>CM077663.1:21357500-31357500 GCA_039707655.1 Elymus sibiricus
CTTCTTCGTTCTTCCTCTCATTTTCCTCCCTAGCATTAGTTGCTTTGGTGGGATTTGGGAGAGAAGGACTTGGGCACTCTGTGTGCCCTTGCCATTGCATTTGGTGCATAGGTTTGAGTTTTCCACGGTGATACGTGGAAGTGAGAAGTTGAGTAGCTTATTACTCTTGGGTGTTTGAGCACCCTTGAGCTTGTTCCTCTTGGGTGCTTTGGTGCCCTAGACGGTTGGTGGTGCCTCGGAGCTCAATCATTGTGGTGCAAAGCTCCGGGCAAGCTTCGGGGTCTCCAATTAGGTTGTGGAGATTGCCCCGAGCATTTGAGGTCACCTCGGAGCCACAATCCATTGTGGTGAAGCTTCGTGGTGTTGTTGGGAGCCTCCAATTAAGTTGTGGAGTTTGCCCCAACCTTGTTTGTACGGGTTCGGTGACCGCCCTCAAGGGTCCCTTAGTGGAATCACGGCATCTTGCATTGTGCGAGGGCGTGAGGAGATTACGGTGGCCCTAGTGGCTTCTTGGGGAGCATTGTGCCTCCACACCGCTCCGAACGGAGATTAGCATCTGCAAGGGTGTGAACTTCGGGATACATCGTCGTCTCCGCGTGCCTCGGTTATCTCTTACCCGAGCCATTTACTTATGCACTTTACTTTGTGATAGCCATATTGTTTCTTGTTATATATCTTGCTATCACTTAGTTGTCTATCTTGCTTAGCATAAGTTGTTGGTGCACATAGGTGAGCCTAGTTGTTTTAGGTTTTGTGCTTGACTTATTAAACGTTAGTTTTATTCCGCATTTGTTCAAGCCTAAACCGTAATTATTTTAAAGCGCCTATTCACCCCCTCTAGGCGACATCCATGTCCTTTCAGATAGCCATGGGAAATACAATGTAGCTGAGAAGGTTGACTCCTGTTATGATTCTTTTAGAGTAGATGCTCCATACTTGAGGTTTTCTTTAGACTTTCCACGTATTAGCAGATGCAATAGACTTGAGATCAATCCAGATAATATAGAAATGATCACTACCATGAAAGAGGGGATCGTCGTTTGTTGCAAGGCTATTTTTTATGATAGATATTTTATATCGTTAGATTTCTACTCATATCATTTTCCCTTCTAATCTTTGGTTAGAGTATGATCCTTTGGACATTGTCCCCATGATTGTAAACAATGCAATGATTCTTATGAATGAGTAAAGTAGGACGGAGGTTATAAAAAAACATCCTATCTCAAACACCCATAATATATGTAATGATAGTGTAACCAATACAACTTTTGAAAAGTTTTGAACATTAGGCAATTATACCAAACATACCATATTACACTTGATGGAACTTTTGAGGGTAACTTGTAACATTGTGATCTTCAGTCTCAAGTTACATGTGCAAGCAAACTAGAAGGAATAAATTCAAGTATCCCTTCATCTTATCCAGTTGCAAGAACTCAGTATGGAGTAAAGTGCAAGTCCATATCTACCATATCTATATAGGAGCCCCCCACTACTTGATTTCTATTGACATGCAAGCTACCCACATCAGCAATCGACACGCAGCCATCCACCTAAGAAAATCTGCAACCTTAGCCTTCCACTGTTCACACGCGTTAAAAATGTCACTGCATTTGCCTTCATCCCCCCGACTTGAATTCCCGCACGAGGTTTGCGCTATCGAGCCAAGTTGTGGTATGCGTGGTTGTCTTCCTTCCTGTACGTGGACACACCTGAGCCACTTATTGCTACATGGGCTACATGAACACATATGGCCCATGAACTAGGTTGCGTGGTGCACAATGCAATGACTCGCTAATCCTAACCTTCCCCGCTGATTATGTGTTGTTGTCGCCATCGGTTCGACTGTTGCAACCTACAAACTTCCAACCAAAAATGCGCATAAAATGGAACGAGGCATGTTCGAGGGTTCATCTGACACCATGGCTTCATTGCCCTACAAATGTAGAGGAATAAACTACGCGACTAAAATTGAGCCACTGTCGTCTTCCTACCCACACTCCCTAGGTTATCATGCGCACCCTCCTGATCGTGTTACCAACTCTGGCACCGAACTCCATTTAAGTTGATCTTGACGGGTAGATAAAAATCCATGACAAGACCCTTTCGCTTCCGTTTCTCTCGCAAGATTTGTGTAGTTTTGTAACACCCTGTTACGCCTGGCGGGATCGAGATTGGACCCACAGACCAACACTAGTTTTTCCTGCGCATTTTTTCCCTCACTCGCGAGTACCCGATTTGTGTAGTTTTGTAACACCCTGTTACGCCTGGCGGGATCTAGATTGGCCCCACAGACCAACACTAGTCTTTCCTGCGCATTTTTTCCTCACTCGTGAGTACCCGGGACCAACTTCCCGGTTGGTCACCCATCCTAGAAGTACTCCAAACCAAGCACACTTAACTTTGGAGTTCTTTTTGAGCCTCTCACATACACCCCCACTTAAAGGAATCGACGTCCTCGTCGGCCCATCAGGAACATTCCCTCTTGGCACACTTATACGCGTCCAGTCCGGCACATGTGCCATGCCGTGTGCCACAAAGGGCCACACATACAATGCGCCACATGCCTGCACACGTGACCCACGCATGCACGTGTAACCGCAAGGGTTGACTCTGATATTGATGAGGATGCCTACCCTGGGTAGGGTCATGGACCTGACATCTAGGGCCCACCAATGGTTCCATGTCAGCATCGAAGCTCAGAAGAAGAAGTGCACTCGGTGAGATCTGAAGGTTCACTCGGATGGACATGAAGATGCACTCGGATGATCACATCCGCACTCGGACAGCGAGAACTCAACGGTCAGGAGACGTAGCGTTGAGTTATATGAAAGGGCGTCCTCCGGGATTGATCAGTCAGGCGTTACCTGTAACGTACTAGTTAAAGCGGCAGTTTCTGTAACTAGCTTTAACTAGCATTCAATGCGGCGCTCGGCTGGTGGTGGCGCACTCTATATAAGCCACCACCGGGCGTCGTAGCAAGGTTCCGACACCTGTATTCCCATATGCACCCATAAGCTAAACAACACCAGCCTCAGGGCTCGAGACGTAGGGCTTTTACCACTTCCGAGTGGGGCCTGAACTCGTACACATCCGAGTGTCACACCTCCGTCGTAGCTAGACTTCGCCCCTCCATTCGTACCCCTAGTTCTATTGTTAGGGACATTCCCACGACAGTTGGCACCCACCTTGGGGCCGCGCATCTAGCGAATTCCGACGCAGGTGGAATTTCCATCTTCTCGTTCATCATGAACACTTTCGGCGGCGAGATCTTCTTCGGGTCACTCAGCTTCGCCGTCGATGATTCGGCGTGGCTGCAGGAAGCGCCGCTGGACGCGGAGGCACTGCCCGCTCGCGGCGCCGTGCACTTTAGCGCGGCGACGTTCGGAGTTCTTCTCCGGCAACCGTCCACGCCTTATCGACCGGTCTCCCCTACACGTCTCGCGGCATTCCGCCGGCGCTCCGGGCGCTCCAGGCTGCAGCGTTGGATCAAACACGCGGTGGCGGCGCAGGCCGCGGGGCAGCGAGTGGCTGCACTCGAAGCCGACGAGGCAGTGCACTGTCTGTTCTCTTCTTCGGGTGATGACTCCTCCGATGCCGCCGATTTCGAGAGCAGCGGAGATGTGGCGGAGGTCTTCATGGCCGGCCCGTCCCGCGACGCTGTACCTCCAGGGCACTCGGCCGGAGGCGCCCGTGATTGAGACGGCGATCATCGTGACGCCAGTACCGAGGGCTACATCCCCCGACCACTCACTCGGGAGCAGCGAGAGGAACTCAGGCGCAGAAACGATGAGGTTCTTTAGACACCTATTGCGGGGAACACCCCCGAGCAGATAGCCCTTGAGGCCACTCGCCAATCCACTCTGGACTAGCGCGAGCGTCTCGAGCGGCTGCAACAGTCACTCGACGAACGCGCGGCAAGGGATTTTCCCAGTTCCAACTGTAGCCGCCGCCAGTTGACATTCACAAAGGAAAGCCCGTACACCATCCCAACGATGCGTACCCCTTTGATGAACCTGGCCGCGGCCACTCGGATCGCTGATTCGATCCAGCCGTCCAATTCTGCGGCGGGCGAGGGCATTCGGCAGATCCAGGCGCTGCTGAAGACTGCCCTTCAACAAAATTCGGAGGTATCGCAATCTCACCAGCGCATTCATAACGAATCTACTCGGGCAGATACTGTGCAGTCAGCTCACAGTCCTGTTGTGCTGAGGAGAGATCCGCGGACTCCTCCTCATCCGAGAGGTCAGTACGGAGGACGCTGGCGCGACGACCGCGATTTCAGTCGGACTCCCCCTCCGAGGGGTGGTCCACATGGTCAACGTCCGTATGACGGGGGCTATCCACTCGGGAGAAACCGCGAGCGGAGCCCTGTCAGACACAGAGGCTATGACGCCCGATTGGACATCACTCAGCGAGTGGTCAATCGGAACCGATATGACAGGGACCGGGCGAGTGGCTGGGGAGTTACCGGTCTCGGATGTTTCAGCAGATACATCCGGGAGGCGGAGATACCCCCCAATTACCGACTAGCAACCGGGATTGGAAAGTTCAATGGCGAGTCCAAGCAAGAGACTTGGCTCAAAGATTATCGAGTCGCCGTCCAAATCGGCGGCGGCAATGATTACGTCGCCATGAAGCACCTTCCGCTCATGTTGGAAGGGTCCGCGTGGGCGTGGATAAATCAGTTGCCCGCCAATTGCATTTACTGCTGGGATGACTTGGCCCGAGTGTTTGTCAAAACATTCGAAGGCACCTACAAGCGTCCGGGTGGACTGACGGAACTCCAGCACTGTGTTCAGAAGAACAATGAGACTCTCCGAGAGTACATACAGCGCTGGACCACACTGCATAACACTGTGGAGAATGTCACCGAGCACCAGGCCGTGTGCGCCTTCAAGGCAGGCACTCGGTATCGGGAGTTAGTCCTGAAGTTCGGTCGGTCTGGGGATCTGTCCCTCAGTCGGGCCATGGAGATTGCAAACAAATACGCCAATGGCGAAGAAGAAGACCGCCTCCGAAGCGGCAAAGCCAGAGCCGGCAACGCCCCTCAATCGGTAGGCAACGCCGGAAAGAATCAGAAGCGGAAAGCTAACACTTCTGGCAAAGCTGAAGTCGCAGCTATCCAAGGACAGGGGCAAGGCAAGCCAAAGTCTAAAAAGAAGAAGAAAGAATGGACTCCCAAGAAGAAGTCCGAGTATAAATCCGACATCCTTGACCAACCGTGCCAGATTCATACCAAGACGGATGAAGAAGGCAATGTTGTGCTTCTGAAGCACTCCACTCGGGAATGTCGCCTGCTCAAGCAGGAGATGGGCGCTGAGCCCTCGGGTGAGAAGGTCGATGTCGAGGAAGAGGAAGATACTTCCGAGTATCCGAAAATCGACAAAGTCATCAACGTGATTTTAGCTGACGTTGAAAGCAGATGGCAGCTCAAAGTAATCAATCGGGAGGTTAATATGGCAGTTCCAACTGCTACCAAATACCTCAACTGGACGAAGATGCTTGTTACCTTTAACCAGTCGGATCATCCGCCCAATATTGCCACCCCTGGGAGGCAAGCGCTGGTCGTTGACCCCGCAGTGGGTGGTGCCCGACTGCGCAAAGTCCTAATGGACGGAGGCATCGGACTTAACATCATATATGCTGGCACGCTCAGCGCTATGGGCATCCCGATGTCCCGATTGAGCAAGAGTAACATGCATTTCCATGGGATAGTCCCTGGGAAGAAGGCCGAATCACTCAGTCAGATCGCGCTTGACGTGGTATTCGGCGGTGAGAAGAATTTCCGAAAGGAAAAACTGACTTTTGAAGTGGTCGACTTCCGCAGTGCGTACCACGTCATCCTGCAGGGTGCCTACGCACGTTTCATGGCCAGACCATGCTACGTGTATCTCAAGCTCAAGATGCCAGGGCCTAAGGGCGTGATTACAGTCACTGGTGATCGGAAAGTCGCCGAAGAGTGCCTTCAGCAGGGCACAAAGATAGCCAATGAACAAGTGCTGGCAGTCGAGCTTCAAGGGTACAAGAAGGAGGTGCACATGGCTGATTTTCTCAGGTCAAAGCGGACGGCTTCCGAGTCAGCCTTCCAATCGTCCGGCGAGACTAAGCAAGTTCATGTCCATCCGAGTGACCCAAATGCCGCCCCGACGAACATCTCTACTTCACTCGGGGACAAATAGGAAGCCGAGCTCATCCAGTTCCTCCGTGAGAACTGGGACATCTTCGCATGGAAGCCCTCTGACATGCCTGGAGTACCCAGGGAACTGGCTGAGCACCGACTCCGAACCGATCCCAAGACCAAGCCAGTTAAGGAGTACTTGCGTCGATACTCCGTCAAGAAGCGCAAGGCGATTGGTCAAGAGATAGCTCGGCTTCTCGCTGCCGAGTTCATTCGCGAGATCTACCACTCCGAGTGGCTCGCGAATGTGGTCCTAGTGCCGAAGAAGGATAAGTCACTCCGTATGTGCATTGACTTCAAACACCTCAATCGGGCCTGCCCGAAAGATCATTTTCCTTTGCCTAGGATAGATCAAATAGTGGACTCAACAGCCGGATGTGAACGTCTGTCGTTCCTGGATGCGTACTCCGGGTACCACCAGATCCGAATGTTCGGCCCTGATGAAATAAAAACAACCTTCATCACCCCATTCGGGTGTTTTTGCTATATCATGATGCCATTCGGTTTGAAGAATGCTGGAGCCACTTTCCAGCGCATGATCCAGAAGTGTTTGCAGAAGCAAATCAGTCAGAATGTGGAGGCTTATATGGATGACATCATGGTCAATTCTAGGAAAGGTTCCGACCTCCTGACTGACCTCGCTGAAACCTTCGCAAACCTACGCCGTTTCGGGATCAAGTTGAATCCAGCTATGTGCACATTCGGAGTTCACGCCGGAAAGTTACTCGGTTTTCTCGTTTCCGAACGGGGAATCGATGCTAACCCTGACAAAATCGGCGCTATAGTCCGAATGAAGCAGCCAGAGCGCTTACATGATGTGCAGAAGTTGACAGGATGCCTTGCGGCCCTGAGCCGATTCATCTCAAGACTCGGAGAGAAGGCTCTTCCTCTCTACCGATTGATGAAGAAATCTGATAAATTTGAGTGGACCAATGAAGCGCAAGCCGCATTCGCTGAGCTCAAAGCATTGCTTTCCACCCAGCCGGTGTTAGCTGCTCCGGGCAGCCAGGAACCTTTACTCCTGTATATCGCGACGACCAGCGAGGTGGTGAGCACAGTCCTTGCAGTGGAGCGAGAAGAGCCAGGAAAAGCATTCAAAGTCCAAAGACCCATATATTATATCTCAGAATTGCTAACTCCTTCCAAGCAGAGGTACCCGCACTACCAGAAGCTGGTTTATGGTATTTACCTGACTGCAAAGAAGGTAGTCCATTACTTCCAATATCACTCGGTCACGGTCGTCAGCAGCGCTCCCCTGTCGGAGATCTTGCACAACAGGGACGCCGCTGGCCGAATGGCGAAGTGGGCGATCGAGCTCCTTCCGCTGGAAATCAAATTCGAAGCCAAGAAAGCAATCAAGTCCCAAGCATTGGTTGATTTTATGGCCGAGTGGATTGAGCAGGAGCAACCAATCCCGAGTGTTCCCGAACACTGGATCATGTTCTTCGACGGTTCCAAGATGCTCAATGGCTCGGGGGCTGGCGTGGTTCTTGTCTCTCCCAAAGGAGACCGACTGAACTATGTTCTCCAGATCCATTTTGACTCATCAAACAATGAGGCCGAATATGAAGCCCTCTTGTACGGGCTCCGCATGGCCATCTCACTCGGCATTCGTCGGTTGATGGTTTACGGCGACTCGGACCTTGTTGTCAATCAAGTGATGAAGGAGTGGGACATTTGGAGTCCAGCAATGACCGGATACTACAACGCAGTCAGGAAGCTGGAGAAGAATTTTGAAGGCCTGGAGCTGCATCACATCCCTCGTGCGAAGAATCAAGCAGCAGACGATCTGGCGAAGATCGGATCCACTCGCCGAGCAGTCCCGAAAGACATATTCCTTGAACATCTACGTGCTCCGACAATCGCAGAAGATCCTTTTACAGAGGAGCCCCCGCAAGCAGTCGGTCCTTCAGATCCGACTGAGGTTGAAGTTCCAGCTATAGTGGATCTGGTCCACGAAATGCTGGTAATCACTCCCGAGTGGACTCAACCCTATTTGGCATATTTGCTCAGGCAAGAACTCCCAGAAGACGAAGAAGAAGCCCGTCGGATCATCCATCGATCCAAGTCATTCGAAGTTATGGGAGATCAGTTGTACAAGAAAAGTACCACAAGAGTCATCCAGAAATGCATCTCTCCAGAGGAGGGGCTTCAAATCTTACATGAAGTCCACTGGGGAACTTGCGGCCACCACGCGTCCTCTCGGACTTTGGTCGCTAAAGCTTTCCGCGCGGGTTTTTATTGGCCCCGAGCCAATGAAGCAGCAAAGGACCTGGTTGACCTGTGTGTTGGATGTCAGTTTTACAAGAACAAGTCTCACAAGCCAGCGTCCGCGCTCAAAACGATTCCGATCACTTGGCCGTTTGCAGTGTGGGGCCTAGATATGGTTGGGCCCTTACGGACTGGGTCGAGTGGATTCACGCATCTGCTCATCGCGGTTGATAATTTCACCAAGTGTTTTGAAGCAAAGCCTATCAAGAGCTTGGATGCAGGCACATCTGTCAGTTTCATTCGGCAAATCATCTTCAGGTTCGGCGTGCCTCATGATATCATCACAGATAATGGGAAGAACTTTGACGCGGACAAATTCAGGCAATTTTGTTTCTCTCAAGGCATTTAGGTTAATTATGCCTCAGTGGCTCACCCGCAGTCGAATGGTCAAGCCGAGCGCGCCAACGGAATGATTCTGCAAGGCCTGAAGCCTCGATTGATGAGAGACTTAAAGTATGCTGCTGGAGCTTGGGTTGAAGAATTGCCTTCCGTCTTATGGGGCATTCAGAAAACTCCAAACCGCTCTACGAAGCGCACACCTTTCTTCATAGTGTACGGGTCAGAGGCAGTACTACCGAGTGATCTTCAGCACAATTCCCCCCGAGTGGAACTATATGATGAAGCTGAAGCCGAAACCGCTTGGCAAGACGGCCTCGACCTTCTGGAGGAAGAAAGAGAGCGCTGGCCCTCACCAGATCGATGCTCTATCAGCAAGATTTGAGGCGCTATCATGACAGACACATCCAGGCCCGAGCCTTTCAAGAAGGGGATCTTGTTCTCCGACTGGATCAGCAGAGACCCCACAAACTTGCGTCTTCGTGGCAGGGGCCGTATGCAATCTCCAAAGTCTTGCATAACGGAGCTTACCAGCTTTACAACATCAAAGATGGAGTAGAAGAACCCCGAACTTGGAACGCGGACCTCCTTCGCAAGTTCTACACCTAGAACACAACTATCTTTAGCTTATTATTCCAGCAATGAATCTGAGTGATCTCGATGAATAAAGTTTTATTTCATTATATCTTGTTGAAATTTGACTGCTACCCCCAGTGGGTATAAAAACACTTAGCCGCAAACCTGATTTTGACTAAGTACAAACTACTCCGAGTGAGGGTCCAGCCCACACTCGGGGGCTTAGCCGCGGCTCCGCGTCGCCTAAGTTAGAAATCACTCTGAGTGTGGGCACCCTCCACACTCGGTTGTCAAGATGAATAGGACCATCATTGTTTATCTAAGGACAAACTACTCCGAGTGAGGGTCTCGCCCACACTCGGGGGCTTAGCCGCGGCTCCGCGTCGCCTAAGTTTGAAATCACTCTGAGTGTGGGCACCCTCCACACTCGGTTGTCAAGATGAACAGGACCATCATTGTTTATCTAAGGACAAACTACTCCGAGTGAGGGTCTCGCCCACACTCGGCGGCTTAGCCGCGGCTCCGCGTCGCCTAAGTTAGAAATCACTCTGAGTGTGGGCACCCTCCACACTCGGTTGTCAAGATGAACAGGACCATAATTGTTCGTCTAAAGACAATCTACTTCGAGTGAGAGTCCAGCCCACACTCGGGGGCTTAGCCGCGGCTCTGCGTCGCCTAAGTTAGAAATCACTCTGAGTGTGGACGCCCTCCACACTCGGTTGTCAAGATGAACAGGACCATAATTGTTCATCTAAGGACAAACTACTCCAAGTGAGGGTCTAGCCCACACTCGGGGACTTAGCCGCGGCTCCGCGTCGCCTAAGTTAGAAATCGCTCTGAGTGTGGACACCCTCCACACTCGGTTGTCAAGATGAACAGGACCATCATTGTTCATCTAAGGACAAACTACTCCGAGTGAGGTCCATCCCACACTCGGGGGCTTAGCCGCGGCTCCGGGTCGCCTAACTTAAAAATCACTCTGAGTGTGGACATCCTCCACACTCGGTTGTCAAGATGAATAGGACCATAATTGTTCATCTAAGGACAAACTACTCCGAGTGAGGTCCAGCCCACACTCGGGGGCTTAGCCGCGGCTCCGCGTCGCCTAAGTTAGAAATCACTCCGAGTGTGGACACCCTCCACACTCGGTTGTCACGATGAATAGGACCATCATTGTTCATCTAAGGACAAACTACTCCGAGTGAGGGTCCAGCCCACACTCGGGGGCTTAGCCGTGGCTCCGCGTCGCCTAAGTTAGAAATCACTCCGAGTGTGGACATCCTCCACACTCGGTTGTCAAGATGAACAGGACCATCATTGTTGATCTAAGGACAATCTACTCCGAGTGAGGTCCATCCCACACTCGGGGGCTTAGCCGCGGCTCCGGGTCGCCTAAGTTAAAAATCACTCTGAGTGTGGACATCCTCCACACTCGGTTGTCAAGATGAACAGGACCATAATTGTTCATCTAAGGACAAACTACTCCGAGTGAGGTCCAGCCCACACTCGGGGGCTTAGCCGCGGCTCCGCGTCGCCTAAGTTAGAAATCACTCCGAGTGTGGACACCCTCCACACTCGGTTGTCAAGATGAACAGGACCATCATTGTTCGTCTAAGGACAAACTACTCCGAGTGAGGGTCCAGCCCACACTCGGGGGCTTAGCCGCGGCTCCGCGTCGCCTAAGTTAGAAATCACTCTGAGTGTGGACATCATCCACACTCGGTTGTCAAGATGAACAGGACCATAATTGTTCATCTAAGGACAAACTACTCCAAGTGAGGGTCCAGCCCACACTCGGGGACATAGCCGCGATCCCGCATCACCTAAGTTAGAAACGTTACGAGTAGGACATCCTCCACACTCGGTTGTCAAGATGAATAGGACTATCATTGTTCATCCAAGGACAAATTTCTCCGAGTGAGGGTCCAGCCCACACTCGGGGACTTAGCCGCGACTCCGCATCGCCTAAGTTAGAACCATCCGGAACCAAAGATCGAATAAAAGCCAAAACAAACGAGAACTGCATCATTCGGATCGAAGAGTACGGATAAAGGTTCAGAGGGTTGGAGCCCCAGGCTCACTTAAAGTTTTATGGTTACAGCAACCACTCGGCATTCCGAGGCAAATACTTAAAAAGAGTTAAAACTAGACGATCACTCGGGCGGAGGCACTGCTTCCACGAAGGTGTCCAGGTCGATGCTGTCTGCTATCCGAGTGGCAGCCTCCATGAACATCTCCATGAAGTCATCAATCTTGGCGTTCTTCTTGTTGGCCACCTCGAGAGACTTCAGTTTCTTCTCGTGCACCCCCTTGCAGTGGATACGGACCAACGAGAGAGCTATGTCAGCACTGGCCCGGGCCGCAGATTTTTTCCAGTCTTTCACTCGGCTTGGCACTGCCTTCACTCGAGCTAACACAGTTTCCAGATCCTTCGAAGGCTCCTCGTCGGGAAACATGTCGCGATCAATCGCAGAGATGGCGGTGCCCATCTCCCTGATATACATGGCCACTTGCTCAACGCGCTCCTCCAATCGGAGCACGCTCATGGCAGCACTGTCCTTGAGTAAACCTTGGGTGGGATCCAGCTCCTTCTCGATTTTGTCCGTCTCCTCCGCCACATCGTCGCAAAATGCTGGATTCGGACAAATGAAGAAAGAAGTCAGGGACATACAAATTTCACTCAACTTAACCGAGTTCAATGGAAATCACTCGGACGAATTACCTTTGAGCTTTTCATTGGCCTCGCCACTGAATTCCTCGACGTATTCCTCCAGCTCAGCTTTCTTGGAAGCAATAAGGTTGAGTTTGGTCTGCCACTCGGTTTGAAGCCTCTTCAATTCAACAAGTTCTTCGTTGGACTTCTGGACGGCAGCCTCCAATACTTTCTTCTCCTCCTCCAGCTTTCTGACTGACTTCAGTTTTTCCTCGGCTTCCTTGGCCTTTCTGTTGGCTTCCTTCTGAGCGGCCGCAAGTTCAGTGTCCTTCTTCTCAAGAGCAGTCTTCACAGTTTCTAAAGAAATAGAATTCCTCAGCCTCTTGACAAGTTCACGATTTTCTCTACGAAAATCTGATGAAGCATACTCAGTCGGATGGGAAAAGGAACACCTACCATTACAGTCGAGTAGGAAGATATTACCTTCAATGGCCTTTTTCTCCTCTTCCAGTCGGGCGTTCTTGGTCTTCTCAGCGTCGAGGCTAATGCGCAGGTCCAGCACCTCCTTCTCCAGAGTCTTGTAGTGGCTTCCGAGCTCGCAAACAGACTGCAAAACAGATTTAAAGCAAAGCATGTTGGTCAGGACTTTGACCCGGACTCTAAGACTACCGCCGACTGCTTCAGTCGACGGCAGTCTCGGGGACTACACCCAGTGGGTGCGCTCAGCGCGCCCCCACTGGAAAATCAAAAACAAAGTATTCATTCGGATGGATTGAACATGGTATTCACTCGGACTCTAAGACTCCCGCCGACTGCTTCAGTCGACGACAGTCTCGGGGATTACACCCAGTGGGTGCGCTCAGCGCGCCCCCACTGGAACTCAAGCACACTCAGCGGGTGTACTTAAACTCGGTTTCAGATCCTCACAAGACGGAAAATTGAAAAGGATACTTACAAGAGTACTTACTCGGACATTCTTCTTTAGGGCTTCACTCGCATCATACACCGTCTTCAGTCGGTCGCTCATTATTTCCAGTTGCACTAGCGCCTCTTTGCTTGCTCCCACTTGGTCCTCCGGGACATGGTGTAGCGCAAAAATATTGGGCGTAGAAGAAGTCAACAATTGAGATGAAGACCCGGTACCGAGTGCTGCCCCGGCTCCCGAGCCAACCTCTTGTGTGGGCACCAAAGTATCGGCAAGTCATGGCTCCTACATCATGACGTCCACGTCTGCCGGAGTGTTCTTTGGGTCAGTCTTGTCGGTTGCATCAAGGTCGATCACCTCTCGCGGAGCTGCAAATAATCAAGTCACTCGAAGGTACTCGGAAATATACTGGGTTACCGAGTGAGTTCAGCACTTACCCTTCGAGGACGCAACATCAGCATCGGCCAGCTCTTTCTTCAGGGTCTGGGGGTCAGGTGATGCGGTCAAAGTATCAGCCCTGCAAAGAGAACACTCAGATTTTTTGTCATTCAGATAGGTATACACAGCTACTGTCAAGAATAGAATCACTTACCCTGAAGCCACTTGGATAGCCATCTTGATCTTCGGGATGAGGACCGCCTTCCGAGGATTGGTTGCAACAATTTTGGGCTGCTTCGCCGTCTTCTCAGGGGAAGAGACAAGCTCTCCACGCCCGCGCTTTGCAGCACGTGTTGGAAGGGCGGATCCACTCGGTTTGGCAGTCCTCGATCCTTTGGGTCTGCCACCATGGATTCCCGAGTCATGGCGCGCCTTGGGGCGAGTTTCGGGCACTCGGTCTTCTGAACGCGATGACTCCACTTCGTCGTCGTCTTCTGAGCCCTCTTCGTCGTCTTCCTCATCATCCTCGCCTTCACCGGACTCTTCACACTCTCCAGCTTCGGCCGTGTCATCCGGATGGTCAGTGTCGCTAGCGACATCAACCGGACCTCTAACCACGAGTGGCACCAGACTGCTCATTTGTGTGAAGGCCTGCCGAATGAAAGGCAAAGACAGTCGGATCAATTTCAACATACATACGAATTTCACTCGAAGATGGGCCCTCGGAATTTACCTCGTTCGCCGGGTTCTCCAATGAGAGTGGAGCCACTAGCCGGCTCCCCCTGGGGTTGTCGCGCGCTGGTGTGATCGCCTTGATCTTGGCCTCCACCTCTTCTTCCTTGAGCTCCTCCGGGTGAGTTCGAGTGGAATCATCCGGCCTGGAGTATTCCCACATGGGGTGACCTCTGGCTTGCAGCGGCTGGATCCTCCTCTGGAAGAAGACCTCCAGCAGGTCGAGACCATTGACACCTTTTTGCACCAGAGCTACTAACGCTATCACTAAGATGTCTACTTTAGTCTTCTCTTCCTTGGTCACTGTCAGTCGGGAAACTGGTCGAATGCGATCCGAAGTATACGACGAGAGACCTGGTTGACCCTCACCGACTGGAATGTCATGGCAGTAGAACCAGTTCTCCTGCCACCCCTTTACCGAGTCAGGGAATGTCAACTTAGGAAAACATCCCTTGCCTCGCAGTTGGATTCCGAGTCCCCCGCACAGTTGGGCCACATTGGTCTTATCCTCCGACCGAGTGGGTTTCTTCACGGTCATCACTCGGCAAGTGAAGAGATGTTTAAACAAACCCCAATGGGGGTGGCAACCCAAGAAGTTTTCGCACAAAGAGATAAACCCAGCTAAGTACACTACAACATTTGGGGGAAGATGATGAAGCTGAGCACCGAAGAAGCTCAGAAACCTTTGGAAGAAAGGGTGTGGCGGCAGAGAAAAACCTCGCTCGAGGTGGGTCACCAAGAGCACACGCTCGTCCCCCTTCGGCGATGGCTCCTCTTCGTCCGGCCCCGGCAGCCGCCAGCTCCCCTCACGCACGAGTCCTTGAACCTCCAGATCGAGCAACCGGGCCTTGGTCACCCGCGACGGGAGCCACTCGCCTTGCGTCCATCCAGCCGGCGCTCCGGTGCTGGAGGAAGACACGCGTGCGCTCTTCTTTGCTCGCTCGGCCTTCGCGGTCGCGGACGCCGTGCGCATCTTCGCCGGCGAGCTCAAGACAGCCTTCGATGGTGGAGAGAAAGGAGGAGCGCAGGTGGGCGTCGGAGAAGACGAGGAATTGGGGAAATGAGATCTGTTCTCGCCCAAACAGTACTTCCCGCTATTTATACCAAAGATCCGGCGCAATCTCAGGCCGTCAATCCGCGAACGAAGGAAGATCTGCGAATCCACTGTTCAGCGTATCGGGAACGCGTGGCGTGATTTTCGGCGCGGTTATCGAGGCGTCGTGCCCACGCGCAGTTTCGGCGATTTCGAACGCGCGGAAATCTCTCCGTGCTCAAAGGAGATGAACTCTACGTCGCGGATAATCCTGGTGACACCTTCCTACGAACCGAGTGATCGGTTCGCACCAGCTGACCACTCGGATTAAACAACATTATGGTTTCCATCGAAAACATTGATCCTGAATCCATCTTGGTTTGAGGCCGAGTGGGAGACAACATGATCGTTTCTCGATCTTCTCCGAAAGATCATCGATTCTTCCGAGTGTCGATCACTCGACTGATAAAACCTCATGGATTCGGGGGCTACTGATGAGGATGCCTACCCTGGGTAGGGTCATGGACATGACATCTAGGGCCCACCAATGGTTCCATGTCAGCATCGAAGCTCAGAAGAAGAAGTGCACTCGGTAAGATCTGAAGGTTCACTCGGATGGACATGAAGATGCACTCGGATGATCACATCCGCACTCGGACAACGAGAACTCAACGGTCAGGAGACGTAGCGTTTAGTTATATGAAAGGGCGTCCTCCGGGATTGATCAGTCAGGCGTTACCTGTAACGTACTAGTTAAAGCGGCAGTTTCTGTAACTAGCTTTAACTAGCATTCAATGCGGCGCTCGGCTAGTGGTGGCGCACTCTATATAAGCCACCACCGGGCGCCGTAGCAAGGTTCCGACACCTGTATTCCATATACACCCATAAGCTAAACAACACCATCCTCAGGGCTCGAGACGTAGGGCTTTTACCACTTCTGAGTGGGGCCTGAACTCGTACACATCCGAGTGTCACACCTCCGTCGTAGCTAGACTTCGCCCCTCCATTCGTACCCCTAGTTCTATTGTGAGGGACATTCCCACGACAGATACCAATTGTAACACACCATTACGCCTGGCGGGATCTAGACTGACCCCACAGACAAACACTAGTCTTTCCTGCGCATTTTGTCCTCACTCGTGCGCATCCAGGACCAACTTCCCGGTTGGTCACCCATCCTAAAATTACTCCAAGCCAAGCACGCTTAACTTTGGAGTTCTTTTCGAATGAGCTTCCGGAAAAGAAGGAATTCTTTGTTGATATGAGTAGTCTATCATTCCTATTAAGCCAGGCTCTCACAAGTTTTTGGTAACTGATTGTGTTATTAATGATTTCCTCATAATTTGCAATTAATTTCATTATCACTTTCATCACCAAAATGAAGCGAGAACCTCTCACTTCCTCCCATCGTTGCTTCTTGCAGGATGCATGTAGTCCCTGCTCATGCCGCTGGCCTCCTCCGCAGCAATCCTAGCTAGCCCACATCATCAACAACTGCCACTGAGATCGGTGGAGAGACGCTTTATTCTTTCACCACCTGTGCTACACTCTGAGTCAAGCGGTATTCTCCCTCTTCTCAAACTCTTCTTAACCCAAGAGTCGTTATCCTAAGGTCATCTTAAAAGATGTTTTTGGTGACATGTGTTTCCGTTGAATGTTGCAGATGACGTTGAGAGACGTATGCTTGCTTAGGTTTGTTACTTCCCTTGAATATGATTGCATTGGATAACAAAACTAGAGTAAAATTCGGCTATCACACTTTAAAAGTCATAGCAAAATTGGTAGCTACTTGCACTAGAAAACAAGATAATTCCCCCTGGGGTTAATAGGAGCATCCATTGTTCGTACACTTTTTGGTATTCTCACAATCAGTTCCTCTTTGTAATGAATTTGTATACACAAGGACCATGCAAGATGATTAAGAAAGGAAAACTGCATTTTTTTCACAACCTCACACTATAGTCCGTTGTTTTCATGTATCTCATTTTTAGTACTATTGACTAATTGTCACTTTTGTATCCAGATTTTTTTGGCTTTTATAGGTTTAAGAGACTAATAATTTGAGATAGGGGATATGTACATGTCAACCACATCAGGTGACCTTCAGATAATATTCACCTCTATGGAGAACCTGTTTTAAGAATTCTCGCTGGTGCTTCCAGATTGTTGGTCAAAGATTTGTGGAACAATTACAGTGACAACAGCTCTGTAATACTATTATTTTGTCAGTGACAGTGACAATACTTGGATGGTTAATCTTATTATGTCAATACAACTGAACTCAATAAATAAATCAACGACATATAACATTACTTTCCAACCTTTTCTACTCAATATCCTTTCTAAAATAAGTCTTTTGTTACAGTGTCTCATCCTTGACTCAAAATTTCAATACATGTTTTTATTGCGATGAAGTGTCGTAATGCTCGAAATAATTATTTTAACATACGGTCCTGCAGCAAAGTGCGAGCCCTCATATAGTTTTCTAATTTGAGCAACTAGTCCATTTAAGAGACCATAAAATGCAACACAAAGTCGTCATGATCTCCCTCCCTTCCACATTAAGTAGGCATGTAGGTTTACACTGAGACCAGTGATTTGCCACCATACTTTAAGCATATGTTGCCTCATATGCACCTCCGCTATTCTAAAAAACTGCGTGTTGCTGCTGGGATTCGTTGCAATTTTTTTATGAAATTAAAAAAATAAATAAATAAGTATAATATAATATATTGTATTTGATTATTATATAGTTTTAAATATATAAATAACATAAGTAGCATTTCTCATGCATGTTAAGAGAGATATAAGTAGTGTGATTGATAAGGTGGCATGTGTGGTGTGGGTGGATCGATGTGTGTATATTGTGAGAGAATATAGATACCATTTCTCATGGATGATAAGAGAACTAATAAGTTGGGTGATGAGGTGTCATGTGTGGTTTGGTGGCATGTGTGCATGTTTATAAAATTGAGATAGCGGGGATCAACTATTTAGGTATATAGGATAGTGTTGCTAATATATTTGGCAACTGGTTACATGGGATTGAATACAGGTTTAGAACTCTTCTCAGGGTGGGAGCGCTTGCCGTTATTTGGTCGCTTTGGCTATGTAGAAATGATAAGGTTTTTAATGGTAAAAGTACTTCTCTTATGCAGGTTATCTACAGATGTACCGGGACGCTTCGTTTATGGTCGTCTCTACAACGTGTGGAGGATCGAGGCCTATTTACGGAGGTGTGTACACGATTGGAGGCTACGGCGAGGGATACTTTTACCCAACATGGGTGGCAGCATGATCTTAGGATTGGCCCCCCTATGGCTTAGGCGTTATACAGGCTCTACATGTTTCTTTGTATTTCGCCTTTTTTTTGTTTGTGTGAGTGGACTTCATTTGGTTGTGTGCATCTCAGTTAAGCAGAGGCCGGGTGTAATGCTTAAACCTTTTAAGTAATAAAACACCCCTTATCGGAAAAAAATGTACAATCTTGAAGTACATCAGACAATAATGTTACACATTTCATATGGCTAGCCATCAAAGAGGTAATTTGCAATCACTCTTTAATCGTTAAATACTAGTACTTCAATTTATACCAAGTTCCACATCCATTAATGATGTTAGGTTCATATAACTTCACTTCATAAATAGGTAGATAATGCATAAGACTGAGATTGTAGTTAGGGATGGAAATATAAATATGGCACGAATGTAACAATGACAAACATGTCCTTGTGACAAGAACTTTCTTTGTCTTTTATTCCCATGTTTGAACTAGTATAGGTCGGGGTTACACATGATGATGCACATCACTTTATTTATCATCATTACATTGAACGCTCCATTGACTAAACAACGATGATCCACTCGTCTAATATTACAACTCTTCAGTTCATTGGCCACCGACGCCTACTAAACTACTCCCAGATGGTAGCTGTTGTGGATAAGGTTGCTGAGGTTGCGGAAATGTTTGCTCTGGTTGCTGGGAGAATGGTTGTTGGGGCTGGGGAAATGGTTGTTGTGGTTGCCGGGGCAATGGTTGTTGTGGTTGCTGGGGAATTGGTTATTGGGGCTGGGAAAATGGTAGTAGTGGTTGCCATGGGAATGGTTGTTGGGGCTGGGGAAATGGTTGTTGTGGTTGCCATGGGACTGGTTGTTGGGGCTGAGGAAGTGGTTGTTGTGGTTGTTGGGGGAATGGTTGTTGGGGCTGGGGAAATGGTTGTTGTGGTTGTTGGGGGAATGGTTGTTGGGGCTAGGGAAATGGTTGTTGTGGTTGCCATGGGAATACTTGTTGGGACTGGGGAAATGGTTGTTGTGGTTGCCAAGGGAATGGTTGTTGGGGCTGGGGAAATGTTTGTTGTGGTTGCCAGGGGTATGGTTGTTGGGGCTGGGGAAATGGTTGTTGTGGTTGTTGGGGAAACGGTTGTTGTGGTTGCCATGGGAATGGTTGTTGGGGTTGGAGAAATGGTTGTTGTGGTTGCCAAGGGACTGGTTGTTGGGGTTGGGGAAATTGTTGTTGTGGTTGTTGGGGGAATGGTTGTTGGGGCTGAGGAAATGTTTGTTGTGGTTGCCAGGGGAATGATTGTTGGGGATGTGGAAAAGGTTGTTGTGGCTGTTGGGGGAATGGTTGTTGTGGTTGTAGGGGGACTACTAGTTGTTGGGGCTGGGAAAATGGTTGTTGTGGTTGTTGGGGGAATTGTTGTTGGGGTGTGGGAAATGGTTGTTGCCGAAGGGCAAATGGTTGTTGTGATGATTACAACTCTTTGCTGCTAGGGTTTAGCTGCCTAATGGCAGTGGCGATGTTCGTCGCCATGGCAAGGAGGACAAAGACGAGGAAGGTCTTCATGTTGGCTTTGTGGTTATTACTGCTTGCTTGGCTTTGATGCTTTTGCTCTATGTTCTCGAAGTTTGGATAATGGAACTGACCTTGATGGTGCAGGCATATTTATAGGAGTCGTAGCATGGTTTCTTTTCATCTTTGCACTCGCTTTTTGAAAGAGTGATCCTAAGCTTATCCAACTAATCATTTGGTATGTTGTGTTTGGTGGCACTACTTACTAGCATGATGTTGGATTTTCATAAAAGTCGCTTTGTGTTGCACATATGTTCTGGTTGCAAAGATTGGTCGATAAGGACCAATGACTCATCTTATTCACTTTACACCGCATACAATGATCTGGATTTTGTCCATTTTTGAATTTAGTTTGTGAATCTATGCATGTCATTACGCTTATCCCGATTGACATAGCTTGACTGGAACTAAGTTTCTATAGCTTGCGTGTGTCACTATGATATATCACACTATTGATGTGAAGATTGGTCTAGACACTATTTTCGCCACACTAACTTTGTCCTTTTTTTTGCTCAATATGATTGTAAGATGGATAATCAAACATGACTCATCAAATAGACAGATAAACCGAGCGAAAACTTGAGGGTAGTAAAGTGGAGTTTTGTTGGTAGCAATTATAGCAATCTTCCTTATGCCTATCAGCTCTTTATTGGTAGCATCTGTTGCAATCATCTGCTAAGTAAAAAACACGTTGATGCAAAACCGATAGGAAACTAGAATCAGAATGTTTCATTAACTTGATAGGAAATACTGTTGAGCATCTTTAATTCTTTGGCTTTCTATTTTTTTTCCTCTAAGACGAAAGCAACTAGGTCAGGATTAGCCTTTAGGGAAAGCATGTCGAGTAAAAATATTAGAGCCGTGGATTAATAAACTACTGCAATAAAAACAAATATTATATGCTACTCGATAGTAAACACTATTTAAGTAAGGTCAGGGCCCACTAGCATGGAGCAACAATAGCCGGCAGAGATTTCTTTTTTAGAACGAACGCCCGCGGGAGAGTCCACGAGCGTTTGCTGGGCCGGCCCATTATCGCTATATTTACTTCTGGAATTTTTATTTCACAGATTAAAAATATAGTGGTAAAAAAATAATTGTTAGTAATAAGTTTTAAATCTGAAAAATTATATTTGCAGAAAATGGAAAAATGTCCATGATGTATCGAGCGCATATTTAAAAATACTCGTATATACATAAACTTATTTTCGGGTATTAAAAAGTGTATGGACCTACAAAATGTACTTACATATATACGAAAAATATTGCATATTTGAAGAACGTGCATACCTACAGAAAGTATATTCATGTTTCAAAACTTTCACATATTGTTGAAAAAATTTCATTATTAAAAAGCTATTATATATAAAAAGTAATCCATGGTTTATTCAAAAAAGAAAAATATGATATAAAATCCCACAATAATTAAATAACACTAAATAATCATTGATTTGGTGGACCTCTATCTTTAAATAGATAATTAATGAAGTAGATCTAGCTTAGAGAGAGAGAACGAAGCTGGCGATGGGCCTCCGCACGTCCAGATCATATAACTCCATCTTTTTTTATGCGAAACTTAGGATCTTTATTGCATTATAGAAGTACGGTTACAATCAACCAGGAGGCTGTTTACAAGGAAAGAAGGACAGTTGTCCATCCAACATTTTGACACTGCTGAGGAAACAGCTCGTTTTACACAAAGATCCGCAAGGCCATTTGCATCTCTGAAGATATGTTGAACCGAAAACAGAGCGAAACTTGAAGTTATGTCCCTAATTTCATCGAAGATACGCGCCAACAACGATCTGGTATTGTGACGCAAACGTCATAGGTTAACTACCTCTAAACAATCGACCTCCATGACAACATGCGAATACCCTTTGAGTTGACAAAATTAACACCCTCTCGAAATGCATTGACTTTAGTGATAAAAGGATCCATAACACCAGGCAAGGGCTTGCACCATGCACGCATGAAAGAGAGGTGAGAGCGTGCCATGCCTCCCGCTCCTTCCACTTGTGCCTGTGTGTCAATAGCTCTGCCGGTGTTGATCTTTACCCAGCCAGGATCCTGTGGGCGCCAACACTGTCCAGAATGACCAACATGATGAGGTTTTGGTAGTTCTAGCAAGGTCAGATCATCTCTTGCTTGCTTGATTGCATGTGCAGGATTGTACCCTTCCTCATCATGGGTCCGGCGATTCCGTGAACTCCAGATGGCATGCACAATAGTAATTATCTTGCATGTGTCTGGTGCGTTGAACAAAGTATCAACAACCAAATCACTTGTCCAAGTCTCCGGATGTAATCACGGTAGTTTCAGACCCAAGATTTCCTTTGCCGCGTTCCAGAAGCTCTTTGCATGGGAACAATGTGTAAGTAGTGCAATACTTACAATGGGCGTCTTGCCAGCCAAGGAGGCGTAAAGCGGAGCGTCCAGATCGGCAATGAAGAGCGGGACAATTTAAATTCGTAATAGAGTCGTATGGGCCGCAGAGCCATGTAATGAGGTGGGCCTTGGGCCGTGTAATCGATTCGCGGAACTCGTATAAGTAAGCGAACCGTGTAACGGAAAAGGGCATCGAGGAAAATGAATTAATTCTATCCGTTCGTCTCTGTTGTTGCCACGCCCTTCTCCCTCACTCACCGGAGCTCTACCCCTCTCTCTCCCTCTCTGCACTCGAGGAAGAAGAGGACTGGAGGAAGAAGAAGGACACAGGGACACAAGTGTTTTCCAGCGCACGTACGCCACCCGCAGCACGAACGGCGTTCTCTTTTTTCCTGAGCACGAACTCAGTCCAGCTGCCTTGGCAATACACAGGGGTGGGGGAATCTTATACGCCTGCGCACATACACCAGGCCGTGCCCACTCAACCCACTCGCCACGTCCCGTCTCTGTTCTCTCCTTCGCTCTTATCCCTTATCCCGTCTCGTCCTCCTTCTCCAATTCAAATCGAAATCCAAACCCTCCGACGGCTGAAGCTTGTCGCCGGTGACCCTGGCCGACCCCTGGTCGTGACAATCTGGTATTCAGAGCTGTCAGTTCCGCTCGCAGCTTCAATTTTTTTTCCCCAATCGTGCCCAGCAAATCCGAAGCGAGGGTCGCGGCTCGTCTTCGGACTTGATCTGCGTAATTCCTAACCTGAGGTGGGTTGATTGGGGGGAAACCGCGTGACAACGACGACATTCAAGGCCAACCCGCAGACGCGCTACCTCGCCGGCGAGATGGAAGCGTTTCAGGCGCGGATGCTGCAGGAGTTTGCCGAAGTGAGGGCAAATCAAAGCAAGTTCGATGTCGTGGACGGCATATGCGAGAAGCTTGAAGCGCTGGATGCGAAGCTCAATGAGCAAGCAGCCCGCCTCGACCAGATGCAGGTCAAGGTCAATTTATCCTGTGACACTCTGGGGCAGGTGCAGCAGGGTCAGATGCATGCCGCACAAGGGAGGAAGATGCCAAGTACTGGAGAAAGTTCCTCGCCCACAGCGTCTGAGGTATCTGATGGAATTCTGGGAGCTGGGCCTCGTTTTGTGCCACCACAACCTCTTCGTCCAGTTCAGGTACCTGTTCCTCCGCCTATTCCAAATACTGCTGAAGAAATTGGGGGCAAGCGACAGTGGATGCCTAAAATGGATTTTCCCCGTTTTGATGGAAGTGATGTGCGCATTTGGTTGGATAAGTGTGAGGCATTCTTCCAGTTATATAACATACCGGACAATTTCAAGGTCACATCTGCGTCATTATATTTGTCTGATAATGCTGCTCACTGGTACCAAGAATTTAAGCAATCTGGGGTGTTTCACTCTTGGGAGCAATTCTGTGTAGCTATTATACAGGAATTCGATGTGAATGTGTACAGACAGAAAATGAAAGAGCTGTTACTTCTGAAACAAGGGGACACTGTGGAGTTATATAAGCAACAATTTCTACAATTGGTGTACACTCTTAGATTGTATGAGCCGGCCCTCAGTGATACATTCCTAGTCACCAGATTTATTATGGGGCTGAAGGAAGAGCTTCGCAATGTAGTTGAACTTCAGCTACCTACATCAGTACAATTGGCTGCCATGTATGCCTCTGTGCAAGAAGGATTGCTGGTCCAACAGAGGACTCCAAAAACAACCTATGCTAAGATGACATATGGCAGGCCTGAGAATAAGAGCCACATAGCTCCAGGGGACTTGTGGAAGGCTAAACAGCTGAAGGAATATAGACGTGCAAATGGTTTATGCTACAAGTGTGGGGAGAAATTCATGCCAGGTCACGCATGTAATCAAGCCACTGCTCCTGGAGGGCAACTGAAAACAGCTGAACTAGTTGACCCACATGAGATTATTTCTGATGCAGTGCTAGATGCTTTGGTCACAGACAATTCTGAGGAATGTGCCACTATATCAGCTACTGCATTGTCAGGGGCTTCTCACCCTAAAACCATTCAGTTAAGAGCATTAGTGGGAAATAAGGTAGTCCTCATCTTAATTGATTCTGGGAGCACTCATAATTTTGTGAACCAGTCCTTGTTAAGCAGGGTAGCAGTTCAAACAAAGAAACTATCAGTACCATTACAAGTTAAAGTGGCCAATGGAGATCTAGTTTCCTGTACAGACTTTGTTCCTCAGTTAACATGGTGGATACAGGGGCACAATTTTAGTAACTCCATGCAAGTATTTACTTTGGGAGGGCACGATATTATTCTGGGCATGGACTGGTTGGAACAATGGGGTGTGATGCAATGCCATTGGGCAGAGAGGTGGATACAGTTCCAGAATGAAGGACAGGAGATCAGACTCCAAGGAGTAGTACCAGCTCCACAAGAACAACTACAGGAAATATCTGCTGAACAACTGATTAAATGGGAAAAGGGGAATGATGTGTGGGCTACTGCTATACTGAATCATATAGTGATGGCACCATCTCCTGAAGTGCCTCCTGCAGTGCAGCAACTGTTGGACAAGAATAGAACAGTATTTCAAGAGCCTAAAACATTGCCCCCTCATAGAGCTTTTGATCACTCTATACATCTGATTCCTGATGCTGTTCCAGTCAACTGCAGACCTTATAGATACTCTCCTCTTCAGAAAGATGAAATAGAGAGACAAGTAGCTGAGATGTTGAAATCTGGTCTGATCACCCCTAGTATAAGTCCTTTTGCTGCACCTGTTCTGTTGGTCAAGAAAAAAGATGGAACATGGAGATTTTGTGTAGATTACAGAAGGCTGAATGCCCTAACCATTAAAAGCAAATTTCCCATGCCAGTGATAGATGAGTTACTGGATGAATTAGGAGGTACTAAGTGGTTTTCCAAATTGGACCTTAGAGCTGGGTACCATCAAATCAGGATGAAGGAAGAAGATGAGTTTAAGACTGCTTTTAAAACTCACCATGGACAGTTTCAGTTCAGAGTTGTTCCATTTGGATTGGCTACTGCTCCAGGCACATTTCAGTGTGTTATGAACTTTGTGTTTGCAGGTCCAAACATAACATATGTCTTGGTTTTCATGGATGATATATTGGTTTTTAGTCAAACATTTAGAACATCTCCAATCTGTGTTTGACATTCTCAAGGAACACCAACTGTTTGTCAAGGAAAGTAAGTGTGCGTTTGCACAGCAATCTATGGAATATCTGGGACATATTATCTCTGACCAAGGAGTGTCAACTGATCCTGCAAAAACAGAAGCTATGTTGCAATGGCCTGTTCCTACAACAGTTACTGAACTGAGAGGTTTTCTAGGGCTGACTGGCTATTACAGGAAGTTTGTGCAAAACTACGGTTTGTTGGCTAAACCTCTAACTGCTCTGCTGAAGAAACAAGCCTTTGTGTGGAGTGACTCAGCACAACAAGCTTTTCAGCTCCTGAAGCAAGCAATGGCCAATACTCCTGTTCTTGCTCTGCCAAACTTTGAGAAAACTTTTGTGGTGGAAACTGATGCTTGCAACACTGGAGTGGGAGCTGTTCTGTCTCAAGAAGGGCACCCTATTGCTTACTACAGCAAAGCTTTAGGAGTGGCTAGTCAGAAAACTTCCATTTATGAGAAGGAATTCTTAGCTATTATGATGGCCATTGATAGATGGAGGTCCTATCTGTCTAGAGCACCCTTTATAATCAAAACGGATCATCAAAGCTTATGTCACTTAGGAGATCAGAACTTGACTTCAGATCTTCAGAGAAAGGCCATGACCAAGTTGGTGGGGCTGTAGTTTACTATTCAGTACAAAAAAGGTGTGGAGAATACAGCAGCAGATGCTTTATCTAGAGTGGCTCATCTATTTGCTGCTCAAACAGTCTCTAGCAGCAAACCAGTCTGGGTACAAGAAATTTTAAACTCTTACACTGTGGATCCTGCTGCTCAGTCCATGCTCCTGAAATTAGCTCTAGATGCAAATCCCTGTCCTGGCTTTCAGTTACAGGAGGGGCTAATCAAACATGATGACAGAATTTGGGTGGGAGCAAATGCAGGGCTGCAAACTAAATTGATTCAGGCTTTTCATGCCAGTCCTAGGTGGGCACTCTGGCATATTAGCTACTTACCATAGAATCAAGCAACTGTTCAGTTGGCAAGGGATGAAAACAGCTGTGGAAAACTTTGTCAAACAATGTGGCATTTGTCAACAGGCAAAACATGAACTGTGCAAAAAACCTGGTATGCTACAGCCTCTTCCTATACCTGACAGTCCTTGGCAAGAAATTAGCATAGACTTCATTGAAGGGCTGCCTAGATCTGAAGGATACACATCAATTTTGGTGGTGGTCGATCGTTTCACCAAAGTGAGCCACTTCCTTCCGTTGAAACATCCTTTCACAGCTGCTTCCGTGGCCAAAGTTTTCCTCAATAACATACTCAAGTTGCATGGTCTGCCTCTAATTATCGTATCTGACCGAGATAAGATCTTCACAAGTGCTTTTTGGAAGGAATTGTTTAGAGTGTGGGGGACTAAATTGCACATGAGTACAACATATCACCCGCAGACCGATGGTCAAACGGAGCGTGTGAATCAGTGCTTGGAGATGTATCTGCGCTATGCTGTCCATGAGTTTCCAGCCAAGTGGGCCTTGTGGTTGCCGCAGGCAGAGTTCTGGTATAACTCCACATATCATTCTTCTTTGGGTTGCACTCCTTACAAGGCACTATATGGACATGAACCAAATGTGGGGCAGCTCGTGGGCGATCGCACTTCTCTGAATCCTGATGTGCAAACCTGGTTGTCTGAACATACTCAACATACAGCTGCTCTCAAGGACCATTTGGCAAGGGCTCAGTGTAAGTACAAGCACTTCGCTGACAGAAAACGCTCGGACCGGGTGTTTGCAAAAGGGGAAATGGTTTATTTGCGCCTCCAGCCTTATGCCCAATCATCTGTGGTGAACAGACCTTGTCCCAAGTTGGCTCTTAAATATTTTGGACCATACAAGATTGTGGAAAGGATTGGTGAGGCAGCATACCGTTTGGACTTACCAAGAGGGAGCTTGGTGCACCCAGTGTTTCATGTGTCCCAGCTCAAAGGGCAAGTGCCGGATCACACTCCAGTTTTTACTAACTTGCCAAAACCACTGGACCTGTCAGTACCTGGGATGATACCTGAGGAAATTCTTGAGCGTCGCTTGGTGAAAAAAGGTAATACATCTCATCTTCAGGTGCTGATCAAATGGGCTACTGTTCCAGCGGCTTCAGCAACTTGGGAGGATTACGACGCGATCAAGGCAAGATATCCAGCTGCACCAGTTTGGGGACAAGCTGGTTCTTCAGGGGCGGGTACTGTAAGTAGTGCAATACTTACAATGGGCGTCTGCCAGCCAAGGAGGCGTAAAGCGGAGCGTCCAGATCGGCAATGAAGAGCGGGACAATTTAAATTCGTAATAGAGTCGTGTGGGCCGCAGAGCCATGTAATGAGGTGGGCCTTGGGCCGTGTAATCGATTCGCGGAACTCGTATAAGTAAGCGAACCGTGTAACGGAAAAGGGCATCGAGGAAAATGAATTAATTCTATCCGTTCGTCTCTCTGTTCTCTCCTTCGCTCTTATCCCTTATCCCGTCTCGTCCTCCTTCTCCAATTCAAATCGAAATCCAAACCCTCCGACGGCTGAAGCTTGTCGCCGGTGACCCTGGCCGACCCCTGGTCGTGACACAATGAACAAGAGCATGTATCAAATCCTCCTCCGTGCTTTGCAATGATCGCAAAGGGATGATGTGCACATGTCTGCCGCCTATAAATAGGGCGGGCTGGGATCAATCAACGTGTACACCGGGTGCAAGACAGGCACACAAAGACATAGAGAGAGATGTCAGCACTAATCTTGACATGATGTATCAACATGTTTAGTTTTGAGTTTTGCATGTAGTTTAGATGGTCTAGGGCAGTGTATCTAGGCCAATGAAGCTTCAGTTGTACCCGCGAAGAGCACGAGATGCCAGGCTGTGGTGCAATGCGATGAGCTCGGCAATATGTCGACGTTAGCGTGAAGCTGCAGACTCTACAGTGCAATGCGATGCGGCATGGTCATGTGAAGCGACAAGGCGCGTGCATGGGATGGACAATCAGTTGGAGCCGAGAAAATCGGTCAGTCAGTTAGTTTGTTAGTTTGTGGGGGTGTGTTTTGCATGTTGGCCGAGTCATGTGTTAGTGGCCTGAGTTAGTGGGTTAGCGTGTGAGGTTGGTGTGTGGCTTAGTGCTTTCAGTATCCTACTTAAGCATTGTAGTCATGTTTACTTTGAGTCAAGAGAGGAAGAAGCCTAAAATCCCAGGGAGAAGCCTAAAATCCTATGAAGGAAGGTATGGAGAGCGCCCATAAGAAGGCACTCGGCATGGTGACGCTACTACTGGTGGTTCTGCAGCTGCTCGTGGCGGCAGCTCCGACGGCCATGGCCCGGTCACCACCAGAGGGGACGGAGATGGCGACGGCGCAGTCAGCAAAGATAGCAACTGAGCGGCTCATCCTGAAAGCACCACCGGGAGACTCCAGGTGCGGTGACGAAACATGCTATACTGGTTTCTGCTTCGCCGTCGCTGGTTGCAGCTGCAAGTATCCAAACTGTATGCCTAAAGTTCATGCTTGAAAAGCTTCACCTTCCGTCCGTCCATAGAGTGGACCCCTAAAATGTTGGATTTCTCCCTCTCTCTCTCTCTCTCTCTTCTCTCCAAAAAGCTATTATACGTACGTACGTGTGTAAATTTAAGTGTGAACTATGTATGTATGCATCCGCAGAACCACCAAATATATATGCCTCATTCGTGTAACGCAAATCAAAGTGTTTTAAGAATGCCTGTTTCTCTTTGCAATGTTAATCCACTACCGGAATTGACGCCGATCCCGACGGCCTCGTCTATGCCGACGGCCACCGTCGGCATAGACGGCGGTATGCCGACGGCCTAGAGCCAGCCGTCGGCGTACCCGGCCGTCGGCATACCTCCGTCTATGCCGACGGCCACCGTCGGCATAGGTAGGCCGTCGGCATATCTCCGACTATGCCGACAGTGGCTGTCGGCATATCTCCCGGCCGCCCCGGTTTTAACAGCCGGTTGACGCCGTCGTACGTATGCCGACGGCCCTAACGTCGGCCGTCGGCATACCTCTCTGCCGCCACGTCATCGATCCGCGGCACCATGGGCCCGGATCTATGCCGACGGTTATGCCGTCGGCATAGCTCCTGCCCACGGTGCCGCGGATCGCTGACGTGGCCGGGAGCTATGCCGACGGCATATCTACGTTCATTTTTTTTAAAATTTTTATAATTTTTTATTTTAAAAAATTAATTAAATAGAGCTATGCCGACGGCTATGCCGTCGGCATAGCCCGGTCAATTTTAGTTTCTGTTTTAAATTGCTTATATCTTTTAAGATATTTGATGTTTTTGAGTGATTCTTTTTGCATTAGATTCAAAATTTTGTCTACTTTCTGTTTGTGCCATTAGTTTTCAAATTTGAATGATTTAAATTTGAATTTGTTCAAATTTGCTTCAAACCCTAGATTGTGAATAACTTGAGTTTACAAATAGTTTTAAATTTAATTCTTTTTGCTCCTAGTCACGTGTTAGATTGTTGTCACAGTAAGATTTATTTGGTTATTTTTGTAATAATTTAAAAAAATGAAATGCCTTTGTAACAAACGATTTTCTTCCGAAACCTTGATACTTCGAAGGAGATGGTCCATTTTGTACACGAAGTGCATCCAGTTTTTGCCGTAACCCTCTCAACTTTGTAGCACATGCTATGTGGGTGAAATGATGATACCATGCCAAGTTTCAACCTTTTCAGAGTTCGTTTGTAGGGCTTTTCAATTTCAGGGTCATTTAGCTCAAAAAAATCATTAAATGCATGAAAAATAGCAAATAAAGTTAGAAAGGGTTGAAATTTGAGGATGTGGCTTTGAATGGTGCATCTTGAATGCACAAAAAGTCTGGAGTTGAAATAAGTTAAAAAAAATGAAATGCCTTTGTAACAGATGGGTTTTCGTCCGAAACCTTGATACTTCGAAGGAGATGGTCCAGTTTGTACACGAAGTGTATCCAGTTTTTGCCGTAACCCTCTCAACTTTTTAGCACAAGCTATGTGGGTGAAATGATGATACCATGCCAAGTTTCAAACTTTTCAGAGTTCATTTGTAGTGCTTTTCCATTTTAGGGTCATTTAGCTGAAACTGTACCCCCCGTGGACCGCCTTTTTTAGCTTTGTAGAAAATAATCGAAAATGATAAAATCTTCAAAAAATAAAATCCTTTGAGATGTAGTTAGGTTTTAGTGTCTAGTTGGTATAGAAATTTTGAAATATGAATTTTGACCTTTTTGCAAAAAAACGAAAAAAAATGTAAAACGGCCATAACTTTTGCATACGACGTCGATTTTTTTTTAATATATCAAAAAAAACTAGAGAAAAATTGAGACTCGATTTCACCGGGGTTTACCCGGTGAAGTTTTCTCAGATTCCCTAAATTCCAAAAGGAAAAAAAGTTATTTTAAATCAAAAATAATAATTTTAAAAATTTTAAACTTTTTTTTATGTAAAAATAAATATCATATTTGGATTCCTCACATTTTTTTGATAATAATGGATATATTATTTGTCAAATTTCGATTTACAGATTTAAAGATATTAATTATGTCATATTAAATGAATAAATGGCAAAAAAAATAATAAAATAATATTATTACTTATTTTATTTTCATTGAAATTCAATATTTAGAATTCAATATTATTAGTACTTATTTTGTTTATTTTAATAATTATTTAGAATTCAAAAAATTAAATCATGTGACATCAAGACCTAAGGGTTAACAGGATTGATAGCTTAATATTGTCAGGAAAACAACAAGTGCAGACTTGGAAACTAGGGGAGATAGAACCTGAAAGTTAAGCGTGCTGGGGCTGGAGTAGTGAGAGGATGGGTGACCGGCCGAGAAGTTAGACGATTTGGAATGAGTGCTGATTAGAGATTAGAGATTAAATTCTAAAGCACTGAGGAGGGGTGATTAGAGATTAAATTGTCAAATAATTCAAAATTGTGAAAATCAGAAAAAAATTAAAAATAAATTAAAAATTTTGAAAAAAAATTTTAATTAATTAAATTGAGCTATGCCGACGGCTTAACCGTCGGCATAGTAATGCCAAATTTGAAAAAAAAATTTGAAAAAAAAATTTGAAAATTTTTTTTGAAAAAAATTAATTAATTAAATTGATCTATGCCGACGGCTTAACCGTCGGCATAGACGACGGCTCCGTCTGCCGCCGTCAAACGGAAAACTTTGCCGACGGGGAAACTATGCCGACGGCCGTACGGACACCGTCGGCATAGGTACCTATGCCGACGGCTTTTCTATGCCGACGGCCGGCCGAGGTACGCCGACGCATATGATGCCGACGGGGCTATGCCGACGGCGGCCGTCGGCATAGGTCTATCTCGACGGGATTTGGACCTATGCCGACGGCTTTGGCCGTCGGCATAGCCTGTAATTCTGGTAGTGATCGTTGTAAGCTTACTACAATATGTTTAGAGGTGCAGTTTTGCCTTTCATCATAGTATGTCTACGTTGCAAATACTCCTGAACCTGAACGTGGGGCCTTTCGAATATGTGACTCACAATCTGTGACTCAGCTCTCTCAATGCACTAGATTAAATCATTCAAACTTGTAGGTGGTTACTCCTACACACGCATATACATAGGAACTAATGTGAAATTCCCTCAAGAGTGAACGGTTTCGGGTTAGAAGGAGCCTTTGATCATTCTTGCCACAGGTACATTTTCAGGTTTTTTGAGACATTCTCGCTAAGCTTTATTCAAATCATTTGAACATTTACATGGATAAAATTCGAATTATCAGGTTGGCCTAACCAGACACGGCAGCCAAACCTGAGTGAAAACGCTTGCTTAGCGAGATTGTGAGCTTCGAAATTCAAACTCCTAAACTCATGGATGAAATTACAAGCAATAAAAGAACTAGATCGGTCTGTTATTTCATGCATGATAGCTCCATCTTGCTTGATGTCTTCCGCCACGTTCTTGCAGTTGGATGACAGATGGATTTTCTGCTCGTACAAGTCCTCCGCAAGTGCCAAAGCCTTTCTGAAATGTGATGGTGAACGTATGTGTTTGAAAGTAACCAAAGAAGCTCCTAACAAAGCTTCACTAACGTCACAGCACACCACTGCCACTGAACCATAGTTCTCATTCACAGCTGCTGCATCAGCATTGAACTTCACAAAACCTGGTGGCGGTGGTAACTGCTGTGATTGCCTCAAGACGCAACTCCTGCCCGAAACCTTCCCAGGTTGTGATAATATATTTTTTTAAAAGGAGGATTACTCCCGCATCAAAATGACGCATGCAGCCATCTTTATTAATTATTCGTTAGAGCCTAACAAAATGAATACAACGATCAATTTAAAGCCACCTTTGAGGCGAACAAAATCGCTAAACTACACGTATAAAGATGTGCCCTGCCTGATTGAAAGCTTCCGGGCTTTAGGGACCCGGAAGCTTTTAATCAGGCTTTATTAGCCAAGCAGGCATGGAGAATTTTACAACACCCTGAATCACTGTGCGCTAGGGTTCTAAAAGCTTGGTATTTCAATGAAGGACCAATAATGAATGCAACTTGCCCCACAGGTGGATCATATACATTTAGAAGCATCATTCACGACAGAGAACTCCTCGGGCAGGGGGCTATTTGGTGCATTGGTAATGATTCCAAGGCAGGGTAGTCTGACACCACTGGGTGCAGATTATATGCATGGAATCACCAAGGTACGGGACCTAATGGACCAATCCGGGAGAGCTTGGGACATGCACAAAGTTGACTGTATGTTCTCTACGGATGATGCTAACGACATAAAGCAAATTGCAATTGAAGGGCCTGAGATGGAGGACTACGTAGCTTGGAATCACACCAAAAATGGGCAGTTTACAGTTCGGTCAGCTTATTATGTCAGAATGGCCATGAATAGGGAGAAAACTGGATGGCCAGAATCGTCACTTTCAGTAGCACGACATAAAGGTTGGCTCGGTCTATGGGATACAAGTGCGCCGAACAAAGCAAAAATCCATGTTTGGCGAATGATCAAGAATGGCCTGGCTGTTGGCTCGGAACTGCATAGGCGTCGGATCAAACCCGGTATTTTCTGTCCGGTTTGCAGCAGGGAGGAGACAATTTATCACAGATTTTGGGGCTGCCCACACTCAGTACAGTTTTGGAAGCAACACCGTTCGGAAAAGGGAATTCCTATGGCGATCCCACCGGTCCACATCGATTCCCAGAGCGAGGTGGCGAGTTGGATGTTGGGTTGGTTCAAAGACGCACGTGAGGATGAAAGAGAAATAATTGTTCATGCGACAGATGGTCTTTGGCTTACATGCAATGAAACTCAAGAAGGCGAAAAAATCGCTGAAACACATGAAATAATAAGCCTAGTGTTAGCATACGTTAACGAGTGGAAGGCGATCCATGGATGTAGAGAGAGGCGGTGCAAGCCGGAGATCAAACAGAAGTGGTCTCCACCGAAGGCGATCCATGGATCAAGGCCAACTCTAATGGTGCAGTTTATAAGCAAGGAGGTAAGTGTGGTGTTGGTGCAGTGCTACGTGATCATGCGGGAGCGTTTAGAGCGGCTACTTACCATTTCTTTGAAGGATTTTCTGATCCAGAGGTTGCTGAAATCCATGCATGCAAGAGGGCAATTCAGGTGGCATCCGAACTGAACACCATGAAGCTACACGTGGAGTTGGACTGTGCTTCACTCGCCGATATGTTGAACGGGCAGGAGAAACACCTATCGACTGCAGGGCCGCTCATAGATGAGATACGGGGATGTTGAAGATGTTCCCAGAAGTTAAAGTGTCGTGGGTACGGCGTAGTGCAAATTCTGCCGCGAATAAATTAGCTAAAGTAGGCTTAAGCGATGAACTCTGTAAGGTTTGGTTTTCTTTTCCCCCAGACTGTATTCTGGGAATTGTATTGGACGAGATCCCTAGCTACGTCTAGTTAAGCAATAAAGTGGCAGTGTTTGATCCTAAAAAAAAAGGATGTGCCCTCCCGCAACGGACACCATCTAATCCATTGAACTCAAGCAGCTGCCCGCATAGCAAGCTGATAGTACTAATTGGTCTAGGTGTCCCACAACGCGCACCACATGCACACGTTTAGAATCCACCGATGTCGTCTTCCGCCGTCCCATCTTCAGGAGGGATCATTGCATAGATCTTGTCAGTCTCAACTGCCGTCGACGTCACCACGAAGCCAGACAACGCCACCAGCCTGTGCACGTCCATCAAACTGCGTCCAACGCTGAGACTCCACTGCTCCATGTCGTCGAGAACCACCATCTTCAATGCGATCGATGAAACACCGCTCCACCTGTTGGCCCCCCAGTTAACCTCTTCTCCAAAACGATGCCCTCGGGAGGGAGAACGATACCCATAAATCCGATCCGGGAGAACCAGATCTAGGGTTTTCCCCGAAGCAGATGCCCCCTGGAGGAACAGTGGCACGCCAACTACAACTGCCCACGAACTCAAGCCGTTCCCACCACCACTTAGCCATCACGGTGGCGCCTTCAAGAAGGACATGTCACCATGAGCACCGTTGCTGCCCTAGGGTTTTCACCCGAGGGACCGTGGGGTGGTAAAAGGTGGGGCGGACCCGAACGACGTCTCCATGAAGAGAAACGACACCCTTAGGCGTCGTCGCCGTCGCGGCCGGCAGGAGCCGACCAGGTTATTATCCCAATCCGAATCCCCACCTTCCGCTCTGCCCCATCCCGGTGGCCGGCTAGCAGCGCGGCCATGTCCGGTAAGACGGAGTGCACGTAGCAGGGATTGGAGGAGGGAGCATCTCAACGTCGTTGGCCGCCGAGGCAGCAAGCCACGACACCAACCCGTCGGTGGATCGCCGGCCACCCAATCCAATCCCTGGCAGCCCACCCGCTCCGCCGCGTCAGCGGACAGGGAGGCCATCATAGGGGCCGCCGCCCCGGATCTAAGGCCCTCCGCCCCAAATCGGGAGGAGCAGCACCAACACTGCCACCATGGCCGCCGTTGGGACGCCGACCGGACGCCACACCGCCTTTGTCCAGATATGGGCCGTCGTGAAACAGATCGACGTCGCCGCAGTCTAGATCGAGACCGCATCGTCAAGCCAGGGCGCCCCGTGTCACCATATGACCCGCGAGAGGGAGGAGTGCCTCCGTCGCCGCTGTCGCACGCACGAGCTATGTCCGACGCCGACCACCGGCAGCAATGGAGGAGAGGGAGGGGAAAGAGGGGTGACCGGGCGGCTAGGGTTGGAGCCCCTCGGTCGCCCGCGCGGGGGGCGATAGAGGGGTGGGAGGGTTGTGATAATATGTGGATGTCCTTCCGAATGGACGTGATAAAATCTGATGTTCATGCTCTTTTTCTTAACTTTCAACGTTATGTTTCTGTTCACTTCTTCCTCCCAATTCGTTTTATACAATGTGATAATGGTCGTGAATTTGACAACATTAAAAACCGTACATTCTTTATCCAACATGGCATTCTTCTTCGTTTCTCTTGTCCTTATACCTCACCTCAAAACGGCAAAGCTGAACGATCTCTTCGCACTCTCAACGACATTGTCCGTACTCTTCTTATTCAATCATCCATGCCACCCAAATTCTGGGCAGAAGCTCTCCACCATGCTACCTTTCTTCTCAATGTTCGACCTTCTAAAGCTAACCCCAATACAACTCCCTATTTCTCTCTTTTCTTGTGTCATCCTAATTACTCCGACATTCGTGTCTTTGGTAGTCTCTGTGATGAGGACATCCCTACTATGGTTCCATACCTTGAAGATGAACAACCTGTTGCTGCAAAGAAGACGTCCAATGATGAAATCAGGATTGGACCAACTACAAGAGCTCGTGCTAAGTTACTAGAACAACAGGTGAATTCTCTCTTAGTTGATAATGCTATTTCTTTTAATGAGAGCTTTATACTGCCTAAATCCTTGTGTGTATGTGTCATTAGGTACAATGGAGAGGAAGGCATGGCACAAGGGAGCAAGGAGGAAGGCATGGCACAAGGGAGCAAGAGGAGTCTGCAGTTCCCAGGCGGTAGTACCGCCTGCCCGAGCGGTAGTACCGCTTAGGCGGTACTACCGGCCCAGCACTACCGCCCAAGTACCGCTTAACAATTTTCTTCTGGAATCAAAACGACCTAAGCGGTACTAAAGCGGCAGTTAGAATTCTCAGAGCGGTAATACCGCTTCTAGCGGTAGTACCGCTTGCTGTGAGCGGTACTACCGTGCTGCCTGCGCGCAGACTTTGGGGCTGACGGCCCGTGTACCCCTTCGATCTATCTTAGGATATAAATACTCTTCCTTAGGGTTAGTTAGAGGGAGACCACGTTTAAGATAAACCCTAGTTCATGAGATTGCTTGTAAGCATTCATCTTGAATCCTCATCACCAATTCGTATCGATCTGGTGATTATATACTGCAAGTCAAGTGTGATCTGCTGTTCCATTGGGAATTAGTATATTGCAATTATACCGTTCGTGGTCGACGGCTGCGTGCGCAAGTGTGTGACGTTGTGAATATCCAAAGGGTTGAGACCTTTTGCATTGGCATCAGGGATCAAGCGAGGGAGAGTTCATCGGCGACATACAAGTTATCCTACACCATCATCATCACCACCGCCGCTTACTGAGAAGATCGGGACACCCCATATCACTCTGTTTTCCAAACATCTCCGCCACCTGCCCCAACAAACTTTCATCCCGCTCGATCCCATGTGTACTTTTAGGGTTCTCTGATGAACACAAAGGTTATCGTTGCCTCGACCTTCACACTGGCCGAGTGCTTGTTTCTAGGCACGTTACCTTTGCTAAGCACATATTCCCTTTCGCTCACCGTAATACTCCCACCAACCCAATATCGTCTTCGGCCACCTCTCCTCCGAGTCGTTCACCCCTCCACTTTTATGCTCCCTCGTCGTCCCATCCTTCCGCGCCAGTTTTTCCCTCTCCCACTAACGACGACACACCTCCTACCTCACCATCGCCCAATACTTCGCCAGTAGACACCCCACCATCTACCCCTCCCCTATCCCCATCCTCCTCAGCGCCGGACCCATCCCCACCTCTTGCTCCCCTTCCAGCACGTGCTGTTCCCACTATCCCTCCCACTAATGATCATACTATGCGCACTAGGTCTAAGTCCGGGTTTCGTCAACGCGTCGCTCGTCTAAACCTTCATGCCACTCCGACTATCTCTCCCGTTCCCAAATCTTACAAATCTGCGTTCTTAGATCCCAACTGGGCTGCTGCTATGCGCGAAGAATATGCTGCTCTCATTGAAAACAATACATGGCAACTTGTCCCTCGTCCTTCTAACTCTAATATTGTCTCCGGCAAATGGGTTTTTCGCCAAAAGTTTCACTCTGATGGTAGTCTTTCTCGCTACAAAGCTCGTTGGGTTTGTCGCGGTTACTCTCAGCAGCATGGGATTGATTACGATGAAACCTTTTCCCCTGTTGTCAAACCTAGTACCATTCGCACCGTTCTCAGCATTGCAGTTTCTTCCTCGTGGCCAATCCATCAATTAGATGTCAAAAATGCCTTTCTTCATGGTTCTCTTCAAGAAACTGTATATTGTCAACAACCTCTTGGTTTTGAAAATCCTTCTTATCCCAATCATGTATGCCTCCTCCAAAAATCTCTATATGGTCTCAAACAAGCTCCTAGAGCATGGTTCCAACGTTTCTCCACTTTCATTCAAACCATAGGTTTTCTACCTTCTCTTTCTGACACTTCTCTATTTGTCTATCATAACAATTCTGAGGTTGCATATTTACTTCTCTATGTTGATGACATAATTCTTACTGCCTCCTCTCAAACCCTTTTAGACCGTATTATTTCTCATCTCCGATCTGAGTTCTTCATGACTGACTTGGGTCTTCTTCATCATTTTTTGGGTATCTCTGTTATTCGTGAGTCTTCTGGTCTTTTTCTTTCGCAACGGCAATATACTCTTGATCTTCTCAATCGCGCTGGTATGCTTGATTGCCAATCTTCTCGCACCCCTGTTGACACCAGTTCTAAACTTTCTGCTGCCGGCGATCCCTTTCCTGATGCTACTCTTTACCGTAGTCTCACTGGTGCTCTTCAATATCTCACCATCACTCGCCCTGAAATTTCTTTTGCTGTCCAGCAAGCATGTCTCTACATGCATGATCCACGTCTTCCTCACTACAATCACGTCAAACGTATTCTTAGGTACTTGAAAGGATCTCTTGATCATAGCCTACACATCAACACTTCTGCTCCCACTTCTCTCACTGCGTATTCTGATGCAGACTGGGCTGGTTGTCCTGACACTCGAAGATCTACATCCGGTTTCTGTGTTTTTCTTGGTAACAATTTGATTTCTTGGTCCTCGAAAAGACAGGTAACGGTCTCCCGCTCGTCCGCTGAAGCTGAATACCATGCGGTGGCACACGCCGTTGCAGACACTATTTGGGTTCGTCAGCTGCTCTCGGAGTTGCATCGCCCCATTCAGCAGGCAACCATTGTTTACTGTGACAACATCTCTGCTGTCTACATGTCGGGTAATCCTGTTCAGCATCGACGGACTAAACACATTGAGATTGATATTCATTTTGTTCGTGAGAAGGTGGCACTTGGACAGGTTCGGGTACTACATGTTCCTACTACGGCTCAATTCGCTGACATCTTCACAAAGGGACTGCCTACCACTTCATTTCAAGACATTCGGTTCAGTCTCAACGTCGTCGAGCCTCCGGTTGATACTGCGGGGGATGTTAGACTATTACTTGACTCTCAAGTTAAAGAGTCCTAGTCAGTTTGTAATAGTCCTAGCCGAAATCATCAAGAAATATAGTTCTATTTTATCTTACATCGGGGTTACTGTAGTAATCAATTTTTCTAGTATAGTTTTTCCATTTAATTTTTCCAAAAAACATTGTAAAAAATATTGTAAAAGTGTGAACATGCTTTGAAAATTTGACGGCATTTTTTGAAAAATAAAATATTTTTCAAAATTTGAGAGATGTTTTTAAAACATGAACATGTTTTTCCATATTGTGAACATTTTTGGAAAACACGTTTTTTGGAGGAAAGTAAACACTTTTGAAATTTTGATTTTTTTTACGAAATACCAAATATTTTGTAAAAAAAAGGTTTTTACGAAAACACGAGAATTGTTTCAATAAGTGAAGATTTTTTAAACTTTCTGAGAATTTTTTTAAGTATGAAAATATTAAAATGAAAATCCAAATAAAACATTAAAGAAGAAACAAAAATAAATGAAAAAATTGGTAGGTAACCTCTAGAAGGTATCGAAAACTGGGATCGTAGCACACATATATAATAGCTAAATGAGCCGGCACAATAGGGTTTCGCAAACCCTATTGGGTGCCTGGATTACACCGCCCATTTATCCTTTTTTTTCTTGTTTTGACAGGCAAAAAGCAATGTGCGGGTGAGATTCAAACCGTGACCTCCTGGTTTACGGTCAGCTAACATAGCCAACTAGACAACTGATGAAGTCTGTTACTCTCCTTTCCGTATTTTTTTCCTTTTCGTTTTATTCTTTTTTCTTTTTCCTTTTTTCTATTTTAGAACATGTCTGCACTTTTTCTATAAGAATCGATGAACTTTATTTTCAAAATTTGGGAACTTTTATGAATTCGTGAACTTTTCAAAAAAAATGAAGCTTTCCAAAATCGTGAACATTGTTTGAAAATTCGTGAACTTTGTTTCAGATTTGTAAACATAGTTATCAAAATAGATGATTTTGTTTCATATCAGTGTTATTTTTTTCAAAATCCATTTTTTTTTCAAATTCGGGAACTTTTTTTGTCAAAATTTATGAACTTTTTTTAAAAATCCGGTGAAATTTTTCAAATTCATGAACTTTTTTAAAAATCCAGTCAACGTTTTCTTGATTTTGTGAACTTTCTTTGCGAAATTCGTGAATTTATTTTTCAAAATCGGTGAACATTTTTTAATTCTTGAATTCTGTTTCGAATTTACATTTTCTTTTTTCAAATAATTTATACAGGGACTTAAATAGCGGTCAAATAGCGTTGTTTTCGGATATAACACATCAAAGTGATTGCAGTGCAGTGGTTAATGCGCCATGCCCATCGACGTTGGCATGCTGGTTTGAATCCCACTTCTCATAGAATAATAGCGGTTAATATATTTATTCTTCCCGGTTGTGTGTTGACTAATTTGCTGGACGCGATCGATCCTGGGACGGCCCACTATCGCTCGGCTTCGAGCACCCTCTAGCCTAAGCGGGGCCGAAGAGGAGCTCCTATATGACGTATTTTGTCACACGGGCTGGCCCATTAAGCCACGTTCACGTGCTTCGGTCTTCGTTTCATGTTTTTTCATGTATGTACGGTAACAACTCGGCAGCACTAACGCGGCTGGAAGCACTGGAGCTAGACACTTTAACACATGATTTTTTGTTGTTGTTTTTAAAGTAAACATGAAAACATATTATTATTTTTCCTGATTGTTTTTGACAAATAAAATGAAATATAAAAAGGAAAGACTATTCTGAAATAAACATGTAAAGAAAAAACTGGGAACAAGAAAATGGGAGAATCGGTTAGGAACCTTCTAGAAAGTTCTCATAACTAGGATCTATAGAACACAAAATAACTAAATGGGCCGCCTCAATTTAGTCATCTCGTTCGCTAGCTCTTTGCCAGTCTTTAAGAGCATTTCCGTGAAATAGCACCCCAATCGCATGGGCATAAGCGCGCGGGCTAGGCTATTAAGCAACATTCACATGTTTCGGTCTCTTTTTCTGTTTTCTCCCAGGCATTAATGACTCGGCCACACTGTAATTGAACAAAATATCGCAACTATCAAGCTGCAATTTCGGAATTCAGAGTAAGAGGATGGAAAATTATAGTCCAGTGTTGTTGCTTAAGTTTGCCTGATATAACTTACTTGTAGAAGATTTAATCTATTCAAGATGAACTTTCTATATTCTCTGTTCTTTCTACATGCATTCTCTCTTCTTTGTTCCTCTATTCCTCTCTTATTTCATATTGAACAATACCTAAAACTAAAACTAAGAGACTAATCAACCTAAAGCTAACTAAATTCTCTCTTATTGCCAAACATCTTTTCAAAAGCCAATGGAAGCTAATTAACCTAAAACTAGAATAAGCTACGTAACCAAAAAAATAACATAACCTATTTAACAAAAGGTAGTAAACCTAAACCGAAAATAACATAGCCTGGGAGAAGAAGATGGTGATGCAAACGATACCAGGGAGGAGCTTCGGGTGTCAAGGAGGAGCTGTCGAGGGATGGGGCTATGGCATCGGGAGATGGGAAAAGCATGGGAGAAAGAGCAACGAGCTTGGGGAAGTTTTCCTCAAGTCCTCCGTGGGTGGACGTTTTGTAGGCCAGAGTTACTAGTGGCATGAAGGCCAAGGACACATGCCACAAGTGAAATTGTGTTAGACGCGTGAAGGACAACACATAGGTGCCGCTAGTAATAATTAGGATTTTTTACAATGTACTCCCTCCGTTCCTAAATATAAGACGTTTTAGAGATTTAGGTTCCATATTGAAATCTCTTAAAGGTCTTATATTTAGGAACGGAGAGATTACTTGGGTATATTTTCAATATTTTAGGGTTATGATTATGTTACAAGATTTCGATACAATGAATATGGGCCATTTAATGTTCCATCTAATAATTTGACAATTTTTAGGTTTGTTTTGCTATATTTTTGGTATTAAATATATTTCTATAAATTTGAAAGACTTACTTGAAATTGGACAACAAGTACTTCAAAAATTGATCCAAATTGTAGCAAAATCCTATTTAACTTTTTGAGTAGATAATTTAGCGTTATGTAAGAACATATTGAAACACCCAAACATCTGTGTCAAAAAGTTCAAACAGTAAATTTGTACTTGATGTTTTTGAATTTGAAGATATGAAAATATGAAACTTGGCATGGTGTCATTATATGACCTCTAGAAGTTGTGGTTAAATTTGAGAAAGTTAGGCAATAGGTTTGATATATGTTTCTTAGAAATCGAAGGATACTGGAGGAAGAATCAAAGATTTGAAGGGAAATTACATGTTTGAGAGACAGGTTATAGTTTTCTTTCACATCTGGTCTTGATTTTTTTATACACTGTGCATAGACCATTTCAGGTTTCATGTCATTTGTTTTTGGTTTTATAGGGCTAGTTTGCTAAATTTTTAATATTAAATGTATTTCTTATTAGTGGCGTGCAAAGAGGTGCACATACCACTAGTATGTATATTTAGGATATTTAAGCCAATTTTACTGTTTTAGGGTTAGGATTATGTTCCATTTTTTTATACATTGGATATATAGCATTTAAAGTTTCTAATGGAAAAGTGTACTTGTTTTTGAAAGTTGTTTTAGGATCGATACATATCAAGAACCACATTAGACAAGAAGGTCACACAATTTATATGGCTAGCCACCGAAGAGATAATTTGCAATTACTACTTACTCCTTAATTAGTACTCTAATTCATAAATAGGTCCTTAAATTTATACCAAGTTTCACAGACATTAATTATGTTAGTTTTATATGACTTCACTTCATAAATAGGTAGATGATGCATAAGGCCGAGATTTGGTTAGGTATGAAAATCTAAATATGGCATGAATATAACAATTACCAGCAATCTCCTTGTGACAAGGACTTTCTTTGTCTTTTATTCCCATGTTTGAACTAGTATAGGTCGGGGTTACACATGATGGTACACATCACTTTATTTGTCGTCGTTACATTGAACGCTCCATTGACTAAACAACGATGATCCACCCATGTAGCATTACAACTCTTCATTTCAATGCCCACCGATGCCTATAACACTTCTCCAAGATGGTTGCTGTTGTGGGTAAGGTTGTTGAGGTTGGTGTGTTTGCAGGGGGAATAGTTGTTGGAGTTGCCGGGGAATTATCTGTTCTAGTTGTTGGGGGAATGATTGTTGGGGTTGGGGAAATGGTTGTTGTGGTTGTTGGGGTTGCTGAGGGAATGGTTGTTGTGGTTGCATAGGGAATGGTTGTGGTTGCTCGGGAATTATTTGTTCTGGTTGCTGGGGGAATTATTGTTGGGGATGGGGAAATGGTTATTGTGGTTGTTTAAGGAATGGTTGTTGCGATTGTAGGGGGAATGGTTGTTGTGGTTGCTGGGGGAATAGTTGTTGGGACTGGGGAAATGATTGTTGTGGTTGCTGGGGGAATGGTTGTTGCGGTTGAAGCGGGAATGGAATTTGGGGTTGTTGCGGAATTATTTGTTGTGGTTGCTGGGGGAGTGATTGTTGCGGTTGTAGTAGGAATGGTTGTTGGGGGATTATTTGTTGTGGTTGCTGGGGGAATGATTGTTGGGGCCGGGGAAATGGTTGTTGTGGTTGTTGAGAGAATGCTATTTGCAGTTGTAGGGGGACTGGTTGTTGGGGTTGCTGGGGAATTGGTTGTTGGGGCTGAGGAAATGGTTGCCACGGGAATGGTTATTGGGGTTGAGGAAAAGGTTGTTGTGGTTGCTGGGGGAATGGTTGTTGGGAAAATATTTGTTGTGGTTGCTGGGGGTATGGTTGTTGCGGTTGCAGGGGGAATGGTTGTTGTGGTTGCTGGGGGAATAGTTGTTGGGGTTGGAGAAATGGTTGTTGTTGGGGTTGGAGAAATGGTTGTTGTTGGGGTTGGAGAAATGGCTGTTGTGGTTATTGGGGGAATGGTATTTGTTGTTGCAGGGGGAATGGTTGTTGGTGTTGTTGGGGAATTGGTTGTTGGGGCTGGGGAAATGGTCGCCATGATTCCCAAGGGAATGGTTGTTGGGGTTGAGGAAAAGGTTGTTGTGGTTGCTGGGGGAATGGTTGTTGTTGTTGCAGGGGGATTGGTTGTTGGGGATGGGAAAATAGTTGTTGTGGTTGCTGGGGGAATTGTTGTTGGGGTGTAGGAAATGGTTGTTGAAGTGGATATGGTTCTTGTTCCGGAAATGGTTGTTGTTGATGAGGAAATGATTCTTGTGGTGATTGCAACTTTTTGTCGCTAGGGTTTAGCTGCCTAGTGGCAATGGCAATGCTCATCGCCATGGCAAGGGGGACAAAGATGAGGAAGGTCTTCATGTTGGATTTGTGGATACTACTGCTTGCTTAGTTTTGATGTTTGTACTCTTGGTGTGTGAAGTTTGATGATGGAAGGTGACCTTGATGGTGCAGGTGTATTTATAACTGTCATGGCATAGTTTCTTTTTATATTTGCACTCACTTTTTTCAAAAAGTGCTCCTAAGCTTATCCAACTAATCTTTTGGCAGGTTGTGTTTGGTGGCACTACTTTACTAGTGTTATTTTGGATTGTTCCTCATAGTTGCTTGTTGTTGCACATATCATCTGGTTGTAAGGAATGCTCGATAATGATCAATGACTCATTTTTTCACTTTACACTACAAACATTGATCTAGATTTTGTCCTTTATGGAATTATGTTTGTGATGCTCTAGATGTTGTTAGACATATCCAGATTGGCATAGCTTGAGCGGGACTAACTTTGTATTTTTTGCCCAATACGATTCTAAGATGGATAAGCAGTCATGACTCATGAACTAACCAGTTAAACCGAGAGGCAAGTTGAGGGTTATAACATTGACTTTTCTCTAAGATACATCTTCTTGTCTTGCATGCTTTGCGAATTTGAAAACAGGTACAGATGCAGATGCAATAGAACAAAAGTGGACAGGAAAGATAAGCAATGAAATGAGAATACTGCATACATCTTGAAAACAAGATGAATATGGTAAACACTAGGATATTGCATTCATTCATATCTTCAATCCTATAGTCTTCCTCATCCATATCAACTCTTTATTGGTAGCCTTCATTGCGGTCATCTGTTAAATAAAAACACTTCAACAAAGTTCGGGAGCTAGTGAACCGGAATCTACCATGAACTAGATAGGAAACCGAGGCAACATACCCTCTATCGAGCATATTTAATTTCCTCTGATGCAAAAGTAACTTGGTCGAGATTAAATGATTGGTTGTACAACATGTCATGTTGTCCTTCATACGTGTAGGGAAGCATGCGGAGTATAAGTATTACAACACTTTATTAATAGGCTACTCCCACAAGAGGAATTATTAAATGCTACAGGATAATCGGTAGTTCAAGTTAAGAGCAACAATAGCATTCCAACCTCTGTCTTGTGCAAGTTAACAACTTGCTTTTTTTGCGAAATAAGTTAACAACTTGCTAACAAGTAACCTAGGGAGATAAGTGCACAACCTTTACACTACTTGAATCAGAGAATTTGCCATCAGTCCATTCTTTGCCGTCTGCCAGCTGACGGCAAAGAAGATATTTGTCGCCAGCTTCCACAAAACAGACGGCAAAGAAGGTACTCATGGCAAAGATATTGTTTGCCATGAGTACATTCTTTGCTGTCTGCTGGCGGACGGCAAAGAGCCCAAAGGCGGATGGCAAAGAGATCAGGTGGGCCCCACTGGACCATGGGTCAACTGGACGGCATGGATGCCGTCCGCTACATCTTTGTCGTCTGCCTTTATACTCTTTGTCGTCTGCTAGCAGACGGCAAAGAGGATGCCAATCTAACGGCCATGCCCCCCATCCCCCTATCTCTCTCCCCCCTGTCCCCACCTCTCTCTTTCTCTGCCCCACCATCGCACCTCCTCCCTCCCTTCCCCCACCCCCGCAACTTGTGCCATTCTGCCCCCTCCCCGCGGCCCTCCTCCACCACCGCGGCGCCCCATCGCCGGAGCCAGGCCGCGGCCCCCACTCCCCGCGGCCCTCCTCCACCCCGCGACGCCCCACCGCTGGACCCAGGCCACGGCGCCCCCACCCTCCCCGCGGCCCTCCTCCACCACCGCGACGCCCCACCACCGGAGCCAGGCCGCGGCACCCCCCCTCCGCGCGGCGAGCCCCCCTCCCTGCGGCCCTACTCCACCACCGCGATGCCTCACCGCCGGAGCCAGGCAGCGGCGCCCCCCTCCCACGGCCCTCCTCCACCACCGTGGTGTCCTCCCCGCGCCGGCCCTCCTCCCTGCTCCGGACCTCCTCCACCGGCCCTCCTTCAGTGAGTTCATATTTTTTTCTTTTTTTTTCATTTCATTGCATCTGTTAGTGCTAATTATTAGGTTAGTGTTAATTAGGTTAGTGTTAGTTTAGGTTAATTAGGTTAGTGCAAAAAATGAAGAAAAGAAGATGAGCACAAATGACATGTCCTCCTTCCCCCTTCATTTGCTCTGTTCCGGTCTTCGTGCCGATGATACTTGCTAGATATAAGTAGATTCAATGCAGAATTTCGTCAGTGCCTCCCTGTTATTCTCCGGGTACACATCCTCTCTATTTAATGCCGAGATGTGTATAACGAGAACATCGGGGAGGTGCTGCCGAAATTCGGTGTCAGATCCGGAGCAAAGCATGGGCAAACGAACCCAATCTACACATACTCGGGTGGGATTAGGACCTATCTTTACCTATTAGCGTGTAGGTTGCATGGACGTAATAAAATTGACAAATTTGATTAACTGATGAATATATATATATATATATATATATATATATATATATATATGCTGAATTATATATAGATTTCTTGTGTGTTTAGTAGCTAGGCAACATGAGCGATCATGCATGGATGTACACCCGTCACACTACTCAGGAAGACATGACCAATGAATGGTTAACAAAAACCAAGGGGTTTGTGAAAGTTGCATTTGCAAATGGCCAGAGAAAAACCTGGTGCCCCTATATTAGGTGCGACAACTTTAAACAGAGGGCAGAGGGTGAAATGGGTAAACACCTACAGAAGTGGCGTTTTACGCTTGATTATACGGTGTGGACATTTCATGGTGAGTCTGCCCAATGTACCAGAGCTGAGGTGGTTCGTCTTCGCACCGACGAGCATGGTACCGAGATCGAAGACATGGTGCAAGACTTTGATGATGCTCGGGATTCGGACGATGAGATGGAGGAATCTGCAAAGGCCTTCTATGAAATGTTGGAGTCTTCAAAATGTCCTCTCCACGAGCACACTAAGCTTTGTCAGTTGGATGCCATCGCGCAAGTAATGGCTCTGAAGGCTCATTTCAACTTGGGCAGAGAATGCTTCGATGCGATGATGACACTATTTGAACGCTTTCTACCCAAAGGCCATGTCATGCCTGCAAACCTGTACCAGTCGGACAAAATCCTCCGTGTACTTAAGATGCCCTATGAGAAGATAGATGCATGTGAGAATGGATGTGCCTTATTTAGGCTTGAGTATGCGGGCTTAAACTATTGTCCCATTTGCAAGTCTTCCAGGTATGTTGTGGCAGACAACGGTATGGGTGAGAAGAGGCAGACCAAAATCCTAGTTAATGTTCTTCGATACATGCCAATCATACGAAGACTTCAATGTCTTTTCATGGTCGAAGAGACGGCCAGACAGATGAGATAGCACAAATTGGGCAAAAGAACCGAACTAGATGCAGATGGGAATCAGATGTTGTAACACACATCAGATGCTTTTGCGTGGAAGCACTTCGATGCATTACATGAGGATAAAGTGGCAGATCCAAGGCATCCTCGAGTCTGTGTCGCCATGGATGGGTTCAATCCGTTTGGTATGACGGCAACCCAATACAGTTGTTGGCCTGTATTTGTCATTCCACTCAATCTCCCCCCGGACAGATTATGCAAAGAAAGAACATTTTCCTGGCGTTGATAATTCCAGGGCCCAACTATCCGGGGAAGAATATGAATGTGTACATGCAGCCTCTTAAGGATGAATTACAAGAAGCTTGGGATAATGGGTTCAAGACATATGACGCCGCTAGAAAAGAAAACTTCAAAATGCATGTCTGGTACACGTACTCGATGCATGACTTGCCGGCGTATGCGCTATTCGCTGGCTGGGGTACGCATGGAGGGTTCCCGTGCCCCACATGCAAAGCAGCTCTTCAGATTCATTGGCTGCAGGCGGGTCAGAAGTATTCTTGCTTCGATTTGCATAGACAGTTCCTGGATCCTCGCCATGAGTTCAGAAAAGACAAGAAGAACTTCATCAAAGGTACAGTTGTCAAAAACTCTGCACCACCTGCGTTTACAGGCCAACAGATCCTGGATCAGTTAAATGCTCTTGAGCCTGATCCAGAGCGTCCAGGGTATTTCAAGGGGTTTAATTCGCAACACACCTGGACTCACAAGAGATGCTTGTGGGATCCGCCTTACTTCAAAGACCTCCTTTTTCCACATGACATCGACGTGATGCACACTGAAAAGAATATCGGAGAGGCCCTTTTTGGTACATTGTTCGGCATAGAGGGAAAGTCAAAGGATAATCCTAACGCTAGAGTCGATCAGCAGACTCTATGTGATAGACCTTCACAGAACATGCGACAACCGAAAGGAAAGAAGAACTGGTCAAAGCCAAAGGCCTGGTTCAATCTTGCAAGGGGAGCTATGAGGGAAATTATCTTGTGGGTGAAAATGCACTTGTTATTCCTCGATGGGTATGCAGCAAATCTAAAGAGGGGAGGGAGTCTTGAAAAATTGAAAATATTTGGTCTCAAGAGTCATGATTGGCACATATGGCTTGAGCGAGTAATGTCGGTGATGTTGCGTGGCTTTATCCCTGAGGCTGAATAGCTAGTACTGGCAGAGCTGAGCCATTTCTTCCGTGTTGTTTGTGCGAAAGAAATATCGCCTGGCGTGCTAGATGACATAATTAGCTTATTTGGTTCATTTATGACATGGTTAGCTTAGTTAGGTCAAAAATGGCATAATAACCATGGTTAGCTTATAAATGGCATATACTTAGCTTATTTTCCTCCAAAATGACATAATAGGCTAAGTTAGCTCAATAATGACCTATACTTACCTAAGTTAGCTCAATAATGACCTATAGTTACCCTATTTTCCTCCAAAATTACGTAATAAGCTTAGGTACCTCTAAAATGACATAATTACCTAAGTTAGCTCAATAATGACCTATACTTACCCTATTTTCCTCCAAAATGAAATAATAAGCTTAGTTAGCTCTAAAATGGCATAATTACCTAAGTTAGCTCTAAAATGACACAAATAAGGAATAAGAAGAAGAAAAACAAGGAAGAGGAGAAAAAGAAAGAATAGAAGAAGAAAGAGAAGAAAAAAGAAAGGATAAAAGAAGAAGAATGAGAAGGAAAAGGATAAAAAGATAGAAGAGAAGAAGAAAGATGAGCTTCTTCTTTCTTCTTCTTCTTCTTTCTTTCTTCTTATTATTTTCCTTCTCTTTCTTCTTCTTCTTCTAGTCTTCTTCTTATTCTTCTTCTTCTTCTTCTTCTTCTTCTTCTAGTCTTATTCTTCTTCTTCTAGTCTTCCTCTTCTTCTTCTTCTTCTACTTCTTCTAACTTTCTTATTCCCATTGTGCAGATTTGATTCACTTCATGGAAGCTAGCATTGATGGACTGCTAGTGTTTAGTTTTTGTTTTGATTTGTGTTGATGAACAATGTGAAACTATGTATGTATATATGGATGAACCATGTGAAACTATGTATTTTGCTAGCCTATGTGTTCTCTTGTTAAATATTTCACGATTATGTTGGATACATGCACTAGTAGAAAACAGGGCTTTGGTTTTGGCCAGATCAGAGCAACAGTCCTTGTCGTGCTACGAACAGGGACTAATGGGAGCATCAGTCCCAGTTCGAGCGGCCAGGACGCCGGCCGGGCCTCGGCAGGCATCAGTCCCGGTTCAGCTGGGACCTTTAGTCCCGGTTCCAGACACCAACCGGGACTAAAGGGCCTCGCTCCTGGCGCAACCCCTTTAGTCTCGGTTGGTGTCTGGAACCGGGACTAAAGGTCATTCTTCAGCCCCGGTTCTAGACACCAACCGGGACTAAAACGATTCCTATATATATGCCCTGCCCACGCCCTCTCCTCTGTTCTTTGGCCGTAGGTGGTGGGAGGTGTTTGCTGTTCTCTGTTCTCACTTCCTATGCACATGAGGTGTTCGATGAAATGCCCGAGCCACACTTAAGCTTTCTCCTCTGTTCTTCCTCCAAGCTCGACCTCCAAGCTCCATTTTTCCCAAGATTTGTCTAGGTTTGGCGGTGCACCAACTGTCAAAGTGTTCTAAAAAGGTTAGCAACTTCATCCTTTCATCTCTCACTACTATTTTAGCACATTTCAAATGCTCTAGATGTAGTGTGGTTTGTGGGTTTTAGTGGAGGAGTGTATGTGTGAGTTTATTTGATTTAGATGCACAATTTGAGCTCAAATTAACTTCTTAGTTTGCACATGTGTAGGGTGCGTCCCGTCCCCGTCCCCGTCCTCACCACCGTCGATCGCCCGCGCTGATCTCGTCGCCAGCACCACCGTGGTGAGCCTCTTGTTCTTATCTTTTTTTAAAGAAAAAAATTCTTACTTGTATGATTTATATAGCTACTTGTATAATTTTCTTATTTGTATTATTGTTTGTTATTATATAGTGCCATGGTTTTGGTATCCGCCCCCGTCGGCTCTCGTCCGGTCTATGATTCGGATGTGGTATATTATCTTTTATAACTATTTGTTTCATTTAGTGTTTATGACAATTATGCCGACCAACTTGACATAGATGTATTTATCTAGGAGGTATGTGAACCGGAAATTCCAACCGACCCTCTTGTCGAGAGGTTAAATTTAGTTGAAAAAGAAAACAATTATTTGAAAGAAAAATTGAAAAGAGTTGAATAAGAGAAGATGAAATTGGAGTTACATGTTGCCGATGTCGTCGATCTACACAAGATCCAGATGGATGCAATGCGCTTGAAGATTAGAAAGATTAGAAAATATGCCATTGATAATGAGGCTTGGTATCATTATGCTGTTGGATGAATTGTTACCTTAGTTGCAATTTTGATCGCATTTGTTGTTGCATTTAAATGTTTTACATAGTTGTAAGTTAGTTTCAATGTATGTTTTAGTTAGATGCTCTAGAGAGCTGTATGTTGTTCTATGAGAACTATGTACGAACTTTATGTATTAATTTTTTCAGTAATAACATTTGATCACTACTGTACTTTGGTTTTAATGTGATGATGAACTTGTATTAATTTGGTCATTTCTCTATTTATGATGTTCTGTAATGGTTTTTGATATACATAATTATATAATGCACGTAGATGAACCGGCAATGGATGTACAGTGACCGACGCACCTCCGACTACATTACGGGCTTGCATAATTTTCTCGAAGTGGCTGAGGCAAACAAGCGGAATGGTTTTATGTATTGTCCATGTACTGTCTGTGGGAATACGAAGGATTACTCTTCCTCGAAAACCCTTCACTTCCACCTGCTTGAGAAGGGTTTCATGCAACACTATATTGTTTGGACCCAGCACGGAGAAAGAGGGGTTATGATGGAAGACAACGAAGAAGAAGAGGATGATGACAACTATCCTATGTTCCCTGAATACGGTGATACTGCAACGGGGGAAGCTGAAGATCAAGAGGCACCAGATGTGCCCGATGATGATCTTCGCCGGGTCAATGTTGATACACAGAGAGGATGCGAAAGTGAAAGGGAGAAGTTGAAGTTCGATCTCATGTTAGAGGATCACAAAAAAGGGTTGTACTCAAATTGCAAAGATGGCAACAAAAAGATCGGTACCACACTGGAATTGCTGCAATGGAAGGCAGAGAATGGTGTATCTGACAAGGGATTTGGGAAGCTACAGAAAATAATGAAGAAGAAGCTTACAAAGGATAACGAATTGCCTGACAGTATGTACGAAGCAAAGAAGGTTCTCTGCCCTCTAGGATTAGAGGTGCAGAAGATACATGCATGCCCTAATGACTGCATCCTCTACCGCGGTGAGGAGTACAAGAATTTGAATGCATGCCCGGTATGCGGTGCATTGCGGTATAAGATCAGACAAGATGACCCTGCCAAGTTACCATACGACATGACTGACGAGGAATTGAACGAGAGCGTGGCTGCCAACGTGAAATGCTAGCTTGCACCCAAACGTCCAGTTCCAGCAGAGAAAATAGATCCGGTAAAAGCGAGGCGCTGTCTGAAAAACCTTACGAAACCACCGCCGCCTCCGCTGCTATCAAACTATGACCGCTCTATTGTAAAGTCATATAGAGATCCAGAACAGCGATCGGCAAGTACTAGCAGTAGTGCAAAGGGGAAAACAATTCCCCAGCTGGGCGAATAGAAAAACCAATCGTGCCCCGCGCTAAAGGTGTTTGCCGATATCGCTAATGATCCGGAGGAAGCGGCCACTGCTCCTGGTTTCACTCTTGGTGATTACTTAGGCGATGAGATACAGTTCGAAATGGCTGAGGTGGTGGCCTTTAGATTCGAGCACGGGAAGCCTCTCGTCAGACCTGAGGAGCCACTACTGGAATCATGCACTTTGCCGTCTGCCATGGCAGACGGCAAAGGATAGTACAGTGGACGGCAAACCTCTTTGCCGTCAGCCGACAGACGGCCGCAGTTTCGGCACTATGAACTCCGGTAAAGGAGTTCTTTGCCGTCTGCCTGGGCGCACCGGATGGCAAAGATTGCTTGCCGTCTGCCGGTAGACGGCAGAGAGGCTCGACGGTGTAGCACTGACGTTAGCCCCATTAGGTGGCTAATGGCACCCTTTGCCGTCTGCCCCCCACCCTATTCCTTTGCCGTTCGCCCCCCTTGCCGTTGCCCCCCTTTGTCGTCTGCCCCCAACCCCTTTGCCGTCTACCACCGATGGCAAAGGGGACAAATGGCCCCAGGCCTGGTGTTCCCAGGTTGCACAGGCGGCTGCCATGTGTCACCTTTGCCGTCGGTGGCAGACGGCAAAGCCACCTTTGCCGTCGGTGGCAGACGGCGAAGTGACCATATTGCCTCTTTTATATTTATTTTTGATATATCCAAGCATTTTCACAAGCAAAATGTATGATATACATATATATTTCAAAAAACCCATATCCATGGCATATGAATATGATCATCCAACAAACATATCAAATCAAAAGTGCAAGTTTCACCATATTACAATAGTTTCATCCATACATACATAGTTTCATCCATATTACAATAGTTTCATCCATAGGTAGAAAGTTTCACATAAGTTCATCGATACAAAATGAAAACAGAAAGTAAACACTAGCACTCCATCAAAGCAAGCTGTCGTGAAGTGAATCAAATCTGCAAAATTGGAAATGAGAAAGTTAGAAGAAGAATACTAGAAGAAGTAGAAGAAGATCTAGAAGAAGAAGAAGAAGAAGAAGAAGAAGATGATGATGATGAAGAAGCGTTTTTCTTCTCTTTCTCTTTCTCCTCTTGTTTTTCTTCTTCTTATTGCTTATTTGTGTCATTTTAGAGCTAACCTAGGTAATTATGCCATTTTTCACCTAACTAAGCTTATTGTGTCATTTTACAAGATAATAAGCTAAATATATGGCATTTATGAGCTTACCAAGGCTATTATGCCATTTTTGAGTTAACTAAGCTTATTATGTCATTGTGGAGGAAACAAAGCTAAGTATAGGACATTTTAGAGCTAACCTAGGTAAAATAGGTCATTTCGGAGCTAATCAGCTAAGTAAGCTTACAATGTCATTTTGGAGAAAACAATGCTAAGTATAGGTCATTTTAGAGCTAACTTAGGTAAAATATGTCATTTTGGAGGTAAGTAAGCTTACTATGTCATTTTAGAGGAAACAAAGCTAACTTAGGTAAAATATGACATTTATGAGCTAACTAAGGTTATTATGCCATTTGTTGAGCTTGACTTTCGGTCTTTCGAGGTTTTCCTTACAAAAACTCTCATGCCTCATGGTGTGTATGGTGCGCACTCACTCACACTTATATGGTGGTGTATGTTGGTGGACACTACCTAACACTAATATTTCGACCGTCGGTGATGGTCGTTTCCCCTTCTCCTCTCCCGCAATATACCAAGGTATATATCGAGAGAAGGAGAAGAAGAAATGACCCCCGCGACAACAGTCGGGATTCCTCCATCAAGAAGAGGCATGAAACTCTCACAAGGAGCTCCGACAGACCGAAAGTACGTAATTTTGTCTAAGTGCTATGTTTGTCTTTCTTTGAGAAAATGAGCCAAGTAAGTGGCATATTAGGGCTTACCGTCCTCGTCATCACGGAGGTGAAGCACCGGGGTTGCTCGGGCCTGGAGAAGGATGCCCTGGAGAAGGGTCGTGCGATGCGGCTCGGGAGTTATGCTGCACCAAAGATCATTTGCAAAGTCTCGTTAGCATGATGACACTGAAATGTTAAGACTAGTAACTAATGACCATTCAAATGAAACTCACCGTTCCCGCCGTGGTAATGACTGGCATCGGCGGAGGGTTCTGGCCGTTCTTCTCACACAGAGACTGCACATTTGGTTTTGAGAAGTCAATCATATTTGTTATTAATGAAACGAACCTGTAGTGCATGATTTGGCTAATATGAAGAAGAAACTTACCACGATGAGCTCGTACATGGCCCGGTTAGACGCATCATTCCGTGCCCTCTCCTCCTCCAACAACTTAGCCGTCGTCTCCTCCAAATCCCTCTTCTCCTCCGCCTCCTGCCGGGCCTGTTCCTCCAGAAGCGCCTAGGTTGCCTCTCTCTCTCTTTTTGCAGATCAGCCTGCAACACAACTCCTCATTAGCATTGTAATCATCTTTGTTCGCACACACAATGTAATGGAGGAAAGCTATCTGAGTCCGTATGACTAACCTCGATGGCGAGCTCGACTGGCCGTGGACGAGGCCTTATCTCAGGACAGGAGCTCGTTTGGCACGCCTTGATCTCCCGGAGAGTGCGAGAAGACCGTATAAGTCCATCTCCAATGGCTATCGAGCCATGGGGCCTCCCGCCGCCAGCGACCATCACCAGCTCTGGATCAATAGGATGCTGGCTCGGGTTGAAGTCCTCCCCATTCACCTTCCTCCCCACATCTCTGTACCTCACAAGCTTGTGGTGGGAGGAGATGTTCGTGAAGTTCTCGGGATGATCGAGGTCAGACTCAGAGAATGCCTTCGCCTTCTTGTACGAGGCAGTATGGGCCATGGCATAGAGGTCGTACATCCCTGGCACCTCCGTGTTATTGTGATGCGCCTAAAAAGAGAGAGATGAACAAAGTATTAGTAAAGGGCTCAAGCAAGCATCAAGAATGAATTGCATGAATAATGAAGCAAACCACATACCCAGTTCTCCCCAAACTAATATAGGTCGGCGCTGCCTTGATGGTGTGGCACACCAACCATTTTGGCACGCCAGTCCTTTGCGTTGTCGTGGATGGCTCGCCATTGCTCTGAGCACCACTCATCCACCAATGCTTCCCAACAATCCATCTTATCCGCACACCATCTCGGGGGCACCTAAGTGAGTAAAGATTAATTTGAGCGCTACACCTACGAATCAAATCAAGGAAACTAAGTACAAGGCCTTAAGAAAAGGTAATTACCTTCATGTACAGCTCCTTGTCCAGAAACTTTCCACGGCACTTCGTCTTTTCCTTCTTAACTTTCAGCGAGGCGTAGTAGTCTCGAACAGCCTGCGGTCGAGCCTCATGCCGTAAGTTCTGTAGTAGGCGCTTGCACTCGCCTTCGATAACCTTTGCCGCGGCCTCCTCGTACCCCTCCTCAAACCTGTAGAAGGTCTGCAATCAAATGAGACAACATTGATTAGTACAATAAATAGCTATTGTTGATTTTTAATTGTGTAAAGGAAAACTTACCCAAAACTGTCTGATCACCATGTCGGCCCTCGTGTGGCATAAGACACCGTCGATCCTCGTCTCCGGCGGGGCCGGGGCAGCCAAGTAGTGCTCCCAGGTCAATCCTAGCTCTCGAACATAGCCCTCACCGGGTAACGTGACAAACCCCGGAAAGTTGTGCCGGCAAATCACACCAAGGACGGAGTTGGGCCTGCGGGCACCCTTGGCATGAGTCCAACCCCTGCAGTACGACAAAGCCAACACATTAGATATTTGAAGAAACGTGAAGGCAAAAGGTTAAAAAAGAGTAAATGCACTTACTTCTCCCCCTTAGGCCTAATCAACCACCTCTGCTCGCGGGTCACTGGCACGGGGGGGAGCCGTGTACCACCACGCCGATACGTCTCCAACGTATCTATAACTTTTGATTGTTCCATGCTATTATATTATCTGTTTTGGATGTTTTATATGCATTAATATGCTATTTTATATTATTTTTGGGACTAACCTATTAATCTAGAGCCTAGTGCCAGTTTCTGTTTTTTCCTTGTTTTTGAGTATTGCAGATAAGGAATATTAAACGGAGTCCAAACGGAATAAAATCTTCGCGATGATTTTTCTTGGACCAGAAGAAACCTACCAGACTTGGAGATGAAGGCAGGAGACCTGCCGGGGAGTCACAAGCCTGCAGGGCGCACCCTAGGGGGGGCGCCCCTGGCTTGTGGCCCCCCAGCAGGCCTCCTAACCCTATTCTTCGGCCTATAAATTCCCAAATATCCCCCCAATACCAAAAAGAGCCACGAAAATACTTTTCCGCCACTGGAAGCCTCTGTTCCCGTGAGATCCCATCTTGGAGCCTTTTCCGGTAATCTGCCGGAGGGGGATTCGATCACGGAGGGCATCTACATCAACTCCATTGCCCCTCCGATGATGCGTGAGTAGTTCACCACAGACCTTCGGGTCCATAGCTAGTAGCTAGATGGCTTCTTCTCTCTCTTTGTTCTTCAATACCATGTTCTTCATGATCTTCATGGAGATCTATCCGATGTAATACTCTTTTGCGGTGTGTTTGTCGAGATCCGATGAATTGTGGGTTTATGATCAACTTATCTATGAATATTATTTGAATCTTCTCTGAATTCTTATATGCATGATTTCATATCTTTGGAAGTCTCTTTGAGTTATTGGTTTGGTTTGGCCAACTAGATTGGTAATTCTTGCAATGGGAGAAGTGCTTAGTTTTGGGTTCAATCTTGCGGTGTCCTCACCCAGTGACAAAGTAGGGGTAGCGAGGCACGTATTTGTATTGTTGCCATCGAGGATAAAAAGATGGGGTTTTCATCATATTGCTTGAGTTTATCCCTCTACATCATGTCATCTTACCTAATGCGTTACTCTGTTCTTCATGAACTTAATACTCTAGATGCAGGCAGGAGTCGGTCGATGTGTGGAGTAATAGTAGTAGATGCAGAATCGTTTTGGTCTACTTGACACGGACGTGATGCCTATATGCATAATCATTGCCTTGGATATCGTCATAACTATGCGCTTTTCTATCAATTGCTCGACAGTAATTTGTTCACCCACCGTATTATTTTCCTTCATGAGAGAAGCCTCTAGTGAAACCTATGGCCCCCGGGTCTATTTTCCATATTATATTTTCAGATCTATAAACCAAAAATACCAAAAATACTTTGCTGCATTATTTTTTACTTTTGTTTTACTTTTCGTTTTAGCAATCTTTTATATCTATCTCTATCAGATCTCATCCTTGCAAATAACCGTGAAGGGATTGACAACCCCTTTATAGCATTGGGTGCAAGAGTTTGATTGTTTGTGTAGGTGCGAAGATTGGAGACTTGCTTGTATCTCCTACTGGATTGATACCTTGGTTCTCAACAACTGAGGGAAATACTTATCTACTTTGCTGCATCACCCTTTCCTCTTCAAGGGAAAACCAACGCAAGCTCAAGAAGTAGCACACGCTGGTAGACCTTCCCCCCCTCAACCACCTCGTCCTCGCTATCAGGAAACCCATCCCCGCTACAATCAGCATGGCCACTCGGCTCCGGCCAGCTATCCCATTGGGTCTGCTGGGACGTACCCTGATCCCCGCTCTGCCCTGGAGTCTCGTGGGACGAAGCCTGTGGGACAGGAGTCTCGTGGGACGAAGGCTCGTCGACCCTAGGCTCGTGGACCGGAGTCCGCCTAGCCTCCTCCTCAGACGGGTCCACCCTAGGCTCGTGGACCGGAGTCCGCATAGCCTCCTCCTCAGACGGGTCCACCCTAGCAGTCCTGTGCTCGGGTGAATCAGCTGGGGGTGGCAGCGAGGAAGGCGTAGCAGCCTTCCTACCTCTCCCAGCACGGGCACGTGTACCTCTCTTCTTCCCTCGACCTCCTCTCCCGGTGGGCAACGACGCCGACGAAGAAGCTCCCGCCTATGTCTTCATACAATCGAGCAACGCTCTCCGGAGATGCTGTAGTGGAAGGGAAGTACCCCTCCCACCACGCGCCGACGAAGACTGAGCCACGGAACGCTCTGGACCCGCGCCCACCATCTTTCAACACCTGCCATGACAAAGAGTGAACGATATTAGTACAACATAAAACATTTGAATACCAACATGAATAATAAAAATTGAATACCGACATGTATATAATTTAAGTGTATCATCATCATGTATATAATAAAAATTGAATACCTGACATGAACTAATAATAATCTTGATCGTCTATATATGCTCCGGGATCATCATCATCACTATCATCAATAAATGCATCATCATCATCACTATCGGGAACAACATGTGGAAGGCCTCCTTTATGTAATCGGTCAAGCATTGACATGTCATCCGCAACAGTAACCTCTTCTTGTTCCGGCTCTTCTTGTTCCGGCTCAGGGGTGAAGTCGGATTCACAGTCGCTGTCTACTTCAATGTTCTGGGGTGAAGTAGAGCGGTTCTTGAAACGTTTTTTTGGAAAGGCGTGTTTCTTGGAAGAATTCTCCTTCATATGTGTCTGGGTTAATGTGAGGTTCATAATCCTCTTCATTGAGGGGAGGTGGTCTAAAATGTGGCGGCACTTCATAAACGACATCCGAACCATTCAGATTAGGATCAGTTTGGCAGGCCCACGGTAGATAAAAAACTTGGGTCGCCTGTTGAGCCGTAATATAGACATCGGGCACATCTAAATGGGTGCTTTGTTTGATTTTGACTAGCCCTATATGTTCATGAGTCCTTCTAGTCTCCTTCAGCTGGAACCAATAGCATTTGAAGATTACGACGTTCGGTGGGTTTTCACCATAGAATACAAGTTCATAAATTGCTTCAACTCTTCCATAATACTCGGTACCTCCTTCGCCGATAGCAGAGACACAACAATTTGTAGACTTTCGGTCGGCCATAGATAGCTCTTTGCCAAAGGTACGAAAGCGATACCCGTTGATGTCGTATTTGTCAAATGAACGGACCTTATAGTCAAAACCATTAGCGACTTGTCTCAATTCGGCGTCCATAGACTCTGAATTAGCCTACAAGTTTAATACGAAGGGATTGTTGCATTAGCCGCAAATTAGATGAAGAAATGAAATGGTCTAATGGAAATTACCGTTTGTTTCAACCAAGAGATGAAACCGGGATAGCCGCCTCCATGCTTTGCCAGAAGCTCATACTCTTCGATGGAATCCTTTTGGATCATCGCTCCATCCGAGAATTTGGCGACGTATCGACTGTATCAAATATCCGCTAATAAGAGCAGTTCAAAGGAATTAGAAGTTGCGAAACAATGTACCGAGAACTTACTCGATGTACGGCCGCACTTCTGTTAGGTTCTTGAAGATATACAACGAAATGGTCCGCCATTCTTCGACATCCAACGCTATTCCTTTTGAAGCACCGGCTGGTGCGAGCTTCCCTTTGAATAGGCTGAGGTTGGATCGACCTTTTTTAGGGTCGCCATCATTGTACCGAGGCTTCGGATTATGCAAATGACGATTTTTGGCTTCGTAGTGTGCTGTCACGAAGTTTGCCGCCTCCTCAGTAATGAATGCCTCGGCCATCGATGCTTCAATTCGACGTTTATTTTTACATTTTGCTCGAAGCGTCTTCTGCATCCTCTCAGTTGCGTAGCACCAACGATTTTGCACGGGCCCCCCAAATCTTGCCTCGGTCGGGAGATGCAAAATCAAATGCTGCATTGGATTAAAGAAGCCCGGTGGAAAGATCTTCTATAACTTGCATATCAACTCCGGCGCCAACTCTTCCATTTCAGATAGCACGACAGGCGATAGTTCTTTTGCACAAAGAGAACGGAAGAAATAGCTCAGCTCTGCCAGTACTAGCCATTCATCCTCGGGGATAAAGCCATGCAACATCACTGGCATTACCCGCTCAAGCCATATGTGCCAATCATGACTCTAGAGACCAAATATTTTCAGTTTGTCAAGACTCCCTCCCCTCTTTAGATTCGCTGCATACCCATCGGGGAACATCAACTGCATTTTCACCCACAAGATCATTTCCCTCATAGCTGGCCTTCCAAGATTGAACCATGCCTTTGGCTTTGTCCAGTTCTGCTTTCCTTTCGGTTGTCGCATGTTTTGTAACGGTCTATCACATAGAGCCTCCTGATCGACTCTAGCCTTAGGATTATCCTTTGACTTCCCCTCTATGCCGAACAATGTACCAAAAAGGGCCACGGCAATATTCTTTTCAGTGTGCATTGTTGGGGAACGTTGCATGGGAAACAAAATTTTTCCTACGCACACACAAGATCTATCCATGGTGATGAGCATCTACGAGAGGGAGAGTGAATCTACATACCCTTGTAGATCGCTAAGCGGAAGCGTTTAAGAAACGCGGTTGATGTAGTCGAACGTCTCCGCGATCCAAATCGCAAGTCGTCCCTCGAACCGATCACGAACTAGTGCCGAACGGACGGCACCTCCGTGTTCAACACACGTACGGCTTGATGACGCCTTCACCTCCTCGATCCAGCGAGCGACGGTGAAGTAGTGGTTGAGTTCCAGCAGCACGACGGCGTGGTGATGGTGGCGAGGAACAATCTCTGCAGGGCTTCGCCAAGCGCTACGGAGATTATGACGGAGGAACTAGAGGGTTAGGGTTGCCGCACACGGCTTGGGGAAATCTTGATGTGTCCCGTGTGCTAGCCCTGCCCCTCTATTTATATGTTGAGCCTTGGGGTCTAAACTTGGAGTAAAAGCCTCCTCCAGGTCGGTTTTGCCCGCACAAGGTCGGTTTGGCCCGCAGGGAAAGAGTCCAACTCGGATCCCTGCAGTACCGCGCACAAGCGGTAGTACCGCTTCACACAAGCGGTAGTACCGCTTGGGCGGTAGTACCGCTTCACACAAGCGGTAGTACCGCTTACGCGGCAGCAAAACTACTTTTTGCACTTTCCAATACCTCGTGGGCTTTATCCCTTTGGCCCATATAAAGTGTTGCTGCACCCGAACACTTCGGTAAACATCCGGAACCCCTTCCGGTGAATTCCGGAACCCTTCCGGAGATCAAAACACTATTATCACATATATCAATCTTTACCTCCGGACTATTCCGGAGATCCTCGTCATGTCCGGGATCTTATCCGGGACTCCGAACAACCTTCGGTCACCAACAAAATAACTCAACTATACTAATCGTCACCAAACGTTAAGTGTGTAGACCCTGCGGGTTCGAGAACTATGTAGACATGACCGAGACACCTCTACGATCAATAACCAATAGCGGGACCTGGATGCCCATATTGGCTCCTACATATTCTACGAAGATCTTTATCGGTCGAACCTCTATGTCAAGGATTCAGTTAATCCCGTATGCTGTTCCCTTTGTTCTTCGGTATGTTACTTGCCCGAGATTCGATCGTCGGTATCTCTATACCTAGTTCAATCTCGTTACCGGCAAGTCTCTTTACTCGTTCCGTAATACAAGATCTCGTGGCTAACACTTTAGTCACATTGCTTGCAAGGCTCATTGTGATGTTGTATTACCGAGTGGGCCCTGAGATACCTCTCCGTCATACGGAGTAACAAATCCCAGTCTTGATCCATGCCAACCCAACAGACACCCTCGGAGACACCTGTAGAGCACCTTTATAGTCACCCAGTTACGTTGCGACGTTTGATACACACAAGGTACTCTTCCGATGTCAGGGAGTTGCATGATCTCATGGTCATAGGAACAGATACTTGACATGCAGAAAACAATAGCAATAAACTGACACGATCATATGCTACGTTCGTAGTTTGGGTCTTGTCCATCACATCATTCTCCTAATGATGTGATCCCGTTTATCAAATGACATCTCATGTCAATGGCTAGGAAACTTTAACCATCTTTGATCAACGAGCTAGTCAACTAGAGGCTTACTAGGGACACAGTGTTGTCTATGTACCCACACATGTATTTGAGTTTCCAATCAATACAATTATAGCATGGATAATAAACGATTATCATGAACAAGGAAATATAATAATAACCAATTTATTATTGCCTCTAGGGCATATTTCCAACATGCATGACGTCGATGTTGTGTGGGCAAAGGAGGTCTTTGAAGTAAGGCAGATCCCATAAGCATGTCTTGTGAGTCCACGCGTGTTGCGAATTATACCCTTTGAAATATCCTGGACGCTCTGGATCTGGCTCGAGAGCGTTTATATGATCCAGGGTCTGTTGGCCTGTCAACACAGGTGGTGCAGAGTTTTTGACAACTCTACCTTTGATGAAATTCTTCTTGTCTTTTCTGAACTTATGGCGAGGATCCAGGAACTGTCTATGCAGTCGAAGCAAGAAAACTTGCGACCCGCCTGTAGCCAACGGAACTGAAGAGCTGCCTTGCATGTGGGGCACGGGAACCTTCCATGCACACACCAGCCAACGAATAGCGCATACGCCGGCAAGTCATGCATCGAGTACATGTACCACACATGCATCATGAAGTTTTGTTTTGTAGCGGCGTCGTATGTCTTGATCCCATTATCCCAAGCTTCTTGCAATTCATACTTAAGCGGCTGCATGTACACATCCATATTCTTCCCCGGATAGTTGGGCCCTGAAATTATCAACATCAGGAAAATGTTCTTTTTTTTCATAATCTCTCCGGGGGGGGGGGGGGGGGGAGATTGAGTGGAATGACAAATACAGGCCAACAACTGTATTGGGTTGCCATCATACCAAACACATTGAACCCATCAGTGTTGATGGCGACTCGAGGATGCCTTGGATCTGCAGCTTTATCCTTATGTAATGCATCGAAGTGCTTCTAGGCAAAAGCGTCTAAAGTGTGTACCAACATCTGATTCCCATCTGCATCTAGTTCGGTTCTTTTGCCCAATTTGTGCCATGTCATCTGTCTGGCCGTCTCTTCGACCATGAAAAGACATTGAAATCTTGGTACGATTGGCATATAGCGAAGAACATTAACGGGGATTTTGGTCTGATTCTTCTCACCCATACCGTTGTCTACCACAACATACCTAGAAGACTTGCAAATGGGACAATAGTTCAAGTCCGCATACTCAAGCCTAAATAAGGCACATCCATTCTCACAGGCATCTATCTTCTCATCGGGCATCTTAAGTACATGGAGGATTTTGTCCGAGTGGTACAGGTTTGCAGGCAATACATGGCCTTTGGGTAGAAAGCGTCCAAATATTGTCATCATCGCGTCGTAGCATTCTCTTCCCAGGTTGAATTGAACCTTCAGGGTCATTACTTGAGCGATGGCATCCAGCTGACAAAGCTCAGTGTGCTCGTGGAGAGGACATTTTGAAGACTCCAACATTTCATAGAATTCCTTTGCAGATTCCTCCATCTCATCGTCTGAATCCCGAGCATCATCAAAGTCTTGCACCATGTCTTCGATCCCGGTACCATGCTCGTCGGTGCGATGACGAACCACCTCAGCTCTGGCACGTTGGGCAGACTCACCATGAAAAGTCCACACCGTATAATTAGGCGTAAAACCCCACTTCTGCAGGTGTTTACCCATTTCACCCTCTATCTGCTTTTTAAAGTTGTCGCACCGGGGACAGGGGCACCATGTTATACCCTGACCATTTGCAAATGCGGCTCTCACAAACCCCTTGGTATTTGTTAACCATTCTTTGGTCATGTCTTTCTAACTAGTGTGACCGGTGTACATCCACGCATGATCACTCATCTTGCGTAGCTACTAGACACACAAGAAATATATATATAATTCAGCATATGTATTCATCAGTTAATCAAGTTTTTGTCAATTTTATTACGTCCATGCAACCTACACGCTAATAGGTAAAGATAGGTCCTAATCCCACCCGAGTATGTGTAATTGGGTTCGTTTTCCCATGCTCTGCTCCGGATCTGACGCAGAATTTCGGCAGCACCTCCCCGCCGTTCTCCTGATACACGTCTCGGCAATAAGTAGAGAGGATGTGTAATCGGAGAACAATAGGGAGGCACTGACGAAATTCCACATCGGATCCGGAGCGGAGCATACGGGAAAACGAACCCAATCTACACATACTCGGGCTGTCCATGGATAACGTTGGACAATTCGAAAGGATGGCGGTTATAAATATGCAAAGACATGCATATTTATAGATGCCGCCCTTTCGAACGGGAGACGCATACTGGTCACGCATACTATTGAATTGAAGACACCTATAGCTAGCAAGTTTCATCGGCACGAATACCGGAACAGAGCAAATTAAGGGGGGGGAGGAGATGTCATTTGTGCTCACCCACGAACGCAGCAGGGGAGCTCGTCCAACGCACGGGGTAGGTCGTCGAACACCAGACCTTCGCAGCGACGAAACAACTGCACATTGAAATCCACCCGATCAACACAAATATAATTTACAAAACTTCTCTCTCCTCTTCTTCTTCTCCTCCTCCTCTCTCCTCTTTTTCTTCTTCTTCTTCTTCTTCTTTTCCTTTTTCCTTTTCTTCCTCTCCTCCTCTCTCCTCCTCTTCTTCTTCTTCTTCTTCTTCTTCTTCTTCTTCTTCTTCTTCTTTCTTCTCCTCCTCCTCCTCCTCTTCTTCTCCTTCTTCTTTTTCTTCTTCTCCTTCTTCTTTTCCTTCTTCTTCTTTTCCTTCTTCTTCTTCTTCTTCTTCTTCTTCTTCTTCTTCTTCTTCTTCTTCTTCTTCTTCTTCTTCTTTTCTTCTTTTCCTTTTTCCTTTTTCCTTTTTTCCTTCTTCCTTTCTTCTTTTTTCTCTTCTAACCTAACTAACTAACCTAATAAACCAACCTAACTAACCTAACAAACTAAAAAACTAACCTAACTAATTTAACATAAATAAAAAACAGAAAAAACAAAATACAAAAAGGGGCGGCCGGCGGGGGGACTCACCGGCCGGGGCGGCGGGGCGCCGGGGCGGCTGGTGGCGGGGACGACGGGGCGTTGGGGGCGCTGGGGCACCGGGCTGGCGAGGCGCCGGGGCGCCGGGGAGGACGGGCGCGACGGGGGCGGTGGGGCGGCGGCGCGATGGGGGCGACGGGGGCGGTGGGGCGACGACGGCGGTGGGCGCGGCGGTGGCGGCGGTGGGCGTCGGGGTGGACGGGCGCGACGGGGGCGGTGGGGCGACGACGCGACGGGGGCGGTGGGGCGGCGGGCGCGACGGGGGCGGTGGGGCGGCGGGCGCGACGGGGGCGGTGGGGCGACGACGGCGGTGGGCCCGGCGGTGGCGGCGGTGGGCGTCGGGAAGAGAGGGGAGTGCGAGTGGGAGTGGGAGTGAGAGTGAGAGAGAGGGGGGGTGGGGGCGGGACGGCCATTAGTAGCGTTAGGGCATTGCCGTCTGCTGCCGGACGGCAAAGAGGCTAGCCTGTTTGTCGTCTGCTTTAGGACTCTTTGCCGTCCGCTAGCAGACGGCAAATAAGGGGCCAAATTTAACCTAACCACCCCGCGGTCACGTGGGGCCCAGCTGTCGCTTTGCCATCTGCTGTGCGGATCTTTGCCGTCTGCGAGTGGACGGCAAAGAGCTGACTGATGGCAAAGACCCTCTGTGCCATCTACCAACTCTTTGCCGTCTGTTTTCTGGCAGCTGACGGCAAAGACCCTCTTTGCCATCTGCCAGCAGACGACAAAGAACTGGCATATGGCAAATTACCTGATTCCAGTAGTGAGCTCCGCAATCTACCAACACAAATGCGAAAATTGCATAACTGGTACTTGGAAGCCTCAAAGCAAGGGGCCGACTATATCATTGCGGGGGATAAAGATGAGCATTACTTCAACGGAGAGGAGGGGATTTTCGTTCAATTTGAAGAATTATTCCAGTTATACAATCAAAATGCCATCGATAAATCTATCGTCAGTTGCTTTTGTTTGTAAGTATCATTTCTGTAATTAAGTCTCTAGCCCCGCTCGTTCATTGCATGTATAATTATCCTCACCATATATATTATGCAGAAAGAAGATCCTCGAATGCAAAAGAGGAGGAATCTGCTGGGACATTGGGTTCGTTAACCCAAATACTATTCATGAAGGTACGGTAAAATGGAACGCCAAGGATGTAGAGAAGATCTTGATAAAAGTGTTAATTGAACAACAAACCAAAAGGGAAATATTATTTCCTTACAACTTCCAGTGAGTGTTATACTGTCTTGTACACATCATTCTGTTTTGATTACCCGATGTTAAGTGTAATTGATGAGCTATGCGTGCAGGTTCCACTTTATTCTGCTAGTCATTCAGCTTGACGCAGGAAAAGTACTTGTCATGGACTCGTTACATAAAGACATGGAGTTGTGGGCGAACATGAGAGAAATTCTCCAGAGGTAATTTCAATCATTATCGCACTATATCGGCAACTTTCGTTCATTTCCTGATATCAAGTAATTAATAACTTCTTTATTCATTTTCTTTGTCGGGCAGGGTTTGAAAAAAGTTGAACCTGAGAGGAGCTGCGATTCGAACAACTCACTGTAAGTAGTACTAGCTAGGTCCTCGCATCTCTTTGATTGTAGTTTCAATACCACTATCATGCTTGATTATTATTTTGACTGAACTCTATTCTCGTAAAATGCTCGAGGCAGGGATCCGGGAATAACTTATGTGGATACTATGTTTGTGAGTTCATTCGTCAGACGACCTCTGAGACGGGCAGGCTTTTAGAACAACTTCAAGTACGTAAACAACATTCACAAACTTATTTTATTACCATCAATTGTGTTGAGTTCACTTATATATACTAGTAAACGTGCACGTGCAACGCACGTATTATTGGGTGAAAAAAAATCATCATTCGTCCTATAAAGATATATACCAATAACATGAACAAATATATAGTAATGTACTCACTAATATAAGAGAGACAATAGAGATATTTAACAATGTTGAAACGATGTCATGTTATGCAGTACAAAAGTAATGTCTAGATTAAATTTCTGATAACATTTGTTTACAAAAGATGCTCATGCATTTGACTGCATGCTTTGTTAAAAAAAATGAAGTAACCGGGATATGACCTCATGATTCTCCCACAATTTATAGAAAACAAATTCTCAACAAGATATCTACTGTACTTCCAGTTAAGTAATTCGTAGCCAACATTCACATTAACTTCTCTTATATCACCATTCATTATTCCAAAGACTTATACATTCTGCCTTTCAATATTTCTTGCCAAATATTACAGCAACCACTACCAAGACATGGTCCTCATATCTTCACACAGTTTACACTCACTCGGAATTACAAGTGAGCAAGCACAAATACCAGATTCTGGCTATCCATCACCCCATTGCCTCGCTCCATGGATGATCCGGTTCAGCACGAGCAAGGCAAAACTTTAGAAGACAAATTTCAAGAATTATACAATAGGTTAACTGAATTAAAATATTGTACGTAACAAACATTCAGTCTGGTGATATTGCGATGTTAAGGTTATAACATGTTTGTATTTTTTATTGAGTAAGTGCATTTGGTGGAAACATCATTTGAACCAACGCCAAGAAGGAAACAAAAATAATCATCACATTATTAACATGGACAGATATATAGCGAAGACAAGTGGAAGCAAACAAAAATTATCATCACATAATTAACATGGTCAGATATGTAGCAAGGACAAATGGATTATCTTATTACCAGTAGCATGAGTAAAAAAAGACCAGGTGCATTTGTATGGTGTATCAGGATATAGATAATTAAGCTCAACAATAATAATGTATTTTGCCAAGCAGCAACCATGCAGGATTGAGAAAAATAGTTAGATAGATTCTAGACTAAGAAGGTGCACTCTTGCCTTTCTTATATGGATGTTTCAAGAAGAAACACAATCCCAGTATTTATCTAGGCAAAATAGGGGCCACAACTATTATTCCAGAAAGAAGTAAGATTTGAAGCTGCAACTTTCAACTCACAATTGATGTGAGTTAGAAAGCGTTAATGAGCTTTGAGCGTTTGTGTGTACCTGTGTGGCAGTGTCCATGTGAGTATATTAACAAAAGCATGGACTGTACATGACATTCTTTTGATGCAAAGAAAAAGGCTAATTGGCACCTCGGGTTTTACCCATGTATACCAATTCCTTTCAAGAATTCCTGCTGGTAGATACGGAGAGCAAGCAGAACTGAACAAAATGCTTGAGTTAAATAGCAGACCAATAGACCATGACACTAAATATTTCGTATTTCCAGTTCAAAGATTCAGTACATTGCAACCAAACATATGACCATAGAAAAAAGAAATGTCAAACCAAATGATACTGTCCTGCATTGAAGTAAATATACCATGCTAGCATTCAATCAGATGTAATATTAAAAGCTTTAGTGATGCCGTTGCAACAATACAGAATGATTGAAAATTTCAATTTCTCTCCCAGCTGCCCCTATGCTATAATTGAGCAATCTATAAAAGCCAGCTGATAGCACTTGCTTAAACATACTCCCTCCGTCTCAAAATAAGTGTCTCAACCTTAGTACAACTTTGTACTAAAATTAGTACAAAGTTGAGACACTTATTTTGGGACTGAGCTAGTAAATCAGTAGCTTATAATACTTGAGTACTACTATGTGCAGTTGTATTGTACTCCATTTCTAAATATAAGGTGTATTAGTTTTTCAAAAAGTCAACAATTATATATGTTTGACCAACATTATAGCAAAATATATAAATATTTACAATACCTAATATATATAATATAAAAATATATTTCAGGGTGAATCTAGTGATAATGATTTCGTATATTAGATATTGATATTTTTGTCAATAAACTTGGTCAAAGTTTGAGAAGTTTGACTTAAAAAAATACACCTTATATTTATGAACGGAGGGAGTACCACTGATATGAAGAAATTTGTGCCGATGTGCTGCATGCAGACATCACAATGGACCCCAACGGAACAGATCCTGGATCATTGCTAGTATGCCATGTGTTCTAGAATTCTCTCAAGCACGAACTGCCGTTTCTCTCAAACACCTCACGAACTGAAGCTACCAATCATGGCTGACATTAGGTTGCATCCATCAACTCATGCCTCACATGGGTATTTCGGCAAGCAGTAGCAAACACAAAAATCGCGCCACACAAATGTGAAGGAAAACCAAGACCGAGCAGGAATGAATGCTCACCGGAGGAAGGACCGATGAAGAGATCAAGCTTGAACCTGCGGCCTGAGGCTGTCTTGGCCACCAGGCGGCACTCCTTCTGCTTTCCTGTCGCGCAAAACTAAACAGGTTATCGCCGCTGCGCCGATAAGTCACACATGGGTGCGCCCTTCCGCGACGGTTCCCAGCAGCGGCTGAAGCTCGGCAGCGAGCACGTGCATACCTGCTAAGGGGCCGTATCCATCGCGATGTGCAACAAAGTCCCTGGCGCGCACATCCTCGTACCCGAGCCCCGTCGTGAAGTGCAGCGCCGTGGCCTCCTGCCGTCCTGCGCGTTATCCGCGTCGGCGTTCTTGGCGGCCTCTGGGATGCGGGATATGATAATACATTAATACGGCACGGGTTTGGGAAGGGGTCATGGCATCGGAGTGGCTGGGGCTTGTTCGAGGAGGAGGACGGAGAGGAGTACGTGTGTGTGTGCGTGAATTTCAGTTCAAGATCGTGGAGCGATCGTGGGCACTGACCGGGCGGGATAAGTGGGCAAATATTTTTTTCGGTTCGGTGGGCAAAGGAATTCGGGGGACAGTAAAACATGGTTGGTGCTAAACATTGGAAGGCTATGGAGCGTTGGATTACTTTTGCTAGACGGTGCAGATGTTTTGGATCTCCGCCTTTCGTGCTTTTATATATATATATATATATATATATATAGAAAGTTTATTCATCACCCAGGGTGTAGAATAAATTATTCTTCACCCGAGGTAATTTTACAATCGTTTCATAAATTAATTACATTTGAAATGCAAATAGTTACATTTATATTGATTCACTATGCCAAATTTAACATAAGAAAACAAAAATGTAGGTCATAAGACCAGAAAAATTGCATTTTACGTATATTTTACACTATATTTTTATGTTTGTAATTTTACGTGACATAAAATATTGTTTACGATGACTATATATTTTCTTACGGTCACTTTTTATGTATGAGATAATATTAAAATTTACGAAGCGTAAAATTACGGTGCATTGATGTGAAAATAGAGGGAGGGTGAAGAATAATTATTCCTCACCCAGGGTGACGAATAGCGCGACCCTATATATATGACAACGGGTGCAGAAGAACTATTCTGACAACACTTCCAAACTGTACGGTTAACGCGAGTGCACTGCATCCCTATCAAACGAGCACTTCAATGTTAGTACAAAAAACTGCATGAGTGTTTTCGGCACTGTTTTCGCTCCAGTTTCTAAACCGTTTGTCGAAACGAGGCGTATAATATACCGTTGGATAGCTACGGAAAATACGCAACTTCTTCATGTTGAACACTTTTTGAGATTCCACGCGGTTTAAGAGCAGTTTCGAAAACGGTGGGCGCGTGACGAGTGGTAGCGAGCGTATTTTCGCGTTTTTTTCTAAACCGGTCGTCAGAAATGAAGCAAACGATATGGAGTTGGAAAGATATCAACGAGCCGCAACTTTTTCATGTATATCAAACTCTCTAATTCCTTACGGTTTAAGAGTAATTTCAAAATTTCTGAAACGCGGAATTCTGTTTTCTAAAAATTTCGATTTTTTCGGTACGGTTTTCGCTTCAGTTTTTTAACCGTTTGTCGGAACGAGGCGTGTGATACGGCATTGGAAAGCTGTGTAATAAGCGCAATTTTCATATGTTGATCATTTTTTGAGATTCCTCACGGTTTTAAATGAATTTTGAAAATGGTGCGGCTGCCTAAGAGTGACAGCGAACGTATTTTCGTAATTTTTTCCAAACCGCTTGTTGAAACGATACAAATGATACGTCATTGGAAAGATATCGACGAGACGCATCTTTTTCATGTAGAACACTCTCTCTAATTCCTTACGGTTTAAAAGCAGTTTTGATTTTACCGAAATGCGGACACTCTATTTTTCGCGACACAAAAATCAACGCGTGAACCGCATCAGAGAGAAGAAGGCACTGCTTCAGACGGAAAACTACACTGCATCGGATAGGCAAGCGAACTGCATGGTTTCTTTTGTCAAACGTAAATTTTCTCAGAGAAGAAAGTGAGGTGCATTTCACATCAGACGAGCATAGAACGGTCAAGTGGACCACAGGGATTGAGCGAATGTACTGCATAATTTTTATATTTGCTTTCATTTTTTACTACATGCACAAATATAGTGAATTGCTCGGAGTATGATAGGGAACATCATTGTCAAGAAAAATGAACCGCAACACAATACTAGGTGTACTTCTTTTCAAATAAAATCACATACATGTGCCTGGGAGCAACACAAATAATCCCTGAAACAAATTCCATGCGTCACACAAACATACATACACACAAAATCAACATTGACACCGGTCAAACTGCAATTGAGGACAAGGCACCACCAAATTCGGGGTTTGCCGGACTACAACCACCACACTGGAGAACCTTGCAGCAGAAAAAACGAGCCACAAGAAGTGCAGCAGCGAACTGCACCATTGAATCCGCTCGACAGGAACTGCAGAATCCCAAATCTGCAAAAAGAAAGAGCAAAAGTGAATCATGGACAGAAACTAATGAGCTCTCACCCACTCTCCTGTTGAAACAACAAAAACGAGAGCAATGGACTGCATGGACTTTTAACCGCAAGCAGTACGCGACCGGGCTGCATCTATTTTCACAATTTTTTGGATGAACAAAATGAAACCCGAAAAAAGAATTATGTAGTTCGCCGGCACCGGTGGGCTGGACGGCACCGGTGGGAGTGGGACGTGCTGCATCCACTCATGCACTGGACTGCGCAGCGCCGAGGGGCGTGCTGCTTCCACTTACGCAGCGAACTGCACAGCGTCGGGAGGCGTCTTTCTCTTGCACCCACAGTCAACTGCACGGCGCCGGCGATTCGACGGAGCAGACCGTAGGGCGCGACAGGAGAGATGCTGGGGGGTCGACAACATACAAATCTGGCGACGGGCCGACGCAATGGGCGGCTGCGCTCAGTTCCATCATAGGGGGACGGAGCTGGACGTTGCCGGAGGTGAGGGCGCGGATTGGAGAGCCCCGCCACAGGACTGCCGAAGGGTGGCGAGGCAAGGCACGGTCGTCTCGGATCCAGATGTTGAAAGGGTGGATCCGACCGCGGCGACCAGCAGGAGGTCATCGGACCGGGGCTGAGCCATGTCGCGGCATACGGATCCGACGACGAGGCCGGCGTAGGGCGGCGGTCAGGGGCGCTATGGTGCTGGCCACCACCGGCGGCGGCGCCACCTCCATCGCCAGCCAGTTTGTCGTGGGAGAGGCGGAGGCTGTCTGCACCTGCACCGGGCGGCGGCGGGGCTCCCCCATCGCCGGATCCAGAGCAGTCGCCGACGGATCCGATCCGATGTAGGTGTTGCGGCTGCACGGGGCCGAGTGGAGAGGGCGGGGCGTCGCGGGTGGTGCTCTAGGTGGGGCGAGGCGGCGGGTGGTGCTCTGGGCGGGGCGGGGCGGGGCGGAGCGTGGTGTTGGCCGGGGGGCGCTACGTGCTGGCGGGGCGGCGCAGCGCTGCGTCATGGCGGGGGCGCACGGCGCTGGGTGGTGGCCGGGGTGGGTGGGGGGGCGCGGCACTGGGTGGGAGGGGGCGCCGTTGACCAGGGGGAGTAGTGCGTCGTGGATCGAGACGGGGGTGGGTGGTTTCTTTTTTATTGCGTTAGCGGTTCGGTTCGGGCTGTATTTGCAGTGTCGAAGTGTTGTCAGAATGAGACATTTTGATGTTAGAATAAGGGTTTTAAAGGTGTTGTTAGAATAGACCCACCCTATATATATATATATATATATATATATATATATATATATATATATATATATTCCCTTATTTAAATTAGATCGAACGGAGGCGGGACGCACTCGTACCAAAGGCTCGCATACGAGCAATTCAAGAGGAATTGGCGGGATTCTTCAAAACCGAAGAATACCATCGAGAATTGATAGTGAATTTTGGTATTAGATAGGGATCGTAAGAGATGTTACATTGTATATATGCATGAACGTGTATTATACGTACTAGCGTCGAATAGATATACGAAAACTTGTTGTTCGACCAAGCACGGAGAAAAAGAGATCACTTCTCTCTATATTCATGACACGATATGTGTAATGGTTTCTTCATTGTTATATGTAGTAGCTAGCGTCGAGTTGAATGGAAAACATAAAATAAAAACGAAAACCCTAAATGTAAAAGAATTAAATGGTAAACACAAAAAGAAAAGGGGGAAACACAATATGAAACCCCTAAACCCTAAACCCCTCCTTTAAAAAAAACCTAGCGCTTGGATGTTGCTGACGCGTGGTTTCCTTTTAGTCCCGGTTCGTAACACAACGGGGACTAAAAGTGAGGGCATTTAGTCCCGATTGCTTAGTCCTGGTTGCAGAACCGGGACTAAAGGCCCTTTAGAACCGGGACCAATGCCTTGTTTTCTACTAATGATGGCCTATGCTTCTTTCTGAAACTATATATATCATATAAAACAGACAAAAAAGAGGCAATATAGGCACTTTGCCGTCAGCCAGCGGACGGCAAAGACCTTTGCCATCGGTATGCGGACGGCAAAGGAGCCACGTGGCAGCAACCTGTGCAACCTGGGAGCACCAAGTCTGCCCATTTGGTCACTTTCCCGTCCGCTGCGGCGACGGGCAGACGGCAAAGAAAGACCTAGCAGACGGCAAAGCAGAAAAAGGGGTAGACGGCAAAGAAGAAGGGAGCGACGTGCAGCCATAAGACTGCTGACGTCAACGAGCAAACGGCAAAGGCTCCTAGTGGTTTGCCGTCAGCCAGCGAACGACAAAGTCGACCGTTAGCTACCTAACAGGGCTAATAGCTCTACGTTGCCGTCCAGGAGCTTTCCCGTTAACCTGCCTAACAAAGCGGATGACAAAGATGTTTGCCGTCCGCTGCAGGTTTGCAGACGGCAAAGAACCTCATTACCGTTACATTCAGCGCCGACAGTGGGGCCGTCAGCCAGCTGACGGCAAATTTTCCGTCAGTGGTATTGTCCTTTGCCGTCCGTCATGGCAGACGGCAAAGAAGCTGATTCCTATAGTGTTACCTATAAGGATGATTTTGAAACTGCATAAAAATGACCTATTGAAACGAACAAAAACAAATCTTATGGTGCATGAAAGCATGTCAAGTAGATTCAGGATTCATCTATACCTTCTCGGATAACGTTTTTAAAAATATTTTTTGCAAACATTTTTAAAAAGTGATCATATTTCAAGATTCCTGAACAGTTTTTGAAAAAGAGAACAATTTTTGAACAAATAAACATTTATTGAAAGTCTGAACTTTTTGGAAAATCTCCAAACATTTCTAAACAAATAAAATAGAAGAACAAAAGAATAAGAAAACTAAATAGAAAACCAGGTAGGAACCTTCTAGAAGGCTTTCAAAACCGATAAAAACCAGACACAGAGTGAAAGTTTCTAAAATCGAATTCATAAAACTGCTACATGGAATGGCCCATCTGTCGGTCCCTCGGGCGTGCGAAACCTCAACAATTTGACACAAATGCGTCAAACAAGGAATACCGACGGTTTGCTACACAGAGCGTCAAATAGAAATTGCCGGATTTGTCAGATAATAATTGTTCCAAGGAGGTGTTGCCGTATTTGTCGAAAAGGAAAAAAAAGCTTGTTATAGATAGGATAAAGGGGTCTCGCATTTCTGATCCATCGGTCTCCAGTCTGCGGCGATTGTCCTCGCGCCCTCTCTGCTGGCCTGTCCGGTGCTTGCGAGGCCCGCTGCGCCTCTCCTTCCGCCGGGCCACGTGCCCGCGGGCTTCGCTTCCCAACCGGCGAGACGCTGCCGTGGCGGCGCACGACAGCCAGCAGACATCTCATTCGCAGCCGGAGGAGGCGCAGGTGAGGAGCCCATGCTTTGGTTGATCATTAACTTAGACTGTACAGCAGTCTCAAAATTCAGATAAGAGGATGTGAAATTACTCCAGTGCTATTGCTTGATTCTTCCCGATGTAGGAGTAAAATACTTGCTAAAACTGTTCAGGATTAACTTTCAACTATGCTAATCGTAACTCATAGGTGTGAATATGACTCATCGTTCCTGTTTTTGAACTTTGGCTTGTAGTTGGCGATGCTTTTGTTGTAGAAGGCGCGACAAATGTGAAGTTCTTCAGGGAGCTAATGGTCCCAGGCTCAAGGTTTTCAATTTCAGTTTCAGAAAAATTTCAGCACCAACCGAAATCAACGAAATTCAGTGAATTTCAATGATTTTGGTTTGCATTTCGGCCAAAAGACAGAAATATTCACTTGAATTCAATTCAATATTTTATTTTTTGAGATTATTTTCAAAAAATATTTGAATTCATGTGTACTACTGAAATTACTGAAATTATTTGGCCGAAAGGTAATATTTCAGTGACCTGCTGAAATTAATGAAATTCTGTGAATTTCATCGAAATCTCAATGAAAGTGAAACCATGCCCAGGCTACACGAAGCCTCTCATCACCCTTGGCACTGGTACATACATCTTGCCCAAATCCTCCCGAGTTCAAAAAAATCCATAACTTATGTACAGGTATCAGTTATATCATTTACAGTTTTCGATTAGAATTCTAGCTCACTCTAGGTTACAGAGACAAGTTCTTCGTCAAGGTATACGCCGCAGCATTCTACGTGGACATCTCCATCGGGCTAGATACCAAGCAATGGAGTGAAAAGGTCGGCATTCAGACTTTTCACGCTTCCTCGGCTTTTGACTCCTTTTTCAAAGTTAAGATTCACACACCAACTGTTGGAATTAACCACGACGACGTGTCCGGCTTGGACTCGTAACCATCACCGAGTAGGACTCGTAGTTGGCTAGGTTAGCTACTATATAATCCGAGAAAATTGAATATTTGCCACTTTCAATACGTGACTTCTCAAAATTGCCACTTCCAAGATTGGCTTCGTAAAATTGCCACTCAGGTCGTTGGTTACTTGATTACCATGCCATTTCTCTCTTTTATATATTTCCCTTTTTCTTTTCTCATTTTTAGTCACCGGCCAAGACCAAACTGCCCCTGAGGGTATGTGCACGTACAGACGTAGTGAGTATCCGTATCTGTTTATGCATCTGGTATTCTGGTACGACAGAGGAGATTCTCGTCGTCCATAAGAGCGCCTGCTGACGCAGCCCACACGGTTGCCGTCGTCGCTCGCACCACCCGGCTGCTCGCTGCTATCTCCACCCGAGCGTCATCGCTGCTCGCCCTGCCTCCCCACGCGGCATAGCCGGTCAGCCTGCCCGCCTGCTCGGCGCTTGCGTCGCCTGTTCCGGTTGCCTGGCCGCTCGCGTGGGATGATGAGAAGGAAGGGCGCGTCCCAGAAGGACGGGAGGAGCCGGAGGGAGATCAGCACATAGCCGCCCAGGAGCTGTTGTCCGCCAGCAGGAGATCAGCACTTCAGAACCAAAGCATGCCTTGTGCATCCAATTTTATCGTTTCAGCTAGGAGGGGAGCAGATTAGGGATCACGATTGTAGTTTTCACATATTTCATACGTCAAATAATGCGGAGCTTCGTTGACGAGCTATGCAACGAGAGATCAATTGCTATAATTTTCTGAACAAAGTAAGGATTAGGCTCAACATAATACCGTCCAGAATCCATGCACGCGGCGTCGACGAGATCGACGGCGCACGACGTCGAGAAGATGGCGGCACGCGACATCTAGGCGATCTGCGGCACAAGGCGTCGAGGAGACCAGTGATGCAGCACGCACGATATTCTCGGCGGCCGGTGCACTTGTTCGTTTCTAATATCGATTGGAATTTGGATAGTTGGTGTATATAGCATCAGGGGTAGTTTAGTCTTTTCCAGTGCTTATAAATGGAAAAGGAAAAATAAAATCAATAAAAGGAGGGAAGTGGCGATAATCAAGGAGCCAACGAGCTGAGTGGCAATTTTGCGAAGCCAATCTTGAAAGTGGCAATTTTGAGAAGCCACATATTAGAAATGGCAAATATCCAATTTTCTCATATAATCCTATGTACCCCTTGTAATATTGTATCAAACCGTGAAAGCAATACAAAGAAACAACGGGAGCGACACGCTCCCTTGGCCATCCAAATCGATTCAAGTGCGTGCGATTGTGTACGTGCGTGTTAGTATCCCGGCCAGAGCTACTAGTGCATACTAGTACATGAGTCAGGAAAGATTCGATCAGGATTAGCTAGCTAGGCTAGCTTTGCACTGCGGTGCACCGTCTATCTCGGCGTAAAAGAACTTCGTCGGGATCGTCAGCATTGCTTCGTCGTCGTTCGTCGCATGTCGTCATCGTCGGAAAGTACTCGACGTTGGGACTGGATCAACAATTGGTATCTAGAGCAAGGTTGATCTTCTAGTAACGAGAGATCATGTCGGACGACGAGGAGAACAAGCAGTTGGCGGCGTACTCCGGTGCGGCAAAAGTATTTGCTGCTCCGGGGAGTTCGTCGTATCCCCGGTTTGATCGCGAGAACTTCGGGGTCTGGAAGGCCTTGATGGAGTGTGGTCTTCGCGCCAACGAGTTGTGGGACGCAGTCGATCCAGGAGGCGACGCTTTCATGAAGGAGGGAGCTGAGCACCGGAAGGATCGGCAGGCGGCGTCGGCGATTTATTCGGTGATGCCGATGGATGTCCTCCAACACCTGATCGCCAAAGAAACGGCGAAAGAGGCGTGGGATACCTTGGAGCTCATGTTCGAGGGACACACCCGCGTAAGCAAGCCAATCTCCAAACTCTCTTAAGGAACTATATGAGACTTTGCTCATGGGCGACAATGAGTCCGTGGACGCGTTCGCTTCACGGGTAGCTACTCTCGTCAATCGGATCCGCGCGCTTGTAGAAAACCTCACGGAGGACTCGGTTGTCCGTCGGTTCTTGCGCGCGGCTCCTCCCCGGTACCTGCAAATTGTCACGGCGATCTAGCAGTGCATCGATCTCGCGACCCTCTCCATTGATGATCTCATCGGACGCTACAAGGCTCACGACGAGCGTATGCAGTACAGTCTCGGGGACGGGAGGAACGATGAGCATGTCATGCTCACGCGGGCTCAGTGGCAGGCGTTGGACTCAAGGAGAGAAGGTGAGGGCTCTAGCAGTTACACTCGTCAAGATCGTGCGCCAAACGAACAAAGTTAGAAGAACGCCAACGATGGCGCTCCGAAGAAGAAGAAGAAGTTCGACAAGCGCAAGATCAAGTGTCACAACTGTGGCATCATGGGACACTTCAAGTCGGAGTGCAAGAATCCCCCGAAGGAGAAGGCGCTCATGGCCCAGCTAGGAGATGAAGGTGACATGATGTTAATGTGTGAACTCGTGGACGAGGAGGATTCAGTTCTTCAAGTGTCGACTAAAGAAATTGTCGCGCTCCGTGAAGAAAAAGTTTGCTCTCAAGATCGTGATTCGGATACTCGTGTCGATGGTACGGATGCGGGAGGTGATTCCGAAACTTACATCAATGCTGCGGGTGTAAGTGCCAACTTTGCTGGAGCGAAGGAAGCGCTCATTGCATGCGCTCGGCTATGGAGAAACAACCTCGTTGTCGAAGATACTGACAAGAGACCTAATCCTAAAATTTGTGTCGATGCTACGGACACGAATGTTACTTCGACGTACATGGCGCCTGAAGTCCACGAAACACAGTATGCTGGTGCAATAGCGGATGCATGTACATGCAAAGAAGTCGAAGACTCGAGACAAAAAGCTCCACGCGCGGCTGTCATTGTGGACAGTCTAGGTGCTCGTACAGGAGAGTATGTACGAGGGGTGATGGCTACAGTGCCGAAAGGAAGGAACGGTGACGCCCAGGAAGCAACGGCGCGACGCGTGACGCGTCATCCCAGTCCGCCTCGTTGGTCAAGCCAGCGAGTAGCACGCCTTCCGCTGCAGGCGGCAGCCTAGCAGCAACCCGGGGTCACCAGGATGGGGCATGTGTGCATTGTCCTGAAGTTGCACAAGTTCTAGCAGCCAGCACCCTTGTTCAAGGGAGCACGTCACTACGTGGAGGCTTAGTTGATGGACTAAAAGGTGCTACACGTCCAGAAAAGAAAAAAGGGCCGAAGTGCCCAGCAAACAGCAACTCGGTTGGCAGGGAAAAAGGTACTGCCCCTGAGGAGCAGCAAGGAAGATGTGGCGTTGGATCTACCAATAGCCCTTGCCGTGAAGGTTGCTCCGGTCATCATCGGAGCTGGCGACGGCGGCGCCCGTGGGTGCCGTTATCTTTCTTGGAAGCGTCGTCGTGGAGGTGTGCTACTCCTCCCCACGGCTTGGGCTCCGGAGGGAAAACTCATATCCGCTGGATCGGGCGATGGAGGCGTCTTTGCGTCTTTCTCCTCCTTGGGGGCATCGTCCCGGAGCCGGCTACGACTGGGAGGCTAGTGGATTGCGGCATCTTCGCCGTGGATGGTGGCATCTTCGCCGCGTGGTTTGCTGAGGTGGGGCGCTGGTTTCTGTTTGGCAACGATGATGGCGTTGAGAGGAGCTCGGGTCGCGACGTGGACTTTGGTAGTCGGTTCTTCCCAGCATGTCCGAGGTGGTCTTCCGTTTGCGAAGGGCACGGTCGGCGCAAGTCCTGCATATTTTCCTTGTGATGCTCATCGTCAAAGTCGGAGCTGTCGGCTGCTTGCGCGTGTGATCATCTGGTGGCATGTGCCAGGCTGGCCGGTGGTGCCCATGTTATGTGGGTTGTGTTTTGTATCGGTTTTAGCCCGGTTTTCCGTCAATTAACCGGGCAATTCTCTTCTTCTTAATCAATGAAATGACAAATCTTTTGCCTCGTTTCAAAAAAAAAGGTGTGCTGGAAGAGACCCCGACTGCATCAGCAAAATTGTACGCAGTGCAAGAGATTTTTTTTTCTCCGACAGTAATGGAGGAAAAGACACCATCACCTATATTCATAAAGCTACAACCGGTGTTACACCCATATCCGGAGGATACTCTTCGAACGATTGACCCGGTAAAGATCAAAGGGAGTGGGCGAAGGTGTCTATCAAGCGCCAAGGATCTGGCAGATTTTGAGGACGCAAATACGAAGGAGTGTTGGCGTCATGATATAGAAGAAGAGTTGGGGTCGATCCACGACAATAATGCATGGGAGCTTGTGGATCTTCCCAACAATGAAGAAGTCATGGATCTCAAGTGGGAATTTAAGATCAAGATAGATGCCGAAGGGTGTGTGAATCACAAAGCAAAGCTAGTGGCCAAAGAGTACATGCAAGATGAAGGTGTGAACTTCGAACAAGTGTTCGTTCCCGTTGCACGGATGGAATCGGTAAGATTACTCATCGCTCTTGCTGCTCAAGAATCATGGAAGATACATCACATGGATGTAAAATCCACGTTTTTAAACGGTGAGATAGAAGGAGATGTGTATGTGAATCAACCATCGAGCTTCATCAAAGAGGAAGAAGAACACAAGGTATTGAAGCTAGCCAAAGTCTTGTATGGGCTACGACAAGACCCTCGGGCGTGGAACATCAAACTTGATCAGAATTTGATTTCTCTTGGATTTGAGAAAGCCCCACTGGAGCATGCAATGTACAAGAGAGGTGGAGGAAAGGATCGTCTACTAGTTGGCATCTATGCCGACGACCCATTGATAACTGAAGCAGATGAAGAGGTGATTGCAAAGTTCAAGCTACAAATGAAGGAGTTTTTCAAGATGGATGATCTAGGGCTATTAAGGGTGTGTTTGGTTGGGGAACGTAGTGTAATGGAATGTCACGGTTCCATTCCACTGTAATGGGTCCGTTCTGTCCTTGTGTTTGGTATAGGTGATTCAAAGGAATGGAACGGTGACATTTTGATGTTTGGTTTGATGAATGGAATGGAATGGATTTGTGAATCGGTGCCATTAGTTTGTTTAAAATATAGTGGCCATCCATCCATTCATGCAGATAAACATTTTTACTTGTTAAATCGGTGCCAAAGTTGGACTTAAAATATAGCCATTGGACATTTAACTTTTGTTTTCTGGACGAGTAGTTCGTGCACTTGCAGTCCGCCTCGCTGAACTGAACCGGGGCAACTACCTCGGGATCGAGGTACAACAAAAGCTAGAGAGGATCACACTATGCCAGGAGGCATATGAACGGAAGGTACCTGAAAACTGTGGCATGAAAGATTGCAATCCAATTAATGCTTCGATGGAACCACGTCTTGAGCTGAGCAAGAAGGAGATGGTGAAACTACTCGGCTATAGTGGTAGTGACAAGGAAGGAATTGTTGGCGACCGTAAGAGTACCTCGGGCATGGCATATTTCCTTGGTGGAAGCATAGTAAGCTGGCTATCACGAAAGCAGATAGTGGTGACATCGACTTCAGGTGAAGCAGAGTGTCAAGGTGTGTGGCTAGGAAAGCTACACGGTGATCTCATGAATCGAGATCCGGAACAAGTGGTGCTCAATATTGACAGTGAGTCTACTACTTTTCTACGCGAGGATCCAGTGCGGCATGATAGGAGCAGGCACATTGATACGGTGTATCATTACATAAAGGATTGCGCGGAAGAAGGAAAAACGGAGGTCAACTACAATCGCAACGATGATCAGCTAGCGGACAGGCTGACAAAGGCTTTGGATCGAGAGAAGATCCTAAAGATGCGAAGAAGGATCGGCGTCCGAGCTGTAACATGACGACGTCGTGTTTAGGAATTAACCACGACGACGTGTCCGGCTTGGACTCGTAACCATCACCGAGTAGGACTCGTAGTTGGCTAGGTTAGCTACTATATAATCCTATGTACCCCTTATAATATTGTATCAAACCGTGAAAGCGAGTTGGCTAGGTTAGCTACTATATAATCCTATGTACCCCTTGTAATATTGTATCAAACCGTGAAAGCAATACAAAGAAACAACGGGAGCGACACGCTCCCTTGGCCATCCAAATCGATTCAAGTGCGTGCGATTGTGTACGTGCGTGTTAGTATCCCGGCCAGAGCTACTAGTGCATACTAGTACATGAGTCAGGAAAGATTCGATCAGGATTAGCTAGCTAGGCTAGCTTTGCACTGCGGTGCACCGTCTATCTCGGCGTAAAAGAACTTCGTCGGGATCGTCAGCATTGCTTCGTCGTCGTTCGTCGCGTGTCGTCATCGTCGGAAAGTACTCGACGTTGGGACTGGATCAACAATTGGTATCTAGAGCAAGGTTGATCTTCTAGTAACGAGAGATCATGTCGGACGACGAGGAGAACAAGCAGTTGGCGGCGTACTCCGGTGCGGCAAAAGTATTTGCTGCTCCGGGGAGTTCGTCGTATCCCCGGTTTGATCGCGAGAACTTCGGGGTCTGGAAGGCCTTGATGGAGTGTGGTCTTCGCGCCAACGAGTTGTGGGACGCAGTCGATCCAGGAGGCGACGCTTTCATGAAGGAGGGAGCTGAGCACCGGAAGGATCGGCAGGCGGCGTCGGCGATTTATTCGGTGATGCCGATGGATGTCCTCCAACACCTGATCGCCAAAGAAACGGCGAAAGAGGCGTGGGATACCTTGGAGCTCATGTTCGAGAGACACACCCGCGTAAGCAAGCCAATCTCCAAACTCTCTTAAGGAACTATATGAGACTTTGCTCATGGGCGACAATGAGTCCGTGGACGCGTTCGCTTCACGGGTAGCTACTCTCGTCAATCGGATCCGCGCGCTTGGAGAAAACCTCACGGAGGACTCGGTTGTCCGTCGGTTCTTGCGCGCGGCTCCTCCCCGGTACCTGCAAATTGTCACGGCGATCTAGCAGTGCATCGATCTCGCGACCCTCTCCATTGATGATCTCATCGGACGCTACAAGGCTCACGACGAGCGTATGCGGTACAGTCTCGGGGACGGGAGGAACGATGAGCATGTCATGCTCACGCGGGCTCAGTGGCAGGCGTTGGACTCAAGGAGAGAAGGTGAGGGCTCTAGCAGTTACACTCGTCAAGATCGTGCGCCAAACGAACAAAGTTAGAAGAACGCCAACGATGGCGCTCCGAAGAAGAAGAAGAAGTTCGACAAGCGCAAGATCAAGTGTCACAACTGTGGCAGCATGGGACACTTCAAGTCGGAGTGCAAGAATCCCCCGAAGGAGAAGGCGCTCATGGCCCAGCTAGGAGATGAAGGTGACATGATGTTAATGTGTGAACTCGTGGACGAGGAGGATTCAGTTCTTCAAGTGTCGACTAAAGAAATTGTCGCGCTCCGTGAAGAAAAAGTTTGCTCTCAAGATCGTGATTCGGATACTCGTGTCGATGGTACGGATGCGGGAGGTGATTCCGAAACTTACATCAATGCTGCGGGTGTAAGTGCCAACTTTGTTGGAGCGAAGGAAGCGCTCATTGCATGCGCTCGGCCATGGAGAAACAACCTCGTTGTCGAAGATACTGACAAGAGACCTAATCCTAAAATTTGTGTCGATGCTACGGACACGAATGTTACTTCGACGTACATGGCGCCTGAAGTCCACGAAACACAGTATGCTGGTGCAATAGCGGATGCATGTACATGCAAAGAAGTCGAAGACTCGAGACAAAAAGCTCCACGCGCGGCTGTCATTGTGGACAGTCTAGGTGCTCGTACAGGAGAGTATGTACGAGGGGTGATGGCTACAGTGCCGAAAGGAAGGAACGGTGACGCCCAGGAAGCAACGGCGCGACGCGTGACGCGTCATCCCAGTCCGCCTCGTTGGTCAAGCCAGCGAGTAGCACGCCTTCCGCTGCAGGCGGCAGCCTAGCAGCAACCCGGGGTCACCAGGATGGGGCATGTGTGCATTGTCCTGAAGTTGCACAAGTTCTAGCAGCCAGCACCCTTGTTCAAGGGAGCACGTCACTACGTGGAGGCTTAGTTGATGGACTAAAAGGTGCTACACGTCCAGAAAAGAAAAAAGGGCCGAAGTGCCCAGCAAACAGCAACTCGATTGGCAGGGAAAAAGGTACTGCCCCTGAGGAGCAGCAAGGAAGATGTGGCGTTGGATCTACCAATAGCCCTTGCCGTGAAGGTTGCTCCGGTCATCATCGGAGCTGGCGACGGCGGCGCCCGTGGGTGCCGTTATCTTTCTTGGAAGCGTCGTCGTGGAGGTGTGCTACTCCTCCCCACGGCTTGGGCTCCGGAGGGAAAACTCAGATCCGCTGGATCGGGCGATGGAGGCGTCTTTGCGTCTTTCTCCTCCTTGGGGGCATCGTCCCGGAGCCGGCTACGACTGGGAGGCTAGTGGATTGCGGCATCTTCGCCGTGGATGGTGGCATCTTCGCCGCGTGGTTTGCTGAGGTGGGGCGCTGGTTTCTGTTTGGCAACGATGATGGCGTTGAGAGGAGCTCGGGTCGCGACGTGGACTTTGGTAGTCGGTTCTTCCCAGCATGTCCGAGGTGGTCTTCCGTTTGCGAAGGGCACGGTCGGCGCAAGTCCTGCATATTTTCCTTGTGATGCTCATCGTCAAAGTCGGAGCTGTCGGCTGCTTGCGCGTGTGGTCATCTGGTGGCATGTGCCAGGCTGGCCGGTGGTGCCCATGTTATGTGGGTTGTGTTTTGTATCGGTTTTAGCCCGGTTTTCCGTCAATTAACCGGGCAATTCTCTTCTTCTTAATCAATGAAATGGCAAATCTTTTGCCTCGTTTCAAAAAAAAAGGTGTGCTGGAAGAGACCCCGACTGCATCAGCAAAATTGTACGCAGTGCAAGAGATTCTTTTTTCTCCGACAGTAATGGAGGAAAAGACACCATCACCTATATTCATAAAGCTACAACCGGTGTTACACCCATATCCGGAGGATACTCTTCGAACGATTGACCCGGTAAAGATCAAAGGGAGTGGGCGAAGGTGTCTATCAAGCGCCAAGGATCTGGCAGATTTTGAGGACGCAAATACGAAGGAGTGTTGGCGTCATGATATAGAAGAAGAGTTGGGGTCGATCCACGACAATAATGCATGGGAGCTTGTGGATCTTCCCAACAATGAAGAAGTCATGGATCTCAAGTGGGAATTTAAGATCAAGATAGATGCCGAAGGGTGTGTGAATCACAAAGCAAAGCTAGTGGCCAAAGAGTACATGCAAGATGAAGGTGTGAACTTCGAACAAGTGTTCGTTCCCGTTGCACGGATGGAATCGGTAAGATTACTCATCGCTCTTGCTGCTCAAGAATCATGGAAGATACATCACATGGATGTAAAATCCACGTTTTTAAACGGTGAGATAGAAGGAGATGTGTATGTGAATCAACCATCGAGCTTCATCAAAGAGGAAGAAGAACACAAGGTATTGAAGCTAGCCAAAGTCTTGTATGGGCTACGACAAGACCCTCGGGCGTGGAACATCAAACTTGATCAGAATTTGATTTCTCTTGGATTTGAGAAAGCCCCACTGGAGCATGCAATGTACAAGAGAGGTGGAGGAAAAGATCGTCTACTAGTTGGCATCTATGCCGACGACCCATTGATAACTGAAGCAGATGAAGAGGTGATTGCAAAGTTCAAGCTACAAATGAAGGAGTTTTTCAAGATGGATGATCTAGGGCTATTAAGGGTGTGTTTGGTTGGGGAACGTAGTGTAATGGAATGTCACGGTTCCATTCCACTGTAATGGGTCCGTTCTGTCCTTGTGTTTGGTATAGGTGATTCAAAGGAATGGAACGGTGACATTTTGATGTTTGGTTTGATGAATGGAATGGAATGGATTTGTGAATCGGTGCCATTAGTTTGTTTAAAATATAGTGGCCATCCATCCATTCATGCAGATAAACATTTTTACTTGTTAAATCGGTGCCAAAGTTGGACTTAAAATATAGCCATTGGACATTTAACTTTTGTTTTCTGGACGAGTAGTTCGTGCACTTGCAGTCCGCCTCGCTGAACTGAACCGGGGCAACTACCTCGGGATCGAGGTACAACAAAAGCTAGAGAGGATCACACTATGCCAGGAGGCATATGAACGGAAGGTACTTGAAAACTGTGGCATGAAAGATTGCAATCCAATTAATGCTTCGATGGAACCACGTCTTGAGCTGAGCAAGAAGGAGATGGTGAAACTACTCGGCTATAGTGGTAGTGACAAGGAAGGAATTGTTGGCGACCGTAAGAGTACCTCGGGCATGGCATATTTCCTTGGTGGAAGCATAGTAAGCTGGCTATCACGAAAGCAGATAGTGGTGACATCGACTTCAGGTGAAGCAGAGTGTCAAGGTGTGTGGCTAGGAAAGCTACACGGTGATCTCATGAATTGAGATCCGGAACAAGTGGTGCTCAATATTGACAGTGAGTCTACTACTTTTCTACGCGAGGATCCAGTGCGGCATGATAGGAGCAGGCACATTGATACGGTGTATCATTACATAAAGGATTGCGCGGAAGAAGGAAAAACGGAGGTCAACTACAATCGCAACGATGATCAGCTGGCGGACATGCTGACAAAGGCTTTGGATCGAGAGAAGATCCTAAAGATGCGAAGAAGGATCGGCGTCCGAGCTGTAACATGACGACGTCGTGTTTAGGAATTAACCACGACGACGTGTCCGGCTTAGACTCGTAACCATCACCGAGTAGGACTCGTAGTTGGCTAGGTTAGCTACTATATAATCCTATGTACCCCTTATAATATTGTATCAAACCGTGAAAGCGAGTTGGCTAGGTTAGCTACTATATAATCCTATGTACCCCTTGTAATATTGTATCAAACCGTGAAAGCAATACAAAGAAACAACGGGAGCGACACGCTCCCTTGGCCATCCAAATCGATTCAAGTGCGTGCGATTGTGTACGTGCGTGTTAGTATCCCGGCCAGAGCTACTAGTGCATACTAGTACATGAGTCAGGAAAGATTCGATCAGGATTAGCTAGCTAGGCTAGCTTTGCACTGCGGTGCACCGTCTATCTCGGCGTAAAAGAACTTCGTCGGGATCGTCAGCATTGCTTCGTCGTCGTTCGTCGCGTGTCGTCATCGTCGGAAAGTACTCGACGTTGGGACTGGATCAACAATTGGTATCTAGAGCAAGGTTGATCTTCTAGTAACGAGAGATCATGTCGGACGACGAGGAGAACAAGCAGTTGGCGGCGTACTCCGGTGCGGCAAAAGTATTTGCTGCTCCGGGGAGTTCGTCGTATCCCCGGTTTGATCGCGAGAACTTCGGGGTCTGGAAGGCCTTGATGGAGTGTGGTCTTCGCGCCAACGAGTTGTGGGACGCAGTCGATCCAGGAGGCGACGCTTTCATGAAGGAGGGAGCTGAGCACCGGAAGGATCGGCAGGCGGCGTCGGCGATTTATTCGGTGATGCCGATGGATGTCCTCCAACACCTGATCGCCAAAGAAACGGCGAAAGAGGCGTGGGATACCTTGGAGCTCATGTTCGAGGGACACACCCGCGTAAGCAAGCCAATCTCCAAACTCTCTTAAGGAACTATATGAGACTTTGCTCATGGGCGACAATGAGTCCGTGGACGCGTTCGCTTCACGGGTAGCTACTCTCGTCAATCGGATCCGCGCGCTTGGAGAAAACCTCACGGAGGACTCGGTTGTCCGTCGGTTCTTGCGCGCGGCTCCTCCCCGGTACCTGCAAATTGTCACGGCGATCTAGCAGTGCATCGATCTCACGACCCTCTCCATTGATGATCTCATCGGACGCTACAAGGCTCACGACGAGCGTATGCGGTACAGTCTCGGGGACGGGAGGAACGATGAGCATGTCATGCTCACGCGGGCTCAGTGGCAGGCGTTGGACTCAAGGAGAGAAGGTGAGGGCTCTAGCAGTTACACTCGTCAAGATCGTGCGCCAAACGAACAAAGTTAGAAGAACGCCAACGATGGCGCTCCGAAGAAGAAGAAGAAGTTCGACAAGCGCAAGATCAAGTGTCACAACTGTGGCATCATGGGACACTTCAAGTCGGAGTGCAAGAATCCCCCGAAGGAGAAGGCGCTCATGGCCCAGCTAGGAGATGAAGGTGACATGATGTTAATGTGTGAACTCGTGGACGAGGAGGATTCAGTTCTTCAAGTGTCGACTAAAGAAATTGTCGCGCTCCGTGAAGAAAAAGTTTGCTCTCAAGATCGTGATTTGGATACTCGTGTCGATGGTACGGATGCGGGAGGTGATTCCGAAACTTACATCAATGCTGCGGGTGTAAGTGCCAACTTTGCTGGAGCGAAGGAAGCGCTCATTGCATGCGCTCGGCCATGGAGAAACAACCTCGTTGTCGAAGATACTGACAAGAGACCTAATCCTAAAATTTGTGTCGATGCTACGGACACGAATGTTACTTCGACGTACATGGCGCCTGAAGTCCACGAAACACAGTATGCTGGTGCAATAGCGGATGCATGTACATGCAAAGAAGTCGAAGACTCGAGACAAAAAGCTCCACGCGCGGCTGTCATTGTGGACAGTCTAGGTGCTCGTACAGGAGAGTATGTACGAGGGGTGATGGCTACAGTGCCGAAAGGAAGGAACGGTGACGCCCAGGAAGCAACGGCGCGACGCGTGACGCGTCATCCCAGTCCGCCTCGTTGGTCAAGCCAGCGAGTAGCACGCCTTCCGCTGCAGGCGGCAGCCTAGCAGCAACCCGGGGTCACCAGGATGGGGCATGTGTGCATTGTCCTGAAGTTGCACACGTTCTAGCAGCCAGCACCCTTGTTCAAGGGAGCACGTCACTACGTGGAGGCTTAGTTGATGGACTAAAAGGTGCTACACGTCCAGAAAAGAAAAAAGGGCCGAAGTGCCCAGCAAACAGCAACTCGGTTGGCAGGGAAAAAGGTACTGCCCCTGAGGAGCAGCAAGGAAGATGTGGCGTTGGATCTACCAATAGCCCTTGCCGTGAAGGTTGCTCCGGTCATCATCGGAGCTGGCGACGGCGGCGCCCGTGGGTGCCGTTATCTTTCTTGGAAGCGTCGTCGTGGAGGTGTGCTACTCCTCCCCACGGCTTGGGCTCCGGAGGGAAAACTCAGATCCGCTGGATCGGGCGATGGAGGCGTCTTTGCGTCTTTCTCCTCCTTGGGGGCATCGTCCCGGAGCCGGCTACGACTGGGAGGCTAGTGGATTGCGGCATCTTCGCCGTGGATGGTGGCATCTTCGCCGCGTGGTTTGCTGAGGTGGGGCGCTGGTTTCTGTTTGGCAACGATGATGGCGTTGAGAGGAGCTCGGGTCGCGACGTGGACTTTGGTAGTCGGTTCTTCCCAGCATGTCCGAGGTGGTCTTCCGTTTGCGAAGGGCACGGTCGGCGCAAGTCCTGCATATTTTCCTTGTGATGCTCATCGTCAAAGTCGGAGCTGTCGGCTGCTTGCGCGTGTGGTCATCTGGTGGCATGTGCCAGGCTGGCCGGTGGTGCCCATGTTATGTGGGTTGTGTTTTGTATCGGTTTTAGCCCGGTTTTCCGTCAATTAACCGGGCAATTCTCTTCTTCTTAATCAATGAAATGGCAAATCTTTTGCCTCGTTTCAAAAAAAAAGGTGTGCTGGAAGAGACCCCGACTGCATCAGCAAAATTGTACGCAGTGCAAGAGATTCTTTTTTCTCCGACAGTAATGGAGGAAAAGACACCATCACCTATATTCATAAAGCTACAACCGGTGTTACACCCATATCCGGAGGATACTCTTCGAACGATTGACCCGGTAAAGATCAAAGGGAGTGGGCGAAGGTGTCTATCAAGCGCCAAGGATCTGGCAGATTTTGAGGACGCAAATACGAAGGAGTGTTGGCGTCATGATATAGAAGAAGAGTTGGGGTCGATCCACGACAATAATGCATGGGAGCTTGTGGATCTTCCCAACAATGAAGAAGTCATGGATCTCAAGTGGGAATTTAAGATCAAGATAGATGCCGAAGGGTGTGTGAATCACAAAGCAAAGCTAGTGGCCAAAGAGTACATGCAAGATGAAGGTGTGAACTTCGAACAAGTGTTCGTTCCCGTTGCACGGATGGAATCGGTAAGATTACTCATCGCTCTTGCTGCTCAAGAATCATGGAAGATACATCACATGGATGTAAAATCCACGTTTTTAAACGGTGAGATAGAAGGAGATGTGTATGTGAATCAACCATCGAGCTTCATCAAAGAGGAAGAAGAACACAAGGTATTGAAGCTAGCCAAAGTCTTGTATGGGCTACGACAAGACCCTCGGGCGTGGAACATCAAACTTGATCAGAATTTGATTTCTCTTGGATTTGAGAAAGCCCCACTGGAGCATGCAATGTACAAGAGAGGTGGAGGAAAGGATCGTCTACTAGTTGGCATCTATGCCGACGACCCATTGATAACTGAAGCAGATGAAGAGGTGATTGCAAAGTTCAAGCTACAAATGAAGGAGTTTTTCAAGATGGATGATCTAGGGCTATTAAGGGTGTGTTTGGTTGGGGAACGTAGTGTAATGGAATGTCACGGTTCCATTCCACTGTAATGGGTCCGTTCTGTCCTTGTGTTTGGTATAGGTGATTCAAAGGAATGGAACGGTGACATTTTGATGTTTGGTTTGATGAATGGAATGGAATGGATTTGTGAATCGGTGCCATTAGTTTGTTTAAAATATAGTGGCCATCCATCCATTCATGCAGATAAACATTTTTACTTGTTAAATCGGTGCCAAAGTTGGACTTAAAATATAGCCATTGGACATTTAACTTTTGTTTTCTGGACGAGTAGTTCGTGCACTTGCAGTCCGCCTCGCTGAACTGAACCGGGGCAACTACCTCGGGATCGAGGTACAACAAAAGCTAGAGAGGATCACACTATGCCAGGAGGCATATGAACGGAAGGTACTTGAAAACTGTGGCATGAAAGATTGCAATCCAATTAATGCTTCGATGGAACCACGTCTTGAGCTGAGCAAGAAGGAGATGGTGAAACTACTCGGCTATAGTGGTAGTGACAAGGAAGGAATTGTTGGCGACCGTAAGAGTACCTCGGGCATGGCATATTTCCTTGGTGGAAGCATAGTAAGCTGGCTATCACGAAAGCAGATAGTGGTGACATCGACTTCAGGTGAAGCAGAGTGTCAAGGTGTGTGGCTAGGAAAGCTACACGGTGATCTCATGAATCGAGATCCGGAACAAGTGGTGCTCAATATTGACAGTGAGTCTACTACTTTTCTACGCGAGGATCCAGTGCGGCATGATAGGAGCAGGCACATTGATACGGTGTATCATTACATAAAGGATTGCGCGGAAGAAGGAAAAACGGAGGTCAACTACAATCGCAACGATGATCAGCTGGCGGACATGCTGACAAAGGCTTTGGATCGAGAGAAGATCCTAAAGATGCGAAGAAGGATCGGCGTCCGAGCTGTAACATGACGACGTCGTGTTTAGGAATTAACCACGACGACGTGTCCGGCTTGGACTCGTAACCATCACCGAGTAGGACTCGTAGTTGGCTAGGTTAGCTACTATATAATCCTATGTACCCCTTATAATATTGTATCAAACCGTGAAAGCGAGTTGGCTAGGTTAGCTACTATATAATCCTATGTACCCCTTATAATATTGTATCAAACCGTGAAAGCAATACAAAGAAACAACGGGAGCGACACGCTCCCTTGGCCATCCAAATCGATTCAAGTGCGTGCGATTGTGTACGTGCGTGTTAGTATCCCGGCCAGAACTACTAGTGCATACTAGTACATGAGTCAGGAAAGATTAGCTAGCTAGGCTAGCTTTGCACTGCGGTGCACCGTCTATCTCGGCGTAAAAGAACTTCGTCGGGATCGTCAGCATTGCTTCGTTGTCGTTCGTCGCGTGTCGTCATCGTTGGAAAGTACTCGATGTTGGGACTGGACCAACACCAACTAGCAAATAGCCCAAGGAGTTCATCAATCTGTAGTACATGCTGAGTGAACGGTGTACCAAGCATGCAGCACCGGTTGTGAAATCTCTGAGTATAATCTCGTCAGAGATGTTGATGGCAAGACCTTCGTGAAGGCTTTGGATGACGTTATCGCTCGCCAGATTCAGAAACCGGAAGAATCATCATTGTCAATGTTCCGGAATAACTTTTTAGGACGCGGTCTCAAACAGGGAACAAACATCGATTTGATGACTACTACGTTCAACATTTATAAACAACTACTAGTACAAATGCCCGTGCGTTGCAACGGGCGATAAAATTAATAGAACCTGCTCCATGTGTCATTTCACAACATTTATTATATCCAGTTTTAACAAATGTCAGAAATAATATAACCCTGAGTATTAGTTTTTAGTCCATGAAGTGTGAATGTGAAGAAGCCTCCATAACATTGTTCGTCACGATGTATTTCAGCTCCCCATTTTCATCCATGACGAAGTAGTGATGCAAGGAATAGTTTTTATATAGTTTTTTGTTTGTTTAGAATAACATGAATTTATTTAGAAGGTTATTGTTTTTGTAATTTTTGAGAAAATAATTTGAAAATTTTAATAATTTTCTAAAATGGATTATTTTTTGTGACTAACATGTTTCATTCTGATAATTATATTTCATAGCAAACATGCTCGTGCGTTGCAACGTGAGAAAAAAATTGACGTGCTTCGCTACGAAGCAAAGGCCTATTATAATTAATCAAGTTGAAAAGGTAGAGGATAAATTTGATGATGACAATAATGTTGATTCAACTAAGAATAGAATTCTTTGGGGCGCTAATTCGAAACTTGCGACGTTAATCCTAGAAAACTAATCGGGCGAATAACCTTATCTTTAGAGTGTCATACCGATAATAAAAATATCGTAGATTGTAGTGCTTATTTGGAGTTACCGACATCAGACAATAAAAATCCGGTATACTTCCTCCGACGCCCAATCATGCATACTTCTGTCACGTGTGCTTTCCGTGAAGTCCTTGTCGTATAGATGGTCTAACTTCCTATTTTGTTGCGATACATCGAGGTTCTTCATTGCAATTGAATATTTGCTTACTCTGCGCCTCAATTCATGGTTAGATGTAACTTGCCCTATTCTAGCTTTTTTGTTTTGTCTGCATATTTGCGTATTCCTTCCTTCCTTGTTTGCATTTTTTTTGCCTTTTGGGCTGGCTCCATATTTGCATATTTTTCCTCCGTTTGTGTATATTTTTTTGTAACTGGGTTGAATCTTTAATTCTTTTATTTTGCTGATAGGCTTCACAACGCTTTTTTAGTTTCTTCTGTTTGTTTTTGTCGGTCATCCGTGTGTACCGTTCTATATCTTTTTTCCTTCTTTGTTCCTTAGCATCCATGATTGGAGATTGCGACCCAAATTCCTTTATGCAGGTTTTCTATACTATAGGAATCTGTTGTTGAGTAAAAAATAAATTGATTAGATTTAGCATCATAAATAAAGCATACATAGTTACTCATACATTAATTTAATTAGCCTACTGATAAGCTTCAAAATATATGTGTTGTTTGTATAGTAATGCTTTAATTCTTCTTGATAGCCCATTTTTAAAATTGTGCAACCATTTTGGCTCGCATTTTAAGTATTCTATCTAGCTCCTTTTAGATCATTATCACTAAGTAAAGTTAATGCTATCATACATAAAATTATTAATGTATTTAAATCATGGTGGTGGGATATAGCGACTTTTGTAATTATCTTTGTTTAAGAAAGTAAGCTAGTTCACTGAAGTAGGTTATTTTTGTTTACTATATCTTTTTAAATAGTATTTTTGTATTGTGGTATCCCTAAACATAGTTTCAAATAAGCATGAATGAGTTAATTAATGATAGTGCATGTGTGGTTAGTGTCATGTTTTTCATGGATACAATTTAGGAAGCAGAAAAATGTTAAAACATTGTAGATCACATCGTCGATGGCTAGTGAAAAAGCATACCACATCGACAGATTAATTATTGTACTATCGCCAGACAATAAAAATGTTGTTCATTCAACACTTCCAAAGTAATTTTACCTAGATATAATTGTTCTTGTTCCGCCATAGCATTAATGTTTGGGGCAAAAGTATGCATAAGGTGGTTGCCAAGTTTCCCCATATCGCATCCAACATGTCCATCTTAAGGGAATTTAGACATGGTATCTTTTTCCTGATCCGGAGTAATAACTTTATTGAGATCGACTAAAAACTCTATTGCCATGGCATGTAAATGTCTGTGTTTTGGCACGGATGGTTTATTATGCACTCATATCAACCGAAATCAATAGCGTATGTAGACAATTTATTTTATATTTATTTTACTGGTTGTGCGATATGTCTGCCCTAACCTTTATATATATGATAGTCCAATATTCTCTAATCCTTATATCCATTTATGTATAATATTTGTTTCTTTCTCAGTTTTGTCGGTATGAGTTTGTGAGGGACATAAGAGCATCTACAGCCGGACCCCTCATATCCGTGTGAAACGTCCGGGCAGGCCGCCCGATCACTGATCGGTCACGAAATTTCAACCCAGACGGGCTTCTTAAACGGGCGTCCGGGCACGCCCGCCACATCGGACCTGATAGCCCGACCGTACCGCAAATTGCATCAAATCCTCCAAACCCTTTCCTCTCCTTCCGCCGCCCTCCAACATTTCCCGCGCGCCGAGACCTCACCGTCCGCCACTCTTGCTCCCCATCCTCAGCACCGGTGCCAATTCGCCGCCGTGATATCTTCCCGCCCATCCCCGACCATCGCGAGGGAGACGCAATCCGCCTCGTCCGTTGGCGTCCCTTCCTCCACCACGTCTTGCAAGGCGGAGAATGTCGCTCGAAAGCTGCGACGTCGCCCACAGCGAGAGAGGGAGGCGGTGGCGGCGTTGCGGGTAGGTGCGGACATGGTCAAGGAGATGTCTCCCCCCACCACGTCCGGCTCCCCGCACCCCATCCATCCAAGCGCCGACGCGGTTCATGCGGACAGGATGCAGGCGAAGGAGGACAAGCCGGACGAGCAGGAGGCATGGATTGCCGCGTCCGGCCAGTGATCCGACAAGCATCCCTTCTCGCTCGGACATTGATTTCATTTTCGCATGTTCGGTTTGTTAAAATGTGATTTGATTTGCTTTGTTCGAACGGTTGAATTCAAACAATTTGTATCGGATGATCGACATACATGGATTTGGGAATTGCATTTGAGGTATGTGGATGTGCGACGCAATATATAAGGGGCAGGCGGGCACTGTCGGCAGACGCGCCCGCGGGGGTATATGGGATGGGATTTGCTAAGTCCGGTCGTATATGCTCGAAAACAGAGGAAAAAAATAGATCAGTCAAATTAAACGTTAAAACAAAAACTGGTTTGGAGAACAAACATATATGTACACGTCCTTGGTCCTTGTGATGCAGTCGGAAACATGCGCGCTAGCTAATACACGTCAGGTGATTTAAAAGAAGACACGTCAGGTGGTCCAGAAGAAACCAGACTCCAGCATGGTCTGGATTATGGACTGCGTCGTCGCAACCTTATCTCCTCAGTTTCTCTGGCTCTCGCCATCTCCATATCCCAACTTTTTGCTGCAGCCCACTGCGGCCGGGCCGGGATCCCGTCAGGATCCTCCCCTCCATCGGCCATGACCGGCTCTTCTGTCGGAGGAGCTGGTCCCGAGCACCGACGGCCACCCTCCTACCCTTTTTGCTGCAGCCTACCGCGGAAGCCGCTGCGCTGCACACATCCGACTCCTTGATCCGGGAGGACTCCATGGAAATCGAGCTAACCCGCGGGATCGAGTAGCTGGACCACCGCTGGGAGCTGCCATCATCGCCCCCACCCTGCCGGTGAGCGCCTATCTGTCTTGCGTCTTCGCGGCGCCTCACCTCATCGGCTCATCCTCTGTGGCCGGAGGCTCCGGCCATCCAAGCTGGGCTCGTGCTCACCCTCTGCCTTTCCTTTCCTAAAGCCATCTCTGCTCTGTTTGTTGCGTTTGTTCGCATCTCTGCTTTTTAAATTCAGTTGCTTCTTGTTGAATTAGCAGTGCGTGCATGTATATGAACCGATGAGATTAAGTCTAACCGAGCAATGTGGGATTATGTGGGGAGAATATCAGATAATTGTTTTCTTTTTTGCCATAACGGACGACTGACGAAAATAGTTGGGCTTTATTTTTTAATTAAAGAAAAAATAGCTGGCCCAATTGATTGCTTCGAGGCCTACTTAGCCCATGGAACGGACGCACAGCAAGACGTGTGCGAGCGAGCGAGCAAAGCGCACTAATAAAGAATCTGACGTACGAAATTGCGGTGACGGACGAAAACGGACGAAAGTTTGGGAGCAAGAAGCAATAGTCTCTTTATTATTATTATATATATATATTATATATTATATATATATATTATATATTATATTATATATATATATATATATATATATATATATATATAATATATAATATATATATAATATATATATATATATAATATAATATATAATATATATAATATATATATATATATATATTATATTATTATTATTATTATTATTATTATATATATTAGGTAAAGATAAAGATAAAGAAATTGCAGTGTTCTCTACCCGTGGTCATGGTACGAGTCCACCGGAAGTGCAAGGAGTTGATAGGGATTTATTCCCCACAAGCGTGGGTTAAGGATCTCCTTGTTAACATGTGCTGCTGGCCTTGTTGCAGAACATATCTTTTTTGAGAACTCCGATAGTTGATTGGAAAGTCAACAACAAAGAACAAGTTTCCAAGGTTTAGGTTTCTAATGTTAATGTGCCGTAATAACCAGGGCATCTATGGTGACTAGTAGAACGCCCGTGCGTTGCCACGGGCTTTTAATTTATTTTTTAGTTGCACCTTATTAATGGTCCGTGCGTTGCTACAGGGAAAAAATATCTTACTGAAACTAAAGCGTGGCATGAAATACTTGTCATCGTATTTTGTGCATGTACAGTTCATACATGTATCTATGCATCATTGACGTATCCACCTTATTGACCTCATCTCTCGTGAGCATCCCATCATCATTGTTCTTGTCAAGCCTGTTAATTTCACTGCCGCCACAAGGTCTGGACAACACATAACCGACAAGCACAACTTTCACCTACGAGACCATTCCTCTCTATTATCTCCGACCTTGAGAGCACACTGAATCAACATAGCACAACCTTAGACGTGGAGCAGCCATTGGACATGGAGGAGAGCGATCCAATGCTCCACGTCCAAAAATCAAGGGACTTGAGCCATGGCCCTGTTGAGCCTCCTGTAAGCACACACCAATTCACATAACAAAAAAGTAAGAATTCACACTGTAAGAAGCAACAGTGTTAAGCAATGAACTCACTTCCTCCTGAACTGGAGTGAGGCTACCATATTCAACACCTCTTAGAATAAGTGATGATCCAAAGTTCCAAACATGTCAACATTGTTAGACTGTCAGGCCATCCAAGTTCACTAGCTTCAGAATCCCCTTTGACTTTGAGTCGCATCTGCAATTGTTGGAAGCCATGATAAAAGCAGTGACATTCCATCAAACATGCCAGTGGAAAATCATTTTTGGCTGGTACCAGGATATAAATCGCTTGGGCTCATTGAAGATAATAGCAAAGGAGTCAGGCCACCGAAACTCTCTATCATCTTCTCGCAGAGTCGCAAACCACCAAAGCTGCCCATGACAAATAGGGGACGAAGCATGGGAGCAGAGAGATTATTACGGAGGCGAGCGATATACACGGGAGCCACAATGGTGACTGAGGCGAGGTTGATGCGATTGGGATGACTCGTTGATCACGTCATGATCCTTAACGACCATCCTACCCTCAGATGTCTGCTCGTGAATGAGCATTGCATTGTTCTTAAACCTATCCGAATTCACCTTCATCTCGAGGTTGAGAGTGTGGACAGGATCACCGTGATGACACACATGTCATTCTCTCCACCTTTATCAGGCAAGCAAACCTGGTACTCAAGTAAGTTATTTGCACGGACAGCAACGATGGAGAAGTCCCATTTACATGATGCACAATGTCCTTGTATCATAGAAGTCCATCCCACCCATTGGTTGAAATTGATCCTATTCCGGAACTTAGGTTGGATGATGGTCTCCAACACACCCGTCTCAAGTTCATCAATGTCACAACCATAACTCATCAGTCATCCCACCCGCGTACGCCCCACCAATGTACACATAAACTTGATAAGTTCAAAGACGAAAACACATTGGTTTACAACATTATTTGAAGTTCACCATCGTATGGAAATCTTCCTTAACTTTAGCAAGTCTATGGAAACTTGACCGTGGATGCATTCCTCAAAATCAAACATGTTCCAGCATGACCATCAACATCCCTCGGTTAACAACTTAGCTACACAAAATGAGTATATGATAAAAGAAGTTAGCAAATGTTCTATCATTTGATTCAAAAATATAACAAGCAAATTTTCCTTGGAAGTAGGTTTACCCTCCTTGGAAAAAATAAAGTGCAAACAACTCCATGTCCAAAAATATGTTCTCAATCAAACCAATCAGGCTTCTATTAATATGCATGATACCAAATTCGAAACTGGAACTAAAAACTGACTTCGATATACGCAAGTGCAAAGTTGCAACTTAGTACGTGGCTTGCATTGGTGAAAGAAAGTTTACCTCTCATATGCGCAGACTCATGGGAAACAAATACCCCATAATTTTGCATGACATAATAATGTGAGCATTAAAAACATTGAACATAGTCAAAGAGTGAGTCAAACTTAATTCACTAAACTCCTCCATTTCACCAAATCATCTAGCACGTCAGAAGACCAAGTAGAAGGGCATTTCTTGGAGGTTTTTGTTGTTGTTACCTTCCCTAGTCAAACTATATCGCAACTAAGAAACACAAAAGGCTCAGAACTAAAGAAAAAAATGAGGACTTAACTAATTTGTCGCAATGGTATGGGAACTACAAGCATCTTTCTAAGCAGACGCACAGCCAAAACAAAAATATATAGTCAGGAAATGAAAGTAAGATTTCAATTGTCACATATCATAAAGCACAGAACTGCGTGTGGATGCATTATAATGTTTCTTGGATGTACTCTATCCATGCTAGTTGGCTGATAAATGTACATAAACCTTTTGTCCTGTGAAAGCCATTTTGTAACTACTCCAACTAAAAGGGAAAAAGAGAAGATTTGAAGAATTCACCAATAGAAGATCTTATTGATCTTTCTTATTCCCTTGTGATCATAAACACATGTAGATCAACTACATACAATACGCATGTTTTTAATTTAATGTGGAGGCCGAGGCACACACCTACACACAATCAATGGGACCGATGGTCCTCCTAGATTATTGCCACAATTTCAGTGAGCTCCTTTAGATGGCTGAAGAAAACAACATGAATGGGATGGGAGGTCCATTTAATACAAATGAAGTAGCACACATCATCACAAGTACAATATGCAACAACAATAAGAAAAATATTTGATGATGTCTAACTGTAAGCATGAGCATCCTAACTAAATAAGAAAAATTGTCCAACAACAATAACCAAATAAGGGATGGCATTAATCGGATTAAGGTCTACTGTGCTGCCAACAGTAACTTTGTGCTAATGTGAAATATATCAAGGTTCTTCCAGAGGAATATTTTGCAATTGTCAAGGATAGGTAGAAGTTACAATAAAAGTTTATTGTACCATACAACAAGAATACATATCAGGCAAAATTCACTGCACTCAAAGGCACATTTTAACCAGCCAAATATTCTTCATGTCCATCTACAAGAGTACGGCTGTAGTGTAAAAAGTAGAAACATGTCACCATGCATCTATCCAAACAAATATGTGGTACACATCGACTACAATTAAGATTAAAAAATGAGAATTGTCTTAGTCGTCTCATACCTGAAGCTACCAAACCATCAATGCCATAACAATATGTGTGCGTCTTTGTGGCGACGAAAATCTGCAATTCCTCACGAATACATTGATCGTACAATAGTCAAGAGATTCATGTTACTGTGGTAGAAGAAAACACGGTGAAGTGCAGCATATCCACAAAACAATTCAGACAAGGGTTGCCTCCAGGACACTGCATCGTTGGTGGCATTGTCGTTGACAATGCTCGTGCTTGAAAATTCAGATATGACATATATGATCCATTAGTGATATCCACTAATCATATCAGCTCATCGTGAAGAATCCTCCATAAATATAAAAGATCGGATTTCATCGCTTATCATTGCATCCTCTTGAAAGAAGTGTATATCATCCGTCAGAACAACCTTCAATCAAATGGTGAATAGTGTAAGGTAGAAATAACCAACTAATTATTATTGATAAGTTTGCAAAATGTATTCTGAGTTAACTAATCAAACTTAAGTGAGAACCTTTTCTCTATAATGCCTAAAACATACAGGAGAATGTAATTTATAATTTTATGCTCTAGGAAATCACAACACTATCCAAGAGATGCACAAATAAATACTAACAAAATAAATGATTAACTATTTAGTCGCTATGTTCTACCTATTCTTAACAACCAAGAGACCTACCAAGCCAAGAAATGCATATCAGATGAATAAGCGTTCCTAGAGATCGAAATACCCTTACAATCTGACATCAAATCAAAGGATGCAAAGAACGTGCTCTGTCTACAAGTATGTCTGGACCTTAATGGTTTAGTTCTAGGTCCAACAAGTAATATATTTTCAGGTACCCCCAAGTGGCATTTAGATAGCAAGATTTCTCGAATAATATTATTTTTTGAAACCAAAAAAACTCAGTAATCATGATGGTTAACACCAGTTCAAGAAAACAAGAGAAGGGCAGGTCTCAGATGATTGGATATGTTGTGATCAGTCAATATAATTTTAGAAAACTTCAGACCATTACCTTCAGAGTTCAGACTGACAAGCATCTTTAGATGCCCACCTCTAGTTAAGCTGGCAAGGCATCATCTTCTCTCACCTATAGCACTCTCCAACACAAAATAGAGTAAGCAGTAGCAGCACGAGCACTACACAGGAGCAGAGTAAGCAGTAGCAGCACGAGCACACAGGGGGCCAGCCAGGAACAACAACATTAGTATGGGCCGACCACGAGCAGAAGCAACATGCACCGGCAAGAAGCAGCGGCGGCGACATGACATAGCGACGGCAGTGCATGAGCACACGGGCCCGACGGCAGGGTAATTGCAGCACCTGCAACATGACGGGGCGACGACGTCTAGCTGGTAACCCTAACCCTAGCTCACCGGCCCGGGCAAATTGGAAGAGAGAGAGAGAGGAAGTGTCCCGACGGCGACCTGGAGGCCCGCAATGAACGCGACGGCAGCTCCTCTTTGAAATCGACGGTGACCTGTGGGAACTCGACGGCTGCTCCACCTTCTACCTCTACGGCGGCTCCTCTAGCCCCTCGTCGCCGCCAAGGAGATCCGCGATGGCTGCGCGCTAGTGGTTTCCGTCGTCGTTCCAATCGATCGGCGGCGGCGTAAGGAACCATGATGGCGGTTGGGGCTAGGTCATGTCGTTGCTTCGATGTGATCGAGGGATGCCTTGCTACAGGATTGCTGTTTTTTTTTCGCGTGCGGGGTGAGTCGATGATGCGATCGAGGGATGCCTCGCTAGTTGCCATCCAGCTCGGTGTTGTCGTCCAGCCGCGACATGGGTGGATGAACCGGAGGGAGGGGGCTCCGGTCCGGCCCGCGGCAGGCGGGTGGATGGACGGGTTTGCCCCTTTGGGTGGCCGCGTCAGTGCAACGGCGCTGGCCTGCCGTCGGTACTCTTAGAAGGCCAGGAACACGCACGTCGCGAGCATGCCGACCGCAACCATGATGGCCATGACCTTCGCCATACCGCCCATTCCCGCGCTCCTCCTGATGCCTTACCGCCGGGGCCAAGATGGCCCAGAGGCCACCGCGCTCCCATCTGCTCTCCCTCCTATCTTCCATGGCCGGTACAAAGGACGGGCTGGGATGAACGAGAGGCAACTCTCGAGATCTAGATCGGGTGTGATCTGCTTTGGAAGAGAAATCTGAATTGGGAATGATTGGAAAGGATTGAGGGAAGGAGATCGGGAATGGAATGGAAACAAGATCGGGTGTGATCGGATTTGGAAGAAAAAACTGAATTGGGAGTGATTGGATAGGATTGGGGGAAGGAGATCCGGACTGGAATGGAAACATTGAGAGAAGATCGGTGGGATAGGGAAAAAAATCTGTGGGCAGGTTTAACCAGACGAAGGCGTGGGTCGGGAGACGAAAAAAAACCGGACGAAGGTGGGAGGGATGACGAAAAAAAACCGAGAAAGGAGCTACCAAGTGCCCCTTTAGGAGTAGAGATAGGATAATAGCATTGTGGGCATTTATGGGCCATAACATCGTCCATGGTTTACTTAAGAAATACTCCCTCCGTCCGGGTTTATTAGGCCCCCTTTTATTTTGGGTTAAACTTTGACCTATAAATTTAACTAACAAAATGTAAACTACATGTCACCAAAATTATATTGTCGGAAAGCTCTTTCAAATACAGACCCAACAGTATAATGTTTCATAGTATAGTGTCGTCGAGACCCACCATCTTCAATGTGATCGATGAAACACCGCTCCACCTGTTGGCCCACCAGTTAACCTCTGCTCCAAAACGATGCCCTCGGGACGGAGAACGGCACCATAAATCCGATCCAGGAGACCCAGATCTAGGGTTTTCCCCGAAGCAGATGCCCCCTGGAGGAATAGGGGCACGCCAATTAGAACTGCCCACAAACTCAAGCCGTTCCCACAACCACTTAGCCCTCACGGCGGCGCCTTCAAGAAGGACATGACACCATGAGCACCGTCGCTGCCTTAGGGTTTTCACCCGAGAGATCGTGGGGTGGTAAAAGGTGGGCGGACCCGAATGACGTCTCCATGAAGAGAAACGAAACCCTTAGGCGTCGTCACCGTCGCGGCCGGCAGGAGCCGACTAGGGAATTATCACAATCCGAATCCCCACCTTTCGCTCTGCCCCATCCCGGTGGCCGGCTAGCAGCGCGGCCATGTCCGGTAAGATGGAGTGCACGTAGCAGGGATTGGAGGAGGAAGCAGCTCAACACCATTGGTCGCCGAGGCAGCAAGCCATGACACCAACCCGCCGGTGGATCGCCGGCCACCCAATCCGATCCCTGACAGCCCACCTGCCCCGCCGCGCCACCGGACAGGGAGGCCATCACAGGGGCCGCCGCCCCGGATCCAAGGCCCTCCGCCCCAAATCAGGACGAGCAGCACCAACACTACCACCATGGCCGCTGTTGGGACGCCGACCGGCCACCACGCCGCCGTTGTCCAGATATGGGCCATCGTGAAACAGATCGGCATCGCCGCAGTCCATATCGAGACCGCACCGTCGAGCCAGGCCCCCCCGTGTCACCCTATGACCCGTGAGAGGGAGGAGTGCCTCTGTCGCCGCTGTCGCACGCACGAGCTATGTCTGACGCCGACCACCGGCAGCGATGGAGGGGAGGGAGGGGAAAGAGGGGTGACCGGGTGGCTAGGGTTGGAGCCCCTCGGTCGCCCGCGCGGCCAGGGGGGGGGGGGGGGGGGGCGTGCGACAGAGGGGAGGGAGGGTTGTGATAATATCTGGATGTCCTTCCGAATGGACGTGATAAACTAATGGATAGACATGTGACTGCCAAATAATTCCTCATGTATTGCTCTCCTCCGGGACTCCAGATAGCCCGCATCCTAACCACCATCTAAATAAACTCATCCTGGGGCAAACTCTCATGCATCTTAAACATACAGTTTTCAGCATTCAGACCCAGATTGTCGCACATTTGTTCCACCGGTTAAGGACCAACTGCTTCTTGCCATGACACAATCAATAAGCGCATGTTTCCAGCTGTCTTCGGCCGCACAAAATGGGTAAACAAAGCTCGTAGACATGTGTCTATGATGGTGCAAAACATCGGCAGTTGGAATCGAGTCGGTGCATAGTTTCAAAATAAAGCTTTTCAGTTTAGACGGAACCTTTATATTCCGTAGTGACGTCTTCTCCCCCAAGCCTAGAAATCCTCTACTCTCTTTGTACATAGTGGACTCTTTAAGATAACTTCTGCATCAATCGGTATAAAAACCGTCCTAACTTTATCGTCCCGCCAAGTAGCTGATGACACATCTATCAGCTCAGAAACTTGTTGTGGCGGCTGGGCTACCAAAGAAGAGTTTGGTCTCATCAACCGGACGAGGCTTGCCTGCTCCGCCTCCCTGCTCCCATCCGTCCTCCGCGCATGTTTCTTCTCATCGAACGGTTGAACAATTTTTCTCTAGCGCGATCCTTTTCACCACAAAAAATAAAATGAAAAAGAAAATTATGTATTCCCTCTTCTTCTCGTACAGTATATGGGTATATCATCCATTCCTCGACGGTCCGGTCGTTGCACTGGACCATGCCATAGTCATGTTGCCGAGCAGCACGGGGTGCGTGACGGGAGAAGGAGATGACACTGATGACCATCATGGCCGATGGCATCATCGTCATACAGAGGTTGAAGCACTAGCCGGGGAGTCGGCCGTGGTACGTGTTGCCCCAGTGCCGACGGCAAGGGCGAGCAACATCAGACGGATACCTCAAGCGTACTCGAGCAGGCTGTTAATGGAGGAGGTGGTCTCACATAACTCATCCTTCGCTTCGAAGTCGTGCAGCCATGCATTGAAGAACAGGCACGCCTTGGCTTTCACCAGCTTCACGTTAGTCACCTCCTTGAAGCAGGTCAGCCAGCAGCGGCGGTAGCACGACGAGCTCGCCGCTTGAGAGGCGAAACACGATTCTCGGCTGGGGCTGTACTCACGATAGATGACGAGATGCGGCTTGGAGCTTGGCCGGTTGTGTTGTCGACGGGCCGACGCCGTCTACATGGGTCGCCGTTGTGCGTACCCACAGTGGGAGTAACATAGGTAGCAACATAAATTCCACCTGAGCAAAAAATACGATGTGGTAGCTAATTAATGACAAAAGAATGAAATTGAGTAACATACTATGAGTAACATAACACATAGCAAGACAAGATGAGTCTATAAGCTAATAAATGAAAGGCTCAATGTTACTACCCTATGTTACTACCCACTGTGGAGGTAGTAACTTAGACTAGTAACATATGCATGTTACAATTCTATGTTACTTCCCATTGTGGATAGTCTTACGGAAGGTACTAGTATTACAGTTGAGATTTGGATTTTCTTTTTTACGATGACTAGCACAAATGCCCGTGCGTTGCAACGGGGGAAAACACCAGCATATGAACCACGTTGCCCGAGTCGAGAAACTGTGTCATGGGACAACGGCAGCTGATGAGAAAAAACCTGCTAAACTGGGAGGTCCAGGCATTGCTTTAAAGAAAAACCAATAGAACTGATTTTATTTTTTTGCGAATCAATGAAACTGAATTACCACCATATATTTTGCAGTCCTCCACTGAAAGTAATAGCCAAGTACAACACCTCCTGTACTTCAGCATTATATTTGTTTGAAGTGAAAATGTGGTCCAAGCTTTGGATTATTCTTCACCAGACGGCAAATAAATGTTGCATGGTTCAGAAAGAGACACATAGCACGTTAAATACACGGACATAAAGCAATGGTAATCTCATGAAAAAAATGATTAGGTCACATCACTAAATAATCAACATGTGTACATATAGCTAGAACACACATTGCCGGGGGAGCTAACGGTCATTAGTTATCCAACAAAACAGTATTTTCTAGTTAATAGCAGTTGATTCTTGATTGGACGGACACTTGCAGTAATAGCAGTTGATTCTTGATTGATTATATGTTCCTTGAAAAGGAAGTACAGCTCTAGCTTCCAGGGTCAATCTCGACGTGTTGGCGTCGAGCCTCGGGTTGAGAGGAGGCCGCACTCCGCCGTCCGGCCGATGGAATGCAAGCAATCGAGTTATGATCCGTTGAGTTGTCATGCAGCACGTCTACATGTATGAATATTTTCTGCCCACACGTCTGTCTTGCAGAGTTCATAATCCTGAAAATCCATCCTTCCTGCAGCCTGTTGTATGTGTGCTGCGAGGCCACCCCCACACGTCCTCTTTCTCATCATCGATTGGCCTTGCATAATAGGAAGATTCCATTTAATTAGCCTTCCTGATCATCTATTAGCCTCGGTATATAGTATAGCCCACAACACCGTCTCTTTCTTTCTTTGGCCATTGCACATGGGGAGTTAATTACTTCCTGCCCCTAGGGATAACCTCTCTGTTTGCTGTTTCTTGTGACGGCTTGTTGATTTCTAGCTTATGAAGCTATATAAACTGATGGTACTTTGTGTACAGAGCAAGGTGGGACAATTCAATATGCCGTCGTCTATTTAAATTAGCGACGACGTACGGGCAGAAGCAGTAATGACTTTATTAATAGGTATATATAGAGGTATATAGATTACTTGGGTCTAAGCAATTAGCCGGTGGAGTGGTAAGTACGAATCAAATTCTTTTCTTTTTCGGAAAAGTACGAATCAAATTCCCTGCCATTGCCATGCATGCATCTTCCATGACGTGTTGGGCGCACTGGATCCATCGAGTATCCCACAGGAGCAACGACACGGAGATGCCCGATGGGCAATAGGTGCAATTAACCAACGCTAGCTAGCGGCGAAACTTGCGAGTTCCGATGCCTGGCTAGCCTAGCCATAGCCGCCTAGCTACTGCATGCCAACGGAAACCGGTCCGGTCCGGCGGCGTCGAGTCCCGATATATGCGATGCCCAATTCCTGCTGGAAGGCCCAATTCCAGCCTAAGTGGACGTGGATAAAAAAAAAACGAACAGTTTTTTTTCACTTACGGGTGGCAGGGTGGGTAATTTACTTCAACTTTAGGGATAGTTAGGCGACGACGATGAGCCGACAGAAGCACTCCGTGCTTTATTATTAGATAAAGAAAATGGTCGCGCTAGAGGAAAATTGCTCCAACCGTTCGATCAACAAGAACGCGCGCGGAGCACGGATGGGAGCAGGGAGGCGGAGCAGGCAAGCCTCGTCCCATCAACCTTTATTGAGGTAGCCAAGTTTGCTCCCATATACATGTGGATTCCCCTGATTAGGGGTGGGCATATTAATCGATAACCGTTGTACCGAACCGAAAGAACCGGGACCGAAACCGAATGGACCAGAACTGAAAAGTTCGATTCCTATTTCGGTTATTAAATCTATAGAACCGAAATTTATTCTCTAATTTCGGTTTTAACACTTGGTTAACCGAAAAGACCAAATAACCCGAACTACAGACCACGCCTTGCACCTCCTGTATTCTGTGACGCCCAGCTAGCCCAACACGGCAGCTCCAAGTCTCTCTGCTTTTTCACTTGTATCTCAGTTTAACCACGTACACTCTGGTATGGCCCAAATAGTGTAGCAATCGGCCCATAACAAAATACGTTAACTGTAGTGCGTCAGCTTGTGGTTTAGTACCACCTCGGATAGCTAGTAAGAAAGGAAGCGTGTGAAAGACAATAAAAGGTAGTAGTAGCTAGCCATTCGCTTAGCATGTCTGCTTATACCAAAACGTGCGGAGGCGGGCTAAGAAAGAAAATGTATTCTTGTGCGTGAAATTCGGATCTGTTCGGTTGAAACCGATTTAAGAACCGATTGTTCGGTTCCAAAAACATTCGGTTACCTAATTCTACAGGAGCCGATCGGTCTGCATTTTTTAATGAACCGAAAATCTTTGTGACTTGGAGAACCGAACCGATCGGTTCGGTTAGACCGAGTGCCCAGGCCTACCTTGATAATTCCTTCAGATATAACATCACGCTCATCCAGGACTGCCCTCCAAATATGGCAGTTACGTTTTTTTGAGACAAATATGACAGTTACCTTCTCGTGAAACCGTGTCCCGACTCCCAACTGCACATTGGCAATCCCGACTGGGCCGACCCAGTGGTGCCGCGAGTGAGACTCTGCGAGCGGCACAGGGTTATTGTAGCAGCCGAAGTTTCTAGTATATTTTTTCATTTAGTTTTTCCAAAAAAGCACTGTACAAAAATATTGTAAAGGTGTGAACATGTTTTGAAAATTTCAGGATATTTGTTGAAAAAACAAACGTTGTTTCCAAATTTGGGAGATATTTTTAAAACACGACCAAGTTTTTCAGAATAGTGAATATTTTTGGGAAACACGTATTTTAGTGCAAATTAAACGTTTTTTAAATTTCAAAAAATTCTAAGAAATACGAAATATTTTTTAAACAATTAAAGTTTTACAAAAACACGAGCATTGTTTCAAAAATTGACCTTCCACAGGTTTCCAAAACTGGGATTTGTAGCAGACATAATAGCATTAATTCAACTGTCATCCATATCTTCCTAACTAGTTTACTTGGCACAAACTCAAAAGAAAAGATGTAAACATAATCATTACAGTCGCAGTAACCATGTTGAGCCCCAAAAGAGTAAAGGATAACTATTGGATTCTCGCCCAACAAGCTCTTTCTTTATAGTCATTAAGATAGGCTTGAGATTTTAATGATGCTCATATAAAAGACAAGAATTGAGGCACTGAGAGGACATCATATAGCATGGGACCAACTCATTTAAGTTTAACATTGTTCTTATGCATAGGCATATTATAGGAAAATAAATTATCAAGACAAGCAATATCTAGCATATGCATATAAAAATAATAAATCATTAATAATATGAACACACAAAGTGAGGTAATTAGGTGACATGAAGATTTTTATACCGTAGTTGTCTCGCTCAGAATAATTACATGTAGGATCTTATTCAAAGTCAATAATATAGCAATCATATAAGATATTCTTTCCATAATCCACATGCACAGAAGTTATACAATCTTCCAAGATTAACGTGAACTAAAGTCATGACCTCTTCAAACCCACTTTACCAAAAAAAATCATAAGATGAACATTGTTAGAATATGTGGAATTCTTTTTATCTAAAGTTGCCACTCTTTCAAACCCACTTTCAATATTATTGTAAATTTCATTATCAAGAGCAGATTCATTATGAGGCTTAAATAAGTTTTCAAGATCAAAAGAAACATCATCATCCCAATCATGATCATTAGCATAATTGACTTTCATGGAATTCATATTAACATCATTGTAATCATGCTTTTCACTGAATAAATATATCCAAGTAGCATTTAATTTTATAATTGTTGCATTATTGGTTTACAACAAGTATCAAATTTGAAAAGATTAGCAAGTGGATGAATACTCATAAGTCTTTATTTTATTTTAATTTAGTAAACATGGAAGATGGCAAAATAAAGCAAGCAAATAAGGTGTGTGTGTGTGTGTGTGTGTGTGTGTGTGTGTGTGTGTGTGCAGGTACCGCGCGTTTGTTCGATGAATCTCCCCGGCAACGGTGTCAGAAATTCTTCTCCTACTTGTGATTGCATTGGGATTTTTCCCAAAGAGGAAGGATGATGTAGTACAATAGCAATAAGTATTTCATTTTGTTAAGAACCAAGTATTATCGAACCAATAGGAAACCACATAAACGAACGGTCGACAATACCTACACACACTAATAAATACTTGGATCCAATGCGGGCAACAGAGTTGTCAATCCCCTTGTACTCGTTAATTCCAAGGATTAATTCTAAAAATGAAGGATAGATAATTATAAATAAAAACTTAACAAATTACAACAAGGATTTTTTTATGGTTTTAGTAAATACAATAGGTGAATCGAGCCGGGGGCCATAGCGTTCACTAGAGACATTTCTCTTATGAGCATAGTAATGGTGGGTGAACAAATTACTGGTTGGAACTTGATATAAAAATAAATAATTATGATGTTAATCATGGCATGATCAATATATAGATATTGCGTGCGTGATAAGTAGACCGAAACGATTTTGCATCTATTACTATTACTTCACCAATCGATCGCTATCCAGCATGCATCTATGGTATTAAGTTCATAACAAACAGAGTAATGCTTGGAGCATGATGACATAATATAGACAAAGTAAGATCAATTAATATGTTCGGACCCATCGTTTTATCCTTAGTAACAACAATACAAATACATGTCTCGCTACTCCTCCCGTCACAGAGTGAGTATACCGCAAAATTGAACCTACTACTATGCACCACTAGTGGAGAAATGGCTAGCCACAACTTACGTTCGTGGCGCGTAAATTTGACGCGACGCCAGCACTAATTTGTTCAAATAGAGATGGCATTGGACGAATTGGTACGCCAACTTTGTGTAGTTAGTGCTGGAATGGATTTAAAGTGGAACGTCACCAAAATGTGGGCCCTGCTGAGCTGACCAGTCGGAATATATTGCTGGCGTCGGATGTCTCGCGACACCACAGATTTATTATGTAGTGATGTCGTCCGTTTTTCGTGAACCTCAGCACTAAGTTTGGCCTATATAAAGCTAGTGTTGGGTAGCCCCTTTGTTTCGCAAAATACATTCACCTTCAATTCTTCTCCGTAACTAGTTATAGGTCCTCTTAGTTATGGACCCACGTCGGCGAAGCGTGTCGAAAGTTTGGGACTCCGCCGCCCTAGCCGAGCTCCCATCTGGACCTGTTGGCTACGCCATGAGCTCACCGCGACCAATGCAGCCGGCCTTGTTCGGCGAATCATCCCGCCGTAGCAGCGCGACTTCCGTTCATTCCGGCAGGTACGCCTCCAGTGTCGAAGATACTAGCCGTGTGCTACTTTGCGGCTGTCGACGCCCTATTGATAAGCATATGTCGCACACATAATTGAATCCAGAGCGAGAGTTCTACATCTGGGCCAACCGTGGAAAGGTACATATATGACAAAAAAAATACATCTTGATCTATTTTCAGATAATTTGCACAATTCAACTCTAGTGTCGCTCACATCAATATGTGTATATATATATATATATTGTGATCCACAGAAAACAGAGGGAAAATATTGCTTCACATGGATATGGGTTGATCTCGTCCAGAAGTACGGAAGCGAGTTACCCGACTACTCCATTGGATCACTGAGACGACAGATAGATAATATGCAACTCAAGAACGATGTGATGCGAGGCCAAATCAAAAAATTCAAGATGCTTCGATATGCTCTTTTAGCCGGTTGCATTCTTGGTCTATTTCTCCCAGCTGGATTGATGGCAGCATTTCTTCTCGTGGCCGTCATCACACTGATGATGTTCTTAGTATAGATTTAGTAGTACATTATAATTTTTATTTTTAATTATCCTTATGTAATGTATATATGTAAGTAGACCAGATTAATTAATGAAATCTATGTTGTTCTCGTCTATATGTATTACTCCCTCTGTACCATAATAATTATTTTTAAACTAATGGAGTTGGCCACCTGGGCCAACGCTACCAAACACACCACCGCCTGTCAAATCCAACCAGCCATATACACACCCGGATCTATTCTTCACCCAAACACCCCCAAATCAATCACCAACCACCCGACTCCGCCGTCGTCGGCAACGACCAAGCCCCGGCCGCCGTCTCCATCTTCGACTCCACACCGCACCTGTCTCCACCGCCACCGCCTCCGTCTGCGCCTCCACCGCCGCCGCGTCAAGGACCCGCCAGCCCCGTCGCCTCCACCGCTGCCATCATCTCCGTCGCCGTCTCCTTCGCTGCCGTCCCCTCGCCGTGGTCTCCGTCGCCGTCTTCTCCACCGCCGCCGTCAAGGACCTGTCAGCCCCGTCGTCTCCATCGCCGCCGAGTAATTGTAGTGTCGAATTTATTGTAGTTGTATAGTGTAAGAATGTAGTGTAAACTTTTAGGGTAGTTGTGTAGTGCAGATTTTAGTGTAGTTGTGTCCTGCAGATTTAGTGTATATTTGTACTGTATAGTGTAAGATTGTAGTTTCAGATTGTATTGTAGTTGTGTAGTGCAGATTTGTGGTGTAATTATAGTTTCATATTGTAGTGTAGTTGTGTAGTGCAGTTTTTTAGGGTAATTGTAGTTTCAAATTGTATTGTAGTTGTGTAGTGCAAATTTGTGGTGTATTATATATAGTTTAAGATTTTAGTTATAATTGTAGTGTAGTTAGTGTAGAAACTTTTATTTTACATGTATATAAATTTTCTAGTTACATTGTATAGATTGTATATATATAAGTGTTGCAGGTACAGTCAGATGGCTCTGAAGTTTCGTGGTGTGCGACAGAAGGGGACTAAGTACTATGCAACCATCAGGAAGGGAAATGTCGTCCATGAGTTCAAGGACGACTTCCTCCGCGAATTGGTTAATCTGACAAAAGAAAATCCATATCCCATTCTTATTGGTGGTGATTTCAATTAGCTACGATTTCCAAATGAGAAAAGTCGGGGCAGGTTTGATGATCATTGGCCTTTCCTTTTCAATGCTGTCATCGACAGTCTAGATCTGCGAGAGGTTTCAATGATTGTAAGACAATTCACTTGGGCTAACAGCCTTCCGGAGCCAACATATGAGAAACTAGATCGTGTTTTAATGGATACCGACTGGGAATTCAAATTCCCTATGGTTTCTGTTCGTGCTCTACATCGCATCGAGGCTCTTTCAGACCATGCACCAATCCTCTTGACTACTGGTTTGCCACGCCCACAGCAGCGACACAAGTTCAAGTTTGAACTTGGTTGGTTGCATCGGGATGGCTTCCATGACATGGTCAGGGAGGTGTGGGAAAAACCGGTTGTCGGACATACCCCAATACAAAAATGGAATAACAAAATACGTGTAATGTGTTAATTCCTAAGTGGTTGGGCTAGGCATATGGCGGGTATCCTCAAAAAAGAGAAGCTCCGTCTTTCATCTATTACTGATGAATTAGAAGCTCTGGCAGAGGTCAGACCTCTGTTTGCGCACGAAATCGACATCAAGTGTTAATCGAATGCATTGATAGCTCGCATGCTGCGTGAGGAGGATCTCAAATGGTACCAACATTCAAACTATCAATTTATCCTGAAAGGTGATTCGAATACTAGAAACTTTCATGGTGTCGCCAATGGTAGACACCCGAAGAAACTTATTCATACCCTACATCCGGAGGAGGGCACGATAGAGGGGCATGAGCAACTTAAATCTTATATCACCAATTACTATAAAAACCTATTTGGAGCCCTAGAAGAAGGAAACTTCTCGATGGATGAGTCCCGAACAGAAGACACCCCCAGGTCTCTGATGAGGAAGATAGCCTTCTAACACCTCCATATTCTGAGGAGGAAGTTAGAAAGGCGGTTTTCCTAATGGAGCACAACAAAGCCCTGGGTCCGGATGGTTTTCCTGCAGAGTTCTATCAGAACTTCTGGGAAGTCATCAAATTGGATCTCTTGCTTTTGTTTGGGTACCTACATGTTGGCCAACTAGAATTGTTTCGCTTAAACTTAGGTGAGATTATTTTATTACCTAAGGTTAATGAGGCTGAAAGGATACAACAGTATAGACCTATATGCCTCCTTAACATTAGCTTTAAAATATTCACGAAGGTTGCAATGATTAGGCTAAATTCAGTTGCTGAACATGTGGTTCGGCCTTCACATACCGCTTTTATGCAAGGCAGAAACATCCTAGATGGATTTGTTATCCTTCATGAAACAGTCCACGAACTGCATCGGAAAAAGTTGAATGGGGTGGTACTCAAAATCGACTTCGAAAAGGCTTATGACAAAGTCAAATGGACCTTTCTTCAACAGGCTCTCAGAATGAAATGTTTTTCTGTAGACTGGCGAACTATGATCCATAGTTTTGTTTCTGGAGTTTGCGTGGCCATTAAAGTCAATGATGACGTGGGCCCCTATTTCAAAACGAAAAAAGGATTGAGACAGGGTGACTCAATATCGCCCATGCTATTCAATATAGTGGCGGATATGTTAGTTGTCATGATTGAGCGTGCCAAAGTTGACGGCCAAATTGATGGGGTAGTGAATCATCTTGTGGATGGTGGTCTCTCTATCCTTCAATATGGCGACAATAGGATTTTCTTCATGGATCATGACCTAGAGAAAGCGAGGAATCTGAAATTAATTTTATCAGCATTGGAGCAACTCTCAGGTCTTAAGATCAACTTCCATAAAAGTGAATTGTTTTGTTTTTGCGAGGCTGAAGACGAGCCTATCTGTACGCTAACCTGTACGGATGTGGGTTGGGCCAGTTTCCGATCACATATTTGGGGATACCGATACTGTTGGAAATATGCCCTAGAGGCAATAATAAATTGGTTATTATTATATTTCCTTGTTCATGATAATCGTTTATTATCCATGCTATAATTGTATTGATTGGAAACTCAAATACATGTGTGGGTACATAGACAACACTGTGTCCCTAGTAAGCCTCTAGTTAACTAGCTCGTTGATCAAAAGATGGTGAAGGTTTCCTAGCCATGGACATGAGATGTCATTTGATAATGGGATCACATCATTAGGAGAATGATGTGATGGACAAGACCCAAACTGTAAACGTAGCATATGATCGTGTCAGTTTATTGCTATTGTTTTCTGCATGTCAAGTATCTGTTCCTATGACCATGAGATCATGCAACTCCCTGACATCGGAGGAGTACCTTGTGTGTATCAAACGTCGCAATGTAACTGGGTGACTATAAAGATGCTCTACAGGTATCTCCGAGGGTGTCTGTTGGGTTGGCATGGATCAAGACTGGGATTTGTTACTCCGTGTGACGGAGAGGTATCTCAGGGCCCACTCGGTAATACAACATCACAATGAGCCTTGCAAGCAAAGTGACTAAAGAGTTAGCCACAGGATCTTGTATTACGGAACGAGTAAAGAGACTTGCCGGTAACGAGATTGAACTAGGTATAGAGATACCGACGATCGAATCTCGGGCAAGTAACATACCGAAGAACAAAGGGAACAGTATACGGGATTAAGTAAATCCTTGACATAGAGGTTCGACCGATAAAGATCTTCGCAGAATATGTAGGAGCCAATATGGGCATCCAGGTCCCGCTATTGGTTATTGATCGTAGAGGTGTCTCGGTCATGTCTACATAGTTCTCGAACCCGCAGGGTCTACACACTTAACGTTTGGTGACGATTAGTATAGTTGAGTTATTTTGTTGGTGACCGAAGGTTGTTCGGAGTCCCGGATAAGATTCCGGACATGACGAGGATCTCCGGAAGAGTCCGGAGGTAAAGATTGATATATATGTGATAATAGTGTTTTGATCTCCGGAAGGGTTCCGGAATTCACCGGAAGGGGTTCCGGGTGTTTACCGAAGTGTTCGGGTGCAGCAACACTTTATATGGGCCAAAGGGGTAAAGCCCACGAGGTATTGGAAAGTGCAAAAGGAAGTTTTGCTGCTGCCTTAAGCGGTACTACCGCTGGTAAGGCAGTACTACCGCGTAAGCGGTATTACCGCTTATGTGAAGCGGTACTACCGCTCGTGAGCGGTACTACCGCTTGTACGCGGTACTGCTGGAATCCGAGTTTGACTCTTTCCGTGCGGGCCAAACCGACCTTGTGCGGGCAAAACCGACCTTGTGGAGGTTTTCTCTCCAAGTTTAGACCCCAGGGCTCAACATATAAACAGAGGGGCAGGGCTAGCACACGGGACACATCAAGATTTCCCAAGCCGTGTGCCGGCAACCCTAACCCTCTAGTTCCTCCCGTCATAATCTCCGTAGTGCTTGGCGAAGCCCTGCAGAGATTGTTCCTCACCACCATCACCACGCCGTCGTGCTGCCGGAACTCATCTACTACTTCACCATCACTCGCTGGATCGAGGAGGTGAAGGCGTCATCAAGCCGTACGTGTGTTGAACGCGGAGGTGCCGTCCGTTCGGCACTAGATCGTGTTTGGATCGAGGGACGACTTGCGATTTGGATTGCGAAGGCGTTCGACTACATCAACCGCGTTTCTTAACGCTTCCGCTTAGCGATCTACAAGGGTATGTAGATTCACTCTCCCTCTCGTAGATGCTCATCACCATGGATAGATCTTGCGTGTGCGTAGGAAATTTTTTGTTTCCCATGCAACGTTCCCCAACAGTGGCATCTGAGCTAGGTCTATGCGTAGATGAGATCTCGAGTAGAACACAAACGAGTTGTGGGCGTGGGTGTATACATATTGCTTGCCATTACTAGTTGATACTTGATTCGGCGGTATTGTGAGATGAAGCGGCCCGGACCGACATTACGCGTACGCTTACGCGAGACAGGTTTCACCGCTACGTGCACTCGTTGCATAAAGGTGACTGGCGGGTGTCTGTCTCTCTCACTTTAGTTGAATCGATTTCAATGAAGAGGGTTCTTTTAGAAGATCAAAAAGCAATCACTACACCACGTTGTGGTTTTGCGTAGGTAAGAACGGTTCTTGCAAACCCGTAGCAGCCACGTAAAACTTGCAACAACAATTAGAGGACGTCTAACTTGTTTTTGCAGGGTATGTTGTGATGTGATATGGCCAATTACATGATGAGATATGTGATGTATGAGATGATCATGTGTTGTATAGAATATCACGACTTGCATGTCGATGAGTACGGCAACTGGCAGGAGCCATAGAGTTGTCTTTAATTATTTTCGCCGTTTTGCTTTACTTTATCGCTATGAGTTAGCAATAGTCGTGGAAGCAACAGTCGGCGCGACAACCTCATGGCGACACGTTGATGGAGATCAAGATGATGGAGATCATGGTGTCATGCCGGTGACGATGGAGATCATGCCGGTGCTTTGGAGATGGAGATCAAAAGCACAAGTTCATGGCCATATCATGTCACTTATGATTTGCATGTGATGTTAATCCTTTTATGCATCTTATTTTGCTTAGGACGACGGTAGCATTATAAGGTGATCCCTCACTTAAATTTCAAGATAAATTGTGTTCTCCCCGAGTGTGCACCGTTGCGAAAGTTCGTCGTTTCGAGACACCACGTGATGATCGGGTGTGATAGACTCTACGTTCACATACAACGGGTGCAAGCCAGTGTTGCACATGCGGAACACTCGGGTTAAACTTGACGAGCCTAGCATGTACAGAGATGGCCTCGGAACACAAGAGACCGAAAGGTCGAACATGAGTCATATAGTAGATATGATCAACATGAAGATGTTCACCATTGAAACCACCTCAACTCACGTGATGATCGGACTTGAGTTGGTGGATTTGGATCATGTTACACTCGACTGACCAGAGGGATGTCAATTTGAGTGGGAGTTTTTAAGTAATATGATTAAACTAAACTCATTATCTTGAACAATAGTCTAAGTTGTCTTTGCTATATTTATGTTGTAGATCATGGCTCGCGCAGTAGCACCCCTGAATTTTAATGCGTTCCTAGAGAAAGCTAAGTTGAAAGATGATGGAAGTAACTTTGTGGACTGGGCCCGTAATCTAAGGATTATCCTTACGGCTTCCCAGAAGGCTTATGTCCTTGATGCACCGCTTGGTGATCCACCCGCTCCAGTTGAGTCTCTAGACGTTGTGAACGCCTTGCAGGCTCGTTCTGAAGATTACTCAATAGTTCAATGTGCAATATTGTATGGCTTAGAACCGGGACTTCAAAGACGTTTTGAACATCATGGAGCATATGACATGTTCCAGGAGTTGAAGTTTATCTTTCAGAAGAATGCCCGGATCGAGAGGTATGAGATCTCTGATAAGTTCTATGCTTGCAAGATGGAGGAGAACGGGTCTATCAGTGATCACGTACTCAGAATGTCTGGGTACTCCACCCGTCTGGCTGAATTGGGGATGCCCCTCCCGCCAGAGGCTATCACTGACAGAGTTCTTCAATCATTGCCACCTAGCTACATGTGCTTCGTGTTGAACTATAACATGCACCACTACAGGAATCAGGCACTTTGCCATCTGCCATGGCAGATGGCAAAGGCATGGTCGGCGGATGGCAAAGGCTTTGCCATCTGCCAGCAGACGGCAAACAGTTTGGCTGAAACCCAGCCGGGAAAGACTACTTTGCCGTCTGCTGGCAGATGGCAAAGAGCCTGCAGCCTTTGCCATCAGTTGGCAGATGGCAAAGCCTCTGAACGGGGTTAGCCACGTTAGAAGGCTAACGGCATGCTTTGCCGTCTGCCAGCAGATGGCAAAGGCTGCAGGCTCTTTGCCGTCTGCCAGCAGATGGCAAAGGCCAGAATCTTTGCCATCTGCTGGCAGATGGCAAAGGCTGCAGGCTCTTTGCCATCTGCCAGCAGATGGCAAAGATTCTGCAGCCTTTGCCATCTGCTGGCAGATGGCAAAGAGACCAAATAGGCCCTTCCCAGGTTGTACAGGTAGCTGACACATGGCCTCTTTGCCATCTGCCAGCAGATGGCAAAGTGCCTATATTGCCCCATTTAATTTTATTTTTTCTTATATCAATTCATCTTCAAAAAAAATCAAACACATATATATATATATATATATAACCAATATAGCATATTCAACACATATTACCAATAGTCATGAACACATATATATCCAACACATCCATGAACACATATCCAACACATGTTACCAATAGTAGCAAGTTTCATCCATACATATACATAGTTTCATCAATATTACACAGTTTCATCCATAGGTAGCAAGTTTCACAAAGTCAAAACAAAAATTAAAGACAAGCACTCCATCAACCCAAGCTCCCGTGATCTAGAGCAAATCTGCAAAATGGGAAAGAAGAAAGTTAGAAGAAAAAGACTAGAAGAAGAAGATTATTATGATGCAACTAAAATGTGAAGACTATTATGATGCAACTTATATCTGTAGAATATGTCATTTTGGAGCTAAGTATGATTATTATGTCATTTTTGAGCTAGCTAAGCATACTAAGTCATTTTGGTGTAAAAAATGCTAAGTAAGGTCATTTTGGAGCTAAGTAAGGTTATTATGTCATTTTGGAGCTAGCTAAGCATATTAAGTCATTTTGGAGGAAAAGATGCTAAGTATAGGTCATTTTAGAGCTATCCTAGGTTAAATAGGTCATTTTTAAGCTAGTTAAGCATATTAAGTCATTTTGGAGGAAAAACTGCTAAGTATAGGTCATTTTAGAGCTATCCTAGGTTAAGTAGGTCATTTTGGAGCTAATTAAGCTTATTATGTCATTTTTGAGCTAGCTAAGCATATTGAGTCATTTTGGAGGAAAAAATGCTAAGTATAGGTCATTTTAGAGCTATCCTAGGTTAAATAGGTCATTTTGGAGCTAAGTAAGGTTATTATGTCATTTTGGAGCTAGCTAAGCATATGAAGTCATTTAGGAGCTAAAATATGTCATTTCTTAAGCATATTATGTCATTTTAGAGCTAGATAAGCATATTAAGTCATTTTGGAGGAAAAGATGCTAAGTACATAGGTCATTTTAGAGCTATCCTAGGTTAAATAGGTCATTTTTAAGCTAGTTAAGCATATTAAGTCATTTTGGAGGAAAAAATGCTAAGTATAGGTCATTTCAAAGCTATCCTAGGTTAAATAGGTCATTTTGGAGCTAATTAAGCTTATTATGTCATTTTTGAGCTAGCTAAGCATATTGAGTCATTTTGGAGGAAAAATGCTAAGTATAGGTCATTTTAGAGCTATCCTAGGTTAAATAGGTCATTTTGGAGCTAAGTAAGGTTATTATGTCATTTTGAAGCTAGCTAAGCATATGAAGTCATTTAGGAGCTAAAATATGTCATTTCTTAAGCATATTATGTCATTTTAGAGCTAGCTATGCATATTAAGTCATTTTGGAGGAAAAGATGCTAAGTACATAGGTCATTTTAGAGCTATCCTAGGTTAAATAGGTCATTTTTAAGCTAGCTAAGCATATTAAGTCATTTTGGAGGAAAAAATGCTAAGTATAGGTCATATTAGAGCTATCCTAGGTTAAATAGGTCATTTTGGAGCTAATTAAGCTTATTATGTCATTTTTGAGCTAGCTAAGCATATTAAGTTATTTTGGAGGAAAAAATGCTAAGTATAGGTCATTTTAGAGCTATCCTAGGTTAAATAGGTCATTATGGAGCTAAGTAAGGTTATTATGTCATTTTGGAGCTAGCTAAGCATATGAAGTCATTTAGGAGCTAAAATATGTCATTTCTTAAGCATATTATGTCATTTTAGAGCTAGCTAAGCATATTAAGTCATTTTGGAGGAAAAGATGCTAAGTACATAGGTCATTTTAGAGCTATCCTAGGTAAAATAGGTCATTTTTAAGCTAGTTAAGCATATTAAGTCATTTTGGAGGAAAAAATGCTAAGTATAGGTCATTTCAGAGCTATCCTAGGTTAAATAGGTCATTTTGGAGCTAATTAAGCTTATTATGTCATTTTTGAGCTAGCTAAGCATATTGAGTCATTTTGGAGGAAAAATGCTAAGTATAGGTCATTTTAGAGCTATCCTAGGTTAAATAGGTCATTTTGGAGCTAAGTAAGGTTATTATGTCATTTTGAAGCTAGCTAAGCATATGAAGTCATTTAGGAGCTAAAATATGTCATTTCTTAAGCATATTATGTCATTTTAGAGCTAGCTATGCATATTAAGTCATTTTGGAGGAAAAGATGCTAAGTACATAGGTCATTTTAGAGCTATCCTAGGTTAAATAGGTCATTTTTAAGCTAGCTAAGCATATTAAGTCATTTTGGAGGAAAAAATGCTAAGTATAGGTCATTTTAGAGCTATCCTAGGTTAAACAGGTCATTTTGGAGCTAATTAAGCTTATTATGTCATTTTTGAGCTAGCTAAGCATATTAAGTTATTTTGGAGGAGAAAATGCTAAGTATAGGTCATTTTAGAGCTATCCTAGGTTAAATAGGTCATTATGGAGCTAAGTAAGGTTATTATGTCATTTTGGAGCTAGCTAAGCATATGAAGTCATTTAGGAGCTAAAATATGTCATTTCTTAAGCATATTATGTCATTTTAGAGCTAGCTAAGCATATTAAGTCATTTTGGAGGAAAAGATGCTAAGTATAGGTCATTTTAGAGCTATCCTAGGTTAAATAGGTCATTTTTAAGCTAGCTAAGCATATTAAGTCATTTTGGAGGAAAAAAAATGCTAAGTATAGGTCATTTTAGAGCTATACTAGGTTAAATAGGTCATTTTGGATCTAATTAAGCTTATTATGTCATTTTTGAGCTAGCTAGCATATTGAGTCATTTTGGAGGAAAAATGCTAAGTATAGGTCATTTTAGAGCTATCCTATTTTAAATAGGTCATTTTGGAGCTAATTAAGGTTATTATGTCATTTTTTAGCTAGCTAAGGAAAAAAGCTAAGTATAAGTCATTTTAGAGCTATCCTAGGTTAAATACGTCATTTTGGAGCTAAGTATGGTTATTATGTCTTTTTTGAGCTAGCTAAGCATATAAATTCATTTTTGGAGGAATCAATGCTAAGTATAGGTCATTTTAGAGCTATCCTAGGTTAAATAGGTCATTTTTGAGCTAATTAAGATTGTTATGTCTTTTTTAGCTAGCTAAGCATATAAATTCATTTTGGAGGAATAAATGCTAAGTACAGGTCATTTTGGAGCTAATTAAGGTTATTATGTCATTTTGGAGGAAATAATGCTAAGTGTAGGTCATTTTAGAGCTAAATAGGTCATTTCTTAAGCTAAGCTAAGTATAGGTCATTTGAGAGCTATCCGTGGTAAAATTGGTCATTTTGGAGCTAAGGTTATAATGTCATATTCGAGGAAACTAAGCTAAGTATACGGCATTTTGGAGATAAATAGGTCATTTCTTAAGCTAAGTATGCATTTGTAGGACCCCGATCCTAAGTCACAAAGATCTAGCATGTAACATATCATATCGCTTTGCGGTCTCACGCACGGTAACCCACAGCTGCCACCTTACCTTGGCTGGGACCGTTTGCGATTATTGACTCACGTATATGATTATGTCGCTAGTATCCATATGGCAGAGAACCCGGGCCGACATGACTAGTCATAGAACCAAGGTGGCACAAACGTACAGGGACAGGCATACATGACCCAGCAATGCACGTGTCGGTCATCAGCGAGTGCAACCAAGTCGTAGCAAGCTACAAGGACTTCGGTGATACACCGCGTGACATTTCCCCGTAGGGACAGACACAGGAGCAAAGAAGGACACATGCCGGTCAATCCATGTGTTCCGGAGCAGTAGCGAACTACCATGGCTCAGTGGAAGCACTAGGAGGCATTTCCCTGTATGGAAGGCTACCAAAGGCACACGACTAGGTGTCGAATCCCACACATACAATGCATTTCAAACATACACACATTATGCACGATATGTGTAGATACAACATGGCATCACAACAAAACTCTATTAAGCAAAACACTTGGGAAAACTTACCGTCATCACGGAGGTGTAGGTGTAGGTGTAGGACCGGTCGCGCCAGTGGCAGACGAAGAAGGATCGGTCGATGCTTGTCGGGAGTTATGCTACACCAAAGATTATTTCCAATGTATTGTTAGCATGATGCAACTCAAATGTGAAGACTAGTAACTAATGACCATTCAAATGAAACTCACCGTGCCCGCCGGAGCAATGACTGGCATCGGCGGAGGGTTCTGGCCGTTCTTCTCGCACATGGACTGCACATTTGGTTTTGACGAGTCAGTCATATTAGTTACCAATGAAAGGAACATTACGTAATGATTTGGCTAATATGCAGAAGAAACTTACCACGAAGAGCTCGTATATGGCCCGGTTAGCCGCGTCGTTCGGGTTCCTCTCCTCCTCGATTAGCCTAGCCGTTCTCTCCTCAATCTCCCTCGTCCTCTCCTCAATCTCCCTCTCCCTCTCCGCCGCCTGCCGGTCCCTCTCCTCCGCCTGCCAGTCCCTCTCCCCTAGAAGCGCCTGGGTCTTCGCTCTCTCTTCCTCAATAGCAGCCTGGGTCTTCGCTCTCTCTGCCTCAATAGCAGCCTGCAACACCACTCGTTAGCATTGTAATCATCGATGGCCGCACACACAATGTAATGGAGGGAAGGTATCTCTTTACAAACTGTTTCTTATTATGTTCTATTCTCTAGATCTTATAATTATCCACATCGTTGTAAAAGCCTCGGTTTTTCTTAAGAAAAGTCACTATATAACCTTACATGGTTGAATTTTTATATGGAATATTAGTGTATTACCCTGTTCTTTCAGAATCTAGAATGACTGTTATACATGTAAATATAGGCATCATTCATTTTGCCATTTGATTACAGATATATCACATATATGTTAGCTCACCATATGCTTTGTTGTTTTAGTTCTGGTAGTTCACAGAAAATGTAAACTTCATTAGCACTACATTTGTTTTTGTAATGTTTCATGGATAATGTTACCTTCTAGAATTCACATACATTTTTCCTTTGCAGTTTTTACTCTTTGTGTCATGAGCTCATGATCCAGAAGATATGAGTTAGGAGCTTTCCCTATCTTAAACATTTTCGAAAGGTATATGTAAGGTCAAATGATCTGCAAGCCATCTGAATTCAAAAGTAGAGTGCCACCTCTAATTGCAAGGACAAGCAAGAGGACCAAACTATATAATGTTCATTTTCCTTTCCACTGCATCTTTTTTGTTTAGACCACAAATCCCTTTTCTTGATGTACCAGATTAAACCTGATGGTGCTCTCCTAAATTTTTTGTGTTTCATGATGCCCGATGGAGGATTTTGCAGAAGACAACCTATATGCGTCGCTTTATTTGCTTCTGTTGTCACACCATTGAATAAATGAAACACAGTTAACAATGCATATATTGATAAATATAGTTGTTGTTGCTCTCTTCTTGGACAAAGGAAGAAAAGTACTGTCAGATAAGCAGCATGGTTCAGTTGGTGCTGCTCATGATGACTTCCTCAATGTTCTTACTCCCCCGGCTCCCTGGAATGCCAAATCAATTTTCTACCAGACTGGAAGCAACAAAATATTGATACCATCAATATATTTCTTGCGTATGGTCTGATCCTCTGTACGGATTTGCTAACAGCTGCATGTGACTGTACTTGCTGCACACATGTATGTACTATAGATGAGTCGGCTGCCCTACTCTACTCTGCATGAGTATATTCCTTCAACATGTGAATCATAATTTGCAATTATATGTCACCTTGAATTTGGCCCTATATAGTGCATGAAAAAAGTCAAGAAAAAAACTTCTGATAAACACCCAGAAAAATGTAATAAGCTTTTTCTTCACCGCACAAAAGTGAGTGTTGTCGGATCCTGATGTATATCAAGCAAATGAGGCGATTGCACCATGACTCAGAATCAGCAATATTGGAGCACTTTATTCATTTTGTGGTGTATTGACTGAAATCGTCATCGAAATTCATGCAAGCTGAACGTGGTAGAACGTGAAACGTAGCACTAGAGGACTTTCATAGGATGGATATCCTCTAAAAATGAGGTTTATTTAAATGTTGTGATGAATTGTTCATATTGTCGTAGTAGTGACCCTGTTTGTTTAGTTAAAGTAGGATAGTTCTGTGGCGATTCACATTTTCTGCTGCATATGGCTCTAGGATTGCAAAAAAGGGTTGTATTACTACACCTGGGTACGTTGGTGCATCTTGATTAGACGTTTCCACTTAAAAATGAAACATTATGGTTTAATTTCAATATTTTCTGATACCACTACATATGCTACTCCCTTCGTTTCTAAATATAAGACTTTTTAAAGATTTCAATACTGAATACATATGGATGTATATAGACGTATTTTAGAGTGTGGATTCACTCATTTTGCTTCATATGTAGTCCACATTGAAATCTCTAATCTTCATTGACTAGGTAAAACGTTATCTGACAACCAAAGATTTCAGGATCTGAGCTACGACTTACACTATTTGCTACCTCAACTTCTTTTTTAGGAGAAAGGCAGGAGCTCTGCCGAATTCATTTTTTCAGGTCTGCAGAATTCATTAAGAGAAGAAAACAAAATACATACAAAAAAATGAGACTATTTGTTGCCTAAATTATTGTTTAGGAGAAAGGCACGAGTTGTGCCTCAGTTTTTACTCCCGTGCATATTTTTAATACACTATTGTACTGTACTTGGCTGCTAGAGAAAATGGAAATTGGTTTTGCAACATGTGTATAATGTATTCCTCGCAAAAAAAAACATGTGCATAATGTAATTTTTGATGATCCTCACAACTGAGAAAACTTAAGTTCTTTAGTAACCATAAAAGGACTTAAATAAAGAATTCCAATTGAAGAATTGCATATATTATGGTGCAAACTATTATATGTTATGTTCGGAAGATTAGTATTTCATTCTTCACAAAGGATACTGAAACAAGCATTCTAATTTTAAAACATCCATATGTTTGGGCAAATAGCTAGCCCGTGCAGTCGCACGGGTTGGCGACTAGTTCTTCTAATTAGCTAATGCGAAAATGAATATCTACCGATTCCCAGATATTGCAAATTTCAAAACCAGAAGAACCCAAGGTAAGAATGATTATGTCAAGAGTAGGAAAGCAGACCTTGAATGCATATTGAAGCTCAGAGTTGCGAACATTTACGCTGGGACCAGAGTAACTGTGAAAACAAGAAGGGACAAATCAGTGCCGATTGACAGGATTTGACATTGAGCAAGTTGGGGAACAATAATATGTAACAGAAGATCTTACTCCCTAATCTTATGTTTGAGGCCAACAACTGAAAGTTCCTTCGTCCAATGAGTGAGAAGTGTCTTTGGCGCAACCACTAACACTCTCTTGATTAAACGGCAATGGAACAATCCAGCCAGGAAGGCGGAAACCTGCAAGATAGAAGTAAGGATGCAAGTACTCATCAGCAAATTGCAGTCACATTGGACCACTTCATATTCATACTATACTGTGGCTGAAGGAAACAAGTGCAGATGAACTTTGTGGCAGAGAGCTAGCTAGGAAACAACTATATATAAACATACAATACAATAAAAGAAACATCTATTCTTCTGTCCGATGATGATTTCTTCCAGTTCCACAAATGCAGAAACTAAAGGGCACAAAGGATGCAAGTGCTCAAACAAATTATGTACCACTACTACCAAAAATAAACATCAATGTGTTTGCTGCAAGACAAAACAAACATGAAGATATAGACAGCACACCCTCACCACATTCTAACGCCATAATACATAAGGTATACACTGCTCCAATCAATAGTTATAATTCTGAGAACTGAGATACATAAGGTCATCACAATACCTAAAATCCATCAATGGTAGCACTTGATATTCATTTGATCCTAGTTATAACTAAACAGTAATTAACAGGGCACCTCAGCCTCAGACTCGTCGGAGCTGGAGACATCGACGGGGGAGGGGGCCCGGCCCTCACCCGACTCCGGCCCCTTGGGAGGCAGCGGGGAGGAGGAGGAGGAGCCGTCGGCAGCGTCGTAGAAGCCGCCGTCCTCACCAGATTCGGGAGGTAGCGGGGAGGAGGACGAGGAGGATGAGCCGCCGGCGGCGTCGTCCTCAGCGGTGACAGCGCAGGGGAGCGGGGCGCGGGCCTGCCAGGGGGCAGGGGCGGGCCTTGGGGCGGTCGACGGAGAGGGAGTCGAGGCGGGTGGTGAGGTCGTCGAGGATGTCGCGGATGCTGTCCCCGTCCTTCTCGTCGGGGTCGGGGTCGGGGGAGGAGGAGAGCTTGCAGAGGCGGCGCTGGGCGGCGGTGCTGGGCGGCGTCGGGGAACAGCGGGGCTGGGGTGGTGGGTGGGTGAGGTGGGGGGAGAGAGAGAGGGGTGGGGCCGGGCTGGGAGAGATAGGGGAGAGAGAGAGGGGTGGGGCCGGGATGGGAGAGAGAGGGGAGATAGCCCCACCTCTTTGCCATCTGCTGGCTGATGGCAAAGCCACCTCTTTGCCATCAGCCAGCAGATGGCAAAGAGGTGGGCTAGTGCGCCGTTACAACGCCGTCGTTCGCTGGACCCACCAACCTCTTTGCCGTCTGCCAGCGGACGGCAAAGATTCTTTGCCATCTGCTGGCAGATGGCAAAGAATTGGCTGATGGCAACCAGGTTCTTTGCCGTCTGTCAATTCTTTGCCGTCTGTTTTTTGTAAGCAGATGGCAAAGACGTTCTTTGCCATCCGCTGGCAGATGGCAAAGAGCTGACTGATGGCAAATTCCCTATTTCCAGTAGTGCACGGGATGAACAAGTCAGTCGCCGAGCTGTTTGCGATGCTGAAAGCCGCTGAGTCTGAAATTCAGAAGGAGCATCAAGTGTTGATGGTCAATAAAACCACTAGTTTCAAGGAAAATGGCAAGTGTAAGAAGGGTAACTCCAAGAAGAGTGGCAAAGCAGTTGCTCCTCCCGTGAAGAAACCCAAGGCTGGAACCAAACCAGAAACTGTGTGCTTTCATTGCAAGGGAACTGGACACTGGAAGCGGAACTGCCCCAAGTATTTGGCAGACAAGAAGGCGGCCAACAACAAACAAGGTATATATGATATACATGTTATTGATGTGTACCTTACCAACTCTCGTTGTAGTGCCTGGGTATTTGATACCGGTGCGGTTGCTCATATTTGCAACTCAAAACAGGAACTGCGGAATAGACGGAGGCTGGCAAAGGACGAAGTGACGATGCGCGTGGGAAATGGTTCCAAGGTTGATGTGATCGCCGTCGGCATGCTCGCTCTTCGATTACCATCGGGATTAGTGATGAACCTGAATAAATGTTATTTGGTGCCTGCGTTAAGCATGAACATTATATCTGGATCTTGTTTATTGCGAGACGGTTACTCATTTAAATCAGAGAATAATGGTTGTTCTAATTATATGAGTAATATCTTTTATGGTCATGCACCCGATGTGAGGGGTTTATTCTTATTGAATCTCGATAGTAATGATACACATGTTCATAACATTGATGCCAAAAGATGTAGAATTGATAATGATAATACCACTTTCTTGTGGCACTGCCGTTTAGGTCATATTGGCGTAAAACGCATGAGGAAGCTCCATGCTGATGGACTTTTGGAGTCACTTGATTTTGAATCACTTGACACATGTGAGCCATGCCTCATGGGCAAGATGACTAAAACGCCGTTCTCTGGAACAATGGAACGGGCAAGTGACTTGTTGGAAATCATACATACTGATGTGTGCGGTCCGATGAGCATTGAGGCGCGCGGTGGTTATCGTTACTTTCTCACCTTCACTGATGACTTAAGTAGATATGGGTATATTTACTTAATGAAACACAAGTCTGAAACATTTGAAAAGTTCAAACAATTTCAGAGTGAAGTTGAGAATCATCGTAACAAGAAGATTAAATTCCTACGATCTGATCAAGGAGGAGAATATCTGAGTTATGAGTTTGGCAGTCACTTAAGACAATGTGGAATTGTTTCACAACTGACACCGCCTGGAACACCACAGCGTAATGGTGTGTCCGAACGTCGTAATCGAACCTTATTGGATATGGTGCGATCTATGATGTCTCTTTCCGATTTGCCACTATCGTTTTGGGGTTATGCATTAGAGACAGCTGCATTCACTTTAAATAGGGCACCATCGAAATCCGTTGAGACAACGCCATATGAACTTTGGTTTGGCAAGAAGCCAAAGCTGTCGTTTCTTAAAGTTTGGGGATGTGATGCTTATGTCAAAAAGCTTCAGCCTGAAAAGCTGGAACCCAAAGCGGAGAAATGCGTCTTCATAGGATACCCAAAAGAGACAATTGGGTATACCTTCTACCTCATATCCGAAGGCAAAGTGTTTGTCGCTAAAAACGGAACATTTCTTGAGAAAGAGTTTCTCTCGAAAGAATTGAGTGGGAGGAAGATAGAACTTGATGAGGTTGTTGAACCTTTACTTCAACCTGAGAGTAGCGCAGCGCAGAAAGATATTTCTGTAGAGCCTACATCAACTGAAGAGGAAGTTAATGATGATGATCATGAAGCTTTGGATCAAGTTGCTATCGAACCTCGTAGGTCGATAAGGACGCGTACTGCTCCTGAGTGGTATGGCAACCCTGTCTTAGAGGTCATGTTGTTGGACGACGATGAACCTACGAGCTATGGAGAAGCGATGATGGGCCCGGATTCCGAGAAGTGGTTAGAGGCCATGAAATCCGAGATGGGATCCATGTATGAAAACAAAGTATGGACTTTGGAAGTATTACCTGAAGGGCGTAAGGCCATTCAGAACAAATGGATCTTTAAGAGGAAGACGGACGCAGACGGTAATGTCACCGTCTATAAAGCTCGACTTGTGGCAAAAGGTTTTTCACAAGTTCAAGGAGTTGACTATGATGAGACCTTCTCACCCGTAGCGATGCTTAAGTCCGTCAGAATCATGTTAGCAATAGCTGCCTTTTTCGATTATGAAATTTGGCAGATGGATGTCAAAACAGCGTTCCTTAACGATTTCCTTAAGGAAGAGTTGTATATGATGCAACTAGAAGGTTTTGTCGATCCACAGAATGCTGACAAAGTTTGCAAACTCCAGCGATCCATTTATGGACTGGTGCAAGCATCTCGGAGTTGGAATCTTCGCTTTGATGAGGTGATCAAAGCGTTCGAGTTTATACAAGTTTACGGAGAAGCTTGTATTTACAAGAAAGTAAGTGGGAGCTCTGTAGCGTTTCTAACATTATATGTGGATGACATATTACTGATTGGAAACAATATAGAAATGTTGGAAAGCGTGAAGGAATATTTGAACAAGAGTTTTTCAATGAAGGACCTAGGAGAAGATGCTTTCATATTAGGCATCAAGATCTATAGAGATAGATCGAGACGCTTAATGGGACTTTCACAAAGCACATACCTTGATAAGATTTTGAAGAAGTTCAAAATGGATCAGTCCAAGAAGGGGTTCTTGCCTGTTTTGCAAGGTGTGAAGTTGAGTAAGACTCAATGCCCAGTGACTGCAGGAGATAGAGAAAAGATGAGTGTCATCCCCTATGCTTCAGCCATAGGCTCTGTCATGTATGCAATGCTGTGCACAAGACCCGATGTCAGCCTTGCCATAAGTATGGTCGGAAGGTTTCAAAGTGATCCAGGAATGGAACACTGGACGGCGGTCAAGAATATCCTGAAGTACCTGAAAAGGACTAAGGACATGTTTCTCGTTTATGGAGGTGATCAAGAGCTCGTCGTAAAGGGTTACGTCGATGCAAGCTTTGACACTGATCCGGATGACTCTAAGTCACAAACCGGATACGTATTTATTCTTAATGGGGGTGTGGTTAGCTGGTGCAGTTCCAAGCAAAGCGTGGTAGCTGATTCTACATGCGAAGCGGAGTACATCGCTGCCTCGGAGGCGGCGAAGGAAGGTGTCTGGATGAAGGAGTTCATGACAGATCCTGGAGTAGTGCCTAGTGCGCTTAACCCAATGACTCTGTTTTGTGATAATACTGGTGCCATTGCTCTAGCCAAGGAACCAAGATTTCACAAGAGGACCAGACACATAAAACGACGTTTCAATTCCATCCGCGATTACATCAAGGAGGACGACATAAATATTTGCAAAGTACACACAGATCTGAATGTTGCAGATCCGATGACTAAACTTCTTCCAAGGGCTAAACATGAACAACACCAGAACTGCATGGGTGTTCGATTCATTACAATGTAAATCACATAGTGATGTGAACTAGATTATTGACTCTAGTGCAAGTGGGAGACTATTGGAAATATGCCCTAGAGGCAATAATAAATTGGTTATTATTATATTTCCTTGTTCATGATAATCGTTTATTATCCATGCTATAATTGTATTGATTGGAAACTCAAATACATGTGTGGGTACATAGACAACACTGTGTCCCTAGTAAGCCTCTAGTTAACTAGCTCGTTGATCAAAAGATGGTGAAGGTTTCCTAGCCATGGACATGAGATGTCGTTTGATAACGGGATCACATCATTAGGAGAATGATGTGATGGACAAGACCCAAACTGTAAACATAGCATATGATCGTGTCAGTTTATTGCTATTGTTTTCTGCATGTCAAGTATCTGTTCCTATGACCATGAGATCATGCAACTCCCTGACATCGGAGGAGTACCTTGTGTGTATCAAACGTCGCAACGTAACTGGGTGACTATAAAGATGCTCTACAGGTATCTCCGAGGGTGTCTGTTGGGTTGGCATGGATCAAGACTGGGATTTGTTACTCCGTGTGACGGAGAGGTATCTCAGGGCCCACTCGGTAATACAACATCACAATGAGCCTTGCAAGCAAAGTGACTAAAGAGTTAGCCACATGATCTTGTATTACGGAACGAGTAAAGAGACTTGCCGGTAACGAGATTGAACTAGGTATAGAGATACCGACGATCGAATCTCGGGCAAGTAACATACCGAAGAACAAAGGGAACAATATACGGGATTAAGTGAATCCTTGACATAGAGGTTCGACCGATAAAGATCTTCGCAGAATATGTAGGAGCCAATATGGGCATCCAGGTCCCGCTATTGGTTATTGATCGTAGAGGTGTCTCGGTCATGTCTACATAGTTCTCGAACCCGCAAGGTCTACACACTTAACGTTTGGTGACGATTAGTATAGTTGAGTTATTTTGTTGGTGACCGAAGGTTGTTCGGAGTCCCGGATAAGATCCCGGACATGACGAGGATCTCTGGAAGAGTCCGGAGGTAAAGATTGATATATATGTGATAATAGTGTTTTGATCTCCGGAAGGGTTCCGGAATTCACCGGAAGGGGTTCCGGGTGTTTACCGAAGTGTTCGGGTGCAGCAACACTTTATATGGGCCAAAGGGGTAAAGCCCACGAGGTATTGGAAAGTGCAAAAGGTAGTTTTGCTGCTGCCTTAAGCGGTACTACCGCTGGTAAGGCAGTACTACCGCGTAAGCGGTACTACCGCTTGTGTGAAGCGGTACTACCGCTCATGAGCGGTACTACCGCTTGTACGCGGTACTGCTGGAATCCTAGTTTGACTCTTTCCGTGCGGGCCAAACCGACCTTGTGCGGGCAAAACCGACCTTGTGGTGGTTTTCTCTCCAAGTTTAGACCCCAGGGCTCAACATATAAATAGAGGGGCAGGGCTAGCACACGGGACACATCAAGATTTCCCAAGCCGTGTGCCGGCAACCCTAACCCTCTAGTTCCTCCCGTCATAATCTCCGTAGTGCTTGGCGAAGCCCTGCAGAGATTGTTCCTCACCATCATCACCACGCCGTCGTGCTGCCGGAACTCATCCACTACTTCACCATCGCTCGCTGGATCGAGGATGTGAAGGCGTCATCAAGCCGTACGTGTGTTGAACGCGGAGGTGCCGTCCGTTCGGCACTAGATCGTGTTTGGATCGAGGGACGACTTGCGATTTGGATTGCGAAGACGTTCGACTACATCAACCGCGTTTCTTAACGCTTCCGCTTAGCGATCTACAAGGGTATGTAGATTCACTCTCCCTCTCGTAGATGCTCATCACCATGGATAGATCTTGCGTGTGCGTAGGAAATTTTTTGTTTCCCATGCAACGTTCCCCAATAGATACACTATCGGAGACTCACAAATGCTGAATGGAAACACGTCGAGGAGAGACTGCAAAAAAGACTAAGCAGTTGGAAAGTTAAACTGCTATCTCCAGGCGGAAGATTGGTCCTCATAAATTCAGTACTAAGCAATATGATACTATATATGATTTCCTTCTTCGAGCTGCCGAAAGGAGTATTACATAGATTGGATTACTTCTGATCAAGATTCTTTTGGCACGGAGATAGCGAGAGATAGAAATATCGACTGGCTAAATGGAGTGTGGTTTGCCGTCCCAAAAAGACCAAGGCGGGTTGGGCATTCATGACCTTGAGGTTAAGAATAGGGCCCTCCTTGGCAAATGGTTGTTTAAGTTATTGACAGATGATGGTGTATAGCAAACCCTCATAAAGAGGAAATATGTGGGTTCAAAGGCGATATCCCAGGTATACTGGAAGCCCGGGGACTCTCACTTTTGGGCAGGCTTATTGGCTAAGAAGAATTTTTTCTTCCGCTATGGATCCTTCTCGATTAAGGACGGCTCGGAAATTAGATTCTGGGAGGATAAGTGGCTAGGTAACGCTTCACTCCGGGAACAATATCCAGCTCTGTACAATATTGTGTGTCACAAGGGAGATACCATGGCCACAGTTTTGGAATCATTTCCGCCTAATGTGACGTTCAGAAGAAATTTAATTGGACCCAGACTACAATCGTGGAATACTCTGCTTCAGCGGTTGTCAAGCAAAGTGTTCCACGGTGGAGTTGTCACAAGGGCGTGATGTGTTTCATTGGAATCTACATGGGAATAGACAATTCTCAGTGGAGTCCATGTACAGAGCTTTGCTCCAATGTGATGTGCCAGTTGATAATAACAAGAAGATTTTGAAGATGAAGATACCTCTTAAGAATAAAATCTTTGCATGGTATCTTCGCCGCGGAGTCATTCTTACTAAAGATGACCTTATTAAGAGGAATTGGCATGGAAGTATGCAATGTGTTTTTTCTCAACATGATGAGACAATAAAATATTTGTTCTTCCAATGCAAATTCGCTCGTTCTATATGGTCAGTCATCCAAATAGCTTCTGGCTTGTATCCTCCTTGTAGTGTTGCTAATATATTTGGCAACTGGTTACATGGGATTGAACACAGGTTTAGAACTCTTCTTAGGGTGTGGGCGCGCTTGCCGTTATTTGGTCACTTTGGCAACGTAGAAATGATAAGGTTTTTAATGGTAAAAATACTTCTCTTATGCAGATTATCTACAGATGTATCGGGACGCTTTGTTTATGGTTGTCTCTACAACGTGTGGAGAATCGAGACCTATTTACGGAGGTGTGTACACGATTGGAGGCTATGGCGAGGGATACTTTTACCCAACATGGGTGGTAGCATGATCTTAGGATTGCCCCCCTAATGGCTTAGGCGTTGTACGGACTCTACATGTTTCTTTGTATTTCGCCTTTTTTTATTTGTGTCAGTGGACTTCCTTTGGCTGTGTGCATCTTAGTTATGCAGAGGCCGGGTGTAATACTTCAAACTTTTAAGTAATAAAGCGCCCCTTATCGAAAAATGAGCTTGGCCACTAGGACACCCCAGAGTTAGCGGCGCGCGCCTACGATGCAAAGGCGGTTGAGTATCACAAGGAAAAAGCGATACTCAACTTCCCTGATTGCCGTGAGTACCCGAAGTTCTTCGCGCCGGAGAACATAAGGATATGCACTAGGGCTGAGGAGAAGGAGAACCTCCAGGCCGAGCAATAATTGTTCGACCCATTAGTGACGGAGCTTGCGAGAGATGATAAACTCTTAGTGACCAACAAGATGATGCTCCTTCAGTATGCCATGAGGAAGAGCGCGGAGGAGGATCCCGTAGATTGGGATAACCTCGGGGCACATGAGGAGGAGGAGGAGGAGGAGGTGCACCCACTACAGCATCGTCGTAGGGACGACCACAAGGCCGGCCCCTCTGGCCAGTAGCTTGCTAGATGATGGACGTAGCACTATAGCTAGCTATTTTGTATATTAATGATTGTTTAACTTTATGCATGTTATTATATATTTGAACCGTGCATCGTTTGTAGAATTGCTTAATTACTAGTATATGTTCTATTTTGGTGTGTTAGTTATTTAGTTTAATGATCTATGCTTACTTTCATCAACGATATTGACAACGGTAAATGGATGCCCCGTGTAAGAACGGTGGTGCTTTAAGATGCCAGAAGGATAGGAAGTTCCGCATCGAACTTCCGAAAGACTTCATCACTAAGACGGTATATATATGATTTAGTTCAACATGTTCTGATTGAGTTTCATATGGTACGGTTGTGGCCGAAATTGTCTAATTAGTTTTTTTTTTAATTTTACTCAGGTCATCCCTTGCGGGGCAAGGCGTGACTTCTTAGAGAAGTTTCGAGTTCCGCTTGATGCAACCATCACACTCTAATGCACCCTCATGAAGATGTTCATGGCCCAACGATTCAATTGTCTTGTCACCAATGAGCCAACCCGCACCTACTTCGGTTGCCCTGGTTGAACAACTCTTGAAACTGCGTACGAGATGGAAGCTGGGGAGAGAGAGCCACGTTCTACCTTGACTACGATCGTGACGAGATCATGGTCTACTACAGGCCTGCTGGCAGCGATGATGATGGTCCACTTACTCCAGACTATGATCCTGACTCCGCCCGCCGTAATGTCGAGTTATCTAGCTAGTAGGCTTACAGTTGCCACCTCCTGTTTCGCTGAACTTGTGTACTTGTGTTATTTTCCTACTTTTGATACTTTTTTTGAATAATGTCAAATAAATGGGTACTATTGAACTTAGAATCTGGTATTTGAATTGTACTGTTTAATTAATGTTCTAAACTTTGATTATGCTGTCATTTGGGTTTGATCGCGCCGCTGTACAGATTTGGTTTAAATTTGAAAATGAAATTGCTGACGTCGCACTAACATGCAATGCCACTACTGACATACATTAGTGTTGGCGTTGGCCAAGTGGCATGCCATAAACATGGCAAATACTGCTGGCGTCGTCTCCAACGCCAGCACTATTTTTTAACAGTGGCGCGATATTGGTGATGTCGGGTGTCCACGTCAGCAAGGCCAATTTTGCCACGCCATAGCTAGGCTTTTCTGCACTAGTGCACCACTTCCTCTGAAGATATACATATCAACTTGGCCAAAGAAAACTAATAGATCGGAAATCATACATAGTTATATGAAATCACACATAATAAATCTCAGAATAGATTCAATTTATTTCGACAAGTATTCTGATCATAAACTCACAATTCATCGGATCCCAACAAACACACCACAAAGATTACATCGAATAGGTCTTCGAAGAGATCATTGTATTGAAGATAAAACGAGAGAGATAGAGATCCGTCTAGCTACAACTATGTACCCATAGGTCTTGTTGGAACTACTCACACATCATTGGAGAGGCAATAATTAAGGTTGACGAAGACAGCCTCCGTGATGATTCCCCCACCGACAGTGTTCCGGAAAGGGGGCAAACGAAGCAACAGCAGGCCCGCAAGGGGGCAGGGCGCGCCTACGCCCCAGGGCATCCCCTCCAGCCTTGTCGTCTCCTCGTTAGACTTGTGGCCTCCTCCCAAAGCTTCGCGGGTGTATTCTGGTCCAGAAAAAATCATCAAAAAGTTTCATAGAGTTTGGACTCCGTTTGGCATAGTTTTTATGGAAAACCAAAAACAAGCAAAAAATAACAACCGACACTTGGCACTGGGTTAGTAGGTTAGTTCCCACAAAATGATACAAATGATATAAAACAACTGACACTTGACACTGCATACAAGATTGATAATATAGTAGCATGAAACAATAAAAATTATAGATACGTTGGAGACGTATCAGCCAACAGTACATGCTCCTTCTTCTCTATGCCACCAGATCTTTGTGAGGGTTGCTGGTTTCCTTTCGAGGTGAGATGCATTTTATGGACAATGTCTTGACACAAAGGGTATGGTTGTGCAGTGGAGACGGCTAGTTTTCTAGCCGAACACATGCATATGCTAGGATCGTGGGGGAAAATGGTGGCGACAACACATGATTAACTTCGATGGTGGTGCTTCTCGAGTATCTAGTGTCGAGCTCCAGGGTGAAAACTAAGGTCTGGTCCGAGTCGGTTATACCTGTCAATTGCGATATTGTTTGATGGTTACCTTCTTGAAGGCATTCCTTGGACTAATTCTTCAGGGTGAAAACCTGCTAAACTCTGACCTTTGGTGGTTGGATACATTGTTGGCGGCGCTCAAGCACTGCTCCCTTCTAGAAGGTGTTGTTATTGAAGAACCTCGTCATCCTTGTAGGGTCATGATATGGTTGGTGCGGATATGGTCATAGTTGTAGTTTGTCGGTCGCGGATTTGATCGCTTCAGAGTTTTTTTTATCTTTTCTCACTTAGGCATAGCTTTGGTCTTATATGACTTTGCTATTTGCCGGCGAGTTTTTGTATGGATGTGTGTGTGTGTGTTAGTGTTGGCCGCATGCATCTTAGCTACGCAGAGCCTGGGTGTGTGCTCATTCTGGTTGTATGTACTTAATACTTCATTTTGAGTAATAAAATCCATTCTTTGTGGAAAATACAACCAGGTGGGTTTTATTTATCTTCTTTGGTGATCAATGCATATTATTGTAGGAGTGCACTTAACTATTAAGGTAAAATATATATACCTATATTATGTGATGCATAAAAGTCTGTATATACGAGCATGATAATATATTTCACAAGAAAAAAAAGCTGAAGTACATTTATTCATGAAGTATATAATTAAGATTATGGTATCACGGAATACAACAGCTTCCTCGTGGGGGCGAGTGTATTATTAAAGAGTGCATAATAGACAATTGTGTACTTACACCAGAGGTAAGTATATACCTTCAATACAACAATAATATAGTAGTGGCAGCAACAACAACAAAAGATAGCAACAGTAGTAGAGTAGTAGCATTGTGGGATAATCAGTTCATAGGTCGGGGTAGTTGTGCGTAACTAGACGGGCGAGTTGGAGACCATCAATCATAGGAGCCACACGACAACCACTAAGCCCGTCTGTTATATTCACCTTGCTAGTTCCACTGTCAAGCCCGACTTTTCCCAAAGCTTCAAATGAGTAAGTCACCATGGGTTTTCCATGTCCTGCTCCCGCACTAATATTGTCATACGCCTGACCAACATGGTACATTGCAGTGATAGTTAGAAAATGTTCGGATCAATTCTAAGATTAAGCACGCCCCTATTCTATGTTCATTCACTATGCTCAGTTCCAAGGTTAAGCAAGTACCCGTTCTGTGTTCATTCACTATGCTCAATTCCAAGATTAAGCAATGCCCTGTTCTTTTGGCATGAAATTATATCAATTTAGTTTAACCCGAAACCCCAAAGCTTGATAACTTCTTATCTGAATTAAACTCCAAGACGATTCAAGTACCTTTTGGAAAGTTTTTGATATAAACTTTCATTTGATTACGATATTGCTATGCTTTACATATAGTTTAGATTGTTAAAAATGGACTTCAAATCACCAAATTCAACAACTTCAATTCAGTTTAGTTCAGTTCAACAAATGGCAGCTCTTAATAAAGCAGCCTAAATCATTTCTATATCGTGATTCCCGTGAGTTAAAATTTAGTATTTTTTTCACTTCTGCTACGGTATGCGCCATAGACTCATCAACAGCCAAGATCGGTCCGTAGCTCTTTATAATTAAGGTCATGGTGGTCCTTAATATATTAATTAAGTCAAATCTAGCACATGCCACCGCAACCCAATGGAAACCAATAATCCTTCTACTCAGTTCATTGAAGATGCTTTTGAAGAATATATCAATTTAGTCTAGCTATTGAAGATGCTTTTAGTAAGTACTTAGTTGCCAATGAAAAGCTTAATTGCCAGATTACATACTCAGGTGCCAACTTATGAAATTGTAGTTGACATGGAGACTACATTACTTAGCTGCCATATTGCAAGTTCATACTACATCAGAACGTACTTAGTTGGTAGGTTATTTATTACAAAAGTATCTAGTTGCCAGTTTAGGAAAAAAAATAGTTGTCACTTTACAGAGTACCTAGTTGTCCTATGTTTCTTTACAGAGGGAGTACTCACTACTATGTTTACCGAGTAGCAAGTTGCCAAGGTTACAAAGTACTCGGTCCATAGATTAACGGAAACCTAGTAGCCAGAATATAAACTACTTGGTTGTAACATTATCACGAGGTAGAGGTAAAAAAGAAGGGCAAAAAAGGTCCTTCAAATTTCTAACATAAGCAGGTTAAGCAAAATATCAACTAGGGTGTTGTGTACCACGATCTGTTATTGTGGTGGAGGTGTGGATGGCATACATCCAGTGAAAATAATAGCGAGCTATGGAGCCGCTAATACCACGCTATAGCATATTGATAATCTTCTCGTTAAATAAACTAGGATACACCGTCTCGTTAATAACACGCTATAACGTGATATAGCATGTTAATAGCGTATTTTGAGGTTGACGCTATATTGTTATAGCATTGCTATTTTTTCCATACCAGGGACGGAGCCAGGGGCGCGCTGGGCCATGGCCCCTCCCTGGTGATTTTTTTTCTGAAAATATCCTTATTAATTTATGGTTTTCACCTAAAATTTCCTTAAAATTACCTAAATCGTCCCCTTCAAGATATTTTGTGTGCAATTGGCCCCACTTATGTTGTATTCCTGGCTCCCTGGATATCATAGTCCATGCCTAATGAAGGAAAGCCGGACGACCACTGCCGAAATGGCTGAGGTGTAGTACGCTGTTGTTGGTGATCGAGCGCGGCCACCTCCTGCCTGCAGCCTGCTCCTGCGTTGTGCTCGACCTGCCGGATCGCAAAGCCGTCTCCCTCGATGCGGTGGCGCGCGGCGGCCACCACCTGTCCTTAGCCGGACCCAGGCCTCCTACCGAGCCGTTCGTGACCCGCCAGACAGCGATGCCGTCTGGTCCGAGGCGGTGTCGCGCCTCGCTACACCCAACCCCATCATTTTCTTCCGGCTCCTGCTGTCCTCAGCTCGGCCCGGTACAGCTCACCCCTCCACCAGATGACACTTCCTCCAGTGCCTACATCTATTATCCCACCTTACTTACTTATAACTGTTTTGTTTTGCATGGATGGACCCAACTACCCTTTTCAATCCTTTGGGCGCACTTTTTTTTTTGCGATAAAATCTTTTGAGCGCACTGCTGTACCGCGGGTCTTGTTTATATACAAATCGCATTAATGGAGTATTAGAATATTTAAACAGTTAGACAAGAATGTGTAATATAATACCTTTGACATTGTTAATTAAGCAATTAATTTATGATAAGCCTGTAAAGGGCAAGGTTTAGAGAGTAAGTTAGTTCATACCTGTAACTTTCCGGTATCATCCACGGTTTTAAAAGTCCCCCTCAAACCAGGCTTGGCCGTATTACTGCAAGTACAGTGGGAAAGCAATTGTTGTTACTGCATAAGTACTATCATTAAGTGTAGAGACTAAACAGAGATTATGTTCTCTAAGTGATTCCAATTTTCTTTTGTTTGTTCTTACCAACGTGCAGCTATGTTAAACAAATTCCAGCAGTGTTAATAATAATAATAATAAATAAATAAACATAGGGACATACTCTGTGACCAGATCCTGAAACTTGATTTTGTTACCCTTGAGCCATTTTGAGAATTGACTTGGTATAAAATGTTCAAACGTTTCGGCATCCTGAAGCGCAGCTTTCTTATACATGCCGGCCTGAAGAGCAAGGCGCTGAGCTTCCTTCTGTTGAGTGACCGGATCAAGACACTTTAGCTGCTTGATGAGATCATCACTGTGGGTCTTGAGCTTGTGAAGGTAGGTGAGACGGGTGTTGTAACTACGGATGAATTTGAGGGATGTTCCGATGGCCTTGGTGCAGTACTCATAGACATCCTTAGCAATATCTTGCTTGGTGGTGTCCTTGTCGGCCTCGGCCTGCGTAATCATCTCCTGTGCACTGTCAAGGATATGGTACACCTTATCACGGGCCTCTTTGGCGCCTTTGAGATAATTTTGTTGCTCTGCGTATGACTGGAACTTGATCTCTTGAAGCTTCTGCACTTCTTGACGATGGATCAACTCGGCTAGCTTATGCAGCTGCCCTGGACTTAAATCAACTAGTTGGGGAGGCATGGTGTAAGCCTGACAATATATACTTCCTAGTTAGTCATATCTACTTAACTACAACATATAACATATCAAAAGTTTTTGTAAACAAGGCCATTTCATATTTCGATGTCTAACTTTGAGCATTAATTTATATTTTACCAACAAAGTTTTTTTTAGAAAAGAAGGATTATCCCCGGTATCTGCATCAGATTGAAGCATGCAGCCCAATTTTACCAACAAAGTGGATTCGATTACACACACTAGTCGAGATGAGATCTGTCCATCCATCATCTGGGGTGGCCGGGGGAAAGGCAAAGAAAACAAACATATACGTACGTCCATAAACAGAACAAGAACATATGTAATCCATTCAACGCCTCGACCAAAAAATCCCATCAACACCTCGAACAAACACGGGAAGGGAAGGAGCAGGCGCATCACCTCGGGCTTCAGGTTATCCACGGTGACGGCGGCGGCCATGGCACAAGCAAAGGGGCTTCCCCTGGCCTGGATTGCTTCTTGTGTCCGGAGAAAGCTGTCTCACACGGCGGTTTCTTCAAGAATGGTTGGTGTTTATAAAGACAGGCATAGGCAGAGGATAAACAATGAATAATGATAATCAAGTGACCATCTCTAACTGGACCACCAACTCGGCCCCCCAAAATGCGGTCCCACTCCACTCGACCCCTTAAATTCAACACCCATGTATGGGGCCGATTTGGAGCGACCTCGTGACCGATAGCCCGAACCCATCCCAAATCCGACCAAATTCACTAATTGCCAAGCCTCTCTCCCGCGTTCGTTCTCCCTTTCCCCGCGCCCACGCCGTCGCCCACCTCCACCCTTGCTCTGCATCCACGCCGACCCCCCCCCCCCCCCCCCCCCCCCCGGCGCAGTGGAGGAAGGCTCGGCAGAGTCCATGGGGCCCCTACCATGGTGAACAAAATTAGGTGAAGACCGCTGCCTAGAGGGTGCGGCATACCCACGAGAAAGCTGAGAGGACGCCGTCAAAGTGGAGTTCGTTGCGTCCGCTCGGACGCCCATGTATGCGCCATCCGCCATGCTTGCGAGAAGTTCGCAATGGCCCGCATAGGAAAAGGTCGCCTCCTCGGACATGGTGTACGGCTTACTGGAACTGCAATTGCCACAAACAACGCCGTAAATCTCCAGCGCCGAACATGCCCACCAGTTGTTCGAGGAATGTCTGGACCAAAATATGCAGTTTTTTTCCTTGCTCGATTTAGTAGCAATTTCTACTTAAGTTTTTACTGCTTTTTCCCTCGGCATTCCAAGGAAAGACAGCTATTAGTTAAGTCTATTCTATTATTTCTTCTAGGCGGCAGTCCTACTCAGTCATCCAAGCATACTACATCAGCGCGTCGAAGCAGTCGCCTCGCTTCATCTCCTGCTTGTGTGACCCAACATATCCGACCTCGGCGATCGTTGCTACTTGTAAAATGCGTTGGTTTTTCTCTCGAAGAGCTTAGTGAGAACCAAGGTTATCAAACTAATAGAAAGACCACACAAATTCTCGCTGTCAGCACCTACACACAAAAGAGCAAATACTTGCATTCAACACGGGCAAGAGGGTTGTCAAGCCCCTTGAACTCGTTACTTGCAAGAAATAAATAGTGATAGATACATAATATAAATATAAAATAAAATAACAGAAAATAAATGGAAACAATATTTTTGAAGTTTTAGTAATAATATTTGTGAAGACCCGGGGCCATATTTTTCGGTAGAGGCTTCTCTTTCGAAGAAAGTATACGGTGGGTAGACAAATTTCTGTTGGGCAATTGATAGAAAAGCGTATAGTTATGAAATATTTATTCACGACAACGATTATGTATATAGGCATCACGTCCAGAAACAAGTAGACCGACTCCTGTCCGCGTCTACTACTATTACTTCACCCATCGACCGCTATACAGCATGCATCTAGAGTATTAAGTATAAACAGAGTAATGCTTGGACCCCTACCGAGGGATCTAACTGCCACTGGTGTGAGTCAGGAAGAGAGGAGGGATAGGAGTGAGGGAAGGGGGTAAGGATAATTTATGACGCCGTTTTGCGAAACAACGCAACGTCTCCATAACGCATCCACGTGTGCAACCGCCCACACCCACGTGTCTAGGGTTGCCCTGCTCGGACCTGGCTTCAGAAAAAACGGCCGATTCAGACATTCTTCTGGATGTAGGCCCAAAGATGCTTTAAATTCTGTGCGGTGCAACTTTTATATGTGACCCCAACCACCAACCAGGCAGAAACTGGTCGTGCGGGTCTGGCTGGGCCTAATGCAGGTAACCAAACGCGCCCTACATCGCCTTGCATGTCTTTGGTGACCTCGTCGCACCATCGAGTCCCTATACATGTACCCTGTTCCGGACGGACATGGCGAACATGCTGGTCTCCATGAGCGCAAGCTCCATTCCCGGGAGAATGGTGTGGATGGCTTGAGGTCTGTGTACGGGTACTACATCTGCGGCATCTAGGCATGTAAAATAGATACAATGTACTATTCTTGTTTGACGTAAGTTTCTTATTATCTTTTATATTTGGGCCTCTTGGCGAGTTAAATTGTGTCCTGAAGATAGTGTTTCTGCAATGTATTTTTTTTCAAAAGGCCGGCAATGAAATGTTAAAACATAGCCCAATATGCTATATAATACTCCCTCCGTCCCATAATATAAGAGCGTTTTTGACACTACGCTAGTGTATAAAAAGCTCTTATATTATGGGACGGAGGGAGTACATCTTAGGGCAGATAACGTGGCTAATTTTGTTGGATTATTAGGACAAGCTCGAGCACCTGCAAAAAACCCTAAGAAAGAACATGACATTGGCAATGTTGTTGAAGAGTGCATTTGGTGTTTCAGATCAAACTAACAGTGGTGACCTAACGTTTTAATTTCTTATAAGATGGAAAACACTAAGGGGCCTCGGATTCTGGTTTCGCCCGCGGCCCCCAATACCTCAGGACCGGCCTTGAGTATGACAAAGTTAATAAATATTCCTAGTAAAACCATAGAATGGTTTTCTTATCAATTCAGAGTACAACAGAGTTCACACTAACACTGTTCATAGTTAATCAGATTCATAACGCAAGTTCACAGAATGGTTTTCATCTGCCTAACGAACATATACTATATCACTAATCTCCCTAGGATTGGAGGCATTACAATCAATTGACGTCTTCAATTGGAATTTGGTCACCCAATTTTGATCGGGTCAACAATTTCTCAGTAAGCTCTTCTATTCAATTCTTTTAATTCACTATGCTCCTTAATTTTGGAGTTTTTTGATTCGATTGAGGTATTCGATTTGGGATTGGGTTCATGATTTCGACTTGGTCAACGATTTTTAAAATTAGTCGGGAGCAAACAATTTATAATAATATATCAATCCCGTGCACCCCTCGCCACGTAGAAATATATTATTGTAACACCAAAATAGTACATGCAGACAGTGACGCGAATTTTTTTCTGACATAAATATCGGTTGATTAGCACATAACACAGAATCACATCACGAAAGACCATCAAAACATCGCATTATAAATAAAATAAAAAACATAGGCCATTGCCACTAGTAGAAAACAGGGCTTTGGTTCTGGCCAGATCAGAGCATTAGTCCCGGTCGTGTTACGAACCGGGACTAATCGTAGCATCTGTCCCGGTTCGAGCGGCCAGGACGCCGGCCGGGCCTCGGCTGGCGTCAGTCCCGGTTCAACTGGGACATTTAGTCCCGGTTCTAGCCACCAACCGGGACTAAAGGGGTTGCTGCCCTTTAGTCCCGGTTCTAGCCACCAACCGGGACTAAAGGGGTTGCTGCCCTTTAGTCCCGGTTTGTGTCTGGAACCGAGACAAAATGGTAGGCCTTTAGTCCCGGTTTTAGGTACAAACCGGGACTAATGTTCTGCCTATATATATCCATGACCCCCACCCCATCTCCTCTGTTTTTTGGCCATGGAAGGGCGCGGGAGGTGTGTGCTACTCTCTTCTCACCTCCTATGCACATGAGGTGTTTGATGAAATGCCCGAGCCACACTTAAGCTTTCTCCTCTCCAAGCTCGACCTCCAAGCTACATTTTCCCCAAGATTTGTCTAGGTTTGGCGGTGCACCAACTACACAAGTGTTCTAAAAAGTTAGCAACTTCATCCTTTCATCTCTCACTGCTAGTTTAGCTCATTTCAAATGCCCTAGAAGTAGAGTGGTTTGTGGGTTTTAGTGGAGGAGTGTATGTGGGAGTTCATTTCATTTAGATGCACAATTTGAGCTCACATTAACTTCTTAGAGTCTGCACAATTTAACCCTCTTGTTCTTATCTTCTTTTTAAAAGGAAAAAAAATACTTACTATTAATGCGATGATGCACAATTTGTAATGGTTTTTGATATACTTAATTATATAATGCACGCAGATGAACCGGCAATGGATGTACAGTGACCGACGCACCTCCGACTACATTGAGGGCCTGCATAATTTTCTTGAAGTGGCTGAGGCAAACAAGCAGAATGGTTTTATGTATTTTCCATGTACTGTCTGTGGGAATACGAAGGATAACTCTTCCTCGAAAACCCTTCACTTGCACCTGCTTGAGAAGGGTTTCATGCCACACTATAATGTTTGGACCAAGCACGGAGAAAGAGGGGTTATGATGGAAGACAATGAAGAAGAAGACGATGATGACAACTATACTATGTTCCCTGAATACGGTGATACTGCAACAGGGGACGCTGAAGATCAAGAGGCACCAGATGTGCCCGATGATGATCTTCACCGGGTCATTGTTGATGCACAGAGAGAATGCGAAAGTGAAAGGGAGAAGTTGAAGTTCGATCGCATGTTAGAGGATCACAAAAAAAGGTTGTATCCAAATTGCGAAGATGACAACACAAAGCTCAGTACCACACTGGAATTGCTACAATGGAAGGCAGACAATGGTGTATCTGACAAGGGATTTGGTTCGCTACTGAAAATAATGAAGGAGAAGCTTCCAAAGGATAACGAATTGCCTGAGAGTATGTACGAAGCAAAGAAGGTTCTCTGCCCTCTAGGATTAGAGGTGCATAAGATACATGCATGCCCTAATGACTGCATCCTCTACCGCGGTGAGTACGAGAATTTGAACGCATGCCCGGTATGCAGTGCATTGCGGTATAAGATCAGACGAGATGCCCCTGGTGATGTTGAGGGAGAGCGCCCCAGGAAGAGGGTTCCTGCCAAGGTGATGTGGTATGCTCCTATAATACCACGGTTAAAACGTCTGTTCAGAAACAAAGAACATGCCAAGTTGTTGCGATGGCACGCAGAAGACCCTAAGAAAGACGGGAAGTTGAGAGTACCCGCTGATGGGTCGCAGTGGAGAAAAATCGAGAGAAAGTGGGGGCACTTTGCAGATGACATAAGGAACGTATGGTTTGGTTTAAGTGCAGAAGGCATTAATCCTTTTGGGGAGCAGAGCAGCAATCATAGCACCTGGCCCGTGACTCTATGTATCTGTAACCTTCCTCATTGGTTGTGCATGAAGCGAAAGTTCATTATGATGCCAGTGCTCATCCAAGGCCCTAAGCAACCCGGCAACGACATTGATGTGTACCTAAGGCCATTAGTTGAAGAACTTTGACAGTTGTGGGATAAAAAAGGTGTACGTGTGTGGGATGAGCACAAACAGCAGGAATTTGACCTACCAGCATTGTTGTTTGTAACCATCAATGATTGGCCTGCTCTTAGTAACCTTTCAGGACAGACAAACAAGGGATACAACGCATGCACGCATTGTTTAGATGATACCCAAAGTATATATTTGGACAAATGCAAGAAGAATGTGTACCTGGGACATCGTCGATTTCTTCCGACCAAGCATGCCTTAAGAAAGAAAGGCAAGCACTTCAAAGGTGAGGCAGATCACCGGAAGAAGCACGTCCTCCGTACTAGTGATGATATACTTGATGGACACGCACCCATGTGGAAGAAGAAATCTATATTTTGGGACCTACCCTATTGGAAAGACCTAGAGGTCCGCTCTGCAATCGACGTGATGCACGTGACGAAGAATGTTTGCGTGAACCTGCTAGGCTTCTTGGGCATGTATGGGAAGACAAAAGATACACCGAAGGCACGGGAGGACCAACAACGTGTGAACGAAAAAGACGGCATGCATCCAAAGAAGTATCAAGGTCCTGCCAGCTACGCTCTTACCAAAGCAGAGAAGGAAATCTTCTTTGAATGCTTACTCAGTATCAAGGTCCCGTCTGGCTTCTCGTCGAGTATAAAGGGAATAATAAACATGGTAGAGAAAAAATTCCAGAACCTAAAGTCTCATGACAGCCACGTGATTATGACGCAACTGCTTTCGGTTGCATTGAGGGGGCTTCTACCAGAAAATGTTCGATTAGCCATTGTGAAGCTATGTGCATTCCTCAATGCAATTTCTCAGAAGGTAATCGATCTAGAAATCCTACCAAGGTTACATAATGATTTGGTCCAATGTCTTGTCAGTTTTGAGTTGGTGTTCCCACCATCCTTCTTCAATATTATGACGCACGTCCTAGTTCACCTAGTCGACAAGATTGCCATTCTGGGTCTTGTATTTCTACACAATATGTTCCCCTTTGAGCGGTTCATGGGAGTCTTAAATAAATATGTTCATAACCGTGCTAGGCCATAAGGAAGCATCTCCACGGGCCATCAAACAGAGGAGGTCATTCGGTTTTGTGTTGACTTTATTCCCGAACTTAAGACGATTGGTGTCCCTGAATCGCGGTATGAGGGGAGACTGAGTGGAAAAGGCACGCTAGGAGCGGATTCAATAATATGTAGGGACGGGCATTCTTGGGTGCAAGCACACTACACAGTTCTACATAATTCTACCTTGGTGGCCCCATATATCAATGAACACATGAATATTCTATGGTACAAGAACCCGGAGCACTGTGACGACTGGATTACACGTGAACACATCGGGACATTCGGCGGTTGGTTGCAAATACATCTCATGCGTAACAACACTGTTGTAGATGACCTGTACTTGTTGGCCAGGACACCATCTTTGACTGTATTGACTTACCAAGGGTACGAGATAAATGGGAATACATTTTACACGATCGCCCAAGATAAAAAGAGCACCAACCAAAACAGTGGTGTCCTCTTTGATGCAGCAATCACCAATAGGGCAAAGGACACATATTATGGTTACATAGAGGAGATATGGGAACTTGACTATGGACATGAATTTAAGGTCCCTTTGTTTCGGTGCAAATGGGTCAATCTGTCAGGAGGCGGGGTACAATTAGACCCGCAGTACGGAATGACAACAGTGAATCTCAACAATCTTGGGTACACAGATGAACCATTCGTCCTTGCCAATGACACTAGTAGAAAAAGGCCCATTAGTCCCGGTTCCAGAGGGGCTTTAGTCCCGGTTCTGGAACCGGGACTAAAGGGTCGGGACTAAAGCCCAAAACCTTTAGTCCCGGTTCGCTTACGAACCGGGACCAAAGGGGCTCCACGTGGCTGCTGTGGGGAGCCCAGGCAGGAGGACCTTTAGTCCCGGTTGGTAACACCAACCGGGACTAAAGGAGCTCCACGTGGCCGCTTCGCAGCACTCAGGCAGGAGGACCTTTAGTCCCGGTTGGTAACACCAACCGGGACCAAAAGGCGCTGGGGTTTTTGTTTTTTTTTTTGAAAGGGGGGGTTTAGGGGTTTTGGAGGGTTTAGGGGTTTCATATTGTGTTAGCTAGCTAATAGAGAGAAGTGACCTCTCTTTCTCCGTGCTTGTTCGACGCTAGCTACTACATATAGAGAGAACTCGACGCTAGCTAGTAAGCAAATGAAGGAAACCATTAATTACACAAGATCGTCATGAACATATACAAAGAGAAGTGACCTCTCTTTCTCCGTGCTTGTTCGAACAACAAGTTTTCGTAAATCTATCCGACGCTACTACATATATACAATATAACATCCCTGACATCATCAAGCGCCAAACTCCCATTGAATTTCCGCATGGTATTCTCCCTTTTCATGTATGACGTGGTCAAGAAAGAATCCCGCCAATTCCTCTTGAATTGCTCGTATGCGATCATGTGGTAGGAGTTCATCCCGCATCTGCCAGATCTAATTTAAAGAAGGGGGTCAATATATATATATGAATGAAACTCAACAGAATTGATGGTAATAAAAAAAATTGTGAATATTGTTTACATACTTCAAATTGTTCTTCAGATCTGCCCCGCTCAGAGGTCCTGTGGCGAATGTACTCGCAAACGTAGTATCCACATAAATTATTCCCGGGTTCCTGCCACAAGAACTTTACGAGAATAGAGTTCAATCAAACTGATAATCAAGCATGATAATGGTATTGATGAAACTGGAATTAATGAGAGATGCGCAGAACTAGCTAGTACTACTTACTTTGGGGTGTGTAAATCGCAGCTCGTTCTTCAGACCCGGAACCTGTCCGGTGAACTGTTTCCAAACCCTGCCAGGCAAAGAAAATTATTACTTGATATCAGGAAATGAACGAAAGTTGTCGATATGGTCCCGATATTGATTGAACTTACTTCTGGAGCATTGCAGTCATGTCCGCATAATCTTTGGGATCTTTACGTCTCGAGTCAAAGACAGTTACTACTCCCCCGTCAAGCTTAATGGATAGCAGAATATAGTGGAAACTGCGCACACATAACTCATCAATTACAGTACTTAACCTCGAGTAAGTGAAACCGAATATGCACAAGACAGTAACACTCACTTGAAGTTGTAAGGAAAAAGTATTTCCCTTTTGTTTTGATGTCGAAGGAACGCTTTTAGCAAGTTTTCCTCGGTATCTTTAACTCTTTCTTGTACCGCCCATTCATTTACGGTATTTGGGCTAATGAACCCAATGTCATAGATTTGTTTTTTTGGGCATTCGAAGATCTTCAATCTGCATAATATAGTGAGGATAATTATATATACATGCAATGAACGAGTTGAGCTAGAGACTTAATTACAGAAGTAATACTTACAGACAGTAGCAAGTCATGATTTGTTTGTCGAGGGCCTTTTGATTGAATAACTGAAATAACTCCACAAATTCAACAGGCATCAGGTCGACTTCAATGAGGTCGTGCTCATCTTTAATTCTCACCAGCAAACTATCGGACCCATTCTTCCTGCAGGTTTCCAAGTACCACTCATGCAATTTGTACATCATTGTTGTTAAAGGAGGATGATCAGGTTTGACGAGAGGCTTCCCGTGCACGTATTTATATTCTTCTTTTGGTACCTCAGCCATTTCAAAAATTACATCATCCCCCAAGTAATCACCAGGATTGGTACCGAGCACCATCCCCGGATGATTAGCGATGATATCGCTAGACACCTTGAGCGGGGGGCACGATTTCTTCTCCTGTTCGCCGAGCTGGGGAATTGTTTTCCCACTTCTTCGTTCTGCTAACCTTGCATCACTAGAAGTACTTCCCGACCGCCGCGCTTCATCATATGTCTTTTGAATAATGCGGTCATAGTTGCATTGCGGCGGAGGCGGTGGTGGTCGCTTCAGGGCATCGATAGTGCGCTTCACTTTCACCGGATCTAGCTTCTCCTTCGGAGGTGGAGTTTTCTTTGCAAAATGGTCCCTCACTTGGGCACGACATATCTCCTCGTTTTCAGACTCGGTCCTCTCATATGGTAACTTTTCCAGAGGCTTGAGAGATGGACCGTATCTGAATTCCCTCCCGCCTCTGCTTGTACTGCTAGCTGCCGGAGCGGCGGCGTCTCTGTTCCGTCGTTGCTAACGAGGCTGAGAAGGAGGCGGAGTGCTCCGACGCGCCGGAGGAGCCGGACCGGTGGCGTCTGTCTTCCGCCGTTGCCGACGAGGCGGAGGAGGAGGCGGACTGCTCCGACGCACCGGAGTAGGCGAAGGAGGAGGCGGAGTGCCCTCACGCGTCGGAGGAGCCGGAGAAGGAGGCGGAGTGCCCTGATCACTCGCCGGAGGAGGAGGAGGAGGAGGAGGCGGAGTGCCCTGACTCACCGAAGGAGGAGGAGGAGGCGGAGGCGTCCAGTTTGGAAGCTTGATGTACTCCTTCTGCCATAGACATGTACTCCTCAGAGCACGAACCAGCTGTTTCTCCCCTTCACCTGTAGAGTGGTAAAGCTCGAGCTCCTCAAATCCCTCCATTACTTCATCCACCATCACAACAGCATAGCCATGTGGAATCGGAAGGCAGTGAAAAGTTCCGTTGGGTTGAGGAGGTGCAACAGAGCCGAGAGCCGCCTTGAAAGTGAGGTTATGGCATTTCGTCATAAGCTCGCAATTTTGAGCCTCCGTGATAGTATCCACGGGGTAGATAGGCTCCGTGAAGTCAGTCTGAACGGGCTCCGTGGAAGCCACGCTGCTTCTCCACTGAGATGGCGGGGTAGCTTCTGGGGTAGCTTCGTGCCACTAAGATAGTTGGCCGGCAGCTCGCTGGCTCTCAGCTTCCTCTAGCTTTTGTAGTCTTGCACTCATCTTCTGCATGTCGCTCAGCTCCGCTTTCCTCTTTCTCTCCCGGCTTCTGTAACCGCCTGCGTCGGGAAACCCAAACTTCCACGGAACGGAGCCTGGTGTGCCTCGTGTTCGTCCAGGGTGCTCAGCATTCCCTAGGGCCTCAGTCAGCTCGTCCTTCTCTCTGTCGGGAATGAACGTCCCTTCCTGCGCTGCGGTGATATACTTCTGAAGCTTCATGACGGGTATTGCAAGTTGCTCGTCCGTCCAACGGCACTTCCCTATTTCAGGGTCCAAAGTTCCCCCAACCCCGAAGAACCAAGTCCTTGAACGGTCTGGCCATTTCAATGTCAGTGGTTCGACCCCTTTAGCAATCAGGTCATTCTCAGCTTTGTCCCACAACGGCCGGGCTTTGAGGTAGCCACCTGACCCCGTGTGATGGTGATACTGCTTCTTTGCAGCGTTGTTCTTGTTTCTCTCTGACATTTTCTTACTCTTGTCTGATGTCTTGTAGGCTACAAATGCGGGCCAGTGATCTCTTATCTTCTCAAATCGGCCGATGAATTCTGGAGTCTCACCTTTGTCGACAAACTTTGATTTCAACTCCTTCTTCCACCTCCTGAATAGATCTGCCATCTTCTTAAGAGCACACGCCTTGACCAGTGGCTCTATAACGGGCTTATTCGGATCCTCCTCTGGCGGTAGGGTGAAATTTGCCTTCAGCAAGGTCCAAAGATCATCTTTCTGTCTATCGGTGACATAATCACCTTCAGGGGCGTCGTCCTTAGGCTTATTCCATTGCTTGATGCTGATCGGGATGTTGTCCCTAACAATAGCTCCGCACTGAGCAGAAAATGCGTCCTTGGTCCGCTTGGGTTCAATCGGTAGGCCATCGTCCGCGAGTGCTGTGATCGTGAACCTTTCATCCTTGCGCAACCTCTTCTTCGGGCCTCGTCTCGTTACCGAAGTTTGGCTCGATCCGGAGGGCTATAAAAGAAGAAACAAGAGTTAATATATATATGTACATACCAAAACAATTAATGCATCAATTAGCTAGTCAGCACCTCCGGAGCCATCATGATCATGTCACCGGAGCCATCATGATCATGTCCTTCCTCCTCCATTGTTCCATCGGTGTCGTTGAGAAACGACAAGACAGCATCACCTCCGGCGAGGATTATCTCCCCCAACAATTATTCTTGTTCCAAGTCTCTTTGATCCATAGTTTCTGCAAATATTACAACATGGCAATTAATATACAAACATGAATGTCCGACGTCCGGACTGCCTCTCTCATGAATGTCCGACGTCCGGACCGCCTCTCTCATGAATGTCAAACAAGGGATTCTCTTAACCTTTAAGGGATTTAACAAAATGGCGCCATTCTGAATGTGCAGAAAATGGTCCATATTTTTCCTGATCTCATCTACCCTTCTATATGTCACGTTGTCTAGTGTCAAAGGATTCAAGAAAACCAAGGCTTCATCATTAGCCGGAAGTAACAGGCGCATAATGGTACGAAGCTCTCCAAAATTGTTTTGGAACGGAGTCCCGGATAGGATAATTAATTAGCTTTTTGGTACGAAGTTCAGCAAGAGCCTTCCGAATATCGCTATTTGGAAGGTCTTTGCTGAAATTCGTACCAAAAAGCAAATTATTCTATCCGGAACTCCGTTCCAAAACAACTTTGAAGAGCTTCATAGCATCATACGCATGTTACTTCCGGCTAATGATGAAGCCATGGATTTCTTCAATATTTTGACAGATAACGTGACATATAAAAGAATATATATAGATGAGATCAAAAAAAAATTGGATCAACTTGTGCACATCCATAATGGGGGCATTCTTGATAAATCTATGTTACCGGAGTTTTCTATATGAACAAAAAAAATTCCACATGACATGTCCGACGTCCCCCCTCATGTCGAAGTTATCGGGGAGGGGGTAGACGACAACGACGCTCACCCCTCATGTCATGTCCGACGTCCCCCCTCATGTCGAAGTTATCGGGGAGGGGGTAGATGACAACGACGCTCACCCCTCATGTCCGACGTCCCCCCTCATGTCATGTCCGACGTCCCCCTTCATGTCGAAGTTATTGGGGAGGTGGCCTCGACAACACTCTTTTAACTTGGTAAATTTGGGTGGCCTCGACAACTCTTCTAGGGCTTGGGGTGGCCTCAATATATCTAGACTTGTTCCGGTTTGGGGTGGCCTCGAGAGTTGGCCGGGCGAGAGGGGGTTGATCGACGTCCCCCCTCATGTCAAAGTTACCGAAGTTTTCTTCTAGGGGTTTGGGTGGCCTCGAGAGTTTGTCGGGTAGGGGCGGGAGGGGGTAGGAGATCGACAACGCTTTTTTTTCTAGGGTTTGGGTGGCCTCGAGAGTTGGTCGCCCGATATGTCCGACGTCCCCCCTCATGTCGAAGTTACCGGAGTTTTCTTCTAGGGGTTTGGGTGGCCTCGAGAGTTTGTCGGGTAGGGGCAGGAGGGGGTAGGAAATCGACAAAATATTCTATTAACAAAAAAAATGCTATCCATCCATACATACATAGCCACATACATACATGGAAAAAAATACATATATGAACAAAAAAATGCTAAGAACAAAAAAACATCATATATACATCCATACATACATATATCCACATACATATATACAATATATATGAACAAAAACATTCATCATATAAAAAAAATCAACATATATATAAAAGAAATTGCACAGAGCCGGGGCGGCGGCGGCTCACAGCGGGGGCGGCCGGCGAGGGCGAGGGCGACGGCGGCGAGGGCGCCGGCGACGGCGACGGCGGGGGCGGGCCGGGGCAGGGGCGTGGCCGGGCGTGCTCGGGGGCGGGGCAGGGGCGTGGGCTCGGGGGCGAGGCAGGGCCGCGGGCTCGGGGACGACGACGGCGACGGCGATGGCGGCGACGGCGAGGGCGAGGGCGACGGCAAGGCGACGGAGAGCACGACGGGGGCGGCGGGCGAGGGCAACGACGGCGAGTGACGACGGGGGCGGCGGGCGACAACGGGTGCGGCGGGCGGCAGCGACGGCTGGGGCGATGGCAACAGCGACGGCGGGCGGCGGGCGGGCAGCCTGGCGGCGTCGATTTCGTCGGCGTCGTCGGGGGCGAGATGAGAATGCTGAAAATTCCTAAGTGTTGGCTTACATATGGAGAGCATTGGTCCCGGTTGGTGGCAGCAACCGGGACTAAAGGGGTGCATTGGTCCCGGTTGGTGCCACCAACCGGGACCAAAGGTCAGTTTTCAGCAGCCCAAAGGGCGGGAAACAGGGACCTTTGGTCCCGGTTGGTGCCACCAACCGGGACCAAAGGTGGGCATTGGTCCCGGTTGGTGCCACGAACCGGGACCAACGGGTGGTGCTGCCCGGGGCCAAAAGTTTAGTCCCACCTCGCTAGCTGAGAGGGCTCGAGAGTGGTTTATAAGCGCTGCTGCGCACACCCTCTCGAGCTCCTCTCAGCAGCAGGCTTACGGGCCTAATCGCATGACCTCTGCCTGTGGGCCTTCTGCGGGCCTGAATCCTGGCCCAACTAGATGGTTGGGTTTCTAGTCGTATTCAGGCCGTGGTGGCCCACTAGGCGGCATTTTTTTTAATTTTTTTCTACTTTTTTTGTTTTCTTTTTTGCTTTATTTATTTTCTTTTGTTTCTACTTACAGTTTTTCAGTGATTCTTTTTGCTTTTAGGTCACAAAAATTATAAACTTTCTGTTAGTGCCATTAGTTTCCAAATTTGAATAGTTTAAATTTGAATTCTTTTAAATTGGTGTGAATCACTAGTTTGTGAATAACTTTACTATAAAAATAGATTTTTGAATGATTCTTTTTCCTGCTATTTAATATTACTGTGTTTTATCATTATATTCAATTTGGTAATTTTTAGGTAATTTTAAATGTCTGTTTTAACCAAAAACAGATTTTGTTATTTTAGTTTGCTATTAAAGTTTCTAAAAAAATTCTTTATGAAAATTCTTTTTGCTATTAATGTTTTGAACAAAAAATACTTTGATAACTTTAGTTGCATAAATTTTATATAATTTTAGTTTCATAAATACTAGAGGTTTATAAATTTTTTTTAGTTGATTCCTTTTGCTATTAGAGTTTTATAAAAGCTTTTTAGTTGATTCTTTTTGCTATTGAAGAATATTATAGTTTTATTTTAGTTGATCATAATAGAATTTTTTAATTAATTATTTTTAGTTCATTATTTTTGCTATTAGAGTTTCATAAAGGTTTTCTAGTTCATTCTTTTTGCTATTAGTTCATTCTTTGAGCTAAATGACCCTGGAATTGAAAAGCACTTCAAATGAACTCTGAAAAGGTTGAAAGTTGGCATGGTATCATCATTACACCCACATAGCATGTTCTAAAAAGTTGAGAGGGTTACGGCAAAAACTGGATGCACTTCATGTACAAAATGGACAATCTCTTTCGAAGTATCAGGGTTTCGGACGAAAACTCATCTGTTACAAAGGGATTTCATTTTTTTGAACTTATTTGAACTCCAGACTTTTTGTGTGTTCAAAATGCACCATTCAAAGCCACATCATCAATTTTCAACCCTTTCTGACTTCATTTCCTATTTTTCATGCATTTACTGATTTTTTTAAGCTAAATGACCCTGAAATTGAAAAGCACTACAAATGAACTCTGAACATTTTGAAAGTTGGCATGGTATCATCATTTCACCCACATAGCATGTGCTAAAAAGTTGAGAGGGTTACGGCAAAAACTGGATGCACTTCGTGTACAAAACGGACAATCTCTTTCGAAGTATCAGGGTTTCGGACGAAAACTCATCTGTTACAAAAGGCATTTAATTTCTTCACATGTAACTGCAATGATATAGTTGTGGAGAGAAAGTCTTCACTTTTTCTTCGCTTGTGTCCTTTGCTTATTGCGCCGTAACCATGGATAATCTTCATCGTTTAACAGGGTGCTTGGGTCAGCCTTGACTTTGAAGGGAGGAATTTCATGAAACTTTTCATAATCTTCAGACATGTCTGTCTTGCCCTCCAATCCCACGATGTCTCTTTTTTCTGAAAGAACTATGTGGCGCTTTGGCTCATCGTATGATGTATTCGCTTCCTTATCTTTTCTTTTTCTCGGTTTGGTAGACATGTCCTTCACATAGAAAACCTGCGCCACATCATTGGCTAGGACGAATGGTTCGTCTGTGTACCAAAGATTGTTGAGATCCACTGTTGTCATTCCGTACTGTGGGCTACCTGTACCCCGCCTCCTGACAGATTGACCCATTTGCACTGAAACAAAGGGACCTTGAAATCATGTCCATAGTCAAGTTCCCATATGTCCACTATGTAACCATAATATGTGTCCTTTCCCCTCTTGGTTGCTGCATCAAAGCGGACAACGCTATTTTGGTTGGTGCTCTTTTGATCTTGGGCGATCGTGTAAAATGTATTCCCATTTATCTCGTACCCTTTGTAAGTCAATACAGTCAAAGATGGTCCCCTGGCCAACGAGTACAGCTCATCAGAAACAGTGTTGTCACCCATGAGACGTGTTTGCAACCAACTGCCGAAAGTCCTGATGTGTTCATCTGTAATCCAGTCGTCACACTGCTCCGGGTGTTTGGAGCGCAAAATATTCTTGTGTTCATCGACATACGGGGTCACCAAGGTAGAATTCTGTAGAACTGTGTAGTGTGCTTGAGACCAAGAATGCCCGTCCCTACATATTATTGAGTCCGCTCCTAGCGTGCCTTTTCCAGTCAGTCTCCCCTCATACCGCGATTGAGGGAGACCAATCTTCTTAAGGTCAGGAATGAAGTCAACACAAAACCCAATGACATCCTCTATTTGATGGCCCATGGAGATGCTTGCTTCTGGCCTAGCGCGGTTACGAACATATTTCTTTAAGACTCCCATGAACCTCTCAAAGGGGAACATATTGTGTAGAAATACAGGGCCCAAAACGACAATCTCGTCGACTAGATGAACTAGGACGTGCGTCATGATATTGAAGAAAGATGGTGGGAACACTAGCTCGAAACTAACAAGACATTGCACCAAATCACTCCTTAACCTTGACAGGATTTCTAGATCGATCACCTTCTGAGAGATTGCATTGAGGAATGCACATAGCTTCACAATGGCTAATCGAACGTTTTCCGGTAGAAGCCCCCTCAATGCAACCGGAAGCAGTTGCGTCATAATCACGTGGCAGTCATGAGACTTTAGGTTCTGGAACTTTTTCTCTGCCATATTTATTATTCCCTTTATATTCGACGAGAAGCCAGACGGGTCCTTCATACTGAGCAGGCATTCAAAGAAGATTTCCTTCTCTTCTTTGGTAAGAGCGTAGCTGGCAGGACCTTCATACTGCTTTGGATGCATGCCGTCTTTTTCATGCACACGTTGCTGTTCCTCCCGTGCCTCCGGTGTATCTTTTGTCTTCCCATACACTCCCAAGAAGCCTAGCAGGTTCACGCAAAGATTCTTCGTCACGTGCATCACGTCGATTGTAGAGCGGACCTCTAGGTCTTTCCAATAGGGTAGGTCCCAAAATATAGATTTCTTCTTCCACATGGGTGCGCGTCCCGCATCGTCAGTCGGAACAGATAGTCCGCCAGGACCCTTTCCAAAGATTACTTGTAAATCATTGACCATATCAAGTATGTGATCACCAGTACGGAGGGCGAGCTTCTTCCGGTGATCTACCTCACCTTTGAAATGCTTTCCTTTCTTTCGACATTGATGGTTGGTCGGAAGAAATCGACGATGCCCCAGGTACACATTCTTCCTGCATTTGTCCAAATATATACTGTCGGTGTCATCTAAATAGTGTGTGCATGCATGGTATCCCTTGTTTGTCTGTCCTGAAAGGTTACTGAGAGCAGGCCAATCGTTGATGGTTACAAACAGCAACGCATGTAGGTCAAATTCCTCCTGTTTGTGCTCATCCCACACACGTACACCTTCTCCATTCCACAGCTGTAAAAGTTCTTCAACTAATGGCCTTAGGTACACATCAATGTCATTGCCGAGTTGCTTAGGGCCTTGGATGAGCACTGGCATCATAATGAACTTCCGCTTCATGCACAACCAAGGAGGAAGGTTATAGATACATAGAGTCACGGGCCAGGTGCTATGATTGCTGCTCTGCTCCCCAAAAGGATTAATGCCATCTGCACTTAAACCAAACCATACGTTCATTGCGTCACCTGCAAAGTCCCCCCACCTGCTCTCGATTTTTCTCCACTGCGACCCGTCAGCGGGTGCTCTCAACTTCCCGTCTTTCTTACGGTCTTCCTTGTGCCATCGCATCAACTTGGCATGCTCTTTGTTTCTGAACAGACGTTTCAGCCGTGGTATTATAGGAGCATACCACATCACCTTGGCAGGAACCCTCTTCCTAGGGCGCTCGCCCTCAACATCACCAGGGTCATCTCGTCTGATCTTATACCGCCATGCACCGCATACCGGGCATGCGTTCAAATCCTCGTACTCACCGCGGTAGAGGATGCAGTCATTAGGGCATGCATGTATCTTCTGCACCTCCAATCCTAGAGGGCATAGAACCTTCTTTGCTTCGTACGTACTGCCGGGCAATTCGTTATCCTTTGGAAGCTTCTTCTTCATTATTTTCAGCAGCGAACTAAATCCCTTGTCAGATACACCATTGTCTGCCTTCCATTGCAGCAATTCCAGTGTGGTACCGAGCTTTCTGTTGTCATCTTCGCAATTTGGGTACAACCCTTTTTTGTGATCCTCTAACATGCGATCGAACTTCAACTTCTCCCTTTCACTTTCGCATTCTCTCTATGCATCAACAATTACCCGGCGAAGATCATCATCGGGCACATCGTCTGGTTCCTCTTGATCTTCAGCTTCCCCCATTGCAGCATCACCGTATTCAGGGGGCGGGTAGTTGTCATCATCCTCTTCTTCTTCGTTGTCTTCCATCATAAGCCCTCTTTCTCCGTGCTTGGTCCAAACATTATAGTGTGGCATAAAACCCTTCTCAAGCAGGTGGAAGTGAAGGGTTTTAGAGTTGGAGAAAGCCTTCGTATTCTCACAGACAGTACATGGACAATGCATAAAACCATTCTGCTTGTTTGCCTCAGCCGCATCGAGAAAATTATGCAGGCCCTTAATATACTCGGAGGTGCGTCGGTCACCGTACATCCATTGCCGGTTCATCTGCGTGCGTTATATAGTTCTTATTATTGAACAACATATAACTCTCTAGAGCATCTAATTAAAACACACAAATAAGAACTTTTTTCTTTTAGAAAGAAGATAAGAAGAAGAGGCTAACCACGGTGTTGCCGGCGCCGAGATGGGCGCGGGCGATCGACGGCGGTGAGGACGGGGACGGGACAGGATGGACCGCCAAACCTAGACAAATCTTGAGGAAAATGGAGCTTGGACAAGGAGCTTCGAGAGGAGAAAGCTTAAGTGTGGCTCGGGCATTTCATCGAACACCTCATGTGCATAGGAGGTGAGCTAGAGCACAACAAAAGCTCTCCCACGGGGAAAAAAAACAGAGCAATGCAGTGCTCTGCTCGTGGGCGGGGGCTATATATAGGCCAACCATTGGTCCCGGTTCCAGCCACAAACCGGGACCAATGGTTGTGGGCCAGGAGCGAGGCGCATTGGTCCCGGTTCGTGGCTGGAACCGGGACAAAAGGGGTCACGTTTAGTCCCGGTTCCAGCCACAAACCGGGACCAATGGTTGTGGGCCAGGAGCGAGGCGCATTGGTCCCGGTTCGTGTCTAGAACTGGGATAGAAGGGGTCAGACGAACCTGGACCAATGCCCCACGAGGCCCGGCCGGCGCCCTGGCCTCACGAACCGGGACCGATGCCCCCATGGGTCCCGGTTCGTGAGTGAACCGGGACTAATGGGCTTCTCAGGGGTGGACCGATGCCCTGTTTTGTACTAGTGTGATGTCGCGCAGGTTTTCTATGTGAAGGACATGTCTACCAAACCGAGAAAAAAAAGATAAGGAAGCAAATACATCATACTATGAGCCAAAGCGCCACATAGTTCTTTCAGGGAAAAGAAACATCGTGGGAGTGGAGGACAAGACAGACATGTCTAAAGATTATGAAAAGTTCCATGAAATTCCTCCCTTCAAAGTGAAGGCTGACCCTAGCATCCTGTTGAACGATGAAGATTATCCATGGTTACAGCGCAATAATTAAGCAAGGGACACACGCGAAGAAAAAGTGAAGACTTTCTCTCTAGTGAAGACAACATGTCAGATGATGGCTTTGATCTAGAATATCACTGCAGTTACATGTCAAAAAATGAAATCCCTTTTTGTAATAGATGAGTTTTCGTCCGAAACCCTAATACTTCGAAAGAGATTGTCCAGTTTGTACACGAAGTGCATCCAGTTTTTGCCGTAACCCTCTAAATTTTTAAGCACATGCTATGTGGGTGAAATTATGATACCATGCCAAGTTTCAACCTTTTGAGAGTTCATTTGCAGTGCTTTTAAATTTGAGGGTCATTTAGCTCAAAATAAATTATTAAATGCATGAAAAATAGCAAATGAAGTCAGAAAAGGTTTGAAAATTGATGATGTGGCTTTGAATGGTGCATATTGAACGCACAAAAAGTCTGGAGTTAAAATATGTTAAAAAATGAAATCCCTTTGTAATAGATGAGTTTTCGTCCGAAACCCTGATACTTCGAAAGAGATTGTCTAGTTTGTACACGAAGTGCATCCAGTTTTTGCCGTAACCCTCTAAACTTTTTAGCACATGCTATGTGGGTGAAATTATGATACCATGCCAAGTTTCAACCTTTTCAGAGTTCATTTGTATTGCTTTTCAACTTCATGGTAATTTAGCTCAAAAAAATCATTAAATGCATGAAAAAAAGAAAATACTAATTACTTAACAGAAAAGAAAATTTAACATTATTAGGTTAACAAAAATTATTTTATAATATTCTTCATTTGTAGTGCTTTTTAATTTCATGGTCATTTAGCTAGAAAAAATCATTACAATAATCAACTAAAAGGCTTTTATAAAACTCTAGTAGCAAAAAGAATCAACTAAAAAGAATCAATAAAAATATTTTGTTGTGATCAACTAAAACAAAACTATAATATTCTTCAATATCAAAATGAATCAACTAAAAAGCTTTTATAAATCTCTAGTTATGATCAAAATATAATTTTGCAAAAAATAACATAAAAAAAATGCCCACCTATTAGGCCACCACGGCCTGCATACGACTAGAAACCCAAATATGCATGGGCCAGGATGCAGGCCCACGGGGCAAGTAGGCCCAACAGGGCACACAGAGTGTTAGGCATGTTCTGCCTGCTGCAGAGAGGAGCTCGAGAAGGAAGGCGGAGCTGGGCTTATAAACCAGTGCGAGCGCGCTTCGCTCGGCGAGGTGGGATTAAACTCCCACCACCCCAGGACCAGTCCTTTAGTCCCGGTTGGTGGCTCCAACCGGGACTAAAGCTTGCCTTTAGTCAAGTCTGAGCCACCAACCGGGACTAAAGGGCTGGGGCTTCCCGCCCTTTCGCCTAGTGGAATTCACCTTTAGTCCCGGTTGGTGGCTACAACCGGGACTAAAGGGGGGCCTTTAGTCCCGGTTGGAGCCACCAACCGGGACTAACGGTGGGGCTATATAAAGGGAACTTGCAAAATTTCCAAAGTCATCTGCAGTTTTTTATGTCTCCCCCGACGGCGTCGAAACCACCTCGACACCGCCAGGCTGCCGGACCTCACCGTCGACGCCCTCGCCGCGGCCTGCCCCGACGCCGCCGCTCCCCGCGCCCCTGCCCTGCCCCGACGCCGCCGCGCCCCTGCCCCGACGCCGCCGCTGCAGAGCCGGTCTCAGGTACTCACTAGTAGAAAACATACCTTACGTTTTCCCCTTTAGTCCCGGTTTGGTTTTGAACCGGGACTAATCTGACAATTAGTCCCGATTCCAACGGCTAGGAGCGGTAGGGGGCATAGGCATCATTAGTCCCGGTTCATTTGGGACCTATAGTCCCGGTTTGTGATACAAACCGGGACAAAAGGGGTGGTGGCAGACTGGTGTCAGGCTGGGGCCCCCACGAGCCCCTTTAGTCCCGGTTTGTATCACAAACCGGGACTATAGGTAGACCTTTAGTCCCGGTTTGTGTAACCAACCAGGACTAAAGCTTTCCCTATATAAACCCTTCGTCCAGCCCGAGCCATTTCTTTGTTTTCTCCATTCCCCTCTTTGTTCTTCCCCTTACCTCGAGCTCATCCACCATTTTTTGCCAAGATTTGTCATGATTTGAGGCACCCCATCTCTCCAAGTGTTCACAAAGGTTAGCAACTTTGTCCTTTCATCTCTCATTCCTAGATCGGCTCGTGCAATGCTCTATAAGTACAGTGATTTGTGGGTTTTAGTTTGGGAGTAATTATGTGGGAATTTATTTGATTTATATGCAATTTGAGCTCAAATTAACTTCTTAGTTTCATATGTGTAGGTGTGGTTTACTTAGTGCCTTTCCGTCCCCGTCCTAAGCAAAGTCGATCACCCGCACCGTCCCGTCGCCGCCGGCACCACCTTGGTGAGCCCCTTCTTCTTATCCTTTTTATAAAAAAAGATCTTATTTGTATGATTTAGATAGTTACTTGCATAATTTTCTTCCTTGTATGATTGTTTGTTATACATAGTGCCATGGTTTTGATATCCGTGCCCGTCGGCCCTCGTCCAGTTTACGATTCGGATGTGGTATATTCTCTTTTATAACTATTTGTTGCATTTGGTGTTTATGACAATTATGCCCATCAAGTTGACATAGATATTTTTATCTAGGAGGCAGTTGAACCAGAAATTCCATCCGACCCTATTGTCGAGAAGTTAAATTTAGTTGAAAAAGAAAACGAGGATTTGAAAGGAAAATTGAAAAGAGTTGAAGAAGAGAAGATGATATTGGAGTTGTACGTTGCCGATGTCGTCGATGATCACAAGATCAAGATGGATGCAATGCGCTTGAAGATTAGAAAGATTAGAAAATATGCCATTAATAAAGAGGCTTGGTATCATTATGTTGTTGGAACAATTGTTACCTTAGTTGCGATTTTGATCGCATTTGTTGTTGCATTTAAATGTTTTAGCTAGATAGTTGTATGTTGTTTTATGAGAATAAGTGTGTGTACGAATTTTATGTATGAACTTGTATTAACTTGGTATTTTTGGTGTTGTGTAATGAAGATGAACCGGCAATGGATGTACGATGACCGACGCTCTCCCCAGTTCATTAATGGCGTGCATAGTTTTTTGCGTGTGGCTGAGGTAAACAAGCGGAATGGTTTTATGTGTTGTCCATGTGGTGTGTGTAAGAATGATAAGACTTACTCTAACTCAAGAGACATTCACGTCCACCTGTTTACGTCCGGTTTCATGTCCGGCTATAACTGTTGGACCAAGCACGGAGAAAGAGGGGTTCTAATGGAAGAGAATGAAGAAGAGGAGGATGATGACAACTATCCTGGGTACCCTGAATATGATGGTACTAGAATGGGGGAAGGGAATGAAGAAGAAGAAGCTGAAGAGGCATCAGATGATCCCGCTGATGATCTTGGTCGGGCCATTGCTGATGCAAAGAGAAACTGCGAAAGTGAAAATGAGAAGTTGAAGTTGCAGCGCATGTTAGAGGATCACAAAAAAGGGTTGTACCCAAATTGCGAAGATGACAACACAAAGCTCGGTACCACACTGGAATTGCTGCAATGGAAGGCAGCGAATGGTGTATCTGACAAGGGATTTGAGACGTTGATGAAAATAATGAAGAACAACCTTCCAAAGGACAACGAATTGCCCGAGAGTACATACGAAGCAAAGAAGGTTGTCTGCCCTCTAGGATTAGAGGTGCAGAAGATACATGCATGCCCTAATGACTGCATCCTCTACCGCGGTGAGGAGTACGAGAATTTGAATGCATGCCTGGTATGCGGTGCATTGCGATATAAGATCGGTCGTGATGACCCTCACTACAGGAATCAGAGACTTTCCCGTCCGCCATGGCAGACGGCAAAGGCACAACCACGGACGGTAACATTTTGGGCCGAATAAAGTCCGGCAAAGAGGTCCGTTGCCGTCTGCATTTGCACAGCGGACGGCAAAGACTTTTTGCCGTCAGCCTGCAGACGGCAACGAGCCTGGACGGCGTAGTACTGCCGTTAGCAGCCCCCGCCGTTAGCAGTCTTTGCCGTCTGCCCCCGCCCTAGGCTTTGTCGTCCGCCCCCGCTATGCCGACGGCCATCGTCGGCAAAGCAGCCAGCCTTTGCCATCCGCCCGCTCCCAACGGTTTGCCATCCGCCCTATCTATGCCGACGGCCACCGTCGGCAAAGCAGCCTGCCCATTGCCGTCTGCCCCCGCCCTACGCTTTGCTGTCCGCTCCTCTATGCCGACGGCCACCGTCGGCAAAGCAGCCAAATGGACCAGGCCTGACGCTCCCAGTTTTACCAGTGGCTGCCACGTGTCCCCTATGCCGACGGTGGCCGTCGGCATAGCTTTCTTTGCCGTCCGGGGCAGACGGCAAAGCGGCTGTATTGCCTCTTTTTTGCATGTTTTTGATATATTCAACAATTTTCACAGGAAAATATATGATATGTATATATATATTTCACAGAAACAATATCCCTGCCATATGGATATGATCAACCAACAATTATACCAAATTAAAAGTATCAAATGTCACATTGTTCACCATATTACATTAGTTTCATCCATACATACATAGGTAGAAAGTTAGAAATTAAACACTAGCACTACATCAAAGCAAGCTGCTGTGAACTAAATCAAATCTGCAAAATAGGAAATAAGAAAGTTAGAATAAGAATACTAGAAGAAGTAGAAGAAGATCTAGAAGAAGAAGATGATGAAGAAGCAATTTTCTTCTCTCTATTTCTTCTCTTGTTTTTCTTCTTCTTATTGCTTTTTTGTGTCATTTTATAGCTAACCTAGGTAATTATCACATTTTAGACCTAACTAAGCTTATTGTGTCATTTTGCAAGAAAATAAGCTAAGTCTATGGCATCTATGAGGTTACCAAGTCTATTATGCCATTTTTGAGTTAACTAAGCTTATTATGTCATTGTGGAGGAAACAATGCTAAGTATAGGTCATTTTAGAGGTAACTTAGGTACAATATGTCATTTTGGAGGTACGTAAGCTTACTATGTCTTTTTAGAGGAAACAAAGGTAACATAGGTAAAATATGACATTTGTCTAAGTGCTAAGTTTGTCTAAGTGCTAAGTTTGTCTAAGCGCTAAGTTTGTCATTGTTTGAGAAAATGAGCCATGTAAGTGGCATATTATGGCTTACCGTCCTCGTCATCACGGAGGTGAAGCACCGGGGTTGCTCGGCCCGGTGTCAGCTGGAGCACTACTTCGCCCTCGAGAAGGATCATGCGATGCGGCTCGGGAGTTATGCTGCACCAAAGATCATTTCCGTTAGCATGATGACGCTGAAACGTTAAGACTAGTAACTAATGAACATTGAAATGAAACTGACCATTCCAGCCGTGGTAATGACTGGCATCGGCAGAGGGGTCTGGCCGGTCTTCTCGCACAAAGTCTGCACATTTGGTTTTGACAAGTCAATCATATTGGTTATTAATGAAAAGAACATGTAGTGCATGATTTGGCTAATATGAAGAAGAAACTTACCACGATGAGCTCGTACTTGGCCCGGTTAGACACATCGTTCCGTGCCCTCTCCTCCTCCAACAACCTAGCCGTCCTCTCCTCCAAATCCCTCTTCTCATCCGCCGCCGGCCGGGCCTGTTCCGCCATAAGCGCCTGGGTTGCCTCCCTCTCTTTCTGCAGAGCAGCCCGCAACACAACTCCTCGTTAGCATTGTAATCATCTTTGTTCGCACACACAATGTAATGGAGGAAAGCTATCTGAGTCCATATGACTAACCTCGATGGCGAGCTGGACTGGCCGTGGACGAGGCGTCATCTCAGGACAGGAGCTCGTTTGGCGCGCCTTGATCTGTCGGAGAGTGCGCGAAGACCGTATAAGTCCATCTCCAATGGCTATATGGCCATGGGGCCTCCCGTCGCCAGCTATCATCACCAGGTCTGGATCAATAGGATGCTGGCTCAGGTTGAAGTCCTCCCCATTCACCGCCTTCCCCACATCTCTGTACCTCACGAGCTTGTTGTGGGAGGAGATGTTGGTGAAGTTGTTGGGATTATCGAGGTCAGACTCAGAGAATGCCTTGGCCTTCTTGTACGAGGCAGTATGGGCCATCGCATAGAGGTCGTACATCTGTGGCAGCTCCGTTTTATTGTGATGCGCCTAAAAGATAGGAACAAAGTATTAATAAAGGGGTCAAGCTAGCATCAAAAAATGAATTGCATCAATCATGAAGCAAACCACATACCCAGTTCCGCCCGAACTGAAATAAGTTGGAGCTGCCTTGATGGTGTGGCACACCTTCCATTTGGGCACGCCGTTCCTTGGCATCGTCGTGGACGGCTCGCCATTCGTCAGAGCACCACTCATTCACCAACGCCTCCCAACGATCCATCTTATCCGCACACCATCTCGGGGGCACCTAAGTTAGTAAAGAGAAATTTGAGAGCTACGCCTACGAATCAAAGCAAGGAAACTAAGTAGAAGGCCTTAAGAATAGATAATTACCTTCATGTACTGCTCCTTGTCCAGAAACTTTCGGCGGGACGACGACTTGTCCTTCTTAATACGGCACGAGGCGTAGTAGTCTCGAATAGCCTGTACCCGAGCCTCGTGCTGTAAGTTCTGTAGTAGGCGCCTGCACTTGTAATCGATAAGCTTTGCCGCGGCCTCCTCGTATCCCTTCTCACACCTGTAGAAGGTCTCCAATCAAACGAGATAACACTGATTAGTACAATAAATAGCTATTATTGATTTCTAATTGTGTAAAGGAGAAATTACCCAGAACTTTCTGATCACCATGTCGGCCCTCGTGTGGCACAACACATCGTCGATCATCTCCTCCGGCGGGGCCGGGGCAGCCAAGTAGTGCTCCCATTTCAATCCTAACTCTCGAAGCTGACCCTCGCCGGGCAACGTGACAAACCCCGGGAAGTTATGCCGTAAAAGCACACCAAGGATGGAGTTGGGCCTGCGGACATCCTTGGCGTGAATCCAACCCCTGTAGTATGACAAAGCCAACGCATTAGATATGTGAAGAAACATGAAGGCAAAAGGTTTAAAAAGAGTAAATGCACTTACTTCAGCGACTCAGGCCTAATCAGCCACCTCTGCTCGCGGGTCGCCGGCACGGGCGGGAGCCGTGTACACCCACGCTGGTAGACGGTGGCCCCCTCAGCCACCTCCTCCCCGCTATCAGAAAGCTGATCCCCGCCACCATCAGCATGGCCACTCGGCTCCGGCTGGTGCAGATCCGGCCAGGTATCCCATCCGGTCGAAGCGTGTGGAGTCTCGTAGGACGAAGCATCTAGCACAGGAGTCTCGCGGGACGAAGCGTCTGGCACAGGAGTGTCGCGGGTGGCCGCGTCTGAGACAGAAGGATCGTCGACTTAGGCTCGTGGACAGGAGTCCTTGTAGCCTCCACCTCAGACGGGTCCACCGTAGCAGTCCTGTGCTCGGGTGAATCAGCTGGGGGTGGCGGCGAGGAAGGCGTAGCAGCCTTCCTACCTCTCCCACGGCCACCACGTGTAACTTTAGTAGCCTTCCTACCTCTCCCCCGACCTCCTCTCCCGGTCGGCAACTTCGCCGATGAAGAAGCGCCTTCGGGTGTCCCAATACTGTCGTACAATGCTCTACGGAGAGTTTGGGGTGGAATGGAAGTACCCCTCCCACCATGCGCCGACGAAGGAGCCTCGGATCGCTCTCGACCCGCGCCCACTATCTTTCAACACCTGCCATGACAAAGAGTAAACGAAATTAGTACAACATAAAAAAATTGAATACCGACATGAATAATAATATGTATATATATAATTTGAGTGTATCATCATCATGTATATAATAAAAATTGAATAATACCTGACATGAACTAATAATAATCTTCATCATCTATATATGCTCCGGGATCAATAAATGCATCGTCATCATCACTATCATCAATAAATGCATCATCATCATCACTATCGGGAACAACATGTGGAAGGCCTCCTTTATGTAATCGGTCAAGCATTGAGAGGTCATCCGCAGCAGTAACCTCTTCTTCTTCCGTCTCTTCTTGTTCCGGCTCAGGGGTCAAGTCGGATTCACTTTCGCTGTCTACTTCAATGTTCTGGGGTGAAGTAGAGCGGTTCTTGAAACGTTTTTTGGAAAGACGTGTTTCTTGGAAGAATTCTCCTTCATATGTGTCTAGGTTAATGTGAGGTTCATAATCATCTTCATTGAGGGGAGGTGGTCTAAAACGTGGTGGCACATCATAAACGACATCCCAACCATTCAGATTTGGATCAGTTTGGCAGGCCCACGGTAGATAAAAAACTTGGGTCGCCTGTTGAGCCGTAATATAGACATCGGGAACATCTAAATGGGTGGTTTGTTTGATTTCGACTAGCCCTATATGTTCATGAGTCCTTCTAGTCTCCTTCGGTTGGAGCCAATAACATTTGAACACTACGACGTTTGGTGGGTTTTTACCAAAGAATATAAGTTCATAAATTGCTTCAACTCTTCCATAATACTCGACACCTCCTTCGCCGATAGCACAGACACAACAATTTGTAGACTTTCGGTCGGGCATAGATAGTTCTTTGCCAAAAGTACGAAAGTGATACCCGTTGATGTCGTATTTGTCAAATGAACGGACCTTATAGTCAAAACCATTAGCGACTTGTCTCAATTCGGAGTCCATAGACTCTGCATTAGCCTACAAGTTTAATACGAAAGGATTGTTGCATTAGCCGCAAACTAGATGAAGAAATGAAATGGTCTAATGGAAATTACCGTTTGTTTGAACCAAGAGATGAAACCGGGATAGCTGCATCCATGCTTTGCCAGAAGCTCATACTCTTCGATGGAATCCTTTTGGATCACCGCTCCATCCGAGACATTGGCGACATATCGACTGTATCACATATCCGGGAATAAGAGCATTTCAAAGGATTTAGAAGTTGCGAAACAATGTACCGAGAACTTACTCGATGTACGGCCGCACTTCTGTTAGGTTGTTGAAGATATACAACGAAATGGTTCGCCATTCTTCGACATCCAACGCTATTGCCTTCGAAGCACCGGCTGGTGCGAGCTTCCCTTTGAATAGGCTGAGGTTGGATCGAACTTTTTCACGGTCGCCATCATTGTATCGAGGCTTAGGATTATGCAAATGACAATTCTTGGCTTCGTAGTGTGCTGTCACGAAGTTTGCCGCCTCCTCAGTAATGAATGCCTCGGCCATCGATGCTTCAATTCTACGTTTATTTTTACATTTTGCTCGAAGCGTCTTCTGCATCCTCTCAGTTGCGAAGCACCAACGATTTTGCACGGCCCCCCCAATCTTGCCTCGGTCGGGAGATGCAAAATCAAATGTTGCATTCGATTAAAGAATCCCGGTGGAAATATCTTTTCTAACTTGCAGATCAACTCCGGCGCCAACTCTTCCAGTTCGTCTAGCACGTCAGGCGATAGTTCTTTCGCACAAAGAGCATGGAAGAAATAGCTCAGCTCTGCCAGTACTAGCCATTCATCCTCAGGGATAAAGCCACGCAACATCACCGGCATTACCCGCTCAAGCCATATGTGCCAATCATGACTCTTGAGACCAAATATTTTCAATTTGTCAAGACTCGCTCCCCTCTTTAGATTCGCTGCATACCCATCGGGGAACATCAACCGCATTTTCACCCACAAGATCATTTCCCTCATAGCTGGCCTTCCAAGATTGAACCATGCCTTTGGCTTCCTCCAGTTCTTCTTTCCTTTCGGTTGTCGCATGTTTTGTAACGGTCTATCACATAGAGCCTCCTGATCGACCCTAGCCTTAGGATTATCCTTTGACTTCCCCTCTATGCCGAACAATGTACCAAAAAGGGCCTCGGCGATATTCTTTTCAGTGTTCATCACGTCGATGTTGTGTGGGCAAAGGAGGTCTTTAAAGTAAGGCAGATCCCACAAGCATATCTTGTGAGTCCAGGCGTGTTCCGAATTATACCCTTTGAAATAACCTGGACGCGCTGGATCAGGCTCGAGAGCGTTTAACTGATCCAGGGTCTGTTGGCCTGGTAATGCAGGTGGTGCATAGTTTTTGACAACTCTACTTTTGATGAAATTCTTCTTGCCTTTTTTGAACTTATGGCGAGGATCCAGAAACTGTCTATGCATGTCGAAGCAAGAATACTTGTGACCAGCCTGCAGCCAACGGAACTCAAGAGCTGCCTTCCATGTGGGGCACGGGAACCTTCCATGCATACACCAGCCAATGAATAGCGCATACACCGGCAAGTCATGCGTCGAGTACATGTACCACACATGCATTTTGAAGTTATGTTTTGTAGCGGCGTCATATGTCTTGATCCCATTATCCCAAGCTTCTTGCAATTCATCCTTAAGCGGCTGCATGCACACATTCGTATTCTTCCCCGGATAGTTGGGCCCTGGAATTATCAATGTTAAGAAAATGTTCTTTCTTTTCATAATCTCTCCGGGGGGGGGGGGAGATTGAGTGGAATGACAAATACATGCCAACAACTGTATTGGGTTGCCGTCATACCAAACACATTGAACCCATCCGTGCTGATGGCGACTCGAGGATGCCTTGGATCTGCCACTTTATCCTTATGTAATGCATCGAAGTGCTTCCACGCAAAAGCGTCTGAAGTGTGTCCCAACATCGGATTCCCTTCTGCATCTAGTTCAGTTCTTTTGCCCAATTTGTGCCACGTCATCTGTCTGGCCATCTCTTCGACCATGAAAAGACATTGAAGTCTTGGTATGATTGGCATATACCGAAGAACATTAACTGGGATTTTGGTCTAACCCTTCTCACCCATACCGTTGTCTACCACAACATACCTGGAAGACTTGCAAATGGGACAATAGGTCAAGCCCGCATACTCAAGCCTAAATAAGGCACATCCATTCTCACAGGCATCTATCTTCTCATAGGGCATCTTAAGCGCGCGTAGGATTTTGTCCGACTGGTACAGGTTTGCAGGCAATACATGGCCTTTGGGTAGAAAGCATCCAAATATCGTCATCATCGCGTCGTAGCATTCTCTGCCCAGGTTGAACTGAGCCTTCATAGACATTACTTGCGCGATGGCATCCAGCTGACAAAGCTCAGTGTGCTCGTGGAGAGGACGTTTTGAAGACTCCAACATTTCATAGAAGGCCTTTGCAGATTCCTCCATCTCATCGTCTGAATCCCGAGCATCATCAAAGTCTTGCACCATGTCTTCGATCCCGGTCCCATGCTCGTCGGTGCGACGACGAACCACCTCAGCTCTGGCACGTTGGGCAGACTCACCATGAAATCTCCATACCGTATAATCAGACGTAAAACCCCACTTCTACAAGTGTTTACCCATTTCATCCCGTGTCCACTTTTTATAGTTGTCGCACCGGACATAGGGGCACCAGGTTATTTCCTGGCCATTTGCAAATGCGGTGCTCAGAAACCCCTTGGTTTTTGTTAACCATTCAATGGTCATGTCTTTCTGACTAGGGTGACCGGTGTACATCCACGCACGATCACTCATCTTGCCTACCTACTAAACACACGAGAAATATATATAATTCATCATCTATATTCATCAGTTAATCAAGTTTGTCAGTTTTATTACGTCCATGCAATCTACACGCTAATAGGTAAAGATAGGTCCTAATCCCACCCGAGTATGTGTAGATTGGGTTCGTTTTCCCATGCTCTGCTCCGGATCCGACGCAGAATTTCGGCAGCACCTCCCCGCTGTTCTCCTGATACACATCTCGGCAATAAGCAGAGTGGATGTGTGCCCGGAGAACAATAGGGAGGCACTGACGAAATTCCGCATCGGATCCGGAGCAAAGCATAAGGGAAAACGAACCCAATCTACACATACTCGGGCTGTCCATGGATAACGTTGGACAATTCGAAAGGATGGCGGTTATAAATATGCAAAGACATGCATATTTATAGTTGCCGCCCTTTCGAACGGGAGACGCATACTGGTCACGCATACTGATGATTGAAGACACCTATAGGTAGCAAGTTTCATCGGCACGAAGACCGGAACAGAGCAAATTAAGGGGGGAGGAGATGTCATTTGTGCTCACCCACGAACGCGTCGGGAAGCTCGTCAAACGCACGGGGAGGTCGTCGAACAACAGACCCTCACAGCGACGAAACAACTGCACATTGAAATCCACCCGATCAACACAAAATATGATGTTTTTCAAAACAGCTAGAATCGGAATATATATATATTTCTTCTTCTTCTTCTCTTCTTTTTCTTCTTCTTTTCCTTTTTCCTATTCTCCTTCTCCTCCTCTCCTCTTTCTTCTTCTTCTTCTTCTTCTTCTTCTTCTTCTTCTTCTTCTTCTTCTTCTTCTTCTTCTTCTTCTTCTTCTTCTTCTTTTTTCTTCTAGTTTTTTTTTCTTTTCTTTTTTTATTTTAAGTTTTTTCTTTTCTATCTAAGTTTTTCCTACCTAATAAATTAACTATCTAATTTAACAGAAAATAAAACAGAAAATAAACTAACTATCTAATTTAACTAACTAACTAACTAACTAACTAAAAAAATAGAAAAAACAAAAGAAATGTGAGGGGCGGGGGGGGGGGGCGGCGGCCGGGCACTCACTGGAGTTGGGCAGGGGGAGGGGGAGCCGCGGGGAGGGGGGATCCGCGGGGACGGGGCGGCTTCGGGAGCCGGCGCGGGGAGGGGTGGCTCGGGGAGGGGGGCCCCGCGGGGGAGCTGCCGAGGGGAGGGGGCGGCGCAGGGAGGGGGGGGGCAGAGCGGGGGATCCGCCGAGGGGTGGGGGGCGGCGCGGGGACGGGGGTGGCGACGGCGAGATGGCCACGGGGAGGGGGCACGGTGGTGGCGGCGGCGGGAGCAGGGGGTGGCGGCGGCGAGGGGGGTGCGGGGAGGGGGGCGCGGCGAGGGGGGCGCGGTGGTGGCGACGGCGGGAGCAGGGGGTGGCGGTGGCGGTGGCGGCGGGCGCTGGTGGTGGCGGCGGGCGCAGGGGGTGGCGGCGGCGAGAGGTGGCGTCCGCGCAGGAAGTGGGAGTGAGAGAGAGAGTGGAGTGGGGCGGGGCACGGCCGTTACTTGTTTATTTGAGAACCGTTACTAGTTCGTTCCCTTTGCCGTCTGCCAGCGGACGGCAAACATTCTTTGCCGTCCGCTGGCAGACGGCAAAGGGATAACCCATCTGACCTAAATCTTGAGCAGGGCAGCTGGCTCCTTTGCCGTGTGCCAGCGGACGGAAAGAAAGTTTGCCGTCTGCTGGCAGACGGCAAAGATTCAGCCTACAGCAAACACCATCTTTGCCATCTCGCATTTCTTTGCCGTCCGCTTTTTTCTAGCAGACAACAATGGCCTTCTTTGCCGTCCGCTGGCAGATGGCAAAGAACTGGCAGACGGCAAATTCCCTGATTCCAGTAGTGCCTGGTGATGATGTTGAGGGCGAGCGCCCCATGAAGAGGATTCCTGCCAAGGTGATGTGGTATGCTCCTATAATACCACGGTTGAAACGTTTGTTCCAAAACAAAGAGCATGCCAAGTCGTTGCGATGGTACAAAGAAGACCGTAAGAAAGATGGGAAGTTGAGAGTACCCGCTGATGGGTCGCAGTGGAGAAAAATTGAGAGAAAGTGGCCGGACTTTGCAGATGACCCAAGGAACTTATGGTTTGGTTTAAGTGCAGATGGAATTAATCCTTTTGGGGAGCAGAGCAGCAAGCATAGCACATGGCCTGTGACTCTATGTATCTATAACCTTCCTCCTTGGTTGTGCATGAAGCGGAAGTTCATTATGATGCCAGTGCTCATCCAAGGCCCTAAGCAACCCGGCAACGACATTGATGTGGACCTAAGGCCATTAGTTGATGAACTTTTACAGCTGTGGAATAAAAAAGGTGTACGTGTGTGGGATGAGCACAAACAACATGAATTTGACCTGCGAGCGTTGCTGTTTGTAACCATCAATGATTGGCCTGCTCTTAGTAACCTTTGAGGATAGACAAACAAGGGATACCATGCATGCACGCACTGTTTAGATGAGACTCAAAGTATATATTTGGACAAATGCAAGAAGAATGTGTACCTGGGACATCGTCGATTTCTTCCGACCAAGCATGCCTTAAGAAAGAAAGGCAAGGATTTCAAAGGTGAGGTAGATCACCGAAAGAAGCATGTCCTCCGTACTGGTGATGATATAGTTGAGGCAGTGAAGGATTTACAAGTAATCTTTGGAAAAGGTCTTGGCGGACAATCTATTCTGGATGACGATCAGGGACGTGCTCCCATGTGGAAGAAGAAAATCTATATTTTGGGAGCTAGAATATTGGAAAGTCCTAGAGGTCCGCCACGCAATCGACGTGATGCACGTGACGACGAATCTTTGCGTGAACCTGCTAGGTTTCTTGGGCGTGTATGGGAAGACAAAAGATACACCGAAGGCACGGCAGGACCAGCAACGTATGAATGCAAAAGGCGGCATGCATCCAAAGCAGTATGAAGGTCCTGCCAGCTACGCTCTTACCAAAGCAGAGAAGGAAATATTTTTTGAATGCCTGCTCAGTATGAAGATCCCGTCTGGCTTCTCATCGAATATAAACGGAATAATAAATATGGCAGAGAAAAAAAATTCCAGAACCTAAAGTCTCATGACTGCCACGTGATCATGACGCAATTGCTTCCGGTTGCGTTGAGGGGGCTTCTACTAGAAAATGTTCGATTAGCCATTGTGAAGCTATGTTCATTCCTCAATGCAATTTCTCAGAAGGTAATCGATCCAGAAATCCTACCAAGCTTACAGAATGATTTGGTCCAATGTCTTGTCAGTTTCGAGTTGGTGTTCCCATCATCCTTGTTCAATATTATGACGCACGTCCTAGTTCACCTAGTCTAAGAGATTGCCATTCTGGGTCGTGTATTTCTACACAATATGTTCCCCTTTGAGAGGTTCATGGGAGTCTTAAAGAAATATGTTCGTAACCGTGCTAGGCCAGAAGGAAGCATGTCCAAGGGCCATGAAACAGAGGAGGTTATTGAGTTTTGTGTTGACTTTATTCCTGACCTTAAGCCGATTGGTGTTCCTGAATCACGGCATTAGGGGAGACTGCGTGGAAAAGGCACGCTTGGACAAAAATCAATAATATGTAGGGACGGGCATTCTTGGGCGCAAGCACACTACACAGTTCTACAAAATTCTACCTTGGTGACCCCGTATATCGAGAAACACATGGATATTATACGCTCCAAGAACTAGGAGCAGTCTGACCCCTGGATTAAACGTACACACATTGAGACTTTCGACGGTTGGTTGCGAACACATCTCATGAATGGCGACAATGTTGGAGAAGAATTGTACTTGTTGGCCAAGAGACCATCTTCGACTATATTGACTTTCCAAGGGTACGACATAAATGGGAATACATTTTACATGATCGCCCAAGATAAAAAGAGCACCAACCAAAACAGTGGTGTCCGCTTTGATGATGCAGCAAACACTAATAGGGAAAAGGACACATATTATGGTTACATAGACGAGATATGGGAACTTGACTATGGAGGTGATTTGAAGGTCCCTTTGTTCCGGTGCGATTGGGTTAATCTGACTGGAGGAGGGGTAATGGTAGACCCGCAGTACGGAATGACAACAGTGGATCTCAACAATCTTGGGTACACAGAGGAACCATTCGTCCTCGCCAATGATGTGGCGCGAGTTTTCTATGTGAAGGACATGTCTACCAAACAGAGAAAAAGAAAAGATAAGGAAGCGGATAAATCATACGATGAGCCAAAGCGCCACATAGTTCTTTCAGGGAAAAGAAACATCGTGGGAGTGGAGGACAAGGCAGACATGTCAAAAGATTATGAAAAGTTTGATGAAATTCCTCCCTTCACATTGAAGGCTGACCCAAGCATCCTGTTAAATGATGAAGATTGTCCATGGTTACGGTGCAATAATCAACGGGCACACGCGAAGAAAATTTTTTATACCACACGATCCCACTCTCGGATGTGATTGGCTTCACCATCATCACTTTTCTTCTCTAGTGAGTAGCCGGGATGGTCCAGTTTTGTACACGAAGTGCATCCAGATTTTGCTGTAACCCTCTCAACTTTTTAGCACATGCTATGTGGTCGAAATGATGATTCCTTTGCAAGTTTCAACATTTTCAGAGTTCATTTGTATTGCTTTTTAATTTCAGGGTAATTTAGCTTCAAAAATTCATTAAATGCATGAAAAGTAGCAAATGAAGTTAGAAAGGGTTGAAATTTGAGGATGTGGCTTAGAATGGTGCATATTGAATGCACAAAAAGTCTAGAGTTAAACCAAGTTAACAAAAAATGAAATACCTGTGTAACAGATGAGTTTTCGTCCGGAACCCTCATAGTTTGAAGTAGATGGCCCAGTTTTACACGAAGTGCATCCAGTTTTTGCCGTAACCCCCTCAACTTTTTAGCACATGCTATGTGTGTGAAATGATGATACCATGCCAAGTTTCAACCTTTTAAGAGTTCATTAGTATTGCTTTTTAATTTCAGGGTCATTTAGCTCAAAAAAATCATTAAATGCATGAAAAATAGCAAATGAAGTTAGAAATGGCTGAAATTTTAGGATGTGGCTTAGAATGGTGCATATTGAATGCACAAAAAGTCTGGAGTTGAAATAAGTTAAGAAAAATCTATTTTTAAACTAAAGTTATTCACAAACTAGTGATTCACACAAATTTCAAAAGAATTCAAATTCAAACTATTTAAATTTGAAAACTACTGGCACTAATAGAAAATTTATAATTTTTGTGATCTAAAACAAAAAGATTCATTCAAAAACTATAAATATTCTAATAGTTAACCCAAATAGAAAAACAGAAAGTGTCATGTTTAGAAAAACAAAACAAAGCAAAAAAGAGAAAATATACCTTTAGTCCCGGTTGGATCCCCCAACCAGGACTAAAGGTCCCTTCCCGCGTGGAATTTGGGCCGCTGAAAAGATGGGCCTTTAGTCCCGGTTGGTGGATCCAACCGGGACTAAAGGGTGTACCTTTAGTCCCGGTTGGTGCTACCAACCGGGACTAAAGGGTCTTTAGTCCCAGTTGGTAGCACCAACCGGGACTAAAGGTCCTCCCCTATTTATAACCCACTTCTTCCTCCCCACTCCATTCCAATATCGCGCCCGCTCGACGACGCCGCCAGGCTACTGTGCTCGCCCGCGCCGCCCGAGCCGGAGATCCCCACCGCCGTCCGTCCACACCAGTCCACCTCGCGCGCGCGTCGTCGTCGTCCTCGTCCTGCGTGCGCCCCTGCTACTGCCCGCCGACGACGAGCCCCTGCTGCCCGCCGACGACGAGCCCCTGCTGCCCGCCGCCGACGAGCCCCTGCTGCTCTCTCCCTCCTCCCACGGTGAGCCTCCACCTCTCTGTTTCCTCCCTCTCCGATTTATTTTGTCACTTGTTGCAATGTTTTATATTGATGTATGTTTTATATTAGATATTTAGATGTTTAGATGCATGTTTTTAGATGTTTAGATGTTGCTGATTTTGTTCAATTTTTAGATGTTCAGATGCATGTTTAAATGTTTAGATGTTGCTGATTTTCTAATTGAGATATTGCATATAAAGCATCTTGCGTAGCTGTCGAATCGATTGCATAGCGTAGCCGTCCCCGGGAGTCCACGATGCTGGCCGGGGGAGTCCCCGACGCTCGCCAAGGGAGTCCCCGACGCTCGTTGGGGGTGTCCTCGACGATCGCCGGAGGAGCCCCCGACGATCGCCGGAGGAGTCCCCGATGATGATGATGATTAGTTAGATGATGATCGATCGATGATGATTAGCCTCCTCGAATTTTGTGGATATTTTAGATGTTTAGATGCATGTGTTTAAATGTTTAGTTGCATAGCGTACCCGTTGAGTCGACGATGCCCGGCCAGCATCCTCGTCGTCGACTCGGTGGCAACCACCTGCTTGAGAGGCGCCAGCATGTCCGGGACTGGGCTCCGCCGGGCTGGCACTGGGAGGTGCTACCTTCCGGGGCGCGCAGGTTGGTGAGGAATCAGGCTCCCGTCGTCGACCCGGAGTTTCTTTGGTGGCGGTCGCATGGACCACAATCGGTGCGGAGGGAGCCGGCCCCCACGGAGGTGGTACGTCGCCGTGTCAGGGAGGAGGAAGAGCATGTCCGTCGCTACATGGATGGGTTGGACGCCGGCAGGTTCTCCAATACCTGGCAGGTTCTTCAGGGATCTCACCCGAGCTATGATCCTGTGATGGTTCCTTCTCTTTGGGTGTCCACCGCCTCCTACGCGAGACGTCAACTGGATCTGTAGTAGTGATATTATATAATTAATAATATTCGAGATGTATTAGTGATAATATTCGATGATGTATTAGTGATAATATTCGATGATGCATTAGTGATAATATTCGATATTGTATTAGTGATAATATTCGGGAACCCTCTGGTCAGTCCTGATGAGGAGAAGCTTCTATCAACGCAAATGCACAACTTGCATGACTGGTACATGAGAGAAGTAAAGCTCGGGCGACAGAGCCTCATCGTGAACGTCAAGAAAGCGCATTACATCCATGAAAAGATTTGTGGATTGAAAATGAAGAATTTTTCCAGTTATTTAATCAAGCCGCACTCGACAAATCTATCGTCAGTTGCTATTGTCTGTAAGTGATTTCTTTCTATAATTTAAGTCTCTAGCTCATCTCGTTCATTGCGTGTAATTATACTCACTATATTCTTTTGTGTGGTATTATGCAGAATGTAGATTTATGAATTGAAAAGAGATGGAGCCTATGGCATTGGGTTCATTGACCCAAATACCGTTTTTTAAGATGTGATAAGGACCGACCCTAAAGACACAGAGAAATGCTTGCTAGAGTTTTTGATGGACCTAAAGTACAAACTAGAAATACTTTTTCCTTACAACTTCAATTGAGTGTTACTGTCTTGTACTACAAATTCTATTTTTGCTTATATATATATATATATATATATATATATATAAATATATATAGATATATGTATATATCACTACTAGGAGAAACCTTATAGGCAGGACACTATCAGTAGCGCTGGAATGTAACAGGCGCTGCTGGTAATTATCAGTAGCGCTGGATTTCGGCAGCGCTACAAGTAAGGACTTAGCAGTAGCGCTGGAAACAAAAAGAGCGCTACTACTAAGCGGCACCCGACGAGCCCACCGACACTATTGGTAGTAGCAGCGCTGTCCAGAATACTGCGCTACTACTAAGATTTTAGTAGTAGCGCTTTTTTTAGTGGAACCACTACTGCTAATGGGCCCCACTTAATAGTAGCGCTCATTCTGTAAAGCGCTACTACTAAGTAACATAGCAGTAGCACTTTCTGAAAAACAGCACTACTGCTATGCGTGGCTGGTGCCACCTTTTCACCCCCCTCCCCCTCATCCCCCCCATTTGCCCTCTCTCCCCCTCCTTTCCCCTCTCCCCTCACCATTGTTGCCCTTCTTCTCTCTTCCTCCTACCTCTCTTCTCTCCACATTAGTGCCCCCCTCCACCATAACTCTCCTCCATAAATGGCCTTCTCATCTCTAGCTAGCTCCATAAATGCCCCCTACCTCATTTATTTGGCTCTCCCTCTATTCCATTAGATATAGATCTAGCTAGCTCATCTCTCTCCCTCTCCATTAGTTACCTAGAGTCATCTCTCCTCCCCAACAACTAGATCTAGCTAGCTATTTAGCCATCCACACTTTCGATCCCTATAGGTAGCGAAAGGCTTCATCCGGTCGATCAGTCTCTCTCGGGAGATAGGTGAGTAAAAAGTTGTTCATTTCAAGAATGGGAATATGTGTGTGAATGGGAATATGTGTGTTTGGGATATGGAGAGATATGTGCGAGGGACATGCCCCCGAGTTGCTTATGTTTTGCCGAAATGTCGATTTATTTCCGTTTCGGTGAATTTCGAGCAAACTCGATATGTCCTATTTTTAGGCAAGGTCATGCCCAATTTTTATATGACTTTGATGCATGCATGCATTTTGTTTATAACCCTTTTGCTTGTTATACCATGCATGTAGTCGGTCATCAAGGTGAGTGGATCGAAGGTGGAGCGATACATGCAATCCGCGGTGATGGACATGTATGCAAATAATCGGACTAGGATTAGATGTCCGTGTTCAAGATGCAAAGAAGGAGTCCTTTTGGACCCTTTTGATCGTGGCAGGTTGAAGGCGCACCTGCTGATGAATGGTTTCATGGATGGCCATACTCGGTGGATAAGTGAAGATGATGATGATGAGGACGTCCACATGGCAGGGAATAATGACATGGGGCTAGACGAAGAGATGACCGATCGACACGAAGACGATGGCGCCAGACATGGCGGCGGGGAAGAGTTAAATGACGGTGGCGGAGAAGATTCCGGACACGACGAAGAAGAGTTCGGACATGGCAGAGAAGAGGCGGCGGTCACGCCGCAGTCTTCGACGCTACTAAGTGTAGTCGTGCAGGACCCTCATGTTCGAGACCTCCTTCGCAAGAGTACGACTAGCGAGAGAGCTGCTTCTAGAGAGGAGGCCAAGCTGGCGCAACTTGAAGTAGACTCGAAGACTCCATTGTATGACGGTTGCGATCCCGAGGTGACCCGCTTGAGTTTCACGCTCGAACTTCTAAAGACGAAGGCGAAAAACAAATGGACAGACAAAAGCCTCGATGAGCATTTGAAGTATCTACATAATAAAGTTCTTCCCGCGGGGAACCTGTGTCCTACTAGTGTCGATGAGGCCAAGAAAATCGTTTGCCCTTTTTATTTGCCGCACATTAGGTACCACGCATGCATTAATGATTGCATCATTTATCGGGGGGAGCACGCGGAAAAAAAACCAGTTGTCCAGTGTGCAATGCTTCTCGATACAAGAAGGCAGGAAAGAAAGGTCCTCAGAAAGTTGTCTGGTACTTTCCAATCACTCCCCGTCTGCAGCGGTATTTCATAGATCCTAAGGAAGCAAAGCTCATGCGCTGGCACGCGGAGAGGAAGAAGCCCAACGATGGAGATGATCCGAAGCTGAGACACCTCGCAGATGCTAGCCAGTGGAGAGCATTCAACGCCGTATATGGATTTGCTGCAGAAGATCCAAGGAACATCGTGCTTGGTGCGAGTACCGATGGCATGAATCCGTTTGGAAACCAAAACACCAACCACAGCACATGGCCCGTCTTTGTATGGATGTACAACCTCCCCCCATGGAAGTGCATGAACACAAAGTACATACACATGAGCATGCTCATTCAAGGGCCGAAACAACCGGGAAATAATATTGACCTATATATGGGGCTTCTGAAAGAGGAGCTAGACACGTTATGGAAAACACCGGCATGGACATGGGACGCCAGCAAAGGAGAGTATTTCTATATGAGAGCCGCGCTGATGACGACGGTGCACGACTATCTCGGTTACGGGTACACCTCAGGCCAGGTGTGCCACGGATACTTCGGATGCATGAGGTGCATGGATGATACAACGTCTCAGCAGCTTACGTCAACGAAAGATGGCGAGTCCGGGAAAATCGTGTACATGGGACATCGTAGATGGCTCGAGAAGGATGACCCGTGGAGAAAGCGTGGAGATCTATTCAATGGGTTGGCTGAGCATTGAGGACCTCCACGTAAGAGGAGCGGCGCCGAAATCAACGAGCTGTTGAAAAACTGGGAACAGTGCCCCGCGCCGGGAAAGATGAAAAAGGCGCCGGAGCCGCTACTGAAGGTATGGAAAACGAGGTCTGTTTTCTGGGACTTGGAGTACTGGCCCAATCACTACACGCCTCATTGCCTCGATCAAATGCATATCACAAAGAATGTCCTCGAGATCTTGCTTGGCACACTGATGAACATGCCGGAGAAGACCAAGGACGGGCCGAAGGCAAGGAAAGACTTGGAAGATTTGAAGATCAGGAAAGATCTCGACCATAAAAAGTCGACGAAGGAGACGGAGATGGAGACGGAGGAGGGGCAAAGGGGCAGAAAAGTCAACAAGAAGGAGGAGAATTATTGCCCCCCTTCTTGCTTCACCTTAAGTGCGAAGGAGATCGATCAATTCATCGAGTGCCTTATGGGAATCAAACTCAGTTCTGGTTACTGTGGGAAGATAAGCAGATTTCCAGACCCCAAGAAGAAAAGGTTCAGCGGGATGAAGTCTCATGACTGTCACGTGATGATGACGCAGATACTCCCGGTTGCCATTAGAGGGATAATGGACAAGCACGTCCGTGACATGCTTACTGGTCTCTGCAACTTCTTCGACGTTATCTCTCGAAAGTCCATAAGTGTGAAGCAGCTCCGAAGGCTACAGGAAGAGATCGTTGTCATACTATGTGAGCTTCAGATGTACTTCCCGCCCGCGTTCTTTGACGTCATGGTGCATCTGTGTGTCCACATCGTGGACGACATCATCGACCTCGGGCCGACATTCCTTCACAGCATGATGCCGTTTGAGAGGATGAATGGGGTCATCAAAGGATTCGTTCGTAACATGTCCCGTCCCGATGGGAGCATCGTCCAGGGGTATCTGACGCATGAGTGCATCTCCTTTTGCGAGAATTATATAGGCGTCGGAGACCCTTTTGTTGGTTTGCCCGCCAAGAAGCACGATGGGAGGCTCGGAGGAGAAGGTCACAACAACGGCCGGAGGGAATTGCACGTAGACTACTCGGATCGACGGAACGACTTTGACAGGGCTAACTTAGTAGTGCTACAACACCTAGATGTGTTAGATGATTATGTGGCACGGCACAAAGAAACCATCCCAAATAAGTACCGTGATAAGGGGATGCTTAAGACGGACGACGAAGTTACTGTAGAGCACAACGCCACTTTCTTGCGTTGGTTCAAAGAGCAAGTTCTTGAAAATCCCCCGGAAGAGGGCAGTTCGGACGGATTGCTCATACACGCCTTAGCACATGGCCCCGCGCCCAAACTCGCGACCTATCAGTCATATGATATCAACGGGTACACGTTCTACACGGAGGCCAAACACATGGATAGTGATTACCAGAACTCCGGGGTGACGATTGAATGCGTGACCGACGCCAATGACACAACTGAAAGATTCTACGGAAGGGTCGAAGAGATCTGGGAGCTTGACTATGCTGGAATGCACGGTGCGATGATGTTCCGTGTCAGATGGGCTAAGGACGTTGTAAGAGATAACAAGTATTTCACTACCATGTCTATACCCGACGCGAAGAGCGCAACCATGAACGTTAACGTCATCGCCAAAACTGAGCCATGGGTACACGCTAAGCACGTGACACAATGCTTCTTCATAACCGACCCGACCAATCCCAGCCGTGTTGTCATGAGGAGAGGTAAAAGGAGCATCGTCGGAATGGATGGAGTCGCCAACGAGGAAGACTACGACCAATACGACAACCCGATGAGGGAAGACTACAACTAACACAACGCTACTACTATGTGTAATTTAGAATTAAAAAAACTAAAAATTAAAACAGTTAGCAGTAGCGCTGGATTACCACACAACGCTATAGCTAATTTAGCTATAGCGCTGGATCCTAATCCAGCGCTACTACTATTTTGAGTTAACCCATAGCGCGTGCTCAAATTTTGCCAAGTCCCATTCCCCCCCCCTCACTCTCCCACCTCTCCCCCTCCTCTCTGCTGTCGCGCGCCGCCGTCGCCCCTGCCCGCCGCCGTCGCACCTGCCCGCCGCTCCGACCTCCTCCTCGTCCGCGCCGACGCCCGAGCCCTCCCTCGACCTCACCATCGCCGCGTGGGCCCGCCCTCGACCTCGCCACCGCCGCCCCTGCCCGCTCTCACCACTATTCTGTCGCCGCCGGCCGTCGCCCCTGCCCGCTCCGGCCTCCTCGTCCGCGCCGCCGCCGTCGACCTCACCCTCTCTCTGCGTCGCCGCCATTCAGGTACCCCCCCATCCCCCCACCTCCCCCTCTCTCTAGTCAATTAGGAAAAAAAAATCTAGGGTTCATATCTTGCTTAATTTTAAAAATAATAATTAGTTTTTAAAAATAGAATTGTTGCTACTTAGTAATAGAAGACAATAGGAATTAATTAAATTTTATAGCTATAAATAAAAAACTTTAAATAAAAAACAGTAGCAAATTTTGTAGCTTAAAAAAAACTAGCTAGGCTTTGTAGGTATAAAAAGCAGAAGCAAAAATTTATAAAAAATAGTAGAAAAAATTTATAAAAAACAGTAGCAAAAAATTATAAAAAACTGCTCCCTTCCTATACTTTTTTAGCTATAAATAAAAAACAGTAGCAAATGTTTAGTGAGGTCATTTTGCAATAGTTTTTGATTTTTGAAAAGACCACTATTTTGAAATGTTTAGTGAGGTCATTTCACTATGTGTACTTGCTTTGTATATGTGCTCCTGTTGGTTGAATGTTGGTTGCAAATTGATGTTATATATGTGCTCCTGTTGGTTCCAAATTGATGTTATATGATTTTGCAATGTTGGTTGAATGTCGAAGAATATCCGATTGGCCTATGTTTTGCCGGAATGTTGATTCATTTCCGTTCCGGCAAATTTCAGGCGCTCCATATGTCCACTTTTTAGCAAAGGTCATGCCGAAAATTTCCGTGATTTTCGGCATGACTTGTGCAAGAAACTAGGACATATGGAGTGCCCGGGATTTGCCGGGGGGAATGAATCAACATTCCGACCAAATATAGGCCCCTTTTTTCTCTTCATTATATCTTTTATTTACAATTGTTGAATAGGAAACATGTCTGGCCACGCCTCAGCCGGGGGTTCTGCTCGCCCAGAAGAAGACCCCATCGAGGCAGCAAATCACTATTTCGATTACCTGGACGAACACCAGATGGGGGTGCATGGTGGCGGCAGTGGCACCAACCTCGACACCGACGCCGACACCGGCACTGGCACCGACACCGACACCACCCCCGAGACCGGCAACGATGCTGTCGTAGCCGGTAAAGAACCGAAGCAGAAGAGGTCACGAAGACCAAACGAGCTCGGCATCGGACAAATTGTGGTCACGGAGATGCACCCCAAGAAATTAGAGCCAACGGCGCCGGATGAAGCGCACTCGTGCTGGGGCAATCAACTAGGATGCATCCTCAGGGAAACCGCCAACATCAACGATGAGAAGTTGAAGAAGATACCACATATGGAGCACATGCTCCTAAAGAAGTTGCACAATAGGTTCATGTTCCCCGGCCGCACAGAAAGCAAAGAACCGTGGGACGATGACGCCATGACAAAGATAAACAGCAAGGCGATGGTGACGTTCACCAATGACTTGTCCGCCTGGAAAGTTCGGGTGAAAAAAGCGATTGATAAGAATGAACCGTGGTCCAAGATTCATGCTGACAATCCGACACTTACGGAAGAGGACTTTGAAAAATTCAAGGAGACTTGCGCTAAAGATGAAACCAAGAAAAAGTCAGAGAAAATGAAGGCGCTCCAGGCCAGGAACACGCCTCCCCACCGCCTCGGAAGTCGTGGTTACGAGGGGAAGAGGCACGTACGGGCCAAGGAGGACGCAAAACATGAAAGTCACGGAATCCCAGATCCCTTGGCGGAGTTCACCGACCCGCTAGAGCGTGACTGGATCAGGGCCCGGTACAAGTGGGACCGCATCAAGAAGATCTTTTACACGGACCCGAACACGAGGGAGTTCATGAGACTTCTGGTAATTGTTATATTACCACATTATCATATTAGCTTCCAATCAATTCGACTACAAGTTTTGTCACATTATTAGTAAACCATCCACGTTCCTTTTGCAGAAAGAGTAGCACCAAAAGGCAGCCGAAAGCGACGAGTCGTCACAGTCGTCGGCGAGGCCCAAGTGGGACACCCATTTCAACCGGGCCCTGAACATACTGAAAAAGGTCCCAGAGGACCAACCGCCGTCCTATGGACTTGTGCACGGCGTCCGAGATGGCGCCTCGTGGAAGACGTGCTACCACGAGGAGCCAGAGGAAAGAAGGAAGAGACGGTTGCTTACTCAACAGACCATCGACCAGAAGGTCGCGCTTGCGGTCAATAAGTCCAAAGCTGAGACCAAAGCAGAGTTGGAACAGATAGTCGATGCAAGGGTCAGTGCAGTGGTAGCTGGCGTCACGGCTGACTTCACATCTTCCATTTCCAGCTTGCTTCCGGCATTTTTTGAATGGACGAAGAAAAATCCAGATAAAGGGCCAGCGGACTTTCCCCTTCCCAGCTACGTCGGGAGCAATTCGGTGAACATCGCACCACCAGCACCTGCTCACGCCACCGCACATGCTCCCGTACCTGGTCCCACTCCTGTTCATAGCAGCCCGTCCTCCGTCTCTGGCCTACTCGGCGGGGCTTCATCTTTGGCTGAGCTCGACGCCCTCACGGTAATTACGCATCATACCCTCTTGACCAGCATATCTATAGTCTTCCGTTTCAGTTGCCTTTCGGATGTTTGACATCGCAGACATGTCTTCACTGGCCAACGATACCCCGTGCACCCTACTGTACGACATCAAGGGCCAGAAGGTGGCCGTGGGAAAGGCAACGATCGTGAAGCCGAAGGACCGCATGTTCCACAACCGAGAGATGCCCGATGGCGTCTTCAAGGTTAACGTGGCCAGTGTCTTAGCGGGCTTCGAGGATTTGCCTCCTCCGGTACCAGTCGATGACGAGGAGATCCCTCAACGGATTGGCGCATGCAAGAGCTGGTTCTTGCCTTGGCCGAAGACTCTTCTTCGTGTCGAGGCGCCTAGTATCACACCAACGACAGCTTCTCAAGAAGGTATGAACACCACCCCACCTACCAAATTACCTGCACCTGTCGTGGTGGGTGATAGCGGACGACGTGAGGGAGAGCCTCCATTAGAGCCAGATGACATCGCCCCCATTGTCGAAGAAGCAAATGCTGATGATGACATGGAGGAGGATGATGATGACCCAGACAAGTATTTCAATACCGCCTATGATGATGGAGGATTGATGGCTCAGGACGACGAAGACTCAGGCTATGACCGTGGAGATGATGACTTGATGCTGCCTGATTTGCCGGAGCCGGAACGTCCTAAGGCGGAATGCAAAAAGTCTCTCTTCAAGCGATCCTCGCAGGAGACGCCTCCAGATGCCGCCTCTACCCAGCAAGAACCCGAGGGCCGTCCACTGATTAGCTCGACGACACTGGGGGTGGTGGTTAGGGAAGGTATGGTGGGCTCACTACCGCCACCCGCCAAGAAGCAAAGGAGGAGATCGGACAGGAAAGGCCCTAAAGGCGCCAGAGCTGCTTCAAGCAGCCAGCCGCCTCTAAAGCCCCGGGTGGTAGACAGAATACCTGTCGAAGGTGCGAAGCGTTTCCATGTCGCCGGCGACCCGATCCTACCTGCGAAAGCGCTAGAGCACATACTGAACAATGATCTAAGGAGACTCCATGAAGATGTGCTGGCCAGAGAGAAAAGCCTTCTCATCTCGGAAAAACCAGGATACCCGCTTTACGCGGCTCAGGTGCCGGGTGGGAAGTTGTACGTCGAGGGATGGCCCGCAGATAAGTTCATCCTCGATTTGACTACATCTATGACATGTTCCACATGACCAAGCTGGATTTCCAGTTCATCCGCATGTATGCGCTGTATCTCAACTACATCATCAGGATCGAGAACATAAAATATATCTGCGTCGTGGACCCGTACCATATGCACGAGAGCTTCTTGGATGTCTGCAAAGAGCACCGTGACTATGCGAGCAAGTACATTGGAGGCTTCATGATCGCTAATAAGGACAAGGAAGCGATTCTCCTGCCTTATCATCCCACATAAGTCATCCGCGCATATCCTTTCGTAAGTGTTAATCATTCCTTTGCAAGCATGGAGGCTAATTTGAGGTGTACTTAATTTGGGCAGCGGGGGGGGGGGGGGGGGCGCCGTCCTCATCGTTCTGTACCCAGAATACTCCCATGCTATCTACTTGGACTCATCGAAGAACATCAAGAAAAAGGATTAGAAGCACATAAAGAGTGTTCTCGATAGTGCCCTGTTAACCTTCAGCCTGTCTGGTGGATATATCAAGGTGAAAAAGTACAGGAAGAACGGGCTGGTTTTCAGCCATAAGACCGACTTCTGCTGCATCCAGCAACCGCACATCAGTAAGGCTGATGGATTCTACCTCATGCATCACTTGCTCGAGTTCAGAAGGGATAATCAACACCTTCGCATGTCAGCTACTACCAACGATGCCGAGATTGTCAACTGGGCCACAAGCATAGGAAAGACACCGGATCATCGAATCCGAGTTGAGTTTTATCACGTACAGTGTGAACTTGCCCAAGTGATCATGAAGCAGGTCCTCGAACCAACAGGGATGTTCTACCATGGGCCAATCACGCGGGATGATGTCCGAGCACTGCTAATCGCTCAGCGTCTGGACCTGAACCTTTCAAGAAGCTCGGGTGCTTCCTCCCTGACTATGAAGATTGGACCGCCGACATGGAGGACTGATTGTCGTTGACAATATATGTGTCACTAGCGTCCAGACGAAACTATGTGATGTAATGAAACCGTGGTCCTGAACTAGCGTAGATCGCTCTAGTTAATTAGTTTGGGTATGAGGAACTTCGTCATTTATGTTTACAATAGGTTGCTTGTATTTTGCTAATTATGCCTCTTTGTTTTCTTAAGTACATTATGTTGCATATTATCGTTCAGTTCATCAACTGACGATGCAGGTACATAGATCAGAGATGGCGAAGGACTGCTACGTCGTGTTCGTTGGGAGGGTTCCAGGAGTCTACGACCACTGGCCAGATGCTCAGGCCCAGGTGGACAAGTACCCGGGTGCTAGCCACAGAGGGTTCGACAGCAGAGCCGAAGCGGAAAGTATTTTCTTGAGGTGGACGCTCCGGCAAGAGCGGGGGCGGAACCGTCGGTGCCTCAAGGACTACATAGTCACGGTCTTGCTCATGCTGATCGCTCTTCTCTTCTACATCATGGTTTAGATAGAGATGATGAAACTTGTGTGTGTGTGCCATGACCATGCAGTTGCACTTATTCGAGACATGACATGACTTGTGTATCGCTATTTTCGAGATGTGATGATATTTGTGTTGAATGATGATGATGATGGTATGACGAGACTACTGTATGTGTATGATATGATGAGAATAGTGTATGTTTATTGTGATCTGATGAAACTACTGTATAGAGCCTGTATAAATACATCACAAATACGTAGAGGGGGTATGAATCTGTGAAAGCAGGAATACTAGCAGCAGTGCTGGAAGGCATCTACCAGCAGCGCTGGATTAGCAGCAGTGCTTGCCTTTCTGCAGCGCTACAGATAGTTAGCAGTAGTGCTGGTCAGCGCAACGCTACTGCTAACCATACTTAGCAGTAGCGCTGCACCAACCAGCGCTACTGCTACAACTTAGCTGTAGCGCGTTAGCAGTAGCGCTGGACCCAGCGCTACTGCTATAGGTTTTTCAAGCGCTACCAGTAGGCTTTCTCCTAGTAGTGTATATATATACTCGATGTTAGGTGTAGTTAATGAGTTATGCATGCATGCCCGCTTATACAAATCGTGTGCGCAGCTACCACTCGATCCTGCTAGTCATTAGAGTTGACGATGGAACTGTTGAAGTACTGGACTCACTAAATAAAGAGCCTGAAGATTACATAAGTTTGTATTGGATGCTCGACAGGTAATTTCAATCATTGACGCACTATGTCGGCTTCTTTAGTTCATTTCCTGATATCAAGTAATTAATAACTCCTTTATTCATTTTCCTTGCCGGGCAGGGTTTGGAAAAAATTCATCAAAAAGGTTCGAGGTGAATGGAAAGAAGAGTTGAAATGGCGAAAGCCTAGGGTAATTAAGTAGTTTCAATACTACGTCTGCGCATCTATTTAATTCTAGTTTCAATACCATTATCATGCTTGATTATTATCTGATTGAATTCTATTCTCATAAAGTGCATGATGCAGGCACAAGGGACTAGTTTATGTGCATACTACGTTTGCGAGAACATTCGATTTATGACCGAAAAGACCAAAACTACAAGAGATCTTTGGGTACGTAGACACCATTCACATTTTTTTATCATGATCTAATATATATATACACACAAATAACATGTTCATATTGATCTCCTTCTTTAAAGATGCACGAGATGCGGGATCAGCTCCTACCAAAGGACCGCATACGAGCAATTCAAGAGGAAATTGCGGGATTTTTGCTTGAGCAGGTCATATCTCCCGACGGAGAATACCATTTCACCTAATGCCTGCATGTAATGATCTGAAAATTGTAAGAGGAATTGTATATATACCAAATTATACATATGTGTATGGTCGCACGAGAAATTATATGATATATGATCGGTTCTACGAGAAATTCTATTATATATGCATAACGTGTACAGTATGTAGTAGCGTAAAATATGTTTGAAATGAAAAAGAATTAAATGGAAAACACAAAATGAAAAGGAAAAATAAACAATATAACCTAAACCCATAAACCCCGAAGCCCCTAAATCTTTAGTCCCGGTTGGTGTTACCAACCGGGACTGAAGGTCCCCATGACCTGGCGCACGCTGCCGACCACGTGGCCAGGGTTTAGTACCGGTTCGTAGCCAACCGGGACTAAAGGCATCGACCCTTTAGTCTCTATACATTAGTCCCGGTTGGGGAACCGTGACTAAAGGCCCTTCCCAACCGGGACTAATGGCCTGTTTTCTACTAGTGACTCCCTCCACCCCTCTCATCCCTCCTTCCTCCCTCTTCCATCCCCCTTCTTCCCTGTTGTTAGATTATGCGGAACATTTGGACCCTATATGTCATCTCCAGCATTTTCGTTTCTATTTTACAAAGCATGTAATTTACCTGTTACTATTTCGGCAAAGTTTTTTGTGGCAAAGGGGAATAGAATCATGGAATCTGTGCAGCCTAATTAGTTTCTAGTTTTTGTACCTGTTACATGATTTTAAGTGCTATATGTGTTCTTGGGCGCGCGCCACACACACATACACATCATTAGGCTTTGGAAGCATGTCAATTTGCTGTCGAAGAAGATAAACAGAGGGGATGCCATCATTAATTCATTATTGTTGTTAAATAAAATGATATTGTTGTTGATTTGTTATTAAATATGGTATTGTTGTTATTGTTGTATAATAAAATTATATTTTCTATAGCCGCAATTTTTTCAAGTCGACGATGCCCATCTCGCATCCTCGTCGTCGACTCTGCACCGGCGACAATCTGCTTTAGAGGCGCCAGCATGTCCGGGACTGGGCTCCGCCGGGCTGGCACTGGGAGGTGCTACCTTCCGGGGCGCGCAGCTTGGTGAGGGATCCGGGTCTCGTCGTCGACCCGGAGCTTCTTTGGTGGCGGTCGCGTGGGCCACTATCTGTGCGGAGGCAACCGGCAACCGAGGAGGTGGTGCGTCGCCGTGTCAGGGATGAGGACGAGCACGTCCGTCGCTACATGGTTGCGTTGGACGTCAGGTTCTCCAATACCTGGCAGGTTCTTCAGGGATCTCACCCGATCTATGATCCTGTGATGGTTCCTTCCCTTTGGGTGTCCACCGCCTGCGCCGCGAGACGTCAACTGAATTATTAGTGATAATATTCGATGCTCCATTAACTGGTTTATTCGAGATGTATTAGTGATGTTATCTGATAATATTATATGAAGAGTCCCTGACGATCGCTGGTGATATTATATGTATTAGTGATATTATATATATGATGATCTTGCTAAAAAAATTGTTGTTGATTTTTAATCTTAGAATCATGAACACAGGAAATGTCGATGTCGTCTGACGACGAGGATAGGATCCCTGAGTGCCCTTTGTGCTGGGATGACAGGGGTATATGCGATGGTTATCCTCACCTAGACAACGGTACATCATTCACCGTCAAGCTAACGGATGAATTTACAATTATTACGGTATGTAAAGACGGCATGTATTTTTTGTTAATGAAGTATGACATGTGTGCTTTTTTGCTTTAATTAACCTTTAATTTTCTTATGTACAATTCGACTAGTGCGTTGCCTACCATGCAAGATTCGCTGTCTTGGATAAGTTCCATTTCAAAGAGAAGGATAGTAGAGAGCCTAAGATAGCTCACCTAAAAACGGAGCATTACACTTTTCTTGTTAAGGTGAAAAGTAACGAAGATCACACATATTTTGGTTGTTCTAATTGGAGAACATTTTGCAAGGCGTATGGGTTGGATGAGGACATGAACATTACCTTCGATCTCGGTAATGACGATGTTCGTGATAATAATATAGACATTTGGGTGCATGCAGAGGATGACTTGATTCCAGTTCTACCTCAAGGTGCGTTTGTCAACAGATTTGTTAGGTAATTTATATTGATTATTGAAAAGTATTTGGTACTCATCCCGACTAAATTTATTTATTTTTAATTATCAGCTTATTTCCGTGCTACAAGAACTACCCGATAGATAATAGATCGGACGTACTATAGTTATAACTCCAAGCTTACTTGTTTGGAGAAAGATCATCTCATCTCATTTATTCATGCTGTTCAGCATCATAATAAAAATTACATGACTGGTAACATTTATCATGGATATGTGCCACTAGTGCACAAGTTAAACCCTTATAACATCACTAGTGACAACTTTGTAAGAATTTTTTTACTCATGTGTCATTAGTCCATCCTTTTCATACATTGTTCTTAAGCAAAACTAGTTTGCTAACTATGTTATTATAACTTATGTTCTTCAATAGGTACTCCCGCCAGAGACCGTGCCTAAATGGATGTTTACCAAAGGTGATTTGTATATGGTTAGTTTACGGCCAATGCCGATGAGTTACCCTGGTAAATACACGATATCTGAAAGTGAGAATACCATGAAAATCAAAGGATGGAGCAAGGCAATAAAAACATCCAGGCAACCACTTGGAGACTATAACTTGCGCAAGCCAGCAGTTGAAGATAGGTTGATCTGTATTCTTCAATGGGGAGATGCATGAGTTCACCTTTTTATGCTATTTTACCTAGGAGAGAGCAGTTGTTAGTGTTTCTAACTTGTGATAACTTGATCATTTGCTAGTATGATAACAACCAGAATGATGAGGAGTTCACCGTTTTTATCTTATTTTACCTAGAATGATGAAGAGTTGATTAAGATGATGATGAGTTGTAATATGACATATACCAGTACAAATTAGCTGGATGCAATAGACCAAGTTGAATTAGAGGAAAATACGATGATGATGTATATTAATATGTGTAACTGCGTGAAAATACAATATAAATATAAAAGAAAATGAGAACACAAAATGAAACACAGCCCTTTCCAAAAAAAAAAAAACCTAGACCCCAGCGCTTGGCAGGGGCTGACGCGTGGCTGCCCTTTTGTCCCGGTTGGTGTTACCAACCGGGACTAAAGGTCCTCCTGCGTGGGCGCCCTACAGCGGCCACGTGGAGCTCCTTTAGTCCCGGTTCGTCACACAAACGGGACTAAAAGTGTGGACCTTTAGTCACGATTGTTTTGTCGCGATTGCTGAACCGGGAATAAAGGCCCTCCGGAACCGGGACTGATGCCCTGTTTTCTACTAGTGTGCCCCTCACACTAGCGAAACGAAATTCTCCCTCGGTTCCAAGATATAAGGTGTATTGTTTTTCTTGAAAAGCCAAATTTATTTAACTTTGGCTAAGTTCGGAGTAAAAAATATCAGCATCCACAGTACTAAATAAATAAAATATAAAAAATTATTTCATGATGAATTTAATGATCGCAACTTGATATTATGAATATTAATATAGTTCCCTACAAATTTGATCAAACTTGAAGAGCTTTGGCTTTTTTAAAATATAATACACCTACACAAGCCGGGTCCAGTGTCCCTCTTTTATTGCAATAATGCTACACATACGGATGTAACTTCTTCCTCCCCTCCATCGATCTTCACCTCCTCCACACACTCGTTAGATGCCATCTGGGACTTGCATCGTAAAAAGAAAGATGCCGACTGGGACAAATGATATGTCTGCAGCGTACGGTAAGGGTGAGCCGTGGTGGTCGGCAAGGTAAGATCGGATCTAGGGGTCTTGGACTGTGGTGCCAAGGGTTAATTTTCATGGCCTTTGTCCCTTTCTTTAAGCGAACATGCCACGGTCGATGATGTAACAGCGCGTGTTTTGCATGTTGTCGTGCACACACACAGACAAAACAATGAGCATCTCATGCAATTTTTTTTTTTGGAAAAAATAAAGATATCAGCATTCTAGGCAGATGCGGACGAGGATCGTTATCACTATCAGGTTCACGTGTTCGACTTTCTCCCCCGTGGCCCATGCTCTCTTGATTCTTGAGAACGCACATGCATATTGGCTTTCTTGATTTTGATTTCTTCCCTTTTTTGTCTGGTTGTCTGTATGGTGCTATGTTTGTCTGCTACCCATTGGCTGGATCTGGCTGCTCCAATCTCTCTCACTCTCTCTGTCTTCTTTCGAAAAAATATAAAGATATCAACATTCTAGGCAGATGCGAACGAGGATCATCAATACGATCACGTTCACGTGTGTGATTTAGTCCCCCGTGGCCCGTGGCCCAGTCTCTCCCTCGCACATGGCCTTTTTGTTTGTTTGTTTTTGAGAACGGACATGCTATTTGCTCTCTAGATTTTCATTTTGATTTCTTCCTTTTTTTTGTCTGCTTGTCTGTGTAAGGTGCTATCTGCTATGTTCGTTGGCTAGCCATTGGCCCGATGTTGCTGCTCTCTCCCTCTCTATACATTTTCTTGTCCGCAAGGGGCGGTGGTCCAGACTCGAGAGCGGGCCACGAAATGGTAGAAAAGCACGCTCGGTGTGTCCACCCTGACTCACAGCTAGCCATCTAAAATCTACTGAACAGAAAAGCTAGGCATGTAAACTAGTTTCTCTCTAAAAAACGGTCGTTAATTTTGTATTAAAGTTAGTATAAACTAAATGTCTCTAAACTAGTACTTCCTTCGTTCCAAAATAATGTGTTCAATTGTATCTTAAATATTAAATTTAGTACAAAGTTAAGACACTTATTTGAGGGGGAGGGGGTATATACCCAAAAAAAATAAACAAATGGGTGCTGGAGCTTCAGATGATAATTATTTTAATAAAACTGTTATATGATCGTGTATGATTCGTTTTTGCAAGTACACCAAAACAAATCAGATTCCTATATAATTGTAGGAACATATTAATGATTTCAAATGTGAATTAACATGCGTGCCCAAACATTGTGAATCTATATTTAGTCACATGGGAATATCTTCATATCGCTTCTCAATTCATTTGAACCTAACTCGTACAAATAAATAAACTGCTCTAAACTACTTAGTATATTTATTAACTGAAAAAACATGACGTATATCTGAAATTCTAGCGGTGCTTATTCTCATATTTTATGTAAGCCGGTGTACATGGAAATCCGCGAGCAAGGGCACTACCCAAATGTGGGAAGCTGGGAGTCCAACGCAGCCGTGTGTTGCCTCTCGATATACACGGGCCATGGTCGTACGTATGCGCATGTGTAGTGTGGTTGTACGTATGTGTAGCGTGGTTGTATATACATCACAATATTTTTTGTAGCGTGGTTGTACGTACATGTACACGATTTAGATGGGACAACCTTAACTGCTATATTGGGGGCTCTACTACGACACGTGCCGCTTCTTACTCGGCCATGGTTCCTCATTATAGAGAGACCGATCGACCAATATGTAGTTACACGTTCGCGGCCAGACAGATAACGCTAAGTACGCTTGATTCCGCATAATAAGAAGTCACTTCCTTCCGTGCGCCCGTAGACTTGGTGGGTCCAGTTGTGAGGTGGAGGAATCATTATTTTGCGGCTAATAAGGAGGCACTTCCTTACGTGCGCCCGCAGACTTGGTGGGTCCAAGTTATTAACGACTCCACATACAATCCTCGTCCGATGGTTATTGTATGTTGACCCCGTTGAGCACATCGCGCTGAGAGCACCAAGGCGGTGAAAGACGGCGAGGCCCAGAATGGGGACGAGCCAAAGCAGTGGAAGAAGAGACAGTGGATGCCCACACGGACGGAAGTATGAGGGTTGACTGATTCGGCTGCGGGGTGAGATTGCTGTCGCCGAAGAATAACAGAAAGTGTGGGTGTCTGGAGGGATGGCCTAGCCAACGGTACAGCGAGGCAGTGATATGTCCATTTTGCATCGTGAATTCTTATTGATATTTATGTTATTCTTGTCCATTATTCCTCATTATGATATAAGTCTTATGTCTTTTCTCTCTAAATTTATAAGGTACATCACAAAGGGGGAAATTGTCGGAAACTGGAATTTTGGACCTGAAAACCAGGAAAAAGTCTGAAAAATCACTGGACTCCAAATGACCTGAAACTTCACGGAGCATTTTTTTTGGAATATATGTGAATTATTGGGCCAAAAATATACGAGAGGGGGCCACCTGCTGACCACAAGCCAATAGGGCGCACCCACCCCCTCTGGGCGCACCCTGTTAGCCTGTCGGGCCCCAGCAGGTCCCCTCGCCACCTCCTTTTCTATAAGGTGTGTTTTGACCTAGAAAAAAATCAAGAAGAACCTTTCGGGATGAAGCGCCGCTGTTTCGAGGCGGAAACCTGGGCAGAGCCTCTTTTGCTTTTCGGCAGAGCGATTCTGCCGGGGAAACTTCTCTCCGGGAGGGAGAGATCGAAGCCATCATCATCACCAACGCTTCCTCCATCGTGGGAGGACCAATCTTCATCAACAGCTTCACTAGCACCATCTCATCTCAAACCCTAGTTCATCTCTTCTATTCAATCTTTGTCTCAAAACCGCAGATTGGTACCTGTGGGTTACTAGTAGTGCTAGTTGGTTTACTTGGTGGATGATATTATGCTCAGATGCTTGATGTGTGACCGTGAGACAATACGGGCTATGTCTTGACCAAGTAAGTCGTAGGAACCCTCCTGCGGCCGACCAACGGATGTAATTCTTGCATGTAGGATTGGATTGGGTCTGTCACTTCTGGGAGGGAAACTACTTTCCCAAAGTGTTGTCTTGATCTACCTATCTATTCACGAGTGAAGTTTAGGGGCAGGAAGGTGTGATCTAGAATCATGGGTAAAGTACACAAACCACTGCAGAGTGTATAAAACTGATCATGATTAGTTGTGTCCCGGGTTATGAACAACTTTTGAGAAACTAATTAGAGAATTGTCAGTTTGATCTCATCACCTCTTCTTTCAAAATTAATGCGTTGAACCAATGTGGAGTTATGGCATTGTTCCTCAGAGCACTGGGAGTGAACCAGGGTCTATGGAGGGAAGCTTGGGGCTGAAGTGTGATGCGGACACCCACATACTCAAGTGCTTATATCTTAGGACTTCCGCATGATACGATGCTTCTAGGATTACCGCATGATACGGTATATCCAACTGTTAGAGTAGACCACTATTACAAAGGTAGGGAAAAACTATTTTCCACGCAAAACAAAACTAGCCACCCTAACTTGCATGTTTATGTTCCAACCAGCCAATCCTGGTGAAGCTTGCCAATACATCCAATGTATATTGACCCTTGTGGCTTCAACATATCATGTTGCAGGTTTACTGTATTCATGGAAAGTTGCAAAGTAGGGTTACGACGCTATACTCAACTCTTGCTTGTGAGTTGATGGCCGCCACAAGACTAGAAAGTTATCTCTGCTGCATGATTGTATGATAAGTTAGCCATGAGCTATGCAGGTGTGTATTGTAAAGAACTGATTCTTCATTGTAAATACTATGACATGTGGTGTATTTATGGTATTTCATCATCCATTGTGTGTGTCAGCTATTGATCCAGGGACAGACACAGTAAGCGCAGAAATTTGGGGCCCTCCCAGGCACCGGGTCGTGACAAGTTAGAGGTGAGATGCTCCTCATCGGTGTTGGTCCGTGTGATGACCACTCCGGCCTACGGAGGCGGCCTCCTTGTGGATTGCAATGTACACATAAAGGTCTTTGCGAGGGTTACTCACTCCAGATCCAGTGGTTGTCTTTGGAGGTGAGATACAATCTATGGATGATGGCTTGACACAGAGGGTATGGTTGTGCAGGGGCGGTGGTCGGTTTTCTAGCCCAGCGCATGCAGCTGCTAGGATTGTGAAAAAGTGGGTGATAACGCATGATTGACTTTGATGGTTGTACATCTCGAGCTCCGAGGGTGGACCACCTAGGTCGGGCCCGAGTTGATTATACCTAGAAATAGAGATGTTTTTGCATCATTACCTTGTTGAATCTTCATTTTTGTTGTACCCACTTGATACTTCAATTTCATGTCGAAAAATATAAGCAGGTGGGCTTTATTGGTCTTCTTTGGTGACCAAGGGAAATTATTGTAGGAATGCACTTAGATATTAAGGTACAATGTATGGACTTATATTATGTGATGCACACAAGTATGTTTATATGAGCATGATAACATGTATATACCACAAGAAAAGGAAGCTTAAGTACATTCATTTATGAAATATATAATTGAGATTATGGCATCACGGAATACAACAGCTTCCTCGCGAGGGGCGGTGTATTATTTTAGGAGTGCACAATAGGCACTTATGTACTTATGCAAGAGGTAACTGACTATATCCCTTCAATACAACAATAATATAACAGTGGCAGCAACAACTGCAGAAGATAGGAACGGTAGTAGAGGAGTAGCATAGTTGCATATACTGAGTTTACATGTCCGGGTAGTTGTGCTTAATTAGGCGAGCGAGTTGGAGACCATCGGGCATAGGAGCCACACGACAACCACTAAGCCCGTCTGTTATCTGCACATTGCTAGTTCCACTGCCGAAAATCAAGTCAAGCAACGCACCTGCAGCAACCCCAATGAGCACACCAATTCCGAACCCGACGACTGATCCAATTACCGTGACAGCTGCTGAAGCGATTTGGACGTTAAGTGCTGCGAACCCAGCTCTTACAGCAGTATTAACTACCTGTCCAATCACAAGATCGACTACTGAGGTTAACGCATTCACTGCATCCCTAACGGCTGCCTGCAGCTTATCCTCCGCTGTGTATATGTCCCACACCATTACAGCCGCTGTAAAAACCAAAGCTGCAACCCCGACTTTTCCCAAAGCTTCAAATGTGTAAGTCACCACGGGTTTTCCATGTCCCGCTGACGCAATAATATTGTCATATACCTGACAAACAGGATAAATTGCAGTGGTGATATTCAGTACCACTTTCACCATAAACATTGCTAATTTAATGACAAGCTTTAGAGAGTAAGTTAATTAGTTCATACCTGTAGCTTTTGGATATCACCCAAGTTTTTAAAAGGCCCCTTAAAACCAAGCTTTGCCATATTACTGCAAGTACAATGGGAAAGCAATTGTACACTCGTTTTGAGATCAACAATATTTAATGATAATATAGTAGTCGTAGTAGTACTAGTAGTAACAACAACAACAACAATAATAATAATAATAATAATAATAATAATAATAATAATAATAAAGGTAGGGACATACTCTGTCACCAGATCCTCAAACTTGATTTTGTTATCCTTGAGCCATTTTGAGAATTGATTTGGTATAAAATGTTGAAACTTTTCAGCATTCTCAAGTGCGGCTTTCTTGTACATGCCCGCCTCAAGAGCAAGGCGCTGAGCTTCCTTCTGTTGGGTCACCGGATCAAGCCACTTTAGCTGCTTGATGAGATCATCACTGTGGGTCTTCAGCTTGTCAAGGTAGGTGAGACGGGTGTTGTAACTACGGATAAATTTGAGGGATGTTCCGATGGCCTTGGTGCAGTACTCATAGACATCTTTAGCAATTTCTTGCTTGGTGGCGTCGTTGTCGGCCTCGGCCTGCGTAACCATCTCCTGTGCAGTGTCAAGGATATGGTACACCTTATCACGGGCCTCTCTGGCGTCTTTGAGATAGTTTTGTTGCTCTGCGTATGACTGGAACTTGATCTCTTGAAGCTTCTGCACTTCTTGACGATGGATCAACTCGGCTAGCTTATGCAGCTGCCCTGGACTTAAATCAACTAGTTGGCGAGGCATGGTGGAAGCCTGATAATATATACATCCTAGTTAGTCATATCTACATAATTACAACATCTAACATATCAAAAGTTTTTGTATACAAGGCCATTTCATATTTTTATGTCTAACTTTGAGCATTAATTTATATTTTACCAACAAAGTGGATTCGATTACACCCACTAATCGAGATGAGATCTGTCCATCCATTATCTGGGATGGCCGGGGGAATGGCAAAGAAAATACATCATCTGGGTGGTCGGGGGAAAGAAAACAAATATATACGTACGTCCATGAACAGAACAAGAACAAAGAAATCCATTCAACGCCTCCAACAAACAAATATATACTCATCTTTTTTTATGCATCAACGTCTCGAACAAACAAATAAACTGGACATTGCCAACACGGGAAGGGAAGGAGCAGGCGCATCACCTCGGGCTTCAGGTTTTCCACGGCGACGACGGCGGCCATGGCACAAGCAATGGGGCTTCACCTGGCCTGGATTGCTAATTGTTGTGTCTGGAGACAGCTGTCTCACACGGCGCTTTCGTCAAGAACGGTTGGTGTTTATAAAGACAGGCATAGGCAGAGGATAAAGAATGAATAATAATAATCAAGTGACCATCTCCAACTGGACCACCCACTCGGCCCCCAAAAATTCCGTCCCACTCGACTCGACCCCTTAAATTGAACCCATGTATGGGGCGAATTTGGAACGACCTCGGATCCGATAGCCCGAATCAATCGCAAATCCGACCAAATCAACTGATTGCCAAGCCTCTCCCCCGCGTCCATTCTCCCTTTCCTCGCACCCACGCCATCACCCACCTCCGCCCTTGCTCCGCATCCACGCACTAGTGGAAAACGGGGCTTTAGTCCCGGTTGGCAACGGCCTTTAGTCCCGGGTCACCAACCGGAACAACGAAATTGGGACTAAAGGCACCCATCCTTTAGTCCCGGTTGGCCAAAGTCCCTCCACGTGGCCGCGAGCATGCACTGGGGGCTGGAGGACCTTTAGTCCCTGTTGGTGACATCAACCGGGACTAAGGTCCCTTCACATGGCCGCGAGCGTGCGCTGGGGGCTGGAGGACCTTTAGTCCCGGTTGATGACACCAACCGGGACTAAGGATTTTGTGTTGGGGTTTAGGATTTTAGGATTTAGGGTTTATGGTTTATTTTTTCTTTTTCTTTTGTGTTTTCCATTCAATTCTTTTTCGTTTCAAACATATTTTACGCTCCTACATGCTGTACACGTTGATGCATATATAATATAATTTCTCGTAGGACCATACATATATAATATAATTTCTCATACGACCATACATATATATATATATATATATATATATATATATATATATATATATATATAATTTGGTATATACAATTTCTCCTACAATTTGTAGATCATTACATGCAGGCATTAGCGGTAATGTTTTCTCTGTTTTCAAATATGACCTCCGTAAGTAAAAATCCCGCAATATCCTATTGAATTGCTCATAGGCGGTTCTTTGGTAGGAGCTTCTCCCGCATGTCTTCCATCTTTAAAGAAGGAGATCAATATGAATATATTAGTTCTGTGTATATATATTAGATCAACATAAAAAAAATTGTGAATAGTGTTTACGTACATAAAGTTGTCTTATATCTCTGCGCCATTCGGTCGTCATGCGAATGTTCTCGCAAACGTAGTATGCACATAAATTAGTCCCCTGTTTCTGCCTCATGCACTTTGCGAGAATAGAATTCAATCAGATAATAATCAAGCATGATAATGGTATGGAAACTAGAATTAAAGAGATGCGCGGACCTAGTTAGTACTACTTAATTACCCTGGGCCGTCGCCAACGCAGCTCTGGTTTCCATTCACCGACAACACCATTGATGAACCGTTTCCAAACCCTGCCCGGCAAAGAAAATGAATAAAGGAGTTATTAATTACTTGATATCAGGAAATCAACGAAAGAGGCCGATATAGTGCGATAATGATTGAAATTACCTGTCGAGCATCAAAAACACGCTGGTGTATTCTCGAGGGTCTTTGCCTATTGAGTCCAGGGTTTCAACAGTTCCAACGTCAACTTTAATGATTAGCAGGATCCAGTGGTACCTGCGCACATTTATATAAGCACGCATGCATAACTCATCAACTACACTTAACATCGAGTAAGCAAAATAGAATTTGTAGTACAAGACAGTAACGGTCACTTGAAGTTGTAAGGAAATAGTATTTCTGTTGTGGTATTTTCTGCCTTTAAAAACCTTAGCAAATTATCCTCTGAGTCTTGGGGGTGGTCTTGTATCATTTTTTCATTAATGATATATGCGTCAATGAACCCAATGTCACAGTTTCTCTCTCTTTTGCATTCGAGAATCTTCATTCTGCATAATAGCGTACAAAAAAATATAGTGAGGATAATTACAGGCAATGAACGAGCTGAGCTAGAGACTTAAATTAGAGAAAGAAATCACTTACAGACAATAGCAACTGACGATAGATTTGTCGAGTGAGTCTTGATTGTATAACTGATTTTTTTTGTCAAACTCAATGCATAGCTTGTTTTCATAGAAGTAATGCTCTTCCTTGACTTTCACCATGAGCATCACTCGCCCGTTCTTTACTTCTTTCATGTACCACTCATGCAATCTTCACATTTGTGTTGATAAATGCCGGACCTGCTCAGGTCTGACCAGAGTTTTTCCGGGGGCATATTGCCATGCTACATCAGCCACGGGGACTTCCTCGGTGCCTAGGAGTTGACCAACACTGATACCAATGTTTCTAGCAGCGTCGGTTACCTTATCGTTAATCACCTTGAGCGGGGGGATCGATTGCATTGCCTCTTCTCCGAGCCGGGGAACTGTTTTCCCGCTTTTATTACTACTTCTACGTCTCGACTGCTGCATTTGTTCCTTATATGACTTCCTAATAGAGCAGTCATAGTCTGATGGCCTATTCTCCACATGTGCCGGGGGTCGCTCAAGAAAGTCCACAAAGTGCTGTACTGTTTTCATAGGTATTATCTCCTTTTGCGGCGGGGGCGGTTTCGGTGCAAAATGGGACTTCACTTCGGAAACCACGACCGTTTTGTATTCCTCATCAGTCATATCGTAAGCTAACTTCTTTTTGGCAGGAGGCTCGTCGTTGGCGTTCTTCTTTGTGCCTTTCTTCCCAATAGGACTAGTCGACGGAGCGGTGGTCTTCCGCTTTTGGGCCTGCTGGGACATAGGGGGTGGAGTCGGCTGACGCGGCGGAGATCGATATGGACTCATGATGGGCTCCCTTCGAGGTGGGGTGGACTTAGATGTGTATTGCTAATCGGAGGAGTCGGTGGTCTTGGCGCCGAGTTTGGAAACACGATGCATTCCTTTCTCCATACAATGACACCATGTATGACTTCTCCCAGTGTCTGCTCCCGTTCGCCTCCAAGAATGTCAAGCTCTAGTGAGTCATATCCCGGCAGAACTTCATCCACTCTGACACGAGCATAGCCAGCTGGAATCGAATTCTCATGGATGGTTGCTTCAGGTGCATTCAGTAAAGCAACACCGACGGCCACCTTCATGGATATGTTCTTCATTTTTTGGTGTAGCTCACAATTTGTCCTCTCTTTGATATCATCCATGGGGTAGCAAGCCATCAGTGCATCATTGGCCCGGACCACCGTGGAACCCACGCTGCTTTTCCGCATAGATGGGACGGTACTATCCAATGCTGGATCCGCTTGCTCCTGCCACGGAGATGCCCTTTGCTGGCTAATTGTGTCCAGTTGCTCCTGCTGCCGCTTTAACATGCGTTCCAACTCCTCGTTCTTTGTTTCTATCTTCTGAAGCCAGTCTGCATCCTGCTTCTTTTTTCTCTGATGGCTTCTATAAGTGTCGTTCCACTCCGAAAACCCCTCAACCCACGGAACAACGCCTTTGCCTCATGTTCGTCCTCCATGTTCAGGATTCTTGACGGTGCGTGTAAGCTCATCGTTCTCTCTCTCGGGCTGGAACAACCCCTCTCGAGCATCTTCTATTGCTTGAAGTAAATTGTCCGAGGTTGTTTTAAGATCTGCCTTTACAATAATCTGCCCTATCGCTGGGTCCAACTGTCCCCCATGCGCATAATACCAATGCTTGGACCTCTGGGGCCAAACCGCTGTAGCTGGAATGACCCCTTCTGCAAGCATCTTGGCCTCAGCTGCTGCCCACTTAGGCACGGCTCTCTTGTAGCCACTTGTCCCCAGAACATGGTGATACTTCTTTTTCTTAGCATTTATCTTATTTTTTCTCGACCTTTCCAGAGCTTCAGCCGAGTCCTTGTACTCCACAAATGCGTCCCAGTGATCTTTTATCTTCTCTAGTGCTCTAGAGAATTCTGGAGTCTTCTTTTTTGCCTTGATGTAGTCGCTGTATAATCTTTTCTTCCAGCTCTGGAATTGTGTGGCCATCTTCTTAAGAGCTAATTGCTTGACTTTCAACTGTTTGCCATCTGTGAGACCCTTTGGTAGGTTGAAATGTGACATGAGCATATCCCAAAGCAAAATTTTCGATCTTTCGTCGACATAACTAACTCCTCGATCTACCTTTGGCTTATTCCATTCTCGAATGGTGATCGGGATGTTGTCCCTAACAATAACTCCGCATTGATTTATAAATTTACGGGCATTCTGTTCAGGAGCAATCGGTTCGCCATCTTCTGCGACTTCATCGATGTTGAACTTTATGTCATCGCCCAACTTTTTGGCCCGGCCTCGTACCCTTCTAGGATATTGGCTCGATCCGGAGGGCTAAAAGAAGAAAGATTCGTTAATATATGTATACAAATCAATTAATACATCTAATGATCACCAGAGGCTTAATATATATATACCTCGTCGGACTTTGTTAATTGTCTAACATTTTCTTCGCCATCATCGTTTGTTTGCCCTTCGTCTCTTGGTTCTTGCTCAAGTCCCTCACTAGAGTCGTTCAGAAATTGTGAGCCGTCATCTTGTTCATTCTCTTGGTTTTGGGAGGAGCGTATGATGTCGAATATCTCCTCTTCATGGTATCTGCCGCTATCGTCCATAGCTTAACTAATCTAGAAGAAAGATAAAACAATTTAGTATTTAAATTAGAATGCATTGAATAAGCAAAAAATGAATCATAGTAGTCAAATTCTTTTACCAACGGAAAGTGAACTGAATCTCAGGGTGATGGACTAAAGCATTTCAATGAATATCTCACAATAGAAACCCTCATATATTTCAACATCCCATGATATGGCAGGCAATGTGCCCTTGATTTGGAAGAAACTATTTTCTTTACCTAGCTCATTGTCGGATAATATAAGTTTTTGCTTAAAATGGGCGTAGTATTTGTTATGTTCAGCTAGAAATTGCCCCTTGTAAATATATGTCTGCATGTCAATCAAGTAAACTTGCTAAAATTGTCTATCGAAGACTTTAAGAACTAGAACTATAAAACGCTACTAATCCTATCTATTTTGAACTTGTACTGATCCCTATCAATTTTGGGTTCAATTTAGTGATCAGAGTTAATGTCCAATGACAAAACCTCCAACTGGACACTTAATTTGATCGAGTAGCAGAGCTACCTTAACTTGTGACAGAACAGAGATATCGGAAACAAAATAACAGAGATAACTAGGCAACTCAATGTAGCATTTTAATCCATCCTCTTGAAACCAAAACATTAGCAAGCAGTCAACGAGCACAGTAGAGAAGAGGAGTGTTGCATGCACCAGAACATGGGGAAGTCATTGTGGCGGTCCTGCACGAGCGCAAACACGGCGGAGAAGCGGCCGTTCGGAAGGCGTTGGAGCTGCGCGGGCGCGCCGACGGTGCCGACGAGGCAGGCGGCGCTGGCGACGCACACCTAGAACGGGATGGTGTGCGGGCGGGGCAGCTCGCTGGGGATCTACTCCATCTGCGACATGAATGCGATGGTGTGCGGGCGAGGGCCCACGTGTCATTGACACAGTTAGATAACAAGGTTAAAATAAATTAACAGGGCTCGGGGCCACATGTCAGTGACCTAGGGGGTGATTAGCAGGGCGATTAGTTCCGAATTAATCTCCTGGCCGGCGGGACCAACCGGCCAGTGGCTCAGGCGTTGGGGCTCGTCGCCGGAGACCTCTGGACGTGGCGGTGTCTGCGCTACGGGCCACGTGAGCGGTGGTTGAGGCCACTGGGGCATAGCACGTGCTCGCGAGCAAACAGGGGAGCAGGCTACGAGTCGCGGGGACGCCGGAGTTGACGAGAGCGACGACTTTCGCGGCGACCGGAGAACAATGATGATGCGGCGATCACTACGGGGCACGGGGATCATCTTAAGTGCTCTACGGTCTCCCGAGGACCCCAGGAGCGCACTAGGCTCGTCGGGTGGAGCGGAGAGGCTCGGCAGTGCCATGCCCGGCGTCCATGGCGGACGGCGGCGCTCAGTACGATGGCTAGCGTGGCTACGGCAATAGAACGACAGCGAAGACGGAGGGGGAGCGGGCAGAGGCTCACGACGGTTCGGGGAAGCAGCGCGTCGAGGTCGGGGAGGACCTAGAGCAAGCAAATCGCCGGCGACGATCCACGGCGGCTGAGGACAATGTTGTGCTTGATGGCGATGTTGCGGAGACGGGGGGAGTACCTCGATCGAAGCCGGCGCGTGTGGATCGAAGACCGGGCACCGAGCGGCGGTGCGGATTGCCGGAGAACGACGACGGAACGGCGGTGAAATCTGGCAGCCGGGCGGCGTGGTTCTGTTCCTTCTCCCGGACGGTGGCTGGCACCGGGACACCAAGTCCCGGAAGTTATATACCCGCGACCTTTAGTCCCGGCTCCAGCCACGAACCGGGACTAAAGGCCAACCTTTTCGACGGCCAAACTTCCGCGCGGGAGTGGAAACCTTTAGTCCCGGCTGGTGGTTGCAACCGGGACTAAAGGTGTCTTTCAATTAATTTTCATTTTGAAGAAATTATTTGACAGATTCAATTTTATAGATTGAAATTAATTCTTGTAAAATGCATAACAATTTGAAAACTAAACCAAATGAGTTGATTCAAATTTTTGTGGATTCATCTTGAAGATTTCTATCAACTACTATCATTTTGTCAGGAACTTGCATAATTAATTTTGCACTTATTAATTAAATACAGTAATTGAAGACATTATTTTAAACTTTAAAAAATCATATGTTCAGTTCTGTTAAGCCAAATGGTGCAAATAAGATGTCAAATTGTTTTTCTTAACATAACCTACCCATTCATATTTTGTTTGGACATAATTGCATTGACTAACTCCTCTGTATAATTAAAATACTAAAAGGACAGGAATAATTCCTAATTTTGAAAATTCATAACTTAATAAATAATTATTCAAAAATCATGTTTCAAATGCCAAAATAGCCTATCTTTTTGGTTGGATTCCGACGCTCTGGAGTCCACATAGAAACACCCAAAACACATATATACCCTAGATTCCCTCCGGTTTGTGTGAAGTGGGACTTTCCAGCTATAAGTCCGGAAACTCACTAGAGAGAAAGTGATGACGGTGAAGCCGGTCACATCCCAGCGTGGGATCTTGGGGGTATAAAACAATGTCTTCGCGTATGTCCCTTGCTTATGATTGCACCGTAACCATGGAGAATCTTCATCATTTAACAGGATGCTTGGGTCAGTGTTCACTGTGAAGGGAGGAATTTCATCAAACTTATTATAATCTTCTGACATGTATGTCTTGTCCTCCACTCCCACGATGTTTCTTTTCCCTGAAAGAACTATGTGGCGCATTGGCTCATCGTATGATGTATTTGCTTCCTTATCTTTTCTTTTTCTCGGTTTGGTAGACATGTCCTTCACGTAGAAAACCTGAGCCACATCATTGGCTAGGACGAATGGTTCGTCTGTGTACCCAAGATTGTTGAGATCCACTGTTGTCATTCTGTACTACTGGTCTACCTTTACCCCGCCTCCTGTCAGATTGGCCCATTCGCACCCAAAAAAGGGACCTTAAAAGAAGGTCCATAGTCAAGTTCCCATATCTCCTCTATGTAACCATAATATGTGCCCTTTTTCCCATTGTTGTTTGTTGCATCAAACTGGACACCACTGTTTCGGTTGGTGCTCTTTTTATATTGGGCGATCGTGTAAAATGTATTGCCTTTTATCTCGTACCCTTTGAAAGTCAATATAGTCGAAGATGGTGACTTGGCCAACAATTACAGCTGATCTCCAATAGTGGTGTTATTCATGAGATGTGTTTCCAACCAACCGCTGAAAGTCGCCATGTGTGTACATTTAATCAAGGAGTCAGACTGCTCCGGGTTCTTGGAGCGTACAATATCCATGTGTTCCTCGATATACGGAGCCACCAAGGTGGAATTTTGTAGAACTGTGTAGTGTGCTTGAGTGAAAGAATGCCGATCCATACTTATTACTGCATTCTTTCCTAGCGTGCCTTTTCCACTCAGTATCCCCTCATGCCGCGATTGAGGAACACCAATCGGCTTAAGGTCGGGAATAAAGTCAACACAATACTCAATAACCTCCTCTGTTCCATAGCCCTTGGAGATGCTTCCTTCTGGCCTAGCATGGTTATGATCATATTTCTTTAAGACTCCCATGAACAACTCAATGGGGAACTTATTGTGTAGAAATACAGGACCCAGAATGGTAATCTCTTCGACTAGGTGAACTAGGACGTGCGTCATAATATTGAAGAAGGATGGTGGGAACACCAACTCGAAACTGACAAGACATTGGACCAAATCATTCTGTAACCTTGGTAGGATTTCTGGATCGATTACCTTCTGAGAAATTGCATTGAGGAATGCACATAGCTTCACAATGGGTATGATACGTCTCCAACGTATCTATAATTTTTGATTGTTCCATGCTATTATATTATCTATTTTGAATGTTTTATATGCATTAATATGCTATTTTATATTATTTTTGGGACTAACCTATTAATCTAGAGCCTAGTGCCAGTTTCTGTTTTTTCCTTGTTTTTGAGTATTGCAGATAAGGAATATTAAACGGAGTCCAAACGGAATAAAATCTTCGGAATGATTTTTCTTGGACCAGAAGAAACCTCGCAGACTTGGAGATGAAGGCAGAAGAGCTGCCGGGAGGCGACAAGCCACCTGGGCGCGCCCTAGGGGGGGGGGCGCCCCCCTGGCTTGTGGCCCCCAGCAGCCCTCCTAACCCAATTCTTCGGCCTATAAATTCCCAAATATCACCCCAATACGAAAAAGAGCCACGAAAATACTTTTCCGCCGCCGGATGCCTCTGTTCCCGTGAGATCCAATCTTGGAGCCTTTTCCGGTAATCTGCCAGAGGGGGATTCGATCACGGAGGGCATCTACATCAACTCCATTGCCCCTCCGATGATGCGTGAGTAGTTCACCACAGACCTTCGGGTCCATAGCTAGTAGCTAGATGGCTTCTTCTCTCTCTTTGTTCTTCAATACCATGTTCTTCATGATCTTCATGGAGATCTATCCGATGGAATACTCTTTTGCGGTGTGTTTGTCGAGATCCAATGAATTGTGGGTTTATGATCAGCTTATCTATGAATATTGTTTGAGTCTTTTCTGAATTCTTATATGCATGATTTCATATCTTTGCAAGTCTCATCGAGTTATTTGTTTGGCTTGGCCAACTAGATTGGTAATTCTTGCAATGGGAGAAGTGCTTAGTTTTGGGTTCAATCTTGCGGTGTCCTCACCCAGTGACATAGTAGGGGTAGCGAGGCACGTATTTGTATTGTTGCCATCAAGGATAAAAAGATGGGGTTTTCATCATATTGCTTGAGTTTATCCCTCTACATCATGTCATCTTACCTAATGCGTTACTCTGTTCTTCATGAACTTAATACTCTAGATGCAGGCAGGAGTCGGTCGATGTGTGGAGTAATAGTAGTAGATGCAGAATCGTTTCGGTCTACTTGACACGGATGTGATGCCTATATGCATAATCATTGCCATGGATATCGTCATAACTATTCGCTTTTCTATCAAGTGCTCGACAGTAATTTGTTCACCCACCGTATTATTTTCCTTCATGAGAGAAGCCTCTAGTGAAACCTATGCCCCCCGGGTCTATTTTCCATATTATACTTTCAGATCTATAAACCAAAAATACCAAAAATACTTTGCTGCAATGTTTTTACTTTTGTTTTAATTTTTAGCAATCTTGTATATCTATCTCTATCAGATCTCATCCTTGCAAATAACCATGAAGGGATTGACAACCCCTTTTAGCGTTGGGTGCAAGAGATTGATTGTTTGTGTAGGTGCGAAGATTGGGGACTTGCTTGTATCTCCTACTGGATTGATACCTTGGTTCTCAACAACTGAGGGAAATACTTATCTACTTTGCTGCATCACCCTTTCCTCTTCAAGGGAAAACCAACGCAAGCTCAAGAAGTAGCAAGAAGGATTTCTGGCGCCATTGCCGGGAAGATCTACATCAAGCCTACCAAGTACCCATCACAAACTCATCTCTTGCATTTAGTTTATTTGCCATTTGCCTCTCGTTTTCCTCTCCCCCACTTCTAAAACAATTTTCAGAAAAAACCAAAAAGATTTGCCTTTTTATTCGCCCTTCTTTCGTTCGCCTTTTCGTTTGCTTTTTGTTTGCTTGTGTGCTAGATCGCTTATACTCATGGCTAGCCTTGCTACTATCGCTAGTACTCCCGAGAATGAAGTTCTTAATTTTAAGCAAAGGGAGGGAGAAAACTTAAAAGATGCTTGGTATAGAATTTGCAATGCTCAAAATAGATCTACTCGTAAGCAATCTACTACCGTTCTCCTTCGCAATTTTTATGTGGGTGTCTCTCCTTGGAATAGATATGTTTTGGATACCATTACGGGAGGAAACTTCTTGGGTAGCCACATCTTTGATTCTTATAATGCTATGACAAATTTGGTAGGTTCACCCCCACTCATGGTTAATGAAACAATCTTAACTTTGGAACATGTGATGTGAAGGCTCGATATTATTGAAAATAAAGTTGCTACTATAGAGCTCATTGAAAACTAGGAAAAAAAGATTCATAATCATATTACTGAATATGGATCTAAGGTAGGAGTTACATTAAAAAACCTAAGGGAAAAAAACCCATAGTTAATGAAAAATTGGATCAAGATTCCTCTAGAATTGGAAAGCTAGAGGACATTATTACCAACTTGGGTTCCGCTTTTGCCTCCGTTCAAACCACTCCAAAGTTTTCTCCTTCTAAGACTGCCAAGTTTGTTTATGTTCCTAAAAATAAGGGTGAATCCTCTAGTAAAAGAGATGAAGATCTTAAGATGTTAAGTGTTCACCCTAGCTTTATCAATATTGTTAGGGAACCTATTACCACAAGTGAATCTCTTGACTTCTTGCCTAGGAGCATTATTATTGATAAGAGCAAACAACCTCCTAGGGTTTATAAGTGTGCAATTGAGGAATTGCATACCAAAGATGACAATACCTAGATCTATTGCGTTATGCCTAGCTAAGGGCGTTAAACAATAGCGCTTGTTGGGAGGCAACCCAATTTTATTTTTATGCTTTTGTTTTTGCTTCTGTTTTTGAGTGCTTCACACATTATTACCTCTGTATTAATTATGTTTTCTTGTTTTAGTTAGTGTTTGAGCCAAGTAAGACCTTTGGGATGGTCTACGGTGTTTGTTGATTTGATTTTGCTGAAGAACAGAAACTTTTGCTCTCAGTCCAGGAATTTTGTAAATTCACTGGAATGTACTTTTGATCTGAAATTTTTAAACAAGATTGATATACAAATTTCCCTGATTTTTATAATTTTTCAGAATTTTTGTAGTTACAGAAGTATTCGAAGTCTATAGATTGCTACAGACTGTTCTGTTTTAGACAGATTCTGTTTTCATTGTGTTGTTTGCTTATTTTGATGTATCTATGGGTTGTATCGGGGGGTATGAACCATGGAGAAGTTAGAATAGAGTAGATATTACACCAATATAAATAAAGAATGAGTTCATAACAGTACCTAAAGTGGTGATTTATTTTTCTTATACTAACGGATCTCATGAGTTTTCTATTGAGTTTTGTGTTGTGAAGTTTTCAAGTTTTGGGTAAAGATTTGATGGACTATGGAATAAGGAGTGGCAAGAGCCTAAGCTTGGGGATGCCCAAGGTACCCCAAGCCATATTCAAGGATACCAAAGAGCCTAAGCTTGAGGATGCCCCAGAAGGCATCCCCTTTTTGTCTTCAATCCATCGGTAAATTTACTTGAGGCTATATTTTTATTCACCACATGATATGTGTTTTGCTTGGAGCGTCTTGTATGATATGAGTCTTTGCTTTTTAGTTTTCCACAATCATCCTTTCTGCACACATCTTTTGAGGGACACTCATTTAATCGTGAATTTATTAGAATACTCTATGTGCTTCACTTATATCTTTTGAGCTAGGCAATGTTGCTCTAGTGCTTCACTTATATCTTTGTAGAGCACGGTGGTGTTTTATTTTATAGAAATAATTGAACTCTCGTACCTCACTTATATTATTTTGAGAGTCTCTAAACAGCATGGTAATAGGTTTAGGTTATGAATTTAGTCCTAATATAATGGGCATCCAAGAGGGATATAACAAAAACTTTCATATAAAGTGCATTGAATACGATGAGAAGTTTGATTCCTTGCATATAGTTTTGAGATATAAAGATGGTGATATGAGAGTCATGCTAGTGAGTAATTGTGAATTGGTAGAAATACTTGTGTTGAAGTTTGTGATTCCCGTAGCATGCACGTATGGTGAACCGTTATGTAACGAAGTCGGAGCATGATTTGTTTAATGATTGTCAACCTTTGTGTGAGGGTCGGGAGCGCGCGATGGTTAACTCCTACCAACCTCTCCCCTAGGAGCATGCATCTAATACTTTGCTTCGATAACTAATAGACTTTTGCAATAAGTATGTGAGTTCTTTATGACTAATGTTGAGTCCATGGATTATACGCACTCTCACCCTTCCACCTTTGCTAGCCTCTCTAGTACCGCACAACTTTCGCCGGTGCATCAAACCCACCTTCCTCAAAACAGCCACCATATACTTTCCTCAAAACAGCCACCATACCTACCTATTATGGCATTTCCTTAGCCATTCCGAGATATATTGCCATGCAACTCCCACCGTTCCGTTTTTCATGACACGCACCATCACTTTCATATTGCATATAGAGTCATATTTTGTTCTAGGTATCGAGTTGTAATTTTTGAGTTGTAAGTAAATAAAAGTGTGATGATCTTCATTATTAGAGCATTGTCCCGTGAGAGAAAAGCATGATGGAAGCTATGATTCCCTCACAAGTTGGGATGAGTCTCCGGACTTTACAAATAATAAAAGAGGCCAATGAAGCCCAAATAAAAAAAGGCCAAAGATGCCCACAAAAAAAAAAGAGAGAAAGAGAGAAGGGACAATTGCTACTATCTTTTTCCACACTTGTGCTTCAAAGTAGCACCATGATCTTCATGATAGAGGGTCTCCTATTTTGTCACTTTCATATAATTAGTGGAATTTTTTCATCTTTATGCACAACCACTTAGTTTCTTTTTGAGCTTTCATACACTTATAGCTCTAGTGCATCCGTTGCATGGCAATCCCTACTCACTCACATTGATATCTATTGATGGGCATCTCCATAGCCCGTTGATACGCCTAGTTGATGTGAGACTATCTTCTCCTTTTTCCTCACAACCTCCACCATATTCTATTCCACCTATAGTGCTATATCCATGGCTCATGCTCATGTATTGCGTGAGAGTTGAAAAGGTTTGAGAATATAAAAGGTGTGAAACAAATGCTTGACTTGTCATCGGGGTTGTGCATGATTTAGATACTTTGTGTGGGGAAGATGGAGCATAGCTAGACCATATGATTTTGTAGGGATAACTTTCTAAGGCCATGTTATTTCGAAAGGACGCAATTGCCTTGTTAGTATGCTTGAAGTATTACTGTTTTTATGTCAATATTAAACTTTTGTTTTGAATCTTACGGATCTGAATATTCATGCCACAATAAATAATATTACATGGATAAATATGTTAGGTAGCATTCCACATCAAAAATTCTGTTTTTATCATTTACCTACTCAAGGACGAGCAGGAATTAAGCTTGGGGATTCTTGATACGTCTCCAACGTATCTATAATTTTTGATTGTTCCATGCTATTATATTATCTGTTTTGGATGTTTTATATGCATTAATATGCTATTTTATATTATTTTTGGGACTAACCTATTAATCTAGAGCCTAGTGCCAGTTTCTGTTTTTTCCTTGTTTTTGAGTATTGCAGATAAGGAATATTAAACGGAGTCCAAACGGAATAAAATCTTCGGAATGATTTTTCTTGGACCAAAAGAAACCTGCCAGACTTGGAGATGAAGGCAGGAGAGCTGCCGGGAGGCGACAAGCCACCTGGGCGCGCCCTAGGGGGGGGGCGCTCCCCTGGCTTGTGGCCGCCCTGCAGCCCTCCTAACCCTATTCTTCAGCCTATAAATTCCCAAATATCACCCCAATACGAAAAAGAGCCACGAAAATACTTTTTCGCCGCCGGAAGCCTCTGTTCCCGTGAGATCCAATCTTGGAGCCTTTTCCGGTAATCTGCCGGAGGGGGATTCGATCACGGAGGGCATCTACATCAACTCCATTGCCCCTCCGATGATGCGTGAGTAGTTCACCACAGACCTTCGGGTCCATAGCTAGTAGCTAGATGGCTTCTTCTCTCTCTTTGTTCTTCAATACCATGTTCTTCATGATCTTCATGGAGATCTATCCGATGTAATACTCTTTTGCGATGTGTTTGTCGAGATCCGATGAATTGTGGGTTTATGATCAGCTTATCTATGAATATTATTTGAGTCTTTTCTGAATTCTTATATGCATGATTTCATATCTTTGCAAGTCTCTTCGAGTTATTGGTTTGGTTTGGCCAACTAGATTGGTAATTCTTGCAATGGGAGAAGTGCTTAGTTTTGGGTTCAATCTTGCGGTGTCCTCACCCAGTGACAAAGTAGGGGTAGCGAGGCACGTATTTATATTGTTGCCATCAAGGATAAAAAGATGGGGTTTTCATCATATTGCTTGAGTTTATCCCTCTACATCATGTCATCTTACCTAATGCGTTACTCTGTTTGTCATGAACTTAATACTCTAGATGCAGGCAGGAGTCGGTCGATGTGTGGAGTAATAGTAGTAGATGCAGAATCGTTTCAGTCTACTTGACACGGACGTGATGCCTATATGCATAATCATTGCCTTGGATATCGTCATAACTATTCGCTTTTCTATCAATTGCTCGACAGTAATTTGTTCACCCACCGTATTATTTTCCTTCATGAGAGAAGCCTCTAGTGAAACCTATGGCCCCCGGGTCTATTTTCCATATTATACTTTCAGATCTATAAACCAAAAATACCAAAAATACTTTGCTGCAATCTTTTTTACTTTTGTTTTACTTTTTAGCAATCTTTTATATCTATCTCTATCAGATCTCATCCTTGAAAATAACCGTGAAGGGATTGACAACCCCTTTTAGCGTTGGGTGCAAGAGTTTGATTGTTTGTGTAGGTGCGAAGATTGGGGACTTGCTTGTATCTCCTACTGGATTGATACCTTGGTTCTCAACAACTGAGGGAAATACTTATCTACTTTGCTACATCACCCTTTCCTCTTCGAGGGAAAACCAACGCAAGCTCAAGAAGTAGCAGGGTACTCGAACATTTTTCGGTAGAATCTCTCTCAATGCAACCAGAAGTAATTGCATCATAATCACGTGGCAGTCATGAGACTTTAGGTTTTGGAATTTTTACTCTGCCATATTTATTATTCCCTTTATATTTGACGAGAAGCCAGACGGGACCTTCATACTGCTCAGGCATTCAAAAAAGATTTCCTTCTCATCTCTGGTAAGAGCTTAGCTGGCAGGACCATGATACTACTTTGGATGCATGCCATCTTTTTCGTTCTTACGTTGCTGGTCCTGCCGTGCCTCCAGTGTATATTTTGTCTTCCCATACACGCCCAAGTACAGATGACGCGACGGCATGCATCCAAAGAGGTATCAAGGTCCTGCCAGCTACGCTCTTACCAAAGAAGAGAAGAAAATCTTTTTTGAATGCCTGAGCGGTATGAAGGTCCCGTCTGGCTTCTCGTCGAATATAATGGGAATAATAAATATGGCAGAGTAAAAATTCCAAAACCTAAAGTCTCATGACTGCCACGTTATTATGACGCAAGTACTTCCGGTTGCATTGAGGGGGATTCTACCGAAAAATGTTCGAGTACCCATTGTGAAGCTATGTGCATTCCTCAATGCAATTTCTCAGAAGGTTTTTTTTACAGAAGGACTGTAAGGGAGGCCCCTATAGTATAATTGGTGCAACAAACCCAAATTGCATGTACCATGCCTTGAACCTGGGTGGGTGGGAAGGCATCAACCCCTTTCCACCACTTGGCTATGCCTTAGTCTGCAATTTCTCAGAAGGTAATTGATCCAAAAATTCTACCAAGGTTACAGAATGATTTGGTCAAATGTCTTGTCAGTTTCGAGTTGGTGTTCCCACCATCCTTCTTCAATATTATGACGCACGTCCTAGTTCACCAAGTCGAAGAGATTACCATTCTGGGCCCTGTATTTCTACACAATATGTTCCCCTTTGAGAGGTTCATGGGAGTCTTAAAGAAATATGTTCATAACCGTGCTAGGCCAGAAAGAAGCATCTCCAAGGCTATGGAACAGAGGAGGTTATTGAGTTTTGTTATGATTTTATTCCTGACCTTAAGCCGATTGGTGTTCCTCAATCGCGACATGAGGAGAGACTGAGTGGAAAAGGCACGCTAGGAAAGAAAGCAGTAATAAATATGGACGTGCATTATTTCACTCAAGCACACTACACAGTTCTACAAAATTCCACCTTGGTGGCTCCGTATATCTAGGAACACATGGATATTGTACGCTCCAAGCACCTGGAGCAGTCTGACTCCTGGATTAAACGTACACATACGGTGACTTTCGGCGGTTGGTTGCAAACACATCTCATGAATAACACCACTGTTGGAGATCAGCTGTACTTGTTGGCCACGTCACCATCTTCGAGTATATTGACTATCAAAGGGTACGAGATAAATGGGAATACATTTTACTTGATCGCCCAAGATAAAAAGAGCACCAACCAAAATAGTAGTGTCTGCTTTGATGCAACAAACAACAATAGGAAAAAGGACACATATTATGGTTACATTGAGGAGATATGGGAACTTGACTATGGACCTTCTTTTAAGGTCCCTTTGTTTCGGTGCAAATGGATCAATCTGATAGGAGGCGGGGTAAAGGTAGACCCGCAGTACGGAATGACAATAGTGGATCTCAATTATCTTGGGTACACAGACGACCCATTCATCCTGGCCAATGATGTGGCTCATGTTTTCTATGTGAAGGACATGTCTACCAAACCGAGAAAAAGAAAAGATAAGGAAGCGAATACATAATACGATGAGCCAAAGCGCCACATAGTTCTTTTAGGGAAAAGAAACATCGTGGGAGTGGAGGACAAGACAGACATGTCAGAAGATTATAATAAGTTTGATGAAATTCCTCCCTTCACAGTGAACACTGACCCAATCATCCTGCTAAAAGATGAAGATTCTCCATGGTTACGGGGAAATCATAAGCAAGGGACATACGGGAAGAAAATGTTTTATACCCCAAGATCCCACTCTGGGATGTGACCGGCTTCACCGTCATCAATTTCTCTCTAGTGAGTTTCCATACTTATAGCTGGAAAGTCCCACTTCGGACAAACCGGAGGGAATCTTTGTCAGAGTTAGGGTATATATGTGTTTTGGGTGTAACACCATCGTCACTTTTCTCTCTAGTGAGTTTCCAGAATCTTTGTAACAATTGGACATCTTATTTGCTAGAAAGTCCCACTCTGGAATCTTTGTAACAATTTGACATCTTATTTGCTCCATTTGGCTTAACAGACCTGAAGATATGAATGTTTAAAGTTTAAAATAATGTCTTCAATTACTGTATTTAATTAATAAGTGCAAAATTAATTATGCAACTCCTGTCAAAATGATACTAGTTGATAGAAATCTTCAAGATGAATCCAGAGAAATTTGAATCAACTCATTTGGTTAATTTTCAAATTGTTAAGCATTTTACAAGAATTAATTTCAATCAGTAAAATTGAATCTGTCAAATAATTCATTCAAAATGAAAATAAATTAAAGAAACTACGTGAAAAGCAACACCCTAAACAATATAAGTTTCTGTCCTAATAAAACATAATAGCAAAAAGTATTTTATTTGGAGTCTAATAGCAAACAGAATTAGTGGAAAAGCTTTTATATAACTCCACTTATGACCTAAACAAATTTTGATTCAAAACTAGAGAAACCAAATAGTAAAAATTATTTTAACAACAAATAAAAGTGGCTCCTGTTGACTAACAGAAACATAAAACAATTTGTCAAAAAATTACCAAAGAAAATACTAAGAAATAAAAGAAATAATTTTCTTCTTTAATAAACCTACCTAAACAAGTCAGATTTTTAAATCTGATCTAAACAGAAATAAAATATAAACTAAAATAAATTTTATTGCTCCTCTGGATAAACAAATCAATAAGAAAACAGTAGCAAAAAGAATTAACTAAAATCTAGTTTTTAAATAAAAGTTATAAGCAAAATAGAGTTTAAATCATATCTGTTTGAATTTAAATTTAAACTACGCAAAATTGAAAACTACTGCAACTAACGGAAACTTTATAAAATTTGTGACCTAATGCAAAAAGAATCACCTAAAACCAATAAATATTCTAAAAGATATTAAATTTCAAAAAACAAAACTAAATCTGTAATGTCTTCAATTAATTGAAAGACACCTTTAGTCCCGGTTGCAACCACCAACCGGGACTAAAGTTTCAGCTCCCGCGTGGAATTTTTGCGGCCGAAAAGGTTGGCCTTTAGTCCTGGTTCGTGGCTGGAGCCGGGAGTAAAGGAACTTTAGTCCCGGTTCGTGGCTAGAGCCGGGACTAAAGGTCGCGGGTATATAACTTCCGCGCCTTGGTGTCCCAGTGCCAGCCACCGCCCGGGAGATACAGATCGCCACACCACCCCCTGCCGCAGCTCATCGCCGTCGCACCCGTAGCTGTCGTGATCCCCTCGCTCTTCTAACTAGCCCATGATCTTCGCCCCGATCTGCTGGTCCTCTCCGCCAAGCCACGCGACGCCGGAAGCCTCCAAGAGCCGCCTTCGACCACTTCTTCAACGTTGGGTCCGCAAGATCGCCACCGCTGTTCGTCGCCTCCAGCGCTTCCCCGAGCTCGCTGACCATCCCGCCGTGATCGCTGTGAGCCCCGATGCCATTTCCCCCAAGCCGCATGCTCGATTGCTTGCTGTTGCTGCCGATTCCATCGAGCCCGAGAAGCTCCGCCATGCGAGCTCGATGCCGGCGTTGCTCCGGTGCTCTTTTTTTAGTGAAAAAGACTATCATGGTTTTCATTAGGATTCTATAGTATATTCCCCAAAAATAACACGAACTAGATGAAATCATGTGCGTTGCTGCAAAGATTTTTTTTGCAATGTTTTTTTGATCTAATTTAAAATAGATATGATACATTGTGTTTGATTATTCTATAGTTATGAATATATAAATATAAGTAATGTTTTCCATGTATGTTGAGAGAAATATAATTGGCGTGATTGATGAGGTGGCATGTGTAGAGAGTTGAGATGTGTGCATGTTAAGTAGAATATAAATAGCATTATTCATGCAAGTTCAGAGAAATAATTAGTGGGATGATGATGTGACATGTGTGAGGATGTGGCATGCGTGTATGCACGTGACGAAGAAGAAATATATATTTTGGGAGCTAGCCATCGGCGTCGCCTCCCGTCGCGTGTAGCACGATTCCGGTGAAGTCCGGCCATCGCCGTCACTTGTTAGGTCGCCGGCGTGCGCCTGCCATTCAAACCGACCCGTGGTTCACCGACAGGTGGACCCCTCGGGTTTAGCCATTAACAGCCACCCCTAAACACCTACTGACACGTGATCCCCCACGTGCTAATTAAACACCGGATTAGATAAGTACTAATTAAACTAGCTACTGTGCTACTGACATGTGGGATCTAATTTGATGTGATGATCTAATTTGTTTTACTCTATGGAATTTGCAGACTTTGTGGTGTCGCATCTCACCAGAGTGACTGTTGTCGAAACCATTGGTCCCTGATCATCCCATCGCTTTTGGACTACTTCCTCTACATCCGAGGGTGAGCTACTAATCCATCTCCTTCTCCGGGGTTTTTCCATCAACCCGGTAGGTGGATTCAATGCCGTTTCTTGTCAACCCGGTAGAAAATAAAAATTGTTTTATCTTTCTTCTGGATTAGTTAAGCTATGGACGATAGAGGTAGATACCATGAAGATGACATATTCGACATCATACGCTCCTCCCAAAACCAAGAGAATGAACAAGATGACGGCTCACAATTTCTGAACGACTCCGGTGAGGGACTTGAGCAAGAACCAAGAGACGAAGGGCAAACAAACAATGACGGCGAATAAAATGTTAGACAATTAACAAATTCCGGCGAGGTATATATATATTAAGCCTCTGGTGATCATTAGATGTATTAATATATTAACAAATCTTTCTTCTTTTAGCCCTCTGGATCGAGCCAATCTCCTAGAAGGGTACGAGGCCGGGCCAAAAAGTTGGGCGATGACATAAAGTTCAACATCGATGAAGTTGCAGAAGATGGCGAACCGATTGCTCCTGAACAGAATGCCCATCAATTTATAAATAAATGCGGAGTTATCATTAGGGACAACATCCCGATCACTATTCGGGAATGTAATAAGCCAAAGGTAGGTCGAGGAGTTAGTTATGTCGATGAAAGATCGAAATTTTTGCTTTGGGATATGCTCATGTCACATTTCAACCTACCAAAGGGTCTCACAAATGGCCAACAGTTGAAAGTCAAATAGTTTGCTCTTAAGAAGATGGCCACACAATTCCAGAGCTGGAAGAAAAGATTATACAACGACTACTTCAAGGCAAAAAAGAAGACTCCAGAATTCACTGGAGCACTAGAGAAGATAAAAGATCACTGGGACACATTTGTGGAGTACAAGGAGTCGGCTGAAGCTCTGGAAAGGTCGAGAAGAAATAAGATAAATGCTGAGAAAAAGAAGTATCACCATGTTCTGGGGACAGGTGGCTACAAGAGAGCCCTGCCTAAGTGGGAAGCAGCTGAGGCCAAGATGGTTGCAGAGGGGGTCATTCCAGCTACAGCGGATTGGCCCGAGAGGTCCAAGACTTGGTTTTATGCGCATGGGGGAAAGTTGGACCCAGCGACAGGGCAGGTTATTATAAAGGCAGGTCGTAAAACAGCCTCGGATGCTTTACTTCAAGAAATAGAAGATGCTCGAAAGGGGTTGTTCCAGCCCGAGAGAGAGAACGACGATCTTACATGCGCCCTCAAGAATCCTGAACGCGGAGGACGAACACGAGGTAAAGGCGTTGTTCCGTGGGTTCAGGGGTTTTCGGAGTGGAACAATACTTATAGAAGCCGCCAGAGAACAAAGAAGGAGGATGCAGACCGGATTCAGAGGGTAGAAACAAAGAACGAGGACTTGCACCGCATGTTAAAGCGGCAACAGGAGCAACTGGACACAATTAGCCAGCAAAGGGCATCTCCGCGGCAGGAGCAAGAAGATCCAGCATTGGATAGTACCGTCCCATCTATGCGGAAAAGCAGCGTGGGTTCCACGGGGGTCCGGGCCGATGATGCACTGCTCGCTCGCTACCCCATGGATGATATCAAAGAGAGTACCGATTGCGAGCTACACCAGGAAGTGAAGAACATATCCATGAAGGTGGCGGTCGGCGTTGCTTTACCGAATGCACCTGAAGCAACCATCCATGGCAATCCGATTCCAACTGGCTATGCTAAATTCGGGGTAGATGAAGTTCTGCCGGGATATGAGTCACTAGAGCTTGACATTCCAGGAGGTGAAGGGGAGCAGACACTGGGAGAAGTCATACATGGTGTCATTTTATGGAGAAAGGAATGCATCGTGTTTCCAAACTCGGCGCCAAGGCCACTGACTCCTCCGAGTAGCAATACACCTCTAAGTGCACCCCACGTCGAGAGGGAGCCCAGCGCGAGTCCATATCGATCGCCGCCGCGTCAGCCGACTCCACCCCCTATGTCCCAGCAGGGCCAAAAGCGGAAGACCACCGCTCCATCAACTAGTCCTATTCGGAAGAAAGGCACAAAGAAGAAAGCCAACGATGCGGCTCCTGCCAAAAAGAAGTTAGCTTATGATATGATTGATGAGGAAACCAAAACGGTCATGGTTTCCGAAGTAAAGTCCCATTTTGCATCGAAACCGCCCCCGCCGCCAAAGGAGATAATACCTATGAAAACCGTACAACACTTTGTGGACTTTCTTGAGCGAGCCCCGACACATGTGGTGAATAGGCCATCAGACTATGGCCGCTCTATTATGAAGTCATATAAGGAACAAATGTAGGAGTCGAGACGTAGAAGTAGTAATAAAAGCGGGAAAACAGTTCCCCAGCTCGGAGAACAGGCAATGCAATTGATCCCCCCGCTCAAGGTGATTACCGATAAGGTAACCGACGCTGCTAGAAACATTGGTATCAGTGTTGATCAACTCCTAGGCAACGAGGAAGTCCCCATGGCTGAAGTAGCATGGCAATATGCCCCCGGGAAAACTCTGGTCTAACCTGAGCAGGTCCCGAATCTATCAACACAAATGCGAAGATTGCATGAGTGGTACATGAAAGAAGTTGCCAACGGGCGAGTGATGCTCATGGTGCAAGTCAAGAAAGAGCATTACTTCTATGAAAATGAGCTATTCATTGAGTTTGACGAATTGTTTCAGTTCTACAATCAAGACTCACTCGACAAATCTATCGTCCGTTGCTATTGTCTGGAAGTGATTTCTTTCTGTAATTTAAGTCTCTAGCTCAGTTCGTTAATTGCCTGTAATTATCCTCACTATATTCTTTTGTATGCTATTGATGCAGAATGAAGATTCTCCAATGCAAAAGAGATAGAATCTATGACATTGGGTTCGTTGACCCATATATCGTTAATGAAAAATTGATACAAGACCACCCCAAAGACCCAGAGGAGAACTTGGTAAGGTTTTTAAAAGCACAAAATACAGAAATACTATTTCCTTACAACTTCAAGTGAGTGTTACTGTCTTGTACTACAAATTCTATTTTGCTTACTCGATGTTAAGTGTAGTTGATGAGTTATGCATGCCTGCTTATATAAACGTGCGCAGGTACCACTGGATCCTGCTAATCATTAAAGTTGACGCTGGAACTGTTGATACCCTGGACCCACTAGGTAAAGACCGTCAGGAATACACCAGCGTGGTTTTGATGCTCGACAGGTAATTTCAATCATTATCGCACTATATTGGCCTCTTTCGTTCATTTCCTGATATCACGTAATTAATAACTCCTTAATTCAATTTCTTAGCCGGGCAGGGTTTGGAAACGGTTCATCAATGATGTTGTCGGTGAATGGAAACCGGAGCTGCGTTGGCGACTGGCCAAGGTAATTAAGTAGTACTAGATAGGTCCGCGCATCTCCTTAATTCTAGTTTCAATACCATTATCATGCCTGATTATTATCTGATTGAATTCTATTCTCGCAAAGTGCATGAGGCAGAAATAGGGGACTAATTTATGTGCATACTACGTTTGCGAGAACATTCGCATGGCGACCGAATGGCGCAGAGATGTAAGACAACTTCAGGTATGTAAACACTATTCACAATTTTTGTATGATTATCTAATATATATATACACAACTAATATATTCATATTGATCTCCTTCTTTAAAGATTGAAGACATGAGGGAGAAGCTCCTACCAGAGAACCGCCTACGAGCACCTCAAGAGGAAATTGTAGGAGAAATTGTATATACCAAATTATATATATATATATATATATATATATATATATATATATGTATATATATATATATATATGTATATATATATATATGTATGGTCGTATGAGAAATTATATTATATATGTATGGTCCTACGAGAAATTATATTATATATGCATCAACGTGTACAGCATGTAGGAGCGTAAAATATGTTTGAAACGAAAAAGAATTGAATGGAAAACACAAAAGAAAAAGAAAAAATAAACCATAAACCCTAAATCCTAAAATCCTAAACCCCAACACAAAATCCTTAGTCCCGGTTGGTGTCATCAACCGGGACTAAAGGTCCTCCAGCCCCCAGCGCACGCTCGCGGCCACGTGAAGGGACCTTAGTCCCGGTTGATGTCACCAACAGGGACTAAAGGTCCTCCAGCCCCCAGCGCATGCTCGTGGCCACGTGGAGGGACTTTAGTCCCGGGTTGTGGCCAACCGGGACTAAAGGGTGGGGGCCTTTAGTCCCCACCTTTTAGTCCCGATTGGTGACTCAGGACTAAAGGCCGTTGCCAACCGGGACTAAAGCCTCGTTCACCACTAGTGTGGCCTCGTTCAAATCATCAGCTTGCTTTCGCAGGACCTCGGCCAAGATGTCACACTCTGTCTTTAGTGTGCCATACTTTTCCAAGTGCCTGTTGAAATCTTGCTTGAGGACCTTTTCCTGGTTTGTGTAACTTTCGCGGTTGACAGTACACTTGGGCCATTTGTAGTCTGGCGTGACATTCAGCCTATTAACCACCAATGTTCTCGAGGTCACAATTCCAGCCAGCCCTCATATTCAGTTTGTTAAAGGCCCTTGTAGTACGTCGACGCATTTATGGTCCGGGCGGGCATTCGGTCTATTAACAACCCAACATGTAATTGGGTCGACACTAGTCTAAGGTAGCGTTCGACCTGCTAATGGACCTTGGTCTTCCTGGCATATTTCAGGCCCAACCTATCTTTCCCCATACTAAAAGCGTTAGGTATCCTATGGCCCATTAAGGCTCGAGTTGAGTTTCGGCATGTTGAGGGTCTGTGGCATGTATGGGCCCAATAAGTCCTACATCTTATAGTAGGCCTGTTAACGGCCCATTGTTAGAATGGGCCAACATTACGACCCGATGTTTATGGCCAGATATTTTGGGGTCTTCATTTATTTTGGTCCAGTTCTTTTCAGTGCGATATAGGCCCATTATTAGGGCCCATAATTATTCAACATGCAGTTCCGGGCCAGCCTAATTATGACCCATTATGCCTCTTGACCGGTTCGCGTGTTTTGACCCGTTGGCCTCCTATGATGCTTTCTGCCAACAAGCAGACCGATGAAACAAAATACATTAAGTAATAAGAAAACTACACTTTTGAAAAATGGTCGGGTGGCTGCCCGTTTTAGAAAAAATGTTGTATCACAACAAAATAAATTATATACATATAACAAAAGGCCGGTTGGCATAAAAGTTTACAGTCGATTAGATAAATGCACCATTAGAAGTACAAAAGCTCCGGTCATTTGGCATGACTGGTATGTTTTCATGTTGTAGTGTCTAATGTAGTACCATAACCTTCGCTTAATTTCTTGTAGGCTCCTAAACAACGAAGAAAATGTTTGATAGTATGATTTCAAAACCATGCATGTCTTCACGACATGTGACAATGTTTGTTCTTGTTTCACAATGTCTCTCTAAGGGATTGAAATTGTGTCTGGAGCGCAGATATATCATTCTATCAAGCTTGAAGATCTTATTCATGAGGCAGTTTGGACGAGGTTGGCTTAACATACAACCCAGTATTACACTAGAAGGTGCTTTTGGCACTGTTAGCGGAGAGATACTGACCCACTGCAGCAAGACGTGACATTGTGGTGGTGGTAGCCTCATCATCTTCAGGAGGTTGTGGTGGTTAAACCATTGTTCCATAGCTTGCTGAAAAGTTGAATTTGTACATTATTAGTACCAAAAAAGAAGTTATTATTGAGGGAGCAAAAACAAATAGAATTACTTTGGTCTATATACAAAACTTATTTTGGTGTAACCGTGTAACATATTAGTTATATTTTACTACAAAATACATAATAAAATGATGTTCCAATCATATGTCCATGTAGCATGGCTAATGTATTGTCTATTTCTTCACATTGTATGGACAAGTAAGAAAAAGAGACAAAGTTTATAATACAGTGAGCATAGTATGACATCATTCATGTCACAAAATAACTGAGATCACACAAATATGCAATTGTAACATTGTGTGGGAAAGTCCAACATGGAACTAGATTAGAGATCTAGAGCAAAAGAACATCACTCCTTTCTTAGAAACCTTGTAAGGTGCAATGATACGTTAACACAACTGTCTATAAAATTGAAAAGAGTAACATACATTGGCTGCAAACCATGCAATTCAAAGCACAAGTCAGAGTAACCAGTAGTTCGAGGGCATGAGGATTATGGACTTACAATAACGGTTTTGACAGTTATAGTCATGCACTTCCTCTTGCTGGTGTGATAGTCCTTGAAATTTTCCACCTCACTTTGTTTAGGTTCTTTTTGGTCCTTAAGGGCTTTCCTCTGCATTTGAAACAAGTCAATATAGATCTTACAATATGGCACAACCAAAAGAGTGAAACGGTAGCTAGTTACAAAGCATTGTAGTGTGCAATATAGCTACGAGATCCTGTCGTCTATAGAAATTTCACGTTCATACGTTTCGCCTTCTCCTTTGAACATTTCACCTAGAATAATATAGATTTGTAAGCCACATGCGTAAATAGGAGTTCAACATGTGATCTGATCACATATATATATAACATACTTGATACTTCGGATAAGACCAGTGTTTAACAAGGGTTGTCCAGTCTTTATGCGTTATATTTTCCATTGAAGATGTTTGGGCAAGTTCATTATTTGACTTGCCTTCAAAGTGAATTTTTCTTAGGTTGCCCACTTGATAAGTGGTCTTATATTAATTTATCATAATCTAAAGTGGCCAAACATTTCATCTTAAATCACAACTTAGATACTTTTCTTAAATAGTAAAACCAAGTTCTACCAAAACTATACTTTGGTTAGTGACTGGAAGGTTAGTGGCTTACTGCCCAAGCTTGTCCATGACCGTCGACGCGCCTATTCTAATAGTTTTCACACACATTTTGTAGAGGTTGTAGACTTTACCCACACGATAGACTTTAAGTCTAACGAATCTTATTTTTAGCATGGCGACCTAACCATGTCTCTGAGCTCGCACAAGCTAGCCGTGGGATATATGTCTATGTCCTTGCCACCCCATGGCACAACTCTTCCCCCCAGGAATCTATCAACTTTCATGTGAGCATCTACGGAGAAGGGTGTATGACAATACACTATTGTTCTATGCTTTAGTAATAATGAAATCCCAGTTTGCTGCTGGATAAAATACGACCGATACTATCTAACAATAAAGTGGAATTGTAAGGTGGTAAGTAGTTGAATAATACTACCACTAGTAGTAAAATTGTAAAGTAAAATTGAATGTAATACTAAAAAACAAAATGGTAAGTAGATAAACACTGAAAAAGACTCAAATAAAGTCAAGCGTTGTGACAGTTTGTCGGATGCTCATGCTAAGGAGTTGGCTTACCTTCGATCGACGAGTCTTCATGAAGGGGTGAAGTGATCCTCCCGGTGGAGTGCGTCAATGAACGGGGTCTAGGAAACGTCCTTAGTCAGAGCAATGAGTAAAAAGTAATGAAGGTTTAAATGCCAAGAACTATTTTGTAAAAAGAATATTTCCAACCGAGTCAATGACAGCATGGCCAGTGGCGTCTTCGTGCGGAATACATTTTCAAGTGGGGGAAACGTATTCCAGTGGAATCGGTTTCCACATGTTCCTAGCTGGCCGTCCTCCTCTCACTGACAGGTGGATCTCGAGGCCCACCGGTCTGGTCTCTCTCTCTCCCTCCTTCTCTTCTTATCCCTCCTCTCCGCTTCCTCGATGGTGTGGCTGGGGGCTTTGGTTGAATCCAGCGACTCAGTGGGCATCTGGAGCTGGCGGTGTGACGGGCGTGGTCGCCGGCGAATGGTGCATCCAATGTTGGGTCGCACGAGAGTCTGGGTAGGCTTTTTGCACGGCGGTGTGATATGTCTCCAACGTATCTATAATTTATGAAGTATTCATGCTATACTTACATGATGTTTACATGGTTCTGGTTCACTCTTAAATGCTTTTTATGCACTAACCTATTAACTTAGTGCCTGGTGCCAGTTGACATTTTTTCTTGCCTATTTCTATGTTTGGTAGAAAAACCATACCAAACGGAGTCCAAACGCGATCAAAATTTATGGTGGTTTTTTTTGGAAGATAAGTGACCCCGAAGCTTCAGGGAAGGACTAGAAGACCCACGACAAGGCCAGAAGCTCACAAGGCGCATCGAGTTTGTGGTCCTTGGGAGTCCTTTTAGCGTGATTCCAACGCTGGAAATTCTTATAAATTGAGAAACCCCTAGAAAGAAACCTACATGAGTTTCTCCGCCACTACAAGCCTCTGTTCCAAGGCGATCTCATCCGGAGCCCTTCTCTGGCACCATGCCGGAGGGGTAAACCCATCACCGGAGGCCATCTTCATCATCCCCGCTGCCTCCATAACGAGGTGGGAGTAGTTCACCCACAGGGCTGAGCGTATGTACCAGTAGCTATGTGATTGATCTCTCTCTCTCTCTCTCTCTCTCTCTCTCTCTCGTGAATCTTGATAGGACACAACCTTGATGTACCATGGGATTTATTAATATAGTTGGATCATATGGTTTTCTTCCTTTTCTATCTTTATTGTGATGAATAGAGTCTCACTCTTTGAAGTTTCGTATGTTGTATTGAATATTTTTCATTTGAGATCACTTGATGTATATCTTGTTTGTGAATACCCGTGGTGACAATGGGCGAATCTGTTGAGATCACAAGATATAGGTTTTTATAATCAACTTGCGGATTCCCATGGTAAAATTGGGGTAATTTGCATAAAGGTCGATACACATTTTCATCACAGTTTCTCTAATAGAAACTTTGGAGTGATTCTTTATCGCACTTTGATGGATAATTATATGATTCAATTATGTTTATGAAGCTGAGAGATTGCACTATTGAAATTATAAACCCTAGGCCTTGTTTCCAAGAATTGCAATACCATTTATGCTTACTCTAATCACTTGTGACCTTGCTGTTTTTATTATTTCATATTACAATTGTATCACCATCTCTTCGCCGAATTAGTGCACCTATACAATTTACCATTGTATTGCGTGTGTTGGGGACACAAGAGGTTGCTTGTAATTGATTGCAGGGTTGTTTGAGAGAGACCACCTTCATCCTACGCCTCCCAGGGATTGATAAACCTTAGGTCATTCACTCGAGGAAAATTTCATGTTGTCGTACAAAACTCTGCACTTGGAGGCCCAAAAAAGTCTACTAGAATAAAGTTGTGTAGTGGACATCAAGCTATTTCTGGCGCCGTTGCCTGGGAGGTGAGTGCTGCTACTTGTAAATAGCGTTGAGTTTTTCCCCGAAGAGGAGGGGTGATGCAGTATAGTAGAGATAAGTATTTCCCTTCGTGAGAACCGAGGTTATCAAACAAATAGGAGAACCAAGCAAACTCTCGTCGCCAGCACCTACACACACAAAACCAAACACTTGCACCCAACGCGTGCAAGAGAGTTGTCAAGCCCCTTGAAGTCGTTACTTGCAAGGATTAATTCTGATAGATAGATAATATAAATAAAAAAGTAAATTAAAATAAAATAAAGTGCAGCAAGGTAAAATGAGTTTTTAACAATAGGATTAAGTAGACCCGGGGGCCATAGTTTTCACTAGAGGCTTCTCTCTCGAACATAGCACACGGTGGGTAAACAAATTACTGTGGGGCAATTGACAGAATAGCGCATAGTATTATGACATGTTTTTCACGACAATGATTATGTGTATATAGGCATCACGTCCATAAACAAGTAGACCGAAACGGTCCTGCATATACTACTATTACTCCACCTCGAGAGCGCTTCTATACTTGCCTCTCACTACTACAGGAATGCCTAGCGGTGGCGGGTGGGAAAAGCCCAACAGTGGCGGGCAAGGCTCACAGGACCTCCCGCCACTGCTAGAACGCCATCAGTGATGGGCGCCTGCCCACCACTGTTAGGCCAGGAGCACTGGCGGGCTCTAGGTCATGCCTGCCAAAGCACTCCGTGTTGCCCGCCACAGCATTTTCGCACTGCTGTGGCTGTCCTTTTCTACCGCTCGCAACTGCTATTGTTACATGTTGACATGATTGAATTACAGCATATTCCACCTGGATCATATCATCATATTGCATTTGATACATAAATGCTGGTTTGAACCTTGATCCATATACACGCACCACATTACAATGTTTTCAGATTAATGAAAAGTAGTAGTTATAAAATATAACAAGTGCATTACAATAATTAATAAGCATATATATGTCGCGCTCATCACATAATTAATGGTTTGACGAGTTTTTTTGGAGTGAAATGAGTGTTGGACAATCTTCAACACGCAGACCGTTAGCAGAAGCCGTGCATACTACATGAATTAGTACTTGATGCAACGAACGGGGACCAACTGGCCGCTTGCTCTGGAATTGGACATTTGGCCTCTTGAAGAGCCCATTGCACAACGTCAGCGGGCATGGGTATGGTGGTTGGACTCATACCTGGCCAGATCCTCAGCGTCTCATCCGAGGTCGCCTCCACAAGGATGCACACTGCGATGTCAGTGAACCGCCTCTCTACAATCTTCTCAATCGCTGGGAGAGAACAATGGGCCATTGGAACACTTTTGACCCAAGCTAACAATGCCTCCTTGAGGTGCTCTCTCGATACTTTTCCCGTGTCCATAGATAGCGCTTGTCCATGTCCGCCACAGAGACCCCCTCCCACAAATCTTCTGGTGGTCCCATCTGTTATTTTTAGCAAACAATAACATTCAAAATATGTACATATAGAAAAGATCACAAGGTTAATATAGAAACATATGACACTCATACATATAAAGTAGAGATCACATAGTTTAATGTTTTTCACGGTTTACTAGACTAGAAAGGAGCATGTATATCGCCATGTTGATGTTTCATTCTCATGTCTCATTCTTCTTGACTCTCTGCCCCGTAGTAGAACATCCCCTCATCCCTCACTACATGGCGATTGATGATATTCGTAATCTGAAGGCGCTTGTGCTCTGTCCAAAAGTGAGCTAGCTTAACTTCCTTCTCATTCTCTTCGGACCATTTCTGCAACATTGAATCACTTCTTAATAGTGGTCCTACGCGCACATAGTCATCCATCATGACCATGGCATAGTATCCAGACATGTGCATGGTTTCGCCTTTTAGTTGTTGACGACAACAAAAGCTAGTGTTAAATTTGTACTGCGAATGCGGCATATTCTTACGGTCGGACTTATGACACATAAGAAGAGCAGCATTGAGAACATTCTTCAGATCGGTCCATGGCTTATTAGGGTCTCTCCTGGAATCAAAGAAGTAAGCTATGTCGTCCCGGGGCATCAGTGCGATGAAGATCCAGTGTTCATTGATGCGCAAAACAATTTAACAATGCAACATTAATGAGATTGACATCAGAGTACCCAGGTGTATATGTGCAAGCAGAAAGAAATGAACTTACTTTTCGAATTAAGGCACGATAAATTTGTGCTTGTGCCGAGGACTACGAAGAATGGTTTTGTGGAGGTAATTCAACATAAGACGTTGGCCTTTATCAGAATCCACATTGGCCCAATGCATGAGATACAGATCAAGGAAGCGAACTTCCTCATTCTGGAGTAATGGATTTGTAGCATGCCAGAGCGACCAAAGCCTCATTAAAGATGGCTTGATTACGTCCAGATAGAAAATATTTCCGTGGACCACACTCTCAAATTCAAGATATATTTTATCAGTGGGGTACTCGATGACAAATCCAAGGCCTTCTATAACATTGGCGGTGTAATACATCTCGCTCTTTCCTGACCTAGCTACTATGTCTTTGTGTAGAAGCTGAATTTCAACACTTAGTGCACTCAACTTGTGTTGTGGCAACATCGGTTCACCGGGCTTAAACATTTTCATGAAGCACCGACTGACAGAAACATTCACCACATCTTCTCCTCGTGCCTTACTGGCGGTAGGTTCACTTGCTGATTTCTTCTTTTGCTTTCTGCCCTTCTTACGATGCTGAGTTGAGGGGTCCATAGAAGATGGTTCTCCGGAATGCATTTGTTGGGTTTGCTAAAATTTAGTGTGCAATTATGAGTCATGATGCATAAAAAATGAAAGAAAAATTCGACATGACCTTTGCTAAAAAGATGACATAACGAGTGCAAGAAATTCGGCGAAACAGAAATGAATCGATGTTTTGCCAAAACATTGGCACTCATGTCGATACCTACAAATATAAGCCAACGATACTACAATGGAACCTAGTTAAAAAATAAGAGAAAATTTTGACATAAACTTTGCTAACAACAGAACATAACGAGTGCCAGAAATTCGGCGAAACGGAAATGAATCAAAGTTTCGCCAAAACATTGGCAGTTATGTCGATATCTGCAAATATAAGCCAATGATACTACAATCGATCCTAGTTAAAAAAATAAAAGAAAATTTTGACAATTCCTTTGCTAAAAAGAGGACCTAACGAATGCCAGAAATTCGGCAAACGGAAATGAATCGATGTTTCGCCAAAACATTGGCACTCATGTCAATACCTGCAAATAGCCAATGATACTACAATGGATCCAAGTTAAAAAATGAAAGAAAAATTAGATATGACCTTTGCTAACAAGAGGACATAATGAGTGCCAGAAATTCGGCAAAACGTAAATGAATCAACGTTTCGCCAAAACATTGGCACTCATGTCATAACGTACAACTATAAGTTAACCACACTAGAAGGGTTCCTACGTATAAACTTACCAAATATTTCTAAACTACTAGTATATATTTACCCTAAACACGGATCTGACCATCATACAAAATAACACTTAGAAACATTGGCATGTATTTCTGAACTACTAATATTGACACTAGGCACAAATCTGACAATGCATACCGGAGAGGTGGAACGCTTGGAGTTCGAATGCATCCCGAGATCTTCAATGTTGGCGGAGGAGGGGACATGGCCACACCACTAGCCATCGGGGTGGAGCTCAGCGGTGGCGGTGGCGGCGGCGATGAGATGCCTCCTCCGGTGTTGGAGGAGGAGGCCATGCGCGCCCGCGGCAACGCGAGGAGGGGTGCGGCGGCAAGGAACAACGGCGACGACGAGTGGTGCGGGGCGATGGGCGACGATGGGTGCGCACGGCGGGGAGGGGCGACACGGTGACGAGGGGCGCGCATGATACGTCTCCATCGTATCTATAATTTTTGATTGCTTCATGCCAATATTGTACAACTTTCATATACTTTTGGCAACATTTTGTAATATTTTTGGGACTAACTTACTTACCTAGTGCCAGTTCCTGTTTTTTGTGTGTTTTTTGTTTCGTAGAAATTCCATATCAAACGACGTCCAAACGTGATAAAAATTTAAGGAGATTATTTTTGGAATATATGTGAATTTTGGGCGTCGGAATCAATGCAAGACGGTGCCCGAGGGAGGCACAAGCCAACAGGCTGCGCCCCTAGGGAGGGCGCGGCCTGATGGATGGTGGTCCCCCTTAAGTCAGTTGAGGTTCTCCTTCTGGCGCAAGAAAGATATTTTCATGATAAAAATCCCCTCAAAATTTCAGCCCGATCGGAGTTACGGATCTCCGGATATTTAAGAAACGGCGAAGGGCCAGAAAACAGAAGCAAAAACAGGAGAGAAACAGATGGAGAGAGAGATCCAATCTCGGAGGAGCTGCTGCCCTCCGAGAGCCATGGCGGCCATGGACCATAGGGGAAACCCTCCTCCCACCTAGGGAGGAGTCCAAGGAAGAAGAATAAGGAGGGGTGCTCTCTTCCCCTCTATCCCGGTAGCGCCGGAGCGCCGCCGGGGTATCCATCGTGACGGCGATCTACACCAACAACTTCACCGCCGTCACCACAAACTCTCTCCCCCTCTATGCAGCGGTGTAGAACCTCTCTTCCCCACTGTAATCTCAACTTGAACATGTTGCTTAATGCTATATATTATTATCTAATGATGTGTGGCTATCCTATGATGTTTGAGTAGATTTCTTTTGTCCTATGGGTTGATTGATGATCGTGATTGGTTTGAGTTGTATGTTCTATTTTGGTGCTGTCCTAAGGCACCTTCCGTGAGGCACACACGTGAAGGAATCCCGCTGGAGGGTTTGCAATATGTTTATGATTCGCTTATAGGTGGCGAGACTGACAGAAACTTACACCCGAGTAAGGGGATTGTTTACGTATGGGATAAAGGGGACTCGATGTGTTAATGCTATGATTGGGTTTACCTTAATGAATTTCTAGTAGTTGCGGATGCTTGCTAGAATTCCAACATAAGTGCATATGATCTAGGTACGGAAAGTATGTTAGCGTATGCCTCTCCCTCATATAAAACTGCAACAATGATACCGGTCTAGTTATCGATTGCATAGGGACAAATCTTTCTCTTGCGTTACACAAAAAGGTTTCTACTAAACAATTTACTTATTAATCTTTATTAAAACAGCAACTAACTTTTATTTTCTTGTTGTTTAATATCTTGCAAAACTATCTATTACACCTACTAAGTACTTCTAGTTTCTTTCCTGCAAAGTAGTTTCATACTTGTTCTAGATAAAGTAAGCGTTAGCGTGTGTAGAGTTGTATCGGTGGTCGATAGAACTTGAGAGGATATTGATTCTACCTTTAGCTCCTCGTTGGGTTCGACACTCTTACATATCAAAAAAGGCTACAAACGATCCCCTACACTTGTGGGTTATCAGTGCACGGTGGCGAGGAGCGATGGATCCAAGGGGCATGGAGGCTTCTCGGGAGAGATGTGAGGGGGGAAGAGATGGCGCGAGGAGAAAAAAGTTTTGGGGAGTGGGGGGAATGTTTTTTGTGTCAAAATTGAACCGCGAGCGTATTGGAATTACAAGTGGCGGGCGACGTATAAAGCCCGTCACACGTATGGCAACAAGCAGTGGCGGTCTGTACGAGGAGGCCGTCACTGCAAAAATGACCTCCTGGGACCCCAACCCCCAACAAAAGTTACGGCGATTTAATTGTGGCGGGGAGAGGATTTCCTGCCACAACTAATAGATGGAGCTATGGCTGGCACGATACGCCTCCCGCCGCTGTCGTGCTTCATCATAGGATAATATTTGGAATGGTTCCCCTGTGGCGAGCAAGAATACACGCTCGCCACTGCTACTCATGTAGCTATGGCGGCTGCCCCGCCGTGCCCGCCACTTATTGGGGTTCACCTATAAGCCTTTTCCCAGTAGTGTCTCTTTGTATTAAGTTCATGACAAACAGAGCAATGCTTGGAGCAAGATGACATGATGTGGACAAAGTAAGAAAAGCAATATGTTCAAACCCCGTCATTTTATCCTTAGTGGCTACAACACAAATACGTGTCTTGTCTCCTTCTGTCACTGGGATATAGAGCACCGCAAGATTGAACCCACAACAACAGTCCACTCCCACTGAAGATAAATCAATCTAGTTGGCCAAACCCAATGATAGATCGGAGAGAAATACAAAGCTATAATAATCATGCATAATAGAATTCAGAGGAAACAAAGTTACTTTCAATGAATAATCTCATCATTAAACCACAATCCATTGGATCCAAACAAACACACCGCAAAAGATGATTACATCGAATAGATCACCGCGGAAATCACGACAAACACTCACACATCATCATGGAGGCATCAAGGTTGATGTAGACGGCCTCCATGATCGATTCCCCCTCCAGCAGGGCACCGGAAAAGGTCTCCAGATGGGATCACGGCAGAATAGAGACTAACAGCGACAGGAAAAGTGTTTCTTGTTCGTCTCTAGGGTTTTTGAAATACTTCAGGATTTATAGAAGTGGAATTAGATCAGAGGACCAACGAGGGACCCACAAGCTCATAGTGCGCGCCCTACCCCCAAGGGCGTGCCCTGTGAGCTTGTCGCTCCCTCTTGCGGCGTCTGGCCTCCTCCCGAAGCTTCGTGGGCCCAAAATCTTCCAAAAAAAACCACTAAAAAGTTTCATCATGTTTGCACTCTGTTTGGTATTGATTTTGTGCAGAAGTCAAAACACATAAAAAAAATAGGAAATGGCAATGGGCACTAGGTTAATAGGTTGGTTCCCAAAAATGATATAAAATAGCATATCATTGCATATGAAGTTTCCAAGATTGATAATATAATAGCATGGAACAATACAAATTATCGACGCGTTGGAGATGTATCAGCATCCCAAGCTTAAATCCTGGTCGTCCTCGAGTAGGTAAATGATAAAAACAGAATTGTTTCTGCGACCTGCTACCCAACATGTAATCTCTTTTAGGTATGATATTTGATAAACTAATGAACCAATTATTATCAACATAGTAATATCCACGAACATAGGAAACATAATCATTCATATTCAAAATATACGATCCTTAAAGAATGTTATTGCCTATTCATTTTGTCATATTAGCATGCCATAACTCCGTCTTCACCGCATAAGTATAAATCATGAGCACCATTGTGTCAAGTTAGGCAATTGGATTGTACTTCTAACACGCTTCAATATTTTCAACTCCACTCAATACATGACTGTGAACCATGGATATAGCATATGGGTGGAATAGAGTATGGTGCTAGAGATCAAAATGAGTCAAAGTGGAAAGAAAGTCTCGCATCAACTAGGCGAACCAATGGTCTATGGAGATGTCCATAAATCGATATTAATGCGAGGAGTAGGGATTACCATGGAACGGATGCACTAGAGCTATAAGTGTATGAAAGCTGAAATGAAGCTAAGTGGGCGTGCATTCAACTTGCTTCCTCATGAAGACCTCAAACATTTGAGGAAGCCCGTCATCGGAATATACAAGCCAAGTTCTATAACGAAAAATTCCCACTAGCATATGAAAATGACAACTCGCGAGACTCTCTATATGAAGAACATGGTGGTCCCTCTAAGCATAAGTGTGGAAAAAAGATAGTAACATTGCCCCTTCTCTCTTTTCTCTCTTTTTTTCCTTTTTTTATTTTTATTTTTCTTTACATGGTGGGCTTTTCTATTTTTCTCTCTTTCGCCTCCCCCATTTCTTTTTTCTTTTTCTTTTTATTATTATTTTATTTCATTTTTCGTCCGGAGTCTCATCCCGACTTGTGGGGGAATCGTAATAGAGTACCTTGGTCAGCTTCTACCCATGAACTTGAGGTGCTACCACCAGTGCGAGGCCTCCCGGATTGTCAACCCGAGGAGGGTGATACTCTCAACTCCAAGTCACAGGCTATTCTGCCTAGTTTGGACCGACGGCTCAACCATTTTGACGTCTCGTTTCTCAAGCTTTCGGTCATGTTTGCAAGTGCTGGTTGTGAAGACGTGGTACTGCCGCTATTCAAATGCTTTGGATTGCTCTAAAACTTGGATGGATTTCTCTGATTTTGATTTCTGTGACCAGATCATTGATTACTGTGTCCAACATTGCGGGATCCCTAGAAGTAGGATCCCTGGTCGCCTGATCCTTGGAACCCGGCTCCGGGATAATTTCCCTGGAAGCTGGCACCGGGGAAGCCGACTTGATGGTTCTCGTGGGGTCCATTGCCATTGTTATTGTGATGGTTCTCAGAGGACAGATTCCAAAATTCCTGCACGATGTAAGAATTGTCCCAGGAATGACTTGTCGGCTTACCATCCACATTATGCTTGGGACACGGGCCTTTGAGAGCTTCCTCGTAATTACGAGGAAGATTTCCATTGAACGGACGACTAGAAGTATTATTCCGACATTGGTTCTTGAAATTGGTATTGGTATTGGCAACTAACTCTGAAGCTCCGTTGGTATTTTTCCGTTTGTGTCCACCGTTGTTGCCATGCTTGTCGTTCTTGTTCTGCACCTGGTTATTCTGCTGATAGCCCTTGACGCCACCGCTTTTCTTGCCCTTTATATATTTATCATCATCCGAGGATGTATCCTTTGTGTTATCCGACTCAGCATATCTGGTAAGAACATCCATGAAATCACCCATGTCTTTTACCTTCCTTTTCAGGCATCCAAGCTTTTGGACCAAAGGTTGGAAATGACAATTCCTTTCCAGGACAAGGACAACTCGAACAACTGTAATGCGGTCTGAAGAGTGAATAATTTTTGCAACACGGTGTGACCAGTCATGTGCAGACTCGTTGTTACGCTGAACAAAATGCTCTAAGTCAACAATCATCGATGGGCGTTTGCAAGTTCATTGGAAACTTTTGATGAAGCTCTCTTTTAGTTCTTCCCAAGTATTAATTGAGTTGGGGGGCAAGTTTTTCAACCTTGTGCGTGCTGGTCCTTCCAACATCATGGTCAGATATCTTGGACAGACCACATGGACGACGTCCAACATATCCATGGCTAGGCTCCAAATCAGCTGTATAATTGGGGACCTTACGAGGACCCTTGATGTCAGGGGGCATACGTTAATTGCGCAAAGCCGTCCCCAAGCAAGGCATCCCAATGGTCCTGCTAGGTAAGTCGGTACTTCGTGAAGCTGGCTGGGCTGGAGCGGGTTGGGGTTGCACCACAGGTTGAGCGTATGTTGTTCCTGCATTCCCTACCCCTGCTTCTCGCAAGGCACACGCATCATCGATGATTGCGTAAGCATCTGAGACTGCTAGATGTGGGGGGTCGGGTGTCTTTGTGCACTGCAAGAAACTGCCGGTGACTCGGTGTGCCGACTCTTACTTCGACTCTGATGAGGGGTGGAAGGAAGTGGGTTCCTACTGTGAGAATAGTTTGCTTGCTGAACAACTGCAGTTTTGAGCATCTTGATGGCGTTCCTAGCCTAGATCTCGATCGGGTTGTTCCCAGTAATTGGCATCGCAACACGATTTTGGGTCTCTGTCATTACATTGTCAACCGTGTTGGAATAATTACCCAATGGAGTATCAAAACAAGGGGGTGATTGATGGACCGGTGTTGGCAGGTGCGCCAGTGACGTCTGGTGCTGCTGAGCTGGCAACGTCTGGTTCTGTTGAGCCGGCAAGTGTTGATGGGTTGCGTTTGGGGGCACGACCTGCATCAATTGGGGAATGATAGGCGTTTCTCCCGGCGTGCCGGCACCTACTCCTCGGATAGGTGCGTCTCCAGGTGTATCAAAAAACAGGTCGGTTCGAAAGTTATCGACAAACGACTTTGATGCCTCCTCTGGTGAATGGCAGAATTCTCGTTCTGACGGAACATGAGATGAATTGCTTCTGCTTTCAAACACTCGGTCTCACTATGAATGTGGGCTTGTACCTCCGCCATGCAAATATTTTCTGCGTTGATATCGTCCTGGATCTTGGCCATCTAGTCACGAAGCTTCGCAACCTCCGTGTTACGTTTGACCACGTTCTTCACAGTCAATTGTGCTGCCAAGAGAGTGCCCAGAGCAGTTGCCAGCTCCATCAGCACTTGTGCCAGCGGTTTGCTTGAGTCGGCCACATCAGAAGCTGCTATCGAGGCATCATATGCGGCTGCGGCATCAGCCGCCTTGGAATTCTGAGCCAGCGTGGCCCCGGCCATGTTCTGATTCCCTGCCATGTAAAACACCGCGCGGTGAGGCGGCTCGAGAACCTCCGGATCGATCTCGTCTTCGGAGTAGCCCCCCAGCCTATCATCGAAAATTGGAAGGATCGACTCAGTATCATCGAACGAGGACTCACGATCAGAGTAAACAAGGGTATCGCCGCTAGATGCGGAGTTCCCCAATAGGTCGACTCCATGGGTGAAGCCGACGAAAGCTTGAGTCCGGTCGGCTTGTGCCTGTCCAGGTCTGGTGCGATGAACCGGCTCAACGATGTCAGAAACAATGTCCGCCTCGGTCCCAGATTCGACGACCATACTGATGAAGACGTGGATCTTGCCGAAGGGGACCCGGTACCCATACTCGATCAAGTCGTCTTCGGAGCCGTAGTCTGAGTTGTCGGTGTAGAGGTTGCCACAACGACTCTTTGCCATCCGGACGATCGTGTATCCCTCGTTCCCCGGGACATCTCCCTTCAAGAACTCAACACCACCGTGCACAGGCCCCACGTTGGGCGCCAACTGTTATGGTTTTGTCACGGCAGATGTCCTCGTGAAAGGACTTAGTCTAGGAGCGATCACAACTAGGTGGTTTCTTTAACAGGGTTTATCGGGAACGAAATACACAGATTTACCCAGGTTCAGCCCCTCACAGTGGTGGTAAAGACCTACTGCTTACTTCATTGATATTGATGGTGTACTCGATTACAAGGGTGCGGATTCGCTAACCTAGCTCTTGAGAGATTGCAACTTAGTATTTTCGTCCCAGGGGCTCCCCTTTATATAATAGGTTGAGGCCCAAGGCTTACAGGAGAGTCCGGATCGTACTCGTCAACCCCTGTCCTACTCCAACTCCTACTCATCTAGTCTCCTAAATTTAAGAAACTCCTCCTCCGAGGCCTTCTCCGCAAGCCGACGCACAAAGGTCCTCCTTAAGCCGGCCTATGGGCGGGTCTTGCTATGGGACCGACGCCTCTTCCTCATCGTATCATCTTGATCCGGATATGGAGTGCCCATAGTGCTTCTAGGCACTTTGCCAGGTCACACCCAGGGCCTGGTCATAACCGTGGGGAATATCCCCAACAATAACCATCAGGTATCTTATGCATTTGAATTCTGGTAGGAGAGCTAGAAATAACAGGTGAATCATCACGAGTGCAGCCCAGTCCAATAGAAGCAATTTTTACCTCCTTTCCATGACGTAGTTTTAAACCTTCACCTTACCTGCGTGAGCGATAGGGGGGACTATCCCATATGACACAGATAAATCTTCAGCGATGTCTTCTCTGGTCACACATGCTAGGAAAAAATAGATCATGTGCGATTGGTAGGGCCATTACAAACAAACACATTGTAGAAGTCGAGTGAGATGTTCTTAGCATCCCCCACACAGTGAATCCCAAAAATATGTTTACGTTCGTATTGTACGTCACACACAATTTTCTGCATAACATCGTTGGTGATAGGGGTGGACATCACACACGATAGTTATAATTCTGTCGATTGTGTCATTCAATACATCACGCATGGTGCCTAGAAGAAACTTTTTGGCATTGGGATGTCCATCACACGCACTTGTTATGTGAAAACGTTTGTGATAGGGTGGCCTAACGCACACAGTTGTCGGCTGGAAGTCGTGTGTGATTGTTCACTGATCCAACACGCCAACTTCCTAGAAACCATGTGGGTTTATTGTGGTCATCGCCCACGGTGTTGTCTTAGAAATCGTCTGAACTAGGAAACCCCAATGGTCAGCCTACTTGCCATATTATTTATAGTTAATGTAGTAATCAAATTGTCATGTCATATCAAGCACACAATATATTTCATATTCGTATTACGGCAACTAGGATTTCATAATTGAATTATATCAGAGTACAACATCATATAGGCATATAGTACCTAGCTACCCAATTACACAACAGGAGCAAGTTTCAAATACAACATCTAAAACATTTCGAATGTAGCATCATAGATGGTAAATAGACAGATGAGTCTCATCTAGAAAATTGTTGAAGCGGAAGGCGAATATTGAGCCTTCAATGATGTTGAAGGTCCTTGCAACTTTATGCCAGTGCGTGTGGATGATTGCCCGCCCATCCTTCGTTCTCTTGAGGAAGACTTCAAGATTATACCGTGGGTGTTGTATGAATACCTTCTTCGCATCTTGACCATACGTGTGGTTTGAGACGTAATCATCGACGAATTGCCTTGAAAAGGACTGGAAAAAAAGATATGCATAAATATATTTTCTAAAATTTGAAATGGCGCAAAGGAAAAAGGACAAGGTGAAAGAGATACTACCATCCTATAGTTGACCGATGTCTTCTTCATTGTTGAGACAAACATCATGTTGTTTTGCGTTGCTAGTTTTTTTCTCTCAACAATCTTTCTGAGTTTCTTGATTTCACTGATATTCATGGACAACTTATTTCCCCCACATGCAAAAAGGGTCGAACAGTGGGTCTAAACCTCTTACAGCAGCACCTACATGTGCAAGAGCAAATTATTAAAAACCTAAATATTAGAATGGTTCCTGCAATTCTTAGTCAAAGGACCATGGATGTGCAAACCTCGATGGTAAACTTTAGTGTCTCCCATTGTTTCCCCCTGCATTATATATAAGATAGATATTGATCAGGTTATAAGGGAGATTTGGCATACTATCAGTAAAGTATGTTAATGAAAAAGAAACACATTGCAGACCCAATAGATTAATTTGAGCCACATGGAAAAACCAGTTATCTAAACCAATCATGCTAAGAACTAGGAAATATAGCAATTTATATGTTTCGCATGTATTTAGTACACCCAAATTCATTTTATTTCTCAGATGCATAACAATACAAAATGTACCAACAACAATCGAGCATCACACTACAGAATTGAACCAAACAGTTAAATGATCACCACAACAAATGAACCAAACAGCTAACTGAGCATCACATTGCACAATAGAACATACTAGAATGTTAGATTGCATATTAGCATTACATTGGACATTTCACTAGCATTTCTAAATGAAAGGCAGGAGCAGCACATGCAACCGGTATACCAAACATGCTTAACCGGCTTACCTAGATGAACATAGGTCCTTACAAATAAAGCTAAGAAAAACAAGATATTCATCCTCGTCGGAGATATCGATGATGACGAGCTCCTTAAATTTGGAAGAGGGCAAGGCCTCCACATCATGGGTGCCCTCCTCATATTGGTTTGTGGCCTGAGCCTGTCGGGGCACCAACTTGTCGGCTTTGGAGCTGAGGTAATCACGGGCACGCTGAGAAAACACCTCGTAGTCTTCGTTGAAGGCACCGGGGCATGGGGTGCCCTCGAGAAAAGACCACAAGTTGTCGATTAAATCAGCCAAAAGCGTCACAGCGTCCGCGCGCGAGGCGTCGATTGTGGTCTCGATGGCCATCGCTGCCTGATACGCGCGTGTGCAGCCATGATTTGCTTCTCCATTGCCAAATGCTCCTTGAGATCCTGGCAATACTGTGGGCATCATGGCTTTCTGTGGCGATTATTTGGAGGATGGGGCAGTGATTTGGCTGGAAGGTATCGCGCCGTCGGTCGGGGCATCTGGGATGGAGGAAGTGGGGGTGGGGGAGAGGGGGTATGGGGGAGGAGTGGATTAACTGACTTGATAGATGAGGCCGAGCAGCAGGAAGGAGCATCACTGGTGAGGAGGCAGTGCTGCAAGCAAGAGTGAAGGTTTGAACTAGGAATGGAACGAGGAAACTTGGGAAATGTGGCTTTTGGTTGATACCAGGGGTGAGGGAGGTAGATATTTCCGCGATAGCCCAAAATTTCCGTTCGGGGCAGCGAAAAACTGTCCCGGAAAGTGTCATCGGACATAGTCCCTGATACGTCTCCAACATATCTATAATTTATGAAGTATTCATGCCATGTTTACAATAATTCTATATGATTTTGGTATGATTCTATTAGAACTAACCCGGACTCATGTTGTTTTCAGCAGAACTACCATGGTGTCGTTTTTGTGCAGAAATAAAAGTTCTCGGAATGGGCTGAAAATTTACGGTGATTTTAGAAGTTTCCATAGCCTATATGTTTATTCGTCACATAATATGTGCTTTACTTGGAGCATCATTTTATTTTGTTTTTTTCTGTTAGGTGTTATTTATAATCTTGTTTTTCAATAAAAAGTTCCAAGAATTGCCTTAGGATGCTTGCATTGCATGTTTTGATGTGTGCTGTGTAAAAACAGAAAATTTTGCTGTAGTGTTTGAATTTTCATATTTTACTGGAACGTGGAAAGTTCCTGAAATTTTTACACAGTATTTTCATATAAATTGTTTAGCATGTCCTAAATTTTCATAATTTTTTGAGTTACGGAAGTTCACTGTTTTCATAATTTTCTACAGACTCTTCTGTTTGGACAGATTGCTGTCATAGTTTTGTTATCTACTTATCCTATAGTTTCCATAGCCTATATTGGTAGATATAAATTGTGGAAATGATAGTATACAGTAACTAATGTTTGAAAATTATTATGCAACTTGTCTTGGCAGTACGTAAAGAGTTGATTTATTCTTATGTGTACTAACCTATCTCACGAGTTCTTTTCGAGTTTTGTGTGGATGAAGTTTTTCAGAATAGGTGAAACCATGATATGAGAGGATTGAACAAGATACAAAAGCTCAAGCTTGGGGATGCCCAAGGCACCCCAAGTAAATATTTCAAGAAGTCTCAAGCATCTAAGCTTGGGGATGCTACACATCCCACCTCTCTTCATCAACAATTATCGGTTAGCCTATGTTGAGCCTAAATTTTTATTCGTTCACATGATGCGTGCTATTCTTGGAGTTCTATTTTTTGTTTAGTTTGCTGTTTGAATAAAGTATTCAGATCTTAAAATATTTATTGAGAGAGAGAGAGTCCTCACAGAGCTGCTTAATTGTTTGACTACTCATTGATCTTCACTTATATCTTTTGAGAGTAGCTTGTCATTTCCTCTCACGCTTCACTTATACCTTTTTTAGGACTGAAAGATTTATGCTCATATGCTTCATTTCAATTTGTTTGAGCTTGTCAAAAAAGTAATAGCAATATATGAAACTAGTCCCAAAGTGATAGATATCCAAGGAGGATATAATAAAAACTTTCATGAAGATCATGGGACAAATTAAACTTGATTCTTTGTAATAGTTTTGAAACATGATGATAGTAATATGTGAGTCATGTTAGTGAGTAATTATTCTTTAGTAGGAATATTGGTGTTAAGGTTTGTGATTCCCTATGCAAGTACGAAAGTCAATAGTTATGCAATGAAGTTACATCTTACTTGTGGTGCATTATTCGGTGTTGGTTATGTTCAATGCTCACTTATGTGAATTTTCGTTTCTTGGCTTGGTTGCTTCCCAATCTATTTGCTAGCCTTCATTTGTACTAAGTAGAAATTCTAATTGTGCATCAAAAATCCTTAAACCAAGTTTTTCCAAATAAATTTGTATGTGCCATCTAGGTGTATGTGCCATCTCTAAATTTTCAAAATAAATTTATTTGTATGTGCCATCTCTAAATTTTCAAAATAAATTTTCTCTTTTGTGTGCTCGTACCGCTCATGAAACAGTGGGGAGTATCGAATATTTTTCCATGCTAGGTGTGTTATTCTGACGATATGTGTTGATTCACTATCATTCACGAGAAAGTGGCTGGTATTCGGGATGCCCAGTTCCATGCTAAAAATTCAAATCAAAAAAAATAATTAAACAAAACTCCCCTAGGATTGTTGTTTGTATGGACGGTACCCGTGGATTCGGCTCGCCGTGGAGTGTGATTGATTGGTTGAGGGGGAGTAAAAACTTTACCATTCTATTTGGGAATCGCCTATAATGTATCTAGCATGGAAAGTATTGTGAACTACTTTGTCGTTTTCGTTGACAGGAAAAAGCATGCCACTCAAAATATTTTTTCTCTCTCAATTTAAACCTTGAGCTCTGGCACCTCTACAAATCCCTACTTCCCTCTGCGAAGGGCCTATCTATTTACTTTATGCAATTTTTATTTTTGCTTTGAGTCTCCATCTTCTCTTATAAGCACCAACCAGGGGGCACTATGATCGTACTTGAGCATTGGGCATAGCTAATATTTGAGTGTGTTTCATGAATGGATCAATGATTGAGCATGTTGGGCTAGGGATAACTTTCTTTAGTGTTGATATTTTGAAAGACATTGTTGCTTGTTGATAGGCTTGAGTATTGAAGTCATTATGTAAAAACTAGACTATTGCTTTGAATCATTTAAAAGTCCAAATGTACATGCTATACAAATAAGAAAACAATTTGATGAACAAGTTAGGTAGCATTCACACTTCATAAATTATTTCTTTTATCATTTACCTACTCGAGGACGAGCAGGAATTAAGCTTGGGGATGCTGATACGTCTCCAACGTATCTATAATTTATGAAGTATTCATGCCATGTTTGCAATAATTCTATATGATTTTGGTATGATTTTATTAGAACTAACCCGGACTGACGCTGTTTTCAGCAGAACTACCATGGTGTTGTTTTTGTGCAGAAATAAAAGTTCTCGGAATGGGCTGAAAATTGACAGTGATTTTTTATGGACCAAAAGAGACCCCCGAAGCATCAGATTTGGGCCAGAAGAGCCACGAGGCAGTCACAAGCCAGGCCCCATCCCCCCAGGGCGCGCCCCCCTGTCTTGTCGTCACCTCGTGGCCCCCCTGGACTCGTTTCCGAAGCCAAAAAATCCTATAAATACTAAAAATCCCAGAAACAAACCTAGATCTGGAGTTCCACCGCCGCAAGCCTCCAAAGCCACGAAAAACCAATCGGGACCCCGTTCCGGCACCCTGTCGGAGGGGGAAACCATCTCCGGAAGCCATCTTCATCATCCCGGCGGTCTCCATGACGAGGAGGGAGTAGTTCACCCTCGGGGCTGAGGGTATGTACCAGTAGCTATGTGTTTGATCTCTCTCTCGTGTTCTTGAGGTGACACGATCTTTATGTACCGCGAGCTTTATTGATATAGATGAACCATATGGAGTTTTCCCCTCTCTATCTTCTTGTGATGAATTGAGTTTTCCCTTTGAAGTCTACTTATCGGATTGAGTCTTTAAGGATTTCAGAACACTTGATGTATGTCTTGCGATGGGATATCTATGGTGACAATGGGATGTTCTATTGATCTACTTGATGTATGTTTTGGTGATCAACTTGCGGGTTCCGTGACCTTGGGAATCTATGCATAGGGGTTGGCACACGTTTTTGTCTTGACTCTCCGGTAGAAATTTTGGGGCACTCTTTGAAGTTCTTTGTGTTGGATTGAACACGATGAATCTGAAATTATGTGATGCATATCGTATAATCAAGCCCATGGGTACTTGTGGTGACATTGGAGTATCTAGGTGACATTAGGGTTTTGGTTGATGTGTATCTTAAGGTGTTATTTTAGTACGAACTCTAGGGCTGTTCGTCACACTTATAGGGATAGCTCATACGATTGATCGGAAAAGATAACTTTGAGGTGGTTTCGTACCCTACAATAATTTCTTCGTTTGTTCTCCGCTATTTGTGACTTTGGAGTGAACTCTTTGTCGCACGTGAGGGATTTACATATGATTCAACTATGTCAGTATTGTGGAGAGAACTTGCACTAGTGAAAGTATGAACCCTAGGCCTTGTTTCTAAGCATTATAATACCGTTTGTGCTCACTTTTGTCACTTGCTACCTTGATGTTTTTATATTTTCAATTACAAAAAACTATATCTACCATCCATATTACACTTGTATCACCATCTCTTCGCCGAACTAGTGCACCTATAAAATTTGCCATTGTATTGGGAGTGTTGGGGACACAACAGACTCTTTGTTATTTGGTTGCAGGGTTGTTTGAGAGAGACCATCTTCATCCTACGCCTCTCATGGATTGATAAACCTTAGGTCATCCACTTGAGGGAAATTTGCTACTGTCCTACAAAACTCTGCGCTTGGAGGCCCAACACGAGTCTACAAGAAGAACGTTGCGTAGTAGACATCAGTCCGTTATTCAGAACTGTGTGTGATGAGCTTGAATGTGCAAATTTTCGTCTACAAGATTCCGGCATAAGATATTGGATACTACATTGCACACGGTTCGTGCCAACAAATGTGTGATGTACTTGAATTTCATTTTCATTGGAAGACGGAATGGGGATATGGCGGTAAATTTGGTCCGAATTTCCCTGGTTACAGTCGTCATCCACGTCATTGCATAAGTTAACATCAATTGATAATTTTGGTACTACACAAAAGAGCCAATAACACAGCCCTTACTTTCTTAATCCAACAATTAAACAGAGCTGGTTGTCCTAAACATAACTCTAACAAAAGACCATCGCTCTAAACAAAGAATAATGTTCCGCCTAACGCACGTCGATCTCTGTCGCCTCCTCGATGACTAGATCGTGCTCGATGACCTCCACAGGAAGGTGCTACAAGGCATCCATCGCCACATACTCCGCAAGCATCTCGTAGTTTGCGTCCGCTATCTCTTTGGAAAAGGCCGCCACGAGCCGGGCGTTTGCGGCTATGGTCTGGGCATTGGCCGCCTCCATCTCTGCTATGGAGGCTACAAACGAGAGGATGGCTTTCGGTGTCAAATCTGGCATATCTCGTTGTAGGGGTCCTAAGCTAGGCGTCTTGGAGCGATGGTAACATGGACACAGGATTTTACCCAGGTTCGGGCTCTCTCGAAGAGATAATACCCTACATGCTGCTTTTGATTGTATTTATATGGGGTATAGTACAGAGTACATGTGTCTACCACGAGATTGTTCTAATGAATATAAGATGATCTAATGACTAGCCTGGCCTCGGTTTATATATGCACCGGAGGCCTAGGGTTTCGAAGATTCCTCGTCTTGTGCACCAAGTCTTCAGGAGTCTTCCTTGTATGCGTCATGGGCTGCCCGAAGTGGCCCATGATTGTACCGCCATGAGGGTCCTCGGCCTGATCAACCTAGTCGGGAGATGATACGTCTCCAACGTATCTATAATTTTTGATTGTTCCATGCTATTATATTATCTGTTTTGGATGTTTTATATGCATTAATATGCCATTTTATATTATTTTTGGGGCTAACCTATTAATCTAGAGCCTAGTGCCAGTTTCTATTTTTTCCTTGTTTTTGAGTATTGCAGATAAGGAATATTAAACGGAGTCCAAACGGAATAAAATCTTCGGAATAATTTTTCTTGGACCAGAAGCAACCCAGAGGACTTGGAGACCAAGGCAGGGGAGCCACCGTGTGGCGACAAGCCACAAGGGCGCGCCCTAGGGGGGGCGCCCCCCTGGCTTGTGGCCCCACGGCAACTCCTCCAACCCTATTCTTCGGCCTATAAATTCAGAAATATTCCCTGGATACCAAAAAGAGCCACGAAAACACTTTTCCGCTGCCAGGAGCCTCGGTTCCCGTGAGATCCAATCTTGGAGCCTTTTCCGGTAATCTGCCGGAGGGGGATTCGATCACGGAGGGCATCTACATCAACTCCATTGCCCCTCCGATGATGCGTGAGTAGTTCACCACAGACCTTCGGGTCCATAGCTAGTAGCTAGATGGCTTCTTCTCTCTCTTTGCTCTTCAATACCATGTTCTTTATGATCTTCATGGAGATCTATCCGATGTAATACTCTTTTGCGGTGTGTTTGTCGAGATCCGATGAATTGTGGGTTTATGTTCAGATTATCTATGAATATTATTTGAGTCTTTTCTGAATTCTTATATGCATGATTTCATATGTTTGCAAGTCTCTTCGAGTTATTGGTTTGGTTTGGCCAACTAGATTGGTAATTCTTGCAATGGGAGAAGTGCTTGGTTTTGGGTTCAATCTTTTGGTGTCCTCACCCAGTGACATAGTAGGGGTAGCGAGGCACGTATTGTATTGTTGCCATCGAGGATAAAAAGATGGGGTTTTCATCATATTGCTTGAGTTTATCCCTCTACATCATGTCATCTTACCTAATGCGTTACTCTGTTCTTCATGAACTTAATACTCTAGATGCAGGCAGGAGTCGGTCGATGTGTGGAGTAATAGTAGTAGATGCAGAATCGTTTCGGTCTACTTGACACGGACGTGATGCCTATATGCATAATCATTGCCTTGGATATCTTCATAATTATTCGCTTTTCTATCAATTGCTCGACAGTAATTTGTTCACCCACCGTAATACTTGCCATAATGAGAGAAGCCTCTAGTGAAACCTATGGCCCACGGGTCTATTTTCCATCTTATACTTTCAGATCTAAAACCAAAAATACCAAAAATACCTTGCTGCATTATTTTTACTTTTGTTTTACTTTCCGTTTAAGCAATCTATTCTATCTATCTCTATCAGATCTCATCCTTGCAAGTAACCGTGAAGGGATTGACAACACCTTTATAGCATTGGGTGCAAGTGTTTGATTCTCTGTGTAGGTACATCTATTGGGGACTTGCTTGTATCTCCTACTGGATTGATACCTTGGTTCTCAACAACTGAGTTAAGTACTTATCTACTTTGCTGCATCATCCGTTCCTCTTCACGGAAACCAACGCATGCTCGAGAAGTAGCAAGAAGGATTTCTGGCGCCGTTGCCGGGGAGATACATAGCAAGTCAAGAGAAGAACTTTCCCGTCAATTTGTCAATTTCTGACGTGGTTTCCGGAGAGATCTACATCAAGCCTACCAAGTACCCATCACAAACTCATCTCTTGCATTTACTTTATTTGCCATTTGCCTCTCGTTTTCCTCTCCCCCACTTCTAAAACGATTTTCCAAAAAGATTTTCCTTTTTATTCGCCTCTCTTCCGTTCGTCTTTTCGTTTGCTTGTGTGCTTGCTTGTTTGCTTCGTCACGATGACTCAAGAGAATACCAAGTTGTGTGACTTTTCCAATACTAATAATAATGATTTTATTAGCACTCCGATTGCTCCCGCCACTAGTGCGGAATCTTATGAAATTAATGCTGCCTTGCTAAATCTTGTTATGAAAGAACAATTTTCCGGCCTTGCTAATGAAGATGCCGCATCCCATCTAAATACTTTCGTTGAGTTGTGTGATATGCAAAAGAAGAAAGATGTGGATAATGATATTGTTAAATTGAAGCTATTTCCATTCCCACTACGAGATCATGCTAAAACTTGGTTTTCATCTTTGCCTAAAAATAGTATTGATTCATGGAATAAGTGTAAAGATGCTTTTATTTCCAAGTACTTTCCGCCCGCTAAGATCATCTCCCTTAGGAACGATATAATGAATTTTAAGCAACTTGATCATGAGCATGTTGCACAATCTTGGGAGAGGGTGAAACTAATGATTATAAATTGCCCCGCGCATGGTTTGAGTTTATGGATGATTATACAATTTTTTTATGCTGGATTGAATTTTGCTTCTAGGAATCTCTTAGATTCTGCCGCGGGTGGTACTTTTATGGAAATCACATTAGGAGAAGCTACTAAACTCCTAGATAATATTATGGCAAATTACTCTCAATGGCATACCGAAAGATCTCCTACTAGTAAAAAAGTGCATGCTATTGAAGAGATTAATACTTTGAGTGAAAAGATGGATGAATTGATGAAATTGTTTGCTAGTAAGATTGTTCCTATTGATCCTAATGATATGCCTTTGTCTTCTTTGATTGGAAATAATAATGAATCTATGGATGTGAATTTTCTTGGTAGGAACAATTTTGGTAATAACGCGTATAGAGGTAATTTCAATGCTAGGCCGTTTCCTAGTAAGTCCTCTAACAATTATGGTAATTCCTACAGCAACTCTTATGGAAATTATAATAATATGCCCTCTGATCTTGAGAATAATATTAAAGAATTTATTAGTTCGCAAAAGGGTTTCAATGCTATGATTGAAGAAAAATTGCTTAAGATTGATGATTTGGCTAGGAACGTTGATAGAATTTCTCTTGAGATTGATTCTTTGAAAATTATATCTATTCCACCCAAGCATGATATTAATGAGTCTTTAAAAGCTATGAGAATCTCTATTGATGAGTGTAAGGAAAGAACCGCTAGAATACGTGCTAAGCGTGAATGGCTTGAAAAAGTGTGTTCTCGTGATAATATTGATCAAGATCTTAAAGTGATTGATGTGACTCCTATTGAATCTTTGTTTTCTAATGTAAATCTTGATAAAGATGGGACTGGAGATGAGTCAACTTTAGTTAAAAGGCGTCCCAATGATTTGGAGTTTATAGATCTTAATGCTAAGATTGATAAAAGTGGGATTGAAGAGGTCAAAACTTTAAATAGCAATGAACCCACTCTTTTGGGTTTCAAGGACTTTAATTATGATAGTTTCTCTATGATTGATTGTGTTTCCTTGTTGCAATCCATGTTGAATTCTCCTCATGCTTATAATCAAAACAAAGCTTTCACTAAACATATAGTTGATGCTATGATGAAATCTTTTGAAGAAAAACTTGAGTTGGAAGTTTCTATACCTAGAAAGCTTTATGATGAGTGGGAACCTACTATTAAGATTAAAATTAAAGATTATGAGTGCCATGCTTTGTGTGATTTGGGTGCTAGCGTTTCCACGATTCCAAAAACTTTATGTGATGTGCTAGGTTTCCGTGAATTTGATGATTGTTCCTTAAATTTGCATCTTGTGGATTCCACTATAAAGAAACCTATGGGAAGGATGAATGATGTTCTTATTGTTGCAAATAGGAATTATGTGCCCGTAGATTTCATTGTTCTTGATATAGATTGCAATCCTACATGTCCTATTATTCTTGGTAGACCTTTCCTTAGAACGATTGGTGCAATTATTGATATGAAGGAAGGAAATATTAGATTCCAATTTCCATTGAGGAAAGGCATGGAGCACTTTCCTAGAAAGAAAATAAAATTACCTTATGAATCTATTATGAGAGCTGCTTATGGATTGCATACCAAAGATGACAATACCTAGATCTATTGCGTTTTGCCTAGCTAGGGGCGTTAAACAATAGCGCTTGTTGGGAGGCAACCCAATTTTATTTTTGCTTTCTGTTTTTTGTTTATATTTTGGTGTGTTTTCCACATTATTACTTCTGTAATAATTGTTTTTTCTTGTTTAAATTAGTGTTTGAGCCAAGTAAGACCTTTGGGATGGTCTACGGTGTTTGTTGATTTGATTTTGCTGAAAAACAGAAACTTTTGCTCTCAGTCCAGGAATTTTGTAAATTCACTGGAACGTGCTTTTGATCTGAAATTTTTACAAAAGATTTATATACAAATTTCCCTGATTTTCCTAATTTTTCAAAAGTTTTGGAGTTACAGAAGTATTCGAAGTCTATAGATTGCTACAGACTGTTCTGTTTTTAACAGATTCTGTTTTCTTTGTGTTGTTTGCTTATTTTGATGAATCTATGGGTTGTATCGGGGGGTATGAACCATGGAGAAGTTAGAATACAGTAGATATTACACCAATATAAATAAAGAATGAGTTCACAACAGTACCTAAGGTGGTGATTTATTTTTCTTATACTAACGGATCTCATGAGTTTTCTGTTGAGTTTTGTGTTGTGAAGTTTTCAAGTTTTGGGTAAAGATTTGATGGACTATGGAATAAGGAGTGGCAAGAGCCTAACCTTGGGGATGCCCAAGGAACCCCAAGCCATATTCAAGGATACCAAAAAGCCTAAGCTTGGGGATGCCCCGGAAGGCATCCCCTCTTTCGTCTTCAATCCATCGGTAAATTTAGTTGAGGCTATATTTTTATTCACCACATGATATGTGTTTTGCTTGGAGCGTCTTGTATGATATGAGTCTTTTCTTTTTTGTTTGCCACAATCATCCTTGCCGCACACACTCTTTTTCAGAGAGACACGCTGAATCGTGAATTTATTAGAATACTCTATGTGCTTCACTTATATCTTTTGAGCTAGGCAATGTTGCTCTAGTGCTTCACTTATATTATTTTGAGAGTTTCTTAAAACAGCATGGTAATTTGTTGAGGTTATGATTTTAGTCCTAATATAATGGGCATCCAAGAGGGATATAATAAAAACTTTCATATTAAGTGCATTGGATACTATGAGAAGTTTGATTCCCGTAGTTGTGGATATTTGTGTATAGTTTTGAGATAATGGAGATGGTAATATGAGAGTCATGCTAGTGAGTAGTTGTGAATTGGAAGAGATACTTGTGTTCAGGTTTGTGATTCCTGTAGCATGCACGTATGGTGAACCGTTATGTAACGAAGTCGGAGCATGATTTGTTTAATGATTGACAACCTTTGTGTGAGGGTCGGGAGCGCGCGATGGTTAACTCCTACCAACCTCTCCCCTAGGGGCATGCGTCTAATGCTTTGTTTGATAACTAATAGACTTTTGCAATAAGTATGTGAGTTCTTTATGACTAATGTTAAGTCCATGGATTATACGCATTCTCACCCTTCCACCTTTGCTAGCCTCTCTAGTACCGCGCAACTTTCGCCGGTACATCAAACCCACCTTCCACAAAACAGCCACCATATATGTTCCTCAAAACAGCCACCATACCTACCTATTATGGCATTTCCATAGCCATTCCGAGATATATTGCCATGCAACTTCCACCGTTCCGCTTTTCATGACATGCACCATCACTTTCATCTTGCATATAGAGTCATATTTTGTCACAGGTATCGAGTGGTAATTTTCTTTTTGAGTTGTAAGTAAATAAAAGTGTGATGATTTTCATTATTAGAGCATTGTACCGTGTGAGAAAAGGATGATGCACTACTGGAATCAGGGACTTTGCCATCTGCCAGCTCTTTGCCGTCTGCTGGCAGACGGCAAAGAGGTTGTTTGCCGTCTGCTTTGGGAAAGCAGACGGCAAAGATCTGGCTGATGGCAAAGAAACTATTTGCCATCAGCCAGCTCTTTGCCGTCTGCTAGCGGACGGCAAAGTTTCTTTGCCGTCCGCTAGCAGACGGCAAAGAGGTGGGGTGGGGCCCAGTGGAGGCCAGTTAACTTCAACGGCCCACCCCACCTCTTTCCCGTCTGCTAGCGGACGGCAAAGAATCTTTGTCGTCTGCTAGCAGACGGCAGAGAAAATACCTACTAACGGCCCTAACGGCCCACCCCCCTCCACTCTCTCCACTCTCTCTGCCTCTCCCCTCCCGACCCCGACCCCACGCCGCCGCCGCACCCGCCGCCGCCCCCGACCCACCCCGGCCCGCCGCTCGCCGCCGCCGCACCCGCGACTGCCGACGCCGCCCACTGCCCCGCCCCACTGCCCCGCCCCGTGCCCGCGCGGCCGCGCCCAGGCCTGCCCCTCGCCGCCCCGTCGCGGCCTGGCCGCCCCCTCGCCGCCCCGTCGCGGCCCGGACGCCGGCCAGCCCCGTCGCCGCCCCCTCGCCGGCCAACCCCTCTGCCCCCCTCTGGTGAGCTCCCCCTTCTGCCCCTTTTTTTCTGTTTTTTTATTATTTTTTCTGTTTAGGTTTTAGATATTTAGACATTTAGGAGTTTAGATACTTAGATGTTTAGGTTTTTAGATATTTAGACATTTAGGTAGAAAGAAACCTAGAAGAAAGAAAAAGAAGAAAAGAAAAAGGAAAAAAAGGAAAAAGAAAAAGGAAAAGAAGAAAAATTAAGAAGAAGAAGAAGAAGAAGAAGAAAAAGAAAAAGAAGAAGAGGAGGAGGAGAAGAAAAAATAAGAAGAAGAAGAAGAAGAAGAAGAAGAAGAAGAAGAAGAAGAGGAGGAGGAGAGGAGGAGAAGAAGAAGAGGAAAAAGGAAAGGAAGAAGAAAAGAAGAGGAGGAGGAGAAGAAAAAAGAAGAAGAAGAAGAAGAAGAAGAAGAAGAAGAAGAAGAAGAAGAAGAAGGAAAAAAGGAAGAAAAGGAAGAAGAGGAAGAAGAAGAAAAGGAAAAAGAGGGAAAAAAGACCCCGACACCCGGACCCCGAGCCCGACACGACACCCCGACCCCGACACGACACCCCGACACCCCGACACCCCGACCCTGACATGACACCCCGACCCCGACATGACACCCCGACACGACATCCGACACACCCCGACACCCCGACACGACACCCCGACACCCCGACACCACGACACCCCGACACCCCGACCCGACACCCCGACACCCCGACACCACGACAGCCCGACACCACGACACCCCCGACGCCGACACCTCTTCGGCCTCCTGTTGACCGAAAAGGTGCTCTTCGGCCTTCCAGAGGCTGACGGGGTCATATATTTCCCTATTTTGTTATGAAAAACATCATATATATTTGTGTTGATCGGGTGGATTTAAATGTGCAGTTCTTTCGTTGCTGCGAGGGTCTGGTGTTCGACGACCTCCCCGTGCGTACGACGAGCTCCGCCCCTGCGTTCGTGGGTGAGCACAAATGACATCTCCTCCTCCCCCCTTCATTTGCTCTGTTCCGGTCTTCGTGCTGATGAAACTTGCTAGCTATAGGTGTCAATCATCAGTATGCGTGACCACTATGCGTCTCCCGTTCGAAAGGGTTACATCTATAAATATGCATGCATTTGCATATTTATAACCGTGATTCTTTCGAATTGTCCAACGTTATCCATGGACAGCCCGAGTATGTGTAGATTGGGTTCATTTTCCCATATGCTCTACTCCGGATCCGATGCAGAATTTCGTCAGTGCCTCCCTGTTGTTCTCCGGGTACACATCCTCTCTGCTTATTGCCGAGACGTGTATCAGGAGAACAGCGGGGAGGTGCTGCCGACATTTTGCGTCAGATCCGGAGCCGAGCATGGGAAAACGAACCCATCTACACATACTCGGGTGGGATTAGGACCTATCTTTACCTACTAGCGTCTAGGTTGCATGGACGTAAGAAAACTGACAAACTCTATTAACTGATGAATATGGTTTGCTGAATTATGTATATATTTCTTGTGTGTCTAGTAGCTAGGCAAGATGAGTGATCGTGCGTGGATGTACACCGGTCACACTAGTCAGAAAGACATGACCCATGAATGGATAAGAAAAACCAAGGGGTTTGTGAGAGCCGCATTTGCAAATGGATAGGAAACAACCTGGTGCCCCTGTGTCGAGTGCGACAACTTTCATAAGAAGTCAGAGTTTGAAATGATCAAACACCTGCAGAAGTTGGGTTTTACGCCTAATTATAAGGTCTGGACATTTCATGGTGAGTCTGCCCAACGTGCCAGAGCTGAGGAGGGCCGTCGTCGCACCGACGAGCATGGTACCGGGATGGAAGACATGGTGGAAGACTTTGATGATGCTCGGGATTCAGACGATGAGATGGAGGAATCTGCAAAAGCCTTCAATGATATGTTGGAGTCTTCAAAACGTCCTCTCCACGAGCACACTGAGCTTTGTCAGCTGGATGCCATCGCACAAGTAATGGCTCTGAAGGCTCAATTCAACTTGGGCAGAGAATGCTACGACGCGATGATGACACTATTTGGACGTTTTCTACCCAAAGGCCACGTAATGCCTGCATACCTGTACCAGTCGGACAAAATCCTCCGTGTACTTAAGATACCCTATGAGAAGATAGATGCCTGTGAGAAAGGATGTGCCTTATTTAGGCTTGAGTATGCAGACTTGAAGTATTGTCCCATTTGCCAGTCTTCCAGGTATGTTGAGGTAGACAACGGTATGGGTGAGAAGAGTCAGACAAAAATCCCAGTTAATGTTCTTCGGTATATGCCAATCATACCAAGACTTCAACGTCTTTTCATGGTCGAAGAGACGGCCAGACTGATGACATGGCACAAATTGGGCAAAAGAACCGAACTAGATGCAGATGGGGAGCTGATGTTGGTACACACATCGGACGCTTTTGCGTGGAAGCGCTTCGATGCAATACATCATGCTAAAGCGGCAGATCCAAGGCATCCTCGAATCGCCATAAGCACGGATGGGTTCAATGTGTTTGGTATGATGGCAGCCCAATACAGTTGTTGGCCTGTATTTGTCATTCCACTGAATGTCCCCCCCGGACAGATTATGCAAAGAAAGAACATTTTCCTGACGTTGATAATTCTGGGGCCCAACTATCCGGGGAAGAGTATGAATGTGTACATGCAGCCGCTTAAGGATGAACTGCAAGAAGCTTGGGATAATGGGATCAAGACATATGACGCCGCTACAAAAGAAACTTTCTAATGCGTGTGTGGTACATGTACTCGATGCATGACTTGCCGGCGTATGCGCTATTCGTTGGCTGGTGTGTGCATGGAAGCTTCCCATGCCCCACATGCAAGGCAGCTCTTGAGTTTCGTCGGCTACAGACGGGTGGCAAGTTTTCTTGCTTCGACATGCATAGACAGTTCCTGGATCCTCGCCATAAGTTCAGAAAAGACAAGAAGAACTTCATCAAAGGTAGAGTTGTCAAAAACTCTGCACCACCTGCGTTGACAGGCCAACAGACCCTGGATCAGTTAAACTCTCTCGAGCCGGATCCAGAGCGTCCAGGGTATTTCAAGGGGTATAATTTGGAACACGCCCGGACTCACAAGACATGCTTGTGGGATCTGCCTTACTTCAAAGACCTCCTTTGCCCACACAACATCGACGTGATGCACACTGAAAATAATGTCGGCGAGGCCCTCTTTGGTACATTATTCGGCATAGAGGGGAAAACAAAGGATAATCCTAAGGCTAGAGTCGATCAGCAGGCTCTATGTGATAGACCACTACAAAACATGCGACAACCGAAAGGAAAGAAGAACTGGACGAAGCCAAAGGCATGGTTCAATCTTGGAAGGCCAGTTATGAGGGAAATACTCCTGTGGGTGAAAAATGAGTTGATGTTCCCCGATGGGTATGCAGCGAATCTAAAGAGGGGAGCGAGCCTTGAAAAATTGAAAATATTTGGTCTCAAGAGTCATGATTGGCACATATGGCTTGAGCGGGTAATGCCGGTGATGTTGCGTGGCTTTATCCCTGAGGATGAATGGCTAGTATTGGCAGAGCTGAGCTATTTCTTCCGTGTTCTTTGTGCGAAAGAACTATCGCCTGGCTTGCTAGAAGAACTGGAAGAGTTGGCGCCGGAGTTGATCTGCAAGTTAGAGAAGATCTTTCCACCGGGCTTCTTTAATCCAATGCAGCATTTGATTTTGCATCTCCCGACCGAGGCACGATTGGGGGGGCCCAAGCAGAATCGTTGGTGCTACGCAACTGAGAGGATGCAGAAGACGCTTCGAGAAAAATGTAAAAATAAACGTCGAATTGAAGCATCGATGGCCGAGGCATTCATTACTGAGGAGGCGGCAAACTTCGTGACAGCACACTACGAAGCCAAAAATCGTCATTTGCATAATCCGAAGCCTCGGTACAATGCTGGCGACCCTAAAAAGGGTGGATCCAACCTCAGCCTATTCAAAGGGAAGCTCGCACCAGCCGGTGCTTATACTTCCTTACCGTTGGATGTCGACGAATGGCGGACCATTACGTTGTATATCTTGAACAACCTAACAGAAGTGCGGCCGTACATCGAGTAAGTTCTCGGTACATTGTTTCGCAACCTCTAATTCCTTTGAACTGCTCTTATTCCCGAATATTTGATACAGTTGATACGTCGCTGAATTCTCGTATGGAGCGGTGATCCAAAAGGATTCCGTCGAAGAGTATGAGCTTCTGGCAATGCATGGAGGCGGCTATCCCGTTTTCATCTCTTGGTGCAAACAAACGGTAATTTCCATTAGACCATTTCATTTCTTCATCTAATTTCCGGCTAATGCAACAATCCTTTCGTATTAAACTTGTAGGCTAGTTTAGAGTCTATGGACGCCGAATTGAGACAAGTCGCAAATGGTTTTGACTATAAGGTCCGTTCATTTGACAAATACGACATAAACGGGTATCGCTTTCGTACCTATGGCAAAGAGCTATCTATGGCCGACCGAAAGTCTACAAATTGTTGTGTCTCTGCTATCGGCGAAGGAGGTACCGAGTATTATGGAAGAGTTGAAGAAATTTATGAACTTCTATTCTATGGTGCAAACCCACCGAACGTCGTAGTCTTCAAATGTTATTGGTTCCAGCCGAAGGAGACTAGAAGGACTCATGAACATCTAGGGCTAGTCAAAATCAAACAAAGCACCCATTTGGATGTTCCTGATGTCTATATTACGGCTCAACAGGCGACCCAAGTTTTCTATCTACCGTGGGCCTGCCAAACTGATCCAAATCTGAATGGTTGGGATGTCGTTTATGAAGTGCCGCCACGTGTTAGACCACCTCCCCCCAATGAAGAGGATTATGAACCTCACATTAACCCAGACACATATGAAGGAGAATTCTTCCAAGAAACACGTCTTTCCAAAAAACGTTTCAAGAACCGCTCTACTTCACACCAGAACATTGAAGTAGACAGCGACAGTGAATCCGAGCCTGAGCCGGAACAAGAAGAGCCGGAACAAGAAGAGGTTACTGCTGCGGATGACCTATCAATGCTTGACCGATTACGTACAGGAGGCCTTCCACATGTTGATGCGTTTATTGATGATGATGATGAGCACGTCATTACTGATAGTGATGATGATGATGATGCATTTATTGACCCCGAAGCATATATAGACGATGATGATGCATTTATTAATGATGACGATGAAGATTAATATTATAGTTCATGCCAGGTATTCAATTATTATTATGTAAATATATATTATTAATTAGTTCATGTTAGGTATTCAATTTTTTATTATGTTCATGATGATGATACACTTAAATTATATACATATTATTCATGTCAGGTATTCATTCTTTAACCTAGGATAGCTCTAAAATGACCTATACTTAGCATTTATTCCTCCAAAATGAATTTATATGCTTAGCTAGCTCAAAAATTACATAACAACCTTAATTAGCTCCAAAATGACCTATTTAACCTAGGATAGCTCTAAAATGACCTATACTTAGTATTTCTTCCTCCAAAATGAATTTATATGCTTAGGTAGCTCAAAAATGACATAATAACCTTAATTAGCTCCAAAATGACCTATTTAACCTAGGATAGCTCTAAAATGACCTATACTTAGCATTTATTCCACCAAAATGAATTTATATGCTTAGCTAGCTCAAAAATGACATAATAACCTTAATTAGCTCAAAAATGACCTATTTAACATATGATAGCTCTAAAATGACCTATACTTAGCATTTATTCCTCCAAAATGAATTTATATGCTTAGCTAGCTAAAAAATGGACCTATTTAACCTTGGATAGCTCTAAAATGACCTATTTAACCTAGGATAGTTCTGAAATGACCTATACTTAGCATTTATTCCTCCAAAATGACTTAATATGCTTAGCTAGCTCAAAAATGACATAATATGCTTAAGAAATGACCTATTTAGCTCCAAAATGACTTAATATGCTTAATTAGCTCAAAAATGGCATAATTACTTATGTTAGCACAAAAATGACCTATACTTAGCTTTTTTATTAGTTCATTTATGATATACTTAGTATATTTAGGTCAAAAATGGCCTATTTACCTAGGTTAGCTCTAAAATGACACAAGTAAGCAATAAGAAGAAGAACAAGAAGAGGAGAAAAATTCTAGTCTTCTTCTTCTTCTTCTTCTTCTTCTAGTCTTCTTCTTCTAACTTTCTTCTTTCTCATTTTGCAGATTTGATTCACTTCACGGAAGCTTGCGTTCATGGAGTCCTTGTCCTTCCATTTTCTTTTGATTTTGTAGGATCAACAATGTGACACTTGCATATGTATGTATAGATGAATGAAACTTGCATATGTATGGATGAGACTTGCATATGTTTTGATTTGGTATGTGTTGGATGATCATATCCATATGGCTTGCATATTATTTGCATATGTGTTGTTTATTATGTGGTGGATGAGACATATTATGTGGTGGATAAGACATAATGTTTTGCCTTATTATGTGATTCTGAATATATATATGTGTGTGTTTGAATTTTTGTGAAAATGAATTGATATAAGAAAAAACAGAAAAAAAAGTTGCTATATAGCCACTTTGCCGTCTGCTAGCAGACGGCAAAGAGGTTTGCCGTCTGTTAGCAGACGGCAAAGTGGGCACGTGGCAGCAGCCTGTGCAACCTGGGCTGGCCTATTTGGCCTCTTTGCCGTCTGCTAGCAGACGGCAAAGACCTTTGCTTCTTTGCCGTCTGCTGGCAGACGGCAAAGAGCCTACGTTGGCCCAGCTGACGCATGACGTCAGCTGACGTCAGCTGCAGCTCTTTGCCGTCTGCTGGCAGACGGCAAAGAGCGTCGTTAGCCCTCTAACGGGGCTGGCACCTTTTGTCTGCCGTCCAGGTGCTTTGCCGTCTGCCAGCAGACGGCAAAGAGGCCTTTGCCGGCAGCCGTTCAGCCGGAGTGTTGGCCGTCTGCTGGCTGACGGCAAAGGCTTTGCCGTCCGCAAAGTATGCCTTTGCCATCTGCTATGGCAGACGGCAAAGCAGCCGATTCCTGTAGTATCCGGACTTTACAAAAAAATAAAAGAGGCCAGCGAAGCCCAAATAAAAAAAAGAGGCCAAAGATGCCCACCAAAAAGAAAAAAAAGGAAAAAGAAAAAAAAATGAGAGAAAGAGAGAAAGGACAATTGCTACTATATTTTTCCACACTTGTGCTTCAAAGTAGCACCATGATCTTCATGATAGAGAGTCTGCTATTTTGTCACTTTCATATAACTAGTGGAGTTTCATCTTGCACGACCACTTAGTTTTCTTTTTGAGCTTTCATACACTTATAGCTCTAAGTGCATTTATTGCATGGCAATCCCTACTCACTCACATTGATATCTATCGATGGGCATCTCCATAGCCCGTTGATACGCCTAGTTGATGTGAGACTATCTTCTCCCTTTTTAATTGCAACCTCCACCATATTATATTCCACCTATAGTGCTATATCCATGGCTCACGCTCATGTATTGCGTGAGAGTTCAAAAGGTTTGAGAACACCAAAAGTGTGAAACAATTGCTTGACTTGTTCATCGGGGTTGTGCATGATTTAGATACTTTGCGTGGGGAAGATGGAGCATATCCAGACCATATGATTTTGTAGAGATAACTTTCTAAGGCCATGTTATTTCGAAAGGACACAATTGCCTTGTTGGTGTGCTCGAAGTATTACTATTTTTATGTCAATATTAGACTATTGTTTTGAATCTTACGGATCTGAATATTCATGCCACAATAAAGAATATTACATGGATAAATATGTTAGGTAGCATTCCACATCAAAAATTCTGTTTTTATCATTTACCTACTCGAGGACGAGCAGGAATTAAGCTTGGGGATGCTTAATACGTCTCCAACGTATCTATAATTTTTGATTGTTCCATGCTATTATATTATCTGTTTTGGATGTTTTATATGCATTAATATGCTATTTTATATTATTTTTGGGACTAACCTATTAATCTAGAGCCTAGTGCCAGTTTCTGTTTTTTCCTTGTTTTTGAGTATTGCAGATATGGAATATTAAACGGAGTCCAAACGGAATAAAATCTTCGGAATAATTTTTCTTGGAGCAGAAGCAACCCAGAGGACATGGAGACCAAGGCAGGGGAGCCACCGTGTGGCGACAAGCCACCGGGGCGTGCCCTAGGGCGCGGGGGGGGGGGGGGGGGCGCCCTCCTGGCTTGTGGCCCCATGGCAACTCCTCCAACCCTATTCTTCGGCCTATAAATTCAGAAATATTCCCTGGATACCAAAAAGAGCCACGAAAACACTTTTCCGCCGCCAGGAGCCTCGGTTCCCGTGAGATCCAATCTTGGAGCCTTTTTCGGTAATCTGCCGGAGGGGGATTCGATCACGGAGGGCATCTACATCAACTCCATTGCCCCTCCGATGATGCGTGAGTAGTTCACCACAGACCTTCGGGTCCATACTAGTAGCTAGATGGCTTCTTCTCTCTCTTTGCTCTTCAATACCATGTTCTTCATGATCTTCATGGAGATCTATCCGATGTAAAACTCTTTTGCGGTGTGTTTGTCGAGATCCGATGAATTGTGGGTTTATGTTCAGATTATCTATGAATATTATTTGAGTCTTTTCTGAATTCTTATATGCATGATTTCATATCTTTGCAAGTCTCTTCGAGTTATTGGTTTGGTTTGGCCAACTAGATTGGTAATTCTTGCAATGGGAGAAGTGCTTAGTTTTGGGTTCAATCTTGCGGTGTACCCACCCAGTGACATAGTAGGGGTAGCGAGGCATGTATTGTATTGTTGCCATCGAGGATAAAAAGATGGGGTTTTCATCATATTGCTTGAGTTTATCCCTCTACATCATGTCATCTTACCTAATGCGTTACTCTGTTCTTCATGAACTTAATACTCTAGATGCAGGCAGGAGTCGGTCGATGTGTGGAGTAATAGTCGTAGATGCAGAATCGTTTCGGTTTACTTGACACGGACGTGGTGCCTATATGCATAATCATTGCCTTGGATGTCTTCATAATTATTCGCTTTTCTATCAATTGCTCGACAGTAATTTGTTCACCCACCGTAATACTTGCCATCATGAGAGAAGCCTCTAGTGAAACCTATGGCCCCCGGGTCTATTTTCCATCTTATACTTTCAGATCTAAAACCAAAAATACCAAAAATACCTTGCTGCATTATTTTTACTTTTGTTTTACTTTCCGTTCAAGCAATCTATTCTATCTATCTCTATCAGATCTCATCCTTGCAAGTAACCGTGAAGGGATTGACAACACCTTTATAGCGTTGGGTGCAAGTGTTTGATTCTTTGTGTAGGTACATCTATTGGGGACTTGCTTGTATCTCCTACTGGATTGATAACTTGGTTCTCAACAACTGAGGGAAATACTTATCTACTTTGTTGCATCATCCGTTCCTCTTCACGGAAACCAACGCATGCTCGAGAAGTAGCAGGAGACGACGTAGTGAGTACCCCTAGTCCAGGACACCGTCAGTAGCCCCCTAAACCGGTCTTCATGTTGGGGACGCTCCTCGGTTCTTCCGAACTGTTCTTCATCTTCGGTCGTCGGTCTTGAAAACTGGTTCAACAAATCTTTCCATCTCCGATCTTGTGGATCGCCGTGGTGTATCCGAAGAGCTCATACGTCGGGTATCCGAGGAGCCCCTTTAAGTTTTCAGCCTTTATCAATGCCTTATTATTTTTTACGCCACACCTCGGGTTCGAAGTGTTTCCCGTGCGGCAGTGTCCTCTTGCATCCGAGCTCCAACGCCGGACTACATCCGAGGTATCTTTTGCAGCCGAGCACCAACGCCGGACCACTTCCGAGCTCCAACGCCGGAATGTATCCGAGCTCCATAGCCGAACTGTTTCCGAAGAGTCTTTTTACAGCCGAGCTCCAACGCCGGACTGCATCCGAGGTGTCATAGATTACCTCAGTCTTTGAAAAAGTTGAAGGGGTTCAACCGAGCTTAATGCCGGAAATGCCCTCTATGGAGGCAGCCACTTGCATCCGAGCTTTATGCCGGACTGCTTCCGAGGTGGTGCACCATCTCGGCCAGGGGCTGATTTTTGTGAATTTAATTCCGATTTGTGCAATATATTCTCTGCCGAGATATATAGCCAGTAGCCCTCAAGGTGTGTGTCCGTTGAATGTCCGGCATGCACCTGAAGGAAAACATAAAACCGCTGATCCCAGTAGCCCCTGAGACTCAGGTCGATTCACAAAATCGGCCTGAGGATCAACTCCTAGCTCTGCAGCATACTTAGGAATAGAAACGCGGTGTAATATATTAGAGGAAATAGTGATCGGCAGGCGGGCCCTTGAGAGAGGGTCTTGAGAAGTTGCCGTAATATATTAGCTTGATGCCGGATAGGTCCATATGGTACCTATTGTTGTCCGAAGACGCGTCTGCCCATAGCTCGGTCAAGCCGAACACTGAGTATTTTGAATTTTCTGCATTGAATAGGCAATGCAGTAGCCCCCGAGCCACTGGTCGGGTAGCAAAACCAGATCAGTGGATCGATGTGCCCCTTTAATATTTGTAAATGATAAGCACGAAGCCCAGTAGCCCCCGAGCCTTAATGTGGGCACGGGTGGCCGAATTAAGGATCGATATCCGTTTGACAGAAAATTTTGTTGTGTTTAACACAAACTTCTCGAAAAGAGAATAAAGATCTCTTAAAGGAGCTAGAGCTAACGAAAGCTGAGCTCGTCAAGGTTGGCCTCAAGAGGCTTAATAGATAGGAAATCAATGCCAATAGGGAATTATGAGAGCGTTATGTCAGCTGCTTGGTTATCTCAACAAGATTGTGCCCTTGACGCTTTAAAAGATGGGCTGCAGTAAATTGACTTGTACTCGCAATTTATGTGTAATGATTCTATGTATCCAAGTACTTGACATTATTAATGCTCGGATCCGCATTGTACAAAACTTTGTTGACCGACCATCGGCTTCAACCTCCTCGGCCAGTAGCCGGGGTGTGTTTGTCCCACTTTATAAAGCCTTTATGAGGGCAAAGGTTTACGGCCAACAAGGCAATCCGGCCATATGGTTTTATAAACAAAGGTACGCGGAGAGATATGTTATATTACTTTTTAACGTAAGAAACATCTTCCAAAGAAAATAGTCCCGCTATCGGTTCCTTTCTTTGGGTTGTCATGCTGACCATGATCATGAAACCCCATCTCCGATCAATGTGGGAGAAAAATATTGAGGATTTAGTTGGGGGAAAGTTCCCGAACTCTGTGGTCCATAATGAACCGAAATTTTCACTTCCATCGTTGCCGACCAATTATACCCTTTAAGATGGCTAACTTTCGGCTTCACCCAGTCTGAGGTACTAACCCGGATGACCCGGTAGTAACAATCACAGAGCTGCTCCCTTTACCGCCTAGCCGAACAATCACAGAGCCAGGCAACCCAGCTTGGTCAAAATCTTAAGTCAAATTGATGCATATTTATGGCTTTATTAAGATAATTATGGAAGGCAAATTCTCCATTGAGACTGTTTATAACCTGAAACTGGCCCATCGTCAGCTTCCACCCCTTTGTAGATGCTACGCGGGGTGTTTCCGTACTAACAATACAACCCTTAGCCGATGTCTCGGTGCCCGGAGGTGGTTGTGTTAGCGGAAATGAGGAAATCAGATATGCAGGCTTTATAACTTTCACTTAGTCATAGAAGTTTAAAGTTCGGGGCCAGTTACTAGCCCCCGGTTAGTGTTCGGAGTCAGCCGAGGTCAAACCGGTAACACTTCGGCCAATCTTATGAAAGGCCCATCGTTTAACACGGGGTGACCTCTATCGATATGTAGTTTGACACAGTCATCGGATCGCTGACCAGTTTATGCTGATTGTGACAGTCAGTTTTCGGCTTTCTCCACTGAGGCGCTTAACCATTAGAGCTGGAATCAAAATCGCAGTGGTTCTCCCTTTGCACAATAGCCGAACAAATCGGAATGTAGGAGGCAAGCACAGGAGCCGGGCAACCCAACTATTGACCGAAGTCACAATTCGAAAGTAGTGCATATAAAGCAATATCCGAGAACGTTTTGCAGAGGACTCCTCGGAGTGCCTTGGCTTTTGGTGGGTTCGGCTCTAGTCGCATCCCCCCGTTGATACTGCCGATGCTTTAAAAGTGTACTGTGAGAGTTATGCTCGGAAAAAATAAAAATTTATTCAAAAAAATTTATGTTTAGATAAAAGAAAATTGTGCCAATCCGAAATTGGTCTAGAATTTAATTTGTGCTTCGGTCGTGCTTTAACACGATACATCCGATCTCCGGACTGAAACAGGTCAGCCTTTGGCCTCAACCTCCATATCCCGAAGGCAGAGTGTTTCTCTGAGGCCTGTTTAGCGAACTAAACTCGAGCGGCTTTAGAAAGAAACCAGGCTGTCCGGCTATGGACCACACAGTAGTGTCAGAAAAAGGAGTAGTAGAAAAAAAGGCTTTGCAACGACCAAGAAGAGAACACATTTATTATAAAACGGCTCATATAAATTTAAGAGGCCCCAAGTGACTTGGGTAAAAGAATTTTATGTATAATGATTGTATGTACCGAAGTACTTATATCATATATGTGTTCGCCCGAAAAAGGAGTGTCTTAACCGACCGTCGGCTTTTCCCTATTCGGCCAAGGGCCGAAAAGTGTTATCTACTACGCCATCCGAGGATATCGGAGGTGTTTCGAATAACCAGGCAATCAGGCCATTAGGCTATAACAGACAAAGCCCGTCCAGGGAACTTATGCTATATTACTATTTAACGTAAGAAGCATCTTCAAAGAAAATAGTTCCGCCATCGGTTCCTTTCTTTGGGTTCTCATGATTACCATGAGGGGTGTGCAATAGATTTATGTATGCTTGTCTTCCGTCGTGGCCGACCATAGTTGAAAACAGTAAGAGCGCTAGCTTTCGGCTTCACCCGTCTGAGGTACGAGTTCGGATGACCCGATCGTAACAATCACAGAGGTGCTCCCTTTACGCCCTAGCCGAACAATCGGGAACATAGGGGTAAGCATAGGAGCAAGGCAACCCAGCTTTGCAGAACACTTAAGTCAACATGATGCATATATTGGCGTAAACACGAACAAGGAAGGGTGTGATACATTAATAATCATATGCAAGAGGAATGGCTTCATAAAGGAAGCCCCCAAGTAAACGGGGTATTTGAATTTGTTTGTAAGAAACAAAGTTTTGACAAAGAAAGTTTTTCACAAATAACTTTTTGTCAAAAAAGTATAATGATTGGTCGAACCGAACAAAATTTAAAACTTAAAGTTTTTGAGCATGAAAGCGACTTAGCTGGTTAATGTGCTCGTGACGTGTGTCGAGCTTGTAGTGAGTCAAGGTCCCAGCCCCCAAGCTGGTTGCGAGGTAGCCGAAGAAGAGCTCGGCTTGATGAAGTGACAACACAACACTTCCGAAGGCCGAGGAGAAACCCCCGGTCCAGTCGAGCAGACGGAGTAGTTCGGCAGCGTGACGGCGAAGCCCCCACATCCGTCGGCCATGTCGACGACACAATTTGGTTGATGGAGGCGGGACAATGATGTATGCACGCCAAGGTGACCGCATGACACAACCGAAGTCGATTACCTGTGCACACAATATAGTGCAAGCCAAGAGTAATAACAAATAAAGGTAATAATATATTTTAAAAAAAAATTGTTCTACTTGGTTAATTTAAGTGAAGCAAATAAGTAAAGGAATAGGGCCTGGGCTCCGAGGTGCCTGAACGAAGAGTTCGGCTTGACGAAGTGGCGACGCCGCACGGTCGATGTGGCGAGATGAAGTCCTCGGTCCAGTTAACATGACGAAGCTATGATCGGCGGACACCGAAGTCTCATGAAGGTCGGCTGGTGACACCGAAGTCTCATGCTAGCCGAGGTGTTGAAGCCGGTCGGCTGGTGACGCCGAAGTCCCCGGAGTAGGTTGATGAAGGGATGCCAAAGCTCCGGTCTAGCCGAGGTGACGGAGCAGGTCGGCTGGTGACACCGAAGTCTCAGGCCAGACGAGGTGTTGAAGCAGATCGGCGGATAGATGCTGGAGCCTCCATGTCAGCCGACGTGTTAAAGGAGGTCCGCGTGGTGGTTATTGGCTTGAAGAAAAGGTGGCACATCGGTGCTAACGCATGTCAAAATTTGTGACGCGGTCGATGCCGGCTTGAGGAAGTGACCGCGCGGCGATTCCGGTGTGACAGCCCCGTGCAATCCGTGGGGCGACGAAGCCGAACTCTTGGTCGGGTTGCCGAACTCTTGGTTGGCTTGCCGAGGTGATGAATCTAAAGATGTTGACCTCGGCTCGACGAAGCGACGATCTAGCGCAGGTCGGCAGCCATGGAGCAATGTTGCCGTGCCGGTTTTACATCGGCACGACGGTGAAAGTCGCCTCAAAAAAGACTTAAAATTTATGGGCACGTGTTTGAGAACAACACAATACCCTAAAAAAAAAATTCCTTCAAGAAGGATGTCCAATATCCCGTTCATGAAGAAAGATGAATTCGGGTCGGATTCGTTTTCGCGCAGGAAACAGATCCAAAAATTGACGCACTCATCGGGCTGTTCCTGGAGTTTGAACGGTCGGATCGAGCTGAAATTTTGAGGGGTTGTCTATATAGGAATTTCGCAGCAGATCAACGGTTTGATCTTCCAAAGGATGAACGAGCTGGGCGATGGACTCCTGGCCCTAAAGTCGTCTAGATTCACGTCAAGATTTGACTGCGCTCCGGTATATTGTAGATCGCCGGAGATTCCTCCACCGGAACGCGACGAAATTTTGCAGGGTTGTTCTAGACTCAATTCCGCACAATTCCACCAAAGCAATCGTCAAAATGACACTCGAGGAGGGGGGGACGACGAACACGAATCCGCTGTCCAGAAAAACTGCATGATCGCGCAAGGGCAATGTTGACGTTGAGGCCCCGAGCACCATGAAGGATTCTTCCATGATCTTGGTTGAGATTGGAGTTGATGTTGATGAAGACACCCGTCCGATCTAGATGATCCGACGTGGAGCGTAGTCCTCGGCCTAGCCGAGGTGACCTGTCAAGCCAGCGACGAAGATGCCGACGTTGACGATGTATCTCGGTTCCGACGCGTAGATCGCGATGGAGCCGGTCTGTTCCCATCGCCCCGCGGCGACTACCCAGCAGGCTCTCAATGAAAGCACCAATGTCGGTGTCAAATCTGGCATATCTCGTAGCAGGGTTCCTAAGCTAGGCGTCATGGAGCGATGGTAACATGGACACATGATTTTACCCAGGTTCGGGCTCTCTCGAAGAGATAATACCCTACGTCCTGCTTTTGATTGTATTCATATGGGGTATAGTACAGAGTCCATGTGTCTACCACGAGATTGTTCTAATGAATATAAGATGATCTAATGACTAGCCTGACCTCGGTTTATATATGCACCGGAGGCCTAGGGTTTAGAAGAGTCCTCGTCTTGTGCACCAAGTCTTCGGGAGTCTTCCTTGTATGCGTCATGGGCTGCCCGAAGTGGCCCATGAGTGTACCGCCATGGGGGTCCTCGGCCTGATCAACCTAGTCGGGAGACGACGTAGTGAGTACCCCCTAGTCCAGGACACCGTCAACGGCTGCCTGAGCGCTCTCGATGATTGCCAACTCTTCAGACGTAGGTTGCCGACCGGTGTCTTAGAAGGCCGCTGCTATTTGTGTGGTCACCTGCATGAACTGGGCGTGGGCGGCCTTGGCATAGACATGGAAACCCGCCATCAGGTCTAAAACGGCCGTCGAGGAACAAACAACTATTGTTCTGGTCACGGATGTTGCTTTCGCCATCTCAGCTGCAGCAGCTGCCCTTTCGGCGGTTGCAGCCGCCCCGTCGAAGATTGCGGCCACGCTCATGGATGTTCTGAGCACGCTCATGGTTGATGCAGGCCGCGGTGGGGCCGGAGTCGGTCGCGAAAGTTGCCTTCACGACACGGATCCACATCCCCATCTTTCACCAGCGATGTTTGAACAGTAAAATGGGCTTGGGTCACAACTTTAACCGAATAAGCTTCCGGCATAAGCCGTATATGAGGATTGGACGAAGATATTTTATACCGCATCAAACACGGTTCATGATCATGAACTATTTGTGATGTTGATACGTCTCCGACATATCTATAATTTTTTATTGTTCCTTGCTATTATATTTTCATTCTAGGATACTTTTTAAGCATTTACTTGTTGTTTTATTTTATTTTTGAGCACTAACCTATTAACCCAGTTCCAAGTGCCAGTTGATGTTTTCTGCATGTTTTTGTCCTTTCAGGAATACTGTACCAAACGAAGTCCAAATACCACGAAGCTTTTGGTAATTTTTTCTGGAAAACAATAAGACCTGGAAGCTTCCACTACTAGAAAAAAGGCTGTTAGTGGCGCACCTATTTTGGCTATTAATGGCGCACTATAGGTGCGCCACTATTATCACGCCATTAGTAACAAATAGTAATGGCGCACCTCTGGTGCGCCATTAGTAATCCAAATACTAGTGGCGCACCATGTGGTGCGCCATTACTATTGCTACAGGTGCGCCACTGGTAACTTTTTTTTTATTGAATTTTTTTGAATTTTTTTTTGAAATTTGAAGGCGGGAAAATAGTAGTGGCGCACCATGCACTGGTGCGCCATTGCTAACTTTTTTTTTGAATTCTAGATCCGGATCTGGCACGATTTTTTTTTTGCAATTTTTTTTGTGATATTTTTTCAAATTTCGTTCTGCTACGTTCTGTGTGCCGGGGAGCTCCACATGTGGCCGGAGAGGAGGTCGCCGGAGAGGAGGGAGGAGAGGAGGGAGGAGGAGGTCGCCGGAGAGGAGCTCGCCTAGGTCGCCGGAGAGGAGGAGGAGGTCGCCGGAGAGGACCGGAGAGGAGGTCGCCTAGGTCGCCGGAGAGGAGGAGGAGGAGGTCACCGGAGAGGAGGAGGAGGAGGTCGCCGGAGAGGACCGGAGAGGAGGTCGCCTAGGTCACCGGAGAGGAGGAGCAGGAGGTCACCTAGGTCGCCGGAGAGGAGGAGGAGGAGGTCGCCGGAGAGCACCGTGAGGAGGTCGCCGGAGAGGATGTCGCCGGAGAGGAGGTCGCCGGAGAGGAGGAGGGGAGTATGGTGGAGGAGAGGAGGAGATGGAGTGGAGGAGAGGAGGAGAGGAGGAGAAGAATGAAGAGGTAAGGAGGAGAAGGACCCCGCCCAGCCATATATACGGCATAGTAATGGCGCACCGTGGGCAGGTGCGCCATTACTAACTTTTTTTTATTTTTTTGATATAGTTTGAATTTTGAAGGCGGGAAGATAGTAATGGCGCACCATGGGCAAGTGCGCCATTACTGAGTTTGATTTTTAAATTAGTAATGGCGCACCATGGGCAGGTGCGCCATTACTAACTTTTTTTTTATTTTTTTGATTTATTTTGTATTTTGAAGGCGGGAAGATAGTAATGGCGCACCTTGGGCAGGTGCGCATTACTAATTTTTTTTATTTTTTTTATTTATTTTGAATTTTGAAGGCGGGAAGATAGTAATGGCGCACCTTGGGCAGGTGCGCCATTACTGAGTTTGATTTTTAAATTAGTAATGGCGCACCTAGGTGTGGTGCGCCATTACTATTTTTAAATTTTTTTGAATTTTGAAGGCGGGAAAATAGTAGTGGCGCACTATGTACTGATGCGCCATTGCTAACTTTTTTAAATTTTTTTATTTTTTTGCCTCCAGATCTTAAAAGCATCGTAACTTTTTTTCTGTGGGGTTTTTGAGGATTCTAAAAAATCGATAACCGGCATAGCCTGTTGAATTCGGATGTAACTTTTCGAGTAGATGCTTTTTCATATAAAAAACTTTTTCATCGGAGGTCGTATGCAGAAGTTACGGCCATTTTACCGAAACACGGCGGCCTTTTGCAAAAAAATTCGAAATTCATGTTTGTTAATTTTCCTAACAACTAGAACACATAACACATGGGCATCTATTTTTTTGAATCTTTTTGAATTTTCTTTTATTTTTTTTAAACTGAAAAGGCGATCCACGGGGGGGGGGGGGGGGTGTGTGTTTGTGTGTGTGTGGTGGGGTGTGTGTTTGTGTGTGTGTGGTGGGGTGTGTGTTTGTGTGTGTGAGACGTTAGTAATGGCGCACCCTCCCTGGTGCGCCATTGCTAACCTTAGCAATGGCGCACCAGGGAGAGTGCGCCATTACTAACGTCTCACGCACGCAGGCACACACCCCCACCAGACATAGCAATGGCGCACCACACCAAGGTGCGCCATTACTATGCTACATAGTAATGGCGCACCTTGGTGTGGTGCTCCATTGCTATGACTGGTGGGGTGGGGGGATGGACTAAAAAAATAGCAATGGCGCACTGCTCAGGTGGTGTGCCACTACTAAAAAAATAACAATGGCGCACCTGCTTCTGGTGCGCCATTAATGTCCATATTATCTATAGCCGTTTTTCTAGTAGTGTTCGGAGGAAGACCGGAGGGCACACAAGGTGCCGCAAACCAACAGGGCGCGCCCAGGGGGGGTTGCTGCGCCCTGATGGCTTGGGGCCACCTCCCAGCTCCTCTGGCCGTGATATCTTTGCTATAAATTCTCATATATCATGAAAACCCTAGAGATCCTTCCGAAACACTTTTTCCGCCGCCGCAAGCTTCTGTTCCACGGTGTGCCCATCTGGAGCCCTGTTCTGGTGCCATGCCTGAGGGGGGATCGGTCCCGGAGGGCTTCTACATCAACCTTGCTACTCCCATCGTCATGCGTGAGTAGTTCACCACAGACCTACGGGTCCGTAGTTCGTACCTTCACTACTAGGAAAAACCCTAGCAGTAGCGCGGGTATTTGGTGTATCAGTAGCGCGGGTAACCGCGCTGCTGATACGGCGCTACAGCTAACGTTTATCAGTAGCGCGTTTTGACACGCGCTACTACTATACCTACTTAGCAGTAGCGCTTTCTGTACCAGCGCTACTGCTAAGTCTATCAGTAGCGCGTTTTGACACGCGCTACTGCTATACCTGCTTAGCAGCAGCGGTTTTTGTAGGAAGCGCTGCTGGTAGTTACTAGCAGCGCACCTCTCTACCCGCGCTACTACTATTATTACGTATTTCTTTTTTGTTTTATGCCATATATTCATACGCCATTATACAAGTTTTCATACAGTATCATCATAATACATCATTGTCATATAACAACTACTCATCATCATCATTTTCGTCCATGAGACATCATATACAACTTGGTCACCAATTATAATAACAACTCCTAGGACCTACTCCTAATCACTACTCCTCCTCAGCATCACCATCAACTCTAACACATTGTAGCACATAATAAAAACTTCTCATCATCATCATAGTCATATATAATCAGCACTAACTAATTGTTCTTAATACCTAGGACCTACTCCTGCTGCTCTCTCTCAGGTAAAATAGCATAAAAGATGTGTAGCACTCCTTCTTCATCATATTGGAGAATGCATATGAACCTGTCTCCTAATTGTGAGCTGTGCTTCTGATTGCTGCCCCCTAGTACTTCTCTGCAATCCTTCACAATTTTGCTCCAGTCTTTGACTATTAAGACTTGCTCGATTCGAGAAATGATGAACGCATTCATGTGCAATACAGGATATCTTGGCAGTAAGCTAACCATTGCCATGCGACCTTTAGACTCGATCCAACGAGGCACAACACTCATCGGGAGTCCCTGTTGAAGAACATCGTAGTAACATACTTAGCAATGAAGTTTAGCTTAAAAAATAATGTATGCAAAAGATGCACTGAGGACAAATAGTAAAAATCTTACCATCTTTCCTAGATAGATGTGACCGTAGTTCAATACGCACACTAGTGGCCACACGTTTTGAGTACTAATATCTCGAAGTGCAGGAAAATAACCTGTCTTGACAGTATCAAGATCCTCCAGCCATGAAACATAATGACCTATCTCCTCGCAATTTAGTTCAGCCCCGGGACAGTAGTAGGTGCTGTCTACCAAGTGCTGGACATGTTTGCTTGAATGGAAATAAGCTGTTAATAGAAATTAGTTGTCAACTATTTTTAAATAAACAATATCAATTACTTAATAAATATGGTTGAAAAACTCACATAATGGTAGAACTGGAGGCGTCTGCACATCTACCCAGATGTCGATATTACCTTCAATTTCATCTTCCGGACGAATATCAAAGGTGATAAGCATATTAGGCTCAAATGCATAAGCCTTGCATAGTGCTCTCCAACTTTTGCATTCAAAATAGGAGTAGCTGTCTGCATTGTACAATTTTACGGCAAAATTATAACCATGCTCGGTCCTCAAGTGAACTCTCTTTACCTCCATACTTTTTTTAGTACTGAAACCAATATTATCCAAGACATAAATTCTTGCATGGCCGGGGATACGCTAGTATGATAGTAAAAAATTAAAATTATAAGTTGAAGCAAAAGAAGCAGAAGTCATGCTTAATTACGAAAAAAGACTTGTCGTTGTGACTTACTGTATCCACTTCGAAGGTCTCATCCAGCATGATGCTGAAGCGCCTACCATCAACTAGGTGAGGCTTGTCGCACAGGCCGCGCTCGTCTTCGCAGCATTCGCACATAATGAATTTCCTTTCGTCGTCGGACATTTCCTATGTTCATAGTTGAAACATTTAAAATCGATCGAAGGCAACTACCAGGAAACTGATCAACACACAGATCACTATTACTCAATATGCAACGGGTTGACTTTAGGTCTGTCGAGTCTTTCCTTCCTAAACTCTCATCTCACGTATATGGTGGGCACTCCCTCTGATATTGCGACCGTCGGTGATGGTGGCTCCTCCATTCGTTCCCAAGTGCATTACACCAAAATGTCTAGCACACGGGAACGAAGGAGAAGCGACCCCCACGACAACAGTCGGGATTCTTCCTCTCTCATATTTCGACCGTCGGTGATGGTCGCTACTCCTCCTTTCCCTAGTGCATTACAAATATCTAGCACAAGGAAAAGAAGGAGAAGCGACCCCCATGACAATAGTCGGGATTCTTCCTCTCTCATATATATATATGTGGTGGACACTCTCCCTCACTGAAAGACACACAAGGAGCCGAAACAGACCTAAAGTCAACCCGTTCCATATATCGAGCAATGACATAGAAAAAATGCCCTATGTTTTGCCGGAATATCATTGAATTCCCATTCTGGCAAATCACAAGCACTCGATATGTCCTACATTGTAGTACAAGTCATGCTTAAATTCATGAAAAAAAATCGGCATGACCTTTGCTAAAAACAGGACATACTGAGCGCCTGAAATTTGCCGGAATGGAAACGAATCAACATTCCAGCAAAACATAGGCCACTCGGAGGTACATTGCAAACAAGAACACCAAGACATCGTCTATATTCCGAATGCATCATTATCGACATCAATGACATGGCGACTAGCACTAGCATTTTCATCATCGACATTTACAACACATTATCATCTATATTCAAAATGTTGCATATCAACAAGAAAATATCAACTAGCCTACTAAATCAAAATGTAGCAGGGAGGAGTGGTTGTGGATGGAGGAGGGAGGAGGGAGAAGGAGGCGCGACTGAAGGAGGGAGGACGAAGGAGGACTGAGGCGGAAGGCGGAGCGAGGATGGGCCGGCCGGCGGCGAATGGAGGAGTGGAGGGAGGACGGAGGAGGTGGGACAGGGAGGAGGGAGGAGCAGGAGGATTACCGAGTCCAGGGAGGAGGGGGAGGTGACGGCGGCAGAGGGAGGAGGGGTAGGCGACGGCGGCGGCGAGCGGCGGGGGGCAGAGAGGGAGCAACAGTGTGAGGAGGGAGTGAGGGGCCGGGAGTGAGGAAGAGAGAGGGAGCGCACGGGGTGGATAAGGTGCGAATAGCAGCAGCGCGGGTTGGTGCCAAGCGCTACAGCTAAGTAGAATAGCAGCAGCGCTGGTTGAGGAAGGGCGCTACTACTATACCTAGCCTGTCGGGAATGGTGTGGCAATTATAGTACTAGCGCGTTTTATACGTGCCACGCTACTGATATGTGTTTATTAGTAGCGCTGTTTATGTACACGCGCTACTGCTAAGTAGCAGCAGCGCCTCCTTTTAAAACGCGCTACTGGTAAGCTTCTGTGTATAAGGTTTTCCCTAGTAGTGCTTGATGACTATCTCTCTCTCTATGTTCTTCTTTGCCAAGATCACCGCGATTCCCCTGGTGATCCATCTTATGTAATCTCTCTTTGCGGCGTGTTTGTTGGGATCCTATGAATTGTGGGTTTATGTTCAGGTTATTCATGAGATTATATTGAGTTCCTTGCTGATCTTTCCTATATATGCATGATTACGATAGCTTCGTAATTCTCTTTGATATATCAGTTTGGTTTGGCCAACTAGATTGATTTATCTTCACTGGGAGAGGTGCGCTGTAGTGGGTTCAATCTTACGGTGCTCAATTCCAGTGACTGAAAGGGACATGAGACGTATCGTATTGCTGCCATTAAGGGTAAAACTATTGGGTTCATTCATATTAATTGGATTTACTTTGTCTACATCATGTCATCACACTACTAGAGAAAAACCTACCAGTAGCGATGGGTTTTGAGCTACCAGTAGTGCTGGTAGGCGCGCTACTGCTATGGCGCTACAGCTAATTTTTAGCAGTAGCATGCTTTTGAACCAGCACAACTAGTAAAATCACATATCAGTAGCGCTCCTTCGACAAGCGCGACTACTGACTATCTGCAGCACGTGTACAGGAATAGCGCTACTGTTAAACCCGCGCTGCTGGTAATTCTTGGCCCCGCGCCACTGCTAGTGTTTTAGGCTTTTTTTCTTTGTTTTTTTACTCTATTTAAACAGATACAACTTCTAAACAATAACAACATGCATATTCGTTGAAACAGATGCGATACAAAAATATCTAATTGTCAGCATTGATGAACAAAAGTAAGTATGTCATCTCATATCATCATCATCCCTCATGGTCGAACACATGTCTCAAAATATAGCGATACAGGTTATTACAAGTCTCGAATACATGGAACTACACATGGTCACACTCATGTTTCGTCATCTATGTAAACTATGATATGGTCGCATAGAAGAGAAGGGCGATCACGATGAGCAAAAGCGTGATTATGTAGTAGTTCTTGAGGTGCCAGCTCTGATTCCTCTCTCGCGCTAGCATCCACCTCAAGTAACTAGCTTCCACCTCGCTTCTTCTATCAAACCCTTTTTGGCTGCCGTCCTGAAAGCACAACTTCTCCCTAGGTGGTTTTGGTAATTAATAACAACATATATCTCATTGGACTAATGATTCTACCAAGTATATTTTAGGAAAAGGTCAATGAATGGATTGGCAATGGAATGTGAGGAGATCCCCTAGATGCAAGGAACATCAATTGGCAACAAGCTTCAAAAATCTAGATTTTGCATTTTTTGAGAAATCACATTTGAGTCCATAGGAAAGCCAATACTATTAAAAGGGGATGAGGTATCTATGATGATCTGGTTGCTCAAGTGCTTAGAGTTAACAACCAAAAACCCTCATGAATTCTCCCGCAAATATATTCTGTCCAAACCCCAAAGCCTAAATTCAGTGCCACCAAGTTTCCAAAATCGGCCCTACCAAGTTTTACACTAGCCATAATCCGGAGCCAACCCTAACTTCTCGGTACCATTAAGTTCGATTTCGGTGCAACCGAAAATGGTGGAAACTTGTTGTTGCTCATTTGCATAAAATCAGAATTTTTTATTTTTCCAAATCGGTGCCATCGAGTTTGTGTAACTGCCTAGGCCAGCCAAAAATTGTCACATTTTGCACTAGTCGGTGCAACCGAGTTTTTTGCTTCGGTTTCACCGAGTTGGCCAATAAGGTTGTAATAGTTGGATTTTTTGGAGGTGCCTATATATACCCACATCCACCTCCCTATCATTCATAGAGAGAGCACTCAGAACAAGCCTAAACTTGCTCCATTAATTTTCTGAGAGAGAACCATCTACTCATGTGTTGAGATCAAGATATTCCACTCCAACCATATGAATCTTGATTTCTAGCCTCCCCAAGTTGCTCTCCACCCAATCAATATCTTCTACCAAGCCAAATCTGTGAGAGAGTGATTGAGTGTTGAAGAGAATATCTTTTGAAGCACAAGAGCAAGGAGTTCATCATCCATACCACATCTATTACCTTTTGGAGAGTGGTGTCTCCTAGATTGGTTAGGTGTCACTTCGGAGCCTCCGATTTCGTGTGGAGTTGAACCAAGAAGTTTGTAAGGGCAACGAGATCGCCTACTTCATGAAGATCTACCCTGAGTGAGGCTAGTCCTTCGTGGACGTAAGCCATGATGGAATAGACAAGGTTGCTTCTCCGTGGACCCTTGATGACCCACAGGTATAGGGGATAAATTGTAGTCCTTTCTATAAGTAAGAGTGTTGAACCCAACGAGGAGCAGAAGGAAATGACAAGCGGTTTTCAGCAAGGTATTCTCTGCAAGTGTTGTAAGTGACAATAGTAGATAGTTTTGTAGCAAGATAATTCACGACAAGTAACAAGTGGCAATAGTAACAAAGGTGCAGCAAGGTAGCCCAATCCTTTTTATAGCAAAGGACTGGCCTAAAAGTAGTCTTATATTAAGCAAGCGCTCCCGAGGACACATGGGAATTTCTATCTAGTCATGTTCATCGTGATGAGTTGATTCGCGTTCGCTACTTTGATAATTTGATATGTGGATGGACCGGTGCTAAGGTGTTGTTCTTACTTGAACATGCCACCCACTTATGATTACCCTCTCTCGCAAGCATCCGCAACTACGAAAGAAAAATTAAGATAAATCTAACCATAGCATGAAATGTGTGGATCCAAATCAGCCCCTTATGAAGCAACGCATAAACTGGGGTTTAAGGTTCTGTCACTCTAGCAACCCATCATCTACTTGTTACTCCACAATGACTTCCCTTAGGCCCATAGCATGGTGAAGTGTTATGTAGTCGACGTTCAAATGACACCACTAAGAGAAGTAACAACATACATATCATCAAAATATCGAACGAATACCAACTTCACAAGATTACTTATAACAAGACTTCTCCCATGTCCCCAGGAACAATAGTAACTACTCACACTTCATAAACATGTTCAAGATCAGAGGTGTGATAATAATGATTAAGGATCTGAACATAATATCTTCCACCAAGTAATCCAACAAGCATCAACTACGAGATGTAATCAACACAACTAGTAACCCGCAAGTACCAATCTGAGGTTTTGGGACAAAGATTGAATACAAGAGATGAACTAGGGTTTGAGATGAGATGGTGCTGGTGAAGATATTGATGAAGATTGGTCCTCCCAGGAAGGAGGAAGCGTTGGTGATGACGATGGCTTCGATCTCCCCCTCCCGAAGTGGAATTCCCCCGGCAGAATCTGACTGCTGGAGGGCAAAAGGGCCTCTGCCGAAGTTTCCGCCTCGAGATGGTGGCGCTTCGTACCAAAATTTTTCTTATGATTTTTTATAGGGTAAAGCACAACATATAGGAGAAGAGGGGGGTCGGGAGGCCTGCAGAGGCCCCACAAGCCATCAGGGCACGGCCTGGGAGGGGGGGTGGTCGCGCCCTGTTGGCTTGTGGCCAGCAGGTGGCCCCCCTCTGGTACGTTTTTGGCCCCGTAATTATTAAATATTCCATAAAAATTCTCCGTGAAGTTTCAGGTCATTTGGAGTCTGGTGATTTTTCTACCTTTTTCTCGGTTTTCCGGTCCAGAATTCCAGTTTCTAGAAATTTCCCTCTTTGTGATGTACCTTGCATATTCAGAGAGAAAGGGCATAAGAATTGTATGATAATTGGGAATAATGGAAAATAATAACATAAATATCAATAAGAAATCATGATGCAAAATGGACGTATCAACTCCCCCAAGCTTAAACCATGCTTGTCCTCAAGCGAAAGCCGAGCTCGAGAATAATGACCAAATAATTTGAGAGAGAGAAGTCGATAAAAATAGAATACGGACATGAAAGCATCATGAATTTTAATATAGCAGCAAGTTTTTTTTATCATATATCTTCTCATGAAAAAGTAACAATCTATTCACAAATGAAGTAGTATGAAGCGTAAAATTTATTGGAAACGACAAACAGTGACATTAGTCTTTGAAATAATCATAACTATCATAGTCAAGAGAAGAGTCTATGTAAGAGCTTTTGTTTCTAGGAAGTTCACATACTCAACTATCATGTAGCCTTCTATGATTGTTGACACACATTGCATATTTTTGGAACTAGTGATTCTGTAGGACCCATAGGAAGATGGGGACATTATTATCTTTTCCACCCAACTTATTTACCTCAAGGATAATGTCAACAATAATGAATCATGATCACCTACATTCAACTGGATATATTTGTCTGGATCTTTCCTCAACACATAATGCTTGCCACTAAAGAGTTCATAGGTAGGAACAAGGGAAATATTATTGACTCTTGCACGAAAATAAACTTTTGTAAGAATTTAAAAGATAGGCCCTTCACAGAGGGAAGCAGAGGTTGTCATGCGCTTTTATTTGTTTGAGTTGTGCAATCTCTTAATGCAAAGGAACGTCACTTTATATTGCCCCTTGTGATAGCGAACTTTATTATGCACTTTGTCGCTTTTATTTCTTCGCTATCACAAGATCGTACAAAGCTTATTTTCCCTTACAATAAAAGATCATACATGTTTAGAAGCAATATTTATTGCCTTGGGCACCAATGACAACTTACTTGAAGGATCTTATTCAATCCATAGGTAGGTATGGTGGACTCTCATAGAAAGAAACTGGGTTTTAAGGGCTAAGGATGCACAAGTAGTATTTCTATTTAGTGCGGAACATTTTGGCCAGCAAAAGATCTAAGGCAAGCATCACATGTTTAGGGATCCATGACCACATAACTTCTATGCAAATGTAAACAATCATGATCATTAGGTTGTCTTCCATGTCCAACATCAACACTCGATCATTATATAATATTTGATGCAGGTTCACAATCATAAAAGGTGCCCAAGATAGTATACTTATATGTAAATCTCCTCTTCTCTATCATACTTTTGCATAGATTATACCAATTACTAATGCTATGTTTGTTAGTTTTCAACACCTTTTATTACTTATACCTCTTTTCTATGTGAAGTCATTACTTCTCATGAGATAAGCAAATGATATTTTCTATTCTTTTTATTGCCATGCTATGATGATGGGTGCACGAGAGTAAAGCACACGAACTCAACTAATCTTTATTATATAACTCTCATACTCGGTTACAAGGATAGATAGATCTCAAAGCAAAATCCTAAGCAAAGCAAATCTGAAATTCTATTTCTCTAAATCACGAAAAACTAAAGATCAAACTAAGATAGACGATGCTGGTAAAAGTGATGGTGATAAGAAAACGAGATGGGATAAATTGGATCTTAGGTTTGTTTACTCCATTAGGGAGACTTGACATCTTGAATTCCACGTGCATATCTCTGGGCTGAGGTAGTGGAACTTCATCTTCATCTGAACTGGCATATGGACCGGCATCCTCCGTCTCCTCCAAATCGATATCTTCCTCCTCATCCGTGGACCATAGGTAGGGGTAAATATCCCCAAAGATCTATGGATCTGCAACATAGTGGGAGACATAGCTCTCTCCATCTAAATCTTGGGATGACATATTCTCAGATCTGTCAGGAAAACAGCTCGAAATAAGAACAGAGGAGAAACTCGCGATGCGGGGGTCAAAACATACGGGGCTATATATAATGATTTTTTCAAGGTCAGAATACGAGTTCGGGAAGAAATCCGAGTCCGGGAGGCACACGAGAGCCTCACAAGCCATCAGGGCGCATCCTGGGGGGGCGCCTTGTTGGCTTGTGCATCCCTCGTGGGTCCCCGTGACTCCTTTTTATTTTTATAATTTTTCTAAAATACCAAAACCAACAGAAATAGTTTTTTTGGAATTTTTGGAGTCGGGTTACTTACCGCACCACGTACCTACCCCTTTTTCAGGTTTCTGGAGTGTTCCCGAAGGCCTCCCTTATGTGCTCTTATGGTGTTATAACTTGGATGATATTAGTTTCCTCATTAATGGGTGTACCTAAAATATAGTGCTTGATTCTTTTCCCATTCACCACTCTCGGGTTTTTGCCTTCGAAGTTATTGATTTTTATAGCACCGGAGCGATAGACCTCCTCGACAACATAGGGGCCTTCCCATTTGGAGAGGAGTTTTCCTGCAAAAAATCTAAAGCGAGAATTGTACAAAAGCACTAGGTCTCCTGAAAGTGCATTATATCGACTAGAGGGGGGGTGAATAGGCGATTTTTACAAATTCGTCACTTAGGAATTACTCATTGAGGAATTTGCTAAGTGACGAAATACTTGCAGCGGAATAAGTACTCAAGTGCATGCATGATATAGCAGTAGCATAGTCATCATGATGAAATGAGACATGCATAGAGTATAAGTAGCGTGAATCGGGATAAGCAGGTGAAGAACAAGGTGACTGAAGAATTTGAGATGAGGAAATTGAGAAAGTCTTCAGTCAAATTCTTCAAACAGTAACGATCAATTTCATCAACAAGTATTCGAGGAAATGAAAGGGTTGAGGAAATAGAACCAGGAGCTTGATGAAGACAATGGTTTGATGACCCAGTTCCAACTGTTGTGACAGTCGTACGTCTGGTTTGGAGCGGCTTGGTATTTAAACCAAAGGACAACTATTCCCAGGACACACAGTCCTTACCGTATTCTCCTTGAGCTAAGGTCACACAGACCTCGCCCAACACTCGTGGTAAGTCTTCAGGGCAGACTTCCAAACCCTCACAAACTTGGTCACCCGGCAATCCACAATTTACTGCTGGATGCTCTAGACCATGACGCCTAACCGTCTGGAAGATACATAGTCTTCAAATAAGGTAACAAGCGTCGGTTCCACATAGGAACAATCTCTTCAGTGATGCTCAATCACTTTGGGTTTTTTCGATTTTTTGTTTTGGGTTTTTTGGGTTTTTCCTCACTGATGATTTTCACTCAAAGTCCTCGGAGGATGGGTTGCTCTCAAATGACACTTGTCAAGTTCTCTCTCGGAGTAGCCAACCAGCTAGTGGTTATGGGGGGTGGCTATTTATAGCCAGGGTGCAACCCGACATGATATGACATAAATGCCCCCACTGATATGCCCATTATGTGGTCAAGATATTTTGGGACAGCTGGCACTAAGCACAACAACGGTCAAAATTTCGAACTATGAAAGTCCTCAGGGCTGTCATATTCCTCACTTGTAGGCAATTTGCACTGGCGAAATCCTAACTCCTCAGTCAGACCAATTTCCTCAGAGACAAGAAGAACTTCGTCTCTGTCACTGAAGAATTTGTCTGAACTGCAAGAGATTTCCAAAGGCTTCACTCGAAGGATTGGGTATGTGTAGGCTTAGAGTTGAGCATCAGTTGGAAATGTTCCTTAGTATTACCTCGACCCCCTTTAACAGAACGGTGTTTCCCATGACTCAAAAAGAGGAAATGAAACTACGAAAACAAAAGCCTTCACGCTTCATAGTCCTCTCATCAATATCTTCAAGGTCACAACAATTTCTTCATTTTCAAAGTCTTCAAGAAAAGCTTCAAAGTCTTCAGTTGAAGACATTCATTTTTAGGGCTCGACATTCATCTGATAACCAAACTCCTCAGGGACTTATAGGACCTGTGTATACTCACAAACACATTAGTCTCTTAACCTATAAGTCTTCAATACACAAAAATCACTAAGGGGCACTAGATGCATTTACAATCTCCCCCTTTTTGGTGATTGATGACAAATAGGTTAAGTTTTCAACGGGGATAAACACATGAAGTGTAAGTACAGAGTTTGAGGAATTTGATTGCAAGATATATAGGAACTCCCCCTGAAGATGTGCATATTTGAGGAATTTGCTTTGGACTGCAAATGCACATGGCCGGATAAAGTCTTGGAGATCTCCCCCCTATATCTTGTAATCCATTCACGCATTTAACATATAATATGAAGAATTTGAAATGCATGATGAAAAATGGTGTCTGACGAATTTCTGCATGCGTGCATTAACGAACTTGAAGAATAAGCATGCAGAAAGCAGTTCAAAAGACTCAGACCACCATCGGACTTAAGTTTACAACTCATCAAACAAACACTTCAGAAGAGCGAGAGTTGTAACTTAAACAAAAATAGCCCATATATAAAGACCCGCTTGAAGACTAACGCAAATTTCTCCCCCTTTGTCATCAAGTGACAAAAAGGGACGAAAATTGAGGACTAACGCCCCTGAAGATTTCATCTTGAAGGTGGTGGAGGAGCGCCAGCGTTGTTGGGGTCGGTTTGTGGAGCAGGGCCTGCAGCAGTGTCGTCAAGGTCCTCAGCTTCATCCATCTTGCGTGATGAAGAAAATAAGCTTGTAACCAGCTGAGGAACTTGAACTTTCTTGAATTTCTTCTTTGGTGGATATGACCAGTCAAAGTTCTGCTGAAATTCCATCTCAGCACGTTCTTCAGGTGTCTTGAGATGAGATAGAATGGACCTGGTGTGGTTGAACATTTCATGGGCATAATAGTGATTCTTCCTCATAGAGTTTTGCGTCACTGTCATGTTCTTAAGAATTGCACCAAATTGACGCTTTACCCACTTGTGATTGCGATCGAATTTCTGATGAAGACTTAGTAGAAGTTCGCGATCAGTCATCAATCGCGGGATAGAAGCTTGAGGGTTTTTTCCTGAGGCCTTTGCAACAGAATATTGTGAAGCCGTGTCATCACTGGTGGAGTAAGATGCAGCACGACGAAATTGGCCATCCAATGGACGAGTGACTTCATCTACAACAGCTTTGCCTTTTCCTTCAACTGAGGGAAATGTTTTCTTGATGACTTCAATCGGAGGCAAGAAGCTGAAGTGATTCTGATAGTCAGCCTGATAGTGAATTGAAGACCTTGTTCTGATGAATCTCATAATCCAAGGTGCATAAGGCTTCAAGTCAAAAGGTGACATTGCAACATTGGCCAAAGTCCTCATGATGAAATCATGAATATTGATGGGAACCCCATGAATGATATTGAATATCAGATTCTTCATGATGCCAACAACGTCTTCTTCTTCAGAGTTGTGGCCTTTGATTGGACTGAGGGTTTTGGTCAGAATGCGATAGACTGTTCTGGGCACATATAGCAAATCCTTCACAAGGAAGGTTGTTCTTGGAGCACTGCCAGCGGCCAAAGGCTTCATCAGCACTTGCATCATTTGATCTGGAAGTTCAGGTTCATCATAAACAAGCTTTGCACCTTCTGGAGGAGGATTAACTAGTAGGGCACGAAGCAATTATGTGGTTGGAGCTTTGTAATGAGTGTCTTCAGTCATCCAGTCCAGAATCCAGGTGTTGATGTCAGAAGACTCACCAGAGATGTGCAGAGTCGCATAGAATTGAAGAATTAGCTCTTCATTCCGGTCACAGATGTCTTAGCAGAAGTTGAGGAGCCCAGCTTCATGAAGAACGTTCAACACAGGAGAGAAGCATGGGATGGACTCCATATCCAGATGAGGAATTTGACGGTGCTGGAAGACTTTGTTCTTGTCAAACAGCACTGAGGAATAGAAGTTTGTCTGGTTGGAAGTCTAGAACCTCTTGTGCCCGATTCTTGCTGAGTCATAAGGATTTTCACCTATGAAAAATTGACGTTCAGCGAAGAAATCGGCATTGTTGAATTTTGGCCTCTTTGTGCCTTTGAAGGGCAGTGAGGGCTTTGGTTGAAGGTTCGGTTTGAATCTCATCCCAGTTGCCCTTGGCACAGTTTCTTTAGACTGAGGTATTTGAATTACAGGTTCTTCAACTCTAGTCTGGGTGTGGATTTCTTCAGCTGATGCAACTGGAATATCTTCAGGAATGGACTTGAGGGGAGTGGGACGTCCTTCAGATCCTGTCGGAATTTCTGTTTGAGCAGGCGACTGAGGAATTTGTGTGAGGGGAGTGGTGATTGGTGAATTTGGGTGTGCTCCTTCCCAATATTCATCATTGATCAGTGGAGTTGTAGATCCAATATCCACGTCCTCATCCATTTCTTCAACACCAGCCTCTTCAGCAGTAAACTGAGGCTGTGGCGATGATACCTATGTAGGTGAAGCAATTGCTTCTACCTCAATTTATTCATCCACCTGCTCTGAGGAAGAAGCAGAGTGGGTTTCTTCATCTTCATCATTTGGCAAGACATAGTCTTCATCAAATGGAACAATCTCATAAGATGGCACCGAAGAAATTGCCGTTGCATCGATAGGTTCAGCTGAGAAACTTGTCAAAGTCCTCAGTTTCTTTGCACCTGAGGTTTCAGTAGTTTCTGATGCCTTTCTCTTCTTGGCTGCCTCTTTCTCTGCAACTTTCATTTTCTTCACCTATGATGCAGAAGGAAGTGTGACTATCATCACCCTTGAAGACTTGCAGGAGGAGCAGAGGGTGAAGGTGATGCACTTTCTTCAGGCACGACTGATGCAGTCGCCCTGACAGATTCAGTTTCTTCAGGCGCAACATATTCTTCAGCTGGCCTGGGTTGTTCTTCAGGTGCAACACTGGAAGTTGCCCTGGCGGTTTCTTCAGGAGCTAGAATTTCTTTAGCAGCCCTGGCAGTTTCCTCAGCAGCTGGAATTTCTTCAGCAGCCCTGGCAGTCTCTTCAGTAGGCTGCGTAGATGTACTAGCCTGAGGAATTTGGGTTTGCAATCGAGCTGCAACCCTTGCATTGTGGTCATTCATAGCTATAGTTGCAGTATTGATGAATCTGACCTTGGCTCCTTTCCAGTCTGCATAGTACTGGTCAAACTCGTTACTGAGACTTTTGATTTCAGCTTGAATTGCTAGAAGTTGCTCAGGAGACATTCTTAGAACGTTGTTCTTCAGGAAATGCTCTTTCTTGTATTGAGCCTTCTTGGCCTTGCGGGCAGTCTCATACTTCCATTTTTCTTGAGCAATGAAAGCAGTCAGTACGTGACTTGGACCAGGTGGTAGATTCAAGTCATCAATTAGAGTATTTGGATCATTATGCCAGATGTCAATGAATTCAAGAACTGTCCTCGGGTCCAGAAGAAGAGGAATTTCAGTGCCCTTTGCTTGTGCAACTATCTGTTTCTTATTTCTGATGATTTCAGCAAGTTCTTCATCATCAGCTTCATCTTCCTTAGATTCTAAGGGTATTTTGAAAGCCACTTTCTTCTTGTGAGGACTTGGTCTTTGACCGCGTTTAGCAGTCCTTTTAGTCTTCAGGGCAGTGGCACTTGAAGAACTGTGAGCACTGGCTGAAGTAGATGCAGATGCAGATACCCTTGAGGCAATTGAGAAACCGGCAGTCCGCTCACAAGTTGCAAGTTCCACTGGCGTTGAAGCTTTTGTGGCAGTGGTTGAAGATGTTGCAGCCAAGAGGGTACTGGAGCTGCTCTTGATGAAGTTTCTTGAGGCATTTGCTATGAGGACTTTGTTGTTGAGGATTTTGGCCGTGATGGCATTGTGCTTGAAGACTTTGACTTCACAGCACACTTCTTTGATACTGCCCTCTTTGACACGTTGCCACTTGTAGTAGCCTCAACAGCGGCAGCTTGAGAGTCCTCATTCATTTTCCTCACCGTTTCAGAGGATTGTCTTTGCAGTTTGGCTTGATGCTTTGCCTATTCTTGAGGAAATTCCTCACCATGCCTGATGCTGGTGGGATCAGCAATTTGGCCTTCAGCCAATGGTGGTCTTGGCCAGGGAGGATTAACTGTGAATTTCTTCATGTATTTTGGAGTGACATATCTGTATGCCCTCCATTCCTTTGCCCATCTCCTCTCAATCTTTTGCAGACGCGTTTTGCGCCGCTTCTGAGTTTCTTTGCCATGAGTGGCTTCATCTGGTGTATAGTATTCATCATATATATCCTCAGGTATTTCAAAGGCAGTGTGGACTTCTGGCTTCTTTCCTCCTTTCTGAGGATTTTTGCCACTACCCATTTTCTTCAACTGAGGACTTTGTACTTTTGAGGATTCTGATGACGTATCCAGTTTTTCTTCGAGAAATGCTGCAAATGAGTTAAGTTGATGAGAACCTAGAGATTCGTTAGTAGACATTTGTACCTATGAACAGAGTATCGGTGTGAAGAATTTGAAGAGGTCATATGCGTTCTCAGAAATTTTTCAAAAGTATATCAAGTTGACGAATTTGACCAAATTAGTCTTGAGGATTTTCACTAAGTGTTCTTGTCAAGGTTCCAGAGTTGTGCATATTTGACAATTCACACAATTGCGGAATCTTGAGGAAAATCACAACTTACCGAAGCAAAAAAAGACAGAGAAGATTAAAGGTGCTTTGTGGATTGGATTGTTGAAAAAAGAACACATTTTGAGGATTTTGCAAACTTGAGGAATTTGAAAATTTGAAGAATTTGCAAAATGACGAAAAACTCAATTTGGAAGAATTTCAACAATGGTTGGTGGCGTGACCCACCGTATAAGAATGATGATTTCAGACACCGCGTACAATTGTCGTAGGGTTCTGAGAATCAAATTCTTCATTCAAGGGCTTAGTGAAGATATCAGCCAGTTAGGATGTGTGTCCTTTCAAAGAACATTCAAAGATTCTAAGATATTGAGCTCACACCGCAACTTGCAAAATCTATTTGCACATCTAAGTAATCAATTTTTCATAAATGTTAGGATGTGTGTCCTTTCAAAGAACATTCAAAGATTCTAAGATATTGAGCTCACACCGCAACTTGCAAAATCTCTTTTCATCCAAGGGCTTAGTGAAGATATCAGCCAGTTGTTCTTCAGTCTTCACGTGGTCGATGAAGATGTCGCCCTTCAACACATGATCATGAAGAAAATGATGACGAATCTGGATGTGCTTGGTCTTCGAGTGCTGAACTGGGTTGTGAGCAATCTTGATAGCACCCTCATTGTCGCAGTAGAGAGGTACATTCTTCACTTTGATGTCGTAGTCCTTGTGGGTTTGCTTCATCCACAGTAGTTGAGCACAACAAGAACCAGTAGCAATGTACTCAGCTTCAGCAGTAGATAGTGACACACAGTTCTGCTTCTTTGAGGACCAACAGACTAAGGATTTTCCGAGGAAATGCCATGAGCCTGATGTTGACTTGCGGTCCGCGCGATCACCAGCATAGTCAGAGTCAGAATATCCAACGAGATGAAGATTTGAGCCCTTGGGGTACCATAATCCAAGCGTTTGTGTGTGAGCTACATATAGGAGAATATGCTTCACAACCTTATGGTGTGATTCCTTCGGTGTTGCTTGGAAACGGGCACACATGCAAACACTAAGCATAATATCTGGCCTAGATGCACATAAGTACAATAAAGAGCCAATCATGGAGCGATATACCTTCTGATCGAAATCTTCACCATTTTCTTCAGTGTAGAGGTGGCCATTAGTGGGCATAGAGATCTTGACGCCTTTGCAATCTTGCATGCCGAATTTCTTCAGGTCATCCTTGAGGTATTTCTCTTGAGAGATGAAGATGCCATTGTGTTGTTCATGAATTTGAAGTCCTAAGAAGAATTTCAACTCCCCCATCATGGACATCTGATATTCTTCACTCATCATGTAGCCAAATTCGTCACTGTAACATTTGTCAGTACAACCAAAGATAATATCGTCCACATATATTTGGCACACAAATAATTCATTGTCATAGGATTTCGTGAAAAGAGTTGGGTCGAGTGAACTAGGTTTGAAGCCTTTCTTCATGAGGAATTCCTTCAGAGTGTCATAGAGGGACTTGTTGAGTCTGAAGACTTTGTCCGGATGCTTAGGATCTTCAAAACCTGGGGGCTGAGCAACATATACTTCTTCCTCAAGCTTACCATTGAGGAATGCACTTTTCACATCCATTTGATATAATGTGATATTATGATGGTTAGCATAAGCAAGCAATATACGAATAGTTTCAAGTCTAGCAACAGGTGCAAAAGTTTCATCTAAGTCAATTCCCTCAACCTGTGTCTAGCCCTGTGCTACAAGACGAGCTTTATTCCTCACCACTTGACCATTTTCGTATTGTTTGTTGTGGTAGATCCACTTGGTGCCTATGATGTTGTGCTTGCAAGGATCTGGCCGTTTGACAAGTTCCCACACGTTGTTGAGCTTGAATTGATGCAATTCCTCTTGCATAGCTTGAATCCATTCGGGCTCCATAAATGCTTCATCAACTTTGGCGGGCTCTGATAGAGACGAAAGCAAAGTGCCCACAAAAGTTAGTCAAATGTGAAGGTTTTGAGCATGTGAGGGGACCTGGTGCATTGATGTCGTCGAGGATTTTGTCAATCTGCACTTCATTAGCCACTCGTGGATGAGCAGGTTGACGACTTTGTTGAGGCTGAGGATTTCCATCAGCGCCATTTTCCTTAGGTGTACCAGCATGAATTTCTTCATTGTTCGGGATGACTTCCTCAGCTGGTAGAGGTTCTTCAGTGGGTATGATATCTTCAGTAGCCTTGAACCTATTGGATTCTTCATGAGGCATTTCATCTAGCACAGGAGGCAGGTGCTCTCTTTGTGAGCCGTTAGTTTCATCGAACCGCACATCTACAGTTTCAACAACCTTGTTGTGATAGGTGTTGAAGAATCTGTAGGTGTGTGAGTCCTTTCCGTAACCAAGCATAAAACCTTCATGTGCTTTCGGTGCAAATTTAGAACTGTGGTGAGGATCTCTAATCCAGCATTTAGCATCGAAGACTTTGAAATAACTCACATTGGGTTTATTGTCAGTGAGGAGTTCATGTGAAGTCTTCTTGAGGAATTTGTGAAGATATATCCTGTTGATGATGTGGCAGGCAGTATTGATTGCCTTAGGCCAGAAGCGACGAGGGGTCTTGTATTCTTCAAGCATTGTGCGAGCCATCTCAACAAGAGTCCTGTTCTTGCGTTCCACGACGCCATTCTGCTGAGGAGTATATGGAGGAGACAGCTCATGAGTAATACCAAGTTCATCAAGATAGTCATCAAGACCAGTGTTCTTGAACTCGGTCCCATTATCACTCCTTATGTGCTTGATCTTGACGCCGATATTCGTCGCTGCCCTTGAGGAAAATCGTCTAAAGACTTCCTGCACTTCAGTTTTGTACCATATAATATGCACCCAAGTGTAACGAGAGTAGTCATCAACAATGACAAAGCCATATAAAGATGCAACATTGGTTAGTGTGGCATAATGAGTGGGACCAAAGAGATCCATGTGAGGTCCTCCCATGAAGAGATGGACGCCTCGGGGAGGTTCATTAGCCAGGTGCGCACAGCGTCCTTGAGGGCCATGGGAAACCAGTTCGCCATGACCTGGTCGTCCCCCTTCGTGGCCTGGATGCTGATGGTGTAGAGCAGGAGGATCTCCGTGGGGTTGGCGCTGCCGTCGTTGGGGCGAGAGAGCTCTGGCTTGAACTTGTCGGGCCACACCACGCGGCGCAGCCCGGGCGCGAGGGCCAGGTAGCCCCCAATGGTGACGACGCCTCCATCGAGGGCCGCGCGGTTCTAGCGCCCAGCCGTGACAACATCACGGAGAACGCGATCCTGACGGTTGTGCACCTTCTCGAGGATCACGCGCTCGTCCGGGGGTGCGCGGCGGATGATCTGGCAGTTGTCGCCATTGCCGGCTCTAGAGCGCTTGCTGCAGGGCATCGTTCGCCACGTCGTGGGCCGGAGGAGGAGGAGGAGGAGGGTCGCGCCCAGCCCGGTCGGCGCAGGACGGCGCAGCAGGCAGGGAGTGGGAGGGTGCCTGGCCATTGCGCGCCACGTCGATGAGCTCAGTGATGCACCTGAGCCAGGTGTCTTAGCCGTCCTTGGTGTTACGGTAGCGCAGCAGCTCCTGTGCCATGAGCAGCACGGCGTCCGGAGCGGGAGGGTCACAACGCGCAAGCGAGGAGGCGATGGCGGAGCGGCCACGCGCCTGCTCGTTCACCGACGGGTGAACATAGGCATCACGTCCATAAGCAAGTAGACCGCCTCCTGCATGCATCCACTACTATTACTCCACCCATCGACCGCTATCCAACATGCATCTAGAGTATTAAGTAAAACAGAGTAATTCTTGGAGAACAATGACATGATGTAGACAATGAAAACTCAATTAATATGAATCAACCCCATCGTTTTATCCTTAGTGGCAGCAATACAAATATGTGTCATGTCTCTTTCGGTCACTGGGACTAAGCACCGCAAGACTGAACACACTACAATGCACACCTCTCACTGAAGATAAGTCAATCTAGTTGGCCAAACCAAATCAATAGATCGGAGAGATTTACGAAGCTATAATAATCATGCAAATAAGAATCACAAATAACTTCAGAGAAGACTCAAATCTTTATCATGAATAATTTGAACATAGACCCACAATTTATCGGATCCCAACAAACGCACCGCACAAAGTGATTACATCGAATAGATCATCGCGAAGATGTGATGAACTTTGTATTGAAGAACATATATACAGAGAGAGAAAGCCATCTAGATACTAGCTATGGACTAGTAGGTCTATGGTAGACTACTCACACATGACCATGGGAGCAGCAAGGATGATGTAGAGGCCCTCCGTGATCGATCCCCCCTCCGGTAGGGCATCGGAACATGGCTCCAGATGGGCACACGGCGGAACAGAAACTTGCGGCGGCGGAAAAAGTGTTTCAGGAGCTCCGCTAGAGTTTCTAGGATATATGAAAATTTATGAGCGAGAGAACGAGGTCGGGACATGATGGGGTGGCCCACAAGCTAACAGGGTGCGGCCACCCCCCTGGGCGTGCCCTGTTGGCTTGTGGGGCCCTCGTGTGGCCCCCGGCCTTCTCCCAAAGCTTCCAGGTCTTCTTTTGGTCCAGAAAAAATCATCAAAAAAGTTTCATGGTATTTGGACTCCGTTTGGTACTATAAACCTGAAAAGCCAAAAACATGCAGAAAACAACAACTAGCACTTGGCACTAGGTTAATAGGTTAGTGCTCAAAAATAATATGAATCAACAAATAAATGCCCAAAAAGTATCCTAGAATGATAATATTATAGCATGGACCATTCAAAAATTATAGATACGTTGGAGACGTATCATAATGATAACAATGATGTTCACGTAGATGCTCAACCAGATAATAATAAATAACCTCATAATGAAGTGGAAATATAACCTGCTGAAGGTCTTGATAACCCACCTCCAAAAAATAAAAGTTATGATAAGAATTACTTTGTTGCTAGAAAACATGGTAGAGAAAGAGAGCCATGGGTTCAGAAACCCATGCATTACCCTCATAAGCCTTCTAAAAGTAAGGACGAGGAGGAGTTTAAACGATTTGCTGAAATGAGTAGACTTGTCTTTTTCTGTATTCGTTTGACTGATATTCTGAAGATGCCTCCATATGCTAAATATATGAAGGACATTATTACCAACAAAAGTAATATACCTGAAACTAAAATCCCTACTATGCTTGCTAATTATTCTTTTGATGGTGAAGTGCCTAAGAAACTGGGAGATCCGGGTGTACCCACAATACCTTGCTCCATTAAACGAAGCTATGTGAAAACTTCTTCATATGATCTAGGAGGCGGTGTTAGTGTTATGCCTTTCTCTTTATATAAAAGACTGGATTTGATTAAGCTTACACCTACTGCGATATCTTTGCAAATGGCTGATAAATCCACTACTATACCTATTGGAATTTGTGAGGATGTTCCTGTTGGGGTTGCAAATGTTACTATCTTAACAGATTTTTTTATTCTTGAGATGCCTGAGGACGACAACATGTCGATTATCCTTGGTAGACCCTTTTTAAATACTCCAGGGGCTGTTATTAATTGCAACAAAAGCAAGGTAACTTTTTATGTCAATGGCAAACAACATGTCATTGAGCAAGTGGCCACAATTACTTTTGGAGGGTTTAAATTTCCTCTTCCTACTTCCAAGAAGAAATATAATATTCTTATTGTTGGGGATATGCAAATCCACATTGAGGTAACTTAGCGTTATATGAAAATTCTTCTGTTTCATGTCAATCGGAAATGATTATTAATAAGACTTGGTGAACCTTATTAATGGATCCTATTTGAAAGACATTTGGTTGATGTATTTAGTGAGCACAACTTTCTGTACCATTAGTTTACTCTCTGTTATTCTTAGTTAAATAAAATAAAATGCCATGATTATCCTCTTTTCTGAATTTCCCGTGCAATAAAAATGACTCAAAAATAAAAAGTCTTAGAATGCCACAAAAAAAATTACAGGAATTTTCCTGGAATATTTAAAAATTTCTGATGCTGAAAACACTCCTGGGGGTGCACCTATTGGTACCAAGCCAACATGATGCACCCACCCCCCTGGGCGCGTCCTGATGGCTTGGGGGCCCCATAGGTACTTCCCCACTTATCTATTCAGCCCACTCTTTCTCCTACCTCTAGAAAAAAATCCTGGTTGCTCTCTCTCTCCAGTGTTATTGCTCCCAAACCTGAGATTTTCGATTAATTGGTATGTGACTCTCCCATTGCTCCAATTAGTTTTTGCTTTAGTGGATTATATTTTGCATATTTTGCTGCACTTCGTGCTACCGAAAATGAGCTTGCATGTTGAATTCTTTGAGTTCCAAGTAGTATGAATGTTTGATATGGCCTCTAGGCACCTATATGAGTAGTTTCCACCAATCTTACAAAGTTTATTTTACATAATTTTCTGGACCAAAAATTTCAGAAATTTGTCCATAGAAAATTAACCTCTTTAGGAGGAGTTCTTCAAGGAGGCGCACTTCTGGTGAGTCGTCGAGCGGGAGCTCGGTACGAAAAGCATATGCTGAACCAAGAGAGATCTTAACAATCATGGCCGATGCTACATCATGTCGTTGGCCATGTGATGACTTCATGAGATATAAGTGCGTGCAACACTATGATCTTACTTGTTCATTCACACAAAGGTTTCAATATCATGCTCGCACTTCTAGAGTGTTGTTTAATCTCTATGATAATTCTTATAGTATGACCCTAGAAGAATTTTGTGATGCATGCAAACTTCCATATTGGGGCTCACTTGACAAACCACAAAAATCAGATTATAAGATGTTCCTTGAGAGTCTCTGCGTTGGAGAGGATAGAGGACTGACACAGTCTAGAATAAAAAGTAACCAATTTCCCTCTATCCGCTACTTTGCATTGTTTAATGGGAAATGTATTGTGGGCAAGCAAGATTGTAGTGCATTGTGCGCTCCTGACTTGAGCATCATTTTTCACTTCGGTAACTGGTGATAAAAAGTATAACCTTGGGGAAATTGTTGCCTGTAGGCTGCATCTTAACGCGTGTAATGGTGATTTGGATGGAGATATTTATGCCTACCATGAAGATGCAAAACTAGGAGTCTCACCTCAACCTAATGACCCTATGCTGCATGAGAGATATTTAGATTTTGAAGCCATGCGGCATCATGATTTTATTAATGATAGTGCCCAGGGTTATGAGTATAAATTAATATTTTATAAATATAATCATTTCTATGTTATGTTGCCTACACCTGCCCTCTCTGTTTTTTAGAACAAGCGGAGATATTACTTTCTTGAGAATAAAGCGCAGGAGTACAACACAACTGTGGAGGCCGCTCGCTTGGCTGAGGAGGCATCACGGAACACCTCCACAAGCTACCACTTTGATTATTATCCGGACCACCACTAACGAGCACCAAGCTAGGCTAAAAGTCTAAGCTTGGAGGAGTACGTATTTCTCACCGACATTATATTCATGTTCACCCACTTCATATCAATTGTCGGTGTTCATCCTTTTTCATTGTATATACATGTTAGATTTATTGAGTCATTGAAAGGAGAAGATGTAAGAAATATTCCCTAGAGGAAATAATAAATGTGTTATTATCATATTCCCTATTCATGATAATCGTTTATTATCCATGCTAGAATTGTATTGACCGGAAATTCAGATAATGTGTGGATACATAAACAACACCGTGTCCCTAGTGAGCCTCTCCTAGACTATCTCGTTGATCAAAGATGGTTAAGGTTTCCTAACCATAGACATGAGTTGTCATTTGATAACGGGATGACATCATCAGGAGAACGATGTGATGGACAAGACCCAACCGTAAGCATGACATTTGATCGTATCACTTAGTTTATTCCTACAACTTTCTTCATGTCAAGTATCTGTTCCTAAGACCATGAGATCATGCAACTCCCTGACACCGGAGGAATATCTTGTGTGCTATAAAATGTCACTTCATAACTGGGTGATCAGAAAGGTGCTCTATATGTATCTCCGATGGTGTCTGTTGGGTTGGCGTGGATTGAGACTGGGATTTGTCACTACGTATGACGAAGAGGTATCTCTGGACCCTCTCGGTAATACAACATCACAAGAAGCTGGCAAGCAATGTGACTAAGGAGTTAGGCACGGGATCTTGTATTACGGAACGAGTAAAGAGACTTGACAGTAACGACATTGAACTAGGTATGAGATACCGATGATCGAATCTCAGCCAAGTAACATACTCATAGACAAAGGGAACTGCATACGGGATTGATTGAATCCTTGGCATCGTGGTTCGAGCGATGAAGATCTTCGTGGAATATGTAGGAAACAATATGGGCATCTAGGTCCCGCTATTGGTTATTGACTAGAGAGTTGTGTCGGTCATTTCTAGATAATTCTCGAACCCCTAGGGTCCGCACACTTAACGTTTGGCGATGCTTGAGTAGTATTGGGATATGTACGTTGGTGGCCAATGGTTGTTAGGTGTCCCGAATGAGATCCCAGACATCACGAGGAGCTTCGGAATGGTTTGGAGGTAAATATTTATATATGGGAAGTCATATTTTCGATACCGAAAAAGTTTCGGGTTTTTCCGGTATTGTACTGGGAAGCTTCTGGAAAGTTCCAGAGGAGTCCGGAAGGGTCCCTCCATCACCTAGGGCATGCATGGGCTGTAGGAGGGCTCCCTAGCCTTGTTGGCCCAGGCGCACCAGCCCCCACAAGGCCCATGCTCCTGGGAAGGGGAAACCCTAAGTGGGAGGGAGTCCACTTGCCTTGGGAGGTAAGTTTCCTCCCTTGGCCACCTCCCCTCCTTGGAGGAGGGGCTAGGGCTGCGCCACCAGTCCTCCCACTCCCCTATATATAGTGGGGAGGGGGCGCAACGCGTGGAGACACAAAACCCCACGCCCTGTGGCCTCCCGTCTCTCCCGCACTTCCTCGTTCGTAGTTCCGGAGGCGCTTGGCGAAGCCCTGCTAGCATTGCTCTACCACCATCTCCACCATGTCATCGTGCTGGTTCAGATCCCATCTACTTCTCCGCCCTCGCTTGCTGGTTCAAGGAGGCGGAGACATCATCGAGCCACACATGTGCTAATCGCAGAGGTGTCGTCCATTTGACGCTGGATTGGATTGGATCGCGATTGGATCGTGAAGAGTACGACTACATCAACCGGGTAATATATGCTTCCGCTTAACGGTCCATGAGGGTACATCGACACACTCTCCCCTCTCATTGCTATGCATCTCCATAGATAGATCTTGCATGTTTGTAGGAAATTTGTTATTTCCCATGAAATGTTCCCCAACAGTGGCACCCTGAGCTAGGTCTATGCGTAGATGATATGCACGAGTAGAACACAAAGAAGTTGTGGGCGTTGATGTTCAAATTTCTTACCTCCCATGTCTTATTTTGATTCGGCGGTATTTTGGGATGAAGTGGCTTGGACCAACCTTACTTTTCCTCGCACAAGAGACCGGTTCCACCGAAAACATGCAACTTGTATTGCATAAATGTGGCTGGGGGGTGTCTTTCTCTCCCACTTTAGTTGAATCGGATTTGACAAAGGCGGTCCTTGTAGAAGGTTAAAAAGCAACTTGATTATCACCGTTGTGGCTTTGTGTAGGAAAGAACAGTTCTTTCTAGTTTCCCATAGCTGCCACGTAAAACTTGCAACAACAAAGTAGAGGACATCTAACTTGTTTTTGCAGGATTTGTTGTGATGTGATATTGACAAGACGTAATATGATATATGTGATGTATGAGATCATCATGTTTTGTAATAGTTATCACGACTTGCATGTCTATGAGTACGGCAACTGGTAGGAGCCATAGGGTTGTCTTTAATTTATTTTATGCCATTCCTTTACTTTATTGCTATGAGTAAGCAGTACTTGTAGAAGCAATAATTGGTGAGACAACCACATGAGGACACAATGATGGAGATCATGGTGTCATGCCGGTGACGATGGACATCATGCCGGTGCTTTGAAGATGGAGATCGAAAGCACAAGACGATGATGGCCATATCATATCACTTATTGATTGCATGTGATGGTTATCTTTTTATGCATCTTATTTTCCTTAGGACGATGATAGCATTATATGATGATCCTTCACTTTATTTCAAGATAAAATTGTGTTCTCCCCAAGTATGCACCGTTGCGAAAGTTCGTTGTTTCGAAGCACCTCGTGATGATCAGGTGTGATAGACTCTTCGTTCGCATACAGCGGGTGTAAGCCAGATTTGTATATGCAGAATACTTGGGTTAACTTGACCACCCTAGCATGTACAAACATGGCCTCGGAACACAGGAGACCGAAAGGTCGAACATGAGTCATATAGTAGATATGATATCCATGGAGATATTTGACACGTCCATAATGCATCATGAATTCTTACTGATATTTATGTTATTCTTGTCCATTATTCCTCATTATGGTATAATTCTAACGCCTTTTCTCTCTGAATGTGCAAGGTACATCCCAAAGAGGGAAATCACTGGACGTGAAAACCAATGAAAAGGCAGAAAATTGACTGGACTCCAAATGACCTGAAACTTCACGAAGAATTTTTTAAGGAATATATAAGAATTATTGGGCCGAAAAGATACCAGAGGGGGGCCACCTGCTAGATATGAGCCAATAGGGCGCGGCCATCGTGGGGGCCCAGCAGGTCTCCCGACCCCCCTCTTCTCCTATATGGTGTGTTTTGACCTAAAAATATCATAAGCATACTATCGGGACGAAGCGCCGTCGTCTCGAGGTGGAAACCTGGGCAGAGGCCTTTTGCTCTCGGGCAGAGAGATTCTGCCAGGTAAATTTCTCTCCGGGAGGGGGAGATCAAAGCCATCGTCATCACCAACGCTTCCTCCTTCAGGGGAGGACTAATCTTCATCAACATCTTCACCAGAACCATCTCATCTCAAACCCTAGTTCATCTCTTGTATTCAATCATTGTTCCAAAACCTCAGATTGGTACCTAGGGGTTGCTAGTAGTGTTGATTACATCTTGTAGTTGATGCTTGTTGGTTTACTTGGTGGAAGATATTATGTTTAGATCCTTGATCACCATTATTATACCCCTGATCTTGAAAATGTTGATGAGGTGTGAGTAGTTATTATTTTTCCTGAGTACATGAGAGAAGTTTTGTTATAAGTAATCATGTGAAGTTGGTATTCGTTTGATATTTTGATGATATGTATGTTGTTGCTTCTCTTAGTGGTGTCGTGTGAATGTCGACTACATGACACTTCACCATGTTATGGGCCTAAGGGAAGCATTGCGGAGTAACAAGTAGATGACGGGTTGCGAGAGTGACAGAAGCTTAAACCCCAGTTTATGAGTTGCTTCATGCGGGGCTGATTTAGATCCACATGTTTCATGCTATGGTTAGATTTAACTTAATTCTTCTTTCGTAGTTGTGGATGATTGCGAGAGGGGGTAATCATAAGTGGGTTGCTTGTTCAAGTAAGAACAACACCTTAGCACCGGTCCACCCATATATCAAATTATCAAAGTAACGAACGCGAATCAACTCAACATGATGAACATGACTAGGCATAAATTCCCATGTGTCCTCGAGAGCGCTCTCTTAATATAAGAGTACTTTCCAGCCTGTCCTTTGCTCTAAAAAGGATTGGGCTATCTTGCTGCACACTTGCTACTACTATTACTTGTCACTTGTTACGAATTATCTTGCTACAAAACTATCTACTACCGTCAATTCCTTCTGCTCCTCGTTTGGTTCGACACTCTTACATATCGAAAGGACTACGATTGAACCCCTATACTTTTGGGTCATCAATATTCACCATTGAAACCACCTCATCTCATGTTATGACCGGACTTGGGTTGGTGGATTTGGATCATGTCACACTTAGACAACCCGAGGGATGTTAATTTGTCTGGGAGTTCATTAGTAATTTGATTAACTGAACCAATTATCATGAACATAGTCTAAATGTCTTTGCAAATTACTTTGTAGATCAATAGCTCGCGTTGTAGTCCTCTGTATTTTGATACGTTCCTAGAGAAAACTAAGTTGAAAGATGTTGGTAGAAATTATGCGGACTAGGTATGTAATATGAGAATTGTCCTCATTGCTACACAGAAGGCTTATGTCCTTGATGCACCGCTCGGTGCACCACCCACTCAAGCGTCGTCTGTGGATGTTGTGAACATCTGGCAGACATGTTCTGATGACTACTCGATAGTTTAGTGTACCATGCTTTATGGCTTAGAATTGAGGCTCCAAAGATGTTTTGAACGCCACGGAGCATATGAGATGTTCTAAGAGCTGAAATTGGTATTTCAGGCTCATGCCTGTGTTGAGAGGTATGTGATCTCTGACAATTTCTTTACCTGCAAGATGGAGGGGAATAGCTCAATCAGTGAGCATGTGCTCAGAATGTCTGGGTGCTACAATCGCTTGAATCAAGTGGGAGTTGATATTCCAGACTGACAGAATTCTCTAGTCACTACCACCAAGCTACTAGAGCTTCATGATGAACTATAACATGCAAGGGATGGAGAAGATGATCCCTGAGCTATTCAAGATGTTTTATTTCACAGAGGTAGAAATCAAGAAGGAGCATCAAGTGTTGATGGTTAATAAGACACTACTGGAATCAGGGACTTTGCCATCTGCCAGCTCTTTGTCGTCTGCCAGCTAATGGCAAAGAGTCTGTTTGCTGTCTGTCTTTCCAAAGCAGACGGCAAAGAAGTGGCAGATGGCAAAGAGGGTCTTTGCCATCTACCACTTCTTTGCCGTCTGCTGGCAGACGGCAAAGAGTTCTTTGCCATCAGCCAGCAGACGGCAAAGAGGCTCACCTCTTTGCCGTCTGCTGGCAGACGGCAAAGAACTCTTTGCCGTCTGCCAAAACAAACACAGACGGCAAAGAGCTCACTTTGCCGTCTGCCAAAACAAACACAGACGGCAAAGGATTTGGCGGGGGTAGCCTAAACAGGGGGGCGACCCTCTGGCACTCACTCTCGCTCGCTCAAGCCTCTCTGCCCCGATCCCCTTCTCTCTCTCGACCTCCATATCGCCGCCACTGCCGCCGGCCGTCCTGGCCAGCTCCGGCGGCCTCCGGCGATGCCCAACATACCCCTAGAACCCCCATGCGACGCTGCTTCTGCTCCCCCGCTTCGATTCGTCGCTCGTGCCCTCCTCTTGCGGCTGTGGCTAACCCTAGCCTCTGCGGTTGCTGACGCACGACGTCGCTATGGATGTCGGCGCGGCTCCGGCGCTACCCTGTGCTCCTCTCCGACGTCCTCGCCGCCATCTCCTTGCGTCTGCGCCTTGGATTCGCCCGCTGCGTCGCCGGCCTACCCTGTCTAGGGTTTTGGTACGGCGGTTGTCCCACGCCGGTCGGATGGCGTTTAGGCGCAACCCCGGCGCGCCTCTGAGTACTGCCTCGGCTACAACCCTCCTATGGTGAGCTCTATCTACCTCCTCCTCTCTGATCCGTGCTGTGTTGGACATGGCGGTGGCTGTGTTGGTGCTCTGCTGCTAGTGGGGATTTTGTGGCTGTGATCTAGGCTGTTCTGATGTTGCTCTAACTGTTGTTATCTCTCTAGTTGCTCCTGTAGTCACACACTAGTTTATCCATCGGTTTGATGTACTATGCTAGCTCCTGTTTATACCAATGTTATTAAGTGAGCTTCTATGTTTACTGTTATAAGGCAATGATGCCCCAGGTTCCTTGTGAAGCTCTTGATGGTGGTCTTGGTCCACTACTACTTCCATAATTTGGGTTTTCCCCAATTCTATGGCTTGTAACTACTGTACTGTGATATGCCCCTGTTTATACTGCTGCTGTTAAACTGGTGTTATGTCTTTAGGTCTGTGAGATGCTATCCTGGGGGTTTGTGCACACTTGGAGCTTATATAGCTCAATTGATTATAGTATTCTGTTCATAGACCTGGTATTATAGAACTGATTGTTTGTTATAGCTCCTGAACATTATGGTGATGCTCCTGTTTAACTAATTGGTCACTATTATGCCACTAATCCAAGTGTATGGATTTGCTAGTGTGGTTTTGGTGCTGCTCTAGCTCCACTGACTAGTTATCTTTTCCATCGGATTTTTAGGAACATTCTAGCTACATTTCTTGGGTAGTTTTGTTTCTTCTCGGATTTTGTCAGAACATTGTGATATTACAAGTTACTTACAGAAGTTTCAGCCTGTCGAAGATGTTCCTTTTGGTATATTATAATTGCCCAATACTTTTATTATAGTTATGGTTTTTGTACTTGTCTAGTGTTTAGTGGCTTCTCTTGTTACTGTATATATGCTCTTAATAATTTCTGCCTTTGTTGTAATATAGTTATGAACAATATCTTTCCTTGCCAGGTTTCCCTCTCTCCTAAATTCTGAGAAAAACAGATACTACCCTTGTCCCTTCCCTTTCTTTCTTTCTCTCGTGAATCTGATAAGAACACATATTCTCTTGATCTTAACCAAGCCAATGATGCTGGTCTGAGGCTGCTCTCACTGGGATAATGACAGATGCTACACTATTGATCCGATGATGCCTTAGTCCTAGCATTTCTAGGCTTTTTTGAGGACAAAATCCCCTCCAAAACCTACCTCCGGTTCTACTTTGTTTTAATTGCTAAAAGGAGTTCTTTTTATTAATAACTTGGCTTTATTTATTAACTTTGTCATGGCTGGTCTGCATGTATTTCTACTCATTTTTTCCAGTAAGTATGTACTCATTTTCTTAGTTTTTCCAGCATCATTCTTGAAGTTAAGTCATTAGTTTTTTGCTATTTGTGTGTCTTCTACTGTTTTGTCTTTAGAATGGAGGCTTAGTTATGTGGTTTTGGTTCAGGTTTCAGTCATTTTCAGTAGCAGTGGGCATCATTTGCATCACTTTACCGGATTTGGTTTACTTATTGGCTTATATATACTGCTATATTATGGTTCATATGCTGCTAGTTATACAATGGCTACTATTTAGTGTTGCTCTGCTACTGTTAGTGTTTCATATGCTCTGTTGCTGTAACAGTTTGGTATGTTGTTGTACACATGCAGATAACTACAGTTTCAATTATCTAGCATGTATTAGTTCCACTTTGTTGACTAGCTAGTGATTTTGCCTATTGATACATACAACCGTTCTAGTTATAAGGATATATTCCTTTATTTTGCATAGAGCTATAGTGCTTTTATTAGTTTAGTCCAAAGTAGTTTTTCTGTTCATTTTTATGCTACTTGCAGTTTAATTTCTCTTACACAAGGTCCAGGATATAATCCTTCTATTAACAATTTAGAGCACTACCTTGGCTGTACTGGGGATCTCTCCCTGTAGTTGTTGTGGATGTCAGTTCATTCCCTAACTGTTGGTGGTGACTTTGATTCGGTTAACTGATTTTAGAGTTATATTTCCTTTCCATTGGTCTGTTTAACCTTTGGATAATAGTGGTTATAGCTGTTGTTAACTAATGCTGCTGCTGTTTAGTTGTAGTAGTTGTTAAGTGATACTAGCCCCCTGTGCTTGTGGGTGCAGTGCCCTATTTGCAGAAATTACCAGGTGCATGCGTGTGTTGTGTTCTGCAGAAGCAGATAATCAGTGGGGTGCTACCCTGCTATTTCTTCTATGCTATTTCTATTGATCTTATGAACAGATGCTCGCTTCATCTTAGTTGCTTTATTTCTAATACTGACATGAACAGATACCACTTGGTTTGGCTATTCCTATTGGTCTCTTTCTAATAGCATATGAACAGATGCTATACTTGGTTTTGGCTGTTACTTTCCTAGTTTTCTACTGATAAGATAGATACTACATCTGATTTGGGCAGTGATGCTGGTCTGAGCCCCCCCTCTCTTAGGCTTAATTTACATGTGGCTATCCCTGTGCTGTGATGAACTAGCCCTGGCACTTCTAGGCTGTCTGAGCACATAATCCCTCAAGTATACCTTGAGGTCTTCTGTAGCTTGGTCTTGTGGATTCTGGTAAACCTGCTTCTTGTGGACAGCCTGCTCCTCCTAGCTGCTTCACTGGACAAAACTGATTGTGGTGATGAAGTCTAATCCTTGGCTTTAATCACTAGTTTTTAGTTGGCTTAATTCCTGGAGCTAGTACTGATAGTGGTCTTTGTGTTGGCATTTAACTTACTACTAATTGTGGTGGCTTCTTGATTGGGTCCTTGGCTGGTTCTCTCCTTTGGCTCTTTGGTATTGGTTTACTCTATTTGGTTTTCTAATTAAGATCACTTTGAAAATCAGGATCTTAACTAACATTGTCTTGATCTCAAGTGCTGGCTCCTACAGCATTGCATTTCACCAAGTGAAATGCTACATTTCTACTCCTAACCCATTCTCTCTTTCTTAGTGTTTTTGTTATGCAGGTTGGAAGAAAAGAAGAAGATCCAGAGAAGATCTTAGTAATAAGATAGTTTTTAGGAAAATAGATATTTAGTTTTAGGTCATTTCTTGTAATTTCCGAAATGTAAATTTAATTACTTAATCATTTCTGATTCTTTATAATATGACTTTGTATTACCTATTCCAATTATTAATAAAGTTTTTAATTTACATGTGTTCATGACTATTGGCAATATGTGTTGGATATGCTATATTGGTCTATGAAAATGAATTGATATAAGAAAAAACAGGGGCTATATATCCACTTTGGCCTATTTGGCCTCTTTGCCGTCTGCCAGCAGACGGCAAAGAGATTGCTTCTTTGCCGTCCGCCAACAGACGGCAAAGAGATTGCTTCTTTGCCGTCTGCTGGCAGACGGCAAAGAAGGAAAGTTCTTTGCCGTCCGCCAGCAGACGGCAAAGCGGCCTTTGCCGGCAGCCGTTCGGCCGGAGTGTTTGCCGTCTGCTGGCTGACGGCAAAGCCTTTGCCGTCCGCCAAGCATGCCTTTGCCCTCTGCTATAGCAGACGGCAAAGTGCCTGATTCCAGTAGTGAGACCACTAGTTTCAAGAAAGGCAAGGGAAAGAAGGGAAACTTCAAGAATGGCAAGCCAGTAGCCGCTCTAGTGAAGAAACCCAACGTTAGACCCAAACCCGAGACTGAGTGCTTCTATTGTGAGGGGAACGGTCACTGGTAGTGGAAATGCCCCAAATACTTGGGAGATAAGAAGGCTGGCTACGTCAACAAAAGTATATTTGATATAAATGTAATTGATGTGTACCTTAGTAGGGCTCGTAGTGGCCCCTAGGTATTTCATACCGATTCAGTTTATACTATTAGTAACTCGAAACAGGAGCTACAGAATAAACTAGACTGGTTAAGGATGAGGTGACAATGTGCGTTGGAAGTGTCTCCATGGTTGATGTGATCACCATCGTCATGCTCTATCTACCTCCGGAATTAGTATTAAACCTAAATAAATGTTATTTGGTGCCTGCATTGAGCATGAACAATATATCTGGATTTTTTTATTGCGAGACGATTATTCATTGATGTCACAGAATAATGGTTGTTCTGTTTACATGAATAATATCTTCTATGATCATGCACCCAATGTGAATGGTTCATTGAATCTAGATCGTAGTGATACACATGTTCATAGTATTGATGCCAAAAGATGCGAAGTTAAAGATGATAGTACAACATCCTTGTAGCACTTCTGCTTAGGTCATATTGGTGTAAAGCACATAAAGAACTCCATGCTAATGGATCTTTGGAATCACTCTATTTTGAATCGCTTGAGACATGCGAACCATGCCTCATGGGCAAGAAGACTAAAACCCCATTTTCTGGTCCAATGGAGCGGGCAAGTGACTTATTGGAAATAATACATATTGATGCCTGTAATCCAATGAGTATTCAAGCACGTGGTGGATATTGTTATTTTCTTACCTTCAAGGATGATTTGGGTGGATACGGGTATATTCTCTTGATGAAACACACGTCTGAAGTTTTGAAAAGTTCAAGCAATTTCAGAGTGAAGTTGAAGATCATCGTGACAAGAAGATAAAATGTCTATGTTATGATCGTGGAGGTGAATATCTGAGTTACGAGTTTGGTATGCATTTAAGACAATGTGGAAATTGTTTCACAACTCATGCCACCTGGAACACCTCAATGTAATGCTGTGTCCGAACATCGTAACCGTACTCTAATAGATATGGTGCGTTCTATGATGTATCTTATCGATTTTCCACTATCGTTTTGGGGTTAAGCATTAGAGACAACTGCATTCACTTTAAATAGGGCACCGTCTAAATCCGTTGAGAGGACACCATATGAATTATGGTTTGGCGAGAAACCTAATTTCACTACTGGAATCAAAGAATTTGCCATCAGTCCTGTCTTTGCCGTCTGCTAGCGGACGGCAAAGATGGTGTGTGCCGTCGGTTTCCTAAAAGCCGACGGCAAAGAATGGCCTCATGGCAAACATATGTTTTGCCATCATTCCGTTCTTTGCCGTCGGCCAGCGGACGGCAAAGAGCCCAAAAAGCGGACGGCAAAGTTAGGCGGACGGCAACCTACCAAATAGTAGACGGCAAAGAGCCCATCTGGGCCCCACTGGAGCGTGGCACTGGTTAGGTCAAATGGGCGGCAAAGATGCCGTCCGCTAGCTGACGGCAAAAATCCCATCTGGGCCCCACTGGAGCGTGGCACTGGTTAGGTCAAACGGACGGCCTAGATGCCGTCCGCTAGCTGATGACAAAGAGCAGCAGACGGCAGACGGCAAAGAAAAGCGGAAGGCAAACAACATCTATTTCCACCGGCCGTGCCCCCGCGCCCACTCACACCAGTACTACCCCCTTCCCTCTCTCTCTCTCTCTCTCTCTCCCCGCCGCCGGAGCCGACGACCCACTGCCTCCGTCTCCGCCTCCTCTCAGCCCCCGAGACGACGCGTCACCCGCGCTCCTTCCCCCGCCTTCCGCGCGCTTGCCTCCTCGCCCCCGCGAGGCAGAGGGGATCGTCCCGCCGCCCGGAGCCCTGGTCGACTCCGGTGAGCGCCTGCTCTCCACGCCCCCTCCGCCGCTCGTGGATCCAGCCTCCGGCCTCAAGGATCCAGCCTCCGGCCTCCCTGGACCCCCTGCTGCCGCTGCCTGCTGGCGTCCTCCACCTCCAGTCCTCTCCTCCACGGCTGCACCGCTGAAGCCTCCTCTACTGACCATGGCACAACTCCAGTGCTCCACCGCAAGGTATTTTTTGCCCTCTGTTTATTTAAGAAATCTGAGGATTTGTTATAAATGCCACTGCCTATGATTACTATAAGGAGTAGAAGCCATTCATTGATGTTTGTGAACTGAAATTGAACTAAATGGACATTGAAGTTTCAAGAAGAATGTTTATGTGATGGATTTGATGATTCAGTCAATAAAGAATGAACAATATTATATTGTCTACAAACTACTTAAGTTGGTGCTCATTTTTCCGGTAGCCACTACTAGTGTTGAGAGGGTATTTTCCTCAATGAAATATGTGAAGAATTCGCTAAGAAACAAAATGGATGATGAATATTTGAACAATTGCTTGGTTACGTTCGTTGAGAGAGAATTCTTCAAGCAAGTGAAAGATGAGGATGTCATCAATCTCTCACAAAAAGGGGATCGTAAAGTCATATTGTAATTTCATTTGCTATTTGTAATCTTCCTTAATTGTTAGAGATATTGCCACAATTATATTTTGCTACTTTTATCCATGTACGGTCATTGAGTCATAGATATTGCCACAATCTATTTTATTGCTTTGGCCAAAAAAAAATTGACAGGAATACCCAGTAGCAAATTTATGCGTGACCAGTATGCGACTCCCGTTCGAAAGGGTGGCATCTATAAAAAATCATGTCTTTGCATATTTATAGCTGTCATCCTTTTGAATTGTCCACGTTATCCATGGACAGCCCCAGTACGTGTAGATTGGGTTTCGTTTCCCGTGCTCTACTTCGGTCGGAGGGTAAATTTTGTCAGCGCCACCCCGTTGTTCTCCGGGTACACATTCTCTCGGCTTGGTGCCGAGACGTGTGTCAGGAGAACAGTGGGGAGGTGCTTCCGAAATTTTGCGTCGGATCCGGAGCAGAGCATGGGAAAACGAACCCAACCTACACATACTCGGGTGGGATTAGGACCTATCTTTACCTATTAGCGTGTAGGTTGCATGGACGTAACAAAATTGACAAACTTGATTAACTGATGAATATATATGCTGAATTATATATATATATATATATATATTTCTTGTGTGTTTAGAAGGTAGGCAAGATGAGTGATCATGTGTGGATGTACACCGGTCACACTAGTCAGAAAGACATGACCAATGAATGGTTAACAAAAACCAAGAGGTTTCTGAAAGCCGCATTAGCAAATGGCCAGAGAAAAACCTGGTGCCCCTGTCGTACGTGCGACAACTTTTCACAGATGACAAAGGGTGAAATGGGTAAACACCTGCAGAAGTGTGGTTTTTTGCCTGATTATACGGTGTGGACATTTCATGGTGAGTCTGCCCACCGTACCAGAGCTGAGGTAGTTCGTCGTCGCACCGACGAGCATGGCACCGGTATCGAAGACATGGTGCAAGACTTTGATGATGCTCGGGATTCGGATGATGAGATGGAGGAATCTGCAAAAGCCTTCTATGAAATGTTGGAGTCTTCAAAACGTCCTCTCCACGAGCACACAAAGCTTTGTCAGCTGGATGCCATCGCACATGTAATGGCTCTGAAAGCTCAATTCAACTTGGGCAGAGAATGCTACGACGCGATGATGACACTATTTGGACGCTTCCTACCCAAAGGCCATGTCATGCCTGCAAACCTGTACCAGTCGGACAAAATACTCCGTGTACTTAAGATGCCCTATGAGAAGATAGATGCATGTGAGAAAGGATGTGCCTTATTTAGGCTTGAGTATGCGGGCTTGAACTATTGTCCCATTTGCAAGTCTTCCAGGTATGTTCTGGTAGACAATGGTATGGTTGAGAAGAGGCAGAAAAAAATCCCCGTTAATGTTCTTCGGTATATGCCAATCATACCAAGACTTCAACGTCTTTTCATGATCGAAGAGACGGCCAAATAGATGACATGGCACAAATTGGGCAAAAGAACCGAACTAGATGCAGATGGGAATCAGATGTTGGTACACACATCGGATGCTTTTGCGTAGAAGCACTTCGATGCATTACATCCAGATAAAGCGGCAGATCCAAGGCATCCTCGAGTCTGCATCGGCACAGATGGGTTCAATCCGTTTGGTATGACGGCAACCCAATACAGTTGTTGGCCTGTATTTGGCATTCCACTCAATATCCCCCCCCCCCCCCCCCCCGTGGACAGACTATGCAAAGAAAGAACATTTTCCTAACGTTGATAATTCCAGGACCCAACTATCCGGGGAAGAATATGAATGTGTACATGCAGCCGCTTAAGGATGAATTGCAAGAAGCTTGGGATAATGGGTTCAAGACATACGATGCCGCTAGAAAACAAAACTTCAAAATGCATGTCTGGTACATGTACTCGATGCATGACTTGCCGGCGTATGCGCTATTCACTGGCTGGGGTGTGCATGGAAGGTTCCCGTGCCCCACATGCAAGGCAGCTCTTCAGTTTCATTGGCTGTAGGTGGGTCGGAAGTATTCTTGCTTCGACTTGCATAGACAGTTCCTGGATCCTCGCCATGTGTTCAGAAAAGGCAAGAAGAACTTCATCAAAGGTACAGTTGTCAAAAACACGGCACCACCTGCATTGACAGGCCAACAGATCCTGGATCAGTTAAACACTCTCGATCCTCATCCAGAGCGTCCAGGGTATTTCAAGGGGTATAATTCGGAAAACGTCTCGACTCACAAGACATGCTTGTGGGATCTGCCTTACTTCAAAGACCTCCTTCTTCCACACAACATCAATGTGATGCACACTGAAAAGAATATCGGAGAGGCCCTTTTTGGTACATTGTTTGGCATAGAGGGGAAGTCAAAATATAATCCTAAGGCTAGAGTCGATCAACAGACTCTATGTGATAGACCGTTACAAAACATGCAACAACCAAAAGGAAAGCAGAACTGGTCGAAGCCAAAGGTCTGGTTCAATCTTGGAAGGGGAGCTATGAGGGAAATTATCTTGTGGGTGAAAATGCACTTGATGTTCCCCGATGGGTATGCAGCGAATCTAAAGAGGGGAGCGAGTCTTGAAAAATTGAAAATATTTGGTCTCAAGAGTAATGGCTTGAAAAATTGAAAAATTGATTGGCACATATGGCTTGAGTGGGTAATGCCGGTGATGTTGCGTGGCTTTATCCCTGAGGATGAATGGCTAGTACTGGCAGAGCTGAGCTATTTCTTCCGTGTTATTTGTGCGAAAGAACTATCGCCTGGCGTGGAAGATGACATGGAAAAGTTGGTGCCGGAGTTGCTCTGCAAGTTAGAGAAGATCTTTCCACTGGGCTTCTTTAATCCAATGCAGCATTTGATTTTACATCTCCCGACCGAGGCAAGATTGTGGGGGGGGCATGCAAAATCGTTGGTGCTTTGCAACTGAGAGGATGCATAAGACGCTTCGAGAAAAATGTAAAGATAAACGTAGAATTGAAGCATCGATGGCCGAGGCATTCATTACTGAGGAGGCGGCAAACTTCGTGACAGCACACTACGAAGCCAAAAGTCGTCATTTGCATAATCCGAAGCCTCGGTACAATGCTGGCGACCCTAAAAAAGGTGGATCCAACCTCAGCCTACTCAAAGGGAAGCTCGCACCAGCCGCTGCTTCGAAACCAATAGCATTGGATGTCGAAGAATGGCGGACCATTTCGTTGTATATCTTCAACAACCTAACAAAAGTGCGGCCGTACATCGAGTAAGTTCTCGGTACATTGTTTCGCAACTTCTAATTCCTTTGAATTGCTCTTATTCCCGGATATTTGATACAGTCGATATGTCGCCAAATTCTCGGATGGAGCGGTGATCCAAAAGGATTTCGTCGAAGAGTATGATCTTCTGGCAAAGCATGGAGGCGGCTATCCCGGTTTCATCTCTTGGTTCAAACAAATGGTAATTACAATTAATAGACCATTTTATTTCTTGGTCTAATTTGGGGCTAATGCAACAATCCTTTCGTATTAAACTTGTAGGCTAATTCAGAGTCTATGGACGCCGAATTGAGACAAGCCGCTAATGGTTTTGACTATAAGGTCCGTTCATTTGAGAAATACGACATCAACGGGTATCGCTTTCGTACCTTTGGCAAAGAGCTATCTATGGCCGATCAAAAATCTACAAATTGTGGTGTCTCTACTATTGGTGAAGGAGGTACCGAGTATTATGGAAGAGTTGAAGAAATTTATGAACTTCAATTCTATGGTGAAAACCCACTGAACGTCGTGGTCTTCAAATGTTATTGGTTCCAGCCGAAGGAGACTAGAAGGGCTCATGAACATATAGGGCTAGTCGAAATCAAACAAAGCACCCACTTAGATGTTCCCGATGTCTATATTATGGCCCAATTGGCGACCCAAGTTTTCTATCTACCATGGGTCTGCCAAACTGATAAAAATCTGAATGGTTGGGATGTCGTTTATGAAGTGCCGCCACGTGCTAGACCACCTCCCCCCAATGAAGAGGATTATGAACCTCACATTAACCCAGACACATATGAAGGAGAATTCTTCCAAGAAACACGTCTTTCCAAAAAACATTTCAAGAACCGCTCTACTTCACCCCAGAACATGGAAGTAGACAGTGACAATGAATCCGACTTCACCCCGGAGCCGGAACAAGAAAAGCCGGAACAAGAAGAGGTTACTGTTGCGGATGACATGTCAATGCTTGACCGATTACAGAAAGGCCATCCACATGTTGATGCCGCTGAACCCGATGAGCACGTCATTCATGACGACACGCGTGATAGTGATGATGATGATGCATTTATTGATCCCGGGGCATATATAGACGATCTAGACTATTATTAGTTTGTATGCATCCCAACTTAAATTATGTACATATTATTATTCATGTCAGGTATTCAATTTTTTATGTTGTACTAATTTCGTTTACTCTTTGTGATGGCATGTGTTGAAAGATGCTGGGCGCGGGTCCAGAGCGCTCCACGGGCACTTCTTCGTAGGCGGCCCGCGGGGGGGGGGGGCTACTTCCATTCCACCCCATTCTCTCCGGAGAGCGTTGATGGACAATATGGGGACACCAGCGGGTGCTTCTTCGTCGGCGTCATTGCCCAACGAGAGAGGAGGTCGGGGAGGGAATAAGAGAGGTACAGGACGTGGCTGCGGGAGAGGTAGGCGGACTGCTACGCCTTCCTCGCCGCCACCCCCAGCTCATTCACCTGAGCATAGGACTGCTAGGGTGGACCCGTCTGAGGTCGAGGCTACGGGCACTCCGGACCACGAGCCTCGGGTCGACGGGCCTTCGGCCCACAAGACTCCGGTCCCAGAGGCTTCGGCCCATGAGACTCCGGATCGGGCTACGTCTGAGGAGACGACCGGATGCGGTACCTGGATGGATCCGCCTTAGGGGCCGGGTGGCCATGCTGATGGTGGCGGGGATCAGTTTACTGATGGTGAGCGCGAGGTGGTTGAGGGGGTCACCGTGTACCAGCGTGGTGGTACACGTCTCCCGCCCCTGCCGGCGACCCGCGAGCAGAGGCCGGTGATTAGGCCTGATGGGGAGAAGTAAGTGCATTTACTCTTTTTGTACCTTTTGCCTTCACGTTTCTTCAAATATCTAATGTGTTAGCCTTGTCATACTAAAGGGGTTAGCATCACGCCAGTGGAGTCCGCAGGCCCAACAGCAGCCTTGGTGTGCTTTGCCGGCAAAATTTCCTGGGGTTTGTCACGTTGCCCGGTGAGGGACAGCTTCCACAGCTAGGATTGAGCTGGGAGCACTACAAGGCTGCCTAGGCCCCGCCGTAGGAGATGATCGACGGTGTCTTGTGACATACGAGGGCTGAGATGGTGATCAGAAGCTTTTGGGTAATTTCTCCTTTACACAATTAAAAATTAACAATAGCTAGTTATTGTACTAATCAGTGTTGTCTCATTTGATTGCAGACCTTCTATAGGTGTGAGGAGGGATACGAGGAGGACGCGGCAAAGGTTATCGATACCGAGTGCAAGCGCCTATTACAAAACTTACGGCACGAGGCTCGGCTGCAGGCTGTTCCAGACTACTACGCCACGCGTGGTATTAAGAAGGACAAGCCGCCGTGCCACGAAAAGTTTCTGAAGAAGCATCACTACATGAAGGTAATTACCTATTCTTAAGGCCTTGTACCTAGTTTCCTTGATTTGATTAGTAGGCGTAGCGCTCAAATTTCTCTTTAGTAACTTTGGCGCCCCAGAGATGGTGTGCGGATAACATGGATTATTGGGAGGCGTTGTTGGATGAGTGGTGCACAGACCACTGGCGAGCCGTCCACGACAATGCGAAGGACCGGCGTGCCCAAATGGTTGTTGTGCCACACCATCAAGGCAGCGCCAACTTATTTTAGTTTGGGCGGAACTGGGTATGTGGTTTGCTTCATGATTCATGCAATTCATTCTTCATGCTAGCTTGATCCCTTTACTAATACGTTGTTCCTCTCTTTTAGGCGCAACACAATAACACGGAGGTGCCAGAGGTGTACGACCTCTATGCCATGGCCCATACTGCCTCGTACAAGAAGGCCAAGGCATTCTCTGAGTCTGACCTCGATCATCCAGAAAAGTTTACCAACATCTCCTCCCACCACAAGCTCAAGATGTACAACCAAAAGGCGAAGGCGAGGAAAGGGGAGGACTATAACCCGAGCCGGCATCCTATTGATCCAGAGTTGGTGATGATAGCTGGTGGCGGGAGGCCCCATGGCTCGATAGCCATTGGAGATGGACTGATACGTTGTCCTCTCACTCTCCCGTAGATCAAGGCGTGCCAAACGAGCTCCTGTCCTGAGATAAGGACTCGTCCACGGCCAGTCGATCTCGCCATCGGGTTAGTTATACAGACTCAGATATCTTTCCTCCATTACATTGTGTGTGCGGCCATCGATGATTACAATGCTAACGAGGAGTGGTGTTGCAGGCTGCTCTTCAGAAAGAGAGAGCGACAACCCAGGCGCTCCTGGTGGAGAGGGACCGGGTGGCGGCGGAGAAGGAACTACTAGTGGAGGAGAAGATGGCTAGGTTGTTGGAGGAGGAGAGGGCATGGAATAAGGCGGCTCACCGGGCCATGTATGAGCTCCTCGTGGTAAGTTTCTTCTGCATATTAGCCAAATCATGCACGTAATGTTTGTTTTATTACTAACTAATATGACTGACTCGTCAAAACCAAATGTGCAGTCTATGTGCGAGAAGACCGGTCAGACCCCTCCGTCGTTGCCAGTCGTTACTCCGGTGGGAACGGTGAGTTTCATTTGAATGGTCATTACTTACTAGTCTTAACATTTGAGTGTCATCATGCTAACAAGACATTGCAAATGATCTTTGGTGCAGCATAACTCCCGAGCCGCATCGCACACCCCTTCTCCAGGTGAAACCGGCATGAGCAACCCCGGTGCTTGACCTCCGTGACGACGACGACAGTAAGTTTTCTCTAGTGTTTTGCTTAATAAATGCATACTTTGCTTCGTACATGCTAGTTAGCCCTAATATGCCACATACTTAGATTATTTTCCCCAAAAAATACATACTTACTTAGTTCATTTATGATGTAATTAGCTTAGTTAGGTCAGAAATGGCATAATAACCTTGGTTAGCTCATAAATGTCATATACTTAGCTTATTTTCCTCCCAAATGACATAATAAGCTAAGTTAGCTCAATAATGACATATACTTACCTAAGTTAGCTCAATAATGACCTATACTTAACTTCGTTTCCACCAAAATGACATAATAAGCTTTGTTAGCTCAAAATGGCATAATTACCTAGGTTAGCTCAATAATGACCTATACTTACCTTATTTTCCTCCAAAATGACATAATAAGCTTAGTTAGCTCCAAAATGACATAATTACCTAAGTTAGCTCAATAATGACCTATACTTAACTTCCTTTCCTCCAAAATGACATAATAAGCTTAGTTACCTCAAAAATGGCATAATTATCTAAGTTAGTTCAATAATGACCTATACTTACCTTATTTTCCTCCAAAATGACATATTAAGCTTAGTTAGCTCCAAAATGGCATAATTACCTATGTTAGCTCAATAATGACCTATACTTATCTTCTTTTCCCCCAAAATGTCATAATAAGCTTAGTTAGCTCAAAAATGGCATAATTACCTAAGTTAGCACCAAAATGACCTATACTTACCTTATTTTCCTCCAAATTGACATAATAAGCTTAGTTAGCTAAAAATGGTAGAATTACCTAAGTTAGCTCAATAATGACCTATACTTACCTTATTTTCCTCCAAAATGACATATTAAGCTTAGTTAGCTCCAAAATGGCATATTAAGCTTAGAAGAAGAAAGAAGAAGAATAAGAAGAAGAAAAACAAGGAAGAGGAGAAAAAGAAAGAATAGAAGAAGAAAGAGGAGAAAAAGAAAGAATAAAAGAAGAAGAATGAGAAGGAAAAGGATAAAAAGATAGAAGAGAAGAAGAAAGATGAGAAAAAGATAGAAGAAGTAGAAAATATATTCTTATTCTTCCTTTTTCTCTTCTTTCTTTTTCTCCATCTTCTACTCATTCTTATTCTTATTCTTCTTCTTTCTTTCTTCTTATTATTTTTCTTCTCTTTCTTCTTATTATTTTTCTTCTCGTTCTTATTCTTCTTCTTCTTCTTCTTCTTCTTCTTCTAGTCTTCTTCTTCTTCTTCTTCTTCTTCTTCTTCTAGTCTTCCTCTTCTTCTTCTTCTTCTAACTTTCTTATTCCCATTTTGCAGATTTGATTCACTTCATGGAAGCTGGCATTGATGGACTGCTAGTGTTTAGTTTTTGTTTTGATTTGTATTGGTGAACAATGTGAAACTATGTATGTATATATGGATGAACAGTGTGAAACTATGTATGTATTGGTTCTTTTAATACCCTATGTGTTCTCTTGTTCAATATTTCACGGTGATGTTGGATAGTACATACTATTTGTTGGAATACATGGCCTATGTTTCAGCTTGAAACTATATATATCATATATGTGTTGTGAAAATGCAGGGAAATAACAAAAAAAAGTAAAATAGTGGTAATATAGGCACTTTGTTGTCTGCCAGTGGACGGCAAAGCCCTTTGCTGTCGGTAGGCGGATGGCAAAGGTGCCACGTGGCAACAACCTGTGCAACCTGGGAGCAACACGTCTGTCCCATTTGGTCATTCTACCGTCAGCTGGCAGACGGCAAAGACCTCCCTGGCAGACGGCAAAGACAAAGCAGGAATGACGGGCAGCCACAGGCCTGCTGACGTCACAGAGCAGACGGCAAAGTTTGCCATCCGCAGGCTAACGGCAAAGTCGGCCGTTAGCCACCTAACGGGGCTAACAGCTCTACTTTGCCATCCAGGTCCTTTTCCGTCAGCTAGGGCGGGAAGCAGACGGCAAAAGCTGTTTGCCGTCCGCTGCGGCTCTTCAGACGGCAACGAAGTTGTTTACCGTGACTTTCAGTGCTAGAAGTGGGGCCATCAGCCAGCAGACAGCAAAGCTGTTTGCCGTCCGTGGACTGGTACTTTGCCGTTCGCTATGGCTGACGGCAAACTAACTGATTCCTGTAGTGTTTGTCATTTCTTAGAGTTTGGGGATGCGACACTTATGTCTGATAAGCTCGAACCCAAAGCAGAAAAGTGCATCTTCATAAGATACCCTAAAGCACCAATTGGATATACCTTCTATCATAGATCCGAAGGCAAGTCTTTGTTGTCAAGAATGGATCCTTTCCACAGAAGGAGGTTCTCTTGAAAGAAGTGAGTGGGAGGAAGGTAGACCTTGATAAGGTTATCAAACCTTCACTTGAATTGGAAAGTAGCACAGCACAGAAAGGTGTTCCTGTGATGCATACAACAATTGAAGAGGAACTTGATGATGATGTTCATGAAACTTCGCATCAAGTTACTACTGAACCTCGTAGGACAACAAGGACACGTACTGCCCCGAGTGGTATGGTGATCCTGTGTTGGAAGTCATGTTGTTAGACAACGATGAGCCTACAAACTATGAGGAAGCAATGATGGGCCCGGATTCTGACAAATGGCTAGAGGCCATGCAATCCGAGATAGGATCCATGTATGATAAACAAGTATGGACTTTGGTAGACTTGCCCGATGATTAACATGTCGTTGAGGGTAAATGGATCTTTAAGAAGACACACACTGATGGTAATGTCACTATCTATAAAGCTCGACTTGTTGCAAAGAGGTTTCTGACAAGTGCAAGGAGTTGACTACGATGAGAGTTTCTCACTCGTAGCGATGCAAAAGTCTGTTGGGATTGTGTTAGCAGTTGCTGCATTTTTCGATTATGAAATCTAGCAGATGGATGTCAAAACAACGTTTCTTTAACGGCTTCCTTAAGGAAAGGTTGTATGGGATACAACCAGAAGGAGTGTAAAAGGTATGCAAGCTCCAGCGATCCTTCTATGGACGAGTTCAAGCATCTTGCAGTTGGAATATACGCTTTGGTGAGGTGATCAAAGCTTTCGGGTTTATACAAAGTTTATGAAGAAACTTGTATTTACAAGAAAGTGAGGGGCAGCACTATAGCATTTCTGATAAGTATATGTGGATGACATATTGTTGATTGGAAATGATGTAGAATTTCTGGAAAGCATAAATGGTTATTTGAAAGGAGTTTTTCAAAGGAAGACTTGGGTAAAGTTGCTTACATATTGGGCGTCGAGATCTATAGAGATAGATGAAGACGCCTAATAATACATTCACAGAGCACATACCTTGACAAGATTTTGAAGGAGCTCAAAATGGATCAGTCAAAGGAGTTGAGTAAGACTGAAAGCTCGACCATGACAGAAGACAGAGAAAGGACGAAGGTCGTCCCCTATGCCTTAGCCATATGCTCTATAATGTATGCCATGCTGTGTACCGCACCTGATGTGTTTGTTGCCATCAGTCTGGTGAGGGGGTACAAGAGTGATCCAGGAGTGGATCACTAGACTGCGGTCAAAATTATCCTTAGGTACCTAAAGAGGACTAAGGAAATGTTTCTCAGTTATGGAGGTGATAAAGAATTCATCGTAAAGGGTTACATCGATGCAAGCTTTGACATCAATCCGGATGACTCTGAGTAGCAAACCGGATACGTATAGTGGAGAAGTCATTTGGAATAGCTCCAAGTGGAGCGTGATAGAAGCATCTATAGTGTGACATAGAGATTTGCAAAGTACACACGGATTTGAATGTCGCAGACCCATTGACTAAAACCTCTCTCACAAGCAAAATATGATCAAACCCCAAAACTCATTGGGTGTGAATCACATGGTGATATGAACTAGATTATTGACTCTAGTGCAAGTTGGAGACTGTTGGAAATATGCCCTATAGGCAATAATAAATTGGTTATTATCATATTTCCCTGTACATGATAATCGTTTATTATCCATGCTAGAATGTTATTGATCGTAAACTCAGATACATGTGTGGATACATAAAAAACACCATGCCCCTAGTGAGCCTCTACTAGACTAGCTCGTTGATCAAAGATGGTTGAGGTTTCCTAACCATAGACATGAGATGTAATTTCATAACAGGAACACATCATTAGGAGAATGATGTGATGGACAAGACCCAACCGTAAGCATAGCATTTGATCATATCACTTAGTTTATTGCTACTGCTTTCTTCATGTCAAGTATCTGTTCCTGAGACCATGAGATCATGCAACTCCCTGACACTGGAGGAATACCTTGTGTGCTATCAAATGTCACTTCATAACTGGGTGATCATAAAGGTGCTCTGTAGGTATCTCCGAGGGTGTTTGTTGGATTGGCGTGGATCGAGACTGGGATTTGTCACTCTGTATGACGGAGGATTATCTCTGGGCCCTCTCAGTAATACAACATGACAAGAAGCTTGAAGCAATGTGACTAAGGAGTTAGTCATGGGATTTTGTTTTACGGAACGAGTAAAGAGACTTGCCGGTAACGAGATTGAACTAGGTATGAGATACCGATGATCGAATCTCGGGCAAGTAACATACTGATAGACAAAATGAACTGCATACAGGATTGATTGAATCCTTGGCATCGTGGTTCGACCGATGACGATCTTCGTGGAATATGTAGGAACCAATATGGGCATCCAGGTACCGCTATTTCTTATTGACCGGAGAGGTGTCTCGGTCGTGTCTACATGATTCTTGAACCCGTAGGGTCCGCACGCTTAACGTTCGGTGATGCTACAGTAGTATTGGGATATGTAGGTTGGTCACCAAATGTTGTTTAGTGTCCCGGGTGAGATCCCGGACGTCATGAGGAGCTCCGTAATGGTTCGGAGGAGTCCGGAAGGGTCCCTCCAGCACCTAGGGCATGCATGGGTTGTAGGAGGGCACCCTGTCCTTATTGGGTAGGCGCACCAGCCCCCACAAGCACTACTAGAGAAAAGCCTAGTAGTAGCGCGGGTTTTTCCCGTATCAGTAGCGCGGGGCGCCGCGCTACTGCAAGGGCGCTACAGCTAACAGTTAGCAGTAGCGCGGGCCGGACCCGCACTACTGGTATTAAACGTATCAGCAGCGCGGTTTCAAGCCCGCGCTGCTGCTAACTATTAGCAACGAGGTTCTGTTCCCCTCGCCACTACTAATCGCGCGTATTTCTTTTTTTAAATTCATATTGTATTTACACATGGTTATACATATTAATATACAACATCAATAATAATTGTGCAAGAAACAACATTTAGATTAAAGTGGATGGGTGCAAGTGATCAAGTTGAATTAGTAGGAAAATATGATGTTACGACGGCACACAAGTGTCGCATGAAGGGATTCCCTTTATTCGACACTTGTGTGCCGTCGTAACATCATATTTTACTACTAACCCAACTTACTCACTTGCACCCATCCACTTGAATCTAATCTATGTCATCTAATAACTCATCATCCTGAGTCACATAACAACTTATCCTCATCTTAATCATCTAAAAACTCATGACAAGTTAACCATTACTACACAATGTCATAAACTAGAAAAGGTCCTCTCTCTTAGCTAGCACATACTATTCTCTCCTAGGTAGAACCTAGTACTCTCTCCTAGGTAAAATAGCATAAAATAGGTAAGCTCCTCCCACTCCATTGTGAAGAATAGAGATCCACCTATATCCTACATGTGGCCTGCGCAAATCCTTCGCGCCTCCGCCAAGTGGTTGTCTGCGGTCTTTCATTATTTTGCTAAATCATTTGAGTTTCAGGCTTTCATCCCTTCTAGAAACCAAGTATGCATTGCGGAAACATGTAGGAAACCGTGGCCATAAGCTGATAACATTCAAATGAACTTCTAGAAACATCAGTTCAGGCACAACCTGTGACGGGAATATCTGTTCAAAAACATAACTATAACATAGTTAGCAATCTAGTTTTGCTTAAGAAAAATTTATGTACGCCAAAGATGGACTAATTAATGACACAATAGTAAAAAATAATCTTACCATGCTATCTACATGGAAGTTACTATGGTTCAACTCGTCCACTAGCGGCACGTATTCAGAATAACTTTCGCCAACATCTTCATAATTGATCTTAAAATTATCAACATCATCAATAAATGAGATCATATGATTTTTCTCCATCCAAGTTAGATCGGAGCTATGACTGTAGTAGGTCCGGTCTACTATCTTTTGAGTTTTTTCTTGGAGAAGAGAAATAAGCTGACAATTAAAAATAAACATGTTAAGTAGGGATGAACACCAACTATTTTTAAATAAACAATATAAATTACTTAACAAATATGGTTGACAAACTCACATGGAGGTAAAATAGGAAGCATATCCACATCCACCCAAATGTCGATATTATCTTCAATATCATCTTCAGGACGAATATCGAAGGTTATTTGCATATCCTCCTTAAATCCATATGCCTTGCCTAGAGCTTCCCAATTTGAGCAACCAAAATGTGAGTGATTAACTGCATTGTATAGTTTAACCCCAAATGTGAAACCATGTTTAGTCCTCAGGTGAGCTCTCCTTGTCTCCATGTTATCACTATCTTGGAAACCGGGCTTCTCCAAGACATACCGTCTTGCATGGCAGGGGATGTACTAGTCAAATTGTAACAAACAGAAATTACATTATGAAGCAAAGAAACACAAGTCATGATTAATTACAAAAAAATACTTGTCATCGTTTGCGTACCGTAAAAACATTGAAGGTCTCGTCGAGCTTGATGGTGAAGAACCGAATGTTTTGCAGGTGAGGCATGTCGCACATACCCCGATCCTCGCTGCAGTAATCACACTCAGCGATCCTATCGTCGTCAGACATTTCTTGTGTTCATGATTCTAAGGTTAAAAATCGACGATAATTTTACCAGAAAGTATTCAGCATGGGTTTAGTTTCGGTCAGTCGAGGCTTTCCTTGAAAAACTCTCATATCTCATGTGTATATGGTGCACACTCTCTCACACTGATATGGTGTAGTATGTTGGTGGACACTCCCTCTCACTAATATTTCGACCGTCGGTGATGATCGCTCCTCCCTTCGTTCCCGCGTGCATTACCAAAATCTCTAGCACACGGGAATGAAGGAGGAAGCGACCCCCACAACAATAGTCGGGATTCTTGCTCTGATATTTCAACCGTTAGTGTTGGCCGCCTCCTCTTGTTCTCTCATGCATTATACCAAGGTATATATCGCGAGAAGAAGAAGAGGGAAACGACCCCCACAACAACAGTCGGGATTGTTCCTCCGATATTTCGACCGTTGGTGCTGGTCGCTTCCTCTCCCTCTCTCGTGCATTATATCAAGGTATATATCGCGAAGAGAGGAAGAGGAAACGACCCCCACGACAACAGTCGGGATTCCTCCATCAAGAACAGACATGAAAGTCACACAAGGAGCTCCAACAGACTAAAAGTAACCTAAGAAGCATAAGTCAATTAACATTGCATTTATGGAGTAATGGCATAAAAATGGCCTATGTTTTGCCGGAATGTCATCTAATTCCTGTTCTGCCAAATCACGGGCACTCGATATTTCCTACTTTCTAGCACAAGCCATGCCAAAATTTCAGCATGACCCTTTCTAAAAACAGGACATATCAAGCGCCTGAAATTTACCGGAATGGAAATGAATCAACATTCCGCCAAAATATAGGCCACTCGGAGGTGTTCCCTGCAATAACATAAACACATGTCCAAATAGACCTAATTTTTTTTACTAAAAATTTCTAGACCTAATTGTTCTTTACTAAAAAATTCTGGACCTAACATTTTTACTACAAATTTATATTAGTGAATTCCTAGGAAATTTGATACCTAAAACTTTCTCATATACCATTCCAATACATTGTTTAGTGAATTCCTAGGAAATTTGATAGCTAAAATTGTCTATTCTATACAAAAAACCTACAGTCTACAAGCAAGTTCTACCAATTCATTGGACATTCTACAAGGAAAAGACCTACATTCTACAAGAACAGAGGGAAGAGGGAGGGAGGGAAGTGGAGGGAGGAGGGAAGTGGAGGGAGGAGGGAAGAGGGTCGATGGACGGAGTTGGGAGAAGGGGCTGCGGCCGGAGGAGGCAGAAGGGAGAGGATGGAGGGGGGAGGAGGGTGAGGGTCGGTGGAGGAGGGCGAGGATAGAGGAGAGAGGAGGGAGGGGGGGCTTACAACAACGGAGGAGACGGCGGTGCGGGAACGATGGCAACGGTGCGGGAGACGGCGCGGTGAGCGAGAGAGACATAGAGTGTGGATGGGCGAGTGAGAAATGCGGGCGGGGAAGAGGTTAAGGGTAGAATAGCAGTAGTGCATCGGACTAAGGCGCGCTGCTACTATGCGTACCCTGGTGGGTACGCATGGGGCCATTTTAGTAGTAATGCAGGTCGTGTGCCGGCGCTACTGCTACAATGTTAGCTGTAGCGCATGTTTAGCGGTCGCGCTGTTCCTATAGCCAGCCCAGGGGACACGGTGGGGGGCATTTTAGTAGTAGCCTGGCCCACAAAAGCGCACGCTGCTACTAGGTACTACCTATAGCGCTTTCCCTTTGCCCGCGCTACTGCTAAATAGCAGCAGCGCCGTCCGTTAAGCCGCGCTACTGCTAATCCTCCACCTATAGGCTTTTCCCTAGTAGTGAAGGCCCATGCGCCTGGGAAGGGGAAACCCTAAGTGGGAGGGAGTCCACTTGCCGTGTGAGGAAAGTTTCCTCCCTTGGCCACCTCCCCTCCTTGGAGGAGGGGCTAGGGCTACGCCCCCAGCCCACCCACACCCCTATATATAGTGGGGAGGGGTAGCAAGGACTGGAGACATAAATCCCTCGCCCTATAGCCTCCCGTCTATCCCGTTCTTCCTCGTTCGTAGTTCCGGAGGCGCTTGGCGAAGCCCTTCTAGCACTGCTGCACCACCATATCCACCATGCTGTCATGCTAGTTGAGATCCCATCTACTTCTCCGCCCTTGCTTGCTGGATGAAGGAGGCGGAGACATCATCGAGCCACATGTGTGCTGAACGCGGAGGTGTCGTCTGTTCAACGCTGGATCGGATTGGATCGCGATTGGATCGTGAAGAATACGACTACATCAACCGCGTAATATATGCTTCCACATAACGGTCTACGAGGGCACGTAGACACGCTCTCCCCTCTCATTTCTATGCATCTCCATAGATAGATATTGGGTGTTCGTAGGATTTTTTTGTTTCCCATGCAACGTTCCCTAACAGAAGACCACGATGAAAATGTTGACTGGCTCTCATATGCATTAATGTTGATCTAACAAAAGGGCCAAAATTGCAGATTCCAGCTTACTCCACAGCACACTTGCACTATTATTATTTTCACATCATTCGGTCTTGCAAGTGAAAGGCAATAATGATGATATTTGATGAAGTGGTCGTGATAAACGAAGTTGGTATGAACTCTTCTTATTTTCCGATTTTGCAAATATGTTTAGCTCGTTCAATCTTGATTCAACATATTATGAGTAAACATGTTTATGATGACAATTAGGGATTATAGTTGCTCATGCCATGCTTAAATATCTAGGAGTGGACAATGATTTCTCTTATGTGTCAACATGCATTAAAATGGTTGTGATATGGTATGGTAGTATGGTATTTCCCTCTGAGTAATTCGAGCGGCTTGACTTGGCCCATGTGCAAACATGTCTATGATTCAAACCCAATGCAGCCTTCATGATATTTAAATTCAGAGTGTTCATATCCTACTCATGGTAGTGTTCAATTTTAATTATTCTCAATGCATGATTATGAGCGTTTTCGCTCTCTAGCTGGTCGCTTCTCAATCTATTACTATCATGCACCTGTACTAAGCGGGAATACAGCTTGTGCATCCAAACTCCTGAACCCAAGTTGTGCCAAATGAGTCCACCATACCTACCTATATGCGGTATTACCCAGCCGTTCCAAGTAAATTTGCACGTGCCACCTCTAAACATTCAAATAAACATCTGTTTTGTGTGCTCGTACCGCTCATGGAGCGATGGGGCGCTGGAATCTTCCATGCTAAGCGGGTTATTCTCAACATGGGCATTCATTCGCCTGTCATTGCATGAGGGAGGCTGGTAAAAAGGATGCCCGGTCCTGCATAATCAAAAATAATTAAAAAAAACTCCCGTATAGTTGAAATGTTGGAGGGCACCCAAGGATTCGGTCAGCCATGGCTTGTGAATGTATGGTGGATGGGAGTAAACTTTACATTTCCGCTTGGGAACCGCCAATAATGTGTTTATCATGGAAGATATTGAAAACTCTATTGTGACGTTGACAGGAAAAGCACACCACCCAAAATTACAATTTCATCTCAGTTTTAAACCTTGAGCTCTGGCACCTTGCAAATCAATGCTTCCCTCTGCGAAGGGCCTTTCTATTTACTTTTATGTTATTTACTTTCATGTTACTTTCTTTTTATTTGAGTCCTCATCTTCTTACTAAAAGCACCAGACCTAAGAGCACTATTGTCATTCTTATGCATTGAGTATAATTAATGTTGGATGTGAGCATGACTGGATCTTTTCTGCTCTGAATTACAATGTTTAGTTGCTGCTCGAATCTCATAGGTGCTCTCCATTTATGTTTTGCAGTCTCAGAAAGGGCTAGCGAGATACCATATCATCATATTATATCATGATTGTTTTGACAAATTCTTGGCATGTGAGATATTTTATTATTGCTCGCTAGTTGGTTATGTTATTGGCATGAGAGGATATGATATTTAATTGTTATCATGAATATGGTTATTTAAGATTTATGCTAAAACCCTAAACACTAGCTAAGCATATATATAGCAACAAGAACAAAAGAGTTTGTAAAAGTTTTCTTTATCACTTTTAGTTTATCAACTGAATTCATTGAGGACAAGCAATGAGTTAAGCTTGGGGGAGTTGATATGTCCCAAACGTATCTACTTTTGCAAACACTTTTGCTCTTGTTTTGGACTCTAATTTGCATGATATGATTGAAACTAACCGGGACTGACGAAGTTTTCAGCAGAACTGCCATGGTGTTGTTTTTGTGCAGAAATAAAAGTTCTCAAAATCGGACGAAACTTTTTGTAGATTTTTTATGGGATATATAAAAATAATTGGAACCACCAGAGGGGGGGCACCTATTGGTGCCAAGCCAACAGGGCGCGCCCACCCTCCCTGGGTGCGCCCAGAGGGCTTGGGGCCACCTCGTGGCTCCTACGACCATAATTCGAGTCCTATAAATTCACAATTATGGAGTAAAATATAGGAGAGAAGTTTTCATCGCGTTTTACGATACGGAGCTGCCGCCACCTTCTATTCTTCCATAGGAGGGCTGATCTGGAGTCCGTTTGGGCTCCGGAGAAGGGGATTCGTCGCCGTCGTCGTCACCAACCTTTCTCCATCAACAATTCCCCAATGCTCACCATTGGGAGTGAGTAATTACTTTGTAGGCTTGTTGGACGGGGATGGGACTAGAAGAGATTGATCATGTAATTGAGTTAGTTTGATAGGGCTTGATACCTAGTATCCACTATGTTCTGAGATTGATGTTGCTATGCTTAATGCTTGTCACTAGGGCCCGAGTGCCATGATTCCAGATCTAATGTTTTTATGAATATGAGAGTGTTTGGATCTTATCTTGCAAGTTGTATGCACCTATTACCTATTATAATCCTCATACCACAAGGTGACAATAATTGGGATTCTTTCCGGTGATTGTCGTAGTTTGAGGAGTTCATGTATTCACCTTGTTTTAATGCTTTGTTGCGGTCCTCTATTAAAAGGAGGCCTTAATATCCCTTAGATTTCCGTATGGACCCCACTGCCATGGGAGGGTAGGACAAAAGATGGCATGGAAGTTCTTATCGCAAGCATGTATGACTATATACGGAATACATTCCTACATTACATTGATGAATTGGAGTTAGTTCTGTGTCGCTCTAGTGTGTAACTGTTACATGATTGATGTCATCTAAATCACTATCCATCACCGATTGACGTGCCTACCCTTTTCACATATTTAATTTTGCTAAGTTACTATTGCTGCTGCTACTACTAGAAGTACTACAAAACTGTTGCTGTTACCGTTACCGTTACTACTACTATTTTGCTGTGCTACTAAAACTTTTGCCGTAGAGAGATATCCCAGTTGTTGTTGAATTGACAACACAGCTGCTAAGACCCATAAATATTCTTTGGCTTCCCTTGTCTCGAATCAATAAATCAGGGTGTAATACTACCCGCGATGACTATTGCGATCCCCTATACTTGTGGGTTATCAGTGTTGAGGAGGCCAAAAAAATCGTGTGCCCTCTTGATCTGCCACACATTAGATACCACACATGCATCAACGATTGCATAATATATCGGAACGAGCACGTGGAAAAAACCATCTGCCCAAAGTGCAATGCTTCACGATATAAGAAGGCCAGAAAAAAAGCTCTATAGAAAGTTGCATGGTACTTTCCCATCAGTCCCCTTTTGCAGCGGCATCTCATAGATCCTAAGGAAGCAAATCTCATGCGATGGCATGCAGATAGGGAGAAGCCAGACGATGGAGATGATCCAAAGCTGAGACACCTTGGAGATGCTAGCCAATGGAGAGCATTAAACGCTGAATATAAATATTTTGCAGATGATCCAAGGTACATCGTGCTTCGCGCTAGTAGTGATGGCATGAATCCATTTGGCAACCAAAACACCAATCATAGCACATGGCCCTTGTTTGTATGTACGTACAACCTCCCCCTGGAAGTGCATGAAGGTAAAATACACACACAAGACTATGCTTATTCAAGGGCCGAGACAACCGGGAAATGATATTAATCTGTATCTCGGGTTACTGAAAGAGGACCCACATACATTATGGACAACGCCGGCCAAGACATGGGACGCCAGCACATGAGAGTATTTCGACATGAGAGCCGCGTTGATCACGGTGGTGCACGACTATCTCGGTTAAGGCTATGTCGCGGGCCAGGTGTGCCACGCATATTGCGGATGCGCCAGGTGCATGGATGATACAACGTCTCAGCAGCTATCGAAAGATGGTGAGTCTTCGAAAATCGTGTACATGGGGCATTGAAGATGGCTCGAGAAGGATGACTCGTGGAGAAAGCGTGGAGATCTATTCAATGGTAAAGCGGAGCGGCGTCAAAATCTATGAGTTGTTGAACTACTGGTAAGAGTGCCCCTCACCGGGAAAGATGAATAAAAAGGCGCCGAAGCCACTGCTGAAGGTATGGAAAACGAGGTCTGTTTTCTGGGACTTGGAGTACTGGCCCAAACTCCAAACACCTCATAGCCTTGATCAAATGCATATCACGAATAATATCCTCGAGAGTTTTCTTGGAACATTGATGAACATGCCGGAGAAGACCAAAGATGGGCCGAGGGCAAGAAAAGACTTGGAATTTTTGGATATCAGGAAAGATCTCCACATGCCCGATAAAAATTCGTCGGAGGAGACGGAGATGTATTCGGATACAGAAGATAGGGGCAAACAAGCAAACAAGAAGGCAGAACAATATTGCCCCCCCCCCCCTCTTGCTTCACCTTAGATCCTAAGGAGTTCGATCAATTCTTCAAGTGCCTTACTTGAATCACAGTTATTTCCGGATACTGTGGGATGAAGTCTCACGACTGTCGCGTGATGATGACGCATATACTCCCGGTTGCACTTAGAGGGATTTTGGACACACACGTCCGTGATACGCTTACTGAACTATGCCACTTTTTCGATGCTCTCTCTCGAAAATCGATAAGTGTGAAGAAACTCCAAATGTTACAAGAAGAGATCCTTATCATACTAAATGAGCTAGAGATGTACTTTCCGCTGCGTTCTTTGACGTCATGGTACATCTGTGTGTCCACATCATGGACGACATCATAGACCTAGGGCCGACATTCCTACACAACATGATGCCGTTTGAGAGGATGAATGGGGTCATCAAAGGATTCGTTCGTAACATGTCCCGTCCGATGGAAGCAACGCCCAGGGCTATCTGACCTTAGAGTGCATCTCCTTGAGCAAGAATTATCTAGGCATCGGAGACACTGTTGTTGGTTTGCCTGTCAACAAGCACTGTGGAAAGCTGAAAGGAGAAGGTCACATCAACAGCCAGAGGGAATTGAATGTGTACCGCTCGGGCCGACACCACGACTTTGACATAGCTAACTTAGTAGTGCTACAACACCTAGATCTGCTAGAAGATTTTGTGACACTACACAAAGAGACCATCGCAAAGTACTACCATGACCGTGGGCTGCACATGACGGCCGCTGAAGTTATTAGAGATCACAACTCCACTTTCTTGTATTGGTTCAAAGAGCGAGTTCTGGCTAATCCCCCGGAATAGGGCTGTCCGAATGGAATGTTCATATATGCCATAGCACATGCCCCGTCGGTCAACCTTGCGACTTATCAGGCATACGATATCAACGGATACACATTCTACACGTAGGCCAAAGATATAAACAGTGAAAACCAGAACTCAGGAGTGACGATGGAAGTCATGACCGGCGATTTAACTGAAAGATACTACGGAAGGGTCAATGAGATTGGGAGCTTGACTACTATGGAGTGCATAGCGCGACGATGTTTCATGTCGGATGGGCTAAGAACATACAAAGAGAAACCCGACATTTCACTACCATGTGTATACCCGATGCCAATAGCGCTACCGTGAATGCCACCGCTAAAAATGAGCCATGGGTACACGCTAATCACGTGACACAATGCTTCTTCATAACCGAGCCTCACAATCCCAACCGTGTTGTCATGAGGAGAGGCAAAAGGAGCATCATCGGAATTGATGGAGTCGCCAACGATGAAGACTACGACCAGTACGGTGACCCGATGAGGGAAGATTATGATGACGATGAACCATACATCAAAAGAAGAAGCAAGACAACATTACTTAAGAAAGATCATACTCCCTGGAAAAGGAAAAGTCATGACGAGGGGCTCAATTATTCGACCACGCTAACAAATTATCATAATTTTTGTGTACCTATTTTGTATAAGTACTTAACGCCGTTATCGGTCAAATGATGTACTATATATTATGCATTAATTATTATACAGAGGTGCTCATAGTGCGAGGTGATCATACGGCGGGCCGGGCCGGGGGTGTTATTACTACATAATTAAACAACCCTGACCCCTACTACAACTTAGAACAAGGAAAGAAAAAAAGAAAAAGAAAAAGGAAAAAAGATAGTGAAAAAGGAAAAAGAAAAATGTAAAAGAAAGAGAAAAAGGAAAAAGAAAAAGAAAAAGAAAACAAAAAATGTAAAGAATAGCAGTAGCGCCTCTTAGCTATAGCGTGTGTTGGGCGTAAACGCGCTATAGCTAACTTAGCTATAGCGCGTGTTACTAAAGCGTGCTATAGCTAAGTTCGCTATAGCCACACATGCGCCGTCCGTTCCCCACTCCTCCCCAGGCCCACATCGCACTATCGATCCTCCCACTCTCTCTCCCAGCGCCGCCGACGCCACCCCCGACCTCATCTCCCAGCGTGCGCGCCGCCACCGCTGCCGACCCCGGCCCCGACCCCGGCCTCCCTCAGCCCCCGCCACCGACCCCAACCTCGGCCGGCCACAACCCCGACCAGGCGACCCCGACCCCAGCGACCCCTACCCCGGTCTCCGGCGACCCCGACCTCGGACCCCGGCCCCGGCCCCGACCCCGGCGACCCCGACCCCGGTCTCCCTCGGCCCCGGCGACACCGACCACCATGGTGCCCCCCACCCCCTCTTCCCTGTTTTTTTGCTGTTTTGCATGCTGTCCAAATGAGGCAAAATAAAATGAAAATGAAAATAAAAAAGTATTGTTTTGATGTCCGTATATAACTAATTTTTATTATAGAAAATGGAGGTTTGATTAAAAGTAAATTAAAATGAGGTTTGAATATATAAAATGAAAATGAAAATAAAATGGAGGTTTGATTATATATGCAAATGACAATAAATTGTTACGAAGTCCATATATAGAAAAAGTAAATGAAAATGAGGTTTGAGCTCATTTTTGAACATACTGTATTTTTATGTCCATATATAGAAAAAGTAAATAAATTGTTTTCCTGTCGATATATAGAAAAATAAATAAATTGTTTTGCTGTCCATATATAGCTAATTTTTATTAGGTAGATTGTATGTTGAATAGAAAAAATACTAGGTCTTATTCTATATATCTATGTGTGTCTACAAATGATCTTGTGAATGCTTGACACACAAGTAGATCATCGACATGCCGCTCGACGACGCCGAGAAGATCATCGACACGACACCCGGCCTGCATCCTCGACAAGCACCTAGTGAGCATACCAAAACTCACACTATAGCTCTTGATAGAATGTGGGCCTGAGGCCTGAGGCTGTGGATAGAATGTGGGACATATCGAGTGTCGTGGGCCTAATTAAGGTCGTTCTTGTTTGCATGGAATATTCGTACAATGTGTTGTGGGCCTGAGGCCGTTCTTGTTTGCTGGGAAACCGATTTTGAGTGGCCTATGTTTTGCAGGAATGTTGATTCATTTTTGTTCCGGCAAATTTTAGGCGCTCGATATGTACCATTTTTAGCATAGGTCATGCCAAAAAATTCCGCGAATTTTGACATTACCTGTGCTTCAAAGTAGACATATCGAGTGCGTGAGATTTGACGGGATGGGAATGAAACGGCAGCCAGGCAAAACATAGGCCATTTTTTATGTCACTATTCATTTTCTAGAATTAAACGACTAGATTAAACCCTAGGAAACATGGCCGACAACGATGAAGCCGGAGGTTCTCGCACCCAACAAGGAGAAGCACACGCTTACCTCAACTATCTGGCAAGACAGGAGAACCAAGGGCAGAAGGTCCCCCTTCTCATGACGGACGGTGGTGGTAGCGCCAATGCCGACGACACTGATGCCAGCAACACCGGCACTGAGATGACCACTGATGATGTGACTAACAAGACCACGTAAGGTGCTTCCTCCCAAGCCAGTGAAGGAAAGAAGACAAAGAGGGAAGGAAAGAAGGCAAAGAGGGCACGACGCCCAAATCAGCTCGGCACCGGAAGACTAGTGATCACGGCGGTGCACGAAGGCGAGTTTGGGCCAACACAACCACGTAACATGGCAGGGACCTACCAAAACCAACTAGCATGCATCCTACGGGATACCACTAATATCAACGACACAAATATACGGAAGAATGAACCTTTGAAGCACCTGCTCCTAACTAGGTTGCAGGAAAAATTCATGTTCCCCGGTCGGGTTGAATACGTCGAGACGTGGGAAGATGCCGCCATGAAGAAAATAAACAACAAAGCCCTAGGAAAGTTTAGCAACACATTGAGCGCCTAGAAAACAAAGGCTGAGAAAGGCGATTGAAGTAGCCCATCAAACCTACACCGAGAAAGTTCAAGGCGACTTGTAATGAAGAAGCTGCCAAGGCGAGGTCAAACAAAGGCAAGCAGCTTTAGGCAAGGAACATGCGGAACCACCTTCTCGGAAGTCATGGTTACACGGGAAAGTGGCTCGTGTGGGCTCAGGACAACGCGGAACGTGAACGTCTAGGGCTCCTCGACCCCTTGACTGAGTTCACCGACCAGCAGGAGCATGACTTCATCAGGGCCCAGTTCTCGTGGGACGCAATAAAAAGGAATTTTACACGGACGGTCCTACGAGGGAATTATCATTTTACCACCCTATATTAGCTTCTGATCAACACGAGCTTGCAGCCGAAAGCGACTCGCCGACTCAGTCGTCCATGAAGTACAAGTGGGACACTCCTTTCAACCGGGCCATCAACGTAATGATTGGACACCCGATGGAGAGGCGGCCACAGTATAGACATGTGCACGCCACCGGAGACGGTGCCACATGGAAGTACTACTATAGGGAGGACACCGAGGCCAAAAAGGCAAAGACAGAAGTTAAGTCAAGTGACTATCGACGTGAAGGTGGCGTAGGCGCTCGAGAAAAACAAAGCTGAACCAATAGCTGAGGCAACCCGGGAAGTGGTAACTGCCTGCAGAAATGATGTGGCAGTTGCATTGACAAGCTTGATTCCAACTATGGTAAGTTGAGTGCAACAAAATCCACACCGGCCCCAACTGATTTTCCCATGGCCAACTTCACCGTGAGCAACTAGTTCAACTTCACACCTGCACCCGTACCTGCCATGGTGACCGCACCCGCACCTACACTAGCAGCACCTGATCCTGCACCTGCTCCCGCACCTGCACCCTCTGATATCAGCCTGTGCTCCGTCTCTGGCTTGAATGTCGGGCCGTCGACATTAGCCGAGCTCGATGCCCTCATAGTAGATACGCGTCGCACCCTCATCAACATAACTAATTAATCTTCAGTTCCCGTTGCCTTTCGGAACTCTGACGATGCACAAAAGTCTTTGCAGGCCGACTCTACTCCATTCACCCTCCTCTACCACATGAACCGTGGGTTGGTGGATGTGGGCAAGGGTACTATAATGAAGCCCAAGGATCGCTTGTTCCACCACCGACAGATGACCGATAACTCCTTAAGGGTCTTTGTCACGAGTGTGAGACTGGGCTACGAGGGTTTACCTCTTCCCATACAAACTGGTGGAGAGGACGATGAGACACCGACGCAGCTTGGCCAATGCAAAAATTGGATGATCCTGTGGCTGAAGAATCTTGTTCGTTTGGACGTGGTCGGGAGCACACCAACAGGACCTGAGCAAGGTATGAGCAAAACCCCACCTACACAATTATGACCACATAGATGATGGATCATGACATGGGTGGCTGATGACGTCGCCCCCATAGATGATGGATCATGACATGGAGGACGAGGACCCTCTCTGGTGGCTCAATACCGGCGGCTATGACGAGGTTATGATGAATTAGCCATATGAGCATGAGCCTGAGCCAAAACGTCCTCAGGAGTGCAAGAAGTATTTTTTCATGCAAGCCTCGCAGGACACCCCTCCAGATGCCGCCTCAACCCAAGCTCAACTAAGCCAAGGTCATGCAATGCTGAGCCCGACGACACTGGGGGTGGTGGTCAAACAGGTTCTAATAGGCCCACCAGCACCCGAGCCCACCAAGAAGAAGTAGAGGAAGAGACCGGTGAAGAAAGTCCCGACTGCCGCCTCGGCAGACCCAGGTTGCGGACAGTGTACCGATGAAAGGTGCGCCGTATATCCATGTCGCGGGAGAGCCAAAGTTACCGGCGGATGCGCTAGCCGCCATAATAGGGGATCTCAGGAGACTGCATGACCATGTGCTGTCGACGGAGACAAGACTTCTCGCCTCGAATCATCCAGGATACCCGCTTTATACGGTCCATGTGTTGTGTCATGGCAAGGAGTACGTCCACGACTGCCCTGCGGACCTGTTCTTCCTGCGATTTGAGTACATCTTCGAGGTGTTTCAAATGAGGCTGCTCAATTTTATGTCTGTCCGGGTTTATGAATTGCTTATGAGCTACATCGCCAGTAGAGAGCAAATTAGTGGTCTTGTGGTCGCGGACCCGTACGACATGCATGAGGGCTTCTTGTCAATCGACGAAGCCAACCGTAAATATGCGATGGAGTACATAGAAGAATTCATGGTCAACAATAAGGACAAGGAAGTGATTCTCGTACCTTATCATCCCGGGTAAGTCATCCGCGGATAGCGAGTATAGCACATACATCCTTTCGTGCATTTCACTTAGCACGCATGGAGGCTAACTTGATCCTGTCTTCATTTTTCACAGCGACCAGGGCTTCATTCTCATCGTTCTTTATCCGCATTCCTCCCGCGCTCTGTATTTTGACCCGTCCATGACCATACAGAAGAGAGATTACACACACATAAATTATGTTCTAGACACAGCTCTCCTCGGCTTCAACATGCGGGGTGGCAACATCCAATTCAAGAAGAAATATAAGGGCATGACGTGTTTCGGCCATAAGACTGACTTCTGTTGCGTCCAGCGACCGACAACAAGTAATAAGGATGGATTCTACGTCATCCATCTATTGCTTGAGTACAGAAGGGATCAGCAATCACTTCACATGACATCTTCATCTGATGCCCATATCCAGAGATGGGCCGAAGCCTTAGGAATTGTACGGGATCATCAACTACGAAATGAATTCTACCGCATCCAGCAGGAAATTGCGTCGATCATCATGAAAGACGTCATTGAAGAGAATGCGATGTTCTACGGTGGCCCAATATCGCGGGTTGACGTCCGAACCCGCATAGCCCTACATCGTCAGGACAACACGCCTCTCAGAAAGCTTGGGTGCATCCTCCCGGATATGGACGGATGGGATGAGTGCACTGCTTAAACGATGACAACGTGTCTGTTTAGTTGTTACTTTCTCTACAAACGAAACTTTGAATTTCTCTGTACGACGTAACTATTGGATGTAAAAGGTACCGCACCCTAGTTCGTTAGTTTGGGTACGATGGATTTCGTTAACTGTGTTTACTATATGTTGCTTCTATTTGCTAAGTCTTTCTCTCCGCAGGCCGACGTCGTATATTATGTTGCATATTATCGTTGAATTCACTTGATGATATATGCATCTCTGACAGGTATATAGATCATCGATGGCGATGTGGTATGCCATGTACATAGGGAGGTTTCCGGGAGTGTACGAGGAGTGGCCAGAGGTCAGCCCATGTGTATCACTTCCCGGACGTCTAGGATCCGAAGTATGTCTAGAGGGGGGGTGATTAGGCTACTTGACCATATAAAAATCTACCCTTTTCCCAATTTTAAAGGTTGGCAAGTTTTAGCAATTATACCAAGTCAAGTACACCCTACGTGTCCAGCCTGCCAAATTATGTCTATGATGTGTGTGCGTGATTAGTGAGTGTGTGTTTGTTGTTAGATGCCTAGTCAGGGTTTAGAAATAGAGTGAAGCATCCAAGTTTGGTGTCTGCCACATGGTGTTTGTAATCTTCCATTTAAATTTGGTTCTGTAAAAAATGCTGAAATTTGTTCTGGTGTGCTTTGGCATGCCGACTACTGTGTATGCGAAAATGCAAAGCAAATGGATGGACCGAGGTTGCACTTTGTGTACAATGATAAATTATGTAAAAAACTTTGGGGGAAATTCTATGATCAAATGGTGTGGTAGACAAGGCTAAAATTTTGTGTAGGGTGGTATTGTATGATGTCTAAGGTGTATGCAAAATTTCTGGACATTTGAATGAGTGTAGCTAGTACATCCTTCAAAAAATGGACAGGAGAAAGCAAACTTTGGAATAAACATGCATGGTTTTGTTGTGTTTTGGCATGGCTAACATTTTGTGGATGGTCATGATATGGGTGTATGCTCATGTATGCAAAATTTCAGCTTAAGGGGGTGAGGGTTTAATTTACTTGTTTTAAAAACTGGCAGGTCTTGGCAAAAACTTCAAGCATGCTCTGTGTTTTTCTGTGGCTGTGAATGACCACATTTTTGACATATTTGGGTCATGTGTGACTACTAGGTACTTGTCAAATTAATTGAGAATTTACAAAGCTACCAAAATGGTAGGTCCTTCACAATAGTGACCTGGGTTATATTGGTTCTATCAATGAAAATAAGATCTTTCCTTGCCCTAATTGAGCCCATATTTTTACCAGAGCTTACAATAGGACTACTAATCGTCCCCAATTAATATCATCAATTGTTGATGTGCGTAAGTATTATTTGGGTTTATTTCCCCCAAGTGACAGAAACTGGAATTCTTTCTAGAAGAGAAGTATTGCATTGGACTTTGCAATAGTGTGCCACTCCTTTGACCCAGATGGAGTCGAGAGTCTCTTCAAATATTTGGGGTGATCTAACTCAACAAACAAAGTGAAGTTCCTTTGTGATAGTCAGAGCTAGGGTTTCAAATTCCAGCTGAATGGGATTTGAGTTGGTTTGGTCTTGTTTGTGATGTGATCCAGGTTTAACTTGGGTTAGGTGAACTTTCATTACAAAGTTCATAAGAAAAGGTTAGGAAGAGAGTCCAAAGTCACTAACAAAAGAAAAATCACAAAGGTCTGATTTTTGGGTGTTACATAAAAAATATATAAAAGTGCACCAAAACCATATAAAATTGATGTAAATACAAAACATGAATACTTCATAAATTATAGATACGTTGGAGATGTATCCGCATCCCCAAGCCTAATTCTTGCTCGTCCTTGAGTAGGTAAATGGTAATAGAAATAATTTATGAAGTGTTAATGCTAGAATAGAACAAACATTTGATCACATAGGTAATGATAATTCTAGTACTCCCTATGGTTCCAATTACATGTGTTAGATTTGTCTAGATACGGATGTATCTAACACTAAAACATGTCTAGATACAACCGTATCTAGACAAATTCAAGACAAGCAATATGAACCAGAGGGAGTAACTAGTAACATTGTTCCATTAACTTCAACATATCATGAAGTGGTAATGAAGTATCTCGTGATCTTTCAACACTATATTGCAAACATAAAGCAGTCACTGAATTAAAGATGATGACTAGGTACACCAATTTGAAGATAACAATCATACTTATACAATGCTCAACAAATTGCTACTAGGAGAAGGCATGCAAAGATAATAGTGATTCCCATGCTCAATACGTGGTGCCAAAAGAGAGATTGGTGGAATTGACTAAACAAAAAAAGTAATTCGATAGGCCATTCGCGGAGGCAAGCAGATATTAACATATGCGATAGCGCAGCGGTTTAAAACAGATATGGATTTATTTTGAGAGGTCAACTTTCCCTGTCAACGGTTTAATCACAAAGATTTTCAATATCTTCCATGCTAAACACATTAATGGTGGTTCCGATGCTTTTACACTCCCCCTCCACCATACTAACACAACCCATGGCTAGCCAAATCCACGTGTGCCTGCGAACATTCAACCTTTCTAGGGGACTGTCCTTTATAATTATAATTATTATTTTTATTTGGGATTGGGCATCCCTAATACAAGTATTCCTCACAAATTCGACAAGTGAATAAACTCTCCGTGTGAGTAAAAAAAATTTATCTTGGAAGATATTGACTACCGCTTCCGCTCCATGAGTTGTACGGGCACACAAAGCAGAAGTTTATTTGAAGGTTTAGAGGTGGCACATGCTAATTTATCCGGAATGGCAGTGAAATACCATCTGTAGGTAGGTATGGTGGACATTTTGTGGCATTACTTAATTGGATGCACAAGTAGTATTTCTGCTTTGTACATGGAAGGCTAGCAAAAGACTAGGAGCAACCACTTTAGCGAGCACAAAAAACCACAAGCATGCATTCTCTAATAGTAACATTATTGAGAAAATATAATCATGGTGATAACCTAGAAACTTGAGCACCCCCAAGGCTGAATTTGGAAATTATAAAACATGTGCAAACATGTGCCAAGCCAACCATCCATCCTTCACTTGAAGATACTTGATACGTGTCCAACGTATCTATAATTTTTTATTGTTTCATGATATTATTTTTTCAATCTTATATGCTTTATACATCATTTTATATCATTTTTGGGAACTAACCTTTAACCCAGTGCCAATTCCGGCTGTAGTTTTCTGCTTGTTTTTGGTTTTTCAGAAAATCTGTACCAAACAGAGTACAAACGCGGTGAAATTTTTTGATAATGTTTTGGACCAAAATGGACCATAGTAGTTTCACGAGAAGTCTAGATGTCACACGAGGCAACGACGAGGCAGCAGGGCGCGCCCTGTGGTATAGGCGCGCCGTGCCCCCTTGTAGGGCCATGTCGCTCCGATCGCCCTATTCTCTGGCCAATAAATTAACATATAATCCAAAAATGCTAGAGGAGCACCCGACTGTGTGCGGTGCATGAATAGCAAACGGTATGGTTATATAACCGTCTCCAATAAAACGAACGGTGTGCGAAGGATGATCCATCAAGCACGATTCAGATAAGAGCTGCGTGTGGGATGCGTAGCATACAGTTGTTTCATACGAACTATTTGCAATGATCCAAAATAACACAAATGATTCAGCGTAACAAGGTGTCTGTGACACCCGACAAACAGGTCATTGGGATGAATTGTTTGCGATGAGCCAAAATAACACAAATGATTCGGCATAAAAGGATGTGTGTGATACCCGGCAAACATGTCACTATGATGAACTATTTGTGATGAGTCAAAACAACACAAACGATCGGCGTAAGAGTATATGTGTGATACCCGACAAACAGGTCAGTAACTAGAATTGTGTGGGAAGACCCGATAATAACATAGACGATTCCTGCTAATAAGCTGTGTGTGGTGTGGGCAAACGTTTGCCGCTAAACAATGGTATGTTATTGTTGAAATCATCACCGGCGTGTTCCTTAGTTTAATCGTATGCGATGTGATTTGCTCTGTCTGCACAACATCTATACTATGTCTAAAGTACAACAACATATATACTTATAACAACAGGATTGCATAACGAAAATAAACATCGAATTACATAATTGACTATAGATAACATTTGCATGTTCTGTGAACCTTTTGTGGGTGTCCACTTCGGCGTGAATGGTTAACTGCCCCTTGTCGTTGGCAGATGCTGGGAGCACCGTCATTGGAGCCACGTAGGATATCCTCTATGTATTTGTTGTCATGGGTGTGCTTCTTGCGTTGTGGGGAAATGTTGAAGAGAGACAAGAGGTTAAATGGCCGGTAGATTAAATGGGGTTGGACGGCCTGCAATTGGCACATCTTGTCTCTGCATTCTCAGCGGAGGATTGCAGTGCAAGCTTGAGCAGCGCGCACACGCATTTCGATTGGCCACACATCGCCTCGAAAAGGTGTTGGTGAGGCCGTTCCCATGCAACCACGTAGTTTCCCACACGCAAGCTTCCCTCGGCTCGTTTCGCTACATGTCGGCTCAAAGATGTGCCCATTATTGTGATGCATCCTCTGAGGGGGGTGGACGGATCGCCCTCCCGCGTGACGCCACCAATCGGCCTCCCTCTGGCTGCCTCGTCGTTCGCTGAAGGGGCGATCTTCTTCCCCTTCCTTGTAGGAGGGACGTGCTCGGACACCACCTATAGCAGAGTCGATGTCATGCGAAACGATGTCGTGTTTCACATCACACCGTGGGCCAACGATCGTTCGCCATGGTGCGTAGAAAACCTTTGTTTGCTATGTAATTAAATGCAAATGCTTTTTTTTATTAATCGTTTGTATACTTATCATTTCTTTCTCCTCTCTCAAGACTTGTCGTCGCGTTTTCGCCGGAGGATTTCAGTGCACGCTTTAGCATCGCACAGAGGTTTCATTTGGCCACACGTTGGCTCGAAGACGCGTCGGTGAGCCCATTCCCGCGCGCAACTATGCAGGTTGCCGCGCGCAACCTTGCAAGCTTCCCGCCCGGCTCAGCAAAATCCCCCGAAACACCAATGCTTGCAAGCCTGCTATATAAACCCTCATGGCCGGCGACCCCACATCGCATTCATCCCCTCCCTCCAAGTAGCTTATCTAATTTTCTTCTCCCACAATCGCCAACGGCAATGGTCCTTCGTCATCGCTCAGCCACTCCGCCAGAGGACAGCTCCATCTCGAAGGCTGCACCACGTTGGCGACGTAGTCCCTGGAAGTGTGTAGTGCACGTGACGTCCCTGTTGGGTGTGCGCAGGACACCCACCACACGCTCCACCACTACTTGAAGGCAGCTGCTGCCGGCGGCCTCCGTGGCCACCATCCTACCGTCAGCCGCCTTGGCCAAGCATGCGTTGGTTTCCGTGAAGAGGAACGGATGATGCAGCAAAGTAGATAAGTATTTCCCTCAGTTGTTGAGAACCAAGGTATCAATCCGGTAGGAGATACAAGCAAGTCCCCAATAGGTGTACCTACACACAGAATCAAACACTTGCACCCAACGCTATAAAGGGGTTGTCAATCCCTTCACGGTTACTTGCAAGGATGAGATCTAATAGAGATAGATAGAATAGATTGCTTGAACGGAAAGTAAAACAAAAGTAAAAATATTGCAGCAAGGTATTTTTGGTGTTTTTGGTTTTAGATCTGAAAGTATAAGATGGAAAATAGACCCGAGGGCCATAGGTTTCACTAGAGGCTTCTCTCATGATGGCAAGTATTACGGTGGGTGAACAAATTACTGTCGAGCAATTGATAGAAAAGCGAATAATTATGAAGATATCCAAGGCAATAATTATGCATATAGGCATCACGTCCGTGTCAAGTAGACCGAAACGATTCTGCATCTACTACTATTACTCCACACATCGACCGACTCCTGCCTCCATCTAGAGTATTAAGTTCATGAAGAACAGAGTAACGCATTAGGTAAGATGACATGAGGTAGAGGGATAAACTCAAGCAATATGATGAAAACCCCATCTTTTTATCCTCGATGGCAACAATACAATACGTGCCTCGCTACCCCTACTATGTCACTGGGTGAGGACACCGCAAGATTGAACCCAAAACCAAGCACTTCTCCCATTGCAAGAATTACCAATCTAGTTGGCCAAACCAAACCAATAACTCGAAGAGACTTGCAAAGATATGAAATCATGCATATAAGAATTCAGAAAAGACTCAAATAATATTCATAGATAATCTGAACATAAACCCACAATTCATCGGATCTCGACAAACACACCGCAAAAGAGTATTACATCGGATAGATCTCCATGAAGATCATGACGAACATGGTATTGAAGAGCAAAGAGAGAGAAGAAGCCATCTAGCTACTAGCTATGGACCCGAAGGTCTGTGGTGAACTACTCACGCATCATCGGAGGGGCAATGGAGTTGATGTAGATGCCCTCCGTGATCGAATCCCCCTCCGGCAGATTACCGGAAAAGGCTCCAAGATTGGATCTCACGGGAACCGAGGCTCCTGGCGGCGGAAAAGTGTTTTCGTGGCTCTGTCTGGTATACAGGGAATATGTTGGAATTTATAGGCTGAAAATTAGGGTTGGGAGAGCTGCCGTGGGCCCACAATCCAAGGGGGCCCGCCCCTGTGGCTTGTGGCCACACGGCGGCTCTCCTGCCTTGATCTCCAAGCTTGGTAGATGTCTTCTGGTCCAAGAAAAATTATTCCGAAGATTTTATTCCGTTTGGACTCCGTTTAATATTCCTTGTCTGCAATACTCAAAAACAAGGAAAAAACAGAAACTGGCACTAGGCTCTAGATTAATAGGTTAGTCCCAAAAATAATATAAAATAGCTTATTAATGCATATAAAACATCCAAAACAGATAATATAATAGCATGGAACAATCAAAAATTATAGATACGTTGGAGACGTATCAACCCACCACACGCTCCACCACTACTTGAAGGCAGCTGCTGCCGGCGGCCTCCGTGGCCACCATCCTACTGTCAGCCGCCTTGGCCACCACCGCACCATCTTCCGCCTTGGCCGTCAACCCACCACCAAACGCCGGGGCTATCACCTGCTCCACCACCGCGGCCCAAAGGCGTGAGGTTGAGGCCGACAAAGGCCAGCCGCTCGGATTTTGCGGTATTAACCTTACACGCTACATCAACTTCCTAGAGGACCAGGTGGAGGGTCAGGTCGTGCACTCAAAGAAGCTCACTACCTCCGTGGCCACATCAAAAGTAGCATCCACTACAGGAATCAGGAATTTTATCGTCAGGCTGCTACTGATGGCAAAGGCAATATTACTGACGGCAAAAAAATTGTCGTCAGCCCCTGACGACAAAGCATGTCGGTATACACAAAGTCGGCAAAGGGTTCTTTTGCCGTCAGCATTTGGTCGGGAAGACAGGAAAGAATTTGCCGTCAACAAGAGTTGGCAGTCGGCAAAAAAAAGGGGGCCTAACAGAATGAAGAGACTGACGGACGGCGTCAGTGCCTTTGTCATCAATTGGCAAATGCCAGACAGGGAACATGGCTTCTTTGCCGTCAACCACAAAATAGACGGCAAAGAATGTTTTTTCCACCCATTTTTTTTCTTTTCTTAATAAAACACGGCTTGGCTATTTGTTGCGACTTTGCATGGCTTTTTTTTAACTAGGAAGGACCTGGAAGGCACAGGAACTGCATTTTTGAGAATAAAACATTGGTAGAGTGCATATTACAACGGACCCCAAACTAACAAAGAAATCCCTAAGGAACACGGGGAGGACCCTGTACAGAGAAAAAACACAATCTAGTCCTTGAGCCTTGCCGCCGTCGGTCGCCGTTGCCACGCTGCATGGTTTAGCCTTGCCGTCGTCGGTCGCCGTTGCCTCGCTGCAGTCCGAATGGATGGCCAAAGCACGCGGGCACCGTTGCCTCGCTGCACTCCAGGGGTCGGGCCGGAGCCGGCGGAGTCGTGCGGGCGGACGGGGCGGGGCAGCGCACGGACCAGGGCGGAGGCAGGGGACGGCGTAGGTGGAGGCGAGCGGAGGCAGGGGATGGCGCGGCTGGAGGCGGGCGGAGGCAGGGGACGGCGTGGGTGGAGGGGGGCGGAGGTAGGGGACGGCGCGACTGGAGGCGGGCGCCGCGCGGACCCTGGTGTCGCCCGGAGGAGAGCCGCACGTGGACCCGGGCGTCACGCGAGGAGGGCAGCGGCGACGCGGGCACACGCAGCGGCGGCTACTGGTGAGGCGAGGGTGGTGGCGAGCGGCGGCGAGCGGTGGCTGCTGGTGTCGAGCGAAGAGAGAGATGGGTCGGCAGAGGAGTGGGTGGAGGGGAGTGAGACGAACGGGAGGAGGGGAGAGGATAAGGTAGGGGAGTGGGTGGGTGGGTGGGCCAGTGGTGGGGGCGTGCGTGGGTGCGTGGGCTGGGGTGAGTGCGTGCGTTCGAGGCGGACATGGTTGGGGTGTGCTAGGGGCTTTCGGGTGGGTGGGATGAGAGAGAGAGGGGAGGGCACTGCCATGTCATCAATCTGTGGGATCGATCCGCCTGAGTGTGTTTCTTCTTTGCCGTCATCATAAAAATAACATATGGCAAAGCATTTAATTTTGCTGTCAGCTTTCAGAAAATGTGACGGCAAAGCCAGGGCACCTTTACCGAACGTCAGATTGGACACGTGTCAACCCTTTGCTGTCAGCCAACCAAACCATTGACGGCAAAGAGCCCTTTTGTCGTCTTGCCTTCTTTGCCGTCAACATTTATCTATCTTTGCCGTCAGCCTTTCAGCTCACTAACGGCAAAGCAACCGTTTGTCGTTTGCCTTTCTTTGCCGTCTGCCCCTGACGGCAAAATAAGCCTTTCTCGTCCGCCCCGATAATAAGCTGACGGCAATGAACATTCCTGTCAGCAAAATAGCGGATTCCTGTGGTGATCAGTGGCGCGGAATGTGGAGATCTATGCCGAGTCCCGCCGCTTCGAGGAGGAGCGGAGGAGGGCAGAAGTGGGAGGCGACAGATTCAACTTCTTGAGCTCGTCGGGAGGCTCCTCCTCCTCTACCTCTTACTGAGCACACTCGGTAGAGGAGAGGCTGCTGGAAGTAGTACAAAGCCCCTCTATAGTAGTATTTATGGGCAATTTTGTTCAGTTCATCTAACTATAGATATGGTGGAAATGCACCCCGTACTTTAAATTATCTAGTACATATAGTTGAAGTAGTTATTTCAGTACGTGGTTGGCAACAATTGGGGAAAAGTTTGTTCGGTTCAGTTGTCGAGTTGTGTTGTTTTGTATAAAGAACGAATGCTTATAATCTATGAATGAAATCTATCGTTAGTGAATTTCAGTTGCAAAATTAGACCATACTAGTGATTTTTAGCTGGAAAATTTGACTAATGTCAGTGTTACAATGTTGATAAATGGCAATGTTAGTGGATTGACAAATGCCAATGTTTCCAATGTGAGAAATGACAATATACCCAATTTGACAGATGCAAATCTTACCAAATTGTCTGAAGTAAGTACACGGGTCATCATACAGAATCGTTTGCGATGACGCGATGCACGGATCCTTTGCGACAAATTTCCACTTGGCTTAGTGGCGAAGGAACCATAGCTCTCGATATACATACGAACAATCTGAATCGTTCGCGATGAGTGTTTGATTCAGAGAAAAGACATTGTTTTTTTATTTACTTTGATTATTATGTGCATTCAGAGAAAAATACTGAGTTGATCAAACCATAGATTTCATTCAGTCAAACTGTGACTTTACATTCATATGACCAAGATACAATATAAAAAAATTAATTGTGGCGGCGGTGGATCCGACGTCCTGCGCCGGCGTTGTCGCCCGCCGGGACGCCGTTGTTAAAGTCTTCAATCCAGTTCAGAATGTTCTGGACTTCCAAATCAAAGAGCCAGTCGTCGCGCGATCATTGGGCGGGGGAACAGTGACTTGCGGCACTACGAGGAAGCGGTCGATTGCGGCGTCCCATGTCGCTGAGGGGGCACGATGGGTGCAGGCGCGCGCACGGGAACGAGCATGATGCGTGCGTGCACGCACACCGGGACCGCCGCGGCGGGTGCAGGGGCGCGCACGAGCACAGGCGCAGGCGATGGCGCTTGCACCTGCATGAGATCTCACGGATCCGTGGGGACCTCGCTGACGCTCGCAGTTTCCACCGCTGCGATGGTGCTCGACGACCAACCCGTTAATGCCACAGGGATGGTTGCTAGCGCGGACGTGGGGATGGTTGCTGGCGAGTGCGCCGGGGCAGCATCCGTTGCGGCCAGCTCATTCAAGGTCATGTTCATGATGTCCCATTCATCGTTATGTTCTATCTTCTCGGGCTCGAGGTCGACTTCACTAAACCAAAAGACTACTGGCATATGATCCTTGTATGCCATGGCATACGTGGAGGTCTGGATGATAGAGGGAAATGGGAGACGAAGAGAGTGGATTGTGAGTGAGCCGACAGTAAAGCCGCCTATTAAACAGCGGGTCGGACGCCATTAATGGAGAAGTTGGAAGCCAGGCGGGCGGCGATGGAGGTCAAAGGGCTCGCCTCCCGGTGAGCATGTGCAGCATACTGCTCGCATGCCTCCCGGTGAGACTGGAGGACTGCTCTCATGGCCCCCGTCTACTCAAACAGCTGTCCGCACCGTCCTAACCAATAAGTAGTACGATGCGTGGCAGCACATAAATGATCAGTTGAACGACAACGATTTCTAAATAATACAATCATTTGCTATGGTAACGTAACAACTTTTTGTTACAAAATGCCTTTGTTTGTTGTTCATTTGTGCGTTTTCTCTCAAAATGGACACAAAAAATACCACAATATATATGTGCTATATCATGATGCCCTGTCCAAATTCATGAATTTGGTGTGAGTTTTGGAGTTACTATAATTTAAACCAATATTCTCAACGTTGGCTCTAGAGAAATAAAATAAAAAATGTGTCCCAAATTAGAAATCAAAAAAGTTATTAATTTTTTTTAAAGTATGTGGTTTGCAATTGTGTACAATATCAATTCTTGGTAATTTCTTCACAATTTTGGCAAATGTTGAAAAACTTTAAGAAATTGTTACGATATAAGAAAATGTTCATGTTGAGTGATAATGACGCAAATTGCAAATAACATAGGCATTGAAATTAGAAAAAACTACATGCTCACGAATGCACCCGTTTGGCCTAGTCCAGCACACTCCTCTCAACTGATGTTCTTTTCGGAATATGAATAAATGACCCGAACTTCTTGCAGCACCCTAACACGGACATATGAGGCATCAATGCCAGGTTTGAAGAACTTCCTACACCGTTTGCACTTTACGACACGTACGACCATTTATCAGGCTTTTTCACCAGAAAATACAAAAGTTGTCAAAAATTCAAATGATTCGGCATCATGCCTTTAATTCGCCATAAAAGTTGGTGGAAAAAAATTGGGTTCATTTCACATATGTCGGAAAACAACGTGCTTTCAAACAGACCCTTCTGGCCCTATCCGAACACCCTTCATTGCACATGGTCTATTTGTGGACATCCTTCAACCGTCCCCAACTTTGCAAGTAGGTGGGCAAGCTCATGGTAGGCATCCATGTCTGGTTTGAATGGTTGTCGACACCGTATGCAAGTTGCAAAACTTCCGACCATCTATCAACCTTCTTTGACCGAGAAAACTCCCGAATATACAAAAGTTATCGAAAATCAAAACAAATTGGCATGGTTCCTTGAATTGATCACACAAGACCATGGAAAAAATTTGGGGCACTTCAATAATATCGTGAAACAACGTGCTCTCAGACGGACCTTCTGGCTAGCCCCAAACACCCTCCGTTGAACATAGTCTATGTTTGTGCTTACTTGAAATGATCCCATCTTTTGCAAGAAGGTGCACATGCTCATGGAAGGCATTCATGTCAGGTTTGACTGATTTTCGACATTGTATGTAAGTTGTGACACCTCTGCCCATTATCGGCCTTTTTTGACTGAAAAAACTCTAGAAAATGCAAAATTTGTCGAGAACAAAAACAACTTGGCATGATGACTTTAACTGGTCATAAAATCTCATGAAAAAATATCGGGGTCATTTGACGGATCCCCAAAACACGTACTCTCAAATGAAGTCGTGTGTCGTACCTGCAGACCCTTCGTTAATCATGGTCTATTTTTAGACACTCTTCGAATGACCTCACCTTTTGGAAGCAAATGGGCATTCATATGGTAGGAATCAATGTCAGATTTGAATGATTTCCAACATGACATGCAAGTTGTGACAGTCCGGCTGTTTATCGGCCTTTTTCGACCGAAAAACCTCCAGAAACCGCACAACTTTTGCTAGCAGGTGGGCATTCCCATGATAGGCATCCATGCCAGGTTTGAAGGGAAAAAGTATTTAAATTATAATTTAAACATGTACTTATAATGTTATTTAAAGTTTTTAACATAGCCAATAAATACAAAGGAATAAAATCATAATTTAACGTTTTTAAAGCATTTAATATATATTTGAAGGAAAACAAAATTTAAAATCATAATTTATAACAACTACTTAAAACGGTAATTTGGTATTCCAAACAATATTCCAATTTTTGAATAGGTTTAAAAAGAACAATAGAGTTTAAAAACGAGAAAAATGAATTAACAAAATAGAGAAGAAAAACAAAACAAAATAGAAAATAAAATAAAACCACTACGGCCTTGGCCCAACTAGGCGACCACATCGCTCCCATCAGGTGCTTGTTGGGCTGGCCCTAACGCGCGGATTTGGGAATCTTCTAGGAGGTTCCTAAACCACGTTTTTTCTAATGAAATTTATTTATTTGCAAGATATTCATGAGTAGAGGTTTCATGTAATCTATCTAATTAATACGTCCAGACACCTTTTATTAAGTGAAACGTGCATGTGGACGTGCTTATTAGCAATAGTATACAACAAGACAGTAAGTCGGCACGTCAAATTCAGATTCAACAGCAAAGCTACTTGTACAAATGAAAATGGAATAAATTGCAACATGCGACTGCCGGGACCAGTAAAGTAAGCTGCAGCATCCTTACTCACCACGAAATCTGTCTAAAACATGTACAGGATTCCATAGGCTGATTTCATCATAAGACAATTAAAAGGCAAAAGATCAGGACGAAAGCATAACAGGTGAGCATTCCCTGATGCTTTGGCGCTCGAATCCCATATACGTATGCGTAAATGGACAAAGTTAAAAAAAAGTAAATGGGCCACGCAAGGGGGGTAATATACGTATGCGTCTATATAATTTATCAAAGGCCCATGTTGCCCTTTATACGTTTAGTGGCGGGTGTACCAAAGCGGGCCTCGATATATAACATAATAACTAGACATGAGTCCAAAAGATCACAAGCACAAAGTTTAACCATCCACTTGACCAAGAACCCAAACATAATAACTCTAAGATGGCTGAACCATAGTTCCCGGAAAAACTGAATTAACTCAACACATTTCAGACATTTCAGAGGAGCCTCAACCATCAGCTTCTTGAAGATGCATGGTTACTTCCCACACAAACTCCATTTTTTCCTGACGTCCCAGAAGCAGGTTCCGCAGACCGTGAGGTTCGCAGTGATGTGCTTATGGCTCATGCTTCTGAACATCCTTGCTCCAACATCGAATGGTATATCTAAGCCAGGGGAATGAAACGTCTGGGCCACGATCTTGCTCACAAATATTCAGCCTTCTCAACCCTCTATTTTTTTCAGTTGCTTTACACATCATTGATGTCGCCTTTTTTCTACTTATGTACTTCCTTCTTCTTGTCTAATTTGGCATTCACAACTGACCCTGGAGTGGAAGAATCTGCATGCCTCACGCGGCGAGTAAGCCTTGCAAAATTATAGCCAGGACTGCCTGACTCGGTTATGTTGACCATGGTATGCTTCTGAGAAGAATTTTGCATAGCACTTTACAACACAAGTCTGAAATGTGCATGACTAGAACTACATTATGGATAATGCATGCATAATCTTGTACGAACGGTTTCTTATTGGGTTAAGTATGACAAAGTTAACAAATATTCTTGGTAAAACCTAATTTAAACATATTCATTGCATGAGCATAGTATGAATAATATCAACGACTAACATTCACAGCACAACCACAATTGACCACCGTATGGTTTACATGAGCATTCTAACAAATTCAGAGCACAACCAAATCATATCAAATTCAGAGTACAACAGAGCTCACACTAACGATTCATAGCACAAGTTCACAGAATGGTTTTCATCTGCCTAACGAACATATACTACCGTACAAGCCGGGTCCAGTGTCCCTCTATTATTGCAATAATGCGGATGTATCTTCCACCTACCCTCCCCTCCCCTCCCCTCCATCTATCTTCACCTCCTCCACACACTCGTTAGATGCCGTCTGGGACTTCCATCAAAGAAAGAAAGATGCCGACTGGGACAAATGATATGTCTGCAGCGTACGGTACGGGTGACCCGTGGTGGTGAGCAAGCTAAGATCTGATCTAGGGTGCATCTTTGGCCCTTTCTTTACGCGAACATGCCACGGTCGATCTAGTAACAACACGTGTTTTGAATGTTATACACAGACAAAAAACAATGAGCATCTCATGCAAAAAAAAAATATTGGAAAAAAATAAAAATATCAGCATTCTAGGCAGATGCGGACGAGGATCTCCCTCGTGGCCCATGCTCTCTTGTTTTCTGAGAACGGACATGCTTTTGGCTTTCTTGATTTTGATTTCTTCCTACAGCGTACGGGGGTGAGCAAGATAAGATCCGATCTAGGGGTCTTGGACTGTGGTGCCACGGGTTAATTTTGATGGCAACTTTGGCCCTTTCTTTACGCGAACATGCCACGGTCGATGATGTAACAACGGGTGTTTTACATGTTACCGTGCACACACACAGACAAAACAATGAGCATCCCATGCAAAAATTTATTGGAAAAAATAAAGATATCAGCATTCTAGGCAGATGCGGACGAGGATCGTCATCACTATCACGTTCACGTGTTCAATTTTCTCCCGCGTGGCCCATGCTCTCTTGTTTTTTGAGAACGCACATGCTTTTGGCTTTCTTGATTTTGATTTCTTCCCTTTTTTGTCTGATTGTCTGTATGGTGCTATGCTATGTTCGTCGGCTACCCATTGGCTGGATGTGGCTGCTCCAATCTCTCTCTCTCTCTCTCTCTCTCTCTCTCTCTCTCTCTCTCTCTCTCTCTCTCTCTCTCTCTCTCTCTCTCTCTCTCTCTCTCTCTCTCTCTCTCTCTCTCTCTCTCCACACTTCTTATCCCGTGATCCTCCATGCGAGCAAGCTTGCATGTGAGAATCCCTCCACAGCGTGTATAAATACATGGTTGGAAACAACCCATAAATTCATTCACAGAGAAAAGAAACAAAGGACAAATGGCCTCAGGAGTGTTTGGTATCCCCATTTCACTGCAGACGGTGATAGCCACTGGAGAGTATAAAGAACCCATTACCCAAAAAGATGTTGCCGACTATACCATGAAGATGATCAACGCGGGTGGCAAGGATCTTGACGCACAACAATTCGTCGACAACCTGAAGAGCAAGTAGGTTTATTATCTGGAGATTTATTATTTCTGCATCTACACTTGTAGCTATACAAAAGTTTAGCGAAAACGGTGTTGACATCAGTTATTGCCAACTGTATACAAGACAGGACAAATACTAATTAAAGTTTTCTTAATTCTGAATTACTATTGAGGTTTTCATTGATTTTTCTGGAAAACAACTTAGTTTATATGAACCGATTAAACTTGTACTAAACTTAGTTGAAATAAACAAAATTTAATGGATTCCAAACAGAATTTATTAGATTATAACTGAACTGAATTCATTCACATCATACTCTTTCAGATGAGGAAAACAGACCCAAATTGAACCAAATTTTGGGTCCAACCGGTACCGTTTGCATTAGAAACCCGGCCATACTGCTGAGAGTTCGCTTATATATAACTATGCAATCATACAAAAGATCCGCAACAAAGGTCTAGTATAGTTTTGTTTTTGTACAACTCAACTCATATCGATTCGTCCAACTTTTGGCTACACTCCTAGGTACGGTAATGGAATATCTGTAAAATGCCTCATCTACAATGCCACCGGTACCAATTTGAGCTTCGTCACCTACAAGGATTGGATTGGCAGTATCTTTGATACACCCTACCCATCGGATATTCAGAATGGGCAATGGGGGGCATTTCTCCACGTCAAACCAAGAGCAGCAGCGAAAGGTTCAACTAGCGCCGTTGTGTATCGTAGCAGGATCCCGTCCAGCAGCAGCTCCTGCGACTGGTTATTCACTTGGACCGTCCCATTCATTGGTAGCAACGGGGTAAATAATGTGCTTATCTTCAAATGTTGTATCTTACTTATTTCTCTTCGTTCATCCTCCGATTAGTTATTAGTTTGAGCTAGAATCACTAATCTATTAATAATACATAAATTTATATGCAATCAAAAGTTGGTGCTGGAATTTAGTTGGCAAATCATGCATTTACGGAGTTGAAGATGATAAAATGATATAAAATCTTGTCTTATTTGTCTTGAGAAGAACACCAAAAAATAGGATTCCTAAATAATTTTACGAAAATATTAATGATTTAAAATATGGATTGACAAGCGTGCCCATTTACATTGTGAATCTATATTTAGGGACAATGGATCTGTTCGTATTTGCCTCTCGATTCAGTTGAACTAAAACTCGTACAGATAAGCAAACTAATCTAAACTACTTGGTGTATTTAGGGACAAGGGAATATCTCAAAATCTACTAGTGCATATTCTTATATTTTATGTATGCAGGTGTACACCGAAATCCGTGAGCAAGGACACTTCCCTAAGCACTGGGATTATATCTACAATGTGAGGCTGGCAAATTCAAATCGCAACTCTACTGATAGCAACTACGGATATGTTTCCAGGGCTAACATCGGTGAAGGCACTACCATGAACGCACGTGCAGTTTTCCAATTCCCCTACTAGATCTGGTTGCTAGCGGGGAGTGGTTATTATGGTCTTCAAAGCGGTTGCAAGTCCATTTCCTTACTGTCCTTGTGTTTTTCAAGAGCCAGATATCCGCGAATAAAAGATGGAAGGAGACGACCAAAAAATTGTATTGTATACTTCAGTTGTTTCGTATCAAGTTGTACTTCCTTTGTACCGGCTATTTCTTTCCTGAATAAATATCAGATATAAGGTACTCTTCTGAGTGTCTTTTCTCAAAAGGGAAATTAAATTGAAATTGAAATTAAGATATAATGCTAGAATAAAGCATCCCAAGGAAAATCAAAATGGCAATCAATTGTGGAACCTCAGCCCCGACATAAAAACTGAAGACCGAAAACCGAAGCAATAAAGGCCAAGACCGAACCCATAAATACCGTACTTGAGAAGACCGAATAAAAATTGGTCTACAACTGAATTTAAATATGGTCGAATCGGTCCTCTCTCTGCAGGACCGAATTGTGCATATAGACTGATTTAATAGCCCACGAACACAATAGCCAGGCCATGTTTACCTTAAGGCCTCATAACGCCCAATATGCCTGCCCAATCCTCACACTCCTTGCGAGTAGACGACCTCATTAGTGAGACACCGTCAGTCGACTGCGTCTTCTTTCTCTCATTGCTCCCCTTCTCTTCTAGTGACGAACCCTAGCCCCGGCGCTGAGGCATGTGGCCTCGTGACGACCGTCGCTCAGGCCTCAGGACCCGTGACGACCCTTTCCATGAGGTGCTCCCCTGACTGTTGACAACCTCCGTCCCAAGCCGTGGCCCTGACTGGTAAGGGTGGACATAGTTCGGGCCGGTGTGGTCCCTGACTGAGCCACTAATTGGACTGGTTGCCGGCGATATGTACCGGACCAGACCGAACAGCTGGACGCACGAACAGACTTAAGGGTGGACGCGGGGGGAGGGGGGGGGACCCCACCCCCCAATCGATCGTCTCGTCCCTCGATAGCGATCAGTTAATCACTAGTTTTTTTGCTTGACCGCTTGTCCCTTGCTGACTTCAACCCCCTATCCCGTGGCGTCTATTTCTCACATTAAGGGTGACGAGAGTAACTCTCGCGTCAAGGAAAACATGTTGCTGGTCGTTACTGGACCGGCCCAGTTACACACGACGAGTTGCTTCCTCTCCCCTTCTCCTGGTCTACACCGCGCGACCAAGCTTTCTCCTCCTCTCCTTCTCCTCTTATCTCTTCTCCTCCTGCAGAGCCCGCGGCTGCTCTCTGCGGTGAAGGCGAGGGAAGCCGGGGTAGCTACGTGTCAGTGCGATCGCTGCTTTCGTCTTCTCCTTCTCGGTTTTCTTCTCTAGATTTCCTGGTGAAGGGATTCATCTCGGGGAGAGGTATGTCGATTTGTTCGCTCTCCAACTGTTTTCCTCATTTCTCCTCGATTAAATTTGTGCCGGCATCGTCTAATCGGTCTGTTTTGTGGTGATTTGTACTCTTCCTGTAGGGTTTGGGAGTTTGGGAGAGCTGGTGCTAGGCAGCTAGCTTTTGTGGAGTTATGGTACAAAACAACTAGGGGTGTGGATCCAGACCAGCTAGGGTTTCTTCGTTTGTGCAATAGGTGTGGTACAAAACAGCTACTGGTGTTGATCCACAGTAGCTAGGGTTTCGTCGTTTCCATGTGCATGTCGTGATTGTTCTTTGTGTGATTTTGTTGGAAGGTTTTGACCGAGCAAGGGGGAGGTTTCAAAGGTGTAAATGACAGTTTTAGACGTAATAGTCCATTAGAGTTGTGGCTTTATGTTTTGTTATTATTTTTGTTACTGTTTGTACACTTGAAATTATTGTGTCGGTGGATTTGATGGGTAGTGTAGTTTGTACAATGTGAGGATGTTTTTTGTTTTTACATGGATTAAAATAGTGATGTATTCTTAATGTAACTGCTTGTACAATCTCTGAACTGAAAAGCAACCATGTTTGTCCATTTTATCCTTTTCTTAACTGAACACAGTTATACTTGGCCATTTGTATCTTAGTTAAATTCTGGTTATCAGCAAGCAATATTTAGTATTTCTATATTGGATGGAATTTTCTGCTACTTGTGTAAATTTATGTTGTGTGATTAAGATATACTCCATGCATCCCATGATATGCAATTTGCTGCTAGCTTATTAAATCATATTTTGTGAGCAAGTTAGAAGTGATAATTTCTTATATTATGGGATGGAAGGGGTAGTGAGTATTTTCTACTTACTAGTGGTTTCTTCTCTGATTCATTTTATAAATTTTTGTGGTTGCATATGATCTGATCATTACTAACTAGTGCTTTATTATCTTCTCCTCCGTGTGCACCCTACCTATTCCATTTTCCGCTTGCATATGATCATTAATGTTTTGCCGTGTTATGTCTTGTTCTTGTTCTGGTGCCGCAGTAGCTAGCGTTGTTCTTTAGCATTTAGTATAAGTTGCTTTGTTATAGTATAAGATTGCCTTCCAAAGACGACGTTTTCTTGTTTTTTGGTGGTGGCGTGGTTGTTTTTGGTGTTGGCTTAGTACTATAAGTTGCTTTGTTTTTCGCATAATTATGATGTTGCATTTTTTGTCCTTTGTGTTAGTCCTTGCTTATTGTTATAGTCTGCTTCTTGTGTTATTAGTAGCTATTTTGCATTTGTTTGTTCTTTTAATTGTTTGCAGTTTCGAGTAAATTCATCAACTAGTCATGATTTTTTTTCATGTTGTTAGTGCTTTTTCGTAAGGATCCAATATGGTTGGAAGGCTGAAAGGGCATGAAGTCTTGGTACCTGTGACGACCAGGTTCTCTACTCTTAGGTTTAGCAAGGCCAAAAAAAATCTGACACCGATACAGATAGGTAATGTTCAAAAATATGGTCTACAAAACTTGTTGCTTATCTGTGAGCACTTCAGTGTTTCGATTGACTTGTTTCGACAGAAGAAGAAAGTTATTCACCTTAGGAGGGAGATGGTGACTCAAGTATTTGGTACTCGTTCTGAATTTGAACCATTGCCTTTGAGTACCACTGGTCCATTACTCGAGGATAGAGTTCAGGAGCTGCGGGTGTATTACCAATGTGGTGGAAAAGACATTCCTATTAGAAACATTATTATGCTGATGGAAAAAGATGAAAGTGAAGATGGATTCATTCGTAGTTTTTTGTTCCTGTCCTTCACATGTATCTTCTGTCCAACTACACACAACTATGCCTATTGTAAGTTTCTCTGTGTGTTGCATGACATTTCACACATCAGGTTATATGATTTGGCTTCATTGTGTATTGACCACTTGACCACGGAGATAGTGAATCACCATGAGAAATTGCTTGTTGGAGCGCATGCGATCACCGGACTCCCTCCCGTCTGCTCGATGTGGGGGGACTACCACCCTAGGTCCTGAACCTCACTGCGTGACTGTCCGTTTTGTGAGGGGGTGTGCCACATCAATGTTGCGCACTGGGTATTTATAAACACCAGGATATATCTAGGCCCCACGCAGGCCGGTGAAGTCTCCGGGCACTCCCTGGGGTGGATTTCGACAGCGAGTATCCATGAGCCTGCGATGTCTATGGTGTTGACCCGATGCCAGAGGGGTTTGATCGAGGGATATTCCTCTTTCTCTATGTCACGTTAGGTCATGTCGACATGCCAGACCAGGTTGAAGCGCATGCGATCTCATGACTCCCTCCCGTCTGCTTGATATCTGGGGATGAACAACACTTTTGTTGTTTTATGAATTTTCTTGAATTGTCAAAGCGCGATAAATTCATGTAATATTTACACAGTAGATACAGAGTAGCTACAAGCTACGTTGTAAGTTTTCATAGTTTTTTGAGATACAGAAGCATCTTAATTAGTTCCTCTGTATAGATTGTTCTTCACTCTCATCGTCGTTCCATTGGTTGTTCATCCTTGTTTGTTTAATGATTATACTGTTGTGTATTTAAACACCATGCTCCCCTTGTTGACATATCCAGACCCCATGCATGCCGGTGCGGTATCTGGAGCCTCCGTGGGGCGGTTTTCGACGCGGCGGCTGTTGGGGATGTACCCCATGGATAACCCGCCGTACAGGTGTAACCCAACAGGTACGGAAGGCGGCGTAACAAAGATAGAAGCAGCCAGCTGTGTGGACCCACCAATGAAGATCCCAGAAGCTTGAAGGGCCGAAGGGCGAGTTACCCTGAAGACCGGCTTATGGGCCCGGCTTAGCAGGCCGGCTCATGGGTAACATCATAAGGAAACCTATGAACTTGCAGGAAAAGACAAGTAGGAATTAGACTAGGTCACGGGTCATGGTACGACCCGGACTCTATTGTACCCTCGGGGCCTCCACCTATATATAAAGGGGAGCACCCGAGGTGGAAGGATCAAGTAAGAAAGAAACCCTCGAGAGCTAAGTTAGCGATTTCGCACCTTTGTAATTGAGATCATCATCAATACACACAAAGCAGGAGGTAGGCTTTTACCTCCATCGGAGGGGCCGAACCTGGGTAAACTCTCGTCTCTCGTTTCCCGATCAACCCCTTCAAGTCGCCACTTAGTTGTGATGGCCTCACACCTAAGTTCTCGCACGAGGACATCTGTCATGACAAAACCACGACAGCGGCCATCCATAGGCCGGCGCAGTCTACGGGCTAGACATGATGCTAGAGGGTTTGACTGAGGGATACTCCTCTTGTTCTGTGTCATGACAGGTCGTGCTGACATGCCAGACTAGCTTGGAGCGTATGCGATCACATGAATCCCTCCCTTCTGCTTGATATGGGGGGACTGCCACCCTACATCCCGAACCTTCCTGCGTGACTGTCCGGTTTGTGAGGGAGGTGCCATATCAATGTTATGCACTAGGTATTGAAACACCAAGCCACCGTTTTTTTATATATCCGGGCCCCATGCAAGTCGATGCGGTCTCCGGGCCCTACCTCGGGTGGTTTTTGATGCCACGGCCATCCGTGGGCCCGTGCGGTCTACGACATTGACTGGATGCAACAAGGGTTTGACCTGGGGATATTTCTCTTGTTGTGCATCCGAGCACGTGACTCCCTCCTGTCTGCCTACATGCCAGACCAGGTTGGAGTGCATCCGAGCACGTGACTCCCTCCCGTCTGCTCGATGTAGGGGGAGCTGCCACCCTACGTCCTAAACCTTCCTGCGTGACTGTCCGTTTTATGAGGGAGGTGCCACATCAATGTTGTGCACTGGATATTTAAACACCAGGCCGCCCTTTTTTGTTGATATATCCGGCCCCCACGCAGGCCGGCGTGGTCTCCGGGCCCTCAATGGGGTGGTCTTCGGCGCGGCGGCCATCTATGGGCCCGCGCGGTCTAGTACGTTGGTTGGTCAGATGACAGAGGGTTTGAACGGGGCTAGTCCTCTGCTTCTGTGTCACGGCAGGTCATGTCGCATGCCAGACTATTTTTTTCATTTTGTTATCCATTGCTAAGTTTTACAATGCACGATATCAATCATAGTATATATGTAAAAGGCATCTAGTCCATCATACGAAACATTGCATCAATACCTAGATAGCAATAGTCATCCAACCATAATGATAGTTCATCATACGACGAGCATCCCCAAACCGGTCGAACATTGAAAATACGTCACTATAGCATGCTACGCAATGAAATCCTCCCTAAAATAAGGCCACGTCGCTGTGGAAGTGGGTGGTGGTACGGCCGTACGGGGATGGGCATTCCCTCTTCACAGATATAGATGGGATTATCCACGCTGGTGTCCGACAACACCACTGGATCAGTCCACTTCACATCTGGGACCTCATCTGCGGGTATAACAGAGCGGTAGTCTTCATACTTGTGTGACAGATCGAAATCCTATTCATGTGCCTCGCTCATACTCCCTCCGTCCCAAAATAAGTGTCGTTACTTTAGTACAAAATTTGTACTAATTTAATGTTAAATGTGTGACACTTATTTTGAGACGGAGGGAGTACATCACAGGAGGATCTCCATCGCACTGACATTTGTATCACTACCATAAGCGTCACTGATCTGGTCTCGCTCGTAGTCCATGGTATGAAGGATCTCAAGCTTCGACTACAAAGCCAAGGTCTCGTAGTTGTCATACCAGGAAGCTGTTGGCGCAGCAGCCTTGCCCCTCGCCGTCACTCTCTCTCGCTCGAACGAAAAAGAAGAAGAAGCACAAGACTCAGGTGGACACAGGTGGTTTCCGGCACACGAACGCCCGCCGCAAGAACGGCCTTTTACTTGAGCACGAACTCAACTCCACACCAATTACAACGACCCCCACACGGGCTTTATACCAGGCCCGGCGCTGGACACGATCCCCATGCCCCCTACCCAACCGCATGCCCGATCGGTCCGCTCTGGCCGCGCCCTCGCCGCGCACGTACGCACGCGAGTCGCCACGAGCCCACCGCGATCTCCACGCGCACCCGGACCAGGTCGCCTACGGCGTCCTACAGCTACGGCGCACATACGCACGCCCACACACAACGCACGCACGCCCTCGGGCACACACACACGCGCCCGAGCCCCGCCACGGGCCGGACCCGACACGCCCCGCGCGCGCACACGCACGCGACCGCGCCCAGCCGTGGCTTATTGCCCAACACACACCCCCTAAGCCACGGCCTAGAGGAGCCCTTCGTGCTCGACGTTGCCGTCGACGAGGAGAGCCTGCGCCTTCCGCGACCTCGGGCACTCGCGCCGGAAGTGCCCGCGCTGTCCACAGCCGTAGCAGCGCCCGCGCCGCTTCCCTTCTCCGCCTGACGCCGTGCTCGTTGTTCCATCGTCGTCGTGGTCGTTGGAGCCGCCTCCGCCCTGCTGTCGCCGCCGCGCCGCCCACTGCGCCGCCGTGAGCATCAACTAATCCTCCGCTCGCTCGCCGCCGGCCTGCGCACGTCGCCGTGAGCGCTCGTCAAACGCCTTCAGACGACCCAGCGCCTCCTCGAACGGCATGGTGTCGGGGTCGCAGAACTGCTCGATGCCGGCCACCGCGCCGTACAGGCGATCCGGCACCGTGTCCAGGAGCTTTTTGACCATCGCGGCGTCGTCCAGCGTCGCGCCGAGTCCCGCGTAGCGCGCCTCCATGCTCCCGACCCTTCCGGCGAAGATGTCCAGCGACTCCCCGTCCGCCATCCGCAGCCGATCGAAGTCGCCACGGATCGTCGCCAGCCTCGCCGCCCTGACCCGATCCGCGCCTACGAATCGTGTCTTCAGGCAGGTCCAGACCTCCGCCGCCGTCTTCTTCGTCGACACCTGCATCAGCAGGTCCTCGCTGAGCGCACCAAGTAGGTACGCACGCGCCGGCTTGTCCTTCTTCGCGATGACCGCCGCCGTCGAATCCTCCGTCGGCTCCACAGCCTCCCAGTACCCGGCCGCGTCCAGGTTCGCCTTCACCTTGATTGCCCACGTGTTGTAGTTGTCACCAGTGAGCATCGGCACCGGCACTGTCAGCGAGCTCCCCGAACCGCCGGCGTACGGCACAAGCGACATCGCCGGCGACCGCTCCCCGCAACCTGGCTCTAATGCAAATTATTGGCGCAGCAGCCTTGCCCCTCGCCGTCACTCTCTCTCGCTCGAATGAAAAAGAAGAAGAAGCACAAGACTCAGGTGGACACAGTTGGTTTCCGGCGCACGAACGCCCGCTGCACAAACGGCCTTTTACTTGAGCACGAACTCAACTCCACACCAATTACAACGACCCCCACACGGGCTTTATACCAGGCCCGGCGCTGGGACACGATCCCCATGCCCCCTACCCAACCGCACGCCCGATCGGTCCGCTCTGGCCGCGCCCTCGCCACGCACATACGCACGCGAGTCGCCACGAGCCCACCGCGATCTCCACGCGCACCCGGACCAGGTCGCCTACGGCGTCCTACAGCTACGGCGCACATACGCACGCCCACACACAACGCACGCACGCCCTCGGGCACAAACACACGCGCCCGAGCCCCGCCACGGGCCGGACCCGACACGCCCCGCGCGCGCACACGCACGCGACCGCGCCCAGCCGTGGCTTATTTGCCAACACACACACCCCCTAAGCCACGGCCTAGAGGAGGCCGTCGTGCTCGACGTTGCCGTCGACGAGGAGAGCCTGCGCCTTCCGCGACCTCAGGCACTCGCGCCGGAAGTGCCCGCGCTGTCCACAGCCGTAGCAGCGCCCGCGCCGCTTCCCTTCGCCGCCTGACGCCGTGCTCGCTATTCCATCGTCGTCGTGGTCGTTGGAGCCGCCTCCGCCCTGCTGTCGCCGCCGCGCCGCCCACTGCGCCGCCGTGAGCATCAACTGCTCCTCCGCTCGCTCGCCGCAGGCCTGCGCACGTCGCCGTGATCGCTCGTCAAACGCCTTCAGGCGGCCCAGCGCCTCCTCGAACGGCATGGTGTCGGGGTCGCAGAACTGCTCGATGCCGGCCACCGCGCCGTACATGCGATCCGGCACCGTGTCCAGGAGCTTTTTGACCATCGCGGCGTCGTCCAGCGTCGCGCCGAGTCCCGCGTAGCGCGCCTCCATGCTCCCGATCCTTCCGGCGAAGATGTCCAGCGACTCCCCGTCCGCCATCCGCAGCCGATCGAAGTCGCCACGGATCGTCGCCAGCCTCGCCGCCCTGACCCGATCCGCGCCAACGAATCGTGTCTTCAGGCAGGTCCAGACCTCCGCCGCCGTCTTCTTCGTCGACACCTGCATCAGCAGGTCCTCGCTGAGCGCACCGAGTAGGTACGCACGCGCCGGCTTGTCCTTCTTCGCGATGACTGCCGCCGCCGAATCCTCCGTCGGCTCCACAGCCTCCCAGTACCCGGCCGCGTCCAGGTTCGCCTTCACCTTGATTGCTCACGTGGTGTAGTTGTCACCAGTGAGCATCAGCACCGGCACTGTCAGCGAGCTCCCCGAACCGCCGGCGTACGGCACAAGCGACATCGCCGGCGACCGCCCCCCACAACCTGGCTCTGATGCCAATTATTGGCGCAGCAGCCTTGCCCCTCGCCGTCACTCTCTCTCGCTCGAATGAAAAAGAAGAAGAAGCACAAGACTCAGGTGGACACAGGTGGTTTCCGGCGCACGAACGCCCGCCGCACGAACGGCCTTTTACTTGAGCACGAACTCAACTCCACACCAATTACAACGACCCCCACACGGGCTTTATACCAGGCCCGGCGCTGGGACACGATCCCCATGCCCCCTACCCAGCCAGATGCCCGATCGGTCCGCTCTGGCCGCGCCCTTGCCGCGCACGTACGCACGCGAGTCGCCACGAGCCCACCGCGATCTCCACGCGCACCCGGACCAGGTCGCCTACGGCGTCCTACAGCTACGGCGCACATACGCACGCCCACACACAACGCACGCACACCCTCGGGCACACACACACGCGCCCGAGCCCCGCCACGGGCCGGACCCGACACGCCCCGCGCGCGCACACGCACGCGACCGCGCCCAGCCGTAGCTTATTTCCCAACACACACCCCCTAAGCCACGGCCTAGAGGAGCCCGTCGTGCTCGACGTTGCCATCGACGAGGAGAGCCTGCGCCTTCCGCGACCTCGGGCACTCGCGCCGGAAGTGCCCGCGCTGTCCACAGCCGTAGCAGCGCCCGCGCCGCTTCCCTTCGCCGCCTGACGCCGTGCTCGCTGTTCCATCGTCATCGTGGTCGTTGGAGCCGCCTCCGCCCTGCTGTCGCCGCCGCGCCGCCCACTGCGCCGCCGTGAGCATCAACTGCTCCTCCGCTCGCTCGCTGCCGGCCTGCGCACGTCGCCGTGAGCGCTCGTCAAACGCCTTCAGGCGACCCAGCGCCTCCTCGAACGGCATGGTGTCGGGGTCGCAGAACTGCTCGATGCCGGCCACCGCGCCGTACAGGCGATCCGACACCGTGTCCAGGAGCTTTTTGACCATCGCGGCGTCGTCCAGCGTCGCGCCGAGTCCCGCGTAGCGCGCCTCCATGCTCCCGACCCTTCCGGCGAAGATGTCCAGCGACTCCCCGTCCGCCATCCGCAGCCGATCGAAGTCGCCACGGATCGTCGCCAGCCTCGCCGCCCTGACCCGATCCGCGCCAACAAATCGTGTCTTCAGGCAGGTCCAGACCTCCGCCGCCGTCTTCTTCGTCGACACCTGCATCAACAGGTCCTCACTGAGCGCACCGAGTAGGTACGCACGCGCCGGCTTGTCCTTCTTCGCGATGACCGCCGCCGCCGAATCCTCCGTCGGCTCCACAGCCTCCCAGTACCCGGCCGCGTCCAGGTTCGCCATCACCTTGATTGCCCACATGGTGTAGTTGTCACCAGTGAGCATCAGCACCGGCACTGTCAGCGAGCTCCCCGAACCGCCGGCGTACGGCACAAGCGACATCGCCGGCGACCGCTCCCCGCAACCTGGCTCTGATGCCAATTATATGCGCAGCAGCCTTGCCCCTCGCCGTCACTCTCTCTCGCTCGAATGAAAAAGAAGAAGAAGCACAAGACTCAGGTGGACATAGGTGGTTTCCGGCGCACGAACGCCCGCCGCACGAACGGCCTTTTACTTGAGCACGAACTCAACCCCCCACCAATTACAACGACCCCCACACGGGCTTTATACCAGGCCCGGCGCTGGGACACGATCCCCATGCCCCCTACCCAGCCACATGCCCGATCGGTCCGCTCTGGCCGCGCCCTCGCCGCGCACGTACGCACGCGAGTCGCCACGAGCCCACCGCGATGTCCACGCGCACCCGGACCAGGTCGCCTACGGCGTCCTACAGCTACGGCGCACATACGCACGCCCACACACAACGCACGCACACCCTCGGGCACACACACACGCGCCCAAGCCCCGCCACGGGCCGGACCCGACACGCCCCGCGCGCGCACACGCACGCGACCGCGCCCAGCCGTAGCTTATTTCCCAACACACACCCCCTAAGCCACGGCCTAGAGGAGCCCGTCGTGCTCGACGTTGCCATCGACGAGGAGAGCCTGCGCCTTCCGCGACCTCGGGCACTCGCGCCGGAAGTGCCCGCGCTGTCCACAGCCGTAGCAGCGCCCGCGCCGCTTCCCTTCGCCGCCTGACGCCGTGCTCGCTGTTCCATCGTCGTTGTGGTCGTTGCAGCCGCCTCCGCCCTGCTGTCGCCGCCGTGCCGCCCACTGCGCCGCCGTGAGCATCAACTGCTCCTCCGCTCACTCGCCGCCGGCCTGCGCACGTCGCCGTGAGCGCTCGTCAAACGCCTTCAGGCGACCCAGCGCCTCCTCGAACGGCATGGTGTCGGGGTCGCAGAACTGCTCGATGCCGGCCACCGCGCCGTACAGGCGATCCGGCACCGTGTCCAGGAGCTTTTTGACCATCGCGGCGTCGTCCAGCGTCGCGCCGAGTCCCGCGTAGCGCGCCTCCATGCTCCCGACCCTTCCGGCGAAGATGTCCAGCGACTCCCCGTCCGCCATCCGCAGCCGATCGAAGTCGCCACGGATCGTCGCCAGCCTCGCCGCCCTGACCCGATCCGCGCCTACGAATCGTGTCTTCAGGCAGGTCCAGACCTCCGCCGCCGTCTTCTTCGTCGACACCTGCATCAGCAGGTCCTCGCTGAGCGCACCAAGTAGGTACGCACGCGCCGGCTTGTCCTTCTTCGCGATGACCGCCGCCGCCGAATCCTCCGTCGGCTCCACAGCCTCCCAGTACCCGGCCGCGTCCAGGTTCGCCTTCACCTTGATTGCCCACGTGTTGTAGTTGTCACCAGTGAGCATCGGCACCGGCACTGTCAGCGAGCTCCCCGAACCGCCGGCGTACGGCACAAGCGACATCGCCGGCGACCGCTCCCCGCAACCTGGCTCTGATGCCAATTATTGGCGCAGCAGCCTTGCCCCTCGCCGTCACTCTCTCTCGCTCGAATGATAAAGAAGAAGAAGCACAAGACTCAGGTGGACACAGGTGGTTTCCGGCGCACGAACTCCCGCCGCACGAACGGCCTTTTACTTGAGCACGAACTCAACTCCACACTAATTACAACGACCCCCACACGGGCTTTATACCAGGCCCGGCGCTGGGTCACGATCCCCATGCCCCCTACCCAACCGCACGCCCGATCGGTCCGCTCTGGCCGCGCCCTCGCCACGCACGTACGCACGCGAGTCGCCACGAGCCCACCGCGATCTCCAGGCACACCCGGACCAGGTCGCCTACGGCGTCCTACAGCTACAGCGCACATACGCACGCCCACACACAACGCACGCACGCCCTCGGGCACACACACATGCACCCGAGCCCCGCCACGGGCCGGACCCGACACGCCCCGCGCGCGCACACGCACGCGACCGCGCCCAGCCGTGGCTTATTTCCCAACACACCCCCCCTAAGCCACGGCCTAGAGGAGCCCGTCGTGCTCGACGTTGCCGTCGACGAGGAGAGCCTGCGCCTTCCGCGACCTCGGGCACTCGCGTCGGAAGTGCCCGCGCTGTCCACAGCCGTAGCAGCGCCCGCGCCGCTTCCCTTCGCCGCCTGACGCCGTGCTCGCTGTTCCATCGTCGTCGTGGTCGTTGGAGCTGCCTCCGCCCTGCTGTCGCCGCCGCGCCGCCCACTGCGCCGCCGTGAGCACCAACTTCTCCTCCGCTCGCTCGCCGCCGGCCTGCGCACGTTGCCGTGAGCGCTCGTCAAACGCCTTCAGGCGACCCAGCGCCTCCTCGAACGGCATGGTGTCGGGGTCGCAGAACTGCTCGATGCCGGCCACCGCGCCGTACAGGTGATCCGGCACCGTGTCCAGGAGCTTTTTGACCATCGCGGCGTCGTCCAGCGTCGCGCCGAGTCCCGCGTAGCGCGCCTCCTTGCTCCCGACCCTTCCGGCGAAGATGTCCAGCGACTCCCCGTCCGCCATCCGCAGCCGATCGAAGTCTCCACGGATCGTCGCCAGCCTCGCCGCCCTGACCCGATCCGCACCAATGAATCGTGTCTTCAGGCAGGTCCAGACCTCCGCCGCCGTCTTCTTTGTCGACACCTGCATCAGCAGGTCCTCGCTGAGCGCACCGAGTAGGTACGCACGCGCCGGCTTGTCCTTCTTCGCGATGACCGCCGCCGCCGAATCCTCCGTCGGCTCCACAGCCTCCCAGTACCCGGCCATGTCCAGGTTCGCCTTCACCTTGATTGCCCACGTGGTGTAGTTGTCACCAGTGAGCATTGGCACCGGCACTGTCAGCGAGCTCCCCGAACCGCCGGCGTACGGCACAAGCGACATCGCCGGCGACCGCTCCCCGCAACCTGGCTCTGATGCCAATTATTGGTGCAGCAGCCTTGCCCCTCGCCGTCACTCTCTCTCGCTCGAATGAAAAAGAAGAAGAAGCACTAGACTCAGGTGGACACAGGTGGTTTCCGGCGCACGAACGCCCGCCGCACGAACGGCCTTTTACTTGAGCACGAACTCAACTCCACACCAATTACAACGACCCCCACACGGGCTTTATACCAGGCCCGGCGCTGGGACACGATCCCCACGCCCCCTACCCAACCGCACGCCCGATCGGTCTGCTCTGGCCGCGCCCTCGCCGCGCACGTATGCACGCGAGTCGCCACGAGCCCACCGCGATCTCCACGCGCACCCGGACCAGGTCGCCTACGGCATCCTACAGCTACGGCGCACATACGCACGCCCACACACAACGCACGCACGCCCTCGGGCACACACACACGCGCCCGAGCCCCGCCACGGGCCGGACCCGACACGCCCCGCGCGCGCACACGCACGCGACCGCGCCCAGCCGTGGCTTATTGCCCAACACACACCCCCTAAGCCACGGCCTAGAGGAGCCCGTCGTGCTCGACGTTGCCGTCGACGAGGAGAGCCTGCGCCTTCCGCGACCTCGGGCACTCGCGCCAGAAGTGCCCGCGCTGTCCACAGCCGTAGCAGCGCCCGCGCCGCTTCCCTTCGCCGCCTGACGCCGTGCTCGCTGTTCCATCATCGTCGTGGTCGTTGGAGCTGCCTCCGCCCTGCTGTCGCCGCCACGCCGCCCACTGCGCCGCCGTGAGCACCAACTTCTCCTCCGCTTGCTCGCCGCCGGCCTGCGCACGTCGCCGTGAGCGCTCGTCAAACGCCTTCAGGCGACCCAGCGCCTCCTCGAACGGCATGGTGTCGGGGTCGCAGAACTGCTCGATGCCGGCCACCGCGCCGTACAGGCGATCCGGCACCGTGTCCAGGAGCTTTTTGACCATCGCGGCGTCGTCCAGCGTCGCGCCGAGTCCCGCGTAGCGCGCCTCCATGCTCCCGACCCTTCCGGCGAAGATGTCCAGCGACTCCCCGTCCGCCATCCGCAGCCGATCGAAGTCGCCACGGATCGTCGCCAGCCTCGCCGCCCTGACCCGATCCACGCCTACGAATTGTGTCTTCAGGCAGGTCCAGACCTCCGCCGCCGTCTTCTTCGTCGACACCTGCATCAGCAGGTCCTCGCTGAGCGTACCGAGTAGGTACGCACGCGCCGGCTTGTCCTTCTTCGCGATGACCGCCGCCGCCGAATCCTCCGTCGGCTCCACAACCTCCCAATACCCGGCCGCGTCCAGGTTCGCCTTCACCTCGATTGCCCACGTGGTGTAGTTGTCACCCGTGAGCATCGGCACCGGCACTGTCAGCAAGCTCCCCGAACCGCCGGCGTACGGCACAAGCGACATCGCCGGCGACCGCTCCCCGCAACCTGGCTCTGATGCCAATTATTGGCGCAGCAGCCTTGCCCCTCGCCGTCACTCTCTCTCGCTCGAACGAAAAAGAAGAAGAAGCACAAGACTTAGGTGGACACAGGTGGTTTCCGGCGCACGAACGCCCGCCGCACGAACGGCCTTTTACTTGAGCACGAACTCAACTCCACACCAATTACAACGACCGCTTTATACCAGGCCCGGCGCTGGGACACGCCCCTACCCAACCGCACGCCCGATCGATCCGCTCTGGCCGCGCCCTCGCCGCGCACGTACGCACGCGAGTCGCCACGAGCCCACCGCGATCTCCACGCGCACCCGGACCAGGTCGCCAACGGCATCCTACAGCTACGGCGCGCACATACGCACGCCCACACACAACGCACGCACGCCCTCGGGCACACACACACGCGCCCGAGCCCCGCCACGGGCCGGACCCGATGCGCCCCGCACGCACACATGCACGCGACCGCGTCCAGCCGTGGCTTATTGCCCAACAGAAGCGATCTCCTTCATCTTGGCCAACAGATCAGCATTGCCAAACGCTAACGCCTCAATGAGCCCGTTCCATCCCCAACTATCGTCCATCTGCTAAGATAATATACAAATGAATTAATTAGATGTCATTATTAATTATATACATCAAAAACACAAAGAGTAAAATGACACTACAAATGGAAAGTTGTATACATATACAAATATTTGAACAATCTAATTTATGAATGCATATTTCCAAAATATTACTGATCAATTCTGTCAAGATACTATCTAGTGCACATAATCCATCATACGCTGGTCATATAAGAAAAAAGGCATGGCATATAATTAATCGATATAAAAACAAGATATCATGCATGCATCTATTCTTTTTGCGAGAAATGCATATATTCTAATATAAAAAGCAAACTATCATCTTTATGTTCATATTGTTGGAAATATGCCCTAGAGGCAATAAATAAAGTGTTTATTATTATATTTTCTTGTTCATGGTAATCGTTTATTATCCATGCTATAATTGTATTGATTGGAAACTCAAATACATTTGTGGGTATATAGACAACATTGTGTCCCTAGTATGCCTCTAGTAGACTAGCTTGTTTATCAAAGATGGTTAAGGTTTCCTAGCCATGGACATGAGATGTCATTTGATAACGGGATCGCATCATTAAGAGAATGATGTGATGGACAAGACCCAAACTATAAACGTAGCATATGATCGTGTCAGTTTATTGCTACAGTTTTCTGCATGTCAAGTATCTGTTCCTATAACCATGAGATCATGCAACTCACTAGCACCGGAGGAATACCTTGTGTGTATCAAACGTCGCAACGTAACTGGGTGACTATAAAGATGCTCTATAGGTATCTCCAAAGGTGTCAGTTGAGTTGGCATGGATCAAGACTGGGATTTGTTACTCCGTGTGATGGAGAGGTATCTCAGGGCCCACTCGGTAATACAACATCACAACAAGCCTTGGAAGCAATGTGACTAAAGTGTTAGCCACGGGATCTTGTATTACGGAACGAGTAAAGAGACTTGCCGGTAACGAGATTGAACTAGGTATAGAGATACCGACGATCGAATCTCGGGCAAGTAACATACCGATTAACAAAGGGAACATCATACGGGATTAACTGAATCCTTGACATAGAGGTTCAACCGATAAAGATCTTCGTAGAATATGTAGGAACCAATATGGGCATCCAGGTCCCGCTATTGGTTATTGACCGTACAGGTGTCTCGGTCATGTCTACATAGTTCTCGAACCCGCAGGGTCTGCACACTTAAGATTTGGTGACGTTTCGGTATAGTTGAGTAATGTATGTTGGTGACCGAAGGTTGTTCGGAGTCCCGGATGAGATCCCGGACGTCACGAGGAGCTCCGGAATGGTCCGGAGGTAAAGATTGATATATAGGAAGTCCCGTTTTGGTCACCGGAAAAGTTTCGGGTATTTCCGGTAAAGTACCGGGGGTGCCGGGAGACCATCGGGAGGGGCCACCCACCTCAGAGGGCCCCATGGGCTGTGAGAGGAGTCATACCAGCCCCTGGTGGGCTGCCGACCCTCCCACTAAGGCCCATGCGGCTGAGGAGGTGGGAGAAGGAAAAAACCCCAAGTGGTGAAGGAGGACTCCAAGTAGGAAAGGAATCCTACTTGGAGTAGGATTGGAGGTGGACTCTTCCACCTCCACCTGGTTCGGCTGACCCTAGGGTGAAGCCCTAGGGCGCCAGCCCCTCCTCCCTCCCTCCTATATATACTAGAGGGGAGAGAGGGCAAACACCCCAATCCAAGCCACGGTGCAGCCCTCTCTCCCCGATAGATAGTCTCTCTCTAGTTTCGGCGGTGCTTAGGCGAAGCCCTGCCGGAATAGTTTCACCACCATCGCCGCCACGCCGTCACGCTGCTGGAGAACTCGTCTACCTCTTCGCCCCCTCTTACTGGATCAAGAAGGCGGAGATCGTCATCAAGCCGTACGTGTGCTGAACGCGGAGGTGCCGTCCGTTCGGCGCTAGATCGGGACGGATCGCGGGACGGCTGCGATTTGGATCGCGAAGACGTTCGACTACACCAACCGCGTTTCTTAACGCTTCCCGCTTAGCGATCTACAAGGGTATGTAGATCCACTCTCCCTCTCATAGATGCTCATCACCATGGATAGATCTTGCGTGTGCGTAGGAGAAATTTTTTTAATTCCCATGCAACGTACCCCAACAGTGGCAGCATGAGCTAGGTCTATGCATAGATGAGATCTTGAGTAGAAGACACAGGAGTTTGTGGGCGTTGATGTTCAGATTGCTTCCTCCCTTAGTCTTTTCTTGATTCGGCGGTATTGTGGGATGAAGCGGCCCGGACCAACATTACTCGTACGCTTACGAGAGACCGGTTCCCTCAACTGCAACTTTGTTGCATAAGATGGCTGGCGGGTGTCTGTTTCTCCCACTCTACTTGGATCGGATTTGATTGAGGCGGTCCTTGTAGAAGGTTGAATAGCAATTTGCGTATCACCGTTGTGGTTTTGCGTAGGTAAGAATCGTTCTTGCTAGATACCCATAGCAGCCACGTAAAACATGCAACAACAATTAGAGGACGTCTAACTTGTTTTTGCAGGGTATGTTGTGATGTGATATGGCCAAAGACATGATGTGATATATGTGATGTATATGATGGTCATGTTTTGTAATAGTTAATATCGACTTGCACGTCGATGAGTACGGCAACCGGTAGGAGCCATAGGGTTGTCTTTAATTAATTTGCGTTGTTTGTTGTACTTTATCGCTATGCGTTAGCAATAGTTGTAGAAGCAAGAGTTGGCGCGACAACCTCATGGCGGCACGTTGATGGAGATCAAGATGATGGAGATCATGGTGTCATGCCGGTGACGATGGAGATCATGCCGGTGCTTTGGAGATGGAGATCAAAAGCACAAGATCATGGCCATATCATGTCACTTATAAATTGCATGTGATGTTAATCCTTTTATGCACCTTGTTTTGCTTAGGACGACGGTAGCATTATAAGGTGATCCCTCACTTAAATTTCAAGATAAAATTGTGTTCTCCCCGAGTGTGCACCATTGCGAAAGTTCGTCGTTTCGAAGCACCACGTGATGATCGGGTGTGATAGACTCTACGTTCGCATACAACGGGTGCAAGCCAGTGTTGCACGTGCGGAACACTCGGGTTAAAGTTGACGAGCCTAGCATGTACAGACATGGCCTCGGAACACAAGAGACCGAAAGGTCGAACATGAGTCATATAGTAGATATGATCAACATGGAGATGTTCACCATTGAAACCACCTCATCTCACGTGATGATCGGACTTGGGTTGGTGAATTTGGATCATGTGTCACTCGAATGACCAGAGGGATGTCAATTTGAGTGGGAGTTTTTAAGTAATATGATTAACTAAACTCATTATCTTGAACAATAGTCTAAGTTGTCTTTGCAAATTTTATGTTGTAGATCAATGGCTCGCGCAGTAGCACCCCTGAATTTTAATGCGTTCCTAGAGAAAGCTAAGTTGAAAGATGATGGAAGCAACTTTGTAGACTGGGCCCGTAATCTGAGGATTGTCCTCACGTTCTCCCAAAAGGATTATGTCCTTGATGCACCGCTAGGTGATGCACCCACCCTCCCGGCGACTGAAGATGTTTTGAACGTCTGGCAGTCGCGACAGGATGACTACTCAATAGTTCAGTGTTCGATTTTGTATGGTCTAGAACCGGGACTTCAAAGACGTTTTGAACGTCATGGAGCATATGAGATGTTCCAGGAGTTGAAGTTTATCTTTGAGAAGCATGCCCGGATCGAGAGGTATGAAACCTCCAATAAGTTCTATACCTGCAAGATGGAAGAGAACGGGTCTATCAGCTAGCATGTACTCAAAATGTCTGGATACTCAAACCGTCTGGCTGAGTTGGGTTTACCACTCCCGCCAGAAGAGGTCGTTGATAGAGTTCTTCAATCACTGCCACCTAGCTACAAAAGCTTTGTGATGAAATATAACATGCAAGGGATGAATAAGTCAGTCGCCGAGCTGTTTGCGATGCTGAAAGTCGCTGAGTCAGAAATCCAGAAGGAGCATCAAGTGTTGATGGTCAATAAAACCACAAGTTTCAAGAAAAACGGCAAGGGCAAGAAGGGTAACTCCAAGAAGAGTGGCAAAGCTGTTGCCTCTCCCGTGAAGAAACCCAAGGCTGGACCCAAGCCGGAAACTGAGTGCTTTCATTGCAAGGGAACTGGTCACTCGAAGCGAAACTGCCCCAAGTATCTGGCCGACAAGAAGGCGGCCAACGCCAAACAAGGTATATACGATATACATGTTACTGATGTGTACCTTACCAGCTCTCGTTGTAGTGCTTGGGTATTTGATACCGGTTCGGTTGCTCACATTTGCAACTCAAAGCAGGAACTACGGAATAGACGAAGGCTGGCAAAGGACAAAGTGACGATGCGCGTGGGAAATGGTTCCAAGGTTGATGTGATCGCCGTCGGCACGCTCACTCTTCGATTACCATCGGGATTAGTGATGAACCTGAATAATTGTAATTTAGTGCCTGCGTTAAGCATGAACATTATATCTGGATCTTGTTTATTGCGAGATGGTTACTCATTTAAGTCAGAGAATAATGCTTGTTCTATTTACATGAGTAATATCTTTTATGGTCATGCACTCAATGTGAGGGGTTTATTCTTGTTGAATCTCGATAGTGATGATACACAAGTTCATAACATTGATGCCAAAAGATGTAGAGTAAATAATGATAGTAGCACTTTCTTGTGGCACTGCCACTTAGGTCATATTGGTGTAAAACGCATGAAGAAGCTCCATGCTGATGGACTTTTGGAGTCACTTGATTTTGAATCGCTTGACACATGTGAACCATGCCTCATGGGCAAGATGACTAAGACCCCGTTTTCCGGTACAATGGAGCGGGCAAGTGACTTGTTGGAAATCATACATACCGATGTGTGCGGTCCAATGAGCATTGAGGCGCGCGGTGGATATCGTTACTTACTCACCTTCACCGATGACTTAAGTAGATATGGGTATATTTACTTAATGAAACACAAGTCTGAAACGTTTGAAAAGTTCAAGCAATTTCAGAGTGAAGTTGAGAATCATCGTAAGAAGAAGATTAAGTTCCTACGATCTGATCGAGGAGGAGAATATCTGAGTTATGAGTTTGGCACTCACTTAAGACAATGTGGAATTGTTTCACAGTTGACACCGCCTGGAACACCACAGCGTAATGGTGTGTCCGAACATCGTAATCGAACCTTATTAGATATGGTGCGATCTATGATGTCTCTTGCCGATTTGCCACTATCATTTTGGGGTTATGCATTAGAGACAACTGCATTCACTTTAAATAGGGCACCATCTAAATCCGTTGAGATGACGCCGTATGAACTATGGTTTGGCAAGAAACCAAAGTTGTCATTTCTTAAAGTTTGGGGATGTGATGCTTATGTCAAAAAGCTTCAGCCTGAAAAGCTAGAACCCAAAGCGGAGAAATGCGTCTTCATAGGATATCCAAAAGAGACAGTTGGGTATACCTTCTATCTCAGATCCAAAGGCAAAGTGTTTGTCGCTAAGAACGGGTCATTTCTTGAGAAAGAGTTTCTCTCGAAAGAGTTGAGTGGGAGGAAGATAGAACTTGATGAGGTTCTTGAACCTTTGCTTCAACCTGAGAGTAGCGCAGCGCAGAAAGATGTTTCTGTGGAGCCTGCATCAGGTGAAGAGGAAGCTAATGATATTGATCATGAAGTTTCGGATCAAGTTGCTATAGAACCTCGCAGGTCGACAAGGGCACGTACTGCTCCTGAGTGGTACGGTAACCCTGTCTTAGAGGTCATGTTGTTGGACAATGATGAACCTAGGAGATATGAAGAAGCGATGATGGGCCCGGATTCCGACAAATGGTTAGAAGCCATGAAATCCGAAATAGGATCCATGTATGAAAACAAAGTATGGACTTTGGAAGTATTACCTGAAGGGCGAAAGGCCATTCAGAATAAATGGATCTTTAAGAAGAAGACTGACGCGGACGGTAATGTCACCGTCTATAAAGAACGACTTGTGGCAAAAGGTTTTTCACAAGTTCAAGGAGTTGACTACGATGAGACTTTCTCTCCGGTAGTGATGCTTAAGTCAGTCAGAATCATGTTGGCAATAGCTGCATTTTTCAATTATGAAATCTGGCAGATGGATGTCAAAACAGCATTCCTTAACGGTTTCCTTAAGGAAGAGTTGTATATGATGCAACCAGAAGGTTTTGTCGATCCAGAGAATGCTGACAAAGTGTGCAAGCTCCAGCGATCCATTTATGGACTGGTGCAAGCATCTCGGAGTTGGAATAAGCGCTTTGATGAGGTGATCAAAACGTTTGGGTTTATACAAGTTTATGGAGAAGCTTGTATTTACAAGAAAGTGAGTGGGAGCTCTATAACGTTTCTAGTGTTATATGTGGATGACATATTACTAATTGGAAACAATATAGATTTTTTGGAGAGCGTAAAGGAATACTTGAACAAGAGTTTTTCAATGAAGGACCTAGGAGAAGCTGCTTTTATATTAGGCATCAAGATCTATAGAGATAGATCAAGACACTTAATAGGACTTTCACAGAGCACATACCTTGATAAAGTTTTAAAGAAGTTCAAAATGGAACAGTCCAAGAAGGGGTTCTTGCATGTGTTACAAGGTGTGAAGTTGAGTAAGACTCAATGCCCAGTGACTGCAGAAGATGAAAAGATGAGTGTCGTCCCCTATGCTTCTGCCATAGGCTCTATCATGTATGCAATGCTGTGCACTAGACCAGATGTCATCCTTGCCGTAAGTTTGGTCGGAAGGTTTCAAAGTGATCCAGGAATGGAACACTGGACAGCGGTCAAGAATATCCTGAAGTACCTGAAAAGGACCAAGGAGATGTTTCTCGTTTATGGAGGTGATCAAGAGCTCATCGTACAGGGTTACGTCGATGCAAGCTTTGACACAGATCCGAATGACTCTAAGTCTCAAACCGGATACGTATATATTCTTAATGGGGGAGCGGTAAGCTCGTACAGTTCCAAGCAAAGCGTGGTAGCCGATTCTACGTGCGAAGCGGAGTACATAGCTGCCTCGGAGGCGACAAAGGAAGGTGTCTGGATGAAGCAGTTCATGACAGATCTTGGGGTTGTGCCCAGTGCACTGGACCCAATAGCTCTATTCTGTGACAACACTGGTGCCATTGCTCTAGCAAAGGAACCAAGGTTTCACAAGAGGACCAGACACATAAAGCGACGCTTCAACTCCATCCGGCATTCCATCGAGGTGGAAGACATAAATATTTGCAAAGTACACACGGATCTGATTGTCGCAGACCCGTTGACAAAACCTCTTCCACGGGCTAAACATGATCAGCACCAGGACTGTATGGGTATTAGATTCATTACAATGTAAATCACATAGTGATGTGAGCTAGATTATTGACTCTAGTGCAAGTGGGAGACTGTTGGAAATATGCCCTAGAGGCAATAAATAAAGTGTTTATTATTATATTTCCTTGTTCATGATAATCGTTTATTATCCATGCTATAATTGTATTGATTGGAAACTCAAATACATGTGTGGGTATATAGACAACACTGTGTCCCTAGTATGCCTCTAGTAGACTAGCTTGTTTATCAAAGATGGTCAAGGTTTCCTAGCCATGGACATGACATGTCATTTGATAACAGGATCGCATCATTAGGAGAATGATGTGATGGACAAGACCCAAACTATAAACGTAGCATATGATCGTGTCAGTTTATTGCTATAGATTTCTGCATGTCAAGTATCTGTTCCTATGACCATGAGATCATTCAACTCATTGGCACCGAAGGAATACCTTGTGTGTATCAAACGTCGCAACGTAACTGGGTGACTATAAAGATGCTCTACAGGTATCTCCAAAGGTGTCAGTTGAGTTGGCATGGATCAAGACTGGGATTTGTTGCTCCGTGTGACGGAGAGGTATCTCAGGGCCCACTCGGTAATACAACATCACAACAAGCCTTGCAAGCAATGTCACTAAAGTGTTAGCCACGGGATCTTGTATTACAGAACGAGTAAAGAGACTTGCCGGTAACGAGATTGAACTAAGTATAGAGATACCGACGATCGAATCTCGGGCAAGTAACATACCGACTAACAAAGGGAACTTCATACGGGATTAACTGAATCCTTGACATAGAGGTTCAACCGATAAAGATCTTCGTAGAATATGTAGGAACCAATATGGGCATCCAGGTCCCGCTATTGGTTATTGACCGTAGAGGTGTCTCGGTCATGTCTACATAGTTCTCGAACCCGCAGGGTCTGCACACTTAAGGTTCGGTGACGTTTCGGTATAATTGAGTTATGTATGTTGGTGACCGAAGGTTTTTCGGAGTCCCGGATGAGATCCCGGACATCACGAGGAGCTCCGGAATGGTCCGGAGGTAAAGATTGATATATAGGAAGTCCCGTTTTGGTCAGCGGAAAAGTTTCGGGTATTTCCGGTAAAGTACCGGGTGTGCTGGGAGACCATCGGGAGGGGCCAGCCACCTCAGAGGGCCCCATGGGCTGTGAGAGGAGTCAGACCAGCCCCTGGTGGGCTGGACGACCCTCCCACTAAGGCCCATGCAACTGAGGAGGTGGGAGAAGGAAAAAAACCCAAGTGGGGAAGGAGGACACCAAGTAGGAAAGGAATCCTACTTGGAGTGGGATTGGAGGTGGACTCTTCCACCTCCACCTGGTTCGGCCGACCCTAGGGCGCCAGCCCCTCCTCCCTCCCTCCTATATATACTAGAGGGGAGAGAGGGCAAACACCCCAATCCAAGCCACGGTGCAGCCCTCTCTCCCCGATAGATAGTCTCTCTCTAGTTTCGGGGTGCTTTGGCGAAGCCCTGCCGGAATAGTTCCACCACCATCGCCGCCACGCCGTCGCTCTGCCAGAGAACTCGTCTACCTCTTCGCCCCCTCTTGCTGGATCAAAAAGGCGGAGATCGTCATCAAGCTGTACGTGTGCTGAACGCGGAGGTGCCGTTCGTTCGGCGCTAGATCGGGACGGATTGCGGGACGGCTGCGATTTGGATCGCGAAGACGTTCGACTACACCAACCGCGTTGCTTAACGCTTCCCGCTTAGCGATCTACAAGGGTATGTAGATCCACTCTCCCTCTCATAGATGCTCATCACCATGGATAGATCTTGCGTGTGCGTAGGAGAAATTTTTTTGTTTCCCATGCAACGTATCCCAACACATATGAATATGAACACGAAATGAGTGAATATGAACATGTTCCTTCACCAAGCTTCTTTCGTGTTCATATATATTTTTTCACAAATATGAATTTTAATGCATGACGCCACATATCCCCTTCGTTTTCATATTCACTACACCATAAACAAACACAACTGCAGGAATGTCTAGCAGTGGCGGGTGGAAAAAGGCCAGCAGTGGCTTTCCAGGCTCTCAGGGCCGCCCGGCATCGACCTTCCGTCACTGCTATCACCGCATTAGTGGCGGGCATCCGGCCGCCATTGGTAGATAGAACACAGTGGCGGGCGCGTGTAGGAGCCAGCCACTGATTGGTTTGGTATCCATGGCGGGCTATTGTTACGCCCGCCACTGAGTGTCAGTCACACAAATTAAAATTGTAACAATGATGGCAACACTTATATTAGAATATGGCAGATGATAGTTTCATACAACACATATCAGAATACATTGATAAGAATAAGAGAGGATGAAATGTTGTTGCGTACATTAACCTCTAATTGTTGCCAATTATGACTACAAATGCTCCAACTAAATATTCATAGGTAGGTAGCAACCAATACTTCCGTAGGCAAAACACGACTAACGATACAAACATCCACCAGTAAATTAGTCCTGATAATGACAAAGGACTAGGATCTACTCCTCTCTTTTAGGATAAATTTGAAAGAATAAGAATGCGCCTACATCTTCATGGTGGGGCGCAAAGATTCACTGATCTCCAATTTTTGGTCTGCACACATTCAATATTTACCGCCATTCGTCAATTTTAAGGCGTCCATCTCGTGGGTTTGCAATCGAATAGGTCTCTTTGAAATTGGTCTTCTAATGCCAAATAATTGTCCTCTCACCTATGGCAGCATCGCTGCAGGCACAACAACTCTTGGGAGCTTCTGTTGAAAAACAGCATAGTAACATAGTAAATAGTGTTGTTTATTTAATGTGGACTAGTGGCACAATAATAGTACAAAATCATACCATGCATTTTTTATGAATGTTGGTGTTGGTCAACTTGCGGACTTGTGGCACGTATTGTGCAGTATTTGGACCATCTCCGTAAGTGCCCTTAAACGACTCAACGTTATTAACAAATGAGATAAGATAATTCTTCTCCTCCCAAGTAAGCTTGGAGCCAGCAGTGTAATAGGTCTCGTATATTCAATATTTTTCTTCCACATGGAAAATAAGTTGTATATTTAAATTAAAATGTTAATTTAGGGGTGAATAACAAATATTTTAGGATTAGCAAGATATATTACTTCACAAAATTATGTAAGAAACTCATACGGAGGAAAAATAGGAATCATGTCTATTTCCACTCAAATGTCTTGATCAAAAGGAGATGTGTTGCTGTAAAAGATGCCAATATCAAAGGTTATATTCATACCCTCCTCAAATCTGTAAGCCTTGCATGATCCTTTGCAATTTTTGCAACTAACATATGCGTGATCTACTTCATTGTAGATCGTAGCTTCGAAAATGAAGCCATGTTTTGTCTTCAGGTTAACAGTCCTTTCAGTAATGTCCTATGTGTCTTTGACATGGAGCTTCTCTAGGACAAAACGCCTTGCATGGCAAGGAATATAAGCAGTGATTTCTAATCCAGAGGTTAATCGTACTCTGGCAACTTTATGTATGGCAGAGTTGGGTTTTTTGGGGTTGATTGTGGAAAAGTCGACAGATAAGTCACCCTTACTGTCCCTTTACAGAACCGTACATGAGATTTTCACCTCATGCGGCTCCTTGGTCAATTCTTTCAATGGGATCCTTTTCCTCGTTTTAGAGTCTCCGCCCTTCTTCCACTCCGTCCCGAAGTATAACTAAGACCAATTGAGTCACATTTTCATGTTCTAATTGAACACTTTCCATTTATGATATGATTAAAGGAGAACATTGTTCTTTTACCAAACATATGCGGATCAAATCACGTCTTATAATAATAAGAAATCTTTCTCAGAATCAATCACCTTGCCCCTCATTCTTTGAGAATCAGAAGGTGGGATGCACTAGTCGGATTGAGAGAAAACATAAATTACATGTTAAACCAAAAATCTAGAGACATGTGAACTTCAGAAGGAAATATGTGCAGAAATTACCGTATAATATTTGTAGTCCTATTTAAGCGTTAGCGAGAAGTGCCTATCGTCCTCTAGATGAGGATTGTCGCAGATACCCCTGTTGTCGGAATAGTAGTCGCACTCGAGGATCCCAGCGAGCTCATCCTCCTCATTCATTTGTTGTGTTTATAGATGAAAGATTAAAAATCAACACAAAAAAATTCGTGCGAGCACACACTAACAGCATTATGATCACACATTACCAACACTACTTGTACCGCCTCGACGAGGCCACACCATTGTATCTTGACCATGTTTTGTATTTGGATAGGGGCACCCACTTTCTAGAAATTGAAGAAAATATGAATCACAAGCTAATGGAGTCGGCTCATATGTAAGCAAATCAAACATGCTTATTGATCACATAAAGGCATACGAAACTAAGTTCACATAGATCAGATCATATAGATCACATAAAGGCATTGTAGCACTAGTTCATAATATGAAATTAAGTTCAGCTCCGTCATAACAACATGAAATTATGTTCACATAGATCATATAGATCACATAGAGGCAGTGCAACACTAGTTCACAAGCAAATGCTTAGCTCTGTCTGGAGCTATCCTCGTCTCCAATCATATTATTGATCTAGACTAGGGCGGTCTTCGCAGCTTCGGCGGCTATACGCGCCATCACGACAGCTCCTTGCGCACTTCTGTAGGAGTGTGTAGAGCTCGATGCGGCTACTACTACCTCCACTAAGAAGAGCATGACATGTGTGTAATGAACCACTGAGTGACATGCATGTGATGAACCAATGATACGTCTCTAACGTATCTATAATTTTTTATTTTTTCGTGCTACTTTTGTATCAATCTTATATACTTTAGAGGCAATTTTATATCCTTTTTGGGAACTAACCTATTAAATTAGTGCGCAGTGCCAGTTCTTGTCTTTGACTATTTCCTTATTTTGCGGAAAATCACTACCAAACGAACTCCAAACGGAACAAAACTTTACGGTGATTTTTCTGGACCAACACGGATCCTTGAATCATCGGGAGGAGACCTGAAGCCATACGAGAGGGCCACAAGCTCAGGCGGAACGCCCTCAGGGGGGCGCGCCGTGTGAGCTTGTGGGTCCCTCGTTCCTCTTCTCGGTCGCCTCTTCATCCTATAAATTCACATATATTCTAGTAACCATGAAAGAAGACCCGAAACAATTTTTCTGCTGCCGCAAGTCTCTCTTCCACCGTGAACACATCTGGAGGCCTCTGCATGTACTCTGTCGGAGGGGGAATCGATCACGGAGGCCATCTACATCAACCGTGTTGCCTCCATGATGATGTGTGACTAGTTCACCACAGACCTATGAGTCCAAGTGATTAGCTAGATGGCTCTCTCTCTCTCTCTACGCTCTTCAATACCATGTTTTCTTCAGAGATCAATCCTATGTAATCCCTTTTTGTTGTGTGTTCGTTGGGATCCGATGAATTGCTTGTTTATGATCAGATTATTCATTGAAATTAATTTAGTCTTCTCTGAAATTTATAATGACTTTATAATGCATGATTGTTCTAGCTATGTATGCTTTCCGATCTATGAGTCTTCTTTGGCCAAATAGAATGATCATCAGAGGGAATGGTGCATAGTAGTAGGTTCAATATTGCAGTGTCTTCACCCAGTGAAAGAAAGGGTAGCGAGTCACGTATTTGTATTGTTGCTACTAAGGATAAAACGAAGGAGTCTAAACATATTGTTTGTCATACTTTGTCTACATTATATCATCTTGCTTAAAGCGTTACTCAGTTTTTCATGAACTTAATACCATAGGAACTAATGTGAAATTCCTTCGAGAGTTAACGGTTCTAGGCTACACAGAGTCTTTGATCATTCTTGCCACATATATTATTTTCTTTTTTCTTTTTGAGACATTCTCGCTAAGCTTTATTCAAATCATCTTAACATTTACAGGGATAAAATTCAAATCCTAAAAAGTCTATGATACGTCTCCGTCGTATCTATAATTTTTGATTGTTCCATGCCAATATAATACAAATTTCACATACTTTTGGCAACAATTTATATGATTTTTTGGACTAACCTATTGATCCAGTGCCCAGTGCCAGTTCCTGTTTTTTGTGTGTTTTTTGTTTCGCAGAAATTCCATATCTAACGAAGTCCAAACGCGATAAAAATTTACGGAGATTTATTTTGGAATATTTTTGAATTTTGGGAAGTGGAATCAATGCAAACGGAGGCCCACAACGAGCACGATACACCAGGGCGCGCCGGAGGGCCCAGGCGCGCCGTGGTGTCTTGTGCCCACCTCGTACGTCGGTTCGAGCTCTCCTTTGGGCTTAAGGAAGCTAATTTTTGGAAACAAATCGTGTTAAAATTTCAGCGCAATCAGAGTTACGGATCTCCGGGAATATAAGAAACGGATTTCGGCCAGAAAACAAGAACGAGAAACAGAAGAGAACAGAGAGGGAGATCCAATCTAGGAGGGGCTCCTGCCCCTCCGCCGCCATGTCGGCCATGGACCAGAGGGGGAATTCTCCTCCCATCTAGGGGAGGCCAAGGAAGAAGAAGAAGGAGGGGGGCTCTCTCCCCCTCTCTCCCGGTGGCGCCGGAACGCCGCCGGGGCAAGGATCGTGACGGCGATCTACACCAACAACTTCGCCGCCGTTAACACCAACTCTCTCCCCGTCTATGCAGCGGTGTAACACCTCTCTTCCCCGCTGTAATCTCTAATTAAACATGGTGCTCAACTCCATATATTATTTCCGAATGATATTTAGCTATCCTATGTGAAGGGTAACGCAGCAGAAAACAAAAAATTCCGACCTACGAAACAGCCCAGGACCACTATGGAGACTGCATACAAGGTTTGATCTTTTTCGTTACCGACTTGTAGCGCAGCGGAAGTAGAGTCGATGACGATCGGCGGTGCAGATCCCCGCAGCTAGGATTTACAACCTCCCAACCGCGAGGATGTATACCCTCATCCGCCCCACGGACAGTCCCCCGGACGGTGTCACGGACAGCCCTTCGGGAGGACCATCGAGACTCGGACAGTCACTCGGACAGCCCTTCGGGAGGACCCTCGAAACTCGGACAGCCACTCGGACAGCCCTTCGGGAGGCACTCTCGAACTAAGACCAAAACTACGATCTCTCTACAGAGTTGGACACATACGGTGTCATCTATCCGGCAAGGCTTCGCCGTCCAGAACTAGTTCCCACCGGAACCCATACAGCCTTTCGGATCTACGAAACTATTTCGCTGGGAGGGAGAGAAGCCAGATAACATCAGATGGCATGTGTATCTGAGAAAGAGTGAGTGTGGAGAGTGCATCTCCACCTCTATTTATAGGAAAACCCAAGGGGTAGGGTGACACTTGATATACCCAAAATGCCCTTCACAAGGGCACAAAGGTAAAAGCAAGTGGGCAGCCCTTATCCTTCCATGTCATCCCTAGAGATATTTGTGAGTAAAGCCTCAAAAGGTGGCTTTCCATAAAGTAATCCAAAAAGCACTTTCACTATTCAGGACGACATATTTTAGCGTCCGTTCGAACTGAAAATATTTATGTGGGCTTAGAACATTTCCAGTACCCACTAAAATAATTTTCAACGCGTTCCGAAACAATTCCGGTTTAGTGATTTTCATCTGCGAAAAGCATCTGAAGCAGTTCCGACAGCTCCGGAACATTTCCGGTTTTCATCCCGGAAAATTCCAGAAAGTTTCCAGAACGATTCTGGCACCCTCCAAGAATTATCAGGCATGTGCCGAAACCAATTTGACTTTATGGTGTACTCCGAAACAACTTTTCGGTTTAGTGATTTTCATCTGTGAAAAGCAACTAAAGCGGTTCCGGCAGTCCCAGAACATTTTCGGTTTTCATCTCTGAAAAATCTCAGAAGTTACCAGAACAATTCTCGTACCTTCCAATAATTTCCAGGCATGTGCCGAAACCAATTTGACTTAATGGTACACTCCGAAACAACTTTTCGGTTTTACCGAAACTCTTCCGGTGTTCTCTCTCTCCGGAACTCTTCCGTTGTCTCCGAAACTTTTTCGGTGAATTTCTCTCAGACTCCCTGTCTAGTATTCAACAGATAGATGACCCTTAAGCGTGTGACCCTATAGGTTCGGTGAAGCGTAGACATGACCCGGAACCCCTTCCGATCAATGATCAACATCGGAGCCGTGGACACCCATATTGACCCCTATACCCACACGAATGAATATTCGAGTGAACCTCCAGTTGCCGTGAGCTATTCCTGTTGCTTCGCGATATGTTACAAATACCCGAGGTGAGACATGTTGGCATCCCCGTGGATCAACAACTTGTCCACTATGCCAGTTACCTCGTTACCGGTATTGTTCTCTTTTCTCGTTCCCGTGTTCCGGCATCCCCGTGATCAAATCACAAAGTGTCTGGCCAGACCATGATGGATACCATAACACCGAGAGGGCCCAGAGATATCTCTCCATCGTCGGAGGAGCAAATCCCAATCTTGAGCTATCAAGTTACTTGACATACTTTTCCATGATCCCGTAAGCCGCCGTAATAGCCACCCAGTTACGGATGACGTTTAACAAACCCCAAAGTTCATGAAGCAAGCATGAAGAAACTCGATACTCTCATGGTCTAAGGAATCATGCAAACGTAAACCATCTCTGTGTTATTAACCATTAACTTGTGACGAATGTATCTCATAGCATAACATCAATTCGGGTCGATTCAACACAAATGTTCTTCCAACATTGTGCCCTCAAAATTGCTGGCATAGACATGCCCATGATCAGGAAAACAGAACCATCATGCAACACTTGAGCTAGTCTTAGAGGCCAGACTAGGAATACATTTTACCGTTTATTATTCCACACGTGCATATGAGTCTTCCTCCGAGCCTCGTGGTTATTGTAGACTCGAGAACCATAGCAGTTATAGCATGGAACATAAACCTAATTATGAACAGGGAGATAATCAATAACATTTATTATTGCCTCTAGGGCATATCTCCTACAGACTCCCACTTGCACTAGAGTCAATAATCTAGTTAATGCTAATGCACTTTACACCTATGGCACACTGGTGTAAAATATGCTTCGCATGTGGTATAGCCTGATGTCCAACGGATCTGACGACTTCAGCTCCGTGTGTAACTATCCTTGTGTTTTCACGCTTTCACAAAATTCATATTTTCTGTGGACTTGGCTTTGCATATGTGTGAATCATTGGTCGAAACCTGATTCCTCAGACTGAGCTATGGAGCAACTATCTGCAATAGTGTCCCATAGATTAAAGCCATCTTGGAACCATACTAAGTTCATGAATGAACTATATGATTCAACAACTTCTTTGTCGCTTCTAAAGCATCAACATACTTAGCCTTTGTTATAGAATTCGCCACAGTATCTTGTTTGGAACAATTTCCAACTACCGTGCCACTATATTGTGTATTACACAAAACCCTTAACTTAAATCGAAAATCGCATGGAGCATTGATGAAGACTGTATCGATGTAATTACTTACAACGAGCACTTCATAATCTCTGCTTGCGAGAAAACATGTCATCAGTACTACTCTAGTACCTAATGACATCTTTCACTGTTGTCCCATGATCAGTACTTTTGATCACTTTGGTATCTATACTCGCAACAACTTTGGAGTATTGGACATATCTGGTTGTTTTTACATACCATGGAATACATGATTAATCCAAACACAAGAGTGTGTGGAATCACCATCATGTATTTTGCTCATCTGTGTTTTGAGACACCGAGTCTTGCAAAACTCTTTCCATGTGACTTCGGCAAGAATCACTCCTTGGCGTTTTAAATGCTAAAAGGTTTTAGCACCTTGTCAATATGTATTCATTGCTTAGCCCCATTAGGTAAATCTATCTCCATAGATCATCATTCCTAATATTGAGGCTATTTAGCCTAAGTACTTCATCGAAAAACTATTTTCAAATGAAGTAATAATTCGTGTCAAGAAATTTTATTTCCAATTAACAATGTGTCAAGCACACAAGGTTTTTAGAAATATTATTATGGTCCCACTTACTTTCTTGAATCACAAGCATCTTCGTTATCCATTGATGAAGTCAAACCCCTTTGACCATTTCATCAAAACACGAAAAATCCAACTCCTCTTTGCTCTCTTCTGTCCATCGCTGGAACTCTGAAGTTTGCATACCTACTAGCATCCTCTGGATCGACAAATTACTTTGGACTGTATCACATACAAGTCCTAGGTTTCATTTCCATCAGATGGAAATCCTTTTGTCATCCATGTTTCATATCTCATGATTGAAATATGTATTAATTGCTAGCTCAACCCGAACCGACTTTAAGCATCGCTACGGTGAGACAATCTCATCGTAGTCAACTCCTTGAACTTGTTATTGCAACAAGTCGAGCTTTATGGATAAAACATTTTATCCGTATCAGTTTTAGTTCCATAAATATTCGTTAGACTCTAAGTCTTCCGAAAGGTGTATCAAGATTTTAATCTCGAATCACTTATATGGAAACTATCTCGGATTGTATTGGCATTTAGCCAATTCCAGAGTCAGGGCCCATCAACGCTTCCTTGTGTATTGTAGGTATACTGTTGTCTAACAACAATATCTCGTTTGCGCACCTGATAGGTTTGCACGAGCTTTGCCTACGTGGTTCAGCTGTAAGTTCGACCGAAGTCCATATATTTACTGTAGAGACTTCCGTATCAGTCGCAGTAGGAAACCCTGGAATTACTTCCAAGGTTCCTTTCCTTTGATCTGATGACGAAGATACTGGTTATCTCGTCGAGGTGCACTATCCTCCCACTCACCTTTTGTAAGAACTATTCTCTTTAAAAGCATACCGTTTTGTGGCAAAAAACCTTTGCCTCGGTATAGTGGTGGGGGAATACCCAATGACTTGGGATAACCTACAAAGTAGCACTTGTCTGATTTGGAATAGGTTTGTAACCTTTTACACAAGCCCCATATTCCAAATGTTAAGAAAAGATATAACATGGTTGGGCGTACCATACCATGACGTCATTTCAACAGACCCGATGGAGCTCTTTTCAGTGTAAAAGCCGCAGTCTCTAAAGCATCACCTTTTAAAAGGGGTAATGGCAATTTTATTTATGTCATCTTTGATCTTACCATGTCATAAATGGTTCGATTACATCTTCACGGACTTTCCACTTGCAGTGGTGTTCCGGGAGGTGCAAGTTATGAAACCCCTTTCACAACTCATCAGACATTCGCTAAACTTGTAACTCAAATATTCCTTTCTGCAATCGAATTGTAGAAACATAATTTTCTTGTTACAATAACTTCTACTTCATTTTTGAAAACCTTTCGAATGCTTTCAAAAGATCCAGACTTACGTCTCATCAAGTAAATATCCATATATCTACTTGAGTCATTTCTGAAGAGAGATAAATCCACTACTTGCAACAACATTTATTGAACTACACACATCAAAATGTATGATCACCAATAAGTTTGTTGCTCGTTCCTTATGGCCTGTGAACGGTATTTCAGTCACTTCACTTTTCGGAAAAAAGTTGCAAGTGTCAGATGATTAAAATCAACCGACTTAAAAAATCCATTATAATGGAATTTTCCATGCGGGTTTCTCCAATGTGACCAAATGCAGTGCCACACTTGTGTGGTATTCTTTTAGTCTTGCGACATTTAGCATCAGTGTTATGGATGTATCATATTTCCATCAATATTCATAACATACATCCCATCTAGGATGGAAGCATGGCCCTTCATGTTATTCATAATACTGAACAACAATTGTTGTTTTTATGAACAACCTTCTTGCAAGATACCTTATGCAAAAGGCTAGAGTGTATGAAACTCTAAATGAATTATGAGGTAATGTATTATTATCAATATTCATAACATACATCTCATTCATAATGAAAGTATGGCCCTTATGTTATTCATAACACCGAACATTAAAAGTTCTCTTATGAATAACCTTCTTGCAAGATACTTTATGCAATGGGCTAGAGTGTGAAACTCTAAAATGAATTTATGAAAGTAAATACATAGGGAATACACCGATGGAAGGTATAGTAACATTTACTATGTTCCCTGTGTGTATCTAAACCTCATTCCTGGCTAGTCTTTCAGGCCATAGTAGTTCTTACATCGAGTTGTAACAAAATGCAATCAAGCGGGTATCTTTGTGATTAACTCACAATACCCAAGAATTAGTGATTAACATGTTTAACCATAATTCCCAAGAACTATATCTTTGACCAGCCTTCTATACATCAAAAAACTTGTATAACATTCATACATGAGCTGGATATTCCAGTCTTCTTTCTTTCTGCCATTATACTTCTAACAGTTTAACTTTTAGTATTTCTCCTACTCTCAAAAGAAACACCCAACTTAAGAGTGGCGTTAGCCCCGGACTTCCTAGGCGTGAAAGTTTCACTAACACACTTCGGACACTTCCTTTCTCTTTAAGTTGTTGTTTTATTCACCTTTCATCATATGACAGGCGTTCTTCCGGATCCATCTCTAATCAGTCCAATGTATAGTAAACACTTTACTAATGTTTTGCAAACAAACATTGCTTTGGATATCTCATATCTTTTAGCCTTTGTCTGTCTCTGAAAATGATTTTCAGATTCCATGAATATCACATAACTATCCAAACTTTCGAAGTTCGGGTCTCATGGAAGCAAACATATTTCACTTGACCGTAACGGAATTTTAGCTTTTGGATCGAAGGACGAGAGTCATATCATCCATAGCATTAGCGGGAGAATACCAAAAGCATGCGATAGGACAAAGTCCTTCTCGGCACTCTTGAGGACAATCCTCACATTACGTTACCAACCGTAAAGTTTTAACCAGATATTTAACAACTTATTCAATTTTAATTGGGAAGGTGGAAACGCGAGCCATTATTCTACAACTATTATGCAAATAACACTTAGACAGTGTTCATAATTAGTTGCACTGAGAATTAAAAGAATTAATTCTACAGTGCGCTCCCACTCAAATCAATATCTCTCATAATTGATTGTGAGTGATACAAGACCCGCATTTAAATTGTTCGCCATTGGTGTAACACCACTGATGACGAAAATCTCAACCGGTAGGCCAACTTGCCAATCACATCTCTATGTGACTCTTGTTCATCTTTTGATGCGTGTGTTCCGAGCTCTTGATGGTCATGCCTGAACGTCAAGACAACTAAGTGATCTCGATGCGAGGTCTCAACTCACCCGCCTCACACTTCTCTAATCGTTCGTACCCGTGTGACACGGCGCACCCCGAAAAGATAGGTGCCGTGACGGTGCTACACTTGGGAGAACACTAACTACTTGATATTTTTGTGAGAGATCACCCTAATAAAAAGCGACTACCGCGCAATCAAGAAGGGTGCATCATAAGGGATAAACATCTCAGGCAATTCATAATAGCATGATATGGTATAGCCCTTTCTGACGGAGAAGTCTTTCATTGCTTTGTCTTCGGCATTCGCGTTGGTGTTCACCTTCGCGAAGATTGCCACCACCTTGTCGATGCACCAGATAATATTGCTATCTCTATAGCTAATAAAATAAGTGCATTACTTAAGGTTGACACGCAGGTCATTAAAGTGACAATCATATGGCTCCAGCTATCATGCCGAATCATGACACGCAGGTCATGTTAATATTACATCATATAGTCATCTAATACATAATCAAATTAATATGAGCACTGCTATACCACATCATATGCACATGCAAACCATCCTGCAAAACCAAGTTAGACGCCTCTAATCGGTTCATGCAAAAACTTGTTTTACGTGGCTTCTAAGGTTTCGAAACAAACCGAAGCTACCAACGTCCATCATCAAGCATGATAATCCAAGTCGCTAGATTAACATTGCGGGGTGTATGAAACACGAGATAATAAAATCTCGAGCCCCATACTAAACTTCGTCATACGCGTGACCCCCGTGCAGATCATATCTGCATTGCCCTTTCGTCTGCGAAATTTCATCTTTCTTTTTAACTACGGTGGAATTCAATGAACTGTTAGCACTTCGTTGATCAATCAGGATCGCGGATTGCCAGAACATTGAAAATCCACCATACTGTTATCAAGATCAGAAAAATGCAAATTCCAGGGAAGCAACAAGAACATCGGGTAACAGATTTCATCTGCTACCCGCACAAATAATTTTCAGTAATAGAACTCATCTACTACCTAATTATATTGTGCAACACCCATACATCTCTATGTATTCTAGATCGCAACCTGCATCTACGCATAGCACGGCTCATGATGCCACTGAAGGGTAACGCAGCAGAAAACAAAAATTTCCGACCTACTCACCAGCCTAGGACCACTATGGAGACTGCATACAAGGTTTGATCTTTTTCGTTACCGACTCATAGCGCAGCGGAAGTAGAGTCGATGACGATCGGCGGTGCAGATCCCCGCAGCTAGGATTTACAACCTCCCAACCGCGAGGATGTATACCCTCATACGCCCCACGGACAGCCCTCCCGGAGGCGGTCGGACAGTCCCCCGGACGGTGTCACGGACAGCCCTTCGGGAGGACCATCGAGACTCGGACAATCACTCGGACAGCCCTTCGGGAGGACCCTCGAAACTCGGACAACCACTCGGACAGCCCTTCGGGAGGACCCTCGAAACTCGGACAACCACTCGGACAGCCCTTCGGGAGGCACTCTCGAACTAAGACCGAAACTACGATCTCTCTACAGAGTTGCACACATACGGTGTCATCTATCCGGCAAGGCTTCGCCGTCCAGAACTAGTTCCCACCGGAACCTAGACAGCCTTTCGGCTCTACGAAACTATTTCGCTGGGAGGGAGAGAGAAGCTAGATAACATCAGATGGCATGTGTATCTGAGAAAGAGTGAGTGTGGAGAGTGCATCTCCACCTCTATTTATAGGAAAACCCATGGGGTAGGGTGACACTTGAAATACCCAAAATGCCCTTCACAAGGGCACAAAGGTAAAAGCAAGTGGGCAGCCCATATCCTTCCATGTCATCCCTAGAGATATTTGTGAGTAAAGCCTCAAAAGGTGGCTTTCCATAAAGTAATCCAAAAAGCACTTTCACTATTCAGGACGATATATTTCAGCGTCCGTTCGAACTAAAAATATTTATGTGGGCTTAGAACATTTTGAGTACCCACTAAAATAATTTTCAACGCGTTCCGAAACAATTCCGGTTTAGTGATTTTCATCTGCGAAAAGCATCTGAAGCGGTTCCGACAGCTCCGGAACATTTCCGGTTTTCATCCCGGAAAATTCCAGAAAGTTTCCAGAACGATTATGGCACCCTCCAAGAATTATCAGGCATGTGCCGAAACCAATTTGACTTTATGGTGTACTCCGAAACAACTTTTCGGTTTAGTGATTTTCATTTGTGAAAAGCAACTAAAGCGGTTCCGGCAGTCCCGGAACATTTCCGGTTTTCATCTCTGAAAAATCTCAGAAGTTACCGGAACAATTCTGGTACCTTCCAATAATTTGCAGGCATGTGCCGAAACCAATTTGACTTAATGGTACACTCCGAAACAACTTTTCGGTTTTACCGAAACTCTTCCGGTGTTCTCTCTCTCCGGAACTCTTCCGTTGTCTCCGAAACTTTTTCGGTGAATTTCTCTCAGACTCCCTGCCTAGTATTCAACAGATAGATGACCCTTAAGCGTGTGACCCTATAGGTTCGGTGAAGAATAGACATGACCCGGAACCCCTTCCGATCAATGATCAACATCGGAGCCGTGGACACCCATATTGACCCCTATACCCACACGAATGAATATTCGAGTGAACCTCTAGTTGCCGTGAGCTATTCCTGTTGCTTCGCGATATGTTACAAATACCCGAGGTGAGACATGTTGGCATCCCCGTGGATCAACAACTTGTCCACTATGCCAGTTACCTCGTTACCGGTATTGTTCTCTTTTCTCGTTCCCGTGTTCCGGCATCCCCGTGATCAAATCACAAAGTGTCTGGCCAGACGATGATGGATACCGTAACACCGAGAGGGCCCAGAGATATCTCTCCATCATCGGAGGAGCAAATCCCAATCTTTAGCTATCAAGTTACTTGACATACTTTTCCATGAACCCGTAAGCCACCGTAATAGCCACCCAGTTACGGATGACGTTTAACAAACCCCAAAGTTCATGAAGCAAGCATGAAGAAACTCGATACTCTCATGGTCTAAGGAATCATGCAAACGTAAACCATCTCTGTGTTATTAACCATTAACTTGTGACGAATGTATCTCATAGCATAACATCAATTCGGGTCGATTCAACACAAATGTTCTTCCAACATTGTGCCCTCAAAATTGCTGGCATAGACATGCCCATGATCAGGAAAACAGAACCATCATGCAACACTTGAGCTAGTCTTAGAGGCCAGACTAGGAATACATTTTACCGTCTATTATTCCACACGTGCATATGAGTCTTCCTCCGAGCCTCGTGGTTATTGTAGACTCGAGAACCATAGCAGTTATAGCATGGAACATAAACCTAATTATGAACAGGGAGATAATCAATAACATTTATTATTGCCTCTAGGGCATATCTCCTACACTATGATGTTTGAGTAGGTCTCTTTTGTCCAACGGGTTAATTGTAGTATGATGTTATTGATATGAGTGTATGTTGATATGGTGTTGTCCTATGGTGCCCTCCGTGTCGCGCAAACGGAGGGATCCCCGCTGTAGGGTGTTGCAATATGTTCATAACTTGCTTATGGTGGGTGGCGTGAGTGACAGAAGCATAGACCCGAGTAAGTGGGTTATTGCGTATGGGAGTAAAGAGGACTTGATACTTAATGCTATGGTTGGGTTTTACTTTAATGATCCTTGGTAGTTGCGGATGCTTAATAGAGCTCCAATCAAAAGTGCATGTGATCCAAGTACGGAAAGTGTGTTAGCGTATGCCTCTCCCTTATTGCATATAACAAGTATCTATCATATTATATTTAATTACCTATGGACAATCTTTCTCTTGTGTCACAAAAAGCTTTCTACTGCACTACTAAGTTTATTTTCTTGAAAGTACTCATAGTTTTATTCCCGCAAAGTACTTCTAGTTTTATTCGTGCAAACTATCCTATCACTAGTTTCATACTTGTTCTAGGTAAAGCAAGCATTAGCGTGCGTAGAGTTCTATCGGTGGTCGATAGAACTTGAGGGAATATTTGTTCTACCTTTAGGTCCTCGTTAGGTTCGACACTCTTACTTATCAAAAAAGGCTAAAAACGATCCCCTACACTTGTGGGTTATCAAGACCTTTTTCTGGCGCCGTTGCCGGGGAGCAATAGCGTGGGGTGAATATTCTCGTGTGTGCTTGTTTGCTTTATCACTAAGTAATTTTTATTTTCTATTTTTAAGTTGTTTTCTATCTTTAGATATGGGTAGGAAACGCAAAATACCAAAAAAAAAGATGTACTTGCTTCTCCAAAAGTTGAGGAACCACTAGTGTTCCGTACTACCGAAGAATACTACTTGGATCATCTTCGATCCATTTGTGCTCGTGCGGAAACCTAAATAGCTTAGTTGAGGCAAAATTATTAGATGAGCATGCTCATTATGTGCGACACCGCATATCTCAAAAAGGGAAACTCTTGTGGAATCAAATTAATACTTTGTGTTGCTATGCTTGGAATTTGTGTGAATTACATGACTTTACTTGTTGTTTTGAAGAAACTAAAAAACACCTTCCCTACCAATGTGTGTTTAATGATAATGAAGTATTATCTTCTTATGCCAAGGAATCCTATTGTTATTATGATGTTGAACAAATTGAGGAATTTGTTGCTTTTAAAGGTGCTTATGAAATAGCTTCTTTGATTGAAAAGTATGAAGCTACTCTTTAAAAATATGAAAATTTTGCCATACTTGATTATTGCTATGAAAACTATGCTTCTAATGCTTATGTTAAAGAATATATTGAGAGAATATCCGCTGCCTTGGAAGAGATTAATATTTTGCAGGGATCTATGGAAGAAGAAGTTGCTGAAATTGTGAGCTCATTAGATGAAAAAGATGAGGAGGAGAGCGAAGAACAAATGGAGGAAGAGCGGATTAGCTACCCGTGCCCGCCTTCTAATGAGAGTAACTCTTCAACTCATACATTGTTTAATTACCCTTCGCACATACCGAAGGATGAATGCTATGATGATTGCCATGATCCCTTGGGTTCATTTGAAATATCCCTTTTTGATGAACTTAATGCTTGCTATGCTTGCGGCCATGATCCCAATATGAATTATGCTTATGAAGATGAACTTGCTATAGTTCCTTTTGTTAAGCATGAAATTTTTGCTATTGCACCCACACACGATAGTCCTATTATCTTTTTGAATTCTCCCAACTACACTATTATTTAAGGATTATATTGATGGGTTGCATTTTACCTCTACACATGATGATTTTGATGAATATAATATTCATGTGCTTGCTGCTCCTACTTGCAATTATTATGAGAGAGGAACTACATATTCACTTCTCTATGTTTCCAATACGATAAAATTGCAAGAAACCACTTATGCTATGTATTGGCCTTTACTTAATGTGCATGAATTGTTCTTGTATGACATGCTAATGCATAGGAAGAGAGTTAGACTTCGTTGTCACATGATACATATCACTTTGTGCTCACTACTAAATTACAAATCATTGTTAATTATAATTGGCTTTAATATACCTTGGGATCCGGGTGGATCCATTACTTGAGCACTTTATGCTTAGCTTAATGGCTTTAAAGAAAGCGCTGCCAGGTTGACAACACAGAAGTTTTAGAGAGTAGTTTTATTCTGTTGTGTGCTTTTATATTTTATTTATCCAAGATTTGCCTTTAGGATGATTCATAAGATGAGTAGAAACAATGCTGAATCTGTAACAGAAACTTTGACTCCAGTGCGCGAATTTTCGTTTTTTACTGGACCGTGATAAAAAGCTTAAATTTTAACACAGTATTGTCATACAAATTATTTACGTTGTCCTAATTGTTCAGAATTTTTGGAGTTAAAGAAGTATGGTCAAAGTTCAGATTACTACAGACTGTCCTGTTTAAGACAGATTCTGTTTTTGATGCATTGTTTTGCTTGTTTTGAAGAATCTATTGATTTTGTCAGTGGTATAAGCCGTGGAAAAGTTATAATACAGCAGGTATAATGCAAATATAAAATATGAATGGGTTTGCAACAGTACTTAAAGTAGTATTTTGCTTTATTATACTAACGGATCTCACCAGTCTTTTGTTAAGTTTTGTGTGAATGAAGTGTTCGAAGATCGAGGAGGTATCGATATGAGGAGAAGGAGGAGAGGCAAGAGTTCAAGATTGGGGATGCCCAAGGCACCCCAAGTAAATATCCAAGGGGACTCAAGCGTCTAAGCTTGGGGATGCCCCGGAAGGCATCCCGTCTTTCTTCAACAAGTATCGGTATGTTTTCGAATTCATTTCATTCATGTGATATGTCTAAATCTTGGAGCGTCTTTTGTGTTTAGTTTTCACTTTTATTTTATGCACCATGATGGTATGAGATAGTCCATGGCTGATTTATAGAATGCTCATTGCACTTCACTTATATCTTTTGAGTATGGCTTTATAGAATGCTTCATGTGCTTCACTTATATCATTTGAAGTTTGGATTGCCTGTTTCTCTTCACATAGAAAACCGTTATTTGTAGAATGCCCTTTTGCTTCACTTATATTTATTAGAGCATGTCCTGGTGTTTTGTAGAAAGAATTAAACTCTCTTGCTTCACTTATATCTATTTAGAGAGTCAACAGGAATTGGTCATTTGCATGGTTAGTCATAAAATCCTACATAAAACTTATGGATCACTGAATATGATATGTTTGGTTCCTTGCAATAGTTTTGCGATATAGATATATAATATGTGGGAGGTACTAGTAAACGGTTGTGGATTAGTAAGAATATTGATGTTAAGGTTTGTGATTCCCGAAGCATGCACGTATAGTCTCCCGTTATGCGATGAAAGTTTGAGCACAATTTATCCTAGATTGTCTATCTTTGTGTGAAGGTCGGGGGTGCGCGATGGTTAACTCCTACCAACCTCCCCCCTAGGGGCATGCGTAGTAATACTTTGCTTCGAGGGCTAATAAACTTTTGCAATAAGTATGTGAGTTCTTTATGACTAATGTGAGTTCATGAATTATACGCACTCTTACCTTTCCGCAATTTGCTAGCCTCTACGGTACCGCGCATTGCCCTTTCTCACCTCGAGAGTCGGTGCAAACTTCGCCGGTGCATCCAAACCCCATGATATGATACGCTCTATCACACATAAGCCTTATTATATCTTCCTCAAAACAGCCACCATACCTACCGCTTCCGTTTTGATGACTTGAGCACTCGTTGTCATATTGCTTTGCATGATCGTAAGATAGCTAGCATGATGTTTCCATGGCTTGTCCGTTTTTTTATATCTTTGCTACGCTAGACCATTGCACATCATTCATATAGAGTCATATTTTGCTCTAAGTATCGAGTTGTAATATTGAGTTATAAGTAAATAGAAGTGTGATGATCATCATTATTCATTATTAGAGCATGTCCTAGTAACGAAAGGATGATGGAAACTATGATTCCCCCACAAGTCGGGATGAGGCTCCGAACAAAGAAAAAAATAGAAAAAATAGAAAAAGAAAAAGAAAGAAAGAAAAAAAAGAAAAAGAAAGAAAGAAAAAAAATGATGAGAGACAAAGAGAGAAGGGGCATGCTAATTCCTCACTTGTGCTTCAAAGTAGCATCATCTTTTTCATGTAGAGAGTCTCCTATGTTGTCACTTTCATACTAGTGGGGATTTTTCATTATAGAGTTAGATGCACACCCACCTAGTTTTCATATTAAGCTTTCATACACTTCTAGCTCTTAGTGCATCCGTTGCATGGCAATCCCTAGGTGTAAAGTGCATTAGCATTGACTAGATTATTGACTCTAGTGCAAGTGGGAGTCTGTAGGAGATATGCCCTAGAGGCAATAATAAATGTTATTGATTATCTCCCTGTTCATAATTATGTTTATGTTCCATGCTATAACTGCAATGATTCTCGAGTCTGCAAATAAAACGAGGCTTGGAGGGAAACTCATGTGCACGTGTGGGATAATAAACGGTAAAAATTATTCCTAGTCAAGCCTCTATGACTGGCTCAAGTATTGCATGATGATCCAGTTTTCCTGATCATGGGCATGACTATGCCGGCAATTTTGAGGGCACAATTGTTGGTAGAACACTTGTGTTGAATCGACCCGAATTGATGTTATGCTATGAGATACATTCGTCATTAGTTAATGGTTAATAACACAGAGATGGTTAATGTTTGCATAATTCCTTAGACCATGAGAGTATCGAGTTTCTTCATGCTTGCTTCATGAACTTTGGGGTTTGTTAAACGTCATCCGTAAATGGGTGGCTATTACGGCGGCTTACGGGTTCATGGAAAAGTATGTCAAGTAACTTGATAGCTCAAGATTGGGATTTGCTCCTCCGACGATGGAGAGATATCTCTGGGCCCTCTCGGTGTTACGGTATCCATCATCGTCTGGCCATACACTTTGTGATTTGATCACGGGGATGCCGGAACACGGGAACGAGAAAAGAGAACAATACCGGTAACGAGGTAACTGGCATAGTGGACAAGGTGTTGATCCACGGGGATGCCAACATGTCTCACCTCGGGTATTTGTAACATATCGCGAAGCAACAGGAATAGCACACAGCAACTGGAGGTTCACTCGAATATTCATTCGTGTGGGTATAGGGGTCAATATGGGTGTCCACGGCTCCGATGTTGATCATTGATCGGAAGGGGTTCCGGGTCATGTCTATGCTTCACCGAACCTATAGGGTCACACGCTTAAGGGTCATCTATCTGCTGAATACTAGACGGGGAGTCTGAGAGAAAATCACCGAAAAAGTTTCGGGCGAAACGGAAACGTTCCGGAGAGGATATCGGAATAGTTCCGGTGAAACTGAAAAGTTGTTTCAGGGTATTCCATAAAGTCAAATTGGTTTCGGCACATGCCTGGAAATTATTGGAAGGTACCAGAATTGTTCCGGTAACTTCTGAGATTTTTCAGAGACAAAAACCGGAAATGTTCCGGACTGCCGGAACCGCTTTAGTTGCTTTTCACAGATGAAAATCACTAAAACCGAAAAGTTGTTTCGGAGTGCACCATAAAGTCAAAATGGTTTCGGCACATGCCTGATAATTCTTGGAGGGTGCCAGAATCGTTCTGGAAACTTTCTGGAATTTTCCGGGATGAAAACCGGAAATGTTCCGGAGCTGCCGGAACCGCTTCAGATGCTTTTCGCAGATGAAAATCACTAAACCGGAATTGTTCCGGCTCGCGTTGAAAATTATTTTGGTGGGTACTGGAAATGTTCTAAGCCCACATGAATATTTTCAGTTCGATCAGACGCTGAAAAATGTCGTCGTGAATAGTGAAAGTGCTTTTTGGGATATTTATGGAAAAGTCACCTTTTGGGATATTTTCCCAAAAGGTTTCTAGAAGGCTTGGGGGCCAAGCAACCCTACCCCTTGGATTTACTATAAATAGAGGTGGAGGGGCTGCCTCCACACTCACTCCTTCTCACATACAAATGCCATGACATTTCTGGCTTCTCTCTCCCTCCCAGCGAAATAGTTTCGTAGAGCCGAAAGGCTGTCTGGGTTCCGGTGGGAACTAGTTCTGGACGGCGAAGCCCTGCCGGATAGATGACACCGTATGTGTGCAACTCTGTAGAGAGATCATAGTTTCGGTCTTAGTTTGAGAGTGCCTTCCGAAGGGCTGTCCGAGTGACTGTCCGAGTTTCGATGGTCCTCCCGAAGGGCTGTCCGAGTGACTGTCCGAGTTTCGATGGTCCTCCCGAAGGGCTGTCCGTGACACCGTCCGAGGGACTGTCCGACCGCCTCCCGGAGGGCTATCCGGGGGCGGATGAGGGTATACATCCTCGCGGTTGGGAGGTTGTAAATCCTAGCTGTGGGGATCTGCACCGCCTATCGTCATCGACTCTACTTCCGCTGCGCTACGAGTCGGTAACGAAACAGATCAAACCTTGTATGCAGTCTCCATAGTGATCCTGGGCTGGTACGTAGGTCGGAAATTTTTTGTTTTCTGCTGCGTTACCCTACAATCTTAATATTCATGCCATGATTAGATATATGATCAAGATTATGCTAGATAGCATTCCACATCAAAAATTATCTTTTTTATCATTTACCTACTCGAGGACGAGCAGGAATTAAGCTTGGGGATGCTGATACGTCTCCATCGTATCTATAATTTTTGATTGTTCCATGCCAATATTATACAACTTTCACATACTTTTGGCAACAATTTATATGATTTATTGGACTACCCTATTGATCCAGTGCCCAGTGGCAGTTCCTGTTTTTTGCATGTTTTTTGTTTCGCATAAATTCCATATATAACAAAGTCCAAACGCGATAAAAAATTACGGAGATTTATTTTGGAATATTTGTGAATTTTGGGAAGTGGAATCTATGCAAACGGAGGCCCACAGCGAGCACGATACACCAGGGCGCGCCGTGGTGTCTTGTGTCCACCTCGTACGTCGGTTCGAGCTCTCCTTCGGGCGCAAGGAAGCTAATTTTTGGAAACAAATTGTGTTAAAAAATCAGCACAATCGGAGTTACAGATCTCCGGGAATATAAGAAACGGTTTTCGGCAAGAAAACAGGAACGAGAAACAGAACAGAACAGAGAGGGAGATCCAATCTAGGAGGGGCTCCTGCCCCTCCGCCGCCATGGCGGCCATGGACCAGAGGGGGGATTCTCCTCCCATCTAGGGGGGGAGGCCAAGGAAGAAGAAGAAGGAGGGGGCTCTCTCCCCCTCTCTCCCGGTGGCCCCGGAACGCCGCCGGGGCAAGGATCGTGACGGTGATCTACACCAACAACTTCGCCGCCGTCAACACCAACTCTCTCCCTCTCTATGCAGCGGTGTAACACCTCTCTTCCCCGCTGTAATCTCTACTTAAACATGGTGCTCAACTCCATATATTATTTCCAAACGATATTTGGCTATCCTATGATGTTTGAGTAGATCCCTTTTGTCCAACGGGTTAATTATGGTATGATCTTATTGATATGAGTGTATGTTGATATGGTGCTGGCCTATGGTGCCCTCCGTGTTGCGCAAACGGAGGGATCCCGCTGTAGGGTGTTGCAATATGTTCATAACTTGCTTATGGTGGGTGGCGTGAGTGACAGAAGCACAGACCCGAGTAAGTGGGTTATTGCGTATGGGAGTAAAGAGGACTTGATACTTAATGCTATGGTTGGGTTTTACCTTAATGATCTTTGGTAGTCACGGATGCTTGCTAGAGTTCCAATCATAAGTGCATGTGATCCAAGTACGGAAAGTGTGTTAGCGTATGCCTCTCTCTCATTGCATATAACAAGTATCTATCATATTTTATTTAATGACCTATGGAAAATCTTTCTCTTGTGTTACAAAAAGCTTGCTACTGCACTACTAAGTTTATTTTCTTGCAAAGTACTCGTAGTTTTATTCCCGCAAAGTATTTCTAGTTTTATTCGTGCAAACTATCCTATCACTAGTTTCATACTTGTTCTAGGTAAAGCAAGCATTAGCGTGCGTAGAGTTGTATCAGTGGTCGATAGAACTTGAGGGAATATTTGTTCTACCTTTAGCTCTTCATTGGGTTCGACACTCTTACTTATCGAAAAAGGCTACAAACGATCCCCTACACTTGTGGGTTATCAGTCTCGACGACGAAACCCGAGTGAAAGCGCGTGCTTAGCGAGATTGTGAGCCTCGAGATTCAGGCTCCTAAACTCGTGGATGAAATTACAAGCAATAAATGGACTAAGTCGGTCTATTATTTTGTGTATGATAGCTCCATGATCAGCTAGACAGCCATGCTTGATGTCTTCCACTACGTTCTTGCAGTCGGACGGCACATGGATTTTCTGCTCGTACAAGTCCTCCACAAGTGCCAAAGCCTCTCTGGCTGCTAGTGCCTCAGGTGTGGCGATGAACATATGTGTTTGAAAGTAACCGAACAAGCTCCTAAGAAAGCTCCAGCAACGTCACGGCACACCACTGCTACTGAAGCATAGTTCTCATTCACCATTGTTGCATTAGCATTGAACTACACAAGATACAACTCCTGCTGGAAACCTTCCCAGGTTGTGATAATATCTAGATATGACCAGGCTGGACACTTTAACACATTTTTTTAGTTTTTAAAGTATTTTTTAGAAACACGAACACTTTCTTGAATGTGATCAATTTTTGTAAACTTTAACTTTTTTAAATATTCCGACGCAAACAATTTTTTCTTATTCCAATTTATTTTCATATAAAACACTTTTAGAATTTTTCAAACATTTTTATATATTTTTTCATTTTTGGAAGCAAGGACACCTTTTCAAAATTGTAAACATTTTGAGAAAATACGGGATATTTTTTTAAATACTATAATTTTAGAAAATTCCAAACAAATATTTATTTGCTCATGATTTTTCTAAAAATTAATTGAAATATAAGAAGTCAAAACTAATCTGAAATAAAGATGTAAAGAAAAAACTGGGAACTAGAAAATGGAAGAATAAGTCAGGAATTTTCTAGAAGGTTGCCAAAAGTTCGATCTATCGAACACAAAATAGCTAAATGGGCCAGTTGACCTATATCTTCGCTAGCTCTGTACCATATGTCACATTTGTGTCAAATAGCCCTCCAATCGAATGGGCGTGACCGAGCAGGTTGTTCCATTAAGCGACTTTCACGTGCTTCGATCCCTGTTTCGCCTTTTCTTCAGGTACGTACAGTAGCGACGCGACAGCAATGTAGCGGCTCCAAGCACTGTAGTTGGTCACTTAGTTTGGTCTTTTTTTAAAGTAGTTTTAGAAAACACGAAAAAAATAATGGTGAACAATTTTTGTAAAAATGAACACTTTCAAGAAAAAGGATTTTTTCTGAAATGTAAATGTGAATATTTTTTCAAAGTCCATACATTTTTTTGAACTTGGTCTACATTTTTTAAGAAAATTCTGAATAATTTTTTAAATGGAAAAATTTTCTAAATTTTTTAAATATTTTTTGAAAACACAAGAATATTTGCAAAAATAATTGAGGCATTATCTAAAATTTCAAAAAAATACTGTTTAAATATCTTGTAAATAAAAATAAAAATCAAAATCAAACAAAACATGAAAAGAGAAATGGAATAAATTCAAAAAACATTGGTTAGGAACCTTCTAGAAAATGCCTATAACTAGAACCTATAGAACAAATAATAACTAAATGGGCCGCCTCAGTTCAATCGTCTGGTTCGCTGGCACAGAATATCCTATTTGACGCATTCTACGTCAAATGGTCGAGGTTTCGCAGAGACCTGGCGAGCGGCAACACATGGACCGGCCCGTTAAAGTATTTCACTATTTCCGGTGTTGGGAACCTTCTAGAGTTTTCCAGCCAGTTTCTTCTGGTTTTTTGAATCTTCCAGAAGGTTCCCTAAACGGGTTTTTCGGTTTCTTTTTTTAATTTTCTGTTTATTTTCATACTTTCTTTGTTCTTTTCTGTTTACTTTTGTTTGAAAATGGCTGTGTTTCGAAATTAAAAAAAATTTCAAATTTTTAAAAGAGAATTACGGAATTCCAAAAAATATTTCTATTACTAAAAATGTTCGGAAATGTTTCCTGTTTAAAAAAAAATCATGTTTCAACAATTGTTCGCAAAATGTCAATTTTTCAGGATTTCAACCAATACTCACGTTTCAAAAATTGTTCGCAATTTTCAAAAAATGTTTTTTTTGAAAAAAAAAACGTTATGTTTTTCTTTAAAACGTTCACAACTATTCGAAAATTGTTTGGAATTTCAAAAAATGTTCTTGCTTTAAAAAATAGTTGACAATTTTAAAAAAATGTTCATGCCTCCATTTTTGCAGGAGTTTCCAATATTGCTAAAAAAATTCAAAAATATTCGAGTTTTAAAATTGTGTTTGTCTTTTTCAAAAAATATTCAGAACTTCAAAAATGTTCCCGTTTTAAAAAAAAATTGCAAATTTTTAAAAATATACTTGTATCGATTTTTTAGGAGTTACAAAAAATGTTCCCGCTTAAAAAATTGTTCACCAATTTCAAAATATGCTTCTGTTTTCATGTTTCTTCGGGAGTTTTTTCTTTTTACTTTCCTTTTTTTTGAAATTACAAAATATGTTCCCGTTTTCATGTTTCTTCGAGATTTTGTAGGGATAGCGTTCTTTAGCCTTGATATTTTGAAAGACATGATTGTTTGTTGGGATGCCTGAGTATTAATGTCTTTATGTCATATGATAGACTATTGCTTTGAATCACTCACATGTTAATATTCATGCCATGATTAGATATATGATCAAGATTATGCTAGATAGCATTCCACATAAAAAGTTATCTTTTTTATTATTTACCTACTCGAGGACGAGCAGGAATTAAGCTTGGGGATGCTGATACGTCTCCGTCGTATCTATAATTTTTGATTGTTCCATGCCAATATTATACAACTTTCACATACTTTTGGCAACAATTTATATGATTTATTGGACTACCCTATTAATCCAGTGCCCAGTGGCAATTCCTGTTTTTTGCGTGTTTTTTGTTTCGCAGAAATTCCATATCTAACGAAGTCCAAACGCGATAAAAATTTACGGAGATTTATTTTGGAATATTTGTGAATTTTGGGAAGTGGAATCAATGCAAACGGAGGCCCACAGCGAGCACGATACACCAGGGCGCGCCGGAGGGCCAGGTGCGCCGTGGTGTCTTGTGCCCACCTCATACGTCGGTTGGAGCTATCCTTCGGGCGAAGGAAGCTAATTTTGGAAACAAATCGTGTTAAAATTTCAGCGCAATCGGAGTTACGGATCTCCGAGAATATAAGAAACGGTTTTCGACCAGAAAACAGGAACGAGAAACAGAAGAGAACAGAGAGGGAGATCCAATCTAGGAGGGGCTCCTGCCCCTCCGCCGCCATGTCGGCCATGGACCAGAGGGGGAATTCTCCTCCCATCTAGGGGGAGGACAAGGAAGAAGAAGGAGGGGGGCTCTCTCCCCCTCTCTCCCGGTGGTGCCGGAACGCCGCCGGTGCAAGGATCGTGACGGCGATCTACACCAACAACTTTGCCGCCGTCAACACCAACTCTCTCCTCCTCTAGGCAGTGGTGTAACACCTCTCTTCCCCGCTGTAATCTCTACCTAAACATGGTGGTCAACTCCATATGATGTTTGGGTAGGTCTCTTTTGTCCAACGGGTTAACTGTAGTATGATGTTATTGATATGAGTGTATGTTGATATGGTGTTGTCCTATGGTGCCCTCCGTGTCGCGCAAACGGAGGGATCCCGCTGTAGGGTGTTGCAATATGTTCATAACTTGCTTATGGTGGGTGGCGTGAGGGACAGAAGCACAGACCCGAGTAAGTGGGTTATTGCGTATGGGAGTAAAGAGGACTTGATACTTAATGCTATGGTTGGGTTTTACCTTAATGATCTTTGGTAGTCACGGATGCTTGCTAGAGTTCCAATCATAAGTGCATGTGATCCAAGTACGGAAAGTGTGTTAGCGTATGCCTCTCTCTCATTGCATATAACAAGTATCTATCATATTATATTTAATGACCTATGGAAAATCTTTCTCTTGTGTTACAAAAAGCTTGCTACTGCACTACTAAGTTTATTTTCTTGCAAATTACTCGTAGTTTTATTCCCGCAAAGTACTTCTAGTTTTATTCGTGCAAACTATCCTATCACTAGTTTCATACTTGTTCTAGGTAAAGCAAGCATTAGCGTGCGTAGAGTTGTATCAGTGGTCGATAGAACTTGAGGGAATATTTGTTCTACCTTTAGCTCTTCGTTGGGTTCGACACTCTTACTTATCGAAAAAGGCTACAAACGATCCCCTACACTTGTGGGTTATCAGTCTCGACGACGAAACCCGAGTGAAAGCGCGTGCTTAGCGAGATTGTGAGCCTCGAGATTCAGGCTCCTAAACTCGTGGATGAAATTACAAGCAGTAAATGGACTAAGTCGGTCTATTATTTTGTGTATGATAGCTCCATGATCAGCTAGACAGCCATGCTTGATGTCTTCCACTACGTTCTTGCAGTCGGACGGCACATGGATTTTCTGCTCGTACAAGTCCTCCACAAGTGCCAAAGCCTCTCTGACTGCTAGTGCCTCAGGTGTGGCGATGAACATATGTGTTTGAAAGTAACCGAACAAGCTCCTAAGAAAGCTCCAGCAACGTCACCGCACACCACTGCTACTGAACCATAGTTCTCATTCACCATTGTTGCATTAGCATTGAACTACACAAGATACAGCTCCTGCTTGAAACCTTCCCAGGTTGTGATAATATCTAGATATGACCAAGCTGGACAATTTAACACATTTTTTTAGTTTTTAAAGTGTTTTTTAGAAACACGAACACTTTCTTGAATGTGATCAATTTTTGTAAACTTTAACTTTTTTAAATATTCCGACGCAAACAATTTTTTCTTATTCCAATTTATTTTCATATAAAACACTTTTAGAAATTTTCAAACATTTTTATATATTTTTTCATTTTTGGAAGCAAGGACACCTTTTCAAAATTGTAAACATTTTGAGAAAATACGGGATTTTTTTTAAATACTATAATTTTAGAAAATTCCAAACAAATATTCGAGTGAACCTCCAGTTGCCGTGAGCTATTCCTGTTGCTTCGCGATATGTTACAAATACCCGAGGTGAGACATATTGGCATCCCCGTGGATCAACAACTTGTCCACTATGCCAGTTACCTCGTTACCGATATTGTTCTCTTTTCTCGTTCCCGTGTTCCGGCATCCCCGTGATCAAATCACAAAGTGTCTGGCCAGACGATGATGGATACCGTAACACCGAGAGGGCCCAGAGATATCTCTCCATCGTCGGAGGAGCAAATCCCAATCTTGAGCTATCAAGTTACTTGACATACTTTTCCATGAACCCGTAAGCCGCCGTAATAGCCACCCAGTTACGGATGACGTTTAACAAACCCCAAAGTTCATGAAGCAAGCATGAAGAAACTCGATACTCTCATGGTCTAAGGAATCATGCAAACGTAAACCATCTCTGTGTTATTAACCATTAACTTGTGACGAATGTATCTCATAGCATAACATCAATTCGGGTCGATTCAACACAAATGTTCTTCCAACATTGTGCCCTCAAAATTGCTGGCATAGACATGCCCATGATCAGGAAAACAGAACCATCATGCAACACTTGAGCTAGTCTTAGAGGCCAGACTAGGAATACATTTTACCGTCTATTATTCCACACGTGCATATGAGTCTTCCTCCGAGCCTCGTGGTTATTGTAGACTCGAGAACCATAGCAGTTATAGCATGGAACATAAACCTAATTATGAACAGGGAGATAATCAATAACATTTATTATTGCCTCTAGGGCATATCTCCTACACTATGATGTTTGAGTAGGTCTCTTTTGTCCAACGGGTTAATTGTAGTATGATGTTATTGATATGAGTGTATGTTGATATGGTGTTGTCCTATGGTGCCCTCCGTGTCGCGCAAACGGAGGGATCCCCGCTGTAGGGTGTTGCAATATGTTCATAACTTGCTTATGGTGGGTGGCGTGAGTGACAGAAGCATAGACCCGAGTAAGTGGGTTATTGCGTATGGGAGTAAAGAGGACTTGATACTTAATGCTATGGTTGGGTTTTACTTTAATGATCCTTGGTAGTTGCGGATGCTTAATAGAGCTCCAATCAAAAGTGCATGTGATCCAAGTACGGAAAGTGTGTTAGCGTATGCCTCTCCCTTATTGCATATAACAAGTATCTATCATATTATATTTAATTACCTATGGACAATCTTTCTCTTGTGTCACAAAAAGCTTTCTACTGCACTACTAAGTTTATTTTCTTGAAAGTACTCATAGTTTTATTCCCGCAAAGTACTTCTAGTTTTATTCGTGCAAACTATCCTATCACTAGTTTCATACTTGTTCTAGGTAAAGCAAGCATTAGCGTGCGTAGAGTTCTATCGGTGGTCGATAGAACTTGAGGGAATATTTGTTCTACCTTTAGGTCCTCGTTAGGTTCGACACTCTTACTTATCAAAAAAGGCTAAAAACGATCCCCTACACTTGTGGGTTATCAAGACCTTTTTCTGGCGCCGTTGCCGGGGAGCAATAGCGTGGGGTGAATATTCTCGTGTGTGCTTGTTTGCTTTATCACTAAGTAATTTTTATTTTCTATTTTTAAGTTGTTTTCTATCTTTAGATATGGGTAGGAAACGCAAAATACCAAAAAAAAAGATGTACTTGCTTCTCCAAAAGTTGAGGAACCACTAGTGTTCCGTACTACCGAAGAATACTACTTGGATCATCTTCGATCCATTTGTGCTCGTGCGGAAACCTAAATAGCTTAGTTGAGGCAAAATTATTAGATGAGCATGCTCATTATGTGCGACACCGCATATCTCAAAAAGGGAAACTCTTGTGGAATCAAATTAATACTTTGTGTTGCTATGCTTGGAATTTGTGTGAATTACATGACTTTACTTGTTGTTTTGAAGAAACTAAAAAACACCTTCCCTACCAATGTGTGTTTAATGATAATGAAGTATTATCTTCTTATGCCAAGGAATCCTATTGTTATTATGATGTTGAACAAATTGAGGAATTTGTTGCTTTTAAAGGTGCTTATGAAATAGCTTCTTTGATTGAAAAGTATGAAGCTACTCTTTAAAAATATGAAAATTTTGCCATACTTGATTATTGCTATGAAAACTATGCTTCTAATGCTTATGTTAAAGAATATATTGAAAGAATATCCGCTGCCTTGGAAGAGATTAATATTTTGCAGGGATCTATGGAAGAAGAAGTTGCTGAAATTGTGAGCTCATTAGATGAAAAAGATGAGGAGGAGAGCGAAGAACAAATGGAGGAAGAGCGGATTAGCTACCCGTGCCCGCCTTCTAATGAGAGTAACTCTTCAACTCATACATTGTTTAATTACCCTTCGCACATACCGAAGGATGAATGCTATGATGATTGCCATGATCCCTTGGGTTCATTTGAAATATCCCTTTTTGATGAACTTAATGCTTGCTATGCTTGCGGCCATGATCCCAATATGAATTATGCTTATGAAGATGAACTTGCTATAGTTCCTTTTGTTAAGCATGAAATTTTTGCTATTGCACCCACACACGATAGTCCTATTATCTTTTTGAATTCTCCCAACTACACTATTATTTAAGGATTATATTGATGGGTTGCATTTTACCTCTACACATGATGATTTTGATGAATATAATATTCATGTGCTTGCTGCTCCTACTTGCAATTATTATGAGAGAGGAACTACATATTCACTTCTCTATGTTTCCAATACGATAAAATTGCAAGAAACCACTTATGCTATGTATTGGCCTTTACTTAATGTGCATGAATTGTTCTTGTATGACATGCTAATGCATAGGAAGAGAGTTAGACTTCGTTGTCACATGATACATATCACTTTGTGCTCACTACTAAATTACAAATCATTGTTAATTATAATTGGCTTTAATATACCTTGGGATCCGGGTGGATCCATTACTTGAGCACTTTATGCTTAGCTTAATGGCTTTAAAGAAAGCGCTGCCAGGTTGACAACACAGAAGTTTTAGAGAGTAGTTTTATTCTGTTGTGTGCTTTTATATTTTATTTATCCAAGATTTGCCTTTAGGATGATTCATAAGATGAGTAGAAACAATGCTGAATCTGTAACAGAAACTTTGACTCCAGTGCGCGAATTTTCGTTTTTTACTGGACCGTGATAAAAAGCTTAAATTTTAACACAGTATTGTCATACAAATTATTTACGTTGTCCTAATTGTTCAGAATTTTTGGAGTTAAAGAAGTATGGTCAAAGTTCAGATTACTACAGACTGTCCTGTTTAAGACAGATTCTGTTTTTGATGCATTGTTTTGCTTGTTTTGAAGAATCTATTGATTTTGTCAGTGGTATAAGCCGTGGAAAAGTTATAATACAGCAGGGATAATGCAAATATAAAATATGAATGGGTTTGCAACAGTACTTAAAGTAGTATTTTGCTTTATTATACTAACGGATCTCACCAGTCTTTTGTTAAGTTTTGTGTGAATGAAGTGTTCGAAGATCGAGGAGGTATCGATATGAGGAGAAGGAGGAGAGGCAAGAGTTCAAGATTGGGGATGCCCAAGGCACCCCAAGTAAATATCCAAGGGGACTCAAGCGTCTAAGCTTGGGGATGCCCCGGAAGGCATCCCGTCTTTCTTCAACAAGTATCGGTATGTTTTCGAATTCATTTCATTCATGTGATATGTCTAAATCTTGGAGCGTCTTTTGTGTTTAGTTTTCACTTTTATTTTATGCACCATGATGGTATGAGATAGTCCATGTCTGATTTATAGAATGCTCATTGCACTTCACTTATATCTTTTGAGTATGGCTTTATAGAATGCTTCATGTGCTTCACTTATATCATTTGAAGTTTGGATTGCCTGTTTCTCTTCACATAGAAAACCGTTATTTGTAGAATGCCCTTTTGCTTCACTTATATTTATTAGAGCATGTCCTGGTGTTTTGTAGAAAGAATTAAACTCTCTTGCTTCACTTATATCTATTTAGAGAGTCAACAGGAATTGGTCATTTGCATGGTTAGTCATAAAATCCTACATAAAACTTATGGATCACTGAATATGATATGTTTGGTTCCTTGCAATAGTTTTGCGATATAGATATATAATATGTGGGAGGTACTAGTAAACGGTTGTGGATTAGTAAGAATATTGATGTTAAGGTTTGTGATTCCCGAAGCATGCACGTATAGTCTCCCGTTATGCGATGAAAGTTTGAGCACAATTTATCCTAGATTGTCTATCTTTGTGTGAAGGTCGGGGGTGCGCGATGGTTAACTCCTACCAACCTCCCCCCTAGGGGCATGCGTAGTAATACTTTGCTTCGAGGGCTAATAAACTTTTGCAATAAGTATGTGAGTTCTTTATGACTAATGTGAGTTCATGAATTATACGCACTCTTACCTTTCCGCAATTTGCTAGCCTCTACGGTACCGCGCATTGCCCTTTCTCACCTCGAGAGTCGGTGCAAACTTCGCCGGTGCATCCAAACCCCATGATATGATACGCTCTATCACACATAAGCCTTATTATATCTTCCTCAAAACAGCCACCATACCTACCGCTTCCGTTTTGATGACTTGAGCACTCGTTGTCATATTGCTTTGCATGATCGTAAGATAGCTAGCATGATGTTTCCATGGCTTGTCCGTTTTTTTATATCTTTGCTACGCTAGACCATTGCACATCATTCATATAGAGTCATATTTTGCTCTAAGTATCGAGTTGTAATATTGAGTTATAAGTAAATAGAAGTGTGATGATCATCATTATTCATTATTAGAGCATGTCCTAGTAACGAAAGGATGATGGAAACTATGATTCCCCCACAAGTCGGGATGAGGCTCCGAACAAAGAAAAAAATAGAAAAAATAGAAAAAGAAAAAGAAAGAAAGAAAAAAAAGAAAAAGAAAGAAAGAAAAAAAATGATGAGAGACAAAGAGAGAAGGGGCATGCTAATTCCTCACTTGTGCTTCAAAGTAGCATCATCTTTTTCATGTAGAGAGTCTCCTATGTTGTCACTTTCATACTAGTGGGGATTTTTCATTATAGAGTTAGATGCACACCCACCTAGTTTTCATATTAAGCTTTCATACACTTCTAGCTCTTAGTGCATCCGTTGCATGGCAATCCCTAGGTGTAAAGTGCATTAGCATTGACTAGATTATTGACTCTAGTGCAAGTGGGAGTCTGTAGGAGATATGCCCTAGAGGCAATAATAAATGTTATTGATTATCTCCCTGTTCATAATTATGTTTATGTTCCATGCTATAACTGCAATGATTCTCGAGTCTGCAAATAAAACGAGGCTTGGAGGGAAACTCATGTGCACGTGTGGGATAATAAACGGTAAAAATTATTCCTAGTCAAGCCTCTATGACTGGCTCAAGTATTGCATGATGATCCAGTTTTCCTGATCATGGGCATGACTATGCCGGCAATTTTGAGGGCACAATTGTTGGTAGAACACTTGTGTTGAATCGACCCGAATTGATGTTATGCTATGAGATACATTCGTCATTAGTTAATGGTTAATAACACAGAGATGGTTAATGTTTGCATAATTCCTTAGACCATGAGAGTATCGAGTTTCTTCATGCTTGCTTCATGAACTTTGGGGTTTGTTAAACGTCATCCGTAAATGGGTGGCTATTACGGCGGCTTACGGGTTCATGGAAAAGTATGTCAAGTAACTTGATAGCTCAAGATTGGGATTTGCTCCTCCGACGATGGAGAGATATCTCTGGGCCCTCTCGGTGTTACGGTATCCATCATCGTCTGGCCATACACTTTGTGATTTGATCACGGGGATGCCGGAACACGGGAACGAGAAAAGAGAACAATACCGGTAACGAGGTAACTGGCATAGTGGACAAGGTGTTGATCCACGGGGATGCCAACATGTCTCACCTCGGGTATTTGTAACATATCGCGAAGCAACAGGAATAGCACACAGCAACTGGAGGTTCACTCGAATATTCATTCGTGTGGGTATAGGGGTCAATATGGGTGTCCACGGCTCCGATGTTGATCATTGATCGGAAGGGGTTCCGGGTCATGTCTATGCTTCACCGAACCTATAGGGTCACACGCTTAAGGGTCATCTATCTGCTGAATACTAGACGGGGAGTCTGAGAGAAAATCACCGAAAAAGTTTCGGGCGAAACGGAAACGTTCCGGAGAGGATATCGGAATAGTTCCGGTGAAACTGAAAAGTTGTTTCAGGGTATTCCATAAAGTCAAATTGGTTTCGGCACATGCCTGGAAATTATTGGAAGGTACCAGAATTGTTCCGGTAACTTCTGAGATTTTTCAGAGACAAAAACCGGAAATGTTCCGGACTGCCGGAACCGCTTTAGTTGCTTTTCACAGATGAAAATCACTAAAACCGAAAAGTTGTTTCGGAGTGCACCATAAAGTCAAAATGGTTTCGGCACATGCCTGATAATTCTTGGAGGGTGCCAGAATCGTTCTGGAAACTTTCTGGAATTTTCCGGGATGAAAACCGGAAATGTTCCGGAGCTGCCGGAACCGCTTCAGATGCTTTTCGCAGATGAAAATCACTAAACCGGAATTGTTCCGGCTCGCGTTGAAAATTATTTTGGTGGGTACTGGAAATGTTCTAAGCCCACATGAATATTTTCAGTTCGATCAGACGCTGAAAAATGTCGTCGTGAATAGTGAAAGTGCTTTTTGGGATATTTATGGAAAAGTCACCTTTTGGGATATTTTCCCAAAAGGTTTCTAGAAGGCTTGGGGGCCAAGCAACCCTACCCCTTGGATTTACTATAAATAGAGGTGGAGGGGCTGCCTCCACACTCACTCCTTCTCACATACAAATGCCATGACATTTCTGGCTTCTCTCTCCCTCCCAGCGAAATAGTTTCGTAGAGCCGAAAGGCTGTCTGGGTTCCGGTGGGAACTAGTTCTGGACGGCGAAGCCCTGCCGGATAGATGACACCGTATGTGTGCAACTCTGTAGAGAGATCATAGTTTCGGTCTTAGTTTGAGAGTGCCTTCCGAAGGGCTGTCCGAGTGACTGTCCGAGTTTCGATGGTCCTCCCGAAGGGCTGTCCGAGTGACTGTCCGAGTTTCGATGGTCCTCCCGAAGGGCTGTCCGTGACACCGTCCGAGGGACTGTCCGACCGCCTCCCGGAGGGCTATCCGGGGGCGGATGAGGGTATACATCCTCGCGGTTGGGAGGTTGTAAATCCTAGCTGTGGGGATCTGCACCGCCTATCGTCATCGACTCTACTTCCGCTGCGCTACGAGTCGGTAACGAAACAGATCAAACCTTGTATGCAGTCTCCATAGTGATCCTGGGCTGGTACGTAGGTCGGAAATTTTTTGTTTTCTGCTGCGTTACCCTACAATCTTAATATTCATGCCATGATTAGATATATGATCAAGATTATGCTAGATAGCATTCCACATCAAAAATTATCTTTTTTATCATTTACCTACTCGAGGACGAGCAGGAATTAAGCTTGGGGATGCTGATACGTCTCCATCGTATCTATAATTTTTGATTGTTCCATGCCAATATTATACAACTTTCACATACTTTTGGCAACAATTTATATGATTTATTGGACTACCCTATTGATCCAGTGCCCAGTGGCAGTTCCTGTTTTTTGCATGTTTTTTGTTTCGCATAAATTCCATATATAACAAAGTCCAAACGCGATAAAAAATTACGGAGATTTATTTTGGAATATTTGTGAATTTTGGGAAGTGGAATCTATGCAAACGGAGGCCCACAGCGAGCACGATACACCAGGGCGCGCCGTGGTGTCTTGTGTCCACCTCGTACGTCGGTTCGAGCTCTCCTTCGGGCGCAAGGAAGCTAATTTTTGGAAACAAATTGTGTTAAAAAATCAGCACAATCGGAGTTACAGATCTCCGGGAATATAAGAAACGGTTTTCGGCAAGAAAACAGGAACGAGAAACAGAACAGAACAGAGAGGGAGATCCAATCTAGGAGGGGCTCCTGCCCCTCCGCCGCCATGGCGGCCATGGACCAGAGGGGGGATTCTCCTCCCATCTAGGGGGGGAGGCCAAGGAAGAAGAAGAAGGAGGGGGCTCTCTCCCCCTCTCTCCCGGTGGCCCCGGAACGCCGCCGGGGCAAGGATCGTGACGGTGATCTACACCAACAACTTCGCCGCCGTCAAAACCAACTCTCTCCCTCTCTATGCAGCGGTGTAACACCTCTCTTCCCCGCTGTAATCTCTACTTAAACATGGTGCTCAACTCCATATATTATTTCCAAACGATATTTGGCTATCCTATGATGTTTGAGTAGATCCCTTTTGTCCAACGGGTTAATTATGGTATGATCTTATTGATATGAGTGTATGTTGATATGGTGCTGGCCTATGGTGCCCTCCGTGTTGCGCAAACGGAGGGATCCCGCTGTAGGGTGTTGCAATATGTTCATAACTTGCTTATGGTGGGTGGCGTGAGTGACAGAAGCACAGACCCGAGTAAGTGGGTTATTGCGTATGGGAGTAAAGAGGACTTGATACTTAATGCTATGGTTGGGTTTTACCTTAATGATCTTTGGTAGTCACGGATGCTTGCTAGAGTTCCAATCATAAGTGCATGTGATCCAAGTACGGAAAGTGTGTTAGCGTATGCCTCTCTCTCATTGCATATAACAAGTATCTATCATATTTTATTTAATGACCTATGGAAAATCTTTCTCTTGTGTTACAAAAAGCTTGCTACTGCACTACTAAGTTTATTTTCTTGCAAAGTACTCGTAGTTTTATTCCCGCAAAGTATTTCTAGTTTTATTCGTGCAAACTATCCTATCACTAGTTTCATACTTGTTCTAGGTAAAGCAAGCATTAGCGTGCGTAGAGTTGTATCAGTGGTCGATAGAACTTGAGGGAATATTTGTTCTACCTTTAGCTCTTCATTGGGTTCGACACTCTTACTTATCGAAAAAGGCTACAAACGATCCCCTACACTTGTGGGTTATCAGTCTCGACGACGAAACCCGAGTGAAAGCGCGTGCTTAGCGAGATTGTGAGCCTCGAGATTCAGGCTCCTAAACTCGTGGATGAAATTACAAGCAATAAATGGACTAAGTCGGTCTATTATTTTGTGTATGATAGCTCCATGATCAGCTAGACAGCCATGCTTGATGTCTTCCACTACGTTCTTGCAGTCGGACGGCACATGGATTTTCTGCTCGTACAAGTCCTCCACAAGTGCCAAAGCCTCTCTGGCTGCTAGTGCCTCAGGTGTGGCGATGAACATATGTGTTTGAAAGTAACCGAACAAGCTCCTAAGAAAGCTCCAGCAACGTCACGGCACACCACTGCTACTGAAGCATAGTTCTCATTCACCATTGTTGCATTAGCATTGAACTACACAAGATACAACTCCTGCTGGAAACCTTCCCAGGTTGTGATAATATCTAGATATGACCAGGCTGGACACTTTAACACATTTTTTTAGTTTTTAAAGTATTTTTTAGAAACACGAACACTTTCTTGAATGTGATCAATTTTTGTAAACTTTAACTTTTTTAAATATTCCGACGCAAACAATTTTTTCTTATTCCAATTTATTTTCATATAAAACACTTTTAGAATTTTTCAAACATTTTTATATATTTTTTCATTTTTGGAAGCAAGGACACCTTTTCAAAATTGTAAACATTTTGAGAAAATACGGGATATTTTTTTAAATACTATAATTTTAGAAAATTCCAAACAAATATTTATTTGCTCATGATTTTTCTAAAAATTAATTGAAATATAAGAAGTCAAAACTAATCTGAAATAAAGATGTAAAGAAAAAACTGGGAACTAGAAAATGGAAGAATAAGTCAGGAATTTTCTAGAAGGTTGCCAAAAGTTCGATCTATCGAACACAAAATAGCTAAATGGGCCAGTTGACCTATTTCTTCGCTAGCTCTGTACCATATGTCACATTTGTGTCAAATAGCCCTCCAATCGAATGGGCGTGACCGAGCAGGTTGTTCCATTAAGCGACTTTCACGTGCTTCGATCCCTGTTTCGCCTTTTCTTCAGGTACGTACAGTAGCGACGCGACAGCAATGTAGCGGCTCCAAGCACTGTAGTTGGTCACTTAGTTTGGTCTTTTTTTAAAGTAGTTTTAGAAAACACGAAAAAAATAATGGTGAACAATTTTTGTAAAAATGAACACTTTCAAGAAAAAGGATTTTTTCTGAAATGTAAATGTGAATATTTTTTCAAAGTCCATACATTTTTTTGAACTTGGTCTACATTTTTTAAGAAAATTCTGAATAATTTTTTAAATGGAAAAATTTTCTAAATTTTTTAAATATTTTTTGAAAACACAAGAATATTTGCAAAAATAATTGAGGCATTATCTAAAATTTCAAAAAAATACTGTTTAAATATCTTGTAAATAAAAATAAAAATCAAAATCAAACAAAACATGAAAAGAGAAATGGAATAAATTCAAAAAACATTGGTTAGGAACCTTCTAGAAAATGCCTATAACTAGAACCTATAGAACAAATAATAACTAAATGGGCCGCCTCAGTTCAATCGTCTGGTTCGCTGGCACAGAATATCCTATTTGACGCATTCTACGTCAAATGGTCGAGGTTTCGCAGAGACCTGGCGAGCGGCAACACATGGACCGGCCCGTTAAAGTATTTCACTATTTCCGGTGTTGGGAACCTTCTAGAGTTTTCCAGCCAGTTTCTTCTGGTTTTTTGAATCTTCCAGAAGGTTCCCTAAACGGGTTTTTCGGTTTCTTTTTTTAATTTTCTGTTTATTTTCATACTTTCTTTGTTCTTTTCTGTTTACTTTTGTTTGAAAATGGCTGTGTTTCGAAATTAAAAAAAATTTCAAATTTTTAAAAGAGAATTACGGAATTCCAAAAAATATTTCTATTACTAAAAATGTTCGGAAATGTTTCCTGTTTAAAAAAAAATCATGTTTCAACAATTGTTCGCAAAATGTCAATTTTTCAGGATTTCAACCAATACTCACGTTTCAAAAATTGTTCGCAATTTTCAAAAAATGTTTTTTTTGAAAAAAAAAACGTTATGTTTTTCTTTAAAACGTTCACAACTATTCGAAAATTGTTTGGAATTTCAAAAAATGTTCTTGCTTTAAAAAATAGTTGACAATTTTAAAAAAATGTTCATGCCTCCATTTTTGCAGGAGTTTCCAATATTGCTAAAAAAATTCAAAAATATTCGAGTTTTAAAATTGTGTTTGTCTTTTTCAAAAAATATTCAGAACTTCAAAAATGTTCCCGTTTTAAAAAAAAATTGCAAATTTTTAAAAATATACTTGTATCGATTTTTTAGGAGTTACAAAAAATGTTCCCGCTTAAAAAATTGTTCACCAATTTCAAAATATGCTTCTGTTTTCATGTTTCTTCGGGAGTTTTTTCTTTTTACTTTCCTTTTTTTTGAAATTACAAAATATGTTCCCGTTTTCATGTTTCTTCGAGATTTTGTAGGGATAGCGTTCTTTAGCCTTGATATTTTGAAAGACATGATTGTTTGTTGGGATGCCTGAGTATTAATGTCTTTATGTCATATGATAGACTATTGCTTTGAATCACTCACATGTTAATATTCATGCCATGATTAGATATATGATCAAGATTATGCTAGATAGCATTCCACATAAAAAGTTATCTTTTTTATTATTTACCTACTCGAGGACGAGCAGGAATTAAGCTTGGGGATGCTGATACGTCTCCGTCGTATCTATAATTTTTGATTGTTCCATGCCAATATTATACAACTTTCACATACTTTTGGCAACAATTTATATGATTTATTGGACTACCCTATTAATCCAGTGCCCAGTGGCAATTCCTGTTTTTTGCGTGTTTTTTGTTTCGCAGAAATTCCATATCTAACGAAGTCCAAACGCGATAAAAATTTACGGAGATTTATTTTGGAATATTTGTGAATTTTGGGAAGTGGAATCAATGCAAACGGAGGCCCACAGCGAGCACGATACACCAGGGCGCGCCGGAGGGCCAGGTGCGCCGTGGTGTCTTGTGCCCACCTCATACGTCGGTTGGAGCTATCCTTCGGGCGAAGGAAGCTAATTTTGGAAACAAATCGTGTTAAAATTTCAGCGCAATCGGAGTTACGGATCTCCGAGAATATAAGAAACGGTTTTCGACCAGAAAACAGGAACGAGAAACAGAAGAGAACAGAGAGGGAGATCCAATCTAGGAGGGGCTCCTGCCCCTCCGCCGCCATGTCGGCCATGGACCAGAGGGGGAATTCTCCTCCCATCTAGGGGGAGGACAAGGAAGAAGAAGGAGGGGGGCTCTCTCCCCCTCTCTCCCGGTGGTGCCGGAACGCCGCCGGTGCAAGGATCGTGACGGCGATCTACACCAACAACTTTGCCGCCGTCAACACCAACTCTCTCCTCCTCTAGGCAGTGGTGTAACACCTCTCTTCCCCGCTGTAATCTCTACCTAAACATGGTGCTCAACTCCATATGATGTTTGGGTAGGTCTCTTTTGTCCAACGGGTTAACTGTAGTATGATGTTATTGATATGAGTGTATGTTGATATGGTGTTGTCCTATGGTGCCCTCCGTGTCGCGCAAACGGAGGGATCCCGCTGTAGGGTGTTGCAATATGTTCATAACTTGCTTATGGTGGGTGGCGTGAGGGACAGAAGCACAGACCCGAGTAAGTGGGTTATTGCGTATGGGAGTAAAGAGGACTTGATACTTAATGCTATGGTTGGGTTTTACCTTAATGATCTTTGGTAGTCACGGATGCTTGCTAGAGTTCCAATCATAAGTGCATGTGATCCAAGTACGGAAAGTGTGTTAGCGTATGCCTCTCTCTCATTGCATATAACAAGTATCTATCATATTATATTTAATGACCTATGGAAAATCTTTCTCTTGTGTTACAAAAAGCTTGCTACTGCACTACTAAGTTTATTTTCTTGCAAATTACTCGTAGTTTTATTCCCGCAAAGTACTTCTAGTTTTATTCGTGCAAACTATCCTATCACTAGTTTCATACTTGTTCTAGGTAAAGCAAGCATTAGCGTGCGTAGAGTTGTATCAGTGGTCGATAGAACTTGAGGGAATATTTGTTCTACCTTTAGCTCTTCGTTGGGTTCGACACTCTTACTTATCGAAAAAGGCTACAAACGATCCCCTACACTTGTGGGTTATCAGTCTCGACGACGAAACCCGAGTGAAAGCGCGTGCTTAGCGAGATTGTGAGCCTCGAGATTCAGGCTCCTAAACTCGTGGATGAAATTACAAGCAGTAAATGGACTAAGTCGGTCTATTATTTTGTGTATGATAGCTCCATGATCAGCTAGACAGCCATGCTTGATGTCTTCCACTACGTTCTTGCAGTCGGACGGCACATGGATTTTCTGCTCGTACAAGTCCTCCACAAGTGCCAAAGCCTCTCTGACTGCTAGTGCCTCAGGTGTGGCGATGAACATATGTGTTTGAAAGTAACCGAACAAGCTCCTAAGAAAGCTCCAGCAACGTCACCGCACACCACTGCTACTGAACCATAGTTCTCATTCACCATTGTTGCATTAGCATTGAACTACACAAGATACAGCTCCTGCTTGAAACCTTCCCAGGTTGTGATAATATCTAGATATGACCAAGCTGGACAATTTAACACATTTTTTTAGTTTTTAAAGTGTTTTTTAGAAACACGAACACTTTCTTGAATGTGATCAATTTTTGTAAACTTTAACTTTTTTAAATATTCCGACGCAAACAATTTTTTCTTATTCCAATTTATTTTCATATAAAACACTTTTAGAAATTTTCAAACATTTTTATATATTTTTTCATTTTTGGAAGCAAGGACACCTTTTCAAAATTGTAAACATTTTGAGAAAATACGGGATTTTTTTTAAATACTATAATTTTAGAAAATTCCAAACAAATATTCGAGTGAACCTCCAGTTGCCGTGAGCTATTCCTGTTGCTTCGCGATATGTTACAAATACCCGAGGTGAGACATATTGGCATCCCCGTGGATCAACAACTTGTCCACTATGCCAGTTACCTCGTTACCGATATTGTTCTCTTTTCTCGTTCCCGTGTTCCGGCATCCCCGTGATCAAATCACAAAGTGTCTGGCCAGACGATGATGGATACCGTAACACCGAGAGGGCCCAGAGATATCTCTCCATCGTCGGAGGAGCAAATCCCAATCTTGAGCTATCAAGTTACTTGACATACTTTTCCATGAACCCGTAAGCCGCCGTAATAGCCACCCAGTTACGGATGACGTTTAACAAACCCCAAAGTTCATGAAGCAAGCATGAAGAAACTCGATACTCTCATGGTCTAAGGAATCATGCAAACGTAAACCATCTCTGTGTTATTAACCATTAACTTGTGACGAATGTATCTCATAGCATAACATCAATTCGGGTCGATTCAACACAAATGTTCTTCCAACATTGTGCCCTCAAAATTGCTGGCATAGACATGCCCATGATCAGGAAAACAGAACCATCATGCAACACTTGAGCTAGTCTTCGAGGCCAGACAAGGAATACATTTTACCGTTTATTATTCCACACGTGCATATGATTCTTCCTCCGAGCCTTGTGGTTATTGTAGACTCGAGAACCATAGCAGTTATAGCATGGAACATAAACCTAATTATGAACAGGGAGATAATCAATAACATTTATTATTGCCTCTAGGGCATATCTCCAACACTATGATGTTTGAGTAGGTCTCTTTTGTCCAACGGGTTAATTGTAGTATGATGTTATTGATATGAGTGTATGTTGATATGGTCCTGTCCTATGGTGCCCTCCGTGTCGCGCAAACGGAGGGATCCCCGCTGTAGGGTTTTGTAATATGTTCATAACTTGCTTATGGTGGGTGGCGTGAGTGATAGAAGCACAGACCCGAGTAAGTGGGTTATTGCGTATGGGAGTAAAGAGGACTTGATACTTAATGCTATGGTTGGGTTTCAGCTTAATGATCTTTGGTAGTTGCGGATGCTTAATAGAGTTCCAATCATAAGTGCATGTGATCCAAGTACGGAAAGTGTGTTAGCGTATGCCTCTCCCTTATTGCATATAACAAGTATCTATCATATTATATTTAATTACCTATGGACAATCTTTCTCTTGTATCACAAAAACCTTTCTGCTGCACTAGTAAGTTTATTTTCTTGCAAAGTACTCATAGTTTTATTCCCGCAAAGTACTTCTTGTTTTATTCGTGCAAACTATCCTATCACTAGTTTCATACTTGTTCTAGGTAAAGCAAGCATTAGCGTGCGTAGAGTTGTATCGGTGGTCGATAGAACTTGAGGGAATATTTGTTCTACCTTTGTTCTACCTATTTTTAAGTTGTTTTATATCTTTAGATATGGGTAGGAAACGCAAAATACCAAAAAAAATAGATGTACTTGCTGCTCCAAAAGTTGAGGAACCACTAGTGTTCCGTACTACCGAAGAATATTACTTGGATCGTCTTCGATCCATTTGTGCTCGTGCGGAAACCCTAACTAGCTTAGTCGAGGCGAAATCATTAGATGAGCATGCTCATTATGTGCGACACCGCATATCTCAAAAAGGGAAACTCTTGTGGAATCAAATTAATACTTTGTGTTGCTATGCTTGGAATTTGTGTGAATTACATGACTTTACTTGTTGTTTTGAAGAAACTAAAAAACACCTTCCCTACCGATGAGTGTTTAATGATAATGAAGTATTATCTTCTTATGCCAAGGAATCCTATTGTTATTATGATGTTGAACAAATTGAAGAATTTGTTCCTTTTAAAGGTGCTTATGAAATAGCTTATTTGATTGAAAAGTATGAAGCTACTCTTTAAAAATATGAAAATTTTGCCATACTTGATTATTGCTATGAAAACTATGCTTCTAATGCTTATGTTAAAGAATTTATTGAGAGAATATCCACTGCCTTGGAAGAGATTAATATTTTGCAGGGATCTATGGAAGAAGAAGTTGCTGAAATTGTGAGCTCATTAGATGAAAAAGATAAGGAGGAGAGCGAAGAACAAAAGGAGGAAGAGCGGATTAGCTACCCGTGCCCGCCTTCTAATGACAGTAAATCTTCAACTCATACATTGTTTACTTACCCTTCGCACATACCGAAGGACGAATGCTATGATGATTGCCATGATCCCTTGGGCTTTGGAAGTATTACCTGAAGGGCGAGAGGCCATTCAGAATAAATGGATCTTTAAGAAGAAGACTGACGCGGACGGCAATGTCACCGTCTATAAAGCACGACTTGTGGCAAAAGGTTTTTCACAAGTTCAAGGAGTTGACTACGATGAGACTTTCTCTCCCGTAGTGATGCTTAAGTCAGTCAGAATCATGTTGGCAATAGCTGCATTTTTCGATTATGAAATCTGGCAGATGGATGTGAAAACGGCGTTCCTTAACGGTTTCCTTAAGGAAGAGTTGTATATGATGCAACCAGAAGGTTTTGTCGATCCAGAGAATGCTGACAAAGTGTGCAAGCTCCAGCGATCCATTTATGGACTGGTGCAAGCATCTCGGAGTTGGAATAAGCGCTTTGATGAGGTGATCAAAACGTTTGGGTTTATACAAGTTTATGGAGAAGCTTGTATTTACAAGAAAGTGAGTGGGAGCTCTATAGCATTTCTAGTGTTATATGTGGATGACATATTACTAATTGGAAACAATATACAATTTTTGGAGAGCGTAAAGGAATACTTGAACAAGAGTTTTTCAATGAAGGACCTAGGAGAAGCTGCTTTTATATTAGGCATCTAGATCTATAGAGATAGATCAAGACGCTTAATAGGACTTTCACAGAGCACGTACCTTGATAAATTTTTAAAGAAGTTCAAAATGGAACAGTCCAAGAAGGGGTTCTTGCATGTGTTACAAGGTGTGAAGTTGAGTAAGACTCAATGCCCAGTGACTGCAGAAGATAGAGAAAAGATGAGTGTCGTCCCCTATGCTTCTGCCATAGGCTCTATCATGTATGCAATGTTGTGCACTAGACCAGATGTCAGCCTTGCCATAAGTTTGGTCGGAAGGTTTCAAAGTGATCCAGGAATGGAACACTGGACAGCGGTCAAGAATATCCTGAAGTACCTGAAAAGGACCAAGAAGATGTTTCTCGTTTATGGAGGTGATCAAGAGCTCGTCGTACAGGGTTACGTCGATGCAAGCTTTGACACAGATCCGAATGACTCTAAGTCTCAAACCGGATACGTATATATTCTTAATGGGGGAGCGGTAAGCTAGTGCAGTTCCAAGCAAAGCGTGGTAGCCGATTCTACGTGCGAAGTGGAGTCCATAGTTGCCTCGGAGGCGGCAAAGGAAGGTGTCTGGATGAAGCAGTTCATGACAGATCTTGGGGTTGTGCCCAGTGCACTGGACCCAATAGCTCTGTTCTGTGACAACACTGGTGCCATTGCTCTAGCCAAGGAACCAAGGTTTCACAAGAGGACCAGACACAAAAAGCGACGCTTCAACTCCATCCGGCATTCCATCGAGGTGGAAGACATAAATATTTGTAGGAGATATGCCCTAGAGGCAATAATAAATGTTATTGATTATCTCCCTGTTCATTATTAGGTTTATGTTCCATGCTATAACTGCTATGGTTTTCGAGTCTACAATAACCACGAGGCTCGGAGGAAGACTCATATGCACGTGTGGAATAATAAACGGTAAAATGTATTCCTAGTCTGGCCTCTAAGACTAGCTCAAGTGTTGCATGATGGTTCTGTTTTCCTGATCATGGGCATGTCTATGCCAGCAACTTTGAGGGCACAATGTTGGAAGAACATTTGTGTTGAATCGACCCCTATTGATGTTATGCTATGAGATACATTCGTCATAAGTTAATGGTTAATAACACAGAGATGGTTAACGTTTGCATGATTCCTTAGACCATGAGAGTATCGAGTTTCTTGATGCTTGCTTCATGAAATTTGGGGTTTGTTAAACGTCATCCGTAAATGGGTGGCTATTACGGCGGCTTACGGGTTCATGGAAAAGTATGTCAAGTAACTTGATAGCTCAAGATTGGGATTTGCTCCTCCGACGATGGAGAGATATCCCTGGGCCCTCTCGGTGTTATGGTACCCATCATCGTCTGGCCAGACACTTTGTGATTTGATCACGGGGATGCCGGAACACGGGAACGAGAAAAGAGAACAATACCGGCAACGAGGTAACTGGCATAGTGGACAAGTTGTTGATCCACGAGGATGCCAACATGTCTCACCTCGGGTAATTGTAACATATCGCGAAGCAACAGGAATAGCACACGGCAACTGGAGGTTCACTCGAATATTCATTCGTGTGGGTATAGGGGTCAATATGGGTGTCCACGGCTCCGATGTTGATCATTGATCGGAAGGGGTTCCGGGTCATGTCTATACTTCACCGAACCAATAGGGTCACACGCTTAAGGGCCATCTATCTGCTGAATACTAGACAGGGAGTCTGAGAGAAAATAACCGAAAAAGTTTCGGACACCGGAAAAGTTTCGGACAGCGGAAAAGTTCCGCAGAGAGAATACCGGAACAGTTTCGGTAAAACTGAAAAGTTGTTTCAGGGGATACCATTAAATCAAATTGGTTTCAGCACATGCCTGATAATTCTTGGAGGGTGCCAGAATCATTCTGGAAACTTCTGGGAATTTTCCGGAAGAAAAACCGGAAATGTTCCGGAGCTGCCGGAACCGCTTCGGATGCTTTTCGCAGATGAAAATCACTAATACGGAATTTATCCGGATCGCATTGAAAATTATTTTAGTGGGTACTGGAAATGTTCTAAGCCCACATAAATATTTTCAGTTTGACCGGACGCAGAAAAATGTCGTCGTGAATAGTGAAAGTGCTTTTTGGGATATTTTTGGAAAGTCACCTTTTGGGATATTTCCAAAAGGCTTCTAGAAGGGCTTGGGGGCCAAGGAAGCCCCTCATGGGGGGGGGGCCCAAGGGTTGGCCGGCCAAGGGTGGAGCTCCTCCATGGAGCTCCACATGGCACCCATTTTCCCCTCTTATGGCCTTTATGTGTGACATAAAGTGGGGGTACTTTGGTACTTTGTGTAACCATCCTACCCCTTGGCTTTCCTATAAATAGAGGAGGTGTGGGCTGCCATATCTTCATCCTTGGTCTCATACACAAGCCATGCATGATCTGGCCTTCTCTCTCCCTCCCAGCGAAATAGTTTCGTAGAGCCGAAAGGTTGTCTGGGTTCCGGCAGAAACTAGTTCTGGACGGCGAAGCCCTGCCGGATAGATGACAACGTATGTGTGCAACTCTGTAGAGAGATCGTAGTTTCGGTCTTAGTTCGAGAGTGCCTCCCAAAGGGCTGTCCGAGTGACTGTCCGAGTTTCGTGGGTCCTCCCGAAGGGCTGTCCGAGTGACTGTCTGAGTTTTGTTGGTCCTCCCGAAGGGCTGTCCGCGACACCGTCCGGGGGACTGTCCGACCGCCTCCCGGAGGGCTGTCCGAGGGGTGGATGAGATTTTACATCCTCGTGGTTGGGAGGTTGTAAATCCTAGCTGCGGGGATCTGCACCGCCGATCGTCATCGACTCTACTTCCGCTGCGCTACGAGTCGGTAACGAAAAAGATCAAACCTTGTATGCAGTCTCCATAGTGGTCCTGGGCTGGTGCGTAGGTCGGAAATTTTTGTTTTCTGCTGCGTTACCCTACAATATTTGCAAAGTACACATGGATCTGAATGTCGCAGACCCATTGACTAAACCTCTTCCACGGGCTAAACATGATCAGCACCAGGACTGTATGGGTATTAGATTCATTACAATGTAAATCATATAGTGATGTGGGCTAGATTATTGACTCTAGTGCAAGTGGGAGACTGTTGGAAATATGCCCTAGAGGCAATAAATAAATTGTTTATTATTATATTTCCTTGTTCATGATAATCGTTTATTATCCATGCTATAATTTTATTGATTGGAAACTCAAATACATGTCTGATTATATAGACAACACTGTGTCCCTAGTATGCCTCTAGTAGACTAGCTTGTTTGTCAAAGATGGTCAAGGTTTCCTAGCCATGGACATGAGATGTCATTTGATAACGGGATCGCATCATTAGGAGAATGATGTGATGGACAAGACCCAAACTATAAACGTAGCATATGATCGTGTCAGTTTATTGCTACAGTTTTCTGCATGTCCAGTATCTGTTCCTATGACCATGAGATCATGCAACTCACTGGCACCGGAGGAATACCTTGTGTGTATCAAACGTCGCAACGTAACTGGGTGACTATAAATATGCTCTATAGGTATCTCCAAAGGTGTCAGTTGAGTTGGCATGGATCAAGACTGGGATTTGTTGCTCCGTGTGACGGAGAGGTATCTCAGGGCCCACTCAGTAATACAACATCACAACAAGCCTTGCAAGCAATGTCACTAAAGTGTTAGCCACGGGATCTTGTATTACAGAACGAGTAAAGAGACTTGACGGTAACGAGATTGAACTAGGTATAGAGATACCGACGATCGAATCTCGGGCAAGTAACATACTGATTAACAAAGGGAACTTCATATGGGATTAACTGAATCCTTGACATAGAGGTTCAACCGATAAAGATCTTCGAAGAATATGTAGGAACCAATATGGGCATTCAGGTCCCGCTATTTGTTATTGACCGTAGAGGTGCCTCGGTCATGTCTACATAGTTCTCGAACCCGCAGGGTCTGCACACTTAAGGTTCGGTGACGTTTCGGTATAGTTGAGTTATGTATGTTGGTGACCGAAGGTTGTTCGGAGTCCCGGATGAGATCTTGGACGTCACGAGGAGCTCCGGAATGGTCCGGAGGTAAAGATTGATATATAGGAAGTCCCATTTTGGTCACCGGAAAAGTTTCGGGTATTTCCGGTAAAGTACCGGGGGTGCCGGGAGACCATCGGGAGGGGCCACCCACCTCAGAGGGCCCCATGGGCTGTGAGAGGAGTCAGACCAGCCCCTGGTGGGCTGGCCGACCCTCCCACTAAGGCCCATGCGGTTGAGGAGGTGGGAGAAGGAAAAAACCCAAGTGGGGAAGGAGGACTCCAATTAGGAAAGGAATCCTACTTGGAGTAGGATTGGAGGTGGACTCTTCCACCTCCACCTGGTTCGGCCGACCCTAGGGTGAAGCCCTAGGGCGCCAGCCCCTCCTCCCTCCGTCCTATATATACTGGAGGGGAGAGAGGGCAAACAACCCAATCCAAGCCACGGTGCAGCCCTCTCTCCCCGATAGATAGTATGTCTCTAGTTTCGGCGGTGCTTAGGCGAAGCCCTGCCGGAATAGTTCCACCACCATCGCCGCCACACCGTCGCGCTGCCAGAGAACTCGTATACCTCTTCGACCCCTCTTGCTGGATCAAAAAGGCAGAGATCGTCATCAAGCTGTACGTGTGCTGAACGCGGAGGTGCCGTCCGTTCGGCGCTAGATCGGGACGGATCGCGGGACGGCTGCGATTTGGATCGCGAAGACGTTCGACTACACCAACCGCGTTTCTTAACGCTTCCCGCTTAGCGATCTACATGGGTATGTAGATCCACTCTCCCTCTCATAGATGCTCATCACCATGGATAGATCTTGCGTGTGCGTAGGAGAATTTTTTTTGTTTCCCATGCAACGTACCCCAACACATATGAATATGAACACGAAATGAGTGAATATGAACATGTTCCTTCACCAAGCTTCTTTCGTGTTCATATATATATTTTCACAAAAATGAATTTTAATGCATGACGCCACATATCCCCTTCGTTTTCATATTCACTACACCATAAACAAACACAACTGCATGAATGTCTAGCAGTGGCGGGTGGAAAAAGGCCAGCAGTGGCTTTCCAGGCTCTCAGGGCCGCCCGCCACCGACCTTCCGTCACTGCTATTACCGCATTAGTGGCGAGCATCCGGCCGCCATTGGTAGATAGAACACAGTGGCGGGCGCGTGTAGGAGCCAGCCACTGATTGGTTTGGTATCCATGGCGGGCTATTGTTACGCCCGCCACTGAGTGTCAGTCACACAAATTAAAATTGTAACAACGATGGAAACACTTATATTAGAATATGGCAGATGATAGTTTCATACAACACATATCAGAATACATTGATAAGAGTAAGAGAGGATGAAATGTCGTTGCATACATTAACCTCTAATTGTTGCCAATCATGACTACAAATGCTCTAACTAAATATTCGTAGGTAGGTACCAACCAATACTTCCGTAGGCAAAACACGACTAACGATACAAACATCCACCAGTAAATTAGTCCTGATAATGACAAAGGACTAGGATCTACTCCTCTCTTTTAGGATAAATTTGAAAGAATAAGAATGCGCCTACATCTTCATGGTGGGGCGCAAAGATTCACTGATCTCCAATTTTTGGTCTGCACACATTCAATATTTACCGCCATTCATCAATTTTAAGGCGTCCATCTCGTGGGTTTGCAATCGAATAGGTCTCTTTGAAATTGGTCTTCTATTGCCAAACAATTGTCATCTCACCTTTCGCAGCATCGCTGCAGGCACAACAACTCTTGGGAGCTTCTGTTGAAAAACAGCATAGTAACATAGTAAATAGTGTTGTTTATTTAATGTGGACTAGTGGCACAATAATAGTACAAAATCATACCATGCATTTTTTATGAATGTTGGTGTTGGTCAACTTGCGGACTTGTGGCACGTATTGTGTAGTATTTGGACCATCTCCGTAAGTGCCCTTAAACGACTCAACGTTATTAACAAATGAGATAAGATAATTCTTCTCCTCCAAAGTAAGCTTGGAGCCAGCAGTGTAATAGGTCTCGTATATTCAGTATTTTTCTTCCACATGGAAAATAAGTTGTAGATTTAAATTAAAATGTTAATTTAGGGGTGAATAACAAATATTTTAGGATTAGCAAGATATATTACTTCACAAAATTATGTAAGAAACTCATACGGAGGGAAAATAGGAATCATGTCTATTTCCACTCAAATGTCTTGATCAAAAGGAGATGTGTTGCCGTAAAAGATGCCAATATCAAAGGTTATATTCATACCCTCCTAAAATCCGTAAGCCTTGCATGATCCTTTTCAATTTTTGCAACTAACATATGCGTGATCTACTTCATTGTAGATCGTAGCTTCGAAAGTGAAGCCATGTTTCGTCTTCAGGTTAACAGTCCTTTCAGTAATGTCCTATGTGTCTTTGACATGGATCTTCTCTAGGACAAAACGCCTTGCATGGCAAGGTATATAAGTAGTGATTTCTAATCCAGAGGTTAATCGTACTCTGGCAACTTTATGTAAGGCAGAGTTGGGTTTTTTGGGGTTGATTGTGGAAAAGTCGATAGATAAGTCACCCTTACTGTCCCTTTACAGAACCGTACATGAGATTTTCACCTCATGCGGCTCCTCGGTCAATTCTTTCGAAGGGATCCTTTTCCTCGTTCTAGAGTCTCCGCCCTTCTTCCACTCCGTCCCTAAGTATAACTAAGACCAATTGAGTCACATTTTCATGTTCTTATTGAACACTTTCCATTTATGATATGATTAAAGGAGAACATTGTTCTTTTACCAAACATATGCGAATCAAATCACGTCTTATAATAAGAAGAAATCTTTCTCAGAATCAATCACCTTGCCCCTCATTCTTTGAGAATCAGAAGGTGGGATGCACTAGTCGGATTGAGAGAAAACATAAATTACATGTTAAACCAAAAATCTAGAGACATGTGAACTTCAGAAGGAAATATGTGCATAAATTACCATATAAGATTTGTAGGCCTATTTAAGCGTTAGCGAGAAGTACCTATCGTCCTCTAGATGAGGTTTGTCGCAGATACCCTTGTTGTCGGAATAGTAGTCGCACTCGAGGATCCGAGCGAGCTCAACCTCCTCATTCATTTGTTGTGTTTATAGATGAAAGATTAAAAATCAACACAAAAAAATTCGTGCGAGCACACACTAACAGCATTATGATCACACATTACCAACACTGCTTGTGCCGCCTCGACGAGGCCGCACCATTGTATCTTGGCCATGTTTTGTATTTGGATAGGGGCACCCACTTTCTAGAAATTGAAGAAAATATGAATCACAAGCTAATGGAGTCGGCTCATATGTAAGCAAATCAAACATGCTTATTGATCACATAAAGGCATACGAAACTAAGTTCACACAGATCAGATCATATAGATCACATAAAGGCAGTGTAGCACTAGTTCATAATATGAAATTAAGTTCAGCTCCGTCATAACAACATGAAATTACGTTCACATAGATCATATAGATCACATAGAGGCAGTGCAACACTAGTTCACAAGCAAATGCTTAGCTCTGTTGGAGCTATCCTCGTCTCCAATCATATTATTGATCTAGACTAGGGCGGTCTTCGCAGCTTCGGCGGCTATACGCGCCATCACGATAGCTCCTCGCGCACTTCTGTAGGAGTGTGTAGAGCTCGATGCGGCTAGTACTACCTCCACTAAGGAGAGCATGACATGTGTGTAATGAACCACTGAGTTACATGCATGTGATGAACCAATGATACGTCTCTAACGTATCTATAATTTTTTATTTTTTCGTGCTACTTTTGTATCAATCTTATATACTTTAGAGGCAATTTTATATCCTTTTTGGGAACTAACCTATTAAATTAGTGCGCAGTGCCAGTTCTTGTCTTTGACTATTTCCTTAGTTTGCGGAAAATCACTACCAAACGAAGTCCAAATGGAACGAAACTTTACGGTGATTTTTCTGGACCAACACGGATCCTTGAAGCATCGGGAGGAGACCTGAAGCCATACGAGAGGGCCAGAAGCTCAGGCGGAATGCCCTCAGGGGGGGGGCGCCGTGTGAGCTTGTGGGTCCCTCGTTCCTTTCCTCGGTCGCCTCTTCATCCTATAAATTCACATATATTCTAGTAACTATGAAAGAAGACCCGAAACATTTTTTCCTCTGCCGCAAGTCTCTCTTCAACCGTGAACACATCTGGAGGCCTCTGCATGTATTCTGTTGGAGGGGGAATCGATCACGGAGGCCATCTACATCAACCTTGTTGCCTCCATGATGATGTGTGACTAGTTCACCAAAGACCTATGAGTCCAAAGTGATTAGCTAGATGGCTCTCTCTCTCTCTCTCTCTCTCTCTCTCTCTACGCTCTTCAATACCATGTTTTCTTCAGAGATCAATCCGATGTAATCCCTTTTTGTTGTGTGTTCGTTGGGATCCGATGAATTGTTTGTTTATGATCAGATTATTCATTGAAATTAATTTAGTCTTCTCTGAAATTTATAATGACTTTATAATGCATGATTATTATAGCTATGTATGCTTTCCGATCTATGAGTCTTCTTTGGCCAAATAGAATGATCATCAGAGGGAATGGTGCATAGTAGTAGGTTCAATATTGCAGTGTCTTCACCCAGTGAAAGAAAGGGTAGCGAGTCACGTATTTGTATTGTTGCTACTAAGGATAAAACGAAGGAGTCTAAACATATTGTTTGTCATACTTTGTCTACATTATATCATCTTGCTTAAAGCGTTACTCAGTTTTTCATGAACTTAATACCATAGGAACTAATGTGAAATTCCTTGGAGAGTTAACGGTTCTGGGCTACACAGAGTCTTTGATCATTCTTGCCACATATATTATTTTCTTTTTTCTTTTTGAGACATTCTCGCTAAGTTTTATTCAAATCATCTTAACATTTACAGGGATAAAATTCAAATCCTAAAAAGTCTATGATACGTCTCCATCGTATCTATAATTTTTTATTGTTCCATGCCAATATTATACAACTTTCACATACTTTTGGCAACAATTTATATGATTTTTTGGACTAACATATTGATCCAGTGCCCAGTGCAAGTTCCTGTTTTTTGTGTGTTTTTTGTTTCACAGAAATTCCATATCTAACGAAGTCCAAACGCGATAAAAATGTACGGAGATTTATTTTGGAATATTTGTGAATTTTGGGAAGCAAAATCAATGCAAACGGAAGCCCACAGCGAGCACGATACACCAGGGCGCGCCGGAGGGGCCCAGGCGCGCCGTGGTGTCTTGTGCCCACCTCGTACGTCGGTTGGAGCTCTCCTTGGGGCGCAAGGAAGCTAATTTTTGGAAACAAATCGTGTTAAAATTTCAGCGCAATCGGAGTTACGGATCTCCGGGAATATAAGAAACGGTTTTCTGCCAGAAAACAGGAACGAGAAACAGAAGAGAACAGAGAGGGAGATACAATCTAGGAGGGGCTCCTGCCCCTCCGCCGCCATGTCGGCCATGGACCAGAGGGGGAATTCTCCTCCCATCTAGGGGGCGGCCAAGGAAGAAGAATAAGGAGGGGGGCTCTCTCCCCCTCTCTCCTGGTGGCGCCGGAACGCCGCCGGGGCAAGGATCATGACGGCGATCTACACCAACAACTTCGCCGCTGTCAACACCAACTCTCTCCCCCTCTATGCAGCGGTGTAACACCTCTCTTCCCCGCTGTAATCTCTACTTAAACAGGGTGCTCAACTCCATATATTATTTCCGAATGATATTTGGCTATCCTTTGATGTTTGAGTAGGTCTCTTTTGTCCAACGATTTAATTGTAGTTTGATGTTATTGATATGGGTGTATGTTGATGTGGTGTTGTCCTATGGTGCCCTCCGTGTCGCGCAAACGGAGGGATCCCCGCTGTAGGGTGTTGCAATATGTTCATAACTTGCTTATGGTGGGTGGCGTGAGTGACAGAAGCACAGACCCGAGTAAGTGGGTTATTGCGTATGGGAGTAAAGAGGACTTGATACTTAATGCTATGGTTAGGTTTCAGCTTAATGATCTTTGGTAGTTGCGGATGCTTAATAGAGTTCCAATCATAAGTGCATGTGATCCAAGTACGGAAAGTGTGTTAGCGTATGCCTCTCCCTTACTGCATATAACAAGTATCTATCATATTATATTTAATTACCTATGGACAATCTTTCTCTTGTGTCACAAAAACCTTTCTGCTGCACTAGTAAGTTTATTTTCTTGCAAAGTACTCATAGTTTTATTCCCGCAAAGTACTTCTTGTTTTATTCGTGCAAACTATCCTATCACTAGTTTCATACTTGTTCTAGGTAAAGCAAGCATTAGCGTGCGTAGAGTTGTATCGGTGGTCGATAGAACTTGAGGGAATATTTGTTCTACCTTTGTTCTACCTATTTTTAAGTTGTTTTATATCTTTAGATATGGGTAGGAAACGCAAAATACCAAAAAAAATAGATGTACTTGCTGCTCCAAAAGTTGAGGAACCACTAGTGTTCCGTACTACCGAAGAATATTACTTGGATCGTCTTCGATCCATTTGTGCTCATGCGGAAACCCTAACTAGCTTAGTCGAGGCGAAATCATTAGATGAGCATGCTCATTATGTGCGACACCGCATATCTCAAAAAGGGAAACTCTTGTGGAATCAAATTAATACTTTGTGTTGCTATGCTTGGAATTTGTGTGAATTACATGACTTTACTTGTTGTTTTGAAGAAACTAAAAAACACCTTCCCTACCAATGTGTGTTTAATGATAATGAAGTATTATCTTCTTATGCCAAGGAATCCTATTGTTATTATGATGTTGAACAAATTGAAGAATTTGTTGCTTTTAAAGGTGCTTATGAAATAGCTTCTTTGATTGAAAAGTATGAAGCTACTCTTTAAAAATATGAAAATTTTGCCATACTTGATTATTGCTATGAAAACTATGCTTCTAATGCTTATCTTAAAGAATATATTGAAAGAATATCCGCTGCCTTGGAAGAGATTAATATTTTGCAGGGATCTATGGAAGAAGAAGTTGCTGAAATTGTGAGCTCATTAGATGAAAAAGATGAGGAGGAGAGCGAAGAACAAAAGGAGGAAGAGCGGCTTAGCTACCCGTGCCTGCCTTCTAATGAGAGTAACTCTTTAACTCATACATTGTTTAATTACCCTTCGCACATACCGAAGGATGAATGCTATGATGATTGCCATGATCCCTAGGGTTCATTTGAAATATCCCTTTTTGATGAACTTAATGCTTGCTATGCTTGCGGCCATGATGCCAATATGAATTATGCTTATGAAGATGAACTTGCTATAGTTCCTTATGTTAAGCATGAAATTGTTGCTATTGCACCCACACACGATAGTCCTATTATATTTTTGAATTCTCCCAACTACACTATATCGGAGAAGTTTGCTCTTATTAAGGATTATATTGATGGGTTGCATTTTACCTCTACACATGATAATTTTTATGAATATAATATTCATGTGCTTGCTGCTCCTACTTGCAATTATTATGAGAGAGGAACTACATATTCACTTCTCTATGTTTCCAATACGATAAAATTGCAAGAAACCACTTATGCTATGTATTGGCCTTTACTTAATGTGCATGAATTGTTCTTGTATGACATGCTAATGCATAGGAAGAGAGTTAGACTTCGTTGTCACATGATACATATCACTTTGTGCTCACTACTAAATTACAAATCATTGTTAATTATAATTGGCTTTGATATACCTTGGGATCCGGGTGGATCCATTACTTGAGCACTTTATGCCTAGCTTAATGGCTTTAAAGAAAGCGCTGCCAGGGAGACAACCTAGAAGTTTTAGAGAGTCGTTTTATTCTGTTGTGTGCTTTTATATTTTATTGTGCCATTATTTTCCTTTAGGATGATTCATAAGATAAGTAGAAACAATGCTGAATCTGTAACATAAACTTTGACTCCAGTGCGCGAATTTTCGTTTTTTACTGGACCGTGATAAAAAGCTTAAATTTTAACACAGTATTGTCATACAAATTATTTACGTTGTCCCAATTGTTCAGAATTTTTGGAGTTAAATAAGTATGGTCAAAGTTCGGATTACTACAGACTGTCCTGTTTAAGACAGATTCTGTTTTTGATGCATTGTTTTGCTTGTTTTGATGAATCTATCGATTTTATCAGTGGTAGAAGCCATGGAAAAGTTATAATACATCAGGGATAATGCAAATATAAAATATGAATGGGTTTGCAACAGTACTTAAAGTAGTATTTTGCTTTATTGTACTAACGGATCTCACCAGTCTTTTGTTAAGTTTTGTGTGAATGAAGTGTTCGAAGATCGAGGAGGTATCGATATGAGGAGAAGGAGGAGAGGCAAGAGTTCAAGATTGGGGATGCCCAAGGCACCCCAAGTAAATATCCAAGGAGACTCAAGCGTCTATGCTTGGGGATGCCCCGGAAGGCATCCCGTCTTTCTTCAACAAGTATCGGTATGTTTTCGAATTCATTTCATTCATGTGATATGTGTAAATCTTGGAGCGTCTTTTGTGTTTAGTTTTCACTTTTATTTTATGCACCATGCTGGTATGAGATAGTCCATGGCTGATTTATAGAATGCTCATTGCACTTCACTTATATCTTTTGAGTATGGCTTTATAGAATGCTTCATGTGCTTCACTTATATCATTTGAAGTTTGGATTGCCTGTTTCTCTTCACATAGAAAACCGTTATTTGTAGAATGTTCTTTTGCTTCACTTATATTTATTAGAGCATGTCCTGGTGTTTTGTAGAAAGAATTAAACTCTCTTGCTTCACTTATTTCTATTTAGAGAGTCAACAGGAATTGGTCATTTGCATGGTTAGTCATAAAATCCTACATAAAACTTATGGATCACTGAATATGATATGTTTGATTCCTTGCAATAGTTTTGCGATATAGATATATAATATGTGGGAGGTACTAGTAAATGGTTGTGGATTAGTAAGAATATTGATGTTAAGGTTTGTGATTCCCGAAGCATGCACGTATAGTCTCCCGTTATGCGATGAAAGTTTGAGCACAATTTATCCTAGATTGTCTATCTTTGTGTGAAGGTCGGGGGCGCGCGATGGTTAACTCCTACCAACCTCCCCCCCTAGGGGCATGCATAGTAATACTTTGCTTCGAGGGCTAATAAACTTTTGCAATAAGTATGTGAGTTCTTTATGACTAATGTGAGTTCATGAATTATACGCACTCTTACCTTTCCACAATTTGCTAGCCTCTACGATACCGCGCATTGCCCTTTCTCACCTCGAGAGTCGGTGCAAACTTCGCCGGTGCATCCAAACCCCGTGATATGATACGCTCTATCACACATAAGCCTTATTATATCTTCCTCAAAACAGCCACCATACCTACCGCTTCCGTTTTGATGACTTGAGCACTCATTGTCATATTGCTTTGCATGATCGTAAGATAGCTAGCATGACGTTTCCATGGCTTGTCCGTTTTTTGATATCATTGCTACGCTAGACCATTGCACATCATTCATATAGAGTCATATTTTTCTCTAAGTATCGAGTTGTAATATTGAGTTATAAGTAAATAGAAGTGTGATGATCATCATTATTCATTATTAGAGCATGTCCTAGTAACGAAAGGATGATGGAAACTATGATTCCCCCACAAGTCGGGATGAGGCTCCAAACAAAGAAAAAAAATAGAAAAAAAAGAAAAAGAAAAAGAAAAAAGAAAAAAAAGAAAAAAAAGAAAGAAAGAAAAAAAAAGGATGAGAGGCAAAGAGAGAAGGGGCATGCTAATTCCACACTTGTGCTTCAAAGTAGCATCATCTTTTTCATGTAGAGAGTCTCCTATGTTGTCACTTTCATACTAGTGGGGATTTTTCATTATAGAGTTAGATGCACACCCACTTAGTTTTCATATTAAGCTTTCATACACTTATAGCTCTTAGTGCATCCGTTGCATGGCAATCCCTACTTCTCGCATTGATATCTATTGATGGGCATCTCCATAGCCCGTTGATACGCTGAGTTGATGCAAGACTTTCTTCTCCACTTTTACCCCTTTGAAACCTACCACCATATTCTATTCCACCCATAGTGCTATGTCCATGGCTTGCGCTCATGTATTGCGTGAGAGTTGAAAATGCTGAAGTGCGTAAAAAAGTATGAACCAATTGCTTGGATGACACCGGGATAGTACATGATTTATACTTTGTCTTAAGAAGACACAACATGACAAGGCTATATGATTTTGTAGGGATAGCGTTCTTTAGCCTTGATATTTTGAAAGACATGATTGTTTGTTGGGATGCCTGAGTATTAATGTCTTTATGTCAAATGATAGACTATTGCTTTGAATCACTCACATCTTAATATTCATGCTATGATTAGATATATGATCAAGATTATGCTAGATAGCATTCCACATCAAAAATTATCTTTTTTATCATTTACCTACTCGAGGACGAGCAGGAATTAAGCTTGGGGATGCTGATACGTCTCCGTCGTATCTATAATTTTTGATTGTTCCATGCCAATATTATACAACTTTCACATACTTTTGGTAACAATTTATATGATTTATTGGACTACCCTATTGATCCAGTGCCCAGTGCAAGTTCCTGTTTTTTGCGTGTTTTTTGTTTCGCAGAAATTCCATATCTAACGAAGTCCAAACGCGATAAAAATTTACGGAGATTTATTTTGGAATATTTGTGAATTTTGGAAAGTGGAATCAATGCAAACGGAGGCCCACAGCGAGCACGATACACCAGGGCGCGCCGGAGGGCCCAGGCGTGCCGTGGTGTCTTGTGCCCACCTCGTACGTCGGTTCAAGCTCTCCTTCGGGCGCAAGGAAGCTAATTTTTGGAAACAAATCGTGTTAAAAATTCAGCACAATCGGAGTTACAGATCTCCGGGAATATAAGAAACGGTTTTCGGCCAGAAAACAGGAACGAGAAACAGAAGAGAACAGAGAGGGACATCCAATCTAGGAGGGGCTCCTGCCCCTCCGCCGCCATGGAGGCCATGGACCAGAGGGGGGATTCTCCTCCCATCTAGGGGGGAGGCCAAGGAAGAAGAAGAAGTAGGGGGCTCTCTCCCCCTCTCTCCCGGTGGCCCCGGAACGCCGCCGGGGCAAGGATCGTGACGGTGATCTACACCAACAACTTTGCCGCCGTCAACACCAACTCTCTCCCCCTCTATGCAGCGGTATAACACCTCTCTTCCCCACTGTAATCTCTACTTAAACATGGTGCTCAACTCCATATATTATTTCCAAATGATATTTGGCTATCCTATGATGTATGAGTAGATCTCTTTTGTCCAACGGGTTAATTATGGTATGATCTTATTGATATGAGTGTATGTTGATATGGTGCTGTCCTATGGTGCCCTCCGTCTCGCGCAAACGGAGGGATCCCGCTGTAAGGTGTTGCAATATGTTCATAACTTGCTTATGGTGGGTGGCGTGAGTGACAAAAGCACAGACCCGAGTAAGTGGGTTATTGCATATGGGAGTAAAGAGGACTTGATACTTAATGCTATGCTTGGGTTTTAGCTTAATGATCTTTGGTAGTCACGGATGCTTAATAGAGTTCCAATCATAAGTGCATGTGATCCAAGTACGGAAAGTGTGTTAGCGTATGCCTCTCTCTCATTGCATATAACAAGTATCTATCATATTATATTTAATGACCTATGGAAAATCTTTCTCTTGTGTTACAAAAAGCTTGCTACTGCACTACTAAGTTTATATTCTTGCAAAGTACTCGTAGTTTTATTCCCGCAAAGTACTTCTAGTTTTATTCTTGCAAACTATCCTATCACTAGTTTCATACTTGTTCTAGGTAAAGCAAGTATTAGCGTGCGTAGAGTTGTATCAGTGGTCGATAGAACTTGAGGGAATATTTGTTCTACCTTTAGCTCTTCGTTGGGTTCGACACTCTTACTTATCGAAAAAGGCTACAAACGATCCCCTACACTTGTGGGTTATCAGTCTCGACGACGAAACCCGAGTGAAAGCGCGTGCTTAGCGAGATTGTGAGCCTCGAGATTCAGGCTCCTAAACTCTAGGATGAAATTACAAGCAGTAAATGGACTAAGTCGGTCTATTATTTTGTGTATGATAGCTCCATGATCAGCTAGACAGCCATGCTTGATGTCTTCCACTACGTTCTTGTAGTCGGACGGCACATGGATTTTCTGCTCGTACAAGTCCTCCACAAGTGCCAAAGCCTCTCTGACTGCTAGTGCCTCAGGTGTGGCGGTGAACATATGTGTTTAAAAGTAACCGAACAAGCTCCTAAGAAAGCTCCAGCAATGTCACAGCACACCACTGCTACTGAACCATAGTTCTCATTCACCATTGTTGCATTAGCATTGAACTACACAAGATACATCTCCTGCTTGAAACCTTCCTGTCAGGACCGGTTTTCCAGGATATTAATTTCCCAGTAAGTGGTCCTTGTGCTCACCAGCCCCAGGATTACTGTTAGCTGATGAGACACAATCTTGATACAGAAATTCCAAGCAAATACAAAATCTGAAGTACAAGACCATTGTGGTCTATGAGTACAACAAAAGTTTCTAGTGGTTGACGGCGGAAGCGGTTTGCGGATCATCAGCATCTATGGGACTCCATTTCCCACAGGAACAGCTGACCTGGATAACTCCTATCTTCGCGTGGCTGCTATCTTCCTTGCCTAGGTTCCGGGGCTGTCGTCAGTTGCACTCCTCTCCAAGCATGAAATCTGGCCAAGACAATAGCCAGGGACAAGCCAGTGAGTACTTTGAATGTACTTGCAAACATCATGAAAACAGGTATAATATAACAGATGATAATCATGCACTGAAATGGTCCACGATCACTTAGTCAGTCACAAATAAAATTCATGACGCACGCAAGCAGGTTATTCATATTAAACAGGAATAAGCAATCAGAGAATAAAAATAAAATAAACCGATCGGGTGTCTGAAGCGACGCCTCGAAAGGATAAATATATATATATAAAGCATGCCTCAGTCGGGCGTCTGAGCCACGCCACATAAAGGGCTTAGAAGAAAAATAAATAACATGTGTGCCACAGTCGGGCGTCTGAGCGACGCCACCTAAAGGGCTTATAAGGGAAATAAATAACAAGCATGCCACAGTCGGGCGTCTGAGCGACGCCACATAAAGGGCTTATAAGGAAAATAAATAACAAGCATGCCACAGTCGGGCGTCTGAGCGACGCCACATAAAGGGCTTATAAGGAAAATAAATAACAAGCATGCCACAGTCGGGCGTCTGAGCGACGCCACATAAAGGGCTTATAAAGAAAATAAATAACAAGCATGCCACAGTCGGGCGTCTGAGCGACGCCACATAAAGGGCTTATAAGGAAAGATAAACAATCAGCATGCCACAGTCGGGCGTCTCAGCGACGCCACATAAAGGGCTTATATAAAAATAATCACAATGAATATCCAGGAGGTAGAACCATCCCAGGGATACTCAATAATTCAAATAATATAAATGGTTAGTCCACAATAATAATAATCATAATCATCATTTGTCACACGTCATGATCAATGTTCCGGTTTAGAAGTTTTCCTCCGAAGACCGACACTAAGACCGACACTTGACCCATCCCAAACTGTAGTCCTTAACCGCGGACATGGCTATTCGAATAGATGTAAACTCTGCAGAGGGTGTACTCTTTACCCACGAGTAACGGATTCCTTTAGTCCACCGGGACTAATTCCGCTTACGGTCTTTGAATTGAAAACACACCTGACCTGCACACACCAGCTTAACTTACCGATGCCTGGAATCACCCACGACACCTGTCAAGCAAAACTCTAAGTGGGGAGGCTACAACCTCGATTAGCATGGGATCAAATTTATACCGCGCGCTACTAAGGGGTGCCCCCCTCTTGGTCCCAACCGGAAACACCCATGCCCCCGGACCAGGTGGCATGCCTACCGGATGCACCCGGTATCTTCCACCATGGCCTCTCTGTACGGTGTGCACTACTAGAAAAAAGCACATTAGTGGCGCACCACTTTTGGGTATTAATGGCGCACCATAGGTGCGCCACTATTACCACGCCACTAATAAGAAATACTAATGGCGCACCTCTGGTGCGCCATTAGTATTGCAGGTAACAGTGGCGCACCTCTGGTGCGCCATTACTATTGCTACAGGTGCGGCACTGGTAACTTTTTTTTTAATTTTTTTTGATTTTTTTTGAATTTTGAAGGCGGGAAAATAGTAGTGGCTCACCGTCTAACCCCCACCGTGCGCCATTGCTCATTTTTTGCATTTTTTTTCCTTTTTTCCAATTATTTTTGTTCTTGAGCGGTTCTTGGGGTGGTCACCGGCGGCAGGCGAGCTTGAGCTCGAGTAGCCACGCCGCCTCGCAGGTCGCCTCCTCCCGTGTCGTGCCTCTCTCCTCTCTCTTCTTCCTCCCTTTCCTAATCCTCTCATCTCTCTCTCTCTCTATTGCAAGGTCAACACCATGGATGCTCGCTGCCCGAGCTCGTCGTCACCGCGCCGTTCCGAACGTCCCTGTTGCTGGATCCGGTGGCCATGGCCAACCCTCCGTTCCCCGCCCCGCCTCGCCGTGGCAATGGCCGCCGCCTGCCTCCTAGTGCAGGATCAGGAGGAGGACGAAGCCTCCGTGCCCGCTCGCACGCAGCCATGGAGGAAGTGGAGGAGGAGGAGCCATGGAGGAAGGGGAGGAGGAGGCATGGATGAAGGGGAGGAGGAGGAGCCATGGAGGAAGGGGAGGAGGGGGCATGGATGAAGGGGAGGAGGAGGAGGAGGAGGAGGAGGCATGGAGGAAGTGGAAGAGGAGGGCATGAGGAGGGGGGAGGAGGAAGAAGAGGTAGGGAGCAGAAAGGGGAGAAAGGGGACAAGACAGAGCTAGGGGTTAATAAGTTGTGTCGAAACTAGTAATGGCGCACCATGGGGTGGTGCGCCATTACTAGTTTTGAAATTTCAAAACTAGTAATGGCGCACCATGGGGGTGGTGCGCCATTACTAGTTTTGGAATTTCAAACTAGTAATGGCGCACCACCCCATGGTGCGCCATTGCTAACCTGTTTTTTATTTTTTAATTTTTTGAATTTGGAAGGCGGGAAAGTTAGCAGTGGCGCACTATGCACTGGTGCGCCACTGCTAAATTTTTTTAATTTTTTTATTTTTTTACCTCCAGATCTTAAAATGGCTGTAACTTTTTTTCTGTTAGGTTTTTGAGGATTCTAAAAGATCGATAACGGGCATAGCCCGTTGAATTCGGATGTAACTTTTCGAGTAGATGCTTTTTCATATAAAAAACTTTTTCATCGGAGGTCGTATGCAAAAGTTACGGCCATTTTACCGAAACACGGCGGCTTTTTGCAAAAAAATTCAAAATTCATGTTTATTAATTTTCCTAACAACTAGAACACATAACACATGGGCATCTATTTTTTTCAATTTTTTTGAATCGTTTATCATTTTCTTTTATTTTATTTTAAGCTGAAAAGGCGATCGGGGGGGGGGGGGGGGGGTGTTTGTGTGTGTGTGGTGGGGTGTGTCTGTGTGTGTGAGCAATAGTAATGGCGCACCCTCCCTGGTGCGCCATTGCTAAGGTTAGCAATGGCGCACCAGGGAGGGTGCGCCATTACTATTGCTCACACACACAGACACACCCCACCACACACACATAGCAATGGCGCACCACACCAAGGTGCGCCATTACTATGTAGCATAGTAATGGCGCACCTAGCTGTGGTGCGCCATTGCTATGTCTGGTGAGGTGGGGGTGGGCAAAAAAAATAACAATGGCGCACTGCTCAGGTGGTGCGCCACTACTAAAAAAATAACAATGGCGCACCTGTTTCTGGTGCGCCATTGCTATATAGCAGTGGCGCACCACCACCATGGTGCGCCACTAATAGGGATATTGGCTATAGCCAGTTTTCTAGTAGTGGTGTGCCAAGAAAGGGGTTGACAACTTACTGAACCGTACCCTGCCCTCGGCAGGGACAAGTGGTAGTACGAAACAAGCATGGGGGTTACTGGAACAAGACTCGATCTATGGTCAACTCAGGAGGCTTATGTGTTCCCTGCATGGTTAGCACAATAAATATTTTTCCACACTATCAGGCAGAATCACCACTTATCACATCCCATCATGCCTCACTGGCCATTCTTGCTCCAACGAGATGTCAGCACCAAGCTCATGTCTACCCAAGACAGAGACTTATCCCGGATTCCTTCCGGTAGGCAGGGGTGGCACAAGATGGTGACTACTGCCACAAGCATCTCAAGTTTAATAGCAAGAATCATCATCATGTATTGCAAACATGTTCACTCCTTCACATGCATGAAATAACGCGCACTTCATGTGTGTATAGTTTCATTTGTCACACCAAACATCACACAACAAATATCATACCAAGGGTTCAGAATGCTTGCCTTAAATGTGCAGAGAGGTAGGGTGCATCACAAAACTTTTTGAAAGTTTTCTTCTCTCCTCGTTTCCTATTTTGAAAAATATTCGAATCAACACGCAATTCAAAAACAGTACAAAATGTTGTCTTAAATATTTTTGAAATAAATCTTAAAATAAACTAGGTGAAATTTCAGAGAGGTAGGAAAAAGAATCAATTCATTTGGAGTTTTATTTTAAAAGATATAGCCAGTCAAAGTAGGAGTCAAACTCTGTTTTAAATTAAAACAAATAAAAGAAAATGCTACGGGATTTTACGTTTTCCAGAACAGAAAACGTACCGCAATGGTTTACGCTTTCACTTAAGACGGCTCCCGGTTGGCCCTGTCGCTGACGAGCGGGGCCCACGGACAGGTTTGACTATAGTCAAACCGGTCCTCTCCCTCCTCCAGCCGAGGGGGAGGAGTGACCTCCGGCGATCCCCGCCGGCGATTCGGGGCTCCACTCCGGCAACCGAGGTCACCTTCGGGATCAGGGGCTCGCGGCGGTCTCGAGGGATGGGGGCTTTCTCACCGGAGGGCCTGGAAGATCCGGTGGCTTCGATGGCCGGCGGACGGCGGCGCGGGTCTGCGAGGGATCTTTGCCCACGGCTCCTCTCAGGCGAAATTGAGAGGGGGAAAGCACTCGCGGTGCCAGGGCGGTTTCATTCCGACAGAGAAGGGGAAAGGAGTTGCGGGGTTGGCCTCGAATTTGAAAGGGGGAGGGGCGGCCGAACCGTGACCGGAGTTGGGGAAGATGACCTCCCCAGGTCGATTGGGGTCTAAGGGAGCTCGAGAGGGATGGTGGATGTCTTTCTGAAGGTCCGGGCGAGCTAGGGGGTCCTTTTATAGGCGCCAGAGGTCGGTTCGTTGGCTGCCCATGGATAAGCACGACGGCGACGGCACTATTGCAGCACAGGGGAGGTGGGGGCTGACTGCCTGAGCTTGCAGAGGAAGGCGACGAGGTTGCGGATGAGCACGGCGAGCTGGGGGGTCTCGGGGCGCGCCAGGTGGCCCGTACGGCACCGACCACCGCAGGCGGCGATGGCGGCTAGCGCCTGGCTCGCCGGAGACGTGGCTGATGTTGTGGTGCTCGTGAACGATGCAGGTCAGGCCTTGGCGCTACGCGGGGAGCAACGAATGGTCCAGAGCGAGCTTGGGGAGGCGCTGTCCAGGGACGCGGCGGCTCGGGCGCAGCACGTGCAAAACGCGCGCTCTGGCTGCGCCCGGTGCACGCACGATGACCGCTCGACAAAATGCCCTGGTGAGCTAGGAGGCTTGGATGCAAACACAAATTAACAGGGCTAGGCTAGCACTATCTAGAACACTAGTGGACATGATGGTTTGTCCAGAAGGGGAAGTTCACAATACAAATGTAGAACCATGCCAAATCTGGTCATGAGCCACATGATGAAATGCCAGTGACATCTAAATGACTCTGATGGCAACCAAACTTTCCAGATTGGTGTCTCCTTAGCTGAAATGGATGGTGGTGGAGTTGGTTTGGGAAAACAAAGAACTTTGCAATGCAAGTTTTAGTGAAACTCAATTCTGGATAGAAAATGAAAGGGGCAATCTGGTCAACTTAAAATATGCCTATGGGGCTGATCTCTTGGACTTAAGGGTTTGGTAGGGTTGACTACAAGTAGGAAAAATCCCAAGGTCACTAGAGGAATCTAAAATAGGGTTGCAGTGCAAAATACCAAACTGGACCAGAATGAAGAAGAGGATGATTTGCTCAAAATTTACAAAACACATGGCTGGGTTTTTGCATAAAAGTTATCCATGGACATCACATGTCATCTACAAATTTTTATGGAATTTTTAAAAGGATGTATGAAGTAGTTGTAGTGTAACTTAGGCCTTTAAAAGAATGAAAAAGCTATTTAAAAGGATTAAAACTTGGCAAGTTTTATTGTAAAAATAATTCTACTGGTTTTACTAAATGAAGTAAAATGTTTTAATAAAAATTCAAGTCCCACCATATTATTCAAAAGTTTCAGATAAGAGGGGAAATTTTTGAAATCCAGAGAAAAGAAGTAGCTCTGAAATTAATAGAAAAGCCAGAAAATAGAAAATAAATCTTTCTCACAAAATTTTAATTAATAAAACATGATTAAATTTTTGGGGTGTTACACTTCCCAGGTTGTGATAATATCTAGATATGACCAGGCTGGACACTTTAACACATTTTTTTTAGTTTTTAAAGTATTTTTTAGAAACACGAACACTTTCTTGAATGTGATCAATTTTTGTAAACTTTAACTTTTTTAAATATTCCGACGCAAACAATTTTTTCTTATTCCAATTTATTTTCATATAAAACACTTTTAGAAATTTTCAAACATTTTTATATATTTTTTCATTTTTGGAAGCAAGGACACCTTTTCAAAATTGTAAACATTTTGAGAAAATACGGGATTTTTTTTCAAATACTATAATTTTAGAAAATTCCAAACAAATATTTATTTGCTCATGATTTTTCTAAAAATTAATTGAAATATAAGAAGTCAAGACTAATCTGAAATAAAGATGTAAAGAAAAAACTGGGAACTAGAAAATGGAAGAATAAGTCAGGAATTTTCTAGAAGGTTGCCAAAAGTTCGATCTATCGAACACAAAATAGCTAAATGTGCCAGTTGACCTATTTCTTCGCTAGCTTTGTACCATATGTCACATTTGTGTCAAATAGCCCTCCAATCGAATGGGCGTGACCGAGCAGGTTGTTCCATTAAGCGACTTTCACGTGCTTCTATCCCTGTTTCGCCTTTTCTTCAGGTACGTAAAGTAGCGACGCGACAGCAATGTAGCGGCTCCAAGCACTGTAGTTGGACGCTTAGTTTGGTCTTTTTCCAAAGTAGTTTTAGAAAACACGAAAAACAAATGGTGAACAATTTTTGTAAAAATGAACACTTTCAAGAAAAAGGATTTTTTCTGAAATGTAAATGTGAATATTTTTTCAAAGTCCATTCATTTTTTTGAACTTGGTCTACATTTTTTAAGAAAATTCTGAAAAAAAATTTAAATGGAAATTGTTTCTAAATTTTTTAAATATTTTTTGAAAACACAAGATTTTTTGTAAAAATAATTGAGGCATCATCTAAAATTTCAAAAAAATACTGTTTAAATATCTTGTAAATAAACATAAAAAGAAAAATCAAACAAAACTTGAAAAGAGAAATGGAATAAATTCAAAAAACATTGGTTAGGAACCTTCTAGAAAATGCCTATAACTAGAACCTATAGAACACATAATAACTAAATGGGCCGCCTCAGTTCAATCGTCTGGTTCGCTGGCACAGAATATCCTATTTGACGTATTCTACGTCAAATGGTCGAGGTTTCGCAGAGACCTGGCGAGCGGCAACACATGGACCGGCCCGTTAAAGTATTTCACTATTTCCGGTGTTGGGAACCTTCTAGAGTTTTCCAGCCGGTTTCTTCTGGTTTTTTGAATCTTCCAGAAGGTTCCCTAAACCGGTTTTTCGGTTTCTTTTTTTATTTTTCTGTTTATTTTCATACTTTCTTTGTTCTTTTCTGTTTACTTTTGTTTGAAAATGGTTGTGTTTCGAAATTAAAAAAATTGTTCAAATTTTTAAAAGAGAATTACGGAATTCCAAAAAATATTTCTATTACTAAAAATGTTCGGAAATGTTTCCTGTTTAAAAAAAATCATGTTTCAACAATTGTTCGCAAAATGTCAATTTTTCAGGATTTCAAGAAATACTCACGTTTCAAAAATTGTTCGCAATTTTCAAAAAATGATCTTTTAAAAAAAACGTTATGTTTTTCTTTAAAACGTTCACAACTTTTCGAATTTTTTTCGGAATTTCAAAAAATGTTCTTGCTTTCAAAAATAGTTGACAATTTTAAAAAAATGTTCATGCTTCCATTTTTGCAGGAGTTTCCAATATTGCTAAAAAAATTCAAAAATATTCGAGTTTTAAAATTGTGTTTGTCTTTTTCAAAAAATATTCAGAACTTCAAAAATGTTCCCGTTTTCAAAAAAAAATTACAAATTTTTAAAAATATACTTGTTTCAATTTTTGAGGAGTTACAAAAAATGTTCCCGCCTAAAAAATTGTTCACCAATTTCAAAATATGCTTCTGTTTTCATGTTTCTTCGGGAGTTTTTTCTTTTTGCTTTTCCTTTTTTTTGAAATTACAAAATATGTTCCCGTTTTCATGTTTCTTCGGGATTTTGTAGGGATAGCGTTTCTTTAGCCTTGATATTTTGAAAGACATGATTGTTTGTTGGGATGCCTGAGTATTAATGTCTTTATGTCATATGATAGACTATTGCTTTGAATCACTCACATCTTAATATTCATGCCATGATTAGATATATGATCAAGATTATGCTAGATAGCATTCCACATAAAAAATTATCTTTTTTATCATTTACCTACTCGAGGACGAGCAGGAATTTAGCTTGAGGATGCTGATACGTCTCCGTCGTATCTATAATTTTTGATTGTTCCATGCCAATATTATACAACTTTCACATACTTTTGGCAACAATTTATATGATTTATTGGACTACCCTATTGATCCAGTGCCCAGTGGCAATTCCTGTTTTTTGCGTGTTTTTTGTTTCGCAGAAATTCCATATCTAACGAAGTCCAAACGCGATAAAAATTTACGGAAATTTATTTTGGAATATTTGTGAATTTTGGGAAGTGAAATCAATGCAAACGGAAGCCCACAGTGAGCACGATACACCAGGGCGTGCCGGAGGGCCCAGGCGCGCCGTGGTGTCTTGTGCCCACCTCGTACGTCGGTTGGAGCTCTCCTTCGGGTGCAAGGAAGCTAATTTTTGGAAACAAATCGTGTTAAAATTTCAGCGCAATCGGAGTTACGGATCTCCGGGAATATAAGAAACGGTTTTCGGCCAGAAAACAGGAACGAGAAACAGAAGAGAACAGAGAGGGAGATCCAATCTAGGAGGGGCTCCTGCCCCTCCGCCGCCATGTCGGCCATGGACCAGAGGGGGAATTCTCCTCCCATCTAGGGGGCGGCCAAGGAAGAAGAAGAAGGAGGGGGCTCTCTCCCCCTCTCCCCCGGTGGCACCGGAACGCCGCCGGGGCAAGGATCGTGACGGCGATCTACACCAACAACTTCGCCGCCGTCAACACCAACTCTCTCCCCCTCTATGCAGCGGTGTAACACCTCTCTTCCCCGCTGTAATCTCTACTTAAACATGGTGCTCAACTCCATATATTATTTCCGAATGATATTTGGCTATCCTATGATGTTTGAGTAGGTCTCTTTTGTCCAACGGGTTAATTGTAGTATGATGTTATTGATATGAGTGTATGTTGATATGGTGTTGTCCTATGGTGCCCTCCGTATCGCGCAAACGGAGGGATCCCCGCTGTAGGGTGTTGCAATATGTTCATAACTTGCTTATGGTGGGTGGCGTGAGTGACAGAAGCACAGACCCGAGTAAGTGGGTTATTGCGTATGGGAGTAAAGATGACTTGATACTTAATGCTATGGTTGGGTTTTACCTTAATGATCTTTGGTAGTTGCGGATGCTTAATAGAGCTCCAATCATAAGTGCATGTGATCTAAGTATGGAAAGTATGTTAGCGTATGCCTCTCCCTTACTGCATATAACAAGTATCTATCATATTATATTTAATTACCTATGGACAATATTTCTCTTGTGTCACAAAAAGCTTTCTACTGCACTACTAAGTTTATTTTCTTGCAAAGTACTCATAGTTTTATTCCCGCAAGGTACTTCTAGTTTTATTCGTGCAAACTGTCCGATCACTAGTTTCATACTTGTTCTAGGTAAAGCAAGCATTAGCGTGCGTAGAGTTGTATCGGTGGTCGATAGAACTTGAGGGAATATTTGTTCTACCTTTAGCTCCTCGTTAGGTTCGACACTCTTACTTATCGAAAAAGGCTAAAAACGATCCCCTACACTTGTGGGTTATCAAGACCTTTTTCTGGCGCCGTTGCCGGGGAGCAATAGCGTGGGGTGAATATTCTCGTGTGTGCTTGTTTGCTTTATCACTAAGTAATTTTTATTTTCTATTTTTAAGTTGTTTTCTATCTTTAGATATGGGTAGGAAACGCAAAATACCAAAAAAAGATGTACTTGCTGCTCCAAAAGTTGAGGAACCACTAGTGTTCCGTACTACCGAAGAATATTACTTGGATCATCTTCGATCCATTTGTGCTCGTGCGGAAACCCTAACTAGCTTAGTTGAGGCGAAATCATTAGATGAGCACGCTCATTATGTGCGACACCGCATATCTCAAAAAGGGAAACTCTCGTGGAATCAAATTAATACTTTGTGTTGCTATGCTTGGAATTTGTGTGAATTATATGACTTTACTTGTTGTTTTGAAGAAACTAAAAAACACCTTCCCTACCAATGTGTGTTTAATGATAATGAAGTATTATCTTCTTATGCCAAGGAATCCTATTGTTATTATGATGTTGAACAAATTGAAGAATGTGTTGCTTTTAAAGGTGCTTATGAAATAGCTTCTTTGATTGAAAAGTATGAAGCTACTCTTTAAAAATATGAAATTTTTTCCATACTTGATTATTGCTATGAAAACTATGCTTCTAATGCTTATGTTAAAGAATTTATTGAGAGAATATCCGCTGCCTTGGAAGAGATTAATATTTTGCAGGGATCTATGGAAGAAGAAGTTGCTGAAATTGTGAGCTCATTAGATGAAAAGGATGAGGAGGAGAGCGAAGAACAAAAGGAGGAAGAGCGGATTAGCTACCCGTGCCCACCTTCTAATGACAGTAACTCTTCAACTCATACATTGTTTAATTACCCTTCGCACATACCGAAGGACGAATGCTATGATGATTGCCATGATCCCTTGGGCTTTGGAAGTATTACCTGAAGGGCGAAAGGCCATTCAGAATAAATGGATCTTTAAGAAGAAGACTGACGTGGATGGTAATGTTACCGTCTATAAAGCACGACTTGTGGCAAAAGGTTTTTCATAAGTTCAAGGAGTTGACTACGATGAGACTTTCTCTCCCGTAGTGATGCTTAAGTCAGTCAGAATCATGTTGGCAATAGGTGCATTTTTTGATTATGAAATCTGGCAGATGGATGTCAAAACAGCGTTCCTTAACGGTTTCCTGAAGGAAGAGTTGTATATGATGCAACCAGAAGGTTTTGTCGATCCAGAGAATGCTGACAAAGTGTGCAAGCTCCAGCGATCCATTTATGGACTGGTGCAAGCATCTCGGAGTTGGAATAAGCGCTTCGATGAGGTGATCAAAACGTTTGGGTTTATACAAGTTTATGGAGAAGCTTGTATTTACAAGAAAGTGAGTGGGAGCTCTATAGCGTTTCTAGTGTTATATGTGGATGACATATTACTAATTGGAAACAATATAGAATTTTTGGAGAGCGTAAAGGAATACTTGAACAAGAGTTTTTCAATGAAGGACCTACGAGAAGCTGCTTTTATATTAGGCATCAAGATCTATAGAGATAGATCAGGACGCTTAATAGGACTTTCACAGAGCACATACCTTGATAAAGTTTTAAAGAAGTTCAAAATGGAACAATCCAAGAAGGGGATCTTGCATGTGTTACAAGGTGTGAAGTTGAGTAAGACTCAATGCCCAGTGACTGCAGAAGATAGAGAAAAGATGAGTGTCGTCCCCTATGCTTCTGCCATAGGCTCTATCATGTATGCAATGCTGTGCACTAGACCAGATGTCAGCCTTGCCGTAAGTTTGGTCGGAAGGTTTCAAAGTGATCCAGGAATGGAACACTGGACAGCGGTCAAGAATATCCTGAAGTACCTGAAAAGGACCAAGGAGATGTTTCTCGTTTATGGAGGTGATTAAGAGCTCGTCGTACAGGGTTACGTCGATGCAAGCTTTGACACAGATCCGAATTACTCTAAGTCTCAAACCGGATACGTATATATTCTTAATGGGAGAGCGGTAAGCTAGTGCAGTTCCAAGCAAAGCGTGGTAGCCGATTCTACGTGCGAAGCGGAGTACATAGCTGCCTCGGAGGCGGCAAAGGAAGGTGTCTGTATGAAGCAGTTCATGACAGATCTTGGGGTTGTGCCAAGTGCACTGGACCCAATAGCTCTGTTCTGTGACAACACTGGTGCCATTTCTCTAGCCAAGGAACCAAGGTTTCACAAGAGGACCAGACACAAAAAGCGACGCTTCAACTCCATCCGGCATTCCATCGAGGTGGAAGACATAAATATTTGCAAAGTACACACGGATCTGAATGTCACAGACCCGTTGACTAAACCTCTTCCACGGGCTAAACATGATCAGCACCAGGACTGTATGGGTATTAGATTCATTACAATGTAAATCACATAGTGATGTGAGCTAGATTATTGACTCTAGTGCAAGTGGGAGACTGTTGGAAATATGCCCTAGAGGCAATAAATAAATTGTTTATTATTATATTTCCTTGTTCATGATAATCATTTATTATCCATGCTATAATTGTATTGATTGGAAACTCAAATACATGTGTGGGTATATAGACAACACTATGTCCCTAGTATGCCTCTAGTAGACTAGCTTGTTTATCAAAGATGGTCAAGGTTTCCTAGCCATGGACATGAGATGTCATTTGATAACGGGATCGCATCATTAGGAGAATGATGTGATGGACAAGACCCAAACTATAAACGTAGCATATGATCGTGTCAGTTTATTGCTACAGTTTTCTGCATGTCAAGTATCTGTTCCTATGACCATGAGATCATGCAACTCACTGGCACCGGAGGAATACCTTGTGTGTATCAAACGTCGCAACGTAACTGGGTGACTATAAAGATGCTCTACAGGTATCTCCAAAGGTGTCAGTTGAGTTGGCATGGATCAAGACTGGGATTTGTTGCTCCGTGTGACGGAGAGGTATCTCAGGGCCCACTCGGTAATACAACATCACAACAAGCCTTGCAAGCAATGTCACTAAAGTGTTAGCCACGGGATCTTGTATTACAGAACAAGTAAAGAGACTTGCCGGTAACGAGATTGAACTAGGTATAGAGATACCGACGATCGAATCTCGGGCAAGTAACATACCGATTAACAAAGGGAACTTCATACGGGATTAACTGAATCCTTGACATAGAGGTTCAACCGATAAAGATCTTCGTAGAATATGTAGGAACCAATATGGGCATCCAGGTCCCGCTATTGGTTATTGACCGTAGAGGTGTCTCGGTCATGTCTACATAGTTCTCGAACCCGCAGGGTCTGCACACTTAAGGTTCAGTGACGTTTCGGTATAGTTGAGTTATGTATGTTGGTGACCGAAGGTTGTTCGGAGTCCTGGATGAGATCTTGGACGTCACGAGAAGCTCCAGAATGGTCCGGAGGTAAAGATTGATATATAGGAAGTCCCGTTTTGGTCACCGGAAAAGTTTCGGGTATTTCCGGTAAAGTACCGGGGGTGCCGGGAGACCATCGGGAGGGGCCACCCACCTCAGAGGGCCCCATGGGCTGTGAGAGGAGTGAGGCCAGCCCCTGGTGGGCTGGACGACCCTCCCACTAAGGACCATGTGGCTGAGGAGGTGGGAGAAGGAAAAAACCCCAAGTGGGAAGGAGGACTCCCAGTAGGAAAGGAATCCTACTTGGAGTAGGATTGGAGGTGGACTCTTCCACCTCCACCTGGTTCGGCCGACCCTAGGCTGAAGCCCTAGGGCGCCAGCCCCTCCTCCCTCCCTCCTATATATACTGGAGGGGAGAGATGGCAAACACCCCAATCCAAGCCACGGTGCAGCTCTCTCTCCCCGATAGATAGTCTCTCTCTAATTTCGGCGGTGCTTAGGCGAAGCCCTGCCGGAATAGTTCCACCACCATCGCCGCCACGCCGTCGCGCTGCCAGAGAACTCGTCTACCTCTTCGCCCCCTCTTGCTGGATCAAAAAGGCGGAGATCATCATCAAGATGTACGTGTGCTGAACGCGGAGGTGCCGTCCGTTTGGCGCTAGATCAGGACGGATCGCGGGACGGCTGCGATTTGGATCGCGAAGACGTTCGACTACACCAACCGCGTTTCTTAACGCTTCCCGCTTAGCGATCTACAAGGGTATGTAGATCCACTCTCCCTCTCATAGATGCTCATCACCATGGATAGATCTTGCGTGTGCGTAGGAGAATTTTTTTTGTTTCCCATGCAACGTACCCCAACACATATGAATATGAACACGAAATGAGTGAATATGAACATGTTCCTTCACCAAGCTTCTTTCGTGTTCATATATATTTTTTCACAAATATGAATTTTAATGAATGACGCCACATATCCCCTTCGTTTTCATATTCACTACACCATAAACAAACACAACTGCAGGAATGTCTAGCAGTGGCGGGTGGAAAAAGGCCAGCAGTGGCTTTCCAGGCTCTCAGGGCCGCCCGCCACCGACCTTCCGTCACTGCTATTACCGCATTAGTGGCGGGCATCCGGCCGCCATTGGTAGATAGAACACAGTGGCGGGTGCATGTAGGAGCCAGCCACTGATTGGTTTGGTATCCATGGCGGGCTATTGTTACGCCCGCCACTGAGTGTCAGTCACACAAATTAAAATTGTAACAACGATGGCAACACTTTTATTAGAATATGGTAGATGATAGTTTCATACAACACATATCAGAATACATTGATAAGAATAAGAGAGGATGAAATGTTGTTGCATACATTAACCTCTAATTGTTGCCAATCATGACTACAAATGCTCCAACTAAATATTCGTAGGTAGGTAGCAACCAATACTTTCGTAGGCAAAACACGACTAACGATACAAACATCCACCAGCAAATTAGTCCTGATAATGACAAAGGACTAGGATCTACTCCTCTCTTTTAGGATAAATTTGAAAGAATAAGAATGCGCCTACATCTTCATGGTGGGGCGCAAAGATTCACTGATCTCCAATTTTTGGTCTGCACACATTCAATATTTACCGCCATTCATCAATTTTAAGGCGTCCATCTCGTGGGTTTGCAATCGAATTGGTCTCTTTGAAATTGGTCTTCTAATGCCAAATAATTGTCATCTCACCTTTCGCAGCATCGCTGCAGGCACAACAACTCTTGGGAGCTTCTGTTGAAAAACAACATAGTAACATAGTAAATAGTGTTGTTTATTTAATGTGGACTAGTGGCACAATAATAGTACAAAATCATACCATGCATTTTTTATGAATGTTGGTGTTGGTCAACTTGCGTACTTGTGGCACGTATTGTGTAGTATTTGGACCATCTCCGTAAGTGCCCTTAAACGACTCAACGTTATTAACAAATGAGATAAGATAATTCTTCTCCTCCCAAGTAAGCTTGGAGCCAGCAGTGTAATAGGTTTCGTATATTCAGTATTTTTCTTCCACATGGAAAATAAGTTGTAGATTTAAATTAAAATGTTAATTTAGGGGTGAATAACAAATATTTTAGGATTAGCAAGATATATTACTTGACAAAATTATGTAAGAAACTCATACGGAGGAAAAATAGGAATCATGTCTATTTCCACTCAAATGTCTTGATCAAAAGGAGATGTGTTGCCGTAAAAGATGCCAATATCAAAGGTTATATTCATACCCTCCTCAAATCCATAAGCCTTGCATGATCCTTTGCAATTTTTGCAACTAACATATTTGTGATCTACTTCATTGTAGATCGTAGCTTCGAAAGTGAAGCCATGTTTCGTCTTCAGGTTAACAGTCCTTTCAGTAATGTCCTATGTGTCTTTGACATGGAGCTTATCTAGGACAAAACGCCTTGCATGGCAAGGTATATAAGCAGTGATTTCTAATCCAGAGGTTAATCGTACTGTGGCAACTTTATGTAAGGCAGAGTTGGGTTTTTTGGGGTGATTGTGGAAAAGTCGACAGATAAGTCACCCTTACTGTGCCTTTACAGAACCGTACATGATATTTTCACCTCATGCCGCTCCTCGGTCAATTCTTTCGAAGGGATCATTTTCCTCGTTCTAGAGTCTCCGCCCTTCTTCCACTCCGTCCCGAAGTATAACTAAGACCAATTGAGTCACATTTTCATGTTCTAATTGAACACTTTCCATTTATGATATGATTAAAGGAGAACATTAATCTTTTACCAAACATATGCGGATCAAATCACGTCTTATAATAAGAAGAAATCTTTCTCAGAATCAATCACCTTGCCCCTCATTCTCTGAGAATCAGAAGGTGGGATGCACTAGTCGGATTGAGAGAAAACATAAATTACATGTTAAACCAAAAATCTAGAGACATGTGAACTTCAGAAGGAAATATGAGCAGAAATTACCGTATAATATTTGTAGTCCTATTTAAGCGTTAGCGAGAAGTACCTATCGTCCTCTAGATGAGGATTGTCGCAGATACCCCTGTTGTCGGAATAGTAGTCGCACTCGAGGATCCCAGCGAGCTCATCCTCCTCATTCATTTGTTATGTTTATAGATGAAAGATTAAAAATCAACACAAAAAAATTCGTGCGAGCACACACTAACAGCATTATGATCACACATTACCAACACTGCTTGTGCCGCCTCGACGAGGCAGCACCATTGTATCTTCACCATGTTTTGTATTTGGATAGGGGCACCCACTTTCTAGAAATTGAAGAAAATATGAATCACAAGCTAATGGAGTCGGCTCATATGTAAGCAAATCAAACATGCTTATTGATCACATAAAGGCATACGAAACTAAGTTCACACAGATCAGATCATATAGATCACATAAAGGCAGTGTAGCACTAGTTCATAATATGAAATTAAGTTCAGCTCCGTCATAACAACATGAAATTACGTTCACATAGATCATATAGATCACATAGAAGCAGTGCAACACTAGTTCACAAGCAAATGCTTAGCTCTGTCTGGAGCTATCCTCATCTCCAATCATATTATTGATCTAGACTAGGGTGGTCTTCGCAGCTTCGGCGGCTATACGCGCCATCACGACAGCTCCTCGTGCACTTATGTAGGAGTGTGTAGAGCTCGATGCGGCTACTACTACCTCCACTAAGGAGAGCATGACATGTGTGTAATGAACCACTGAGTGACATGCATGTGATGAACCAATGATACGTCTCTAACGTATCTATAATTTTTTATTTTTTCATCCTACTTTTGTATCAATCTTATATACTTTAGAGGCAATTTTATATCCTTTTTGGGAACTAACCTATTAAATTAGTGCGCAGTGCCAGTTCTTTTCTTTGACTATTTCCTTATTTTGCGGAAAATCACTACCAAACGAAGTCCAAACGGAACGAAACTTTACGGTAATTTTTCTGGACCAACACGGATCCTTGAAACATCAGGAGGAGACCTGAAGCCATACGAGAGGGCCACAAGCTCAGGCGGAACGCCCTCAGGGGGGCGCGCCGTGTGAGCTTGTGGGTCCCTCGTTCCTCTCCTCGGTCGCCTCTTCATCCTATAAATTCACATATATTCTAGTAACCATGAAAGAAGACCCGAAACAATTTTTCTGCTGCCGCAAGTCTCTCTTCCACCGTGAACACATCTGGAGGCCTCTGCATGTACTCTGTCGGAGGGGGAATCGATCACGGAGGCCATCTACATCAACCTTATTGCCTCCATGATGATGTGTGATTAGTTCACCAAAGACCTATGAGTCCAAAGTGATTAGCTAGATGGCTCTCTCTCTCTCTCTCTCTCTCTACGCTCTTCAATACCATGTTTTCTTCAGAGATCAATCTGATGTAATCCCTTTTTGTTGTGTGTTCGTTGGGATCCGATGAATTGTTTGTTTATGATCAGTTTATTCATTGAAATTAATTTAGTCTTCTCTGAAATTTATAATGACTTTATAATGCATGATTGTTATAGCTATGTATGCTTTCCGATCTATGAGTCTTCTTTGGCCAAATAGAATGATCATCAGAGGGAATGGTGCATAGTAGTAGGTTCAATATTGCAGTGTCTTCACCCAGTGAAAGAAAGGGTAGCGAGTCACGTATTTGTATTGTTGCTACTAAGGATAAAACGAAGGAGTCTAAACATATTGTTTGTCATACTTTGTCTACATTATATCATCTTGCTTAAAGCGTTACTCAGTTTTTCATGAACTTAAGACCATAGGAACTAATGTGAAATTCCTTCGAGAGTTAACGGTTCTGGGCTACACAGAGTCTTTGATCATTCTTGCCACATATATTATTTTCTATTTTCTTTTTGACACATTCTCGCTAAGTTTTATTCAAATCATCTTAACATTTACAGAGATAAAATTCAAATCCTAAAAAGTCTATGATACGTCTCCGTCCTATCTACAATTTTTGATTGTTCCATGCCAATATTATACAACTTTCACATACTTTTGGCAACAATTTATATGATTTTTTGGACTAACCTATTGATCCAGTGCCCAGTGCCAGTTCCTGTTATTTGTGTGTTTTTTGTTTCGCAGAAATTCCATATCTAACAAAGTCCAAATGCGATAAAAATTTACAAAGATTTATTTTGGAATATTTGTGAATTTTGGGAAATGAAATCAATGCAAACGGAAGCCCACGGCGAGCACGATACACCTGGGCTCGCCGGAGGGCCCAGGCGCGCCGTGGTGTCTTGTGCCCACCTCGTACGTCGGTTGGAGCTCTCCTTTGGACGCAAGGAAGCTAATTTTTGGAAACAAATCGTGTTAAAATTTCAGCGCAATCGGAGTTACGGATCTCCGGGAATATAAGAAACGGTTTTCGGCCTGAAAACAGGAACGAGAAACAGAAGAGAACAGAGACGGAGATCCAATCTAGGAGGGGCTCCTGCCCCTCCGCCGCCATGTCGGCCATGGACCAGAGGGGGAATTCTCCTCCCATCTAGGGAGCGGCCAAGGAAGATGAAGAAGGAGGGGGGCTCTCTCCCCCTCTCCCCCGGTGGCGCCGGAACGCCGCCGGGGCAAGGATCGTGACGGCGATCTACACCAACAACTTCGCCGCCGTCAACACCATCTCTCTCCCCCTCTATGCAGCGGTGTAACACCTCTCTTCCCCGCTGTAATCTCTACTTAAACATGGTGCTCAACTCCATATATTATTTCCGAATGATATTTGGCTATCCTATGATGTTTGAGTAGGTCTCTTTTGTCCAACGGATTAATTGTAGTATGATGTTATTGATATGAGTGTATGTTGATATGGTGCTGTCCTATGGTGCCCTCCGTGTCGCGCAAACGGAGGGATCCCCGCTGTAGGGTGTTGCAATATGTTCATAACTTGCTTATGGTGGGTGGCGTGAGTGACAGAAGCACAGACCCGAGTAAGTGGGTTATTGCGTATGGGAGTAAAGAGGACTTGATACTTAATGCTATGGTTGGGTTTTACCTTAATGATCTTTGGTAGCTGCGGATGCTTAATAGAGCTCCAATCATAAGTGCATGTGATCCAAGTATCGAAAGTATGTTAGCGTATGCCTCTCCCTTACTGCATATAACAAGTATCTATCATATTATATTTAATTACCTATGGACAATCTTTCTCTTGTGTCACAAAAAGCTTTCTACTGCACTACTAAGTTTATTTTGTTGCAAAGTACTCATAGTTTTATTCCCGCAAGGTACTTCTAGTTTTATTCGTGCAAACTGTCCTATCACTAGTTTCATACTTGTTCTAGGTAAAGCAAGCATTAGCGTGCGTAGAGTTGTATCGGTGGTCGATAGAACTTGAGGGAATATTTGTTCTACCTTTAGCTCCTCGTTAGGTTCGACACTCTTACTTATCAAAAAAGGCTAAAAACGATCCCCTACACTTGTGGGTTATCAAGACCTTTTTCTGGCGCCGTTGCCGGGGAGCAATAGCGTGGGGTGAATATTCTCGTGTGTGCTTGTTTGCTTTATCACTAAGTAATTTTTATTTTCTATTTTTAAGTTGTTTTCTATCTTTAGATATGGGTAGGAAACGCAAAATACCAAAAAAAAAGATGTACTTGCTGCTCCAAAAGTTGAGGAACCACTAGGGTTCCGTACTACCGAAGAATATTACTTGGATCATCTTCGATCCATTTGTGCTCGTGCGGAAACCCTAACTAGCTTAGTTGAGGCGAAATCATTAGATGAGCATGCTCATTACGTGCGACACCGCATATCTCAAAAAGGGAAACTCTTGTGGAATCAAATTAATACTTTGTGTTGCTATGCTTGGAATTTGTGTGAATTACATGACTTTACTTGTTGTTTTGAAGAAACTAAAAAACACCTTCCCTACCAATGTGTGTTTAATGATAATGAAGTATTATCTTCTTATGCCAAGGAATCCTATTGTTATTATGATGTTGAACAAATTGAAGAATTTGTTGCTTTTAAAGGTGCTTATGAAATAACTTCTTTGATTGAAAAGTATGAAGCTACTCTTTAAAAATATGAAAAATTTGCCATACTTGATTATTGCTATGAAAACTATGCTTCTAATGCTTATGTTAAAGAATTTATTGAGAGAATATCCGCTGCCTTGGAAGAGATTAATATTTTGCAGGGATCTATGGAAGAAGAAGTTGCTGAAATTGTGAGCTCATTAGATGAAAAAGATGAGGAGGAGAGCGAAGAACAAAAGGAGGAAGAGCGGATTAGCTACCCGTGCCCACCTTCTAATGAGAGTAACTCTTCAACTCATACATTGTTTAATTACCCTTCGCACATACCGAAGGATGAATGCTATGATGACTGCCATGATCCCTTGGGTTCATTTGAAATATCCCTTTTTGATGAACTTAATGCTTGCTATGCTTGTGGCCATGATGCCAATATGAATTATGCTTATGAAGATGAACTTGCTATAGTTCCTTTTGTTAAGCATGAAATTGTTGCTATTGCACCCACACACGATAGTCCTATTATCTTTTTGAATTCTCCCAACTACACTATATCGGAGAAGTTTGCTCTTATTAAGGATTATATTGATGGGTTGCATTTTACCTCTACACATGATGATTTTGATGAATATAATATTCATGTGCTTGCTGCTCCTACTTGCAATTATTATGATAGAGGAACTACATATTCACTTCTCTATGTTTCCAATACGTTAAAATTGCAAGAAACCACTTATGCTATGTATTGGCCTTTACTTAATGTGCATGAATTGTTCTTGTATGACATGCTAATGCATAGGAAGAGAGTTAGACTTTGTTGTCACATGATACATATCACTTTGTGCTCACTACTAAATTACAAATCATTGTTAATTATAATTGGCTTTGATATACCTTGGGATCCGGGTGGATCCATTACTTGAGCACTTTATGCCTAGCTCAATGGCTTTAAAGAAAGCGCTGCCAGGGAGACAACCCAGAAGTTTTAGAGAGTCATTTTATTCTGTTGTGTGCTTTTATATTTTATTGTGCCAAGATTTGCCTTTAGGATGATTCATAAGATGAGTAGAAACAATGCTGAATCTGTAACAGAAACTTTGACTCCAGTGCGCGAATTTTCGTTTTTTACTGGACCATGGTAAAAAGCTTAAATTTTAACACAGTATTTTCATACAAATTATTTACGTTATCCTAATTGTTCAGAATTTTTGGTGTTAAAGAAATATGGTCAAAGTTCAGATTACTACAGACTGTCCTATTTAAGACAGATTCTGTTTTTTATGCATTGTTTTGCTTGTTTTGATGAATCTATCGATTTTATTAGTGGTAGAAGCCATGGAAAAGTTATAATACAGCAGGGATAATGCAAATATAAAATATGAATGGGTTTGCAACAGTACTTAAAGTAGTATTTTGCTTTATTATACTAACGGATCTCACCAGTCTTTTGTTAAGTTTTGTGTGAATGAAGTGTTCGAAGATCGAGGAGCTATCGATATGAGGCGAAGGAGGAGAGGCAAGAGTTCAAGATTGGGGATGCCCAAGGCACCCCAAGTAAATATCCAAGGAGACTCAAGCGTCTAAGCTTGGGGATGCCCCAGAAGGCATCCCATCTTTCTTCAACAAATATCGGTATGTTTTCGAATTCATTTCATTCATGTGATATGTGTAAATCTTGGAGCGTCTTTTGTGTTTAGTTTTGTAGGGTAACGCAGCAGAAAACAAAAATTTCTGACCTACGCACCAGCCCAGGACCACTATGGAGACTGCATACAAGGTTTGATCTTTTTCGTTACCGACTCGTAGCGCAGCGGAAGTAGAGTCGATGACGATCGGTGGTGCAGATCCCCGCAGCTAGGATTTCCAACCTCCCAACCGCGAGGATGTATACCCTCATCCGCCCCTCGGACAGCCCTCCGGGAGGCGGTCGGACAATCCCCCGGACGGTGTCACGGACAGCCCTTCGGGAGGACCATCGAAACTCGGATAGTCACTCGGACAGCCCTTCGGGAGGACCTTCAAAACTCGGACAGCCCTTCGGGAGGTACTCTCGAACTAAGACCGAAACTACGATCTCTCTACAGAGTTGCACACATACGGTGTCATCTATCCGGCAGGGCTTCGCCGTCCAGAACTAGTTCCCACCGGAACCCAGACAGCCTTTCGGCTCTACGTAACTATTTCGCTAGGAGGGAGAGAGAAGCCAGATAACATCAGATGGCATGTGTATGTGAGAAAGAGTGAGTGTGGAGAGTGCATCTCCACCTCTATTTATAGGAAAACCCAAGGGGTAGGGTGACACTTGAAATACCCAAAATGCCCTTCACAAGGGCACAAAGGTAAAAGCAAGTGGGCAGCCCATATCCTTCCATGTCTTCCCTAAAGATATTTGTGAGTAAAGCCCCAAAAGGTGGCTTTCCATAAAGTAATCCAAAAAGCACTTTCACTATTCATGACGACATATTTCAGCGTCCGTTCGAACTGAAAATATTTATGTGGGCTTAGAACATTTCTAGTACCCACTAAAATAATTTTCAACGCGTTCCGAAACAATTCCGGTTTAGTGATTTTCATCTGCGAAAAGCATCTGAAGCGGTTCCGGCAGCTCCGGAACATTTCCGGTTTTCATCCCGGAAAATTCCAGAAAGTTTCTAGAACGATTCTAGCACCCTCCAAGAATTATCAGGCATGTGCCGAAACCAATTTGACTTTATGGTGTACTCCAAAACAACTTTTCGGTTTAGTGATTTTCATCTGTGAAAAGCAACTAAAGCGGTTCCGGAAGTCCGGAACATTTCCGGTTTTTGTCTCTGAAAAATCTCAGAAGTTACCGGAACAATTCTGGTACCTTCCAATAATTTCCAGGCGTGTGCCGAAACCAATTTAACTTTATGGTACACTACGAAACAACTTTTCGGTTTTACCGAAACTCTTCCGGTGTTCTCTCTCCGGAACTCTTCCGTTGTCTCCGAAACTTTTTCGGTGAATTTCTCTCAGACTCCCTGTCTAGTATTCAACAGATAGATGACCCTTAAGCGTGTGACCCTATAGGTTCAGTGAAGCATAGACATGACCCGGAACCCCTTCCGATCAATGATCAACATCGGAGCCGTGCACACCCATATTGACCCCTATACCCACACGAATGAATATTCGAGTGAACCTCCAGTTGCCGTGTGCTATTCCTGTTGCTTCGCGATATGTTACAAATACCCGAGGTGAGACATGTTGGCATCCCCGTGGATCAACAACTTGTCCACTATGCCAGTTACCTCGTTACCGGTATTGTTCTCTTTTCTCGTTCCCGTGTTCCGGCATCCCCGTGATCAAATCACAAAGTGTCTGGCCAGACGATGATGGATACCGTAACACCGAGAGGGCCCAGAGATATCTCTCCATCGTCGGAGGAGCAAATCCCAATCTTGAGCTATCAAGTTACGGATGACGTTTAACAAACCCCAAAGTTCATGAAGCAAGCATGAAGAAACTCGATACTCTCATGGTCTAAGGAATCAGGCAAACGTTAACCATCTCTGTGTTATTAACCATTAACTTATGACAAATGTATCTCATAGCATAACATCAATACGGGTCGATTCAACACAAATGTTCTTCCAACATTGTGCCCTCAAAGTTGCTGGCATAGACATGCCCATGATCAGGAAAACAGAACCATCATGCAACACTTGATCTAGTATTAGAGGCCAGACTAGGAATACATTTTACCGTTTATTATTCCACACGTGCATATGAGTCTTCCTCCGAGCCTCGTGGTTATTGTAGACTCGAGAACCATAGCAGTTATAGCATGGAACATAAACCTAATTATGAACAGGGAGATAATCAATAACATTTATTATTGCCTCTAGGGCATATCTCCTACAGACTCCCACTTGCACTAGAGTCAATAATCTTGTCAATGCTAATGCACTTTACACCTATGGCATACTGGTGTAAAATGTGCTTCGCATGTGGTATAGCCTGATGTCCAACGGATCTGACGACTTCAGCTCCGTGTGTAACTTTGCATATCCTCGCGTTTTCACGCTTTCACAAAATTCATATTTTGTGTGGACTTGGCTTTGCATATGTGTGAATCATTGGTCGAAACCTGATTCCTTAGACTGAGCTATGGAGCAACTATCTGCAATAGTGTCCCATAGACCAAAGCCATCTTGGAACCATACTAAGTTCATGAATGAACTATATGATTCAACAACTTCTTTGTCGCTTCTTAAGCGTCAACATACTTAACCTTTGTTATAGAATTCGCCACAGTATCTTGTTTGGAACAATTTCCAACTACCGTGCCACCATGTTGTGTATTACACAAAACCCTTAACTTAAATCGAAAATCGCATGGAGCATTGATGAAGACTGTATCGATGTAATTACTTACAACGAGCACTTCATAATCTCTGCTTGCGAGAAAACATGTCATCAGTACTGCTCTAGTACTCAATGACATCTTTCACTGTTGTCCCATGACCAGTACTTTGATCACTTTGGTATCTATACTCGCAACAACTTTGGAGTATTGGACATATCTGGTTGTTTTTACATACCATGGAATACATGATTAATCCAAACACAAGAGTGTGTGGAATCTCCATCATGTATTTTCCTCATCAGTGTTTTGGGACACCGAGTCTTGCAAAAACTCTTTCCATGTGACTTCGGCAAGAATCACTCCTTGGCGTTTTAAATGCTAAAAAGTTTTAGCATCTTGTCAATATGTATTCATAGCTTAGCCCCATTAGGTAAATCTATCTCCATAGATCATCATGCCTAATATTGAGGCTATTTAGCCTAAGCACTTTATCGAAAAACTATTTTCAAATGAAGTCCTAATTTGTGTCAAGAAATTTATTTCCAATTAACAATGTGTCAAGTACACAAGGTTTTTAGAAATATTATTATGCTCCCACTTACTTTCTTGAATCACAAGCATCTTCGATACCCATTTGATGAAGTCAAACCCCTTTGGCCATTCCATCAAAAACGAAGATTCCAACTCCAGTTTGCTCTCTTCTGTCCATCGCTGGAACTCTGAAGTTTGCATACTTACTAGCATCCTCTGGATCGACAAATTACTTTGGACTATATCACATACAAGTCCTAGGTTTCATTTCCATCAGATGGAAATCCTTTTGTCATCCATGTTTTATATCTCATGATTGAAATATGTATTAATTGCTAGTTCAACCCGAACCGACTTCAAGCATCGCTACGGTGAGACAATCACATCGTAGTCAACTCCTTGAACTTGTTATTGCAACAAGTCGAGCTTTATGGATAAAACATTTTATCCATATCAGTTTTTAGTTCCATAAATATTCGTTAGACTCTAAGTCTTCCGAAAGGTGTATCAAGATTTTAATCTCGAATCACTTATATGGAAACTATCTCGGATTGTATTGGCATTTAGCCAATTCCGGAGTCAGGGCCCATCACCGCTTCCTTATGTATCGTAGGTATACTGTTGTCCAACAACAATATCTCGTTTGCGCACCTGAGAGGTTTGCACGAGCCTTGCCTACGTGGTTCAGCTGCAAGCTCGACCGAAGTCCATACATTTTATTGTAGAGACTTCCGTATCAGTCGCAGTACGAAACTCCGGAATCACTTCCAAGGTTCCTTTCCTTTGATCTGATGACGAAGATACTGGTTATCTCGTCGAGTTGCACTGTCTTCTCACTCACCTTTTGTAAGAACTATTCTCTTTAAAAGCATACCGTTTTGTGGAAAAACCCTTTGCCTTGGTATAGTGGTGGGGGAATACCCAATGACTTGGGATAACCTACAAAGTAGCACTTGTCTGATTTGGAATAGGTTTGTAACCTTTTACACAAGCCCCATATTCCAAATGTTAAGAAAAGATATAACATGGTTGGGCGTACCATACCATGGCATCATTTCAACAGACCCCGATGGAGCTCTTTTCAGTGTAAAAGCCGCAGTCTCTAAAGCATCACTCTTTTAAAAGGGATAATGGCAAATCTATTTATGTCATCTTTGATCCTACCATGTCATAAATGGTTCGATTACATCTTCACAGATTTTCCACTTGCTGTGGTGTTCCGGGAGGTGCAAGTTATGAAACCCCTTTCATAACTCATCAGACATTCGCTAAACTTGTAACTCAAATATTCCTTTCTGCAATCGAATTGTAGAAACATAATTTTCTTGTTACAATAACTTCTACTTCATTTTTGAAAACCTTCTGAATGAATTCAAAAGATCCAGACTTACGTCTCAACAAGTAAATATCCATATATCTACTTGAGTCATTTCTGAAGATAGATAAATCCACTACTTGCAACAACATTTATTGGACTACACACATCATAATGTATGATCACCAATATGTTCTTTGCTCGTTCCTTATGGCCTGTGAACGGTATTTCAGTCACTTCACCTTTCAAAGGAAAGTTGCAAGTGTCAGATGATTCAAACTCAAATGACTTCAAAATCCATCATAATGGAATTTTCCATGCGGGTTTTTCCAATGTGACCAAATGCAGTGCCACACTTGTGTGGTATTCTTTTAGTCTTGCGACATTTAGCGTCAGTGTTATGGATGTATCATATTTCCATCAATATTCATAACATACATCCCATCTTTGATGGAAGCATGGCCCTTCATGTTATTCATAATACTGAACAACAATTGTTGTTTCTATGAACAACTCTTTTGCAACAAACATTGTGCAATGGGCTAGAGTGTATGAAACTCTAAAATGAATTATGAAAGTAAACCCAGAGGTAATGTATTATTATCAATATTCATAACATACGTCTCATTCATAATGAAAGTACGGCCCTTATGTTATTCATAACACCGACCATCAAAAGTTCTCTTATGAACAACCTTCTTGCAAGATACCTTATGCAAAGGGCTAGAGTATGTGAAACTCTAAAATGATTTATGAAAATAAATACATATGGTAATACACCGATGGAAAGTATAGTACCATTTACTATATTCCCAGCGTGTATCAAAACCTCATCCCTGGCTAGTCTTTCAGGCCATAGTAGTTCTTACATCGAGTTGTAACAGAATGCAATCGAGCGGGTATCTTTGTGATTAACTCACAATACCCAAGAATTAGTGATTAACATGTTTAACCATAATTCCCAAGAACTATATCTCTGACCAGCCTTCTATACATCAAAAACTTGTATGACATTTATACATGAGCTGGATATTCCAGTCTTCTTTCCTTTTGCCTTTATACTTCTAACAGTTTAACTTTTAGTATTTCTCCTACTCTCAGAAGAAGCATCCAACTTAAGAGTGGCGTTAGCCCCGGACTTCCTAGGCGTGAAAGTTTCACTAACACCCTTCGGACACTTCCTTTCTCTTTAAGTTGTTTGTTTTATTCACCTTTAATCATATGACAGTCGTTCTTCTGGATCCCTCTCTTATCAGTCTAATGCATAGTAAACTCCTTTACTAATAGTTTGCAAACAAACATTGCTTTGGATATCTCATATCTTTTAGCCTTTGTCTGTCTCTAAAAATGATTTTCATATTCCATGAATATCACATAACTATCCAAACTTTCGAAGTTCGGGTCTCATGGAAGCAAACATATTGCACTTTGACTGAAAAGGAATTCTAGCTTTTGGATCGAAGGACGAGAGTCACATGATCCATAGCATTAGCGGGAGAATACCGAAAGCATGCGATAGGACAAAGTCCTTCTCAGCACTCTTGAGGACAATCCTCACATTACGTTACCAACCGTAAAGTTTAACCAGATATTTAACAGCTATTCAATTTTAACAGGGAAGGTGGAAATGCGAGCCATTCTTATACAACTATTATGCAAATCACACTTAGACAGTGTCCATAATTAATTGCACTAAGAATTAAAAGAATTAATTCTAAAGTGCGCTCCCACTCAAATCAATATCTCTCAAAATTGATCGTGAGTGATTCAAGACCCGGACTTCAATTCATCGCCATAGAATTATCATCTCATGACGGGAATTTTAATCGGTAGGCCAACTTGCCGATCACATCTCTATGTGACTCTTGTTCATCTTTCGATGCGCGTGTTCCGAGCTCAGCACTTTCAAGCTAGAACGTCAAGACAACCAAGTGATCTCGCTGCGAGGTCTCAACTCACCCGCCTCACACATCCCTAATCGTTCGTACCCATGCATCCATGGCGCACCCCGAAAAGTTAGGTGCCGTGACGGTGCTACACTTGGGAGAACACTAACTACTTGATATTTTTTGTGAGAGATCACCCTAATAAGAGCGAGTACCGCACAATCAAAAGGGTGCATCATAAGGCATAAACATCTCAGGAAATTCATAATAGCATGATATGGTATAGCCCTTTCTGACGGAGAACTCTTTCATTTCTTCGTCTTCGGCATTCGCGTTGGTGTTCACCTTCGCGAAGATTGCCACCACCTTGTCGATGCACCAGATAATATTGCTATCTCTATAGCTAATAAAATAAGTGCATCACTGAAGGTTGACACGCAGGTCATTAAAGTGACAATCATATGGCTCCAGCCATCATGCCGAATCATGACACGCAGGTCATGTTAATATTACATCATATAGTCATCTCATACATAATCAAATTAATATGAGCACTGCTATACCACATCATATGCACATGCAAACCATCCTGCAAAACCAAGTTAGACGCCTCTAATCGGTTCATGCAAAAACTTGTTTTACGTGGCTTCTAAGGTTTCGAAACAAACCGAAGCTACCAACGTCCATCATCAAGCATGATAATCCAAGTCGCTAGATTAACATTGCGGGGTGTATGAAACACGAGATAATAAAATCTCGAGCCCCATACTGAACTTCGTCATACGCGTGACCCCCGTGCAGATCATATCTGCATTGCCCTTTTGTCTGCAAAATTTCATCTTTCTTTTTAACTACGGTGGAATTCAATGAACTGTTAGCACTTCGTTGATCAATCAGGATCGCGGATTGCCAGAACATTGAAACTCCACCATACTATTATCAAGATCAGAAATATGCAAATTCCAGGGAAGCAACAAGAACATCGGGTAACAGATTTCATCTGCTACCTGCACAAATAATTTTCAGTAATAGAACTCATCTACTACCTAATTATATTGTGCAATACCCATACATCTCTATGTATTCTAGATCGCAACATGCATCTACGCATAGCACGGCTCTTGATGCCACTGTAGGGTAACGCAGCAGAAAACAAATATTTCCGACCTATGCACCAGCCCAGGACCACTATGGAGACTGCATACAAGGTTTGATCTTTTTCGTTACCGACTCGTAGCGCAGCGGAAGTAGAGTCGATGACGATCGGTGGTGCAGATCCCCGCAGCTAGGATTTACAACCTCCCAACCGCGAGGATGTATACCCTCATCCGCCCCTCGGACAGCCCTCCGGGAGGCGGTCGGTCAGTCCCCCGGACGGTGTCACGGACAGCCCTTCGGGAGGACCATCGAAACTCGGACAGTCACTCGGACAGCCATTCGGGAGGACCTTCAAAACTCGGACAGTCACTCGGACAGCCCTTCGGGAGGTACTCTCGAACTAAGACCGAAACTACGATCTCTCTATAGAGTTGCACACATACGGTGTCATCTATCCGGCAGGGCTTCGCCGTCCAGAACTAGTTCCCACCAGAACCCAGACAGCCTTTCGGCTCTACGAAACTATTTCGCTGGGAGGGAGAGAGAAGCCAGATAACATCAGATGGCATGTGTATGTGAGAAAGAGTGAGTGTGGAGAGTGCATCTCCACCTCTATTTATAGGAAAACCCAAGGGGTAGGGTGACACTTGAAATACCCAAAATGCCCTTCACAAGGGCACAAAGGTAAAAGCAAGTGGGCAGCCCATATCCTTCCATGTCATCCCTAAAGATATTTGTGAGTAAAGCCCCAAAAGGTGGCTTTCCATAAAGTAATCCAAAAAGCACTTTCACTATTCACGACGACATATTTCAGCATCCGTTCGAACTGAAAATATTTATGTGGGCTTAGAACATTTCCAGTACCCACTAAAATAATTTTCAACGCGTTCCAAAACAATTCCGGTTTAGTGATTTTCATCTGCGAAAAGCATCTGAAGCGGTTCCGGCAGCTCCGGAACATTTCCGGTTTTCATCCCGGAAAATTCTAGAAAGTTTCCAGAACGATTCTGGCACCCTCCAAGAATTATCAGGCATGTGCCGAAACCAATTTGACTTTATGGTGTACTCCAAAACAACTTTTCGGTTTAGTGATTTTCATCTGTGAAAAGCAACTAAAGCTGTTCCGGCAGTCCAGAACATTTCCGGTTTTTGTCTCTGAAAAATCTCAGAAGTTACCGGAACAATTCTGGTACCTTCCAATAATTTCCAGGCATGTGCCGAAACCAATTTAACTTTATGGTACACTCCGAAACAACTTTTCGGTTTTACCGAAACTCTTCCGGTGTTCTCTCTCCGGAACTCTTCCGTTGTCTCCGAAACTTTTTCGGTGAATTTCTCTCAAACTCCCTATCTAATATTCAACAGCTAGATGACCCTTAAGCGTGTGACCCTATAGGTTCGGTGAAGCATAGACATGACCCGGAACCCCTTCCGATCAATGATCAACATCGGAGCCGTGGACACCCATATTGACCCCTATACCCACACGAATGAATATTCGAGTGAACCTCCAGTTGCCGTGTACTATTCCTGTTGCTTCACGATATGTTACAAATACCCGAGGTGAGACATGTTGGCATCCCCGTGGATCAACAACTTGTCCACTATGCCAGTTACCTCGTTACCGGTATTGTTCTCTTTTCTCGTTCCCGTGTTCCGGCATCCCCGTGATCAACTCACAAAGTGTCTGGCCAGACGATGATGGATACCGTAACACCGAGAGGGCCTAGAGATATCTCTCCATCGTCGGAGGAGCAAATCCCAATCTTGAGCTATCAAGTTACTTGACATACTTTTCCATGAACCCGTAAGCCGCCGTAATAGCCACCCATTTACGGATGACGTTTAACAAACCCCAAAGTTCATGAAGCAAGCATGAAGAAACTCGATACTCTCATGGTCTAAGGAATCATGCAAACGTTAACCATCTCTGTGTTATTAACCATTAACTTATGATGAATGTATCTCATAGCATAACATCAATACGGGTCGATTCAACACAAATGTTCTTCCAACATTGTGCCCTCAAAGTTGCTGGCATAGACATGCCCATGATCAGGAAAACAGAACCATCGTGCAACACTTGAGCTAGTCTTAGAGGCCAGACTAGGAATACATTTTACCGTTTATTATTCCACACGTGCATATGAGTCTTCCTCCGAGCCTTGTGGTTATTGTAGACTCGAGAACCATAGCAGTTATAGCATGGAACATAAACCTAATTATGAACAGGGAGATAATCAATAACATTTATTATTGCCTCTAGGGCATATCTCCTACAAGTTTTCACTTTTATTTTATGCACCATGCTGGTATGAGATAGTCCATGACTGATTTATAGAATGCTCATTGCACTTCACTTATATCTTTTGAGTATGGCTTTATAGAATGCTTCATGTGCTTCACTTATATCATTTGAAGTTTGGATTGCCTGTTTCTCTTCACATAGAAAACCGTTATTTGTAGAATGCTCTTTTGCTTCACTTATATTTATTAGAGCATGTCCTGGTGTTTTGTAGAAAGAATTAAACTCTCTTGCTTCACTTATATCTATTTAGAGAGTCAACAGGAATTGGTCATTTGCATGGTTAGTCATAAAATCCTACATAAAACTTATGTATCACTGAATATGATATGTTTGATTCCTTGCAATAGTTTTGCGATATAGATATATAATATGTGGGAGGTACCAGTAAACGGTTGTGGATTAGTAAGAATATTGATGTTAAGGTTTGTGATTCCCGAAGCTTGCACGTATAGTCTCCCGTTATGCGATGAAAGTTTGAGCACAATTTATCCTAGATTGTCTATCTTTGTGTGAAGGTCGGGGGCGCGCGATGGTTAACTCCTACCAACCTCCCCCCTAGGGGCATGCGTAGTAATACTTTGCTTCGAGAGCTAATAAACTTTTGCAATAAGTATGTGAGTTCTTTATGACTAATGTGAGTTCATGAATTATACGCACTCTTACCTTTCCGCAATTTGCTAGCCTCTACGGTACCGCGCATTGCCCTTTCTCGCCTCGAGAGTCGGTGCAAACTTCGTCGGTGCATCCAAACCCCGTGATATGATACGCTCTATCACACATAAGCCTTATTATATCTTCCTCAAAACAGCCACCATACCTACCGCTTCCGTTTTGATGACTTGAGCACTCATTGTCATATTGCTTTGCATGATCGTAAGATAGCTAGCATGATGTTTCCATGGCTTGTCCGTTTTTTGATATCTTTGCTACGCTAGACCATTGCACATCATTCATATATAGTCATATTTTGCTCTAAGTATCGAGTTGTAATATTGAGTTATAAGTAAATAGAAGTGTGATGATCATCATTATTCATTATTAGAGCATGTCCCAGTAACGAAAAGATGATGGAAACTATGATTCCCCCACAAGTCGGGATGAGGCTCCGAACAAAGAAAAAAAATAGAAAAAAAAGAAAAAGAAAAAAGAAAAAAAAGAAAAAAAATGATGAGAGGCAAAGAGAGAAGGGGCATGCTAATTCCACACTTGTGCTTCAAAGTAGCATCATCTTTTTCATGTAGAGAGTCTCCTATGTTGTCACTTTCATACTAGTGGGGATTTTACATTATAGAGTTAGATGCACACCCACTTAGTTTTCATATTAAGCTTTCATACACTTATAGCTCTTAGTGCATCCGTTGCATGGCAATCCCTACTCCTCGCATTGATATCTATTGATGGGCATCTCCATAGCCCGTTGATACGCTGAGTTGATGCGAGACTTTCTTCTCCACTTTTACCCCTTTGAAACCTACCACCATATTGTATTCCACCCATAGTGCTATATCCATGGCTTGCGCTCATGTATTGCGTGAGAGTTGAAAATGCTGAAGTGCGTAAAAAGTATGAACCAATTGCTTGGATGACACCGGGATAGTACATGATTTATACTTTGTCTTAAGAAGACACAGCATGACAAGGCTATATGATTTTGTAGGGATACCGTTCTTTAGCCTTGATATTTTGAAAGACATGATTGTTTGTTGGGATGCCTGAGTATTAATGTCTTTATGTCAAATGCTAGACTATTGCTTTGAATCACTCACATCTTAATATTCATGCCATGATTAGATATATGATCAAGATTATGCTAGATAGCATTCCATATCAAAAATTATCTTTTTTATCATTTACCTACTCGACGACGAGCAGGAATTAAGCTTGGGGATGCTGATACGTCTCCATCATATATATAATTTTTGATTGTTCCATGCCAATATTATACAACTTTCACATACTTTTGACAACAATTTATATGATTTATTGGACTACCCTATTGATCCAGTGCCCAGTGGCAGTTCATGTTTTTTGCGTGTTTTTTGTTTTGCAGAAATTCCATATCTAATGAAGTCCAAACGCGATAAAAATTTATGGAGATTTATTTTGGAATATTTGTGAATTTTGGGAAGTGGAATCAATGCAAACGGAGGCCCACATCGAGCACGATACACCAGGGCACGCCGGAGGGCCCAGGGGCGCCGTGGTGTCTTGTCCCCACCTCGTACGTCGGCTGGAGCTCTCCTTCGGGCGCAAGGAAGCTAATTTTTGGAAACAAATCGTGTTAAAATTTCAGCACAATCGGAGTTACAGATATCCGGGAATATAAGAAACGGTTTTCGGCCAGAAAACAGGAACGAGAAACAGAAGAGAACGGAGAGGGAGATCCAATCTAGGAGGGGCTCCTGCCCCTCCGCCGTCATGGCGGCCATGGACGAGAGGGGGGATTCTCCTCCCATCTAGGGGGGAGGCCAAGGAAGAAGAAGAAGGAGGGGGCTCTCTCCCCCTCTCTCCCGGTGGCCCCGGAACGCCGCCGGGGCAAGGATCGTGACGGTGAGTAAACATTACTGTTTAAATATCTTGTAAGTAAACATAAAAATAAAAATCAAACAAAACTTGAAAAGATAAATGGAATAAATTCAAAAAACATTGGTTAGGAACCTTCTAGAAAATGCCTATAACTAGAACCTATAGAACACATAATAACTAAATGGGCCGCCTCAGTTCAATCGTCTGGTACGCTGGGACAGAATATCCTATTTGACGCATTCTACGTCAAATGGACGAGGTTTCGCAGAGACCTGGCAAGCGGCAACACATGGACCGGCCCGTTAAAATATTTCACTATTTCCGGTGTTCGGAACCTTCTAGAGTTTTCCAGCCGGTTTCTTCTGGTTTTTTGAATCTTCCAGAAGGTTCCCTAAACCGGTTTTTTGGTTTCTTTTTTTATTTTTCTCTTTATTTTCATACTTTCTTTGTTCTTTTCTGTTTACTTTTGTTTGAAAATGGCTGTGTTTCGAAATTAAAAAATTGTTCAAATTTTTAAAAGAGAATTACGGAATTCCAAAAAATATTTCTATTACTAAAAATGTTCGGAAATGTTTCCTGTTTAAAAAAAATCATGTTTCAACAATTGTTCGCAAAATGTCAATTTTTCAGGATTTCAACAAATACTCACGTTTCAAAAATTGTTCGCAATTTTCAAAAAATGATATTTTTTCAAAAAAAAAACGTTATGTTTTTCTTTAAAACGTTCACAACTTTTCGAAAATTGTTCGGAATTTCAAAAAATGTTCTTGCTTTCAAAAATAGTTGACAATTTTCAAAAAAATGTTCATTCTTCCATTTTTGCAGGAGTTTCCAATATTGCTAAAAAATTTCAAAAATATTCGAGTTTTAAAATTGTGTTTGTCTTTTTCAAAAAATATTCAGAACTTCAAAAATGTTCCGGTTTTCAAAAAAAAAATTGCAAATTTTTAAAAATATACTTGTTTCGATTTTTTAGGAGTTACAGAAAATGTTCCCGCTTAAAAAATTGTTCACCAATTTCAAAAAATTCTTCTGTTTTCATGTTTCTTCGGGAGTTTTTTATTTTTGCTTTTCCTTTTTTTTGAAATTACAAAATATGTTCCCGTTTTCATGTTTCTTCGGAATTTTGTAGGGATAGCGTTCTTTAGCCTTGATATTTTAAAAGACATGTTTGTTTGTTGGGAGGCCTGAGTATTAATGTCTTTATGTCAAATGATAGACGATTGCTTTGAATCACTCAAATCTTAATATTCATGCCATGATTAAATATATGATCAAGATTATGCTAGATAGCATTCCACATCAGAAATTATCTTTTTTATCATTTACCTACTTGAGGACGAGCAGGAATTAAGCTTCGGGATGCTGATATGTCTCCGTCGTATCTATAATTTTTGATTGTTCCATGCCAATATTATACAAATTTAACATACTTTTGGCAACAATTTATATGATTTATTGGACTACCCTATTGATCCAGTGCCCAGTGGCAATTCCTGTTTTTTGCATGTTTTTTGTTTCGCAGAAATTCCATATCTAACGAAGTCCAAACGTGATAAAAATTTACGGAGATTTATTTTGGAATAGTTGTGAATTTTGGGCAGTGGAATCAATGCAAACGGAGGCCCACAGCGAGCACGATACACCAGGGCGCGCCGGAGGGCCCAGGCGCGTCGTGGTGTCTTGTGCCCACCTCGTACGTCGGTTGGAGCTCTCCTTCGGGCGCAAGGAAGCTAATTTTTGGAAACAAATCGTGTTAAAATTTCAGCGCAATCGGAGTTACGGATCTCCGGGAATTTAAGAAACGGTTTTCGGCCAGAAAACAGGAACGAGAAACAGAAGAGAACAGAGAGGGAGATCCAATCTAGGAGGGGCTCCTGCCCCTCCGCCGCCTTGTCCGCCATGGACCAGAGGGGGAATTATCCTCCCATCTAGGGGGACGCCAAGGAAGAAGAAGAAGGAGGGGGGCTCTCTCCCCCTCTCTCCCGGTGGCGCCGGAACGCCGCCGGGGCAAGGATCGTGACGGCGATCTACACATAAACTTCGCCGCCGTCAACACCAACTCTCTCCCCCTCTATCCAGCGGTGTAACACCTCTCTTCCCCGCTGTAATCTCTACTTAAACATGGTGCTCAACTCCATATATTATTTCCGAATGATATTTGGCTATCCTATGATGTTTGAGTAGGTCTCTTTTGTCCAACGGCTTAATTGTAGTATGATGTTATTGATATGAGTGTATGTTGATATGGTGCTGTCCTATGGTGCCTTCCGTGTCGCGCAAATGGAGGGATCCCCGCTGTAGGGTGTTGCAATATGTTCATAACTTGCTTATGGTGGGTGGCGTGAGTGACAGAAGCACAAATCCGAGTAAGTGGGTTATTGCGTATGGGAGTAAAGAGGACTTGATACTTAATGCTATGGTTGGGTTTTACCTTAATGATCTTTGGTAGTTGCGGATGCTTAATAGAGTTCCGATCATAAGTGCATGTGATCCAAGTACGGAAAGTGTGTTAGCGTATGTCTCTCCCTTATTGCATATAACAAGTATCTATCATATTATTTTTAATTACCTATGAACAATCTTTCTCTTGTGTCACAAAAAGCTTTCTACTGCACTACTAAGTTTATTTTCTTGCAAAGTACTCATAGTTTTATTCTCGCAAAGTACTTCTAGTTTTATTCGTGCAAACTATCCTATCTCTAGTTTCATACTTGTTCTAGGTAAAGCATGTTGGGGAACGCGACAGAAAACAAAAATTTTCCGACCTACGCACCAGCCCAGGACCACTATGGAGACTGCATACGAGGTTTGATCACTTTCGTTACCGACTCGTAGCGCAGCGGAAGTAGAGTCGATGACGATCGGCGGTGCAGATCCCCGCAGCTAGGATTTTACAACCTCCCAACCGCGAGGATGTATACCCTCATCTGCCCCGCGGACAGCCCTCCGGGAGGCGGTCGCACAGTCCCCCGGACGGTGTCGCGGACAGCCCTTCGGGGGGACCTCCGAAACTCGGACTGTCACTCGGACAGCCCTTCGGGAGGACCTCCAAAACTCGAACGGTCACACGGACAGCCCTTCGGGAGGCACTCTCGAACTAAGACCGAAACTACGATCTCTCTACAGAGTTGCACACATACGGTGTCATTTATCCAGCAGGGCTTCGCCGTCCAGAACTAGTTCCTGCTGGAACCCAGACAGACTTTCGGCTCTACGAAACTATTTCGCTGGGAGGGAGAGAAGAATGCCAGATCATGCATGGCTTTGTGTATGAGAGCAAGAGTGTGTATTATGGCAGCCCACACACCTCCTATTTATAGGAAACCCAAGGGGTAGGGTGGTTTCACAAGAAAACCCAAAACCCACATGGAAAGGAGTCCTTCCCAAGGACCTAAAAGGTGAAACCAAGGAACAAGGGGGACTCCATGAAGGAGTCCACCATGTGGCCGGCCACACCCTCATGTGGGGCCCCAAAATTGGCCCCTATCCATCCATGTCATCCCCAAGATCTTTTGGAGCAAAGCCCCAAAAGGTGGCTTTCCAAAAATATCCCAAAAAGCACTTTCACTATTCACGACGACATTTTTCAGCGTCTGATCGAACTGAAAATATTCATGTGGGCTTAGAACAATTCTAGTACCCACCAAAATAATTTTCAACGCAAGCCGGAACAATTCCGGTTTAGTGATTTCATCTGCGAAAAGCATCTGAAGCGGTTTCGGCAGCTCCGGAACATTTCCGGTTTTCATCCCGGAAAATTCCAGAAAGTTTCCAGAATGATTCTGGCACCCTCCAAGAATTATCAGGCATGTGCCAAAACCAATTTGACTTTATGGTATCCTCTGAAACAACTTTTCAGTTTCACCGGAACTCATCCGGTGACCTCTCTGCGGAACTTTTCCGCTGTCCGAAACTTTTCCGGTGTTCGAAACTTTTTCGGTGTTTTTCTCTCAGACTCCCTGTCTAGTATTCAACAGATAGATGACCCTTAAGCGTGTGACCCTATAGGTTCGGTGAAGCATAGACATGACTCGGAACCCCTTCCGATCAATGATCAACATCGGAGCCGTGGACACCCATATTGACCCCTATACCCACACGAATGAATATTCGAGTGAACCTCCAGTTGCCGTGTGCTATTCCTGTTGCTTCACGATATGTTACAAATACCCGAGGTGAGACATGTTGTCATCCTCGTGGATCAACAACTTGTCCACTATGCCAGTTACCTCGTTGTCGGTATTGTTCTCTTTTCTCGTTCCCGTGTTCCGGCATCCCTGTGATCAAATCACAATGTGTCTGGCCAGACGATGATGGATACCGTAACACCGAGAGGGCCCAGAGATATCTCTCCATTGTCGGAGGAGCAAATCCCAATCTCGAGCTATCAAGTTACTTGACACACTTTTCCATGAACCCGTAAGCCGCCGTAATAGCCACCCATTTACGGATGACGTTTAACAAACCCCAAAGTTCATGAAGCAAGCATGAAGAAACTCGATACTCTCATGGTCTAAGGAATCATGCAAACGTTAACCATCTCTGTGTTATTAACCATTAACTTATGACGAATGTATCTCATAGCATAACATCAATTCGGGTCGATTCAACACAAGTGTTCTACCAACAATTGTGCCCTCAAAATTGCCGGCATAGCCATGCCTATGATCAGGAAAACATGATCATCATGCAATACTTGAGCCAGTCCTAGAGGCTTGACTAGGAATACATTTTACCGTTTATTATCCCACACGTGCATATGAGTCTTCCTCCGAGCCTCGTGGTTATTGCAGACTCGAGAACCATAGCAGTTATAGCATGGAACATAAACCTAATTATGAACAGGGAGATAATCAATAACATTTATTATTGCCTCTAGGGCATATCTCCTACAGACTCCCACTTGCACTAGAGTCAATAATCTAGTCAACGCTAATGCACTTTACACCTATGACATACTGGTGTAAAATATGCTTCGCATGTGGTATAGCCTGATGTCCAACGGATCTGACGACTTCAGCTCCGTGTGTAACTTTGCATATCCTCGCGTTTTCACGCTTTCACAAAATTCATATTTTGTGTGGACTTGGCTTTGCATATGTGTGAATCATTGGTCGAAACCTGATTCCTCAGACTGAGCTATGGAGCAACTATCTGCAATAGTGTCCCATAGACCAAAGTCATCTTGGAACCATACTAAGTTCATGAATGAACTATATGATTCAACAACTTCTTTGTCGCTTCTTAAGCATCAACATACTTAGCCTTTGTTATAGAATTCGCCACAGTATCTTGTTTGGAACAATTTCCAACTACCGTGCCACCAAATTGTGTATCACACAAAACCCTCAATTTAAATCGAAAATCGCATGGAGCATTGATGAAGACTGTATCGATGTAATCACTTACAACGAGCACTTCATAATCTCTACTTGCGAGAAAACATGTCATCAGCACTACTCTTAGCACTTAATGACATCTTTCACTGTTGTCCTATGATCAGTACTTTGATCACTATGGTATCTATACTCGCAACAACTTTGGAGTATTGGACATATCTGTTTGTTTTTACATACCATGGAATACATGATTAATCCAAACACAAGAGTGTGTGGAATCTCCATCATGTATTTTACTCATCAGTGTTTTGGGACACCGAGTCTTGCAAAAACTCTTTCCATGTGACTTCGGCAAGAATCACTCCTTGGCGTTTTAAATGCTAAAAGGTTTTAGCATCTTGTCAATATGTATTCATTGCTTAGCCCCATTAGGTAAATCTATCTCCATAGATCATCATGCCTAATATTAAGGCTAATTAGCCCAAGTACTTCATCGAAAAACCCTTTTCAAATGAAGTCCTAAGTCATGTCAAGAAATTTATTTCCAATTAACAATGTGTCAAGCACACAACGTTTTTAGAAATATTATTATGCTCCCACTTACTTTCTTGAATCACAAGCATCTTCGATACCCATTTGATGAAGTCAAACCCCTTTGACCATTCCATAAAAAACGAAGATTCCAACTCCACTTTGCTCTCTTCTGTCCATCGCTGGAACTCTGAAGTTTGCATACTTACTAGCATCCTCTGGATCGACAAATTACTTTGGACTGTATCACATACAAGTCCTAGGTTTCATTTCCATCAGATGGAAATCCTTTTGTCATCCATGTTTCATATCTCATGATTGAAATATGTATTAATTGCTAGCTCAACCCGAACCGACTTTAAGCATCGCTACGGTGAGACAATCTCATCGTAGTCAACTCCTTGAACTTGTTATTGCAACAAGTCGAGCTTTATGGATAAAACATTTTTTTCCGTATCAGTTTTTAGTTCCATAAATATTCGTTAGACTCTAAGTCTTCCGAAAGGTGTATCAAGATTTTAATCTTGAATCACATATATGGAAACTATCTCAGATTGTATTGGCATTTAGCCAATTCCGGAGTCAGGGCCCATCAACGCTTCCTTGTGTATTGTAGGTATACTGTTGTCTAACAACAATATCTCGTTTGCGCACCTGATAGGTTTGCACGAGCTTTGCCTACGTGGTTCAGCTGCAAGTTCGACCGAAGTCCATACATTTTATTGTAGAGACTTCCGTATCAGTCGCAGTAGGAAACTCCGGAATCACTTCCAAGGTTTCTTTCCTTTGATCTGATGACGAAGATACTGTTTATCTCGTCGAGTTGCACTGTCCTCCCACTCACCTTTTTGAAAGAACTATTCTCTTTAAAAGCATACCGTTTTGCGGCAAAACCATTTGCCTCGGTATAGTGGTGGGGGAATTCCCAATGACTTGGGATAACCTTACAAAGCAGCACTTGTCTGATTTGGAATAGGTTTGTAACCTTTTACACAAGCCCCATATTCCAAATGTTAAGAAAAGATATAACATGGTTGGGCGTACCATACCATGGCGTCATTTCAACAGACCTGATGGAGCTCTTTTCAGTGTAAAAGCCGCAGTCTCTAAAGCATCACTCTATAAAAGGGGTAATGGCAAATTTATTTATGTCATCTTTGATCTTACCATGTCATAAATGGTTCGATTACATCTTCACGGACTTTCCACTTGCAGCGGTGTTCCGGGAGGTGCAAGTTATGAAACCCCTTTCACAACTCATCAGACATTCGCTAAACTTGTAACTCAAATATTCCTTTCTGCAATCAAATTGCAGAAACATAATTTTCTTGTTACAATAACTTCTACTTCATTTTTGAAAACCTTCTGAATGAATTCAAAAGATCCAGACTTACGTCTCAACAAGTAAATATCCATATATCTACTTGAGTCATTTCTGAAGACAGATAAATCCACTACTTGCAACAACATTTATTGGACTACACACATCATAATGTATGATTACCAATATGTTCTTTGCTCGTTCCTTATGGCCTGTGAACGGTATTTCAGTCACTTTTCCTTTCAGAGGAAAGTTGCAAGTGTCAGATGATTCAAAATCAAACGACTTCAAAATCCATCATAATGGAATTTTCCATGCGGGTTTCTCCAATGTGACCAAATGCAGTGCCACACTTGTGTGGTATTTTTTAGTCTTGCGACATTTAGCGTCAGTGTTATGGATGTATCATATTTGCATCAATGTTCATAACATACATCCCATCTTCGATGGAAGCATGGCCCTTCATTTTATTCATAATACTGAACAACAATTGTTGTTTCTATGAACAACTCTTTTGCAACAAACATTGTGCAATGGGCTAGAGTGTACGAAACTCTAAAATGAATTATGAAAGTAAACCCAGAGGTAATGTATTATTATCAATATTCATAACATACGTCTCATTCATAATGAAAGTATGGCCCTTATGTTATTCATAACACCGAACATTCAAAGTTCTCTTATGAATAACCTTCTTGCAAGATACCTTATACAAAGGGCTAGAGTGTGAAACTCTAAAATGAATTATGAAAGTAAATACATAGGGAATACACCGATGGAAGGCATAGTAACATTTACTATGTTCCCTGCGTGTATCTAAACCTCATTCCTGGCTAGTCTCTCAGGCCATAGTAGTTCTTACATCGAGTTGCAACAGAATGCAATCGAGCGGGTATCTTTGTGATTAACTCACAATACCCAAGAATTAGTGATTAACATGTTTAACCATAATTCCCAAGAACTATATCTTTGACCAGCCTTCTATACATCAAAAAACCTGTATGACATTCATACATGAGCTGGATATTCCAGTCTTCTATCCTTTTGCCATTATACTTCTAACAGTTTAACTTTCAGTATTTCTCCTACTCTCAGAAGAAGCACCCAACTTAAGATTGGTGTTAGCCCCGGATTTCCTAGGCGTGAAAGTTTCACTAACACCCTTCGGATACTTCCTTTCTCTTTAAGTTGTTGTTTTATTCACCATCATCATATGACAGGCGTTCTTCTGGATCCCTCTCTTATCAGTCAAATGCCCAGTAAACACTTTTACTAATAGTTTGCAAACAAACATGGCTTTAGATATCTCATATCTTTCAGCCTTTGTTTGTATCTGAAAATTAATTTTCAGTTCCATGAATATCACATAACTATCCCAAAACTTTTGAAGTTCGGGTCTCATGGAAGCAAACATATCTCACTCGACCGTAACGGAATTTTAGCTTTTGGATCGAAGGACGTGAGTCACATGATCCATAGCATTAGCGGGAGAATACCGAAAATATGCGATAGGACAAAGTCCTTCTCGGCACTCTAGAGGACAATCCTCACATTACGTTTACCAACCGTAAAGTTTTAACCAGATATTAAACAGCTATTCAATTTTAATAGGAAAGGTGGAAACGCGAGCCATTCTTCTACAACTATTATGCAAATCACACTTAGACAGTGTTCAAAATTAATTGCACTGAGAATTAAACAAGTTAATTCAACAGTGCGCTCCCACTCAAATCAATATCTCTCATAATTGATTGTGAGTGATACAAGACCCACGTATCAATTGTTCGCCATTGGTGTAACACCACTGATGACGAAAATCTCAACCGGTAGGCAAACTTGCCAATCACATCTTCCATGTGACTCTTGTTCATCTTTTGATGCGTGTGTTCCGAGCTCATGACGGTCATGCCTGAACGTCAAGACAACCAAGTGATCTCGCTGCGAGGTCTCAACTCACCCGCCTCACACATCCCTAATCGTTCGTACCCGTGTGACACGGCGCACCCCGAAAAGATAGGTGCCGTGACGGTGCTACACTTGGGAGAACACTAACTACTTGATATTTTTGTGAGAGATCACCCTAATAAAAGCGACTACCGCGCAATCAAGAAGGGTGCATCATAAGGGATAAACATCTCAGGCAATTCATAATAGCATGATATGGTATAGCCCTTCCGACGGAGAAGTCCTGTATTTCTTCGTCTTCGGCATTCACGTCGGTATTCACCTTCACGAAGATTGCCACCACCTTGTCGGTGCACCAGATAATATTGCTATCTCTATAGCTAATAAAATAAGTGCATTACATAAGGTTGACACGCAGGTCATTAAAGTGCAATCATATGGCTCCAGCCATCATGCCGAATCATGACACGCAGGTCATGTTAATCAATTTACATCATATAGTCATCTCATACATAATCAAATTATTATGAACACTGCTATACCACATCACATGCACATGCAAACCATCCTGCAAAACCAAGTTAGACGCCTCTAATCGGTTCATGCAAAATTTTATTTTACGTGGCTTCTAAGGTTTCGAAACAAACCGAAGCTACCAACGTCCATCATCAAGCATGATAATCCAAGTCGCTAGATTAACATTCCAGGGTGTATGAAACACGAGATAATAAAATCTCGAGCCCCATACTAAACTTCGTCATACGCGTGACCCCCGTGCAGATCACATCTGCATTGCCCTTTCGTCTGCAAAATTTCATCTTTCTTTTTAACTACGATGGAATTCAATGAACTGTTAGCACTTCGTTGATCAATCAGGATCGCGGATTGCCAGAACATTGAAACTCCACCATACTGTTATCAAGATCAGAAATATGCAAATTCGAGGGAAGCAACAAGAACATCGGGTAACAGACTTCATCTGCTACCCACACAAATAATTTTCAGCAATAGATCTCATCTACTACCTAATTATATTGTGCAACACCCATACATCTCTATGTATTCTAGATCGCAACCTGCATCTACGCATAGCATGGCTCTTGATGCCACTGTTGGGGAATGCGACAGAAAAAAAAATTCCGACCTACGCACCAGCCCAGGACCACTATGGAGACTGCATACAAGGTTTGATCACTTTCGTTACCGACTCGTAGCGCAGCGGAAGTAGAGTCGATGACGATCGGCGGTGCAGATCCCCGCAGCTAGGATTTTACAACCTCCCAACCGCGAGGATGTATACCCTCATCTGCCCCGCGGACAGCCCTCCGGGAGGCGGTCGCACAGTCCCCCGGACGGTGTCGCGGACAGCCCTTCGGGGGGACCTCCGAAACTCGGACTGTCACTCGGACAGCCCTTCGGGAGGACCTCCAAAACTCGGACGGTCACACGGACAGCCCTTCGGGAGGCACTCTCGAACTAAGACCGAAACTACGATCTCTCTACAGAGTTGCACACATACGGTGTCATCTATCCAGCAGGGCTTCGCCGTCCAGAACTAGTTCCTGCCGGAACCCAGACAGCCTTTCGGCTCTACGAAACTATTTCGCTGGGAGGGAGAGAAGAATGCCAGATCATGCATGGCTTTGTGTATGAGAGCAAGAGTGTGTCTAATGGCAGCCCACACACCTCCTATTCATAGGAAACCCAAGGGGTAGGGTGGTTTCACAAGAAAACCCAAAACCCACATGGAAAGGAGTCCTTCCCAAGGACCTAAAAGGTGAAACCAAGGAACAAGGGGGACTCCATGAAGGAGTCCACCATGTGGCCGGCCACACCCTCATGTGGGGCCCCAAAATTGGCCCCTATCCATCCATGTCATCCCCAAGATCTTTTGGAGCAAAGCCCCAAAAGGTGGCTTTCCAAAAATATCCCAAAAAGCACTTTCACTATTCACGACGACATTTTTCAGCGTCTGATCGAACTGAAAATATTCATGTGGGCTTAGAACAATTCTAGTACCCACCAAAATAATTTTCAACGCAAGCCGGAACAATTCCGGTTTAGTGATTTCATCTGCGAAAAGCATCTGAAGCGGTTTCGGCAGCTCCGGAACATTTCCGGTTTTCATCCCGGAAAATTCCAGAATGATTCTGGCACCCTCCAAGAATTATCAGGCATGTGCCAAAACCAATTTGACTTTATGGTATCCTCTGAAACAACTTTTCAGTTTCACCGGAACTCATCCGGTGACCTCTCTGCGGAACTTTTCCGCTGTCCGAAACTTTTCCGGTGTCCGAAACATTTTCGGTGTTTTTCTCTCAGACTCCCTGTCTAGTATTCAACAGATAGATGACCCTTAAGCGTGTGATCCTATAGGTTCGGTGAAGCATAGACATGACCCGGAACCCCTTCCGATCAATGATCAACATCGGAGCCGTGGACACCCATATTGACCCCTATACCCACACGAATGAATATTCGAGTGAACCTCCAGTTGCCGTGTGCTATTCCTGTTGCTTCACGATATGTTACAAATACCCGAGGTGAGACATGTTGGCATCCTCGTGGATCAACAACTTGTCCACTATGCCAGTTACCTCGTTGCCGGTATTGTTCTCTTTTCTCGTTCCCGTGTTCCGGCATCCCTGTGATCAAATCACAATGTGTCTGGCCAGACGATGATGGATACCGTAACACCGAGAGGGCCCAGAGATATCTCTCCATCGTCGGAGGAGCAAATCCCAATCTTGAGCTATCAAGTTACTTGACACACTTTTCCATGAACCCGTAAGCCGCCGTAATAGCCACCCATTTACGGATGACGTTTAACAAACCCCAAAGTTCATGAAGCAAGCATGAAGAAACTCGATACTCTCATGGTCTAAGGAATCATGCAAACGTTAACCATCTCTGTGTTATTAACCATTAACTTATGACGAATGTATCTCATAGCATAACATCAATTCGGGTCGATTCAACACAAGTGTTCTACCAACAATTGTGCCCTCAAAATTGCCGGCATAGCCATGCCCATGATCAGGAAAACAGGATCATCATGCAATACTTGAGCCAGTCCTAGAGGCTTGACTAGGAATACATTTTACCGTTTATTATCCCACACGTGCATATGAGTCTTCCCCGAGCCTCGTGGTTATTGCAGACTCGAGAACCATAGCAGTTATAGCATGGAACATAAACCTAATTATGAACAGGGAGATAATCAATAACATTTATTATTGCCTCTAGGGCATATCTCCTACAAAGCAAGCATTAGCGTGCGTAGAGTTGTATCGGTGGTCGATAGAACTTGAGGGAATATTTGTTCTACCTTTAGCTCCTCGTTAGGTTCGACACTCTTACTTATCGAAAAAGGCTAAAAACGATCCCCTACACTTGTGGGTAATCAAGACCTTTTTCTGGAGCCGTTGCCGGGGAGCAATAGCATGGGGTGAATATTCTCGTGTGTGCTTGTTTGCTTTATCACTAAGTAATTTTTATTTTCTATTTTTAAGTTGTTTTCTATCTTTAGATATGGATATGAAACGCAAAATACCAAAAAAAATAGATGTAGTTGCTGCTCCAAAAGTTGAGGAACCACTAGTGTTCCGTACTACCGAAGAATATTACTTGGATCATCTTTGATCCATTTGTGCTCGTGCGGAAACCCTAACTAGCTTAGTTGAGGCGAAATCATTAGATGAGCATGCTCATTATGTGCGACAACGCATATCTCAAAAAGGGAAACTCTTGTGGAATCAAATTAATACTTTGTGTTGCTATGCTTAGAATTTGTGTGAATTACATGACTTTACTTGTTGTTTTGAAGAAACTAAAAAACACCTTCCCTACCAATGTGTGTTTAATGATAATGAAGTATTATCTTCTTATGCCAAGGAATCCTATTGTTATTATGATGTTGAACAAATTGAAGAATTTGTTGCTTTTAAAGGTGCTTATGAAATAGCTTCTTTGATTGAAAAGTATGAAGCTACTCTTTAAAAATATGAAAATTTTGCCAAATAGAATGATCATCAGAGGGAATGGTGCATAGTAGTAGGTTCAATATTGCAGTGTCTTCACCCAGTGAAAGAAAGGGTAGCGAGTCACGTATTTGTATTGTTGCTACTAAGGATAAAACGAAGGAGTCTAAACATATTGTTTGTCATACTTTGTCTACATTATATCATCTTGCTTAAAGCGTTACTCAGTTTTTCATGAACTTAAGACCATAGGAACTAATGTGAAATTCCTTCGAGAGTTAACGGTTCTGGGCTACACAGAGTCTTTGATCATTCTTGCCACATATATTATTTTCTATTTTCTTTTTGACACATTCTCGCTAAGTTTTATTCAAATCATCTTAACATTTACAGAGATAAAATTCAAATCCTAAAAAGTCTATGATACGTCTCCGTCCTATCTACAATTTTTGATTGTTCCATGCCAATATTATACAACTTTCACATACTTTTGGCAACAATTTATATGATTTTTTGGACTAACCTATTGATCCAGTGCCCAGTGCCAGTTCCTGTTATTTGTGTGTTTTTTGTTTCGCAGAAATTCCATATCTAACAAAGTCCAAATGCGATAAAAATTTACAGAGATTTATTTTGGAATATTTGTGAATTTTGGGAAATGAAATCAATGCAAACGGAAGCCCACGGCGAGCACGATACACCTGGGCTCGCCGGAGGGCCCAGGCGCGCCGTGGTGTCTTGTGCCCACCTCGTACGTCGGTTGGAGCTCTCCTTTGGACGCAAGGAAGCTAATTTTTGGAAACAAATCGTGTTAAAATTTCAGCGCAATCGGAGTTACGGATCTCCGGGAATATAAGAAACGGTTTTCGGCCTGAAAACAGGAACGAGAAACAGAAGAGAACAGAGACGGAGATCCAATCTAGGAGGGGCTCCTGCCCCTCCGCCGCCATGTCGGCCATGGACCAGAGGGGGAATTCTCCTCCCATCTAGGGAGCGGCCAAGGAAGATGAAGAAGGAGGGGGGCTCTCTCCCCCTCTCCCCCGGTGGCGCCGGAACGCCGCCGGGGCAAGGATCGTGACGGCGATCTACACCAACAACTTCGCCGCCGTCAACACCATCTCTCTCCCCCTCTATGCAGCGGTGTAACACCTCTCTTCCCCGCTGTAATCTCTACTTAAACATGGTGCTCAACTCCATATATTATTTCCGAATGATATTTGGCTATCCTATGATGTTTGAGTAGGTCTCTTTTGTCCAACGGATTAATTGTAGTATGATGTTATTGATATGAGTGTATGTTGATATGGTGCTGTCCTATGGTGCCCTCCGTGTCGCGCAAACGGAGGGATCCCCGCTGTAGGGTGTTGCAATATGTTCATAACTTGCTTATGGTGGGTGGCGTGAGTGACAGAAGCACAGACCCGAGTAAGTGGGTTATTGCGTATGGGAGTAAAGAGGACTTGATACTTAATGCTATGGTTGGGTTTTACCTTAATGATCTTTGGTAGCTGCGGATGCTTAATAGAGCTCCAATCATAAGTGCATGTGATCCAAGTATCGAAAGTATGTTAGCGTATGCCTCTCCCTTACTGCATATAACAAGTATCTATCATATTATATTTAATTACCTATGGACAATCTTTCTCTTGTGTCACAAAAAGCTTTCTACTGCACTACTAAGTTTATTTTGTTGCAAAGTACTCATAGTTTTATTCCCGCAAGGTACTTCTAGTTTTATTCGTGCAAACTGTCCTATCACTAGTTTCATACTTGTTCTAGGTAAAGCAAGCATTAGCGTGCGTAGAGTTGTATCGGTGGTCGATAGAACTTGAGGGAATATTTGTTCTACCTTTAGCTCCTCGTTAGGTTCGACACTCTTACTTATCAAAAAAGGCTAAAAACGATCCCCTACACTTGTGGGTTATCAAGACCTTTTTCTGGCGCCGTTGCCGGGGAGCAATAGCGTGGGGTGAATATTCTCGTGTGTGCTTGTTTGCTTTATCACTAAGTAATTTTTATTTTCTATTTTTAAGTTGTTTTCTATCTTTAGATATGGGTAGGAAACGCAAAATACCAAAAAAAAAGATGTACTTGCTGCTCCAAAAGTTGAGGAACCACTAGGGTTCCGTACTACCGAAGAATATTACTTGGATCATCTTCGATCCATTTGTGCTCGTGCGGAAACCCTAACTAGCTTAGTTGAGGCGAAATCATTAGATGAGCATGCTCATTACGTGCGACACCGCATATCTCAAAAAGGGAAACTCTTGTGGAATCAAATTAATACTTTGTGTTGCTATGCTTGGAATTTGTGTGAATTACATGACTTTACTTGTTGTTTTGAAGAAACTAAAAAACACCTTCCCTACCAATGTGTGTTTAATGATAATGAAGTATTATCTTCTTATGCCAAGGAATCCTATTGTTATTATGATGTTGAACAAATTGAAGAATTTGTTGCTTTTAAAGGTGCTTATGAAATAGCTTCTTTGATTGAAAAGTATGAAGCTACTCTTTAAAAATATGAAAATTTTGCCATACTTGATTATTGCTATGAAAACTATGCTTCTAATGCTTATGTTAAAGAACTTATTGAGAGAATATCCGCTGCCTTGGAAGAGATTAATATTTTGCAGGGATCTATGGAAGAAGAAGTTGCTGAAATTGTGAGCTCATTAGATGAAAAAGATGAGGAGGAGAGCGAAGAACAAAAGGAGGAAGAGCGGATTAGCTACCCGTGCCCACCTTCTAATGAGAGTAACTCTTCAACTCATACATTGTTTAATTACCCTTCGCACATACCGAAGGATGAATGCTATGATGATTGCCATGATCCCTTGGGTTCATTTGAAATATCCCTTTTTGATGAACTTAATGCTTGCTATGCTTGTGGCCATGATGCCAATATGAATTATGCTTATGAAGATGAACTTGCTATAGTTCCTTATGTTAAGCATGAAATTGTTGCTATTGCACCCACACACGATAGTCCTATTATCTTTTTGAATTCTCCCAACTACACTATATCGGAGAAGTTTGCTCTTATTAAGGATTATATTGATGGGTTGCATTTTACCTCTACACATGATGATTTTGATGAATATAATATTCATGTGCTTGCTGCTCCTACTTGCAATTATTATGAGAGAGGAACTACATATTCACTTCTCTATGTTTCCAATACGATAAAATTGCAAGAAACCACTTATGCTATGTATTGGCCTTTACTTAATGTGCATGAATTGTTCTTGTATGACATGCTAATGCATAGGAAGAGAGTTAGACTTCGTTGTCACATGATACATATCACTTTGTGCTCACTACTAAATTACAAATCATTGTTAATTAGAATTGGCTTTGATATACCTTGGGATCCGGGTGGATCCATTACTTGAGCAGTTTATGCCTAGCTTAATGGCTTTAAAGAAAGTGCTACCAGGGAGACAACCCAGAAGTTTTAGAGAGTCATTTTATTCTGTTGTGTGCTTTTATATTTTATTGTGCCAAGATTTGCCTTTAGGATGATTCATAAGATGAGTAGAAACAATGCTGAATCTGTAACAGAAACTTTGACTCCAGTGCGCGAATTTTCGTTTTTTACTGGACCATGATAAAAAGCTTAAATTTTAACACAGTATTGTCATACAAATTATTTACGTTATCCTAATTGTTCAGAATTTTTGGAGTTAAAGAAGTATGGTCAAAGTTCAGATTACTACAGACTGTCCTGTTTAAGACAGATTCTGTTTTTGATGCATTGTTTTGCTTGTTTTGATGAATCTATCGATTTTATCAGTGGTATAAGCCATGGAAAAGTTATAATACAGCAGGGATAATGCAAATATAAAATATGAATGGGTTTGCAACAGTACTTAAAGTAGTATTTTGCTTTATTATACTAACAGATCTCACCAGTCTTTTGTTAAGTTTTGTGTGAATGAAGTGTTCGAAGATCGAGGAGGTATCGATATGAGGAGAAGGAGGAGAGGCAAGAGTTCAAGATTAGGGATGCCCAAGGCACCCCAAGTAAATATTCAAGGAGACTCAAGCGTCTAAGCTTGGGGATGCCCCGGAAGGCATCCCGTATTTCTTCAACAAGTATCGGTATGTTTTCGAATTCATTTCATTCATGTGATATGTGTAAATCTTGGAGCGTCTTTTGTGTTTAGTTTTCACTTTTATTTTATGCACCATGCTGGTATGAGATAGTCCATGGCTGATTTATAGAATGCTCATTGCACTTCACTTATATCTTCTGAGTATGGCTTTATAGAATGCTTCATGTGCTTCACTTATATCATTTGAAGTTTGGATTGCCTGTTTCTCTTCACATAGAAAACCGTTATTTGTAGAATGCTCTTTTGCTTCACTTATATTTATTAGAGCATGTCCTGGTGTTTTGTAGAAAGAATTAAACTCTCTAGCTTAACTTATATCTATTTAGAGAGTCAACAGGAATTGGTCATTTGCATGGTTAGTCATAAAATCCTACATAAAACTTATGGATCACTGAATATGATATGTTTGATTCCTTGCAATAGTTTTGCGATATAGATATATAATATGTGGGAGGTACTAGTTGTTGGGTAACGCAGCAGAAAACAAAATTTTCCGACCTATGCACCAGCCCAGGACCACAATGGAGACTGCATACAAGGTTTGATCTTTTTCGTTACCGACTCGTAGCGCAGTGGAAGTAGAGTCGATGACGATCGGCGGTGCAGATCCTCGCAGCTAGGATTTACAACCTCCCAACCGCGAGGATGTATACCCTCATCCGCCCCTCGGACAGCCCTCCGGGAGGCGGTCGGACAGTCCCCCGGACGGTGTCGCGGACAGCCCTTCGGGAGGACCATCGAAACTCGGATGGTCACTCGGACAGCCCTTCGGGAGGACCCTCGAAACTCGGACAGTCACTCGGACAGCCCTTCGGGACGCACTCTCGAACTAAGACCGAAACTACGATCTCTCTACAGAGTTGCACACATACGGTGTCATCTATCCGGCAGGGCTTCGCCGTCCAGAACTAGTTCCCACCGGAACCCAGACAGCCTTTCGGCTCTACGAAACTATTTCGCTGGGAGGGAGAGAGAAGCCAGATAACATCAGATGGCATGTGTATGTGAGAAAGAGTGAGTGTGGAGAGTGCATCTCCACCTCTATTCATAGGAAAACCCAAGGGGTAGGGTGACACTTGAAATACCCAAAATGCTCTTCACAAGGGCACAAAGGTAAAAGCAAGTGGGCAGCCCTTATCCTTCCATGTCATCCCTAAAGATATTTGCGAGTAAAGCCCCAAAAGGTGGCTTTCCATAAAGTAATCCAAAAAGCACTTTCACTATTCATGACGACATATTTCAGCGTCCGTTCGAACTGAAAATATTCATGTGGGCTTAGAACATTTCCAGTACCCACTAAAATAATTTTCAACGCGATCCGAAACAATTCCGGTTTAGTGATTTTCATCTGCGAAAAGCATCTGAAGCGGTTCCGGCAGCTCCGGAACATTTCCGGTTTTCATCCCGGAGAATTCCATAAAGTTTCCAGAACGATTCTGGCACCCTCCAAGAATTATCAGGCATGTGCCGAAACCAATTTGACTTTATGGTGTACTCTGAAACAACTTTTCGGTTTAGTGATTTTCATTTGTGAAAAGCAACTAAAGCGGTTCCGGCAGTCCGGAACATTTCCGGTTTTTGTCTCTGAAAAATCTCAGAAGTTACCGGAACAATTCTGGTACCTTCCAATAATTTCCAGGCATGTGCCGAAACCAATTTGACTTTATGGTACACTCCGAAACAACTTTTCGGTTTTACCGAAACTCTTCCGGTGTTCTCTCTCCAGAACTCTTCCGTTGTCTCCGAAACTTTTTCGGTGAATTTCTCTCAGACTCCCTGTCTAGTATTCAGCAGATAGATGACCCTTAAGCGTGTGACCCTATAGGTTTGGTGAAGTATAGACATGACCCGGAACCCCTTCCGATCAATGATCAACATCGGAGCCGTGGACACCCATATTGACCCCTATACCCACACGAATGAATATTCGAGTGAACCTCCAGTTGCCGTGTGCTATTCCTGTTGCTTCGCGATATGTTACAAATACCCGAGGTGAGACATGTTGGCATCCCCGTGGATCAACAACTTGTCCACTATGCCAGTTACCTCGTTACCGGTATTGTTCTCTTTTCTCGTTCCCATGTTCCGGCATCCCCGTGATCAAATCACGAAGTGTCTGGCCAGACGATGATAGATACCGTAACACCGAGAGGGCCCAGAGATATCTCTCCATCGCCGGAGGAGCAAATCCCAATCTTGAGCTATCAAGTTACTTGACATACTTTTCCATGAACCCGTAAGCCGCCGTAATAGCCACCCATTTACGGATGACGTTTAACAAACCCCAAAGTTCATGAAGCAAGCATGAAGAAACTCGATACTCTCATGGTCTAAGGAATCATGCAAACATTAACCATCTCTGTGTTATTAACCATTAACTAATGACGAATGTATCTCATAGCATAACATCAATACGGGTCGATTCAACACAAATGTTCTTCCAACATTGTGCCCTCAAAGTTGCTGGCATAGACATGCCCATGATCAGGAAAACAGAACCATCATGCAACACTTGAGCTAGTCTTAGAGGCCAGACTAGGAATACATTTTACCGTTTATTATTCCACACGTGCATATGAGTCTTCCTCCGAGCCTCGTGGTTATTGTAGACTCAAGAACCATAGCAGTTATAGCATGGAACATAAACCTAATTATGAACAGGGAGATAATCAATAACATTTATTATTGCATCTAGGGCATATCTCCTACAGACTCCCACTTGCACTAGAGTCAATAATCTAGTCAATGCTAATGCACTTTACACCTATGGCATACTGGTGTAAATTATGCTTCGCTTGTGGTATAGCCTGATGTCCAACGGATCTGACGACTTCAGCTCCGTGTGTAACTTTGCATATCCTCGCGTTTTCACGCTTTCACAAAATTCATATTTTGTGTGGACTTGGCTTTGCATGTGTGTGAATCATTGGTCGAAACCTGATTCCTCAGACTGAGCTATGGAGCAACTATCTGCAATAGTGTCCCATAGACCAAAGCCTTCTTGGAACCATACTAAGTTCATGAATGAACTATATGATTCAACAACTTCTTTGTCGCTTCTTAAGCGTCAACATACTTAGCCTTTGTTTTAGAATTCGCCACAGTATCTTGTTTGGAACAATTTCCAACTACCGTGCCACCATATTGTGTATTACACAAAACCCTTAACTTAAATCGAAAATCGCATGGAGCATTGATGAAGACTGTATCGATATAATTACTTACAACGAGCACTTCATAATCTCTGCTTGCGAGAAAACATGTCATCAGTACTGCTCTAGTACTCAATGACATCTTTCACTGTTGTCCCATGATCAGTACTTTGATCACTTTGGTATCTATACTCGCAACAACTTTGGAGTATTGGACATATCTGGTTGTTTTACATACCATGGAATACATGATTAATCCAAACACAAGAGTGTGTGGAATCACCATCATGTATTTTGCTCATCAGTGTTTTGGGACACCGAGTCTTGCAAAAACTCTTTCCATGTGACTTCGGCAAGAATCACTCCTTGGCGTTTTAAATGCGAAAAAGTTTTAGCATCTTGTCAATATGTATCTTTGCTCAGCCCCATTAGGTAAATCTATCTCCATAGATCATCATGCCTAATATTAAGGCTAATTAGCCCAAGTACTTCATCGAAAAACCCTTTTCAAATGAAGTCCTAAGTCATGTCAAGAAATTTATTTCCAATTAACAATGTGTCAAGCACACAACGTTTTTAGAAATATTATTATGCTCCCACTTACTTTCTTGAATCACAAGCATCTTCGTTACCCATTGATGAAGTCAAACCCCTTTGACCATTTCATCAAAACACGAAGAATCCAACTCCTCTTTGCTCTCTTCTGTCCATCGCTGGAACTCTGAACTTTGCATACCTACTAGCATCCTCTGGATCGACAAATTACTTTGGACTGTATCACATACAAGTCCTAGGTTTCATTTCCATCAGATGGAAATCCTTTTGTCATCCATGTTTCATATCTCATGATTGAAATATGTATTAATTGCTAGTTCAACCCGAACCGACTTTAAGCATCGCTACGGTGAGACAATCTCATCGTAGTCAACTCCTTGAACTTGTTATTGCAACAAGTCGAGCTTTATGGATAAAACATTTTATCCGTATCAGTTTTTAGTTCCATAAATATTTGTTAGACTCTAAGTCTTCCGAAAGGTGTATCAAGATTTTAATCTTGAATCACTTATATGGAAACTATCTCGGATTGTATTGGCATTTAGCCAATTCTGGAGTCAGGGCCCATCAACGCTTCCTTGTGTATCGTAGGTATACTGTTGTCTAACACCAATATCTCGTTTGCGCACCTGATAGGTTTGCACGAGCTTTGCCTACGTGGTTCAGCTGCAAGTTCTACCGAAGTCCATACATTTTATTGTAGAGACTTCCGTATCAGTCGCAGTAGGAAACTCCGGAATCACTTCCAAGGTTCCTTTCCTTTGATCTGATGACGAAGATACTGTTTATCTCGTCGAGTTGCACTGTCCTCCCACTCACCTTTTGTAAGAACTATTCTCTTTAAAAGCATACCGTTTTGCGGCAAAATCCTTTGCCTCGGTATAGTGGTGGGGGAATACCCAATGACTTGGGATAACCTTACAAAGTAGCACTTGTCTGATTTGGAATAGGTTTGTAACCTTTTACACAAGCCCCATATTCCAAATGTTAAGAAAAGATATAACATGGTTGGGCGTACCATACCATGGCGTCATTTCAACAGACCCGATGGAGCTCTTTTCAGTGTAAAAGCCGCAGTCTCTAAAGCATCACTTTGAAAGGGATAATGGCAAATCTATTTATGTCATCTTTGATCTTACCATGTCATAAATGGTTCGATTACATCTTCATGGACTTTCCACTTGCAGTGGTGTTCCGGGAGGTGCAAGTTATGAAACCCCTTTCACAACTCATCAGACATTCGCTAAACTTGTAACTCAAATATTCCCATGATCAGGAAAACAGAACCATCATGCAACACTTGAGCTAGTCTTAGAGGCCAGACTAGGAATACATTTTACCGTTTATTATTCCACAAGTGCATATGAGTCTTCCTCCGAGCCTCGTGGTTATTGTAGACTCGAGAACCATAGCAGTTATAGCATGGAACATAAACCTAATTATGAACAGGGAGATAATCAATAACATTTATTATTGCCTCTAGGGCATATCTCCTACACTAGTAAACGGTTGTGGATTAGTAAGAATATTGATGTTAAGGTTTGTGATTCCCGAAGCATGCACGTATAGTCTCCCGTTATGCGATGAAAGTTTGAGCACAATTTATCCTAGATTGTCTATCTTTGTGTGAAGGTCGGGGGCGCGCGATGGTTAACTCCTACCAACCTCCCCCCTAGGGGCATGCGTAGTAATACTTTGCTTCGAGGGCTAATAAACTTTTGCAATAAGTATGTGAGTTCTTTATGACTAATGCGAGTTCATGAATTATATGCACTCTTACCTTTCCGCAATTTGCTAGCCTCTACGGTACCGCGCATTGCCCTTTCTCACCTCGAGAGTCGGTGCAAACCTCGCCGGTGCATCCAAACCCCGTGATATGATACTCTCTATCACACATAAGCCTTATTATATCTTCCTCAAAACAGCCACCATACCTACCGCTTCCGTTTTGATGACTTGAGCACTCATTGTCATATTGCTTTGCATGATCGTAAGATAGCTAGCATGATGTTTCCATGGCTTGTCTGTTTTTTGATATCTTTGCTACGCTAGACCATTGCACATCATTCATATAGAGTCATATTTTGCTCTAAGTATCGAGTTGTAATATTGAGTTATAAGTAAATAGAAGTGTGATGATCATCATTATTCATTATTAGAGCATGTCCCGGTAACGAAAGGATGATGGAAAGTATGATTCCCCCACAAGTCGGGATGAGGCTCCGAACAAAGAAAAAAATAGAAAAAAAGAAAAAGAAAAAGAAAAAAGAAAAAAAAGAAAAAAAAGAAAAAGATGAGAGACAAAGAGAGAAGGGGCATGCTAATTCCACACTTGTGCTTCAAAGTAGCATCATCTTTTTCATGTAGAGAGTCTCCTATGTTGTCACTTTCATACTAGTGGGGATTTTTCATTATAGAGTTAGATGCACACCCACTTAGTTTTCATATTAAGCTTTCATACACTTATAGCTCTTAGTGCATCCGTTGCATGGCAATCCCTACTCCTCGCATTGATATCTATTGATGGGCATCTCCATAGCCCGTTGATACGCTAAGTTGATACGAGACTTTCTTCTCCACTTTTACCCCTTTGAAACCTACCACCATATTCTATTCCACCCATAGTGCTATATCCATGGCTTGCGCTCATGTATCGCGTGAGAGTTGAAAATGCTGAAGTGCGTAAAAAAGTATGAACCAATTGCTTGGATGACACCGGGATAGTACATGATTTATACTTTGTCTTAAGAAGACACAGCATGACAAGGCTATATGATTTTGTAGGGATAGCGTTCTTTAGCCTTGATATTTTGAAAGACATGATTGTTTGTTGGGATGCCTGAGTATTAATGTCTTTATGTCAAATGATAGACTATTGCTTTGAATCACTCACATCTTAATATTCATGCCATGATTAGATATATGATCAAGATTATGCTAGATAGCATTCCACATCAAAAATTATCTTTTTTATCATTTACCTACTCGAGGACGAGCAGGAATTAAGCTTGGGGATGCTGATACGTCTCCGTCGTATCTATAATTTTTGATTGTTCCATGCCAATATTATACAACTTTAACATACTTTTGGCAACAATTTATATGATTTATTGGACTACCCTATTGACCCAGTGCCCAGTGGCAGTTCCTGTTTTTTGCGTGTTTTTTGTTCCGCAGAAATTCCATATCTATCGAAGTCCAAACGCGCTAAAAATTTATGGAGATTTATTTTGGAATATTTGTGAATTTTGGGAAGTGGAATCAATGCAAACGGAGGCCCACAACGAGCACGATACACTAGGGCGCGCCGTGGTGTCTTGTGCCCACCTCGTACGTCGGTTGGAGCTCTCCTTTGGGCGCAAGGAAGCTATTTTTTGGAAACAAATCATGTTAAAATTTCAGCACAATCGGAGTTACAAATCTCCGGGAATATAAGAAACGGTTTTTGGCCAGAAAACAGGAACGAGAAACAGAAGAGAATAGAGAGGGAGATCCAATCTAGGAGGGGCTCCTGCCCCTCCGCCGCCATGGCGGCCATGGACCAGAGGGGGGATTCTCCTCCCATCTAGGGGGGAGGCCAAGGAAGAAGAAGAAGGAGGGGGCTCTCTCCCCCTCTCTCCCGGTGGCCCCGGAACGCCGCCGGGGCAAGGATCGTGACGGTGATCTACACCAACAACTTTGCCGCCGTCAACACCAACTCTCTCCCCCTCTATGCAGCGGTGTAACACCTCTCTTCCCCGCTTGTAATCTCTACTTAAACATGGTGCTCAACTCCATATATTATTTCCAAATGATATTTGAGTAGATCTCTTTTGTCCAACGGGTTAATTATGGTATGATCTTATTGATATGAGTGTATGTTGATATGGTGCTGTCCTATGGTGCCCTCCGTGTCGCGCAAACGAAGGGATCCCGCTGTAGGGTGTTGCAATATGTTCATAACTTGCTTATGGTGGGTGGCGTGAGTGACAGAAGCACAGACCCGAGTAAGTGGGTTATTGCGTATGGGAGTAAAGAGAACTTGATACTTAATGCTATGGTTGGGTTTTACCTTAATGATCTTTGGTAGTCACGGATGCTTGCTAGAGTTCCAATCATAAGTGCATGTGATCCAAGTACGGAAAATGTGTTAGCGTATGCCTCTCTCTCATTGCATATAACAAGTATCTATCATATTATATATAATGGAAAAAAGTCCATTTTACTACCCTGAATAAAGCGGGTGGTTCACTTTACCCCCTGATCTATTTTTCTGCTTCTTCTAGCCCCCAAACAAACCCAAACTAGACAAAACACCCCCCTGGCTGGTTTGTCTCCACCCGCTGCTGATGTGGCACTAGTCAATGGCGGTTTTGACCTGGGTGGGGCCAATTTGTCAGGTGGGGCTGGGATAGCTGTGGGGGAGCCAGCACGCCTAGCCATCGCCCCTCGCCGGAGACAGGCCGGACCTCGCGCGCGACCGTCAGCCGTCACTGCACCCCGCTGCCGCTGATGGCCGCCGTCCCAGCTCCCCGCTGTTGCTGGAGGCCGCTGCACCCCCGCTGCCGCTGATGGCCGCCGTCGCTGCTCCCAGCTGCTGCTGCGGGCCGCTGCACCCTGCCACCGCTGATGGCCGCTGTTGCTGCACCCCGCCGCTGCTGCTAGCCGTTGTCGTTGCTCCCCGTTGCTGCTGCGGGCCGCTGCACCGCACAACTTCGGGCCGCAGCTCCCTGCCGGCGCAGCTGCTCCCCGTGCCGCTCTCCGCCGCCGTTGCTAGCGGCTACTCCACGCCGCCGCAGCTACTCCCCGCGCCGCTGCTCCGCATCGCCGCAGCCGCCACTGCTCCCAGGCATAGCCACCGCGTCCATGGTGTGGGCCGGGTGACGACGCCGGCGAGTTGGGGCTGCCCCGGCCATGGTGCGGGCCCGGCGCCGACGTCGCCGAGGTGAGCTTGCCCCAGCTCCCGAGCGACGCCGCGATCGCCTCGCCCCGCACGGCCTCGCGCCCGCGCCGCCGCGTGTGACGCCCCCATTCTCGTCCGTACGCTAATCATGCACACAATGCGTACGACCAAGATTAGGGACTCACTGATTGATATCACAACACAACAAAAGTCACAAATATAAAGTCATACAGCTCCATATTACAAGCCAGGGGCCTCGAGGGCTCGAATACAAAGCTCGACATAAACACGAGTCAGCGGAAGCAAATATATCTGAGTACAGACATAAGTTAGTCAAGTTTTGCCTTAAGAAGGCTAGCACAAACATAAGCACAGATCGAAAGAGGTGAGGCCTCCTGCCTGGGAACCTCCTAACTACTCCTGAGCGTCGGGGGCAGCCTCCACGTAGTAGTAGGCTCCATCGGGGGGTGTAGTAGCCGTCTCAGGTGTACTCCATCTCCTGGGCTCCATCGTCTGAACGCAGTACCGTATCGAGGGGGAAAAAGAATGCAAAGCAGCGGTGAGTACTCATCCAAAGTACTCGCAAGACTGACATCAGAACTATGCTAAATATGCATCATTATCAATGAAGGGGTTATATCTGGGCTGACTGCAGAAAGCAAGAATAGGGAGAAGGCCTAGTCCTATCGAAGACTAGCATCTTCAAGATCTTGCAGCATTAGAAGAGTGCAGATTGGTATCTCACATATAGTCATATTGTTGTAACAATTTTATTAAGTAACCACGCCCAGAGATCCTTCCTCGACTCCCTGCGAGGAAGCGATCCCGGAGCCACAATTCATTTTAAATTTAAATTACAGTTATAGTTGTATAAGGTCAAGGTACAACTCCAAGTCGTCCTGTTACCGTGGACACGGCTATTCGAATAGATTATTCATCCCTGCAGGGGTGCACCACATATTCCCCAACACGCCTGAGTCACCTCCGGCCGGACACACTTTTCTGGGTCATGCCCGGCCTCGGGATATCAGCACGTCGTCGCCCCACCTAGACTCAACGAAGAGGCCAGCCCGCCGGTCTAAATCCTATGCGCGCAGGGGTCATGGGCCCAATCACCCTTTGCACACCTGCACGATGCGAAGGCGGCCGGAAACAGACCTAGCACCCCTTAGTAACAAGCGCGATGCGTTCCCGTCCAATCCGGCGCGCGCCACTCCATTGCTGACGTCCGAAGAGCTTCGGCTGATACAACGACGCTGAGTGCCCATAACTTTCCCACGTGATGGTTAGTGCGTATTAAGGCCAACGACCTAACTCAGATCAAGAACCCAACCCATTAGCAATTTATTAATGCGGGGCAAGCGCGAACCATGAAATGCAGTCCGTCGCCCCGCCAATAACACTCGGGTGCCTTACCGGCGCACCCCACCACATCTCACACGGGTACCCTTGGGGCCGACCCGTCTCAGGACTGTCGGGAACTCAGGTCCACCTCAACCAGGGTGGTACCGCCTGTCCCTCCAGTCCCGTCTTACACATGTAACCCAAGTCGAGTAGAAGTAACTGTGTGTTTATTCACCAAGTAGGGATCCGAGGAATCACCCTCGATGGATCCCACTCGAGGTATGTGTATGGCAAGAGTTGCTATCGATAAATGGGAAGGAGGAATCACCCTCGATACCCACGATCGATTAGCTACGCTACAGAATTAACTTCGGAAGTGCTAAGTGAGGTATCACCCTCGGCACTCGATAGTAGCTCTGCAGTGCCATACTTAAGGGGCGTGCGGTGATGTGAGGGGTCTGGCTCGTCGGTCGGTTGACCGAGTCTTCGGGTCTTCACGTCGTCGAGTCGTCGATGAAGAAGCAGGGGCAACTGGGACTAAGGGGTCACTGGGGATTCACTGATCAACCTATACTAAACAGTTGATATTGTTGCAGGTATGGTATCAGTTCATCAAAAACAGGCTATGCATCAGAATAGGAGCTACCTAAAACAGTAGCAAAATTCTAATGCAAGAATAAGAGGGAAGGGAATGGGCGATATCGGAATGCTCAAGGGGGGTTGCTTGCCTTGCTGATCTGCGGCAAATGGCTGAACGTCAACGGCGTAGTCGTACACAGCAGTATCATCGGTAGTCTCAGCGTCTATCGAGAGAGAGGGAGGGGGAAGAAACAGTAAATACAAAGCAAACAATGTAACACAAAGCATAGCATGGCAATAAGTTGTGCCGGGTGTGACCTAACGCAGTGTTACACGATACCGAGAAAGGGGGAACCCATCCGGGAAAGTTTTCCCGGTTCCGGACAAATGTCAGTCAATTGACCGGAGGGGGGGATGTTCCAGGTTTGCGGTGTTAGAGGCTTGTGACAGCTAGGATGTAGTGCAGGGTTGCCTAAAATCATGTCTAAGTCATATTAGTTATTTTTAGGGTTTAAGTTGGATTTATTAACCGGTAGGCATGCACTATTCATCTACCGGAAACGGGCTAAAAGTTGCGGGTTCACCTACGTAGAGGGTCCCGACATGGAAACAGGTAGCACGGTTAGATTCGTGGGATTTTTCTGATCAACTTTCATGTATAAAGCTTTTCGATCTGAGCTACGGTTTATTTTCTATTAATTTTTAAAGTTTTATTAATTTTCTGAAATTATTTAATTATTTAAATCCGAATTATCTAGAATAGTAAATGATGACGTCATCATGACATCACCATGACGTCAGCAGGTCAACTCTGGCTGACCAGAGTCAAATCTGACCAGTGGGTCCCACTGGTCAGCCTCACAGTAGCCAAATTAGGTTTTATTTAAACTAATTAGGATTAATTAGTGGGTGGGGCCTACTGTCAGTGTCAGTATATATTTAACAGTTTACTAATTAGTTGCTTAACACTAATTAAGTTAGCGGGCCCCACATCCCAGTGTCCCTGGGCGGGCCCCACGCCACGCCAGGTCAGCAGGGCCGCCGGAGTCGCGCCGGCGAGTCTCCCGCGGCGGCGCTATCGCCGGAGTGGCTCGGGATTTGCCTACGGGGCACCAAAACGAGCGCCGTAACTTGCGTTAGGACGAGGAGAGTGCACCGCGTGGATTGGTGGCAGCGCCAGACCAAGAGGTCGCCGGAAACGTAGCCGGCGATGAGGTCAGAGGCGGCGAAGCTATGGGCGACGGCGGAGCTAGCGATGCAGCGCGCGCTAGGGCAAAGCAACGGGGCAGGCCGCACCTACGCGACGCCCTGAGCTCGATGACGAGCTCGGTCTGCCACGGCCTGGACAGGAACGGCGACGGCGAACCGCACGGCGGAGCTGAGCTCGGGCGGTAATGGCGACGGTGGCTAGAGCTGGAGAACGACCTGGGGAAGGAGAGAAGGGAGGGTGGAGCTTACGTAGGAGCTCACGGGTGCTCGGCGAGGGGCTTAGTAGCAGCAGGGGGCCGGGGACGCCGGTGATCGCCGGCGATGTAGAAGTGGGGAACCGGCCCGATTCGCGCGAGGGAGGTCTCTTCGGCTCCGCCTGGAAGCACCAGGGGACGAGGCAGACGCAGGCGGAGCGGACGGACGGGTCCAACGAGCACGGGGCCACCGGTGGCCGCGGGTATGACGGAGACGTGGCGACGGTGGCGCTCGGCCACGCTGACAGAGAGGGGATAGCGGCGTGGGAGCGAGGGAGAGAGGAGGGAAATGGGGGAGGCGACCAGGGGAGGGGGATGAGGGTGGCCCTTATCCCCTCGCCCACCAGCTCCGTCGCCGTGGCAAGCGTGGACGGCGCCGCGCGCGCGTCGGACGCGGGCGAGGTGACACGGCGGGCGGGGGCAGGTAGACGAATAGGAATGGGCCGGCTGGGCTGCAGGTGAGCACCAGGTAGGCTTTTCCTTTTCCAGTTTTTTTTTCTGTTTTTCTTTTATTTATTAATAGAAGCGGTATAGAAATAATTAGGGTTGCCAAAACACTTTTGATAAATGTGGGACTAGGCCACATAAATACTTTGTGGATTTTGGCACTGCCACAAAATGTTTCAGGGCATTTGGAAGTGGCTAGGTATTTTTAGAAATTGAATAAGGCAAGATAAATGCTGCTGGACCACCAAAACAAAAGCCAGGGGCATTTTGTGAATTTTAGTGAGGTTGGTTCCAATTTTATAATTGCCTCTGAATTGTTTGCAATTTAATGAACATTTTATCTTTCAATTTTGAACAACTTTTATCTTCACTTTAAATTGGAAATTCAATTTGAATTGGAATTTGAAAGGAGATATGATCCCAATGATGGTTAAGCATTGTTAATCATGGTGACTTGGCATTATCATGTGAGATTACTGTAGCCTAATTATCCGGGCGTCACAATTCTCCTCGTCTAACAAGAATTCTCGTCCCGAGAATTAAGAGATAGAGTAAGGGGGAAAAGGTTCGGTCACGTAATTCTAACGATTCTTCTTATTCGTGTTGATCTCATCGAAGAGGTTGATCCCTTTCGTTGATGTCTTCAATTCTTTGTTCCTGGTCATCCTGATGAAGTCGTTATCCTCTCTTCGAGATCTTCATCGTCCTACGAATGCGATAAGGGGGAAACTGTTGAAGGACGTATCTCCACAAAGTTGGGCATCTGACAGTGAACTCAGGGAAGAAGATATGAATTAAGTATCGATTTGTAACTCAGGGAATTCGTTGAGAGCAATATGCGATGGTACAAATGGTTTCAACGGGTAGGCAGTCATTCGATGCCTAATTTCAGAGGGTGAAAAGGGGTTCAGAGCAACAAAGAAATATTGCGTCTGATACTAGAATAGATCATCCCTTGAACGGTGGGCCGGGGAATCACATATTAAGTCAAGTGCAAAAGATACTTCAGAACCAAGGGTTTACAGGAGAGTCAGGTTTCGATCCTGTGGAACTATGGGTTATGGGACCATCATGTGGATTAAGAGTAAGAAGAGCGGTGACATCTTGCACGGTCATGGTAGCAAGATATGTCAGAGGATAACCTGTCATTTATGTCAGCAACAGCATCGGTACCAAGGGCGGGGAACGAAGAGAACCATCTTCCTGCTCGTTGAAACGAGGCGGACCAGTAGGCAAGGTTCTCGTCCACCGGCGGTTACCGGAATGTTATCAACAATAGTAACATGGCCTTACTGACATAATTGATCACCGAGGTGTTTACCTAAACAGAGAATTATTACTGCTTAGATCATATAATCTCAGGTAAGGTTAAACAGACCAATGGAAAGGAAAATGTGATCGTCACATTAAACAGACCAATGTAAAGGAAAATGTGGTTATACTCAAGTTTTAGGAGTATATCTTTCCCAAGGAAAAACAGAGCAAGATATACAAGACAGGATAGCAAGTAGATAACCATTTAGGCAAAATGGGCGAGGAAATTCATGACATTCCCATACAATGGTGTTTGGATAATTGATCAAGAAACAATTAGCATTGAGCTTACATTATTCCTTTGGATGATCGATATACCACATCCATGCTTCGGGATAGTAATGATATGGTGTTTCGAGTAAGGGATGGAGTTTGGATACACAAAGGGTCCAGTAGGATCAACTTATAAAATAAGTCTTATAATTTCCCCAAGGAAGAATGGCAATCCTTGCTGAACAAAGCATTATAACAATAGGTCATCCGGCCAGGTGTGCTAGCTACAACATCACCTTACCGAGTAATAAAGACCAAAGTTATAATTCTTGATAATGTTCCAACCATCATAACTGTCCGAGATTCAGATCTGGTTGGTGACAGGATATCTCAGGCAAAGAAGGCCTGAGGAGAAAAGGATGCAACACAGACCTACGAGATGATGTTGCAAGAATCTCGGAATGAACGACAGAAGCAAGACTTGAATCATTAGCCGGACTACAAGACATATGAACCCAAGGTCAAGACATACTTGCCCACATGGAAGTTTCGAGAATGGAGGGCAATCAAGTTCTGATTGGGGGCCATCATAGAGGATATCAAAGTTCCATATGTAAGTCTGGACCAGTACAAATCAAATCAATCAGTGGCCCGGCGTGCTAGGAAATACATATGGAGTGAAGGTAGCAAATCTATCGAACCATAGAATACTTCGCACATGCCTGAATGATTTGGAACGATTCAAGAGGAAGCGAGACAAAATTTTCCCATAAGCACGGTGGCAAAAATGCACGTGAACTTATGGAAAAACACTTCTCTTATCAAACATATCCTTCATGAACTAGGCACAAGGATAATGCTTTCAAGGTTTCCAACACTAGCTTAAATGTTCATCATGAACCATGAGGGAGAAGAGGATGTGGCTGATGGGCTTAGCGACAATTCATCGATAATTCCAAACGGATGGATTTCCACAATTATGTGAACAAGGAGATGACATTTGTCAGCTCAAGTGACATAATGTTGTATGATCGAGGAAAACATACATCATTAATCATTGGTTGAAAGTGCGTCCGAAAATATAACCTTAGGCAACAAGATCAATGTTAGTGACGATTCAATAACCAGCAGCCTAAGAACGAACTGTCGATCGTTAACTTCAAAGCAATAGGGTTGCTAGAAGTTAGAATCAAAGCAGCATCGTTTGCTCGTTGGTATCCCGGTTAGAATCAACACGGGGACCAAGAAAGAATGGTGATGGTGAGAAGTATCACTATGTCAAGAAATTCTAAGAGGTGGAGCAATCCTCACAACATTCTCGACACAATAGACAGTAATACTTCAGGGTAGAACATAACACAAGCTGGATAGCAAGTTGCATCCATACCATGGACAAATTTGCGATGAAAGGAAGTCAAGGAGGTTGTCGATGATAACAAAAATCATCGAGGGCAAGGAAGGTATTTCTCATCAAGAACTCAGTTGACGTCTCAGAAGAAGTCAAATTGTGGACGATGATCACGACACCATCTGTCGAGAGTTTTCAAGAGAATGCAACCGAACAGCGGTGGCGTCAAGTAGGGGAATGACAACGTGGAAGGTTATAGGAACAACAAATAAGATGCAAGCTCAATATCGGGGTTGCTTTTCAAGACAAACAACATGATGTTGAAAGCTCTAAGTAAGCAATGCTCACACTCTGAAGAATTTGCGCACCAGAGAAGGACGAGGTAGTACAATCAAAGATAGCAAGGCAAGGATGTAGCCGATAGTCTAGGAATGACCAGATTGAATTTGATATCCCCAGTAACAATTACAAGGGGTATTGAATTGCAGTGTGGAATAAATTTCCAAATCGGTGTTCTCGGTTGACAACAATCCCAGAACCCGTGGAGTGATTAAGACAAGGAAAATTATTACCTCATCAAAGTTAATAAGATGTAGTGCAAAGGCGTGATATCCTCAAGATACCAGAGGGTAAAACTCAAAGGTATAACATGATAGAAGTAGAACTGGGTCATTGACCTGCGACAGCAGATACTTTAACCTTGTCAAAAATTGACGAGGCACCGGAATGAATTACCTTCGGATAAATTAATAAGGATAGTATGGTCGGAACCATATCTGCAATCGATCAAATTAAGGATACCGAAAGAATCATACGGATGAATAATTATTTTGCAAGGAGCTTACGAGACGGTCTACATCATTTCCATGGGCATGAACACAATTTCATTGTCGACTCCCACTTCATCAATGTATAACATTTCATTCATCTCTTGCTTTGGACGATGTTGTAGTGTTGAAAATTTATCTGGCGAAACTCCATAAGAGTATGACCCGTGAAAACTGTCGGGTTCACACGGATTAAGGAAGGCATAGGTTCAACCCATCGGGGTATCTTAGGAACATATACAACAAACTTCAAGAGTACTTAACACAAGCTCGAGGGTAGAGCACGGTTGGCCAAATAGAGGATACAATTTACCAAAGGCATTATGTATCAGGGGAAGAACTCACAAGGTGATTGAAAATGAAGGACACTGTCGGATAATAACCCAACAATGGATCGGGCGATCCACAACGAAGTTGATGTGAGTATCGGTACTCAATCAGAGGAAGAAAGAATGCAGAGGTATCGGATTCAAGAGACACCTGAATAGTCTGTTGTTTAAAATACAAAGGAATTATGATTTCCAAATCGAAAGATCAGAAGCAGACGCTCTGATCAAGGATGGATAAGTTGAAAAGACTTAGTCGGGCAATCAATAAAGGTTTGAATTGCCAAGAACCAACTCATGTCCGGAAGGACGTCTGAGCCGGAAAGATAATTTAAACGGATCACCTGATGAATGCGTGCATACGCACACATTGAATCAATAGGCTCAAAATGTCAAAGACAAGGGATGTCAACGAAGACTACTAGACATATGGAATTAACCATAATGCGAGCAGGCAAGAATTTCAAGAGCAACAAGCTGCAGAGGATTTTCGGAAGATCGAAAAGTATTTCGAAGAATTTTGTGAAACACATGAACAACTGGGATGAACGGATCCTCGACAATTGTGAGGAATTATCCGTAAGGCTTCCATGCGGAAAAGAACTACAAGGCAGTAAACTCAAAGGATTATCGGGAAAATGGAGAGTATTTCGGGGCCTCTTGTAACAACAAGAGCAACGAGAAAAGATTGTATGAATGACAAGTGCAATTAGTCATCCATAGGGACTTATCGGTGGTAGGCAATTGCAAAGCCGATGAGCACAAAGTCTCGGAAAACATCAAAAGGGTATCTTCAGAATCTTCTGACGGAGCAGGTGATCTTCTGGTATGAGGGCTCTCCGGGACAAGTAGTTACGAGAACCTAGAGTCAGAGTTAGTAAAATCTTTAACCCGAAAGAGAAGAGAGATCAGAACCCAGAGTATAGACGAGGAATAAAAGATCCTAATACCACCCGATTGAGATGTGGGCCCGTAAGCCACAGCATCAGTGTTAGTAAAGTTTTTCAAGTACTAGACTCAACTTCGGCCAAGGAGTTGGAAAGGGGGCTACCTACAGGCAGTCGGCTCTGATACCAACTTGTCACGCCCCCATTCTCGTCCGTACGCTAATCATGCACACAATGCGTACGACCAAGATTAGGGACTCACTGATTTATATCACAACACAACAAAAGACACAAATATAAAGTCATACAGCTCCATATTACAAGCCATGGGCCTCGAGGGCTCGAATACAAAGCTCGACATAAACACGAGTCAGCGGAAGCAAATATATCTGAGTACAGACATAAGTTAGTCAAGTTTTGCCTTAAGAAGGCTAGCACAAACATAAGCACGGATCGAAAGAGGCGAGGCCTCCTGCCTGGGAACCTCCTAACTACTCCTGAGCGTCGGGGGCAGCCTCCACGTAGTAGTAGGCTCCATCGGGGGGTGTAGTAGTCGTCTCCGGCGTACTCCATCTCCTGGGCTCCGTCGTCTGAACGCAGTACCGTATCGAGGGGGAAAAAGAATGCAAAGCAGCGGTGAGTACTCATCCAAAGTACTCGCAAGACTGACATCAGAACTATGCTAAATATGCATCATTATCAATGAAGGGGTTATATCTGGGCTGACTGCAGAAAGCAAGAATAGGGAGAAGGCCTAGTCCTATCGAAGACTAGCATCTTCAGCATCTTCAAGATCTTGCAGCATTAGAAGAGTGCAGATTGGTATCTCACATATAGTCATATTGTTGTAACAATTTTATTAAGTAACCACGCCCAGAGATCCTTCCTCGACTCCCTGCGAGGAAGCGATCCCGGAGCCACAATTCATTTTAAATTTAAATTACAGTTATAGTTGTATAAGGTCAAGGTACAACTCCAAGTCGTCCTGTTACCGTGGACACGGCTATTCGAATAGATTATTCATCCATGCAGGGGTGCACCACATATTCCCCAACACGCCTGAGTCACCTCCGGCCGGACACACTTTTCTGGGTCATGCCCGGCCTCGGGATATCAGGACGTCGTCGCCCCACCTAGACTCAACGAAGAGGCCAGCCCACCGGTCTAAATCCTATGCGCGCAGGGGTCATGGGCCCAATCACCCTTTGCACACCTGCATGATGCGAAGGCGGCCGGAAACAGACCTAGCACCCCTTAGTAACAAGCGCGATGCATTCCCGTCCAATCCGGCACGCGCCGCTCCATTGCTGACGTCCGAAGAGCTTCGGCTGATATAACGACGCTGAGTGCCCATAACTTTCCCACGTGATGGTTAGTGCGTATTAAGGCCAACGACCTAACTCAGATCAAGTACCCAACCCATTAGCAATTTATTAATGCGGGGCAAGCGTGAACCATGAAATGCAGTCCGTCGCCCCGCCAATAACACTCGGGTGCCTTACCGGCGCACCCCACCACATCTCACACGGGTACCCTTGGGGCCGACCCGTCTCAGGACTGTCGGGAACTCAGGTCCACCTCAACCAGGGTGGTACCGCCTGTCCCTCCAGTCCTGTCTTACACATGTAACCCAAGTCGAGTAGAAGTAACTGTGTGTTTATACACCAAGTAGGGATCCGAGGAATCACCCTCGATGGATCCCACTCGAGGTATGTGTATGGCAAGAGTCGCTATCGATAAATGGGAAGGAGGAATCACCCTCGATACCCACGATCGATTAGCTACGCTACAGAATTAACATCGGAAGTGCTAAGTGAGGTATCACCCTCGGCACTCGATAGTAGCTCTGCAGTGCCATACTTAAGGGGCGTGCGGTTATGTGAGGGGTCTGGCTCGTCGGTCGGTTGACCGAGTCTTCGGGTCTTCACGTCGTCGAGTCGTCGATGAAGAAGCAGGGGCAACTGGGACTAAGGGGTCACTGGGGATTTACTGATCAACCTATACTAAACAGTTGATATTGTTGCAGGTATGGTATCAGTTCATCAAAAACAAGCTATGCATTAGATTTGGAGCTAGCTAAAACAGTAGCAAAATTCTAATGCAAGAATAAGAGGGAAGGGAATGGGCGATATCGGAATGCTCAAGGGGGGTTGCTTGCCTTGCTGCTCTGCGGCAAATGGCTGAACGTCAATGGCGTAGTCGTACACAGCAGTATCATCGGTAGTCTCAGCGTCTATCGAGAGAGAGGGAGGGGGAAGAAACAGTAAATACAAAGCAAACAATGTAACACAAAGCATAGCATGGCAATAAGTTGTGCCGGGTGTGACCTAACGCAGTGTTACACGATACCGAGAAAGGGGGAACCCATCCGGGAAAGTTTTCCCGGTTCCGGACAAATGTCGGTCAATTGACCGGAGGGGGGGATGTTCCAGGTTTGCGGTGTTAGAGGCTTGTGACAGCTAGGATGTAGTGCAGGGTTGCCTAAAATCATGTCTAAGTCATATTAGTTATTTTTAGGGTTTAAGTTGGATTTATTAACCGGTAGGCATGCACTATTCATCTACCGGAAACGGGCTAAAAGTTGCGGGTTCACCTACGTAGAGGGTCCCGACATGGAAACAGGTAGCACGGTTAGATTCGTGGGATTTTTCTGATCAACTTTCATGTATAAAGCTTTTCGATCTGAGCTACGGTTTATTTTCTATTAATTTTTAAAGTTTTATTAATTTTCTGAAATTATTTAATTATTTAAATCCGAATTATCTAGAATAGTAAATGATGACGTCATCATGACATCACCATGACGTCAGCAGGTCAACTCTGGCTGACCAGAGTCAAATCTGACCAGTGGGTCCCACTGGTCAGCCTCACAGTAGCCAAATTAGGTTTTATTTAAACTAATTAGGATTAATTAGTGGGTGGGGCCTACTGTCAGTGTCAGTATATATTTAACAGTTTACTAATTAGTTGCTTAACACTAATTAAGTTAGCGGGCCCCACATCCCAGTGTCCCTGGGCGGGCCCCACGCCACGCCAGGTCAGCAGGGCCGCCGGAGTCGCGCCGGCGAGTCTCCCGCGGCGGCGCTATCGCCGGAGTGGCTCGGGATTTGCCTACGGGGCACCAAAACGAGCGCCGTAACTTGCGTTAGGACGAGGAGAGTGCACCGCGTGGATTGGTGGCGGCGCCAGACTAGGAGGTCGCCATAAACGTAGCCGGCGATGAGGTCAGCGGCGGCGAAGCTACGGGCGACGGCGGAGCTAGCGATGCAGCGCGCGCTAGGGCAAAGCAACGGGGCAGGCCGCACCTACGCGACGCCCTGAGCCCGATGACGAGCTCGGTCTGCCACGGCCTGGACAGGAACGGCGACGGCGAACCGCACGGCGGAGCTGAGCTCGGGCGGTAATTGCGACGGTGGCTAGAGCTCGAGAACGAGCTGGGGAAGGAGAGAAGGGAGGGTAGAGCTTACGTAGGAGCTCACGGGTGCTCGGCGAGGGGCTTAGTAGCAGCAGGGGGCCGAGGACGCCGGTGATCGCCGGCGATGCAGAAGTGGGGAACCGGCCCGATTCGCGCGAGGGAGGTCTCTTCGGCTCCGCCTGGAAGCACCAGGGGACGAGGCAGACGCAGGCGGAGCGGACGGACGGGTCCAATGAGCACGGGGCCACCGGTGGCCGCGGGTATGACGGAGACGTGGCGACGGTGGCGCTCGGCCGCGCTGACAGAGAGGGGAGAGCGGCGTGGGAGCGAGGGAGAGACGGGGGAAATGGGGGAGGCGACCCGGGGAGGGGGATGAGTGTGCCCTTATCCCCTCGCCCACCAGCTCAGTCGTCGTGGCAAGCGTGGACGGCGCCGCGCGCGCGTCGGACGCGGGCGAGGCGACACGGCGGGCGGGGGCAGGTAGACGAATAGGAATGGGCCGGCTGGGCTGCAGGTGAGCACCAGGTAGGCTTTTCCTTTTCCAGTTTTTTTTTCTGTTTTTCTTTTATTTATTAACAGAAGCGGTATAGAAATAATTAGGGTTGCCAAAACACTTTTGATAAATGTGGGACTAGGCCACATAAATACTTTGTGGATTTTGGCACTGCCACAAAATGTTTCAGGGCATTTGGAAGTGGCTAGGTATTTTTGGAAATTGAATAAGGCAAGATAAATGCTGCTGGACCACCAAAACAAAAGCCAGGGGCATTTTGTGAACTTTAGTGAGGTTGGTTCCAATTTTATAATTGCCTCTGGATTGTTTGCAATTTAATGAACATTTTATCTTTCAATTTTGAACAACTTTTATCTTCACTTTAAATTGGAAATTCCATTTGAATTGGAATTTGAAAGGAGATATGATCCCAATGATGGTTAAGCATTGTTAATCATGGTGACTTGGCATTATCATGTGAGATTACTGTAGCCTAATTATCTGGGCGTCACACCGCGGGTCGACGGAGAGAGTAGAGAAGAAATGGGGATTTTTTTCATATGGGCCCCACCCAGGTCAAAACCGCCGTTGACTAGTGCCACAACAGCAACGGGTGGAGACAAACCAGCCAGGTGGGTGTTTTGTCCGGTTTGGGTTTGTTTGGGGGCTAGAAGAAGCAGAAAAATAGATCTGGGGGTAAAGTGAACCACCCACTTTATTCAGGGTAGTAAAATGGACTTTTTTCTATTTAATGACCTATGGAAAATCTTTCTCTTGTGTTACAAAAAGCTTGCTACTGCACTACTAAGTTTATTTTCTTGCAAAGTACTCGTAGTTTTATTTCCGCAAAGTACTTCTAGTTTTATTCGTGCAAACTATCCTATCACTAGTTTCATACTTGTTCTAGGTAAAGCAAGCATTAGCATGCGTAGAGTTGTATCAGTGGTCGATAGAACTTGAGGGAATATTTGTTCTATCTTTAGCTCTTCGTTGGGTTCGACACTCTTACTTATCGAAAAAGGCTACAAACGATCCCCTACATTTGTGGGTTATCAGTCTCGACGACGAAACCCGAGTGAAAGCGCGCGCTTAGCGAGATTGTGAGCCTCGAGATTCAGGCTCCTAAACTCGTGGATGACATTACAAGCAGTAAATGGACTAAGTTGGTCTATTATTTTGTGTATGATAGCTCCATGATCAGCTAGACAGCCATGCTTGATGTCTTCCACTACGTTCTTGCAGCCGGACGGCACATGGATTTTCTGCTCGTACAAGTCCTTCACAAGTGCCAAAGCCTCTCTGACTGCTAGTGCCTCAGGTGTGGCGGTGAACGTATGTGTTTGAAAGTAACCGAACAAGCTCCTAAGAAAGCTCCAGCAACGTCACGGCACACCACTGCTACTGAACCATAGTTCTCATTCACCATTGTTGCATTAGCATTGAACTACACAAGATACAGCTCCTGCTTGAAACCTTCCCAGGTTGTGATAATATCTAGATATGACCAAGCTGGACACTTTAACACATTTTTTTTTAGTTTTTAAAGTATTTTTTAGAAACACGAACACTTTCTTGAATGTGATCAATTTTTGTAAACTTTAACTTTTTTAAATATTCCGACGCAAACAATTTTTTCTTATTCCAATTTATTTTCATATAAAACACTTTTAGAAATTTTCAAACATTTTTATATATTTTTTCATTTTTGGAAGCAAGGACACCTTTTCAAAATTGTAAACATTTTGAGAAAATACGGGATTTTTTTTCAAATACTATAATTTTAGAAAATTCCAAACAAATATTTATTTTCTCATGATTTTTCTAAAAATTAATTGAAATATAAGAAGTCAAGACTAATCTGAAATAAAGATGTAAATAAAAAACTGGGAACTAGAAAATGGAAGAATAAGTCAGGAATTTTCTAGAAGGTTGCCAAAAGTTCGATCTATCGAACACAAAATAGCTAAATGGGCCAGTTGACCTATTTCTTCGCTAGCTCTGTACCATATGTCACATTTGTGTCAAATAGCCCTCCAATCGAATGGGCGTGACCGAGCATGTTGTTCCATTAAGCGACTTTCATGTGAACACTTTCAAGAAAAAGGATTTTTTCTAAAATGTAAATGTGAATATTTTTTCAAAGTCCATACATTTTTTTTAACTTGGTCTACATTTTTTAAGAAAATTCTGAATAGTTTTTTAAATGGATTTTTTTTCTAATTTTTTTAAATATTTTTTGAAAACACAAGAATTTTTGTAAAAATAATTGAGGCCTTATCTAAAATTTCAAAAAAATACTGTTTAAATATCTTGTAAATAAACATAAAAGAGAATTACGGAATTCCTAAAAATATTTCTATTACTAAAAATGTTCGGAAATGTTTCCTGTTTAAAAACAAAATCATGTTTCAACAATTGTTCGCAAAATGTCAATTTTTCAGGATTTCAACAAATACTCACGTTTCAAAAATTGTTCGCAATTTTAAAAAAAATGATCTTTTAAAAAAAACGTTATGTTTTTCTTTAAAACGTTCACAAATTTTCGAAAATTGTTCGGAATTTCAAAAAATGTTCTTGCTTTCAAAAATAGTTGACAATTTTAAAAAAATGTTCCTGCTTCCATTTTTGCAGGAGTTTCCAATATTGCTAACAAATTTTCAAAAATATTCGAGTTTTAAAATTGTGTTTATCTTTTTCAAAAAATATTCAGAACTTAAAAAATGTTGCCGTTTTCAAAAAGAATTTGCAAGTTTTTAAAAATATACTTGTTTCGATTTTTTATTAGTTACAAAAATGTTCCCGCTTAAAAAATTGTTCACCAATTTCAAAAAATGCTTCTGTTTTCATGTTTCTTCGGGAGTTTTCTCTTTTTGCTTTTCCTTTGTTTTGAAATTACAAAATATGTTCCTGTTTCAAAAGATGTTCATGATTTTCAGAAAAATGTATAAGGGAATCAGAAAATGATAAGAATTTAAAAATTAATTTAGATTTTCGAAATATTCGGTTTCAAAAATAGTTTCGGCTTACAATATTTGTCCACAAATTCAAAAAATGTTCATGTTTCAAAAAAATTTCACAAATTCCGAAAAATTAGCATTTTAAATTTTGACCAAGAATTCAAATTTGTCTGGGAATCTCAGAAAATGTTCTCATTTTCAAAAAAAAATTAAATATTTAAAAAAGGTTGCCGTTTCTGAAATTTGTTCCCAAATTCCAAAAACGTTCATTTTCAAAATATGTTCACAAATTAAAAAGTGTTCACATGTTTAATTTTGTTCTTGTTTCTTAATATTTTTGCTTGGGATATTAAAGATGTTACTGTTTTCATTTTTCTTTTGAAAATTCAAAATATTCACGAGTTTTGCAAAAAAAGTTGGTAATTTTGAAAAACAAATCACTTTTGTTATTGTTTTTCATAAAAATGTTTTTTATGCACAAATAGTAGTTACTGATTTTAAAATTACTCTCGTATTCAATTTCTATTTCTATTGTTTTCATATATATTTCTGAGTTTCCCAACTAATGTTTGCATTTGAAAAAGTAGGTCTTTTTGGAATTTGTAATTTGTTCCAGTTTTAAATTTTGTTCGTGTTTTTCAAAATTGTTCGTAATTTTATTATTTTGTTCTCAAAAGGTGTTCGAAGTTTTCAATGATTGTTTGTGTTTGCAAAATATTGGTCGCTTTTTAAAAAAAATTGCAATTTAATAAACTGATTGTGTTTCTTAAAATATTGAGTTGCACTGCTGGAGATTGTTCTTCACACTTGGCTCTACAACTTTCTCAAATTATTGACAGTTCGACTGGTTAGCGGATTTCGGGTTTTTTGCGCCCGGCCGATTGCACATAGTTTTATGCCCAATGGGCCGGTCAAGTTGCGCGTGCTCTGTGCGAAGAGGCATCTGTTTGCCGCAAGATGCGGTAAATAGGAGCTCCCAGCTAGCACTATACGGTAAGTTGACAGGGAATATCCTATAGAAGATACTTTTCTTTGTTTGCCGGTTTTATTATTTACTTTTTCGTTTTTCTGTTACCATTTCTTTTTCTTCTTTTTTTTCTTCTGTTTCTTCTTTTTTCATTTCTTTACAAGTTTATTTGATCTTTGTTAAACTAAGTTCATTTTCTAAAATTATTCTTAAAATTCAAAAAAAAATCTTAGTTTCAAAAATATTCTAAATTTTGAAATAATTTTTGTTTTTAAAAACTATTCAAAACCACAAAAAATGTACGGTATTATAAAAATATGTTCGGTATTTTCAAAAAATGTTCGGTATTTTCAAAACATGTTCGGAATTTTCGAAACAATTTCTTATTTTGGTTTTCATTTTTTTCTTTTTACTATTCCTTTTTTTTGACATTTTCAAAAAAATCTGAATTTCAAAAAATGTTCTCGTGTTCAAAATTGTGTTCACCATTTTTATTTAAATGTTCGCTTTCAAAAAATAATCAGGAATTGCAAAAAATGTTTTTGCTTTCAATATGTGTTCATATTTTCAAAAATGTTCGTGTTTAAAAAATTGTTCTCATCTTTAAAAAATTGCACGATTTTAAAAAATGTCCGTGTTTTGAAAAACATTCAGGGATTTAACAAAATGTTCTTGTTTTCAACAAATAAAATCATGATTTCATAACAATATTTGTGTTTCAAAAATTGTTCTGCTTTTAAAAATTTGTTCAAGATTTTCATAAAATCTCTTTTCTTAAATTTGTTTTCAAAAAGTGTGCAGGAAAAGTCTCTTTTCTAAAATTTGTTTTCAACAAATAAAATCTTGAAAACATTTTATGAAACTTCCTAGCAAATTTGAAAACATGAACATTTTTTGAAAATCCCGTATATATTTTTAAGTTATGAATACTTTCCGAAAGGTGAACATTTGTTTTCAATATGCTAATAATTTTTGAATTTGTTTATAAAAAATAATAATAGCAACAGTTTTTGAGCTTCTGAACAATTTTTTAACTTCTGAACATTTTTTGAGATTTGAAGAACAAGAAAGAGAAGGGGAAAAAACTAAAAATAAATAGAAAATTAAATAAAGAACACAAAAACAAAAAAAGAAAAAAGAAAAAGAAAAAGAATCAGAAACAAGCTACAGTACCTCCTCGCCTGCGGCACCGGCCCAGTCGGGGAGCGCCCTGTGCGAAGCCCCGACTGGTTGCCGCAGTAAGCGGCACATAGGTGATCCCCGTAGACAGTTTTTAAGAGTATTTTCCATGAAATAGGACGCCAATCACATGGACACGAGCGAGCGGGCCTTGCTATTAAGCGACATTCACATGTTTCGGTCTCTTTTTCCGTTTTCTCCCGTACGTTAGCGACTCGGCGGCACTGTAGTTGAGCACTGCAACACATTTCTTCCTTTGTCATTTCCTAATGTATATTTTGAAAAACACAAATATCTTCTGAAATTCTAAATATTTTTTGTAAATATGTGCATTTTTGCAATTTGGAAGCGATTTCTTATTTGAATTTTGAAAACAGAATATTTTTTAAAACATGCACATTTTTTTATGTTCTCAAACTTTTAAAATAAGATCATCTTATGAAAACACATACATTTTTTTAAAACAGTAGCATATTTTAGAAATTCCCAGAGATTTTTTGAAAAAGGGAAAAATTGACAGACGATCATTTTTAGTTCTGAACATTTGTCGAAGTTTACAGACATTTTTCATAAAATAGAAGGAAAAACCCAGAAAACATGGAAAAGAAAAGAAAATGAAATAAAAATGAGAAAACAAAGTAGTAACCTTCTAGAAGGCCGCCGTCACGGTTGCGTTGCCTGCTATAAGGCGTGGCCCACATGTCAGACTTTGCCTAGTTCCTTCCATCTGGAACTTGGCGAACATGATGTTCTGTCGAGTTTTCTTTTGTTCGTCGGGTCATTTTTCATCAGAACCTGGGAAAGCCAGAGCTCTGCCGAGTTGCTTATCAATGTCGAGTTCAATTTTTTATCAAACTCGACAGACAGAAATTTGCCGAGTTCTCGATAGAATGAAGTCAATGAAGTATTGGAACTCGAGACAAAACGTGATTCTAGTAGTGCATGATATTTTACAAGTAATCAAAACATTTGTAAATGTTTGACACAAAAAAAATGAGAAGTTTTCAATTTAGTGTTTCATTTTTTCTGATTTTGCTGTTCATCCTGAGCTCATTTGAGTACTTCTGCAATCCCTTTTACCCTTTTTCTCCATTGACGCTACTTTTGATTTTTATGTACAACCATAATCACAGTTCGTACTGTTTTTTGGTAGGTTCTAGCTTCACCACATGTTGTGGGTGTGCTATTGTGTATACAGCTTAGCTGAATTATCTCCCTGATGCATTTTTCTACCAATATAATATCTTATCTCCTTTTTTTAAGCTTAATATCTTATCTCTTGGTGAGTTCGTGGTACACATTTCTGCGTTTTAATGCTTTTGGAAAGAACTCGTCGCGAACCACATGTGTTGGCTGTATCTGAAATACATATAGCGCCGTCGTTTATATCCGCTTCCTCTGCACACAAAAAAAAGGGAAAAGAGAAGGACATCTATATGTTCAAACTACTCCCTCCATCCCAAAATAAGTGACTCAATTTTGTACTAACTTAATATAAAGTTAAGTCACTTATTCTGGAACGGAGGGAGTTCTATATATGTATGCATACATACGAGTATCAAGTGTGAACTAAGTATGTATGACTGTCTGTCAGGAGATGTGAATAATTAAATTCGGTTGCTTGCATCTTGTGTGTGGGTTAATGAAGGTTAATCTTTCTGATGCGCCGGATATCTTATGCTGGAAGTTGGCTGTGTCAGGTATATTCTCGGTTAAGTCGATGTATACAGACTTCATAGACACTGGACCTACCCCGAGATCGATTCCGTTAAAAATCAAGGTATTTATGTGGTTTATGTATACGGTGTAACTTTGACGAAGGATAACTTGGCAAAGCATAGTTGGGAGGGTGGTAAATGATGTTGCTTTTGTGATCAGGACAAAACAATATAACATCTTTTTCTCCAATGCCCACTTGCTGAGTTATTGTGGCGGACAATTCACGCGTACTTTAACGTATTTCTGCACGTCAAAGTTTCGCATTTATTTGCGACTTGGTTACCTGGCATAAAGCCTAAGACTGCGGCACATATTCGAGTTAGAGTGTGTGCATTACTTTGGGCCATATGGAATTATCGGAATGATGTTGCTTTTAACAGACAAAACATTACATTTTTTTTCTATAGGTTGTCTTCAGGGCGTCTGCTTGGATCCGTACGTGATCGTTACTCAGCCATACAGACCATACAAAGCATATGGATATTCAGTGGAACCGATGGGAGATGGTTGCACGGAATACTTACAACCGTTTTGAATGGCGGTCCAATAATAGGATAGGTGTCTAGTCATCTTACCCTATTTTCATCGGTTGTGGCAGGTTTTTTATGAGATCCATCGTTTTGTTTGAAACCTTGTTCTAAACTTGGACCTTTAGTAATAATATGGTTGTGTGCATTAAGAGATTCAGAGGCCATGGGTATTCCTCCTTTTGAAAAAAAAAGGTTGGTGTACGATGTGCTACTGCAAGCTGTGTTTGGTTTGGTGATTAAGTAAATGATATTCATGTTTTTAATATCAAAGATGTTCTAATAAAGGAAATCTGTTTTGTGTGTATGTTAAGGTGGGCCTTTGATGAGGTGGAATGTGTGAACTCACTCCATCCAAATATACAGGACCTAATAAATTTTTCGAGGTTGCCTTTAATAATTGATAAAATTATTAATATATGAAATTTATGTTGTCAAAAAATATCATTTGAAACCCCGTTCACATGAAATTTGAAGGTATGCTTTATGTAACATGCATGTCATATATTATTGCGTTAACCCGTGGTCCAAGGTAACCTCAAAAAACGTGCTAGATGTATATATTTGAATGGAGGGCCTATATTAAGATAAATAAAAGTAATGAGAAATAACTACTTAGGTATACTAGATTTCTTGCGTGTTGTCGTGGAAACTATCTGAAAACAAATGCATAAATAAGTGCTTAAAACACAGTAACTGATACGTCTCCAACGTATCTATAATTTTTGATTGTTCCATGCTGTTATATTATCATTCTTGGATGTTTTAAATTCATTTTATATCAAGTTTATATCATTTTTTGGGACTAACCTATTGACATAGTGCCAAGTGCCAGTTGCTGTTTTTTACTTTGCAGAATATCAGTACCAAACGAAGCCCAAACACCGTGAAACTTTTTGGAGATTTTTTCTGGGCCAGAAGACACCTGGAGGACCAAAGAAGCAGGCCAGAGAAGGGCCGAGGAGGCCACAAGACACCAGGGCGCGCCAGGAGGCCCTGTCGCGGCCTGGTGGGTTGTGCCCTCCTCGGGAACCCTCTCCACCGCCTCTCAGCTCTATAAATACTCAAATATTCTAGAAACCCTAGGGGAGTCGACGAAACACAATTCCAGCCACCGCAAGTTCCAGAACCGCGAGATCCAATCTAACACCATCACCAAGGGGTTCATCATCCTCATGGGTGCCTCTCCGATGATGTGTGAGTAGTCCACCATAGACCTACGGGTCCGTAGGCAGTAGCTAGATGGCTTCCTCTCTCTCTTTTGATTCTCAATACAATGGTCTCTTGGAGATCTATTTGATGTAATGACTTTTTATGGTGTGTTTGTTGGGATCCGATGAATTTTGAGTTCATGATCAATTTCTATCCATGAATATTATTTGAGTCTTTTTTGATCTCTTATATGCATGATTACTTATAGCCTCGTATTCCTTCTTTGAATCTATGGTTTAGTTAGGCCGACTAGATCGATTTTTCTTGCCGTGGGAAAAGGTGCTTTGTGATGGGTTCGATCTTGCGGTGTCCTCTCCCTATGATAGAAGTGGTAGCGAGGCACACATGTATCGCTGCTATTAAGGGTAACAAGATGGGGTCTATTCCTACATGAATAGATCTTGTCTACATCATGTCATCGTTCTTATTGCATTACTCCGTTTCTCCATGAACTTAATACACTAGATGCATGCTGGATAGCGGTCGATGTGTGGAGTAATAGTAGTAGATGCAGAATCGTTTTGGTCTACTAATCTTGGACGTGATGCCTATATAATGATCATTGCCTTGGCTATCGTCATGATTATTTGATCTTCTATCAATTGCCCAACAGTAATTTGTTTACCCACCGTGTGCTATACTCATGAGAGAAGCCACTAGTGAAACCTACGGCCCCCGGGTCTATCTTTTATCATATTGCTTTTCGATCTATTTTTCTTCGCTTTTGTTTTCAGATCTACTATTCCAAAAATCCAAAAATACCTTGCTGCCATTTTCCTTTACTTATTTTATTTTGTGTTGTTGCAAGATCTATTTATCCAATCTCACACTACAGGAATCAGAGACTTTGCCGTCCTCCATGGCAGACGGCAAAGGCACAACCACGGACGACAAAGACCTTTGCCGTCCGCCAGCGGACGGCAACATTTTGGGCCGAATAAAGTCCGGCAAAGAGGTCCTTTGCCGTCTGCATTTGCACAGCGGACGGCAAAGACTTTTTGCCGTCAGCCTGCAGACGGCAACGAGCCTGGACGGCGTAGTACTGCCGTTAGCAGCCCTCGCCGTTAGCAGTCTTTGCCGTCTGCCCCCGCCCTAGGCTTTGCCGTCCGCCCCCGCTATGCCGACGGCCACCGTCGGCAAAGCAGCCAGCCTTTGCCGTCCGCCCGCTCCCAACGGTTTGCCGTCCGCCCTATCTATGCCGTCGGCCACCGTCGGCAAAGCAGCCTGCCCATTGCCGTCCACCCCCGCCCTACGCTTTGCCGTCCGCTCCTCTATGCCAACGGCCACCGTCGGCAAAGCAGCCAAATGGACCAGGCCTGGCGCTCCCAGTTTTACCAGTGGCTGCCACCACACTTCCAGACGTGTAAGAGGGCCCGGCGCAAGACCTGGTGGCATTGCCAACCCCCAAGTACCCCGTCCCGTCTAACCCTGGCACTGTTGACCGGACGGATCTACCCCTTTGACTTTCACCGGACGGGGTTTGACCAAGGGACATTTTCACCTGACTGTGATTGGCCATCCCATAGCAGCATATTAGAACAAGGTCCGGGCCCAACCCACCGCAAGATTCCATTCGAGTCGACCCGACGCCACCGTTTTCCCCCTCCAGGTGCCGGCGGCAGCGGCTTCCGTGAAGAGGGTCACACTTCGGAGACGCGTGCCAGGTGTTTGCACCCGCCACCACATTTCCAAACAAGTAAGAGGGCCCAGCTCAAGACCTGGCAGCATAGCTACCCCCAAGTACCCCGTCCCATCTAACCCTGGCACTGTTGACCGGACGGATCTACCCCTTTGACTTTCACCGCACGGGGTTTGACCGAGGGACATTTTCACCTGGGTGTGATAGGCCATCCCATAGAAACATATTAGAACAAGGTCCGGGGCCAACCCATCGCAAGATTCCCTCCGTGTCGACCCGACGCCACCATTTCCCCCCTCCAGGTGCCGGCGGCAGCGGCGTTCGTGAAGAGGGTCACACTTCGGAGACGCGTGCCAAGTGCTTGCACCCGCCACCACATTTCCAGACGCGTAAGAGGGCCCAGCGCAAGACCTGGCGGCATAGCTACCCCCCCAAGTACCCTGTCCCATCTAACCCTGGCACTGTTGACCGGACAGATCTACCCCTTTGACTTTCACCGCACGGGGTTTGACCGAGGGACATTTTCACCTGAGTGTGATAGGCCATCCCATAGCAACATATTAGAACAAGGTCCGGGCCCAAACCATCGCAAGATTCCCTCCGTGTCGACCCGACGACACCGTTTCCTCCCTCCAGGTGCCGGCGGCATCGGCGTCCATGAAGAGGGTCACACTCCGGAGACGCGTGCCGGGGTGCTTGCACTTGCCACCACACTTCCAGACGTGTAAGAGGGCCCGACGCAAGACCTGGTGGCATTGCCAAACCCCAAGTACCCCGTCCCGTCTAACCCTGGCACTGTTGACCGGACGGATCTACCCCTTTGACTTTCACCGGACGGGGTTTGACCGAGGTACATTTTCACCTGACTGTGATAGGCCATCCCATAGCAACATATTAGAACAAGGTCCGGGCCCAACCCACTGCAAGATTCCCTTCGAGTCGACCCGACGCCACCGTTTTCCCCCTCCAGGTGCCGGCGGCAGCGGCTTCCGTGAAGAGGGTCACACTTCGGAGACGCGTGCCAGGTGTTTGCACCCGCCACCACATTTCCAGACGCGTAAGAGGGCCCAGCGCAAGACCTGGCGGCATAGCTACCCTCCAAGTACCCCGTCCCGTCTAACCCTGGCACTGTTGACCGGACGGATCTACCCCTTTGACTTTCACCGCACGGGGTTTGACCGAGGGACATTTTCACCTGGGTGTGATAGGCCATCCCATAGCAACATATTAGAACAAGGTCCGGCCCAAACCATTGCCAGATTCCCTCCGTGTCGACCCGACGCCACCGTTTCCCCCCTCCAGGTGCCGGCGACAGCGGCGTCCGTGAAGAGGGTCACACTTCGGAGACGCGTGCCATGTGCTTGCACCTGCCACCACACTTCCAAACGCGTAAGAGGGCCCAGCGCAAGACCTGGCGCCATAGCTACCCCCCAAGTACCCCGTCCCGTCTAACCCTGGCACTGTTGACCGGACGGATCTACCCCTTTGACTTTCACCGCACGGGGTTTGACCGAGGGACATTTTCACCTGGGTGTGATAGGCCATCCCATAACCACATATTAGAACAAGGTCTGGGCCCAACCCATCGCAAGATTCCCTCCGTGTCGACCCGACGACACCGTTTCCCCCCTCCAGGTGCCGGTGGCAGCGGCGTCCGTGAAGACTGTGTGTAGAGTACTATATATAACATGATTTTAGCGCCTATACACACAGCTAAATAGACGATGCATTGGAAAAACTGTGTGTAGACTATATATATAACATGGACATGGGTTATAGACTTCCTAAGTAAATCAAATTTTAATATAGGGAAAAGATTATAAAAAAACGTACCTATGCCAGCCAAAATAAAAAATAGAAATAGGTATACCGACGGCATCACCGTCGGCATAGCTATGGGCCCGGATCGGCAGCTCCCCCGGATCGATGACGTGGCACCTGCCGCATATGCCGACGGCATAACCGTCGGCATAGGTATGCCCCCGGATCGGCAGCTCCCTCGGATCGATGACGTGGCATATGCCGCGGTTTGATGACGTGGACCATCGCAGCTATGCCGACGGTGTCCGTCAGGACCGTCGGCATATCTTTGACGGCGTCAAACGGGCGTAACCCGTCGAGTGGCCGGGCCCGCAGATACGCCGATGGGGCGTCTATGTCAACGGCCACCGTAGGCATAGATCAATCTATGCCTACGGTGTTTGTATGCCGACGGTTGCCGTCGGCATAGATTGATCTACGCCGACGGTGTTATGTACGCCGACGGTTAGGCGCAGGTGGTCGGCATAGGGTGATATATGCCTACGGGGCCGTCGGCATAGTTTAGGCCGTCGGCAATGAGCCTGATTCTGGTAGTGTAAGGAGCTACACACTCCGGTTGTAAGCAGGCCATCCAGTTTCTAATACAAGTATTCAGCTCAAGTAGTATTCCTGCTCTAGTCTCTAGCGTGTGAGCGCATTGCTCTAGTCCGAGGCACAACTAGTGAGTGTGCTGGTTGTAGTGTTCCTCTGCTAGATTGTACTGAGAGAGAGATTAGCTACTAGCTACTTGTAGTTCAGGCTAACAAGGAGCTCGCCGGCCAACAGCTATGGTGCGACTGCTGCAGCTCGCGCTCATGCAGGGTTGCAGCTTGCGCCCATGTGGGGCTCATCGATCGGCGGCAGCCATGGGCCATGCACGGCTGCTGCTGGTGCTGCTCGTGCTCGTGCGGGGCTCGCCGGCCAGCAGCCATGGTGCGGCTGTTGCTGGTGCTGCTCACGCCCGTATGGGGCTGCTGCTGGTGCTACTCGCGCCGTGAGGAGCTCGTCGGTGCACCGTGTCCGTCGACCTGGAGGTGACTAAGCCACTCGCGAGCGCCACAACCTTCCCCACGACCGGCATCAGGACCACTCCACGTCGTGCCAGCCGCTCGCCTCCTCCGCCTTTGCATCAAAACATCCATGTAAACAATAACACATCATGAAGTCATAAATGTCCTTTTTAAGATGGAATAAATTCATGCATGTTAGTCACGAACTAAATTGTGTGTGTGTGCGCGTGTGCGCGCAATTGCGTGCGTGCGTGCGTTTGTTTTTGTGTGGCCACGAATGATATACGTGTTGGACGCTTGGAGAAAAAAAAATATTTCAGGCTTTGCATTTTGTTAAAAGGTTGTGCTGCTTTAGAGCATCTATAACGGGACCCCTCATAACCGTCTCAAACGTCCGGGCAGACTATTCGGTCAGTGACCGGTCACAAAAACGCGATCTAACTGGACCCCTCATATCCATCTCAAACGGCCGGACTAACCAGCACCCCTCATATTTATTTCAAATATGATGACGACATGAGGGCTCGCGGACGCGCCGGGCATGCCCGTTCAGTCCGCCACGGAGGACGTGACCTCAACCCGGACCACCTTTTCTCTTTCTTTATTCATTCTTTTCTTTCTCTCTCTTCTTCTCCACCAATCACGTGCAAATGACCGGACATATCAGAAAACATATGAAAAGTGCGGCTGCGCAGACGAAAAAATAGGGGCTCAAAACGGACACGACCGGGCGCGTTCGCGGGCGTTTGAGGGACCGGATTTGCAAGTTCCGGTTGTAGATGCTCTTAATTTCAGTTTATAAGTTTTTTTGGGTTAACCATTTTATCACATACTTTATACATTTTATTTTTTTAATGTAATTCCAAACACTCAAGCATTTGTTTTTTCGTCAGTTACTGATGAGGATGACTGCGTCGGTATTTCCCCGAAGAGGAAGGGATGATGCAGCACAGTTACGGTAAGTATTTCCCTCAGTTATGAAACCAAGGATTATCGAACCAATAGGAGGACCAATCAACACTATGTCAACGGCACCTGCACACAAAGAACAAATACTTGCAACCCGACGCGTAAGAGAGGTTGTCAATCTCTATTCGGTAAAAAGATAGAATGTTTTGCATGATATTGGATAAATAGATCCTGCAACAACACAAATTAAAATAAGTAAAGGAAAATGGCAGCAAGGTATTTTTGGATTTTTGGAATAGTAGATCTGAAAACAAAAGCGAAGAAAAATAGATCGGAAAGCAATATGATAAAAGATAGACCCGGGGGCCATAGGTTTCACTAGTGGCTTCTCTCATGAGTATAGCACACGGTGGATAAATAAATTACTGTTGGGCAATTGATAGAAGATCAAATAATCATGACGATATCCAAGGCAATGATCATTATATAGGCATCACGTCCAAGATTAGTAGACCGAAACGATTCTGCATATACTACTATTACTCCACACATCGATCGTTATCCAGCATGTATCTAGTGTATTAACTTCATGAAGAAACGGAGTAATGCAATAAGAACGATGACATGATGTAGACAAGATCTATTCATGTAGGAATAGACCCCATCTTGTTACCCTTAATAGCAACGATAAATGCGTGTCTCGCTGCCCCTTCTGTCACTGGGAGAGGACACCACAAGATCGAACCCATCACAAAGCACCTCTTCCCATGGCAAGAAAAAACGATCTAGTCGGCCTAACTAAACCAAAGATTCGAAGAAGAAATACGAGGCTATAAGTAATCATGCATATAAGAGATCAAAGAAGACTCAAATAATATTCATGGATAGAAACTGATCATGAACTCAAAGTTCATCGGATCCCAACAAACACACCATAAAAAGTCATTACATCAAATAGATCTCCAAGAGACCATTGTATTGAGAATCAAAAGAGAGAGAGGAAGCCATCTAGCGCCTACGGACCCGTAGGTCTATGGTGGACTACTCACACATCATCGGAGAGGCACCCATGAGGATGATGAACCCCTCCGTAATGGTGTTAGATTGGATCTCACGGTTCTGGAGCTTGCGACAGCTGGAATTGTGTTTCGTCGACTCCCCTAGGGTTTATAGAATATTTGGGTATTTATAGAGCTGAGAGGCGGTGGAGAGGGTTCCCGAGGAGGGCACAACCCACCAGGCCGCGCCAGGGCCTCCTAGCGTGCCCTGGTGTCTTGTGTCCTCCTCGGCCCTCCTCTGGCCTGCTTCTTTGGTCCTCCAGGTGTCTTCTGGGCCAGAAAAAATCTCCAAAAAGTTTCACGGTGTTTGGGCTTCGTTTGGTGCTGATATTCTTCAAAGTAAAAAACAAGCAAAAAACTGCAACTGGCACTTGGCACTATGTCAAGATTAGTCTGAAAAAAATGATATAAAGTTGATATAAAATGATTGTAAAACATCCAAGAATGATAATATAACAGCATGGAACAATAAAAAATTATAGATACGTTGGAGACGTATCAGCATCCCCAAGCTTAATTCCTGCTCGTCCTCGAGTAGGTAAATGATAAAAACAGAATTTTTGATGTGGAATGCTGCCTAACATGTTCATCACATATTCTTTTCTTTATGGCATGGACATTTGGACTTTTAGATGGTTCAAAGCAATAGTCTAGTTTTGATATGAAGACTTTAATACTCAAGCATACTAACAAGCAACCATGTCTTTCAAAATATCAACAATAAAGAAAGTTATCCCTAGCCCATCATGCTCAATCATTAATCCATTCATGAAACACACTCGAATATTAGTTACACCCAATGCTCAAGTACAATCATAATGCCCCCTAGTTGGTGCTTTATAAGAGAAGATGGAGACTCAAATTAAAAATAAAAATTGCATAAAGTAAGTAGATAGGCCCTTCGCAGAGGGAAGTAAGGATTTATAGAGGTGCCAGAGCTTAAGGTTTAAATTGAGAGAGAAAAATATTTTGGGTGACATGCCTTTCCTATCAACGAAAAAGACCGAGAATTCTCAATACTTTCCATGCACTACTGGAATCAGAGAATTTGCCGTCTGTGTGATCTTTGCCGTCTGCTGGCAGATGGCAAAGAAACTCTTTGCCGTCAGCTGCCAAAAAACAGACGGCAAAGAACGCACTGATGGCAAAGATATTGTTTGCCATCAGTGCGTTCTTTGCCCTCCGCTGGCAGACGACAAAGATGCGCCAGGCAGACGGCAAAGAGACCAGGCGGGCCCCACTACACCGTGGACGACATGGTTGCCGTCAGCTGCATCTTTGCCATCTGCCTCCCCCTCTTTGCCATCTGCCTCCCACTCTTTGCCGTCTGCTACCAGACGGCAAAGGGGATGGCCACAGCGCCCGGCCCCCTCCCCACCCCATCTCCACACCTCTCTCACTCTCCCCCACTCCCCACCTCTCTCTCTCCCCCATCTCCCCACCTCTCTATCTCTCCCCCTCCCCGCGCCGCCCGCACCACCACCACCACGCAGCCCCCTCCCCGCGGCTCCCCCCTCCCCGCGCCGCACACCACCGCGCCGCCCCTCCCCGCGGCTCCCCCCTCCCAATACAGCCGCCTCCATCCCAACCCTGCCCTCCCCGATGTACTCATTCTTCTATGTCGGATGAGGCGGCGCTGTCGGTGGTGTTGGGGAGGGACAAGGACGAGCGTCGCAGCTTGATGCGCAGGTGCGCCCTAGTCGTCGTCAGCATCATGAGCACCCTCCTCGTCTACGGCGTCCTGCAGGTCCATCCGTGGACTGGTCCTTTGCCGTCTGCCATGGCAGATGGCAAAGAACCTGATTCTTGTAGTGATGCTAGATATATCATAAGCGGTTCCCAAACAAAAAATAAAGTTTATTCCTTTTTCCACCATTCTTTCACAATCCATGGCTAGCCGTATCCACGGTTGCCTTCCATATCAACACTTTCCAAGGAATTTATTATTTCACAACATAAAGTAATTTTCTTTTTCATTTCGGGACTGGGCATCCCTATTACCGCCGTACTCTCGTGCAATAACAAGTGAATAAACACTGATCTTGAGGATAACACATCTAGCATGGAAAAATATCGGTCACCCCTTCCGCTTCATGAGCAGTACGAGCACACAAAAAGGAAAATTATTTTGAAAATTAGAGATGGCACATACAAATTTGCTTAGAACGACACGGAAATACCACATACAGGTAGGTATGGTGGACTCATATGACAAAACTGGGTTTAAGGATTTTGGATGCACAAGTAGTATTTCTACTTAGTACAAGTGAAGGCTAGCAAATAGATTGAGAAGCAACCAACCAAGAAACAAAAATTCTCATAAACGAGCATTAAGCATAACTAACACCGAATAATGCACCATAAGTAGGATGTAATTTCATTGCATAACTATTGACTTCCGTGCTTGCATAGGGAATCACAAACCTTAATACCGATATTCTTACTAAAGCATAATTACTCATCAACATGACTCACATATCACTATCATCATATCTCAAAACAATTACAAGGAATCAAGTTTAATTTGTCCAATGATCTGCATGAAAGATTTTATTATATCCTTCTTGAATATCTATCACTTTGGGACTAGTTTCATATATTGCCATTGCTTTTGACAATCTTAAATAAATTTAAGTGAAGATCATGAGCATAAAAATTTGATTTCTCAAAATAATATAAGTGAAGCATGAGAGAATTTCTTTCAAAATTTTACTAATTCTCAAATTAATCTAAGTGAAGCATGAGAGTATTTCTTCAAAAATTTAAAGCACGCCATGCTCAAAAAGATATAAGTGAAGCACTAGAGCAATTCCATAGCTCAAATAAAATTAAGTGAAGCATATAGAACAATTCTAACAAATCATAGCATAAATTGGCTCTCTCAAATAGGTGTGTCCAGCAAGGATACTTGTGACAAACTAAAAAGCAAAACAAACAAAGACTCAAATAATACAAGACGCTCCAAGCAAAACTCATGATATGTGACGAATACAAATATAGTTCCAAGTAAAATACCGATGGTTGTTAGAAGAAAGAGGTGATGCCACTCGGGGCATCCCCAAGCTTAGTTGCTTGTTCATCCTTGGATAATATCTTGGGGGTGCTGTAGCATCCCCAAGCTGAGGCTCTTTTCACTCCTCATTCCTTCATCCATCGTGATCTCACCCAAAACTCGAAAACTTCAATCAAACAAAACTTAACAAAACTTCGTGAGATCCGTTAGTATAATAAAGCAAATCACAACTCTAAGTACTGTTACAAACCCATTCATATTTTATTATTGTATTATACCTACTGTATTCCAACTTTACTATGGCTTATACCCTCCAATACAAGTCATAGATTCATCAAAATAAGCACACAATGCAACGAAAACACAATCTGTCAAAAACAGAACAGTCTGTAGTAATCTGTACTCTAGCCATACTTCTGTAACTTCAAAAATTCTTAAAAATTACGACAACGTAGGAATTTTGTATATAAATCGTGTGTAAAAAAATCAGAATTTTTCGTCGCTTCTGTGATTTTTTAAAATTCTTCTACTAGACGCAAAAGTTTCTATTTTTCAACAAGATCAAATCAACTATCACCCAACATGATCCCAAAGGCTTTACTTGGCACAAACACTAATTAAAACATAAAAAAACAATCATAACAGTAGCGTAATTGTGTAAACACTCAAGAACAGAAAGAAAAGGGCAAAAATAAATTTTATTCATTGGGTTGCCTCCCAGCAAGCTCTTTCTTTATAGACATTAAGATAGACTTGAGATTTTATTGATGCTCACATGAAAGATAGTAGTTGAAACACAAAGAGAGCATCATGTAGCATAAGACAAACACATTTAAGTCTAACATACTTCCAATGCATAGGCATTTTATAAGCAAACAAATTATCAAGGCAAGCAAAAACTAGCATATGGAAGGAAGAAGAAAGAGACAATAGCAATGTCAACATGAAAAGAGGTAATTTAGTATCATAATTTCTACAACCATAACTTACTCTCTCATAATAATTACATGTAGGATCATAATCAAATTCAACAATATAGCTATCATAAACAATACTCTCTTTATGATCAACATGCATAAAGTTTTTATCATCTTCCAAAATAGTGGGATTATCATCAACTAAAGTTATGACCTCTCCAAACCCACTTTTTGTTGGAAATATGCCCTAGAGGCAATAATAAAGTGGTTATTATTGTATTTCCTTGTTCATGATAATCGTTTACTATCCATGCTATAATTGTATTGATTGGAAACTCAAATACATGTGTGGGTAGATAGACAACACTGTGTCCCTGGTATGCCTCTAGTAGACTAGCTCGTTAATCAAAGATGGTCAAGGTTTCCTAGCCATGGACATGAGATGTCATTTGATAACGGGATCACATCATTAGGAGAATGATGTGATGGACAAGACCCAAACTATGATCGTAGCATATGATCGTGTTAGTTTATTGCTATAGTTTTCTGCATGTCAAGTATCTGTTCCTATGACCATGAGATCATGCAACTCACTGGCACCGGAGGAATACCTTGTGTGTATCAAACGTCGCAACGTAACTGGGTGACTATAAAGATGCTCTACAGGTATCTCCGAAGGTGTCTGTTGAGTAGGCATGGATCAAGACTGGGATTTGTTACTCCGTGTGGCGGAGAGGTATCTCAGGGCCCACTCGGTAATACAACATCACAATGAGCCTTGCAAGCAATGTGACTAATGAGTTAGTCACGGGATCTTGTATTACGGAACGAGTAAAGAGACTTGCCGGTAACGAGATTGAACTAGGTATAGAGATACCGACGATCGAATCTCGGGCAAGTAACATACCGAAGAACAAAGGGCACAGCATACGGGATTAACTGAATCCTTGACATAGAGGTTCAAACGATAAGATCTTCGTAGAATATGTAGGACCCAATATGGGCATCCAGGTCCCGCTATTGGTTATTGACCGTAGAGGTGTCTCGGTCATGTCTACATAGTTCTCGAACCCGCAGGGTCTGCACACTTAAGGTTCGGTGACGTTTCGGTATAGTTGAGTTATGTATGTTGGTGACCGAAGGTTGTTCGGACTCCCGGATGAGATCCCGGACGTCACGAGGAGCTCCGGAATGGTCCATAGGTAAAGATTGATATATAGGAAAGTGGTGTTTGAACTCCGGAAAAGTTTCGGGCATTTTCGGCAGTGTACCGGGAGTGACGAATGGGTTCCGGGGGTCCACCAAGTGGGGCCCACCCACCCAATGGGCCTAAGTGGTGGCGCACCAGCCCCTAGTGGGCTGGGCAGCCAGCCCAAGGAGGCCTATGCGCAGGTGGGAGGAGGAGGCCAAGTGGGGAGAGAGAGTCCACCCAAGACTCTACCTTCCTTGTGGGAGGAGGAGTCCTTGTGGGAGGAGGACTCTCCCCCCTTGGGTACAGCCGAACCCCTCCTTGTGGGAGGAGGAGGGGCCAAGGCAGCCTCCCCTCCCCTTTCTCCTATATATAGTGGAGGTTTTGAGGGTAACACACACCTGGAAAGCCACGTGCTGCCCTCTTCCCTCTAGATCATAGTTTCTCCTCTAGATCGTTTCGGTGGTGCTCGGCGAAGCCCTGCCAGAATAGTTCCACCACCATCGCCACCATGCCGTCGCGCTGCCGGAGAACTCATCTACCTCTTCGCCCCCTCTTGCTGGATCAAGAAGGCGGAGATCGTCATCGAGCTGTACGTGTGCTGAACGCGGAGGTGACGTCCGTTCGGCGCTAGATCGGGACGGATCGCGGGACGGCTGCGATTTGGATCGCGAAGACGTTCGACTACACCAACCGCGTTTCTTAACGCTTCCCGCTTAGCGATCTACAAGGGTATGTAGATCCACTCTCCCTCTCATAGATGCTCATCACCATGGATAGATCTTGCGTGTGCGTAGGAGATTTTTTTTTGTTTCCCATGCAACGTTCCCCAACACTTTTATCATAAAATTCATAAGATTGAACACTCTCCAAATATGTGGGATTCTTTTTACCTAAAGTTGACGCTCTCCCAAACCCACTTTCGATACTATTACAAACATTATTATCAATAACATATTCAACATCAAGCTTAAATAAATTTTCAAGATCATAAGAAGCATTGTCACCCCAATCATGATCATTGCAAAAAGAAGTGGACATGACATAATTATCATCCCCAAGCTTGTAGTTTTGCATATCATTAACATAATTGACATTAATAGAGTTTATTTTAACATAATTGCAATCATGCTTTTCAATCAAGGAGCTATCATGAATCACCTTATAAATTTCTTCTTTCAACACTTCATCAAATTTTTCAGATTTATGATTTTCAAACAAAACTTCATAGAGATAATCACGTGCACTCAACTCATTAGCAATTGGTTCATCATAATTTGGTGTTTTGAAAAGATTAGCAAGTGGATGAGGATCCATATCAATAGATTTTTAGCAAGCGAAGATGCAAGCAAATAGAAGGCACATGGCAACACAAGCAAAGATAGCAAACAAGCAAAAAGGCAAACGGAAATGAGGGCGAAAAAAACGGAAAATTTTGTGAAGTGGGGGAGATGAAAACAAGAGGCAAATGGCAAATAATGTAAATTGCAAGGAGATGAGATTCATGATTAGGAACCTGATAGATGTTGATGACGTCTCCCCGGCAACAGCGCCAGAGATTGGCACGTTGACGGGAGACTATCTTGGCTTGATCCTCCCCGGCAACGGCGCCAAAAATTCTTCTTGATGCGGCTGACTGCGTCGGTATTTCCCCGAAGAGGAAGGGATGATGCAGCACAACTACGGTAAGTATTTCCCTCAGTTATGAAACCAAGGTTTATCGAACCAGTAGGAGGACCAATCAACACTATGTAAACGGCACCTGCAGACAAAGAACAAATACTTGCAACCCGACGCGTAAGAGAGGTTGTCAATCTCTCCTCGGAAAAAAGATATATTGTTTTGTATGATCTCTTCACGGAAGCTGCTGCCGCCGGCACCTGGAGGGGGAAAACGGTGGCGTCGGGTCGACTCGAAGGGAATCTTGCGGTGGGTTGGGCCCGGACCTTGTTCTAATATGTTGCTATGGGATGGCCTATCACAGTCAGGTGAAAATGTCCCTCGGTCAAACCCCGTCTGGTGAAAGTCAAAGGGGTAGATCCGTCCGGTCAACAGTGCCAGGGTTAGACGGGACGGGGTACTTGGGGGATGGCAATGCCACCAGGTCTTGCGCCGGGCCCTCTTACACGTCTGGAAGTGTGGTGGCAGGTGCAAGCACCCCGGCACGCGTCTCCGGAGTGTGACCCTCTTCACGGACGCCGCTGCCGCCGGCACCTGGAGGGGGGAAACGGTGTCGTCGGGTCGACACGAAGGGAATCTTGTGATGGTTTGGGCCCGGATCTTGTTCTAATATGTTGCTATGGGATGGCCTATCACACCGAGGTGAAAATGTCCCTCGGTCAAACCCCGTGCGGTGAAAGTCAAAGGGGTAGATCCGTCCGGTCAACAGTGCCAGGGTTAGACGGGACGGGGTACTTGGGGGGGGGGGGGGGGTAGCTATGCCGCCAGGTCTTGCGCTGGGCCCTCTTACGCGTCTGGAAATGTGGTGGCGGGTGCAAGCACCTGGCACGCGTCTCCGAAGTGTGACCCTCTTCACGGACGCCGCTGCCGCTGGCACCTGGAGGGGGGAAACGGTGGCGTCGGGTCGACACGGAGGGAATTTTGCGATGGGTTGGGCCCGGACCTTGTTCTAATATGTTTCTATGGGATGGCCTATCACACCCAGGTGAAAATGTCCCTCGGTCAAACCCCGTGCGGTGAAAGTCAAAGGGGTAGATCCGTCCGGTCAACAGTGCCAGGGTTAGATGGGACGGGGTACTTGGGGGGTAGCTATGCTGCCAGGTCTTGTGCTGGGCCCTCTTACTTGTTTGGAAATGTGGTGGCGGGTGCAAACACCTGGCACGCGTCTCCGAAGTGTGACCCTCTTCACGGAAGCCGCTGCCGCCGGCACCTGGAGGGGGAAAACGGTGACGTCGGGTCGACTCGAAGGGAATCTTGCTGTGGGTTGGGCCCGGACCTTATTCTATTATGCTGCTATGGGATGGCCTATCACAGTCAGGTGAAAATGTCCCTCGGTCAAACCCCGTCCGGTGAAAGTCAAAGGGGTAGATCCGTCCGGTCAATAGTGCCAGGGTTAGACGGGACGGGGTACTTGGGGGTTGGCAATGCCACCAGGTCTTGCGCCGGGCCCTCTTACACGTCTGGAAATGTGGTGGCAGGTGCCAGCACCCCGGCACGCGTCTCCGGAGTGTGACCCTCTTCACGAACGCCGCTGCCGCCGGCACCTGGAGGGGGGAAACGGTGTCGTCGGGGAGACACGAAGGAATGTAGTTTGTTTTTAACACTCATACACATGTATATCGTGTATGTATGTGTAATAAATAAACAAAGTATAATCCAAAAAAAAGTATCTGAAATAACCCTGAACAAAGTATAAAAAAGTAATTAAAATATGAAATATATATGCCGACGGTTAAATAGTCGGCGTAGCTCCACCTTATCCACTAACCTTATCCCCTCCCACGTGCTCTCCACCACTCATCTCTCTCTCCCTCCCAGAGCCCGACCCCCCTCAACCCCGGTGCCGCCGCCGTCGCCCGCTCCCACGCCGGCCAGCCCCGGCTCCGGCTGGCCCCGTCGCCGCCCCCGGCCCCTCCTCCCGGCCCGTCGCCGCCCCCGGCCCCTCCTCCCGCCCCGCGCGCCGTCGCCCCCGACCCCCTCCTCCCGCCCCGCCCGCCATCGCCCCCGACCCCCTCCTCCCGCCCCGCCATCACCCCTGACCCCCTCCTCCCGTCCCGCCGTCGCCCCCGGTCGACTCCTCCCGCCCCACCGTCGCCCCCAGCTCCCTCCTCCCGCCTCACCACCGCCTCCATCGTCGCCCCTGGCCCCCTCCTCCCGCCACACCGCCGCCTCCGCCATCGCCCCCGGTCCCCTCCGCGCCGCCCGCCGGCCTGCTGCCTCCCCTCGGTGAGCTCCCCCACCACCTTGCTCACTTTTTTTTGTTTAGTGCAATTTTAATAGATAGATAGAATTTGTATTGTGTAGATAGATTGATAGATGGATAGATGGATAGATTGATGATGAATGTATTGGTCTACATGATGAATATATATGACATGATGAATATATTGTTAGTGTTGTTAGTTTTTTTGGTCTACATGATGGTGTTGCTACAAAATAATGATGAAACTTTAAATGGATGAGTTTATTTTGTATTGCTCATCTAGTAAATAAATCTATGAAGGCATTGGTCCGTGATCTAAGTTTTTGACAGTTGATGATCTAAGTTTATTTGTCGGTAAAATTTACAGGTTTAGTGGTGTTGCATATCTTTGGAGTCATCGTCGTCAAAGGCATTGGTCCATGATCTCGTCGTTGTTTGACTACTTCCTCTACAGCCGAGGGTGAGCTAAGAATCCATCTTAATAATCATGTCACTAGATTTTCTTTTCACGTCAAGTCGCGTAACCTAGGCATCTCCCGTCCGAAATGGTTGCATGGATAAATATGCATTCAATTGCATATTTATCACTGCAACTATTTCGGATTGTCCAGCGTTTTCCACGGACAGCCCGAGGACGTGTAGAATTGGTACGTTTTCCATGCTCTACCCCGTTCCGAGACAGGATTTCGGCGGCGCCTCCCCGTTGTTCTCCGGATGCACATTCTCTCGGATTTTTGCCGAGACGTGTATCTGGAGAACAGCGGGGAGGTGCTGCGGAAATTTTGTCTCGGAACGGGGTAGAGCATGGAGAACGTACTCAATCTACACATCCTCGGGTGGGATTAGGACCCTCTTTACCTATTAGAGATGTAGGTGGATTCAGTGCCGTCAACGCGGTAGAAAATAAATATTTGATGTGATTAATTCAAATGAAATCTTAATTTTGTTGTGTGGCTCCCAATAAAGCAGAGGATGGCAGATAATCAGTGGATGTATAATGGTTTTACCCGTGGGAATCGAGTAACATCAGAGTGGATTTCCAAAACCGATGTGTTTTTGAGGGAGACATTCCGTGGTCCAATGAGAATGATCCCACATTGCCCGTGTGCGAGATGTGGCAGACGTCACTCTAAAGGCAAGGACGAAATGACCTTGCACCTTCGCACGTACGGATATATGAAAAACTTTGACATGCCGATAAACTTTGCCGAGCGGGACCGTGGTAGAGAGGAGGTGATGTGGCAACGCATCGGTGGTTATGTGGACGACGGGGTCAGAGACATGCTAGATGATGTCATTGCTGCAGAGGCGACACATGCGACACCTTCAGAGAATGAACTAGAGGAGCCGGAGGAGCCGGGGGAGCCGGAGGCAACCGCAAAGTCCTTCTTGGAGATCTTGGCTTCGTCAAAGAAGCCTCTTTATGCGGGTGCCAAACTCTCTCAGCTGGATGCCATCTCGCAACTGATGGCAGTTAAGGCTGAGTACGGCTGTAGCCAAGCTTCCATCAAAGCATTTCTGGGAGTATGGGCTAACAGCCTTCCCGATGGTCATGAACTGCCGGAAAGCATGTACGCCACGAAGAAAATCATGAAGACACTCTCCATGGATTATGAGAAAATACATGTCTGTCCGAAGAATTGCCTTTTGTTTAGGCACGAGTATGCGGATGACAAGTACTATAGGAAGTGCGGTTCCTCTCGGTACCTTGAGGTGGTCGGTAAGGATGGTCAAAAGAGGCAGCTACGCATCCCCGCAAAGGTTCTTCGATATCTTCATTTCATAGAAAGACTGCAACGCCTTTTCATCACGGAGGAGTCTGCCAAAATGATGAAGTGGCACAAGCAAGGGAAAAGGTACCATACAAATAAAATCGTACATCCATCGGGAGGTGAAGCATGGAAGTCATTCGGTAAAGAATACCCCGAGGAAGCAGCCGAGGATGGGAATGTCAGAGTTGCAATAACAGGTGATGGGGTCAATCCATATGGTATGTCGTCCAATTCATACAACTGCTGGCTCGTGTTTGTTATTCCGCTCAATCTCCCTCCCGGTGTCCTAATGCAACGCAACACCATGTTCTTGTCGCTGATCATTCCAGGGCCTGAATACCCGGGGAAGAATTTGGCAGTGTTTATGTAGTCGCTGGTGGATGATTTGCACCATTCTTGGTACTTCCCAAGGTTGACATACGACCGACATCTGCAGAAAAATTTCTTGATGAAAGTTTGGTTGATGTATTGCATGCATGACTTTCCCGGCTATGCCCTATTCTGCGGATGGTGTACAAGTGGTAAGATGCCATGCCCAGTGTGCATGCAGGCTCTACGTTTTATTTGGCTGCAGAAGGGTCGCAAGTATGTAGCCTTTGACCAGCACCGCCAGTTCCTCCCTCCAGACCATCCAGACAGGGAAGACAAGAAGAACTTCACTAAAGGTCGGATTGTCCATGAAGTAAACGAGATTCCAACATTTTCGGGGGCGGATGTTCTTGCTCAGCTAAAAGCTCTCAAGCCTGAAGTCAAAGGGAAAGGCAAAGGCAAACGCTTCGAGGGATATGGTGAGACGCACAACTGGACTCACATTAGCCCCTTCACGAAGCTTCCCTATTTCAAGGACCTCAAACTTCCTTATAACATCGATCTGATGCACACCAAAAAGAATGTCGCAGAGTCCCTTTTTCGCACGATCCTCAACATTCCTGATAAGACAAAGGATAACGTTCAAGCTAGAGCCGATCAACAAAAAATTTGTGATAGACCACGTGTAAACATGCAACCTCCCATAGGCGGTCGAAAAAACTGGTTCAAGCCTTGCCCCAGGGAGAGCCAGGGGTTGACACGTGGTAGAGCTATGCCGACGGCTACACCGTCGGCATAGTCTCCGATGTATGCCGACGTTATAACCGTCGGCGTAGCCTTGCCCCAGGGAGAGCCAGGAGGTGACACGTGACATCGCTATGCCGACGGCTACACCGTCGGCGTAGTCCCTGATGTATGCCGACGGTATAACCGTCGGCGTAGCCTTGACCCAGGGAGAGCCAAGAGTTGACGCGTGGTGACGCTATGCCGACGGCTATACCGTCGGCGTAGTTCTAGATGTATGCCGACGGTATAACCGTCGGAGTAGCACTCCCCCAGGGAGCGCCAGGAGCCGACACGTGGGTGCGTATGGTTGGTTGACGTCCTCCGACGGCGCCGTCAGCCGCCGTCATGTGAAAAGGGTACCGACGGTATCTACCCCGACAGACGGCCGTCGGCATCGGAAGATATGCCGACGGTTTCCCTATGCCGACGAAACTGACCGGGTACGCCGACGCTAGCGGTCCCGACGGCCCTACGCCGACGATGGCCGTCGGCATAGCCCTACACCGACGGTGTTCGGGCCTACGCCGACGGATTCCGGCCATCGGCATATGAGGCGATTCTGGTAGTGTTATATAGTGTCACGAACCGACCTAGGGTAGATATTTTTGACTAGCTATATCTAATACGTATGCTGCTTCTAGTACTCCTAGAGACTACTACTAGGTACAGCTCAGCTCATGATGTTTTGCCTTAGCTAGTAAGCTATGTATGCTGCCGACATACTGATACGTCTCCAACGTATCTATAATTTTTGATTGTTCCATGCTATTATATTATCCATTTTGGATGTTTTATATGCATTAATATGCTATTTTATATTATTTTTGGGACTGACCTATTAATCTAGAGCCTAGTGCCAGTTTCTGTTTTTTCCATGTTTTTGAGTATTGCAGATAAGGAATATTAAACGGAGTCCAAACGGAATAAAATCTTTGGAATGATTTTTCTTGGACCAGAAGAAACCTGCCAGACTTGGAGATGAAGGCAGGAGACTTGCCGTGGCGTCACAAGCCACTAGGGCGCGCCCTAGGGGGGGGGCGCCCTCCTAGCTTGTGGCCCCACGGTAGGTCTCCTAACCCTATTCTTTGGCCTATAAGTTCCCAAATATTCCCTGGATACTAAAAAGAGCCACGAAAATACTTTTCCGCCGCCGGAAGCCTCTGGTCCCGTGAGATCCCATCTTGGAGCCTTTTCCGGTAATCTGTCGGAGGGGGATTCGATCACGGAGGGCATCTACATCAACTCCATTGCCCCTCCGATGATGCGTGAGTAGTCCACCACAGACCTTCGGGTCCATAGCTAGTAGCTACATGGCTTCTTCTCTCTCTATGTTCTTCAATACCATGTTCTTCATGATCTTCATGGAGATCTATCCGATGTAATACTCTTTTGCGGTGTGTTTGTCGAGATCCGATGAATTGTGGGTTTATGTTCAGATTATCTATGAATATTATTTGAATCTTCTCTGAATTCATATATGCATGATTTCATATCTTTGCAAGTCTCTTCGAGTTATTGGTTTGGTTTGGCCAACTAGATTGGTAATTCTTGCAATGGGAGAAGTGCTTAGTTTTGGGTTCAATCTTGCGGTGTCCTCACCCAGTGACAAAGTAGGGGTAGCGAGGCACGTATTGTATTGTTGCCATCGAGGATAAAAAGATGGGGTTTTCATCATATTGCTTGAGTTTATCCCTCTATATCATGTCATCTTACCTAATGCGTTACTCTGTTCTTCATGAACTTAATACTCTAGATGTAGGCAGGAGTCGGTCGATGTGTGGAGTAATAGTAGTAGATGCAGAATCGTTTCGGTCTACTTGACACGGACGTGATGCCTATATGCATAATCATTGCCTTGGATATCTTCATAATTATTCGCTTTTCTATCAATTGCTCGACAGTAATTTGTTCACCCACCGTATTATTTTCCTTCATGAGAGAAGCCTCTAGTGAAACCTATGGCCCCCGGTTCTATCTTCCATATTATATTTTCAGATCTATAAACCAAAAATACCAAAAATATCTTGCTGCAATCTTTTTACTTTTAGTTTACTTTTAGTTTTAGCAATCCTATCTATCTATCTCTATCAGATCTCATCCTTGCAAGTAACCGTGAAGGGATTGACAACCCCTTTATAGCGTTTTGTGCAAGTGTTTGATTATTTGTGTAGGTACATCCATTGGTGACTTGCTTGTATCTCCTACTGGATTGATACCTTGGTTCTCAACAACTAGGGGAAATACTTATCTACTTTGCTGCATCACCCTTTCCTCTTCAAGGGAAAACCAACGCATGCTCGAGAAGTAGCACATACACAGATATTTCTCACTGCTAGCTGCTGGAGCATTTGCTCCTTGCCAACATGTTCATTTATGTTTTTTCTTGCAGTTCGGTAGACAGGGTTTAAGCTCACAATCTCCCCCTCAACCCTGTCGAAGAAGCTTGATGTCGGTGACACCGACTTTGTCGCGCAGCTCCTGGAACCGGATGCGACCAAGTGACTTGGTCAGGATATCTGCCTTCTGCTCGCCCGTCCGGATGAACTCGACGATCACCGTGCCTTTCTCGACGCAGTCACGTATGAAGTGATAGCGGAGATCGATGTGCTTGCTACGGTCGTGAAGCGTTGGGTTCTTGCAGAGGGAAATCGCCGATCTGTTGTCAACGAAGATGAGTGTAGGGGCGGTGTCTTGGTTCAGCATCTCGCCGAGGAGGCTAGCTAACCAGATCCCCTGACATGCCGTTGTGGCTGCCGCGATGTACTCCGCCTCTCATGAAGAAGTCACGACAACCTTCTGCCTCACCGATTGCCAGCTGATAGGACTATCCCCGAGGAAGAACAATATGCCAGAGGTGCTCTTCCTGGAGTCCACGTCACCAGCATGGTCGGAGTCACTGTAGCCGACCAGCTTGTAGGAATTTATTATGAGGGAGGAACATATGCTTGTAGGAATTGCAATAATATCGACTTTCCTCTCTATGTGTTCAAAGTTTTGAAGCTATGCTTGTTCTGCCTTCCTATGCTAGTTGATTCTTGTTCCCATAAATTGTTTGCTCACAAAATCCCTATGCATAGGAAGTGGGTTAGACTTAAATGTGCTTGTCATGAGATTCATGATGCTTTCTTGCATATTTCAATTACAACTTTTTATGTGAGCATCATTGAAATGATCATGCCTAGCTAGGGGCGTCAAACAATAGCGCTTGTTGGGAGGCAACCCAATTTTATTTTTATGCTTTTGTTTTTGCTTCTGTTTTTGAGTTTTCCACACATTATTACCTCTGTAGTAATTGTGTTCTCTTGTTTAAATTAGTGCTTGAGCCAAGTAAGACCTTTGGGATGGTCTACGGTGTTTGTGATTTGATTTTGCTGAAAAACAGAAACTTTTGCTCTCAGTCCAGGAATTTTGTAAATTCACTGGAACGTGCTTTTGATCTGAAATTTTTACACAAGATTGATATACAAATTTCCCTGATTTTCCTAAATTTTCAGAATTTTTGGAGTTACAAAAGTATTCGAAGTCTATAGATTGCTACAGACTGTTCTGTTTTAGACAGATTCTGTTTTCTTTGTGTTGTTTGCTTATTTTGATGTATCTATGGGTTGTATCGGGGGGTATGAACCATGGAGAAGTTGGAATACAGTATATATTACACCAATATAAATAAAGAATGAGTTCACAACAGTACCTAAAGTGGTGATTTATTTTTCTTATACGAACGGATCTCATGAGTTTTCTGTTGAGTTTTGTGTTGTGAAGTTTTCATGTTTTGGGTAAAGATGTGATGGACTATGGAATAAGGAGTGGCAAGAGCCTAAGCTTGGGGATGCCCAAGGCACCCCAAGCCATATTCAAGGATTCCAAAAAGCCTAATCTTGGGGATGCCCCGGAAGGCATCCCCTCTTTCGTCTTCAATCCATCGGTAAATTTACTTAAGGCTATATTTTTATTCATCACATGATATGTGTTTTGCTTGGAGCGTCTTGTATGATATGAGTCTTTGCTTTTTAGTTTGACACAATCATCCTTGCTGCACACATCTTTTGAGAGGGACACGCTGAATCGTGAATTTATTAGAATACTCTATGTGCTTCACTTATATCTTTTGAGCTAGGCAATGTTGCCCTAGTGCTTCACTTATATCTTTTTAGAGCACGGTGGTGTTATATTTTATAGAAATTATTGAACTCTCGTACCTCACTTATATTATTTTGAGAGTCTTTAAAACAGCATGGTAATTTGTTTAGGTTATGAATTTAGTCCTAATATAATGGGCATCCAAGAGGGATATAATAAAAACTTTCATATAAAGTGCACTGAATACTATGAGAAGTTTGATTCCTTCCATATAGTTTTGAGATATGAAGATGGTAATATGAGAGTCATTCTAGTGAGTAGTTGTGAATTGGAGAAATACTTGTGTTGAAGTTTGTGATTCACGTAGCATGCACGTATGGTGAACCGTTATGTAACGAAGTCGGAGCATGATTTGTTTAATGATTGTCAACCTTTGTGTGAGGGTCGGGAGCGCGCGATGGTTAACTCCTACCAACCTCTCCCCTAGGAGCATGCGTCTAATGCTTTGTTTGATAACTAATAGACTTTTCCAATAAGTATGTGAGTTCTTTATGACTAATGTTGAGTCCATGGATTATAATTTTTGATTGTTCCATGCTATTATATTATCTGTTTTGGATGTTTTATATGCATTAATATGCTATTTTATATTATTTTTGGGACTAACCTATTAATCTAGAGCCTAGTGCCAATTTCTGTTTTTTCCATGTTTTTGAGTATTGCAGATAAGGAATATTAAACGGAGTCCAAACGGAATAAAATCTTCAGAATGATTTTTCTTGGACCAGAAGAAACCTGCCAGACTTGGAGATGATGGCAGCACACTTGCCGTGGCGTCACAAGCCACTAGGGCGCGCCCTCCTAGGGCGCGCCCTCCTAGCTTGTGGCCCCACGACAGCTCTCCTAACCCTATTCTTCGGCCTATAAATTCCCAAATATTCTCTGGATACTAAAAAGAGCCACGAAAATACTTTTCCGCCGCCGGAAGCCTCTGTTCCCGTGGGATCCCATCTTGGAGCCTTTTCCGGTAATCTGCCGGAGGGGGATTCGATCACGGAGGGCATCTACATCAACTCCATTGCCCCTCCGACGATGCGTGAGTAGTCCACCACAGACCTTCGGGTCCATAGCTAGTAGCTAGATGACTTCTTCTCTCTCTTTGTTCTTCAATACCATGTTCTTCATGATCTTCATGGAGATCTATTCGATGTAATACTCTTTTGCGGTGTGTTTTTTGAGATCCGATGAATTGTGGGTTTATGTTCAGATTATCTATGAATATTATTTGAATATTCTCTGAATTCTTATATCCATGATTTCATATCTTTACAAGTCTCTTCGAGTTATTGGTTTGGTTTGGCCAACTAGATTGGTAATTCTTGCAATGGGAGAAGTGCTTAGTTTTGGGTTCAATCTTGCGGTGTCCTCACCCAGTGAAAAAGTAGGGGTAGCGAGGCACGTATTGTATTGTTGCCATCGAGGATAAAAAGATGGCGTTTTCATCATATTGCTTGAGTTTATCCCTCTACATCATGTCATCTTACCTAATGCGTTACTCTGTTCTTCATGAACTTAATACTCTAGATGCAGGCAGGAGTCGGTCGATGTGTGGAGTAATAGTAGTAGATGCAGAATCGTTTCGGTCTACTTGACACGGACGTGATGCCTATATGCATAATCATTGCCTTGGATATCTTCATAATTATTCGCTTTTCTATCAATTGCTCGACAGTAATTTGTTCACCCACCGTATTATTTTCCTTCATGAGAGAAGCCTCTAGTGAAACCTATGGCCCCCGGGTCTATTTTCCATATTATATATTCAGATCTATAGACCAAAAATACCAAAAATATCTTGCTGCAATCTTTTTTACTTTTAGTTTACTTTTCGTTTTAGCAATCCTATCTATCTATCTCTATCAGATCTCATCCTTGCAAGTAACCGTGAAGGGATTGACAACCCCTTTATAGCGTTGGGTGCAAGTGTTTGATTATTTGTGTAGGTACATCCATTGGTGACTTGCTTGTATCTCCTACTGGATTGATACCTTGGTTCTCAACAACTGAGGGAAATACTTATCTACTTTGCTGCATCACCCTTTCTTCTTCAAGGGAAAACCAACGCATGCTCGAGAAGTAGCACATACACAGATATTTCTCACTGCTAGCTGCTGGAGCATTTGCCCCTTGCCGACATGTTCATTTATGTTTTTTCTTGCACTTCGGTAGACAGGGTTTAAGCTCACAATCTCCCCCTCAACCCTGTCAAAGAAGCTTGATGTCGGTGACACCGACTTTGTCGCGCAGCTCCTGGAACCGGATGCGACCAAGTGACTTGGTCAGGATGTCTGCCTTCTGCTCGCCCGTCCGGATGAACTCGACGATCACCGTGCCTTTCTCGACGCAGTCACGTATGAAGTGATAGCAGAGATCGATGTGCTTGCTGCGGTCGTGAAGGACTGGGTTCTTGCAGAGGGAAATCGCCGATCTGTTGTCAACGAAGATGAGTGTAGGGGCGGTGTCTTGATTCAGCATCTCGCCGAGGAGGCAAGCTAACCAGATCCCCTGACATGCCGTTGTGGCTGCCGTGATGTACTCCGCCTCGCACGACGAAGTCGCGACAACCTTCTGCCTCACCGATTGCCAGCTGATAGGACTATCCCCGAGGAAGAACAATATGCCAGAGGTGCTCTTCCTGGAGTCCACGTCACCAGCATGGTCGGAGTCACTGTAGCCGACCAGCTTTTCGCCGTCACCACGGCGATACACGCATCCGTGCGTGATCGTGCCTGCGATGTATCGTAGCAGGTGTTTGACCGCCGCGAGATGATCGCTGGCGGGAGCCTCCATGAACCTGCTTAGAAACCCGACGGCGAACGAGATGTCCGGCCGGGTGTGCACGAGATACCTCAGGCTGCCGATGATGCTTCGATAGAATGTAGCGTCCACCGGCTTCTCCTTGCTCTCCTTGCTCAGCTTGCACCGTGCCTCCATCGGGTACTGCACGGGGTGGCACTCCACCATGCTTGCTCGCTCAATCATCTTGGTGGCATAGGCCGCCTGAGTGATCATCGTGCGACCATGCTCTTGGTTCACCTACAGCCCGAGGTAGTACCGAAGCAGACTGAGGTCGCTCATGTTGAAGAGACGGTTCATTTCTTCCTTGAAGCGTTGAACCTCTTCGGGCTCTGCCCCGGCGATGACCAGGTCGTCGACGTAGATGCCGACGATGAGCAGCGTGTTCGCAGTGCCACGCGAGTACACGCCGTACTCATAAGCGCTGCGTGAGAACCCAAGGGATGCGAGACTTGCATCAAGCTTGGTGTTCCACGCCCTTGGGGCTTGCCGGAGACCATACAGGGCCTTGTGTAGCCGATACACGCCCTGCTCGTGGTTCTTGGCAACGAACCCTGGTGGCTGGGAGACGTACACCTCCTCGTTAAGGTTGCCATTTAGGAACGCCGACTTGACGTCCATGTGGTGTACCTCCCACCCGCGGTGAGCAGCCACAGCAAGGATGAGCCGCACAGACTCCATCCTTGCCACCGGAGCGAAGACTTCCTCGAAGTCCACCCCCTCGCGCTGCACATAGCCCTTTGCGATGAGGCGCGCCTTGTGCTTGACAATGGCGCCGTGCTCGTCCTTCTTCAGCTTGAACACCCACTTGAGCCCGATAGCTCGTTGCCCTGCAGGCAGTGTGGTGAGTGTCCAAGTGGCGTTGTCGTTGATTAACGTCAGTTCGTCCAACATCGCACGACGCCAGCAATCCTCTTGCTCGGCCTCCGCGAACGTGGTCGGTTCCTCGCCGGCCATCAGATGCAGGACGTCGTCCTCATCATCGTCCTCGTCCTCGGGCTACTGCGGCATTACTGCAGGCTCGCCGAGAAGATCCGACATGCGTCGGAACCTGTGTGGGGCGCCAACGCTGTCGTCGGCGTCGAACAACTCCGACCTCGCCGTTGGCGGGGTTGCGAACCGCCTTTCGGGAACCACCTTGCTTGACGGCGTGATGTCCGGGGATGTTGTACCCGGGGACGGTGTTCTCGGGGTTGCGATTCCTGGATCCACACCTCCCGGGCTTCCCGGGGTTGTAGAGTACATCGGGTACTGCACGGTGAAGGCACTGCTTGCCGGAGCCTCCCCCGACGCCTCCCAAGTCCATCGCGTGTCTTCGTCGAAGATGACGTCGCGCGAGACATGCACACGCTTCGAGACGGGGTCGTACATCTTGTACGCCTTGGAGCCCGTCTCGTAGCCCATGAACACCATTGGGGTGCTCCGGTCGTCGAGTGAGGGAGTCCTGGTTTACGGGGTCCTCGGGGGGCCGACCTATTTCTTATGGGCCGGACTGTATAGGCCGTTTGCCGAGCACTGGATTGATCGAAGACCCTGTCTCCAGGAAGGAAGCTTCAAGGATCGTGGCGTATTCTCCACGTTTGGAGTAGTGAATAGGCATGTTTATCCCTGCGACGTGTAACCGACCATGTGTAAACCCTAGGTACCCTCGGCGTCTATATAAGCCGAAGGGTTTTAGGTTGTAGGCCAAGAGAGAACTCATCTAGGGTTTTAGTCATAAGATCTCGAGGTAGATCAACTCTGTAATCCTTATACCATCAATATAATCAAGCAGGACGTAGGGTATTACCTCCATAGGAGGGCCCGAACCTGGGTAAACATTGTCTCCCACTTCTCCTGTTACCATCGATTCTAGTCTCACAGTTCGGGACCCCCTACCCGAGATCCGCCGGTTTTGACACCGACACTGGGGCTTTCATTGAGAGTTCCGCTGTGATCACCAGAAGAAATCGATGGCTCGCCTTGTCAGCAATGAAGAGGTCCGCAATACGGACACTTTCGTCCCCGGACAGATCTTCGCCTTCGGCAGCATTGTGCTGCATGCCGACCCGACCAGCCATCTAGGCCGCGTCGGAAGTTTCGCCCCTGATCAAGAGGTCAGATTTGGAAACCTAGAGTTCTCCGTAGATTCTCGGGGCGACCTATTGCTTACCGGGCTCGCAGTCTCGCCTGCCACGCCCGAAGACTCTGAGGCTTTAACCTCACATCCACCTTTCGGTCCGCCCACGGGATCTACCCCGGCGAGGACCCGACTCTCAGTCCGGACTCGGTTATAGTGCCGGACGTCCGGACATCTGTTCTTGCCGAACACTCTCCCTGCGCGGATGCATCGGAGGTTTACTCCGGAAGCTCTGGGCAGGCCGACCCGATCGAGCTCTCGATACTCAACGAGGCTCTAGATCGGATCTCGTTGATGAAAATTACCGACGACCCAACCCCGATCTGTTCTCAGATCGGGCTTCAGATGGGTCAGGACGAATTTTTCATCCCACCCACCACCAACTTGGTAGCCACTGTCGAGGATTTAACCGACATGTTGCACTATGCTTCGGAGGAAGCAGAATACATGGATGAGAAGGATCACGCCCTCACCCCCGTTAATACCGGGCGGTGGACTGCCACCTCCACATACGACGTCTACATGGTGGACACTCCGAAAAACGATGGCGACAAATCGGATGAAGCACCGTCAAGACGCCGAAAGCCGCATAAACGGTCAAAAGGAAAAAAGGGAAGAAAAGCTATCGATGGCATCGGGAACGGAGACACCCCGAAAGACCTCGGCGATCCCGAAATCCCCGAACACCCGTTAGAGGGTCAGGAGAGGCCGGAAGACCAACGCAACCCCGATGATCTAGATGATCCCGAGGACGACGATTACCTCCGCTCTGTCGAGGGGGAGGACAATGCGGAAGACGATGACTTCGCCATCCCCGATAATCCCGCAGATCTGGAACTATTCAGGCAACAGCTTATAGCCATAGCCCGCAGCCTGAAAGCAAAAGAACGGCAGCTTAAAGCCGAACAAGATGACCTCAACGATCGATGGACGAGAGTCCTCTCAGCTGAGGAAGGATACGGTACAGGTCCATCGGACCAACCTAAGAGCTACCCGCGCAGAAGGCTGCTGCCACAATTTGAGGACGAGCTCACCGATACGCCGTCCCCCAAACATACCCCATAGGACAAGCCAGACCGCCCTCCTCGAGGACGAGACAGGACGGCTGACGGCACCGGCTATAGGCCGACGATACCTCGTAGATGAGGAAAAGAGCCACTAGAGCCCGATGATAGGTTCGACCTGCGACATGACCTGGACTACAGAGCAGGTCGTACGTGATCCATCTATGGATCCAGAGGATACTCACCCGATAGACGGGAAGGGTACCGGCCTTGGTTCGACCGCAAAAATGAAGGTCCGGAACGAAACCGAGCTAGGACAGACGCCGATCACCGGCGCGACATAGCTCGGGTCAGAGGCGCTGCCCACCCACTGTGCTTCACGGACGAGGTGATGCGGCATCAGTTCCCGGAAGAATTTAAACCCATAAACATAGAACAATACGATGGGACAACTGACCCAACCGTATGGATCGAGGATTTCCTCCTCCACATCCATATGGCGCGAGGAGATGACCTCCACACCATCAAATACCTACCCCTGAAGCTTAAGGGGCCAGCTTGGCACTGGTTAAATAGCCTCCCCGAAAATTCCATTGGATGCTGGGAGGACCTAGAAGTGGCATTCCGATCTAACTTCCAGGGCACTTATGTTCGGCCGCCGGACTCCTCCGATCTAAGCAATGTCGTCCAGAAGCCAGGAGAGTCCATGCGGCTATTCTGGAATCGTTTCTTGACCAAGAAAAACCAGATCGTGAACTGCCCGGACGCCGAAGCAATAGCCTCTTTCAGGCACAATATTCGGGATGAATGGCTGGCTCGTCAGCTGGGCCAGGACAAACCAAGGACAATGTCCGCCCTCACATCACTCATGACCCGCTTTTGCGCGGGCGAGGATAACTGGCTAGCAAGACGTAGCCACAACCCCGGAGACCCCGGAACCTCCGAAGTTCGGGATGGAAACGGGAAACTGAAGCGCAACAAGAACAAGCGCCGGCACAATAATAGTGATGCCGATGACACGGCTGTTAACGCCGGCTTCCGCAACTCCCGGCCTGGGCAGCGGAAGAAGCCTGCTAAAGGCAATCGCGACGGACCCACCCCGCTGGACAAGATCCTCGAGAGGCCTTGCCAGATCCACGACACTCAAGAGAAGCCCGCCAACCACACCAACCGTAACTGTTGGGTCTTCAAACAGGCAGTCAAGCTCGCATCCGAGGACCAAGGCAATAGCCCACGCAGCGAGGACGAGGATGAGCCCCGTGGTCCGATCGGTGGCGGACAAAAGAAATTCCCTCCAGAAGTAAAAACAGTAAATATGATATACGCCACCCATATACCCAAAAAGGAAAGGAAGCGCACCCTTCGAGATGTCTACGCCATAGAGCCTGTAGCCCCGAAGTATAACCCATGGTCGGCATACCCAATCACCTTCGATCGACGTGACCACCCGACCAGTATTCGTCATGGGGGTTCGGCCGCCCTAGTCCTAGACCCCATCATAGACGGGTATCACCTCACTAAAGTCCTAATGGACGGAGGAAGTAGCCTCAATCTTATTTACTCAGATACGGTGAAAAAGATGGGCATAGATCCGTCAAGGATCAAGCCCAGCAACACTACCTTTAAAGGAGTGATCCCAGGCGTCGAAGCCCGGTGCACGGGCTCCGTAAGCCTGGAAGTAGTGTTCGGCTCGCCCGATAACTTTCGAAGCGAGGACTTGATCTTCGACATCGTACCTTTCCGCGGCGGCCATCATGCCCTCCTCGGCCGTACAGCGTTCGCTCGCTTTAACGCCATCCCGCACTACGCATACCTCAAGCTCAAGATGCCTGGCCCCAAGGGGGTCATTACTGTCAATGGCAACACAGAGCGCTCCCTCCGAACTGAGGAACATGCGTTGGCCCTGGCGGCCGAATTCCATTACACCAATGATTGGCAAGCGCCGACATCTGCCGTAAAGGCACCCAAGGCTGGGAAGCGAGCTCGGCCTCAACCCGAAGTACCAGAACTTTCTTCTCCCCATAAATAGGGACTCACCCCCCATCGCACGGCCCTAGAACCGGCAAAGTACGTGCCGAGGAGGCACAACTTTGCGTTCAAAATTCCATGGGCAGCGGTGGGGAAAAACTATCAAAGGGTAAGTGTTCGGCTGGACCGAACTATCACCATCAAAACGTCTTCGGACATACTACAGGTACCATAAAGTACCTGCTAAGGCGTAAAGCTCATTCACACTTCGGCGACTTCTCAAGATTTTTCTTCAAAATCCGCTCGCCGAACAGCAAAACCCATAGCGGTATACAACTCCTTAGGAGGCGCAGGAGCGGACAAACGACAGGGCACATCGTGGACGTCAGGTCACCCATCGAAGATCCGTGGTACAACACCTCCTGTAAAGTTCATATTTTATTTTCAAATACCTGTAAACAGTCGCATTGGCAATTTGAATAATAAGAGTTGTTGAGTAAAATACAGATATATCATACATGATCGCTTCACTGTCTTTTGTGGCACACTCTCTATTTTCTCCCTCTTCTTGCGAACCTGTTCGGTATACTTTACGATGCAATCGGCTAATAAACCGGGGGCTCGACCTTAAAAAATCGCCCTAAGCACAACTGACTTTGCGTTTGGCGTCTTGGAATTCCGCTTTATATGCATTGGTTCCGAACTATGTCTTGGGTCAATAGTTGGGTTGCCCGGCTCCTGTGCTTGCCCCTTTACCTTCCGCTCGTTCGGCTAAAAGGGCAAAGGGAGAACCACTGCGATTGTGCTTCTGGCTAGCCTGGTCAAGAACCTCAGCGGAAAAAGCCAAAAACTGACCGTCATAGTATGCGAGAACCGGTCTGCGAATCCGAGCTTACATAAACCTCGTTAGAGGTTATTCCGTGTCATACGATGGGTTTGGTACTAGTACAAACCATGTGATATCGTCTTTGGCCGCGGTTCATCCGAACATCACAAACTCCAGGGGGCTCGTCATCAGGCCCCAGCACTCCTTTCTCGCGCCCCTACGGCTAAGTGAAAGAAATAAAGCATTATGGTCCGATTGCCTTGTCCGCCTCACACTACCGCCTTCGGGTACCGATAGCTCGGCTAAGGGTCACAGTGCGTTGGCAGACACACCCCGCGTAGTATCTACATGGGGGCTGAAGCCGACGACTCGCAGCTTTCAGTTTTATCGGCCACACAGGAGTTATAAAGGATGCAAAAACATAAAAGACATGATAAACCATGCATTTTAAATATAAACGCGTTAAAAAGTCTTCGGACATATTACAAAGCATTCACTCGTAAACATTCTCTCCCAAACATTGAGCCTCTATTGCCCGAACACCCTCCATTACTCCGGAGAAGTACAGCTCAGGGCACCTATGCTCCTTTCCAGGAGGCGGAGAGGCGGTGGCTATCTCCATCGCATCCAGCACCGGCCAGTGCACCTTGGCCTTCGCAAAGGCCATCCGAGCTCCCTCAATACAGGAGGAACGCCTTAGTGCGTCAATCCGGGGCGAGGCGTCGCTCAGCTTCTGCACTAGGCCAAAGTAGCTACCCAGCAGTGTCTCGTTGGGCCATAGCCGGATGCAGAGATCCTTCATGGCCGCCTCCGCCATCCGGTGTAGCTCCATCAGCTGCTTTAGCTTCTCAACAAGGAGACGAGAGCGCTCGGGGGCTTCAAACTGCGCTCAGAATAGACGAGCTTCATCTCCTTCTCCCCGCGAAGCACAGAACTGGTTCGCGTCCGCTGTGCTCTTCTGGAGGTCCGAGCAGGCGCCTGAGGAACGCCATACTTGGGTAAGCAACTCGAACTTGCTATCCCCGAAGACACACTGCAATAAATATGGCTTACCATCCATGATAGCCTTGGCCTGGTTGACTTGCTCTTCAAAAGACCGCCTATTCACCCGCTCATTTTGGATATTTGTTTTCAGGGTGGATAGTTCAGCGGCCTGCTCCTTGCCCTTCCGCTCAAGGTCCTCGCACTTTTGGCCGGCGTCCTTAAGCTCCTGTTGGATTTCCTCCACCCGAGCCTCATGCTTGTCGCTGATGGCTCTCAGGGCGGATAGCGCGGTAGCCGCTTCTTTGGCCGCCGCCCTCTCAACCGCAGCCTCCTGCTTCGCCTTCTCGAGCTTGGCCTTGAGCTTCTCAATTTCCTTCGCCGAGGCTGCGTAAGCATTAAAACATATCAAAAAAATACCGCGTTGACAGTACGGTAATGAAGAATTTGGATACTCTAATCCGGCTTACCTTGCGCCTCGTCGAATCTCTTGTTCAGAGCATCAAGCTCGTCTTCGGAGCTTTTGAGCTTTCGGTTTAGCTCGTCCAGCTCGGCAGCATTAGCAGCCGCCGCTGTCGACGAAGCCTGTAAAAAACAAAACTATATCAAGTTACATGGGTTCAAAACTTCCGAACTGTCATAAACATGACCCTGTGTCCGGTCCTCCTAAGAGCTGTTAGAACGTTCCGAACTAATATTGTCCTATACATAGTTCGGATAATGATCTATGCTTGATCCCCAGGTAAGTTTTCCAAACTCACCTAGGGCTCGGGGGCTGCCATGTACATAATGATAACACAAAGAAATTAATATTTCACAAACAGAGCATTACGTGGCTCACTTGAAAGCCCGTCAGGAGACCGTTGAAGGCCTCCCTCAGTCCGCTGTCTACGGACTGTATGCTCTGCAATACCGCACCCATAAGGGTGCGGTGCTCCCCAGAGATGGAGGCGCTTGACAGAGCCTCCCCCATAGCCGGCCACCCGTTGGTCGGTGGCGCCGGTGGGGATCGGTTGACCCGATCTCCAACCGGGGATTGAACCGATGCCTCCGGAGGCATGGTGCGCTCCGGAGACAGCCTTGAAGGTGACTGGACATCTCCTCGTCCGGTCTCCTCAGTGTCCGGGAGGGGCTCGTCCCCCCGGTCTTCGGTGGCCCCACCTCAAGTGTCCGGCTCCAAAGGAGCCTGTTGGGATGACACCTCCGCGGCATCCTTCGTGGCGCCCGGAGGAGAGGGGCGTGACGCGGTCCCGCTCTCCACTAGCTCGGCGGGCGGTGTCTCCCCGTCCGAGACTTGATCGGTGAGAAGAACACATGGTGGGCTGCAAGTCAATAGGCGCTCACATGTTAATAACACTTAAAACTTAGCACTAATAGATCGGGAGGTCTTCGGATCTTTACCTTCGAGCTGGGGCCTTGACCCTGAGGCTCCTTCATGGAACCCTCTCAAATTCCTCGGACTCAGTATCCGAGTCCGAACTGTCTTTGGACAGAACTACCTGTGTCCGACGCGCTTTCTTCTGGGCAGGAGGAAGTACATCCTCTGAGGCGTCCGATGATGCCGCCCTCTTTCCTGCGAGGGGGGCATCGCCTCCGCCCTCACCCTCGTGCTCCTCCTCTTGATTCGAGGAGGCATGGGTTTCTTCGGACATAGCCCCCGGCTGGTCCCTGATGCGCAGGCCTGCTCGGCCTGGTTTCTTCTTCTCTTTCTTCTGTGGCACCTTGTAATGCGCCACGACGAGCATCTCCGACAGCAGCTGGGACCTAGGGTCTTCGGGCTGCGGAGCCGGGCACTTGATGCCCGTGGCCTTGTTCAACCATTCCTGCGAAAATGATCAGAAAGTACTTAGATATTCTTCGGGAGAACGGAGCCGATCTAATGAAACTATGTCATACCTCGGAAGGGGGTTTATCGGCGCGCAGACCCTGGTCCTCCTTCTTGGCCGGCCAGTTCTCCTGCGCCTTGAACAACGCCTTCCATAGCTTCTCCCGTGTGGTGCGGAAGAGTTGACGAATCGTAGGCTCATCGTCAGTCTGATAAGTCCACATAGGAGAGCCCCGGCGCTGGCAGGGGAGGATGCGCCGCCGAAGCATAACCTGGACCACGTTGGTCAGCTCGATTCCGTCCTTGATCATGGAGGCGATGCCCCTCTGCAGGTCATCCACCTCTGTGTCCGACCCCCAGTCGAGGCCCTTTCGGACCCATGAGGTCAATTTGGTCGGGGGGCCGGATCTTAATTCGGCAGGAACAGTTCCGCCTTCCTCCCTTGGCTCGGTGATATAAAACCACTCTTTTTGCCAAGTCTTGATGGTGTCGATGAAGGTGCCGGATGGCCATATTGCGCGTGGAAGCTTGCCGATGACCGCCCCGCCGCAGTCTGCGTGTGCGCCTGCGACACACTTCGGCTTGATGTTGAATATCTTGAGCCATAGTCCGAAGTGTGGTTCGACCCGCAAGAAGGCCTCGCAGACGATGATGAAGGCCGATATATGCATGAAGGAGTTCGGCGGGAGGTCGTGGAAGTCGAGTCCGTAGAAGAACATGAGGCCCCTCACGAAGGGGTGGAGCAGGAAGCTCAGTCCTCAGATGAAGTGAGGAATGAAAACCACCCTCTCGCCTAGTTTGGGGGTGGGAATCACCTGGCCCTCCTCTGTGGCGCGGTGGAAGATGTTGGCGGGGAGGTAGCCGGCCTCCTTGAGGTCCCGGATGTCCTGGTCTGTGACTGTGGAAGCCTCCCACTTGCCGTTGGAGCTTGAGCCGGCCATGGCTGAGCTCGGAGGAGGGAGGGTGGAAAACCTAGATCTGGGCTCTGGGGGATCAGTAGATTGGGGAAGCAGGGGTGCGAATGGGAAGTGCGGATAAGCCTTGGGGTTTTCTTCCCCTTTTATTGGGCTTGTCGTCGGTTGGCCTCCCTTCACTGCGCCGTGAATCCCTCCGCTTCCCAAGACGTGCGTGCCGTTGTACGCGCATGATTAAACATATCCCGTGTGAAACGGAGCACAATCTGTGCATTGATGGATCGTGCTGAGGAAAACGGCCTCGAACCGTGAATCGAGTCTTTACAACTGGTTTAGTGGTCGTGGTGGGCCGTGACCTTTCATCTGAAAGGTTGTTAGAGAGCATTGTTGGCTCCTTGACGTTTGGCCTTCAGGGCCGAGTTATTCATGATGTTCGGACGATCTATGATCGGAAAAACTACACGTCGTCGGAAGCCGAGCTAAACTTGGCCGATCACTATTCGGAGAAAAGGAACTCGCCTCGCAAGCCGAAGACTCTGATTATTTGAAGCAGCTAGAGCTTGGACCCTTGGCGTTGGAGGCTAGTTCGGGGGCTACTGAGGGAGTCCTGGTTTAAGGGGTCCTCGGGGGGCCGACCTATTTCTTATGGGCCGGACTGTATGGGCCGTTTGCCGAGCACTGGATTGATCGAAGACCCTGTCTCCAGGAAGGAAGCTTCAAGGATCGTGGCGTATTCTCCACGTTTGGAGTAGTGAATAGGCATGTTTATCCCTTCGACGTGTAACCGACCATGTGTAAACCCTAGGTACCCTCGGCGTCTATATAAGCCGAAGGGTTTTAGGTTGTAGGCCAAGAGAGAACTCATCTAGGGTTTTAGTCATACGATCTCATGGTAGATCAACTCTGTAATCCTTATACCATCAATATAATCAAGCAGGACGTAGGGTATTACCTCCATAGGAGGGCCCGAACCTGGGTAAACATCGTCTCCCACTTCTCCTGTTACCATCGATTCTAGTCTCACAGTTCGGGACCCCCTACCCGAGATCCGCCGGTTTTGACACCGACATCGAGCTTCTTTAGTTGTGGGCGCGTCGTCTTGACGTGCCCGATGCAGCCAAAGGTGCACAGGAAGCATACGTCGGGCTTCCTCCCATACCATGCCTCGTAAGGCGTCTTGCCGTCGACGCTCCTTGTGAAGGAGCGGTTGAGGCTGAAGACGGCCATGAGCACGGCCTCCCCACAATACGTTCTCGGCACCTGCTTTGCCTTGAGCATGCAGCGTGCCATCCCAAGCACCGTCTGGTTCCTCCGCTCGATGACGCCGTTCTGCTGCGTCGAGTAGGGGGCCGTGAGATGGCGTTGCACCCCCTTGTCGTCGCAGTGCTTGTAGAACGTGGACGATGTGAACTTGCCGCCACGGTCCGTGCGCAGTACGCGCAGCTTGTGGCCGCACTCGACCTCTGCTGCCGCTTGCTGCTTGACGATGGCTTGCTCTGCCTCGTCCTTGGAGGCGAGGAGCAACACCCACATGAACCTGCTGTAGTCATCAACAAGCAGCAGGATGTAGCGACGCCCTCCTGGCTTTTTCGGGGTGATTGGGCCGCAGAGGTCCCCGTGAACCAGCTCCAGGGGTTTCTGCGCCCGATAGCGTGCCTTCTCAGGAAATGGCAGGCGCCGCTGCTTCCCGGCAAGACACGCATCGCACAGCTTGTCAGCATGCTGGTGTCCTCGAACGAGGTTGCCTCGTGCCATCTTCCGCAGCCCGTCGAAGTGCTGGTGTCCTAGCCGGGCATGCCAACGCCACGCGTTGGAGACACGGCCCACGGCAAGGCACACAGGATGCACGGGTCGAAAGAAGAATTTGTAGAGGCGGTTTGGCGAGCGGGTTACCTCAATGAGCAGCCTCTTTTGCTGGTCGCGCGTGGTGAGCACACCGCGCCAGATACCGATGTCGAACCAGCCCTCATCGAGTTGTCCGACACTCACGACGCTGCTCTTGAGTGCCAGGATGAAGTAGACGTCCGTGAACGCCTTATGATTACCCCCTTTGTCCGCAAAAATGACGGTCCCGCGCCCGTGGATGTCCACCACGGATCCATCCGCGAACCGCACCTTCCCGGTGATTGAGCGGTCCAGCTCCGCGAACGCGTTGACCGAACCAGTCATGTAGTTCGTGGCGCCGGTGTCGAGGAACCAACCCTCACTCTGCTTGTCGCCTGCAAGCGTGGGTGTGGTCACGGCTCTCTCCTCATTGAGGAAGATGAAGCCGCACACACATGTCGTTGCCGAGGAGCCATCTCCTGCCAACGCAGTAGACCCTGAACAACTCGTCGTCGGGGTGTGGGTGACCTGAGTCGTCGTGCGCTCCTGCACGGACTCGATGGTCGCCATCATCATGGCCGGAGCACGGTCCGCCAGATGCGTCGTTGCCACGCCATCTTGCGCGGGCTTGTCGGGTCCCGAGGTAGTCGAGGACGCCGTTGCCGGGGTGTGGCTCCCGCACACCCGGACCTTCATCGCCTCCCAGTCGACAGGCCCCGAGAACGTTGTTGTCGAGGTGTGACCTATAACTGAAGGGATAGTTCCCGTGGACGGGCTCCGTGCCTCTCGCACGGAATGGGTGGTTGTCGCGGCCGTGGTCGTGGGAGACACCATGCTCTCCTGCACGGGCTCGACCCTTGCAAGCATCATTGCCGGCCCACCGTCCACGTCTGCCTGCATGAGGTTTGCCTCTGCCGCGGTTTTCTCTTCGGCTATCCTCGTGCGGCATTCCCGGACCCAATGACCCGGTCTGTTGCAGTAGTGGCACTTGCCACCGTTGCCAGAGCCTCGCCCAGCTCCGCCCTGGCCAGGCTTGCGACCGCGGTTGCCGCCGCCTCTCTGGGCGTGGCCTCCACCTCTGCCGCGAGCACTGCTTCCCGTGGGGGTGCCTCCCCCACTGCCGGAAGAGCCGTCGTGTCCGCGCTGCTGAAGCTGCGCGTCCCACTGCTCCCTGGTGAGTAGTAGTTCACCGCCAGCGCGGTTGTCAGCTTCGTCGCCGCGCTCCTCGACGACCTTGAGCCGCCCTACCAGCTCCTCTATCGTCATGGTGGAGAGATCCACCAAGCTCTCGATGGACCAGGCCAGTTGCTTGTACTGCCTGGGGACGACGCGGAGAAACTTGAGAATCACCATCTTGTTGTCGATGTGATCCCCAAGCATTGCGAGCTCGTTGACGAGACCTTGCAGCCGCAGGGCAAAGTCGTCAACTTGTTCACCGGCCTTGAACCGGGTCTCCTCGTACTGGAGGCGCAAGGTCTGGGCCTTCGACTCCCGTACGCGCTCTACGCCGATGCGCAGAGTCTTGATGGTGTCGCATGCTTCCTTGGCCGTCTTCTTGGCGCCAAGGGTGAGCACCATCTCCGGTGGGACGGAGCGCAGGATTGCCTCCATCGCCATCCGGTCCTCCTTGAACTCGACATCGCCGGTCTCCACGGCCTTCCACATATGCCGCGCCTCCATGACGACTTTCATCAGGAGCGACCAACTTGGATAGTTGGTCCGCGTGAGGAGAGGGAAGGAGGTACTGGACATGCCCACGTCACGCACGGAGCGTGGCGCACCCAGCTCACCTCTCGGCCTGCCTCGCAGCGCCAACGCGTCCGCCGCACGCGCCTCCTCAGCCGCGATCTGCTCGGCGGTCCGGGAGGGGTCGCCGGCACCGCCGTTCTTGGTCATATGCTTTGGAATAACCTGTGGCTTTGATGCCAATTGTTAGCCTGAACTACAAGTAGCTAGTAGCTAATCTCTCTCTCAGTACAATCTAGCAGAGGAACACTACAACCAGCACACTCACTAGTTGTGCCTCGGACTAGAGCAATGCGCTCACACGCTAGAGACTAGAGCAGGAATACTACTTGAGCTGAATACTTGTATTAGAAACTGGATGGCCTGCTTACAACCGGAGTGTGTAGCTCCTTATATAGTGTCACGAACCGACCTAGGGTAGATATTTTTGACTAGCTATATCTAACACGTATGCTGCTTCTAGTACTCCTAGAGACTACTACTAGGTACAGCTCAGCTCATGATGTTTTGCCTTAGCTAGTAAGCTATGTATGCTGCCGACATACACAGATATTTCTCACTGCTAGCTGCTGGAGCATTTGCTCCTTGCCGACATGTTCATTTATGTTTTTTCTTGCACTTCGGTAGACAGGGTTTAAGCTCACACTCCTCGCAGGCGTGAGCAGCACTAGCAGCAGCCGCTCCATGGCTGCTGGCAGGCGAGTTCCTCGCAGCGAGCGCAAGGGTTGGCTGTCGTGGAGGGGCGCGGGAACACACGGTGGTTCAGGGGCATCACGGTGGGCCCCGGGCGCCGGCGGGCGGGGAGTCTGGGTCGCGGGCACAGGCGGGTGGGGAGTCCAGGGAGGGGGCGGCGGTGGGTCCAGGGAGGGGGGCCGGCGGCGGGCAAGGGTTCGGGGAGGACGATTGGCAGAGGCGGACGATGGAGTAACATGAATTTTACTCAAGCCCGTTTCAATGAAGTATATTTAGGAAAATGCTCCTTTCCATGAAGTATATTTAGGAAAATGAGAGGCGTCGAAGTATAATTTTTACTCCCTTAGGATGAATTGGGATCGGTTAGGTGCGCTGTAAGGAAATAAAATCAAATTTTTTTACTTCCTTATAGCCATTTAGGGAATCTGTTAGAAATGGCCTAGGTACCTATAGCGGTGCAAGATGACCACGATTCACCACCATGTTTGCGTGGGCAATGCATTTCATAGTGATTTTGCACACAAGTTGCAAGGGCAACTCAAAGGCAAGGACATATTTAACCCGCGTGTGTTTGGGTCCGCATAGACAAAAAAAACTATCCAACGTGCCGACATAAATGGACCGGCATCCATTTTGCTGTCCGCTTGGACCCATTTTTTTGCCGAAATTTGGATCAAGTTTGCGCCGTCGTCATAGACACGCAGCGGACGCCCGCGGCGTCCTCCTTTTGTCCTCCTTGGCACACCTTCCCGTGGCACATTGACCTTTGTCCTCACTCCCACCAACACCCAGGCGACGTCGCCGCAAGCCACTTCCTTCCTCTTCGCCACCGCCCTAGCCCTGCCGTCGCATCAACCAATGGCCCAACCGCCAACGCATCAACGGACGCCCACTCTTGCCGGCGTTGTGGCCGCTTCTCGCTGCCGTTGGAGTACTGCAAGGCCCGCCTATATAGGGTCGCCGACAGCCCTCGACATACCATCGCCACCTCCACGGTCATTTTTTATTTATATGTATGGAATATGCAAAATAAAATAAAAAAGGTAAAAAAAAAGGCCGAGGGGGACCAAATAGGTCGGCCGGTTGGGCGCACTTCCCACAAATCATGGAGAAGAGGTGGACACCTTCCCTTATGGCGACCCAAATGGAAAATAGCAAACAAACTTTTTATCCGTTTGGGTCGGCCAGTTGGAGTTGGCCTGGCTCTATGGTGTATGGTGTAGATGTCTGCTGTTTTACCTGGATTATCTCTCTGTGATTCATTTTTGCAATCAATATAATATCTTGTTTCTTGGTGAAGGGTGTGGTGTGGCACACACGTACCTTTTAATGCTTTTGGAAAGGACTCGTCGGGAACCACGTGTGATGCTAGCCGTATCTGAATTACGTAACCCCAATGTTTATGCCTGCTTCCATCCCAGAAAAAGGAAGAAAAAGACATATATTATGTAGCTACTATCCATACGGCCATACCGCCTATAAATAGCGCTGGGCATGGGATAACAAAGCAAACACACCCACACATACACATACACATACACAGAGGGGAAGAGAAAGAGAAAGAAAGGAAGAGGGGTTTCATTTGCACTTGCACAGCATGGGGGGCACCAAGAAGAAGGCGCTCATCGGTGTGGTGGCTCCATTGGTGGTTCTGCAGCTGCTCATGGCGGCAGCTCCGACGGCTATGGCCCGCTCACTGGAGGAACCGAAGAAGAGGGCGTGGACAGCAAAGCCAAACATAGCCATGGAGCACACCATACTGCCTAACGGAAATTTTTTCTGTTTTGACCTTTTGGGCTAACTAATTTCAGATTTGACCTAGCTTTTAACTTTTTTTTCGAATCTGGCCTCTTTTGGTGACGCCAACATCCCTGGCGTCTGGTTTGCATGGGAGACGCCAGGCTCCCTGGCGTCTGGTCACGGGCCCGCGGACCGGCTGGCCCGTTGACTTGCAAACGTGGCAAAGGTCCAGACGCCAGGGACCTGGCGTCTAGTATCGGTAAGTGAATCACGCGCACGGGCCCGCCCCACCCCTTGCCATCTTCTTCTTGCGGCCGAGAGGAACAGATCGGGCCTCTCCCTCTCACCCCTCTTCTCCCTCACACCAATCCCCCCTTTGATCTAGTCCATGCTCCACCCAAATCCGTGGATCTGAGCCCCCCAAGCATCTTTGAGGTATTCTCCCCCAATCCCTCCAATTTGTTTTTGTTAGAACATCTTCTTTTTAGAGCATTATTCAAGATTAGGTGATGTTAAATTAGTACATGATTTATTAGCTTTAGGAATTTTTGTGTAGTTGTTAGATGATATAGGTGATTTGTATGTAGTAGAAGATGTGTTGTTTAATATGTATGCAATTATATTTTGTTTTGTTCAATATGTAAATGGACATATCGTTGGATTTTTTTTTTGCAAAAGAGATGATGAAATATGATGGTTGTGTGATGAATGGGTGTTGATGATGAATGAATTTTTTTAGAGAGATGTTGAATGAATTTTTTTAGAGAGATGTTGCATATGAGATGATGAATGAATTTTTTTAGAGAGATGTTGCATATGAAGAAATATTGCATATATTCTTCATGTATTTAAATATCATGATGTGAATTTTGGATAGGATGGCGGATAATGATGGCCCTTGGTATGACGGATTAATCGAGGAGTTCGATAGAGTTCATCGTGGTCGTGCCATTGAGAATCGGAAGGTAAGAAGGAAGACTTATCAATTATTGGTGTTTTTTCATGTGTGTTCTTCTGCTGATATGTGAAAGCACATTTGCTCCCTTGGTGGTTTTGGTAATTAATAACAACATATAAGTCATTGAACTAATGTCTCCACTAAGTATATTTCAGGGAAAGTTCAATGATAGGATTGGCAAAAGGATTGTGGAGATTGTGAAGATACCCCAAGATGCAAGGAAATGAATTGGCAAAGCTTCAAGCAAGAGGACTCTACATTTTACTTTGTGAGAAATCACTTTGAGTCCATAGGAAAGCCAATACTATTAAAAGGGGGTAAGGTACTGTTGGTGAACAAAATGCTCATACGTGCACAAGTGATAGTCACCAAAAACACCCACAAGCTCTTCCACAAAAGTCTGTCCAAAGTCAAATATCCAAAATCGGTGCAACCAACACTTTCCACTCGGTGCCACCGATTCCCATACTCAGACAGACCTAAGCCAAACCCTAGCCTTTCGGTGCAACCGATTCTGCTTCGGTGCCACCGAGTTCAGCTTGCCAACTTTCTGTTACCCAATTTCACAAAATCGGTCCGACCGAGTTTGTGGAATCGGCGTCACCGAGATTGGGCAATCTGACCGTTGGTCACCTTATCGGTGCAACCGAGTTTTATATATCGGTCTCACCGAGATTCAAAAGTTGCTAACTTTGAAGCAACTCGGTACCACCGAGATTCACACATCGGTGTCACCGAGTTGGTCACTTAAGGTGTAACGGTTGGATTTTTGGAGATGCCTATATATACCCCTTCACCACCACCCACTCGAAAGAGAAACACTCAGAACTATTCCATACTTGCCCCGTCCAGTTTTCTGAGAGAGAGCCACCTACTCATGTGTTGAGATCAAGCCATTCCATTCCAACCATATGAATCTTGATCTCTAGCCTCCCCAAGTTGCTTTCCACCAATCCCATCTCTTCTACCAAGCCAAATCTGTGAGAGAGTGATTGTGTGTTGAGGAGTCTATCATCTTGAAGCACAAGAGCAAGGAGTTCATCGTCATTACCGAGCCTATTACCTTTTGGAGGGTGGTGCCTCCTAGATTGGTTAGGTGTCGCTTGGGAGCCTCCTACTTCGTGTTGTGGAGTTGAACCAAGAAGTTTGTAAGGGCAAGGAGATCGCCTACTTCGTGAAGATCTACCCATAGTGAGGCTAGTCCTTCGTGGACGGAAGCCGTTATGGAATAGTCAAGGTTGCTACTTTGTGGACCCTTCGTGGTTGGAGCCCTCCGTGGACTCTCGCGACCGTCACCCTCCGTGGGTTGAAGACTCCATAAACGTGGACGTAAGATAGTACCACCTATCGGAACCACGGGAAAAATCACCGTGTCTACAAATTGCGTTTGATCTTCCTACCCTTCCTTTACTACTCATGCTTGTTGTTACTTTCCGCTGCAATACTCTTAGACATGCATGTGTAGGGTGTACTTGACTTGCTATGAATGCTAAAATCTGCCAACACTAAAAATTGGGAAAAGGCTAAATTTTTATTTGGTCAAGTAGTCTAATCACCCCCCTCTAGACATACTTTCGGTCCTACAAGTGGTATCAGAGCTTTGGTCTCCATTGCATTGGTCTCACAACCTAGGAGAGTATGGCGTCTAGTGAGGGAAATTATCACCGTAGAGGTCACTACTTCGATGGCACTAATTTTGCTAGTTGGAAGCACAAAATGAAAATGCATATTCTTGGTCATAACCCCGCCGTATGGGCTGTTGTTCGTGTTGGCTTGCAAGGTGAATTCTTTGGTGATGGAAAGGACCCGGATCGTGAAGCGACCGCGGATGAACTGAAGATGTTGCAATACAACGCTCAAGCATGCGACATTCTCTTCAACTGCCTATGCCCCGAAGAATTCAACAAAATCAGCCGTCTTGAGAATGCAAAAGAGATTTGGGATACTTTAGTTGATATGCACGAAGGAACCGAGTCCGTGAGAGAATCCAAGTTGGATGTTCTTCAAAGTCAGCTTGACAAGTTCGAGATGAAGGATGGTGAAGGAGTCGCGGAGATGTACTCTAGTCTAGCTCTCATCACCAATGAGATTGCCGGCTCAGGAAGCGAAGAAATGACCAACAAATTCATTATCAAGAAGATACTTCGAGCTTTGGATGAGAGATACGACACCGTGTGCACATTGATCCAAATGATGCCCAAATACAAAGATCTCAAGCCTACGGAAGTCATTGGAAAGATTGTTGCTCATGAGATGACACTCAAAGACAAAGAAGAGCTTCACAACAAGTCTAGCGGTGCTTACAAAGCCACAAGTGATGCTACCACAACTTCAAGCGACAACCTTGTCACCAATGAAGAGATAAGCCTCATGGTCAAGAAATTCAACAAGTTCTACAAGAATAGAGGCAAAGAACGAAGCTCCAACTCAAGATATGAAGAGAAGCGTTCGTCAAGTCGTGACCGCAATTGCTACAATTGTGGGAAGCCCAGACACTACTCCAATGAGTGCACGGCTCCCTACGAACGAAGAGAAGAGTCACCTAGAAGACGAAGCTCAAGGAATGAAGCACCTCAAAGAGAGAGAAGGAGTAGAGATGATCGTTATGAACGAAGACCCTCAAGGAGAAGTAGGGATTCGGAGAAGAAGGACAAGTACACCAAGAGCTACACAAGAAGAAAACATCAAGCTCATGTTGGTGAATGGGTTTCCGGCTCCGACTCCGACGACAACTCCGAGAGAAGCTATCGCTCCAACTCCGACTATAGTCAAGATGAAGGTGTTTCCGGACTTGCACTAGTGACTACCAACTCCTATGATCTATTTGATTCACCAAACGAAGGGAGTGGAAGTTGCTTCATGGCTAAAGGCCCCAAGGTATCACACCCCGAGTATCTTGATTTCAATAGTGATGAAGATTATTTACTTTGAGAAGATGACTTGCTCTTTGATGAAACTAGTGATGTTAGTCAACATGAACTTGATAATTCTCATGCTAGTCAAGATAAGTCATTTGATGATCATAAGATGAAAATAGAACAACTAACTAAAGAGCTAAACACTCTTAAGTTAGTGATACGTCTCTGTCGTATCTATAATTTTTGATTATTTCATGCCAATATTCTACAAATTTCATATACTTTTGGCAACTTTTTATACTATTTTTGGGACTAACATATTGATCCAGTGCCCAGTGCCAGTTCCTGTTTGTTGCATGTTTTTTGTTTCGCAGAAAATCCATATCAAACGAAGTCCAAACGGGATAAAAACTTACGGAGATTTTTTTTAGAATATATGTGAATTTTGGGAAGTGGACTCAACAGAAGGCGGTGCCCGAGGGGCCCACAAGTGGCAAGGGAGCGCCCTGGGGGGTAGGGCGCGCCCTGGGGGCTTGTGGCCACCCCGTAAGGCGGTTGGTTCCCTTCTTTCGCCGCAAGAAAGCTAATATCTGGCTAAAAATCGTGTTAAAATTTCAGCCCAATCGGAGTTACGGATCTCCGGTAATTTAAGAAACGGTGAAAGGCCAGAATCTGAGAAGGCAGGAACAGAAGGAAACAGAGAGAGAGATCCAATCTTGCAGGGGCTCCCACCCCTCCGCCGCCATGGAAGCCAAGGACCAGAGGGGAAACCCTCCTCCCATCTAGGGCGGAGGTCAAGGAAGAAGAATAAGGAGGGGGGCTCTCTCCCCCTCTCTCCCGGTGGCACCGGAACGCCGTCGGGGCCATCATCGTGACGACGATCTACACCAACAACTTCGCCGCCGTCATCACCAACTCTCTCCCCCTCTATGCAGTGGTGTAACACCCCTTCTCCCCACTGTAATCTCTACTTAAACATGGTGCTCAATGCTATATATTATTTCCCAATGATGTATGGCTATCCTATGATATTTGAGTAGATCCGTTTTGTCCTATGGGTTGATTGATGATCATGATTGGTTTGAGTTGCATGTTTTATTATTGGTGCTGTCCTATGGTGCTCTCCATGTCGCACAAGCGTGAGGGATCCCCGCTGTAGGGTTTGCAATATGTTCATGATTCGCTTATGGTGGGTGGCGTGAGTGACAGAAGCACAGACCCGAGTAAGTAGGTTGTTTGTGTATGGGAGTAAAGAGGACTTGATACTTAATGCTATGGTTGGGTTTTACCTTAATGATGTTTAGTAGTTGCGGATGCTTGCTAGAGTTCCAATCATAAGTGCCTATGATCCAAGTAGAGAAAGTATGTTAGCTTATGCCTCTCCCTTATATAAAATTGCAATAATGATTACCGGTCTCGTTATCGATTGCCTAGGGACAAATAATTTTCTTGTGACAAAAAGCTCTCTACTAAAACTCACTTAGTTGTTTCTTTATCTAAACAGCCCCTAGTTTTTATTTACGCACTCTTTATTATCTTGCAAACCTATCCTACAACACCTACAAAGTACTTCTAGTTTCATACTTGTTCTAGGTAAAGCGAACGTTAAGCGTGCGTAGAGTTGTATCGGTGGTCGATAGAACTTGAGGGAATATTCGTTCTACCTTTAGCTCCTCATTGGGTTCGACACTCTTACTTATCGAAAGAGGCTACAAATGATCCCCTATACTTGTGGGTTATCAAGACCTTTTTCTGGGGCCGTTGCCGGGGAGCAATAGCATGGGGTGAATATTTTCGTGTGTGCTTGTTTGCTTTATCACTAAGTAATTTTTATTTTTCTGTTATTAACTTGTTTTCTATCTTTAGATATGGTTAGGAAACGCAAAATACCAGAAAAATTAGATTTACTTGCTGATCCAAAAGTTGAGGAACCACTAGTGTTCCGTACCACCGAAGAATATTACTTGGGTCATCTTCGATCCACTTGTGCTCGTGCTGAAACCCCAACTAGCTTAGTTTAGGGCAAATCATTAAATGAGCATGCTTATTATGTGCGACACCGCTTATCTCAAAAAGGGAAACTTTTATGGCATCATATTAATACTTTGCAATGCTATGCTTGGAATTTATGCGAAATTTATGATTTTACTTGTTGTTCTGAAGACCCTAAAAAACACCTTCCCTATCAATGTGAGTTTAAGGATAATGGAATCGTATCTTCTTATGCCAAGGCTGTTTATAATTACTATGATATTGAGCAAATGCAAGAATTTGTTGCTTTTAAGGGTGCCTATGAAATTGCTTCTTTGATTGAAAAGTATGATGCTACTCTTTACAAATCTGAAAGTTTTGCCATACTTAAATATTGCTATGAAAACTATGCTTCTAATGCTTATGTTAAGCCATATATTGAGGACTCCTCCGCTGTCCAAGAGGAGACTAATATTTTGCAGGAAAATATGGAACAAGAAATTCCTGACATTGTGAGCTCATTAGATGAAAAAGATGACGAGGAGAGCGAATAACAAAAGGAGGAAGAGCGGATTAGCTACCCGTGCCCACCTTCTAATGAGAGTAACTCTTCAACTCATACATTGTTTAATTTCCCTTCGTGCTTACCGAAGGATGAATGCTATGTTGATTGCTATGATCCCTTGGATTCATTTGGAATATCCCTTTTTGATGAAATTGATGCTTGCTATGCTTGTGGCCACGATGCCAATATGAATGATGCTTATGGAGATGAACTTGCTATAGTTCCTTATGTTAAACATGAAATTGTTGCTATTGCACCCACACATGACAGTCCTATTATCTTTTTGAATTCTCCAAACTACACTATATCGGAGAAGTTTGCACTTATTAAGGATTATATTGATGGGTTGCGTTTTACCATTACACATGATGATTTTGATGAGTATAATATGCATGTGCTTGCTGCTCCTACTTGCAATTATTATGAGAGAGGAACTACATCTCCACCTCTCTATGTTTCCAATACGATAAAATTGCAAGAAACTGCTTATGCTATGTATTGGCCTTTACTTGATGTGCATGAATTGTTCTTTTATAATATGCCAATGCATAGGAAGAGAGTTAGACTTCGTTGTTGCATGATATATGTTAATTTGTGCTCACTACTAAATTACAAATCATTGTTAATTAAAATTGGCTTTGATATACCTTGGGATCCGGGTGGATCCATTACTTGAGCACTTTATGCCTAGCTTAATGGCTTTAAAGAAAGCGCTGCTAGGGAGACAACCCGTAAGTTTTAGAGAGTCATTTTATTCTGTTGTGTGCTTTTATATAGTTTAAAAAACAAAAAAAATAAAGAGGGGAACCTAAAACTTTTTCAAAAAGAAAAGTGAAAGTGAGAGAGACGAGCATTGTTAAAATGGGAGCATGTCTTGAACTTTGTTCATGCCCATGGAAACCTTGTGAATCTTAATTACAAAAACTTTTCAACAAAAATAATTATCCCCCTGTATAAATCCATTGTATTATAAAAATAATGTGCCAAGAATTACCTTTAGGATGTTTAAATTGCTTGTTTGATATGTGCTGTGTAAGAACAGAAACTTTTGCTGCAGTGTTTGAATTTCTATATTTTACTGGAGCGTGCAAAAATTCTGAATTTTTTACACAATACTTTTATACAAATTATTGACCACGTCCTAATTTTTCAGAATTTTTAGAGTTACAGAAGTGTGGTGAATGTTCAGATTACTACAGACTGTCCTGTTTTTGACAGATTCTGTTTTTGATGCATTGTTTTGCTCGTTTTGATGAAACTATCGATTGTATCGATGGTATAAGCCATGGACAAGTTATATTACAGTGTCTACAATGCAAAAACAAAATATGAATTGGTTGGCAACAGTACTTAAAGTTGTAATTTGCTTTATTATTACTAACGGATCTCACGAGGGTTTTGTTAAGTTTTGTGTGATTGAAGTTTTCAAGTTTAGGGTGAGATCACGATGGATGAAGGAATAAGAAGTGGAAAGAGACTAAGCTTGAGGATGCCTGAGGCACCCCAAGGTAATATTCAAGGACTCCCAAGAAACTAAGCTTGGGGATGCCCCGGAAGGCATCCCCTCTTTCTTCAAACAACCATCGGTAATTTTACTTGGAGCTATATTTTTATTCGTCACATGATATGCGTAAATCTTGGAGCGTCGTGTGCTTTTTATTTTTCTTTTAATAATGCACCATGCTGGTATGAGAAAGTCGTTGGTTGATTTATAGAAGGCTCTTTGCACCTCACTTATATCTTTTGAGTATGGCTTTGTAGAATGCTTCATGTGCTTCACTTATATCATTTGAAGTTTGGATTGCCTGTTTCTCTACACATAGAAAACCGCCATTTGTATAATGCTCTTTTGCTTCCCTTATATTTGTTAGAGCATTGGCATATCTTTGGTAGAAACAATTAAACTCTCATGCTTCACTTATATCTATTTAGAGAGTTAACAGGAATTGGTCATTCACATGGTTAGTCATAAAATCCTACATAAAACTTGTAGATCACTGAATATGATATGTTTGATTCCTTGCAATAGTTTTCCGATATAAAGATGGTCATACTAGAGTCATGCTAGTGAGTAATTGTGGATTGGTAGAAATATTTGTGTTAAAGTTTGTGATTCCCGTAGCATGCACGTATGGTAAACCGTTATGTGAAGAAGTCGGAGCATGATTTATTTATTGATTGTCATCTTTTGTGTGGAGGTCGGGATCGCGCGATGGTTAACTCCTACCAACCCTTCCCCTAGGAGCATGCGTGTAGTACTTTGTTTCGATGACTAATAAATTTTTGCAATAAGTATGTGAGTTCTTTATGACTAATGTTGAGTCCATGGATTATACGCATTCTCACCCTTCCACCATTGCTAGCCTCTCTAGTACCGTGCAACTTTCGCCGGTGCATTACACCCACCATATATCCTTCCTCAAAAAAGCCACCATACCTACCTATTATGGCATTTCCATAGCCATTCCGAGATATATTGCCATGCAACTTCCACCGTTCCATTTATTATGACACGCACCATCATTTCCATATTGCTTTGCGTGATCGTAAGATAGCTAGCATGATGTTTTCATGGCTTGTCCGTTTTTTGATGTCATTGCTACGCTAGATCATTGCACATCCCGGTACACCGCCGGAGGCATTCAAATAGCGTCATATTTTGTTCTAGTATCGAGTTGTAATTCTTGAGTTGTAAGTAAATAAAAGTGTGATGATCATCATTATTAGAGCATTGTCCCGTGTGAGGAAAGGATGATGGAAGCTATGATTCCCTCACAAGTTGGGATGAGTCTCCGGACTTTACAAATAAATAAAAGAGGCCAAAGAAGCCCAAATAAAAAAAATGAGGCCAAAGAAGCCCACCAAAAAAAACAAAAAAAAATGAGAGAAAAGAGAGAAGGGGCAATGCTACTATTCCTTTTTCCACACTTGTGCTTCAGAGTAGCACCATGTTTTTTATATGGAGAGTCTCCTATGTTGTCACTTTCATATACTAGTGGGAATTTTTCATTATAAAACTTGGCTTGCATATTCCAATGATGGGCTTCCTCCAATTGTCCTAGGTCTTCATGAGCAAGCAAGTTGGATGCACACCCACTTAGTTTCTTTTGAGCTTTCATACACTTATAGCTCTAGTGCATCCGTTGCATGGCAATCCCTACTCACTCACATTGATATCTATTGATGGGCATCTTCATAGCCCATTGATACGCCTAGTTGATGTGAGACTATCTCCTTCTTTTTGTCTTCTCCACAACCACCATATTCTATTCCACCTATAGTGCTATATCCATGGCTCACGCTCATGTATTGCGTGAAAGTTGAAAAGGTTTGAGAATACTAGAGTATGAAACAATTGCTTGGATAAAACCGGGGTTGTGCATGATTTAATACTTTGTGTGGTGAAGATGGAGCATAGCCAGACTATATGATTTTGTAGGGATAACTTTCTTTTAGCCATGATATTTTGAGAAGACATGATTGCTTTATTAGTATGCTTGAAGTATTATTGTGTTAATGTCAAATGATAGACTATTGCTTTGAATCACTCGTGTCTTAATATTCATGCCATGATTAGATTATATGATCAAGATTATGCTAGGTAGAATTCCACATCAAAAATTATCTTTTTTATCATTTACCTACTCGAGGACGAGCAGGAATTAAGCTTGGGGATGCTGATACGTCTCCGTCGTATCTATAATTTTTGATTGTTTCATGTCAATATTCTACAAATTTCATATACTTTTGGTATCTTTTTATACTATTTTTGGGACTAACATATTGATCCAGTGCCCAGTGCCAGTTCCTGTTTGTTGCATGTTTTTTGTTTCGCAGAAAATCCATATCAAACGAAGTCCAAATGGGATAAAAACTTACGGATATTTTTTTTGGAATATATGTGAATTTTGGGAAGTGGAATCAATAGAAGGCGGTGCCCGAGGGGCCCACAAGCCACAAGGGCGCGCCCTACTTGTGGCCACCCCGTAAGGCGGTTGGTGCCCTTCTTTCGCGGCAAGAAAGCTAATATCCGGATAAAAATCGTGTTAAAATTTCAGGCCAATCGGAGTTACGGATCTCCGGGAATTTAACAAACGGTGAAAGGCCAGAATCTGAGAAGGCAGAAATAGAAGGAAACAGAGAGAGAGATCCAATCTCGGAGGGGCTCCCGCCACTCCGCCGCCATGGAAGCCAAGGACCAGAGGGGAAATCCTCCTCCCATCTAGGGGGTAGGTCATGGAAGAAGAAGAAGGAGGGGGCTCTCTCCCCCTCTCTCCCGGTGGCATCGGAACGGCACCGGGACCATCATCGTGACGGCGATCTACACCAACAACTTCGCCGCCGTCATCACCAACTCTCTCCCCCTCTATGCAGCGGTGTAACACCCCTTCTCCCTGCTGTAATCTCTACTTAAACATGGTGCTCAACGCTATATATTATTTCCCAATGATGTATGGCTATCCTATGATATTTGAGTAGATCCGTTTTGTCCTATGGGTTGATTGATGATCATGATTGGTTTGAGTTGCATGTTTTATTATTGGTGCTGTCCTATGGTGCTCTCCATGTCGCACAAGCGTGAGGGATCCCCGCTGTAGGGTTTTCAATATGTTCATGATTCGCTTATGGTGGGTGGCGTGAGTGACAGAAGCACAGACCCGAGTAAGTAGGTTGTTTGCGTATGGGAGTAAAGAGGACTTGATACTTAATGCTATGGTTGGGTTTTACCTTAATGATCTTTAGTAGTTGCGGATGCTTGCTAGAGTTCCAATCATAAGTGCATATGATCCAAGTAGAGAAAGTATGTTAGCTTATGCCTCTCCCTCATATAAAATTGCAATAATGATTACCGGTCTAGTTATCGATTGCCTAGGGACAAATAACTTTCTTGTGACAAAAATCTCTCTACTAAAACTCACTTAGTTGTTTCTTTATCTAAACTGCCCCTAGTTTTTATTTACGTGCTCTTTATTATCTTGCAAACCTATCCTACAACACCTACAAAGTACTTCTAGTTTCATACTTGTTCTAGGTAAAGCGAACGTTAAGCATGCGTAGAGTTGTATCGGTGGTCGATAGAACTTGAGGGAATATTCGTTCTACCTTTAGCTCCTCGTTGGGTTCTACACGCTTACTTATCAAAAGATGCTACAACTGATCCCCTATACTTGTGGGTTATCAGTTAGCCCATGAATCTACTCTCGAAGATCATAGAGAGCTTGTAAGAACTCATGAGAAGCTACGCTTCGAGAAGCTCAACTTGGAGCAAGAGCATGAGTTTCTTAAAGCTATCAATGACGATCTCCGCAAGAAGACTTCATCTTATCTAGCCAAATGACTACTCTTTTCTACAGTCATGCCACAAGTTAAATCTAAACAAACTAGTAACAAAGGCAAGAAAGGTTCTTCATCTAGTAGCAACAATAAAAATGCTAAACCTAATGATGTTGCTTCTAGTAGTTCTATTGATTCCACTAATGATGATTCTCTTAGCCAAGTTACACTTGAGCAAGAAAATGCTTTATTGAAAGGAATTATAGAGAAAGGTATCTACAAGAGTCTTGCCGGATGTAAGCAATTTGAGGAAATTGTACGCAAGCACGGAGGATACCGGAAGAACCATGGCATTGGCTACTTCAACGCTAATGTAGTTGAATGGGAAAAGGTCAATACCCCAATCCCAAGTTTTTTCTTCAAAAGGAGAAGTATGAAAATACTCTTCCCAAGGGAACAAACACTCAAGATGACCTTCCACCACAAGACCACAAGCTCAAGGGCAAGAACAAGCTTCAAGAGGACATTGACTCATATGAAGATGAATCCCTAGCTTTGGTGGAGTGGGTTCCCAAGGCTACTTCAAGCTCAACTTCTACAAAGGCTACTTCAACACCAAGGATCCCCATCAAGTTGATGTGGGTCCCCAAGAAGAAGAACTAGAGAGTTCTTGAGGGCGACTCCGCCAATGAAATTCACTCACATTCATTATTGGCAAGAACTATTTGCAATCAACATCAACTCTATGCAATAGTTCAAGGAGTCACACATTCCCTCAAAGGTAAGCAAGGGACAAGGTAATCAACAAATCAATGGACATCATTACACATGCTTTGCACTCCATGTCCATAGATATCCTTGTATTTGTCTCTTGTGTGTTGGGACTAACCCATGTAGGTGAGAAGAGTAAGGAAACAACAAGGATGCTCCCAACTCTTGGTGATCTTCATCAACCTTGAGCATCCACCACTACCTCACATCAAGGGGGAGCTTTACTCTAAGACTTGAGTTAAAGAATCTCTTAGAATGTGACAACATTAAATGCTTTATGTAAAAGTGGTAACCCCACTTGTGCTTAAACGATGAGTATGACCTATGATCAAGTATTCTTACTTGGCTCCTAAGTCAATATACTCATATATAGATGACTCCGTCATCGCCAAAGTGCTTGTTAGATGCTAGTATGTATGTGCATGTTTGCCATGATTTCATTTGACATCTTATTGTGTGAGCATGTTGGTCTGCATTTATTTACCCATTCGAGGACATCCAATTGTTGCTATTTGGCTTTTGATTTTTCTTTTGCCAATTGGATGGACAAGAATGCCTAGGACCACTCTCTAGCTATCTATGCTTTCTCACCTCATATTCTATTCATGCTGCATCACAAAATTTGAACAAGTACTTTTCGATCCCTCTGTGTGTGGAGCACTCGGAGTTCCGTATTGACAAAGGACTGACCATTAAAACCTCCCAAGTGCATCTCGGTGGAACCAACCCAAAATTCTCGGTCTTACCGAATGCCTAGGGTTGATCTGGTTTTCAATCTCGGTACTACCGATTCCATATTCTCGGTTACACCGAGTTTCCCTGTCAGCTGACAGTTGAGGAACTCGGTGACACCGAAAATTTATAATCGGTGTCACTGACAGCGAAGGGTATATAAGCTGTGGACCCGGCGCTTTGAAAATCAATCTTCAAACCGCCGCGCCCCAAAACCCTAAGCTGCCGAACATGACTCCCTGGTCGTCGCCCTTGTCTCCCCGCGCTCCTCTGCCGCTGGGATCCTCGCCGTCGACGGGCATCTTCACCGCCGTCTTCGCCGTAGCGGATCTGTCACCGAGTTAGGGTATGGATCCGACCCTTCATTGCGCTCCCCGTCCGAATCTTGCACGCTGAAGTTTACTCCATCGATAATCCACCATGTGCAATCCTCCCTATCCTCTAAAAGTTCCAGTAGATTAGCGAATCAAAATTTTTTAGATTTAGTTGCCCGCAAAATCGCATCTCGGTGATACCGAGTCAGAAAAATCGGTTCCACCGATTTATTTTTTGTGCTACTGAGGACAGTACTCGGTGAAACCGAGTGGTAGTTTTCGGTCCCACCGAAACTGCTGCCAAGTTGCTGTTAAGAGTATTGTGAGTTTCGGCTGCACCGAAAATGTTGACTCGGTGACATCGAAATCCTTTTTTGCTGTGAACTACATCTAAGACTTTTCTGTTCAATCTTTCGAAAATAGATGCATTTTGTGATGACTCATCTTCTTCTGCTCCTCTATACTCTATTCACAGGGTCAGTATGTCAGATGTTGAGGACAGTGAGAACAACTTCAAAGAGCAGAGTGTTGAGTTGGATTCAGACACTATTCCTGAGTCTAGTTCCTCTTTAGATCCAGGCACCCCCAGTTCTCATGGGTTGCCCAAGGCTGCTACTAGGGCCAGGAAGAAGCTGAATTCAGATGAGGAGGATTCAGATTTTGTGCCAGAGGAAGTTCTTGCCAAGAAGCAAGACAAAGCTGCTAAGAAGTCTACTAATGAAGCCACCTCTTCCAGAAGAGCTGTCAGCAAGGTATATGCTAGATCTGAAGCTATGAGAGCACCTGAGAGTGCTAGGGCTACCATGACCATTGAGCCCCCAAGGAAGTCTATGCCCAAGTCAGGAGATGAGAAGATGATTCGAGGCCATTCAATCAACATGCTGATCCATCTTGATAGACACACCAGGATAAGAGTAATGGACTTGATTGTAGAGATAGTGAAGAGGGTTGCTGCTGGTCAGAAGCGCTCATGCTGCTATGCACCCTACATTCAGATGCTCATCAACTCCAAGCTGGAGAAGCACATCTTTGCTCTGGACAGACCCCATTTGCCCCTACAGCCAGATTTAGAGGACAACATTGTGGTGATGGACCCAGAACATCCCACATCAGCTGCAGCTCAAGCACAGGTAGAGGCAGAGGAAGCTAGAGCCACTAGTGCTCAAGTCCCTAGATCCAGGAACGAGCAAATGGATATCTTGATCTCATCCGTTCAAGGCATGCAGAAGGACATCAAGGACATACTGGACAATCAAAACAGTCTTGTCAGGATCTTTGAGAACAGGATCAAGACCCTTAATGACAAGGTAGATGGGCTGACCAAGACAGTCAATGAGCTCAAGAAGGAAGTTGACTCTGTGCCTCTTCCTCAGTCTACAGATGATGATGATGATGAGGATGACTCTCCTCTCAGGCCAGGCACACACTTCACCACCTAGGCCAGATCAGCCACAGTGCCAGCTCCAGATTTGAGGCCGTCTTCATCAGCACCTGCTACTGTCACCTCAGCTCCATCAGCTCCAGTGCCTCCAGTTGCCACTCCAACTCCATCCATAACGTCTGCCGATATCTTCGCCGACGCAGTTCTCTCGACTCCTTCATCAACAACTGGAGGAGATTAGCCCAAGAACGTTTAGCTATATCTCTTTGAACATTTTGGTAACTTGTTGGCAAAGGGGGAGAAGTGTATATAGATCTTTAGGCTTCGAGTGAGAGAGCGTTTGGTTTTTATCGCTTTTTCAAAACATTTGATCTTTTGACTTGTTTGTGTTGAACTATGTGGTGTTTGATCTTACGCTTAATGTGTTTTGCTACTATTTCCTATCATTATACTTCTTATGAGATGATCATTTACCTTTGCTTGTTTGTGTTGTGCCATGATATTAACTCTTATTATTCTCGCACACCACCAAGATGTATGTGACATGGAAGAAGTGCCCCATGTACCTAATCGATTGTGCATTTGCATTCAAACGCAAATCTTAAAATAATGCACAAATTTAGGGGGAGCTCTTGCTTATCAGATACATCTCAAAGCGACAATTATATTCATTGATTATATCATTGTCGAAGCTTTGATCTATATGTTGTCATCAATTACCAAAAAGGGGGAGATTGAAAGCACATTTGCTCCTTGGTGGTTTTGGTAATTAATAACAACATATAAGTCATTGAACTAATGTTTCCACTAAGTATATTTCAGGAAAAGTTCAATGATAGGATTGGCAAAAGGATTGTGGAGATTGTGGAGATACCCCAAGATGCAAGGAAATGGATTGGCAAAGCTTCAAGCAAGAGGACTCTACATTTTACTTTGTGAGAAATCACTTTGAGTCCATAGGAAAGCCAATACTGTTAAAAGGGGGTAAGGTACTGTTGGTCAACAAAATGCTCATACGTGCACAAGTGATAGTCACCAAAAACACCCACAAGCTCTTCCACAAAAGTCTGTCCAAAGTCAAATATCCAAAATCGGTGCAACCAACACTTTCCACTCGGTGCCACCGATTCCCATACTCAGACACACCTAAGCCAAACCCTAGCCTTTCGGTGCAACCGATTCTGCTTCTGTGCCACCGAGTTTAGCTTGCCAACTTTCTGTTACCCAATTTCACAAAATCGGTCCGACCGAGTTTGTGGAATCGGCGTCACCGAGATTGGGCAATCTGACCGTTGGTCACTGCTACTTCTTGAGCATGCGTTGGTTTTCCCTTGAAGAGGAAACGGTGATGCAGCAAAGTAGATAAATATTTCCCTCAGTTGTTGAGAACCAAGGTATCAATCCAGTAGGAGATACAAGCAAGTCCCCAATAGATGTACCTACACAAAGAATCAAACACTTGTACCCAACGCTATAAAGGGGTTGTCAATCCCTTCACGGTTACTTGCAAGGATGAGATCTGATAGAGATAGATAGATAGGATTGCTAAAACAAAAAGTAAACTAAAAGTAAAAAGATTGCAGCAAGATATTTTTGGTATTTTTGGTTTATAGATCTGAAAATATATGGTGGAAAATAGACCCGGGGGCCATAGGTTTCACTAGAGGCTTCTCTCATGATGGCAAATAATACGGTGGGTGAACAAATTACTGTCGAGCAATTGATAGAAAAGAGAATAATTATGAAGATATCCAAGGCAATGATTATGCATATAGGCATCACGTCTGTGTCAAGTAGACTGAAACGATTCTGCATCTACTACTATTACTCCACACATCGACCGACTCCTGCCTGCATCTAGAGTATTAAGTTCATGAAGAACAGAGTAAAGCATTAGGTAAGATGACATGATGTAGAAGGATAAACTCAAGCAATATGATGAAAACCCCATCTTTTTATCCTCGATGGCAACAATACAATACGTGCCTCGCTACCCCTACTCTGTCACTGGGTGAGGACACCGCAAGATTGAACCCAAAACTAAGCACTTCTCCCATTGCAAGAATTACCAATCTAGTTGGCCAAACCAAACCAATTACTCGAAGAGACTTGCAAAGATATGAAATCATGCATATAAGAATTTAGAGAAGATTCAAATAATATTCATAGATAATCTGAACATAAACCCACAATTCATCGGATCTCGACAAACACACCGCAAAAGAGTATTACATCGGATAGATCTCCATGAAGATCATGAAGAACATGGTATTGAAGAACAAAGAGAGAGAAGAAGCCATCTAGGTACTAGCTATGGACCCGAAGGTCTGTGGTGGACTACTCACGCATCATCGGAGGGGCAATGGAGTTGATGTAGATGCCCTCCGTGATCGAATCCCCCTCCGGCAGATTACCGGAAAAGGCTCCAAGATGGGATCTCACGGGAACAGAGGCTTCCGGCGGCGGAAAAGTATTTTCGTGGCTCTTTTTAGTATCCAGGGAATATTTGGGAATTTATAGGCCGAAGAATAGGGTTAGGAGAGCTGCCGTGGGGCCACAAGCTAGGAGGGCGCCCCCCCCTAGGGCGCGCCCTAGTGGCTTGTGACGCCACGGCAAGTCTCCTGCCTTCATCTCCATGTCTGGCAGGTTTCTTTTGGTCCAAGAAAAATCATTCCGAAGATTTTATTCCATTTGGACTCCGTTTAATATTCCTTATTTGCAATACTCAAAAACATGGAAAAAACATAAACTGGCACTAGGCTCTAGATTAATAGGTTAGTCCCAAAAATAATATAAAATAGCATATTAATGCATATAAAACATCCAAAACAGATAATATTATAGCATGGAACAATCAAAAATTATAGATACGTTAGAGACGTATCAAGCATCCCCAAGCTTAATTCCTGCTCGTCCTCGAGTAGGTAAATGATAAAAACAGAATTTTTGATGTGGAATGCTACCTAACATATTTATCCATGTAATATTCTTTATTGTGGCATGAATATTCAGATCCATAGGATTCAAAACAAAAGTCTAATATTAACATAAAAACCATAATACTTCGAGCACACCAACAAGGCAATTGTGTACTTTCGAAATAACATGGCCTTAGAAAGTTATCCCTACAAAATCATATGGTCTGGCTATGCTCCATCTTCCCCACACAAAGTATCTAAATCATGCACAACCCTGATGACAAGTCAAGCAATTGTTTCACATTTTTTATGTTCTCAAACCTTTTCAACTCTCACGCAATACATGAGCGTGAGCCATGGATATAGCACTATAGGTGGAATAGAATATGGTGGAGGTGATGAGGAAAAAGGAGAAGATAGTCTCACATCAACTAGACGTATCAACGGGCTATGGAGATGCCCATCAATAGATATCAATGTGAGTGAGTAGGGATTGCCATGCAATGGGTGCACTAGAGCTATAAGTTTATGAAAGACTCAAAAAGAAACTAAGTGGTTGTGCATATGATGAAAAATTCCACTAGCAATATGAAAGTGACAAAATAGGAGACTCTCTATCATGAAGATCATGGTGCTACTTTGAAGCACAAGTGTGGAAAAAGATAGTAGCATTGTCCCTTCTCTCTTTCTCTTTTTTTTCTCTTTTTTTTGGTGGGCATCTTTGGCCTCTTTATTTTTTTTTAGTTGGGCTTCGCTGGCCTCTTTTATTTTTTTGTAAAGTCCGGAAACTCATCCCAACTTGTGAGGGATTCATAGCTTCCATCATCCTTTTCTCACACGGGACAAATGCTCTAATAATGGAAATCATCACACTTTTATTTACTTACAACTCGATACCTAGAAGAAAACATGACTCTATATGCAATATGAAAGTGATGGTGCATGTCATGAAAAACGGAACGGTGGAAGTTACATGGCAATATATCTCGGAAAGGCTATGGAAATGCCATAATAGGTAGGTATGGTGGCTGTTTTGAGGAAAATATATGGTGGCTGTTTTGAGGAAGGTGGGTTTGATGCACCGGCGAAAGTTGCGCGGTACTAGAGAGGCTAGCAAAGGTGGAAGGGTGAGAGTGCGTATAATCCATGGACTCAACATTAGTCATAAAGAACTCACATACTTATTGAAAAAGTCTATTAGTTATCAAACAAAGCATTACACGCATGCTCCTAGGGGAGAGGTTGGTAGGAGTTAACCATCGCGTGCTCCCGACCCTCACACAAAGGTTGACAATCATTAAACAAATCATGCTCCGACTTCATTACATAACGGTTCACCATACGTGCATGCTACGGGAATCACAAACTTCAACACAAGTATTTCTCCAATTCACAACTACTCACTAGCATGACTCTCATATTACCATCTTCATATCTCAAAACTATATGCAAGGAATCAAACTTCTCATAGTATTCAATGCACTTTATATGAAAGTTTTTATTATATCCCTCTTGGATGCCCATTATATTAGGACTAAATTCATAACCTAAACAAATTACCATGCTGTTTTAAAGACTCTCAAAATAATATAAGTGAGGTACGAGAGTTCAATAATTTCTATAAAATATAACACCACCGTGCTCTAAAAAGATATAAGTGAAGCACTAGAGCAACATTGCTTAGCTCAAAAGATATAAGTGAAGCACATAGAGTATTCTAATAAATTCACGATTCAGCGTGTCCCTCTCAAAAGATGTGTGCAGCAAGGATGATTGTGGCAAACTAAAAAGCAAAGACTCATATCATAGAAGACGCTCCAAGCAAAACACATATCATGTGGTGAATAAAAATATAGCCTCAAGTAAATTTACCGATGGATTGAAGACGAAAGAGGGGATGCCTTCCGGGGCATCCCCAAGCTTCGGCTTTTTGGTATCCTTGAATATGGCTTGGGGTTCCTTGGGCAACCCCAAGCTTAGGCTCTTGCCACTCCTTATTCCATAGTACATCACATCTTTACCCAAAACTTGAAAACTTCACAACAGAAAACTCAACAGAAAACTCATGAGATCCGTTAGTATAAGAAAAATAAATCACCACTTTAGGTACTGTTGTGAACTCATTATTTATTTATATTGGTGTAATATCTACTGTATTCCAACTTCTCCATGGTTCATACCCCCCGATACAACCCATAGATACATCAAAATAAGCAAACAACACAAAGAAAACAGAATCTGTCTAAAACAGAACAGTTGTAGCAATCTATAGACTTCGAATACTTCTGTAACTCCAAAAATTATGAATAATTCGGAAAATCAGGGAAATTTGTATATTAATCTTGTGTAAAAATTTCAGATATAAAGCATGTTCCAGTGAATTTACAAAATTCCCGGACTGAGAGCAAAAGTTTCTGTTTTTCAGCAAAATCAAATCACAAACACCATAGACCATCCCAAAGGTCTTACTTGGCTCAAACACTAATTTAAACAAGAAAACAAAATTACTACAGAGGTAATAATGTGTGGAAAACTCAAAAACAGAAGCAAAAACAAAAGCATAAAAATAAAATTGGGTTGCCTCCCAACAAGCGCTATTGTTTAACGCCCCTAGCTAGGCATGATGATTTCAATGATGCTCACATAAAAAGTAGTAATTGAAATATGCAAGAAAGCATCATGAATCTCATGACAAGCACATTTTAGTCTAACCCACTTCCTATGCATAGGGATTTTGTGAGCAAACAATTTATGGGAACAAGAATCAACTAGCATAGGAAGGCAGAACAAGCATAGCTTCAAAACTTTGAACACATAGAGAGGAAACTCAATATTATTGCAATTCCTACAAGCATATGTTCCTCCCTCATAATAAATTTAAGTAGCATCATGACGGAATTCAACAATATAACTATCACATAAATCATTCTTTTCATGATGCACAAGCATGCAATCATCATAATGAATTTGCTCATCAAAACTTGGGGAACAAAAAATATCATCTTCATGAAACATAGCATCCCCAAGCATGTGGATTTGCATATCATTAGCATCATGGATATTTAGAGAATTCATACTAGCAACATTGCAATCATGCTTTTCAATCAAGGATCTATCATGAATCACCTTATAATTTTCTTCTTTCAACACTTCATCAAAATTTCCAGATTCATGATTTTCAAACAAAACTTCATAGAGATAATCAAGTGCACTCAACTCACTAGCAATTGGTTCATCATAATTTGGCCTTTTGAAAAGATTAGCAAGTGTATGAGGATCCATATCAATAGATTTTTAGCAAGCGAAGATGCAAGCAAAATAGAAGGCACATGGCAACACAAGCAAACAAAAAGAGATCCGGCGAGAACAAGGCGAATAAAATAGCGAATAATGTAAATGCAAGAGATGAGTTTGTGATGGGTACTTGGTAGGCTTGATGTAGATCTCCCCGGCAACGGCGCCAGAAATCCTTCTTGCTACTTCTTGAGCATGCGTTGGTTTTCCCTTGAAGAGGAAAGGGTGATGCAGCAAAGTAGATAAGTATTTCCCTCAGTTGTTGAGAACCAAGGTATCAATCCAGTAGGAGATACAAGCAAGTCCCCAATAGATGTACCTACACAAAGAATCAAACACTTGCACCCAACGCTATATAGGAGTTGTCAATCCCTTCACGGTTACTTGCAATGATGAGATCTGATAGATATAGATAGATAGGATTGCTAAAACAAAAAGTAAACTAAAAGTAAAAAGATTGCAGCAAGATATTTTTGGTATTTTTGGTTTATAGATCTGAAAATATAAGATGGAAAATAGACCCGGGGGCCATAGGTTTCACTAGAGGCTTCTCTCATGATGGCAAATAATACGGTGGGTGAACAAATTACTGTCGAGCAATTGATAGAAAAGCGAATAATTATGAAGATATCCAAGGCAATGATTATGCATATCGGCATCACGTCCGTGTCAAGTAGACCGAAACAATTCTGCATCTACTACTATTACTCCACACATCGACCGACTCCTGCCTGCATCTAGGGTATTAAGTTCATGAAGAACAGAGTAACGCATTAGGTAAGATGACATGATGTAGAGGGATAAACTCAAGCAATATGATGAAAACCCCATCTTTTTATCCTCGATGGCAACAATACAATACGTGCCTCGCTACCCCTACTTTGTCACTGGGTGAGGACACCGCAAGATTGAACCCAAAACTAAGCACTTCTCCCATTGCAAGAATTACCAATCTAGTTGGCCAAACCAAACCAATAACTCGAATAGACTTGCGAAGATATGAAATCATGCATATAAGAATTCAGAGAAGATTCAAATAATATTCATAGATAATCTGAACATAAACCCACAATTCATCGGATCTCGACAAACACACCGCAAAAGAGTATTACATTGGATAGATCTCCATGAAGATCATGAAGAACATAGTATTGAAGAACAAAGAGAGAGAGAGAAGAAGCCATCAAGCTACTAGCTATGGACCCGAAGGTCTGTGGTGGACTACTCACGCATCATCGGAGGGGCAATGGAGTTGATGTAGATGCCCTCCGTGATAGAATCCCCCTCCGGCAGATTACCGGAAAAGGCTCCAAGAAGGGATCTCACGGGAACAGAGGCTTCCGGCGGCGGAAAAGTATTTTCGTGGCTCTTTTTAGTATCCAGTGAATATTTGGGAATTTATAGGCCAAAGAATAGGGTTAGGAGAGCTGCCGTGAGGCCACAAGCTAGGAGGGCGCCCCCCCCCCTAGGGCGCGCCCTAGTGGCTTGTGACGCCACGGCAAGTCTCCTGCCTTCATCTCCAAGTCTGGCACGTTTCTTCTGGTCCAAGAAAAATCATTCCAAAGATTTTATTCCGTTTGGACTCCGTTTAATATTCCTTATCTGCAATACTCAAAAACATGGATAAAACAGAAACTGGCACTACGCTCTAGATTAATAGGTTAGTCCCAAAAATAATATAAAATAGCATATTAATGCATATAAAACATCCAAAATAGATAATATAATAGCATGGAATAATCAAAAATTATAGATACGTTGGAGACGTATCAGTCACCTTATCGGTGCAACCGAGTTTTATATATCAGTCTCACCGAGATTCAAAAGTTGCTAACTTTGAAGCAACTCGGTACCACCGAGATTCACACATCGGTGTCACCGAGTTGGTCACTTGAGGTGTAACGGTTAAATTTTTGGAGATGCCTATATATACCCCTTCACCACCACCCACTCGAAACAGAAGCACTCAGAACTATTCCATACTTGCCCCATCCAGTTTTCTGAGAGAGAGCCACATACTCATGTGTTGAGATCAAGCCATTATATTCCAACCATATGAATCTTGATCTCTAGCCTCCCCAAGTTGCTTTCCACCAATCCCATCTCTTCTACCAAGCCAAATCTGTGAGAGAGTGATTGTGTGTTGAGGAGTCTATCATCTTGAAGCACAAGAGCAAGGAGTTCATCATCATTAAGGAGCCTATTACCTTTTGGAGGGTGGTGCCTCCTAGATTGGTTAGGTGTCGCTTGGGAGCCTCCTACTTCGTGTTGTGGAGTTGAACCAAGAAGTTTGTAAGGGCAAGGAGATCGCCTACTTCGTGAAGATCTACCCATAGTGAGGCTAGTCCTTCGTGGACAGAAGCCGTTATGGAATAGTCAAGGTTGCTACTTCGTGGACCCTTCGTGGGCGGAGCCCTCCATGGACTCTCGCGACCGTTACCCTCCGTGGAGGCCTACATTCAGATGCTCATCAACTCCAAGATGGAGAAGCACATCTTTGCTCTGGACAGACCCCATTTGCCCCTACAGCCAGATTTGGAGGACAACATTGTGGTGATGGACCCAGAACATCCCACATCAGCTGTAGCTCAAGCACAGGCAGAGGCAGAGGCAGCTAGAGCCACTAGTGCTCAGGTCCCTAGATCCAGGAACGAGCAAATGGGTATCTTGATCTCATCCGTTCAAGGCATGCAGAAGGACATCAAGGACATACTGGACAATCAAAACAGTCTTGTCAGGATCTTTGAGAACAGGATCAAGACCCTTAATGACAAGGTAGATGGGCTGACCAAGACAGCCAATGAGCTCAAGAAGGAAGTTGACTCTGTGCCTCTTCCTCAGTCTACAGATGATGATGATGATGAGGATGACTCTCCTCTCAGGCCAGGCACACACTTCACCACCCAGGCCATATCAGCCACAGTGCCAGCTCCAGATTTGAGGCCGTCTTCATCGGCACCTGCTACTGTCACCTCAGTTCCATCAGCTCCAGTGCCTCCAGTTGCCACTCCAACTCCATCCATGACGTCTGCCGATATCTTCGCCGAGGCAGTTCTCTCGACTCCTTCATCAACAACCGGAGGAGATCAGCCCAAGAACGTTTAGCTATATCTCTTTGAACTTTTTGGTAACTTGTTGGCAAAGGGGGAGAAGTGTATATAGATCTTTAGGCTTCGAGTGAGAGAGCGTTTGGTTTTTATCGCTTTTTCAAAACATTTGATCTTTTGACTTGTTTGTGTTGAACTATGTGGTGTTTGATCTTACGCTTAATGTGTTTTGCTACTATTTCCTATCATTATACTTCTTATGAGATGATCATTTACCTTTGCTTGTTTGTGTTGTGCCATGATATTAACTCTTATTATTCTCGCACACCACCAAGATGTATGTGACATGGAAGAAGTGCCCCATGTACCTAATCGATTGTGCATTTGCATTCAAACGCAAATCTTAAAATAATGCACAAATTTAGGGGGAGCTCTTGCTTATCAGATACATCTCAAAGCGACAATTATATTCATTGATTATATCATTGTCGAAGCTTTGATCTATATGTTGTCATCAATTACCAAAAAGGGGGAGACTGAAAGCACATTTCCTCCCTTGGTGGTTTTGGTAATTAATAACAACATATAAGTCATTGAACTAATGTTTCCACGAAGTATATTTCAGGAAAAGTTCAATGATAGGATTGGCAAAAGGATTGTGGAGATACCCCAAGATGCAAGGAAATGGATTGGCAAAGCTTCAAGCAAGAGGACTCTACATTTTACTTTGTGAGAAATCACTTTGAGTCCATAGGAAAGCCAATACTATTAAAAGGGGGTAAGGTACTGATGGTGCACAAAATGCTCATACGTGCACAAGTGATAGTCACCAAAAACACCCACAAGCTCTTCCACAAAATTCTGTCCAAAGTCAAATATCCAAAATCGGTGCAACCAACACATTACACTCGGTGCCACCGATTCCCATACTCAGACAGACCTAAGCCAAACCCTAGCCTTTCGGTGCAACCGATTCTGCTTCGGTGCCACCGAGTTTAGCTTGCCAACTTTCTGTTACCCAATTTCACAAAATCGGTCCGACCGAGTTTGTGGAATCGGCGTCACCGAGATTGGGCAATCTGACCGTTGGTCACCTTATCGGTGCAACCGTGTTTTATATATCGCTCTCACCGAGATTCAATAGTTGCTACCTTTGAAGCAACTCGGTACCACCGAGATTCACACATCGGTGTCACCGCGTTGGTCACTTAAGATGTAACTGTTGGATTTTTGGAGATGCCTATATATACCCCTTCACCACCACCCACTCGAAAGAGAAGCACTCAGAACTATTCCATACTTGCCCCATCCAGTTTTCTGAGAGAGAGCCACCTACTCATGTGTTGAGATCAAGCCATTCCATTCCAACCATATGAATCTTGATCTCTAGCCTCCCCAAGTTGCTTTCCACCAATCCCGTCTCTTCTACCAAGCCAAATCTGTGAGAGAGTGATTGTGTGTTGAGGAGTCTATCATCTTGAAGCACAAGAGCAAGGAGTTCATCATCATTACCGAGCCTATTACCTTTTCGAGGGTGGTGCCTCCTAGATTGGTTAGGTGTCGCTTGGGAGCCTCCTACTTCGTGTTGTGGAGTTGAACCAAGAAGTTTGTAAGGGCAAGGAGATCGCCTACTTCGTGAAGATCTACCCATAGTGAGGCTAGTCCTTCGTGGACGGAGGCCGTTATGGAGTAGTCAAGGTTGCTACTTCGTGGACCCTACGTGGGTGGAGCCCTCCGTGGACTCTCGCGACCGTTACCCTCCATGGGTTGAAGACTCCATAAACATGGACGTACGATAGCACCACTTATCGGAACCACGGGAAAAATCATCGTGTCTACAAATTGCGTTTGATCTTCCTACCCTTCCTTTACTACTCATGCTTGTTGTTACTTTCCGTTGCTATACTCTTAGACATGCATCTGTAGGGTGTACTTGACTTGCTATGAATGCTAAAATGTGCCAACACTAAAAATTGGGAAAAGGCTAGATTTTTATTTGGTCAAGTAGTCTAACCACCCCCCCCTAGACATACTTTCGGTCCTACAAGTGGTATCAGAGCTTTGGTCTCCATTGCATTGGTCTCACAACCTAGGAGAGTATGGCGTCTAGAGAGGGAAATTATCACCGTAGAGGTCCGTACTTCGATGGCACTAATTTTGCTAGTTGGAAGCACAAAATGAAAATGCATATTCTTGGTCATAACCCCGCCGTATGGGCTGTTGTTCGTGTTGGCTTGCAAGGTGAATTCTTTGGTGATGGAAAGGAACCGGATCGTGAAGCGACCGCGGATGAACTGAAGATGTTGCAATACAACGCTCAAGCCTGGGACATTCTCTTCAACTGCCTATGCTCCGAAGAATTCAACAAAATCAGCCGTCTTGAGAATGCAAAATAGATTTGGGATACTTTAGTTGATATGCACGAAGGAACCGAGTCCGTGAGAGAATCCAAGTTTGATGTTCTTCAAAGTCAGCTTGACAAGTTCGAGATGAAGGATGGTGAAGGAGTCGCGGAGATGTACTCTAGGCTAGCTCTCATCACCAATGAGATTGCCGGCTTAGGAAGCGAAGAAATGACCAACAAATTCATCATCAAGACGATACTTCGAGCTTTGGATGAGAGATACGACACCGTGTGCACATTGATCCAAATGATCCCCAACTACAAAGATGTCAAGCCTACGGAAGTCATTGGAAGGATTGTTGCTCATGAGATGACACTCAAAGACAAAGAAGAGATTCACAACAAGTCTGGCGGTGCTTACAAAGCCACAAGTGATGCTCCCACAACTTCAAGCGACAACCTTGTCACCAACGAAGAGATAAGCCTCATGGTCAAGAAATTCAACAAGTTCTACAAGAATAGAGGCAAAGAACGAAGCTCCAACTCAAGATATGAAGAGAAGCGTTCGTCAAGTCGTGACCGCAATTGCTACAATTGTGGGAAGCCCAGACACTACTCCAATGAGTGCACGACTCCCTACAAATGAAGAGAAGAGTCACCTAGAAGACGAAGCTCAAGGAATGAATCACCTCAAAGAGAGAGAAGGAGTAGAGATGATCGTTATGAACGAAGACCCTCAAGGAGAAGTAGGGATTCAGAGAAGAAGGACAAGTACACCAAGAGCTACACAAGAAGAAAACATCAAGCTCATGTTGGTGAATGGGTTTCCGGCTCCGACTCCGACGACAACTCCGAGAGAAGCTATCACTCCAACTCTGACTATAGTCAAGATGAAGGTGTTTCCGGACTTGCACTAGTGACTACCAACTCCTATGATCTATTTGATTCACCAAACGAAGGGAGTGGAAGTTCCTTCATGGCTAAAGGCCCCAAGGTATCACACCCCGAGTATCTTGATTTCAATAGTGATGAAGATGATTTATTTTGTGATGATGACTTGCTCTTTGATGAAACTAGTGATGTTAGTCAACATGAACTTGATAATTCTCATGCTAGTCAAGATAAGTCATTTGATGATCATAAGATGAAAATAGAACAACTAACTAAAGAGCTAAACACTCTTAAGTTAGTGATACGTCTCCGTCGTATCTATAATTTTTGATTGTTTCATGCCAATATTCTACAAATTTCATATACTTTTGGCAACTTTTTATACTATTTTTGGGACTAACATATTGATCCAGTGCCCAGTGCCAGTTCCTGTTTGTTGCATGTTTTTTGTTTCGCAGAAAATCCATATCAAACGAAGTCCAAACGGGATAAATACTTACGGAGATTTTTTTTGGAATATATGTGAATTTTGGGAAGTGGACTCAAAAGAAGGCGGTGCCCGAGGGGCCCACAAGCCGCAAGGGCGCGCCCTGGGGGGTAGGGCGCGCCCTGGGGGCTTGTGGCCACCCCGTAAGGCATTTGGTGCCCTTCTTTCGCCGTAAGAAAGCTAATATCCGGATAAAAATCGTGTTAAAATTTCAGCCTAATCGGAGTTACGGATCTCCGGGAATTTAAGAAACGGTGAAAGGCCAGAATCTGAGAAGGCAGAAACAGAAGGAAACAAAGAGAGAGATGCAATCTCGCAGGGGCTCCCGCCCCTCCGCCGCCATGGAAGCCAAGGACCAGCGGGGAAACCCTCCTCCCATCTAGGGGGGAGTTCAAGGAAGAAGAAGAAGGAGGGGGGCTCTCTCCCCCTCTCTCCCGGTGGCACCGGAACGCCTCCGGGGCCATCATCGTGACGGCAATCTACACCAAGAACTTCGCCGCCGTCATCACCAACTCTCTCCCCCTCTATGCAGCGGTGTAACACCCTTTCTCCCCGCTGTAATCTCTACTTAAACATGGTACTCAACGCTATATATTATTTCCCAATGATGTATGGCTATCCTATGATGTTTGAGTAGATCCGTTTTGTCCTATGGGTTGATTGATGATCATGATTGGATTGAGTTGCATGTTTTATTATTGGTTCTGTCCTATGGTGCTCTCCGTGTCGCGCAAGCGTGAGGGATCCCCGCTTTAGGGTTTGCAATATGTTCATGATTCACTTATGTTGGGTGGCGTGAGTGATAGAAGCACAGACCCGAGTAAGTAGGTTGTTTGTGTATGGGAGTAAAGAGGACTTGATACTTAATGCTATGGTTGGGTTTTACCTTAATGATCTTTAGTAGTTGCAGATGCTTGCTAGAGTTCTAATCATAAGTGCATATGATCCAAGTAGAGAAAGTATGTTAGCTTATGCCTCTCCCTCATATAAAATTGCAATAATGATTACCGGTCTAGTTATCGATTGCCTAGGGACAAATAACTTTCTTGTGACAAAAAGCTCTCTACTAAAACTCTTAGTTGTTTCTTTATCTAAACAGCCCCTAGTTTTTATTTACGCGCTCTTTATTATCTTGCAAACCTATCCGACAACACCTACAAAGTACTTCTAGTTTCATACTTGTTCTAGGTAAAGCAAACGTTAAGCGTGCGTAGATTTGTATCGGTGGTCGATAGAACTTGAGGGAATATTCGTTCTACCTTTAGCTCCACATTGGGTTCGACACTCTTAGTTATCGAAAGAGGCTACAACTGATCCCCTATACTTGTGGGTTATCAAGACCTTTTTCTGGCGCCGTTGCCGGGGAGCAATAGCGTGGGGTGAATATTCTCGTGTGTGCTTGTTTGCTTTATCACTAAGTAATTTTTATTTTTCTCTTATTAACTTGTTTTCTATCTTTAGATATGGGTAGGAAATGCAAAATACCAAAAAAATTAGATGTACTTGCTGCTCCAAAAGTTGAGGAACCACTAGTGTTCCGTACCACCGAAGAATATTACTTGGGTCATCTTCGATCCACTTGTGCTCATGCTGAAACCCCAACTAGCTTAGTTGAGGGCAAATCATTAAATGAGCATGCTTATTATGTGCGACACCGCTTATCTCACAAAGGGAAACTTTTATGGCATCATATTAATACTTTGCAATGCTATGCTTGGAATTTATGCGAAATTTATGATTTTACTTGTTGTTCTGAAGACCCTAAAAAACACCTTCCCTATCAATGTGAGTTTAAGGATAATGGAATCGTATCTTCTTATGCCAAGGGTGTTTATAATTACTATGATATTGAGCAAATTCAAGAATTTGTTGCTTTTAAGGGTGCCTATAAAATTGCTTCTTTGATTGAAAAGTATGATGCTACTCTTTACAAATCTGAAAGTTTTGCCATACTTAAATATTGCTATGAAAACTATGCTTGTAGTGGTTATTTTAAGCCATATATTGAGGACTCCTCCGCTGTCCAAGAGGAGACTAATATTTTGCAGGAAACTATGGAAGAAGAAATTCCTGACATTGTGAGCTCATTAGATGAAAAAGATGACGAGGAGAGCGAAGAACAAAAGGAGGAAGAGCGGATTAGCTACCCGTGCCCACCTTCTAATGAGAGTAACTCTTCAACTCATACATTGTTTAATTTCCCTTCGTGCTTACCGAAGGATGAATGCTATGTTGATTGCTATGATCCCTTGGATTCATTTGAAATATCCCTTTTTGATGAAATTGATGCTTGCTATGCTTGTGGCCACGATGCCAATATAAATGATGCTTATGGAGATGAACTTGCTATAGTTCCTTATGTTAAACATGAAATTGTTGCTATTGCACCCACACATGACAGTCCTATTATCTTTTTGAATTTCTATATTTTACTGGAGCGTGCAAAAATTCTGAAATTTTTACACAATACTTTTATACAAATTATTGACCACGTCCTAATTTTTCAGAATTTTTAGAGTTACAGAAGTGTGGTGAATGTTCAAATTACTACAGACTGTCCTGTTTTTGATGCATTGTTTTGCTCGTTTTGATGAAACTATCGATTGTATCGATGGTATAAGCCATGGACAAGTTATATTACAGTGGCTACAATGCAAAAACAAAATATGTATTGGTTGGCAATAGTACTTAAAGTTGTAATTTGCTTTATTATTACTAATGGATCTCACGAGGGTGTTGTTAAGTTTTGTGTGATTGAAGTTTTCAAGTTTTGGGTGAGATCACGATGGATGAAGGAATAAGGAGTGGAAAGAGACTAAGCTTGGGGATGCCTGAGGCACCCCAAGGTAATATTCAAGGACTCCCAAGAAACTAAGCTTGGGGATGCCCCGGAAGGTATCCCCTCTTTCTTCTAACAACCATCGGTAATTTTACTTGGAGCTATATTTTTATTCGTCACATGATATGCGTAAATCTTGGAGCGTCGTGTGCTTTTTATTTTTCTTTTAGTAATGCACCATGCTGGTATGAGAAAGTCCTTGGTTGATTTGTAGAAGGCTCTTTGCACCTCACTTATATCTTTTGAGTATGGCTTTGTAGAATGCTTCATGTGCTTCACTTATATCATTTGAAGTTTAGATTGCCTGTTTCTCTACACATAGAAAACCGCCATTTGTAGAATGCTCTTTTGCTTCCCTTATATTTGTTAGAGCATTGGCATATCTTTTGTAGAAAGAATTAAACTCTAATGCTTCACTTATATCTATTTAGAGAGTTAACAGGAATTGGTCATTCACATGGTTAGTCATAAAATCCTACATAAAACTTGTAGATCACTGAATATGATATGTTTGATTCCTTGCAATAGTTTTCCGATATAAAGATGGTCATACTAGAGTCATGCTAGTGAGTAATTGTGGATTGGTAGAAATATTTGTGTTAAAGTTTGTGATTCCCGTAGCATGCACGTATGGTGAACCGTTATGTGAAGAAGTCGGAGCATGATTTATTTATTGATTGTCATCCTTTGTGTGGAGGTCAGGATCGCGCGATGGTTAACTCCTACCAACCCTTCCCCTAGGAGCATGCGTGTAGTACTTTGTTTCGATGACTAATAAATTTTTGCAATAAGTATGTGAGTTCTTTATGACTAATGTTGAGTCCATGGATTATACGCACTCTCACCCTTCCACCATTGCTAGCCTCTCTAGTACCGCGCAACTTTCGCCGGTGCATTACACCCACCATATATCCTTCCTCAAAACAGCCACCATACCTACCTATTATGGCATTTCCACAGCCATTCTGAGATATATTGCCATGCAACTTCCACCGTTCCGTTTATTATGACACGCACCATCATTGCCATATTGCTTTGCATGATCGTAAGATAGCTAGCATGATGTTTTCATGGCTTGTCCATTTTTTGATGTCATTGCTACGCTAGATCATTGCACATCCCGGTACACCGCCGGAGGCATTCATATAGAGTCATATTTTTTTCTAGTATCGAGTTGTAATTCTTGAGTTGTAAGTAAATAAAAGTGTGATGATCATCATTATTAGAGCATTGTCCCGTGTGAGGAAAGGATGATGGAAGCTATGATTCCCTCACAAGTTGGGATGAGTCTCCGGACTTTACAAATAAATAAAAGAGGCCAAATAAGCCCAAATAAAAAAAAAGAGGCCAAAGAAGCCCACCAAAAAAAAACAAAAAATATGAGAGAAAAGAGAGAAGGGGCAATGCTACTATTCCTTTTTCCACACTTGTGCTTCAGAGTAGCACCATGTTTTTCATATGGAGAGTCTCCTATGTTGTCACTTTCATATACTAGTGGGAATTTTTCATTATAGAACTTGGCTTGCATATTCCAATGATGGGCTTCCTCAAATTTCCCTAGCCATGATATTTTGAGAAGACATGATTGCTTTATTAGTATGCTTGAAGTATTATTGTCTTAATGTCAAATGATAGACTATTGCTTTGAATCACTCGTGTCTTAATATTCATGCCATGATTGGATTATATGATCAAGATTATGCTAGGTAGCACTCCACATAAAAAATTATCTTTTTTATCATTTACCTACTGGAGGACGAGCAGGAATTAAGCTTGGGGATGCTGATACGTCTCTGTCGTATCTATAATTTTTGATTGTTTCATGTCAATATTCTACAAATTTCATATACTTTTGGCAACTTTTTATACTATTTTTGGGACTAACATATTGATCCAGTGCCCAGTGCCAGTTCCTGTTTGTTGCATGTTTTTTGTTTCGCAGAAAATCCATATCAAACGAAGTCCAAACGGGATAAAAACTTACGGAGATTTTTGTTGGAATATATGTGAATTTTGGGAAGTGGAATCAACAGAAGGCGGTGCCCGAGGGGCCCACAAGCCACAAGGGCGTGCCCTGGGGGGTAGGACACGCCCTGGGGGCTTGTGGACACCCCGTAAGGCGGTTGGTGCCCTTCTTTCGCCGCAAGAAAGCTAATATCCGGATAAAAATCGTGTTAAAATTTCAGGCCAATCAGACTTACGGATCTCCGGGAATTTAAGAAACGGTGAAAGGCCAGAATCTGAGGTAAAGCGAACGTTAAGCGTGCGTAGAGTTGTATCGGTGGTCGATAGAACTTGAGGGAATATTCGTTCTACCTTTAGCTCCTCGTTGGATTCGACACTCTTACTTATCGAAAGAGGCTACAACTGATCCCCTATACTTGTGGGTTATCAGTTAGCCCATGAATCTACTCTCGAAGATCATAGAGAGCTTGTAAGAACTCATGAGAAGCTACGCTTCGAGAAGCTCAACTTGGAGCAAGAGCATGAGTTTCTTAAAGCTATCAATGACGATCTCCGAAAGAAGACTTCGTCTTATCTAGCCAAACGACTACTCTTGTCTACATTCATGCCACAAGTTAAATCTAAACAAACTAGTAACAAAGGCAAGAAAGGTTCTTCATCTAGTAGCAACAATAAAAATGCTAAACCTAATGATGTTGCTTCTAATAGTTCTATTGATTCCACTAATGATGATTCTCTTAGCCAAGTTACACTTGAGCAAGAAAATGCTTTATTGAAAGGAATTATAGAGAAAGGTATCTACAAGAGTCTTGCCGGATGTAAGCAATTTGAGGAAATTGTACGCAAGCAATGAGGATACCGGAAGAACCATGGCATTGGCTACTTCAACGCTAATGGAGTTGAATGGGAAGAAGGTCAATACCCCAAGCCCAAGTTTGTTCTTCAAAAGGAGAAGTATGAAAATACTCTTCCCAAGGGAACAAACACTCAAGATGACCTTCCACCACAAGACCACAAGCTCAAGGGCAAGAACAAGCTTCAAGAGGACATTGACTCATATGAAGATGAATCCCTAGCTTTGGTGGAGTGGGTTCCCAAGGCTACTTCAAGCTCAACTTCTACAAAGGATACTTCAACACCAAGGATCCCCATCAAGTTGATGTGGGTCCCCAAGAAGAAGAACTAGAGAGTTCTTGAGGGGTGACTCCACCAATGAAATTCACTCACATTCATTATTGGCAAGAACTATTTGCAATCAACATCAACTCTATGCAATAGTTCAAGGAGTCACACATTCCCTCAAAGGTAAGCAAGGGACAAGGTAATCAACAAATCAATGGACATCATTACACATGCTTTGCACTCCATGTCCATAGATATCCTTGTATTTGTCTCTTGTGTGTTGGGACTAACCCATGTAGGTGAGAAGAGTAAGGAAACAACAAGGATGCTCCCAACTCTTGGTGATCTTCATCAACCTTGAGCATCCACCACTACCTCACCGACATGAAGTCTTCATTGACAAAACCCAAGGTTAGTTTATCCCTCCTATGGGGTGATGTCACATCAAGGGGGAGCTTTACTCTAAGACTTGAGTTAAAGCATCTCTTAGAATGTGACAACATTAAATGCTTTATGTAAAAGTGGTAACCCCACTTGTGCTTAAACGATGAGTATGACCTATGATCAAGTATTCTTACTTGGCTCCTAAGTCAATATACTCATATATAGATGACTCCGTCATCGCCAAAGTGCTTGTTAGATGCTAGTTTGTATGTGCATGTTTGCCATGATTTCATTTGACATCTTATTGTGTGAGCATGTTGGTCTGCATTTATTTACCCATTCGAGGACATCCAATTGTTGCTATTTGGCTTTTGATTTTTATTTTGTCAATTGGATGGACAAGAATGCCTAGGACCACTCTCTATCTATCTATGCTTTCTCACCTCATATTCTATTCATGCTGCATCACAAAATTTGAACAAGTACTTTTCGATCCCTCTGTGTGTGGAGCACTCGGAGTTCCGTATCGACAAAGGACTGACCATTAAAACCTCCCAAGTGCATCTCGGTGGAACCAACCCAGAATTCTCGGTCTCACCGAATGCCTAGGGTTGATCTGGTTTTCAATCTCGGTACTACTGATTCCATATTCTCGGTTACACCGAGTTTCCCTGTAAGCTGACAGTAGAGGAACTCGGTGTTGGAAATATACCCTAGAGGCAATAATAAATTGGTTATTATTATATTTCCTTGTTCATGATAATCGTTTATTATCCATGCTATAATTGTATTGATTGGAAACTCAAATACATGTGTGGGTACATAGACAACACTGTGTCCCTAGTAAGCCTCTAGTTGACTAGCTCGTTGATCAAAGATGGTTAAGGTTTCCTAGCCATTGACATGAGATGTCATTTGATAACGGGATCACATCATTAGGAGAGTGATGTGATGGACAAGACCCAAACTATAAACGTAGCATATGATCGTGTCAGTTTATTGCTATTGTTTTCTGCATGTCAAGTATCTGTTCCTATGACCATGAGATCATGCAACTCCCGGACATCGGAGGAGTACCTTGTGTGTATCAAACGTCGCAACGTAACTGGGTGACTATAAAGGTGCTCTACAGGTATCTCCGAGGGTGTCTGTTGGGTTGGCATGGATCAAGACTGGGATTTGTTACTCCGTATGACGGAGAGGTATCTCAGGGCCCACTCGGTAATACAACATCACAATGAGCCTTGCAAGCAATGTGACTAAAGTGTTAGCCACGAGATCTTGTATTACGGAACGAGTAAAGAGACTTGCCGGTAACGAGATTGAACTAGGTATAGAGATACCGACGATCGAATCTCGGGCAAGTAACACACCGAAGAACAAAGGGAACAGTATACGGGATTAACTGAATCCTTGACATAGAGGTTCGACCGATAAAGATCTTCGTAGAATATGTAGGAGCCAATATGGGCATCCAGGTCCCGCTATTGGTTATTGATCGTAGAGGTGTCTCGGTCATGTCTACATAGTTCTCGAACCCGCAGGGTCTACACACTTAACGTTTGGTGACGATTAGTATAGTTGAGTTATTTTGTTGGTGACCGAAGGTTGTTCGGAGTCCCGGATAAGATCCCGGACATGACGAGGATCTCCGGAATAGTCCGAAGGTAAAGGTTGATATATGTGATAATAGTGTTTTGATCTCCGGAAGGGTTCCGGAATTCACCGGAAGGGGTTCCGGATGTTTACCGAAGTGTTCGGGTGCAGCAACACTTTATATGAGCCAAAGGGGTAAAGCCCACGAGGTATTGGAAAATGCAGAAGGAAGTTTTGTTGCTGCCTTAAGCGGTACTACCGCTGGTAAGGCAGCACTACCGCTTAAGCGGTACTACCGCTTGTGTGAAGCGGTACTACCGCATAAGCGGTACTACCGCTTGTATGAAGCGGTACTACCGCTCAAGCGGTACTACCGCTCGTGAGCGGTACTACCGCTTGTGCGCGATACTGCAGGGATCCGAGTTGGACTCTTTCCCTGCAGGCCAAACCAACCTTGTGCGGGCAAAACCGACCTGGAGGAGGCTTTTACTCCAAGTTTAGACCCCAAGGCTCAACATATAAATAGAGGGGCAGGGCTAGCACACGGGATACATCAAGATTTCCCCAAGCCGTGTGCGGCAACCCTAACCCTCTAGTTCCTCCGTCATAATCTCCGTAGCGCTTGGCGAAGCCCTGCAGAGATTGTTCCTCACCACCATCACCACGCCGTCGTGCTGCTGGAACTCAACCACTACTTCATCATCGCTCGCTGGATCGAGGAGGTGAAGGCGTCATCAAGCCGTACGTGTGTTGAACGCGGAGGTGCCGTCCGTTCGGCGCTAGTTCGTGATCGGATCGAGGGACGACTTGCGATTTGGATCGCGGAGACGTTCGACTACATCAACCGCGTTTCTTAAACGCTTCCGCTTAGCGATCTACAAGGGTATGTAGATTCACTCTCCCTCTCGTAGATGCTCATCACCATGGATAGATCTTGTGTGTGCGTAGGAAAATTTTTGTTTCCCATGCAACGTTCCCCAACAGTGGCATCTGAGCTAGGTCTATGCGTAGATGAGATCTCGAGTAGAACACAAACGAGTTGTGGGCGTGGGTGTATACATATTGCTTGCCGTTACTAGTTGATACTTGATTCGGCAGTATTGTGAGATGAAGCGGCCCGGACTGACATTACGCGTACTCTTACGCGAGACAGGTTCCTTCAACTGACATGTAACTTCGTTGCATAAAGATGGCTAGCGGGTGTCTGTCTCTCTCACTTTAGTTGAATCGATTTCAATGAAGAGGGTTCTTTTAGAAGATCAAAAAGCAATCACTACACCACGTTGTGGTTTTGCGTAGGTAAGAACGATTCTTGCAAACCCGTAGCAGCCACGTAAAATTTGCAACAACAATTAGAGGACGTCTAACTTGTTTTTGCAGGGTATGTTGTGATGTGATATGGCCAATTACATGATGAGATATATGTGATGTATGAGATGATCATTTGATGTATAGAATATCGCGACTTGCATGTCGATGAGTACGGCAACTGGCAGGAGCCATAGAGTTGTCTTTAATTATTGTATGACTTGCGTGTCAATCATTAAGCGCTATGTAATGCTTTACTTTATCGCTAAACGTTAGCTATAGTCGTGGAAGCATCAGTCGGCGCGACAACCTCATGGCGACATGTTGATGGAGATCAAGATGATGGAGATCATGGTGTCATGCCGGTGACGATGGAGATCATGCCGGTGCTTTGGAGATGGAGATCAAAAGCACAAGTTCATGGCCATATCATGTCACTTATGATTTGCATGTGATGTTAATCCTTTTATGCATCTTATTTTGCTTAGGACGACGGTAGCATTATAAGGTGATCCCTCACTTAAATTTCAAGATAAATTGTGTTCTCCCCGAGTGTGCACCGTTGCGAAAGTTCGTCGTTTCGAGACACGCCGTGATGAACGGGTGTGATAGACTCCACGTTCACATACAACGGGTGCAAGCCATGTTGCACATGCGGAACACTCGGGTTAAACTTGACGAGCCTAGCATGTACAGACATGGCCTCGGAACACAAGAGACCGAAAGGTCGAACATGAGTCATATAGTAGATATGATCAACATGAAGATGTTCACCATTGAAACCACCTCAACTCACGTGATGATCGGACTTGAGTTGGTGGATTTGGATCATGTTACACTCGAATGACCGGAGGGATGTCAATTTGAGTGGGAGTTTTTTAGTAATATGATTAACTAAACTCATTATCTTGAACAATAGTCTAAAGTTGTCTTTGCTATATTTATGTTGTAGATCATGGCTCGCGCAGTAGCACCCCTGAATTTTAATGCGTTCCTAGAGAAAGCTAAGTTGAAAAGATGATGGAAGTAACTTTGTGGACTGGGCCCGTAATCTAAGGATTATCCTTACGGCTTCCCAGAAGGCTTATGTCCTTGATGCACCGCTTGGTGATCCACCCGCTCCAGTTGAGTCTCTAGACGTTGTGAACGCCTGGCAGGCTCGTTCTGATGATTACTCAATAGTTCAATGTGCAATGTTGTATGGCTTAGAACCGGGACTTCAAAGACGTTTTGAACGTCATGGAGCATATGAGATGTTCCAGGAGTTGAAGTTTATCTTTCAGAAGAATGCCCGGATCGAGAGATATGAGATCTCCGATAAATTCTATGCTTGCAAGATGGAGGAGAACGGGTCTATCAGTGACCACGTACTCAGAATGTCTGGGTACTCCACCCGTCTGGCTGAATTGGGGATGCCCCTTCCGCCAGAGGCTATCACTGACAGAGTTCTTCAATCATTGCCACCTAGCTACAAGATCTGCGTGTTGAACTATAACATGCACGGGATGAACAAGTCAGTCGCCGAGCTGTTTGCGATGCTGAAAGCCGCTGAGTCTGAAATTCAGAAGGAGCATCAAGTGTTGATGGTCAATAAAACCACTAGTTTCAAGAGAAATGGCAAGGGTAAGAAGGGTAAATCCAAGAAGGGTGGCAAAGCAGTTGCTACTCCCGTGAAGAAACCCAAGGCTGGACCCAAACCAGAAACTGAGTGCTTTCATTGCAAGGGAACTGGACACTGGAAGCGGAACTGCCCCAAGTATTTGGTTGACAAGAAGGCGGTCAACAACAAACAAGGTATATATGATATACATGTTATTGATATGTTCCTTACCAACCCTCGTTGTAGTGCCTGGGTATTTGATACCAGTGCGGTTGCTCATATTTGCAACTCTAAGCAGGAACTGCGGAATAGACGGAGGCTGGCAAAGGACGAAGTGACGATGCGCGTGGGAAATGGTTCCAAGGTTGATGTGATCGCCGTCGGCACGCTCGCTCTTCGATTACCATCGGGATTAGTGATGAACCTGAATAATTGTTATTTAGTGCCTGCGTTAAGCATGAACATTATATCTGGATCTTGTTTATTGCGAGACGGTTACTCATTTAAATCAGAGAATAATGGTTGTTCTATTTATATGAGTAATATCTTTTATGGTCATGCACCCAATGTGAGGGGTTTATTCTTATTGAATCTCGATAGTAATGATACACATGTTCATAACATTGATGCCAAAAGATGTAGAATTAATAATGATAATACCACTTTCTTGTGGCACTGCCGTTTAGGTCATATTGGCATAAAACGCATGAGGAAGCTCCATGCTGATGGACTTTTGGAGTCACTTGATTTTGAATCACTTGACACATGTGAGCCATGCCTCATGGGCAAGATGACTAAAACGCCGTTCTCTGGGATAATGGAACGGGCAAGTGACTTATTGGAAATCATACATACTGATGTGTGTGGTCCGATGAGTATTGAGGCGCGCGGTGGTTATCGTTACTTTCTCACCTTCACTGATGACTTAAGTAGATATGGGTATATTTACTTAATGAAACACAAGTCTGAAACATTTGAAAAGTTCAAACAATTTCAGAGTGAAGTTGAGAATCATCGTAACAAGAAGATTAAATTCCTACGATCTGATCGAGGAGGAGAATATCTGAGTTATGAGTTTGGCAGTCACTTAAGACAGTGTGGAATTGTTTCACAATTGACACCGCCTGGAACACCACAGCGTAATGGTGTGTCCGAACGTCGTAATCGAACCTTATTGGATATGGTGCGATCTATGATGTCTCTTGCCAATTTGCCACTATCGTTTTGGGGTTATGCATTAGAGACAGCTGCATTCACTTTAAATAGGGCACCTTCGAAATCCGTTGAGACGACGCCATATGAACTTTGGTTTGGCAAGAAGCCAAAGCTGTCGTTTCTTAAAGTTTGGGGATGTGATGCTTATGTCAAAAAGCTTCAGCCTGAAAAGCTGGAACCCAAAGCGGAGAAATGCGTCTTCATAGGATACCCAAAAGAGACAGTTGGGTATACCTTCTACCTCAGATCCGAAGGCAAAGTGTTTGTCGCTAAAAACGGAACATTTCTTGAGAAAGAGTTTCTCTCGAAAGAATTGAGTGGGAGGAAGATAGAACTTGATGAGGTTGTTGAACCTTTACTTCAACCTGAGAGTAGCGCAGCGCAGAAAGTTGTTTCTGTGGAGCCTACATTAGCTGAAGAGGAAGTTAATGATGATGATCATGAAGCTTTGGATCAAGTTGCTATCGAACCTCGTAGGTCGACAAGGACGCGTACTACTCCCGAGTGGTACGGCAACCCTGTCTTAGAGGTCATGTTGTTAGACAACGATGAACCTACGAGCTATGGAGAAGCGATGATGGGCCCGGATTCCGAGAAATGGTTAGAGGCCATGAAGTCCGAGATGGGATCCATGTATGAAAACAAAGTATGGACTTTGGAAGTATTACCTGAAGGGCGTAAGGCCATTCAGAACAAATGGATCTTTAAGAGGAAGACGGACGCAGACGGTAATGTCACCGTCTATAAAGCTCGACTTGTGGCAAAGGGTTTTTCACAAGTTCAAGGAGTTGACTACGATGAGACCTTCTCACCCGTAGCGATGCTTAAGTCCGTCAGAATCATGTTAGCAATAGCTGCCTTTTTCGATTATGAAATTTGGCAGATGGATGTCAAAACAGCGTTCCTTAACGGTTACCTTAAGGAAGAGTTGTATATGATGCAACCAGAAGGTTTTGTCGATCCAGAGAATGCTGACAAAGTTTGCAAACTCCAGCGATCCATTTATGGACTGGTGCAAGCATCTCGGAGTTGGAATCTTCGTTTTGATGAGGTGATCAAAGCGTTCGAGTTTATACAAGTTTACGGAGAAGCTTGTATTTACAAGAAAGTGAGTGGGAGCTCTATAGTGTTTCTAATATTATATGTGGATGCCATATTACTGATTGGAAACAATATAGAAATGCTGGAAAGCGTAAAGGAATATTTGAACAAGAGTTTTTCAATGAAGGACCTAGGAGAAGCTGCTTTCATATTAGGCATCAAGATCTATAGAGATAGATCGAGACGTTTGATAGGACTTTCACAAAGCACATACCTTGACAAAGTTTTGAAGAAGTTCAAAATGGATCAGTCCAAGAAGGGGTTCTTGCCTGTATTGCAAGGTGTGAAGTTGAGTAAGACTCAATGCTCAGTGACTGCAGAAGATAGAGAAAAGATGAGTGTCATCCCCTATGCTTCGGCCATAGGCTCTATCATGTATGCAATGTTGTGCACAAGACCCGATGTCAGCCTTGCCATAAGTATGGTCGGAAGGTTTCAAAGTGATCCAGGAATGGAACACTGGACGGCGGTCAAGAATATCCTGAAGTACCTGAAAAGGACTAAGGACATGTTTCTCGTTTATGGAGGTGATCAAGAGCTCGTCGTAAAGGGTTACGTCGATGCAATCTTTGACACTCATCCGGATGACTCTAAGTCGCAAACCGGATACGTATTTATTCTTAATGGGGGTGCGGTTAGCTGGTGCAGTTCCAAGCAAAGCGTGGTAGCAGATTCTACATGCGAAGCGGAGTACATCGCTGCCTCGGAGGCGGCGAAAGAAGTACACCCAGTGACTCTGTTTTGTGATAACACTGGTGCACCCAGTGACTCTGTTTTGTGATAACACTGGTGCCATTGCTCTAGCCAAGGAACCAAGATTTCACAAGAGGACCAGACACATAAAGCGACGCTTCAATTCCATCCGCGATTACATCAAGGAGGACGACATAAATATTTGCAAAGTACACACGGATCTGAATGTTGCAGATCCGATGACTAAACCTCTTCCAAGGGCTAAACATGAACAACACCAGAACTGCATGGGTGTTCGATTCATTACAATGTAAATCACATAGTGATGTGAACTAGATTATTGACTCTAGTGCAAGTGGGAGACTGTTGGAAATATACCCTAGAGGCAATAATAAATTGGTTATTATTATATTTCCTTGTTCATGATAATCGTTTATTATCCATGCTATAATTGTATTGATTGGAAACTCAAATACATGTGTGGGTACATAGACAACACTGTGTCCCTAGTAAGCCTCTAGTTGACTAGCTCGTTGATCAAAGATGGTTAAGGTTTCCTAGCCAATGACATGAGATGTCATTTGATAACGGGATCACATCATTAGGAGAGTGATGTGATGGACAAGACCCAAACTATAAACGTAGCATATGATCGTGTCAGTTTATTGCTATTGTTTTCTGCATGTCAAGTATCTGTTCCTATGACCATGAGATCATGCAACTCCCTGACATCGGAGGAGTACCTTGTGTGTATCAAACGTCGCAACGTAACTGGGTGACTATAAAGGTGCTCTACAGGTATCTCCGAGGGTGTCTGTTGGGTTGGCATGGATCAAGACTGGGATTTGTTACTCCGTATGACGGAGAGGTATCTCAGGGCCCACTCGGTAATACAACATCACAATGAGCCTTATAAGCAATGTGACTAAAGTGTTAGCCACGAGATCTTGTATTACGGAACGAGTAAAGAGACTTGCGGGTAACGAGATTGAACTAGGTATAGAGATACCGACGATCGAATCTCGGGCAAGTAACATACCGAAGAACAAAGGGAACAGTATACGGGATTAACTGAATCCTTGACATAGAGGTTCGACCGATAAAGATCTTCGTAGAATATGTAGGAGCCAATATGGGCATCCAGGTCCCGCTATTGGTTATTGATCGTAGAGGTGTCTCGGTCATGTCTACATAGTTCTCGAACCCGCAGGGTCTACACACTTAACGTTTGGTGACGATTAGTATAGTTGAGTTATTTTGTTGGTGACCGAAGGTTGTTCGGAGTCCCGGATAAGATCCCGGACATGACGAGGATCTCCGGAATAGTCCGGAGGTAAAGGTTGATATATGTGATAATAGTGTTTTGATCTCCGGAAGGGTTCCGGAATTCACCGGAAGGGGTTCCGGATGTTTACCGAAGTGTTCGGGTGCAGCAACACTTTATATGAGCCAAAGGGTTAAAGCCCACGAGGTATTGGAAAATGCAGAAGGAAGTTTTGTTGCTGCCTTAAGCGGTACTACCGCTGGTAAGGCAGCACTACCGCGTAAGCGGTACTACCGCTTGTGTGAAGCGGTACTACCGCATAAGCGGTACTACCGCTTGTATGAAGCGGTACTACCGCTCAAGCGGTACTACTGCTCGTGAGCGGTACTACCGCTTGTGCGCGATACTGCAGGGATCCGAGTTGGACTCTTTCCCTGCGGGCCAAACCAACCTTGTGCGGGCAAAACCGACCTGGAGGAGGCTTTTACTCCAAGTTTAGACCCCAAGGCTCAACATATAAATAGAGGGGCAGGGCTAGCACACGGGATACATCAAGATTTCCCCAAGCCGTGTGCGGCAACCCTAACCCTCTAGTTCCTCCGTCATAATCTCCGTAGCGCTTGGCGAAGCCCTGCAGAGATTGTTCCTCACCACCATCACCACGCCGTCGTGCTGCTGGAACTCAACCACTACTTCATCATCGCTCGCTGGATCGAGGAGGTGAAGGCGTCATCAAGCCGTACGTGTGTTGAACGCGGAGGTGCCGTCCGTTCGGCGCTAGTTCGTGATCGGATCGAGGGACGACTTGCGATTTGGATCGCGGAGACGTTCGACTACATCAACTGCGTTTCTTAAACGCTTCCGCTTAGCGATCTACAAGGGTATGTAGATTCACTCTCCCTCTCGTAGATGCTCATCACCATGGATAGATCTTGTGTGTGCGTAGGAAATTTTTTGTTTCCCATGCAACGTTCCCCAACACTCGGTGACACCGAAAATTTAGAATCGGTGTCACCGACAGCGAAGGGTATATAAGCTGTGGACCCGACGCTTTGAAAATCAATCTTCAAACCGTCGCGCCCCAAAACCCTAAGCTGCCGAACAGGACTCCCTAGTCGTCGCCCTTGTCTCCCCGCGCTCCTCTGCCGCTGGGATCCTTGCCGTCGACGGGCATCTTCACCGCCGTCTTCGCCATAGCGGATCCGTCACCGAGTTAGGGTATGGATCCGACCCTTCATTGCGCTCCCCGTCCGAATCTTGCACGCTGAAGTTTACTCCATCGATAATCCACCATGTGCAATCCTCCCTATCCTCTAAAAGTTCCAGTAGATTAGCGAATCGAAATTTTTTAGATTTAGTTGCCCGCAAAATTGCATCTCGATGATACCGAGTCAGAAAAATCGGTTCCACTGATTTATTTTTTGTGCTACTGAGGACAGTACTCGGTGAAACCGAGTGGTAGTTTTCGGTCCCACCGAAACTGCTGCCAAGTTTCTGTTAAGAGTATTGTGAGTTTCGGCTGCAGCTTAAATGTTGACTCGGTGACACCGAAATCCTTTTTTGCTGTGAACTACATCTAAGACTTTTCTGTTCAATCTTTCAAAAATAGCTGCATTTTGTGATGACTCATCTTCTTCTGCTCCTCTATATTCTATTCACAGGGTCAGTATGTCAGATGCTGAGGATAGTGAGAACAACTTCAGAGAGCAGAGTGTTGAGTTGGATTCAGGCACTAGTCCTGAGTCTAGTTCCTCTTCAGATCCAGGAACCCCCAATTCTCATGGGTTGCCCAAGGCTGCTACTAGGGCCAGGAAGAAGTTGAATTCAGATGAGGAGGATTCAGATTTTGTGCCAGAAGATGTTCTTGCCAAGAAGCAAGACAAAGCTGCTAAGAAGTCTGCTAATGAAGCCACCTCTTCCAGAAGAGCTGTCAGCAAGGTATATGCTAGATCTGAAGCTATGAGAGCACCTGAGAGTGCTAGGGCTACCATGACCATTGAGCCCCCAAGGAAGTCTATGCTCAAGTCAGGAGATGAGAAGATGATTCGAGGCCATTCAATCAACATGCTGATACATCTTGATAGACACACCAGGATAAGAGTAATGGACTTGATTGTAGAGACAGTGAAGAGGGTTGGTGCTGATCTGAAGCGCTCATGCTGCTATGCACCCTACATTCAGATGCTCATCAACTCCAAGCTGGAGAAGCACATCTTTGCTCTGGACAGACCCTATTTGCCCCTACGGCCAGATTTGGAGGACAACATTGTGGTGATGGACCCAGAACATCCCACATCAGCTGCAGCTCAAGCACAGGCAGAGGCAGAGGCAGCTAGAGCCACTTGTGCTCAGGTCCCTAGATCCAGGAACGAGCAAATGGATATCTTGATCTCATCCGTTCAAGGCATGCAGAAGGACATCAAGGACATACTGGACAATCAAAACAGTCTTGTCAGGATCTTTGAGAACAGGATCAAGACCCTTAATGACAAGGTAGATGGGCTGACGAAGATAGTCCATGAGCTCAAGAAGGAAGTTGACTCTGTGCCTCTTCCTCAGTCTACAGATGATGATGATGATGAGGATGACTCTCCTCTTAGGCCAGGCACACACTTCACTACCCAGGCCAGATCAGCCACAGTGCCAGCTCTAGATTTGAGGCCATCTTCATCAGCACCTGCTACTGTCACCTCAGTTCCATAAGCTCCAGTGCCTCCAGTTGCCACTCCAACTCCATCCATGACGTCTGCCGATATCTTCGCCGATGCAGTTCTCTCGACTCCTTCATCAACAACCGGAGGAGATTAGCCCAAGAACGTTTAGCTATATCTCTTTGAACTTTTTGGTAACTTGTTGCCAAAGGGGGAGAAGTGTATATAGATCTTTAGGCTTCGAGTGAGAGAGCGTTTGGTTTTTATCGCTTTTTCAAAACATTTGATATTTTGACTTGTTTGTGTTGAACTATGTGGTGTTTGATCTTACGCTTAACGTGTGTTGCTACTATTTACTATCAGTATAGTGCTTATGAGATGATCATTTACCTTTGCTTGTTTGTGTTGTGCCATGATATTAACTCTTATTATTCTCACACACCACCAAGATGTATGTGACATGGAAGAAGTGCCCCATGTACCTAATCGATTGTGCATTTGCATTCAAACACAAATCTTAAAATAATGCACAAATTTAGGGGGTGCTCTTGCTTATCACATACATCTCAAAGCGACGATTATATTCATTGATTATATCATTGTCGAATCTTTGATCTATATGTTGTCATCAATTACCAAAAAGGGGGAGATTGAAAGCACATTTGCTCCCTTGGTGGTTTTGGTAATTCATAACAACATATAAGTCATTGAACTAATGTTTCCACTAAGTATATTTCAGGAAAAGTTCAATGATAGGATTGGCAAAAGGATTGTGGAGATTGTGGAGATACCCCAGGATGCAAGGAAATGGATTGGCAAAGCTTCCAGCAAGAGGACTCTACATTTTACTTTGTGAGAAATCACTTTGAGTCCATAGGAAAGCCAATACTATTAAAAGGGGGTAAGGTATTGATGGTGAACAAAATGCTCATACGTGCACAAGTGATAGTCACCAAAAACACCCACAAGCTCTTCCACAAAAGTCTGTCCAAAGTCAAATATCCAAAATCGGTGCAACCAACACTTTCCACTCGGTGCCACCGATTCCCATACTTAGACAGACCTAAGCCAAGCCCTAGCCTTTCGGTGCAACCGATTCTGCTTTGGTGCCACCGAGTTCAGCTTGCCAACTTTCTGTTACCCAATTTCACAAAATCGGTCCGACCGAGTTTGTGGAATCGGTGTCACCGAGATTGGGCAATCTGACCGTTGGTCACCTTATCGGTGCAACCGAGTTTTATATATCGGTCTCACCGAGATTCAAAAGTTGCTACCTTTGAAGCAACTCAGTACCACCGAGATTCACACATCGGTGTCACCGCGTTGGTCACTTAAGATGTAACTGTTGGATTTTTGGAGATGCCTATATATACCCCTTCACCACCACCCACTCGAAAGAGAAGCACTCAGAACTTTTCCATACTTGCCCCATCCAGTTTTCTGAGAGAGAGCCACCTACTCATGTGTTGAGATCAAGCCATTCCATTCCAACCATATGAATCTTGATCTCTAGCCTCCCCAAGTTGCTTTCCACCAATCCCGTCTCTTCTACCAATCCAAATATATGAGAGAGTGATTGTGTGTTGAGGAGTCTATCATCTTGAAGCACAAGAGCAAGGAGTTCATCATCATTACCGAGCCTATTACCTTTTCGAGGGTGGTGCCTCCTAGATTGGTTAGGTGTCGCTTGGGAGCCTCCTACTTCGTGTTGTGGAGTTGAACCAAGAAGTTTGTAAGGGCAAGGAGATCGCCTACTTCGTGGAGATCTACCCATAGTGAGGCTAGTCCTTCGTGGACGGAAGCCGTTATGGAATAGTCAAGGTTGCTACTTCGTGGACCCTTCGTGGGTGGAGCCCTCCATGGACTCTCGCGACCGTTACCCTCCATGGGTTGAAGACTCCATAAACATGGATGTACGATAGCACCACCTATCGGAACCACGGGAAAAATCATCGTGTCTACAAATTGCGTTTGATCTTCCTACCCTTCCTTTACTACTCATGCTTGTTGTTACTTTCCGCTGCTATACTCTTAGACATGCATGTGTAGGGTGTAGTTGACTTGCTATGAATGCTAAAATCTGCCAACACTAAAAATTGGGAAAATGCTAGATTTTTATTTGGTCAAGTAGTCTAATCACCCCCCCCCCCTCTAGACATACTTTCGGTCCTACAATATGAAACTCACATTTTTTGCAGCCTGTAGTAGCTATGGGCTTGAGGGGTCATGGTGCGAATGACTTTCCGTACGACCCCCAGTACGAGCCGTACATTGCCAGATTGGGTCTTCTCCCCTTTGTGTTGCAATTCAAGCGACCCCCGCCGCCGGTGAACCACGCGGCGCTCACCGCACTTGCGGATCGTTGGAGGCCCGAGACACACTCCTCCCTGTGGGGAGATGACGATGACCCTAGAGGACATGGCCATGATAAGCGGCCTTCCTATCAACGGCCTTGCTGTTACGGGTAATGTCAGCGCCGTTAACTGGCGAGCTCGGGTTGGCGTTTTAATTGGCGTTGAGCCCGATCTCCCTTTGCCAGGCAAGGCTGACCCTGCGAAAGTGAAGCATTCCTGGCTAAAACATGTCAGAGGAGTAAACAATCTGTGCCCTGAGGATGCCAATGAGATGGTCGTGCAGCAATATGCTCGGGACTATCTTTGGTATGTACTAACCAAAGTAGTCTTCACAGATGCAACCGGGAACTCAGCCCTCTGGATGTACTTGGAGCTACTCAGTGAGTGGGATACTCAGTATAGCTGGGGTTCAGCTGCACTAGCGTACTTGTATCGTTAGGTAACAGCTATTTGCACACATTTATCTTGCATTTGTCATGCGCCACACGGCCACACATTGCTAACACATTTGTTTTCTTGCAGTTGGACCTTGCGTCTATCAGGACAAAAGTGACATCCTCATTGTCCGGATTTGTGTGGAGCCTATCTATGTGGATGTGGGAGCGGTTGCCGGTTGGACGACCCGTGTTAAAGAACTCTGTGAAACCAAACCTGAATGAGCATGAAGGGCTTCATCATCTTGATCCATATCGGTGCCCCACAATTGCACATTGTTGGGATCAGGTGAATGTTTACACATGAAGCTCTCATGTGCGATACAAGTGTTATGTGAACAAGTTTGACACCTTGACTGCTGAGCAGGTAACACCAAGTTAATTGAGATAAAGTGTAGTGAAGATCGAAAAGTATACCTAACATTTCAGGTACTCCTCTTGTAGGTTTTCTGGAAGCCTTATCTGAATGATCATAAGTTCTCCCTCAACGAGATGTGCACGCATGATATTCATCTTTGGCGGGCTAGGTGTCCAATGATATGCTTTTACGCGGTTGAGTGGCACTTTGTAGACCATGTTGCCAGACAATTTGGAAAAATACAACTTATTCCAGTGGAGGAGAGCAAGGAGACAATCACATCTCTGCATCGGTGGTGAGCAAAAATGTCTTTGAGATTTGTAATTGAGCATTGTGAAAGTCTATGTTTGCTAATGGTTTAAAATATGCATCGTTTGTAGGTTCGGTCGAAGGCACCATCAGGATATCTCGGATTGGGCGAACAAACACCGTAAGTGGATACAAATGTGGAATCAAAGAGAGACGTTATTGGAGTCAGAGAATAGACCCCACAATGATTCGACATACCAGAAGTATCTTGTGTGGTATGGGAAGCGTTACCGGTTGAAGCTTAAGCCCGGTTGGACTCAGGAGGAGTGGTCAGAGTTGGTGTCGGAAGACCCGTCGGCTGCAGAAGGTTATCATGCCTTCAACATGGCGGTTAGAGAGACCCAAGGGAGTCAAGTTGACTACGCACCCATGCATGATGAATTGGTAATTCCATGAACAACCTTGTATTACTTTGTCTTTTTCAAATATGAATGTTTGTTGTGTTAATGAATTGCAGGGCAGAGAATTGCTTATGTGCGTGAACGATGCCAATGTAGCACTCAGTCATCCCCATGGAGGTGGATTAGCTGAGAGAACTCTTAGGACCACGATGGAGGTATGGCCATATTTCCAAATGCTTATCTTAACGGATTAGTTATTTGCATTTAACATATTTTGTTGTGTTGTCGCAGAAGTTTAGGACTCGGTTCCACAAGATGGCAGCTATGCTTTCTTGCCACGGTGCTCAGTCCGTGGACGTGTTTACAGCTGGTACTAGCCGCTCCTCCAGATCTAGACGTCGTTATCTACGTAACGAGGAGATAGAGGAGGAGGAAGACCAAGAAGAGGAACATGCACAACAACAGCATGAGTACGATATTGATGCTCCACAGCCATCACAGCCGTCACAGCCGAAGAAAGGCAAAGATAAGACACCACGGGTGCCGAGAAAGAAGAAATTGAATAATCGGTTCCGTAGTCCGGAGTATCCTCGTAAGCTTTTGCCTAAGGGAATGATTAGAGAAGAGGAGGAGGAGTCTAGCGAAGAAGAGGACGAAGAGGAAGAGGAACATGAAGAGGAAGAGGAAGAGGAAGCGGAAGAGGAAGAGGAAGAGGAAGATGAAGTGCCTACAAGAAAGGGAAAAGCCACTAAGAGAGGAAGAAGGAAATGAGCAAGAAAAGGTCCTCCGTAGTTCTTTAGTGCCATTTGGTGAACTTGGTGAACGTGATGTCGTATGTTAGTTAAATTTGTATGAACTTGTTGTGTACTGAACTTCTTATGTTGTCTTGAAATTGTGAACTTTTATGAAATATGTTGTGTACTGAACTTGTTGTGTCATATGAAATATGTTGCTTTGAAGTATTTGAGTGAAAATGGAGACCGCATCATCTTTTTGACACTGGTAAAGGACCAGACACCAGGATCCCGGGCATCTGGCTAACAGGTAACCAAACGCCGGGGTCTCTGGCGTCTTGCTTCTGGGTCGGCGCGAAGGGCCAGACATCTGTTTGGTCTCTTGCGTAGCACCAGACGTCAGGTTCCTTGGCGTCTGACCAACAGGAAACCAAACGCCTGGGTCCCTGGCGTCTGGTGTTTGTGTTCCCTTTGTGCCAAACGCGGTAGATCTTGCACATTCAAAGCAATAGAATATCACAACAAAAGACAACTTAAATGACATGTAGAACATCAAGTTACTTAATATGACATAGAACACCAAGATCTTCAGGAGTTCAAATGATAAGGATACAAGTCATAATAGTTCAAATGACAACTAAGTAAGCAAATGGGTACATGTCATTGTAGTTTCAAATGACAAATGTTACATAGGAATTCTATTTGTCGTAAGGTCCCGGGTTGCAACAAAGAACATCGTTTCTTTCTTTGACCCATGCCCAACGAGAAACCTGCTTCGGTAGTGGCAAAAAAGGTTGCCTCACTAACCAATCATTGACCTGGCCATGGTTTTCCCTGTTAAACTAATCACGTTCTTCCCTTGTTGTACACAATGCAATTTGCATTGCAAGATCACGCCTACAATATTTTTCTGCCTTCTTGAGCTCGGTGATCTGCTTCTCCTTTTTTTTGATTAATTTTTACTCCTTGCGCTCGGTGATTGTTTTCTCCGAAGAGTCCTCACAGAAATGGTACTTTGAAAAGGCTCTACACGCCGCATTCAACGCATCAATGGCTTCCACCCACTGGTTCATCTTTTCCTCAAAAAATTCCCGTTCACGCTTCGCCGCCTCCTCAGCAGAAACCTCAGCGTAAATGAACGGTCTCATCCTACATTTTAAGGAGTGACTATTCAGGTAATTATTTTCTTAAGCCTAACACTAACCAAAGTTTACCCTAAACACTAATTAAACCTAATCCACAATCTTTCTACTCATAAAGCAAATATTTCTACTACAACAAACTTATCCCTGTTACCAAAGATAAACAAGATATTCGAACACACTAAAATTAGGGGAAAATATGAACTAGGGTTTCTCCAAGATTTAAAAGATCTAGCAAAATAACAAGATTTAACCCAAAAAAAATTGGATGATACGGGGGAGATTAGTACAAGGAAAAAAGTGATGGAAAGATCCACCTAAGGGAAGCACCTTATGGAGAGGATTCGATGGGGGGCTTGAGGGGTGGGAGAGAGGGGAAGAGAAGGAGTGCACCAGCAAGCTCGGGCTGGAGTGGGAGAGTGAGTGAGTGAGTGGGGTGGCCCCACACAGACAGCCAAGTAGTACTCTTACCAGCAACCAGACGCGAGGCTCCGTGGCGTCTGGTCTGAATAGGGGATCCAGACGCCTAGGACGGGTACGCCTAAAAATGCCAGCAGGTTTGCACTAAAATGAAGGACCCCAGACGCCCAGACGCCAGATACCATGGCGTATGGGTATGCCTAAAAATGCCAGCAGGTCCCAGACGCCAGGCTCCGTGGCGTCTGGTCTGAACAGGGGAGCCAGACGCCTTGGTCCCTGGCGTCTGGCCCCTGCTCTTCCTCCACAAGGAGCACCACATACTTTTGGTTCACATACATAGTTTACAAACAACGACAAAATCATCACACACTTTTGGTTCACATACATAGTTTCAAACAACGACAAGTTCGTCACTTTTGGTTCACATACATAGTTTCAAACAACGACAAGTTCATCACACGCTAGAGGTATCGAATAACATGAAAAGTTCATTACACATACTACGAAATTCCATCCACCATGCAGGAGCCATGAACCCGCTCTCTACTGAGTAGTACGGGGCCATTTTCCCTTATTGTCGCGTGCCTCGTCTTCTGCCTGTGCATCACGAGCCCTTGCAAGCTTTCTTGCCCTCTCTTCTTCACGAGCCTCCTTCTCCTTGCGTGCCCTCTCCTTCTCACGCTTCTTGCACTGCTTCAACTCCTTCTCAGGACGCCAAAACTCCTCCTCCCGTGCTAAGGATTCCTCAAAAAGGCGTTGCCTCCGCATGCAATCTCGATACTGGTCCTCTTGCACATCTTTTGGTACTTCGTGATCTATCCAAGTGAAGTAGTTGCAAAGAGGCGGAGGCGACTACATAAAAGGCAAGTTTTAATTAGTAATATGAGTTCAATCAAATTGAAATTATTTGGATGTCACATCTAACATACCGATGGTACATCATATGCGTGGGTTGGCCGCGCTCGCTCATGTGCGTAGTTGGGGCACACGAAAAGTCTTCTACCTTCTGTCCATGACTTCTTACGGTCAGTGGACACCTTCACCTTGCAAACATCACCGCACCAACATGGTGGTGTGGGCACGTCCTTCTCCTTCTTCTCGTCCAACATTGCCTCCCTCCACGTCTTCGGCATGTCCTCTCGGTCGGCGCACGGCGGCCTCGGCCTCGTCAAGGAACCGGATGAAGCCATGCCTACAAAAGGAACAACTGTTAGCACAAGACAAGAACAATCTGAATGTGTAAATACAATAAAACAAGAAATGCTATGACTTGTATGAATACATAATATACCATTTTTATTATATCAACCATCTGGATTAAGCAAATAACCGAATGCCGATCCATTATCAACCCGTCCTCTACGACCAACACCACCTCTAACACTTGTCCTTCCTCCACGGCTAGTCCTTCCTCCACGGTTAGTCCTTCCTCCATGGCTAGTCCTTCCTCCACGGCTACCAGCATCACCTCTTCCCCCTCATTCACCACCTGATCCTCCTCCACGGCTACCACCATCACCTCTTCCCCCTCGTTCACCACCTGATCCTCCTCCACGGCTACCACCATCACCTCTTCCCCCTCGTTCACCACCTGATCCTCCTCCACGGCTACCACCATCACCTATTCCCCTTCGTTCACCACCTGATCCTCCTCCATGGCTAGTCCTGCCTCTACGGCTAGTGCTCGGAATGTCCCCCTTCGACGTTTTCCTTTTCTTGCATGTCCGTGCATTGTGCTGCCCTTCATCACAACCCCCACAATTTATGGTGTCAGGAGCCTCCATGAAGTGACCGCTACCAAATTGTTTCATGCCGGTGTATCCAGCCAGGTCATCCATATCACCCCTGAACCTCTTAGTTCTCCTTCTTCCCTTGGTCTCCACCTTCATGAGAGGGTCTGGCTTAATATGGGGGCCATGATACTCAGGCCACTTTGATTGGTCTAAAAAAGGATGAAACTGAGGTGCCCATGTCAACCTAGTAGCTTCCACATGAAACTCTTGCATCCGAACGGTTTTCCCATCACAAACTGATATGTGTGCCGCCCTTGCCGCTGTTATCAAATGCGAGCATGGACAATGATACTTACTAGGCCTTTCACACTGGCACCTCCTTGTCTTGAGGCGCACCTCAAATGCCACACCACCATATGAATAACCGTCTCGTGTTGTGCCACCTGGCTCGTCGATTTGATAGATCATTTCAGTTTTGTTGAATGTGATAATTTGTTCTTGCGAAGACTTTCTTGATTGTAACTGAAGCCACTCATCAACCTTCTCCGGATAATCCATTTTCCCACCTATCCAATTGGCAGTCTCTTCTGAATGCCTCTAAAAGTACTCATTAAGCTTGAAGAAGGTATACTCCACTATTGCAGTCACCGGTAATGAACGGGCACCCTTGAGCACGTTGTTGAAACATTCAACCAAGTTGCTCGTCATGTCACCATATCGCATACCTCCATCGTCATGAGCGCGTGCCCACTTGTGCTTCTCGCTGAAATTCCTTGTTAGGAAATCTTTGCCACCTTCATTCACCGCTGCAAAGAGTTTGTTGTACCGAGCATCGAAAGCTTGGGTGCTGAAGGCCACACATACATGGGTAAGGTCTTTGCTTAACTCCTTGATCTTACATGCCCGATAAAAGTTGGCCACGAAATGCCTCATGCACCATCTGTGGTGAAGCTTTGGAAAACCTGGAATAACAATGTCCACTGCCTTCAGTATGCCATGGTGCCGGTCTGATATGATGCATACCTCCCTAGCACCAATCACCTTGTGCCTCACATGACCCATGAACCACTCCCAGTTGTCTTGGTGCTCGGAAGGCACCAAAGCAAATGCCACTGGCAACACATTGTCATTCGACGAGTGCGCCATTGCTACCATTAATGTGCCCTTGTATCTGCCCGTCAAGAAAGTGCCATCTATAGACAAGACCGGACGACAATGCTTAAATGCCGCCACACATTGTCCATAACTCCATAAGGCACGGTGGAACACTCCATGATTATCATCGACCACATGATACATGCCCGGGTTCCTATGTGCAATCGCTCCCAACAACCTCGGGAGCTGGTTGTATGCTTCTTCGTAACCACCATACAACATCCTAATAGCATTTGCCTTGGCCCTCCATGCCTTCCAATACTTGACTACATAACCAAATTGTTTTTTCACCATCCGCATGAGAAACCTCACTTTGACAGTGGGATCCACGGCTATCCGAGGTACTCTGACGTGAGCTGGCGGTGTGTCGTACGGAATTCTTTCTTTGGCGGTTTGCACCTATGAGTGGCAACACAACTTCTTAAGACCCATTCTCCGGTTTCTTCAAGATTTCTTGCACGAACCTTCCATGGACATCTTTCTCCTGCTTGCTCACACTTCACGGTGTAACGCAATTTTATGTCGGAGTGCTCAACCAAATATGGCCTGTGGTTTCGAATGGCATAGTCAGACAACCAAACCTTCATCCTAGCCAAACTTAGGAACTTCACTCCTTTCTTCAAATAAGCATTCTCATCCTCGTTCTCCTCCCTGGGTTCGCCTGGATCCGGGCAAGGTGTTGGCTCAATCGCCGTCATTTTCAGGCCGCCATCAATTACGGCTTTATGGGCAAGGCTGAGACCTCGAAATAAATGAGTCCTTTTTTCCAATTAGGTCAACTCAAAGTGAATTTGGTTTTCCTCCTTAGTGAACCCATCCTCGTCCAATTCTTCCTCCGAACCTTCGTCATCCGAGTCATACCCATATAGACACCTAAAAGGTAAATCACGATCCATTTCCTTTTGCGCTATGTAGGCATCCAAGTCACCAACATCATTACCATGAAACCCTTCCTCTAGCTCATTCTCATTTGCTTCATTTGCTTGGCTGGTTGGTGGTTGGCTAGAAACATCAGGGGAATACAACTTAACCTCATTTGCTTCGCTGGTTGGTGGACGAGGACGTGGTTTGCGATAAGCATTGGAGGCATCAACCACAACCCTATGCTCAACAAGAGGCATACTTGTCCTCTCGGTCATTGGGGAAGAGATATGACTGTTCAAGTCAAATGCAAACCGAGGAGGTTCAACCTTGGTGGCAAACAATTCAAGTGACTTGTCTTCAGATTGAGCAACATTTTCCTTGTACACATCCCAATGCAAATCAGAGGTGATAGGCATAATTTTTAAGCAATATTTGGCTCCAACTCCAACATCATACCTTCCTATTAACTTAACATCATCATTGGGGTCCATCCACTTCAAGACATGTCTCACTTTTGCAACAACCTCCTCATAGCTAGGGATTGTATCAAAAACCATTGTTTCCTCACACGCGTCGGCATTGTTACTAAAAAATGCCTCCTTGTCCATATAATGAACATTAACAAGTCTCCCCATCTAAAAACAACATGAATGAATTAAACGCATCAATGACAATTGTTAGTTATCTAAAAACATAATATACCCAAATCATATCAACACTACATTATTAATGATGTCCGAAAATGTGTCATTAATTAAGATACACTAACAAAGTTTACCCTAAAACACTAACTAACCCTAACCCTCAATCTTTCTACTCATAAACCAAATATTCTTCCTACATCAAGCAGATCCCTATTACCAAAGATATACAAGATATTCAAACGCACTAAAATTGGAGGATCTCATAAACTAGGGTTCCTCCAAGATGTAAAAAAATCTAGCAAAATAACAAGATTTATCCAAAATAAATTGGATGATTCGGAGGAGATTACCACAAGCAACAAAGTGATGGAAAGATCCACCTAAGGGAAGCACCTATTGGAGAGGATTTGATGGGGGCTTGAGAGGTGAGAGAGAGGGGGGGAGAGCAAGAACGCAGCAGCAAGCTCGGGCTGGATTGGGGAGAGTGGGTGGGACCCATCCCACCCACTCTCCCGTGTGAGTTATTTAGCTCTCAGGACCAGACGCCAGCGACCCTGGCGTCTGGACCTTTGCCATGTCAGCGAGTCAACGGGCCAGCCGGTCATGCGGGCCCGTGACCAGACGCCAGGGAGCTTGGCGTCTCCCATGCAACCCAGACGCCAGGGATGTTGGCGTCACCAAAAGAGGTCAGATTCGATTTTTTTTTAAAGCTAGGTCAAATCTGCAATTAGTTAGCCCAAAAGGTCAAAACAGAAAAATTGTCCCTGCCTAACAGGGGAGGAGACCCCGGCTGCGGGTGGGAGACATGCTACAGTGGCTTCTGCGTCCAGAGTCAGTGCAGCTGCTCAGACTACCCATATTGCCGGAACAGTTACGGAGGGTAAGGAACCCGCTTGGCTGCGCTTTCTTTTCGTCAGAAAAGAAGCCGCTTGGCTCGGACCCGCTTGGCTCGGACGGACCCTAAAATTTTGGGTCCGTTTCTCTTCCAAGCTACTATCTTATGTGTGTGTGGAGTTGTGGATGAGGGCGGTGTACGTTGTGCTACTAATTAAGCACCTATGTTTGGGTTTGGTGAGCAAGTAAACGATGGCGTGTGTGCTTGTGTGCGTGTCGGATGCATTGTAACAATAATCTCCCTTACAATTTTTGTTAGATAACTCACTTTTCACTATCTTAGATACAGTATATGAACATACTAAAAATGATACGGTAGTATATATACTACCAAAAGGTAGTATATGAGACGTGGGTGTAACTACACCCGGTCATAGGATGTGTATATATATATATATATATATATATATATATATATATATATATATATATATATATATATATATATTAATTATATATATATATACACACACACTAGCACAAATGCCCGTGCTTTGCAACGGGAAAATAAATATTGATGTACATATTGTGAAATAAACAATGTAAATCATTGTTCCCTAAATATCTAAGGCATACACTTAAAAATATAGAGTACAATTCAAAACTTTGAATTTTTTGTGCATATGAACATCATAAGCTGAAAGAAAAAGTTCAACCATTAACAATACATGTGCACTGATAAAATAACGAATCTCAAAGTTGCATTTACTCCTTATTTTTTTGTATCAAAATTCACTACATGATATAGCAGTGGCAATAGAAAGATTGAGGGGTACAACGGGAGAGCATTGTCATCCATGGGTTCAAAGCGTGAACATGTGTCTAATAAATCCCCACGAAGAGCTCTCTTTGTAGTATAAAAAATTCAGCCACAAACTATATTTGTTCTCCACTGCATTATGCATGGGCCTAGCCGTCCCTCGCACATGCACAGCTCCAACTGCTCTGCCATCGGGTCGACTTCACTGCATCAATCAATCATCGTTCGACGTCCTCTACATACCAATCCATGAGATCCGAAACAATGGCTACCGCCTCGGCTCGAGCTTCGAGCTCCACCACCACGGGAGCATAAAAAAATGAGCGAGCTCGACACCAGGATAGCCACAGATGTTTTGACGCGACGTGCTTCCAATCGCGTCAAAGCTTCAAAGGATCATGGAGATATTTTCTGGGCGACGGATCTGATGACTGCGGCTGACGGTCCTGGACGATAACACTGCTCCTGTAAAAATCCATCTGATTGGTCATGTTGTATGTACATGGCACTGATGGATTCCTTGCTCGGGACTCAAGAACACGACGGCTCGCGATGCATCATCGGCGCTGGCTCCGGGAGCAACTTCGCTGGCCTTCAACCTCGCCGTGCACGTACATAACAACCACATTGATGAGATGTGCCATGGCACTGGCGGCGGCGTCGTCTCCTATACGGCCGTTGCCCTCGTGTGGGCGCGCGCCCAACGTCCGGCTGCCGGCGGATTTGTCTCGCCTCATTAGTCATGAAAACAAGCTTGCAGGCTCCGTTTATAATAGCGGGAATTCTAAGTCAGCACGACTAATAGAGGATTTGGTGACATACACAGCAGACCTACAATGTGGTCTGACCACGAACGAAACCCACATCAATGACGGCGAATAGAAAAAAGCTACTTATTGCGTCGTGCTTTCATCTGCCTTCTCGAACACGGGCGCAGGCCCAGGTCCAGCAGGCCTAGGTGGGTGCTGCGGACGTGGCCCAAGCGGAAGTCTAGAAGCGTTTCTTCAACCGAATGTTTTTGGTATAAATTTAGTACCACCTTGAATAGCAAAAAGTAATACTATATGGTGAACAGACGACGGTGAACCCGACTTTATTATTAGGGAAAGAACGTGGCCCAAGCGGAAGTCTAGAAGCGTTTCTTCAACCGAATGTTTTTGGTATAAATTTAGTACCACCTTGAATAGCAAAAAGTAATACTATACGGTGAACAGACGACGTTGAACCCGACGGAAGCAATGGCCACTTTATTATTATATATATATATATATATATATATATGAATGAAATGTGAACATTCTATCGATGTTCATGTGCTTAAATATATAAATGTCTTTTGCTTGTCTGGTAGTTTCGATCATTAAGCTTGTGATATAGTGTCTAGAGGAGCAATTTTAGTTATCAGATTTGCTAAGTCACATCTAGATGTGATATAATTATCTCACATCTAACGTCTCCATGGTTCGATCATAACATCAAGACGTCTCCATGGTTCGATCATAACATCAAGATTCATGTTTTTTGGCTGAATTAGGTGTCCAGTAATCTTGTTTTTTTCTTCTTCATCTGCGTTTTTCTATGTGTTGTTTTGTCGGGCCTGCATTTCTCGAACTGTTTTTACGTGGGTTGCAGTACAGGGTGAGTAAATTGTTTTTGCGAGGCGAAAGAGAATTCATTAATCAAGCGGCAAGCAAGTCTGCATTACTTAGGCCAGGTACCTCCTCTGGCCCTGACCGAAGCCACACCACAGTACACTTTTTTATTCTATCATAGTTTGCTAAGAAATGATTAACAACATTTTGCTGAAGCACATGGTGAGTAATTGGAAGCGAAGACCAATGGGAGTCTGGGTGGATGAATGGATAATTGTCCACGCGAATGAAAGAGATCGCACGGGGGCTCATGCAGCGGGAGTAGTATTTTGTGATTGGGACAAAATACTAAATATTCAAATCAGTGAGAATCGGGATTTTTTTTCAAAAGTACGACCAATTTTGTACCAAATTCGAAAACCGTATGCACAAATCCGAAAAAATCAAAAATAGTACCCCGTCGGCCTCTGGTGGGCCGAAGAGAGCCCGTCGGCCACTGGCAGGCCGAAGATGGGCCCGTCGGCCACCCCCAGGCCGAAGAGAGGTCCGTCGGGCTCTTGCAGGCCGAAGAGTGGCCTGTCGGCCTCTTGTTGGCCGAAGAGCTGCTTGTCGGCCTCCAGAAGGCCGATGGGCCCCTGGATAAGGCCGACCACTCCTTTCTTTGTCCTCTGACTACTCCTTTCACCCGCCCCCGTCCTCCAGGCTCCCCAGCTCCACCTCCCACTCCCGTTGCTCTCTGGTGCTTGCACCCCCGCGCCGATCTCGTCGCTCGTCCACCCATTTTCGTATGGAACCCGCGTAAACAATAGATCAGGGCTCTCTCCACAGGCCTACGGTATTTTTTTTTGCTTCCAACTCAATCAAATGTCAACTTTCAACTCGGTTGTGGATTCAGTTCTTATTGGTCACCGTTTGTTTGCAGGTAAATGGCTTGCCCATTTTGTCGAGCTCCAGGTGGCCCTTGTTCTTCCTTTGATTCTGGTGCGTCTGTATTCACTGTGGTGCTAGATCGTCGATGTTCAAGGCGTGTTGGAAGATTCTATATCTTGTTTATCTGATTGTGGCATTTGGTTGATGTTGTTTTGGTTGGAATGTATTCGAATGCCTTTGTTTATATGATTATGATGTTTGCTTCCATTCTTGTTGTAGTATGTTCCGTGCAGTGTTAGATCACATCTTGCTCGGTACATTGAGGAGTGCAGAGCTTTAGCTATTCGGAGGGGTGACACAGATATTGATCTTGCTCTTCACAACAGTGAGGGTAACTTATACCATGTTCTATTTAGACATGGTCGGGTGAGCAGTAAATTCCATGGTCCTTCCTGGGAGGAACTTGTGAATGATTATGGTCTCCGTCATCGTGACATGATGACTGTTAGGCTTGAGCACTATGGAACTATGATTGGTGTTGATTTTCATCGGGATGGTGTTATGTTGTTCCCTTTACCCTGTGTTGGTAAGTTTTTTTTTTAGTGATTTAAAGTTTTGTTTCGGCTTATACGTTTTGCTGTTCTGCTCAATTTGTGAAATTATTGTTTTGTAGCTCTTGAGCATCTGAGTGAAACTCATAGGGAACTTGTTGACAGTTGTTTTTATAGTCGTGATGTCTTCAGTCTGAATTATCACCAAATGTATGTCATGTCGCGACAGCTCTTTGATGACAACTACATATTGTGTACTCCTTTTGTTCATAGGATTGATTCCATGAATGTTAATGGTCAACATATGGTGAGCTTTGTTTTTGGCTACTATTTATTTATTTGTTCTTTGCTGTACTATAATGTTTTAAATTTGTTAGCTGAACATCATATAACTTGATGTTTTTTGTCAGGTTATTCCGACCATGGTTGTGAGGAGTTTGAAGGATTTTTTGTCAATTCCTAGGACTGATTCTTTAACTCTTGAAATTACTTTGGATTCTGAAGATGATGATATATCTGTGAGCATTCCTTGTTCCTACTTTATTGGCTTGGGTGGTAGAATGGTGTTGAACAAGGAAGGTTTCGGTAATTTTCTTCGGGCATCGTCTATTGAAGTAAACAATTTGGTGCTCATAACCTTCAAAGAGCGTGATCAGGAGCTTGCTGTTGTTTTCAGCCCTCTGCCGCAGTGATCGTACTTATAGACTGGAAGTACAACATGGTGTAGTGTTGGTGTAATTTTTTGTACTGGAGTTTTTTTCCAACTTTGTACTGAAGTTTTTTTCCACTCAAATGTATCAAAAATTGCGAGGCGGCCTCCGGGGCCTACCGCCACCGACGGCCTTTCCCTCGGCCGGACGCACAGCTCGCTTTTCCCTTGCTTTTTCCCATGCGCAGAAGCCGATTTCGATGCCCACACTGCAGCAAAATGCGCTGATTTCCACGGCAGACTGTAGTGATTGGCAGAATCGCACAGCACTGATTTGTTATAATGACGGCGCTGATTTTTATGCAAACGGCGCTGATTTTTAGGCAAAGATTCGGCTGAGCGCGCGGGTGTCTGCTTTGTCTGCTTTGTCTGAATCCTGCTGTTTGCTTTGTCTGATTCCTGCTGTCTGCGGTGCAGTGTTGTTGCTGCGGCGGACGCGCGTGTTTTATTTTCTTCTACCGACAACACAGTGCTCCTCATCTTTATATACGAGATGCCGTTGCCTGCTGACAGAAAAAGAGGCCCGTGACGATCGTTGCCTAGCACCGTAGTAGTTGGCACCGCAGCCAGAAAACGGGCCTGCATCGATGCTAGCCAACCAGGTTCTGGCTCTAAAGGACCTATGGCAGCACCGGCCAGAGGTAATCCCAACAAGTAAGACACATCCTGTAAAGTAGGCGCCGTCTCTCCCCAGGGAAAGCGAAACGTATGTGTCTCTGGTCTCCATCTATCTACTAAGCAGGTAAGGAGTGACCTGTCGTAAGAGAAACGTGTAACTTGCCTCTTGTGTAACTGCATTGGTTCACCTGCCTCATCCAATTCCGGATGATCAACCCACTCATCCAATGTACCCTCAACCAGCCGTGCCAAGGGTAGAAGTCCAGCCCAACTTAACCTACAAAGTAAATAGAATGTAGCATACAGTTAGCGGCTATCAAAAGGATGTCAAACATAGTAAGTCATTATACCGACACATACCTATCAACCCATGAAGGATGTATCATCCAGTTAGACTTTGGGGTGCGAGTGATCAACACGTCTAAGTTCGTGCCCGATTCCATAAGTGCGCATCGGTGCCCTCTATCGATATTACCGTTAAGCAACGGATACGAAGCCATATCTGCAATTACAACATAGTCCACACATATTACAGAATAAAACATAGTCCATCATATCACACGTTAAAACATAGTCCACACTTATTACAAAATAAAACAGAGGTGTTTGCATATTACAAATAAAAACATAGTCTGACATAGTACACATTAAAACATAGTGCAGACATATTACAAATTAAAACGTAGGCCGACACATTATGTAGCTTCTGAGTTATTTATTCCTCGTCCGCCAATTCGGCCTCGACTGACACGTCCACCACGACTGCCACGACCACCTCTTGCTACTGTTGTCGCAGTCGTCGATGTGGAAGCACTCGTCGATGTGGAAGCACCGTCTTTGTTCAGGTCGGGGCAATATTTCATCCTATGCCCATAAGCCGCGCAGAGCAAACATTGTCTGGTTGCTCCACCAGCTTCAGATTGGTCCATATCGTTTCTGATGCGCTTTACCTTACGTCTGTCCCTGCTAGTTCGCCGAAGTTCAGGATCCGGGATGTATACTCTCTCACCATCGTTTACCTTGTTGAAATTGCTGACGACTCTAAACCCTGTCATCTCACCTGTCCAAACATTGAGTACTGCCACTTTTGAATAGTACAGAGACACGAAGGAGATAGCATCCAACTCAATCTGGCCACAGGCAGCCAACACATGTGAGCAAGGAAGGTGCAACAACTGCGGTTTGTTGCATGTACACTCACAAGTTGGATAAAATTCCGTTCCAATTTTAACCTCATGCGTCTTCACCTCATTTGCAGAACCAAAACCATCAGTAGGAAGCTGAACCTCATACCTCCTTTCCTGATTACCTATGAGTGTGACAGTGTGCTTTTTTGCTTTCTTTATCTGCCGAGCCATGTACTCCATGACACGGCTACAATAAGGTGTGTTCTGATTAACTGCAATATGCTTCTTTGCTAACTCGTGCCTTTCTCTGAAATATCTCAAAGTGCCATGGAATACACCCTCCACAATAGCTGTCAGTGGCAATGCTCTATTCCCTCTGAGTACAAAGTTATACACCTCTGTAAGATTGGTTGTCATGTGGCCATACCTAGCTCCATGGGTGTCATGCAGCAAAGACCAATTCACTGGAGGCTCTTTCTCTATCCACTCAGAAAAATTCTTTATTGCCCTGCCCTTCTTTCTCTTCGTATTAGGAGGGTCAATTGCTGGCAACTCACAAAGACCTACTGGCTCCTCTAGCTCCGCGATGAGTGCTATTAATTTAACCTGGTCTTTTTCCATTTTCTTCCTAGCAAGGACCTGCTTCTTAGTAAACTCATCTAATTTTGACCAAATAAATTCGTATTTGCGCTGCTGGTTCTGCTTGCATAACTTTTTGAACAAGTTCATTAACCGTTTGTTCTTGAACTGTGAGAAAAAATTTGCACCCAGATGGCACATGCACCACCGGCTTTGCAAGTCCTTCCAAGGTGTTGGCTCGTCAGCTGTTGGATTACTTAGTGTCTTCACGGCCTTCAATATACTAGGATGTCTGTCATGAATGACACACACGTTTGGTCGGTCCTTCACGATCGCAATTTTAACTTGCCGGAAGAACCATACCCAGCTCGGAAAGTTCTCACCCTCCACAAATGCCATGGCTAGTGGGATGATTTGATTGTTCCCGTCCACACCAATAGCACTCAGGATTTGCCCTTTGTACTGACCAGTCAGCAATGTACCATCCACAAACATCACAGGAGGACAATGCCGAAAAGCTTCGATGCATATAGCGAAAGAGAAGAATACTCGTTTCAACACCTTGTGATCTGGTATAATCTCCAACCTCGTGTGTTGTATGTTAACATAAGTGCCGGGATTCCTCTCCTTCAGTATGTCAAGGAGCCGGACAACATTATCATATGAGTCGAAGAACGTCCCAAACCTTTCCTCCATAGCCTTCGGCTTAGCCCTCCAAGCCTTCCCATATGGAATGTCATAATTCCATCTGACCTTCACTGCTTTCTGGATATGTTTTGCTTCCATATCTTTCTTCTCAACTATCTCAGTATACATGAGTTGCGCTATGAGAGTTGAAGTCAGGTTTGGATGACGAACCAACAGGTTTTTCCTCACACAATTATGTGGGACCACATTGGTGACAACCCAGTGGATGTTATACTTCGGCACGTGCCCGTGCACCTTCGCAGGACAACCTGTTTCAACACACTTCACGGTATATTTTGTTGGACTCGATATGTTTGTTCGGAAAACCCTTTGCGTAGACATAGCCCACTTTATCACCGCATACTTCAATTTTTTCTTTGTGTCAAACATAGCCCCGATCTGAACTTGGTTCACATTATATTGCCATGGAGTCTCATGGCCATCGTTGACACTAATGTCGGCGGATATGTCCTGATCCCATGCAGAAGGAATCGGCACCTCCACTTCATCCTCGGAATTTTCAGAATCCAGATCCTCCGCAAACCCATCCTCGTCCTCTTCCTCCATCACCCTCTGCATTTCATCGCCTTCCTCATCCCCATCAGCAACACCAGAGCCAGCTAATACTATCGACTGAATACTCTGCCCAGTATCATGACCACTAACATTGTGTGGCACATAATCTGACTCTTTCTCGGCTTGGCTAGCAGCCACATCCGGTGGCTGTGACCCGGATACATAAATCTCGTTAGCCAGTTGACTACCCTGGCCTGGTTCATAGCCCACGTTGACTTGTACGAAATTCTCCTCCTTCGCCACTGGTTGCACTAGGGCATATGGGTGGATTCTTCGGTCTCTGGAACGACTTAACAGGGACAACCAATGCTGGCTCCTATCTATCGGCATCAACTCCCACTTGACATTTTTACAGGATTTGGTCCACAATGCATGAATACTGACGGAACAGACTTCAGGATCCAGCCCAAAACTAGTAGTCAACCAGTGCTTCAACTGCCTAATGTCCAGTCTGTCCGGGTCTGAAAGTGTCATGACGCCTTTTTTAAACTCGCTAAGATCAACCCCCAACTCATTATATCGAACATTACCAGGGCCGTAATAAACAGTCAAATTTACGGATTCAGACATTTTCACCTGTCACATTGCCAACTTCTCATTATTCGCAACAAACAAATTTATACTAAAATAAACCTACACTAAAATAAACCTACGTACACTAAATAAACCTACACTAAAAAGAACCTACACTAAAATAAACCTACACTAAAAAGAACCTACACTAAAATAAACCTACACTAAATAAACCTACACTAAAATAAACCTACGTACACTAAATAAACCTACACTAAATAAACCTACACTAAAATAAACCTACGTACACTAAATAAACGTACACTAAAAATGACTACACTAAGTAAACTAAATAAACTTACACTACCAACACGTACACTAAAATGATTACACTACATAAACTAATTTTACGTACAATAAAAAAACTAACCTAAACTAAAAAAAATCGGTATACCTTCGACGCGTGTGTCCCTTTCTTCTTCCTCTCCACCTTCTTCTTCCTCTCCACCACACCACCTCGTCACCATCCACACCTCCACCACCCCACCATGGCTCCTCCAAACGAACAAAAAACTACCCCATGGCACAAAATGAGACCGTAGGCCGGTGGAGATGGGTATGATCTATTGTTTCAGCGGATTGAATAGGAAAATGGGTTGAGGATGGAGGAGATCGGAGGGGGGGCAAATTCGGTTGAGAAAACGAGAGAGAGAGGATGAGCCAGCGAGAGGAGGAAGAAGGTCCCGTGCGGTCGGCCTTATCCAGGGGCTCTTCGGCCTCCTGGAGGCCGACGGGCCCTCTTTGGCCACCCGTGGGCCGACAGCAGGCTCTTCGGCCACCCGTGGGCCGACGGGCCCACTTCGGCCTCCCGACGGCCGACAAGCCCCTCTTCGGCCCACCAGAGGCCGACGGGGTGCTATTTTTGATTTTTTGCAATTTCGACATATGCTTTTCGAATTTGGTACAAAATAGGTAGTACTTTTGAAAAAAAATCGAGAATCGGAGGTAGATTCTAGTCGTGGTTCCGGTCGTTTTATAAGCAGAGCCCCTTTTTTGTGTGTGTTTCGGTTGCGGCGCGGTAAATTTCGCACCGTATAAATGAAATTGTGCGTCTCAGTTGTAACCCCATTTTTTTCATTTTGTGTTGAGTGTTTTCTATCTATACATTTTTAATGTGTTTATATTTCTAAATAGTACTCCCAATTTTTTTGTTCTTTTCTTTTTTTTCTTTTTTTTTCTCTATTATCTCTATCCATTTTTTCTTTCGGTTTTCCCATTTTGTGTCTTTTTTATTTTATTTGTTTATTTCTTTCCTTTTCATTTTTTCTTTTATTTTATTTTCCACTTTCTTAAATTCATGAATAAGTTTTTTTATGAATATTTTTAGAAATTTTGGAAATATTTTTTTAAGTTTGTGAACACCTTCCAAAATCGTGAATATTTTGTTATAAGGAACGACGTCTTGCTTTAGTTTGCCACTATCCAATTTAATTTTTCTAATTTTCATGGAAGTGCTCAATCTCCCCGCCTTGTTGGTCGTTATTTTTGTTTTGTCACACATCATTTTTGTTGGCATATTTAGCTTTATTTTTGCCGACCCATTATCGTGGCGCACTGGCAGCCCAGTTCGCTGCATTGTTTTAGGTCGCGACGTAGAATCGAAGGAGACAAGAAAAGAGGAGTTCTATTGCGGTCGCTGCATTCTCAGTTCATTTCGACGGCCTCACATTCCTTTGAAGTTTCATCAAGATGAGATTTAGCAATGTCTTATCTAAGTTGACGTTCATTGGGTTTTGCTATAGTTTTTTCCGTAAAATCTTGATCTCACGACGTCGGTCGATGTATTTCCATGCTGCCTTGTTATGTTTGGTCCACTTGTCGGCTCATTCGTGTTCACGTCTGTTTCTTTGTCAGACTTTCTCTACTTGTGCTCTTGTGGCCCATTTTCATGTAGCATGCGTTGTACAAGTGAAAGAGACAACCTATGTCGTTTGTCGTTGCCTATTTGTATTTCCTTTTGATGTCCAATGTAGAAGATGTAGACTTTACGACACAGCTAGGTATCTGCCCCTTTGTTGTCCCGGTTGCAAATCCACGCTCGGCACGCAACTAGAGGCCGTTCCCCTTTTTGACCTAGTTGTAATTTCACCTCTAACATGTAATTTTTTGGGTCTCGGTCTCAAGTCTACCTTAGATTCACAACTGGATTCGAGCTAGTTTTTTCCCACTTACAAGTTCACCCTCGATAGGCAACTAGGGTGCCTTTTTCAGTTCAAAATTCACCGTCGACACGCAACTGGGGGGGGGGGCTTTTTGTCCCAGTTGCAACTCCACCCCCGGCATGCAATTGAGGGAGGGGCATCTTTTTTCTTCTCACAGTTGCAAGTCCATCCTCGACACACAATTGGGGCCAACTCATTTTTTGTCCTATTTGCAAGTCCAACTACACCCCTGACATGCAATTGGCTAGTCTGTCTTTTTTATCCCAGTTCCATGTCCATCATCATTACGTAACTGGGGCCCTGCCAATGTCGTCTCAATTGCAACTCCACGCCGAACTCGCAACTGGGGCTTGTAGTAGTGTAATTGCCCCAATTGCATGTCGACCCTCGACTCACAACCAAATGCTTATAGTAGTTGTAGTTGCCTCAGTTCGCAGTCCACCATCGACTAGCAACTAGGTCTTGTAGTGTGTAGTTGCCCTAGTTGCAAGTCCACCCTCGACTTGTAACTAGGGGCTTGTAGTAGTTGTAGTTCCCTGTTGGAAGTTCACCATCGACTCGTAACTGGGGGATTTTTTGTAGTTTTAGTTGCCACAATTGCATGTCCACCCTGGATTTGCAACTGGTGGCTTGTAGTAGTGTAGTTTCCCTAGATGCAAGTCCAACCTCGAATCACGACGGGAGGCTTTGTAGTAGTGTAGTTGTCATAGTTACAAGTCCAACCACGACTCCTAACTGGGGCTTTGTAGTAATGTAGTTGCCTCAGTTGCAAGTCCAACGTCGACTCGTAACTAGGGGCTTTGTAGTAGTGTAGTTTCCGCAATTGTAAGTCAAACGTCGACTCGCAACTAGGGGCTTTGTAGTAGTGAAGTTGCCTAGCTGCAAGTCCATCCTTGACTCGCAACTGGGGCCTTTTGCAGTTGTAGTTATCCTAATTGCATGTCCACCCTCGACTCACAATTGTAGTTTCCAATGTCGCAAGTTCACACACCGACTCGCAATAGGGGTCTATTTGTAATAGTGTAGTTGTCCCACTTACAAGTCCATCATTGACTCGCAATTGGGCCCATAGGTGTTGTTGTCGTCCAGGATGCAAGTGAACCCCTAGACTTGCAACATGGTTGTAGTTGTGTTCCAACCAAGTTGCAAGTCCACCGTCGAATCACAAGTAGTCTTGTGGGTATGGTTTTCCTCCCAATTACAAGCCCACCCCTTGACCCGCATCTTGCCTCATTATTTTCTTCTTGTCCCAGTTTTAAGACCCCCCTCGATTCACAAATAGGCTCATAGTAGGTGTTGTCCCACTGGCAATATAGGAGCTGCAATTATTGAACGACCTTCGTTTAGCCTTAAAGCTTCCACCACGGTGATATTGTCCATTCTTACCAGAACATTGGTCCGTCCTATCTTTTGTATAAGCTTGAGCCGATCAAGTAACACAACAGCTTTTGCAGAAACAATGTTGGCCACATGCTCGAGTCCAGCCGTGGATGCCGAGGGAAATGTTGTTACCCCAGATGACACGCAGGGTTGAGGTCCAATCGACAGTAACCGTAACAAAAATATATTGAGTAGCAAAAAAATTAATTTGGTGCCCAGGCTCATCTATACCTATGAACAGTAAAATAAAAAAATGGCAAAAAAATGGATTTTTTTATGCTGCGAGATGCTCAAATGCTTGATGTCTGTACAAATTTTGAGTTTGTTTGGACATTTGAGGAGCTAGTGGCAACAATAACAAACCAGTGCTCCTTTAGTGTCCAAACAAGCTGAAATTTTGCACGAACCTCACGCATTTGACCATCTTGCACCACAAAAAAATTTGGATTTTTTTGCTATTTTTTATTTTACTATTCATACTCGGGTGTAGAATTTTTTTTCAGAACCACCAAGCTTTATTATTCACTAGCAAAAAGGCCCGTACGTTGCAACGGGAGAAAAAAATACCACATGCTCTTAGTTTACAAAAAATGGTCTATAATCTAAGAATTTGTAGCTACAGTCCAAACAAAGATGGTCTTAGCCTACAAAAGCACAATTCAAGATTCCACGGGTGTTCTATTTCAACATGGCTTGCATGTAAATTTAATCTGTACAAAGAAACGGACAAGTGATTAAGCATTTATTCATGTCATGTGCGGAATGAGGTGTTGTTACGGACCGGTAAAGAAAAACGACAAAAACAAACGACGACACATTAGCACACTACAGAGACATGTGTGCATCAAGGGCGGTTTTTAGTTTAAGCATTACAAACTTCGGATAACTATTGAACACTTTTTTTCACATGCATATTTCTTAAATACATGAAGAGTTGTTAAAAAGATATAGGATTTTTCAATGATAAAGAGGGATTTTTTTTTCTGGCAAAGAACATTTTTGTATGGTCTCCTCTAGACGCAGGTACTTGCGACACTATTTCATCACTATTTCTTGCAATACATGTCATAGGTATTGGTCCCTATTTCATCACTATTTATATCTTATAAAACATGTCTTTTTTTCATGCATGCCTCCTTTCTACTTTTTTTTCATGCACGTCCTCTCTTTTTTTCTTCTTATATATAGGAGAATAGCGCAACATCTTATCTTTATCAGATCTCCTCTGCATTTTCTCTTTATTTATTTTATAGCGGACATCCCATATTTATTGGGTCCTTCTTTTATTTTTGGTCATGCATGTTCTTATTTCTTGGGTGTCTCTAGCAAATTAATCTTCAATTTCGTGTCCAATACTGTTTTTGCTAAGGTGTTCATCCCCAATCTGAATTAGTACCGGTATGAAAGAAAGATGGATAATGCATTATTGATTAAGATTGCACCCTAGATAGTATTTTTTTTAAATTTTCAACATGTAAAATAACATCATATTCAAATTCTACATATTTTTCTAATCAAATTCCATATATAACATGTTAAATTTGGAGTTACGGTTTAGAAGATATGAGTATTTAAAAAAAACATTTGATATGTACTCAGGGTTTAATGTCAGAAACATCACGAGCTTTTCTATAAAATACCATGATAGACTAACAATATCTATTTCCTTTAGGGTCTCGATATTCACCACACGTGTGGCATATTAGACATCCGCCCACACACGACAGTGTGTGGGCAAACATTAGAACTGCTCACACGTGTGGGCACAGCTACTTCGTGCCACACGCCCAACAAGTACTACTCATCCCCACCCCTCATGTGGCACGAAGCAAATCTGCCCACACACATGGCGCAGCTACGTTAATTACCCGCGGGGTGACACTTTAGTTACCCCGGGGATGGCAATTTTAGTAACCCGTGATGGCAAATGTAGTTGTAAAAGCATGAAAACTCCCTCTTTTTTGGTTAACTATAGTTACCCGCCGGATGACACTTTAGTTACCCGGGGATAGTTGCCATGTGTGTTTGCCTGGTTGTCACGTGTGGTCCAACAGTAGTTAGCATGTATGGTTAATCATTGTTGCCATGTATGTTTACCTGGTTGCCACGTGCGTGCAACTGCAGTTGCCATCTAGCAACGAATCATAGTTGCCATGTACACGCATCTGCAGTTGTCATCTAGCAACATACGAGCGTCATGCGGCGAAAAGTAGTTCACCCACACGCGCGTGTACTAGGTGGTGACTGTGTGGGAAGAAACTGGTTCGCCCACACGGCGCAGCTGGCAACCGCGCGCTGCGGGTCGTGTGGGCGAACTCTCCAACGCCAACACACACGACAATGCCTATGTGGCACACAAAAATCATCATACATTGTCAAGATTCGTTTAAAACAGAATCAACGTGGATAGACGTGTGTGGGCGAAGTGCAAACCTGCCACACGTGTGGGCGTTAGCATTTCCCTTCCTTTATTAGTAGGTATATATATAGATATAGAGTATAGATAGTTCGCAAATCTATTAATTATTTTTTAAGACACGCTGCTTCGGCCGAAATCACTAATTGAGCAATACTCCTTCCAAAGTTCACTCCCACCTTTCTAGGTTACGACAAGTGGTGCACTGCATGTGTGCCACTTGTCGCAACCAAGGAGTTTTCCTTTTTTTTAGATCCATATTTTCAAAATGTTTTATCTCTTAAACCGTGCGTTCAAATCTCGAACCGTTTTCACCGTTGGATTCCCCGCGTCAAGGTCTTCAAAACAAGATCCCATGTTGATAGATTTTGGCAACAAAAATTGACAAAAAAAATCGAGCAGAAAAAATATTACGTGAAACTCCCTGCCTCTCGCGGCAAGGAAAAGAAGAAAGCGCGTTTTTTCCGTTTCCGAAAGGCACGGCCATGCCTCTCGCAGATGCAAATATGTGCCTCTCGCACAAGCAAAACCGTGCATCTCGCGGAAACAAAATGGAAACGCGTTTTTTTCCCGTTTCCGGGACGTACATTCGTGCCTCCCGCGGAAGCAAAACCATGGCTCTCGCGACAGAAAACAAAACGGAAAACACGTTTTTTTGTTTCCGAGAGGCACGGTCATGCCTCTCACGAAATCAAAACCGTGCCTCCCGCAGAAGCAAAACCGTGCATCTCGCGAAAGAAAAAGAAAAAAAATGTGTTTTTTCCAGTTTCCGAGAGGCACGGCCGTGCCTCTCGAAAAAAGAAAACCGTGCCTCTCGTGGAAGAAAACCGTGCTTTTCAGGAAAGGTTAAAAAAAAGATAACGCGTTTTTTTTGCAAAAAAAAAGAATTTTAAAAAATCGTCCAGAAACTATTAAAGACCGGTGGAAAACCGAAACACCTAAAAAAATCGGGAAAAAACCCAACAAAAAAGCCGAAAACACATGCGGAAAAATAAAAATAAAAATCTGAAGGAAACGCACAGAGCGCGACACGTGGCGGTGGCTGAGAACGCACCAAGTGGTGGCGCGTGGAAGTGATCGTTGGCAGGCTCTTGAAGGAGCGCTCGCCAACTAATTGGTCTCCGCTTCTGCTGAGTAGAGGCAACTGTAGGAGATATGCCCTAGAGGCAATAATATATGTTATTGATTATCTCCCTGTTCATAATTAGGTTTATGTTCCATGCTATAACTGCTATGGTTCTCGAGTCTACAATAACCATGAGGCTCGGAGGAAGACTCATATGCATGTGTGGAATAATAAACGGTAAAATGTATTCCTAGTCTGGCCTCTAAGACTGGCTCAAGTATTGCATGATGATCCTGTTTTCCTGATCATGGGCATGGCTATGCCGGAAATTTTGAGGGCACAATGTTAGAAGAACATTTGTGTTGAATCGACCCGAATTGATGTTATGCTATGAGATTCATTCGTCATAAGTTAATGGTTAATAACACAGAGATGGTTAACGTTTGCATGATTCCTTAGACCATGAGAGTATCGAGTTTCTTCATGCTTGCTTCATGAACTTTGGGGTTTGTTAAACGTCATCCGTAAATGGGTGGCTATTACGGCGGCTTACGGGTTCATGGCAAAGTGTGTCAAGTAACTTGATAGCTCAAGATTGGGATTTGCTCCTCCGACGATGGAGAGATATCTCTGGGCCCTCTCGGTGTTACAGTATCCATCATCGTCTGGCCAGACATTTTGTGATTTGATCACGGGGATGCCGGAACATGGAAATGAGAAAAGAGAACAATACCGGTAACGAGGTAACTGGCATAGTGGACAAGGTGTTGATCCACGGGGATGCCAACATGTCTCACCTCGGGTAATTGTAACATATCGCGAAGCAACAGGAATAGCACACGGCAACTGGAGGTTCACTCGAATATTCATTCGTGTGGGTATAGGGGTCAATATGGGTGTCCACGGCTCCGATGTTGATCATTGATCGGAAGGGTTTCCGGGTCTTGTCTATGCTTCACCGAACCTATAGGGTCACACGCTTAAGGTTCATCTATCTGTTGAATACTAGACAGGGAGTCTGAAAGAAAATCACCGAAAAAGTTTCGGACAGCGGAAAAGTTCCGCAGAGAGAACACCGGAACAGTTTCGGTAAAACTAAAAAGTTGTTTCAGGGGATACCATTAAGTCAAATTGGTTTCGGCACATGCCTGATAATTCTTGGAGGGTGCCAGAATCATTCTGGAAGCTTCTGGGAATTTTCCGGAAGAAAAACCGGAAATGTTCCGGAGCTGCCGGAACCGCTTCAGATGCTTTTCGCAGATGAAAATCACTAATCCGGAATTGTTCCGGATCGCATTGAAAATTATTTAAGTGGGGTACTGGAAATGTTCTAAGCCCACATAAATATTTTCAATTCGACCGGACGCTGAAAAATGTCGTCGTGAATAGTGAAAGCGCTTTTTGGATATTTTTGGAAAAGCACCTTTTTGGATATTTCCAAAAAGGTTTCTAGAAGGGATTGGGGAGCAAGGCACCTCATGGGGGGGGACCCCCTAGTGGTGGCCGGCCAAGGTGGGGATGCTCCATGGGAACTCCACATGGCCCCCCTTTTTCCTTTTATTCTTTTTATGTGAGACATAAAGTGAGGGTACTTTGGTATTTTCAAGTGCCAACTCAACCCCTTGGCTTTCCTATAAATAGAGGAGATGTGAGCTGCCATCTCTTCATCCTTTTCTCACATACAAGTGCCATTGCAATGATCTGGCTTCTTCTCTCCCTCCCATTGAAATAGTTTCGTAGAGCCGAAAGGCTGTCTGGGTTCCGGCAGGAACTAGTTCTGGACGGCGAAGCCCTGCCGGATAGATGACACCGTATGTGTGCAACTCTGTAGAGAGATCGTAGTTTCAGTCTTAGTTCGAGAGTGACTCCCGAAGGGTTGTCCGTGTGACCGTCCGAGTTTCGAAGGTCCTCCCGAAGGGCTGTCCGAGTGACAGTCCAAGTTTTGGAGGTCCTCCCGAAGGGCTGTCAGCGACACCGTCCGGGGGACTGTGTGACCGCCTCCCGAAGGGCTGTCTGAGGGGCAGATGAGGGTATACATCCTCGCGGTTGGGAGGTTGTAAATCCTAGCTGCGGGGATCTGCACCGCCGATCGTCACCGACTCTTCTTCCGCTGCGCTACAATTCGGTAACGAAAAAGATCAAACCTTGTATGCAGTCTCCATAGTGGTCCTGGGCTGGTGCGTAGGTCGGAAATTTTTTGTTTTCTTCTGCGTTACCCAACAGTGGCATCAAGAGCCGTGCTATGCGTAGATGCAGGTTGCGATCTAGAATACATAGAGATGTATGGGTATTGCACAATATAATTAGGTAGTAGATGAGATCTATTGCTGAAAATTATTTGTGCGGGTAGCAGATGAAATTTGTTACCCGATGTTCCTGTTGCTTCCCTTGAATTTGCGTAGTCCTGATCTTGACGGCATGGTGGAATCTCACAAAGTTCTGGCAATCCGCGATCCTTTCATGCTGCTCCTGAGTATGCTGATTGACAGATCAACGAAGTGCTAACAGTTCTTTGGGTTCCACCATAGTTGAGAAAGATGGATGTTTCGCAGACGAAAGGGCAATGCAGATATGATCTGCACGGGGGTCACGCGTATGACGAAGTTTAGTATGGGGCTCGAGATTTTATTATCTCGTGTTTCATACACCCTGGAAGGTTAATCTAGCAACTTGGATTATCATGCTTGATGATGGACGTTGGTAGCTTCGGTTTGTTTCGAAACCTTAGAAGCCACGTAAAACAAGTTTTTGCATGGACCAATTAGAGGCGTCTAACTTGGTTTTGCAGGATGGTTTGCATGTGCATATGATGTGGTATAGCAGTGCTCATTATAATTTGATTATGTATGAGATGACTATATAATGTAAATTGATTAACATGACCTACGTGTCATGATTCGGCATGATGGCTGGAGCCATATGATTGCACTTTAATGACCTGCGTGTCAACCTTATGTAATGCACTTATTTTGTTAGCTATAGAGATAGCAATATTATCTGGTGCATCAACAAGGTGGTGGCAATCCTCGCGAAGGTGAACACCAACGCGAATGCCGAAGACGAAGAAATACAAGACTTCTCCGTCAGAAAGGGCTATACCATATCATGCTATTATGAATTGCCTGAGATGTTTATCCCTTATGATGCACCCTTCTTGATTGCGCGGTAGTCGCTTTTTATTAGGGTGATCTCTCACAAAAATATCAAGTTGTTAGTGTTCTCCCAAGTGTAGCACCGTCACGGCACCTAACTTTTCGGGGTGCGCCATGCTAACATGGGTACGAACGATTAGGGATGTGTGAGGCGGGTGAGGTCAGACCTCGCAGCGAGATCACTTGGTTGTCTTGACGTTCTAGCTTGAAAGTCCTGAGCTCGGAACACGCCCATCAAAAGATGAACAAGAGTCACACAGAGATGTGATCGGCATGTTGGCCAACCGATTGAAATTCTCATCATCAGTGATGCTCACCATCAATGGCGTTGAATTGAAATGTGGATCTTGTATCACTCACAATCAATTATGAGAGATATTGATTTGAGTGGGAGCGCACTGAAGAATTAACTTGTTTAATTCTCAGTGCAATTAATTTTGAACACTGTCTAAGTGTGGTTTGCATCATAGTTGTAGAATAATAGCTCGCGTTTCCACCTTCCCTATTAAAATTGAATAGCTGTTAAATATCTGGTTAAAACTTTACGGTTGGTAACGTAATGTGAGGATTGTCCTCTAGAGTGCCGAGAAGGATTTTTTCCTATCGCATGCTTTCGGTATTCTCCCGCTAATGCTATGTATCATATGACTCTCGTCCTTCCATCCAAAAGCTAGAATTCCTTTTCAGTCAAAGTGCAAAATGTTTGCTTCCATGAGACCCGAACTTCGAAAGTTTGGATAGTTATGTGATATTCATGGAATCTGAAAATCATTTTCAGAGACAGACAAAGGCTAAAATATATGAGATATCCAAAGCAATGTTTGTTTGCAAACTATTAGTAAAGGAGTTTACTATGCATTAGACTGATAAGAGAGGGATCCAGGAGAACGCCTGTCATATGATGAAAGGTGAATAAAACAACAACTTAAAGAGAAAGGAAGTGTCCGAAGGGTGTTAGTAAGACTTTCACGCCTAGGAAGTCTAGGGCTAACACCACTCTTAAGTTGGATGCTTCTTCTGAGAGTAGGAGAAATACTAAAAGTTAAACTATTAGAAGTATAAAGGCAAAAGGAAAGAAGACTGGAATATCCAGCTCATGTATGAATGTCATACAAGTTTTTGATGTATAGAAGGCTGGTCAAAGATATAGTTCTTAGGAATTATGGTTAAACATGTTAATCACTAATTCTTGGGTATTGTGAGTTAATCACAAAGATACCCGCTCGATTGCATTCTGTTGCAACTCGATGTAAGAACTACTATGGCCTGGAAGACTAGCCAGGGATGAGGTTTAGATACATGCAGGGAACATAGTAAATGTTACTATGCCTTCCATCGGTGTATTCCCTATGTATTTATTTTCATAATTCATTTTAGAGTTTCACACTCTAGCCCTTTGCATAAAGTATCTTGCAAGAAGGTTGTTCATAAGAGAACTTTTGATGTTCGGTGTTATGAATAACATGAGGGCCATACTTTCATTATGAATGAGATGTATGTTATGAATATTGATAATAATACATTACCTCTGGGTTTACTTTCATAATTCATTTTAGAGTTTCATACACTCTAGCCCATTGCACAATGATTGTTGCAAAAGAGTTGTTCATAAAACAACAATTGTTGTTCCGTATTATGAATGACATGAAGGGCCATGCTTCCATCCTAGATGGGATGTATGTTATGAATATTGATGGAAATATGATACATCCATAACACTGACGCTAAATGTCGCAAGACTAAAAGAATACCACACAAGTGTGACACTGCATTTGGTCACATTGGAGAAACCTGCATGGAAAATTCCATTATGATGGATTTTGAAGTCGTTTGATTTTGAATCATCTGACACTTGCAACTTTCCTCTGAAAAGTGAAGTGACTGAAATACCGTTCACAGGCCATAAGGAACGAGCATAGAACATATTGGTGATCATACATTATGATGTGTGTAGTCCAATAAATGTTATTGCAAGTAGTGGATTTATCTATCTTCAGAAATGACTCAAGTAGATATATGGATATTTACTTGATAAGACGTGAGTCTGGATCTTTTGAAATCATTCGAAAGGTTTTCAAAATGAAGAAGAAAATATTGTAACAAGAAAATTATGTTTCTACAATTCGATTGCAGAAAGGAATATTTGAGTTACAAGTTTAGCGAATGTCTGATGAGTTGTGAAAGGGGTTTCATAACTTGCACCTCCCGGAACACCACTGCAAGTGGAGAGTCCGTGAAGATGTAATCGAACCATTTATGACATGGTAAGATCAAAGATGACATAAATAGATTTGCCATTATCCCTTTTAAAGTGATGCTTTAGAGACTGCGGCTTTTACACTGAAAAGAGCTCCATCGGGTCTATTGAAATGACGCCATGGTATGGTACGCCCAACCATGTTATATCTTTTCTTAACATTTGGAATATGGGGCTTGTGTAAAAGGTTACAAACCTATTCCAAATCAGACAAGTGCTACTTTGTAAGGTTATCCCAAGTCATTGGGTATTCCCCCACCACTATACCGAGGCAAAGGATTTTGCCGCAAAACGGTATGCTTTTAAAGAGAATAGTTCTTACAAAAGGTGAGTGGGAGGACAGTGCAACTCGACGAGATAAACAGTATCTTCGTCATCAGATCAAAGGAAAGGAACCTTGGAAGTGATTCGGAGTTTCCTACTGCGACTGATACGGAAGTCTCTACAATAAAATGTATGGACTTCGGTCGAACTTGCAGCTGAACCACGTAGGCAAAGCTCGTGCAAACCTATCAGGTGCGCAAACGAGATATTGTTGTTAGACAACAGTATACCTACAATACACAAGGAAGCATTGATGGGCCCTGACTCCAGAATTGGCTAAATGCCAATACAATCCGAGATAGTTTCCATATAAGTGATTCAAGATTAAAATCTTGATACACCTTTCGGAAGACTTAGAGTCTAAAGAATATTTATGGAACTAAAAACTGATACGGATAAAATGTTTTATCCATAAAGCTCGACTTGTTGCAATAACAAGTTCAAGGAGTTGACTACAATGAGATTGTCTCAACGTAGCGATGCTTAAAGTCGGTTCGGGTTGAACTAGCAATTAATACATATTTCAATCATGAGATATGAAACATGGATGACAAAAGGATTTCCATCTTATGGAAATGAAACCTAGGACTTGTATGTGATACAGTCCAAAGTGATTTGTCGATCCAGAGGATGCTAGTAAGTATGCAAACTTCAGAGTTCCAGCAATGGACAGAAGAGAGCAAAGTGGAGTTGGAATCTTCGTTTTTGATGGAATGGTCAAAAGGGTTTGACTTTATGAAATGGGTATCGAAGATGCTTGTGATTCAAGAAAGTAAGTGGGAGCATAATAATATTTGTAAAAACCGTGTGTACTTGACACATTGTTGATTGGAAATAAATTTCTTGACACGAATTATTACTTCATTTGAAAATAGCTTTTCGATGAAGTACTTAGGCTCAATAGCCTCAATATTAGGCATGATGATCTATGGAGATAGATTTACCTAATGGGGCTAAGCAATGAATACATATTGACAAGATGCTAAAACCTTTTAGCATTTAAAAACGCCAAGGAGTGATTCTTGCCGAAGTCACATGGAAAGAGTTTTTGCAAGACTCAGTGTCCCAAAACACTGATGAGTGAAATACATGATGGAGATTCCACACACTCTTGTGTTTGGATTAATCATGTATTCCATGGTATGTCTAACAACCAGATATGTCCGATACTCCAAAGTTGTTGCGAGTATGGATACCAAAGTGATCAAAAGTACTGATCATGGGACAACAGTGAAAGATGTCATTAGGTACTAGAGTAGTACTGATGACATGTTTTCTCGCAAGCAGAGATTATGAAGTGCTCGTTGTAAGTAATTACATCGATACAGTCTTCATCAATGCTCCATGCGATTTTCGATTTAAGTTAAGGGTTTTTGTGTAATACACAATATGGTGGCACGGTAGTTAGAAATTGTTCCAAACAAGATACTGTGGCGAATTCTATAACAAAGGCTAAGTATGTTGACGCTTAAGAAGCGACAAAGAAGTTGTTGAATCATATAGTTCATTCATGAACTTAGTATGGTTCCAAGATGGCTTTGGTCTATGGGACACTATTGCAGATAGTTGCTCCATAGCTCAGTCTGAGGAATCAGGTTTCGACCAATGATTCACACATATGCAAAGCCAAGTCCACACAAAATATGAATTTTGTGAAAGCGTGAAAACGCGAGGGTATGCAAAGTTCCACACGGAGCTGAAGTCGTCAGATCCGTTGGACATCAGGCCATACCACAAGCGAAGCATATTTTACACCAGTATGCCATAGGTGTAAAGTGCATTAGCATTGACTAGATTATTGACTCTAGTGCAAGTGGGAGTCTGTAGGAGATATGCCCTAGAGGCAATAATATATGTTATTGATTATCTCCCTGTTCATAATTAGGTTTATGTTCCATGCTATAACTGCTATGGTTCTCGAGTCTACAATAACCACGAGGCTCGGAGGAAGACTCATATGCATGTGTGGAATAATAACCGGTAAAATGTATTCCTAGTCTGGCCTCTAAGACTGGCTCAAGTATTGCATGATGATCCTGTTTTCCTGATCATGGGCATGGCTATGCCGGCAATTTTGAGGGCACAATGTTAGAAGAACATTTGTGTTGAATCGACCCGAATTGATGTTATGCTATGAGATTCATTCGTCATAACTTAATGGTTAATAACACAGAGATGGTTAACATTTGCATGATTCCTTAGACCATGAGAGTATCGAGTTTCTTCATGCTTGCTTCATGAACTTTGGGGTTTGTTAAACGTCATCCGTAAATGGGTGGCTATTACGGCGGCTTATGGGTTCATGGAAAAGTGTGTCAAGTAACTTGATAGCTCAAGATTGGGATTTGCTCCTCCGACGATGGAGAGATATCTCTGGGCCCTCTCGGTGTTACGGTATCCATCATCGTCTGGCCAGACATTTTGTGATTTGATCACGGGGATGCCGGAACATGGGAACGAGAAAAGAGAACAATACCGGTAACGAGGTAACTGGCATAGTGGACAAGGTGTTGATCCACGGGGATGCCAACGTGTCTCACCTCGGGTAATTGTAACATATCGCGAAGCAACAGGAATAGCACACGGCAACTGGAGGTTCACTCGAATATTCATTCGTGTGGGTATAGGGGTCAATATGGGTGTCCACGGCTCCGATGTTGATCATTGATCTGAAGGGGTTCCGGGTCATGTCTATACTTCACCGAACCTATAGGGTCACACGCTTAAGGGTCATCTATCTGTTGAATACTAGACAGGGAGTCTGAGAGAAAATCACCGAAAAAGTTTCGGACGCCGGAAAAGTTTCGCACAGCAGAAAAGTTCTGCAGAGAGAACACCGGAACAGTTTCGGTAAAACTGAAAAGTTGTTTCAGGGGATACCATTAAGTCAAATTGGTTTCGGCACATGCCTGATAATTCTTGGAGGGTGCCAGAATCATTCTGGAAACTTCTGGGAATTTTCCGGAAGAAAAACCGGAAATGTTCCGGAGCTGCCGGAACCGCTTCAGATGCTTTTCGCAGATGAAAATCACTAATCCGGAATTGTTCCGGATCGCATTGAAAATTATTTAAGTGGGGTACTGGAAATGTTCTAAGCCCACATAAATATTTTCAGTTCGACCGGACGCTGAAAAATATCGTCGTGAATAGTGAAAGCGCTTTTTGGATATTTTTGTAAAAGCACCTTTTTGTATATTTCCAAAAAGGCTTCTAGAAGGGATTGGGGAGCAAGGCACCTCATGGGGGGGGACCCCCTAGTGGTGGCCGGCCAAGGTGGGGATGCTCCATGGGAGCTCCACATGGCCCCCCTTTTTCCTTTTATTCTTTTTATGTGAGACATAAAGTGAGGGTACTTTGGTATTTTCAAGTGCCAACTCTACCCCTTGGCTTTCCTATAAATATAGGAGATGTGAGCTGCCATCTCTTCATCTTTTTCTCACATACAAGTGCCATTGCAATGATCTGGCTTCTTCTCTCCCTCCCATTGAAATAGTTTCGTAGAGCCGAAAGGTTGTCTGGGTTCCGGCAGGAACTAGTTCTGGACGGCGAAGCCCTACCGGATAGATGACACCGTATCTGTGCAACTCTGTAGAGAGATCGTAGTTTCGGTCTTAGTTCGAGAGTGCCTCCCGAAGGGCTGTCCGTGTGACCGTCCGAGTTTCGAAGGTCCTCCCGAAGGGCTGTCCGAGTGACAATCCAAGTTTTGGAGGTCCTCCCGAAGGGCTGTCAGCGACACCGTCCGGGGGACTGTGTGACCGCCTCCCGGAGGGCTGTCTGAGGGGCAGATGAGGGTATTCATCCTCACGGTTGGGAGGTTGTAAATCCTAGCTGCGGGGATCTGCACCGCCGATCGTCATCTACTCTTCTTCCGCTGCGCTACGAGTCGGTAACGAAAAAGATCAAACCTTGTATGCAGTCTCCATAGTGGTCCTGGGCTGGTGCGTAGGTCGGAAATTTTTTGTTTTCTGCTGCGTTACCCAACAGTGGCATCAAGAGCCGTGCTATGCGTAGATGCAGGTTGCGATCTAGAATACATAGAGATGTATGGGTATTGCAAAATATAATTAGGTAGTAGATGAGATCTATTACTGAAAATTATTTGTGCGGGTAGCAGATGAAATTTGTTACCCGATGTTCCTGTTGCTTCCCTTGAATTTGCGTAGTCCTTATCTTGATGGCATGGTGGAATCTCACAAAGTTCTGGCAATCCGCGATCCTTTCATGCTGCTCCTGAGTATGCTGATTGACAGATCAACGAAGTGCTAACAGTTCTTTGGGTTCCACCATAGTTGAGAAAGATGGATGTTTCGTAGACGAAAGGGCAATGCAGATATGATCTGCACGGGGGTCACGCGTATGATGAAGTTTAGTATGGGGCTCGAGATTTTATTATCTCGTGTTTCATACACCCTGGAAGGTTAATCTAGCAACTTGGATTATCATGCTTGATGATGGACGTTGGTAGCTTCAGTTTGTTTCGAAACCTTAGAAGCCACGTAAAACAAGTTTTTGCATGGACCGATTAGAGGCGTCTAACTTGGTTTTGCAGGATGGTTTGCATGTGCATGTGATGTGGTATAGCAGTGCTCATTATAATTTGATTATGTATGAGATGACTATATAATGTAAATTGATTAACATGACCTGCGTGTCATGATTCGGCATGATGGCTGGAGCCATATGATTGCACTTTAATGACCTGCGTGTCAACCTTATGTAATGCACTTATTTTATTAGCTATAGAGATAGCAATATTATCTGGTGCATCAACAAGGTGGTGGCAATCCTCACGAAGGTTAACACCAACGCGAATGCCGAAGACGAAGAAATACAAGACTTCTCCGTCAGAAAGGGCTATACCATATCATGCTATTATGAATTGCCTGAGATGCACTAGTAGAAAAAGGCCCATTAGTCCCGGTTCCAGAGGGGCTTTAGTCCCGGTTCTGGAACCGGGACTAAAGGGTCGGGACTACAGCCCAAACCCTTTAGTCCCGGTTCGCTTACGAACCGGGACCAAAGGGGCTCCACGTGGCTGTTGTGGGGAGCCCAAGCAGGAGGACCTTTAGTCCCGGTTGGTAACACCAACCGGGACTAAAGGAGCTCCACGTGGCCGCTTCGCAGCACTCAGGTAGGAGAACCTTTAGTCCCGGTTGGTAACACCAACCGGGATCAAAAGGCGCTGGGGTTTTTGTTTTTTTTTGAAAGGGGGGGTTTAGGGGTTTTGGAGGGTTTAGGGGTTTCATATTGTGTTAGCTAGCTAATAGAGAGAAGTGACCTCTCTTTCTCCGTGCTTGGTCGACGCTAGCTACTACATATAGAGAGAACTCGACACTAGCTAGTAAGCAAATGAAGGAAACCATTAATTACACAAGATCGTCATGAACATATACAAAGAAAAGTGACCTCTCTTTCTCCGTGCTTGTTCGAACAACAAGATACAATATAACATCCCTGACATCATCAAGCGCCAAACTCCCATTGAATTTCCGCATGGTATTCACCCTTTTCATGTATGACATGGTCAAGAAAGAATCCCGCCAATTCCTCTTGAATTGCTCGTATGCGATCATGTGGTAGGAGTTCATCCCGCATCTGCCAGATCTAATTTAAAGAAGGGGGTCAATACATATATATGAATGAAACTCAACACAATTGATGGTAATAAAAAAAATTGTGAATATTGTTTACATACTTCAAATTGTTCTTCAGATCTGCCCCGCTCAGAGGTCCTGTGGCGAATGTACTCGCAAACGTAGTATCCACATAAATTATTCCCGGGTTCCTGCCACAAGAACTTTACGAGAATAGAGTTCAATCAAACTGATAATCAAGCATGATAATGGTATTGATGAAACTGGAATCAATGAGAGATGCGCGGAACTAGCTAGTACTACTTACTTTGGGGTGTGTAAATCGCAGCTCGTTCTTCAGACCCGGAACCTGTCCGGTGAACTGTTTCCAAACCCTGCCAGGCAAAGAAAATGATTACTTGATATCAGGAAATGAACGAAAGTTGTCGATATGGTCCCGGTATTGATTGAACTAGGGTTAGGGTTTACGTCTCGAGTCAAAGACAGTTACTACTCCCCCGTCAAGCTTAATGGATAGCAGAATATAGTGGAAACTGCGCACGCATAACTCACCAATTACAGTACTTAACCTCGAGTAAGCGAAACTGAATATGCACAAGATAGTAACACTCACTTGAAGTTGTAAGGAAAAAGTATTTCCCTTTTGTTTTGATGTCGAAGGAACGCTTTTAGCAAGTTTTCCTCGGTATGTTTAACTCTTTCTTGTACCGCCCATTCATTTACGGTATTTGGGCTAATGAACCCAATGTCATAGATTTGTTTTTTTGGGCATTCGAAGATCTTCAATCTGCATAATATAGTGAGGATAATTATATATACATGCAATGAACGAGTTGAGCTAGAGACTTAATTACAGAAGTAATACTTACAGACAGTAGCAAGTCATGATTTGTTTGTCGAGGGCCTTTTGATTGAATAACTGAAATAACTCCACAAATTCAACAGGCATCAGGTCGACTCCAATGAGGTCGTGCTCATCTTTAATTCTCACCAGCAAACTATCGGACCCATTCTTCCTGCAGGTTTCCAAGTACCGCTCATGCAATTTGTACATCATCGTTGTTAAAGGAGGATGATCAGGTTTGACGAGAGGCTTCCCGTGCACGTATTTATATTCTTCTTTTGGTACCTCAGCCATTTCAAAAATTACATCATCCCCCAAGTAATCACCAGGATTGGTACCGAGCACCATCCCCGGATGATTAGCGACGATATCGCTAGACACCTTGAGCGGGGGGCACGATTTCTTCTCCTGTTCGCCGAGCTGGGGATTTGTTTTCCCACTTCTTCATTTTGCTAACCTTGCATCACTAGAAGTACTTCCCGACCGCCGCGCTTCATCATATGTCTTTTGAATAATGCGGTCATAGTTGGATTGCGGCGGAGGCGGTGGTGGTCGCTTCAGGGCATCGATAGTGCGCTTCACTTTCATCGGATCTATTGTTTCCTTCGGAGGTGGAGTTTTCTTTGCAAAATGGGCCCTCACTTGGGTACGAACTATGTCCTCGTTTTCCTGCTCGGTCCTCTCATATGGTAACTTTTCCAGAGGCTTGAGAGATGGACCATATCTGAATTCCCTCCCGCCTCTGCTTGTACTGCTAGCTGCCGGAGCGGCGGCGTCTCTGTTCCGTCGTTGCTGATGAGGCTGAGAAGGAGGCGGAGTGCTCCGACGCGCTGGAGGAGCCGGACCGGTGGCGTATGTCTTCCGCCGTTGCCGACGAGGCGGAGGAGGAGGCGGACTGCTCTGACGCGCCGGAGTAGGCGAAGGAGGAGGCGGAGTGCCCTCACGCGTCGGAGGAGCCGGAGAAGGAGGCAGAGTGCCCTGATCACTCGCCGGAGGAGGAGGAGGAGGAGGAGGCGGAGTGCCCTGACTCGCCGGAGGAGGAGGAGGAGGCGGAGGCGTCCAGTTTGGAAGCCTGATGTACTCTTTCTGCCATAGACATGTACTCCTCAGAGCACGAACCAGCTGATTCTCCCCTTCACCTGTAGAGTGGTAAAGCTCGAGCTCCTCAAATCCCTCCATTACTTCATCCACCATCACAACAACATAGCCATGTGGAATCGGAAGGCAGTGAAAAGTTCCGTTGGGTTGAGGAGGTGCAACAGAGCCGAGAGCCGCCTTGAAAGTGAGGTTATGGCATTTCGTCATAAGCTCGCAATTTTGAGCCTCCGTGATAGTATCCACGGGGTAGATAGGCTCCGTGAAGTCAGTCTGGACGGGCTCCGTGGAAGCCACGCTGCTTCTCCGCTGAGATGGCGAGGTAGCTTCTGGGGTAGCTTCGTGCCGCTGAGATAGTTGGCCGGCAGCTCGCTGGCTCTCAGCTTCCTCTAGCTTTTGTAGTCTTGCACTCATCTTCTGCATGTCGCTCAGCTCCGCTTTCCTCTTTCTCTCCCGGCTTCTGTAACCGCCTGCGTCGGGAAACCCAAACTTCCACGGAACGGAGCCTGGTGTGCCTCGTGTTCGTCCAGGGTGCTCAGCATTCCCTAGGGCCTCAGTCAGCTCGTCCTTCTCTCTGTCGGGAATGAACGTCCCTTCCTGCGCTGCGGTGATATACTTCTGAAGCTTCGTGACGGGTATTGCAAGTTGCTCGTCCGTCCAACGGCACTTCCCTGTTTCAGGGTCCAAAGTTCCCCCAACCCTGAAGAACCAAGTCCTTGAACGGTCTGGCCAGTTCAATGTCTCTGGTTCGACCCCTTTAGCAATCAGGTCATTCTCAGCTTTGTCCCACAACGGCCGAGCTTTGAGGTAGCCACCTGACTCCGTGTGATGGTGATACTGCTTCTTTGCAGCGTTGTTCTTGTTTGTCTCTGACATTTTCTTACTCTTGTCTGATGTCTTGTAGGCCACAAATGCGGGCCAGTGATCTCTTATCTTCTCAAATCGGCCGATGAATTCTGGAGTCTCACCATTGTCGACAAACTTTGATTTCAACTCCTTCTTCCACCTCCTGAATAGATCTGCCATCTTCTTAAGAGCACACGCCTTGACCAGTGGCTCTATAACGGGCATATTCGGATCCTCCTCTGGCGGTAGGGTGAAATTTGCCTTCAGCAAGGTCCAAAGATCATCTTTCTGTCGATCGGTGACATAATAACCTTCAGGGGCGTCGTCCTTAGGCTTATTCCATTGCTCGATGCTGATCGGGATGTTGTCCCTAACAATAGCTCCGCACTGAGCAGAAAATGCGTCCTTGGTCCGCTTGGGTTCAATCGGTAGGCCATCGTCCGCGAGTGCTGTGATCGTGAACCTTTCATCCTTGCGCAACCTCTTCTTCGGGCCTCGTCTCGTTACCGAAGTTTGGCTCGATCCGGAGGGCTATAAAAGAAGAAAGAAGAATTAATATATGTACATACCAAAACAATTAATGCATCAATTAGCTAGTCAGCACCTCTGGAGCCATCATGATCATGTCACCGGAGCCATCATGATCATGTCCTTCCTCCTCCATTGTTCCATCGGTGTCGTTGAGAAACGACAAGACAGCATCACCTCCGGCGAGGATTATCTCCCCCAACAACTGTTCTTGTTCCAAGTCTCTTTGATCCATAGTTTCTGCAAATATAGAAGAATATATATATAGATGAGATCAGAAAAAAATTGGATCAACTTGTGCACATCCATAATGGGGGTATTCTTGATAAATCTATGTTACCGGAGTTATCTATGTTACCGGAGGGGGTAGACGACAACGACGCTCACCCCTCATGTCATGTCCGACGTCCCTCCTCATGTCGAAGTTATCGGGGAGGGGGTAGACGACAACGATGCTCACCCCTCATGTCCGACGTCCCCCCTCATGTCGAAGTTATCGGGGAGGGGGTACAGGTGGCCTCGAGAGTTGGTCGGGCGAGCGGACCGGGAGTAAGTAACTTTTAACTCATTTTAACTCATTTTGAATATATGAACATTTTAACTTTTACGGGTAGGGGCGTGAGGGGGTTGATCGACGTCTCCCCCCCTCATGTCGAAGTTACCGGAGTTTTCTATATGAACAAAAAAAATCCACATCACATGTTCGACGAGCGGACCGCCTCTCTCTCATGCATGTCCGACGTCCCCCCTCATGACAAAAACTTTCTATTAAAAAAAAGCATACATCTATGAACAAAACAAATTCTATGAACAAAAATAAAATTGTATCAATGCATATATAAAAACTTTCTATGGATCATCATTGCTCATATATCAATGCATATATAAAAACTTTCTATGGATCATCATTGCTCATATATAAAAGCTTTCTATAAACAAAAAAAAACATACATCTATGAACAAAAAAAAATCTATGAACAAAAATAAAATTGTATCAATGCATATATAAAAACTTTCTATGGATCATCCATCCATACATACATACTGCATATACATACATACATACAGCATCCATACATACATACATACATACTGCATATACATACAAAAAAAAGGCAGATCCGGCCGGGGCGGCGGTGGCGGCGGCGGCGCGGCAAGCAGAGCAGGGGCACGGCGCGGCAAGCAGAGCAGTGGCGGCGGCGCGGGGGAAGGGGGGGCTCACTGGGGGCGGCGTCGGGGCAGGGGCAGGGGACACGGCGGGCGGCGTCGGGGCAGTAGGGGCTCGGGGAGCGGCGCCGGCGTCGGGGCAGCGGGGGCTCGGCGGCGATGGCGACGAGGAGCAGCCTGATGGCATCGACGGGGCAGAGGGCGGCGTGGGCGTCGACGGAGAGCTCGGGCAGCCTGGCGGCGTCGATGTGCTCGGAGTCGTCGGGGGAAACTGGCAAATTTTCCCAACTCCCGCTTATATAGGGAGACCTTTGGTCCTGGTTGGTGCCACCAACCGGGACCAATGCCCACCTTTAGTCCCGGTTGGTGCCACCAACCGGGACCAAAGGTCTCTTTTCGTCAGCCCAAAGGGCGGGAAGCAGAGTCCTTTGGTCCCGGTTGGTGGCACCAACCGGGACTAAAGGGTGGCATTGGTCCCGGTTGGTGGCACCAACCAGGACCAAAGGTTGGTATTGGTCCTGGTTAGTGCCACCAACCGGGACTAAAGGGTGGTGCTGCCCGGGGCCAAAAGTTTAGTCCCACCTCGCTAGCTGAGAGGTCTGGAGAGTGGTTTATAAGCGCTGTTGCGCCAGCCCTCTCGAGCTCCTCTCAACTGCAGGCTTGCGGGCCTAATCGCACACACCTCTGCCTGTGGGCCTTCTGGGCCTTCTGCGGGCCTGAATCCTGGCCCAACTAGATGGTTCGGTTTCTAGTCGTATTCAGGCCGTGGTGGCCCAGTAGGCGGCGTTTTTTTTAATTTTTTTCTACTTCTTTTGTTTTCTTTTTTGCTTTATTTATTTTCTTTTGTTTCTACTTACAGTTTTTCAGTGATTCTTTTTGCTTTTAGGTCACAAAAATTATAAACTTTATGAAAATTCTTTTTGCTATTAATGTTTTGAACAAAAAATACTTTGATAACTTTAGTTGCATAAATTTTATATAATTTTAGTTTCATAAATACTAGAGGTTTATAAAATATTTTTAGTTGATTCCTTTTGCTAAATGACCCCGAAATTTAAAAGCACTTCAAATGAACTCTGAAAAGGTTGAAAGTTGGCGTGGTATCATCATTTCACCCACATAGCATGTGCTAAAAAGTTGAGAGGGTTACGGCAAAAACTAGATGCACTTCGTGTACAAAATGGACAATCTCTTTCGAAGTATCAGGGTTTTGGACGAAAACTCATCTGTTACAAAGGGATTTCATTTAATTTCTTCACATGTAACTGCAATGATATAGTTGTGGAGAGAAAGTCTTCACTTTTTCTTCGCTTGTGTCCTTTGCTTATTGCGCCGTAACCATGGATAATCTTCATCGTTTAACAGGGTGCTTGGGTCAGCCTTGACTTTGAAGGGAGGAATTTCATGAAACTTTTCATAATCTTCAGACATGTCTGTCTTGCCCTCCAATCCCACGATGTCTCTTTTTCCTGAAAGAACTATGTGGCGCTTTGGCTCATCGTATGATGTATTCACTTCCTTATCTTTTCTTTTTCTCGGTTCGGTAGACATGTCCTTCACATAGAAAACCTGCGCCACATCATTGGCTAGGACGAATGGTTTGTCTGTGTACCCAAGATTGTTGAGATCCACTGTTGTCATTCCGTACTGTGGGTCTACCTGTACCCCGCCTCCTGACAGATTGACCCATTTGCACTGAAACAAAGGGACCTTGAAATCATGTCCATAGTCAAGTTCCCATATGTCCACTATGTAACCATAATATGTGTCCTTTCCCCTCTTGGTTGCTGCATCAAAGCGGACACCGCTGTTTTGGTTGGTGCTCTTTTGATCTTGGGCGATCGTGTAAAATGTATTCCCATTTATCTCGTACCCTTTGTAAGTCAATACAGTCGAAGATGGTCCCCTGGCCAACGAGTACAGCTCATTAGAAACAGTGTTGTCACCCATGAGACGTGTTTGCAACCAACTGCCGAAAGTCCTGATGTGTTCATATGTAATCCAGTCGTCACACTGCTCCGGGTGTTTGGAGCGCAGAATATTCTTGTGTTCATCGACATACGGGGTCACCAAGGTAGAATTATGTAGAACTGTGTAGTGTGCTTGAGACCAAGAATGCCCGTCCCTACATGTTATTGAGTCCGCTCCTAGCGTGCCTTTTCCAGTCAGTCTCCCCTCATACCGCGATTGAGGGAGACCAATCTTCTTAAGGTCAGGAATGAAGTCAACACAAAACCCAATGACATCCTCTGTTTGATGGCCCATGGAGATGCTTGCTTCTGGCCTAGCGCGGTTACGAACATATTTCTTTAAGACTCCCATGAACCTCTCAAAGGGGAACATATTGTGTAGAAATACAGGGCCCAGAACGACAATCTCGTCGACTAGATAAACTAGGACGTGCGTCATGATATTGAAGAAAGATGGTGGGAACACCAGCTCGAAACTAACAAGACATTGCACCAAATCACTCCTTAACCTTGACAGGATTTCTGGATCGATCACCTTCTGAGAGATTGCATTGAGGAATGCACATAGCTTCACAATGGCTAATCGAACGTTTTCCGGTAGAAGCCCCCTCAATGCAACCGAAAGCAGTTGCGTCATAATCACATGGCAGTCATGAGACTTTAGGTTCTGGAACTTTTTCTCTGCCATATTTATTATTCCCTTTATATTCGACGAGAAGCCAGACGGGCCCTTAATACTGAGCAGGCATTCAAAGAACATTTCCTTCTCTTCTTTGGTAAGAGCGTAGCTGGCAGGACCTTCATACTGCTTTGGATGCATGCCGTCTTTTTCATGCACACGTTGCTGTTCCTCCCGTGCCTCCGGTGTATCTTTTGTCTTCCCATACACTCCCAAGAAGCCTAGCAGGTTCACGCAAAGATTCTTCGTCACGTGCATCACGTCGATTGCAGAGCGGACCTCTAGGTCTTTCCAATAGGGTAGGTCCCAAAATATAGATTTCTTCTTCCACATGGGTGCGCGTCCCGCATCGTCAGTCGGAACAGATAGTCCGCCAGGACCCTTTCCAAAGATTACTTGTAAATCATTGACCATATCAAGTATGTGATCACCAGTACGGAGGGCGGGCTTCTTCCGGTGATCTGCCTCACCTTTGAAATGCTTTCCTTTCTTTCGACATTGATGGTTGGTCGAAAGAAATCGACGATGCCCCAGGTACACATTCTTCCTGCATTTGTCCAAATATATACTGTCGGTGTCATCTAAACAGTGTGTGCATGCGTGGTATCCCTTGTTTGTCTGTCCTGAAAGGTTACTGAGAGCAGGCCAATCGTTGATGGTTACAAACAACAACGCATGTAGGTCAAATTCCTCCTGTTTGTGCTCATCCCACACACGTACACATCAATGTCATTGCCGGGTTGCTTAGGGCCTTGGATGAGCACTGGCATCATAATGAACTTCTGCTTCATGCACAACCAAGGAGGAAGGTTATAGATACATAGAGTCACGGGCCAGGTGCTATGATTGTTGCTCTGCTCCCCAAAAGGATTAATGCCATTTGCACTTAAACCAAACCATATGTTCCTTGCGTCACCTTCAAAGTCCCCCCACCTTCTCTCGATTTTTCTCCACTACGACCCGTCAGCGGGTGCTCTCAACTTCCCGTCTTTCTTACGGTCTTCTTTGTGCCATCGCATCAACTTGGCATGCTCTTTGTTTCTGAACAGACGTTTCAGCCGTGGTATTATAGGAGCATACCACATCACCTTGGCAGGAACCCTCTTCCTGGGGCGCTCGCCCTCAACATCACCAGGGTCATCTCGTCTGATCTTATACCGCAATGCACCGCATACCGGGCATGCGTTCAAATCCTCGTACTCACCGCGGTAGAGGTTGCAGTCATTAGGGCATGCATGTATCTTCTGCACCTCCAATCCTAGAGGGCATAGAACCTTCTTTGCTTCGTACGTACTGCCGGGCAATTCGTTATCCTTTGGAAGCTTCTTCTTCATTATTTTCAGCAGCAAACTAAATCCCTTGTCAGATACACCATTGTCTGCCTTCCATTGCAGCAATTCCAGTGTGGTATCGAGCTTTCTGTTGTCATCTTCGCAATTTGGGTACAACCCTTTTTTGTGATCCTCTAACATGCGATCGAACTTCAACTTCTCCCTTTCACTTTCGCATTCTCTCTGTGCATCAACAATGACCCAGCGAAGATCATCATCGGGCACACCGTCTGGTTCCTCTTGATCTTCAGCTTCCCCCATTGCAGCATCACCGTATTCAGGGGGCGGGTAGTTGTCATCATCCTCTTCTTCTTCGTTTTCTTCCATCATAACCCCTCTTTCTCCGTGCTTGGTCCAAACATTATAGTGTGGCATAAAACCCTTCTCAAGCAGGTGGAAGTGAAGGGTTTTAGAGTTGGAGAAAGCCTTCGTATTCTCACAGACAGTACATGGACAATGCATAAAACCATTCTGCTTGTTTGCCTTAGCCGCTTCGAGAAAATTATGCAGGCCCTTAATATACTCGGAGGTGCGTCGGTCACCATACATCCATTGCCGGTTCATCTGCGTGCGTTATATAGTTCTTATTATTGAACAACATATAACTCTCTAGAGCATCTAATTAAAACACACAAGTAAGAACTTTTTTCTTTTAGAAAGAAGATAAGAAGAAGAGGCTAACCACGGTGTTGCCGGCGCCGAGATGGGCGCGGGCGATCGACGGCGGTGAGGACGGGGACGGGACAGGACGGACCGCCAAACCTAGACAAATCTTGAGGAAAATGGAGCTTGGACAAGGAGCTTCGAGAGGAGAAAGCTTAAGTGTGACTCGGGCATTTCATCGAACACCTCATGTGCATAGGAGGTGAGCTAGAGCACCACAAAAGCTCTCCCACGGCCGGGCAAAAAAACAGAGCAATGCATTGCTCTGCTCGCGGGCGGGGGCTATATATAGGCCAACCATTGGTCCCGGTTCCAGCCACAAACCGGGACCAATGGTTGTGGGCCAGGAGTGAGGCGCATTGGTCCCGGTTCGTGGCTGGAACCGAGACAAAAGGGGTCACCTTTTGTCCCGGTTCCAGCCACAAACCGGGACCAATGGTTGTGGGCCAGGAGCGAGGCACATTGGTCCCGGGACAAAAGGGGTCAGACGAACCGGGACCAATGGCCCACGAGGCCCGGCCGGCGCCCTGGCCTCACGAACCGGGACCGATGCCCCCATGGGTCCCGGTTCGTGAGTGAACCGGGACTAATGGGCTTCTCAGGGGTGGACCAATGCCCTGTTTTGTACTAGTGATGTTTATCCCTTATGATGCATCCTTCTTGATTGCGCGGTAGTCGCTTTTTATTAGGGTGATCTCTCACAAAAATATCAAGTAGTTAGTGTTCTCCCAAGTGTAGCACCGTCACGGCACCTAACTTTTCGGGGTGCGCCATGCTAACATGGGTACGAATGATTAGGGATGTGTGAGGCGGGTGAGGTCAGACCTCGCAGCGAGATCACTTGGTTGTCTTGACGTTCTAGCTTGAAAGTCCTGAGCTCGGAACACGCCCATCGAAAGATGAACAAGAGTCACATAGAGATGTGATCGGCATGTTGGCCTACCGATTGAAATTCTCGTCATCAGTGATGCTCACCATCAATGGCGTTGAATTGAAATGTGGATCTTGTATCACTCACAATCAATTATGAGAGATATTGATTTGAGTGGGAGCGCACTGAAGAATTAACTTGTTTAATTCTCGGTGCAATTAATTTTGAACACTGTCTAAGTGTGGTTTGCATCATATTTGTAGAATAATAGCTCGCGTTTCCACCTTCCGTATTAAAATTGAATAGCTGTTAAATATCAGGTTAAAACTTTACGGTTGGTAACGCAAAGTGAGGATTGTCCTCTAGAGTGCCGAGAAGGATTTTGTCCTATCGCATGCTTTCGGTATTCTCCCGCTAATGCTATGGATCATATGACTCTCGTCCTTCGATCCAAAAGCTAGAATTCCTTTTCAGTCAAAGTGCAAAATGTTTGCTTCCATGAAACCCGAACTTCGAAAGTTTGGATAGTTATGTGATATTCATGGAATCTGAAAATCATTTTCAGAGACAGACAAAGGCTAAAATATATGAGATATCCAAAGCAATGTTTGTTTGCAATCTATTAGTAAAGGAGTTTACTATGCATTAGACTGATAAGAGAGGGATCCCGGAGAACGCCTGTCATATGATGAAAGGTGAATAAAACAACAACTTAAAGAGAAAGTAAGTGTCCGAAGGGTGTTAGTAAGACTTTCACGCCTAGGAAGTCTGGGGCTAACGCCACTCTTAAGTTGCATGCTTCTTCTGAGAGTAGGAGAAATACTAAAAGTTAAACTGTTAGAAGTATAAAGGCAAAAGGAAAGAAGACTGGAATATCCAGCTCATGTATGAATGTCATACAAGTTTTTGATGTATAGAAGGCTGGTCAAAGATATAGTTCTTAGGAATTATGGTTAAACATGTTAATCACTAATTCTTGGGTATTGTGAGTTAATCACAAAGATACCAGCTCGATTGCATTCTGTTGCAACTCGATGTAAGAACTACTATGGCCTGAAAGACTAGCCAGGGATGAGGTTTAGATACACGCAGGGAACATAGTAAATGTTACTATGCCTTCCATCGGTGTATTCCCTATGTATTTATTTTCATAATTCATTTTAGAATTTCACACTCTAGCCCTTTGCATAAAGTATCTTGCAAGAAGGTTGTTCATAAGAGAACTTTTGATGTTCGGTGTTATGAATAACATGAGGGCCATACTTTCATTATGAATGAGATGTATGTTATGAATATTGATAATAATACAATACCTCTGGGTTTACTTTCATAATTCATTTTAGAGTTTCATACACTCTAGCCCATTGCACAATGATTGTTGCAAAAGAGTTGTTCATAAAACAACAATTGTTGTTCCGTATTATGAATGACATGAAGGGCCATGCTTCCATCCTAGATGGGATGTATGTTATGAATATTGATGGAAATATGATACATCCATAACACTGACGCTAAATGTCGCAAGACTAAAAGAATACCACACAAGTATGGCACTGCATTTGGTCACATTGGAGAAACCTGCATGGAAAATTCCATTATGATGGATTTTGAAGTCGTTTGATTTTGAATCATCTGACATTTGCAACTTTCCTCTGAAAAGTGAAGTGACTGAAATACCGTTCACAGGCCATAAGGAACGAGCATAGAACATATTGGTGATCATACATTATGATGTGTGTAGTCCAATAAATGTTATTGCAAGTAGTGGATTTATCTATCTTCAGAAATGACTCAAGTAGATATATGGATATTTAGTTGATAAGACATGAGTCTGGATCTTTTGAAATCATTCGAAAGGTTTTCAAAATGAAGAAGAAAATATTGTAACAAGAAAATTATGTTTCTACAATTCGATTGCAGAAAGGAATATTTGAGTTACAAGTTTAGCGAATGTCTGATGAGTTGTGAAAGGGGTTTCATAACTTGCACCTCCCGGAACACCACTGCAAGTGGAGAGTCTGTGAAGATGTAATTGAACCATTTATGACATGGTAAGATCAAAGATGACATAAATAGATTTGCCATTATCCCTTTTAAAGTGATGCTTTAGAGACTGCGGCTTTTACACTGAAAAGAGCTCCATCGGGTCTGTTGAAATGACGCCATGGTATGGTACGCCCAACCATGTTATATCTTTTCTTAATATTTGGAATATGGGGCTTGTGTAAAAGGTTACAAACCTATTCCAAATCAGACAAGTGCTACTTTGTAAGGTTATCCCAAGTCATTGGGTATTCCCCCACCACTATACCGAGGCAAAGGATTTTGCCGCAAAACGGTATGCTTTTAAAGAGAATAGTTCTTACAAAAGGTGAGTGGGAGGACAGTGCAACTCGACGAGATAAACAGTATCTTCGTCATCAGATCAAAGGAAAGGAACCTTGGAAGTGATTCGGAGTTTCCTACTGCGACTGATACGGAAGTCTCTACAATAAAATGTATGGACTTCGGTCGAACTTGCAGCTGAACCACGTAGGCAAAGCTCGTGCAAACCTATCAGGTGCGCAAATGAGATATTGTTGTTAGACAACAGTATACCTACAATACACAAGGAAGCATTGATGGGCCCTGACTCAAGAATTGGCTAAATGCCAATACAATCCGAGATAGTTTCCATATAAGTGATTCAAGATTAAAATCTTGATACACCTTTCGGAAGACTTAGAGTCTAACGAATATTTATGGAACTAAAAATTGATACGGATAAAATGTTTTATCCATAAAGCTCGACTTGTTGCAATAACAAGTTCAAGGAGTTGACTACAATGAGATTGTCTCAACGTAGCGATGCTTAAAGTCGGTTCGGGTTGAACTAGCAATTAATACATATTTCAATCATGAGATATGAAACATGGATGACAAAAGGATTTCCATCTGATGGAAATGAAACCTAGGACTTGTATGTGATACAGTCCAAAGTGATTTGTCGATCCAGAGGATGCTAGTAAGTATGCAAACTTCAGAGTTCCAGCAATGGACAGAAGAGAGCAAAGTGGAGTTGGAATCTTCGTTTTTGATGGAATGGTCAAAAGGGTTTGACTTTATGAAATGGGTATCGAAGATGCTTGTGATTCAAGAAAGTAAGTGGGAGCATAATAATATTTGTAAAAACCGTGTGTACTTGACACATTGTTGATTGGAAATAAATTTCTTGACACGAATTATTACTTCATTGGAAAATAGCTTTTCGATGAAGTACTTAGGCTCAATAGCCTCAATATTAGGCATGATGATCTATGGAGATAGATTTACCTAATGGGGCTAAGCAATGAATACATATTGACAAGATGCTAAAACCTTTTAGCATTTAAAAACGCCAAGGAGTGATTCTTGCCGAAGTCACATGGAAAGAGTTTTTGCAAGACTCAGTGTCCCAAAACACTGATGAGTGAAATACATGATGGAGATTCCACACACTCTTGTGTTTGGATTAATCATGTATTCCATGGTATGTATAACAACCAGATATGTCCGATACTCCAAAGTTGTTGCGAGTATGGATACCAAAGTGATCAAAAGTACTGATCATGGGACAACAGTGAAAGATGTCATTAGGTACTAGAGTAGTACTGATGACATGTTTTCTCGCAAGCAGAGATTATGAAGTGCTCGTTGTAAGTAATTACATCGATACAGTCTTCATCAATGCTCCATGCGATTTTCGATTTAAGTTAAGGGTTTTTGTGTAATACACAATATGGTGGCACGGTAGTTAGAAATTGTTCCAAACAAGATACTGTGGCGAATTCTATAACAAAGGCTAAGTATGTTGACGCTTAAGAAGCGACAAAGAAGTTGTTGAATCATATAGTTCATTCATGAACTTAGTATGGTTCCAAGATGGTTTTGGTCTATGGGACACTATTGCAGATAGTTGCTCCATAGCTCAGTCTGAGGAATCAGGTTTCGACCAATGATTCACACATATGCAAAGCCAAGTCCACACAAAATATGAATTTTGTGAAAGCGTGAAAACGCGAGGGTATGCAAAGTTCCACACGGAGCTGAAGTCGTCAAATCCGTTGGACATCAGGCCATACCACAAGCGAAGCATATTTTACACCAGTATGCCATAGGTGTAAAGTGCATTAGCATTGACTAGATTATTGACTCTAGTGCAAGTGGGAGTCTGTAGGAGATATGCCCTAGAGGCAATAATATATGTTATTGATTATCTCCCTGTTCATAATTAGGTTTATGTTCCATGCTATAACTGCTATGGTTCTCGAGTCTACAATAACCACGAGGCTCGGAGGAAGACTCATATGGACGTGTGGAATAATAAACGGTAAAATGTATTCCTAGTCTGGCCTCTAAGACTGGCTCAAGTATTGCATGATGATCCTGTTTTCCTGATCATGGGCATGGCTATGCCGGCAATTTTGAGGGCACAATGTTAGAAGAACATTTGTGTTGAATCGACCCGAATTGATGTTATGCTATGAGATTCATTCGTCATAAGTTAATGGTTAATAACACAGAGATGGTTAACATTTGCATGATTCCTTAGACCATGAGAGTATCGAGTTTCTTCATGCTTGCTTCATGAACTTTGGGGTTTGTTAAACGTCATCCGTAAATGGGTGGCTATTACGGCGGCTTACGGGTTCATGGAAAAGTGTGTCAAGTAACTTGATAGCTCAAGATTGGGATTTGCTCCTCCGACGATGGAGAGATATCTCTGGGCCTTCTCGGTGTTACGGTATCCATCATCGTCTGGCCAGACATTTTGTGATTTGATCACGGGGATGCCGGAACATGGGAACGAGAAAAGAGAACAATACCGGTAACGAGGTACTGGCATAGTGGACAAGGTGTTGATCCACGGGGATGCCAACGTGTCTCACCTCGGGTAATTGTAACATCTCGCGAAGCAACAGGAATAGCACACGGCAACTGGAGGTTCACTCGAATATTCATTAGTGTGGGTATAGGGGTCAATATGGGTGTCCACGGCTCCGATGTTGATCATTGATCGGAAGGGGTTCCGGATCATGTCTATGCTTCACCGAACATATAGGGTCACACGCTTAAGGGTCATTTATCTGTTGAATACTAGACAGGGAGTCTGAGAGAAAATCACCGAAAAAGTTTCGGACGCCGGAAAAGTTTCGGACAGCGGAAAAGTTCCGCAGAGAGAACACCGGAACAGTTTCGGTAAAACTGAAAAGTTGTTTCAGGGGATACCATTAAGTCAAATTGGTTTCGGCACATGCCTGATAATTCTTGGAGGGTGCCAGAATCATTCTGGAAACTTCTGGAAATTTTCCGGAAGAAAAACCGGAAATGTTCCGGACCTGCCGGAACCGCTTCAGATGCTTTTCGCAGATGAAAATCACTAATCCGGAATTGTTCCGGATCGCATTGAAACTTATTTTAGTGGGGTACTGGAAATGTTCTAGGCCCACATAAATATTTTCAGTTCGACCGGACGCTGAAAAATGTCGTCGTGAATAGTGAAAGCGCTTTTTGGATATTTTTGGAAAAGCACCTTTTTGGATATTTCCAAAAAGGCTTCTAGAAGGGATTGGGGAGTAAGGCACCTCATGGGGGGGGGACCCCCTAGTGGTGGCCGGCCAAGGTGGGGATGCTCCATGGGAGCTCCACATGGCCCCCCTTTTTCCTTTTATTCTTTTTATGTGAGACATAAAGTGAAGGTACTTTGGTATTTTCAAGTGCCAACTCTACCCCTTGGCTTTCCTATAAATAGAGGAGATGTGAGCTGCCATCTCTTCATCCTTTTCTCACATACAAGTGCCATTGCAATGATCTGGCTTCTTCTCTCCCTCCCAGCGAAATAGTTTCGTAGAGCCGAAAGGCTGTCTGGGTTCCGGCAGGAACTAGTTCTGGACGGCGAAGCCCTGCCGGATAGATGACACCGTATGTGTGCAACTCTGTAGAGAGATCGTAGTTTCGGTCTTAGTTCGAGAGTGCCTCCCGAAGGGCTGTCCGTGTGACCGTCCGAGTTTCGAAGGTCCTCCCGAAGGGTTGTCCGAGTGACAGTCCAAGTTTTGGAGGTCCTCCCGAAGGGCTGTCCGCGACACCGTCCGGGGGACTGTGTGACCGCCTCCCAGAGGGCTGTCTGAGGGGCAGATGAGGGTATACATCCTCGCGGTTGGGAGGTTGTAAATCCTAGCTGCGGGGATCTGCACCGTCGATCGTCATCGACTCTTCTTCCGCTGCGCTACGAGTCGATAACGAAAAAGATCAAACCTTGTATGCAGTCTCCATAGTGGTCCTGGGCTGGTGCGTAGGTCGGAAAAATTTTGTTTTCTGCTGCGTTACCCAACAGCAACATGTTAGAATAGACGAAATCACTAATTGAGGAGTACTCCTTTCAAAGATCACGCCCACCTCTTCAGGTTGCGACAAGTGGCGCACTGCTTGTGTGCCACTTGTCGCAACTTGGGAGTTTTCTCTTTTTTCGTAGGTCCGTATTTTCAAAATGTTTTATCTCTTAAACCGTGCGTCCAAATCTCGAACGATTTTCACCGTTGGGCTCCTCGCGTCGAGATCTTCAAAAGTAAATCCCATGTTGATATGTTTTGACGAACTTTTTTTTCACGAAAAAAACGGCCGGAAAAACCGTACCTCTTGCAATTGAAAAAAATAAAAAACGCGTTTATTTTTCGTTTCCGAGAGGCCCGACCGTGCCTCTCGTGAAGGAAAAATCGTGTCTCTCGTGGAAGCAAAACCATATCTCTCGCGGAAAAAAACAGAAAACACGTTTTTTTCCGTTTCCGAGAGGCACCACAAAAACAAAACCGTGCCTCACGAAAAAAACAAAAAACGCGTTTTTCCCTGTTTCCGAGAGGCACCGCGAAAGCAAAACCGTGCCTGTCATCCGAGAGGCACCGCGTTTTTCAACTTTGGTGACGGGGCAGGGAGAGTTGATGAAATATCCTATCAGTAACTTTTGTGTGAATAGCATGGTAACTCACACATCGTAGACCCGATAACTTATGTACACCGGTCCTGGTAACTTTGGCGACGGGGGTGAGGGGGGGGGGGGGTTGATGAAATATCTCCACATACACCCGATAATTTTTGCGTAAATAGCATGTTATTTTACGCGCCACAGACCTGATTATATGTGGTCAACAGGCCGACCCTGGTACGGCACAACCCGACACACACCTAAACAGCCCTGGACTGACACGACCCGCAAAGTTCTGTTTATAAAGTGAGTCATGCCATGTCGGCATGTGGACCTCACCCTACGGCCGAGGCATGTCACCGATGGTAGGCGGTACTGTAGACATGATAATTTACTTATAAACATCATGGTAAATTTTCGACCCAGGCAAAAAAAGATAGTTGAAACACCTCCGGCAACTTCAGTGTAAACACCATGATAAGTTAGTACTACGGGCATGGTAACTTCTGACCTGAAAAAAAAAGTCGTCAAAACATACCAACATGGGATCTAGTTTCGAAGGTCTCGTCGCGACGAATCTTTTATGTGAAAACGGTTTTTCAATCGGAGCGACGGTTTGAGCTACAAAACATTTTGAATTTTGATTTTTGTTGGAATCTTTGCTGACATCAGCATTTTTGTCTCACATGCTTACATGCATACTTAATTAAGGAAAGCTGCTTAATTAAAGCAATTCATGGTAATTAGTAGAGGGGGAGTCGCACGGTGGGAAATCTCTCGGCTGCATGCGCGCGCAACGCTCCGCTGCATTTCGTTCGGATCTATCCTACATATACGAACGTTTGGTATATATCACAATCCTATATATATATATATATATATATATATATATATATATATATATATATATATATATATATATATATATATATATATCTTACCTAATAATAAAGCATGGATCGCTTCTGGTCGTACGTCATCCAAATTACCCTCGAAGTTCGCGAGAATTACCCACCAATACCACCCGTAAGTCAAGAAAACGATTCGTTTTTCTTTTAAAAATCGCCGCCGGATCGTGTTCTTATACAATGATACAGTCCAATAGCATGAGAGGAGACGTAGCGCCCTAGCTAACGCCGCCTGGTTCCACACGGGAGACCAGGGTTCGATCCCTGGTTCTACCCATTTTCTCTTCCTTTTTCCTCTCTTAAGCGCGGTAATGGGCCGGCCCAAGTACGAGTCATGGCGCCCCCTCTTTTCTATTTTTTTTACTTTCTCATTTCTGTTTTTGTTTTTTCTTCTCTAAATTAATTCCGAATTTTCAAAAAAAGAAATTTTCAAAAAGTTGCGAGTTCTGAAAAAGGGAGAAAAATGATAAACTGTTTGTGAATTCAAAAAATATTCAGAAAATCATAAAATGTTCACGAGTTAAAAAAATTGCTCACATATTATAAAAAAATTGTGATTTCAAAAAAAAAATCATGAAATAAAAAATGTTCATGATTTTTAAAAATGATCAAATATTCAAAGCATATTCAGGAATTTGCAAACACATGGCCGTCAGCTTTTAGAAAATGTTCACAAAAATTAAAACACATCCGTAAATAATGAACAAAACGAATTGTCGCTTACGTAAAGGTTTTATTAGCAGATATGTAGAGGTCCTTTATGATTTTTTGTAGTCCCTCGCGTTGGGTGAAAAAAGGTTTCCGTTTTTTGTACAACACTGAGCCCCAACAAAATTGACACAACTTTCTATGGGTTAGTTTTTGTAAGCTATATTAAAATGACAAAATGTCTATTTTGCGTGTTCAAAAAAATGTCTATTTTGCTTCCATACATAGCTATGTTTATTCTGGTACCAAAATACTGGTTATGGTAAACACCGCTACGCTAAGTTAAGGCGAGACACATCATTCATCAGTCTAGCTCAGGTCCGGTTCGTTAATACAGTTTGCTTAGCCACAATTTTTTTTATTGTGACGCCTTAGGAAATGAAGTCGCGATGAGCATCACATTTTTAGTTTTTGAAATTACATTTTAAAAGTGCCTTATGTCATTATGACATCACTCAGGTATACTTTGTGAAATGATATTTTAAAAGTCCTTATCACATCCTTGCATTTGATTTATATTATTTTATATCCACCACACCTGCATAATCTGATAGTTTTTCTCGCGTTGCAACGCACGGGCATATTTGCTAGTATATATATATAGGACTATTCTGTTACTAGTAGCCCCCTGTAGGAACTGACGCCAATTTTCCGAATACAGAAAAAACCCACCCGAAACGGTGTGGCCCAAAAAATAGAAAAGTCCACCCACTCGGTCCTTAACCTCCCGATGCCCAGCTTCCACTCGCCGCCGCCAGCTCCCCTGCTTCCACCCACCGCCGCCGCCACCTCCCCTGCTCCCACCCGTCGCCGCCGCGCCCCCTGCTCCCACCCGACGTCGCCGCCGCCGTGCCCCTGCTCGCACCCGCCACCGTCGACGTCGTGTCCCATGCTCCCACCCACCGCCGCCGCCCCCTGCTCCCACCCGCCGCCACCGTTGCCGCACCCCCTTGCTTCCACCCGGTGCCGCCAGCTACACCTTCTTCCGCTCGAGGACCAAGCAAAATGCGAGGTGCGATCCTGGCCCATTGTCGTGGCCCCGTGTCATAACCACTGCCGCCGGCCAACACCGTGGCTGTAACACCCCCCAGTGCTACGCTACAGTGATCCCACACTAATGGTGCTATGTCATCAAGGTTTAACTAAGCGAAATTGCCACTTGTTAAAAATCAAAGCCAAATTCAAATTTAAAATAAAAGTCAAATAAAATATTTTGTCAATCATGAAAACTAAAATCATGGTTGGGTTGCAAATATTCTTTAAGTATTTGTCAAATAGAAACCAACTTTCTGCAAGGTAATTAAATGCCCTAAAGTATTAAAATCAGAGGCCAAAACAATATTTTAAATGCCTTTTACATTATGGAAAATACCAAATCGTTTCCAATGCCCCTCAAATTTTTTGTCCCGGTGCTGAATAATGCAATAGAATTATTGGACCAGATCCCACCTTTTACAAAAGTCATTTGGTGATGAAAGATTTACAAAATAGAAACTATTAAAAGAAACAGAAAAATAAAAAAATAAAAGGGGCAAGGCCTACTGTGTCACTGGGCCCTAGTGGCCACAGTGCACACGGCCCAGCCCACCCCTACCTCTCGCTACAGAGAGAGAGGCAGGGAGGCGTGGCGCCATCTCCCCCCCCCCCCCCCATGGTCGCGCCTGGTCACGTGCCGGCTATCCCCCGACTCCTCTGGAGCTTATAGTCGACCCCCGTGGCCCCAGGGCGAACCTTAGCTCGATCCCCCTCTCCCTCTCGCCTTTGCCTCGACGTGGAGAAGCGCCCGACGCGGGCGTCGCTGTCGCCGCTGCCCTGCCGCCGTCCCGCCAGCTCCGGTCCGTCCCCGGGCTCACCGACGTCTCATTGAGCTCGCAGTCAGCTTCTCCCTCGACTCCCCTGCTTTTCCCCCTCGAACGATCGCCATAGCCGCCACCTGCGACCTCCCATGGCCATGCCCGGAGCTCCTGATCTTGCCCAAGCTCCTGCGCTAGCTTCCGGCCGGCCGCGCCCCGCTCTCGCCGGCCCGCGCGTGGCCACGCCCTCGCTACGCCCGTCCGCGCGCTCGCCCGCCAGCGCGTGGACATGCCCCCGCTGCCGCACGCTGTAGCTGCTGCTGTCGCTTGCCGCCGCCGCCCGCAGCTGCTGCTGTCGCCTGCCGCCGCCGCCCGCAACAGCTGCTGCCGCTTGCTCGCCCCTGGTCGCGCCGCCCCCTCTGCTCGCCGTCGCCTTGAGCGGCTCCTGCCGGCCGCGCCGCCGGCTCGTCCGGCCGCTCGCCGCGCCTCTGCTGGCTATGGCCGCGCCTCTGCTGGCGCGTGCGCGTGTGCAGTTGACCCGTGACCGGCTGGCCCACTGACCAGTGGGTCCGGCCGGGTTAATTAACCTGACAATCTAATTAAGAGATATTTAGTCAAATTATTCAATGACTTACGGGTCCCACTGCTAATAAAACAGACTAATTAAAATAGTTCATCCAACAGTCTATGACATGTGGCCCCATCTGTCAGTTGGACCAGTCAGCCCAGTCAACAATTTGACTATTGACTGCTGACTCATCAGTCAACGGCCCCACCAGTCAGCCTCTTGCTGGGTGAACTTCTGGGTACACTTAGCAGATTATGTTTTAAATTCCAATTATTAAATAAATCCAGAAATTTCAGAATATTGTTTAAACTTTGAAAATTAATAGAAAATAAACCGTAAGTCAGATGAAAATAATTTATATATGAAAATTGATCAGAAAAATCCAAAGAATCCAATTATGCAATCCATTCATCTGTCACATGCCTCTAGCATGATGAACATGGAACTTCCCCCTTCGATTCATTTGTCCGGTAATATCCTCAGATATTCTCCCGCTCCGTCTGCAACGTGTAGCACCGCGTTAGGTCACCCTAGCACAGCATATTGCCATGCCATGCATCGTGATGCATTTGTTTGCTTTATATTTATTGTTTTCCTCCCCCTCTTCTCTCCGGTAGACACCGAGACTGACGCTGCTGCCGGGTACGACTACGCCCCTGACGTCCAGCCTTTTGCAGCAGAGCAACAAGGCAAGCAAACCCCCTTAATCATTCCGATATCGCCCATTCTTTCTCCCTCAGGCTTGCATTAGATTTTGCTACTGTTGTTGATAGCTCCTATTCTGATGCATAGCCTGCTTTTGTAACCTGCTGTTGTTACTTTACCTGCTATCCTATATGCTTAGAATAGGTTTGGTTAGTGATATACCAATGGCCCCCTCACCATGTCCCTGTTCCCCCTGCTTCATCATCGAAGACTCGAGGATTCGAAGATCCGAAGATTCGATCAACATCATCGATGAGCCGAGACCGACACTTGACCCCACACTTTTAAGTGTTACCCTTTTACTAATGTCGCGGGACTGAAGGGACAGGCGGTACCACCCCGATTGAGGTGGACCTGAGTTCTCGACAGTCTCTTGTGAGTCGGGTCGGCCCCGAGGGGTACCTGCAAGTGAGGTGTGGTCGGGTGGACCCGGAAGGCACCCGTGGGATAATAGACGAGGCGTGGCCGGTCATTCTTTGTCCTTGCCACAAGTACTCGAGACGGGGAGACGGGACCACAGATCGTGGAGCACTGATCGTCGTTGCACGCTAATAAGACACTAACAGGTTTGGATATGTGATCTGAGTAGGCCTCTGGCCTTTTTCGCACTAACCACCACGCATGAATGAATATGGGTACTCTTCGCCGTACATTCGCCCTTAAGCTCTTCAGATGTCATAGTTGAGCGGCACGCGCCCGGGTGGCCCACGTAAGCACCGTCTTTGTATTAAGAGGTGCCAGGACTGACACCGGTCGTCCTCGCAATGCGCATGATTGCAGAGGGCGATTGTCCTATGACCCCTCTGCGATTAGGATGTAGACCGGCGTGTTGGCCTCTCTATTGAGCCTAGGTAGGACTACGGCGTGTCGATCGGCCGAGGCCGGGCATGACCAGGAAATTGTGTCCGGCCAGAGTTAATCGAGCCTGTTGGGTAAGTTTGTGCACCCCTGCAGGGAAGTATATCTATTCGAATAGCCGTGTCCACGGTAACGGACGCTCGGAGTTGTATCCCGATCTATTACCACTAGAATTGTGATTTTAAAATGAAATGATGGCTCCAGGATTGCTTTCTCGCAGGGAGTCGAGGAAGGATCTCTGGGCGTTACTAAATAAACTTGCTACTTATATTATGCTAATCTGCACTCTCCTAATGCTGCAAGACACTGAAGATGCTAGTCTTCGATAGGACTAGGTCTTTCCCTCTATTCTGGCATTTCTGCAGTTCAGTCCAAAGATATAGCCCCATTCCTTTGATACTGGTGCATATTTAGTATAGATCTGATGTAAGTCTTGCGAGTACTTTGGATGGGTACTCACAGTTGCTTTGCTTCCCCTTTTCTCCTTGATACGATTGCCGCGATCAGATGACGGAACCCAGGAGCCAGCTGATCCCGTCGACGACTACTACTACCCCGACGGAGCCTACTACTACGTGAAGACCGCCGACGACCAGGAGTAGTTTCGGAGGCTCCCAGGCAGGAGGTCTGCGCCTTTTCGATCTAGTTATCGATGTTATCCTCAGCCTTCTTAAGGCAAACTTGTTTAATTATGTCTGTACTCAGATAACTGTTGCTTCTGCTGACTTATGTACTCAAGCTTATGTATTCGAGCCCTCGAGGCCCCTGGCTGTAATATGAAGCTTGAATTATTTTAAATTTGTGTTTAGAGTTGTGTTGTGATATCTTTCAGTGAGTCTTTGATCTTGATCGTGTGCAAATGTGTGAATGATTAGTGCACGATTAAGTCGGGGGTGTCACAATGGCCCTGCGTCTTGACCATCGACACGGCTCCTCCTTCTCATCGTGCGCTTACCGCGCCATGTGTGTCCTCCTCCCGTCGAAGCACCTGCGCCGACAACACGCATCGCGCCCCGGTCGTTCAGCACTGCCAGCAGAGCCCGTTCAATGCCGCAACTCTCAGCCCCCCCCCCCTCCCCCCCCCCCCCCCAATCCGTGGCATCAGGGAGTATTCAAGTGTTCTGCAAACTATGTATGCATATTTGGTTCTTTTTATTTTTCTAACAACAGGATAGTACAAACCATTGAACGATCCATTATATGTAGACTCATTTGAAACCTTGATTTAATTTTAAGTCAAAAGCGCAGAATTTTTAATATGTACTTGTACATCTGCTTATCAGGGTTGTGCGTGTACTAGACAAAATATTTGATGCAATTCGGCAAAGATTACAGTTCATCCTTAAGAAGTAAAGTTTAGTCTGTGAAAACACGCTCAGTACAAACTCATACGGACATCAGTTCAAATAATGGTTTTCCGGAACCATTTAAAATTACTCTATGAAAAATACCTCAGTACAAATACACACATAGATCAGTACGAGTACTTAGTTTTTTGAACGGAAAAACAACACGATAAGTCTCACCGTATTTAAATTACTCTTAAACGGTTGTGAATTTGAGAAAACGTTTAACATGACTAAGTTTAGCATTTTTGATAGCTTTCCAACGGTATATTATTAGCCCCAATTAAAATAAACTTTTAAAAAATCGCGTTTGAAATCAAGTTTGATCGTATTCGAATTTGAATTTAAACAGTAAGGAATTAGAAAAAACTTTAGAAATGCAAAAGTTGTGCATTTTCCATAGCTTTCCAAAGCGGTATCATTTGCGTCAATCCGACAAACCGTTTGCAAAAAATCGCGAAAATACGTTTTGCCCAGAATTTCATCATTTTTCAAATTACTTTTAAATCATACAGAATTTGAAAAAACATTCTATATATGGAAGATGTGGATTATCACCAGCTTTCCAACGGCATCTCATTTTCTCAATTCCGACAAATCGTTTGAAAATTAACTCAAAAATACGATTCACGTTTTCGATTTTGAAAAAATGGTTTTTTCAAAACTGTTCTTAAACCATGATGATTTTGCAAAATATATATATATGATTGTAATCTAGATGTCAAGAACTTTCCAACGATATATTACATGCCCCGTTCCGACAAAAAAAAATCATGACATTTTTTTTAACTAAAGAAGACGATCAGTTCAACGAAATGACAACATCAGTACAACTGCTCGAAATCGTTAGTTTAAAAATAGTAACAGAATAATATTCTGTTACGCGAAACAGAATAGCTCGGATGAGTGTGTGTATGTATGTATGTATATCCTACCACCTAGGGGTAGTTACCCCACATGTTCCATATACTACCATGTGGTAGTATATACACTACTTTATCATTGTAAGTATGTTGATAAACTATATATAAGATACTTCAAAGTCACTTTCGTGAAAATATTGCAAATTGGCCCATTGTTTTTATTATATTTATGAAATACATATATATTTGTACGTAAAAAGGAGCATACTCAAAATATGATACATACTATCAAAAAAATATACTACCTAAACATTCTTATATATTACATATATACTATGCGCACATACTCTCTGATTTGATAGATACTACATACAACGTACAAAACTCAAGTTTTGGTAGGAAACATTATATATATAGGGATTGAGTATTCGTCACCCTAGGTGAGGAATAGTTATTCTTCACCCTCCTCTATTTTAATATATGTGTACCGTAATTTTACGTTTCGTAAATTTTATTTTATTTAATACGTAAAAAAAGAACATAAGAAAATATATAATGGCCGTAAAAATATTTTATGTTACGTAAAATTATAAACGATCGTATTTTTCTGGTTTTATAACCTATATTTTTGTTTTTTATGCCAAATTTTACGTAGTGAATCAATATGAATGTAACTATTTATATTCCAAATGTAATTTATTTATTAAACGATCTTAAAATTACCTCGGGTGAAAAATAACTTATTCTGTAGCCTGGATGATAAATAGACTTTATATGGGATTGACTATTCGTCACCTAGGGTGAGGAATTCTTATTCCTCACCCCAGCTAAACCCCACGGTTAGAACACTTGAGGTAAGATTACTATGGGGAGGAAGGAATTCCTTCACCGTATAAAAGAGAGGGGTAACTTACAGCATACATGCCACTAAGTTACGTCCTGCAGGTGGGAAACTATTATGGCGCTGCCATAAGAAATAAAAGCTTGTAAAATAAATTTACCTCAGGCATGCTAAATTTACCCCACTGCCGTAAGAAACAATAGGCTCACAAAGTAAATTTACCTCATGCATCAAACTACCGCTATGTGCACGAGCTGCATCACAAGACACTCAGTTTCTTTAAAAAGATTTTCTGTGCTCCAAGAGAAACAACGAGATAGTGGTGCATACAATTTTTCTCTCTACTTTTCCCTCTACATTTTTATAGAGACAAATCCATGAGGCACCATGGATTTGATGTAGTGGAAATCTCAGTTCCATTTTTTTTTTTTGAGGTACCATCTTTGGAATTGCGTCCTCAGTTATAGATAATACTTTTATTTGAATGGTGACTTTCCGACGGTAAAAATATCCTCAGAACTTACATTCCTAACAAAACTTAGTTGTTATCATAGAAACACACCATCACATTTTAATCTGGGGAGTAGTGTTATCTTGAAGGGCCTCAGGCTGAACTTTATTTACAGAGGGAAAAATTTAGGTATCAGCTCTAAGAAACAGAGGTAGAATTTACAGGGTCAAAACAGAACTGGAATCTATACATGGACTCAGATAGCACACATTCCAGCAGGGAGAACTCTATACACTCACAGTAGGGAGAATGCAGCAGGAACATGATTCAGAAAGAAGACACGCATCCTGCAACTCTCCAAGATTGAAACCCACCAGCTAACCTCAAACACCCTGTTAGCATAACTCTGTGATGTCAAAGATCCTGATATTGCGTTCTTTCCAAATTTTCCAATTTACTAATATCAACCTATTGTTATCAGGGTACTTGTATAGTGAACTACCTACAGCGTAAATAAAACTATTAGTAGAAATCAAGGCTACAACTATTCTGCCATCTATATACACAATCCAAAGTACAAGCGAGAATGCAGCTGGTAGAACCCAGGGTCCTACCGGACCGGCTCCTTAGGTTGTAGGGAAAGACCGGGGCTTGACGAGGGCGAGGAGGCCGCGGCCGGCGCGTCGGCGCCGTCGCGATGGATGGCGGAGCCGGCTGAGAGAGAGAGATGCGGCTAGGTTTAGGTCCGACTCCTCTGGGAGCCGAGGAGCCGGGCAATAGATGTATATTCTTATTGCCTGATCTGAAAAGAGTCTTACAACTTGTATTAATAACCTAAGATAACTTGTATACGAAATAACCTAAGATAACTTGCGGGCTAAGCCTGCCCGGTAGGCCTTCTACGGCCATAAGTCAGGCCGGTCATAACATCTCTCCCCGCCTGCACAAACAGCTCGTCCTCGAGCTGGAAGTCGGGGTAGTGTTGGTGGAACTCGTCGCGCTACTCCCAAGTAGCTTCCTCCTCTGGAAGTCCAGCCCACTGAATCAACACGTACCACACCCCACGACAGAGTTGTGCCTGCAACACCTTCTCCGGTCCCGGAAGAAGACGCCCGTCGAAGGTCGGAGGAAGCCCGGGAGTGGCCGCAGGTGGCTCCCCACGAAAGGGCTTGAGCAGCCCTACATGGAAGACATCCTGGATGCGAGCACCTGCCGGAAGCTGAAGGCGGTAAGCCACCTTCCCGATGCGCTCCAAGACCGCGAAGGGCCCGGCGTAGCGAGGGCCCAGCTTGCGCCTCGCGCGTGAGTCCAGTGACTGCGTAGAGCGGTGAAGGAGACGCAGCCACACCCAATCACCCACCGCGAACTCCGCCTCGCGATGCTGGCCGTCGTAGTAGTGCTTGGCCAGCTGCTGGGCCTGAAGCAGGCGTTGACGGACCTCTGCGAGCATCTCGTCGCGGCTGCGAAGAAGATCGCTCGCCGCCTCCATCCGAGCCATCGCCGGGTCAACCGGCAGGATGGGCGGGGGCGGTCTGCCGTAGACCACCTCGAATGGCGTGGCGCACAGGGCGGAGTGATAGGAGGTGTTGTAGCAGTACTCCGCCCACGCGAGCCAATCCACCCACGCGCGAGGACGATCACCTGTGACACAACGCAAATACATGGCAATCACCTTGTTGACGACCTCGGATTGGCCGTCCGTCTGAGGGTGGAAGGCCGTGCTTAGGCGGAGCTTCACACCCGCCATCCGGAAGAGATCGCGCCAGACATGCCCCGTGAACACCGGGTCCCGATCGCTGACGATCGAAGAGGGGAACCCGTGGAGGCAGACGATGCCGTCGAAGAAGGCCCGGGCCACGGACGCGGCAGTGTAGGGATGGCCGAGCGCGATGAAGTGAGCATACTTGGAGAAGCGGTCGACCACCGTGAGGATGACGGACTTGCCGCCCATCTTGGGAAGGCCCTCAATGAAGTCCATGGAGATATCAGCCCAGACCTGAGATGGCACCTCCAAGGGCTGTAGCAGACCAGCTGGCCGTAGTGTATCCGTCTTGTTGCGCTGGCACGTCACACAAGACCGCACCCAGGCCCGGACCAGAGCCCGATCACCTGGGATGTAGAAGTCGGCGCGGAGATGATGGAGGGTTTTCTGCACACCCTCGTGGCCCGCCGAGTGGGCCAACAGCAGAACCTGGTGATGGAGGTCGTCATGCTCCGGCACGAAGATACGGCGCCCATGCAGGAGCAAGCCGTCTTCTAGGCACCATGGCTCCTCCAGGTCGCCCGCAGCAAGCCGCTGCTGAAGGAGCAGAGCGTCCGGCGCGGCCGCGGTGGCCCGACGGATGTTGTCGAAGAGGGCGAAAGAGGGCCCCGAGCGGATGCAGAGCACCACCCCCTCGGAGGCACCTGCGGCGTCGTGGCGAGACAGGGCGTCGGCCACGGTGTTAAGGCGGCCCGGACGATACTCGACGGTGAAGTCGAAGCCAAAGAGCTTGCTGATCCACTGATGCTGCGGCACGGTAGACAGCCTCTGGTCCAATAAGAACTTGAGGCTGTAGTGATCCGTGCGAATCCGGAACGACTGGCCCCAAAGATAGGGCCGCCAATGGTGCACCGCCTGCACCAAGCCAATGAGCTCCCGCTCATAGGCCGCGAGCTTAAGATGGCGCGCGGCGAAGGGCCTGCTGAAGAAGGCGAGGGGTCCATCGCCCTGATGAAGGACGGCGCCGAACCCTGCACCGGAGGCGTCGCAGTCCACGACGAATGGGCGGTCGAAGTCGGGCATCTGAAGAACGGGGCCCGTCGTGAGGGCCCCCTTGAGGGCCTCGAATGCTGCTGTCGCCTCCTCATCCCAGGCAAAGGCGTCGCGACGCAGCCGGCGCGTGAGTGGGGACGCGATGAGGCCGAACTCCCGGATAAATTTCCGGTAGTACCCCGCGAGGCCTAGGAAGCCGCGAAGAGCCCGCGGTGAGTGTGGTGTCGGCCAGGCCGCGACGGCCGCCACCTTGTTGGCGTCCATACACTAGTAGAAAAAGGGCCATTTGTCCCGGTTCGTAAGGGCCTTTAGTCCCGGTTCTGGAACCGGGACTAAAGGGTCGGGACTAATACCCAAAACCTTTAGTCCCGGTTTGCTTACGAACCGGGACCAAAGGCCCTCCACGTGGCGCTGCCTGGGGCGGGGGAGGGAGGACCTTTAGTCCCGGTTGGTGTTACAAACCAGGACTAAAGGCTCCACCTTTGGTCCCGGTTGGTAACACCAACCGGGACCAAAAGGCGGCCACGCGTCCTGGGGCTTTTGGTTTTTTTTTGGAAGGGGGGGTTTTGGGGTTTTGGAGGGTTAATTTAGGGGTTTCATATTGTGTTAGCGAGCTAATAGAGAGAAGTGACCTCTCTTTTTCCGTGCTTGGTCGACGCTAGCTACTACACATATAGAGAGAACTCGATGCTAGCTAGTAAGCAAATAAAGGAAACCATTAATTACACAAGATCGTCATGAACATATATAGAGAGAAGTGACATCTCTTTCTTCGTGCTTGGTCGAACAACAAGTTTTCGTATATCTATCCGACGCTGCTACATATGTACAATATATAACATCCCTTACAACAATTTCAATTTCACATGGTATTCTCCTTGTTCAGGTATGACGTGGTCAAGAAAGAATCCCGCCAATTCCTCTTGAATTGCTCGTATGCGATCATGTGGTAGGAGTTCATCCCGCATCTGCCAGATCTAATTTAAAGAACGGGTCAATACATATATATGAATGAAACTCAACACAATTCATGGTAATATATAAAATAAAATTGTGAATATTGTTTACGTACTTCAAATTGTTTCTCAGAGGAGGCCCGTTCAGAGGTATAGTAGCGAATGAACTCGCATACGTAGTATCCACATAAATGAGTGTTGGGTGCCTGCAACAAGCACTTTACGAGAATAGAGTTCAATCAAACTGATAAGCAAGCATGATAATGGTATTGATGAAACTAGAATCAACGAGAGATGCGCGGAACTAGCTATAGTACTACTTACTTTGGGGTGTGTAAATCGCAGCTCCTTCTTCAGACCCGGAACCTTAGCGGTGAACGTTTTCCAAACCCTGGCAGGCAAAGAAAATGATTACTTGATATCAGGAAATGAACGAAAGTTGCCGATATGGTCCTGGTATTGATTGAACTTACTTCTGGAGCATTGCAGTCATGTCCGCATAATACTTGGGATCTTTACGGAGCGAGTCTAAGACAGTTACTAATGCCCCGTCAAGGTTAATGGATAGCAGAAGATAGTGGAAGCTGCGCACGCATAACTCATCAATTACATTACTTAACCACGAGTAAGCGGAACCGAATATGCAGAAGACAGTAACACTCACTTGAAGTTGTAAGGAAAGAGTATTTCCCTTTTGTTTTGATGTGTAAGGAACGTTTGTAGTAAGTTGTTCTCGGTATCTTCAGCCGCCTTTCGTACCGACCATTCATTTACGGTATTTGGGCTAATGAACCCAACGTCGAAGATTCCTATTTTTTGGCATTCGACCATCTTCAATCTGCATAATATAGTGAGGATAATTATATATACATGCAATGAACGAGCTGAGCTAGAGACTTAATTATAGAAGTAATACTTACAGACAGTAGCAAGTCATGAGTTGTTTGTCGAGGGCCTTTTGATTGTATAATTGAAATAACTCCACAAATTCAACAGGCAGCAGGTCGACTCCAGGGAAGTCATGCTCTTTTTTAATTCCGACTAACAAACTGTCTTTCCCAGACTTCCTGCAGGTTTCCATGTACCAGTCATGCAATTTTTGCATCATCGTTGTTAGATGAGGATGATCAGGTTTGACGAGAGGCTTCCCGTGCTCGTATCTAAAGACGTCTACTACCTCAGCCGTTTCAAATTGTACATCATCGGGCAGGTAATCATCAAGAGTGGTACCGGGCAGAAGCACCGGATGATTAGCGATATCGCTAGACACCTTGAGCGGGGGGCACGATTGCTTCTCCTGTTCGCCGAGCTGGGGAATTGTTTTCCCACTTCTTCGTTTTTTCGCTCTTGCAGCACTGGAAGTACTTCCCGACTGCTGCGCTTTAGCATGTGTCTTAGTAATTATGCGGTCATAGTTGGAATCCGGCGGAGGCGGTGGTGGTCGCGTCAGAGCATCGATAGTGCGCTTCACTTTCACCGGATCTAGCTTCTCCTTCGGAGGTGGAGTTTTCTTTGCAAAATGGTCCCTCACTTGGGCTCGGTCCTCACATATGTCCTCGTTTTCCTGCTCGGTCCTCTCATATGGTAACTTTTCCACAGGCTTGAGAGATGGACCGTATCTGAATTGCCTCCCGCCTCTGCTTGTACTGCTAGCCGCCGGAGCGGCGGCGTCTCTCTTCCGTCGTTGCTGACGAGGCGGAGAAGGAGGCGCAGTGCTCCGACGCGCCGGAGTAGGCGAAGGAGGAGGCGGAGTGCCCTCACATGTCGGAGGAGCCGGAGAAGGAGGCGGAGTGCCCTTATCACTCGCTGGAGGAGGAGGAGGCGGAGTGCCCTGACTCGCCGGAGGAGGAGGAGGAGGCGGAGGCGTCCAGTTTGGAAGCTTGATGTACTCCTTCTGCCATAGACATGTACTCCTCAGAGCACGAACCAGCTGATTCTCCCCTTCACCTGTAGAGTGGTAAAGCTCGAGCTCCTCAAATTCCTCCATTACTTCATCCACCATCACAACAACATAGCCATGTGGAATCGGAAGGCAGTGAAAAGTTCCGTTGGGTAGAGGAGGTGCAACAGAGCCGAGAGCCGCCTTGAAAGTGAGGTTATGGCATTTCATCATAAGCTCGCAATTTTGAGCTTCCGTGATAGTATCCACGGGGTAGATCGGCTCCGTGAAGTGAGTCTGAACGGGCTCCGTGGAAGCCACGCTGCTTCTCCGCTGAGATGGCGGGGTAGCTTCTGGGGTAGCTTCGTGCCGCTGAGATAGTTGGCCGGCAGCTCGCTGGCTCTCAGCTTCCTCTAGCTTTTGTAGTCTTGCACTCATCTTCTGCATGTCGCTCAGCTCCGCTTTCCTCTTTCTCTCCCGGCTTCTGTAACCGCCTGCGTCGGGAAACCCAAACTTCCACGGAACGGAGCCTGGTGTGCCTCGTGTTCGTCCAGGGTGCTCAGCATTCCCTAGGGCCTCAGTCAGCTCGTCCTTCTCTCTGTCGGGAATGAACGTCCCTTCCTGCGCTGCGGTGATATACTTCTGAAGCTTTGTGACGGGTATTGCAAGTTCCTCTTCCGTCCAACGGCACTTCCCTGTTTCAGGATCCAAAGTTCCCCCAACTCCGAAGAACCAAGTCCTTGAACGGTCTGGCCATTACAATGTCTCTGGTTCGACCCCTTTAGCAATCAGGTCATTCTCAGCTTTGTCCCACAACGGCCGGGCTTTGAGGTAGCCACCTGACCCCGTGTGATGGTGATACTGCTTCTTTGCAGCGTTGTTCTTGTTTGTCTCTGACATTTTCTTACTCTTGTCTGATGTCTTGTAGGCCACAAATGTGGGCCAGTGATCTCTTATCTTCTCAAATCGGCCGATGAATTCTGGAGTCTCACCTTTGTCGACAAACTTTGATTTCAACTCCTTCTTCCACCTCCTGAATAGATCTGCCATCTTCTTAAGAGCACACGCCTTGACCAGTGGCTCTATAACGGGCCTATTCGGATCCTCCTCTGGCGATAGGGTGAAATTTGCCTTCAGCAAGGTCCAAAGATCATCTTTCTGTCTATCGGTGACATAATCACCTTCAGGGGCGTCGTCCTTAGGCTTATTCCATTGCTTGATGCTGATCGGGATGTTGTCCCTAACAATAGCTCCGCACTGAGCAGAAAATGCGTCCTTGGTCCGCCTGGGTTCAATCGGTAGGCCATCGTCCGCGAGTGCTGTGATCGTGAACCTTTCATCCTTGCGCAACCTATTCTTCGGGCCTCGTCTCGTTACCGAAGTTTGGCTCGATCCGGAGGTCTATAAAAGAAGAAAGAAGAGTTAATATATGTACATACCAAAACAATTAATGCATCAATTAGCTAGTTAGCACCTCCGGAGCCATCATGATCATGTCACCAGAGCCATCATGATCATGTCCTTCCTCCTCCATTGTTCCATCGGTGTCGTTGAGAAACGACAAGACAGCATCACCTCCGGCGAGGATTATCTCCCCCAACAACTGTTCTTGTTCCAAGTCTCTTTGATCCATAGTTTCTGCAAATATAGAAGAATATATATATAGATGAGATCAGAAAAAAATTGGATCAACTTGTGCACATCCATAATGGGGGTATTCTTGATAAATCTATGTTACCGGAGTTATCTATGTTACCGGAGGGGGTAGACGACAACGACGCTCACCCCTCATGTCATGTCCGACGTCCCTCCTCATGTCGAAGTTATCGGGGAGGGGGTAGACGACAACGACGCTCACCCCTCATGTCCGACGTCCCCCCTCATGTCGAAGTTATCGGGGAGGGGGTACAGGTGGTCTCGAGAGTTGGTCGGGCGAGCGGACCGGGAGTAAGTAACTTTTAACTCATTTTAACTCATTTTGAATATATGAACATTTTAACTTTTACGGGTAGGGGCGGGAGGGGGTTGATCGACGTCTCCCCCCCTCATGTCGAAGTTACCGGAGTTTTCTATATGAACAAAAAAAATCCACATGACATGTCCGACGAGCGGACCGCCTCTCTCTCATGCATGTCCGACGTCCCCCGTCATGACAAAAACTTTCTATAAAAAAAAAGCATACATCTATGAACAAAAAAAATTCTATGAACAAAAATAAAATTGTATCAATGCATATATAAAAACTTTCTATGGATCATCATTGCTCATATATCAATGCATATATAAAAACTTTCTATGGATCATCATTGCTCATATATAAAAACTTTCTATAAACAAAAAAAACATACATCTATGAACAAAAAAAAATCTATGAACAAAAATAAAATTGTATCAATGCATATATAAAAACTTTCTATGGATCATCCATCCATACATACATACTGCATATACATACATACATACAGCATCCATACATACATACATACATACTGCATATACATACAAAAAAAGGCAGATCTGGCCAGGGCGGCGGTGGCGGCGGCGGCGCGGCAAGCCGAGCAGGGGCACGGCGCGGCAAGCAGAGCAGTGGCGGTGGCGCGGGGGAAGGGGGGGGCTCACTGGGGGCGGCGTCGGGGCAGGGGCAGGGGGGCACGGCGGGCGGCGTCGGGGTTTTACCTTAGTAACTTAGAAAAAAAATGTTATCGGGGAGGGGGTATATCGACAACGCTTTTTTTCTAGGGTTTGGGTGGCCTCGAGAGTTGGTCTCCCGGTATATCGAGAGCGGGGTGAACATTTTACCTTAGTAACTTAGAAAAAAATGTTATCGGGGTGGGGGTATATCGACCCCCCCCCCTCATGTCGAAGTTATCGGGGAGGGGGTATATAAACAACGACATACATTCCAGATCCGTTGGAAAGCTCACGGGGAGCCGATGCCAACGTGATGATAGGGGGCCGGGGTGCTCCCGTGGCCTTGTTGATAGATAGAGCCGATGCCAACATTTTCATTTAACAAAAAAACTACCTTCAAAAAAAGACTTGCTTCGCCGCGGGTGCTCGGTGCGACGTGGACTCGGTGGAAAAACTTTATGAAAATGCGGTGGTGGCCGGGCCGGGCGGTTTTCTTTTCCTTCTTCATTTTTTCCTTTGTTTTTTCTTATATGTTTGTATTCGTTTTCACTCTACATTTTCGTACATACGAAAAACAACGAAGACTTTTTACATGAACATATACACACATATACATGAACATATATACATATACATGAAAAAAAACATATACATGAACATATACCTGAACATATACACACATATACATGAACATATACACACATATACATGAACATATATACATATACATGAAAAAAAACATATACATGAACATATACACACATATACATGAACATATATACATAAATGAAAAGAAACATATACATGAACATATACACATATACATGCCCGAAAAAAAACATATACATGAACATATACACACATATACGCGGTGACGGGGAGCAGGGGGGCTCACTGGGGGGGGGGCGGCGAAGGCTGGAGGCCGGCGACGGAGACGAGGACGGCGGCGACGGGGACGAGGACGGCGGCTCGGGGAGGCGACGGGGACGGGGACGAGGACGGCGGCTCCGGGGAGGCGACGGGGACGAGAACGGTGGCGACGGGGACGAGGACGGCGGCTCGGGGAGGCGACGGAGAGGCGACGAGGACGGCGGCGACGGGGAGGCGACTGGGACGAGGACGGCGGCGACGGGGACGAGGACGGTGGTGACGGGGACGAGGACGGCGGCTCGGGGAGGCGATGGGGCCGGCGACGAAGACGGCGGCTCGGGGAGGCGACGGGGACGAGGACGGCGGCTCGGGGCAACTGGTAGATGAAAACTGAAATTTTCTAAGGGTTTTCTTATATACAAGAAGCATTGGTCCCGGTTGGTGGCACCAACCGGGACCAATGCCCACCTTTAGTCCCGGTTGGTGCCACCAACCGGGACCAAAGGTCACTTTTCGTCAGCCCAAAGGGCAGGAAGCAGAGACCTTTGGTCCCGGTTGGTGGCACCAACCGGGACTAAATGGTGGCATTGGTCCCGGTTGGTGCCACCAACCGGGACCAAAGGTGGGCATTGGTCCCGGTTGGTGCCACCAACCGGGACTAAAGGGTGGTGCTGCCCGGGGCCAAAAGTTTAGTCCCACCTCGCTAGCTGAGAGGGCTCGAGAGTGGTTTATAAGAGCTGCTGCGCCACCCCTCTCGAGCTCCTCTCAACTGCAGGCTTACGGGCCTAATCGCACACACCTCTGCCTGTGGACCTTCTGGGCCTTCTGCGGGCCTGAATCCTGGCCCAACTAGATGGTTGGGTTTCTAGTCGTATTCAGGCCGTGGTGGCCCACTAGGCGGCATTTTTTTTAATTTTTTTTGCTTTATTTATTTTCTTTTGTTTCTACTTACAGTTTTTCAGTGATTCTTTTTGCTTTTAGGTCACAAAAATTATAAACTTTCTGTTAGTGCCATTAGTTTCCAAATTTGAATAGTTTAAATTTGAATTCTTTTAAATTGGTGTGAATCACTAGTTTGTGAATAACTTTACTATAAAAATAGATTTTTGAGTGATTCTTTTTCCTGCTATTTAATATTACTGTGTTTTAACCAAAAACAGATTTTGTTATTTTAGTTTGCTATTAAAGTTTCTAAAAAAATTCTTTATGAAAATTCTTTTTGCTATTAATGTTTTGAACAAAAAATACTTTGATAACTTTAGTTGCATAAATTTTATATAATTTTAGTTTCATAAATACTAGAGGTTTATAAAATATTTTTAGTTGATTCCTTTTGCTATTAGAGTTTTATAAAAGCTTTTTAGTTGATTCTTTTTGCTATTGAAGAATATTATAGTTTTATTTTAGTTGATCATAACAGAATTTTTTAATTAAGTATTTTTAGTTCATTATTTTTGCTATTAGAGTTTCATAAAGGTTTTCTAGTTCATTCTTTTTGCTATTAGTTCATTCTTTGAGCTAAATGACCCTGAAATTGAAAAGCACTTCAAATGAACTCTGAAAAGGTTGAAAGTTGGCATGGTATCATCATTACACCCACATAGCAAGTTCTAAAAAGTTGAGAGAGTTACGGCAAAAACTGGATGCACTTCATGTACAAAATGGACAATCTCTTTCGAAGTATCAGGGTTTCGGACGAAAACTCATCTGTTACAAAGGGATTTCATTTTTTTGAACTTATTTGAACTCCAGACTTTTTGTGTGTTCAAAATGCACCATTCAAAGCCACATCATCAATTTTCAACCCTTTCTGACTTCATTTCCTATTTTTCATGCATTTACTGATTTTTTTAAGCTAAATGACCCTGAAATTGAAAAGCACTACAAATGAACTCTGAACAGGTTGAAAGTTGGCATGGTATCATCATTGCACCCACATAGCATGTGCTAAAAAGTTGAGAGGGTTACGGCAAAAACTGGATGCACTTCGTGTACAAAACGGACAATCTCTTTCGAAGTATCAGGGTTTCGGACGAAAACTCATCTGTTACAAAAGGCATTTAATTTCTTCACATGTAACTGCAATGATATAGTTGTGGAGAGAAAGTCTTCACTTTTTCTTCGCTTGTGTCCTTTGCTTATTGCGCCGTAACCATGGATAATCTTCATCGTTTAACAGGGTGCTTGGGTCAGCCTTGACTTTGAAGGGAGGAATTTCATGAAACTTTTCATAATCTTCAGACATGTCTGTCTTGCCCTCCAATCCCACGATGTCTCTTTTTCCTGAAAGAACTATGTGGCGCTTTGGCTCATCGTATGATGTATTCGCTTCCTTATCTTTTCTTTTTCTCGGTTTGGTAGACATGTCCTTCACATAGAAAACCTGCGCCACATCATTGGCTAGGATGAATGGTTCGTCTGTGTACCCAAGATTGTTGAGATCCACTGTTGTCATTCTGTACTGTGGGTCTACCTGTACCCCGCCTCCTGACAGATTGACCCATTTGCACTGAAACAAAGGGACCTTGAAATCATGTCCATAGTCAAGTTCCCATATGTCCACTATGTAACCATAATATGTGTCCTTTCCCCTCTTGGTTGCTGCATCAAAGCGGACACCGCTGTTTTGGTTGGTGCTCTTTTGATCTTGGGCGATCGTGTAAAATGTATTCCCATTTATCTCGTACCCTTTGTAAGTCAATACAGTCGAAGATGGTCCCCTGGCCAACGAGTACAGCTCATCAGAAACAATGTTGTCACCCATGAGACGTGTTTGCAACCAACTGCCGAAAGTCCTGATGTGTTCATATGTAATCCAGTCGTCACACTGCTCCGGGTGTTTGGAGTGCAGAATATTCTTGTGTTCATCGACATACGGGGTCACCAAGGTAGAATTCTGTAGAACTGTGTAGTGTGCTTGAGACCAAGAATGCCCGTCCCTACATATTATTGAGTCCGCTCCTAGCGTGCCTTTTCCAGTCAGTCTCCCCTCATACCGCGATTGAGGGAGACCAATCTTCTTAAGGTCAGGAATGAAGTCAACACAAAACCCAATGACATCCTCTGTTTGATGGCCCATGGAGATGCTTGCTTCTGGCCTAGCGTGGTTACGAACATATTTCTTTAAGACTCCCATGAACCTCTCAAAGGGGAACATACTGTGTAGAAATACAGGGCCCAGAACGACAATCTCGTCGACTAGATGAACTAGGACGTGCGTCATGATATTGAAGAAAGATGGTGGGAACACTAGCTCGAAACTAACAAGACATTGCACCAAATCACTCCTTAACCTTGACAGGATTTCTGGATCGATCACCTTCTGAGAGATTGCATTGAGGAATGCACATAGCTTCACAATGGCTAATCGAACGTTTTCCGGTAGAAGCCCCCTCAATGCAACCGGAAGCAGTTGCGTCATAATCACGTGGCAGTCTTAAGACTTTAGGTTCTGGAACTTTTTCTCTGCCATATTTATTATTCCCTTTATATTCGACGAGAAGCCAGACGGGACCTTCATACTGAGCAGGCATTCAAAGAAGATTTCCTTCTCTTCTTTGGTAAGAGCGTAGCTGGCAGGACCTTCATACTGCTTTGGATGCATGCCGTCTTTTTCATGCACACGTTGCTGTTCCTCCCGTGCCTCCGGTGTATCTTTTGTCTTCCCATACACTCCCAAGAAGCCTAGCAGGTTCACGCAAAGATTCTTCGTCACGTGCATCACGTCGATTGCAGAGCGGACCTCTAGGTCTTTCCAATAGGGTAGGTCCCAAAATATAGATTTCTTCTTCCACATGGGTGCACGTCCCGCATCGTCAGTCGGAACAGATAGTCCGCCAGGACCCTTTCCAAAGATTACTTGTAAATCATTGACCATATCAAGTATGTGATCACCAGTACGGAGGGCGGGCTTCTTTCGGTGATCTGCCTCACCTTTGAAATGCTTTCCTTTCTTTCAACATTGATGGTTGGTCGGAAGAAATCGACGATGCCCCAGGTACACATTCTTCCTGCATTTGTCCAAATATATACTGTCGGTGTCATCTAAATAGTGTGTGCATGCGTGGTATCCCTTGTTTGTCTGTCCTGAAAGGTTACTGAGAGCAGGCCAATCGTTGATGGTTACAAACAACAACGCATGTAGGTCAAATTCCTCCTGTTTGTGCTCATCCCACACACGTACACCTTCTCCATTCCACAGCTGTAAAAGTTCTTCAACTAATGGCCTTAGGTACACATCAATGTCATTGCCGGGTTGCTTAGGGCCTTGGATGAGCACTGGCATCATAATGAACTTCCGCTTCATGCACAACCAAGGAGGAAGGTTATAGATACATAGAGTCACGGGCCAGGTGCTATGATTGCTGCTCTGCTCCCCAAAAGGATTAATGCCATCTGCACTTAAACCAAACCATACGTTCCTTGCATCACCTGCAAAGTCCCCCCACCTTCTCTCGATTTTTCTCCACTGCGACCCGTCAGCGGGTGCTCTCAACTTCCCGTCTTTCTTACGGTCTTCTTTGTGCCATCGCATCAACTTGGCATGCTCTTTGTTTCTGAACAGACGTTTCAGCCGTGGTATTATAGGAGCATACCACATCACCTTGGCAGGAACCCTCTTCCTAGGGCGCTCGCCCTCAACATCACCAGGGTCATCTCGTCTGATCTTATACCGCAATGCACCGCATACCGGGCATGCGTTCAAATCCTCGTACTCACCGCGGTAGAGGATGCAGTCATTAGGGCATGCATGTATCTTCTGCACCTCCAATCCTAGAGGGCATAGAACCTTCTTTGCTTCGTACGTACTGCCGGGCAATTCGTTATCCTTTGGAAGCTTCTTCTTCATTATTTTCAGCAGCGAACTAAATCCCTTGTCAGATACACCATTGTCTGCCTTCCATTGCAGCAATTCCAGTGTGGTACCGAGCTTTCTGTTGTCATCTTCGCAATTTGGGTACAACCCTTTTTTGTGATCCTCTAACATGCGATCGAACTTCAACTTCTCCCTTTCAATTTCGCATTCTCTCTGTGCATCAACAATGACCCGGCGAAGATCATCATCGGGCACATCGTCTGGTTCCTCTTGATCTTCAGCTTCCCCCATTGCAGCATCACCGTATTCAGGGGGCGGGTAGTTGGCATCATCCTCTTCTTCTTCGTTGTCTTCCATCATAACCCCTCTTTCTCCGTGCTTGGTCCAAACATTATAGTGTGGCATAAAACCCTTCTCAAGCAGGTGGAAGTGAAGGGTTTTAGAGTTGGAGAAAGCCTTCGTATTCTCACAGACAGTACATGGACAATGCATAAAACCATTCTGCTTGTTTGCCTCAGCCGCTTCGAGAAAATTATGCAGGCCCTTAATATACTCGGAGGTGCGTCGGTCACTGTACATCCATTGCCGGTTCATCTGCGTGCGTTATATAATTCTTATTATTGAACAACATATAACTCTCTAGAGCATCTAATTAAAACACACAATTAAGAACTTTTTTCTTTTAGAAAGAAGATAAGAAGAAGAGGCTAACCACGGTGTTGCCGGCGCCGAGATGGGCGCGGGCGATCGACGGCGGTGAGGACGGGGACGGGACAGGACGGACCGCCAAACCTAGACAAATCTTGAAGAAAATGGAGCTTGGACAAGGAGCTTCGAGAGGAGAAAGCTTAAGTGTGGCTCGGGCATTTCATCGAACACCTCATGTGCATAGGAGGTGAGCTAGAGCACCACAAAAGCTCTCCCACGGCCGGGCAAAAAAACAGAGCAATGCATTGCTCTGCTCGCGGGCGGGGGCTATATATAGGCCAACCATTGGTCCCGGTTCCAGCCACAAACCGGGACCAATGGTTGTGGGCCAGGAGCGAGGCGCATTGGTCCCGGTTCGTGGCTGGAACCGGGACAAAAGGGGTCACCTTTAGTCCCGGTTCCAGCCACAAACCGGGACCAATGGTTGTGGGCCAGGAGCGAGGCGCATTGGTCCCGGTTCGTGTCTAGAACCGGGACAAAAGGGGTCCGACGAACCGGGACCAATGGCCCACGAGGCCCGGCCGGCGCCCTGGCCTCACGAACCGGGACCGATGCCCCCATGGGTCCCGGTTCGTGAGTGAACCGGGACTAATGGGCTTCTCAGGGGTGGACCGATGCCCTGTTTTGTACTAGTGATAGCAACCCCCTCGGCCGAGATGACGTGGCCGAGGTAGGCGACTGAAGGCGTCCCGAACGAGCACTTTGAGAGCTTAAGATGAAGATGGTGCGCTCGAAGCTCGTTGAAGACGATGGCGACGTGCTGGAGGTGCTCCGCCCACGAGGTGCTGTAGATAAGAATATCATTAAAGAAAACGAGCACAAACCGGCGCAAGTAGGGTCGGAGGACGTCGTTCATCAAAGCCTGGAAAGTCGTCGGGGTGTTGGAGAGGACAAAAGGCATCACCAAGAACTCAAAGTGGCCATGATGAGTCCGAAACGCCGTCTTGGCGACATCATCCGGGTGCATCCGCACCTGGTGGTAGCCCGACCGGAGGTCGAGCTTGGTGAAGAAGCGCGCCCCATGTAGCTCGTCCAGGAGCTCGTCGACCACCGGAATAGGAAACTTGTCCTTGAGCGTCATGGCATTAAGGCCGCGGTAGTCGATGCAGAAGCGCCACATGCCGTCCGACTTGCGGACGAGGAGGACCGGCGCTGAGAATGGCGACGTGGAGATCCGGATGATGCCCAAGGCGAGCATGAGCGCGCACTGCCGCTCCGACTCGTCCTTCTGCAGCTGGGGATAGCGGTAGGGTCGCACGGCAACCGGCGCCGTGCCCGGCAGGAGATGAATGCGGTGATCATACACTCGGGCTGGCGGAAGACCCTGAGGCTCCTCGAAGAGGTCGCCGTGCTGCTGCAGAAGGTGATCCAACGGTGGGTGGTCGGGCCCGGTGGCAGTCGCGGCCAGCTGAAGCGGAGGCGTCGCTGGTGAGGCGCCCCCAACGCCCTCCCACCGGACGCGGCGGCCGAGACGCCAGAAGGTCATCGTCAGTGCGTCGAAGTCCCAGAGGATGGGTCCAAGAGTCCGTAAGAAGTCGACGCCGAGGATGAAGTCGAAGCAGCCCAAGTCGATGCCGGCGCACGTGATGGTGAAGTGCTTGTCGCCGATGGTGATGGGAACGTCCCGTGCAAGCCCATGGCATCGGAGACGGTCGCCGTTAGCCACGGTGACCCGAAGCTGCTCCCCGCCCGTCGGCTGAAGCGCCAAGCGGCGCATGGTCGACTCGGGCAGGAAGTTATGCGTGGAGCCCGTATCCAGGAGAGCCAGGAGGCGCTCGCCGTTAATCATCACCGGCAAGAGCATAGTCTTCTCCGCTCGTATACCCGCGAGGGCATGGAGGGAGACCACGAGAGCGGTCGCCGGTGCGACCTCCACAGCAGCTGGGTCGGGCAAGTCGCCCAGCCCATCGGCGGGCGTGTCCGCCTCGACGTAGGGCTCGACGCAGTTATAGCAAAGCCCCTGGCGACGGCGCTCGACCTGCTCGGCCGGGGAGAGGCGGCGGAAGGGCCGCGTCGGGGCCGCAGGGGTAGTCGCGGAAGGGACCGAGGGCGGGCGGCCCGGCACACCCGGAGCCTGGGGAGCCCGGGCCGGCGGTCGGCCACCCCGAACCGGTGTCGTCTGCTGCAAGGCCTGCGCGCGACGCTCCAAGGCGCGGGCGTAGTACATGGCCGTCTGGAGGACCTGGGGTCCCCGAAGCTTCACGTCCACGCGGATGTGATCCGGCAGACCGCCGACGAAGAGCTCGGCCCGCTGCTGAGCCGTCACGCCGGGCGCGTGGCATGCCAGGGCCTGGAACCGGTCGGCGAAATCCTGCACCGTGGAGGTGAAGGGGAGTCGGCCGAGCTCCGCCAGCCGGCTCCCTTGTATCGGAGGCCCGAAGCGGTGGAGGCAGAGCTCGCGGAAGCGCTCCCATGGGGGCATGCCGCCCTCGTCCTGCTCGAGGGCATAATACCATGTCTGTGCGGCGCCCCGGAGGTGATAGGAGGCGAGCCAGGTGCGATCCGACACTAGCGTGCGTTGCCCCCGGAAGAACTGCTCGCACTGGTTGAGCCAGTTGAGGGGGTCCTCGGTGCCGTCGTAGTTGGCGAAATCAATCTTGGCGAACCGTGGCGGTGTCAGTGTCTGGCCGCCGTAGCCGTGAGGCTCGGCGGTGCGGAGCAGCGAGGGGGGCGGCGCCGGTTCGGAGGACTCCGGGTAGGGGCCCGCGGAGCCGGAAGGCCCGCCGAACTGCAGGGATGGAGTCGGATGTTCCGGAGCCGTGGTGTAGACCGGTGGCGGCGACGACCCGGCCGCCCAAGCTGGCAGTGGCGACGGAGAGGGAGGAAACCGGACCTGGTGGATCGGCAGGCCGGTCGGCGTGGTCGACGGTGGCCCGGACGTGGGCAGCGGCGGCGCCTGCAGCTGCTGCTGGGGCGCAGCGGTAGCCGCGGTGGCAGGCGGCCACGGCGGCCAGAGAGGGCCCGCTGCTGATGGGGGCTGCAGGTGCAGCGGCGGCGGGGGCGGCCCGCTGAGATCGCTGGGGGCGGCTGCCACGCCTGGAGCGGTAGCAGTGGAAGCCTGCTGAACGCGGGCACGCGCTGGGACGGCCACGGCAACGCAGGGTGGCCGTAGACGGTGGTGGGCGCGGCCGGCGGGGGGGGGGGGTGCGGCCCGGCCAGGTACAGGCGGATGCCCTGGATGGCCGTCACGAGGTCCCGCAGGGTGCTGGAGACTTCCTCCGGCGAGAGAACGGCGGCTGGCGGCACAGCGGTGGAGGCCGGAGGTGGCAGAGTGGGGGAGCCGGATGTGGCGGTCGTTGGCGCGGTGGAGGTGGTCGGCAGCGGCGGCGTTGGTGGTGGGGACGACATGATCGGACCTGAGTCTCTGGATACCAAATTGGTAGAACCCAGGGTCCTACCGGACCGGCTCCTTAGGTTGTAGGGAAAGACCGGGGCTTGACGAGGGCGAGGAGGCCGTGGCCGGCGCGTCGGCGCCGTCGCGATGGATGGCGGAGGCGGCTGAGAGAGAGAGATGCGGCTAGGTTTAGGTCCGACTCCTCTGGGAGCCGAGGAGCCGGGCAATAGATGTATATTCTTATTGCCTGATCTGAAAAGAGTCTTACAACTTGTATTTATAACCTAAGATAACTTGTATACGAAATAACCTAAGATAACTTGCGGGCTAAGCCTGCCCGGTGGGCCTTCTACGGCCATAAGTCAGGCCGGTCATAACAGTAGCCACTTTTATTTCTTTTTCTAAGTAGGTGATTAGGTGCATAGAAGGATGCATCGCACGACATTTACCAAAAATATATTCTCTTCCAGAGCCCTTTGCAGAAAACCAAATCATGAATGCATTGAACGAAAATAAAAGCAGGTGCTTCCAAAGAATAGCAGAACAGTGCCCCGCGCTGAAATAGGGTATAAACTATATGTTCGTTGGCATGTAGCACTTGCTATACTAGTGTAGATGGTAGAAAATGAGCAGATAGTTCATCTCTTTCTAAATAATTTTATTTTCAGACCAACACTTCAATTTGTTGCAGAAGAACAATTTGATCTAAAAACAGAAAAGCATGCTAGGAGCTTACTGTGGGTGCTGTATCCATAGGAGGTGGCAACAGGAAATAAAATGGACCATGTGGTAAGATAGGAGCTTAGTGAATCATTACTGTCATAATAAAGGAGCTACATAATTCTCATATAAGGTCAGACTGTTACTGAAATAACAGAGTAGAGTACTTACAAGGCAGGTAGATTTAAAGAAAATATAAGACATTTGACTGGACCAAGTACAAATTTTCTCCCATGAGATGGATTGATAAATTACTTAAATTAGAATTATCTTAGAGGGTTCAATCAAATACTAGAAGAACTGATGATAGAGAGATTAATCCCATAAAGCCTAAATGCACAAGGAAAGAAGTATGCTTTCTCAAAATTATCTTTATCCAGACCATGGTTATCAAAACATTGCAGCTTGTAGTCCAGACTGCAATATAGCAAATTCAATTTGCATACCCCTCCTAGAACTAATTATTACATGTACAACTTGCCAGAATAGATTTTAGGTCTGTAGGATCAGCAATGAAGGTTCTGAAGATGTTGGACATCTGTCGAAGCTTGACTGATTGGCCCTATGCCTTTGAGAGCTGTTGAACAACAACATCAAATGGAAGAGTTGCCTCTGGAAGTCACACGTTGCAGCTCAAATAGGAACAGAGCATTATTCCTGGGATAAACTCACATAAAGAATTTGGAACCTAATCCAATTTCTTTTACTCGCTAATTTCGGTCTACACAAGAGAACAATCAAACCAATCTACCGTATTATTTTTCTATTTTTCTTTATCAGGCCTTCGTTGGCATGTCTACATGAACCAACAAGAAGGACATCTCAAACCGGGCTGCTACTGCTTGATTGCTAAATAAATGTTAAGCATGATTCAGGAACAAAATCACCTTTTTCATTGCTCTGAACCTCAACTTTAGAGTGTGGAATAGTTGCCCACTCCACCACACCCCCTACAGTCAGCGAGTCACCTCTTCTTTGTCTGGACATTATTGGTTGATTTCGAGGCCACGCTGTGGTTCCAGCCACCTTCAGTGGCCTCTGTCCGCAATCTGCTAGATGTAGCTCACCTCGTGCTCACCTCGCGGTCGACGTTCTTCCTGCTCTGTTGCTGGTGCATTTGGAAGCATCGCGACACATTGTGTTCCTAAGAAAATGGAGAGTCTTCCTGAGAAAATGGAGTTGCAGAGTCTTAAATACAAAAATAAAAACCCAGGTAAGCATATACAGTAAAGTCTAAATAACATCTTTCAACAAAAGAGGCTCTAGCCTTGCGTCAAAAAAAGCAAAGATAGTTCACAGGGTACTAGCTCTTAAAGGAACTCCTGAAGATAACATACCAAGTGCTACTGACGCTGCAAAAATCCTCATGTAGCAAAACACAGCTAATAACCAAGGAAAGACACCCAACAGATGCACCAAGTAACACCGATCGAATAGAAAAATTGTTACAGAAACCTAAGAAACAAAAGGAAACATCGCATCAGAACTCGTAGCGATTACAATGATCTCAAGAGGAACAATGACAAGCATGTTTTTTCAATTGACTACTCCCTCTGTACCTAAATACTTGTTGTTGGGGAACACTAATACAAGTACCCCCAGCTACAAGTATTGTGGTACAGAGGGAGTAGAAAGCAACAAAATTATCTGAAGTTATGTCCAACCTCCATAACAGAGTCACTTCTAAAAATAACACGTTGTAATGATTGAGAGAAAACACTGCTGAACTACAGTTTTTTTTTTTTTTAGAAAAGGAAGATTACCTCCGGCCTCTGCGTCAATACAATGCATGCGGCCCCTGCTGAACTACAGTTAGAGATCAAAGAAAAAGAGGAGGAGCGTTCATCAATGCACAGGAGCTTTACGTAAACCTGTTCTGGCAGATTGTTCTGCCTCTTTTGTATAGCGAAACAGAGAATAATCCTCAGGCCAAAGTAGCGATTCGGAAAGGGACAAAGCAATTTAGGAAGAGCATGGAAAAGTGAAACGTAGGGCCTAGGGGGAAGTTGATTGGAATTTTTTTTTTTCGAAACGGAGGCAAAAGCTTTGCCTCATCTCATTAATAAAGAAGAAGGGTAACAAGTTGCCCGGTTAATTAGCGGGAACCCGGGCGAAAACCGTTACAACACGCCCACAAGAAAGGGCACCCCTGTCGACCTGGCCCCAACAAGACCACACACACACCGCTGAGAAGAGGGCACCGTCGAGGTTGCTTGCAATGTCATCGTCATCACCTCTCCCTGAGCAGGCGACTCCGACTTCGTCGCTGACGACCCGTCAAGACCCCTTCGACGAGCGACACACGAGGACCTCGCCGGCCAAGGGCAACACCGGCCGACCTGGCCACCCACACGAAGAAACACACGTTGCCGAGAAGAACACAAAGCTGAGGTTGTCACCAGGTGTCATCGTCATCACTCCTCCACGAGCCAGCGACTCCGACTTCACCATCGAACTTCCACAGACGAAGTCCTCGTCGCAGCAGACGCCGGTACCCATGTCGGCACATGCCAAACAGTCGACCACCTGAACAAACCACATCGCCAGCCGAGCACGTGCCGACCGCGATGCCGCGCACGGCCAGCCCCGAGAATGCACGAGGGGGCAAGAGCTTCAAGACAACGCCCCAAAGGGGGTAGCGCCGCGGAAGACGACGCCGTCGTCCGACCCTGCTGCCAGAGTCTGGGCTTTCGCCCGAAGAAGTTGCCCAGAGGGCGGGGCCAGAGATCTCCACGGCGACCCTCCAAGGAGGTAACGACGCCCACAGACGCCCCGTCGTCGGCCGGCCAAGCCAGCAAGCTTTCGCCCAGAGCAGGGGCCCCACATCCCCACGCAGCCGCCACCGGCTCGCACACCCACTGGCCCGTGCACACCTGACGCCGCAGAGGCACCGCGCCAGGACCACCACCATCATCGCCGGCAACGCCAGCGAGCCAAACCCAGCCGCAGATCGACCGGATCTGGCATCTCCACGCAGCTGCACCGTCGCATCCTTCTTGGTCCAGCAAGCCGCCACCGGCCCGCGAGGAGACGAACCATGGCCCGCAGCCGCCCGTGGCCGCCTCGCTGCACCGCCGCCGGGCGAACCCCCTCGCGCCAGATCCGCATCATCCGCCCCACCGCACGTCGCCGCCAGCACGCATCCATGCGCAGCCGCGCCTTCCGTTGTTGAAGAAGCCCCACCCCCCCGCCCCCGCCGCCGGCACCAGATCCCGCTTGGCACGAGCCCGCCAGGAGCCCACCGATGCGCCACCCCTACCCTCGCCGGCACCAGATCCCGCGCCAGCCGCGCCGACCGCCGGAGCCGCGCCTACCAAGCCCGCGGCGCGGACGCGCCAGATGCGCCCAAACGCCCCGCAGAGAGATGCCCCGCCGCCACCCTCACCGGAGCCTGACCGGGCTTCGCCGGCGGCCTCCTCAGGCGGCGGCAAGGCGAGGGGGCGGGAGGGGGAGGGAAGGTGGCGGCGCCGGAGGGGTTCCCCCGTGCCGCCAGGGAGAGGCGACGCGGGGGTCGGGTATTCCTAAGGCAAACAGGTTTGGCTCTGATTGGAAATTTGGAACGGATAGAATCAGATCTGGGGTTGTTCACCTCAACCCGTGCACTCACACCGAACCAAACTTCAATCCAGATGACAGGCAATACCTTCCCGTAGCAGCGCAAGCACGGCCACACACTGCAGCGCCGCCACGATCACCCGCCACAGCTCCGCCGCGACGACCCGGCACGCCGCCACCCAAGACATCGCACATCATGCCGCCCCAACTGTGCAGCGACCAGCACAGCGTGGAGACCACGCCGCCGAGTAGCACGCCGCCCCGGCAGCCAGCCAACCGATGACGTCACTCTGATCCAAATCGATGAGCACCACGCTCCTGTCTCCTATCGTGGTCGCCGCTGATACGCACAAACTGTTCGAAGGCGCAGCTCTCTTTTTGCAAACATGCCCGTGCGTTGCAACGGGAGAAGAAAATTTACCATGAGCCCCAATAAACATTGCTCAAGACTGTCCTTGCCGCTTACCCTTCTTCCCACCTAAGCTGATGGTGCATGTGATAAATTTATGTGAATCAAGGTAGATGGCTCACCATCAAAGGTAGGGACCACATGGATGTTGACGTCGCGGATCGAATGGCCTCGAACATCTCATCCATCAAAGGCATTTCCCCGATCGGCGTCAACGCCCCATCGAGCAACCGCGTCTCCCTCGACCTTACCCGATATGTCGTAACCGGCCGCTACGGGAGGAGCATCCGTCGGCGGGCTTGAGAGCTTGTATGGCGACTGGCGCATCATCCACGTGAGCGGCGTACATTACAATAGGTGCAATGGCACGTGGAAGGTGGCATTGCGCTCTTTAGTGTGTCACTTGAATGGCGTGAACGACGATTTCTGCTGCCTTGCGCTTGCCATTGCGGTGGTGGGCTTTGGTTTGCGTCATGTCGTCATGGGTTGCGGAAGGGGCTTGGGCTCTTTTAGACTTCATTATAATTTTGTTTTTATTTAATATACTGTTTTAGAGTTTGTTTTTAATTTTATTGTCCGATGGCAAATTAAGTTCATATGGATTGAGCAATGATGATGTGAATGCAGGGTGGTTAGCTGGTTAGTTCACTCCAAAAAAAAAATCCACACACACATACACCGAATGTCAAGATTCACAGAGATTTCACATGGTGGTGCAGTGAAAAAAATGTTTTATTTCACGCATACTGCTTCCTTGGATCCTTCTTTATTTCTCGAAGGTAAAAATGATCCATATATTTCGGCCTCTTTATTTCTCGAGCTGGGCTTGGTTGATTCTTGCAATTGGCGTACGTATATAAATTGGCAGGATTTGATTTAAAGGAACAATGTGGGACTGTTATTTACAAAAGAAAATTCAAAATTGTTTATTCGATTTGTTTTGTTGGGCCGAACTCGCATCCAATAGCAGCCGTGATGATAAAGCCCAACATGCTCCAGGTCACTTCGATCTATTTCCTTTTTTAGCTGCAACCTGGTTTGGCTTCGAACCAAACAAACCGATTGGACGACGTACGAAAAAGGGCTTGACTTATTAGGATGAAAAACAGATGAAAATCTGGGAGGAAGAAGCGTTTCTCTCCTTATTATTAGGTATAGATATAGAAATGTTTGATGTCTAATTTTTTTCGATGCATGTCTACATTTTTTAATATACAATTCTACATATTTTTATACATCTTTAATTATTTTATATAATATATGATTAACATATTTTAGTATATATATTTTGATGTTAGTTTTATCTAAATATTGTACATTTTTTGTGTACATATGAAATATTTGATTATACAGGTTAACTTTAAAAAAATACATGGTTAACATTTCATGAAACATATGTTTTGATGTTCAACTTTTTCATACACATTGTACAATTTCTGTATACACCTAAAACATTTTTTATATATGTTTAACATTATTTAAATACATGATTACCATTTTTTTGACATACATATTTTGATCCTATTTTTTTCATAAAAGTTGTATATTTATCGTGTACATAAATTTTTTTTTAGACATGTTTAACATTTTCCAAATACATGACTTACATTCTTTTAAGTGTGATGAATACTTTAAAAACCTGAAAACAAAAATTAAAACAAAAAACAAAATAAAGATAGAAAAGGAATGTGCAAACAAAAGAAAAAAAATATGTATGACGTCTTACTTTCGAGTGGGCTGGCCCAGAAACCTGCTACCTGCAGCCAAAAAAAAAGGCGAGCTACCGCCGACCTCAATAAGAATAGAGCTTCCATTACTTTGCCAAATAGGTTAGGCTGGCCTGTTGGTTGTCCATGCTGTCTGTTTTCATGAGACCACGGTTCGAGTCTCTGTGTGCACATAATTTTTATTCTATTTTTAAAACTGTACAGAACACTTTTGAGATGAAAAAAAATGGAGAAACAATTCTCCCTTTAATATTAGGTATTGATAGCAAATATGCTCGTGCGTTGCAACGGGAGAAAAATAATATTGCACACACCTATCTTAATAAGTATGACTCAAAGACCCCCTCCTCCCACCTCGTGCAAGTCTACGCCATCTATTTCAACATGTCGTCCCATCCGCACCGCTTATCCTCCGTGTTCATCTGACCACAATACGTGTAGACATGGTCAATTCCAAGGCGATGAGCTCGACCATCACATGGCACACCTGTCATAGAATCGCACCAGCGCAAGGACATGTTTAAACTAATCTCTCGAGTGAACACGGACGGAGTATAAAAAATAAGTTCTAGAAAGGAGTAAATTTTATATTCAAGTGAATGAAGCAGGATTTGATATGGTGAATTAAAGAAATTAACCTTAAATAATGCTCATAAAAATTATATAAAAATAATATATGCATATCATTATCTTCCATGCTATAAAGAAGATTCAATTGAGATTGATGAAGCTCTCCTCTCAGTACACAGGATGCAACAAACACAAGTGAAAATAGCACAAATCAGTCACCAAAATTGGATCACTTTTACCAATCCATATCAAAAGAATCAACATCATTATAATCCGATAAATAATTTGAAGTTCGGGAATATATTTTTACTCAAACAATAGTAGTATGTGAAAATTGCAGTACGTGTAATTCTGTTCCAAGTAATGTGCAGGCAGAAAATATAGTGCTTTCAAAAGTATATGCAATGATCATATACATGTGCTCAATTCTACAGAGGAAGGATAAGTAAAATAATCATGATTAGCAGAGAGCACAATTTAGGCGCCGGTCCAAACCTTCCTTTTATTACTGGAATGATGGCGCGTTGCGGAACGACGGCCGCAGCGTCCTTGTTGTGAAACAGCGGCGAGTCCCCGCCAGATGAGGCGGCTCCAGTATCCTCAGAAGCAACGTCGTCGGCAACGCCCTGCATCCTCGCTGCATGAGTTGGCTCATGCGTGGTAGAAAGTGGCGGCGGCGATCGGCTGCTCGGTCTCAGACGACAGGTGTGGTGGTGTCTGCCGCGTGCAATGGAGCCGGCGCCCGCCTGCATCGGTAGCTTGAGTTCCCAAGAGCGCCTCCATCGATCCATCCACAAGAAGCCGACCCAGCTGCTTAGGTAGCTAGCTCATGCAGTGCTAGCATCAACCCATCCATAAGGAAATCGATCCAGCTTAGGTAGCTAGCTTTGTACGCATGCGCTACCTTGCCTTGTGATACCGATGAAGTTACCTCGGCTCCTCGGATTCGTGGTTCGGATGAAGCGCGGAATCGGCCTCCTTGTCCGGCGGTTCGATCTGCTGCTCCTCCCTCTCCACGTTATCCACCCCGCCTGCCTTCCTCTCTCTCGAGCCAATAGCGGCGGCCGTGGCAGATGCTTATATTATTATTTTTTTGAGAGAGAAGGCAGATGCTTATATGGATCGAGGTGGAGGTCGTGGTGGCTCAGACTCTTTTCTTTCGGTTCGGTTGGGCTGTCCGGGTTGAGGCCCATAGGTGACGTCTAGCGACAGACGAAGACAAAGTAGGAAACAAATCGTTTTAGCCAAAACCAAACAGTTTTTTTTTCACTTACGGGTGGCAGGGTGGGTAATTTACTTCAACTTTAGGGATAGTTGGGCGACGACGGTGAGCCGACAGAAGCACTCCGTGCTTTATTATTAGGTAAGACAAAGTAGGAAACAAATCGTTTTAGCCAAAACCAAACAGTTTTTTTTTCACTTACGGGTGGCAGGGTGGGTAATTTACTTCAACTTTAGGGATAGTTGGGCGACGACGGTGAGCCGACAGAAGCACTCCGTGCTTTATTATTAGGTAAAGATTAGAAAAAAGGACGGGTACACTAAAAAAAGGGACGGGCAAGCGGGGTAGATTGAGTCAAGGTAAAATTACTTCCATCCCGTTGTAATTTTACGACCTGGAGCTGCTGGCCTTTTTTCTCTAACGCGGCCTGTTGGACGAAACATCTGGCTCGGTCAATCGACCAGGTTATTCTTCACCTTGGGTGCAGAATAATTATTCTGACAACACTTCTGAACCTCCTCCGAAAGCTAAAAGAACTGCACTGCTAGCCAAAGTACATTGCAATGTCAGCAGAAAAAACTGCACGAGTTTTTTTGGCACCGTTTTCTCTCTAGTTTCTAAACTGTTTATCCAAATTAGGCATATAATATACCGTTGGATAGCTACGGAAAATGTGCAAATTCGTCATGTTGAACACTTTTCGAGATTCCTCACGGTTTAAAAGCAGTTTCGAAAACGGTGGGCGCCTGACGAGTGGCAGCGAGCGTATTTTCGTTTTTTTTTTCTAAAACGCTCGTCGGAATGAATCAAATGATACGGCGTTGGAAAGATATCGTCGAGGCACAACTTTTTCATGTAGATTACACTCTCTAATTATTTATGGTTTGAGAGCAGTTTCAAATTTACCGAAACGCGGAATTCTGTTTTTCAAATTTTTCGATTTTTTGGTACGGTTTTCATTGTAGTTTTTAACCGGTTGTCGGAACGAGGTGTGTGATACAGCGTTAGAAAGCTGTGAAATAGGCGCAACTTTCATATGTTGGAATTTGTTGAGATTCCTCACGGTTTTAAATGAATTTTGAAAACGGTGCGACGGCCGACGATTGGCGGCGAGCGTATTTTCGTTTTAAATGATACGCCGTTGGAAAGATATCGATGAGGCGCAACTTTTTCATGTAGAACACTCTCTCTAATTCCTTACGGTTTAAGAGCGGTTTTGAAATTACCGAAATGCGGACACTCTGTTTTTCGCGACACCAAAATCGACGCGTGAACCGCATCAGACAGAAGAACGCACTGCTTCATACGGAAAATCGCACTGCATTCGACGGGCAAGCGAACTGCACGGGTTCTTTTGTCGAACGTAAATTTTCTCAGACGAGAAAGTGGGATGCACTTCACATCGGGCGTAAGTGAACTGTGACACTACCGAAAGTGAACCGCCTTATTTTTTTTGTCGTCCCCCTAACATTTTTTGCACTTCACATTACAAGTAAATGAACCGCAACACTACCGAAAGTGAACCGCGACACTACCGAAAGTGAACCGCATGAGTTTTATTGTCTTTTTTCATAATTATTTTTTTTCGCGCGTAGACCAAGCGAGTGGACCACATGGACTGAGTGAGTGACCTGCATCTAATAAGTGAGCTTCTTTTGAGATGTTTTTGTTTCAGCGAGTGGACCACATGGACTGAGAGAGTGACCTACATCTAATAAGTGAGCTTCTTTTGAGATGTTTTTGTTTCTGTTTACTAAGTGAACTACGAAGGAGTTTCTTAGCGAACAACGTGAGGTTTACTTTCAGTAGCAATGAACCACATGGATGAGACGAACCACAGGGATGAGACGAGTGTACTGCATGTCTTTTTGTGTCTTTTTCCTGTTTTTAATCTGTTTTTTTTTTGTTGCTCGCATGTGCCTACAAATGAACTGCACTAGACAAAAAAGTCAAGAGTACATCACGCAAAAGTTAACTGCACTGCTCAAGTCATAACAAGTTTTTGAATAAAAAAAGCACTAGAATATACAACCAAAATTTTGTCCCCACAAACACACACCGCACAATCTAACTGATCCAACCTATCGCACATATGCCTCTTATCCCTTAACTTGTCCCCTGCAAAATCACAGATGAACCAGGTGATGATTGGAGAGTAATGGGCGAAACATTTGAAAACAAGGAAAAGTACATAATTCAACCAAGGCAAAGTTAATCAACACACAAACTAAAAACACTGTTAACTCCATTGATCCCCAATACGTGCAGAATTAACCACCACGAGAACCAAAATCGACAAGAAAGATGACCAAGGACCTACTTGATTTTTTGCAGGGGGAGATGCTTAAGGGGGAGGAAGGATCCGGCAGAGGAGGCGCACGCGCACAGGATCTCGCTAGAGGAAGGATTACGAGGCACCGAATGGCACACACGCGCACCTACGAGCTGCATCTCGCGCTCACCCGGACTGCAAGCTGCGGTCGCAAATCATGGATTTTGAGTTGGGGGCGCTGCCATGGTGGGTTGTCGACGGGGAAGGCGGTAGGGCGCGACGGCCCGGGCGCTGACAGGAGGTAGGTGGAGCGCGACGGGAAGAATTTTTTATGGTGCTGGGCGGGACGATGCAACGCCAGACTGAAAGGTTGCGCACACTAGACCGCACGCCACGTGCCACACAGTAGATGGAGGGTAGCAGAAGAAGAATGGGGCGCCGAACTGCATGGCTGTGCAAGGGAACTGCACACGCCCAATAACATCATGCACCTCTAGTGTCTTCATGTGAGCTCGTCGAAGAGGCTCCCGTATGGAAGGACGGGAGGTGCAAGATGGGGGACACAACGATGGCGAGGGGATGCAGAGGAAGGGCGGCGCCAGCATGGGAGGAGGGCGGGGTTGGGCGCACGCCCACCTGTGGTCACCGTTTCCCACGCCCACCTGTGAATCAGGATCTGATGGTTGTGGGTTGAAAGGTGGATGCGCCGCGCGTCCCTACAACCTATAGCTGGGTCGAACGACGAGGAGATGAAATAGGGAAAGGAGGCAGTCGTGGGCCGTCACGGGATCGACAGATCTGGCCACGACGGTTGGCAGAGGAGGCCGGGGGAGCCGCTCCTTCCCATCTCCGACATGCAGGACCTCGCCGACCCTCCCATCCCGGCCACCATGCGTGGGAGGGCGTGCATCCATGGGGTCGGCGGGCGCTGCTTCCGTGCTGGTGGTGGTGGAATGTGGCACTACTACAAAACTGGCTATAGCCAATATCCATATTAGTGGCGCACCATGGTGGTGGTGCGCCACTGCTATATAGCAATGGCGCACCAGAAACAGGTGCGCCATTGTTATTTTTTTAGTAGTGGCGCACCACCTGAGCAGTGCGCCATTGCTATTTTTTTTGCCCACCCCCCACCCCACCAGACATAGCAATGGCGCACCACACCTAGGTGCGCCATTACTATGCACCTTAGTAATGGCGCACCTTGGTGTGGTGCGCCATTGCTATGTCTGGTGGGGGGGGGTGTGTCTGTGTGTGTGAGACATAGTAATGGCGCACCAGGGAGGGTGCGCCATTACTATGTCTCACACACACAGACACACACCCCACCACACTCACACAGACCCCCCCCCCCCGGTGGATCGCCTTTTCAGTTTAAAAAAAAATAAAAGAAAATGATAAATGATTCAAAAAAATTCAAAAAAATAGATGCCGATGTGTTATGTGTTCTAGTTGTTACGAAAATTAACAAAGATGAATTTTGAATTTTTTTGCAAAAAAAAACCGCCGTGTTTCGGTAAAATGGACGTAACTTTTGCATACGACCTCCGATGAAAAAGTTTTTTATATGAAAAAGATACTACTCAAAAAGTTACATCCGAATTTGACGGGCTATGCCCGTTATCGATTTTTTAGAATCCTCAAAAACCTAACAGAAAATAAGTTACAGCCATTTTAAGATCTGCAGGCAAAAAAATAAAAAAATTAAAAAAAGTTAGCAGTGGCGCACCAATGCATAGTGCGCCACTGCTAACTTTCCCGCCTTCCAAATTAAAAAAAATTAAAAAATAGTAATGGCGCACCATGGGGTGGTGCACCATTGCTATGGTACATAGTAATGGCGCACCACACCTAGGTGCGCCATTACTATGTACCATAGCAATGGCGCACCACCCCATGGTGCGCCATTACTATGTCACAGCCCCACCACGTGCGCACCCACCCACCCCTCTCCTTCCTCTCTCCTTATCCCCATCCCCCTCCCTCCTCCTCCCTTCTCCTTCCCCGTCTCCCTTCCCCTTCTTCCTCCCTTCCCCTTCATTCTTCTCCTCCTCTCCTCCACTCCATCTCCTCCTCTCCTCCACTCCATCTCCTCCTCTCCTCCTCTCCTCCACTCCATCTCCTCCTCTCCGGTGACCTCCTCCTCCTCAAGGTGCTCCTCCTCCGGTGACATCCTCCTCATGGCCGGTGCTCCTCCTCCGGCGACCTCCTCCTCCCTCCTCTCCTCCTCACGGTGCTCCTCCTCCTCCCTCCTCTCCTCCTCACGGTCCTCCTCCTCTCCGGCGACCTCCTCCTCCTTCTCCGGCGACCTCCTCCTCCTCCTCCTCTCCGGCGACCTCCTCCTCTCCGGCGACCTCCTCCTCCCTCCTCTCCTCCTAACGGTCTCTCCTCCCTCCTCCTCTACTTCCGGCCACATGTGGAGCCAAAAATTTGAAAAAAATTTAACCAAAAAAAACGAGGCAAAAAAATTTAACCAGGTCGAGAACGAAATTTGAAAAAAATTTAACAAAAAAAAACGAGCCAAAAAAATGAGCCAGATCCAAATTCAAAATTCAAAAATAGCAATGGCGCACGGTGGGGGTTAGACGGTGCGCCACTACTATTTTCCCGCCTTCAAAATTCAAAAAAAATCAAAAAAAAATGAAAAAAAAAATTACCAGTGGCGCACCTGTAGCAATAGTAATGGCGCACCAGAGGTGCGCCACTGTTACCTGCAATACTAATGGCGCACCAGAGGTGCGCCATTAGTATTTCTTATTAGTGGCGTGGTAATAGTGGCGCACCTATGGTGCGCCATTAATACCCAAAAGTGGTGCGCCACTAATGTGCTTTTTTCTAGTAGTGTGGTGGCCGCGACCCGGAGCGGTGGCGCGCTAAGGAAGGAAGCGGCGATGGGGGAGCTGCCGCATTGGGAGTAGGAAGGGAGGTGGGAGGAGGAAGAAGGTGGGAGGAAGGGGGTCAGGCAGGTCCAGGGCGCCAGCCGGGCACCGGAGGAAGGAGGTGGTGGGGCGGGGCCCAAGCGGCGGCGCCGAAGGAAGGAGGTGGTGCGGCGGGGACCGGGAGGCGACACCGGAGAAGGTGGAGGACGGCACGGGAGTGGAGGTCAGCTTGAGGATGAAGAAGGTGGGGGGTGGGCGTGCGGCGTGGTGGGGGATTTGGTTAGTGGAGAGAGAGGGGCTACTGGTTTTTTTGCGTGCTTGCGGTTCGGTTCGGTTTGCACACGCGGTTATATAAGGGGCGTGATGCAGTCAGTTTTTGTTGTTAGAATAAGGCGTTTTGATGTTAGAATAAGGTCTTAAGGGTGTTGTTAGAATAGACCCACCCTATATATATATATATATATATATATATATATATATATATATATATATATATACTGCTAACACTTCTGAACCTCCTACAGAAGCTAAAAGAACTGCACTTGTAGCAAAACTAAACTGCAATGTAAGTAGAAAAAACCGCATATGATTTATGATACTTTTTTTGATTCATTTTTTAAACCGATTTGTCGGAACGAGAAGTGTGATATGCGGTTGGTAAGCTATGGATTAAGTGCAACTTTGCTATGCTGAACACTTTTCGAGATTCCTTACGATTTAAGAGCAGTTTTCGAAAACGGTGCGTCGCCCGATGAGTGGTAGCGAGCGTATTTTCGTGATTTTTTTTCAAACTCCTCGTTGGAATGATGCAAACAATACGTCGTTGGAAAGATATCGACGAGGCACAACTTTTTCATGTAGAATACCCTCTCTAATTCATTAGGGTTTAAAAGCAGTTTCAAACTAAACACAGACACTCTGTTTTTTCGCGGACCCAAAATCATCGAAGTGAACTGCATCAGACAGGAAACCACACTACATTGTCGATGTACGTGGTCTTTAAGGTACTATTTTCACAGCAAAGCCGTTTATCGAAATGAGGCGTGTGCTACGCCGTTGGAAAGCTACGAAATAGGCTCAACTTATTCATGTAGAACACCTTTTGAGATTCCCTATGATTTGAAAACGACGCGACACCCGACGAGTGACAGCGAGTGTTTTTTCGTGCAACTACATCGTCATCCATCTACACGATGATATAGAAGAGAAGAGCTATCACTATGAGTAAGAGCGAAATTATGCAGTACATGAAGCGCCGGTTCTGATTTGTCTCTCGCGCTAGCGTCCACCTCAAGTAACTAGCTTCTGCCTCTCTTCTGCTATCAAACCCTTTCTGGCTACCGCCCGAGAAGCAATACACTTGGGCCTGATACTCTGGCCACTCGTCGTACACTCCCGGAACCCTCCCTATGTACACGGCATAGCACTGCTTCTTCGCCATCGAGGACCTATGTACTTGTTAGAGATGCATCTTCATCAAGCGAATTCAACAATAATATGCAACATAATCTACTTAAGCAACACGAAAAGAAAGAGTTAGCACATAGATGCAACATATAGTAAACATAATTAGTCAACGGAGGTTCATTGTACCCAAACTAGTTAACTAGATGTACGCATGGTCATCGTACCCAAACTAACAGACTAGCGTTACGCAAGTTCAGCAGGACCGTTTACATCACAGAGTTTCATCGATACAGAAAGTACAAATTCAATCCACCCATCACCATCGGCATCGTCATTCACTGCATGTCGATCCATCCAGATCCGGGAGGACGCAACACAGCTTTGTGAATGGCGTCATATCCAGACGTTGCATGGCTATGCGAGTTCGAACATCAGCTCATGATATAGGGCCGTGGTGGAACATCCCGTTCTCCTCGACGACATCTTTCATGATGATCGCTGCAATGTCCCTCTGGATGCGAAAGAAGTCATCTCTGAGTTTATAATCCGCTTCGGCTCCTAATGCTTCCGCCCATTTGCGGATATGGTCATCGTTTTTGCTTGTCATGCGAAGTTGTTGGCAATCCCTTCTGAACTCCATCATGAGGTATATGACGTAGAATCCATAGTTCTTACTTCCTATTGGTTGATGTACACAGCAGAAGTTAGTTTTATGCCCGAAACACGGCGCGCCCTTCTTTTTTGTCCTGATCTCGATGTGGCCACCCCTCAGGATGAAGCCCCGGAGAGCACTATCCAGAATTACCATTATGTCGGTGTAGTCCTTCTTCTTGAAGTTTCTGAACGAGTCAAAATACACAGCATGGGAGGGCTCGCAAGAAAAGAACGATAAGGACGGTGCTGTCGTCGCTGCGCAATATAAATACACCTCAAATTAGCCTTCATATGAGTGAAGGAATGATTGAAATGTACAAAAGGGCTATCAGGCAATGACTTACCTAGGATGATAAAGCAGGAGCACCTTTTCCTTGTCCTTATTCATTATCATGAACTCTTCGATGTAATTCCTAGCAGCAACGTGTTCATAGTCGCCGAGACTCAAGAAGGACTCATGCATGTAGTATGGATCTGCCACCGAGATATGCGCGACTTGGTCTCTCCTCATGACGAAGCTCATATGTAGCGCAAAAAGGCGGACGATCATAAAATCGAGCCGTCTCATAAGAAATATCTCAAAGATGTGATCAAACTGCAGGAAGAACACATCCGCGGGGGCTCTGTCGACATAACACTTGCCCTGAGGCACACGAGCCGTGTAAAGCGGGTATCCTGGATCTTCCGAGGCGAGAAGGCTTTTCTCAGTCAACAGCACATGGTCGTGCAGTCTCCTGAGATCCCCTGATATGCCCTCTAGCGGTTTCTTTGGTAGGATCGGCTGGCCCGTGACATGGATTAACGCCGCACCTTTGACTGGTACACGATATTCAAAATTGGTCGGCGGAGCCAACTTGCTACTAGAAGCATTGGCAGCTGCTTTGGCGGCAGCAGAGCCTCTCTTTGGCGGTCTCTTCCTCTCCTTTTTCTTGGGCTCACCTTCTAGACCCTTCCTTACCCCGCCACCAGTGTTGTCGGGATAAGCACTGTACGACCCTCAGCTAGTTGACCCTGCGTTGAGGCGGCATCTGGAGGCGTGTCCTATGAGAACCGCATGAAGAGTGACTTCTTGCAATCAACCTTAGGACGTTCCTGCTCGAGCACGTCATCCATCTCCTCATCCGCATGCTCATAGCTCGAGTTATATTGCTGACTCATCATTTGTACATCATCATAGGCGCCGGTATTGAGGAACCGAAGAGGGTCCTCCGGATCCTCCTCCATCTCATCATCCATTTGTTGTTCCACGGGGGCGACTACATCATGCAGTATTGGACCCCTTTCCTCGCATCGTCCCCCGCTCTCACCCGGCATGAGATCAAGCGCTGGTAATTGCATAGGCGGGGTGGTGTTCATACCTTGCTAATGTGATGTTGTCGTTGGTGTGCTCTTGGCCGCCTCCACACGAAGAAATTTCTTCGGCCACAGCAGCATCCAACCCTTGCATTGTCCAAGCAGCATCGGGGTCTCATCTTCCTCTCCCCCGAGCCATAATGGAGGAGGCAAACCCTCGTGGCCCGCTTTGACACTCGTCAAGGAAACCCTGAAGGTGCCATCGGGGATCGGCCGGCCATGGAACAAGCGTTCCTTGGGCTTCAGTATCATCGCGGTTCCCACGTCCACCTTCTGGTCATTGATCATGTACATTATGGTGCACGGGGTTTCGTTGGCCTACAAAGACATATCTGTGGTGTCAGACATCAGAAAGGCAATGGAAGCAGAAGATTATAGATATGTTGGTGCGACGCATAATTACCGTGAGGGCGTCGAGCTCAGCCAAAGTCGAAGCCCCGCGTCGCATGCCAAAGACGGAGGACGGGCTGCTATGAGCGCGTGTGAGACCTTGTGCGGTACCGGCAGTAGGTGCTGCTGGTGTGATGTTCACTGAGTTGCTCCCGACGAAGTTGGGCATGGGAAAGTCCTCTGGCTGTGCGTTTGGGTGATTCCTCGAAAACTCGAAAACAGCCGGAACCAAGGCTCCAACCGAAGATACCAATTCCACTTTGCAGGCAGCTACTGCTGCCTCGACTGCCGCCTCGATTGCCACTTTGACGACCTCAGATTTCATGACTTCTTGGGTCTCAGCTGATCTTTTGTCGACTGCAAGCGCCACCCTCTCATCGATGTTCACCTGACTGGACTTCCTTCTTTGCCTTCTGGTCTTCGCATCCTCGTGGTAGTAGTACTTCCATGAGGTGGCGTCTCCAACGGCATGCACACGTCCATACGAAGGCCGCTTGCCCGGATAAAGTCCCTTCAGTATGTTCAAGGACCGGTTGAGAGGGATGTCCCACATGGGCCTCGCCGACGACTCAGACGAGGAGTCGGTTTCGGCCGCAAGCTTGTGTTGCTCTTTCTGCAAAAGGAATGTTGACCGTTTACAAATGTTACTACAACGTGTAGTCGAATTGATCATAAGCTTATATAATAAGGTGGTAATTACCAGTATTCTCATCAACTTCCTCGTGTGCTCGTCCGTGTAGAAAACATTTTTTTCTTTGTCCCACTTGTACCGAGCCCTGATGAAGTCATGCTCCAGCTGGTCGGTGCACTCCGCCAAGGGGTCAGGGATCCCATGGGCTTCACGTTCCGCGTCCTCCTTATCCCATATGGGTTTCTTGCCAAGGTAACCCCGGCTTCCGAGGTGGTGGTTCCCAGTGTTCCTTTGCTGAAGCCCCTTGAATTTCTCAGACATACGATTGGCATCTTCAGTAGCGCAAGTTTCCTTGAATTTTTCGTAGTCCTGTTCCGAAAGTGTGGGATTTTCCTCAAAAATCTTGGAGTAGGGCTCTTTCTTGTCTATCGATCGTTTCACCCGAGTTTTCCAGGCGGACAATGCGCCGCTGAACTTCCCCATGGCAGAATTGTTATCTTCTTCATAGCAGCATCTTCCCACGAAAGTTTCTCTTCATCCCGGCCGGGGAAAAGGTATCTCTGGTGCAACTTCATTAGGAGAAGGTGCTCCATATTTTTTGGTTTAGCCCTTAAGTCCGTGGCGTTGATGCTAGCGACGTCCCGTAGGATGCATCCGAGTTGGTTGCCATAGTTCTTCCGAGCTTCCTCCAGCTCTGTTGGTGTGGCACCCCGGCTCAGAGGAGACCGGAACACCCCGTATTCCAGCCCAGGGACAAGTCTTCTGGAATACGACACTGTTGGCATAAAACAAATCAGCTCTTTATTACTATAGTTAAGGTTACAAGGGTACATGGATTACATCCGCACGGCGATCCTACGCCTTCCTAAGAAAGTTCTACACTAGCAGCAGAACAACGACGGTGGTGATGGACTCCACTCCGCAGGGACTCTGGCTGAACGCGTATCCTAGCTCGCAAACGCGGGATCCTCGACAAGTAAGCAATCATGGTAAGACATGCAAACTGGCATGACACGCCAGGTGAGTACTTTGAATGTACTCGCAAGCCCACAACAAACATCAACATTAAGGCAAGACAACATCATAGCAATGAAGATTAGGTAAAGATTTATCATTACCGAAGGAATGATTGAAAATAACAATAACATGCTACTCTCACCGTACTCTGGTGACCAACTCGTGATCTCTCCAAGAACATTCAGTGAATATCCTCAAGATTGTTACCAAGACTCGTCAGTGGCATGATGTCCGACTGCTACCATACTCAGACGAGTTCTTCCATCATTATTATCACCGCTATGGTTATGGTTGACCACCTAGTGAGGTCTGGACGGGCTGTCCAATAACGTGGACGCGGCTATTCGAATTGATTCTTCACTCTGCAGAGGTTGCACACTTTACCCACATCATGAAGCACCTGGCCTCGTGATCCCATTCGGGTGGACCAGCGTTGCTTCAACGAAACCTGTCTGACCCGTGACTCTCCCATCGTACCACCGGCATTCATCCTCCCCCGGAGTCCTGCCCTGGGTGGCCCCTGTGTCACCTCGTGACACCTGCCACCGTCGTGGCCAAACAAACTGTCCCAAACGGGGATCTGGATCCAAATAACTCAACTGGTCTCACAAGGTTATCGCCGCCTACCGGGCCAGTGTAGCGCGCACGCATAACCTTCCCTGTCAGGTGGTGCTGGTGAAAGAGCACGCGATCAGACCAAGTCAAGGCCGCCCCATACCGGCAAATGTGGTTGCACGAAAAAGCCCGGACAGGTGACTCAAGATCAACCAACTAGGTAATCCAAGTCAAAACATCCGTCAACTAGTAATCCAATCACCGATATGCTTAAGCCACTGCTACGAATTCATATCCACAAACTACCAGATGACATCCCAAAATAATCATAGACAGTAATCTCAATGTCATGACATCAACAAGTGGGTAAAATACTAGTCACTAACAATCCCGTACTCAACATGGTAGTCACCTATTCAAGAATTCACTCAAACATTGCATAATTGAATCCACACTACAAATAATCATACTTGTGATTAAAGTAATTGATTAAACCATGATATTGCAATGCAATTATGCAGACGAGGGTTGTGGCTCGCCTGGGGATAAAGGAACCACCGGGGAGAAGTGCGGAGAGTCTGCGGAAGGATCGCCGAAAAAGGTTCTCTCTCGAAGGGGGCTGATTAGAGGCAAGGGCAAACTGATCATTTTCAGAATGTGAACACATAATGAAAATGATGCCAACATGACGGGCTCGACGAGACGAAGACGTGGGCTTTGGAATCACCTCGATCGGAGCTACGGATGAAAAGATATAGCCCGACGAAGTTTAGGGACCAGTCTGCAAAAAGATACTCTACAAACAGGTCCCTGGCTGGTTTAACGGAAAGCGCATTTTCAGATAATACGTCTTCTGCATAATGAAAACGTATTTCTAGCTGAAATAGAACCGGATTGCGCTTCCAGAAATGGAAAACGTATTTCGGAGAATACGTCTCCACTTACTTAGGCGCGGGCCCAGGGCCAAGTCAACGCCTAGAGACTGACGTGTGGGCCCCGCACCTCTCTCTCTCTCTCTCTCTCCTCTCTGCCCCTGTCTTCTTCCTCCCGCCGGCTGCCTGCAGAACAGAGGAGGGCGGCGCGCGCCGACGTTCCCCCGGCGACACAGGCCGTCTTCGGCCGAGGTCCGGCCACCAGCGTGACCGGGGCGATGAGCCGTGTGCATCCCGCCCGGTCGTGGGTGCTGTGGTGGCCTGGAATAGAGGCGGCTTCGGGCGCCTGCGGCGATGGGTTCGACCGGCGATGGAGCTCATCGCTACGGGGCACTGGAGGGCAAGGAGAAGGGCAGGGAAGCTCCTCCGGGCTCGAGAGGGTCCTCTGGGAAAGGAATGGCGAGGGGAGGGGCTCGGCACTGGGCGAATTTAGGCGAGGGTTGCCGACGGCCATGGTGGCCAATGGAGGCAGGGAGGAGCTCCGGGGCTCGGGTGAGCAGCCAGGGAGGGTAGAGGTGCGAGGTGAGGGCGATGAGATGCTCGGGAGGGCTCAGGGGCCTATTTATAGTCGCGGCGAGCTCGCTGATGTCTACTAAGCAACCTTCTTCTTGTAGACTCGTGTTGGGCCTCCAAGCGCAGAGTTTTGTAGGACAGTAGCAAATTTCCCTCAAGTGGATGACCTAAGGTTTATCAATCCGTGGGAGGCGTAGGATGAAGATGGTCTCTCTCAAACAACCCTGCAACCAAATAACAAAGAGTCTCTTGTGTCCCCAACAAACCCAATACAATGGTAAATTGTATAGGTGCACTAGTTTGGCGAAGAGATGGTGATACAAGTGTAATATGGATTGTAGATATAGGTTTTTGTAATCTGAAAATATAAAAACAGCAAGGTAGCAAGTAACAAAAGTGAGCACAAACGGTATTGCAATGCTTGGAAACAAGGCCTAGGGTTCATACTTTCACTAGTGCAAGTTCTCTCAACAATACTAACATAGTTGAATCATATGTAAATCCCTCACGTGCGACAAAGAGTTCACTCCAAAGTCACAAATAGCGGAGAACTAATGAAGAAATTATTGTCGGGTACAAAACCACCTCAAAGTTATCTTTTCTGATCAATCTTATGAGCTATCCCTATAAGTGTCACGAACAGCCCTAGAGTTCGTACTAAAATAACACATTAAGATACACATCAACGAAAACCCTAATGTCACCTAGATACCCCAATGTCACCACGAGTACCCATGGGCTTGATTATACGATATGCATCACACAATTTCAGATTCATCATGTTCAATCCAACAAAAAGAACTTCAAAGAGTGCCCCAAAGTTTCTACCGGAGAGTCAAGACGAAAACATGTGCCAACCCCTATGCATAGATTCCCAAGGTCACGGAACCCGCAAGTTGATCACCAAAACATACATCAAGTGGATCAATAGAACATCCCATTGTCACCACAAATATCCCATCGCAAGACATACATCAAGTGTTCTCAAATCCTTAAAGATTCAATCCGATAAGAAAACTTCAAAGGGAAAACTCAATTCATCACAAGAAGATAGAGAGGGGAAAACTCCATATGATTCATCTATATTAATAAAGCTCGCGGTACATCATGATCGTGCCATCTCAAGAACACGAGAGAGAGAGAGAGAGATCAAACACATAGCTACTGGTACATACCCTCAGCCCCGAGGGTGAACTACTCCCTCCTCGTCATGGAGACCGCCGGGATGATGAAGATGGCCTCCGGTGATGGTTTCCCCCTCCGATAGGGTGCCGGAACGGGCTCCCGATTGGTTTTTCTTGGCTACAGAGGCTTGCGGCGGCGGAACTCCCGATCTAGGTTTGTTTCTGGGGGTTTTGGTATTTATAGGAATTTTTGGCGGCGGAAACGAGTCCAGGGGGGCCACGAGGAAGTCACAAGCCCGGAGCACCCTCCCGGGCGGTACGGGCGCGCCCTGCTGGCTTGTGGCGGCCTCGTGGCTCTTCTGGCCCAAGTCCATTGCTTCGGGGGTCTCTTTTGGTCCACAAAAAATCACCGTAAATTTTCAGCCCATTCCGAGAACTTTTATTTCTGCACAAAAAACGACACCATGGTAGTTCTGCTGAAAACAGCGTCTGTCCGGGTTAGTTCTAATAAAATCATACCAAAATCTTATAGAATTATGGTAAACATGGCATGAATACTTCATAAATTATAGATACGTTGGAGACGTATCAGCATCCCCAAGCTTAATTCCTGCTCGTCCTCGAGTAGGTAAATGATAAAAGAAATAATTTATGAAGTGTGAATGCTACCTAACATATTCATCATATTCTTTTCTTCTTTGTATAGCATGGTCATTTGGACTTGTAAGTGATTCAAAGCAATAGTCTAGTTTTAACATAATGACTTCAATACTCAAGCATGTCAACAAGCAACCATGTCTTTCAAAATATCAACACTAAAGAAAGTTATCCCTAGCCCATCATGCTCAATCATTGATCCATTCATGAAACACACTCAAATATTAGCTATGCCCAATGCTCAAGTACGATCATAGTGCCCCCTGGTTGGTGCTTATAAGAGAAGATGGAGACTCAAAGCAAAAATAAAAATTGCATAAAGTAAATAGATAGGCCCTTCGCAGAGGGAAGTAGGGATTTGTAGAGGTGCCAGAGCTCAAGGTTTAAATTGAGAGAGAAAAAAAATATTTTGAGTGGCATGCTTTTCTTGTCAACGAAAACAACAAAGTAGCTCACAATACTTTCCATGCTAGATACATTATAGGCGGTTCCCAAACAGAATGGTAAAGTTTTTACTCCCCCTCCACCAATCAATCACACTCCACGGCGAGCCGAATCCACGGGTACCGTCCATTCCAACAACATTCCTGGGGGAGTTTTGTTTCATTATAATTTGATTTGATTTTTGAGCATGGGACTGGGCATGCCGAATACCAGCCATTTTCTCGTGAATGATAGTGAATCAACACATATCGTGAGAATAACCCACCTAGCATGGAAAAATATTGGATACTCCCCACCGTTTCATGAGCGGTACGGGCACACAAAAGAGAAAATTTATTTTGAAGATTTAGAGATGGCACATACAAATTTGCTTGGAACGGCATGGAAATACCGCATATAGGTAGGTATGTTGGACTCATAAGGCAAAACTTGGTTTAAGGATTTTGGATGCACAAGTAGTATTTCTACTTAGTACAAATGAAGGCTAGCAAATAGATTGGGAAGCAACCAAACCGAGGAACGAAAAATCTCATAAGTGAGCATTGAGTCATAACTAACACCGAATAATGCACCACAAGTAGGATGTAACTTCATTGCATAACTATTGACTTTCGTGCATGCATAGGGAATCACAAACCTTAACACCAATATTCCTACTAAAGCATAATTACTCACTAACATGGCTCACATATTACTATCATCATGTTTCAAAACTATTTAATTTGTCCCATGATCTTCATGAAAGTTTTTATTATATCCTCAAAAAAATTTAAATGAAGCACAAGAGCATAAAGATTTCATCCCTCAAAAAGGTATAAGTGAAGCATGAGAGGAAATGACAAGCTACTCTCAAAAGATATAAGTGAAGATCAATGAGTAGTCAAACAATTAAGTAGCTATGTGAGGACTCTCTCTCAATAAATATTTTCAGATCTTAAGTATTTTATTAAACAGCAAGCAAAAGAAAAATATCACTCCAAGAATAGCACGCATCATGTGAACGAATAAAGATTTAGGCTCAACATAGGCTAACCGATAATTGTTGATGAAGAGAGGTGGGATGCGTAGCATCCCCAAGCTTAGATGCTTGAGACTTCTTGAAATATTTACTTGGGGTGCCTTGGGCATCCCCAAGATTGAGCTTTTGTATCTCGTTCAATCCTCTCATATCATGGTTTCACCTATTCTCAAAAACTTCATCCACACAAAACTTGAAAAGAACTCGTGAGATAGGTTAGTACACATAATAATAAATCAACACTTCATATACTGCCAATACAAGTTGCATAATAATTTTCAAACATAATCTACTGTTTATTATCATTTCCACAATTTATATCTACCAATATAGGCTATAGAAACTATAGGATAAGTAGATAACAAAATTATGACAGCAATCTGTCCAAACAGAACAGTCTGTAGCAATTTATGAAAACACTGTACTTATGTAACTCAAAAAATTATGAAAATTTAGGAAATGCTATAAAATTTATATGACAACACTGTGTAAAAATTTCAGAAACTTTCCACGTTCCAGTAAAATATGAAAATTCAAACACTTCAGCAAAAGTTTCTGTTTATACACAGCACTCATCAAAACATGCAATGCAAGCATCCTAAGGCAATTCTTGGAACTTTTTATTGAAAAACAAGATTATAAATAACACCTAACAGAAAACAACAAAATAAAATGACTCTCCAAGCAAAACTCATATTATGTGATGAATAAAAATATAGCTCTAAGTAAGATATACCGATAGTGTTGGAGACGAAAGAGGGGATGCCTTCCGGGGCATCCCCAAGCTTAGGCACTTGATTCTTCCTTGGATATTACCTTGGGGGTGCCTTGGGCATCCCCAAGCATAGGTTCTTGTCACTCCTTATTCTCCTCATATCGGTGTCTCACCCAAAACTTGAAAACTTCAATCACACAAAACTTAACGGAACTTCGTTAGAAGGGTTAGTATAATAAAGATAGATCATTCACTTAGGTACTGTCAAGACAAGATTCATAATTGTTCTCACATAATATCTACTGTATTCTATCATTCCAATAATTTATATCACTGAATATAAGCTATGGGAACACTAAAACAAGCAAACTATGCATGCAAAACAGAATCTGTCAAAAACAGAACAGTCTGTGAAGATCGGTAGTATAGCCATACTTCCCTGTCCCTAAAAATTATGAACAATTAGAAAAATCTAGGAAATTTGTATATCAAGACTGTGTAAAAAATTCAGGTCAAAAGCACGTTCCAGTGAATTTACAAAATTCCTGGACTGAGAGCAAAAGTTTCTGTTTTTGCACAGAATCAAGTCAACTATCATCCATACTATCCCAAAGGCTTTACTTGGCACTTTATTGAAACAAAAGCTATAAAACATGATTACTATAGTAGCTTAATCATGTGAACAGACTAAAACAAAAAGTAAAAGTGTTGGGTTGCCTCCCAACAAGCGCTTTTCTTTAATGCCTTTTAGCTAGGCATGATGATTTCAATGATGCTCACATAAAAGATAAGAATTGAAACACAAAGAGAGCATCATGAAGCATATGACTAGCACATTTAAGCCTAACCCACTTCCTATGCATAGGGATTTTGTGAGCAAACAATTTATGGGAGCAAGAATCAACTAGCATAGGAAGGCAAAACAAGCATAACTTCAAAACTTTGAACACATAGAGAGGAAACTTAATATTATTGCAATTCCTACAAGCATATGTTCCTCCCTCATAATAATTTTCAGTAGCATCATGAAGGAATTTCACAATATAACCAGCACATAAAGCATTCTCTTCATGATCCACAAGCATAGAAAATTTGTCACTCTCCACATAAGCAATTTTCTTCTCATTCATAATAGTGGGAGTATCATATGAAGCTCGAATACTAATTTTTTTCCACATTAGAAGAGTAATGTTCAGTAAAAGGATATTCAAAATTATGACAATAATTATCACTACTTTTTATAACATAAGTATCATCACAATAATCATCATAAGTAGCAATTTGTTCTCATCATAGTCAATTGAAACCTCTTCTGAAATAGTGGAATCATTAATAAATAAAGTCGTGACCTCTCCAAATCCACTTTTATCATTATAATAAGATTCAACACCCTCCAAAATAGTGGGATAATTATTATCTAAAGTTGACACTCTTCCAAACCCACTTTCATAAATATTGCAATCATCATAAATAGGGGGTATGCTATCATCATAAATTTGCACATCAAAACTTGGGGGACTAAAAACATCATCTTCATTAAACATAGCATCCCCAAGCTTGGGACAAACATTAATTGCAGCAAATAAATTCTCAAACATGTCATTCTCATCATTAATAGTATGAATAGCACCAATAGTATAGCAATTGTTATCATCACAATTTTCTAAGTTGGTGCCAAAAAGATTTTCAAGATCATAAGGGGTGTCATTATTTGGGAGAGATACCTCTTTACCTTTACTTTTCCTTCTTTTCTTCTTCTTCACCACATTATGTGTGGGTTTATGTAATTCCTCCAAGCTTCTTTTTGAAGAGATTGGTTGAATAAAAAGCTCCTCCTCGTTACCTGATTCATCATAAGAGGATATATGAGGATCTTGGGAAACCTCTTCCCCTTCATTAGTATTCTCTTCATCTTCTATTTGTTTTCTTGTCTTTAAGTAATTGGCATTATAAGGATTCTTATACCCATGCTGGATCAAAATCAATCATTTTCATGAGAACCCATGCTGGAACATCCTTAGTTTCATGTTTCATTTCTTCATACCCCAAAAATAGACTAAGTTCATTATGATGCTCAAGGGTAATGAGATTATCACAATTCTTGGACACAATTCGATCATGAAATAATTCACATTGGAAATTAAAATGACCACTTTCATTGCAAAGTTCACAAGGACGGCGAGAAATATTAAGTCTTTCAGCACAAACATATAGCCTCTCTTGCAACCATTTAGTTTCTAAATACTTATGCCTCTTACAAAATCTATCTTCCCTTTTAGGCATGTCTTCACAAACTCTATGCACTCCACAAAAATTGACATGCTTATAAGAAATCTTTTTATCATGACTAGTGCAATCATCATTAGTACTATGGATATTCAACGAATTCATACTAACAACATTGCAATCATGCACATCACTCAAAGATTTAGTGCCAAACATTTTAATAACTTCTTCTTCTAACACTTGAGCACAATTTTCTTTTCCATCATTCTCACGAAAGACATTAAAAAGATGAAGTATATGAGGCAACCTCAATTCCATTTTTTTGTAGTTTTCTTTTATAAAAGCAAACTAGTGATAAAACAAGAAACTAAAAGATTCAATTGCAAGATCTAAAGATATACCTTCAAGCACTCACCTCCCCGGCAACGGCACCAGAAAAGAGCTTGATGTCTACTACACAACCTTCTTCTTGTAGACTCGTGTTGGGCCTCCAAGCGCAGAGTTTTGTAGGACAGTAGCAAATTTCATTCAAGTGGATGACCTAAGGTTTATCAATCCGTGGGAGGCGTAGGATGAAGATGGTCTCTCTCAAACAACCCTGCAACCAAATAACAAAGAGTCTCTTGTATCCCCAACACACCCAATACAATGGTAAATTGTATAGGTGCACTAGTTCGGCGAAGAGATGGTGATACAAGTGCAATATGGATGGTAGATATAGGTTTTTGTAATCTGAAAATATAAAAACAGCAAGGTAGCAAGTAACAAAAGTGAGCACAAACGGTATTGCAATGCTTGGAAACAAGGCCTAGGGTTCATACTTTCACTAGTGCAAGTTCTCTCAACAATACTAACATAGTTGAATCATATGTAAATCCCTCACGTGCGACAAAGAGTTCACTCCAAAGTCACAAATAGCGAAGAACTAACGAAGAAATTATTGTAGGGTACGAAACCACCTCAAAGTTATCTTTTCTGATCAATCTTATGAGCTATCCCTATAAGTGTCACGAACAGCCCTAGAGTTCGTACTAAAATAACACCTTAAGATACACATCAACCAAAACCCTAATGTCACCTAGATACCCCAATGTCACCACGAGTACCCATGGGCTTGATTATACGATATGCATCACACAATTTCAGATTCATCATGTTCAATCCAACACAAAGAACTTCAAAGAGTGCCCCAAAGTTTCTACCGGAGAGTCAAGACGAAAACATGTGCCAACCCCTATGCATAGATTCCCAAGGTCACGGAACCCGCAAGTTGATCACCAAAACATACATCAAGTGGATCAATAGAACATCCCATTGTCACCACGGATATCCCATCGCAAGACATACATCAAGTGTTCTCAAATCCTTAAAGATTCAATCCGATAAGAAAACTTCAAAGGGAAAACTCAATTCATCACAAGAAGATAGAGAGGGGAAAACTCCATATTATTCATCTATATTAATAAAGCTAGTGGTACATCAGGATCGTGCCATCTCAAGAACACGAGAGAGAGAGAGAGAGAGATCAAACACATAGCTAATGGTACATACCCTCAGCCCCGAGGGTGAACTACTCCCTCCTCGTCATGGAGACCGCCGGGATGATGAAGATGGCCTCCGGTGATGGTTTCCCCCTCCGGCAGGGTGCCGAAACGGGCTCCCGATTGGTTTTTCGTGGCTACAGAGGCTTGCGGCGGCGGAACTCCCGATCTAGGTTTGTTTCTTGGGGTTTTGGTATTTATAGGAATTTTTGGCGGCGGAAACGAGTCCAGGGGGGCCACGAGGAAGTCACAAGCCAGGAGCACCCTCCCGGGCGGTACGGGCGCGCCCTGCTGGCTTGTGGCGGCCTCGTGGTTCTTCTGGCCCAACTCCAATGCTTCGGGGGTCTCTTTTGGTCCACAAAAAATCACCGTAAATTTTCAGCCCATTCCGAGAACTTTTATTTCTGCACAAAAAATGACACCATGGTAGTTCTGCTGAAAACAGTGTCGCATGGGAAACAAAATTTTTCCTACGCACACGCAAGATCTATCCATGGTGATGAGCATCTACGAGAGGGAGACTGAATCTACATACCCTTGTAGATCGCTAAGCGGAAGCGTTAAGAAACGCGGTTGATGTAGTTGAACGTCTTCGCGATCCAAATCGCAAGTCGTCCCTCGATCCAAACACAATCTAGCGCCGAACGGACGACACCTCCGCATTCAACACACGTACGGCTTGATGACGCCTTCACCTCCTCGATCCAGCGAGCGATGGTGAAGTAGTGGATGAGTTCTGGCAGCACGACGGCGTGGTGATGGTGGTGAGGAACAATCTCTGCAGGGCTTCGCCAAGCACTACGGAGATTATGACGGGAGGAACTAGAGGGTTAGGGTTGCCGGCACACGGCTTGGGAAATCTTTATCTATCCCGTGTGCTAGCCCTGCCCCTCTATTTATATGTTGAGCCCTGGGGTCTAAACTTGGAGAGAAAGCCTCCACAAGGTCGGTTTTGCCCGCACAAGGTCGGTTTGGCCCGCACGGAAAGAGTCCCACTCGGATTCCAGCAGTACCGCGCACAAGCGGTAGTACCGCTTCACATAAGCGGTAGTACCGCTTACGCGGTAGTACCGCTTCACACAAGCGGTAGTACCGCTTACGCGGTAGTACTGCCTTACCAGCGGTAGTACCGCTTAAGGCAGCAGCAAAACTTCCTTTTTCACTTTCCAATACCTCGTGGGCTTTACCCCTTTGGCCCATATAAAGTGTTGCTGTACCCGAACACTTCGGTAAACACCCGGAACCCCTTCCGGTGAATTCCGGAACCCTTCCGGAGATCAAAACACTATTATCACATATATCAATCTTTACCTCCGGACTCTTCCGGAGATCCTTGTCATGTCTGGGATCTTTATCCGGGACTCCGAACAACCTTCGGTCACCAACACAATAACTCAACTATACTAATCGTCACCAAACGTTAAGTGTGTAGACCCTGCGGGTTCGAGAACTATGTAGACATGACCGAGACACCTCTACGGTCAATAACCAATAGCGGGACCTGGATGCCCATATTGGTTCCTACATATTCTACGAAGATCTATATCGGTCGAACCTCTATGTCAAGGATTCAGTTAATCCCATACGCTGTTCCCTTTGTTCTTCGGTATGTTACTTGCCCGAGATTCGATCGTCGGTATCTCTATACCTAGTTCAATCTCGTTATCGGCAAGTCTCTTTACTCGTTCCGTAATACAAGATCTCGTGGCTAACACTTTAGTCACATTGCTTGCAAGGCTCATTGTGATGTTGTATTACCGAGTGGGCCCTGAGATACCTCTCCGTCACACGGAGTAACAAATCCCAGTCTTGATCCATGCCAACCCAACAGACACCCTCGGAGATACCTGTAGAGCACCTTTATAGTCACTCAGTTACGTTGTGACGTTTGATACACACAAGGCACTCCTACGGTGTCAGTGAATTGCATGATCTCATGGTCATAGGAACAGATACTTGACATGCAGAAAACAATAGCAATAAACTGACACGATCATATGCTACATTTATAGTTTGGGTCTTGTCCATCACATCATTCTCCTAATGATGTGATCCCGTTATCAAATGACATCTCATGTCCATGGCTAGGAAACCTTCACCATCTTTTGATCAACGAGCTAGTTAACTAGAGGCTTACTAGGGACACAGTGTTGTCTATGTACCCACACATGTATTTGCGTTTCCAATCAATACAATTATAGCATGGATAATAAACGATTATCATGAACAAGGAAATATAATAATAACCAATTTATTATTGCCTCTAGGGCATATTTCCAACAGTCTCCCACTTGCACTAGAGTCAATAATCTAGTTCACATCACTATGTGATTTACATTGTAATGAATCGAACACCCATGCAGTTCTGGTGTTGTTCATGTTTAGCCCTTGGAAGAGGTTTAGTCATCGGATCTGCAACATTCAGATCCGTGTGTACTTTGCAAATATTTATGTCGTCCTCCTTGACGTAATCGCGGATGAAATTGAAACGTCGCTTTATGTGTCTGGTCCTCTTGTGAAATCTTGGTTCCTTGGCTAGAGCAATGGCACCAGTATTATCACAAAACAGAGTCATTGGGTTAAGCGCACTAGGCACTACTCCAAGATCTGTCATGAACTCCTTCATCCAGACACCTTCCTTCGCCGCCTCCGAGGCAGCGATGTACTCCGCTTCGCATGTAGAATCAGCTACCACGCTTTGCTTGGAACTGCACCAGCTAACCGCACCCCCATTAAGAATAAATACGTATCCGGTTTGCGACTTAGAGTCATCCGGATCAGTGTCAAAGCTTGCATCGACGTAACCCTTTACGACGAGCTCTTCATCACCTCCATAAACGAGAAACATGTCCTTAATCCTTTTCAGGTACTTCAGGATATTCTTGACCGCCGTCCAGTGTTCCATTCCTGGATCACTTTGAAACCTTCCGACCATACTTATGGCAAGGCTGACATCGGGTCTTGTGCACAGCATTGCATATATGATAGAGCCTATGGCTGAAGCATAGGGGATGACACTCATGTTTTCTCTATCTTCTGCAGTCACTGGGCATTGAGTCTTACTCAACTTCACACCTTGCAAAACAGGCAAGAACCCCTTCTTGGACTGATCCATTTTGAACTTCTTCAAAATCTTATCAAGGTATGTGCTTTGTGAAAGTCCTATTAAACGTCTTGATCTATCTCTATAGATCTTGATGCCTAATATGAAAGTAGCTTCTCCTAGGTCCTTCATTGAAAAACTCTTGTTCAAATATTCCTTCACGCTTTCCAACATTTCTATATTGTTTCCAATCAGTAATATGTCATCCACATATCATATTAGAAACGCTATAGAGCTCCCACTCACTTTCTTGTAAATACAAGCTTCTCCATAAACTTGTATAAACCCGAACGCTTTGATCACCTCATCAAAGCGAAGATTCCAACTCCGAGATGCTTGCACCAGTCCATAAATGGATCGCTGGAGTTTGCAAACTTTGTCAGCATTCTCTGGATCGACAAAACCTTCTGGTTGCATCATATAGAACTCTTCCTTAAGGAAACCGTTAAGGAACGCTGTTTTGACATCCATCTGCCAAATTTCATAATAAAAAAATGCAGCTATTGCTAACATGATTCTGACGGACTTAAGCATCGCTACGGGTGAGAAGGTCTCATCGTAGTCAACCCCTTGAACTTGTGAAAAACCCTTTGCCACAAGTAAGGCTTTATAGACGGTGACATTACCGTCCGCGTCCGTCTTCCTCTTAAAGATCCATTTGTTCTGAATGGCCTTACGCCCTTCAGGTAATACTTCCAAAGTCCACACTTTGTTTTCATACATGGATCCCATCTCGGATTTCATGGCCTCTAACCACTTCTCAGAATCCGGGCCCATCATCGCTTCTCCATAGCTTGTAGGTTCATCATTGTCTAACAACATGACTTCTAAGACAGGGTTGCCGTACCACTCAGGAGCAGTACGCGTCCTTGTCGACCTACCAGGTTCGATAGAAACTTGATCCGAAGCTTTATGATCATCATCAACTTCCTCTTCAGCTGATGTAGGCTCTACAGAAACATCTTTCTGCGCTGCGCTACTCTCAGGTTGAAGTAAAGGTTCAACAACCTCATCAAGTTCTATCTTCCTCCCACTCAATTCTTTCGAGAGAAACTCTTTCTCAAGAAATGTCCCTTTTTTAGCGACAAACACTTTGCCTTCGGATCTGAGGTAGAAGGTATACCCAACTGTCTCTTTTGGGTATCCTATGAAGACGCATTTCTCCGCTTTGGGTTCCAGCTTTTCAGGCTGAAGCTTTTTGACATAAGCATCACATCCCCAAACTTTAAGAAACGATAGCTTTGGCTTCTTGCCAAACCAAAGTTCATATGGCGTCGTCTCAATGGATTTCGATGGTGCCCTATTTAAAGTGAATGCAGTTGTCTCTAATGCATAACCCCAAAACGATAGTGGCAAATCGGCAAGAGCCATCATAGATCGCACCATATCCAATAAGGTTCGATTAAGACGTTCGGACACACCATTACGCTATGGTGTTCCAGGCGGTGTTAATTGTGAAACAATTCCACACTGTCTTAAGTGACTGCCAAACTCATAACTCAGATATTCTCCTCCTCGATCAGATCATAGGAATTTAATCTTCTTGTTACGATGATTCTCAACTTCACTCTGAAATTGCTTGAACTTTTCAAACGTTTCAGACTTGTGTTTCATTAAGTAAATATACCCATATCTACTTAAGTCATCAGTGAAGGTGGAAAAGTAACGATAACCACCACGCGCCTCAATGCTCATCGGACCGCACACATCAGTATGTATGATTTCCAACAAGTCACTTGCCCGTTCCATTGTTCCAGAGAACGGCGTTTTAGTCATCTTGCCCATGAGGCATGGCTCACATGTGTCAAGTGATTCAAAATCAAGTGACTCCAAAAGTCCATCAGCATGGAGCTTCCTCATGCGTTTTACGCCAATATGACCTAAACGACAGTGCCACAAGAAAGTGGTATTATCATTATCAATTCTACATCTTTTGGCATCAATGTTATGAACATGTGTATCATTACTATCGAGATTCAATAAGAATAAACCCCTCACTTCGGGTGCATGACCATAAAAGATATTACTCATATAAATAGAAAAACCATTATTCTCTGATTTAAATGAGTAACCGTCTCGCAATAAACAAGATCCAGATATAATGTTCATGCTTAACGCAGGCACCAAATAACATTTATTCAGGTTCATCACTAATCCCGATGCTAATCGAAGAGCGAGCGTGCCAACGGAGATCACATCAACCTTGGAACCATTTCCCACGCGCATCGTCACTTCGTCCTTTGCCAGCCTCCGTCTATTCCGCAGTTCCTATTTTGAGTTGCAAATATGAGCAACCGCGCCGGTATCAAATACCCAGGCACTACAACGAGAGTTGGTAAGGTACACATCAATAACATGTATATCATATATACCTTGTTTGTTGTTGGCCGCCTTCTTGTCAGCCAAATACTTGGGGCAGTTCCGCTTCCAGTGTCCAGTTCCCTTGCAATGAAAGCACACAGTTTCTGGTTTGGGTCCAGCCTTGGGTTTCTTCACGGGAGGAGCAACTGCTTTGCCACTCTTCTTGGAGTTACCCTTCTTACCCATGCCATTTTTCTTGAAACTAGTGGTTTTATTGACCATCAACACTTGATGCTCCTTCTGAATTTCAGACTCAGCGGCTTTCAGCATCGCAAACAGCTCAGCGACTAACTTGTTCATCCCATGCATGTTATAGTTCAACACGAAGCTCTTGTAGCTAGGTGGCAATGATTGAAGAACTCTGTCAGTGATAGCCTCTGGCGGGAGGGGCATCCCCAATTCAGCCAGACGGGTGGAGTACCCAGACATTCTGAGTACGTGATCACTGATAGACCCGTTCTCCTCCATCTTGCAAGCATAGAACTTATCGGAGATCTCATACCTCTCGATCCGGGCATTCTTCTGAAAGATAAACTTCAACTCCTGGAACATCTCATATGCTCCATGACGTTCAAAACGTCTTTGAAGTCCTGGTTCTAAGCCATACAATATTGCACATTGAACTATTGAGTAATCTTCATAACGAGCCTGCCAGGCGTTCACAACGTCTAGAGACTCAACTGGAGCGGGTGGATCACCAAGCGGTGCATCAAGGACATAAGCCTTCTGGGAAGCCGTAAGGATAATCCTTAGATTACGGGCCCAGTCCACAAAGTTACTTCCATCATCTTTCAACTTAGCTTTCTCTAGAAACGCATTAAAATTCAGGGGTGCTACTACGCGAGCCATGATCTACAACATAAATATTGCAAAGACAATTTAGACTATTGTTCAAGATAATGAGTTTAGTTAATCATATTACTTAAAACTCCCACTCAGATTGACATCCCTCCGGTCATTCGAGTGTAACATGATCCAAATCCACCAACTCAAGTCCGATCATCACGTGAGTTGAGGTGGTTTCAATGGTGAACATCTTCATGTTGATCATATCTACTATATGACTCATGTTCGACCTTTCGGTCTCTTATGTTCCGAGGCCATGTCTGTATATGCTAGGCTCGTCAAGTTTAACCCGAGTGTTCCGCATGTGCAACACTGGCTTGCACCCGTTGTATGTGAACGTAGAATCTATCACACCCGATCATCACGTGGTGTCTCGAAACGATGAACTTTCGCAACGGTGCACACTTGGGGAGAACACAATTTATCTTGAAATTTAAGTGAGGGATCACCATATAATTCTACCGTCGTCCTAAGCAAAACAAGATGCATAAAAGGATTAACATCACATGCAAATCATAAGTGACATGATATGGCCATGAACTTGTGCTTTTGATCTCCATCTCCAAAGCACCGGCATGATCTCCATCGTCACCGGCATGACACCATGATCTCCATCATCTTGATCTCCATCAACGTGTCGCCATGAGGTTGTCGCACTGACTGTTGCTTCCACGACTATTGCTAACTCATAGCGATAAAGTAAAGCAAAACGGCGAAAATAATTAAAGACAACTCTATGGCTCCTGCCAGTTGCCGTACTCATCGACATGCAAGTCGTGATATTCTATACAACACATGATCATCTCATACATCACATATATCTCATCATGTAATTGGCCATATCACATCACAACATACCCTGCAAAAACAAGTTAGACGTCCTCTAATTGTTGTTGCAAATTTTACGTGGCTGCTACGGGTTTGCAAGAACCGTTCTTACCTACGCAAAACCACAACGTGGTGTAGTGATTGCTTTTTGATCTTCTAAAAGAACCCTCTTCATTGAAATCGATTCACCGAAAGTGAGAGAGACAGACACCCGCCATTCACCTTTATGCAACGAGTGCACGTAGCGGTGAAACCTGTCTCGCGTAAGAGTACGCGTAATGTCGGTCCGGGCCGCTTCATCTCACAATACCGCCGAATCAAGTATCAACTAGTAACGGCAAGCAATATGTATACACCCACGCCCACAACTCGTTTGTGTTCTACTCGAGATCTCATCTACGCATAGACCTAGCTCAGATGCCACTATTGGGGAACGTCGCATGGGAAACAAAAATTTTCCTACGCACACGCAAGATCTATCCATGGTGATGAGTATCTATGAGAGGGAGAGTGAATCTACATACCCTTGTAGATCGCTAAGCGGAAGCGTTAAGAAACGCGGTTGATGTAGTCGAACGTCTTCGCGATCCAAATCGCAAGTCGTCCCTCGATCCAAACACGATCTAGCGCCGAACGGACGGCACCTCCGCGTTCAACACACGTACGGCTTGATGACGCCTTCACCTCCTCGATCCAGCGAGCGATGGTGAAGTAGTGGATGAGTTCTGGCAGCACGACCGCGTGGTGATGGTGGTGAGGAACAATCTCTGTAGGGCTTCGCCAAGCACTACGGAGATTATGACGGGAGGAACTAGAGGGTTAGGGTTGCCGGCACACGGCTTGGGAAATCTTGATCTGTCCCGTGTGCTAGCCCTGCCCCTCTATTTATATGTTGAGCCCTGGGGTCTAAACTTGGAGAGAAAGCCTCCACAAGGTCGGTTTTGCCCGCACAAGGTCGGTTTGGCCCGCACGGAAAGAGTCCCACTCGGATTCCAGCAGTACCGCGTACAAGCGGTAGTACCGCTCACGAGCGGTAGTACCGCTTGAGCGGTAGTACCACTTCACACAAGCGGTAGTACCGCTTACGCGGTAGTACCGCTTCACACAAGCGGTAGTACCGCTTACGCGGTAGTACCGCTTCACACAAGCGGTAGTACCGCTTACGCGGTAGTACTGCCTTACCAGTGGTAGTACCGCTTAAGGCAGCAGCAAAACTTCCTTTTGCACTTTCCAATACCTCGTGGGCTTTACCCCTTTGGCCCATATAAAGTGTTGCTGTACCCGAACACTTCGGTAAACACCCGGAACCCCTTCCGGTGAATTCCGGAACCCTTCCGGAGATCAAAACACTATTATCACATATATCAATCTTTACATCCGGACTCTTCCGGAGATCCTTGTCATGTCCGGGATCTTTATCCGGGACTCCGAACAACCTTCGGTCACCAACACAATAACTCAACTATACTAATCGTCACCAAACGTTAAGTGTGTAGACCCTGCGGGTTCGAGAACTATGTAGACATGACCGAGACACCTCTACGGTCAATAACCAATAGCAGGACCTGGATGCCCATATTGGTTCCTACATATTCTACGAAGATCTATATCGGTCGAACCTCTATGTCAAGGATTCAGTTAATCCCATACGCTGTTCCCTTTGTTCTTCGGCATGTTACTTGCCCGATATTCGATCGTCGGTATCTCTATACCTAGTTCAATCTCGTTATCAGCAAGTCTCTTTACTCATTCCGTAATACAAGATCTCGTGGCTAACACTTTAGTCACATTGCTTGCAAGGCTCATTGTGATGTTGTATTACCGAGTGCGCCCTGAGATACCTCTCCGTCATACGGAGTAACAAATCCCAGTCTTGATCCATGCCAACCCAACAGACACCCTCGGAGATACCTGTAGAGCACCTTTATAGTCACTCAGTTACGTTGTGACGTTTGATACACACAAGACACTCCTACGGTGTCAGTGAATTGCATGATCTCATGGTCATAGGAACAGATACTTGACATGCAGAAAACAATAGCAATAAACTGACACGATCATATGCTACGTTTATAGTTTGGGTCTTGTCCATCACATCATTCTCCTAATGATGTGATCCCGTTATCAAATGACATCTCATGTCCATGGCTAGGAAACCTTCACCATCTTTTGATCAACGAGCTAGTTAACTAGAGGCTTACTAGGGACACAGTGTTGTCTATGTACTCACACATGTATTTGAGTTTCCAATCAGTACAATTATAGCATGGATAATAAAAGATTATCATGAACAAGGAAATATAATAATAACCAATTTATTATTGCCTCTAGGGCCTCCGGTGATGGTTTCCCTCTCCGGCAGGGTGCCGAAACGGGCTCCCGATTGGTTTTTCGTGGCTACAGAGGCTTGCGGCGGCGGAACTCCCGATCTAGGTTTGTTTCTGGGGGTTTTGGTATTTATAGGAATTTTTGGCGGCGGAAACGAGTCCAGGGGGGCCACGAGGAAGTCACAAGCCAGGAGCACCCTCCCGGGCGGTACGGGCGCGCCCTGCTATCTTGTGGCGGCCTCGTGGTTCTTCTGGCCCAAATCCAATGCTTCGGGGGTCTCTTTTGGTCCACAAAAAATCACCGTAAATTTTCAGCCCATTCCGAGAACTTTTATTTCTGCACAAAAAATGACACCATGGTAGTTCTGCTGAAAACAGCGTCAGTCCGGGTTAGTTCTAATAAAATCATACCAAAATCTTATAGAATTATTGTAAACATGGCATGAATACTTCATAAATTATAGATACATTGGAGACGTATCACTCGCCGGATAAGCTCGGCCACGGTGGCGAGCTTATCCGTGCACTAGAGCTTGGGGGGCGTGGCTGGCGGCTTGCGGCGACAAGAGGCTTCGAGGAGGGATGGAGAGGTCTTAGGAGCATACAGAGAGCTCGAGGGCGAAGAAGACAGAGAAGAAAATGACGGCAGCGCGGTCACGGGCTGCACAGAGCAGTGGCGGGGCTCGCCGTGGCGTGAGGAGGAAGGGAGAAGAGGGGGAGAGGGGTCCAGGAGAAGGACTACGACAAGAGGAAGCCCTGGACATGGCTAGATGTCGAGGGAGGGGAGGAAACCGACGAGACCGAGGGTCCCAACTGCCAGAGCGCGCGCACGACATGCCAAACGCATGGTCACCGCGTGAACTGGCGCACAAGGTGCACCCTGGCATGCAACTTCCTGTCTAGCACCAAGTCCTCCCAAGGACTGGTCCCTCTGAGGTGATGGATCGATAAGGGGAACTGTGGTTAGATGGGAGTGATCACCTAAAGTTTGCTGGCAGCAGGTGTTTGAAATGAAATGAGAGAGATTGAGCAGGGGATGGACTCTGGTTTTTGGCTGAGAGCTATCACACACTAAGCTGATCACTTCTGCAAATTTACAGCTCATTTGAATGAGGATAAATAGCACTTGCAGTTCTAGTGACTCTACTGACCAGAAATGCTCATCTTGATGTGGCACTCACCTACTTGCTTGGATGGAGCTGAAATTTGGAGGAGATGAGTAATATAGGTATATGAAGACACTGTGAAAGTTTCATGCTATTTGAATAAACCAAAATGGTACTTCCTTCACACAACATCCTACTGGACAGAATCTTAGGAAAATTCTAGAGAATTATTGGCTATATGGAATGAGCCCAAATCTTGTGGAGATAAGTTATATGGGTAGGAGAATGTCTTGGTAAAATTTCAGAAATTATGGAGTAACATAAAATATAGTTGCTTCACAATCCAAAATAATGACCAGAAACAAAGATTTGATGCTGTGGTCACATGGTTGAAGGGATGATGCTCAAATTTGGTGGAGAGTCATGATTTGAGCATATGAAGATTCTTGAATAATTTCAACTCATTTGCCTACTCTAAACAAGCACTTGCTTCACAAAGCTTCCTCTGGATCAGAAACTTTGGAAATTTGCCAAGAATTATTTACTAGCCAAATTGAGTTGAATTTTGTCATGTGGCAATCATATGGATAGGAAATAGTTCCCAAAAAGTTTGGGAGCAAGCAAGAAAATATAGAGGGTACTTGCTTCACAACTTAACAGCTAGGGCAGAATCAGAAAAGGAATATTTGAGGAATATTTTTGAACATGGCAAGGAAGGTTTTTGCCATATTTGAGGAAGATATGACCCAAGCAATTTATGAGAATTATTTGGGAATTTTTGGAATGATCGAAATGTGGGATGCTTCACAACCTAGGGCAAACAGGGTTATTCCTTTAATAGAAAAAGGAATATTCCCAAGAAAAAGATTATTAGGATTGGTCCAAGATGGAAATGACAAGGTCTTGGGATGGTTTGGATAATGGCAAGCCACTTGGGAAGAAAAAACAAGGGTGATCCCTCCAGCTTCCAAGACTACCAATCCACAGAAAAGCAAAACCAGACCAAAATCAAATGAAAAAGAAATGGGCAAAATTCAGGGTGTTACAAACCTACCCCCCTTAAAGAAATCTCGTCCTGGAGATTTGGTTGCTCAGGGGTCAAACATGAATATTCCCACTTGAGGAAACCATTTCCAACTCGGGTTTCCTTTTTGCCTTTGTACAATGCTCCCGCTGGATTTTATCTGACGCGCTGCGTGGCTTCAGTGTGGTTTGCTTTACTGGATCCTTTTTCGGGCAAACCTTAACTCATATGTTATTCCGACTTCACTCCTTTTATGTCTGTTGACTTATCTGGGTGCAATGGCTTATCCAGACAGACATACCTGTCCTTCTCGCAAGTCCAGGAGTTGTTCCTCATGATCGGGTTGTGATGAAGTCCAATACGGACAACCGTCCATTGGGTTGTGAACATATTCGTTTTCCTGGCGGAATCTGACTTCTCGCACGGTTTGCTGAGTCATCTTGGATATCTCCACTGGCTCAGGTATAAGATTCCTACCAAATATTTGACTGTCACCTGTCGTGATCAGCGTAAAGGTGTATGCCCTTATAACTGTATTTTCTGCGAACGGTAGTTCTGGAAGAAAGATCTTGTTCATAGCAGTCTATCCTTTAGCTGATTCCCCGTATGTGGGGACACATGCTCCGAGGTTGTTGTGCAACATTCTGATCGTTCCGTCTGTCGGCACCTTTAAGTGAATAGTAGGCCGTGTAATGTTTTAATAAGGTCGCTGTAGTCAAACTACTGAATTGTCCTGACCGGCTTGAATATCCTCTTCTGACAATTCTGAGCATTCCTGGTTGGGCTGAGCAGGTTGACTCGATATGGGGTCCTTGCAGATGGAGTAGATCCCGTGGGTGTGTACCCACGGTGTTCAGTACCGATCCATACTGTCCGGAGTATCTGTACCATGCAACCATTACCATACCTGTATGGCCAATCTTGCTCCTTCATTATGGTTCTCTTTGCCTGGATCCTTAGCTGAAAGAGCTTGGCCTGATGTGTTCTTGATTCTTCGGATGACCATGGGTGCTGCCGGGTACAATATTCTGGCAGGCATATTACTTAACAAGTTGTAGCTGTAGGGTAACGACCGTCTGAACCCTTTGGATGAAACCGGCAAATAAACCAGTAGCCACCAGAACGGTCTTTACAACTCAGATCTGGGACATTACTGGAATAACTCAACCCCGACTCAAGACGGCTGAAAAGCAGCTCAGAGCATGAGACGGTGTCGATAAGAAGAAAGTAGCAGTTCCCTAAGACGGCCAAGAAACAGCTCAGAGCCTAGGGTCACTGCTACGGAAAGAAATTCAACAGCTGCCCGAGACGGCCGAAAAACAGCTCAGGACACGGGCCAGTTGCTGACAAGAGAAATAAAAGTCGGCATCCACCCCGGACGGCCGAAAACAGCTCAGAACACGGGCGTGGTGCCGTCACCAAAGACGGGCAAGGGTTCATCCGTGTCCCATACAGCTTATCCATAGGTTGTTGTTCATCTCACTGAAGTGTATAACTGGCGTTCTTTCTCTTCTTACCTAGCTTGTGCAATAGCCGGATTCTCACCGGGCTGGCATCATTGTATGATTGACTCATATGGCTTTGGCAGCATGTCCACCATATCTTTCGAGTATATGCGACTGAGCGCTTGATTCCTGAAGCAGGCTTGTGTCCTGACTGACTTTTTGCCTTCTGACCAACTGTTGCGGATCTGATCCTTGGAATGCATGGTCTTATGCTGCCAACTGTCGGTGGAATAGCTTGTACTGATGTCGATGCGATACCTTGCTGACGAAGATTGCATAGCTTGTGCTGGAAGCCATCGAGATTATCTTGCTGAAGAAGACTGAATTGCTCGTGCTCGAAGTTTTTTTCAAAGTGGCTTCCTAAAGAAGACTGGGTACCGTACCTCAGAAGCTTTCCCTCTTAAAGACTTGCTAGGGAAGACTCGGTACCTTATGGCAGAAACTACGGTGGTGTCTTACTGAAGAAGCCTGAGTACCTTGCGTCAGAAGATGTCCATGTGTCGTATCGAGGAAGACACAGGAATCCTTGCGTAGTACGCTTCTCTGATAGCTTGTGAAGAAAGACCAGGTTGCTTACATCTGAAGCTTTCTTTTTGCCTTATGCGGATTGAGTGCATATATATACCCCTTAATGTTCCTGCTGTCGGTTACTTGTTGTATGCAACAGGGTATTCGGCTATCCTTCTTGCTGAACACTAAGTTCATAGCACATTCTGACTTGCTTCCGGAATATAGCAGGTTTCAAATTGTACTCATAGCAGACTCAACCGCGTATATGAATCATAACTTTGACTCGAAATGTTCTGTTGATCATGCACACACTTTGCCTTCTTGCTGATTCGATGATTACTACTACGAAGGTTGCACTGATGTATACTCGATGCTGATAACCAATCCAGCCAGAATATTATTTATTTTCATGCCCGATATTCCCAATATAATGCAGTCTGCTGAAAATTCTATATTGGTGAACTGAGCTTCCAAATGACTGTCTCTTCACTGATTTCCTTGAGTCCAGTGTCGGTGAGCGACTTCCATAAGGGGAAGATAAGGTAACACCAAGGGCCCAAAGAAAGAAGCAAAAGAAACGGCTAAAGCAAAAGCACACAAAATCACACACAAGCAAGATCATATTCTACAGTTATTCACAGCAATAATATGCATGCCTACTTAAGCACACAAATCTCGCAAGAGCGCCGATATTACGGTCTAACATGCTGTGGCGGTGTGCACGAAAGTGAATCAATGTGTGGAAAAAAAAGTTGGTGTCGACAAGGCTACACCAAACACGGACTTAACGCCGGTTCCATCTGAACGGTCACGATGGCGAGGACGAACTTGGTGATCGTGGGTCGGAGGTCACGACCACATCATCATCAAGCGGACGGAAGAAAACCGTACTCGTCACAGGATGAATGGCAGGGAGGGATGGCGATTGATACGTCCATTTTGCATCATTCTTTTATATCATTATTTATTGCATTATGGGCAGTTAATACACATTATGGTACAATACTTATGCCTTTTCTCTCTTATTTTACAAGGTTTACATGAAGAGGGAGAATGCCGGCAGCAGGAATTCTGGACCGAAAAAGGAGCAAATCTGAGAGACCTATTCTGCACAACTCCAAAAGTCCTAAAAACTTACGGAGAATTATTTTGGATTATATAAAAAATATTGGGCGAAAGAAATACATCAGGGGATCCACCAGGTGGCCACAAGCCAGGGGGGCGCGCCCTACCCCCTGGGCGCGCCCTGCAGGCTTGTGGGCCCCCTGGCAGGCCTCCGGTGCCCATCTTCTGCTATATGGAGGGTTTTGACCTGAAAAAAATCATATCAGAACTTTCGGGGCGAAGCGCCGCCGTCTCGAGGTGAAACTTGGGCAGAACCAATCTAGGGCTCCGGCGGAGCTGTTCTGCCGGGGAAACTTCCCTCCCGGAGGGGGAAATCGAAGGCATCGTTGTCGGTGTCAAAACCGGCGGATCTCAGGTAGGGGGTCCCGAACTGTGATACTCGGATCGATGGTAACAGGAGACAAAGGGGGCAAGGTTTTACCCAGGTTCGGGCCCTCCTATGGAGGTAATACCCTACGTCCTGTTTGATTATATTGATTGTATGGGGATTACAGAGTTGATCTACCACGAGATCGTATGACTAAAACCCTAGAGGAGTTCTCCCCCCCTATAACCTAAAACCCTCCGGCTTATATAGACGCCAGGGGTCCCTAGGGTTTACACATGGTCGGTTACACGTCGAAGGGATAAACATGCCTATTCACTACTCCAAACGTGGAGGACAAGCCACGATTCTCGATGCTTCCTTCTTGGAGATGAGGTCTTCTATTCTTCCAGTATTCGGCAAGTGGCCCATACAGTCTGGCCCATAAGACATAGGCCGGCCTCCCGAGGACCCCTTAGTCCAGGACTACCTCAGTAGCCCCCGAACTAGCCTCCAACGCCAAGGGTCCAGGCTCCAGCTGCTTCGAGTGATCAGAGTCTTCGGCTTGCGAGGCGAGTTCCTTTCTCCAAACAGTGATCGGCCCAAGCTATAGTTCGGCCTCTGTCGGCGTGTAATGTTTTCCGATCATAGATCGTCCGTATACCATGAGTAGTTCGGCTTTGAAGGCCAAACGTCACAGAACCAATAGCGTCTTCTGACAACTTTTCACATGAAAAGTCACGGCCCACCACGACCTCTAAACCAGTCGTGAAGACTCGATTCGCGGTTCGAGGCCGTTTCCACCAGCACGATCTATCAATGCACAGATCGTGCCCTGTTTTACACGGGATATGTTTAATCACGCGCGCACAACGGCACGTATGTCTCGGGAAGCGGAGGGATTCACGGCGCCGCGAAGGGAGGCTAACCGGCAATAATCTTTAATAAAAGGGGAAGAAAACCCCAAGGCTTATCCGCATCTCCCATTCACCTCCCTGCTTCCCCATCTTTTCGAGCTCCCTGAGCCCAGATGTAGGTCTTCCATTCTTCCCCCTCCGAGCTCAGCCATGGCCAACGGCAAGTGGGAGGCTTCCACGGTCAAAGACCAGGACATTCGAGATCTCAAGGACGCCGGCTATCTCCCCGCCAACGTCTTCCATCGAGCTACAGAGGAGGGCCAGGTGATCCCCACCCCCAAATCAGGCGAGAGGGTGGTCTTCGTCCCTCACTTCATCCGGGGATTAGGCTTCCCACTTCACCCCTTTGTGATGGGTCTTATGTTCTTCTATGGGTTCGACTTCCACGACCTACCGCCGAACTCTTTCATGCATATATCTGCCTTTATCATCGTCTGCGAGGCGTTCCTGAGAGTCGAGCCACACTTTGGACTGTGGCTCAAGATCTTCAACATCAAGCCGAAGTGTGTCGCTGGTGCACATGCGGACTGCGGCGGGGTAGTCATCGGCAAGTTTCCGCGCGCAGTGTGGCCATCCGGCACCTTCATCGACACCATCAAAACTTGGCAGAGGGAGTGGTTTTACATCACCGAGCCAAAGGAGGAGGAAGGCGGAACTGTTCCTGCTGAATGCGGAACTATTCCTGCCGAATTCAGGTCCGGCCCCCCAACCAGATTGACCTCATGGGTCAGGAAGGGTCTCGACTGGGGGTCGGAAACAGAGGTGGAGGACCTGCAGAGGGGCATCGCCTCCCTAATCAGGGAGGGAGTCGGCCTGACCAATGTGGTCCAGGTCATGCTTCGCGGCACATCCTCCCCTGTCAGCGCCGGAGCTCTCCTATGTGGGATTATCGGACTGACGACGACCCTACAGTTCGTCGACTCTTCTGCACTACGCGGGAGAAACTATGGAAGGCGCTGTTCAAGGCGCAGGAGAACTGGCCAGACAAGAAGGAGGACAAGGGCTTGAGTGCCATCAAGCCCGCACCCGAGGTATAGCATAGTGTTATTTCACCAGTTCCATCGTCTCAGAGATAGTCTAAGCATTTTCCGATTACCTTTCATAGGAATGGTTGAGCAAAGCCACGGGCATCAAGTGTCCGGCTCCACAGCCCGAAGACCCCAAGTCTCCGCTGCTGTTGGAGATGCTCGTCGTGGCGCCCTACAAGGCGCCAGAGAAGAAGGAGAAGAAGAAGCCAGGCCGAACTGGCCTGCGCAACAGGGACCAGCCAGGGGCTGCGTCCGAAGAGACTCATGCCTCCTCGAATCAAGAGGAGGAGCACGAGGCTGAGGGGGGAGGCGATTCCCCCCTCACAGGAAAGAGGGCGGTGTCATCGGACGCCTCGGAGGAGGTAGCTCCTCCCGCCCAGAAGAAACCACGCCGGACACAGGTAATCTCGTCCGACGACAGTTCGGACTCGAACACTGAGTCCGAGGACTTCGAGAGGGTTCCGCGGAGGAACCTCAGGGTCAAGCCCCCACCTCGAAGGTACAGATCCGAAGACCCTATTGAGCCATCGGTGCTTAATTTAGAATGTTTATTAACATGTGAGCGCCCATCAACTCGCAGCCCACCACGTGTTCTCCCCACCGATCAAGTTTCGGACGGGGAGACCCCGCCCGCCGAACTTGCGGAGAGCGGGTCTGCGTCGCGCCCTTCTCCTCCGGGCACTACGAAGGAGGCCACGGAGGTGTCATCCCAGCAGGCTTCCCTGGAGCCGAATACTGGAGGTGAAGGTGACGACGTCATGGTCGAGGCTAATACCTCGGCCACCGAAGACCCGGGGGAGAAGACTCTCCCAGACACCGAGGAGGCCGGACATGGAGGTGCCCAGTCTCCTCCAAGGCCATCTTCGGAGCACACAATGCCTCCGGAGGTACCGATTCAATCTCCGGCTGGAGATCGGGTTACCCGATCCCCACCGGCTCCGCCGACCACTGGGTGGCCGGCTATGGGGGAGGCTCTGTCCAGCGCCTCCATCTCCGGGGAGCACCGCATCCTTATGGGTGCGGTATTGCAGAGCATTCAGTCCGTAGACCACGGACTGAAGGAGGCCTTCAATGGTCTCCTGACGGGCTTTCAGCTGAGCCACGTAATGTTCTGTCCTTTGAAATGCTATTTTCTTTGTATTATGGTTATATACATGGCAGCCCCCGAGCCCCAAGCGAGTTTGAAAAAACTTGCCTGGGGGTCCAACATAGCCTTTTATCCGAACTGTGCACTGGACAATATGTGTTCGGATAGTTCGAACTATAGTGGTCCGGACACAGGGTCAGTTTTAGTGACAGTTCGGAGGTTGTAAACCGCTTTAATGGTTATATAACTCTGTGATACAGGCTTCGTCGACAGCAGCGGCTACTAACGCCGCCGAGCTAGAGGAGCTGAATCGGAAGCTCAAGAGCTCCGAAGACGAGCTTGATGCTCTAAACAAGAGATTCGACGAGGCGCAAGGTAAGCCGAATTAGAGTATCGAAACTCTTCTTTACCGCTCTATCAACACGGTTTCTTAATATAAGACGATGCTTACGCAACCTCGGCGAAAGAGATAGAGAAGCTCAAAGCCGAGCTTGAGAAAGCGAAGCAGGAAACTTTAGTTGAGAAGGCGGCGGCCAAAGAAGCGGCCACCGCTCTATCCGCCCTGAGAGCCACCAGCGACAAGCATGAGGCTCGGGTAGAAGAGATTCAACAGGAGCTCAAGGACGCCAGCAAAAAGTGCGAGGTCCTTGAGCTGAAAGGGAAGGAGAAAGCCGCCGAACTATCCACCCTGAAAACCGATCTCCAAAAGGAGCGGGTGGATAGGCGGTCATTTGAAGAGGAGCTCCGCCAAGCCAAAGCTATCATGGATGGTAAGCCGTATTCATTGCAGTGTATCTTCGGGGACAGCAAGTTCGAGTTGCTTACCCAAGTATGGCATTCCTCAGGCGCCTGCTCGGACCTCCAGAAGGGCTTAGCGGACGCGAAGCAGTTCTGTGCTTCGCGGGGAGAAGGAGATGAAGCTCGGCTATTCTGGGCGCAATTCGAAGCCCCCGAGCGTTCTCCTCTCCTTGTGGAGCAGCTGACGCAGCTGATGGAGCTACACCGGATGGCGGAACCGGCCCTGAAGGATCTCTGGATCCGGCTATGGCCCAACGAGCCATTGCCGGGCAGTTACTTCGGCCTGGTGCAGAAGCTGAGCGACGCCACTCCTCGGATCGACGCATTGAGGCGGTCTTCCTGCATCGAGGGAGCAAGGATGACCTTTGCGAGGGCCAAGGTGCACTGGCCGGGGCTGGATCCGCTGAAGGTAGCCACAGCTCCTCCACCTCCTGGAAAGGGTCATAGGCGCCCCGAGCTGTACTTCTCCGGAGTTATGGAGGGTGCTCGGGCCATAGAATCACAGTGTACGAGAGAATGAGTATGAATAGAATGCTGTAATATGTCCGAAGACTTGTCAGCGTGTATAAATTTAACATGCATGGTTTTATCATGTCTTGTATGTTTTGCATCCTTTATAACTCCTTGTGTGGCCGTTAACCCTGAAAGTTGCGAGTCGTCGGCTTCAGCCCCCGTGTAGATACTACACAAGGTGTCTCTTCCAACCGCACTATAACCCTTAGCCGAGCTATCGGCACCCGAAGGCGGTAGTGTGGGGCGGACAAGGCAATCGGACCATAATGCTTTATTGCTTTCACTTAGCCATAGGGGCGCGAGAAAGGACTGCGGGAGCTGACAACTAGCCCCCAGGTGTTTGTGATGTTCGGATGAACCGTGGCCAAAGCCTATATCACCTGGTTTGTGCTAACACCAAACCCATCGTATGACACGGAATAACCTCTGACGAGATTTAGTTAAGCTTGGATTCGCCGACCGGTTCTCGTATACCATGACAGTCAGTTTTCGGCTTTCTCCGCTGAGGCGCTTGACCAGGCTAGCCGGAAGCGCAATCGCAGCGGTGCTCCCTTTGCCCTTTTAGCCGAACGAGCGGAACATAAAGGGGCAAGCATAGGAGCCGGGCAACCCAACTATTGACCCAAGACATAGTTCGGAACCAATGCATATAAAGCGGAATTCCAAGACGCCGAACACTTAAAGAAATTGTGATTAGGGCGATTTTTAAAGTCGAGCCCCAGGTCTATTAGCCGGTTGCATCATACAATATACCAAACAAGTTCGCAAGAAGAGGGAGAAAACAGAAAGTGTTCCGAAAAGGGACATCAAAGAGAAAATGATATATCTGTATTTTACTCAACGACTCTTATTATTCAATTTGCCGATGTAACTGTTTACAGGTATTTGATAAAGGAAATATAAATTTTACAGAAGAGTTTGTACCAAGGGCCTTCGATAGATGACCTGACGTCCTTGATGTGCCCTGTCGCTTATCTGCTCCTGCAGCTCCTAAAGAGGTGTATGCCTTTATGGGCTTTGTTAGTTCGGTGAACGGACCTTGAAGAAAGGGTCTTGAGAAGTTGTCGAGGGTGAGCTTGACGCCTTTGGCAGGCACTTTATGGTACCTGTAGAGTGTCTGGAGACGTGTGGACGGTAATAGTTCAGTCCAGCCGAACACCTACCCTCTAATAGTTTGTCCCCACCGCTGCCCATGGAATTTTGAGCGCGAAGTTGTGCCTCCGTGGCACGTACCTTGCCGGCTTTAGGGCCGTGCGATGGGGGGTGAGTCCCTATTTATGAGAAGAGGAAGGTTCTGGTACTTCGGATTGAGACCGAGCTCTCTTCCCAGCTTTGGGTGCCTTTACGGCAGATGTCGGCGTTTGCCAATCATCGGTGTAATGGAATTCGGCCGCCAGGGCCAACGCATGTTCCTCAGTGCGGAGGGAGCGCTCTGTGTTGCCATTTACAGTAATGACCCCCCTAGGGCCAGGCATCTTGAGCTTGAGGTATGCGTAGTGCGGGACGGCATTAAAGCGAGCGAACGCTGTACGGCCGAGCAGGGCGTGATAGCCACTGCGGAAAGGTACGATGTCGAAGATCAAGTCCTCGCTTCGGAAGTTATCGGGCGAGCCGAACACAACCTCCAAGCTTACAGAGCCTGTGCACCGGGCTTCAACGCCTGGGATACCTCCTTTGAAGGTAGTGTTGCTGGGCTTGATCATTGACGGATCTATGTCCATCTTTTTCACCATATCTGAGTAAATCAGATTGAGGCTACTTCCACCGTCCGTTAGGACTTTAGTGAGGTGCTACCCATCTATTATCGGGTCTAGGACGAGTGCGGCCGAACCCCCATGACGGATACTGGTCGGATGGTCGCGCCGATCGAAAGTGATCGGATATGCCGACCATGGGTTATACTTCGGGGCTACAGGCTCTATGGCGTAGACATCTCGAAGGGCGCGCTTCCTCTCCTTTTTGGGTATATTAGTGGCGTAGATCATGTTTACTATTTTTACCTCTGGAGGGAATTTCTTTTGACCGCCACCGATCGGACCACGAGGCTCATCCTCATCCTCGCTGCGTGGGCTCTTGCCTTGGTCCTCAGTTGCGAGTTTGCCGGCCTGTTTGAAGACCCAACAGTTACGGTTGGTGTGATTGGCGGGCTTCTCCTGAGTGCCATGGATCTGGCAAGGCCTATCCAGAATCTTGTCCAGCGGGGTGGGTCCGTCGTGTTTGCCTTTAGGGGGCTTCTTCCGCTGCACAAAGCGGGAGTTGCGGAAGCCAGCGTTGACAGCCGTGTCATGGGCATTACTATTATTGTGCCGGCGCTTGTTCTTGTTGCGCTTCGGTTTCCCATTGCCATCCCGAACTTCAGAGGTTCCGGGGTCTTCGGGATTATGGCTACGTCTAGCTAGCCAATTATCCTCGCCCGCGCAAAAGCGGGTCATGAGTGACTTGAGGGCGGACATGGTCCTTGGTTTGTCCTGGCCGAGCTGTCGGGCCAGCCATTCATCCCGAATATTATGCCTGAAGGAGGCTATAGCTTCGGCATCCGGGAAGTCTACGATCTGGTTCTTCTTGGTCAGGAAACGATTCCAGAATAGCCGCGCGGACTCTTCTGGCTTCTGAACGACGTTGCTGAGATCGGAGGAGTCCGGTGGCCGAACATAAGTGCCCTAGAAGTTAGATCGGAATGCCTCTTCTAGGTCCTCCCAACACCCAATAGAGTTTTCGGGGAGGCTATTTAGCCAGTGCCGAGCTGGCCCCTTGAGCTTCAGGGGTAAGTATTTGATGGCGTGGAGATCGTCTCCTCGTGCCATGTGGATATGGAGGAGGAAATCCTCAATCCATACGGTTGGGTCAGTTGTCCCATCGTATTGCTCTATGTTTACGGGCTTAAACCCTTCCGGGAACTGATGCCGCATTACCTCATCTGTGAAGCACAGTGGGTGTGCAGACCCTCTAACCCGAGCTCTGGTGCGCCGATGATCGGCATCTGCCCTAGTTCGGTGCTGTTCCCGATCTTCATTGTCGCGGTCGAACCGAGGCTGGTACCCGTCCCGTCTATCGGGTGAGTATCCTCTGGATCCGTAACTGGATCGCGTGCGGCCTGCTCTATAGTCTAGGTCGTGTCGCAGGTCGAACCTGTCATCGGGCTCTAATGGCTCCTTTCCCCGTCTACGGGGTATCGTCGGCCTGTAGCCGGTATCATCAGCCGTCCTGTCTCATCCTCGAGGGGGGCGGTCTGGCTTGTCATATGGGGTATGCTTGGGAGACGGCGTATCAGTGAGCTCGTCATCGAATTGTGGCAGCAGCCTTCTACGCGGGTAGCTCTTAGGTTGGTCCGATAGACCGGTGCCGTATCCTTCCTCAGCCGAGAGGACTCTCGTCCAACGGTCGTTGAGGTCGTCTTGTTCGGCTCTGAGCTGCCGCTCTTTTGCTTTCAGGCTACGAGCTGTGGATATGAGCTGTTGCCTGAACAATTCCTGACCTTCGGGATTGTCGGGAATAGCGAAGTCATCGCCATCCGCATTATCCTCCCCCTCGATAGAGCGGAGGTAGTCGTCATCCTCTGGATCATCTGGATCATCTGGGTCACGACGGTCTTCGGGTCTCTCCTGACCCTCTAACGGGTTATCAGGGATGTTAGGACCGCCAAAGTCCTCCGGGGTATCGCCGTTCCCGGTGCCATCTATGGATTTTCGCCCCTTTTTCCCTTTGGACCGTTTATGTGGTTTCCGGCGCCTTGAAGGTGCTTCGTCCGATTTGTCATCGTTGTTTTTCGGAGTGTCCACCATGCAAACATCATATGTGGAGGTGGCCGTCCACTATCCGGTCTTAGCGGGGGTGAGGGCGTTATCCTCCTCATCCATATATTCTGCTTCCTCGGAGGCATAGTCAAGCATGTCGGTTAAATCCTCGACAGTGGCTATGAAGTGGGTGGGGGGTGGGACGAAAATTTTGTCCTGACCCATCTGAAATCCGGTCTGAGAACAGATCTGAGTTGGATCGTCGGTGATCTTCATCGACGAGATCCGATCCATAGCCTCATTGAGTGTCGAGAGCTCGGTCGGGTCGGTCTGCACCGGGCTTCCAGAGTGAACCTCCCATGCGTCCGTGCAGGGAGAGTGTTCGGCAAGAACTGGTGTCTGGACATCGGGCGCTATGACCTGATCCGGACTGAGCGTCGGGCCCTCACCGGGGTAGATCCCAGGGGAGGGGCCGAGTAGTGGGTCTGGGGTTAAAGCCTCAGAGCCTTCAGGCATGGCGGGCGAGACCGCGAGCCCGGACAGTGATAGATCGCCTCGAGAGTCTACGGAGAACTCTAAGTTCCCGAATCTGACCTCTTGATCAGGGGCGAAGCTTCCGACGCGGCCTAGACGGCCGGTTGGGTCGGCCTGCAGCACTATGCTGCCGAAAGCGAAGATCTGTCCGGGGACAAAAGTGCCCATATTGCGGACCTCTTCGTTGATGACTAGGTGAGCCATCGATTCCTTCTGGCGATCACAGCAGAACTCTCAATGAAAGCACCAATGTCGGTGTCAAAACCGACGGATCTCGGGTAGGGGATCCCGAACTGTGATACCCGGATCGATGGTAACAGTAGACAAAGGGGGCAAGGTTTTACCCAGGTTCGGGCCCTCCTATGGAGGTAATACCCTACGTCCTTCTTGATTATATTGATTGTATGGGGATTACAGAGTTGGTCTACCACGAGATCGTATGACTAAAGCCCTAGATGAGTTCTCCCCCCTATAACCTAAAACCCTCCGGCTTATATAGACGCCAGGGGTCCCTCGGGTTTACACATGGTCGGTTACACGTCGAAGGGATAAACATGCCTATTCACTACTCCAAACGTGGAGGACAAGCCACGATTCTCGATGCTTCCTTCTTGGAGATGAGGTCTTCTATTCTACCAGTATTCGGCAAGTGGCCCATACAGTCCGGCCCATAAGACATAGGCCGGCCTCCCGAGGACCCCTTAGTCCAGGACTCCCTGAATCGTCATCACCAACGATCCTCTCATCGAGAGGGGGTCAATCTCCATCAACATCTTCATCAGCACCATCTCCTCTCCAAACACTAGTTCCTCTCTTGTATCCGATCTTTGTCTCAAAACCTCAGATTGGTACCTGTGGGTTGCTAGTAGTGTTGATTACTCCTTGTAGTTGATGCTAGTTGGTTTATTTGGTGGAAGATCATATGTTCAGATCCTTAATGATCATTAATACTCCTCTGATTATGAACATGAATATGCTTTGTGAGTAATTACGTTTGTTCCTGAGGACATGGGATAAGTCTTGTTATAGGTAATCATGTGAATTTGGTATTCGTTCGATATTTTGATGAGATGTATGTTGTCTCTCCTCTAGTGGTGTTATGTGAACGTCGACTACATGACACTTCACCATTATTTGGGCCTAGGGGAAGGCATTGGGAAGTAATAAGTAGATGATGGGTTGCTAGAGTGACAGAAGCTTAAACCCTAGTTTATGCGTTGTTTCGTAAGGGGCTGATTTGGATCCATATGTTTCATGCTATGGTTAGATTTATCTTAATTCTTCTTTCGTAGTTGCGGATGCTTGCGAGAGAGGTTAATCATAAGTGGGAGGTTTGTCCAAGTAAGGGCAGCACCCAAGCAACGGTCCACCCACATATCAAATTATCAAAGTAACGAACGTGAATCATATGAGCCTGATGAAAACTAGCTTGACAGAAATTCCCATGTGTCCTCGGGAGCACTTTGCTTTATATAAGAGTTTGTCCAAGCTTGTCCTTTGCAACAAAAAGGATTGGGCCACCTTGCTGCACCTTTGTTACATTTGTTACTTGCTACCCATTACGAATTACCTTCTCACAAAACTATCTGTTACCGATAATTTCAGTGCTTGCAGAGAATACCTTACTGAAAACCGCTTGTCATTTCCTTCTGCTCCTCGTTGGGTTTGACACTCTTAGTTATCAAAAGGACTACGATAGATCCCCTACACTTGTGGGTCATCAAGACTCTTTTCTAGCGCCGTTGCCGGGGAGTGAAGCGCCCTTGGTGAGTGGAACTTGCTAAGGAAAAATTTATATATTGTGCTGAAATTTACTGTCACTTGTCACTATGGAAAATAATCCTTTGAGGGGCTTGTTCGGGGTATCTTCACCCCGACCGGAAGCACAAAGAGATGCTCCTCAACCTACTGAACCTACTGAAAATATTTATTATGAAATTCCTTCGGGTATGATAGAAAAACTGCTAGCTAATCCTTATGCAGGAGATGGAACACTACATCCTAATTTGCATCTAATCTATGTGGATGAAGTTTGTGGATTATTTAAGCTTGCAGGTCTGCCCGAGGATGATGTCAAGAAGAAGGTCTTTCCTTTATATTTTAAGGAGAAGGCATTGACGTGGTATAGGCTATGTGATGATATTGGATCATGGAACTACAACCGATTGAAATTGGAATTTCATCAGAAGTTTTATCCTATGCATCTGGTTCATCGTGACCGGAGTTATATTTATAATTTTTGGCCTCGTGAAGGAGAAAGAATCGCTCAAGCTTGGGGGAGGCTTAAGTCAATGTTATATTCATGCCCCAATCATGAGCTCCCGAGAGAAATTATTATTCAGAATTTTTATGCTCGGCTCTCTCGTAATGATCAATCCATGCTCGATACTTGTTGTGCTGGTTCCTTTATGAAGAAAGATATTGAATTCCAATGTGACTTATTGGAAAGAATTAAACGCAACTTAGAAGATTGGGAACTCGACGAAGGTAATGAGTCAGGTATAAGCCTTAAGTTTGATTGTGTTAAATCCTTTATAGACACCGATGCTTTTCGTGATTTTAGCACTAAATATGGACTTGACTCTAAGATAGTAGCTTCTTTCTGTGAATCTTTTGCTACTCATGTTGATCTCCCCAAGGAGAAGTGGTTTAAATATCATCCTCCCATTGAAGTTAAAGTAGTTGAACCTATTAAAGTTGAAGAAGAAACTATTATTTATAATGCTGATCCTGTTATTCCTACTGCTTATATTGAGAAACCACCCTTTCCTATTAGAATAAAGGAACATGCTAAAGCTTCATCTGTGGTTCGTAAGAGTTGTACTAGAACACCTACGCCTCCTGATTAAATTAAAGTTGAACCTAGTATTGCTATGGTTAAAGATCTCTTGGTTGACAATATTGATGGGCATGTTATTCATTTCTGTGATGAAGCTGCTAGAATTGCTAGACCTGATACTAAAGGTAAACATAGACCTACTGTTGGCTTGCCTGTTGTTTCTGTTAAAATAGGAGATCATTGTTATCATGGCTTATGTGATGTGGGTGCTAGTGTGAGTGCAATTCCCTTTACTCTATATCAAGAAATTATGAATGATATTGCACTAGCTGAATTAGAAGAAATTGATGTTACCATTAAGCTTGCTAATAGGGATACTATTGCACCAATTGGGATTGTTAGAGATGTTGAAGTCTTGTGTGGGAAAATAAAGTATCCTACTGATTTTCTTGTTCTTGGTTCCCCACAAGATGATTTTTGTCCCATTATATTTGGTAGACCTTTCTTGAATACTGTTAATGCTAGGATAGATTGTGAGAAAGAAACTGTTACTGTAAGTTTTGGGGATGTGTCTCATGAGTTCAATTTCTCTAAATTTCGTAGACAACCCCATGACAAAGAATTGCCTAGTAAAGATGAAATTATTGGTCTCACTTCTATTGTTGTGCCTCCTACTGATCCCTTAGAACAATATTTGCTAGACCATGAAAATGATATACATATGAATGAAAGGAATGAAATAGATAAGATCTTCTTTGATCAGCAGCCTATTTTGAAACACAACCTGCCTGTTGAAATACTTGGGGATACTCCTCCACCCAAGGGTGATCCCGTGTTTGAGCTTAAACAATTACCTGATACTCTGAAGTATGCTTATCTTGATGAAAAGGAGATATATCATGTTATTATTAGTGCTAACCTTTCAGAGCATGAAGGAAAGAGATTATTGAAAACTTTGAGGAAGCACCGTGCTGCTATTGGATATACTCTTGATGATCTTAAGGGCATTAGTCCCACTCTATGTCAGCACAAAATTAATATGGAGCCTGATGCTAAACCAGTTGTTGATCACCAACGACGGTTAAATCCTAAAATGAAGGAAGTGGTAAGAAATGAAATATTAAAGCTTCTGGAGGCAGGTATAATTTATCCTATTGCTGATAGTAGATGGGTTAGTCCCGTTCATTGTGTCCCTAAAAAGGGAGGTATTACCGTTGTTCCTAATGATAAAAAGAATTGATCCCGCAAAGAATCGTTACAGGATATAGAATGGTAATTGATTTTAGGAAATTAAATAAAGCTACTAGGAAAGATCATTACCCTCTACCTTTTATTGATCAAATGCTAGAAAGACTATCCAAACATACACATTTTTGCTTTCTAGACGGTTATTCTGGTTTCTCTCAAATACCTGTGTCAAAAGAGGATCAAGAGAAGACCACTTTTACTTGCCCTTTCGGTACCTTTGCTTATAGACGTATGCCTTTTGGTTTATGCAATGCATCTGCTACCTTTCAAAGATGTATGATGGCTATATTCTCTGACTTTTGTGAAAAGATTGTTGAGGTTTTCATGGACGATTTTTCCGTTTACGGAACTTCTTTTGATGATTGCTTGAGCAACCTTGATCGAGTTTTGCAGAGATGTGAAGAAACTAATCTTGTCTTGAATTGGGAGAAGTGCCACTTTATGGTTAATGAAGGCATTGTCTTGGGACACAAAATCTCCAAAAGAGGTATTGAAGTTGATAAAGCTAAAGTTGATGCTATTGAAAAAATGCCATGTCCTACGGATATCAAAGGTATAAGAAGTTTCCTTGGTCATGCTGGTTTCTATAGGAGGTTTATTAAAGACTTCTCTCAGATTTCTAGGCCTCTCACTAATCTTTTGCAAAAAGATGTTCCATTCGTTTTTGATGATGTTTGTGTAGAAGCATTTGAAATTCTTAAGAGAGCTTTGATCACTGCACCTGTTGTTCAACCACCTGATTGGAACCTACCCTTTGAAATTATGTGTGATGCTAGTGATTATGCTGTTGGTGCTGTTCTAGGACAAAGAGTTGATAATAAATTAAATGTTATCCATTACGCTAGTAAAACTCTAGACAGTGCTCAAAGAAACTACGCTACCACTGAAAAGGAATTTTTAGCAGTTGTGTTTGCTTGTGATAAGTTCAGACCTTATATTGTTGATTCCAAAGTAACTGTTCACACTGATCACGCTGATATTAAATACCTTATGGAAAAGAAAGATGCTAAACCTAGACTTATTAGATGGGTTCTTCTGCTACAAGAATTTGATTTGCATATTATTGATAGAAAGGGTGCTGATAACCCCGTAGCGGATAACTTGTCTAGATTAGAGAATGTTCTTGATTACCCACTACCTATTGATGATAGCTTTCCTGATGAACAATTAGCTGTCATAAATGCTTCGCGCAGTGCTCCTTGGTATGCTGATTATGCTAACTACATTGTTGCTAAATTTATACCGCCTAGTTTCACATACCAACAAAAGAAAAAGTTCTTCTATGATTTAAGACATTACTTTTGGGATGATCCACACCTTTATAAAGAAGGAGTAGATGGTATTATTAGACGTTGTGTACCTGAGCATGAACAGGAACAGATCGTACACAAGTGTCACTCAGAGGCCTACGGAGGACACCACGCTGGAGATAGAACCGCACACAAGGTATTACAATCTAGTTTTTATTGGCCTACTCTCTTCAAGGATGCTCATAAGTTTGTCTTGTCTTGTGATGAATGTCAAAGAATTGGTAATATTAGTAGACGTCAGGAAATGCCTATGAATTACTCTCTTGTTATTGAACCATTTGATGTTTGGGGTTTTGATTATATGCGACCTTTTCCAAAGTCCAATGGGTGTACTCATATTCTAGTTGCTGTTGATTATGTTACTAAGTGGGTAGAAGCTATTCCAACTAGTAGTGCTGATCATAACACTTCTATTAAAATGCTGAAAGAAGTTACTTTCCCTAGATTTGGAGTCCCTAGAAATTTAATGACTGATGGTGGTTCACACTTTATTCATGGTGCTTTCCGTAAATTGCTTGCTAAGTATGATGTTACTCATAGAATTGCATCTCCTTATCATCCTTAGTCAAGTGGTCAAGTAGAATTGAGCAATAGAGAAATTAAATTGATCTTGCAAAAGACCGTTAATAGATCTAGAAAGAATTGGTCTAAGAAACTTGATGATGCATTATGGGCTTATAGAACCGCTTACAAAAACCCTATGGGTATGTCTCCGTATAAAATGGTTTATGGTAAAGCTTGTCACTTACCTCTAGAGCTAGAACATAAAGCTTATTGGGCAATTAAAGAGCTCAACTATGATTTCAAACTTGCTGGTGAGAAGAGGTTATTTGACATTAGCTCACTTGATGAATGGAGAACCCAGGCCTATGAGAATGCCAAGTTGTTTAAAGAAAAGGTTAAGAGATGGCATGATAAAAGGATACAAAAGCGTGAATTCAATGTAGGTGATCATGTCTTGCTATACAACTCTCGTTTAAGATTTTTTTGCAGGAAAACTTCTCTCTAAATGGGAAGGGCCTTGCATTATCGAGAAAGTATATCGTTCCGGTGCCATCAAGATCAACAACGCCGAAGGCACAAATCCGAAGGTGGTAAATGGGCAAAGAATCAAACATTATATCTCAGGTACTCCCATAAATGTTGAAACCAATATTATCAATACCATAATTCCGGAGGAGTACATTAGGGAGACCTATCAGAACGTTTCAGACTCCGAGAAGGAATAGGTATGTGTTACGGTAAGCAAACCGACTCCAAAACTTTTCCAATGGCAATTTTTATCAGATTTGGAATATTTAAAAAAATTAGGAAAATTTAAAGCAGTCCGAAAAGTGCACGAGGAGGCGACAAGCCAGGGGGCGCGCCCTATCCCCCTAGGGCGCCCCTGTGGCTTGTGGCCACCCCGTGTACTCTCCGGACTCCATTTTCTTGTGGTATACTCCTTCGGGTTGGTAAAAAATTCATTATATAATCTCCCGAAGGTTTTGACTTTCGTATCACGACAATACTTCCTAATTTCGTTTTGAGCTGTTTCTGCAGCAGATTTAGAGCAAGATGTCGTCCCAAGATTCCGATGGTGAGAGCTATGTATCGCATTATCTTGCCAATCCCAAGCTCTATGGGGACTTAGATCCTTATGGATTGTTCTCGGAGGAGAAACTAGAAGGCAAGTATGAGGAAGAAAGCTCGGATGAAGAGGAGACCCCCCTGCCTCGACCAGGAGATATGCACGTGGAGTTCAGGAAATCGAGCCTCCCAAATATAAGGAGAAAACCCAAGGTTCTATTTATTCCTTCTCATTTTCTGCAGGAGAGCAAGCAAGAATTATGTCAAAGGATATTGAAGCTCGAGCAGGAAGTAGACGATCTGAGGGAACAGAATTTTATGCTTAAGAGGAAACTAGACAAGCCTCCAACCTCACCAACAACTCCAACATCACCACCTCCGAAGAAAGACAACTAAACATATGGGTATGGGCACTCCCCTTGGCTTGTGCCAAGCTTGGGGGAGGTGCCCCGGTATCGTATCACCATCACATCTTTTACTTTTATCGTTTTTCTTAGTTTGATCCTTTTGGTTATATCTTGATCTAGTAGAATAAAGTTTTTAGTGTGATCTAGTTTTTAGTTTTGCTTTATGTTCCCCCTATGTAAGCGAGTCCGAGAGTTATCTAATAAAGAGTAGTTTTGAGTTGAGGGCTTTGCTTGCTTGCTATGATCTTGAGAAAAAGAAATAGAAAGAAGTATGAAATAAAAACAAAGAGTATATATAATGATCTTATGGGGAGTGATGACTTCACATATAAAAAGTATGTCGATTGAAATTTGTTGTGAGTTGACAAACAAAGCTATTGGTCATTGTTTCAATTAAAAGGAAGTAATAAAGAAAGAGAGGTTCACATATGAATATATTACCTTGGACATCTTTTATGATTGTGAGCACTCATTAAAATATTATATGTTAAGAAGTTCATGTTGGACAAGGAAGACAACATAATGGGTTATATTTGCTTATTTCCGAATAGAAGTTATATGGTTATAGATCCTTCAACATGTGTCGCTTGCTTCCACCCCATATCAGCCAAAACTTCTGCACCAAGTAGAGATACTACTTGTGCATCCAAACACCTTTAACCCAGTTTTGCCATGAGAGTCCACTATACCTACCTATGGATTGAGTAAGATCCTTCAAGTAAGTTGTCATCGGTGCAAGCAATAAAAATTGCTCTCTAAATATATGTGATCTATTAGTGCGAGGAAAATAAACTTTATACGAACTTGTGATATGGAAGAAATAAAAGCGACAGACCGCATAATAAAGTTCTTTATCACAAGGGGCAATATAAAGTGACATTCTTTTGCATTAAGGGATTGCGCATCCAACTATAAAAGCGCATGGCAACCTTTGCTTCCCTCTGCGAAGGGCCTATCTATTACCTTTACTTTCTAGTACTTACCTTTATGCAAGAGTCGTGGTGATCTTCGCCATTTCCTTTATTTCACCTTTATCTTTTGGCAAGCGTCATGTGTTGGGGAATGATCTAGACACATATATCCACTCAGATGTGGGTGAGCATGAGTTATTTCTGTTGACATTACCCTTGAGGTAAATAGTTGGGAGGCAATACTATAAGCCCCTATCTTTCTCTGTGTCCGATTGAAGCTTTGACCTCATAGGTACCGCGTGAGTGTTAGCAATTATGAAAGACTATAAGATGATTGAGTATGTGGATTTGCTTTACAAGATCTTATATTGACTCTTTTCTACGTTATGATAAATTGGAATTGCTTCAATGACTGAGATCATAGTTTGTTAGTTCTCAATAGAGTTCTTGATTCATACTTTACCTTGTGAATGAATTGTTACTCTAGCATAAGAAATTATATGTCAATATGTGTTGATGTTCTAAAGATAACCATGATGCCTTCATGTCCGTATTTTATTTTATCGACACCTCTATCTCTAAACATGTGGGCATATTAATCGATTTCGGCTTTCGCTTGAGGACAAGCGAGGTCTAAGCTTGGGGGAGTTGATACGTCCATTTTGCATCATGCTTTTATATCGATATTTATTGCATTATGGGATGTTAATACACATTATGGTACAATACTTATGCCTTTTCTCTCTTATCTTACAAGGTTTACATGATGAGGGAGAATGCCGGCAGCAGGAATTCTGGACCGGAAAAGGAGCAAATCTGAGAGACCCATTCTGCACAACTCCAAAAGTCCTGAAAACTTATGGAGAATTATTTTGGAATATATAAAAAATATTGGGCGAAAGAAATACATCAGGGGACCCACAAGGTGGCCACAAGCCAGGGGGGCGCGCCCTACCCCCCTGGGCGCGCCCTGCAGGCTTGTGGGCCCCCTGGCAGGCCTCCGGTGCCCATCTTGTGCTATATGGAGGGTTTTGACCTGGAAAAAATCATATCAGAACTTTCGGGGCGAAGCGCCGCCGTCTCGAGGCGGAACTTGGGCAGAACCAATCTAGGGCTCCGGCGGAGTTGTTCTGCCGGGGAAACTTCCCTCCCGGAGGGGGAATTCGAAGCCATCGTCATCACCAACGATCCTCTCATCGAGAGGGGGTCAATCTCCATCAACATATCTCCTCTCCAAACCCTAGTTCATCTCTTGTATCCGATCTTTGTCTCAAAACCTCAGATTGGTACTTGTGGGTTGCTAGTAGTGTTGATTACTCCTTGTAGTTGATGCTAGTTGGTTTATTTGGTGGAAGATCATATGTTCAGATCCTTAATGATCATTAATACTCCTCTGATTATGAACATGAATATGCTTTGTGAGTAATTACGTTTGTTCCTGAGGACATGGGATAAGTCTTGTTATAAGTAATCATGTGAATTTGGTATTCGTTCAATATTTTGATGAGATGTATGTTGTCTCTCCTCTAGTGGTGTTATGTGAACGTCGACTACATGAAACTTCACCATTATTTGGGCCTAGGGGAAGGCATTGGGAAGTAATAAGTAGATGATGGATTCCTAGAGTGACAGAAGCTTAAACCCTAGTTTATGCGTTGTTTCGTAAGGGGCTGAATTGGATCCATATGTTTCATGCTATGGTTAGATTTATCTTCATTATTCTTTCGTCGTTGTGGATGCTTGCGAGAGAGGTTAATCATAAGTGGGAGGTTTGTGCAAGTAAGGGCAGCACCCAAGCACCGGTCCACCCACATATCAAATTAGCAAAGTAACGAACGCGAATCATATGAGCATGATGAAAACTAGCTTGACAGAAATTCCCATGTGTCCTCAGGAGCGCTTTGCTTTATATAAGAGTTTGTCCAGGCTTGTCCTTTGCTACAAAAAGGATTGGGACACCTTGCTGCACCTGTGTTACATTTGTTACTTGCTACCCGTTACGAATTACCTTATCACAAAACTATCTGTTACCGATAATTTCAGTGCTTGCAGAGAATACCTTACTAAAAACCGCTTGTCATTTCCTTCTGCTCCTCGTTGGGTTCGACACTCTTACTTATCGAAAGGACTACGATAGATCCCCTACACTTGTGGGTCATCAGCGATAAAAATAAAGGCTTGTAGCATTGCCCTTTTCTGATAACTAAGATCAGTAAGGGTTGCCAAAGCGGCGAATGGGGGGGCAAGATCCGGGATAGAAACATGTCTATCACCGAAACAATAGGGGTGGCTGAAGAGAGTGAGTTGGTGTGGTACCAGTGCATCAATCCGACAAGGGATCGACACCACCAAGCACCTTGGCATCACTCCGCTGGAGATGACACCACACCAAGGAACAGATATGCAAACTGGAGAGCGCAGGTAGTGAATCGAAACTGATGCCACCTACACTCACCAGATCCATCGTTAGTTATAAGATATCTAGTCTATATGCATGCTATGCACAAAAAAATGTAACAAACAAGTGCAGCAAACCAACTAGACCCTATACTACCGGTTACTAACGCTCGCGCGGTCTAGGGCGTCCTACAGCCAGACCTGCTCTGATACCAACGCTTGTGGCACCCCGGCTCAAAGTAGACCGGAACACCCCGTATTCCAGCCCAGGGACAAGTCTTCTGGAATACGGCACTGTTGGCATAGAACAAATCAGCTCTTTATTACTATAGTTAAGGTTACAAGGGTACATGGATTACATCCGCACGGCGATCCTATGCCTTCCTAGGATAGTTCTACACTAGCAGCGGAACAACGACGGTGGTGATGGACTCCACTCCGCAGGGACTCTGGCTGGAACGCGTATCCTAGCTCGCAAACGCGGGATCCTCGACAAGTAAGCAATCATGGTAAGACCTGCAAACTGGCATGACATGCCAGGTGAGTACTTTGAATGTACTCGCAAGCCCACAACAAAAATCGGCATTAAGGCAAGACAACATCATAGCAATCGAGATTAGGTAAAGATTTATCATTACCGAAGGAATGATCGAAAATAACAATAACAGGCTACTCTCACCGTACTCTGGTGACCAACTCGTGATCTCTCCAAGAACATTCAGCGAATATCCTGAAGATTGTTACCAAGACTCGTTAGTGGCATGATGTCCGACTGCTACCATACTCAGACGAGTTCTTCCATCATTATTATCACTTCTATGGTTATGGTTGACCACCTAGTGAGGTCTGGACAGGCTGTCCAATACCGTGGCCGCGGCTATTCGAATAGATTCTTCACTCTGCAGAGGTTGCGCACTTTACCCACACCATGAAGCACCTGGCCTCGTGATCCCATTCAGTTGGACCAGCGTTGCTTCAACGAAACCTGTCTGACCCGTGACTCTCCCATCGTACCACCGGCATTCATCCTCCCCCGGGGACCTGCCCTGGGTGGCCCCTGTGTCACCTCGTGACACCTGCCACCATCGTGGCCAAACAAACTGTCCCAAACGGGGACCTGGATCCAAATAACTCAACTGGGCTCACAAGGTTATCGCCGCCTACCGGGCCAGGGTAGCGCGCATGCATAACCTTCCCTGTCGGGTGGTGCCGGTGAAAGAGCACGCGATCAGACCAAGTCAAGGCCGTCCCATACCGGCAAATGTGGTTGCACGAAAAAGTCCGGACAGGTGACTCAAGATCAACCAACTAGGTATCTTAACCCCGAACAGTATTTTTGTCATAGCTGTCACTCCGATATCACAGTAATCCAAGCCAAAACATCCGTCAACTAGTAGTCCAATCACCGATATGCTTAAGCCACTGCTACGAATTCATATCCACAAACTGCCGGATGACATCCCAAAATAATCATAGACAGTAATCTCAACGTCATGGCATCAACAAGTGGGTAAAATACTAGTCACTAACAATCCCATACTCAACATGGTAGTCACCTATTCAAGAATTCACTCAAACATTGCATAATTGAATCCACACTACAAATAATCATACTTACGATTAAAGTAATTGATTAAACCATGATATTGCAATGCAATTATGAATATGAGGGTTGTGGCTTTCCTAGGGATGAAGGAACCAACGGGGAGAAGTGCGGAGAGTCCACGGAAGCATCGCCGAAAAAGGTTCTCTCTCGAAGGGGGCTGATTAGAGGCAAGGGCAAACTGGTCATTTTTATAATGTGAACACATAATGAAATTGATGCCAACATGACGGGCTCGACGAGATGAAGATGTGGGCTTTGGAATCACCTCGATCGGAGCTACGGATGAAAAGATATAGCCACTACTGGAATCAGCAAATTTGCCGTCTGCTAGTTCTTTGCCGTCAGCTGGCGGACGGCAAAGAAGCTCTTTGCCATTAGTTTCCAAAAAACAGACGGCAAAGAACTAGCAGACGGCAAAGAAGCTCTTTGCCATCAGCCGCTTCTTTGCCGTCTGCTAGCAGAAGGGGCAAAGAGGCATTTGGCAGATGGCAAAGAACAGAGGTGGGGCCCGCAGGGGCACGGCGTCCACACGCTAACGGGGCACCCTCTTTGCCGTCTGCTAGCAGACGGCAAAGAGTTAGAACTCTTTGCCGTCTGTCAGCAGACGGCAAAGAGAAAGCACACCACGCGGATCGATCACGCGGATCGATGAGGTGGCAACATCTTAGACGCACTGTGAGATCCACCCCACGCGCAGCCCACCCCACGATCTCTCCTGTGCCTTATCCGGCCACACCACTCTCTTTCTCCCTTATCGTTCCAACCCACCACATGATCGATCTCTCTCCCTTATCTCTCTCACGAACGAACTGGAGGCCACGAGGCCGGTGCCGCCGCCCCTGAGCCGGAGGCCGCCGCCGCTCCCTGCCTTGGTCCGTCGCCGCTCCCTGCCTTGGTCCGCCGCTCCCTCTGCCTCCCGCCGCCGCCCCGGTCGCCGGTCCGCCCACCCCGCCTGCCGTCCTTCCTCTCCCCCGCCGCCCTTCTTCCTCTGGCCGCCATCTTTCTTCCTCTCCCCCTCGCCTGAGCTCCGGCGAGCTCACCTCCAGCCACGCTCGGCCACGCCCGCACCCTTCTTCCTCTCCCCAGCCGCCCATGTTGCTCTCCCCCGCCGCTGCTGCTCCAGCCATGGTCGTCGTCGTCCGCTGCTACTCCGTCCATGGCCGCTGCTCTGGCCACCGTCGTCCACTGTTGCTCCGGCCGCCGTCATCGTCTGTTGTTGCTTTGGCCACACAGCTCGCTGCATGCAGGACGCCGCCACAGTCGTGCTCGCCGGACGCTGGACACGTTGCTCACCGAACGCCGGACACGCTGTACGCGGGGCGCCGGACACACTGCTCGTCGGACACTGGACACGTTGTACGCAGGACGCCGAACACGCTGCTCATCGAACGTTTTTTTTAATATTTCCCTAAATTCTTTGCCGTCAGCCCGCAGACGGCAAAGCACGCCGCTAACCCCTTAACGGACCTAAGCTGCCACGTGTGCCGTCCATGCCCTTTGCCGTCCGCTGGCAGACGGCAAAGACCTTTGCATCTTTGTCGTCGGCCAGCAGATGGCAAACTGGCCTTTACCGGAGCTTATTCAGCCGGATGTGATGCCGTCTGCTGGCTGACGGCAAAGACCTTTGCCGTCCGCAATGCATGCCTTTGCCGTCAGCCATGGCGGACGGCAAAGTTGCTGATTCCAGTAGTGAGCCCGACGAAGTTTAGGGACCAATCTGCAAAAAGATACTCTACAAACAGGTCCCTGGCTGGTTTAACGGAAAGCGCATTTTCAGATAATATGTCTTCTGCATAATGAAAACGTATTTCTAGCTGAAATAGAACCGGATTGCACTTCCAGAAATGGAAAACGTATTTCGGAGAATACGTCTCCACTTACTCAGGCGCGGGCCCGGGGCCAAGTCAATGCCTAGAGACCGACGTGTGGGCCCCGCACCTCTCTCTCTCTCCTCTCTGCCCCTGTCTTCTTCCTCCCGCTGGCTGCCCGCGGAACAGAGGAGGGTGGCGCGCGCCGGCGTTCCCCCGGCGACACAGGCCGTCTCCGGCCGAGGTCCGGCCACCGGCGTGACCGGGGCGATGAGCCGCGTCCATCCCGCCCGGTCGTGGGTGCCGTGGTGGCCTGGAATAGAGGCGGCTTCGGGTGCCTGCGGCGATGGGTTCGGCTGGTGATGGAGCTCATTGCTACGGGGCACCGGAGGGCAAGGAGAAGGGCAGGGAAGCTCCTCCGGGCTCGAGAGGGTCCTCTGGGAAAGGAATGGCGAGGGGAGGGGCTCGGCACTGGGCGAATTTAGGCGAGGGTTGCCAACGGCCACGGAGGCCAATGGAGGCGGGGAGGGGCTCCGGGGCTCGGGTGAGCAGCCAGGGAGGGTAGAGGTGCGAGGTGAGGGCGATGAGATGCTCGGGAGGGCTCAGGGTCCTTTTTATAGTCACGGCGATCTCGCCGGATAAGCTCGGCCACGGTGGCGAGCTTATCCGTGCACTGGAGCTTGGGGGCGTGGCTGGCGGCTTGCGGCGACAAGAGGCTTCGAGGAGGGATGGAGAGGTCTCAGGAGCACTCGAGAGAGCTCGAGGAAGAAGAAGACAGAGAAGAAGACGACGGCGACGCGGTCACGGGCTGCACAGAGCGGAGGCGGGGCTCGCCGTGGCGTGAGGAGGAAGGGAGAAGAGGGGGAGAGGGGTCCAGGAGAAGGACTACGACAAGAGGAAGCCCCTGGACATGGCTAGATGTCGAGGGAGGGGAGGAAATAGACGAGACCGAGGGTCCCAACTGCCAGAGCGCGCGCATGACATGCCAAACGCATGGTCACCGCGTGAACTGGCGCACGAGGTGCACCCTGGCATGCAACATCCTGTCTAGCAGCAAGTCCTCCCAAGGACTGGTCCCTCTGAGGTGATGGATCGATAAGGGGAACTGTGGTTAGATGGGAGTGATCACCTAAAGTTTGCTGGCAGCAGATGTTTGAAATGAAATGAGAGAGATTGAGCAGGGGATGGACTCTGGTTTTTGGCCGAGAGCTATCACACACTAAGATGATCACTTCTGCAAATTTACAGCTCATTTGAATGAGGATAAATAGCACTTGCAGTTCAAGTGACCCTACTGACCAGAAATGCTCATCTTGATGTGGCTCTCACCTACTTGCTTGGATGTAGCTGAAATTTGATATAGGCATATGAAGACACTGTGCAAGTTTCATGCCATTTGAATAAACCAAAATGGTACTTCCTTCACACAGCATCCTACTAGACAGAATGTTAGGAAAATTCTAGTGAATTATTGGCTAGATGGAATGAGCCCAAATATTGTGGAGATAAGTTATATGGGTAGGAGAATGTTCTGGTAAAATTTCATAAATTATGGAGCAACATAAAATATAGTTGCTTCACAGTCCAAAATAATGACCAGAAACAAAGATTTGATGTTGTGGTCACATGGTTGATGGGATGATGCTCACATTTGGTGGAGAGTCATGATTTGAGGATATGAAGATGCTTGCAAAATTTCAACTCATTTGCATACTTTTAGCTAGCACTTGCTTCACAAAGCTTCCTCTGGATCAGAAACTTTGGAAATTTGCCAAGAAATATTTACTAGCCAAATTGAGTTGAATTTTGTCATGTGGCAATGATATGGATAGGAAAGAGTGCCCAAAAAGTTTGGGAGCAAGCAAGCAAATATAGAGGGTACTTGCTTCACAACTTGACAGCTAGGGCAGAATCAGAAAAGGAATATTTGAGGAATATTTTTTAACATGGCAAGGAATGGTTTTATCATATTTGAGGAAGATATGACCCAAGCAATATATGAGAATTATTTGGGAATTTTTGGTATGATAGAAATGTGGGCTGCTTCACAACCCAGGGCAAACAGGGTTATTCCTTTAATAGAAAAAGGAATATTCCCAAGAAAAAGATTATTGGGATTGGTCCAAGATGGAAATGACAAGGTCTTGGGATGGTTTGGATAATGGCAAGCCACTTGGGAAGAAAAAACAAGGGTGATCCCTCCAGGTTCCAAGACTACCAAGCCACAGAAAAGCAAAACCAGACCAAAATCAAACGAAAAAGAAATGGGCAAAATCCAGGGTGTTACAGTTGCCTCAAAATTTGCCGGGGTGGATCGCTGTGACCACCAGTCTACCGGTGCCGAGCTTGTTAGGTTTTCGTGTCCTCGTACTCTTCTGCTTCGGCCCCGGTCTCGGCGCCGGTGTCGGTGCCGGTGGTGGTGTCGGTGTCGGGGTCAGCGGCGGTGTCACCGTCCGCTGTGACATGACGGCCCTGACTACACAAAAAGTCGAGGTAATCGTGTTCATGCTGTAAGCGATCGTTGACCTCATGATGATCAGAAGCTCCGGCTTCGTCATTGTTCGACATATTTCCTACGTACTGTTTAGTTTGCTCGTTTAACTCTCAGAATATAATAAAATAAATAATTAATGACATAAAAAGGCCTATGGTTTGCCGGAATGCCATTTCATTCCCGTCCTGGCAATTCCCGGGCACTCGATATGTCCTAATTTCTAGCACAAGTCATGCCAAAATCCACGGGAAATTTCGGCATGACCTTCGCTAAAAAGTGGACATATCGAGGGCCTGAAATTCGCCGGAACGGAAATCAATCAACATTCCGGCAAAACATAGGCCACTCGCATAATTTTCCCTGCAAACAACAAAAGGCCACTTGGGCACATTCATAGGCCACTTGGCCACAATCGAATAATTCAAATTCAAATTCTTTCATACTACATTTTTCCTACACAATTCTAGGGCTCAAATTATGAACCGTAGAACTCAATTCAAATTATGTCCTAAATTGTGAACCATAGCACTCAATTCCGATTTGTGTCCTAATAAAAATAATGAACCCTAGAACTCAATTCAAATTATGAACCCTATAAAATTATGAATTCCTATTTCTGCCATTTGAACCCTAGAACCCTAGAACTAAGTCAAAATTATGAATTCCTATTTCTGCCATTTGAACCCTAGAACTAAAATCCCCCTAATGAACCCTAGAACTAAGTCAAAATTCCGCTAATGAACCCTAGAACTAATAGCACAGACATGAGAGGGGGAGGGTAGAGAGAGGATGCTCACCGGAGGGGATGTGGCGATGACGAGGAGGGGCGGCCTCGGGTGGCGGCGGACTGTGCTCTGGCAGCAAGGAGGGGCTCGGGGAAGAGGCCTCCGACGCGGAGGGGCTCGGGGAAGATGGCTCCGGCGGGGAGGGGCTGCGACGGCGACGGCGACGAGAGGGAGATCGAGGTAGAGAGGGCGCTTGAGAGAGAGTGAGAGAGAGGGGCATGGAGAGAAAAGGAAACGGCCGGCTGGTGGATTAAGTTAGTAATAGCAGTAGCACGGTTTAATAAAACGCGCTATAGCTAACTCAATAGCAGTAGCGAGTTTTAATAAAATGCGCTATTGCTAACTCAATAGCAGCAGCGCGTTTCAGTAAAACGCGCTACTGCTATTCCTTTCTCTTTACATTTTTTCCTTTTCATTCTCTTTTCATTTTCTGCTATTATTTTTTATTTTTATTTTCATTTTTCATTTCTCCTTTTTCTTTTTCTTTTCATTGTCTTTTCTTTTCCGAAAGACGACGACCGAGCCGGAACCATGTGCATGGTGGTAAGAAGAGAAGGTGATTCATTAATGTATATAACTAAGACGATATATATTACATCATTTGACCGATAAAGGTTAATTGCGTATACAAAATAGATACATATATATAAATGATAGTTTCTCAGCGTTGACATTTTTGTTTCTGAGTGAGCTTCTTTTCTTTCTTGTTCGGTGTCGAATAATTGAGCCCCTCGTTGTGACTTTTTCTTTTCCATGGAGTACGATTTTTCTTCTTTAATGTAGTCTTCATTCTTATTTTGACGTACGCCTCATCGTTATCGTTATTCCCTCATTGGGTTGCCGTACTGGTCATAGTCTTCCACGTTGGCAACTCCATCCATTCCGATGATACTCCTTTTGCCTCTCCTCACGACAACACGTCTCTGATTTGTCGGGTCGGTTAGGAAGATGCATTGTGTCACGTGCTTAGCATGTACCCATGGCTCATTTTTAGCGGTGACATTCACGGTAGTGTTGTTGGCGTCGGGTATGGACATGGTAGTGAAAAACCGGTTTTCTGTCTGGACGGACTTAGCCCATCTGACAGGAAACATCATCGCACCGTGCACCAGAGTAGTCAACTCCCAGCTCTCTTCGACTCTTCCATAGAATCTTTCAGTTGCGCCGTTGTTGCTGGTCATGCATTCCATCGTCATCCCTGAGTTCTGGTACTCACTCATTAAATCTTTGGCCTCCGTATAGAACATGTATCCATTGATATCGTATGCCTGATAGGTCACGAGGTTGGGTGCGGGGCCATGTGCTAAGGCTTATATGGGCAATCCGTCAGTAGAGCCCTCTTCCGGGGGATTAGCAAGAACATGTTGTTTGAACCAAGGCAAGAAAGTGAGGTTGTGCTCTCTAATAACTTCGGCGTCCGTCTTGCGCAGCCCCTGATCACAGTATTTCTTTGCGATGGTTTCTTTGTGCAGTGTCACAAAAGGATCTAACACGTTTAGGTACTGTAACACTACTAAGTTTGCTATGTCAATGTCTTTGCGTCGACCCGAGTGGTCCACATGCATTTCCCTCCGGCCGTAGGTGTGACCTTCACCTCCGAGCCTCCCAAGGTGCTTGTTGACGGGCAAACCAACAACAGGGTCTCTGGCGATGCCTAGATAATTCTCGCAAAAGGAGATGCACTCTTCGGTCAGAAAGCCCTGGACGATGCTTCCATCCGGACGGGACATGTTATGAACGAATCCTTTGATGACCCCATTCATCCTCTCGGACGGCATCATGCTATGCAGGAATGTCGGCCCGAGGTCAATGATGTCGTCCACAATGTGGACACACAGATGCACCATGACCTCAAAGAACACGGGCGGGAAGTACATCTCAAGCTCATTTAGTATGACAATGATCTCTTCCTGTAGCCTTCGGAGTTGCTTCACACTGATCGACTTTTGAGAGATAACATCGAAAAAGTTACAGAGACCAATAAGCGTGTCACGGACGTATTGGTCCATTATCCCTCTAATGGCAACAGGTAGTATCTACGTCATCATCACGTGACAGTCATGAGACTTCATCCCGCTGAACCTTTTCTTCTTCGTGTCTAGAAATCTGCTTATCTTCCCACAGTAACCGGTTCTAACTTTGATTCGACTAAGGAACTTGAAGAATTGATCCAGCTCCTTCGTACTTAAGTTGAAGCAAGAAGGGGGGACAATATTTCTCTTCCTTCTTGTTGACATTTTTGCCCCTGTCCCCCACCTCCGTCTCCGTCTCCGTGTTCTTCGACGACTTTTTACAGGGCATGTGTAGATCTGCCTTGATTTCCAAATCTTCCAAGTCTTTTCTTACCTTCGGCCTATCCTTGGTCTTGTCCGGCATGTTCATCAGTGTCGCAAGCAAACTCTCGAGGACATTCTTCGTGATATGAATTTGATCAAGGCAATGAGGCGTGTCGAGTTTGGGCCAGTACTGCAAGTCCCATAAAACTGACCTTGTTTTCCATTCCTTCAGCAGTGGCTCCGGTGCTTTTTTCATCTTTCCCTGCGCGGGGCACTCTTCCCAGTTTTTCAACAACTCATAGATTTCGGCGCCGCTCCTCTTACGTGGAGGTCCTCGATGCTCAGCCTCACCATTGAATAGATCTCCACGGTTTCTCCATGGGTCATCCTTCTCGAGCCATATTCGATGCCCCATGTACATGATTTTCCCAGACCCGCCATCTTTCGTTGACGTTAGCTGCTGAGACATTGTATCATCTATGCACTGGGTGCATCCACCATATCCATGGCACACCAGTCCTGCGACATATCCGTAACCGAGATAGTCATGCACCGTCGTCATCAGAGCGGCTCTCATATAGAAATACTCTCCTTTGCTGGCATCCCATGTCTTGATCGGTGTTTTCCATAACGTGTCTAACTCCTATTTTAGTAGCCCGAGATAAAGATTAATACTATTTCCCAGTTGTTTTGGCCCTTCTTGAATCAGCATGCTCATGTGTATGTACTTTGTCTTCATGCACATCCAGGGAGGGGAGGTTGTACATCCATACAAACACGGGCCATGTGCTATGGTTAGTGTTCTGGTTGCCAAATGGATTCATGCCATCGGTAGTCGTGCCAAGCATGATCTTCCTTGGATCTACTGCGAAATATCGATATTCGGCGTTGAACGCTCTCCACTGGCTTGCATCCGCGAGATGTCTCAGCTTCGGATCATCTTCATCGTCAGGCTTCACCCTCTCCACGTGCCAATGCATGAGCTTTGCTTCCTTAGGATCTATGAAATAACGTTGCAGACGGGGAGTGATCGGTAAGTACCATACAACTTTCTGAGGAGATTTCTTTCCGGCTTTCTTATATTGAGAAGCATTGCACACAGGACAGCTGGTTTTTTCCGCATGCTCCTTCCGATAAATGATGCAATCATTGATGCATGCTTGGTATCTAATGTGCGGCAAATCAAGAGGTCACATGATTTTCTTGGCCTCATCGACACTAGTAGGACATAGGTTCCCTGTGGGGAGAACCTTCTTTAGATACTTGAGAAGCTCATCGAGGCTTCTGTCGGTCCATTTGTTTTTAGCCTTCGTCTTTAGATTGCAACCAGCATACAATGGAGTCTTCGAGTCTACCTGCAATTGCTCTAGCTTGGACTCCTCTCTAGATCTAGAAGCAGCGCTGTCGCTAGTCGTCTTCTTGCGAAGCAGGTCTCAAACATGATGGTCCTGCAGGATTGAACTTAGTAGTGAAGAATGTTGCGGCGTGTTCGCGGCGTCATGTCCTGCCTCCTCTCTGCTGCCATGTCCATCGCTGCCATGTCCGGCCTCTTCTTCGCCGCCATGCCGAGCCTCTTCTTCGCCGCCATGTCCGGCCTCTTCTCCACCGCCATGTTCGTCCTCTTCTCCGCCGCCATTATCGGTCATCTCTTCGTCAGGTCCAATGTCCTCATTGGCTTCCCCATCGATGTCATCATCTTCACTTATCCACTAAGTATAGCCATCCATGAAACTAGTCATGAGCAGGTGCACTTTCAAACGGCCTGCCTTAAAGGGGTCGTGCAAGACTCCTCCTTTGCATATTCGACACGGACATAAAATCTCCTTCCGGTTATTTTCATACATGTCGTGCACCACAGATCGGAACCATCTTTCCACCATCGTTCCAGTGACCTTCATGATCGCCTGCGTGGTATAATTAATAAGCAACAGGATTATAAACTCATCCATGCATGCATGCATCAAAGTCATACAAAAATTCCGCGTGACCTTCCCTAAAAAAGGACATATAGAGTTTGCCCGAAATTCGCCGAAACAGAAATAAATCGACATTTCGGCAAAACATAAGCAACTGTCATGTCACACACAATTCGGCAAATACACATATAGGCGGCAACTCTCCGCCGCCATTATTATCGGTCATATCGCACACATATTTTCCATTAATTCTTCCAAAGCACAATTTTTTACCCCACCTAGCTATCTCGAGAGAGAAGCACACGGTGACTAGATGATGGCTTTGTACTTCATTAAAGAATAGATCTAGTTGTGGAGTTGATAGGTTCCGCTTACTAAATGGATAGATCTACCTAGTAGGGGAAGGAGATGCATGGCTAGCTCTAACTAGTGAAGGGAGGAGATAAAAGAAAGGAAGCATTAAAGTGGAGGGAGGAGGGAATAGATCTAGTTGGGTGCATTAATGGAGATGGTGGAGGGGGCATTAAAGTAGAGAGAAGAGAGGTAGGAGAAGGAAGAGAGAAGAAATCGGAGGTAGTAGTAATGGGGGAGAATAAAGTGAGAGAGAAATCGAGGGAAAGAGGAAGGGGGAGGGGGAGAGGGGAATTAAAGGTGGTTGTGCGCCCTAGCAGTAGCGCGCTTCTGTGGAACGCGCTACTGCTATCAGCATTAGCAGTAGCGCGTCTATTAAAGCTGAGCTGCCGCTAAGCGGGGCCGATCAGGTGGCACATCACGAGCGTACTTCCAGCGTGTCTTTTCAAAACGCGCTACTGCTAAACTACATAGCAGTAGCGCACTACTGCTCTGGATGGTCGTGTGGGTAACCATACCAGCAGCGAGTTTTACTCTCCCGCGCTACTGATAAGTCTGGATCAGTAGCGTGTTTTACTGGAACTCACTACTGCTAAGTAGTAGTAGCGAGTTTCCCTATCATGTGCTACTGCTAAATATCCACCTATAGGCTTTTCCCTAGTAGTGGTAGTGTTTCGATCATGTCTGCATGTTCTCGAACCCGTAGGGTCACACACTTAACGTTCGGTAACGCTAGGGTAGTAATGAGATATTCATAATGGTGAGAAGGAATATTATTCAGAGTCTCAGATGGGAAATGGGACATCACGAAGAGCCTCAGAATGGTCCGGAGTTAAAGTTTCATATAAGGAAAGTCAACTTTTAGGGTTTTGGAAAAGTTCAAGAATTTGCTGGCATTGTACCGGAAAGTTTTAGAAGGTTTCGGGGGGTCTACCAGTGGGACCCACCTACCCCGGAGGCCTGCATGGGCTGAGGGGTGGTGACCCGGTGTACATGGGCCAGGCGCACCAGCCCCCCAAGGGCCCATGCGGCTGGGGTGGGGAAACGGGCGCCTCCACTTGGCTTGGAGGGCAAGCCTCCCCCCTGGCCGCCGCCCCCTCTCCTTGGAGGAGGTCCAGGGCAGGCCGGCCCCCTCAACCCCCTATATAAATAGAACAGAGAGGCTGGGCGCAGCCACACAGCAACCCTGGCCACTGCCCTCCCTCTCTCCCTCCACCTCGTCGTTTACGCTTGGCGAAGCCCTGTCGGAGTTCCACCACCACCACTACCGCCATGCAGTCGTGCCGCTGGCCTAGATCCCATCTACCTCTCCCCCTCGCTTGCTGGATCGTATAGGAGGAGACGTCACCGAGCTGTATGTGTGCACATCTGAGAGATGTCGTTCATGCGGTGCTAGATCGGATTGGATCGTTGATTGGATCATGAAGAGAACCACTACATCAACCACGTTCTTTAGAACGCTTCCACTTTTTGTCTACAAGGGTATGTACACATTCTCCCTCTCATTGCTATGCATCTCCTAGATTAGATCTTGGGTGGATCCGTTAGAACTTTTTTGTTTTTCATGCAACTTTCCCCATCATCTCTTTGATCCATATTACTTGTCACGGCTTTAGTACAACTTTACAAGGAGATGTGGTGTGGCATCGTCGGCAGGCGAAATTAAGATTAAGAATGGGTCCATTGGGGCGGTCAAATCGATGATGGCGATCGAATCGCAGATGACATTGACGATAGTTGGGAGCCGTGGAATACATGCTGGTGCGACTATCAGAAGATCCGTCATCAAGATGATGATTGAAACACCACTTCATGTATGGAGTAAAATCTCTTTTTCTGACCTTTATTGATCGTGCTCAGCACCGGCAGACTTTGTGTCGTTACCTTGTTGAATGCATTATCTTCTCGTTGAGGTGCTGGCCAGGCAACTCAGATGAAAATCCTTGTCCTGGCAATCTTCAGCCGGACATGGCAACTATGGCGCGAGGATGTTTATTTCTTCTTGAACGATTGTTGCAGAAGAAGTCCATAGTCCTTGCTGTAAACTTCATGCCTTGTAACGGTTCTGACGTACCTCTTCATGTTTTGTACCCTATTTATTGATGTATTTAGCCTCGCTACTTAATTAAAACCCATGAAATGGAGGTGGGGGGCGGTTATTTTGAAAAAAAAATGTATTTTGAAGTGGCAAAATCCTGAAAACAAAGAGACCACAATCGGGTGCACAATGGCAAGATTTTCACCGAAACTCATTGGTTTAGCCTAACTAAGTTAGATAGCTTCAAGGATTGGTTGGCAAGATTGTCATGGAACAAAGAGACAATCTTCCTTTTCTTCATGCCAATAGTAGAAAACAGGGCTTTGATCCTAGCCAGATCAGAGCATTAGTCCCGGGCTTTTTACGAACCGGGACTAATGGGAGCATCAGTCCCGGTTCGGGAGGCTAGGACGCCGGCCGGGCATCGGCATGCATCAGTCCCGGTTCAGATGGGACCTTTAGTCCCGGTTTGAGCCACGAACCGGGACTAAAGGGGTGGTGGCAACAGTTCGCCTAGCGCGAGCCCTTTTAGTCCCGGCTCGTGGCTAAAACCGGGACTAAAGGTCCAAACCGTTCGATTCCCGCACCTTGGAAGTTGTTCCGCGCGAGATCAAACGCAACAGTAACCGCGACGCTATAGTAAACGCGACCAGTGCCTCCATTTCTGTTCGTCTCCCTCTCCTCTCTTCTGCCCCATCCTCCACTATGAATCCAATCACTCGCTACGGGAAGGTGCTCGCACATGGCACGACCAATCTCCATGTCGTTTACACGAACGACAGCGCCAAAGTGAAGGTTTTTCTTTCCATGTTCGAGGAATGGCTTCAAGAGGAGAAACACAAGTTCATGGGCTTCGATCTCGAGTACACGGCCGGTGGTCACGATGTTGCCGTCGTCCAACTTTGTTTCAAGCAACGTGTCATGGTCTTTCAGTGGGCAAGGTAATACGAAACTTGTCATAGTTTTAATTGGGGCTTTTCTTTGATTCATAGGATAGGAAAATTGCATAGGAATAGGAGGATTGGGAATGTCGAGAACATGTCATAGTTTCCTTGATTCATAGGAAAAATGCATAGGAAAATTGGGGCTTTTTCTTTGATTCATAGGAATGGGGCTTTTCTTTGATTCATAGGAAAATTGCATAGGAATAGGAGGATTAGAAAAATTGCATAGGAATAGGAATAGGAGGATAGGAATAGGATAGGAAAATTGCATAAGAATTTTCCTTGTAGTTGCATATTGGCCATCTTGGGAGAACATGTCATAGTTTAGGGGCTTCTTTTGATTCTTATTATACTTGTTATGATTCTTATTATACTTGTGCCGAATTATACTTGTTATGATTCTATTATACTTGTTGCAGCAGTATTTAACACATTTGTTCAATTTTGTTGTTGCAGTAGTGACAAGCACTGTCCAAAACTCATGGAGTTCATTCACAGCGGCATATATTTTGCTAGTGTTGATATAACGAATGACAAGATCAAGATGAGGCACACTTGGGGTATTGAGATACCAGCTGAATGCCACATTGATCTTCAGGGCAGGTTCAGGCTTGAGCATGACAAGACTTCAATGGCTGATATGGCAGCCGCCCTGATCGACGAGGAGTACGCTGATATGAAGACAAAATTCCCCAAGTCAGGGCACAAACTTTGGGAGAAGACCCAATTGACCCTATCAACATTGAGTATGCAGCAATAGATGGGTATGTTGCATACGAGTTGTACCGCAGGATTGGAATCTGCAATTATGGGTAGCGTCACCTCGTACCGCTAGTATCTCCTGCTTGGGGGTATTCTGATCCGGACGATGAGTAGTGTTTGCAATGGCGAACACTTTTAACTCTATTATGTAGTGCTTGGGGGTCTCCTGATTCGGACGAGTAGGTTTGAAATCCGGAATAGTAGGATTGGTATCTTCAATTATGCAATACTTTCTGTAATGGATATCTGAACTATTATTTCTATTATGTCCCTGTTTAAGTACGGTTTGTGTGTAAGAATATTTAGTATGATGTGAGCAAGCTTTCTGAAGCATTGTGATGTATGTGATGAATATTGTCCATGGTTACGGCGTAATAAGCAAGGGACACACGCGAAGAAAAATTGAAGACTTTCTCTCCACAACTATTCTGATGATGGCTTTGATCTAGAATATCACTGTAGTTAAATATAATATTAACTAAAATTATCAAAGTATTTATTTGTTAAAAAGAATGAACTAAAAAGAATCAACTAAAATATTAACTAAAAAGAATGAACTAAAAAGAATCAACTAAAACATTAACTAAAAAGAATGAACTAAAAAGAATCAAAATAATATTAACTAAAATTATCAAAGTATTTATTTGTTAAAAAGAATGAACTAAAAAAATCAACTAAAATATTAACTAAAATCACCCACATAGCATGTGCTAAAAAGTTGAGATGGTCTAGTTTGTACACGAAGTGCATCCAGTTTTTGCCGTAACCCTCTCAACTTTTTAGCACTTGCTATGTGGGTGAAATGATGATACCATGCCAACTTGCAACCATTTCAGAGTTCATTTGCAGTGCTTCTCAATTCAGGGTCATTTTAGCTCAAAATAAATCATGAAATGCATGAAAAATAGCAAATGAAGTCAGAAAAGGGTTGAAAAGTGATGATGTGGCTTTGAATGGTGCATATTGAATGCAGAAAAAGTCTTGAGTTCAAATATGTTTAAAAAATTGAAATCGTTTTGTAACAGATGAGTTTTCGTCCGAAACCCTGACACTTCGAAATAGATTGTCCAGTTTGTACACGAAGTGCATCCAGTTTTTGCCGTAACCCTCTCAACTTTTTAGCACATGCTATGTGGGTGAAATGATGATACCATGCCAACTTGCAACCATTTCAGAGTTCATTTGCAGTGCTTTTCAATTCAAGGTCATTTTAGATCAAAATAAATCATGAAATGCATGAAAAATAGCAAATGAAGTCAGAAAAGGTTTGAAAAGTGATGATGTGGCTTTGAATGGTGCATATTGAATGCAGAAAAAGTCTTTAGTTCAAATATGTTTAAAAAATTGAAATCCTTTTGTAACAGAAGAGTTTTCGTACAAAACCCTGACACTTCGAAAGAGATTGTCCAGTTTGTACACGAAGTGCATCCAGTTTTTGCCGTAACCCTCTCAACTTTTTAGCACATGCTATGTGGGTGAAATGATGATACCATGCCAACTTGCAACCATTTCAGAGTTCATTTGCAGTGCTTTTCAATTCAGGGTCATTTTAGCTCAAAATAAATCATGAAATGCATGAAAAATAGCAAATGAAGTCAGAAAAGGTTTGAAAAGTGATGATGTGGCTTTGAATGGTGCATATTGAATGCAGAAAAAGTCTTTAGTTCAAATATTTTTTTTAAAATGAAATCCTTTTGTAACAGAAGAGTTTTCGTCCAAAACCCTGACACTTCGAAAGAGATTGTCCAGTTCGTACACGAAGTGCATCCAGTTTTTGCCGTAACCCTCTCAACTTTTTAGCACATGCTACGTGGGTGAAATTATGATACCATGCCAACTTGCAACCATTTCAGAGTTCATTTGCAGTGCTTCTCAATTCAGGGCCATTTTAGCTCAAAATAAATCATGAAATGCATGAAAAATAGCAAATGAAGTCAGAAAAGGGTTGAAAAGTGATGATGTGGCTTTGAATGGTGCATATTGAATGCAGAAAAAGTCTTGAGTTAAAAACTTTAATAGTAAAATAAATTTTCATAAAGTATATTTTGTTACAAGCTTTAATAGAAACTAAAAAGCTTTTATAAAACTCTAATAGCAAAAGGAATCAACTAAAAAGAACCAATAAAAAACAAAACTTATGCAACTAAAATTATATAACTAAAAATAACATATGCAAAAAATAACATTAAAAATCATAATATATGCAAAAAAAGGCCCGCCTACTAGGCACGACGGCCTGCATAAGACTATAAACCCTATAAATGGGCCAGGATGCAGGCCCGCAGTGCTAGCAGGCCCACCAGGGCATCAAATAGGCATGGACTACCTGCATTAGAGAGGAGCTCGAGAGGGCAGCGGCAGCAGCGCTTATAAACCACTCCGAGCCCCTCTCGACTACCGAGGTGGGACTAAACTTTTGGTACGGGAAGCACAGCCCTTTAGTCCCGGTTGGAGCCTCCAACCGGGACTAATGCCCCCCTTTAGTCCCGGTTGGTGCCACCAACCGGGACCAAAGGTCTCTGCTTCCCGCCCTTTGGGCTGCTGGAAATTGACCTTTAGTCCCGGTTGGTGGCACCAACCGGGACTAAAGGGGGGGCATTAGTCCTGGTTGGAGCCACCAACCGGGACTAAAGGTCTCTGTATATAAGCGGGAGTTGTGAAAAATTCCAATCCATTGCAGCTTCTTCTCTCCTCGGCGCCGACGACGACATCGACGCCGCCAGGCTGCCGGATTTTGCCGTCGCCCTCGCCGACGCCCTGCCGTCCCCGAGCCCGCTGACCGTCGCCGGCGCCACACCTCCTCGCGCGCCCTCCTCCCCGTCGCCGTCGCCGCGCCCTGCCCCGCCGTCGCCGTCGCCTCGCCCTGCCCCGCCGTCGTCGCACCCCTGCCCCTACGTCGTCGTCGCCGTCGCTGCGCCCTGCCCCTACATCGCCGTCATCGTCGCCTCGCCCTGCCCCACTGTCGCCGTCGCCTCGCCCTGCCCCGCCGTCGCCGTCGCCTCGCCCTGCCCCGCCGTCGTCTCGCCCCTGCCCCAACGTCGTCGTCGCCGTCGCCGCACCCCGCCCCTACGTCGCCATCGCCTCGCCCTGCCCCACTGTCGCCGTCGCCTCGCCATTCCCCGCCGTCGCCTCCCCCTGCCCCGTCACCGTCGCCACGCCCCTACCGGCCTCGACGTCGCTGCATCGGCCCCTGTCCCTGCAGTGAGCCCATTGAACATGGCTTGTTGATGCTGATGGCTTGTTGCTTTTTGAGAGTTCTTGTTTACTGTTAATTACCATATCGCCGTACCCGTATCGCCGTATCGCCGTATCCGTATCGCCGTACCCGTATCGCCGTATCCCGTATCGCCTTACCCGTGTCGCTATATCGGTGCTTCGTAGGTTGCCAGTCCCACCATCTGAACATAATGCACTTGAGAATTTTCATATGTTCGTAGAATGATAACTTCGACATGAGGGGGGTGGGGGTCCGCAAGTATCCTCGAGGACCATGAGAGAGGCGTACGGGTTCAAACCCGTTTCAGTAATACCCGAACCCGAAACCCACCATCCCCGTCAAAATACCACGCTAAGCATATTGGGCCATTCAGCCTTCACTACAAACGACCATGAGAGAGGCGGTCCGCAAAGTATCCTCTCTCGAAAGATAGGGCGACTCATCAGACATGAGGGGGGGAGGAGTCCTCGACGAACGTCTGAAACTGACTGTTATAAAACTTGTGAATTTTGCATGATGTTTCCCACTAATCCATTGCTCATATGCATATGATTCCTTGTTGTGATTAAGTCTATGTTTGCCACTAATCCATCTCTCATGGTTGTATATTGCCACGTTGTAACATTTGCAGAAACTATGGCGGACAGAGACTTAGAAAAAGAACAGTTGTTGGGGGATATAATACGAGAGGTAGGTGATATCGATCTCACCTTCTTGTCGTTTCTCAACGAGACCGATGGTGAGGAAAGAGAGGATGGCGGCTCCGGTGAGGAGGAAGGAGATCATGACTGCTCCGGTGATCGAACTGGAGACGAAGGAGATCATGACGGCTCCGGTGATCGAATGGAGAAGGGAGCCATAACTGCTTCAGAGTCCGGCGAGGTACATATTAATTAATCCTCTGCCGACTAGATGCATTAATTTTTTTGTATGTACATATATTAACGCTTCTTTCTTCTTTTAATTAGCCATCCGGATCGAGCTCTGCTTCCGTAAGGAGACGAGGCCCGATGAGAAGGTTGGACGCGCAAGAAAGGTTCACGATCGAAGAAGTCTCTCAAGAAGGCCAACCGATTGCTCCCTACCGGCCCAAGAACAAATTTATACATCAGTGCGGAGTGGTTGTTAGGGACATCATCCCGATCACCTGCCAAGAATGGAATAAGAAGAAGGACCCTCAAGTTCCTTATGTCAACGATAGACTGAAAGATGATCTTTGGACCAATGTGATGAGAAATTTCAGTCTACCGCCAGAGGAGGATCCGAATAACGCAGTTATACAGCGAAAGGTCAGGGCGTTTGCTCTTAAGAAGATGGCAGAACTATTCAAGAACTGGAAGAAAGTATTGAACAAGAAGTTTGTCGAGAAAGACAAGACTCCAGAATTCAGAGGTCAATATGAGAAGATGAGAGATCACTGGCCCGCATTTGTGGCCTACAAGAAATCGGAGAAGGCTAAGAACAGGTCACTTACAAATAAGAAAAATGCCGCAAGGAAGGAGTTTCACCATGTTACGGGGTCAGGTGGCTACAGCAAAGCCCGGCCTACGTGGGACAAAGCTGAGCAAGACCTGCTTGCTAAAGATGTCCAACCAGCGACATTGCACTGGACAGATCGGGCAAGGACTTGGTTCTTTGGGGTTGGGGGAACTTTGGACCCAGAAACAGGGAAGTGTGTCTGGACGAAATCTCAACTTGCAATACCATTCAAAAAGCTTGAGGAAACAATCAAGAAATCGCTGGAAGGGACGTTTGTTCTCAACAGAGAGAAGGACGAGCTGTCATTTGCCCTCGGGAATCCTGAACACCCTGGACGAACATGAGGCACATCAGGCTCCGTTCCGTGGAAGGTTGGGTTTCCCGACAGCGCTGGTTACAGAAGCCGACAGAGAAAGAAGAAAGAGGAAGCAAGCGAAATGTAGAAGTTGAATGAAAGAATAGCGAAACTAGAGGCACTTGAGAGCCAGCGAGCTACCGGCCAACCATCTCAGCTGCACGACGATCCTTCATTGGAGACTACCCACGATGCTACCCCACCATCTCAGCGGAGAAGCAGCGTGGCTTCCACTGAGCTCGTTCATCCTGATAGCACGGCTCCTCGCTACCCCATGGATGGTATCACGCATAATGAACATTGTGTGCTAATGGCGAAATGTCATAACCTGACCTTCAAGGCGGCGGTCGGCTATGTCTTACCTCCTCGACCTGATGCAACTTTCCATTGCACTCCGGTTCCAGCTGGCTTTGCTATTGTCGGGGTGGATGAAATAATGGACGGATCTGATGGGCTGCAGCTTGATTACGCTACAGGTGAAGGGGATCTTCTTCTTCGATATGCCTTAAGGACTACCTGTCTATGGAGAAAGGAACACATCGTGCTTACAAACTGGACGCCGCCTCAGCAGACTCAGGCGGAGGAGGCCCCGGTGCTTGAGTCGTCTCCGGTGCGTCAGCCGTCTCCGCCGCCTCAGTGGACTCCGACGGAGGAGGCCCCTCAGCAGAATCCTCCTCCACCTCAGCTGTCTCCGCCGCATCATCGGACTCCGCCTCCTCCGCCGCGTAAGCAACAGCGAAAGAGAGTCGCCGCCACTCCGGCGGCTAGCAGCAGTACGAAACAGAGAAGATTCAGATACGGCCCAAGCCTGAAGCCTCTTCCCAAGTTACCCTACGACAGGTCTGAGGAGGAACTCAACGAGATCATGGATGCCGATGTGAAACGTCAGCTCGCAACGAGATCAGCGAAGCGAACTCTGGATGCCCTTAGGCGACCACCACCACCTCCGCTGCCATCAAACTATGACCGATGTATTCAAAAGAAATATGATCAAGCGAGGCGGTCAGGAAGCTTAAGTAGAAGTGGCTCAAGAAGTGGGAAAACAATTCCCCAGCTCGGCGAACAAGAACTGCAATCGTGCCCTCCGCTCAAGGTGGTTACCGATATCGCTAATGATCCAGAGAAAGCGGCCAATGGTCTTGCTATCACTGTTGATGATTACTTACCCGATTCGGTACAGTTCGAAACGGCTGCGGTAGTACCATCCTTAAGCTACGAGCATGGGAAGCCTCTCATCACACGTGAGGAGCTCAAGGGTCTACCAACGAGGATGCGACATTTGCATGAATGGTACATGGTAGCCTGCAAGGAGGGGAACAACAATATCTTGGTGGGAATAAAAAATGAGCACTTCTTCAATGGAAAGCATATGTTGTTTGTTGAATTTGAAGAAAATTTTCAGTTATACAACCAAAAGGAGCTCGACAAAACTATCGTCAGTTGCTATTGTCTGTAAGTATTTTTTTCTGTAATTAAGTCTCTAGCTCAGCTCGTTCATTGCATGTATTAATTATCCTCACACTATATTATGCAGAATGAAGATCCTCGAATGCAAACAACTACAAATCAATGACATTGGGTTCATTGACCCAAATTTCATAAATGAATATACGTTAAAAGAATTTCCCGCTGATACAGAGAAAAATTTGCTAGATGCGTTACTTGGACAACAAACCAGAAAGGAAATACTATTTCCTTACAACTTCAAGTGAGTGTTACTATCTTCTGCACATTCTGTTTCGCTTACTCGAGGTTAAGTGCAATTAATGAGTTATGCGTGCGCAGATACCACTTTATTCTGCTAGACATTCAGCATGAAGAGGGAAAAGTAACAGTCTTGGACTCGAGACGTAAAGACCCTAAGGAGTGGACGAGCATGAGGGAAATGCTTCAGAAGTAAGTTCAATCATTATCGCACCATATCGGCAACTTTCGTTCATTTCCTGATATCAAGTAATCATTTTCTTTGCCGGGCAGGGTTTGGAAAAAGTTCACCAAACGGGTTAAGGGTGTCAAATGGAAAAAACAGCTGCAATTTTTACACCCCAAAGTAAGTACTACTCTAGTACCGCGCATCTCTCATTGATTCTAGTTTCAATACCATTATCACGCTTGATTATCATTTTGATTGAACTCAATTCTCGTAAAGTGCTTGTGGCACGCACCCGGGACTAATTTATGTGCTTACTACGTTTGCGAGTTCATTCACCACTCGACCACTGAGCGGGGCCGGGGCATATCTTTAGAACAATTTGAAGTACGTAAACAATATTCACATTTTTATTTTATTACCGTCAATTGTGTTGAGTTTTATTGACCCCCTTCTTTAAATTAGATCTGGCAGAAGCGGGATGAACTCCTACCAACTGATCGCGTACGAGCAATTCAAGAGGAATTGGCGGAATTCTTTGTTGAGCATGTCATACCTAAAGACGGAGAATGCCATCGGGATTGGTAATAGAAGTTAGGATCGTAAGAGATGTTATATTGTATATATGCATGAACGTGTACTATATGTAATAGCGTCGAATAGATTTACGAAAACTTGTTGCATATTGTTCGACCAAGCACGGAGAAAGAGAGGTCACTTCTCTCTATATATTGATCATGACGATGTTGTGTAATGGTTCCTTCATTGCTATATGTAGTAGCTAGCGTCGAGTTAAATGAAAAGCGTAAAATAAAAATGGTAAACACAAAAATAAAAGGTGGAAACACAATAGGAAAACCCCTAAACCCCTCCTTTAAAAAAAACCCCAGCGCCTGGCAGGTGCTGACGCGTGGCTGCCTTTTAGTCCCGGTCGGTGTTACCAACCGGGACTAAAGGTCCTCCTACCTGGGCGCCCCGCAGTGGCCACGTGGAGCCCCTTTGGTCCCGGTTTGTAAGCAAACCGGGACTACAGGTTTTGGGCATTAGTCCCGATCGCTTTGTCCCGGTTCCAGAACCGGGACTGATGCCTTTTTTTCTACTAGTGTGCCTAATACAAACTTAACATTCAGGATAAGAGTAACTAGCAATATCACAGAATATTCTTTGTCAGCGAAGTAGATACTACTCGGCTAGTGCAATCACTGATACGCTAACAACAGGATGTACAAGAACATCTCCTATCACCCACTATCATTCCTTGGTTTTTTTCTAGCAACACAGAGTACTCCCGCTGTAAAGAAATATAAACGCTCTTATATTTCTTACAGAGCGAGTACCAATAATGTGCTCCAGCTATGCACATTAATTATCTTGAATTCTTTATTCTAATGATAGTGAGCAATGTTATACCTTGAATTCCTCTAATGACGTTGCATTAGACTACATGGGCAATTTATCCAGTCACTACGATGCAAGGTCAACATTGTACAAGTATCTCTACTGTACAAGTGACAAGTTAAGCATGCAAAGGGGTTTAGGATATGAAAACCAACAATGGAAACAGACGTTGGAAAATGTTCAAGCTTGCTATTCCAACATACTTTTTTTTTCTATGCCCTTCAGGAAAAGGATCATAGACCCATGTTGTATTTCTTCGGAGATAACTTGTGGTATACACACAAAGTTGATATAAGGAAAGCAAAGATAGCATTTTTAATTTTTTTTTGCAACTCAAAGATAGCATTGTGGCAGATCATGGCTAAAATTATTTCACATCAAAAGGGTGTATGGATCTGTTTTCCAATCTTGGACAGTCTAAGAGTGACAGTAGATAAGAATCCAAATGAAGCAACTGAGCTGCATTTGTTGTGATATGGTATTCTATTTAGCTGAGTCTTGATCTGATTCTTGTGATTTTGTGTTCCATGCAGAATTAGGAGCTAGCGGACACTTAGGGACAGGAGAAATTTGCTTCCCTTAGGCATCAACAACACAAGCATCACAGGTAACGGATATTGGAGGATGAGATGTTACACTTGGGCTTTATATTGAATGCGTTGATTTCAAACATTTGCAGCTCAACATGCATTGATTTCGTCCATATAACAGGGTACTACTCACGCATTGGGCTTTCGGGAGCTCTGCTGCTGTAGCGAAATACTCATCTGCTCGGAGAAGATGGCGGTGGCTTGCACGGGCGCTGGTGGAGTTCAGCCTCCGCGAACAACGTCAGGGACACCATCTTCAGCCGCCTGTTCACGCCGTCGCCAGCGTCTGCTGAAGCAACCCTCAACGTACTATGACTTTATCTTTGTCAAGCATTCGTACAAGTGTTTACAGCCGCTTCCGCTATGCTATACTGTACATCTCTATGCACTGCTATGAGAGCTATGAAATTATGGATGCCATAGTAATAATCTGCAAACTATGGACTACTCGTATATTACATAGGGGCATACCTGGGAATATTGGCGTGTTGGATGTTATCAACACTCATAGAAAGCGCTAGTAGTAGAAGTTTACCGAATTAACCCACTTGAGCGCACTAGTAGAAAACAGGGCTTTCGTTCTAGCCGGATCGGAGCAATAGTCCCGGTCACGTTACGAACCGGGACTAATGTGAGCATTAGTCCCGGTTCGAGCAACTAGGACGCCGGACGGGGCTCGGCAGGCATCAGTCCCGGTTCGAATGGGACCTTTAGTTCCGGTTGCAGACACCAACCGGGACTAAAGGTGTTGCGGCAGGCGCGATACCCTTTTGTCCCGGTTGGTGTCTCCAACCGGGACTAAAGGTTTGTCTTCAGTCCCGGTTTTAGACCCCAACCGGGACTAAAAATTTGCCAATATATATCCTCACCCCTGCCCGCCCTCTCCTCTGTTTTTTCCTCATAGAAGGTGGGAGGTGTGTGCTATTTTGTTTTCCCTTCCTATGCACAAGAGGTGCTCGATGAAATGCCTGAGAGCATGATGCCATTTGAGTTCACACAAAACAAACATGATATGAGGTACCGGAGCCACACTTAAGCTTTCTCCTCTTTCTTTCCTCCTCGATCGAGGTTAGCAACTTTATCCTTTCATCTGTCATTGATACAATGCATGTGTCGATGTACACTAACCGGGACTAATCGGGACTAAATGTTTCCTGCATATATGTCATCGTGCCCGAGCCACACAATCCATTCTTCTCCTCTGTTCTTCCTCCAAGCTCGACCTCCAAGCTCCATTTTCCCCAAGATTTGTCTAGATTTGGCGCTGCACCAACTATCCAAGTGTTCTAAAAGGTTAGCAACTTCATCCTTTCATCTCTCATTGCTAGTTTAGCTCATTTCATGCTCTAGAAGTAGATTGATTTGTGGGTTTTAGTGAAGGAGTGTATGTGGGAGTTTATTTGATTTAGATGCAATTTGAGCTCAAATTAACTTCTTAGTTTGCACATGTGTAGCTGTGGTTTAGGGTGCCGTCCCGTCCCGGTCCCCGTCCTCACCGCCATCGATCGCCCGCGTCGATCTCGTCGCCGGCACCACCGTGGTGAGCCTCTTGTTCTTATCTTTTTTTAAAAAAAAAATCTTACTTGTACGATTTAGATAGTTACTTGTATAATTTTCTTACTTGTATTATTGTTTGTTATTATATAGTGCCATGGTTTTGATATCCGCCCCCGTCGGCTCTCGTCCGGTCTATGATTCAGATGTGGTATATTATCTTTTATAACTATTTGTTCTATTTAGTGTTTATGCAAATTATGCCGACCAACTTGACATAGATATTTTTATGTAGGAGGTATGTGAACCGGAAATTCCAACCGACCCTCTTGTCGAGAGGTTAAATTTAATTGAAAAAGAAAATAATTATTTGAAAGAAAAATTGAAAAGAATTGAAGAAGAGAAGATGAATTTGGAGTTGCATGTTGCCGATATCGTCGATCTACGCAAGATCCAGATGGATGCAATGCGCTTGAAGATTAGAAAGATTAGAAACTATGCCATTAATAAAGAGGCTTGGTATCATTATGCTGTTGGATCAATTATTACCTTAGTTGCGATTTTGATCGCATTTGTTGTTGCATTTAGATGTTTTACATAGTTGTATGTTAGTTTCAATGTATGTTTTAGATGCTCTAGATAGTTGTATGCTGTTTTATGAGAACTATGTATGAACTTTATGTATTTATTTTTGCAGTAATAACATTTGATCACTACTGTACTTTGGTTTTAATCTGATGAACTTGTATTAATTTGGCCATTTCTCTATTCATGATGTTCTGTAATGGTTTTTGATATACTTAATTATATAATGCAGATGAACCGGCAATGGATGTATGGTGACCGACGCACTGCCGAGTACATTACGGGCCTGCATAATTTTATCGGTGTGGCTCACGCAAACAATCTGAATGGTTTTATGTGTTGTCCATGTGTTGACTGTGAGAATAAGAAGGATTACTCTTCTTCGAAAATCCTTCACACCCACCTGCCTCGGTCCGGTTTCATGCCCAGCTATAATTGTTGGACCAAGTACGGAGAAAGAGGGGTTATGATGGAAGACAATGAAGAAGAAGAGGATGATGACAACTATCATATGTTTCCTTAATACGGTGATACTACAACGGGGGAAGCTGAAGATCAAGAGGCACCAGATGTGCCCGCTGATGATCTTCGTCGGGTCATTGTTGATGCACAGAGAGAATGCGACAGTGAAAAGGAGAAGTTGAAGTTGGAGCACATGTTAGAGGATCACAAAAAATTGTTGTATCCAAATTGCAAAGATGACAACACAAAGCTCGGTACCACACGGGAATTGCTGCAATGGAAGGCAGAGAATGGTTTATCTGACAAGGGATTTGAGAAGTTACTAAAAATAATGAAGAAGAAGCTTCCAAAGGATAACGAATTGCCCGCCAGTACATACGAAGCAAAGAAAGTTGTCTGCCCTCTAGGATTAGAGGTGCAGAAGATACATGCATGCCCTAATGACTGCATCCTCTACCGCGGTGAGAAGTACGAGAATTTGAATGCAGGCCCGGTATGCGGTGCATTGCGCTATAATATCAGCCGCGATGACCCTGGTGATGTTGAGGGCGAGCGCCCCAGGAAGAGGCTTCCTACCGAGGTGATGTGGTATGCTCCTGTAACACCCTGGTTTTCGCTCCTGTTTTTTTTTCCTTTGCGGGACTCGACTCCCTTCTATTTTCTCGGTGTTATCGGATTTCTCTAGTTCTTGGGTATATGAAGATGGTCAATTAGCCTTGCCTTCCTACCCAGCCAGAGATTCTCTCTAGTCCAACCTTGCCACCCAAGATCTTTGGCTCGGGGTTTTGCTGCCGAAACCCTACCTTCCGAGTTGCCGGAAGGGAAACCCTAATCCTTCCAGTTACAAAGGAACCCCAATTTCCTTTGATCTGTTGCCTCCCAAACTTTTCCCAATGATCATCCTATCTTTGTAAACCCTGGATATGCAAAAATATTGCCAAGTCACTTACAATATTTTTCATTTATAATTAATTCCTTTTTCTGCCAGTTAAAGGAATTAAATCCAGGAAACTCTCTATCCATCTCCAAAGTTCATGAAAACTTGTGGAGATATTCTTTGTGATCATATTGAGCTCCCATAAAAATATTGGACATAATTAAATAAGGGAAATTGCATTTTCCTATTTAATGCCAATATTGCATTTTGGGCAGTTTCTAAAGGAACTACCATTTTGGTAGCCAGGAAAAATCCCAAATAAATTGTGGAGCTTCTCCTATCCATATATTCACCATTTCCATCAAGAACCCAAGTCCCATAGTTCAACTTTTGAGCACATCATCCAATTCTTGTTTCTGGACCCATTTTGAGATTGTGAAGCAACTATATTTTAGACTGCTTCATAATTCTTGAAATTAATCCAGGACCTCAACCTACCTATATCATGTGAACATGCCAAAATTCACATCATTTTACTTAGCCAATTTCTCCCAATAATTCAATCTAGATTCTGTCCAGAGAGAAGCTCTGTGAAGGAAGTACCCTTTTGGTATTCTCAAATGAGCTGAAACTTTTCCAGTATCTCCATATATTCAAATCATCACTCTCCACCAAATTTGAGCCAAATCCCTCTAGCCATTTGATCCCAGGAAGCTCATTTTAATTCTGGCCAGATTGCCGTGTTACAAAGGAAGTGCTAGCTATATTGCTTCATTTGCTTTGAAAATCTACCAGGGTAGTCACCTTAGTAGATCACCACTGCATGCCAAGTTCCAGCTCCTTGCACTCAGGGATCTATCCAGAAACCACCACAAACACCTCCATGTCAGAATCCTTTTCTGCAAGCATCTCCTACTCCAGAGCCTTCCTGGTCCATCCAATGATCCAAATCATCTATTTGAGCAGTGAGGAGAGTATTGGACAAGGTCCCAGGGCCATTTAATGCTCCAGAGCACGTGTTGTCGTCGTGACCATGCAGTGAGCAGGCCAAAATTGTGCTCTGCGCGTCCACCGCGTCTGTCAGGCCACCTCCTGCCAACTCCGGCTTGTCTGAGCGTGTCCAACGGCTCCGCAGTGTCCACCTGGCCCCTCTCCCGTAGCTTCCCCCTCTGTTCTCATCTCCAGCGCGCCCCGACAAGCCTCGCCGGAGCTCTGTTCGCACGTGACCGCCAAGCCATCACCTCCCTCTTGGCTTCTTCCTCCCCGAGCCGTCCCCTCCTTCAGGTGAGCGTCAGGTCGTCACCACCATGCGCTCGCCACCTCGCCGGAGCGCCAGTGCGTGGCTAAGAACGCAATGGTGGCCGTCCCTATCCGCTCCGGCCGGCTATAAAAGCCGCAGCCCGAGCCTTTCCCGAGCATCCCCAACCACCTCATCACTCTCTCCCTCTCCCTCAAGTTCTCCCCAGCCGCTCGCCTGGCCGAGCGCTTCGCCGGAGCCCGGCAATTTAGCCGGACCACCGCCATGGCCGCCGCTCGGCCTCCGCGCCCAATCCCTCTCTCCGTCCGTCCCCGGCCCCGTTAGAGCCCGCCACCTAGCTCGCCGTCCCCAGGTGACCTCACCCGACTTCTCGCCCTCGCCTCTAGCCCTCCAAGTCGCCGGGACCCTACCAGAGCCGAACCCCGTCCGCCGCGGGCGTCCAAGTCACCACCACGGCCCTCCCCGACGCGTGTGCTGCCTCTGGACGGTAGCAGCGCTCCGCCCCATGGCCGCCGGAGCCCTCGCCTCAGCCGGAGGTGGCCGGAGCCGGCCAGCCGCACGCCGGCGCCGCGCGGTCTCGCCTCTACCTCTGGGTCGCGGGGAAGAAGAGGGAGGAGCGGGAGGAGAGAGAGAGGACCCGACAGGTGGTCCCCGACCCCACTTGTCGGCGGCTGGAGGCCGGCTCACGTGGATAAGTGGAGACGCCCCAGGCCCAAATACGTGTTTCGCTCTGGAAGACGTATTTTCTCGAGCGCGCGACCCGCCAGGCTGGCAGGGACCCATTTGTGATTATTGTTTTTGCAGATAAGTCCCTGTTGCCAAAAACATCATATCTTTTCGCTCGAAACTCCGATCGAGATGAAACCAACGCTCACATCTTCGTATCGTCGAGCCCGTTCTTTTGACATCACTTTCACAATGTGTTCACACAGTGTAAATGACCATTTTGCCCTTGCCCTTCTATCAGCCCTCTCCGAGAGAGAACAGTTTCCGGCGATCCTTTCTGCGGACTCTCCGCACTCTTCCCGGAGTATTCTTCGACTCCCAGGCAAGCCGACCATCTGATATATGCCCTAAAGGATTGCTCTTTGTTATTCTTGCGTGTTTAATTAATGATATGCTTGTGCTAGAAATAATTAAACTCCTGCTATTTCGATATCATCATTTACATTACCTGCTACTGCTCATCCTATCATTGTACTAATGACTTGTCGTGATATTATATGGAGATAGGAGGTTATGTTTGTATCATGCTTAGCTACTGCCATCTCAAATTATTTTGATAAACAACCATGCTTGTTAAATACTTGCTAAGGTTAAACCTAGTCGGTTGATCTAGAGTCACCTGTCCGGGCTTATCCGTGCAGCCACATTTGCCGGTATGGGACGGCCTTGACTTGGTCTGATCGTGTGCTCTTTTACCGGTACCACCAGACAGGGAAGGTTATGCGCGCGCGCTGCTCTGGCCCGGTAGGCAGCGATAACCTTGTGAGCCCAGTTGAGTTATTTGCCGGCGTCCCCGTTTGGGACAGTTTAGTTGGCCACGACGGTGGCAGGTGTCACGGGATGACATAGAGGCCACCCAGGGCTTGACTCCGGGGGAGGATGATTGCCGGTGGTACGGTAGAGGAGTCACGGGTTACGCAGGTTTCGTTGGAGCAACGCTGGTCCACCCGAATGGGATCATGAGGTCAGGTGCTCCATGGTGTGGGTAAAGTGCGCAACCTCTGCATAGTGTAAAAATCTATTCGAATAGCCGTGTCCAAGGTATTGGACAACCCGTCCAGACCTCACTAGGTGGTCAACCGTAATAATGATAATAATGATGCAAGAACTTGTCCTATGATCAGAAGTACTCGATGACTCGTGAGTATTCCGAGGGTTGTGAGACAAACCGTAAGAGAGTAAGTTGGATCTGGTTAAGAGTTGGATTGGATCCTGAGAATGTTCGGAGTATGGATTATTTAGTTGCCATGCTTTACTTTACTCTAGTAGTATCACACTGGATAATCCTGTTACAACATGATAATTAATATTGCTAGATAGGTATGCTCTGTCATGATGATTAATATTGCTCTAATAACAAATGCATGCTTGAATGCCATAGATTGCATTGCTTGGTGTATATGTTAGTTTGGTTTGCTTGCGAGTACATTCAAAAGTACTCAGCGGCCTTTGACGTGGCCAGGTTCACATAAGGATACGTCGTCCGTCATCGAGGAGCCGAAGCGTTCGCGAGCTAGGAGAGTAACCCAGTCAGATCCCTGTGGATTGGAGCCGCACCAAGACCATGTTGCCCTAGATAGAGTCTTTCCGCTGCCATCACCCTTGTAATATATCATGTAAGACTCATATATCCATTAATAGAAATGCCTGTGTTCATGATACTTGTTGTACACGCGCATGCCAGAGTGATTTCCTGGGCTGGTATGCGTGGCGACCGGCTGGCTACAGTGGTAATCAGGCGGGGCGCCACAGCGGATGGTATCAGAGCCAGGCTAACCATAGGTTACCCTAGCCAGACTTCATTGTCTTGTGCTCAGTAGAAAGCCCAGATGGATTTCAGCCATCTTTGCCAAACAGGCACGGCTACTATTGATCATAAGGCAACCCCATAGGTCTTTGGCTCCATCAGACCCCAACTCTCGTGGCCCTTGCCTCCGGTGTGAAATGCTCGCACCGGCAACGACCCGTGAGTCCTGAAACCCCTAGGTAAACCAGATATCCTTACCCTGCTTGCTAACCATGGCATTTCTCTTCTTACTCTAGTTTCCTTTGGGAAACGCTTATAAATTCCATCTCTTCCCGACAACCTTAGGATCGTTGACTAAGCCACTTTGGCTATGGTCCTGCGTCGAGTGTGATGCTCCCTAAGGAAGTAGTAGGAGCTTGACACCAGTGCTACCAGGAGCATTGTGTGGTTCCGCTTCTAAATTCTTAGAGGTACATCGAGTGCGCTATAATAGTTATACTAGTGGATCCTTGGCCACATGTGTAAGGTCCGCAAAAATTTGAGCTTTATTTGCTTTTTGGTTTTTTGCGGTACTTGTTTCTTTTATCGATTCCGTCTCTCCGCTCCAATTGGATCCATCCGCAAGAGTTGCCTAAGAAGATCAGCATGCAACTGCGATAATACCCAATAATGCCAATTCAGCGAGAGTCCTATCCAGCCAACTACCTGATATTCAGAATTGCAACCTCGGATCGGTCAAAATGAAGAATGGGTCAGAAGCAAAATCCGTGCGCAATAGACAAGACCAGAATATATCTAAGAGAGTTTGCCACAGAACAAATCATGCCTAAGGAACAGTCAGATGAGCTACCAAGAATGAACACCAGTAGGGACAAATGATTTCGTCCTCGACACAAGGATTATTTCAGTCAGTGGGGTGAACCTTGAGTCTTTTCTCAATGGACCCAAGAATCATTTATCACCCACCGAGGACATATTTCAAGAATGTGGATGAGCCAAAAGCAATAACTAAACTCTGGCATGATGATACGAATTTCAAAGCATATCTTGGAATTCACCGATGCAAATACAAAATTTTCTGGGCACTGTGAACAAGGTTTGCGAGAAATATGGATAAGTTTACGGTTGCCTAGAACCAATGAGAACTTCAAATGCTTGGAAGTTCAACTAAATCAAATGGAATTATCCGCCGACTATGTACTACCGGCAACATATGGTATTCAGGATTAATTGTGAACATGAGGTCTGCATCAGACATGCAACCTTTACAGCAACAATAATCAGACCAGCAGAAGGACAAGCGATGTGCATGATCAATGGAATATCTTCAGTCAAGGTATGGCCTATATCAAGTTTTGGCTTCGTTATGGGTAAAATTCCGGATACTTCTGAAGGAAGCCAGAATCGGCCATAGATCCGACTGTGTACACAAGGCTTCTGGTATAAGGAACCCAGCCTTCCCCCGCAAGCTACCAAGAAAAGCTTACGATACCAGACTGCCAATCTTCCTCGGTATGCCACTCGGTGAGAGATCCTTCTGGGATACGGCACTACCATCTTCCACACATGCTACCACGGAAAACTCCCGGCATAAGGCACCTGACCTTCCGTGGCAAGCCACATGAAGGAAAAACTTTCAAGACACGATACCCAGCTTTCTTCAGCACACTACCCTGGCAGAAGCTTCGAGCATAAGGAATTTAGTCTTCCTCAACACGCCATCGTGCCCCAACAAGCGTTTCAGAAGCAAGAACTAGTCTGTACAGATATCCGCCTCAGAACCTAGTGGTTATGAAAGGATTTATCCTACACCTGCTTACGTTGTGAGCATGCAGTCCAGTGGATCGGTTCATGCGAGCCACTCGTGCACGGGAATGACTGTGTTCAGAGAAACATCGGCCCTATATTTCAAAGAAGAATATGAGCACAGCAATCCCGACGAGATACGCAAGAGTAAGTTGTGAGAACAAGCCCAATAAACCGGGGAAAACAATCAAGAAGCCATGTTGGCAGGACATTACAGGTCCATCAAAGGAATCCTCAAGAACAAACAAGTTACGGACAAATCACCCCCGTGATGGTCAACAAGATATGGTTTCACAGATGAAGTGGTATTACCAATCCTTGTCAGACTCTTGCATATGCGGCCACAACAATGCACTACTTACGGTTACAAGTGAGATTTCCGCACTCGTCATGAATATGGGCCATCAACCAAGATAAGAAGCTATGCTCTGAAAGATACACTGGATGATAGCCGTACTATGTTCAGCTCAGTGGTCATAGCAAGGACTACAGAGGCTATATATGACAGAGTCCTCTCCACAAGCGATAGAGTTTGAAACGGGACCTTCAGATAGAATGGCTCAAAGCACATCAACATCAATAGCTCAGAGACATCATGACATCATTGGAATAAGAGATTACTGTCTATGCTTATTTTATGATCATGCCTGACATTTTAGTTGAGGATATAGTAGCCGTAGCTCGGTCATGTTGTTCATTGAATCGTGGATCACCTAAGGACAAAGTCCGAATGCCGAAGACAAAAGGAAATGTTAGTATGGAACCCACAGCCATACTGAGCATTCTGACACGGCAACAAGAAATCCACCCCTAGTCACTCGAGCCAATACGAGTATGAGAGCCTGGTACCAGGAAAAGATGTCTTACCCATGACAGTCAGGGTACGAAGCATTACAATAAAACCTGAAGCAGATACTCCTAGGCCCTGGAAATCAAGCTGTCTGTTGGTATTACCCACTACCCCACCCAGCAATACCACTACCAGGACAAAAGGTACCCCTGATAGCAAAGAGAAGGATTCAAGGAAACTGTGTGAAAAGACAACACATGGTCCATCAGAAGAGGCAGTTGAAGGGGTCAGTGAACCAACGAAGATAGGACAACTGATGGATCCAAGTCGCACACAGGTAAGTCCCCCTTCCCCGGGAGGTAAGCCTGGAAATCTCGAGGACGAGATTTTCTTAAGGGGGGTAGGTTTGTAACACCCTGGTTTTCATTCCTGTTTTTTTTCCTTTGCGGGACTCGACTCCCGTCTATTTTCTCGGTGTTATCGGATTTCTCTAGTTCTTGGGTATATGAAGATGGTCAATTAGCCTTGCCTTCCTACCCAACCAGAGATTCTCTCCAGTCCAACCTTGCCACCCAAGATCTTTAGCTTAGGGTTTTGCTACCGAAACCCTACCTTCCGAGTTGCCGGAAGGGAAACCCTAATCCTTCCAGTTACAAAGGAACCCCAATTTCCTTTGATCTGTTGCGTCCCAAAATTTTCCCAGTGATCATCCTATCTTTGTAAACCCTGGATATGCAAAAATATTGCCAAGTCACTTGCAATATTTTTCATTTATAATTAATTCCTTTTTCTGCCAGTTAAAGGAATTAAATCCAGGAAAATATATATCCATCTCCAAAGTCCATGAAAACTTGTGGAGATATTCTTTGTGATCATATTGAGCTCCCATAAAAATATTGGCCATAATTAAATAAGGGAAATTGCATTTTCCTATTTAATGCCAATATTGCATTTTGGGCAGTTTCTAAAGGAACTACCATTTTGGTAGCCAGGAAAAATCCCAAATAAATTGTGGAGCTTCTCCTATCCATATATTCACCATTTCTATCAAGAACCGAAGTCCCATAGTTCAACTTTTGAGCACATCATCCAATTCTTGTTTCTGGACCCATTTTGAGATTGTGAAGCAACTATATTTTAGACTGCTTCATAACTCTTGAAATTAATCCAGGACCTCAACCTACCTATATCATGTGAACATGCCAAAATTAACATCATTTTACTTAGCCAATTTCTCCCACTAATTCAATCTAGATTCTGTCCAGAGAGAAGCTCTGTGAAGGAAGTACCCTTTTGGTATTCTCAAATAAGCTGAAACTTTTCCAGTATCTCCATATATTCAAATCATCACTCCCCACCAAATTTGAGCAAATCCCTCTAGCCATTTGTTCCCAGCAAGCTCATTTCAATTCTGGCCAGATTGCCATGTTACTAAGGAAGTGCTAGCTATATTGCTTCATTTGATTTGAAAATCTACCAGGGTAGTCACCTTGGTAGATCACCACAGCATGCCAAGTTCCAGCTCCTTGCACTCAGGGATCTATCCAGAAACCACCACAAACACCTTCATGTCAGAATCCTTTTCTGCAAGCATCTCCTACTCCAGAGCCTTCCTGGTCCATCCAATGATCCAAATCATCTATTTGAGCAGTGAGGAGAGTATTGGACAAGGTCCCAGGGACATTTAATGCTCCAGAGCACGTGTTGCCATGGTGACCACACAGTGAGCAGGCCAAAACGGTGCTCTGCGCGTCCACCGCGTATGTCAGGCCACCTCCGGATAATTCCGGCTTGTCTGAGCATGTCCAACGGCACCGCAGAGTCCACCTGGCCCCTCTCCCGCAGCTTCCCCCTCCGTTCTCATCTCCAGCGGGCCCCGACAAGCCTCGCCGGAACTCTGTTTGCCCGTGACCCCCGAGCCGTCACCACCCTCTTGGCTTCTTCCTCCCCGAGCCGTCCCCTCCTTCTGGTGAGCGTCAGGTCGGCACCACCGTGCGCTCGCCACCTCATCGGAGCGCCAGTGTGGGGCTAAGAACGCCACGGTGGCCATCCCTATCCGCTCCGGCAGGCCGGCTATAAAAGCCGCAGACCGAGCCTTTCCCAAGCATCCCCAACCACCTCATCACTCTCTCCCTCTCCCTCCGGTTCTCCCCAGCCGCTCGCCTGGCCGAGCCCTTCGCCGGAGTCCGACAATTTAGCCGGAGCACCGCCATGGCCACCGCTCGGCCTCCGCGCCCAATCCCTCTCTCCGTGCGTCCCCGGCCCTGTTAGAGCCCGCCACCGAGCTCGCCGTGCCCTGGCGACCTCACCCGACCTCTCGCCCTCGCCTCTAGCCCTCCTAGTCGCCGGGACCCTACCAGAACCGAACCCCGTCCGCCGCGGGCGTCCAAGCCACCACCACGGCTCTCCCCGACGCGTGTGCTGCCTCTGGACGGTAGCAGCGCTCCGCCCCACGGCCGCCGGAGCCCTCGCCTCAGCCGGAGGTGGCCGGAGCCGGCCAGCCGCACGCCGGCGCCGCGCGGTCTCGCCTCTGCCTCTGGGTCGCGGGGGAGAAGAGGGAGGAGCGAGAGGAGAGAGAGGACCCGACAGGTGGTCCCCGAACCCACTTGTCGGCGGCTGGAGGCCGGCTCACGTGGATAAGTGGAGACGCCCCAGGCCCAAATACGTGTTTCGCTCTGGAAGACGTATTTTCTCGAGCGCGCGACCGGCCAGGCTGGCAGGGACCCATTTGTGATTATTATTTTTGCAGATAAGTCCATGTTGCCAAAACCATCATATCTTTTCGCTCGAAACTCCGATCGAGATGAAACCAACGCTCACATCTTCGTATCGTCAAGCCCGTTCTTTTGACATCACTTTCACAATGTGTTCACACAGTGTAAATGACCATTTTGCCCTTGCCCTTCTATCAGCCCTCTCCGAGAGAGAACGGTTTCCGGCGATCCTTTCTGCGGACTCTCCGCACTCTTCCCGGAGTATTCTTCGACTCCCAGGCAAGCCGACCATCTGATATATGCCCTAAAGGATTGCTCTGTGTTATTCTTGCGTGTTTAATTAATGATATGCTTGTGCTAGAAATAATTAAACTCCTGCTATTTCGATATCGTCATTTACATTACCTGCTACTGCTCATCCTATCATTGTACTAATGACTTGTCATGATATTATATGGAGATAGGAGGTTATGTTTTTATCATGCTTAGCTACTGCCATGTCAAATTATTGTGATAAACAAACATGCTTGTTAAATACTTGCTAAGGTTAAACCTAGTCGGTTGATCTAGAGTCACCTGTCCGGGCTTATCCGTGCAGCCACATTTGCCGGTATGGGACGGCCTTGACTTGGTCTGGTCGCGTGCTCTTTTACCGGTACCACCAGACAGGGAAGGTTATGCGCGCGCGCTGCTCTGGCCCGGTAGGCGGCGATAACCTTGTGAGCCCAGTTGAGTTATTTGCCGGCGTCCCCGTTTGGGACAGTTTAGTTGGCCATGACGGTGGCAGGTGTCACGGGGTGACATAGGGGCCACCCAGGGCTTGACTCCGGGGGAGGATGATTGTCGGTGGTACGGTAGAGGAGTCACGGGTTAGGCAGGTTTCGTTGGAGCAACACTGGTCCACCCGAATGGGATCATGAGGTCAGGTGCTCCATGGTGTGGGTAAAGTGCGCAACCTCTGCATAGTGTAAAAATCTATTGGAATAGCCGTGTCCACGGTATTGGACAACCCGTCCAGACCTCACTAGGTGGTCAACCGTAATAATGATAATAATGATGGAAGAACTTGTCCTATGATCAGAAGTACTCGATGACTCGTGAGTATTCCGAGGGTTGTGAGACAAACTGTAAGAGAGTAAGTTGGATCTGGTTAAGAGTTGGATTGGATCCTGAGAATGTTCGGAGTATGGATTATTTACTTGCCATGCTTTACTTTACTCTAGTAGTATCACACTGGATAATCCTGTTACAACATGATAATTAATATTGCTAGATAGGTATGCTCTGTCATAATGATTAATATTGCTCTAATAACAAATGCGTGCTTGAATGCCATAGATTGCATTGCTTGGTGTATATGTTAGTTTGGTTTGCTTGCGAGTACATTCAAAAGTACTCAGCGGCCTTTGACATGGCCGGGTTCACATAAGGATATGTCGTCCGTCGTCGAGGAGCCGAAGCGTTCGCGAGCTAGGAGAGTAACCCAGTCATATCCCTGTGGATTGGAGCCGCACCAAGACCATGCTGCCCTAGATAGAGTCTTTCCGCTGCCATCACCCTTGTAATATATCATGTAAGACTCATATATCCATTAATAGAAATGCCTGTGTTCATGATACTTGTTGTACACGCGCATGCCAGAGTGATTTCCTGGGCTGGTATGCGTGGCGACAGCCTGGCTACAGTGGTAATCAGGCGGGGCGCCACAGCTCCTATAATACCACGGTTGAAACGTTTGTTCCAAAACAAAGAGAATGCCAAGTTGTTGCGATGGCACAAAGAAGACCGTAAGAAAGACGCGATGTTGAGAGTACCCGCTGATGGGTCGCAGTGGAGAAAAATTGAGAGAGAGTTCACGGACTTTGTAGATGACGCAAGGAACTTATGGTTTTCTGTAAGTACAGATGGCACGAATCCTTTTGGGGAGCAGAGCTGCAGTTAGAGCACCTGGCCTGTGACTCTATGTATCTACAACCTTCCTCCTTGGTGGTGCATGAAGCAGAAGTTCATTATGATGCCAGTGCTCATCCAAGGCCCTAAGGAACCCGGCAACGACATTGATGTGTACCTAAGGCCATTAGTTGAAGAACTTTTACAGTTGTGGGATAAAAAAGGTGTACGTGTGTGGGATGAGCACAAACAGGAGGAATTTGACCTACGAGCGTTGTTGTTTGTAACCATCAATGATTGGCCTGTTCTTAGTAACATTTCAGGACAGACAAACAAGGATTACAATGCATGCACGCACTGTTTAGATGAGACTGAAAGTATATATTTGGATAAATGTAAGAAGAATGTGTACCCGGGACATCGTCGATTTCTTCCGATCAGGCATCTTTTAAGAAAGAAAAGCAAGCATTTCAAAGGTGAGGCAGATCACCAGAAGAAGCCTGGCCACCGTACTGCGTTTGATATATTTGATATGGTCAAGGATTTAAAAGTAATCTTTGGAAAGGGTCCTGGCGGTCAATCTGTTCCGAATGACGCTAACGGACACGCACCCATGTGGAAGAAGAAATCTATGTTTTGGGAGCTACCCTATTGGGAAGTCCTAGAGGTCGGCTCTGCAATCGACGTGATGCACGTGATGAAGAATCTTTGCGTGAAACTGCTAGGCTTCCTGGGTGTGTATGGGAAGACAAAAAATACACTGAAGACATGGCAGGACCAGCAACGTATGAACAAAAAAGAAGGCATGCATCCAAAGCAGTATCAAGGTCCTGCCAGCTAAGCTCTTACCAAAGCAGAGAAGGAAATCTTTTTTGAATGCTTGAGCAGTATAAAGGTCCCATCTGGCTTCTCATCGAATATAAAGGGAATAATAAATATGGCAGAGAAAAAATTCCAAAACCTAAAGTCTCATGACTGCCACGTGATTATGACGCAATTGTTTCCGGTTGCATTGATGGGGCTTATACCAGAAAATGTTCGATTGGCCATTGTGAAGCTATGTGCATTCCTCAATGCAATTTATCAGAAGGTAATCGATCCAGAAATCCTTCCAAGGTTACAGAATGATTTGGTCCAATGTCTTGTCAGTTTCGAGTTGGTGTTCCCACCATCCTTCTTCAATATTATGACACAGGTCCTAGTTCACCTAATCGAAGAGATTACCATTCTGGGTCCTGTATTTCTACACAATATGTTCCCCTTTGAGAGGTTCATGGGAGTCTTAAAGAAATATGTTCATAACCGTGCTAGGCCAGAAGGAAGCATCTCCAAGGGCTATGGAATAGAGGAGGTTATTGAGTTTTGTGTTGACTTTATTCCTGACCTTAAGCCGATTGGTGTTCCTCAATCGCGGCATGAGGGGAGACTGAGTGGAAAAGGCACGCTAGGAAAGAAAGCAATAATATGTAGGGACGGGCATTCTTTCACTCAAGCACACTACGCAGTTCTACAAAGTTCTACCTTGGTGGCCCCGTATATCATTGAACACAAGAATATTGTACGCTCCCAACACCCGGGGCAGTCCGACGACTGGATTACACGTGCACACATGGCGACTTTCTGTGGTTGGTTGCAAACACATCTCACGAATAACACCACTGTTGGAGATCAGCTGTACTTGTTGGCCAGGACACCATCTTCGACTGTATTGACTTTCCAAGGGTACGAGATAAATGGGAATACATTTTACACGATCGCCCAAGATAAAAAGAGCACCAACCAAAACAGTGGTGTCCGCTTTGATGCAACAAACACCAATAGGGAAAAGGACACATATTATGGTTACAGAGGAGATATGGGAACTTGACTATGGACCTTCTTTCAAGGTCCTTTTGTTTCGGTGCAAATGGGTCAATCTGACAGGAGGCGGGGTAAAGGTAGACCCACGGTACGGAATGACAACAGTGGATCTCAACAATCTTGGGTAGACAGACGAACCATTCGTCCTAGCCAATGATGTGGCTCAGGTTTTCTATGTGCAGGACATGTCTACCAAACCGAGAAAAAGAAAAGATAAGGAAGCGAATACATCATACGATGAGCCAAAGCGCCACATAGTTCTTTCAGGGAAAATAAACATCGTGGGAGTGGAGGACAAGACAGACATGTCAGAAGATTATAATAAGTTTGATGAAATTCCTCCCTTCACAGTGAAGATTGACCCAAGCATCCTGTTAAATGATGAAGATTCTCCATGGTTACGGCGCAATCATAAGCAAGGGACATACACGAAGAAAAAGTCTTATACCCCAAGATCCCACTCTGGGATGTGACCGGCTTCACCATCATCACTTTCTCTCTAGTGAGTTTCCGGACTTATAGCTCGAAAGTTACACTTCGGACAAACCGGAGGGAATCTTTGTAAGCGTTAGGTTATACATGTGTTTTGGGTGTTCCTAGGGGTTACCCTAACACAAGCAAGCAAAAAGTTTCACATTGCTACCCGCTTCTGACGCCGGAATCTTTGTAAGAGCTAGGGCATTTTGGTATTTGAAACATGATTTTTGAGGAGTTAATCAATGCAATTATGTCCAAACAAAATATGAATGTGTAGGTTATGTTAAGAAAAAGAATTTGCATCTTATTTGCTCCATTTGGCTTCACAGAACTGAAGATATGAATTTTTAAAGTTTGCTCCATTTGCTTTCATTATGCAACTTCTTGTCAAAATGATACTAGTTGATAGAAATCTTCCAGATGAATCCATAGAAATTTGAATCAACTCATTTGGTTTATTTTTCAAATTGTTATGCATTTTACAAGAATTAATTTCAATCTGTAAAATTGAATCTGTCAAATAATTTCTTCAAAATGAAAATTAAAACTCCTCATGTTGAATAACAGAAACATAATATAATTTGGCAAAATAATAACAAGAAAACAGAAACTAAAATAATTAAAACAAAGCAAAAAGGTATAAAACTAAAAGAGCTAAACAAAATCTATTTTTGATTAAAACACCTATTTCAAATATTCAAAAAATTCCCAAATTGAACATACTGATAAAACACACTAATATTAAACAGCAGGAAAATGAATCACTCAAAAATCTATTTTTAAACTAAAGTTATTCACAAACTAGTGATTCACACAAATTTCCAAGAATTCAATTTTAAACTATTCAAATTTGAAAACTACTGGCACTAACAGAAAGTTTATAATTTTTGTGACCTAAAGCAAAAAAGATTCACTTAAAAACTCTATATATTCTAAAAGTTATTCAAAATCTAAAAACAGAAACTGTTCTGTTTAGAAAAACAAAATAGAAAAGAAAAAGCCACCTTTAGTCCCGGTTGGTATCACCAACCGGGACTAAAGGTTCCTTCCCGCACGGAATTTGGGCCGCCGAAAAGGTGGACCTTTATTCCCGGTTGGTGGCTGGAACCAGGACTAAAGGTCCTTTAGTCCCGGCTAATCTAGAAGTTCATGAGCCTACCATCTTACCTATTAAAATAGTGTTTGCCATCATGTTCACTTATTGTAAAAGTCAACAGCTCAATATGTTCTAATTTTTTAGAAAGTTTTCAATGCTAGAATCTTGCTAAAAGTACTATATAAATAGGTGCTATAAAAGTAACTAAAGCTAATGCAAAACCAAAGTTAAGTCTGTTGTGGGTTTACATTTTATTTAAGCAATATAATATATGGAGCATGCAAAGTGATGTAGAAAAAAATAAAACTTTTTGATTGAGGTTAACAAGATATTAGTTTCTACCAAAAATGTGAAGCAGGAACTGCAGAGGCATGGCAAGTTGGGCGTTCGCCGGAAAATATGCTCCCAGGAAATGTTCCTCAAATATTGTGGTCCAAATTGTAACTAATAGTCCCCTAAAAAATGTACCTAATAGTGGCATGCATGACTTTTTTTTGGGGGTGGCCATGCCGGTGAGTAATCCCCGATGATCGCCGGTGAGGAGTCCCCAACGATCGCCGGAGGAGTCCCCGACGATCGCCGGAAATAATTTGTTTATAGCATTGAAATAACTTGCAAATCTTTCCAGAAACTATGGAACACGGCAGAGATGAAGAACAAGAAGACATGTTGGGGGAAATGATCCGCGACGGAGATGATATCACCTCACAGTTTCTGAACAACTCCGGTGAGGGAATGGAGGGAGAAGAAGACGGCTCCGGTGAGGGAATGGAGGGAGAAGATGACGGCTCCGATGTTGGAACCTTAATTATTACAAAGTCCGGCGAGGTATATTAATTAAGCCTCTACTGACTAGATGCATTAATTGATTTGTATATACATATATTAACGCTTCTTTCTTCTTTTAGCCCTACGGATCGAGCCAATCTTCTATAAAGAAATGAGGCCCGAAAAAAAGGTTGGGCCATAATGAAAGGTTCAAGAACGAAGAAGTCGCTGAAGATGGCAAACCGACTGGTCCCGTGCAGAACGCAAAAGCATTTCTAAGTCATTGCGGAGTTATTGTTAGGGACAGCATCCCGATCACCATTCGAGAATGGAATAAGGCAAAGACGGATGGAGTTACTTATGTCGACGATAGATCCAAAGAAATGCTTTGGAATACGCTCATGACAAATTTCACCCTACCGCCAGAGGTGGATCCAAATAACAAAGTTATAGAGCGAAGAGTCAAGGCTTGGACTTTTAAGAAGATGGCCGCACAATTCTGCAACTGGAATAAAAGATTGCACCAAGACTATATCCTGAAAAACAAGACTATACATTCACCGGAGCATATAAGAAGATAAAAGATCACTGGGACACATTTGTGAAGTACAAGACATCGGATGAAGCTAAGAAAAGGTCAGAAATAAATAAGAACAATGCTGCAAAGAAGGAATATCACCATGTTATGGGGTCAGGTGGCTACAAGGTTGCCAGGCCTAAGTGGGAGAAAGCTGAGAACGACCTGATTGATAAAGGGATCAATCTAGAGACATTGGAGTGGGCCGAACAGGCAAAGACTTTATTCTACGGGCATGGGGGAAAGTTGAACCCAGAAACAGGGAAGTGTATTTTTATAAAAGATCAACTTGCAACACCCCTCGAAGCCCTTAAAGCTGCAATGAAGGGCATGCAGGATGGGAAGTTCATTCCCGACAGAGAGAACGACGAGCTGACACGCGCCCTCGGGAATGCTAAACATAGTGGACGAACACGAGGCACAGCAGGCTCCGTTCCGTGGAAGATTGGGTTTCCCTACTACAGTGACACTTATAGAAGCCGAGGGAGAAAAAAGAAACATCATACAGAATGGCTGCAGCACATAGAAGAAAAATTAGCGTTGCAGCAGAAGCAAATAGACGCACTTACCAGCCAGCAAGCTACCGGCCCATCTCAGCGGCACGAAGATCCTGCATTCGATACTGCCGGCCCACCATCTCAGTGGAAAAGAAGCGTGGCTTCCACGGAGTTCGTTCGGCCCATAGATGATATCACGGCTCCTCACTACCCCGTGGATGATATCACGCAGAGGGAAAATTGTGAGCTACATGTGAAATGCATGAACATATCCGTGAAGGTGGCGGTCGGCTTTGGCTTACCTCCTGTATGTAATGGAACTTACCATTGCTCTCCGATTCCAGATGGCTATGCTGTTGTCGGGTGGATGAAGTTATCAAGGGATTTGAGCAGCTGGAGCTTGACTTCCCTACAGGTGAAGGGGAGACTGGACTGGGAGATGCCAGAAAAACTACCATTCTATGGAAAAAAGGAACACATCGTGCTTCCACATTGGCCGCCAAGGCCGTCTTCGCCGCCTCCGCCGCCTCAGCCATCTCCGCCACGTCAGCAGACTCCGCCGCCTTAGCCGTCTCTGCCGCGTCAGCAGACTCCGCTGCCTCCGCCGCTTCAGCCCCGGACTACTAAGCGGAAGAGAACCGCCGCTCCGGCGACTAGTACTACAACTGCGAAGAAATCCTCATCAGGTAGAAGGAACATCGTCAAGGAGGCTCCTGCCAAGTTACCATACGATCTGACTGATGAGGAAATCAAGATGGTCGTGGATGCCGATGTGAAATGCTAGCTTGCCCCGACACGGCCCGAGCCAAAGGAGAAAATAGATCCAACAAAAGCGAAGCAGTTTCTGGAAAACCTTACGCGACCCGCCTTCGCTGTCATCAAACTATGACCGCTCTATTATGAAGTCACATAAAGAACATGTGCAGCGGTCGGGAAGTAGTAGTGCAAGGGGGCAAACAATTTCCCAGCTCGGAGAACAGAAAAACCAATCGTGCCCCCCGCTCAACGTGGGGACTAATATCAATTATGATCCGGAGGTAGCGGCCCGTGATCTTGGTTTTACTCTTGCTGAATACTTACGCCAGGTAGACGAGTTCCCCATGGCTGATTTAGCATACAGATACCAGCACGGGAAGCCTCTCGTCAGACCTGAGGAGGTCGGGCTTCTACCAACACAAATGCGAAGATTGCATGAGTGGTACATGCAAGCCTCAAAGGAAGGGAGCAACTGGCTCATGGTGGGAATTAGAGATGAGCATTACTTCCGTGGAAACGACAAGTTAATGTTTGAATTTGATGAATTATTTCAGTTATGCAATCAAGATGCCATCGACAAATCTATCGTCAGTTGCTATTGTCTGTAAGTATTATTTCTGTAATTAAGTCTCTAGCTCAGTTCGTTCAGTGCATGTATAATTATCCTCACTATATTATGCAGAATGAAGATTCTCGAATGCAAAAGAGGACAAATCTATGACATTGGGTTCATTGACCCAAATTACATACATGAATATACGGTAAAAAACAACGCCAAGGAAACAGAGGATAACTTTCTAATGGCGTTAATGAAACAACAAACCAAAAGGGAAATAATATTTCCTTACAACTTCGGGTGAGTGTTACTGTCTTGTACACATTCTGTTTTGCTTACTCGATGTTAAGTGTAATTGATGAGTTATGCGTGCGCAGGTTCCACTTTATTCTGCTAGTCATTCAGGTTGACGAAGGAGTAGTACTTGTCATGGACTCGAAACGTAAAGACCCTAAGATGTAGGCGAACCTGAGTGAAATGCTCTAGAGGTAATTTCAATCATTATCGCACTATATCAGCAACTTTCGTTCATTTCCTGATATCAAGTAATTAATAACTCCTTTATTCATTTTCTTTGCCGGGCAAGGTTTGAAAACGGTTCACCAAGAAGGTTAGGGGTGAATGGAAAGAGGAGCTGCAATTTCGACAACTCAATGTAAGTAGTACTAGCAAGGTCCGCGCATCTCTTTGATTCTAGTTTCAATACCATTATCATGCTTGATTATTATTTTGATTGAACTCTATTCTCGTAAAGTGCTTGAGGCAGGGAGACGGGAATAATTTATGTGGATACTACGTTTGCGAGTTCATTCGCCAGACGACCTGTGAGAAGGGCAGAATTTTAGAACAACTTCGAGTACGTAAACAATATTCACAATTTTATTTTATTACCATCAATTGTGTTGAGTTTCATTCATATATATTGACCCCTTTCTTTAAATTAGATCGAATGGATGCGGGACGATCTCCTACCAAAGGATCGCGTACGAGCAATTAAAGAGGAATTTGCGGGATTCTTACTTGAAGAGGTCATATCTAAAACCGGAGAATACCATCGGGAATTGGAAGGGAATTGGTAATTAGATATTAGGGATCGTAAGAGATATTATATTGTATATATGCATGAACGTGTATTATATGTAATAGCATCGAATATATATACGAAAACTTGTTGTTCGTCCAAGTACGGAGAAAGAGGTCACTTCTCTATATTCATGACGATGTTGTGTAATGGTTCTTTCATTGCTATATGTGGTAGCGTCGAGTTGAATAGAAAACATAAAATAAAAATGAAAACCCTAAATGAAAAAGAATTGAATGGTAAACACAAAAAGAAAAGGGAAACACAAAATGAAACACGGCCCCTTTAAAACCCTAAACCCCCCTCTAAAAAAACAAACCTAAACCCCAGGGCCTGGCAGTGCCTGACGCGTGGCGGCCTTGGGACTAAAGGTCCTCCTGCCCGAGCGCTCCACAGTGGCCACGTGGAGCCCCTTTAGTCCCGGTTCATAACACAACCGGGACTAAAAAGTGGGGCCTTTAGTCCCGATTGTTTAGTCCCGGTTGCCCAACCGGGACTAAAGGCCCTTACGAATCGGGACTAATGTCCCGTTTTCTACCAGTGGCGTGTCAGAACTTTTCTTCGACACATGACTGGTTGGTTGTACAGGCTTTGAATTACACTGGTTCCAGTCACTACGTACCTCAGTATCCTCCGACACATGACTTCCAACAAGACTTGCGGTCCACCAGGCTTGCGAATTTCCACCTGGGAATAATAGTCGTGCATGCAAGCAAATATGTGAAAGTTGTCATCTGCTCTTAGACAAGGTTCCATATATGTGTATACTCATAAGAGATTGACTGACTTGGAACAACAAATAATTTACTACTACGGTATGGTTGCTTACTTAGTTTCAAACATTTGTTAGCCAGATCGGCATGGCACAAACATACAACTTCTTTCTCTTCATGCCTAATAAAACTCAACGGAGGATGAGGTGAGACGAGGTAATGCAATGTCCCATAATAAAAAAGTTGAAGAAAAGTAGATACCAATTCACCCTCAAAATTCATCAAAATTCAACTCGGCTAGTGCAATCACAGACATGCTATTAACATGATGTACAACCGCATAGAGAATAGCTCCTTTTATCATCCACTATCATTCCCAAAACAATGCGAAGACACTCGTGGAGCGAAATAACGACTGAGGCGAGCAGCAACAGGAGCTGTGATAATTGATAACGAACAATGTTATATCTTGAATTCTTCTACTAACAACGTTGCATTAGACTACATGAGCAGTTTATTCGGTCCATGCAATACAAGGTCAACAAAAGAGATTCGGCATTTTTGCCTGCATGTACAAGTATCTGGTAGCTATAGCTAGAGTGTGGAGGTTGGGGCAACAGCGGAGCGTGTTAGGGAGCTGAGCAGGTATAGAAGGATGGGAAGGGGAATACATACCTGATGCGGCACCGTGTTGCACCATGGCATGCATGAGCCACCAGCACCCTCAACCAAGCACCAAGTGAGGCTATCGTCCCGGGCGTGCGTACAGTCGTCCACCAGCACCAAGGCCAGCGACACCGACGAGCCGTCCTCGAATCGACCCGAGCAGCACGACCTAAGGTTGGGACACAGGAGAGACCGTGGATGGAGAAAAAACATGTGGAGAACGGAAAACCAGACCAACGGGTGGAGAGCAACCCATTTCTAGGGAGCAGTAAATCTAAAGATATATAAGATGTGAAAGTGGCCAAGCAGCACCTGCATCTCTAGTCTCAACCCAGCCATGGATGCACTGTATAGATACTATACGCTGTTGTAGGAGTCGGAAATTTAGCAGCAAACATAATACGTAGTCTGAACAATCAGAGACCTTTGTTACACAACAAATCTGGTCAACAAATTAATAATCTGGAAACTTTTGACTAGTCCTAGATTAAAAGGGGGCATATATACCTGGGAATAACTCCGCCTATGTTGTCTCAACATAGCCGGTCCCAAGCCCGAATAAAGGAGGAGGGTTGTGATAGGCTTGGCGAGCCAACGTCAAAACTCAGCCACTCTTATGGAGATGAAACCCAAAAGATTTTCGTTGGGGCGTAACCCTCTCAGCGATGCGCCACATCGAAACCCGGGTGTGGTGGAAAATGGGCAAGGGCCGGGCCGTCACCCCCCAGGTGGCGGGCCGTATCTTGATCTGGATACGGTGGCAAGTGAGCGAGGATCGGGTCGTCGCATCCTTAGTGGCGCGCTACATCGGCGCCCGGGTGTAGTGGAAATTGAGCAAGGTTCTTCGCATTTGACTCGACGAGTGCGAAGGGTAAGGAAGCTAGCCGAGCCTAGGAGGATTCGCTTAGGTAGCTGGAACGTAGGGTCTCTGACAGGTAAGCTTCGGGAGGTAGTTGATACCGCGGTGAGGAGAGGCGTTGATATCCTTTGCGTCCAAGAGACCAAATGGAGGGGACAAAAGGCGGAGGAGGTGGAGGGTACCGGCTTCAAGCTGTGGTACACGGGGACGGTTGCAAACAGAAATGGAGTAGGCATCTTGATCAGCAAAAGCCTCAAGGATGGAGTGGTAGACGTCAAGAGACGTGGGGACCGGATTATCCTGGTCAAGCTGGTAGTTGGGGACTTAGTTCTCAACGTTATCAACGCGTATGCCCCGCAAGTAGGCCACAATGAGAACACCAAGAGGGAGTTCTGGGAAGGCCTAGAGGACATGGTTAGGAGTGTACCGATTGGCGAGAGGCTCTTCATAGGAGGAGACCTCAATGGCCACGTGGGCACATCTAACACAGGTTTTGAAGGGGTGCATGGGGGTTTTGGCTATGGCATCAGGAACCAAGAAGGAGAAGATGTCTTAAGTTTTGCGCTAGCCTACAACATGATCATAGCTAACACCCTCTTTAAGAAGAGAGAATCACATCTAGTGACTTACAGTAGTGGGCAACACTCTAGCCAGATTGATTTCATCCTCTCGAGAAGAGAAGACAGGCGTGCATGCCTAGACTGTAAGGTGATACCTGGAGAGAGTGTTGTCCCTCAGCATAAGCTTGTGGTTGCTGACCTCCGCTTTCGGATTCGTGTCCAGCGGGACAAGCGTGCCAAAGTCGCTAGAACGAAGTGGTGGAAGCTCAAGGGGGAGGTAGCTTAGGCGTTCAAGGAGAGGGTCATTAAGGAGGGCCCTTGGGAGGAAGGAGGTGATGTAGACAACATGTGGATGAAGATGGCGACTTGCATTCGTAAGGTGGTCTGAGAGGAGTTTGGAGTGTCCAGGGGAAGTAGAAGAGAAGCTAAAGATACCTGGTGGTGGAACGATGATGTCCAGAAGGCAATTAAGGAGAAGAAAGAGTGTTTCAGACGCCTATATCTGGATAGGAGTGCAGACAACATAGAGAAGTACAAGATGGCAAAGAAGGCCGCAAAGCGAGCTGTGAGTGAAGCAAGGGGCCGGGCGTATGAGGACCTCTACCAACGGTTAGACACGAAGGAAGGCGAAAGGGACATCTATAAGATGGCCAAGATCCGAGAGAGGAGGACGAGGGATGTTGACCAAATCAAGTGCATCAAGGACGGAGCAGATCAACTCCTGGTGAAGAACGAGGAGATTAAGCATAGATGGCGGGAGTACTTTGACAAGTTGTTCAATGGGGAGAGTGAGAGCTCTACCATTGATCTGGACGACTCCTTTGCTGATACTAGCAGGCTTTTTGTGCGGCGAATCCAGGAGTCGGAGGTCAAGGAGGCTTTGAAGAGGATGAAAGGAGGCAAGGCGATGGGCCCTGATTGTATCCCCATTGAGGTGTGGAGAGGCCTCGGGGACATAGCGATAGTATGGCTAACCAAACTTTTCAACCTCATTTTTCGGGCAAACAAGATGCCAGAAGAATGGAGACGGAGTATATTAGTACCAATCTTCAAGAACAAGGGGATGTTCAGAGTTGTACTAATTACCGTGGAATTAAACTGATGAGCCATACAATGAAGCTATGGGAGAGAGTCATTGAGCACCGCTTAAGAAGAATGACAAGCGTGACCAAAAATCAGTTTGGTTTCATGCCTGGGAGGTCGACCATGGAAGCCATTTTCTTGGTACGACAACTTATGGAGAGATATAGGGAGCAAAAGAAGGACCTGCATATGGTGTTCATTGACTTGGAGAAGGCCTATGATAAGATACCGCGGAATGTTATGTGGTGGGCCTTGGAGAAACACAAAGTCCCAGCAAAGTACATTACCCTCATCAAGGACATGTACGATAATGTTGTGACAAGTGTTCGAACAAGTGATGGCGACACTGATGACTTCCCGATTAAGATAGGACTGCATCAAGGGTCAGCTTTGAGCCCTTATCTTTTTGCCTTGGTGATGGATGATGTCACAAGGGATATACAAGGAGATATCCCATGGTGTATGCTCTTTGCGGACGATGTGGTGCTAGTCGATGAGAGTCGGAAGGGGGTCAACAGGAAGTTGGAGTTATGGAGGCAAACTTTGGAATCGAAAGGTTTTAGACTTAGTAGGACTAAAACCGAGTACATGAGGTGCGCTTTCGGTACTACTAGGCACGAGGAGGAGGAGGATGTTAGCCTTGATGGGCAGGTGGTGCCGCAGAAGGACACCTTTCGATATTTGGGGTCAATGTTGCAGAAGGATGGGGATATCGATGAAGATGTGAACCATCGAATTAAAGCTGGATGGATGAAGTGGCGCCAAGCTTCTAGCATTCTCTGTGACAAGAGGGTGCCACAAAAGCTAAAAGGCAAGTTCTATAGGACGGCGGTTCGACCCGCAATGTTGTATGGCGCTGAATGTTGGCCGACTAAAAGGCGACATGTGCAACAGTTAGGTGTAGCGGAGATGCGCATGTTGAGATGGATGTGTGGCCACACAAGGAAGGACCGAATCCGGAATGATGATATACGAGATAGAGTTGGGGTAGCGCCAATTGAAGAGAAGCTTGTCCAACATCGTCTGAGATGGTTTGGACATATTCAGCGCAGGCCTCGAGAAGCCCCAGTACATAGCGGACGGCTAAAGCGTGCTGATAATGTCAAAAGAGGCCGGGGTAGACCGAACTTGACTTGGGAAGAGTCCGTAAAGAGAGACCTGAAGGATTGGAGCATCACCAAAGAACTAGCCATGGACAGGGGTGCGTGGAAGCTTGCTATCCATGTGTCAGAACCATGAGTTGGTCGCGAGATCTTATGGGTTTCACCTCTAGCCTACCCCAACTTGTTTGGGACTAAAGGCTTTGTTGTTGTTGTTGTTGTTGTATATATACCTGGGAATATTGGCGTGTTGCACGTTACACAGCTCCCTTTTATCACTCGCTATTATTCCAAAACAATCCATGGTTCAACTGATCAGGAAGGAACAAAACCAAGTTCTTAATCTGGGAGTTGAGGCAAGAATATCAGGAGCTGCCAAAAGAAAGAAAAAGGGGCAGAGATGGCGACAGACACTGAAGGACAGTCACCAGCAGCAGCTTCCACTCAACTCCTCTTGGGAAAAGAAAAAGCTTCCACTCAACTTTTGTGTTTTGACTGACGACCTCGTAACATTGGACGACACCTTGGTTAAATACTCATTACAGAGTTGCATTGTGTACTACTGAATCCCATCCCCCAACCAAAAACAAAATGCAAACACTAGGCAGCAAAATGGGATCTTCCTCAACACCATTGTTGTACCTCTGCCTGCTGATGGTGTCATGCCCTCTTCTCTTGGAAGAAGCACATGCGGCGCGCCATGGAGGGATGTCATTAAGGTCACAACACATGGCCCTCCTCCACTGGAAAGCTACACTTGCAAGCCCGCCCCTGCAGATGAGTTCTTGGCAGGAAAGCACTAGCCCGTGCAACTGGACGGGCATCATCTGCACGGCTGTTCGCCATGGACGCCGCATGCCCTGGGTGGTGACCAACATCTCCCTGTATGTTGGCATCCATGACCAGCTTGGTAAGCTCAACTTCTCAGCTCTTACATTCCTCACATATATTGACCTTCAGAACAACACTCTCCATGGTGCACTACCCCCTAGTATCAACTCCCTGTTAGCACTTTCGGTACTTAACCTTCCTTACAACCAGTTCACAGGAAAAATTCCTCGTGAGATTGGTGGCCTGCAAAGTCTCAAGACTCAACTCTCAAGGTGCTCGATCTCTCATTCAACACACTCACAGGACATATCCATGCGTCTCTAGGTAACCTAACAATGTTAACTGACCTTTACATTCATCAAACCATCGTATCAGGCCCTATTCCTGAGGAGATTGGAAGGCTTGTCAACATACAAGGTCTACAACTAAGCAACAGCACCTTAAGCGGTTTGATACCAAAAAACCTTGGAAATCTGACCCAACTAAATGCTTTGGGCCTGTTTGGTAATCAACTTTCAGGGTCTATACCCCAAGAACTAGGAAGGCTAGTCCATTTGCAATATCTTCTGCTTAATTCAAATGATTTTTCAGGTCCAATTCCAATCTCCATAACCAATCTCACCAAGTTGAACCAACCTTTTCTCTTTGGAAATCAAATCACAGGTCCGATACCTTTAGAATTGGGCATCATGATGAATCTCCAAGAGTTAGGCTTGTCCGACAAACAAATATCTGGCTCTATTCCTGACAGCTTAGGAAATATAACCAAGCTAGTAATACTATCCCTCTATACAAATCAAATCACAGGTCCAATACCCTTAGAATTGGGCTACTTGCTGAATCTCCAAAAGTTAGAATTGTCCAACAACCAAATATATGGCTCTATTCCAGGCAGCTTGGGAAATGTAACCAAGCTAGTACTACTATACCTCTATTGAAATCAGATAACCGGTTCCATTCCCAAAGAAATTGGCAATCGGATGAACCTCGAACATTTAGTCTTGTATCAGAACCAAATTTCAGGGTCAATACCAAAAACTTTTGGGAAGCTGCAAAGCATCCAACAACTGCAAATCTTTGATAACAAATTATCAGGTTCTCTTCCTCGAGAATTTGGAGATCTCATAAACCTTGATATACTTGAGCTGTCTTATAACTCACTTTCAGGACCTTTACCCGAAAATATATGTTCAGGTGGCAGACTTCAATTTCACAGTGCCTCATCAAATATGTTCAATGGCCCCATTCCAAGGAGTTTAAAGACATGTACAACATTGGTTCGGGTTCTACTTGACTCGAACCAACTAACAGGAGATATATCTTAGCATTTTGGTGTGTACCCACAACTCATACAGATGCGCTTGTCATCGAATAGACTCTCCGGGAAGATCTCACCAAATCTAGGTGCATGTACCCAACTAACAGTACTACATCTATCACAAAATATGATCACGGGTTCCATACCTCCAATCCTTTCTAAATTGTCCAACCTAGAAGACCTAAAACTTGATTCTAATCATCTCAGCGGTGAGATTCCACCAGAAATCTGTAGTTTAGCAAACCTATATATACTGAACTTATCATCGAACCAATTATCTGGAACCATACCTACACAGATAGAAAAGCTGAGCAATGTAGGATACCTTGATATATCTGGGAACAGATTGAGTGGATCAATACCCGAGGAACTAGGGGCCTGCACAAAACTACAGTCCTTGAAGATCAATAACAACAACTTCAATGGGAGTTTGCCTGGTTAGATTGGAAATTTAGCAGATCTGCAAATCATGTTAGATGTAAGCAACAATAACCTCAATGGCGTAATACCGCAACAACTTTGGAAGCTGGAAATGCTAGAATTTTTGAATATATCACATAACCAGTTCAGTGGCAGCATTCCATCCTCCTTTGCAAGCATGTTGAGCCTTTCAACACTCGACGTGTCCTACAACGACTTGGAAGGACCAGTCCCAAAGTTACGGCTACTCCAGAATGCTTCAGCAAGCTGGTTTCTTCCCAATAAAGGTCTGTGTGGTAACCTCTCTGGCCTGCCACCTTGTTATTCAACTCCAGTAGCTGCTCACCATAAACGGAAGGTAATTGGTTGGCTTTTTTCCAATTGCTCTTGTTGTGGGGTTCAGCATTGTTGCTGCAATTGTTGTCATAATAATGCTTAGTCGTAACAAGAGAAAACCACAAGAAGGTGTCACTGCTGAAGCAAGGGACCTATTCTCTGTTTGGAATTTTGATGGAAGATTAGCATTTGATGATATTGTAAGGGCAACAGAAGACTTTGACGATAAGTACATCATCGAAACAGGAGGATATGGCAAAGTTTATAAAGCACAACTCCAAGGCGGGCAACTAGTTGCTGTGAAAAGGCTTCATCGGACCGAAGAAGAGTTGGATGATGAAAGAAGATTTTGCAGTGAAATGGAAATCTTATCATAGACCCGACAACGAAGCATTGTTAAAATGTATGGATTCTGCTCCCATCCAATGTATAAATTTCTTGTCTGTGACTACATTCAGCAGGGAAGCCTCCACAAGACATTGGAAAATGAGGAGCTAGCAAAGGGATTGGAATGGCATAAGAGAATTGTTCTTGGAAATGATGTGGCTCAAGCAATATCTTATTTGCACCATGAATGCACTCCACCTATAACCCATCGAGATATCATGAGCAACAACATCTTACTTGATACAACCTTAAAGGCTTTTGTCTCGGATTTCGGCACAGCAAGGATTCTTAAGCCCGATTCATCAAACTGGAGTGCACTAGTAGGAACGTATGGCTACATAACCCCTGGTATGTACTAACATGACATTTTTCTCACGTCAGAAGCATTTATCTTTATCCATTTGTTCCTAACTCTAATTTTTTTGATCTTGTGCAGAACTATCATACACACCTGTTGTGACAGAGAAATGTGATGTCTATAGCTTTGGCGTGGTTGTGCTAGAGCTAGTGATGGGGAAGCATCCAAGGGATCTATTATACGGTAGTTTGCCAAGCTGGGAACAAGCTATACTGGTGAAAGATATTCTGGACAGCCGGCCGACAACACCAAGAACAACAGAAGAGAAGAGCTTAGATCTGCTCATCAAGATGACCTTTTCTTGCTTGGAATCTTCTCCACAAGCAAGGCCAACCATGCGGGAGGCATACCAAACGCTCATCCAGCAACCCTCTTCTAGTTCAAGTCCAGTGCCTTTCAGCGCACTTACATTACAGCAAGTAAGGATGCATGTTGATATATGATCCGAATTCTAGTGACAAGCCAGGCTCTATCACAAAGGAGGCCATTTTAGGTTTCTGATTTTGACTTGAGTCACTGATATGCCACCTATATATACCTCATGTATGCCACACGGGATGAGTTGATGACCCATTGCAAAGTCTCTATTTGTAGATACTTTACTGTGAAAGATAGTCTTCGTGTGCCCGTGGTTTTTCCCGCAAGGGTTTTCCATGTAAAAATTGGTGTCCCGCGTTCTTGATATTTCTCTGTTTGTTCGCTTGCTGATTTCTAACAATGCATAAATATAATTTGTTTTGCGGGTTGCTTGTAAAATGTATGTGGTGTCTATGCTTATATTTGTTTAGACGTAATACCCAAATGTGACACTTTCTTTCGGCTGGGGTACTTGAAATGTTGTACTAATATTCTATATTTATCTACTATTGCTCCCATGGACCTGAAGAAGAAGAAAAATGGGATCCAAACCTGACGCGATACAGGCGGTCACACCTTATTTTTCTCTTGGAAAGATCATAATGATCAAGGGGCCTATGTGTAAACAGGAACAAATGAATGTAAACACACAGAGCTAGGTGCATAAAAAAGGAAAATTAGCGCAGTACTAACTACTAAGTAAAAGGACTTACAGAAGGTTGTAGGGCAGGAGTATGAAGTTTGTCCTCATGATGGAGCATTGTATCCAGGAGTATGTAGTCCTTGTCCTTAGGATGGAACAACAAATAATTTGCAATTAATTTCAAGCATTGGTTGGCGAGATTGACATGGAACAAAGATACCGCCTTGTTTTTCTCAATGCCTGATACAAACTTAATAGAAGATGAGATGATCTTCAATGACACACTATTTGTTGATCTGGGTACTTACCTCTCACTGAAAGACACTTAATCTCCCTTTTCCAACAGAGGCATGCATAATCTCATGACTAACACGGGGAGATAAGAAAAATAACAGAATGCGCATGCAACAAATGAAAGTTGATCCAAGTGCTTACCAGTTACCTCTTACTGAGAGCATATTAAATCCCCCTTTTCTTCCAGAAACCTTGCTGAAATATTCAACATTTAAGAGAACTGATAACAAGACCAAGCAACAAATCTCAAGGATAAACATGCATAGAAACTGCTAACCTAGTATAGTTTAATGGCTATAGCATGGTCATCTCCATCCATAATTTTTTCCTTTCATCAACGTAGTACTATAGCACGGTCTTTTTGAGGAATCTTTTTTTTTTGAGGAATCACGGTCTTTTCTTAATACAGTATATCTTGTCCTTCACTAACTACAACAAAACTGTCTAGAAAAAACAAGGTGTGATTGAAATAATAAAGTGTATTAGCATCATTTTCTTGACAATAGGAGGAAAAATTCTCGAACTAAACACACATATGTATAGAGGAGAAGTTACAATACCACTTGAAGACACAATGATCCATCATCTCGTCTTGCATGCTCTGCAGATTTGAAAAGCAGGTATGGATTCAGATGTCATTGAAACAAAAGCAATCAAATGAGAGTATATGTGATGTAAGTTGAAAATCTTGAAAACATGAAGAAGCTGATAAATAAAAGGATGTTGCATACATTTATACCTTCAATCCTGACCATCTTCATCATCCTTTTCACCTCGTTGTTGGCAGCCTTCATTGCAGTCATCTGTTAAATGAAAGACACTTCAACATAAGTCTGGGAGCTAGAATCAGAATCTATCATGAACTTGGTAGGAAACTAAGGCAACATACAGTCTATATTTTCGGCCGAAAGGTACTTTCCGCCCCAGGCCGAGATGGCCGAAATTCGTTTTTTTCGGCCGAAAATCAAAACACAGCATCAGACAAATGCAAGCTGCAGCACATTATTCCACTGGTTGAGAGACAAGCTTAGGCATCCACAGCGACTGGGACCAAGCAAATTGAAGTTGGTTAGGTGTTGTCGGGGCTGCTGGGCAGAGGCTTCAAAGCTCAACGCGATGTACATCATATAACAAGATCAAATTGTTTCCAAAGTTCATGACCAGATCCATCATATATCACGTATCTGGCATGAAAAATGTCTGCATGTTCCCCTTCTATGCGGTTTCTTCTTTCACTAGTATGATCAAGCTAGGATAAGCTGAATTGTTCGCACCAACAATATAGGTTTCTATCATGACATTGAGGCCGAAGTGGATACCTATTCAACTTCAAAAATTCAACGAAATACAACTCGACTAGTGAAATTTAGCAGCTAACAAGACACCAATAACCGTACAGAGGGCAGCTCCATTATCACTTCACAATTCAACACTTTAGACCTTTATTTCTACCAGCGAGGAATTTTTTACCACGATTCCAGTCACACAAGTCCTTGAGCTAAATCTTTTGTTCTATTTCAAAGCGGAAAGGGAAACATTTTAGCGAATAGCTTAAGACAAGCTGCTTCAATACCTTTATGAAATTGCCACAACTGAAGTAGTTACAAGTTACCACATGAGAAATACTATGAAACCAATCACATCAGATGCCATCAAATGAAAACTCTACTGCAATGTTAACTCAAGTACATTCAGTGCATAAGTTGTAGACGCAGAGATATGGTCAGTAGGCATACGCCATGGGTACCCTTCTATCTCTGCATTCAATTGCTTTCAAAAAAGTTCCACAGGCATGAGGAGAGAAAAAGAGGAAGAGATGGCGACACCGAAGAAGAAAAACAGGCAGCCCAGCAGCATCTACATATAGACAGCTACAGACACTGACGAAGAAAAACAAGCAACCCAGCAGCAGCAGCCCCAGTAGCACCTATAAAGAGATGGTGACATACACTGAAGAACGGTCTCCAGGAGCAACTTCCATTCAACACAATAATGTGCTCCAACCGTGCACCACTGTGGCGACTTATTTGACAGTGTAGCCGATGGGGATATCGGCATGTTGAATATCACACGGCAACCAACACATACAGAAGGTGCTAGTAGTAGAAGTTTACCGAATCAACCCACTTGAGCATGGAGCTTTTCTTCAGATAGTGTGGTGAAGATGCTGCTTGGCTGTACAGGTTTTGAGATCCATAAGTTGCAGCCACTGTCTCATTTTATCAGAGACACATGACTTCCAACAAGATTTGCGGTCCAGGATTCATATTAACCCAAATTCAGCACTGAAACCTTTATTTTTACCATCAAAAGAATTCCACCACGGAATTCTCCAACAGTTCATCGTTGTGTTGCACCAGTCGAGTCCTTGAGCTAAATCTTTTCTTCTATTTTACCAGCTAAAAAACTTTAAGGGAAACATTTTAGAGAATAGCTTAAGACAAGCTGCTTCAATTCCTTAACGGAAGAAGTTATAAGTTACATGAACAAATGAACAGGAAATACTGTCAAACCAATCACAGGAGATGCCATCAAATTGAAAACTCTACTGCAATGTTAACTCAAGTCCAGCCAGTCCACAAGTCTACTAGTATGATCAGTAGGCGCAGTGGTGATCAGTAAGCGCCGTGGGTACCCTTCTATCCCTACCACCAATTGTTATCATTTTTTTCCCACAGGCATGAGGAAAGCAAAAGAGGAAGAAGTGTGTGCGGTGCAGGGTGAGGTGCACTCCTTCCTTCGTTCCTGCACAAGCAGAGTCAGCCAGAACCACCTACGTCTCTCATCTCAACCCAGCCAGGAGACGATGATGGTGAAGCACTGCAGATACTATATGCTGTTGTTTGCCATTGCAGTGCTACCTGAAACAACCAGGCTTGGGGATTCAATGCCTGAAACAACCACACGAAGGAAATTTAGCAGCTAAACATAACAGTCTGAATAACCAGAGACCTTTGTTACACAACAAGTTTGGTTGTCAGTTAATTATGCCGGCAAGCAAACATTCGAAATTTGTCATCTGCTCTGAGACGAGGTTCCATATGTGTATATACTCACTAGAGAATGACTGGCATGGAACAACAAATAGTTTGCTACTACCGTATTGATGGCTCACTTTGTTTCAAGCATTGGTTGGCGAGATTGGCATGTACTCCATGTAAAGAATATAAGAGCGTTTAGATAAAAAAAAAGTAGTGATCTAAACGCTCTTATATTTCTTTACCGAGGGAGTACTAACAAAGATCATAGACTTCTTTTTTCTCCATGCCTAATGCAAACTTGACAAAGGCTGAGATGAGATGATATGAGAGCTAGCAAATACCCTATAATATTTTTGTATCAGAAAAGTATATACTCTTCTTATTCACCTCAAAACTCAACTCGGCTAGTGCAATCACAGACATGCTAAGAACATGATGTACAGCCATATAGAGAACAGCTCCTTTTAGCACTCGCTATCATTTCCAAACAAGCAATGGGAAGACACTCGGGAAACGATGGCTGAACTCAAGATGGCAACGGGGACAAAACCCACCGGGTTTTGCCTTCTCAAACCCATCCCCACGAGAAAATCGCAAGCCCGTCCCCGTCCCCGTCAACGTGCGCGGGGCTAGCTTTTTGCCCGTCCCCTAAACCCATCGGGTTTTCTAAACCCACGGGGAAACCGGCACATTGAAGCAAACATTGTAGCAGCAACACAAAATCGCGAGACGGTGGCTGCGGGAGGCGAGATCGAGCGTCAGCGATGGGATTGCTAGGTTTAGGTGTGCAAGAGGAAGGCTACGGGAGCGACTGTGAGGCTGAGACATAGCGAGGCTGGGGCTGGGTGTGGATTTGGAGCTTGAGTCTGGGACACTGGGGCTGGGACACTGGATGGGAAAGTGTGTAGTCTAGGCTGAATGGCCCAATACGCTTAGTATAGTATTTTGACGGGGATGACGGGTTTCAGGTTCGGGTATTATTGAAACGGGTTTGAACCCGCGAAACGTGTCAGGTTTTATACTTTACCCAACAGCAACCCCGCGGGGTTAAAAAGGCGCCCATCCCCGTCCCCTAATAGGGTAAAAACCCGCGGGGACACGGGTTTCGGGGCCCCATTGCCATCTTGAGGCTGAACCAAGGAGCAGGTGGAAAGAGGAAGCGAGAAGAAATTTGATGTCTTGTTTTGGCATCTTTGGTTTTTTTTTACGTAGCAAGGCACAAAGAAGTTTGCTAGAACAAATAATTTGTTCCAACTGTGCACTGCCAAGGCGATTTGTTCCATGTTGTATTTCTTCAGAGATAACCTGCGGGATGCACATACATAGTTAATATAAGGAAAGCAAAATAGCATTGATGCTGATCATGGCTAAATTAATTCACATCAAACGGGTGTCTGGATCTATTTTCATATCCTGGACCATTGAGGCATAAAGCAACTGAAGTGACAGTAGTTAAGAATCCAAATAAGCAACTGAGCTGCATTGCTGCAATTTTTGCATTCCATTTAGCGGCGTCTTGACCTGATTCTTGTGATTCTGTGTTTCATACCCGTCGGAAGTATCCTTTTCAAAGTTATCAAGGCGATGTACTGAAGCAAGCTTCAACTTACTGTGCTTTATCATCTCCGCATACATACCTGTAAATGTACTGCAGTTTTTAATTGTTTACTGCAGTTTCTGCTATGTTGTATTGTGCATCCCTAATTCCCTGTGCACTGGTATGAGCTACCAAAGTTTGTAAGCAATACGTACAGCCTTACTTGAACAGGATCTGTTATATAGGCTCGCCCCATCCTTTACCAATAAAAAAATGTATGGAATTAAGCAATAGTAATACTTTGCACTCTTTTGATATCTCTAAATTACAAAGGGAATACCTGGGAATATTGGCGTGTTGGATACTTGGATGTTCAAGGCAACCAACACATGCATGGATAGATGTACAGAAGACTATTTTTTTCTTGAGCTTGTGTGGTGATGATGTTGCTTGGCTGTACAGGCTTTGACTGTGTTGTGCCACCAGTCAGAGTCCTTGAGCTAAATCTTTTGTTGTATGTATGTACTAGCTGAAAAGTGAAAAGGGAAACATTTTAGAGAATAAATAAACCAGTTACATGTTACATGATCAAATCGACAAAGAAATACTGTCAAACCAATCACAGGAGATACCATCAAATACAAACTCTACAACAATGTTAAACTCAAGTTCATTCAGTGCATACCTTGTAGACGGGGGAGAATTGGGAAAGATATGAGTAGGTGTACGCCGTGTGTACCCTTCTATCCCTGCTTTCAATTGCTTTCTATGAATAACTCCTGTGTCATTTTTTCACAGGCATGAGGAAAGGAAAAAGAGGTAGAGATGGTGACAATGAAGAAAAACAGGCAGCCCAGCAGTAGCTGCCAAAGGAAAGAAAAAAGAGGCATTGATGGAGACACTGAGGAATAGTCATCCAGAAGCATCTTCCACTCAACTGTTGTGTGTTGACTGACTAAGGACCTCATAACAATGGACGACACACTCTTGAATATTCACCAACAGTGTCCACGGAATCACATCCCCTAACCAATACACAACAGGCAAACACTAGGCAGCAAAATGGGGTCTTCCTCAACACCATTGTTGTACCTCTGCTTGCTGCTTATGCCGTGCTTTCTTCTCGCGCCATGGGAGGGGGGGGGGGGGGGGGGGGGGGGTCTCACCGAGGTCTCAACACATGGCCGTCATCCACTGGAAAGCTACACTTGCAAGTCCACCGCTGCAGATGAGATCTTGGAAGGGAAACACCAACTTATGCAACTGAACGGGCATCATGTGCATGGTCGTTCGCCAATAAATAATTTGAGTCTAGCTGAAACTTACTGTGCTTTTATATTCATCACATTCATGCAAGTGTTTACTGCCGTTTCTGTTATGTTGTACTGTATATCTCTATGCACTACTATGAGCTACCAAAGTATGGAGACAATAGTAAATAATTCGCACACTTTTGATTACTCATAAATTACAAAGGGCATACCTAGGAATTTTGGCGTGTTGGTTGTTGCACAGCCTTTGTATATTGGATTGCTAAAAACTTGTGCAAGAGGAGAGAGAAGGTTTACAAAGGCAACATGTTTTTTGCTTTTGTAGCCTTTGCATATTGAATTGCTATATTTGCACAAAACACATTATGACATGTGGGGACAGTTTGTCATAGACACATCGCACATACACGCGTACACGTATACGTATACTGGTACAACTCGTGTACACGTATACACGCAACACACGCGTACACGTGCACACATGCAGCACACACGCATACACGTACACACGCAGCACACACGCGTACATGTACACACACATACACATACACACGCAGCACACACGCGTACACGTACACACACGTACACGTACACACACGCAGCACACACGTGTACACATACACATGCACGCATCACACATACACACACATGACGCACACACGCACGTACACGTACACACGCACGCATCACACACATACACACACATGACGCACACACGCAGCACGCACATACACGTACACATCACACACGGGCCCACTAGTCATTGAGACAAAAATATGAAGGGGGCCACTTTTACAAAGCCTTGCCAAAAGTTAGCAAGTGCCCTTTGGGTTTGCAAATATGCAAAGTGGGATGGCAGATTTTGCAAGCTTTGTAAAAAAAATTGGTGGGGGACCACTTATACAAACACTACCAGAATAACCACCTATCCCGACGGCCTAAGGCCGTCGGCATAGGCCCAAAAGCCGTCGGCATACGGCTACGCCGACGGTGGCCGCCGGCGTACCTCCGTTGGCAACTCGAACGTCGGCGTACCCCGGGCGGCCGTCGGCATACAAAAACCGTCGGCATAGGCATGTACCCCGATGGCTTCCGTGTAACCGTCGGCGTAGATACCCCTCGGCAACGAATTGGGACTGACGGCCGTTGACGGCGAAGCCGTCCATTCAGGCGTCGCCACGTGGCCGTTGGAGGAGGTTTTTTAGCCAAGATTGCTAAAATAGCAAGTGAGTGCAAATATAGAAAGTCTGTTGGAGATGCTCTAAGACAAACCGCTTCAATTTCTTTACGGAATTGCCATAACAGAAGCAGTTACAAGTTACATGATGAAATAAACAATAAATACTATATGAAACCAATCACAGGAGATACCATCGAATAAAATCTCTAATGTGGTGTACTCATGTCCATTCAGTGGATAAATTTGCACGCAACTGTTGTGTGTTGTCTGAATGTGTTGTGTGTTGACTGAATGAGGACCTCATAACAATGGAGGACACACTACTTAGAAATCAATAGTCGCCTCGTAGTCGATGAAAACGTCGACTCCCACTAAAAGAACATCGCCAAAAAGCCTAGAATAAATTCAGAAAATATAAGCACTCATACCAAGTCTAGGACTTGAATCCGGGTGCGCTCAAAAGGATCAACCAAGATTTGCTCACTTCGCGCTCCTCGACCTCCCGATCTAGTGTGAGAAGTGCGTGCAGGTAGTCTAGGGCGAAGACTTGGGCATGGTCCGTGGCTTGGCCTTGGCATGCTTGGCAGAATGCTGCAGTATATCACGTCACCGTGTACAAGCAGGAAAGTTGAAGTGCAGTGAGGCGAAACTTCGTGTGGTGCTCGTGTGAAAGGCAAGAATTTGGTCTTGGCACATGCAGCACCACTTGTACATCACATCGTGTACGATTCAGCCTAGCTGCCTACCTACGCAACTGGAGTGCTCACTTGTGCTGCACAGCTAACGCGCACATGATAGCAGCAGCAGCTTCGACTTAATTGCTGTCTGTTGACTGACTTAGGGCCTCATAACAATGGACAACATTAGTTAAATATAAATAGGGTTGCCGTGTGCACGGAATCGCATCCCCAACCAAACACAACATGCAAACACTAGGCTGCAAAATGCGAGCTTTGTTCTACCTCTGCTGCCTACTGCTCGTGCCGTGCCTTCTTCGCTCGCAGGAAGCACATGCAGCGCGCCATGGAGGGATCTCATTGAGGTCTCAACTCACGGCCCTCCTCCATTGGAAAGCTACACTTGTGAGCCCATCGCTGCAGATGAGCTCATGGCGGGAAAACACTAGCCCTTGCAACTGGACGGGCATCATGTGCACGGCTGTTCGCCATGGCCGCCGCATGCCGTGGGTGGTGACCAACATCTCCCTGCCGGATGCTGGCATACATGGCCAGCTTGGTGAGCTCAACTTCTCGGCTCTTCCATTCCTCACATATATCGACCTTCACAACAACAGTCTCCATGGTACACTACCCGCTAGTATCAGCTTCCTGTTAGCACTTTCCCAACTTAACCTTCACCACAACCAGCTCAAAGGAAAAATTCCTTATGAGATTGGTAGCCTGCAAAGTCTAAGGCAGCTTGAGCTCTCATTTAACAGACTCACGGGACATATCCCCGCGTCTCTAGGTAACCTAACAATGTTAACCGAGCTTGAGCTCTACAGCTAAGCAACAATACCTTAAGCAGTCCGATACCGAAAACCCTTGGAAATCTGACCCAACTAATTGCTTTGCTCCTGTTTGGTAATCAACTTTCTGGGCATATACCCCAAGAACTATCCAAGCTAGTTCATTTGCAAAGTCTTGATCTTAGTGGAAATGATTTTTCAGGTCCAATTCCAATCTCCATAAACAATCTCACTAAGATGAACCGACTTTTTCTCTTTCAAAATCAAATTACAGGATCAATACCTCCAGAACTAGGCAACCTCACTATACTAAAACAACTTTCTCTCAGCGGAAATCAAATATCAGGTTTAATACCCCGTGAACTAGGCAACCTCACTATGCTCAATGAACTTTTTCTCTATACAAATCAAATCACAGGTCCCATACCTTTCGAATTGGGCAATCTGATGAATCTCCAAAATTTAGCCTTGTCCAACAACCAAATATCTGGCTCTATTCCTGGCAGCCTAGGAAATCTAACCAAGCTTGTACAACTAACCCTCTTTGAAAATCAGATAACTGGTTCCATTCCCCAAGAGATTGGTAATCTGATGAACCTCGAATATTTAGGCTTGTTTCAGAACCAAATTTCGGGATCAATACCTAAAACTTTTGGGAAGTTGCAAAGCGTCCAAAAAATGCAAATCTTTGGTAACAAATTATTAGGTTCTCTTCCTCAAGAATTCGGAGATCTCATCAACATTGTTGAACTTGGGTTGGCTAACAACTCACTTTCAGGACCTTTACCCGCAAATATATGTTCAGGTGGCAAACTTCATTATCTCTCTCTCTCTTTTAATATGTTAAGTGGCCACATTCCAAGGAGTTTAAAGACATGTACAAGTTTGGTTCAAATTGATCTTCAGAGGAACCAACTAACAGGAGATATATCTCAGCATTTTGGTGTGTATCCACAACTCATAAAGATGAGTTTTGCATCGAATAGATTCTCTGGGCAGATCCCACCAAATCTAGGTGCATGTACCAAACTAACGGTACTACATCTAGAACAAAATATGATCACAGGTTCCATACCTCCAATCCTTTCTAAATTGTCCAACCTAGAAGACCTAAAACTCAATTCTAATCATCTCAACGGTGACATTCCACCAGAAATCTGTAGTTTAGAAAATCTCTATAGACTGAACTTATCATCTAACCAATTATCTGGATCCATACCTACACACATAGAGAAGCTAGGCAATGTAGTATACCTTGATATATCTGGGAACAGACTGAGTGGATTAATACCTCAGGAACTAGGGGCCTGCATGAAACTACAGTCCTTGAAGATCAACAACAACTGCTTTAGTGGGAGTTTGCCCGGTGCGATTGGAAATTTAGCAGGCATACAGATCATGTTAGATGTGAGCAACAATAACCTCAGTGGTGAGCTGCCGCAAGAACTAGGGAAGTTGGAGATGCTAGAATATCTGAATTTATCACATAATAAGTTCAGTGGCAGCATTCCATCCTCCTTTGCAAGCATGGTGAGGCTTTCAACACTCGATGTGTCCTACAACGACTTGGAAGGACCAGTCCCACGGCAACTCCAAAATGCTTCAGCAAGTTTGTTTCTTCCCAATAAAGGTTTGTGTGGTAACCTCTCAGGTCTGCCACCTTGTTATTCAACTCCAGTATATGGTCACCATAAACGGAAGATACTTGGTTTTCTTTTGCCCATTGTTCTTGTGGTGGGTTTCGGGATTGTTGCGGCCATTGCTTTCATAGTAATGCTTAGTCATAACAAGAGAAAACCGCAAGAAAGTGTTACTGCTGAAGGAAGGGACCTATTCTCTGTTTGGAATTTTGATGGAAGATTGGCATTTGATGATATTTTAAGGGCAACAGAAGACTTCGATGATAAATACATCATTGGAATAGGAGGATATGGCAAAGTCTACAAGGCAGAGCTCCAAGATGGGCAGCTAGTTGCTGTGAAGAAGCTTCATCAGTTAGAAGAAGAGTTGGATGACGAACGAAGATTTCACAGTGAAATGGAAATTTTATCACAGATCCGACAACGAAGCATTGTCAAAATGTATGGATTCTGCTCCCATCCAGCATATAAATTTCTTGTCTACGATTACATTCAGCAGGGCAGCCTCCACGGGGCATTGGAAAATGAGGAGCTAGCAAAGGAATTAAATTGGCAGAAGAGAATTGCTCTTGCAACTGATGTGGCTCAAGCAATATCCTATTTGCACCACGAATGTAGTCCACCTATAATCCATCGAGATATAACGAGCAACAACATCTTACTTGATACAACCTTCAAGGCTTTCATCTCAGATTTCGGCACAGCAAGGGTTCTTAAGCCCGATTCATCAAACTGGAGTGCACTAGCAGGAACGTATGGCTACATAGCTCCTGGTATGTGCTAGTAAACCTTTCTTCTCATACCAGAAGCATTCGCCTCGATCCATTTGTTCCTAATTCTAATGTTTTGATTTGGTGCAGAGCTATCATACACATCTGTTGTGACAGACAAATGTGATGTCTATAGCTTTGGTGTGGTTGCGCTAGAGCTAGTGATGGGGAAGCATCCAAGGGATCTATTAGACGGTAGTTTGCCAAATGGAGAACAAGCTATGCTGGTGAAACATATTCTAGACCAACGGCCAACAACACCAACAACAACAGAAGAGAATAGCCTAGCTCTGCTCATCAAGCTGGCCTTTTCTTGCTTGCAATCTTCTCCACAAGCAAGGCCAACCATGCGGGAGGCATACCAAACAATCATCCAGGGACCCTCTTCAAGTTCTTGCCCCATGCCTTTCAGCGCACTTCCATTACAGCAAGTAAGGGATGCATGTTGATATATGATCCGAATTCTAGTGAGAAGCCAGGATCTATCGTAGCAGAAGCCAAGTTAGGTTTCCGTTTTGCCTCAAGTCGCTCATATGCCACCTATATATGTTGAAGTCTGTAACCCTGTCATGTCATCTCATAGGTTTTATTTCTAGCAAAAAAAAAAAACCGGTTCATGCAGCATGAGCCTATTTCACGACATGGCTGGGTCAGTAGCTACATGTTGTTACGATCTCCGCATGGTATGGCACGAGTACTAGCCATAGCGGCTTAGAACTTGAGGCATGGTCAAGGAACGTGGGAAGGCATGTCCATGAAGCTTGGTCATGGCAGACGATTAGGATCTTCTGCAGTGAATTGAGCTAATGAGCTATTTAAATAAATAGGAGAACAAAGCAAAGCAGAAAAGCTGCAACGTTTTACGCGGCACAAATATATCCGGAGTGTTCACTGATTCTTCTCCCTCCCGTTTCTGCTCCAACAATATATACCTCAGGATGAGTTCATGACTCATTGTAAATCTATGTGTTTGTAGACACTCTCTTGATAGTTGATACAGTGAAGATCACCATCGTGTGCCAGTGGTTTTTCCCGCAAGGGTTTTCCTGGAAACAATTAGAGTCCCGTGCTCTTGATATTTCTCTGTTTTGTTACTTGTCGATTTCTAACAACGCATAAATATAATTTGTTTGGCCGATTGCTTGTAAAATGTATGCGGTCTCTATGCTTAGATTTGTTTAGACGTAATACCCTCATGTAACCCTTTCTTTATGTTGTTGTCTGCAAGGGTACTTGAAATGGTTACTAATGATTCTATATTTATCTACTATTGCTCCCATGAACCTGACGACGAAAAAATCGGAATCCAAAACTGACACGATACGAGCGGTCACGCTTTATTGTTATCTAGGAATCAAGGTAAAATGCCTTGGACCAAGCAGGAACGAACACAATGATCAAGTGGTCGATGCGTAAACATGAACAAATGAATGTAAACACACAAAGCTGGTGCATAAAAAAGGAAAATTATCAGAGTGCTAAGTAAAAGGGCTTACAGAGGGTTGTAAGGCAGGAGTATGAAGCTCTTGTCCTTATGATGAAGCTTTGTATCCAGGAGTATGTAGTCCTTGTCCCTAGGATGGAACAACAAATAATTTACTACTACACTTAAATTCAAGCATTGGTTGGCGAGATTGACATGGAACAAAGATGCAACCTTCTTTTTCTTCATTCCTAACACAAGCTTTACAAAGGATGAGATGAGATGAGATGAGATGAAAAGCCTCAAGTGACAGACAACAGTGAGAGCTATAGCAATGTCACATGACAAATTTATCAGAAAAGTAGATGCTAATTCAACTCAGCTAGTGCAATCACAGACATGCTAACAACAGGATGTACAATAGTATAGAGAACTATTATTATTATTCCAAAACAATGGGAAAGTGACATCGTTCAACGAATTGCAGAAGTATATAAAAGATACAACGAACTTGTCCATGCACAAACATAGCGCCGACCATTTACATCGAGATCAAACCTACACCATAGTTTTTTTGTTACTTTCAGGTACGAATTGACGCGTGCGGCACCGTAGGCAATCCCAGTTCATCCTCCTGCACCAACAGACAGAAGTGAGCAGAGCAAATTAGTCTACTGGTTGACAAGAGATCAATCTAGGATAAGCTCAAATTGTTCACACCAATAACATAGGTATGTATCATGAAACTGAGTGTGAAATACAGGACATGAGTTAAGAAATCCGTTCATAATGATATCAAGTATCTACCCTGTCAATTAGATCATGTGACAAGAGAAAGGAAACCCATTTACAGCCTCAAGCACACTGATTGCATGGGAAATGACATGAGCCATCAATTTTCCTAGGGATATCAGCACCATAATCAATGCGAACAGAAATTAGTCAGTCTCGCAATTGCCAAAGAAATGTTTTAGATGAAACCTAAGACTGATATAAATTGGAGAATTTGCTGGATCAAATTCAACTATGAAATTTCGACAGAAGAGTGGTTCCGAGCTGGTAACCACTGTAAGGAGAACCATATTTGGATCAATTCAGTATCTTTAAGGTGAACATATGTGGCATTTGAATTATCTAAGAATAACCGACTACCAAATAAGAGCCATACCCCCCATAAGTTCCTCCTCGTCAATATTATCCGGAACATTGTAGCTTCTACCAAGAGTTTCTTGTATCTAATTACTCACATCCATAAGATCCATCATCTTGTCTTGCATGCTCTGCAGATTATAAAAGCAGGTAAGGATTCAGGTGCAACTCAAAAAAGTAGACAGGAAAGAAAAGCAATCAAATGAAAATATATATAAGCTGAAGATCTTGAAAACATAAAGAATCTGGTAAACAACAAGATAGTACATACATCTATATCTTCAATCTTGATAGACTTTATCGTCCCTTTCAGCTCTTTATTGGCAGCCTTAATTACAGCCATCTGTAAAATGAAAGACATTTCAACATAAGTTTGGGAGCCATATTCAGAATCTACCAACGAAGAACTAGATAGGAAACTAAGGCAACATACAGTTTGTTGAACAACTTTAATTCCCTCTGATGCTAAAGCAACTTGATCAAGATTATATGTTTGGTTGTACAGCATGTCACGCTGTCGTTCATACCTGTAGGGAAAGCACACATGGAGTGTAAAGATTAAAGCACCAGAACTAGATTAATAGGCTGCTGCGACAAAAAGAATGATTAAATGATAATGGATAATCAGCTCCATATTTAACTAAGGCAAAGAGCATGGAGCAACCATGTCAAGAACTTGCTAGCGTTTGAAATCAGCAGTTACTATAACCTTTTAGATGGGTGGTAGCATGGACCGTCGAGCGCCCACGAAGAAAGGAGAAGAAGATGGTCGCTGTAGGTGCTGTGGGCATTTCACCGAACAGGTAGTGTGCGGGAACTAGTCTTTATGGCCCTGCTCGCCTCCCTCCTCCAAATTCTCTTCCTATGACAGAAATCGATGCTCAAACCACCAAAATCAAGAGAAAGCCAGCAATAAAAACAGCTTTCTTCATCTGTGAGACCAGAAGTTGTAGGATTTATTAGATCGGGAGAGCACGAGACGGCGGCAACGCAGCACCTACTGACCTGCGGTGGAGGGTGAGCACTGGGGGTCAAGGGAGTTAGCGAGGAGAGGAGCTCGCGGACGTGGTCGGTGGCGTTGCCGCCGGCGGGGACGCAGCTCGGGGTCGGCCGCCGTGGCTTCGAGGCGGCGCAAATTTTTTTTTTTTTAGGGGGTCAGGCGGCGCAACTTGGCGAATGATCCGCAGCGACGGCCTCGATGCCCATTATCTTTTTTCCAGTGTGAGGCCTCTATTTTTTTTACTTATTATATTAGTATATGTTTATATTCCAAAAATGCACTGAATATATATATATATATATATATATATATATATATATGTGTGTGTGTGTGTGTGTGTGTGTGTGTGTGGATTTTTTTTAGTTTTTAACAAATTTTCACCATGTACTATAAAAATGTTCCGGGAATGTCTAAATTTGTTCTCCCGGTTTTCAAAAGTGTTCGTACATTTCAGAAAAATGTTCACGCGTTAAAAATATGTTTATGCAGTGCATATTTGTTTGCATAAGTTTTTTAAAAAATACACCATTCAATAAAAAATTGTGACATTTAAAAGTGTTCACATTTAAAATTGTGACATTCAATAAAAAATTATGTTCATGACATTTAAAAAAAAAAACTCATCATGTATCACATGTTGAAAAAAATGTGTCCAGTCAATATCATGCATTTACCTTTTTCTTTTCTTTCTTTATCAATAATATCTTGTGTCTTGGTGTCTGGCCCTGATTCACATTTCTTATTTTTCTTTTCTTTTTTTGAACATATGATTCACGTTTCTGGCTTTTTATGGGAAGGACCAGCCAGCCCATGGCAGCTCATCGCCAACCACGAATATGTATGTATGATGGTTGTTTTTGGCTGGTTGGCTTGTTAGGTGTCGTCGGGTTTTCGCCCCATGGCAAGTGTTACGACGACGGGCACTTTGCAGTGGGTTTTCCGGCGATGCGTTGAACTCGCTTTCCCCTTTCTTTGTTTCCTTTAACTTGGTCGGTGGTTGTATTTCCGTTATGCTTATAATGGAAAGGGGTAATGCCGGTGCAAAAAAATAATAATGTATGATGGTTGTATCTAGAAAAAAAAAACCTAGCACCGACGTCTATGTCTGCTAGCAGCACCAGCAATCCTTTGGATGTGTTTGGTATGAGTCAACAACTGGAACGGAATGGGTCTGACCAGTCCTTTGACCTCGTTCTTGTGTTTGATACGCGACTAGAACGAGAACCTAGTCCACAAAATGGAATATTCCTCCCAGATGTGTAACGCGATGGTTCCTCCAAATCGGTGGAACGACGCAGAACCGCTCCTCCTTGTCTCTTCCTCTCTCGTTCCGCTGGGCTTCTCCCGCCTCTCTCTTCTCTCCCTCATCTGTGGTAGCCGTATGGTGCTTGTGCGGCAACCGGAGAGGCGAGCGATGGCGACCGGCGCTGGTAGCACCGAAGGTCACGTGGCTCGCGGCAGGGAAGACGGGCGGCGGCGAGCGGAGATCAGATGGGAGCACCGAGAACGGGTGCCTCCGGCACCTGGGCACTAGGCGCCCCAGTGCCTTCGCCTTCCTTGCCCGCGTGGAGATCGAGTCAGAGGTGAAGAGCCCCGTGGCAGCAGGTGCAGTGACCGGAGCGTGCAGACGCGACTTCGGTGGGTGGCACCGGCCGACGCGCAGCTAGAGCACTTGCTCGATCTGCCGGCGGCGTCCATTGTTCATCTTCCGGCCGCATGCCTTCAAAACGATTTATTTGTTCCGTCTATAAATGATTGTTCCGTCTATAAACGATGTGCGGACTTCAGTTTGGAAAAAAAATAGACATGTGGACTGGTCCGCGGACATCTAGAGGACCGTGTTGGATGACAAAAAGTGCCCCACTAGTAGAAAACAGGGCTTTGGTTCAGGCCCAATAAGTGCATTAGTCCCGGGAATGTTACGAACCGGGACTAATGGGTGCATCAGTCCCGGTTCGTGAGGCCACGACGCCGGCCGGGCCTCGGCAGGCACCAGTCCCGGTTCGTCTGACCCCTTTAGTCCCGGTTCCAGACACGAACCGGGACTAAAGGTACTCGCTCCTGGCGCAGCCCTGACCTTTAATCCCGGTTCTAGCCACCAACCGGGATTAAAGAGATGCCTATATATATGCTTGCCCCGGCCCGCTCACTCCTTTGTTTTTTGGCCGGCCGGCGTGTGGGAGGTGTGTGCTGCTCTACTCTCACCTCCTATGCACATGAGGTGTTCGATGAAATGCCCGAGCCACGCTTAAGCTTTCTCCTCTCCAAGTTCGACCTCGAAGCTCCATTTTCCCCAAGATTTGTCTAAGTTTGGCGGTCCGTCCTCGTCCTCACCGTCGTCGATCGCCCGCGCCGATCTCGTCGTCGGCACCACCGTGGTGAGCCTCTTGTTCTTATCTTCTTTTTAAAAGAAAAAAAATTCTTACTTGTATGATTTACATAGATACTTGTATAAATTTCTTACTTTTATTATTGTTTGTTATTATATAGTGCCATGGTTTTGGTATCCGCCACCGTCGGCCCTCGTCCGGTCTATGATTCAGATGTGGTATATTATCTTTTATAACTATTTATTTCATTTAGTGTTTATGACAATTATGCCGACCAACGTGACATAGATGTTTTTATCTAGGAGGTATGTGAACCGGAAATTCCAACCGACCCTCTTGTCGAGAGGTTAAATTTAGTTGAAAAAGAAAACAATTATTTGAAAGAACAGAAGATGAAATTGGAGTTGCATGTTGCCGATGTCGTCGATGATCACAAGATCAAGATGGATGCAATGCGCTTGAAGATTAGAAAGTTAAGAAAATATGCCATTGATAATGAGGCTTGGTATCATTATGCTGTTGGATCAATTGTTACCTTAGTTGCGATTATGATCGCATTTGTTGTTGCATTTAAATGTTTTACATAGTTATATGTTAGTTTCAATTTATGTTTTAATTAGATACTCTAGAGAGCTATATGTTGTTCTATGAGAACTATGTATAAACTTTATGTATTTATTTTTTTAGTAATAACATTTGATCACTACTGTACTTTGGTTTTAATGTGATGATGAACTTGTATTAATTTGATCACTTCTCTATTCATGATGTTCTGTAATGGTTTTTGATACACTTAATTATATAATGCACGCAGATGAACCGGCAATGGATGTACGGTGACCGACGCACCTCCGAGTACATTGAGGGCCTGCATAAATTTCTCGAAGTTGCTGAGACAAACAAGCAGAATGGTTTTATGTATTGTCCATATACTGTCTGTGAGAATACAAAGGATTACTCTAACTCGAAAACCCTTCACTCCCACCTGCTTGAGAAGGGTTTCATGCCACACTACTATAATGTTTGGACCAAGCATGGAGAAAGAGGGGTTATGATGGAAGACAACGAAGAAGAAGAGGATGATGACAGCTATCCTATGTTCCCTGAATACGGTGATACTGCAAAGGGGGAAGCTGAAGATCAAGAGGCACCAGACGATGTGCCCGATGATGATCTTCGCCGGGTCATTGTTGATGGACAGAGAGAATGCGAAAGTGAAAGGGAGAAGTTGAAGTTCGATCGCATGTTAGAGGATCACAAAAAAGGGTTGTACCCAAACTGCAAAGATGACAACACAAAGCTCGGTACCACACTGGAATTGCTGCAATGCAAGACAGACAATGGTGTATCTGACAAGGGATTTGGTTCGCTACTGAAAATAATGAAGAAGAAGCTTCCAAAGGATAACGAATTGCCCGACAGTACGTACGAAGCAAAGAAGGTTCTCTGCCATCTAGGATTGGAGGTGCAGAAGATACATGCATGCCCTAATGACTGCATCCTCTACCGCGGTGAGTACGAGGAATTGAACGCATGCCCGGTATGCGGTGCATTGCGGTATAAGATCAGACGAGATGACCCTGGTGATGTTGAGGGCGAGCGTCCCAGGAAGAGGGTTCCTGCCAAGGTGATGTGGTATGCTCCTATAATACCACGATTGAAACGTCTGTTCAGAAACAAAGAGCATGCCAAGTTATTGCGATGGCACAAAGAAGACCGTAAGAAAGACGGGAAGTTGAGAGCACCCGCTGACGGGTCGCAGTGGAGAAAAATCGAGAAAAAGTGGGGGGACTTTGCAGGTGACGCAAGGAACGTATGGTTCGGTTTAAGTGCAGATGGCATTAATCCTTTTGGGGAGCAGAGCAGCAATCATAGCACCTGGCCCGTGACTCTATGTATCTATAACCTTCCTCCTTGGTTGTGCATGAAGCGGAAGTTCATTATGATGCCAGTGCTCATCCAAGGCCCTAAGCAACCCGGCAACGACATTGATGTGTACCTAAGGCCATTAGTTGAAGAACTTTTACAACTATGGAATGGAAAAGGTGTACGTGTGTGGGATGAGCATGAAGAAGAGGAATTTGACCTACGAGCATTGCTGTTTGTAACCATCAATGATTGGCCTGCTCTTAGTAACCTTTCAGGACAGACAAACAAGGGATACAACGCATGCACGCATTGTTTAGATGATACCCAAGGTATATATTTGGACAAATGCAAGAAGAATGTGTACCTGGGACATCGTCGATTTCTTCCGACCAAGCATGCCTTAAGAAAGAAAGGCAAGCATTTCAAAGGTGAGGCAGATCACCAGAAGAAGCCCGTCCTCCGTACTGGTGATGATATACTTGATATGGTCAAGGATTTACAAGTAATCTTTGGAAAGGGTCCTGGCGGACAATCTGTTCCGAATGACGCTGAGGGACACGCACCCATGTGGAAGAAGAAATCTATATTTTGGGACCTACCCTATTGGAAATCTCTAGAGGTCCGCTCTGCAATCGACGTGATGCACGTGACGAAGAATGTTTGCGTGAACGTGCTAGGCTTCTTGGGCGTGTATGGGAAGACAAAAGATACACCAGAGGCACGGGAGGACCAGCAACGTGTGAACGAAAAGGACGGCATGCATCCAAAGAAGTATTAAGGTCCTGCCAGCTACGCTCTTACCAAAGCGGAGAAGGAAATCTTCTTTGAATGCCTGCTCGGTATCAAGGTCCCGTCTGGCTTCTTGTCGAATATAAAGGGAATAATAAACATGGCAGAGAAAAAATTCCAGAACCTAAAGTCTCATGACTGCCACGTGATTATGACGCAACTACTTCTGGTTGCATTGAGGGGGCTTCTACCGGAAAATGTTCGATTAGCCATTGTGAAGCTATGTGCATTCCTCAATGCAATTTCTCAGAAGGTAATCGATCCAGAAATCCTACCAAGGTTACAGAATGATTTGGTCAAATGTCTTGTCAGTTTTGAGTTGGTGTTCCCACCATCCTTCTTCAATATTATGACGCACATCCTAGTTCACCTAGTCGACGAGATTGTCATTCTGGGTCCTGTATTTCTACACAATATGTTCCCCTTTGAGAGGTTCATGGGAGTCTTAAAGAAATATGTTCGTAACCGTGCTAGACCAGAAGGAAGCATCTCCACGGGCCATCAAACAGAGGAGGTCATTGGGTTTTGTGTTGACTTTATTCCTGACCTTAAGCCGATTGGTGTCCCTCAATCGCGGTATGAGGGGAGACTGAGTGGGAAAGGCACGCTAGGAGCGGATTCAATAATATGTAGGGACGGGCATTCTTGGGCGCAAGCACACTACACAGTTCTACAGAATTCTACCTTGGTGGCCCCGTATATCAATGAACACAAGAATATTCTATGCTCCAAACACCCGGAGCAGTCTGACGACTGGATTACACGTGAACACATCGGGACTTTCGGCGGTTGGTTGCAAATACATCTCATGCGTAACAACACTGTTGGAGATGATCTGTACTTGTTGGCCAGGACACCATCTTCGACTGTATTGACTTACCAAGGGTACGAGATAAATGGGAATACATTTTACACGATCGCCCAAGATAAAAAGAGCACCAACCAAAACAGTGGTGTCCGCTTTGATTCAGCAATCACCAATAGGGCAAAGGACAGATATTATGGTTACATAGAGGAGATATGGGAACTTGACTATGGACATGAATTTAAGGTTCCTTTGTTTCGGTGCAAATGGCTCAATCTGTCAGGAGGCGGGGTACAGGTAGACCCGCAGTACGGAATGACAACAGTGGATCTCAACAATCTTGGGTACACAAACGAACCATTCGTCCTAGCCAATGATGTGGCACGGGTTTTCTATGTAAAGGACATGTCTACCAAACCGAGAAAAAAAGATAAGGAAGCGAATACATCAAACGATGAGCCAAAGCGCGACATAGTTCTTTCAGGGAAAAGAAACATCGTGGGAGTGGAGAACAAGACAGACATGTCTAAAGATTATGAAAAGTTTCATGAAATTCCTCCCTTCAAAGTGAAGGCTGACCCAAGCATCCTGTTAAACGATGAAGATTATACATGGTTACGGCGCAATAAGCAAGGGACACACGCGAAGAAAAAGTGAAGACTTTCTCTCCACAACTATTCTGATGATGGCTTTGATCTAGAATATCACTGCAGTTACATGTCAAGAAATGAAATCCCTTTTGTAATAGATGAGTTTTCGTCCGAAACCCTGATACTTCGAAAGAGATTGTCTAGTTTGTACACGAAGTGCATCCAGTTTTTCCCGTAACTCTCTCAACTTTTTAGCACATGCTATGTGGATGAAATTATGAAACCATGCCAAGTTTCAACCTTTTCATAGTTCATTTGTAGTGCTTTTAAATTTCAGGGTCATTTAGCTCAAAATAAATCATTAACTGCATGAAAAATAACAAATGAAGTCACAAAAGGGTTGAAAATTGATGATGTGGCTTTGAATGGTGCATTTTGAACACAAAAAAAGTCTGGATTTAAAATAAGTTAAAAAAATGAAATCCCTTTGTAGTAGATGAGTTTTCGTCCTAAACCCTGATACTTCGAAAGAGATTGTCCAGTTTGTACACGAAGTGCATACAGTTTTTCCCGTAACCCTCACAACTTTTTAGCACCTGCTATGTGGGTGAAATTATGACACCATGCCAAGTTTCAACCTTTTCAGAGTTCATTTGTAGTGCTTTTAAATTTCAGGGTGATTTAGCTCAAAGAATGAACTAATAGCAAAAAGAATGAATTAAAAAGCTTTTATAAAACTCAAATAGCAAAAAAAATGAACTAAAAAGAATCAATTAAAATATTTTGTTATGATCAACTAAAACAAAACTATAATATTCTTCAATAGCAAAAAGAATCAACTAAAATATCATAAAAAATAAAAAAAATGCCGCCTACTAGGCCGCCACGGCCTGCATACGACTAGAAACCCATCTGTACATGGGCCAAGATGCAGGCCCACGGGCTCAGCAGGCCCAACATGGCAGTGACAAAGGTTAGGCATGTACTGCCTGCAATAGAGAGGAGCTCGACAGCTCAGTCGCAGCGTGGCTTATAAACCAGTCTAGGCGCCTCTCAACTAGCGAGGTGGGACTAAACTTTTGGCTGCGGCAGCACCAGCCCTTTAGTCCCGGTTGGTGGCTCCAACCGGGACTAATTTAGGGCTGGGCTTCCCGCCCTTTCGGCTGGCGATAATCACCTTTAGTCCCGGTTGGTGGCTTCCTTTAGTCCCGGTTGGAGCCACCAACCGGGACTAAATGGGGAGCTATATAAGCGGGACTTGTCTGTTTTTCCAATCCCCCATCAGTTTCTTCTCCTCCTCTCCCCCGACGGTGCCGACGACCACCTCGACGCCGCCAGGCTGCCGGATTTTGTCGTCCCCCGCTCCCCTGCCCCGACATCGCCGTCGCCATCGCCGCGCCCCTGCCCCTACGTCGCCGTCGCCGTCGCTGCGCCCTGCCCCGCCGTCGCCGTCACCTCCGAGCCGTCCCCGAGCCCGCTCCTCGTCGTCGGACCTCCCCGCCGTCCTCGTCGCCGGACATCCTCGCCCTCCTCGCCGAGCCCGCTCCTCGTCGCTGCCCCCCCGATGCCGTCCCCGAGCCCTCCCCTGACAGTGGTAATGATGGATGGATGGATGGATGGATTTCTTTTTGTTCATAGAATTTTTTATGTTCATACAATTTTCATATGTTGATGTATGGATGGATTTGTTCATAGAATTTTCATATGTTCATAGAAAATGTTGATATGATGAAATTTTTTTTGTTCATAGAATTTTTTATGTTCATAGAATTTTCATATGTTGATGTATGGATGGATGGATGTCAATTTTCATATGTTCATAGAATTTTCATATCTTCATAGAATCTACTCTGCTCTAGATCGATGGATGGATGGATGTATGAATTTTTTATGTTCATAGAATTTTCATATGTTGATGGATGGATGTATATATATAGAAAATGTTGATATGTATGTATGTATAGATGGATGGATTGATGTATATAGAAAATATTCATATGTAGAGTAAAACACTTATATGAAGTGTCTCCATTAGAACTATAGATCAATGGCGATCATCTAACAAAGTTTGTAAATTATAACAGTTTCTGGAATTAATATCATGTGGCACTTTTCAAACAAAGTTTTGAGCAAGCTAATGGACTCTAGCAGAGAGGCAATTGATACTATCTTGTAGATCATAGGAGAGTGATCAATATTGATATAAGGCACTAACCCATAGGATGTTTAAAGCTGAGGAATTCTCAGACTTAGCAGAATTCTAGGAATTTTCAGGATATTGATAAAACTTTAGAAATTCGTAGAAAATTAACCGTAACTCCGATGAAAATAATTTATATATGAAAATCGATCAGAAAAATATGACGAATATGCCCTCCGTTCGTCTGTCACAAGCAGCTAGCATAGCGAACCTGGAACCGTCCCCCTCCGTTTCATCTGTCCGAAAATGCAGACTTCGGGAAAACATTCCCGGATGTTATCCCCCTTCACCTATATCGTGTAGTGCCGCGTTAGAACACCCCTAACTCTCTCGGGAATTCAACATATCACCGATAACTTCGACATGAGGGGGGGGGGGGTCCGCAAGTTTCTATATGGAGGGAATGATTTTTGAAAACAGAGAACTATTTTGGTGACAAATATACTTCTTTTTTGCTTTATGTGATAGCTAGTTTGAAGTGTCAATGCTTTATGTGCAGAAACTATGGACGACAGAGACTTAGAAAAAGAAGAGTTGTTGGGGGATATAATCCGCGACGGAGGTGATATCGCCTTGTCATTTCTCAACGACACCGATGGTGAGGAAAGAGAGGATGACGGCTCCGGTGAGGAGGAAGGAGATCATGACGGCTCTGGTGATCGAATGGAGGAGGAAGGAGATCATGACGGCTCCGGTGATCGAATGGAGAAGGGAGCCTTAACTGTTTCAAAGTCCGGCGAGGTATATATATATAGGACGGCCGTTTGGGGCACCTAGGTGCCCAGGCACCTTGCCTAGATGTCGTTCGTTTGCATCGCGATTTTGTGCTGATGATGGATATACGGGTTATTGGATTTGATCCGTTAACAAAGAAAAAAACTTTCCATACTTGTTTGCATGGCTCTGATGCGTGTTAATTGTGTCAATGAATTACCTTCCGTAGATGTTGGCATGGCGTGCCTTATAAGGAAACAGCCACTGATAATTTAATGTGCGACATCAATTGTCCATTAGTGAGATCAAGTAATAAAGAGCTTCCAAACTATTGATGTGTAAAATATAATAAGAAATTTTTAGCATTGCGTACATAGAGATTTTTTAACTGAGTATATACTCATAAGATTTTTGTCTCGATATTTCTCTACAACTACATACCTCAGCGTGAAATATACGAGTACATACCACAATAATTCGTAGGTACTATACCTAATTGTTTTTACATATTTCCCTACATCTACATACCCGGGCATGAAATATATGAATATATACCCCAATAATACATAGGTATTATACCTAATTGTTTTTTGAGGTACATGGTCCAAAAATAAGTGGGTATGTGAGATTGAAATATATGTGTAAATACCCCAATATTACTCTATAGCTACATACCTATTCTCTACAACTACATACCCAAGCAAAAAACATATGAGTACATGCCCAAATAATACATAGTTATTATACATTTTTTTCGCATATTTTGCTATAGCTACATACCCCGGCGTGAAATATATTAGTATACGCCAATAATATGCAGGTATATATATACCTAATTTTTTTTGCAAGGTTATACCTAATTATTTTTAGAAGTACATAGTCACAAATAAGTGGGTATGATACCGAAATGTTTTATGGACATACGTCCATGTAAATGTGTGGGCACCATACATATTCTTTTTTCATATATACTCGCAAATACGTGATCTAAAACTTTTATGTGGAAAGGTATGAGAGGGAAAATCAGTAAAAGGAAATGCTTGATGTTGTTTCATAGATGGAATGTCTTGCATGCAAATAGATTAGGAAAGAAACCAAAAAATGTACTAACGGGTTGGCCCCGATCTAGGTGCCTTCGGATCGAGCCAAACTTCGGTAAGGAAACGAGGCCCGAAGAAAAGGTTGGGCCAGGATGAAAAGTTCGCGATCAAAGAAGTCTCTCCAGAAGGCCAACCGATTGCTCCCAAGCGGACCAAGGACAAATTTATACATCAGTGCGGAGTTATTGTTAGGGACAGCGTCCCGATCAGCATCCAAGAATGGAATAAGAAGAAGGACCCTGCAGTTCCTTATGTCCACGATAGACAGAAAGATGATCTTTGGACCTCGCTGATGAAAAATTTCAGCTTACCGCCAGAGGAGGATCCGAATAACCCAGTTATACAGCGAAAGGTCAAGGCGTTTGCTCTTAAGAAGATGGCAGGACTATTCAAGAACTGGAAAAAACTATTGAACAGAAAGTTTGTCGACAAAGACGAGACTCCAGAATTCACCGGTCAATACGAGAAGATAAAAGATCACTGGCTCGCATTTGTGGCCTACAAGAAATCGGAGAAGGCTAAGAAAAGGTCACATATAAATAAGCAAAATGCTGCAAAGAATCAGTATCACCATACTACGGGGTCAAGTGGCTACAGTAAAGCCCGGCCTACGTGGGACAAAGCTGAGCAAGACCTGCTTGCTAAAGATGTCCAACCAGTGACATTGCACTGGCCAGATCGGGCAAGGACTTGGTTCTTCGGGGTTGGGGGAACTTTGGATGAAAGCTCAACTTGAAACACCCATCAAAATGCTTGAGGAAGCAATCAAGAAAGCGCAAGAAGGGAGGTTCCATCCCGACAGAGAGAAGGACGAGCTGTCAATGGCCCTCGGGAATCCTGAACACCCTGGACGAAAACGAGGCACATCAGGCTCCGTTCCGTGGGTGCATGGGTTTCCTGACAGCACTGGTTATAGAAGCCGAATGAGAAAGAAGAAAGAGGAAGCAAGCAAAATGCAGAAGATCAATGAAAGATTAGCGAAACTAGAGGCACTTGAGAGCCAGCGAGCTACCGGCCCACCATCTCAGCGGCACGAAGATCCTTCATTGGATACTACCCATGAAGCTACCACACCATCTCAGCGGCACGAAGATCCTTCATTGGATACTACCCATGATGCTACCACCCCATCTCAGCGGAGAAGCAGCGTGGCTTCCACGGAGCTCGTTCAGCCTGATATCACGGCTCCTCGCTACCCCGTGGATTGTATCACGGAGAATGAACATTGTGAGCTAATTGCGCAATGCCATAACCTAGCCCTGAAGGTGGCGGTCGGCTATGTCTTACCTCCTCGACCTGATGCAACTTTCCATTTCACTCCGATTCCATATGGCTTTGCTGTTGTCGGGGAGGATGAAGTTATGAAGGGATTTGTAACCCCCGGATAATTAAGCTACAGTAATTCCCTGCTAATAATGCCACGTCACCACGATTACTGTTGTTAAACTCGCGTTGATTCAAACCCCGTTCAAATTCAAGTTTAAAATCAAGTCAAACTATAAAAGTTTTCTAATGTCAAAACAAAAATGTTCAAAGTGTGGCAAATAATCTCTGGATATTTGTCATGCAGAAACCACATTTTTATAAAACGTATAAATGCACTAAAATAAATAAAACAGTAGCTTAAGCGATTAATTAAATGCCTTTTAAATAATAAAGTTTTGCAAAGTATTTTATCATTGCACCAAACTTTTTGTGGAAGTAATATATTTAGTGGTACTAATTTAGGAACTATTTTTATATTTTATAAAACTAAAATAATGTGAAGATAAGGTAAAACAGAAAAGTCTTAAAAAGAAAAATTACAAAAAGAAAACAGAAACTAAGTAAAAATAAAAAAAGCCCCCCCTCTCCCCACTGGGCCGGCCCCAACTGGCCCAGCGGCCCAGCGCGCGCGCCCGCACACCCCCGCGCGCCGTCTCCCTCCTCCTGTAGCGACCGCCCGGTCGCTATAGGGCGCCGTCGCCGCTACACCGGCTCGCCGCCGTTGGTGGCAGGATAAGAGCCGCCCCCGACGCTCTCCCTCTCTCCCGCAAACCCTAGCCACCTCCCAGATCCCCCTGCGCCCCCCCATGTGCCCTCTCTGGCCTCTCTCTCTCTCTCCTGTTTCGCGCACCACCCGAGAGCCCACCGCCACCGACGCTCGATCCCGCGGCCACCGTGCCCCGATCATCGCTCCGCCATGCCCGCCGTGTTCCCCGTCCTCGAGTACGTCGCCTGACGCCGCGCGTTGGAGCCCGGCGCCACTACATCGTCCTCCTTGACCTCGTCATCCCCGCACTGTCATCCTCGTCTCCGGCCCCGATTCGCCGCCGTCGCCCTTCCCCGGGCTCACTCTCGCACAACCACCCCGCCGCGGACCTCGTCGCCGGCGACGATTCCGGTCGATTCCGGCGATGCCATGGCCACCACTGGACGCGGCGCTGAATGCTCGTTCGAACGAGCCTAACCACGCGCCGAATGGCCGCCTGTGGTCGTTTTCCGACGACGTCCGACGCGCGCCGCCGCGGAACGAGGTCGCCGGCTCGATTCCGGCGAGTCTCCGGTCGCCGTCCGACGTGGCCTGACGTGTGGGTCCCCTGTGACGCTGACGGGTGGGCCCAGTTGACTCGTTGACCGGGTCAACACGCTGACGTGGCAGCCACAGTCACTGACCACTGGGCCCAGCGTAATTTAAATGATTTTTCTAAAAAATAAAAATGTTAATTAATCTGTTAAATTAAATTAACTACTAATCAGTCGCTGACCAGTAGGGTCCACCCGCTATTTAATCTGAAATTAGATTAAATAAATCCTAATTAACCACTGTCTCACTGACCAGTGGGACCCACTGGTCAGGTTTGACTCTGGTCAGCCAGAGTTGACCTGCTGACGTCATGGTGATGTCATGATGACGTCATCATTTACTATTCTGGTTAATTCGAATTTAAATAAATAATTAAATTCCATAAAATCAATAAAACTTTGAAAAATCATAGAAAATAAACCGTAGCTCAGATGAAAAAGTTTTATACATGAAAGATGATCAGAAAAATCCCACGAATCCAAATACGCTGTCTGTTCATCTGTCACATGCTCCTAGCATGATGAACATGGAACATTTCCCTCTCCGGGTCATCTGTCCGATAAATCCAAAGACCCGGGAAATATCGTCAGATATTCTTCCGTTCCGTCTGATACGTGTAATATTGCGTTAGACTACCCCTAGCACTGCGTATTGCCATGTCATGCATCGTGTTGCATCTGTTTGCTTGTATTTATTGTTTCTTCCCCCTCTTCTCTCCGGTAGCCTCCGAGACTGACGGTGCTGCCGAGTATGACTATGTGACTGACGACCAGGCCTTTGCCGCAGAGCAGCAAGGCAAGCAAAACCCCCTTGAGCATTTCGATATCGCCCATTCTTCCCTCTTATTCTTGCATTAGTTTTTGCTATTGTATTAGTTAGCTCCTATTCTCATAGCCTGCTTTTGATAAACTGTTACAATACCTGCAATCATATCAACTGCTTAGTATAGGTTGATCAGTGAATCCCCTGTGACCCCCCTTAGTCCCAGTCGCCCCTGCTTCTTCATCGACGACTCGATGACTCGAAGACTCGGTCAGCCGACCGACAAGCCAGGCCCCTCACATCACCGCACACCCATTATTTGTACGACTCTGGAGAGCTACTATCGAGTACCGAGGGTGACACCTCGTGAAGTACTCATGATGCCAGCTCTGTAGTGTAGCTAATCGGTCGTGGTTATCGAGGGTGATTCCTCCTTCACCACTCCCGACGATGACTCTGTCGTGCACCCCCTGAAGTGTGGGACCCTCGAGGGTGATTCCTCTAAGTCCACCTTGACGGTTTCATCGAGTGGGGCCCTTTGAGGGTGATTCCTCAGGTTCCGTCTTGATGATTTATACACACGGTTACTATGACCTGGTTACAGAAACATGTTGGTGATGGGTCGGCCCGGAGGGGTACCCACGGTTTGATGTTGATGAGGCGTGCACGGGCAGGAGAGGCCCTTGCCATGGTCCTCGAGGCGGGGCGACGGACCGCACTTCATGGGTCGCGCTTTCCCCGCATTAATAAAATGCTAATGGGTTGGGTACTTGATCTAAGTTAGGTCGTTGGCCTTAATACGCACTAACCTTCACGTGGGAAAGATATGGGCACTCAGCGTCGTTGTATCAGCCGAAGCTCTTCGGACGTCAGCAATGGAGCGGCGCGCGCCCGAGTGGTCCGCAACGGCATCGCGCTTGTTACTAAGGGGTGCTAGGACTGACCTCGGCCGCGTTCGCATCGTGCAGGAGTGCAAGGGCAAGTGTGCCCACGAACCTGCGCGCTTAGGATTTAGACCGGCGGGCTGGCCTCTTCGTTGAGCTTAGGTGGGGCGACGACGTGCTGATATCCCGAGGCCGGGCATGACCCAGGAAAGTGTGTCCGGACGGAGGTGACTCAGGCGTGTTGGGGAATATGTGGTGCACACCTTCAGGGATGAATAATCTATTCGAATAGCCGTGTCCACGGTAACATGATGACTTGGAGTTGTAGCTTGACCTTATACAACTATAACTGTGATTTAAATTTGAAATGAATTGTGGCTCCGAGATTGCTTCCTCGTAGGGAGTCGAGGAAGAATCTCTGGACGTGGTTACTTAATAAAATTGCTAAAATAATATGACTGTATGTGAGATACCAATCTGCACTCTTCTAATGCTGCAAGATGTTGAAGATGCTAGTCTTCGATAGGACTAGGCCTTCCCCCTATTCTTGCTTTCTGCAGTCAGTCCAGATATAACCCCTCCCCTTGATAATGATGCATACTTAGCATAGTTCTGATGTCAGTCTTGCGAGTACTTTGGATAAGTACTCACCGCTGCTTTGCTTCCTCTTTCCCCCTCGATACGATTCTGCGTTCAGACGATGGAGCCCAGGAGATGGAGTGCGCCGGAGACGACTACTACACCATAGCTGGAGCCTACTACTACGTGGAGAATGCCGACGCTCAGGAGTAGTTAGGAGGTTCCCAGGCAGGAGGCCTCGCCTCTTTCGATCCGCTGCTTATGTTTGTGCTAGTCTTCTTAAGGCAAAACTTGTTTAACTTATGTCTGTACTCAGATATTATTTGCTTCCGCTGACTCGTGCTTGTCGAGCTTTGTATTCGAGCCCTCGAGGCCCCTGGCTTGTAATATGAAGCTGTATGACTTTAATTTGTGTCTAGTGTTGTGTTGTGATATCAATCAGTGAGTCCCTAATCTTGGTCGTACGCATTGCGTGTATGTTTAGCGTACGAACGAGATCGGGGGCGTCACAAGTTGGTATCAGAGCCGACTGCCTGTAGGTAGCCCCCTTTCCAACTCCTTGGCCGAAGTTGAGTGTAGTCATTGAAAAACTTTTACTAACATAGTTGTGTGGCTTACGGGCCCACACCTCAATCGGGTGGTATTAGGATCTTTTACTCCTCGTCTATACTCTGGGTTCTGATCTCTCTTCTCTTTCGGGTTAAAGATTTTATTAACTCTAACTCTAGGTTCTCGTAACTACTCCTCCCGGAGAGCCCCTCATACCAGATGATGGCTTGATTCATCAGAAGACTCCGAATATACTCTCTGATGTTCTCCCGAGAACTTGTGCTCATCGCTTTTGCGATTCCCTTCCACCGTCAACCCCTATGGATGACTACATGCAATTGTCGCTCATACTTTCATATCGAGTTGCTCTTGTTATTGCAAGGTACATCGAATTATCTTATCGGAGATTCGTTCTTCCTCGGTTGATCATGTGTTTCACAGAATTCTTTGAAACACTATTCGATCTTCCGTAATCCTCTGTAGCCTTTTGCTCTTGACCTTTCTCACCTGCTTGCTTTATGGTTAATTCCCTATGTCTAGCAATATTTAGTAAATCCCTTGTGGTTTCATTAGATTTTATTGATTCAACCTGTGTGTGAATGCATGCAGTCATCAGTTGTTTATCATATATTATCCGTCTGGCTCAGACGTCTTTCCAAACATGAGTTGGTTCCCAACAAATCAACCTTGATTGAATATCCATCTAGGTCCATTCAACTTACTTGGATTTGATCGGAGCATCTGATTTTGATACACCAACCTGGAAATCATAATTCCTTTGGTATTTAAGTATCTATATCATTCAGATAAACTCTAATCTGATGCCTTGCTTTCTTTCTCCCTCTGATTGAGTACCGATACTCACATCAGGTCCTTTGTGGACCGCCAGACCCATTGTTGGGTTATTATCTGATAGCATCCTTCACATTCAAAATTATTGTGATGTTCTTCCCCTGATACATGATGCCATTGGTAAATTGTGACCTCTCCCTCTGGTAAGTTGTATCCTATGCTTTTGTCAGCCATGCTCTTTTGTCAAGCATGTGTTAATTACTCTTGAAGCTGGTGGTATATGTTCCTAAGATGCCTCGATGGGTTGAACCTATGCCTTCCTTAATTCATGTGAACTCAAGAGTTTTCATGAGTCATACTTTCCTGGTGTTTTGCCAGTTAAACTTTCAAAACTACAACTTCATCAAAGGCGAGGTGTAAATGGAAGGTGATGCATTGATGAAATGGGAGTCGACCTTGAGCCTTGTGTTCATACCCATGGAAACGATGTTGATCTGATCATACAAGCTTCTCCTTTCATATAATCTTTCTCTTTGTATGATTGACCTTGTATCTATGATTTGATACTTTACAACCGTGGTTCCGACCATGACTATTCTTCTTTGATCCCATTTTCAGACCAGTTTAGGCACTTGTCTTCTGCGGATCAGTACATCGGTCCAAGCTTTAATTCTGATCTACATCCGAGTATTACCCCTGGTATCTCGAGAAAATCATGGAGCTACATAGCTTCATATAAGCTCCTCATCAGCTATGTTTCCTTCATTGATTCCAGTTCCCTCATGTTCTGAGTTGTTGGACACTCAAGGACACCGATAATTGAATCGAGTCCGCATTGCGATTCAACAACTCTAGGTAATCTTCTTTGCTTATGAGTTTGTGCTCGATCATGTCTTTCCAAGCTGTTTTGCTACATCATCATCGTCATGCTAAGGCTTGACCATGCTGTTATATCCTTCATCCCCGGAACACAATTCCAACAGTGCTCTAAGCTTACATCGAGTTTGCAACGTCATGATTGGTTGTCTTGAAGGCAATTTCGACTCTGGGCTAGCACTCTAAACTGTGGTTCCGACCACCCTTCGCTTCATCATTTCTTTGCTTGATGTCGTCGCTGATCGATTACATCTTCAAGAGACTTCTCGGCAATTGTGTCGTGATCCTCATCAGCATTCTGGGCTCTTCCAGGATATCAATTAAATTCATGATGAGAGTATCATCCTTGTCCGTGGTAATTGGTGTTGTCATTGGCGACATCCTTGCCATCACCTTTCATTTCTTAGATCCCGTGTTATTCCTAACCAGAATACTGACGAATGGAATGTGATGTGTAAATTCAATACTTATGGCATACCAACTCTATCACCTTGGAGTTAATGAACAATAATTCCATTCATAGTGTGTGGTTGTTGAATCAACTTTCTAACATTGGTCGTGCTACTTAGTCCGGATTTGGAAGCACCTTTCGATTAATGTTTAATTGTGGATGTTCCCCTCGGGCATACCACAATATATCATCTGGTTTTGTTCACTCAATCGTGGAGATCCTTCTTTGTGGGGATCTCGACGAATTGCTGCTGAGCCCACCAGCCACATCCTCTTCTCCCTCGTGGTTCATGATGAACATTGAAGCTAGTGTTGGAAACCTTAAAAGCATTATCTTTGTGTCTAGCTCATGAAGAATATGTTTGATAAAGGAAGTGTTTCCTCTAAGTTCACGTGCATTTTACCGCCGTGATTACGAGAAAAATTGTCTCGCTTCCTCTGGAATCGTTCCAATTCATTCAGGCATGTGCGAAGTATTCTATGGTTCGACAGATTTGCTACCTTCACTCTGTATGTATTTCCTAGCACGCCAGGCCACTGATTGATTTGATTTGTCCTAGTCCAGACTTACACATGGAACTTTGATATCCTCTGTGATGGTCCCCAATCAGAACTTGATTGCCCTCCATTCTAGAAACTTCCATGTGGGCACGAATGTCTTAACCTTGTGTTCAGATGTCTTGTAGTCTGGCTAATGATTCAAGTCTTGCTTCTGTCGTTCATTCCGAGATTCTTGCAACATCATCTCGTAGGTCTGTGTTGCATCCTTTTCCTCAGGCCTTCTTTGTCTGAAGTATCCTGACACCAACCAGATCTGAATCTCAGACAGATATGATGGTTGGAACATTATCAAGAATTATAACTTTGGTCTTTATTACTCGGCAAGGTGATGTTGTAGCTAGCACACCTGGCCGGATGACCTATTGTTATAATGCTTTGTTCAGCAAGGATTGCCATTCGTCGATGGAGAAATTATAAGACTTATTTTATAAGTTGTTCCTACTGGATTCTTTGTGTGTCCAAACTCCATCCTTTACTCGAAACACCATATCATTGCTATCCCGAAGCACGGATGTGGTATATCGATCATTAAAGGGAATAAAGTAAGCTCAATGCTAATTGTTTCTTGATCAATTATCCAAACACCTTTGTATGGGAATGTCATGAATTTCCTCGCCCATTTTGCCTAAATGGTTATCTACTTGCTATCCTGTCATGTATATCATGCTCTGTTTTTCCTTGGAAAAAAATATACTCCTAAAACTTTAGTATAAACACATTTTCCTTTCCATTGGTTCGTTTAATGTGATGAACACATTTTCCTTTCCATTGGTCTGGTTGATCTAATAATCACATTTTCCTTTCCACTGGTCTGTTTAACCTTTCTTGAGATTATATGATCTAAGCAGTAATAATTATCTGCTTAGGTAAACACCTTGGTGATCAATTCTGTCAGTAAGGCCCTGTTACTATTGTTGATAACATTCCGGTAACCGCCGGTGGACGGGAACTTTGCCTATGGGTCCGCCTCGTTTCTACGAGCAGGAAAATGGTTCTATTCGTCCCCCGCCCTTGGTACCGACGTTGTTGCCAACATATCTGACCAGCTATCCTCTGACACGTCTTCTTTCATGACCGGGCAAGTTGTCACCGCTCTCCCTGCTCTTAACCACATGGTCGGCCCATAACCCTCAGTTCCACAGGATCGAAACCTGACTCTCCTGTACATCTTTGATTCCAAAGTATCCTTTGCACTTGGCTTCGTTTGTAATTCCCGAGCCACCGTCCAAGGGATGATCTATTCTAATATCAGACGCAATAATTATTTTCGTTGCTCTGAACCCCTTTCCACCTTCTGTTTGGGCATCGAATGATTGCCTACCCGTTTGAAACTTTTACACCATCGCATTTTGCTCTTAGTGATTCCTCGAGTCTTGACTTGAGAAATAAATCTTGTGTTCCTCCCTGAGATCGCCGTCAGGTGCCCAACTTTGTTTAGATTCGTTCTTCCAGAGTTTTTCCCTCTAATCTCATTCGTAGGACGATGAAGATCCCGAAGAAAGGATGATGACTTCATCACGATGACCAGAAGCAGAGAAAGGAAGACATCGACGAAAGGAATCAACCTCTTCGATGAGGGCAACCAAGACCGAGGAGACCCGTTAGAATTTCGCAACCAGAACATTTCCCCCTTACTCCACCGCTTAATCTCGGGACGAGATTTCTTGTAGTGGAGGAGAATTGTAATGCCAGGATAATTAAGCTACAGTAATTCCCTGCTAATGATGCCATGTCACCACGATTACTGTTGTTAAACTCGCGTTGATTCAAACCCCGTTCAAATTCAAGATTAAAATCAAGTCAAACTATAAAAGTTTTATAATGTCAAAATAAAAATGTTCAAAGTGTGGCAAATAATCTATGGATATTTGTCATGCAGAAACCACATTTTTATAAAAGGTATAAATGCACTAAAATAAATAAAATAGTAGCTTAAGCGATTAATTAAATGCCTTTTAAATAATAAAGTTTTGCAAAGTATTTTATCATTGCACCAAACTTTTTGTGGCAGTAATATATTTAGTGGTACTAATTTAGGAACTATTTTTATATTTTATAAAACTAAAATAATGTGAAGATAAGGTAAAACAGAAAAGTCTTAAAAAGAAAAATAACAAAAAGAAAACAGAAACTAAATAAAAACAAAAAAATAAAAAAGCCCCCCCTCTCCCCACTGGGCCGGCCCCAACTGGCCCAGCGGCCCAGCGCGCGCGCCAACACACCCCCGCGCGCCGTCTCCCTCCTCCTGTAGCGACCGCCCGGTCGCTACAGGGCGCCGTTGCCGCTGCACCGGCTCGCCGCCGTCGGTGGGAGGATAAGAGCCGCCCCCGACGCTCTCCCTCTCTCCCGCAAACCCTAGCCGCCTCCCAGATCCCCCTGCGCCCCCCCTGTGCCCTCTCTGGCCTCGCTCTCTCTCTCCCGTTTCGCGCACCACCCGAGAGCCCACCGCCACCGACGCTCGATCCCGCGGCCACCGTGCCCCGATCATCGCTCCGCCATGCCCGCCATGTTCCCCGTCCTCGAGTACGTCGCCTGACGCCGCGCGTTGGAGCCCAGCGCCACTACATCGTCCTCCTCGAGCTCGTCGTCCCCGCACGGTCATCCTCATCTCCGGCCCCGATTCGCCGCCGTCGCCCTTCCCCGGGCTCACTCTCGCACAACTACGGGTCCCCTGTTAGCTCCTCTACCTCCTCCCCCTCTCCGTTCGCCCGCGCGTGCTCGCTAGCTAGCAGCTCCGCTCGGACCCGAACTCGCCGCCGCCTAGCTCATCGCCGGCGAGTCTCCGGTGTCCCCACGGTCCCGGAACCGTGTCCAACGAGCTCACCGCATCGCATAGCACTCGCCTAGCCCCTTAGTTCAAGCCGTAGCGCGCCGTAACGCCAACTTCGCCGACGCCCGAAACCACCCCGCCGCGGACCTCGTCGCCGGCGACGATTCCGGTCGATTCTGGCGATGCCACGGCCACCACTGGACGCGACGCTGAATGCTCGTTCGAACGAGCCTAACCACGCGCCGAATGGCCGCCTGTGGCCGTTTTCCGACGACGTCCGACGCGCGCCGCCGCGAAACGAGCTCGCCGGCTCGATTCCGGCGTGTCTCCGGTCGCCGTCCGACGTGGCCTGACGTGTGGGTCCCCTGTGACGCTGACGGGTGGGCCCAGTTGACTCGTTGACCGGGTCAACACGCTGACGTGGCAGCCACAGTCACTGACCACTGGGCCCAGCGTAATTTAAATGATTTTTCTAAATAATAAAAATGTTAATTAATCTGTTAAATTAAATTAACTACTAATCAGTCACTGACCAGTAGGGTCCACCCACTATTTAATCTGAAATTAGATTAAATAAATCCTAATTAACCACCGTCTCACTGACCAGTGGGACCCACTGGTCAGGTTTGAGTCTGGTCAGCCAGAGTTGACCTGCTGACGTCATGGTGATGTCATGATGACGTCATCATTTACTATTCTGGATAATTCGAATTTAAATAAATAATTAAATTCCAGAAAATCAATAAAACTTTGAAAAATCATAGAAAATAAACCGTAGCTCAGATGAAAAAGTTTTATAAATGAAAGATGATCAGAAAAATCCCACGAATCCGAATACGCTGTCCGTTCATCTGTCACATGCTCCTAGCATGATGAACATGGAACATTTCCCTCTCCGGGTCATCTGTCCGATAAATCCAAAGACCCGGGAAATATCGTCAGATATTCTCCCGTTCCGTCTGATATGTGTAGTATTGCGCTAGACTACCCCTAGCACTGCGTATTGCCATGTCATGCATCGTGTTGCATCTGTTTGCTTGTATTTATTGTTTCTTCCCCCTCTTCTCTCCGGTAGCCTCCGAGACTGATGGTGCTGCCGAGTACGACTACGTGACTGACGACCAGGCCTTTGCCGCAGAGCAGCAAGGCAAGCAAAAACCCCTTGAGCATTTCGATATCGCCCATTTTTCCCTCTTATTCTTGCATTAGTTTTTGCTATTGTATTAGTTAGCTCCTATTCTGATGCATAGCCTGCTTTTGATAAACTGTTACAATACCTGCAATCATATCAACTGCTTAGTATAGGTTGATCAGTGAATCCCCTGTGACCCCCCTTAGTCCCAGTTGCCCCTGCTTCTTCATCGACGACTCGACGACTCGAAGACTCGGTCAGCCGACCGACAAGCCAGGCCCCTCACATCACCGCACACCCATTATTTGTACGACTCTGCAGAGCTACTATCGAGTACCGAGGGTGACACCTCGTGAAGTACTCATGATGCTAGCTCTGTAGTGTAGCTAATCGGTCGTGGTTATCGAGGGTGATTCCTCCTCCACCACTCCCGACGATGACTCTGTCGTGCACCCCCTGAAGTGTGGGACCCTCGAGGGTGATTCCTCTAAGTCCACCTTGACGGTTTCATCGAGCGGGGCCCTTTGAGGGTGATTCCTCAGGTTCCGTCTTGATGATTTATACACACGGTTACTATGACCTGGTTACAGAAACATGTTGGTGATGGGTCGGCCCTGAGGGGTACCCACGGTTTGATGTTGATGAGGCGTGGACGGGCAGGAGAGGCCCTTGCCACGGTGCTCGAGGCGGGGCGACGGACCGCACTTCATGGGTCGCGCTTTCCCCGCATTAATAAAATGCTAATGGGTTGGGTACTTGATCTGAGTTAGGTCGTTGGCCTTAATACGCACTAACATTCACGTGGGGAAGATATGGGCACTCAGCGTCGTTGTATCAGCCGAAGCTCTTCGGACGTCAGCAATGGAGCGGCGCGCGCCCGAGTGGTCCGCAACGGCATCGCGCTTGTTACTAAGGGGTGCTAGGACTGACCTCGGCCGCGTTCGCATCGTGCAGGAGTGCAAGGGCAAGTGGGCCCACGAATCTGCGCGCTTAGGATTTAGACCTGTGGGCTGGCCTCTTCGTTGAGCCTAGGTGGGGCGACGACGTGCTGATATCCCGAGGCCGGGCATGACCCAGGAAAGTGTGTCCGGCCGGAGGTGACTCAGGCGTGTTGGGGAATATGTGGTGCACCCCTGCAGGGATGAATAATCTATTCGAATAGCCGTGTCCACGGTAACAGGACGACTTGGAGTTGTACCTTGACCTTATACAACTATAACTGTGATTTAAATTTGAAATGAATTGTGGCGCCGAGATTGCTTCCTCACAGGGAGTCGAGGAAGAATCTCTGGGCGTGGTTACTTAATAAAATTGCTAAAATAATATGACTGTATGTGAGATACCAATCTGCACTCTTCTAATGCTGCAAGATGTTGAAGATGCTAGTCTTCGATAGGACTAGGCCTTCCCCCTATTCTTGCTTTCTGCAGTCAGTCCAGATATAACCCCTCCCCTTGATAATGATGCATACTTAGCATAGTTCTGATGTCAGTCTTGCGAGTACTTTGGATAAGTACTCACCGCTGCTTTGCTTCCTCTTTCCCCCTCGATACGATTCTGCGTTCAGACGATGGAGCCCAGTAGATGGAATGCGCCGGAGACGACTACTACACCATAGCTGGAGCCTACTACTACGTGGAGAATGCCGACGCTCAGGAGTAGTTAGGAGGTTCCCAGGCAGGAGGGCTCGCCTCTTTCGATCCGCTGCTTATGTTTGTGCTAGCCTTCTTAAGGCAAAACTTGTTTAACTTATGTCTGTACTCAGATATTATTTGCTTTCGCTGACTCGTGCTTGTCGAGCTTTGTATTCGAGCCCTCGAGGCCCCTGGCTTGTAATATGAAGCTGTATGACTTTAATTTGTGTCTAGTGTTGTGTTGTGATATCAATCAGTGAGTCCCTAATCTTGGTCGTACGCATTGCATGTATGTTTAGCGTACGGACGAGATCAGGGGCGTCATAGGATTTGAGGGGATGAAGCTTGAATACCCTATAGGTGAAGGGGAGAATCTTCTAGAAAATGCCGTAAGGACTACCTGTCTATGGAGAAAGGAGAACATCAAGCTTCCAAACTGGACGCCGCCTCAGCAGACTCAACCGGAGGAGCCCCCTCTGCAGACTCCTCATAGTCCAGCTCAGCCGTCTCAGCTGCCTGAGTCGTCTCCGGCGCGTGAGCTGTCTCCGCCGCCTTAGCCGTCTCCGGCGGAGGAGGCCCCTCAACAGAGTCCTCTTCCGCCTCACCTGTCTCCGGCGCGTCAGCGGACTCCGCCGCCTCCGGCGCGTCAGCGGACTCCGTCTCCTCCGACGCGTCAGCGGACTCCGCCGCCTCAGCAACAACGGAAGAGAGGCGCCGCCGCTACGGCGGCTAGCAGTACAACAGGCAAGAAATTCAGAGCTGGTCCAAGCCTCAGGGCTCCTCCAAAGTTACCATATGAGAGGACTGCCGAGGAAAACACGGACATCGTGGCTGCCGAAGTGAGACGCTAGCTTGCACCGACACGTCCACCTCCAGAGGTGAAAGTTGATCCGCTAAAAGCGAAGCGATGTCTGGATGCCCTTAAGCGACCACCACCTCCTACGCCGCAATCAAACTATGACCATTGTATTGAAAAGACATTTGGTCAAGCGAAGCGGTCGGGAAGCTTAAGTAGCAGTGGTGCAAGATGTGGGAAAACAATTCCCCAGCTAGGCGAACAAGAAAAGCAATCGGTCCCCCCGCTCAAGGTGTTTACCGATAGCGCTAGTGATCCGGAGATAGCGGCCGGTGGTCTTGCTATCACTCTTGGTGATTACTTAGACGATTCGGTACAGTTCGAAAAGGCTGAGGTAGTAGCATCCTTAAGATACGAGCACGGGAAGCCTCTCGTCAGAAGTGAGGAGCTCCCGTGTCTAACAACGAGGATGCGACAATTGCATGAATGGTACTTGAATACCTGCAAGGACGGGACCAACAATATCTTCGTGGGAATTAAAGAAGAGCACTTCTTCAATGGAGTCCAGGCGTTGTTCATTGAATTTGAAGAATTTTTTCAGTTATACAATCAAGCCGCCCTCGACAAAACTATCGTCAGTTGCTATTGTCTGTAAGTATTTTTTCTTTAATTAAGTCTCTAGCTCAGCTCGTTCATTGCATGTATAATTATCCTCACACTATATTATATGCAGATTGAAGATCATCGATTGCAGAAAACGATAAATCTATGACATTGGGTTCATTAACCCAAATACCATAAATCAACATACGTTACAAAAAAGCCCCGATGAAACAGAGCAAAACTTGCTACGGGCGTTACTTGGACAACAAAACAGAAGGGAAATACTATTTCCTTACAACTTCGAGTGAGTGTTATTGTCTTGTTCGTGCACATTCTGTTTCGCTTACTCGAGGTTAAGTGTAATTGATGAGTGATGCGTGTGCAGTTTCCACTTTATTCTGCTAGTCATTCGGCCTGATGAGGGAGAAGTACTTGTCTTGAACTCGAGACGTAAAGACCCTAAGGAGTGGTCGGATATGAATGAAATGCTTCAGAAGTAAGTTCAATCATTATCGCACCATATCGGCAACTTTCGTTCATTTCCTGACATCAAGTAATCATTTTCTTTGCCGTGCAGGGTTTGGAAAAAGTTCACCAAGCAAGCTACAGGTGATCACTGGAAAAATGAGTTGCGATTTTTACACCCCAAAGTAAGTACTACTAGCTAGTACTGCGCATCTCTCATTTTGATTAAACTCTATTCTCGTAAAGTGCTTGTGGCAGGCACCCAGCACTAATTTATGTGGATACTATGTTTGCGAGTTATTCGCTACTCGACCTCTGAGCGGGGTGGCATAAGTGCACAACAATTTGAAGTACGTAAACAATATTCACATTTTTATTTTATTACCATCAATTGTGTTGAGTTTCATTCATATATATATATATATATATATATATATATAGGAAAATGGCTATGTACTCCTGGGAGTACGTACTCTCATCGCTCATATACCACATAGATGAATATTTTATACTTCTTTATTATTTTTAATATACTTCATTAATAATTAGTAGATACCCCAAAATGAGTTTCACGAAAAAAATCGTGTGAGTCTACATATTTTTAAAGGTTTACGTATATACTGATTTGTTCGTACATGAAAAAGGTATATTACAAAAATTACGTCGCAAATGATATTTTTTCCACAAAACTCGTATTGGGGTATCTTAGAATATTTAATGAAGTATATTGAAAATGGTAAAGAGGTATAATCAATGTGTATATGAGGTATATTGAATATGGGAGTACATACACCCAGGAGTACAGAAAAGTAGTAGATCTGGTGGAAGCGGGACGAACTCCTACCAACTGATCGCATACGAGCAATTCAAGAGGAATTGGCGGGATTCTTTCTTGAGCATGTTATACCTAAAGACGGAGAATGCCATCCGGATGTGCAATGCGATTTTGGTAATTAGATATTAGGGATCGTAAAAGATGTTATATTGTATATATGCATGAGCGCGTCGAATAGATATACGAAAACTTGTTTGTTCGACCAAGCATGGAGAAAGAGAGGTCAGTTCTCTCTATATATGATCATGACGATCTTGTGTAATGGTTCCTTCATTGATATATGTATAGTAGCTAGCGTCGAGTCGAATGGATAACATTAAATAAAAATGAAACCATAAATGTAAAAGAATTGAAGGGTAAACACAAAAATAAAAGGGGAAAACACAATATGAAAACCCCTAAACCTTCCAAAACCCCTAAACCCCTCCTTTCAACAAAAAAAAAAAACCCAGCGCCTGGCAGCTGCTGACGCGTGGCTGCCTTTTAGTCCCGGTCGGTGTTACCAACCGGGACTAAAGGTCCTCCTGCCCGGGCGCCCCACGGCGGCCACGTGGAGCTCCTTTAGTCCCGGTTCGTAAGCCAACCGGGACTAAAAGTGATGGGCATTAGTCCCGACCGTTTTGTCCCGGTTGCAGAACCGGGACAGATGCCCTGTTTTCTACTAGTGCCCAGACCTTTACCGGCACTTTGAGGGACCACGTTGGCGATGCCTTTGACACTAATCTTATCATCATATATCAGCATATTTAGTTTTTAGTTTTGCATGCAGTTTAGATTGTCTAGGGCAGTGTATGTAGGCCAGTGAAGCTTCAGTTGAGCTCATGAAGAAGGAGAGATGACAGGTTGTCGTACGATGTGGCAAGCATGGCGATATGCTGATGGTGGCGTGAAGCTGCGGTGTTGTGCGATGCGGCATGGTCGTGTGAAGCGACAAGACGCGTGCAGGCTCTGAGCCAGATGGGTTGGACAATCAGCTGGAGCTGAGAGAATCGGCCAGTCTGTTAGTTTGTTAGCTAGCTTTGTGGTGTGTTTTGCATGTTGGCTGAGTCATGTGTTAGTGGCCTGAGTTAGTGGGTTAGTGTGCGAGGTTGCGTGTGTCTTAGTGCGTGCGTGATCCTACTTAAGCATTGTAATCATGTTTACTCTGAGTCAAGAGATCAGGCTGTGTGAGGCAGTTGACGCCAAACTCTTGTGTCTCCTTTGTTCTTGTGATAGTTGTGTGATACAACCGAGAGGAGGAAGAAGGGAGGAGCCTAAAATCTCAGGGAGAAGCATAAAATCCTATGAGAGAAAGGCATGGAGACCACCCATAAGAAGGCACTCGGCATGGTGACGCTACTGGTGGTTCTGCAGATGCTCATGGCGGCAGCTCCGACGGCCATGGCCCGCTCACCACAGAAGGAGAAGGAGATGGAGATGGTGATGGCGCAGTCAGCAAAGATAGCAACTGAGCGGCTCATCCTGAAAGCTCCACCGGGAGACGCCAGATGTGATCAAGAAACATGCTATACTGGTTTCTGCTTCGCCGTCGCTGGTTGCAGCTGCCGGTATCCCTACTGTATGAAGCCTCAGCTTCCAACGCCGGTTCATGCTTGAAAAGCTTCACCTTCCGTCCATCGACTGATAGACGGACCCCTAACATGTTGGATTTTGCTTTCTCTCTCAAAAAAGCTACTGTACTTACATGTGTCAATTAAGTGTGAACTATGTATGCATGCAGAACTACCAAATATATATGTCTCATTCGTGTAACTCAAATACTCCCTCGATCCGTTCCAAAATACTTGTCGTGGTTTTAGTTCAAAATTGAACTTCATTTTAGTTCAAAATTGAATTTTCAAATGTGAGCATTTTGTTTGATGTCATGTGTTTTATGAATGTCTGTTTCTCTTTGCAATGTTAATCGTTGCAAGCTTACTACAATGTTTAGAGGTGCAGTTTTTCATCATAGTATGTCTATGTCTACGTTGCAAATACTCCTGAACCTGAACGTGGGGCCTTTCCAATATGTGAGTCACAGTCTGCGACTCAGCTCTCTCAAAGCTCTAGATTAAATCTTTGAAACATGAACTTGTAGGTGGTTACTCCTACTCCTGCATATACATAGGAACTAATGTGAAATTCCCTGGAGAGTTAACGGTTCCGGGCTACACGGAGCCTTTGATCATTCTTGCCACGGGTACGTTTTCGTTTTTTTCAGACATTCTCGCTAAGCTTTATTTAAATCATCTGAACATTTACAGGGATAAAGTTCAAATCCCCAGGTTGACCTAACCAGACACGGCGGCCAAACCCGAATGAAAGCGCGTGCTTAGCGAGATTGTGAACCTCGAAATTCGAGCTCCTAAACTCATGGATGAAATTACAAGCAATAAAAGAACTAGATCGGTCTATTATTTCATGTATGATAGCTCCATGATCAGCTAGACAGCCATGCTTAATGTCTTCCACCACGTTCTTGCACTTGGACGCCACATGGATTTTCTGCTCGTACAAATCCTCCGCAAGTGACATATGTGTTTGAAAGTAACCAAAGAAGCTCCTAAGAAAGCTCCAGTAACGTCACGGCACACCACTGCCACTGAACCATAGTTCTCATTCACAATTGCTGCATCAGCATTGAACTTCACAAAACCTGCTGGCGGGGGTAACCACTGTGATTGCCTCAAGACGCAGCTCCTGCTCGAAACCTTCCTAGGTTGTGATAATATCTGGATGTCCTTCGGAAAGGATGTGATAAAACGATGGATAGACAAGGGACTGTCAAATAAATCCTCATGTATTGCTCTCCTCCGGGATCTCCATATAGCCACCACCATCTGAATAAATTCATCTTGGGGCAAACTCCCATGCATCTTGAACATCCAGTTTTTAGCATTCAGACACATATTCTCACACATTTGTTCCACCAGTTCCTCCGAAGATAAGGACCAAACGCTTCTTGCCATGACACAATCAAACGCATGTTTCATGCTGTCTTCTGCCGCACAAAATGGGCAGACAAAGCTCGTAGACATGTGTCTATGATGTGTAACATCCGCAGTTGGAATTAACATATACACTTCAACAATTGTAGCAGCCGGTTTTTCTAGTATATTTTTTCATTTAGTTTTTGAAAAAAAGCACTGGGATTTTTTTTGTAAAAGTGTGAACATGTTTTGAAAATTTGAGGACATTTTTTGAAAATACAATCATTTTTTCAAAATTTGGGTTTTTTTAAAAACACGAACATTTTTTTCAGAATTGTGAACATTTTAGGAAAACACATTTTTTGGGAAAGTGAACATTTTTTAAAATTTGCAAAAAAAATAAGAAATACAAAATATTTTTAAAACAATTATTTTTGTATGAAAACACGAACATTGTTTCAAGAAGTGAACATTCTTTTAAAATTCTGAGGATTTTAAATTTATGAAAAACTAAAAATAAAAATCCGAAATAAAACTTTTTAAAAATCCGAAATAAAACTTTAAGAAGAAACAAAAGTAAATGGAAAAATCGCTCAGTAACATTCTAGAACATTTCCAAATCCGGGATTGTAGCACACATAATAGCTAAATGAGTCGGCCCAATGGAGTCTTCTTGTTCACTACCCAGGTACGTCGCTAGTTCGGGGACCTACTATATGACGCATTTTGTGTCAACTAGTAAGCATGCACGTGCAATGCACGTTTAACCATGCAAAAAAAATCTTAATGGGATATTTAAGTGTTAAGTTCATGGTTCAAACGTGAGTAAGGGTTATATGGGTGTCAGGTTTGGCAAAGTAGTGTTTCAAAAACAAGGTTTGGCACAGTAGGGACATGATATATCCCTGTCTGGTATAACCATTGGGAAAAACAAGAAACCAATGGGAAAAAAAGACTTAATATGAATATGTATTTCATTACTCAGAATATTCATAACATAGACACATCAAAATCAATAGATTACATCAACCATAGAGTTATGAATTCACATTTCCTATGATACATTTTCATAGAATTTATATGTATATACATGAATCAAAGGTCAACAAAGACAGAGGTGCAGCATATCTAAAAAAAACAAGTGCTCGTCATCGTCGCCATGCGCTGCAACAAATAATAGTAGAAAAACAAAGCGCCATTCAGTTATTAGATTTTGTAACAGTGGGGAATGGTACCTCTTCATTCAGAAGAATATGATACTACAATTTATTGCCTTAATTGATCACCTCAACTTCTTGTTTCAACCTCCCTGTTGTACTGATGATGTTCCTTGTACTTGCGATGTGACTGCTCAATGCTTCTAAAATCCCAACACAATGAAGAGAATGAAACCAAAAGCTATGGATAAAACGACCTAGAGAACAAATTTGTATGGTACTTCTTAAAGACAATAAAATTTATGAGGTCAGTTTTTAGAAAACATTTTGAGATAGAACATCATTGTGGCAACCTTGCTCATACTATGTTTTAATCAGTACAGAGTATGTACCTGAAACAGATTCCCTTTGACCACATGTTTTTTCTCCATCGATGTGCTTCTCTTTAGATGAAAGTCTCTGGACAAAACAGCACCCAGATTTGAGAAGCATGGAGGCTACTTTCTGCAGAAAACACAAAAGGGGCAATCTTGTTATCACTGATTCTATATTGAGTATTGTGAGTTTGTGACCCGTTAAATTAACCAATAGAAAAGCTTTTGCGTCCTTTTGCTGCTTAGTATAGTTAATAAAAAACATGGGGGCAAGGCTATGAGCTGGGAGATGACATTCGCCGGAGGCAATGGACAGCTCCAAGCTGACCGCTTGCACTCCTCAGATGAACTACACATTAGAAGCATTTTTAGATAACAAAAGAATACACCCCCTGTGGTTCTCTAGGAATTTGAACAACAACTTACTAATACCAGTTCGGCTGCGGGGCACCGGCAAGTGGGACACGGAGGGCTTCTACGCCGTTGTGCTCTGGCTGCACGACAACCACCCCCGCTCGCTCACCTGCAACGTCGCCGCGCTCGCCGAGTTTGGGTACCTCAAGGACTTCCCCAAGCTGCTCTTCCGTCTCATCCACGGCCCCGACGTGCGCAAGGTTGCCAAGGCGGGCGCCGCCGTCGTAAAGGTTCGGAGGAAGGAGGACGACTTCGGCAAGCAGCGGGAGGCCGTACGGGCTAGCCTGGCCAGCAGCAAGCGCGCCCGCGAGCTGGCCCCTGTGCCGCCCAAGGCCACCTTCGGCAACTTCCTCTCCGCCGCCATCTCCAAGTCCGGCAGGACCAAGCCCATGGCCATCGAGATGGAGACCGTCCCTGTCTCTGTCGCGGTCAAGGAGCCGGACGAGCAACGACGGGGAGAGGACGGCGGCATGGCCAAGGTTCTCGTCGTCTTCCTAGATGGGTATACGCGAGAGGGCGGGCATGGGCGCACAAGGTGGTGCGGGATCTCGCCTCGGCGGGGGTGGCGGCGGTGTCCGAACTGCGATGTCGAGGATTACGCGAGACAGTTTGGAGGGAGAGAAGGGAATGATAGAAAATTACGGAGGAGATGAGGGGGCCACGGGCCTTTGGGGCGTATTGTGCGCGCGGCGGAAAATTTCGTCTGCCCAGGGTAACTGCTACGTGCACGCGCGGCATCCGGTTCGATTAATCCGAGTCATTAGTGTTAATTATGTGAGATAATCTGACGGTAGTAATTTGACTGGGTATCCTTGACGGGTGGTTTTAAGAAAGAAAATGTTTGCTCTTTTTTAACAGTAGTATAGATAGATATAGAAAAGCCCTCTAGATGCACGGCCTGGCCCATTAAACAACGTTCACGTGCTTCGGTCTCTGTTTCATGTTTTTCTTCATGTATGTAGCGACGCGGCACCAATGTAGCGGCTCCAAGCACTGTACTTGGACACTATAGCACACGGGCTTTTGCTCTTTTTTCAAAGTAGTTTAGAAAACATGAAAAAATAAAAATTGTGAACAATTTTTGTAAACATGAACATTTTCAAAAAAAGAAAACAAGCGAATGCTTTTGGTAAATGTAAATAGTTTTTGAAAGTCCATACATTTTTGAAATTCCTAGAAATTTTTTTAGTTCTAAATATTTTTTGAAAACACAAACATTTTTAAAAATTATGAACAGTTTTCGAAAACACAAGAATTTTTGCAAAAAAAATCAACAATTATCAAAAATCCCCCCCAAAAAAAATTAATATCTTTGAAATAAAAGCCAACATAAACTTGTAAAGAAAAATGAAAAAAATGAAACAAAAAAATTTGCTTATGAACCTTCTAGAAAGTTCCCATAACTAGGATCTATAGAACACAGAATAACTAAATGGCTGCCTCAGTTTAGTCGTCTGGTTCGCTAGCTCTATACGGTACGTTGACAGTTTTTAAGAGCATTTTCCGTGAAATAGCACCCCAATCGCACGCGCACGAGCAAGCGGGCTAGGCCATTAAGCGACATTCACATGGTTCGGTCTCTTTTTCCGTTTCTCCCGTATGTTAGCGACTCGGCAGCACTGTAGTTGAACACTGCAACACACGGTTTCCTCAGTCGTTTCTTAATATATCTTTTGAAAAACACGAATATTTTTTGAAATTCTAAATATTTTTTGTAAACATGTGCAATTTTGCAATTTGGAAGCGATTTTTTATTTGAATTTTGGAAACACGATATTTTTGAAAACATGCACTGTTCTCAAACATTTTGAAACAAGAACATCTTTTGAAAACACAATTTTTTTTAAAACGGTAGCATATTTCAAAATTTCTAGAGACTTTTTGAAAAAGGGAACCATTTTTGGACACACAAACATTTTTTGTTTTTCTGAACATTTGTCAAAATTTCCAAACGTTTTTAATAAATAGAAGGAAAAAACCAAAAAAAAAGAAAAAGAAAAGAAAAAGAAATAAAAATAAGAAACAAAGTAGTAAACATCTAGAAGGACCCAAAAACCAATAAATACCAGACACAATTTGAACGTTTCTAAAATCGGATTCACAAAGCTGCTAAATGGGACGGCTCATCTGTCGGATTCACAAACCTCAATAATTTAACGCAGAATGCGTCAAATAAGGGATTACGGGCGGTTTGCCGCAAAGAGTAGCAAATAGAAATTGCCCAGATTCCAAAATAGTTCCAGGGAGAGCCTGAGCATACCTGAAGCTTTTGCAAAAGGTCGGATTTGTCAAAAGGAAAAAACACTTATAGATAGGATAAGGGACTCACACTTCTGATCCATCGATCTACCCGGGCAACGCGTCCCAGCCTCCAGTCTCCGGCCAGCGAGCACCGAGCTGCCACAGTGATGGTCGTCACTTCCGTCGCGCCCTCCGCTGGCTGGTCCGACACTCGCGAGGCGCACTGCGTCCTTCCTCCTCTGCACGCGTCCCCTTTCGCCCCGCCACGCGCCGACAAGCTTCGTTTCCCAGTTGACCAGATGCTACCGCATAGCAGGGCAGCCGCTGGAGGAGGCGCACGTGAGGTGTGTGGTGTAGTCATGTAGACCAAATATCGCAACTATCAGGCTGCAGTCTCAGAATTCAGAGTAAGAGGATATAAAATTATAGTCCAGTGCTACTGCTTAAGTTTGCCTGATATAACTTACTTCTTGAAGATTTATTCTATTCAAGATGAACTTTCTATATTCTCTGTTCTTTCTTCCTGCATTCTCTCTTCTTTCTTCCTTCATTCCTCTCTTATTTCATATAGAACAATACCTAAAACTAAAACTAAGAAACTAATCAACCTAAAGCTAACTAAATTCTCTCTTATTGCCAAAGATCTTTGCAAAAACTAATAGAAGCTAATTAACCTAAAACTAGCATAAGCTACGTAACCAAAAACTAACATAGCCTGATTAACAAAAGGTAGTAAACCTAAAACAAAAGGCAACATAGCTTGGGAGAATAAGATGGTGATGCACACGGTACCAGGGAGGAGCTACCGATGTCGGGGAGGAGCTTCGGGTGTCATGGAGGAGTTGCTGAGGGATGGGGCGGTGGCATCGGGAGATGGGAAAAGCGCGAGAGAAAGAGCAACGGGCTTGGGGAAGTTTTCCTCAAGTCCCGCGTGTGTGGACGTTTTGTAGGCCCGAGTTACTAGTGGCATGAAGGCCAACGACACATGCCACTACTGAAATTGTATTAGAGGCGTGCATGACAACACATAGGTGCCGCTAGTAATAATTACGTTTTTTTACCATATACTTGGGTATATTTAAATATTTAGGGTTATGATTATGTTACAAGATTTCGATACAATGAATATGGGCTATTTAAAGTTCCATCTAATAATTTGACAATGTTTAGGTTTGTTTTGCTATATTTAGGGTATTAAATATATTTCTATAAATTTGAAAGATTTACTTGAAATTGGACAACAAGTACTTAAAAAATTGATCCAAATTGTAGCAAAATCCTATTTTAATTTTTGAGTAGATAATTTAGCGTTATGGAAGAACATATTGAAACATTCATACATATGTATCAAAAAATTCAAACACTAATTTGTACTTGATTTTTTTGAATTTCAAAAATATGTAAATGTGGTTTGAAAATATGAAACTTGGTATGGTGTCATTATATGACCTCTAGTAGTTGTTGTTAAAATTTGAGAAAAGTTAGGCAATAGGTTTGATATATGTTGCTTAGAAATCGAAGGATATCGGAGGAAGAATCAAAGTTTCGAAGGGAAAGTACAGGTTTGAGAGAGAGGTTATAGTTTTGTTCCACATTTGGCCTTGATTTTTTTATACATTGTCCATAGACCATTTCAAGTTTCATGTCATTGGTTTTTGGTTTTGTAGGGCTAGTTTGCTAAATTTGGAATATTAAATGTATTTCTTATTAGTGGCGTGCAAAGAGGTGCACATACCACTAGTATGCATATTTAAGCTAATTTTACTGTTTTAGGGTTAGGATTATGTTCTATTTTTTTATACATTGGATATATAGCATTTAAAGTTTTGAAGGGAAAAGTGTACATGTTTTTGAAAGTTGTTCTAGGATCGATGCATATCAAGAACCAGATTAGACAAGAAGGTCACCCAATTTATATGGCTAGCCACCGAAGAGATAATTTCCAATTACTCCTTACTCCTTAATTAGTACTCCAGTTCATAAATAGGTACTTAAATTTAAACCAAGTTTCACAGACATTAATTATGTTAGGTTTATACGAGTTCACTTCATAAATAGGTAGACGATGCATAAGGCTGAGACTGTAGTTAGGGATGAAAATCTAAATATGCCATGAATGTAACAATTACCAGCAATCTCCTTGTGACAAGAACTTTCTTTGTCTTTTATTGCCATATTTGAACTAGTATAGGTCGGGGTTACACATGATGGTACACATCACTTTATTTATCATCGTTACATTGAACGATCCATTGACTAAACAACGATGATCCACCCATCTAGTATTACAACTCTTCATTTCAATGGCCACCGATGCCTGTAACACTACTCCGAGATGGTTGTTGTTGTGGATAAGGTTGTTGAGGTTGGTGTGTTTGCAGGGGGAATGGTTGTTGGGGTTGCTGGGTAATTATTTGTTCTGGTTGCTGGGGGAATGATTGTTGGGGCCGGGGAAATGGTTGTTGTAGTTGTTGGGGCTGCAGAGGGAATGGTTGTTGTGGTTGCAGAGGAAATGGTTGTGGTTGCTCGGGAATTATTTGTTCTGGTTGCTGGGGGAATTGTTGTTGGGGATGGGGAAATGGTTGTTGTGGTTGTTGAGGGAATGGTTGTTGCTGGGGGAATGGTTGTTGCGGTTGTAGGGGGAATGGTTGTTGTGGTTGTTGGGGGAATAGTTGTTGGGGCTGGAGAAATGATTGTTGTGGTTGCTGGGGGAATGGTTGTTGCGGTTGCAGGGGGGATGGAATTTGTGGCTGTTGGGGAATTATTTGTTGTGGTTGTTGGGGAATTATTTGTTGTGGTTGCTGGGGGAATGGTTGTTGCGGTTGCAGGAGGAATGGTTGTTGTGGTTGCTGGGGGATTATTTGTTGTGGTTGCTGGGGGAATGGTTGTTGGGGCTGGGGTAATGGTAGTTGCGGTTGCAGGGGGAATGGTTGTTGGGGTTGCTGGGGAATTGGTTGTTGGGGCTGGGGAAATGGTTGCCATGGTTGCCAAGGGAATGGTTGTTGGGGCTGAGGAAAAGGTTGTTGTGGTTGTTGGGGGATTATTTGTTGTGGTTGTTGGGGGAATGGTTGTTGGGGCTGGGGGAATGGTTGTTGGGGTTGCTGGGGGAATGGTAGTTGCGGTTGCAGGGGGAGTGGTTGTTGGGGTTGCTGGGGAATTGGTTGTTGGGGCTGGGGAAATGGTTGCCATGGTTGCCAAGGGAATGGTTGTTGGGGCTGAGGAAAAGGTTGTTGTGATTGCTGGGGGGATGGTTGTTGTGGTTGCAGGGGGATTGGTTGTTGGGGTTGCTGGGGAATTGGTTGTTGGGGCTGGGGAAATGGTTGCCATGGTTGCCAAGGGAATGGTTGTTGGGGCTGAGGAAAAGGTTGTTGTGGTTGCTGGGAGGATGGTTGTTGTGGTTGCAGGGGAATTGGTTGTTGGGGATGGGGAAATAGTTGTTGTGGTTACTGGGGGAATTGTTGTTGGGGTGAAGGAAATGGTTGTTGCAGTGGATATGGTTGTTGTTCCGGAAATGGTTGTTATTGATGGGGAAATGGTTGTTGTGGTGATTGCAACTCTTTGTCGCTAGGGTTTAGCTGCCTAGCGGCAGTGGCGATGCTCATCGCCATGGCAAGGAGGAGAAATATGAGGAAGGTCTTCATGTTGGATTTGTAGATACTACTGCTTGCTTGGTTTTGATGTTTGTACTCTAGGTGTGTGAAGTTTGGATGATGGAAGGTGACCTTGATGGTGTAGGTGTATTTATAGCTGTCATGGCATGGTTTCTTTTCATATTTGCACTCACTTTTTTCAAAAAGTGCTCCTAAGCTTATCCAACAAATCATTTGGCATGTTGTGTTTGGTGGCACTACTTTACTAGTGTTATTTCGGATTGTTCCTCATAGTTGCTTTTTGTTGCACATATCATCTGGTTGTAAGGAATGCTCGATAATGACCAATGACTCATTTTTTCACTTTACACTGCAAACATTGATCTAGATTTTGTCCTTTTATGGAATTTGGTTTGTGATGCTCTAGATGTTGTTAGACATATCCTGATTGGCATAGCTTGAGTAGGACTAAGTTTGTAAGCTTGTTTGTGTCATTATGATAGATCACACTATTAATGTGAAGATTGTTCTAGACACTACTTTCTCTAAACTATCTATTTTTTGCCCCATATGATTCTAAGATGGATAGCCAGTCATGACTCATCAACTAACCGGATAAACCGAGAGGCAGTTGAGGGTTATAACATTGACTTTTCTCTAAGATACATCTTCTTGTCTTGCATGCTCTGCAAATTTGAAAACAGGTACAAATTCAGATGCAATTGAAACAAAAGTAGACAGGAAAGATAAGCAATGAAATGAGAATACTACATACATCTTGAAAACAAGATGAATATGGTAAACAGTAGGATATTGCATACATCTATATCTTTAATCCTATAGTCTTCCTCATCCCTATCAACTCTTTATTGGTAGCCTTCATTGCGGTTATCTGTTAAATAAAAACACTTCAACAAAGTTTGGGAGCTAGTGGACCAGAATCTATCATGAACTAGATAGTAAACCGAGGCAACATACAGTCTGTTGAGCATATTTAATTTCCTCTGATGCAAAAGCAACTTGGTGAAGATTAAATTATTGGTTGTACAACATGTCATGTTGTCCTTCATACCTGTAGGGAAATGATGTCTACTACGCAACCTTCTTCTTGTAGACTCGTGTTGGGCCTCCAAGCGCAGAGTTTTGTAGGATACTAGCTCCCTCAAGTGGATGACCTAAGGTTTATCAATCCGTGGGAGGCGTAGGATGAAGATGGTCTCTCTCAAACAACCCTGCAACCAAATAACAAAGAGTCTCTTGTGTCCCCAACACACCCAATACAATGGTAAATTGTATAGGTGCACTAGTTCGGCGAAGAGATGGTGATACAAGTGTAATATGGATGCTAGATATAGGTTTTTGTAATCTGAAAATATAAAAACAGCAAGGTAACAAGTAACAAAAGTGAGCAAAAATGGTATTGCAATGCTTGGAAACAAGGCCTAGGGTTCATACTTTCACTAGTGCAAGTTCTCTCAACAATACTGACATAGTTGAATCATATGTAAATCCCTCACGTGCGACAAAGAGTTCACTCCAAAGTCACAAATAGCAGAGAGATAAACGAAGAAATTATTGTAGGGTACGAAACCACCTCAAAGTTATCTTTTCCGATCAATCTTATGAGCTATCCCTATAAGTGTCACGAACAGCCCTAGAGTTCGTACTAAAATAACACCTTAAGATACACATCAACCAAAACCCTAATGTCATCTAGATACTCCAATGTCACCACGAGTACCCATGGGCTTGATTATACGATATGCATCACACAATTTCAGATTCATCATGTTCAATCCAACACAAAGAACTTCAAAGAGTGCCCCAAAGTTTCTACCGGAGAGTCAAGACGAAAACATGTGCCAACCCCTATGCATAGATTCCCAAGGTCACGGAACCCGCAAGTTGATCACCAAAACATACATCAAGTGGATCAATAGAACATCCCATTGTCACCATGGATATCCCATCGCAAGACATACATCAAGTGTTCTCAAATCCTTAAAGACTCAATCCGATAAGAAAACTTCAAAGGGAAAACTCAATTCATCACAAGAAGATAGAGAGGGGAAAACTCCATATGATTCATCTATATTAATAAAGCTCACGGTACATCAAGATCGTGTCATCTCAAGAACACGAGAGAGAGGGAGAGATCAAACACATAGCTACTGGTACATACCCTCAGCCCCGAGGGTGCACTACTCCTTCCTCGTCATGGAGACCGCCGGGATGATGAAGATGGCCTCCGGTGATGGTTCCCCCCTCCGGCAGGGTGCCGGAACGGGCTCCCGATTGGTTTTTCGTGGCTACAGAGGCTTGCGGCGGCGGAACTCCCGATCTATGTTTCTTTCTGGGGGTTTTGGTATTTATAGGAATACTTGGCGTTGGAATCAAGTCAGGGGGACTCCCGAGGGGCCCACAAGCCAGGGGGGCGCGCCCTAGGGAGGGGGCGCCCCCTAGGCTTGTGGCGGCCTCGGGACACCTCTCCGGTATCTTTTTGCTCCAATATTTTTTATATTTTCCAAAAATATTCTCCGTAAATTTTCAGCCCATTCCGAGAACTTTTATTTCTGCACAAAAAACGACACCATGGTAGTTCTGCTGAAAACATCGTCAGTCCGGGTTAGTTCTAATAAAATCATACCAAAATCATATAGAATTATTGTAAACATGGCATGAATACTTCATAAATTATAGATACGTTGGAGACGTATCAGCATCCCCAAGCTTAATTCCTGCTCGTCCTCGAGTAGGTAAATGATAAAAGAAATAATTTATGAAGTGTGAATGCTAGCAAGTGCACAAGTTTGATCAATGATAATTCCAATCACTTTTTCTAGCATCAATATAAACCATAAACAGTAGCTCATCTCATAAAACTTCTCATGATCAAGTAACAAGCTATTCACATGTTAAAGTATAGACCAGAAAGTTTCTTGAAAACTAACAAACCATATTCCTAGTCATCGAACAATTGCAATTCATCTTATTTTCAGGAAGGGTCTATGTAAGAGCTTTGATTTAGCAAATTCCACATACTCAACTATCATATAGTCTTCCATGATTATTGACACTCAAAGCATATTTTTAGAACAAATAGCATCCATCGAACACAGAGAAAGATAGGGGCTTAATGTTTTGCCTCCCAACTTATTTATCATATAGATAATTGTCAACAATAATAATTCATGATCAAATATATTTGTGTGGATATATATGTCTAGATCATTCCCCAACACATGACGCTTGCCAAGAGAAAAAGGCAAAATATAGGAAGTGGTGAAGATCACCATGACTCTTGCATAAAGGTAAGTACTAGAAAGTAAAATATAGGCCCTTCGCAGAGGGAAGCATTGATTTGCAAAGGTGCCAGAGCTCGAGCTTTTAAAACAGAGATGAATAATAATTTTGAGCGGTATGCTTTCATTGTCAACATAACAACCGAGAGATCTCGGTATCTTCCATGCTAGATACATTATAGGCGGTTCCCAAACAGAATGGTAAAGTTTTTACTCCCCCTCCACCAATCAATCACACTCCACGGCGAGCCGAATCCACGGGTACCGTCCATACAAACAACAATCTTGGGGGAGTTTTGTTTCATTATATTTTGATTTGATTTTTGAGCATGGAACTGGGCATCCCGAATACCAGCCGCTTTCTCGTGAATGATAGTGAATCAACACATATCGTGAGAATAATCCACCTAGCATGGAAGATACTGACAGCCCCTAGTCACTATATGAGCGATTGGGGCATACACTACTGGAATCAGCAAATTTGCTGTCTGCCAGTTCTTTGCCGTCAGCTGGCGGACGACAAAGAAGCTCTTTGCCATCAGTTACCAGAAAACAAACGGCAAAGAACTAGCTGACGGCAAAGAAGCTCTTTGCCATCAGCCACCTCTTTGCCGTCTGCTAGCGGACGGCAAAGAAACTTTGCCGTCCGTCAGCCGACGGCAAAGAGGTGGGGTGGGGTCCGGTGGAGGCCAACGGCCCACCCCACCTCTTTGCCGTCCGCTAGCTGACGGCAAAGATTCTTTGCCGTCCGCTAGCAGACGGCAAAGAAGCCACTACCTAACGGCCCTAACGGCCCACCCCTCCTCTCTCTGTTCTCTCTCTCTCTATCTCTCTCTCTGGGCCCGCAGGGGCACGGCGTCCACACGCTAACGGGGCACCCTCTTTGCCGTCTGCTAGCCGACGGCAAAGAGTTAGAACTCTTTGCCGTCTGTCAGCAGACGGCAAAGAGAAAGCACACCACGCGGATCGATCACGCGGATCGATGAGGTGGCAACATCTTATACGCACATCCCCACCCAGGCACCCACGATGCACACGCCCCGAGGGCAGCATCCACCCCACCACGTCCCACCTCGTCTCTCTCTCTGTCCCTTATCCCCACAACACCACATCTCTCTCTCTCTCCTTTCTCTCCCTCTCGATCCAAATCGGCACACCGGCCGGTGCCCGCCACCGCCTCGCCCCCCGGCCTTGCCGGCCAACAGCTCGCCCGCCGGTTCCAGCCTCGCCGGCTACCACCTCTTCCGCCGGCCGCGTCCACTTCCCCCTTCACCGCCGGCCCCGGCTGTTGGAGAACGTTGCATGGGAAACAAAAAATTTCCTACGCACACACAAGATCTATCCATGGTGATGAGCATCTACGAGAGGGAGAGTGAATCTACGTACCCTTGTAGATCGCTAAGCAGAAGCGTTTAAGAAATGCGGTTGATGTAGTCGAACGTCTCCGCGATCCAAATCGCAAGTCGTCCCTCGATCCGATCACGAACTAGCGCCGAACGGACGGCACCTTCGCGTTCAACACACGTACGGCTTGATGACGCCTTCACCTCCTCGATCCAGCGAGCGATGGTGAAGTAGTGGTTGAGTTCCAGCAGCACGACGGCGTGGTGATGGTGGTGAGGAACAATCTCTGCAGGGCTTCGCCAAGCGCTACGGAGATTATGACGGAGGAACTAGAGGGCTAGGGTTGCCGGCACACGGCTTGGGAAATCCTGATGTGTCCCGTGTGCTAGCCCTGCCCCTCTATTTATATGTTGAGCCTTGGGGTCTAAACTTGGAGTAAAAGCCTCCTCCAGGTCGGTTTTGCCCGCACAAGGTCGGTTTGGCCCGCAGGGAAAGAGTCCAACTCGGATCCCTGCCGAACCGTGCACAGCCGCGCACAAGCGGTAGTACTGCTTTACACAAGCGGTAGTACCGCTTGGGCGGTAGTACCGCTTCACACAAGCGGTAGTACCGCTCGGGCGGTAGTACCGCTTCACCAAGCGGTAGTACCGCTTACGCGGCAGCAAAACTACTTTTGCACTTTCCAATACCTCGTGGGCTTTATCCCTTTGGCCCATATAAAGTGTTGCTGCACCCGAACACTTCGGTAAACATCCGGAACCCCTTCCGGTGAATTCCGGAACCCTTCCGGAGATCAAAACACTATTATCACATATATCAATCTTTACCTCCGGACTATTCCGGAGATCCTCGTCATGACCAGGATGCCCATATTGGCTCCTACATATTCTACGAAGATCTTTATCGGTCGAACCTCTATGTCAAGGATTCAGTTAATCCCGTATGCTGTTCCCTTTGTTCTTCGGTATGTTACTTGCCCGAGATTCGATCGTCGGTATCTCTATACCTAGTTCAATCTCGTTACCGGCAAGTCTCTTTACTCGTTCCGTAATACAAGATCTCGTGGCTAACACTTTAGTCACATTGCTTGCAAGGCTCATTGTGATGTTGTATTACTGAGTGGGCCCTGAGATACCTCTCCGTCATACGGAGTAACAAATCCCAGTCTTGATCCATGCCAACCCAACATACACCCTCGGAGATACCTGTAGAGCACCTTTATAGTCACCCAGTTACGTTGCGACGTTTGATACACACAAGGTACTCCTCCGATGTCAGGGAGTTGCATGATCTCATGGTCATAGGAACAGATACTTGACATGCAGAAAACAATAGCAATAAACTGACACGATCATATGCTACGTTCGTAGTTTGGGTCTTGTCCATCACATCATTCTCCTAATGATGTGATCCCGTTATCAAATGACATCTCATGTCAATGGCTAGGAAACCTTAACCATCTTTGATCAACGAGCTAGTCAACTAGAGGCTTACTAGGGACACAGTGTTGTCTATGTACCCACACATGTATTTGAGTTTCCAATCAATACAATTATAGCATGGATAATAAACGATTATCATGAACAAGGAAATATAATAATAACTAATTTATTATTGCCTCTAGGGCATATTTCCAACAGTCTCCCACTTGCACTAGAGTCAATAATCCAGTTCACATCACTATGTGATTTACATTGTAATGAATCGAACACCCATGCAGTTCTGGTGTTGTTCATGTTTAGCCCTTGGAAGAGGTTTAGTCATCGGATCTGCAACATTTAGATCCGTGTGTACTTTGCAAATATTTATGTCGTCCTCCTTGATGTAATCGCGGATGGAATTGAAACGTCGCTTTATGTGTCTGGTCCTCTTGTGAAATCTTGATTCCTTGGCTAGAGCAATGGCACCAGTATTATCACAAAACAGAGTCATTGGGTTAAGCGCACTAGGCACTACTCCAAGATCTGTCATGAACTCCTTCATCCAGACACCTTCCTTCGCCGCCTCCGAGGCAGCGATGTACTCCGCTTCGCATGTAGAATCTGCTACCACGCTTCGCTTGGAACTGCACCAGCTAACCGCACCCCCATTAAGAATAAACACGTATCCGGTTTGAGACTTAGAGTCATCCGGATCAGTGTCAAAGCTTGCATCGACGTAACCCTTTACGACGAGCTCTTGATCACCTCCATAAACGAGAAACATATCCTTAGTCCTTTTCAGGTACTTCAGGATATTCTTGACCGCCGTCCAGTGTTCCATTCCTGGATCACTTTGAAACCTTCCGACCATACTTATGGCAAGGCTGACATCGGGTCTTGTGCACAACATTGCATACATGATAGAGCCTATGGCCGAAGCATAGGGGATGACACTCATCTTTTCTCTATCTTCTGCAGTCACTGGGCATTGAGTCTTACTCAACTTCACACCTTGCAATACAGGCAAGAACCCCTTCTTGGACTGATCCATTTTGAACTTCTTCAAAACTTTGTCAAGGTATGTGCTTTGTGAAAGTCCTATTAAGCGTCTCGATCTATCTCTATAGATCTTGATGCCTAATATGAAAGCAGCTTCTCCTAGGTCCTTCATTGAAAAACTCTTGTTCAAATATTCCTTTACGCTTTCCAGCATTTCTATGTTGTTTCCAATCAGTAATATGTCATCCACATATAATATTAGAAACGCTATAGAGCTCCCACTCACTTTCTTGTAAATACAAGCTTCTCCGTAAACTTGTATAAACTCGAACGCTTTGATCACCTCATCAAAACGAAGATTCCAACTCCGAGATGCTTGCACCAGTCCATAAATGGATCGCTGGAGTTTGCAAACTTTGTCAGCATTCTCTGGATCAACAAAACCTTTTGGTTGCATCATATACAACTCTTCCTTAAGGAAACCGTTAAGGAACGCTGTTTTGACATCCATCTGCCAAATTTCATAATCGAAAAAGGCAGCTATTGCTAACATGATTCTGACGGACTTAAGCATCGCTACGGGTGAGAAGGTCTCATCGTAGTCAACTCCTTGAACTTGTGAAAAACCCTTTGCCACAAGTCGAGCTTTATAGACGGTGACATTACCGTCCGCGTCCGTCTTCCTCTTAAAGATCCATTTGTTCTGAATGGCCTTACGCCCTTCAGGTAATACTTCCAAAGTCCATACTTTGTTTTCATACATGGATCCCATCTCGGATTTCATGGCCTCTAACCACTTCTTGGAATCCGGGCCCATCATCGCTTCTCCATAGCTCGTAGGTTCATCGTTGTCTAACAACATGACCTCTAAGACAGGGTTGCCGTACCACTCAGGAGCAGTACGCGTCCTTGTCGACCTACGAGGTTCGATAGCAACTTGATCCAAAGCTTCATGATCATCATCATTAACTTCCTCTTCAGCTAATGTAGGCTCCACAGAAACAACTTTCTGCGTTGCGCTACTCTCAGGTTGAAGTAAAGGTTCAACAACCTCATCAAGTTCTATCTTCCTCCCACTCAATTCTTTCGAGAGAAACTCTTTCTCAAGAAATGTTCCGTTTTTAGCGACAAACACTTTGCCTTCGGATCTGAGGTAGAAGGTATACCCAACTGTCTCTTTTGGGTATCCTATGAAGACGCATTTCTCCGCTTTGGGTTCCAGCTTTTCAGGCTGAAGCTTTTTGACATAAGCATCACATCCCCAAACTTTAAGAAACGACAGCTTTGGCTTCTTGCCAAACCAAAGTTCATATGGCGTCGTCTCAACGGATTTCGAAGGTGCCCTATTTAAAGTGAATGCAGCTGTCTCTAATGCATAACCCCAAAACGATAGTGGCAAATCGGCAAGAGACATCATAGATCGCACCATATCCAATAAGGTTCGATTACGACGTTCGGACACACCATTACGCTGTGGTGTTCCAGGCGGTGTCAGTTGTGAAACAATTCCACATTGTCTTAAGTGACAGCCAAACTCATAACTCAGATATTCTCCTCCTCGATCAGATCGTAGGAATTTAATCTTCTTGTTACGATGATTCTCAACTTCACTCTGAAATTGTTTGAACTTTTCAAATGTTTCAGACTTGTGTTTCATTAAGTAAATATACCCATATCTACTTAAGTCATCAGTGAAGGTGAGAAAGTAACGATAACCACCGCGTGCTTCAATACTTATCGGACCGCATACATCAGTATGTATGATTTCCAATAAGTCACTTGCCCGTTCCATTGTTCCAGAGAACGGCGTTTTAGTCATCTTGCCCATGAGGCATGGCTCACATGTGTCAAGTGATTCAAAATCAAGTGACTCCAAAAGTCCATCAGCATGGAGCTTCTTCATGCGTTTTACACCAATATGACCTAAACGGCAGTGCCACAAGAAAGTGGTATTATCATTATCAATTCTACATCTTTTGGCATCAATGTTATGAACATGTGTATCATTACTATCGAGATTCAATAAGAATAAACCCCTCACATTGGGTGCATGACCATAAAAGATATTACTCATATAAATAGAACAACCATTATTCTCTGATTTAAATGAGTAACCGTCTCGCAATAAACAAGATCCAGATATAATGTTCATGCTTAACGCAGGCACCAAATAACACTTATTTAGGTTCATCACTAATCCCGACGGTAATCGAAGAGCGAGCGTGCCGACGGCGATCACATCAACCTTGGAACCATTTCCCACGCGCATCGTCACTTTGTCCTTTGCCAGCCTCCGTCTATTCCGCAGTTCCTGTTTAGAGTTGCAAATATGAGAAACCGCACCGGTATCAAATACCCAGGCACTACAACGAGGGTTGGTAAGGTACACATCAATAACATGTATATCATATATACCTTGTTTGTTGTTGGCCGCCTTCTTGTCAGCCAAATACTTGGGGCAGTTCCGCTTCCAGTGTCCAGTTCCCTTGCAATGAAAACACACAGTTTCTGGTTTGGGTCCAGCCTTGGGTTTCTTCACGAGAGGAGCAACTGTTTTGCCACTCTTCTTGGAGTTACCCTTCTTACCCTTGCCATTTTTCTTGAAACTAGTGGTTTTATTGACCATCAACACTTGATGCTCCTTCTGAATTTCAGACTCAGCGGCTTTCAGCATCGCAAACAGCTCGGCGACTGACTTGTTCATCCCGTGCATGTTATAGTTCAACACGAAGCTCTTGTAGCTAGGTGGCAATGATTGAAGAACTCTGTCAGTGATAGCCTCTGGCGGAAGGGGCATCCCCAATTCAGCCAGACGGGTGGAGTACCCAGACATTCTGAGCACGTGATCACTGATAGACCCGTTCTCCTCCATCTTGCAAGCATAGAACTTATCGGAGATCTCATATCTCTCGATCCGGGCATTCTTCTGAAAGATAAACTTCAACTCCTGGAACATCTCATATGCTCCATGACGTTCAAAACGTCTTTGAAGTCCCGGTTCTAAGCCATACAACATTGCACATTGAACTATTGAGTAATCATCAGAACGAGCCTGCCAGGCGTTCACAACGTCTAGAGACTCAACTGGAGCGGGTGGATCACCAAGCAGTGCATCAAGGACATAAGCTTTCTGGGAAGCCGTAAGGATAATCCTTAGATTACGGGCCCAGTCCACAAAGTTACTTCCATCATCTTTCAACTTAGCTTTCTCTAGGAACGCATTAAAATTCAGGGGTGCTACTGCGCGAGCCATGATCTACAACATAAATATAGCAAAGACAACTTAGACTATTGTTCTAGATAATGAGTTTAGTTAATCATATTACTTAAAAACTCCCACTCAAATTGACATCCCTCCGGTCATTCGAGTGTAACATGATCCAAATCCACCAACTCAAGTCCGATCATCACGTGAGTTGAGGTGGTTTCAATGGTGAACATCTTCATGTTAATCATATCTACTATATGACTCATGTTCGACCTTTCGGTCTCTTGTGTTCCGAGGCCATGTCTGTACATGCTAGGCTCGTCAAGTTTAACCCAAGTGTTCCGCGTGTGCAACATGGCTTGCACCCGTTGTATGTGAACGTGGAGTCTATCACACCCGATCATCACGGCGTGTCTCGAAACGACGAACTTTCGCAACGGTGCACACTCGGGGAGAACACAATTTATCTTGAAATTTAAGTGAGGGATCACCTTATAATGCTACCGTCGTCCTAAGCAAAATAAGATGCATAAAAGGATTAACATCACATGCAAATCATAAGTGACATGATATGGCCATGAACTTGTGCTTTTGATCTCCATCTCCAAAGCACCGGCATGATCTCCATCGTCACCGGCATGACACCATGATCTCCATCATCTTGATCTCCATCAACGTGTCGCCATAAGGTTGTCGCGCCGACTGTTGCTTCCACGACTATTGCTAACGTTTAGCGATAAAGTAAAGCATTACATAGCGCTTAATGATTGACACGCAGGTCATACAATAATTAAAGACAACTCTATGGCACCTGCCAGTTGCCGTACTCATCGACATGCAAGTCGTGATATTCTATACAACACATGATCATCTCATACATCACATATATCTCATCATGTAATTGGCCATATCACATCACAACATACCCTGCAAAAACAAGTTAGACGTCCTCTAATTGTTGTTGCAAATTTTACGTGGCTGCTACGGGTTTGCAAGAACCGTTCTTACCTACGCAAAACCACAACGTGGTGTAGTGATTGCTTTTTGATCTTCTAAAAGAACCCTCTTCATTGAAATCGATTCAACTAAAGTGAGAGAGACAGACACCCGCTAGCCATCTTTATGCAACGAAGTTACATGTTAGTTGAAGGAACCTGTCTCGCGTAAGTGTACGCGTAATGTCGGTCCGGGCCGCTTCATCTCACAATACTGCCGAATCAAGTATCAACTAGTAACGGCAAGCAATATGTATACACCCACGCCCACAACTCGTTTGTGTTCTACTCGAGATCTCATCTACGCATAGACCTAGCTCAGATGCCACTGTTGGAGAACGTTGCATGGGAAACAAAAAATTTCCTACGCACACACAAGATCTATCCATGGTGATGAGCATCTACGAGAGGGAGAGTGAATCTACGTACCCTTGTAGATCGCTAAGCGGAAGCGTTTAAGAAACGCGGTTGATGTAGTCGAACGTCTCCGCGATCCACATCGCAAGTCGTCCCTCGATCCGATCACGAACTAGCGCCGAACGGACGGCACCTCCGCGTTCAACACACGTACGGCTTGATGACGCCTTCACCTCCTCGATCCAGCGAGCGATGGTGAAGTAGTGGTTGAGTTCCAGCAGCACGACGGCGTGGTGATGGTGGTGAGGAACAATCTCTGCAGGGCTTCGCCAAGCGCTACGGAGATTATGACGGAGGAACTAGAGGGCTAGGGTTGCCGGCACATGGCTTGGGAAATCCTGATGTGTCCCGTGTGCTAGCCCTGCCCCTCTATTTATATGTTGAGCCTTGGGGTCTAAACTTGGAGTAAAAGCCTCCTCCAGGTCGGTTTTGCCCGCACAAGGTCGGTTTGGCCCACAGGGAAAGAGTCCAACTCGGATCCCTGCCGAACCGTGCACAGCCGCGCACAAGCGGTAGTACCGCTTTACACAAGCGGTAGTACCGCTCGGGCGGTAGTACCGCTTCACACAAGCGGTAGTACCGCTCGGGCGGTAGTACCGCTTCACCAAGCGGTAGTACCGCTTACGCGGCAGCAAAACTACTTTTGCACTTTCCAATACCTCGTGGGCTTTATCCCTTTGGCCCATATAAAGTGTTGCTGCACCCGAACACTTCGGTAAACATCCGGAACCCCTTCCGGTGAATTCCGGAACCCTTCCAGAGATCAAAACACTATTATCACATATATCAATCTTTACCTCCGGACTATTCCGGAGATCCTCGTCATGTCCGGGATCTTATCCGGGACTCCGAACAACCTTCGGTCACCAACAAAATAACTCAACTATACTAATCGTCACCAAACGTTAAGTGTGTAGACCCTGCGGGTTCGAGAACTATGTAGACATGACCGAGACACCTCTACGATCAATAACCAATAGCGGGACCAGGATGCCCATATTGGCTCCTACATATTCTACGAAGATCTTTATCGGTCGAACCTCTATGTCAAGGATTCAGTTAATCCCGTATGCTGTTCTCTTTGTTCTTCGGTATGTTACTTGCCCGAGATTCGATCGTCGGTATCTCTATACCTAGTTCAATCTCGTTACCGGCAAGTCTCTTTACTCGTTCCGTAATACACGATCTCGTGGCTAACACTTTAGTCACATTGCTTGCAAGGCTCATTGTGATGTTGTATTACTGAGTGGGCCCTGAGATACCTCTCCGTCATACGGAGTAACAAATCCCAGTCTTGATCCATGCCAACCCAACAGACACCCTCGGAGATACCTGTAGAGCACCTTTATAGTCACCCAGTTACGTTGCGACGTTTGATACACACAAGGTACTCCTCCGATGTCAGGGAGTTGCATGATCTCATGGTCATAGGAACAGATACTTGACATGCAGAAAACAATAGCAATAAACTGACACGATCATATGCTACGTTCGTAGTTTGGGTCTTGTCCATCACATCATTCTCCTAATGATGTGATCCCGTTATCAAATGACATCTCATGTCAATGGCTAGGAAACCTTAACCATCTTTGATCAACGAGCTAGTCAACTAGAGGCTTACTAGGGACACAGTGTTGTCTATGTACCCACACATGTATTTGAGTTTCCAATCAATACAATTATAGCATGGATAATAAACGATTATCATGAACAAGGAAATATAATAATAACTAATTTATTATTGCCTCTAGGGCATATTTCCAACACCGGCCACTTCCTTCGTCGCCCCCATAGGCCCGCCGGCGCCCGCCACCACCTCGTTGGCCGCCATCTCGCCTGCCGGCCCCGGCCTCACTGGCCGCCTTCTCGTCCGCCGGCCCCGGCCCCGTCGCCCGTCGCCCCCGCCTGCCTCCGCGTCTCGTCGCTCGTCGACCGCGGCGGCCTCCGCGCCCCGTCTCCCCTGCCGGCCTCCATCGGCCCCGGCTCCGTCAGCCCCGCCGGCCTCCGCCGGCCTCGAACCCCGGCCCCGGCCTCGAGGAGAAGTGAGAGGGAGCGGCTGCTAGTTGCTCCTGCTCCGGCGACCACGGGCATAGAGGAGTTTCGCCTTAGGATGGCTGCGGGTGCTAGACCACGGGCACAGAGCAGTTTTGCCTTAGGATCAGCAAGTGATGATGTATTCTGTGTAAATATTGTAATTTTGTATTGTGAATTTTTTCCCTTCGTCTTCGATTCTTGGAACAAAGTGTGGATGGATAATGTGCTGTTCGTCATTGTCCGTTCGTTCTTTGTAGCCTCTGCACTTGGATTGTTTATTTATTTTAATAAACAAAATTCTTTGCCGTCTATGATTGTAGGAGGCTGACGGCAAAGCCTCCCGTTAGCCACCTAACGGAGCTAACCCTATCCAGTGGCTTTGCCGTCTGCTAGCAGACGGCAAAGACCTTTGCATCTTTGCCGTCGGCCAGCAGACGGCAAAGTGGCCTTTACCGGAGCTTGTTCAGCCGGATGTGTTGCCGTCTGCTGGCTGACGGCAAAGACCTTTGCCGTCCGCAATGCATGCCTTTGCCGTCAGCCATGGCGGACGGCAAAGTTGCTGATTCCAGTAGTGATACAAAACAGAATATTATTTGAAGGTTTAGAGTTTGGCACATGCAAATTTACTTGGAACGGCAGGTAAATACCGCATATAGTTAGGTATGGTGGACTCATATGGAACAACTTTGGGTTTAAGGGTGTTTGGATGCACAAGTAGTATTTCTACTTGGTGCGGAAGTTTTGGCTAGTATGAGGTGGAAGCAAGCACCAGATGTTGGAGGATCCATATATAACAATATAACTTCTATACAAATATACCCAAACATAACTCATTAAGTTGTCTTCCTTGTCCAATTTTAACTAATTTGCTCAAGTTTGAAAATAATTAATGAGCTCACAATCATAGAAGATGTCCAAGATAGTATATTTTTATGTGGAATCTCTCTTCCTTCAATATTCTTTCATGAATTGTTCAAGTGACCAATGCGGTGTTTGCTAACTTTCAATAAATTTTACCACCTGTACTTATTATGTGTGAAGTCATTACTCCCCATGGGATAAGTATATGAAGCATATTTAATTTCAGATTTATGATATTCAATTCATTCAACCATTTACTCATAGGATATAAGTGAAGCACGAGAGTGAATGACAAACTACTCCAAAAAGATATAAGTGAAGATCAATGCGTAGCCAACAATTAAATAACTATGTGAGGACTCTCTCATCTAAGAATTTCAGATCTGAAGTATTTTATTAAACAGCAAGCAAAATAAAAATATCACTCCAAGAATAGCACTCCAAGAATAGCACGCATCATGTGAACGAATAAAAATTTGGGCTCAACATAGGCTAACCGATAATTGTTGATGAAGAGAGGTGGGATGCGTAGCATCCCCAAGCTTAGATGCTTGAGACTTCTTGAAATATTTACTTGGGGTGCCTTGGGCATCCCCAAGCTTGAGCTTTTGTATCTCGTTCAATCCTCTCATATCATGGTTTCACCTATTCTCAAAAATATCTTCCACACAAAACTTGAAAAGAACTCGTGAGATAGGTTAGTACACATAATAATAAATCAACTCTTTATGTACTGCCAAGACAAGTTGCATAATAATTTTCAAACATTAGGTACTGTATACTATCATTTCCACAATTTATATCTACCAATATAGGCTATGGAAACTATAGGATAAGTAGATAACGAAACTATGACAGCAATCTGTCCAAACAGAACAGTCTGTAGAAACTTGTTAAACCAGTGTACTTCTGTAACTCAAACAATTATGAAAATTTAGGACATGCTAAATAATTTATATGATAATACTGTGTAAAAATTTCAGGAACTTTCCACGTTCCAGTAAAATATGAAAAATCAAATACTACAGCAAACGTTTCTGTTTTTACACAGCACATATCAAAACATGCAATGCAAGCATCCTAATTCAATTCTTGGAACTTTTTATTGAAAAACAATATTATGAATAACACCTAACAGAAAATAACAAAATATAATGATGATCCAAGCAAAGCACATATTATGTGACGAATAAAAATATAGCTCCAAGTAAGATATACCGATAGTGTTGAAGACGAAAGAGGGGATGCCTTCCGGGGCATCCCCAAGCTTAGCCACTTGAGTCTTCCTTGGATGTTACCTTGGTGGTTCCTTGGGCATCCCCAAGCTTAGGTTCTTGTCACTCCTTATTCTCCTCATATCGGTGTCTCACCCAAAACTTGAAAACTTCAATCACATAAAACTTAACGGAACTTCGTGAGATGGGTTAGTATAATAAAGGTAGATCATTCACTTAGGTACTGTCAATACAAGATTCATAATTGTTCCCACATGATACCTACTATATTCTATCATTCCCATAATTTATATCACTGAATATAAGCTATGGGAACACTAAAACAAGCAAACTATGCATGCAAAACAGAATCTGTCAAAAACAGAACAGTCTGTGAAGATCTGTAGTGTAACCATACTTCCCTGTCTCTTAAAATTCTGAATAATTAGGAAAACCTGAATAATTTGTATATTAAGACTGTGTAAAAATTTCAGATCATTATCACGCTCGAGTAAAAAATAAAAATTCCTGTACTGGAGTCAAAAGTTTCTGTTTTGGTTCATCATCAATTCTACTCATCTTGTGAGTCATCCCAAAGGTTTTACTTGGCACTTTATTGAAATAAAATACGTAAAACATGATTACTACAGTAGCTTAATCATGTGAACACACAAAAACAGAAAGTAAAAGTGTTGGGTTGTCTCCCAACAAGCGCTTTTCTTTAATGCCTTTTAGCTAGGCATGGTGATTTCAATGATGCTCGTTTAGAAATAATAATTGAAACATGCAAGAGAGCATCATGAATCACATGACAAGCACATTTAAGTCTAACCCACTTCCTATGCATAGGGATTTTGTGAGCAAACAATTTATGGGAGCAAGAATCAACTAGCATAGGAAGGCAAAACAAGCATAACTTCAAAACTTTGAACACATACAGAGGAAACTTGATATTATTGCAATTCCTACAAGCATATGTTCCTCCCTCATAATAATTTTCAGTGGCATCATGAAGGAATTTCACAACATAACTATCACATAAAGCATTATCTTCATGATCCACAAGCATAGAAATTTTTTCACTCTCCACATAAGCAATTTTCTTCTCATTCATAATAGTGGGAGCAAACTCAACAAAATAACTATCATGAGATACTTGATTGACATAACCACTTTGAATATTAAAATCATGATGACAAGTTTCATGGTTACTATCACTCTTTATAGCATACACATCATCATCATAATCCTCTACCAATTGAGCACAATTTTCTGAATCTTTATTTTCACGAAAGACTTTATAAAGACGATACAAATGATGCAACCTAAACTCCATTTTTTTTGTAGTTTTCTTTTATAAAACCAAACTAGTGAAAACAAGAAACTAAAAGATTTAATTGCAAGATCTAAAGATATACCTTCAAGCACTCACCTCCCCGGCAACGGCGCCAGAAAAGAGCTTGATGTCTACTACGCAACCTTCTTCTTGTAGACTCGTGTTGGGCCTCCAAGCGCAGAGTTTTGTAGGACAGTAGCAAATTTCCCTCAAGTGGATGACCTAAGGTTTATCAATCCGTGGGAGGCGTAGGATGAAGATGGTCTCTCTCAAACAACCCTGCAACCAAATAACAAAGAGTCTCTTGTGTCCCCAACACACCCAATACAATGGTAAATTGTATAGGTGCACTAGTTCGGCGAAGAGATGGTGATATAAGTGTAATATGGATGCTAGATATAGGTTTTTGTAATCTGAACATATAAAAACAGCAAGGTAACAAGTAACAAAAGTGAGCAAAAATTGTATTGCAATGCTTGAAAACAAGGCCTAGGGTTCATACTTTCACTAGTGCAAGTTCTCTCAACAATACTGACATAGTTGAATCATATGTAAATCCTTCACGTGCGACAAAGAGTTCACTCCAAAGTCACAAATAGCAGAGAAAAAACGAAGAAATTATTGTAGGGTACGAAACCACCTCAAAGTTATCTTTTCCGATCAATCTTATGAGCTATCCCTATAAGTGTCACGAACAGCCCTAGAGTTCGTACTAAAATAACACCTTAAGATACACATCAACCAAAACCCTAATGTCACCTAGATACTCCAATGTCACCACGAGTACCCATGGGCTTGATTATACGATATGCATCACACAATTTCAGATTCATCATGTTCAATCCAACACAAAGAACTTCAAAGAGTGCCCCATAGTTTCTACCGGAGAATCAAGACAAAAACATGTGCCAACCCCTATGCATAGATTCCCAAGGTCACGGAACCCGCAAGTTGATCACCAAAACATACATCAAGTGGATCAATAGAAAATCCCATTGTCACCACGGATATCCCATCGCATGACATACATCAAGTGTTCTCAAATCCTTAAAGACTCAATCCGATAAGAAAACTTCAAAGGGAAAACTCAATTCATCACAAGAAGATAGAGAGGGGAAAACTCCATATGATTCATCTATATTAATAAAGCTCGCGGTACATCAAGATCGTGTCATCTCAAGAACACGAGAGAGAGAGATCAAACACATAGCTACTGGTACATACCCTCAGCCCCGAGGGTGAACTACTCCCTCCTCGTCATGGAGACCGCCGGGATGATGAAGATGGCCTCCGGTGATGGTTCCCCCCTCCGGCAGGGCGCCGGAACGGGCTTCCGATTGGTTTTTCGTGGCTATAGAGGCTTGCGGCGGCGGAACTCCCGATCTAGGTTTCTTTCTGGGGGTTTTGGTATTTATAGGAATACTTGGCGTTGGAATCAAGTCAGGGGGACTCCCGAGGGGCCCACAAGCCAGGGGGCGCGCCCTAGGCGGGGGGGGGGGGGGGGGGGGGGCGCCCCCTAGGCTTGTGGCGGCCTCGGGACTCCTCTCCGGTATCTTTTTGCTACAGTATTTTTTATATTTTCCAAAAATATTCTCCGTAAATTTTCAGCCCATTCCGAGAACTTTTATTTCTGCACAAAAAACGACACCATGGTAGTTCTACTGAAAACAGCGTCAGTCCAGGTTAGTTCTAATAAAATCATACCAAAATCATATAAAATTATTGTAAACATGGCATGAATACTTCATAAATTATAGATACGTTGGAGACGTATCAGGAAACCATGTGGAGTGTAAAGATTAGAGCACTTGATTAATCAATAGGCTACTTCGGCAATAGGAATGCTTAAATGCTACAGGATAATCGACAGTTCAAGTTAAGAGCAACAATAACATTTCAACTTGTGTCTTGTGCAAGTTAAGAACTTGCTAACAAGTAACCTAGGCAGATAAGTGCACATCCTTTACCTATAAGGAAAATTTTGAAACTACAAAAAAATGACGTATTGCAAATAAGGAAAAAAATATATCTAAAGGTGCATGAAAGCACGTCAAGTAGATTCAGTATTCGGCTATATACCTTCTCAAATACCATTTTAGATGGTGACTTGTCAAAATTGATATGTTGCAGCGTGGAACGAGGAGAAGAAGACGCCACAACATCATATTTTGGGCAATTTCATCGAACTGGTGGTGTGCGGTGACTGAAACCGGCGTCCAACTACCAAAATCAGCAGCAAGCCAGCCGCAATCAACCGATTTATTCGTCTGAGGCACTAGCAGCCTGCATGAAGCTACAGTCTTTGAAAATCTGCAACAACAACTTCAGTGGGAGTTTGCCTGGTGCAATTGGAAATTTAGTAGCCCTGCAGATCATGTTAGATGTGAGCAACAATAACCTCAGCGGTGTGTTGCCACAGCAACTTGGGAAGTTGGAGATGCTAGAATTTCTGAATTTATCACATAATCAGTTCAGTGGCAGCATTCCATCCTCCTTTGCAAGCATGATGAGCCTTTCAACACTTGATGTGTCCTACGACGACTTGGAAGGACCAGTCCCAACAGCACGGCTACTCCAAAACGCTTCAGCAAGTTGGTTTCTTCCCAATAAAGGTCTGTGTGGTAACCTCTCTGGCCTGCCACCTTGTTATTCAACCCAATTAGCTGCTCACCAAAAAGGGAAGATACTTGGTTTGCTTTCCCAATTGTTCTTGTGATGGGTTTTGGCATTGTTGCTGCAATTGTTGTCATAATAATACTTACTCGTAAGAAGAGAAAACCACAGGAAAGTGCCACTGCTGAAGCAAGGGGCCTATTCTCTGTATGAAATTTCAATGGAAGATTGGCATTTGACGATATTGTAAGGGCAACAGAAGATTTTGATGATAAGTACATCACTGGAACAGGGGGATACGGCAAAGTGTACGAGGCACAACTCCACGATGGACAGCTGGTTGCTGTGAAGAAGCTTCATCAGACCAAAGAAGAGTTGGATGATGAAAGAAGATTTTGTAGTGAAATGGAAATCTTATCGCAGATCCGACAACGAAGCATCGTCAAAATGTATGGATTGTGCTCGCATCCAGTGTATAAATTTCTTGTCTACGACTACATTCAGCAAGGAAGCCTCCACAGGATATTGGAAAATGAGGAGCTAGCAAAGGAATTAGATTGGCAGAAGAGAATTGTTGTTGCAAGTGATGTGGCTCAAGCAATATCTTATTTACACCACGAATGCAGTCCACCTATAATCCATCGAGATATCACGAGCAACAACATCTTACTTGATACAACCTTCAAGGCTTTTGTCTCGGATTTCGGCAGGGCAAGGATTCTTAAGCCCGACTCATCAAACTGGAGTGCACTAGCAGGAACGTATGGCTACATAGCTCCTGGTACGTACTAGTATAACCTTACTTCTCACATCACGAGCATTCACCTCTAACAATTTGTTCCTAATTCTAATGTTCTGATTTCATGCAGAACTGGCGTACACATCTGTTGTGACAGAGAAATGTGATGTCTACAGCTTTGGGGGTGGTTATGCTAGAGCTGCTGATGGGGAAGCATCCAAGAGATCTACTAGATGGTAGTTTCTCAAGCAGGGAACAAGGTATGCTGGTGAAATATATTCTGGACCAACGGCCGACTACACCAATAGCAACAGAAGAGAGTAGCTTAGCTCTGGTCATCAAGGTGGCCATTTCTTGTTTGGAATCTTCTCCACAAGCAAGGCCAACCATGCGGGAGGCATACCAAACACTCATCCAGCGACCCTCTTCTAGTTCATGTTCTATGCCTTTCGGCACACTTACATTACAGCAAGGGGCGCATGTCTCGATATGATCCGAATTCTAGTGAGAATCCAGGGTCAATCGTAGTGGAGGCCGATTTAGCTTTCCGCTTTTGACTCGAGTCACTCATATGCCACCTATATATACCTCCTGTATGCCACACGGGATGAGTTGATGACCCATTGTAAGTCTATGTATTTGTAGACACTCTTGATATTTGGTTGTGTGCCCGTGGTTTTTCCCACAAGGGTTTTCCACGTAAAAATGGTTGTCATATGTTCTTGATATTTTCCTGTTTGTTTGCTTGCCAATTTCTAACAATGCATAAATATAATTTGTTTTGCAGGTCATTTGTAAAGAAATGTATGTGGTGCCTACGCTTATATTTGTTCAAAAGTAATACCCACTTGTGACACTTCCTTTCGGCTGTTGTCTGCAAGGGTATTTGAAATGGTGTACTAATATTTCTATATTAATCTACTATTGCTCCCATGAACCTGAAGGCGAAATAATTGGAATCCAAAACTGACGCAATATCAGGCTGTCATGCTTTATTGTTCTCTAAGGATCAAGGTAAAATACCTTGGACCAAGCAGGAACAATCACAATGATCATGTGGTTGATGCGTAAACAGGAACAAATGAATGTAAACACGCAGGGCTAGGTGCATAAAAAAGTAAAATTACCACGGCACTAAGTAAAAGGGCTTACAGAGGGTTGTAGGGCAGGAGTATGAAGTGCTTGTCCTTGTGATGGAGCATTGTATCCAGGAGTATGTAGTCCTTGTCCCTAGGATGGAACAACAAATAATTTACCACTACACTTAAATTCAGGCATTGGTTGGCGAGATTGACATGGAACAAAGATACAACCTTCTTCTTCTTCATGCCTAATACAAGCTCTACGAAGGATGAGATGAGATGAGATGAAAAGCCCCAGGTGACAGTGATATGGACATGACCCCTACAAATATACCCACAATTGTTACGCACAAAGATAATTATCAGGTGAATTCTAATAAAAGTTATACGAATTATTATTTTGTTATTCAAAATAGAAATACAACACAATATTTTATTATATGCAGGATTATAGAAGACATGCACAAGCCTCGGGTGAAGATGCGAAGACTAACTGATCCACGTATATGTGTATAATATATATGCATGTATACAGAAATTTACATTGGAGCCTTATCAAATCACTATCCATCCAGTGGCAATGCATGTGCCCAGCCCACACATGCATGGCACATACTATACATGAAGGTGCACCATGCATGCTACGTTCTACTCCAAGGTGGGCCCCAAGCCCATGTGTGTTTGCTATCATGCGTTGCATGCATAGATGGCTTTGCCAATTTCCACCACGAGCCCATGAAGGAATCAAGGACGTAGGCCTACTGGACGGCAGCCTAAGTTGCCAGGTTTTGCGTGCGACAGACCGAGCGTTGAGGCAGCGGCCCGTGCTAAATACTAAATAGCTATCTAGTATTAGGGTTTAGACTCGGGTTTTATTGTATTGTCTAGCCATTGCTACAATTAGCATCTACGAGACGTGTAGGACTACCGTCTTGTCAGATTCACAGTGAAACCCCACCATTATCTCGTGCTTAATTCATATCAGCAATTCAGATTGCATTATCATAGTTCTTGCCGGTTCTTCGGTTGCTTGCAGGAACTCGAACCTCGTTGTTCAGGTTGATCGTGTCTACGGCAAGGTCAATAACCATCGGAGATTGGTTTAGCGATTGTCGAGGCGTATCGTCGGGTACGGTATAGCCGGATCGTCAAGGTCAAAATCCACCAAATCGATAGTTATCCCCACTTTCATCGAAAGATCGGCCGCCGTCACATCAAGTTGTATCCGTGTTTTCAGGTTCACCGGTGAGAGATTTATAGTTTTATTAGATTAGTTTCTTTTTCTGTCCTACAACTCACCAAAAAGCCCCAAATTTTTTGGATTAGCTCATCCTTTGCGCCTACCTTTTTCGCCTTCAGCAATTTTTGCATCTAATATTTGTGGAGTTAAATTTTTGGTTGCATTCATCCTAGAATTAGTGCTGGTTTAGATTAGTTTCGGAGAAAATTATCTACTAGATCACATTCGTTTTTGTCAACCCAAATTTCCGTCCACAAGTTATCTGCCAATCGATCTGGTTTTATCCACCCTCGTAATCTTTGCTGCCCAAAAAAAGCGGAGAAGATTGCGTTGAGTAGTTTCCAGTATTTTCTGATCCAAACGTCCTTGTTTTGGTTACTTTCCAAACACAAATCATCCACGAATTCCCGTATTGACACTGCTCCACCGCGCGTCCGTCGCTTTCCATCCGTAGATTTTGCTATAGCATCAGTATCCCGACGCGCCACGCTATAGACCAGACATCCAGGACATACGTGTCTGGCCTTCAGCGCCGCTGTTTGCTGATTCTTTTTTACTCTTTATTACTAGTAAGCATGCACGTGCAACGCACGTCTTGACTAAAATATATATTTCATTATGAAACATAGCAATTCTGTTATAACGTACACCTATTTTTTGAAACTGAAATCTAATGCAAAGAGCATAAGTCCTTATTAAAATGACTGGAAAATATCGTGCTTTGTAGCAACTACCAAATATCAATAAATAATTGATAGAAAATCAGTCCATCATGATAGAAAATCAGTCCATCAAGAAAATTAAATTGTGGTCAAGTATATGTGCACTATACCCCCTCCGGTAGTGCATCTTGGCAACCAACGCAATCACTAACACCTCGTGGGCAACCATGGTACCATATAGATGTTCGTCATGTAACGCAGACATAACTGTTTGTCATATCTCGCAGTCATGACCTCTTAAACTGCATAACTGACATAATTCACGTGTTATTCATAGCTTAGACTAATCATTGAATCAAAACTGAACTAAATTTGAGGTATAATATTTCCAACCAAAGAAAAATATATCTTCAATCTTATTTTCTTCTAGTTGGTACCTACGAATGGGACACTGCCAATAAACACCGGGAAAAAAGATATGTAACTGTGTATATAGAGGCAATGGAAATTAGTAGTTTCCACATAACCTGATCAAATGACATAATTCATCAAAGTTCTGAGATACAAATTTGCGCATCTAAGAAACAAAACATTGATAGTTCATATAGAAACAAACCATCAAGTTGCATCAATAAGACATCCTCGCCCCCGCAGCTTTACCGAGCAATGCCAGGTACACGTGAAACCAGTCACTGAACTCGCTAACAGACAAATCAGATGCACAAACCACTAAAGGTGGAACCACACTTACTCATAATCTGAAGGTCCTGGACAATGTAGTAACTACGTGCATTGCACGTGCACGTCGCGGGAGCCCCCCTGGTCGGAGGCGGCCGGGATACAGGGCAACACGTGTAGCGGGAGCCCCCGTGGTTGGCGGCATCCAGGATACAAAACAACCAGAGCAATGCGTGCTACATGGCCTCCGTCCGCCATGCCGGTGTAAGGGTGTCCTGTTCGTCGGCCTCCTCGAGTCGTCGCCCGTGATGGACGCCTCGGTGTACGCGCGCAGCAACCCCACGTCGACGACCTGCACACCCATCTCCATGGTGGTGGTCGGCTGCGTGATGCCGTCGTTGTCGCACCGCTGTAGGTCGATTATCTCATAACTGAATTTAGTTTTCAGACCTGTTAACTAATTAGCCCATGTCGCTGTAGCATTCCCCTTGCTCTACTTGTACATTTTCAGACTTCTCGAAATAGGCTTTCGCCCCGCTTTATAGATAAAGCAATGAACCAAAGTACATTAAGCATTTTCAGACTTGATAACTGAATTTAGTTTGGGAAAAGACATTAAGCATTCCATTTCCTTGCACAAACAAATCGACATGACCGTAACCTTGCCATCCGCGGACCTTTTGTTCGTATACCTTTTTCGGACCTCAAAGCCCTTTTGACCACCATAGCTAAGCCAAAATGCCCAAGCTTCATCCGAATTTTTAAATTCCATGCCAATATGAGGTACCAAACCGGACAATATAGCTCTGCAATTGAAAAGTAATCATGAGCAAAAAAACGTGTGCAAGTGCCATATTTCAGGATAAGAGAAAAGCAAATGTGATTCTTACTAAAAAATTGTGAGGCCTCGTGAAAAAAGTATGAATACTTGGGACAGCTAAATCCATCTAATGTACAGAATGATATTACAAAGGGTGCTATACTACTTATGCATTGGAACCATGGTACAATGTGTTAGCCTCTTCTTTCATCTCAATAGACAAAATACAACCCCGGCTGATTCTTCCTGCTGTAAAGGGGAAAGTTTGGTCAAGTTGAAAGTAGTCTTATGGTCAAAATTCTGTAAGTTGTAGTAAGCTTTTCATGGGAACATGGCATGAGAAAGGGAAACTTCAGACTTGATTCAAAAGGAGAGCAGGTTGTCCTCACCGGCTGCTTCTTCCATGAATAAAAGGACAGAGGTTGATCAAGTTGAAAGCAATCTGATGTTCCTAGTTCCATCAATTGCAGTGAGCGATTCATGGGGAAGATAGTAGGAGAAAACCAAACTTCAGAACATACAAGATTAAAGAACAGAGCACGTCGTTCACCAGCGATCGACTCCCTCACCAGAACGCGATTGAAGAACCGTGCAGGTCGTTCTTCAGCGATCCACTCCTTCACAAGAGCAGGCTCACCCTGGGGCTCCACTCCACGGACTTTCTCCCGGAGGAGCAGAGCCGGCACCAAGGCTACAGGTCCCACGCGCTCGCCCGCCTGCGCCGCGACTCGGCCCGGGCCGCCGAAGGGATCTCCCGCACCGACCTAAAGCCGGCCAACACGACGCCGATCTTTGAGGCGTAGGCAATGGAGATACAGGGGCCGTGGTGTCCGACATCGGGCAGGGCAGCGGCGAGTACTTCTCGCACGGCGGCGTTGGCCGGCTCACGCCGCAGCTCTACATGGTGCTCGGGACCGGTAGCAATGTCACCTGGCTGCAGTGCCAACCCTGCGCCGACACCATATGTAGATCCACCGGCACGTACAGGATACCAGCCATCGCCTGCTGCTGATGCGCCACCAAATCAGTCGCAGGTCTTGGCCCTTTCGCCCCGCCATCCATGATCCAGCGACATCGCGGGTGAGGGTGGCGTCCGCCTCGAAGCAGGGAAGATAGGGGATTGGTGGCGGGGCGGACTTGTGGCTGCGTGCGCGCTCGCCGCGCCGAGGTGCCCTTGGGCATTTTGGGGCTGACCTATCCTCTCGACCATCGCGACGCCTTTTCCGCGGAGGCGCAACCAGTAAGTGTTGGGAGATTATGGAATCGGGAAGGACGTGAGGGATAGAGCAGGCCGCAGCGATGCGGCCCAGGCGGAGACCCAATGCAGGTACGGAAAAAACAACGGCTTAATATTGAATCGTTACTTTTCACTTACGGGTGGCATGGTAGGTAATTTTCATTTGCGGTGGAGTACGGTCAGTAAATGCAATTTACTAAGTGCACACAGAGTATGGATTAAATTAACGCTAGCTGTTAGATTAAGTTTAGTGGGCCTAATCATGCGGTGGTAATTGATCCGTGTATATTTCGTGGGGTGCGTTTAGAGAAAATTATGTTTGCTCTTTTATAAGTAGTAAAGATGCACAGAGAGTATGGATTAAATTAACGCTAGCTGTTAGATTAAGTTTAGTTGGCCTAATCATGCGGTGGTAATTGATCCGTGTATATTTCGTGGGGTGCGTTTAGAGAAAATTATGTTTGCTCTTTTATAAGTAGTAAAGATACTTCACCGATCTTATTCTAAAAAAAAAAGAAAAAAAAATTACTTCACCGATCTTTGCATGCTGGCAGCCAGTGGCGGACCTACCACTGGGGCGAGCTGGGGCGGCCGCCCCGGGTCGTTGGCGGCCAAAGATCGACCCTGACCTATGTAACTTTCGTCCGGCGGCGGCGCTCCTGTTTCAGGCATCGATCGATGGAGAGGAACGAAGGGGTAACTGACCTGGACGGCTGGGCCGGTGGAGTGGGCTTTGTTTGTACAGACTACCGGCCCAAACTCTCTCCTTTCCTCGTCTCGTCAAACGGAAAAAATCACCAATCGCTCTCGATCCAGAAACCCAGAACGCATCGCTCGTTCCCCTCCCTGACTCCCTCGACCTAGATACTTCGGTGTTGCGCCGCCGCCGCCAGAGCCCAGAGGCGGAGAGGCCAGGGGTTCCCGGGCGGCCGGGCGCAGGGGGAGGCATCTGCATCGGCGGCCGGCAGGGGAGGGGCTGGTACTGCGGCGGCCGGCGTCGAGGGGCGGTGCTGGAGGTCGAGCCAGCGGTGGGGGCGGCAGTGGGGGGCGCCAGGGCGGTGCTGGCCGGAGTCAGCTGCGGCGGCCGGCGGCGAGGGGCGGTGCTGGTGCTGGAGGTCGAGCCAGTGGCAGGGGCGGTAGTGGGGGGCGGTGCTGGCCGGATTTAGCTGCTGCGGTGCTGCCTGCTGCTGTCGAACTGCTGGTGATGGATTCCGGTGACAGTGAAGATGTGGATTGGATAGGGCTAGCTGCAGCTGTCGAACTCGAAGAAGCTGAGGCCGAGGCTGCTGCTGTCGAACTCGAAAAATCTGAGGCCGAGGCTGCTGCTGTCGAAGCAGCAGCTGCTGCGATTGTAGCTTCGGCGCAATCAACCAAACGGAAGAATCCACATGACTCCGATGACCAGCAGCAGCAGGTATCCTCTGCTTGTATTCTTTCTTTTGATATGTTAGTTGGAAATTTGAAATGTTGAATAGGAACATTAGGTGGTCAGTAGTAACAGGACATTGAGTTTTGGTGCCATTTGATGTTGTAGGTTCCTCCGGCATTTAATTTAGCTGATGTGGATTCTGATCCTGGCACACGTAAGCAAATTGAAGAGTATGCAACTCCAGAAATTAGAGATGAAATGAGAAGGGCATATTTGTCGAAAGGTGTGGGGCGTTTGTATGGTCATGATTTCACTCGTACTCGTTTTGGGAAAGATTGGCGGAACTTTAAAGAAGCATGGTATAAAGATTATGACTGGCTAGAGTATAGTAAAGAGACAAAGTCTGCCTATTGTTTTCCTTGTTTTCTTTTCAAGCCTTCAAGTATTGGTGACAAGTTTGGCCATGATGTCTTTACTAAGAAAGGGTTCAAAAATTGGAAGAAGGCAGTGGAAATATTCAATGTTCATGTAGGTGGACCAAACAGCGCTCACAACAATGCTAGAAGACGGTGTGAAGATTTCAAGAACCAAAAGCAAAGTGTGTCATATGCAATGACTTGTCATGTTGAGAAATCACATATTGAATATGAAGAGCGTTTGAGGGCTGTTGTAGGTGTGGTAAGGTTTCTTCTCTCTCAAGGTCTAGCTTTTCGTGGGCACGATGAGAGTACAACTTCCATGAACAAGGGTAACTTCCGTGAGATGTTGGATTGGTATGCGGAAAGATGCAAAGATGTAGCCGATGTGGTCCATAAAAATGCTCCTGGCAATCATCAATTGACTTGTCATAAAATCCAAAAACAAATAGTACAAGCATGTGCAGAAGTGACTACAAAAGTGATAATGAATGAGCTCGGTGATAGTAATTTCTCTCTACTTGTTGATGAGTCTCGCGATGTATCGGTTAGAGAGCAAATGGCTGTGATTGTGAGGTTAGTTATTTGTCAATTGTCATGATTGTTCTAATTCTGAATGTAACTACTCTTCCTTCACATACTTGTTCTAATTTTATATTTGTTGCTTGCAGGTTCACGAATCAAAAAGAGGCGTCTTTGGAAAGATTGCTTGGTGTTGAACATGTTCTTGATACTACATCCGCTTCTTTGAAAAGATCTTTGGATGCAATGTTTGTTAAAAATAATTTATCCATGTCTAGATTGAGAGGACAAGGATATGATGGGGCCTCACATCACAAGACTCTAATCCGGATCTATCAAATGTGGGATTCCGTGGTTGAAGTGCTACATGGTATTTCTCTTGATGGAGCGGATGCAGATGATAGAGGTTTGGCTTCTGGCTTGATGATAAACATGGAAACTTTTGAATTTGTTCTTATCTTGCATTTGATGCTTCGAGTGCTTGGTTTAACCAATGATTTGTCACAAGCATTGCAACAAAAAGATCAGAATATAGTCTGTGCTATGAATATGATTGTGTCAGTGAAAAGTCTATTACAAAAGTTGAGAGATGATGGATGGGAGCCTCTCTTGATATCTGCTACTAACTTTTGTGTGGCAAGAAATATAATAGTGCCCAATATGGATGATAACATTTCAGAAGGGGTTACCCAAGAAGATCATGCAAAATGGTTACTTGTCTCCATCATTACAAGGTAACTATATTCAATGAGGTATTGGATAGAAACATAGTTGAGATGAATAATCGATTTAGTGAAACTTCTACACGCTTGTTGAAGTGCATTGCTTGCCTTGATCCTAGAGACTCATTTAGCAACTTTGATCATGATAAGCTAGTTGAGCTTGCAAATATTTACTCTATTGATTTCTCTTCACAAGAGCGCTATTTGTTGACTGATCAACTCAACATATATATTGATGTGATGAAAAGAAGTACTGAATTCTTGGCTTGCGATAGTTTGAGTTCTCTTGCTCTCAAGTTGGTTCAAAGTAGACAACATCTGGTATTTCCATTGGTTTATCGGCTCATCAGACTTGCATTGACATTACCGGTGGCAACTGCATCAGTGGAGAGGGTTTTCTCAGCCATGAATATTATAAAGACAGATCTTCGAAACAAGATGGGTGATGAATGGCTTAATGATTTGATGGTTTGCTTTGTTGAGCGCGAGATATTTGCTAAAATTAGTGATAAAGAGATTATGGTTCATTTTCATGCCTTGAAGAGCCGTCGAGGTCATCTACCTCCACAACCACGTGTTCATTATGCAATTACATCTTAAAGGTATACTGCCACCTAGTACCATCAGATGACCATATCAAAGTATACAACTGTCATCACACTTGTGCTAATGCATTCATAATTTTGTAGGTCCTGTTTGGAAATTGGAATTATGGGATCATATTGTGGAATAAGTGAGCGTTTCAAGCGACAAGAGTCAATGTTAGCAGTTTACTAGTTTTTAAGAGCCTTTTTATTCTTTTGTTGTCGAATGCTATGACTTTTGGTTGAATAGAGTTGCAATTGTAGCGAAAAAAATTTGGACATCAAATGTTCACCCCGGCTAACTTCAATTCCTGGGTCCGCCACTGCTGGCAGCATCACCACTCGTTCATGCCTAATCGTCCTATCAGCACATGATCCGTCTTTTTTTTATTCTATTTCCTTTATCTACTGGGCTAGCTTTGTACGTATCCTTTGCTAGTTTTTGACCAGGCCACACATCACACATCTCACATTAGTCTCTAATCTCAAGAATTACACGATCCCGTAGCCTCTACTCGCACTTGATCCGGTACATATTTTTTCTTGCTATCCTCCTCGTGTGTATTTTTTTGGTGGTAACCGGCCTGATAAAAAAAAGTGAAAAAGAGCAAAAGAAAAGAGAAGGAAAAAGGAAAAAAAAGAAGGAAAAGAAAAGAACGAAAAACAAAAAAAATTGAATTTTTTTTCCAGGCCGGATAGCATCTGTTTTGCGGCGAAATATATAAATTCTATTCTGGACACCTTTTTTGTTGTTGCGAGCTAGACCACCACATCACACCATCCGTTTTGAGCCTTTTTTTTACACTCGTGTGTCTCTGGCTACTTTGAGCTACCACATATTTTCCTCTACACGTTTACTCACTTAATTCGATTTGTTCCATCTCAGCAACTTCGGTTTCTGTAGTGGACATCTCGAAGCAAGATTATTTATTTATTTTGGGGTTAAGGGGGAAACAGTAAGATAAATAGCAACAAACAAAATAAACTATGTGTGAGTGGGAAGGTAATGACCAAGCGCTATGCTCCCCGGCAACGATGCCAGAAAATGCTTGATGTCCTGCAAGAGCACGGGGTGTTCTAGCACTTTTGTGATAAGTGAAGTGTCGAACACACAGGGAGTGAAAAGGAAGGCACAACTAACCCCGCAACTACGTTGTCACCTACGTAGTTCCGTACGCACCCAAAGTTTGGAAATAGTCTACTCTATCGATTGCTAGGGAAACGGTCAAAAAGGTTTTATCTAAAGTACAAACGGAAAGGTAAACCCAGGAATAAAAAAGACTAAACTAAATGGAGGCGGAGTTTGAGTAGTAAAGCGTTCTCTAGGGTTCCAGAGTCATTACTACTAGTATGATCTGCACAACACATGCAGATGCATGGTTCTTGGTCTGCGTCTCCTAGCTACTCTTTATGTGTAAAGTGGGCGGATCCCGGTACAGATACGCGCTACATGAAGTAGTCTACGCACACATACACCACCACCGTACACTACTAGGGAAAACCCTAGTAGTAGCACGGGGTAATGGCCTAGCAGTAGCGCTGGTGTCTGCGCTACTGCTACGGCGCTACAGCTAACTTTTATCAGTAGCTCTGTTGGCTCGAACTCGCTGGGGTGCACCGCCGTGATCACCAGTTTTCCGGTGCTGAGCTTATTTGGGTGTCGTGCCCTCTTCTTCTTCGTTTTTTCAGTGGCTTGGGTACCACCTTCCGTGGTCTGGTTGCCACCATCCGTGCCGGTGTCGGTGCCATCGATGCCGGTGTCGGCGCCACCACCACCCTCCGTGATGAGAAGGCGGCCCTATGACCCTTGTTCTTCCGGAGTAACCAGATAGTCAAGGAAAGCATTCGCATTCTGTATGGCGGCTTGAGAACCCCCAGCTTCGTCGTTGCTTGCCATGTTTGCTAGGGTTCAATCTACTTGTTTAATTCTATAGAACTAATTTATAAAATGAATAATGACATAAAGCAGACCTCATTTTCCATACCTTCAGCAGCGGTTCCGGCGCCTTTTTCTTTTTTCACGGCGCGGGGCACTCTTCCCAGTTTTTCAACAACTCGTTGATTTCGACGCCGCTCCTCTTACGTGGAGGTCCTCGATGCTCAGCCTCACCATTGAATAGATCTCCACGCTTTCTCCACGGGTCCTCCTTCTCGAGCCATCTTCGATGCCCCATGTACACGATTTTCGCAGACCCGCCATCTTTTGTTAGTTGTTGAGACGTTGTATCATCCATGCACCAGGTGCATCCGCAATATCCGTGACACACCTGCCCTGAGACATATCCGTAACCGAGATAGTCATGCAACGCCGTCATCAGCGTGGCTCTCATATTGAAATACTCTCCTGCGCTGGCGTCCCACGTCTTGACCGGTGCTGTCCATAACGTCTGTAGCTCCTCTTTCAGTAGCTCGAGATACAAATTAATATCATTTCATGGTTGTTTTGGCCCTTGAATCAACATACTCATGTGTACTTTGTATTCATGCACTTCCGGGGGGGGGGGGGGGGGGGGGCTGTACATCCATACAAACACGGGCCATGTGCTATGGTTCGTGTTCTGGTTGCCAAATGGATTCATGCCATCAGTACTCGCGCCAAGCACAATGTTCCTTGGATCATCTCCATCGTTGAATGCTCTTCACTGGCTAGCATCTGCGAGGTGTCTCAGCTTCGGATCATCTCCATCGTCGGGCGTCACCCTCTCCGCATGCCAGCACATGAGCTTTGCTTCCTTAGGATCTACGAAATACCGCTGCAGACAGGGAGTGATCGAAAAGTACCACACAACTTTCTATGGAGCTTTCTTTCCGGCCTTCTTGTACCGAGAAGCATGGCACACTGGACAGCTGGTTTTTTCCACTTGCTCCTTCTGATAAATGATGCAATCGTTGATGCATGTGTAGTATCTAATGTGCGGCAGATCTAGAGGGCACATGATTTTCTTGGCCTCCTCGACACTATTAGGACACAGGTACCCCGTGGGAAGAACTTTCTATTGGTACTTCAAATGCTCATCGAGGCTTGTGTCGGTCCATTTCTTTTTTGCCTTTGTCTTTAGAAGTTCGAGCGTGAAACTCAAGCGGGTCACCTCGGGATCGTAACCATCATACAATGGAGTCTTTGAGTCTACCTCTAGTTGCGCCAGCTTGGCCTCCTCTCTAGAAGCAGCTCTGTCGCTAATTGTCTTCTTGCGAAGCAGGTCTCAAACATGAGGGTCCCGCACAACTGAACTTAGTAGCGACGAAGACTGCGACGTGTCCGCGTGTTCTCCGTCATGTTCGGCCTCTTCTCCACCATGTATGGCCTCTTCTCCGCCGCCATGTTCGACGACCTCTTCTTCGGGTCCATCGATCATCTCTTCGTCTGGCACCATGTCGTCATTGGCTGCCACGTCGACGTCCTCATCATCATCTTCACTTATCCATCAGGTATAGCCATCCATGAAACCATGCATGAGCAGGTGCGCCTTCAAACGTCCACCCTTAAAGGGGTCGAGCCAGACTCCTCCTTTGCATCTTCGACACGGACATAAAATCGCCTTTCGGTTATTTTCATACATGTCATCCACCGCGGATCGCAAGTATCTATCCACCATCCTTCCACTGACCTTCATGATCGCCTGTGCGGTATAAGCAACAGAATTATAACCACGCATGCATGCATGCATCAAAGTCATAAAAAAATTCGGCATGACCTTCCCTAAAAATAGGACATATCGAGTTTGCCCGAAATTCACCAAAACGGAAATAAATCGACATTTCGGCAAAACATAGGCAACTCATGTCACGCACAATTCGGCAAATACACAAAGGCAACTCATGCCACACACAATTTGGTCATATCGCACACACACAAATTCCATTCTTGCACAACAATACTTTTTACTCACGTATCTAGATAACGAGAACGGTGATGAGGCTGGTGTCGCTTTTGGAATCGAAGTGGACAAAGATATTTAATGCTCCTTCATTAATGAGAGGGAGGTAGCTAGCTTACTTCATTTAATGAGTAGATCTACTTGGGGAGGAGATGAATCTAACTAGTCGAGAGGAAGAGAGAGCTAGTGGGTGAATGGAGTGGAGGGGCAAGAGATATGGAAGAAGGGAGAGGGGGAAGAAAAGCAAGTGAGGAAGGTCAGCCATTAATGGAGGGGCAAAGGAGAGAGAGGGAGGAGGGTGGAGAAGCAAGAGAGAAGAGAGCAAGTGGAGAGGAAAGCAATCTATGGGACAAGGAAGGGGGAGGGAGAGGGAGGAGGTGGGGAGAAAAAGGTGGCTGTTTTGGCTGGTGCGCCTTAGCAGTAGCGCGGGGCAGAAGGCGAGCGCTACTGCTATGCATATTACCTGTAGCGCGGGGCAGATACCCCACGCTGCTGCTAAATTGGGCCCACAAGCTGGCCCCGTGTACAAGTAGTGGCAGCGCTGGGTGCAAGCCCCGCGTTACAGCTACCAGGTTAGTTGTAGTGCGGGACTTATACCCAACGCTGCTACTATGGCTTGACCAGGGGGTACCCTGGGGCCCACTTAGCAGGAGCGCGCACTACTAGGAAAAGGGCTATAGCTAATATGGACATTAATGGCGCACCACATATGTGGTGCGCCACTGCTATATAGCAGTGGCGCACCATGTGTAGGTACGCCATTAGTGTCCATATCAGTAATGGCGCACCACACCAACGGTGCGCCACTACTAACAATTTTTTTTTCCAAAACTAGTAATGGCGCACCAGGGTCTAGTGCGCCATTACTAGTTTTAACTAGTAATGGCGCACCACACACTCTGTGCGCCACTACTGACAATTTTTTTTTTACTTTTTTTTTCAAAACTAGTAATGGCGCACCAGGGTATAGTGCGCCATTACTAGTTCAAACTAGTAATGGCGCATCCCAACCACGGTGTGCCACTACTAACAATTATTTTTTTTATATTTTTTTGCAAAACTAGTAATGGCGCACCACATGAAAGGTGCGCCATTAGTAACCAGGGTTACTAATGGCGCATTTTAAGGTGGTGCGCCATTGGTAACCTGAGAGCAGCTAGATATTTTGGACAGCCACCTACCACACTCACTTTCCCCACTTCATTCTCTCCACCTCCTCCTCCAAGCTTGTCTCGGGTGCCTCCTCCTCCTCACCTCATTTGCACCATAGATTCACCCAAATTAAGTGGTTAAATTTCCTTTTTTTGATAGGTAAGTAAGGGGAAAGCTTTCTTTATGTTGTAGATATACTTTTTTCTCCCTCCAACAACGTGCACATGCACTTTTTATGGCCTAGATCTACGTATGTTTGTGGTGTTGCATATGTTTGTGGTGTTGCATATGTTTGTGTTTGCAGGTACCGGTATTTGAAATGCGATAGTTGCCAATATTTTGCCGGAATGTTGATTCATTTCCGTTTCGGCGAGAATTTGGCACTATGCATTCTTTTTGGTCCTATTTTTAGGCAAAGTCATGCCAATTTTTTTTTTGGTTCTAAAATATCGTTTTGCTCTACCCCGCAGGCGACCATGGTCCGCACGATGACCGAAGGCATCGTGAATAGGTTTTTGAGCTCCGCGAAGGCCGAGATGCTTCAAAAGAACGAGACAGAGATAAGATGTCCGTGTCGAAGATGCAAGCTGAAGAGCCTTATGGACCCGGATTCCGTACAGGTGCGGGACCACCTGCTCTTGCGTGGTTTCATGGATGGCTATCGGTGGCAAGGTGATGAAGATGATTATGAAGTCGTCCATGGGGGCCGGGCAAGAAATGAGGAAGGGCAGCAAGACAACCGCGGCGAGGGCGGGCGAGAAGACGAAGAATCTCCAGGACATGATCACGAAGTAGATGCAGTAGTACACAGTCATCATGTAGAAGATGCCAGACATGATGATGAGGAAGATGCCGGAGCAGACGAAGGGCATGATCATGAAGATGAAGATGCCGGAGCAGACGACGATGGACCATCGATGGGCTGGGTGCAGGACCCTCATATTCAAGAGCTGCTTCTCAAGCAGACGGATAACGCAAGAGCTGCCGCCCGAGAGAAAGCCAAGCTGGATCAACTGGAGATAGACGCGGTTACTCCATTGTATGAAGGATGCAGGCCCGAGGATACCCGCCTGAAAGTAACGCTCATGGCTCTGGAGATGAAGGTAAAACACAAAATGACCGACGCATGCTTCGACGAGAACATGTCATTCTGGCACGAACGTCTTCCCAAGGGGAACAAGTGCCCGACCAGTTTCGAGGAGGCGAAGAAAATCGTGTGTCCTCTGGATTTACCGCACGTGAAATACCATGTGTGCATGAACAATTGCATCATTTATCGGGACGAGCACGCGGAGTCTACCATATGTCCGGTGTGCGGCGTCACTCGATACAAGAAGAGGAAGAAAGCTCCTCGAAAAGTGGTGTGGTACTTTCCGATCACTCCTCGTCTGCAGCGGTATTTCGCGGACCCTAAGGTAGCAAAGCTTCTGCGTTGGCACGCGGATAGGGAGGAGAAGAAGCGAGAAGATGACGGAAATGATCCGGAGATAAATAAAAAAGACAAGATGCTGAGTCACCCTAAGGATGCGAGCCAGTGGCAAGCGTTGAACTTCGAACACCCAGAATTTGGGGACGATCCAAGGAACATCGTGCTGGGCGCAAGCACCGATGGAGTCAATCCGTTTGGCAGCCAGAGAAGCACACATAGCACCTGGCCTGTGTTTGTGTGGATGTACAACCTTCCCCCCTGGTTGTGCATGAAGAGGAAGTACATTCACATGAGTATGCTAATTGAAGGGCCGAAACAACCAGGGAACGACATCAATCTGTATCTGGGGCTACTGAAAGAGGAGCTAGACACGCTGTGGAAAACGCCAGCCAATACGTGGGACGCCGCAGAGAAAGAATATTTCCCTATGAGAGCCGCACTGCGCACGACGGTGCATGACTATCTCGGTTATGGATATGTCGCGGGGCAGGTGGTCCACGGATTTTCTGGATGCGTCAGGTGCATGGATGACACAACGTATCGCTAGCTAGATAGAGATCCCGGGTCTTCGAAAACCGTGTTCATGGGACATCGAAGGTGGCTTCGCGACGATGACTCATGGAGAAAACGCAAGGATCTGTATGATGGTGAAACCGAACCCCGAAGACGCCCGCGTACGAGGAGCGGCGAGGAAATAGACGAGCTGTTGAAAAATTGGAAAGAGTGCCCACCGCCGGGAAAGGCGCCAGAGCTGGGAAAGGCGCCAGAGCCGCTGCTGAAGGTATGGAAAACGAGGTCTATTTTCTGGGACTTGCCGTACTGGAAGATCCTCCGTGTGCCTCACAGCCTTGATGTCATGCATATCACGAAGAACGTGTGCGAGAGTCTGCTTGGTACCCTGCTCAACATGCCAGAGAGGACCAAAGATGGGCCGAAAGCAAGGGCAGACTTGAAATCAATGGGCATCAGGGAGGAGCTTCACGCTAATGATGATGATGATGATGATGATGATGATGAGGCGAAGGCAAAAAGGCCAAGAAGATCGGAAATGACTTCCCTCCCGCGTGCTTCACTCTAAGTCAGGAGGAGATCGAGCAGTTTTTCACCTGCCTCATAGGAGTAAAACTTCCTTACGGTTACGCGGGGAAGATAAGCAGATACCTAGACTCAGCGAAGCAGAAGTTCAGCGGGATGAAGTCTCACGACTGTCACGTGCTGATGACGCAGATACTTCCAGTTGCAATCCGTGGGATCATGGACGCGCACGTCCGTGAAACGCTATTTGGCCTATGCAACTTTTTCGACGTCATCTCTCGAAAGTCGGTTGGCGTGAGGCAACTCAGAAGGCTAGAGGAAGAGATCGTGGTGATACTATGCGAGCTTGAGATGTACTTCCCGCCCGCATTCTTCGACGTTATGGTGCATCTGCTGGTCCATATCGTGGAGGATATCATCCAACTCGGGCCAACGTTCCTGCACAGCATGATGCCGTTCGAAAGGATGAATGGTGTCATCAAAGGATACGTTCGCAACATGTCATGTCCAGAGGGAAGCATAGCCAGGGGCTTTCTGACCGAAGAGTGCATCTCCTACTGCACGAATTATCTAGGCATCGAGAACCCCGTTGGTCTGCCCGTCAACAGGCACCTCGGCAGGCTCGCTGGATGGGGTCACCGCGAGGGTCGCCGCGAAATGCATGTCGACTTCGAGGGTCGACTCGCCGACTTTGAAAGAGCAAACCTAGTCGCGCTACAACACATAGACGTGGTCGATCCTTGGGTGGTAGAGCACAAAACCTTTATTGAGAAGACGTACAATGACCGAGGCCAACAGAGGACGGACGGATATATAATCAAAGAGCACAACTCATGTTTCACGCGTTGGTTCAAGGAGAAGCTTCTGTCGTACCCTTTACATGAGGATTCTTCCGCGGAAGAACAACTCATATTCGCCTTGTCACAGGGCGCCGAGCACAACCTGATGACGTATGAGGCGTACGATATCAACGGCTACACATTCTACACCGAGGGAAAGGACATGAAGAGCGATGGTTATCAGAACTCCGGGGTAACGATGGAATCCTACACCGGTAACGACAAGGACAGATACTACGGAAGGATCGAGGAGATCTGGGAGCTGAGCTACGCTGGAGAGAAGGTCCCGATGTTCCGTGTTAGATGGGCCAAGAGCGTCCTAAAAGAAGACCGGTATTTTACCACCATGGTTATACCCGAAGCCAAATCCAAGACCGCGGGCGCAAACGTCACCGTGAAAAATGAGCCATGGGTACTGGCTTCCCAAGTGGACCAATGCTTCTTCATTACCGACCCGTCAAAGCCCAGTCGTGTTGTCGTGAGGAGAGGCAAAAGGAAGATCATCGGAATGGATGGAGTCGCCAATGAGCAAGACTTCGATAAGTACGGCGACCCGAAGATGGAACATGACGACGACGATGAAGTGCCGTACACCACAAGAAGAAGCAGGACCACCCTACCTAAAGGACGTCCGTTCAAGAGAAGAACTCCATTTGCGAAAAAGAAGGGCAAGAAGATTGTGAAAAGATAGCTAGCTAAGATCGATTGTATTTAAATTGTAGTCTTCATTTCTCGATTGTATTTCGACATATGGAAATGATATTTCTTCTGTTCTAGTCCTCATGAATATTTATTTATGTTTATTCTGGTATTTATGTTTATTCTGGTATACCAATTTTTATTTGATGATATTTTTTGAACTCATGAATATTTTTAAATTTCATGGGCACGTTTTCAATTCATGAATATTTTTTGAAATTTGATGATATTTTTTCATATTCATAAATGTTTTACCAATTCACAAATGAATGCAATTAAAAATCCAAAAAAAAAACAAATTTGATGATATTTTCAAATAACAAATTTGATGATATTTTCAAATAACAAATTTGATGATATTTTTTCATATTCATAAATATTTTCAAATAAAAAATTTGATGATATTTTTTCATATTCATAAATATTTTCAACTAACAAATTTGATGATATTTTTTCATATTCATAAATGTTTTCAAATTTGATCGTCATTTTCTAAAAAATTATTAGATGCAACTAAAAATAATAATAAAAAAAGTTAGTAATGGCGCACCAGGGAAAGGTGCGCCATTGCTATATGTATATTTATGGCGCACCAGGCAGAGGTGCGCCATTGCTATATGTATATTTATGGCGCACCAGGCATAGGTGCGCCATTGCTATATGTATGTATGGCGCACCCCTCCGAGGTGCGCCATTGTTAACCCTCCCCCCCACCTACATACACAGAATACGACCGGCCAGCTCGCTCCTATCTCATCCTCTCTCATTCTCTACCAGACCAGGGAGCTCGATCCCGTGGAGCTAGGGTTCGAGCCGCCACCTGGCGACCCCGACCCCGCCGCCCCAGGCCCGTCCGCCGCCGCCCCGGGCCCATCCGCCGCCGCCCCGTCCGCCCCCGCCCCTCCCGTCAGCCTCTCCGTCCCATCGGCCGCCGCCCTGCAGGAGGTGCGTCTTCGGCCGAGCCAGCCGAGCCGCTGCTGGTAAGGTCCTCCGCCCCTCTCTGTCTCGTCCTCTCTCTCTCATATCTTCCTTTTATCTCTTTTCTTCTCTGTATTTTTCTTCTCTTTATTAGGAATTCGAAATTAGGGGGTGCTAGCTAGCTTTATAAATTTGTATGCTCAGTTGTTTGCTAAATTGGGTGTATGCTCAATTGTTTGCTAGCCCGAGGTGTATGCTTGGGTGTATGCTCAATTGTTTGCTAAATTGTATACTGATTTGGATATATGCTGACTTAGTATGAAATTTGTATTGATATGGATTGATGGCTGCTTAGTAAAAAAATTGGGAATAAAATCAGTAATCATGACCCAGAAATCAACACACACACTCTCTCTTTTGCTGTTCTTGAGAAGGAGGGAGGGAGGATCTAGCAGCAGGATGCTTTGCTTGCTGCTTTGGTACATAGAACTGAGCTACAAACTTGGAACATAGAACATAAGTAACTTGGAACATTAGTGTATTCTCATAAGTAACTTGCATAATGCTTAAACTTGGAACATAGAACTGAGCTATAAATCTTAACTATGATGGCACTTTGGGGAAAATGGCACATTCAGACTGATTTTAGTGATCTATTTATTGCTCTGAACCTTGGTATGTCACCATAGTTTAGACTCTTCCGTGTTTTTCTGGCTTTGAAAAATGGGATCCTTGTGAGGCTAGAGTATGTGCAATATATAAAATGCTAATGAGGTCATCTGAGAAGTTGAGATCATGTACAAGAACAATAATTATGTGTGTAGCAATAATACATTCTAAGGCAAACCAAAACTTGAGATTCTGGTTTAGTTTCAGCTCTTGCCTCCGCACATAAATTAAGATACCAATTGAGCACGACACCTTTAGTTCCTAGTTGTCATGATAGAAGTACTGAACCTGACATCTACAGAAATATATTCCTTACATAATCCCTTGCTTTTCAATCTGTTAGTATTTGTCTGCATTTTCTCACATTATTTTTGTATCTGATCCACCATTGTCAAATGAATTTTTTTCTTGCTACTGTTTTTAGCTACTGTTTTTATTCAAAAATTATTGGAGTTTATATCATATATATTGCTGGCATGTATTTCATATGTTCTGTAGCATTAAGGCTACATAGCATGCCATTTTTGTGCCATCGTGTCGTGATGATATTGGGGGGTTTTGTCTCCGACCATCGTGTCGTGATGATATTGTGGGGTGTTGTGGGGTTGCACCGGGGCGGGGGTGGGATAATGATTTTGCAGGTACCCCGAGAGGCCCTTGAGTTTGCCGGAATGTCGATTAACTTCCGTTCCGGCAAATTCGGGTACTCCATATGTCCTATTTTCAGCAAAGGTCATGCTGAAATTTTCCATGAATTTTAGCATGACTTTGCTAAAAATAGGACATATGGGGTACCTGCGACTAATGCATGGGCCGGGGTATCTTAGTAACTTGCCATTTCCGTGAAAGGTTGCTTGCCATGTGTGCGAGAGAGATAGTGAGAGGAGACAAGAAGAAGGGGGTTAGGAAGGGACTTGGACCTTAGCAACAACACACTAACAGGTTCCATCCCAAAACACCTAGGCAATATCACAAACATCTCTCAATTGTTCCTTGACAATAACCAACTTTTTGGCGACATTCCTCGAGAATTAGGTTATTTGGTCAACTTAGAGATCTTGTTCCTTGACAATAACCAACTTTTTGACCAAACTTTTTTCCTATTTAGAGCGAACATGGCCCACAATGATGCCGGCGGTTCGGGCAAGCAATTCTGGGAGCTGTCCCAGGAGATGGAGGAAGAACCTCACCGCTATGAGGACGCCGCGGAAGACACCGATCCCGACTACACAACCCCTAGTGGCGTCGGGAATGACACCACTGATGGTGCCGCCGAGGATGCCACCACTGATGATGGCAGCGCACGCACAGATGGCAGCCAACCGAAGAGGCAACGGAAGGACCGACGCCCGAACGTGCTCGGCACCGTCAAGCAGGAATTTACTGAAGTGTCCTCCAGTGGGCATCCAACGGCGCCCAAAGAATTAGTCAGTGGGTACTCGGGACAACTCGGGTGCATTCTCCGGAGCACCGTCTCGATCAACACCGAGAACCTAAGGCATCGTGACCGAGGGAATTTGCGCAACCTCCTCTTCACGAAGCTGCACGAACGATACAAGTTCCCCGGTGACGTCGCAAACACACGCCTCTCAGGGAATAAAGTGAACAGTGCCGCCCTCACGAAGATGAGCATGGCCCTGGCTACTTGGAGAGCCGCGGTGAGGAGAAGGATTCTAAGAGGTGATAGTTATGAGAAGATCAAGGAGACAAATCCTTCGATCAGTGAAGCTGACTACCTCGAGTTCAAGGCCAAGTGCGAGTCCCCGGGGTCCGCGGAATCAAGTCAGTGGGGGAAAGATATGTGGGACTTGAACTTAGGGGTCCACAAACTCGGTCCCGGCGGTTACAGAGTGGCGGAACCTATATGGGACAAGGAGGACGCGGAGCGTGCCGAGCAAGGCCTACCGCCCCTCTTCGATAAATACCGTGACAAGCAGACCAGGAACTATGTCAGGGCCCGGTACAAGGTGGACCCGGTAACAAAGGAGCTTACCACGGATCCGAAGACCAAGGCGCTTGAGCTTGTTCTGGTAAGGAATACACCCCCGCGTAATTAGCTCCATATGGTTGCATTCTAATTAATGAAGCCAAATTTCTAAATGGTTCACGTTCCTTCCGCAGGACACTGAAAGCAGTAGCGCGGGGTCGTCTCAGAGCTCCCCTTGGGACACCACTTTAAATAGGGCGTTGAACGTAATGAAACACAAGGATAAGTTCAGTAAGCCGTCGTCAGCTGGTCGTGTGGCCGGCAAAGGCTTGTCCACGAAATGGTCGGAATACTATAACGCTGGGCGAAAGGAGAGAAAGACCAGCTCGGAAAGCCAGCAGCGCGAGGTTCAAGAACTCAAGGCACAAGTGGCGCGGATTCCGGAGATGGTCCAAGAGCAAGTGCGAGACCAACTGGGAGCGACGATCACCGCCATTGTGCCTACCTTGATTGAGGGGCTGCAGGCGTGGAATGCGGGCGGCCAACAGGGGCCGCCCCCGATTCCCAGCTTCACGGGCAGCAACTCGCACAACGCGCCGGCGACGCCATTGGTGTCTCCGGCGGAGGCGGTATTGGTGTCTCCGGCGCCGGCGCGGGCATTGGAGCTTAATGCACCTGGGTGTGGGAAGAATACGCCGGCCGGCACCTCGGCAGCAAGCGGCCCCTCTGTCACTTGCACGCCCGCCCTTGGCGGTGCCTCGACATTAGCCGAGCTCGACGCCATCACGGTAACTAAGCCTCTCGGCCGATGACTTCATCTCCTTGCCTTTGACTGGGCATCCCTGACGCCCTACATGTTTTCGCAGGGCGCCGCCGACGTTCCATGCACTCTCCTGCACTTCGTGGGCGGGGAGTTGATCGATGTCGCCAAGGCCAGAATCGTTCAACCGGGCAACCCCGTGTTCCACGGTAATCCGATGCCACCCACCGTGTATAGGGTTCAACTGGTTCAGGTGCTGCCGGGCTGCGACGACTTGTTACCTCCGTTTCGACCCGCTGGGGCCGACGAAGATGATGTGATGACCCTCAGCGCCTGCTTAAGCTGGCCCCTGCTTTGGCCGAAGAGCCAGATTCGTTTGGGGGTGGGGGACACCACCCCACAGACAACACCGCCAGTCGTGCCGGCGCCAAGCCATGGCAAGACCGCCGCAACGCTACCGGACATGCCGGACATGCATATGGCACAGGATCCGGACATGCATATGGCACAGGATCCGGACGACGACGACGACGACGATGGTACATTTACCAAAGTCGATAAGTACTTCAACGAACATGGGTACGGTGACGAATTCTTGGGGCCTCCTTCTCAAGAACCCAACCCTGCAAAAGACGATCGCGATCTACCTGGTACCGCGGAGAAAGCCAATTGCAACAGGCGTCATCTGGCGTTCAGTTCTCAGGAGACGCCTCCAGCTGCCGCCTTCACCGAGCCTCAGATAGCCGAGGTGCGAAATATTATCAGCCCCAACACACTCAAGAAGGCGGTCTCTCAGTAGAACTCGATCCCATTACAGCAGAAGAAGAAGGGACGGAAAAGAAAGATTAAGGGTGCGAGCCAGCCGGCACCGAGTACGATCCGTGCTCAGGACGGGCCACCTTCACCTAAGGATATCTCGAGGAGGGTGCATGTGGCGGGTAGGCCGATGCTATCGACTAATATGCTCAATGCTGCAACCGGTGCTATGCGGAGTCTGCATGACAGTGTTCTTTCTTTGGAGAAGCGGCGTCTCTCCGAGAATGATGTGGCATACCCGGTTTTCGTGGCCAAGGTGCCAGAGGGCAATGGCTTTGTCGATAGCACCATCGGGGGTATGATCGTCCTGCGGTTTGATGACATCTTCGCTATGTTTAACCTTCATCCGCTGCACTACACCTTCATTCGGCTATTTTCGCTCAGTATGGAGATGCGGATCATTAGAGACAAGACCCCGGACATCGTGATAGTCGACCCCTTCTACATGCGTGCCAAGATCTTGGACAGCGCTGGGGACCGGCAAGTCGCGAGTTCATACCTCGAAGGCGTCATTCTAGCGAACCCAGATAAGGATAACTTCCTCGTGCCTTACTTTCCCGAGTAAGTCATCCCCTCACCGCCCCGTAACATATGATTTCTTAGATTTCGATCGTTCTTTTTTTTTCTAACATTTCGTGTTTTGTGCAGTGACACACATTGCACACTCATCCTCTTAAGCCCGAAATATTCCATGGCCACGTATTTCGACTCGGACCGTCAGTCGAAGAAAGCCTACACAAATATCAAGAAAGTTCTTGATGAAGCTCTCCCCGGCTACGCCAGATCTGGAGGCACCTTCAAGAGGCCAATTTGTAGGTACGGCAAGCACGTGTTCACCCACAATACGACGTTCCCCTGCGTCAAGCAGCCGCCTGGCGGTCAGAAGGATGCCTACTACGCCCTCCATCACATGCGGGAGATCGTGCGGGACCATAATCACCTTCTGCTACCAAATAATCTCAAAGATTGGGCCGCACGCTTGTCGGCAATCCAGGACGCGGACATCAGACAAGAATTCTTTTGCATCCAGTCGGAGTTTGCGGAAATCATCCATCAAGATGTCCTTCGTACCTCGGGGCAGTTCTACCTTAGATATCAACCGTCCAACAGTGAGATAGAAACAACGCTACAAATGCAGGCTGACAACGACCGCGATTTCATGACCATCACGATAGACGGCGGCTTCATCCACGCTCCGGTCCCTGAGTCGAGTCAAAAGTAGTGATGCTATGTAGTTCTGAAATATCGATTAGCTCATGTTATAATTAAACTTTAATGAACTTGTATGTCTCTTTAGTTTGGATAGTCGTTCAACTTATATGTAATCGATGCTATTTATTAGTAGAACCATGAATCGTGCTATTAATATGTTGCTTTTCTCTTCCGATCCTTTTGTTGCATACTTATATATTGCTTATGTATTGTCTGTGAATTGCTACTAACGTTTTGTTTGTCTAGTGCATAGAGATGCCGTGGTATGTCGTGTACAAGGGTAAGGTTCCCGGACTCTACGACGACTTGGAGGAGTGTCGGACACAGGTTCACCGTTTCAGCGGTAACAGTTACAAAGGGTACACCACTAGGGCGGAGGCGGAAGCTAGATACGCGCGCTATCTAGCGGGAGAGAGGAGGGAGCGTTGGAGGAACCGGATGAAGACCAGTTTCTTCGCGATAATGCTCATCGTGATGACCGCAGCTCTCTTCTATGTGATGGTAGTTTAGATGATCGATATCGACTTGTAATGTGAAGACAAACTCGCTACTCGCGGTCTCGAGACTTGTAATGTTCTAACTTTGTTCGGTATTTTGAATTCGGAGACTAATATGATGAATTGTATTCGGAGACTAATCTTCTATTGTATTCGATAAATCTGCTGTTTATATGTTGTGCTGTCTATATTCTGTGCAGTAATATATTTTGTAACCTGTGCAAATATCAGAAAAGAAAAGAAAAATTCCTAATATTCATACTAGTGGCGCACCACACTGCACTTTAGTGGCGCACTGCAATAAACATACTAGTGGCGCATTATCTAGAAGTGCGCCATTAGTAACCCAGAGCACAAGGTAAATATGGCCCCCTGGGAGGCATAGTAATGGCGCACCAGGGGACATAGTAATGGCGCACTGCCAGGTGCGCCACTATTGTCTGGTATACTAATGGCGCACCAGGGGTGTGCCATTAGTACTTGTTACTAGTGGCGTGATGATAGTGGCGCACCTATAGTGCGCCATTAATGGCCAAAACAGGTGCGCCACTAACAGGCCTTTTCCTAGTAGTGGCGGGGTATATTTGCACGCGCTACTACTACACTTTACCTGTAGCGGGGGGTTCTGACCCGTGCTACTACTACTTAAAAGTAGCGTGGGCCACTTACCCCGCGCCACTATTATTGATCTACCTATGGGGTTTTCCCTAGTAGTGATAGTTTCCCCATGCCGGTTCTTGCTAGGGTTAAGTAAGGGTTTCCCTGTGGACGCAGCCTTCTAGGGTTTGCCGCTACTCCCCTACCGATTGCAAAGTTGAGGAAGAGAGGATATTATTGTCACCTCTTTACGTCAACTATCTCAACATGTACTTCGGTAGTAATATGCTCCATGGCCTATCAATGGCGATAATGTTGCGCGAGCACTCCTCACAACAATCATGAAGGCTACTAACCTGAACATATACAGAAGATATAGGACCTCTTATAGGAATTCAATTCTATTCATAATAGAATTCATCCAAATCCCCAAGAACAAGTACAACTACTGAAACATAAGGATGGTAAACATAAAAGAGAGGGTCATGGTACAAGCCGATCGAGTCGGAGAAGGAGAAGAACATGGTGGTGTTGATGGAGATGGCACCGGTCCAAAGGCCGGTGTGGCGCGATGGCGGAGCCTCCTCTTCCTTCTTCTTGCCTTGGCCCTTCTCCTATGGTAGAGGTGGTCTTGAAGCAGCAATGGAGATGGCAATGGTGATATGAGCGTCTATGCCAGTGGCTAGGATTGGAGATGTATATATAAGAGGCCTCCTCGGGTCTCCTCCGTTGATGTAGCTCCTCCACTTTGATCCAAGGGCTCTAGATGAGCCAAATCCAATCCCAGTACCTCCCTTGGTGGCCAAGGAAGTCATGGGAACAAACGGGGATGAAATCCATGAAGAATCACATGAGATCTGGGTGATTTCACAGTTTTCAGAGGGCGGTACGATCGAGCCCGGTCGTACCGAACGTCGTCTTTCTCTTTGGACCCCTTTAGTATTTTGGCCATCATTTCTTCATACGAACTTTGATTTTGATGTTCTTGGGCTCGTTTGATTCATATGAATGATGCAGATGAACTTGTGGTGTTAGATCTTCAATTTGGGCACTTTGAAAAAATGCCACATTTGACACTCCAAAAGGCCTAAGTCTGGTGCCTGGAAGTCCTCCGTGTTGATCCCAACCTTGACCTTTTCCTCGTGATTGGTCCATGGTTACTCCAAAACACCTGTAGACACAACAAAACAAATGAAACTAAGAAAAACTAAAAACTATGCAATGCTCGCAGCGAAAAGAATATAAACTGGAAATCATGCATAATGGATAAGTAATAGGCTCAATGGGAGATGATATATGGAGATAATATGCAACAAATGAGCTCTAAAAATGCATATAAAATAGAGCCATCAGTCTCCTCTCCCATAGCAGCTCTATCGGCCTTCTTGTTGCGCCGGTATAGCTTGCCCTTGTTAACATCCTCAACCTGCCTCCTATGAATGGACTGACACATCTTGAATAGATTATTGAAGCCACGAACAAACATGTTCTTCTCTTTCTTCGATGCACTAGGAATGCGAACTGAGGAGGAGCAACCAGGAGTGAATGTGGTCATGTGTTATGGCCTAGGGTTGTGCCCTTTCTTGGCGCCTCTGAACTCGGCAGACACTGGGGCTTCCAGGCAATGTTGCGCTTGGGGATATCAGTACGTTACTTGGAAATTGCAGCAACTGGGCAAACCTCCTTGATCAAGGCCTAGAAAAATGGAGCAAAAATGCAGTAGTTCTTCTCAAGAACACACTGCCGAATCTCATGATACATAAAGTCAAGAATAACCACCTTCCACTTCTGCTCAGCATAAACAAACAAGTCAATGGTGGTGTTCCTCAAGCAGTGAGAATCTCCTGCCATGGGGGCCAGGGTGTATTGGAGAATATGTCGTAGGCAATCATACATGGCAACCAAGTACTAGATCGAGCCAGTGACAAAAGACTTCTCTTGCTTATAGGCAAAAGCAATATCATGACGGTGATGGACAGTCTCTCTAACACGGGCAAAATCACCATTGGGTTTCACAAAGAAAGGATATTCAATGATCTCAGTGAACTTTGACATACTAGTGTGGCACTGCCTATTACCTCACATATAATACAAGCTCCTAGCCTCATCGGTACCAAACCAAACAGTGGCAAAGAATTGAAGTATGAGCTCCTCATTGTATGGCCGGTTGAATGTCACAAATGGAATCAGCCCCATGGCATTAAGTGCATCATAAACTCTGGGGGTACACATGAGCATTGTTCTGCAAATCCACCACATCAATATCCTTGTGGTGAGCAAGTTTGCCCTTCTTGGTCAAAAGGATCTCATTGTAGACACTCTTCTGCAAATGATTGTAGAACCTCTTATCCACATCACGGTCATAATCACGGACATAGGGATTCTCATAGTGATCAGCGCAATAATCTGGCTTATGCCACTCATCCATGTTTAAGCTGTGAGGATCAACTGTCTGGATCTCTTCATCTTCTTCATACTCCTCATCCTCAGCATCATCAGACTGTTGACCACCTGTTGCAACATATGGCTCATCCTCTTACGATTCATCCTCATCAAAGTCTTCATCAGACGACTACTCAACAACTGGTGCCTTGGATGCAGTTCTTCATGCCCTGTCTGCCTGAGGTGCTGCTGAAGAACCCTGCCCTAGAGCTGGCTTGCAGCGCATCATAGTGAATTGCGAGGCACTAGCCGAGGCCTTAGCCTTCTTGCTACGATATAGCCCCACCTCACCAGCGGATGCATCTGAAAACAAATTCAGATAAGTAGCCAAGGTAAGCGCAAGAGTTTTAGTATGTGGAGGATGGCAAAATTGGAAAAGGAACATGCAAATCTCCTCAGGGTACCTGATGACCTGCAAGTGCACAGGGTTGTTGCAATTCATGATAAGTAAGGTTTGTCGAACCCACGAGGAGCGATGCGCAGGCAACTACCAACCCCGCAACTATGTTGTCATGGACGCAGCTACGTTCGCACCCAGACAATGGTCTGGAAATAGTTTATCCTATCAGTTGTTATGGAATCAATAAAAGAGGGAGCAATTAACAAACTAAGAACAAAAAAGAAAAAACAAAAAATAAAAAGAGTCTAAACTAAGTTAGGTAGTGCTTGAGTAATCAAGGCATTCTTAGGGGGTTCAAAGTCCTCACTACTACTACGATCTACGTAACGTATGCACAAGCATAGTTCTAGGTTGCGGATAACTAAGCCTCCTCGCATTGTTTCTATCAGGGGCGGAGCCTGGTACAGTATATGTGCATACATGCAGCAGCCATGTGTCACACATGCCACCACCATTCCTCCCCACATTCAGGTTATGACAACGATAATTAAGGGTCTCCCCGTGGACACGGCCAATGGACGGGCTCCATTATTCCCCTATCAAATGATCAGAGAAGGAAGGGAGGATATTACAATCACCTCTTTACCTCCACTTCCAACCATCACACGGATCTCAGCGGGGTCTCAAGATGGGATGTAGCTTCTGTCTCTGCAGTAACTCTGCTCCCCGCTTCATCCAGATAGTCATATCCTTGTGTCCAAATAGGCAAATGTTGGATGGTGCACTTCACCCAACATCACGAAGAATATTAACATAAACATGCAAAAGGGGATTTCATATCTCGCATAAAAGTTCACCTCAAATGCAACTAGAGTTCATCCTTTATTCCTTGAGAATTAATACAATTACTCAAACATATGGATGGAGAAAATAGGAGGGAGAGACAATTTACAAGCCGACGTTGAGTCGGGGAAGGAGAACGGCATAACGGCGCCAGTGGGGAAGGCACCGGCACAATGGCCGGTGCGGGACGTGGCAGAGCGTCCTCTTCCTTCCTCCTTGTCTTGTCCCTTCTTCTATGTTGGAGTTGCAGCAATGGAGGTGTGGCGGCACATGGTGGAGTTGTTGATGATTGACTGCTGGCTGCTAGGGTTCGAGGTGAATATATATATAGGAGGTCTCCTCGGGTCTCCTCCGTAGATCCTTCACCTCACCCTTCATCCATGGGCTCTAGGTGTAACATCCCCTGTAATTAAGCTACTGTTGCTTTTCTAAATAAATGCCAAGTCCTCTTACTTTGATATGCTAATTGACATTATGTTTCAACTTAACTTCAAATTCAAATTCAAATTCAAAATGCAAAAACAAAAATGTTTCTTCAAATTGTGAATCAAAAATGTTCACACCCTTCCTTTAGATCCCAAAACCTTTGTATAGACAAAACAAACTCCATTTGGATTGCTAATTTGACCCTAGGAACAATTAAGTTGGATCAACAATATTAACAGTAACATTTAAATTCAAATATAAATTTCGGCATTTTCAAATAACCTAAAACTTTGTGTGTAGCTTTGAAATATTGCATAGGATTTATGTAGTACGTTTCATCTGTAACAAAAATCATCTGGTCACTCAATTGATTAAAACAGAAGCTATGTATTGGAACAGAAAAAGAAAGGAAAATAAAACTAACCTACTATGCGACTGGGCCGCAAGGGCACAGTGTGCAGCCCAGCCCACAGGGAGGTCATCGTCTACCTTGCCTCCGTGTCGGCACCGCTCTGCACGCGCACGATGTGCCGCGGGATGCTTGACACCGGCGGCGCCCTTGTGACGCGGAGGGCTACATAGCCACCCCGAGCACCCTAGGGGCGAACCCTAGCTGCTTCCCCCTTCCCCCCTCGCTCGCTCTCTTCTCAAACATGCCACCAGATAATGTCGTCGCAATGCTCATTGTCGTTCGCGTGGCCAGCGAGCTCGTCGCCGGCTGAAACCTTGTCCGCCTGCTTCCCCATCGTCTGCTACGTCGTCTGCAAGGATCCGTTCGAGCGGTAGGCCACTGGATCGCGGGGATCGACCACTTCTTCCAGCTTTGGTCGCCAGAGCTTCTTCGTCGATTCTGTTGCCCCTGCGCTACTAAACCGTTCAGCGAGCATTTCTTGTGCTCCACGGTGAGCCCCCGCTAATTTCCCCTCTCTGCTACTCCCAAATATGAGCTTCTAGCTAGCTATCGCCGATGTCATCACTGCTGCTATTTCTGTCACCGCCGTCGTGGTCGTTGGTGTCGCCATAGAATGTTTTTGGCCTAGCGAAGCATTTTGCCATGCTCATGGTGCTGCCCTGGTGCCGCATGTGTCCTTGGATCGGTGGATCTGTGTCCGTAGCATCCTCTCCGTCTAGCATGTGCTTCGGCCGCCGCTCGCCGTCGCTGTTGCCGCCATCTTCGGCCACCCCCTCACTAACCAGTAGCTCCAGTCAACGCGGGATGCTGCGTGCATTCGAACGCAACTAACCACACTTCATTTGGTTGCCGAAGCAGCATTTCCGGCCATCTTCGCCGCGTCTACGCTCGTCGCCGGCGCACCGGCCATTTAAAACGCCCACTGTGTCACTGACCGGTGGCCCCCACGGGTCGGGTAATTAGTTTAGCTACTAATTATCCCTCTGACGTGCGGGCCTAGTACTGTAGCATTTAATTAACCCCAGCCACTGACCTCTGGGCCCCACTAGATAATTAGGTTAATTAAAACATTTAAAAACTTTGTTAAAAAATACGTGTCACTAACATGTCGGACCCACCCCGCACTGTAGCAGTCAACCCAGTCAACCCAGTCAACTGCTGACTGGGCTATTGACTTTGACTCCGGCCCCACCTGTAAGCCTCTGTGGCTATCTGCCACTGGGTACACTTAGCAATTTCACCATTTAATTCAAAATAAAAATAATTCTAGGAAAAACCAAAAAATCCTATAAACTTTGGAAATTCATAACTAATTCATACTAACTCAGAAAAATATAAATTATATATGAAAAATGATCAGAATAATATGCTCTATCCAAATATGTCATTTGCATGCCTGACAAAAATCTTTAACATGTTGTTTACATAAGAAACACTAATAGGCCAAGTAATAAATAATATTTGGAGTTGGAAATTATTCTCTGATATATTCCCACTTCAATTAAATTGTTAGTAATGCACTAGATCAAATCATCATCACATTTTGCCTTGCCATGCATTTTGTGTGCATTAGAATACCTGTTGTTTATTTGTTTTCGCGTTTGCTTCTTATTGGTAGATCCTGAGACCACTGTAGACTACGTGTACGACTACACTTCCGAGGATCCGATTCCCTCTTCAGAGCTTCCAGGCAAGCAAAACCCCCTTGATCATTCTAGATATCGCCTACTCTTTCTCTCTGCATTCTTGCATTAGAGTATCGATTCAGTATGTTGTTCGGTAGATCATATTCTCTGCATAGCCTGATTTTGTCGCCTATTATTGATGCATTTACCTGTTATCCTAGCATGATTAGTCTAGTAATGCTTGTGTCCCATCAGTTGGCCCTACACCCTTGTCCGTATTGCTATGCTATATTACAGGGCAGTGATCCCTCTGGGCGATGATCACTGATATAATATACATTGATACTTGAGCATACTTATGAGTATACATATACATACATGCTATGATACACTATCGTGGACTCAGACTTCGGTGGCCTGCGAGATGGACTACGACAGGATGTTGATGGACGTGAATACGGTTACTGAGGTGGTGTGGATGTCGGAGATATGCCCTAGAGACAATGATAATAGTTATTTAGTATCTCCAAGTTTGTAAATTGATGTTTATGTTCCATGCTATAACTGCAATGATTCTCGAGTCTACAATAACCACGAGGCTCGGAGGGAAACTCATGTGCACGTGTGGTATAATAAACGGTGAAATGAATTCCTAGTTGTGCCTCTAAGACTAGCTCAAGTGTTGCATGATGGTCCTATTTTCCTGATCATGGGCATGACTATGCCGACAATTTTGAGGGCACAACGTTAGTGGAATGCTTGTTTGAATTGAGCCGAATTGATGTTATGATATGAGATACATTCATCACTAGTTAATGGTTAATAACACAGAGAAAGTTAACGTTTGCATAATTCCTTAGACCATGAGAGTATCGAGTTCCTTCATGCTTGCTTCGTGAACTTTGAGGTTTGTTAAACGTCATTTGTAACAGGGTGGCTATTACGGTGGCTTACGGGTTCACGGAAAAGTATGACAAGGAACTTGATAGCTCAAGAATGGAATTTGCCCCTCCAAGAATGGAGAGATATTCTTGGGGCCCTCTCGATGTTACGGTATCCATCATCGTCTGGCCAGACACGGTGTGATTTGATCACAGGGATGCTGGAATGCGGGAACGAGAAAAGAGAACAAAACCTGTAACGAGGTAATTGGCATAGTGGACAAGTTGTTGATTCACAGGGATGCCGATACATCTCACCTTGGGTTTTGTAACATATCGCGACACAACAGGAATGGCAGATAACAACTACAGGTTCACTCGAATATTCATTCCTGTGGGTATAGGGATCAATATGGATGTCCACGGTTCCGCTATTGATCATTGATCAGAAAGTGTTCCTGTCATGTCTATACTTCACCGAACCTATTGGGTCACATGCTTAAGGGTCATCTATCTGTTGAATACAAGACAGGGAGTCTGAGATAAAGTAACCGGAAAAGTTTCGGAGACGACGAAAAAGTTTCGGATTGAAAACCGGAAATGTTTCGGAGATGAAAATCATCCTACCGGAAATGTTTTGGAACGCGTCCAAAATTATTTTAGGGGGTGCTGGAAATGTTCTGGACCTTGGGAAATATTTTTGGAGTAAACAATCGCGGAAAAATATTTCATGAATAGTTCTCATGAATAGTGGGATGTATAGTGGCAACACTATGAGGGTACTACCACTATTTGGTGGCTTTTTGGAAAGCCACCTTTTAGGTCTTTACCCAAAAAGTCAAGGGGATGACCTGGGGTGGTGGGACCCTCTTTGGGGGGGGGCCCACACATGTGTGGCTAACCATGGGGAGCTCCTCCATGGAGCTCCACTAGCCACCCCATTTTGCCCTTATGAAAGACATTTTTCATGGGCATTTTGGTATTTTCAAGTGGCCTCTATCACTTGTACTTGGCCTATAAATAGAGGTGGAGAGGGCTCTCCACTCTCACTCAAGCTCTCTCATACACATGCCATGCATTATCTGGCCTTCTTCTCTCCCTCACACGAAATAGTTTCGTAGAGCCAAAAGGCTGTCTGGGTCCCGGTAGGAACTAGTTCTGGACGGCGAAGCCCTGCCGGATAGCTGACACCGTATGTGTGCAACCCCGTAGAGAGGTCGTAGGTTCGATCTTCTGCCTAAGGGGCTGTTCGAGGGTCCTCCTGATGAGTGATATTTTTACATTCATTTCACCATTGTTTAAACCGAGATATTTCTTTAAATCGAGATATTCGCTCCGATATTGATACTAATGACTAATGAATGCAAAGGATTCCACAAATCCTGTCTTTATTTTGTATCTATAGGAAATGGACTACAAATGGACTAAATCAAGTCAAAACATGGAAAGAAGTAAAAGCGGACATAGAGGAAATAAACAGGAGGCGCAGCAGAGCAACCAGAGCAAAAGACGGCGTTCCATACGACTGCGACTGCTCATTTGAGTGGTCGTATGGCATAGATTCTAAGGCGGCTCGTCCACCTGAATAACTTTTATAAAGGGGACCACGTCGAAATGTCAATAGAACATCAAGCAAGTCATCCACAACAGAGCCATATTCATCCCCTTCATCAACCCTAGCCGCCGCCATCTCATCTCCATAGCCACCATCACCACCATAGTTCAACTCCATCTAGTTCATACTTGTAATCGTGCATCGCACAAGGCAACCATTGTAAGACATATTCCCAATCAATCAATCTTCAGGATGTGTTCTTCAATGTTTTCTTCATGTGATCTGATCTCCATGTGTGAGTAGTTCAGTAAGGTACGGGTTGAGGAAAAGACCTTGCAACCCTCTGTATTTGTTGTGGGGATCAATGGAAGAGCTTTGAATTAACGTCTCCTATGTGTAGCATAAAGTTGTTACATAGATGTCTCTTGTCTTGTCCGCGTTCTTCATCCCTGCAGGTACCCAGGATCATGGAGAGTGAGTCACGGGAAGGCTAGGAGCAAGGAGAACGTGAAGTGTTATTCTGAACACCAGTGACAGAAAGGTTTAGTATGGTAACGCGGATCCAATTCTTGGGGATTCAAGAGGTGTAGTCATTAAAAACTCAAAGCTCTTGTCTGATTATTATAATATTAATTACTGAGGTAACCGCACGAGACGGATAGGGCCTGCGGTAGGACAACTGATTTTTGATGCAGGACTCGTGCCGGTCAAGATGTTATTTGGACACATCCCCCACTTTGGTTCGTAACAAGCACATCTCGATGGGTGACTTCCAGCGCACAAATTAATACCCTATCTGGTCCCAACACAAATACATGGTTGTAAGCATTAAGACCTCAATACAGTACCTTCTTTTTATTATAAGTCTTACATCACTACTAGCTTGATTGATCCGGTCAAAAGCTAGAAGTAATCCTTTAGCAATTTCTTGCTAGAGACCATCGCTTCAAGGGAACCTTTGTCTCGCGGGTTCGATAACCCATGTCACTTCTTGGGGAAATAGGTGTGGGGTACTTTCTGTTCCTTTACCGGATCATACAAAAAGGAAGTATCAAGCCCTTTTTCTGGCGCCGTTGCCGGGGAGGAGTTTAGTGTTACTAGTCTTTGTGTTTAGAGTTTTTGTTAAAGTTTAGTTTCAGTTTTTGTTTTAGTTTTATTTTTGTTTTACTTTTATTTTTGTTGCAAGTATTGTCAGTTGAAAACACCAAAAAGATTACCATGGCTCGTAATCTTGGAAGTTTTGCTACTCCCACCAATAACTTCATGCGTGAACCCATAGCACAACCTGGGTTGCAGCCGCTGAGTATGAGATCAAACTGAACTTAGTTTCCATGGTCCAACAAGACCAATTTGGAGGCTTTGCTTCTGAAAATGCCGGCATGCACTTACATAATTTTACTGAATTGTGCAATATGACACGCATTAGAGATTATGACCCTGACACTTTGAAGTTGCGTCTATTTCCTTTCTCTCTTAGAGGAAAAGCAAAGGAATGGCTTCTAGCCTTACCTAAAGGAAATATAACTTCTTGGGCTCATTCTTGCAGCAATTTTTTATCTAAGTTTTGTCCACCTGCAAAAATTATGCAACTTCATTCTCAGATTACAGGTTTCAAGCAAGACGAACATGAGCCACTAGCGCTTGCGTGGGAAAGAATGAAGGAAGCAATGAGAAACTGTCCTAATCATGGAATGGAGGAGTGGTTAATCCTTCATATGTTTTATAATGGTTTAAATCATATGTCAAAAACTATGCTTGATACAACTGCAGGAGGAACAATCATGGGAAAACCCATAGAAGATGTCAAGAAACTACTTGATGATATGCAAGAGAACCATGCCCAATGGCATGTTGAAAGAACCACCACCAAGAGGGTGAATGCAATTGAAGAAAGTAATGTGGAGTTGACAGCCAAGCTTGATGAACTCATCTCCGTCATGAAATGTAAAGAAGAGGTAAACGTGAATGCCATCACTAATGAAGAAGTTAGTGATGTGAATTTTATTGCTCGCAATAGCTATAATCCCAACTGGAAAAATAATGGATATGCTCCTAGACTTCCTTATCCTAATCCTAATGGAGCAACCAATAATTTAAATGGAGCTAATAGCAGCAAGAGAAATAGTCTTGAAGATACTCTGAAAAGTTTCATTGCTAGTCAAACAGAGCAGAACGAAAACTTCAAAAATATTTTGAAGAATCATGATAACTTACTTGGTCAATTGACCGGTAAGATTGTTGGACTAACAAATGATGTGCAGATGCTTGATACAAGATCCAAGAATATGGAAGCACAAGTGGCTAAAATTGCAGAGAGCCAAACATTGATCTTAGCTAAGTTTGCAGGTAAACCGGAACCTAACCCGGTTGAAGATATTAAAATGGTGAGAAGCAACCAAGGGAAGACCGAAGAACTGGACACAAGCCATGTGCCAGAGTATAATTATACCATTGCAGATTTTGTAAAGATGATATCAATGAAGTACCCACTACCTGAGGTATCTAACAACGAGGCATACAATGTTTTCGTTGAACAAGTTGCAGCCAAGGTACGTGAGTTAGATGATGAAAGAAAGAAGCTTTACAGTATGTTACCTACTAAGCAAGAAGATGCTTTTGAGCCTACTATAGAGATTGAGATTGGTTTAAATAAGTTCAATGCTTTATGTGTTCTAGGGGCTAGTGCTTCCACTATCCCTAAATCTGTTTATGATAGTCTCAATCTAGGTCCTTATGCTACTACTGAGATTATATTGAATATGGCTAATTCTACTTTCACTCAGGCAATAGGCATTAAGCGTGGAGTTATAATTCAAATAAATGATTGCCCTGTCATGATTGATCTTGTGATAGTTGATATGCTTGAAGATCCCATTGCTCCTATAATTCTCGGTAGACCTTTTCTAAGGACTATCAAAACTGAGATAAACGTGTTTGAGGGGAATGTAAGATTTGACTTACCCGCTAAAGATCCTTTTGTAAGACATTTCCCTAGGAAAAAGAGAACGAGGACCTACACAGGAGGTGGCATCATTCTGAATGCCAGAAGCTATGGTCTCGGTGTCCTCGCACCACTTTGATCACCACTACGGTCGAGCTAACCAACCGAAAACAAGCGCTTCATGGGAGGCAACCCATGCAAATAAAGTAGACAAGTAAGTTTTTTTTAATAAAGAGTGATTGAAGTTCTAGATAAAGAATTTGAGTTTGGAAGAGTCATTCTAATGAAGGCTTTGCTATGTGCAAATTAAATTATATCTTGTACTGACGTTTGAATGCCTGGAAATATACCTATGTATTGTGTTGGAACTAACCCCACAAGAAAACGGAGAAAAAAAAAGTTTCGGAAGAAACAGATCAAAAGACGGCCTTTCAAATGACTAGTGCGGTTGTTTGGGCGGTCGTATGACCTCCTGACGGTTCCAGCACAAAACAGCCAGAGGAAACATGTTAAACTACGGCGTACTATATGGGCGCTTGCGCTCGGATGGGCGGTCGTTTGATACCTATGCAAAAACAACAAAGACCTCCAGAGCATTTAACGGCGTTCCATATGGGCGCACCCACCCGTTTGAGCGGTCGTATGACATCCTCGACCAGAGGCACAGAAAGATCAGATTAAACAACGGCGTCAGGTAAGCTATCAGGGTTAACGAAGGCCTTTCATACGAGCACTTGCGCTCGTACGGGCGGTTGTATGGCACCCTGGCGGCCACAAAGAGCCCGAGGAAGGAGGTAAATCGCCCCCATCTCTTTCTTTTCTTCTTCTTCTTCCTCCAAACCTCTCCAAACCCTAGCAAAACTTCTCCCGATCTCCCTACTCATTCGTTTTCAGTTCAAATCCTTCCGTGTAATCGATCTATGGTACGTTTCTCCTCCGATCCCCAATTTATTTTTCACGAATCGATGTTCTACATGCCTAGCATTGCCATGACTAGGAGATGCATATTTTTGATCCAACTTTGAGTTTGGCTTGGATTTGTTGATGTTTTGAGAGGAGTATGATGCTGTGACTACCGTAGGATCAATATTATTTAATTGTATTGGACTAAAAAATTGTTTTGTAGATGTCTACTAGGAGGTCCACTCGTGTACGCGGTGATTCGAGTTCATCCACCACACAACCCCAACAAAATCTTACTTAGCGGATCGTCTTCACCGATCGTGAAGAAAAGAAGAAGTTTCAGAAACTTAGTACAAGGAAGATCAAAGCAACCAAGTGGGCTTGCGACTCAACACTCGCAAAGCTAGGTATTACTAATGATTTCAATTTGCTTTGTGATAATGCCGAGTTGCATCATTTTGTTTATCAGGATGTGAGACATATGAATGCATGACGCTTGAGTTTCTTAGCACTCTCTCGCATAATGTTAAGCTTGTGCCAAATGCCTACGAGGAGGGGTGGATCACTTTCCGTCTCTTGGACAAAGACTTCAACATCACTCTTGATGAGTGGTGTAACCACTTTGGCTTCCCCAACAAAGATGATGATCTTCGATATGTTTATGATTTCACTAACCCGCACCCGAGGTAATCCTTCTGCCAGATGAGTGTCCATGGCTCTAGGAAAAGAGCCGGTTGCATTGAAAGTCCTGCTATACGTTATTTCTATTATGTTATCACTAACTCATTGCAGGCACGAGGAGAAGTTTCTAAAGTGAATGATGAGAACATGCTAGTTCTTGGGAAAGCAGCAAACCTTGACGTCGGTTATTCGCCCAACCTAGGGGCAATACTTTTGCTATACCTCACGCATCAAGCAAATCATGCAGAAGGAGATATCATGTTTGGAGGAGTGATCACCATGTTGGCCAACTCCCTTGGTCTCAACTGCAATCATCTTCGCCCCATTGTTGGTAACAACCATGTTAATGTTCATGTTCTTACTAGCGATGGAATGGTAGTAGTTCGCTGTGGTCGTCATTGCATCAAAATTCCTGGAGTGGCACAATTGTTGCCCACTCCCATGCCTAACAGTTTCTCCATAGAACATGGACAATTGCATTATATGCCACAGGATGGAGATGCTGCTTTTGACCAAGAAGGCTCGAAACCTGAACAAGTAGATGAAGAAGAACTTGCCACCGACGAAGAAGAGGAGCAGCCCCAAGAATAGCCACAACAAGAAGGCTACACCACCTACGTAGGCCTCTACACTCTCTAGGGCTCTATCGATGATATGAGCAACCTCGTCGAGTCCCTTCGAGACACGTCCGCCTACAAGAGTTCAAGCTTCTCCTACTGGATCCAAAGATGGGCTCCTGACCAGCCGCCACAATGATCCCGCTGGTTTGGGCTTGCAAAAGCTTAAGCTTGGGGGAGGTCAATACCACGTCTCCATCAAGATGTGGCGGTATTTGAAATAAATTGTAATGAGGTTGTACTTAAGCTCGTGGAGCTTCAAAACACTCGTGTTGGTTTGTTCCAACACTTTGCTTTTTATTTGCTTTCGTTTTTCTTTTTGCCTTTGCGATTTTTCGTTTGCAAGTTAGCTTTCAAAAACCAAAAACCACAAAAATAGAATAATCCTTGCCTTGTTCTTATTCTTTTTGTCCCTTGGAGTTCGTTTGCATTTTTGTTTTCAGAGGAGTTGATCTATGCCGGATAACGAGGAATGCAAGAATAAGGAAGAGAAGTGTGTAAATTCACAACCGTGAAGGTATGTCCTATGACTCCCGTCTTTTGCACTTGAAATACTTAGAGTAGATGTAGTAGTAGTATGTGTGATGTGTGCAAGAAGGAGTAAGTCTTGATAATTAAAACAAAGGTTTTATTCTTGTAGCTGAAATAATTTTGTAGCCTTTGTTCTGTTTAATCTAGATAACCTAGACTTGCCATGGGACTGTTTTTAAATGAAATAATCTTAACTAAGAATAACCATGCACAAGAGAATGTCTTCAAAGACTTGGGAGTTGAGATAATTGAAGAGTAGATGATGTTTGAAATGCTCAACCCCATGTTGTTAATTTTAATAGACTCGATAGCACTTGTGGATTAAATTGTCTAGAGGAACTTAGTTGAAGGGTGAATGAGATTATGCCAAAAATCTGTGTTGTATCTCTTACATGGTGTTACAGCTTCTCGCTGGTGCCATGGCCCTTGCTACTATATGCATGTGTACGTGTGTAAATGTGGCTTCGTCACCTTTCTTGATGTTATGCTGAGGACTCCGCTAGCCAATGGATGATCCACCAGAGCTACAGCTCAGATTTCGACTATGATTTTGTTACCGTACATAGTGGCAACACTACAAACAAATATTATTTGGCTTTCTCTTGAATAGGTGTGTATGTGGTAAATGCCTGGAACTGATCATAAAGCTCGAAAGAGACAATTATCAGAGATCCATAGTTCCAAAAATTAAGCCATAGCAAAACTCTATATACTAGATCATTTATTTGGCATAATCCCCTTCACGTGACAACCAAAGTTCCAGCAAACAATGATTGAAATTAAGTTCTTGAGAGCCTTGAGGAGGAGATAATTGTGGGTATGTCAATGAGCACTAAAGCATCATATTTTTCTACATGCCTTTCACTCCCTAACTTACATTTTTATGGCTCTATCAAAGAAAACTCTTCTGTGCATTCCCGACAAGCAAGTGTTGTCTAGAATAAATAGAATTAAGTGTTGCAAAGTTGTTTTATCTAGTAGATCAAAAACTTTGTATTGATTATCTTTGCTTCGCTAACACTGGCATAATAAACCATGCCACCGCTACAGCTATACAAAGTTTTCAGGTCAAGAAGCGGAGGGCTATCTAGGCGTACCGATCGTAAGTGAACAAAAACCTTCTCGTTATTTCGGTTTAAACAACCTAGTTCCTTATGATTCGGATTTCTCTTTATGTTGCTCGAGGACGATCAAGTTTAAGCTTGGGGGGGTTGATGAGTGATATTTTTACACTCATTTCACCTTTGTTTAAACCGAGATATTTCTTTAAATCGAGATATTCGCTCCGATATTGGTACTAATGACTAATGAATGCAAAGGATTCCACAAATCCTCTATTTTTTGTGTATCTACAGGAAATGGACTACAAATGGACTAAATCAAGTCAAAACATGGAAAGATGTAAAAGAGTAGATAGAGGAAATTAATAGGAGGAGTAGCAGAGCAACCAGAGCAAAAGATGGTGTTCCATACGACCGCGATCGCTTGTTTGAGCGGTCGTATGGCATGGATTCCGAGGTAGCTCGTCCACCTGAACAACTTTTATAAAGGGGAGCATGCTGAAATGTCAACAGAACATCAAGCAAGTCGTCCACAACAAAGCCATATTCATCCCCTTCATCAACCCTAGCCGCCGCCATCTCATCTTCATATCCACCATCAGCACCATAGTTCATCTCCATCTAGTTCATACTTGTAATCGTGCATCGCACAAGGCAACCATTGTAAGACATATTACCAATCAATCAATCTTCAAGATGTGTTCTTCAATGTTTTCTTCATGTGATCTGATCTCCATGTATGAGTAGTTTGGTAAGGTATGGGCTGAGGCAAAGGCCTTGCAACCCTATGTATTTGTTGTGGGGATCAATGGAAGAGCTTTGAATTAATGTCACGTATGTGTAGCATAAAGTTGTTACGTAGATGTCTCTTGTCTTATCTGCGTTCTTCATCCCTGCAGGTACCCAGGATCATGGAGATCGAGTCACGGGAAGGCTAGGAGCAAGGAGAACATGAATAGTTATTCTGAACACCAGTGACAAAAAGGTTTAGTACGGTAACACGGATCCAATCCTTGGGAATTCAAGAGGTGTAGTCATTAAAAACCCAAAGCTCTTGTCTGATTATTATAATCTTAATTACCAAGGTAACCTCACGAGACGGATAGGGCCTGTGGTAGGACAACTGATTCTTGATGTAGGACTCTTGCCGGTCAAGATGTTATTTGTACACATCCCCCACTTCGGTTTGTAACAAGCACATCTCGATCGGTGACTTCCAGTGCACAAATTAATACCCTATCTGGTCCCAACACACATACATGGTTGTAAGCATTAAGACCTCAATACCCGTACCTTCTTTTTATTATAAGTGTTACATCACTACTAGCTTGATTGATCCGGTCAAAAGCTGGAATTAATGCTTTACCAATTGTTTGCTAGAGACCATCGCTTCAAGGGAACCTTCCTCTCACGGGTTTGATAACCCAGGTCACTTCTTGGGGAAATAGGTGTGGGGTACTTTCTATTCCATTAACGGATCATACAAAAAGGAAGTATCACCTCCCGAAGGGCTGTCCGAGAGACCGTCCGAGGGACTGGTTGAGGGCCTCCCGAAGGGCTGTCTGAGAGACCGTCCGAGGGACTGGTTGAGGGCCTCCCGAAGGGCTGTCCGAGGGACTAATTGAGGGCCTCCCGAAAGGCTGTCCAAGGGACCGTCCGAGGGACCATCCGGGGGACTGCTTGTGGGCCTCCCGAAGGGCTGGCCGAGTGACCTTCAGAGGAGCTGTCTGAGAGAGAAAATCCTTGCGGTTGGGAGGTTGTAAAATCCTAGCTGTGGGGATCTGCAATGACGATCTTCACCGACTCTACTTTTGCTGCGCTATGAGTCGGTAATGATCAGATCAAAACCTTGTATGCATCTTCATAGTGGTCCTGGGCGTGTTCATAGTACGGAAATTTTTTGTTTTCTGTTGCGTTCCCCTACAGTGGTATTAGATCCAGGTTATGCGTAGATGCAGGTTTCGATCTAGAATACATGAGATGTATGGGTATTGCATAATATAATTTTGTTGTAGATGAGATCTATTACTGAAAATTATTTATGCGGGTAGCAGATGAAATCTATTACCCGATGTTCTTGTTGCTTCCCTTGAATTTGCGTAGTCCTGATCTTGACGGCATGATGGAATATTACAAAGTTCAGGCTATCCACGATCCTACCATGCTACTCCTAAGTATGTGATACGTCTCCAACGTATCTATAATTTTTGCTTGTTCCATGCTGTTATATTACCATTCTTGGATGTTTTACAATCACTTTATAGCAACTTTATATCATTTTTTGGGACTAACCTATTGACAGAGTGCCGAAGTGCCAGTTACTGTTTTTGCTTGTTTTTTTACTTCGTAGAATATCAGTACCAAACGGAGTCCAATCGCGACGAAACTTTTCGGAGAATTTTTTTGGACCAAAAGACACCCAGTGGGCCAAAGAAGTACCAGAGAAGAGGGCCAAGGAGGCCACGAGACACCAGGGCGCGCCAGGAGGCCCCCGGCGCGCCCTGATGGGTTGTGCCCTCCTCGGGCCCCCTCTGCACCTCCTCTGACACCTATAAATTCCCCAATATTCAGAAAACCCTAGGGGAGTCGACGAAAAACACATCCAGCCACCGCAAGTTCCAGAACCTCGAGATCCAATATAAACACCATCACGGAGGGGTTCATCTTCTTCATAGGTGCCTCTCCGATGAGGTGTGAGTAGTCCACCATAGACCTACGGGTCCGTAGGCAGTAGCTAGATGGCTTTCTCTCTCTCTTTTGATTCTCAATACAATGGTCTCTTGGAGATCTATTTGATGTAAACTTTTGCGGTGTGTTTGTTGGGATCCGATGAATTTTGAGTTCATGATCAGTTTCTATCCATGAATATTATTTGAGTTTTCTTTGATCTCTTATATGCATGATTACTTATAGCCTCGTATTTCTTCTTTGAATCTTTGGTTTAGTTAGGCCAACTAGATCGATTTTTCTTGCCATGGGAAGAGGTGCTTTGTGATGGGTTCGATCTTGCGGTGTCCTTTCCTAGTGACAGAAGGGGCAGCAAGGCACGCATGTATCGTTGCTATTAAGGATAACAAGATGGGGTCTATTCCTACATGAATAGATCTTGTCTACATCATGTCATTGTTCTTATTGCATTACTCCGTTTCTCCATGAACTTAATACACTAGATGCATGCTGGATAGCGGTCAATGTGTGGAGTAATAGTGGTAGATGCAGGCAGGAGTCGGTCTACTTATCTTGGACGTGATGCCTATATAATGATCATTGCCTTGGATATCGTCATGACTATTCGATTTTCTATCAATTGCCCAACAGTAATTTGTTCACCCACCGCGCGCTATACTCATGAGAGAAGCCACTAGTGAATCCTACGACCCCCGGGTCTACGTTTCAAATATATTGCTTTCCGATCTATCTTTTTGCCTACTTGTTTTCAGATCTATTATACCAAAAAACCCAAAAATATATTGCTGCATTTTTCATTTGCCCTTTTTATTTGTGTTCTTGAGAGATCTATCTCTCCTATCTATCACTACCTAATCGATCTTTTTACCATAGAGAGATTGACAACCTCTCTTTCGTGTCGGGTTGCAAGTATTTGTTATTTGTGTGCAGGTGCTGCTTATTGGGTGGTGGTGATCCTCCTACTGGTTCAATAACCTTGGTTTCATAACTGAGGGAAATACTTACCGTTGCTGTGCTGCATCATCCCTTCCTCTTTGGGGAAATACCGACGCAGTCTCAAGCCACGTCAAAGGAATTTCTGGCGCCGTTGCCGGGGAGGAAGCAGTCTCTTCTACGTGCCAATCTCGGGCGCCGAGGAGGCTCCATCATCATCTACCAGGTTCCTAATCACAAATCTCATCTCCTTGCAATTACATTATTTGCCATTTGCCTCTCGTTTTCCTCTCCCCCACTTCACCAATTTGCCGTTTTATTCGCCCTCTTCTTTCGTTTGCCTTTTTCTCGTCAGATCTCTTATTTGCTTACCTTGTTGCCATGACTAGCATCACTACTCCCCCTATGTCACCGGATTTTGAAGTTCTATACTTCAAACAAAAACAAGGGGAAAATCTGAAAGATGCCTGGTATAGGTTAATGGAATCCTATCGCATTTGCAATCTAAAGGGAGATGCAAAAGTTTTGCTTCAATTTTTTTATATTGGATAAGCTTTGCATCATAGACAACTTCTGGATTTTGCCGCTAAAGGGAACTTTATTGAGCTTGATGCCAATACGGCTTATGAAATTTTGGAAGGAATATTGGGGATTCCTCCACTAAAAAAGGGGTTTTCTCCTACACAAGAAGGGGTTCAAATTCTAGACAAATTGGGTGGCTTACATAAACATTTGGTCGAATTACAAAAATATAATGAACCTCTCAGACATATTAGTGGAAACCTCAATCGCATGAATACTTTGATTTCCCTTTGCAATAAGCGTTTGGATATTTTAGATCTCAGTATGGTTTCTTCTCCTGAAAATTTGGGAAAGCGTAAAGAGCCTCCCGGGTTTGAGAAAGCCCTCATAAAGGTGGCGAAAACTGAATATGACAATACTTGAATCTATGCTTTATGCCTAGCTAGGGGCGTAAAACGATAGCGCTTGTTGGGAGGCAACCCAATGAATAAAATTTGTTTTACCTTTTTATTTCTGTTTTTGAGTGTTGGCACAATTATGCTACTGTTACGATTGTGTTTTTATGTTTTAATTAGTGTTTGTGCCAAGTAAAGCCTTTAGGATGGTTCATAAGATGAGTAGAAACAATGCTGAATCTGAAACAGAAACTTTGACTCCAGTGCGTGAATTTTAATTTTTTATTGGAGCGTGATAAAAAGCTGAAATTTTAACACAGTATTTCTATACAAATCCCTTGCGTTGTCCTAATTTTTCAGAATTTTTAAATTTCAAGAAGTACGGTTAGAGTACAGATTGCTACAGACTGTTCTGTTCTTAACAGATTCTGTTTTCATTGCATTGTGTGCTTGTTTTGATGAATCTATGGCTTATATTGGGGGATATAAGTCATGGCAAAGTTAAAATACAGTAGGTATAATGCAATAATAAAATATGAATGGGTTTACAACAGTACTTAGAGTGGTGCTTTGCTTTATTGTACTAACGGATCTCACGAAATTTTGTTGAGTTTTGTGTGATTGAAGTTTTCAAGTTTTGGGTGAGATCACGATGGATGAAGAAATAAGGAGTGAAAAGAGCCTAAGCTTGGGGATGCTACCGCACCCCCAAGATATATCCAAAGAGAAACAAGCAACTAAGCTTGGGGATGCCCCGAGTGGCATCCCCTCTTTCTTCTAACGACCATCGGTATTTTACTTGGAACTTTATTTTTATTCGTCACATATCATGAGTTTTGCTTGGAGCGTCTTGTATCCTTTGAGTCTTTGTTTTCTTTGTTTGCTAGTTTGTCACTTGTATCCTTGCTGGACACACCTATTTGAGAGAGCCAAAATTATGCTATGATTTGTTAGAATTGCTCTATATACTTCACTTAAACTTTTTGAGCTATAGAATTGCTCTAGTGCTTCACTTATATCTTTTTGAGCACGGTGTGCTTGGAATTTTTTGTTGAAATACTGTCATGCTTCACTTAGATTAATTTGAGAGTTAGTAATTTTTTGAAGAAATCCTCTCTTGCTTCACTTATACCTTTTTGAGAGATGAAATCTCTATGCTCATATGCTTCACTTAAATTTGTTGGAGGTTGTCAAAAAAGCAATGGCAATATATTAAACTAGTCCCAAAGTGATAGATATTCAAGGAGGATATAATAAAAACTTTCATGAAGATCATTGGACAAAGTAAACTTGATTCCTTGTAATAGTTTTGAGACATGATGATAGTAATATGTGAGTCATGTTAATGAGTAATTATGCTTTAGGAAGAATATTGGTGTTAAGGTTTGTGATTCCCTATGCAAGCACGAAAGTCAATAGTTATGCAATTAAATTACATCCTACTTATGGTGTTAGTTATGCTTAATGCCCGTTTATGTGAATTTTCGCTTCTTGGTTTGTTGCTTCTCAATCTATTTGCTAGCCTCCATTTGTACTAAGAAGAAATACTACTTGTGCATCCAAAATCCTTAAACCAAGTTTTGCCTTATGAGTCCACCATACCAACCTATATGCGGTATTTCCATGCCGTTCTAAGCAAATTTGTATGTGCCACCTCTACTTTTCAAAATGATCGAATTTCTCTTTTGTGTGCTCGTACCGCTCATGAAACGGTAGGGGGTGACCGATATTTTTCCATGCTAGATGTGTTATTCTCAAGATGAGTGTTTATTCACTTGTCATTGCACGAGAGTATGGCGGTAATAGGGATGCCCAGTCCCGAAATGAAAAAAAAAGAAATTTACTTTATGTTGTCAAATAATAGATTCCTTGGAAAGTGTTGGTATGGAGGGCAACCGTGGATACGGCTAGCCATGGATTGTGAAAGAATGGTGGAAAAAGGAATAAACTTTATTTTCTGTTTGGGAACCGCCTATGATGTATCTAGCATGGAAAGGTATTGAAGTCCTTTGTCGTTTTCGTTGACAGGAAAGGCATGCCACCCAAAATATTTTTCTCTCTCAATTTAAACTTTGAGCTGTGGCACCTCTACAAATCCCTACTTCCCTCTGCGAAGGGCCTATCTATTTACTTTATGCAATTTTTATTTTAAAATTTGAGTCTCCATCTTCTCTTATAAAGCACCAACCAAGGGGCACTATGATCATACATGTGCATTAGGTGTAGTTAATATTTGAGTGTGTTTCATGAATGGATCAATGAGTGAGCATGATGGGTTAGGGATAACTTTCTTTAGTGTTGATATTTTGAAAGACTTGGTTGCATGTTGATATGCTTGAGTATTGAAGTCTTTATGTCAAAACTAGACTATTGCTTTGAACCATCTATAAGTCCAAATGTCCATGCTACAAAGAAAAGAATATGACATGAACATGTTAGGCAGCATTCCACATCAAAAATTCTATTTTTATCATTTACCTACTCAAGGACGAGTAGGAATTATGCTTGGGGATGCTGATACGTCTCCAACGTATCTATAATTTTTGCTTGTTCCATGCTATTATATTATCATTCTTGCATGTTTTACAACCACTTTATAGCAACTTTATATCATTTTTGGGGACTAACCTATTGACATAGTGCCAAAGTGCCAGTTGCTGTTTTTGCTTGTTTTTTACTTCGCAAAATATCAGTACCAAACGGAGTCCAATCGCGACGAAACTTTTCGAAGAATTTTGTTGGACTAGAAGACACCCAGTGGGCCAAAGAAGTACCATAGAAGAGGGCCTAGGAGGCCACGAGACACCAGGGCGCGCCAGGGGGCCCCCGGTGCGCCCTGATGGGTTGTGCCCTCCTCGGGCCCCCTCTGCACCGCCTCTGACGCCTATAAATTCCCAAATATTCAGAAAACCCTATGGGAGTCGACGAAAAACACATCCAGCCGCCGGAAGTTTTAGAACCTCGAGATCCAATCTAAACACCATCACGGAGGGGTTCATCTTCTTCATAGGTGCCTCTCCGATGAGGTGTGAGTAGTCCACCATAGACCTACGGGTCTGTAGGCAGTAGCTAGATGGCTTTCTCTCTCTCTTTTGATTCTCAATACAATGGTCTCTTGGAGATCTATTTGATGTAAACTTTTGCGGTGTGTTTGTTGGGATCCGATGAATTTTGAGTTCATGATCAGTTTCTATGCATGAATATTATTTGAGTTTTCTTTGATCTCTTATATGCATGATTACTAATAGCCTCGTATTTCTTCTTCGAATCATTGGTTTAGTTAGGCCAACTAGATCAATTTTTCTTGCCATGGGAAGAGGTGCTTTGTGATGGGTTCGATCTTGTGGTGTCCTTTCCCAGTGACAGAAGGGGCAGCAAGGCATGCATGTATCGTTGCTAGTAAGGATAACAAGATGCACTAGTGCGGAAAAGGCCTTTAGTCCCGGTTGGGAAGGGCCTTTAGTCCCGGTTCACCAACCGGGACTAATCAATCGGGACAAAAGGCCCCCACCCTTTAGTCCCGGTTGGCTACGAACCGGGACTAAATTCCTACCACGTGGCCGGCAGGGCGCGCCGGAGGCAGGGGACCTTTAGTCCCGGTTGGTGACACCAACCGGGACTAATTCCCTGCCACGTGGCCGGCTGCGCGCGCCGGGGGCTGGGGACCTTTAGTCCCGGTTGGTGACACCAACCGGGACTAAAGGATTAGGGGTTTAGGGTTTATTGTTTATTTTTCCTTTTCATTTTGTGTTTTCCATTTAATTCTTTTTCATTTCAAACATATTTTAGCTACTACACACTGTACACGTTATGCATATATAATAGAATTTCTTGTAGAACCAATCATATATCATAGAATTTCTCGTACGACCATGCATACACATATATATATACAATTTGGTATATACAATTTCTCCTACAATTTGCAGATCATTACATGAAATGGTATTCTCCGTCGGGAGATATGACCTGCTCAAGCAAAAATCCCGCCATTTCCTCTTGAAGTGCTCGTATGCGGTCCTTTGGTAGGTGCCTGTCCCGCATCTCCACCATCTTTAAAGAAGGAGATCAATATGAATATACTAGTTGTGTGTATATATATTAGCTAGGTCATGATAAAAAAAATGTGAATAGTGTTTACGTACCCTAAGATGTCTTGTATCTTCGCTCCTTTCTTCGGTTATTAAGCGAATGTTCTCGCAAACATAGTATGCACATAAATTAGTCCCTTGTGGCTGCCTCGTGCACTTTACGAGAATAGAATTCAATCAGATAATAATCAAGCATGATAATGGTATTGAAACTAGAATTAAAGAGATGCGCAGACGTAGCTAGTACTACTTAATTACCTTGGACCGTTTCCATTTCAGCTGTGGTTTCTAGACACCGACAACCTCTTTGATGAACTTTTTCCAAACCCTGCCCGGCAAAGAAAATGAATAAAGGAGTTATTAATTACTTGATATCAGGAAATGAACTAAAGAGGCCGACATAGTGCGATAATGATTGAAATTACCTGTCGAGCATCAAATACAGGTTTCTGTATTCTTCATAGTTTTTATATAGTGAGTCCAGTACTTCCATAGTTCCCTCGTCAACTCTAATGATTAGCAGGATCCAGTGGAATCTGCGCACACGTTTGTATAAGCGGGCATGCATAACTCATCAACTACACTTAACATCGAGTAAGCAAAAATAGTATTTGTAGTACAAGACAGTAACACTCACTTGAAGTTGTAAGGAAAAAGTATTTTTGGTCTGGTATTTAATTTCTTCAAAACCATTAGCAAGTTATTCTCTGTGTCTTGGGGTTGGTCTTGCATTTGTTTTTCGTAAACGGTATTTGGGTCAATGAACCCAATGCCATAGGCTCCATCTCTTTTCGATTCAAATATCTTCATTCTGCATAATACCAGACAAAAGAATATAGTGAGGATAATTACAGGCAATGAACGAGCTGAGTTAGAGACTTAAATTACAGAAAGAAATCACTTACAGACAATAGCAACTGACGAGAGATTTGTCGAGTGCGTCTTGATTGAATAATTGGAAAAATTCTGGCCAGTCAATCCACAAATTGTTTGCATGGAAGTAATGCTCTTTCTCGACTTTCACCATGAGCCCCTCTCACCCGACCTTTATTTCTCTCAGGTACCAGTCATGCAAGTTGCGCATTTGCGTTGATAGAAGCTTCTCCTCGTCAGGTCTGACCAGAGGGTTCCCGGGGACATATTTCCATGCATTCGGATCCGCCTTGGGGATTTCCTCCATGCCTAGGAGTGCTTCAACAGTGATACTGATCTTTCTAGCATTCTCTCTATCAGCGTCGGTTATTACCGCCTTATCGGTACTCACCTTGAGCTGGGGGATCGATTGCACTGCCTGTTCTCCGAGCTAGGGAACAGTTTTCCCGCATTTATTACTACTACCTGAACGGCTCGACGATTGTCTTTTTTGTTGATGATATGACTTGGTAATAGAGCGTTCATAGTCTGATCGCTTTTTCTCCATAGCCGGTTTAGCAATATCCACAAAGTGTTGTACGACTTTCTCAGGTATTTTCTCCTTTGGCGGCGGGGCCGGTGTCGGTGCAAAATGGGCCTTCACTTCGGAAGCCACTTGGGCTTCGTTTTCCTCGACAGTCATTTCGTAAGCTAACTTCTTTTTGGAAGGAGGCTCGGATTTCTTCTTTGGTTCTCTCTTCCGCTTTGGAATCGGCTGACGCGGCGGAGATCGATATCGTGGACTCGCGCTAGGCTCCGTCTCGGGGTGGGGTGGATTCGGCTGACGCGGCGGAGATCGATATGGCGGACTCGCGTTGCGCTCTATCTCGAGGTGGGTTGGAGTCAGCTGACGCGGCGGACTTGGAGGAGGAGTCGGTGGTCTTGGCACCGAGTTTAGAAACACGATGCATTCCTTTTTCCATAGAGTGATACCACGTATGGCTTCTCCCAGTGTCCGCTCCTCCCCTTTACCTCTAGGAAAGTCATGCTCTAGTGATTCATATCTCGACATAACTTCATCCACCCCGACACGAGCATAGCCAGGTGGAATGAGATCGCAGTGGATGGTTGCTTCAGGTGCATTCGGTAAAGCAATGCCCTCCGCCACCTTCATGGATATGTTCTTCATTTTCATGTGTAGCTCACAAGGTGTCATCTCTTGGATATCATCCACGGGGTAGCGAGTCAGCAGTGCATCATCGGCCGGGACCCCCGTGGAACCCACGCTGCTTTTCGGCATAGATGGGATGGTACTATCCAATGTTGGATCTGGTTGCTCCTGCTGCTGAGACGCCCTTTACTGGCTAAGTGTGTCGATCTGCTCCTGCTGCCTCATGAAAGCGCGTTCCAACTCCGCGTTCTTTCATTGTAACTTTTGAAATTAGTCTGCATCCTGCTTCTTCTTTCTCCCACGGATTCTGTAACTTGCGTTCCACCCCGCAAACCCCTCAACCCACGGAACAACGCCTTTGCCTCGTGTTCGTCCCGGGTGTTCAGGATTGCCGAGGGCGCGTGTAAGCTCGTTGTTCTCTCTACCGGGCTGGAATGCCTCTGTTCGAGCCTCTTCTATTGCTTGAAGTAAATTATCCGAGGCTTCTTTAAGACTTGCCTGTTCAATAATCTCCCCTGTCTTTGGGTCCAACTTTACCCCATGCACATAAAACCAAGTCCTGCACCTGTCGGGCCAACCCACTGTTTTTGGAGTGACCCCTGCAGCAATCATCTTTTGCTCAGATTCATCCCACTTAGGCAACCTAGTCTTGTAGCCACCTGGCCCCAGAACATGGTGAAACTTTTTTATCGCAGCATTTATCTTGTTTATTCTCGACCGTTCCTTAGGATCTTCCGATTCCTTGTACTCCACAAATGAGTCCCAGTGATCTTTTACCTTCTCTAGTGCTCCAGTGAATTCTGGAGTATTCTTTCCTGTGCTGACGTAGTTGGCCCATAAGTTTTTTCTTCCAAGTCTGGAATTGTGTGGCCATCTTCTTAAGAGCATACTTCTTGACTTTCTCCCGTTGGAGATTTGTGAAACCCTCTGGTAGGGTGAAATGTGACATGAGCGTATCCCAAAGCAGATTTTTGGCTCTTTCGTCGACATAACTAACTCCTCGATCTTTCTTTGGCTTATTCCAATCTTGAACGGTGATCGGGATTTGGTCCCTAACAATAACTCCGCATTGACGTATAAATTTGTTCACATGCTTTTTAGGAGCAATCGGTTCGCCATCTGCTTTGATTTCATCGATGTTGTACTTTGTGCCATCGGGCAACTTTTTGGCCGGGCCTCGTAGTGTCCTTGTAGAAGATTTGCTCGATCCGGAGGGCTAAAAGAAGAAAGATTCGTTGATATATATATAAATATAAAAATCAATTAATACATCTAATGATCACCAGAGGCCAAATATATATACCTCGCCGGACATTGTTAATTGGAGAAAAATTTCTTCGGCATCATTGTCAGCTGGTTCCCCTTCGTCTCTTGGTTGTTCTTCCTCAATTCCCTCACCGGATGGGTTAAGATATTGGTCTACTTCTTCATTCTCTTCGTTTCCGGAGTGTATCATGTCGTACATGACATTCTCTTTATCATGGTCTCTGTCTCTACCGTGCATAGCTTAACTAATCCAGAACAAATATAAAACAATTAGAATGCATTCAATAAGGAAAACTGGAGATATGCAATCAATACAAGGCAATGCAACAATATGATCATATATATTATTATCATATAATATCACTAATACATCTCGAATAATCCAGTTAATGCATCATCGAATATTATCACTAATACATCGTCTCGAATATTATTATATAATATCACTAATACAGATCCAGTTGACGTCTCACGGCGCAGGCGGTGGACACCCAAAGATAAGGAACCATCACAGGATCATAGCTCGGGTGAGATCCCTGAAGAACCTACCAGGTATTGGAGAACCTGACGTCCAACGCAACCATGTAGCGACGGACGTGCTCGTCCTGCTCCCTGACACGGCAACGTACCACCTCCATGGGGGCCCACGCAACCGCCACCAAAGAAGCTCCGGGTCGACGACGAGGCCCGGATTCCTCACCAAGATGCGCACCCCGGAAGGTAGCACCTCCAAGTGCCAGCCCGGCGGAGCCCAGTCCCGGACATGACGCCTATCAAGCAGGTTGTCGCCACCGAGTCGACGACGAGGATCCGGGCCGGGCATCGTCGACGCCAAAAATGTTTCTATGCAAATTTAACATTTTTTAAATGCTTGATAATGATTTTTGTAATTCTTGTTCACTTGATTTTGCAAATACATGACAAACTTTTGCAAATACAACATTAAGATATTAACATTTTCCAAATAAGATATTAACATGTTTTTGATCAATATTTTTAAGATACAACAATAAAATATTTTTAATACATGGTCAACTTTTTTCTATGCAACTTTTTTCTATGCAATTTTTTCTATACTATACATGATACAATATTAAAAGTATAAAAAACTAAAAAACAGAAAAAAAACTAGCTAGTGAAAAATAATAATAATCTATGCAAATTCCACTGTTCATCTACATACATACATTGTATACATACATACATATACTAAGCATCTACACCATCTAGTGTAAAAAAAATCTATGAAAAAAAACTAGCTAGTGAAAAAAACACAATCTATGAAAAAAAACTAGCTAGTGAAAAAAACAATCTATGCAAATTCCACCATTCATCTACATACATACATACATTGTATACATACATACATATACTAAGCATCTACAACATCTAGTGAAAAAAAAGATAAAAAAATTAAGGAGGGAGGCTCACCGGCTGGGATCGTCGGGGTGGAGGGATGCGGGGAGGACGCCGGTGACGGAGGAGCGGTGCCGGAGACGGAGGAGGACGCCGGAGGCGGGGAGGAGCGGCACCGTCGCTGGCTCGGGCCGCGGCAGCTTGTGAAGAAGCGCGGTCGTCGATCGCGAGGCGGGCGCGTGCGGAGGAGCGGCGGCGGTGGGCAGCGTAGCGGCGCCAGCGCGGGTTCGGGCGGCGCTTGGGAGCAGAGCGGCCGGACGGCGACGTCGAGGTCCGACAGCCTGGTGGCGTCGTGGTCTTCGGCGCCGTCGGGGGAAACTAGATGAGTTTGGGAATTTTGCCAAGTGCTGTTTATATACAGAGACCTTTAGTCCCGGTTGGTGGCTCCATCCGGGACTAAAGGACCCCCTTTAGTCCCTGTGCGAGCCACCAACCGGGACTACAGGTGAAGTCCCGGTTGGTGGCTCGCACCGGGACTAAAGGGGGTCCTTTAGTCCCGGTTGGAGCCACCAACCGGGACTAAACGGTTGGGTGCGCGCGCGGAGCTGACGCGGGTGGGAGTTTAGTCCCACCTCGCTAGTTAAGGAGCACGACAACCATCTTATAAGCCCCGCTGTGAGAGAGTCAGCACGAGCCTCTCTCAAACCGAACACGTGCCTACTGTGTCACTATTACTCTGCCCTGTTGGGCCCACTAGCAGATGCTCTACGGGCCTGCATCCTGGCCCTGTTGGGCTTCTAGTCTAATGCAGGCCGTGTAGCACTGCCCAGTAGGCGGGCATTTTTTTTATTTCTTTCCTTTTTTTAACCTTTAGTCCCGGTTGGTGGCTCCAACCGGGACTAAAGGTATATTTCTCTTTTTTGTTTTGTTTTGTTTTTCTAAACAGGACTGTTTTTGTTTTTAGATTTGGAATAACTGTCAGAATATTTATAGTTTTTGAATGAATCTTTTTGCTTTAGGTCAACAAAAATACAAACTTTCTGTTAGTGCCAGTAGTTTTCAAATTTAAATTGTGTGAATCACTAGTTTTTGAATAACTTTAGTTTAAAAATAGATTTTGGAGTGATTGTTTTTCCTGTTGTTTAATATTAGTATGTTTTATCATTATGTTCAATTTGGGAATTTTGAGGATATTTTAAATAGGTGTTTCAATCAAAACCAGATTCTGTTTAACTCTTTTAGTTTTATACCTTCATTTGTTTTAATCAAAAGCAGTACAAATGAACTCTGAAAAGGTTGAAACTTGGCATGGTATCATCATTTCACCCACATAGCATGTGCTAAAAAGTTGAGAGGGTTACGGCAAAAACTGGATGCACTTCGTGTACAAACTGGACCATCTCCTTCGAAGTATGAGGGTTTCGGACGAAAACTCATCTGTTACAAAGCCATTTCATTTTTTGAAACTTATTTCAACTCCAGACTTTTTGTGCATTCAATATGCACCATTCAAAGCCACATCGTAAAATTTCAACTCTTTCTAACTTCATTTGCTATTTTTCATGCATTTAATAATTTTTTTGTGCTGAATGACCCTGAAGTTGAGAAGCAGTACAAATGAACTCTGAAAAGGTTGAAACTTGGCATGGTATCATCATTTCACACACATAGTATGTGCTAAAAAGTTGAGAGGGTTACGGCAAAAACTAGATGCACTTCGTGTACAAACTGGACCATCTCCTTCGAAGTATGAGGGTTCCGGACGAAAACTCATCTGTTACAAAGGCATTTCATTTTTTTGAACTTATTTCAACTCCAGACTTTTTGTGCATTCAATATGCACCATTCAAAGCCACATCGTCAAATTTCAACCATTTCTAACTTCAGTTGCTATTTTTCTTGCATTTAATGATTTTTTTGCACTGAATGACCTTGAAATTGAAAAGCAGTACAAATGAACTCTGAAAAGGTTGAAACTTGGCATGGTATGATCATTTCACACACATAGCATCTGCTAAAAAGTTGAGAGGGTTACGGCAAAAACTGGATGCACTTCATGTACAAACTGGACCATCTTGGTTACTCACTAGAGAAGAAAGTGATGACGGTGAAGCCGATCACATCCCAGAGTGGGATCTTGGGGTATAAAACTTTTTCTTCGCGTGTGTCCCTTGCTTGTTGCACTGTAACCATGGACAATCTTCATCATTTAACAGGATGCTTGGGTCAGTCTTCACTGTGAAGGGAGGAATTTCATCAAACTTTTCATAATCTTTTGACATGTCTGTCTTGTCCTCCACTCCCACGATGTTTCTTTTCCCTGAAAGAACTATGTGGCTCTTTGGCTCATCATATGATGTATCCGCTTTCTTATGTTTTCTTTTTCTCGGTTTAGTAGACATGTCCTTCACATAGAAAACCTGCGCCACATCATTGGCTAGGACGAATGGTTCCTCTGTGTACCCAAGATTGTTGATATCCACTGTTGTCATTCCATACTGCGGGTCTACCATTACCCCGCCTCCTGTAAGATTGACCCATTTGCACCGGAACAAAGGTACCTTAAAATCACGTCCATAGTCAAGTTCCCATATCTCCTCTATGTAACCATACTATGTGTCCTTTTCCCTATTGGTGTTTGCTGCATCGTCAAAGCGGACACCACTGTTTTGGTTGGTGATCTTTTTGTCTTGGGCGATCGTGTAAAATGTATTCTCATTTATCTCGTACCCTTGGAAAGTCAATATAGTTGAAGATGGTGTCATGGCCAACAAGTATAGATCATCTTCAACAATGTTGTCATTCATGAGATGTGTTTGCAACCAACCGCCGAAAGCCGCAATGTGTGTACGTTTAATCCAGGGGTCAGACTGCTCCGGGTTCTTGGAGCATATAATATCCATGTGTTTCTCGATATACGGGGTCACCAAGGTAGAACTTTGTAGAACTGTGTAGTGTGCTTGCGCCCAAGAATGCCCGTCCCTACATATTATTGATTTTGCATCTAGCGTGCCTTTTCCACGCAGTCTCCCCTCATGCCGCGATCGAGGAACACCAATCGGCTTAAAGTCAGGAATAAAGTCAACACAAAACTCAATAACCTCCTCTGTTTCATGGCCCTTGGAGATGCTTCCTTCTGGCCTAGCATGGTTACGAACATATTTCTTTAAGACTCCCATGAACCTATCAAAGGGGAACATATTGTGTAGAAATACAGGACCCAGAATGGCAATCTCTTCGACTAGGTGAACTAGGACAAGACATTGGACCAAATCATTTTGTAACCTTGGTAGGATTTCCGGATCGATTACCTTCTGAGAAATTGCAATGAGGAATGCACATAGCTTCACAATGGCTAACGAACATTTTCTGGTAGAAGCCCCCTCAATGCAACCGGAAGCAATTGCATGATCACGTGGCAGTCATGAGACTTTAGGTTCTGGAATTTTTTCTCTGCCATATTTATTATTCCCTTTATATTCGACGAGAAGCCAGACGGGACCTTCATACTGAGCAGGCATTCAAAAAATATTTCCTTCTCTGCTTTGGTAAGAGCGTAGCTGGCAGGACCTTGATACTGCAGCTTTGGATGCATGCTGTCTTTTTCGTTCGTACGTTGCTGGTCCTGCCATGCCTCCGGTGTATCTTTTGTCTTCCCATACACGCCTAGGAAGCTTAGCAGGTTCATGCAAAGATTCTTCGTCACATGCATCACGTCGATTGCAGAGCGGACCTCTAGGACTTTCCAATATTCTAGCTCCCAAAATATAGATTTCTTCTTCCACATGGGGGCATGTCCGTTAAAGTCATTCGGAACAGATTGTCCGCCAAGACCATTTCCAAAGGTTACTTGTAAATCCTTGACCATATCAAGTATATCATCACCAGTATGGAGGACAGGCTTCTTTCGGTGATCTGCCTCACCTTTGAAATGCTTGCCTTTCTTTCTTAAGGCATGCTTGGTCGGAAGAAATCAACGATGTCCCAGGTACACATTCTTCTTGCATTTGTCCAAATATATACTTTTAGTCCCATCTAAACAATGCGTGCATGCGTGGTATCCCTTGTTTGTCTGTCCTGAAAGGTTACTAAGAGCAGGCCAATCATTGATGGTTACAAACAGCAACGCTCTTAGGTCAAATTCCTGCTGTTTGTGCTCATCCCACACACGTACACCTTTTTTATTCCACAGCTGTAAAAGTTCATCAACTAATGGCCTTAGGTACACATCAATGTAGTTGCCGGGTTGCTTAGGGCCTTGGATGAGCACTGGCATCATAATGAACTTCTGCTTCATGCACAACCAGGGAGGAAGGTTATAGATACATAGAGTCACAGGAAAGGTGCTATGATTGTTGTTCTGCTCCCCAAAAGGATTAATGCCATATGCACTTAAACCAAACCATAAGTTCCTTGGGTCATCTGCAAAGTCCGGCCAATTTCTCTCGATTTTTCTCCACTGTGACCCATCAGCGGGTACTCTCAACTTCCCGTCTTTCTTACGGTCTTCTTTGTGCCATCGCAACAACTTGGGATGCTCTTTGTTTCTGAACATTCGTTTCAACCGTGGTATTATAGGAGCATACCACATCACCTTGGCAGGAACCCTCTTCCAGCTGGGGCGCTCGCCCTCAACATCATCAGCAGGGTCATCTCGTGTTATCTTATACCGCAATGCACCGCATACCGGCATGCATTCAAATTCTCGTACTCCTCACCGCGATAGAGGATGCAGTCATTAGGGCATGCATGTATCTTCTGCACCTCTAATCCTAGAGGGCAGAGAACCTTCTTTGCTTCGTACGTACTATCAGGCAATTCGTTATCCTTTGGAAGCTTCTTCTTCATTATTTTCAGTAGCTTCCCAAATCCCTTGTCAGATACACCATTCTCTGCCTTCCATTGCAGCAATTCCAGTGCGGTACCGAGCTTTGTGTTGCCATCTTCGCAATTTGGGTACAACAAATTTTCGTGATCCTCCAACATGCGCCGCAACTTCAACTTCTCCTTTTCACTTTCGTAGTTTCTCTTTGCATCAGCAATGGCCCGACCAAGATCATCAGCGGGCTCATCTGATGCCTCTTCTTCAGCTTCTTCTTCTTCATTCTCTTCCCCCATTGTAGTACCATCGTATTCAGGGAACCCAGGATAGTTGTCATCATCCTCTTCTTCTTCAGTGTCTTCCATTATAACCCCTCTTTCTCCGTGCTTGGTCCAACAGTTATAGCCGGACACGAAACCGGACGTAAATAGGTGGACGTGAATGCCTTTTGAGCTAGAGTAATTCTTATCGTTCTTACAGACACCACATGGAGAACACAAAAAACCATTCCGCTCGTTTGCCTCAGCCGCACGCAGAAAACTATGCACGCCATTAATGAACTAGGGAGAGCGTCGGTCATCGTACATCCATTGCCGACTCATCTTCATTACACAACACCAAAAAGACCAAATAAATACAAGTTCATACATAAAGTTCATACACACTTATTCTCATAAAACAACATAAAACTATCAACACTAAAGGGCACTTTGCCGTCTGCTGGCAGACGGCAAAGATGCAAAGGTCTTTGCCATCTGCGAGCAGACGGCAAGGGCATGGACGGCACACGTGGCAGCTTAGGTCCGTTAAGGGGTTAACGGCGTGCTTTTCCGTCTGCTAGCAGACGGCAAAGTGGGCAAATAGGCCAGCCCAGGTTCCCCCAGGTAGCTGCCACGTGGCTCGCTTTGCTGTCTGCTGGGAGACGGCAAAGATGCAAAGTTCTTTGCCGTCTGCCAGCAGACGGCAAAGCAACCACATAGGCCACCCCAGTGCCCCCAGGTTGCACAGGTTGCTACCACGTGGAAGCTTTGCCGTCTGCTGGCAGACGGCAAAACTCTTTGCCGTCTGCCAGCGGATGGCAAAGTGCCTGTACTGCCCCTATTTCTTCTGTTTTTTCTTAAATTCAATCAATTTCACAGAAATATATATATATACATTTGAAAATACTTTCAACAAGCATACATATCCCTGCCATATGGATATGATCATCCAACACATATACATACCAACTCAAAAGTCCATATCCAACATATATATATAGCCAACATATATCCAACAACAAGCATACAATGGTTTCATCCATACATACATATATAGGTAGAAAGTTTCACATTGTTCATCCTACAAAATCAAAACAAAAAGGAAGGACAAGGAGAAGAGTAGACTCCATCAACGCAAGCTTCCGTGATCTAAAGCAAATCTGCAAATTGGGAAAGAAGAAAGTTAGAAGAAGAAGAAGAAGAAGAAGAAGACGTAGAAGTAGAAGAAGAAGAATTTTTCTTCTCTTTCTTTTTCTCCTCTTCTTTATCTTCTTCTTCTTCTAACGAAGGTAACTTAGGTAATTATGCCATTTTGTAGCTAAGCTAGGTAAAAATGCTAAGTGTAGGTCATTTTAGAGCTAACCTAGGTAAATAGGTCATTTTGGAGGTTAGTAAGGTTATTATGTCATTTTCGAGGAAAATAAGCTAAGTCAATGTCATTTTGGAGGTAACCAAGATTATTTTGCCATTTTTGACCTAGGTATGCTAAGTTTATCATAAATGAACTAAAGAAGCTAAGTATAGGTCATTTTTGAGCTAACCTAGGCAGTTATGCCATTTTTGAGCTAACTAAGCATATTTATTCATTTTGGAGGACAAAATGGTAAGTGTAGGTCATTTTTGAGCTATCCTAGTTAAAATCGGTCATTTTGGAGCTAGGTAAGGTTATTTTGTCATTTTGGAGGAAAATAAACTAATGATATGACAGTTTGGAGCTAAACCAAGGTTATTATGCCATTTTTTACCTAAGTAAGCTAATTATGTCATAAATGAACTAGCTAAGCTAAGTATAGATCATTATTGAGCTATCCTAGGTAGTTATGCCATTTTTTAGCTAACTAAGCATATTAAGTCATTTTGGAGGAAAAAATGCTATGTATAGGTCATTTTATAGCTATCCTAGGTAAAATATGTCATTTTGAAGCTAAGTAAGGTTATTATGTCATTTTCGAGGAAAATAAGCTAAGTATAGCTCATTTTGGAGCTAAATATGTCATTTCTTAAGCTAAGTATGCATTTGTTAAGCAAAACACTTGGGAAAACATACCATCATCACGGAGGTGAAGGACCGGTCGGGTTTGCGCCAGTGTGAGACGAGGAAGGACCGGTCGGGGATGCGGTAGACGCAGAAGGATCGGTCGATGCTTGTCGGGAGGCATGCTGCACCAAAGATCATTTGCAATGTCTCGTTAGCATGATGCAACTCAAATGTGAATACTAGTAACTAATGACCATTCAAATGAAACTCACCGTGGGCGCTATACCAATCTGGGGCATCGGCGGAGGGGTCTGACCGTTGTTCTGGCACACGGTCTTCACATTTTGTTTTCACGAGTCAGTCATATTAGTTAGTGATGAAACGAACATTACGTGCATGATTTGGCTAATATGCAGGAGAAACTTACCACGAGGAGCTCGTATAGGGCCCGGTGAGACGCGTCGTTCCGGTTCCTCTCCTCCTCCACCAGCCTAGCCGTCCTCTCCTCCATGTCCCTCTCCCTCTCCGCCGCCTGCCTGTTTGACTCCGCCAGAAGCTCCTGGGCCCTAGCCTCGATGGCGAGCTCCATTGGCCATGGAAGAGGCCTTATCTCAGGATCGGAGCTCGTCTGGCGCTTCTTGATCTCCGGGAGAGTTCTAGGACAACGTATCAGTCCATCCCCAATGGCTATCGAGCCATGGGGCCTCCCGCCACCAGATATCATCACGAGCTCTGGATCAAAAGGACTCTGGCTCGGTTTGAAGTCCTCCCCTTTCCTCGTCTTCCCCTCATCTCTGTACCTCACGAGCTTGTTGTGGGAGGAGATGTTGCTGAAGCTCTCTGGATGATCGAGGTCATCCTCAGAGAATGCCTTGGCCTTCTTGTACGGGGCAGTATGGGCCATGGCATAGAGGTCGAACAACGGTGGCACCTCCTTCTTGTTGTGTCATGCCTAAAAGAGAGGAACAAAATATTAGTTAAGGGCTCAAGCTAGCATGAAGAATGAAATTGCATGAATCATGAAGCAAACCACATACCCAGTGATCCCCGAACTCAAATAGGTTGGAGCTCCCTTGATGGTGTGGCACACCTTTCATTTGGGCACGCTTATCCTTGGCCTTGTTGTGGACGGCTAGCCATTGGGGAGAGCACCACTCATCCACCAACGCCTCCCAACAGTCCATCCTATTCGCACACCATCTCAGGGGCACCTAAGTTAGACAAGAGAAATTTCAGCGCTACGCCTACGAATCAAATCAAGGAAACTAAGTACAAGGCCTTAAGAATAGGTAATTACCTTCATGTACTTCTCCTTAGTCAGAAACTTGCCGCGGCACTTCTTCTTGGCCCTTTTAATGTTAGTCGAGACGTAGTAGTCACGAACAGCCTGCATCCGAGTCTCGTGCCGTAAGTTCTGAAATAGGCGCTTGCACTCAGCTACGAGAACAATAGCCGCGTCCGCCTCGTGTTCCTCAAGACACCTGTAGAAGGTCTGCAATCAAACAAGACAACACTGATTAGTACAATCACTAGGTGCTGTTGATTTTTAATTCTGTAAAGGAGAAATTACCCAAAACCGCCGGATCACAATGTCGGCCACCATCTCGCACAAGACACCGTCGGCCCTCGCCTCCGGCGGGGCCGGGGCAGCCACGTACAACTCCCAGCTCAGTGCTAGCTGTGGAACCTCACCCTCATCGGGCAACGTGACCCACCCCGGGAAGTGGTGCCGGTAAAGCACACCAAGGACCTGGTTGGGCCTGCGGACACCAGGGGCGTGTTTCCAACCCCTGCAGTATGACAAGGCCAACACATTAAATATTAATTTGAAGAAACATGAAGGCAAAAGGTTAAAAAAGAGTAAATGCACTTACTTATCCCCATTAGGCACAATCAACCACCTCTGATCGCGGGTCGCCGGCACGGGCGGGAGCTTTGTACCACCACGCTGGTAGACCTTCTTGCCCTCCTCAACCAGCTCGCCCTCGCTATAGCTATCCTCAAAAAAGCTGTCCTCGCCACCATCAGCATGGCCACTAGCCTCCGGAGTCACGTGGGACGAAGACTCTGGGACCGGAGTCTCCTGGGAAGAAGGCTCGGTGACCCGAGGCTCGTCGGCCCGAGGCTCGTGGACCGGAGTCCGAGACGGGTCCAAGTCAGATGGGTCCACCTGAGATGGAGCACTCCTGTGGTCGGGAGAATCAGCTGGGGGTGGCGGCGAGGAAGGCGCAGCAGCCTTCCTACCTCTCCCGCCGCCACGTCCACCTCTAGCACCCCTCTTCGTCTTCCCCCGACCTCTCCCGGCCGAAGAAGAAGCGCCCGCCGGTGTCTGCATACTGTCTACCAGCGCTCTCCGGAGGTGCTGGGGTGGAATAATAGCACCCCTCCCAGCACGCGCCGAGGAAGGAGGCTCGGAGCGCTCTCGACCCGCGCCCACCATCTGTCAACACCTGCAATGACAAAGAGTAAACGAAATTAGTACAACATAAAAAAAATTGAATACCTAATAACATGAACTAATTAATAATATATATGTACATAATAATAATTGAATACCTGACATCACTAATATTAATCTTCATCGTTTATATATGCTCCAGGATCAATAAATGCATAATCATCATCACTATCAGTAATGACGTGCTCATCAGCATCATCAATAAATGCATCAACATGTGGAAGGGCTCCTTTATGTAATCGGTCAAGCATTGACAGGTCATCCGCATCAGTAACCTCTTCTTCTTCCGTCTCTTCTTGTTCCGGCTCAGGGGTGAAGTCGGATTCACTGTCGCTGTCTACCTCAATGTTCTGGGGTGAAGTAGAGCGGTTCTTGAAACGTTTTTTGGAAACACGTGTTTCTTGTAAGAATTCTCCTTCATATGTGTCTGGGTTAATGTGAGGTTCATAATCATCTTCATTGAGGGGAGGTGGTCTAAAATGTGGCGGCACATCATAAACGACATCCCAACCATTCAGATTTGGATCAGTTTGGCAGGCCCACGGTAGATAGAAAACTTGGGTCGCCTGTTGAGCCGTAATATAGACATCGGGAACATCTAAATGAGTGCTTTGTTTGATTTCGACTAGCCCTATATGTTCATGAGTCCTTCTAGTCTCCTTCGGCTGGAACCAATAACATTTGAAGACTACGACGTTTGGTGGGTTTTCACCAAAGAATGTAAGTTCATAAATTGCTTCAACTCTTCCATAATACTCGACCCCTCCTTCGCCGACAGCGGAGACACAACAATTTGTAGACTTTCGGTCGGCCATAGATAGCTCTTTGCCAAAAGTACGAAAACGATACCCGTTGATGTCGTATTTGTCAAATGAACGGACCTTATTGTCAGAACCATTAGCGACTTGTCTCAATTCGGAGTCCATAGACTCTGCATTAGCCTACAAGTTTAATACGAAAGGATTGTTGCATTAGCCGCAAACTAGATGAAGAAATGAAATGGTCTAATGGAAATTACCGTTTGTTTGAACCAAGAGATGAAACCGGGATAGCCGCCTCCATGCTTTGCCAGAAGCTCATACTCTTCGATGGAATCCTTTTGGATCACCGCTCCATCCGAGAATTTGGTGACGCATCGACTGTATCACATATCCGGGAATAAGAGCATTTCAAAGGAATTAGAAGTTGCGAAACAATGTACCGAGAACTTACTCGATGTACGGCCGCACTTCTGTTAGGTTGTTGAAGATATACAACAAAATGGTCCGCCATTCTTCGACATCCAACGCTATTGCTTTCGAAGCACCGGCTGGTGCGAGCTTCCCTTTGAATAGGCTGAGGTTGGATCGACCTTTTTCACGGTCGCCATCATTGTACCGAGGCTTCGGATTATGCAAATGACGATTCTTGGCTTTGTAGTGTGCTGTCACGAAGTTTGCCGCCTCCTCAGTAATGAATGCCTCGGCCATCGATGCTTCAATTCTACGTTTATTTTTACATTTTGCTCGAAGCGTCTTCTGCATCCTCTCAGTTGCGAAGCACCAACGATTTTGCACGGGCCCCCCCAATCTTGCCTCGGTCGGGAGATGCAAAATCAAATGCTGCATTGGATTAAAGAAACCCGATGGAAAGATCTTTTCTAACTTGCAGATCAACTCCGGCGCCAACTCTTCTAGTTCGTCTAGCACGTCAGGCAATAGTTCTTTCGCACAAAGAGCACGGAAGAAATAGCTCAGCTCTGCCAGTACTAGCCATTCATCCTCAGGGATAAAGCCACGCAACATCCCCGGCATTACCCGCTCAAGCCATATGTGACAATCATGACTCTTGAGACCAAATATTTTCAATTTGTCAAGACTCGCTCCCCTCTTTAGATTCGCTGCATACCCATCGGGGAACATCAACTGCCTTTTCACCCACAAGATCATTTCCCTCATAGCTGGCCTTCCAAGATTGAACCATGCCTTTGGCTTCCTCCAGTTCTTCTTTCCTTTCGGTTGTCGCATGTTTTGTAATGGTCTATCACATAGAGCCTCCTGATCGACTCTAGCCTTAGGATTATCCTTTGACTTCCCCTCTATGCCGAACAATGTACCAAAAAGGGCCTCGGCGATATTCTTTTCAGTGTGCATTACGTCAATGTTGTGTGGGCAAAGGAGGTCTTTAAAGTAAGGCAGATCCCACAAGCATATCTTGTGAGTCCAGGCGTGTTTCGAATTATACCCTTTGAAATACCTTGGACGATTTGGATCCGGCTCGAGAGCGTTTATCTGATCCAGGGTCTGTTGGCCTGTCAATGCAGGTGGTGTAGAGTTTTTGACAACTCTACCTTTCATGAAATTCTTCTTGTCTTTTCTGAACTTATGGCGAGGATCCGGGAACTGTCTATGCAAGTCGAGGCAAGAATACTTGCAACCCGCCTGCAGCCAACGGAACTCAAGAGCTGCCTTGCATGTGGGGCACGGGAACCTTCCATGCACATACCAGCCAATGAATAGCGCATACGCCGGCAAGTCATGCGACGAGTACATGTACCACACATGCATTTTGAAGTTTTTTTTTGTAGCGGCGTCATATGTCTTGATCCCATTATCCCAAGCTTCTTGCAATTCATCCTTAAGCGGCTGCATGTACACATTCATATTCTTCCCCAGATAGTTGGGCCCTGGAATTATCAACGTCAAGAAAATGTTCTTTCTTTTCATAATCTCTCCGGGGGGAAGATTGACTGGAATGACAAATACAGGCCAGCAACTGTATTGGGTTGCCGTCATACCAAACACATTGAACCCATCCGTGCTAATGGCGACTCGAGGATGCCTTGGATCTGCCGCTTTATCCTTATGTAATGCATCGAAGTGCTTCCACGCAAAAGCGTCTGAAGTGTGTCCCAACATCGGATTCCCATCTGCATCTAGTTCGGTTCTTTTGCCCAATTTATGCCACGTCATCTGTCTGGCCGTCTCTTCGACCATGAAAAGACGTTGAAGTCTTGGTATGATTGGCATATACCGAAGAACATTAACTGGGATTTTGGTCTGACTCTTCTCACCCATACCGTTGTCTACCACAACATACCTGGAAGACTTGCAAATGGGACAATAGTTGAAGCCCGCATACTCAAGCCTAAATAAGGCACATCCATTCTCACAGGCATCTATCTTCTCATAGGGCATCTTAAGCGCACGTAGGATTTTGTCCGACTGGTACAGGTTTGCTGGCAATACATGGCCTTTGGGTAGAAAGCGTCCAAATATCGTTATCATCGCGTCGTAGCATTCTCTGCCCAGGTTGAACTGAGCCTTCAGAGCCATTACTTGCGCGATGGCACCCAGTTGACAAAGCTCAGTGTGCTCGTGGAGAGGACGTTTTGAAGACTCCAACATTTCATAGAAGGCCTTTGCAGATTCCTCCATCTCGTCGTCCGAATCCCAAGCATCATCAAAGTCTTGCACCATGTCTTCGATCCCGGTACCATGCTCGTCGGTGCGACGACGAACCACCTCAGCTCTGGCACGTTGGGCAGACTCACCATGAAATGTCCAGACCGTATAATTAGGCGTAAAACCCCACTTCTGCAGGTGTTTGATCATTTCAAACTCTGACCTCTTATGATAGTTGTCGCAATCGACACAGGGGCACCAGGTTGTTTTCTGTCCATTTGCAAATGCGGCTCTCACAAACCCCTTGGTTTTTGTTATCCAATCATGGGTCATGTCTTTCTGACTAGTGTGACCGGTGTACATCCACGCACGATCACTCATCTTGCCTAGATACTGGACACACAAGAAATATATACATAATTCAGCAAACCATATTCATCAGTTAATAGAGTTTGTCAGTTTTATTACGTCCATGCAACCTAGACGCTAGTAGGTAAAGATAAGTCCTAAGCCCACCCGAGTATGTGTAGATTGGGTTCGTTTTCCCATGCTCTACTCCGGATCCGACGCAAAATTTCGGCAGCACCTCCCCGCTGTTCTCCTGATACACGTCTCGGAAATAAGCTGAGAGGATGTGTACCCGGAGAACAACAGGGAGGCACTGACGAAATTCCGCATCGGATCCGGAGCAGAGCATATGGGAAAATGAACCCAATCTACACATACTCGGGCTGTCCATGGATAACGTTGGACAATTCGAAAGGATGGCGGTTATAAATATGCAAAGACATGCATATTTATAGATGCCGCCCTTTCGAACGGGAGACGCATAGTGGTCACGCATACTGATGATTGAAGACACCTATAGCTAGCAAGTTTCATCGGCACGAAGACCGGAACAGAGCAAATTAAGGGGGGGGGGAGGAGGAGATGTCATTTGTGCTCACCCACGAACGAAGGGAGGTCATCGAACACCAGACCCTCGCAGCGACGAAACAACTGTACATTGAAATCCACCCGATCAACACAAATATGATGTTTTTCATAACAAAATCAGAATATATATATGACCTAACTAATAATTTACAAAACTATGACCCCGTCGGCCTCTGGAAGGCCGAAGAGCACCTTTTCGGTCAACAGGAGGCCGAAGAGGTGTCGGGAGTCGGGGTCGGGGGTCAGTGGCGTCGGGTGTCAGTGGCGTCGGGGGTCGGGGGTCAGTGGCGTCGGGGGTCGGGGGTCAGTGGTCGGGGGTCTTCTTCTTTTTTCTTCTCCTCCTCCTCCTCTTCTTCTTCTTCTTCTTTTCCTTCTTCTTCTTTTCCTTCTTCTTCTTTTCCTTCTTCTTCCTTATGTTCTTCTTCTTTCTTCTTCTCCTCCTCTCCTCTTTTTTCTTCTTCTTCTTCTTTTTTCCTTTTTTCCTTCTTTTTTTCTTCTAGATTTTTTCTTTTCTAACCTAATAAACTAAACTCTAACCCTAACCAAACCTAACCTAATACCTAATAATCTAAACCTAAACTAAAAACAAAAAAACAGAAAAAGAGGAGAGGGGAAGAGCTCAACAGAGGGGGGCGGGGCAGGGGGGCGTCGGGGAGGGTTGGGGGAGCGCCGGGGAGGGGCGGGGGAGCGTCAGGGAGGGCCGGGGGAGCGCCGGGGCGGGCCTGGGGAGCGCTGGGGCGGCGGGGACAGGGGCGCTCGGGCGCCTGGGAGCGGCGGGTGGCAGGGGCGGAGGGGGCGCAGGGGGGCGAAGGGGGGCCGCAGGGCACCGGCCGGGGCGGTGGGCCGGTGGGGCGGCGGGCGCGGGCGACGGGCGGTGGTGGCGACGGGGCCGCAGGGGATGGGCGGGGGAGCGTCAGGGAGGGCCGGGGGAGCGCTGGGGCGGGGCGGGGGAGCGTCAGGGAGGGCCGGGGGAGCGCTGGGGCGGCGGGGACAGGGGCGCTCGTGCGCCTGGGAGCGGCGGGTGGCAGGGGCGGAGGGGGCGCAGGGGGGCGGAGGGGGGCCGCAGGGCACCGGCCGGGGCGGTGGGGCGGTGGGCCGGTGGGCCGGTGGGGCGGCGGGCGCGGGCGACGGGCGGTGGTGGCGACGGGGCCGCAGGGCTCCGGGGCGGTGGGGCGCAGGGGGCACTACTAGGAAAGGGCGTGTTAGTGGCGCACCTGTTTTGGCCATTAATGGCGCACTATAGGTGCGCCACTATCATCATGCCACTAGTGACAAGTACTAATGGCGCACCCCTGGTGCGCCATTAGTATACCAGACAATAGTGGCGCACCTGGCAGTGCGCCATTACTATGTCCCCTGGTGCGCCATTACCATGCCTCCCAGGGGGCCATATTTACCTTGCGCTCTGGGTTACTAATGGCGCACTTCTAGATAATGCGCCACTAGTATGTTTATTGCAGTGCGCCACTAAAGTGCAGTGTGGTGCGCCACTAGTATGAATATTAGGAATTATTTTTTTTTCTTTTCTGATATTTGCACGGGTTACAAAATATATTACTGCACAGAATTTAGACAGCACAACATATAAACAGCAGATTTATCGAATACAATAGAAGATTAGTCTCCGAATACAATTCATCATATTAGTCTCCGAATTCAAAATACCGAACAAAGTTAGAACATTACAAGTCTCGAGACCGCGAGTAGCGAGTTTGTCTTCACATTACAAGTCGATATCGATCATCTAAACTACCATCACATAGAAGAGAGCTGCGGTCATCACGATGAGCATTATCGCGATGAAACTGGTCTTCATCACCTTGCCACCGATAGCCATCCATGAAACCACGCAAGAGCAGGTGGTCCCGTACCTGTACGGAATCCGGGTCCATAAGGCTCTTCAGCTTGCATCTTCGACACGGACATCTTATCTCCGTCTTGTTCTTTTGAAGCATCTCGGCCTTCACGGAGCTCAAAAACCTATTCACGATGCCTTTGGTCATCGTGCGGACCATGGTCGCCTGCGGGGTAGAGCAAAACGATATTTTAGAACCAAAATTTTTTTTGGCATGACTTTGCCTAAAAATAGGACCAAAAAGAATGCATAGTGCCAAATTCTCGCCGAAACGGAAATGAATCAACATTCCGGCAAAATATTGGCAACTATCGCATTTCAAATACCGGTACCTGCAAACACAAACATATGCAACACTACAAACATATGCAACACCACAAACATACGTAGATCTAGGCCATAAAAAGTGCATGTGCACGTTGTTGGAGGGAGAAAAAAGTAGATCTACAACATAAAGAAAGCTTTCCCCTTACTTACCTATCAAAAAAAGGAAATTTAACCACTTAATTTGGGTGAATCTATGGTGCAAATGAGGTGAGGAGGAGGAGGCACCCGAGACAAGCTTGGAGGAGGAGGTGGAGAGAATGAAGTGGGGAAAGTGAGTGTGGTAGGTGGCTGTCCAAAATATCTAGCTGCTCTCAGGTTACCAATGGCGCACCACCTTAAAATGCGCCATTAGTAACCCTCGTTACTAATGGCGCACCTTTCATGTGGTGCGCCATTACTAGTTTTGCAAAAAAATATAAAAATAATAATTGTTAGTAGTGGCGCACCGTGGTTGGGGTGCGCCATTACTAGTTTGAACTAGTAATGGCGCACTATACCCTGGTGCGCCATTACTAGTTTTGAAAAAAAAAGTAAAAAAAAATTGTCAGTAGTGGCGCACAGAGTGTGTGGTGCGCCATTACTAGTTAAAACTAGTAATGGCGCACTAGACCCTGGTGCGCCATTACTAGTTTTGGAAAAAAAAAATGTCAGTAGTGGCGCACAGAGTGTGTGGTGCGCCATTACTAGTTAAAACTAGTAATGGCGCACTAGACCCTGGTGCGCCATTACTAGTACTGGCGCACCGTTGGTGTGGTCCGCCATTACTGATATGGACACTAATGGCGTACCTACACATGGTGCGCCACTGCTATATAGCAGTGGTGCACCACATATGTGGTGCGCCATTAATGTCCATATTAGCTACAACCCTTTTCCTAGTAGTGGGGGCCGGGGCGCGGCGGCGGGGGCGACGGGGCCGCGGTGGAGCCGGGGGCGGCGGTGGCGCCGGGGCGGTGGGCCGGTGGGGCGGCGGGGTGGTGGGGCGACGGGGTGGCGGCGCGCGTGCGGTGGGCGGCGGGGATGAGAGGGAGAGAAACAGAGAGAGAGAGAGGCGGGGTGGGGCGCGGCCGTTAGTTAAGTCAAACCTTTGCCGTCTGTCCCGCCTTTGCGATCTGCCTTTTTGCTCTTTGCCGTCTGCTAGCAGACGGCAAAGAGGGGTGCCGGTAGGTTTTTTTGTAAGCAGCTCGTTAGTGGGCCCACCTCCCTCTTTGCCGTCCGCTAGCTGACGTCAAACCTCCTTTGCCGTCTGCTAGCAGACGGCAAAGAAGTGGCTGATGGCAAATATTATCTTTGCCGTCAGCTTGTTCTTTGCCGTCTGTTTTCTGGAAACGGATGGCAAAGAGCTTCTTTGCCGTCCGCCAGCTGACGACAAAGAACTGGCAGACGGCAAATTAGCTGATTCCAGTAGTGCTAGTTAAAGCATTTGAATGCAACAACAAATGCGATCAAAATCGCAACTAAGGTAATAATTGATCGAACAGCATAATGATACCAAGCCTCTTTATTAACGGCATATTTTCTAATCTTTCTAATCTTCAAGCACATTGCATCCATCTTGATCTTGTGATCATCGACGACATCGGCAACATACAACTCCAATTTCATCTTCTCTTCTTCAATTCTTTTCAATTTTTCTTTCAAATACTCCTTTTCTTTTTCTACTAAATTTAACTTCTCGACAAGAGGGTCGGTTGCAATTTCCGGTTCACATACCTCCTAGATAAAAATATCTATGTCAACTTGATGGGCATAATTGTCATAAACACGAAATGCAACAAATAGTTATAAAAGAGAATATACCACATCCGAATCATAAACCGGACGAGGGCCGACGGGCACAGATATCAAAGTCATGGCACTATGTTTAACAAACAATCATACAAGTAAGAAAATTATACAAGTAACTATCTAAATCATACAAATAAGATTTTTTTTATAAAAACGATAAGAACAAGAGGCTCACCAAGGTGGTGCCGGCGACGGGACGGTGCGGGCGATCGACGGTGGTTAGGACAGGGACGGGAAGGCACTAAGTAAACCACACCTACACATATGCAAACTATGAAGTTAATTTGAGCTCAAATTGCATACAAATCAAATAAACTTCCACATAATTACTCCCAAACTAGAACCCACAAATCACTATACTTATAGAGCATTGCATGAGCTAATCTAGCAATGAGAGATGAAAGGACAAAGTTGCTAACCTTTGTGAACACTTGGATAGGTGGGGTGCCTCAAATCTTGACCAACTTTGACAAAAATGGAGGGACGAGCTCGAGCAAGGGGAAGAGAAAACAAAGAATGGAGGATGAGTTCGGGCTGGACGAAGCACTATATATAGGGATATATTTAGTCCCGGTTGGTGATACAAACCGGGACTAAAGGTCCACCTCTAGTCCCGGTTGGTGTTACCAACTGGGACTAAAGGGGATCGCTGGGGCCCAGGCCAGACGCAAGCCTGCCACCACCCCTTTAGTCCTGGTTGGTAACACCAACCGGGACTATAGGTTCCTCATGAATCGGGACTAAAGCCTAGCCTCATGAACCGGGACTAGAGGTTGCATTAGTCCCAGTCCAAAAGCCAACCGGGACTAATGCTTCGGTCCAAAGGCCTACTTTCTACTAGTGATGGGGTCTATTTCTACATGAATAGATCTTGTCTACATCATGTCATCGTTCTTATTGCATTACTCCATTTCTTCATGAACTAAATACACTAGATGCATGCTGGATAGCGGTCGATGTGTGGAGTAATAGTGGTAGATGCAGGCAGGAGTCGGTCTACTTATCTTGGAAGTGATGCCTATATAATGATCATTGCCTTGGATATCGTCATGACTATTCGATTTTCTATCAATTGCCCAACAATAATTTGTTCACCCACCGTGCGCTATACTCATGAGAGAAGCCACAAGTGAATCCTATGGCCCCCGGGTCTTTTTTTCCAATATATTGCTTTCCGATCTATCTTTTTGCCTACTTGTTTTCAGATCTATTATACCAAAAAACCCAAAAATATATTGCTGCACTCTTCATTTGCCCTTTTTATTTGTGTTCTTGAGAGATCTATCTCTCCTATCTATCACTACCTAATCGATCTTTTTACCGTAGAGAGATTGACACCTTCTCTTTCGCGTCTCGTTGCAAGTATTTGTTATTTGTGTGCAGGTGCTGCTTATTGGGTGGTGGTGATCCTCCTACTGGTTCGATAACCTTGGTTTCATAACTGAGGGAAATACTTACCGTCGCTGTGCTGCATCATCCCTTCCTCTTTGGGGAAATACCGACGCAGTCTCAAGCCATGTCAGTATGCTGGTTGACAGATCAATGTTGTGCTTCGGTTCTTTGGGTTCCACCATAGTTAAGAAAGATGGATGTTTCGCAAACTAAAGGGCAATGCAGATATGATCTGCACGGGGTTCTTGCGTATGACGAAGCTCAGTATGGGGCTCGAGATTTTATTATCTCGTGTTTCATATGCCCCACAAAGTTAATCTAGTGACTTGAATAATCATACCTAAATTGAACGTTGGTAGTTTTGGTTTAAGTCAAAACCTTAGAAGCCACGAAAAATAAAATTTTGCATAAACCGATTAGAGGCGTCTAACTTGGTTTTCCAGGAAGGCATGTGATGTGATATAGCATTCGTCATATTAATTTGATTATCTACGAGATGACTATATAATGTAAATTAATTAACATGACCTGCGCGTCATGATTCGGCATGATGGCTGGAGCCATATGATTGTCACTTTAATGACCTGCGTGTCAGCCTCATGTAATGCATTAGTTTTATTAGCTATAGAGATAGAAATATTATTTGATGCATCGACAAGGCGGTGACAACCTTTGCGAAGGTGGACACTGATGCAAAAGCCAAAGACAGAGAAAAAGGAAATGTAACAGACCTTGGCAGAAAAGTTCTGCCATGGCAATGGTTTTTGAAACTGCTGCCACAACAACGTTTCTTGGATTTTCGCAAACACGGAAAAGACTTCTCCGAAAGAAGGGCTATACCATATCATGCTATTATGAATTGCCTAAGAATTTTATCCCTTTTATTGCACCCTTCTGATTGCACGGTAGTCGCTTTTATTAGGGTAATCTCCCACTTAAAATATCAAGTAGTTAGTGTTCTCCCAAGTGTAGCACCATCTGAAATATGTGTCTTTTCGGGGAACCACATGGATACATGGGTACGAACGAATTGAGAAGTATGAGACGGGTGATGGTGAGACCTCACAGCAATATCACTTGGTGTTTTGACATTCTGGAGGATCTTCCTGAGCTCGGAACACGCGCATCGAAAGATGGACAAGAGTCACGTAGAGATGTGATTGGCAAGTTGGCCTACCAATTGAAATTCTCGTCACTTGAGATGGATACATCCTTGGCATTGGATTGAAATATGGGTCTTGAATCACTCACAATCGATTATGAGAGATATTGGTTTGAGGGGAGCACACTTTAGAATTAAATTATTTAATCACTTGTGCATATTAATTATGAACAAAGTCTAAGTGAACTTGTGTTTACCGTTGTAGATCAATTGCCTCGCAACACATCGTTCAGCTTAGCCCCGATGTTAGAGAGAGAGGAGTTAGCTGCAAATGGAAACAACTATGAGGACTGGGTCCGTACCCTGAGGCCAAACCTCAAGAGTACTAAGAAAGATCATGTGCTAGACACGCCTCTTCCACCAGGGATACAGAAGTTTCGCAAGCATGTGATGCTTGTGAATAAAACCACCAGTTTCAAAAAGAAAGGCAAGCCCAAGATGAGCAAGGGCACCGGTAGGACCGGCTCCCAAGGCAAGTCTACGGGCAGAGCCAAGAAAGAAACTAAGTGCTTCTACTCTAAGAACCCCGGTCACTTGAAGAGAAATTGCAAGAAGTATTTGGCAGATAAGAAGAAGTCTAGATTGTCTGGCAAAGGTATAACTGTTATACAAGTTAATGTCATTGACGTTTTCCTTGCCAGCACAAACTGTAAGTCATGGGTATTTGATACCGGATCGGTTGCTCACATTGGCAACTCGAAGCATGCACTATAGAAAGTGAGCAAGCCAAAAAAAATATGAAGTCGTGATGCGCGTTGGAAATGGTGATGCGATTGCCGCTCAAGCCATCAGCATCATGTCTCTATGTCTCCCTTCAGGATTCATCTTAGAACTAAATAAGTGTTATTTTGTTCCGAAGCTGTGTAGAAACATTATCTTCGGATCATGTCTGATACACGATGGATATTCTTATAAGTCTAAGAACAATGGTTGTTCGATTTATTGTAAGGATATGTTTTATGGATTTGCGCCAATTGTTGGTGGCCTATTCATTCTAAATCTTGAATGTGGAAATGATGCCTTTAACGTGGAAGCTAAATGCCTTAAGAAGGCTGATACCACCACCACTTTCATTTGGCACTGTCGTCTTGGCAACATTGGAAAGAAATGCATGTAAAGACTCCATAAAGATGGAGTTTTACCGTCTATTGATTTTGAATCATTTGACACATCTGAAGCTTGTCTGATGGGGAAAATGACCAGGACGCCATTCATGGGTCATCCTGAACAGGGGGGTGATTTGTTGGAAATAATACATAGTGATGTATCTGGTCCAATGAGCACAACCGTGCGGGGTGGGTATTTCTACTTCATGACTTTTACTTATGACTTAAATAGGTATGGATATATCTACTTAATGAAGCATAAGTCAGAAACCTTTTAAAAGTTCAAACAATTTCAGAATGAGGTGGAAAATCATCGTGACAAAAGGATTAAGTTTCTGTGATCAGATCACGGAGGCGGATATCTTAGTCATGAATTTAGCCAACATCTGAGTGATCGTGGAATCATTTCACAGCTTCTGCCTCCCGGAACTCCACAGAGAAATGGAGTGTCCGAGCGACATAACCGAACCTTGTTAGACATGGTAAGGTCGATGATGTCTCTTACAGAACTACCGATATCTTTTTGGGGTCATGCACTAATAACTACCGATTATACATTAAACAGAGCACCGTCTAAGTCTGTTGAGATGACACCACATAAGATGTGGCATGGGAAGAAACCCAGTGTGTTGCATCTCAAGATTTGGGGTTGTGAGGCATACGTAAAGCATTTACAGCCAAGCAAACTTGATCCCAGATCAGACAAATGTTACTTTGTAGGTTATCCCAAGGAAAGCACCGAGTATTCTTTCTACCACCAGTCCGAGAGCAAAGTGTTTGTTGCAAAAGTTGGACACTTTCTCGAGAAAGAGTTTCTCGCTAAAGTAGTGAGTGGGAGGATAGTACAACTAGATGAGATTAGTGAATCTTCGGTGACCGTTGATATGGCTAAGGAACCGAAAGTAATTCCGCCAATTATCCCTATAGCCAAGCCGGAAGTTGTCGCATGTGATGCGGAAACTTCAGACGAACTTGTCACTGAACTGCGCTGATCAGGTAGGTATATCCAGCCACCTGAGTGGTTTCATAACGATCTCTTCATCCTTGAAGGTGATGAACCTGCACACTACAAGGAAGCGATGGCGGGGCCTAGCTCAACGGAATGACACAAAGCAATGAAATCCAAAATGGAATCCATGTACGAAAACCAAGTTTGGAACTTGGTAGTACCACCAGAGGGCGTAAAGCTCACTGGTTGTAAATGGATCTTCAAAAGAAAGAAAACGTGGATGGTAACATTACTATCCATAAAGGTAGACTTGCCACGAAAGGTTTCACGCAAGTTCAAGGCGTTGACTACGATGTGATTTCCCCTCCCGTAGCTATGCTTAAATCTGTACGGATATTACTAGCAATTGTTGCTTATTTCGATTACGAAATATGGCAGATGGATGTCAAAACGGCTTTCGTAAATGGAAATCTAAATGAGGATGTATACATGATACATCCTAAAGGTTTTGTCATTCCTATGGATGCTAGAAAAGTATGCAAGGTTTAGAAGGCCATTTATGGTTTGAAGCAAGCATCGAGGAGCTGGAACATTTGTTTTGATGAAGTGGTCAAAGAGTTTGGCTTCATCAAGAATGACGAAGAATCTTGTGTTTACAAGAAGTTTAGTTGGTGTGCAAAGGCATTTATAATCTTGTATGTGGATGACATATTATTGATTAGAAATGACGTCAATTTTCTTAGCGAAATAAAAGACTCATTGAAGAATAGATTTTCAATGAAGGACTTGGGCGAAGTGACATACATATTGGGCATTAGAATCTATAGAGATAGATCTAGACGCCTGATAGCGCTTAGCCAAAGCATGTACATTGACAAGGTATTAAAAAGGTTTAATATGGAGAACTCCAAGAAGGGCCTACTCCCAATGTCACCTGCCACAGTGCTCCGTAAGAATCAGTGTCCTCGGACTCCTGATGAGCGAGTACAAATGAATGATGTTCCATATGCTTCGGAAGTTGGTTCCATTATGTATGCCATGCTATGTACAAGACCAGATGTTTCCTATGCGCTAAGTGTTAGCCGCGGGTACCAAAGTGATCCAGGATTGGAACACTGGGCCGTAGTCAAAAATATTCTTAACTACCTCAGGAGGACCAAGGATTTGCTCCTTGTGTTCGGAGGTGATGAAGAGCTCATTGTAAGTGGTTACAGTGATGCTGGCTTCATGACTTTCCGAGATGACTTCAAATCTCAATTAGGCTATGTTTTCACTATGAACGGAGGCGCAATGTGCTGGAAGAGCTCCAAGCAAAACACTGTGGCGGATTCTACGATGGAGGCGGAATATGTCGCGGCTTCAGAAGCCTCGAAAGAGGCAGTCTGGATCAAGAAGTTTGTTGAAGAGATTGGTGTGGTTCCAAGTGCGCTGGACCTGGTGGAGATCTATTGTGATAATAGTGGCATCGTGGCTTAGGCAAAGGAGCCAAGATCCCACCATAAGCCAAGACATATTGCTCGCAAATATCACATCATTCGACATCACGTTGAAGAGGGACTTGTGATAGTATGCAAAATTCACACGGATCTGAACGTGTCAGACCCGATGACAAAGCCTCTACCACGAGCAAAGCATGAGCAGCACCGGATAGCCATTGGTGTTAGGGAAGCCATGTAACTAGATTATTGACACTAGTGCAAGTGGGAGTCTGTAGGAGATTTTCCCTAGAGGAAATGATAATAGTTATTTAGTATCTCCAAGTTTGTAAATTGATGTTTATGTTCCATGCTATAACTGCAATGATTCTCGAGTCTACAATAACCACGATGCTCAAAGGGAACCTCATGTGCATGTGTGGTATAATAAATGGTGAAATGTATTCCTAGTCGTGCCCCTAATACTAGCACAAGTGTTGCATGATGGTCCTGTTTTCCTGATCATGGGCATGACTATGTCGGCAATTTTGATGGCACAACGTTAGTGGAACGCTTGTGTTGAATCGACCCAAATTGATGTTATGCTATGAGATACATTCGTCACTAGTTAATGGTCAATAACACAGAGAAAGTTAAAGTTTGCATAATTCCTGAGACCATGAGAGTATCGAGTTTCTTCATGCTTGCTTCATGAACTTTGGGGTTTGTTAAACGTGATCTGTAACAGGGTGGCTATTACGGCGGCTTACGGGTTCACAGAAAAGTATGACAAGGAACTTGATAGCTCAAGATTGGGATTTGCTCCTCCGACGATGGAGAGATATTCTTGGGGCCCTCTCGGTGTTATGGTATCCATCATCGTCTGGCTAGACACAGTTTGATTTGATCACAAGGATGCCGGAACGTGGGAACAAGAAAAGAGAACAAAACTGGTAATGAGGTAACTGGCATAGTGGACAAGTTGTTGATTCACGGGGATGCCGATACATCTCACCTTGGGTTTTGTAACATGTCACGATGCAACAGGAATAGCATATGGCAACTACAGGTTCACTCAAATATTCATTCCTGTGGGTATAGGGATTAATATGGATGTCCACGGTTCCGCTATTGATCATTGATCGGAAAGTGTTCTTGTCATGTCTATACTTCACCGAACCTACGGGGTCACATGCTTAAGGGTCATCCATCTGCTGAATAATAGACAGGGGGTCTGAGAGAAAGTCACCGGAAAAGTTTCGGAGACGACGGAAAACTTCCGGAGAGAAAACCAGAAATGTTTCGGAGATGAAAATCATCCTACCAAAAATGTTTCAGAACGCATCCAGAATTATTTTAGGGGGTGCTGGAAATGTTCTGGACCTTCTAAAATATTTTTGAAGTAAATGGTCGTGGAAAAATATTTCATGAATAGTGGAATGTATAGTGGCAACACTATTTGGGTACTACCACTATTTGATGGCTTTTTGGAAAGCCACCTTTTAGGGCTTTACCCAAAAAGTCAAGGGGATGACATGGGGTGGTGGGACCCCCTTTGCGGGGCCCCACACATGTGTGGCCAGTTATGGGGAGCTCCTCCATGGAGCTCCACTAGCCACCCCAATTTGCCCTTATGAAGGACATTTTTCATGGGCATTTTGGTATTTTCAAGTGGCCTCTATCCCTTGGACTTGGCCTATAAATAGAGGTGGAGAGGGCTCTCCATTCTCACTCAAGCTCTCGCATAGACATGCCATGCATTATCTGGCTTTCTTCTTTCCCTCACACAAAATAGTTTCGTAGAGTCGAAAGGCTGTCTGGGTTCCAGTAGGAACTAGTTCTGGACAGCGAAGCCCTGCCGGATAGCTGACACCGTATGTGTGCAACCCTGTAGAGAGGTCGTAGGATCGATCTTCTACCCAAGGGGCTGATCGTGGGTACCCATGAAGGGCTGTCCGAGAGACCGTCCGAGGGACTGGTTGAGGGCCTCCCAAAGGGCTGTCCGAGAGACCGTCCGAGGGACTGGTTGAGGGCCTCCCGAAGGGCTGTCCAAGGGACTGTCCAAGGAACCATCCAGGGGTCTGCTTGTGGGCCTCCTGAAGGGCTGTCCGACTGACCGTCAGAGGAGCTGTCCGGGAGAGAAAAACCTTTGGGTTGGGAGGTTGTAAAATCCTAGCTGCGGGGATCTACACCGACGATCTTCACCGACTCTACTTTCACTGCTCTACGAGTCAGTAATGATCAGATCAAAACCTTGTATGCATCTTCATAGTGGTCCTGGGCGTGTTCGTAGTGCATAATTTCTTTGTTTTCTGTTGCGTTCCCCTACTGTGGATTCACCAGAGGCGGGTGATACGTCTCCAATGTATCTATAATTTTTTATTGTTTCATGCTATTATTTTATCAATCTGGTATGCTTTATACACCATTTTATATCATTTTTGGGAACTAACCTATTAACTCAGTGCCCAGTGCCAGTTGCTATTTTTTGCGTGTTTTAGGCTTTTCAGAAAATCTATACCAAATGGAGTCCAAACACGACGAAACTTTTTGATGCTTTTTTCTGGACCAAAAGAAGACCTGGAAGCTTCAGAGGGAGACCAGATGCCGCACGGGTCAGCGACAAGGGCAGGGGGCGCGCCCTGGGGGTAGGGCATGCCCTCCCCCCTTGTGACCTTCTCGTGGGTCCGTTCCACCGCCTCTCTGTCCTATAAATTCTATAATATCACAAAAACCCTAGAGGAGCATCCGAAGCAATTTTCTGCCGTAGCAAGTCTGTATTCCTCCGTGATCCCATCTGGAGGCCTTTTCCGGTACTCAGCCGGAGAGGGAATCCATCACAGACGCCCTCTTCATCAATCTTGCTGCCTCCCACATGATCGGTGAGTAGTTCCTACATGACCTACGGGTCCATAGCTATGGCTAGATGGCTCTCTCTCTCTCGTTTGATCTTCAATACAATGATCTCTTCGGAGACCTATTCGATGTAATCTTTGCGGTGTGTTTGTTGGGATCCAATGAATTGTGAGTTTATGTTCAGATTATTCATTGAAAGTAATTGATCCAATCTAAGATTTATTATGTCTGATTTCATATAGCTATGTATGCTTTCCGATCTATAAGTTTGCTTTGGCCAAGTAGATGAGTAGATCTTCCGAGGGAGTGGTGCATAGTAGTAGGTTCAATCTTGCGGTGTCCTCACTCTGTGACAGGAGGAGTAGCGAGGCACATATTTGTGTTGTTGCTACTAAGGATAAAATGATGGGGTCTGAACATATTATTTGGTCTTACTTTGTCTACATTATGTCATCTTGCTTAAAGCATTACTCTATTTGTTATGAACTTAATACCATAGATGCATGCTGGATAGCGGTCGACTGGTGGAGTAATAGTAGTAGATGCAGAATTATTTCGGTCTACTTGCCTGGGACATAATGCCTATGTATTGATTATGCCATGAATAACGGCATAATTATTTGTTTTTCTATCAATTTCCCAACAGTAATTTGTGCACCCACCGCTACTGTGCTCATGAGAGAGATGCCTCTAATGAACTCTATGGCACCCGGGTCCATCTACCTATTATATATTCAGAAAATACATAAAAATAGTTGCTGCAAACTATTATCTTTTTATTTATAATTATCTATCCTACACTACCAGATTTGATCCTTGCAATTAACGAGTACAAGGATCTTGACAACCCTCTTGCCCGCGTTGGGTGCAAGTATTTGCTCTTGTTTGTGCATGTAGCGTTGATATTTTGTTTGCGTGGTTTCCTATTGGTTTGATAAAACTTGGTTCTTAACAAAGGGAAATACTTGTTGCCACTTTACTACATCACCCTTCCTCTTCCGGGAAAATCCCAACGCCATTACAATGTAGCAGAAGAATTTCTGGCGCCGTTGCCGAGGAAGCTAGCAAACAAACGGAAGGTACCTTCACACACATTATCATTTACTTGTTTTACTTTTTATTTGCTTTTACTTTAAGATATATAAAAATCAAAAATACCAAAAATATCTTGTGTGCTTTTTGTGCTCGTTGCTATGGCTAGTCCTCCTATCACTATCTCTCCCGATTTCGAAGTACTCTATTTTACACAAAAGCAGGGAGAGAGCTTAAAAGATGCCTGGTTCAGGATAATAGAATCCTATCATAATGCTACTATAAAAAATTATATAAAGATCCTTCTTTGCAACTTTTATGTGGGACTCACTATGCCTAATAGACAAATTTTGGATTTCGCTGCTAAAGGAAATTTTATTGAGATTGATCCCAATGCTACCCACGAAATAATAAAAGGGATTGTTGGAATTCCTCCTATGCAACAAATATCTCCATATACTCATGAAGGAATTCAAATTTTAGAGAAGCTAGGGGATATGCACAAAAATATGAGCATAGTGCCAAAACTAAATGAACCAATTAAAACCCTTAGCTCAAACCTGAATCGTATGAATTCACTTCTCACTGTTTGCAACAAAAGGCTTGATACTCTTAAAAAAAGGTTGCATTACCCTCGGATATTACCAGAAAGCGTAAAGAACCTCTAGGTTTTGAGAAAGGTCCTACTAAGGTAGCTAAGATAGATGACAATGACAAAACGTCAAACTATGCATTATGCCTAGTTAGGGGCATTAAACAATAGCGCTTGTTGGGAGGCAACCAAATAGTTAGCCTTTGCTTTCATTTTATTTTCTTGAGTCAACATAGTTATTTCTACTGTAATGATTATGTTTGTATCTTTTCTTTTGAGTTTTGTGCCAAGTAAACCGTTTAGGATGATATGGATGATAGTTGAATTGATACGATGCAGAAACAGAAACTTGTATGCCCAGTATTTGAATTATCCTGTTTTACTGGAACGTGATAAATTTCTTAAATGTTTACACAGTATTGAGATACAAATTTCCCACGTTGTCCTAATTTTTCAGAATTTTCAGAGTTACAGAAGTATGGTTAAAAACCTGATCATTATGTAATGTTCTGTTTTAGACAGATTCTGTTTTTATTGCATAGTGTGCTTGTTTTAATGATTCTATGGATTGTATCGGGGGGTATAAGTCATGGAGGACTTAGAATACAGTAGGTATTATGCAAGAACAATTCTGAATCTATTTATGACAGTACCTAAGGTGTTTCATCATTTTATTATACTAACGGATCTCACCAAGTTTCTGTTGAGTTTTGTGTGCTGAAGTTTTCAAGTTTTGGGTGAGATCACGATGGATTAAGGAATAAGGAGCAGCAAGACCCTAAGCTTGGGGATTCCCAAGGAATCCCAAGGTAATATACAAGGAAGACCCAAGCATCTAAGCTTGGGGATACCCCGGTTGGCATCCCCTCTTTCGTCTACTATCCAGCGGTAATTTTACTTGGAGCTATATTTTTATTCATCACATGATATATGTTTTGCTTGGAGTGTCGTGTATTATAGTTTTTGCTTGTTTGCTTTTTAGTTTGTCACAATCATTGTTTGCTACACACACCCATTATGAGAGACACACATTCATTGGAATTTATTAGAATGCCAATTATGCTTCAGTTATATCTTTTGAGTTAAGGCAATTATGCTCATGTGTGCTTCACTTATATCTTTAGAGCACGTCGGAAATTATATTTTGTAGAAATCTTATGCACTCTCATACTTCACTTATATCTTTTTGAGATTCTGAATAGTAAGTGGTAATTTGCACGAGTTATATGTTTAGTCAGAAAATGATAGTTATACAAGAGGGATATAATAAAAAATTTCATGTAGATCACTAAATGCGAAACGTATGATCAACGGTATTGAGGTTATAATATGGAGGCTTACTAGTTTGTGAAATTGATTAGTAAGAACAATGATATTATGGTTTATGATTCACTATTCATTAAAGTGTCGGTCGTGGCATGACAAGGAAGTTGGAGTGTTCTGTATCCTTGAGTGAAAACCTTGTGTATTGTCTGGCCGGGGACGCGCGGTGGTTAACTCCTCCTAATATCCTCCCTAGGGGCATGCAATATGTGCTTTGCTTCGAGAGAGCTAATAGAGGACACAATAAGTATCTAAGTTCCTTGTGACTAATGTGAGTTTGTGGACCGTAAGCACTTCCCATCCTTTATGTATTTTGCTAGCCTCTTTGGTACCGTGCATTGCCCATTCTCTCCTCAAGATTTGGCGCATACTTCGCCGGTCCATCCAAACCCCGTGATATGATACACTCTATCACACATAAGCCTCATTATATCTTCCTCAAAATAGTCACCATACCTACCTATCATGGCATTTTCATAGTCATTCCGAGATATATTGCCATGCAACTTCCACCACTACTGCTCATATGACTTGAGCATTCATTGTCATTTTGCTTTGCATGATCATATAGCTGACATGAAATTTGTGGCAAAGCAACCATTCATCATTGCATACATGTTACGCTAGTATCATTGCACATCCTGGTACACTGCCAGAGGCATTCATATGTAGTCATGTTGTTTTTCAGTTTTATCGAGTTCTAAGTAAAAAGAAGTGTGATGACCATCATTATTAGAGTGTTGCCTCTACCTGTGAGGATAAAAAAAAGAGGAGAGAAAGGCCGCAAATGTGCCAATCAAAAAAAGGAAAAAATGAGAGAAAACGAGAGAGGGGGCAGCATTACTATCCTTTTTCCACACTTGTGCTTCAAAGTAGCACCATGTTTTTCATATAGAGAGTCCTCATGTTTAGTCATTTTCATATACTAGTGGGAATCAATATAGGACTTAGCTTGCATGTTTCATTTACAGGTTCCTCAATTGCCTGAGTTCTTCATGATGCAAGTAGGTTAGATGCACACCCATTAGTTTCAGTAGAGAGCTTTCATACACTTATAGATCTAGTGCATCAAAAGTTGCATGGCAATCCCTACTCCTCGCATCGATATCGATTGAAAGGTGTCTCCATGGCCTAACGATCCGCCGAGTTGATGCGAGACTATCCTTATTTTGTCTTCTCCTATCAATCCCTACCACCATTCTATTCCACCTAAAGTGATGAATGTCCATGGCTCACGCTCAGGTATTGAGTGAAGTTGAAAAAGCTGAAGTGCATGAAAAAGTACAAGTCAAGTGCTTGGTTAGGCACCGGGGTGATCATGATTTATACTTTACATTAGGAAGACAGAGTTATGCCATTGCTTACATGATTAAATGAATAGGGATAACGTTTCTTAGTGTTGTTATTTTGAAAGGCAATGATCATTTGCTAGTATTCATCTTTATTATCGTTTCAATATTCACTAAGTCATCGTTTCTCAACATTTATACCTAAAAGATTACATGATAGACATGTCAGGTAGCATTTAACATCAAAAATTCTGTTTTTATCATTTACCTACTCAAGGACGAGCAAGAATTAAGCTTGGGGATGCTGATACGTCTCCAATGTATCTATAATTTTTTATTGGTTCATGCTATTATTTTATCAATCTTGTATGCTTTATACACCATTTTATATCATTTTTGGGAACTAACCTATTAACTCAGTGCCCAGTGCCAGTTGCTATATTCTGTGTGTTTTTAGCTTTTCAGAAAATCTGTACCAAATGGAGTCCAAACGCGACGAAACTTTTTGACGATTTTTTCTGGACCAAAAGAAGACCTGGAAGCTTTGGAGGGAGACCTGACGCCGCACGAGGCAGCGACAAGGGCAGGGGGCGCACCCTGGGGGAAGGGCGTTCCCTCCCCCCTTGTGACCTCCTCGTCGGTCCGTTCCACCGCCTCTATGTCCTATAAATTCTCTATTATCCCAAACACCCTAGAGGAGCATCCGAAACAATTTTGCACTGCCGCAAGTCTCTGTTCCTCCGTGATCCCATCTGGAGGCCTTTTCCGGTACTCTGCCGGAGAGGGAATCCATCACGGAGGCCGTCTTCATCAACCTTGCTGCCTCCCACATGATGTGTGAGTAGTTCCTACAGGACCTACGGGTCCATAGCTGTAGCTAGATGGCTCTCTCTGTGACGTCCCCGCCTTAATCGTGCACTAATCAGACACGCATTTATGCACGATCAAGGTCAGGGACTCACGGGAAGATATCACAACACAACTCTAAACACAAATTTAAAATAAGTCAAGCTTCATATTACAGCCAGGGGGCTCGAGGGTTCGAATACAAAAGCTTGAGTACATAAGTCAGTGGAAGCAAACATTATCTGAGTACAGACATAAAATAAAACAAGTCTGCCTTAAGAAGGCTGAGCATAACAGCGACATTAGATCGAAAAGGCGTAGGCCTCCTGCCTGGGAGCCTCTGAACTACTCCTGGTCGTCGGCGAGCTCCACGTCGTAGTAGGCTCCATCGGTGTGGTAGTAGCCTCCGTCGGGGTAGTAGTAGTCGTCAACAGGGTAAGCTGGCTCCTCGGTTCCATCATCTAGTCACGGCAATCGTATCAAGAGGAAAAGGGAGAGCAAAGCAATGGTGAGTACTCATCCAAAGTACTCGCAAGACGGACATCAGATCTATGCTAATCATGCATCAGTATCAAGGAATGGGGCTATATCTTTGGACTAACTGCAGAAATGCCAGAAGAGAGAGAAGGACTAGTCCTATCGAAGACTAGCATCTTCAGCGTCTTGCAGCATTAGAAGAGTGCAGATTAGCATTTCATAAATAATGATATGTTGTTGTAACACCCAAAGATCCTTTCTCGCCTCCCTGCGAGAAGGCAATCCCGGAGCCATCAATCCACTTTAATTCACAGGTATCCAGTTCTAGTTGTATTAAGTCAGGATACTTCCGAGCGTCCGTTACCGTGGACATGGCTATTCAAATAGATATACTTCCCTGCAGGGGTGCACAAACTTGCCCAACACGCTCGATTAACTCTGGCCGGACACAATTTCCTGGTCATACCCGTCCTCGACTGATCGACACGCCGTAATCCTACCTAGGCTCAACAGAGAGGCCAGCACGCCGGTCTACATCCAAATTGCCCGGGGTCATGGGCCAATCACCTTTGCAATCCTGCGCGTTACGTACACAGCCAGTGTCAGTCCTGGCACCTCTTAATACAAAGACAGTGCTTACTGATGACCCACAAGTATAGGGGATCTATCATTGTCCTTTCGATAAGTAAGAGTGTCGAACCCAACGAGGAGCAGAAGGAAATGACAAGCGGTTCTCAGTAAGGTATTCTCTGCAAGCACTGAAATTATCGGTAACAAATAGTTTTGTGATAAGATAATTCGTAACTGATAGCAATTAACAAGTGTAGCAAAGGTGCAGCAAGGTGGCCCAATCCTTTTTATAGCAAAGGACAAGCCTGGACAAACTCTTATATAAAGCAAAGCGCTCCCGAGGACACATGGGAATTTCTGTCAAGCTAGTTTTCATCATGCTCATATGATTCGCGTTCGCTACTTTGATAATTTGATATGTGGGTGGACCGGTGCTTGGGTGCTGCCCTTACTTGGACAAGCCTCCCACTTCTGATTAACCCCTCTCGCAAGCATCCGCAACTATGAAAGAAGAATTAAGATATATCTAACCATAGCATGAAACATGTGGATCCAAATCAGCCCCTTACGAAGCAACGCATAAACTACGGTTTAAGCTTCTGTCACTCTAGCAACCCATCATCTACTTATTACTTCCCAATGCCTTCCTCTAGGGCCAAACAATGGTGAAGTGTCATGTAGTCGACGTTCACATAACACCACTAGAGGAGAGACAACATACATCTCATCAAAATATCGAACGAATACCAAATTCACATGATTACTTATAACAAGACTTATCCCATGTCCTCAGGAACAAACGTAACTACTCAAAAAGCATATTCATGTTCATAATTAGAGGATTATTAATGATTATCAAGGATCTGAACATATGATCTTCCACCAAGTAAACCAACTAGCATCAACTACAAGGAGTAATCAACACTACTAGCAACCCACAGGTACCAATCTGAGGTTTTGAGACAAAGATCGGATACAAGAGATGAACTAGGGTTTGGAGAGGAGATGGTGCTGATGAAGATGTTGATGGAGATTGACCCCCTCTCGATGAGAGGATCGTTGGTGATGACGATGGCTTCGATTTCCCCCTCCGGGAGGGAAGCTTCCCGGCAGAATAGCTCCGCCGGAGCCCTAGATTGGTTCTGCACAAGTTCCGCCTCGAGACGGCGGCGCTTCGCCCCGGAAGCTCTATTATTATTTTTTCCAGGTCAAAACCCTCCATATAGCAGAAGATGGGCACCGGAAGGCTGCCAGGTGGGCCACAAGCCACAGGGGCGCGCCCAGGGGGGTAGGGCGCGCCCCCCTGACTTGTGACTGCCTGGTGGCCCCCCTAATGTATTTCTTTCGCCCAATATTTTTTATATATTCCAAAATAATTCTCCGTAGATTTTCAGGACTTTTGGAGTTGTGCAGAATATGTATATCAGATTTGCTCCTTTTCCAGTCAAGAATTCCAGCTGCCGGCATTCTCCCTCTTCATGTAAACCTTGTAAAATAAGAGAGAAAAGGCATAAGTATTGTACCAAAATGTGTAATAACAGCCCATAATGCAATAAATATCAATATAAAAGCATGATGCAAAATGGACGTATCAACTCCCCCAAGCTTAGACCTCGCTTGTTCTCAAGCGAAAGCCGAAATCGATAAATATGCCCACATGTTTAGAGATAGAGGTGTCGATAAAATAAAATACGGACATGAGGGCATCATGATCATCTTTAGAACAACAACATATATTGACATATAATTTTTATGCTGAAGTAACAATTCATTCACAAGGTAAAGTATGAATCAAGAACTCTATTGAGAACCAACAAACTATGATCTCAGTCATTGAAGCAATTTCAATTTATCATAACGTAGGAAAGAGTCAATATAACAGCTTGTAAAGCAAATCCACATACTCAATCATCTTTTAGTCTTTCACAATTGCTAACACTCACGAGGTACCTATGAGGTCAAAGCTTCAATCGGACACAGAGAAAGATAGGGGCTTGTAGTGTTGCCTCCCAACTATTTACCTCAAGGGTAATGTCAAAAGTAATAGCTCATGTTCGCCCACTTCCGAGTGGATATATGTGTCTAGATCTTTCCCCAACACATGACGCTTGCCAAGAGATAAAGGCGAAATATAGGAAGTGGTGATGATCACCATGACTCTTGCATAAAGATATGAACTAGAAAATAAAAGTAACAGATAAGCCCTTCGTAGATGGAAGCAGAGGTTTTCATGCGCTTTTATAGTTGGATGCACAATCCCTTAATGCAAAAGAACGTCCCTTTATATTTCCCCTTGTGATAGAAAACTTTATTATGCAGTCCATCGCTTTTATTTCTTCCCTATCACAAGTTCGTATAAAGCTTATTTTCCTCACACTAATAGATCACACATATTTAGAGAGCAATTTTTATTGCTTGTACCGATGACAACTTACTTGAAGGATCTTACTCAATCCATAGGTATGTATGGTGGACTCTCATGGCGAAACTGGGTTAAGGGTGTTTGGATGCACAAGTAGTATCTCTACTTGGTGCGGGAGTTTTGGCTGATACGAGGTGGAAGCAAGCGACACATGTTGAGGGATCTATAACCATATAACTTCTATTCAGAAGTAAGCAAACATAACCCATTATATTGTCTTCCTCGTCCAACATCAACTTCTTAACATATAATATTTTAATGAGTGCTCACAATCATAAAATATGTCCAAGATAATATATTTATATGTGAACCTCTCTTTCATTATTACTTCCTTTTAATTGCCACAATGACCAATAGCTAAGTTTGTCAACCCACAACAAGTTTCAATCGACATACTTCTTATATGTGAAGTCATCACTCCCCATAAGATCATCATATATACTCTTTTCTTTTATTCTATACTTCTTTCAATTTCTTTTTCTCAAAATCAAGATCATAGCAAACAAGCAAAGCCCTCAACTCAAAACTACTCTTTATTATATAACTCTCGGACTTGCTTACATAAGGGGAACATAAAGCAAAAAAAAAACTTAAAACTAGAGCACACGAAAACTTTATTCTTCTAGATCAAGATATAACCAAAAGGATCGAACTAAGTAAAACGATAAAGGTAAAAATAAAAGGTGTGATGGTGATACGATACCGGGGCACCTCCCCCAAGCTTGGCACAAGCGAAGGGGAGTGCCCATACCCATGTGTTTAGTTGTCTTGCTTCGGAGGTGGTGATGTTGGAGTTGTTGATGAGGCTGGAGGCTTGTCCTCCGTCTTCCAAGGCATGGGCTCACCATTGTAAAAAGATGAACGAGTCTCCGGGATCCTCAAATCTGCAGCCAAACTCATTTTCTTAAATCTGTATTCATACTCACAGTTTTGGTTTTGCAGGTCATAGATCTGGGCTTGGAGATGCTCGATTTTCTCGTAAAGCTTGAAGATGTGTCCCCCGATGTCCTTGGCGTCCAGCTTGTCCTTTTGGGGAAACTCTGCGATCATCATGTGATTGGCGTTGAGTCCTCGTTCCACCATCCCTTGGCACTTGAAGACTTGTTGTTCCATTGCTTCGAGCCTTGTTTCCATGCTTCCGGTCTTCTTTGGCCCCTCCACATCACGGATGTGCAGCACCCCCTCACGCATCTCAATGGTTTGAGGGTGTTGCAGCACCTCCGCGAGGTAGGGGTTGGTGACCTTCTCGAAGAACTTGTCCTTCGAAGCACTTGGGGACATCATGTTGATCTAAATCTACTGCAGAAACAGCTCAAAAAGAAAACATGAGGTATTGTCGTGATACGAGAGTCAAAACCTTCGGGAGATTATATAATGAATTTTTACCGACCCAAAGGAGTATACCACAAGAAAACGGAGTCCGGAGGGTACACGAGGTAGCCACAAGCCACAGGGGCGCGCCCAGGGGGGTAGGGCACGCCCCCCTTGCTTGCCACCTCCTCGTGCACTATTCGGACTACTTTAAATTTTCATAATTTTTTAAATATTCCAAAACAGATAAAAATTGCCATTGAAAAAGTTTTGGAGTCGGTTTACTTACCGTACCACATACCTATTCCTTTTCGGAGTCTGAAATGTTCTGGTAGGTCTCCCTGATGTACTCCTCCGGAGTTATGGTATTAATAATATTGGTTTCAACATTTATGGGAGTACCTGAGATATAATGTTTGATTCTTTGCCCGTTTACCACCTTCAGGTTGGTGCCTTCGGCGTTGTTGATTTTGATAGCACCGGAACGATATACTTCCTCGATGATGTAAGGCCCCTCCCATTTAGAGAGAAGTTTTCCTGCAAAAAATCTTAGACGAGAACTGTATAGCAAAACATGATCACCTACATTGAATTCACGCTTTTGTATCCTTCTATCATGCCATCTCTTAACCTTTTCTTTAAACAACTTGGCATTCTCATAGGCCTGGGTTCTCCATTCATCAAGAGAGCTAATGTCAAGTAACCTCTTCTCACCGGCAAGTTTGAAATCATAATTGAGCTCTTTGATTGCCCAATAAGCTTTATGCTCTATCTCAAGAGGTAAGTGACATGCTTTACCATAAACCATCTTATACGGACACATACCCATAGGATTTTTATAAGCAGTTCTATAAGCCCACAACGCATCATCAAGTTTCTTAGACCAATTCTTCCTAGATCTATTAACAGTCTTCTGCAAAATCAATTTAATCTCCCTATTGCTTAATTCTACTTGACCACTAGACTGAGGATGATAAGGAGATGCAATTCTATGATTAACATCATACTTAGCAAGCAATTTACGGAAAGCACCATGAATAAAGTGTGAACCACCATCAGTCATTAAATATCTAGGGACTCGAAATCTAGGGAAAATAACTTCTTTAAGCATTTTAATAGAAGTGTTATGATCAGCGCTACTAGTTGGAATAGCTTCTACCCACTTAGTAACATAATCAACAGCAACTAGAATATGAGTATACCCGTTAGATTGTGGAAAAGGTCCCATATAATCAAAACCCCAAACGTCAAATGGTTCAATAACAAGAGAGTAATTCATAGGCATTTCCTGATGTCTACCAATATTACCAATTCTTTGACATTCATCACAAGACAAAACAAACTTACGAGCATCCTTGAAGAGAGTAGGCCAATAAAAACCAGATTGTAGTATCTTGTGTGCAGTTCTATCTCCGGCGTTGTGTCCCCCATAGGCCTCGGAGTGACACTTGCGTAGGATCTATTCCTGTTCATGCTCAGGTACACAATGTCTAATAATACCATCTACTCCTTCTTTATAAAGGTGTGGATCATCCCAAAAGTAATGTCTCAAGTCATAGAAGAACTTTTTCTTTTGTTGGTATGTGAAACTAGGCGGTATAAATTTAGCAACAATGTAATTAGCATAATCAGCATACCATGGAGCATTACGCGAAGCATTTATGACAGCTAATTGTTCATCAGGAAAGCTATCATCAATAGGTAGTGGGTCATCAAGAACATTTTCTAACCTAGGCAAGTTATCTGCTACGGGGTTATCAGCACCCTTTCTATCAATAATATGCAAATCAAATTCTTGTACCAGAAGAACCCACCTAATAAGTCTAGGTTTAGCATCTTTCTTTTCCATAAGGTACTTAATAGCAGCATGATCAGTGTGAACAGTTACTTTGGAATCAACAATATAAGGTCTGAACTTATCACAAGCAAACACAACTGCTAAAAATTCCTTTTCAGTAGTAGCATAGTTTCTTTGAGCAGTGTCTAGAGTTTTACTAGCATAATGAATAACATTTAATTTCTTATCAACTCTTTGTCTTAGAACAGCACCAACAGCATAATCACTAGCATCACACATAATTTCAAAGGGTAGGTTCCAATCAGGTGGTTGAACAACAGGCGCGGAAATCAAGGCATTCTTTAGGATTTCAAATGCTTCTACACAATCATCATCAAAAACGAATGGAACATCTTTTTGTAAAAGATTAGCGAGAGGCCTAGAAATCTTAGAGAAATCTTTAATAAACCTCCTATAGAAACCAGCATGACCAAGGAAACTTCTTATACCTCTGATATCCGTAGGACACGGCATTTTTTCAATAGCATCAACTTTAGCTTTATCCACCTCAATACCTCTTTCGGAGATCTTGTGCCCCAAGACAATACCTTCATTAACCATAAAGTGGCACTTTTCCCTATTCAATACAAGATTGATTTCTTCGCATCTCTGCAAAACTCGATCAAGGTTGCTCAAGCAATCATCGAATGAAGCTCCGTAAACAGAAAACTCATCCATGAAAACCTCAAGAATCTTTTCACAAAAGTCAGAGAATATAGCCATCATACATGTTTGAAAGGTAGCAGGTGCATTGCATAAACCAAAAGGCATACGTCTATAAGCAAAGGTACCGAAAGGGCAAGTAAACGTGGTTTTTTCTTGATCCTCTTTAGACATAGGTATTTGAGAGAAACCAGAATAACCATCTAGAAAGCAAATATGAGTATGTTTGGATAGTCTTTCTAGCATTTGATCAATAAAAGGTAGAGGGTAATGATCATTCTTAGTAGCTTTATTTAATTTCCTAAAATCAATCACCATTCTATAACCTGTAACAATTCTTTGCGGGATCAATTCATTTTTATCATTAGGAACAACAGTAATACCTCCCTTCTTAGGGACACAATGAACGGGACTAACCCATCTACTATCAGCAACAGGATAGATTATACCTGCCTGCAGAAGCTTTAGTATTTCTTTTCTTACAACTTCTTTCATCTTAGGATTCAACCGTCGTTGGTGATCAACAACTGGTTTGGCATCAGGCTCCATATTAATTTTATGCTGACATAGAGTGGGACTAATGTCCTTAAGATCATCCAGAGTATATCCAATAGCAGCACGGTGCTTCCTCAGAGTTTTCAATAATCTCTTTTCTTCATGCTCTAACAGGATATATCTCCTTTTCATCAAGATAAGCATATTTCAAAGTATCGGGTAATTGTTTAAGCTCAAACACGGGATCACCCTTGGGAGGAGGAGGATCCCCAAGTATTTCAACAGGTAAATTGTGTTTCAAAATAGGCTGTTGATCAAAGAAAATTTTATCTATTTCATTCCTTTCATTCATAATATGCATATCATTTTCATGGTCTAGCAAATATTGTTCTAAAGCATCAGTAGGAGGCACAGCGATAGAAGCAAGACCAATAATTTCATCTTTACTAGGCAATTCTTTGTCATGGGGTTGTCTACGAAATTTAGAGAAATTGAACTCATGAGACACATCCCCAAAACTCACAGTAACTATTTCTTTCTCACAATCAATCCTAGCATTAACAGTATTCAAGAAGGGTCTGCCAAATATAATGGGACAAAAATCATCCTGTGGGGAACCAAGAACAAGAAAATCAGTAGGATACTTTATTTTCCCACACAAGACTTCAACATCTCTAACAATCCCAATAGGTGCAATAGTATCTCTATTAGCAAGTTTAATAGTAACATCAATTTCCTCTAGTTCAACTGGTGAAATATCATGCATAATTTCTTTGTATAAGGAAAAGGGAATTGCACTCACGCTAGCACCCATATCACACAAGCCATGATAACAATGATCTCCTATTTTAACAGAAACCACAGGCACGCCAACAACTGGTCTATGTTTACTCTTAGTATCAGGTCTAGCAATTCTAGCAGCTTCATCACAGAAATGAATAACATGCCCATCAATATTATCAACCAAGAGATCTTTAACCATAGCAATACTAGGCTCAACTTTAATTTGTTCAGCGGGTGTAGGTGCTCTAGTACAACTCTTACGAACCACAGTTGAAGCTTTAGCATGTTCTTTCATCCTAATAGGGAAAGGTGGTTTCTCAATATAAGCAGTAGGAATAACAGGATCAGCATTATAAATAATAGTTTCCTCCTCAACTTTAATAGATTCAACTACTTCCACTTCAACGGGAGGATGATATTGAAACCACTTCTCCTTAGGGAGATCAACATGAGTAGCAAAAGATTCACAGAAAGAAGCTACTATCTCAGAGTCAAGCCCATATTTAGTGCTAAATTCACGAAAAGCATCGGTGTCTATAAAGGATTTAACACAATCAAACTTAAGGTTTATACCTGACTCCTTACCTTCGTCGAGTTCCCAATCTTCAGAGTTGCGTTTGATTCTTTCCAATAAGTTCCATTTGAATTCAATATCTTTCTTCATAAAGGAACCACCACAAGAAGTGTCGAGCATGGATCGATCATTATGAGAAAGCCGAGCATAAAAATTCTTAATAATAATTTCTCTTGAGAGCTCATGGTTGGGGCATGAATATAACATTGACTTAAGCCTCCCCCAAGCTTGAGCGATACTTTCTCCTTCACGAGGCCAAAAATTATAAATATAATTCCGATCACGATGAACCAGATGCATAGGATAAAACTTCTGATGAAATTTCAATTTCAATCGGTTGTAGTTCCATGATCCAATATCATCACATAGCCTATACCATGCCAATGCCTTCTCCTTCAAAGATAAAGGAAAGACCTTCTTCTTGACAACATCCTCGAGCAAACCTGCAAGTTTAAATAATCCACAAACTTCATCCACATAGATTAGATGCAAATCAGGATGAAGTGTTCCGTCTCCTGCATAAGGATTAGCTAGCAGTTTCTCTATCATACCCGAAGGAATTTCATAATAAATATTTTCAATAGGTTCAGTAGGTTGAGGAGCAACTCTTTGTGCTTCCGGTCGAGGTGAAGATACCCCGAACAAGCCCCTCAAAGGATTATTTTCCATAGTAACAAGTGACAGTAAATTTCAGCACACTATATAAATTTTTCCTTACCAAGTTCCACTCACCAAAGGCGCTTCACTCCCCGGCAACGGCGCCAGAAAAGAGTCTTGATGACCCACAAGTATAGGGGATCTATCGTAGTCCTTTCGATAAGTAAGAGTGTCGAACCCAACGAGGAGTAGAAGGAAATGACAAGCGGTTCTCAGTAAGGTATTCTCTGCAAGCACTGAAATTATCGGTAACAAATAGTTTTGTGATAAGATAATTCGTAACTGATAGCAAGTAACAAGTGTAACAAAGGTGCAGCAAGGTGACCCAATCCTTTTTATAGCAAAGGACAATCCTGGACAAACTCTTATATAAAGCAAAGCGCTCCCGAGGACACATGGGAATTTCTGTCAAGCTAGTTTTCATCATGCTCATATGATTCGCGTTCACTACTTTGATAATTTGATATGTGGGTGGACCGGTGCTTGGGTGCTGCCCTTACTTGGACAAGTCTCCCACTTATGATTAACCCCTCTCGCAAGCATCCGCAACTACGAAAGAAGAATTAAGATAAATCTAACCATAGCATGAAACATGTGGATCCAAATCAGCCCCTTACGAAGCAACGCATAAACTAGGGTTTAAGCTTCTGTCACTCTAGCAACCCATCATCTACTTATTACTTCCCAATGCCTTCCTCTAGGCCCAAACAATGGTGAAGTGTCATGTAGTCGACGTTCACATAACACCACTAGAGGAGAGACAACATACATCTCATCAAAATATCGAACGAATACCAAATTCACATGATTACTTATAACAAGACTTATCCCTTGTCCTCAGGAACAAACGTAACTACTCACAAAGCATATTCATGTTCATAATCAGAGGAGAATTAATGATTATCAAGGATTTGAACTTATGATCTTCCACCAAGTAAACCAACTAGCATCAACTACAAGGAGTAATCAACACTACTAGCAACCCACAGGTACCAATCTGAGGTTTTGAGACAAAGATCGGATACAAGAGATGAACTAGGGTTTGGAGAGGAGATGGTGCTGATGAAGATGTTGATGGAGATTGACCCCCTCTCGATGAGAGGATCGTTGGTGATGACGATGGCTTCGATTTCCCCCTCCGGGAGGGAAGTTTCCCCGGCAGAACAGCTCCGCCGGAGCCCTAGATTGGTTCTGCCCAAGTTCCGCCTGGAGACGGCGGCGCTTCGCCCCGAAAGCTCTATTATTATTTTTTTCCAGGTCAAAACCCTCCATATAGCAGAAGATAGGCACCGGAGGGCTGCCAAGTGGGCCACAAGCCACAGGGGCGCGCCCAGGGGGGTAGGGCGCGCCGCCCTGGCTTGTGACTGCCTGGTGGGCCCCCTGATGTATTTCTTTCGCCCAATTTTTTTTATATATTCCAAAATAATTCTCCGTAGATTTTCAGGACTTTTGGAGTTGTGCAGAATAATTATCTCAGATTTGCTCCTTTTCCAGTCCAGAATTCCAGCTGCCGGCATTCTCCCTCTTCATGTAAACCTTGTAAAATAAGTGAGAAAAGGCATAAGTACTGTACCAAAATGTGTAATAAAATGCAATAAATATCAATATAAAAGCATGATGCAAAATGGACGTATCACTTACGCGGGCCACCCGGGCACGTGCCGCTCAACTGTGACATATGAAGAGCTTTCGGGTGAACGTACGACGAAGAGTTCCCACTTTTATTCCCGCGTGGTGGTTAGTGCGAAAAAGGCCAGAGGCCTACTCAGATCACATATCCAAACTAGTTAGTGTCTTGGGAGCTCACGGCAAACGATCAATGCCCCACCATTTGTGGTCCCGTCGCCCTGTCTCGAGGATGTGTGGCAAGGTCAAAGAATGACCGCCCACGCCTTATAATATCTCGCAGGTACCTTTCCAGTCCGGCCCAACTTCACCTCAATTACGGGTACCCTTGGGGCCGACCCGTCTTTCTCATTTAGTTCATAGTCAAGTCAATGTAACAGTGTGTCTATACACCAAATGGTAATCCGAGGAATCACCCTCGATGGATCCCACTCAATGTATTTGTATGACAGAGTCATTATCGGGAATGGGGAAGGAGGAATCACCCTCGATGCCCACGACCGACTAGCTTTGCTACAGAATTATCATCGGGAGTGCGTTACGAGTTATCACCCTCGGCACTCGATAATAGCTTTGCAGAGTCATACTCAGGGGGTGTGAGGTGATGTGTCGGTAATGGCTTGTCAATCATGATGATCAAGTCTTCTGTCTTCAAGTCCTCGATGTCGTCGATGACGAAAGCAGGGGCAACAGTGTCAAGGTGGGGGCCACAGGGTAACACTAACCATACCTATACTAGGCATTTTATGATAGCAGATAAAGTAGCAGCAGTAATCAAAAACAGGCTATGCATCAGAATAGGTGCAACCCAATACAAAGCAAATTCTAATGCAAGCACGAGGGAAAAATAATAGGTGATATAGGAATGATCAAGGGGTTTTTGCTTGCCTTGTTGCTCTGCTGCAAAAGACTGGTCGTCAGTGTTGTTGTCGTAGACAGCAGTGGCTTCAGTCTCGGTGTCTACTGGAGAGAAGAGGGGGAAGAAACAATAAATATAAAGCAAACAAATGCATCTTGATGCATGACATGACAACATGCAGTGCTAGCGGTGACCTAACGCAGTACTACACGTTGTAGACGGAGCGGTAGAATACCTGACGATATTTCCCAGGTCTTTGGATTTATCGAACAAATGATCCGGAGGGGGAATGTTCCATGTTCATCATGCTAGAGGCATGTGACAGATGAATGGGTTGCATAAATGGATTCTTTGGATTTTTCTGATCATTTTTCATATATAAATTATTTTCATCCGGGTTACAGATTATTTTCTATGATTTTTAGAAATTTTAAAGATTTTCTGAAATTAACAGAATTAATTAAATTCAAAAATGCCATTATGATGTCAGCATGACATCATGCTGATGTCAGCAGTCAACAGTGGGGCTGACTGGTCAAACCTGACCAGTGGGGCCCTCCTGTCATTGTCTCAGAGCTAATCCAGGGTTTAATTTAATCTAATTTGGTTAATTAGCAGGATGGGTCCCACATGTCAGTGACTTATTAGTTCAAAATTAATTCTTTTTATTAGCTAATTAATCAGCTGACAGGGTTGGCCCACCAGTCAGTGACTTGGGCTGCCCAATCAGCATAGTTGACCAGGTCAACTGGGGCATGGGGGCCACAGGTCAGTGACTCTGCGGGTGGCCCCGGTCCACCCAGGTCAGCGGTGGCCGGCGTTCTGCCGCCGGTGACCAGAACCGCGGCGGCGCGGCTCGGCCACCGATCGGGAATCGCGTAGGGGGAATCACGTAGTTGCATTCGAGAGCTGGAGTGGTGGCCGATCCATTCCACCCATCAGGAGGTGCGGGGGTGGCCAGAGATGTCGCCGGCGTCGACGTTTGTGGCGGAGGCATTCGGGCATCTGCGGCTACGGCATTTTAGGGCCCGGGGAGGACATAGCGTGCTCGCATCCGACACCTACGAGCTCCAGGAGCTCAGCGCGGTGCTCAGCTGCGAGCTGGGGGTGCTGCGGCCATGGCTGCAAGCTCGCCGGCGGCGACGCGTTCGGGCTCCAATGAAACAACTAGCTAGGAGGGCACAGGCGAGCTAAGCTATGGAGGGGAAGGAGCTGGAGCTCACCGGGACCTGTAGGTGTGCTCAAATGTGCTCGGGGAGGGCCTACCGGAGCGAATCGTGGCGGCGGAGCTTCGGGCGCCCGAGGAGGAAGAAGGTTCGTGGAGGTCGCTCTGCAGCTCCTCTCCTCGAATTGGTTAGGGCAGACGACGCAGCAGAGCTCAGCGATGCTTCTTGGCGCGGCGGCGAGGCACGGGAGGCACGGTGGCCGTGGCTATCCTTTGGCCATGGCGGCGGTGGCGCTCGGGTGTGGAAGAAACCGGTGAGGGAGAGAGGGAGAGGAGGAACAGGGCGGTCCAGGGGGGTGCGGGGATGCCCTCTTATCCATCCACGCCAGCCGTGAGACGATCGAGCGACAGGGGGCCCCGGGCGAGCGCGCGCGTTCTCCCTGGCGACGACAGCGAGCCTGCGGGCGTCAGGAGGTAGGGGACGAACGACAGGTGGTCTGGGCCACGCACTGTAGCACTGGGCTTAAGTGCACAGTGCATTTTTCCTTTTATTTCTTTTCTTTTTCTGCTTTCTTTTATTCTTTTCTGTTTCATTTATTTTCAGCACCATTTCACTTTAGTAAATATTTGTGACTTGGCTCATTAAATAACATGCAATATCTAGTACTACCACAATTATTTTGGGACTTATTTGAATCTGTTTGAATTTTTCATGGAATTTAAAGTGCTTTTAAATTGCATTTTGGCTCTGTTTTGGAGGGTGGGGTCCACACCAACATCAAGGTGAAGTTGTTTTCCTTAACAACATTTGTTTTTAGATTTTTAACAAGTGTGCAACAATTTTCCTTTGCTGTTTGAAGATTTATTTTATCACAATAAAATTCAAGGGCCTTTAGAGGTGGAATTTGAAATGATATATGAAATTCAAAGTGATCAAGCACTGTTTAGCAAAATGATTAAGCCTTGATCATGGTGATCACTGTGCACCATTACATAGGGGTGTTACAACTCTCCTCTACTAAAAAGAATTCTTGTCCCGAGAATTAAGAAGTAGAAGGGAAGAGCTCGGGGTATTCTTCGCGGAGATGATCCTCGCATTCCCAAGTGGCTTCATCTTCAGAATGATTTGACCACTGTACTTTGAGGAACTTGGTAGTCTTCTGCCGAGTTTTTCGTTCAGCTTCGTCAAGGATGCGGATCGGATGCTCTTTGTAGGAGAGATCATCTTGTAATTCGAGCATATCATAATCCGCTGCTCCTTGCGGATCCTTGAAGCAACGGCGCAATTGCGAAACATGGAAGACATGATGAAGGTAGGAGAATTGCGGTGGCAGCTCCAATTTATAAGCCACATGGCCACGCGTGGCGATAACGCGGAAAGGACCAATGTAGCGAGGAGCTAACTTGCCTTTCACACCAAACCGATGAGTGCCTCTCATAGGAGTGACACACAGATAAACCATATCATCAGGGAAATAGGCAAGTCCCCAATGTTTACGGTCATAGTTGCTCTTCTGCCGGGATTGAGCCGCTTTATGATTTTCCCGCACAATTCGAACTTGTTCTTCGGCTTGTTGGATAATATCCGGACCAATGAGTGCATGTTCCCCAGTTTCAGACCAATTCAGAGGGGTTCGGCACTTACGTCCATATAACACTTCAAAGGGAGCCATCTTCAAACTAGCTTGATAGCTGTTGTTGTCAGAGAATTCAGCATACGGGAGAGTTTCTTCCCATTTCTTGCCAAATGAGATGATGCATGCACGCAGCATATCTTTAACCCATTCAACTTGAGCCTGGGACTACGGGTGATAAGCAGTGCTCCAGGTTATATGAGTGCCCATAGCTTGTTGGAAACTTTCCCAGAATTTCAGGGTAAAAATACTGCCTTGATCTGAACTGATCTCCTTTGGAATACCATGCAGTGACACAATTCTGGAGATATATAAATCCGCTAACTGACTAGCAGTGATAGTTTCTTTGACTGGCAGAATATGTGCAACCTTGGAGAATCGGTCGATGACGACAAAGATAGCTTCATGACCCTTTTGTGATCTAGGGTGACCAGTGATGAAATGCATCTGAACTTTATCCCATTTCCATCCAGGAATAGGCAGTGGTTGCAGAAGTCCAGCAGGCTTCTGATGTTCTGCTTTGACTTGACGACAAACGTGGCACTCTTCAATATATCGAGCAATGTCTTGCTTCAGGTTAGACCACCAATATTTCTGACGAATGTCCAAGTACATCTTGGTACTTCTAGGGTGAATTGACAATGGTGTGTCGTGAGCTTCTTTCATGACTTTTTCTATCATAAGATCAAATCGGGGGACCAAAAGACGATCCCTGAAATATAAAGCTCCATCTTCCCCTAGTGAGAAGTCTTTGGCCTTCTCAGATGCAAGCTCACTTTTAATTCGATCAATTTCAGTGTCTTTCCATTGTGCGATCTTGATAGCTTTCTGAAGATCGGTTCCACTACAAGGTTATTAAGAAAACCCTTTGGAACAATGTGACGGTTCAAATTACGAAGTTCTTCATGCAGACGGGGATTAGCTTTGTGAACCATGTGGTTGTTGCAACAAGCTTTTCGGCTCAAGGCATTGGCCATGACATTTGCCTTACCAGGGGTATATGAAATACCAAAATCATAATCTGTAAGAGCTTCCATCCATCTTCGACCATCGCGACGCCTTTTCCGCGGAGGCGCAACCGGCAAGGGTTGGGAGACTATGGAATCGGGAAGGACGTGAGGGATAGAGCAAGCCGCAGCGATGCGGCCCAGGCAGAGACCCAATGCAGGTACGGAAAAAACAACGGCTTAATGTTGAATCGTTACTTTTCACTTACGGGTGGCATGGTAGGTAATTTTCCTTTGCGGTGGAGTACGGTCAGTAAATGCAATTTACTAAGTGCACACAGAGTATGGATTAAATTAACGCTAGCTGTTAGATTAAGTTTAGTGGGTCTAATCATGCGGTGGTAATTGATCCGTGTATATTTCGTGGGGTGCGTTTAGAGAAAATTATGTTTGCTCTTTTATAAGTAGTAAAGATGCACAGAGAGTATGGATTAAATTAACGCTAGCTGTTAGATTAAGTTTAGTGGGCTTAATCATGCGGTGGTAATTGATCCATGTATATTTCGTGGGGTGCGTTTAGAGAAAATTATGTTTGCTCTTTTATAAGTAGTAAAGATACTTCACCGATCTTATTCTAAAAAAAAAGAAAAAAAATTACTTCACCGATCTTTGCATGCTAGCAGCCAGTGGCGGACCTACCACTGGGGCGAGCTGGGGCGGCCGCCCCGGGTCGTCGGCGGCCAAAGATCGACCCTGACCTATGTAACTTTCGTCCGGCGGCGGCGCTCCTGTTTCAGGCATCGATCGATGGAGAGGAACGAAGGGGTAACTGACCTGGACGGCTAGGCCGGTGGAGTGGGCTTTGTTTGTACAGACTACCGGCCCAAACTCTCTCCTTTCCTCGTCTCGTCAAACGGAAAAAATCACCAATCGCTCTCGATCCAGAAATCCAGAATGCATCGCTCGTTCCCCTCCCTGACTCCCTCGACCTAGCTACTGCGGTGCTGCGCCGCCGCCGCCAGAGCGCAGAGGCGGAGAGGCCAGGGGTTCCCGGGCGGCCGGGCGCAGGGGCAGGCATCTGCATAGGCGGCCGGCAGGGGAGGGGCTGGTACTGCGGCGGCCGGCGTCGAGGGGCGGTGCTGGAGGTCGAGCCAGCGGTGGGGGCGGCAGTGGGGGGCGCCGGGGCGGTGCTGGCCGGAGTTAGCTGTGGCGGCCGGCGGCGAGGGGCGGTGCTGGTGCTGGAGGTCGAGCCAGCGGCAGGGGCGGTAGTGGGGGGCGGTGCTGGCCGGATTTAGCTGCAGCGGTGCTGCCTGCTGCTGTCGAACTGCTGGTGATGGATTCCGGTGACAGTGAAGATGTGGATTGGATAGGGCTAGCTGCAGCTGTCGAACTCGAACAAGCTGAGGCCGAGGCTGCTGCTGTCGAACTCGAAAAATCTGAGGCCGAGGCTGCTGCTGTCGAAGCAGCTGCTGCTGCGATTGTAGCTTTGGCGCAATCAACCAAACGGAAGCATCCACATGACTCCGATGACCAGCTGCAGCAGGTATCCTCTGCTTGTATTCTTTCTTTTGATATGTTAGTTGGAAATTTGAAATGTTGAATAGGAACATTAGGTGGTCAGTAGTAACAGGACATTGAATTTTGGTGCCATTTGATGTTGTAGGTTCCTCCGGCATTTAATTTAGCTGATGTGGATTCTGATCCTGGCACGCGTAAGCAAATTGAAGAGGATGCAACTCCAGAAATTAGAGATGAAATGAGAAGGGCATATTTGTCGAAAGGTGTGGGGCGTTTGTATGGTCATGATTTCCCTCGTACTCGTTTTGGGAAAGATTGGCGGAACTTTAAAGAAGCATGGTATAAAGATTATGACTGGCTAGAGTATAGTAAAGAGACAATGTCTGCCTATTGTTTTCCTTGTTTTCTTTTCAAGCCTTCAAGTATTGGTGACAAGTTTGGCCATGATGTCTTTACTAAGAAAGGGTTCAAAAATTGGAAGAAGGCAGTGGAAATATTCAATGTTCATGTAGGTGGACCAAATAGCGCTCACAACAATGCTAGAAGACGGTGTGAAGATTTCAAGAACCAAAAGCAAAGTGTATCATATGCAATGACTTGTCATGTTGAGAAATCACATATTGAATATGAAGAGCGTTTGAGGGCTGTTGTAGGTGTGGTAAGGTTTCTTGTCTCTCAAGGTCTAGCTTTTCGTGGGCACGATGAGAGTACCACTTCCATGAACAAGGGTCACTTCCGTGAGATGTTGGATTGGTATGCGGAAAGATGCAAAGATGTAGCCGATGTGGTCCATAAAAATGCTCCTGGCAATCATCAATTGACTTGTCATAAAATCCAAAAACAAATAGTACAAGCATGTGCAGAAGTGACTACAAAAGTGATAATGAATGAGCTCGGTGATAGTAATTTCTCTCTACTTGTTGATGAGTCTCGCGATATATCGGTTAGAGAGCAAATGGCTGTGATTGTGAGGTTAGTTATTTGTCAATTGTCATGATTGTTCTAATTCTGAATGTAACTACTCTACCTTCACATACTTGTTGTAATTTTATATTTGTTGCTTGCAGGTTCACGAATCAAAAAGGGGCGTCTTTGGAAAGATTGCTTGGTGTTGAACATGTTCTTGATACTACATCCGCTTCTTTGAAAAGATCTTTGGATGCAATGTTTGTTAAAAATAATTTATCCATGTCTAGATTGAGAGGACAAGGATATGATGGGGCCTCACATCACAAGACTCTAATCCGGATCTATCAAATGTGGGATTCCGTGGTTGAAGTGCTACATGGTATTTCTCTTGATGGAGCGGATGCGGATGATAGAGGTTTGGCTTCTGGCTTGATGATAAACATGGAAACTTTTGAATTTGTTCTTATCTTGCATTTGATGCTTCGAGTGCTTGGTTTAACCAATGATTTGTCACAAGCATTGCAACAAAAAGATCAGAATATAGTCTGTGCTATGAATATGATTGTGTCAGTGAAAATTCTATTACAAAAGTTGAGAGATGATGGATGGGAGCCTCTCTTGATATCTGCTACTAACTTTTGTGTGGCAAGAAATATAATAGTGCCCAATATGGATGATAACATTTCAGCAAGGGGTTACCCAAGAAGATCACGCAAAATGGTTACTTGTCTCCATCATTACAAGGTAACTATATTCAATGAGGTATTGGATAGAAACATAGTTGAGATGAATAATCGATTTAGTGAAACTTCTACACGCTTGTTGAAGTGCATTGCTTGCCTTGATCCTAGAGACTCATTTAGCAACTTTGATCATGATAAGCTAGTTGAGCTTGCAAATATTTACTCTATTGATTTCTCTTCACAAGAGCGCTATTTGTTGACTGATCAACTCAACATATATATTGATGTGATGAAAAGAAGTACTGAATTCTTGGCTTGCGATAGTTTGAGTTCTCTTGCTCTCAAGTTGGTTCAAAGTAGACAACATCTGGTATTTCCATTGGTTTATCGGCTCATCAGACTTGCATTGACATTACCGGTGGCAACTGCATCAGTGGAGAGGGTTTTCTCAGCCATGAATATTATAAAGACAGATCTTCGAAACAAGATGGGTGATGAATGGCTTAATGATTTGATGGTTTGCTTTGTTGAGCACGAGATATTTGCTAAAATTAGTGATAAAGAGATTATGGTTCATTTTCATGCCTTGATGAGCCGTCGAGGTCATCTACCTCCACAACCACGTGTTCATTATGCAATTACATTTTAAAGGTATACTGCCACCTAGTACCATCAGATGACCATATCAAAGTATACAACTCTCATCACACTTGTGCTAATGCATTCATAATTTTATAGGTCCTGTTTGGAAATTGGAATTATGGGATCATATTGTGGCATAAGTGAGTGTTTCAAGCGACAAGAGTCAATGTTAGCAGTTTACTAGTTTTTAAGAGCCTTTTTATTCTTTTGTTGTCGAATGCTATGACTTTTGGTTGAATAGAGTTGCAATTGTAGCGAAAAAAATTTGGACATCAAATGTTCGCCCCGGCTAACTTCAATTCCTGGGTCCGCCACTGCTGGCAGCATCACCACTCGTTCATGCCTAATCGTCCTATCAGGACATGATCCGTCTTTTTTTTATTCTATTTCCTTTATCTACTGGGCTAGCTTTGTACGTATCCTTTGCTAGTTTTTGACCAGGCCACACATCACACATCTCACATTAGTCTCTAATCTCAAGAATTACACGATCCCGTAGCCTCTACTCGCACTTGATCCGGTACATATTTTTTCTTGCTATCCTCCTCGTGTGTATTTTTTTGGTGGTAAGCGGCCTGATAAAAAAAAGTGAAAAAGAGCAAAAGAAAAGAGAAGGAAAAAGGAAAAAAAAAGAAGGAAAAGATAAGAACGAAAAACAAAAAAAAATGATTTTTTTTTTTCAGGCCGGATAGCATCTGTTTTGCGGCGAAATATATAAATTCTATTCTGGACACCTTTTTTGTTGTTGCGAGCTAGACCACCACATCACACCATCCGTTTTGAGCCTTTTTTTTACACTCGTGTGTCTCTGGCTACTTTGAGCTACCACATATTTTCCTCTACACGTTTACTCACTTAATTCGATTTATTCCATCTCAGCAACTTCGGTTTCTGTAGTGGACATCTCAAAGCAAGATTATTTATTTATTTTGGGGTTAAGGGGGGAAACAGTAAGATAAATAGCAACAAACAAAATAAACTATGTGTGAGTGGGAAGGTAATGACCAAGCGCTATGCTCCCCAGCAACGGTGCCAGAAAATGCTTGATGTCCTGCAAGAGCACGGGGTGTTCTAGCACTTTTGTGATAAGTGAAGTCTCGAACACACAGGGAGTGAAAAGGAAGGCACAACTAACCCCGCAACTACGTTGTCACCTACGTAGTTCCGTACGCACCCAAACCGGAGTTTGGAAATAGTCTACTCTATCGGTTGATAGGGAAACGGTCAAAAAGGTTTTATCTAAAGTACAAACGGAAAGGTAAACCCAGGAATAAAAAAGACTAAACTAAATGGAGGCGGAGTTTGAGTAGTAAAGCGTTCTCTAGGTTCCAGAGTCATTACTACTAGTATGATCTGCACAACACATGCAGATGCATGGTTCTTGGTCTGCGTCTCCTAGCTACTCTTTATGTGTAAAGTGGGTGGATCCCGATACAGATACGCGCTACATGAAGTAGTCTACGCACAGATACACCACCACCGTACACTACTAGGGAAAACCCTAGTAGAAGCACGGGGTAATGGCCTAGCAGTAGCGCTGGTGTCTGCGCTACTGCTACGGCGTTACAGCTAACTTTTATCAGTAGCTCTGTTGGCTCGAACTCGCTGGGGTGCACCGCCGTGATCACCAGTTTTCCGGTGTCGAGCTTATTTGGGTGTCGTGCCCTCTTCTTCTTCGTTTTTTCAGTGGCTTGGGTACCACCTTCCGTGGTCTGGTTGCCACCATCCGTGCCGGTGTCGGTGCCATCGATGCCGGTGTCGGCGCCACCACCACCCTCCGTGATGAGAAGGCGGCCCTATGACCCTTGTTCTTCCTGAGTAACCAGATAGTCGAGGAAAGCATTCGCATTCTGTATGGCGGCTTGAGAACCCCCAGCTTCGTCGTTGCTCGCCATGTTTGCTAGGGTTCAATCTACTTGTTTAATTCTATAGAACTAATTTATAAAATGAATAATGACATAAAGCAGACCTCATTTTCCATACCTTCAGCAGCGGTTCCGGCGCCTTTTTCTTTTTTCACGGCGCGGGGCACTCTTCCCAGTTTTTCAACAACTCGTTGATTTCGACGCCGCTCCTCTTACGTGGAGGTCCTCGATGCTCAGCCTCACCATTGAATAGATCTCCATGCTTTCTCCACGGGTCCTCCTTCTCGAGCCATCTTCGATGCCCCATGTACACGATTTTCGCAGACCCGCCATCTTTTGTTAGTTGTTGAGACGTTGTATCATCCATGCACCAGGTGCATCCGCAATATCCGTGACACACCTGCCCTGAGACATATCCGTAACCGAGATAGTCATGCAACGCCGTCATCAGCGTGGCTCTCATATTGAAATACTCTCCTGCGCTGGCGTCCCATGTCTTGACCGGTGCTGTCCATAATGTCTGTAGCTCCTCTTTCAGTAGCTCGAGATACAAATTAATATCATTTCATGGTTGTTTTGGCCCTTGAATCAACATACTCATGTGTATGTACTTTGTATTCATGCACTTCCGGGGGGGGGGGGGGGGCTGTACATCCATACAAACACGGGCCATGTGCTATGGTTGGTGTTCTGGTTGCCAAATGGATTCATGCCATCAGTACTCGCGCCAAGCACGATGTTCCTTGGATCATCTATGAAATATCGATATTCAGCGTTGAATGCTCTTCACTGGCTAGCATCTGCGAGGTGTCTCAGCTTCGGATCATCTCCATCGTCGGGCTTCACCCTCTCCGCATGCCAGCACATGAGCTTTGCTTCCTTAGGATCTACGAAATACCGCTGCAGACAGGGAGTGATCGAAAAGTACCACACAACTTTCTATGGAGCTTTCTTTCCGGCCTTCTTGTACCGAGAAGCATGGCACACTGGACAGCTGGTTTTTTCCACTTACTCCTTCTGATAAATGATGCAATCGTTGATGCATGTGTAGTATCTAATGTGCGGCAGATCAAGAGGGCACATGATTTTCTTGGCTTCCTCGACACTAGTAGGACACAGGTTCCCCGCGGGAAGAACTTTCTATTGGTACTTCAAATGCTCATCGAGGCTTGTGTCGGTCCATTTCTTTTTTCCTTTGTCTTTAGAAGTTCGAGCGTGAAACTCAAGCGGGTCACCTCGGGATCGTAACCATCATACAATGGAGTCTTTGAGTCTACCTCTAGTTGCGCCAGCTTGGCCTCCTCTCTAGAAGCAGCTCTGTCGCTAATTGTTTTCTTGCGAAGTAGGTCTCAAACATGAGGGTCCCACACAACTAAACTTAGTAGCGACGAAGACTGCGACGTGTCCGCGTGTTCTCCGTCATGTTCGGCCTCTTCTCCACCATGTATGGCCTCTTCTCCGCCGCCATGTTCGACGACCTCTTCTTCGGGTCCATCGATCATCTCTTCGTCTGGCACCATGTCGTTATTGGCTGCCACGTAGACGTCCTCATCATCATCTTCACTTATCCATCGGGTATAGCCATCCATGAAACCATGCATGAGCAGGTGCGCCTTCAAACGTCCACCCATAAAGGGGTCGAGCCAAACTCCTCCTTTGCATCTTCGACACGGACATAAAATCGCCTTTCGGTTATTTTCATACATGTCATCCACCGCGGATCGCAAGTATCTATCCACCATCCTTCCACTGACCTTCATGATCGCCTGTGCGGTATAAGCAACAGAATTATAACCACGCATGCATGCATGCATCAAAGTCATAAAAAAATTCGGCATGACCTTCCCTAAAAATAGGACATATCGAGTTTGCCCGAACATCATCAAAACGGAAATAAATAGACATTTCGGCAAAACATAGGCAACTCATGTCACGCACAATTCGGCAAATACACAAAGGCAACTCATGCCACACACAATTTGGTCATATCGCACACACACAAATTCCATTCTTGCACAACAATACTTTTTACTCATCACGTATCTAGATAACGAGAACGGTGATGAGGCCGGTGTCGCTTTTGGAATCGAAGTGGACAAAGATATTTAATGCTCCTTCATTAATGAGAGGGAGGTAGCTAGCTTACTTCATTTAATGAGTAGATCTACTTGGGGAGGAGATGAATCTAACTAGTCGAGAGGAAGAGAGAGCTAGTGAGTGAATGGAGTGGAGGGGCAAGAGATATGGGAAGAAGGGAGAGGGGGAAGAAAAGCAAGTGAGGAAGGTGAGCCATTAATGGAGGGGCAAAGGAGAGAGAGGGAGGAGGGTGGAGAAGCAAGAGAGAAGAAAGCAAGTGGAGAGGAAAGCAATCTATGGGACAAGGAAGGGGGAGGGAGAGGGAGGAGGTGGGGAGAAAAAGGTGGCTGTTTTGGCTGGTGCGCCTTAGCAGTAGCGCGGGGCAGAAGGCGAGCGCTACTGCTATGCATATTACCTGTAGCGCGGGGCAGATACCCCACGCTGCTGCTAAATTGGGCCCACAAGCTGGCCCCGTGTACAAGTAGTGGCAGCGCTGGGTGCAAGCCCCGCGTTATAGCTACCAGGTTAGTTGTAGTGCGGGACTTATACCCAACGCTGCTACTATGGCTTGACCCGGGGGTACCCTGGGGCCCACTTAGCAGGAGCGCGGGGTATATTTGCACGCGCTACTACTACACTTTACCTGTAGCGGGGGGTTCTGACCCATGCTACTACTACTTAACAGTAGCGTGGGCCACTTACCCCACGCCGCTATTATTGATCTACCTATGGGGTTTTCCCTAGTAGTGATAGTTTCCCCATGCCGGTTCTTGCTAGGGTTAAGTAAGGGTTTCCCTGTGGACGCAGCCTTCTAGGGTTTGCCGCTACTCCCCTACCGATTGCAAAGTTGAGGAAGAGAGGATATTATTGTCACCTCTTTACGTCAACTATCTCAACCTGTACTTCGGTAGTAATATGCTCCATGGCCTATCAATGGCGATAATGTTGCGCGAGCACTCCTCACAACAATCATGAAGGCTACTAACCTGAACATATACAGAAGATATAGGACCTCTTATAGGAATTCAATTCTATTCATAATAGAATTCATCCAAATCCCCAAGAACAAGTACAACTACTGAAACATAAGGATGGTAAACATAAAAGAGAGGGTCATGGTACAAGCCGATTGAGTCGGAGAAGGAGAAGAACATGGTGGTGTTGATGGAGATGGCACCGGTCCAAAGGCCGGTGCGGCGCGGTGGCGGAGCCTTCTCTTCCTTCTTCTTGTCTTGGCCCTTCTCCTATGGTAGAGGTGGTCTTGAAGCAGCAATGGAGATGGCAATGGTGATATGAGCGTCTATGCCAGTGGCTAGGATTGGAGATGTATATATAAGAGGCCTCCTCGGGTCTCCTCCGTTGATGTAGCTCCTCCACTTTGATCCAAGGGCTCTAGATGAGCCAAATGCAATCCCAATACCTCCCTTGGTGGCCAAGGAAGTCATGGGAACAAACGGGGATGAAATCCATGAAGAATCGCATGAGATCTGGGTGATTTCACAGTTTTCAGAGGGCGGTACGATCGAGCCCGGTCGTACCGAACGTCGTCTTTCTCTTTGGACCCCTTTAGTATTTTGGCCATCATTTCTTCATACGAACTTTGATTTTGATGTTCTTGGGCTCGTTTGATTCATATGAATGATGCAGATGAACTTGTGGTGTTAGATCTTCAATTTGGGCACTTTGAAAAAATGCCACATTTGACACTCCAAAAGGCCTAAGTCTGGTGCTTGGAAGTCCTCCGTGTTGATCCCAACCTTGACCTTTTCCTCGTGATTGGTCCATGGTTACTCCAAAACACCTGTAGACACAACAAAACAAATGAAACTAAGAAAAACTAAAAACTATGCAATGCTCGCAGCGAAAAGAATATAAACTGGAAATCATGCATAATGGATAAGTAATAGGCTCAATGGGAGATGATATATGGAGATAATATGCAACAAATGAGCTCTAAAAATGCATATAAAATAGAGCCATCAGTCTCCTCTCCCATAGCAGCTCTATCGGCCTTCTTGTTGCGCCGGTATAGCTTGCCCTTGTTAACATCCTCAACCTGCCTCCTATGAATGGACTGACACATCTTGAATAGATTATTGAAGCCACGAACAAACATGTTCTTCTCTTTCTTCGATGCACTAGGAATGCGAACTGAGGAGGAGCAACCAGGAGTGAATGTGGTCATGTGTTATGGCCTAGGGTTGTGCCCTTTCTTGGCGCCTCTGAACTCGGCAGACACTGGGGCTTCCAGGCAATGTTGCGCTTGGGGATATCAGTACGTTACTTGGAAATTGCAGCAACTGGGCAAACCTCCTTGATCAAGGCCTAGAAAAATGGAGCATAAATGCAGTAGTTCTTCTCAAGAACACACTGCCGAATCTCATGATACATAAAGTCAAGAACAGCCACCTTCCACTTCTGCTCAGCATAAACAAACAAGTCAATGGTGGTGTTCCTCAAGCAGTGAGAATCTCCTGCCATGGGGGCCAGGGTGTATTGGAGAATATGTCGTAGGCAATCATACATGGCAACCAAGTACTGGATCGAGCCAGTCACAAAAGACTTCTCTTGCTTATAGGCAAAAGCAATATCATGACGGTGACGGACAGTCTCTCTAACACGGGCAAAATCACCATTGGGTTTCACAAAGAAAGGATATTCAATGATCTCAGTGAACTTTGACATACTAGTGTGGCACTGCCTATTACCTCACATCTAATACAAGCTCCTAGCCTCATCGGTACCAAACCAAACAGTGGCAAAGAATTGAAGTATGAGCTCCTCATTGTATGGCCGGCTGAATGTCACAAATGGAATCAGCCCCATGGCATTAAGTGCATCATAAACTCTGGGGGTACACATGAGCATTGTTCTGCAAATCCACCACATCAATATCCTTGTGGTGAGCAAGTTTGCCCTTCTTGGTCAAAAGGATCTCATCGTAGATAGTCTTCTGCAAATGATTGTAGAACCTCTTATCCACATCACGGTCATAATCACGGACATAGGGATTCTCATAGTGATCAGCGCAATAATCTGGCTTGTGCCACTCATCCATGTTTAAGCTGTGAGGATCAACTATCTGGATCTCTTCATCTTCTTCATACTCCTCATCCTCAGCATCATCAGACTGTTGACCACCTGTTGCAACATATGGCTCATCCTCTTACGATTCATCCTCATCAAAGTCTTCATCAGACGACTACTCAACAACCGGTGCCTTGGATGCAGTTCTTCATGCCCTGTCTACCTGAGGTGCTGCTGAAGAACCCTGCCCTAGAGCTCGCTTGCAGCGCATCATAGTGAATTGCGAGGCACTAGCCGAGGCCTTAGCCTTCTTGCTACGATATAGCCCCACCTCACCAGCGGATGCATCTGAAAACAAATTCAGATAAGTAGCCAAGGTAAGCGCAAGAGTTTTAGTATGTGGAGGATGGCAAAATTGGAAAAGGAACATGCAAATCTCCTCAGGGTACCTGATGACCTGCAAGTGCACAGGGTTGTTGCAATTCATGATAAGCAAGGTTTGTCGAACCCACGAGGAGCGATGCGCAGGCAACTACCAACCCCGCAACTATGTTGTCATGGACGCAGCTACGTTCGCACCCAGACAATGGTCTAGAAATAGTTTATCCTATCAGTTGTAATGGAATCGATAAAAGAGGGAGCAATTAACAAACTAAGAACAAAAAAGTAAAAAACAAAAAATAAAAAGAGTCTAAACTAAGTTAGGTAGTGCTTGAGTAATCAAGGCATTCTCAGGGGGTTCAAAGTCCTCACTACTACTACGATCTACGTAACGTATGCACAAGCATAGTTCCAGGTTGCGGATAACTAAGCCTCCTCGCATTGTTTCTATCAGGGGCGGAGCCTGGTACAGTATATGTGCATACATGCAGCAGCCATGTGTCACACATGCCACCACCATTCCTCCCCACATTCAGGTTATGACAATGATAATTAAGGGTCTCCCCGTGGACACGGCCAATGGACGGGCTCCATTATTCCCCTATCAAATGATCAGAGAAGGAAGGGAGGATATTACAATCACCTCTTTACCTCCACTTCCAACCATCACACGGATCTCAGCGGGGTCTCAAGATGGGATGTAGCTTCTGTCTCGGCAGTAACTCTGCTCCCCGCTTCATCCAGATAGTCATATCCTTGTGTCCAAATAGGCAAATGTTGGATGGTGCACTTCACCCAACATCACGAAGAATATTAACATAAACATGCAAAAGGGGATTTCATATCTCGCATAAAAGTTCACCTCAAATGCAACTAGAGTTCATCCTTTATTCCTTGATAATTAATACAATTACTCAAACATATGGATGGAGAAAATAGGAGGGAGAGACAATTTACAAGCCGACATTGAGTCGGGGAAGGAGAACGGCATAACGGCGCCGGTGGGGAAGGCACCGGCACAATGGCCGGTGCGGGATGTGGCGGAGCGTCCTCTTCCTTCCTCCTTGTCTTGTCCCTTCTTCTATGTTGGAGTTGCAGCAATGGAGGTGTGGCGGCACATGGTGGAGTTGTTGATGATTGACTGCTGGCGGCTAGGGTTCGAGGTGAATATATAGGAGGTCTCCTCGGGTCTCCTCCGTAGATCCTTCACCTCACCCTTCATCCATGGGCTCTAGGTGTAACATCCCCTGTAATTAAGCTACTGTTGCTTTTCTAAATAAATGCCTAGTCCTCTTACTTTGATATGCTAATTGACATTATGTTTCAACTTAACTTCAAATTCAAATTCAAATTCAAAATGCAAAACAAAAATGTTTCTTCAAATTGTGAATCAAAAATGTTCACACCCTTCCTTTAGATCCCAAAACCTTTGTAAAGACAAAACAAACTCCATTTCGATTGCTAATTTGACCCTAGGAACAATTAAGTTGGATCAACAATATTAACAGTAACATTTAAATTCAAATATAAATTTCGGCATTTTCAAATAACCTGAAACTTTGTGTGTAGCTTTGAAATATTGCATAGGATTTATGTAGTACGTTTCATCTGTAACAAAAATCATCTGGTCACTCTATTAATTAAAACAGAAGCTATGTAATGGAACAGAAAAAGAAAGGAAAATAAAACTAACCTACTATGCGACTGGGCCGCAAGGGCACAGTGTCCAGCCCAGCCCACAGGGAGGTCATCGTCTACCTTGCCTTCGTGTCGGCACCGCTGTGCATGCGCACGATGTGCCGCGGGATGCTTGACACCGGCGGCGCCCTTGCGACGCGGAGGGCTACATAGCCACCCCGAGCACCCCAGGGGCCAACCCTAGCTGCTTCCCCCTTCCCCCCTCGCTCGCTCTCTTCTCAAACATGCCACCAGATAATGTCGTCGCAATGCTCATCGTCATTCGCGTGGCCAGCGAGCTCGTCGCCGGCTGAAACCTTGTCCGCCTGCTTCCCCATCGTCTGCTACGTCGTCTGCAAGGATCCGTTCGAGTGGTAGGCCACTGGATCGCGGGGATCGACCACTTCTTCCAGCTTTGGTCACCAGAGCTTCGTCGTCGATTCTATTGCCCCTGCGCTACTAAACCGTTCAGCGAGCATTTCTTGTGCTCCACGTGTTGGGGAACGTTGCATGGGAAACAAAAATTTTCCTACGCACACATAAGATCTATCCATGGTGATGAGCATCTACGAGAGGGAGAGTGAATCTACATACCCTTGTAGATCGCTAAGCGGAAGCGTTAATAAACGCGGTTGATGTAGTCGAACGTCTTCGCGATCCAAATCGCCGAGCGTCCCGCGATCCAATCACGATCCTTCCGATCTAGTGCCGAACGGACGGCACCTCCGCGTTCAACACACGTACGGCTTGATGACGCCTTCACCTCCTCGATCCAGCGAGCGATGGTGAAGTAGTGGTTGAGCTCCAGCAGCACGACGGCGTGGTGATGGTGGTGAGGAACAGTCTCTGCAGGGCTTCGCCAAGCACTACGGAGATTATGACGGAGGAACTAGAGGGCTAGGGTTGCCGGCACACGGCTTGGGAAATCCTGATGTGTCCCGTGTGCTAGCCCTGCCCCTCTATTTATATGTTGAGCCTTGGGGTCTAAACTTGGAGTAAAAGCCTCCTCCGGGTCGGTTTTGCCCGCACAAGGTCGGTTTGGCCCGCAGGGAAAGAGTCCAACTCGGATCCCTGCCGAACCGCGCACAGCCGCGCACAAGCGGTAGTACCGCTTCACATAAGCGGTAGTACCGCTTGGGCGGTAGTACCGCTTCACACAAGCGGTAGTACCGCTCGGGCGGTAGTACCGCTTCAACAAGCGGTAGTACCGCTTACGCGGCAGCAAAACTACTTTTGCACTTTCCAATACCTTGTGGGCTTTATCCCTTTGGCTCATATAAAGTGTTGCTGCACCCGAACACTTCGGTAAACATCCGGAACCCCTTCCGGTGAACTTCGGAACTCTTCCGGAGATCAAAACACTATTATCACATATATCAATCTTTACCTCCGGACTATTCCGGAGATCCTCGTCATGTCCGGGATCTTATCCGGGACTCCGAACAACTTTCGGTCACCAACATAATAACTCAATTATACTAATCGTCACCAAACGTTAAGTGTGTAGACCCTGCGGGTTCGAGAACTATGTAGACATGACCGAGACACCTCTACGGCCAATAACCAATAGCGGGACCTGGATGCCCATATTGGCTCCTACATATTCTACGAAGATCTTTATCGGTCGAACCTCTATGTCAAGGATTCAGTTAATCCCGTATGCTGTTCCCTTTGTTCTTCGGTATGTTACTTGCCCGAGATTTGATCGTTGGTATCACTATACCTAGTTCAATCTCGTTACCGGCAAGTCTCTTTACTCGTTCCGTAATACAAGATCTCGTGGCTAACACTTTAGTCACATTGCTTGCAAGGCTCATTGTGATGTTGTATTACCGAGTGGGCCCTGAGATACCTCTCCGTCATACGGAGTAACAAATCCCAGTCTTGATCCATGCCAACCCAACAGACACCCTCGGAGATACCTGTAGAGCACCTTTATAGTCACCCAGTTACGTTGCGACGTTTGATACACACAAGGTATTCCTCCGGTGTTAGTGAGTTGCATGATCTCATGGTCAAAGGAACAGATACTTGACATGCAGAAAACAATAGCAATAAACTGACACGATCAAATGCTACGTTTACAGTTTGGGTCTTGTCCATCACATCATTCTCCTAATGATGTGATCCCGTTATCAAATGACATCTCATGTCAATGGCTAGGAAACCTTAACCATCTTTGATCAACGAGCTAGTCAACTAGAGGCTTACTAGGGACACAGTGTTGTCTATGTACCCACACATGTATTTGAGTTTCCAATCAATACAATTATAGCATGGATAATAAACGATTATCATGAACAAGGAAATATAATAATAACCAATTTATTATTGCCTCTAGGGCATATTTCCAACAGTCTCCCACTTGCACTAGAGTCAATAATCTAGTTCACATCACTATGTGATTTACATTGTAATGAATCGAACACCCATGCAGTTCTGGTGTTGTTCATGTTTAGCCCTTGGAAGAGGTTTAGTCAACGGATCTGCAACATTTAGATCCGTGTGTACTTTGCAAATATTTATGTCGTCCTCCTTGATGTAATCGCGGATGGAATTGAAACGTCGCTTTATGTGTCTGGTCCTCTTGTGAAATCTTGGTTCCTTGGCTAGAGCAATGGCACCAGTATTATCACAAAACAGAGTCATTGGGTCAAGTGCACTAGGCACTACTCCAAGATCTGTCATGAACTCCTTCATCCAGACACCTTCCTTCGCCGCCTCCGAGGCAGCGATGTACTCCGCTTCGCATGTAGAATCTGCTACCACGCTTTGCTTGGAACTGCACCAGCTAACCGCACCCCCATTAAGAATAAATACGTATCCGGTTTGCGACTTAGAGTCATCCGGATCAGTGTCAAAGCTTGCATCGACGTAACCCTTTACGACGAGCTCTTGATCACCTCCATAAACGAGAAACATGTCCTTAGTCCTTTTCAGGTACTTCAGGATATTCTTGACCGCCGTCCAGTGTTCCATTCCTGGATCACTTTGAAACCTTCCGACCATACTTATGGCAAGGCTGACATCGGGTCTTGTGCACAGCATTGCATACATGATAGAGCCTATGGCCGAAGCATAGGGGATGACACTCATCTTTTCTCTATCTTCTGCAGTCACTGGGCATTGAGTCTTACTCAACTTCACACCTTGCAAAACAGGCAAGAACCCCTTCTTGGACTGATCCATTTTGAACTTCTTCAAAATCTTATCAAGGTATGTGCTTTGTGAAAGTCCTATTAAGCGTCTTGATCTATCTCTATAGATCTTGATGCCTAATATGAAAGCAGCTTCTCCTAGGTCCTTCATTGAAAAACTCTTGTTCAAATATTCCTTTACGCTTTCCAGCATTTCTATATTGTTTCCAATCAGCAATATGTCATCCACATATAATATTAGAAACGCTATAGAGCTCCCACTCACTTTCTTGTAAATACAAGCTTCTCCGTAAACTTGTATAAACTCGAACGCTTTGATCACATCATCAAAACGAAGATTCCAACTCCGAGATGCTTGCACCAGTCCATAAATGGATCGCTGGAGTTTGCAAACTTTGTCAGCATTCTCTGGATCGACAAAACCTTCTGGCTGCATCATATACAACTCTTCCTTAAGGTAACCGTTAAGGAACGCTGTTTTGACATCCATCTGCCAAATTTCATAATCGAAAAAGGCAGCTATTGCTAACATGATTCTGACGGACTTAAGCATCGCTACGGGTGAGAAGGTCTCATCGTAGTCAACTCCTTGAACTTGTGAAAAACCCTTTGCCACAAGTCGAGCTTTATAGACGGTGACATTACCGTCCGCGTCCGTCTTCCTCTTAAAGATCCATTTGTTCTGAATGGCCTTACGCCCTTCAGGTAATACTTCCAAAGTCCATACTTTGTTTTCATACATGGATCCCATCTCGGATTTCATGGCCTCTAACCACTTCTCGGAATCCGGGCCCATCATCGCTTCTCCATAGCTCGTAGGTTCATCGTTGTTTAACAACATGACCTCTAAGACAGGGTTGCCGTACCACTCAGGAGTAGTACGCGTCCTTGTCGACCTACGAGGTTCGATAGCAACTTGATCCAAAGCTTCATGATCATCATCATTAACTTCCTCTTCAGCTAATGTAGGCTCCACAGAAACAACTTTCTGCGCTGCGCTACTCTCAGGTTGAAGTAAAGGTTCAATAACCTCATCAAGTTCTATCTTCCTCCCACTCGATTCTTTCGAGAGAAACTCTTTCTCAAGAAATGTTCCGTTTTTAGCGACAAACATTTTGCCTTCGGATCTGAGATAGAAGGTATACCCAACTGTCTCTTTTGGGTATCCTATGAAGACGCATTTCTCCGCTTTGGGTTCCAGCTTTTCAGGCTGAAGCTTTTTGACATAAGCATCACATCCCCAAACTTTAAGAAACGACAGCTTTGGCTTCTTGCCAAACCAAAGTTCATATGGCGTCGTCTCAACGGATTTCGATGGTGCCCTATTTAAAGTGAATGCAGCTGTCTCTAATGCATAACCCCAAAACGATAGTGGCAAATCGGCAAGAGACATCATAGATCGCACCATATCTAATAAGGTTTGATTACGACGTTCGGACACACCATTACGCTGTGGTGTTCCAGGCGGTGTCAATTGTGAAACAATTCCACACTGTCTTAAGTGACTGCCAAACTCATAACTCAGATATTCTCCTCCTCGATCAGATCGTAGGAATTTAATCTTCTTGTTACGATGATTCTCAACTTCACTCTGAAATTGTTTGAACTTTTCAAATGTTTCAGACTTGTGTTTCATTAAGTAAATATACCCATATCTACTTAAGTCATCAGTGAAGGTGAGAAAGTAACGATAACCACCGCGCGCCTCAATACTCATTGGACCGCACACATCAGTATGTATGATTTCCAATAAGTCACTTGCCCGTTCCATTATTCCAGAGAACGGCGTTTTAGTCATCTTGCCCATGAGGCATGGCTCACATGTGTCAAGTGATTCAAAATCAAGTGACTCCAAAAGTCCATCAGCATGGAGCTTCCTCATGCGTTTTACGCCAATATGACCTAAACGGCAGTGCCACAAGAAAGTGGTATTATCATTATCAATTCTACATCTTTTGGCATCAATGTTATGAACATGTGTATTATTACTATCGAGATTCAATAAGAATAAACCCCTCACATTGGGTGCATGACCATAAAAGATATTACTCATATAAATAGAACAACCATTATTCTCTGATTTAAATGAGTAACCGTCTCGCAATAAACAAGATCCAGATATAATGTTCATGCTTAACGCAGGCACCAAATAACACTTATTTAGGTTCATCACTAATCCCGACGGTAATCGAAGAGCGAGCGTGCCGACGGCGATCACATCAACCTTGGAATCATTTCCCACGCGCATCGTCACTTCGTCCTTTGCCAGCCTCCATCTATTCCGCAGTTCCTGTTTTGAGTTGCAAATATGAGCAACCGCACCGGTATCAAATACCCAGGCACTACAACGAGAGTTGGTAAGGTACACATCAATAACATGTATATCATATATACCTTGTTTGTTGTTGGCCGCCTTCTTGTCAGCCAAATACTTGGGGCAGTTCCGCTTCCAGTGTCCAGTTCCCTTGCAATGAAAACACTCAGTTTCTGGTTTGGGTCCAGCCTTGGGTTTCTTCACGAGAGGAGCAACTGCTTTGCCACTCTTCTTAGAGTTACCCTTCTTACCCTTGCCATTTTTCTTGAAACTAGTGGTTTTATTGACCATCAACACTTGATGCTCCTTCTGAATTTCAGACTCAGCGACTTTCAGCATCGCAAACAGCTCGGCGACTGACTTGTTCATCCCGTGCATGTTATAGTTCAACACGAAGCTCTTGTAGCTAGGTGGCAATGATTGAAGAACTCTGTCAGTGATAGCCTCTGGCGGAAGGGGCATCCCTAACTCAGCCAGACGGGTGGAGTACCCAGACATTCTGAGCACGTGATCACTGATAGACCCGTTCTCCTCCATCTTGCAAGCATAGAACTTATCGGAGATCTCATATCTCTCGATCCGGGCATTCTTCTGAAAGATAAACTTCAACTCCTGGAACATCTCATATGCTCCATGACGTTCAAAACGTCTTTGAAGTCCCGGTTCTAAGCCATACAACATTGCACATTGAACTATTGAGTAATCATCAGAACGAGCCTGCCAGGCGTTCACAACGTCTAGAGACTCAACTGGAGCGGGTGGATCACCAAGCGGTGCATCAAGGACATAAGCCTTCTGGGAAGCCGTAAGGATAATCCTTAGATTACGGGCCCAGTCCATAAAGTTACTTCCATCATCTTTCAACTTAGCTTTCTCTAGGAACGCATTAAAATTCAGGGGTGCTACTGCGCGAGCCATGATCTACAACATAAATATAGCAAAGACAACTTAGACTATTGTTCTTAGATAATGAGTTTAGTTAATCATATTACTTAAAAACTCCCACTCAAATTGACATCCCTCCGATCATTCGAGTGTAACATGATCCAAATCCACCAACTCAAGTCCGATCATCACGTGAGTTGAGGTGGTTTCAATGGTGAACATCTTCATGTTGATCATATCTACTATATGACTCATGTTCGACCTTTCGGTCTCTTGTGTTCCGAGGCCATGTCTGTACATGCTAGGCTCGTCAAGTTTAACCCGAGTGTTCCGCACGTGTAACATGGCTTACACCCGTTGTATGCGAACGTAGAGTCTATCACACCCGATCATCACGGCGTGTCTCGAAACGACGAACTTTCGCAACGGTGCACACTTGGGGAGAACACAATTTATCTTGAAATTTAAGTGAGGGATCACCTTATAATGCTACCGTCGTCCTAAGCAAAATAAGATGCATAAAAGGATTAACATCACATGCAAATCATAAGTGACATGATATGGCCATGAACTTGTGCTTTTGATCTCCATCTCCAAAGCACCGGCATGATCTCCATCGTCACCGGCATGACACCATGATCTCCATCATCTTGATCTCCATCAACGTGTCGCCATAAGGTTGTCGCGCCGACTGTAGCTTCCACGACTATAGCTAACGTTTAGCGATAAAGTAAAGCATTACATAGCGCTTAATGATTGACACGCAGGTCATACAATAATTAAAGACAACTCTATGGCTCCTGCCAGTTGCCGTACTCATCGACATGCAAGTCGTGATATTCTATACAAAACATGATCATCTTATACATCACATATATCTCATCATGTAATTGGCCATATCACATCACAACATACCCTGCAAAAACAAGTTAGACGTCCTCTAATTGTTGTTGCAAATTTTACGTGGCTGCTACGGGTTTGCAAGAACCGTTCTTACCTACGCAAAGCCACAACGTGGTGTAGTGATTACTTTTTGATCTTCTAAAAGAACCCTCTTCATTGAACCGATTCAACTAAAGTGAGAGAGACAGACACCCGCCAGTCACCTTTATGCAACAAGTGCACGCAGCGGTAAAACCAGTCTCGCGTAAGTGTACGCGTAATGTCGGTCCGGGCCGCTTCATCTCACAGTACCGCCGAATCAAATATCAACTAGTAACGGCAAGCAATATGTATACACCCACGCCCACAACTCGTTTGTGTTCTACTCGAGATCTCATCTACGCATAGACCTAGCTCATGATGCCACTGTTGGGGAACGTTGCATGGGAAACAAAAATTTTCCTACGCACACATAAGATCTATCCATGGTGATGAGCATCTACGAGAGGGAGAGTGAATCTACATACCCTTGTAGATCGCTAAGCGGAAGCGTTAATAAACGCGGTTGATGTAGTCGAACGTCTTCGCGATCCAAATCGCCGAGCGTCCCGCGATCCAATCACGATCCTTCCGATCTAGTGCCGAACGGACGGCACCTCCGCGTTCAACACACGTACGGCTTGATGACGCCTTCACCTCCTCGATCCAGCGAGCGATGGTGAAGTAGTGGTTGAGTTCCAGCAGCACGACGGCGTGGTGATGGTGGTGAGGAACAGTCTCTGCAGGGCTTCGCCAAGCACTACGGAGATTATGACGGAGGAACTAGAGGGCTAGGGTTGCCGGCACACGGCTTGGGAAATCCTGATGTGTCCCGTGTGCTAGCCCTGCCCCTCTATTTATATGTTGAGCCTTGGGGTCTAAACTTGGAGTAAAAGCCTCCTCCGGGTCGGTTTTGCCCGCACAAGGTCGGTTTGGCCCGCAGGGAAAGAGTCCAACTCGGATCCCTGCCGAACCGCGCACAGCCGCGCACAAGCGGTAGTACCGCTTCACATAAGCGGTAGTACCGCTTGGGCGGTAGTACCGCTTCACACAAGCGGTAGTACCGCTCGGGCGGTAGTACCGCTTCAACAAGCGGTAGTACCGCTTACGCGGCAGCAAAACTACTTTTGCACTTTCCAATACCTTGTGGGCTTTATCCCTTTGGCTCATATAAAGTGTTGCTGCACCCGAACACTTCGGTAAACATCCGGAACCCCTTCCGGTGAACTTCGGAACTCTTCCGGAGATCAAAACACTATTATCACATATATCAATCTTTACCTCCGGACTATTCCGGAGATCCTCGTCATGTCCGGGATCTTATCCGGGACTCCGAACAACTTTCGGTCACCAACATAATAACTCAATTATACTAATCGTCACCAAACGTTAAGTGTGTAGACCCTGCGGGTTCGAGAACTATGTAGACATGACCGAGACACCTCTACGGCCAATAACCAATAGCGGGACCTGGATGCCCATATTGGCTCCTACATATTCTACGAAGATCTTTATCGGTCGAACCTCTATGTCAAGGATTCAGTTAATCCCGTATGCTGTTCCCTTTGTTCTTCGGTATGTTACTTGCCCGAGATTTGATCGTTGGTATCACTATACCTAGTTCAATCTCGTTACCGGCAAGTCTCTTTACTCGTTCCGTAATACAAGATCTCGTGGCTAACACTTTAGTCACATTGCTTGCAAGGCTCATTGTGATGTTGTATTACCGAGTGGGCCCTGAGATACCTCTCCGTCATACGGAGTAACAAATCCCAGTCTTGATCCATGCCAACCCAACAGACACCCTCGGAGATACCTGTAGAGCACCTTTATAGTCACCCAGTTACGTTGCGACGTTTGATACACACAAGGTATTCCTCCGGTGTTAGTGAGTTGCATGATCTCATGGTCAAAGGAACAGATACTTGACATGCAGAAAACAATAGCAATAAACTGACACGATCAAATGCTACGTTTACAGTTTGGGTCTTGTCCATCACATCATTCTCCTAATGATGTGATCCCGTTATCAAATGACATCTCATGTCAATGGCTAGGAAACCTTAACCATCTTTGATCAACGAGCTAGTCAACTAGAGGCTTACTAGGGACACAGTGTTGTCTATGTACCCACACATGTATTTGAGTTTCCAATCAATACAATTATAGCATGGATAATAAACGATTATCATGAACAAGGAAATATAATAATAACCAATTTATTATTGCCTCTAGGGCATATTTCCAACACCACGGTGAGCCCCCGCTAATTTCCCCTCTCTGCTACTCCCAAATCTGAGCTTCTAGCTAGCTATCGCCGATGTCATCACTGCTGCTGTTTCTGTCACCGCCGTCGTGGTCGTTGATGTCGCCATAGAATGTTTTTGGCCAAGCGAAGCATTTTGCCATGCTCATGGTGCTGCCCTGGTGCCGCATGTGTCCTTGGATCGGTGGATCTGTGTCCGTAGCATCCTCTCCGTCTAGCATGTGCTTCGGCCGCCGCTCGCCGTCGCTGTTGCCGCCATCTCCGGCCACCCCCTCACTAACCAGTAGCTCCAGTCAACGCGGGATGCTGCGTGCATTCGAACGCAACTAACCACACTTCATTTGGTTGCCAAAGCAGCATTTCCGGCCATCTTCGCCGCGTCTACGCTCGTCGCCGGCGCACCGGCCATTTAAAACGCCCACTGTGTCACTGACCGGTGGCCCCCACGGGTCGGGTAATTAGTTTAGCTACTAATTATCCCACTGACGTGCGGGCCTAGTACTGTAGCATTTAATTAACCCCAGCCACTGACCTCTGGGCCCCACTAGATAATTAGGTTAATTAAAACATTTAAAAACTTTGTTATAAAATACGTGTCACTAACATGTCGGACCCACCCCGCACTGTAGCAGTCAACCCAGTCAACTGCTTACTGGGCTATTGACTTTGACTCCGGCCCCACCTGTAAGCCTCTGTGTCTATCTGCCACTGGGTACACTTAGCAATTTCACCATTTAATTCAAAATAAAAATAATTCTAGGAAAAACCAAAAAATCCTATAAACTTTGGAAATTCATAACTAATTCATACTAACTCAGAAAAATATAAATTATATATGAAAAATGATCAGAATAATATGCTCTATCCAAATATGTCATTTGCATGCCTGACAAAAATCTTTAACATGTTGTTTACATAAGAAACACTAATAGGCCAAGTAATAAATAACATTTGGAGTTGGAAATTATTCTCTGATATATTCCCACTTCAATTAAATTGTTAGTAATGCACTAGATCAAATCATCATCACATTTTGCCTTGCCATGCATTTTGTGTGCATTAGAATACCTGTTGTTTATTTGTTTTCGCGTTTGCTTCTTATTGGTAGATCCTGAGACCACTGTAGACTACGTGTACGACTACACTTCCGAGGATCCGATTGCCTCTTCAGAGCTTCCAGGCAAGCAAAACCCCCTTGATCATTCTAGATATCGCCTACTCTTTCTCTCTGCATTCTTGCATTAGAGTATCGATTCAGTATGTTGTTCGGTAGATCATATTCTCTGCATAGCCTGATTTTGTCGCCTATTATTGATGCATTTACCTGTTATCCTAGCATGATTAGTCTAGTAATGCTTGTGTCCCATCAGTTGGCCCTACACCCTTGTCCGTGTTGCTATGCTATATTACCGGGCAGTGATCCCTCTGGGCGATGATCACTGATATAATATACATTGATACTTGAGCATACTTATGAGTATACATATACATACATGCTATGATACACTATCGTAGACTCAGACTTCGGTGGCCTGCGAGATGGACTACGACAGGATGTTGATGGACGTGAATACGGTTACTGAGGTGGTGTGGATGTCGGAGATATGCCCTAGAGACAATGATAATAGTTATTTAGTATCTCCAAGTTTGTAAATTGATGTTTATGTTCCATGCTATAACTGCAATGATTCTCGAGTCTACAATAACCACGAGGCTCGGAGGGAAACTCATGTGCATGTGTGGTATAATAAACGGTGAAATGAATTCCTAGTTGTGCCTCTAAGACTAGCTCAAGTGTTGCATGATGGTCCTATTTTCCTGATCATGGGCATGACTATGCCGACAATTTTGAGGGCACAACGTTAGTGGAATGCTTGTTTGAATTGAGCCGAATTGATGTTATGATATGAGATACATTCATCACTAGTTAATGGTTAATAACACAGAGAAAGTTAACGTTTGCATAATTCCTTAGACCATGAGAGTATCGAGTTCCTTCATGCTTGCTTCGTGAACTTTGAGGTTTGTTAAATGTCATTTGTAACAGGGTGGCTATTACGGTGGCTTACGGGTTCACGGAAAAGTATGACAAGGAACTTGATAGCTCAAGAATGGAATTTGCTCCTCCAAGAATGGAGAGATATTCTTGGGGCCCTCTCGATGTTACGGTATCCATCATCGTCTGGCCAGACACAGTGTGATTTGATCACAGGGATGCTGGAATGCGGGAACGAGAAAAGAGAACAAAACCTGTAACGAGGTAATTGGCATAGTGGACAAGTTGTTGATTCACAGGGATGCCGATACATCTCACCTAGGGTTTTCTAACATATCGCGACCGAACCTATTGGGTCACATGCTTAAGGGTCATCTATCTGTTGAATACAAGACAGGGAGTCTGAGATAAAGTAACCGGAAAAGTTTCGGAGACGACGGAAAAGTTTCGGAGAGAAAACCGGAAATGTTTCGGAGATGAAAATCATCCTACCGGAAATGTTTTGGAACGCGTCCAGAATTATTTTAGGGGGTGCTGGAAATGTTCTGGACCTTGGGAAATATTTTTGGAGTAAACGATCGCGGAAAAATATTTCATGAATAGTTCTCATGAATAGTGGGATGTATAGTGGCAACACTATGTGGGTACTACCACTATTTGGTGGCTTTTTGGAAAGCCACCTTTTAGGTCTTTACCCAAAAAGTCAAGGGGATGACATGGGGTGGTGGGACCCTCTTTGGGGGGTGGGGGGCACACATGTGTGGCTAACCATGGGGAGCTCCTCCATGGAGCTCCACTAGCCACCCCATTTTGCCCTTATGAAAGACATTTTTCATGGGCATTTTGGTATTTTCAAGTGGCCTCTATCACTTGGACTTGGCCTATAAATAGAGGTGGAGAGGGCTCTCCATTCTCACTCAAGCTCTCTGATACACATGCCATGCATTATCTGGCCTTCTTCTCTCCCTCACACGAAATAGTTTCGTAGAGCCAAAAGGCTGTCTGGGTCCCGGTAGGAACTAGTTCTGGACAGCGAAGCCCTGCCGGATAGCTGACACCGTATGTGTGCAACCCCGTAAAGAGGTCGTAGGTTCGATCTTCTACCTAAGGGGATGTTCGAGGGTCCTCCTGATGAGTGATATTTTTACATTCATTTCACCTTTGTTTAAACCGAGATATTTCTTTAAATCGAGATATTCCCTCCGATATTGATACTAATGACTAATGAATGCAAAGGATTCCACAAATCCTGTCTTTATTTTGTATCTATAGGAAATGGACTACAAATGGACTAAATCAAGTCAAAACATGGAAAGAAGTAAAAGCGGACATAGAGGAAATAAACAGGAGGCGCAGCAGAGCAACCAGAGCAAAAGACGGCGTTCCATACGACTGCGACTGCTCATTTGAGTGGTCGTATGGCATAGATTCTGAGGCGGCTCGTCCACCTGAATAACTTTTATAAAGGGGACCACGTCGAAATGTCAATAGAACATCAAGCAAGTCATCCACAACAGAGCCATATTCATCCCCTTCATCAACCCTAGCCGCCGCCATCTCATCTCCATAGCCACCATCACCACCATAGTTCAACTCCATCTAGTTCATACTTGTAATCGTGCATCGCACAAGGCAACCATTGTAAGACATATTCCCAATAAATCAATCTTCAAGATGTGTTCTTCAATGTTTTCTTCATGTGATCTGATCTCCATTTGTGAGTAGTTCAGTAAGGTACGGGTTGAGGAAAAGACCTTGCAACCCTCCGTATTTGTTGTGGGGATCAATGGAAGAGCTTTGAATTAACGTCTCGTATGTGTAGCATAAAGTTGTTACATAGATGTCTCTTGTCTTGTCCGCGTTCTTCATCCCTGCAGGTACCCAGGATCATGGAGAGCGAGTCATGGGAAGGCTAGGGGAAAGGAGAACGTGAAGTGTTATTCTGAACACCAATGACAGAAATGTTTAGTATGGTAACACGGATCCAATTCTTGGGGATTCAAGAGGTGTAGTCATTAAAAACTCAAAGCTCTTGTCTGATTATTATAATATTAATTACTGAGGTAACCCCACGAGACGGATAGTGCCTGCGGTAGGACAACTGATTTTTGATGCAGGACTCGTGCCGGTCAAGATGTTATTTGGACACATCGCCCACTTTGGTTCGTAACAAGCACATCTCGATGGGTGACTTCCAGCGCACAAATTAATACCCTATCTGGTCCCAACACAAATACATGGTTGTAAGCATTAAGACCTCAATACAGTACTTTCTTTTTATTATAAATCTTACATCACTGCTAGCTTGATTGATCCGGTCAAAAGCTAGAAGTAATCCTTTAGCAATTTCTTGCTAGAGACCATCGCTTCAAGGGAACCTTTGTCTCGCGGGTTCGATAACCCATGTCACTTCTTGGGGAAATAGGTGTGGGGTACTTTCTGTTCCTTTACCGGATCATACAAAACGGAAGTATCAAGCCCTTTTTCTGGCGCCGTTGCCGGGGAGGAGTTTAGTGTTACTAGTCTTTGTGTTTAGAGTTTTTGTTAAAGTTTAGTTTCAGTTTTTGTCTTAGTTTTATTTTTGTTTTACTTTTATTTTTGTTGCAAGTATTGTCAGTTGAAAACACCAAAAAGATTACCATGGCTCGTAATCTTGGAAGTTTTGCTACTCCCACCAATAACTTCATGCGTGAACCCATAGCACAACCTGGGTTGCTGCCGCTGAGTATGAGATCAAACTGAACTTAGTTTCCATGGTCCAACAAGACCAATTTGGAGGCTTTGCTTCTGAAAATGCCGGCATGCACTTACATAATTTTACTGAATTGTGCAATATGACACGCATTAGAGATTATGACCCTGACGCTTTGAAGTTGCGTCTATTTCCTTTCTCTCTTAGAGGAAAAGCAAAGGAATGGCTTCTAGCCTTACCTAAAGGAAATATAACTTCTTGGGCTGATTCTTGCAGCAATTTTTTATCTAAGTTTTGTCCACCTGCAAAAATTATGCAACTTCATTCTCAGATTACAGGTTTCAAGCAAGACGAACATGAGCCAATAGCGCTTGCGTGGGAAAGAATGAAGGAAGCCATGAGAAACTGTCCTAATCATGGAATGGAGGAGTGGTTAATCCTTCATATGTTTTATAATGGTTTAAATCATATGTCAAAAACTATGCTTGATACAACTACGGGAGGAACAATCATGGGAAAACCCATAGAAGATGTCAAGAAACTACTTGATGATATGCAAGAGAACCATGCCCAATGGCATGTTGAAAGAACCACCACCAAGAGGGTGAATGCAATTGAAGAAAGTAATGTGGAGTTGACAGCCAAGCTTGATGAACTCATCTCCGTCATGAAAGGTAAAGAAGAGGTAAACGTGAATGCCATCACTAATGAAGAAGTTAGTGATGTGAATTTTATTGCTCGCAATAGCTATAATCCCAACTGGAAAAATAATGGATATGCTCCTAGACTTCCTTATCCTAATCCTAATGGAGCAACCAATAATTTAAATGGAGCTAATAGCAGCAAGAAAAATATTCTTGAAGATACTCTGAAAAGTTTCATTGCTAGTCAAACAGAGCAGAACGAAAACTTCAAAAATATTTTGAAGAATCATGATAACTTACATGGTCAATTGACCGGTAAGATTGTTGGACTAACAAATGATGTGCAGATGCTTGATACAAGATCCAAGAATATGGAAGCACAAGTGGCTAAAATTGCAGAGAGCCAAACATTGATCTTAGCTAAGTTTGCAGGTAAACCGGAACCTAACCCGGTTGAAGATATTAAAATGGTGAGAAGCAACGAAGGGAAGACCGAAGAACTGGACACAAGCCATGTGCCAGAGTATAATTATACCATTGCAGATTTTGTAAAGATGATATCAATGAAGTACCCACTACCTGAGGTATCTAACAACGAGGCATACAATGTTTTCGTTGAACAAGTTGCAGCCAAGGTACGTGAGTTAGATGATGAAAGAAAGAAGCTTTACAGTATGTTACCTACTAAGCAAGAAGATGCTTTTGAGCCTACTATAGAGATTGAGATTGGTTTAAATAAGTTCAATGCTTTATGTGTTCTAGGGGCTAGTGCTTCCACTATCCCTAAATCTGTTTATGATAGTCTCAATCTAGGTCCTTATGCTACTACTGAGATTATATTGAATATGCCTAATTCTACTTTCACTCAGGCAATAGGCATTAAGCGTGGAGTTATAATTCAAATAAATGATTGCCCTGTCATGATTGATCTTGTGATAGTTGATATGCTTGAAGATCCCATTGCTCCTATAATTCTCGGTAGACCTTTTCTAAGGACTATCAAAACTGAGATAAACGTGTTTGAGGGGAATGTAAGATTTGACTTACCCGCTAAAGATCCTTTTGTAAGACATTTCCCTAGGAAAAAGAGAATGAGGACCTACACAGGTGGTGGCATCATTCTGAATGCCAGAAGCTATGGTCTCAGTGTCCCCGCACCACCTTGATCACCACTACGGTCGAGCTAACCAACCGAAAACAAGAGCTTCATGGGAGGCAACCCACACAAATAAAGTAGACAAGTAAATTTTTTTTAATAAAGAGTGATTGAAGTTCTAGATAAAGAATTTGAGTTTGGAAGAGTTGTTCTAATGAAGGCTTTGCTATGTGCAAATTAAATTATATCTTGTACTGACGTTTGAATGCCTGGAAATATACCTATGTATTGTGTTGGAACTAACCCCACAAGAAAACGGAGAAAAAAAAGTTTCGGAAGAAACAGATCAAAAGACGGCCTTTCAAATGACTAGTGCGGTTGTTTGGGCGGTCGTATGACCTCCTGACGGTTCCAGCACACAACAGCCAGAGGAAACATGTTAAACGACGGCGTACCATATGGGCGCTTGCGCTCGGATGGGCGGTCGTTTGATACCTATGCAGAAACAACAAAGACCTCCAGAGCATTTGACGGCGTTCCATATGGGCGCACCCACCTGTTTGAGCGGTCGTATGACATCCTTGACCAGAGGCATAGAAAGATCAGATTAAACAACGGCGTTTTAAACGGGCGCTGCCGGTCATTTCAGCGGTCATATGAGGTATGTGCAGGCACAGGTAAGCTATCAGGGTTAACGAAGGCCTTTCATACGAGCACTTGCGCTCGTACGGGCGGTTGTATGGCACCCTGGCGGCCACAAAGAGCCCGAGGAAGGAGGTAAATCGCCCCCATCTCTTTCTTTTCTTCTTCTTCTTCCTCCAAACCTCTCCAAACCCTAGCAAAACTTCTCCCGATCTCCCTACTCATTCGTTTTCAGTTCAAATCCTTCCGTGTAATCGATCTATGGTACGTTTCTCCTCCGATCCCCAATTTATTTTTCACGAATCGATGTTCTACATGCCTAGCATTGCCATGACTAGGAGATGCATATTTTTGATCCAACTTTGAGTTTGGCTTGGATTTGTTGATGTTTTATTCTTGTAGCTGAAATAATTTTGTAGCCTTTGTTCTGTTTAATCTAGATAACCTAGACTTGCCATGGGACTGTTTTTAAATTAAATAATCTTAACTAAGAATAACCATGCACAAGAGAATGTCTTCAAAGACTTGGGAGTTGAGATAATTGAAGAGTAGATGATGTTTTAATAGACTCGATAGCACTTGTGGATTAAATTGTCTAGAGGAACTTAGTTGAAGGGTGAATGAGATTATGCCAAAAATCTATGTTGTATCTCTTACATGGTGTTACAGCTTCTCGCTGGTGCCATGGCCCTTGCTACTATATGCATGTGTACGTGTGTAAATGTGGCTTCGTCACCTTTCTTGATGTTATGCTGAGGACTCCGCTAGCCAATGAATGATCCACCAGAGCTACAGCTCAGATTTCGACTATGATTTTGTTACCGTACATAGTGGCAACACTACAAACAAATATTATTTGGCTTTCTCTTGAATAGGTGTGTATGTGGTAAATGCCTGGAACTGATCATAAAGCTCGAAAGAGACAATTATCGGCATAATCCCCTTCACGTGACAACCAAAGTTCCAGCAAACAATGATTGAAATTAAGTGCTTGAGAGCCTTGAGGAGGAGATAATTGTGGGTATGTCAATGAGCACTAAAGCATCATATTTTTCTACATGCCTTTCACTCCCTAACTTACATTTTTATGGCTCTATCAAAGGAAACTCTTCCGTGCATTCCCGACAAGCAAGTGTTGTCTAGAATAAATAGAATTAAGTGTTGCAAAGTTGTTTTATCTAGTAGATCAAAAACTTTGTATTGATTATCATTGCTTCGCTAACACTGGCATAATAAACCATGCCACCGCTACAGCTATACAAAGTTTTCAGGTCAAGAAGCGGAGGGCTATCTAGGCGTACCGATCGTAAGTGAACAAAAACCTTCTTGTTATTTCGGTTTAAACAACCTAGTTCCTTATGATTCGGATTTCTCTTTATGTTGCTCGAGGACGATCAAGTTTAAGCTTGGGGGGGTTGATGAGTGATATTTTTACACTCATTTCACCTTTGTTTAAACCGAGATATTTCTTTAAATCGAGATATTCGCTCCGATATTGGTACTAATGACTAATGAATGCAAAGGATTCCACAAATCCTCTCTTTTTTGTGTATCTACAGGAAATGGACTACAAATGGACTAAATCAAGTCAAAACATGGAAAGATGTAAAAGAGTAGATAGAGGAAATTAATAGGAGGAGTAGCAGAGCAACCAGAGCAAAAGATGGTGTTCCATACGACCGCGATCGCTTGTTTGAGAAGTCGTATGGCATGGATTCCGAGGTAGCTCGTCCACCTGAACAACTTTTATAAAGGGGAGCATGCTGAAATGTCAACAGAACATCGAGCAAGTCGTCCACAACAAAGCCATATTCATCCCCTTCATCAACCCTAGCCGCCGCCATCTCAACTTCATATCCACCATCAGCACCATAGTTCATCTCCATCTAGTTCATACTTGTAATCGTGCATCGCACAAGGCAACCATTGTAAGACATATTACCAATCAATCAATCTTCAAGATGTGTTCTTCAATGTTTTCTTCATGTGATCTGATCTCCATGTATGAGTAGTTCGGTAAGGTATGGGCTGAGGCAATGGCCTTGCAACCCTATGTATTTGTTGTGGGGATCAATGGAAGAGCTTTGAATTAATGTCACGTATGTGTAGCATAAAGTTGTTACGTAGATGTCTCTTGTCTTATCTGCGTTCGTCATCCCTGCAGGTACCCAGGATCATGGAGATCGAGTCACGGGAAGGCTAGGAGCAAGGAGAACATGAATAGTTATTCTGAACACCAGTGACAAAAAGGTTTAGTACGGTAACACGGATCCAATCCTTGGGAATTCAAGAGGTGTAGTCATTAAAAACCCAAAGCTCTTGTCTGATTATTATAATCTTAATTACCAACGTAACCTCACGAGACGGATAGGGCCTGCGGTAGGACAACTGATTCTTGATGTAGGACTCTTGCCGGTCAAGATGTTATTTGTACACATCCCCCACTTCGGTTTGTAACAAGCACATCTCGATCGGTGACTTCCAGTGCACAAATTAATACCCTATCTGGTCCCAACACAAATACATGGTTGTAAGCATTAAGACCTCAATACCCATACCTTCTTTTTATTATAAGTGTTACATCACTACTAGCTTGATTGATCCGGTCAAAAGCTGGAATTAATGCTTTACCAATTGTTTGCTAGAGACCATCGCTTCAAGGGAACCTTCCTCTCACGGGTTCGATAACCCAGGTCACTTCTTGGGGAAATAGGTGTGGGGTACTTTCTATTCCATTACCGGATCATACAAAAAGGAAGTATCACCTCCCGAAGGGCTGTCCGAGAGACCGTCCGAGGGACAGGTTGAGGGCCTCCCGAAGGGCTGTCCGAGAGACCGTCCGAGGGACTGGTTGAGGGCCTCCCGAAGGGCTGTCTGAGAGACCGTTCGAGGGACTGGTTGAGGGCCTCCCGAAGGGCTGTCCGAGAGACCGTCCGAGGGACTAATTGAGGGCCTCCCGAAAGGCTGTCCAAGGGACCGTCCGAGGGACCATCCGGGGGACTGCGTGTGGGCCTCCCGAAGGGCTGTCCGAGTGAACTTCAGAGGAGCTGTCTGAGAGAGAAAATCCTTGCGGTTGGGAGGTTGTAAAATCCTAGCTGTGGGGATCTGCAATGACGATCTTCACCGACTCTACTTTTGCTGCGCTATGAGTCGGTAATGATCAGATCAAAACCTTGTATGCATCTTCATAGTGGTCCTGGGCGTGTTCATAGTACGGAAATTTTTTGTTTTCTGTTGCGTTCCCCTACAGTGGTATTAGATCCAGGTTATGCGTAGATGCAGCTTTCGATCTAGAATACATGAGATGTATTGGTATTGCATAATATAATTTTGTAGTAGATGAGATCTATTACTGAAAATTATTTATGCGGGTAGCAGATGAAATCTATTACCCGATGTTCTTGTTGCTTCCCTTGAATTTGTGTAGTCCTGATCTTGACGGCATGATGGAATATTACAAAGTTCAGGCTATCCGCGATCCTACCATGCTACTCCTAAGTATGTGATACGTCTCCAACGTATCTATAATTTTTGCTTATTCCATGCTGTTATATTATCATTCTTGGATGTTTTACAATCACTTTATAGCAACTTTATATCATTTTTTGGGACTAACCTATTGACATAGTGCCAAAGTGCCAGTTACTATTTTTGCTTGTTTTTTTACTTCGTAGAATATCAGTACCAAACGGAGTCCAATCGCGATGAAACTTTTCGGAGAACTTTTTTGGACCAGAAGACACCCAGTGGGCCAATGAAGTACCAGAGAAGAGGGCCGAGGAGGCCACGAGACACCAGGGCGCGCCAGGAGGCCCCCGGCGCGCCCTGATGGGTTGTGCCCTCCTCGGGCCCCCTCTGCACCTCCTCTGACACCTATAAATTCCCCAATATTCAAAAAACCCTAGGGGAGTCGACGAAAAACACATCCAGCCACCGCAAGTTCCAGAACCTCGAGATCCAATCTAAACACCATCACGGAGGGTTTCATCTTCTTCATAGGTGCCTCTCCGATGAGGTGTGAGTAGTCCACCATAGACCTACGGGTCCGTAGGCAGTAGCTAGATGGCTTTCTCTCTCTCTTTTGATTCTCAATACAATGGTCTCTTGGAGATCTATTTGATGTAAACTTTTGCGGTGTGTTTGTTGCGATCTGATGAATTTTGAGTTCATGATCAGTTTCTATCCATGAATATTATTTGAGTTTTCTTTGATCTCTTATATGCATGATTACTTATAGCCTCGTATTTCTTCTTCGAATCTTTGGTTTAGGTAGGCCAACTAGATCGATTTTTCTTGCCATGGGAAGAGGTGCTTTGTGATGGGTTCGATCTTGCGGTGTCCTTTCCTAGTGACAGAAGGGGCAGCAAGGCACGCATGTATCATTGCTATTAAGGATAACAAGATGGGGTCTATCCCTACATGAATAGATCTTGTCTACATCATGTCATCGTTCTTATTGCATTACTCCGTTTCTCCATGAACTTAATACACTAGATGCATGCTGGATAGCAGTCAATGTGTGGAGTAATATTGGTAGATGCAGGCAGGAGTCGGTCTACTTATCTTGGACGTGATGCCTATATAATGATCATTGCCTTGGATATCGTCATGACTATTCGATTTCTATCAATTGCCCAACAGTAATTTGTTCACCCACCGTGCGCTATACTCATGAGAGAAGCCACTAGTGAATCCTACGACCCCCGGGTCTACTTTTCAAATATATTGCTTTCCGATCTATCTTTTTGCCTACTTGTTTTCAGATCTATTATACCAAAAAACCCAAAAATATATTGCTGCACTTTTCATTTGCCCTTTTTATTTGTGTTCTTGAGAGATCTATCTCTCCTATCTATCACTACCTAATCGATCTTTTTACCATAGAGAGATTGAGAACCTCTCTTTCGTGTCGGGTTGCAAGTATTTGTTATTTGTGTGTAGGTGCTGCTTATTAGGTGGTGGTGATCCTCCTACTGGTTCGATAACCTTGGTTTCATAACTGAGGGAAATACTTACCATCGCTGTGCTGCATCATCCCTTCCTCTTTGGGGAAATACCGACGCAGTCTCAAGCCACGTCAAAGGAATTTCTGGCGCCGTTGCCGGGGAGGAAGCGGTCTCTTCTACGTGCCAATCTCGGGCGCCGAGGAGGCTCCATCATCATCTACCAGGTTCCTAATCACAAATCTCATCTCCTTGCAATTACATTATTTGCCATTTGCCTCTCGTTTTCCTCTCCCCCACTTCACCAATTTGCCGTTTTATTCGCCCTCTTCTTTCGTTCGCCTTTTTCTCGTCAGATCTCTTATTTGCTTACCTTGTTGCCATGACTAGCATCACTACTCCCCCTTTGTCACCGGATTTTGAAGTTCTATACTTCAAACAAAAACAAGGGGAAAATCTGAAAGATGCCTGGTATAGGTTAATGGAATCCTATCGCATTTGCAATCTAAAGGGCGATGCAAAAGATTTGCTTTAATTTTTTTATATTGGATAAGCTTTGCATCATAGACAACTTCTGGATTTTGCCGCTAAAGGGAACTTTATTGAGCTTGATGCCAATACGGCTTATGAAATTTTGGAAGGAATATTGGGGATTCCTCCACTAAAAAAGGGGTTTTCTCCTACACAAGAAGGGGTTCAAATTCTAGACAAATTGGGTGACTTACATAAACATTTGGTCGAATTACAAAAATATAATGAACCTCTCAGACATATTAGTGGAAACCTCAATCGCATGAATACTTTGATTTCCCTTTGCAATAAGCGTTTGGATATTTTAGATCTCAGGATGGTTTCTTCTCCTGAAAATTTGGGAAAGCGTAAAGAGCCTCCTGGGTTTGAGAAAGCCCTCATAAAGATGGCGAAAAATGAATATACCAATACTTGAATCTATGCTTTATGCCTAGCTAGGGGCGTAAAACGATAGCGCTTGTTGGGAGGCAACCCAATGAATAAAATTTGTTTTACCTTTTTCTTTCTGTTTTTGAGTGTTGGCACAATTATGCTACTGGTACGATTGTGTTTTTATGTTTTAATTAGTGTTTGTGCCAAGTAAAGCCTTTAGGATGGTTCATAAGATGAGTAGAAACAATGCTGAATCTGAAACAGAAACTTTGACTCCAGTGTGTGAATTTTAATTTTTTATTGGAGCGTGATAAAAAGCTGAAATTTTAACACAGTATTGCTATACAAATCCCTTGCGTTGTCCTAATTTTTCAGAATTTTTAAAGTTCAAGAAGTACGGTTAGAGTACTGATTGCTACAGACTGTTCTGTTCTTAACAGATTCTGTTTTCATTGCATTGTGTGCTTGTTTTGATGAATCTATGGCTTATATTGGGGGATATAAGTCATGGCAAAGTTAAAATACAGTAGGTATAATGCAATAATAAAATATGAATGGGTTTACAACAGTACTTAGAGTGGTGCTTTGCTTTATTGTACTAACGGATCTCACGAAATTTTGTTGAGTTTTGTGTGATTGAAGTTTTCAAGTTTTGGGTGAGATCACGATGGATGAAGGAATAAGGAGTGAATAGAGCCTAAGCTTGGGGATGCTACCGCACCCCCAAGATATATCCAAAGAGAAACAAGCAACTAAGCTTGGGGATGCCCCGAGTGGCATCCCCTCTTTCTTCTAACGACCATCGGTATTTTTATTCGTCACATATCATGAGTTTTGCTTGGAGCGTCTTGTATCCTTTGAGTCTTTGTTTTCTTTGTTTGCTAGTTTTTCACTTGTATCCTTGCTGGACACACCTATTTGAGAGAGCCAAAATTATGCTATGATTTGTTAGAATTGCTCTATATACTTCACTTAAACTTTTTGAGCTATAGAATTGGTCTAGTGCTTCACTTATATCTTTTTGAGAACGGTGTGCTTGGAATTTTTTGTTGAAATACTGTCATGCTTCACTTAGATTAATTTGAGAGTTAGTAATTTTTTGAAGAAATCCTCTCTTGCTTCACTTATACCTTTTTGAGAGATGAAATCTCTATGCTCATATGCTTCACTTAAATTTGTTGAGGTTGTCAAAAAAGCAATGGCAATATATTAGACTAGTCCCAAAGTGATAGATATTCAAGGAGGATATAATAAAAACTTTCATGAAGATCATTGGACAAAGTAAACTTGATTCCTTGTAATAGTTTTGAGACATGATGATAGTAATATGTGAGTCATGTTAATGAGTAATTATGCTTTAGGAAGAATATTGGTGTTAAGGTTTGTGATTCCCTATGCAAGTACGAAAGTCAATAGTTATGCAATTAAATTACATCCTACTTATGGTGCATTATTCGGTGTTAGTTATGCTTAATGCCCATTTATGTGAATTTTCGCTTCTTGGTTTGTTGCTTCTCAATCTATTTGCTAGCCTCCATTTGTACTAAGAAGAAATACTACTTGTGCATCCAAAATCCTTAAACCAAGTTTTGCCTTATGAGTCCACCATACCAACCTATATGCGGTATTTCCATGCCGTTCTAAGCAAATTTGTATGTGCCACCTCTACTTTTCAAAATGATCGAATTTCTCTTTTGTGTGCTCGTACCGCTCATGAAACGGTAGGGGGTGACCGATATTTTTCCATGCTAGATGTGTTATTCTCAAGATGAGTGTTTATTCACTTGTCATTGCACGAGAGTATGGCGGTAATAGGGATGCCCAGTCCCGAAATGAAAAAAAAAGAAATTTACTTTATGTTGTCAAATAATAAATTCCTTGGAAAGTGTTGGTATGGAGGGCAACCGTGGATACGGCTAGCCATGGATTGTGAAAGAATGGTGGAAAAAGGAATAAACTTTATTTTCTGTTTGGGAACCGCCTATGATGTATCTAGCATGGAAAGGTATTGAACTCCTTTGTCGTTTTCGTTGACAGGAAAGGCATGCCACCCAAAATATTTTTCTCTCTCAATTTAAACTTTGAGCTGTGGCACCTCTACAAATCCCTACTTCCCTCTGCGAAGGGCATATCTATTTACTTTATGCAATTTTTATTTTAAAATTTGAGTCTCCATCTTCTCTTATAAAGCACCAACCAAGGGGCACTATGATCATACATGTGCATTAGGTGTAGTTAATATTTGAGTGTGTTTCATGAATGGATCAATGAGTGAGCATGATGGGTTAGGGATAACTTTCTTTAGTGTTGATATTTTGAAAGACTTGGTTGCTTGTTGATATGCTTGAGTATTGAAGTCTTTATGTCAAAACTAGACTATTGCTTTGAACCATCTATAAGTCCAAATGTCCATGCTACAAAGAAAAGAATATGACATGAACATGTTAGGCAGCATTCCACATCAAAAATTCTGTTTTTATCATTTACCTACTCAAGGACGAGTAGGAATTATGCTTGGGGATGCTGATACGTCTCCAACGTATCTATAATTTTTGCTTGTTCCATGCTATTATATTATCATTCTTGGATGTTTTACAACCACTTTATAGCAACTTTATATCATTTTTGGGGACTAACCTATTGACATAGTGCCAAAGTGCCAGTTGCTGTTTTTGCTTGTTTTTTTACTTCGCAGAATATCAGTACCAAACGGAGTCCTATCGCGATGAAACTTTTTGAAGAATTTTGTTGGACCAGAAGACACCCAGTCGGCCAAAGAAGTACCGTAGAAGAGGACCGAGAAGGCCACGAGACACCAGGGCGCGCCAGGGGGCCCCCGGTGCGCCCTGATGGGTTGTGCCCTCCTCGGGCCCCCTCTGCACCGCCTCTGACGCCTATAAATTCCCAAATATTCAGAAAACCCTATTGGAGTCGACGAAAAACACATCCAGCCGCCGCAAGTTCTAGAACCTCGAGATCCAATCTAAACACCATCACGGAGGGGTTCATCTTCTTCATAGGTGCCTCTCCGATGAGGTGTGAGTAGTCCACCATAGACCTACGGGTCCGTAGGCAGTAGCTAGATGGCTTTCTCTCTCTCTTTTGATTCTCAATACATTGGTCTCTTGGAGATCTATTTGATGTAAACTTTTGCGGTGTGTTTGTTGGGATCCGATGAATTTTGAGTTCATGATCAGTTTCTATGCATGAATATTATTTGAGTTTTCTTTGATCTCTTATATGCATGATTACTTATAGCCTCGTATTTCTTCTTCGAATCATTGGTTTAGTTAGGCCAACTAGATCAATTTTTGTTGCCATGGGAAGAGGTGCTTTGTGATGGGTTCGATCTTGTGGTGTCCTTTCCCAGTGATAGAAGGGGCAGCAAGGCATGCATGTATCGTTGCTAGTAAGGATAACAAGATGCACTAGTGCGGAAAAGGCCTTTAGTCCCGGTTGGGAAGGGCCTTTAGTCCCGGTTCACCAACCGGGACTAATCAATCGGGACTAAAGGCCCCCACCCTTTAGTCCCGGTTGGCTACGAACCGGGACTAAATCCCTACCACGTGGCCGGCAGGGCGCGCCGGAGGCAGGGGACCTTTAGTCCCGGTTGATGACACCAACCGGGACTAATTCCCTACCACGTGGCCGGCTGCGCGCGCCGGGGGCTGGGGACCTTTAGTCCCGGTTGGTGACACCAACCGGGACTAAAGGATTAGGGGTTTAAGGTTTATTGTTTATTTTTCCTTTTCATTTTGTGTTTTCCATTTAATTCTTTTTCATTTCAAACATATTTTAGCTACTACATACTGTACACGTTATGCATATATAATAGAATTTCTTGTAGAACCAATCATATATCATAGAATTTCTCGTACGACCATGCATACACATATATATATACAATTTGGTATATACAATTTCTCCTACAATTTGCAGATCATTACATGAAATGGTATTCTCCATCGGGAGATATGACCTGCTCAAGCAAAAATCCCGCCATTTCCTCTTGAAGTGCTCGTATGCGGTCCTTTGATAGGTGCCTGTCCCGCATCTCCACCATCTTTAAAGAAGGAGATCAATATGAATATACTAGTTGTGTGTATATATATTAGCTAGGTCATGATAAAAAATATGTGAATAGTGTTTACGTACCCAAAGATGTCTTGTATCTTCGCTCCTTTCTTCGGTTATTAAGCGAATGTTCTCGCAAACATAGTATGCACATAAATTAGTCCCTTGTGGCTGCCTCGTGCACTTTACGAGAATAGAATTCAATCAGATAATAATCAAGCATGATAATGGTATTGAAACTAGAATTAAAGAGATGCGCAGACGTAGCTAGTACTACTTAATTACCTTGGACCGTTTCCATTTCAGCTGTGGTTTCTAGACACCGACAACCTCTTTGATGAACTTTTTCCAAACCCTGCCCGGCAAAGAAAATAAATAAAGGAGTTATTAATTACTTGATATCAGGAAATGAACTAAAGAGGCCGACATAGTGCGATAATGATTGAAATTACCTGTCGAGCATCAAATACAGGTTTCTGTATTCTTCATAGTTTTTATATAGTGAGTCCAGTACTTCCATAGTTCCCTCGTCAACTCTAATGATTAGCAGGATCCAGTGGAATCTGCGCACACGTTTGTATAAGCGGGCATGCATAACTCATCAACTACACTTAACATCGAGTAAGCAAAAATAGTATTTGTAGTACGAGACAGTAACACTCACTTGAAGTTGTAAGGAAAAAGTATTTTTGGTCTGGTATTTAATTTCTTCAAAAACATTAGCAAGTTATTCTCTGTGTCTTGGGGTTGGTCTTGCATTTGTTTTTCATAAACGGTATTTGGGTCAATGAACCCAATAGGCTCCATCTCTTTTCGATTCAAACATCTTCATTCTGCATAATACCAGACAAAAGAATATAGTGAGGATAATTATAGGCAATGAACGAGCTGAGTTAGAGACATAAATTACAGAAAAAAATCTCTTACAGACAATAGCAACTGACGAGAGATTTGTCGAGTGCGTCTTGATTGAATAACTGGAAAAATTTTGGCCAGTCAATCCACAAATTGTTTGCATGGAAGTAATGCTCTTTCTCGACTTTCACCATGAGCCCCTCTCACCCGACCTTTATTTCTCTCAGGTACCAGTCATGCAAGTTGCGCATTTGCGTTGATAGAAGCTTCTCCTCGTCAGGTCTGACCAGAGGGTTCCCGGGGACATATTTCCTTGCATTCGGATCCGCCTTGGGGATTTCCTCCATGCCTAGGAGTGCTTCAATAGTGATACCGATCTTTCTAGCATTCTCTCTATCAGCGTCGGTTATTACCGCCTTATCGGTACTCACCTTGAGCTGGGGGATCAATTGCACTGCCTGTTCTCCGAGCTAGGGAACAGTTTTCCCGCATTTATTACTACTACCTGAACGGCTCGACGATTGTCTTTTTTGTTGATGATATGACTTGGTAATAGAGCGTTCATAGTCTGATCGCTTTTTCTCCATAGACAGTTTAGCAATATCCACAAAGTGTTGTACGACTTTCTCAGGTATTTTCTCCTTTGGCGGCGGGGGCGGTGTCGGTGCAAAATGGGCCTTCACTTCGGAAGCCACTTGGGCTTCGTTTTCCTCGACAGTCATCTCGTAAGCTAACTTCTTTTTGGAAGGAGGCTCGGATTTCTTCTTGGAAGGAGGCTCGGATTTCTTCTTTGGTTCTCTCTTCCGCTTTGGAATCGGCTGACGCGGCGGAGATCGATATCGTGGACTCGCGCTAGGCTCCGTCTCGGGGTGGGGTGGATTCAGCTGACGCGGCGGAGATCGATATGGCGGACTCGCGTTGCGCTCTGTCTCGAGGTGGGTTGGAGTCAGCTGACGCGGCGGACTTGGAGGAGGAGTCGGTGGTCTTGGCACCGAGTTTGGAAACACGATGCATTCCTTTTTCCATACAGTGATACCACGTATGGCTTCTCCCAGTGTCTGCTCCTCCCCTTTACCTCTAGGAAAGTCAAGCTCTAGTGATTCATATCTCGACATAACTTCATCCACCCTGACACGAGCATAGCCAGGTGGAATGAGATCGCCGTGGATGGTTGCTTCAGGTGCATTCGGTAAAGCAATGCCCTCCGCCACCTTCATGGATATGTTCTTCATTTTCATGTGTAGCTCACAAGGTGTCATCTCTTGGATATCATCCACGGGGTAGCGAGTCAGCAGTGCATCATCGGCCGGGACCCGAAATTAGTCTGCATCCTGCTTCTTCTTTCTCCCACGGCTTCTGTAACTGGCATTCCACCCTGCAAACCCCTCAACCCACGGAACAACGCCTTTGCCTCGTGTTCGTCCTGGGTGTTCAGGATTGCCGAGGGCGCGTGTAAGCTCGTCGTTCTCTCTATCGGGCTGGAACGCCTCTGTTCGAGCCTCTTCTATTGCTCGAAGTAAATTATCCGAGGCTTCTTTAAGACTTGCCTGTTCAATAATCTCCCCTGTCTTTGGGTCCAACTTTCCCCCATGCACATAAAACCAAGTCCTGCACCTGTCGGGCCAACCCACTGTTTTTGGAGTGACCCCTGCAGCAATCATCTTTTGCTCAGATTCATCCCACTTAGGCAACCTAGTCTTGTAGCCACCTGGCCCCAGAACATGGTGAAACTTTTTTATCTTGTTTATTCTCGACCGTTCCTTAGGATCTTTTCCGATTCCTTGAACTCCACAAATGAGTCCCAGTGATCTTTTACCTTCTCTAGTGCTCCAGTGAATTCTGGAGTATTCTTTCCTGTGCTGACGTAGTTGGCCCATAATTTTTTTCTTCCAAGTCTGGAATTGTGTGGCCATCTTCTTAAGAGCATACTTCTTGACTTTCTCCCGTTGGAGATTTGTGAAACCCTCTGGTAGGGTGAAATGTGACATGAGCGTATCCCAAAGCAGATTTTTGGCTCTTTCGTCGACATAACTAACTCCTCGATCTTTCTTTGGCTTATTCCAATCTTGAACGGTGATCGGGATTTGGTCCCTAACAATAACTCCGCATTGACGTATAAATTTGTTCACATGCTTTTTAGGAGCAATCGGTTCGCCATCTGCTTTGATTTCATCGATGTTGTACATTGTGCCATCGGGCAACTTTTTGGCCGGGCCTCGTACTGTCTTGTAGAAGATTTGCTCAATCCGGAGGGCTAAAAGAAGAAAGATTCGTTGATATATATATAAATATACAAATCAATTAATACATCTAATGATCACCAGAGGCCAAATATATATACCTCGCCGGACATTGTTAATTGGAGAAAAATTTCTTCGGCATCATTGTCAGCTGGTTCCCCTTCGTCTCTTGGTTGTTCTTCCTCAATTCCCTCACCGGATGGGTTAAGATATTGGTCTACTTCTTCATTCTCTTCGTTTCCGGAGTGTATCATGTCGTACATGACATTCTCTTTATCATGGTCTCTGTCTCTACCGTCCATAGCTTAACTAATCCAGAACAAATATAAAACAATTAGAATGCATTCAATAAGGAAAACTGGAGATATGCAATCAATACAAGGCAATGCAACAATATGATCATATATATTATTATCATATAATATCACTAATACATCTCGAATAATCTAGTTAATACATCATCGAATATTATCACTAATACATCGTCTCGAATATTATTATATAATATCACTAATACAGATCCAGTTGACGTCTCGCGGCGCAGGCGGTGGACACCCAAAGAGAAGGAACCATCACAGGATCATAGCTCGGGTGAGATCCCTGAAGAACCTGCCAGGTATTGGAGAACCTGACGTCCATAGCAACCATGTAGCGACGGACGTGCTCGTCCTGCTCCCTGAAACGGCGACGTACCACCTCCATTGGGGCCGGCTCCCTCCGCACCGATAGTGGCCCACGCAACCGCCACCAAAGAAGCTCCGGGTCGACGACGAGACCCGGATTACTCACCAAGATGCGCACCCCGGAAGGTAGCACCTCCAAGTGCCAGCCCGACGGAGCCCAGTCCCGGACATGGCGCCTCTCAAGCAGGTTGTCGCCACCGAGTCGACGACGAGGATGCGGGCCGGGCATCGTCGATGCCAAAAATGTTTCTATGCAAATTTAACATTTTTTAAATGCTTGATAATGATTTTTGTAATTCTTGTTCACTTGATTTTGCAAATACATGACAAACTTTTGCAAATACAACATTAAGATATTAACATTTTCCAAATAAGATATTAACATGTTTTTGATCAATATTTTTAAGATACAACAATAAAATATTTTTAATACATGGTCAACTTTTTTCTATGCAACTTTTTTCTATGCAATTTTTTCTATACTATACATGATACAATATTAAAAGTATAAAAAACTAAAAAACAGAAAAAAAAACTAGCTAGTGAAAAATAATAATAATCTATGCAAATTCCACCGGTCATCTACATACATACATTGTATACATACATACATACATATACTAAGCATCTACACCATCTAGTGAAAAAAAACAATCTATGAAAAAAAACTAGCTAGTGAAAAAAACACAATCTATGAAAAAAAACTAGCTCGTGAAAAAAACAATCTATGCAAATTCCACCGTTCATCTACATACATACATACATTGTATATATACATACATATACTAAGCATCTACAACATCTACTGAAAAAAAAGATAAAAAAATTAAGGAGGGAGGCTCACCGGCCGGGATCGTCGGGGCGGAGGGATGCAGGGAGGACGCCGGTGACGGAGGAGCGGTGCCGGAGACGGAGGAGGACGCCGGAGGCGGGGAGGAGTGGCGCCGTCGCTGGCTCGGGCCGCGGCAGCTTGTGAAGAAGCACGGTCGTCGATCGCGAGGCGGGCGCGCGCGGAGGAGCGGCGGCGGCGGGCAGCGTAGCGGCGCCAGCGCGGGTTCGGGCGGCGCTTGGGAGCAGAGCGGCCGGACGGCGACGTCGAGGTCCGACAGCCTGGTGGCGTCGTGGTCTTCGGCGCCGTTGGGGGAAACTAGATGAGTTTGGGAATTTTGCCAAGTGCTGTTTATATACAGAGACCTTTAGTCCCTGTTGGTGGCTCCAACCGGGACTAAAGGACCCCCTTTAGTCCCGGTGAGAGCCACCAACCGGGACTACAGGTGAAGTCCCGGTTGGTGGCTCGCACCGGGACTAAAGGGGGTCCTTTAGTCCCGGTTGGAGCCACCAACCGGGACTAAAGGGTTGGGTGCGCACGCGGAGCTGACGCGGGTGGGAGTTTAGTCCCACCTCGCTAGTTAAGGAGCACGACAACCATCTTATAAGCCCCGCTGTGAGAGAGGCAGCACGAGCCTCTCTCAAACCGAACACGTGCCTACTTGTCACTATTACTCTGCCCTGTTGGGCCCACTAGCAGATGCTCTACGGGCCTGCATCCTGGCCCTGTTGGGCTTCTAGTCTAATGCAGGCCGTGTAGCACTGCCCGGTAGGCGGGCATTTTTTTATTTCTTTCCTTTTTTTTAACCTTTAGTCCCGGTTGGTGGCTCCAACCGGGACTAAAGGTATATTTCTCTTTTTTGTTTTGTTTTGTTTTTCTAAATAGGACAGTTTTTGTTTTTAGATTTGGAATAACTGTCAGAATATTTATAGTTTTTGAATGAATCTTTTTGCTTTAGGTCAACAAAAATACAAACTTTCTGTTAGTGCCAGTAGTTTTCAAATTTAAATTGTGTGAATCACTAGTTTTTGAATAACTTTAGTTTAAAAATAGATTTTTGAGTGATTGTTTTTCCTGTTGTTTAATATTAGTATGTTTTATCATTATGTTCAATTTGGGAATTTTTAGGATATTTTAAATAGGTGTTTCAATCAAAACCAGATTCTGTTTAACTCTTTTAGTTTTATACCTTCATTTGTTTTAATCAAAAGCAGTACAAATGAACTCTGAAAAGGTTGAAACTTGGCATGGTATCATCATTTCACCCACATAGCATGTGCTAAAAAGTTGAGAGGGTTACGGCAAAAACTGGATGCACTTCGTGTACAAACTGGACCATCTCCTTCGAAGTATGAGGGTTTCGGACGAAAACTCATCTGTTACAAAGGCATTTCATTTTTTGAAACTTATTTCAACTCCAGACTTTTTGTGCATTCAATATGCACCATTCAAAGCCACATCCTAAAATTTCATCGCTTTCTAACTTCATTTGCTATTTTTCATGCATTTAATAATTTTTTTGTCCTGAATGACCCTGAAATTGAAAAGCAGTACAAATGAACTCTGAAAAGGTTGAAACTTGGCATGGTATCATCATTTCACACACATAGTATGTGCTAAAAAGTTGAGAGGGTTACGGCAAAAACTGGATGCACTTCGTGTACAAACTGGACCATCTCCTTCGAAGTATGAGGGTTTCGGACGAAAACTCATCTGTTACAAAGGCATTTCATTTTTTTGAACTTATTTCAACTCCAGACTTTTTGTGCATTCAATATGCACCATTCAAAGCCACATCGTCAAATTTCAACCATTTCTAACTTCAGTTGCTGTTTTTCATGCATTTAATGATTTTTTTGCGCTGAATGACCCTGAAATTGAAAAGCAGTACAAATGAACTCTGAAAAGGTTGAAACTTGGCATGGTATGATCATTTCACACACATAGCATGTGCTAAAAAGTTGAGAGGGTTACGGCAAAAACTAGATGCACTTCATGTACAAACTGGACCATCTTGGCTACTCACTAGAGAAGAAAGTGATGACGGTGAAGCCGATCACATCCCAGAGTGGGATCTTGGGGTATAAAACTTTTTCTTCGCGTGTGTCCCTTGCTTGTTGCACCGTAACCATGGACAATCATCATCATTTAACAGGATGCTTGGGTCAGTCTTCACTGTGAAGGGAGGAATTTCATCAAACTTTTCATAATCTTTTGACATATCTGTCTTGTCCTCCACTCCCACGATGTTTCTTTTCCCTGAAAGAACTATGTGGCGCTTTGGCTCATCATATGATGTATCCGCTTTCTTATGTTTTCTTTTTCTCGGTTTAGTAGACATGTCCTTCACATAGAAAACCTGCGCCACATCATTGGCTAGGACGAATGGTTCCTCTGTGTACCCAAGATTGTTGATATCCACTGTTGTCATTCCATACTGCGGGTCTACCATTACCCCGCCTCTTGTAAGATTGACCCATATATCCTCTATGTAACCATAATATGTGTCCTTTTCCCTATTGGTGTTTGCTGCATCATCAAAGCGGACACCATTGTTTTGGTTGGTGCTCTTTTTGTCTTGGGCGATCGTGTAAAATGTATTCCCATTTATCTCGTACCCTTGGAAAGTCAATATAGTTGAAGATGGTGTCATGGCCAACAAGTATAGATCAGCTTCAACAATGTTGTCATTCATGAGATGTGTTTGCAACCAACCGCCGAAAGCCGCAATGTGTGTACGTTTAATCCAGGGGTCAGACTGCTCCGGGTTCTTGGAGCATATAATATCCATGTGTTTCTCGATATACGGGGTCACCAAGGTAGAACTTTGTAGAACTGTGTAGTGTGCTTGCGCCCAAGAATGCCCGTCCCTACATATTATTGATTTTGGTCCTAGCGTGCCTTTTCCACGCAGTCTCCCCTCATGCCGCGATCGAGGAACACCAATCGGCTTAAGGTCAGGAATAAAGTCAACACAAAACTCAATAACCTCCTCTGTTTCATGGCCCTTGGAGATGCTTCCTTCTGGCCTAGCATGGTTACGAACATATCTCTTTAAGACTCCCATGAACCTCTCAAAGGGGAACATATTGTGTAGAAATACAGGACCCAGAATGGCAATCTCTTCGACTAGGTGAACTAGGACGTGCGTCATAATATTGAAAAAGGATGGTGGGAACACCAACTCGAAACTGACATGACATTGGACCAAATCATTCTGTAACCTTGGTAGGATTTCCGAATCGATTACCTTCTGAGAAATTGCATTGAGGAATGCACATAGCTTCACAATGGCTAATCGAACATTTTCTGATAGAAGCCCCCTCAATGCAACTGGAAGCAATTGCATCATGATCACGTGGCAGTCATGAGACTTTAGGTTCTGGAATTTTTTTCTCTGCCATATTTATTATTCCCTTTATATTCGACGAGAAGCCAGACGGGACCTTCATACTGAGCAGGCATTCAAAAAATATTTCCTTCTCTGCTTTGGCAAGAGCATAGCTGGCAGGACCTTGATACTGCAGCTTTGGATGCATGCTGTCTTTTTCGTTCGTACGTTGCTGGTCCTGCCGTGCCTCCGGTGTATCTTTTGTCTTCCCATACACGCCTAGGAAGCTTAGCAGGTTCATGCAAAGATTCTTCGTCACATGCATCACGTCGATTGCAGAGCGGACCTCTAGGACTTTCTAATATTCTAGCTCCCAAAATATAGATTTCTTCTTCCACATGGGGGCGTGTCCGTTAAAGTCATTCGGAACAGATTGTCCGCCAAGACCATTTCCAAAGGTTACTTGTAAATCCTTGACCATATCAAGTATATAATCACCAGTATGGAGGACATGCTTCTTTCGGTGATCTGCCTCACCTTTGAAATGCTTGCCTTTCTTTCTTAAGGCATGCTTGGTCGGAAGAAATCGACAATGTCCCAGGTACACATTCTTCTTGCATTTGTCCAAATATATACTTTTAGTCCCATCTAAACAGTGCATGCATGCGTGGTATCCCTTGTTTGTCTGTCCTGAAAGGTTACTAAGAGCAGGCCAATCATTGATGGTTACAAACAGCAACGCTCTTAGGTCAAATTCCTGCTGTTTGTGCTCATCCCACACACGTACACCTTTTTTATTCCACAGCTGTAAAAGTTCATCAACTAATGGCCTTAGGTACACATCAATGTAGTTGCCGGTTTGCTTAGGGCCTTGGATGAGCACTGGCATCATAATGAACTTCTGCTTCATGCACAACCAGGGAGGAAGGTTATAGATACATAGAGTCACAGGCCAGGTGCTATGATTGCTGTTCTGCTCCCCAAAAGGATTAATGCCATATGCATTTAAACCAAACCATAAGTTCCTTTGGTCATCTGCAAAGTCTGGCCAGTTTCTCTCGATTTTTCTCCACTGTGACCCATCAGCGGGTACTCTCAACTTCCCGTCTTTCTTACGGTCTTCTTTGTGCCATCGCAACAACTTGGCATGCTCTTTGTTTCTGAACAGTCGTTTCAACCATGGTATTATAGGAGCATTCCACATCACCTTGGCAGGAACCCTCTTCCTGCTGGGGCGCTCGCCCTCAACATCATCAGCAGGGTCATCTCGTGTTATCTTATACGGCAATGCACCGCATACCGGCATGTATTCAAATTCTCGTACTCCTCACCGCGATAGAGGATGCAGTCATTAGGGCATGCATGTATCTTCTGCACCTCTAATCCTAGAGGGCAGAGAACCTTCTTTGCTTCGTACGTACTATCAGGCAATTCGTTATCCTTTGGAAGCTTCTTCTTCATTATTTTCAGTAGCTTCCCAAATCCCTTGTCAGATACACCATTCTCTGCCTTCCATTGCAGCAATTCCAGTGCGGTACCGAGCTTTGTGTTGCCATCTTCGCAATTTGGGTACAACAAATTTTCGTGATCCTCTAACATGCGCCACAACTTCAACTTCTCCTTTTCACTTTCGTAGTTTCTCTTTGCATCAGCAATGGCCCGACCAAGATCATCAGCGGGCTCATCTGATGCCTCTTCTTCAGCTTCTTCTTCTTCATTCTCTTCCCCCATTGTAGTACCATCGTATTCAGGGAACCCAGGATAGTTGTCATCATCCTCTTCTTCTTCAGTCTCTTCCATTATAACCCCTCTTTCTCCGTGCTTGGTCCAACAGTTATAGCCGGACATGAAACCGGACGTAAATAGGTGGACGTGAATGCCTTTTGAGCTAGAGTAATTCTTATCGTTCTTACAGACACCACATGGACAACACATAAAACCATTCCGCTTGTTTGCCTCAGCCGCACGCAGAAAACTATGCACGCCATTAATGAACTGGGGAGAGCGTCGGTCATTGTACATCCATTGCCGACTCATCTTCATTACACAACACCGAAAAGACCAAATAAATACAAGTTCATACATAAAGTTCATACACACTTATTCTCATAAAACAACATAAAACTATCTACACTAAAGGGCACTTTGCCGTCTGCTGGCAGACGGCAAAGATGCAAAGGTCTTTGCCGTCTGCGAGCAGACGGCAAAGGGCATGGACGGCACACGTGGCAGCTTAGGTCCATTAAGGGGTTAACGGCGTACTTTGCCGTCTGCTAGCAGACGGCAAAGTGGGCAAATAGGCCAGCCCAGGTTGCCCCAGGTAGCTGCCACGTGGCTCGCTTTGCCATCTGCTGGCAGACCGCAAAGATGCAAAGTTCTTTGCCGTCTGCCAGTCGACCGCAAAGCAACCACATAGGCCACCCCAGTGCCCCCCCAGGTTGCACAGGTAGCTGCCACGTGGCAGCTTTGCCGTCTGCTGGCAGACGGCAAAACTCTTTGCCGTCTGCCAGCGGACGGCAAAGTGCCTGTACTGCCCCTATTTTTCTGTTTTTTCTTAAATTCAATCAATTTCACAGATATATATATATATATACATTTGAAAATACTTTCAACAAGCATACATATCCCTGCCATATGGATATGATCATCCAACACATATACATACCAACTCAAAAGTCCATATCCAACATATATATATAGCCAACATATATCCAACAACAAGCATACAATGGTTTCATCCATACATACATATATAGGTAGCAAGTTTCACATTGTTCATCCTACAAAATCAAAACAAAAAGGAAGGACAAGGAGAAGAGTAGACTCCATCAACGCAAGCTTCCGTGATCTAAAGCAAATCTGCAAATTGGGAAAGAAGAAAGTTAGAAGAAGAAGAAGAAGAAGAAGAAGAAGAAGTAGAAGTAGAAGAAGAAGAAGAAGAAGTGTAGGTCATTTTTGAGCTATCCTAGTTAAAATCGGTCATTTTGGAGCTAGGTAAGGTTATTTTGTCATTTTGGAGGAAAATAAACTAATGATATGACAGTTTGGAGCTAAACCAAGGTTATTATGCCATTTTTACCTAAGTAAGCTAATTATGTCATAAATGAACTAGCTAAGCTAAGTATAGATCATTATTGAGCTATCCTAGGTAGTTATGCCATTTTTAGCTAACTAAGCATATTAAGTCATTTTGGAGGAAAAAATGCTAAGTATAGGTCATTTTATAGCTATCCTAGGTAAAATATGTTATTTTGGAGCTAAGTAAGGTTATTATGTCATTTTCAAGGAAAATAAGCTAAGTATAGGTCATTTTGGAGCTAAATAGGTCATTTCTTAAGCTAAGTATGCATTTGTTAATCAAAACACTTGGGAAAACATACCATCATCACGGAGGTGAAGGACCAGTCGGGTTTGCGCCAGTGTGAGACGAGGAAGGACCGGTCGGGGTTGCGGCAGACGCAGAAGGATCGGTCGATGCTTGTCGGGAGGAATGCTGCACCAAAGATCATTTGCAATGTCTCATTAGCATGATGCAACTCAAATGTGAATACTAGTAACTAATGACCATTCAAATGAAACTCACCGTGGGCGCTGTACCAATCTGGGGCATCGGCGGAGGGGTCTGACCGTTGTTCTGGCACACGGTCTGCACATTTTGTTTTCATGAGTCAGTCATATTAGTTAGTGATGAAACGAACATTATGTGCATGATTTGGCTAATATGCAGGAGAAACTTACCACGAGGAGCTCGTATAGGGCCCGGTGAGACGCGTCGTTCTGGTTCCTCTCCTCCTCCACCAGCCTAGCCGTCCTCTCCTCCATGTCCCTCTCCCTCTCTGCCGCCTGCCTGTTTGCCTCCGCCAGAAGCTCCTGGGCCCTAGCCTCGATGGCGAGATCCATTGGCCATGGACGAGGCCTTATCTCAGGATCGGAGCTCGTCTGGCGCTTCTTGATCTCCGGGAGAGTTCTAGGACAATGTATCAGTCCATCCCCAATGGCTATCGAGCCATGGGGCCTCCCGCCACCAGATATCATCACGAGCTCTGGATCAAAAGGACTCTGGCTCGGGTTGAAGTCCTCCCCTTTCCTCGTCTTCCCCTCATCTCTGTACCTCATGAGCTTGTTGTGGGAGGAGATGCTGCTGAAGCTCTCTGGATGATCGAGGTCATCCTCAGAGAATGCCTTGGCCTTCTTGTACGGGGCAGTACGGGCCATGGCATAGAGGTTGAACAACGGTGGCACCTCCTTCTTGTTGTGTCGCGCCTAAAAGAGAGGAACAAAATATTAGTTAAGGGCTCAAGCTAGCATGAAGAATGAAATTGCATGAATCATGAAGCAAACCACATACCCAGTGATCCCCGAACTCAAATAGGTTGGAGCTCCCTTGATGGTGTGATGCACCTTTCATTTGGGCACGCTTATCCTTGGCCTTGTTGTGGACGGCTAGCCATTGGGGAGAGCACCACTCATCCACCAACGCCTCCCAACAGTCCATCCTATCCGCACACCATCTCGGGGGCACCTAAGTTAGACAAGAGAAATTTCAGCGCTACGCCTATGAATCAAATCAAGAAAACTAAGTACAAGGCCTTAAGAATAGGTAATTACCTTCATGTACTTCTCCTTACTCAGAAACTTGCCACGGCACTTCTTCTTGGCCCTCTTAATGTTAGTCGAGACGTAGTAGTCAGGAACAGCCTGCACCCGAGTCTCGTGCCGTAAGTTTTGAAATAGACGATTGCACTCGGCTACGAGAACAATAGCCGCGTCCGCCTCGTGTTCCTCAAGACACCTGTAGAAGGTCTGCAATCAAACAAGACAACACTGATTAGTACAATTACTAGGTGCTGTTGATTTTTAATTCTGTAAAGGAGAAATTACCCAAAACCGCCGGATCACAATGTCGGCCACCATCTCGCACAAGACACCGTCGACCCTCTCCTCCGGCGGGGCCAGGGCAGCCACGTACAGCTCCCAGCTCAGTGCTAGCTGTGGAACCTCACCCTCACCGGGCAACGTGACCCACCCCGGGAAGTGGTGTCGGTAAAGCACACCAAGGACCTCGTTGGGCCTGCGGACACCAGGGGCATGTTTCCAACCCCTGCAGTATGACAAGGCCAACACATTAAATATTAATTTGAAGAAACATGAAGGCAAAAGGTTAAAAAAGAGTAAATGCATTTACTTATCCCCATTAGGCACAATCAACCACCTCTGATCGCGGGTCGCCGGCACGGGTGGGAGCTTTGTACCACCACGCTGGTAGACCTTCTTACCCTCCTCAACCAGCTCGCCCTCGCTATAGCTATCCTCAGAAAAGCTGTCCTCGCCACCATCAGCATGGTCACTAGCCTCCGGAGTCACGTGGGACGAAGACTCTGGGACCGGAGTCTCCTGGGACGAAGGCTCGATGACCCGAGGCTCATCGGCCCGAGGCTCGTGGACCGGAGTCCGATACGGGTCCAAGTCAGATGGGTCCACCTGAGACGGAGCACTCCTGTGGTCGGGAGAATCAACTGGGGGTGGCGGCGAGGAAGGCGCAGCAGCCTTCCTACCTCTCCCGCCGCCACGTCCACCTCTAGCACCCCTCTTCGTCTTCCCCCGACCTCTCCCGGCCGAAGAAGAAGCGCCCGCCGGTGTTTGCATACTGTCTACCAGCGCTCTCCGGAGGTGCTGGGGTGGAATAATAGCACCCCTCCCAGCATGCGCCGAGGAAGGAGGCTCGGAGCGCTCTCGACCCGCGCCCACCATCTGTCAACACCTGCAATGACAAAGAGTAAACGAAATTAGTACAACATAAAAAAAATTGAATACCTAATAACATGAACTAATTAATAATATATATGTACATAATAATAATTGAATACCTGACATTACTAATATTAATCTTCATCGTCTATATATGCTCCAGGATCAATAAATGCATAATCATCATCACTATCAGTAATGACGTGCTCATCAGCAGCATCAATAAATGCATCAACATGTGGAAGGGCTCCTTTATGTAATCGGTCAAGCATTGACAGGTCATCCGCAGCAGTAACCTCTTCTTCTTCCGTCTCTTCTTGTTCCGGCTCAGGGGTGAAGTCGGATTCACTGTCGCTGTCTACCTCAATGTTCTGGGGTGAAGTAGAGCGGTTCTTGAAACATTTTTTGTAAACACGTGTTTCTTGTAAGAATTCTCCTTCATATGTGTCTGGGTAAATGTGAGGTTCATAATCATCTTCATTGAGGGGAGGTGGTCTAAAATGTGGCGGCACATCATTAACGACATCCCAACCATTCAGATTTGGATCAGTTTGGCAGGCCCACGGTAGATAGAAAACTTGGGTCGCCTGTTGAGCCGTAATATAGACATCGGGAACATCTAAATGGGTGCTTTGTTTGATTTCGACTAGCCCTATATGTTCATGAGTCCTTCTAGTCTCCTTCGGCTGGAACCAATAACATTTGAAGACTACGACGTTTGGTGGGTTTTCACCAAAGAATGTAAGTTCATAAATTGCTTCAACTCTTCCATAATACTCGACCCCACCTTCGCCGACAGCGGAGACACAACAATTTGTAGACTTTCGGTCGGCCATAGATAGCTCTTTGCCAAAAGTACGAAAGCGATACCCGTTGATGTCGTATTTGTCAAATGAACCGACCTTATAGTCAAAACCATTAGCGACTTGTCTCAATTCGGAGTCCATAGACTCTGCATTAGCCTACAAGTTTAATACGAAAGGATTGTTGCATTAGCCGCAAACTAGATGAAGAAATGAAATGGTCTAATGGAAATTACCGTTTGTTTGAACCAAGAGATGAAACCGGGATAGCCGCCTCCATGCTTTGCCAGAAGCTCATACTCTTCGATGGAATCATTTTGGATCACCGCTCCATCCGAGAATTTGGTGACGTATCGACTGTATCACATATCCGGGAATAAGAGCATTTCAAAGGAATTAGAAGTTGCGAAACAATGTACCGAGAACTTACTCGATGTACGGCCGCACTTCTGTTAGGTTGTTGAAGATATACAACGAAATGGTCCGCCATTCTTCGACATCCAACGCTATTGCTTTCGAAGCACCGGCTGGTGCGAGCTTCCCTTTGAATAGGCTGAGGTTGGATCGACCTTTTTCACGGTCGCCATCATTGTACCTAGGCTTCGGATTATGCAAATGACGATTCTTGGCTTTGTAGTGTGCTGTCACGAAGTTTGCCGCCTCCTCAGTAGTGAATGCCTCGGCCATCGATGCTTCAATTCTACGTTTATTTTTACATTTTGCTCGAAGCGTCTTCTGCATCCTCTCAGTTGCGAAGCACCAACGATTTTGCACGGGCCCCCCCAATCTTGCCTCGGTCGGGAGATGCAAAATCAAATGCTGCATTGGATTAAAGAAACCTGGTGGAAAGATCTTTTCTAACTTGCAGATCAACTCCGGCGCCAACTCTTCTAGTTCGTCTAGCACGTCAGGCAATAGTTCTTTCGCACAAAGAGCACGGAAGAAATAACTCAGCTCTGCTAGTACTAGCCATTCATCCTCAGGGATAAAGCCACGCAACAACACCGGCATTACCCGCTCAAGCCATATGTGCCAATCATGACTCTTGAGACCAAATATTTTCAATTTGTCAAGACTCGCTCCCATCTTTAGATTCGCTACATACCCATCGGGGAACATCAACTGCATTTTCACCCACAAGATCATTTCCCTCATAGCTGGCCTTCCAAGATTGAACCATGCCTTTGGCTTCCACCAGTTCTTCTTTCCTTTCGGTTGTCGCATGTTTTGTAACGGTCTATCACATAGAGCCTCCTGATCGACTCTAGCCTTAGGATTATCCTTCGACTTCCCCTCTATGCCGAACAATGTACCAAAAAGGGCCTCGGCAATATTCTTTTCAGTGTGCATCACGTCAATGTTGTGTGGGCAAAGGAGGTCTTTAAAGTAAGGCAGATCCCACAAGCATATCTTGTGAGTCCAGGCGTGTTTCAAATTATACCCTTTGAAATACCTTGGACGATTTGGATCCGGATCGAGAGCGTTTATCTGTTCCAGGGTCTGTTGGCCTATCAATGCAGGTGGTGTAGAGTTTTTGACAACTCTACCTTTCATGAAATTCTTCTTGTCTTTTCTGAACTGTCTATGCAAGTCGAAGCAAGAATACTTGCGACCCGCCTACAGCCAACGGAACTCAAGATCTGCCTTGCATGTGGGGCACGGGAACCTTCCATGCACACACTAGCCAATGAATAGCGCATACGCCGGCAAGTCATGCGACGAGTACATGTACCACACATGCATTTTCAAGTTTTTTTTGTAGCGGCGTCATATGTCTTGATCCCATTATCCCAAGCTTCTTGCAATTCATCCTTAAGCAGCTGCATGTACACATTCATATTCTTCCCCGGATAGTTGGGCCCTGGAATTATCAACGTCAAGAAAATGTTCTTTCTTTTCATAATCTCTCCGGGGGGAAGATTGAGTGGAATGACAAATACAGGCCAGCAACTGTATTAGGTTGCCGTCATACCAAACACATTGAACCCATCCGTGCTGATGGCGACTCGAGGATGCCTTGGATCTGCCGCTTTATCCTTATGTAATGCATCGAAGTGCTTCCACGCAAAAGCGTCTGAAGTGTGTCCCAACATCGGATTCCCATCTGCATCTAGTTCGGTTCTTTTGCCCAATTTATGCCACGTCATCTGTCTGGCCGTCTCTTCGACCATGAAAAGACGTTGAAGTCTTGGTATGATTGGCATATACCGAAGAACATTAACTGGGATTTTGGTCTGACTCTTCTCACCCATACCTTTGTCTACCACAACATACCTGGAAGACTTGCAAATGGGACTATAGTTGAAGCCCGCATACTCAAGCCTAAATAAGGCACATCCATTCTCACAGGCATCTATCTTCTCATAGGGCATCTTAAGCGCACGTAGGATTTTGTCCGACTGGTACAGGTTTGCTGGCAATACATGGCCTTTGGGTAGAAAGCGTCCAAATATCGTTATCATCGCGTCGTAGCATTCTCTGCCCAGGTTGAACTGAGCCTTCAGAGCCATTACTTGTGCGATGGCATCCAGCTGACAAAGCTCAGTGTGCTCGTGGAGAGGACGTTTTGAAGACTCCAACATTTCATAGAAGGCCTTTGCAGATTCCTCCATCTCGTCGTCCGAATCCTGAGCATCATCAAAGTCTTGCACCATGTCTTCGATCCCGGTACCATGCTCGTCGGTCCGACGACGAACCACCTCAGCTCTGGCACATTGGGCAGACTCACCATGAAATGTCCAGACCGTATAATTAGGCGTAAAACCCCAGTTCTGCAGGTGTTTGATCATTTCAAACTCTGACCTCTTATGATAGTTGTCGCAATCGACACAGGGGCACCAGGTTGTTTTCTGTCCATTTGCAAATGCGGCTCTCACAAACCCCTTGGTTTTTGTTATCCATTCATGGGTCATGTCTTTCTGACTAGTGTGACCGGTGTACATCCACGCACGATCACTCATCTTGCCTAGCTACTGGACACACAAGAAATATATACATAATTCAGCAAACCATATTCATTAGTTAATAGAGTTTGTTAGTTTTATTATGTCCATGCAACCTAGACGCTAGTAGGTAAAGATAAGTCCTAAGCCCACCCGAGTATGTGTAGATTGGGTTCGTTTTCCCATGCTCTACTCCGGATCCGACGCAAAATTTCGGCAACACCTCCCCGCTGTTCTCCTGATACACGTCTCAGCAATAAGCAGAGAGGATGTGTACCCGGAGAACAACAGGGAGGCACTGACGAAATTCCGCATCGGATCCGGAGCAGAGCATATGGGAAAACGAACCCAATCTACACATACTCGGGCTGTCCATGGATAACGTTGGACAATTCGAAAGGATGGCGGTTATAAATATGCAAAGACATGCATATTTATAGATGCCGCCCTTTCGAACGGGAGACGCATAGTGGTCACGCATACTGATGATTGAAGACACCTATAGCTAGCAAGTTTCATTGGCACGAAGACCGGAACAGAGCAAATTAAGGGGGGGGGAGGAGATGTCATTTGTGCTCACCCACGAACGCAGGGGCGGAGCTCATCCAACGCACAGGGAGGTCATCGAACACCAGACCCTCGCAGCGACGAAACAACTGTACATTGAAATCCACCCGATCAACACAAATATGATGTTTTTCATAACAAAATCAGAATATATATATGACCTAACTAATAATTTGCAAAACTATGACCCCGTCAGCCTCTGGAAGGCCGAAGAGCACCTTTTCGGTCAACAGGAGGCCGAAGAGGTGTCGGTGGTCGGGGTCGGGGGTCAGTGGCGTCGGGTGTCAGCGGCGTCGCGGGTCGGGGGTCAGTGGCGTCGGGGGTCGGGGGACAGTGGTCGGGGGTCTTCTTCTTTTTTCTTCTCCTCCTCCTCCTCTTCTTCTTCTTCTTCTTTTCCTTCTTCTTCTTTTCCTTCTTCTTCTTTTCCTTCTTCTTCCTTATATTCTTCTTCTTTCTTCTTCTCCTCCTCTCCTCTTTTTTCTTCTTCTTCTTCTTTTTTCCTTTTTTCCTTCTTTTTTTCTTCTAGATTTTTTCTTTTCTAACCTAATAAACTAAACTCTAACCCTAACCAAACCTAACCTAATACCTAATAATCTAAACCTAAACTAAAAACAAAAAAACAGAAAAAAGAGGAGAGGGGATGAGCTCAACAGAGGGGGGCGGGGCAGGGGGCGTCGGGGAGGGTTGGGGGAGCACCGGGGAGGGGCGGGGGAGCGTCGGGGGAGCGCCGGGGAGGGCCGGGGGAGCGCTGGGGCGGCGGTGGCGGCCGGGCGGCGGGGACAGGGGCGCTCGGGCGCCTGGGAGCGGCGGGTGGCAGGGGTGGAGGGGGCGCAGGGGGGCGGAGGGGGGCCGCAGGGCACCGGCCGGGGCGGTGGGCCGGTGGGGCGGCGGGCGCGGGCGACGGGCGGTGGTGGCGACGGGGCCGCAGGGCTCCGGGGCGGTGGGGCGCAGGGGTGCCGGGGCGCGGCGGCGGGGGCGATGGGGCCGCGGTGGCGCCAGGGGCGGCGGTGGCGCCGGGGCGGTGGGCCGGTGGGGCGGCGGGGTGGTGGGGCGACGGGGCGGCGGCGCGCGTGCGGTGGGCGGCGGCGATGAGAGGGAGAGAAACAGAGACAGAGAGGCGGGGTGGGGCGCGGCCGTTAGTTAAGTCAAACCTTTGCCGTCTGTCCCGCCTTTGCCATCTGCCTTTTTGCTCTTTGCCGTCTACTAGCAGACGGCAAAGAGGGGTGCCGTTAGGTTTTTTTGTAAGCAGCTCGTTAGTGGGCCCACCTCCCTCTTTGCCGTCCGCTAGCTGACGTCAAACCTCCTTTGCCGTCAGCTAGCAGACGGCAAAGAAGCGGCTGATGGCAAATATTATCTTTGCCGTCAGCTTGTTCTTTGCCGTCTGTTTTCTGGAAACGGATGGCAAAGAGCTTGTTTGTCGTCCGCCAGTTGACGACAAAGAACTGGCAGACGGCAAATTAGCTGATTCCAGTAGTGCTAGTTAATGCATTTAAATGCAACAACAAATGCGATCAAAATCGCAACTAAGGTAATAATTGATCGAACAACATAATGATACCAAGCCTCTTTATTAACGGCATATTTTCTAATCTTTCTAATCTTCAAGCGCATTGCATCCATCTTGATCTTGTGATCATCGACGACATCGGCAACATACAACTCCAATTTCATCTTCTCTTCTTCAATTCTTTTCAATTTTTCTTTCAAATACTGCTTTTCTTTTTCTACTAAATTTAACTTCTCGACAAGAGGGTCGGTTGCAATTTCCGGTTCACATACCTCCTAGATAAAAATATCTATGTCAACTTGATGGGCATAATTGTCATAAACACGAAATGCAACAAATCGATATAAAAGAGAATATACCACATCCAAATCATAAACCGGACGAGGGCCAACGGGCACAGATATCAAAGTCATGGCACTATGTTTAACAAACAATCATACAAGTAAGAAAATTATACAAGTAACTATCTAAATCATACAAATAAGATTTTTTTTTTAAAAGGATAAGAACAAGAGGCTCACCAAGGGGGTGCCGGCGACGGGACGGTGCGGGCGATCAACGGTGGTTAGGACAGGGACGGGAAGGCACTAAGTAAACCACACCTACACATATGCAAACTAAGAAGTTAATTTGAGCTCAAATTGCATACAAATCAAATAAACTTCCACATAATTACTCCCAAACTAGAACCCACAAATCACTATACTTATAGAGCATTGCATGAGCTAATCTAGCAATGAGAGATGAAAGGACAAAGTTGCTAACCTTTGTGAACACTTGGATAGGTGGGGTGCCTCAAATCTTGACCAATTTTGAGAAAAATGGAGGGACGAGCTCGAGCAAGGGGAAGAGTAAACAAAGAATGGAGGATGAGTTCGGGCTGGACCAAGCACTATATATAGGGATATATTTAGTCCCGGTTGGTGATACAAACCGGGACTAAAGGTCCACCTCTAGTCCCGGTTGGTGTTACCAACTGGGACTAAAGGGGATCGCTGGGGCCCAGGCCAGACGCAAGCCTGCCACCACCCCTTTAGTCCTGGTTGGTAACACCAACCGGGACTATAGGTTCCTCATGAACCGGGACTAAAGCCTAGCCTCATGAACCGGGACTAGAGGTTGCATTAGTCCCGGTCCAAAACCCAACCGGGACTAATGCTTCGGTCCAAAGGCCTACTTCCTACTAGTGATGGGGTCTATTTCTACATGAATAGATCTTGTCGACATCATGTCATCGTTCTTATTGCACTACTCCGTTTCTCCATGAACTACATACACTAGATGCATGCTGGATAGCGGTCGATGTGTGGAGTAATAGTGGTAGATGCAGGCAGGAGTCGGTCTACTTATCTTGGAAGTGATGCCTATATAATGATCATTGCCTTGGATATCGTCATGACTATTCGATTTTCTATCAATTGCCCAACAATAATTTGTTCACCCACCGTGCGCTATACTCATGAGAGAAGCCACAAGTGAATCCTATGGCCCCCGGGTCTATTTTTCCAATATATTGCTTTCCGATCTATCTTTTTGCCTACTTGTTTTCAGATCTATTATACCAAAAAACCCAAAAATATATTGCTGCACTCTTCATTTGCCCTTTTTATTTGTGTTCTTGAGAGATCTATCTCTCCTATCTATCACTACCTAATCGATCTTTTTACCGTAGAGAGATTGACAACTTCTCTTTCGCATCTGGTTGCAAGTATTTGTTATTTGTGTGCAGGTGCTGCTTATTGGGTGGTGGTGATCCTCCTACTGGTTCGATAACCTTGGTTTCATAACTGAGGGAAATACTTACCGTCGCTGTGCTGCATCATCCCTTCCTCTTTGGGGAAATACCGACGCAGTCTCAAGCCATGTCAGTATGCTGGTTGACAGATCAATGTTGTGCTTCAGTTCTTTGGGTTCCACCATAGTTAAGAAAGATGGATGTTTCGCAAACTAAAAGGCAATGCAGATATGATCTGCACGGGGTTCTTGCGTATGACGAAGTTCAGTATGGGGCTCGAGATTTTATTATCTCGTGTTTCATATGCCCCACAAAGTTAATCTAGTGACTTGAATAATCATACCTGAATTCAACGTTGGTAGTTTTGGTTTAAGTCAAAACCTTAGTAGCCACGAAAAATAAAATTTTGCATAAACCGATTAGAGGCGTCTAACTTGGTTTTCCAGGAAGGCATGTGATGTGATATAGCATTCGTCATATTAATTTGATTATGTACGAGATGACTATATAATGTAAATTAATTAACATGACCTGCGCGACATGATTCGGCATGATGGCTGGAGCCATATGATTGTCACTTTAATGACCTGCGTGTCAGCCTCATGTAATGCATTAGTTTTATTAGCTATAGAGATAGCAATATTATTTGATGCATCGACAAGGCGGTGACAACCTTTGCGAAGGTGGACACCGATGCAAAAGCCAAAGACGGAGAAAAAGGAAATGTAACAGACCTTGGCAGAAAAGTTCTGCCACGGCAATGGTTTTTGAAACTGCTGCCACAGCAACGTTTCTTGGATTTTTGCAAACACGGAAAAGACATCTCGGAAAGAAGGGCTATACCATATCATTCTATTATGAATTGCCTAAGAGTTTTATCCCTTTTATTGCACCCTTCTGATTGCACGGTAGTCGCTTTTATTAGGGTAATCTCCCACTTAAAATATCAAGTAGTTAGTGTTCTCCCAAGTGTAGCACCATCTGAAATATGTGTCTTTTCGGGGAACCACATGGATACATGGGTACGAACGAATTGAGAAGTATGAGACGGGTGATGGTGAGACCTCACAGCAATATCACTTGGTGTCTTGACGTTCTGGAGGATCTTCCTGAGCTCGGAACACGCGCATCGAAAGATGGACAAGAGTCACGTAGAGATGTGATTGGCAAGTTGGCCTACCAATTGAAATTCTCGTCACTTGAGATGGATACATCCTTGGCATTGGATTGAAATATGGGTCTTGAATCACTCACAATCGATTATTAGAGATATTGATTTGAGGGGAGCACACTTTAGAATTAAATTATTTAATCACTTGTGCATATTAATTATGAACAAAGTCTAAGTGAACTTGTGTTTACCGTTGTAGATCAATTGGCTCGCAACACCTCGTTCAGCTTAGCCCCGATGTTAGAGAGAGAGGAGTTAGCTGCAAATGGAAACAACTATGCGGACTAGGTCCGTACCCTGAGGCCAAATCTCAGGAGTACTAAGAAAGATCATGTGCTAGACACGCCTCTTCCACCAGGGATACAGAAGTTTCGCAAGCATGTGATGCTTGTGAATAAAACCACCAGTTTCAAAAAGAAAGGCAAGCCCAAGATGAGCAAGGGCACCGGTAGGACCGGCTCCCAAGGCAAGTCTACGGGCAGAGCCAAGAAAGAAACGAAGTGCTTCTACTCTAAGAACCCCGGTCACTTGAAGGGAAATTGCAAGAAGTGTTTGGCAGATAAGAAGAAGTCTAGATTGTCTAGCAAAGGTATAACTGTTATACAAGTTAATGTCATTGACGTTTTCCTTGCCAGCACAAACTGTAAGTCATGGGTATTTGATACCGGATCGGTTGCTCACATTTGCAACTCGAAGCATGCACTATAGAAAGTGAGAAAGCCAAAAAAAATATGAAGTCGTGATTCGCGTTGGAAATGGTGATGCGATTGCCGCTCAAGCCATCAGCATCATGTCTCTATGTCTCCCTTCAGGATTCATCTTAGAACTAAATAAGTGTTATTTTGTTCCGAAGCTGTGTAGAAACATTATCTTCGGATCATGTCTGATACACGATGGATATTCTTATAAGTCTAAGAACAATGGTTGTTCGATTTATTGTAAGGATATGTTTTATGGATTTGCGCCAATTGTTGGTGGCCTATTCATTCTAAATCTTGAATGTGGAAATGATGCCTTTAACGTGGAAGCTAAATGCCTTAAGAAGGCTGATACCACCACCACTTTCATGTGGCACTGTCGTCTTGGCAACATTGGAAAGAAATGCATGTAAAGACTCCATAAAGATGGAGTTTTACCGTCTATTGATTTTGAATCATTTGACACATCTGAAGCTTGTCTGATGGGGAAAATGACCAGGACGCCGTTCATGGGTCATCCTGACCAGGGGGGTGATTTGTTGGAAATAATACATAGTGATGTATCTGGTCCAATGAGCACAACCGTGCGGGGTGGGTATTTCTACTTCATGACTTTTACTTATGACTTAAATAGGTATGGATATATCTACTTAATGAAGCATAAGTCAGAAACCTTTTAAAAGTTCAAACAATTTCAGAATGAGGTGGAAAATCATCGTGACAAAAGGATTAAGTTTCTGTGATCAGATCACGGAGGCGAATATCTTAGTCATGAATTTAGCCAACATCTGAGTGATCGTGGAATCATTTCACAGCTTATGCCTCCCGGAACTCCACAGAGAAATGGAGTGTCCGAGCGACATAACCGAACCTTGTTAGACATGGTAAGGTCGATGATGTCTCTTACAGAACTACCGATATCTTTTTGGGGTCATGCACTAATAACTACCGATTATACATTAAACAGAGCACCGTCTAAGTCTGTTGAGACGACACCACATAAGATGTGGCATGGGAAGAAACCCAGTGTGTTGCATCTCAAGATTTGGGGTTGTGAGGCATACGTAAAGCATTTACAGCCAAGCAAACTTGATCCCAGATCAGACAAATGTTACTTTGTAGGTTATCCCAAGGAAAGCACCGAGTATTCTTTCTACCACCAGTCCGAGAGCAAAGTGTTTGTTGCAAAAGTTGGACACTTTCTCGAGAAAGAGTTTCTCGCTAAAGTAGTGAGTGGGAGGATAGTACAGCTAGATGAGATTAGTGAATCTTCGGTGACCGCTGATATGGCTAAGGAACCGAAAGTAATTCCGCCAATTATCCCTATAGCCAAGCCGGAAGTTGTCGCATGTGATGCGGAAACTTCAGACGAACTTGTCACTGAACTGCGCTGATCAGGTAGGTCTATCCAGCCACCTGAGTGGTTTCATAACGATCTCTTCATCCTTGAAGGTGATGAACCTGCACACTACAAGGAAGCGATGGCGGGGCCTAGCTCAACGGAATGACACAAAGCCATGAAATCCAAAATGGAATCCATGTATGAAAACCAAGTTTGGAACTTGGTAGTACCACCAGAGGGCGTAAAGCCCACTGGTTGTAAATGGATCTTCAAAAGAAATACAAACGTGGATGGTAACATTACTATCCATAAAGGTAGACTTGCCACGAAAGGTTTCACGCAAGTTCAAGGCATTGACTACGATGTGATTTCCCCTCCCGTAGCTATGCTTAAATCTGTACGGATATTACTAGCAATTGTTGCTTATTTCGATTACGAAATATGGCAGATGGACGCCAAAATGGCTTTCGTAAATGGAAATCTAAATGAGGATGTATACATGATACATCCTAAAGGTTTTGTCATTCCTATGGATGCTAGAAAAGTATGCAAGGTTTAGAAGGCCATTTATGGTCTGAAGCAAGCATCGAGGAGCTGGAACATTTGTTTTGATGAAGTGGTCAAAGAGTTTGGCTTCATCAAGAATGACGAAGAATCTTGTGTTTACCAGAAGTTTAGTGGGAGCGCAAAGGCATTTATAATCTTGTATGTGGATGACATATTATTGATTAGAAATGACGTGAATTTTCTTAGCAAAATAAAAGACTCATTGAAGAAGAGATTTTCAATGAAGGACTTGGGCGAAGCGACATACATATTGGGCATTAGAATCTATAGAGATAGATCTAGGCGCCTGATAGCGCTTAGCCAAAGCATGTACATTGACAAGGTTTTAAAAAGGTTTAATATGGAGAACGCTAAGAAGGGCCTACTCCCAATGTCACCTGCCACAGTGCTCCGTAAGAATCAGTGTCCTCGGACTCTTGATGAGCGAGTACAAATGAATGATGTTCCATATGCTTCGGCAGTTGGTTCCATTATGTATGCCATGCTATGTACAAGACCAGATGTTTCCTATGCGCTAAGTGTTAGCCGCGGGTACCAAAGTGATCCAGGATTGGAACACTGGGCCGTAGTCAAAAATATTCTTAACTACCTCAGGAGGACCAAGGATTTGCTCCTTGTGTTCGGAGGTGATGAAGAGCTCATTGTAAGTGGTTACACTGATGCTGGCTTCATGACTTTCCGAGATGACTTCAAATCTCAATCAGGCTATGTTTTCACTATGAACGGAGGCGCAATGTGCTGGAAGAGCTCCAAGCAAAACACTGTGGCGGATTTTACGATGGAGGCGGAATATGTTGCGGCTTCAGAAGCCTCGAAAGAGGCAGTCTGGATCAAGAAGTTTCTTGAAGAGATTGGTGTGGTTCCAAGTGCGCTGGACCTGGTGGAGATCTATTGTGATAATAGTGGCATCGTGGCTTAGGCAAAGGAGCCAAGATCCCACCATAAGCCAAGACATATTGCTCGCAAATATCACATCATTCGACATCACGTTGAAGAGGGACTTGTGATAGTATGCAAAATTCACACGGATCTGAACATGTCAGACCCGATGACAAAGCCTCTACCACGAGCAAAGCATGAGCAGCACCGGATAGCCATTGGTGTTAGGGAAGCCATGTAACTAGATTATTGACTCCAGTGCAAGTGGGAGTCTGTAGGAGATTTGCCCTAGAGGAAATGATAATAGTTATTTAGTATCTCCAAGTTTGTAAATTGATGTTTATGTTCCATGCTATAACTGCAATGATTCTCGAGTCTACAATAACCACGATGCTCGAAGGGAACCTCATGTGCATGTATGGTATAATAAATGGTGAAATGTATTCCTAGTTGTGCCTCTAATACTAGCTCAAGTGTTGCATGATGGTCCTGTTTTCCTGATCATGGGCATGACTATGCCGGCAATTTTGATGGCACAACGTTAGTGGAACGCTTGTGTTGACTCGACCCAAATTGATGTTATGCTATGAGATACATTCGTCACTAGTTAATGGTTAATAACACAGAGAAAGTTAAAGTTTGCATAATTCCTGAGACCATGAGAGTATCGAGTTTCTTCATGCTTGCTTCATGAACTTTGGGGTTTGTTAAACGTCATCTGTAACAGGGTGGCTATTACGGCGGCTTACGGGTTCACAGAAAAGTATGACAAGGAACTTGATAGCTCAAGATTGGGATTTGCTCCTCCGACGATGGAGAGATATTCTTGGGGCCCTCTAAGTGTTATGGTATCCATCATCGTCTGGCCAGACACAGTTTGATTTGATCACAAGGATGCCGGAACGCGGGAACAAGAAAAGAGAACAAAACCGGTAATGAGGTAACTGGCATAGTGGACAAGTTGTTAATTCACGGGGATGCCGATACATCTCACCTTGGGTTTTGTAACATGTCACGATGCAACAGGAATAGCATACGGCAACTACAGGTTCACTCAAATATTCATTCCTGTGGGTATAGGGATCAATATGGATGTCCACGGTTCCGCTATTGATCATTGATCGGAAAGTGTTCTTGTCATGTCTATACTTCACTGAACCTACAGGGTCACATGCTTAAGGGTCATCCATCTGCTAAATACTAGACAGGGGGTCTGAGAGAAAGTCACCGGAAAATTTCCGGAGACGACGGAAAACTTCCGGAGAGAAAACCAGAAATGTTTCGGAGATGAAAATCATCCTACCAAAAATGTTTCAGAACGCATCCAGAATTATTTTAGGGGGTGCTGGAAATGTTCTGGACCTTCTAAAATATTTTCGAAGTAAATGGTCGTGGAAAAATATTTCATGAATAGTGGAATGTATAGTGGCAACACTATTAGGGTACTACCACTATTTGATGGCTTTTTGGAAAGCCACCTTTTAGGGCTTTACCCAAAAAGTCAAGGGGAAGACATGGGGTGGTGGGACCCCCTTTGGGGGGCCCCAGACATGTGTGGCCAGTTATGGGGAGCTCCTCCATGGAGCTCCACTAGCCACCCCAATTTGCCATTATGAAGGACATTTTTCATGGGCATTTTGGTATTTTCAAGTGGCCTCTATCCCTTGGACTTGGCCTATAAATAGAGGTGGAGAAGGCTCTCCATTCTCACTCAAGCTCTCTCATAGACATGCCATGCATTATCTGGCTTTCTTCTTTCCCTCACACGAAATAGTTTCGTAGAGTCGAAAGGCTGTCTGGGTTCCAGTAGGAACTAGTTCTGGACAGCGAAGCCCTGCCGGATAGCTGACACCGTATGTGTGCAACCCTGTAGAGAGGTCGTAGGATCGATCTTCTGCCCAAGGGGCTGATCAAGGGTCCCCACGAAGGGCTGTCTGAGAGACCGTCCGAGGGACTGGTTGAGGGCCTCCCAAAGGGCTGTCCGAGAGACCGTCCGAGGGACTGGTTGAGGGCCTCCCGAAGGGCTGTCCAAGGGACTGTCCAAGGAATCATCCAGGGGTCTGCTTGTGGGCCTCCTGAAGGGCTGTCTGAGTGACCGTCAGAGGAGCTGTCCGGGAGAGAAAATCCTTTGGGTTGGGAGGTTGTAAAATCCTAGCTGCGGAGATCTACACCGACGATCTTCACCGACTCTACTTTTACTGCTCTACGAGTCAGTAATGATCAGATCAAAACCTTGTATGCATCTTCATAGTGGTCCTGGGCGTGTTCGTAGTGCATAATTTCTTTGTTTTCTGTTGCGTTCCCCTGCTGTGGATTCACTAGAGGCGGATGATACGTCTCCAATGTATCTATAATTTTTTATTGTTTCATGCTATTATTTTATCAATCTTGTATGCTTTATACACCATTTTATATCATTTTTGGGAACTAACCTATTAACTCAGTGCCCAGTGCCAGTTGCTATTTTTTGCGTGTTTTTGGCTTTTCAGAAAATCTATACCAAATGGAGTCCAAACACGACGAAACTTTTTGATGATTTTTTCTGGACCAAAAGAAGACCTGGAAGCTTCGGAGGGAGACCAGATGCCGCACGGGTCAGCGACAAGGGCAGGGGGCGAGCCCTGGGGGTAGGGCACACCCTCCCCCCTTGTGACCTCCTCGATGGTCTGTTCCACCGCCTCTCTGTCCTATAAATTCTATAATATGGCAAAAACCCTATAGGAGCATCTGAAGCAATTTTCTGCCGTAGCAAGTCTGTATTCCACCGTGATCCCATCTGGAGGCCTTTTCCGGTACTCTGCCGGAGAGGGAATCCATCACAGATGCCCTCTTCATCAATCTTGCTACCTCCCACATGATCGGTGAGTAGTTCCTACATGACCTACGGGTCCATAGCTATGGCTAGATGGCTCTCTCTCAATCGTTTAATCTTCAATACAATGATCTCTTCGGAGACCTATTCGATGTAATCTTTGCGGTGTGTTTGTTGGGATCCAATGAATTGTGAGTTTATGTTCAGATTATTCATTGAAAGTAATTGATCCAATCTAAGATTTATTATGTCTGCTTTCTGATCTATAAGTTTGCTTTGGCCAAGTAGATGAGTAGATCTTCCGAGGGAGTGGTGCATAGTAGTAGGTTCAATCTTGCGGTGTCCTCACTCTGTGACAGGAGGAGTAGCGAGGCACATATTTGTGTTGTTGCTACTAAGGAGAAAATGATGGGGTCTGAACATATTATTTGGTCTTACTTTGTCTACATTATGTCATCTTGCTTAAAGCATTACTCTATTTGTTATGAACTTAATACCATAGATGCATGCTGGATAGCGGTCGATTGGTGGAGTAATAGTAGTAGATGCAGAATTGTTTCGGTCTACTTGCCTGGGACATAATGCCTATGTATTGATTATGGCATGAATAACGGCATAATTATTTGTTTTTCTATCAATTTCACAACAGTAATTTGTGCACCCACCGCTACTGTGCTCATGAGAGAGATGCCTCTAATGAACTCTATGGCACCCGGGTCCATCTACCTATTATATATTCAGAAAATACATAAAAATAGTTGCTGCAAACTATTATCTTTTTATTTATAATTATCTATCCTACACTACCAGATTTGATCCTTGCAATTAACGAGTACAAGGGTCTTGACAACCCTCTTGCCCGCGTTGGGTGCAAGTATTTGCTCTTGTTTGTGCATGTACCGTTGATAATTTGTTTGCGTGGTTTCCTATTGGTTTGATAAACCTTGGTTCTTAACAAAGGGAAATACTTGTTGCCACTTTACTACATCACCCTTCCTCTTCCGGGAAAATCCCAACGCCATTACAATGTAGCAGAAGAATTTCTGGCGCCGTTGCCGAGGAAGCCAACAAACAAACGGAAGGTACCTTCACACACAAATTTTGGATTTCGCTGCTAAAGGAAATTTTATTGAGATTGATCCCAATGCTACCCACGAAATAATAAAAGGGATTATTGGAATTCCTCCTATGCAACAAATGTCTCCATATACTCATGAAGGAATTCAAATTTTAGAGAAGCTAGGGGATATGCACAAAAATATGAGCATAGTGCCAAAACTAAATGAACCAATTAAAACCCTTAGCTCAAACCTGAATCGTATGAATTCACTTCTCACTGTTTGCAACAAAAGGCTTGATACTCTTAAAAAAAGGTTGCATTACCCTCGGATATTACCAGAAAGCGTAAAGAACCTCTAGGTTTTGAGAAAGGTCCTACTAAGGTAGCTAAGATAGATGACAATGACAAAACGTCAAACTATGCATTATGCCTAGTTAAGGGTATTAAACAATAGCGCTTGTTGGGAGGCAACCAAATAGTTAGCCTTTGCTTTCATTTTATTTTCTTGAGTCAACATAGTTATTTCTACTGTAATGATTATGTTTGTATCTTTTCTTTTGAGTTTTGTGCCAAGTAAAGCCTTTAGGATGATATGGATGATAGTTGAATTGATACGATGCAGAAACAGAAACTTGTATGCCCAGTATTTGAATTATCCTGTTTTACTGGAACGTGATAAATTTCTTAAATGTTTACACAGTATTGAGATACAAATTTCCCACGTTGTCCTAATTTTTCAGAATTTTCAGAGTTACAGAAGTATGGTTAAAAACCTGATCATTATGTAATGTTCTGTTTTAGACAGATTCTGTTTTTATTGCATAGTGTGCTTGTTTTAATGATTCTATGGATTGTATCGGGGGGTATAAGTCATGGAGGAGTTAGAATACAGTAGGTATTATGCAAGAACAATTCTGAATCTATTTATGACAGTACCTAAGGTGTTTCATCATTTTATTATACTAACGGATCTCACCAAGTTTCTGTTGAGTTTTGTGTGCTGAAGTTTTCAAGTTTTGGGTGAGATCACGATGGATTATGGAATAAGGAGCAGCAAGACCCTAAGCTTGGGGATTCCCAAGGAACCCCAAGGTAATATACAAAGAAGACCCAAGCATCTAAGCTTGGGGATACCCCGGTTGGCATCCCCTCTTTCGTCTACTATCCATCAGTAATTTTACTTGGAGCTATATTTTTATTCATCACATGATATGTGTTTTGCTTGGAGCGTCGTGTATTATAGTTTTTGCTTGTTTGCTTTTTAGTTTGTCACAATCATTGTTTGCTACACACACCCATTATGAGAGACACACATTCATTGGAATTTATTAGAATGCCAATTATGCTTCAGTTATATCTTTTGAGTTAAGGCAATTATGCTCATGTGTGCTTCACTTATATCTTTAGAGCACGTCGGAAATTATATTTTGTAGAAATCTTAAGCACTCTCATACTTCACTTATATCTTTTTGAGATTCTGAATAGTAAGTGGTAATTTGCACGAGTTATATGTTTAGTCGGAAAATGATAGTTATACAAGAGGGATATAATAAAAACTTTCATGGAGATCACTAAATGCGAAACATATGATCAACGGTATTGAGGTTATAATATGGAGGCTTACTAGTTTGTGAAATTGATTAGTAAGAACAATGATATTATGGTTTATGATTCACTATTCATTAAAGTGTCGGTCGTGGCATGACAAGGAAGTTGGAGTGTTCTGTATCCTTGAGTGAAAACCTTGTGTATTGTCTGGCCGGGGACGCGCGGTGGTTAACTCCTCCTAATATCCTCCCTAGGGGCATGCAATATGTGCTTTGCTTCGAGAGAGCTAATAGAGGACACAATAAGTATCTAAGTTCCTTGTGACTAATGTGAGTTTGTGGACCGTAAGCACTTCCCATCCTTTATGTATTTTGCTAGCCTCTTTGGTACCGTGCATTGCCCATTCTCTCCTCAAGATTTGGCGCATACTTCGCCGGTCCATCCAAACCCCGTGATATGATACACTCTATCACACATAAGCCTCATTATATCTTCCTCAAAATAGTCACCATACCTACCTATCATGCCATTTTCATAGTCATTCCGAGATATATTGCCATGCCACTTCCACCACTACTGCTCATATGACTTGAGCATTCATTGTCATTTTGCTTTGCATGATCATATAGCTGACATGAAATTTGTGGCAAAGCAACCATTCATCATTGCATACATGTTACGCTAGTATCATTGCACATCCTGGTACACTGCCAGAGGCATTCATATGTAGTCATGTTGTTTTTCAGTTTTATCGAGTTCTAAGTAAAAAGAAGTGTGATGACCATCATTATTAGAGTGTTGCCCCTACCTGTGAGGATAAAAAAAAGAGGAGAGAAAGGCCGCAAATGTGCCAATCAAAAAAAGGAAAAAATGAGAGAAAACGAGAGAGGGGGCAGCATTACTATCCTTTTTCCACACTTGTGCTTCAAAGTAGCACCATGTTTTTCATATAGAGAGTCCTCATGTTTAGTCATTTTCATATACTAGTGGGAATCAATATAGGACTTAGCTTGCATGTTTCATTTACAGGTTCCTCAATTGCCTGAGTTCTTCATGATGCAAGTAGGTTAGATGCACACCCATTAGTTTCAGTAGAGAGCTTTCATACACTTATAGATCTAGTGCATCAAAAGTTGCATGGCAATCCCTACTCCTCGCATCGATATCGATTGAAAGGAGTCTCCATGGCCTAACGATCCACCGAGTTGATGCGAGACTATCCTTATTTTGTCTTCTCCTATCAATCCCTACCACCATTCTATTCCACCTAAAGTGATGAATGTCCATGGCTCACGCTCAGGTATTGAGTGAAGTTGAAAAGCTGAAGTGCATGAAAAAGTACAAGTCAAGTGCTTGGTTAGGCACCGGGGTGATCATGATTTATACTTGACATTAGGAAGACAGAGTTACGCCATTTCTTACATGATTAAATGAATAGGGATAACGTTTATTAGTGTTGTTATTTTGAAAGGCAATGATCATTTGCTAGTATTCATCTTTATTATCGTTTCAATATTCACTAAGTCATCGTTTCTCAACATTTATACCTAAAAGATTACATGATAGACATGTTAGGTAGCATTTAACATCAAAAATTCTGTTTTTATCATTTACCTACTCGAGGACGAGCAAGAATTAAGCTTGGGGATGCTGATACGTTCCAATGTATCTATAATTTTTTATTGGTTCATGCTATTATTTTATCAATCTTGTATGCTTTATACACCATTTTATATAATTTTTGGGAACTAACCTATTAACTCAGTGCCCAGTGCCAGTTGCTATATTCTGTGTGTTTTTAGCTTTTCAGAAAATCTGTACCAAATGGAGTCCAAACGCGACAAAACTTTTTGACGATTTTTTCTGGACCAAAAGAAGACCTGGAAGCTTCGGAGGGAGACCTGACGCCGCACGAGGCAGCGACAAGGGCAGGGGGCGCACCCTGGGGGAAGGGCATTCCCTCCCCCCTTGTGACCTCCTCGTCGGTCCGTTCCACCGCCTCTATGTCCTATAAATTCTCTATTATCCCAAACACCCTAGAGGAGCATCCGAAACAATTTTGCACTGCCGCAAGTCTCTGTTTCTCCGTGATCCCATCTGGAGGCCTTTTCCGGTACTCTGCCGGAGAGGGAATCCATCACGGAGGCCGTCTTCATCAACCTTGCTGCCTCCCACATGATGTGTGAGTAGTTCCTATAGGACCTACGGGTCCATAGCTGTAGCTAGATGGCTCTCTCTGTGACGTCCCCACCTTAATCGTGCACTAATCAGACACGCATTTATGCACGATCAAGGTCAGGGACTCACGGGAAGATATCACAACACAACTCTAAACACAAATTTAAAATAAGTCAATCTTCATATTACAGCCAGGGGGCTCGAGGGCTCGAATACAAAAGCTTGAGTACATAAGTCAGTGGAAGCAAACATTATCTGAGTACAGACATAAAATAAAACAAGTCTGCCTTAAGAAGGCTGAGCATAACAGTGACATTAGATCGAAAAGGCGCAGGCCTCCTGCCTGGGAGCCTCCGAACTACTCCTCGTCGTCGGCGAGCTCCACGTCGTAGTAGGCTCCATCGGTGTGGTAGTAGCCTCCGTCGGGGTAGTAGTAGTCGTCAACAGGGTAAGCTGGCTCCTCGGTTCCATCATCTAGTCACGACAATCGTATCAAGAGAAAAAGGGAGAGCAAAGCAATGGTGAGTACTCATCCAAAGTACTCGCAAGACTGACATCAGATCTATGCTAATCATGCATCAGTATCAAGGAATGGGGCTATATCTTTGGACTAACTGCAGAAATGCCAAAAGAGAGAGAAGGACTAGTCCTATCGAAGACTAGCATCTTCAGCGTCTTGCAGCATTAGAAGAGTGCAGATTAGCATTTCATAAATAATGATATGTTGTTGTAACGCCCAAAGATCCTTTCTCGACTCCCTGCGAGAAGGCAATCCCGGAGCGATCAATCCACTTTAATTCACAGGTATCCAGTTCTAGTTGTATTAAGTCAGGATACTTCCGAGCGTCCGTTACCGTGGACATGGCTATTCGAATAGATATACTTCCCTGCAGGGGTGCACAAACTTGCCCAACACGCTCGATTAACTCTGGCCGGACACAATTTCCTGGTCGTACACGGCCTCGACTGATCGACACGCCGTAATCCTACCTAGGCTCAACAGAGAGGCCAGCATGCCGGTCTACATCCAAATTGCCCGGGGTCATGGGCCAATCACCTTTGCAATCCTGCGCGTTACGTACACGGCCAGTGTCAGTCCTGGCACCTCTTAATACAAAGACAGTGCTTACTGATGACCCACAAGTATAGGGGATCTATCATTGTCCTTTCGATAAGTAAGAGTGTCGAACCCAACGAGGAGCAGAAGGAAATGACAAGCAGTTCTCAGTAAGGTATTCTCTGCAAGCACTGAAATTATCGGTAACAGATAGTTTTGTGATAAGATAATTCGTAACTGATAGCAATTAACAAGTGTAGCAAAGGTGTAGCAAGGTGGCCCAATCCTTTTTATAGCAAAGTACAAGCCTGGACAAACTCTTATATAAAGCAAAGCACTCCCGAGGACACATGGGAATTTCTGTCAAGCTAGTTTTCATCATGCTCATATGATTCGCGTTCGCTACTTTGATAATTTGATATGTGGGTGGACCGGTGCTTGGGTGCTGCCCTTACTTGGACAAGCCTCCCACTTATGATTAACCCCTCTCGCAAGCACCCGCAACTATGAAAGAAGAATAAAGATAAATCTAACCATAGCATGAAACATGTGGATCCAAATCAGCCCCTTACGAAGCAACGCATAAACTAGGGTTTAAGCTTCTGTCACTCTAGCAACCCATCATCTACTTATTACTTCCCAATGCCTTCCTCTAGGCCCAAACAATGGTGAAGTGTCATGTAGTCGACGTTCACATAACACCACTAGAGGAGAGACAACATACATCTCATCAACATATCGAACGAATACCAAATTCACATGATTACTTATAACAAGACTTATCCCATGTCCTCAGGAACAAACGTAACTACTCAAAAAGCATATTCATGTTCATAATTAATTTGAGGATTATTAATCATTATCAAGGATCTGAACATATGATCTTCCACCAAGTAAACCAACTAGCATCAACTACAAGGAGTAATCAACACTACTAGCAACCCACAGGTACCAATCTGAGGTTTTGAGACAAAGATCGGATACAAGAGATGAACTAGGGTTTGTAGAGGAGATGGTGCTGATGAAGATGTTGATGGAGATTGACCCCCTCTCGATGAGAGGATCGTTGGTGATGACGATGGCTTCGATTTCCCCCTCCGGGAGGGAAGTTTCCTCGGCAGAATAGCTCCGCCGGAGCCCTAGATTGGTTCTGCCCAAGTTCTGCCTCGAGACGGCGGCGCTTCGCCCCGAAAGCTCTATTATTATTTTTTCCAGGTCAAAACCCTCCATATAGCAGAAGATGGGCACCGGAGGGCTGCCAGGTGGGCCACAAGCCACAGGGGCGCGCCCAGGGGGGTAGGGCGCGCCCCCCTGACTTGTGACTGCCTGGTGGCCCCCCTAATGTATTTCTTTTGCCCAATATTTTTTATATATTCCAAAATAATTCTCCGTAGATTTTCAGGACTTTTGGAGTTGTGCAGAATATGTATCTCAGATTTTCTCCTTTTCCAGTCCAGAATTCCAGCTGCCGGCATTCTCCCTCTTCATGTAAACCTTGTAAAATAAGAGAGAAAAGGCATAAGTATTGTACCAAAATATGTAATAACAGCCCATAATGCAATAAATATCAATATAAAAGCATGATGCAAAATGGACGTATCAACTCCCCCAAGCTTAGACCTCGCTTGTTCTCAAGCGAAAGCCAAAATCGATAAATATGCCCACATGTTTAGAGATAGAGGTGTCGATAAAATAAAATACGGACATGAGGGCATCATGATCATATTTAGAAAAACAACATATATTGACATATAATTTTTATGCTGAAGTAACAATTCATTCACAAGGTAAAGTATGAATCAAGAACTCTATTGAGAACCAACAAACTATGATCTCAGTCATTGAAGCAATTCCAATTTATCATAACGTAGGAAAGAGTCAATATAAGAGCTGGTAAAGCAAATCCACATACTCAATCATCTTTTAGTCTTTCACAATTTGTAACACTCACGAGGTACCTATGAGGTCAAAGCTTCAATCGGACACAGAGAAAGATAGGGGCTTGTAGTGTTGCCTCCCAACTATTTACCTCAAGGGTAATGTCAACAGTAATAGCTCATGTTCGCCCACTTCCGAGTGGATATATGTGTCTAGATCTTTCCCCAACACATGACGCTTGCCAAGAGATAAAGGCGAAATATAGGAAGTGGTGATGATCACCATGACTCTTGCATAAAGATAAGTACTAGAAAATAAAAGTAACAGATAAGCCCTTCTCATATGGAAGCAGAGGTTGTCATGCGCTTTTATAGTTGGACGCACAATCCCTTAATGCAAAAGAACGTCACTTTATATTGCCCCTTGTGATAGAAAACTTTATTATGCAGTCCGTTGCTTTTATTTCTTCCCTATCACAAGTTCGTATAAAGCTTATTTTCCTCACACTAATAGATCACACATATTTAGAGAGCAATTTTTATTGCTTGCACCGATGACAACTTACTTGAAGGATCTTACTCAATCCATAGGTATGTATGGTGGACTCTCATGGCGAAACTGGGTTAAGGGTGTTTGGATGCACAAGTAGTATCTCTACTTGGTGCGGGAGTTTTGGATGATACGAGGTGGAAGCAAGCGACACATGTTGAGGGATCTATAACCATATAACTTCTATTCAGAAGTAAGCAAACATAACCCATTATGTTGTCTTCCTCGTCCAACATCAACTTCTTAACATATAATATTTTAATGAGTGCTCACAATCATAAAAGATGTCCAAGATAATATATTTATATGTGAACCTCTCTTTCATTATTACTTCCTTTTAATTGCCACAATGACCAATAGCTAAGTTTGTCAACCCACAACAAGTTTCAATCGACATACTTCTTATATGTGAAGTCATCACTCCCCATAAGATCATCATATATACTCTTTTCTTTTATTCTATACTTCTTTCAATTTCTTTTTATCAAAATCAAGATCATTGCAAACAAGCAAAGCCCTCAACTCAAAACTACGCTTTATTATATAACTCTCGGACTTGCTTACATAAGGGGAACATAAAGCAAAAAAAAACTTAAAACTAGAGCACACGAAAACTTTATTCTTCTAGATCAAGATATAACCAAAAGGATCGAACTAAGTAAAACGATAAAGGTAAAAATAAAAGGTGTGATGGTGATACGATACCGGGGCACCTCCCTGAAGCTTGGCACAAGCCAAGGGGAGTGCCCATACCCATGTGTTTAGTTGTCTTGCTTCGGAGGTGGTGATGTTGGAGTTGTTGATGAGGTTGGAGGCTTGTCCTCCATCTTCCAAGGCATGGGCTCACCATCGTAAAAAGATGAACGAGTCTCCGGGATCCTCAAATCTGCAGCCAAACTCATTTTCTTAAATTTCTATTCATACTCACAGTTTTGGTTTTGCAGGTCATAAATCTGGGCTTGGAGATGCTCGATTTTCTCGTAAAGCTTGAAGATGTGTTCCCCGATGTCCTTGGCATCCAGCTTGTCCTTTTGGGGAAACTCTGCGATCATCATGTGATTGGCATTGAGTCCTCATTCCACCATCCCTTGGCACTTGAAGACTTGTTGTTCCATTGCTTCGAGCCTTGTTTCCACGCTTCCGGTCTTCTTTGGCCCCTCCACATCACGGATGTGCAGCACCCCCTCACGCATGTCAATGGTTTGAGGGTGTTGCAGCACCTCCGCGAGGTAGGGGTTGATGACCTTATCGAAGAACTTGTCCTTCGAAGCACTTGGGGACATCATGTTGATCTAAATCTACTGTAGAAACAGCTCAAAAAGAAAACAGGAGGTATTGTCGTGATACGAGAGTCAAAACCTTCGGGAGATTATATAATGAATTTTTACCGACCCAAAGGAGTATACCACAAGAAAACGGAGTCCGGAGTGTACACGAGGTAGCCACAAGCCACAGGGGCGCGCCCAGGGGGGTAGGGCGAGCCCCCCTTGCTTGTCGCCTCCTCGTGCACTATTCGGACTACTTTAAATTTTCCTAATTTTTTAAATATTACAAAACGGATAAAAATTGCCATTGAAAAAGTTTTGGAGTCGGTTTACTTACCGTACCACATACCTATTCCTTTTCGGAGTCTGAAATGTTCTGGTAGGTCTCCCTGATGTACTCCTCCGGAGTTATGGTATTAATAATATTGGTTTCAACATTTATGGGAGTACCTGAGATATAATGTATGATTCTTTGCCCATTTACCACCTTCAGGTTGGTGCCTTCGGCGTTGTTGATTTTGATAGCACCGGAACGATATACTTCCTCGATGATGTAAGGCCCCTCCCATTTAGAGAGAAGTTTTCCTGCAAAAAATCTTAGACGAGAATTGTATAGCAAAACATGATCACCTACATTGAATTCACGCTTTTGTATCCTTCTATCATGCCATCTCTTAACCTTTTCTTTAAACAACTTGGCATTCTCATAGGCCTGGGTTCTCCATTCATCAAGAGAGCTAATGTCAAGTAACCTCTTCTCACCAGCAAGTTTGAAATCATAATTGAGCTCTTTGATTGCCCAATAAGCTTTATGCTCTAGCTCAAGAGGTAAGTGACATGCTTTACCATAAACCATCTTATACGGAGACATACCCATAGGATTTTTATAAGCAGTTCTATAAGCCCACAACGCATCATCAAGTTTCTTAGACCAATTCTTCCTAGATCTATTAACAGTCTTCTGCAAAATCAATTTAATCTCCCTATTGCTTAATTCTACTTGACCACTAGACTGAGGATGATAAGGAGATGCAATTCTATGATTAACATCATACTTAGCAAGCAATTTACGGAAAGCACCATGAATAAAGTGTGAACCACCATCAGTCATTAAATATCTAGGGACTCCAAATCTAGGGAAAATAACTTCTTTAAGCATTTTAATAGAAGTGTTATGATCAGCGCTACTAGTTGGAATAGCTTCTACCCACTTAGTAACATAATCAACAGCAACTAGAATATGAGTATACCCGTTAGATTGTGGAAAAGGTCCCATATAATCAAAACCCCAAACGTCAAATGGTCCAATAACAAGAGAGTAATTCATAGGCATTTCCTGATGTCTACCAATATTACCAATTCTTTGACATTCATCACCAGACAAAACAAACTTACGAGCATCCTTGAAGAGAGTAGGCCAATAAAAACCAGATTGTAGGACCTTGTGTGGAGTTCTATCTCCGGCGTTGTGTCCCCCATAGGCCTCAGAGTGACACTTGCATAGGATCTATTCCTGTTCATGCTCAGGTACACAACGTCTAATAATACCATCTACTCCTTCTTTATAAAGGTGTGGATCATCCCAAAAGTAATGTCTCAAGTCATAGAAGAACTTTTTCTTTTGTTGGTATGTGAAACTAGGCGGTATAAATTTAGCAACAATGTAATTAGCATAATCAGCATACCATGGAGCATTACGCGAAGCATTTATGACAGCTAATTGTTCATCAGGAAAGCTATCATCAATAGGTAGTGGGTCATCAAGAACATTTTCTAACCTAGACAAGTTATCTGCTACGGGGTTATCAGCACCCTTTCTATCAATAATATGCAAATCAAATTCTTGTAGCAGAAGAGCCCACCTAATAAGTCTAGGTTTAGCATCTTTCTTTTCCATAAGGTACTTAATAGCAGCATGATCGGTGTGAACAGTTACTTTGGAATCAACAATATAAGGTCTGAACTTATCACAAGCAAACACAACTGCTAAAAATTCCTTTTCAGTAGTAGCATAGTTTCTTTGAGCAGTGTCTAGAGTTTTACTAGCATAATGAATAACATTTAATTTCTTATCAACTCTTTGTCTTAGAACAGCACCAACAGCATAATCACTAGCATCACACATAATTTCAAAGGGTAGGTTCCAATCAGGTGGTTGAACAATAGGCACGGAAATCAAGGCATTCTTTAGGATTTCAAATGCTTCTACACAATCATCATCAAAAACGAATGGAACATCTTTTTGTAAAAGATTAGTGAGAGGCCTAGAAATCTTAGAGAAATCTTTAATAAACCTCCTATAGAAACCAGCATGACCAAGGAAACTTCTTATACCTCTGATATCCGTTGGACACGACATTTTTTCAATAGCATCAACTTTAGCTTTATCCACCTCAATACCTCTTTCGGAGATCTTGTGCCCCAAGACAATACCTTCATTAACCATAAAGTGGCACTTTTCCCAATTCAATACAAGATTGGTTTCTTCGCATCTCTGCAAAACTCGATCAAGGTTGCTCAAGCAATCATCGAATGAAGCTCCGTAAACAGAAAAATCATCCATGAAAACCTCAAGAATCTTTTCACAAAAGTCAGAGAATATAGCCATCATACATCTTTGAAAGGTAGCAGGTGCATTGCATAAACCAAAAGGCATACGTCTATAAGCAAAGGTACCAAAAGGGCAAGTAAACATGGTTTTTTCTTGATCCTCTTTAGACATAGGTATTTGAGAGAAACCAGAATAACCATCTAGAAAGCAAATATGAGTATGTTTGGATAGTCTTTCTAGCATTTGATCAATAAAAGGTAGAGGGTAATGATCTTTCTTAGTAGCTTTATTTAATTTCCTAAAATCAATCACCATTCTATAACCTGTAACAATTCTTTGCGGGATCAATTCATTTTTATCATTAGGAACAACGGTAATACCTCCCTTCTTAGGGACACAATGAACGGGACTAACCCATCTACTATCGGCAACAGGATAGATTATACCTGCCTGCAGAAGCTTTAGTATTTCTTTTCTTACCACTTCTTTCATCTTAGGATTCAACCGTCGTTGGTGATCAACAACTGGTTTGGCATCAGGCTCCGTATTAATTTTATGCTGACATAGAGTGGGACTAATGTCCTTAAGATCATCCAGAGTATATCCAATAGCAGCTCGGTGCTTCCTCAGAGTTTTCAATAATCTCTTTTCATCATGCTCTGAAAGGGTAGCACTAATAATAACAGGATATATCTCCTTTTCATCAAGATAAGCATATTTCAATGTATCGGGTAATTGTTTAAGCTCAAACACGGGATCACCCTTTGGAGGAGGAGGATCCCCAAGTATTTCAATAGGTAAATTGTGTTTCAAAATAGGCTGCTGATCAAAGAAAATTTTATCTATTTCATTCCTTTCATTCATAATATGCATATCATTTTCATGGTCTAGCAAATATTGTTCTAAAGGATCAGTAGGAGGCACAGCGATAGAAGCAAGACCAATAATTTCATCTTTACTAGGCAATTCTTTGTCATGGGGTTGTCTACGAAATTTAGAGAAATTGAACTCATGAGACACATCCCCAAAACTCATAGTAACTATTTCTTTCTCACAATCAATCCTAGCATTAACAGTATTCAAGAAGGGTCTGCCAAATATAATGGGACAAAAATCATCTTGTGGGGAACCAAGAACAAGAAAATCAGTAGGATACTTTATTTTCCCACACAAGACTTCAACATCTCTAACAATCCCAATAGGTGCAATAGTATCTCTATTAGCAAGTTTAATAGTAACATCAATTTCCTCTAGTTCAACTGGTGAAATATCATGCATAATTTCTTTGTATAAGGAAAAGGGAATTGCACTCACGCTAGCACCCATATCATACAATGATCTCCTATTTTAACAGAAACCACAGGCACGCCAACAACTGGTCTATGTTTACTCTTAGTATCAGGTCTAGCAATTCTAGCAGCTTCATCACAGAAATGAATAACATGCCTATCAATATTATCAACCAAGAGATCTTTAACCATAGCAATACTAGGCTCAACTTTAATTTGTTCAGGGGGTGTAGGTGTTCTAGTACAACTCTTACGAACCACAGTTGAAGCTTTAGCATGTTCTTTCATCCTAATAGGGAAAGGTGGTTTCTCAATATAAGCAGTAGGAATAACAGGATCAACATTATAAATAATAGTTTCCTCCTCAACTTTAATAGATTAAACTACTTTCACTTCAATGGGAGGATGATATTGAAACCACTTCTCCTTAGGGAGATCAACATGAGTAGCAAAAGATTCACAGAAAGAAGCTACTATCTCAGAGTCAACCCCATATTTAGTGCTAAATTCAGGAAAAGCATCGATGTCTATAAAGGATTTAACACAATCAAACTTAAGGTTTATACCTGACTCCTTACCTTCGTCGAGTTCGCAATCTTCAGAGTTGCGTTTGATTCTTTCCAATAAGTTCCATTTGAATTCAATATCTTTCTTCATAAAGGAACCACCACAAGAAGTGTCGAGCATGGATCGATCATTAGGAGAAAGCCGAGCATAAAAATTCTGAATAATAATTTCTCTTGAGAGCTCATGGTTGGGGCATGAATATAACATTGACTTAAGCCTCCCCCAAGCTTGAGCGATTCTTTCTCCTTCACGAGGCCAAAAATTATAAATATAATTCCGATCACGATGAACCAGATAAATAGGATAGAACTTCTGATGAAATTTCAATTTCAATCGGTTGTAGTTCCATGATCCAATATCATCACATAGCCTATACCATGCCAATGCCTTCTCCTTCAAAGATAAAGGAAAGACCTTCTTCTTGACAACATCCTCAGGCAAACCTGCAAGCTTAAATAATCCACAAACTTCATCCAGATAGATTAGATGCAAATCAGGATGAAGTGTTCCGTCTCCTGCATAAGGATTAGCTAGCAGTTTCTCTATCATACCCGAAGGAATTTCATAATTAATATTTTCAGTAGGTTCAGTAGGTTGAGGAGCAACTCTTTGTGCTTCCGGTCGAGGTGAAGATACCCCAAACAAGCCCCTCAAAGGATTATTTTCCATAGTAACAAGTGACAGTAAATTTCAGCACACTATATAAAGTTTTCCTTACCAAGTTCCACTCACCAAAGGCGCTTCACTCCCCGGCAACGGCGCCAGAAAAGAGTCTTGATGACCCACAAGTATAGGAGATCTATCATAGTCCTTTCGATAAGTAAGAGTGTCGAACCCAATGAGGAGCAGAAGGAAATGACAAGCGGTTCTCAGTAAGGTATTCTCTGCAAGCACTGAAATTATCGGAAACAAATAGTTTTGTGATAAGATAATTCATAACTGATAGCAAGTAACAAGTGTAGCAAAGGTGCAGCAAGGTGACCCAATCCTTTTTAAAGCAAAGGACAAGCCTGGACAAACTCTTATATAAAGAAAAGCACTCCCGAGGACACATGGGAATTTCTGTCAAGCTAGTTTTCATCATGCTCATATGATTCGCGTTCGCTACTTTGATAATTTGATATGTGGGTGGACCGGTGCTTGGGTGCTGCCCTTACTTGGACAAGCCTCCCACTTATGATTAACCCCTCTCGCAAGCATCCGCAACTACGAAAGAAGAATTAAGATAAATCTAACCATAGCATGAAACATGTGGATCCAAATCAGCCCCTTACGAAGCCACGCATAAACTAGGGTTTAAGCTTCTGTCACTCTAGCAACCCATCATCTACTTATTACTTCCCAATGCCTTCCTCTAGGCCCAAACAATGGTGAAGTGTCATGTAGTCGACGTTCACATAACACCACTAGAGGAGAGACAACATACATCTCATCAAAATATCGAACGAATACCAAATTCACATGATTACTTATAACAAGACTTATCCCATGTCCTCAGGAACAAATGTAACTACTCACAAAGCATATTCATGTTCATAATCAGTGGAGTATTAATGATTATCAAGGATTTGAACATATGATCTTCCACCAAGTAAACCAACTAGCATCAACTACAAGGAGTAATCAACACTACTAGCAACCCACAGGTACCAATCTGAGGTTTTGAGACAAAGATCGGATACAAGAGATGAACTAGGGTTTGGAGAGGATATGGTGCTGATGAAGATGTTGATGGAGATTGACCCCCTCTCGATGAGAGGATCGTTGGTGATGACGATGGTTTCGATTTCCCCCTCCGGGAGGGAAGTTTCCCGGGCAGAACAGCTCCGCCGGAGCCCTAGATTGGTTTTGCCCAAGTTCCGCCTGGAGACGGCGACGCTTCACCCCGAAAGCTCTATTATTATTTTTTCCAGGTCAAAACCCTCCATATAGCAGAAGATGGGCACCGGAGGGCTGCCAAGTGGGCCACAAGCCACAGGGGCGCGCCCAGGGGGGTAGGGCGCGCCCCCCTGGCTTGTGACTGCCTGGTGGGCCCCCTGATGTATTTCTTTCGCCCAAATTTTTTTATATATTCCAAAATAATTTTCCGTAGATTTTCAGGACTTTTGGAGTTGTGCAGAATAGGTATCTCAGATTTGCTCCTTTTCCAGTCCAGAATTCCAGCTGCCGGCATTCTCCCTCTTCATGTAAACCTTGTAAAATAAGAGAGAAAAGGCATAAGTATTGTACCAAAATGTGTAATAAAATGCAATAAATATCAATAAAAGCATGATGCAAAATGGACGTATCACTTACGCGGGCCACCCGGGCACGTGCCGCTCAACTGTGACATCTGAAGAGCTTTCGGGCGAACGTACGATGAAGAGTTCCCACTTTTATTCCGGCGTGGTGGTTAGTGCGAATAAGGCCAGAGGCCTACTCAGATCACATATCCAAACTAGTTAGTGTCTTGGGAGCTCACGGCAAACGATCAATGCCCCACCATTTGTGGTCCCGTCGGCCCGTCTCGAGGATGTGTGGCAAGGACAAAGAATGACCGGCCACGCCTCATAATATCTCGCAGGTACCTTTCCAGTCCGGCCCAACTTCACCTCAATTACGGGTACCATTGGGGCCGACCCGTCTTTCTCATTTAGTTCATAGTCAAGTCAATGTAACAGTGTGTCTATACACCAAATGGTAATCCGAGGAATCACCCTCGATGGATCCCACTCAATGTATTTGTATGACAGAGTCATTATCGGGAATGGGGAAGGAGGAATCACCCTCGATGCCCACGACCGACTAGCTTTGCTACAGAATTATCATCGGGAGTGCGTTACGAGTTATCACCCTCGGCACTCGATAATAGCTCTGCAGAGTCATACTCAGGGGGTGTGAGGTGATGTGTCGGTAATGGCTTGTCAATCATGATGATCAAGTCTTCTGTCTTCAAGTCCTCGAAGTCGTCGATGATGAAAGCAGGGGCAACAGTGTCAAGGTGGGGGCCACAGGGTAACACTAACCATACCTATACTAGGCATTTTATGATAGCAGATAAAGTAGCAGCAGTAATCAAAAACAGGCTATGCATTAGAATAGGTGCAACCCAATACAAAGCAAATTCTAATGCAAGCACGAGGGAGAAAGAATAGGTGATATAGGAATGATCAAGGGGTTTTTGCTTGCCTTGTTGCTCTGCTGCAAAAGACTGGTCGTCACTGTTGTAGTCATAGACAGCAGTGGCGTCAGTCTCGGTGTCTACTGGAGAGAAGAGGGGGAAGAAACAATAAATATAAATCAAACAAATGCATCTTGATGCATGACATGACAACATGCAGTGCTAGCGGTGACCTAACACAGTACTACACGTTGTAGATGGAGCGGTAGAATATCTGACGATATTTCCCAGGTCTTTGGATTTATCGAACAAATGATCCGGAGGGGGAATGTTCCATGTTCATCATGCTAGAGGCATGTGACAGATTAATGGGTTGCATAGATGGATTCTTTGGATTTTTCTGATCATTTTTCATATATAAATTATTTTCATCAGGGTTACAGATTATTTTCTATGATTTTTAGAAATTTTAAAGATTTTCTGAAATTAACAGAATTAATTAAATTCGAAAAATGCCATTATGATGTCAGCATGACATCATGCTGATGTCAGCAGTCAACAGTGGGGCTGACTGGTCAAACCTGACCAGTGGGGCCCTCCTGTCATTGTCTCAGAGCTAATCCAGGGTTTAATTTAATCTAATTTGGTTAATTAGCAGGATGGGTCCCACATGTCAGTGACTTATTAGTTCAAAATTAATTATTTTTATTAGCTAATTAATCAGCTGACAGGGCTGGCCCACCAGTCAGTGACTGGGGCTGCCCAATCAGCATAGTTGACCAGGTCAACTGGGGCATGGGGGCCCGCAGGTCAGTGACTCTGCGGGTGGCCTCGGTCCACCCAGGTCAGCGGTGGCCGGTGTTCTGCCGCCGGCGACCAGAACCGCGGCGGCGCGGCTCGGCCACCGATCGGGAATCGCGTAGGGGGAATCACGTAGTTGCGTTCGAGAGCTGGAGTGGTCGCCGATCCATTCCACCCATCAGGAGGTGCGGGGGTGGCCGGAGATGTCACCGGCGTCGACATTTGCGGCGGAGGCATTCGGGCATCTGCGGCTACGGCGTTTTAGGGCCCGTGGAAGAACTAGCGTGCTCGCATCCGACACCTACGAGCTCCAGGAGCTCAGCGCAGTGCTCAGCTGCGAGCTGGGGGTGCTGTGGCCATGGCTGCAAGCTCGCCGGCGGCGACGCGTTCGGGCTCCGAGGAAACAACTAGCTAGGAGGGCACAGGCGAGCTAAGCTATGGAGGGGAAGGAGCTGGAGCTCACCGGGACCTGTAGGTGTGCTCAAATGTGCTCGGGGGTGGGGTGGCTACCGGAGCGAATCGTGGCGGCGGAGCTTCGGGCGCCCGAGGAGGAAGAAGGTTCGTGGAGGTCGCTCTGCAGCTCCTCTCCTCGAATTGGTCAGGGCAGACGACGCAGCAGAGCTCAGTGATGCTTCTTGCCGCGGCGGCGAGGCACAGTGGCCGTGGCTATCCTGTGGCCATGGCGCCGGTGGCGCTCGGGTGTGGAAGAAACCGGTGAGGGAGAGAGGGAGAGGAGGAATAGGGCGGTCCAGGGGGGTGCGGGGATGCCCTCTTATCCATCCACGCCAGCTGGGCGACGATCGAGCGAGAGGGGGCCCGGGTGAGCGCGCGCGTTCTCCCTGGCGACGATAGTGAGCCAGCGGGCGTCAGGAGGTAGGGGACGAACGACAGGTGGGCTGGGCCACGCACTGTAGCACTGGGCTTAAGTGCACAGTGCATTTTTCCTTTTATTTCTTTTCTTTTATTCTTTTCTGTTTCATTTATTTTCGGCACCATTTCAATTTAGTAAATATTTGTGACTTGGCTCATTAAATAACATGCAATATCTAGTACTACCACAATTATTTTGGGACTTATTTGAATCTGTTTGAATTTTTCATGGAATTTAAAGTGCTTTTAAATTGCATTTTGGCTTTGTTTTGGAGGGTGGGGACCACACCAACATCAAGGTGAAGTTGTTTTCCTTAACAACATTTTTTTTTAGATTTTTAACAAGTGTGCAACAATTTTCCTTTGCTGTTTGAAGATTTATTTTATCACAATAAAATTCAAGGGCCTTTAGTGGTGGAATTTGAAATGATATATGAAATTCAAAGTGATCAAGCACTGTTTAGCAAAATGATTAAGCCTTGATCATGGTGATCACTGTGCACCATTACATAGGGGTGTTACAACTCTCCTCTACTAAATAGAATTCTTGTCCCGAGAATTAAGAAGTAGAAGGGAAGAGCTCGGGGTATTCTTCGCGGAGATGATCCTCGCGTTCCCAAGTGGCTTCATCTTTAGAATGATTTGACCACTGTACTTTGAGGAACTTGGTAGTCTTCTGCCGAGTTTTTCGTTCAGCTTCGTCAAGGATGCGGATCGGATGCTCTTTGTAGGAGAGATCATCTTGTAATTCGAGCATCTCATAATCCGCTGCTCCTTGCGGATCCTTGAAGCAACGGCGCAATTGCGAAACATGGAAGACATCATGAAGGTGGGAGGATTGCGGTGGCAGCTCCAATTTATAAGCCACATGGCCACGCGTGGCGATAACGCGGAAAGGACCAATGTAGCGAGGAGCTAACTTGCCTTTCACACCAAACCGATGAGTGCCTCTCATAGGAGTGACACACAGATAAACCATATCATCAGGGAAATAGGCAAGTCCCCAATGTTTACGGTCATAGTTGCTCTTCTGCCGGGACTGAGCCGCTTTATGGTTTTCGCGCACAATTCGAACTTGTTCTTCGGCTTGTTGGATAATATCCGGACCAATGAGTGCATGTTCCCCAGTTTCTGACCAATTCAGAGGGGTTCGGCACTTACGTCCATATAACACTTCAAAGGGAGCCATCTTCAAACTAGCTTGATAGCTGTTGTTGTAAGAGAATTCAGCATACGGGAGAGTTTCTTCCCATTTCTTGCCAAATGAGATGATGCATGCACGCAGCATATCTTCAAGCACTTGATTAACCCATTCAACTTGAGCCTGGGACTACGGGTGATAAGCAGTGCTCCAGGTTATATGAGTGCCATAGCTTGTTGGAAACTTTCCCAGAATTTCAGGGTAAAAATACTGCCTTGATCTGAACTGATCTCCTTTGGAATACCATGCAGTGACACAATTCTGGAGATATATAAATCCGCTAACTGACTAGCAGTGATAGTTTCTTTGACTGGTAGAATATGTGCAACCTTGGAGAATCGGTCGATGACGACAAAGATAGCTTCATGACCCTTTTGTGATCTAGGGAGACCAGTGATGAAATCCATCTGAACTTTATCCCATTTCCATTCAGGAATAGGCAGTGGTTGCAGAAGTCCAGCAGGCTTCTGATGTTCTGCTTTGACTTGACGACAAACGTGGCACTCTTCAATATATCGAGCAATGTCTTGCTTCAGGTTAGACCACCAATATTTCTGACGAATGTCCAAGTACATCTTGGTACTTCTGGGGTGAATTGACAATGGTGTGTCGTGAGCTTCTTTCATGACTTTTTCTATCATAACATCATATCGGGGGACCAAAAGACGATCCCTGAAATATAAAGCTCCATCTTCCCCTAGTGAGAAGTCTTTGGCCTTCTTAGATGCAAGCTCACTTTTAATTCGATCAATTTCAGTGTCTTTCCATTGTGCGATCTTGATAGCTTTCTGAAGATCCGGTTCCACTACAAGGTTATTAAGAAAACCCTTTGGAACAATGTGAAGGTTCAAATTACGAAGTTCTTCATGTAGACGGGGATTAGCTTTGTGAACCATGTGGTTGTTGCAATAAGCTTTTCGGCTCAAGGCATCGGCCATGACATTTGCCTTACTAGGGGTATATGAAATACCAAAATCATAATCTGTAAGAGCTTCCATCCATCTTCACTGACGAAGATTCAGGTCTGGCTGAGTAAACAGATACTTCAAACTTTGATGATCAGTGTAGATCTCGCAACGATTACCGAGAAGGTAATGTCGCCAATTTATCAATGCATAGACAACTGCAGCTAGTTCGAGATCATGAACTGGATAGTTCTCTTCATGAGGACGCAACTATCTTGAAGCATAAGCAATCACTTTGCACTCTTGCATTAGGACACAGCCTAATCCTTGACGGGATGCGTCGCAATAAATGACAAAGTCCTTGCGAGAATCTGGAGGAGCAAGCACTGGAGCTGATGTCAGCTTGTCCTTGAGAGTCTGGAAACTTTCCTGACATTTGTCGGTCCACTCAAACTTAACGCCTTTGTGTAGCAGGTTTGTCAGGGGTTTGGCAATATTAGAGAAGTTCTCGACAAAACGATGGCAATAGCTGGCGAGTCCGAGAAAACTTCTGACTTGCTTAACATTCTTCGGGGGAGTCCAGTCAAGAATAGCCTGAACTCGTTCAGGGTTGACGGCAATACCATCCTTGTAGATCACATGACCAAGGTAAGTTACTTCGGATAGCCAGAATTCACACTTGGAGAATTTGGCGTATAGCTGATATTCTCGAAGCTTTTCCCGTACAAGACGGAGATGTTCAACATGTTCTTCTTTAGTCTTGGAATATACCAGGATATCATCCAGATAGACCATGAAAAATTTGTCGAGGTATTCCATAAAGATATAATTCATCAATCGAGAGAATGTTGCTGCAACATTTGTTAAGCCGAACGACATGACGGTGTACTCGTATGAACCATAGCATGTAACAAATGCGGTCTTTGGAATATCATCTTCACGAACTCGGATCTGATGATAACCCAACCTTAAGTCGAGTTTAGAAAACACGAATGAACCAGCAAGTTGATCATACAGATCATTGATCTGAGGAAGCAGATATTTATTCTGAATTGTTGCCTGGTTGATGGGTCAGTAATCTTGAACCAATCGATTCGTACAATCTTTCTTCTTGACAAGAAGAGAAGGTGCTCCCCAAGTGGAGGAACTTGGACGAATAAACCCTTTCTTAAGTGAATTGTCGATTTCCTTCTTAAGTTCAAGGAGTTCATGGGGAGGCATCTTATAAGGATGCTTGGCAATAGGAGTGATGCCTGGTTTTAAGTCGATGACGAACTCAACTGCTCTGACAGGGGGAACTCCTGGAAGTTCTTCTGGAAATACGTCTTGGAAGTCACGAACCACTGGAATGCTTTCAATCCCCTCAAGAGGTGACGCATTCAACGTGTTCGAGGAATAAATCTGGGCCTCGGCATTCCAATAAGATGAGCAGAGTGAACCACTATCTCATTGGAAGGGTGCAGAAGATGGACGGTTTTATTGGCACACACGATTGAAGCACTATGTGCTGTCAACCATTCCATTCCCAGAATTAAATCAATATTGGAAGACTTCAATAAAATGGGCAAGACAAGGAATTCCAATCCTTCAATCTCAATGGCGACGTTGGGACAAACCAGGGAGGCTTGACATTGGCCCGCGGAAGTGGATACCATTATATTAAGGTCCTTGTTTTCGCACTTAAAGTCATGCTTATATGCAAATTCTTCTGACATGAAGGAATGCGATGATCCAGAATCAAATAAAACAGATGCTGGTACGGAATTAACAAGAAGTGTACCCATCACAGTAGCAGGCTGATCTTGAGCTTCTGCCATATCAGTATGATTGGCCTGACCACGAGCATAGGGAGTCTTGGCATTGTTATTGCGTGGCTGATTTGAAGGCAGTGCAAGTTGCTTTTGACCCTGCCTACAATCTTTAGCACGGTGACCTGGACGTCCACACTTGAAGCACAGTCCATCCTCAGGACAGGAAGGAGGAGGAGCTCGGGGTGGTGTAGCTCTTAGCTGCCTAGGTGGTGGAGGAGGCAGACGACGCACAGCATAGGACGGCCTCGGAGCATAAGCAGGTGGACGGTACATGTTGTTGGGGATCCAGACTTTGCACTTCTGGGATTGTGAGCCCGAAGATGAGCCCATGTCTTGGTTGCGCTTGGTGTGGTCCTTGTACCTGTGCAGACCTGTCTCAACCTATATGGCCTTGTTCACCAGGGCGGCGAAATTAGGAAAGTCCTGAGCATTGAGAGCAAGATGGACATCTGGGTGAAGTCCTTCACGGAACTTTTCCTGCCTACGAGCATCAGTAGGGGTATCCTCTTCACCATAGCGGGACAATTCGAGGAACTCCCGCTGATAAGCATCCACGGACTTGCTGCCCTGAGAGAGATTGCGGAACTCTTGTTTCTTCCGGTCCATGATTCCTTGACGAATGTGGCGGTCACGGAAAGCAGTCCTGAAGTCCTCCCAGGTAATGATAGTTTCTACTGGCAGTGTTTGCCTATGACTGGTCCAACATTGAGTTGCGGGACCTTTCAGGAAGTAGGCCGCAAAGTTGACCCAGTTAGCAGGAGGAACCATAGCAGACTCCAGCTCATGAGTGATGTCGCGGAGCCAGTCATCAGCATCTAGTGGCTGAGTTTAGCTGCGGTAGACAACAGGGTTGAGGCGCACAAAGTCCTGAAGTGATATTGTGCCTGGCTGCTGATGCATATTGGGCCTCGGGAATTGATCTACTAGTCCTTGCATAAACTGGCGATGGATCTCCATCTGCTGTATCATTCCAGCCATGTATTCAGGTGGCGGTGGTGGTGCATTGGCAGCACGGCCATGTCCAGCTCGTCTAACCATCCTGCTAAATTATAACAGTGGTAGTTCAGTATTTGAGTAATAGCATGACAAGGATTCATTCATGAAGTAATCAGGCACAACAAAAGAAGTGCAATACGTACAACATAGTAGTCATACAGGACATACTGATCCATACATGAGTCTATTATAAACTGGCAACACAAGTCTGATACAGAAAAATAACCTAGGCAAACTAGGCGGCACGCAGACACGCGGTAGAAAGATACAACAACGAGACATAGCGATATGCTACATCAACGTCGGGAAGAACAACTGGCGTCAGGTAACTGCAGGTGAAGACGGTGGGTACCCTCGATATAAGGATCCTGCGCTCCGTGAACACTCTGGTGCAGGTACTGGTCTCGAACAAGGAGCATCGGTCCACGCGGAGGAGTAAAACCTCCAACTGCAGGCCACTCGAGAGCTGGTGGCATCACTGTCCTGCGCGGATAAAGAATGTGCTCTGGCTGTATCCTCGCACTGACTGCTGGCAGTAGCTATGTCAGAGCATCGTTGAGACGAGTATGAGTCTCGTACAGCTCGACAGTAAGAGCTCGGACAGTACGATCCAGAGTCTGAGTGTACTGGATCAGAACCTGTGGGTCGTAATGACGTGTCACATACTCGGTGCAGACAACAGTGTAGTGTACAGTCTCATCCCCAGCAGCAACATACGGGATGTATCTGAAAGCAGTGTTCTCCAAGCGGGAGTGATGCAATCCACGTAGACGGACGATAGCAGCATAGTCAGCATCATGGACTGCCCACTCAACGGTCACTCCAACACCATGATAGGTGTGCAGCACAGTGATGGAGTGATCCTGCCCATCGTATATGTCCATCACAGTGTGATACTGCTCCTGCATGAACTCGCGGTAGTCCTCGTAAACCATGTACTCGGGGTACCAGCGATATGCCAGCCTAGTCAAGAGGTCGACCCAAATGGCCGGGAACCTAGTCGCATCGACAGCCATAGTCAGACGTACGAGCTATCTTGCGGGACGCATCTGTAACAAAAAGTTCAGAGGATGTGAAATGACAGTGTGTGTATCATAGTTTCAAAAGAATCAATTGTCGACGAAACAGCTCTCCAGGTGGATGTGATCACGAGATCCTAAAGTTGGAGTTAGTAAAGTCTTTAACCCGAAGAGAAGAGAGATCAGAACCCAGATTATAGATAAGGAATAAAAGATCCTAATACCACCCATTTGTGACGTGGGCCCGTAAGCCACACAATCATGTTAGTAAGATAGTTTTTCAAAGACTAGACTCAACTTCGGCCAAGGAGGTGTCGGGCCCCTTTCTAGGAATAACCACAGAAGAGCCCTCGAGTCTTACCAGCCCCAAGAACAACTGGTGGACTCCCTTGATATAGATAACCAGTACAAATATAATATTACACAGGGTTGAGTCAGGGTGACTCAACAAATTTATTACAAACTTGCCAATATTCTACGGTGGTGGAATATGACAGTGGTGTGGTGGTACCGTAATACTAATACAATAAAAAAGAGCCAAGTGTCAGTGTGAGACTTGACTATTTTATTTGTGTAGCGGAAGCTCAGCAGATGGTACATATGGTAGACTCCTATATCACAGGTGGTCTGACTGCGACTCCACTAAGCGTCGGGCTCGGTAGCGCGATCCTCCTCCATAAGTTCGTCCTCCTCCAAGTCTGGCCAAGTAAATAGCTAGGGACAAGCCAGTGAGTACGTTGGAATGTACTCACAAACATAATGAACAAAAGATATAATGAATGCATATGCTCATGGTATGAATTGCTCAAGCTAACCATAACATATATGCATGCTGACAGAGTTTAAACATGGCATGTTAAATTTGTAGCATGTGCAGAAGTGAAGTGTTAGTGGTAAAGAAAACATAAAAGAAATGCCGGTCGGATGTCTAAAAATGACACCACTGTATGTCTTGAAGAGAAATGCCAAACGGGTGTCCACAAGAGTAGTGGCGAGACAAACCGCCTGTTAAACTCGAGGGACGCCACGAGAGGTCTTGAAAAGAAATGCCAATCGGGTGTCTAAAAGAGAGATCGGATGAGATAGGACCATCCAAGAACTCAGGCGACGCCACGAGAGGTCTTGAAAAGGAATGCCAATCGGGTGTCTAAAAGAGAGATCGGACAAGACAGGACCATCCGAGAACTATGGCGACACCACGAGAGGTCTTAAAAAGAAATGCCAAACGGGTGTCCACAAGAGTAGTGGCGAGACAAAACCGCTTGTGAACTCGAGGGACGCCTCGTAAGGTCTTGAAAATAAAACTGAATGTTCGGGGTAGTCTAGCCAGCCCCTGGGACATTCATAGAAATATATCAAGAGAAACGGGTTAGTTAGTCCATAATAATATTCATATCACCAGTAATATATCCATGATAATACTAGTAGTGACAAAAATCATCCTACAAAATATTCATGCTCGATGTTAATTATTTCCTCCAAAGACCGACACCGGGACCGACACTTGACCCACCCAGCTAACGTCCTTGACCGTGGACACGGCTATTCGAATAGGTATAACTCTGCAGAGGGTGTAGTCTTTACCCACGTGTATGAGGTTTCTTTAGTCAGTACCGTGACACTGACTAATTCCCATTATGGTCTTTGGGTTGAAACCACACCTAACCAGCACACACCAGATTAACCGTCCGGATGCCAGGAATCACCCAAAGCATCTTTCCAGAAAAACTCTAAGTCGGGGAGACCATCGTCTCGACTAGCATGGGATCACTATTTATACGCGCGGATTACAAGGGGTGCCCCCCTCTCGGCTACCAACCGGAAACACCCATGCCCCCTGACCCGATGACGGGATTTAGTCCATGGCCGTCGAAACCCTCATCGTGGCCCTCTATGTGGTGTGTACTCGGACAGGGGTTAACAACTTACTAAGCCGTACCTTCCTTGTGGAAGGACCCGTGGCAGCACGGTATACAGCTAGGTGTAACGGAGCAAGACTCGATCTACATCGACTCAGGAGGTGTTATTAATATGACCGGTATGCTCCACATATGTCACGTGACACCACCGTGTCAAAAATGGCTCGTGCCCACCGGCACGTCCAAGGCAGGAGTACACTCCTGGTTTCCCACAATCTTGCTACACAGAAGAAATTCACTTGAGTGAAGTACGAGCAAAAGATGATATGACCATGCATGCATGCACTTGTGATATATATCCTACACATGCGGTGCAATTCCAAACCAATGCAAACATGCAAATGCAATCACCATATCCCAAGTTCAATAATGCTTGCCTTGTCCAAAGTAGTCAGTAGAAAACCCCTCCAAATTTCCAGCAAAGTTTTCTTCTTCTTTTTCTGAAAAATCCAAATTTAAATTCAAATCAAAATTTCATCACAGTACAAAAACTTGTCTCAAAATATTTTTTTAATAAATACTAAAAAACTAGAGAGAAAAATAAGAATTTCAAAAAAAGAATCAAGTCATTTGGATTTGTGGTTTAAAAACTATAGGCAGTCAAAGTTCCAGTCAACTCTGCTTTTAAAATAAAAACAGAAAAGAAAACGTTTCGGCCGATAGTACGCTTCCCAGGTCAGAACGCATAAACAACCGAATACGTCTTCTGTTTTAACTGGAAAATAATAAAACGCTGACGGGTGGGGTCCACCCGTCAGGTTTGAATTTTGAGCATGCACACGCGCGAGGATAGAAGAGGTGCGGCGATCGCCGGCGACGATCGCCGGGGTTTCAGTGGCCAGGGATGGAGTGGACGTGTTCGGTGTTGACTACCTCGTCGGTGAGTGGTGGTGGGTCACCGGCGAGCACCGGAGCGGCGGACGGCGCTTCGGGTGGTGTTGGAGATCGCCGGAGAGAGCTCGGGGGTGAAATTGAAGCGAGGAATTGATGATGCGGTGGGATATATGACTACTGGCAAGATTTGAGCGGCAGAGGTGGGGTGATGGCGATGAACATATCGGGGACAGAGGCGGCGGGGCGGTGACCGGAGAGGTAGAGGAAGGGCCTCTTGGGGTCGGAAGAGTGTGTGGGAGATCGATTGGAGGTGAGTGTAAGCGGTGAGGTGAGTGCCCGGAGCTCGGGGCCCTTTTTATAGGCGATCCCGAGGTGATCAGTGGCTTGCGGGCGACGCCGGAGTAAATTCCGGCCGGCGAGGTAGGTTAGGGCGGTGGCGAGGTTCAGTGCATGATCAAGGGGGTCAGTGGAGTCCTCTGGAAGCCTTAGCTTGGACGGGCTCGAGCTCGAGGAGCTTATCCATGGTGAGGCACCCGTACGGGCGTGGCGGCGACACCCGTCTCCGGCGACTGCCAGGCGGGGCCCAGACGGCGGGGTTGGCGTGGTCAGCGCTCAGAGAGGCGGAGAGGAACGACGCGTAGACAGAAAGTAGGTAGGGAGGGTGCGGCGCAGTGATGGAGGTCGGTGGCCGAGGCGGCTCTACTCGGTCCGCCGTGGATGAGCACGGTGGCCGCTGCACCAGCCAGCCGATGGCTCGACGCCGGTGGGTGGCTGAGGAGTGGGCCAGTGGTTCGGAGCATTGATGAGCATGGCGACGCCGTGGTGGAGAAGGAAGGGGAGGGGTGCACGGCACCGATCTCCTCTGCCGACTGAATCTAGATTCAGTTAAATGAATTTTCAGTCAGCGATGAACAGTGTGCATGCTAGGTGTTTGATGAAATGATATAGGGGTCTAGGCATTTTTGGAATTTTTGAAATTTTTTGTGGTGATTTACTGATTTGAGACAAGTGTGATGGTGAAGTTTCAGAATATTTGGAGAAGTTTAGAATAGGTTTTGAGCAGAGAATCTGTTTCTGGTTCGAATTTGAACTGAATAAATTTTGAAAATTTTGAATTGTGGAACCGAATGTTTTTGGTGAAATGGGTTGTGGGTGCCACCTAGTTGCTAGGTTTAGTTTTTGTGGAGGCAGAATAGTTGTAGGAAATATAGTTCCTTTGTAACTCAAAGAAACCATGGATATTGAAAATTCCAAATTCTGGAATTTGTTTCAAATGAGAAAAATATTTTTGTGGGGTGGAAAGAAGTTGGTTGCTGCCCTAGAAGGTGTGAGTGACTTAGGGAATTGTTTGGAAGTGATAGAAAATTTATTGGATGGATTTAGATGTGCTAGAAAGATATGAAATGGGCATCTCCTTAGAAGCTTCTGGTTAAAACAAAAATTTTCTAAAAAGGAAATGTTTTTGAACTTCCCAGATAATTTTTTTTCCAATTAAAACCGTCAAACAAAACAGAACCTTTTAAGAAAATTTTGAACCCAACTAAAATTTGAAAAGGTTTTCAACAGAAGGAAGGTAGTAAGGTCAAAAGGTTTTTTTTTCAAATAATTCATTTTAAAGAAAAGATTTGAAAAAACAAAAGAATATTTTTGGGGTGTTACAACACCTACCCCCCTTAGGAAAAATCTCGTCCCCGAGATTTCAGCTGTCCCTCAAACAGGTACGGATATTCAGTCCTCAGGTGATCCTCTCTTTCCCACGTTGCTTCTTCCTCGGTGTGATTACTCCACTGAACCTTGTAAAATTTTATCACATTCTGCCGGGTCCTCCGTTCAGACTCCTCCAAAATCTTTATAGGGCGTTCCCTATATGTAAGATCTGGTTGGATATCCAGGTCTTGGTGCTGGACTTGCTTTTCTGGGTTACTGATACACCTTCTTAGCTGTGACACGTGAAACATGTCATGAACATCTGACAACTCTACCGGTAGCTCCAGTTTATAGGCAACCTTGCCCCTCCTTGCAATTACTCTGAACGGTCCAATAAACCTCGGTGCCAATTTTCCTTTGACTTTAAATCTCTGTAGACCCCTAGTTGGAGATACTCTGAGATATACGTATTCCTCTGGTTCAAAGCTAAACTGACGGTGTTTCTGGTCATAGTAGCTCTTCTGACGGCTCTGAGCTCCTCTCAGTCTGTCCTAAATAAGCTTCACTTTTGTTTCTAATTCTTTAAGAATTTCTGGGCCGAAGATTCGGCTATCTCCGGTTTCAGACCAATTGAGTGGGGTACGGCATCGTCGTCCGTACAGGGCTTCGAAGGGTGACATCTTTAAACTGGCTTGGTAACTGTTGTTATATGAGAACTCCGCGTATGGTAAACTGTATTCCCAGCTGACTCCGTAAGTGAGCACACACGGTCTCAGCATGTCCTCCAATATCTGATTTACCCGCTCAGTTTGTCCTCCGGTCTGTGGGTGATATGCTATACTGAATGTTAGTTTAGTCCCTAAAGCTTGCTGTAGGTGCTCCCAAAACCTAGAGACAAACTGGGTTCCTCTATCGGAGACTATGGTCTTGGGTACTCCGTGTAAGCAAACAATCCGGGAGAGGTATTACCTGGCAAGCCTATGCGTTGAGTATGTGGTTTTTACTAGAATGAAATGTGCCACCTTGGTTAATAAATCTGTTATAACCCAGATAGCATCATTTCCGTGCCGTGACCTTGGGAATCCAACGATAAAATCCATTCCTATTACATCCCATTTCCATTCAGGCACTCTGAGTGGCCGCAATAGTCCTGCTAGCCTCCGATGTTCTGCTTTTACACGCTGACAAGAATCACAGCGTGCAACGTAGACGGCTATGTCTCTCTTCATCCCGTGCCATCAAAATCTTTCTTGTAGATCCTTGTACATCTTGGTTCCTCCTGGGTGAATAGAGTACGGAGTAGTGTGGGCTTCTTTGATCTGATCTTCTAATGTTGGTTTTATTTCCAGCTGAGTAATAGTCCCTTCCGTGACCAGTATCATGTTGAGTATGGCAAATTCCTAGTTGAACTCATGCTGTGAGAATTGCACACTGCCATCGTAGGTGCATGGGTTTCTGCTTAGAGCGTCTGCTACAACATTTGCTTTACCAGGATGGTAATGAATTCCCACATCATAATCCTTAACTAATTCTAGCCAGCGATGTTGTCTCAAGTTTAATTCTGGCTGGGTGAAGATATACTTAAGACTTTTATGGTCCGTGTATATCTCGCATCGGTTGCCTAGAAGGAAATGTCACCATTCCTTGAGTGCATGTATTACTGCTGCTAATTCCAAGTCATGGGTAGGATAATTCTCTTCGTGTCGCCGTAGTTGTCTTAAAGCATATGCTACAACTTTCCCCACTTGCATTAGCACACATCCAAGACCTTTCCTGGATGCGTCACAATATATCTCAAAAAATTTGTGCACATCTGGCACGACCAGAACGGGTGCTGTTGTTAACCTCTTTTTCAATTCTTGAAAACTTTTCTCACAGGCTTAGGTCCATTCAAACTTCTTATCTTTCTTGAGTAACTGGGTCATGGGTTTGGCTATGGTGGAGATGTTGGAAATATGCCCTAGAGGCAATAATAATTTAGTTATTATCATATTTCCTTGTTCGTGATAATCGTTTATTATCCATGCTATAATTGTATTGATTGGAAACTCAAATACATGTGTGGGTACATAGACAACACTGTGTCCCTAGTATGCCTCTAGTTAACTAGCTCGTTGATCAAAAGATGGTGAAGGTTTCCTAGCCATGGACATGAGATGTCATTTGATAACGGGATCACATCATTAGGAGAATGATGTGATGGACAAGACCCAAACTGTAAACATAGCATATAATCGTGTCAGTTTATTGCTATTGTTTTCTGCATGTCAAGTATCTGTTCCTATGACCATGAGATCATGCAACTCCCTGACATCGAAGGAGTACCTTGTGTGTATCAAACGTCGCAACGTAACTGGGTGACTATAAAGGTGCTCTACAGGTATCTCCGAGGATGTCTGTTGGGTTGGCATGGATCAAGACTGGGATTTGTTACTCCGTGTGACGGAGAGGTATCTCAGGGCCCACTCGGTAATACAACATCACAATGAGCCTTGCAAGCAATGTGACTAAAGTGTTAGCCACGAGATCTTATATTACGGAACAAGTAAAGAGACTTGCCGGTAACGAGATTGAACTAGGTATAGAGATACCGACGATCAAATCTCGGGAATGTAACATATCGAAGAACAAAGGGAACAACATACGGGATTAACTGAATCCTTGACATAGAGGTTCGACCGATAAAGATCTTCATAGAATATGTAGGAGCCAGTATGGGCATCCAGGTCCCGCTATTGGTTATTGACCGTAGAGGTGTCTCGGTCATGTCTACATAGTTCTCGAACCCGCAGGGTCTACACACTTAACGTTTGGTGACGATATAAGTATAGTTGAGTTGTTATGTTGGTGACCGAAAGTTGTTCGGAGTCCCGGATGAGATCCCGGACATGAAGAGGAGCTCTGGAATAGTCCGGAGGTAAAGATTGATATATGGGATAATAGTGTTTGGTCTCCGGAAGGGTTCCGGAATTCACCGGAAGGGGTTCCGGATGTTTCCCAAAATGTTCGGGTACGAGAACACTTTATTTGGGCCAAGGGGTAAAGCCCACGAGGCTTTAGGAAGGTCCAAAAGGAAGTTTTGCGGAGGCCAGGGGCCAGACGCCAGGGACCCTGGCGTCTGGGGCCAGACGCCGAGGACCCTGGCATCTAGTCCTGGAGTCCGAGCAGGACTCTTGCCTTGCGGGCCAAACCGACTTTGAGGAGGCTCTTTCTCCAAGTTTCGACCCCAGGGCTCAACATATAAATAGAGGGGCAGGGCTAGCACCCGGAATACATCAAGATTTCCCCAAGCCGTGTGCGGCAACCCTAACCCTCTAGTTCCTACGTCATAATCTCCGTAGCGCTTGGCGAAGCCCTGCAGAGATTGTTCCTCACCACCATCACCACGCCGTCGTGCTGCCGGAACTCATCTACTACTTCACCATCGCTCGCTGGATCGAGGAGGTGAAGGCGTCATCAAGCCGTACGTGTGTTGAACGCGGAGGTGCCGTCCGTTCGGCACTAGTTCGTGATCGGTTCGAGGGACGACTTGCGATTTGGATCGCGGAGACATTCGACTACATCAACCGTGTTTCTTAACGCTTCCGCTTAGCGATCTACAAGGGCATGTAGATTCACTCTCCCTCTCGTAGATGCTCATCACCATGGATAGATCTTGTGTGTGCGTAGGAAAAATTTTATTTCCCATGCAACGTTCCCCAGCAGTGGCATCATGAGCTAGGTTTATGCGTAGATGAGATCTCGAGTAGAACACAAACGAGTTGTGGGCGTGGGTGTATACATATTGCTTGCCGTTACTAGTTGATACTTGATTCGGCGGTATTGTGAGATGAAGCGGCCCGGACCGACATTACGCGTACGCTTACGCGAGACAGGTTCCTTCAACTCACATGTAACTTCGTTGCATAAAGATGGCTAGCGGGTGTCTGTCTCTCTCACTTTAGTTGAATTAATTTCAATGAAGAGGGTTCTTTTAGAAGATCAAAAAGCAATCACTACACCACGTTGTGGTTTTGCGTAGGTAAGAACGGTTCTTGCAAACCCGTAGCAGCCACGTAAAATTTGCAACTACAATTAGAGGACGTCTAACTTGTTTTTGCAGGGTATGTTGTGATGTGATATGGCCAATTACACGATGAGATATATGTGATGTATGAGATGATCATGTGTTGTATAGAATATCACGACTTGCATGTCGATGAGTACGGCAACTGGCAGGAGCCATAGAGTTGTCTTTAATTATTTTCGCCGTTTTGCTTTACTTTATCGCTATGAGTTAGCAATAGTCGTGGAAGCAACAGTCGGCGCGACAACCTCATGGCGACACGTTGATGGAGATCATGGGCTGTTAATACACATTATGGTACAATACTTATGCCTTTTCTCTCTTATTTTACAAGGTTTACATGAAGAGGGAGAATGCCGGCAGCTGGAATTCTGGACTGGAAAAGGAGCAAATCTGAGATACCTATTATGCACAACTCCAAAAGTCCTGAAAATCTAGGGAGAATTATTTTCGAATATATAAAAATTATTGGGCGAAGAATATACCAGAGGGGACCCACCAGGCAGTCACAAGCCAGGGGGGCGCGCCCTACCCCCCTGGGCGTGCCCCGGTGGCTTGTGGCCCACCTGGCAGGTCTCCGGTGCCCATCTTCTGCTATATGAAGGATTTTTACCTGAAAAAAATCAGAAGAGAGCTTTCGGGACGAAGCACCGCCGTCTCGAGGCGGAACTTGGACACTACCAATCTAGGCCTCCGGCGGAGCTGTTCTGCCGGGGAAACTTCCCTCCGGGAGGGGGAAATCGAAGCCATCATCATCACCAACGATCCTCTCATCGAGAGGGGGTCAATCTCCATCAACATCTTCACCAGCACCATCTCCTCTCCAAACCCTAGTTCATCTCTTGTATCCGATCTTTGTCTCAAAACCTCAGATTGGTACCTGTGGGTTGCTAGTAGTGTTGATTACTCCTTGTAGTTGATGCTAGTTGGTTTACTTGGTGGAAGATCATATGTTCAGATCCTTAATGATAATTAATACTCCTCTAATTATGAACATTAATATGCTTTGTGAGAAGTTACGTTTGTTCCTGAGGACATGGGATAAGTCTTGTTATAAGTAATCAGGTGAATTTGCTATTCGTTCGATATTCTGATGAGATGTATGTTGTCTCTCCTCTAGTGGTGTTATGTGAACGTCGACTACATGACACTTCACCATTGTTTGGGCCTAGAGGAAGGCATTTGGAAATAATAAGTAGATGATGGGTTGCTAGAGTGACAGAAGCTTAAACCCTAGTTTATGCGTTGCTTCGTAAGGGGCTGATTTGGATCCACATGTTTGATGCTATGGTTAGATTTATCTTAATTCTTCTTTCGTAGTTGCGGATGCTTGCGAGAGGGGTTAATCATAAGTGGGAGGTTTGTCCAAGTAAGGACAGCACCCAAGCACCGGTCCACCCACATATCAAACTATCAAAGTAACGAACGCGAATCATATGAGCATGATGAAAACTAGCTTGCCAGAAATTCCCATGTGTCCTCGGGAGCGCTTTGCTTTATATAAGAGTTTGTCCTAGCTTGTCCTTTGCAATAAAAAGGATTGGGCCACCTTGCTGCACGTTTGTTACACTTGTTACTTGCTACCTGTTTCGAATTATCTTATCACAAAACTATCTGTTACCGATAATTTCAGTGCTTGCAGAGAATACCTTACTGAAAACCCCTTGTCATTTCCTTCTGCTCCTTGTTGGGTTCGACACTCTTACTTATCGAAAGGACTACGATAGATCCCCTATACTTGTGGGTCATCAAGACTCTTTTCTGGCGCCGTTGCCGGGGAGTGAAGCGCCTTTGGTGAGTGGAACTTGGTAAGGAAAAATTTATATACGGTGCTGAAATTTACTGCCACTTGTTACTATGGAAAATAATCCTTTGAGGGGCTTGTTCGGGGTATCTTCACCCCGACCGGAAGCACAAAGAGTTGCTGCTCAACCTATTGCACCTACTGAAAATATTTATTGTGAAATTCCTTCGGGTATGATAGAGAAACTGCTAGCTAATCCTTCTACAGGAGATGGAACACTACATCCTGATTTGCATCTAATCTATGTGGATGAAGTTTGTGGACTATTTAAGCTTGCAGGTTTGCCCGAGGATGATGTCAAGAAGAAGGTCTTTCCTTTATCTTTGAAGGAGAAGGCATTGACATGGTATAGGCTATGTGATGATATTGGATCATGGAATTACAACCGATTGAAATTGGAATTTCATCAGAAGTCTTATCCTATGCATCTGGTTCATCGTGATCGGAATTATATTTACAATTTTTGGCCTCGTGAAGGAGAAAGAATCGCTCAAGCTTGGGGAGGCTTAAGTCAATGTTGTATTCATGCCCCAATCATGAGCTCTCAAGAGAAATTATTATTTAGAATTTTTATGCTCGGCTTTCTCGTAATGATCAATCCATGCTCGATACTTCTTGTGCTTGTTCCTTTATGAAGAAAGATATTGAATTCAAATGGGACTTATTGGAAAGAATTAAACGCAACTCTGAAGATTGGGAACTCGACGAAGGTAATGAGTCAGGTATAAACCTTGAGTTCGATTGTATTAAATCCTTTATAGACACCGATGTTTTTCGTGAATTTAGCACTAAATATGGACTTGACTCTGAGATAGTAGCTTCTTTCTGTGAATCTTTTGCTGCTCATGTTGATCTCCCTAAGGAGAAGTGGTTTAAATATCCTCCTCCCATTGAAGAGAAAGTAGTTGAACCTATTAAAGCTGAAGAAGAAACCATTACTTATAATGTTGATCCTGTTGTTCCTACCGCTTATATTGAGAAACCACCTTTCCCTGTTAGGATAAAGGAACATGCTAAAGCTTCAACTGTGGTTCATAAGAGTTGTACTAGCACACCTACGCCCCCAGAACAAATTAAAGTTGAACCTAGTATTGCTATGGTTAAAGATCTCCTGGTTGATAATATTGATGGGCATGTTATTCATTTCTGTGATGAAGCTGCTAGAATTGCTAGACCTGATGCTAAAGATAAACATAGACCTGTTGTTCGCATGCCTGTTGTTTCTGTTAAAATAGGAGATCATTGTTATCATGGCTTATGTGATGTGGGTGCTAGTGTGAGTGCAATTCCCTTCACCTTATATCAAGAAATTATGAATGATATTGCACCAGCTGAATTAGAGGAAATTGATGTTACCATTAAGCTGGCTAATAGAGATACTATTGCACCAATTGGGATTGTTAGAGATGTTGAAGTCTTGTGTGGGAAAATAAAGTATCCCACTGATTTTCTTGTTCTTGGTTCCCCACAAGATGATTTTTGTCCCATTATATTTGGTAGACCCTTCTTGAATACTGTTAATGCTATGATAGATTGTGAGAAAGAAACTGTTACCGTAAGTGTTGGGGATGTGTCTCATGAGTTCAATTTCTCTAAATTTCGTAGACAACCCCATGATAAGGAATTGCCAAGTAAAGATGAAACTATTGGTCTTGCTTCTATTGTTGTGCCTCCTACTGATCCCTTAGAACAATATTTGCTAGACCATGAAAATGATATGCATATGAATGAAAGGAATGAAATAGATAAGATTTTCTTTGATCGGCAGCCTATTTTGAAACACAACCTGCCTGTTGAAATACTTGGGGATCCTCCTCCACCCAAGGGTGATCCCGTGTTTGAGCTTAAACAATTGCCTGATACTCTGAAATATGCTTATCTTGATGAAAATGAGATATATCATGTTATTATTAGTGCTAACCATTCAGAGCATGAAGAAAAGAGATTATTGAAAACTTTGAGGAAGCACCGTGCTGCTATTGGATATACTCTTGACGATCTTAAGGGCATTAGTCCCACTCTATGTCAGCATAAAATTAATATGGAGCCTGATGCTAAACCAGTTGTTGATCACCAACGACCGTTAAATCCTAAAATGAAAGAAGTGGTAAGAAATGAAATATTAAAGCTTCTGGAGGCAGGTATAATTTATCCTATTGCTGATAGTAGATGGGTTAGCCCCGTTCATTGTGTTCCTAAGAAAGGAGGTATTACCGTTGTTCCTAATGATAAAAATGAATTGATCCCGCAAAGAATTGTTACAGGATATAGAATGGTAATTGATTTTAGGAAATTAAATAAAGCTACTAGGAAAGATCATTACCCTCTACCTTTTATTGATCAAATGCTAGAAAGACTATCCAAACACACACACATTTTTGCTTTCTAAATGCTTATTCTGGTTTCTCTCAAATACCTGTGTCAAAAGAGGATCAAGAAAAGACCACTTTTACTTGTCCTTTCGGTACCTTTGCTTATAGACGTATGCCTTTTGGTTTATGCAATGCACCTGCTACCTTTCAAAGATGCATGATGGCTATATTCTCTGACTTTTGTGAAAAGATTCTTGAGGTTTTCATGGATGATTTTTCCGTTTATGGAACTTCTTTTGATGATTGCTTGAGCAACCTTGATCGAGTTTTGTAGATATGCGAAGAAACTAATCTTGTCTTAAATTTGGAAAAGTGCCTCTTTATGGTTAATGAGGGCATTGTCTTGGGGCACAAAATCTCCGAAAGAGGTATTGAACTTGATAAAGCTAAAGTTGATGCTATTGAAAAAATGCCGTCTCCTACGGATATCAGAGGTATAAGAAGTTTCCTTGGTCATGCTGGATTCTATAGAAGGTTTATTAAAGACTTCTCTAAGATTTCTAGGCCTCTCACTAATCTTTTGCAAAAAGATGTTCCATTCGTTTTTTATGATGATTGCGTAGAAGCTTTTGAAATTCTTAAGAATGCCTTGATTACTGCACCTATTGTTCAACCACCTGATTGGAACCTACCCTTTGAAATTATGTGTGATGCTAGTGATTATGCTGTTGGCGTTGTTCTTGGACAAAGAGTTGATAAGAAATTGAATGTTATTCATTATGCTACTGAAACTCTAGACAGTGCTCAAAGAAACTATGCTACTACTGAAAAGGAATTTTTAGCGGTAGTGTTTGCTTGTGATAAGTTCAGACCTTATATTGTTGATTCCAAAGTAACTGTTCACACCGATCATGCTGCTATTAAATACCTTATGGAAAAGAAAGACTCGAAAGCTAGACTTATTAGATGGGTTCTTCTGCTACAAGAATTTGATTTGCATATTATTGATAGAAAGGGTGCTGATAACCCTGTAGCAGATAACTTGTCTAGATTGGAGAATGTTCTTGATGACCCACTACCTATTGATGATAGCTTTCCTGATGAACAATTAGCTGTCATAAATGCTTCGCGTAATGCTCTATGGTATGCTAATTATGCTAATTACATTGTTGCTAAATTTATACCGCCTAGTTTCACATACCAACAAAAGAAAAAGTTTTTCTATGATTTAAGACATTACTTTTGGGATGATCCACACCTTTATAAAGAAGGAGTAGATGGTGTTATTAGACGTTGTGTACCTGAGCATGAACAGGAACATATCCTACGCAAGTTTCTCTTCGAGGCCTATGGGGGACACCACGCTGGAGATAGAACTGCATACAAGGTATTACAATCTGGTTTTTATTGGCCTACTCTCTTCAAGGATGCTCGTAAGTTTGTCTTGTCTTGTGATGAATGTCAAAGAATTGCTAATATTAGTAGACGTCAGGAAATGCCTATGAATTACTCTCTTGTTATTGAGCCATTTGATGTTTGGGGTTTTGATTATATGGGACCTTTTCCACAGTCTAACGGGTATACTCATATTCTAGTTGCTGTTGATTATGTTACTAAGTGGGTAGAAGATATTCCAACTAGTAGCGCTGATCATAACACTTCTATTAAAATGCTTAAAGAAGTTATTTTCCCTAGATTTGGAGCCCCTAGATATTTAATGACTGATGGTGGTTCACACTTTATTCATGATGCTTTCCGTAAATTGCTTGCTAAGTATGATGTTAATCATAGAATTGCATCTCCATATCATCCTCAGTCTAGTGGTCAAGTAGAATTGAGCAATAGAGAAATTAAATTGATCTTGCAGAAGACTGTTAATATAGATCCAGAAAGAATTCGTCTAAGAAACTTGATGATGCATTATGGGCTTATAGAACTACTTACAAAAACCCTATGGGTATGTCTCCGTATAAAATGGTTATGGTAAAGCATGTTACTTACCTCTTGAATTAGAAGATAAAGCTTATTGGGCAATTAAAGAGCTCAAGTATGATTTCAAACTTGCTGGTGAGAAGAGGTTATTTGACATTAGCTCACTTGATGAATGGAGAACCCAGGCCTATGAGAATGCTAAGTTGTTTAAAGAAAAGGTTAAGAGATGGCATGATAAAAGGATACAAAAGCGCGAATTCAATGTAGGTGACCATGTCTTGCTATACAATTCTCGTTTAAGAATTTTTGCAGGAAAACTTCTCTCTAAATGGGAAGGCCCTTACATTATCGAGGAAGTATACCGTTCCGGTGCCATCAAGATCCACAATGCCGAGGACACAAATCCTAAGGTGGTAAATGGGCAAAGAATCAAACATTATATCTCAGGTACTCCCATAAATGTTGAAACCAATATTATTAATACCATAACTCCGGAGGAGCACATTAGGGAGACCTACCGGAACGTTCGAGACTCCGAAAAGGAATAGGTATGTGGTACGGTAAGCAAACCGACTCCAAAACTTTTCCAATAGCAATTTTTCTCCGTTTTGGAATATTTAAAAATTTAGGAAAATTTAAAGTAGTCCGAAGAGTGCACGAGGAGGCGACAAGCCAGGGGGGCGCGCCCTACCCCCCTAGGCGCGCCCCTGTGGCTTGTGGCCACCCCGTGTACCCTCCGGACTCCGTTTTCTTGTGGTACACTCCTTCAGGTCGGTAAAAATTCATTATATAATCTCCCGAAGGTTTGGACCTTCGTATCACGACAATACTTCCTGTTTTCGTTTTGAGCTGTTTCTGCAGCAGACTTAGAGCAATATGTCATCCCAAGATTCCGATGGGGAGAGCTATGTATCACATTATCTTGCCAATCCCAAGCTCTATGGGGATTTAGATCCTTATGGATTGTTCTTGGAGGACGAACAAGAAGGCAAGTATGAGGAAGAAAGCACGGATGAAGAAGAGATCCCCTTGCGTCAACCCGGAGATATGCACGTGGAGTTCAAGAAATCTAGCCTTCCAAACTCAAGGAGAAAACCCAAGGTTCTATTTATTCCTTCTCGTTTTCTGCAGGAGAGCAAGCAAGAATTATGTCAAAGGATATTGAAGCTCGAGCAGGAAGTGGACGATCTGAGGGAACAAAATTTTATGCTTAAGTCGAAATTGAACAAGGTTCCAACCTCCTCAACATCTCCAACATCACCACCTCCGAAGCAAGGCAACTAATCACATGGGTATGGGCACTCCCCTTGGCTTGTGCCAAGCTTGGGGGAGGTGCCCCGGTATCGTATCACCATCCCATCTTTTACTTTTATCGTTTTTCTTAGTCAGATCCTTTTGGTTATATCTTGATCTAGTAGAATAAAGTCTTTAGTGTGATCTAGTTTTGATTTTTGCTTTATGTCCCCTCTATGTAAGCAAGTTCGAGAGTTATATAATAAAGAGTAGTTATGAGTTGAGGGCTTTGCTTGCTTGCTATGATCTTGAGAAAAAGAAATAGAAAGAAGTATAAAATAAAAGCAAAGAATATATATGATGATCTTATGGGGGTGATGACTTCACATATAAGAAGTATGTCGATTGAAATTTGTTGTGAGTTGACAAACATAGCTCTTGGTCATTGTTGCAATTAAAAGGAAGTAATAAATAAAGAGAGGTTCACCTATAAATATATTATCTTGGACATCTTTTATGATTGTGAGCATTCATTAAAATAGTATATGCTAAAAAGTTGATGTTGGACAAGGAAGACAACATAATGGTTTATGTTTGCTTATTTCCGAATAGAAGTTATATGGTTTTAGATCCTTCAACATGTGACGCTTGCTTCCACCCCATATCAGCCAAAACTTCCGCACCAAGTAGAGATACTACTAGTGCATCCAAATACCCTTAACCCAGTTTGCCATGAGAGTCCACCATACCTACCTATGGATTGAGTAAGGTCCTTCAAGTAAGTTGTCATCGGCGCAAGCAAAAAAAATTGCTCTCTAAATATGTGTGATCTATTAGTCTGAGGAAAATAAACTTTATATGAACTTGTGATATGGAAGAAATAAAAGCGACATACTACATAATAAAGTTCTTTATCACAAGGGGCAATCTAAAGTGACGTTCTTTTGCATTAAGGGATTGCGCATGACAACCTCTGCTTGCCTCTGCGAAGGGCCTATCTGTTACTTTTATTTTCTAGTACTTACCTTTATGCAAGAGTCGTGGTGATCTTCACTGCTTCCTTTATTTCACCTTTATCTCTTGGCAAGTGTCTTGTGTTGGGGAATGATCTAGACACATATATCCACTCGGATGTGGGTGAGCATGAGTTATTTCTGTTGACATTACCCTTGAGGTAAATAGTTGGGAGGCAAAACTATAAGCCCCTATCTTTCTCTGTGTCCGATTGAAGCTTTGACCTCATAGGTACCATGTGAGTGTTAGCAATTATGAAAGACTAAAAGATGATTGAGTATGTGGATTTGCTTTACAAGTTCTTATATTGACTCTTTCCGACGTTATGATAAATTGGAATTGCTTCAATGATTGGGATCATAGTTTGTTGGTTCTCAATAGAGTTCTTAATTCATACTTTACCTTGTGAATGAATTGTCACTTTAACATAAGAAATTATATGACAATATATGTTGCTGTTCTAAAGATGACCATGATGCCTTCATGTCCGTATTTTATTTTATCGACACCTCTATCTCTAAACATGTGGACATATTTATCGATTTCGGCTTTCGCTAGAGGACAAGCGAGGTCTAAGCTTGGGGGAGTTGATACGTCCATTTTGCATCATGCTTTTATATCGATATTTATTGCATTATGGGCTGTTAATACACATTATGGTACAATACTTATGCCTTTTCTCTCTTATTTTACAAGGTTTACATGAAGAGGGAGAATGCTGGCAGCTGGAATTCTAGACTGGAAAAGGAGCAAATCTTAGATACCTATTCTGCACAACTCCAAAAGTCTTGAAAATCAACGGAGAATTATTTTGGAATATATAAAAAATATTGGGCGAAGAATATACCAGAGGGGACCCACCAAGCAGTCACAAGCAAGGGGGGTGCGCCCTACCCCCCTGGGCGTGCCCATGTGGCTTGTGGCCCACCTGGCAGGTCTCCGGTGCCCATCTTCTGCTATATGAAGGGTTTTTACCTAAAAAAAATCAGAAGAGAGCGTTCGGGACGAAGTGCCTCCGTCTCGAGGCGGAACTTGAACAGAACCAATCTAGGGCTCCGGCGGAGCTGTTCTGCCGGGGAAACTTCCCTCCGGGAGGGGGAAATTGAAGCCATCGTCATCACCAACGATCCTCTCATCGAGAAGGGGTCAATCTCCATCAACATCTTCACCAGCACCATCTCCTCTCCAAACCCTAGTTCATCTCTTGTATCCGATCTTTGTCTCAAAACCTCAGATTGGTACCTGTGGGTTGCTAGTAGTGTTGATTACTCCTTGTAGTTGATGCTAGTTGTTTACTTGGTGGAAGATCATATGTTCCGATCCTTAATGATAATTAATACTCCTCTGATTATGAACATTAATATGCTTTGTGAGTAGTTACGTTTGTTCCTGAGGACATGGGATAAGTCTTGTTATAAGTAATCATGTGAATTTGGTATTCGTTCGATATTTTGATGAGATGTATGTTGTCTCCCCTCTAGTGGTGTTATGTGAACGTCGACTACATGACACTTCACCATTGTTTGGGCCTAGAGGAAGGCATTGGGAAGTAATAAGTAGATGATGGGTTGCTAGAGTGACAGAAGCTTAAACCCTAGTTTATGCGTTGCTTCGTAAGGGGCTGATTTGGATCCACATGTTTCATGCTATGGTTAGATTTATCTTAATTCTTCTTTCGTAGTTGCGGATGCTTGCGAGAGGGGTTAATCATAAGTGGGAGGTTTGTCCAAGTAAGCACAGCACCCAAGCACCGGTCCACCCACATATCAAATTATCAAAGTAACGAATGCGAATCATATGAGCATGATGAAAACTAGCCTGACAGAAATTCCCATGTGTCCTCGAGAGCGCTTTGCTTTATATAAGAGTTTGTCTAGGCTTGTCCTTTGCTATAAAAAGGATTAGGCCACCTTGCTACACCTTTGTTACACTTGTTACTTGCTACCCGTTTCGAATTATCTTATCACAAAACTATCTGTTACCGATAATTTCAGTGCTTGCAGAGAATACCTTACTGAAAACCGCTTGTCATTTCCTTCTGCTCCTCGTTGGGTTCGACACTCTTACTTATCGAAAGGACTACGATAGATCCCCTATACTTGTGGGTCATCAGTACTCATCCAAAGTACTCGCAAGACTGACATCAGATCTATGCTAAGCATGCATCAGTATCAAGGCATGGGGCTATATCTTTGGACTAACTGCAGAAATGCCAGAAGAGGGAGAAGGCCTAGTCCTATCGAAGACTAGCATCTTCTGCGTCTTGCAGCATTAGAAGAGTGCAGATTAGCATTTCATAAATAATGATATGTTATTGTAACGCCTAGAGATCCTTTCTCGACTCCCTGCGAGAAGGCAATCCCGGAGCCATCAATCCACTTTAATTTACAGGTATCCAGTTCTAGTTGTATTAAGTCAGGATACTTCCGAGCGTCCGTTACCATGGACACGGCTATTCGAATAGATATACTTCCTTGCAGGGGTGCACAAACTTGCCCAACACGCTCGATTAACTCTGGCCGGACACAATTTCCTGGTCATACCCGGCCTCGGCTGATCGACACGCCGTAATCCTACCTAGGCTCAACAGAGAGGCCAGTAGGCCGGTCTACATCCTAATTGCCCGGGATCATGGGCCAATCGACCTTGCAATCCTGCGCGTTACGTACATGGTCGGTGTCAGTCCTGGCACCTCTTAATACAAAGACGGTGCTTACGCAGGCCACCCGGGCGCGTGCCACTCAACTATGACATCTGAAGAGCTTTCGGGCGAATGTACGATGAAGAGTTCCCACTTTTATTCCCGCGTGGTGGTTAGTGCGAAAAAGGCCAGAGGCCTACTCAGATCACATATCCAAACCAGTTAGTGCCTCGTAATATCTCGTGGGTACCTTTCCGGTCCGGCCTGACTTCACCTCAATTGCGGGTACCCTTGGGGCCAACCCGTCTTTCTCATTTAGTTCATAGTCAAGTCAATGTAACAGTGTGTCTATACACCAAATGGTAATCCGAGGAATCAGCCTCGATGGATCCCACTCAATGTATTTGTATGACAGAGTCGTTATCGGGAATGGGGAAGGAGGAATCATCCTTGATGCCCACGACCGACTAGCTTTGCTACAGAATTATCATTGGAAGTGCGTTACAAGGTATGACCCTCGGCACTCGATAATAGCTCTGCAGAGTCATACTTAGGGGGTGTGAGGTGATGTGTCGGTAACATCTTGTCAATCATGATGATCGAGTTTTCTGTCTTCAGGTCCTGGAAGTCATCGATGATGAAAGCAGGGACAACAGTGTCAAGGTGGGGGCCACAGGGTAACACTAACCATACCTATACTAGGCATTTTATGATAGCAGATAAAGTAGCAGCAGTAATCAGAAACAGGCTATGCATCAGAATAGGTGCAACCCAATACAAAGCAAATTCTAATGCAAGCACGAGGGAGAAAGAATAGGTGATATAGGAATGATCAAGGGGTTTTTGCTTGCGTTGTTGCTCTGCTGCAAAAGACTGGTCGTCAGTGTTGTAGTCGTAGACAACAGTGGCGTCAGTCTCGGTGTCTACCGGAGAGAAGAGGGGGAAGAAACAATAAATATAAAGCAAACAAATGCATCTTGATGCATGACATGACAACATGCAGTGCTAGCGGTGACCTAACGCAATACTACACATTGTAGACGGAGCGGGAGAATATCTGACGATATTTCCCGGGTCTTTGGATTTATCGAACAGATGATCCGGAGGGGGAATGTTCCATGTTCATCATGCTAGAGGCATGTGAGAGATGAATGGGTTGCATAAATAGATTCTTTGGATTTTTCTGATCATTTTTGATATATAAATTAATTTCATCTGAGTTATAGATTATTTTCTATGATTTTTAGAAGTTTTAAAGATTTTCTAAAATTAACAGAATTAATTAAATTCAAAAAATGCCATTATGATGTCAGCATGACATCATGCTGATGTCAGCAGTCAACAGTGGGGCTGACTGGTCAAACCTGACCAGTGGGGCCCTCCTGTCATTGTCTCAGAGCTAATCCAGGGTTCAATTTAATCTAATTAGGTTAATTGGCAGGGTGGGTCCCATGTGTCAGTGACTTATTAGTTCAAAATTAATTCTTTTTGTTAGCTAATTAATCAGCTGACAGGGCTGTCCCACCAGTCAGTGACTGGGGCTGCCCATTCAGCACAGTTGACCAGGTCAACTGGTCAACTAGGGCATGGGGCCCGCAGGTCGGTGACCCTGCGGGTGGTCCCGGTCCACCCAAGTCAGCGGTGGCCGGCGTTCTGCCGCCGGCGACCAGAAACGCGGCGGCGCGGCTCGCCCACCGATCGGGAATCGCGTAGGGGGCATCATTTTGAGCGTTCTCTGTTGCGTTCGAGAGCTGGAGTGGTCGCCGATCCATTCCACCCATCAGGAGGTGCGGGGGTGGCCGAAGATGTCGCCGGCATTGACGTTTCCGGTGAAGGCGTTTGGGCATCTGCGGCTACGGCGTTTTAGGGCTCGGGGAGGACCTAGCTTGCTCGCATTCGACACCTACGACCTCCAGGAGCTCAGCGCGGTGCTCAGCTGCGAGCTGGGGGTGCTGTGGCCATGGTTACAAGCTCGCCGGCGGTAACGCGTTCGGGCTCCGGTGAAACAACTAGCTAGGAGGGCGCAGGCGAGCTAAGCTACGGAGGGGAAGGAGCTGGAGCTCACCGGGACCTGTAGGTGTGCTCAAATGTGCTCGGGGAGGGCCTGCCGGAGCGAATCATGGCGGCGGAGCTCCGGGCGCCCGAGGAGGAAGAAGGTTTGTGGAGGTCGCTCTGCAGCCCCTCTCCTCAAATTGGTCGGGGCAGACGACGCAGCAGAGCTCAGCGATGCTTCTTGGCGCGGCGGCGAGGCACGGGAGGCACGGTGGCCGTGGTTATCCTGTGGCCATGGCGGCGGTGGCGCTCGGGTGTGGAAAAAACTGGCGAGGGAGAGAGGGAGAGGAGGAACAAGGGGGTCCAGGGGGGTGCGGGGATGCCCTCTTATCCATCCACGCCAGCCGGGAGACGATCGAGCGAGAGGGGGCGCCGGGCGAGCACGCGCGTTCTCCCTGGCGACGATAGCGAGTCTACGGGCGTCAGGAGGTAGGGGACGAACGCCAGGTCGGCTGGGCCGCGCACTGTAGCACGGTGCTTTAGTGCACAGTACATTTTTTTCTTTTATTTCTTTTCTTTTTCTGCTTTCTTTTATTCTTTTCTGTTTCATTTATTTTCAGCACCATTTCACTTTAGTAAATATTTGTGACTTGGCTCATTAAATAACATGCAATATCTAGTACTGCCACAATTATTTTGGGACTTATTTGAATCTGTTTGAATTTCTCATGGAATTTAAAGTGCTTTTAAATTGCATTTGGGCTCTGTTTTGGAGGGTGGGGTCCACACCAACATCAAGGTGATGTTGTTTGCCGTAACAACATTTGTTTTGAGATTTTTAACAAGTGTGCAACAATTTTCATTTGCTGTTTGAAGATTTATTTTATCACAATAAAATTCAAGGGCCTTTAGTGGTGGAATTTGAAATGAGATATGAAATTCAAAGTGATCAAGCACTTTTTAGCAAAATGATTAAGCCTTGATCATGGTGATCACTGTGCACCATTACATAGGGGTGTTAGACTCTCTCTCTCTCTCGTTTTATCTTCAGTACAATGATCTCTTCGGAGACCTATTCGATGTAGTCTTTGCCGTGTGTTTGTTGGGATAAGATGAATTGTGAGTTTATGTTCAGATTATTCATTGAAAGTAATTTATCCAATATGAGATTTATTATGTGTGATTTCATATAGCTATGTATGCTTTTCGATCTATAAGTTTTCTTTGGCCAAGTAGATGAGTAGATCTTCAGAGGGAGTGGTGCATAGTAGTAGGTTCAATCTTGCAGTGTAGCGTGGCAGGAGGAGTAGCGTGGCACGTATTTGTATTGTTGCTACTAAGGATAAAACGACGGGGTTTGAACATATTATTTGGTCTTAATTTGTCCACATTATGTCATCTTGGTTAAAGCATTACTCTGTTTGTCATGAACTTAATACCATAGATGCATGATGGATAGCTGTCGATTGGTGGAGTAATAGTAGTAGGTGCAGAATCGTTTCAGTCTACTTGTCACGGATGTAATGCCTATGTATTGATCATGCCATGAATAACGACATAATTATTTGCTTTTCTATCAATTGCGCAACAGTAATTTGTGCACCCACCGCTACTATGCTCATGAGAGAGATCACTAGTAGAAAACAGTGTACTAGTCCCGGTTCCAGAGCGCCTTTAGTCCCGGTTCTGGAACCGGGACAAACCAAACGGGACTAATACCCAAAACCTTTAGTCCCGGTTTGCTTACGAACCGGGACCAAAGGTGCTCCACGTGGCCGCACAGCGGCGCCGAGGCACGAGGACCTTTACTCCCGGTTCGTAACACGAACCGGGACAATAAGGCGCTGGGTTTTTTTTTTGGAAAGGGCCGTGTTTCATTTTTTGTTTTCATTTTCTTTTATATTTATATTGTATTTTCACGCGGGTTTTCATTTTTGGAAAGGGCCAATCGCAACATCATATTTTCGTCTAATTCAACATATAATTATTTTCGTCTAATCAAATATATGTCATATAACTCATCATCATCTTACTCATCTAACAACTCATCATCATCTTAATCATACCAAGTTAAAATCTCATAAAACAGAAAAACATCATAATAGTAATCATCCTAATCGATCATGCAAGTTAAAATAAACCAAAATAGGACTTAGTCCTCCCTCTTAGGTAAAATGACATAAAACAGAATAACACCTATGTCTCCATGATGAAGCAAAGAGATCCAACGGTCTCCAACTTGTGGCTTGCGATCCTTCTTTATTTGTCCCCATGCTTCAATTTGGAGCCGTCTTGGTGGTTTGCGCTCAGTCGAGTATGCAAAATAGAACTCGGGCCTCATAGGGCTTTTAATTGTTATATTACCTTCGGCTTGCATCAACGGAGGCACAACTTCATTTGGCAGTTTCTGTTGAAGAACATAATAGTAGCCTAGTTAGCAATTTAATCAATACCATTTAAGCAATAGTAGTGTACTTAATTAGCAACTCTTACCAAGATATTTCGGCGAATGTCATCCGCCCTCAACCTATGCACTAGTGTCCTGTACAATGTATAATTTGGGCCAGTGCCCAAATTATACGGGAAGATCTCCCTACCAACTAGGACACCAATAACAAAGTAGATAAGATCATCCTTCTCCTCCCAAGTTAGATGTGATCCATAAGCGTAGTGTGTCGTGTCAATTATTTTCTGTGTTTCACTCGAAGAAACGAAATAAGCTGTAAATTATAAATTAAAAAATTTAGTATGGATGAACACCAACTATTTTTAAATATAGATTGCAAATTACTTGACAAATATGCATGGTTGATAAACTCACATGGAGGTAAAACAGGAAGCATATCGACATCCACCCAAATGTCGATGTTACCTTCAATATGATCTCCAGGACGAAGATCGAAGGTTATTTCCATATCCTCCTGAAATCCATATGCCTTGCAAAGAGCTTCCCAATTTGAGCACCCTAATTCTGTGTTATTAACTGCATTCATTACTTTGACCAGAAATGTGTGACCATGTTTAGTCCTCAGGTTAGCTCTCCTCGTCTCCATACTCTCGTGGTCCTCGAAACCGAGCCTCTCCAAGACATACTGTCTTGCATGGCAGGGGATGAACTAGTCGAATTGTATAAAATAGAAATTACACGTTGAAGCAAAGAAACAAAAGTGATGCTTAATTACGAAAACACACTAGTCATCGTTGCGTACCGTAGAAACAGCGAAGGCCTCGTCAAGCTTGATGGTGAAGAACCTGTCGTCTCGCAGCCCAGGCTGGTCGCAAAGACCCTTATCTTCGCCGCAGAGTTCACACGCTTGGATCCTATCGTCGTCATCAGACGACGACATTTCCTATGTTCATCATTCAAAAATTACGGCATGACCATTGCTAATGTAAGACATATTGAGCGCCTAAAATTTGCCGGAACGGAAAGAATCAACATTCCGGCAAAACATAGGCACTAGGAGGGGTTCCCTGCAATAACATACACACATGTCCAAATAGACCTAATTCAATATCGGTTGACTTTCGGTCCGTCGAGGCTTTCCTTAAATAACTCTCATATCTTATGGTGTGTTGGTGCGCACTCTCTCACACTGATATATATGGTGGTGTATATATGTTGGTGGACACTCTCTCACACTAATAGTTCGACCGTCGGTGATGGGCGCACCTCCTCTCCTCTCCTTGCGCATTACACCGAGGTATATATCGCAAGAAGAGAAGAGGAGGAAGCGCCCCCCACGACAACAGTCGGGATTCCTCCATCAAGAAGACACATGAAAGTCACACAAGGAGCAACGACAGACCGAAAGTCACACACGCATTATACCAATATAATATCACTAATACATTTATAATGAACTCGAATATAATATCACTAATACATTTATAATGAACTCGAATATAATATCACTAATACATCATCTCGAATAATCCAGTTAATGCATCATCAAATATTAACTAATACATCTCGAATATTATCATATAAGATCATTAATACAGGTCAAATATCCTAGAATCCAAAGTGGAGGACGGTGAACTCGGTTCACTAGCGGTCTCTGAGTCGCTGGTGGTGGACACCCAAAGATAAGGAACCATCACCGGATCATAACTCGGGTGAGATCCCTGAAGAACATGCCAGCTATTGGAGAACCTGGTGTCCAACACCGCCATGTAGCGACGGACGTGCTCGTCCTCCTCCCTGACACGGCGACGTACCACCTCCGCGGGGGCCTGCTCCCTCTGCACCGAAAGTGGCCCATGCGACCGCCACCAAAGAAGCTCCGGGTCGACGACGAGACCAGGATTCCTCACCAAGCTCCGAGTCTGGGAAGGTATCACCTCCCAGTGCCAGCCCGGCGGAGCCCAGTCCCGGACATTGGGCCTCTCAAGCAGGATGTCGCCGCCGACTCGACGACGACGAGGATGCGGGCCAGGCATCGTCGACGTCGAGACAAATTCCTATGAGAACATTTTCTTATCGTTTAATGTTTTGCTATTTTAGAAATGCTTAATTTCTTAAACTCATGTTAGACTCATTTTTTACTAGGTTTTCCAGAATATAAAACTTGAAAAATATAAAACCTAGTTAATTTCATACTAATTAACTAGGTTCATACGCACTACACGCTAGTATATCCTATGAACTAAATTATACATGAGACTCCATGGATTTTGGATCCCACGCCGCCACTGCTTTGGCCGGCGACGGGCGATGACGGTGACCGCGGGGGGGGGGGGAATAGGAGGAGGGGAACGGCGGTGTGGCGCCCGGCGGCTCACCTAGCTAGGAGGAGGGGAGCGGGGCTCGGGGCGGAGACGGCGTCGGGGGGGCGCGCGGCGACGGGGACGGCGACGGGGCCGGCGACGGGGACGGCTTCGGGGGCGGCGACGGGGACGGCGTTAGGGGCGGCGACGGGGGCGGCACGACGAGGAGCGGGCTCGGGGAGGCGACGACGCGGTCCGGCAGCCTGGCGGCGTCGAGGTGGTTTTCGGCGCCGTCGGGGGAGTGGGAAAGCAAATGGATTTGGAAAATTTTCCAAGTCCCGCTTATATAGTCTAAGCTTTAGTCCCGGTTGGTGGCTCCAACCGGGACGAAAGGCCCCCTTTCGTCCCGGTGTGAGCCACCAACCGGGACTAAAGGTAGTTTTCGCCAGGCAAAAGGGCGGGAAGCACAGCCCTTTAGTCCCGGTTGGTGGCTCCAACCGGGACTAAAGGTAGTTTTCACCAGGCAAAAGGGCGGGAAGCATAGCCCTTTAGTCCCGGTTGGTGGCTCCAACCGGGACTAAAGGCCCCCCTTTAGTCCCGGTTGGAGCCACCAACCGGGACTAAAGGGTTGTGCTTCCTGCAGCCAAAAGTTTAGTCCCACCTCGCTAGTCGAGAGGGGCTCGAAGTGGTTTATAAGCGCTGCTGCCGCTGCCCTCTCGAGCTCCTCTCTATTGCAGGCAGTACATGCCTATCTCACGCCCAGTTGGGCCTGCTAGCACTGCGGGCCTGCATCCTGGCCCATTTCTAGGTTTTCTAGTCGTATGGAGGCTGTAGTGGCTAGAAGGCGGGCCTTTTTTTATTTTTTGCATATATTATGTTTTTTAAATTTTAATGTTATTTTTTTTGCATATGTTTTAGTTCATTCCTTTTGCTATTAGAGTTTTATAAAAGCTTTTTACTATTAAAGTTTTTAACAAATAAATACTTTGATAATTTTAGTTAATATTATTTTGATTCTTTTTAGTTGATTCTTTTTGCTATTAGAGTTTTATAAAATCTTTTTAGTTCATTCTTTTTGCTATTAGTGTTTTATAAAATCTTTTTAGTTTATTCTTTTTGCTATTAGAGTTTTATAAAATCTTTTTAGTTTATTCTTTTTGCTATTAGAGTTTTATAAAATCTTTTTAGTTCGTTCTTTTTCCTATTAGACTTTTATAAAAGCTTTTTAGTTCATTCTTTTTGCTATTAGTTCATTTTTGGAGCTAAATGACCCTGAAATTGACAAGCACTGCAAATGAACTCTGAAAAGGTTGAAACTTGGCATGGTATCATAATTTCACCCACATAGCATGTGATAAAAGGTTGAGAACGTTACGGGAATAACTGGAAGCACTTCGTGTACAAACTGTACAAACTGTGGTGGGAGTTTAGTCCCACCTCGCCAAGCGAGAGGCACTCACAGCGGTTTATAAGCCCGCCCCTCTCTACCTTGTTAACTTCCTCCCAAAGCCCAGACAGCTCACCGTCTGACCTCGCCCATCTAGAAAATTCAACCTAAATTCAAAGTGCATATCAACCTAGTAGCAATTTGAATTTAGGTTGAATTTTCTCTATAAGCGCATATCTAATTTCACTTTTGCTATTTTTTTATGTTATTTTTTTGCATATTAAAAGTTCTTAACAAAAAAAACTGGATGCACCTCGTGTACAAACTAAATTAGATGCGCTTGTGGTAACACTAGCTTACTACACTAGCACTTTGAATTTAGGTTGAATTTTCTCTATAAGCGCATCTAATTTCACTTTTGCTATTTTTTTATGTTATTTTAATTTTTTAAACATATCTTAACTCAAGACTTTTTCTGCATTCAATATGCACCATTCAAAGCCACATCATCACTTTTCAAACCTTTTCTGACTCCATTTGCTATTTTTCATGCATTTCATGATTTATTTTGAGCTAAGATGACCCTGAATTGAAAAGCACTGCAAATGAACTCTGAAATGGTTGAAAGTTGGCATGGTATCATCATTTGACCCACATAGTATGTGCGAAAAAGTTGAGAGGGTTACAGGAAAAAATGGATGCACTTCGTGTGCAAACTGGACAATCTCTTTCGAAGTATTAGGGTTTCAGACGAAAACTCGTCTCTTACAAAGGTTTCAGGCCCTTAATGTATTCGGAGGTGCGTCGGTCACCGCACATCCATTGTCGGTTCATCTGCGTGCATTATATAATTAACTGTATCAAAAACCATTACAGAACATCATCAATAGAGAAGTGACCAAATTAATAGAAGTTCATCATCACATTAAAACCAAAGTACAGTAGTGACCAAAATAAATACGTAAAGTTCATACATAGTTCTCTAGAGCATCTAATTAAAACATACATTGAAACTATGTAAAACATTTAAATGCAACAACAAATGCGATCATGACCGCAACTAAGGTACCAATTGATCCAATGGCATAATGATACCAACCCTCAGTATGAATGGCATATTTTCTAACCTTTCTAATCTTCAAGCGCATTGCATCCATCTTGATCTTGTGATCTTCGACGACATCGGCAACATGCAACTCCAATTCCATCTTCTCCTCCTCAATTCTTTTCAATTTTTTCATCAAGTAATTGTTTTCTTTTTCAACTAAATTTAACCTCTCGACAAGAGGGTCGGATTGAATTTCCGGTTCACATACCTCCTAGATAAAAACATCTATGTCACGTTGGTCGGCATAATTGTCATACACACTAAATGAAACAAATAGTTATAAAAGATAATATACCACATCCGAATCATAGACAGGACGAGGGCCGATGGGGGCGGATACCAAAACCATGGCACTATATAATAACAAACAATAATAAAAGTAAGAAAATTATACAAGTATCTATCTAAATCATACAAGTAAGATTTTTTTCTTTTAGAAAGAAGATAAGAACAAGAGGCTCACCACGGTGGTGCCGGCGACGAGATCGACGCGGGCGAGCGACGGCGGTGAGGACGGGGACGGGGACGGCACCCTACACATGTGCAGACTCTAAGAAGTTAATTTCAGCTCTAATTGTGCGTCTAAATCAAACGAACTCCCACATATACTCCACCACTAAAACCAACAAACCACACTCTACTTCTAGAGCATTTGAAATGAGCTAAACTAGCAGTGAGAGATAAAACGATGAAGTCGTTAACCTTTTAGAACACTTGTGTAGTTGGTGCACCGCCAAACCTAAACAAATCTTAGGGAAAATGTAGCTTGGAGGTCGAGCTTGGAGAGGAGATAACTTAAGTGTGGTTGTGGCATTTCATCGAACACCTCATGTGCATAGGAGGTGAGAACAGAGAGCGACACACCTCCCAAACGCCGGCCGGCCAAAAAACAGAGGAGTGAGCAGGCAGGGGCGAGCATATATATAGGCGTTGTATAAGTCCCGGTTGGTGGCTAGCACCGGGACTAAAGGTGCCTCTTTAGTCCCAGTTCCAGCCACCAACCGGGACTAAAGGGGCTCGGCCAGGAGCGAGGCCCTTTAGTCCCGGTTCGTGTCTGGAATCGGGATTAAAGGGGTCATACGAACCGGGACTGGTTCCCGCCGAGGCCCGGCCGGCGCCCTGGCCTCACGATCCAGGACTGATGCACCCATTAGTCCCGGTTCGTAATACGATCGGGACTAATGCGATATTCTGGCCCGTTTCAAAGCCCTGTTTTCTACTAGTCGATGCCTCTAGTGAACACTATGGCCCCCGAGTCCATCTAGTTATTATATATTCAGAAAATACATAAAAAATAGTTGCTGCATATTATTATCTTTTTATTTATAATTATCTATCCTACACTACCAGATTTGATCCTTGCAATTAACGAGTACAAGGGGCTTGACAACCCTCTTGCCCGCGTTGGGTGCAAGTATTTGCTCTTGTTTGTGCGGGTACTGTTGATAATTTGTTTGCGTGGTTTCCTATTGGTTCGATAAACCTTGGTTCTCAACTGAGGGAAATACTTGTTGCTACTTTACTACATCACCCTTGCTTTTCGGGGAAAATCCCAACGCCGTTACAAAGTAGCAACGGCCGACAGGGCAGGTGTAGTACCATTCGGAGTGATGGGCCTAGATCCCGACCGTTCCCGCGGGATAACTTAATAATATGACTAAAGGCATGTAGGTGGAAGGCCATGCTGGAGAGCAGGGTTGTTTTGTTTCACTTAGCCGATCTAGGAACTGAGTTCTAGGTATTTGATCCGAGATACAAATATACGCACTAACCGCCACGCGGGGTAATGGTTTATGGGGCCCTCGGCGTCATAGTTCCTCACCGAAGCTTACCAGATGTCACATAGATTTGGGGTGTTTATTGCATGTGCGTGGGCTGCAGGTACAGCGAGATGTACGTGAAGACTGGTACATAGATTGTGATGAGATGTGATGGTGTGGTCTTACCTACGATGCGGGCTCATTCTCGGCAAGCGGATACTACCGGATTCAGAGGTGGGCTTGGACCCGACCAGTCTCACAATGAATGCTGGATCACATTAGGAGTACGGCCGAACTACCCTTCGCGATTAGGACTGTAGACCCAACGGATGACCTCTCTAGAGAGCTAACGTAGGGCTGCGTCACGTCGATCACCTGAGGCTGGGCATACCTCAGGAAGTGTGCCCGGTAACACGGTGCTCGAGCGTGTCGGGTAATGTGGTGCACCCCTGCAGGGAAGAACAATACTATTCGAATAGCCGTGTCCATGGTAACGGACGACTTGGAGATGTATCCTGTTCATAGACAACTTTAACCGGATAGTTAATAGAACTTGCCAACATAATAGATAGAATGCCAGGGATCGCTTTCTCACAGGGAGTCGAGGAAGGATTCTTGGTAGTGTATAGCCGTGGTGAATAGTTGGACTCGTGTGCGCTCTATCTCTTCTGTCTGCTGCAAGATGCTGGTATTCTTAGGTTTCTTTGACTTCTCACCTATTCCGGCATTTCTTTAGTACAGTCCACTAATATACCCCTTTACCATTGATACCGATGCATATCTAGTATAGATCTGATGTAATTCTTGCGAGTACTTCGGATGAGTACTCATGGTTGTTTTGCCCCCTCTTTTTCTTGACCCGGTTGCTGCAAATCTGATAGTAGCACCTAGGATGCAGGTATCCCCAACGAGGGTTACTACTTGGATCTTGATGTTGACGAGTAGTTTGAAGGTCCCAGGCAGGAGGCCTGCACCTTTGAGATGGTCGCCGTTTCGTTTAAGCCTTCTTAAGGCATTTGTTGAATTTGTCTGCACTCAGACCTACTTTGCTTTCTGCTCTAATGTAATGTTGGGTCATGTGACCTCTATTTGTAATATATTTACTATCTCTTCTCATGTATGAGCTTTTGCATATATTTTTGGTCGTAGAGTTGTGTTGTGATACTACTGTGTTGTCATCCTCATTAGTGTGCATGCTGCGTGTATGATTAGTGCACGTTAATGAGTGGGGGTGCCACACTAGGGGAGCCTTATCCTCTCCTAATAACTCCCTTGGTCGTCAAGGATTGCATAGGAACAAACCAGGACTAAATCGGTGAAGAATCATGGAAGTTATGGCTGATTTCACGACCTTCGGAGGCTGGTAAGAGCGCCGGTACAACCAGCCACGCTCGTACCACCTTCCGTCTTCTCCTCTGGAGTCTGCGGAGGTGCTTCGTATTTTGGTCGCCATTTCTTCATACTAACTCTGATTTGGGCATTCTTGGGCTCATCGGATTCGTCTTGGCAAGCCCGATACATCCATAGTATTGGATCTTCAATTTGGACACTTTGGAAAATGTCAAAATATTAAATTCTCCATAGGGCCCGAATCTGATGCCTGGAACTTATCTGGTTTGGCCCCAACTTGATCCTTTTTGATGTGGCAAGTCCATGAACATGCCAATACACCTACAAAGACAAGAGAACAAAGGAAAACTAATAAAAATAAATAAAAACTAAAAGTTGTGCAATGAACTTGGTAAAATGGGTAAAGATCGGAAAATATGCATTGTGGACATGAAAAATTGCTAGATGGATATGATATGAGGAATTTTTTGCACTAGGATAGGCTATAAAACCGATGCAAAAATCCACTCATCAACCTTCCCAAGATTAAACCTTGCTCGTCCTTGAGAATTTTTTTTGACAAACCTATTGAAGTTATCCATCTAGCTTACCAATGAAGATTGCTGCCCAAAGGTGTATCGTTGTTTTGTCTGTAAGTTATAAGCAAGATAGATCATATTTGTACAAGGTAGCACACGCTCAGTTATATAATACATTTTTGGTAACCACACCACTAGAGCTTCAGCAAAAATATATATGCTCCTTGTCAAAGTTTAATCTAGCATGAAAACAAATACTTGGATCCTCTTACTTAATAGCTTATTCATTTGTTTTTGTTTTTCTCCTTAATAAATTTGAACACGCGTAATTGATAAAAAGCCAAGATATAGAGTTTTTCAATGCTACCTACTAACGTTCTCAAGTCAAGGTTCTCAAGCACTTACTTCAGTTGTGGCGCATCCAGAATAGGTATCTCTAAGTTCTCAAGATTATACCAAAAAGCGATATATGCAAATGGGGGGTTTGTTCTGGCTGAAGTTTGAATACTATGGATCAAGATTTGTCTCTTTCGAGCGCAGCGATCAGTATTCATTTCTCCATGTACAGTCCTCTCGACAAAGCCAAATAATATTTGTCATAGCATTGCTGCTATAGACGGTAACCAACTCAATAGCCGAAATCCGAGCCGAAACTCTGATGCATCGTTCGTAGGCCAGCGGAGTCATCAACATATCTCAAGGGGGGTGACAAAATCACAGGGACACGCATAAACAATATCTACTGACAAGGCCATAAGACACGCGTAAAGCAATATCTCATGTGTGCACAACAAATTTTGGCGTGATCTCAAATACCTTGGAATACCGATTCCGTATAAACAACGCCCAAAGCAAGAACCATTGAGTCTATTGTTTTAAACGCCCTGGGGTCAAGCCACTCTATAACTATTCCTTTAAGACAATTCTAACAAGTGTCAAACTTTCATTCAATCATCATTTTTTTTATAAATGTAGAGATCATCGCAATGTCTTTCAGAGGATCACGAGATTGTTCCCAAGCTAGGTACAAATTTGAACAAAGTGCATAAAAACATTAACTTGGCAATATGAGGCCTAACTTGAGAAAGTGATTCCCTTATACAAATACAGAACAATCATACCTAAGCAAGCATGTCATACAGCAGGACACATGATAGCATAGTATCTATCAGGTGAAGATCATTGCACAAGACTCTACATATGGAAAAATAACCTCCCCAAGCTTAGAACTTTGCAAGAACTAAACTCAAGCAGATTATGAAACAAAAAAGAGAAAGTATTGTTTATTAAAGAAGAGTATGGAAAGTGGTTACCTCCCCAAGCTTAGATGTAAGCAAGGGTAATATACTTTTAACGTTGAGCTGCAAATGATCTCTCCTTTAATTGACATGGACCTATGCTTCGATGAACATCCTTTGATAGGGTCCGGTGGCTGCCTTTCAGTAGAACCTGTTGGAAGCAAAACTAAAAAGAAAACAAAAAAATTGTGCTTTTTGAAGTTTTCCATTTTTTTTGTGGCACAAAGGGTTAGCTCATGAGTGTTGAAAACAATTGTCTCATAAAGATCGGTTCATGAACCTAAGCACCATGCTTAAGTTGATAAACTATGTCTGGGAGTGATATCTACTCCCAGGTTATAAGTGAAGTGTGTGTGAGACAAGATATGAAACACAAGTGTGCAGCCTCCAAAGTGCTCAAAAAGGAGATCCCACCTAAGGCGAGAAACTCTCTACTATAACTTTTATTGCGCAAGGTTCGAATTGGAAGACAATACCGGGCACTTGTAGTTGAATTTTTTGTCGAATCGAAGTGACCGTGCGGCTTGTGCGGTTTTGCATACGGTTGGCACCGTACCGTACAATTCACCACACTAGGTCCAAGCCTCTGCGAAAATAATACACACGATAAAAAGAAAATGATTCGGTATACGAACGAAATAAAAAAATGAAGTACTACAGAGAATTATTGGTTGGGAAGCTATGAGGAAAATAATAATTGTTAGAGTGCAAACAGAACTTGTAGGCTGATCCTCCTTCCCCTTTGTCGGGGGCGGTGTTCGCCCCCTTCCTCGTTTTTTTGTTTTTTGGCTCTTACCATACCCCTGCTTGCTTCTCCTATATCAATATAAGGCAAAAGCTTTTTTGCCCGTTTCAAAAAAAAATAGAGTGCAAACAGACGAGTAAAATATAACCCACTGACCTCGGCTCCTCAAAATAAACAAAATGGGGTTTTTCTGGCCTTGGTACGAGCGCGGGTACGACCGGCCACGGTCGTACCGCCCATCGTCTTTTCTTCTGATGTGGCATGTTGCATCGACTCCCATCGGTGCACCGTCTTCTGTTCTGGAGACCTGGGGCATTCATCGTGGCATCGGTATGAGCGCAGCAGGCTTGTACCAGCCCCCATATTCTCCTCTTGTAACTTGATGGCGATGGCTTTGTTTGGGTATGAGCGCTAGTATGACTGCATGCGGTCATACCATGCTTCGTCTTCTCCTCTGAAGTGCCTGGAACATTGCCTTTTCTTCGGAATTTATTCTAAGGACCTGAAAGGTTAGTCCCATATCCAAAGAAAGCAGATATATAGATAAGTTTGGCCTAGCATTATTACCACATATACATTTTAAGCAGACGAATAATTTTACCTAATGAAGATTAGTTCCAAACCAACTCTAATAGCAATTCATGTAAAAATAAAAGTGCCAATCCAAAATATGAATGCATCCTAAACTCAAAGACACAAAGCTAAAAAAGACACCTACTTACTTTCGGGTTGCCTCCCGACAGCGCTTTCTTTAAAGCCATATAGCTTGGCTTCGATGCTCCATTTATATTCCTCCGACTGCGGTTTGGAGCACCTCATAGCAAGGTTTGGTCGGAGTCATACCCGCTTACGGTGCATCGGCATTATATATTTAAACAAGTCCTCGCTCTTAAGAGAGAACCGATGTACCAAGCATGATAAGCATTTCTCCTTATTAATCTACAGTGAGAGGGTTAAAGGATCATATATAAGCTTTAGATTTTGACCTTGGCTACCATTGGGTCTCGGACCCGAGGGTGTGAAGATTTCCTTTATCTTCTCCTTCGCTGCAAGTTGCATATAGTCCTGTATAGTCATCTCAGGAGACATGATGAGCAGATTTTTATTTATTTTTGGATTAAATAAAAAGAAAAAGATAAATAACAACAAACAAAATAAACTATGTGCGAGTGGGAAGGTGATGACCAACCACTATGCTCCCCGGCAACGACGCCAGAAAAGCATGATGACGTGCAAGTGCACAGGGCTGTTGCAATTCGTGATAAGTAAGGTTTGTCGAACCCACGGGGAGCAATGCGCATGAAACTACCATCCCCGCAACTACGTTGTCACGGACACAGCTATGTTCGCACCCAGACCGTAGTCTGGAAAAAGTATATCCTATCGATTGTTATGGAAACGATAAAAGAGGGAGGAATTAACGAACTTAAGAACGAAAAAGTAAAAACAGAAAATAAAAAGAGACAAACTAAGTTAGGCGGTGCTTGAGTAATCGAGGCATTCTCAGGGGGGTCGGAGTCCACACTACTAGTACGATCTACGTAACGTATGCACAAGCATAGTTCTAGGTTGCGGATAACTAGGCCTCCTCGCATTGTTCCTATCAGTGGCAGAGGCTGGTACAGTATACATGCATACATGTAGCAGCCACGTATCACACACGCCACCACCATTCCTCCCCACATTAAGGTTATGGCAATGATGATTAAGGGTCTCCCCGTGGATGCGGCCAATGGGCGGTCTCCGTTATTCCCCTATAAAATGATCAGAGAAGGAAGGGAGGATATTACTGTCACCTTTTTACCTCCACTTCCAACCATCACACAGATCTCAGCGGGGTCTCAAGGAGGGAGGTAGCTTCTATCACCGTAGTACCTCCGCTCCCCGCTTCATCCGATAGTAATATCCCTGTGTCCAAATAGGCAAATGTTGGATGGTGCACTTCACCCAACATCATGAAGAATATTAACATAAACATGCAAAAGGGGATTTCATATCTCGCATAAGCGTTCACCTCAAATACAACTAGAGTTCATCCTTTATTCCGCGAGAACTAATACAATTACTCAAACATATGGATGGAGAACATAGGAGGGAGATACAATTTACAAGCCGACACCAAGTTGGGGAAGGAGAACGGCATGACGGCACCGATGGAGAAGGCACCGGCCCGAAGGCCGGTGGTGCGGGACGTGGTGGAGCCTCCTCTACCTTCCTCCTTGTCTTGTCCCTTTTTCTATGTTGGATTTCCAGCAATGGATGTGTGGCGGCACGTGGTGGAGTTGTTGATGATTGATTGCCGGCGGCTAGGGTTGGAGGTGAATATATAGGAGGCCTCCTCGTGTCTCCTTCGCAGATCCTTCACATCACCCTTCATCCAAGGGCTCTAGGGGAGCCTTATCCTCTCCCAGTACCTCCCTTGGTCGCCAAGGATCGCGTCGGAACAAACCGGGGTGAAATCGGTGAAGAATCGTGGAAGTTATGGCTGATTTCACAGCCTTCGAAGGCTGGTACAAGCGCTGGTACGACCAGCCACGCTCGTACCACCCTCCGTTTTCTCCTCTGGAGTCTGCGGAGGTGCTTCGTAATTTGGTCGTCATTTCTTCATATGAACTCAGATTTGGGTGTTCTTGGGCTTGTTGGATTCGTCTCGGAAAGCCTGATACACCCATAGTATTGGATATTCAATTTGAACACTTTGGAAAATGTCAAAATATGAAACTCTTCATAGGGCTCAAATCTGATGCTTGGAACTTCTCCGGTTTGGCCCAACCTTGGTCCTTTTTAAGTCACTAGAAACAGGCCTTTGGACCGCAGCACTTGGTCCCGGTTGGCTTTTGGACCGGGACTAATGTGGCCTCTAGTCCCGGTTCATGAGGCTAGGCTTTAGTCCCGGTTCATGAGGAACCTCTAGTCCCGGTTGGTGTTACCAACCGGGACTAAAGGGGTGGTGGAAGGCTGGCATCAGGCTGGGGCCCTGCGAGACCCTTTAGTCCCGGTTGGTAACACCAACCGGTACTAGAGATGGACCTTTAGTCCCGGTTCGTATCACCAACCGGGACTAAAGATCTCCCTTTATATACTACTGCTTCGTCCAGCCCGAGCTCATCCTCCATTCTCTGTTTTCTCTTCCCCTTGCTCGAGCTCATCCCTCCATTTTTGCCAAAATTGGTCAAGATTTGAGGCACCCCATCTATTCAAGTGTTCACAAAGGTTAGCAACTTTGTCCTTTCATCTCTCATTGCTAGATTAGCTCGTGCAATGCTCTATAAGTATAGTGATTTGTGGGTTTTAGTTTGGGAGTAATTATGTGGGAGTTTATTTGATTTATATGCAATCTGAGCTCAAATTAACTTCTTAGTTTGCATATGTGTAGGTGTGGTTTACTTAGTGCCTTCCCGTCGCCGTCCTAACCACCGTCGATCGCCTGCACCGTCCCGTCGCCGGCACCACCTTGGTGAGCCTCTTGTTCTTATCCTTTTTATAAAAAAAAATCTTATTTGTATGATTTAGATAGTTACTTTTATAATTTTCTTACTTGTATGATTGTTTGTTATACATAGTGCCATGACTTTGATATCCGTGCCCGTCGGCCCTCGTCCGGTTTATGATTCGGATGTGGTATATTCTCTTTTATAACTATTTGTTGCATTTCGTGTTTATGACAATTATGCCCATCAAGTTGACATAGATATTTTTATCTAGGATGTATGTGAACCGGAAATTGCAACCGACCCTCTTGTCGAGAAGTTAAATTTAGTAGAAAAAGAAAACGAGTATTTGAAAGAAAAATTGAAAAGAATTGAAGAAGAGAAGATGAAATTGGAAATTGCAACCGACCCTCTTGTCGAGAAGTTAAATTTAGTTGAAGAAGAAAATGAGTATTTGAAAGAAAAATTGAAAATAATTGAAGAAGAGAAGATGAAATTGGAGTTGTATGTTGCCGATGTCGTCGATGATCACAAGATCAAGATGGATGCAATGCGCTTGAAGATTATAAAGATTAGAAAATATGCCGTTAATAAAGAGGCTTGGTATCATTATGCTGTTGGATCAATTATTACCTTAGTTGCGATTTTGATCGCATTTGTTGTTGCATTTAAATGCTTTGGCTAGATAGTTTTATGTTGTTTTATGAGAATAAGTGTGTATGAACTTTATGTATGAACTTGTATTAATTTTGTCTTTTCGGTGTTGTGTAATGAAGATGAGTCGGCAATGGATGTACGATGACCGACGCTTTCCCCAGTTCATTAATGGCGTGCATAGTTTTCTGCATGCGGCAGAGGCAAACAAGCGGAATGGTTTTATGTGTTGTCCAGGTGGTGTCTGTAAGAATGATAAGAATTACTCTAGCTCAAAATACATTCACGTCCACCTGTTTACGTCCGGTTTCATGTCCGGCTATAACTGTTGGACCAAGCACGGAGAAAGAGGGGTTCTAATGGAATAGAATGAAGAAGAAGAGGATGATGACAACTATCCTGGGTTCCCTGAATACGATGGTACTACAATGTGGGAAGAGAATGAAGAAGAAGAAGCTGAAGAAGAGAAATCAGATGAGCTCGCTGGTGATCTTGGTCGGGCCATTGCTGATGCAAAGGGAAACTGCGAAAGTGAAAAGGAGAAGTTGAAGTTGCAGCGCATGTTAGAGGATCACAAAAAATTGTTGTACCCAAATTGCGAACATGGCAACACAAAGCTCGGTACCGCACTGGAATTGCTGCAATGGAAGGCAGAGAATGGTGTATCTGACAAGGGATTTGGGAAGCTACTGAAAATAATGAAGAAGAAGCTTTCAAAGGATAACGAATTGCCTGATTGTACGTACGAAGCAAAGAAGGTTCTCTGCCCTCTAGGATTAGAGGTGCAGAATATACATGCATGTCTTAATGACGGCATCCTCTACCGCGGTGAGGAGTACGAGAATTTGAATGCATGCCCGGTATGCAGTGCATTGCGGTATAAGATCAGACGAGATGACCCTGGTGATGATGTTGAGGGTGAGCGCCCCAGCTGGAAGAGGGTTCCTGCCAAGGTGATGTGGTATGCTCCTATAATACCACGGTTGAAACGACTGTTCAGAAACAAAGAGCATGCCAAGTTGTTACGATGGCACAAAGAAGACCGTAAGAAAGACGGGAAGTTGAGAGTACCCGCTGATGGGTCGCAGTGGAGAAAAATCGAGAGAAAGTGGCCGGACTTTGCAGATGACCCAAGGAACTTATGGTTTGGTTTAAGTGCAGATGGCATTAATCCTTTTGGGGAGCAGAACAGCAATCATAGTACCTGGCCTGTGACTCTATGTATCTATAACCTTCCTCCCTGGTTGTGCATGAAGCGGAAGTTCATTATGATGCCAGTGCTCATCCAAGGCCCTAAGCAACCCGGCAACGACATTGATGTGTACCTAAGGCCATTAGTTGATGAACTTTTACAGCTGTGGAATAAAAAAGGTGTACGTGTGTGGGATGAGCACAAACAGCAGGAATTTGACCTACGAGCGTTGCTGTTTGTAACCATCAATGATTGGCCTGCTCTTAGTAACCTTTCAGGACACACAAACAAGGGATACCACGCATGCACACACTGTTTAGATGGGACTGAAAGTATACATTTGGACAAATGCAAGAAGAATGTGTACCTGGGACATCGTCGATTTCTTCTGACCAAGCATGCCTTAAGAAAGAAAGGCAAGCATTTCAAAGGTGAGGCAGATCACCGAAAGAAGCCTGTCCTCCATACTGGTGATGATATACTTGATATGGTCAAGGATTTACAAGTAACCTTTGGAAAGGGTCTTGGCGGACAATATGTTCCGAATGACGGTACCGGACACGCCCCCATGTGGAAGAAGAAATCTATATTTTGGGAGCTAGAATATTGGAAAGTCCTAGAGGTCCGCTCTACAATCGACGTGATGCATGTGACGAAGAATCTTTGCGTGAACCTACTAAGCTTCCTAGGAGTGTATGGGAAGAGAAAAGATACAGCGGAGGCACGGCAGGACTAGCAACGTACGAACGAAAAAGACAGCATGCATCCAAAGCTGCAGTATCAAGGTCCAAAGAAGCAGAGAAGGAAATCTTTTTGGAATGCCTGCTCGGTATGAAGGTCCCGTCTGGCATCTCGTCGAATATGAAGAGAATAATAAATATGGCAGAGAAAAAAATTCCAGAACCTAAAGTCTCATGACTGCCACGTGATCATGACGCAATTTCTTCCGGTTGCATTGAGGGGGCTTCTACCAGAAAATGTTCGATTAGCCATTGTGAAGCTATGTGCATTCCTCAATGCAATTTCTCAGAAGGTAATCGATCCGGAAATCCTACCAAGGTTACATAATGATTTGGTCCAATGTCTTGTCAGTTTCAAGTTGGTGTTCCCACCATCCTTCTTCAATATTATGACGCACGTCCTAGTTCACCTAGTCGAAGAGATTGCCATTCTCGGTCCTGTATTTCTACACAATATGTTCCCCTTTGAGAGGTTCATGGGAGTCTTAAAGAAATATGTTCGTAACCGTGCTAGGCCAGAAGGAAGCATCTCCAAGGGCCATGAAACAAAGTAGGTTATTGAGTTTTGTGTTGACTTTATTCCTGACCTTAAGCCGATTGGTGTTCCTCAATTGCGGCATGAGGCGAGACTGCGTGGTAAAGGCACGCTAGGACCAAAATCAATAATATGTAGGGACGGGCATTCTTGGGCGCAAGCACACTACACAGTTCTACAAAGTTCTACCTTGGTGACCCCGTATATCGAGAAACACATAGATATTGTATGCTCCAAGAACCCGGAGCAGTCTGACCCCGGGATTAAACGTACACACATTGTGGCTTTCGGCGGTTGGTTGCAAACACATCTCATGAATGACAACATTGTTGAAGATGATCTGTACTTGTTGGCCATGACACCATCTTCGACTATATTGAGTTTCCAAGGGTACGAGATAAATGGGAATACATTTTACACGATCGCCCAAGATAAAAAGAGAACCAACCAAAACAGTGGTGTCCGCTTTGACGATGCAGCAAACACCAATAGGGAAAATGACACATATTATGGTTACATAGGGGAGATATGAGAACTTGACTATGGACGTGATTTTAAGGTCCCTTTGTTCCGGTGCAAATGTATCAATCTTACAGGAGGCGGGGTAATGGTAGACCCGCAGTACGGAATGACAACACTGGATCTCAACAATCTTGGGTACACAGAGGAACCATTCGTCCTAGCCAATGATGTGGCGTAGGTTTTCTATGTGAAGGACATGTCTACCAAACCGAGAAAAAGAAAAGATAAGAAAGCGGATACATCATACGATGACCCAAAGCGCCACAGAGTTCTTTCAGGGAAATGAAACATCGTGGGAGTGGAGGACAAGACAGACATGTCAAAAGATTATGAAAAGTTTGATGAAATTCCTCCCTTCACAGTGAAGACTGACCCAAGCATCCTGTTAAATGATGAAGATTGTCTATGGATATGGCCCAATAAGCAAGGGACACACACGAAGAAAAAAATTTATACCCCAAGATCCCACTCTGGGATGTGATCGGCTTCACCGTCATCACTTTCTTCTCTAGTTAGTAGCCGAGATGGTCTAGTTTGTACACGAAGTGCATCCATTTTTAGCCGTAACCCTCTCAACTTTTTAGCACATGTTATGCATGTGAAATGATGATACCATGCCAAGTTTCAACCTTTTCAGAGTTCATTTGTACTGCTTTTCAATTTCAGGGTCATTCAGCTCAAAAAATCATTAAATGCATGAAAAATAGCAAATGAAGTTAGAAATGGTTGAAATTTGACGATGTGGCTTTGAATGGTGCATATTGAATGCGAAAAAAGTCTAGAGTTGAAATAAGTTTAAAAAAATAAAATGCCTTTGTAACAGATGAGTTTTCGTCCGAAACCCTCATACTTCGAAGGAGATGGTCTAGTTTGTACACGAAGTGCATCCAGTTTTTGCCGTAACCCTCTCAACTTTTTAGCACAGGCTATGTGTGTGAAATGATGATACCATGCCAAGTTTCAACCTTTTCAGAGTTCATTTGTAGTGCTTTTCATTAAAACTAATGAAGGTATAAAACTAAAATAGTTAAACAGAATGTGGTTTTGATTAAAACACCTATTTAAAATATCCTAAAAATTCCCAAATTGAACACACTGATAAGACATACTAATATTAAACAACGGTAAAAACAATCACTCAAAAATCTATTTTTAAAGTAAAGTTATTCACAAACTAGTGATTCACACAAATTTCAATGAATTCAAATTTAATCTATTCAAATTTGAAAACTACTGATACTAACAGAAAGTTTATAATTTTTGTGACCTAACGCAAAAAGATTCACTCAAAAACTCTAAGTATTTGGCTGTAAGTAGAAACAAAAGAAAATAAATAAAGAAAAAAACAAAACAAAAAAACTGGAAAAGACCTTTAGTCCCGGTTGCCACAACAAAACCGGGACTACAAATTAAAAAATTAACAAAAAAAGCCCGCCTACTAGGCCACCACGGCCAGCATACGACTAGAAACCGAACTACTAGTTGGGCCAGGATGCAGGCCCGCGGGGCAAGTAGGCCCAACAAGGCAGAGAGAGGTTCGTTAGGCCCATAGGCCCGCCTTAGAGAGGAGCTCGAGGTTGCAGCCGCGGCGGGGCTTATAAACAGGTCTCGACGCCCTTCGCTTGGCGAGGTGGGACTAAACATCCATCGCACCTCGCCGTGCCATACCAGGCCTTTAGTCCCGGTTGGTGGCTCCAACCGGGACTCAAGGGTGCGAGCCACCAACCGGGACTAAAGAGCCTGGGCTTCCCGCCGCTTGGCCTGGTGAATTTCACCTTTAGTCCCGGTTGGTGGTTCGCACCGGGACTAAAGGGGGTCCTTTAGTCCCGGTTGGAGCCACCAACCGGGACTAAAGCGTTTTTTATATAAGGCCGCACTTAGAAATTTTTGCAAACAAACAGTTCATTCTAAGAGATCGACGCCGAACCACGCCGCCAGGCTGCTGCGTCGTCGCCTGCCTTGACGCCATCGCCTACCCCATCGTCGCCCCCGACACCGGCCGCCCGCGCCTCCTCACCGACGCCGCCCGCGCCTCCTTCCCCGGCCGAGCCCCGTCGACGCCTCGCGCCCGCGCCCTCCTCCCCGATCGAGACTCGCTGTCGCCTCGACCTCGCCGTCGCCTACCTCGCCGTCGCTTACCTCGCCCGCTGTGAGCTCGCTGCCCCTCAATCTCCGGCGATTTTTTTTCACTAGATGTGTAGATGCTTAATTAGTATATATGTATGTATATATGTATACAATGTATGTATATATGTATATGTAGATGAACGGTGGAATTTCCATAGATTGTTTCTTTTTCACTAGCTAGTTTTTTTCTCTGTTTTTTAGTTTTTTATACTTTTAATGTTGTAGTATAGAAAAACTTTGCATAGAAAAAAGTTGCATAGGAAAAAGTTGACCATATATATGTATAGTATAGAAAAAAATTGCATAGAAAAAAGTGGCATAGGAAAAAGTTGACCATATGTATAGTATAGATGGATATGTAGAATGATGTATGTTATATTGATGTATGTGCTTGCAATTTTTGTAGAGAGTTTTTAAAATAATAAATCATTAAATGAAGAAGGAATGTTAGGGATTATTAACAAATTATTTACTATTGATAATTACTTTAGATACGTTAATCTTGATGGTTAGAGTCAACATATTAGTTGTGATCGATCATGTGGGCCGAGTTCCAAAGTTAGAGTCAACATATAAGTTATAAAAGTTTATTCTCGCATAGAAATTTGTTCTCGACGTCGATGATGCCCGGCCCGCATCCTCGTCGTCGACTCGGTGGTGACAACCTACTTGAGAGGCGCCATGTCCGGGACTAGGCTCCGCCGTGCTGGCACTGGGAGGCGCTACCTTCCGGGGCGCGCAGCTTGGTGAGGAATCCGGGTCTCGTCGTCGACCCGGAGGTTCTTTGGTGGCGGTCGCGTGGGCCACTATCGGTGCGGAGGGAGCCGGCCCCTGCGGAGGTGGTACGTCGCCGTGTCAGGGAGGAGGACGAGCACGTCTGTCGCTACATGGTTGCGTTGGACGTCAGGTTCTCCAATACCTGGCAGGTTCTTCAGGGATCTCACCCGAGCTAGGATCCTGTGATGGTTCCTTCTCTTTGGGTGTCCACCGCCTGTGCCGCGAGACGTCAACTGGATCTGTATTAGTGATATTATATAATAATATTCGAGACGATGTATTAGTGATAATATTCGATGATGCGTTAACTGGATTATTCGAGATGTATTAGTGATATTATATGACAATAATATATATGATCATATTGTTGCATTGCCTTGTATTGATTGCATATCTCCGGTTTTCCTTATTGAATGCATTCTAATTGTTTTATATTTGTTCTGAATTAGTTAAGCTATGGACGGTAGAGACAGAGACCATGATAAAGAGAATGTCATGCTCGACATGATACACTCCGGAAACGAAGAGAATGAAGAAGTAGATGATGGCTCACAATATCTTAACCCATCCGGTGAGGGAATTGAGGAAGAACAACCAAGAGACGAAGGGGAACCAGCTGACGATGATCGCGATGAAATTTTTCTCCAATTAACAAATTCCGGCGAGGTATATATATTTGGCGTCTGGTGATCATTAGATGTATTAATTGATTTGTATATTTATATATATATTAACGAATCTTTCTTCTTTTAGCCCTCCCGATCGAGCAAATCTTCTACAAGGGCAGTACGAGGCCCGGCCAAAAAGTTGCCCGATGGCACAAAGTACAACATCGATGAAATCAAAGCAGATGGCGAACCGATTACTCCTAAAAAGCACGCGGACAAATTTATACGTCAATGCGGAGTTATTGTTAGGGACCAAATCCCGATCACCGTTCAAGAATGGAATAAGCCAAAGAAAGATCAAGGAGTTAGTTCTGTCGACGAAAGAGCAAAAAATCTGCTTTGGGATACACTCATGTCATATTTCACCCTATCAGAGGGTTACACAGATGTCCAATGGGAGAAAGTCAAGAAGTATGCTCTTAAGAAGATGGCCACACAATTCCATACTTGGAAGAAAAGATTATGGGCCAACTACGTCAACACAGGAAAGAAGACTCCAGAATTCACTTGACCACTAGAGAAGGTAAAAGATCACTGGGACTTATTTGTGCAGTTCAAGGAATCGGAAGAAGCTAAGGAATGGTCGAGAATAAACAAGATAAATGCTGAGAAAAAAAAGTTTCACCATGTTCTGGGGCCAGGTGGCTACAAGACTGGGGTGCCTAAGTGGGATGAATCTGAGCAAAAGATGATTGCTGCAGGGGTCACTCCACAAACAGTGGGTTGGCCCGACAGGTGCAGGACTTGGTTTTATGCGCATGGGGGAAAGTTAGACCCAAAGACAGGGGAGATTATTGAACAGGCAAGTCTTCAAGAAGCCTCGAAAGCTTTACTTGAAGCAATAGAAGAGGCTCGAACAGAGGCGTTGCAGCCCGATAGAGAGAACGACAAGCTTACTCGTGCCCTCAAGAATCCTGAACACCCGGGACGAACACGAGGCAAAGGCATTGTTCCCTGGATTGAGGGGTTTGCAGAGTGCAACGCCACTTACAGAAGCCGTTCGAGAAAGAAGAAGCAGGATGCAGACCGGCTTCAGAGGGTAGAAATATAGAACAAGGAGTTGCTGAGCATGTTAAAGCGGCAGCAGGAGCAAATTGACACAATTAGCCAGCAAAGGGCATCTTCGCGGCAGGAGCAATCACTTCCAGCATTGGATAGTACCATCCCATCTATGCCGAAAAGTAGCGTGGGTTCCATGGGGGTCCCGGCCGATAATGCACTGCTGGCTCGCTACCCCGTGGATGATATCCAAGAGACGACACCTTGTGAGCTACACATGAAAATGAAGAACATATCCATGAAGGTGGCGGACGGCTTTGCCTTACCGAATGCACCTGAAGCAACCATCCACGGCAATCCGATTCCACCTGGCTATGCTCGTGTCGGGGCGGATGAAGTTCTGTCGGGATATGACTCACTACAGCTTGACTTTCCTGGAGGTCAAGGGGAGGAGCCACAGACACTGGGAGAAGCCATACGTGGTATCATTGTATGGAGAAAGGAATGCATCGTGTTTCCAAACTCGGTGCCAAGATCCACCGACTCCTCCTCCAAGTCCGCCGCGTCAGCCGACTCCACCCCACCCCGAGACGGAGCGCAACCCGAGTCCGCCATATCGATCTCCGCCGCGTCAGCCGAGTCCACCCCACCCCGAGACGGAGCCAAGCGCGTGTCCGCGATATCGATCTCCGCCGCGTGTGCCGACTCCACAGCGGAAGGGAGCACCAAAGCAGAAACCCGAGCCTCCTCCTTCCAAAAGGAAGTTAGCTTACGAGATGACAGTCAAGGAAACCGAAGCCCAAGTGGCTTTTGAAGTGAAGACCCATTTTGCACCGAGACCGCCCCCGCCGCCAAAGGAGAAAATACCCGAGAAAGTCGTACAACACTTTGTGGATCTTGCTAAACCGGTTGTGGGGAAAAAGCGACCAGACTATGAACGCTCTATTAGCAAGTCATATCATCAACAAAAAAAACAATTGTCGAGCCTTACAGGTAGTAATAAATGCGAGAAAACTGTTCCCCAGCTCGGCGAACAGGCAGTGCAATCGATCCCCCCGCTCAAGGTGAGTACCGCTGTGGCGATAACCGACGCTGATAGAGAGGCGGCTAGAAAGATCGGTATCACTGCTAAACAACTCCTAGGCATCGAGGAAATGCCCAAGTTGGATCCGAACGAACTAGCATGGAAATATGTCCCCGGAAACCCTCTGGTCAGACCTGGCAAGGAGAAGCTTCTATCAACGCAAATGCGCAACTTGCATGACTGATACCTGAGAGAAATAAACGTCGGGCAAGAGGGCCGAATGGTGAAAGTCAAGCCACAGCATTACTTCCATGCAAACCATCTGTGGATTGAATTTTCAGAATTTTTTCAGTTATTCAATCAAGACGCACTCAAAAAATCTCTCGTCAGTTGCTATTGTCTGTAAGTGATTTCTTTCTGTAATTTAAGTCTCTAACTCAGCTCGTTCATTGCTTGTAATTATCCTCACTGTATTATTTTGTGTGGTATTATGCAGAATGAAGATTTTTGAATTGAAAAAAATGGAGTCTATGGCATTGGGTTCATTGACCCAAATACCGTTAATGGACATATGTTAATTAACCAAAAACAAGACACAGAGAATAACTTGCTACAGTTTTTGAAGGAATTACATACCAGACCAGAAATACTTTTTCCTTACAACTTCAGGTGAGTGTTACTGTCTTGTACTACAAATTATATTTTTGCTTACTCGATGTTAAGTGTAGTTGATGAGTTATGCATGCCCGCTTATACAAATGTGTGCGCAGTTTCCACTGGATCCTGCTAATCATTAGAGTTGACGAGGGAACTGTTGAAGTACTGAACTCACTTCGTAAAGACCCTAAAGACTACGTCAGCCTGTATTGGATGCTCGACATGTAATTTCAATCATTATCGCACTATGTCGACCTCTTTAGTTCATTTCCTGATATCAAGTAATTAATAACTCCTTTATTCATTTTCTTTGCAGGACAGTGTTTGGAAAAAGTTCATCAAAGAGGTAATTAGAGTTGTCGGTGTCTGGAAACCAGAGCTGAAATGGCGACGGTCCAAGCTTGCAATTAAGTAGTACTAGCTACGTTCGCGCATCTCTTTAATTCTAGTTTCAATACCATTATCATGCTTGATTATTATTTGATTGAATTCTATTCTCGTAAAGTGTATGCGTCAGGAACAGGGGACTAATTTATGTGCATAATACGTTTGCGAGAACATTCGCTTCATGACCGAAAGGAGCAGAGATGAAAGACATCTTTGGGTACGTAAACACTATTCACAATTTTTTTATCATGACCTAATATAAATACACACAACTAGTATATTCATATTAATCTCCTTCTTTAAAGATGGTGGAGATGTGGGACAAACTCAGACCAAAGGACCGCATACGAGCACTTCAAGAGGAAATGGCGGGATTTTTGCTTGAGCAGGTCATAGATCCAGAAGGAGAATACCATTTCACCTAATGCCTGCATGTAATGATCTGCAAATTGTAGGAGAAATTGTATATACCAAATTGTATATATATATGTGTGTGTGTATGCATGGTCATACGAGAAATTCTATGATATATGATTGGTTCTACAAGAAATTCTATTATATATGCGTAACGTGTACAGTATGTAGTAGCGTAAAATATGTTTGAAATGAAAAATAATTAAATGAAAAACACAAAATGAAAAGGAAAAATAAACAATAAACCCTAAACTCCTAAACCTTTATTCCCGGTTTGTTACACAAACCGGGACTAAAGGTCCCCAGCCCCCGGCGCGCGTTGCCGGCCACGTGGCAGGGATTTAGTTCTGGTTGGTGTTACCAACCGGGACTAAAGGTCCCCAGCCCCCGGAGTGCGCTGCCGGCCACGTGCCAGGGATTTAGTCCCGGTTCGTGGCCAACCGGGACTAAAGGGAGGGGGGCTTTAGTCCCGATCCTTTAGTCCCGGTTGGTGAACCGGGACTAAAGGCCTGTTTTCTACTAGTGCCAAGTCCATGAACATGCCAATACACCTACAAAGACAAAAAAACAATGGAAAACTAATAAAAACTAATAAAAACTAAAAGTTGTGCAATGTACTAGGTAAAACAGGTAAAGATCGAAAACTATGCATTGTGGACACGAAAAATTGCAAGATCGATATGATATGATGGATTTTTGGCACTAGGATAGGCTATAAAAGTGATGCAAAAATCCACTCATCAATACCCCATGGGCACGGGGCCCCGTGTGCACGGTACAGACCCCATGGGCATGGTGTCCCGTGGGCACAGTACAAGGCCCGTGCACATGGGGTGGTCCGATGGTAGCCTCTTCCTGGACAGGTCCGGGGAGAGGTTGCAGCTAGACCTCCTCTAGAGTGGATTTGCTCGTTTATAAAGCAATTTGGCCAACGAAAAGGTGATCTACTCATGAGATTGACGAAACCCTAGAAGATGAGATGGATATGGATGGATTCGCGAAAAGAAATGGAGGAGGAGAACCACGAACCGGAAGAGCTTCCAATTCTGATGAGAAAATGCCGAGGAGGAGCTCCGAGAGCACACGGTCGTGCCGGTGAAGGATGGAGCGGTGACGGCAGCTGGAGAGGAGTAACGGGCACAAGGGGGGTCGAATGTGGAGTGGGGAACCCTACCTCCTCGTGACCCACCTCATACCAGGCCTGGAACCGCTACCCCGTGTGCATGAGGTGAAGACCCCGTGGGCATGGTACAAGCCCGTGGTCAGGGGGTGTCCAGAGGCTTTTCAGACCAAAACAGGTAGTGGCTCCGGGGTGACCAGAATAGTCTGAGCTTCCCAAGAGACAAGCTGCAAAGGCCTCTCAAGAAAGGACAACATCGCAAAGAAATCCAGTTCTACACGAGTTTTGACAAAGGAACTCTTGCAAGGTAAAAGCATTTCTTTTAGATAAGAAAGAAGGCTTAGGATAGAAACACACTAATTGGAGTAGAGAGATCTTATACACTCATATTTGCAAGAACGAATAAAATACCAAATGATGAGTGCAGTGATCATATTTAGCATATAGTGACTTGTAGGTCTAAAATACCCAAATAAAATGCAATTAAGATCCAACCTCCTCAAGAGGAGGGCGGTGGTCGTAGCCACCATGTTTGAGTATACTTGGTTTGTCACCACCAAGATATGAACCTTGGGCCCTAGACCAATACTCATCTTTGAAGCACATGTGTCACCATTAGTGACTGTTGTGAAAGATATGATCAACTTATGCACTAGTAGGGATGTGATGGCTCATGAGTTGAGCTATATCCCCCCTACTTGTGTGCCTACATCTAAACTAGATACTAGTTGAGCTCATGTGTGTATGCAAGACCGTCAACCCAAGTTACTTGAATCAATGATATTTAGCTCATGCCTTAACTCGCGGAATCTTGCTTCATCAAGCGGCTTGGTGAAAATATCAGCAAATTGCTTCTTGGTACCAACATGGAATATCTCAATGTCTTCACGAGCAACATGATCCTGAAGAAAATGATGACGAATATAAATATCCTTGGTTCGGCAATGTTGCACGGGGTTGGCAGCAATCTTGATTGCACTTTCATTGTCACATATACGAGGCACTTCATCACATTTGACACCATAATTCATTAAAGTTTGCCTCATCCATAATAATTGTGCACAACAACTTCAGGCGGCAATGTCACTACTAGGAAAACCCCTATAGGCAACCACTTAATAGTGGCGCAGGTTAAATGGGCCGCGCTAGTGCTACTTAGTAGTAGCGCGGGCTAAAACACCATGCTACAGGTACAGAGTAGTAGTAGCACAGGTACAGGAACCCCGTGCTACTACTAAGTGGTCCCCAACGTGCCTCCCCCCCCCGGGACAGCCATGGTAGTAGCGCGGGGTATAAAAGCCGCGCTACTACTAAGTTGATAGTAGTAGCGTGGCTGCTCAACCCCGCACAACTACTAATTTTCACTTAGTACAGGGATCAGACACAGCCCGTTCGACCACGCGCTCGATCCATTCCCCTCTCTCTCGATTTGCTCTTGCCGTCGCCGACCCCGCGCTGCCCTCGCCATCGCCGACCTCGCGCCGGAGAAGACGCCATGCCCCCCCACCCCCCGTCTCCGCGGTCTCCCCTGAACCCATCCTCGGCGCCGCCATCTCCCCCGAGCCCGTCCTCGTGTCCCCATGGTCTCCCCCGAGCCCCTCTTCACCGCTGCCGTCTCCCTCGAGCTCCTCCCCGGCACTGCCGTCTCCCCCGACCTCCACCTCGCCACCTCCGTCTCCCCCGACCCCCCCCCCCTCTGTAAGTCCGGCACCCCTCCCTCTCTCTCTCCTTTTCCTCTCTCTCTCCCCCTCTGCTTAGGGTTAGGGTTAGTTTCAACTGTGCCATGGATGATCTGCTGTGATGGATCTTTGCTTAGGGTTAGTGTTCAATTTTTGGGTTTTTCTGTCTCACTGATATCCTGGGCCCACCTGTCATCCGCTCATCCACGACCTAGACTTAGTGGTTTTTCCCAAGCCTATCTCTGTTTTTTCTGTGTTAACATCATTTACACATTTTCAAAATGCCATAACTTTTATTCCGTGCCTCATTTGAATTTGTGCCTTATATTTATTTTGATCAGCTTTCCATGTACTACATGTTAGTGGCATTTTCATCCATGTTTAAAACTGTTAGCATGTTGCCATCTCTACTTAAAAAGTGCATCTTAATGTAAAGAGCAGAATCAGTTAAAACTTTGCAACTTTGCATGTGCATATCTAGAGATCCATGGCTCCTTTATAGATGATCTTTATATGAGTTGTGAACTACTTTCTGCATACTTTCACAATATACCCCTGTATGCCATGTTAAAACCCACTATCATGTTGATATCTTGCATGCAAGTGCCTAAGGTGATATAAGTGGTTTCATGTAGCCATAAAGTTGCATTTTGTAAGATCCATAGTAATTAATCCTTGCATCACATGTATAAAAGCTATATATGCAAGATGATTCATTTTATGTCTACTTTCTGAATATACCACTTGTTCACATGATAAAATTGGTCTACTTGCTGTTTTAGTGCATCTAGATAGGCATGATGATGTTTGTGGCAGAATGGAATTGCGTTTTTCAGATCACCGACGTGCCGCTCGACGACGCCCAGAAGATCAATGACGTGCTGCTCGATGATGCCCAGAAGATCACCGACGACACCCACATCCGCGCATCCATCTCCACCATCCTCGAAAGCCATCTAGTGAGCATCCCAACCCACCCTCCACAGTGAAAACTCAGCCACGGCAGCGAAAGAGAATGCTATTTAGATGTATGTGACCATGTAGATCAATGATGAAACATGTGTATGTGACCATGTAGATGTATTCGAGACAGGTAATAACTTATATCACTATTTCGATGATGATGAGACTATGTTGTATCACTATATGATGATGATGATGATACTATGTTGTCGCACTATGATGACGATGATGATCATGAGACATTGTTGTCTCATATACTTTCAATGTTGTATGTATGTTGGTATTGTATAAAAACCTGTATAAATACTACGTAAATATGCAGAAGAAAAAAAATCAAAAAAAGTAGTAGTGGCATGGGGTAAGAGCCCCGCGCTGCTACTACTAAACAGAGTTAGCAGTAGCGCGGTTCCCAGACCCGCGCTACAGCTAAGTAGTAGTAGCGCGGGTGGGACCCATGCTACTACTAACACAAGTAGTAGTAGCGCGGGGTACCACCCCGCGCTACTAATAGACAGTTAGTTGTAGCGCGCTAGTAATAGTGCGGCCGCCCTCGCTACTACTAGCCTTATACCCCGCGCCAATACTAGGCCTATCCCTAGTAGTGTGTACTTGGCTTCGGCGGTGGAGAGAGATACACAATTTTGCTTCTTGGATGGCCAACTCACCAACGAGCTTCCAAGGAATTAACACGAACCGGACGTGGACTTGCATTCAACCTTATCTCTGGCCCAATCCGAATATGAATACCCCAATAGCTTGAAGTTTGATCAGTTAGGGTACCAAAGGCCCAAGTTTGGGGTATGAACCAAATATCAAAGGATTATTTTCACCACCATAAAATGACTCTCCTTAGGAGTGGATTGAAATATTGCACACATACACATGCTCAACATAATATCTAGCCTAGATGCACAAAGTTAAAGCAAAGATCCAATCATATAACGATATACATTTTGATTTACTACTTTACCATTGGGATCTAGATCAAGTTGCCCATTGGTTGACATTGGACTATTCATGGGCTTGGCATCTTCCATTTTAAACCTCTTGACCATGTCTTGGATATATTTGGATTGGTTGTTGAAAGTTCCTCCTCTAAGTTGCTTGATTTGAAATCCAAGGAAGAATTTGAACTCTCCCATCATAGACATGGCAAACTCCTTGGTAGAAAACAGGGCTTTCGTCCGGAGCATTAGTCCCGGTCGGGTTTTGGACCGGGACTAATGTGACTACTAGTCCCGGTTCCAACAGCTAGGCTTTAGTCCCGGTTCATTTGTGACCTCTAGTCCCGGTTGGTGTTACCAACCGGGACTAAAGGGGTCGTGGCAGGGTTGCGTCAGGCCTGGGGGCCAGCAAGCCCCTTTAGTCCCGGTTGGTATCACCAACCGGGACTAGAGGTGGACCTTTAGTCCCGGTTTGTATCACCAACCGGGACTAAAGATATCCCTATATATAGATGCTTCGTCCAGCCCGAGCCCATGCTCTCCTTTCTCTGTTTTCTGCTTTCTCCTCTGTTCTCTTCCCCTTGCTCGAGCTCATCCTCCATTTTTGCCAAGATTTGTCAAGTTGACATAGATATTTTTATCTAGGAGGTATGTGAACCGGAAATTGCAACCGACCCTCTTGTCGAGAAGTTAAATTTAGTTGAAAAAGAAAATGAGTATTTGAAATAAAAATTGAAAAGAATTGAAGAATAGAAGATGAAATTGGAGTTGTATGTTGCCGATCTCGTCGATGATCACAACACTACTGGAATTCAGTTATTTGCCATCTGCCAGCTCTTTGCCGTCTGCCAGCTGATGGCAAAGAGGTTGTTTGCCGTCTGTCTTGCCAAAGCAGACGGCAAAGAACCAGCTGATGGCAAAGAGGGTCTCTGCCATATGCACTTCTTTGCCGTCTGCTGGCAGACGGCAAAGAGGTGAGGGTGGGGCCCACAATGTCACGGCGGGGGCGGGTTAACGGTCGCCGTCTTTGCCGTCTGCTGGCAGACGGCAAAGAAATGAACTTAACTTTCGGCCCCGCGCCCCGCGCCTCTCTCTCTCTCTCACATCTCTCTCTCCCTCTCTCTCTCAGCGCCGCCGCCCCGCCCTCCCGCCGCCGCACCCTCCCCGCAGCCCTCCTCCACCACCGCCCCCTCCCCGCGGCCCTTCTCCACCACCGCCGGAGCCAGGCCGCGGCGCCACCCGCCCCCTCCCCGCGGCCCTCCTCCACCACCTCGGCCCTGTCGCCCCCGCCGCCCCCTGCCCCGCTGCTCCGCCGCGTCGGGTCGCCGGCGAGCAGGCACCCCCGACGACCCAGCTCCGCCCCTCCCTCTCGCCGCCCCGCGCCGCCGCCTCGACCCCCCCTCCGGTGAGCTCCACCCTTCCCCCCCTTTTTATGTTTTTTTTCTGTTTTTATTAGTTCATTTTAGTTAGTTTATATTAGTTAGTTATTAGTTCATATTAGTTAGTATATATTAGGTAGAAAAAACTTAGAGGGAAAAAAGAAGAAGAAGAAGAAGAAAAAAAGAGGAGAGGAGGAGAAGAAGAAGAGGAAAAAAGGAAAGGAAGAAGAAGAAGAGGAGGAGGAGGAGAAGAAAAAAGAAGAAGAGGAAGAAGAAGAAGAAAAAAGAGGAGAGGAGGAGAAGAAGAAGAGGAAAAAGGAAAGGAGGAACAAGAAGAAGAAGAAGGAACAAAAAGATAGAAAATGAAGAAAAGGAAGAAGAGGAAGAAGAAGAAAAGAAAAAAAGAGGAAAAACCCCGACCCCGACCCCGACCCCGACCCGACACCCCGACCCCGACATGGCACCCCGACCCCGACCCCGACACGACCCCGACCCCGACCCCGACACGGCACCCCGACCCCTACACGGCACCCCGACCCCGACCCGACACCCCGACCCCGACACCCCTGACACCCCGACACCACGACACCCAGACACGACACCCCCGACACCCCGACCCCGACACGACACCCCGACACCCCGACCCCGACACGACACCCCGACACCACGACACCACGACACCACGACACCCCGACCCGACACCCCGACCCCGACCCGACACCCCGACCCCGACCCGACACCCCGACCCCGACACGGCACCCCGACCGCGACACCCCGACCCCGACACGGCACCCCGACCCCGACACCCCGACAACCCTGACACCCCGACAACACGACACCCAGACACGACACCCCCGACACCCCGACACCCCGACCCCGACACGACACCCCGACCCCGACACGACACCCCGACACCACGACACCTCGACACCCTGACACGACACCCCCGACCCCCGACACCTCTTCGGCCTCCTGTTGACCGAAAGGGTGCTCTTCGGCCTTCCAGAGGCCGACGGGATCATATATGTGTGAATTATGAGTTAGGTCATATAATTTCCGATTTTGTTATGAAAAACATCATATATATTTGTGTTGATCGGGTGGATTTAAATGTGCAGTTGTTTCGTCGCTGCGAGGGTTTGGTGTTCGACGACCTCCCCGTGCGTTCGACGAGCTCCGCCCCTGCGTTCGTGGGTGAGCACAAATGACATCTCCTCCTCCCCCTTCATTTGCTCTGTTCCGGTCTTCGTGCCGATGAAACTTGCTAGCTGTAGGTAGATTGAATCATCAGTATGCGTGACGACTATGCGTCTCCCGTTCGAAAGGGTTACATCTATAAATATGCATGCATTTGCATATTTATAACCGTGATTCTTTCGAATTGTCCAACGTTATCCATGGACAGCCCGAGTATGTGTAGATTGGGTTCATTTTCCCATATGCTCTGCTCCGGATCCGATGCAGAATTTCGCCAGTGCCTCCCTGTTGTTCTCCGGGTGCACATCCTCTCTGCTTATTGCGGAGACGTGTATCAGGAGAACAGCGGGGAGGTGTTGCCGAAATTTTGCGTCGGATCCGGTGCAGAGCATGGGAAAACGAACCCAATCTACACATACTCGGGTGGGATTAGGACCTATCTTTACCTACTAGCGTCTAGGTTGCATGGACGTAATAAAACTGACAAACTCTATTAACTGATTAATATGGTTTGCTGAATTATGTATATATTTCTTGTGTGTTTAGTAGGTAGGCAAGATGAGTGATCGTGCTTGGATGTACACCGGTCACCCTAGTCAGAAAGAAATGACCATTGAATGGTTAACAAAAACCAAGGGGTTTTTGAGCGCCGCATTTGCAAATGGGCAGGAAATAACCTGGTGCCCCTGTGTCCGGTGCAACAACCATAAAAAGTGGACACGGGATGAAATGGGTAAACACTTGCAGAAGTGGGGTTTTACGACTGATTATATGGTGTGGAGATTTCATGGTGAGTCTGCCCAACGTGCCAGAGCTGAGGTGGTTCGTCGTCGCACCGACGAGCATGGTACCGGGATCGAAGACATGGTGCAAGACTTTGATGATGCTCGGGATTCGGACGATGAGATGGAGGAATCTGCAAAGGCCTTCTATGAAATGTTGGAGTCTTCAAAACGTCCTCTCCACGAGCACACTGAGCTTTGTCAGCTGGATGCCATCGCACAAGTAATGGCTCTCAAGGCTCAGTTCAACCTGGGCAGAGAATGCTACGACGCGATGAGGACGATATTTGGACGCTTTCTACCCAAAGGCCATGTATTGCCAGCAAACCTGTACCAGTCGGACAAAATCCTACGTGCGCTTAAGATGCCCTATGAGAAGATAGATGCCTGTGAGAATGGATGTGCCTTATTTAGGCTTGAGTATGTGGGCTTCAACTATTGTCCCATTTGCAAGTCTTCCAGGTATGTTGTGGTAGACAACGGTATGGGTGAGAAGAGTCAGACCAAAATCCCAGTTAATGTTCTTCGGTATATGCCAATCATACCAAGACTTCAACGTCTTTTCATGGTCGAAGAGACGGCCAGACAGATGACGTGGCATAAATTGGGCAAAAGAACCGAACTAGATGCAGATGGGAGTCCGATGTTGGGACACACTTCAGACGCTTTTGCGTGGAAGCACTTCGATGCTTTACATAAGGACAAAGCGGCAGATCCAAGGCATCCTCGAGTCGCCATCAGCACGGATGGGTTCCAAGTGTTTGGTATGACGGCAACCCAATACAGTTGCTGGTGTGTGCATGGAAGGTTCCCGTGCCCCACAGGCAAGGCAGCTCTTCAGTTCCGTTGGCTGCAGGCGGGTCGCAAGTATTCTTGCTTCGACTTGCATAGACAGTTCCTGGATCCTGGCCATAAGTTCAGAAAAGACAAGAAAAATTTCATGAAAGGTAGAGTTGTCAAAAACTCTACACCACCTGCATTGACAGGCCAACAGGCCCTGGATCAGTTAAACGCTCTCGAGCCTAATCCAGAGCGTCCAGGATATTTCAAAGGGTATAATTCGGAACACGCCTGGACTCACAAGATATGCTTGTGGGATCTGCCTTACTTTAAAGACCTCATTTGCCCACACAACATCGACGTGATGCACACTGAAAAGAATATCGCCAAGGCCCTTTTTGGTACATTGTTCGGCATAGAGGGGAAGTCAAAGGATAACCCTAAGGCTAGAGTCGATCAAGAGGCTCTATGTGATAGACCGTTACAAAACATGCGACAACCGAAAGGAAAGAAGAACTGGAGGAAGCCAAAGGCATGGTTCAATCTTGGAAGGCCAGCTATGAGGGAAATGATCTTGTGGGTGAAAATGCAGTTGATGTTCCCCGATGGGTATTCAATGAATCTAAAGAGGGGAGCGAGTCTTGACAAATTGAAAATATTTGGTATGAAGAGTCATGATTGGCACATATGGCTAGAGCGGGAATGCCGGTGATGTTGCGTGGCTTTATCCCTGAGGATGAATGGCTAGTACTGGCAGAGCTGAGCTATTTCTTCCGTGCTCTTTGTGCGAAAGAACTATCGCCTGCCGTGCTAGACGAACTGGAAGAGTTGGCGCCGGAGTTGATCTGCAAGTTAGAAAAGATCTTTCCACCGGGATTCTTTAATACAATGCAGCATTTGATTTTGCATCTCCCGACCGAGGGAAGATTAGGGGGGGCCCGTGCAAAATCGTTGGTGCTTCGCAACTGAGAGGATGCAGAAGACGCTTCGAGCAAAATGTAAAAATAAACATAGAATTGAAGCATCGATGGCCGAGGCATTCATTACTAAGGAGGCCGCAAACTTCGTGACAGCACACTACAAAGCCAAGAATCATCATTTGCATAATCCGAAGCCTCGGTACAATGATGGCGACCATGAAAAAGGTCGATCCAACCTCAGCCTATTCAAAGGGAACCTCGCACCAGCCGGTGCTTCGAAAGCAATACCGTTGGATGTCGAAGAATGGCGGACCATTTCATTGTATATCTTCAACAACCTAACAGAAGTGCGGCCGTACATCGAGTAAGTTCTCGGTACATTGTTTCGCAACTTCTAATTCCTTTGAAATGCTCTTATTCCCGGATATGTGATACAGTCGATACGTCGCCAAATTCTCGGATGGAGCGGTGATCCAAAAGGATTCCATCGAAGAGTATGAGCTTCTGGCAAAGCATGGAGGAGGCTATCCCGGTTTCATCTCTTGGTTCAAACAAACGGTAATTTCCATTAGACCATTTCATTTCTTCGTCTAGTTTGCGGCTAATGCAACAATCCTTTCGTATTAAACTTGTAGGCTAATGCAGAGTCTATGGACTCCGAATTGAGACAAGTCGCAAATGGTTTTGACTATAAGGTCCGTTCATTTGACAAATACGACATCAACGGGTATCGCTTTCGTACTTTTGGCAAAGAGCTATCTATGGCCGACCGAAAGTCTACAAATTGTTGTGTCTCCGCTGTCGGCGAAGGAGGGGTCGAGTATTATGGAAGAGTTGAAGCAATTTATGAACTTACATTCTTTGGTGAAAACCCACCAAACGTCGTAGTCTTCAAATGTTATTGGTTCCAGCCAAAGGAGACTACAAGGACTCATGAACATATAGGGCTAGTGGAAATCAAACAAAGCACCCATTTAGATGTTCCCGATGTCTATATTACGGCTCAACAAGCGACCCAAGTTTTCTATCTACCGTGGGCCTGCCAAACTGATCCAAATCTGAATGGTTGGGATGTCGTTTATGATGTGCCGCCACATTTTAGACCACCTCTCCTCAATGAAGATGATTATGACCCTCACATTAACCCAGACACATATGAAGGAGAATTCTTCCAAGAAACACATGTTTCCAAAAAATGTTTCAAGAACCGCTCTACTTCACCCCAGAACATTGAGGTAGACAGCGACAGTGAATCCGACTTCACCCCTGAGCCGGAACAAGATGAGACGGAAGAAGAAGAGGTTACTGCTGCGGATGACCTATCAATGCATGACCGATTACATAAAGGAGGCCTTCCACATGTTGATGCATTTATTGATGATGCTGATGAGCACGTCCTTACTGATAGTGATGATGATTCTGCATTTATTGATCCCGAAGCATATATAGACGATGAAGATTAATATTAGTAATGTCAGGTATTCAATTATTATTATGTACATATATATTATTAATTAGTTCATGTTATTAGGTATTCAACAAAATGACATTGACTTAGCTTATTTTCCTCGAAAATGACATAATAACCTTACTTAGCTCCAAACTGACATACTTTACCTAGGATAGCTATAAAATGACCTATACTTAGCATTTTTCCTCCTAAATGACTTAATATGCTTAGTTAGCTAAAAAATGGCATAACTACCTAGGATAGCTCCAAAATGACCTATACTTAGCTTCTTTAGTTCATTTATGACAGACTTAGCATACTTAGGTAAAAAATGGCATGATAATCTTGGTTTAGCTCCAAAATGACATTGACTTAGCTTATTTTCCTCCAAAATGACAAAATAACCTTACCTACCTCCAAAATGACCGATTTTAACTAGGATAGCTCTAAAATGACCTACACTTGCCATTTTCTTGTATGATTGTATGATTTATATAGTTACTTGTATAATTTTCTTACTTTGTATGATTGTTTCTTATACATAGTGACATGATCTTGAAATCCGTCCCCGTCGGCCCTCGCCCGCTTTATGATTCGGATGTGGTAAATTCTCTTTTATAACTATTTGTTGCATTTCGCATTTATGACAATTATGGCCATCAAGTTGACATAGAGATATTTTAATCTAGGAGGTATGTGAACCGGAATTTGCAACCGACCCTCTTGTCGAGAAGTTAAATTTAGTTGAAAAATAAAATGAGTATTTGAAAGAAAAAATTAAAAGAATTGAAAAAGAGAAGATGACATTGGAGTTGTATGTTGCCGATGTCGTCGATGATCACAAGATGAAGATGAATGCAATGCGCTTGAAGATGGATGCAATGCGCTTCAAGATTAAGAAGATTAGAAAATATGCCATTGATAATGAGGCTTGGTATCATTATGCTGTTGGATCAATTGTTACCTTAGTTGCGATCTTCATCGCATTTGTTGTGATGAGGGTACGTTTTCTCTATACTTAGCTTATTTTCCTCCTAAATGGCATAATTACCTAAGTTAGATAAAAAATGAGCTATACTTACGTAAGTTCGCTCAAAAATGGCATCATCCTCGAAAATGACATAATAACCTTACTAAGCTCCAAAATGACCTATTTACCTAGCTTAGCTCTAAAATGACCTACACTTAGCATTTTTTTCCTAGCTTAGCTAAAAAATGGCATTTTTACCTACCTTAGTTAGAAGAAGAAGAAGGTAAAGAAGAGGAGAGGAGAAAAAGAAAGAGAAGAAAAATTCTTCTTCTTCTTCTTCTTCTTCTTCTTCTTCTAGTCTTCTTCTTCTTCTTCTTCTTCTTCTTCTTCTTCTAGCTAGTCTTCTTCGTCTAGTCTTCTTCTTCTTCTTCTAACTTTCTTCTTTCCCAATTTGCAGATTTGCTTTCGATGAGGAAGCGTGCATTGATGGAGTCTACTCTTCTTCTTGTGCTTCCTTTTTGTTTTGATTTTGTAGGATGAACAATGTGAAACTTGCTACCTATATATGTATGTATGGATGAAACTATATGGACCTTTTGCTTAATTGTTGGATATGTTGGACTTTTCATTTGGTGTATATATGTGTTGGATGATCATATCCATATGGCAGGGATATGTTGGCTATATGTACTTGTTGAAATATTTTGAAATGAATATATATATATATCTGTGAAATTGGTTGAATTTAAGAAAAAAAAAACAGTGGCAATATAGCCACTTTGCCGTCTGCTATCAGACGGCAAAGAGGTTTGCCGTCAGCTAGCAGACGGCAAAGAGGCCACGTGGCAGCAGCCTGTGCAACCTGGGCTGGCCTATTTGGCCTCTTTGCCGTCTGCTGGCAGACGGCGAAGACCTTTGCTTCTTTGCCGTCTGCTGGCAGACGGCAAAGAGCCTGCGCTAGCCCAGCTGATGCCTGACGTCACCTGACGTCAGCTTCAGCTCTTTGCCGTCTGCTGGCAGACGGCAAAGAGCGCCGTTAGCCCCCTAACGGGGCTGGCACCTTTTGTCTGCCGTCCAGGGTCTTTGCCGTCTGCCGGCAGACGGCAAAGAGCTTTGCTTCTTTGCCGTCTGCCAGCAGACGGCAAAGGGTCCTTTGCCGTTAGCTGTTCGGCCGGACTGTTGGCTGTCTGCTGGCAGACGGCAAAGGCTTTGCCGTCCGCAAAGTATGCCTTTGCCGTCTGCTATGGCAGATGGCAAAGAAGCTGATTCCAGTAGTGCAAGATCAAGATGGATGCAATGCGCTTGAAGATTAGAAAGATTAGAAAATATGCCGTTAATAAAGAGGCAAATAAGCGGAATGGTTTTATGTGTTGTCCATGTGGTGTCTGTAAGAATGATACGAAATACTCTAGCTCAAAAGACATTCACGTCCACCTGTTTACATCTGGATTCAAGTCCGGCTATAACTGTTGGACCAAGCACGGAGAAAGAGGGATTCTAATGGAAGAGAATGAAGAAGAAGAGGATGATGACAACTATCCTGGGTTCCCTGAATACGATGGTACTACAATGGGGGAAGACAATGAAGAAGAAGAAGCTGAAGAAGAGGCATCAGATGAGCTCGCTGATGATCTTGGTCGGGCCATTGCTGATGCAAAGAGAAACTGCGAAAGTGAAAAGGAGAAGTTGAAGTTGCAACGCATGTTAGAGGATCACAAAAAATTGTTGTACCCAAATTGCGAAGATGGCAACGCAAAGCTCGGTATCGCACTGGAATTGCTGCAATGGAAGGCAGAGAATGGTGTATCTGACAAGGGATTTGGGAAGCTACTAAAAATAATGAAGAAGAAGCTTCCAAAGGATAACAAATTGTCTGATAGTATGTACTAAGCAAAGAAGGTTCTCGGCCCTCTAGGATTAGAGGTGCAGAAGATGCATGCATGCCCTAATGACGGCATCCTCTACCGCGGTGAGGAGTATGAGAATTTGAATGCATGCCCGGTATGCGGTGCATTGCGGTATAAGATCAGACGAGATGACCATGGATATGATGTTGAGGGCGAGCGCCCCAGCTGGAAGAGGGTTCCTGCCAAGGTGATGTGGTATGCTCCTATAATACCACGGTTGAAATGACTGTTCAGAAACAAAGAGCATGCCAAGTTGTTACGATGGCACAAAGAAGACCGTAAGAAAGACGGGAAGTTGAGAGTACCCGCTGATGGGTCGAAGTGGAGAAAAATCGAGAGAAACTGGCCGGACTTTGCAGATGACCCAAGGAACTTATGGTTTCGTTTAAGTGCAGATGGCATTAATCCTTTTGGGGAGCAGAACAGCAATCATAGCACCTGGCCTGTGACTCTATGTATCTATAACCTTCCTCCCTGGATGTGCATGAAGCGGAAGTTCATTATGATGTCAGTTCTCATCCAAGGCCCTAAGCAACCCGGCAACGACATTGATGTGTACCTAAGGTCATTAGTTGATGAACTTTTACAGCTGTGGAATAAAAAAGGTGTATTTGTGTGGGATGAGCACAAATAGCAGGAATTTGACCTACGAGCATTGCTGTTAGTAACCATCAATGATTGGCCTACTCTTAGTAACCTTTCAGGACAGACAAACAAGGGATACCACGCATGCACGCTCTGTTTAGATGAGACTGAAAGTATATATTTGGACAAATGCAAGAAGAATCTGTACCTGGGACATCGTCAATTTCTTTCGACCAAGCATGCCTTAAGAAAGAAAGGCAAGCATTTCAAAGGTGAGGCAGATCACCGAAGGAAGCATGTCCTCCATACTGGTGATGATATACTTGATATGGTCAAGGATTTACAAGTAATCTTTGGAAAGGGTCTTGGCGGCCAATCTGTTCCGAATGATGCTGACGGACACGCCCCCATGTGGAAGAAGAAATCTATATTTTGGGAGCTAGAATATTGGAAAGTCCTAGAGGTCCGCTCTGCAATCGACGTGATGCATGTGACGAAGAATTTTTGTGTGAACCTGCTAAGCTTCCTAGGCGTGTATGGGAAGACAAAAGATACACCGGAGGCACGGCAGGACCAGCAACGTATGAACGAAAAAGACAGCATGCATCCAAAGCAGTATTAAGGTCCTGCCAGCTACGCTCTTACCAAAGCAGAGAAGGAAATCTTTTTTGAATGCCTTCTTAGTATGAAGGTCCCCTCTGGCTTCTCGTCGAATATAAAGGGAATAATAAATATGGCAGAGAAAAATTTCCAGAACCTAAAGTCTCATGACTTCCACGTGATCATGATGCAATTGCTTCCGGTTGCATTGAGGGGGCTTCTACCAGAAAATGTTCGATTAGCCATTGTGAAGCAATGTGTATTACTCAATAAAATTTCTCAGAAGGTAATCGATCCGGAAATCCTACCAAGGTTACAGAATGATTTGGTCCAATGTCTTGCCAGTTTCGAGTTGGTGTTCCCACCATCCTTCTTCAATATTATGACGCACGTCCTAGTTCACCTAGTCGAAGAGATTGCCATTCTGGGTCCTGTATTTTTACACAATATGTTCCTCTTTGAGAGGTTCATGGAAGTCTTAAAGAAATACGTTCGTAACCGTGCTAGGCCAGAAGGAAGCTTCTCCAAGGGCCATGAAATAGAGGAGGTTATTGAGTTTTGTGTTGACTTTATTCTTGACCTTAAGCCGATTGGTGTTCCTCAATCGCGGCATGAGGGGAGACTGCATGGAAAAGGCACGCTAGGACCAAAATCAATAATATGTAGGGACGGGCATTCTTGGGCGCAAGCACACTACACAGTTCTACAAAGTTCTACCTTGGTGACCCCGTATATCGAGAAACACATGGATATTATACGCTCCAAGAACCCGGAGCAATCTGACCCCTGGATTAAACGTACACACATTAAGGTTTTCGGCGGTTGGTTGCAAACACATCTCATGAATGACAACATTGTTGAAGATGATCTGTAATTGTTGGCCAGGACACCATCTTCGACTATATTGACTTTCCAAGGGTACAAGATAAATGGGAATACATTTTACATGATCGCCCAAGATAAAAAGAGCACCAACCAAAATAGTGGTGTCCGCTTTGACGAAGCAGCAAACACCAATAGGGAAAAGGACACATATTATGGTTACATAGAGGAGATATGGGAACTTGACTATGGATGTGATTTTAAGGTCCCTTTTGTTTCGGTGCAAATGGGTCAATCTTACAGAAGGCGGGGTAATGGTAGACCAGCAGTACGGAATGACAACAGTGGATCTCAACAATCTTGGGTACACAGAGGAACCATTCGTCCTAGAGAATGATGTGGCGCAGGTTTTCTATGTGAAGGACATGTCTACCAAACCGAGAAAAAGAAAAGATAAGGAAGCGGATACATCATACGATGAGCCAAAGCGCCACATAGTTCTTTCAGGGAAAAGAAACATCGTGGGAGTGGAGGAGAAGACAGACATGTCAAAAGATTATGAAAAGTTTGATGAAATTCCTCCCTTCACAGTGAAGACTGACCCAAGCATCATATTAAATGATGAAGATTGTCCATGGTTACGGCGCAATAAGCAAGGGACACACGCGAAGAAAAAGTTTTATACCCCAAGATCCCACTCTGGGATGTGATCGGCTTCACCGTCATCACTTTCTTCTCTAGTGAGTAGCCAAGATAGGCCAGTTTGGACACGAAGTGCATCCAGTTTTTACCGTAACCCTCTCAACTTTTTAGCACATGCTATGTGTGTGAAATGATGATACCATGTCAAGTTTCAACCTTTTCAGAGTTCATTTGTACTGCTTTTAAATTTCAGGGTCATTCAGCGCAAAAAAATCATTAAATGCATGAAAAATAGCAAATGAAGTTAGAAAGGGTTGAAATTTGAGGATGTGGCTTTGAATGGTGCATATTGAATGCACAAAAAGTCTGGAGTTGAAATACGTTTAAAAAAATGAAATGCCTTTGTAACAGATAAGTTTTCGTCCGAAACCCTCATACTTCGAAGGAGATGGTCCAGTTTGTACACGAAGTGCATCCATTTTTTGCCGTAACCCTCTCAACTTTTTAGCACATGCTATGCGTGTGAAATGATGATACCATGCCAAGTTTCAACCTTTTCAGAGTTCATTTGTACTGCTTTTAGTAGAAACAAAAGTAAAAAAATAAAGCAAAAAACAAAAGCAGAAAAATGAAAAAGACCTTTAGTCCCGGTTGGTTCCACGAACTGGGACTAAAGAACCTTTAGTCCCGGTTGGTGCCACGCACCGGGACTAAAGGGTCTTTAGTCCCAGTGCGTGGAACCAACCGGGACTAAAGGTGATGTCCTACTTAAACCGGCTTCCTCCCCAAATCCTTTCCATCCCTCCCGCAATCGACGACGACGCCAGGTTACCCCGCGCGCGCCCTCGACCTCGCCATCCGGCCGCTCTGCTCCCTAGCGCCGCCCGAGCCCACGCCGGCGCCGCCACGCTGCCCATCGCCCCCTCTCCTCCGCGCGCGCCCGCCTCGATCGACGACCGCTCCTCCACACGCCGCCGCGGCCTGAGCCCGTGCCGGCGCTGCTCCTCCCCGCCTCCGGCATCCTCCCCGCCTCCCTCCGTCCCGACGATCCAGGCCGGTGAGCCTCTCCTCCTCCTTAATTTTGTTCATCTTTTTTTTCATTTTTAGATGCTTAATATGTAGATGTATACAATGTATGTATATATGTATGTATGTATGTTGTAGATGCTTAGTATGTAGACGTATACAATGTATGTATGTATGTATGTATGTATGTATGAATAGAAATGTTGTTCAAGTGTGGGTTCTCTATAAAAAGAATGGTTGGATCAATGCTATAAAATGTTGTTCAAATTTGCCCATCTACTATTGTTGTAAAAGTTTATTAAATGTGAGTAGCATAATAAAATGATAATTATTGCATAGGAATTTGTTTTCGACGTCGACAATGCCCGGCCCGCATCCTCGTCGTCGACAACCTGCTTGAGAGGCGCCATGTCCGGGACTGGGCTCCGCCGGGCTGGCACTGGGAGGTGCTACCTTCCAGGGCGCGCAGCTTGGTGAGGAATCGGGCTCCCATCGTCGACCCGGAGCTTCTTTGGTGGTGGTCGCGTGGGCCACTATCGGTGCGGAGGCAGCCGGCCCCCGAGGAGGTGGTACGTCGCCATGTCAGGGAGGAGGACGAGCACGTTCGTCGCTACATGGTTGCGTTGGACGTCAGGTTCTCCAATACCTGGCAGGTTCTTCAGGGATCTCACCCGAGCTATGATCCTGTGATGGTTCCTTCTCTTTGGGTGTCCACCGCCCGTGCCTCAGGAACCGCGAGTAAACTGGATTATTCGATAATATTCGATCTGTATTAGTGATGTTATATGATAATATTCGAGATGTATTAGTGATATTATATTCGATAATATTCAATGATGCATTAACTGGATTATTCCGCGGCTGACTACTATGATTCAGTTTTTGCTTATTGAATGCATTCTAATTTGAATACTAAATTGTTTTATCTTTCTTCTGGATTAGTTAAGCTATGGACGATAGCGACAGAGACCATGAAGAGTATCTCTTTGAGATGATACGCTCCTCGAAACCCAGAGGTTGAACTAGATGATGGCTCACAATATCTGAACGAGTCCGGTGAGGGAATTGAGGAAGAACCAAGAGACGAAGGGCACACAAACAATGCTAGCGAAGGAAATATTTTTCAATTAACAAAGTCCGGCGAGGTATATATATAAATATATATAAGGCCTCTGGTGATCATTATATGTATTAATTGATTTTAATATATATATTAACGAATCTTTCTTCTTTTAGCCCTCCGGATCGAGCAGTTCAAGGAAAGTACGAGGGCCGGCCAAAAAGTTGCCCGATGGCATAAAGTACAACATCGATGTAATCAAAGCAGATGGCGAACTGATTGCTCCTAAAAAGCATGCGGACAAATTTATACGTCAATGCGGAGTTATTGTTAGGGACCAAATCCCGATCACCGTTCAAGAATGGAATAAGCCAAAGGAAGATCGAGGAGTTAGTTTTGTCGACGAAAGAGCAAAAAATCTGCTTTGGGATACGCTCATGTCACATTTCACCCTATCAGAGGGTTTCACAGATCTCCAACGGGAGAAAGTCAAGAAGTGTGCTCTCACGAAGATGGCCACACAATTCTAGACTTGGAAGAAAAGATTATGGGCCAACTACGTCAACACAGGAAAGAAGACTCCAGAATTCACTTGACCACTAGAGAAGGTAAAAGATCACTGGGACTTATTTGTGCAGTTCAAGGAATCGGAAGCAGCTAATGAACGGTCGAGAATAAACAAGATAAATACTGAGAAAAAAAGTTTCACCTTGTTCTGGGGCCAGGTGGCTACAAGACTGGGTTGCCTAAGTGGGATGAATCTGAGAAAAAGATGATTGCTGCAGGGGTCACTCCAAAAACAGTGGGTTGGCCCGACAGGTGCAGGACTTGGTTTTATGCGCATGGGGGAAAGTTGGACCCAAAGACAGGGGAGATTATTGAATAGGCAAGTCTTAAAGAAGCCTCGGACGCTTTACTTTAAGCAATAGAAGAGGCTCGAACGGGGGCGTTCCAGCCCGAGAGAGAGAACGGCGAGCTTACACGCGCCCTCAAGAATCCTGAACACCCGGGACGAACATGAGGCAAAGGTGTTGTTCCGTGGGTTCAGGGGTTTGCGGAGTAAAACACCAGTTACAGAAGCCGTGCGAGAAAGAAGAAGCAGGATGCAGACCGGCTTCAAAAGGTAGAATCAAAGAACGCTTAGTTGGAACGCACTTTCATGCGGCAGCAGGAGCAGATCGACACACTTAGCCAGCAAAGGGCGTCTCAGCGGCAGGAGCAACCAGATCCAGCATTGGATAGTACCATCCCATCTATGCCGAAAAGCAGCGTGGGTTCCACGGGGGTCCCGGCCGATGATGCACTGCTGGCTCGCTACCCCGTGGATGATATCCAAGAGACGACAACTTGTGAGCTACACATGAAAATGAAGAACATATCCATGAAGGTAGCGAACGGCTTTGCTTTACCAAATGCACCTGAAGCAACCATCCACGGCAATCCGATTCCACCTGGCTATGCTCGTGTCGGGGTGGATGTTCTGTTGGGATATGACTCACTAGAGCTTGACTTTCCTGGAGGTCAAGGGGAGAAGACACGGGGAGAAGCCATACATGGTCTCATTGTATGGGGAATGGAATGCATCATGTTTCCAAACTCGGTGCCAAGGCCACCGACTCCTCCTCCAAGTCCGCCGCGTCAGCCGACTCCAACCCACCTCGAGACGGAGCGCAACGCGAGTTCACCATATCGATCTCCGCCGCGTCAGCCGAATCCACCCCACCCCGAGATGAAGCCTAGCGCGAGTCCACGATATCGATCTCCGCCGCGTCAGCCGACTCCAAAGCGGAAGAGAGCACCAAAGAAGAAATCCGAGCCTCCTTCCAAGAAGAAGTTAGCTTACGAGATGACTATTGAGGAAAACGAAGCCCAAGTGGCTTCCGATGTGAAGGCCCATTTTGCACCGAGACCGCCCCCGCCGCCAAAGGAGAAAATACCTGAGAAAGTCGTACAACACTTTGTGGATCTTGCTAAACCGGTTGTGGAGAAAAAGCGATCAGACTATGAACGCTCTATTAGCAAGTCATATCATCAACAAAAAAATCAATTCTCGAGCCTTACAGGTAGTAATAAATGCGGGAAAATTGTTCCCCAGCTCGGAGAACGGGCAGTGCAATCGATCCCCCCGCTCAAGGTGAGTACCTATAAGGCGGTAACCGACGCTGATAGAGAGATGGCTAGAAAGATCGGTATCACTGTTGAACAACTCGTAGGCATCGAGGAAATCCCCACGACGGATCCGAAGGAACTAGCATGGAAATATGTCCCCGGGAACCCTCTGGTCAGACCTGACGAGGAGAAGCTTCTATCAACGCAAATGCGGAACTTGCATGACTGGTACCTGAGAGAAATAAAGGTCGGGCGAGAGGGCCTCATGGTGAAAGTCAAGCCAGAGCATTACTTCCATGCAAAAGATGTGTGGATTGAATTTCCAGAAATTTTTCATTTATTCAATCAAGACGCACTCGACAAATCTCTCATCAGTTACTATTGTCTGTAAGTGATTTCTTTTTGTAATTTAAGTCTATAACTCAGCTCATTCATTGCCTGTAATTATCCTCACTATATTCTTTTGTGTGGTATTATGCAGAATGAAAATTTTTGAATTGAAAAGAGATCGAGTCTATGGCATTGGGTTCATTGACCCAAGTACCGTTAATGAAAATATGTTAATTAACCACAAACAAGACACAGAGAATAACTTGCTAATGTTTTTAAAGAAATTAAATACCAGACCTGAAAAACTTTTTCCTTACAACTTCAGGTGAGTGTTACTGTCTTGTACTATAAATTCTTTTTTTGCTTACTCGATGTTAAGTGTAGTTGATGAGTTATGCATGCCCGCTTATACAAACATGTGCGCAGATTCCACTAGATCCTGCTAATCATTAGAGGTGACGAGGGAACTGTTGAAGTACTGGACTCACTAGTTAAAGACCCTGAAGAATACATCAGCCTGTATTTGATGCTCGAGAGGTAATTTGAATCATTATCGCACTATGTCGGCCTCTTTAGTTCATTTCCTAATATCAAGTAATTAATAACTCCTTTATTCATTTTCTTTGCCGGGCAGGGTTTGGAAAAAGTTCATCAAAGAGGTTGTCGGTGACTGGAAACCACAGCTGAAATGGCGACGGTGCAAGGTAATTTAGTAGTACTAGCTACGTCCGCGCATCTCTTTAATTCTAGTTTCAATACCATTATCATGCTTGATTATTATCTGATTGAATTCTATTCTCGTAAAGTGTATGCGTCAGGAAAAGGGGACTAATTTATGGGCATACTACGTTTGCGAGAACATTCGCTTTATGACCGAAAGGAGTAGAGATGCAAGACATCTTTGGGTACGTAAACACTATTCACATTTTTTATATCATGACCTAATATATATACACACAACTAATATATTCATATTGATCTCCTTCTTTAAAGATGGTGGAGATGCGGGATAGGCTCCTACCAAAGGACCGCTTACGAGCACTTCAAGAAAAAATGGCAGGATTTTTGCTTGAGCAGGTCATATCTCCCGATGGAGAATACCATTTCACCTAATGCCTGCATGTAATGATCTGCAAATTGTAGGAGAAATTGTATATACCAAATTGTATATATATATATGTGTGTATGCATGGTCGTACGAAAAATTCTATGATATATGATTGGTTCTACAAGAAATTCTATTATATATGCATAACGTGTACAGTATGTAGTAGCTTAAAATATGTTTGAAATGAAAAAGAATTAAATGGAAAACACAAAATGAAAAGGAAAAATAAACAATAAACCCCTAAACCTTTAGTCCCGTTTGTTGTCACCAACCGGGACTAAAGGTCCCCAGCCCCCGGCGCGAGCTGCCGGCCACGTGGCAGGGATTTAGTCCCGGGTCGTGGCCAACCGGGACTAAAGGGTGGGGGCCTTTAGTCCCGATTTATTAGTCCCGGTTGGTGAACCGGGACTAAAGGCCCTTCCCAACCGGGACGAAAGGCCGTTTCTGCACTAGTATATTGCAAGCTTGGTTAGTAGACCCAAATATAATGTCATCAATATATATTTGGCATACAAACAACTCCCCTTTCACCCTCTTGGTATAGAGAGTGCAATCGATGAGCCCAATCTCAAACCCTTCCTCATTTAGGAATGTCATAAGGTGATCATACCAAGCACAAGGTGCTTGTTTGAGTCCATAGAGCGCCTTATGAAGTTGATAAACGTGACTATGGAAATTGGGATCGTTGAAACTGGGAGGTTGTTTAACATAAACCAACTCACTAAGGGGGCCATTAAGAAATGCCCTCTTCACATCCATTTAATAAATCTTGAAGTTATGATGTGATGCATATGCAGGCAAGATATGAATAGATTCAAGGCGAGCAATAGGGGCAAAAGTTTCATCAAAGGCCAAACCTTCAATATGGATGAAACCTTAAGCCACCAACCTTGCCTTGTTCCTAATGACTTCTCCATGCTCATCTTGCTTGTTCTTGAAAATCCATTTGGTCCCTATGACATTATAATCTCTTCCTTTGGGCCTCTCCACAAGATACCAAACCTTGTTGCGGGTGAAGTTTTTGAGTTCTTCATGCATAGCATCTACCCAATCCGGGTCATCTAAAGCTTCTTCTATCTTTAAGGGTTCTACACAAGAGACAAACAAGTGATGTTCACAAAAGTTTGCCAAACGTTTATGAGTAGTTACCCCCTTAGAGATGCTTCCAAGGATGTTGTCGGTGAGGTGCTCTAGAGTTTGCAATCTTGATGCCAATTTTTGTTTCCTCAACGTAAGTGCTTCTTCACCTAGTTGTTGACGTTGAAGCGTTGATGGAACTTGATCTTGAGCTTGATCTTGGCCCTCAATATTTGGTGCATCTCCACTTGATTGAGCTTGCCCTTGATCTTGCTCGGGAACATGAGGGACTTGATCTTGTTCTTGGATGGGTACTTGATCTTCAACATTATTTTGCTCTTGGGTTAGCGGTGATGACTTCCCTTGAGGAGATTCCACAAGAGGGGCTCTTGCTCCTTCTTCTTCTTGAACTTGGGGAATTTCTTGAGGACGAATGTGACCAATCCCTATAGTTCTTATAGCTTGAGAAGGAGCCTCATCACCTACAACACTAGGAACAATTTGCTCTGCTCGGGAGCCGTTATCCTCATTAAACTCCACATTCACCGTTTCATCAATACAACCGGTGGATTTATTGAGAACCCGGTAAGTGGGAGAGTTTGACCCATATCCAACAAATATGCCCTCATAAGTTTTAGGCTCAAACTTAGCTAATCGGGTTTTCTTGTTGAGAATGGAACACTTATAACTGAATACTCGAAAGTATTTGACGTTAGGATTTTTCCTGGTTAGGAGTTCACAAGGGGTCTTCTTCTTGAGCTTGTGGAGATAAAGCCGATTTGAAGCATGACACGCAGTTGTGATGGCTTCGACCCAGAGGTTGTATGGATATTTATACTCATCCAACATGTTTCTAACCATCTCAATAAGAGTCCTATTCTTACTCTCTGTAACACCATTTTGTTGAGGTGTGTAGGCCGCGGCATATTGATGCTTGGTCCCCTCATCACTCAAGAACTCGTCCATAGTGTAATTCTTGAACTCAATGCCGTTGTCACTTCGAATTGCCATGATCTCCTGATTATGTTGACGTTGAGCTTCTTTGGCAAATTTGATGAAGTTGTCTTGCGTCTCAACCTTGGACTTGAAGAAAAACACCCATGTATATCTTGTATAGACATCGATAATGACAAGAAAATACCTCCTCCCACCTATGCTATCATAGGATGGAGGCCCAAAGAGATCCAAATGAAGGAGCTCAAGGGGCCTCGACGATGTGATGATAGTCTTCAACTTGTGCTTCTTTTCATGTACCTTTCCTGCAATGCAAGCACTACACACATGATCTTTGGCCAAAGACACATCGGTTAGTCCAAGAATGGTCTCCCCCTTTAGAAGAGGTTGTAAGTTTCTCCTACCCACGTGGGCTAGCCTACGGTGCCATAGCCACCCCACGTCGGCCTTGGCCATTAGACATGTTGCAAGATGAGTGCTCTCTTTCAAGAAATCAACCACGTAAAGGTTGTCCTCAACATGCCCAACAAAGACCACTTTGAGAATGTCTCACCTAAAGACGACCACATGAAATTCACCAAAATGAGAATCATAACCGGCACGTGCCAATTGAATAATTGAAAGTAAATTTTAGTGAAGGGATTGGACAAGCATGACATTCTTAAGTAAAGCATGACTAGATTTTACCACCTTACCCAAACCCAATACCTTGCCCTTGCTATTGTCACCTAAGGAAATGTTTGAGGAGGACTTGAGCGCATCAACAAACTCCACAAGCATATCCCTCTCTCCGGTCATATGATTGGTGCATCCACTATCGATCACCCATTGTGTTCCACCAGAGGTATAGTCCGACATGAATCAAGCCTTGATTTTAGGTCCCCATTTTTCAATGGGTCCTAGAGAGTTAGTGTCTCATCCCTAGTTAGCCTTGCCTTGTGCAAGAATGTATGTGCATCATGTCTAAATTTTGCATCAATTTGAAATGGGGATCATCAGAAACCCCAACACCCCTCACTGGAATCAACCAATGCAACTCTGGAGAATTTTCAATGAATCCAAAATGCCCTGCAAAAATGTTCATGGTCTTTGTTAAATGTTGGCAACAACAGATCAGTGGACCATTTAATTTTCACAACAATTTTAACATTTTAAAATAAGCCTTTAATGCTACTGAAAATTGCCAAATAAAGCATTACAACTATCTTAGTCATTCAAAAATGCTGAAACATTTTGATGAGGTTTAAAATATTCAAACTACACTCCAGAAAATGTATTGGTATTTTTGGAGCTAGGTTTGAGCCCTGAAAAAATTAATAAAACAAATGTTAGAACTGAATCAGAAAATAAAATAAAAAAAAGGGAAAGCCTACCTGTGCCTGGCCCAGGAGGGAAGCTGGCCCAGCCCACCAGGGGCAGGAGGGTCTTCTTCCTCCTCTGCCAGGAGGACAAGCAGCTGCGTGGCGAGTGCGCCGACGCCGCATGGCCACCTCCTGCCCGTCTGCCTGCTGCTGGTGGACGCCTGAAGCGCCACGAGGTCCCCCCGACCGCTCTCCCCTCGCTCAGTCGCCCCTCTCCCCTCTCCCTCGCGTCTGTCCCCATGGCCGCACCTCCCCGAGCACCGCGCCGTAGACACGCCACCCCAGCGCCTCCCTCTCGCCTCTGAGTAGCTCAGGAGCTTCGCCTCGACGCCCTCAACCTCTCCAGCAAGCCATGCGATGGCAGGGTCCGCCCTTAGCCGCCCCGAGGTCTTCTTCCTCCTTCGGTCGCCGACGATCGCCGCCGCCGTTCTCCGTCTGCAGCCCCTCCCCGAGCAAGCTAGCACCGGCAACGAGTTCCCTGTGAGCCCCTGCGTCGAACCCCTCTCTTTCCCAGCCCGATTGCGCTCTGTAGACCCCGATTGCCTGACGCCCGAAAGGCTCCGCCGCGTGAGCTCATCGCCGGCAACGCTCCGGTGATCGGGTGGTCCTCCCGAGGCCACCATCGGGCTTGTAGGGCTGCGTAGTTGCTTTAGGAGCCAAGCTCCGACCTGTTTGTGCAATGGGTCGATGACCCTGAGCTCTCCCGAGCTCCGGCAGCCACCAAGCTCATCACCGGCAGCGATTCCAGCGCCCCCGTGACTAGCTGATCCCTGAAATGGATGCAGACGTGCGTGGGCTCCATCCTGGTGGTCTCCGCACGTCCAGCCGCCGTCGTTTGCGCGGTTCCGGCGAGAAGCCGCCGGCGAGACTACGGCGCCGCCGACGTGGCAAAGTCATTAGCCGCTAACCCCGTGCTTAACTAGGCTTAACAGCCACTGACAGTGGGCCCTGGCTCAGGTCAAAGCCAGGGTCAACTCGGGTTAACCCCCTGAGTCAATGACATGCGGTTCCCACATGTCAGTGACTCTGGATAGCCCTGGGTCACTGACCAGTGGACCCCACTGGTCAGGTTTGACCTGGCAACGGCCAACTGACCTGCTGACGCAATGTTGATGCAGTGCTGACGTCATAAATGATTTCTGATTTAAATTAATTCCAGAAAATACTAAAATCTTAGAAAAATCATACAAATTAATCTGTAGCTCAGATTGAAATAATTTATATATGAAAAATTATCAGAAAAATCCAAAGAATCCATCTGTACCATTCTCATGCATGATAGAGCAACCTAAATAGGAGAACTTAGACATTTTGTTCAAATGCAATATGGAACCTCACATATGAAGTTGAATTTGAACCCTGATGTTCAAACCTACTTCATTTAATTATGTTGTTAGATGCATTAGCTCAACCACATCATATTGCCATGTCATATTCATGCATCATAATGTTGCATTTGATGTGTATTGATTTGTTCCCCTTCGATGGTTGTTCATCGTGTTAGGCACTGTTCCGGAGGGTACGATCGAGTATCCATCTGAGGAGCAGTAACGTGTTGACGTCTTATCAGGCAAGCAACCCCCCTTGAACATCTCCGGTACAATCCCACTCTCTCGCTCTTGCTCTCACTTATTGCTTTAGGACAAAACGATTCCACTTTTACATGTTCTGGTAGTTGAACCCATTCCTTTGCATGACATGTCATTGTCACAGTAAATAGCTGAACCAAGCAACCTAGCATACCTGGTAGATGCTTGAGCCATGTTGTGCCTTTAACCTGCTATGCTTGCTATGCTTAGAGTTGTGTCAGGTCTGATTCATCTGGGTGATGGACCGGAGTAAACTGGTTGTGTCCTGATGATGAGAGTTAAGTGGTGAACCTGATTTGATAAAGGTAGCGATGACAGGCCATGTAGGAGTACATGGTGGGTTGTCTCATTGGGACCGTCCTTAAGAACTGAGTCCTGTGTATGTTATCCAAGACTAGCTACTACCGCACATTGGGATCCTTAATTGACTCTCTCGACTTATTAACCGCCTTGACCTCTGTCCAGGAGTTGCAACTAGTTTCTGGTGTTTGTAGGCCGTGCTAGTAGTCTACCGAGTGGCACCCCGTACAGGTGGGCTTGGGTCAGACTAGGCACCGTGGCCCGGTGTACCAAGTGTAGTACCATCCGTCGAGGTGGGCTTGGGAACCCTGCACACATCGTTTGGGGCCGTAGAGGAAACTTCGGCTGGACTTCCTTACGGGTTTAGTCTCAAATAGGCGATAAACCTGGACTAGAGTCTTGTGTGGTTAGTCAGGTCGTGGCCAACTCCCTCGCTAGGCTTCCGCTTGAAATTTGCTGAGGTGCCTTTTTACGTGCACATAGCGATAAGTGGCGGGAGCATGTGTGACGAAGTACACCCGTGCAGGGTAATAATCTATTCGAATAGCCGCGTCCACGGATATGGACTACTTGGAGACTTATATGGTTCATAGACAACTGTAATGGATACTCATAAAAGCCTCAAGACAAGTGTGAGTACCGTGGATGGCACTCTCGTAGGAAGACGGGAGCGGATCCATGGTGGTGTATTGTTGTGGTGATAGTGGACTCGTGTGCGCTTTCTCAAAATCATTCAAAGTACTGATAGTCGTAGTACAGGATAGCCACTGAGTCAAAGCTGGCTTGCTGCATTGAACCCCACAACACCCTTGTTGATACCGATGCATATGTAGTTAGTTCTGATGTAAGTCTTGCTGAGTACCTCCGTACTCACCGTTGCTTTATTAATGTTTTTGCAGAGGAGACTCCAGTATCGCTAGTGGTTTCTACGATAAGATCAATGCCGACCAAGTAGCTTGGGAATCCCAGCCAGAGATCTGGTTCCTATGGAGGGTCTTGTAGATAGACAAGCTTCCTCGGTCTTCTTATTTTCTAGATGTCTGTACCCAGACATTTTAAGCTTCCGCTTGTTGCTTGTATGAATTGTGTGTTGGGTCATGTGACCCCTGTTTGTAATATCACACTATGTTGGCTCCTATGAGCCTTCTAAATAAATGGTGTGTTGTTGTAAGGTTATGTTGTGATGCCATAGTTGTATCTATGCATATCGGGCATGTCATGCATACGTGTGACATGCAACGGTATGTATGGGATTCGACAACCTAGTTGTGTGCCTTTAATAGTACTCTTTACAGGGAACTGCCACTTTGTGCTTCCACTGAGCCTTGGTAGCTTGCTACTGCTCCGGACACATTAATTGACCGGCATGTATCCTTCTTTACTGCTGTGTCTATCCCTTCGGGGGAATGTCTCGCAGTGTAATGGAGCCCATGTAGCCTGCTATGACTCGTCTACGCGCAGTTGATGACATTTATGTCCCACGGCGTAATGTAGTCCCTGTAGCTTGCTATGACTCGTCTACACACGCTAGAGGCCGACACCTGCATTGTTGGGTTACGTATGCATGTCCCTGTACGGATGTGCCACTTGGCTTCTACGACTAGTCATGTCGACCTGGGTTCTTTGACATTTGAATGCTAGCGACATATTCACCTACGTGAGCCAAAAGGCACAAATGGTCCCGGCCCAGGTAAGGTGGCAGCCGTGGGGTTAACCGTGCATGAGGCCACAATGTGATGTGATGTGTTATATGCTAGATTCTTATGGCTTAGGATCGGGGTCCTGACAGTTAGCAATAAGGGTCTTAGGAACCCAAATAGTCCATGCATAATCATCGAAGTTAGTGCCAACAAATTTACCATATGGGTACCCATCCTTTCCTCTCATGAGAACATATGATGGGTTGTTCTTTCCGTCAAAATCATTGGGAATGGACTTGTCCCTAGTGACATTGCCATCCCCAACTTTCTCCTTTCCTTTCTCCTTTTTTTTGTGCCCTTCTTGCACAAAGACCATCTTTTGTTGTGAAGGAGGAGCTTGACCTTTCTTCTTGTTCTTCTTCATCTTCTTGCAAGAGGGATCAAACCCAATTCCCTCCTAGGCAACACACTCATTTTGATTGCTCAAGAGGTCATTTAGGTTATTTTCCCCTTGTATGCAAGACACAAGACTTTTCTCTATTTGAGCTTTCAAATTCTTATTCTCCTCAAGGAGAGATGCATAGTCAAGTGTAGAGTTAGAAGAACAAGCATCATCATTCAAGTTAATGGGAGAAACGGTAGTGAGAGACTTAATGGTTGTAGCCTTAAGTTGATCATAAGACTCGGTGAGAGCTATGAGCTCACCCTTGACAAGCTTGGAGCTTTTCTCAAGGAGCTCAAAGTCCTAAACAAGTATGGCATGATCAACTAGAAGCTTAACATTTTTAGTCTTAAGATCACTTTTAGCCTCAAGAGCAATTCCCAAGGCATCATTGGTTTTAACAAAGTCAATTTCATAAGTAGCGATAGACTCCTCAAGAGAAGCCTTCATGACCACCGCATCGTGGAGATCTTGCTCGAGGAGTTCAACTCTCTCTTTTTCCTCTATAAGGAGGCATTCAACATTCTCAATGTAGTCATCGTGTTTGGCAAGTGACTTCAAGAGATTGCTAAAATGAGCAAGTGCCTCTCCTTGAAGAGTTTTCATGAAGGCCATGGAGGCAACCTCATCACCATCCACATCCCCTTCACACTCATCCTCCAAACCCTCATTACATGAAGCAATAGTAGCACTAGAGGATTTGGGAGCGAAAGGGGGTGGGCTAGGGGAAGGGGACTTTGATAATACCTCCTTAGCCATGAGGCATCGATGAGTGATCGGCTTGTTCTCGTTGGGGTAGTCGAAGAGGCCGGAAGTTCAGGAAGATGTGGTAGAGTGCACAGCAATGGCGGCCATACCCACATTCTCCTCCTCATCGTCCTCGTCGCCAGACATGTACTCCTCATGAACAAGCACCTTGTCTACTCTCCTCTTGGTGAACTTGGAGAATTTTGTCTTAGCTTGGACCATATAAACCGGCCAAATGTTTTCCCTGTATAGTTTGTGTTTATACATAGTTGTTAGAAATCAATAATAATTTTGTAAATGTTGGACTGAGTTGAGATCTTTTGTGTATAATTTATACCACTATACATGTCAGCAAGAAACCTATAAATATTATAAGGGTGTATTGGCTAATATACATAAAGTCTCACGTATATAGAAAGATAAAAGCACTCTTTATTATATCTTGAACTACTATTGAATGAAAAAACAAAGGATAATATGATTATGTAGTAGAACAGAAGGTTCATAATAGAATGATTAATGTAATGCATCAACTTATATAATTTAATTTTGCAGCAGTAACTCATAATTGAGCTGGTTGCTCCCTTTGACCGCTTCGGGTGTGGCATCACCTCACCCATCAAACTTCAAAAACTATTGGGACTCATAGACACTAGTAGAAAAAGGCCCATTTGTCCCGGTTCCAGAGGCCCATTTGTCCCGGTTCTGGAACCGGGACTAAAGGGTCGGGACTAAAGCCCAAAACCTTTAGTCCCGGTTCGCTTACGAACCGGGACCAAAGGGGCTCCATGTGGCCGCTGCGGGGAGCCCAGGCAGGAGGACCTTTAGTCCCGGTTGGTAACACCAACCGGGACCAATAGGCGGCCATGCGTCAGCAGCTCGCAGGCGCTGAGGGTTTTGTTTTTGTTTTTTTGGAAGGGGGGGGTTTGGAGGGTTAATTTAGGGGTTTCATATTGTGTTAGCTAGCTAATAGAGAGAAGTGTCCTCTCTTTCTCCGTGCTTGGTCGACGGTAGCTACTATAGAGAGAACTCGACACGCTAGCTAGTAAGCAAATGAAGGAACCATTAAGTACAAAAGATCATCATGAACATATACAGAGAGAAGTGATCGACCTCTCTGTCTCCGAGAGATTGGTCGAACAACAAGTTTTCGTATATCTATCCGACGCTACTAGCTACATATATACAATATAAGATCTCTTACAATCCCTAACATCTAATGTCAAATTCCAGATGGTATTCTCCTGCTTTATTTATGACGTGGTCAAGAAAGAATCCCGCCAATTCCTCTTGAATTGCTCGTATGCGATCATGTGGTAGGAGTTCATCCCACATCTGCCACATCTAATTTGAAGAAGGGGGTCAATACATATATATGAATGAAACTCAACACAAATCATGGTAATAAAATAAAATTGTGAATATTATTGCTTACGCACTTGAAATTGTTTTTCAGAGTAGCCCCACTTAGGGGTTGTCGCGTTGTAGATGAACTCGCAAACGTAGTATCCACAAAAATCATTCCCGGTTTCCTGCCACAAGCACTTTAAGAGAAATAGAGTTCAATCAAACTGATAATCAAGCATGATAAATGGTATTGATGAAACTAGAATCAATGGGAGATGCACGGAACTAGCTAGTAGTACTTACTTTCGGGTGTGTAAATCGCAGCTCCCTCGGCAGTGCCGGAACAATTGCGGTGAACTATTTCCAAACCCTGCCAGACAAAGAAAATAATTACTTGATATCAGGAAATGAACAAGGTTGCCGATATGATGCGATAATGATCGATTGAACTTACTTCTGGAGCATTTCAGTCATGTCCGCATATTCCTGGGGATCTTTTCGTTTCAAGTCTAAGACGATTACTACTCCCCGCTCAAGCTTAATCTCTAGCAGAATAAAGTGGAAGCTGTGCACGCATGCATAACTCATCAATTACATTACTATAGCCTCGAGTAATAAGGGAAACCGAATATGCACAAGATAGTAACACTCACTTGAAGTTGTAAGGAAAGAGTATTGTCTCTTTGTTTTGATTTTTAAACAACGATTGTAGCAAGTTGTCCTCGGTTTGTGTGCCATTGTTTTTAACCGTAAACTCATGTATGATATTTGGGTTAATGAACCCAATGTCATAGATTTGTGCTTTTCTGCATTCGATGATCTTCAATCTGCATAATATAGTGAGGATAATTATATATACATGCAATGAAAGAGCTGAGCCATATATAGAGACTTAATTACAGAAGTAGTACTTACAAACAGTAGCAAGTCAAGATTGTTTTGTCGAGGGCCTTTTGATTGTATAACTGGAATAACTCATCAAATTCAACAGACAACTGATCCATTCCAACGAGGTCATGCTCCTCTTTAAGTATCCCTACCAGACTCGCTGCAGGTTTTCATGTACCAATCATGGAATCTTCGCATCATCGTTGTTAGAGGAGGATGATCAGGTTTGACGAGAGGCTGCCCGTACCGGTATCTGAATTCGTCCACCTCCAACGGCTCAAACTGTACATCATCGCTCAGGTAATCACCAGGATTGGTACCGGGCACCATCGCCGGATGATTAGCGACGATATGGCTAGACACCTTGAGCGGGGGGCACGATTGGTTCGGCTGTTCGCCGAGCTGGGGAATTTTTTTCCCACTTCTTCGTTTTGCTAACCTTGCATCACTGGAAGTACTTCCCGACTGCCGCGCATCTTGATATGTCTTTTTAATACAGCGGACAAAGTTGGAATCCGGCGGAGGCGGTGATGGTCGCTTCAGGGCATCGATAGTGCGCTTCACTTTCACCGGATCTAGCTTCTCCTTCGGAGCTGGAGTTTTCTTTGCAAAATGGTCCCTCACTTGGGCACGACATATCTCCTCGTTTTCAGACTCGGTCCTCTCATACGGTAACTTTTCCAGAGGCTTTAGAGATGGACCGTATCTGTATTCCCTCCCGCCTCTGCTTGTACTGCTAGCCGCCGGAGCGGCGGCGTCTCTCTTTCGTCGTTGCTTATGAGGCGGAGTAGGAGGCGGAGTGCTCCGATGCGCCGGAGGAGCCGGAGCGGCGGCGTCTGTCTTCCGCTGTTGCCGACGAGGCGGAGGAGGAGGCGGACTGCTCCGAAACGCCGGAGTAGGCGAAGGAGGAGGCGGAGTACCCTCACGCGTCAGAGGAGCCGAAGAAGGAGCCGAGGTGCCCTGATCACTCGCCGGAGGAGGAGGAGGAGGAGGAGGCGGAGTGCCCTGCCTCGCCGGATGAGGAGGAGGAGGAGGCGGAGTGCCCTGACTCGCCGAAGGAGGAGGACGAGGCGGAGGCGTCCAGTTTGGAAGCTTGATGTACTCCTTCTGCCATAGACATGTACTCCTCAGAGCATGAACCAGATGATTCTCCCCTTCACCTGTAGAGTGTTCAAGCTCGAGCTCCTCAAATCCCTCCATTACTTCATCCACCGTCACAACAACATAGCCATGTGGAATCGGAAGGCAGTGAAAAGTTCCGTTGGGTTGAGGAGGTGCAACAGAGCCGACAGCCGCCTTGAAAGTGAGGTTCCGATGTTTCGTCATAAGCTCGCAATGTTGAGCCTCTGTGATGGTATCCACGGGGTAGCTAGGAGCCGTGAAGTCAGGCTGAACGGGCTCCGTGGAAGCCACGCTGCTTCTCCGCTGAGATGGCGGGGTAGCTTCTGGGGTAGCTTCATGCCGCTGAGATGGTTGGCCGGCAGCTCGCTGGCTCTCACCTTCCTCTAGCTTTTGTAGTCTTGCATTGAGCTTCTGCATTTCGCTCAGCTCCGCTTTCCTCTTTCTCTCCCGGCTTCTATAACCGCCTGCGTCGGGAAACCCAACCTTCCACGGAACGGAGCCTGGTGTGCCTCGTGTTCGTTCAGGGTGCTCAGCATGCCCTAGGGCCTCAGTCAGCTCGTCCTTCTCTCTGTCGGGAATGAACGTCCCTTCCTGCGCTGCGGTGATATACTCCTGAAGCTTCGTGACGGGTATTGCAAGTTGCTCATCCGTCCAACGGCACTTCCCTGTTTCAGGGTCCAAAGTTCCCCCAACCCCGAAGAACCAAGTCCTTGAACGGTCTGGCCAGTTCAATGTCTGTGGTACGACCCCTTTAGCAATCAGGTCATTCTCAGCTTTGTCCCACAACGGCCGGGCTTTGAGGTAGCCACCTGACCCCGTGTGATGGTGATATTGCTTCTTTGCAGCATTGTTCTTGTTTGTCTCTGACATATTCTTACTCTTGTCCAATGTCTTGTAGGCCACAAATGCGGGCCAGTGATCTCTTATCTTCTCAAATCGGCCGGTGAATTCTGGAGTCTTCCCTTTGTCGACAAACTTTGATTTCAACTCATTCTTCCACCTCCTGAATAGATCTGCCATCTTCTTAAGAGCACACGCCTTGACCAGTGGCTCTATAACTGGCTTGTTCGGATCCTCCTCTGGCGGTAGGGTGAAATTTGCCTTCAGCAAGGTCCAAAGATCATCTTTCTGTCTATCGGTGACATAATCACCTTCATGGGCGTCGTCCTTAGGCTTATTCCATTGCTTGATGCTGATCGGGATGTTGTCCCTAACAATAGCTCCGCACTGAGCAGAAAATGCGTCCTTGGTCCGCTTGGGTTCAATAGGTAGGCCATCGTACGCGAGTGCTGTGATCGTGAACCTTTCATCCTTGCGCAACCTCTTCTTCGGGCCTCGTCTCGTTACCGAAGTTTGGCTCGATCCGGAGGGCTATAAAAGAAGAAAGAAGAGTTAATATATGTACATACCAAAACAATTAATGCATCAATTAGCTAGTCAGCACAGGCTTAATTAATATATATACCTCGCCGGACTTTGCAACAGCTCCCTCCTCCGTTCGGTCACCGGAGACGTCATCATGGTCTCCTTCTTCCTCCGGCATTCGGTCACCGGAGCCATCATGATCATGTCCTTCCTCCACCGTTGTTCGATCACCGGAGCCGTCATCCTCTCCTTCCAGACCATAGGTGTCGTTGAGATACGACAAGACATCACGTCCGGCGTGGATTATGTCCCCCAACAACTGTTCTTGTTCCAAGTCTCTTTGATCCATAGTTTCTGCAAATATTACTACATGGCAATTAATATACAAACATGAATGTCCGACGTCCGGACCGCCTCTCTCATGAATGTCCGACGTCCGGACCGCCTCTCTCATGAATGTCAAACAAGGGATTCTCTTAACCTTTAAGGGATTTAACAAAATGGCGCCATTCTGAATGTGCAGAAAATGGTCCATATTTCTCCTGATCTCATCTACCCTTCTATATGTCACGTTGTCTAGTGTCAAAGGATTCAAGAAAACCAAGGCTTCATCATTAGCCGGAAGTAACAGGCGCATAATGGTATGAAGCTCTCCAAAATTGTTTTGGAACGGAGTCCCGGATAGGATAATTAATTAGCTTTTTGGTACGAAGTTCAGCAAGAGCCTTCCGAATATCGCTATTTGGAAGGCCTTTGCTGAAATTCGTACCAAAAAGCGAATTATTCTATCCGGAACTCCGTTCCAAAACAACTTTGAAGAGCTTCGTAGCATCATACGCATGTTACTTCCGGCTAATGATGAAGCCATGGATTTCTTCAATACTTTGACAGACAACGTGACATTTAGAAGAATATATATATAGATGAGATCAGAAAAAAAATTGGATCAACTTGTGCACATCCATAATGCGGGCATTCTTGATAAATCTATGTTACCGGAGTTTTCTATATGAACAAAAAAAATTCACATGACATGTCCGACGTCCCCCCTCATGTCGAAGTTATCGGGGACGGGGTAGATCGACAACGACGCTCTTTCTTCTAGGGTTTGGGTGGCCTCGATAGTTGGTCGGGTGAGCGGACCGCCTCTCTCTCATGCATGTCCGACGTCCCCCCCTCATGTCGAAGTTATCGAGGAGGGGGTAGATCGACAACGACGCTCTTTCTTCTAGGGTTTGGGTGGCCTCGATAGTTGGTCGGGCGAGCGGACCGCCTCTCTCACTCATGCATGTCCGACGTCCCCCCTCATGTCGAAGTTATCGGGGAGGGGGTAGATCGACAAGGACACTCTTTCTTCTAGGGTTTGGGTGGCCTCGATAGTTGGTCGGGTGAGCGGACCGCCTCTCTCTCATGCATGTCCGACGTCCCCCCTCATGTTGAAGTTATCGGGGAGGGGGTAGACGACAACGACGCTCACCCCTCATGTCATGTCCGACGTCCCCCCTCATGTCGAAGTTATCGAGGAGGGGGTAGACGATAATTTATGAACAAAAAATATATATGAACAAAAAAACATCATATGATCATCTATGAACAAAAAAAACATCATATGAACAAAAATAACATCATATGATCATCTATGAACAAAAAAAACATCATATGATCATCTATGAACAAAACAAATCATCATATATATGAACAAAAAAAAACATACATCAATGGACAAGAAAAAGCATACATCAATGGATCATCCATACATCAACATACATCCATATATTTAGAAAAACAATATGCATACATATCCATTTACTAAAAATTTATATGAACAAAAAAATTCTGTATGAAAAAAAAATGCAGAGGGCGTCGGTTTGGCTTGCTCGAACGAGCACTCGAGGCCGCGTTCGGTGGTGGCCACGAACGGAGCTAGGGAGGGCGGATTGGTCGCCGGCGACGATGGTTGGCGGCGGCGCTTACGGGTGGCGTGCGGGGACGGCGATGAGAAGGAAAGGGGGGGAGTCAGGGGCTCACCACGCTGTCGTAGGGAACGGCAGCGAGCTCGGGGAGGGCTCGAGGTCGCCGGAATCGGTGGCGGCAGTGACAAACGGCGTCGGGGAAGAAGGGGTCGCGGGCGCCGGCGTGGTGCTTCCCCGGGCAAACGAACGGGCAGAGGCGACGAGGTCGAGCGCGGGGAGGCTTCCGGGCCGGTCGGAACGGCGAGAGGAGGGTGGCGCGTCGGGGCAGGGCAGGGCGAGGGCGTCGACGGCGACGGCGACGAGGAGGCAGGGCGCGACGTTGGGAGAAATTGGGGAAAAATCCTAAGTGTTGGCTTATATAGCCACATCTTTCGTCCCGGTTGGAGCCACCAACCGGGACCAAAGGTCAGTTTTTGCCAGGCGAAAGGGCGGGAAGCACAGCCCATTGGTCCCGGTTGGAGCCACCAACCGGGACCAATAGCCTGGCCCAGCGGTGTGGTGGAAGTTTAGTCCCACCTCGCTAGTTGAGTAGCGCCCCGACTGGTTTATAAGCGCCGCTGCGGCAACGGTCTCGAGCTCCTCTCTATTGCAGGCCAATGGGCCTAAACAATCTGTCTCTGCCTGTTGGGCCTACTGGGCCCGCGGGCCTGCATCCTGGCCCAATAGTAAGGTTACTAGTCGTATGCAGGCCGTGGGCCCAGTAGGTGGCATTTTTTTTTATCTTTTACTTTTTAGTCCAGTATTTTTTTAAATTTTTTGCTTTTTAGTTCATTCTTTTTACTATTAAAATTTTTAACAAATAAATACTTTGATAATTTTAGTTAATATTATTTTGATTCTTTTTAGTTGATTCTTTTTGCTATTGAAAAATATTATATTTAATTGATTCTTTTAGTTCCTTCTTTTTACTATTAAAGTTTTTAAAAAATAAATACTTAAATAATTTTAGTTAATATTTTAGTTGATTCTTTTTAGTTTATTCTTTTTAACAAATAAATAATTTGATAATTTTAGTTAATATTTTAGTTGATTCTTTTTAGTTGATTTCATTTTTTTGAACTTATTTGAACTCCAGACTTTTTGTGTGTTCAAAATGCACCATTCAAAGCCACGTCATCAATTTTCAACCGTTTCTGACTTCATTTGGTATTTTTTATGCATTTACTGATTTTTTTAGCTAAATGACCATGAAATTGAAAAGCACTACAAATGAACTCTGAAAAGGTTGAAAGTTGGCATGGTATCATCATTTCACCCACATAGCATGTGCTACAAAGTTAAGAGGATTACGGCAAAAACTGGATGCACTTCGTGTACAAAATGGACAATCTCTTTCGAAGTATCAAGGTTTCGGACGAAAACTCATCTGTTACAAAGGGATTTCATTTTTTTGAACTTATTTGAACTCCAGACTTTTTGTGTGTTCAAAATGCACCATTCAAAGCCACATCATCAATTTTCAACCCTTTCTGACTTCATTTGGTATTTTTCATTCATTTACTGATTTTTTTAAGCTAAATGACCCTGAAATTGAAAAGCATTACAAATGAACTCTGAAAAGGTTGAAAGTTGGCATGGTATCATCATTTCACCCACATAGAATGTGCTAAAAAGTTGAGAGGGTTACGGCAAAAACTGGATGCACTTCGTGTACAAAACGGACAATCTCTTTCGAAGTATCAGGGTTTCGGACGAAAACTCATCTGTTACAAAGGTATTTCATTTTTTTGAACTTATTTGAACTCCAGACTTTTTGTGTGTTCAAAATGAACCATTCAAAGCCACATCATATTTTTTCAACCCTTTCTGACTTCATCTGGTATTTTTCATGCATTCACTGATTTTTTTAAGCTAAATGACCCTGAAATTGAAAAGTATTACAAATGAACTCTGAAAAGGTTGAAAGTTGGTATGGTATCATCATTTCACCCACATAGCATGTCATAAAAAGTTGAGAGGGTTACGACAAAAACTGGATGCACTTCGTGTACAAAATAGACAATCTCTTTCGAAGTATCAGGGTTTAGGACGATCTCTAGATCAAAGGCATCATCATACTAGTTGTGGAGAGAAAGTCTTCACTTTTTCTTTGCTTGTATCCTTTGCTTATTGCGCCGTAACCATGGATAATCTTCATCGTTTAACAGGGTGCTTGGGTCAGCCTTGACTTTGAAGGGAGGAATTTCATGAAACTTTTCATAATCTTCAGACATGTCTGTCTTGCCCTCCAATCCCACGATGTCTCTTTTTCCTGAAAGAACTATGTGGCGCCTTGGCTCATCGTATGATGTATTCGCTTCCTTATCTTTTCTTTTTCTCGGTTTGGTAGACATGTCCTTCACATAGAAAACCCGCGCCACATCATTGGCTAGGACGAATGGTTTGTCTGTGTACCCAAGATTGTTCAGTTCCACTGTTGTCATTTCGTACTGCGGGTCTTCCTGTACCCCGCCTCCTGACAGATGGACCCATTTGCACTGAAACAAAGGGACCTTCAAATCATGTCCATAGTCAAGTTCCCATATGTCCACTATGTAACCATAATATGTGCCCTTTCCCCTCTTGGTTGCTGCATCAAAGCGGACACCGCTGTTTTGGTTGGTGCTCTTTTGATCTTGGGCGATCGTGTAAAATATATTCCCATTTATCTCGTATCCTTTGTAAGTCAATACAGTCGAAGATGGTCCCCTGGCCAACGAGTATAGCTCCTCAGAAACAGTGTTGTCACCCATGAGACGTGTTTGCAACCAACTGCCAAAAGTCCTGATGTGTTCATATGTAATCCAGTCGTCACACTGCTCCGGGTGTTTGGAGTGCAGAATATTCTTGTGTTCATCGACATACGGGGTCACCAAGGTAGAATTCTGTAGAACTGTGTAGTGTGCTTGAGACCAAGAATGCCCGTCCCTACATATTATTGAGTCTGCTCCTAGCGTGCCTTTTCCAGTCAGTCTCCCCTCATACCGCGATTGAGGGAGACCAATCTTCTTAAGGTCAGGAATGAAGTCAACACAAAACCCAATGACATCCTCTGTTTGATGGCCCATGGAGATGCTTGCTTCTGGCCTAGCGCGGTTACGAACATATTTATTTAAGACTCCCATGAACCTCTCAAAGGGGAACATATTGTGTAGAAATACAGGGCCCAGAAAGACAATCTCGTCGACTAGATGAACTAGGACATGCGTCATGATATTGAAGAAGGATGGTGGGAACACCAGCTCGAAACTAACAAGACATTACACCAAATCACTCCTTAACCTTGGCAGGATTTCTGGATCAATCACCTTCTGACAGATTGCATTGAGGAATGCACATAGCTTCACAATGGCTAATCGAACGTTTTCCGGTAGAAGCCCCCTCAATGCAACCGGAAGCAGTTGCGTCATAATCACGTCGCAGCCATGAGACTTTAGGTTCTGGAACTTTTTCTCTGCCATATTTATTATTCCCTTTATATTCGACGAGAAGCCAGACGGGACCTTCATACTGAGCAGGCATTCAAAGAAGATTTCCTTCTCTTCTTTGGTAAGAGCGTAGCTGGCAGGACCTTCATACTGCTTTGGATGCATGCCGTCTTTTTCATGCACACGTTGCGGTTCCTCCTGTGCCTCCGGTGTATCTTTTGTCTTCCCATACACTCCCAAGAAGCCTAGCAGGTTCACGCAAAGATTCTTCGTCACGTGCATCACGTCGATTGCAGAGCGGACCTCTAGGTCTTTCCAATAGGGTAGGTCCCAAAATATAGATTTCTTCTTCCACATGGGTGCGCATCCCGCATCGTCAATCGGAACAGATAGTCCGCCAGGACCCTTTCCAAATATTACTTGTAAATCATTGACCATATCAAGTATGTGATCACCAGTACGGAGGGCGGGCTTCTTCCGGTGATCTGCCTCACCTTTGAAATGCTTTCCTTTTTTTCGACATTGATGGTTGGTCGGAAGAAATCGACGATGCCCCAGGTACACATTCTTTCTGCATTTGTCCAAATATATACTGTCGGTGTCATCTAAACAGTGTGTGCATGCGTGGTATCCCTTGTTTGCCTGTCCTGAATGGTTACTGAGAGCAGGACAATCGTTGATGGTTACAAACAGCAACGCATGTAGGTCAAATTCCTCCTGTTCGTTCTCATCCCACACACGTACACCTCTTCCATTCCATAGCTGTAAAAGTTCATCAACTAATGGCCTTAGGTACACATCAATGTCATTGCCGGGTTGCTTAGGGCCTTGGATGAGCACTGGCATCATAATGAACTTCCGCTTCATGCACAACCAAGGAGGAAGGTTATACATACATAGAGTCACAGGCCATGTGCTATGCTTGTTGCACTGCTCCCCAAAAGGATTAACGCCATCTGCACTTAAACCAAAACCATACGTTCCTCGGGTCACCTGTAAAGTCGCTCCACTTTCTCTCGATCTTTCTCCACTGCGACCCGTCAGCGGGTGCTCTCAACTTCCCGTCTTTCTCACGGTCTTTTATGTGCCATTGCATCAACTCGGCATGCTTTTTGTTTCTGAACAGACGTTTCAACCGTGGTATTATAGGAGCATACCACATCACCTTGGCAGGAACCCTCTTCCTGGTGCGCTGGCCCTCAACATCACCAGGGTCATCTCTTCTGATCTTATACCGCAATGCACCACATACCGGGCATGCGTTCAAATCCTCGTACGCACCGCGGTAGAGGATGCAGTCATTAGGGCATGCATGAATCTTCTGCACCTCCAATCCTAGAGGGCATAGAACCTTCTTTGCTTCATACGTACTGCCGGGCAATTCGTTATCCTTTGGAAGCTTATTCTTCATTATTTTCAGTAGTGAACTAAATCCCTTGTCAGATACACCATTGTCTGCCTTCCATTGCAGCAATTCCAGTGTGGTACCGAGCTTTCTGGTGTCATCTTCGCAATTTGGGTACAACCCTTTTTTGTGATCCTCTAACATGCGATCGAACTTCAACTTCTCCCTTTCACTTTCGCATTCTCTCTGTGCATCAACAATGACCCGGCGAAGATCATCATCGGGCACATCGTCTGGTTCCTCTTGATCTTCAGCTTCCCCCATTGCAGCATCACCGTATTCAGGGGGCGGGTAGTTGTCATCATCCTCTTCTTCTTCGTTGTCTTCCATCATAACCCCTCTTTCTCCGTGCTTGGTCCAAACATTATAGTGTGGCATAAAACCCTTCTCAAGCAGGTGGAAGTGAAGGGTTTTAGAGTTGGAGAAAGCCTTCGTATTCTGACAGACAGTACATGGACAATGCATAAAACCATTCTGCTTGTTTGCCTCAGCCACTTCAAGAAAATTATGCAGGCCCTTAATATACTCGGAGGTGCGTTGGTCACCGTACATCCATTGCCGGTTCATCTGCGTGCGTTATATAATAAAGTGTATTGAAAACCATTACAGCATATCATGAATAGAGAAGTGACCAAATTAATAGAAATTCATCATCACATTAAAGCCAAAGTACAGTAGTGACCAAAATAAATACATAACGTTCATACATAGTTCTCATTATTGAACAACATATACCTCTCTAGAGCATCTAATTAAAACATACATTGAAACTATAAAATTTAAATGCAACAACAAATGCGATCATAACCGCAACTAAGGTACCAATTGATCCAACGGCATAATGATACCAAGCCTCAGTATGAATGGCATATTTTCTAATCTTTCTAGTCTTCAAGGTCATTGCATCCATCTTGATCTTGTGACCGTCGACGACATCGGCAACATGCAACTCCAACTTCGTCTTCTCCTCTTCAACTCTTTGTAATTTTTCTTTCAAGTAATTGTTTTCTTTTTCAACCAAATTTAACTTCTCGACAAGAATTTCTATGTCGGTTGGAATTTCCGGTTCACATACCTCCTAGATTAAAAAATCTATGTCACGTTGGTCGGCATAATTGTCATAAACACTAAATAAAACAAATAGTTATCAAAGATAATATATACCACATCCGAATCATAGACAGGACGAGGGCCGACGGAGGCGGATACCAAAACCATCGCAGTATATAATAACAAACAATAATAAAAGTAAGAAAGTTACACAAGTATCTATCTAAATCATACAAGTAAGAACTTTTTTCTTTTAGAAAGAAGATAAGAAGAAGGGGCTAACCACGGTGGTGCCGGCGCCGAGATGGGCGCGGGCGATTGACGGTGGTGAGGACGGGGACGGGACAGGACGGACCGCCAAACCTAGACAAATCTTGAGGAAAATGGAGCTTGGACAAGGAGCTTCCAGAGGAGAAAGCTTAAGTGTGGCTCGGGCATTTCATCGAACACCTCATGTGCATAGGAGGTGAGCTAGAGCACCACAAAGCTCTCCCACGGCCGGCCAAAAAAATAGAGCAGTGCACTGCTCTGCTCGCGGGCAGGGGGTATATATAGGCCAATCATTGGTCCCGGTTTGTGGCTGGAACCGGGACTAAAGATCACCATTTGGTCCCGGTTCCAGCCACAAACCGGGACCAATGGTTGTGGGCCAGGAGCGAGGCCCATTGGTCCCGGTTCGTGTCTGGAACCGGGACCAAAGGGGTCAGACGAACCGGGGCCAATGGCCCACGAGGCCCGGCCGGCGCCCTGGCCTCACGAACCGGGACCGATGCCCCCATGGGTCCCGATTCGTGAGTGAACCGGGATTAATGGGCTTTTCTGGGCTGGACCAAAGCCCTGTTTTCTACTAGTGAGAGTTCAATTGTTTTAAGATTACTAGTACAAATGCCCGTGCGTTGCACCGGGAAAAAAAAGGTGCACAGCCTGCATCGTGTGCCATTATGCACTTTTTTATATATCCAATAGCAAAAGAGTTTGTGCCTTGCACCAGGGGGTGTCCGTGCTTCGCTGCAGAGAAAACACCAGACTCCTAGTCATCCACATGCGTCAGCAGGTCGGGCAGGCCGAGCCTAGAAATCACAAGCTCCTCCTTGTCCCCGAAAATCGTGAGATCCTCCTCGTCCCTTGGAACGCCTCATGGTGTATCATCTACACACCATGGGTCATCGGGTCGTGGTCGTCTTCCAATATGTAGTAAGAAAGGCGACCTTGGTGAGCTCGCCATGTCAGGCAATGTCATTGTCGATTGGGGGGAAATCCATTAGAATTTCGGCCATCTCATTTCCTCTTTCAGCCAGATCCCACATAAACTAAAGCTTCAGAATTAGAGTACTGCATAGATTTTTAAACTCAGTAGAGAGTATAGAGATGGTACGGTAGAGGACGGAGCAGTAAGGTGATCACCTTAGAAAGTTCCTGACCAATGTCAGTTTTTCCATAACCAAAAGCATCAGGAATAGCACCATGTTCCCCCAAAAACTAAGGGGAGCAATGCATCACACACGCTGGAACCATTTCTGTACGCAGATGCCATGTCTGCATCTCAATAAGTTCCATGCATTAAGCTAGTAATTTGCTCCATACAAAAGTCAAACAAAATAACTTCCTTACCTGAAGCATAGTAAATTCTTTCCGGATGCCCTGAAATTCCAACTCTAGTACTGTATCCTGCATACATAACAACAACAGTTTTTCAAATAAAGTTAAGCAATGGTAGAAAACATGGAATTAAATTAAAAAATGTCAAACTGTAGGCTGTATTGACCCGCTGGAGCTTTGTAAACTACTTTCCCATGGAATCAGTCGGAAGGGCGACATGGTCGTTCATCAAAATTATTCTCAAAGACAATCTGTCACAGCGTCAGAAAACATTGGCATGTGCACATAGGTTAATAATGAGAATCTGACTTTTTTTCCAAAATTTCAAAAGCTCACACTTTGAATATCTTAATCAAGTGAGTGCGCATGCAGCAAGGTGCACAAATCAGCTCTTGTGACCTTTGTTCTATCTATGTATGCGATAAAAAAATACTGAGAGGTACCTCAAGAAAAATAGAAAATTATGCAATATTGTACTATGTAGGGTAAGAGTGATGTCCGTACCTGGTGTTTATTTCCTAGCCATTATGTCCCATAATGTATAAATGAGTCTAGTTTTTAGATGACAAACGATATAACCACAATTTTAGAATAGAAAGATGTGTCATAGTTCGGATGCAGTTGCCACTGAAATTATTAGAGCTTGGGTACCTATCTGGAGCAGAAGGCAAAAACAATTAACTGAACGAATTTATGGGTCATCTTCATCCAATATGGTTACACATGATGTTAGTTTTTCAAGTCAACACTTGTAATGAATATTTCAAATAAGAATTAGTGTCATACCAGTGTGAAAGACCTTTCTGACTAATTATTGTGGGAATAAAAGAGATACATACGCAAATTCATTCAACAAATAACAACTTATGTGCTTGCCTAGTTCTAAACAAAATTCATATATAGCCACAGCTACATACAACCATGCCAACCCAAGAAATCTATTGGGAGATTAGAGAAGTTATGCAAGAAGAAAAGCAAGACCAGGATAGAATAGCACACCATGATGTTACACTTAAATCATCAATTACTTCTGTTGCTACCATCAACCCTCGCTGTCTTAGAATTCTGTTTACTTGTATTGTTTGTGTAATGTTACTGTATGTTTAAAAGCTTCTAGATATTGGCTGCAAGCACAATCACCAAATAACAATTGAAAATGAATTATTTCTATGCAAGTCTACATATATATTTTAGTGGCTTTTGCAGAGTTAATAGTTCCAATATATCTATAGGGAAGCTTACAAAAACAATAATTATATCGTACTAACTTTACAAAATTGGTTCAAAAGATTGTATGGTGAGAACAGCTTATAGGATATTTTTTTTTTCGAAATGGCAGTTATCCTGCATTCATTAAGAAGAAAAGAGTTGCTCAGTTAATTAGGGAAAACCGAGCGAAAACCAGTTGCCCAGTTAATTATGGAAAACCAGGCAAAAAACCGTTACAATCGTTGAGCGGCACACATAAAAAAGAAAGCCCACGCACACCACTCCAAGGAGGGTCTCGGCGAGACAGCACGCAGGCGTCATCGTCATCACTCCTCCCCTAGAGGCGTCATCGCCATCCCTACACTCTGAGAAAACAACTCCCACTCCGCCGTAGGCGATCGTCAACCCAACCCGAGGCAAAAGATTGTAGTGGACACGTGACGCTGCATGAAGATCTATGCCAAAATGTCAACCACCTGCGACCAGACGACACAACTCCGACTCTGACGAAGAACTCTGTAGGACAAAACCAGGCACGGCTGGCGCCACAGGAGATCGCCGAACGGGCTACCTGCAGCCAGTCATCGTATACCGCAGGGCCCCGCCACCGCAGCTTCGACTCCATAGCAACAAACAAACCGAGGCAAAACCGTGAACACGCCGAAGAAGAGCCGACTACCGCAACCATTGCCGCGTCGCCGACATTGCTCCCACCATCATCATTACCACAGAAGTCTGGACGCCACACCCGCCGCCAACCGCCATCCACCGGTCCTGCTCGCCAACGCCAAGCTCCCAAGACGAAGCCCCCAAGAGGGAATACGACACCAAGGCGCCGCCATCGTCCGATCAAAGATCAAGGTTTCCCCCGGAGAGGCCGGAATGGCCAGATCCGCACAGGAGGGGTGGAAAAACAAGCAACGATGCCTCCAACAAGGTCAACGACGGCCACAGCCGCCGCCATCGTTGGTCACGGCACGAGGCCAAGACATGGTTTTCACCAAGCTCCACACCACCTCAGCCGCACATCATCCCTAGGATTTAATGTTACCTGGTTGATGACTTGAAGCACGCAACAAGAACTCCATACATTTTCTTCAAGCTGCAATTCAAGAAACGTTCAGTGTGTGCTCCTTTTATCATGAAACCATAACTGGACATGTAGTAAAAGTCCCCTAGTAATCAAATTTCTAAACTGCACATCATATAACTTCGATGAGTATGTAACTGTAAAAAAATCCTATTTTATGGACGGGGCATGATTTATTTTACTACCTAAGGTCAGCCAGCTATATCAGCAGAACAGGGCAAGAAACCAAAATCATAACAGAGAGAGAGAAGGGACTGTGAAATTCCAAAACACAATCAGTCTATCGTGAACATAAATTTAGCAAACAAATAAGTAATAAACTTCTACAAGAAATAAGGAACGAGAAAGAGAACCATGTACTTTGGCGACATGTTGTACCCAATATCAACCATCTTCCTGGTGTGCAGCTTGATGTAGGGGCGGTGGAGAAATAGCAATTCGTCAAACACCATGAGGGCATTGCCTCTAACCAAGAAATTAGAGCAGAATAGTATGAATCCACCTGCAAAACATGTACTCGTCGAGCGTTATGCAGCCTGGCCCGATACCACACCATCCTCTACGGAAGAGTCAGTGCCATCGAGCTGTTTAGGAGGAGCAGTGGGGTTGAGGGCCAGAAGTTCAGCAATATGGTGCGAGACTCACCTTGGGCTGGTGGTGCGGGTGTAGGTGCAGCATCCGCGGCCTCAGGGCACTCCACTGGGGCGTCGTAGCAACGGGAGGGCTCCGCGTCCTCGCGCGCCCAGCCGTCCACGGCGCCGTCGTCCTAAGCGCGGTTCCAGGGAAAACAGAGGCATGTATCCCATAGGTCTGCTGATCAGAGGAAACTGGGAGCATCCATTAAGCAAAATTTCACGTATGAAACCCATCATGATCTATCCTGATAATCAAATCCTCATAACCTATAACAAACGGAGGATACACCATTTGAACTGCACCATTGAATGATCTATTCAAGGCATGGTGAATTTTTTCGGGAATAGGAGAACTCCATCAGCATACTATTGATGAGTGATGAAACCTGACCAGTAGTATGTCACATTGGTAGCTAGTTACAGTAAGTCTACATTCTGCCCTTGACCACTGAGTAAGTTTCTTGTATTTTTTTCAAGCATGTCAAACACATGATTGTCAGCCGAGTTTGAAAGCTCTATGGTAGTCAATCTAACAGAATTTAAATGCAACTTAATTTTGCAGTTTAAAACCTCATTAAGTTCACTTGCATGTATATGGTGAATTTGCCATATAAAATTCTAAAGAGAAATTGACCTTGTAAATCTCTAATACTTACATGTATGTGGTGAAAGTCAGACCTCGTAAGAACCAAGCACAAAACTGGTAAGCAGATACAGAGGTTGCTGCATATTTTTTCCATAAATGACGGTCACACCAACTTACTTATACGGCATAGACATCTGAACAAAGAGGCTTCGGTGATGACCGGTGACGCACTTAATAACACGGAACATTTAGTATCGACTAAGCTAGCTCTGAAGACGGCATTAAACTAAACACCAAACATGGTTGCTATGGTTGAACATGACAGAAAAAAAGGTGAGGGGATCAGGTTCTTGTTCTCACCATTGACAGTAGCACTGGATGTACATATCATGGCTGAAGTTGGGCAGCACAGCCCCTACTGTTTTTTAACTCCACGCAGACCTCCCACTCCTCATCTATGTCAGCGTCAATCTCGGAGATCGGCCTCTTGCTCGTCACTAACTCCGAGCAAACTGCTCTCTGCTTGTTGCACCCCATGTTGCAGTCGCATGAGGGAAGAAAATGTCACAGCTATGGACAAACAAGGGGCGTCAGTGTCATAGGTCCAAACTCCAAACTGCAACATAAAGCTGCAAAATTACCACAAGAACAGAAGTTCAGTGACCACAATATGCCACCAATTCTTGAATCAAACCACACAAACGCAAAGACTGAGCCTTGTAGCTGAGGATCCAAGGAGGCCAAGTGCGCCGGTGAGGCTGCAGACGGTTCACTGAGCGGAGGAAGAGGAAGAAGTGTGCGTCGGGGCTGTAGGACATCGTCATCTACAGATATGCCCGTCATAGTCCCTCGAGCAGTCTGATGCCCTCTGGAGACGCGACATTAACAACGCTGGCATGCTGGATGTCGGCCTCTGAGCACCTTCAGTGATTCCCTGAACGACCTCCGAGCGGCGCCGGGCACCACCACGATCTCTTCCGCTCTCTCCCTCCGCAGCCAGAGGCCATGGCGCACTGCACTCACGGCGGCCATCCGAGCTGATTCCGCGCGCGCTGCCCAGCTGGCAGACGACTGCAGGGGGTCAATGCGGGCGAGCATCTTCTCCCGAGATGGACTCAAGGCGGACATGGCCGATCTTGTGCGGCGCGGGGAAACGACAGGCGATGGCGACAGCTCCTCCGCGTGGACGCGGCCGACGGCGGCCAGATGGAGACGGCCTCCTTCCCCCCGCGCGAGCACGGCCGGCGGCGGCCAGATGGAGGCGGCCTCCCTCCCCCAGCGCGAGCACGGCCGGCGGTGGCCAGATGGAGGCGGCCTCCCTCCCCCTGCGCAAGCACGGCAGGCGGCGGCTAGATAGAGGCGGCCTCCCTCCCCCAGCGCGAGCACGGCCGGCGGCGGCCAGATGGAGGCGGCCTCCCTCCCCCTGCGCCAGCACGGCCAGCGGTGGCCAGATAGAGGCCGCCTCCTCCTGCCGCGTGAGCACTGCGGCTGCCTTGTCGTCCTCCGCCGCGTCCGTAGCCATCTGCGCCGCCGACAAGGGCGCCGCCCCTCACCTTCTCCGCTGCAGCCGGAGAGGGAGCGTCTGGATAAGATGAAACAAAGGATCGCGAGTTAAATTCTTACAAATGTAGGGGGCTTTTTGTAAAAACGAAGCGTTTTCGTAGATCCACTTAAATATAGGACTGCGGGTTGATTTCGAATAAACACAGGGTCTTTTTTGCAAAACTGCCACGACGTACGACCAGAAGCTATCGGTGGTTTATTATTATTAGGGAAAGATATCAGTTCCCATCGTTTTGGACCAAGTCAATTGGGAATCTTTTTTTTTCCTTTTTGCGGGGATAAGGAGAATCTTACTGACTACATATCATATACTCCCTCCATAAAGAAATATAAGTGTTTGGATCACTAAAGTAATGATCCAAACGCTCTTATATTTCTTTACAGAGGAAGTATTGATTTATAGCCGTCTTGTAGTAGAGACGGTGATCCAGAGCTGGTTACGGTGCAGCATCTAGTCCATGGATCAACCGACATATACTTGAGTTATTATACATACTTTCTTTTGCGGGAAATGCATATACATAAAGGCTGCAGCTACGGTAGTTATGGAGCCCAAATGATTACTTACCTCAACATGCATGTATATAGATGTATATGCTGCCCGCAAAAAAAATTAGATGTATATGCATTCACGTCATAGTTAATGGAGTTGAGTAATCACTGGCGAGTGGCGGAGAAGCCCCGGGGGCCTAACTAGCGTGGTAGGTACCTAGTAGTACTCCATCTGGCGAGCGTTGCAGTAGTGTATAGCGCGCATTGCGATAGTGCAACGAACAAATGATGAATCAGTATATTACGCCCAGTTTGGAGCTTTTTTTCCTCCGAAACTCCCGGAGCGCCTCTTGAGAGCGATTAGGGTTTAGCGGGTGGAGCTTTGGCGGCGCGCGCTGTTCATCGGCGTGGCGCACGGATCTGTGGCCTGGAAGATGGCATCATCATCCAGGGACAACAATGGGAAGGAGCCTTTGTCGCCTAGAGCGGCAAGGGCAAAGCTAGCGGAGGCCCTATGAAAATTGGACATCACTGAGGAGGAAGCCACGCCGCTTGTTCTTGATGATTTGGACGAAGGAGTGCAGGAAAAGTGGATGTTGGCAGGGAAAGTTTTGCACAGGCATCTGCTACACATCCAAACTATCACCAGCGCCCTTCGTCCGGCTTGGGGAAACCCTAAGGGTTTGATCTTCAGATCTGTTGGAGAAAACAATTTCGTGGCTGAGTTTGCTAACCAGCGAGATCGGGATCGTGTATCGGAAGGGTCGCCCTGGCATGTGAGCAAACATGCCGTCGTTTTGTCGGAGTTTGATGAATGCATGCGACCTTCAGAATTGCGTTTTGATAGGATACAGATGTGGGCTAGGGTTGTTAATCTGCCCTTTAATTTGCGTGATGAAAAGTGGTGTCTCGCGATAGCTAAACAGATTGACAAGCATGCAGCTTCTGTGCAGTTTGATCATGTCAATGGCTACCTCAGAGCGAGGGTCTCAGTCGAGGTGGACAAACCACTACGGCGCTGGATTTTAATTGAATCAGCGCGGCGGAAGAAGACGGATCTCTATGATATTCAATACGAAAATATTCCGCACTTCTGTTTCTCATGTGGACGCTTGGGCCAATCTGATTTGCATTGTCCGTCCCCTGGGACTCGGGATGCCAATGGAGATCTTCCGTTTGGAAGAGGATTGAGGGCGTCGGATGATCGCAAAAAGCCTGGCTCTAGGGAGGACATCTCTAGAGAGCACACGTACTACCAGAATCAAAATGCTGAGACAAGGGGTTCAAGCACTGCAGCCGAGAAAGGAACTGAGGTCAACTCCCCAGCGAAGAACAGAAACCAGAATAAACGGAAGGGAGGGCCGCAAGAAAAGAAACAAGTTTACAGGAGGGTTATACCCTTGCTGATGAACGAGGCACATGACCCAGATGGTGGCAAGAAGGGTGCTGATGAGGACCTTTCTGAATCCTCTGAGAAAAGTGGTGATGGTGAGAGGTCACCGAAGAAAAAGAAACCTACTCCGGTTAATTCTGGTACATCGACAGAGGCTGCTATGCAGCCCTGCCGGGCGCCATGAAGTGCCTTAGCTGGAACTGCCGTGGGCTTGGGAACCCAGCGGCAGTTCGCGAGCTTCGCAGTGTGGTGAAGCAGGAAGGGCCCTGTCTCCTGTTTGTGATGGAGACAAAGATCGCGGCAAAAAGGGTGGAAAACCAGAAGAGCCAGTTTGGTTTTTCAGGTTGTTTTGCGGTGGATAGTAATGGTTTGAGCGGAGCCATTGGTCTATTTTGGTCAGCCGAGGTTCAGGTTGAGCTCAAGAATTTCAGTTCTGGCCATATTGATGTTATGGTGCAGATGGGTGATCAGAATTCAGATGCATGGAGACTGACGGGGTTCTATGGAGCACCGCGAGCAGCGGATAGACACCATAGCTGGAGATTTTTGCGTACATTGTTTTCTATCCAGCATTCAGCATGGTTGTGCGTCGGGGACTTCAATGAGACTCTTTATGCGTCAGAACATTTCTCGCGGGCTGCTCGACCTGAGTGGCAAATGCGTGCATTTCGAGAGGCAGTGGATGAGTGCTTATTCCAGGACTTGGGATGGTCTGGAATGGAGTATACATGGGATAATGGCCAGGCAGGTGAAGACAATGTAAAAGCAAGGGTCGACAGGGCCTTTGGGAACCCAGACCTAATTCACCGGTTTGGCCAGACGCTAGTTCGACACATTAGTACCACGGAATCTGACCATTGCTTTGTGTTGGTAGAGCTGCGGGAACATGTGGTCGATGAAAGAACAAGAGGTGTGAAACAATTCCGCTATGAGGATGTTTGGCAGACACATGCGGACTATGACAGTGTGGTATTGCAAAATTGGCAAAAAGGAGCTGGTCAGCATGGGTTGGCTGGTGTTATTCATGCGCTCAATAACATTCAAAGTTCACTATCCTTGTGGGGAGCGCGTGAGTTTGGCAGCCTGACGGCTACTGTCAGGAAACTTCGTCAGAAACTAAATCGGCTGAGAAGTCGAGCTACTGGTAGGGGTCCTACGGATGAAGAGAAAGCTACTGTTAAAAAGCTACGTGAAGCACTTCATCAAGAGGAAATTTGGATGTGCCAACGGTCTAGAGTACTGTATTTGCGCGAAGGAGATCGAAATACAAGATTCTTCCATGCACAAGCAGCTCAGAGAAGAAGAATGAACAAGATTGAAAGGCTTGTGCGAGCTGATGGGTCGGTCTGTCAATCACTGGAAGAGGATCAGAGTGAAGTCCAACAGTTTTTCGAGAATTTGTATACTTCCCAAGGTTTCAATCCACTTGACGAGCTGCTGGATTTGGTTCCCACACGGGTGTCCGCCCCTATGAACGAGCATCTTGAGAAGCCTTTTACGGCAGAGGAGGTACGGACTGCGCTGTTTCAAATGGCTCCATCCAAGGCGCCCGGGGTGGATGGTTTTACTGCTGGGTTTTTTCAGAGACATTGGTCGTTACTGAAAGAAGATATAGTCCGGCAGTGCTAGGATTTCTGAATGGGGGCGAGTTACCGGAAGGAATGAATGATACTGCGATCACACTTATTCCTAAGGTGAGGCATCCACAACGAATTAGCCAATATAGGCCGATTTCCCTTTGTCCCGTTTTGTACAAAACTGCATCTAAGTGTATTGTCAACAGAATGAGGGTTTTTCTTGATGAAATAGTGAGTGAGGAGCAAAGTGCTTTTGTGCCTGGGCGTCTCATCACGGATAATGTTCTTATTGCACATGAAAGTGTTCATGCAATGAAGAAAAGAAGGAAAGGAAAAAATTGGGTTTCTGCTGTCAAATTAGACATGATGAAAGCCTATGATCGAGTTGAATGGCACTATCTTCGGGCCATCATTGCCAAATTGGGATTCACCTCGACCTTTATCAGGTTGGTTATGAAGTGTGTATCATCAATTCGATTTACAGTTCGGGTGAATGGTGAGCTACTGTCATACTTTACTCCATCAAGAGGATTCAGGCAAGGAGACCCCATGTCACCATATTTGTTTCTTCTATGTGCGGAGAGTTTGACAACACTATTGAACAGGCTTGGTGGAATATCTGTGGATAGAGGAATTCGAGTTAGCACCCAGTCACTGTTGATTAACCATCTACTGTTTGCAGATGATAGCCTTATCTTTATGCAAGCTAAGCTGGATAGTGCTTTAAGGTTGAATAAAATCTTGAGGATCTATGGTGGTTGTTCGGGCCAATGTGTGAACAGAGAGAAAAGTTCTATTTTCTTCAGTCCAAACACACCGCACTCAGTTCGGGTACTGCTGAAAGATACCTTGGGTATTCCGGTCGAGGCCTTTAACGAGAGATATTTAGGCCTACCAACAGCAGCAGGCAAGATTACTTCCGGCACCTTCGATTTCATCGGTGAGAGGGTGAGATCAAAGCTGAATGGAGGAACAGAACGCCTAGTTTCTTGCGCGGCGAGGGAGGTCTTGATCAAGGCAAGGGCTCAGGCAGTCCCAACGTACACCATGGGCTGCTTCAAGCTAACGAAAAAAGTGTATAAGGGCATCTCTTCGCCGATGGCAAAGTTTTGGTGGAGCAGTTCAATTGACCGGCGTTCCATGCATTGGATAGATTGGAAGTCTTTGTCACTGCCAAAAATAAAAGGAGGAATGGGATTCCGCGATCTGGAGTGCTTCAATGTTTCTTTGTTGGGGAAACATGGATGGAGGCTCATTACAAACCCGCTGTCTTTATGCTCCATGGTACTAAAAGGGCGTTATTTCCCAACGACTGATTTCCTGCATGCTACTGTTCCACGCAACGCCTCAGCTACCTGGAGAGCGATTGTTGCGGGGAGGGAAGCACTTGAGGCTGGAATGCTGAAAAGGGTCGGGGATGGTTCTTCCATAAGCATATGGGAAGACAGATGGCTACCAGGTAGATTATCACTCCGGCCTTCGAGACAAATTGGGGCAGCTAATATACACACAGTTTCAGAATTGATAGACAATGATAATTGGACTTGGAAAGCTGATCTAGTCAGAGACAATTTCATACCCCCGGATGCTGATGCAATTCTAAACATTCCACTAAGACAAGAGGGTGGTGATGATTTTTGGGCTTGGGCTCATGAGAGGTCGGGATCTTACACTGTAAAGTCCGCGTATCGTGCTCTAATGACTCGTAACGAGCATCTAGCTCTAGAGGAAGGGACGATCACAGAATCTTCAGAGAATGATACTCAGTTGTGGTCACGACTATGGAAGCTCAAAGTATTACCCAAGGTTTGGGTCTTCTATTGGAGAGTTTTACGGGGGATCCTCCCGGTAGAAGCAACACTTCAACACAGACATATAGCAACCTTAGCTCGGTGCAAGGTTTGCTTGGATGCGGACGAAGATATTGGCCACGCACTGCTCCAGTGTTCGCACGCGCAAAGTTTCTGGGCTGAAGCGCGACAGTGGTTGCAACTAAAACTGCCAGAGTTACATCCTAGTACGTGGTGCAAGGATATCCTATGCGATTCACGCATCATTGAGGCGGATCGGGGGAAGATTGTCACTGTTATGTGGGCGATTTGGACCTCCCGTAACAATATCACACATGACAGAGAAAGCATGAACCCGGTTCAGGCTATGAAACGTATCAGGGAAGCATTAACGGTGTTGGAGCTTCCGCTGGAGCAGGCCAGGATTATGCCTGGGTATGGATGGAGACCGCCTTATCATGATTGGGTGAAGATTAATACAGATGCTAGTGTCTCATCGACTGAAAATAAGAGTGGTGCTGGTGGAGTTGCGAGGACTGCCACCACCTTTATTGCTGCCTGGAGCAAGCCATACACCAATATCACGGATCCACTTATAGCAGAAGCTCTAGCTCTGCGAGATGGGGTGATTTTTGCTCAGCTTCGGGTGTTTTCGCGAGTCCAGATGGAAGTGGATTGTTTGGAGTTGATACAACTCTGGAGCTCGCGACATTTCTCGCGCTCTATTATTGCGCCGGTTCTGTTAGAGATAGAAGAGCTAGTTTTATCTTTCCTTTCTTTTGAGATTCAACATGTAATGAGAAATGCCAACATGTCGGCCCATTTGTGTGCGAAACATGCAAGCACACTAGGGGTTACCGACTGCTGGATGGACTCACCACCGGGCTTCCTCATGACCCGCATTATGGCTGATCGGGGTGGTGCCGCTATTGTTTGAATAAAGCTCTATATTTCCCGCAAAAAAAAAAAGAATCAGTATATTACCAATTTAGTTTGGGTTTATGGACTGCCGAAACGGCGAGGGCTAGCCAGCTAGGCGAGCGAAACAAGGTAAAGCACGGATGAACTCTCCAATGACGGGCGAGCACATCGAGAGTTTGTGCCAATGCTTAGTACGTACCGAAGCTGCACCTCCCATGTGCAGACCTAATTTTTTGAGATAGACAGAGTCATCACAGGCACCTCGTAGTTGACGGGCACCTCGTCTCCCAATGAAATAATAAAGTCAAAAAGCATCTAATAAATCTAGAAACTGCAAACACCCGTGTCATACCTAGGACTTGAACCCGGTGATGGTGTCCTGGACTAGGGGGTACTCACCACGTCGTCTCCCGACCAGGTGGGTCGGGACGAGGACCCCATGGCGGTTCACTAATGGGCTTCTTCGGACAGCCCATGACGTATACAAGGAAGTTTCCATAAGACTTGGTGCACAAGACGAGAACTCCTCTAAATCCTAGCCCTCCGGTACATTATATAAGCCGAGGGCAGGCTAGTTGATAGATCATATTCTAGATCAATAGAATCATACACCACAATCTCGTTATAGATACATGTACTCTGTATTACACCCTATATCAATACAATCAAAAGCAGGATGTAGGGTATTATCTCTTCGAGAGAGTCCGAACCTGGGTAAAATCCCTGTGTCCATTGGTACCATCATTGTCCCGAGGGTGGTCTAGACCCGTTTGTGAGAGAGTAAGTTGGGTAATCTTTGTGGGTGTTGGTGTGCCGACATGAATGTCCACATCCGTTGTTGGCTTCTTGTAACTAAACTTTCTGCCTTCTATAAAAATATGGTACGTCATTGGCGTACTCTCGAAGAAAAAAAAAACCTTTATTTTTACCACCAGCTGAATTTCCCCACAATTTGTTGTTGTGTTGCACCACCAGCCACGAGTCCTTGAGCTAAATCTCTAAAGAGATCTTTTACGGTACATCAAGTCTATTTGGGCCACTCATTTTTGTCCATTGGAGGACCCAGATGAGCCAATACTACATCAAATTTCTAGTAGTATATTGGTTAGTTAGGGGTATTTTAGGCAGTTCATTGTTTATGCGTTTGTCCACCACGTTGGTCGGTTCACCCATGCAGTTTTCCTCCCCGCCATGGCCAATCACTCCTCCCATCATCCAAGCGCCTTCCTGCATATCGCCTGCCGGACACCTAGGGACCGTCTACGTCGATGAGGCCCAACGTCTCCATACAACATGTTTCCTCCTCGTTGCCATCATCCATGCCCGGCCGGCCAAGAAGGGCTCCATGAGCTCTGCGTCGACCGTCGGGCTGAAGCTTACGAGGTTGTTGGGGGAAGAGCTGAATGTTGACGCAGACCCCGACTGATATCGCAAGCCACGCCGAGGCAATCGTCAATTTCAATTTTGCAAAGAACAAATGTATGAAGCGACAAGCGAGACACAAGTACACAAGGATAAGCAGGTTGATTGATTTGGAGAAACCAGCACAACATAGAAAGCTGGCTGTTGGATGGATTCTTCTGAAGGACAAGCACGTACACACTGCACGTACATGGTGATTCCGCCGGCCGGAGATGCAAGTGAAAACGCACGCGAGAACACGCTCGATCTCGTCGAGAGCACATACGCGCGGCGTTGGATGGGATGGGATTAATCGAGTTAATTAGATTCATCATTATGATTAAAATTAAGAAAGAACAGATCCACCCCTAATAGGGAATTACCAATATATCCTAGAGAGAAAAATTGGCCGATTCGTATTGACCATTGGATCAACTAAATACTACACACTATTTCAGGTAGTCCGATGTACCGTAAAAAAATCTCTAAATCTTTTGTACTACGTACCAGCTGAAAAGCGAAAAGGGAAATTAACATCGGTACTGAAGAGAATAGCTTATCTGAAGCAGTTACAGGTTACATCATCAAATAAATAATAAATACTATCAAACCAATCGCAGAAGATACCACAAACTCTAGTGCAGTGTTAACTCAAGTCCACTCAGTGCATAAGTTGTAGACGGAGGGGTAAATTTGGAAAGATATGATCAGTAGGCATATGCCGCGTGTACCCTTCTATCCTTGCCTTCAATTGCTTTCTAGGAATAAATCCAGTGTCATTCTTCCACAGGCACGAGGAAAGAAAATAGAGGAATAGATGGCGACACTGAAGAAGAAAAACAGGCAGCCCAGCAGCGGCAGCCAAAGGAAAGAAAAAAGCGACACACCGAAGAATAGTCTTCCAGCAGCAGCTTCCACTCAACTGTTGTGTGTTGACTGACTGAGGAACTCATAAAAATGGACGACACACTAGTTAAATACTCATCAATAGTGTGCACCGAATCACATCCCCAACCGAACACAGCATGCAAACACTACGCAGCAAAATGCCATCTTGCTCAACACCACTGTTATACCTCTGCCTACTGCTAGTGCCGTGCCTTCTTCTCTCGCAAGAAGCGCATGCGGCGCGCCATGGAGGGATCTCACTGAGTTCCCAACACATGGCCCTCCTCCAGTGGAAAGCTACACTTGCAAGCCCACCGCTACAGATGAGCTCTTGGCAGGAAAACACCAGCCCCTGCAATTGGACGGGCATCATGTGCACGGCTGTTCGCCATGGCCGCCGCATGCCCTGGGCGGTGACCAACATCTCCCTGCCGGATGCTGGCATCCATGGCCAGCTTGGTGAGCTCAACTTCTCGGCTCTTCCATTCCTCACATACATTGACCTTGAAAACAACGGTCTCCATGGTGCACTGCCCGCTAGTATCAGCTCCCTGCCATCACTTTCGGAACTTTACCTTCACTACAACCAGCTCACAGGGAAAATTCCTTATGAGATTGGTGCCCTGCAAAGTCTCAGGGTGCTTCTTCTCGCATATAACAGACTCACAGGACATATCCCTGTGTCTCTGGGCAACCTAACAATGTTAACTGATCTTGTCATTCACCAAAACATGGTATCAGATCCATTCCAGAGGAGATTGGAAGGCTTGTCAACCTACAAATTCTACAGCTAAGCAACAACACCTTAAGCGGTTTGATACCAAAAACCATTGGAAATCTGACCCAACTAAATGCTTTGTACCTGTTCGGTAATCAACTTTCAGGGCCTATACCCCAAGAACTAGGCAACCTCGCCATGCTAAACGAACTTCAACTCTATACAAATCGAATAACAGGTTCAATACCCCCAGAACTAGGCAACCTCACTATGCTCAATGCACTTTTTCTCTATACAAATCAAATCACAAGCCCAATACCTTCAGAATTGGGCCACTTACTGAATCTCAAGAATTTAGACTTGTCCAACAACCAAATATCTGGCTCTATTTCTGATAGCTTAGGAAATATAACCAAGCTAGTACTACTATACCTCTTTGAAAATCAGATAACCGGTTCCATCCCTAAAGAGATTGGCAATCTGATGAACCTCGAATATTTAAACTTGTATCAGAATCAAATTTCGGGATCAATACCTAAAACTTTTGGGAAGTTGCAAAGCATCCAAGAACTGAAAATATTTGACAACAAATTATCAGGATCTCTTCCTCCAGAATTTGGAGATCTCATCAACCTTGTTGAATTTGAGCTGGATAACAACTCACTTTCAGGACCTTTACCCACAAATATATGTTCAGGTGGCAGACTTCACATTCTCGGTGTCTCTTATAATATGTTCAATGGCCCCATTCCAAGCAGTTTAAAGGCATGTACAAGTTTGGTTAAACTTCGCCTTGAGTCAAACCAACTAATAGGTGATATATCTCAACATTTTGGTGTGTATCCACAACTCATAAACATGCGATTGACATCGAATAGACTCTCTGGGCATATCCCACCAAATCTAGGTGCATGTACCCAACTAACGATACTACATCTAGCACAAAATATGATCACGGGTTTCATACCTCCAATCATTTCTCAATTGTCCAACCTAGTAGAGCTAAGACTCGATTCTAATCATCTCAGCGGTGAGATTCCACTAGAAATCTACACTTTAACTAATCTATATCGAATGAACTTATCATCGAACCAGTTATCTGGATCAATACCTACACAAATAGAAAAGCTAACCAATCTAGGAATCCTTGATATATCTGGGAACAGACTGAGTGGATTAATACCCGAGGAACTAGGGGCCTGCATGAAACTACAGTCCCTAAAGATCAACAACAACAACTTCAGTGGGAGTTTGCCTGGTGCGATTGGAAATTTAGCAGGCCTACAGATCATGTTAGATGTGAGCAGCAATGACCTTACTGGTGTGTTGCCGCAGCAACTTGGGAAGTTGGCGATGCTAGAATTTGTGAATTTATCACATAACCAGTTCAGTGGCAGCATTCCATCCTCCTTTGCAAGCATGGTGAGCCTTTCAACCCTCGATGTGTCCTACAACGACTTGGAAGGACCAGTCCCAACAACACGACTACTGCAAAATGCTTTAGCAAGTTGGTTTCTTCCCAATAAGGGTATGTGTGGTAACCTCTCTGGCCTGCCACCATGTTATTCAACTCCGGTAGCAGCTGGTCACCGTAAACAAAACACACTATTGTTCTTGCTTTTTCCAATTGTTCTTGTGGTGGGTTTCGCCATTGTTGTTGCAATTATTGTTGTCATAATAATGCTTAGTCCTAACAAGAGAAAACCACAAGAACGTGTCACTACTGAAGCAACGGACCTTTTCTCTGTTTGGAACTTTGATGGAAGATTAGCATTTGACGATATTGTAAGGGCAACAGAAGAATTCGATGATAAGTACATCATTGGAACATGAGGATATGGCAAAGTCTATATGGCTCAACTCCAAGATGGACAGCTAGTTGCCGTGAAGAAGCTTCATCAGACCGAAGAAGAGCTGGATGACGAAAGAAGATTTCACAGAGAAATGGAAATCTTATCACAGATCCGACAACGAAGCATTGTCAAAATGTATGGATTCTGCTCCCATCCTGTGTATAAATTTCTCGTCTATGACTACATTCAGCAGGGAAGCCTCCGCAGGACATTGGAAAATGAGGATCTAGCAAAGGAATTGGATTGGCAGAAGAGAATTGTTCTTGCAAATGATGTGGCTCAAGCAATATCTTATTTGCACCACGAATGCATTCCACCTATAATCCATCGAGATATCACGAGCAACAACATCTTACTTGATACAACCTTCAAGGCCTTTGTCTCGGATTTCGGCACAGCAAGGATTCTTAAGCCTGATTCATCAAACTGGAGTGCACTAGCAGGAACGTATGGCTACATAGCTCCTGGTATGTACTAGTATAACCTTCCTTCTCACATTAGAAGCATTCATCTCTTATCCATTTGTTCCTGATTCTAATGTTTTGATCTTGTGCAGAACTCTCATACACGTCTGTTGTGACAGAGAAATGTGATGTCTATAGCTTTGGCGTGGTTGTGCTAGAGCTAGTGACAGGGAAGCATCCAAGGGATCTATTAGACGGTACTTTGTCGAGTGGGGAACAAGCTATGCTGGTGAAAGATATTCTAGACCAGCGGCCGACAACACCAATAACAACAGAAGAGAATAGCTTGGCTTTGCTCATCAAGCTCGCCTTTTCTTGCTTGGAATCTTCTCCACAATCAAGGCCAACCATGTGGGAGGCATACCAAACACTCATCCAGCGACCCTCTTCTAGTTCCTGCCCCGTGCCTTTCAGCGCACTTACATTACAGCAAGTAAGGGATGCATTTTGATATATGATTCCAATTTTAGTGAGAAGCCAGGTCTGTAGCGGAAACCGATTTAGGTTTCCATTTTGCCTCGAGTCACTCATATGCCACCTATATATGTCAAAGTCTGTAATCCTGTAGTGTCATCTCGTAGGTTTTATTTCTAGCAAAAATAAAAACTGGTCCATGCAGTGTGAGCCTGTTCACGACATGGCCAGATTAGTAGCTGCATGTTGTTACGATCGCCTCGTGGAATGGCACGAGTACCGGCCATAGCAGCTTAGAACTTGAGGCATGGTCAAGGGACGTGGGATGGCACGTCTGTGAAGCTTGGTCATGGCGCAAGATTAGGATCTTTCTACTAGTTAGTTGAGCTAATGAGCTGTTTAAATAAAGAGGAGAACAAAGCAGAAAAGCTGCATCGTTTTATGCAGCGCAAATATCCTGAGTGTTGACAGATTCTTCTCCCTCCCGTTTCTGCTCCAACAATAAATACCTCGGGTTGAGTTCATGACTGATTGTAAGTCTATGTGTTTGTAGACACTCTCCTGATACAGTGAAAGATCACTATCGTGTGCACGTGGCTTTTCCTGCAAGGGTTTTCCACGTAAAAATTAGTGTCACGTGTCTTTGATATTTCTCTATTTGTTTACTTGCTGATTTCTAACAAAGCATAAATATAATTTCTTTGGCCGGTTGCTTGTAAAATGTATGCGATCTCTATGCTTATATTTGTTTAGACTTTCTTTCGGTTGTTGTCTGCAAGGGTACTTGAAATGGTGTACAAATAGTTGTCTCCTTTTATCCACTTTTGCTCCCATGAACATGATGAAAAAATGAAATCCAAAACTGGCACGATATAATGTAGTCCTGATTTATTGTTCTCTGGGAATCAAAGTAAAATACCTTGGACAAAGCAGAAACAATCATAATGATCAAGTGGTCAATGCGTAAACGAGAACAAATGAATGTAAACACACAAAGCAAAAAGGAAAATTACCACATGACTAAGCAAAAGGACTTACAGAAGGCTGCAGGGCAGGACTTACAGAAGGCTGCATGGCATCAGGCAGCATGCACGACAGTAGACAGGCCTGCATCTCTGGATAAACCTTACTTCCAACGAAAAATATAATGTTGCTTCTGCAAATGATCGAATAAAACAAGGTTCGTGCTAATAATCCATACAGTTAGTACTCGTGATAGGAAACCAAACAATAAGTATTTTAAAGCTATTTTCCTGCCATACTATTTTGAAATTGATTACTTCATTTGAAGTACTTCTTCTAAATATTTATTAGGAAGTGTTTGGAAGTTGGAGGTATATTATACATGATAGTCATGTAAGTTTATTTCTTGATTTCTCTCCCTTGAGTAACTCTATAAATGCATAAATAACTTGATCTCCCGCGTATTTAAAGCGAACATTAGTTTGACCATGTAGGTGTTGGATACTTTGCTATCTGGCATTATTGCTGTATTTGTTTGTTCTAGCACAAATCTGTACTATTAAATTTGATGGCCTGGTATACTGCCCCAGGCGTGACTGACTTCTTGAATGTCCTTTTCTTTGTCGATGTCATTTCACAGCGGCTCCCTGTTTGGAGAGATGGATGGTTTTGATCTTTTTGGAGAGAACTATGGGAATGACGGGAGAGAAAATCATGTGATAGAAAATGCAGCCAAACTGAATTAACATTCCTACATGGCCAAACAAACAAATGCATAATGGTTAAAATCTGATACTAATTTCTTTTATCAGGTATTTAGAAATCAACTACACAGCCAAACGTTTCCATGTTTTACAGATACAGAGATAATATATGTCTAAAATAAGTAATCAAACATCTCAACATTGAAGATTGCAGAGAGGTATCAATAGTCTTTAGTTGCATCAGTTGAAGGAGACACTGGGAGGTTTTCCTGGAAGTAGCACACAATGTTTGATATTGAAATTATTCATGAACCTTCTTCCTGTAATTTCCTGTTTTCAGGACATGTTCCAACATACACTAGTAGAAAACAGGGCTTTGGTCAGGCCTGAAAAGCCCATTAATCCCGGTTCACTCACGAACCGGGACCCATGGGGGCATTGGTCCCGGTTCGTGAGGCCAGGGCGCCGGCCAGGCCTCGTGGGCCATTGGTCCCGGTTCGTCTGACCCCTTTGGTCCCGGTTCCAGACACGAACCGGGACCAATGGGCCTCGCTCCTGGCCCACAACCATTGGTCCCGGTTTGTGGCTTGAACCGGGACCAAATGATGTCCTTTAGTCCCGGTTCCAGCCACAAACCGGGACCAATGGTCGGCCTATATATACCCCCTGCCCGCGAGCAGACCAGTGCACTGCTCTATTTTTTTGGCCGGCCGTTGGGAGAGCTTTGTGGTGCTCTAGCTCACCTCCTATGCACATGAGGTGTTCGATGAAATGCCCGAGCCACACTTAAGCTTTCTCCTCTCGAAGCTCCTTGTCCAAGCTCCATTTTCCTCAAGATTTGTCTAGGTTTGGCGGTCAGTCCTGTCCCGTCCCCGTCCTCACCGCCGTCGATCGCCCGCGCCCATCTCGGCGCCGGCACCACCGTGGTTAGCCTCTTCTTCTTATCTTCTTTCAAAAAGAAAAAAGTTCTTACTTGTATGATTTAGATAGATACTTGTGTAATTTTCTTACTTTTATTATTGTTTGTTATTATATAGTGCGATGGTTTTGGTATCCGCCTCCGTCGGCCCTCGTCCTGTCTATGATTCGAATGTGGTATATATTATCTTTTATAACTATTTGTTTTATTTAGTGTTTATGACAATTATGCCGACCAACGTGACATAGATTTTTTAATCTAGGAGGTATGTGAACCAGAAATTCCAACCGACATAGAAATTCTTGTCGAGAAGTTAAATTTGGTTGAAAAAGAAAACAATTACTTGAAAGAAAAATTACAAAGAGTTGAAGAGGAGAAGATGAAGTTGGAGTTGCATGTTGCCGATGTCGTCGACGATCACAAGATCAAGATGGATGCAATGCGCTTGAAGATTAGAAAGATTAGAAAATATGCCATTCATACTGAGGCTTGGTATCATTATGCCATTGGATCAATTGGTACCTTAGTTGCGGTTATGATCGCATTTGTTGTTGCATTTAAATTTTATAGTTTCAATGTATGTTTTAATTAGATGCTCTAGAGAGGTATATGTTGTTCAATAATGAGAACTATGTATGAACGTTATGTATTTATTTTGGTCACTACTGTACTTTGGCTTTAATGTGATGATGAATTTCTATTAATTCGGTCACTTCTCTATTCATGATATGCACGCAGATGAACCGGCAATGGATGTACGGTGACCGACGCACCTCCGAGTATATTAAGGGCCTGCATAATTTTCTCGAAGCGGCTGAGGCAAACAAGCAAAATGGTTTTATGCATTGTCCATGTACTGTCTGTGAGAATACGAAGGCTTTCTCTAACTCTAAAACCCTTCACTTCCACCTGCTTGAGAAGGGTTTTATGCCACACTATAATGTTTGGACCAAGCACGGAGAAAGAGGGGTTATGATGGAAGATAACGAAGAAGAAGAGGATGATGACAACTACTCGCCCCCTGAATACGGTGATGCTGCAATGGGGGAATCTGAAGATCAAGAGGAACCAGACGATGTGCCCGATGATGATCTTCGCCGGGTCATTGTTGATGCCCAAAGATAATGCGAAAGTGAAAGGGAGAAGTTGAAGTTCGATCGCATGTTAGAGGATCACAAAAAAGGGTTGTACCCAAATTGCGAAGATGACAACAGAAAGCTCGGTACCACACTGGAATTGCTGCAATGGAAGGTAGAGAATGGTTTATCTGACAAGGGATTTAGTTCGCTAATGAAAATAATGAAGAAGAAGCTTCCAAAGGATAACGAATTGCCCGGCAGTACGTACGAAGCAAAGAAGGTTCTATGCCCTCTAGGATTGGAGGTGCAGAAGATACATGCATGCCCTAATGACTGCATCCTCTACCGCGGTGCGTACGAGGATTTGAACGCATGCCCGGTATGCGGTGCATTGCGGTACAAGATCAGAAGAGATGACCCTGGTGATGTTGAGGGCCAGCGCACCGGGAAGAGGGTTCCTGCCAAGGTGATGTGGTATGCTCCTATAATACCATGGTTGAAACGTCTGTTCAGAAACAAAAAGCATGCCGAGTTGATGCAATGGCACATAAAGGACCGTAAGAAAGACGGGAAGTTGAGAGCACCCGCTGACGGGTCGCAGTGGAGAAAGATCGAGAGAAAGTGGAGCGACTTCACAGGTGACCCAAGGAACGTATGGTTTGGTTTAAGTGCAGATGGCGTTAATCCTTTTGGGGATCAGAGCAGCAAGCATAGCACATGGCCTGTGACTCTATGTATCTATAACCTTCCTCCTTGGCTGTGCATGAAGCGGAAGTTCATTATGATGCCAGTGCTCATCCAAGGCCCTAAGCAACCCGGCAATTACATTGATGTGTACCTAAGGCCATTAGTTGATGAATTTTTACAGCTATGGAATGGAAGAGGTGTACGTGTGTGGGATGAGAACGAACAGGAGGAATTTGACCTACATGCGTTGCTATTTGTAACCATCAACGATTGGCCTGCTCTCAGTAACCTTTCAGGACAGACAAACAAGGGATACCACGCATGCACACACTATTTAGATAACACCGACAGTATATATTTGGACAAATGCAGGAAGAATGTGTACCTGGGGCATCGTCGATTTCTTCCGACCAACCATCAATGTCGAAAGAAAGGAAAGCATTTCAAAGTGAGACAGATCACCGGAAGAAGCCCGCCCTCCGTACTGGTGATCACATACTTGATATGGTCAATGATTTACAAGTAATCTTTGGAAAGGGTCCTGGCGGACTATCTGTTCCGACTGACGATGCGGGACGCGCACCCATGTGGAAGAAGAAATCTATATTTTGGGACCTACCCTATTGGAAAGACCTAGAGGTCCGCTCTGCAATCGACGTGACGCACGTGACGAAGAATCTTTGCGTGAACCTGCTAGGCTTCTTGGGATTGTATGGGAAGACAAAAGATACACCGGAGGCACGGGAGGAACAGCAACGTGTGCATGAAAAAGACGGCATGCATCCAAAGCAGTATGAAGGTCCTGCCAGCTACGCTCTTACCAAAGAAGAGAAGGAAATCTTCTTTGAATGCCTGCTCAGTATGAAGGTCCCGTCTGGCTTCTCGTCGAATATAAAGGGAATAATAAATATGGCAGAGAAAAAGTTCCAGAACCTAAAGTCTCATGACTGCCACGTGATTATGACGCAACTGCTTCCGGTTGCATTGAGGGGGCTTCTATCGGAAAACGTTCGATTAGCCATTGTGAAGCTATGTGCATTCCTCAATGCAATCTCTCAGAAGGTGATCGATCTAGAAATCCTGCCAAGGTTAAGGAGTGATTTGGTGCAATGTCTTGTTAGTTTTGAGCTGGTGTTCCTGTTGGAAATATGCCCTAGAGGCAATAATAAATTGGTTATTATTATATTTCCTTGTTCATGATAATCATTTATTATCCATGCTATAATTGTATTGATTGGAAACTCAAATACATGTGTGGGTACATAGACAACACTGTGTCCCTAGTAAGCCTCTAGTTGACTAGCTCATTGATCAAAGATGGTTAAGGTTTCCTAGCCATTGACATGAGATGTCATTTGATAACGGGATCACATCATTAGGAGAATGATGTGATGGACAAGACCCAAACTAAGAACGTAGCATTTGATCGTGTCAGTTTATTGCTATTGTTTTCTGCATGTCAAGTATCTGTTCCTATGACCATGAGATCATGCAACTCCCTGACATCGGAGGAATACCTTGTGTGTATCAAACGTCGCAACGTAACTGGGTGACTATAAAGGTGCTCTACAGGTATCTCCGAGGGTGTCTGTTGGGTTGGCATGGATCAAGACTGGGATTTGTTACTCTGTGTGACGGAGAGGTATCTCAGGGCCCACTCGGTAATACAACATCACAATGAGCCATGCAAGCAATGTGACTAAAGTGTTAGCCACGAGATCTTGTATTACGGAACGAGTAAAGAGACTTGCCGGTAACGAGATTGAACTAGGTATGGAGATACCGACGATCGAATCTCGGGCAAGTAACATACCGAAGAACAAAGGGAACAGCATACGGGATTAACTGAATCCTTGACATAGAGGTTCGACCGATAAAAGATCTTCGTAGAATATGTAGGAGCCAATATGGGCATCCAGGTCCCGCTATTGGTTATTGGCCGTAGAGGTGTCTCGGTCATGTCTACATAGTTCTCAAACCCGCAGGGTCTACACACTTAACGTTTGGTGACGATTAGTATAGTTGAGTTATTATGTTGGTGACCGAAGGTTGTTCGGAGTCCCGGATAAGATCCCGGACATGACGAGGATCTCCGGAATAGTCCGGAGGTAAAGATTGATATATGTGATAATAGTGTTTTAATCTCCGGAAGGGTTCCGGAATTCGCCGGAAGAAGTTTCGGATGTTTACCGAAGTGTTCGGGTGCAGCAACACTTTATATGGGCCAAGGGATAAAAGCCCACGAGGTATTGGAAAGTGCAAAAGTAGTTTTGCTGCCGCGTAAGCGGTACTACCGCTTGGTGAAGCGGTATTACCGCCCGAGCGGTACTACCGCTTGTATGAAGCGGTACTACCGCTTGTGTGAAGCGGTACTACCGCTTGTGCGCGGCTGTGCGCGGTTCGGCAGGGATCCGAGTTGGACTCTTTCCCTGCGGGCCAAACCGACCTTGTGCGGGCAAAACCGACCTGGAGGAGGCTTTTGCTCCAAGTTTAGACCCCAAGGCTCAACATATAAATAGAGGGGCAGGGCTAATACACGGGAGACATCAAGATTTCCCCAAGCCGTGTGCGGCAACCCTAACCCTCTAGTTCCTCCGTCATAATCTCCGTAGCGCTTGGCGAAGCCCTGCAGAGATTGTTCCTCACCACCATCAGCACGCCGTCGTGCTGCTGGAACTCAACCACTACTTCACCATCGCTCGCTGGATCGAGGAGGTGAAGGCGTCATCAAGCCGTACGTGTGTTGAACGCGGAGGTGCCGTCCGTTCGGCGCTAGTTCGTGATCGGATCGAGGGACGACTTGCGATTTGGATCGCGGAGACGTTCGACTACATCAACCGCGTTTCTTAAACGCTTCCGCTTAGCGATCTACAAGGGTATGTAGATTTACTCTCCCTCTCGTAGATGCTCATCACCATGGATAGATCTTGTGTGTGCGTAGGAAAAATTTTGTTTCCCATGCAACGTTCCCTAACAGTGGCATCTGAGCTAGGTCTATGCGTAGATGAGATCTCGAGTAGAACACAAACGAGTTGTGGGCGTGGGTGTATACATATTGCTTGCCGTTACTAGTTGATATTTGATTCGGCGGTACTGTGAGATGAAGCGGCCCGGACCGACATTACGCGTACACTTACGCGAGACAGGTTCCTTCAACTAACATGTAACTTCGTTGCATAAAGATGGCTAGCGGGTGTCTGTCTCTCTCACTTTAGTTGAATCAATTTCAATGAAGAGGGTTCTTTTAGAAGATCAAAAAGCAATCACTACACCACGTTGTGGTTTTGCGTAGGTAAGAACGGTTCTTGCAAACCCGTAGCAGCCACGTAAAATTTGCAACTACAATTAGAGGACGTCTAACTTGTTTTTGCAGGGTATGTTGTGATGTGATATGGCCAATTACATGATGAGATATATGTGATGTATGAGATGATCATGTGTTGTATAGAATATCACGACTTGCATGTCGATGAGTACGGCAACTGGCAGGAGCCATAGAGTTGTCTTTAATTATTGTATGACCTGCGTGTCAATCATTAAGCGCTATGTAATGCTTTACTTTATCGCTAAACGTTAGCAATAGTCGTGGAAGCAACAGTCGGCGCGACAACCTTATGGCGACACGTTGATGGAGATCAAGATGATGGAGATCATGGTGTCATGCCGGTGACGATGGAGATCAGGCCGGTGCTTTGGAGATGGAGATCAAAAGCACAAGTTCATGGCCATATCATGTCACTTATGATTTGCATGTGATGTTAATCCTTTTATGCATCTTATTTTGCTTAGGACGACGGTAGCATTATAAGGTGATCCCTCACTTAAATTTCAAGATAAATTGTGTTCTCCCCGAGTGTGCACCGTTGCGAAAGTTCGTCGTTTCGAGACACGCCGTGATGATCGGGTGTGATAGACTCCACGTTCACATACAACGGGTGCAAGCCATGTTGCACACACGGAACACTCGGGTTAAACTTGACGAGCCTAGCATGTACAGACATGGCCTCGGAACACAAGAGACCGAAAGGTCGAACATGAGTCATATAGTAGATATGATCAACATGAAGATGTTCACCATTGAAACCACCTCGACTCACGTGATGATCGGACTTGAGTTGGTGGATTTGGATCATGTTACACTCGAATGACCGGAGGGATGTCAATTTGAGTGGGAGTTTTTAAGTAATATGATTAATTAAACTCATTATCTTGAACAATAGTCTAAGTTGTCTTTGCTATATTTATGTTGTAGATCATGGCTCGCGCAGTAGCACCCCTGAATTTTAATGCGTTCCTAGAGAAAGCTAAGTTGAAAGATGATGGAAGTAACTTTGTGGACTGGGCCCGTAATCTAAGGATTATCCTTACGGCTTCCCAGAAGGCTTATGTCCTTGATGCACCGCTTGGTGATCCACCCGCTCCAGTTGAGTCTCTAGACGTTGTGAACGCCTGGCAGGCTCGTTCTGATGATTACTCAATAGTTCAATGTGCAATGTTGTATGGCTTAGAACCGGGACTTCAAAGACGTTTTGAACGTCATGGAGCATATGAGATGTTCCAGGAGTTGAAGTTTATCTTTCAGAAGAATGCCCGGATCGAGAGATATGAGATCTCCGATAAGTTCTATGCTTGCAAGATGGAGGAGAACGGGTCTATCAGTGATCACGTGCTCAGAATGTCTGGGTACTCCACCCGTCTGGCTGAGTTAGGGATGCCCCTTCCGCCAGAGGCTATCACTGACAGAGTTCTTCAATCATTGCCACCTAGCTACAAGAGCTTCGTGTTGAACTATAACATGCATGGGATGAACAAGTCAGTCGCCGAGCTGTTTGCGATGCTGAAAGCCGCTGAGTCTGAAATTCAGAAGGAGCATCAAGTGTTGATGGTCAATAAAACCACTAGTTTCAAGAAAAATGGCAAGGGTAAGAAGGGTAACTCCAAGAAGAGTGACAAAGCAGTTGCTCCTCTCGTGAAGAAACCCAAGGCTGGACCCAAACCAGAAACTGTGTGTTTTCATTGCAAGGGAACTGGACACTGGAAGCGGAATTGCCCCAAGTATTTGGCTGACAAGAAGGCGGCCAACAACAAACAAGGTATATATGATATACATGTTATTGATGTGTACCTTACCAACTCTCGTTGTAGTGCCTGGGTATTTGATACCGGTGCGGTTGCTCATATTTGCAACTCAAAACAGGAACTGCGGAATAGACGGAGGCTGGCAAAGGACGAAGTGACGATGCGCGTGGGAAATGGTTCCAAGGTTGATGTGATCGCCGTCGGCACGCTCGCTCTTCGATTACCGTCGGGATTAGTGATGAACCTAAATAAGTGTTATTTGGTGCCTGCGTTAAGCATGAACATTATATCTGGATCTTGTTTATTGCGAGATGGTTACTCATTTAAATCAGAGAATAATGGTTGTTCTATTTATATGAGTAATATCTTTCATGGTCATGCACCCAATGTGAGGGGTTTATTCTTATTGAATCTCGATAGTAATGATACACATGTTCATAACATTGATGCCAAAAGATGTAGAATTGATAATGATAATACCACTTTCTTGTGGCACTGTCGTTTAGGTCATATTGGCGTAAAACGCATGAGGAAGCTCCATGCTGATGGACTTTTGGAGTCACTTGATTTTGAATCACTTGACACATGTGAGCCATGCCTCATGGGCAAGATGACTAAAACGCCGTTCTCTGGAACAATGGAACGGGCAAGTGACTTATTGGAAATCATACATACTGATGTGTGCGGTCCGATGAGCATTGAGGCGCGCGGTGGTTATCGTTACTTTCTCACCTTCACTGATGACTTAAGTAGATATGGGTATATTTACTTAATGAAACACAAGTCTGAAACATTTGAAAAGTTCAAACAATTTCAGAGTGAAGTTGAGAATCATCGTAACAAGAAGATTAAATTCCTACGATCTGATCGAGGAGGAGAATATCTGAGTTATGAGTTTGGCAGTCACTTAAGACAGTGTGGAATTGTTTCACAATTGACACCGCCTGGAACACCACAGCGTAATGGTGTGTCCGAACGTCGTAATCGAACCTTATTGGATATGGTGCGATCTATGATGTCTCTTGCCGATTTGCCACTATCGTTTTGGGGTTATGCATTAGAGACATCTGCATTCACTTTAAATAGGGCACCATCGAAATCCGTTGAGACGACGCCATATGAACTTTGGTTTGGCAAGAAGCCAAAGTTGTCGTTTCTTAAAGTTTGGGGATGTGATGCTTATGTCAAAAAGCTTCAGCCTGAAAAGCTGGAACCCAAAGCGGAGAAATGCGTCTTCATAGGATACCCAAAAGAGACAGTTGGGTATACCTTCTACCTCAGATCCGAAGGCAAAGTGTTTGTCGCTAAAAACGGAACATTTCTTGAGAAAGAGTTTCTCTCGAAAGAATTGAGTGGGAGGAAGATAGAACTTGATGAGGTTGTTGAACCTTTACTTCAACCTGAGAGTAGCGCAGCACAGAAAGTTGTTTCTGTGGAGCCTACATTAGCTGAAGAGGAAGTTAATGATGATGATCATGAAGCTTTGGATCAAGTTGCTATCGAACCTCGTAGGTCGACAAGGACGCGTACTGCTCCCGAGTGGTACGGCAACCCTGTCTTAGAGGTCATGTTGTTAGACAACGATGAACCTACGAGCTATGGAGAAGCGATGATGGGCCCGGATTCCGAGAAGTGGTTAGAGGCCATGAAATCCGAGATGGGATCCATGTATGAAAACAAAGTATGGACTTTGGAAGTATTACCTGAAGGGCGTAAAGCCATTCAGAACAAATGGATCTTTAAGAGGAAGACGGACGCGGACGGTAATGTCACCGTCTATAAAGCTCGACTTGTGGCAAAGGGTTTTTCACAAGTTCAAGGAGTTGACTACGATGAGACCTTCTCACCCGTAGCGATGCTTAAGTCCGTCAGAATCATGTTAGCAATAGCTGCCTTTTTCGATTATGAAATTTGGCAGATGGATGTCAAAACAGCGTTCCTTAACGGTTACCTTAAGGAAGAGTTGTATATGATGCAACCAGAAGGTTTTGTCGATCCAGAGAATGCTGACAAAGTTTGCAAACTCCAGCGATCCATTTATGGACTGGTGCAAGCATCTCGGAGTTGGAATCTTCGTTTTGATGAGGTGATCAAAGCGTTCGAGTTTATACAAGTTTACGGAGAAGCTTGTATTTACAAGAAAGTGAGTGGGAGCTCTATAGCGTTTCTAATATTATATGTGGATGACATATTACTGATTGGAAACAATATAGAAATGCTGGAAAGCGTAAAGGAATATTTGAACAAGAGTTTTTCAATGAAGGACCTAGGAGAAGCTGCTTTCATATTAGGCATCAAGATCTATAGAGATAGATCGAGACGCTTAATAGGACTTTCACAAAGCACATACCTTGACAAAGTTTTGAAGAAGTTCAAAATGGATCAGTCCAAGAAGGGGTTCTTGCCTGTATTGCAAGGTGTGAAGTTGAGTAAGACTCAATGCCCAGTGACTGCAGAAGATAGAGAAAAGATGAGTGTCATCCCCTATACTTCGGCCATAGGCTCTATCATGTATGCAATGCTGTGCACAAGACCTGATGTCAGCCTTGCCATAAGTATGGTCGGAAGGTTTCAAAGTGATCCAGGAATGGAACACTGGACGGCGGTCAAGAATATCCTGAAGTACCTGAAAAGGACTAAGGACATGTTTCTCGTTTATGGAGGTGATCAAGAGCTCGTCGTAAAGGGTTACGTCGATACAAGCTTTGACACTGATCCGGATGACTCTAAGTCGCAAACCGGATACGTATTTATTCTAAATGGGGGTGCGGTTAGCTGGTGCAGTTCCAAGCAAAGCGTGGTAGCAGATTCTACATGCGAAGCGGAGTACATCGCTGCCTCGGAGGCGGCGAAGGAAGGTGTCTGGATGAAGGAGTTCATGACAGATCTTGGAGTAGTGCCTAGTGCACTTAACCCAATGACTCTGTTTTGTGATAATACTGGTGCCATTGCTCTAGCCAAGGAACCAAGATTTCACAAGAGGACCAGACACATAAAGCGACGTTTCAATTCCATCCGCGATTACATCAAGGAGGACGACATAAATATTTGCAAAGCACACACGGATCTAAATGTTGCAGATCCGATGACTAAACCTCTTCCAAGGGCCAAACATGAACAACACCAGAACTGCATGGGTGTTCGATTCATTACAATGTAAATCACATAGTGATGTGAACTAGATTATTGACTCTAGTGCAAGTGGGAGACTGTTGGAAATATGCCCTAGAGGCAATAATAAATTGGTTATTATTATATTTCCTTGTTCATGATAATCATTTATTATCCATGCTATAATTGTATTGATTGGAAACTCAAATACATGTGTGGGTACATAGACAACACTGTGTCCCTAGTAAGCCTCTAGTTGACTAGCTCGTTGATCAAAGATGGTTAAGGTTTCCTAGCCATTGACATGAGATGTCATTTGATAACGGGATCACATCATTAGGAGAATGATGTGATGGACAAGACCCAAACTAAGAACGTAGCATTTGATCGTGTCAGTTTATTGCTATTGTTTTCTGCATGTCAAGTATCTGTTCCTATGACCATGAGATCATGCAACTCCCTGACATCGGAGGAATACCTTGTGTGTATCAAACGTCGCAACGTAACTGGGTGACTATAAAGGTGCTCTACAGGTATCTCCGAGGGTGTCTGTTGGGTTGGCATGGATCAAGACTGGGATTTGTTACTCTGTGTGACGGAGAGGTATCTCAGGGCCCACTCGGTAATACAACATCACAATGAGCCATGCAAGCAATGTGACTAAAGTGTTAGCCACGAGATCTTGTATTACGGAACGAGTAAAGAGACTTGCCGGTAACGAGATTGAACTAGGTATGGAGATACCGACGATCGAATCTCGGGCAAGTAACATACCGAAGAACAAAGGGAACAGCATACGGGATTAACTGAATCCTTGACATAGAGGTTCGACCGATAAAAGATCTTCGTAGAATATGTAGGAGCCAATATGGGCATCCAGGTCCCGCTATTGGTTATTGGCCGTAGAGGTGTCTCGGTCATGTCTACATAGTTCTCGAACCCGCAGGGTCTACACACTTAACGTTTGGTGACGATTAGTATAGTTGAGTTATTATGTTGGTGACCGAAGGTTGTTCGGAGTCCCGGATAAGATCCCGGACATGACGAGGATCTCCGGAATAGTCCGGAGGTAAAGATTGATATATGTGATAATAGTGTTTTAATCTCCGGAAGGGTTCCGGAATTCGCCGGAAGAAGTTTCGGATGTTTACCGAAGTGTTCGGGTGCAGCAACACTTTATATGGGCCAAGGGATAAAAGCCCACGAGGTATTGGAAAGTGCAAAAGTAGTTTTGCTGCCGCGTAAGCGGTACTACCGCTTGGTGAAGCGGTATTACCGCCCGAGCGGTACTACCGCTTGTATGAAGCGGTACTACCGCCCAAGCGGTACTACCGCTTGTGTGAAGCGGTACTACCGCTTGTGCGCGGCTGTGCGCGGTTCGGCAGGGATCCGAGTTGGACTCTTTCCCTGCGGGCCAAACCGACCTTGTGCGGCCAAAACCGACCTGGAGGAGGCTTTTGCTCCAAGTTTAGACCCCAAGGCTCAACATATAAATAGAGGGGCAGGGCTAGTACACGGGAGACATCAAGATTTCCCCAAGCCGTGTGCGGCAACCCTAACCCTCTAGTTCCTCCGTCATAATCTCCGTAGCGCTTGGCGAAGCCCTGCAGAGATTGTTCCTCACCACCATCACCATGCCGTCGTGCTGCTGGAACTCAACCACTACTTCACCATCACTCGCTGGATCGAGGAGGTGAAGGCGTCATCAAGCCGTACGTGTGTTGAACGCGGAGGTGCCGTCCGTTCGGCGCTAGTTCGTGATCGGATCGAGGGACGACTTGCGATTTGGATCGCGGAGACGTTCGACTACATCAACCGCGTTTCTTAAACGCTTCCGCTTAGCTATCTACAAGGGTATGTAGATTTACTCTCCCTCTCGTAGATGCTCATCACCATGGATAGATCTTGTGTGTGCGTAGGAAAAATTTTGTTTCCCATGCAACGTTCCCTAACAGTTCCCACCGTCCTTCTTCAATATCATGACGCACGTCCTAGTTCATCTAGTCGACGAGATTGTCGTTCTGGGCCCTGTATTTCTACACAATATGTTCCCCTTTGAGAGGTTCATGGGAGTCTTAAAGAAATATGTTCGTAACCGCGCTAGGCCAGAAGCAAGCATCTCCATGGGCCATCAAACAGAGGATGTCATTGGGTTTTGTGTTGACTTCATTCCTGACCTTAAGAAGATTGGTCTCCCCCAATCGCGGTATGAGGGGAGACTGACTGGAAAAGGCATGCTAGGAGCGGACTCAATAATATGTAGGGACGAGCATTCTTGGTCTCAAGCACACTACACAGTTCTACAGAATTCTACCTTGGTGACCCCGTATGTCGATGAACACAAGAATATTCTGCGCTCCAAACACCCGGAGCAGTGTGACGACTGGATTACATATGAACACATCAGGACTTTCGGCAGTTGGTTGCAAGCACGTCTCATGGGTGACAACACTGTTTCTGATGAGTTGTACTCGTTGGCCAGGGGACCATCTTCGACTGTATTGACTTACAAAGGGTACGAGATAAATGGGAATACATTTTACACGATCGCCCAAGATCAAAAGAGCACCAACCAAAACAGCGGTGTCCGCTTTGATGCAGCAACCAAGAGGGGAAAGGACACATATTATGGTTACATAGTGGACATATGGGAACTTGACTATGGACATCATTTCAAGATCCCTTTGTTTCAGTGCAAATGGGTCAATCTGTCAAGAGGCCGGGTACAGGAAGACCCACAGTACGGAATGACAACAGTGGATCTGAACAATCTTGGGTACACAGACGAACCATTCGTCCTAGCCAATGATGTGGCGCAGGTTTTCTATGTGAAGGACATGTCTACCAAACCGAGAAAAAGAAAAGATAAGGAATCGAATACATCATACGATGAGCCAAAGCGCCACATAGTTCTTTCAGGAAAAAGAGACATCGTGGGATTGGAGGGCAAGACAGACATGTCTGAAGATTATGAAAAGTTTCATGAAATTCCTCCCTCCAAAGTCAAGGCTGACCCAAGCACCCTGTTAAACGATGAAGATTATCCATGGTTACGGCGCAATAAGCAAAGGACACAAGCGAAGAAAAAGTGAAGACTTTCTCTCCACAACTATATCATTGCAGTTACATGTGAAGAAATGAAATGCCTTTTGTAACAGATGAGTTTTCGTATGAAACCCTGGTACTTCGAAAGAGATTGTTCGTTTTGTACACGAAGTGCATCCAGTTTTTGCCGTAACCCTCTCAACTTTTTAGCACATGCTATGTGGGTGAAATGATGATACCATGCCAACTTTCAACCTTTTCAGAGTTCATTTGTAGTGCTTTTCAATTTCAGGGTCATTTAGCTTAAAAAAAATCAGTAAATGCATGAAAAATACCAGATGAAGTCAGAAAGGGTTGAAAATTGATTGTGTGTCTTTGAATGGTTCATTTTGAACACACAAAAAGTCTGGAGTTCAAATAAGTTCAAAAAAATGAAATACATTTGTAACAGATGAGTTTTCGTCCGAAACCTTGATACTTCGAAAGAGATTGTCCGTTTTGTACACGAAGTGCATCCAGTTTTTGCCGTAACCCTCTAAACTTTTTAGCACATGCTATGTGGGTGAAATTATGATACCATGCCAACTTTCAACCTTTTTAGAGTTCATTTGTAGTGCTTTTCAATTTCATGGTCATTTAGCTCAAAAAATTCAGTAAATGCATGAAAAATACCAGATGAAGTCAGAAAGGGTTGAAAATTGATGATGTGGCTTTGAATGGTTCGTTTTGAACACACAAAAAGTCTGGAGTTCAAATAAGTTCAAAAAAATGAAATACCTTTGTAACAGATGAGTTTTCATCCGAAACCCTGATACTTCGAAAGAGATTGTCCGTTTTGTACACGAAGTGCATCCAGTTTTTGCCGTAACCCTCTCAACTTTTTAGCACATGCTATGTGGGTGAAATGATGATACCATGCCAACTTTCAACCTTTTCAGAGTTCATTTGTAGTGCTTTTCAATTTCAGGGTCATTTAGCTCAAAAAAATCAGTAAATGCATGAAAAATACCAAATGAAGTCAGAAGGGTTGAAAATTGATGATGTCGCTTTGAATGGTGCATTTTGAACACACAAAAAGTCTGGAGTTCAAATAAGTTCAAAAAAATGAAATCCCTTTGTAACAGATGAGTTTTCATCCAAAACGCTGATACTTCGAAAGAGATTGTCCGTTTTCTACACGAAGTGCATCCAGTTTTTGCCGTAACCCTCTCAACTTTTTAGCACATGCTATGTGGGTGAAATGATGATACCATGCCAACTTTCAACCTTTTTAGAGTTCATTTGTAGTGCTTTTCAATTTCATGGTCATTTAGCTCAAAAAAATCAGTAAATGCATGAAAATTACCAGATGAAGTCAGAAAGGGTTGAAAATTGATGATGTGGCTTTGAATGGTTCATTTTGAACACACAAAAAGTCTGGAGTTCAAAAAAATGAAATACCTTTGTAACAGATGAGTTTTCATCCGAAACCCTGATACTTCGAAAGAGATTGTCTGTTTTGTACACGAAGTGCATCCAGTTTTTGCCATAACCCTCTCAACTTTTTAGCACATGCTATGTGGGTGAAATGATGATACCATGCCAACTTTCAACCTTTTCAGAGTTCATTTGTAGTGCTTTTCAATTTCAGGGTCATTTAGCTCAAAAAATCAGTAAATGCATGAAAAATACCAAATGAAGTCAGAAAGGGTTGAAATTGATGATGTCGCTTTGAATGGTGCAATTTGAACACAAAAAAAGTCTGGAGTTCCAATAAGTTCAAAAAAATGAAATCCCTTTGTAACAGATGAGTTTTCGTCCGAAACCCTAATACTTCGAAAGAGATTGTCCATTTTGTACACGAAGTGCATCCAGTTTTTGCCGTAACCCTCTCAACTTTTTAGCACATGCTATGTGGGTGAAATGATGATACCAGGCCAACTTTCAACCTTTTCAGAGTTCATTTGTAGTGCTTTTCAATTTCAGGGTCATTTAGCTCAAAGAATGATCTAATAGCAAAAAGAATGAACTAGAATTTTTTTATGAAACTCTAATAGCAAAAAGAATGAACTAAAAATAATCAATTAAAATATTCTGTTATGATCAACTAAAACAAAACTATAATATTCTTCAATAGCAAAAAGAATCAACTAAAAAGAATCAATTAAATATAATATTTTTCAATAGCAAAAAGAATCAACTAAAAAGAATCAAAATAATATTAACTAAAATTATCAAAGTATTTATTTGTTAAAAACTTTAATAGTAAAAATAATGAACTAAAAAGAATCAATTAAATATAATATTTTTCAATAGCAAAAAGAATCAACTAAAAAGAATCAAAATAATATTAACTAAAATTATCAAAGTATTTATTTTTTAAAAACTTTAATAGTAAAAAGAATGAACTAAAAATAAAATAAATAAAGCAAAAAACAAAAAAAAATACTGGAAAAAAATTAAAAAAATGCCGCCTACTGGGCCAACACGGCCTGCATACGACTAGAAACCCATCACGCTAGTTGGGCCGGGATGCAGGCCCGCAGAAGGCCCAGAAGGCCCACAGGCAGTGAGAGCGATTAGGCCCGTAGGCCTGCTAAAGAGAAGAGCTCGAGATGGTTGGCGCAGCCGCGCTTATAAACCACTCTCGACGCCTCTCAGCTAGCGAGGTGGGACTAAACATCCACCTGCCCGACGCCGTGCCAGCCGCAGCCCTTTCGTCCCGGTTGGTGGCACCAACCGGGACCAATGCCCACCTTTCGTCCCGGTTGGTGGCACCAACCGGGACCAATGCCCACCTTTCGTCCCGGTTGGTGGCACCAACCGGGACAAAAGGTCTCCGCTTCCCGCCCTTTGGGCTGCTGAAAATAGACATTTAGTCCCGGTTGGTGGCTCCAACCGGGACGAAAGGGGGGCATTGGTCCCGGTTGGTGCCACCAACCGGGACTAAAGGGTGGGGTATATAAGCCCACACTTGGGAAATTTTCACACTTCATCCGCACTCGCCCCCGACGATGCCGAGCACATCGACGCCGCCAGGCTGCCCCGACGCCGTCCGCCGCCCCCGCCGTTGTCGTCGCCCCTGCCCCGGCCCACCCCCGTCGTCGCCCGCGCCCCTTCCCCGGCCCTCCCCCATCGTCGCCGTCGCCCCTGCCCCGAGCCCGTGCCCCTACCCCGGCCCGCCCCCACCGTCGCCGCGCCCCTGCCCCGTCGTCGCCGTCGCCGTCGCCGTCCTCGCCCCCGACCCCGCACCCCTGCCCCGTCGTCGCCGTCGCCGTCGTCGTGCGAGCCCCGCTGTGAGCCGCCGCGCCGCCCCGGCCGTTTTTTTTATTAATCATGTTTATGTAATGTATGTATATATATGTACATGTATACGTAGATGCTTAGTGTATTTTTTTGATACGATGAATTTTTTAGTCATGTTTATGTATATGTATGTATATGTATATGTATGTATATGTAGATGTAGATGCTTAGTGTATTTTTTTGTTTATTAATTTTTTTTGTTCATATATAATGTAGATGTATATGTATGTATGGATGGATATCGATGGATGTATGTATATAGAAACATCGTAGAAAATTAACCGTAACTCCGATGAAAATGAGTTAATTAAAAGACTCACTAAGTTAAAATTTACCCCCTCCCCAATAACTTCGACATGAGGGGGGGACGTCGGACATGCATGAGAGAGAGGCGATCCGCTCGCCCGACCAACTATCGAGGCCATCCAAACCCTAGAAGAAAGAGCGTCGTTGTCGATCTACCCCCTCCCCGATAACTTCGACATGAGGGGGGACGTCGGACATGACATGAGGGGTGAGCGTCGTTGTCGTCTACCCCCTCCCCGATAACTTCGACATGAGGGGTGGCGTCGGACATGACATGAGGGGGGACGTCGGACATGACATGAGGGGTGAGCGTCGTTGTCGTCTACCCCCTCCCCGATAACTTCGACATGAGGGGGGACGTCGGACATGTCATGTGGAATTTTTTTTTGTTCGTATAGAAAACTCCGGTAACATAGATTTATCAAGAATGCCCCCATTATGGATGTGCACAAGTTGATCCAATTTTTTTCTGATCTCATCTATATATATATTCTTCTATATGTCACGTTGTCTGTCAAAGTATTGAAGAAATCCATGGCTTCATCATTAGCCGGAAGTAACATGCGTATGATGCTACGAAGCTCTTCAAAATTGTTTTGGAACGGAGTTCCGGATAGAATAATTCGCTTTTTGGTACGAATTTCAGCAAAGGCCTTCCAAATAGCGATATTCGGAAGGCTCTTGCTGAACTTCGTACCAAAAAGCTAATTAATTGTCCTATCTGGGACTCCGTTCCAAAACAATTTTGGAGAGCTTCGTACCATTATGCGTCTGTTACTTCCGGCTAATGATGAAGCCATGGTTTTCTTGAATCCTTTGACACTAGACAACGTGACATATAGAAGGGTAGATGAGATCAGGAAAAATATGGACCATTTTCTGCACATTCAGAATGGCGCCATTTTGTTAATTAAATCCCGTAAAGGTTAAGAGAATCCCTTGTTTGACATTCATGAGAGAGGCGGTCCGGACGTCGGACATTCATGAGAGAGGCGGTCCGGACGTCGGACATTCATGTTTGTATATTAATTGCCATGTTGAAATATTTGCAGAAACTATGGAACAAAGAGACGAAGAACAAGAACAGTTGTTGGGGGACATAATCCTCGGCGGACGTGATGTCTTGTCATTTCTCAACGACACCGATATCTGGAAGGAGAGGATCACGGCTCCGGTGATCGAACAATGGAGGAGGAAGGACATGATCATGATGGCTCCGGTGACCGAATGCCGGAGGAAGAAGGAGACCATGATGACGGCTCCAGTGACCGAACGGAGGAGGGAGCTGTTGGAAAGTCCGGCGAGGTATATATATTAATTAAGCCTGTGCTGACTAGCTAATTGATGCATTAATTGTTTTGGTATGTACATATATTAACTCTTCTTTCTTCTTTTATAGCCCTCCGGATCGAGCCAAACTTCGGTAACGAGACGAGGCCCGAAGAAGAGGTTGCGCAAGGATGAAAGGTTCACGATCACAGCACTCGCAGACGATGGCCATCCGATTGAACCCAAGCGGACCAAGGACGCATTTTCTGCTCAGTGCGGAGCTATTGTTAGGGACAACATCCCGATCAGCATCAAGCAATGGAATAAGCCTAAGGACGGCGCGTCTGAAGGTGATTATGTTACCGATAGACAGAAAGATGATCTTTGGACCGCGCTGAAGGCAAATTTCACCCTACCGCCAGAGGAGGATCCGAATAAGCCAGTTATAGAGCCACTGGTCAAGGCGTGTGCTCTTAAGAAGATGGCATATCTATTCAGGAGGTGGAAGAATGAGTTGAAATCAAAGTTTGTCGACAAAGGGAAGACTCAAGAATTCACCGGCCGATTTGAGAAGATAAGAGATCACTGGCCCGCATTTGTGGCCTACAAGACATCGGACAAGAGTAAGAAAATGTCAGAGACAAACAAGAACAATGCTGCAAAGAAGCAGTATCACCATCACACGGGGTCAGGTGGCTACCTCAAACCCGGCCGTTGTGGGTCAAAGTTGAGTATGACCTGATTGCTAAAGGGGTCGTACCACAGACATTGAACTGGCCAGACCGTTCAAGGACTTGGTTCTTCGGGGTTGGGGGAACTTTGGACCCTGAAACAGGGAAGTGCCGTTGGACGGACGAGCAACATGCAATACCCGTCACGAAGCTTCAGAAGTATATCACCGCAGCGCAGGAAGGGACGTTCATTCCCGACAGAGAGAAGGACGAGCTGACTGAGGCCCTAGGGAATGCTGAGCACCCTGGACGAACACGAGGCACACCAGGCTCCGTTCCGTGGAAGGTTGGGTTTCCCGACGCAGGCGGTTACAGAAGCCGGGAGAGAAAGAGGAAAGCGGAGCTGAGCGACATGCAGAAGATCAATGCAAGACTACAAAAGATAGAGGAACTTGAGAGCCAACGAGCTGCCGGCCAACCATCTCATTGGCCCGAAGCTACCCCAGAAGCTACCCCGCCATCTCAGCGGAGAAGCAGCGTGGCTTCCACGGAGCCCGTTCAGCCTGACTTCACGGCTCCTATCTACCCCGTGGATACTATCACGGAGGCTCAACATTGCGAGCTTATGACGAAATACCGGAACCTCACTTTCAAGGCGGCTGTCGGCTCTGTTGCACCTCCTCAACCCAACGGAACTTTTCACTGCCTTCCGATTCCACATGGCTATGCTGTTGTGATGGTGGATGAAGTAATGGAGGGATTTGAGGAGCTCGAGCTTGACCACTCTACAGGTGAAGGGGAGAATCAGCTGGTTCGTGCTTTGAGGAGTACATGTCTATGGCAGAAGGAGTACATCAAGCTTCCAAACTGGACGCCTCCGCCTCCTCCTCCTCCTCCGGCGAGTCAGGGCACTCCGCCTCCTCCTCCTCCTCCTCCGCCGCCGAGTGATCAGGGCACTCCGCCTCCTTCTCCGGCTCCTTCGACGCGTGAGGGCACTCCACCTCCTCCTTCGCCTACTCTGGCGCGTCGGAGCAGTCCGCCTCCTCCTCCACCTCGTCGGGAACGGCGGAAGACAGACGCCGCCGCTCCGGCTCCTCCGGCGCGTTGGAGCACTCCGCCTCCTTCTCCTCCTCGTAAGCAACGACGGAAGAGAGACGCCGCCGCTCCGGCGGCTAGCAGTACAAGCAGAGGCGGGAGGCAATTCAGATACGGTCCATCTCTTAAGCATGTGGAAAAGTTACCATATGAGAGGACCGAGTCTGAAAACGCGGAGATATGTCGTGCCCAAGTGAGGGACCATTTTGCAAAGAAAACTCCACCTCCGAAGGAGAAGCTAGATCCGGTGAAAGTGAAGCGCACTATCGATGCCCTGAAGCGACCACCACCGCCTCCGCCGGATTCCAACTTTTTCCGCTGTATTAAAAAGACATATCAAGATGCGCGGCGGTCGGGAAGTACTTCCAGTGATGCAAGGTTAGCAAAACGAAGAAGTGGGAAAAAAATTCCCCAGCTCGGCGAACAGGCGAACCAATCGTGCCCCCCGCTCAAGGTGTCTAGCGATATCATCGCTAATCATCTGGGGATGGTGCCCGGTACCAATCCTGGTGATTACCTGAGCGATGATGTACAGTTTGAGCCGTTGGAGATGGACGAATTCAGTTACCGGTACGGGCGGCCTCTTGTCAAACCTGGTCATCCTCCTCTAACAACGATGATGCGAAAATTCCATGAATGGTACTTGAAAACCTGCCGCGAGTCTGGGAAGGATGCTTTGACGCTGAGAATTAAAGAGGAGCATGACCTCGTTGGAATGGATCAGTTGTCTGTTGAATTTGACGAGATATTCCAGTTATACAATCAAAAGGCCCTCGACAAAACAATCTTGACTTGCTACTGTCTGTAAGTACTACTTCTGTAATTAAGTCTCTCTATATATATAGCTCAGCTCTTTCATTGCATGTATATATAATTATCCTCACTATATTATGCAGATTGAAGATCGTCGAATGCAGAAAAGCACAAATCTATGACATTGGGTTCATTAACCCAAATATCATACATGAGTTTACGGTTAAAAACAATGTCACACAAACCGAGGACAACTTGCTACAATCGTTGCTTAAAAATCAAAACAAAGAGACAATACTCTTTCCTTACAACTTCAAGTGAGTGTTACTGTCTTGTGCATATTCGGTTTTCCTTATTACTCAAGGTTATAGTAATGTAATTGATGAGTTATGCATGCGTGCGCAGTTTCCACTTTATTCTACTAGAGATTAAGCTTGAGCGGGGAGTAGTAATCGTCTTAGACTCGAAACGAAAAGATCCCCAGGAATATGCGGACATGACTGAAGTGCTCCAGAAGTAAGTTCAATCGATCATTATCGCATCATATCGGCAACTTTGTTCATTTCCTGATATCAAGTAATTATTTTCTTTGTCTGGCAGGGTTTGGAAAGAGTTCACCGCAATTGTTCCGGCACTGTCGAGGGAGCTGCGATTTACACACCCGAAAGTAAGTACTACTAGCTAGTTCCGCGCATCTCCCATTGATTCTAGTTTCATCAATACCATTTATCATGCTTGATTATCAGTTTGATTGAACTCTATTTCTCGTAAAGTGCTTGTGGCAGGAAACCGGGAATGATTTTTGTGGATACTACGTTTGCGAGTTCATCTACAACGCGACGACCCCTAAGCGGGGCTACTCTGAAAAACAATTTCAAGTGCGTAAGCAATAATATTCACAATTTTATTTTATTACCATGATTTGTGTTGACTTTCATTCAGATATATGTATTGACCCCCTTCTTCAAATTAGATGTGGCAGATGTGGGATGAACTCCTACCACATGATCGCATACGAGCAATTCAAGAGGAATTGGCGGGATTCTTTCTTGACCACGTCATAAATAAAGCCGGAGAATACCATCTGGAATTTGACTTTAGATGTTAGGGATTGTAAGAGATCTTATATTGTATATATGTAGCTAGTAGCGTCGGATAGATATACGAAAACTTGTTGTTCGACCAATCTCTCGGAGAAAGAGAGGTCGATCACTTCTCTGTGTATATGTTCATGACGATCTTGTGTACTTAATGGTTCCTTCATTTGCTTACTAGCTAGCGTGTCGAGTTCTCTCTATAGTAGCTAGCGTCGACAAAGCACGGAGAAAGAGAGGACACTTCTCTCTATTAGCTAGCTAACACAATATGAAACCCCTAAATTAACCCTCCAAAACCCCCTAAACCCCCCCTTTCAAAAAAAAACAGAAACCCCAGCTCCTGCCAGATGCTGGCGCGTGGATGCGTTTTGGTCCCGGTTGGTGTTACCAACCGGGACTAAAGGTCCTCCTGCCTGGGCTCCCCGCAGCGGCCACGTGGAGGGCCTTTGGTCCCGGTTTGTAAGCAAACCGGGACTAAAGGTTTTGGATATTAGCCCTTTAGTCCCGGTTCCAGAACCTTGACAAATGGCCCTCTGGAACCGGGACAAATGGCCCTTTTTCTACTAGTGATATGGTTAACAAGGAGGAAAAGGATGGTCTAAATTAATCAGGTAAAGAGCTGGGCATGCTCCAATATGAGGTCGAAGAAGAAAAGTACGTTTCTAGGAGTGTTGACAATGACTTGGATGTTTTTAATTGGTATTACAGCGATAGTCATGACAAAAATCAGTTGTAAAGGTGTAGGGTGTTATGCTTGTGTCAGTACTGAGAGGTAAGCCTGTGGTCTGTGAATTAGCATTGCACTATTGGAAGGTTCAGTTTTAACATATCTTCAGAATTATGCCTTTTTAATGTGTTCTTGCATTTGGGTGGATTCCTATAATATATTGCTATGTAATCACATCCTGGTTTGCCGGGACTTGAAATTTTTTATGCAGTGAACTGTACTTGCTTCCAAAAATGGTATTCTGTTTTTTCTTACCTTTCATTGGCCAGTTAATGCTAACCAACTATCAAAGTCTCAGGTTAGCTTGAAATTACATTTCTTCATCTATATGATTATTATAACACTACCTATATGTCCCGATAGATTTCATGCGCATAAAGAAAAAATATAGTTAGCTTATGAACTATCATCAGTTGCTTTTAACATTTATTCTTCGATCCTTATTCTATGTAGCACAACTAGGATGACTATGTGCTTGATCTGCCACTACCACGATGCATTCTAATACGTATCTCTTGCACGTGTTTTATGTTTCGACTCTTAGAACCTCGCCAGCACCTGTATCCCTATGTGTAGTTTACGTTTCCCTCTATCTAACAGTTCAATTTATGTATCTATGCAAAATAAATAAACATGGCAGTATGGCCAAAAATGAAGAAAGAGCAATCAAAGAAAAAAAAAAGACCAGCAAATACAGTACCAATGAAAAATACATCAGACTATACACCACCAAACAAAAATTGGTCGGTGAACCAACCCTTTCGCTGCACTTCATGTACCAATTGTTTAACGACACAAACAACATATAATCAGGCGGGCACTCCTACGGACGCCGCGCCTCTTCAGCGCTAGTGTAATATAATAGGGCCAGACGGAGGGCGCAATGAATGCGACGGCAGCTCGTCCTGAACACGTAGAACAGCTAGTCCGAACACGGCTCAGCAAATTTCCTGTGCCCCGCTGAGCCGTCTCCGTCCCCCGTACTCACTAACGGCGACCCACCCCAGGCCCTCATAAATGTCCGCAGCGTCGCCTCCCACACCGAACCCTACGCAAAAATCTCACATCTGTTCGTCCAGCTCCTGCTTGCAGATCCTAGCCGGACAGGTCTCTCGCTGTATCACCTCTCCCTGAAAATGAAAGGCGTTGTTCTTTCAGTCAAACTATTTGGAGACCGACATACAGCTGAGCCGCAGTACCATTCCACATCACCTCCTCTACGAACTCGACTGCTTGTTCGTGCTCCATGCGCTCGCCGTCGACCCAATGCTTGAAGAGCCAGGGGACTGCATACAGCGTCAGGTAAGAATGCATGTCCAGGGGAGAGATCTGTCACATGGAATTGCTACCCGCAAGCACTCGTACCTGAATCTCCAATTCCTCGGCGGTGTCACCGTCTTCATACCTCCTCGTCGTGCCACTCGCAGCGGATTCAGCCGCCGATGGTGCCATATGGAGGAACGCTCGTTTCTTCTGTGTTCTAATCTTTTTTTTTCTTTTTTTCTTTTTTTTTGCGGGTGACTTCTGTGTTTGAATCTACAACGTTGCTATCGCCACCAAGGCAGCTGATGGTCGTCCAACCCTACACTTGTTGCATTTACTCTCCCAGCAGTTCGAAATTTGAATCACACACCCACAGCTCAGGAACAAACGCATGCTAATGTAACCCTGCATGTAGGCCAAGTGTCACCAGCGAATTCATGCAGTAGACGACTCTAAAAAAAACCATGGGTCCTAATATTAGCAAGGGTGTGCCAACAAATAAGATTCAGCCAAGGTTCCAAGGAGCATTTTTTTAGAAATTGCGAATCAAAGTTTGTACAGAGGAAATACCACACAATTTTCTCAATGGTACAGGATGTCACATGACTCTTAAAACAGAGGAACAAGCGTGGAGCAATGCTTACTAAAACACACTAGAAAATCCTCGCCGAACAAGAATACACAATACAAACTTAAATACAACAGCGTATTTTTCAGCAATACCCAGCAGCCTTGTGCATGTGTTCTGGCGGTGCCCTTCCATGGTGCCCTTCAATACCACAGTTCTTGCATTTTCCCGGCTTGCGTGGTTTCTTGGGGGCATCGCCTCGGTCCGGACAGGTTGTTCGCTTGTGACCTTCACGCCGACAGATGCTGCAGAACCTCGTTCGTTTGCTCAGACCTTCGTAAGGTGCTTTCTCCCTGCTATTCGTCGGCCTTCCGACCCTTCTCTGCTTTTCTGGAGCTGCTAGACCTTGTAGGGCATTCACACTAGCAGAGCGGCCTGCACTGTCCCCATGGTCAGCAACGTCGTCACCAACAAAAGCAACCTCTCCATTGCCAGGCAATCTTCCAGGCGGCAAATTTGCCAACCGGTCCTCAAAACCCAAACCATCCCTTTTCTCTGCCAACGGTGCGCCACTCACCAACAAAGCATCCACACCAGCAAACATGTGATCGAATGATTCTACGCTCGCATCGCCCATCCGCACGACTTCCATAGCTTTCATGTATAGTGTCGAATGCCTGCAGGTGAAAGACATGTTAACTGAATGGTCCTTCTGGTACCGAATCAGGTGTTTTGGTAGTATGCCCCTCGCGTCCTTGGTCCACCGCTTCACTATATGCTTCACAGGGATCTCCTCCAAATGAAGTACATCCATGACCTGCGTTCACAATTTGACCTCTCCTGCACGCAATCTAAGATCACCTGCTAAATTTCTTATCCATAAATTTATTCTGGTACACAAAGTGATAAAGTCCAGGAAAGTTACCCTTAACACATGGCAGCATAACATCCCGGTGTGCTCGAATTGTCCACACTTGCACTAAACTCTGACTGGTCCTCACTTACTGTAACCTCGTACACAACTCTGCTCCATTTCTCTCTTTTCGCTGCATTGCTGTGTGTCGTTACATACTTCCTCATCTTCTCTACCTCCGTGACATTGTATGTTGTGCCTTCAATCAGTAGACGACCAAATTCCTCGAACATAGCTCTAGTATAAATTTTTCCTGCGTGCCGCTCTATTGACAAATTTGTCCTCCTAACAACTCCACCCTGTCAAACAGAGGTCAGTTTCATAGGATGCGAACAGAATAATATTGAACAATTGTTTCGTGCGGGGCAGTGGTGCCGGTGTTGGGCAGTAAATCTATGCAAAAGGAGTGTACTGAACTTACAATCATTGTCCTCTTCTCCTCGTAGCTTTCCTCACGCTCACGATCAAACTGTAACCTCATGTATTGCCTAACAAAACGGGCATCGGGCTTGCAGGGGCATGTACGTCTTCAGCATGTGGTTCGCACTCTCGCTGTGCTGTGTGCTTGTCATCTCGGCACAGAAAACCCCTTTAAAGTATGGTTTTGTCCACTTTGTTCTGATTTCGTAGATCTGCATCATGTACGGGTGCTTCCTCAGGTTGTATTTATCCAGCAGCATAGCCCACGCCGTCTCAAACTCATCTTCTGTTAACATGTGGTTCACAACCTTATAGAATTCAGCTTGGAAGTCGCTCTTCTTAGTGTACAGGGGACCCAAGCTCTCCTTTGCCTTCTTCAGCACATGCCATTTGCACCACCGGTGCACAGTATCTGGATAAACTTTGCTGATCGCCACCTCCATAGCTCTGTTCTGGTCTGCTAGGGAGTCACACTAGTCAGTTCCACTACAATTGTAAGTTAGTTTTAATCTGTGAACACAAATACAAAAAAAATACAAAACATTGAAAGGTACTTCTCCGCAGAGAGCACTGACCTGTCAATATAGTTTTGGGGCAGGTCCTCCCATCATCCGCAAAAACTCAGCGAAAACCCATTTGAAACTCTCTACGTGCTCGTTTCGCATTAGCACTCCAGCAAGGATAATGCTTTGAAAATGGTTGTTAACCTCCACAAACAGCCCAAATGGCTTGTCGTATAGATTGGTTCTATATGTCGTGTGGAATGTGATGACGTCCCCAAAGAAACGGTACTGCATTTGACTGCTTCCATTTGTCCACATCAAGTTCTTCACCCTGCTTGCACTGTCTGCCAGAGCCCTATACGTAAATGCCGGGTCACCTGCAATAATGTCTGCAAACACCTCCAAAGTCTTCCTAACATCATCGTCTGCTTGCTCCCGGCTTATCTTTCCACATATGTTTCTGAGAGTCCTCTTCATGAAAGGCATCTTCTCAACCGACCCGAAGAAGCTCCCGATTATGCTATACACCTTACCAAGGTTGACATTGTTTTCTCTCAGCTGTCTTATCAAGTCTTTAGTGTAGACATCGATGTGTTTGTGGGACGGCAGTGCACCTTTTCTCCCATCGATAGGGACATTGAATGATTGTGGCTCTCACGGTGCTCTGTGATGTACCAACTGTTGTTAGACGCGCACAACCACCTAATCAGCCCAGGACACTCACATCTGCATGATCTACTCTTCTCCGCCTCTGGTTTCCCCTGCATTTCAGTTAAACACCATAATGTCAACAATATCACGCACAAATAGCACGTCCAAACATGGCTTTTTACCATTTTTAAATTGAAACAATGTAATCAGATTTTCAGGGTGCACCGAGCAACCGCAGACGATTTCTTGCATTGACTTTGCCCTCTCGGCGTTCAATCTGCTCTTACCGTATCTAATCCCAAATCCGACCTCCCATGAATACAAGTTGTAGAAGTCGTACGCCTCGCCAAGTGAATCGAAACTCAGACCGAGAGCAGGTCGTACTACACTTTTTGTGGGTTCCTCTGTGTATTTGCGAATAGACTGCTCCAGAGCACTCATCCTATAGGGACATGGTGTCCGGTCTGGTGGTGCACTTCCGAGGCGTGTTGAATAAACCCAAGTCTGCAGTGTTAGCTAGTGTCTGTTTTCAGTCTTTCGTCAGTTTCGTCAGTTTAGTTCAGGTTGTTTCTGTCAACGAGAATAGCTCGAGGTTAGTTAGCGCCAGGAGCGAGTCTGGCGCCCCTCTGATCGCTCGTGGGATGGCACGAGCACCACGATCGGTGGTGGCGCATAGTTAGGGGCTATGAGCCCGTTTCCTTTGCTGTACTCGGAATAAATTCAGTAAAATGCACAACAGAAAAGCTGCAAGTTTTGCGCAGCACAAACCTCCTGTTCTCCTTCCTCCCTGCCGTCGAGTGAGAAGAGAGAACCAGAGAGAAGCGAGATTTGCTGACAATTGGCATCAGAGCTTGAGTTCCGATCCAAGGGATGGCTGGACCAGGCGACGACACCGGTGGTAGCACGACGCCGCCGACTCCGCGGGCAAGGATCTCCGGCGACACAGAGATTGTCGTGGCAGGGCGATCCATGGCGCGGATGGCGCGCGACACCGGCAGCGCGGCGTGGCCGCAGCTGACGAGGACCAACTACACCGACTGGGCCGTGCTGATGCAGGTCATGATGGAGGGGCGGCATCTCTGGGACGCCCTCCAGACGGGCACGGCCGAGCGCAGCGAGGATCGTCTGGCGCTCGAGGCCATCCTGCACGGGGTACCGCCAGAGATGGCGCCCATCCTCGCCGGCAAGTCGACGGCGAAGGAGGCGTGGGACTCCCTGAAGACGATGAGGCTTGGTGTGGCAAGGGTGCGCCAAGCGAAACTGGCGACCCTCACCAAGCAGTACGGCGACATCAAGTTCGCTGACGGCGAGTCCGTGGACGATTTCGCCATGCGCCTCATGGCAATGACGACTCAGATGGCCCAATTCGGTGAGACAATTCCTGAGAAACGCATCGTAAGAAAATTCCTTTCAGTTGTGCCCAAGCAGTTCTCGCAGATTGCTTTGTCGATCGAGACTCTGGTCGATCGAGACACCATCTCTCTCGAAGAACTCACCGGGAGACTGAAGGCGGTGGAGGAACGCCACGAGCTGCACCAGGCCACCGACGGCATGGGGCGGCTGCTTCTCACAGAAGAGCAGTGACACGCCCGTTTCAAGTCCGGCGATCAGCACGCCGGCGGCTTGCGTTCCGGCGCGACTCGAGGCCGACGTGGAAGAGGTCGCGGCCACCGTGGTGGCGGCGGCGGGCGCGGCCAGAACGGGGATGCTGGTAGAGGAAATGGCGGCGCCTCCAGTGCTGGCAACGACGACGACCGTGACAAGTGTCGCTACTGCAACATCAGTGGACACTGGGCACGTGACTGCAGGAAAAAGAAACGCGACGAGGACGCCAAGGCTCTCCTTGCCCAGGCACACGACGGGGACGACGCCGACCCCACACACCTACTCATGGCACAGGTGTGTGAACTGTCCGGAGATCTTGACGATCTCGGCGGCCGGGTCGAGCTGCGCGAGGAGCGCGTGGAGGCTCACCTGGGCCTGGCCACGGACGAGCACTCTGGCGTCTGGTTTCTGGACACAGGCGCTCGCAACCACATGTCCGGCGAGGAGGCCTCCTTCAACGAGCTTGATCGTCGCGTCACCGGCACCGTCAAGTTCGGCGACGGCTCGGTCGTCGACATCTGCGGACGCGGCTGCATCCTCTTCACCGACCACACAGGCGGTCACCGCGTCCTGAGCGGTGTCTACTTCATCCCGCGCCTCAAGAGCAACATCATCAGCATCGGGCAGCTCGACCAGATCGGGTGCCGGTCGGAGATAGAGCACGGCGTCTTTACCCTCTACGACAAGGCGTCGGATCGTGGCAAAGGTGCAGTGCGCCGACAACCGGCTGTACCCGTACGCACTCCAGCTCGCGCGCCCTGTCTGTCTGGCCGCACGGTGCGCGATGGACGAGGCGTGGAGGTGGCATGCCAGATGCGGCCACCTCAATTTCCAGGCGCTCCGCAAGCTCGCCCAGAAAGGAATGGTGCGCGGGCTGCCCTCCATCGACCACGTCGACCAGGTGTGCGACGAGGGCCTCGCCAGCAAGCAGGGGCGTGCCTCGTTTCCTGCTGAGGCAAACTACAGAGCGGAGCAGGTCCTGGAGCTGGTGCACGGTGATCTGTGCGGACCGATCACGCCCGCCACGGCCGGTGGGCGACGCTACTTCCTCCTCCTCCTCGACGACATGTCCAGGTACATGTGGATATCGGTACTTCGTTCCAAGCATGAGGCCACCGCAGCGATCGCGTGGTTCCAGGCGCGCGTGGAAACAGAGACAGGGCGCAAGCTGCGTGCACTACGGACGGACCGCGGCGGCGAGTTCACGTCCGTCGACTTCAGCGACTACTGCGCAGATCGTGGGGTGCATCGGCAGCTCACGGTGCCGTACTCCCCTCAGAAAAATGGCGTTGTGGAGCGCCGTAACCAGACGGTGGTGGCCATGGCCAGGAGCATGATGAAGGCCACGTCCATGCCTGGTGAGTTCTGGGGGGAGGCGGTCACCACTGCAGTTTTCATACTGAACCGATCGCCGACGCGCTCCGTGGTCGGCACGACTCCGTACGAGGCGTGGCATGGCGACCGCCCTCCGGTGCATTTCCTGTGCACATTTGGGTCTGTGATGCGCACGTGAAGGCGGTGAGGCCGCACCAGAGCAAGCTCGAAGACCGATCCACGCCGATGATATTCTTCAGGTACGAGGAGGGCGGCAAGGCATACCGAGCATATAATCCCGCAACCAGGCGTTTCCATGTCATGCGAGATGCGGTCTTCGACGAATCAGCACGGTGGAACTGGGAGGACACCTCTCATGGCGCTCCGGCGATGGTGGGTGAGTCGTTCACGGTAGCTTACCCTGCTTACAAGGTGCAGATCGCTCGAGGCAGCGGCGAAGAAGCAGAGCCGCAGACGCCAGAAACTCCGCGGCCATCTGCTGTGGCGAGTGCAGAGTCAGCGACAGATAGCCCCATCTCTGTCAGAAGCCCGGGAATTGCTGGTGCGGCGATCCAAACCCCTGCCGCGTCCTCCACTCCAGCTGGGTGGAATTCGTCTCGCCGCCTTCGGGGAGCACGGTGCTCGCCGCCGCCGATGACACTGGCGTGGTCCATCGCTTTCGCCGCGTCACCGACCTCATCGGCGTCCACGACGGCCCCATCCAGCCAGCGGAAAGGCTGCTGATCGCCTCTACCGAGGAACCGAGCACGTTCAGGGAGGCGGAACTCGATCCAGGCTGACGCGAGGCGATGATCCAGGAGATGAACTCGATCGAGGAGAACAATACGTGGGAGCTCACTGATCTCCCCGCCGGCCACCGTGCCATCGGTGTGAAGTGGGTCTTTCGGGTCAAGAGAGATTCTGCCGGCGCGATCGTCAAGTACAAAGCTCGCCTCGTCGCCAAGGGATTTGTGCAGAAACCCGGGACCGACTTTGATGAAATCTTCGCTCCAGTGGCGCGCCTGGAGTCTGTGCGTGTGCTGCTCGCGCTCGCCGCGCACGAGGGATGGCCGATCCACCACATGGATGTAAAATCGGCTTTCCTCAACGGCGATCTGAAGGAAGAGGTCTACGTCGAGCAGCCTCCAGGATTCATCGCCGTCGATCGCAAGCACAAGGTACTGAAGTTGCGGAAAGCGCTGTATGGACTCCATCAGGCGCCCCGGGCCTGGAACGCCAAGCTCGACGCCACGCTCGTCGACATGGGCTTCCACCGCTGCAACTCCGAGCACGCCGTCTACACACGCGGGTCAGGCCACGAGCTCCTACTTCTGGGGGTGTACGTGGATGACCTGGTGATCACCGGAGCTGACGCCGCGGAGATCGACAGGTTCAAGACCGCCATGAAGGCTAAGTTTCGGATGAGTGATCTTGGGTTGCTCTCCTACTACTTGGGCATTGAAGTGCGCCAGGACTCAACCGGAGTGACCATCGCGCAGAGCGCGTACGCCAACAAGATCATTGAGAAGGCTGGCCTGGCAGGCTGCAATCCCCGTCAGACACCCATGGAGGCTTGTCTGAAGCTGAGCAAGGCGAGCACGGCGGCTCCCACTGACGCCACGGAGTACAGAAGCTTGGTGGGTACGCTGCGCTATCTCACTCACACCCGGCCGGATATCACCTTCGCCGTGAGCTATGTGGGCAGGTTCATGGAGGCGCCTACTGTCGAGCACCTGACGGCGGTCAGGCACATCATCCGCGGGCACCCGTGACCTGGGGTGTCACTTCCCGCGCCGGAAGGATGACGACGCTAGGCTCATTGGGTACAGTGACAGCGACATGGCCGGCGACATCGATGATCGGAAGAGCACGTCAGGGGCGGTGTTCTTCCTGGGGGACAGCCCTATCAGCTGGCTGTCGCAGAAGCAGAGAGTGGTGGCCCTCTCCTCCTGTGAAGCTGAATTCATCGCGGCTACGACAGCTGCATGTCAGGGGGTGTGGGCGGCACGACTGCTCGCAGAGATCACCGGAGATGAGCTCCAGGTGCCGCTACTTCTGGTGGATAACAAATCTGCCATTGCCCTCTGCAAAAATCCGGTTCTCCACGACAGAAGCAAGCACATTGAAGTGCGCTATCACTTCATCAGACAATGCGTGGAGGAAGAGAAGATGACTGTTGATTACATCAGGACAGAGCACCAGTTGGCTGACATTCTGACAAAGCCTTTGGGGCGCATCAGATTCATTCAGCTGCGAGAGAAGATTGGGATGAAGAAAATAAGGTAGGCAGACTAGGATTTAGGGGGTGATTGTTGAATAAACCCAAGTCTGCAGTGTTAGCCAGTGTCTGTTTTCAGTCTTTCGTCAGTTTCGTCAGTTTAGTTCAGGTTGTTTCTGTCAACGAGAATAGCTCGAGGTTAGTTAGCGCCAGGAGCGAGTCTGGCGCCCCTCTGATCGCTCGTGGGATGGCACGAGCACCACGATCGGTGGTGGCGCATAGTTAGGGGCCATGAGCCCGTTTCCTTTGCTGTACTCGAAATAAATTCAGTAAAATGCACAACAGAAAAGCAGCAAGTTATGCGCAGCACAAACCTCCTGTTCTCCTTCCTCCCTGCCGTCGAGTGAGAAGAGAGAACCAGAGAGAAGCGAGATTTGCCGACAAGGCGTAGCCTGAATTTTCCAAAACGTAACTTTTCAGTACCATAGGTCTAGCTGAACACTGCTAAGGATGCACTAGTTGTCTGTAAGTATGTTCAAGCAGGCGGTAATTAGGGAACAGCCACCGTGTTACAGCTAACTATTTCATTTCGTTCTTTTGTAACAGTTTTCAAATAAAACTAGATTGTCTACCATTTCTGTAGGGATGAACGCCTAGGCATTTGGAAAAATAACAATTATACAAGGGGAGGACTTGCGTGCAGACCTTTTTTTCCATCCAGCGGCTTCGGGATTTACTCTGTCAATTGACTGCACCGAACGTGTTGGAGATCCCTCTGCACGCCGGCGAGCCCCCATCCGTGCCGTCTCCGGGCCATCGTTGTCGACCTGCTGCCCGCACCAGACCCAGCATTTCAGTCTGACGGGACGGCACGGTTGCCTTCTCTTGCTGGCAGTAATGCCAGAGGAACCGGATCTGGGTGCTCAAGGCTGTCGGCGAACTCCTTCCGGAGTGTTGGAAGGGAGAGAGGGGTTTGGTGGAATAGTTGTTGTATTGCTTGAGCCTCGTGGGCATTTATATAGGAGTACATGATTAACTTGGAGTACAAGACAAGGCAGGACAAATCCTATTCTATCTCATATTTCCTAACTAATCAATATACTCAACATCCCCCCATAGTCACAACGGTAGCAACGCAGACGGTGAGACTGGAGAAGAATCCGAAGGTAAGCCAACAGTCATCCCCCCACAGTCGTAACGGTCGATGCATCGTGAAATCATGGCTGGAGTAGAAACCGACGAGGTTTCTTAAGCAAGGCGGTAGCCCTTTGTGCCGAGGTCGAAGTAGCCGAGAGCGTAGGGTGGTGTAGCCGTGGTTGAGGTAGCCGTGCGAAGAATGCCCTGGTCGATGTCCAGTCGGGGTATCCGGTGTCGAGGTAGTCGCCGAGGAGCCGCGGGCGCAAGGAGGCGCCGAGTTAGTCATGGGCACAGTGGTGTCGAAGTAGTGGTGCGTCGGGAAGAAGACGTAGTTGAGACGCGTCGCGCCGGGTTTGCCAAGCCCAGGGACACATCGTGGACGAAGGCACGCATCGGTGTTGCCAGCACCGGGCATGCGTAGACGGACGAACTCAATGTTGACGATGCGTCGCTCTAGGCTTGCCATACCTGGGAACACATCGGGGACGAAGGCACGCATCGGTGTTGCCAGCACCGGGCATGCGTAGACAGGGACCTGCACGAGTTGTACGCCATGTCGGAGAAGTCAGAGGGGCCAGCAAAGAAGAACTCGACGACGATTGCGGCGTCCATCGGCGCGAGACCAATGTCACCAACGGTGGTCGGAGTAGACGAAGTGGTCGGGGTAGATGACGGCGACGCTGGCGACGGGCTGGTGCTGGACGAAGATGAAGGGGGTGGACGGGCGGCGCGGCTCGGGTGAGCGAGCTGCAGTGGGGCCGAAGAAGAGCGGCGGCGGCGGCCTGACGGCGGCGGCAGCGGCTGGTTAGGAGCGCGGCGGCGATGCTCGAACAGTGGCGGATCCAGGATTTAAACTTGGGTGTTCAATTATGTACAATTCTAATAGTATATTTATAATGACAGCATCGTACAGGAATAACAAAAAGAAAGATTATTTAATACACAATCATACAATATCTCATGGCCAAAAACCAAGGAATTGTGTCATTTTCAGAAAAAATATTGAGGATAAAATGACTGGCGGAGCTTCGGCAAGGCCGAGTGGGCCGCGGCCCGACCAGGTGTGGAGCAAAATTAGTTTTTATAGACAGCCCAACAAATGAAGACGGACACACATATATAAATACATCATGCATTAGCCTCGCACACAGCCGCATCTTGCATGTGTTTCTTGAAAATAAATATGCAGCGGACTGGAGGTGCTCAGGAGCAGCCGCTGGTACTGGACACATACACATATATGGTATATATGGTTCGGAATAAAAGTGCGTGCACTTCGGCCCGCCCAACTATTTTTTTTTTTTTTGATGCTCTGTCACTGGATAAAATGTAACAAAAACTAATTTTCAAGTAGGGATCCTTTACTTGCAGCCACTTGGATGGTGTGGGATAGACAGTCAAAACTTATGCTTGTTGGACCGAGTCTTTGAGGCCAGTTTTATACAAATTAATATGTGCTTAATGCACAAACTACACCACATTTAATACATGTACATAGTATGCATCATATATAAAAAAGTCTTGCTAAAAATATTGGGTGTACATTTGTACACCCATGCCCCCATATGGATTCGCCCCTGTGCTCGAAGTAGGCGAGGAAGAACCCAACAGCGTGACGAAGACCGCCACGGACGATGGCGTTCCCGCGCCTAGGGAGGCGGCGCGACACATGCCACGTAGAAGTCGACGCGCGGGAATGGCGGAGTGGACCGCGCACCGCGGCGCTAAGGCCCGAAGGGGCGACGAAGCGGCAGCGCGTGGGTCGGGGTGACGGCAGGAAGACCTCGGGACGGCGGCGTGGACCGCGTGCTACGGCCCGAACGGGCGACGCAGCGGCGGTGCGCCGGTCGGTGCAGCCACGGGGACGGCCTCGTGCGGCGGCGGGGACCGCGTGCCGCGGCACTACAACCCGAAGGGGCGGTGTAGCGGCGGCTCACGGGTCGGGGCAACCACGGGGAGAACCACATGGCGACGGTGCTGCGGCCCGACGGGGCAACGCAGCGGTAGCCCGTTGCTCGATCGGTGTAGGGACGCGCTGTACTCGAGACAGTCTTTATGGGACCTGCAAAAGAGCGCGCAAACAACTGGCCAGGTCGTTCGCGCAGCATGGATGAAGTGGATCGCGGGTGGTCGGGTGATCAGTGCAATCACTCGCGAGGGCGGTGTAGCTGCTCGGCGTGCGTCGCGCGGCCGTCATGAACATAGGACCGTGCACGAAGCTGATCGCATGGAGCTATGAGGTGCAACAAGCCAACGCAGGTGCTAGTGGCCAGCATGCGTGCTGCGCGAAGCACGAGCACAAGCCATGCTCAAGCCACGCGCGTACTGTGCAGGTTGCCTATCGCAGCACTCACGGCCGGCCTCGCATAGCACCAGCGCACGGAAGACGTGTCCCGCAAGAAGGAGCGTGAAACAGCCGAGCAGGATGGAGGCGAGGTTGATGGAGCAGTCCCGGTCGGAGTTGTTAGAGTAGAGGCGCGGGGTCGACGGCGGCGACGGGCGACGCAAACCGATCTTAGATCGGAAAACCAAAAAAAAAACGCCGATCAATGCGGCCGGCGGAAGAGAGAAAACACAGATCAACAGATCGGGAAAAAGACTCTCTAGGGCAGCCGGTCAACACGACCGGCAGACGAACCCTAGGTACGGGCGGTGCGGCCCCCGGTGGCGGTCATGGAGACCGACCGCCCCAGGGGCGGCGCGCGGTGCGAAAGCGGTGGGCGGTGGCTAGGTCTAGGAACTTGCGGTAGATACCATGTTGGAAGGGAGAGAGAGGTTTGGTGGAATAGTTGTTGTATTGCTTGAGCCTCGTGGGCATATATATAGGAGTACATGATCAACTTGGAGTACAAGACAAGGCAGGACAAATCCTACTCTATCTCATATTTCCTAACTAATCAATGTACTCAACACGGAGAGAGAACCTGAAAAATAGTCGTCAATGGCGGGCGCCCAAGGCCGGTGTCAGCTTATTTCTGCCCATCTGCTAGCCCACAAAAGAAGAACCGCAGAGCTCCAGATCTGTAGAAACCTAACCTGTCGACGGCATCGAGCAAGAACTCAAGCCTAGCATCTTCCATCCGGTAGCTGCCGGTGCAGATCGAGAGCCGCCGCGGTACCTACCGTACTCGAGGAGAGGGGAAGGTTTGGGTCTAATACCGGGGTCGCCGCTAGCTGGGAACGTATCTGGTACACCGGGGCAATTGGTGCTACCGGTGCACCGGACCCCGTTGCACATTCCGGAATTTTTTTAGTGCATTGACACAAAATCAATGTATGTTGTCACAAAAATTCAAATCAAAATTCGAAACATTGCTCGAGATACAAAAATGACAAATTTGAATGTCAAATTTGTCATTTTTGTATCTCGAGCAATGTTTCAAATTTTGATTTGAATTTTTGGTTCAACATACACTGATGTTGTGTCAATGCAATAAATTTTTTCCGGATTTTTTCGAATATTTTTGAATGTGCAACGGGGGACGGGTGCACCGGTAGCACCAATTGCCCCGCTAGCCAGGTTGCGTGCACGTGCGGCACACCTTGGTCGGGCAGATGGCTCAGCTATCCCCTACCGTCCTATACACATTATCTGATCCGTGGCTCAGTCGAAATTCTAACGTTCTAGTCCACGGACCAGTCCCCGCGTGCGCGTCGGCCGTCCCACCAATACGTTCTGGGACCACACACGAGCCACTGTTTCGTATCGTATTCCACCATGCGCCTAATTTTCCAAATTTCGCGTCAGACGCGCCAGACCGGTTTTTGTGGATCCCGAGCCAGGAACGGAAGGTGACGATTTCAGGAGCATCTGGGCTCGGGCCCCAAATCGTCGGTTGGGCTTCAAAGCTGGAAAAATACAAATCGACTGGGAGCGTACGCCCTTACTCGGCCCAACATAGGTCCACCCTGCAGCTCTAGGCCTTAACACAGCCTGGGCTCGAAGCGGTGGTGGGTGAAAAACGACAAAAGTGACCCTTTTCACAAAGTTCAGCGCAAATTTAAACCATATTGGATTTTTTATTTACAAAATGGCCCTTTTGCATGATGCCCGGACCCGGGGCGCCATACTAGACACCATGACGCCCTGGTCAAGGGCGCCATGCTGGTCAGCGCTCACTTTCCACGTAGGCAGAGCCTAGGACCATGATGCCCCGGGCCAGGGCGCCATGCCCCTTGAATCATCAAAACGGGCAGCCCTTGTCTTTTCCTCCAAACCCTCTCTTTCCCCCCCCTTTCTCCATCCCAGCCGCCCCTCTCTTGCCCCTCCCTAATGCCCACTAAATTTTGCGGATCAGAGCTCACTAGTAGAAAACAGGCCTTTGGACCGAAGCATTAGTCCCGGTTGGCTTTTGGACCGGGACTAATGTAACCTCTAGTCCCGGTTCATGAGGCTGGGTTTTAGTCCCGGTTCGGTTGGGACCTTTAGTCCCGGTTTGAGCCACGAACCGGGACTAAAGGGGTGGTAGCAACCGTTCGCCTGGCACGAGCCCTTTTAGTCCCGGTTCGTGGGTCAAACCGGGACTAAAGGTCCCAACCGTTCAAATCCCGCGCCTTTGGAAGTTGTTCCACGCGAGATCATATACATGGGAAACGCGGCGCTACAGTAAGCGAGACCGGCCTCCATTTCTGTTCGTCTCCCTCTCATCTCTTCTTCCCCATCCTCCACCATGAATCCAATCACTCGCTACGGGAACGTGCTCGCACATGGCACGACCAATCTCCATGTCGTCTACACGAACGACAACGCCAAAGTGGAGGTTTTTCTTTCCATGTTCGAGGAATGGCTTCAAGAGGAGGAACACAAGTTCATGGGCCTCGATCTCGAGTACACGATCGATGGTCGCAATGTTGCCGTCATTCAACTTTGTTTCAAGCAATGTGTCATGGTCTTCCAGTGGGCAAGGTAATACGAAACTTGTCATAGTTTTAATTGGGGCTTTTCTTTGATTCATAGGATAGGAAAATTGGGGCCATCGTGGGAGAACATATCATAGTTTAGGGGCTTCTTTTGATTCATAGGATAGGAAATGCATAGGAATAGGAAAGTTGCTATGATTCTTATTATACTTGTTATGATTCTTATTATACTTGTGCCGAATTATACTGGTTATGATTCTTATTATACTTTTTCTAAATTATACTTGTTATGATTCTTATTATACTTGTTCTAAATTATACTTGTTATGATTCTTATTATACTTGTTATAATTCTTATTATACTTGTGCCGAAATATACTGTTTTTAGACTAATTTTGCCATGGTGCATATAGAATTTTTCCGTGTTAAGCAAATAAAAAATACTTTTGAAGAAAATTGGTGGCAACTATTTGAAGGATAGCAAGCTTGCCATGTTTTAGTTATCATTTGTCATGGCAATTTCAGAGATTATAATTTGGCAATGATAAGCCAAAAATAATTTTATCATGGTACTTGAATAAAACATGCCATGGTCCATAAACTAATTTTGCCATGGTCCATATAGGAAGTTTTTCGTGTTAAACAAATAAAATAAATACTTTTGAATAAATACTTGTGCCGAATTATACTTGTTATGATTCTTATTATACTTGTTATGATTCTTATTATACTTGTTCTAAATTATACTTGTTATGATTCTTATTATACTTGTTCTAAATTATACTTGTTATGATTCTTATTATACTTGTGCCGAAATATACTTGTTATGATTCTTATTATACTTGTTCTAAAATATACTTGTTGCATCAGTATTTAACACATTTGTTCCATTTTATTGTTGCAGTAGTGACAAGCACTGTCCAAAACTCACGGAGTTCCTTCGCAGCGGCATATATTTTGCTAGCGTTGATATAACGAATGACAAGATCAAGATGCGCGTGGCTACAGTGGAGGCGGCCGTACCACTGACCGTAGCCGACTGCGACCAGGCGAGGCGGCACAGTGGCTGCACGCCTCCAACCACTCCATGACCTGCCCGTGCGTGGCTACAGTGGAGCCGGCCGTACAGCTTACCGTGGCCGACTGCGACCGGGCAGAGCCGCATAGTGGTTGCGCAGTGTGGCCCATGCCGCGGTGTGATGAGCACGCACCAATAGCGACGCCGGCAAGACGGACGATGCGTTGGGTGTCCAGCAGCTCCAGATTCAGATCCGGATGGCAAGACATCACGATCCGGAGCGCCATGTCCGTGCCGGCTCGTGCCGCGGACGCCTTCCAGGCCTCGACCCGCGCACATCCGGCTTCCTGCCACCGCGCCAGCCGGCTCACGGAGGTTGGCTGCACCGCCGCGGGCCAAAGGGAACGAACCAGCCCCAGGCCGGCATTCTGGAGACAGTGCATGAGCCGCACCACCATGTTCAGACGGGCTGCCGCGGCAATGCCCACCTCGCCCACTATCCAGATGGCGAGCATCCCGATATGGATGCCCTCCGAGCACTGCTCCTCCCGGCGGGCCTCCACGGCCTCCTGCGTCTTAGGAAAGAGTCCTGGGGGAAGGAGAAAGCAAGGAAATAAGACAAGAAACCGAGCCTCGAAGTGGCGCAAAACAAAACCAGACAAGAAAGCTTATGAGCAAGGAGCCGGTCGATCGCCTGCGCCTCCTCCTGCATCTCTTGCTCCTTCACCGACCAGGTGCAGGCTTGCTGATTGTAGTTCTCCTCCGCCTGGCATGCCTCCTGAAGGCTCTTCTCCAGCAGCACGTCCTTCATCGCCAGCGCCTGGCGATGCTCCTCCGCCAGCCGGTCCAGCTCCCCGTGGTGGGCCGCCTCCAGCTGCCTCCTCTCCTCCAGCTGGCGGGCCGCCTCCTCACGTAGCCGGCTGCACTCCGCGGACAGGCGGTGGCGCTGCTCGCCGGCTTCGGTCAGCTGGCCTCGGAGGGTGTCCGACTCGAGGGCGGATGCTGTGTGATGCAAACATGCCACGATCAGCTTCCCAGGCAAAGAAAAAAGAAAGAAGAAGGACGCCGCGTAAAGACTCGACCCGGCTACTTCACAGCCGGCCCGAGCCTCAGGGGCTACACCCAATGGGTGCGCTAGCGCACCCCCACTGAAGAATCCATAGCTAACATACCTCGCACTTGCCGCAGGTCCGCCTCCACGGTGGCTAGCCGGTTTTCGGCCTCCCGATACCGGTCCAACAGCATGTTGGACGCGATCACCCGACGGTTGTGAAGGGCCTGCAAATAATGAAGATGAAGAATGCCGCAATTAGACTCGACTCGGCTGCCTCGCAGCCGGCTCGCGTCTCAGGGGCTACACCCAGTGGGTACGCTGGCGCGCCCCCACTGGAAAGCTTTTGGCAGAAAACAAAGAAAAAAGCAAGAGGGGGAACGCTCACTGCAACGGACTACTCGAGGTGCACCAGCTGATCCTGCGTCTCCTGGGCGACCTGCTGCGACCTCTGCCTATAGCCGACAAACTCAGCACAGACCGCCTTCACCGCAGCCCCGAGGGGGCTGGGGACTCCCCCGCTGGTGGCGTCGCTGGCCACCGCCCAGGTCTCCTACGGCTGGGTCCTGGAGCCGACGCTGGTGTTGGCCGTGGCCGGACCCATCGACGTTACCACAAGGGAGCCGGACTCAGTCCACGGTGCGCCTCCAGGCGCCATGGTACAGGGCCCCGACGGCTCGACCGTGGAGCTGGCCGGGGGGGCCCTTCCAGCGCAAAGTTCTCAACCTCCGGGGCGCCGCCGCCTCCCACCCCGTCCGCGGCGCCTCCTCCATCGATGGGCCGGCCCGTGCCATCTCCCTCCACCTCGGGAGCCTCCGGCTCCGATGGCGTGTCCATATCCTCAGCAGGCTCGGCGGTCGCCGTCTCCATGCCTGCGGCCGTGCGCGCCTCCTCCGTGGCCTGAGCATCCGCCTCCGCCCGCCGTGCGGGGTCGTTCACCTCCTTGGACCGTCTCTCCCGGTGCGGCGGTGAAGACACCAAGCCGCCCCCCCACGACGACCAGTCGGCCGCCGCTGCCTTGACACGGGCCGCCACGAGCTCCTCCTCCCTCGAGGCGTCCTCCCACCGGCGACGCCCCTCCGCTGCCAGTTCTCGCTCGGCGGCCTCCAGTTCGCGCCAGGCAGCGTGCTCCCTCTCCTCGGCGCTCGCGCCCTCCTCCGGCGCTGTCACGCCTCCGCCCACGGGTCCTCCCACTGCGGTCGCCGTCCCCAGGGCACGCGGGGCCCTGCGCGGCACATAAGATGGGGTCAGAAAAGGGGGAGGGAGGCGGACAACTGAAACAAGCCAAAGCAACCAAGATTTTAAAAGACCACCTACCCGATGCTCGTGGGAACCGCCCGCCTGGCCGGGCCCGTGGAGGCGACACGCGGCTTCTTCCCGCAGCCTCCACGGCTGCTGCCTGTCTGCCCACCGGCCGCGCACTTCGCGGTCGGTCGGGAGCTCACCAGCCGCTGCCCCTGCGCGCGGTCATCCACGTTCGGCTCCCCATGCTCTGGGACCCGGTCGACTCTCCGGAGCCGCCTCCTCGGCGCGGTGGTATCATCCTCCAAGTCTTCAGGGTCCTCCGGGTCCGCTGCATCGCGCGCCTCTCCAGGTTCAGCGTCGTCATCGTCCGTCCAGTCGCGCAAGGAATGCGAAGAAGGAAACTCACCAGCCGACTCGGACCCGCTGGTTTCCGTCCCGCCGGCTCCAGACCCGCCGGCTCGGGCCGCCTCCGCCGGCTCCACATCATCGACGTCCTCCAGCTCCTCGGCGTCCGACTCCCCCCTGTCGGCTGCAGGCTGGTCGTAAGCCTGTAGCAGGGGGAACCGCTACAGCCGGGACGAGCCGCTGGTTATTTAAAGACAAGCAAGATAAAGAAACTTAAGAAGCGGCGCGTCGCGTACCACCGGAGCTGGATTCGCCCGACTGTAGGGCATCTTGCCCCACTGCCACCCTTCCTTCGGCAGCTTCGCGGTGGTGATCAAATTCACGTGCCTCGCGATGGCGACCGGCTTTAGCTCCTTCGTGGAGAGCCGGCTCGGGTCGTGCCACCCGCTCATCTGGCAGATGCGGTGCGGGCGTTGCTGCAGCGGCTGCACCCGGCGCGCCACCAAGGTGATGATGAGATTGACGGCCCCGAGCCCCTCCACGTCGGTCAGCTCGGTGCGCAGATCTGGTTCACCGTCTTGATGGTTTGCCGCGGGTTCGTCCCCCGGTGCAGCTGCGTGCGAGGTGGCTGGTTGACAAAGGGCGGCAGGTTGATGAAGTCCAGATCTGTATCCGCGTTCTTCACATAGAATAATCCCCGTTGCCAGCTTTTCACCGAGTCCTGCAGCGGAAGCTTGGGGAAGCCGGCTCCTTTGTGGTGGTAGACAAGGGCCGCCCCGCAGGCGGTCATCTCCCTCTGTCCCGTCCTCTCGTCCTCAAACGTCTGCTGTTTGAGGTAGAAGAGCCGGCACCAAAGGTCCAGGCGCGGCTCGATCCCAAGGTACCCCTCACACAGGGCGACGAAGGCGGCCAGCTGCAGAATGGCGTTGGCGCCAAGATGATGTGGTTGCAACCCGAAGTGGGTTAGGAACCGGCGAAAGAAGACGCTCACCGGCAGCCCATGCCCGCGGGCGAAATGCTCGGCGAGGACCACCACCTCGCCCTCCCGAGGCGCCGGGACGACCTCTGCCCCAGCGACGCGCGCCTCCATGGCCCCTTCCGGCGGCAGTTTTTGGCGGTAACGGAGGTGTTCGATGTAGCCCTCGTCGACATCACTCCCATCCCAGGCGCCCTTGCTCCCCATCGGCGGGCGCGGGGCGGCTCGGGTGCGGGAGCGGAATGGACGGCACGGGAGAAGCGGCCGCTCAGCGGAGCGCTGGAGGTCGCCGGCGGCATGCGTGGATGCGGCGTGCGGGCGGCGCTCGAGCTCTCTCTTTCTCTCTCATGCTGAGAAGGGGGAGCGGCGAAGAAGGCAAGGGGGCGGGGGCGACGGAACAAATGGCTCTCTCCGTGCCCCTTTCCCTCCATTTAAACCCCGCGCAGGGTAGTGGGGGCGGATCGGTCGCGTATGACCCCCACTACCTCCGCCCGGTGCGGGGGGCGTTAACGCGCGTGGGAAAACCCAACCGCCGGCCCAGGCCACAGAGGATCTGCGCGCGCGGGCCGAGGCCCTAGCCCGCGGTCCGGTCTTGTCGCCCGCGTGGCCTGGCAGGCCTCGCCTCGCTGCGGACGACGCATGGCGAGCCCGACCTACGCCTCGGAAGAGCCGAGGCGCGCCGAATAAACGTCGGCCCTCGAAGCCCCGCGACGGCGAGAGAGGGAGGCAAGCCGGCGAGGTCCATCGCCTCGAGCTGGCGGGCCTCCCCGGCTTTGGGGACTACTGTCGGGGGGATAACCCCGGGGTAGGCCCAAGCAAGCTACTACGCTTTTCAAAAACACTACGGGGCGGGCGACGCTCCTCGTAACGCCAGCTCCCCCTGGCCGTCTCCCCACGCGCGAGCCGGCTCGGGGTGAGGCTCCCCGCAGCCCGGCTCTAAGGCAACCTGCTAGCCGGCGGATCGGCGCCTCTCCCATCATTCCGTATGACAAGACACCGACGCATCAGCGAGACGTGACGACAGTGGCCCGGGTACCGCTGGCCAGGACACACGTGGCTACCGTGGAGGCGGCGGTACCGCTGACCGCAGCCGACTGCGACCAGGCGAGGCGGCAAAGTGCCTGCACGCCTCCAACCACTCCATGACCTGCCCGCGTGTGGCTACAGTGGAGCCGGCCGTACAGCTGACTGCGGCCGACTGCGACCGGGCGGAGCCGCACAGTGGCTGCGCAGTGCGGCCCATGCCGCGGCGTGACGAGCACGCACCAATAGCGGGACCCTGCATCCGGTGGGCACCCTGGCCGGTTAGAGAGACCGTCAGCCGGGTCCCACCTGCATTTTACCTACATATTGTAAGCCGGGGGGTTGGCCTATAAAACCCCCGGTGCCCCCCCATGCAACGGGTCGAGCACTCTGCGATCCACACACACAGACATGGAGAGGCAAAAAGAGCAGGCAAGCTCCTTCTTCCTCCTCTAGCCAACAGCTCTAAGAGCAACCCTGTAACCCACCAAGATCATCAACTAGACAAGCAGGACTAGGGGTATTACCTCCCTCGGAGGGCCCCGAACCTGGGTACATCGTGTGTCTCGCATCGCTTGTCCCCAATCTCGTTTTTGGAGCCCATCGACGCACATTCGGCCCCAACCACACTCGATAAGCCACCCCATGGCATCTGTTGTGACAAAACGACGACAAGAACGTTAGTAAAGAAATCAACAAGAACACCAACAACATGTGTATTCATCATGATTAAAACATACCGGAGGATTGTCTTATGGTGAAATAGTTGTGGGTGGATCTTCCACATAATTGGCCCACATGAGAAACTTCATGCCCAACCAATCTGAAAAATGCGTCACCTCCTTCACCTTGCAAGGATCGCCACACCAACACCATAGGACTTCCACACCCGGGGGCAAGCTCGCATCCTTCATTTTTCTCGGCCTAATGCCTTGATCCGAGTAAGGCAAACTCATAGCGACTAAAAATTTTAGAGTACACTTACCGCAGTGGCGATTTCGAAGGTTGCTCGATGAAGAATGAAGAGAGATTCAACGCCTGGTTTTTTAGACTCAGATCACGAATGCGATGGCGGGAAATGGTTGGCAGGAAAATAAGACGGGAACGATAGCGGGAACAATGGTGGGAAAAAAAGAGCGGGAACGCTAGATGGTTAAGGCGGGAAAACAATGTACTGGACAGAGGAAGCAGTTTGAAAAAAAAAGACTCTTCGGACTAGTACAAACCGAAGAGTGGTCTTCGGCTAGGCTTAGACCGCCATGCAACTTCGGCCACCTGTTTACGCGAAGAGGTGGGCACTGAGCACTCTTCGGCCTGGAGAAAACCGAAGAGTGCTCTTTGGCCCATATCTGCCTCTCTTTGGCCTAGAGTACACCAAAGAGTCCTCTTCGGTCTAAGCTAGACCGAAGAGTTCCTTTTTGTCCTAAGGGAGTCCGACGCGGTCATAGTTCTGGTTTTTTTGAATTAGGTCATACATTTTTTGAATTTGTTAAAAAAATATTAAAAAAAAAACCACGGACGGACTACTCGGATCAGGGATCGGACCGCTTCGCTGCTCTTCGTCCCGACCTAGATAAGTTGGACACCACACCGCATTCCGAACGCACAGCCGGGTTTAGTTTGCACACAACACGATTCTCTCGGCCGATCTCGCAACGCCCTGACCACAACACTGAAGATCATGTCGAACTCCGGCCACATCACCGTCGATGTCGGCGCCGATGAGGACCGGGAGCTGGCGCCCTTGGCGCCGCCGGTGCCGTACACGCTGTCCTTCACGGACCTCTACTACAGCGTCAAGAAAGGTCGCGGTGGGCTGATGGAATGCCTGCCGTCACGCTCAAGCAACCGCCTAGCGTGCACGGACGCGCCGCCCGCCAACACCAAGGCGCTGCTCGACGGCATCTCCGGCGAGGCGCGGGAGGGCGAGCTATTCGCCGTCATGGGCGCCAGCGGCTCCGGTAAGTCCACACTCGTCGACGCGCTCGCGGGCCGGATCTCTCGCGACAGCCTCCGCGGCGCCGTCACGCTAAACGGCGAGCCGCTCCATGGCAGCCGCCTCCGCGCCATCTCCGCGTACGTCATGCAGGACGACCTGCTCTACCCGATGCTCACCGTGCGCGAAACGCTGCTGTTCGCCGCCGAGTTCCGCCTCTCGCGCGCGCTCTCCCCGGCAACCAAGCGCGAGCGCGTCGACAGGCTCATCGACCAGCTGGGGCTCTCCGCCGCCGCCGATACCATCATCGGCGACGAGGGCCACCGCGGGGTATCGGGCGGCGAGCGCCGCCGCGTGTCCATCGGCACCGACATCATCCACGACCCCATCCTGCTCTTCCTCGACGAGCCCACCTCCGGCCTCGACTCGGCCAGCGCCTTCATGGTGGTGCAGGTGCTCCGCACCATCGCCCGCAGCGGCAGCGTCGTCGTCATGACCATCCACCAGCCCAGCGCGCGCATCCTTGGCATCCTCGGCCGCCTCCTGCTGCTCTCCCGCGGCCGCACCGTCTACGCCGGCACGCCCGCCGGACTCAAGCCCTTCTTCTCCGAGTTCGGCGTGCCCATCCCGGACAACGAGAACCCGGCCGAGTTCGCGCTCGACACCATACGAGAGCACGAGAGCCAGCCCGACGGCGCCGCGCCGCTCGCTGACTTCAACAACAGGTGGCAGGCAACGCACCAACTCATGGACAGCAACACCAAGAGGGTGACCCCGATGTCGCTGGAGTTTGCCATTGCCGAGAGCGTCTCCCGGGGGAAGCTGGTGGCCGGGAGCGGCACGGGGACGGTGTCGTTATCGATGCCGACGTACGCGAACCCGCTGACGGTGGAGATGTGGGTGCTGATCAAGCGCTCCTTCACCAACACGAGACGCATGCCGGAGCTCTTCGGTATGCGCCTCTGCACGATCATGGTGATGGGCCTCATCCTGGCGACTACCTTCTTTCGCCTCGACGACACGCCCAAGGGCGTCCAGGAGCGGCTGGGCTTCTTCGCCATGGGCATGTCCACCATGTTCTACGTCTGCGGCGACGCGCTGCCGGTGTTCGTCCAGGAGCGCCACATCTACCTGCGCGAGACGGCGCACAACGCCTACCGCCGCATCTCCTACGTGCTCGCCAACGCCGTCGTGTCGTTCCCGCCGCTGGTCGTCCTGTCCCTGGCGTTCGCCGTCACCACGTTCTTCGCCGTCGGGCTCGCCGGCGGCGCCTCGTCGTTCCTGCACTTCGCGCTCATCATCCTCGCCTCGCTCTGGGCCGGCACCGGCTTCGTCACCTTCCTCTCGGCCGTCGTGCCGCACGTGATGCTCGGGTACACGGTGGTGGTGGCCATCCTCGCCTACTTCCTGCTCTTCTCCGGCTTCTTCATCAACCGTGACAGGATCCCTGTGTACTGGATATGGTTTCACTACATGTCACTGGTGAAGTACCCGTACCAGGCGGTGCTGCAGAACGAGTTCGGCGACGCCACCCGGTGCTTCGCGAGGGGGATCCAGATGTTTGACGGGACACCCATCGGCGGCATGCCGGAGGCCATCAAGATGAAGGTGCTGGGCGCCATCAGCACCACGCTCGGTACACATATGACGGCCAGCACCTGCGTCATCACCGGCGCCGACGTGCTCGCGCGGCAGGCCGTAACGGACCTGGGCAAGTGGATGTGCCTCCTTGTCACGGCGGGGTTCGGCTTCTTCTTCCGTGCCCTCTTCTACGTCGTCTTGCTTGTCGGCAGCAAGAACAAGAGGAAGTGATCGAGCTCGATCCATCGATCCAGATACACTGTGGTCCTGTATTTTATTTTATTGTTTTCTAAACGGCCGATGAATTAATGTATATGTGAAATGCTCGTAATCTAATGCATAAATTCAGTATTGTTGTGTCATTACATGTCTATCGTAGAGTAATAGACGGCCGATGAATTATGTATATCTAAAGGTGCTTTTGCTTACTGGATCTGGATGGTCAGGGTGAGACAGAGACCTGTGCCTCAAGACCTTACTTTGTGACTATAAAATTGCATGTCACTTGAACTAAAATCCTTCTAAATTCTTTTTTTAATCTGAATTCTGGATGGAGTATCGTTGTCTGACTGTCGTAGGTAGGTTTGATCCAGACATTTCCTCAGAGTGGTTTGCCTGGGTTTTGTTCGCTTTACGTTTCTAGTTGGTCGTAGTTTCTGAACTTGCTCGGTCCTGTTTCTCTTTGCTGCTTCGTTAATAAAATTGGGGGGGTGGGGGGTGGGGAGACCCCTTTCTTTAAAAAAAAACTATTTTTGTACTTACCCAGCTGTTACATTGTCTTAACCACACTCGAAAACTTTCCAGACAACCTCCTCTGCTCTGGTCTGATTCAGTTGGTCAAATCTTCAATCTTTTGTCAGCGGAAGGGAAGAAACCTTGGAAGTATCTGATCAAATTAGGCAACCGAACTTCCTGAATCTACCACAGATTATAAATAAATCTTTCTGAACCCTAGATTCACAAGTCTCAGCAAATCCAAATATTTACTGTACTCTTTTGACAGTTGGAAAACTGAAGAGTGCTTCCAAAGACGACATACTACACTGTAATAAAAACCTTGGAATCTTGCCAAGTCTGCAACCGTAGCTACGTATTTGACCACAGACATGTAGGTACGTTTCGTGTACAAGATTGCTATTTCGTGTACAAGATAGCTATGGTTGTAAACTTGATCAAATACATGTCCTGAATTCTTCAGTCTTGTTTGTATTTTTACTTCTTGATTGGTGTTTTTGTGTGCAAAGGCTAGCGTTCTACTGTCTTTTCAGTTTTGACAGGTCGGTATGTACATGACTTGTACTATGATTCTTATGATATAAATGAAACACGTATTACCATGTAAAAAAAAATACATGTCCTGAATTTTCGCAAAAAAAAAAACCTGTCCTGATTGCAACAGTTGGAGACCAGTGTCTCACTTGGCATCTTATTACCCATCAAAGTCAAACACGAGGCAGGCAACCCATACATTTACGTAAATATGCTCCAGACCGAATTGGGTGCCGGTTTGGTCTGAATTCAAAAGGAAAATGTGAGGACAGGTGACAAAATGCCAAGGCCAGATGGAGATTGTGATCAGATAAAGTCTCTATGTTCGTACCTACCCATCTACCTTTCTCTCCATCAGAGATAAAGTTTCTCGACGGGGATGAGCTGCCATTGGTTGCGCCATGCTTGCTCGAGTGTTTGGGCTACCTCTGATATGGCCCCTGCAACCAAACAACATTATACTATTCGTTTATTTTTCTTGGTCTCAGAAGGGTTTTCTTAGAGAAGAATCTGACTAGCTAAATAAGAAAGTTAAATTGGGTGGATAAGATGTCAGCAAGTGTGTCCTCACTTTGATGGCCTCTTGTGCATCGATTGCTACTGTTGTGCACACATTAGGAAAAATTGAGCAGTGTGATTTGAGGCTATCATGGGTATCATGGGTGTCGTGGGGATTCCTTTGACGGTAAGAAATAGGGGTATCAATAAGGGCTGATCCTAGTTACGGCGCATCTGTGACACATTGATTTTAAGAGTTCGGGCCCCTCGCGGAGGAGGTAACGACCCTACGTCTCGAGCCCAGAGGCTATATAGAAAGGATGGCTGAAGATTAGAAAGGATGCGAACCCCTGTCCCTGAGCTACGGGATGGCTTATATAGAGTGCGCCGACCCCTTGCTCAGCCACGTTAAAGAGATTAAATGATAGTGTTGATGACAGACATTACACATGGTAACTGATGTAATAAACACTAGCAACGCACGAGGACGTGCGCCTCTTGATGCTCCAGATTCCATGCTGACCGTCTGTCTTCCCTCGTCCAAGTCGTCGTGAGGCAGCCGAGTGGACTTGGTGCGTTCGAGTGGATGAGTGTCGTCCGAGTGGACTTGGCTCGTACGAGTGGATGAATACCGTCCGAGTGAAGGGAATCTTTGCTGGTATTTGAACGGATTGATGACCCGGGGGTCTCAATGTCTGGCGCTGTGGGTCGCCCATACGATCTGGAATGTATCTCTTATGACCCTACGCGTGGTAGGTAACCCCAACATTAGCCCCCGAATCGGTTGAGGTTTTGTAGAACGAGTTTACTAAAAGCCTGATTTGGTCCGAGTATTGCGGAGGTACACGGTGCCTGTCGTCATGCTTTAGTTAACTTCGATTTGAACAAAACACCAACGGATTCTGGTACTGGTGCTTCCCAACTGATCGGGGATAATCGACCACGAGGAGAAACTTGGTGGCACTCGTTCATCTCCCGGAGGAGGCTGACTAGAGATCCGAGTGTGGATGTGCCATGAAAACCAGAGTAGCGATGTTAGCGCGTGGTCTGACTCTTCGAAAACACGCCACTCATTATCCCGGAGGAACGTCGACACAGGCTAACTACAAGTCCAAGTTTACGAATTTCACGCCTTGGAGCCTAGAAGAAGGGCCATGTAGATCCGCGGGGGAACGTTGAATTCATCCTATAGCAGTCTTCTGGAGACAACTCCAGGCGAAGTTTTGGATGTTCGTCCGAGTGAATGATGACACCCTTCACAGATCTTCGGCGGACCGAGCAAGTATACTTAGGAACATGTTTCCGATAAGATCAACGGATTGATCGTGAATAAGTACGCGCGGCTCAAATCTCGCGCGTAGTCCTCCACTAAATTTACGTGAGGGTGGTGGTGGGCATCGTGGCACATCGATTTCTGCCCTTAACACCGCCACCTGTCCCACTTTCTCTGTTTCGCGCTATTCACAAGCACCGTTGGATGAGCAGATCGACGGTCGCAGGCACCCCCAGCGAAACTGAGCCCGCGCCGCAGCCAGATGAGCGGTTACTCCTTACTTCCCACATAGATAGGGGTTTCTCCATGCCTCCACATCATTTCTTCCGTGGATTTCTGAACTACTTCGGAGCGCAGCTTCATCACATTCCCCCAAATGCCATGGTTTATTTGTTTGCATTCGTTTCCCCTTGCGGAAACATCATTGGATGTCCTCCCCATTGGGCCTTTTTCAAACACATATTTTCCTGCTGCTCCCAAACCATCAAAACGACTTCTCCGAGTGACAAGAAAACCAAAATCATCCAGTTGTGCGGTGGATTAGGAGTCCAGGTTAAGAACTAGGGTACATTCCCATCCATAAGATTTCCAAAAACTGTTAAGTTGTGGCAGAGTACCTGGTTCTACTGTAAAGACATTCTGACCAGTGATTCCCAGGTAGGTCTTCCGATCTACACTAGCGAAAGATTCGGTGCTCCAAAAATGCTTAGGGTCTCCAAGACCGAGAAAACTGAAGTCGATATCTTGGTGGACGCTTTGGTTGGCGTAAAGAGGGCTGGCTTAGACGGTATCGACCTATTCGAGGTCTTTATCAGTCATCGTATTCAGCCGCTTCAAGAGAGGGCGAGGCCCATGTATATGTACAACGGCCTGAGTGACCCTACTCGAGTGCATCCGGGAGCCATAAATGCCACTGAAATTGAAGGCCCAGTGAAACGAATCACCGGCGAGCGCGATGATGCCCGAGGTAGCCGAAAGGTGGCCCCTTACGACCGAGCACACCCGCCACCGGAGGTATTCTTGCCTTTAGTAATTCTGTTGTCTTGATAATTTTACTTGAATGAAATTGTTTGTTCTAACTCAACTTTCTAACTGCCTTCTTCATAGCCTGTAGAAAATGGTTTCGTTGGTCCCGAGTGTCGATCATAATCCAGAGGACGTGGCATCCGATAACAACCACAGCGACAATGAGTCAGATAACGCTGAAGATAGCTATGAAGAGGATGGTGATGGCGATGGCGATGATGAGGAAGAGGTAGAGTCCTCTCCTTCTCAGTATGTTGTTAGGGAGGGCCGGTCCAAGACACTCCATGATCCGAGTGAGCCAGCTCCTGTTACTCAGAACTTGAAACGTGGCCGAGCCGAGTCTGCAGAGCCAGCAGCAAAGGCTCCCAAATTGGCGAAGCAGCCAACAAAAAAAGATGCTAGCAAGTCACGCAAAGCGGTCAATCTTCAGGTGATTAAAACGTCGATGCCGATTGCTTCAATGTAAGTAACCAGGTTACCTTCCTTTACATCGCGTCTGAATTTTGATCTAACTGCGTGAATTTGTTGATGCAGAGCTGCAACTTCGACAACCATTCAGAACTCTGAGCCTGCTGTTAACAAAGAACGGGAACATGCCGAACTTGATGCCGCCACTTCCAAAGGTATCACCTGCTGTTTTGGAAATTTCTTTTGAGCAATTCGGTTAACTGATGTGCCTTGTTGGTATGTGCTGGCAGGGACGCGGGATGTGATTCAGATAGAAGATGATGACAAAGCCGGGGAGGCGCACGGGAACATTGACCCATCAAGCCTCAAGGATGACCGAGTGGTGGCAGATGTCACCGATGACATTGTGCCAAAAATTTCAGAGAGTGCCTCAGGTCTTGATGCTCGGGCGATGACTAGTGTTGTGCCAGTGGGTCCGAGTGCAATGGTCTCCACGGTGCCTCGCCCATCTCTTGTGCCCTTCAACCTGTTCACCTTATCAAGGACTCTAGAAGACCAGGTAGGAGCGAGAAAAGAAGCAACGATCCAGGTTGAACTGATGAACTAGCGCCTAAAGGAGGCATATGATTCCAGTGAAGCGCTGAAGATCAATGTCTGAGTAAGTGCTATTGTAAGTTTCGCTTCCATTCGGATGAATTTCTCTTCCAGTGGGGGCACGCTAAGTGCACCCACTGGGTGTAGTCCTTGAGACTGCAACCTACTGTTTACAGTTGGTTGAAGTCTTTGATACATCTAGTGCCCCTTAGTGATTTTGGTGTATTGAAGACTTATAGGTTAAGAGACTAATGCGTTTGTAAGTGTACACAGGATCTATAAGTCGCTGAGGAGTTTGATACATTCGGAGATTATCGACCCCTAAAAATGTATGTCTTCAACTAAAGACTTTGGTGAAGACTTTGCTGAAGACTTTGGTATTCCCTGAAGACTTTGAAAAAGAAGAAGTTGGTGTGACCTTGAAGATATGAACGAGGACTATGAAGCGTGAAGACTTTTGTTTTCGTAGTTTCATTTCCTTTCTTTGAGTCATAGGAAACACCGTACTGTTAAAGGGGGCCGAGGTAATACTAAGGAAAATTTCCAACTGATGCTCAACTCAAAAGCCTCAACCTAACCAATCCTTCGAGTGAAGCCTTTGGAAACCTCTTGCAGTTCAGTCAAGTTCTTCAGTGACAGAGACGATGATCTTCTGGTCTCTGAAGAAATTGGTCTGACTGAGGAGTTAGGATTTCGCCAGTGCGAATTGCCTACAAGTGAGGAATATGATAAGCCTGTGGATTTTCATAGTTCAAAATTCCGACCGTTGCTGTGCTAAGTGCCAGCTGTCCCCAATCATCCTATCCACATAACGGTCATATCATTGGGGGCATTTATGTCTTGTCATGTCAGGTTGCTCCCTGGCTATAAATAGCCACCCCCCGCAACCACTAGCAGGTTGGCTGCTCCGAGAGAGAACTGACACTTGTCATTTGAGAGCATCCCATTCCTCGAGGACTTTGAGAGAAAATCATCAGTGAGGAAAAACCCCAAACCAAACCACCAAACTCAAAAACCCAAAGTGATTGAGCATCACTGAAGAAATTGTTCCTGTGTGGAACCGACGCTTGTTACCTTTGAAGACTGTGTATCTTCCAGACGGTTAGGCGTCATGGTCTAGTGCATCCTGCAGTCAATTGGGGATCACGAAGTGACCTTGGTCTAGAGCATCCAGCAGTCAATTGTGGATCGCCGGGTGACCAGTTTTTGAGGGTTTTGGAAGTCTACCCTGAAGACTTACCACGAGTGTTGGGCGAGGTCTATGTGACCTTAGCTCAAGGAGAATACTGTAAGGACTGTGTGTCCTGGGACTGTGTGTCTTCTGGTTTAAATACCAGGCCGCTCCAAACCAGACGTACGACTGTCACAACAGTTGGAACTGGGTCATCAAATCATTGTCTTCATCGAGCTTCCTGGTTCTATTTCCTCAACCCTTCCATTTCCTCATATATGTGTTGATGAAATTGATCGTGACTGTTTGAAGAATTTGACTGAAGACTTTCTCAATTTCCTCACCTCAAATTCTCCAAGTTACCTTGTTCCTCACCTGCTTATCCTGTATCACGCTACCTGTAATCCGTGCATGCTTTATTTCATCATGTTGACTATGCTACTGCTATGTTTCGCATGCACCTAAGTACTTATTCCGCTGCTAGTTGTTCATCACATTTCAAATTCCTCAAGTTGAAATTCCTCAGTGATGAATTTGTAAAAATCGCCTATTCACCCCCCCTCTAGTCGATATAACGCACTTTCAATTGGTATCAGAGCAAGGTACTCCCTTGTTCTGTGTGATTTTGGTTTAACCGCCTGGAGTTCTAGTTATGTCGACTGCAGGTATGATCAAGGTTTCTGCAGGCTGTCCTACCTTCGATGGGACGGACTACCCCTACTGGAAGAACAAGATGCGCATGGATCTTGAGGCTATTGACAACGATCTCTGGTACGTCGTGGAAAATGGTGTTCCCCGCACATCTCCGACTGTTACTGCTGCTGATGCGAAGAAATTCAAGCAACTCAATTCTCAAGCGAAGAATATCATCTGTGGCCATCTGAGCAAAGGTCAGTATGGCAGAGTGAGTGCTTTGGAGACTGCTAAGCTTATCTGGGATAGGCTGTCCAAAGTCAACGAAGGTGTTTCCACTCAACGTGACTGTCGTGTTGATGTTCTTCGCAATCTCTTCAACCGCTTCAAAAGACTCGACAATGAGAATGTTCAGCAAACTTTTGATCGCCTCACTGATATCTCCAACGAGCTTCAAGCACTGGGTGCCACGGATATCACTGACCACGAGGTGGTGAAGAAACTGCTAAGATCTCTTGATTCCTCATTCGATACTCTGGCTTTGATGATTCAAGAACGTGGAGACTACAAGTCACTTGATCCTGCTGATATACTTGAGAGACTCAATACTCATGAATTCCAGCAAGTTGAGAAGAGAGACCTCTACGGACCAAGCTATGGAAGATCTCGTGCTCTGAAGGCAAAAGCAATTTCCTCATCCGAAGACGAAGATTCTGATAGTAGCATTGGTGATCCTGAAGAACTGAGTCAGGAGCTGGCAATGCTTGTGAGGAAATTCCAGAAGTTCTCAAGGAAAGGTCAATTTGCAAAGTCATCAAAAAGTAGTTTGAGGAAATCAGATTCCTCAAGCGACTACAAGAAGAGAACTTGTCACAAATGCAAGAAGTCTGGTCACTTTATCTCTGACTGTCCTCTCTGGGAAAAAGAATCAAAGAAGAAGAAATACAAGGACTACAGTTCTGATGACTCGAAGAAAAAGAAGAAATCTTCAAAGTCCTCAACTTCAAAGTCTTCATCTGCAAAGTCCTCATCGCACAAGAAGAAAAGTTCCAGAAAGGCTCGGGCTTTCATTGGCAAGGAAATGGACTCCGAAGAAGAATCTGAAGAATATGAAGAAGAGGAAGAATCTGAGGAGGAGTCTGACTCTGGTGTTGCTAGCCTTGCTCTTACCACTGCTTTCGTCAGCAAGTCCATCTTCAACGATGAAGAAAATGACCACTCCAACGACTCTGACGTCAGAAATGATGAATATGCTCCCACTTACTGCTTCATGGCAAAAGGTTCCAAGGTACACAAGCATCACTCTTCTTTTGAATCAAGTGAAGGTGAATCTGATGAATATGTGAAACCTAGCTATGCCAAACTTGCTAAAATTGCCACTAAGCAACAAAGAGCACTTGAAAAGCTGCAGAAATTGCTAGACAAAAGTGATGATCTGTTGAATGAGGAAGTGGATCGGACTCAAACTCTGTCTGATGATGTCAAAAGTCTTCAGACAAAGCATGATAACCTTCAGAGTCATCATAATGCTCTTTTAGCTGACCATGAGAAGCTTTCTTATGAATTTCTTCAAAGAAAGCAAGATCTTGAGAAACTAAGAGTGGCACATGAGGATCTCCAAAGGGAAAACGATTCCTTACTGGCTCAACAGATCAGTACCGCTCAGGAAGAATTTGTTCCACCATGTATGAAATGCATCGAACGCGAAACTGCTAATTCTTCACCTGAATGTTCAAATGCTTCCATTGCTGCAAATTCTTCAACTATCCCCGTGGTCACAAATTCCTCATCTGAGGATACCACAAGTATCACTGACGAAAATGCAGGGTTGAAGGAATTGTATGCGACAGGCATGGACAAGAGTCTCAAAGGGCATCAAACCCTTTGCGATGTGCTCAAAAAGCAGATTCTGAACAGGAACCCTAGGAAAGAGGGTATTGCATTTGAGAGAAAACTCAATACTGATGGATCCTACTGGACACCTGAGCAGTACACCAAAACTTCATGGGTTGCTGCAAAAGGACCTCCTGTGGATCCATCCACTTTATCTGGCTTTACTTGTGAAACTTCATATTCCTCTGATGAGTCACTTGACTCCAACTACAAATTCTTCAAAAATCAAAAAGGTGATGTATTTGCCAGATTTGTTGGAACTAACTGCAGGAATGGTTCGCCTATGAGGAAAATCTGGGTTCCCAAGAGTTGCTTGGAAAATCTTCAAGTGAATGTCCTCACGACACCACCCATGAAGAAAAGGAACCCCAGATCAAACTCCTCATATGGACCAAAGTCTTCACTTGGACCAAATTCCTCAAATGGTCAAAACTATCATTCTCGAGCTAATGCATCTGTTTCGCAGGGAAAATCTAAGAGTTCTGAATATGTGCATTGTTCTTCAAATCATTATGTTCATAAGTCCTCGAAGAATTTCTCTGCTTATTCATATGAGTACTCTAACCCTAGTCCTGTGAAACGAAGTGCACTAGCTTCAATGCCTCCCTTCTCATATGGAGCTCGTAGAATGATGAACTCTTTGCCACCCCTCCAGATGTGGGTGGTGAAGAAATTGAACTAACTTCTTATGCAGGGTCAGGTCTCCAGACGAACTTGAACGTCTGATAAATTTGCTGGAGACCTGAAGAAAATGCTTGAAAGGACGCAAGCTAATCATGCAGAAATGAATTCCTTATCTCTCACGTCCTCACACTACTTTACTTACTATGTTGTGTGATGAAATTCTGCCTGATGAATTTGATGTCATATTCTTCACTTTGAAGCATATGAGTTCGTAAGTTGTACTAATTCATCTGCAGGATGAAACTCCAAAAACTACTGAGTGGGTCCTCGACATTGGATGCACCAACCACATGACTGGTGACAAGAGTCTACTGATGAATATGCCACTTACCCCATCTCATCTGAAGCATATCACCTACGCTGACAAAGGAAAAAGCAAGGTATTGGGTCTAGGTAAGGTTGCAATTTCCAAGGACCGACACATGGACAAGGTGATGCTTGTCGAATCCCTTGGGTTCAACCTCATGTCTGTCTCAATGCTTTGTGATCTTGATATGGTTGTCATCTTTGGAAAATATCGCTGTGTTGTCATCATGGAATCTGACCATTCCAAAGTGTTCGAAGGCTTTAGGAGAGGAGACTTGTATATTGTTGATTTCTCAACAGGTCCTCAGCCTGCCACGTGCCTACTTGCAAAGTCCTCAGAAGGCTGGTTGTGGCATCGACGACTTGGACACGCTGGTATGAGGAACTTGCACACGCTCGTGAAGAAAAAGCACGTCATAGGCATCGAAGGTGTCAAATTCCTCAAGGATCACCTCTGTGGTGCTTGTGAGTCTGGGAAGATGACCAGATCCAAGCATCCCTCGAAGACAATCATGACCACGACTCGACCTTTTGAATTGCTTCACATGGACCTCTTTGGCCCCACTCATTATTCCACACTGACAAATTCTTCAAGATGTCTTCAGACGATTTGCTTCAAGGGCCTCAACAAACTTCGGCGTCAAGATCAAGCATATCAGGAGTGATAATGGGACTGAGTTCAAGAACACCAATCTTGATGAATAGCTTGATGAACTTGGTATTACTCATGAGCTATCTGCCCCATATACTCCTCAGCAGAACGGCGTCGTGGAGCGCAAGAACAGGACTCTTGTTGAGATGGCCCGCACCATGCTTGATGAATACAAGTCTCCTCGTCGCTTTTGGCCTGAGGCAATTGATACAGCATGCCACATCATCAACCAGGTATATCTTCACAAATTCTTCAAGAAGACATCATATGAACTTATGACCGACAAGAAACCCAATGTAAGTTATCTCAAAGTCTTCGGTGCAAAATGCTGGATAAGAGATCCTCACCACAGTTCTAAATTTGCACCGAAAGCACATGAAGGTTTTATGCTTGGTTACGGAAAGGACTCGCACACCTACAGAGTCTTCAACACTTACCACCAAAATGTTGTTGAAACTGTAGATGTGCGGTTCGATGAAACTAACGGCTCGCAAAGAGAGCACCTACCTACTGTGACAGATGAAAAGTCTCCTGAGGAATCCATTAAGTTGAAAGCTACTGAAGATGTTGTACCCACTGAAGAAAATCCTCAACCTACTGAGGAAATAATTCCAGCAAATGAAGACACTCATGCTGATACACCTGAAGAAAATGGTGCTGAAGAAAATCCTCAGCCACGTCAACCTGCTCATCCAAGAGTTGCAAATGAAGGGCAGATTGATAAAATCATCGACAACATCAATGCACCAGGTCCTCTCACTCGCTCAAGAGCTTTACATCTGACTAACTTTTGTGGGCATTTTGCTTTTGTCTCTATGATAGAGCCCACCAAAGTTGATGAAGCTTTCATGGAGCCTGAGTGGATTCAAGCTATGCAAGAGGAATTACATCAATTCAAGCTCAACAATGTGTGGAACTTGTCAAGCGGCCAGATCCTCGCAAGCATAACATCATAGGTACCAAATGGATCTACCGCATCAAACAAGATGAAAATGGCCTTGTGGTAAGAAATAAGGCTCGTCTCGTAGCTCAAGGCTACACACAGGTTGAAGGAATTGACTTTGATGAAACTTTTGCACCTGTTGCTAGACTTGAAGCTATTCGCATATTGCTTGCTTATGCTAACCATCATGATATCACCTTATATCAAATGGATGTGAAAAGTGCATTCCTCAACGGTAAGCTTGAGGAAGAAGTATATGTTGCTCAACCCCCAGGTTTTGAAGACCCTAAGCACCCTGACAAAGTCTTCAGACTCAACAAGGCCCTCTATGGCCTCAAGCAGGCTCCTCGGGCGTGGTATGACACTCTGAAGGAATTCCTCATGAAGAAAGGCTTCAAACCCGGTTCACTCGACCCAACTCTTTTCACTAAATCCTATGACAATGAACTGTTCATATGCCAAATATATGTCGACGATATTATATTTGGATGTACTAACAAACGTTACAGTGATGAATTTGCCTATATGATGAGTGAAGAATATCAAATGTCTATGATGGGAGAGTTGAAATTCTTCTTAGGTCTTCAAATTTGTCAGCAAGACAATGGCATCTTCATCTCACAAGAGAAATACCTCAAGGATGTGCTGAGGAAATTCAACATGCACGAATGCAAAGGCGTCAAAACTCCAATGCCTTCAAAAGGTCACCTCTGCATTGACGAAAATGGTAAAGATTTCGATCAGAAGGTATACCGCTCCATGATTGGCTCTTTATTGTATCTATGTGCATCTAGGCCTGATATTATGCTGAGTGTTTGCATGTGTGCCCGATTCCAAGCAACACCGAAGGAATCAAACCATAAGGCTGTGAAACATATTCTTAGATACTTAGCTCACACACGAACGCTTGGATTATGGTATCCCAAGGGCTCAAATCTTCACCTCGTCGGATACTCAGATGCTGACTATGCTGGAGATCGTGTGGATCGCAAGTCAACCTCAGGCACATGTCATTTCCTCGGACGATCCTTAGTCTGTTGGTCCTCAAAGAAGCAGAACTGCGTGTCACTTTCTACTGCTGAAGCTGAGTACATTGCTGCGCTCAGTTGCTGTGGATGAAGCAAACCCTCAAGGACTATGGCATCAAGGTGAAGAATGTGCCTCTCTACTGCGACAATGAGAGCGCTATCAAGATTGCTTACAACCCAGTTCAGCATTCCAAGACCAAGCACATCCAGATTCGTCATCATTTTCTTCGAGATCATGTACTCAAGGGCGACATCTCCATCGACCACATCCCCACTGAAGAACAACTGGCCGATATCTTCACTAAGCCCTTGGATGAAAAGAGATTTTGCAAGTTGCGGTGTGAGCTAAATATCTTAGAATCTTCGAATGTTCTTTGAAAGGACACACATCCTAACACTTATGCAAAATTGATGACTTTGATGTGCAACACACGAAGTAACGTTTTTCTTCAATCAATGAAGAATAACTCTCTAAGTGTGAAGAAATTAACGAAGAATTTGATTCTCAGAACCCTACGACAATTGTACGCGGTGTCTGAAATCATCATTCTTATACGGTGGGTCACGCCACCAACAATAGTTGAAATTCTTCAGAGTTGAGTTTTTCATCATTTTGCAAAGTCTTCAAATTTTCATATTCCTCAAGTTTGCAAATTCCTCAACTTTTTCAAATTCTTCAAACTATGAAACTGATGTTCTTCATTGACTATATATATATATGAGTTTTCAATGTCCTCAACAACATTCACTTATTGCTAATTCTTCAAGTTGATTTTCATCTAAGTGAATGTGATCGGACCCGTTCCCCCTCAATGCTAAACTCAACCCAGTCTGTTCACAAATTCTTCATATGCGTTCTACTTTGAAACTCGTTCAAAGTCTTCACTGTATCCTTGACAGCTGAAGAATTTGCGAACGGAAACTTTAAAATTTTCAATATCTAATTTTTCAGCGCTTCCCGCTCAAACAGTTCCGACTCCCATGACTGGATAAGCCACGATCCCCCACTATCTCCACTACTCAGAACGTGGGTGACACATGTCGCATGGAGAGTAAGGGTCAGGGGCAATCTGGTCCAAAATCTTCGGGCTGATTCGTTTTTACTGCCACTATATATACCCCCTTCCCTTCACTGTGCTCGAGTTACTCCTCACTCCCATCTCTCCCGAGCTCAAACCTAGCGCCGCCGCTAAAATCATCGCCGCCGGAGAGGAAGAGCTTCACTGCCTCGACCTCGCCGTCACCGTACTCGCATCGGCCGCGAAAGTCTTCACCCCGCCGCCGCTGTAGCTGTCTCCCTCTGCCAAGCTAGGGCGTGGGAGATCTGGACGGACGAACTTCCCGATTCCATCTCACTGTTCGTCGTGTTCTTCGTCAGGGTAAATAAAATCTAATTTTACTGCCCTTGTTTGATATTCATTTCTTCCACAAAATCCTCAAAAGTGTTTATTCTTCAAGAATCGTCTTCTTAAGCACTTCACATGTTTCAATCCCTTCATGTTTTTCTCTAAGTTATGATTTTCTTCAAGATTCCTCAATCGTGTGGATCTACATATTCGCACAACTCTGGAACCTAAGACAAAGAACACTTAGTGAAATTCCTCAAGACATCTATGGTCAAAATCCTCAACTTGATATATTTTGAAAATTTTCTGAGAACGCATATGACCTCTTCAAATTCCTCGCACCTATACTCTGTTCACAGGTACAAAATGTCTGCTGATGAATCACTAGGTTCTCATCAACTTAACTCATTTGCAGCGTTTCTTGAGGAAAAATTGTGCACATCCTCAGAATCATCAAGAGTTCAAAGTCATCAAGTGAAGAAAATGGCTGATGGTAAAAGACCTCAGAACGGTGGAAAGAAGGCTAAACAAAACACTGCCTTTGAGATACCTGAGGATTTATATGCTGGGTACTGCACTCCAGATGAGGCCATTCATGGCAAAGAAACAAAGGAGCAGAGGAAAATCAGAATTCAGAGGATTGAACGGAGGTGGATGAAGGAATGGAGAGACTATCGCTATGTCACTCCCAAGTACATGAGGAAATTCGCCTTCAAACCTCCGTGCAAAAGGGCTCCTCCTGCTGATGACCAAGAGGTCGATCCCACTAGCATTGCTCGTGGTGAAGACTTTCCTGATGAATGGGCAAAGCATCAACAAAATCTTCAGAGATCTGCAAAAGCTGCAGTGAAGAAATTCAATGAAGATTCTGCTGCTGCTGCCTCTGCCGGAGCTTCTGATAGTGCTCCAAAGAAATCGATATTCAAGAAATCTGCAGTGAAGTCAAAGTCCTCAACTTCAAAATCATCACAGCAAAATCCTCAAGCAAATTCTTCAAAGGCCACTGCAATGCCTTCAGTAGCTGCACAATCATCTGCTGCTGTCGCAAAGTCCTCAACTCCTGTACATCTTGCCTCAGGGGCCTCTGCTAGTTCCTCAGCCCAAGAACAATCTTCAACAAGTCCTACTCTAATGAAGATCAAGAGAACTGCTGGACGAGGTCAAAGACCAAGTCCTCATAAAAGCCAAGTTGCTGTAAATGTACCCTCAGGCTCTGATGATGATGATGAGGCTACAAATGAAGAATTGGAAGAAATCATCAGAAACAGTCAGCAAAAGGCTGCAATTGCCAAGGGCAGCTCTGTTCCTCTTATGCTGGATCCAAAGATGATCCTCAATTTCATCGACATATGGCATGAGGATCCCAGCACTTCTCTTTCCTCACTAAAGTTACCTCTTGGTGTGGATCATGTCCTCACCCACTTTATCGCTGAAGAAAAATGGAAAAGAGAACAAGCTCAGAAAGCTAAGAGGAGCAGGGCAAGAAAGGAAAAGTTCCTGAAGAACAATGTGATGAATTTGACTCCCACTCAACTCATCACTGTTCAGTCTGAGATTCGCTGCCTGACTGATGAACAAGCAAAATATGATGCTGAATGGAAGGGCAGAAAAGTAAGATTTGTCAGGGCAGCCCAAGCTGTAGTTAAAGATCACAACACAAGGGTTGCAGCTCAATTGCAACAACAAATTCCTCAGGCTGAAGAAACTGCTCAGCCTGTTGATGAAACTGCATGCGTACCTGAAGAAATTCAGGCTGCTGAAGAACCTGTCAGGGCAACCTCCACTGTTGCGCCTGAAGAAACTGCCAGGCCAGCTGAAGCTTTTGCTGCGCCTGATGAAATTGAGACCACTAGGGCGACTGCATCAGTCGTGCCTGAAGAAACTGTTCCACCTTCACCCTCTGCTGAAACTGCAAAGTCCTCAAGGGTGAAGAACGTCAACCTTCCTTCTGCATCAGAAGCGAAGAAAACTAAGGCTGCGGAGAAGGCTGCACTAAAGAGAAAAGCATCAACTTCAAATTCCTCAGCTGTGAAGAAGTTGAAGACTATGTCAAGTTCCTCAACTGAGCGTATTGATGCAACCCCAATCTCCTCAGTGCCTGCCTATGAGATAGTTCCATTTGGTACTGACTATGAAGTTCCAAATGATGATAAAGAAGATCTTTCTGCTGCTTCCTCAGAGCAGATTGATGAAGAAATTGAAGTGGAAGCAAATGCTTCCACTCCACTAGTATCATCGCCCCTGCCTCAGTTGACTGCTGAAGAGGCCGGCGTTGAAGAAATGGAAGAGGATGTGGATATTGGAAACACAACTCCTCTAATCAATGATGAATATTGGGAAGCTGCACACCCAAATTCTCCAATGACCACACCAATTACTCAAATTCCTCAGTCTCCAGCCCAGACTGAAGAAATTCATACTGAAGAAATTCCAGCTGCAACAGCTGAAGAAATTGCTGCTCTAACCGCAAATGAGGAAACTGCTATTCAAATTCCTCAATCTGAAGAAGTTCCTCAAATGACTAAGGAAATTGTGGGCCGCTTCAAGCCAAATCTTCAGCCGAAGCCAAAGTTGCCCCTCAAAGGCTCAAAGCGCCCCAAATTCATCAAGACCAATTTCTTCAACGAGCACATTTTCTTCAACGGGCCAAATCCATATGTCTTAGCAAGGACCGGACGCACAAGATTCTGGACACCTACGCAGATGAACTACTATGCATCAGTGCTGTTTGACAAGGAGAAAGTCTTCGAGCATCGGCAAATTCCTCATGCGGACATGGAAACTATCCCATGCTTCACACCCGTGCTCGCAGTCCTTCATGATGCAGGAATTCTTCCATTCTGTGTGGACATATGTGATTGGAATGAAGAGCTAATTCTTCAATTCTATGCCACCTTGCACATCACAGGTGATGCCTCTGACATCAATTCTTGGGTCTTGGACTGGATGACTGGATCTACTCACTACACTGCTCCAGCCTCTGAACTACTTCGGTCAGTCCCAATACCAATTCTCTCAGAAGGAGCAAGATGCCTGTTTGATGAACCTACTCTGCCCAATCATATGATGCAAGTGCTGATGAAGCCTTTGGCTCCTGGCAAACCTCAAAGGACCACCTTCCTAGTGAAGGATTTGCTCTATGTGCCCAGGACAGTTTATCACATTCTGACCAAAACCCTCAGTCCTCAGAAGGGCCACAATTCTGAAGAAGAAGCTGTTGAAGGAATCATGAAGAACATGCTATTCAACATCATTCATGGGATTCCCATCAATTACCATGATTTCTTCATGAGGACTTTGGCCAATGCTGCTTCAGCCCCATTTGAATTGAAGCCTTACGCTCCCTAGATCATGAAATTCATCAGATCAAGGTCTTCAATTCCCTTCAAGGCTGACTTTCAGAATCACTTCAGCTTTCTGCCTTCGATTGAAGTCCTCAAGAATACATTTTCCTCAATTGAGGGAAAAGGCAAAGCTGTTGTTTATGAAGGTACTCGTCCATTGGATGGCCAATTTCGCAAAGCTGCATCCTATTCCACCAATGATGACTCTGCTACCCAAGATTCTGCTGCAAAAGCCTCAGCGCAAAATCCTCAAGAAACTGCCCCTCGTGTGATGACTGATCGAGAGCTTCTTCTAAGTCTTCATCAGAAGATTGATCGCAATCAGAAGTGGGTAAAGCGTCAGTTTGGTTCACTTCTTCGAGACATGACTGTCACGCACAACTCTGAGAGGAAGAACCACTATTATCTTCATGAAGTCTTCGACCGCACATGGGCCATCTTGTCTGACCTCAAGACTCCTGAAGAACTCAAGGAGATGGAATTTCAGCAAGACTTGGATTGGTCCATCCCTCCAAGGAAGAAATGGAAGAAAGTTCAAGTTCCTCAGCTGGTTACAAGTTCATTTTCTTCATCGCGCCAGGCGGATGAAGCTGAGGATATTGACAACACTGCTGCTGGCCCGGCGTCAACAAACGACCCCGACAATGCTGGCGCTCCTCCACCACCTTCAAGATGAAATTCGTCAGGGGCGTTAGTCCTCAGTTTTCGTCCCTTTTGGTCTTCGATGACAAAGGGGGAGAAAATTTGAGTTAGTCTTCAAGCGGGTCTCTCTATATATGGGCTGTTTTTTGTTTAAGTTACAACTCTCGCTCTTCTGAAACTTTTGTTGGTTGAGTTGTAAACTTAAGTCCGATGATGGTCTGATGCTTTTGAACTGCTTTCCGCATGCTATTTCCTCAAGTTATCTTAATGCACGCATGCTGAATTTCCTCAGACCCCATTTTCATCATGCATTTCAATTTCCTCATGATATATATTAAATGCATGTATGGATTACAAGATATAGGGGGAGTTCTCCATATTTTTAACCTGCTATGTGCATTTGCAGTCCAAAGCAAATTCCTCAAATATGCACATCTTCAGGGGGAGTTCTTCTATATCTTGCAATCAAATTCCTCAAACTCAGTACTTACACTTCATATTATTATCCCCGTTGAAAACTTAACCTATTTGTCATCAATCACCAAAAAGGGGGAGATTGTTAGTGCATCTAGTGTCCCTTAGTGATTTTGGTGTATTGAAGACTTATAGGTTAAGAGACTAATGCGTTTGTAAGTGTACACAGGCTCTATAAGTCGCTGAGGAGTTTGATACATTCGGAGATTATCGACCCCTAAAAATGTATGTCTTCAACTGAAGACTTTGGTGAAGACTTTGCTGAAGACTTTGGTATTCCCTGAAGACTTTGAAAAAGAAGAAGTTGGTGTGACCTTGAAGATATGAACGAGGACTATGAAGCGTGAAGACTTTTGTTTTCGTAGTTTCATTTCCTTTCTTTGAGTCATAGGAAACACCGTACTGTTAAAGGGGGCCGAGGTAATACTAAGGAAAATTTCCAACTGATGCTCAACTCAAAAGCCTCAACCTAACCAATCCTTCGAGTGAAGCCTTTGGAAACCTCTTGCAGTTCAGTCAAGTTCTTCAGTGACAGAGACGATGATCTTCTGGTCTCTGAAGAAATTGGTCTGACTGAGGAGTTAGGATTTCGCCAGTGCGAATTGCTTACAAGTGAGGAATATGATAAGCCTGTGGACTTTCATAGTTCGAAATTCCGACCGTTGCTGTGCTAAGTGCCAGCTGTCCCCAATCATCCTATCCACATAACGGTCATATCATTGGGGGCATTTATGTCTTGTCATGTCAGATTGCTCCCTGGCTATAAATAGCCACCCCCCACAACCATTAGCAGGTTGGCTGCTCCGAGAGAGAACTGACACTTGTCATTTGAGAGCATCCCATTCCTCGAGGACTTTGAGAGAAAATCATCAGTGAGGAAAACCCCAAACCAAACCACCAAACTCAAAAACCCAAAGTGATTGAGCATCACTGAAGAAATTGTTCCTGTGTGGAACCGACGCTTGTTACCTTTGAAGACTGTGTATCTTGCAGATGGTTAGGCGTCATGGTCTAGTGCATCCTGCAGTCAATTGGGGATCACGAAGTGACCTTGGTCTAGAGCATCCAGCAGTCAATTGTGGATCACCGGGTGACCAGTTTGTGAGGGTTTTGGAAGTCTACCCTAAAGACTTACCACGAGTGTTGGGCGAGGTCTGTGTGACCTTAGCTCAAGGAGAATACGGTAAGAACTGTGTGTCCTGGGACTGTGTGTCTTCTGGTTTAAATACCAGGCCGCTCCAAACCAGACGTACGACTGTCATAGCAGTTGGAACTGGGTCATCAAATCATTGTCTTCATCGAGCTTCCTGGTTCTATTTCCTCAACCCTTCCATTTCCTCATATATGTGTTAATGAAATTGATCGTTACTATTTGAAGAATTTGACTGAAGACTTTCTCAATTTCCTCACCTCAAATTCTTCAAGTTACCTTGTTCCTCACCTGCTTATCCTGTATCACGCTACCTGTAATCCGTGCATGCTTTATTTCATCATGATGACTATGCTACTGCTATGTTTCGCATGCACCTAAGTACTTATTCCGCTGCTAGTTATTCATCACATTTCAAATTCCTCAAGTTGAAATTCCTCAGTGATAAATTTGTAAAAATCGCCTATTCACCCCCCTCTAGTCGATATAACGCACTTTTAGGGCACACTAAGTGCACCCACTGGGTGTAGTCCCTGAGACTGCAACCTACTATTTACAGTTGGTTGAAGTCTTCGAATTTTTTTTCTCCGCGTTCCTGAGGCCGCGGCTTTACTCAAAGTGAGTCGGACTCGCCCTAGTAGAAGTTTTGTTTTACTCTAGTGGGTGTATGCAGAATACACCCACTGGGTGTTTTCAACTCTAGTGTGTGCACGCTGAGTGCACCCACTGGTTGTAGTCCCTGAGACTGTGGCTGACTGTTTACAGTCGGTTGGTGTCTTCGAGTTTTTTTTTCTTGTACTTAGAATTTTCTTTAAGCACACGGCTTTGCTTGAAGTTAGACTGACTAGTCCAAGTAGCTATTTTTCTTGATTTCAAACCGGTGGGTGCACGCTGAGTGCACCCACTGGGTGTAGTCCCCGAGACTCCGATTGATCGCAGGCGATCAGTTGGAGTCTTTAGAACCTGGTTTTTTGGAGATTCTGGCACTCAGATCGCTAGCTTTTACTCGGATGGCCGAACAGTTGATGTCGTCACTGAGACTTTAATTGATAGAAAAATACTTGAGTATCTGGTACTGGTCAAGCTTGACCCTTACTCTGTATGAGGGTACTTCAGTATCTGGTACTGATCAAGCTTGTTCCTTCCTTTGTAAGAGGATACTTCAGTATATGGTACGGATCAAGCTTGGTCCACCCTTTGTAAGAGGATACTTCCGTATCTGGTACTGGTCAAGTATTTTTTGTTGCTGACTAATCATTTTAAACATCTCTTTTGAGCAGAAAACTTGTGAGCTCGAGGCTCAGCACCAAACTTTGGACCGGGAAGTCAAGAAGCTTCGCTCTGAACTAGAGGAGGAAAAGAAAAAGAACATTAAGCTCGAGCAAGAGAAAAGGATATTGGGAGGTAAGCCCCGCAACCCGAGTACTTTCGATGAAAATTCTTTCCTTTGATCCAAGCATTTTCACTTTAACAGATTTTCGTAATGAGAATTCACTTCTGCATAAGAAGCTCAAGAATTGTATTTCTGTAGAAACCATGAAGAAAGCCCTTGAGGACAAGGACATCGAGCTTGCTAAGGCCTGGGAGAATGCGAATGCGAAGACCAAGAGGGCTGATGATGCACTCACGAAGTTCGACGAGATGAAGAAGCTGAATGGCACTCTTACAAAGGCTGTAGATTCCATGAAGAAAGATCTTGAGGAGCTCAAGAAAAGTCACTCGGGGTGGGAAAAAATGTATCAAGATCTGTCCGAGTCTTCCAGCAAGAATTAAAAGTAACTAGAAGAAAAGGTTGCCGAGCTTGTGAAAAAGAAGGATGACCTTGAGGAGTTTGTTGAGAATGAAGTTGAGCTGGTGAATCGGAAGCTTGAAGGTAATACTTTACTTATCTGAGTAAAACATCATTCTCATTTCGTAATCCGAGTAGGATGTCATTTTGTCTCTTCCCTTCTTACTTTGCGGTCAGGGTTTTGTTCGGATGCTGAGGAAGAGACTGAGAGGATCCAGAGAGACCTTGCCCCAGAAAGACTGCTTCTTCGAGATAGCACGACATTGTTGTTTCTTTGTCTGGATGAGCGCGTTAATACTGCCACAAGATATGTTGAGCGTCTAAAGGAGTTGATGCAGAAAGTTGAAGACGCGCTATTTCCAAGGGAAGAACTTGATGATGATGTCGAAGCCTTCCTTGATCAGATGAGGCAAATTCCTGACCGAGTGGGACACTGGAAAAAATCTGCTGCTCGTTGTGGGGCGGATGTGGCTCTTGCACTTGTCTGAGTTCACTTCAAGAAGATTGACGAAGAGAAGCTAAAGGCCCTCAAGGTTGCCAATATGAAGGAACTTCAGTTTCAAGATTTCTTGGAGACTTTCATCGAAGCTGCCACTCGGATTGCAGAAGTTATAGAACTAAACACTTTCATCTATCCTGTTGGCCCTTCAAGCAGTCCTGGAGACGGCAGTGGCCAAGCCTGAAGAACAAACTTGATGCAAGGATAAATTTTCCTTTGTATGCCGAGTGATTTTGTGATTGTTTAAGCTTGATCGAGCTCGGAGCTCGTGCACTATGGTTTCGACTGATCGGAAGTTTAAATGTCTGCATGTATTTGCTTTTTGATGTTTTTACAAAGCAAACTGGTTTGCAGCTAAGTGTTCGAGATAAGAGAACTGATCTCACTCGGATAGGTTGCATACCCACTGGGGTGCTTATCTTTGCTGCAGTAGTGTGCAATGTTAGTGCGCTACAACATCCGAGTGGAGCGTAGTCCCCGAATGTAGCATTGTCCTTTGGCGTAGCCCCCGAGTGAGCTTCAGCGTCCGAAGGGAGCGCAGCCCCCGAGTGTGGCTTGATGCCTGGACAGAGCCCCCGAGTGTTCTACAACATCCAACTGGAGCGTAGTACCTGTTCCGAAAGACAAAGTTCAATCGAGAAAAAAATTATTCATCAAGATTCACTCGGCAAAAGTCCTTAGCAGGATTACAACATTGAAACATGTCTATGTGAAAAATCTACGAAGAAGGTCAACATTCCAAGCGCGAGGCTCTTCTGCTTTTTTGTGAAGGTTGTAGAGCCGATAAGCTCCATTATGCAACAACTTTGAAATAACAAAGGGTCCTTCCCATGAAAGGGGCTAGCTTGTGAGGATTTTGTTGATCTAGCCAAAGAACCAGATCTCCTTCTTGAAATGCACGGCCTCGTACTTGTTTGCTGTGATAACGGCGCAAATTCCGATGGTACACAGTGGACCTCATGAGAGCAAGCTCTCATTCTTCTTTGAGAAGATCAAGGTCATCTTGACGTGCAACTTCAGCTTCCTCTTCCGAGTAAAAATCCACTTTGGGGGAATTATGAAGGAGGTCAGTCGGGAGGACGGCTTCTGCACCATACACCATAAAGAACGGGGTGAATTCTGTGGACCTGTTAGGAGTTGTTCATAAGCCCCACAAAACTGATGGTAGCCCGGTGACCCTTGCTCCTGCAGCATGTTTCAAGTCACGTATGAGGCGTGGCTTTAGTCCTTGGAGAACCATTCCATTTGCTCTTTTGACCTGGCCATTGGATTGCGGGTGAGCTACGGAGGCATAGTCGACCCGAGTACCTTGAGTGTAACAGAAAGATCGAAACTCATCTGAGTCAAAATTTGTCCCATTATCAACAATGATGCTATGGGGAACCCCGAATCTGAAGATTATTTCCTTCATAAACTTGATGGCAGTCGTCGAGTCTAACTTCTCGATGGGCTTAGCTTCTATCCACTTGGTAAACTTGTCCACTGCCATTGAAAAATGTGTAAATCCCCTGGCCCAGTTCGGAGTGGAATGACCATGTCAAGGCCCCAAACTGCGACGGACCAAGTGAGCGGGATAGTCTTCAGCGCTGACGCCGTCTTATGTGTTTGGTTAGCATAGAACTGGCACCCGGTGCATTGATCTACAATCTCTTTAGCAGCTTCATTAGCACGTGGCCAAAAGAAACCTGCGTGAAATGCTTTGGCCACCAATGCTCGGGAGGATGCGTGATGACCACATGTTCCCGAGTGGATTTCCTGCAATATCTGTCGCGCTTCTTCTGGTGAGACACAACACTGTAAAACCCCAAGACACTTTTCTTGTCAAGCTGATCCCCTTAGACGGTATAAGCCTTTGATCTACGGACGATCTGTCGGGCTTCAACTTTGTCGTCGGGGAGCTCCTTTCTCTACAAATAGGTTATGTAGGGCACTGTCCATTCGGGTGTGATTATCAAAATTTTATGGACAAGGTCAATCACTGCTGGAACTTCGACTTTAGCTGAATTTGTTGGTCCGACTAGTTGTGGGGGCTCTTCCTTGAAGGGGTCTTCTTTAATTGTTGGAGAGTGAAGGTGATCAACAAATACAGCTTTGGGTACTTCCTTCTGAGTAGAACCTAACTTAGCCAAGTCGTCGGTTGCTTGGTTCTGAGCTCGTGGCACATGATGCAACTCTAATCCTTCAAAATGCTTTTCAAGTTTTCTGACTGCATTGCCATATCTAGTCATTGTTGGACTGTGGATATCCCATTCCTTCATTACTTGGTTAAATACAAGATCTGAATCTCCATAGACCATTAGCCGACGGATGCCGAGTGAAACAGACATGCGCAACCTGTACAGGAGAGCTTCGTACCCGGCTTCGTTGTTGGACGAAGCGAAGTGAATCTGCAATACATAGCTGATCGGTCCCCTCTGGGGGAGATCAAAACTACTCCAGCCCCCAAGCCACCCAACATCTTTGAACCGTCAAAGAACATGGTCCAATGCTCGGGAAAGTTAAGGGTTGGCTATTGGTGCTCGGTCCACTCGGCTAAGAAATCCACTAGGGCTTGCGACTTGATTGCTTTTTTTGCCACGAATCTAGTGTCGAGGGGTAATAATTCAATGGCCCATTTGGCCTCTCGGCAAGTTGCGTCCCTGTTATTCAAGATTTCTAACAAAGGTGCGTCGCTACCCAGGGTGACCGAGTGCTCTTGGAAGTAATGAGCCACTTTCTTCGCCGTCATATAGATTCCGTAGACCAACTTCTCATAATGCGGCTATCGCTGCTTGGAAGGGGTCAGTACTTCTAAAATGTAGTATACAGACCACTGAACTTTCAAGGTTTTGCCTTGCTCTTCTCGCTCGACTGTGAGCACTACGCTGACCACTTGACTTGTAGCTGCTATGTATAGGAGCAACAGTTCTTTGCTACATGGAGCAGCAAGCACCGGTTGGGTGGAAATCATAGTTTTCAGTTCTTCAAATGCAACCTGTGCTTCATTCGTCCATTCAAACTTGTCAGACTTTTTCATCAGTCGGTAAAGCCGCAAGGCCTTTTCACCGAGTCTGGAAATAAATCTAGAGCTTGAGCTTGGTGACAATGGCCTTTGACGGGTGGATGCCGATTCAGCCGGGCCCAACCAACTCTAGCCGGAGGGCCAAGAGCGTGGAGTGTTGGATGTCGAGCTTGAGCTTGGTGACATCTTGCTGAGGGGGTGCCCCCACCGACTGACCAGAGCAAGAGCACTTCAGCGTCTGCCACCCAGTATCTGCAGCCCAAGTGGAGACGGGCAATCCACCTGAAGCATTAGGAACCTCAATAGTCTTGGTGGTGCCAGATTCGCCCCTGCGAGGGGGTGTTAACGCGAGTCATCCCAGTGAAGCCAACGACGCTCCAAGCTTCCCCCTGCCAAGTGTCCAAGGAAGGGGAATAGAAGTCACCCAGCAAGCTTTGGGCGGAGCAGACTCCCTTGACAGGCAGCTAAAGGGCTATGCAGCCATGACTGACCACATGTTGAAGACATCCAATACACTCTGTGGCTATGTTGAAATAAGTGCCATCGTAAGTCCACGTGAAACTTGCAATTTCTTCTTTGAAACTAGGGGCATGATCAGTGCACCCAGTGGGTGTAGCACCCAAGGCTCTGGCTGGCTATGGCAGTCGATCAAAATCTTTATTAATTTTGTCTGTCATGTCTTTTCTTTCTCAGGAGATGTCCCGGCTGAGCGGGAATTATGTGCACCTTGAGGCCGAGTGTGCAACCCTTCCGAAGGGATGGGAGGAAGAAAAAACTCAAAGCAGCCGACTAGAACAAAAACTTGCCATGGCTGGTGGTAAGTTTATCAGTCATGCCCCTTTCTTTTAGCCGTCACCTTCTGATTCCGCGCTTCCGATAGACGTCGGCATGGAGAACTCCCTCTTGAAATCCCGACTGAAGAACTGCATATTTGTATAAGCATCCAAGAAGATGCTAGATGACCAACGCCTAGAGTTTCAGGGTGCCCTAAAAGAAGTTCATGAGAAGGCACTGGCAGCCGACCAGATGCAGGCTGAGCATCAGAAGCTCCTCGAGGAGAATGAGAGGCTTGCCACCCATAATAAAAAGACTGCAGAAGAACTTCGAAGACCTCTATGAAGTGCACTCCTACTTGAAGCAGCGGCACGAGTCTGAGATGGTGGAGATCACTTAGTCGGCCACGCAACATGAGAAGGAGCTCCTGGAGAAGCTGAAGTCTGCCTGCGACCAGCTACTCAGTAAGCTTCCGAGTCTCCAACACCTTTCCGACTGTTGACTAATTCCTTGAAGTAATTTGTGTTCAGCTTGTTGTACAGATCTGGAGGGGATGTTTTTCTCGCGTGGGGTCCCGACTGAACTCCCTGCCAGCAGCCGCTCGAACAACCACCAACTCCTTATCGTTTGAGGTGATGGCCGGAACTGTCACCACGCTAGAGGACCGGCTGCTGCAGACTGGCGAGCTGGTCGAGAAGATGAAGACTTCCTCACAGGAGATCTGTGCCAGCCTGTGGCTTGACATCACTCCTCCAACCAACATCCGTGTAGCAGCCAGACAACTCTAGAAAGCACTAAAGCAGATCGAGGAGTTTATGGAGTCATCAACGTGAGCCTTAGTCAGAATGATGCTGGCGCTTGTCCCAGCCCTCTTCCTGACTGCCAAAGGCCTCAAGTAGATCCAAGAAGGAGCTCCAGTCATAGGCGATAAAGGAGTTGACGTCGCCGCCCTTCTCCCGGACTTCCAAATTGCTGCCAACAAGGTTTCCTCCTTCCTCAATCTGAAAGTATTCATGGAGGAGATAAAAAAAAAGGAGAAGAGTGAAAACACTTATAACATTTATAAGTGGACATGGACCTCTTCTACGCTGCTACTACCATATCGGTGGGTGATGGCCGGACCGCTAAGTTTTGTCACTCTCCATGGTTGCTTGGGGCCAAGCCTAGGGATATTGCCCCCCTAATTTTTTTACATATCCAAGGGCAGGAGCCGCTCTGCGCGGGGTGCTCTGCACGACCTAGCTTGGGTCAGGAAGATTGACATGACTCGCGGGCTCTCAGTCAACCACCTTATGCAATTATGTGCACTTTGGGCTAGCCTGGAGCATGTACAGCTCCGTGACGATGTTGCCGATGACATAATTTGGAAGTTCACTGCCAATGGCAAGTACTCTGCGGCGTCTGCTTACAAGGCTCAGTACCATGGGACGATTGACACCATCATGGTGCCGGCGGTTTGGGGCAATTGGGCACCCCCCAAGAGCAAAATTTTCCCTTGGCTCGTCCTCAAAAATAGAATTTGGATGGCTGACCGTTTGGAGAGAAGAGGTTGGCCCAATTGCGGGTTATGTCAGCTTTGCATGCGTGAGCCCGAGTCGGCGGCACACATGTTGTTCAAATGTAGGTCCTCTGTCCGAATTTGGAACACCGTCAAATCTTGGATCGATGCGCCGGACAACGACACCACCACTTGGCAGACACTCCCCTCGGTTCACGCTTGGTGGGAGGCCACTGTGCTAGGGGGTGGGCATAGGAGATGCGCGATGGCATCGGTCCTTATGTTGGTTGTCTGAGAGTTGTGGAATGAGAGAAACACGAGGGTGTTCAGAAACAAAGCTACTATGCCACTAATTATCATCGCTCACATCAAGAACGAGGCCAAGGATTGGATCATTGCAGGGGCGAAGCACTTGAGTTCTCTCATGCTGCGAGAGTAGTCTTTTGTTTTCCATCTGTTGAGGAGTGATGGACCTCACTCATAACCTTGTTAAACCTTCTTCTTTATTAATGAGATGAGGCAAATATTTTGCCTCCGTTTTGGAAAAAAATAGGAAGGCAAGCCAATCAATCCTTGACAAAACCGTTTCTTTTAATATCCAATCTCCGCTCTATGTTGTTTGTCTCGTTCAGAAAGATTTAGATGCTATCTATAAGGCAGCAACAGGTAATCACTATTAGGGCCAGTTCTTTTGGGGGCTTCTAGAATAAGCTGCGCCCTACCCAGCTTATTCTAAAAGCCCAATCAAAAAAAAAATTAGAAGCCTGGTGTTTCAGTCTTGACTAGTTGGCTTCTAAAAAAAAAATTGGTCGGGCTTCTAGAATAAGCCGGGAAGATTATTCTAGAAGCCCCCAAAAGAACTGGCCCTTAACTGGCCAGAGTACTTCACGGAAACAAGGGGGAGCCCCTGACCATGAGTTACAGTTGCTTACAGTATTATAGATACAGTCAATATTAAACTATAACACACTATAAAGCAAAACTGAGACAACACTATCAAGAAAATCATTGCCATTATATGGCTCAAGAAAGGATTCCAAAAGAAGATCTAGAGATGTTTACAATCAGAAGAAAAATGAAAGAAAATCAAAATGAACCTACATTCTACATCTCTTGCATTAGCCAATAATCCTAGCTTGTTGCTTGCCACTATACATCAACATCACTTGAACAAAAATAGGCCACCAACTCACTTGTCTTGTCAATACTTGCAAATCATCTCTTTAGCCGCATCACGCCATCTTTGTACTGCACTCACTATCAACAGCTACAATGGGCACCTTGCACATGTACACATACAAAAGCCGTTTAATTTAAAGCATGAATTGGCCAACGGTAGGTTACCAAAGAAACTGAGCATAATCTGAGGGAGAAACAGACCGGGGGATAGTAGTTGTATGTAAGCATTAAATAAGAACTATAACATAGATAAAAATTATGAATGCCATTTTCATAGATTATATTCGAAGGGTCAAAAATGGAGAAATCGTCATAGTAACTAAATGAATGCCCCGCGCGTTGCTGCGAAAATGTATGTGTAGTAAAAACACTGGTTAACTACTATTAGTATAGCTAGCATTGTAGAAGCATGAATTATGAGAAATATCAATTTTCAAATATGTTTTTATAATATCCTAAAGTGAAACACAAAAAATAAATAACAGCACACCACTTTGTGTTGTCGAGGAAGGGATCCCCCCAGCCACCCCCCCCCCCCCCCCCCCCCCCGCGCGCGCGCGCGCACACACACACACACACACAAACTTAGGCACACCGATGCATTGAGTAGCACCCTTAGCTTTCCAATTGCATTGATATATTTCTTGTGGGATTCTCTTCCAAAAAAAAAAAGCACAACAAAGAATTAATGGCTAATCAATCAATTAAATTTAAGAGGTGACTGGAAACGAAGGAGGTAAGATGTGCCACCTAGGACCAACAAGCATGCGTGCAACTTAGAGATGGGGAGGACATAGAGAAATTCATGCAAGTGATGCCACACAGTTTAGACTGAACGACTAATAATAATTGGGGTGATGTGGAAGCACGCATGCGCAGGAAAATAACACTTAATAACTTGTAGTGGAGTTTGTCTATATAAGATATATAGATTGATTATATGATGATTGTAGGTATGCATGTTGTCAACCAAGTTGGAAACAAACTACTATTCTCGAATTACTGTCAAAAAAAAGAAAAAACTACTATTCTCGAAGACTAATTTCTCTAATCTCAGGCACACAACCCAAATACATGTCCACTGGGACACCTTAAAAAAAGAGCGGTGAAGTTTGAATTTTGTTTTCTTACACGAAGGGGTTGAGGATTATTTAGTTTGAGATACACTGCATCTGGGCCACATACTTAAAAGGAAATTGCCCCTCAATGTAAAGTAATATCTAAAGCTCATTAAAAGAATCAACATAATTCTTTGTTCCCTATTCATGTATGTACGTATAGAAGAAAGACCAAAAATGTGCAAGTACAGAACATCAGTAGCTTGTTACTCTTCATGTGCGTACGCAAAAATGAGTCCAAATGTGCAAGTATCTGTTGGAATTATGTGTCCTGCTGCTGCTTGTGCGTACGCAAAAATGAGCTCAAATGTGCAAGTATCTGTTGGAATTATGTGTCCTGCTGCTGCTTGTTCGTGGTTCAATCACGCACGCGGCCTAAGTCTGAGCTTGAAGCTATCTGCTACGGTGCTGGTTTCTCATGTGAAGCCAGTAAAATCAATTGGAAGAACTTCCTCACGTGAAGACCACGCCACCCTGGAGTAGTATTTTGTACTAGCAATTAATTGATTTGCACGGGTCGCAAGATTTGATCGTATGATCAATCGTTTGCTACTTCGACGTGACGCCGAGACCGCGATGGAAAATTGCCGCTGTCCAGAATTCAAAGGAAGTGGTGCAGCCGTGCAGGATGGTGATTCAAGTACTTGAAGATTTCCTATTTATTCCTGGAAATTTCACGGCACCAACTCTCCCCAACCCAAATTGTTTATTTGGTTCAAATAACTCCATAGAGAGGAATATTAATAATGGAAACACATGCTTGGAATCATATTATTTATATCATCTATGACTTGCTCACGTATATTGGAACATGATCGAGAGGCTTATTGATTCTGGTACTCTAAACTTTAGTGGGAGGATTATGGTACATATGAAGCATATATGATGGATATTTAGATTATACACCTTTCTGAAGGTGGAAGGTAAATAAAAAAAGGCTTCACATCCTTATTTATTTGGATATATTTATGATATTTTTTTTACAATCCCACTAGAGGTCAGATTATTTATTTTATCTCACGCATCGATAACTGGACTTGATATGGTTATGTCTACCTTTCAATAGACAAGTCGAAGGGTTTTAGTGTTCTTGCCACATATTATACTGAAGTGGAAAATCAGTTGATTTAAAAATTTCAAAGTTTTAAAAAATGATTGGTGGGGGAAGTACACTGCAGGAAAATATTAATTGTATATGTAAAGATCATGGAATTATTCACCATTCTAATATGCCGTATACTCCACAATTGAATGGTGGAATTGAATATTTTTTTTCTATACTCCCATTTTTTTAAGAAGCATTGCACAATGCCGTTTGTTTTTATTATTTTTCATCTAACATGGTCACTCCTTATGGTTTGTAGACTACAAGGAAATCTTCTATTTCGGTGGGAAATTCTCAATTACTACATAACACCATTAGTTGAGTATTCTAGTGGATCAAAGGGTACCAATTTTGATCTAGATTTTGAAACTGGTGAAAAGTAGGAACACAATATTTATGAACAAGGGTGGAATTATTGGCAATCATACTGGAATATAATCTTAACCCCAAAGGAAATTACAAGTCAAACTCCTAACAGTAACATGTTTAGGATAAGTGGGAGGAATTAACTTGGAATATAATGTCTGGATAGTTATTATGTATTGTTGGGGGAAATCACTCTAAATTTTAGAGGAATGACTAAAGTATCTTAAGAAGGCTTAAATTTTCCATCAACGCCAGCTATGGGTGGAAGAAATGCGGGAAATAATAAACTCAATGAGGAAGGATGGAAGCTTGGGAACTTATTTCACCAAACAACTACAAACCCATATGTTATGAGTGATATTATTACTATTATTTTCAAGCAAATTGAATCCAACATGCTAGGCATGTTAATAAATGCTTTACACAAAGGAAACATTTATACTTTTTGGAAACTCTTTCTCAAGTTGGGATAATTTCGTCTAGTTTATTTCTACTTAGAATATTGATACTATTAACGGCCTGTTATTACCATCATCTTGTACTCCGCCAATTTGAATGTGTAAGTTCCTTTACTTACTGGAATTTGGAGGAAGCGTCATATATGTTGTAGCCAGAAATCTTTGGAGAAAGAAGAAATAAAGATAAGGTTTGCAAACTGATTATGATCAAACAACAAGTTTCACATCAATGGAAGGAAGCTGGTCATGTACATAGTCACATTGGTAGAAGTGAAAGCTTGTTTATTTTCTAACTTCAGATGAAAGGTGTGTTTGAAGCTTCCTATGTTTTGGGAGTGGAAATACATAGAGAATGTTTTGAAATATTTTTCTGTGGAAATTGCAAACATGTTAAAATATCTTTTGATAAAGGGAATGACACTCAATGAGGAATTATGTTTACCTCATGAGGAAAAAGGAAGAATAACTGGTACTGGAATTTTTTATATACATCTACATTATACAACCATACCTTAGCTACCGCAATTTATTGCTGCATTTAAGTAGTGGAAGGACAAATGGGTGGGTAAGGGAATCTCACGCATCATATAATGTCGGGGAAAGTGCATCACAATGTGACATTTATTCTGCGAATTATAATAAAAGGAAACACATTGAGAAAATTATTATTGTATCCATGAGGTTTGAAATAAACTCAGGTGAGTATATTCAGTTCATTTATATCTACTAATATGGTGCAGGTTCACTGACTGAAGTTGAATTCATTTCGAATCTCGTTTACGCACGAAACCCCATTTACTGTCTGCATTGGATATTTATGTGGCTTTCAAAATTTACTCATATGGTTATCATCTCCTTAACCCAATGTGGAACTATTCATATTATTGATGCACGTCACGGGAAATAATTGATGCGGAATTTCACTCGAGGAAGTAATATTCGAGGTGTAGATAAAGACGGAATTTCACTTGAGAAAGTAATACTCAAGATGTCAATAAAGACCGAATTACACTCGAGGAATTATTACTCGAGATGCCATGGACGGCTGTGTTGGACTATTATTCCAGCGAAAATTAAGGTCTCTAGAGATCCTAAATGTCACAGCAAGGAAACTTTTTGGGGGAAGCCATTACCATGTATTTCTTTGGATTTTCTACCTAGGATTAATGTGGTTATTGTATCCCTTAACTAAGCTTTTTAGTAAGGAATTATCTGGTAAGCATGTTAAGGCTATGGGTTTACGGATATTTGAATGATTGTTTTGGACAAGTGGGAGATGTTGGAATTATGTGTCCTGCAACAATATTCAAATTACTTGGAATTATTAGTATCCGTAATACCTCATTGTGGAATTATACATGTACTAGTAGAACGCCGTGCGTTGCTACGTGCTACAACGCATATAAATAAATCAAATAAATGATTAAAGTCGTCTCCAAGGTCGAAGCTCATTTCTTCCTCATACGGGTGTGTTCGGACATCAAACGGGCGCCCAGTGGGCTCCCCAAAATCCAACCATCTGGACAGTCCGGGCTCCCTCAAATCCAGCCATATGTGGGGGAGAAATGTGGTTGTCCGGACTATCTGTCATGTTATCCCCAACACGCGGTCCCAACACAAAAACCCCACCCCACGACGCACCTTTCCCTTTTCCTGCCGGACCCTCCCCTTCCCGCTCGGTTTCCCGCCTTAGCGAGACATTTCTTGCTGGAGCCCTCTCCTTTAAAACCGGATGACGCTGACCTCACCTTCGCCATGGCGCCCTCTCTCCTTCACACCGTACTTCGCTCTCTGCCCTGATCCTCTCCCTCCGTGTTTGTTTCGATCCGCCACCGCCATCAAGGGGGACGAGGCGTGAGCCGCCCGTGACGCCCCCGAGCCAAGAAGGCAGATCCGATGTCTCCTGAGCCATTGCCACATTGTACCATACAATTGAATGTCACGCATTACCACGAAACAAAAATATGATGTCCGTTGTTGGGCATGCAACTGATATGTCACCGCGTCCGTTATTAACTCATGAAGCAACCAACCGATGCATTTACCCTTCTATCCTAACCAAAAAATTGTACGACTTAATGAAAAAATATATATGAACCGCTCGCTCATGCAATTTGCTGCAAAGCCATCTCTAATGAAATGCAATTTGCCACATTTTCTAAAGTAGGAAAGTTATTCTACTCAGACAACCGTAACTAAACAGACCAACCCCAAACCCCATCCCGCTCACTCTCAACCCTCACTCTTATCACAAATCCTCTAACTCGTATTCTAGTGAGCAAGTGATCGACGCCGCCGTGGTAGGCCAGCAACAAGGACAAGGGCGGCAACCGCCTTCCTATCTTAGTGCTAGTATCTCCTGGTTCTATATTGGACCCACGCTTCATCTCGGGCTCTACCATGACGGCACCACGCTCATGTGTTGCCACGGAAAAAGAAAGCTATGAATAGAAATGTTCGTCCAAAGCATGAAAAATGTCAATGTTTTTCTTCTCTTCCCTCCCTTGCATGCAACCGCTGTTCGTGGAGGAGGGAGCAATGAGGGAAGCGAGGGGCGGAGCATCAGGAGGCCGAGCTGCTCAACGAGCTTCCGTGTGGCGGCGACGCAAGGAACCCTAACACGTGCAAGGGTATCGAGAAGAGGAGTGGCTCGAGAAAGGAGAGAGAGGGGAGCAGCTAACTCGTTGAGTCGAACCGTTTTCTTTTGCGAGAGGGAGTGGAAGAAAACCGGGAGAGAAAAAAATCGGTGAGGAAGGGTCCTTCGTTCGATGGGGAGGGGAGGAAATGAAACAAATGAAATGACCTACGTACTCCCCCCTTTATTAGTAGAGATGACATGTACAACCAGCACACACGTTAATATAAAAAGTGCTACAGTATAATCTGATATGTGTTGCCCCAAAAACACGTATACGTGTGCTGCACAACATGGTATGTGTTGCCAAAAAACAACGTGTATGTGCTGAAAAAATAATATATGTGTTACTACCGAACACAAACACAGGAGATGAGTCACACTCCAGCCTGATTGATGTGGATGATGTCATGATGACATGAATAGACTGAAAAGTTAATTGTCCGTGCGTTACAATGAGGACATACATATTTTGAGTGGCTCAACAACAATTGTCCAGTAAACCTACCCCCCTCCCCCCTTCGACTCTTCCTCTCTCCATATATCCCTCTCTCCCTTCCTCCGCTCTCCCTTCCTCCCAGCCTCTCTCGCTCCTCGTAGCCGTGAGAGGGGACGGGCATGGATGCCGAGTGTGCTACATGGGTACGGTTGGGGGGTGGAAGAGGAATAGTCGACTCCCCCATAAAGATTCTCCCCTAAATTTTGTTTAACTCAACGTCACCCTCTTTTTTTTCAACCCATATATATTTAAATTTCTTATATTTTATGAAATGACATTATTTTACAGTACCCCCAGGGCAACATTCTTCTAAAGATCCAAGAAAAATAGACAACCATTAAGAACCATGATCAATGTATGATTTACACAGTACTTACCTAGGAAATGTAAAGCTCGGATAACAAAGGAACAAAAGTCAAAGTATTAGGCTTGTATCAGGAATTATGTTCGCTTGTATCAAAACGTCGATCAAGACACAAAGCTTTTGTGTTTGGTAAGAAAATTAAGCAGATATGATGGTAAAATAAAATCATCAATATACTGTGTGCATACAATACTTCATCGAACGGACATGAAATGTCACGGAAACTGGTGAAACTTACTTTTCTGGAACAACAATACAGAGTGTTCACTATCGATTTGCATATACTTTGCAACTAGCAAAAGGCTTCATCAAGTATGTCCAACTCCTGCCGGTCTGGCAGCAGCATTGTTCCTGCTATCCTAAATTTACTATCAAAAACCAAAAACGAAAAAAATCATCTCTTTGGGAAAAGGCAAGCAAAAAACCATAATCCCTTCACAGGGAATCGTCTGCGGCGCACAGGCAGTGTCACTCCTCCCGGGAACCTAAAAGAAGAAGAGAAGATCTCATGTTACAAACCAGCTGCATAGTTAAGTAAGGCGAGGCCAAAGACATGTCCCAGCAACCTAAAATACGTTCTGCGTCCTTATTCATCAGCATTTTACAGCTGGCCCTCACCAAGATACCAAAATCATGTCTTCCTCTCTTTCACTTAAACATTGAAACCATTTTGAACATATATGCTCTATACTGTACATCTTAATGCACTTCACCAAATCAAGCAACTGAGAATAGTATGAATATCAGCAGGAGATTATCTACAAGTTTCATGTGGTGGCCAAAAACTGGTTCTCCGTGTAAGTAAACTAATTCTTGCAAAACAAAAGATCTTGTAGTACTGAAAATCCTGGAACAGCACAACTGTGTTTTGGTGATATCTTGACAATCATTATTCCGAATTGCAGAAACTTAGTTTCCTTGGAAAGATATCGATGAACCCTACAACTTCCATGTGGGTGAGACAACAAAATTATGAACCAAATTACTCATATAGAATTTAAAATAAGCTTCTGACCTACTACTGGATATGTGGCAATCAACGGAGATCTACCCTTGCAGCAAGAAAGAATCAAACGGACGTGAATCCAATAAAATAAGACCTCTTTCTTCTCTTCTCTTCCCCTTTCCTCCTTCCCCAACTCCCAATTTTCCGCAGTCCATGTTTAATCCATGAACCAATCGGTCAGTAACAAAGTATACCTAATCGATTTGGTCTCATGCAACTTTGTGTTTGCAACAAACACTAGTAGAAAACAGGCCATTAGTCCCGGTTGGGAAGGGCCTTTAGTCCCGGTTCCCCAACCGGGACTAAAGTATAGAGACTAAAGGGTCCAATCCTTTAGTCCCGGTTCCCCAACCGGGACTAAAGTATAGAGACTAAAGGGTCCAAGCCTTTAGTCCCGGTTGGCTACGAACCGGGACTAAACCCTGGCCACGTGGCCAGCAGCGTGCGCCAGGGCATGGGGACCTTTGGTCCCGGTTGGTAACACCAACCGGGACTAAAGGTTTAGGGTTTTAGGGGTTTAGGGGTTTAGGTGTTTAGGGGTTTAATTAGTGTTTATTGTTTATTTTTCCTTTTCATTTTGTGTTTTCCATTTAATTATTTTTCATTTCAAACATATTTTACGCTACTACATACTGTACACGTTATGCATATATAATAGAATTTCTCGTAGAACCGACCATATATCATAAAATTTCTCGTACAAGCAATCATATATATATATATATCATAGAATTTCTCGGCATAGATGATGGAATGGTACCATCCAATGCTGGATCTGGTTGCTGCTGCTGCTGAGACGCGCCTTGCTGGCTAAGTTTGTTGATTTGCTCCTGCTGCATGTTATATTTGCGTTCCAAGTCCTGAATCCGATCTACTTCATGCTTCTTCTAATTTCTGTCACGACTTCTGTAGCTATCGTTCCAATCCGCAAACCCCAGAAACCACGGAACCATGCCTTTGCCTCGTGTTCGTCCTGGGTGTTCAGGATTCTTGAGGGTGCGCGAAAGCTCGTCCTTCTCTCTCTCGGGCTCGTACACACCCGCTCGAGCTTCTGCTATTGCTTTAAGTAACTCGTCCGTGGCTTCTTTAAGACTTGCTAGTTCAAGAACCTCCCCTGTCTTTGGGTCCAACATTCCCCCGTGTGCATAAAACCAAGTCCTGCACCTCTCGGGCCAAGTCTCTGTTACTGGAGTGATCCCTGCAGCCTTCATGTTTCTCTCCGATTCATCCCACTTAGGCAACCCATACTTGTAGCCGCCTGGCCCCAGACGATGGTGCCACTTTTTTTTGTTGGCATTTATCTTGTTTATTCTCGACCGTTTCTTAGCTTCTTCTGATTGCTTGAACTTCACAAATTCGTCCCAGTCATCTGCTAACTTCACATATTCTCCTTTGAATTCTGGAGTCTTCCTTTCGTTTTCCACGTAACTTTTCCATAATCTTTTCTTCCAAGACTGGAATTGTGTGGCCATCTTCTTAAGAGCACACTTCTTGACTTTCTCCCGTTGGAGATCTATGAGACCCTCTGGTAGGGTGAAATGTTTCATGAGCTCCTCCCAAAGCAGATCTTTTGCTCTTTGGCTGACAAAAGAAACTGCTTGGGTATCTTTAGGCTGATTCCATTCTTGAACGGTGATCGGGATTTGGTCCCTAACGATAACTCCGCATTGACGTATAAATTTGTCCGCATTCTCTTTAGGAGCAATCGGTTCGCCATCTGCTCTGATTTGATCGATGTTAAACTTTACGCCTTGTTTCAACTTTTTTGTCGGGCCACGTTTAACCCTTGTAGAAGATTTGCTCGATCCGGAGGGCTAAAAGGAAGAAAGATTCGTTAATATATACAAATCAATCAATACATCTGATGATCACCAGAGGGCAAATTAATACCTCGCTGGACTCTGTTAAATGGACAAAAATTTCTTCGCCATCGTCATTGTCAGCTGGTTCGCCTTCGTCTCTTGGTTGTTCTTCCTCAATTCCCTCACTGGATGGGTTAAGGTATTGTGAGCCATCATCTACTTCATTCTCTTCGTTTCCGGAGCGTATCAGGTCGTACATGGCATTCTCTTGATCATGGTCTCTGTCTCTACCGTCCATAGCTTAACTAATCCAGAACAAATATAAAACAATTAGAATGCATTCAATAAGCAGAACCGGAGATATGCAAATCAATACAAGGCAATGCAACAACAAATGCGATCATATAATATCACTAATACATCATCGAATAGTATCACTAATACATCATCGAATATAATATCACTAATACATCATCAGAATAGTTGACGTCTCGCGGCGCAGGAGGTGGACACCCAAAGATAAGGAACTATGACAGGATCATAGCTCGGGTGTGATCCCTGAAGAACCTGCCAGGTATTGGAGAACCTGGCGTCTAACGCAGCCATGTAGCGTCGGACGTGCTCGTCCTCCTCCCTGACATGGCGACGTACCACCTCCGCGGGGGCCGGCTCCCTCTGCACCGACAGGGGTCCACGCGACCGCCACCAAATAACCTCCGGGTCGACGACGGGACCCTGATTCCTCACCAAGCTCCGCGCCCCGGAAGGCAGCACCTCCCAGTGCCAGCCCGGTGGAGCCCAGTCCCGGACATGGTGCCTCTCAAGCAGGGTGTTGCCACCGAGTCGACGATGAGGATGCTGGCCAGGCATCGTCGACTCGAGACCTTATAAACGTGGGATTTGCATAAAAATGATTATCATTTTATTATGCTACTCATATTTATAAACAAATTCCTACTCATCTATCACATCTAAACATCAAACATCTAAACACATCTAAACATCAAACATCCAAACAAACATGGGATTAGAAAATCAGCAACATCTAAACACATCTAAACAAATCAGCAACATCTATCAAACATCTAAACATCAAAAATTATATCTAAACATCAAACATCAAACATCTAATTTTAGTCAATGCTAGCAAATTTTAGTCAATGCTAGCAAATCAGCAACAGCTAAACACATCTAAACAAATCAGCAACATCTATCAAACATCTAAACATCAAAAATTATATCTAAACATCAAACATCAAACATCTAATTTTAGTCAATGCTAGCAAATTTTAGTCAATGCTAGCAAATCAGCAACATCCAAACACATCTAAACAAATCAGCAACATCTATCAAACATCTAAACATCAAAAATTATATCTAAACATCAAACATCAAACATCTAATTTTAGTCAATGCTCAATAATTAAGTCCGTCTTCGCTGCCGTGCCTATCTTCTTCATGAGCACGGGAGGAAGGAAGCAGAGAGGTGGAGGCTCACCATGGGAGGAGGGAGAGAGCAGCAGGGGCTCGTCGGCGGCGGGCAGCAGGGGCTCTTCGTCGGCGGGCAGTAGCAGGGGCGCGGGAGGAAGACGGCGACGACGCGCGAGGTGGCTTGGTGCGGTTGGATGGCGGCGCGGGAGGGAGACGACGGCGACGCGCGGTAGGCCTGGTGCAGACGGAGGATGATACCGGATGGAAGGAGCGGCGCCGGCGTGGGCTCGGGCGGCGGAGGCGGCGCGTGGAGGAGCAGCGGCGGCGGCGGCGCGTGGAGGAGCGGTGGCGGCGCGTGGGCAGAGCGGCCGGACGGCCACGTCAATCGAGGGTGCGGGCGGGGCAGCCTGGCGGCGTCGTCGAAGCGAGTGAAGACGAAGTGATTTGGGGGAGGAAGAAGCCATTGATAATATAGGAAGGACCTTTAGTCCCGGTTGGTATCTCCAACCGGGACTAAAGACCCTTTAGTCCCGGTTGGTATCACCAACCGGGACTAAAGGTCCTCCCTTTAGTCTCGGTTGGTGATACCAGCCGGGCCTAAAGAGGCCTTTTTGGCGGCCCAAATTCGCGCGGGAAGGGACCTTTAGTCCCGGTTGGTTATACCAACCGGCACTAAAGGTCTATTTTCTCTTTTTTTGTTTTTTTGTTTTTATATTTGGAATAACTGTTTTTATATTTTTAATAACTGTTAGAATATTTATAGTTTTTTAATGAATCCCTTTGCTTTAGGTTAAAACAATTACAAACTTTCTGTTAGTGCCAGTACATTTCAAATTTAAATAGTTTAAATTTGAATTATTTTTAAATTTTGGTGAATCACTAGCTTGTGAATAACTTTAGTTTAAAAATAGATTTTTGAGTGATTGTTTTTGCTGTTGTTTAATATTAGTATGTTTTATCATTATGTTAAATTTTGGAATTTTTAGGATATTGTAAATAGGTGTTTTAATCAAAACCAGATTCTGTTTAACTCTTTTTAGTTTTATAACATTCATTTGTTTTAATCAAAATCACTACAAATGAACTCTGAAAAGGTTGAAACTTGGCATGGTGTCATCATTTCAGCCACATAGCATGTGCTAATAAGTTGAGAGGGTTACGGCAAAAACTGGATGCACTTCGTGTACAAACTAGACCATCTCCTTCGAAGTATGAGGGTTTCGGACGAAAACTCATCTGTTACAAAGGCATTTCATTTTTTTTAAACTTGCTTCAACTCCAGACTTTTTGTGCATTCAATATGCACCATTCTAAGCCACATATTCAAATTTCAACCCTTTCTAACTTCATTTGCTATTTTTCAGGCATTTAATGATTTTTTTGAGCTAAACAACCCTGAAATTAAAAATCACCACAAATGAACTCTGAAAAGGTTGAAACTTGGCATGGTATCATCATTTCACCCACATAGCATGTGCTAAAAAGTTGAGAGGGTTACGGCAAAAACTGTATGCACTTCGTGTACAAAGTAGACCATCTCCTTCGAAGTATGAGGGTTTCGGACGAAAACTCATCTGTTACAAAGTCATTTCATTTTTTTTTAAACTTGCTTCAACTCCAGACTTTTTGTGCATTCAATATGCACCATTCTAAGCCACATATTCAAATTTCAACCCTTTCTAACTTCATTTGCTATTTTTCAGGCATTTAATGATTTTTTTGAGCTAAACGACCCTGAAATTAAAATTCACTACAAATGAGCTCTGAAAAGGTTGAAACTTGGTATGGTATCATCATTTCATCCACATAGCATGTGCTAAAAAGTTGAGAGGATTACGGCAAAAACTGGATGCACTTCGTGTACAAACTAGACCATCTCCTTCGAAGTATGAGGGTTTCGGACGAAAACTCATCTGTTACAAAGGCATTTCATTTTTTTTAAACTTGCTTCAACTCCAGACTTTTTGTGCATTCAATGTGCACCATTCTAAGCCACATATTCAAATTTCAACCCTTTCTAACTTCATTTGCTATTTTTTAGGCATTTAATGATTTTTTTGAGCTAAACGACCCTGAAATTAAAAATCACCACAAATGAACTCTAAAAGGTTGAAACTTGGCATGGTATCATCATTTCACCCACATAGCATGTGCTAAAAAGTTGAGAGGGTTACGGCAAAAACTGTATGCACTTCGTGTACAAACTAGACCATCTCCTTCAAAGTATGAGGGTTTCGGACGAAAACTCATCTGTTACAAAGGCATTTCATTTTTTTTAAACTTGTTTCAACTCCAGACTTTTTGTGCATTCAATATGCACCATTCTAAGCCACATATTCAAATTTCACCCCTTTCTAACTTCATTTGCTATTTTTCATGCATTTAATGATTTTTTTGAGCTAAACGACCCTGAAATTAAAAAGCACCACAAATGAACTCTGAAAAGGTTGAAACTTGGCATGGTATCGTCATTTCACCCACATAGCATGTGCTAAAAAGTTGAGAGCGTTACAACAAAAACTGGATGCACTTCGTGTACAAAACTGGACCATCCCGGCTACTCACTAGAGAAGAAAAGTGATGACGGTGCAGCCAATCACATCCCAGAGTGGGATCTTGTGGTATAATTTTTTTTCTTCGCGTGTGTCCCTTGATTATTGCACCGTAACCATGGACAATCTTCATCATTTAACAGGATGCTTGGGTCAGTCTTCACTGCGAAGGGAGGAATTTCATCAAACTTTTCATAATCTTGTGACATGTCTATCTTGTCCTCCACTCCCACGATGTTTCTTTTCCCAGAAAGCACTATGTGGTGCTTTGGCTCATCGTATGATGTATCCGCTTTCTTATCTTTCCTTTTTCTCGGTTTTGTAGACATGTCCTTCACATAGAAAACTTGCGCCACATCATTGGCTAGAACGAATGGTTCGTCTGTGTGCCCAAGATTGTTGAGATCCACTGTTGTCTTTCCGTACTGCGGGTCTACCATTACCCCTCCTCCAGTCAGATTGGCCCATTTGCACCGGAACAAAGGGACCTTCAAATCACCTCCATAGTCAAGTTCCCATATCTCCTCTATGTAACCATAATATGCGTCCTTCTCCTTGCAGTTTGCCGCATCGTCAAAGCGGACACTACTGTTTTGGTTGGTGCTCTTTTTATCTTGGGCGATCGTGTAAAATGTATTCCCATTTATCTCGTACCCTTGGAAAGTCAATATAGTCGAAGATGGTCTCTTGGCCAACAAGTACAAGTCATCTTCAACATTGTCGTCATTCATGAGATGTGTTCACAACCAACCGCCGAAAGCCTCAATGTGTGTACATTGAATCCAGGGGTCAGACTTCTCCGGGTTCTTCGAGCGTATAATATCCATGTGTTTCTCGATATACGGGGTCACCAAGGTAGAATTCTGTAGAACTGTGTAGTGTGCTTGCGCCCAAGAATGCCCGATCCTACATATTATTGATTTTGGTCCAAGTGTGCCTTTTCCACGCAGTCTCCCCTCATGCCGCGATTGAGGAACACCAATCGGCTTAATGTCAGGAATAAAGTCAACACAAAACTCAATAACCTCCTCTATTTCATGGCCCTTGGAGATGCTTCCTTCTGGCCTAGCACGGTTACGAACATATTTCTTTAAGACTCCCATGATCCTCTCAAAGGGGAACATATTGTGTAGAAATACAGGATCCAGAATGGCAATCTCTTTGACTAGGTGAACTAGGACGTGCGTCATAATATTGAAGAAGGATGGTGGGAACACCAACTCGAAACTGACAAGACATTGGACCAAATCATTCTGTAAGCTTGGTAGGATTTCCGGATCGATTACCTTCTGAGAAATTGCATTGAGGAATGAACATAGCTTCACAATGGCTAATCGAACATTTTCTGGTAGAAGCCCCCTCGACACAACCGGAAGCAATTGCGTCACGATCACGTGGCAGTCATGAGACTTTAGGTTGTGGAATTTTTTCTCTGCCATATTTATGATTCCCTTTATATTCGACGAGAAGCCAGACGGGACCTTCATACTGAGCGGGCATTCAAAGAAGATTTCCTTCTCTGCTTTGGTAAGAGCGTAGTTGGCAGGACCTTGATACTGCTTTGGATGCATGCCGTCGTTTTCGTGCACACGTTGCTGGTCCTCCCGTGCCTTCGGTGTATCTTTTGTCTTCCCATACACGCCTAGGAAGCCTAGCAGGTTCACACAAAGATTCTTCGTCACGTGCATCACGTCGATTGCAGAGCAGACCTCCAGGAATTTCCAATATTCTAGCTCCCAAAATATAGATTTCTTCTTCCACATGGGTGCGCGTCCCTCAGCGTCAGTCGGAACAGATTGTCCGCCAGGACCCTTTCCAAATATTACTTGTAAATCCTTGACCATATCAAGTATGTCATCACCAGTACGGAGGACAGGCTTCTTCTGGTGTTCTGCCTCACCTTTGAAATGCTTGCCTTTCTTTCTTAATGCATGCTTGGTCGGAAGAAATCGACGATGTCCCAGGTACACATTCTTCTTGCATTTGTCCAAATATATACTTTCAGTCTCATCTAAACAGTGCGTGCATGCATGGTATCCCTTGTTTGTCTATCCTGAAAGGTTACTAAGAGCAGGCCAATCATTGATGGTTACAAATAGCAACGCTCGCAGGTCAAATTCCTGCTGTTTGTGCTCATCCCACGCACGTACACCTTTTTTATTCCACACCTGTAAAAGTTCATCAACTAATGGCCTTAGGTACACATCAATGTCGTTGCCGGGTTGGTTAGGGCCTTGGATGAGCACTGGCATCATAATGAACTTCCGCTTCATGCACAACCAAGGAGGAAGGTCATAGATACATAGAGTCACGGGCCATGTGCTATGCTTGCTGATCTACTCCCCAAATGGATAAATGCCATGTGCACTTAAACCAAACCATAAGTTCCTTGGGTCATCTGCAAAGTCCGGCCACTCTCTCTCGATTTTTCTCCACTGCGACCCATCAGCGGGTACTCTCAACTTCCCGTCTTTCTTACGGTCTTCTTTGTGCCATCGCAACGACTTGGCATGCTCTTTGTTTTGGAACAAACGTTTCAACCGTGGTATTATAGGAGCATACCACATCACCTTGGCAGGAATCCACTTCCTGGGGCGCTCGCCCTGAACATCATCACCAGGGTCATCGCGACCGATCTTATATCGCAATGCATTGCATACCGGGCATGCATTCAAATTCTCGTACTCACCACAGTAGAGGATGCAGTCATTAGGGCATGCATGTATCTTATGCACCTCCAATCCTAGAGGGCAGACAACCTTCTTTGCTTCGTATGTACTGTCGGGCAATTCATTGTCCTTTGGAAGCTTATTCTTCATTATTTTTAGCAACTTTTCAAATGCCTTGTCAGGTACACCATTCTTTGCCTTCCATTGCAGCAATTCCAGTGTGGTACCCAGCTTTGTGTTGTCATCTTCACAATTTGGGTACAACCCTTTTTTGTGATCCTCTAACATGCGCTGCAACTTCAACTTCTCCTTTTCACTTTCGCAGTTTCTCTTTGCATCAGCAATGGCCCGACCAAGATCATCAGCGGGCTCATATGATGCCTCAGCTTCTTCTTCTTCATTCTCTTCCCCCATTGTAGTACCATCATATTCAGGACACCCAGGATAGTTGTCGTCATCCTCTTCTTCTTCATTCTCTTCCATCAGAACCCCTCTTTCTCCATGCTTGGTCCAACAATTATAGCCGGACGTAAACAGGTGGACGTGAATCTGTTTTGAGCTAGAGTAAGTCTTATCATTCTTACACACACCACATGGACAACACATAAAACCATCCCGCTTGTTTGCCTCAGCCGCACGCAAAAAACTCTGCACGCCATTAATGAACTGGGGAGAGCGTCGGTCATCGTACATCCATTACCGGTTCATCTTCATTACACAACACCGAAAAGACCAAATTAATACAAGTTCATACATAAACTTCATACACACTTATTTTCTCATAAAACAACATATAACTATCTAGATAAAACATTTAAATGCAACAACAAATGCGATCAAAATCGCAACTAAGGTAGCAATTGATCCAACAGCATAATGATACCAAGCCTCTTTATTAATGGCATATTTTCTAATCTTTCTAGTCTTCAAGCGCATTGCATCCATCTCGATCTTGTGATCATCGACGACATCAGCAACATAGAACTCCAATTTCATCTTCTCTTCTTCAACTCTTTTCAATTTTCCTTTCAAATCCTCGTTTTCTTTTTAAACTAAATTTAACTTCTCGACAATAGGGTCGGTTGGCATTTCCGGTTCAACTACCTCCTAGATAAAAATATCTATGTCAACTTGATGGGCATAATTGTCATTAACATGAAATGCAACAAATAGTGATAAAAGAGAATATACCACATCCGAATGGTAAACCGGACGAGGGCCGACGGGCACGGATATCATAACCATGGCACTATATATAACAACAATCATACAAGTAAGAAAATTATGCAAGTAACTATCTAAATCATACAAATAAGATTTTTTTAATAAAAATGATAATAACACAAGAAGAGGCTCACCAAGGTGCTACCGACGACGGGACGGTGCGGGCGATCGACGGTGGTTAGGACGGGGACGGGAAGGCACACTAAGTAAACCACACCTACACATATGCAAACTAAGGAGTTAATTTGAGCTCAAATTGCATATAAATCAAAAAAACTACGACATAATTACACCCAAACTAAAACCCACAAAATCACTATACTTATAAAGCATTGCATGAGCTGATCTAACAATAAGAAATGAAAGGACTAAGTTCCTAACCTTTGTGGACACTTGGATGGATTGGGGTGCCTCAAATCTTGACAAATCCTGGCAAAAATGGAGGGAGGAGCTCGAACTAGGGGAAGAACAGAGAGGGGAATTCGAATGGAGAAAACAGAGAAATGGAGTCGGGCTGGACGAAGGGTTTATATAGGGAAAGCTTTAGTCCCTGTTGGTCATACAAACCGGGACTAAAGGTCCACCTATAGTCCCGGTTTGTATCACAAACCGGGACTAAAAGGGCTCGTGGGGCCCCAGGCTGACACCAGCCTGCCACCACCCCTTTAGTCCCGGTTTGTATAATTTTCTTACTTGTATGATTGTTTGTTATATATAGTGCCATGGTTTTGATATCCGTCCCCGTCGGCCCTCGTCCGGTTTATGATTCGGATGTGGTATATTATCTTTTATAACTATTTTGTTTCATTTCGTGTTTATGACAATTATGCCCATCAAGTTGACATATATATTTTTATCTAGGAGGTATGTGAACCGGAAATTGCAACCGAATCTCCTGTCGAGAAGTTAAATTTAGTTGAAAAAGAAAACAATTATTTGAAAGAAAAACTGAAAAAGAGAAGATGAAATTGGAGTTGTATGTTGCCGATGTCGTCGATGATCACAAGATCAAGATGGATGCAATGCGCTTGAAGATTAGAAAGATTAGAAAATATGCCATCATTAAAGAGGCTTGGTATCATTATGCTATTGGATCAATTATTACCTTAGTTGCGCTTTTAATCGCATTTGTTGTTGCATTTAAATGCTTTAGCTAGTTAATTAGTTGTATTTTGTTTTATGAGAATAAGTGTGTATGAACTTTATGTATAACTTGTATTAATTTGGTCATTTCGATGATGTGTAATGAAGATGAGTCGGCAATGGATGTACGATGACTGATGCTCTCTCCAGTTCATTAATGGCGAGCATAGTTTTCTGCGTGCGGCTGAGGCAAACAAGCGGAAAGTTTTTATGTCTTGTCCATGTGGTGTCTGTAAGAATGATAGGAATTACTCTACCTCAAAAGTCCTTCACATCCACCTGCTTGAGTCCGGTATCATGTCCGGCTATAACTGTTAGACCAAGCACGGAGAAAGAGGGGTTATAATGGATGACAATGAAGAAGAAGAGGATGATGACAACTATCTTGGGTTCCCTGAATACGATGGTACTACAATAGGGGAAGAAGCTGAAGAAGAGGCATCAGATGAGCCCGCTGATGATCTTGGTTTGGCCATTGCTGATGCAAAGAGAAACTGCGCAAGTGAAAAGGAGAAGTTGAAGTTGCAGCGCATATTAGAGGATCACAAAAAATTGTTTTACCCAAATTGCGAAGATGACAAGAAAAAGCTGGGTACCACACCGGAATTGCTGCAATGGAAGGCGGAGAATAGTGTATCTGACAAGGGATTTGAAAAGTTGCTGAAAATGTTTAAGAAGATGCTTCCAAAGGACAACGAATTGCCCGACAGTACGTACGAAGCAAAGAAGGCTGTCTGCCCTCTAGGATTAGAGGTGTAGAAGATACATGCATGCCCTAATGACTGCATCCTCTACCGCAGTGAGTACGAGAATTTGAATGCATGCCCAGTATGCGGTGCATTGCGCTATAAGATCAGCCGCGATGACCCTGGTGATGTTGAGGGCAAGCGCCCCAGGAAGAGGATTCCTGCCAAGGTGATGTTGTATGCTCCTATAATACCATGGTTGAAATGTTTGTTCCAAAACAAAGAGCATGCCAAGTTGTTGCGATGGCACAAAGAAGACCGTAAGAAAGATGGGATGTTGAGAGTAACCGTTGATGGGTCGCAGTGGAGAAAAATCGAGAGAAAGTGGCCAGACTTTGCAGATGACGCAAGGAACTTATGGTTTGGTATAAGTGCAGATGGCTTTAATCCTTTTTGGGAGCAGAGCAGCAATCATAGCACCTGGCCTGTGACTCTATGTATCTATAACCTTCCTCCTTGGTTGTGCATGAAGCGGAAGTTCATTATGATGCCAGTGCTCATCCAAGGCCCTAAGCAACCCGGCAATGACATTGATGTATACCTAAGTCCATTAGTTGAAGAACTTTTACAGTTGTGGGATTTAAAAGGTGTACGTGTATGGGATGAGCATGAACAGGAGGAATTTGACCTACGAGCATTGATGTTTGTAACCATCAATGATTGGCCTGCTCTTAGTAACCTTTCAGGACAAACAAACAAGGTATACAATGCATGCACGCATTGTTTAGATGAGACTCAAAGTATATATTTGGATAAATATAAGAAGAATGTGTACCTGGGACATCGTCGATTTCTTCTGATCAGGCATCTCTTAAGACAGAAAGGCAAGCATTTCAAAGGTGAAGCAGATCACCAAAAGAAGCCTGACCACCATACTGGTGATGATATATTTGATGTGGTCAAGGATTTAAAAAAATCTTTGGAAAGGGAACTGGCGGACAATCTGTTCCGAATGACGCTGACGAACACACACCCATGTGGAAGAAGAAATCTATATTTTGGGAGCTAGAATATTGGAAAGTCCTAGAGGTCCGCTCTGCAATCGACATGATGCACGTGACAAAGAATATTTGCGTGAACCTGCTAGGCTTCCTGGGCATGTATGGGAAGACAAAAGATACACCGGAGGCACGGGAGGACCAGCAACGTGTGAACGAAAAAGACGGCATGCATGCAAAGTAGTACCAAGGTCCTATCAGCTACGCTCTTACCAAAGCAGAGAAGGAAATCTTTTTTGAATGCCTGGGAGCCTCTAGATGCATTAAGAGACCTCCCCTCCAAGTTTCAACTCAAGAAAAAATTTCTATGTGCCGCTGGTATTTCGTCGAACAGGTGGCCTGCACTGTTTCAGTAAAATTCAGAAAAAATTCAGTCGTCAGTATCAATCTTACCAGTGCTCGCGTTGGATCTTTGCTCACTGTGTCTCCTTCTTATCCAGGGCACCGCACGGTCTCTTGGCCGGTTGTGGGCGTCGGTGGTAAGCTAGCACGCCAGCTCCGGCGTCTCCTGCGGCGACAGTACCGCCCGTGGCGGCCAGCTCTGCTGTACGGCGCCGCTCCTGCACGGTCTCTTGGCCGGTTGTGGGCGTCGGTGGTAAGCTAGCACGCCAGCTCCGGCGTCTCCTGCGGCGACAGTACCGCCCGTGGCGGCCAGCTCTGCTGTACGGCGCCGCTCCGCACCGCCCAAACCACCAGTAGCCTCCGCGTGTTCATCTCCTCCCCTGCGCACGCTGCAGCACTGTCGCCGTGGCCTGAGAGGCACAGAGCGCGCCCTCTGCAGCCGACGTGCCCGTGAGGCCCTTCCGTCGAAGCCACGGTGGTGGTCCAAATTTGATCAAGCTTAGCAGCAAAATGGAGCATATGGACCAACCAGTAGCTGCCCAGCCACCGCAATCGCCAGCTAAACCTCCACCTCACCGTAATTGCTCGCCGGAGTAATCCTGCCTTCGGCAACCACCTCGCCCGGCTATAAATAGGAGGCCCCCGAGCCAACCAGGAACCCAGCACCACTCCACAGCATCACAAAGCCACGCCCGGCCTCTAGGAGGACCTCGGGAAGGTCTTCCTCCTTGTCTCCGGCCGCCCCGATCCGCTTCGGGCTCCGGCTAAATTCGCTCTGGTGAGCGTGTCTCCTCAGCTCAAACTCGATCAGTAGCCTTCCAGTGCACCCACACGTCTGACTTGCGCTTCAATTTGGTGTTGGCAGCCCTCTCCGGTGAGATCCACCTGCACCCGAAGCTGCCGTCTGCCAGAGTGGAAGTAGCCATCGACGTGGTGCTCGCCGATGACCGTTTCCACCACCCCCCATCGCGGAGCAACCCCCTGAGCACGTTGGGACCCTTCCCTCCGTCTGATTCCCAGCCTAGCAACGCCGGCGACCACTGCGAGCTCCTGGCGCCAGTGAGCCCTTTTGAACCTGACAAAGGTGGCCTGCTGTCAGGGTTCTTTCTTTATTCGAACCATTTTCTGAAAGAGCCTTCTTGGGTTGGCGTATTTCAACTGAAACGTTTTCTATTTTTATCAAACTACCCCCTCGATTACTTTCTGTTTATAACAGAATGGTGTCTGGACTTAAACTCTTTATAACTTTTAAACTAAAAGGGTTTTTGAGTTGATTCTTTTTCTGGCATCTTTATTTTTCTATCTAGTTTTTTATCATGTTTATTTGAAAAATATTTGAGACAACTTTTATACACACACGGTATTTACGTTAGAATCCGATACTTGTGTGACGTAGACACCGAAGGAGGAGAAGCTACCATCAACTTCGCCGCGCTAGCTTCCGACTATGTGGATTCAGGCAAGCATGTTTGAACCTTTGGTATGATGAGTGTTTTCATATTTGCTTAATGATAACTTTGCAGCATGTAGATAAAGAGCATATGTTGAATGTATATTGCATGCATGTTTTGCAAATGAGCTAAGAACTTGGTAAGTTCATGAAATGATTGGACAACCTAGTCATGTGGTGACATGAGAGGTTGTAGGCTGGCTATGTTGGAGCATGCCGGTATAATATATGAAAGCTACTTAACTCCAGTGTTGACATAGATCGAGTCTTGTCCCCGTTTGCCTTATTCTCGTGCTGCCACATGTTTTCCGCAAGGAATATGGTTCAGTAGGTTGCAAATCTCTCTCCATGTACACACCAAATAGATGGGCCGTGATGAGGGTTCCATGGCCCTGGATTAAAGCCCGTCATCCGGTCAGGGGGCATGGGTGTTTCCAGTTGGGACCGAGAGGGGGGCTCCCCTTAGTTGCGCGCGGTATAAATTTGATCCCATGCTATTCGAGGTAGTGGTCTCCCCGTCTCATAATTTTTCTTCAGCGTTGCTTGGGTGATTCCAGGCATCGCCTAGTGAAATGGGTATGTACTGGTTAGATGTGTTTCCTTCCAAAACTCCGTAAATGGAACTAGTCATCAGTGGCTACTGAAATCCGTTGGCTGTGGGTAAAGAGTACAACCTCTGCAGAGTCAAAGTATTCGAGTAGCCGTGTCCACGGTCAAGGACGTTGGTTGACAGGTCAAGTGTCGGTCTCAGTGTCAGCCTCTGGAGAACTAATATGGTTAATGGCAGTAATAATTTTAATTTATTATTGTTGCTATTGAAGGACTAACCTGATTACTCGTATGATGCACCGAGCTCTCCATGGGATGGTTCTACCTCCTGGTTGCTCATATTTGATTGTTGATTATAAGCCCTTTATGAGGCGTCGCCCCGACGCCCGACTGTGGCACTCTTGTTAATTACTTTCATTATAAGCCCTTTATGAGGCGTCGCTCAGACGCCCGACTGTGGCACACTTATTATTTACTTTCATTATAAGCCCTTTATGTGGCGTCGCTCAGACGCCCAACTGCGGCACGCAGGTTATTTATTTTATTATGAGCCCTTTACGTGGCATCGCTCAGACGCCCGACTGAGGCATGTTTCATTTTTTTTACCTTACCTTTCGAGGCGTCGCTTCAGACACCCGATTGGGTTTATTTTTATCTTACCTTTCGAGGCGTCACTTCAGACACCCGCTTGGGTTTATTTTTATTTTATTTTAACCTTGTTATGCTTTTAATATTTATGTGAGCATTTAATCTAACCTGAATATGTGCATCCTGCCTGCATTTGTTATATCTTATGTCTAAACTATCTTGCGAGTACATTCAATGTACTCACCTGGCTTGTTGATTTGGCCAGAGGTTGACGAAGGTGATCTTATGGATGAAGAGTATGCTAGCGGGTCCGACGCCTAGAGGAGTCCCAGTGAGTCCCTTGCGATCCTGGAGTCTACCGTTGTGCTATATATGCTTCCGCTACCCAATAATATTGTTGAGCCTCACTCCGACGCTTGACGAGTTGTAAGATATTAGAGTCATGTCACTCACTCCATTGTGACATAACCTTCACCACTATATTTTACGAGTCAGTAGTACTACCACCATTTCATTGTGATATATCCGCCTCTATGTTTAATATTGGCGTACTTGTAATAAATTGTTGAGCAACCTCAGCTCAACCTTGTATAATATTAAGTACTACTAGATTTCTGTATCAAGGATTGTCTACCAGTATGGAATATTTTCTCTGCCGGACTGGCATTAAGGGCGATTTTTCAATAAATGTTTTATTGGAAAACCGGTCCTGACAACCTTGGTATCAGAGCCAGGCTGACTGTTGGAAGCCACTAGGTGCGATCGCTAACGAGCATTTAGTCTAATTAATTTTTACAACAATCTGCATGATGTAGAAATTTTTCTGTTAGTCATCATAAATTTATGATATGACTATCTGGAATTTTTGTCTACTATTGTAGATGGCTGGCGGCTGTCCATCTCAGGTGTTCGCCAACGAGCCGGCGGGATTTTCCCGGCTCCTCACCTCCATCGCCAAGATCACGATTGGGCCATCAACCCGCCCGGAGTACTCCATTTATCGCCACAAGATCAACGACACTCTGACTATGTACCAGGCCTCGGTAGATTTCAAGGGTGGGCGCATCGAGACACGCCATCTTTGCTACGTCGGGAGAGCTATGCCTACAGAGAGGTATGCTATTCAGATGGCTTCCCGGGAGGCCATAGCCTGCCTCCGGGACACTCTTCCTTCGATGAAGGCTCGTCATTACCGTTACCTACCATGCCACGTCCCGTACACCAGCCACTACGCATTTGCTTGCACTGTGGGAGAGAGAGAGGAGTCACTTGAGCTACTCGTGGAGTACCTCATGGCACTAGAGGCAGCTTTTGACAGCCTCGTAGACGACCTTGTAGTCGCACGCATGGACTCAGCTCAGGTCTGTAGGCTTAACAGGAATGAGCTCGGCGCCACCACTATCGCACCACTCGTCTGCCGCTTCGTGTGCACCAACCGTCGTATCCACTGCTCGTCGTTTACCTAGCACTGAGGAGTTTTATCAAGTAATTGCTCCTACCCCAGTTAGAGCTGCACCACCCGCTACCACCAACTCAACCGCGCAGCCTCGTGTTCCTCGGCTAGAAACTATTCCGGAGGAAGTTGAGTCCCCAGCGCCTTGTCTGAGACTTACCCTCGGCAGGCCAAGCGAGATCCTCACCATTTCAGCCTAAGTACGCCGATCAGTGGTGTGATGTTGCCGCGTGTAAGATATGTATATATGTGTATATAGGCTTGGAGTGAAGTAGTCTGTGTGCGCATGATGTAGGAGTTCGGGGAAGTGCACTAGCTTAAATAACATGTCAGGATGTGTACGCGCATCGTAAGTGATGTATTGTATAATTATGACTTGCTTGTAAGATATGTATCATGCGGTCCTTCTCCGTGCGTAATGATATTTCAAGGAAAAATCTTTGGGCATTTTAAATTTTTGTCTTTGCAAAATGAGTTATTTTGCCGCTCGGATTTTTCTCATAAGTTTTGCAAAAATACCCCAGAGTGAAAATGCATCTTCCCTGGACTCGCTCCATGCCCAGTCCGCCAGAGGAAAATCACTTTAACCAGACAGGCAACAATTACACACAGGGGCAGTCAAGTCAGCAGGACAGTGATGCAACATTCTCCCAAGTTTGTCGCCTGTATGGACAAAGCCCGCAGCAGCATCAGGAAATGATGAACCGCCTTATTAATATGGGAAATAATCGCGAGCCATATCAGCAACGCTCCAGGTTATCTGAGTTACAGAAAACTCGCCCTACGGTTTTTCCTCACACTGATAAACCGCAGGAAGCCGATGATTGGCTGCGTGACATTGAGAGAAAGCTTAATATTGCTCAATGCACAGATCAAGAGAAGGTGCTGTACGCGCCACATTATTTATCCCGAGCAGCAGCATCATGGTGGGAAAATTTCCTCCGCATGCATCCCAATGAGAATGATATTACTTGGGAAAAATTTAAAGAAGGCTTTCGAGGGGCGCATATTCCAAATAGTGTTATGAAAATAAAGAAGAGAGAATTTGATGATCTCAAGCAGCGAAGCTCAACAGTAACAGACTATCTCAGTCAGTTCACTCTGTTATCTCGCTATGGCAATGATGAATATATGATTGAAAATAAAAAGATGGAGAAATTCTTGGATGGGCTCGCACCAGCACTTAAATGCCAGCTAGTCATACACACCTTTCCAGACTTCAAGACACTTGTGGACAAGGCTATTGTGCTAGAAAATGAATGCCGCAATATGGATGACATTCGGAAGCGCAGAAGGGACAACTCTACACCACTAGTAGAAAACGGGGCTTTGAAACGGGCCAGAATATTGCATTAGTCCCGGTCTTGTTACGAACCGGGACTAATGGGTGCATCAGTCCCGGTTCATGAGGCCAGGGCGCCGGCCGGGCCTCGACAGGAACCAGTCCCGGTTCGTATAACCCCTTTAGTCCCGGTTCCTGACACGAATCGGGACTAAAGGGCCTCGCTCCTGGCCGAGCCCCTTTAGTCCCGGTTCCAGGCTGGAACCGGGAGTAAAGATATGCCTATATATATGCTTGCCCCGCCCGCTCACTCTGTTTTTTTGGACGGCCGGCGCGTGTGAGGTGTGTGCTGCTCTGCTCTCACTCCTATGCACACGAGGTGTTCGATGAAATGCCAGAGCCATGCTTAAGCTTTCTCCTCTCCAAGCTGGACCTCCAAGCTCCATTTTCCTCAAGATTTGTCTAGGTTTGACGGTCCGTCACGTCCCATCCCCGTCCTCACCGTCGTCGATCGCCTGCGCCGATCTCGTCGCCGGCACCACCGTGGTGAGCCTCTTGTTCTTATCTTCTTTTTTTAAAAAGTTCTTATTGGTATGATTTACATAGATACTTGTATACATTTCTTACTTTTATTATTGTTTGTTATTATAGGTCCATGGTTATGGTATCCGCCCACGTCGGCCCTCGTCCGGTCTATGGTTCGGATGTGGTATATTATCTTTTATAACTATTTGTTTCATTTAGTGTTTATGACAATTATGCCGACCAACGTGACATAGATGTGTTTATTCTAGGAGGTATGTGAACCGGAAATTCCAACCGACCCTCTTGTCGAGAGGAATTTAGTTGAAAAAGAAAACGAGGATTTGAAAGAAAAATTGAAAAGAATTGAGGAGGAGAAGATGAAATTGGAGTTGCATGTTGCCGATGTCGTCCATGACCACAAGATTAAGATGGATGCAATGCGCTTGAATATTAGAAAGATAAGAAAATATGCCATTGATAACGAGGCTTGGTATCATTATGCTGTTGGATCAATTGCTACATTAGTTGCGATTATGATCTCATTTGTTGTTGTATTTAAATGTTTTACATAGTTGTATGTTAGTTTCAATTTATGTTTTAATTAGATGCTCTAGAGAGCTATATGTTGTTCTATGAGAACTATGTATGAACTTTATGTATTTATTTTTTCCTCTATAACTTTTGATCACTACTGTATTTTTGTTTTAATGTGATGATGAACTTGTATTAATTTGGTCACTTCTCTATTCATGATGTTCTGTAATGGTTTTTCATACATTAGCACATGCTATGTGGGTGAAATTATGATACCATGCCAATTTTCAACCATTTCAGAGTTCATTTGCAGTGCTTTTCAATCTCAGGATCATCTTAGCTCCAAATAAATCATGAAATGCATGAAAATAGCAAATGAAGTTAGAAAAGGGTTGAAAATTGACGATGTGGCTTTGAATGGTGCATATTGAATGCAGAAAAAGTCTTGAGTTAAAATATGTTTTAAAAAATGAAATCCCTTTGTAATAGACGAGTTTTCGTCCGAAACCCTGATACTTCGAAAGAGATTGTCCAGTTTGTACACGAAGTGCATCCAGTTTTTCCCGTAACCCTCTCAACTTTTTAGTACATGCTATGTGGGTGAAATTATGATACCATGCCAATTTTCAACCATTTCAGAGTTCATTTGCAGTGCTTTTCAATCTCAGGGTCATCTTAGCTCAAAATAAATCATGAAATGCATGAAACATAGCAAATGAAGTCAGAAAAGGGTTGAAAAGTGATGATGTCACTTTGAATGGTGCATATTGAATGCAGAAAAAGTCTTGAGTTAAAATATGTTTAAAAAAATGAAATCCCTTTGTAATAGACGAGTTTTCATCCGAAACCTTGATACTTCGAAGGAGATTGTCCAGTTTGTACATGAAGTGCATCCAGTTTTTCCCGTAACCCTCTCAAATTTTTAGCACATGCTATGTGGGTGAAATTATGATACCTTGCCAATTTCCAACCATTTCAGAGTTCATTTGCAGTGCTTTTCAATCTCAGGGTCATCTTAGCTCAAAATAAATCATGAAATGCACGAAAAATAGCAAATAAAGTCAGAAAAGGGTTGAAAAGTGATGATGTGGCTTTGAATGGTGCATATTGAATGCAGAAAAAGTCTTGAGTTAAAATATGTTTAAAAAAATGAAATCCCTTTGTAATAGACGAGTTTTCGTCCGAAACCCTGGTACTTCGAAGGAGATTGTCCAGTTTGTACACGAAGTGCATCAAGTTTTTCCCGTAACCCTCTCAACTTTTTAGCACATGCTATGTGGGTGAAATTATGATACCATGCCAATTTTCAACCATTTCAGAGTTCATTTGCAGTGCTTTTCAATCTAAGGGTCATCTTAGCTCAGAATAAATCATGAAATGCATGAAAAATAGCAAATGAAGTCAGAAAAGGATTGAAAAGTGATGATGTGGCTTTGAATGGTGCATATTGAATCCAGAAAAAGTCTTGAGTTAAAATATGTTTAAAAAATGAAATCCCTTTGTAATAGACGAGTTTTCGTCCGAAACCCTGATACTTCGAAGGAGATTGTCCAGTTTGTACACGAAGTGCATCCAGTTTTTCCCGTAACCCTCTCAACTTTCTAGCACATGCTATGTGGGTGAAATTAAGATACCATGCCAATTTCAACCATTTCAGAGTCCATTTCCAGTGCTTCTCAATTTAGGGTCATTTTAGCTCAAAATAAATCATGAAATGCATGAAAAATAGCAAATGAAGTCAGAAAAGTCTTGAGTTCAAAACTTTAATAGTACAATGAATTTTCATAAAGTATATTTTGTTACAAGCTTTAATAGAAACTAAAAAGCTTTTATAAAATTCTAATAGCAAAAGGAATCAACTAAAAATAATCAATAAAAAATAAAACTTATGCGACTAAAATTATATAACTAAAAATAACAACTGCAAAAAATAATATTAAAAATCATAATATATCCAAAAAAACTTTAATAGTAAAATGAATTTTCATAAATTATATTTTTTTACAAGCTTTAATAGAAACTAAAAAGCTTTTATAAAACTCTAATAGCAAATGGAATCAACTAAAAAGTTTTAATGCATTTAGTAGCATTTTAACCCTTTTAAGAGCCTCATTTGCACTGCAACTATTTTATAACTTCATCTGTAAATTCCATAAAAATTTGTAGATCACATGTGATGTCCCTGGATCACTTTTATGCAAAAACCCAGCTTGGCCATTTGTAAATTTTGAGCTCCACTTCAAGCTTTCAAATCTGGTTCAGTTTGTAGTTTGCACTGCAACCTATTTAAATATTTCTTAAAAAATTCCATAAAAATTTGGGGATGTCAGTAGAGGTATATAACTCATGTTTATCCAAAAATCCATTTGGGTTCTTTAAAAAAATTTGAGCAAACCATCCACATCTGTAATCTGATCCAGTTTGGTGATTTGTACTGCAACCCTATTTTATTTTGCTCTAGTGACCTTGGGATTTTTTCCTAATTGTATTAAACCCTATCAAACTATTAAGCCCAAGAGATCAAACCCATAGGCATGCTTTAAGTGGACAAAATTGCCCCTTTCATTTTCTGTCCAGAATTGTTTTTCACCAAAACTTGCATTAACAAGTTTTCTCTTTCGACCAACTGACCTCACTAATGTATTTAGTAACTAAGGAGACACAAATCTGGAAAGTTTGGTTGCCATCAGAGTCCTTTAGATGCCTCTGGCATTTTGTCGAACACCTAGAGCGCATAGACATAATTGGCATGATCATAGATTTGCATTGGGAAGTTGCCTTCCAGGCCAAACCATCATGTCCACTAGCGCTCTAGCATCCCACCCAACCATCCTGGTAATTTGCAGCTCCGTCCAAGCCCCCTAGCAAGCACTGGCATTCCGTCGAACACTTGGCGTGCGTGCTCTGGGTGCGGCCAGAGCGCACGTTTTGCTCGTGCTGCTCCCGAGCCGCCGCGACCAGATGCCGCCTCCCCCGCTCGTTCCATTCATCCCCCCTGTCTCCTGGTTCTGCCCCGACGTGCCAAGACCCAGCCGGCCTTCTCCTCTGTAGCTCATCGCCGCCCCCGCAAGCCGCCACTGCCGCTGCCAGAGCCTGTCATGGACGGCACCGCCCCAGCCACCCCAGCTTGCCAGCTGCCCTCTGGAACAGCTCAAGCCCATCCGCAAGCTCGTCGGTTAGCGCCGACCAGCGCCCCGTCGCCCTGCTGTAGCAGAAGCGGTCGGCCGACGATCTTATCTCCGGCCGCCGCGGAACCGACCTAGTTGCTCTATAAATAGGACCCCCTCGAGCTCTCTGCCGTCGTCACCGCGACCCTGCAGCCCCCTGTGAACCCCCTTATCCACCAGAAGGACCAGAGGAGATAGTCTTCCTCGCCTCAGGCAAGTACGGCCGCCGCCGCACTCCTGTTAAATTCTCCGCAGCCAGAGCCTCTCCGATCCCACTCTCGACGCCGTTAGCCTCCCCTCTACCCCACGGAGCCACCCCGCCTCTCAAGCTCGATCGGGAGCCACCGTAGCCCGAGCTCCCAATTGCTCCCGAAGCCGCCGTCCGCCATGGATGAAGGGGTGCTCACCCCCGAACTCCCCGGCGATCCTTCTGCTCTCCAGAGGATGGGGCCCTTCCTCCTGAGCACGCCGGTGTGCACAGCTCCGGGAGAGATGCCTCCTAGCGCCGGCAATCATCGCCGGAGTCGGCCTCTGCCTCTGGCCAGGGGCGCGCGTGAGGTGGGTGGCAAACCCGACAGGTGGGCCCCACCTGTCGGTGTCTCAACCCAGCCGCCAGTGGCGCGGTTCTGCCGAAGCGCTTCCCTCTGGTGAAAGCGTATTTCCTGTAAGTACGCAACCTAGCTCAGAAGGCGTATTCCAGGCGAACCGTTTTCCCTTTTTTCTGATTTAATAAAAAAGACTGTTTTGACCGAAGCTTTGACTGGCTATATCTTTTAAAATAAAACTCCGATTGATTTGATTCGTTTTCCTACCTCTCTCAAATTTCATCTAGTTTATTTTCATATTTATTTGAAAATTTTCCGAAACAACTTTTTGTACTGTTTTTGAATTGCGTGTTAATTCAAATATTTTTCAAAATAGGAAATTGGAGAGAGGAGTAAACTTTCAAAATTTTTGTGGTGCACCCTACACCTCTGCACATTAATGGCAAGCATCTTGAACTCAGATATGATGCAAGTCATGTGTTGTTTGCTAGAACATTTGAAGTTCATCATTATGCTAAAGTGGAGTACCATTATTTCATGTGGAAAACATACTCATGCATATAAGCATATGGTGAAAATACTTTCTGCTATACATGTGATATTGATGACAGTAGCCACTTCTCATGCCACATATGCCTGGTGATAGTTCGGATGATGTCCGAAAGAGGGTTGTGTTCCGGTGGACACAACCACGTAACTGACATCTCGTTGTGACGGGGATGTGCAGTGAGGCATGATGGAGCTTGAGGGTGGTGGCCCTGTCAGGAAACTGTGAAAAGCATTGTTGTGCTAACCATGCAGGGAATACATAAACCTCCTGAGTCGATCGCAGGTAGGGTACGGTCCAGTAAGTTGTCAACCCCTTTCTTGGCACACACCGTACAGAGAGGCCATAGTGAAAGATACCAGTGGCCACTGGTAGGCATGTCACTTGGTCCGGGGGCATGGGTGTTTCCGGTTGGAGCCGAGAGGGGGAACATGTACCCCTTAGTTGCGCGCGTTATAAATTTGATCCCATGCTATTCGAGGTTGGAGCCTCCCCACTTAGAGTTTTGCTTAACGAGTGTCGTGGGTGATTCCAGGCACCGGTAAGTTAAGCTGGTGTGTGCGGGTCAGGTGTGTTTTCAATTCAAAGACCGTAAACGGAATTAGTCCCGATGGACTAAAGGAATCCGTTACTCGTGGGTAAAGAGTACACCCTCTGCAGAGTTTATATCTATTCGAATAGCCGTGTCCGCGGTTAAGGACTACAGTCTGGGATGGGTCAAGTGTCGGTCTTAGTGTCGGTCTTCGGAGGAAAACTTCTAAACCAGAATATTGATCATGACATGTGACAAATGATGATTATGACTATTATTATTGTGGACTAACCATTTTTATTATTTGTATATTTGAGTATCCTTGGGATGGTTCTACCTCCTGGATACTCGTTGTGATTATTTCCTTATAAGCCCTTTATGTGGTGTCGCTCAGACGCCCGACTGTGGCATGCTTGTTATTTATTTTCCTTATAAGCCCTTTAGGTGGTGTCGCTCAGACGCCCGACTGTGGCATGCTTGTTATTTATTTTCCTTATAAGCCCTTTATGTGGTGTCGCTCAGACGCCCGACTATGGCATGCTTGTTATTTATTTTCCTTATAAGCCCTGTATGTGGTGTCGCTCAGACGCCCGACTGTGGCATGCTTGTTATTTATTTTCCTTATAAGCCCTTTAGGTGGTGTCGCTCAGACGCCCGACTGTGGCATGCTTGTTATTTATTTTCCCTTATAAGCCCTTTATGTGGTGTCGCTCAGACGCCCGACTGAGGCATGTTTCTTATTATTATGTTTTCGAGGCGTCACTTCAGACACCCGATTGATGCTTTTGATTTTTAATCTCTGATTGTTTATTCATGTTTTATATATAACCTGCTTGGGTGCGTCATGAATTTTATTTCGTGACTAACTAAGTGATCATAGAATATTTCAGTGCATGATTATCATCTGATAAATTATACCTGTTTTCATGATGTTTGCGAGTACATTCAAAGTACTCACTGGCTTGTCCCTGGCTATTGTCTTGGCCAGATTTCTTGTTTGGAGAAGAACGCAACGACGACAGCCCGGAACCTAGGCACGAAGATAGCAGCCGCGCGATGATAGGAGTTATCCAGGTCAGCTGTTCCTGTGGGAAATGGAGTCCCATAGACGCTGATGATCCGCAAACCGCTTCCGCCACCAACCACTAGAAACCTTTTGTTGTACTCATAGACCAGAATGGTCTTGTACTACATATTTTGTATTTTGCTTGGAATTTCTGTATCAAGATTGTGTCTCATCAGCTAACAGTAATCCTGGGGCTGATGAGCACAAGGGCCATTTTCTGGGAAATTAATATCCTGGAAAACCTGTCCTGACAACCTTGGTATCAGAGCCAGGCTGACCATTGGCTAATCCTATCTTAGCCGGGTCCAGAAAACCTAGGTTAAACCACCCACCAGACCTTAACCCCACCACAGCCAAGCCTATCATACATGATAGCCCACACAGTGACCCCGACAGCTTTTGGCAGTCGGTGCCCAACCTATCAGCCTAGCCCATCGATCACACGCCCGTGATCGACACCTGAGTTGTCCCATTCGCAAGCGTGCGAAGGAAGACTCCGTTTTCTTTATATAAAGGGAACGTTTGCCCCAACCGACAACCACAGTAATACGTCGCATTTTGCGATATATATAGCTGTGGCCTTGACCTCGACCACCATATAGCAGAACCGACAATTAATATTGCCCACACACCGCAATATGTCACCCAGCCCAGATACTATACATGAGGCCACTCCGAGACCTTACCAAGCATCTCTAACCTTGTGCACTGCCTTCACAGCCATTTTTTTTTCAGGTCGCACCTTGGGATTCATATAATGACCCCAGATGCAACCCCGAGGGATTTTATTAAAATAATTGTGGGATTTTTCCACACCCTTGCTATGATAAACCCAAGCCGCCATTAGCAGACCCCTGAGGCCAGACCAAGAGAGACGCGATTTGTGAGTCCTCCATCCGCTCCACAGTAGATGAAGGATATATCCCACAGCAGGGAATAATTACTCATGAACTATAGTTTGTTACCTGAACCATCAGCGCCTTAGTTGCATTAGTTTGTGTAGCTTTTGACTGCTTGTTGTGATATCTGTACTATGTTTTAAAACTTTCTGTATGAGTTTATTGTGTTGGTTGCAGTTGTTTGCTGTGGTTTGAAAAAAACGATTGTTTTTATTATAGCAAATTTCATAATAAGATTTTTCTTAAAAGACCACTGCGATGAAAAATGTTTTTCCAACGAAGATTTAATTTGCATGCCCTCGCGTTATACGACTCACAGGATGCGTACATTAAATACAAGACCACGCGTTCATTTATCACCTAATCGATTACCTCGCTAGAACACCACAACTACACATTAGTCAGCGATTTTACTGTGACCCCGTCCAATCGTGTGTGTGGAATATAAGTTTTTCATATTATGATTGACACATAGTACGGATAATATTTTTGCAAAATACGTCCTTTAGCAAATCTCGAGGACGAGATTTTTCCTAAGGGGGGTAGTGTTGTAACACCCCAAAAAATTGATCATGTTTTATTAATTTAAATTTTTGCCAGGAATACTTAAATTTCTATTTTCTGGATTTCTCTTTGGATTTCAGATCCACTTCTTTTCTATGGATTTCAAAATTTCTCCCTCTTTTCTGAAACTTTTGAATAATATGGTGGGACTTGAATGTTTTACTTAATAATTTTTATTGCACTTATTAAAAACCAGTAGAATATTTTTTATAATAAAATTTGCCAAGTTTTAATGCATTTAGTAGCATTTTAACCCTTTTAAGAGCCTCATTTGCACTACAACAATTTTATAACTTCATCTGTAAATTCCATAAAAAATTGTAGATCACATGTGATGTCCTTGGATCACTTTTATGCAAAAACCCAGCTTGGCCATTTGTAAATTTTGAGCTCCACTTCAAGCTTTCAAATCTGGTTCAGTTTGTAGTTTCCACTGCAACCTATTTAAATATTTCTTTAAAAATTCCATAAAAATTTGGGGATGTCAGTAGAGGTATATAACTCATGTTTATCCAAAAATCCATTTGGGTTCTTTAAAAAAATTTGAGCAAACCATCCACATCTGTAATCTGATCCAGTTTGGTGATTTGTACTGCAACCCTATTTTATTTTGCTCTAGTGACCTTGGGATTTTTTCCTAATTGTATTAAACCCTATCAAACTATTAAGCCCAAGAGATCAAACCCATAGGCATGTTTTAAGTGGCCAAAATTGCCCCTTTCATTTTCTGTCCAGAATTGTTTTTCACCAAAACTTGCATTAACAAGTTTTCTCTTTCGACCAACTGACCTCACTAATGTATTTAGTAACTAAGGAGACACAAATCTGGAAAGTTTGGTTGCCATCAGAGTCCTTTAGATGCCTCTGGCATTTTGTCGAACACCTAGAGCGCATAGACATAATTGGCATGATCATAGATTTGCATTGGGAAGTTGCCTTCCAGGCCAAACCATCATGTCCACTAGCGCTCTAGCATCCCACCCAACCATCCTGGTAATTTGCAGCTCCATCCAAGCCCCCTAGCAAGCACTGGCATTCCGTCGAACACTTGACGTGCGTGCTCTGGGCGCGGCCAGAGCGCACGTTTTGCTCGTGCTGCTCCCGAGCCGCCGCGACCAGATGCCGCCTCCCCCGCTCGTTCCATTCATCCCCCCTGTCTCCTGGTTCTGCCCCGACGTGCCAAGACCCAGCCGGCCTTCTCCTCTGTAGCTCATCGCCGCCCCCGCAAGCCGCCACTGCCGCTGCCAGAGCCTGCCATGGACGGCACCGCCCCAGCCACCCCAGCTCGCCAGCTGCCCTCTGGAACAGCTCAAGCTCATCCGCAAGCTCGTCGGTTAGCGCAGACCAGCGCACCGTCGCCCTGCTGCAGCAGAAGCGGTCGGCCGACGATCTTATCTCCGGCCGCCGCGGAACCGACCTAGTTGCGCAATAAATAGGACCCCCTCGAGCTCTCTGCCGTCGTCACCGCGACCCTGCAGCCCCCTGTGAACCCCCTTATCCACCAGAAGGACCAGAGGAGATAGTCTTCCTCGCCTCCGGCAAGTACGGCCGCCGCCGCACTTCTGTTAAATTCTCCGCAGCCAGAGCCTCTCCGATCCCACTCTCAACGCCGTTAGCCTCCCCTCTACCCCGCGGAGCCACCCCGCCTCTCAAGCTCGATCGGGAGCCACCGTAGCCCGAGCTCCCAATTTATCCCGAAGCCGCCGTCCGCCATGGATGAAGGGGTGCTCACCCCCGAACTCCCCGGTGATCCTTCTGCTCTCCAGAGGATGGGGCCCTTCCTCCTGAGCACGCCGGTGTGCACAGCTTCGGGAGAGATGCCTCCTAGCGCCGGCAATCGTCGCCGGAGTCGGCCTCTGCCTCTGGCCAAGGGCGCGCGTGAGGTGGGAAGCAAACCCGACAGGTGGGCCCCACCTGTCGGTGTCTCAACCCAGCCGCCAGTGGCGCGGTTCCGCCGAAGCGCTTCCCTCTGGTGAAAGCGTATTTCCTGTAAGTACGCAACCTAGCTCAGAAGGCGTATTCCAGGCGAACCGTTTTCCCTTTTTTCTGATTTAATAAAAAAGACTGTTTTGACCGAAGCTTTGACTGGCTATATCTTTTAAAATAAAACTCCGATTGATTTGATTCTTTTTCCTACCTCTCTCAAATTTCATCTAGTTTATTTTCATATTTATTTGAAAATTTTCCGAAACAACTTTTTGTACTGTTTTTGAATTGCGTGTTAATTCAAATATTTTTCAAAATAGGAAATTGGAGAGAGGAGTAAACTTTCAAAAAATTTGTGCTGCACCCTACACCTCTGCACATTAAAGGCAAGCATCTTGAACTCAGATATGATGCAAGTCATGTGTTGTTTGCTAGAACATTTGAAGTTCATCATTATGCTAAAGTGGAGTACCATTATTTCATGTGGAAAACATACTCATGCATATAAGCATATGGTGAAAATACTTTCTGCTATACATGTGATATTGATGACAGTAGCCACTTCTCATGCCACATATGCCTGGTGATAGTTCGGATGATGTCCGAAAGAGGGTTGTGTTCCGGTGGACACAACCACGTAACTGACATCTCGTTGTGACGGGGATGTGCAGTGAGGCATGATGGAGCATGAGGGTGGTGGCCCTCTCAGGAAACTGTGAAAAGCATTGTTGTGCTAACCATGCAGGGAATACATAAACCTCCTGAGTTGACCGTAGATCGAGTCTTGTTCCAGTAACCCCCTTACTTGTTCCGTACTACCACTTGTCCCTGCCGCAGGTAGGGTACGGTCCAGTAAGTTGTCAACCCCTTTCTTGGCACACACCGTACAGAGAGGCCATAGTGAAAGATACCAGTGGCCACTGGTAGGCATGTCACTTGGTCCGGGGGCGCGCGTTATAAATTTGATCCCATGCTATTCGAGGTTGGAGCCTCCCCACTTATAGTTTTGCTTAACGAGTGTCGTGGGTGATTCCAGGCACCGGTAAGTTAAGCTGGTGTGTGCGGGTCAGCTGTGTTTTCAATTCAAAGACCGTAAACGGAATTAGTCCCGATGGACTAACGGAATCCGTTACTCGTGGGTAAAGAGTACACCCTCTGCAGAGTTTATATCTATTCGTATAACCGTGTCCGCGGTTAAGGACTACAGTCTGGGATGGGTCAAGTGTCGGTCTTAGTGTCGGTCTTCGGAGGAAAACTTCTAAACCAGAATATTGATCATGACATGTGACAAATGATGATTATGACTATTATTATTGTGGACTAACCATTTTTATTATTTGTATATTTGAGTATCCTTGGGATGGTTCTACCTCCTGGATACTCGTTGTGATTATTTCCTTATAAGCCCTTTATGTGGTGTCGCTCAGACGCCCGACTGTGGCATGCTTGTTATTTATTTTCCTTATAAGCCCTTTAGGTGGTGTCGCTCAGACGCCCGACTGTGGCATGCTTGTTATTTATTTTCCTTATAAGCCCTTTATGTGGTGTCGCTCAGACGCCCGACTGTGGCATGCTTGTTATTTATTTTCCTTATAAGCCCTGTATGTGGTGTCGCTCAGACGCCCGACTGTGGCATGCTTGTTATTTATTTTCCTTATAAGCCCTTTAGGTGGTGTCGCTCAGACGCCCGACTGTGGCATGCTTGTTATTTATTTTCCCTTATAAGCCCTTTATGTGGTGTCGCTCAGACGCCCGACTGAGGCATGTTTCTTATTATTATCTATTCGAGGCGTCACTTCAGACACCCGATCGATGCTTTTGATTTTTAATCTCTGATTGTTTATTAATGTTTTATATATAACCTGCTTGCGTGCGTCATGAATTTTATTTTGTGACTAACTAAGTGATCATAGAATATTTCAGTGCATGATTATCATCTGATAAATTATACCTGTTTTCATGATGTTTGCGAGTACATTCAAAGTACTCACTGGCTTGTCCCTGGCTATTGTCTTGGCCAGATTTCTTGTTTGGAGAAGAACGCAACGACGACAGCTCGGAACCTAGGCACGAAGATAGCAGCCGCGCAAAGATAGGAGTTATCCAGGTCAGCTGTTCCTATGGGAAATGGAGTCCCATAGACGCTGATGATCCGCAAACCGCTTCCGCCACCAACCACTAGAAACCTTTTGTTGTACTCATAGACCAGAATGGTCTTGTACTACATATTTTGTATTTTGCTTGGAATTTCTGTATCAAGATTGTGTCTCATCAGCTAACAGTAATCCTGGGGCTGATGAGCACAAGAGCCATTTTCTGGGAAATTAATATCCTGCAAAACCGGTCCTGACAGTCAGGGAGGAGGACGAGCACGTCCGTCGCTACATGGCGGTGTTGGACGCCAGGTTCTCCAATACCTGGCAGGTTCTTCAGGGATCTCACCCGAGTTATGATCCGGTGATGGTTCCTTATCTTTGGGTGTCCACCGCCAGCGACTCAGAGACCGCTAGTGAGCCGAGTTCACCGTCCTCCACTTTGGATTCTAGGTTATTCGATCTATATTAGTGATCTTATATGATAATATTCAAGATGTATTAGTTAATATTTGATGATGCATTAACTGGATTATTCGAGGTGATGTATTAGTGATATTATATTCGAGTTCATTATAAATGTATTAGTGATATTATATTCGAGTTCATTATAAATGTATTAGTGATATTATATTGGTATAATGCATGTGTGACTTTCGGTCTGTCGTTGCTCCTTGTGTGACTTTCATGTGTGTTTTTGATGGAGGAATCCCGACTGTTGTCGTGGGGGGCGCTTCCTCCTCTTCTCTTCTTGCGACACTATATACCTCGGTGTAATGCGCAAGGAGAGGAGAGGAGGTGCGCCCATCACCGACAGTCAAACTATTAGTGTGAGAGAGTGTCCACCAACAAATTTTAGGTGCTCAATATGTCTTACATTAGCAATGGTCATGCCGTACTTTTTGAATCATGAACATAGGAAATGTCGTCGTCTGATGACGACGATAGGTGCCAAACGTGCGAACAGTGCAGCGAAGATAAGGGTCTTTGCGATCAGCCTGGGCTGCGAGACGGCAGGTTCTTCACCATGAAGCTTTACGAGGACTTCGATATTTCTACGGTACGCAACGATGACAAGTGTTTTTTCGTAATTAAGCATGACTTCTGTTTCTTTGCTTCAATGTGTAATTTCTGTTTTATTATTTATACAATTCGACTAGTTCATCCCCTGTCATGCAAGACGGTATTTTTTGGAGAGGCTCGGTTTCGAGGACCACGAGAGTATGGAGACGAGGAGAGCTAACCTGAGGACTAAACGTGGTCACACATTCTGGTCAAAGTAATGAATGTAGTTAATAACACAGAATTAGGGTGCTCAAATTGGGATGCTCTTTGCAAGGCATATGGATTTCAGGAGGATATGGAAATAACCTTCGATCTTCGTCTTGAAGATCATATTGAAGGTAACATCGACATTTGGGTGGATGTCGATATGCTTCCTGTTTTACCTCCATGTGAGTTTATCAACCATGCATATTTGTCAAGTAATTTGCATTCTATATTTAAAAATAGTTGGTGTTCATCCATACTAAATTTGTTAATGTATAATTTACAGCTTATTTCATTTCTTCGAGTGAAACACAGAACATAATTGACACGACACACTACGTACACTTATGGATCACATCTAACTTGGGAGGAGAAGGATGATCTTATCAACTTTGTTATTGGTGTCCTAGTTGGTAGGGAGATCTTCCCGTATAATTTGGGAACTGGCCCAAATTATACATTGTACAGGACACTAGTGCATAGGTTGAGGGTGGATGACATTCGCCGAAATATCTTGGTAACAGTTGCTAATTAGGTACACTACTATTGCGTAAATGGTATTGATTACATTGCTAACTAGGCTACTATTATGTTCTTCAACAGAAACTGCCAAATGAAGTTGTGCCTCCATTGATGCAAGCCGAAGGTAATATGACAATTAAAAGCCCCTTCCAGCCCGAGTTCTCTTTTGCATACTCGACTGAGCGCAAACCACCAAGACGGCTCCAAATTGAAGCATGGGGACAAATAAAGAAGGATTGCAAGCCACAAGTTGGAGACCGTTGGATCTCTTTGCTTCATCATGGAGACATAGGTGTTATTCTGTTTTATGTCATTTTACCTAGGAGGGAGGACTAGGTCCTATGAGGGAGAAGTTTTTCTGGTTTATTTTAACTTGCATGATCGATTAGGATGATTACTATTATGATGTTTTTCTGTTTTATGAGATTTTAACTTGGTATGATTAAGATGATGATGAGTTGTTAGATGAGTAAGATGATGATGAGTTATATGACATATATTTGATTAAGGTGGATGGATGCAAGTGATCATGTTGAATTAGAGGAAAATATGATGTTGCGATTGGCCCTTTCCAAAAATGGAAACCCGCGTGAAAATACAATATAAATATAAAAGAAAATGAAAACAAAAAATGAAACACGGCCCTTTCCAAAAAAACCAAGCGCCTTATTGTCCCGGTTCGTGTTACGAACCGGGACTAAAGGTCCTCCTGCCTCGGCGCCGCAGTGCGGCCACGTGGAGCACCTTTGGTCCCGGTTCGTAAGGCAACCGGGACTAAAAGTGATGGGCATTAGTCCCGATCGTGTTGTCCCGGTTGTAGAACCGGGACTAATGCCCTGTTTTCTACTAGTGCACAGTCACGCAACAACAGGCCCAGAAATGAGAAAAATGGGGCACCTAGAACATTAGTCGCAACACCCCGCCCGAACAATAATTACCATGCCAGGAACAAGGAATTTGCATACCGTCCAGGCGTTACCTATTTCGCTGGTGGAGAAGAAGGGCATTATGCCAAGCAATGCCCGAAAAAAGGTAACACGCCTCCAAAGCCGAACAACAATGGAAATGACTCGGCTCCTAAGCGCAACAATTTCAACCCCAATAACAATTACAAGAAGGGCCACATGAATCATGTGGCCAGGGAGGAAGCTCTGAATGCGCCCGATATTGTACTCGGTATGTTCCCTGTCAACACAATCCCTGCCACGATTTTGTTTGATTATGGAGCTTCTCACTCGTTCATTTCAAAAACATTTGCCTTGAAACACAATTTTTCGATTCTTCCTTTGAAAAATTCAATGACCATTAAGTCCCCGGGAGTTAAGAAAGTCACTCAAAGCTACTGTCAAGGTGTGATAATCGAGATTGAAGGATTAAAGTTCTGGGCAATTCTCATTGTGTTGGAAAAGAACGGATAAGATGTTATTTTGGGAATGGACTGGTTAACCACAAACAAAGGTTTTATCGACTGTTTCAATCGAACTGTAACTCTCACCCATCATCATGGGAAGACAATAAGAGTTGCAGCCATAGAAAGACCAGCTCCACCTCAAGCAAAACTGAATAAAGTGGATATTTCGGAATTAAGAAAAGTTCCAGTCGTCTGTGAATTTCCGGATGTATTTCCTGAAGAACTACCAGGTATGCCACCAGACCAGGAAATAGAATTTATCATTGAGCTAGCACAAGGTACTACTCCAATGTGGCGCCCCGCCTGATTACCACTGTAGTCAGACGGTTGCCACGCATACCAGCCCAAGAAATCACTCTGGCATGCGCGTTTACAACAAGTATCATGAACACAGTCATTTCTATTAATGGATATATCAGTCTTAGAAGATATATTACAAGAATGATGGCAGCGGAAAAGCTCTATCTAAGGCAGCTTGATCTTGGTGTGGCTCCAATCCACAGGGATCTGATTGGGTTACTCTCCTAGCCCGCGAACACTCCGGCTCCTCGACGACGGACGACGGACGACGGATCCTTATGTGAGCCTGGCCATGTTAAAGGCCACTGAGTATTTTGAATGTACTCGCAAGGAAACCAAACTAACATATACACCAAGCAATGCAATCCATGGCATTCAAGCATGCATTTGTTATTAGAGCAATATTAATCATCATGACATAGAATACCTATATAGCAATATTAATTATCATGTTGTAACAGGATTATCCAGTTTGATACTACTAGAGTAAAGTAAAGCATGGCAAGTAAATAATCCATACTCCGAACATTCTCAGGATCCAGTCCAACTCTTAATCAGATCCAACTTACTCTCTTACGGGTTGTCCCACAACCCTCGGAATACTCACGAGTCATCTAGTACTTCTGATCATAGGACAAGTTCTTCCATCATTATTCTCATTACTAAGGTTGACCACCTAGTGAGGCCTGGACGGACTGTCCAATACCGTGGACGTGACTATTCGAATAGATTCTTCACTCTGCAGAGGTTGCGCACTTTACCCACACCATGGAGCACCTGGCCTCGTGATCCCATTCGGGTGGACCAGCGTTGCTCCAACGAAACCCGTCTGACCCGTGATTCTCCTATCGTACCACCGGCATTCATCCTCCCCCGGAGTCCTGCCCTGGGTGGCCCATGTGTCACCTCGTGACACCTGCCACCGTCGTGGCCACACAAACTGTCCCAAACGGGGACTCCCGGGTTAAACAATCAATTGGGCTCACAAGGTTATCGCCGCCTACCGGGACAGGGTAGCGCGCGCGCATAACCTTCCCTGTCTGGAGGTACCGGTGAAAGAGCACGCGATCAGACCAAGTCAAGGCCGTCCCATACCGGCAAATGTGGTTGCACGGATAAGTCCGGACAGGTGGCTCTTGATCAAACAACTAAGTTTAGCTTTAGCAACATTTAACAAGCATGTTTGTTTATCACAATAACATGAGATGGCAGTAGCTAAGTATGATAAAAACATAACCACCTATCCCCATATAATATCACGACAAGTCATCAGTGCAATGATAAGATGAGCAGTAGCAGGTAATGTAAATGACAATATCGAAATGGCAGGAGTTTAATTATTTCTAGAACAAGCATATCATTAATTAAACATGCAAGAATAACACAAATCAATGCTTTAGGGCATATATCAGATGGTCGACTTGCCTGGGGGTGAAGGAACACTCCGGGAGAAGTGCGGAGAGTCCGCGAAAAGGATCGCCGGAAACCGTTCTCTCTCGGAGGGGTTGATGGAAGGGCAAGGGCAAAATGGTCATATACACTGTGTGGTAACATTGTGAAAGTGATGCCAAAATAACGGGCTCGACGAGACGAAGATGTGAGCGTTGGTTTCACCTCGATCGGAGTTTTGAGCGAAAAGTTACAAAGGTTTTTATGCCAGGGACTGATTTGCAAAAAGAATAATCACATCCGGGTCCCTGAGCAGTGCGGCTGGTCGCGCATTTGGGCAAAATGCGCCTTCCCGCAGGGAAAATGGAAACGCGCCGAGGGCGCGTCCACTTATCCGACGTGGCCGGCCGCAGGACGGCGAGAGGTGGGCCCCGCTGGCAGGGTCATCTCCCATCTCGCGCGCGCCCACGGAGCAGAGGAGGTGGCGCGCTCCGGCGGCGATTGTCGACAACTCCGGCCACCGTTCACGGCGCTCGGGCTACCGGCGAGATCAGGGGACCGAGCCGCGTACATCCATGATGGGCACGAGTCTCAGGGATGGCGGCAGCGAGCACCCCCTCGGCCATGGCGGACGGCGGCCACGGGCGCCCTTGGGCTCGGGGCTATGACGGCGGAGGGGTAGGGAGGAGCTTGGGCAGAGCCTCGCCTGGCTCCGGGGAGGCTGAAGGAGGTGGCAGAAAGGAAGGAGGGACTCAAGGTCGCCGGAATTTAGGTGGGGGGCCGGCGGCGGCACGGCGGCGATGGTGGTCGGAGAGGCGCTCCGGCGATGGTTGGATGGGTCGGGGAGGCGTAGAGGAGTGAGGTGAGGAGGGTGGTGAGCTCAGAGGGACTCGAGGACGGCTATAAATAGCCGGGTGAGGTGAGGCGATAAAGACGGCCACGGCGGCGACCTCATCGGCGCACTGGAGCGAGGGGAGGACGTGGCTGGACGGTAGCGGGGTCAGGTGGCTTCGCGGGGAGGAGAGAGAGCTCGAGGGCGCTCGAGAGAGCACGAGGGAGATGAGGACAGAGGAGAAAACGACATCGGCGTCACGGGCAGAATAGTTCGCCAGAGTTGCCATGGCATGGGGAAGAAGAAGAGAGGGGGAAATCACCAGAGAGGAGGCTATGGACGACGGGTAGTCAGGTCGGCACCAAGGGACAAGCTACGGCTGGCCAGAGCGGTCGGCAGAGGCGACGCGCGGCGCAGAGCGCCTGTTCTGCTTTCTGGCTACGCGGTCACCACGCGGTCCGCGTGTTCTGGCACGGCTCAGCCTTTCTAGGCTTGTCAAACATGTGCCTCACTTCTCAATTAGATGATAGGAGTGGCTGGAATCAACTAGAAGGATCTGGGGTGGGAGAAACTAGCAGAAACAGCTTTTGACAGAAAGGTGTTTGCCATGTGGTGTGGCCACCATAGTAGTGATCTTGCCCTGATCTTTGGCATGGATTTGTCATCCACTAAGGTGGACATGATGCCAAAGTTTCAACACCAATAGACCAGTATAGATGGTATTTCCTTTGTAACCATGTATTCTGGCCAAAAATGGAGATGCTGGTGCTGGGGAAAAATGGCTACATGGATTTGGCTCAACTTTGGTGTAGGATGATGATGTGAACATATGAAGCCACTCTAAAAGTTTCATACCATTTGGGTACACCAAAATGGTACTTCCTTCACAGTGCTTCCAAATGGACAGAAACTTAGGAAAATTGCTGTGGAATAATGGATGGATGAATTGAGCTGATATTTGGTTTCCATGGGTGATTTATCAAATATAACCACCATGAAAAATTTCAGCTCAAATAGATAAAGGAATAGAGCACTTCCTTTGCAACTTGCCCAACTGAACAGAATCTGCAAATTGATGTTGTTTTCAAAATTTGAACTATGGAACTTGGGTTCTTGGTGGAAATGGTGAATATATGGATAGGAGAACCTGGACAAATTATTTTGGTTTTTTCCTGGCTACCAAAATGGTAGCTCCTTTAGAAAGGGCCCAAAATGCAATATTGGCTTTAAATAGGGAAAGGCAATTTCCCTTATTTAATTATGGCCAATATTTTTATGGGAGCTCAATATGATCAAAAAAATATCTCCACAAGTTTTCATGAACTTTGGAGATGGATAGATATTTTCCTGGATTTAATTCCTTTAACTGGCAGAAAAAGGTATTAATTATAAATGAAAAATATTGCAAATGACTTGGCAATATTTTTGCATATCCAGGGTTTATAGATGAAGGATGATCACTGGGAAAGGTTTGGGAGGCAGAAGATCAAAGGAAATTGCGGTTCCTTTGTAACTGAAAGGATTAGGGTTTCCCTTCCGGTTACTCGGAAGGTATGGTTTCGATGGCAAAGTCTGGAGATAGATCTTGGGTGGCAAGGTTGGACTGGAGAGAACCTCTGGTTGGATAGGAAGGCAAGCCTGAATGACCATCTTCGCATACCCAAGAGCTAGAGAAATCTGCTAACACCGAGAAAAAAGACGGGAGTCAAATCCCGCAAAGGAAAAAAAACAGGGAGCGAAAACCAGGGTGTTACAAACCTACCCCCCTTAAGAAAATCTCATCCTCGTGATTTCCGGCTTACCTCCCGGTGAAGGGGAACTTACCTGTGTGCGACTTGGATCCATCAGTTGTCCTGTCCTCGCTGGTTCACTGACCTTTTAACTGCCTCTTCTGATGGACCATGTGTTGTCTCTGCACACATCTTTCTTGAATCCTTCTCTTTCCTATCAGGTGTACCTTTTAATCTGGCAGTGGTGTTGCTGGGTGGTGTAGTGGGTAATTCCAACAGACAGCTCGATTTACAGGGCCTGGAAGTATCTGCTTCGTGTTTTATTGTAATGCTTCGTACCCTGACTGTTATGGGCAAGACATCCTTTCCTGGTATCAGGCTTACGTGCTCGTATGGTCTTGAGTGAGTGGGAGTGGCTTTCCTTTTTGCTGTGTCAGAATGCTCAGTCTAGCTGTGGGTTCCATTCTGATGTTTCCTCCTGGTTTATGCATCCTGACTTTGCCCTTAGGTGATCCATAACTCAAGGAATCAACATGACCGAGCTATTGCCGCTATATCCTCAACTGAAATGTCAGGCATAATCAGAAAGTAATCATAGACATTAATCTCTTATTCCAATGATGTCATGATGTCTATGAGTTGTTGATGCTGACGTACTTTGAGCCATTCTATCTGAATGCCTTGTTTTAAACTCTGTCGCTTGTGGAGAGAATTCTGTCATATATATAGCCTCTGTAGTACTTGCTATGACCACTGAGCTGAGCATAGTATGGCTGTCATTTTGTGTATCTTTCGGAGCATAGCCTCTTATCTTGGTTGATGGCCCATATTCAAGAGGAGTGCGGCAAGCTCGTTGGTGGCCGCAAGTAGGGCATTGCTGTGGCCGCATATGCAAGAGTCTGACAAGGGTTGGTAATACCACCCTGTTCGTGAAGCTGTTGCTTGTTGACTGTCATGGAGGTTGTTTGTCCACGACTTCTTTGTGCTTGAGGATTCCTCTGATGGGCCAGTCAGGACCTGCCACCACGGCTCCTTGATTGTTTTCCCGGCTTGTCGGGCTTGTTCTCATAACTTACTCTTGCATATCTCGTAGGGGTTTCTGTATTCATATCCCTCTTTGAATTATGGGACCAATGTTTCTCTGAACACTGTCATTCCTGACGAGTGGCTCGCATGAACTGATCCACAGGACTACATGCTCACAACATATGCAGGTGTAGGATAAATCCTTTCATAACCACTGGGTTCTGAGTCGAATGTGTGTACAGACTAGTTCTTGCTTCTGACACGCTTGTTGTGGCACGATGGTGTGTTGAAGAAGGCTGAATTCCTTATGCTCGAAGCTTCTGCCGGAGTAACATGCTGAAGAACACTGGTTATCATACCTCAAAAGCTTTCCTTCATGTGTGGCTTGCCGCGGAAGGTCAGGTGCCTTATGCCGGAAGTCTTCCGCGGTAGCCTACTGTGGAAGATGGGAGTGTCGTACCCTAGAAGCTTTTCTCACCAAGTGACGTACGGAGGAAGATTGGCAGTCTGGTATCGTAAGCTCTTCTCGGCAGCTTGTGGGGGAAGGCTGGGTTTCTTATACCAGAAGCCTTGGGTACGGAGTCGGGTCTATGGCCGATTCTGGCTTCCTTCCGAAGTATTCGGAATTCTACCCATAGCGGAGCCAACTTGGTATATGCCATACCTTGACTGAAAATATTCCGATGGTCGCGCACATCGCTTGTCTTCTGTTGGTCTGATCATTGTTGCTGTAAAGGTTGCATGACTGATGCAGACCTCATGTTCACAATTAATCCTGAATACCATATGTTGCCGATAGTACATAGTCGGGGGATAATTCCATTTGATTTATTTGAACTTCCAAGCATTTGAAGTTCTCATTGATTCTAGGCAACCGTAAACTCATCCATATTTCTCGCAAACCTTGTTCACAGTGCCCAGAAAATTTTGTATTTGCATCGGTGAATTCCAAGATATGCTTTGAAATTCGTATCATCATACCAGAGTTTAGTTGTTGCTCTCGGCACCTTCACATTCTTGAAATATGTCTTCTGTGGGTAATAAATGATTCTTGGGTCCATTCAGAGAAGACTCAAGGTTCACTTCACTGACTAAAATAATCCTTGTATCGCGGACGAAATCATTTGTCCTTATTGATGTTCATTCTTAGTAGCTCATCTGCCTGTTCCTTAGGCGTGATTTGTTCTGAGGCTAACTCTCTCAGGTATATTCTGGCCTTGTCTGTTGCACACGGATTCTGCTTCTGACCCATTTATCATTCTTGACAGATCCGGTGGTAATGTTCTGAATATCAGGTAGTTGGCTGGATAGGACTCTTGCTGAATTGGGATTATTGGGTATTATCCCAGTTGCATGCTGATCTTCTTAGGCAACTCTTGCGGATGGATCCAGTCGGAGCGAAGAAACGGAACCAACAAAAGAAACAAAACCGCGAAACCAGAAAGCAAATAAAGCTCAAATTTTGTGGACCTTACACACGTGGCCAGGGATCCACTAGTATAACTATTATAGCGCACTCGATGTACGTCTAAGGATTTAGAAGCGAAACGACACAATGCTCTTGGTAGCACTGGTGTCAAGCTCCTACTACTTCCTTAGGGAGCATCACAGTCGACGCAGGACCATAGCCAAAGTGGCTTAGTCAACGTTCCTAAGGTTGTCGAGGAGAGATAGAATTTATAAGCGTTTCCCAAAGGAAACTAGAGTAAGAAGAGAAATGCCATGGTTAGCAAGCAGGGTAAGGATATCTGGTTTACCTAGGGGTTTCAGGGCTCACGGGTTGTTACCCGGTGCGAGCGTTTCACACCGGAGGCAAGGGCCACGAGAGTTGGGGTCTGATGGAGCCACAGACCTATGGGGTTGCCTTATGATCAATAGTAGCCGTGCTAGGTGGCAAAGATGGCTGATATCCATCTGGGCTTTCTACTGAACACAAGACAGTGAAGTCTGGCTAGGGTAACCTATGGTCAACCTGGCTACTCTGATACCATCCGTTGTGGCGCCCCGCCTGATTACCACTGTAGCCAGACGGTCGCCACGCATACCAGCCCAGGAAATCACTCTGGCATGCGCGTTTACAACAAGTATCATGAACACATGCATTTCCATTAATGGACATATCAGTCTTACAATATATATTACAAGAGTGATGGCAGCGGAAAAGCTCTATCTAAGGCAGCATGATGTTGGTGCGGCTCCAATCCACAGGGATCTGATTGGGTTACTCTCCTAGCCCGCGAACACTCCGGCTCCTCAACAACGGACGACGGATCCTTATGTGAACCTGGCCATGTTAAAGGCCGCTGAGTACTTTTGAATGCACTCGCAAGCAAACCAAACTAACATATACACCAAGCAATGCAATCCATGGCATTCAAGCATGCATTTGTTATTAGAGCAATAGTAATCATCATGACATAGCATACCTATCTAGCAATATTAATAATCATGTTGTAACAGGATTATCCAGTGTGATACTACTAGAGTAAAGTAAAGCATGGCAAGTAAATAATCCATACTCTGAACATTCTCAGGATCCAGTCCAACTCTTAATCAGATCCGACTTACTCTCTCACGGGTTGTCCCACAACCCTCGGAATACTCACGAGTCATCGAGTACTTGTGATCATAGGACAAGTTCTTCCATCATTATTCTCAATACTACGGTTGACCACCTAGTGACGCCTGGACGGACTGTCCAATACCGTGGACGCGGCTATTCGAATAGATTCTTCACTCTGCAGAGGTTGCGCACTTTACCCACACCATGGAACACCTGGCCTCGTGATCCCATTCGGGTGGACCAGCGTTGCTCCAACGAAGCCCGCCTGACCCGTGATTCTCCCATCGTACCACCGGCATTCATCCTCCCCCGGAGTCCTGCCCTCGGTGGCCCCTGTGTCACCTCCTGACACCTGCCACCGTCGTGGCCACACAAACTGTCCCAAACGGGGACTCTCGGGTTAAATAATCAACTGGGCTCACAAGGTTATCGCCGCCTACCGGGCCAGGGTAGCGCGCGCGCATAACCTTCCCTGTCTGGAGGTACCGGTGAAAGAGCACGCGATCAGACCAAGTCAAGGCCGTCCCATACTGGCAAATGTGGTTGCACGGATAAGTCCGGACAGGTTGCTCTTGATCAAACAACTAAGTTTAGCTTTAGCAACATTTAACAAGCATGTTTGTTTATCACAATAACATGAGATGGCGGTAGCTAAGCATGATAAAAACATAACCACCTATCCCCATATAATATCACGACAAGTCATTAGTGCAATGATAAGATCAGCAGTAGCAGTTAATGTAAATGACAATATCAAAATGGCAGGAGTTTAATTATTTCTAGCACAAGCATATCATTAATTAAACACGCAAGAATAACACAGAGCAATGCTTTAGGGCATATATCAGATGGTCGGCTTGCCTGGGGGTGAAGGAACACTCCGGGAGAAGTGCGGAGAGTCCGCGGAAAGGATCGCCGGAAACCGTTCTCTCTCGGAGGGGCTGATGGAAGGGCAAGGGCAAAATGGTCAGTTACACTGTGTGGAAACATTGTGAAAGTGATGCCAAAAGAACGGGCTCGATGAGACGAAGATGTGAGCGTTGGTTTCACCTCGATCGGTGTTTCGAGCGAAAAGTTACAAAGGTTTTTCTGCCAGGGACTAATTTGCAAAAAGAATAATCACATCCGGGTCCCTGAGCAGTGCGGCTGGTCGCGCATTTGGGCAGAATGCGCCTTCCCGCAGGGAAAACGGAAACGCGCCGAGGGCGCGTCCACTTATCCGACGTGGCCGGCCGCAGGACGCCGACAGGTGGGCCCCGCTGGCAGGGTCATCTCCCACCTCGCGCGCACCCACGGAGCAGAGGAGGTGGCGCGCTTCGGCGTCGTCTGCCGACAGCTCCGGCCACCGTACGCGGCGCTCGGGCTACCGGCAAGATCAGGGGACCGAGCCGCGTCCATCCATGAGGGGCACGAGTCTCGGGGATGGCGGCAGCGAGCACCCCCTCGGCCATGGCGGACGGCGGCCACGGGCGCCCTTGGGCTCGGGGCTACGACGGTGGAGGGTTAGGGAGGAGCTTTGGCAGAGCCTCGCCTGGCTCCGGGGTGGCTGAAGGAGGTGGCGGAAAGGAGGGAGGGACTTGAGGCGATGGTTGGATGGGTCGGGGTGGCGTAGAGGAGTGAGGTGAGGAGGGTGGTGAGCTCAAAGGGACTCGAGGACGGCTATAAATAGCCGGGCGAGGTGAGGCGATAAGGACAGCAACGGCGGCCACCTCATCGGTGCACTGGAGCGAGGGGAGGACGTGGCTGGACGGTAGCGGGGTCGAGTGGCTTCGCGGGGAGGACAGAGAGCTCGAGGGCGCTCGAGAGAGCTCGAGGGAGATGAGGAAAGAGGAGAAAACGACATCGGCGTCACGGGCATAATATTTCGCCGGAGTTGCCGTGGTGTGGGGAAGAAGAAGAGAGGGGGAAATGATCAGAGAGGAGGGTGTGGACGACAGGGAGTTAGGTCGGCACCAAGGGACAAGCTACGGCTGGCCGGAGCGGTCGGCAGAGGCGACGCGCGGCGCAGAGTGCCTGTTCTGCTTTCTGGCTACGCGGTCACCACGCGGTCCGCGTGTTCTGGCACGGCTCAGCCTTTCTAGGCTTGTCAAACATGTGCCTCACTGCTCAATTAGATGATAGGAGTGGCTGGAATCAACTGGAACGCTCTGGGGTGGGAGAAACTAGGAGAAACAGCTTCTGACAGAAATGTGTTTGTGAGGTGGTGTGGCCACCACAGTAGTGATCTTGGCCTGATCTTGGGCATGGATTAGTCATCCACTAAGGTGGACATGATGCCAAAGTTTCAACACCAATAGACCAGTATAGATGGTACTTCCTTTGTAACCATGTATTCTGGCCAAAAATGGAAATGCAGGTGCTGGGGAAAAATGGTTACATGGATTTGGCTCAACTTTCGTGTAGGATGATGATATGAACATATGAAGCGACTGTAAAAGTTTCATACCATTTGGGTACACCAAAATGGTACTTCCTTCACAGTGCTTCCAAATGGACAGAAACTTAGGAAAATTGCTGTGGAATAATGGATGGATGAATTGAGCTGATATTTGGTTTCCATGGGTGATTTATCAATGTTAACCACCATGAAAAATTTCAGCTCAAATAGATAAAGGAATAGAGCACTTCCTTTGCAACTTGCCCAACTGAACAGAATATGCAAATTGATGTTCTGCTCAAATCTTAAACTATGGAACTTGGGTTCTTGGTGGAAATGGTGAATATATGGATAGGAGAAGCTGCACAAATTATTTGGGATTTTTCCTGGCTACCAAAATGGTAGCTCCTTTAGAAAGGGGACAAAATGGAATATTGGCTTTAAATAGGGAAATGCAATTTCCCTTATTTAATTATGGCCAATATTTTTATGGGAGCTCAATATGATCAAAAAAATATCTCCACAAGTTTTCTTGAACTTTGGAGATGGATAGATATTTTCCTGGATTTATTTCCTTTAACTGGCAGAAAAAGGTATTAATTATAAATGAAAAAAATTGCAAATGACTTCGCAATATTTTTGCATATCCAGGGTTTATAGATGAAGGATGATCACTGGGAAAGGTTTGGGAGGCAGAAGATCAAAGGAAATTGGGGTTCCTTTGTAACTGAAAGGATTAGGGTTTCCCTTCCGGTTACTCGGAAGGTAGGATTTCGATGGCAAAGTCCGGAGATAGATCTTGGGTGGCACGGTTGGACTGGAGAGAATCTCTGGTTGGATAGGAAGGCAAGGATGAATGACCATCTTCGCATACCTAATAGCTAGAGAAATCTGCTATCACCGAGAAAAAAGATGGGAGTCAAATCCCGCAAAGGAAAAAAAACAGGGAGCGAAAACCAGGGTGTTACATCCAATTTACAAGAAACCCTACCGGATGGCACCGTCTGAGTTGGTAGAATTAAAGAAGCGAATAAAAGAATTGCTGGACAAAGGTTATATCCAACCAAGCTCCTCACCATGGGGATCACCAGTATTATTCACCAAGAAGAGAGATGGGACTCTGAGACTATGTGTAGATTACCGAGCTCTCAATATGGCTACCATCAAAAATAAATATCCGTTGCCACGGATAAATGATTTGTTTGACCAGCTCACGCAAGCCAAAGTTTTCTCCAAGATTGATTTAAGGTCAGGATACCATCAATTAAAAATACAGTCAGAAGATGTACCCAAGACGGCATTCACCTCCACATACGGATTGTATGAATTTACAGTAATGCCGTTCGGACTGACCAATGCTCCAACATATTTCGTACATCTTATGAATAAAGTCTTTATGAAATATATGGACAAGTTTGTTCTGGTATTCATTGATGACATATTGGTTTATTCCAAGACACCAGAACAGCATGCACAACACCTCAGGATAGTGCTGGAAGAGTTAAGAAAGCATCAATTATACGCCAAATTCAGCAAATGTGAATTTTGGTTGAAGGAAGTCGGCTTTCTAGGCCACGTGTTAACCCAGGAAGGTATTGCCGTGGACCCGGATAAAGTCAAGGCCGTACTTGGATGGAAGCAACCAGCCAACGTAACAGACATCCGGAGTTTCCTGGAAATGGCTGGATATTACAGAAGATTTATTGAAGGCTTCTCCACTATAGCCAAACCTATGACTCAATTACTCAAGAAGGATAAGAAATTCGAGTGGACTGAGGCCTGCGAGAAAAGTTTCCAAGAATTGAAGAAGAGATTAACCACAGCACCAGTACTAATTGTGCTGGATATTCACAAGAATTTTGAGGTATACTGCGACGCATCCAGAAAAGGTCTTGGATGTCTACTGATGCAAGAAGGCAAAGTGGTAGCCTACGCCTTAAGACAACTGCGACGTCATGAGGCAAATTATCCTACACATGACTTGGAATTAGCAGTAGTAGTTCACGCCCTCAAGGAATGGCGACATTTCCCCCTTGGCAATCATTGTGAAATATATACGGACCACAAAAGTCTCAAATATATTTTCACACAACCAGAGCTCAACTTACGACAACGAAGCTGGTTGGAATTAGTGAAAGACTATGATGTAGGAATTCACTACCATCCGGGCAAGGCAAACGTCGTGGTTGATGCCCTCAGTCGAAACCCAAGTGCAGACAACGGCAGTCTACAGTATTTACGACCCGAATTCCTACGAGAGTTCGCTAAGCTCAATATGGTTTTGGTTTCGGAGGGTACTGTTGCAAATTTAGAAATACAACCCAACTTGGAGGAACAAATCAAGGAGGCTCAACAAGGGCATCCCAGTATCGAAGGGATAAAGAGGAAAGTGAGTATGGGTAAGGCGCCCGAAATTGTCATTGATGATAATGGAGTATTATGGTACACAGACAGACTATGCGTACCAAATAAGGAGGACCTCAAACAACAAATTTTGACAGAAGCTCATACCACCCCGTATTCCATACATCCGGGAGGAACCAAGATGTATAAAGATATTGAAGAAAAATTTTGGTGGCACGGTATGAAAAGAGATATAGCCACATTCATCGCCTGCTGTGATTCATGCCAACGCATTAAAGCCGAACATCAGAAACCAGCAGGGCTATTACAGCCAAACAGGCTACCCGAATGGAAGTGGATGTAATAGGTATGGATTTTATTGTCGGACTACCTCGCTCGCGACACGAAAATGATGCCATATGGGTCATCACAGACCAGTTAACCAAGGTAGCACACTTTATTCCGGTGAATACCACTTAGTCAACACAAAGGTTTGCCAGGCTTTATCTCGCCCGTATTGTCTGCTTGCACGGAGTTCCGAAGACCATAGTGTCAGACAGGGGCACCCAATTTGTTTCAAGATTCTGGGATCATCTTCAACAGGCCTTAGGAACTTAGCTTGCATTCAGTACAACTTATCATCCTCAGACTGGAGGCCAAACTGAACGCATAAATCAAATTCTGGAAGACATGCTGAGAGCATGTGTTCTCACTTATGGGGTCAGTTGGGAAGACAGTCTGCCATATGCCGAATTTTCACACAACAACAGTTATCAGACCAGTTTACAAATGGCACCGTTCGAAGCTTTGTATGGACGAAGATGCCGTACACCACTTAACTAGTCCGAGATAGGTGATAGCCGTATCTTTGGCCCAGAAATGCTCAAAGAAGCCGAGAAAAAGGTTAAGATCATCAAAGACAGACTCAAAGCAGCCCAAAATCGACAAAAGAGCTACTACGATCAAAAACATCGTAACATCAGTTTCGAACCCAATGATTATGTATACCTCCGGGTATCCCCCATGAGAGGTTTACAGAGATTTAAAGTCAAAAGAAAATTCGCACCCAGATTTATTGGACCCTTTCGTATAACTGTGCAAAGAGGCAGGGTGGCTTATCAACTAGACCTACCCGCAGAATTGTCAGACGTCCACAACGTATTCCACATCTCACAGTTGAGAAAATGCGTGAGTAAACCAGAGAAGCAAGTTTCACATGAAAGATAAGACGTCCAGCCAGACCTCACATACAGAGAGTGTCCTATAAAAATATTGGAGGAATCTGAAAGGAGGACACGTCGGAATGTGATTAAGTTTTACAAAGTCCAATGGAGTCATCACACCGAGGACGAGGCAACATGGGAAAGGGAAGATTTTCTCCGGGCAGAGCATCCACACCTATTTGAGGAACAACTGAAATCTCGGGGACGAGATTTTTCCTAAGGGGGTAGGTGTTGTAACACCCCAAAAATTTTAACTTGGTTTTTACAAAATGTTTATTCTTTTAAAATAGGTTATTTGAATTTTTATAAAAGACTCTCCTTTTAGAATCTGTTGGAGGAAAAATCCTTTATAAAACCTTTCTCAATTGTGGTTCTGGTCTTGAGGATTTTCAGCATGTGTTATTTCAACACAAACACCATTGAGGTATTCTGCTATTTCTTTTATTAAAAAGCATATCTATGAAATTTGGATTTATATTTCCCTCTTCAAAAAAAAAACTTCTATGTCACTCTTTTGCCATGACCTCTATTTTAAATTTTCTTCCTAAACTTCCCTCCCTACCTTAGGACCAAGCTATGCATCCATTCTTTATATTTATTTTATCCTCAAACTATTTTCTGTCATTTATTTTGGACCCTTTGGATTTGCAAAGGAAGTACCAGATATGTGCATCCTGCCTGCATTTGTTATATCTGATGTCCAAACTGTCTTGCGAGTACATTCAATGTACTCACCTGGCTTGTTGATTTGGCCAGAGGTTGACGAAGGTGATCTTATGGATGAAGAGTATGCTAGCGGGTCCGACGCCTAGAGGAGTCCCAGTCAGTCCCTTGCGATCCTGGAGTCTACCGTTGTGCTATATATGCTTCCGCTGCCCAATAATATTGTCGAGCCTCACTCTGATGCTTGACGAGTTGTAAGATATTAGAGTCATGTCACTCACTCCATTGTGACATAACCTCCACCACTATATTTTACGAGTCAGTAGTACTAGCACCATTTCATTGTGATATATCCGCCTCTATGTTTAATATTGGCGTGCTTGTAATAAATTGTTGAGCAACCTAGCTCAACCTTGTATAATATTAAGTACTACTGGATTTATGTATCAAGGATTGTCTACTAGTATGGAATATTTTCTGTGCCGGACTGGCATAAAGGGGATTTTTCAATAAATGTTTTATTGGAAAACCGGTCCGGACAGACAGGAGGCGGGGTAAATGTAGACCCGCAGTACGGAATGACAACAGTAGATCTCAACAATCTTGGGTACACAAATGTACCATTCGTCCTAGCCAATGATGTGGCGCATGTTTTCTATGTGAAGGACATGTCTAGCAAACCGAGAAAAAGAAAAAATAAGGAAGCGAATACACCATACGATGAGCCAAAGCGCCACATAGTTCTTTCAGGGAAAAGAAACATCGTGGGAGTTGAGGACAAGACAGACATGTCAAAAGATTGATGAAATTCCTCCCTTCACAGTAAAGACTGACCCAAGCATCTTGTTAAATGATGAAGATTCTCCATGGTTATGGCGCAATCATAAGCAAGGGACACCCGCGAAGAAAAAGTCTTATACCCAAGGATCCGACTCTGGCATGTGACCGGCTTCACCGTCTATTGTTTTGTCATATCTCATGAACATTTGTAAGAGCTAGGGCATTTTGGCATTTGAAACATGATTTGTGAGGAGTTAATCAATGCAATTATGTCCAACTCATTTGGTTTTGTTTTCAAATTGTTATGCATTTTAAAAGAATTAATTTCATTCTGTAAAATTGAATCTGTCAAATAATTTCTTCAAAATGAAAATTAAAACTCCTCATGTGAGTAATGAAAACACCTATTTAAATTATCCTAAAAATTCCCAAATTGAACATACTAATAAAACATACTAATATTAAGCAGCAGGAAAAAGAATCTCTCAAAAATCTATTTTTAAACTAAAGTTATTCACAAACTAGTGATTCACAAACTAGTGATTCACAGAAACTTCAAAGAATTCAAATTTAAACTATTCAAATTTGAAAACTACTGGCACTAACAGAAAGTTTATATATTTTTTGACCTAAAGCAAAAAGATTCATTCAAAAACTCTAAATATTCTAACAGATATTCAAAATAAAAAAAAACAGAAACTGTTGTGTTTAGAAAAACAAAAGAGAAAAGAAAAATTCAACCTTTGGTCTCGGTTTGTATCACCAACCGGGACAAAATGTCCCTTCCCGCGCAGAATTTGGGCTGCCAAAAAGATGGGCCTTTAGTCCCGGTTGGTGATACCAACCGGGACTAAAGGTGCCTGCCAGTGGGCCAGGCGCCCCTCCTTTTGTCCCGGCTGGTGGCTGGAGCCGGGACTAAAGGTGAATCCTATATAATAGTTTCCTCTCCCGGTGCTCGCCACTGCCCGGGAGAAGTTTTACTTGACGCCGCCAGGCTGCCAAAATCACCCCGATGTCGCCGCTCCTCCTCGCCGGTCTCCTCCGTCGCCACCCCTCTCCTCGGCAATGCCGGTAAGGCTCTCCTCTCCCCCCCTCCGCCTCCGCCTGCGCCTGTCCTCGTCGGCCCCGCCTCCGGCCCCCGTGCCACCGCCCCTCGCCGCTCGCCGCCGCCCCCGCGCCGCTCGCCGCCGCTCTCCGCCTCCGCGGGGATAGTTTTTAATTAATCTATAGTTTTTAGTTTGCTAATGTTTGCTAATGTTTTTAGTTTGCTAGTGTTTGCTAATATAATTTGATTCATTATAAGATCTAGTTTCATAGTATCTTGTGTATTTGGTATTGTACATATAAGTAGGTTTCTCTATAAATTTGGTCGAAGGTTGCAAAATTTGGTCGAAGTTCAATGTTTACAAAGTTTCTCTATCAAGTTCTCTATATGCACTACATTATGGGACGTAGGGAGTACTATTGGCATGTTAATTTTCAAGCACAAAGTTCCCATTTACAAAAAGTGAAAATTGAGACATTTTCTTGTATTAAAAAGGGACATTTTCTTGTATTAAAAAGAGACATTTTCTCGACGTCGACGATGCCCGGCCCGCATCCTCGTCGTTGACTCGGCGGCGACATCCTTGAGAGGCGCCATGTCCGGGACTGGGCTCCGCCGGGCTAGCACTGGGAGGTGCTACCTTCCGGGGCACGCAGCTTGGTGAGGAATCGGGGTCTCGTCATTGACCCGGAGCTTCTTTGGTGGCGGTCGCGTGGGCCGCTATCGGTGCGGAGGGAGCTGGCCCCCACGGAGGTGCTACGTCGTCGTGTCAGGGAGGAGGACGAGCACGTCCATCGCTACATGGTTGCGTTGGACGTCAGGTTCTCCAATACCTGGCAGGTTCTTTAGGGATGTCACCCGAGCTATGATCCTGTGATGGTTCCTTCTCTTTGGGTGTCCATCGCCCGCGCCACGAGACGTCAACTGGATCTATATTAGTGATATTATATAATAATATTCGAGATGTATTTGTGATAATATTCGATGATGCATTAACTGGATTATTCGAGATGTATTAGTGATATTATATGATAATATTATATGATCATGTTGTTGCATTGCCGTGTATTGATTGCATCTCCGGTTTTGCTTATCGAATGCATTTTAATTGTTTTATATTTGTTCTGGATTAGTTAAGCTATGGACGGTAGAGATAGAGACCATGATCACGACGATCTCATGTTCGACATGATACACTCTGGAAACTAAGAGAATGAAGAAGCAGATGATGGCTCACAATATCTTAACCCATCCGGTGAGGGAATTGAGGAAGAAGCAAGAGACAAAGGGGAAACAAACAATGATGGCGAAGAAAATTTTCTCCAATTAACAAAGTCCGGCGAGGTATATATATTTAGCCTCTGGTGATCATTAGATGTATTAATTGATTTGTATATATATATATTAACGAATCTTTCTTCTTTTAGCCCTCCGGTTCGAGCAAATCTTCTGCAAGGGTACGAGGCCAGGCCAAAAAGTTGCCCGATGGCATAAAGTATAATATTGATGAATTCAAAGTAGATGGCGAACCGATTGCTCCTGCAAAAAATGCCCGTAAATTTATAAATCAATGCGGAGTTGTTGTTAGGGACAACATCCCGATCACCGTTCGAGAATGGAATAAGCCAAAGGAAGATCGAGGAGTAGTTTCTTTTGTCGATGAAAGATCGAAAGATTTTCTTTGGGAGACGCTAATGTCACATTTCAACCTACCATAGGGTTTCACAGATCGCGAACGGTTGAAGGTCAAGAAGTTTTCTCTTATGAAGATGGCCACACAATTCCAGACCTATAAGAAAAGATTATACGCCGAGTACGTCAAGGCAGAAAGGTAGACTCCAGAATTCACTGGAGCACTAGAGACGGTAAAAGATCACTGGGACGAATTTGTGAAGTACAAGGAATCAGATGAAGCTCAGGAAAGATCGAGAAAAAATAAGATAAACGCTGCGAAAGAAAAGTATCACCATGTTCTGGGCACATGTGGCTACAAGAAAGGCCTGCCTAAGTGGGATTTATCTGAGGCCAAGATGCTTGCTGAAGGGGTCATTCCAAAAACAAAGAATTGGCCCGAGAGGGCCAGGACATGGTTTTATGCGCATGGGGGAAAGTTGGATCCAAAAACAGGGGAGATTATTGAACAGGCATCTCTTAAAGATGCCTCAGACGCTTTACTTCAAGCAATAGAAGATTCTCGAAATGGGGCGTACATCCCCGAGAGAGAGAACGACGAGCTTACACGCGCCCTCGGGAATCCTCAACATGGAGGACGAACACGAGGAAAATGCGTTGTTCCGTGGGTTCAGGGGTTTGCGGACTGGAACGACAGTTACAGAACCGTCAGAGGAAGAAGAAGCAGGATGCAGACCGGCTTCAAAATTTAAAAAGAAAGAACGAGGTGTTGGAACGCATGTGTAAGCGGCATGACGAGCAACTGGGCCTAATTAGCCAGGAAAGGGCATCTACGCGGTAGGAGCAAGCATATCCAGGATTGGATAGTACCGTCCCATCTCTACAGAAAAGCAGCGTGGGTTCCACGGGGGTCCTGGCCGATGATGCACTGCTGGCTCGCTACCCCGTGGATGATATCAAAGAGAGGACAAGTTGTGAGCTACACATGAAATGAAGAACATATCCATGAAGGTGGCGGTCGGCTTTGCTTTACCGAATGCATCTGAAGCAACCATCCATGGCAATCCGATTCCAGCTGGCTATGCTCGTGTCGGGGTGGATGAAGTTGTGTCGGGATATGCCTCACTCGAGCTTGACTTTCCTGGAGGTGAAGGGGAGCAAACACTGGGAGAAGTCATACGTTGTGTCATTGTATGGAGAAAGGAATGCATCGTGTTTCCAAACTCGGCGCCAAGGCCACCGACTCCTCCGAGTAGCAATACACCTGTAAGTCCGCTGCGTCAGCCGACTGCAACCCACCTCGAGACGGAGCCCACCGCGAGAATGCCATATCAATCTGCGCCGCGTCAGCCGACTCCACCCCCTATGTCCCAGCAGCAGGGTCAAAAGCGGAAGAGTGCACAAAGGAAGAAACCCGAGCCAAAGGCCAAAAAGAAGTTACTGACTCTTCTGACAAGACTGAGCAGCCTTCAGATTTGCATGAATAATGCGGACTTGATCTTCCGCATGTTGGATAATATCCGGACCGATAAGTGTACGTTCCCCAGTTTCTGACAAATTCAGAGGAGTCCGACACTTACGTCCATATAACACTTCAAAGGGAGCCATCTTCAAACTAGCTTGATAGCTATTGTTGTAGGAGAACTCAGCATACGGGAGAGATTCCTCCCATTTCTTGCCGAAAGAAATGACACAAGCTCGAAGCATGTCTTCGAGAATCTGGTTGACTCTTTCAACTTGTCCCTGGGATTGAGGGTGAAAAGCGGTGCTAATGACAAATGAGTTTCCTTAGCTTCCTAGAAACTTGCCCAGAATCTTGAAGTGAATAAACTGCCACGGTATGAACTAATCACCAATGGATTACCGTGGATTGAAACAACTCTAGACATGTATAGATCTGCTAGCTGACTAGCAGTAATAGTTTCCTTGACAGCCAGAAAATGTGCAACTTTAGACAGTCGGTCAATGACGACAAGAATAGCATCATTACCTTTCTGCGATCTGGGAAAACCGGTGATGAAATCCATTTCAACATGATCCCATTTCCATTCAGGAATAGAAATAGGTTGCAGAGTTCCAGCAGGCTTTTGATGTTCTGCTTTGATCCGACGGCAAATGTCACATTCTGAAACATAGCGTGCAATGTCTTGTTTCATGTTTGGCCACCAGAATCTTTGACGGATGTCTTGGTACATCTTGGTACTACCCGGATGAATAGACAGAGGTGTATCATGAGCTTCTTCCATCACTTTCTTAGTTACATTCAGGTTTTCCTCCTTTGTGGGAACGAACAAGCGACCCTTGAAGTACACGGCGCCATCATCAGCCACAGTGAAGAATGAGGGTTTACCTTCCGCCAGATAGCGTTTAATCTTTTCGACTTCACTGCAATAGTGTTGCATAGTTTTGACGCTGCCCACGAGATCTGGTTCAACAACCAGGTTACTCAAAGAACCCTGGTTAACAACACGAAGGTCCATCTTGCGAAACTCCGGTGGAGGGGGAACGAGATGACCCTGAGGAACAATATGGAGGTTCATCTTGCAGAATTCCTTTTGAAGAAGGGGGTGAACCTTGTGAACCTGAAGGTGGTTGCAGTATGACTTGCGGCTCAAAGCATCAGCCATTACATTTGCCTTGCCTGGTCTATAAGAAATACCCACGTTGTAATCTGCTATGCGCTCCATCCATCTCTGTTGACGGAGGTTCAGATCTGGCTGAGTAAACAGGTACTTCATGTTGGGGAACGTTGCATGGGAAACAAAAATTTTCCTACGCACACACAAGATCTATCCATGGTGATGAGCATCTACGAGAGGGAGAGTGAATCTACATACCCTTGTAGATCGCTAAGCGGAAGCGTTTAAGAAACGCGGTTGATGTAGTCGAACGTCTTCGCGATCCAAATCGCCGAGCGTCCCGCGATCCAATCACGATCCTTCCGATCTAGTGCCGAACGGACGGCACCTCCGCGTTCAACACACGTACGTCTTGATGACGCCTTCACCTCCTCGATCCAGCGAGCGATGGTGAAGTAGTGGTTGAGTTCCAGCAGCACGACGGCGTGGTGATGGTGGTGAGGAACAATCTCTGCAGGGCTTCGCCAAGCGCTACGGAGATTATGACGGAGGAACTAGAGGGCTAGGGTTGCCGGCACACGGCTTGGGAAATCCTGATGTATCACGTGTGCTAGCCCTGCCCCTCTATTTATATGTTGAGCCTTGGGGTCTAAACTTGGAGTAAAAGTCTCTTCCAAGTCGGTTTTGCCCGCACAAGGTCGGTTTGGCCCGCAGGAAAAGAGTCCAACTCGGATCCCTGCCGAACCGTGCACAGCCGTGCACAAGCGGTAGTACCGCTCACAAGCGGTAGTACCGCTTGGGCGGTAGTACCGCTTCACACAAGCGGTAGTACCGCTCGGGCGGTAGTACCGCTTCACACAAGCGGTAGTACCGCTTACGCGGCAGCAAAACTACTTTTTGCACTTTCCAATACCTTGTGGGCTTTTATCCCTTGGCCCATATAAAGTGTTCTCGCACCCGAACACTTCGGTAAACATCCGGAACCCCTTCCGGTGAACTCCGGAACTTTTCCGGAGATCAAAACACTATTATCACATATATAAATCTTTACCTCCGGACTATTCCGGAGATCCTCGTCATGTCCGGGATCTTATCCGGGACTCCGAACAACTTTCGGTCACCAACATAATAACTCAATTATACTAATCGTCACCAAACGTTAAGTGTGTTGACCCTGCGGGTTCGAGAACTATGTAGACATGACCGAGACACCTCTACGGCCAATGACCAATAGCGGGACCTGGATGCCCATATTGGCTCCTACATATTCTACGAAGATCTTTTATCGGTCGAACCTCTATGTCAAGGATTCAGTTAATCCCGTATGCTGTTCCCTTTGTTCTTCGGTATGTTACTTGCCCGAGATTCGATCGTCGGTATCACTATACCTAGTTCAATCTCATTACCGGCAAGTCTCTTTACTCGTTCCGTAATACAAGATCTCGTGGCTAACACTTTAGTCACATTGCTTGCAAGGCTCATTGTGATGTTGTATTACCGAGTGGGCCCTGAGATACCTCTCCGTCATACGGAGTAACAAATCCCAGTCTTGATCCATGCCAACCCAACAGACACCCTCGGAGATACCTGTAGAGCACCTTTATAGTCACCCAGTTACGTTGCGACGTTTGATACACACAAGGTATTCCTCCGGTGTCAGTGAGTTGCATGATCTTATGGTCAAAGGAACAGATACTTGACATGCAGAAAACAATAGCAATAAACTGACACGATCAAATGCTACGTTTACAGTTTGGGTCTTGTCCATCACATCATTCTCCTAATGATGTGATCCCGTTATCAAATGACATCTTATGTCCATGGCTAGGAAACCTTAACCATCTTTGATCAACAAGCTAGTCAACTAGAGGCTTACTAGGGACACAGTGTTGTCTATGTACCCACACATGTATTTGAGTTTCCAATCAATACAATTATAGCATGGATAATAAATGATTATCATCAACAAGGAAATATAATAATAACCAATTTATTATTGCCTCTAGGGCATATTTCCAACACTTCAGACTTTGGTGATCGGTGTAGATCTCGCAACGATTACCAATAAGGTACTCCCTCCACTCTTTCAATGCATGAATTACCGCAGGAAGTTCAAGGTCGTGAACTGGGTAGTTCCCTTCATGAGGACGCAATTGACGAGATGCATAAGCAACCACTCTGCGCTCTTGCATTAAGACACAACCTATTCCCTGACGCGAAGCGTCACAATAAATGACGAAGTCCTTACGAGTATCCGAAGGAGCAAGCACTGGAGCAGACGTCAGTTTGTCCTTAAGTGCCTGAAAGCTCTCCTGACATTTTTCTGTCCACTCATATTTAACACCTTTGTGAAGCAGATTGGTTAAGTGCTTTGCAATCTTGGAGAAGTTCTCGACGAATCGACGGCAATAGCTGGCGAGTCCGAGAAAACTTCTGACTTGCTTGCCATTCTCCGGGGGAGTCCAGTCAAGAATAGCCTGAACTCGTTCAGGGTTGACCGCAATACCATCCTTGGAGATCACATGACCAAGGTAGGTTACTTCGTCCATCCAGAACTCACACTTTGAATACTTTGCATAAAGTTGATGTTCTCGAAGCCTCTCCAGTATAAGACGAAGATGTTCAGCATGCTCTTCTTTATTCTTGGAGTAAACCAGGATATCATCCAGATAAACCACGACGAATTTATCGAGGTAATCCATGAATATATAGTTCATCAGGCGAGAGAAGGTTGCAGGAGCATTGGTTAAGCCGAAGGACATGACGGTGTACTCGTATGAACCATAGCGAGTAACGAATGCAGTCTTGGGAATATCCTCTTCACGAACCCGGATCTGATGGTAACCCAACCTCAAGTCGAGTTTTGAGAACACTGATGAACCAGCAAGTTGATCATATAGATCGTTGATCCGAGGAAGCGGATATTTGTTTTGAATCGTTGCTTGGTTGATGGGACGATAATATTGGACCAATCAATTCGTACCATCTTTCTTCTTGACAAAGAGAGAAGGTGCTCCCCAAGCAGAGGAACTTGGACGAATGAAATCCAGACGAAGCGAATTGTCAATTTCTTGCTTAAGTTCAAGGAGTTCATGTGGTGGCATCTTATACGGACGCTTGGCTATAGGAGTGGTACCAGGTACCAAGTCGATGACAAACTCGACAGCTCTGGCAGGGGGAATCCCTGGAAGTTCTTCTGGAAAAACATCTTGGAAATCCCGGACAACTGGAATGTTTTCAATCCCTTCAAGAGGTGACTCATTTAATGCATTCAAGGCATATAGTCGGGCTTCAGCATCTCGAACAAGATGAGCATGGTAGCTGAGTATCTCATTCGAAGGATGCAGAAGGTGGATAGTTTTGGTGGCACAAACGACGGAAGCAGTATGTGCTTTAAACCAAACCATTCCCAAAATAAGGTCGATCTTGGAAGACTTCAATATAATGGGGGAAGCATGGAATTCCAGTCCTTCTATGTCAATGGGGACATCTGGACAAACCATGGAGGTTTGACATTGGCCAGCGGGGGTGTTTACCACTATTGGAATGTTCATCTCTTCACACTTAATGTCATGCATGTATGCGAAATCTTCAGACATAAAAGAATGCGATGCTCCTGTATCAAACAATACAGAAGCTGGTACGGAGTTAACAAGGAGTGTACCCATCACAGTAGCAGGCTGGTCTTGAACTTCATACAGATCAACATTGTTACCATGGGCATGAGCACAAAGTTCAAGGTCGACTCCCACTTCATCAATGCATCAACTCCCATTTACTCCTCCCTTTCGACGAGGTTGCAACTTTGAAAGATTATCCGGAAAAACACCAGAAGAGTAGGACTCGTGAAAATTCTTGAGTTCACACGAATTAAGGAAGGCATAGGTTCAACCCTTCGGGGCATCTTAGGAACATATACCACAAGCTTCAAGAGTAATTAACACATGGTTGACAACAGAGCATGGCTGACAAAAGTATAGGATACAACTTATCAGAGGGAGAAGGCATAATTTACCAAAGGCATCGTCATGTATCAGGGGAAGAACATCACAATAATTCGAAAGTGAAGGATGCTATCGGATAATAACCCAACAATGGGTCTGGCGGTCCACAAAGGACCTGATGTGAGTATCGGTACTCAATCAGAGGGAGAAGAATACAAGGCATCAGATTACAGAACATCCAATAATTTGATGCATCAATAACCAAAGGAATTAAGATTTCCAAATTGGTGTATCAGAAACAGATGTTCCGATCAAATACAAGTAAGATGAAAGGACTTAGATGGGCAATCAATCAAGGTTGATTTGTCGGGAACCAACTCTTGTTTAGAAAGACGTCTGAGCCGGACGGATAGTTTATGATAAACAACTGATGACTACGTGCATCCACACACAGGTTGAATCAATAAAATCAAATGAAAATCACAGAGGATTTTAATGGATATTGCTTGACATATGGAATTAACCACAATGTAAGCAGGTGAGAAAAGTCAAGAGCAATAGGCTGCTCAGGATTTCGGAAGACCGAATAGCGTTTCGAAATTTTTTGTGAAAGACAAGAACAACTTGGGACGAACGAATCCTCGATAATGATGAGGAGTTATCCCCAGGGGTTGGCGATGGAAGGAAATCGCAAAATCGATGAGCACAAGTTCTCGGGAGAACATCAGAGAGTATCTTCGGAGTCTTCTGATGAATCAAGCCATCATCTGGAATGAGGGGCTCTCCGGGGGAAGTAGTTACGAGAACCTAGAGTTTGAGTTAGCAAAATCTTTAGCCCGAAAGAGAAGAGAGATCAGAACCCAGAGTATAGATGAGGAATAAAAGATCCTAATACCACCCGTTTGACATGTGGGCCCGTAAGCCACACAACTATGTTAGTAAATGCTTTTCGACGACTAGACTCAACTTCGGCCAAGGAGTAGGAAAGGGGGCTACCTACAGGCAGTCGGCTCTGATACCAACTTGTGACGCTCCCAATTTCGACCGTACGCTAATCGAACACGCAAATGCGTACGACCAAGATTAGGGACTCACTAATCAATATCACAACACAACTCTAGACACAAATTAAAAACATACAACTTCATATTACAAGCCAGGGGCCTCGAGGGCTCGAATACAAAGCTCGACAAGCACGAGTCAGCGGAAGCAAGTAATATCTAAGTACAGACATAAGTTAAACAAGTTTTGCCTTAAGAAGGCTAGCACAAACATAACAACGGATCGAAAGAGGCGAGGCCTCCTGCCTGGGAACCTCCTATCCTTTTGCTGGTCGGGAGCGGCCTCCACGTAGTAGTAGGCTCCTGCGGTGGTGTAGTAGTCTTCTCCGGCGCACTCCATCTCCTGGGCTCCATCGTCTGAACGCAGAATCGTATCGAAGGGGAAAGAGGAAGCAAAGCAGCGGTGAGTACTCATCCAAAGTACTCGCAAGACTGACATCAGAACTATGCTAAGTATGCATCAGTATCAAGGAATGGGGTTATATCTGGGCGGACTGCAGAAAGCAAGAATAGGGGGAAGGTCTAGTCCTATCGAAGACTAGCATCTTCAGCATCTTGTAGCATTAGAAGAGAGTAGACTGGTATCTCATATATAGCAATATTATTTTAGCAAAATTTTATTAAGTAACCACGCCTAGAGATTCTTCCTCGACTCCATGCGAGGAAGCAATCTCGGAGCCAACATTCATTTCAACGTAAATCACAATTTTAGTTATATCAGGTCAAGGTACAACTCCAAGTCGTCCTGTTACCGTGGACACGGCTATTCGAATAGATGAATTCATCCCTGCAGGGGTGCATCGTATTTCCAACACGCTTGATCACCTCCGGCCGGACACACTTTCCTGGGTCATGCCCGGCCTCGGGATATCAACACGTCGTCGCCGCACCTAGACTCAACAGAGAGGCCAGCCCGCCGGTCTAAATCCTAAGCGCACAGGGGTCGTGGGCCCACTTGCCCTTTGCACTCCTGCACGATGCGTACGCGGCCGAGGTCAGCCCTAGCACACTCTAATCCAAGAGCTGTACCGTCCAGGCCACTCGGGCGCGCGCCGCTCCATTGCTAATGTCCGAAGAGCTTCGGCTGATACAACGACGGTGAGTACCCATAACTTGTCCCACGTGAAGGTTTGGTGCGTAAAAGGTCAAACGACAAACTCAGATCAAATACCCAACACATTAGCATTTTTTTAATGCGGGACGAGCGCGACCCATGAAGTGCGGTCCCGTCGCCCCGTCTCGAGGATGTGTGACAAGGCCTCTCCTGCCCGGCCACGCCTCATCATCATCAAACCGTGGGTACCCCTCAGGGCCGACCCATCACCAAAAGATCTAGCGCGAGGAGGCCGAGCGAGCGGGCGCGCGCGTCGGCGCCATGGCGCGCCGGCCTTCTCCTGTTCTGGCGCGAGGTAAGGGAAAGGCTGGCCCTGGTGGGCTGGGCCAGCCTGTAGCACATGGGCTACAGTGCCCGGTAAGCCTTTTCTTTTTATTTCATTTCCTGTTCTGTTTTCTATTTTTATTTTCAGTTTCATTTATTTTTTTGCAATAATTCACTTCAGCAAAAATGTGCCACTTGGTCCATAAAATACTTTGCAATATTCCACATGGCCACATACACTTTGGGCATTTTTGGAAACTGTTTGATTTATCCAAATGAATTTAAGAGCACTTTTAAATGCAAATTGGTGCTGTTATTGAAGGTGGGGTCCACATCATAGTTTTGGTGATGTCGTTTTCCTTAACACCAATTTTTATGTGATTTATCACAAGTGTGCAACAATTTTAACTTGCTGTTTGAGCACTTATTTTATCACAATAAAATTCAAGTGGCTTTTGAAGTGGAATTTGAAATGAGATATGAATTTCAACTTGATCATATCCGGATTAGCAAAATGGATTAGCATAATCCTCAGATTACTGTAGCTTGATTATAAGGATTACTGTAGCTGCAAATCCAGGGCGTCACAGGGTGGGAGCGTATGCCTTAATTTGGCCGCTCTGTCTACGTAGAAACGGTTTGGTTTTTAATGAAAAAAAATGCTTCTCCTCTACAGGATATTTTCCGTTGTACGTACTCGCTTCATACGTGTTCTATGCTACAACGACCGGACCACCAACCGCTGTTCAAGGCGGTGTGTACGCGGTTGGAGCAGGTGGCTACGGAGGGTTTTTTCCCAACATGGGTGGCAGCATAACCTCCGGATCGAACCACACCACCAGCTTCGACATAGACATAGTGTCGGTCTATAGGACTCTACGGTTGCCGATATGTCGGTTTTTATTTCATGATTTTTGTAAGACTTTTGGATTTGGCTGTGTGCATCTTAGTTATGCAGAGGCCGGGTGTTACTCATAATGCTTTATATCCGCTTGATGCTACATTCTGAGATAATAAAATCGCCCTTTATCGAAAAAACGTATAGAACATGTAAATCTATTTGCAGCTTTTTTGATTTGTTTAGACTTTAAAATAGCATTTCCAAATTCCGGGCTCCAAAGAGCCCGTCCTCTGAATGTTCGCACTCAGTTTAGATGTTGTTTCTACACAGCTACAAATATGAAAATGTGCTATTTGTATGACCTTAGAGCATCTCTAGCATTTTCCCTAAAATTTAACTCCCGTGCCACCACCATAAACTTAACTCCTAGCAATTTGGAGGTACCGGGAGGGTAGGAAATAACTCATCACCAATACTAACTCCCAATAAATTTTGCATTCAATGACAAATGGGTTCCACACGATCCCTCTCTCTCTGCTCACTCTTCTTCTTCTTCCCGCGAGATTGTCTAGTGGCTGGCGGGAGGCGGGTGCTGCGGTGGCCAGAGGGGCGCGGGGGAGGCAGAAGCCGATTGTCGGCCTTGTTGACGCTCCCGGCTGCGACACAGGAGCTCGCCGTGACCCTGCTCGAGAGGCGGTCGTGGCCAGTGTGGCGTGGGGCAGACGCACCAGGGCGCGGTGGAGGCTCGAGAAGCGACAATGGTTGGGCGCAGCAGCGAGGAGATGTGTTGTGGCGGCAGCGGTGGAAGGTGGCGCGGGATTAGTGACTGGTCAGTCACTGATGATCTTCCCCCAATGTTAGAGGCCTGTCAGTGATGACTCATGAGCCTATTTTTAGAGCATTAAATGAATTTATAGGTATTTAATGGAGGTAAATGACTTGTGATTTTAAAAAAGGTGTAAATAAAGTCTAAAAAAGATGACATTGGGGGGAAGATCATCAGTGACTGACCAGTTTTACAGGGTGGTCACTGATGACTCGTACTTTATCTCTGACCGACCGTTCCATATGGGTGGTTTCTGATGAGCGTTCTTGTAACGAGCAATGTATTCTATCATTCCGTCGCCGCCAAAGTCGCCACCGGCGACCTCTTCAGCCACGCCGCCGGCCCCGGCGAGCCACGCCGCCCCCGCCACCCACGTCCCCGACCATTCCTGGCCGCGCTACCGCCTATCTAGTGTGAGAAGACTAGGGTGGGAGACTTGAGCGTGGTTCGTGGGCATGCCTCGACAGAATGATGCGGCCGGTATATCACGTCGCCGTGTACTAGCAGAAAAGTTGAAGTGCAATGCGGCGAAACTTCGTGTGAAAAGGCAGGACTTTGGTCTTGGCACATGCAGCATCACTTGTTTTCTTGGCTGCAAAGCTGACGCGCCATATATATCCGATTGATCACGTCGGGTAGGATTCGGCCTACTGCTGTCTAGGCAGTCTAGCTACACAAGTGGTGGAGTACCGTGTGTGTCACGGCGGGCGTCAACGTCAACGCCCTCCTCCATCGTAGACACTAAACCCGAGTCTCTCCCTGTATGATTGCAGCAGAAGACGAGTTACAGACTTTTGTGTGAAATATGTTGATGATGATTTCCGTTAGCATAATGTTCAAATTAGTTTTGCATTTTCTTTCTCGCAGGAGAAAAATTAGTATTTGCCCATATCCCGTGTCTGTATTTTTCCTATATCTCAAATGATAGAATAGCATCACATAAATGCATTGCTCGTTACATGACCGCTCACCTAGCTGGATGTCTTGGCAATTGCCATGCGGCACATGCAGCGCCATTTGTGCTGCACCTGCACAGCTGACGCGCCGATGAATGATAGCAGCTTCGACCCAACTGCTGTGTGTTGACTGACCGACCGCGGACCTCGTAACAATGGACAGACACACCCCTTAAATAATATAGCGTTGCAGTGTGCACTGAATCACTCAATCACATCCCCCAACCAAACACAAGATGCAAACACCTTTGTTCTACCTCCGCCTGCTGCTCCTGCCGTCCCTTCTTCTCTTGGACGAAGCACATGCAGCGCGCCATGGAGGGATCTCACTGAGATCTCAACACATGACCCTCCTCCACTGGAAAGCTACACTTGCAAGCCCGGCGCTGCAGATGAGCTCTTGGCAGGAAAACACCAGCCCCTGCAACTGGACGGGCATCATGTGCACGGCTATCCGCCATGGCCGCCGCATGCCCTGGGTAGTGACCGACATCTCCCTGCCGGATGCTGGCATCCATGGCCAGCTTGGTGAGCTCAATTTCTCGGCTCTTCCATTCCTCGCATATGTCGACCTTCATAACAACAGTCTCCATGGTGCACTACCCACTAGTATCACCTCCCTGTCAGCACTTTTGGCACTTGACCTCAGCTTCAACCAGCTCAAAGGGAAAATTCCTTATGAGATTGGTGGCCTGCAGAGTCTCATGCAGCTTGGTCTCTCATTTAACAGACTCACGGGAGATATCCCTGCATCTTTTGGCAACCTAACAATGTTAACTGAACTTGTCATTCACCAAAACATGGTATTAGGTCCCATTCCTGAGGAGATTGGAAGGCTTGTAAACCTACAAAATCTACAGCTAAAGCAACAGAGCCATAAGTGGTTTGATACCAAAAACCCTTGGAAATCTGAGCCAACTAAATCGTTTGTACCTGTTTGGTAATCGACTTACAGGGCCTATTCCCCAAGAGCTAGGCAGGCTAGTCCATTTGCAAAGTCTTCATCTTAGTTCAAATGATATTTCAGGTTCAATTCCAATCTCCATAACCAATCTCACTAAGTTGAGCCAACTTCTTCTCTTCGAAAATCAAATCATAGGTCCAATACCTTTAGAATTGGGCATCTTGCTGAATCTCCAAGAATTAGACTTGTCTGAGAACCAAATATCTGGCTCTATTCCTGGCAGTTTAGGAAATATTACCAAGCTAGTAGTACTACACCTCTTTGAAAATCAGATAACCGGTTCAATACCAAAACCTTTTGGGAAGTTGCAAAGCCTCCAAGAACTGCATATCTTTGATAACAAATTATTAGGTTCTCTTCCTCAAGAATTTGGATATCTCATAAACCTTGTTCTACTTGGGTTGTCCGATAACTCATTTTCAGGACCTTTACCCACAAATATATGTTCAGGTGGCAGACTTCAATATCTCTATGTCTCTTCTAATATGTTCAATGGCCCAATTCCAAGGAGTTTAAAGACATGTACGAGTTTGGTTGAACTTCTGCTTGAGAGGAACCAACTAACAGGAGATATATCTCAGCATTTTGGTGTGTATCCACAACTCATACAGATGCGCTTGACATCGAATAGACTCTCTGGGCAGATCTCACCAAATTTAGGTGCATGTACCCAACTAACGGTACTAAATCTAGAAAAAAAATATGATCACGGGTTCCATACCTCCAATCCTTTCTAAATTGTCCAACCTAGGAGAACTAAGACTCGATTATAATCATCTCAGCGGTGAGATTCCACCAAAAATATGCACTTCAACTAATCTATATATCCTGAATTTATCATCGACCACATATCTGGATCCATACCCACACAGATAGAAAAGCTAGGCAATCTAGGATACCTTGATATATCTGGGAACAGACTGAGTGGATTAATACCTGAGGAACTAGGAGCATGCACGAAACTACAGTCCTTGAAGATCCACAACAACATCTTCAGTGGGAGTTTGCCTGATGCGATTGGAAATTTAGAAGGCCTGCATATCATATTAGATGTGAGCAACAATAACCTCAGTGGTATGTTGCCGCAACAACTTGGGAAGTTGGAGATGCTGGAATTTCTGAATTTATCACATAATCAGTTCAGTGGCAGCATTCCATCCTCTTTTGCAAGCATGGTGAGACTTTCAACACTTGATGTGTCCTACAACAACTTGGAAGGACCTGTCCCAATAGCACGGCTTCTCCAAAATGCTTCAGCAAGTTGGTTTCTTCCCAATAAAGGTATGTGTGGTAACCTCTCTGGCCTGCCACCTTGTTATTCATCTCCAGTAGTTGGTCACCATGAAGGGAAGATACTTGGTTTGCTTTTGCCGATTGTTCTTGTGGTGGATTTCGCCATTGTTGTTGCAATTGCTGTCATAATAATGCTTAGTCGTAACAAGAGAAAACCACAAGAAGGTGTCACTGCTGAAGCAAGGGACCTATTCTCTGTTTGGAATTTCAATGGAAGATTAGCATTTGACGATATTGTAAGGGCAACAGAAGACTTCAATGATAAGTACATCATTGGAACAGGCGGATATGGCAAAGTCTATAAGGCACAACTCCAAGACGGGCAGCTAGTTGCTGTGAAGAAGATTCACCGTACTGAAGACGAGTTGGATGATGAAAGAAGATTTCATAGTGAAATGGAAATCTTATCACAGATCCGGCAAAGAAGCATTGTAAAAATGTATGGATTCTGGTCCCATCCAGCGTATAAATTTCTCGTCTACGACTACATTCAGCAGGTAAGCCTCCACAGGACATTAGAAAATGAGGAGCTAGCAAAGAAATTAAATTGGCAGAAGAGAATTGCTCTTGCAACTGATGTGGCTCAAGCAATTTCTTATTTGCACCACGAATGCAGTCCACCTATAATCCATCGAGATATAACGAGCAAGAACATCTTAGTTGATACAACCTTCAAGGCTTTCATCTCAGATTTCGGCACAGCAAGGATTCTTAAGCCCGATTCAACAAACTGGAGTGCAGTAGCAGGGACGTATGGCTACATAGCTCCTGGTATGTACTCTTCCTTCTCATGTCAGAAGCATTTATCTTTATCTATTTGTTCCTAATTCTAATGGTTTGATTCTGTGCAGAACTCTCGTACACATCTGTTGTGACGGAGAAATGTGATGTCTATAGCTTTGGTGTGGTTGCACTAGAGCTAGTGATGGGGAAGCATCCAAGGGATCTATTAGATGGTAGTTTGTCGAGCGGGGAACAAGCTATGATGGTGAAAGATATTCTAGACCAACGACTTACAACACCAATAACAACAGAAGAGAATAGCTTAGCTCTGCTCATCAAGCTAGCCTTTTCTTGCTTCCAATCTTCTCCACAAGCGAGGCCAACCATGCAGGAGGCATACCAAACACTCATCCAGCGACCCTCTTCTAGTTCCTGCCCCGTGCCTTTCACCGCACTTACATTACAGCAAGTAAGGGATGCATGTTGATATATGATTGGAATTCTAGTGAGAAGTGAGGGTCTATCGTAGCGGAAACCGATTTAGGTTTCCATTTTGCCTCGAGTCACTCATATACCATCTATATATGTTGAAATCTGTAATCCTAATGTGTCATCTCATAGGTTTTATTTCTAGCAAAAATAAAAACTGGTCCATGCAGCGTGAGCTTGTTCACGACATGACCGGACCAGTAGCTGCATGCTGTTATTATCGCCTCGTTGGATGGCACGAGTACTGGCCGTAGCGGCTTAGAACTTGAGGCATGGTCAACGGATGTGGGATAGCACGTCCGTCAAGCTTGGACATGGCGCAAGATTAGGATCTTTCTGTTAGTTAGTTGAGCTAATGAGTTGTTTAAATAAAAAGGAGAACAAAGCAGAAAAGCTGCAACATTTTACACAGTGCAAATATCATGAGTGTTCACTGATTTTTCTCCTTCCCGTACGCGACACTTGGTAAAGACGGCGATTCCGGTCACTAGTAGAAAAAGGGCCATTTGTCCCGGTTCGTAAGGGCCTTTAGTCTCGGTTCTGGAACCGGGATTAAAGGGTCGGGACTAAAGCCCAAAACCTTTAGTCTCGGTTTGCTTACGAACCGGGACCAAAGGCCCTCCACGTGGCGCTGCTTGGGGCGGGGGAGGGAGGACCTTTAGTCCCGGTTGGTGTTACCAACCGGGACTAAAGGCTAGTCCCGGTTGGTAACACCAACCGGGACTAAAGGTCCTTGCCGGGGGAAAAAAAATGAAATTTTTTTTTGAATTTTTTTTTATTTTTTTGATTTGTTTTTAAGTTTTATTCCGAATTTCAAATCTTTGAATTATTTGACAATTTAATCTCTAATCACCCCTCCTCACTGCTTCAGAATTTAATCTCTAGTCTCTAATCAGCACTCATTCCAAATCGTCTAACTTCCCGGCCGGTCACCCATCCTCTCACTACTCCAGCCCCAGCACGCTTAACTTTCAGGTTATATCTCCCCTAGTTTCCAAGTCTGCACTTGTTGTTTTCCTGACAATCTTAAGCTATCAATCCTGTTAATCCTTAGGTCTTGATGTCACATGATTTAATTTTTTGAATTCTAAACAATTATTAAAATAAACAAAATAAGTACTAATAATATTGAATTTCAATGAAAATAAAATAAGTAATAATATTATTTTATTAAATTTTTTTACCATTTATTCATTTAATATGACATAATTAATATCTTTAAATCTGTAAATCGAAATTCGACAAATAATATATCCATTATTATCAGAAAAATGTGAGGAATCCAAATATGACATCATTTATTTATTTTAAATAAAATTAATTTTAAAAATTATTAAAATTATTTTTTTGATTTGAAATAAATTTTTTACTTTTGGAATTTTGAGAATCTGAGAAAACTTCACCGGGTAGACCCCGGTGAAATCGAGTCCCAATTTTTCTCTAGTTTTTTTTGATATATTAAACTTTTTTTTCGACGTCGTATGCAAAAGTTATGGCCGTTTTACATTTTTTTTCGTTTTTTTGCAAAAAAGGTCAAAATTCATATTTCAAAATTTCTATACCAACTAGACACTAAAACCTAACTACATCTCGAGATTTTATTTTTTGAAGATTTTATCATTTTTGTTTATTTTCTACAAAACTAAAAAAGGCGATCCACCGGGGGGGGGGTAGAGTTTGAAAATTTCAGAACCCCTTCACACGAAAACTCGTCTGTTACAAAGACATTTCATTTTTTTAAACTTATTTCAACTCCAGACTTTTTGTGTGTGCACCATTCAAAGCCACGCCATCAATTTTCAACCCTTTCTGACTTCATTTGCTATTTTTCAAGCATTTACTGATTTTTTTGAGCTAAATGACCCTGAAATTGAAAAGCACCACAAATGAACTCTCAAAAGGTTGAAAGTTGGCATGGTATCATCATTTCACCCACATAGCATGTGCTAAAAAGTTGAGAGGGTTACGGCAAAAACTGGATGCACTTCGTGTACAAAATGGACAATCTCTTTCGAAGTATCAGGGTTTCAGAGGAAAACTCGTCTGTTACAAAGGCATTTCATTTTTTTAAACTTATTTCAACTCCAGAGTTTTTGTGTGTTCATTATGCACCATTCAAAGACACATCCTCAAATTTCAACCCTTTCTGACTTCATTTGCTATTTTTCATGCATTTACTGATTTTTTTGAGCTAAATGACCCTGAAATTGAAAAGCACTACAAATGAACTCTGAAAAGGTTGAAAGTTGGCATGGTGTCATCATTTCACCCACATAGCATGTGCTAAAAAGTTGAGAGGGTTACTGTAACAGCCCGGAACCGACGCTCCAGAAGATTCCCCTTTTATTCCGTTGTCGTCGTGTGGTTCGAGTGGTTGTCGCATTTATCATCGCATCATTCGCATCATCTGCATAGCTTCGTCACTCGTTTTCGAAAACTTGCATCCGTTCGTAGTTGCCGGTTCGCTCCGTTCGTGTCGTCGACCGTTTCGAGACCAGCCACACACGCACGTGCCCGCGGCATCGGTTTATTATCGGACGCTTTCGGTATTTAAAAATCATGTCACGGGCCGCAACCTCCCTCTCCTCTGGCCCAACTTAGCCCCCCTTCGTTCGTGGTCATCGGATCGCGATCGGACGGACGAGGTCCAACCCCAACCCTAGTGCCTTCCCTATTTAAACCCCCATGGAGAGAGAGCCCCTCACTCTCTAGGGTTTCCCCCTTGCCAAATTGCAGCCACACCCCTAGAAAAACCCACCTGCTAGCCCTCCTCCTCCAGATCCCGCAGCCCCAACCATCTGCCCATTTTCGGCCCTCGGATCGCGATCTAGAGGCTGAAAATCACCCAAACCCCACCTACCGGACATGTCCGTGGCCAACCCGGACATGTCCGGGCGACCACAGAGCCCCGAGCTCCACCGCAGCCCGCAGGCGCCATGGTCGAGCCCCCCCGAGCCGCGCCATCGGGTAGCCCTTCGCCGGCGCCCCCAAGACGCCGCCCGCCGCCGTTGAACGCCGGCCCGGACCGGATCCGGCCGCCGGAGGCCAGATCCGCCCTCCCCTCGCCGGAGCTTCTCCATCCCGACCGCAGGTGCTGCCCGCCTCTACCGCAGCTTGCCCCGCCGCCATGGAGGTCGCGCCGCCCACCTCGTCGCCGGGGTCCGCCAGATCCGACGAAGCCCGTCGTCGCCACCTCGTTCCCAGCCCCGTTGGAGCCCGAGACGCCCCGTCGCCGGCGCACTTTGCCATCGCCGCCCCCTGCTCGGGGTCGAGCGAGGAGCACGACGCGCGCGGCGCCCCCGTTGACCGAGCGCTCGCTGGGCCAGCCTCTCCTCCAGCTCCGCCGGCCCAGCACCACCTCCCCACCGACCGGCCCATGAGGCTTGGTGAGCACCAGATCCAGCCCATCGCCCTATGCGCTATTTTGTTATCATGCGCCCATGTGCTACTGTTGGACCTCTAGTCAGATTCAGCCCGTTAGTGTGTTTTTTTTTCCTGTCTAGCGAATTTTGTAATTATCCACGAATTAATAGAATTGCAGAAAAACCCCCTGTTTTTGAATTGCTAATATCTAATTAACCGTGCACCGGATCGTAATGTTTTATATATGAAAAATGCTTAGAAAAATGCATAGATTGTGAATATGTCGTTTTCAACCATGTTTAAAATGCCTAAGCTCGCTGTTTGCATCATTTGCATAATTGCCATCATTTTTGCATTGCCATATTTATTTATCCATGCATTGAAATTAATCCAACAATATATTAAAAATGTTCATGTTATCGGCATCGCATTTTCATACATGACAAAATGGTTCATTGTAATATTTGCATTTAACTTGCATTTATAATTGCTAAAAGGGGATTAGGCCATAAACTTGCATAATTAATTGTGACATATTTCCCTACATGAACCTATGCATATTATATGTGTTTTCGGGGTAGGAAAATCCATAGAAATTAACTGTGCATTTAGTTTTGTCATTGGAGGAAGTTTGAGTGCATGTCATTTTTGCCATGATGCCCTTTTGTCTATTTCGTGTGATTTAATCCATGCATGATATGAAATAATTTTGAACATGAGATATGCCCTTGAACATGTATGCTAGGCCCTGGTGTTTTTGGTTGTCATAGAAATGCATGTTTAGGTGTTGTTTCCTTGTTGCCATCATGCTATAAAAATCTGATGTTTTGAGGGTCCAAAATATTTCTAAGTCTGGAAATCTGTTATTTTGTTGCTGTGTTGCGATGTGATTTGCTAGTGTTCTAGGAGTCTTTTGGTGATGCCACCAAGGAGTCTTTTGTTAAACATGTTATGCTATTTCATGTTGTGCCATTAGTTTGCATAAATAGGTTTTGCATCATAATTATTTCTGTTGCTCAATATGTCAATCTGTTAAAACTGCTGCACATGCCCACTCTAATTTTTTACTAAGTCTGAGAATCTGTTTTCTTCAATATGCCATGTTGTGTTGATGGTTGCCATGAATCTGAGCATAATTTGATGTTGCCATAAAGTAATGATTTGTAGTGCATCATGCCCTCTACCATGCTGTAGATTTTCATGTCATAATATGCCCTGTAGCATATAGTTTTGCTGCTGTCAATATGCCTCCATGAAAATCTGCCATGCTAAAAACTGTTATTTTCACTAAGTCCTAATCTGCCATATTTTGTTGCCATGTTGTGAGCTTCGTACCATGTGATCCATGACTCTTTTGAGTATGATATGTGAAGTTGGAATGAAGTGTATGTTATATGCTACTGCCCCATGCTTATTTGTGCATTTTAGAATCTTGTAGCTTGTTGTTTTCATGCGTGCATTATGCCATGTTGCTGTTTTGGACAGATTTAATTAAAATCTTGCGTTGGTTGTTGTGGTTGAACCGTAGCTCCGTTTTGCACATGTTGCATATGTAACTTGACTAGAATTTCATGTAGTTTCATAATATCTTGCTGCATTCATGTTTTGAAGTGTTTGTGATTGTCTTTTCCATGCATTTTGCATTCATGTCATATGCATCTTGCGAATGTCATATCTTTTAGACCGTAGCTCCGTTTGAGATGTTCCATATATGTAAATCGACTAGAATGACGTGTAGAATTGCATGGTTCACTTTATTTTGCTGTTTAACAAATATAAAACCTGATTAATTCAGATCTGGACCAATTTCGAAATTAACATATGGGGTCGTTTCGGAAATGCTATATGTTGTTTCCGGCCTCATTTAAACTTGCCTAGGTGTGTACTTTACTTATGCTTCACCTCTTGCCATGTTTAACAACATTTAATATTGTCGTGTACCTAAACGAGAGTGAACTAAATATTCAAATGTGGAGTTTCGTCAATATGCAACTCGTTGCATATTGAGCTTCACTTAATGTGTAGTATTTGATTGTTGTGGTTGCCATGCCTTGCATATTTAAAACCGGACATGCATCATATTTGTTGCGCATCATGTCATGCATTTGTTGTGGTGTTCTCGTGTGTTGATTGTTGTTTCCGATTGCTTCTTCTCGATAGAGTTCCGAAACCGCTTCGGAGTGTGAGGATTCGTTCGTCTACGTTGGCTCGTCTTCTTCATGGATTCGTTCTTCTTCCAAGCGGGATCTCAGGCAAGATGATCATTTCCCTGGATACCATTACTATCATTGCCATGCTAGTTGTCTCGTTTCTATCGCTGTCTCGCTACCTACCATTTGTATGTCAAGCCTCCCAAATTGCCATGAAAAGCCACTAACCCCTCCACATCCCAGCAAACATTGTTTGGCTATGTTACTGCTGGCTCAGCCCTTCTTATAGCGTTGCTAGTTGCAGGTGCAAGCTCTTTCCATGTGCAACATGGATATCCTTTTGTTATATCACAATATTATTGCTATTTAATTTAATGCACATATATACTTGGTAAAGGGTGGAAGGCTTGGCCTTTTGCTCGGTGTTTTGTTCCACTCTTGCCGCCCTAGTTACTTGTGAACCGGTGTTATGTTCCATAAATGAGCGCTCCTAACATGCTCGGGGTTGTTATGGGGACCCCCTTGACTTTCGTTTTAGGATAAAACTTGTCTGGCAAGGCCCAACATTGGTACTACATTTGCCTAATAACTAATAAACCTGCATAGGGAGTAATTAACCCGAGGATCTTTAATCAACAACCCGGGCCAGTGCTCCTCATGAGTGTTGGTCCAAACTAGAGCACCGTGCGGGGCCAACCCGGGGCAACTCGGGAGATGTCTATCAGGCCACCGTACGCTTCGCTTATCTGTCGTGTCCTGAGAACGAGATACGCGGCTCCTATCGGGTTCGTCGACACGTCGGGCGGTCTTGCTGGACTTGTTTTACCTTTCTCGAACGTCTTGTGCGAGGAATTCCGAAAATACTTCGGGCTATCTCGAGGTTGCGGTTTTCCAGTGGAATTGCCTAGGAAGATCACGAGGTTCGTGGTCGAGGTTATTCTCGCTGCGTGTGGTTAGTTTGTGATAGATGAGTTGGAGCACCCCTGCAGGGTTAAATCTTTCGGAAAGCCGTGCCCGCGGTTATGTGGCAAACTTGGAAACTTTGTTTAACACCCGGTCATAGCAAACTTGGAGTAAACTCAAATAAAATACACCAACTGTGTGCGTAACCGTGACTGTCTCTTCTCGTGAAGTCCTTATCCGAGAGAGAACACGGTGGGGTTATGTTTGACGTAAGTAGGTGTTCAGGATCTTTTAGAGATCATTACTAGTTCACGACCGTTTATTCGACAATCATCCCCCTTTATTCTGGTACTCGTAAGTTAGCCACCCAAATAAATGCTTAGTGCTTGCTGCAGCCTCACCACTTAACCTTACCTCACCCATTAAGCTTTAATAGTCTTGATACCCTTGGAAATGAGATTGCTGAGTCCCCGTGGCTCACAGATTACTACAACAACAGTTGCAGGTACAGGCAATGCGATGATATGACCTGAGCGTGATGCTTTGTTTGATTTGGAGTTCTTCTTCTTCTTCTTCATCGATCTAGGATGGGTTCCAGGCGGCAGCCTGGGATAGCAAGGATGGATGTCATTTTATCGTTTGTTTTCGTCCGTAGTCGGACCCTGCTCTTCTGTATGATGTTTGTATTTGTTGTTGTATTGATGTGATGTTGATGTAGCTTGTGGCGAGTGTAAGCCAATTCCATATACTCACCTCTTCTGGTCATGTACTTGTAATGATATCCATTCTTGCAACACGACGAGATGCGCTTCTATCCCTGTCGAGGCCCTCGTGCCAAAATAAGGATAGGATCGCATCTTGGGCGTGACAAGTTGGTATCAGAGCCTGTACCGACCTAGGAGCCCCCTTGATTGATCGAACTTGGCCGAGTCGAGTCTAGTGAAAAAACTATTTTGAGTCTAGTTATATCGAAGAGTAGGATTCTTTTACTCCTCTTCTATACTCTGGTGAGGTGTTCGACTTAGGAATTTTCATTCTACTCCTCTTCTCGCTCAAAATTTTTTTAGGATCACGCGGGTATTTTGGAATCTATATGATACCGATGTGACGGAGTTCTGTCTTGGTGCCTCCTGTCTGACTTGATTTCTTCCGGGGAGTTGAGCTCCAGGGGATTCTTGTGCACATCGTTATCATTCAGTTTCCTTAGTATCTCAGGACGGAGGATATTCGAAATTGCTTCAATACTGGTGGTGGCGAGAGGAGTCCGGCATCCCCAGTACTGGTGGAGAGAGTTCGGATGTACTGCCATACTTAGTATCATTGTGATTACGAGTGTCTGAGGTAGATGAGTTTGCGGAGTTTCTTGGATTATGGTGTGGAAGGTTGCGGGTGCAGTTGTAGCTGATTACCTTGGGTACGTTCCTGGGTCCGCAACCCGAATCGCATAAACAAGAAAGACTTCGGGAATTCTTAGGTGGGAATTCAAGTAGTTTACCTAGGATTATCCTTCCAACATATGCAAATGGGTTTGTATTTGTTTCCGGCTTAATTTGCAAGCCTCATCCTTTGTTTTGTTGGAATATGGTTATTCGAGTTGCTTCGATGTCAAGTGGTGAATTCATATCTTTCTAAATGGTGTTCTCACATTTTTATGGGAATGCTAATCCTTTTGTTCAACCGGAGTTGTCATGTCAATTCTTTCCAACCGGTGTGCTTCTCTTCTAGATGATTCGATCCCTTCCAAGTTTTGCAAGATCAATCCTCATATTCCTTTCTGGAGTTCGTCTCATCTGTCTCAAGTTGTATTTGTTTTTCCCACCCTCCCGCCCTTTTTCTTCAACAATTAAACTCTCATCCAAGTGCCTTTCTTTTCCTTGATGCTTCCGCTATCTTCTCTTCCGTGATGTATCCGGTGATTCTCATGAAGATCCTCAAGTTTTAAGTTCATCATTTCTTCATCTCGTTTTCTTTCCCGGTGGATTCAATTCAACCTCCCTGTGTCGTCATTTCCTTTGCATTCGCTAAATGCTCTCCTATGTTGGAGACTCTCATCCAAGCCTCTCTTGTTTAGTCATCTTTCTTTGTCATATACGGAGTGTTGAAGACATCTCAGAAGACTCGTGTTCCCATTCAGATCCTTAAATTAGTTCGAGGTTCTCACCTCATCAGTTTTCATTTGTACCGGTGCAATCTCTCTTTCTAAGCAATCATTTCAACGGTGTTTCCTTCAGTGGGCTCATAACCCACAGGTGTTCCCCAGGATCTTACCTGACTCTTCTAATCTTTTCCGGAGATCTCCTCAAGTTCTTTTCAATATGACGTAAGAATGAATTCCATCAGTCATATTCCTTCCCGAAGATCGCTTCTAAATCATTCTCATCATTGGCTCAACCTTTTCTTATTCATTATTCCGGAGTATCTCAGTAATTCTTGGTGGTGTTTCTCGCCATCATTCTCACCATGAAGACCAAAGGAGTGTTTCTCTTAAATCTTATTCCGTTATCCTAGAGATTCATGGTTTCAGCTTCGTGCTATCCTCTTAATTGTGTTTGATAATGAGGAATTCCTTCCATATCTATCCGGAGCATTTCAGACTTGTTATCATTTCTCGATCCTCCGAAGGCCATCATTTCAGAAGATTTCTTCGTTCTCAGCTTTCAGCTTTCGTTCTCCAAGTCTTCTCAATTGTTGTCCCTTCGTTCGTATCTCAATTATTCCGATGCTTCAATCAAGTTTTCCATTAGGCGGATCATGATCTCTTCATTCCGATGTATCTTATTCATTCATTATATCCTCATTCATTGCAATTCTTACCGGTGCTCTCGTTCAAGTCTTCTTTAAGCTGTTTATCTCTCTCTTCAGTTCTTTTCAAGAAGAATAAGTCGTATGCTAAATCCGTGCTTGTCATCAATTTAACTTGATGAAGGGTAGGCATAACATAATTCTTATTCTTGTCTGATCAATCGAGTCAATCCTTCTTCCAGAGGTTGTTCATGATATTAAATTCTTGGTTCTAAGTTGTTCATCTTTTCTTTTCCGGAGTTCCAAGTTTCTCAAGTATCTCTTCGCGAAGCTTCATCTAAATCTCTGCAAGACCTCAATCTTGTTGATTTTGCATCCTTCAATTCTTTCTATCATCCTTTCGTTTCAGAGTTCTTTCCGGAGGTTCTTCATGGTGGTTCTTCAAGATTTTGTTGGAGGTCCTCAAGTATTCTTATATTACATTTCAAGTGCAATTCTTCTCCCTTATCTTTGAGATGGTGTTTTAGCATTCTTGAGTCATGAGGAGTCTCGAAGAGAAGTTATCAAGAATGAGATATTAAATCCATCATTCCTTTCTTAGAGTTATCTTGGATTGGATTTCACCTAAAGCTCTTCCTAAAGATTGTTGCTATCATGGTGTTTATCAATGATCCAAGTTCTCAATGTATCCTCTTGTCAAAGAAGCTTGCATATCTTGTTGCTCCCAAGCAATCAATTGTTTGGTTTAGTGGCCGGTTGTCACCTCATTATGTGGGATGTTTTCCATAAGCCCATAACTAGTTTTTCTTTTCGTTGTTGGATCTCCAACAACTCCGTTCAACCATTCTTTGTAGGGATGCTTTTCTAATTCAATTGTGGTAGAAGTTGTCATTTTCTTCTCCGCTCTTTTCCTTCCATCGATCTAGCTTCTATTCTTATTCCGGAGGCCTTGTGATGTTGCTCTCTTCAATCTATCATCTTGTTTTGTCAAGATCATGTTCCTTCTTTGCTTATTCATTTAACCAGAGTGTTGTGTTCTCTTTTCAAGTTCTCCCATCTTATCAATTTTGCCTCTCTATACTACCGGAGTGCTGCCGAAATTTCTTTTGAATTCTTGCTTGTTTCTCATGTCATTCTTCATCTCGGTGCAACCTTCATGTTTCATTGGTTTCACTCGTTTGTCAGAGAAGCAACTAAGTTTTACCTCTTCTCTTTCTCTTCCCATTCTCATTCCAAGATCTCGGGTCGAGATCTCTTGTAAGTGGAGGAGAGTTGTAACAGCCCGGAACCGACGCTCCAGAAGATTCCCCATTTATTCCGTTGTCGTCGTGTGGTTCGAGTGGTTGTCGCATTTATCATCGCATCATTCGCATCATCTGCATAGCTTCGTCACTCGTTTTCGAAAACTTGCATCCGTTCGTAGTTGCCGGTTCGCTCCGTTCGTGTCGTCGACCGTTTCAAGACCAGCCACACACGCACGTGCCCGCGGCATCGGTTTATTATCGGACGCTTTCGGTATGTAAAAATCATGTCACGGGCCGCAACCTCCCTCTCCTCTGGCCCAACTTAGCCCCCCTTCGTTCGTGGTCATCGGATCGCGATCGGACGGACGAGGTCCAACCCCAACCCTAGTGCCTTCCCTATTTAAACCCCCATGGAGAGAGAGCCCCTCACTCTCTAGGGTTTCCCCCTTGTCAAATTGCAGCCACACCCCTAGAAAAACCCACCTGCTAGCCCTCCTCCTCCAGATCCCGCAGCCCCAACCATCTGCCCATTTTCGGCCCTCGGATCGCGATCTAGAGGCTGAAAATCACCCAAACCCCACCTACCGGACATGTCCGTGGCCAACCCGGACATGTCCGGGCGACCACAGAGCCCCAAGCTCCACCGCAGCCCGCAGGCGCCATGGTCGAGCCCCCCCGAGCCGCGCCATCGGGTAGCCCTTCGCCGGCGCCCCCAAGACGTCGCCCGCCGCCGTTGAACACCGGCCCGGACCGGATCCGGCCGCCGGAGGCCAGATCCGCCCTCCCCTCGCCGGAGCTTCTCCATCCCGGCCGCAGGTGCTGCCCGCCTCTGCCGCAGCTTGCCCCGCCGCCATGGAGGTCGCGCCGCCCACCTCGTCGCCGGGGTCCGCCAGATCCGACGAAGCCCGTCGTCGCCACCTCGTTCCCAGCCCCGTTGGAGCCCGAGACGCCCCGTCGCCGGCGCACTTTGCCATCGCCGCCCCCTGCTCGGGGTCGAGCGAGGAGCACGACGCGCGCGGCGCCCCCGTTGACCGAGCGCTCGCTGGGCCAGCCTCTCCTCCAGCTCCGCCGGCCCAGCACCACCTCCCCACCGACCGGCCCATGAGGCTTGGTGAGCACCAGATCCAGCCCATCGCCCTATGCGCTATTTTGTTATCATGCGCCCATGTGCTACTGTTGGACCTCTAGTCAGATTCAGCCCGTTAGTGTTTTTTTTTTTCCTGTCTAGCGAATTTTGTAATTATCCACGAATTAATAGAATTGCAGAAAAACCCCCTGTTTTTGAATTGCTAATATCTAATTAACCGTGCACCGGATCGTAATGTTTTATATATGAAAAATGCTTAGAAAAATGCATAGATTGTGAATATGTCGTTTTCATCCATGTTTAAAATGCCTAAGCTCGTTGTTTGCATCATTTGCATAATTGCCATCATTTTTGCATTGCCATATTTATTTATCCATGCATTGAAATTAATCCAACAATATATTAAAAATGTTCATGTTATCGGCATCGCATTTTCATACATGACAAAATGGTTCATTGTAATATTTGCATTTAACTTGCATTTATAATTGCTAAAAGGGGATTAGGCCATAAACTTGCATAATTAATTGTGACATATTTCCCTACATGAACCTATGCATATTATATGTGTTTTCGGGGTAGGAAAATCCATAGAAATTAACTGTGCATTTAGTTTTGTCATTGGAGGAAGTTTGAGTGCATGTCATTTTTGCCATGATGCCCTTTTGTCTATTTTGTGTGATTTAATCCATGCATGATATGAAATAATTTTGAACATGAGATATGCCCTTGAACATGTATGCTAGGCCCTGGTGTTTTTGGTTGTCATAGAAATGCATGTTTAGGTGTTGTTTCCTTGTTGCCATCATGCTATAAAAATCTGATGTTTTGAGGGTCCAAAATATTTCTAAGTCTGGAAATCTGTTATTTTGTTGCTGTGTTGCGATGTGATTTGCTAGTGTTCTAGGAGTCTTTTGGTGATGCCACCAAGGAGTCTTTTGTTAAGCATGTTATGCTATTTCATGTTGTGCCATTAGTTTGCATAAATAGGTTTTGCATCATAATTATTTCTGTTGCTCAATATGTCAATCTGTTAAAACTGCTGCACATGCCCACTCTAATTTTTTACTAAGTCTGAGAATCTGTTTTCTTCAATATGCCATGTTGTGTTGATGGTTGCCATGAATCTGAGCATAATTTGATGTTGCCATAAAGTAATGATTTGTAGTGCATCATGCCCTCTACCATGCTGTAGATTTTCATGTCATAATATGCCCTGTAGCATATAGTTTTGCTGCTGTCAATATGCCTCCATGAAAATCTGCCATGCTAAAAACTGTTATTTTCACTAAGTCCTAATCTGCCATATTTTGTTGCCATGTTGTGAGCTTCGTACCATGTGATCCATGACTCTTTTGAGTATGATATGTGAAGTTGGAATGAAGTGTATGTTATATGCTACTGGCCCATGCTTATTTGTGCATTTTAGAATCTTGTAGCTTGTTGTTTTCATGCGTGCATTATGCCATGTTGCTGTTTTGGACAGATTTAATTAAAATCTTGCGTTGGTTGTTGTGGTTGAACCGTAGCTCCGTTTTGCACATGTTGCATATGTAACTTGACTAGAATTTCATGTAGTTTCATAATATCTTGCTGCATTCATGTTTTGAAGTGTTTGTGATTGTCTTTTCCATGCATATTGCATTCATGTCATATGCATCTTGCGAATGTCATATCTTTTAGACCGTAGCTCCGTTTGAGATGTTCCATATATGTCAATCGACTAGAATGACGTGTAGAATTGCATGGTTCACTTTATTTTGCTGTTTAACAAATATAAAACCTGATTAATTCAGATCTGGACCAATTTCGAAATTAACATATGGGGTCGTTTCGGAAATGCTATATGTTGTTTCCGGCCTCATTTAAACTTGCCTAGGTGTGTACTTTACTTATGCTTCACCTCTTGCCATGTTTAACAACATTTAATATTGTCGTGTACCTAAACGAGAGTGAACTAAATATTCAAATGTGGAGTTTCGTCAATATGCAACTCGTTGCATATTGAGCTTCACTTAATGTGTAGTATTTGATTGTTGTGGTTGCCATGCCTTGCATATTTAAAACCGGACATGCATCATATTTGTTGCGCATCATGTCATGCATTTGTTGTGGTGTTCTCGTGTGTTGATTGTTGTTTCCGATTGCTTCTTCTCGATAGAGTTCCGAAACCGCTTCGGAGTGTGAGGATTCGTTCGTCTACGTTGGCTCGTCTTCTTCATGGATTCGTTCTTCTTCCAAGCGGGATCTCAGGCAAGATGATCATTTCCCTGGATACCATTACTATCATTGCCATGCTAGTTGTCTCGTTTCTATCGCTGTCTCGCTACCTACCATTTGTATGTCAAGCCTCCCAAATTGCCATGAAAAGCCTCTAACCCCTCCACATCCCAGCAAACATTGTTTGGCTATGTTACTGCTGGCTCAGCCCTTCTTATAGCGTTGCTAGTTGCAGGTGCAAGCTCTTTCCATGTGCAACATGGATATCCTTTTGTTATATCACAATATTATTGCTATTTAATTTAATGCACATATATACTTGGTAAAGGGTGGAAGGCTTGGCCTTTTGCTCGGTGTTTTGTTCCACTCTTGCCGCCCTAGTTACTTGTGAACCGGTGTTATGTTCCATAAATGAGCGCTCCTATCATGCTCGGGGTTGTTATGGGGACCCCCTTGACTTTCGTTTTAGGATAAAACTTGTCTGGCAAGGCCCAACATTGGTACTACATTTGCCTAATAACTAATAAACCTGCATAGGGAGTAATTAACCCGAGGATCTTTAATCAACAACCCGGGCCAGTGCTCCTCATGAGTGTTGGTCCAAACTAGAGCACCGTGCGGGGCCAACCCGGGGCAACTCGGGAGATGTCTATCAGGCCACCGTACGCTTCGCTTATCTGTCGTGTCCTGAGAACGAGATACGCGGCTCCTATCGGGTTCGTCGACACGTCGGGCGGTCTTGCTGGACTTGTTTTACCTTTCTCGAACGTCTTGTGCGAGGAATTCCGAAAATACTTCGGGCTATCTCGAGGTTGCGGTTTTCCAGTGGAATTGCCTAGGAAGATCACGAGGTTCGTGGTCGAGGTTATTCTCGCTGCGTGTGGTTAGTTTGTGATGGATGAGTTGGAGCACCCCTACAGGGTTAAATCTTTCGGAAAGCCGTGCCCGCGGTTATGTGGCAAACTTGGAAACTTTGTTTAACACCCGGTCATAGCAAACTTGGAGTAAACTCAAATAAAATACACCAACTGTGTGCGTAACCGTGACTGTCTCTTCTCGTGAAGTCCTTATCCGAGAGAGAACACGGTGGGGTTATGTTTGACGTAAGTAGGTGTTCAGGATCTTTTAGAGATCATTACTAGTTCACGACCGTTTATTCGACAATCATCCCCCTTTATTCTGGTACTCGTAAGTTAGCCACCCAAATAAATGCTTAGTGCTTGCTGCAGCCTCACCACTTAACCTTACCTCACCCATTAAGCTTTAATAGTCTTGATACCCTTGGAAATGAGATTGCTGAGTCCCCGTGGCTCACAGATTACTACAACAACAGTTGCAGGTACAGGTAATGCGATGATATGACCTGAGCGCGATGCTTTGTTTGATTTGGAGTTCTTCTTCTTCTTCTTCATCGATCTAGGATGGGTTCCAGGCGGCAGCCTGGGATAGCAAGGATGGATGTCATTTTATCGTTTGTTTTCGTCCGTAGTCGGACCCTGCTCTTCTGTATGATGTTTGTATTTGTTGTTGTATTGATGTGATGTTGATGTAGCTTGTTGCGAGTGTAAGCCAATTCCATATACTCACCTCTTCTGTACATGTACATGTAATGATATCCATTCTTGCAACACGACGAGATGCGCTTCTATCCCTGTCGAGGCCCTCGTGCCAAAATAAGGATAGGATCGCATCTTGGGCGTGACAAGTTGGTATCAGAGCCTGTACCGACCTAGGAGCCCCCTTGATTGATCGAACTTGGCCGAGTCGAGTCTAGTGAAAAAACTATTTTGAGTCTAGTTATATCGGAGAGTAGGATTCTTTTACTCCTCTTCTATACTCTGGTGAGGTGTTCGACTTAGGAATTTTCATTCTACTCCTCTTCTCGCTCAAAATTTTTTTAGGATCATGCGGGTATTTTGGAATCTATATGATACCGATGTGACGGAGTTCTGTCTTGGTGCCTCCTGTCTGACTTGATTTCTTCCGGGGAGTTGAGCTCCAGGGGATTCTTGTGCACATCGTTATCATTCAGTTTCCTTAGTATCTCAGGATGGAGGATATTCGAAATTGCTTCAATACTGGTAGTGGCGAGAGGAGTCCGGCATCCCCAGTACTGGTGGAGAGAGTTCGGATGTACTGCCATACTTAGTATCGTTGTGATTACGAGTGTCTGAGGTAGATGAGTTTGCGGAGTTTCTTGGATTATGGTGTGGAAGGTTGCGGGTGCAGTTGTAGCTGATTACCTTGGGTACGTTCCTGGGTCCGCAACCCGAATCGCATAAACAAGAAAGACTTCGGGAATTCTTAGGTGGGAATTCAAGTAGTTTACCTAGGATTATCCTTCCAACATATGCAAATGGGTTTGTATTTGTTTCCGGCTTAATTTGCAAGCCTCATCCTTTGTTTTGTTGGAATATGGTTATTCGAGTTGCTTCGATGTCAAGTGGTGAATTCATATCTTTCTAAATGGTGTTCTCACATTTTTATGGGAATGCTAATCCTTTTGTTCAACCGGAGTTGTCATGTCAATTCTTTCCAACCGGTGTGCTTCTCTTCTAGATGATTCGATCCCTTCCAAGTTTTGCAAGATCAATCCTCATATTCCTTTCTGGAGTTCGTCTCATCTGTCTCAAGTTGTATTTGTTTTTCCCACCCTCCCGCCCTTTTTCTTCAACAATTAAACTCTCATCCAAGTGCCTTTCTTTTCCTTGATGCTTCCGCTATCTTCTCTTCCGTGATGTATCCGGTGATTCTCATGAAGATCCTCAAGTTTTAAGTTCATCATTTCTTCGTCTCGTTTTCTTTCCCGGTGGATTCAATTCAACCTCCCTGTGTCGTCATTTCCTTTGCATTCGCTAAATGCTCTCCTATGTTGGAGACTCTCATCCAAGCCTCTCTTGTTTAGTCATCTTTCTTTGTCATATCCGGAGTGTTGAAGACATCTCAGAAGACTCGTGTTCCCATTCAGATCCTTAAATTAGTTCGAGGTTCTCACCTCATCAGTTTTCATTTGTACCGGTGCAATCTCTCTTTCTAAGCAATCATTTCAACGGTGTTTCCTTCAGTGGGTTCATAACCCACAGGTGTTCCCCAGGATCTTACCTGACTCTTCTAATCTTTTCCGGAGATCTCCTCAAGTTCTTTTCAATATGACGTAAGAATGAATTCCATCAGTCATATTCCTTCCCGAAGATCGCTTCTAAATCATTCTCATCATTGGCTCAACCTTTTCTTATTCATTATTCCGGAGTATCTCAGTAATTCTTGGTGGTGTTTCTCGCCATCATTCTCAGCATGAAGACCAAAGGAGTGTTTCTCTTAAATCTTATTCCGTTATCCTAGAGATTCATGGTTTCAGCTTCGTGCTATCCTCTTAATTGTTTTTGATAATGAGGAATTCCTTCCATATCTATCCGGAGCATTTCAGACTTGTTATCATTTCTCGATCCTCCGAAGGCCATCATTTCAGAAGATTTCTTCGTTCTCAGCTTTCAGCTTTCGTTCTCCAAGTCTTCTCAATTGTTGTCCCTTCGTTCGTATCTCAATTATTCCGGTGCTTCAATCAAGTTTTCCATTAGGCGGATCATGATCTCTTCATTCCGATGTATCTTATTCATTCATTATATCCTCATTCATTGCAATTCTTACCGGTGCTCTCGTTCAAGTCTTCTTTAAGCTGTTTATCTCTCTCTTCAGTTCTTTTCAAGAAGAATAAGTCGTATGCTAAATCTGTGCTTGTCATCAATTTAACTTGATGAAGGGTAGGCATAACATAATTCTTATTCTTGTCTGATCAATCGAGTCAATCCTTCTTCCAGAGGTTGTTCATGATATCAAATTCTTGGTTCTAAGTTGTTCATCTTTTCTTTTCCGGAGTTCCAAGTTTCTCAAGTATCTCTTCGCGAAGCTTCATCTAAATCTCTGCAAGACCTCAATCTTGTTGATTTTGCATCCTTTAATTCTTTCTATCATCCTTTCGTTTCAGAGTTCTTTCCGGAGGTTCTTCATGGTGGTTCTTCAAGATTTTGTTGGAGGTCCTCAAGTATTCTTATATTACATTTCAAGTGCAATTCTTCTCCCTTATCTTTGGGATGGTGTTTTAGCATTCTTGAGTCATGAGGAGTCTCGAAGAGAAGTTATCAAGAATGAGATATTAAATCCATCATTCCTTTCTTAGAGTTATCTTGGATTGGATTTCACCTAAAGCTCTTCCTAAAGATTGTTGCTATCATGGTGTTTATCAATGATCCAAGTTCTCAATGTATCCTCTTGTCAAAGAAGCTTGCATATCTTGTTGCTCCCAAGCAATCAATTGTTTGGTTTAGTGGCCGGTTGTCACCTCATTATGTGGGATGTTTTCCATAAGCCCATAACAAGTTTTTCTTTTCATTGTTGGATCTCCAACAACTCCGTTCAACCATTCTTTGTAGGGATGCTTTTCTAATTCAATTGTGGTAGAAGTTGTCATTTTCTTCTCCGCTCTTTTCCTTCCATCGATCTAGCTTCTATTCTTATTCCGGAGGCCTTGTGATGTTGCTCTCTTCAATCTATCATCTTGTTTTGTCAAGATCATGTTCCTTCTTTGCTTATTCATTTAACCAGAGTGTTGTGTTCTCTTTTCAAGTTCTCCCATCTTATCAATTTTGCCTCTCTATACTACCGGAGTGCTGCCGAAATTTCTTTTGAATTCTTGCTTGTTTCTCATGTCATTCTTCATCTCGGTGCAACCTTCATGTTTCATTGGTTTCACTCGTTTGTCAGAGAAGCAACTAAGTTTTACCTCTTCTCTTTCTCTTCCCCTTCTCATTCCAAGATCTCGGGTCGAGATCTCTTGTAAGTGGAGGAGAGTTGTAACAGCCCGGAACCGACGCTCCAGAAGATTCCCCTTTTATTCCGTTGTCGTCGTGTGGTTCGAGTGGTTGTCGCATTTATCATCGCATCATTCGCATCATCTGCATAGCTTCATCACTCGTTTTCGAAAACTTGCATCCGTTCGTAGTTGCCGGTTCGCTCCGTTCGTGTCGTCGACCGTTTCGAGACCAGCCACACACGCACGTGCCCGCGGCATCGGTTTATTATCGGACGCTTTCGGTATTTAAAAATCATGTCACGGGCCGCAACCTCCCTCTCCTCTGGCCCAACTTAGCCCCCCTTCGTTCGTGGTCATCGGATCGCGATCGGACGGACGAGGTCCAACCCCAACCCTAGTGCCTTCCCTATTTAAACCCCCATGGAGAGAGAGCCCCTCACTCCCTAGGGTTTCCCCCTTGCCAAATTGCAGCCACACCCCTACAAAAACCCACCTGCTAGCCCTCCTCCTCCAGATCCCGCAGCCCCAACCATCTGCCCATTTTCGGCCCTTGGATCGCGATCTAGAGGCTGAAAATCACCCAAACCCCACCTACCGGACATGTCCGTGGCCAACCCGGACATGTCCGGGCGACCACAGAGCCCCAAGCTCCACCGCAGCCCGCAGGCGCCATGGTCGAGCCCCCCCGAGCCGCGCCATCGGGTAGCCCTTCGCCGGCGCCCCCAAGAAGGCGCCCGCCGCCGTTGAACGCCGGCCCGGACCGGATCCGGCCGCCGGAGGCCAGATCCGCCCTCCCCTCGCCGGAGCTTCTCCATCCCGGCCGCAGGTGCTGCCCGCCTCTGCCGCAGCTTGCCCCGCCGCCATGGAGGTCGCGCCCCCCACCTCGTCGCCGGGGTCCGCCAGATCCGACGAAGCCCGTCGTCGCCACCTCGTTCCCAGCCCCGTTGGAGCCCGAGACGCCCCGTCGCCGGCGCACTTTGCCATCGCCGCCCCCTGCTCGGGGTCGAGCGAGGAGCACGACGCGCGTGGCGCCCCCGTTGACCGAGCGCTCGCTGGGCCAGCCTCTCCTCCAGCTCCGCCGGCCCAGCACCACCTCCCCACCGACCGGCCCATGAGGCTTGGTGAGCACCAGATCCAGCCCATCGCCCTATGCGCTATTTTGTTATCATGCGCCCATGTGCTACTGTTGGACCTCTAGTCAGATTCAGCCCGTTAGTGTGTTTTTTTTTCCTGTCTAGCGAATTTTGTAATTATCCACGAATTAATAGAATTGCAGAAAAACCCCCTGTTTTTGAATTGCTAATATCTAATTAACCGTGCACCGGATCGTAATGTTTTATATATGAAAAATGCTTAGAAAAATGCATAGATTGTGAATATGTTGTTTTCATCCATGTTTAAAATGCCTAAGCTCGCTGTTTGCATCATTTGCATAATTGCCATCATTTTTGCATTGCCATATTTATTTATCCATGCATTGAAATTAATCCAACAATATATTAAAAATGTTCATGTTATCGGCATCGCATTTTCATACATGACAAAATGGTTCATTGTAATATTTGCATTTAACTTGCATTTATAATTGCTAAAAGGGGATTAGGCCATAAACTTGCATAATTAATTGTGACATATTTCCCTACATGAACCTATGCATATTATATGTGTTTTCGGGGTAGGAAAATCCATAGAAATTAACTGTGCATTTATTTTTGTCATTGGAGGAAGTTTGAGTGCATGTCATTTTTGCCATGATGCCCTTTTGTCTATTTCGTGTGATTTAATCCATGCATGATATGAAATAATTTTGAACATGAGATATGCCCTTGAACATGTATGCTAGGCCCTGGTGTTTTTGGTTGTCATAGAAATGCATGTTTAGGTGTTGTTTCCTTGTTGCCATCATGCTATAAAAATCTGATGTTTTGAGGGTCCAAAATATTTCTAAGTCTGGAAATCTGTTATTTTGTTGCTGTGTTGCGATGTGATTTGCTAGTGTTCTAGGAGTCTTTTGGTGATGCCACCAAGGAGTCTTTTGTTAAGCATGTTATGCTATTTCATGTTGTGCCATTAGTTTGCATAAATAGGTTTTGCATCATAATTATTTCTGTTGCTCAATATGTCAATCTGTTAAAACTGCTGCACATGCCCACTCTAATTTTTTACTAAGTCTGAGAATCTGTTTTCTTCAATATGCCATGTTGTGTTGATGGTTGCCATGAATCTGAGCATAATTTGATGTTGCCATAAAGTAATAATTTGTAGTGCATCATGCCCTCTACCATGCTGTAGATTTTCATGTCATAATATGCCCTGTAGCATATAGTTTTGCTGCTGTCAATATGCCTCCATGAAAATCTGCCATGCTAAAAACTGTTATTTTCACTAAGTCCTAATCTGCCATATTTTGTTGCCATGTTGTGAGCTTCGTACCATGTGATCCATGACACTTTTGAGTATGATATGTGAAGTTGGAATGAAGTGTATGTTATATGCTACTGCCCCATGCTTATTTGTGCATTTTAGAATCTTGTAGCTTGTTGTTTTCATGCGTGCATTATGCCATGTTGCTGTTTTGGACAGATTTAATTAAAATCTTGCGTTGGTTGTTGTGGTTGAACCGTAGCTCCGTTTTGCACATGTTGCATATGTAACTTGACTAGAATTTCATGTAGTTTCATAATATCTTGCTGCATTCATGTTTTGAAGTGTTTGTGATTGTCTTTTCCATGCATTTTGCATTCATGTCATATGCATCTTGCGAATGTCATATCTTTTAGACCGTAGCTCCGTTTGAGATGTTCCATATATGTCAATCGACTAGAATGACGTGTAGAATTGCATGGTTCACTTTATTTTGCTGTTTAACAAATATAAAACCTGATTAATTCAGATCTGGACCAATTTCGAAATTAACATATGGGGTCGTTTCGGAAATGCTATATGTTGTTTCCGGCCTCATTTAAACTTGCCTAGGTGTGTACTTTACTTATGCTTCACCTCTTGCCATGCTTAACAACATTTAATATTGTCGTGTACCTAAACGAGAGTGAACTAAATATTCAAATGTGGAGTTTCGTCAATATGCAACTCGTTGCATATTGAGCTTCACTTAATGTGTAGTATTTGATTGTTGTGGTTGCCATGCCTTGCATATTTAAAACCGGACATGCATCATATTTGTTGCGCATCATGTCATGCATTTGTTGTGGTGTTCTCGTGTGTTGATTGTTGTTTCCGATTGCTTCTTCTCGATAGAGTTCCGAAACCGCTTCGGAGTGTGAGGATTCGTTCGTCTACGTTGGCTCGTCTTCTTCATGGATTCGTTCTTCTTCCAAGCGGGATCTCAGGCAAGATGATCATTTCCCTGGATACCATTACTATCATTGCCATGCTAGTTGTCTCGTTTCTATCGCTGTCTCGCTACCTACCATTTGTATGTCAAGCCTCCCAAATTGCCATGAAAAGCCTCTAACCCCTCCACATCCCAGCAAACATTGTTTGGCTATGTTACTGCTGGCTCAGCCCTTCTTATAGCGTTGCTAGTTGCAGGTGCAAGCTCTTTCCATGTGCAACATGGATATCCTTTTGTTATATCACAATATTATTGCTATTTAATTTAATGCACATATATACTTGGTAAAGGGTGGAAGGCTTGGCCTTTTGCTCGGTGTTTTGTTCCACTCTTGCCGCCCTAGTTACTTGTGAACCGGTGTTATGTTCCATAAATGAGCGCTCCTATCATGCTCGGGGTTGTTATGGGGACCCCCTTGACTTTCGTTTTAGGATAAAACTTGTCTGGCAAGGCCCAACATTGGTACTACATTTGCCTAATAACTAATAAACCTGCATAGGGAGTAATTAACCCGAGGATCTTTAATCAACAACCCGGGCCAGTGCTCCTCATGAGTGTTGGTCCAAACTAGAGCACCGTGCGGGGCCAACCCGGGGCAACTCGGGAGATGTCTATCAGGCCACCGTACGCTTCGCTTATCTGTCGTGTCCTGAGAACGAGATACGCGGCTCCTATCGGGTTCGTCGACACGTCGGGCGGTCTTGCTGGACTTGTTTTACCTTTCTCGAACGTCTTGTGCGAGGAATTCCGAAAATACTTCGGGCTATCTCGAGGTTGCGGTTTTCCAGTGGAATTGCCTAGGAAGATCACGAGGTTCGTGGTCGAGGTTATTCTCGCTGCGTGTGGTTAGTTTGTGATGGATGAGTTGGAGCACCCCTGCAGGGTTAAATCTTTCGGAAAGCCGTGCCCGCGGTTATGTGGCAAACTTGGAAACTTTGTTTAACACCCGGTCATAGCAAACTTGGAGTAAACTCAAATAAAATACACCAACTGTGTGCGTAACCGTGACTGTCTCTTCTCGTGAAGTCCTTATCCGAGAGAGAACACGGTGGGGTTATGTTTGACGTAAGTAGGTGTTCAGGATCTTTTAGAGATCATTACTAGTTCACGACCGTTTATTCGACAATCATCCCCCTTTATTCTGGTACTCGTAAGTTAGCCACCCAAATAAATGCTTAGTGCTTGCTGTAGCCTCACCACTTAACCTTACCTCACCCATTAAGCTTTAATAGTCTTGATACCCTTGGAAATGAGATTGCTGAGTCCCCGTGGCTCACAGATTACTACAACAACAGTTGCAGGTACAGGTAATGCGATGATATGACCTGAGCGGGATGCTTTGTTTGATTTGGAGTTCTTCTTCTTCTTCTTCATCGATCTAGGATGGGTTCCAGGCGGCAGCCTGGGATAGCAAGGATGGATGTCATTTTATCGTTTGTTTTCCTCCATAGTCGGACCCTGCTCTTCTGTATGATGTTTGTATTTGTTGTTGTATTGATGTGATGTTGATGTAGCTTGTGGCGAGTGTAAGCCAATTCCATATACTCACCTCTTCTGTACATGTACTTGTAATGATATCCATTCTTGCAACACGACGAGATGCGCTTCTTTCCCTGTCGAGGCCCTCGTGCCAAAATAAGGATAGGATCGCATCTTGGGCGTGACAGTTACGGCAAAAACTGGATGCACTTCGTGTACAAACTGTACCATCTCATTCGAAGTATCAAGGTTTCGGACGAAAACTCGTCTGTTACAAATGCATTTCATTTTTTTAAACTTATTTCAACTCCAGACTTTTTGTGCATTCAATATGCACCATACTACAACATGTTAAAATCTACAGAAAGAACTAACTAAAAATAATAAAAAACAACAATTAAATGACTAAAACAACTATATAAGCAAAACAGTATTGTTTTAATTAAAATCCTAATTTAAATTATTCTAAAAATAACCAAATAAATCTTACTGTGACAAAAATCTAACACGTGACTAGGAGCAAAAAGAATTAAATTAAAAACTATTTGTAAACTCAAGTTATTCACAATCTAGGGTTTGAAGCAAATTTGAACAAATTCAAATTTAAACCATTCAAATTTGAAAACTAATGGCACAAACAGAAACTAGACAAAATTTTGAATCTAATGCAAATAGAATCACTCAAAAACATCAAATATCTTAAAAGATATAAGCAATTTAAAACAGAAACTAAAAACAGAAAATAAATGTAAAAACAGGAAAAAAAAACTTTCAGAACCCCTTTAGTCCCGGTTGGTGTCTCCAACCGGGACTAAAGGTCCAACCTTTAGTCCCGGTTGGTAACACCAACCGGGACTAAAGCCTCAACCCCTTTAGTCCCGGTTGGTGTTACCAACCGGGACTAAAGCCTCACCATTTGGTCCCGGTTCCAGCCACAAACCGGGACCAATGGCCCACGAGGCGCATTGGTCCCGGTTCGTGTCTGGAACCGGGACCAAAGGGGTCAGACGAGGCCCGGCCGGCGCCCTGGCCTCACGAACCGGGACCGATGCCCCCATGGGTCCCGGTTCGTGAGTGAACCGGGACTAATGGGCTTTTCAGGGTGGACCAAAGCCCTGTTTTGTACTAGTGGGTAGTGACATGTGGGATACGTACGTGTATTAGTGGTACGAACCATGCAACTCGAATATATTTGAAACATGAATATTAATCTGTACGATATTCATGTGTTTATAATGGTCCGCTCACTACTCGGAACTGCTTATAGGTGGGACCTCATCAGTGGCAGGCAGGCATTTGCACCCGCCACTGGTAATCTGGCCAATTGCCAGTGGCGGGCACGAATTTCTGCCCGGACTTACTTGTTAGCACTAATCTTGATCACGGTTGGTTGGTGTTGGCAGAGTCGTCCGCGCGGAGATGGCGATGAGCAGCTGCGTGGGCCGAGCCGTTGGGCAGCCGTGGAGTCCGGACGTGCATGGACGTGCATGTTGTTAGTTGGTTAGCTAGCTACATGGACGGCCGGGTCTTGTGGACATCGTGGTGAAGCTGAACGTGAACGTAAGGTTAGCTAGTGGCCGGTGCGTGCGTGAGGCCAACGCCTGGTGTGAGTCCGGCTATATAAGCCATGTACTGGTGTTGTGTAGACGTGCAGCCGTGAGGGCGGCGGGGAGTATGAGATGTAGTCGCGTGTGTTCTCAGTGGCGCCGGTCTGTTGCCGCGTCACGGTGACGGTATGTGCCGAGCCGAGGGGGGGAGGGGCCTAAGGAAGATGTAGTCTCCGTCGGGACCGTGGTATGCGCCCGATCGACGTGAGAATTCTTCCGGGGTTGTGCTGCGTGTGTGCGTGTGTACCTCCATGTATGTGTGTTCGAGGGAGTTGTTGCGAGAAATAAAGCCAAGATACAGGCGTTGGTGCGCCGCGGCGTTCGTCGCCGGAAAAATCATGGTGTCTCCTTCGTTTACCTTCGTCCGGCGTTTGTGTCGCCGGTGGGTTTGTCCCAACATTACTTACCAGTTGTGGGCACCACTTTACAACCGCCACTGGTAACATCGGCTCAGATTAGCCATGAGCCAACATTACTAGTGGCGGGCGGACATTGGTACTTGAGTTATCAGTGGCGGGCAGTAGTATGTGACCGTCACTGATATTTTGCGCTAGAATAACCATGGGCGAAAAAATACCAGTGACGGGCCCACATTTCTGCCTGCCACTAGTATCTCAACTAACAGTAGCAGGCGTGACTTTGTGCCCGCCACTAGTAAGTTGGGACCGACTTACCCATGGGTGGAAAATACCAGTGGCGGGCTTTTTTTGCTGGCCCACCACTGGTAATTTGTTTGTTGCATTTTTTGTTTGTAATTTTAGGGTTTTAGTGTTTTATGTGTAGGGTTATGGTCCAGTTTTTGTTTACATTAAAGGTTCATCATTGGAAGTTTGGGGGTAAAGTTGGGAACTTTTTTGGATTAGTTTGCTATTTTTAGATCATTAAATGACTTTATAGGTATTTAATGGAGGTAAATGACTTTTGATTTAAAAAAACAGTAAATAAAGTGTAAAAAAGATGAAACTTGACACGGTGTCATGGTATGACCCCTAGAGGGTGTGGTAAAAATTTGAGAGAGTTACGACAAGATTATGATGCACTTCGCTTAGAAACTAAAGAGTCTCCGGGGAAGAAACATACCTACAAATCGATTTAATGCCTTATAAATAGAAAATTGACTCGGAATAATTCTAAATTTTGACATGGATGATGTTATGGTGTATGTTGAATGTAGAAAAAAAAATCAAGGTCAAATGATGAATCAACCGTGACTTCACCTTCAAACCTCACGTTTTTCCTTTGAAAACCACGATCCTTGCGCAGAGATGCTTTGATTTCTGTACATTACAATTTTGTGAAAATTTCTTAAATTTCAACCACAGCCTCTAGAGGCTATATCATGACACCATGCTAAGTTTCATCTTATTCTCACTTCAATTAAAATTTTCCAAAATTCAAAAACCCAAAACTTAGACAATTTTATTTTTCCACCCAAATGTTTGGATTTTAAATCTTTTTGATATTTTTTATCAATATTGCTATTGACTTAAGATTTACAATACAAAAAGATTCACTCAATTTCAAGTTCGGATGAGGGGTCAATTAAATCTGGAACCGGTCTGAAAAACTGGGACAAACGATGTTCTGAAACTTCAGAGAGCAAAAAGTCCAATTTAAAGGCCGAATTTGAGAGTCCATGATAGAAAGATTTTTTAGAAGCGGCTCGTTGATAGCTTCAATTTGAGTGGTCGTGGAGCCGAAACGGACTCCGTATGAGGGTGGTATGCCCATTTTAGTAAACATTGCGCAAAACCAATTCCGTCATAATTCAGATACTAGTTCTAGTCTAGTCTTCTGTTCTCCTCCTTCTCTTCTATTGTCCTCCTATATTTTTTACTAAATAAAAACAAAAAAGGCAAAAAAAAATAGTAGTGGCGGGCTTCAGAAAATAGCCGCCACTGGTAACTATTACAAGTGGCGGGTGCAATGGTCCGCCAGCAACTGGTAAACTGTATTACCACTGGCGGCGTACTCTGGCGCCCGCCACTAGTACTTGAGTCGATCCTGTGTGGTCGAAATACTGCGTTCTGATTGGTCCGTTCCACCCTCCCACGGATCGCCAATGACCGGGGCCCCTTTTCTTCTTTTCTGTTCTCATCATTCTCTTCTCTTCCTACTCATTCTCTTCTTTTCTCCCCTTTTGCGTCTCTTCTCTTCTCTTCTCCTCCCTTCTCCTTCTCCTCTCTTCTCCTTCTCCACCAATGCCCGCGCCCCCTTCTCCTTCCCTTCTCTTTCCCCATTCCTTTTGCAGGTCACCGGGAGGTATGCCCCGCCGGGCGTGCATGCTGTGGGGAGTGGCCACCACCGGTGAGAGCAGCCCCTGCGCAAGGGGCACCAAGCAGGAAAGGACGAGGCCATGGGCGCGTGACTCGACGGAGAGCAGCCGGCCGTGCCTTGCCGAGGCCTCCGCTGCAAGGAGAGGACGTGGCCTGGACGACGCGACGGAGAAGCATGGCACCGGCGCCGGGAGAGGCATCCCGTGGGCGACGCGACGGAGAAGAAGGAATACATATGAACATCGACATCAAGTAGGAGTACAGATGAACATAATGAATGGCTCGACATGATTATGTTTGGACTTAAATGGGTTTTTATTTAGCTCAGTTGGCCGTTGGCCATGGACATCTAGCATAAATGATTTCACAAGACCAACAACAGTGTAAGTGTAAGGTGAGTGGCATTATTTGTTGAGAGCCCATACATATACTGTTCATCCAATGGCGCAGTGACCAACTGACCATTGACCAAGCAATATAACAATATTTGGTGTGGATCGAAGGTACATAAATTACACGAGATCGATCGACATCCATCGATCAAATTAACTACGAGTAACAAATTACGCACATGCTGGATCAACACGTACACACCATTTTATTCTTCCACACGATACAGGAATACACGATTCGCACGGAGCTGTTGGACGGACGCCGTAACAGTAGCCATGGTAGGAGTTCGTACGTACGTACGTAGTAGTAGCAATAGGCGGCGGGGCGGGGCCTAGCACGCCGGCGGCGGTGGAGGCGCGGCGCCTAGCACTAGCAGCGCGGGATGGAGATGCCGCAGGTGGCGAGGGTCTTGCGGGCGTTGGGGCTTTTGATGTAGCCGGCGTACGCGGGGTTGCGCGCGTACTGGCAGTAGCACCCCCGCTGCTGCCGTAGCTTCGAGCAGCACGTCGCCGACGGCGTGCCCCCTCCGAGCGCGTTAGCGCACACCGCCAGCTGCCCCACGTTGCACTGCGCCGCTCCGCCCGTTGCCATCGCCGCCACCACCAGCGCCACCATCACGAACATCGCTGCGCCCTTCGCCATATGGTCGACCTTTTTCTGATCGATCAAGTGTGCAAATGTACTGGTGGAAGTGTGTGATGTGGTTGGCCGTACACGGGAGGCACGTTGTTGGCAATTTATAGGCAGGAGGCGCCGTTGCAGAGGCATCGCTATATCGCGCCTCCTGCGTGAGTACTAAAGCCGGATACTTTGCACCTTGGACGATTTCTGCCCTTTAGCTAGAGCCACTCTAGCGGATCCTCTAATTAAAAGCACCTGAACTCCCTTTGCACGCGCGTTACTAGTAGAAGTTTACCGAACCAACCCACTTGAGCTTGGAACTTTTCTTCAGTCAGAGTGGCCATGATGCTGCTTGCTTGTACATGCTTTGAATTCCACAGGTTGCAGCCTTGCAGCCACTACGTACCTCATTTTTCCTCGGACACATGACTTCCAACAAGATTTGGGTCCACGATTTTTATTAACCAAAACTGAACATCGAAACCTTTATTTTTTACTGTCGATAGAATTCCAGAACAGATTTTTTTTCCATGGTTAATAGTTGCCTTGCACAACGAGTAAAAATGGGAAACATTTTGGAGAATAGCTCAAGACAAGCTGCTTCAATTTCTTTATGGAATTATCATAACTGAAGCAGTTACAAGTTACATGACCAAATAAACAGAAAAATACTGTCAAACCAGTCACAGGAGATTCCATCAAATGAAAGCTCTACTGCAATGTTAGCTAAGTTCATTCAGTGCATAAGTTGTACTCCCTCCGTCCAAAAATAAGTGTCTCAACGATAATACAACTTTGTACTAAGGTTGTATTAAAGTTGAGACACTTAGTTTGGGACGGAGGGAGTAGACAGAGCAGAATTCGGAAAGATATGAACGGTACACGGACGCTATAGCCTATAGGTACCATTATATCCCTGCCTTCACTTGCTTTCAAAATAAATTCCACGGGCATGAGGAAAGAATACGAGGCGACGCTGAAGACAAAAAACAGGCAGCCCAGCAGCAGCTGCCGAAGGAAAGAAAAAAGCTTCCACTCAACTCCTTTGTGGGGAAAAAAAAGCCACCACTCAGCTGTTGTGCAGCTTCCACTCGACTCCTTTTCGAAAAAAGCTTCATGAAGTTCAACCAAAAGCAATCATCATAGGATCCAAATGCATGAACAGAAGATAAAGCATCATGCACAGATTCAACCAACATGTACTGAAGATCGGCGGTTTTGCTTCGGCAAAGGTGATGGTTATTGAAGGTCGACACGTGCCAATGCTACAGGTTTATTAAGAAAAAAAATAGAAATAGGTAATGATACAACTTCAAAGTACAGATGAACATAGCTCGACAAGATTATGTTTGGTCTTAAATGAGCTTTTAATTTGTTCAGTTGGCCATCGACATCTAACATAAATTTCCGATGATTTAACTTGAAACGACTAACAACAGTGCAACATAAGTGATATCGTGCCTCCTGTTTGCCCATACATGTACTGTTCATTTATGCTCAGTTGGCCGTTGGCCATCGACATCTAGCACAAATGCTTTCACATGAAACGACCAACAACAGTGTAAGTGATATCGCGCTTCCTCCATGAGTACAAGCCAGATACTTTGCACTTGACGATCCTGCCCTTAGAGCCACTATAACAGATCCTCTAAAAGCACCTGAACTCCATAATAACTGCCAATATGGAGGTTAAAGCAATTCTAGCAGAGTCCCCATATCGGCAGCCTCCAAAACGCTTTTGAAGTGCACTCCATAATTTTTTTGGAGGCTACGAGGACGATGTGCAAACTCTAGCAGATGTCAAACTTTTCGTCGTTCAACATCACACACTTAACATCATTTCAAACCAAACCATATTTTTGTGTTTCAAAATTAAATTTAAACATAACATGAAGTTCAACCAAAAGCAATCATCATAGGATCCAAATGCATGAACAAAAGATAAAGCGTCATGCACACATTCAACCGACATGTAGTAGAAGCGGCGCTAAGGGTATTCATGTGAATACCAAAGATCTGACCTGAAAAATCCAGTATAGGTATATTAGTACGAGGTATTAATTATACAAGCCAATAATCGATCAATTCAACGGCCCACAAAGCCAAAACTAAGCCCATGGTCCCACACAACCCACGGTCCCACAGGTATCATCCTTGCCTATGAACCAAACTCGTTTCGTTCATTGCCTCACTCGGTTTGTTCCCTCCTCGGCCATTCCCCAACCAAACCTAGTGGCGGCGGCGGTGGTGTGGTGCTACGCAGCAGACAACGGAGCTAGTGACCAGGTTCAATTCTCCATCTCTTCTCTAATTATCTTCGCTAAATCTCAGTTCCTATGGCTGAATCCGACACCCACAGGTCACCCTTTGAACAAATCTCAACCAGTTAATGTATAGATTAGAACAAACCCACCTAGGTTCTTGTACTGTAGATTTCCTTGAGCTTTTATTGTAGATTTCCTTGAGGAAGAGGAAAGAGACGTATTATGGCCAGTCTGCTACTCTGCTAGCCAATTTTATCAAGAAGTTCTTATAATAATGTAATGTAGCTTTTATAATGTAGCAGTTCTTGCAATGTAGATATTTTAATCTACCAATTTTCACACAGTAGATTGATAGATTGCTGATTTATTTTCCTTGTGGTCTTGTATAGTAGATGAAGAGGAAGGGTGTTAGCATATTTGCATTGCGGGAAAGAGCTTCAAAGGAAAAGAAAATGGCTTCCACTGCTCCTGATGTTGAGGTTGAGAGCAATCCTCCTGGTATAGAAGAAGATGGTCATACACAGGAATACCAAGGAGAGAGGCTCGTCAACCCCAATTGTAGTAGATGATGAAGCAATTGATGAAGGTAATCTTTGTTAATTGTTAGAGATATTGCCACAATGCTATTATGTTACTATCATGGATTTATGGTCATTGGCCCATTCCTCTTGCTAGCTTGTTGCACGTTTGCTACTGTATATATTATATATTCCTATTGCATCGCACAATTTTTTTTTACAATCAATACCAAGGAGCAAATTCCTGGCTCCGCCATACTGATAGGAATTAATCATTCGGCCGGTCCGCTACTTGGGAACCGGACGACCCAACGCTAAACAACATTAATTCATGTTAACTTCCTTTCTGATAAGGGTGCAGTTGAGCTTATAAACGAGGAAGCAATTAATAGAGACATGCATCACACAAGAATGCCGTCATGCCTCTAACACAGTGGGTGAAATGGAAAAAGGGAAATCATGCGTGATGAGTAAGAAAATGGCGAACCTGCTACTCCAAATGGGGAACAAGCTGAATGTGTAGGAGATATGCTATGACCGGATCAGATTAATTTATTCTACGCTGGAAAATTAATTAAAAGTAAAATATAAAATCAAAGCCACAGTTGGTTCCAATGTGATAAGGGGATTGCGACTGCCCCACCATGCTTGGTCCAAAGAAATACACAGGAAAATGTCTGCACCCCACCCCCCCACCCTCTTCCTCAACTTTATCATTATGACTTCGTTAAACCTATGTTTTTATTTGTTCACATAATATGTGTAAGTACTTGGTGCGTCAATTTTATTTTATTTTGAATAAAGACAATCATCACATCTGAAAGTTACCGTTGAAATGAGTGAGTTGCATGGCTATTGCACTTTATTTACTCTATGTGTTTCACTTGTATCTTTTAGAGTAATTGGCGAAGTAGAAACACATTAAGCTCTCTGTGCTTCACTTATAACTGTTAGAGAATTGGAACAGGAAAGCCTATCCATGGTAGACTTATTAATGGGTTAGTACTGAAATTATAAAACTTGGATGGTTAATGAGAATAACTTAACTTGAGCAACCACTGGAATCTTAAACATGTAGAATTGGATACTTGGTAGTTGTCATCGAAGTAATTAAAAGCTATTGAATTACATGAGGGTAAATGACCAACTATCTTGACATAGTTCTTGAACTAAATGCCATTCTTTCATCTAATGAACAAAAATTGGAAGCTCTAGTGGTGATGGGATTGACATTAGACAAAATGCTAAGTGATCCTGATAATACCAGCGACTTAGGTGCGGCCGGGGCACCGAGCTGGTCTTTCGATCTATCCACTTTCCCCCTTGGGGTACGGAGCTGTTGAGTCTAATGCTACACGATGCCACAATGCTTAAGTGTAGTGAGTGAGTTCTTTATGACTAATGGAAGTTCAAACCTTCACACTTCCGTTTCATCTTATATTGCTAACCTCTTCGGTCCTCAGCATTGCCCACTTCACATTGAGGCTTTTGGAGCATTCTTCGCTGGTGTAACAGCCCAAGATTAGCACTTTCCTTTGGAATTTATTTGTGCATCATGATCATCTCATTAACATCATATTTATTTAATTTTAAGTTGAAAATGAGGATTAATTCAATCCCGATGTTTTTACTAAAGGGCAAAACCCTAAAATGCCAATTGTCCGAAATGCCCTCTTAAACAATAATCGTTTGGCAATGGACTTATATTAATTATGTGGGGGATCCCATATTTTATCAAGGATTAAAATGATTTAATTTGGCATTTTTGGATTAACGCTAAACCTAATTAATTGGGTTCATGTTGCTAATAAAAAAATATGAGCCCATCAATCCTGGAAAATTATGTATGGCTTTAGTTTGCTTTAGTGAGGCTACACTAAAATTTGCAGAATATTTGGAGGTATTTTGGACCCTCAAACATTCTGCAGACATGAGAAAAACAAATAAAATGATTATAACAGAGGCTCTCTTTCTTCTCTCTGGCTCAGCCCATTGGACGACAAATAGGAAATAGCGCTCAGTGGTGCAGTGCAACAGAAGTGAGGGAGATGTCATCGTCTACCTCGGCCCCCCTGCTCCTGGCCATCCATCGCCAAGCATAATGGCTTGATGGCGCGCCGTAAGGGCCCCCTCTTGACCATATAAGCCTCCACCCAGTGCCCTAGCTCCTCCTTTCCCCCTGCCGTCTTCCTCCCCGCCTCGGGCTCTCTCTCTTTCTCCTGCCCTCTCTGAAGCTCACAGACCCGAGCACGTGCCCGCGGCCACCGTCCGTTATCGCCGTGTCGACCAGCCATCCCTTGCCTTGCCGGCATGTCCTTGAGATGCGCCTTGCTGTCACCGTCGAGAACACCGAAGGAATAGGTTGGGGACGGCCCCTCCGCGACTCCCCATTCGCTTCTTCATCACCACGAAGCTCCGTCCATGTGCGTCGTCTTCCCCCGCTCCGGCCTTCGCACGCCACCATCGAATCCGACTCCTCCCGACAAGCCCTCACGCCCCTGACCACTACTTCAACCCCAAGACGATGCCGCAAACCCCCAGGACAAGATCCTGATGAGCTTCGCCTCCTCCAACCACCTCCCAGTGACGCCTGATGCTTGTGATCTGCGTTGGGTTTTCCGTGAAGAGGAACGGATGATGCAGCACAATGCGGGTAAGTATTTCTCTCAGTTAAGAACCAAGGTTTATCGAACCAATAGGAATACCGGTCATCAACCGTCTTCAGCGGCTGCACACAAAAGAGCACACACTTGCACCCAACGTGGCAAGAGGGTTGTCAATCACCTTGATCTCGTTATTTGCAAGTAAATGAGATGTGTAGATGATAGTAGATAATAGTAAATTGCGGAATAAAATAAAATTAAATAAATTGCAGCAAGGTATTGGAAGCATTTGTAAACTTATAAGTGAATAGACCCGGGGACCGTAGTTTCCCCTAATGGCATCTCACATGTAGTAGGCATAGGGTGGGTAAACAAATTACTATTGGGAAATTGATAGAAGAGCGGATAGTTATGCAATCTTTATTCACGGCAATGATCATGTATATATAGGCATCACGTCCATAAGCAAATAGGCCGACTCCTGCCTGCACCTATTACTATTACTCCACCCATCGACCGCTATCCAGCATGCGTATAGAGTATTAAGTAAAATAGAGTAATGCTTGGAGAACGATGACATGATGTAGACAAAGAGAATTCAATTAATATGAACTAACCCCATCGTTTTATCCTTAGTGGCAGCAATACAAAGGCGTGTCTTGTCCCTTTCTGTCACTGGGATATAGAGCACCGCCAGATTGAACCCACTACAACGCACCCCTCTCACTGAAGAATATCAATCTAGTTGGCCAAACTATCTCAATAGATCGGAGAGATTTACGAAGCTATAATGATCATACAAATAAGAATCATAATAATCAAAGGTGACTCAAATACTTTTCATGAATAATCTGAACATAAACCCACAATTTATCGGATCCCAACAAACACACCGCACAAAAGGATTACATCAGATAGATCAGAGCGAAGATGCGATGATCATTGTATTGAAGATCAAGATCAAGATAGAGATAGCCATCTAGGTACTAACTACGGACCCGTAGGTCTGTGGTGGACTACTTACAAATCATCATGAAGGCAGCAAGGGTGATGTAGAGCCCCTCCATGATCGATTCCCCCTCCGGCAGATCGTCAAAAAAGGTCGCTAGATGGGCACACGGCAGAACAGAGAGCGGAGGCGAAAAAAGTGTTTCCGGAGCTTTCCTACGGTTTTTCAAATATTTATGAATTTATAGGCCAGAGAGGGGCACCAGTGGGCAGCCGAGGGGGGCACAGGGCAACAGGTCGCGACCTGGCCCCCTGGCGCGCCCTGTTGGCTTGCCGCGCCCTCGTGCAGCCTCTCATCTCCTCCTGAGGCTTCCAGGTCTTCTTTTTGTCCAGAAAAAATCATATTAAAGTTTTGTGGCAATTGGACTTCGTTTGGTATGGTAAACCTGAAAAGCAAAAAACATGCAAAAAACAGCAACTGGCACTGGGCACAGGGTTAATAGGTTAGTGCTAAAAAATAATATTAATTGGTAAATAAACACCCAAAAAGTATCCTAGAATGATAATATAATAGGATGGAACAATCAAAAATTATAGATGCGTTGGAGACGCATCAGCATCCCCAAGCTTAATTCCAACATGTAATCTATTGCAGGTTTATTCATTGAGAAATGATGAATTAATAAACATCAACATAGTAATATTTATAAACGTAAGAAACATAATCATCAAGTTTCAAAGTTAACGATCCGAAAAGAATGTTCACCCCCTATTAAGTTTATCATATTAGAATAGCCTGGCTCCGTCTTCACCACATAAATACAAATGTCAAGCACCACGGTGTCAAGTCAGGCAATTGGATCGTACTTTTTAACGCGCTTCAGCTTTTTATTACTCGCGCAATATATGAGCGTGAACCATGGATATAGCATAAAGGTGGAATAGAATATGGTGGTAGGTTTTAAAGGGGTGAAAAGTGGAGAAGAAAGTGTCGCATCAACTAGGCATATCAACGGGCTATCGAGATGCTCATCAATAGATATCAATGCGAAGAGTAGGGATTGCCATGCAATGGATGCACTAGAGCTATAAGTGTATGAAAGCTCAACGAAAGCTAAGTGGGTGTGCATCCAACTTGCTTGCTCATTAAGACCTCGGGCATTTGAGGAAGCCCATCATCGGAATATACAAGCCAAGTTCTATAATGAAAAATTCCCACTAGCATATGGAAGTGATAAACATGAGACTCTCTATATGAAGAACATGGTGCCACTTTGAGGCACAAGTGTGGAATGAGAGGTAGTAGCACTGTCCCTTCTCTCTTTTCTCTCATTTATTTATTGTTTTTCTTTCTTTCTTTCTTTCTTTTTCTTTTTCTCTCTTTTTTTCTTTCTTTTTCTTTTATTTTTTCGTCCGGAGTCACATCCCGACTTGTGGGCGAATCATTGTCTCCATCATCCTTTCCTCACTGAGACAGTGCCCTAATAATGATAATCATCACACTTTTATTTACTCACAACTCAACATGAAAAACTGTATGACTCTATATGAATGCCTCTGGTAGTGTATCAGGATGTGCAATGATCAAGCGTAACATGTATAAAAAATGATGAATGGTGGCTTTGCCACAAATACTATGTCAGCTTATATGATCATGCAAAGTAGTATGACAACGGAAGTACAAGTCATATGATGTGACGGTGGAAGTTGTATGGTAATATATCTCGGAATGGCTATGGAAATGCCATGATAGGTAGGTATGATGGCTGTTTTGAGGAAGATATAATGAGGCTTATGTGCAACAGAGCGTATCATGTCAGGGGGTTTGGATGCACCTGCGAAAGTTGCACCGATCCTCAAGGTGAGAATGGGCAATGCAAGGTACCAAAGAGGCTAGCAAATATGTGGAGGTGAAGGTGCGTATATCCATGGATTCACATTATTCATGAAGAACTCACATACTTATTGCAAGATTTTATTAGCTCTCTCGAAGCAAAGCACTACTCACATGCCCCTAGGGAGGAGGTTGGTAGGATTTAACCATCGCGCGGCCCCGACCTAAACAGCACTAGGATTTCAACGAGGAATAAGTATGCTCACACATCATCACCATGCTATAAAAATATTTGGATGAACAACAAGTTAACAACCTCTAATTCACGAAAGCTTTATTAACCAATGATCACGCACTCATGCTTTTTCACATTACCACATTAATATCATTCACCATGATTTCTCTTTTATGTGCTACATGTGGTTTTGATTATGCACTCATTGAATACCTATTATTTTTGGACTAGTCTTATAACCCATGCAAATTACCGTCGCTGTTTATTAACTCTCAAACAAATATAAGTGAAGAACGAGAGTGCAATTACTTCTATAAAATCTATACGCCACCGTGCTCTAGTGTAGTACTAGAGCAACTGCCAAGCTCAAAAGATATAAGTGAAGCACATAGCGTATTATAATAAATTATGATGATAGTGTGTCTCTCTTAAGTGGGTGTGTGCAGCAAACAATCACTACTAGAAAAAAGGCTGTTAGTGGCGCACCAGTTTTTGCTATTAATGGCGCACTATAGGTGCGCCACTATTAACACGCCACTAGTAACAAATAGTAATGGCGCACCTCGGGTGCGCCATTAGTATCCCAGATAATAGTGGCGCACCACATAGTGCGCCATTACTATCTCAGGTAGTAATGGCGCACCACATGTGTGCCATTACTACCTTTTCAGGTGCGCCACCGGTAACTTTTATTATTATTTTTTGTCGATTTTTTTTTTGAATTTGGAAGCGGGAAAATAGTAATGGCGCACATTCTAACCCCCACGGTGCGCCATTACTATTTTGAATTTTGAATCTGGATCTGGATCGCGATTTTTTTGCCCTTTTTTTTGCTCGTTTTTTTGCACGATATTTTTTCAAATTTTGTTCTCATTTTTGGATCTTGTACGTTCTTTTGCCGGAGAGGAGTTCGCCGGAGAGGTGGGCCGAGAAGAGACCATGAGGAGGAGAGGAGGGAGGAGATGGAGGTCAACCGAGAGGAGCTCGCCTACATCGTCGGAGAGGAGGAGGAGGAGGTCATCGGAGAGGAGCTCGCCTACATCACCGGAGAGGAGGAGGAGGTCGCCGGAGAGGAGTTCACCGGAGAGGAGGGAGGAGAAACCGTGAGGGGAGGGGAGGAGAGGAGGGAGGAGGAGCTCACCGGAGAGGAGGGAGGAGGAGATCACCGGAGAGGAGGGAGGAGGAGCTCATCGGAGAGGAGGGAGGAGAAACCGTGAGGGGAGGGGAGGAGAGGAGGGAGGAGGAGGTCGCCGGAGAGGAGGAGGAGGTCGCCGGAGAGGAGTGGGAGGAGGTCACCGGAGAGGAGGAGGAGGAGGTCGCCGGAGAGGGAGTGGAGGAGATGGAGTGGAGGAGAAAAATGAAGAGGTAAGGAGGAGAGGACCCCGCCCAGCCATATATACGGCATAGTAATGGCGCACCGTGGGCAGGTGCGCAATTACTAACTTTTTTTTATTTTTTTTATTTTTTTTGAATTTTGAAGGCGGGAAGATAGTAATGGCGCACCTAGGTGTGGTGCGCCATTACTATGTAGCATAGTAATGGCGCACCTTGGTGTGGTGCGCCATTACTATTTTTAAATTTTTTTGAATTTTGAAGGCGGGAAAATAGTAGTGGCGCACTATGCACTAGTGCGCCATTGGTAACTTTTTTCAACTTTTTTTTATTTTTTTGATTTATTTTGAATTTTGAAGGCGGGAAGATAGTAATGGCGCACCTAGGTGTGGTGCGCCATTACTATGTAGCATAGTAATGGCGCACCTTGGTGTGGTGCGCCATTACTATTTTTAAATTTTTTTGAATTTTGAAGGCGGGAAAATAATAGTGGCGCACTATGCACTGGTGCGCCATTGCTAACTTTTTTTAAATTTTTTATTTTTTTGCCTCCAGATCTTAAAAGCATCGTAACTTTTTTTCTGTTAGGTTTTTGACGATTCTAAAAAATCGATAACGGGCGAAGACTTATTAATGGGTTAGTACTGAAATTATAAAACTTGAATGGTTAATGAGAATAACTTAACTTGAGCAACCACTGGAATCTTAAACATGTAGAATTGGATACTTGGTAGTTGTCATCGAAGTAATTAAAAGCTATTGAATTACATGAGGGTAAATGACCAACTATCTTGACATAGTTCTTGAACTAAATGCCATTCTTTCATCTAATGAACAAAAATTGGAAGCTCTAGTGGTGATGGGATTGACATTAGACAAAATGCTAAGTGATCCTGATAATACCAGCGACTTAGGTGCGGCCGGGGCACCGAGCTGGTCTTTCGATCTATCCACTTTCCCCCTTGGGGTACGGAGCTGTTGAGTCTAATGCTACACGATGCCACAATGCTTAAGTGTAGTGAGTGAGTTCTTTATGACTAATGGAAGTTCAAACCTGCACACTTCCGTTTCATCTTATATTGCTAACCTCTTCGGTCCTCAGCATTGCCCACTTCACATTGAGGCTTTTGGAGCATTCTTCGCTGGTGTAACAGCCCAAGATTAGCACTTTCCTTTGGAATTTATTTGTGCATCATGATCATCTCATTAACATCATATTTATTTAATTTTAATTTGAAAATGAGGATTAATTCAATCCCGATGTTTTTACTAAAGGGCAAAACCCTAAAATGCCAATTGTCCGAAATGCCCTCTTAAACAATAATCGTTTGGCAATGGCCTTATATTAATTATGTGGGGGATCCCATATTTTATCAAGGATTAAAATGATTTAATTTGGCATTTTTGGATTAGACGCTAAACCTAATTAATTGGGTTCATGTTGCTAATAAGAAAATATGAGCCCATCAATCCTGGAAAATTATGTATGGCTTTAGTTTGCTTTAGTGAGGCTACACTAAAATTTGCAGAATATTTGGAGGTATTTTGGACCCTCAAACATTTTGCAGACAGGAGAAAAACAAATAAAATGATTATAACAGAGGCTCTCTTTCTTCTCTCTGGCTCAGCCCATTGGACGACAAATAGGAAATAGCGCTCAGTGGTGCAGTGCAACAGAAGTGAGGGAGATGTCATCGTCTACCTCGGCCCCCCTGCTCCTGGCCATCCATCGCCAAGCATCATGGCTTGATGGCGCGCCGTAAGGGCCCCCTCTCGACCATATAAGCCTCCACCCAGTGCCCTAGCTCCTCCTTTCCCCCTGCCGTCTTCCTCCTCGCCTCGGGCTCTCTCTCTTTCTCCTTCCCTCTCTGAAGCTCGCAGACCCGAGCACGTGCCCGCGGCCACCGTCCATTATCGCCGTGTCGACCAGCCATCCCTTGCCTTGCCGGCATGTCCTTGAGATGCGCCTTGCTGTCACCGTCGAGAACACCGAAGGAATAGGTTGGGGACGGCCCCTCCGCGACTCCCCATTCGCTTCTTCATCACCACGAAGCTCCGTCCATGTGCGTCGTCTTCCCCCGCTCCGGCCTTCGCACGCCACCATCGAATCCGACTCCTCCCGACAAGCCCTCACGCCCCTGACCACTACTTCAACCCCAAGACGATGCCGCAAACCCCCAGGACAAGATCCTGATGAGCTTCGCCTCCTCCAACCACCTCCCAGTGACGCCTGATGCTTGTGATCTGCGTTGGGTTTTCCGTGAAGAGGAACGGATGATGCAGCACAATGCGGGTATGTATTTCTCTCAGTTAAGAACCAAGGTTTATCGAACCAATAGGAATACCGGTCATCAACCGTCTTCAGCGGCTGCACACAAAAGAGCACACACTTGCACCCAACGTGGCAAGAGGGTTGTCAATCACCTTGATCTCGTTATTTGCAAGTAAATGAGATGTGTAGATGATCGTAGATAATAGTAAATTGCGGAATAAAATAAAATTAAATAAATTGCAGCAAGGTATTGGAAGCATTTGTAAACTTATAAGTGAATAGACCCGGGGACCATAGTTTCCCCTAATGGCATCTCACATGTAGTCGGCATAGGGTGGGTAAACAAATTACTATTGGGAAATTGATAGAAGAGCGGATAGTTATGCAATCTTTATTCACGGCAATGATCATGTATATATAGGCATCACGTCCATAAGCAAATATGCCGACTCCTGCCTGCACCTATTACTATTACTCCACCCATCGACCGCTATCCAGCATGCGTATAGAGTATTAAGTAAAATAGAGTAATGCTTGGAGAACGATGACATGATGTAGACAAAGAGAATTCAATTAATATGAACTAACCCCATCGTTTTATCCTTAGTGGCAGCAATACAAAGGCGTGTCTTGTCCCTTTCTGTCACTGGGATATAGAGCACCGCCAGATTGAACCCACTACAACGCACCCCTCTCACTGAAGAAATATCAATCTAGTTGGCCAAACTATCTCAAAAGATCGGAGAGATTTACGAAGCTATAATGATCATACAAATAAGAATCATAATAATCAAAGGTGACTCAAATACTTTTCATGAATAATCTGAACATAGACCCACAATTTATCGGATCCCAACAAACACACCGCACAAAAGGATTACATCGGATAGATCAGAGCGAAGATGCGATGATCATTGTATTGAAGATCAAGATCAAGAGAGAGATAGCCATCTAGGTACTAACTACGGACCCGTAGGTCTGTGGTGGACTACTTACAAATCATCATGAAGGCAGCAAGGGTGATGTAGAGCCCCTCCATGATCGATTCCCCCTCCGGCAGATCGTCAAAAAAGGTCGCTAGATGGGCACACGGCAGAACAGAGAGCGGCGGCGGAAAAAGTGTTTCCGGAGCTTTCCTAGGGTTTTTCAAATATTTATGAATTTATAGGCCAGAGTGGGGCACCAGTGGGCAGCCGAGGGGGGCACAGGGCAACAGGTCGCGACCTGACCCCCTGGCGCGCCCTGTTGGCTTGTCGCGCCCTCGTGCAGCCTCTCATCTCCTCCTGAAGCTTCCAGGTCTTCTTTTTGTCCAGATAAAATCATATTAAAGTTTTGTGGCAATTGCACTTCGCTTGGTATGGTAAACCTGAAAAGCAAAAAACATGCAGAAAACAGCAACTAGCACTGGGCACAGGGTTAATAGGTTAGTGCTAAAAAATAATATTAATTGGTAAATAAACACACAAAAAGTATCCTAGAATGATAATATAATAGCATGGAACAATCAAAAATTATAGATGCGTTGGAGACGCATCAGCATCCCCAAGCTTAATTCCTGCTCGTCCTCGAGTAGGTAAATGAATTTTTTTTTTGATGTGACATGCTACCCAACATGTAATCTATTGCAGGTTTATTCATTGAGAAATGATGAATTAATAAACATCAACATAGTAATATTTATAAACGTAAGAAACATAATCATCAAGTTTCAAAGTATACGATCCGAAAAGAATGTTCACCCCCTATTAAGTTTATCATATTAGAATAGCATGGCTCCGTCTTCACCACATAAATACAAATGTCAAGCACCACGGTGTCAAGTCAGGCAATTGGATCGTACTTTTTAACGTGCTTCAGCTTTTTATTACTCGCGCAATATATGAGCGTGAACCATGGATATAGCATAAAGGTGGAATAGAATATGGTGGTAGGTTTTAAAGGGGTGAAAAGTGGAGAAGAAAGTCTCGCATCAACTAGGCATATCAACGGGCTATCGAGATGCTCATCAATAGATATCAATGCGAAGAGTAGGGATTGCCATGCAATGGATGCACTAGAGCTATAAGTGTATGAAAGCTCAACGAAAGCTAAGTGGGTGTGCATCCAACTTGCTTGCTCATGAAGACCTCGGGCATTTGAGGAAGCCCATCATCGGAATATACAAGCCAAGTTATATAATGAAAAATTCCCACTAGCATATGGAAGTGATAAACATGAGACTCTCTATATGAAGAACATGTTGCCACTTTGAGGCACAAGTGTGGAATGAGAGGTAGTAGCACTGTCCCTTCTCTCTTTTCTCTCATTTATTTATTGTTTTTCTTTCTTTCTTTCTTTCTTTCTTTCTTTTTCTTTTTCTCTCTTTTTTTCTTTCTTTTTCTTTTATTTTTTCGTCCGGAGTCACATCCCGACTTGTGGGCGAATCATTGTCTCCATCATCCTTTCCTCACTGAGACAGTGCCCTAATAATGATAATCATCACACTTTTATTTACTCACAACTCAACATGAAAAACTGTATGACTCTATATGAATGCCTCTGGTAGTGTATCAGGATGTGCAATGATCAAGCGTAACATGTATAAAAAATGATGAATGGTGGCTTTGCCACAAATACTATGTCAGCTTATATGATCATGCAGAGTAGTATGACAATGGAAGTACAAGTCATATGATGTGACGGTGGAAGTTGTATGATAATATATCTCGGAATGGCTATGGAAATGCCATGATAGGTAGGTATGATGGCTGTTTTGAGGAAGATATAATGAGGCTTATGTGCAACAGAGCGTATCATGTCAGGGGGTTTGGATGCACCTGCGAAAGTTGCACCGATCCTCAAGGTGAGAATGGGCAATGCAAGGTACCAAAGAGGCTAGCAAATATGTGGAGGTGAAGGTGCGTATATCCATGGATTCACATTAGTCATGAAGAACTCACATACTTATTGCAAGATTTTATTAGCTCTCTCGAAGCAAAGCACTACTCACATGCCCCTAGGGAGGAGGTTGGTAGGATTTAACCATCGCGCGCCCCCGACCTAAACAGCACTAGGATTTCAACGAGGAATAAGTATGCTCACACATCATCACCATGCTATAAAAATATTTGGATGAACAACAAGTTAACAACCTCTAATTCACGAAAGCTTTATTAACCAATGATCACGCACTCATGCTTTTTCACATTACCACATTAATATCATTCACCATGATTTCTCTTTTATGTGCTACATGTGGTTTTGATTATGCACTCATTGAATACCTATTATTTTTGGACTAGTCTTATAACCCATGCAAATTACCGTCGCTGTTTATTAACTCTCAAACAAATATAAGTGAAGAACGAGAGTGCAATTATTTCTATAAAATCTATACGCCACCGTGCTCTAGTGTAGTACTAGAGCAACTGCCAAGCTCAAAAGATATAAGTGAAGCACATAGCGTATTATAATAAATTATGATGATAGTGTGTCTCTCTTAAGTGGGTGTGTGCAGCAAACAATCACTACTAGAAAAAAGGCTGTTAGTGGCGCACCGGTTTTTGCTATTAATGGTGCACTATAGGTGCGCCACTATTAACACGCCACTAGTAACAAATACTAATGGCGCACCTCTGGTGCGCCATTAGTATCCCAGATAATAGTGGGGCACCACATAGTGCGCCATTACTATCTCAGGTAGTAATGGCGCACCACATGTGCGCCATTACTACCTTTTTAGGTGCGCCACTGGTAACTTTTATTATTATTTTTTGTCGATTTTTTTTTTGAATTTGGAAGCGGGAAAATAGTAATGGCGCACATTCTACCCCCCACGGTGCGCCATTACTATTTTGAATTTTGAATCTGGATCTGGATCGCGATTTTTTTGCCCTTTTTTTTGCTCGTTTTTTTTGCTTGTTTTTTTGCACGATATTTTTTCAAATTTTGTTCTCATTTTTGGATCTTGTACGTTCTTTTGCCGGAGAGGAGTTTGCCAGAGAGGTGGGCCGAGAAGAGACCGTGAGGAGGAGAGGAGGGAGGAGGAGGAGGTTACCGGAGAGGAGCTCGCCTACATCGTCGGAGAGGAGGAGGAGGAGGTCACCGGAGAGGAGCTCGCCTACATCGCCGGAGAGGAGGAGGAGGTCGTCGGAGAGGAGTTCACCGGAGAGGAGGGAGGAGAAACCGTGAGGGGAGGGGAGGAGAGGAGGGAGGAGGAGCTCACCGGAGAGGAGGGAGGAGGAGATCACCGGAGAGGAGGGTGGACGAGCTCACCGGAGAGGAGGGAGGAGAAACCGTGAGGGGAGGGGAGGAGAGGAGGGAGGAGGAGGTCACCGGAGAGGAGGAGGAGGTCGCCGGAGAGGAGTGGGAGGAGGTCACCGGAGAGGAGGAGGAGGAGGTCGCCGGAGAGGGAGTGGAGGAGATGGAGTGGAGGAGAGGTGGAGTGGAGGAGAAAAATGAAGAGGTAAGGAGGAGAGGACCCCGCCCAGCCATATATACGGCATAGTAATGGCGCACCGTGGGCAGGTGCGCCATTACTAACTTTTTTTTATTTTTTTGATTTATTTTGAATTTTGAAGGCGGGAAGATAGTAATGGCGCACCTAGGTGTGGTGCGCCATTACTATGTAGCATAGTAATGGCGCACCTTGGTGTGGTGCGCCATTACTATTTTTAATTTTTTTTGAATTTTGAAGGCGGGAAAATAGTAGTGGCGCACTATGCACTGGTGCGCCATTGCTAACTTTTTTCAATTTTTTTTTATTTTTTTGATTTATTTTGAATTTTGAAGGCGGGAAGATAGTAATGGCGCACCTAGGTGTGGTGCGCCATTACTATGTAGCATAGTAATGGCGCACCTTGGTGTGGTGCGCCATTACTATTTTTAATTTTTTTTGAATTTTGAAGGCGGGAAAATATTAGTGGCGCACTATGCACTGGTGCGCCATTGCTAACTTTTTTCAACTTTTTTTTATTTTTTTGATTTATTTTGAATTTTGAAGGCGGGAAGATAGTAATGGCGCACCTAGGTGTGGTGCGCCATTACTATGTAGCATAGTAATGGCGCACCTTGGTGTGGTGCGCCATTACTATTTTTAAATTTTTTTGAATTTTGAAGGCGGGAAAATAGTAGTGGCGCACTATGCAGTGGTGTGCCATTGCTAACTTTTTTTAATTTTTTTATTTTTTTGCCTCCAGATCTTAAAAGCATCGTAACTTTTTTTCTGTTAGGTTTTTGAGGATTCTAAAAAATCGATAACGGGCGTAGACTTATTAATGGGTTAGTACTGAAATTATAAAACTTGGATGGTTAATGAGAATAACTTAACTTGAGCAACCACTGGAATCTTAAACATGTAGAATTGGATACTTGGTAGTTGTCATCGAAGTAATTAAAAGCTATTGAATTACATGAGGGTAAATGACCAACTATCTTGACATAGTTCTTGAACTAAATGCCATTCTTTCATCTAATGAACAAAAATTGGAAGCTCTAGTGGTGATGGGATTGACATTAGACAAAATGCTAAGTGATCCTGATAATACCAGCGACTTAGGTGCGGCCGGGGCACCGAGCTGGTCTTTCGATCTATCCACTTTCCCCCTTGGGGTACGGAGCTGTTGAGTCTAATGCTACATGATGTCACAATGCTTAAGTGTAGTGAGTGAGTTCTTTATGACTAATGGAAGTTCAAACCTGCACACTTCCGTTTCATCTTATATTGCTAACCTCTTCGGTCCTCAGCATTGCCCACTTCACATTGAGGCTTTTGGAGCATTCTTCGCTGGTGTAACAGCCCAAGATTAGCACTTTCCTTTGGAATTTATTTGTGCATCATGATCATCTCATTAACATCATATTTATTTAATTTTAATTTGAAAATGAGGATTAATTCAATCCCGATGTTTTTACTAAAGGGCAAAACCCTAAAATGCCAATTGTCCGAAATGCCCTCTTAAACAATAATCGTTTGGCAATGGCCTTATATTAATTATGTGGGGGATCCCATATTTTATCAAGGATTAAAATGATTTAATTTGGCATTTTTGGATTAAACGCTAAACCTAATTAATTGGGTTCATGTTGCTAATAAAAAAATATGAGCCCATCAATCCTGGAAAATTATGTATGGCTTTAGTTTGCTTTAGTGAGGCTACACTAAAATTTGCAGAATATTTGGAGGTATTTTGGACCCTCAAACATTTTGCAGACAGGAGAAAAACAAATAAAATGATTATAACAGAGGCACTCTTTCTTCTCTCTGGCTCAGCCCATTGGACGACAAATAGGAAATAGCGCTCAGTGGTGCAGTGCAACAGAAGTGAGGGAGATGTCATCGTCTACCTCGGCCCCCCTGCTCCTGGCCATCCATCGCCAAGCATCATGGCTAGATGGCGTGCCGTAAGGGCCCCCTCTCGACCATATAAGCCTCCACCCAGTGCCCTAGCTCCTCCTTTCCCCCTGCCGTCTTCCTCCTCGCCTCGGGCTCTCTCTCTTTCTCCTGCCCTCTCTGAAGCTCGCAGACCCGAGCACGTGCCCGCGGCTACCGTCCGTTATCGCCGTGTCGACCAGCCATCCCTTGCCTTGCCGGCATGTCCTTGAGATGCGCCTTGCTGTCACCGTCGAGAACACCGAAGGAATAGGTTGGGGACGGCCCCTCCGCGACTCCCCATTAGCTTCTTCATCACCACGAAGCTCCGTCCATGTGCATCGTCTTCCCCCGCTCCGGCCTTCGCACGCCACCATCGAATCCGACTCCTCCCGACAAGCCCTCACGCCCCTGACCACTACTTCAACCCCAAGACGATGCCGCAAACCCCCAGGACAAGATCCTGATGAGCTTCGCCTCCTCCAACCACCTCCCAGTGACGCCTGATGCTTGTGATCTGCGTTGGGTTTTCCGTGAAGAGGAACGGATGATGCAGCACAATGCGGGTAAGTATTTCTCTCAGTTAAGAACCAAGGTTTATCGAACCAATAGGAATACCGGTCATCAACCGTCTTCAGCGGCTGCACACAAAAGAGCACACACTTGCACCCAACGTGGCAAGAGGGTTGTCAATCACCTTGATCTCGTTATTTGCATGTAAATGAGATGTGTATATGATAGTAGATAATAGTAAATTGTGGAATAAAATAAAATTAAATAAATTGCAGCAAGGTATTGGAAGCATTTGTAAACTTATAAGTGAATAGACCCGGGGACCGTAGTTTCCCCTAATGGCATCTCACATGTAGTAGGCATAGGGTGGGTAAACAAATTACTATTGGGAAATTGATAGAAGAGCGGATAGTTATGCAATCTTTATTCACGGCAATGATCATGTATATATAGGCATCAAGTCCATAAGCAAATAGGCCGACTCCTGCCTGCACCTATTACTATTACTCCACCCATCGACCGCTATCCAGCATGCGTATAGAGTATTAAGTAAAATAGAGTAATGCTTGGAGAACGATGACATGATGTAGACAAAGAGAATTCAATTAATATGAACTAACCCCATTGTTTTATCCTTAGTGGCAGCAATACAAAGGCGTGTCTTGTCCCTTTCTGTCACTGGGATATAGAGCACCGCCAGATTGAACCCACTACAACGCACCCCTCTCACTGAAGAAATATCATTCTAGTTGGCCAAACTATCTCAATAGATCGGAGAGATTTACGAAGCTATAATGATCATACAAATAAGAATCATAATAATGAAAGGTGACTCAAATACTTTTCATGAATAATCTGAACATAAACCCACAATTTATCGGATCCCAACAAACACACCGCACAAAAGGATTACATCGGATAGATCAGAGCGAAGATGCGATGATCATTGTATTGAAGATCAAGATCAAGAGAGAGATAGCCATCTAGGTACTAACTACGGACCCGTAGGTCTGTGGTGGACTACTTACAAATCATCATGAAGGCAGCAAGGGTGATGTAGAGCCCCTCCATGATCGATTCCCCCTCCGGCAAATCGTCAAAAAAGGTCGCTAGATGGGCACACGGCAGAACAGAGAGCGGCGGCGGAAAAAGTGTTTCCGGAGCTTTCCTAGGGTTTTTCAAATATTTATGAATTTATAGGCCAGAGAGGGGCACCAGTGGGCAGCCGAGGGGGGCACAGGGCAACAGGTCGCAACCTGGCCCCCTGGCGCGCCCTGTTGGCTTGTCGCGCCGTCGTGCAGCCTCTCATCTCCTCCTGAAGCTTCCAGGTCTTCTTTTTGTCCAGAAAAAATCATATTAAAGTTTTGTGGCAATTGGACTTCGTTTGGTATGGTAAACCCGAAAAGCAAAAAACATGCAGAAAACAGCAACTGGCACTGGGTACAGGGTTAATAGGTTAGTGCTAAAAAATAATATTAATTGGTAAATAAACACCCAAAAAGTATCCTAGAATGATAATATAATAGCATGGAACAATCAAAAATTATAGATGCGTTGGAGACGCATCAGCATCCCCAAGCTTAATTCCAGCTCGTCCTCGAGTAGGTAAATGATAAAAACCTTTTTTTTGATGTGACATGCTACCCAACATGTAATCTATTGCAGGTTTATTCATTGAGAAATGATGAATTAATAAACATCAACATAGTAATATTTATAAACATAAGAAACATAATCATCAAGTTTCAAAGTATACGATCCGAAAAGAATGTTCACCCCCTATTAAGTTTATCATATTAGAATAGCCTGGCTCCGTCTTCACCACATAAATACAAATGTCAAGCACCACGATGTCAAGTCAGGCAATTGGATCGTACTTTTTAACGCGCTTCAGCTTTTTATTACTCGCGCAATATATGAGCGTGAACCATGGATATAGCATAAAGGTGGAATAGAATATGGTGGTAGGTTTTAAAGGGGTGAAAAGTGGAGAAGAAAGTGTCGCATCAACTAGGCATATCAACGGGCTATCGAGATGCTCATCAATAGATATCAATGCGAAGAGTAGGGATTGCCATGCAATGGATGCACTAGAGCTATAAGTGTATGAAAGCTCAACGAAAGCTAAGTGGGTGTGCATCCAACTTGCTTGCTCATTAAGACCTCGGGCATTTGAGGAAGCCCATCATCGGAATATACAAGCCAAGTTCTATAATGAAAAATTCCCACTACCATATGGAAGTGATAAACATGAGACTCTCTATATGAAGAACATGGTGCCACTTTGAGGCACAAGTGTGGAATGAGAGGTAGTAGCACTGTCCCTTCTCTCTTTTCTCTCATTTATTTATTGTTTTTCTTTCTTTCTTTCTTTCTTTTTCTTTTTCTCTCTTTTTTTCTTTATTTTTCTTTTATTTTTTCGTCCGGAGTCACATCCCGACTTGTGGGCGAATCATTGTCTCCATCATCCTTTCCTCACTGAGACAGTGCCCTAATAATGATAATCATCACACTTTTATTTACTCACAACTCAACATGAAAAACTGTATGACTCTATATGAATGCCTCTGGTAGTGTATCAGGATGTGCAATGATCAAGCGTAACATGTATAAAAAATGATGAATGGTGGCTTTGCCACAAATACTATGTCAGCTTATATGATCATGCAAAGTAGTATGACAATGGAAGTACAAGTCATATGATGTGACGGTGGAAGTTGTATGGTAATATATCTCGGAATGGCTATGGAAATGCCATGATAGGTAGGTATGATGGCTGTTTTGAGGAAGATATAATGAGGCTTATGTGCAACAGAGCGTATCATGTCAGGGGGTTTGGATGCACCTGCGAAAGTTGCACCGATCCTCAAGGTGAGAATGGGCAATGCAAGGTACCAAAGAGGCTAGCAAATATGTGGAGGTGAAGGTGCGTATATCCATGGATTCACATTAGTCATGAAGAACTCACATACTTATTGCAAGATTTTATTAGCTCTCTCGAAGCAAAGCACTACTCACATGCCCCTAGGGAGGAGGTTGGTAGGATTTAACCATCGCGCGGCCCCGATCTAAACAGCACTAGGATTTCAACGAGGAATAAGTATGCTCACACATCATCACCATGCTATAAAAATATTTGGATGAACAACAAGTTAACAACCTCTAATTCACGAAAGCTTTATTAACCAATGATCACGCACTCATGCTTTTTCACATTACCACATTAATATCATTCACCATGATTTCTCTTTTATGTGCTACATGTGGTTTTGATTATGCACTCATTGAATACCTATTATTTTTGGACTAGTCTTATAACCCATGCAAATTACCGTCGCTGTTTATTAACTCTCAAACAAATATAAGTGAAGAACGAGAGTGCAATTATTTCTATAAAATCTATACGCCACCGTGCTCTAGTGTAGTACTAGAGCAACTGCCAAGCTCAAAAGATATAAGTGAAGCACATAGCGTATTATAATAAATTATGATGATAGTGTGTCTCTCTTAAGTGGGTGTGTGCAGCAAACAATCACTACTAGAAAAAAGGCTGTTAGTGGCGCACCGGTTTTTGCTATTAATGGCGCACTATAGGTGCGCCACTATTAACACGCCACTAGTAACAAATAGTAATGGCGCACCTCTGGTGCGCCATTAGTATCCCAGATAATAGTGGCGCACCACATAGTGCGCCATTACTATCTCGGGTAGTAATGGCGCACCACATGTGCGCCATTACTACCTTTTCAGGTGCGCCACTGGTAACTTTTATTATTATTTTTTGTCGATTTTTTTTTTGAATTTGGAAGCGGGAAAATAGTAATGGCGCACATTCTAACCCCCATGGTGCGCCATTACTATTTTGAATTTTGAATCTGGATCTGGATCGCGATTTTTTTGCCCTTTTTTTTTCTCGTTTTTTTTGCTCCTTTTTTTGCACGATATTTTTTCAAATTTTGTTCTCATTTTTGGATCTTGTACGTTCTTTTGCCGGAGAGGAGTTCGCCGGAGAGGTGGCCCGAGAAGAGACCGTGAGGAGGAGAGGAGGGAGGAGGAGGAGGTCACCGGAGAGGAGCTCGCCTACAACGTCGGAGAGGAGGAGGAGGAGGTCACCGGAGAGGAGCTCGCCTTCATCGCCGGAGAGGAGGAGGAGGTCTCCGGAGAGGAGTTTACCGGAGAGGAGGGAGGAGAAACCGTGAGGGGAGGGGAGGAGAGGAGGGAGGAGGAGCTCACCGGAGAGGAGGGAGGAGGAGATCACCGGAGAGGAGGGAGGAGGAGCTCACCGGAGAGGAGGGAGGAGAAACCATGAGGGGAAGGGAGGAGAGGAGGGAGGAGGAGGTCGCCGGGGAGGAGGAGGAGGTCGCCGGAGAGGAGTGGGAGGAGGTCACCGGAGAGGAGGAGGAGGAGGTCGCCGGAGAGGGAGTGGAGGAGATGGAGTGGAGGAGAGGTGGAGTGGAGGAGAAAAATGAAGAGGTAAGGAGGAGAGGACCCCGCCCAACCATATATACGGCATAGTAATGGCGCACCGTGGGCAGGTGCGCCATTACTAACTTTTTTTTATTTTTTTGATTTATTTTGAATTTTGAAGGCGGGAAGATAGTAATGGCGCACCTAGGTGTGGTGCGCCATTACTATGTAGCATAGTAATGGCGCACGTTGGTGTGGTGCGCCATTACTATTTTTAAATTTTTTTGAATTTTGAAGGCGGGAAAATAGTAGTGGCGCACTATGCACTGGTGCGCCATTGCTAAGTTTTTTCAACTTTTTTTTATTTTTTTGATTTATTTTGAATTTTGAAGGCGGGAAGATAGTAATGGCGCACCTAGGTGTGGTGCGCCATTACTATGTAGCATAGTAATGGCGCACCTTGGTGTGGTGCGCCATTACTATTTTTAAATTTTTTTGAATTTTGAAGGCGGGAAAATAGTAGTGGCGCACTATGCACTGGTGCGCCATTGCTAAGTTTTTTCAACTTTTTTTTATTTTTTTGATTTATTTTGAATTTTGAAGGCGGGAAGATAGTAATGGCGCACCTAGGTGTGGTGCGCCATTACTATGTAGCATAGTAATGGCGCACCTTGGTGTGGTGCGCCATTACTATTTTTAAATTTTTTTGAATTTTGAAGGCGGGAAAATAGTAGTGGCGCACTATGCACTGGTGCGCCATTGCTAACTTTTTTTAATTTTTTTATTTTTTTGCCTCCAGATCTTAAAAGCATCGTAACTTTTTTTCTGTTAGGTTTTTGAGGATTCTAAAAAATCGATAACGGGCGTAGACTTATTAATGGGTTAGTACTGAAATTATAAAACTTGGATGGTTAATGAGAATAACTTAACTTGAGCAACCACTGGAATCTTAAACATGTAGAACTGGATACTTGGTAGTTGTCATCGAAGTAATTAAAAGCTATTGAATTACATGAGGGTAAATGACCAACTATCTTGACATAGTTCTTGAACTAAATGCCATTCTTTCATCTAATGAACAAAAATTGGAAGCTCTAGTGGTGATGGGATTGACATTAGACAAAATGCTAAGTGATCCTGATAATACCAGTGACTTAGGTGCGGCCGGGGCACCGAGCTGGTCTTTTGATCTATCCACTTTCCCCCTTGGGGTACGGAGCAGTTGAGTCTAATGCTACACGATGCCACAATGCTTAAGTGTAGTGAGTGAGTTCTTTATGACTAATGGAAGTTCAAACCTGCACACTTCCGTTTCATCTTATATTGCTAACCTCTTCGGTCCGCAGCATTGCCCACTTCACATTGAGGCTTTTGGAGCATTCTTCGCTGGTGTAACAGCCCAAGATTAGCACTTTCCTTTGGAATTTATTTGTGCATCATGATCATCTCATTAACATCATATTTATTTAATTTTAATTTGAAAATGAGGATTAATTCAATCCCGATGTTTTTACTAAAGAGCAAAACCCTAAAATGCCAATTGTCCGAAATGCCCTCTTAAACAATAATCGTTTGGCAATGGCCTTATATTAATTATGTGGGGGATCTCATATTTTATCAAGGATTAAAATGATTTAATTTGGCATTTTTGGATTAAATGCTAAACCTAATTAATTGGGTTCATGTTGCTAATAAAAAAATATGAGCCCATCAATCCTGGAAAATTATGTATGGCTTTAGTTTGCTTTAGTGAGGCTACACTAAAATTTGCAGAATATTTGGAGGTATTTTGGACCCTCAAACATTTTGCAGACAGGAGAAAAACAAATAAAATGATTATAACAGAGGCTCTCTTTCTTCTCTCTGGCTCAGCCCATTGGACGACAAATAGGAAATAGCGCTCAGTGGTGCAGTGCAACAGAAGTGAGGGAGATGTCATCGTCTACCTCGGCCCCCCTGCTCCTGGCCATCCATCGCCAAGCATCATGGCTTGATGGCGCGCCGTAAGGGCCCCCTCTCGACCATATAAGCCTCCACCCAGTGCCCTAGCTCCTCCTTTCCCCCTGCCGTCTTCCTCCTCGCCTCGGGCTCTCTCTCTTTCTCCTGCCCTCTCTGAAGCTCGCAGACCCGAGCACGTGCCCGCGGCCACCATCCGTCATCGCCGTGTCGACCAGCCATCCCTTGCCTTGCCGGCATGTCCTTGAGATGCGCCTTGCTGTCACCGTCGAGAACACCGAAGCAATAGGTTGGGGACGGCCCCTCCGCGACTCCCCATTCGCTTCTTCATCACCACGAAGCTCCGTCCATGTGCGTCGTCTTCCCCCGCTCCGGCCTTCGCACGCCACCATCGAATCCGACTCCTCTCGACAAGCCCTCACGCCCCTGACCACTACTTCAACCCCAAGACGATGCCGCAAACCCCCAGGACAAGATCCTGATGAGCTTCGCCTCCTCCAACCACCTCTCAGTGACGCATGATGCTTGTGATCTGCGTTGGGTTTTCCGTGAAGAGGAACGGATGACGCAGCACAATGCGGGTAAGTATTTCTCTCAGTTAAGAACCAAGGTTTATCGAACCAATAGGTTCGCCGGAGAGGTGGGCCGAGAAGAGACCGTGAGGAGGAGAGGAGGGAGGAGGAGGAGGTCACCGGAGAGGAGCTCGCCTACATCGTCGGAGAGGAGGAGGAGGTGGTAACCGGAGAGGAGCTCGCCTACATCGCCGGAGAGGAGGAGGTGGTCGCCGGAGAGGAGTTCACCAGAGAGGAGGGAGGAGAAACCGTGAGGGGAGGGGAGGAGAGGAGGGAGGAGGAGCTCACCGGAGAGGAGGGAGGAGGAGATCACCGGAGAAGAGGGAGGAGGAGCTCACCGGAGAGGAGGGAGGAGAAACCGTGAGGGGAGGGGAGGAGAGGAGGGAGGAGGAGGTCGCTGGAGAGGAGGAGGAGGTCGCCGGAGAGGAGTGGGAGGAGGTCACCGGAGAGGAGGAGGAGGAGGTCGCCGGAGAGGGAGTGGAGGAGATGGAGTGGAGGAGAAAAATGAAGAGGTAAGGAGGAGAGGACCCCGCCCAGCCATATATACGGCATAGTAATGGCGCACCGTGGGCAGGTGCGCCATTAGTAACTTTTTTTTATTTTTTTTATTTATTTTGAATTTTGAAGGCGGGAAGATAGTAATGGCGCACCTAGGTGTGGTGCGCCATTACTATGTAGCATAGTAATGGCGCACCTTGGTGTGGTGCGCCATTACTATTTTTAAATTTTTTTGAATTTTGAAGGCGGGAAAATAGTAGTGGCGCACTATGCACTGGTGCGCCATTGCTAACTTTTTTCAACTTTTTTTTATTTTTTTGATTTATTTTGAATTTTGAAGGCGGGAAGATAGTAATGGCGCACCTAGGTGTGGTGCGCCATTACTATGTAGCATAGTAATGGCGCACCTTGGTGTGGTGCGCCATTACTATTTTTAAATTTTTTTGAATTTTGAAGTCGGGAAAATAGTAGTGGCGCACTATGCACTGGTGCGCCATTGCTAACTTTTTTCAACTTTTTTTTATTTTTTTGATTTATTTTGAATTTTGAAGGCGGGAAGATAGTAATGGCGCACCTAGGTGTGGTGCACCATTACTATGTAGCATAGTAATGGCACACCTTGGTGTGGTGCGCCATTACTATTTTTAATTTTTTTTGAATTTTGAAGGCGGGAAAATAGTAGTGGCGCACTATGCACTGGTGCGCCATTGCTAACTTTTTTTTATTTTTTTGCCTCCAGATCTTAAAAGCATCGTAACTTTTTTTCTGTTAGGTTTTTGAGGATTCTAAAAAATCGATAACGGGCGTAGACTTATTAATGGGTTAGTACTGAAATTATAAAACTTGGATGGTTAATGAGAATAACTTAACTTGAGCAACCACTGGAATCTTAAACATGTAGAATTGGATACTTGGTAGTTGTCATCGAAGTAATTAAAAGCTATTGAATTACATGAGCGTAAATGACCAACTATCTTGACATAGTTCTTGAACTAAATGCCATTCTTTCATCTAATGAACAAAAATTGGAAGCTCTAATGGTGATGGGATTGACATTAGACAAAATGCTAAGTGATCCTGATAATACCAGCGACTTAGGTGCGGCCGGGGCACCGAGCTGGTCTTTCGATCTATCCACTTTCCCCCTTGGGGTACGGAGCTGTTGAGTCTAATGCTACACGATGCCACAATGCTTAAGTGTAGTGAGTGAGTTCTTTATGACTAATGGATGTTCAAACCTGCACACTTCCGTTTCATCTTATATTGCTAACCTCTTCGGTCCTCAGCATTGCCCACTTCACATTGAGGCTTTTGGAGCATTCTTCGCTGGTGTAACAGCCCAAGATTAGCACTTTCCTTTGGAATTTATTTGTGCATCATGATCATCTCATTAACATCATATTTATTTAATTTTAATTTGAAAATGAGGATTAATTCAATCCCGATGTTTTTACTAAAGGGCAAAACATTAAAATGCCAATTGTCCGAAATGCCCTCTTAAACAATAATCGTTTGGCAATGGCCTTATATTAATTATGTGGGGGATCCCATATTTTATCAAGGACTAAAATGATTTAATTTGGCATTTTTGGATTAAACGCTAAACCTAATTAATTGGGTTCATGTTGCTAATAAAAAAATATGAGCCCATCAATCCTGGAAAATTATGTATGGCTTTAGTTTGCTTTAGTGAGGCTACACTAAAATTTGCAGAATATTTGGAGGTATTTTGGACCCTCAAACATTTTGCAGACAGGAGAAAAACAAATAAAATGATTATAACAGAGGCTCTCTTTCTTCTCTCTGGCTCAGCCCATTGGACGACAAATAGGAAATAGCGCTCAGTGGTGCAGTGCAACAGAAGTGAGGGAGATGTCATCGTCTACATCGGCCCCCCTGCTCCTGGCCATCCATCGCCCAGCATCATGGCTTGATGGCGCGCCGTAAGGGCCCCCTCTCGACCATATAAGCCTCCACCCAGTGCCGTAGCTCCTCCTTTCCCCCTGCCGTCTTCCTCCTCGCCTCGGGCTCTCTCTCTTTCTCCTGCCCTCTCTGAAGCTCGCAGACCCGAGCACGTGCCCGCGGCCACCGTCCGTTATCGCCGTGTCGACCAGCCATCCCTTGCCTTGCCGGCATGTCCTTGAGATGCGCCTTGCTGTCACCGTCGAGAACACCGAAGGAATAGGTTGGGGACGGCCCCTCCGCGACTCCCCATTCATTTCTTCATCACCACGAAGCTCCGTCCATGTGCGTCGTCTTCCCCCGCTCCGGCCTTCGCACGCCACCATCGAATCCGACTCCTCCCGACAAGCCCTCACGCCCCTGACCACTACTTCAACCCCAAGACGATGCCGCAAACCCCCAGGACAAGATCCCGATGAGCTTCGCCTCCTCCAACCACCTCTCAGTGACGCCTGATGCTTGTGATCTGCGTTGGGTTTTCCGTGGAGAGGAACGGATGATGCAGCACAATGCGGGTAAGTATTTCTCTCAGTTAAGAACCAAGGTTTATCGAACCAATAGGTTCGCCGGAGAGGTGGGCCGAGAAGAGACCGTGAGGAGGAGAGGAGGGAGGAGGAGGAGGTCACCGGAGAGGAGCTCGCCTACATCGTCGGAGAGGAGGAGGAGGAGGTCACCGGAGAGGAGCTCGCCTAAATCGCCGGAGAGGAGGAGGAGGTCGCCGGAGAGGAGTTCACTGGAGAGGAGGGAGGAGAAACCGTGAGGGGAGGGGAGGAGAGGAGGGAGGAGGAGCTCACCGGAGAGGAGGGAGGAGGAGATCACCGGAGAGGAGGGAGGAGGAGCTCACCGGAGAGGAGGGAGGAGAAACCGTGAGGGGAGGGGAGGAGAGGAGGGAGGAGGAGTTCCCCGGAGAGGAGGAGGAGGTCGCCGGAGAGGAGTGGGAGGAGGTCACCGGAGAGGAGGAGGAGGAGGTCGCCGGAGAGGGAGTGGAGGAGATGGAGTGAAGGAGAGGTGGAGTGGAGGAGAAAAATGAAGAGGTAAGGAGGAGAGGACCCCGCCCAGCCATATATACGGCATAGTAATGGCGCACCGTGGGCAGGTGCACCATTACTAACTTTTTTTTATTTTTTTGATTTATTTTGAATTTTGAAGGCGGGAAGATAGTAATGGCGCACCTAGGTGTGGTGCGCCATTACTATGTAGCATAGTAATGGCGCACCTTGGTGTGGTGCGCCATTACTATTTTTAATTTTTTTTGAATTTTGAAGGCGGGAAAATAGTAGTGGCGCACTATGCACTGGTGCGCCATTGCTAACTTTTTTCAACTTTTTTTTATTTTTTTGATTTATTTTGAATTTTGAAGGCGGGAAGATAGTAATGGCGCACCTAGGTGTGGTGCGCCATTACTATGTAGCATAGTAATGGCGCACCTTGGTGTGGTGCGCCATTACTATTTTTAAATTTTTTTGAATTTTGAAGGCGGGAAAATAGTAGTGGCGCACTATGCACTGGTGCGCCATTTCTAACTTTTTTTAATTTTTTTATTTTTTTGCCTCCAGATCTTAAAAGCATCGTAACTTTTTTTCTGTTAGGTTTTTGAGGATTCTAAAAAATCGATAACGGGCGTAGACTTATTAATGGGTTAGTACTGAAATTATAAAACTTGGATGGTTAATGAGAATAACTTAACTTGAGCAACCACTGGAATCTTAAACATGTAGGCATTACTAACGTCTCACACACGCAGGCACACACCCCCACCAGACATAGCAATGGCGCACCACACCAAGGTGCGCCATTACTATGCTACATAGTAATGGCGCACCTTACCTTGGTGTGGTGCGCCATTGCTATGTCTGGTGGGGTGGGGGGATGGACTAAAAAAATAGCAATGGCGCACTGCTCAGGTGGTGTGCCACTACTAAAAAAATAACAATGGCGCACCTGCTTCTGGTGCGCCATTGCTATATAGCAGTGGCGCACCACATTCATGGTGCGCCATTAATGTCCATATTATCTATAGCCGTTTTCCTAGTAGTGAATGATTGTGGGAAACTAAAACAAAAAGCAAACTAAAGCAAATGACGCTCCAAGAAAAACTCATATCATGTGATGAATAAAAATATAGCTCCAAGTGACATACCGATAGATCGAGACGAAAGAGGGGATGCCTTCCGGGGCATCCCCAGGCTTAGATGCTTGATTCTTCCTAGAATATTACCTTGGGGTGCCTTGGACATCCCCAATCTTAGGCTCTGGCCACTCCTTATTCCTTCGTCCATCGTGATAACACCCAAAACTTGAAAACTTCAGCACATAAAACTCAACAAAAAACCCGTGAGATCCGTTAGTATAATAAACATATCAAATACTTTAGGTACTGTTATAAATTGATTCATATTTTAATATTGCATAAGGTGCTGTATTCTAACTTCTCCATGACTTATACCCCCCGATATAATCCATGGCATCATCAAACAAGCAAAACATGCAAGCAAAAACAGAATCTGTCTAAAACAGAACAGTTTGAAAGATCTGTATAGAAACTATACTTATGTATCTATAAAAATTGTGAAAAATTAGGAAAACCTGGGGGATTTGTATAAGTATACTCTGTAAAAAATTCAAGAATTTACCATGCTCTAGCAGAGAACCAAAAATTCTGCACTGGAGGCGAAAGTTTCTGTTTTTGCACAGCATCAATTATACTCATCATCCAAATTATCCCAAAGGCTTTACTTGGCACAAACAATAATTAAAACATAAAAACACAATCATTACAGCGGCAACAATCATGTTATGACACACAAACATAATGTAGACCAAGAAAAATAGGATAACTATTGGGTTGCCTCCCAACTAGCGCTATTGTTTTATGCCCCTAGCTAGGCATAACGCGTATGATCAAGTGTTGTCATCCTTGACATCAAGCTCCTTAATAACACAACCTTTATTCTTAGGAACAATAGGAAGCTTGAAAATAGGGTCCTTTATCAGGTTTATAAAGTTTGGATGAACACTAATCATTTTGAGATCTTCGTTCCTTTTGGTAGGAGGGGTACTAATGCTCTTGGGAACATATATGAACTTGGGACTTTTATTTCGAGAAGTACTAGCGTTAGCTTTTGAGGGTGTGAAAGCGGAATGTACTTTATCAATGACTTCCTCCATTTTATCAATCCTATTCAAGCTTTGTTCTACCCTCTCATCAATAATTGTATCATTCTCCTTTAAAGTTTTCAAAGTCATTCCTACTCGTGACCCAAATTGAGTGATATGATTATGACGCTTTTTATCTAACTCCTCAATATTTTCATTAGTAGTTATTTTGTTTTCAATAACATCAAGCCTTTGCATAACATGTTCCATGGTCAAAAAAATTTCATTAATAATAAGAGGAGGTGACCCTACCAAATTTTCCATGGCCTTAAAAACATCCGAAGTGTGACTCATTAAGAAATTACCACCGGCGATCATATCAAGTACAAATCTATACCAAGTAGTAATACCAACATAGAAATTATGAAGCACGATGCTAGGAGATTGCTTATGGATTGATTTATTTTGAGCATTGCAAATCCTATACCATGCATCTTTCAAACTTTCTCCTCCCCTTTGTTTAAAATTGAGTACCTCATTATCGGGAGTGAAAGGAACAAAAGAAGAACTAGCCATAGCGACAAGCGACAAGTAAACTAGCAAGCGACAAAGTAAACTACTAACAAGCAAAGATAAATATTTTTGTATTTTTGATTTTTATAATGCAAACTAAATATAACAGCAAATAAAAATAAGAACAAGTGAATGATAATTTATGTGAAGTTACTTGATAGTTGATGATGATATTCCCCGGCAACGGTGCCAGAAATCCTTCCTGATGCTTGTGATCTGCGTTGGGTTTTCCGTGAAGAGGAATGGGTGATGCAGCACAATGCGGGTAAGTATTTCCGTCAGTTAAGAACCAAGGTTTATCGAACCAATAGGAATATCGGTCATCAACCATCTTCAGTGGCTGCACACAAAAGAGCACACACTTGCACCCAACGCGGCAAGAGGGTTGTCAATCCCCTTGATCTCCTTATTTGCAAGTAAATGATATGTGTAGATGATAGTAGATAATTGTAAATTGCGGAATAAAATAAAAGTAAATAAATTGCAGCAAGGTATTGGAAGCATTTGTCAACTTATAAGTGAATAGACCCGGTGGCCATAGTTTTCCCTAATGGCATCTCTAATGTAGTAGGCATATGGTAGGTAAACAAATTACTATTGGGCAATTGATAGAAGAGCGGATAGTTATGCAATATTTATTTACGGCAATGATCATGTATATATAGTCATCACATCCATAAGCAAATAGGCCGACTCCTACCTGCACCAATTACTATTACTCCACCCATCGACCGCTATCCAGCATGCATCTAGAGTATTAAGTAAAATAGAGTAATGCTTGGAGAACGATGACATGATGTAGACAAAGAGAATTAAATTAATATGAACTAACCCCATTGTTTTATCCTTAGTGGCAGCAATACAAAGGCGTGTCTTGTCCCTTTCTGTCACTAGGATATAGAGCACTGCCAGATTGAACCCACTACAACGCACCCCTCTCACTGAAGAAATATCAATCTAGTTGGCCAAACTATCTCAATAGATCAGAGAGATTTACGAAGCTATAATGATCATTCAAATAAGAATCATAATAATCAGAGGTGACCCAAATACTTTTCATGAATAATCTGAACATAAACCCACAATTCATCGGATCCCAACAAACATACCGCACAAAAGGATTACATCAGATAGATCAAAGCAAAGATGCGATGATCATTGTATTGAAGATCAACAGAGAGAGAGAGATAGCCATCTAGGTACTAACTACGGACCCGTAGGTCTGTGGTGGACTACTCACAAATCATCATGGAGGCAGCAAGGGTGATGTAGAGCCCCTCCGTGATCCATTCCCCCTCTGACAGATCACCGGAAAAGGTCGCCAGATGGGCACGCAGCGGAACAGAGACTTGCGGTGGCGGAAAAAGTGTTTCCGAAGCTTTCCTAGGGTTTTTGGAATATTTGTGAATTTATAGGCCAGAGAGGGGCACTAGAAGGCAGCTGAGGTGGCCACAAGGCAACAGGGCGCGGCGTGGCCCCCTGGCGCACCCTGTTGGCTTGTCGCTCCCTCGTGCGGCCTCTCGTCTCCTCCCAAAGCTTCCAGGTCTTCTTTTGGTCCAAAAAAAAGCATATTAAAGTTTCGTGGCTATTGCACTTCGTTTGGTATGGTAAACCTGAAAAGCAAAAAACATGCAGAAAACAGCAACTGGCACTGGGCACTGGGTTAATAGGTTAGTGCTCAAAAATAATATTAATTGGTAAATAAACACCCAAAAATTATCCTGGAATGATAATATAATAGCATGGAACAATCAAAAATTATAGATGCATTGGAGACGCATCAACGCCGAGCGCCCGCAGCCACTGCTGTCGATGAAGCCATCGCCACAAAGCTCCCTAGCCCTCCCTGGCTCGCCATCACGCTCGAGGTGAGCTCCGCGGGCTTTCCCCCCTTTTCCTGTGCTCGCCCGTGAGTTCCGGCGATCAGACGGCATGCTCTCACTGCGCTCCAGCCGTGCACCATGCGCCGCCATGCCAAAGGCCGGTCCTTGGCCGGTACAATCCGGTTCGGTCTAGTTAATTAATTTTGGTCTTTTTCTTTTTAACAGAAGGAACTGAGGAGTGGGCTCGAACCGCCCTGTTAACTAGTCAATTGTAGACTCGGTTGGCTCCGCCCACTGGCCCACTGTGAGCCTCGATAGCTAGTTGGCCCACCTTGATAATGCCTTTACCTACCATTCCTAGCATGACTAGTTCCTTGCTTCTGCTATTGCCATGTTAGCCTTGTTTATTTGCCATAGTATGCTATGCTTAGGGTTTTTCTTGACTCATGTCATATCTAGCTGATGTTGCCTGTGGGTAGTTGACCTGGCTTTGATACATTCATGTTGTGCTATGTAGATAATTATGTTAACCTATAATAAGGCAAAGGTGGGAGTCCATGCTGGATGAATTGGTGTTTTATTCCACTCGAGCCGATACTAGGACCGAAGTTCTTGTTATCTTGATCCAAGGATGAGTGTACTCAACCTCTTGTTGAGGGATGTGGGACCACTCTCGACCTAGTACCTTACCTCAGACCTGTCCAGGGGCCACATAGTTTGGGATTTCAATTTGGCATATGCATAGTCGATTTATTCATGTGGTTATCCTGTTATGGACGAGATGGATGCATGCATAGTAGGAATTGTGGTGCAGCCAAGCGTTTTATATTGCGAGATTGCCTTGAGCCCCACGCACAACACTTGGGTCCATTTTAGAGAACTTGGCTCGACTCACGATTCGGGTACAACTCAGTTGGGTGGCTCCTCGGAATTGTTTGCAACGTAGAAGAAGTGTCGGGGGACAATCTCACTCTGCCAACACATCTTGTGAAGTGTGCTACTCATGGTTATCAAGAGAGATTGGCACATGTTAGGGTAAATTGGTACACCCCTGCGGGGTTAAATCTATCTGAATAGCCATGTCCACGGTTATGGACAACTTGGATATTTTGTACTTGATCCTAGAACAACTTCAACTAATATTCAATAAAACTTGCCAACCTAGGTGTGAGGGCCTTGGGATCACTTCCTCGTGGGTGATGCAAGGTAGTGTATTGATGTGGTGGCAAGGTTTGATGGCTCATATATGCTCTCCTAAATTATCTTTGATAAAAAGAAGTTATAGCCTGTCTCTATAGAATGCTAGTGCTTTCTACTGCTTAACCAACATGTACCCCCTTCCCTTTGATACTGATTCATATGTGTATTTAGTTCTGATGTAAGTATTGTAAGTATAGTTGAGTACTCACCTTGCTTTATTTATTCCGTTGATCCAAATGCTGCAAATCAGATAGTAGCATTTGGAGACAGGTGATCTCTTGTGGTGAAGGACGACGTTAGCTATGGTTATCCTAGGCAGTGGTCTTATGGATGCCATCTGCTTTTATTTAGCCTCCTTAAGGCAGTTGTTAAATTGCACCTGTCTAAGGTATATTTTCGCTTCCGTTGTGAGAGCCACAACTTGGTCGAAAGCCCGTTGTTTGTATTCATTTGTTAAATTTGACTCGTTGGAGTTGTTGTATATATGTTGTAGTTTTTTTGTAGTGTTCTATTGTCATACGTGCCCTTTCACCCACATAGCATGCATGTTGAGTGGGCATCCTTGGGTCGATACTATGCATTTGCTAGCGGAGGTGCTAGACCTGTACAGTGCTGGTCCTAGGGCATTACAGCTGGTACATGATACGTCTCCAACGTATCTATAATTTTTGATTGTTCCATGCTGATATGTTATCATTCGAGGATACTTTTTGGGCATTTTTTTACCAATTTATAATATTTTTGAGCACTAACCTATTGACCCAGTGCCCAGTGCGAGTTGCTGTTTTCTGCATGTTTTTTGCTTTTCAGGTTTACCCTACCAAACGAAGTCCAATTGCCACGAAACTTTAATATGATTTTTTTGGACAATATGAAGACCTGGAAGCATCGGAATTCGACGAGAGGAGGCACGAGGGGCCCCCAAGCCAATAGGGCGCGCCAGGGGCCTAGCCCGCGCGCTGGTAGCTCGGGAAGCCCCTGGCCGCCCTCTCGCGTACCTCTTTGGCCTATAAATTCTCATATATTCTAAAAACCCTAGGGGAGCACCAGAAACACTTTTTCTGCCGCCGCAAGTCCCTGTTCCACCGTATACCCACCTGGGGACCTTTTCCGGCGATCTGCAGGAGGGGGAATCGATCACGGAGGGGCTCTACATCACCCTTGTTGCCTCCGTGATGAGATGTGAGTAGTCCACTACAGACCTACGGGTCCGTGGTTTGTATCTAGATGGCTATCTCTCTCTCTTTTGATCTTCAATACAATGATCATCGCATCTTCGCTTTGATCCACTCGATGTAATTATGTGTTTGTTGGGATCCGATGAATTGTAGGTTTATGTACAGATTATTCATGAAAAGTATTTGAGTCACCTCTGATTATTATGATTCTTATTTGCATGATTATTATAGCTTTGTAATTCTCTCCGATCTATTTAAATAGTTTGGCCAACTAGATTGATATTTCTTCAGTGAGAGGGGTGCGTTGTAGTGGGTTCAATCTGGCGGTGATCTATATCCCAGTGACAGAAAAGGACAAGACACGCCTTTGTATTGCTGCCACTATGGATAAAACGATGGGGTTAGTTCATATTAATTGAATTATCTTTGTCTACAATATGTCATCGTTCTCCAAGCATTACTCTATTTGTCATGAACTTAATACGTAGAGAGGCAAGCATAGAAGCGTTCTTGAAGTGGAGTAATAGTAATAGGTGCAGGCAGGAGTCAGCCTATTTGCTTATGGACGTGATGCCTATATACACATGATCATTCCCATGAATAAAGATTGCATAACTATCCACTTTTCTATCAATTGCCTAACAATAATTTGTTTACCCACCGTATGCTTGCTATATTAGAGATGCCACTAGAGAAAACCACGACCCCCGGGTCTATTCAATTATAAAGTTACAAACGCTATCATTACCTTGCTGTTATTTATTTATTTTTATTTTATTTTGCACTTTACAATTCTCTACAATTATCTACACACCTTATGCACTTGCAAATAACGAGACCAATGGGATTGACAACCCTCTTGCCGCATTGGGTGCAAGTGATTGCTCTTTTGTGTGCACCACTATAACGGTTGACGAAGGATATTCCTATTGGTTCGATAAACCTTGGTTCTTAACTGAGGGAAATACTTACCCGCATTGTGCTGCATCACCCGTTCCTCTTCACGGAAAACCCAACACAGATCACAAGCATCAGGAAGGATTTCTGGCGCCGTTGCTGGGGAATATCATCATCAACTATCAAGTAACTTCACACAAATTATCATTCACTTGTTCTTCTTTTTATTTGCTGTTATATTTAGGTTGCATTATAAAAATCAAAAATACAAACATATTTATCTTTGCTTGTCACTAGTTTACTTCGTCGCTTGCTAGTTTACTTGTCCTGCTTGATACATTGCTTGCTTGGTGACCATGTCTAAAGATAAATTCCACAATATTTCTTACTATCAAAGAATGACCGAAATAGAAAGTTCTATGAAAACTTTCATGACTTCACAATATGAGCATAATAAATTCTTTGATTCTGAAATTTAAGGAACATTCAACTTTGTTGGACGCTATTAGTAGGCAACTTGATGAAGTCAATAAGGAAGTGTCTAATCTCCAATTACAATTTGCTCAAACTGAAGAGTTGATAGGAAAGATCTCTGATAAGCAAACCACTCTAGTTAATAGGATGGCTGCTAAACCGGAATCTGTCCCTATTAATAATCATGATGAAGATATTAAAATGCTTGGCACTTCTCCTATTGAATCTTTGTTTACTCATCTGAATTTAAATGATAAAGGGACTGGAGTTGAGCCAACTCTAGCTAGAGAGTCCCTTTTGCTTGAAGGGTGATGATACTAATGCTAAAACTGAAAAAAGTGGGTTTGGAGAGATTAAAACTTTGACTAGTGATGTGCCCACTATCATGGATTAAAAGGATTTTAATTATGAGAGCTGATCTTTAGTAGAATGTATTTCCTTGTTGCAATCCATTATTAGCTCACCTAATGCTTATGAGCAAAATAAAGCTTTTACTAATCATATAGTAGAAGCGATGATGAAAGCTCATGACGAGAAACTTGAACTAGAAGTTTCTATTCCTAGAAAATTGCATGATGAATGGGAAGCTACTATTAAAATAAAGCTAAAATAATATGAATGCAATGCTTTTTGTGACTTTGGTGCTAGTGTTTCAACTATACCTAAATCTCTTTGTGATGTGCTTGGCCTCACGAATATTCAAGATTGTTCCCTAAACTTGCATCTTGCGGATTCTACCATCAAGACCCTTAGGTAGAATAAATGATGTTCTTATCATTGCTAATAAAAATTATGTGCCTGTAGATTTCATTGTGCTTGATATTGAATGCAATCCTACTTGTCCAATAATACTTGGAAGACCCTTTCTACGAACTATAGGTGCAATAATTGACATGAAAGAGGGAAACATACGATTCCAATTCCCATTAAAGAAAGGGATGGAACACTTCCCTAGAAAGAGAATCAAACCACCTTATGAATCTATCACGAGGGCCACTTATGGGTGGAGTGTCAAAGATGAGAACACTTGATCATACATGCTATGCCTAGCTAGGGGCATAAAACAATAGCGCTAGTTGGGAGGCAACCCAATAGTTATCTTAATTTTTGCTTTTTACTTTCTGTTTTAATGTCACAACATGATTGTTTCCTCTATAATTATTGTGTTTTTATGTTTTAATTAGTGTTTGTGCCAAGTAAAGCCTTTGGAATAATTTGCATGATGAGTATGATAGATGCTGTGCAAAAACAGAAACTTTCACCTCCAGTCCAGAATTTTTAATTCTCTTCTGGGGGTGGTAAATTCTTGAAATTTTTACACAATATTGTTATACAAATTCGCCAGGTTGTCCTAATGTTTTAGAATTTTTAGAGATACAGAAGTATAGTTTCCAAACAGATCTTTACAGACTGTTCTGTTTTAGACAGATTCTGTTTTTGCTTGCATGTTTGCTTGTTTTGATGATGCCATGGATTATATTGGGGGGTATAAGTCATGGAGTAATTAGAATACAGTACCTTATGCAATAATAAAATATGAATCAATTTATAACAGTATCTAAAATATTTGATATGTTTATTATACTAACGGATCTCACGAGCTTTCTGTTGAGTTTTGTGTGCTGAAGTTTTCAAGTTTTGGGTGTGATCACGATGGACGAAGGAATAAGGAGTGACAAGAGCCTAAGCTTGGGGATGCCCAAGGCACCCCAAGGTAATATTCTTGGAAGACTCAAGCGTCTAAGCTTGGGGATGCCCCGGAAGGCATCCCCTCTTTCGTATCAATCCATCGGTATGTCACTTGGAGCTATATTTTTATTCATCACATGATATGTGTTTTGCTTGGAGCGTCGTTTGCTTTTGTTTGCTTTTACTTTCTGTTTCCCACAATCATTGCTTGCTGCACACATCCACTTGAGAGAGACACAATATCATCATAATTTGTTATAATACTCTATGTGCTTCACTTATATCTTTTGAGTTAGGCAGTTGCTCTAGTACTTCACTTATATCTTTTTGAGCACGGTGGCGTGTAGATTTTATAGAAATAATATGCTCTCGTTCTTCACTAATATTTATTTGAGAGCTGAATAAATAGTGATGGTAATTTGCATGGGTCATAAGACTAGTCCAAAAATAATAGGTATTCAATGAATGATAATCAAAACCATCATGTAGCACATATAGAGAAATTGTGGGTTAATGACATTAATGTGGTAATATGAAAAAGGTCTGAGTCCATAATTGTTGATTCGTATAAGTGTCGAGATTAAGAGGTGTTAACTTGTTATTCATCTAAAAATTAAAGAGGCATGGTGATGATGTGTGAGCATTTCTATTCCTCGTTGAAATCCTAGTGTTGTTTCGAGTCGGGGGCGCGCGATGGTTAACTCCTACCAACCGCCTCCCTCGGGGCATGCGAGTAGTACTTTGATTTGTGATAAAACTAATAAAAATTTGCAATAAGTATATGAGTTCTTTATGACTAATGTGACACCATGGACATACGCATCTTCACCTTCTCATATTTGCTAGCCTCTTCGGTACCGTGCATAGCCCATTCTCACCTCGAGGATCGGTGCAACCTTCGCCGGTGCATCCAAACCCCGTAACATGATACGCTCTGTTGCACATAAGCCTCATTATATCCTCCTCAAAACAGCCACCATACCTACCTATTATGGCATTTCCATAGCCATTCTGAGATATATTGCCTTGCAAATTTCATCGTCACTTCACATGACTAGTTCGTTCATCGTCATATTGCTTTGCATGATCATATAGAGATGACATAGTATTTGTGGCGAAGCCACCGTCTATCATGTTTTTGATACATGTCATGCTAGATCATTGCACATCCTAGTACACTGCCAGAGGCTTTCACAGAGAGTCATATCTTCCTATCAGTTCTTCATATTGAGTTGTAAGTAAATAAAAGTGTGATGATCATCCTTATTAGAGCATTGTCCCGGTGAGGAAAGGATGATGGAGACTATGATTCCCGCACAAGTCGGGATGAGACTCCGGACGAAAAATAAAGTAAAATGGGGGAGGCCAAATGAGCCCACCATATAAAAAAAATATTATGGGGGAGGAAAAAAGAAAAAAAAGAAAAGCCCACCATATAAAAAAAGAGAGAAGGGACTTTGCTACTATCCTTTACCACACTTGTGCCTCAAAGTGGCACCATGTTCTTCATATTGAGAGTCTCCTATGTTGTCACTTCCATATGCTAGTGGGAATTACCTTATCATAACAAACTTGGCTTGTATATTCCAATGACGGGCTTCCTCAAATGCCCTAGGTCTTCATGAGCAAGCAAGTTGGATGCACACCCCACTTAGCTTCAGTTGAGCTTTCATACACTTGTAGCTCTAGTGCATCATTTGCATGGCAATCCCTAATCCTCGCATTGACATCTATCAATGAGCATCTCCATATCTCGTTGGTACGCCTAGTTGATGTGAGACTATCTTCTCCACTTTTTACCCCTTTGATATCTACCACCATATTCTATTCCACCTATATGCTATGTCCACTGGTTCACGCTCATGTATTGCGTGAAGAATAAAAATTTGATGCATATTGAAAAAGTACGATCCAATTGCCTGACTTGGACACCGTGGTGCTTAACATTTGTATTTATGTTGTGAAGACGGAGTCATGCCTTGCTAATTTAATATGATGAATGGGGGTAAACATTCTTTTAGGATCGTATACTTTGAAAATCAATGATTTTGTTGCTTATACTTATAAATATTACTATGTTGCTGTTTGTTAATTCATTATTTCTCAATGAGCATACATACAAAAGATTACATAATGGATAGCATGTCAAATCAAAAAATATGTTTTATCATTTACCTACTTGAGGACGAGCAGGAATTAAGCTTGGGGATGTTGATACGTCTCCAACGTATATATAATTTTTGATTGTTCCATGTTGATATGTTATCATTCTAGGATACTTTTTGGGAATTTGTTTACCAATTTATAATATTTTGAGCACTAACCTATTGACCCAGTGCCCAGTGCCAGTTGCTGTTTTCTGCATGTTTTTTGCTTTTCAGGTTTACCCTACCAAACGAACTCCAATTGCCACGAAACTTTAATATGATTTTTTCTGGACAATATGAAGACCTGGTGTCGGTGTCAAAACCGGCGGATCTCGGGTAGGGTGTCCCGAGCTGTGAGACTAGAATCGATGGTAACAGGAGAAGTGGGAGACGATGTTTACCCAGGTTTGGGCCCTCCTATGGAGGTAATACCCTACGTCTAGCTTGATTATATTGATGGTATAAGGGTTACAGAGTTGATCTACCTCGAGATCGTATGATTAAAACCCTAGATGAGTTCTGTTGGCCTACAACCTAAAACCCTCCGGCTTATATAGACGCCGAGGGTACCTAGGGCTTACACATAGTCGGTTGCACATCAAAGGGAAAAAACATGCCTATCTACTGTCGACATCTTGGAGGACACGACATGGCTCCTTGAAACTTCTGCCTTGGCGACGGGGCCCCTGATCACCCAATGCTCATGAAGTGGCCCGCATAGTCCGGCCCATGAGAAATAGGTCGGCTATCCGAGGACCCCTTAAACCAGGACTCCCTCGGTAGCCCCCGGACTAGCCTCCAATGCCAAGGTATATCCGGATAATCTTGTACGCCGAAGTCTTCGGCTTGCGAGGCGAGTCCCTCCATCCCTTCTTGTTCGGCAACCATCCTGTCATCGGCGAAATCCCAAACGTCACGGGATTGCGGGGTCCATAGTAATAGCGTTTCTCGATCCTCGCGCGTCGTGGGGAGACGAGCGGTTCAGTAGCTTTTTACAAAACTACCCCTCCCACAAAAGAGGCACCACCCATTTAAACAAACTGAATCGTGGTCCAAGCCATATCTTCTTCTTCCCTATCGGAAAAAAGCCTCCAGCGAAAGGTCTCCACCAAAAATGACGAGCGCCCCCAGTTCCTCCTCGCATCCTTACGGATCCCGTCTCGGGGACTGGACAAGCTGCTCCGTGTCCCTCCTTCGACTACGGGACCTCGAGACCCAAGGGTACCTTCCCTCCTCAGATCTGACAGCTGTCCGCGCCGGTTTGTCTTCATTCAACGGCGAGGCCCTCGTGGAGAATTTCCCCCATCCACAAAAGGGGGAGCACGTATGTTTTGTGCCCTTCCTCCTGCGGGGTCTCGGGTTTCCCATTCATCCGTTCCTGAGAGGGTTACTGGTGTTTTATGGAATTCAGCTCCACCACCTCACCCCAGGGTCTATTCTGTACATTACGGGCTTCGTCGCCCTTTGCAAGATGTTCCAGGGCTGCGAGGCACACTTCGAATTGTGGAGGAAGTACTTCTGCCTCGTTCCCCGCACTCGAGACAAGACAATTTTTGAGGTCAGTGGAGCCGAAGTATATCCCGTGGGGACGCCGAAGGAGTCCGAAGTATGGACTTCGGAATGGTTTTATATCGAGGACGTCCCTCTATTCGATCCAGCTCGAAGGGGTCTGCCCGAATACTCCGACGCCCCTTTGAAGAAAAGGTACAACTGGCGCCCGAAGAGCCTGTCCCAAGAGGACAGCGTCGAGGTGCAGCGCTTATCAGCCCTTGTGAGTGTACTACCCCATCATAAGCTGACCATGATAGACGTCATGGCCGCCGCCATCACCCGGTTCGTCCAACCTCTTCAACAGAGGATACACCCCTTGTGGTGTTACAACGGGACAAGCGACACTACTCGCTCCCGATGACTGGGCCCTGCCGATCAAACAGCATTAGCCGCCGCACTTGCCGACCTATACAAAGGGGAGCAAGATGATTTTATTCGGCGGTCGACAAAGGAGGGATACTCAAGCCACAATCCCATCGAATGGGTAAGGCTTTCTACCCTATGACCACAGTTCGGTTTCTCAATTTGTCCCTTTTTGACCGAAGCCTTTAACTTTATGTGAACGGAATGGAGGAGCTTTATCGAGACAGTTAACTGTCCGGCCCCTCATCCCGAGGACTATTCCCGTGATGATGATCCGGGCTTCCATGATGACCCGGATCTGTCAATCGAGCTTGAAGACGGGGTTTTCTACCAGGAGGGCCTTGACGGCTCCAAGGTGGCTATTATAGCCGATTACCCTGGATCCTTCCCTTCCCCTGCGACAAGCAAGAAGAAGAAAAACTCGTCCCGCAAAAGGCAAGTATCCCCCACTGACCCAAACGCGCCGGCACCAACTCCCAAGCGCCGTAGATCCGCGCGACATACATCGGCAGTGGCGGCAGTGCCTTGGTCGGAATGCAACAAGGATCCGACAAATGAGCCGGTCACGGGGGCGAGCCCGCCTACGAGTTCATCCCAAAGGTATTTCGCTCGACCGTTTGATTTAGTATTATGATTGATAAAGCCTCACAAGAGACCTCTTTGTCAAAATATTCAGGCAAAGAGTTCGGCCGTCCCCCGCCGAGGACGTCGCCAGGGTGTCCGGCGACGCTCAAGATTCCAGGCCTTCCGCTCATGCTGAGCCTGCTACGAGGGTTCCCACCGCTGATCCAGCCCCAGCCGATTCTGCTGACGCTATATCCGTTACCAAATCTGAGGTTGGAAGCGCTATGCATCATTGGCGGCGACGAGAAGCCCTGCGTCACCTAGGCTTCTCCGAACAAGAGTTTAGTGCTCTGCACACGGTGGACGCGCACATCGGAGCAGCCCGAGCTCGGTTCGGGGAGGCCATGAAATTGATGCCGTCTAGCCTGCAGGTGAGTAGTCGGTTGTTAGAGTCCGAACACTCGTGTAAACCCAGTAGCCCCCGAGCATTGAATTGGTCGGCACGACCGAATTAAGGATCCTTGTATATATATATTTTTTTTTACTGCTAATGCAGGCCTCGAAGCAACAGAACGAGCGGCTGGCCAAGGAACTGGAAGCCAGCCGAACACAGGTGGAATCTATAAAGGCCGAATTGGAGCAAGTGAAGAGCTTTACTCGGGAGGCACATGGTGAGTATGTCTGTTCTGCTAATCTTAGTATATTCCCAAGCTGACGCGAGGGTACTATGTAGCAGCTGAATCAATAGGGCAATTACAAAGAGATTTGGATGTAGCCCGAGAATCTCAGCGATATGCCGAGTCCCAGCAAGAGGCTGGCTGTTTTGTTTTGCAATGACACCTTGAAGAGAAGAACCGCCTGAAGGAGGAGAACAAACAGCAGGCCGAAGAGATTGAGAGCTTAAAGACTCAATTGGCCCAGGCCCAAGGAGAGAACCAGAAATTACAGAGGGGCATGTTCGGTAAGTGTGATTCTAACATCACAAGGTATTTCTTATGAACGAAGCATAATACGCATGCCGTGACTCATGTACAGGTCTCCTGACTGGGCGACCCGAAGAAGAGATCGGATCCTACCAGGGAAGCCTTCTAAAAGAGCTGTCCGTCCTTCATGTGCGGGCTCGGAAGGCCATGAAAAGCATGGTGAAAGCATTGTGGCCCACCGAGTAGCCTCCGGAGGGGATGACCGAACTAGTCGATCGCTTCAAGGGAGCCCGAAGTAGGTTCGAGCTATGGAAGACATCGGCTTGTCGAAAGGGAGCACGAGAGGCGTGGGCGATGGTCAAGACCCGCTATACCGGACTTAACCCTGACCGTATGGCTCAGGTTGGGCCAGTTGGGTCAGATGGACAAGAAGTGCCGCTCCACCTGGTATACGATCAGGTGATGCCTGCCTCTCGTCTCTCACAAGAAGATTGCTCCCTGGACACCATAATCGACAATCTTGATCGGCAGCCAGATGTATGATTATATGTAACTATGTACTAATAATCGAGGAATTGCTCCGTCTGTGTTGTAAACTTTGTCTTAACCGGCCATCGGCTTCGGCCTCCCGCGCTAAGAGCTTGGGAGTGTTCCTTACCAATTATCACCCTAGGGGAGTTAATTATGTTCGGGGAACCAGGCAATCCGGCCATGTGGTGCGAACAGACAAAAAGCACACAGGGAGATATGTTATATTACTGCTTAGCGTAAGAAACATCTTCCGAAGAAAATAGTACCTCTATTGATACCTTTCTTCAGGGTGCGACGTAAATTGTAGGTAGAAGGCCGTATACTATTAGTATGCGACTAAGGGCTTTTGTACGAGAAGAAGCCCGAGTAATGGTCTTGACGACCATAGTATTATTAGTTGATTCCGTCGTAGCCGATCAATTGTCTGCTGAAGATAGCTAGCTTTTGGCTTCACCCGTCTGAGGTACGTATTCGGATGACCCGGTCGTAACAATCGCAGAGGTGCTCCCTTTACCCTCTAGCCGAACAATCGGGAACGTAGAGGGTAACCACAGGAGCAAGGCAACCCAGCTTGGCAAATTCTTAGTTCGAATTGATGCATATGATGGCTTAGGAACGACATGGGAAACATGCATACACAATAAATGTGAATAAGTGCGTATAATATGGAAACATTGGCTTCGGAAAAGAAGCCCCCACGTGCTGTGTTCGGATTTAATACTTAAGGGTGTACGCCGAAAATCTTTAGTACAAGATCGGTTGAGCCGAACATAGAGTTGGGGAGAAAAGGAAAGAAATCAAACCTGCCAAAAACAATGTGGGAGGGAAAAGAAACAACAAAGAAAAGAAAGAAAGAAAAAAAAAGGAGGGTAGAGAGTATGACGACACCGGTCTAGCCGTAGAAGCGACGAAGACGAGTTGCGTTCCATGGGTTTGGTTCAAGGCGGTTATCCGACGGGTTCCGAAGACGGTAAGCCCCTCCTGCGAGTACTTCGTCGATGATGAAGGGGCCTTCCCATTTGGTTTTGAGTTTATGCTTCGGCTTCTCCGGGAGCCGTAGGACGAGTTCGCCCACGTTGTATGCTTGTGCCCTGACCTCCCTGCTCTGGTAACGCCGGGCCTGCTGTTGATAAAAGGTAGAATGGGCCCGAGCTATGTCGCGCTCATCTTCCAAGGCGTCCAAGTCGTCTTGCCGATCTAACTCGGCCTCCCTTTCCTCGTACATGCGCACCCGTGGCACGTCGTGAATAATGTCGCAGGGGAGGAGTGCTACTGCCCCATAGACCATTAAGAACGGTGTGTCTCCCGTTGACCTACTCGGGGTGGTGCGCAGGCCCCATAGAACGGAGTCGAGCTCGTCAACCCAATGACAGTCGGACTCATGAAGAGACCGGAACAAACGTGGCTTAATGCCGCTCATAATGAGGCCGTTTGCTCGTTCGACTTGTCCATTGATCTGCGGATGATAAACCGATGCGTAATCGAGCTCGATGCCCATCTCCGCGCACTAGTCTTTGACCTCTTGGGCCGTGAAATTGGATCCGTTGTCAGTTATTATACTGTGCGGAACACCGCAACGGTGTACCACGCCGGATATAAAGTCAATTACTAGTCCGGACTTGGCTGATTTGACAGGCTTTGCCTCTATCCATTTGGTGAATTTGTCAACCATGACCAGTAGGCATTTATTCTTCTTGGTCCCCCCTTTAAGTGGTCCGACCATATCCAGCCCCCAGACCGCGAAGGGCCAGGTAATCGGAATAGTCCGAAGAGCTATTGGGGGCATGTGACATTGATTTGCAAAAAGTTGACACCCCACGCAATATTTGACAAATGACTGGGCGTCCGCCCGAGCTGTGGGCCAGAAAAAACCAGCCCGGAAGGCCTTGCTTACCAAGGCTCTTGCTGCGGCGTGATGACCACCCATCCCTGCGTGGACTTCGGCTAAAAGTTGCCGCCCTTCTTCCTCAGATATGCACCGTTGTAATATTCCGGTGGTGCTCTTCTTGTATAACTTACCCTCGTGTACCTTGTAGGCCTTGGAGCACCGAACTATGCGCCGCGCCTTCGTCTGATCGTCGGGGAGTTCTTTGCGAAGAAGGTAGGCGAGGAAGGGCTCGGTCCATGGCGCGATTTCTGCCATGACCTCGTGAGCCGAGGGCGTTTCGTTCATTACGGAGCCGCCGATGATTTGATCGTCTGGTTCATTTATAGGGGGAACAACCTCATCTGCACTGGTTAGATCGGCGCCCTTATTATCGTCCTGCCAAACCACGGATGGCTTAAAGAGCCGTTCCAGGAAAGTGTTTTGTGGGACAGGGTCGCGTTTGGCCCCCATACGAGCCAGTATGTCGGCAGCTTTGTTGTCGTCTCTAGTGACGTGGTGAAATTCCAGCCCCTCGAACCGTGCAGATATCTTGAGGACGGCGTTTCTGTATGCTGCCATCTTCGGGTTTTTGGCGTCAAATTCGCCGTTGATTTGGGAGATGTCCAGGTTGGAGTCTCCCCGTACCTCCAGCCGGCGTATGCCCATTGATGCTGCCATCCGAAGACCGTGCAGACGGGCTTCGTATTCGGCTGCATTGTTGGAGTCGGCATACATGATCTGCAACACGTATCGAACGTTGTCGCCTGTGGGGGATGTGAGAACAACTCCAGCCCCCAGTCCGGCCAAAGTTTTGGATCCATCGAAGTACATCGTCCAATGGGAGTATGTACTATATTCCCTAGGGAGCTCGGCCTCTGTCCATTCGGCGAGAAAATCTGCCAGCACCTGAGACTTAATAGCTCATCGTGGTTTGTAGATAATTTCAAAAGGAAGGAGCTCAATGGCCCATTTAGCTATGCGGCCGGTGGCGTCCCTGTTGTTGATTATATCGTTCAAGGGTACTTCGGATGCCACCGTGACCGAACACTCTTGGAAGTAGTGTCTTAGTTTCCGTGATGCCATGAATACTGTATAGGCTATCTTCTGGTAGTGCGGGTATCTGGACTGGCATTGCGTTAGTACTTCTGACACGTAATATACTGGCTTCTGTATCCGGAATTTGTGTCCCTCCTCCTCTCGTTCGACTACGAGCACTGCGCTAACGACTTGGTTGGTGGCCGATATGTATAATAACATGGGCTCACCCGCGCCTGGTTCTGTGAGTATGAGGTTACTTGCCAGGAGTGTCTTAGTTTCTTCTAACGCAGCTTTTGCTTCATCGGTCCATTCGAAATTCTTGGTCCGTTTCAGCAATTTGTAGAGCGGTAAAGCCTTTTCACCGAGGCGGGAGATAAAGCAACTCAATGCCGCCACGCAACCAGTCAACCTTTGGACATGCTTTAGCTCAGTGGGAACTGCAAGTTCTGATAAGGCACGGATCTTGGCCGGATTCGCTTCTATTCCTCCATGGGAAACGATGAATCCGAGCAGTTTACCAGCGGGAACTCCGAATACACACTTCTCCGGATTGAGTCGTATATCATACTCGCGTAGGCTGGCAAAGGTTTGCCTTAGGTCGTCGATCAGATGGCTGACGTGTTTGGTTTTGATTACCACGTCGTCCACGTATGCCTCGACTGTTTTACCGACTTGTTTTGAGAGACAAGTCTGGATCATGCGCTGGTACGTAGCTCCAGCATTTTTTAGCCCAAAGGGCATCGTGTTGAAGCAGAATGGCCCGTAAGTGGTGATGAATGCGGTTGCCGCTTGATCGGATTCCTTCATTTTAATCTGATGGTATCCGGAATAAGCATCGAGGAAACACATTGAGTCATGTCCGGCTGTGGCGTCAATAATCTGGTCTATGCGTGGTAGGGGGAAAGGGTCCTTAGGGCAGGCCTTGTTGAGGTCTTTAAAGTCGACGCACAGCCATTTGGGGTGCTTAATTTCCCGAATGAATCCGGCCTCTAGCAATTTAGCTAGTTCTTCACCCATATCTTGTCCTTTGGGCTCGGAAAAGCGGCGCAGAGTCTGCTTGACGGGCTTAAAGCCTGCGATGATGTTCAGACTGTGTTCTGCCAGCCGCTGTGAGATGCCAGGCATATCAGAAGGATGCCAGGCGAAGATGTCCCAGTTTTCTTGTAAGAATGTTCGCAACGCTTCGTCTACTACGGGATTGAGCTGAGCTCCAATGGACGCTGTCTTGTTGGGGTCCGTCGGGTGCACCTGAAATTTAACGATTCCCTTCGCCGGTTTAAAGGACGTGGGTTTGGGCCTCTTGCTGAGGATCACATCGTCCTTGCTCTTTTGCAGCAAAGGTCTCAGCTAGAGCCTCGAGGGCAAGCGCTGCTGTTTTGTTTTCGGCCCGGAGGGCTATATTCGGATCACTAGCTGTTGTGATCACTCCGTTTGGTCCTGGCATCTTAAGTTTCATATACCCATAATGTGGTATAGCCTGGAATTTTGTGAAGGCGTCATGTCCCAACAAGGCGTGGTAGCCGCTGGGGAAGGGCACGATGTGCAAGAGGAGTTCTTCAGATCGGTAGTTGTCAGGCGTGCCGAACACTACGTCCAGGACGATACGTCCTGAACAGCGCGCCTCTTTCCCCGGGATGATTCCCCAGAGAGTTGTGTTGCTATGTTCGATGCGAGATCGGTCGAACTGCATTTTTTCTATGTTGTCTTCGTAGATCAGGTTCAAACCACTGCCGCCGTCCATTAGCACCTTGTGTAACCTGAAGCCATCAATGATGGGGTTCAGGACTAGTGCAGCCGGTGAATGACCGGGGAGAACGGCTGGTCGGTCAGTATCTCCGAAGGTAATGGGTACGTCTACCCATGCACTTGTTGCTGCCACATGATATACCTGCTCGAGTTCTTTAAGAGCTCTTTTCCTCCTGTTCCTCGAGGGGAACGTTTCGTAGATCGTCAGGACTTCGGCATTGTATTCTGGTGGCGATGTAGGGCGCCTGTTCGGCGGTGGTGCCTCAAGAATGGCTTCACCGCTTTTTGCGATCTGCCTGACGACCCAACAACCTCTAAGGCTGTGAGTCGGGGTTGTGTTCAGCAATACGTAGTGTATAGGGCAAGGTTTATCCAGTAGTCCATCCAGGATGGTACTGTCCCCTGAAAGGGGCCTGTTTCTCTTTTTGGCGGGCGCAAGTTTGGCTGGCCGCTTCAGAGGTATCCTCTTTTTCCGATCTCCTCTAGGGTATTCGGTAAAGGTCGGATCTGAGAACAGCTGATCGGTTTGCCAAGGGCTTTCCATGGAACAATACTTTTCTACCAAAGCTGACAGCTCGGTGAAGTCACGGATGTGTCGACGCGCCAGGGCATTGAGAATTCCTTCATCATGGCAGTTGCGATTGAAGGTTGCCATTATATCCTGATCACTGAAGCCCCGTACTTTGTTTCTAGCGAGGAGGAGTTTAGCCCAGTAATGATGAACCGACTCTCCTAGTAACTGCTTAATGTCCTGTAAGTCCGAAGACTTGGGCTCTGCTGCGGTGCTTGAGTGATCGGCTTGGGAGGTGGGTGGGAAATTTTTTGACTCCACACCACGGGGGGAATTCGGAATCATGGACTCCGAACTATGTGATAGATCAGGGACCGATACCGGTCTGTTTCCGGAGCGAACTCCAGAGTCTGGGTTGCCGGTGAGGTCTTGGCAATCGGAGACTGGAGTATAAACTGTTTTTAATTCCGGTCGCTGGGAGGACGAGCCCCCAGCCGGACACTCGATAGTGGCGACGAGGTGGGTGACCGTGGGGATGTGAATTTCCCTATCGTTGGGTTTAAGCCCGAGCCAGTCATAGACCGGGATCTGGTCATCAGCCATACGCATGATCTCGATTCGATCAAATAGCTCGTTCAGGAACGATGCAATGGTAGGATGCGTGTCGCCAAGGCGAGTGGGGTCAGTATGCGGCATCGCAGCTCCGGAGTCACGCGAAAGCAGATCCGGGTCCTGCTTAACCATGGCAGATCCGGTCATAACGACCGGACTGGGCAGTCCAGACGGCCCGGGGATAACGACTTCATCATCGGAGGCGGGGCCCGATGTCTTCGGCATCAAGGCGTCGGTATCTGCGGGCTTCTCCGTAGGAGTCGAGGGTTCTATCAAGATGAGTTCTCCCCGTCAATCAGCGACGAACTCTAGGGTTCCGAGCCTGATTCCTTGATCGGGGGAAAAGTTTTCGATCTGGCCTGGACGGCCGATCGGGTAAGTGTGCGACGAGATGTCGCCGCTTGCGGCGGTCTGATCCGGGGCGAAAGTCCCCTGGGTGCAGATTTCGTTGTTGAAGACGAGGCGAGCCATCAATTCCTTTGGCGATCACAGTGGAACTCTCAATGAAAGCACCAATGTCGGTGTCAAAACCGGCGGATCTCGGGTAGGGGGTCCCGAGCTGTGAGACTAGAATCGATGGTAACAGGAGAAGTGGGAGACAATGTTTACCCAGGTCTGGGCCCTCCTATGGAGGTAGAACCCTACGTCCTGCTTGATTATATTGATGGTATAAGGGTTATAGAGTTGATCTACCTCGAGATCGTATGATTAAAACCCTAGATGAGTTCTGTTGGCCTACAACCTAAAACCCTCCATCTTATATAGACGCCGAGGGTACCTAGAGCTTACACATAGTCGGTTGCACATCAAAGGGAAAAAACATGCCTATCTACTGTCGACATCTTGGAGGACACGCCATGGCTCCTTGAAACTTCCGCCTTGGTGACGGGGCCCCTGATCACCCAATGCTCATCCAGTGTCCCGCATAGTCCGGCCCATGAGAAATAGGTCGGCTATCCGAGGACCCCTTAAACCAGGACTCCCTCACCTGGAAGCATCGGAAGTGGATGAGAGGAGGCACGAGGGGCCCCCGAGCCAACAGGGCACGCCAGGGGCACAGCCCATGCCCTGTTAGCTCGGGAAGCCCCTGGCCGCCCTCTCACGTACCTCTTTGGCCTCTAAATTCTCATATATTTTGGAAACCCTAGAGGAGCACCCGAAACACTTTTTCCGCCGCCGCAAGTCCCTGTTCCACCGTATACCCATCTGGCGACCTTTTCCGGCGATCTGTCGGAGGGGGAATCGATCACGGAGGGGCTCTACATCACCCTTGCTGCCTCCGTGTTGAGTTATGAGTAGTCCACTACAGACCTACGGGTCCGTGGTTTGTATCTAGATGGCTATCTCTCTCTCTTTTGATCTTCAACACAATGATCATCGCATCTTCGCTTTGAACCACTCGATGTAATCCTTATGTGTGGTGTGTTTGTTGGGATCCGATGAATTGTGGGTTTATGTTCAGATTATTCATGAAAAGTATTTGAGTCACCTCTGATTATTATGATTCTTATTTGCATGATTATTATAGCTTTGTAATTCTCTCTGATCTATTGAAATAGTTTGGCCAACTAGATTGATATTTCTTCAGTGAGAGGGGTGCGTTGTAGTGGGTTCAATCTGGCGGTGCTCTATATCCCAGTGACAGAAAGGGACAAGACACGCCTTTGTATTACTTCCACTAAGGATAAAATGATGGGGTTAGTTCATATTAATTGAATTATCTTTGTTTACATCATGTCATCGTTCCCCAAGCATTACTCTGTTTGTCATGAACTTAATACGTAGAGAGGCAAGCATAGAAGCGTTCTTGAAGTGGAGTAATAGTAATAGGTGTAGGCAGGAGTCGGCCTATTTGCTTATGGACGTGATGCCTATATACAGATGATCATTGCCGTGAATAAAGATTGCATAACTATCCGCTTTTCTATCAATTGCCCAACAGTAATTTGTTTACCCACCGTATGCTTGCTATATGAGAGATGCCACTAGAGAAAACCACGGCCCCCAGGTCTATTCACTTATAAAGTTACAAACGCTATCATTACCTTGCTGTTATTTATTTCTTTTTATTTTATTTTGCACTTTAAAATTCTCTACAATTATGTACACACCTTATACACTTGCAAATAACGAGACCAAGGTGATTGACAACCCTCTTGCCGCGTTGGGTGCAAGTGATTGCTCTTTTGTGTGCAGCCGCTGAAGACGGTTGATGGAGGATATTCTCCTATTGGTTTGATAAACCTTTGTTCTTAACTGAGGGAAATACTTACCCGCATTGTGCTGCATCACCCGTTCCTCTTCACGGAAAACCCAACGCAGATGACAAGTATCAGTACATCCGAACTCCGTGGGAGAACTTCCTCTTGATCTCCTACACATAAGCCAAAATATCTTTGTCGAAAAGTCCACGATACCTACCTATCATGGTATTTCCATAGCCATTCCAAATATATTGCCATGCACTACCATCATCATTCCACATATGTTACATGACCAAAGTGCAAAAAGGCACGCCTCGGCCTCACTTATGTGCGTGTATGTGCAAGGCGCTGTCGAAACATCTCACCTTGGCCAAGGGTGCTTGGAAAAGTGTGATGTGTGCCTAGACGAAATGCCTTTCTCAATGAAGCATGATTAGGCACGTAGATCGTCAAGGAAGCACATGGAACGACACGGAACGGTGACCACAGGAGTGGCGGGAAAGAAAGATAAGGAGAGGCAGGCTGGGCGGGATGAGATAGAGGAAACATACAAAAACTCGACTACTGCTCGGGTTCTCTCCTCGTGCCGCCGGCTGCTGGACTTGTACCGCCGTGGATCTGAACCTCCTGTTGACCTTGCTCGGAGCTCCTTCGTCTCGTGCCCCCAAGTACAACTTGGACCTAGTCTCGGGCCCAAGCTCTTCCGCCACTAGGCCCCCTCCTTTGGCCACAAACCTCTAACCTCACCCGGCCGTGGATCTAAAGCATCTAGAATCATACCGCGCCCAACCTTTTCTTGTTTTCACTCTTTAGGAAGGTGAGCCCCGTGATCCACTGGTCCTCTACTAGACTCGCCCTTCGAGCTCCCTGCCTTCCTTCTCTTTCGTGTTGTGCTCTGCTACTGGTGGTGGTGCTCTGCTATTATCCTGGTGGTGCTATGCTACTGCTGGCTTGCTCTGCAATGTGTTGCCCGCTACTGCTATGGGGGTGGTGCTCTGCTATTGCTCGTCTGCTCTGTAATATGCTACTGGTGGTGCTCTACTGCTGGTGCTGCTTGGTAGTTACTTGTGTTGTGTTGCTATTTACTTACTTGTGATGTGCTGCTATAACTATCTACCAAGTGTTTAATTCATTAATTGTGTGTTGCCGGCGCTAGCTGCTTTGTGTTGTCTGTTGTCACTGGACTGCTTGTGGCTGTTATTAACTTTGGCTGCTATGTTGTCGTTATTTATGAAAATGAGAACTCTTTTGGAGAAGCAAGGATTGGAGAGAAGGCTATGAGCCAATGAGATAAGTATCATTTTACATATATAATGAAGGATATGTCACGTGTTTAGTTGCTAACATCTTCTCGATGATGTATGTAGCTGCTGCTCAATGCATTGGAGGGAGAGGACAACACGAGTAAGGGAGCAAGATATGATAGAAAGCACAAGGTTATAATTTGACCTCCAATTTACATTTCAGAAAGTACATACAATTTTACAATTATACATTGGGCACAAGGCTATAATCTGCTACATAAAGATATTGAAAGTCTTGATATTCCTCTGTTCTGCCTGTTGAAAACTGCTCTCTATTGCCCCTCCCAGCCCTCCCAACTTTGTCCTTCTGTGATGTTTGTACAGTGTCCATACGGTGTGTGCACAGTGTGTACGGAACACCTTGGTGCGCCTAGGTAGAGCATAAGCGGGTTGGGCACACGTAGGCGGCAAAACACATAATTAACGCCCAACACATTTTTTAACCTTGTACATGACTAGATATGTGTTCTTTATTGTCATATGCTTTACTTGATCATATAGACATCTTCATATTGAATGGCACAAATAGCCATTGTTCATCATTTTTATATGCTATGCTAGATCATGTAAGACTGGTAAACTACCATAGCATTCAGATAGACTTTCAATATCTTGAGATTGAGCTATGTTTACATTCAGTTGAAGTATGTAGAAAAAGAAAAAAAATGTGTATTGATCATCATTGTAAGGTGTTGCTTCTACCAACAGAGAGCAAAAAGGGACGTCATGGAGGCGCCAAATAAAAAAGAAGAAGAAAAGATGCACCAAGGAGGTGCCACAAAATACAAAAAAAGGGAAAAAGGTGAGAGAGGGAAGGAGCAACACCATTTTCCTTTTTAGAATACACAAAAGAAGTGCTTCAAATTAGCACCATGCCTAAGGTAGAAAAAGTTTGAGTTCTTGAAAGTAGCACCACTCCATGCATTGTAAAGTAGAATGTTTTATGAGCTTCATGTTGTTTAATACACTAGTGTGAAATTTACATTATAGAACTTGGCTTGTATATTCCAATGATGAGCTTCCTCAAATACTCAAGGTATTCAAGAGCAAGCAATTTGGATGTACCCCCACTTAGTCCATAGGATAGCTTTCACATATTCATAGCTTTATGTGCATCCTAGGTGCATGGCAATCCCTACTCCTTGCATTAATATCGATTATAAGGCATACCCATTTGCCTAATGATCAACTATATTGATGCAAGATTTATTTTTTATTTTTGACTTCCCATCAACCCCCATCATTATTCTATTTTCCCAATAAGTGTGAGGCCTAGAACTACTCTCATTTGCTGCATGTACAGTTTAGTAGTTGACTAACATAGAAAGGCAAGGTAGATGCGTACCTGGTTGGTCTAGGGTTGTTGTCTTTATTGATTTTCAATGCATAAGTTGTATTGTTATGAAAGTCATTTCTAGGTTTCCAATATAATATTGACCTTCTTGCTAAACCTTGACAAGGGATACTTGGAAATTTGTCTAAGTGTAATAAGATAGCTGATAATTATTATTATAGACAATAACCTTGTATCCATAACTTATTGTTTAAGATTCATTGCAATAGATTACACTTAATGATCATGCTCTTCTTAGGTTAGCATTCGAACTCCAAAAAATATCTCTTTTTATCATCTACATGCTCCAGGACGAGCATGGATTAAGCTTGGGGATGCTGGTACATCTTAAACTTATCTATAATTTTTGTAGTCTTTATGCCATAGTATTACTGAATATACAATGTTTTATGGTTTATTTGTACTAACATATTAATAAAGTGTGAGAGTGTCAGTTCCTGTTTTCAATGTTTTTGGTTTCTGGAAAAATAAGTATTTTCTGCAAGCCTAAAAATGCTGTAAAAATTCAGGAGTCATTTTTATGTCAGAAGAGACACTTTACCAAAAGGTGGAGCCCCGGGGGGGGGGGGGGGGGGGGAGGGCAGCCCACAGGGCTCAGGCGCCAAAGGTAGGTGCCTTGGACCAAGGGAGCCTGGTCTGGGTGCCGGTACTCTGCTGGAGGGTGCCTAGCCTGGTCTGGGTGCCGGTGCCTAGCCTGGTCCTTAAATACTCCAAAACTTTTCTTAGAATTATATCACAAAATACCATAGCAGCCACTTAGCATTTTGAGGCTATCTCATCTACAACCTTGTGCCGGTACTCTGCTGGAGGGGGGAACAATTGCCTTCTTCTTCAATATTGTTCTCCGCTGCTCCCATGATGAGGTGTGAGCAGTCCACCCCCTGGACTACAGGTTTGTAGCAGTAGCTAAGTAGTATGTTCTCTCCCATGCCTCAATACAATGCTCACATGAGCGGCCTAACATGGTTGTGATCCATATGATGTAATTTTTGTGGTGATCTTTTGATATGTGATGAACTATTACTTTATGATCAGATTATATATGATGCTTTTGTATGGATTATAGATGTATATTTCTCTCTGATCTACTAGTTTAATCCTCGGCATGTTTAGATGAGCAATCAATACTGGGAGTGGTGTGTGCTTATTGCTCTAGGTAGTTTGTCTTGGTAGCAATTGTTGGGCCCCCAAGTGCAAGGGTTTGTAGGTAGCAGCAAGTTTTCCTTCTGTGAGAAACTAAGGTCTCAATCCATGGAAGCACTGATTCCTACACCAATCCTTAGCTCTACAACACAAATAAAACTTCACTTGTTCACCCAACAAGTCTAATGTTGGTGTCAACCTCACTAGCTTAGCTAGTTGTAACAAGTAATTAACGTGCAGTGTGGTTGAAAGTTTTTTTTTGTATTTTTAGCATAATAAATGGTTGAAAATGTGTGTGCATATAAAAGTAATCAAAAGGTTGTTTTTATGAGGAAAATTGAACTGGTGTTCATAGGTTCACCAATAGTATCTCTCCTAATAACGGCGGTGCATAAAAGTGACGTAAAGATATGTGAGCAAAAATGTTACAAGCTCATGATAGAAATAACATATATGATGTGATAATATTATATAGGCAGTATGTCCATAAATCCACAGACTGAGGACCCTGCTCCATCTATGAGTAATACTCCATTCTTTGACCGTGATACTCTGCATCATCCATGCTTTAAGTAATTAAAAAGAGTATTGCTTTCAGTAAGACGACATACTATTGACAACATAACTTCTTCTCAGGCACTATGCAATCATTTATCCTTAAAGGCAATAACACAATACGAACCTTTTCCTCTTACTGCCATAGAGGTAGCTTACTTGTAAGATTAAACCCAACTAATGCACATTGATCATTTATCTAAACCGGCCAATGATTGAATAAAAAATCGGAGAGCAATATGCATCTATAAACCATGCATAAGCATCACATAAAATCTGATCATAAAGTAATAATTCATCACATAAGCATAATCACCGCAAAGAATACATCAGATGAATTACAATCATGTTAGGCAGCTCATGTGATAATTGTATTGAAGAACGGGGTAAGGATTACATCATGGCTACCGCTATGAACCTATAGTCTAGGGGATGGATACTCACTTATCATCACGGGAGCAATGGAGATCGATGTTGATGAAGACGGCGATGAATTCTACCTCCAGCAGAGTACCAAAACATGGCTCTAGATGAGATTACCTCGGAACGCGAAGTGGCGGTGGTGGAAAATTGTGATATAATTCCAGAGGAGGTTTTGACGTATAAATAGGCCAGGGGCACAAGAGTTGGAGGGAGATGGGCCCCACAGCCATGATGCACACCTACCATAGGATGCCTGGGTGGAGCGTCTAGGTGTTGTGGGCCCCATCCTAGCTCCTTCTTTTTGCTCTAGTTCTCTTTTTACGTAAAACTTCTCCCATAGATTTTCTGGATTTTTCCCATGAGCAGAATATACCTGTTTTTCCTGAAACCAAAAACACTATAAAATGTAAGTTGGCACTTGGCACTTTATTAATATATTAGTCCAAGTAAATTAAATCATAAAAACATGCATATTCAGTGATATTAAAGCATGAAAGCAACAAAAAATATGGATGCATTTAGGACGGATCAACATCCCCAAGATTAATCTATGCTCATCCTCGAGCATAAAAGATGATAAAGGAAAAATTGTTGGAGTTTGAATGCTACCTTAACAAGAGCATGATCATCTATGTAATCTTTGAAGAGTATAAAAACAATAGTCCAAGGTACATGGTCATTGTGTAGATCATTAATCATTAGCTATTTCATTACAGTTAGACAAATACCCAAGTACCAATCAATGGTCAATAATTCAAACCACAAGCCCATCTTGTCAAAGGTTTAGTGAGAATATCAATATTATATTAGATGCCTTAGCGGCAATTTTCACAAACAAAAATAATTCATGCATAGGCAATCACTATCAAGACTCCTACCCATTGTCCGCTAGGTATCATAATTCATTTGTCTTTCTATGTAGTTCACCACTCTATCCCTTATGTAACAACTGAGCGCAAGTCAAGGTCAACACTTATTAGGAAAATAGAATAATGATGGGGGTTTGGAGAAGTCAAAAATAATCATTAGGCAATATCAAGGTCGTATAATCGATGTTAAGGCAAGGAGTAGGGATTGCCATGCAACTAGGATACACATAGAGCTATGACTATGTGAAATCTCTCCTGCGGACTAAGTGTGGGTGCATCCAACTTCTTGATCATTGATGCTTGTGATCTGCGTTGGCTTTTCCGTGAAGAGGAACGGGTGATGCAGCACAATGCGGGTAATTATTTCCCTCAGTTAAGAACCAAGGTTTATCGAACCAATAGGAATATCCTTCGTCAACCGTCTTCAGCGGCTGCACGCAAAAGAGCAAACACTTGCACCCAACGCGGCAAGAGGGTTGTCAATCCCCTTGGTCTCATTATTTGCAAGTAAATAAGGTGTGTAGATAGCAGTAGATAATTGTAAATGGCAAAATAAAATAAAATAAAAATAATGTCAGCAAGGTAATGATAGCATTTGTAAACTTATAGGTAAATAGACCCGGGGGCCGTGGTGTTCTCTAGTGGCATCTCTCATATAGCAAGCATACGGTGGGTAAACAAATTACTGTTGGGCAATTGACAGAAAAGCGGATAGTTATGCAATGTTTATTCATGACAATGATTATGTATATGTAGGCATCACGTCCATAAGCAAATAGGCCGATTCCTGCCTGCACCTATTACTGCTACTCCACTTCAAGAGCGCTTCTATGCTTGCCTCTCTATGTATCAAGTTCTTAACAAACTGAGTAATGCTTGGAGAACGATGACATGATGTAGACAAAGAGAATTCAATTAATATGAACTAACCCCATTGTTTTATCCTTAGTGGCAGCAATACAAAGGCGTGTCTTGTCCCTTTCTGTCACTGGGATATAGAGCACCGCCAGATTGAACCACTACAACGCACCCCTCTCACTGAAGAAATATCAATCTAGTTGGCCGAACTATTTCAATAGATCGGAGAGAATTACGAAGCTATAATAATCATGCAAATAAGAATCATAATAAGGATCAAAGCGAAGATGCGATGATCATTGTATTGAAGATCAAAAGAGAGAGAGATAGCCATCTAGATACACACCACGGACACGAAGGTCTGTAGTGCTCTACTCACAACTCATCACGGAGGCAGCAAGGTTGATGTACAGCCCCTCCGTGATCGATTCCCCCTCCGGCAGATCGCCAAAAAAGGTCACCAGATGGGTATACAGTGGGACAGAGACTTGCGGCGGTGGAAAAAGTGTTTCAGGAGCTCCCCTAGGGATTTCATAATATATGAGAATTTATAGGCCAAAGAGGGACGCCAGAGGGCAGCCAAGGGGGCCACTACCCAACAGGGTGCAGCCTGCCCCTCTAGCGCGCCCAATTGGGTAGTGGCACCTCATGCTGCCTCTCGTCTAGTTCCGAAGCTTCCAGGTCTTCATATAGTCCAGAAAAAATCATATTAAAGTTTCGTAGCAATTTGACTTCGTTTGGTAGGGTAAACCTGAAAAGCAAAAAACATGCAGAAAACAGCAACTGGCACTGGGACTAGGTCAATAGGTTAGTGCTCAAAAATAATATTAATTAGTATATAAACACCCAAAAAGTATCCTAGAATGATAATATGATAGCATGGAACAATCAAAAATTATAGATACGTTGGAGACATATCAGCATCCCCAAGCTTAATTCTTACTCGTCCTCGAGTAGGTAAATGATAAAATCAAGAATTTTTTATGTGACATGCTACCCAACATGTAATCTATTGCAGGTTTGTTCATTGATAAACAATGAATTAATAAACATTAACATAGTAATATTCAATAACATAAGAAACATAATCATCATGTTTCAAAGTATACGATCCAAAAAGAATGTTCACCCCCTATTCATTTTATCATATCAAAATAGCATGGCTCCGCCTTCACCACATAAATACAATGTTAAGCACCACGGTGTCAAGTCAGGCAATTGGATCATACTTTTAACGCGCTTCAGCTTTTTATTACTAGCGCAATATATGAGCGTGAACCATGGACATAGCATAAAGGTGGAATAGAATATGGTGGTAGGTTTCAAAGGGGTGAAAGTGGAGAAGAAAGTCTCGCTTCAACTAGGCGTATCAACGGGCTATGGAGATGCCCATCAATAGATATCAATGCGAGGAGTAGGGATTGCCATGCAACGGATGCATTAGGGCTATAAGTGTATGAAAGCTCAATGGTAGCTAAGTGGGCGTGCATCTAACTTGCTTGCTCATGAAGACCTCGGCCATTTGAGGAAGCCCGTCATCGGAATATACAAGCCAAGTTCTATAATGAAAATCCTCACTAGCATATCAAAGTGATAAACAAGAGACTCTCTATATGAAGAACATGGTGCCACTTTGAGGCACAAGTGTGGAATAAGAGGTAGTAGCACTATCCCTTCTCTCTTTTCTCGCGTTTATTTTATTTTTTTCTTTCTTTTACCTTATTTTTTTCTTTTTTTCTTTCTTTATTTTTCTTTTATTTTTCGTCCAGAGTCTCATCCCAACTTGGGGGGGAATCATTGTCTCCATCATCCATTCCTCACTGAGACAGTGCCCCAATAATGATGATCATCACACTTTTATTTACTTACAACTCATCAAGAAAAAACTGTATGACTCTATATGAATGCCTCTGGTAGTGTACCAGGATGTGCAATGATCAAGCATAACTTGTATGATAATAATGATGACCGGTGGCTTAGCCACAAATACTGTGTCAGCTTATATGATCATGCAAAGCAATATGACAATGGAAGTACAAGTCATATGATGTGACGGTGGAACTTGCATGGCAATATATCTCGGAATGGCTATGGAAATGCAATGATAGGTAGGTATGGTGGCTGTTTTGAGGAAGATATAATGAGGCTTATGTGCAACAGAGCATATCATGTCACGGGGTTTGGATGCACCTGTGAAAGTCGCACCGATCCTCGAGGTGAGAATGGACAATGCACGGTACCGAAGAGGATAGCAAATATGTGAAGGTGAGTGTGCGTATGTCCATGGATTCACATTATTCATGAAGAACTCACATACTTATTGCAAGATTTTATTAGCTCTCTCGAAGCAAAGCACTACTCGCATGCCCCTAGGGAGGAGGTTGGGAGGATTTAACCATCGCGCGCCCCCGACCTAAACAACACTAGGATTTCAACAAGGAATAAGTATGCTCACACATCATCACCATGCTATAAAAATATTTGGATGAACAGAAAGTTAACAACTTATAATTCATGACACCTTTATTAACCAATGATCACGCACTCATGGTTTTTCACATTACCACATCAATATCATTAACCATGATTTCACTTTTATTTGCTACATGTGGTTTTGATTATGCACTCATTGAATACCTATTATTTTTGGACTAGTCTTATGACCCATGGAAATTACTGTCGCTGTTTATTAACTCTCAAACAAATATAAGTGAAGAACAAGAGTGCAATTATTTCTATAAAATCTATATGCCACCGTGCTCTAAAAGATATAAGTGAAGAACTAGAGCAACTGCCTAGCTCAAAAGATATAAGTGAAGCACATAGAGTATTCTAATAAATTGTGATTATATTGTGTCTCTCTCAAGTGGGTGTGTGCGGCAAACAATGATTGTGGGAAACTGAAACAAAAAGCAAACTAAAGCAAATGATGCTCCAAGCAAAACTCATATCATGTGATGAATAAAAATATAGCTCCAAGTGGCATACCGATGGATTGAGACGAAAGAGGGGATGCCTTCTGGGGCATCCCCAAGCTTAGACGCTTGAGTATTCCTAGAATATTATCTTGGGGTGCCTTTGGCATCCCCAAGCTTAGGCTTTTGCCGCTCCTTATTCCTTCGTCCATCGTGATCACACCCAAAACTTGAAAACTTCAGCACACAAAACTCAACAGAAAGCTCGTGAGATCCGTTAGTATAATAAACATATCAAATACTTTAGGTACTGTTATAAATTGATTCATATTTTATTATTGCATAAGGTACTGTATTATAACTTCTCCTTGACTTATGCCCCCCGATATAATCCATGGCATCACCAAAACAAGCAAAACATGCAAGCAAAAACAGAATCTGTCGAAAACAGAACAGTCTGCAAATATCTGTAAAGAAACTATACTTCTATACCTCTAAAAATTCTGAAAAATTAGGAAAACCTGGGGAATTTGTATAAAAATACTCTTTAAATATTACAAGAATTTACCATTCCCAAGCAAAGAATTAAAAATTCTGCACTGGAGGTGAAAGTTTCTGTTTTTGTACAGCATCAATCATACTCATAATGCAAATCATCCCAAAGGCTTTACTTGGCACAAACACTAATTAAAACATAAAAACACAATCATTACAGAGGCAATAATCATGTATTGACACTAAAACAGAAAGTAAAAAGCAAAAATTAAGATAACTATTGGGTTGCCTCCCAACTAGCGCTATTGTTTTACGCCCCTAGCTAGGCATAACACGTATGATCAAGTGTTGTAGTAATCATGAAGACGGTCGGTCATGCTATAATCATATTCCCTCCTTTCAGCAGCAAGCTTTCTAATTGGTAGGCAAAAGTAATTGAAGGGACTAAATTTTACAACACTAGGATCCGTAAGATCTACCTCGGGAGGAGTGGAAGGCTCCTCCTTCGGTTTTTCATAAGTAATGATCAACTCCTCATTAAGTTCCGACAAAGGTACTTCATTAATTCTCTCCCAAGCTCATAATGCAATCCAAGTTTTCGTATAGCAAATTGATCATTGTGTTCGGAAATCTTATCAACTAGGACATTAGGTGGAACCTTCTTTCTAAGGTTTTCCTCGTAAGCAACATAGTCCGTGGACCTCAGTTTTCTTATTCCTTCCAACTCATAAAGAATCCCTTCTATGGGAGGGCACTCACCATTAATCCTATAATGAGAAAATATATCCCTAGCCTCTTGCATGATTTCATTAAATTCCTGAACAACAAATATGGTGGCTAGACGTTTAGTAGAGGCTTCCATTGTATGAAAGGATGCATATGAATAAATTGTCTTTCCAATTGTACTATGAGCAAAGATATAACATCCGCATAACTTGTAGTTCTAGCAACAATAGAGCCTCCTATCAATGGTAAAGATCCTACACAAGTGAAAAAATCTTGAATCACACTCTTTCCAATAACATTACCACTACCCATGTGGAGTTTCTTTGTTTCCATGATAGTTTCCTTTTTAGAAGGATCATCATCCGCAAGGTTATCAAGTTTTTCTTTAGCAACTTCATCAAAATTTCTTTTAGCATGTTCATCACAAGATGAATTTGGATTTTCAAAGGCTTCCGCACTAGAGGTGAAAGCACCACAAATTTCAAAGTCAGACATGATAGCAACTATCAAGCAAACAAGCAAACTAGCAAGCAACGAAGTAAACTAACTACAAGCAAAGATAAATATTTTTGTATTTTGGTTTTTATAATTCAAACTAAATATAACAGCAAATAAAAAGAAGAACAAGTGGATGATAATTTGTGTGAATTTAGTTCATAATGAAATTCCCCGGCAACGGCGCCAGAAATCCTTCCTGATGCTTGTGATCTGCGTTGGGTTTTCCGTGAAGAGGAATGGGTGACGCAGCACAATGCAGGTAAGTATTTCCCTTAGTTAAGAACCAAGGTTTATCGTACCAATAGGGATATCCTTCATCAACTGTCTTCAGCGGCTGCACACAAAAGAGCAAACACTTGCACCCAACGCGGCAAGAGGGTTGTCAATCCCCTTGGTCTTGTTATTTGCAAGTAAATAAGGTGTGTAGATAGCTGTAGATAATTGTAAATTGTAAAATAAAATAAAATATAAATAATGGCAGCACGGTAATGATAGCGTTTGTAAACTTATAGGTAAATAGACCCGGGGGCCATGGTTCTCTAGTGGCATCTCTCACATAGCAAGCATACGGTGGGTAAACAAATTACTGTTGGGCAATTGACAGAAAAGCGGATAGTTATGCAATCTTTATTCACGGCAATGATTATGTATATATAGGCATAACGTCCATAAGCAAATAGGCCGACTCCTGCTTGCACCTATTATTATTACTCCACTTCAAGAGCGCTTCGATGCTTGCCTCTCTACGTATTAAGTTCATAACAAACAGAGTAATGCTTGGAGAACGATGACATGATGTAGACAAAGAGAATTCAATTAATATGAACTAACCCCATCGTTTTATCCTTAGTGGCAGAAATACAAAGGCATGTCTTGTCTGTTTCTGTCACTGGGATATAGAGTACCGCCAGATTGAACCCACTACAATGCACCCCTCTCACTGAAGAAATATCAATCTAGTTGGCAAAACTATTTCAATAGATCGAAGAGAATTACGAAGCTATAATAATCATGCAAATAAGAATCATAATAATCAGAGGTGACTCAAATACTTTTCATGAATAATCTGAACATAAACCCACAATTCATCGGATCCCAACAAACACACCGCACATAAGGATTACATCGAGTGGATCAAAGCGAAGATGCGATGATCATTGTATTGAAGATCAAAAGAGAGAGATAGATAGCCATCTAGATACTAACCACGGACCCGTAGGTCTGTAGTGGACTACTCACAACTTCTCACGGAGGCAGCAAGGGTGATGTAGGGCCCCTCCGTGATCGATTCCCCCTCCGGCAGATCGCCGGAAAAGGTCACCAGATGGGTATACGGTGGAACAGAGACTTGCGGCGGTGGAAAAAGTGTTTTGGGAGCTCCCCTAGGGTTTTCAGAATATATGAGTATTTATAGGCCAAAGAGGGATGCCAGAGGTGTTGGGGAACGCGATAGAAAATAATAAAAAATTGGTACTGTGAGCACGCCCAGGATCAATATAGAGATGCATACAATGTTTTGATCGGTGGTGCAGATCCCCGCAGCTAGGATTTACAACCTCCCAACCGTGAGGATGTATTCCCTTGTCAGGCAGCCTTTCGGGAGGCGGTCGGACAGTCCCTCGGACGATGTCACGGACAGCCCTTCGGGAAGACCCTCGAAGCTCGAACGGTAACTCGGACAGCCCTTCAGGAGGACCCTCAAATAGCCCTTCGGGCAAAAGATCGGACCTACGATCTCTCTACGGGGTTGCACACATACGGTGTCAGCTATCCGGCAGGGCTTCGCCGTCCAGAACTAGTTCCTGCAGGAACCCAGACAGCCTTTCGTCTCTTTAAAACTATTTCGCGGGGAGGGAGAGAGAAGGCCAGATCATGCACGGCATTTGTATGTGAGAAAGAGTGAGTGTGGAGAGCTCCTCTCCACCTCTATTTATAGGGGAGGAGGAGGTGGTGGTGGCTGAAAATATCAGCCCAAAAAGGGGGTCCCACCATTCCATGTCATCCCTAGATCTTTTGGGAAGATTCCCTTTAGATATTTTCCTAAAAAGCAACCAATCAGTGCTTTTCACTATTCATCAAAACATTTTTCTGCGTCTGAAAAATCCGAAACTTTTTCTATAGGCCTAGAACATTTTCAGTACCGACTAAAACAATTCTGCACGCATTCCAAAACATTTTCAGATCAATGATTTTCATCTGCGAAAAGCAACCAAAGATGTTCAGGCAGTCCGGAACATTTCCGGTTTTTCTCTCCGAAAAATCCCAGAAGTTCCCAGAACAATTCTGGTACCCTCCAATAATTTCCAGGCGTGTGCCGAAACCAATTTGACTTAATGGTATACTCCGAAACAACTTGTCGGTTTTATTGAAACTCTTCCGGTGTTCTCTCTCCAGAACTCTTCCGTTGTCTCCGAAACTTTTCCGGTGAATTTCTCTCAGACTCCCCGTCTAGTATTCAACGTAAGCTTCAAAGGTAGTTGAGTCCATCTGACTCCAAGGGCATACTACCAAGCGTAGAGCATGTCCTCACTCCTGGTCGGAAAAGTACTCTGCAACATGACACGTTGCAGCCGTGTAGGTCAGCATATTGAATATGCCGGCAAGTCACAAAAGAGAGGGGTGAAAATATCATCTATAATATATGCATATATGGCAGGTGGGGCTGTAAGTTTTAGCGGAAAGCAAATTTTTCCTACAACAAGAGAGGGGCAAAGGCAAAAATTATTACTACATTATTGGTTGTTTAATGAAGGTTCCACCAACCATTTCTCATACCCAAGTTAACAATAATACCCACATCATTAAAATTATCTGTGTTGAGACTGGCTGATAGTATCATCTCCGGTGCTCATGTTGTCCATAACCGGGGACACGGCTAATCGATTAGATTGTTACTCTGCAGAGTCTTGTACACTTTACCCGCAAGAATCGATCCCTCCCGTTGTGTCCTCGCACTGCCTGGTGTTTGAGAACGGGACGATCGAAACATGGTCTTCCAAAGCGATCCTCCGATAGAAAGTCAGTGCCCATCCAATCCTACCATTCTTCTACATCTCGTAGCAACTGACCTACCAGAGTCACGACTAGGGTCCACCAAGAAAGAGCCCATATTGACTTGCGGCTGCACACGTAAGCTTTCCGGCCTTGAAGTATCCATCCATCTCTTTGAGCCTGGGTGGCAGTCCGTCGGGATGACCACAGGTAGATACCAGGGTTCCCGGGGCATAACCAAGATAGATATCAGGCTGCCAGATGCATGTCCAATCCACCCAGAGGTATATTGAAATCCTTGAAGTCTTGAAGTCTTGATCATCATGTAGGTCTTGAAAATAATTAATATCACAACTCTCCTGAATCACACAACCAACCCCGTCTACTAAAAGCACAGCAAAATAAAATAACGTTTCCCGGGGCCAAGGTGACAAGGGTTTATGGGGTGCCTACCACATGATACTACTCAAGATCCAAGTTTCCAATTACCTACTTTGCATGCAATGGTGGGAAGGATTGAACTAATGCAATAAAAAGCATAGGTAAAACATGATCAATGTGAACTTGCCTTGCTGACGATCTTCGAACTCAAGCGACTCTAAGTAGCAAGCCTCGCACTCCGGATGATCTAACGAAACAACCAATTCACACAATAAGCATAAATATAACACAACTTATAATAACAGCAAGGAAAACTAATATTACTAAAACAATCAATAGCATAAACAAAGAAAAGAAAACAAAGGCAAATAAAGAATCTATCAAAAGTTTTATTGCAAAGCTTTTACTAAAATAAAATAAGATAAGAATAGTTTTCAGCAACTAATAAATAATTAACAGAAAAGAAAACTAAGTTTTATCAAAATAACCAAAAGTATTTCACCAAAATCTTTTATGCAAAAAGAATTACTTTAAAACCTACAATAAAACACTACATAGGGTGAAAACAATATTTCCTACTAAAACAAAGAACAAAACAATAAAAATATTTTTATTAAGGGAAAATATATCACCTATTGATAACCAACAGATTCTGTTTTGCTAAAAACCTTAATTTAAAACATACTAAAAATTCTCAAATTGAACAGGGTGATAAAACTAATAATACAAACCAGTAGCAAAAAGAATCACTCAAAAATATGTTTTTAAACTCAAGTTAATTCTAGTGATTTGAGCAAATTTCAATGAATTCAAATTTAAACAGATCAAACTTGAAAACTAATTCACAGGCATAAACTTCATAATTTTTGTGACAGTATGCAAAAAGAATCACTCAAAAACATTAAATACTCTAAGATATATTCAATTTCTAAAATCAACTTCTATTCTTTTTTCAGAAACAAAAACAGAAATCAAAGAAAAATCTAAACTACGAACAGGGCCACGTGGCGAGCTATGAGTGGTTGCAGGTGTGTGCGCTCGGTTGCTAACGAGTGGACGTTCACAAAATAAAAAAAATGGTTCGGCACTTAAGTGTTTCTAATCTAAGCCGCTCGATCTAGATCCAAGGGCTGAGAGGAGGTGGGGGTGCTCACAGCGGCGGTAGGTGGCGCTCCGGCGAAGTCGACGGTGGCCGACGCGTCGAGGTGGTCGGGGACGTGGCTCCGGGGGTCGGGGACGAAGGCGAAGACGACCAGGCGATGGCGGCGATCCTCCGGCGAAGGTTAGCGGCGTCAGAGAGGCTTGGGGTCGACGGAGGCGAGCTACACGAGCTCCAGAAGCTTCGGGTTGGAGCAGAGCTCCGGCGAGGTGGCGATGTGGCGTTCTGGCGAGGGGTTTGAGGGGGTTTGGACAAAAAAGAGCTGCGGGGATGGCTCCGGTACTTATTGGCGAGGTCAGGAGCAAGGGGGAAGGAAATAAACCGTGCGGGATTCGTTGCTCCGGCAAGATCCGCGACGGGAAGGAAAGGAGGAAGAGAGAAGGAAAGAGAAGGAAGAAGAGCGTGCGGGGAGAGAGAAGCGGACGGTGGGCCAGGGGTGTCAGCGGGAGAGAAAGAGCGGGCGATGCTGCGGTGGCTAATTCGGGTGAGATTCGGATCCGACTGGAGGGATTGGGCCGGATTTTTTTCCTATTGGGCCTCGATAGGTTTCCTATCTAGCGCACGGGTTTCCTAATAAATATAGTCCCAAATATGGAAGTATTATATATCAAAATTATCAGAAAAATAAATGCAATTTGTTTAACAATTTTCCACGGCCAAAATAATAACTTAAAAAAAATATTTTCAGAAAATGCCCAAATGGAATTAATTCCAATTTGAAATATTTTTCAAATAAAACCCTGGTTCAAAAAGATCCAATGGATTCACAAAAATACCCCTGACATGGAGGGTCATGTTCCTCCTCTCATATTTGAAATTTTCAGAGGTTTCTCTATTTGAATTCAAATGGGGCAAATTTGAAAATGAAAAATCCAACAAATACCAAAGGGCATTTCAACTTGCATTCATTTCACCAAAGCAAACACAAACAATATGTAGTGATGCATAACTATTTTGATAACATGCCAAAATGAGATTTTGGGATGTTACAAACCTACCCACCTTAAGATGCATCTCGCCCTCGAGATTCGTGTTGGCTAGAAAATAGGTGCGGGTGGTCTCGACGAAGATCTTCGTCTCGTTCCCAGGTGGCTTCTTCCTCGATGTGGTGACTCCACAAAACCTTGCAAAACTTGATGATCTTGCTGCGGGTAACTCTGTTGGTAGTCTCGAGGATTCGTACAGGCTTCTCCTCATAAGTCAGATCACTGTCAAGTTGTATGGCCTTTAGGGGCACCGTGTCTCTCAAAGGAATATCAGCCATCTCAGCAGGGCACTTCTTCGGCTGGGAAACATGGAAGACATCGTGAACTCCGGCAATCCTTTCGGCAATTCCAGCTTGTATGCAACTTCGCCTCTATGTTCAAGAATTTTGTAGGGGCCTATGAATCTGGGTGCTAACTTTCCTTTAACACCAAACCTCTTGATTCCTCGAAGTGGGGACACACGGAGATATGCTCGGTCTCCCACTTCATAGGTCACCTCCTTGCGTTTGCTATCAGCATAGCTCTTCTGTCCGGACTGGGCAATCTTGAGATGGTCACGAATTAGCTTGACCTTCTCTTCAGAGTCTCGGATAAGATTGGGACCAAAAAGTTTTCGATCTCGAACAACATCCCACATCAATGGTGTTCTGCACCTCGTTTCGTATAAAGCTTCGAAAGGGGCCATCTTCAGACTGGTCTGATAACTATTGCTGTATGAGAACTCTGCATATGGTAAGTTATCGTCCCTGCTAGACCCATAATCTAGCGCACAAGCTCTCAACATGTCCTCCAGAGACTGGTTGACTCTCTCGGTCTGTCCATCTATCTGCGGATGAAAAGCTGTACTGAACTCCAGCCTCGTACCCAAAGTTTCATGTAACTGATGCCAAAACTTTGAGGTAAATTGTGTTCCTCTATCTGACACGATACTCCTCGGAACTCCATGCAGACATAAGATCCTGGTCATATATATCTTGGCTAACTTAGAACTGGTATAGGTGGTCTTCACGGGGATGAAGTGAGCTACCTTGGTCAAGCGATCGACCACTACCCAGATGGAATCATAACCGGAACGGGTCCTGGGTAATCCTGTGATGAAGTCCATGCCAAGCTTCTCCCATTTCCACTCGGGTATCAGCAAAGGTTGAAGTAATCCAGCTGGCTTCTGATGTTCTGCCTTTACTCGCTGACAAACATCACATAATGCTACATACTCGGCAATATCCTTCTTCATACCTGTCCACCACAAACTTTCCTTCAAGTCCAGATACATCTTGGTGTTGCCTGGGTGTATTGAGCATGGTGAATCGTGGGCTTCTTGAAGTATCAACTTCCTGAGCTCTGGGTCATTGGGCACATAGATACGGTCCTCAAACCATAGAGTTCCATGTTCATCTTCACTAAAGCCTTTAGCTTTCCCGTCTTTCATTCTTTGCTTTATCTCAGTTATTTCCTTGTCCGACTTCTAGGCTTCACGGATTCTTCCGGTCAAAGTGGACTGAATCTCTAGTGTGGTGACATATCCTCTTGGAACTATCTCCAATTTGAGCTCTCTGAGATCGTCGGCTAACTCCTGGGGTAATCCTCCCGCTATGAGTGTGTTCACATAACTCTTACGGCTCAAAGCATCTGCTATGACATTTGCCTTCCCTGGGTGATAATGCAATCTCATGTCATAGTCCTTGATCAACTCCAGCCATCTCCTCTGTCTGAGGTTCAACTCCTTCTGCGTGAAGATATACTTCAGGCTCTTGTGATCAATGTAAATATCACAACTATATCCGATAAGGAAGTGTCTCCAGGTCTTGAGTGCGTGCACTACGGCTGCTAACTCCAAATCATGTGTGGCATAGTTCAATTCATGGGGTCGTAGCTGTTTGGATGCATAGGCTACAACTTTTCCCTCTTGCATGAGCACTCCTCCAAGTAGTTGACATGAAGCATCACAATATACCTGGAAGTCCTTTCGAATGTTCACCAAAATCAACACTGGGGCTGTAACCAAACGTTTCTTCAGCTCCTGGAAACTGGCTTCACATTCCTCAGTCCAAATGTACTTGGACTCTTTCTTCAACAACTCTGTCATGGGCTTGGCGATCTTCAAGAAGTTCTCGATAAACCTCCGATAATATCAGGCAAGTCCGAGAAAACTGCGGATCTCCTTAACTGAGGTGGGTGCTTGCCATTCTGTGACTGCTGCAACCTTGGCGGGGTCCACTGCTATTCCGTCTCCAGAAATGATGTCTCCGAGAAATCCGACTTCTTTCAACCAAAATTCACATTTGCTGAACATGGCATATAATTGATGCTCTCGAAGCTTCTCCAGAACTAAACGCAAGTGTTCCTTGTGTTCTTCCTCGCTCTTGGAGAATATCAATATATCGTCGATGAACACCACGACAAACTTGTCCAAATATTCCATAAAAACCTTGTTCATCATACTCATAAAATATGCAGGAGCATTAGTCATACCAAATAACATGACTGTATACTCATATAGACCATACCTTGTGGTAAAAGTTGTTTTGGGTATATCATGTTCACGAATTTTCAACTGATGATACCCTGATCGAAGATCGATCTTGGAGAATACTCTGGCTCCAACTAGCCGATCAAACAAGTCGTTAATCATCGGCAGAGGGTACTTGTTCTCGATAGTCACCTCGTTCAGCGCACGATAATCAACTACCATCCTCAAGGTTGTATCCTTCTTCTCTACCAAGAGAACTGGTGCTCCCCAAGGTGATGAACTTGGGCGAATATATCCTTTGTCGAATAACTCCTTGATCTGCTACTTGATCTCCTCCAGATCATTAGTGGGCATCCCATAAGGTCTCTTGGATATTGGGCCTGTCCCTGGTAATAACTCAATCAGGAACTCAATTTCTCTATCCGGTGGCATGCTTGGCAATTCCTCTGGAAATACATCGGGGAAGTCTTGTACAACCGGCACTTCCTCCTGAACAACTCCCATGAGGGAATTCACACGAGTACTCTTCGGTGTGTGTCGGGATACATACTTAATCCTCTTCTGCTACGGGGTGGTGAGAAAGATCGACTTTTGAGAACAGTCGATGTTTCCTTCATACTTGGTCATCCAATCCATGCCTATGATTACATCCAATCCATGTGACTCTAAGACGATGAGGTCGGTGGGAAATACATGGTTTCTAATGTTGAGGTTCAATGCGTGGCATCCTATCCCTACCATCATCATGCCTCCTGGGGAACTGACCTTAATGGGCTGACTAAGGGTTCTAGTGGGCAAACCGTACTTTTCCACAACTACCCTTGATATGAATGAATGAGTTGCACCAGAATCAAAAAGTACCAATACTGGACGTGAATGTAACAAAAACTTACCAACCACAGTCTCGGGTTGATCATAGACCTCCTCCACGTCAATGTGGTTCACCTAAGCACGGGGAAAAGGATTGGGCTTCTTCACTCCAGAGTTTCCGTTGCCATTTCCACCTCCATTTCCATTGCCATTGCTTGGCTTAGCATCAGGACATTTGTTGGCATAATGTCCAGTCTGTTTGCACTTGAAATAGGTAACGGTGCTCAGGTCCCTCATTACTGGAGCGGGACGATGTTGAGTACCACTACCTCCATTGCCATTCTTATGGATGCTGGGGTTGGGACGGTTGTTGCCATTTCCTCCATGGGTGTGGCCTCCATGGGTGTGGTGAGTGTGTCCTCCTGATCCGCTATTCCCTGAGTAAGGGGAGTAACGGGGCTTCTGCTGAGCTCCAGAGTTGGACTTCCCCTGTCCATATTTCCTCTTGCGGTTCTCGGTCTGTTGCTTCTTTCCCTCCAAGATGAGGGCCTTGTCTACCAGCTCCTGGTAGTTGTTGAAAGTAGTTACCATCAGCTGAATGCTCAACTCATCATTGAGTCCTTCCATGAACTTTTCCTGCTTGGCGGCATCATCAGCCACATCTCCAGGTGCATATCGGGCCAACATGCTGAATTCATCCACATACTGGGCCACAGAGCGATTCCCCTGGCGTAAGTTGCGAAACTCACGCTTCTTCAGACTCATGGCTCCAACTAAGACATGAGTGGTGCGGAAAGCCTGCTTGAACTGCTCCCAAGTCACACCGGCAATGGGGTATGTGGTGGTGTAGTTCTCCCACCATGAATCTGCAGGCCCTTCAAGTTGATGTGCGGCAAAACGCACATTCTCCACTTTAGTGCATCCAGCGGTGATAAGTTCCCTCTCCATCTTGCGGAGCCAGTCATCAGCCACAATGGGCTCAGTGCTGCTGGAGAAGGCTGGTGGATTCAGCCTCAGAAAACGGGTGAGGTTGTCAGCCTCGGGTGGAGGGTGGTTGTTGTTGTTGTTGGCCTGGTTCTGAATGACCAACTGCATCAGGGCATTTTGCTGTTGGATCAGCTGGGTGAGCTCCGGCGGGAAGTTGGCGGCAGGGTCACGTCTCGGAGGCATCTGGTGTTTTTAGAGTGATGAGAATTAGAATAGAACAATGGTCTAAAGAGAAAATAACACTACCCACATGAATGCAACAAAACATTATCACACCACACACTCATTCATTAATTCAACTCAAGGTTCAAACTCAGATACAAGTCTTGCGATAAACCTAAACATCGGCCTAAACGTTTAACGATATATAAAGGTAACTTGGTGGTCTTGACTATGTGTCCTCCTCAGAAGTGCATGGTGGTGGATCCTTCGGTAGAGCTCTCTTTCTAGTCATCCTCATTGCTGATCAAGGAGGCCATGTCGCCTTCTGGGTGAAGATTTTCTCCCATGTCCAAATGCTCCTCCAGGTTTGCAACGAGAGTCTTGAGGTTCTTGATCCTCTCCAAGAAGTCCTTCACTTCATCTTCGTGCTCGTAGTTGGCTTCTCGTGCTTCATCTTCGAGGTCAAGTTCATGAAGCATCAGTTGCTCGATCTTCTTCATGACTTTGTTTACACGGAGCTCCAGAGTTCTGACGTGTGTCTCCAATGTTTGGACATAGGAAAGGATGGAGTCTTCAGTCCTGGTGCGTATGATTTCTCCATCTGCACCTCTGCGGGAGACCATGTAGAGGTCCGGCGAAATGGGGCAGCCTCTGTATACCTCCTTGATACGTCCGAGTGCACAGTGAATTGCCATGTCCCTCCCGAGAATCCAGCTGGGTGCAATAAACTTGAAGTCAATGGGCTCTGTGTGATTTCTGAAGGTCCTTCCGGGGATGTGCACCTCAATCTTGTAGCGAGCGTCTGCTGGGAAAGACATGATAGGTTTCCCGGTGATGTTTGGTAGAGCAATCCTTATGTCCTTGATGATCTGCACCAGCTCTTTGCCGATGGGCATTGTTGCGTCGGGCTCGCAAAACTCCATGACAAAAACTGGGTGGAAGGTGGCCATCTAGAAATATTGGAAATCGAAGAGAACTTAGAAATGAGCAGATGAGAATATAGAAATTTTAAAGACATAAGTAAAATGGTTTTCTTCCTAAGGCTTTTCCAATCCTAGAGGTTACGTCTACCATATCTGTAGCGACCCGACCCGAAAAGGGTTAAGTCTCTGTGTCTGTACCATCCCAAGAACATTGCTGGCACACACAGTACATCAATGTATAGATCGAGAGTTCAATCACAACTGCTTTATTAATCGAAATTCTCATATCGAGTCCTTTATTACAATAAAGATTACAATAAAGTGGCTGAAGGCCAACTCATGAGATAAAACTAAACAAAACTAGCGGAAGCTTCAAAGGTAGTTGAGTCCATCTGACTCCAAGGGCATAACACCAAGCGTAGAGCGTGTCCTCACTCCTGGTCGGAAAAGTACTCTGCAACATGACACGTTGCAGCCGTGTAGGTCAGCATATTGAATATGCTGGCAAGTCACAAAAGAGAGGGGTGAAAATATCATCTATAATATATGCATATATGGCAGGTGGGGCTGTAAGTTTTAGCGGAAAGCAAATGTTTCCTACAACAAGAGAGGGGCAAAGGCAAAAATTATTACTACATTGTTGGTTGTTTAATGAGAAGGTTCCACCAAAAATTTCTCATACCCAAGTTAACAATAATACCCACATCATTAAAATTATTTGTGTTGAGACTTGCTGATACTATCATCTCCGGTGCTCATGTTGTCCATAACTGGGGACACGGCTAATCGATTAGATTGTTACTCTGCAGAGTCTTGTACACTTTACCCGCAAGAATCGATCCCTCCCGTTGTGTCCTCGCACTGCCTGGTGTTTGAGAACGGGACGATCGAAACATGGTCTTCCAAAGCGATCCTCCGATAGAAAGCCAGTGCCCATCCAATCCTACCATTCTTCTACATCTCGTAGCAACTGACCTACCAGAGTCACGACTGGGGTCCACCAAGCCAGAGCCCATATTGACTTGCGGTTGCACACGTAAGCTTTCCGTCCTTGAAGTATCCATCCATCTCTTTGAGCCTGGGTGGCAGTCCATCGGGATGACCACAGGTAGATACCAGGGTTCCCGGGGCATAACCATGATAGATATCAGGCTGCCAGATGCATGTCCAATCCACCCAGAGGTATATTGAAATCCTTGAAGTCTTGAAGTCTTGATCATCATGTAGGTCTTGAAAATAATTAATCTCACAACTCTCCTGAATCACACAACCAACCCCGTCTAATAAAAGCATAGCAAAATAAAATAATGTTTCACGGGGCCAAGGTAACAAGGGTTTATGGGGTGCCTACCACATGATACTACTCAAGATCCAGGTTTCCAATTACCTACTTTGCATGCAATGGTGGGAAGGATTGAACTAATGCAATAAAAAGCATACGTAAAACATGATCAATTTTAACTTGCCTTGCTAACGATCTTCGAACTCAAGTGACTCTAAGTAGTAAGCCTCGCACTCCGAATGATCTAACGAAACAATCAATTCACACAATAAGCATAAATATAACACAACTTATAATAACAGCAAGGAAAACTAATATTACTAAAACAATCAATAGCACAAACAGAGAAAAGAAAACAAAGGCAAATAAAGAATCTATCAGAAGTTTTATTGCAAAGCTTTTACTAAAATAAAATAATATAAGAATAGTTTTCAGCAACTAATAAATAATTAACAAAAAAGAAAACTAAGTTTTATCAAAATAACCGAAAGTATTTCACCAAAATCTTTTATGCAAAAGAATTACTTTAAAACCTATTACAAAACACTACAAAGGGGGAAAACAATATTTCCTACTAAAACAAAGAACAAAACAATAAAAATATTTTTATTAAGGGAAAATATATCACCTATTGATAACCAACAGAAACTAAAAAGAAAATATCAGAAAGTTAAAAGAAAACGAAATCAAACAATTTAAAACAATAGAAAAGAAAATAAGCTTAAAAAGAACTAAACAGATTTTGTTTTGCTAAAAACCTTAATTTAAAACATACTAAAAATTCTCAAATTGAACAGGGTGATAAAACTAACTAATACAAACCAGTAGCAAAAAGAATCACTCAAAAATATGTTTTAAACTCAAGTTATTCAAATTCCAGTGATTTGAGCAAATTTCAATGAATTCAAATTTAAACATATCAAACTTGAAAACTAATTGCACAGGTAGAAACTTCATAATTTTTGTGACAGTATGCTAAAAGAATCACTCAAAAACATTAAATACTCTAGGAGATATTCAATTTCTAAAATCAACTTCTATTCTGTTTTCAGAAACAAAAACAGAAATAAAAGAAAAACCTAAACTACGAACAGGGCCACGTGGCGAGCTGTGAGTGGTTGCAGGTGTGTGCGCGCGGTTGCTAACGAGTGGACGTTCACAAAATAAAAAAACGGTTCGACACTTAAGTGTTTCTAATCTAAGCCGCTCGATCTAGATCCAAGGGCTGAGAGGAGGTGGGGGTGCTCACAGCGGCGGTAGGTGGCGCTCCGGCGAAGTCGATGGTGGCCGAGGCGTCGAGGTGGTCGGGGACGTGGCTCTGGGGGTCGGGGACGAAGGCGAAGACGACCAGGCGATGGCGGCGATCCTCCAGAGAAGGTTGGCGGCGTCAGAGAGGCTTGGGGTCGACGGAGGTGAGCTACACGAGCTCCAGAAGCTTCGGGTTGGAGCAGAGCTCCGGCGAGGTTGCGATGCGGCGTTCTGGCGAGGGGTTCGAGGGGGTTTGGGCGAAAAAGAGCTGCGGGGATGGCTCCGGTACTTATAGGCGAGGTCAGGAGCGAGGGGGAAGGAAAGAAACCGTGCTGGATTCTTTGCTCCGGCGAGATCCGCGGCGGGAAGGAAAGGAGGAAGAGAGAAGGAAAGAGGAGGAAGAAGAGTGCGCAGGGAGAGAGGAGCGGACGGTGGGCCAGGGGTGTCAGCGGGAGAGAAAGAGCGGGCGATGCTATGGTGGCCGATTCGGGTGAGATTCGGATCCGGCTGGAGGGATTGGGCCGGATTTTTTTCCTATTGGGCCTCGGTAGGATTCCTATCTAGCGCACGGGTTTCCTAATAAAAACAAAGTTTTCCTTTTATTTAAAAACAGGAAAGAAAACTATAAAAAGGAAAATAAATATAGACCCAAATATGGAAGTATTATATATCAAAATTATCAGAAAAATAAATGCAATTTGTTTAACAATTTTCCACGGCCAAAATAATAACTTAAAAAAAATATTTTTAAAAAATGCCGAAATGGAACTAATTCCAATTTGAAATATTTTTCAAATAAAACACGGGTTCAAAAAGATCAAATGGATTCACAAAAATACCCCTGACATGGAGGGTCATGTTCCTCGTCTCATATTTGAAATTTTCAGAGGTTTCTCTATTTGAATACAAATGGGGCAAATTTGAAAAGGAAAAATCCAACAAATACCAAAGGGCATTTCAACTTGCATTCATTTCACCAAAGCAAACACAAACAATATGTAGTGATGCATAACTATTTTCATAACATGCCAAAATGAGATTTTGGGATGTTACACTTGAGCTACCAAGTTACTTGTCATACTTTTCCGTTAACCCGTAAGCAACCTTAATAGCCACCCTGTTACAGATGACATTTAACAAACCCCAAAGTTCATGAAGCAAGTACGAAGGAACTCGATACTCTCATGGTCTAAGGAATTATGCAAACGTTAACTTTCTCTGTGTTATTTACCATTAACTTGTGACGAATGTATCTTATAGCATAACATCAATTCGGGTCGATTCAACACAAATGTTCTTCTAACATTGTGCCCTCAAAGTTGCCGGCATAGACATGCCCATCATCAGGAAAACGTGATCATCATGGAACACTTGAGCTAGTCATAGAGGCATGACTAGGAATACTTTTTATCGTTTATTATTCCACACGTGCATATGAGTTTTCCTCCGAGCCTCGTGGTTATTGTAGAATCGAGAACCATAGAAGTTATAGCAAGGAATATAAACTTAATTAGGAACATGGGGATAAATAATAACATTTATTATTGCCTCTTGGGCATATCTCCTACAAGAGGGCACCCAGGGGGGCCACTACCCAATAGGACGCGGCCTGCCCCTCTGGCGCGCCCTATTGGGGAGTGGGCCCCACGTGCTGCCTCTCGTCTACTTCCGAAGCTTCCAGGTCTTCATATAGTCGAGAAAAAATCATATTAAAGTTTCGTAGCAATTGGACTTCGTTTGGTAGGGTAAACCTGAAAAGCAAAACACATGCAGAAAACAGCAACTGGTACTGGGCACTAGGTCAATAGGTTAGTGCTCAAAAATAATATTAATTGGTATATAAACACCCAAAAAGTATCCTAGAATGATAACATGATAGCATGGAACAATCAAAAATTATAGATACGTTGGAGACGTATCAATCATGAATACCTAGAGCTCTTGAGATGGCTCATTATTGAAATATACAAGCCAAGTTCTATAATTTAAAGTCCCCACTAGTATATGAAACAATATAAATCTCATGAAACTTTCTACTTTTACAATGCATGAAGTGGTGCTACTTTAAAGCACTAATGATTTTCTACTTCTTATACAAGGTGCTACTTTGAAGCACTTATTTTGTGTATGCCAAAAGGGAAAATGGTGTTGCTCCTTCTCTCTCACACTTTTATTTGGTGCCTCCTTGACACATCTTTTTTTTCTTTTTTTATATTTTTTATTTTCTCTCTTGGTAGGAGCATCACCTTACAATAATGATCAATCATATTTTTCTATTTCTTTGATCGCTTCAACTAAATGTAATCATGGCTTAAACTATGAACATGAAAATAAATACTATATGAATGCCTGTGGAAATGTACTAGGTAATTACAATGATCAAGTGTAGCTTATGAAAATGAACAACAATGGCTATTTGTGCCATTCAGTATGAAGCTAGCTATAATGATCATGTAAAGCATATGACAATAAATAACACATCTCTAGTCATGTAATGAATGAATGATGGTTGTTGATAATCCCTAAGTGCAAGGAATCAACGTAGCACTTTCCAAAGATGAAAGTGGTAAGAATGGAGTGTTGAATCCACAAGGAGATAAAGGTAAGATCAATATTCTCCCAGGTCCTATCTACCACTGATACAACCCTACGTACACCGAACGTTTGCTTCATCTAGAAAATAAAACTAGAACTACTTTGTGGGTATAAAAGGATAGGTTTTGCAAGATAACAAAGAACATGAATATAAAAGATAGTTTCTACCTAAATAAATATATAATATAATACAATATATTATAATAGCAAGTGTGGAATAGTGGTGGTATGGTGTGCGGAATTGTCCCTAGGCAATTAGCTAAGTTACTAAACCGATGGCAAGTTTATATGTGGGAGAGGCCTCTGCCAGCATGCCATCCCTTACTTGGAATTCCATGCACTTATGATTGGAACTATTAGCAAGCATCCGCAACTAATAACAAGTTCATTAACGTAAAACCCAACCATAGCATTAAGATATAATGGTCCTCCTTCAATCCCGTATATATCAATTTCTATGGTGAGGAGACGTTTCTGTCGCTCGTGCCCCCAGATGCATAGTCCTATCAACATACAGCTAACACTATGCTGTGATCCACGCGCGCGCTCATATGATGGGCACAAAAGGACAGTAACATAACCACAAGCAATTTAAACCAATCATAGCAATTCACCAACTAACCCGTAGGACAACAATAATCTACTCAAACACAATAGCGATAACACAAATTGTTGGATAATAATTCATAGCACCAAAACACCATGTTCAAGTAGTGGATTATAGAGGGTTGCGGGAGAGTGGATTACTGAAAATAGGTGAGGAAGGTGATGAAGACTGTGATGTTGATGAAGACGATCAACGCGATGATGGTTCCCCAGCGACACTCCGACGCAACCGGGAGCGAAGGGGAGAGAGGCTCTCCTCCTGTGTGCTCCTCCATGGCCTCCCCCCTAGATGGGGAGAAGTTCTCCCCTCTAGTTGACCCTTCGAGATTGGATCTCTTCCCTCTCTGTTTCTCTATTTTTCGGTCTTGTTTTCTGGCCTTTCACCGTTTCTTTTATAGCCGGAGATCTGTAACTCCGATCGGGCTGAAAATTTTACACATTTTTTTTCCCGATAATTAGCTTTCTTGTGACGGATTCAATGCTCCAACCGACATAAGGGCTAGCCACGACGCCACCTGGCGTGGTCAGGGGGTTGGCCGCGCCACTAAGTTGTGTGGGGCCCACGTGCATCGCCTTGCGTTAATTCCTTCGACCAAAAACCACATATATTCCATAAAAAATCATATTAAATCACCGGGGTGTTTTGACCTTCCTATATATTGATTTTTTGTAAAACAAAAAAATGCAAAAAATAGGAACTAGCACTGGGCACTAGATTAATTGGTTAGTCCAAAGAAATAATATAAAAGTGCACCAAAACCATTAATAAATGATGTAAATATAGCATGAATACTTCAAAAATTATAGATACGTTGGAGACATATCGGCATCCCCAAGCTTAATCCCTCCTTGTCCTCGAGTAGGTAGATGATAAAAAGAATAATTTTTGAAGTGTGAATGATAGAATAGACCAAACCTTTGATGACATAGGCAATGATAATTCTAGTAACAAGTAGCACCATTCCATTATGTTCAACATATAATGAAGTATCTCGCAATCTTTCAAGACTATATTGCAAACATAAAGCAATCAATGAAGTAAAGATGATGACTAGGTACCCCAATTTGAAGATAACCATCATACTTATACAATGCTCTACAAATTACTATTGGAAGAATGCATGCAAAGCTAAGAGTGATCCCCATGCTCAATACGTGGTGCCAATAGAGAGAAAGATGGAATTGACTCAACAATAAAAGTAAATAGATAGGCCCTTTGCAGAGGGAAGCGGAGATTAACATATGCCAGAGCTCATTTGTTTAAAATAGAGATGAATTTATTTTGAGAAGTGTACTTTTCAAGTCAAAGGTTTACGACAAAGGTTTCCAATATCTTCCATGCTAAAGACATTAATGGTGGTTCCCATGCTTTTACACTCCCCCTCCACCATAACCAACACAAACCATGGCTATACGAATCCACGGGTGTCTGCCAACTTTCAACTTTCTTGGGGAATGTCCTTTTTTAAATATTTGTTTTGTTATTATTATCATTATTGGGACTGGGCATCCCTATTACCAGCTTCTCTCATAAATTTGATAAGACTAATAAACTCTCATCGTGAGTAAAACACATTTAGCATGGAAGATAATGACTACCCCCACCGCTCCACGAGCTGTACGGGCACACAAAACAGAAGTTTATTTGAAGGTTTAGAGGTGGCACATGAAAATTTACTTGGAATGGTAGTGAAATACCATGTATAGGTAGGTATGGTGGACAATTTATGGCATAAACTTGTTTCAAGGATTTTGGATGCACAAGCAGTATTTCTGCTTAGTACAGGGAAAGGCTAGCAAAAGACTAGAGGCAACCACTTTACCAAGCACAAAAACCACAATCATGCATTGTCAAATAGTAACATTATTGAGGAAATATAATCATGATGATAGTCTACAAACCTGAATATACCAAGGCTGAATTAGGATTTTATCAAACATGTGTAAACATGTGCCAAGCCAATCATCAATCCTTCACTCGGAGATACTTACCACCACAACATAATAGGTTCAACTTAATAAAACTAATGCTCATTGTCATTATTATATAACTCCCTTACTTGATTAAAGATATGTACTATCATAGTCTCAATTTTATTGCAACGGATTAAATGAAGGATGCATGTTTACTTCTCAATATACATATAATAAATGAAACACATGGCATTCAATTCATTCATAAATTTCTTAATCTAAAGATATGAGTGAAGCACACGAATAAATGACCATACTTATTCATTGAGGGATTCTCCAAGATAGTGGGATCAATACTAATAACTAAAGTTTGACCTCTTCCAACCCACTTTTAAGAATAAAGTAATCCACGTGAATTGTGTCTCCCTGCGAAATAGTGGGATCAATAGTATCTAAAGTTGACATCTTCCAACCCACTTTCAATGATAATTTCATCCATGCTCTAAAGGGTATAAGTGAAGTTCATAGATCATTAGACAAATAATATAAATATAGAGAGACCAATATCCAAACTCAAAAGATATAAGTGACGCACACCAAGCATTCGATAAAGCCAAACTCAAAAGATTTAAGTGAAGCACAAAGAGCAATCTATAAATCAACCAAGGACCATAAGAAATCATCCCCAACTATCATGGTGTATATTAGTTCAAAATAAAAAGAAAAATTATGCTCCAAGAATTTCCACATATCATGTGAACAAATAAAAAGTTAGTTCCAACTGAGACATACCTATAATTGTTGAAGAAGAAAGAGTGGATGCCTTTCAGGGCATCTCCAAGCTTAGACGCTTGAGTCTCCTTGGATATTACCTTGGGGTGCCTTGGGCATCCCCAAGCTTAGGTTCCTGCCTCTCCTTGTTCCTCTCATATCGATGTCTCCCCTGGGTCTTAAAAATTTCATCCACACAAAACTGAACAGAACTCGTGAGATAGGTTCGTACATATAAACATAAATCACCCAATCATGTACTGTCAAGACAAGTTGCATAATTATTTTCAAACATTAGCTACTGTATACTATAATTTCCACAATTTATATCCCCCAATATAAGCCATGAAAACTCTTGAACAAGCAGATAACAAAATTATAACAGCAATCTGTCAAAACCAGAACAGACTATAGTAATCTAATTAAGATGTATACATCTGTAACTTAAAAATTTCTAATAAATTAGGAAGTGACATAGAATTTGTAATGCAGTACTGTGTAAAAATTGAGGAATTGATCATGTTCCAGTACAGAGAAACAATTCAAGTACTGGGAACAAAAGTTTCTGTTTCTGCACAACACCTAACAAACATGCAATTGAAACATCGTAAAGGCAAACCTTGGCACATTTTTTTTATGGCACTGTGGTATATACAAAGAGATCATTATTTTTATGAGAAAGATCCATGATTTTTCTTACCTTGTTTCCATGAGCATGAACACAAGTGTTCAAGGTCGACCCTCACTTCTTCAATGCATAACTTTCCAATAACTTCTCTTTTTGGAAAACTTTTAAGTTCCCCACTTTATTTTTTTGTTTTCGACAAGTTTAAAAATACACAAAATAAGAACAAAAAGACTCTCTAAAACTTCTGGGTTGTCTCCCAGGCAGAGCTTTCTTTAAAGCCATTAAGCTAGGCATAAGAGTGCAAGTATTTTTTTTAGTATTTTGCATTTTATAAATTGTTTTGTTTGTTTTACCCACAACTTAAAGAAAGAAAACAAGAAAACAAAAACAAAAAAAGAAAACAAAATCTACTTAGTGATAAAAGCAAACAAGCATTCACAAAAATATTAACCCTACGCTATTATTCCCTGGGAATGGCGCCAGAAAAGAGCTTGATAATCCTCAAATGCAAGGAATCATCGTAGCACTTTCCAAAGATGGAAGTGGTAAATATGGAGTGTCGAACCCACAAGGAGCTAAAGGTAAGATCAATATTCTCTTAGGTCCTATCTGCCACTGATACAACCCTACATATACCGAATGTTTGCTTCATCTGGAAAATAAAACTAGAACTACTTTGTGGGTATAAAAGGATAGGTTTTGCAAGATAACGAAGAACATGAATATAAAAGATAGTTGCTGCCTAAATAAATATATAATATAATACAATATATTACAAATAGCGAGTTAGCAATAGTGGTGGTATGGTGTGCAGAATTGTCCCTAGGCAATTAGCTAAGTTACTAAACCGATGGCAAGTTTATATGTGGGAGAGGCCTCTGCTAGCATGTTATCCCTTACTTGGAATTCCATGGACTTATGATTGGAACTATTAGCAAGCATCCGGAACTACTAACAGGTTCATTAAGGTAAAACCCAACCATAGCATTAAGATATAATGGTCGTCCTTCAATCCCATATATATCAATTTCTATCGTTAGGAGACGTTTCTGTCGCTCATGCCCCCAGATGCATAGTCCTATCAACATATAACTAACCCTATGGTGTGATCCATGTGCGTGCTCATATGATGGGCACCAAAGGACAGTAACATAACCATAAGCAATTTAAACCAATCATAGCAATTCACCAATTAACCCATAGGACAACAATAATCTACTCAAACACAATAGCGATGACACAAATCATTGGATAACAATTCATAGCACATAAATACCATGTTAAAGTAGGGGATTACAGCGGGTTGCGAGAGAGTGGACTGCTGAAAAGAGGTGAGGAAGGTGATGAAGACGGCAACGTTGATGAAGACGATCATCGTGATTATGGTTCCCCCGGCGGCACTCCGGCGCCACTGGAAAAGATGGGGAGAGAGGCTCCCTTCTGGCTTGCTCCTCCATGGCCTCCCCCCTAGATGGGGAGAGGTTCTCCCCTCTGGTCCTTGGCATTCAAGGTTCCCAGAGGGGCAAGAGCCCCTCTGAGATTGGATCTCTTCTGTCGCTATTTCTCTGTTTTTTGGTCTTGTTTTCTAGCCTTTCACCGTTTCTTTTATAGCCGAAGATCCGTAACTCCGATCGGGCTGAAATTTTTACATGATTTTTTTCCGAAAATTGACATTCCTGCTGAAGGAGAGCTCCAACTGACTTAAGGACTAACCACATGGCCACCTGGCATGGCCAGGGGGGTGGCCACGCCACTAGGCCGTGTGGGGCACACGTGCACCCCCTTGCATTGATTCCTTCGCCCAAAAAGCACATATATTCCATAAAAAATCATATTAAATCATCGGGGGTGTTTTGACCTTCCTAGACACTGAATTTATGTAAAACAAAAAACATGCAGAAAACAGGAATTGGCACTGGGCACTAGATTAATAGGTTAGTCCAGAGTAATAATATAAAAGTGCACCAAAACCATTAATAAATGACGTAAATATAGGATGAATACTTCAAAACTTATAGATACGTTGGAGATTTATCAGTTGTGCACGGCAGTATACTCAGAATGGTGATGGAAATGCCATGATAGGTAGGTATGGTGCACTTTTCGAGGAGATATTTGGGCTTATGTGTAGGAGAAAAAGAGGAAGTTCTCTCATGGGATTTGGTTGTACCAACAAAGTATGCACCATGTCTCAATGTGGGAGTGGGCAATGCTAAGTACCAAATAGGGTAGCAATTATAAGATGAAATGGAAGTGTTGACTTTGAACTTGCATTAATCATAAAGAACTCACCCACTACACTTAAACTTTTTTGGTATCGTGTTGCATAGGAATCATTCATTAATCAACACCTAGGCAAAAGATTGGTAGGAATTAACCATCGCGCCGCCTCGGCTAAAAGAGACGTCATTGTGTGTGTAAATGGTTACTTTTTGCACTAGTTATATTGTTTTATCCCACCATTACTAGAGCTCCAATTTTTAGTTCTTTCAATGAAAGAATGACAATTCTTACAGGGGATTGTAGGAGTTATGCCCTGGAGGCAGTAATAACAGTTACTTTGTATCTCCTGGTTTGTAATGAATGTTTATGATCCATGCTATAACTGCAATGATTCTTGAGTCTACAATATCCACGAGGCTCGGAGGGAAACTCATGTGCACATGTGGTACAATAAACGGTAAAAAGTATTCCTAGTCATGCCTCTAAGACTAGCTCAAGTATTGCATGATTATCCTATTTTCCTGATCATGGGCATGTCTATGCCAGCAATTTTGAGGGCACAATGTTGGTAGAACACTTGTGTTGAATCGACCCGAATTGATGTTATGCTATGAGATAATTTCGTCACAAGTTAATGGTTAATAACACAGAGAAGTTAATGTTTGCATAATTCCTTTGACCATGAGAGTATCGAGTTCCTTCGTACTTGCTTCGTGAACTTTGGGGTTTGTTAAACGTCATCCGTAACTGGGTGGCTATTACGGCGGTTTACGGGTTCACGGAAAAGTATGACAACTAACGAGATAGCTCAAGATTGGGATTTGCTACTCCGACGATGGAGATATATTCTCAGTCCCTCTCGGTGTTACGGTATCCATCATCGTCTGGCCAGACACAATGTGATTTGATCACAGGGATGCCGGAACGCGGAAACGAGAAAAGAGAACAAAATCAGTAACGAGGTAACTGGCATAGTGGACAAGTTGTTGATCCACGGGGATGTGGATATATCTCACCTCGGGTTTTGTAACGTATCGTGAAGCAACAGGAATAGCACACGGCAACTGGAGGTTCACTCGAATATTCATTTGTGTGGGTATAGGGGTAAATATGGGTGTCCACGGCTCCGATGTTGATCATTGATCGGAAAGTGTTCCGCTCATGTATATACTTCACCGAACCTATAGGGTCACACGCTTAAGGGTCATCTATCTGCTGAATACTAGACAGGGAGTCTGAGAGAAAATCACTGGAAAAGTTTCGGGGACAACGGAAGAGTTCCGGAAACAGAACACCGGAAGAGTTTCAGTAAAACCGAAAAGTTGTTTTGGAGTATACCATTAAGTCAAATTGGTTGTGGCACACGCCTGGAAATTATTGGAGGGTACCAGAATTGTTCTGGTAACTTCTGGGATTTTTCGGAGACAATAACCGGAAATATTTCCGACTGCCGGAACCGCTATGGTAGCTTTTCGCTGAAGAAAAACATTGTTCTGGAAACGTTTCGGAATGCGTCCAGAATTGTTTTGGTGGGTACTGGAATTATTCTAGGACTCACAGAAACTTTTCGGAATTAACGGACGCAGAAAAGTGTCCCCGTGAATAGTGAAAGTGCTTTTTGGGATATTTTTTGGAGAGCCACCTTTTAGGACTTTGTCAAAGCTTCTAGAAGGGAATAGCTTGCAAGGGAAGGAATCCAATTTGGGGGGGGGGGCCTAGGGGTGGCCGACCAAGGGTGGTGGAGCTCCTTGGAGCTCCACATGGCATCCCATTTTGCCCTACACCCACATGTGTGACCTAATGCATGGGAGTTTTTGGTAATTTGTGGAGGCACACTACCCCTTGGTTTTCCTATAAATAGGAGGTGAGGGGGCTGCCCAAACCTCATCCTTGCTCTCATACACATGCCATTGACTTGTCTGGCTTCTCTCTCCCTCCCAGCGAAATAGTTTCGTAGAGCCGAAAGGCTATATGGGTTCCGGTGGGAACTAGTTCTGGACGGCGAAGCCCTGCCGGATAGCTGACACTGTATGTGTGCAACCCCATAGAGAGGTCGTAGTTTCGATCTTTTGCCCGAGGGGCTGTTCGAGGGTCCTCCCGAAGGGCTGTCCGAGTTACCGTTCGAGCTTCGAGGGTCCTCCCGAAGGGCTGTCCATGCCATCGTCCGGGGGACTGTCCGATCGCCTCCCGAAGGGCTGTCCGGAAGAGAAGTACATTCTCGCGGTTGGGAGGTTGTAAATCCTAGCTGCGGTCTACATTGACTCTACTTCCGTTGCGCTACGAGTCGGTACGGATCAGATCAAACCTTGTATGATATCTCCATAGTGATCCTGGGCATGCTCGTTACACCGATTTTTTTTGTTTTCTGTTGCGTTCCCCTACAGTGGCATCAAGAGCCGTGCTATGCATAGATACAGGTTACGATCTAGAATACATAGAGATGTATGGGTATTGCATAATATAATTAGGTAGTAGATAAGATCTATTGCTAAAAATTATTTATGCGGGTAGCAGATGAAATCTATTACCCGACGTTCTTGTTGCTTCCTTGGACTTTGCGTATTTCTGATCTCAGTAACGGTATGGTGGAGTTTCTAAGTTCTGCAATCTGCAATCCTGATTAATCAATGAGGTGCTAACAGTTCATTGAACTTCACCATAGTTAGAGAAAGATGAAATTTCGCAGATGAAAGGGCAATGCAGATGTGATCTGCACGGGGGTCATGCGTATGATGAACTTTAGTATGGGGCTCGAGATTTTATTATCTCATGTTTCATACACCCTGGAAAGTTAATCTAGCAACTTGAATAATCATACTTGATGATGAACATTGGTAGCTGCGGTGTAAGTCAAAACCTTAGAAGCCACGTAAAATAAAATTTTGCATAAACCGATTAGAGGCGTCTAAACTTGGTTTTGCAGGATGTGCATGAGATGTGGTATAGCAATGCTCATATTCAATTTGATTATGTATGAGATGACTATATAATGTAAATTAACATGACCTGCGTGTCATGATTCGGCATGATGGCTGGAGCCATATGATTGTCACTTTAATGACTTGCGTGTCAACCTTAAGTAATGCATTTATTTTATCCGCTATGGAGATAGCAATATTATCTGGTGCATCGACAAGGTGGTGGCAATCTTCGCGAAGGTGAACACCGACGCGAATGCCGAAGACGAAGAAACACTTGACTTCTCCGTCAGAAGGGGCTATACCATATCATGCTATTATGAAATGCCTGAGATGTTTATCCCTCTTGATCCACCCTTCTTGATTGCGCGGTAGTCACTTTTATTAGGGTGATCTCTCACAAAAATATCAAGTAGTTAGTGTTCTCCCAAGTATAGCACCGTCACAGCATCCTTCCTTTCGAGGTGCGCCATGATCTACATGGGTACGAACGATTTTACGGGTGTAAGGCGGGTGAGGTCAGACCTCGCAGCAAGATCACTTGGTTATCTTGACGTTCATGGCAGGATCGTCCTGAGCTCGGAACACACGCATCGAAAGATGAACAAGAGTCACATGGAGATGTGATTGGCAAGTTTGCCTACCAATTGAAGTTCGCGCCATCAGTGTTCATCTTGAACAATGGGGTTAAATGGAAATGTGGATCTTGAATCACTCATAATCAATTTTGAGAGATATTGATTTGAGTGGGAGTGCACTTTCGAATAAATTTTTTTATTCACTAGTGCAAAATCATTATGAACAAAGCCTAAGTGAATTGTGTTTACCGTTGTAGATCAAATGGCTCACAACACCACGTTCTTCTTAGCACCGATGTTAGAGAGAGTGAAGTTAACTGTGACTGGAAACAACTATGCGGACTGGGTCCGTACCCTGAGACTGTCCTCAGGAGCGCTAAGAAAGACTATGTGCTTGATAAAACTCTAGGTGAAACCGAGCCCGAGCCGCCCCTCCCCGGCTCGCCCCCCGCCCCCTCCCTGTCTCACCCCCACTTTCCTCATCCTCGCCCCCGCCATCCGTCGTCATCGGCTCATAGTGAGCATCCCCTCCCTCCATCTCATGATGAGCTTGCTAAAAAATGAAGAAATTTTGTGTAGATGGATGGATGTTTTATTGTTAAATGGAGATGTATGGATGTTGGATAGATTGATGGATGGTTGTTTTGTGTAGATGGATGAATAGATAGATGGATAGAGGCATGACGGCATTCTTGTGTTATGACCCATTTGGAGTAGCAGTTTCGCCATTTTCTTACTCATGACGCATGATTTCCCTTTTTCCATTTCACCCACTATGTTAGAGGCATGACGGCATTCTTGTGTGATGCATGTCTCTATTAATTGCTTCCTCGTTTATAAGCTCAACTGCACCCTTATCAGAAAGGAAGTTAACATGAATTAATGTTGTTTAGCGTTGGGTCGTCCGGTTCCCAAGTAGCGGACCGGCTGAATGATTAATTCCTATCAGTATGGTGGAGCCAGGAATTTGCTCCTTGGTATTGATTGTAAAAAAAAATTGTGCGATGTAATAGGAATATATAATATATACGGTAGCAATCGTGCAACAAGCTAGCAAGAGGAATGGGCCAATGACCATAAATCCATGATAGTAACATAATAGCATTGTGGCAATATCTCTAACAATTAACAAAGATTACCTTCATCAATTGCTTCATCATCTACTACAATTGGGGTTGAGGAGCCTCTCTCATTGGTATTTCTGTGTATGACCATCTTCTTCTATACCAGGAGGATTGCTCTCAACCTCAACATCAGGAGCAGTGGAAGCCATTTTATTTTCCTTTGAAGCCCTTTCCCGCCATGCAAATATGCTAACACCCTTCCTCTTCATCTACTATACAAGACCACAAGGAAAATAAATCAGCAATCTATCAATCTACTGTGTGAAAATTGGTAGATTAAAATATATACATTGCAAGAACTGCTACATTATAAAATCTACATTACATTATTATAAGAACTTCTAGATAAAATTGGCTAGCAGACTAGCAAAATAGCCATAATACGTCTCTTTCCTCTTTCCTCAAGGAAATCTACAATAAAATCTCAAGGAAATCTACAGTATAGGAACCTAGGTGGGTTTGTTCTAATCTATACATTAACTGGTTGAGATTTGTTCAAAGGCCGGGTGACCTGTGGGTGTCGAATTCAGCCATAGGAACTGAGATTTAGCAAAGATAATTAGAGAAGAGATGGAGAATGGAACCTGGTCACAAGCTCCGTTGTCTGCTGCGTAGCGCAACACCACCGCCGCCGCCACTAGGTTTGGTTGGGGAATGGCCAAGGAGGGAACAAACCGAGTGAGGCAATGAACGAAACGAGTTTGGTTCATAGGCAAGGATGATACCTGTGGGACCGTGGGTTGTGTGGGACCATGGGCTTAGTTTTGGTTTTGTGGGCCATTGAATTGATCGATTATTGTTCTCCTGATGTACATTCTCACGGTGTTTTGCCAAGACATGTATCTAGGAGAACAGCGGGGAGGGTCTGCCAAAATTTTGTCTTGGAACGGGGTAGAGCATGAAGAACATACTCAATCTACACATCCTCGGGTGGGATTTGGACCCTCTTTACCTATTAGAGATGTAGGTGGATTCACCGCCGTTTCTCGTCAACCTGGTAGAAAATTAAATTTTGATGTGATTAATTTAAATGAATCCTTACTATTATTGTGTAGCTCCCAATAAAGCATAGGATGGCAGATAATGAGTGGATGTACAGTGGTTTTACCCATCGGAATTGTGTAACAGTAGAGTGGGCCGAGAAAACTGATGTGTTCTTGAAGGAGATATTCCGTCGTCCAATAAGAATTATCCCAGAATGCCCCTGTGCAAAAAGTGAGAGACGTTTGGATAAAGAAAACTCTGTGATGACTTTGCACCTTTGCACGTATGGATATATGCCAAACTTTATCATGCCGATAAACTTTGGCGAGCAGGAATGTGCTAGAGAGGAGGTGATGCGACAACGCATTGATGGTCATGAGGACGATGGGATTAGAAACATGCTAGATGATGTCTGTGCTGCACGGACATCACATGTGACACATTCAGAGATGGAACCGGAGGAAACCGCAAAGGCCTTCATGGAGATCTTGGCCGCATCAAAGAAACCTCTTTATGAGGGCGCCAAAGTCTCTCAGCTGGATGCCATCTCGCAACAGATGGCAGTCAAGGCCGAGTACTAACAGCCTCCCTGCAAGTCAGGAACTGCCGAACAGCAAGTATGCTGCGAAGAAAATTATGAAGTTCCTCTCTATGGATTATGAGAAAATACATGTTTGTCCAAAGAATTGCCTTTTGTTTAGGCACGAGTATGCCGATGACAAGTATTGTAGGGAGTGCGGTTCCTCTAGGTATCTTGAGCTGGACACTGCTGATGGTCAGATGAAGCAGCTAGCCATCCCTGCAAAGGTTCTTCGGTATCTCCATTTCAGAGAAAGACTGCAACGCCTTTTCATCACTGAGGAGTCTCCCAAAATGATGAAGTGGCACAAGGAGGGAAAAAGGTACAATCCAGATAAAATGGTACATCCATCGGCAGATGAAGCATGGAAGTCATTCCATAGAGAATACCCCGAGGAGGCAGCCGAGGCGGGGAATGTAAGAATTGCTATATCGGGTGATGGGTTCAATCCATCTGGTATGTCGTCTAATCCATACAGCTGCTGGCCCGTGTTTATTATTCCGCTCAATCTCCCTCACGGCGCCCTAATGCAATGCAAGAGCATGTTCATGTCACTGATCATTCCAGGGCCTGAATACCTGGAGAAGAATTTGAGTGTGTTTATGCAGCTGCTGGTGGATGATTTGCACCATTCTTGGTACTTCCCGAGGTTGACATATGATACGTCTCGAACGTATCTATAATTTTTGATTGTTTCTTGCTATTATATTATCAATCTTATATACTTTATATGCCATTTTATATCATTTTTGGGAATTAACCTATTAATCTAGTACCAAGTGCCAGTTCCTGTTTTTGCCTATGATTTTGTTTCGTAGGAGATCAATAGCAAACGAAGTTCAAACGTGACAAAACTTTACGGTGATTTTTTCTGAACCAGAAGGGACCCTAGAAGCTTCGGGAGGAGGCGAGAAGACATACGAGAGGGCCACAAGCTCACACGGCGCGACCCCAGGGGGGCACCACCTGAGCTTGTGGGCCCCTCGTAGCTCCGTTCGCCCTAATTCCGCTTCTATAAATTCCCATAAATCCGAAAAACACCAGAGCGAGAACCGAAACAATTTTTCTGCTGCCGCAAGCCTCTATTCTTCCGCGATCCCATAACGGAGGCCATCTTCATCAACCTTGTTGCCTCCATGATTTTGTGTGAGTAGTTCCCTATAGACCTATGGGTCCATAGTGATTATCTAGATGGCTCTCTCTCTCTCTCTCTCTTTGATCTTCAATACAATGTTCTCTTCGGAGATCCAGACGATGTAATCCTCTTTCGCGGTGTGTTTGTTGGGATCCTATGAATTGTGGGTTTATGATCAGATTATTCATTGAAAGTAATTGAGTCTTTTCTAAACTTAATTTTGTGTGATTGTTATAGCTATGTATGCATTCCAATCTATGAGTTTGCTTTGGCCAAGTAGATGAGTAGATCATCAGAGGGAGTGGTGCATAGTAATAGGTTCAATCTTGCGGTGTTCTCACCCAGTGACAGAAGGGGTAGAGACGGATGTATTTTTATTGTTGCTACTAAGGATAAAACAACATGGTTTAATCATATTGCTTGATTCTATTCTGTTTACATTATGTCATCTTGCTTAAAGCGTTACTCTGTTTGTCATGAACTTAATACCATAGATGTATGCTAGATAGCGGTCGATTGGTGGAGTAATAGTAATAGTAATAGCTGTAGGTAGGAGTCGATCTACTTGTCACGGACGTAATAGCTATATATATGATCATGCCATGAATAACGTCATAACTATGCGCTTTTCTACAAATTGCCCAACAGTAATTTATCCAACCACCGTATGCTATGTTCTTGAGAGAGATTCCTCTAGTGAAAACTATGGCCCCCGGGTCTATCCAACGTATTTACTAAAACCCTAAATACCTTGCTGTAATTTATTTACTTTTATTTTACTTTGCAATTTATCTATCTACTACTATCATATTTGATCCTTGCAATTAACAAGTACAAGGGGATTGACAACCCTCTTGTCCGCGTTGGCTGCAAGTATTTGCTCTTGTGTGTGTAGGTACTGTCGATGGTTGTTTGCATGATTCTCCTATTGGTTCGATAAACCTTGGTTTTCAACTGAGGGAAGTACTTATTGCTACTTTACTGCTTCATCCCTTCCTCTTCGGGGAAAAAACCAACGCATCTACAAGGTAGCAGATGGATTTCTGGTGTCGTTGCCGGGGAGTATCATCAAAAAACTCAAGGTTCCTTCACACACATTATCATTTACTTATTATACTTTTTATTTTCTTTTATTTTAAATTATATAAAAATCAAAAATACCAAAAATATCTTGTGTGCTATCTTTCTTATTTTGCTCGTTACTATGCCTGGTCCAATTTCGAAGTACTCTATTTTAAACAAAAGCAAGGAGGTAATTTAAAAGATGCCTGGTTTAGGATAATAGAATTCCATCGCAATGCTACTATAAAAAGTGATACAAAGATCCATCTTCGAAACATTTATGTGGGTCTCACCATGCCTAATAGACAAATCCTCGACTTCGGTGCCAAAGGAAATTTTATTGAGATTGACCCCAATGCTGCCCATGAAATAATAGAAGGAATTGTTGGAATCCCTCCTATACAACAAGTGTCTCCATACACTCATGAGGGGATTCAAATTTTAGAAAAGTTAGGGGATATGCAGAAAAATGTGAGCGTAGTTCAAAAGCTAAATGAACCAATTAAAACACTCAGCGCAAACTTCAATCGTATATATTCACTTCTCACAGTTTGCAACAAAAGGCTTGATACTCTTGAAAAAAATGGTTACATTACTTTCGAACATTACAGGAAAGCGTAAGGAACCCCCAAAGTTTTGAGAAAGGACCTACTAAGGTGGCTAAGATAGATGACAATGATAAAACATGAAACTATGCATTATGCCTAGCCAGGGGCATAACACGATAGCGCTTGTTGGGAGGCAACCCAATATTTGTTTTATTTGCAATATTTACTTTCTATTTTGGTGTGATGACATGATTATTGCGACTGTAATGATTGTGTTTTTATCTTTTAATTAGTGTTTGTGGCAAGTAAAGCCTTTGGGATGATTTGGATGATAGCTGAATTGATACGGTACAGAAACAGAAACTTTTATGCCTAGTAATTGAATTTTTATTTTTTTCTGAAACATGATAAATTGCTGAAATTTTTACACAATATTGACATACAAATTTCTCACGTTGTCTTATTTTTTCACAATTTTTTAAGTTAAAGAAATATCATTTTAGTACAGATCATTACAGACTGTTCTGTTACAAGTGAAGCACATAGAGTAAATAAAGTGAAATAGCCATGCAACTCACTCATTTCAACGGTAACTTTCAGATGTGATGATTGTCTTTATTCAAAATAAAATAAAATTGACGCACCAAGTACTTACACATATTATGTGAACAAATAAAAACATAGGTTTAACGAAGTCATAATGATAAAGTTGAGGAAGAGGGTGGGGGGGTGGGGTGCAGACATTTTCCTGTGTATTTCTTTGGACCGAGAATGGTGGGGCAGTCGCAATCCCCTTATCACATTGGAACCAACGGTGGCTTTGATTTTATATTTTACTTTTAATTAATTTTCCAGCGTAGAATAAATTAATCTGATCCAGTCATAGCATATCTCCTACACATTCAGCTTGTTCCCCATTTGGAGTAGCAGTTTCGCCATTTTCTTACTCATGACGCATGATTTCCCTTTTTCCATTTCACCCACTATGTTAGAGGCATGACGGCATTCTTGTGTGATGCATGTCTCTATTAATTGCTTCCTCGTTTATAAGCTCAACTGCACCCTTATCAGAAAGGAAGTTAACATGAATTAATGTTGTTTAGCGTTGGGTCGTCCGGTTCCCAAGTAGCGGACCGGCTGAATGATTAATTCCTATCAGTATGGTGGAGCCAGGAATTTGCTCCTTGGTATTGATTGTAAAAAAAATTTGTGCGATGTAATAGGAATATATAATATATACGGTAGCAATCGTGCAACAAGCTAGCAAGAGGAATGGGCCAATGACCATAAATCCATGATAGTAACATAATAGCATTGTGGCAATATCTCTAACAATTAACAAAGATTACCTTCATCAATTGCTTCATCATCTACTACAATTGGGGTTGAGGAGCCTCTCTCATTGGTATTTCTGTGTATGACCATCTTCTTCTATACCAGGAGGATTGCTCTCAACCTCAACATCAGGAGCAGTGGAAGCCATTTTCTTTTCCTTTGAAGCCCTTTCCCGCCATGCAAATATGCTAACACCCTTCCTCTTCATCTACTATACAAGACCACAAGGAAAATAAATCAGCAATCTATCAATCTACTGTGTGAAAATTGGTAGATTAAAATATATACATTGCAAGAACTGCTACATTATAAAATCTACATTACATTATTATAAGAACTTCTAGATAAAATTGGCTAGCAGACTAGCAAAATAGCCATAATACGTCTCTTTCCTCTTTCCTCAAGGAAATCTACAATAAAATCTCAAGGAAATCTACAGTATAGGAACCTAGGTGGGTTTGTTCTAATCTATACATTAACTGGTTGAGATTTGTTCAAAGGCCGGGTGACCTGTGGGTGTCGAATTCAGCCATAGGAACTGAGATTTAGCAAAGATAATTAGAGAAGAGATGGAGAATGGAACCTGGTCACAAGCTCCGTTGTCTGCTGCGTAGCGCAACACCACCGCCGCCGCCACTAGGTTTGGTTGGGGAATGGCCAAGGAGGGAACAAACCGAGTGAGGCAATGAACGAAACGAGTTTGGTTCATAGGCAAGGATGATACCTGTGGGACCGTGGGTTGTGTGGGACCATGGGCTTAGTTTTGGTTTTGTGGGCCATTGAATTGATCGATTATTGGCTTGTATAATTAATACCTCATACTAATATACATATACTAGATTTTTCAGGTCAGATCTTTGGTATTCACATGAATACCCCTAGCGCCGCTTCTACTACATGTCGGTTGAATGTGTGCATGACGCTTTATCTTTTGTTCAGGCATTTGGATCCTATGATGATTGCTTTTGGTTGAACTTCATGTTATGTTTAAATTTAATTTTGAAACACGAAAATATGGTTTGGTTTGAAATGATGTTAAGTGTGTGATGTTGAACGACGAAAAGTTTGACATCTGCTAGAGTTTGCACATCGTCCTCATAGCCTCCAAAAAAATTATGGAGTGCACTTCAAAAGCATTTTGGAGGCTGCCGATATGGGGACTCTGCTAGAATTGCTTTAACCTCCATATTGGCAGTTATTATGGAGTTCAGGTGCTTTTAGAGGATCTGTTATAGTGGCTCTAAGGGCAGGATCGTCAAGTGCAAAGTATCTGGCTTGTACTCATGGAGGAAGCGCGGTATCACTTACACTGTTGTTGGTCGTTTCATGTGAAATCATTTATGCTAGATGTCGATGGCCAACGGCCAACTGATCATAAATGAACAGTACATGTATGGGCAAACAGGAGGCACGTTATCACTTATGTTGCACTGTTGTTAGTCGTTTCAAGTTAAATCATCGGAAATTTATGTTAGATGTCGATGGCCAACTGAACCAATTAAAAGCTCATTTAAGACCAAACATAATCTTGTCGAGCTATGTTCATCTGTACTTTGAAGTTGTATCATTACCTATTTATTTATTTTTCTTAATAAACCTGTAGCATTGGAACGCGTCGACCTTCAATAACCATCACCTTTGCCGAAGCAAAACCGCCGATCTTCAGTACACGTTGGTTGAATCTGTGCATGATGCTTTATCTTCTGTTCATGTATTTGGATCCTATGATGATTGCTTTTGGTTGAACTTCATGAAGCTTTTTTCGAAAAGGAGTCGAGTGGAAGCTGCACAACAGCTGAGTGGTGGCTTTTTTTTTCCCACAAAGGAGTTGAGTGGAAGCTTTTTTTCTTTCCTTCGGCAGCTGCTGCTGGGCTGCCTATTTTTTGTCTAGGTTTCTCCAACATATATATAATTTTTGATTTCTCCATGCTGATATGTTATCATTCTAGGATACTTTTTGGGCATTTGTTTACCAATTTATAATATTTTGAGCACTAACCAATTGACCCAGTGCCTAGTGCCAGTTGCTGTTTTCTGCATGTTTTCTGCTTTTCAGGTTTAACATACCAAACGAAGTCCAATTGCCACAAAACTTTAATATGATTTTTTCTGGACAATATGAAGACCTGGAAGCATCAGAAGTGGATGAGAGGAGGCACGAGGGGCCCCCGAGCCAACAGGGCACGCCAGGGCCCAGCCCGCGCCCTGTTAGCTCGGGAAGCCCCTGGCCGCCCTCTCGCGTACTTCTTTGGCCTCTAAATTATCATATATTCTGAAAACCCTAGAGGATCACGCGAAACACTTTTTCCGCCGCCGAAAGTCCCTGTTCCACCGTATACCCATCTGGTGACCTTTTCCGGCAATCTGCCGGAGGGGGAATCGATCACGGAGGGGCTCTACATCACCCTTGCTGCCTCCGTGATGAGTTATGTGTAGTCCACTACAGACCTACGGGTCCGTGGTTTGTATCTAGATGGCTATCTCTCTCTTTTGATCTTCAATACAATGATCATCGCATCTTCGCTTTGATCCACTCGATGTAATCCTTATGTGTGGTGTGTTTGCTGGGATCCGATGAATTGTGGGTTTATGTTCAGATTATTCATGAAAAGTATTTGAGTCACCTCTGATTATTATAATTCTTATTTGCATGATTATTATGGCTTTGTAATTCTCTCCAATCTATTGAAATAGTTTGGCCAACTAGATTGATATTTCTTCAGTGAGAGGGGTGCGTTGTAGTGGGTTCAATCTGGCAGTGCTCTATATCCCAGTGACAGAAAGGGACAAGACACGCCTTTGTATTGCTGCCACTAAGGATAAAATGATGGGGTTAGTTCATATTAATTGAATTATCTTTGTCTACATCATGTCATCGTTCTCCAAGCATTACTCTGTTTGTCATGAACTTAATACGTAGAGAGGCAAGCATAGAAGCGCTCTTGAAGTGGAGTAATAGTAATAAGTGCAGGCAGGAGTCGGCCTATTTGTTTATGGACATGATGCCTATATACACATGATCATTGCTGTGAGTAAAGATTGCATTACTATCCGCTTTTCTATCAATTGCCCAACAGTAATTTGTTTACCCACCGTATGCTTGCTATATGAGAGATGCCACTAGAGAAAACCACGGGCCCCAGGTCTATTCACTTATAAAGTTACAAACGCTATCATTACCTTGGTGTTATTTATTTCTTTTTATTTTATTTTGCACTTTACAATTCTCTACAATTATGTACACACCTTATCCACTTGCAAATAACGAGACCAAGGGGATTGATAACCCTCTTGCCGCGTTGGGTGCAAGTGATTGCTCTTTTGTGTGCAGCCGCTAAAGACGGTTGACGGAGGATATTCTCCTATTGGTTCGATAAACCTTGGTTCTTAACTGAGGGAAATACTTACCCACATTGTGCTGCATCACCCATTCCTCTTCACGGAAAACCCAACGCAAATCACAAGCATCAGTACATCCGAACTCCGTGGGAGAACTTCCTCTTGTTCTCCTACACATAAGCCAAAATATATTTGTCAAAAAGTCCACCATACCTACCTATCATGGTATTTCCATAGCCATTCCGAATATATTGCCATGCACTACCATCATCATTCCACATATGTTACATGACCAAAGTGCAAAAAGGCGCGCCTGGGCCTCACTTATGTGCGTGTATGTGCAAGGTGATGTCGAAACATCTCACCTTGGCCATGGGTGCTTGGAAAAGTGTGATGTGTGCCTTGTCGAAATGCCTTTCTCAATGAAGCATGGTTAGGCACGTAGATCATCAAGGAAGCACATGGAACGACGCGGAACGGTGACCACAGGAGTGGCGGGAAAGAAAGATAAGGAGAGGCAGGCTGGGCAGGATGAGACAGAGGAAACATACAAAAACTCGACTGCTGATCGGGTTCTCTCCTCGTGCCGCCGGCTGCTGGACTTGCACCGCCGTGGATCTGAACCTCCTCTTGAGCATGCTCGGAGCTCCTCCGTCTCATGCCCCCAAGTACAACATGGAGCTAGTCTCGGGCTCAAGCTCTTCCGCCACTAGGCCCCCTCCTTTGGCCACCAACCTCTAACCTCACCCGGCCGTGGATCTAAAGCATCTAGAATCATACCACGCCCAACCTCTTGTTTTCACTCTTTAGGAAGGTGAGCCCCGTGATCCACTGGTCCTCTACTGGACTCGCCCTTCGAGCTCCCTGCCTTCCTTCTCTTTCGTGTGGTGCTCTGCTACTGGTGGTGGTGCAGAGCTACTATGCTGGTGGTGCTATGCTAGTGCTCGCCTGCTCTGTAATGTGTTGCCTGCTACTGCTATGGGGGTGGTGCTCTGCTACTGCTCGCTTGCTCTGTAATATGCTACTGGTGGTGCTCTACTGCTAGTGCTGCTTGGTAGTTACTTGTGTTGTGTTGCTATTTACTTACTTGTGATGTGCTGCTATAACTATCTAGCAAGTGTTTAATTCATTAATTGTGTGTTGCCGGTGCTAGCTGCTTTGTGTTGTCTGTTGTCACTGGACTGCTTGTGGCTGTTATTAACTTTGGCTGCTATGTTGTCGTTATTTATGAAAATGAGAACTCTTTTGCAGAAGCAAGGATTGGAGAGAAGGCTATGAGCCAATGAGATAAGTATCATTTTACATATATAATGAAGGATATGTCACGTGTTTAGTTGCTAACATCTTCTCGATGATGTATGTAGCTGCTGCTCAATGCATTGGAGGGAGAGGACAACACGAGTAAGGGAGCAAGATATGATAGAAAGCACAAGGTTACAATTTGACCTCCAATTTACATTTCAGAAAGTGCATACAATGTTACAATTATACATTGGGCACAAGGTTATAATCTGCTACATAAAGATATTGAAAGTCTTGATATTCCTCTGTTCTGCCTGTTGAAAACTGCTCTCTATTACCCCTCCCAGCCCTCCCAACTTTGTCCTTCTATGATGTTTGTACAGTGTCCATACTGTGTGTGCACAGTGTTGTACGAAACACCTTGGTGCGCCTAGGTAGAGCATAAGCGGGTGGGACGCACGTAGGCGGCAAAACACATAATTAACGCCCAACACATTTTTGAACCTTGTACATGACTAGATGTGTCTTCTTTATTGTCATATGCTTTACTTGATCATATAGCCATCTTCATATTGAATGGCACAAATAGCCATTGTTCATCATTTTTATATGCTGTGCTAGATCATGTAAGACTGATAAACTACCATAGCATTCAGATAGAGTTTCTCGCATGTCTTGAGATTGAGCTATGTTTACATTCAGTTGAAGTATGTAGAAAAAAAAATGTGTATTGATCATCATTGTAAGGTGTTGCTTCTACCAACAGAGAGCAAAAAGGGACGTCATGGAGGCGCCAAATAAAAAAGAAGAAGAAAAGATGCACCAAGGAGGTGCCACAAAATACAAAAAAAGGGAAAAAGGTGAGAGAGGGAAGGAGCAACACCATTTTCCTATTTAGAATACACAAAAGAAGTGCTTCAAATTAGCACCATGCCTAAGGTAGAAAAAGTTTGAGTTCTTGAAAGTAGCACCACTCCATGCATTGTAAAGTAGAATGTTTTATGAGCTTCATGTTGTTTCATACACTAGTGTGAAATTTACATTATAGAACTTGGCTTGTGTATTCCAATGATGAGCTTCCTCAAATACTCAAGGTATTCATGAGCAAGCAAGTTGGATGTACCCCCACTTAGTCCGTTGGAGAGCTTTCACATATTCATAGCTTTATGTGCATCCTAGTTGCATGGCAATCCCTACTCCTTGCATTAATATCGATTATAAGGCTTACCCATTTGCCTAATGATCAACTATATTTATGCAAGATTTATTTTTTATTTTTGACTTCCCATCAATCCCCATCATTATTCTATTTTCCCAATAAGTGTGAGGCCTAGAACTACTCTCATTTGCTGTGTGTACAGTTTAGTAGTTGACTAACATAGAAAGGCAAGGTAGATGCGTACCTGGTTGGCCTAGGGTTGTTGTCTTGATTGATTTTCAATGCATAAGTCATTGCTAGGTTTCCAATATAATATTGACATTCTTGCTAAACCTTGACAAGGGATACTTGGAAATTTGTCTAAGTGTAATGAGATAGCTGATAATTATTATTATAGACAATAACCTTGTATCCATAACTTATTGTTTAAGATTCATTGCAATAGATTACACTTAATGAACATGCTCTTCTTGGGTTAGCATTCAAACTCCAAAAAATATCTCTTTTTATCATCTACATGCTCCAGGACGAGCATGGATTAAGCTTGGGGATGCTGGTACATCTTAAACTTATCTATAATTTTTGTAGTCTTTATGCCATAGTATTACTGAATATACAATGTTTTATGGTCTATTTGTACTAACATATTAATAAAGCGTGAGAGTATCAGTTCCTGTTTTCAATGTTTTTGGTTTCTAGAAAAAATAAGTATTTTCTGCAAGCCTAAAAATGCTGTGAAAATTCAGGAGTCATTTTTATGTCAAAAGAGACACTGTACCAAAAGGTGAAGCCCGGGGGGGGGGGGGGAGGGGCAGCCCACAGGGCTCAGGCGCCCAAGCTAGGTGCCTTGGACCAAGGGAGCCTGGTCTGGGTGCCTAGTACCCTAGAGCCTAGTACTTAAATACTCACTTTTCTTAGAATTATATCACAAAATTCCATTGCAGCCACTTAGCATTTTGACGCTATCTCATCTACAACCTTGTGCCGGTACTCTGCTGGAGAGGGGAACAATTGCCTTCTTCATCAATATCGATCTCCGCTGCTCCCATGATGAGGTGTGAGCAATCCACCCCCTGGACTACAGGTTTGTAGCAGTAGCTAAGTAGTATGTTCTCTCCCATGCCTCAATACAATGATCACATGAGCGGCCTAACATGGTTGTGATCCATATGATGTAATTTTTCTGGTGATCTTTTGATATGTGATGAACTATTACTTTATGATCAGATTATATATGATGCTTTTGTATGGATTATAGATGTATATTTCTCTCTGATCTACTAGTTTAATCCTTGGCATCTTTAGATGAGCAATCAGTACTGGGAGTGGTGTGTGCTTATTGCTCTAGGTAGTTTGTCTTGGTAGCAATTGTTGGGCCCCTAAGTGCAAGGGTTTGTCGGTAGTAGCAAGTTTTCCTTCTATGAGAAACTAAGGTCTCAATCCATGGAAGCACTGATTCCTACACCAATCCTCAGCTCTAAAACACAAATAAAACTTCACTTGTGCACCCAACAAGTCTAATGTTGGTGTCAACCTCACTAGCTTAGCTATTTGTAACAAGCAATTAACGTGCAGTGTGGTTGAAAGTTTTTTGTATTTTTTGCATAATAAATGGTTGAAAATGTGAGTGCATATAAAAGTAATCAAAAGGTTGTTTTTATGAGGAAAATTGAACTGGTGTTCATATGTTCACCAATAGTATCTCTCCCAATAACGGCGGTGCATAAAAGTGACATAAAGATATGTGAGCAAAAATGTTACAAGCTCATGATAGAAATAACATATATGATGTGATAATATTATATCGGCAGTATGTCCATAAATCCACAGACTGAGGACCCTGCTCCATCTATGAGTAATACTCCATTCTTTGACCGTGATACTCTGCATCATCCATGCTTTAAGTAATTGAACAGAGTATTGCTTTCAGTAAGATGACATACTATTGACAACATAACTTCTTCTCAGGCACTATGCAATCATTTATCCTTAAAGGCAATAACACAATACAAACCTTTTCCTCTTACTGCCATAGAGGTAGCTTACTTGTAAGATTAAACCCAACTAATGCACATTGATCATTTATCTAAACTGGCCAATGATTGAATAAAAAATCACAGAGCAATATACATATATAAACCATGCATAAGCATTACATATAATCTGATCATAAAGTAATAATTCATCACATAAGCATAATCACCGCAAAGAATACATCAGATGAATCACAATCATGTTAGGTAGCTCATGTGATCATTGTATTGAAGAACGGGGTAAAGAATACATCATGGCTACTGCTATGAACCTATAGTCTAGGGGATGGATACTCACTTATCATCACAGGAGCAATGGAGATCGATGTTGATGAAGACGGCGATGAATTCTACCTCCAACAGAGTACCAAAACATGGATCTAGATGAGATTACCTCGGAACGCGAAGTGGCGGTGGTGGAAAATTGTTATATAATTCCAGAGGAGGTTTTGAGGTATAAATAGGCCAGGGGCAAAAGAGTTGGAGGGAGATGGGCCCCACAGCCCTGATGCACACCTACCATAGGATGCTTGGGTGGAGCGTCTAGGTGCTGTGGGCCCCATCCTGGCTCCTTCCTTTTGCTCTAGTTCTCTTTTTACGTAAAACTTCTCCCATAGATTTTTTGGATTTTTTCCATGAGCAGAATATACCTGTTTTTCCTGAAACCAAAAACACTATAAAATATAAGCTGGCACTTGGCACTTTATTAATATGTTAGTCCAAGTAAATCATAAAAACATGCATATTCAGTGATATTAAAGCATGAAAGCAACAAAAATTATGGATACATTTAGGACGGATCAGCATCCCCAAGATTAATTGTTGGAGTTTGAATGCTACCTTAACAAGAGCATGATCATCTATGTAATCTTTGAAGAGTATAAAAATAATAGTCCAAGGTACATGGTCATTGTGTAGATCATTAATCATTAACTATTTCATTACACTAAGACAAATACCCAAGTACCAATCAATGGTCAATAATTCAAACCACAAGCCCATCTTGTCAAAGGTTTAGAGAGAATATCAATATTATATTAGATGCCTTAGCGGCAATTTTCACAAACAAAAATAATTCATGCATAGGCAATCACTATCAAGACTCCTACCCATGGTCTGCCAGGTATCATAATTCATTTGTCTTTCTATGTAGTTCACCACTCTATCCCTTATGTAACAACTGAGCGCAAGTCGAGGTCAACACTTATTAGGAAAATAGAATAATGATGGGGGTTTGGAGAAGTCAAAAATAATCATTAGGCAATGTCAAGGTTGTATAATCGATATTAAGGCAAGGAGTAGGGATTGCCATGCAACTAGGATACACATAGAGCTATGACTATATGAAATCTATCCTGCGGACTAAGTGTGGGTGCATCCAACTTCTTGATCATTGATGCTTATGATCTGCGTTGGGTTTTCCGTGAAGAGGAACGGGTGATGCAGCACAATGCAGGTAAGTATTTCCCTCAGTTAAGAACCAAGGTTTATCGAACCAATAGGAATATCCTTCGTCAACCGTCTTCAGCGGCTGCACACAAAAGAGCAAACACTTGCACCCAACGCGGCAAGAGGGTTGTCAATCCCCTTGGTCTCATTATTTGCAAGTAAATAAGGTGTGTAGATAGTTGTAGATAATTGTAAATTGCAAAATAAAATAAAATAAAAATAATGGCAGCAAGGTAATGATAGCATTTGTAAACTTATAGGTAAATAGACCCGGGGGCTGTGGTGTTCTCTAGTGGCATCTCTCATATATTAAGCATACGGTGGGTAAACAAATTACTGTTGGGCAATTGACAGAAAAGCGGATAGTTATGCAATCTTTATTCACGACAATGATTATGTATATATAGGCATCACGTCCATAAGCAAATAGGCCAATTCCTGCCTGCACCTATTATGGTTACTCCACTTCAAGAGCGCTTCTATGCTTGCCTCTCTACGTACTAAGTTCATAACAAACAGAGTAATGCTGGGAGAACGATGACATGATGTAGACAAAGAGAATTCAATTAATATGAACTAACCCCATCATTTTATCCTTAGTGGCAGCAATACAAAGGCGTGTCTTGTCCCTTTCTCTCACTGGGATATAGAGCACCGCCAGATTGAACCCACTACAACGCACCCCTCTGACTGAAGAAATATCAATCTAGTTGGCCGAACTATTTCAATAGATCGGAGAGAATTATGAAGCTATAATAATCATGCAAATAAGAATCATAATAATCAGAGGTGACTCAAATACTTTTCATGAATAATCTGAACATAAACCCACAATTCATCGGATCCCAACAAACACCGCACATAAGGATTACATCGAGTGGATCAAAGCGAAGATGCGATGATCATTGTATTGAAGATCAAAAGAGAGAGAGATAGCCATCTAGATACAAACCATGGACACGTAGGTCTATAGTGGACTACTCACAACTCATCACGGAGGCAGCAAGGGTGATGTAGAGCCCTTCCATGATAGATTCCCCCTCCGGCAGATCGCCAAAAAAAGGTCGCCAGATGGGTATACGGTGGAACTGAGACTTGCGGCGGTGGAAAAAGTGTCTCGGGAGCTCGCCTAGGGTTTTCATAATATATGAGAATTTATAGGCCAAAGAGGGATGTCAGAGGGCAGCCAGAGGGGCCACTACCCAACGGGGTGCGACATCCCCCTCTGGCGCGCCCAATTGGGTAGTGGGCCCCTCAGTCTGCCTCTCGTCTACTTCTGAAGCTTCCAGGTCTTCATATAGTCCAGAAAATATCATATTAAAGTTTCGTAGCAATTGGACTTCGTTTGGTAGGGTAAACCTGAAAAGCAAAAAACATGCAGAAAACAACAACTGGCACTGGGCACTAGGTCAATAGGTATATAAACACCCAAAAAGTATCCTAGAATGATAATATGATAGCATGGAACAATGAAAAATTATAGATACATTGGAGACATATCAGCATCCCCAAGCTTAATTCCTACTCGTCCTCGAGTAGGTAAATGATAAAATCAAGAATTTTTTATGTGACATGCTACCCAACATGTAATCTATTGTAGGTTTGTTCATTGAGAAACGATTAATTAATAAACATCAACATAGTTATAGTCAATAACATAAGAAAAATAATCATCAAGTTTCAAAGTATACGATCCAAAAAGATTGTTCACCCCCTATTCATTTTATCATATCAAAACACCATGGCTCCGTCTTCACCACATAAATACAAATGTTAAGCACCACGGTGTCAAGTCACGCAATTGGATCATACTTTTAACGCGCTTCGGCTATTTATTACTAGCGCAATATATGAGCGTGAACCATGGACATAGCATAAAGGTGGAATAGAATATGGTGGTAGGTTTCAAAGGGGTGAAAGTGGAGAAGAAAGTCTCGCATCAACTAGGCGTATCAATGGGCTATGGAGATGCCCATCAATAGATATCAATGCGAGGAGTAGGGATTGCCATGCAACGGATGCACTAGAGCTATAAGTGTATGAAAGCTCAATGGTAGCTAAGTGGGTGTGCATCCAACTTGTTTGCTCATGAAGACCTCGGGCATTTGAGGAAGCCCGTCATCAGAATATACAAGCCAAGTTCTATAATGAAAATTCCCACTAGCATAAGAAAGTGATAAACAAGAGACTCTCTATATGAAGAACATGGTGCCACTTTGAGGCACAAGTGTGGAATAAGAGGTAGTAGCACTGTCCCTTCTCTCTTTTCTCTCGTTTATTTTATTTTTTTCTTTCTTTTTCCTTCTTTTTTCTTTTTTCTTTCTTTCTTTCTATTTCTTTTATTTTTCGTCCGGAGTCTCATCCCGACTTGTGGGGGAATCATTGTCTCCATCATCCATTCCTCACTGAGACAGTGCCCCAATAATGATGATCATCACACTTTTATTTACTTACAACTCATCATGAAAAAACTATATGACTCTATGTGAATGCCTCTGGCAGTGTACCAGGATGTGCAATGATCAAGCCTAACTTGTCTGATATTAATGATGAACGGTGGCTTTGCCACAAATACAATGTCAGCTTATATGATCATGCAAAGCAATATGACAATGGAAGTACAAGTCATATGATGTGACGGTGGAAGTTGCATGTCAATATATCTCGGAATGGCTATGGAAATACAATGATAGGTAGGTATGGTGGCTGTTTTGAGGAAGATATAATGAGGCTTATGTGCAACAGAGCATATCATGTCACGGGGTTTGGATGCACCTGTGAAAGTTGCACCGATCCTCGAGGTGAGAATGGGCAATGCACGGTACCGAAGAGCCTAGCAAATATGTGAAGGTGAGTGTGCGTATGTCCATGGATTCACATTAGTCATGAAGAACTCACATACTTATTGCAAGATTTTATTAGCTCTCTCGAAGCAAAGCACTACTCGCATGCCCCTAGGGAGGAGGTTGGGAGGATTTAACCATCGTGCGCCCCCGACCTAAACAACACTAGGATTTCAACAAGGAATAAATATGCTCACACATCATCACCATGCTATAAAAATATTTGGATGAACAGCAAGTTACCAACTTCTAATTTATGACACCTTTATTAACCAATGATCATGCACTCATGCTTTTTCACATTACCACATCAATATCATTAACCATGATTTGACTTTTATGTGCTACATGTGGTTTTGATTATGCAATCATTGAATACCTATTATTTTTTGACTAGTCTTATGACCCATGCAAATTACTATCGCTGTTTATTAACTCTCAAAAAAATATAAGTGCAGAACAAGAGTGCAATTATTTCTATAAAATCTATACGCCACCGTGCTCTAAAAGATATAAGTGAAGAACTAGAGCAACTGCCTAGCTCAAAAGATATAAGTGAAGCACATAGAGTATCACTACTAGGAGAAAGCCGACTAGTAGCGCTTGAAAAACCTATAGCAGTAGCGCTGGTCCAGCGCTACTGCTAACGCGCTACAGCTAAGTTGTAGCAGTAGCGCTGGTTGGTGCAGCGCTACTGCTACAACTTAACTGTAGCGCTGCAAAAAGGCAAGCGCTGCTGCTAATCCAGCGCTACTGCTAGATACCTTCCAGCGCTGCTGCTAGTATTCCTGCTTTCACAGATTCATACCCCCTCTACGTATTTGTGATGTATTTATACAGGCTCTATACAGTAGTTTCATCACATCACAATAAACATACACTATTCTCATCATATCATACACATACAGTAGTCTCGTCATACCATCATCATCATCATTCAACACAAATATCATCACATCTCGAAAATAGCGATACACAAGTCATGTCATGTCTCGAATAAGTGCAACTGCATGGTCATGGCACACACACAAGTTTCATCATCTCTATCTAAACCATGATGTAGAAGAGAAGAGCAATCAGCATGAGCAAGACCGCGACTATGTAGTACTTGAGGCACCGACGGTTCCGCCCCCGCTCTTGCCGGAGCGTCCACCTCAAGTAACTACTTTCCGCTTCGGCTCTGCTGTCGAACCCTCTGTGGCTAGCACCCGGGTACTTGTCCACCTGGGCCTGAGCGTCTGGCCAGTGGTCATAGACTCCTGGAACCCTCCCAACGAACACGGCGTAGCAGTCCTTCGCCATCTCTGATCTATGTACCTGCATCGTCAGTTGATGAGCTGAACGATAATATGCAACATAATGTACTTAAGAAAACAAAGAGGCATAATTAGCAAAATACAAGGAACCTATAGTAAACATAAATGATGAAGTTCCTCATACCCAAACTAATTAACTAGAGCGATCTACGCTAGTTTAGGACCACGGTTTAATTACATCACATAGTTTCGCCGTGCATAAATTCAAAGTTTTGCGATAGAAAGATAGTAGTGACACATATATTGTCATCGACAATCACTCCTCCATGTCGGCGGTCCAATCTTCATAGTCAGGGAGGAAGCACCCGAGCTTGTTGAAAGGCTTCAGGTCTAGACGCTGAGCGATTAGCAGTGCTCGGACATCATCCCGCGTGATTGGCCCATGGTAGAACATCCCTGTTGGTTCGAGGACTTGATTCATTGTGGCACCCCGGCTCAGAGAACCAGATTACTAGTGTTTCCAACCCAGAGATCATGTCTTCTGGAAACACACAACAACTTGGTATAGAACAGAACTGAACTTTACTGATAGCTGATGGGTACAAGCTCATATTTTACAATGATAACGAGGCCAAAGGCACCCTCGGTGCTATGACAGTATCCACATTATTTATGGAACATAGCAGGGCCTCGGAACTACTAAGTACTTCTACGGCGTAGCGGATCATAGCGGCAACTCCATCCACAGGGACACTGCTGTGGACACATCCTAGTTAGCGTAGCACGAACCATCAGGACCTCCATCCTCGGCTTCTCCTGCATCTGGCATGATACGCCAGGTGAGTACTTTGAATGTACTCGCAAGCTCACGACAACCAAGTAATGCAGCAAACAATAGCATGGCAATCACATGCTAAATACTTAAGCAATTCACTTACTGCCCCGGTCATTAACTTACTCTCAATCGGGTTGTCCCACAACCCTCGGAATACTCATAAGCCATCGAGTACTTCCGACCCTACGAAGAGTTCTTCCATCATTACTATCATTGATACACTTGACCATCTACTGAGGTCTGGACGGGCTGTCCAATACCGTGGACACGGCTATTCGAATAGATTTTTACACTCTGTAGAGGTTGCGCACTTTACCCACACGATGAAGCATCCGGCCTCGTGATCCCCTTCGGGTGGACCAGCACTGCTTCAACAAAACCTGCCTGACCCGTGACTCTATCATCTTACCTCTGGCATTCATCCTCCCCCGGAGGCCTGCCCTGGGTGGACCCTGTGTCCTCATGACACCTGTGTCCTCATGACACCTGCCACCGTCGTGGCCAAACAAAACTGTCCCAAACGGGGACGCCGGCACAAACAAACAACAAGTGGGCTCATAGGATTATCGCCGCCTACCTAATCAGGGTAGCACGCGCGCATAACCCTCCCTCTTTGGAGGTACCGGTGAAAGACCACGCAGTCAGGCCAAGTCAAGGCCGTCCCATACCGGCAAATGTGGTTGCACGGTTAAGCCCGGACAGGTGACTCAAGATCAACCACTAAGTTACTTAGCAAAATAGTGGTTATCACAACATGCCATTATCTACTTAAGTTATTCTATGAATTATCTTAAAGTAAATAAATAAGCATAATATATTAAAATATGTAATGCTATTGGAATGCTTCATGAAATGGGTATCATGGCTTGCCTTGCTCTGTTGGGTTGTTCAAACACTCTTGGTCTTCAAATGCACCACAATCTCCTTCTGAAAATATTTTTAAAGTGCAAAGGAAAATGTCACAAAATGCTTTTCTGTTCACCAACAATTCTGTGAGTATTGAAAAAATACCAAAATTTGTCAGAAAATAAAAGGGCTCAGTACCAACATAATGCAAAAAGAATCAACTGAATTGGGTTTGTAGATGAAAAGATATTCATGGTCAAAGTTTGGTCAAAATCTGGAATTAAATAAATGAAAAACAGAAAAACCAGAAAACCCTCCAGCGGCCACGTCGAAGGCGTATTCTTAGAATATGCCTCCACTCATACCACTTCGGGCGCGGGAGGGGTCGCTGACAGGTGGGGCCTGTCTAGTTTAAAACAGAGGGAGAGGAGGGCAGAGAGGAGCGACGGCTCACGGGCGACGCTCACCGGCGTTACAGACGGCGGCGAGGTCAGGCGATTGCGGGGATGGAACGGGTGCTCGACGGCGAGCACGCACGTACCCGCATCTCCTCCGGAGGTGGACGGCCGGCGTCACCCCGTTCCTCTCCGACGGGTGGAGCTCACGGTGGTCACCGGCGATGGAGATTCCGACGGGGATTGGGCTGGGCAAAGGGTCGAGGAGGACCAGGGAGACCTACTGATCTCTATGGCTGGCTTAGGAGGGCTAGGAAGGGGCTGGAGTTGGCTGTCAACAGAGGGGATTCAGGCGGCAGAGCCTTCGCCGGAGTCGAGGGAGACGAGCTCCCGGCTCTTGCTGGGGGTGCTCTAGGGGCGGTTCAGACGTGGAGAGGTGGGGTGAGGAGCTCGGAGGGGCTGTGCGGGGCTTTATATAGGCGGGAGACGAAGGCAGCCGAGCTCTCCCGAAGCGGCGAGGCTCGGGCACGCCACTAGAGCAAGGACGGTGAGCTGGCCGTCGCGGCGTGGAGTGAGGTGACGGAGGAGGGCAGGGGAGCGACGGGACGGGTCCGGCGCCATTAATGGCTCGCGGACAACCACAGTGGCCAGAGCCTACTATTCTGCCCATGGCGGAGCTTGGCTGGGAGCGGTGGCAGCCTTCGCCGGTGGTCAGGAGGGTTTGGGAGACGCCACGCGTTCGACTGGAGCGCTGTCGGCACCAAGGGACAAGGGGGACAACGAGGGATGGCTCGGGCGAGCACATCTGACTCTGGCGCAGCGCAGAGCGCGCGCTCTGGCATGCTAGCACCGTGCTCACCACGGTTGTGTCCACCAGAAGGCCACGCAGGCCTGGCGCTCCTTGTCCAGGGTGTCGACCTTCGTCCCCCTAGCCTCTCTATACCACTGGATCGACCAGATGCACTCTGGTTTGATGGGTAGCATCAACTACAGATCCTGACAGCAAACTTGAGAGGGTTCTGGAGGGAAGATAAGATGGAGATGGAGCTAGTGGATATGTCTGGTATTATCTATCTTGGAAGGACTATAAACTGGCAAGGTTTGGAGAGATTTGAAAAAGATTTGAACATAGATCCTTTGGAAACCACCATCCTGGTCCAGAAAGCAAATGAGCTTGTGGCACTCACATGGATGCTCTGCTAATTATGAAACTTGGTGGAGTGAAGTTATTTGGTAGTGCACTCATGCCATAAAAATTGTAGATCAATTGTGCACCCCTAGCTGGTACTTCCTTCACAAGGTTCTTAGATAAGCAGAATCTTGTCAGAGTTTTGCTGCTCAAAAATTGTACTGGACCAGATGATGTTTTTGGATATTCTGGCTAGATAGGATCCCTAGGAGTTGGGGAATTTATTGAGAATTTTCTGAGGTAGGAAAAATGGGGTTGCTTCACAATGGACAAATTCTGGTCAGGAATAAAATAATTATTCTGGCCAAAATTTTACATTGGGCAATGGAATATTTTTGGATATTATGGAATCATATGATAATGAGAAGGTGTGGAAAAAGTTTGGGAATTTATTGATCATCCAAACTATAGGTTGCTTCACAACCCATAGTGGTGACATAATTTCCCAAATAAAGAAAGGGTTTATTGGAAAAGATAAAATATTGGAAATTGATCCAGGAGATATGTGGGAAGGTTTTGGCAAGATGAGGAGGGTCTTGGGTTACTTGGGAAGATTCAAAGAATCATAGATCCAATCAACTGAAAAAGTTTGAAAAATCATCCAAATTTGCAAATAAGATCCAAATGATTTTGAAAAGAAAAAGTTGTCAAAAACCAGGGTGTCACATTCATGATCACTTGGGCAAGTTCACACTGTACGTGATAAAACTCTGCTCGGATTCGATGATCCGGTGTTTCCTATGCTTGTGGCCCAGTTGATAATCTCGGCATCATTGGTAGTAGCTGACATGCGAAGGCATTGATTATCCCTTCTGAACTCGAGCAGGTGATGCATGAGGTAGAATCCATCAGCCTTACTGATGTGCGGTTGCTGGATGCAGGAGAAGTCGGTCTTATGGCTGAAAACCAGCCCGTTCTTCCTGTACTTTTTCACCTTGATATATTCACCAGACAGGCTGAAGGTTAACACGGCACTATCGAGAACACTCTTTATGTGCTTGTAATCCTTTTTCTTGATGTTCTTCGATGAGTCCAAGTAGATAGCATGGGAGTATTCTGGGTACAAAACGATGAGGACGGCGCCCCCCACCCCCCCCCCCCCCCCCCGCTGCGCAAATTAAGTACACCTCAAATTAGCCTCCATGCTTGCAAAGGAATGATTAACACTTACGAAAGGATATGCGCGGATGACTTACGTGGGATGATAAGGCAGGAGAATCGCTTCCTTGTCCTTATTAGCGATCATGAAGAGCCGATGTACTTGCTCGGATAGTCACGGTGCTCTTTGCAGACTGCCAAAAAGCTCTCGTGCATATGGTACGGGTCCGCGACGCAGATATATTTTATGTTCTCGATCCTGATGAAGTAGTTGAGATACAGCGCATACATGCGGATGAACTGGAAATCCAGCTTGGTCATGTGGAACATGTCGTAGATGTAGTCAAATCGCAGGATGAACTTATCCGCAGGCCATCCCTCGACGTACAACTTCCCCCCCGGCACCTGAGCCGCGTAAAGCGGGTAACCTGGTTTTTCTGAGATGAGAAGGCTTTTCTCTCTGGCCAGCACATCATCATGAAGTCTCCTTAGATCATTGTTCAGTATGTCCTCTAGCGTTTTCTGAGGTAGGATTGGGTGGCCGGTGACATGGAAACGCTCCACACCTACGACAGGTATTCTGTCTACCTCCCGGGGCATCAGAGGCAGCTGGCTGCTGGAAGCAGCTCTGGCGCCTTTAGGGCCTTTCCTGTCCGGTCTCCTCCTTTGCTTCTTGGCGGGTGGCGGTACTGAGCCCACCATACCTTCCCTAACCACCACCCCCAGTGTCGTCGGGCTAATCAGTGGACGGCCCGGTTGAAATGGGTGTCCCACTTGGGCCTCGCCGACGACTGTGATGACTCGTCACTTTCGGTTGCCTTTTGGTGCTGCTCTTTCTGCAAAAGGAACGTGGATGGTTTACTAATAATGTGACAAAACTTGTAGTCGAATTGATTGGAAGCTAATATGATAATGTGGTAATATAACAATTACCAGAAGTCTCATGAACTCCCTCGTGTTCGGGTCCGTATCAAAGATCTTCTTAACGCGGTCCCAGTTGTACCGGGCCCTGATCCAGTCAAGCTCCAGCGGGTCGGTGAACTCCGCCAAGGGGTCTGGGATTCCGTGACTTTCACGTTCGACGTCCTCCTTGGCCCATACGTGCCTCTTCCCCTCGCAACCACAGCTTCCAAGGCGGTGGGGAGGCGTGTTCCTGGCCTGGAGCGCCTTCATTTTCTCTGACTTTTTCTTGGTTTCATCTTTAGCGCAAGTCTCCTTGAATTTTTCAAAGTCCTCTTCCGTAAGTGTCGGATTGTCAGCATGAATCTTGGACCACGGTTCATTCTTGTCAATCGCTTTTTTCACCCGAACTTTCCAGGTGGACAAGTCGTTGGTGAACGTCACCATTGCCCTGCTGTTTATCTTTGTCATAGGGTCGTCGTCCCACGGTTCTTTGCTTTCTGTGCGGCCGGGGAACAGGAACCTATTGTGCAACTTCTTTAGGAGCATGTGCTCCATATGTGGTATCTTCTTCAACTTCTCGTCATTGATGTTGGCGGTTTCCCTGAGGATGCATCCTAGTTGATTGCCCCAGCACGAGCGCACTTCATCCGGCGCCGTTGGCTCTAATTTCTTGGGGTGCATCTCCATGACCACAATTTGTCCGATGCCGAGCTCGTTTGGTCTACGTGACCTCTTCTGCTTCGGTGCTTTACTGGCTACGACAACATCGTTGCCGGTCTCGGGGGTGGTGTCGGTGCCGGTGCCAGTGCTGGTGCCGGTGTCGGCGTTAGTGTCGGGGTTGGTGCCACTGCCGCCACCATGCACCCCCACATGGTGTTCGTCCAGGTAATCGAAATAGTGATTTGCTGCCTCGATGGGGTCTTCTTCGAGGCGAGCAGAACCCCTGGCTGAGGCGTGGCTAGACATGTTTCCTATTCAACAATTGTAAACAAAAGATATAATGAAGAGAAAAAAGGGGCCTATGTTTGGTCGGAATGTTGATTCATTCCCCTTCCGGCAAATCCCGGGCACTCCATATGTCCTAGTTTCTAGCACAAGTCATGCCGAAAGTCACGGAAATTTTCGGCATGACCTTTGCTAAAAAGTGGACATATGGAGCGCCTGAAATTTGCCGGAATGGAAATGAATCAACATTCCGCCAAAACATAGGCCACTCGGACATTCCGGCAAAACATCAATGACATATATCATATAACAAATGAACATATATCATATATCATATAGCAACAATGAACAACAATGAACATATATCATACTACATTCCTAAAAAGTGGAATATGCAAATGAACATATAGCAACAATGAACATCAATGACATATATCATATAACAATGAACATCAATTCTGTTTTTTGTCCAAACTAATTTTTTGTCCTAGCTAATTTTTTGTCCTAGCTAACCAAGCAACAATGAACATCAATGAAAACTAAATGCTACTGTTTTTTGCCCAAGCAAATTTCCTAAAAAAAATTGCCCTAGCTAATTTCCTTTTTTTTTTGCCTTAGCTAAAGAGAGAGGAGGGCAGGGGAGAGGAGAGCGAGAGGCTTACGGCGGCGAGGTCTAGGGCAGGCAGGGAAAAGGGCGGCGGCGGCAGTGAGGTCGAGGGCGGGCTCGGGCGGCTGGCGGCAAGGTCGAGGGCGGGTAGGGGAGAGGGTGGCGGCGGCGTGCGGCGTGAGGTCGAGGGAGGCCGCGGGCAGCGGCGACAGAGGAGAGGGGGGAGAGGGGGGAGAGAGTGGAGAGGGCGGCGGCGGCGTGAGTTCGAGGGCGGCCTCGGACAGTGGCGACAGATGAGAGGGGGGGGGAGGGGGAGAGAGGGGAGAGGGCGGCGGCGGCGAGGTCGAGTGCGGCGGCGGTGAGGTCGATGGCGTGCTCGGGGGAGAGAGGGGAGAGGGCGGCGGCCGGCGTCGAGGTCGAGGGTGGGCAGGGCAACGGCGGCGACAGAGGTGGAGAGGGGGGGGGGGAAAGGACTTGGCGAAATTTTGAGCCCGCGCGGCGGGGGGTTAACTAAAAATAGCAGTAGCACTGTATTAGGATCCAGCGCTACTGCTAGATATTCCAATTTTTAGGTTTTTTAATTCTAAAATACACATAGTAGTAGCGCTGGATTAGGATCCAGCGCTATAGCTAAGTTAGCTATAGCGCTGGTTCCAATCCAGCGCTACTGCTATGTTTCTTTTCTTTTTATTATTTTCCTTTTCTAGTGTTTAGTTTTCTTTTCTTTTTTATATTTTCCTTTCCTTTTCTGTTTACTTTCTTTTTCTTTTGTATTGCTTTCTCCCTTTTGTTTTTGTTTTTTGTTTTTCTCCCGACGGCCTCTCACGCAGTCGACGAGAGCGTGAATATCCCCGGAATCATGTGGTGGTAATTGAAGGGGATACGATGTATACATCATTTGACCGATAACGGTTACTTAAGTGCGTACACAAAATAGATACATATATATAAATGATGGTTTCTCAGATGCGTCGACGACGTTTCACATTGAGCTTCTTCCCTTTCTTGTTCGTTGCCGAATAATTGTGCCCCTCCTTGTGACTTTTCCGGAACCATAGAGTACGATCTTTCTTACGTAATGTAGTATTGATTCTTCTTTTCACGTATGCTTCATCGTCATCGTCATCTTCCCTCGTCGGGTTGCCATATTGGTCGTAGTCTTCCTCGTTGGCGACTCCATCCATTCCTACGATGCTCCTTTTGCCTCTCCTCATGACAACACGGCTGGGATTGGTCGGGTCGGTTATGAAGAAGCATTGTGTCAGGTGCTTAGCGTGTACCCATGGCTCAGTTTTGGCGATGACGTTAACGTTCACGGTTGCGCTCTTCGCGTCGGGTATAGACATGGTAGTGAAATACTTGTTTTCTCTTACGACGTCCTTAGCCCATATGACACGGAACATTGTCGCATCGTGCATTCCAGCATAGTCAAGCTCCCAGATCTCTTCGACCGTTCCGTAGAATCTTTCAGTTGTGCCGGTGGCGTCGGTCACGCATTCAATCGTCACCCCGGAGTTCTGGTAATCACTGTCCATGTCTTTGGCCTCCATGTAGAACGTGTACGCGTTGATATCGTATGACTGATAGGTTGCGAGATTGGGCGCGGGGCCATGTGCTAAGGCGTGTATGAGCAATCCGTCCGAACTGCCCGCTTCTGGGGGATTTTCAAGAACTTGCTCTTTGAACCAACGCAAGAAAGTGGCGTTGTGCTCTACAGTAACTTCGTCGTCCGTCTTGAGCATCCCCTTATCACGGTACTTATTTGCGATGGTTTCTTCGTGCCATGCCACATAATCATCTACCACATCTAGGTGTTGTAGCACTACTAAGTTAGCCCTGTCAAAGTCGTTCCGTCGATCCGAGTAGTCCACGTGCAATTCCCTCCGGCCGTTGTTGTGACATTCTCCTCCGAGCCTCCCATCGTGCTTCTTGATGGGCAAACCAACAACATGGTCTCCGACGCCTATATAATTCTTGCAAAAGGAGATGCACTCATGCGTCAGATACCCCTGGACGATGCTCCCATCGGGACGGGACATGTTACGAACGAATCCTTTGATGACCCCATTCATCCTCTCGAACGGCATCATGCTGTGAAGGAATGTCGGCCCAAGGTTGATGATGTCGTCCACGATGTGGACACACAGATGCACCATGACGTCAAAGAACGCGGGCGGGAAGTACATCTCAAGCTCACATAGTATGACAACGATCTCTTCCTGTAGCCTTCGGAGCTGCTTCACACTTATGGACTTTCGAGAGATAACGTCGAAGAAGTTGCAGAGACCAGTAAGCGTGTCACGGACGTGCTTGTCCATTATCCCTCTAATGGCAACCGGGAGTATCTGCGCCATCATCACGTGACCGTCATGAGACTTCATCCCGCTGAACCTTTTCTTCTTGGGGTCTAGAAATCTCCTTATCTTCCCACAGTAACCGGAACTGACTTTGATTCCCATAAGGCACTTGATGAATTGATCGATCTCCTTCGCACTTAAGGTGAAGCAAGAAGGGGGGCAATAATTCTCCTCCTTCTTGTTGACTTTTCTGCCCCTTTCCCCCTCCTCCGTCTCCGTCTCCGTCTCCTCCGTCGACTTTTTACGGTGGAGATCTTTCCTGATCTTCAAATCTTCCAAGTCTTTCCTTGCCTTCAGCCCGTCCTTGGTCTTCTCCGGCATGTTCATCAGTGTGCCAAGCAAGCTCTCGAGGACATTCTTTGTGATATGCATTTGATCAAGGCAATGAAGCGTGTCGTGATCGGGCCAGTACTCCAAGTCCTAGAAAACAGACCTCGTTTTCCATACCTTCAGTAGCGGCTCCGGCGCCTTTTTCATCTTTCCCGGCGCGGGGCACTGTTCCCAGTTTTTCAATAGCTCGTTGATTTCGGCACCGCTCCTCTTACGTGGAGGTCCTCGATGCTCAGCCAACCCATTGAATAGATCTCCATGCTTTCTCCACGGGTCATCCTTCTCGTGCCATCTACGATGCCCCATGTACACGATTTTCCCGGACCCGCCATCTTTCGTTGACGTAAGCTGCTGAGACGTTGTATCATCCATGCACCTCGTGCATCCGCAGTATCAGTGGCACACCTGGCCTGAGGTGTACGCATAACCGAGATAGTCGTGCACCGTCGTCATCAGCGCGGCTCTCATATAGAAATACTCTCCTTTGCTGGCGTCCCATGTCCATGCCGGTGTTTTCCATAACGTGTCTAGCTCCTCTTTCAGAAGCCCCATATATAGGTTAATATTATTTCCCGGTTGTTTCGGCCCTTGAATCAGCATGCTCATGTGTATGTACTTTGTCTTCATGCACTTCCATGGGGGGAGGTTGTACATCCATACAAAGACGGGCCATGTGTTGTGGTTGGTGTTTTGGTTTCCAAACGGATTCATGCCATGGGTACTCGCACCAAGCACGATGTTCCTTGGATCTTCTGCAGCAAATCCATATACGGCGTTGAATGCTCTCCACTGGCTAGCATCTGCGAGGTGTCTCAGCTTCGGATCATCTCCATCATCGGGCTTCTTCCTCTCCGCGTGCCAGCGCATGAGCTTTGCTTCCTTAGGATCTACGAAATACCGCTACAGACGGGGAGTGATCGGAAAGTACCATACAACTTTCTGAGGAGCTTTCTTTCCTGCCTTCTTGTATCGAGAAGCATTGCACACTGGACAGCTGGTTTTTTCCGCGTGCTCCCCCCGATAAATGATGCAATCGTTGATGCATGCGTGGTACCTAATGTGCGGCAAATCAAAAGGGCAAACGATTTTCTTGGCCTCATCGACACTAGTAGGACACAGGTTCCCCGCGGGAAGAACTTTATTATGTAGATACTTCAAATGCTCATCGAGGCTTTTGTCTGTCCATTTGTTTTTGGCCTTCGTCTTTAGAAGGTCGAGCATGAAACTCAAGCGGGTCACCTCGGGATTGCAACCGTCATACAATGGAGTCTTCGAGTCTACTTCAAGTTGCGCCAGTTTGGCCTCCTCTCTAGAAGCAGCTCTCTCGCTAGTCGTACTCTTGCGAAGGAGTTCTTGAACATGAGGGTCCTGCACGACTGCACTTAGTAGCGTCGAAGACTGCGGCGTGACCGCCGCCTCTTCTCCGCCATGTCCAGACTCTTCTTCGCCGTATCCGGAATCTTCTCTGCCACCGTCATTTAACTCTTCCCCGCCGCCATGTCCGGCGCCATCGTCTTCGTGTCGATCGGTCATCTTTTCGTCTAGCCCCATGTCGTTATTCCCTGCCATGTGGACGTCCTCATCATCATCATCATCTTCACTTATCCACCGAGTATAGCCATCCATGAAACCATTCATCAGCAGGTGTGCCTTCAACCTTCCATGATCAAAAGGGTCCAAAAGGACTCCTTCTTTGCATCTTGTACACGGACATCTAATCCTAGTCCGATTATTCGCATACATGTCCATCACCGCGGATTGCATGTATCGCTCCACCTTCCATTCACTCACGTTCATGACCGACTGCATGCATGGTATAACAAGCAAAAGGGTTATAAAAAAAATGCATGCATGCATCAAAGTCATATAAAAATTGGGCATGACCTTGCCTAAAAATAGGACATATCGAGTTTGCTCGAAATTCACCGAAATGGAAATAAATCGACATTTCGGCAAAACATAAGCAACTCGGGGGCATGTCACTCGCACAAATCTCTCCATATCCCAAACACACATATTCCCATTCACACACATATTCCCATTCACACACATATTCCCATTCTTGAAATGAACAACTTTTTACTCACCTATCTCCCGAGAGAGACCGATCGACCGGATGAGGCCTTTCGCTACCTATAGGGATCAAAAGTGTGGATGGCTAAATAGCTAGCTAGATCTAGTTGTTGGGGAGGAGAGATGACTCTAGGTAACTAATGGAGAGGGAGAGAGATGAGCTAGCTAGATCTATATCTAATGGAATGGAGGGAGAGCCAGATAAATGAGGTAGGGGGGCATTTATGGAGCTAGCTAGAGATGAGAAGGCCATTTATGGAGGAGAGTTATGGTGGAGGGGGCATTAATGGGGAGAGAAGAGAGGTAGGAGGAAGAGAGAAGAAGGGCAACAATGGTGAGGGGAGAGGGGAAAGGACAGGGAGAGAGGGCAAAGGGGGGAGGAGGGGGAGGGGGTCAAAAGGTGGCACCAGCCACGCATAGCAGTTGCGCTGTTTTCCAGAAAGCGCTACTGCTATGTTACTTAGTAGTAGCGCTTTACAGAAAGAGCGCTACTATTAAGTGGGGCCCATTAGCAGTAGAGGTTCCACTAAAAAAGCGCTACTACTAAAATCTTAGTAGTAGCGTTGTACTATGGACAGCGCTGCTACTACCAATAGTGTCAGTGGGCTCGTCGGGTCCCGCTTAGCAGTAGCGCTCTTTTTGTTTCCAGCGCTACTGCTAAGTCCTTACTTGTAGCGCTGCCGAAATCCAGCGCTACTGATAATTACCAGCAGCGCCTGTTACTTTCCAGCGCTACTGATAGTGTCCTGCCTATAAGGTTTCTCCTAGTAGTGTATTCTAATAAATTGTGATTATATTGTGTCTCTCGCAAGTGGGTGTGTGCAGCAAACAATGATTGTGGGAAACTGAAACAAAAAGCAAACTAAAGCAAATGACGCTCCAAGCAAAACTCATATCATGTGATGAATAAAAATATAGCTCCAAGTGGCATACCGATGGATTGAGACGAAAGAGGGGATGCCTTCTGGGGCATCCCCAAGCTTAGACACTTGAGTCTTCCTAGAATATTAGCTTGGGGTGCCTTGGTCATCCGCAAGCTTAGGCTTTTGCCGCTCCTTATTCCTTCATCCATCGTGATCACACCCAAAACTTGAAAACTTCAGCACACAAAACTCAACAGAAAGCTCGTGAGATCCGTTAGTATAATAAACATATCAAGTACTTTAGGTACAGTTATAAATTAATTCATATTTTATTATTGCATAACGTACTGTATTCTAACTTCTCCATGACTTATACCCCCCGATATAATCCATGGCATCGTCAAAACAAGCAAAACATGCAAGCAAAAACAGAATCTGTTGAAAATAGAACAGTCTGCAAAGATCTGTAAAGAAACTATACTTATGTACCTCTAAAAATTCTGAAAAATTAGGAAAACCTGGGGAATTTGTATAACAATACTCATTAAAAATTTCAAGAATTTACCATTCCCAAGCAGAGAATTAAAAATTCTGCACTGGAGGTGAAAGTTTCTGTTTTTGCACAGCATCAATCATACTCATCATGCAAATCATCCCAAAGACTTTACTTGGCACAAACACTAATTAAAACATAAAAACACAATCATTACAGAGGCAAGAATCATGTATTGACACTGAAACAGTAAGTAAAAAGCAAAAATTAAGATTACTATTGGGTTGCCTCCCAACTAGCGCTATTGTTTTACGCCCCTTGCTAGGCATAACACGTATGATCAAGTGTTGTAGTAATCATGAAGACGGTCTGTCATGCTATAATCATATTCCCTCCTTTAAGCAGCAAGTTTTCTAATTGGTAGGCAAAAGTAATTGATGGGACTAAATTTTACAACACTAGGATCCGTAAGATCTACCTCGGGAGGAGTGGAAGGCTCCTCCTTCGGTTTTTCATAAGTAATGATCAACTCCTCATTGTATAAGTTCTGATAAAGGTACTTCCTTAATTCTCTCTCAAGCTCATAACGCAATCCAAGTTTTCGTATAGCAAATTGATCATTGTGTTCGGAAATCTTATCAACTAGGACATTAGGTGGAACCTTCTTTCTAAGGTTTTCCTCATAAGCAACATAGTCCGTGGACCTCAGTTTTCTTATTCCTTCCAACTCATAAAGAATCCATTCTATGGGAGGGCACTCACCATTAATCCTATAACGAGAAGATATTTCCCTAGCCTCTTGCATGATTTCATTAAATTCCTGAACAACAAATATGGTGGCTAGACGTTTAGTAGAGGCTTCCATTGTATGAAAGGATGGATATGAATAAATTGTCTTTCCAATTGTACTATGAGCAAAGATATAACATCCGCATAACTTGTAGTTCTAGCAACAATAGAGCCTCCTATCAATGGTAAAGATCCTGCACAAGTGAAAAAAATCTTGAATCACAATCTTTCCAATAACATTACCACTACCTATGCGGAGTTTCTTTGTTTACATGGTAGTTTCCTTTTTAGAAGGATCATCATCCGCAATGTTATCAAGTTTTTCTTTAGCAACTTCATCAAAATTTCTTTTAGCATGTTCATCACAAGATGAAGTTGGATTTTCAAAGGCTTCCGCACTAGAGGCGAAAGCACCACAAATTTCAAACTCAGACATGATAGCAACTTTCAAGCAAACAAGCAAACTAGCAAGCAACGAAGTAAACTAACTACTAGCAAAGATAAATACTTTTGTATTTTTGGTTTTTATAATGCAAACTAAATATAACAGCAAATAAAAAGAAGAACAAGTGGATGATAATTTGTGTGAAGTTACTTGATAGTTGATGATGATATTCCTCGGCAACGGCGCCAGAAATCCTTCCTGGTGCCTGTGATCTGCGTTGGGTTTTCCGTGAAGAGGAATGGGTGATGCAGCACAATGCAGGTAAGTATTACCCTCAGTTAAGAACCAAGGTTTATCGAACCAGTAGGAATATCCTTCGTCAACCGTCTTCAGCGGCTGCACACAAAAGAGCAAACACTTGCACCCAACGCGGCAAGAGGGTTGTCAATCCCCTTGGTCTCGTTATTTGCAAGTAAATAAGGTGTGTAGATAGCTGTAGATAATTGTAAATTGCAAAATAAAAAAAATATAAATAATGGCTGCAAGGTAATGATAGCGTTTGTAAACTTATAGGTAAATAGACCCGGGGGCCGTGGTGCTCTAGTGGCATCTCTCATATAGCAAGCATACGGTGGGTAAACAAATTACTGTTGGGCAATTGACAGAAAAGCGGATAGTTATGCAATCTTTATTCACGGCAATGATTATGTATATATAGGCATAACATCCATAAGCAAATAGGCCGACTCCTGCCTGCACCTCTTACTATTACTCCACTTCAAGAGCGCTTCTATGCTTGCCTCTCTACGTATTAAGTTCATAACAAACAGAGTAATGCTTGGAGAACGATGACATGATGTAGACAAAGAGAATTCAATTAATATTAACTAACCCCATCATTTTATCCTTAGTGGCAGCAATACAAAGGCGTGTCTTGTCCCTTTCTGTCACTTGGATATAGAGCACCGCCAGATTGAGCCCACTACAACGCACCCCCCTCGCAGAAGAAATATCAATCTAGTTGGCCAAACTATTTCAATAGATCGGAGAGAATTACGAAGCTATAATAATCATGCAAATAAGAATCATAATAATCAGAGGTGACTCAAATACTTTTTATGAATAATCTGAACATAAACCCACAATTCATCGGATCCCAACAAACACACCGCACATAAGGATTACATCGAGTGGATCAAAGCGAAGATGCGATGATCATTGTATTGAAGATCAAAAGAGAGAGATAGCCATCTAGGTACTAGCCACGGACCCGTAGGTCTGTAGTGGACTACTCACAACTCATCACGGAGGAAGCAAGGGTGATGTAGAGCCCCTCCGTGATCGATTGCCCCTCCGGCAGATCGCCGAAAAAGGTCGCCACATGGGTATACGGTGGAACAGAGACTTGCGGCGGCGGAAAAAGTGTTTTGGGAGCTCCCCTAGGATTTTCAGAATATATGAGAATTTATAGGCCAAAGAGGGATGCCAGAGGTGTTGGGGAACACGACAGAAAACAAATTTTTTTGGTACTGCGAGCACGCCCAGGATCACTATAGAGATGCATACAATGTTTTGATCTGATCATTACCGACTCGTAGCGCAGCGGAAGTAGAGTCGATGAAGATCGGTGGTGCAGATCCCCGCATCTAGGATTTACAACCTCCCAACCATGAGGATGTATTCCCTCGTCGGACAGCCCTTCGGGAGGCGGTCGGACAGTCCCTCGGACGATGTCACGGACAGCCCTTCGGGAAGACCCTCGAGGCTCGAACGGTAACTCGGACAACCCTTCGGGAGGACCCTCGAACAGCCCCTCGGGCAAAAGATCGAACCTACGACCTCTCTACGGGGTTGCACACATACGGTGTCAGCTATCCGGCAGGGCTTCGCCGTCCAGAACTAGTTCCTGCCGGAACCCAGACAGCCTTTCGGCTCTACGAAACTATTTCGCGGGGAGGGAGAGAGAAGGCCAGATCATGCATAGCATTTGTATGTGAGCAAGAGTGAGTGTGGAGAGCTCCTCTCCACCTCTATTTATAGGGGAGGAGGAGGTGGTGGTGGCTGAAAATATCAGCCCAAAAAGGGGGTCCCACCATTCCATGTTATCCCAGATCTTTTGGGAAGATTCCCTTTAGATATTTTCCCAAAAAGCAACCAATCAGTGCTTTTCACTATTCATCGAAACATTTTTCTGCGTCCGAAAAATCCGAAACTTTTTCTGTAGGCCTAGAACATTTCTAGTATGGACTAAAACAATTCTGGACGCATTGTGAAACATTTTCAGATCAATGATTTTCATCTGCAAAAAGCAACCAAAGCGGTTCCGGCAGTCCGGAACATTTCCGGTTTTTCTCTCCGAAAAATCCCAGAAGTTCCCAGAACAATTTTTGTACCCTCCAATAATTTCCAGGCATGTGCTGAAACCAATTTGACTTACTGGTATACTTCGAAACAACTTGTCGGTTCTATCGAAACTCTTCCGGTGTTCTCTCTCAGAATCCCCGTCTAGTATTCAGCAGATAGATGACCCTTAAGCATGTGACCCTATAGGTTCGGTGAAGTATAGACATGAGCGGAACACTTTCCGATCAATGATCAACATCGGAGCCGTGGACACCCATAAACGACTTCAAAATCCATCATTATGGAATTTCTCCATGCAGGTTTCTCCAATGTGACCAAATGCAGTGCCACACATATGTGGTATTCTTTTAGTCTTGCGACATTTAGCATCAGTGTTATGGATGTATCATATTACCATCAATATTCATAACATACATCCCATCCTTGATGGAAGCATGGCCCTTATGTTATTCATGATGCTGAACAACAATTGTTCTTTTATGAACAACCCTCTTGCAACAAACATTATGCAATGGGCTAGAGTGTATAAAAATCTAAAATGAATTATGAAAGTAAACACAGAGGTAATATATAATTATCAATATTCATAACATACATCTCATTCATAATGAAAGTATGGCCCTTATGTTATTCATAACACCGAACATCAAAAGTTCTCTTATGAACAACCTTCTTGCAACATATTTTATGCAATGGGCTAGAGTGTATAAAACTCTAAAATGAATTACGAAAATAAATACAGACGGTAATACATAGATGGAAGGTATAGTAACTTTTACTATGTTCCCAGCGCGTATCTAAACCTCATTGCTGGCCAGTCTTTTAGGCCTTAGTGGTTCTTGCATCGAGTTGCAACAGAATGCAATCAAGTGGGTATTCCTATGATCAACTTTTAATCATGATACCCAAGAATTACGGACTAACAGTTTAATCACAATTCCAAAGAACTATTTCTTTTTGACCAGCCTTCCAAACATCAATAACTTGTATGACTTTCATACATGAGCTGGACATTCCAGACTTCTTTTCTTTTGCCTTTATACTTCTAACAGTTTAACTTTCAGTATTTCTCCTACTCTCAGAAGAAGCACCCAATTTAAAGAGTGGCGTTAGCCCCGGACTTTCTAGGTGTGTAAGTCATACTAACACCCTTTGAACATTTTCTTTCTCTTTAAATTGTTGTTTTATTCACCTTCATCATATGACAGGCGTTCTTCTGGATCCCTCTCTTATCAGTCAAATGCCTAGTAAACACTTTACTAATACTTTGCAAACAAGCATTGCTTTGGATATCTCATATCTTTTAGCCTTTGTCTGTATCTGAAAACAATTTTTAGTTCCATGAATATCACATAACTACCCCAAACATGCGAAGTTCGGGTCTCATGAAAACAAACATATTGCACTTGACCGTAACGGAATTCTAGCTTTTGGACCGAAGGACGAGAGTCACATCATCCATAGCATCAGCGGGGGAATACCAAAAACGTGCGATAGGACAAAGTCCTTCTCGGCACTCTTGAGGACAATTCTCACATTACGTTACCAATCGTAAAGTTTTAACCAGATATTAAACAGCTCATTCAATTTTAATAGGGAAGGTGGAAAACGTGAGCCATTATTCTACAACTATTATGCAAATTTCACTTAGACAATGTTCATAATTAATTGCACCGAGAATTAAACAAGTTAATTCTACAGTGCGCTCCCACTCAAATCAATATCTCTCATAATTGATTGTGAGTGATACAAGACCCATATTCAAATTCAACGCCAAGGATGTATCCATCTCAAGTGACGAGAATTGCAATCGGTAGGCCAACTTGCCAATCACATCTCTATGTGACTCTGGTTCATCTTTCGATGGGCGTGTTCCGAGCTCAGGACGATCCTCCGGAACGTCAAGACAACCAAGTGATCTCACTGCGAGGTCTCAATTCACCCGCCTCACACTTCTCTAATTGTTCGTACCCATGTATCCATGTGATACCCCGAAGATATAGGTGCCATGACGGTGCTACAATTGGGAGAACACTAACTACTTGATATTTTTGTGAGAGATCACCTTAATAAAAAGCGACTACCGCGCAATCAAAGGGTGCATCATAAGGGATAAACATCTCAGGCAATTCATAATAGCATGATATGGTATAACCCTTTCTGACGGAGAAGTCCTTCATTTCTTCGTCTTCGGCATTCGCGTCGGTGTTCACCTTCGCGAAGTTTGCCACTACCTTGTCGATGCAATAAATAATATTGTTATCTCTATAGCTAATGAAATAAGTGCATTACATAAGGTTGACACACAGGCCATTAAAGTGACAATCATATGGCCCCAGCCATCATGCCGAATCATGACACGCGGGTCATGTTAATTTGCATTATATAGTCATCTCATACATAATCAAATTAAATATGAGAACTGCTATACCACATCACTTGCACATCTCATGTCATCCTGCAAAACCAAGTTAGACGCCTCTAATCGGTTTATGCAAAGTTTATTTTACGTGGCTTCTAAGGTTTCAACCAAACCGCAGCTACCAACGTTTATCATCAAGCATGATCATTCAAGTTGCTAGATTAACTTTGCGGGGCATATGAAACACGAGATAATAAAATCTCGAGACCCATACTGAACTTCGTCATACGCATGACCCCCGTGCAGATCATATCTACATTGCCCTCTTGTCTGTGAAATTCCATCTTTCTTTTTAACTATGGTGGAATTCAACGAACTGTTAGCACTTCGTTGATCAATCAGGATCACGGATTGCCAGAACTTTGAAACTACACCATGCCATTATCAAGATCAGAAATACACAAATTTCAAGGAAGCAACAAGAACCTTGGGTAATAGATTTCATCTGCTATCCGCATATATAATTTTCAGCAATAGATCTCATCTACTACAAAATTATATTATGCAATAACCATACATCTCTATGTATTCTAGATCGTAACCTGCATCTACGCATAGCCTGGCTCATGATGCCACTGTTGGGGAATGCGACAGAAAACAAAAAAAATCGATACTGCGAGCAGGTCCAGGATCACTATAGAGATGCATACATGGTTTTGATCTGATCATTACCGACTCATAGCGCAGCGGAAGTAGAGTCAATGAAGATCGGTGGTGCAGATCCCCGCAGCTAAGATTTACAACCTCCCAACCGCGAGGATGTATTCCCTCATCGGACAGCCCTTTGGGAGGCGGTCGGATAGTTCCTCGGACGATGTCACGGACAGCACTTTGGGAAGACCCTCGAAGCTCGAACGGTAACTCGGACATCCTTTCAGGAGGACCCTTGAACATCCCCTCGGGCAAAAGATCGAAACTACGACCTCTCTACGAGGTTGCACACATACGGTGTCAGTTATCCGGCAGGGCTTCACCGTCCAGAACTAGTTCCTACCGGAACCCACACAGCCTTTCGGCTCTACAAAACTATTTCGCGGGGAGGGAGATAGAAGGCCAGATCATGCATGGCATTTGTATGTGATAAATAGTGAGTGTGAAGAGCTCCTCTCCACCTCTATTTATAGGGGAGGAGGAGGTGGTGGTGGCTGCAAATATCAGCCCAAAAAGGGGGTCCCACCATTCCATGTCATCCCTAGATCTTTTGGGAAGATTCCCTTTAGATATTTGCCCAAAAAGCAACCAATCAGTGCTTTTCACTATTCATCAAAACATTTTTCTGCGTCCGAAAAATCAGAAACTTTTTCTGTAGGCCTAGAACATTTCCAATACCGACTAAAACAATTCTGGACGCGTTCCGAAACATTTTCAGATCAATAATTTTCATCTGCGAAAAGCAACCAAAGCGGTTCCGGCAGTCCGGAACATTTCTGGTTTTTCTCTCCGAAAAATCCCAGAAGTTCCCAGAACAATTCTGGTACCCTCCAATAATTTCTAGGCGTGTGCCAAAACCAATTTGACTTAATGGTATACTCCAAAATAACTTTTCGGTTTTACTGAAACTCTTCCGGTGTTCTCTCTAGGGAACTCTTCCGTTGTATCCAAAACTTTTTCGGTGAATTTCTCTCAGACTCCCCATCTAGTATTCAGCAGATAGATTACCCTTAAGCATGTGACCCTATAGGTTCGGTGAAGTATAGACATGAGCGGAACACTTTCCGATCAATGATCAACATCAGAGCCGTGGACACCCATATTGACCCCTATACCCACACGAATAAATATTCGAGTGAACCTGTAGTTTGCCATGTGCCATTCCTGGTGCTTCGCGATATGATACAAACACCCAAGGTGAGACTTGTCGGCACCCCATGGATCAACAACTTGTCCACTATGCCAGTTACCTCGTTACCAGTTTTGTTCTCTTTTCTCGTTTCCATGTTTCGGTATCCCTGTGATCAAATCACATTGTGTCTGGCCAGACGATGATGGATACCGTAACACCGAGAGGGCCCAAGAATATCTCTCCATCGTCGGAGGAGCAAATCCCAATCTTGAGCTACCAAGTTACTTGTCATACTTTTCCGTGAACCCGTAAGCAGCCGTAATAGCCACCCTGTTATAGATGACGTTTAACAAACCCCAAAGTTCATGAAGCAAGTACGAAGGAACTCGATACTCTCATGGTCTAAGGAATTATGCAAACGTTAACTTTCTCTGTGTTATTTACCATTAACTTGTCGCGAATGTATCTTATAGCATAACATCAATTCGGGTCAATTCAACACAAATGTTCTTCTAACATTGTGCCCTCAAAGTTGCTCGCATAGACATGCCCATGATCAGGAAAACGTGATCATCATGCAACACTTGAGCTAGTCATAACTAGGAATACTTTTTATCGTTTATTATTCCACACGTGCATATGAGTTTTCCTCCGAGCCTCGTGGTTATTGTAGACTCGAGAACCATAGCAGTTATAGCATGGAATATAAACTTAATTAGGAACATGGGGATAAATAATAACATTTATTATTGCCTCTTGGGCGTATCTCCTACAAGAGGGCAGCCAGGGGAGCCAATACCCAACAGGGTGCGGCCTGCCCCTCGGGCGCGCCCTATTGGGTAGTGGGCCCATCGTGCTGCCTCTCGTTTACTTCCGAAGCTTCCAGGTCTTCATATAGTCGAGAAAAAATCATATTAAAGTTTCGTAGCAATTGGACTTCGTTTGGTAGGGTAAACCTGAAAAGCAAAAAACAAGCAAAAAACAGCAACTAGCACTGGGCACTAGGTCAATAGGTTAGTGCTCAAAAATAATATTAATTGGTATATAAACACCCAAAAAGTATCCTAGAATGATAATATGATAGCATGGAACAATAAAAAATTATAGATACGTTGGAGACGTATCAATCATGAATACCTAGAGCTCTTGAGATGGCTCATTATTGGAATATACAAGCCAAGTTCTATAATTTAAAGTCCCCACTAGTATATGAAACAATATAAATCTCATGAAACTTTCTACTTTTACAATGCATGAAGTGGTGCTACTTTAAAGCACTAATGATTTTCTACTTCTTATGCAAGGTGCTACTTTGAAGCACTTATTTTGTGTATGCCAAAAGGGAAAATGGTGTTGCTCCTTCTCTCTCACACTTTTATTTGGTGCCTCCTTGACACATCTTTTTTTTATTTATTTTTATTTTTTATTTTCTCTCTTGGTAGGAGCAGCACCTTACAATAATGATCAATCGTATTTTTCTATTTCTTTGATCTCTTCAACTAAATGTAATCATGGCTCAAACTATGAACATGAAAATAAAAACTATATGAATGCCTGTGGAAATGTACTAGGTAATTACAATGATCTAGCGTAGCTTATGAAAATGAACAACAATGGCTATTTGTGCCCTTCAATATGAAGCTAGCTATAATGATCATGTAAAGCATATGACAATAAATAACACATCTCTAGTCATGTAATGAATGAATGATGGTTGTTGATAATCCCCAAGTGCAAGGAATCATCGTAGCACTTTCCAAAGATGAAAGTGGTAAGAATGGAGTGTTGAACCCATAAGGAGCTAAAGGTAAGATCAATATTCTCTCAGGTCCTATCTACCACTGATACAACCCTATGTACACCGAACGTTTGCTTCATCTAGAAAATAAAACTAGAACTACTTTGTGGGTATAAAAGGATAGGTTTTGCAAGATAACGAAGAACATGAATATAAAAGATAGTTTCTACCTAAATAAATATATAATGTAATACAAAATATTCAAATAGCAAGTGTGGAATAGTGGTGGTATGGTGTGCGGAATTGTCCCTAGGCAATTAGCTAAGTTACTAAACCGATGGCAAGTTTATATGTGGGAGAGGCCTCTGCCAGCATGGCATCCCTTACTTGGAATTCCATGCACTTATGATTGGAACTATTAGCAAGCATCCGCAACTAATAACAAGTTCATTAACGTAAAACCCAACCATAGCATTAAGATATAATGGTCCTCCGTCAACCCCGTATATATCAATTTCTATGGTTAGGAGACGTTTCTGTTGCTCGTGCCCCCAGATGCATAGTGCTATCAACATACAACTAACACTATGGTGTGATCCACGCGCACGCTCATATGATGGGCACGAAAGGACAGTAACATAACCACAAGCAATTTAAACCAATCATAGCAATTCACCAATTAACCCATAGGACAACAATAATCTACTCAAACACAATAGCGATGACACAAATTGTTGGATAATAATTCATAGCACCAAAACACCATGTTCAAGTAGGGGGTTATAGAGGGTTGCGGGAGAGTGGACTACTGAAAAGAGGTGAGGAAGGTGATGAAGATTGTGATGTTGATGAAGACGACCACCGCGATGATGGTTCCCCGGCGACACTCCGACGCAACCGGGAGAGAAGGGGAGAGAGGCTCTCCTCCTGCGTGCTCCTCCATGGCCTCCCCCCTAGATGGGGAGAGGTTCTCCCCTCTAGTTGCCCCTCCGAGATTGGATCTCTTCCCTCTATGTTTCTCTATTTCTCGGTCTTGTTTTCAGGCCTTTCACCGTTTCTTTTATAGCCAGAGATCTGTAACTCCGATCGGGCTAAAAATTTTACACGGTTTTTTTTCCGATAATTGGCTTTCTTTTGACAGATTCAATGCTCCAACTGACATAAGGGCTAGCCACGACGCCACCAGGCGCGGCCAGGGGGTTGGTCGCGCCACTAAGCTGTGTGGGGCCCACGTGCATCGCCTTGCGTTAATTCCTTCGACCAAAAACCACATATATTCCATAAAAAATCATATTAAATCGCCGGGGTGTTTTGACCTTCCTATATATTGATTTTCTGTAAAACAAAAAAATGCAAAAAATAGGAACTGACACTGGGCACTAGATTAATTGGTTAGTCCAAAGAAATAATATGAAAGCACCAAAACCATTAATAAATGATGTAAATATAGCATGAATACTTCGAAAATTATAGATACGTTGGAGACATATCGGCATCCCCAAGCTTAATCCCTGCTTGTCCTCGAGTAGGTAGATGATAAAAAGAACAATTTTTGAAGTGTGAATGCTAGAATAGACCAAACCTTTGATGACATAGGCAATGATAATTTTGATAACAAGTAGCACCATTCCATTATGTTCAACATATCATAAAGTGATAGTATCTCGCAATCTTTCAAGACTATATTGCAAACATAAAGCAATCAATGAAGTAAAGATGACGACTAGGTACCCTAATTTGAAGATAACCATCATACTTATACAATGCTCTACAAATTACTATTAGAAGAATGCATGCAAAGCTAAGAGTGATCCCCATGCTCAATACGTGGTGCCAATAGAGAGAAAGATGGAATTGACTCAACAATAAAAGTAAATAGATAGGCCCTTTGCAGAGGGAAGCAGAGATTAACATATGCCAGAGCTCATTTGTTTAAAATAGAGATGAATTTATTTTGAGAAGTGTACTTTTCAAGTCAAAGGTTTACGACAAAGGTTTCCAATATCTTCCATGCTAAAGACGTTAATGGTGGTTCCCATGCTTTTACACTCCCCCTCCACCATAACCAACACAAACCATGGCTATACGAATCCACGAGTGTCTGCCAACTTTCAACTTTCTTGGGGAATGTCCTTTTTTAATATTTGTTTTGTTATTATTATCATTATTGGGACTGGGCATCCCTATTACCAGCTTCTCTCTTAAATTTGACAAGACGAATAAACTCTCATCGTGAGTAAAACACATTTAGCATGGAAGATAATGACTACCCCCACCGCTCCATGAGCTGTACGGGCACACAAAACAGAAGTTTATTTGAAGGTTTAGAGGTGGTACATGAAAATTTACTTGGAATGGCAGTGAAATACCATGAATAGGTAGGTATGTTGGACACTTTATGGCATAAACTTGTTTCAAGGATTTTGGATGCACAAGCAGTATTTCTGCTTAGTACAGGGAAAGGCTAGCAAAAGACTAGAGGCAACCACTTTACCAAGAACAAAAACCACAATCATGCATTGTCTAATAGTAACATTATTGAGAAAATATAATCATGATGATAATCTACAAACCTGAATACACCCAGGCTGAATTAGGATTTTATCAAACATGTGTAAACATGTGCCAAGCCAATCATCCGTCCTTCACTGGGAGATACTTACCACCACAACATAATAGGTTCAACTTAATAAAACTAATGCTCATTGTCATTATTATATAACTCCCTTACTTGATTAAAGATATGTACTATCATAGTCTCACTTTTATTGCAACGGATTAAATGAAGGATGCATGTTTACTTCTCAATATACATATAATAAATGAAACACATGGCATTCAATTCATTCATAAATTTCTCAATCTAAAGATATGAGTGAAGCACAAGAATAAATGACCATACTTATTCACTGAGGGATTCTCCAAGATAGTGGGATCAATACTAATAACTATAGTTTGACCACTTGCAACCCACTTATAAGAATAAAGTAATCCACGTGAATTGTGTCTCCCTGCGAAATAGTGGGATCAATAGTATCTAAAGTTGGCATCTTCCAACCCACTTTCAATGATAATTTCATCCATGCTCTAAAGGGTATAAGTAAAGTTCATAGATCATTCTACAAATAATATAAATATAGAGAGACCAATATCCAAACTCAAAAGATATAAGTGACGCACACAAAGCATTCTATAAAGCCAAACTCAAAAGATTTAAGTAAGCGCAAAGAGCATTCTATAAAGCCCTACTCAAAAGATTTAAGTGAAGCGCAAAGAGCATTCTATAAATCAACCAAGGACCATAAGAAATCATCCCCAACCATCATGGTGTATATTAGTTCAAAATAAAAAGAAAAATTATGCTCCAAGAATTTGCACATATCATGTGAAGAAATAAAAAGTTAGTTCCAACTGAGACATACCTATAATTGTTGAAGAAGAAAGAGGGGATGCCTTTCAGGGCATCCCCAAGCTTAGGCGCTTGAGTCTCCTTGGATATTACCTTGGGGTGCCTTGGGCATACCCAAGCTTAGGTTCCTGCCTCTCCTTGTTCCTCTCATATCGATGTCTCCCTTGGGTCTTAAAAACTTCATCCACACAAAACTAAACAGAACTCGTGAGATAGGTTCGTACATATAAACATAAATCACCCAATCATGTACTGTCAAGAAAGGTTGCATAATTATTTTCAAATATTAGCTACTGTATACTATAATTTGCACAATTTATATCCCCCAATATAAGCCATGAAAACTCTAGAACAAGCAGATAACAAAATTATAACAGCAATCTGTCAAAACCAGAACAGACTATAGTAATCTAATTAAGATGCATACTTCTGTACCTTAAAAAATTCTTATATATTAGGAAGTGACATAGAATTTGTCATGCAGTAATGTGTAAATATTCAGGAATTGATCATGTTCTAGTACAGAGAAACAATTCAAGTACTGGGCACAAAAGTTTCTATTTCTGCACAGCACCTAACAAACATGCAATTGAAACATCGTAAAGGCAAACCTTGGCACATTATTTTTATGGTACTGTGGTATATACAAGGGGATCATTATTTTTATGAGAAAGATCCATGATTTTTCTTCCATTGTTTCCATGAGCATGAACACAAGTATTCAAGGTCGACCCTCACTTCTTCAATGCATAACTTTCCAATCACTTCTCTTTTTTGGAAAACTTTTAAGTTCCCCACTTTATTTTTTTGTTTTTGACAAGTTTAAAAATACACAAAATAAGAACAAAAAGGCTCTCTAAAACTTCTGGGTTGTCTCCCAGGCAGAGCTGTCTTTAAAGCCATTAAGCTAGAAATAATAGTGCAAGTATTTTTTTTTTAGTATTTTGCATTTTTTTAATTTTTTTGTTTGTTTTACCGTCATCTTAAAGAAAGAAAACAAGAAAACAAAAACAAAAAAAGAAAACAAAATCTACTTAGTGATAAAAGCAAACAAGCATTCACGAAAATATTAACCCTATGCTATTACTCCTTGGGAATGGCGCCAGAAAAGAGCTTGATAATCCTCAAATGCAAGGAATCATCGTAGCACTTTGCAAAGATGGAAGTGGTAAATATGGAGTGTCGAACCCACAAGGAGCTAAAGGTAAGATCAATATTCTCTTAGGTCCTATCTGCCACTGATACAACCCTACGTATACCGAATGTTTGCTTCATCTAGTAAATAAAATTAGAACTACTTTGTGGGTATAAAAGGATAGGTTTTGCAAGATAACGAAGAACATGAATATAAAAGATAGTTTCTACCTAAATAAATATATAATATAATACAATATATTACAAATAGCGAGTGTGGAATAGTGGTGGTATGGTGTGCAGAATTGTCCCTAGGCAATTAGCTAAGTTACTAAACCGATGGCAAGTTTATATGTGGGAGAGGCCTCTGTTAGCATGTCATCCCTTACTTGGAATTCCATGGACTTATGATTGGAACTATTAGCAACCATCCGCAACTACTAACAAGTTAATTAAGGTAAAACCCAACCATAGCATTAAGATATAATGGTCCTCCTTCAATCCTGTATATATCAATTTCTATCGTTAGGAGACGTTTCTGTCGCTCATGCCCCCAGATGCATAGTCCTATCAACATATAAGTAACCCTATGGTGTGATGCACGTGCGTGCTCATATGATGGGCACCAAAGGATAGTAACATAACCATAAGCAATATAAACCAAGCATAGCAATTCACCAATTAACCCATAGGACAACAATAATCTACTCAAACATAATGGCGATGACACAAATCATTGGATAACAATTCATAGCACCGAAACACCATGTTAAAGTAGGGGATTACAGTGGGTTGCGAGAGAGTGGACTGCTGAAAACAGGTGAGGAAGGTGATGAAGACGGCAACGTTGATGAAGATGATCAACGTGATTATGGTTCCCCCGGCGGCACTCCGGCACCACTGGAAAAGATGAGGAGAGAGGCTCCCTTCCGGCTTGCTCCTCCATGGCCTCCCCCCTAGATGGGGAAAGGTTCTCCCCTCTGGTCCTTGGCATCCATGGTTCCCGGAGGGGCAAGAGCCCCTCTGAGATTGGATCTATTCTCTCTCTATTTCTCTGTTTTTGGTCTTGTTTTCTAAACTTTCACCGTTTCTTTTATAGCCGAAGATCCGTAACTCCGATCGGGCTGAAATTTTTACATGATTTTTTTTCCGAAAATTGACTTTATTGCTGCTGAAGGAGAGCTCCAACTGACTTAAGGACTAACCACATGGCCACCTGGCACGGCCAGGGGGGTGGCCATGCCCCTAGGCCGTGTGGGGCACACGTGCACGGCCTTGCATTGATTCCTTCGCCCAAAAATCACATATATTCCATAAAAAATCATATTAAATCATCGGGGGTGTTTTGACCTTCCTAGATACTAAATTTATGTCAAACAAAAAACATGCAGAAAACAGGAACTGACACTTGGCACTAGATTAATAGGTTAGTCCAGAGGAATAATATAAAAGTGCACCAAAACCATTAATAAATGACGTAAATATATGATGAATACTTCAAAACTTATAGATACGTTGGAGATTTATCAGTTGTGCACGGCAGTATATTCAGAATGGTGATGAAAATTCCATGATAGGTAGGTATGGTGCACTTTTCGAGGAGATATTTGGGCTTATGTGTAGGAGCAAAAGAGGAAGTTCTCTCATGGGATTTGGTTGTACCAACAAAGTATGCACCATGTCTCAATGTGAGAGTGGGCAATGCTAAGTACCAAATAGGCTAGCAATTATAAGATGAAATGGAAGTGTTTACTTTGAACTTGCATTAATCATAAAGAACTCACCCACTAAACTTACACTTTTTTGGTTTCATGTTGCATAGGAATCATTCATTAATCAACCCCTAGGCAAAAGATTGGTAGGAGTTAACCATCGCGCCGCCTCAGCTAAAAGAGACGTCATTGTGTGTGTAAATGGTTACTTTTTGCACTAGTTATATTGTTTTATCCCATTATTACTAGAGCTCCAATTTTTAGTTCTTTCAATGAAAGAATGACAATTCTTACACGGGATTGTAGGAGATATGCCCTAGAGGCAGTAATAACAGTTACTTTCTATCTCCTGGTTTGTAATGAATGTTTATGATCCATGCTATAACTGCAATGATTCTCGAGTCTACAATATCCACGAGTCTCGGAGGGAAACTCATGTGCACTTGTGGTACAATAAACGGTAAAAAGTATTCCTAGTCATGCCTCTAAGACTAGCTCAAGTATTGCATGATGATCCTATTTTCCTAATCATGGGCATGTCTATGCCGGCAATTTTGAGGGCACAATGTTGGTAGAACACTTGTGTTGAATCGACCCGAATTGATGTTATGCTATGAGATAATTTCGTCACAAGTTAATGGTTAATAACACAGAGAAGTTAATGTTTGCATAATTCCTTTGACCATGAGAGTATCGAGTTCCTTCGTACTTGCTTCGTGAACTTTGGGGTTTGTTAAACGTCATTCGTAACTAGGTGGCTATTACGGCGGCTTACGGGTTCACGGAAAAGTATGACAAGTAACGAGATAGCTCAAGATTGGGATTTGCTACTCCGACGATGGAGAGATAATCTCGGGCCCTCTCGGTGTTACGGTATCCATCATCGTCTGGCCAGACACAATGTGATTTGATCACAGGCATGCCGGAACGCGGAAACAAGAAAAGAGAACAAAACCGGTAACGAGGTAACTGGCATAGTGGACAAGTTGTTGATCCACGAGGATGCGGATATATCTCACCTCGGGTTTTGTAACATATCATGAAGCAACAGGAACAGCACACGGCAACTGGAGGTTCACTCGAATATTCATTTGTGTGGGTATAGTATAGGGGTCAATATGGGTGTCCACGGCTCCGATGTTGATCATTGATCGGAAATTGTTCCGCTCATGTCTATACCTCACCGAACCTATAGGGTCACACGCTTAAGGGTCATCTATCTACTGAATACTAGACAGGGAGTCTTAGAGAAAATCACCGAAAAAGTTTCGGGGACAACGAAAGAGTTCCAGAGAGAGAACACCGGAAGAGTTTTGGTAAAACCGAAAAGTTGATTTGGAGTATACCATTAAGTCAAATTGGTTGTGGCACACGCCTGGAAATTATTGGACTGTACCAGAATTGTTCTGGTAACTTCTGGGATTTTCGAAGACAATAACCGGAAATGTTCCGGACTGCCGGAACCGCTATGGTAGCTTTTCGCTGAAGAAAAACATTGTTCCAAAAACGTTTTGGAATGTGTCTAGAATTGTTTTGGTGGGTACTGGAATTATTCTAGGACTCACAGAAACTTTTCGGAATTAACGAACGTAGAAAAGTGTCTTCGTGAATAGTGAAAGTGCTTTTTGGGATTTTTTTGGAGAGCCACCTTTTAGGACTTTGTCAAAGATTCTAGAAGGGAATGGCTTGTAAGGGAAGGAACCCCATTCGGGGGGGCCTAGGGCTGGCCAGCCAAGGGTGGTGGAGCTCCTTGGAGCTCCACATGGCATCCCATTTTGCCCTTAACACCCCCATGTGTGACCTAATGCATTGGTGTTTTTGGTAATTTGTGGAGGCACACTACCCCTTGGTTTTCCTATAAATAGGAGGTGAGGGAGCTGCCCAAACCTCATCCTTGCTCTCATACACATGCCATTGACTTGTCTGGCTTCTCTCTCCCTCCCAGCGAAATAGTTTCGTAGAGCCAAAAGGCTGTCTCGGTTCCGGTGGGAACTTGTTCTGGACGGCGAAGCCCTGCCGGATAGCTATCACTGTATGTGTGCAACCCCGTAGAGAGGTCGTAGTTTTGATCTTTTGCCCGAGGGGCTATTCGAGGGTCCTCCTGAAGGGCTGTCCGAGTTACCATTCGAGCTTCGAGGGTCCTCCCGAAGGGCTGTCCGCGACATCGTCCGAGGGACTGTCCGACCGCCTCCCGAAGGGCTGTCTGGAGGAGGAGTACATTCTTGCGGTTGGGAGGTTGTAAATCCTAGCTGCGGGAATCTGCACTGATGATCTACATTGACTCTACTTCCGCTGCGCTATGAGTCGGTACGGATCAGATCAAACCTTGTATTATATCTCCATAGTGATCCTGGGCATGCTCACTATACCGAATTTTTTTGTTTTCTGTTGCGTTCCCCTACAGTGGCATCAAGAGTCGTGCTATGCGTAGATACAGGTTACGAACTAGAATACATAGAGATGTATGGGTATTGCATAATATAATTAGGTAGTAGATAAGATCTATTGCTGAAAATTATTTATGCGGGTAGCAGATGAAATCTATTACCCGACGTTCTTGTTGCTTCCCTGGACTTTGTGTATTTCTGATCTCAGTAACGGTATGGTGGAGTTTCAAAGTTCTGGCAATCCGCAATCCTGATTAATCAACGAAGTGCTAGTAGTTCATTGAACTTCACCATAGTTAGAGAAAGATGAAATTTCGCAGATGAAAGGGCAATGCAGATGTGATCTGCACGGGGGTCATGCGTATGACAAAGTTTAGTATGGGGCTCGAGATTTTATTATCTCGTGTTTCATACACCCTGGAAAGTTAATCTAGCAACTTGAATAATCATACTTGATGATGAACATTGGTAGCTGCGGTTTAAGTCAAAACCTTAGAAGCCACGTAAAATAAAATTTTGCATAAACCGATTAGAGGCGTCTAAACTTGGTTTTGTAGGATGTGCATGAGATGTGGAATAGCAATGCTCATATTCAATTTGATTATGTATGAGATGAATATATAATGTAAATTAACACGACCTGCGTGTCATGATTCGGCATGATGGCTGGTGCCATATGATTGTTACTTTAATGACATGCGTGTCAACCTTAAGTAATGCATTTATTTTATCGGCTACCGAGATAGCAATATTATCTGGTGCATCGACAAGGTGGTGGCAATCTTCGCGAAGGTGAACACCGACGCGAATGCCAAAGACGAAGAAATACTTGACAACTCCGTCAGAAGGGGCTATACCATATCATGCTATTATGAATTGCCTGAGATGTTTATCCCTCTTGATGGACCCTTCTTGATTGCACGGTAGTCACTTTTATTAGGGTGATCTCTCACAAAAATATCAAGTAGTTAGTGTTCTCCCAAGTGTAGCGCCGTCACAACATCCTTCCTTTCGAGGTGCGCCCTGATCTACATGGGTACGAACGATTGTACGGGTGTAAGGCGGGTGAGGTCAGACCTCGCAGCAAGATCACTTGGTTATCTTGACGTTCATGGCAGGATCGTCCTGAGCTCGTAACACACGCATCGAAAGATGAACAAGAGTCACATGGAGATGTGATTGGCAAGTTTGCCTACCAATTGAATTTCGTGCCATCAGTGTTCATCTTGAACAATGGTGTTAAATGGAAATGCGGATCTTGAATCACTCATAATCAATATTGAGAGATATTGATTTGAGTCGGAGGGCACTTTAGAATAAAATTGTTTATTCACTAGTGCAAAATCATTATGAACAAAGTCTAAGTGAATTGTGTTTACCGTTGTAGATCAAATGGCTCACAACACCACGTTCTTCTTAGCACCGATATTAGAGAGAGTGAAGTTAATTGTGACTGGAAACAACTATGCGGACTGGGTTCGTACCCTGAGATCTGTCCTCAGGAGCGCTAAGAAAGACTATGTGCTTGATCAAACTCTAGGTGACCCCCCCACGCCAGAAATGGCTCAGGATATCGTCAACGTGTTTTACACACGAAAGGATGATTTCAGTGATGTTAAAAACCTTATGTTATCTTGCATGGATCCTGTGTTACAGAACCGTTTTGAACGACTTAGTACCTTCGAGATCATCGAGGCACTAGATGTTCTGTATCACAAACAGGATTCGGGTAAAGTTCATGAGATGACTGAGGCCATGAAAGATTGCAATATAACTAAGGAATCTCTAGTTGACGAGCAGGGTGTCAGACTAGCAAAGTGTTACGATGGTATTGCTGAAAAGGGAATTAATTTTCCAAAGACACCAGGTATGGATTTAATCCTTACTTTGCTTTATGAAGCGATACTCAAAACAAATGGGATAGGACTGCAGATTCAGCAAAAGTTGCTGGTGAAGAAGACCGCCAGTTTCAAAAAGAAAGGCAAGCCTAAGGGCGGAGCCAAGATTGACACTGTGTGTTTTCACTGCAAAGACATTGGACACTGGAAAAGAAACTGCAAGAAGTACCTGGCTGATAAGAAGAAAGGTATAACTGTTATACAAATTAATGTCATTGACGTTTTGCTTGCTAGCGAAAATTCTAAGTCTTGGGTATTTGATACCAGATCGGTTGCTCACATTTGCAACTCGATATAGGGATTTCAGAAGGTGCGCAAGCTAGCAAAGAATGAGGTCATGATGCGGGTCAGGAATGGCGCTGGGATCGCCGCTCAAGCCGTCGGCATTATGTCTCTACGTCTCCCTTCAGGATTTATTTTGGAACTAAGTAATTGTTATTTTGTTACGGCATTGGGTAGAAACATTATCTCTGGATCATGTTTAGTACATGATGGGTATTCTTACAAGTCTGAGAACAATGGTTGTTCGCTTTATTGTAAGGATATGTTTTATGGATTTGCACCCATTGTTGGGGGCCTTTTCATACTGAATCTTGAATGTGGAAATGATGTCTTTAACGTGAATGCTAAACGCCTTAAGAAGGCTGATACCACCACCACATACTTGTGGCACTGTCGACTTGGCCACATCGGAAAGAAGCGCATGCAAAGACTCCAGTCAAATGGAGTTTTACCGTCCTTTGATTTTGAATCATTTGACACATGTGAAGCTTGTCTGATGGGGAAAATGACCAAGACGCCGTTCACGGGTCATCCCGAATGGGCGGGTGAATTATTGGAAATAATACATAGTGATGTATGTGATCCAATGAACACGGCCGCACGGGGTGGGTATTTTTACTTCGTGACTTTTACTGATGATTTAAGTCGGTATGGCTATATCTACTTAATGAAGCATAAATTGGAAACCTTTGAAAAGTTCAAAGAATTTCAGAATGAGGTAGAAAATCATCGTAACAAAAGGATTAAGTTTCTGCAGTCAGATCGTGGGGGCGAATATCTTAGTTATGAGTTTGGCCAACATCTGAGTGACCGTGGAATCGTTTCACAGCTTACACCTCCCGGAACTCCACAGCGAAACGGAGTGTTGGAATGATGTAACCGAACCCTGTTAGACATGGTAAGGTCGATGATGTCGCTTACAGATCTTCCAATATCTTTTTGGGGTCACGCACTACTCACTGCCGCTTATACATTAAATAGAGCACCGTTTAAGTCTGTTGAGATGACGCCATTTGAATTATGGTATGGGAAGAAACCCATTGTGTCGCATCTCATGATTTGGGGTTGTGAGGCATACGTAAAACATTTACAGCCAACCAAACTCGATCCCAAAGCAGAAAAATGCTACTTTGTAGGTTATCCCAATGAGACTATTGGGTATTCCTTCTATCTTCCCTCCGAGCACAAAGTGTTTGTCGCTAGAAATGGAGTCTTTCTCGAGAAAGAGTTTCTCGCTAAAGAAGTAAGTGGGAGGACAGTACAACTTAATGAGATTAGTGAATCTTCGGCGACCATTGACATGGCTAAGGAATGAGATGAAATTCCGCAAATTATCCATACAACCGAACCGAAACTCGTCGCATATGATGCGGTAACTTCAGAAAGGGTTGTAACTGAACCGCGCAGATCAAGTAGGGCTATCCAGCCACCTAAGTGGTTTCATAACGAAATCTTCATTCTTGAAGATGATGAACCTGCGCACTACAAGGAAGCGATGGCGGGGCCCAGCTCAAGGGAATGGCACAAAGCCATGAAATCTGAAATAGAATCCATGTACGAAAACCAAGTTTGGAACTTGGAAGAACTTCCAGAAGGCGTAAATCCCATTGGTTGTAAATGGATTTTCAAAAGAAAGACAGATGCGGATGGTAACATTACAATCCACAAAGCTAGACTTGTCGCGAAAGGGTTCACGCAAGTTCCAGGAGAGGACTACGACAAGACTTTCTCGCCCGTAGCTATGCTTAGGTCTATTCGGATATTACTAGCAATTGCTGCTTATTTCGATTATGAAATATGGCAGATGGACGTCAAAACGGCTTTCCTAATTGGAAATCTCAAAGAAGATGTATACATGATACAGCCTGAAGGTTTTGTCGTTCATAAGTATGCTGAAAAGGTATGCAAACTTCAGAAGGCCATTTATGGTCTGAAGCAAGCAGCAAGGAGCTGGAACATTCGTTTTGATGAAGTGATCAAACAGTTTGGCTTCATCAGGAATGACGAAGAGTCTTGTGTCTACAAGAAGTTTAGTGGGAGCGCAAAAGCATTTCTAATCTTGTATGTGGATGACATATTGTTGATTGGAAATGACGTGAATTTTCTTAACGAAATAAAAGAATCATTGAAGAAGAGTTTTTCAATGAAAGACTTAGGCGAAGCGGCATATGTATTGGGCATCAGGATCTATAGACATAGATCAAAATGCCTGATAGCGCTTAGCCAAAGCACGTACATTGACAAGGTGTTGAAAAGGTTCAACATGGAGAACTCCAAGAAAGGCCTACTCCACATGTCACCTGGCATAGTGCTCTGCAAGAATCAGTGTCCTCGGACTCTCGATGAGCGAGTACAGATGAATGATGTTCCATATGCCTCGGCAGTTGGTTCTATTATGTATGACATGCTATGTACAAGACCGAACGTTTCCTATGCGCTAAGTGTTAGCAGCCGGTACCAAAGTGATCCAGGATTGGAACACTGGGCCATAGTCAAGGGTATTGTTAAGTACCTCAAAAGGACCAAGGATTTACTCCTTGTGTACGGAGGTGATGAAGAGCTCATTGTAAGTGGTTACACTGATGCAGGCTTCATGACTGACCCAGATGACTTCAAATCTCAATCAGGCTATGTTTTCATATTGAACGGTGGAGCAGTTGATTGGAAAAGTTCCAAACAAAAGACGATGGTGGATTCTACGACGGAGGCGGAATATGTTGTTGCTTCAGAAGCCTCCAAGCAGGCTGTCTGGATCAAGCAATTTCTTGAAGACCTTGGTGTGGTTCCAACTGCTCTGGACCCGGTGGAGATCTATTGTGATAATAGTGGCGCCGTGGCTCAGGCAAGGGAGCCAAGTTCGCACCATAAGACAGGACATATTGAATGCAAATATAAACTCATTCGACATCATGTCGAAGCGGGTTTAGTGAAAGTACGCAAAGTTCACACGGATCTGAATGTGTCAGGCCCGATGATGAAGCCTCTACCACGAGCAAAGCATGAGCAGCACCGGATAGACATTGGTGTAAAGGAAGCCATGTAACTGGATTATGACTCTAGTGCAAGTGGGAGTCTATAGGAGATATGCCCTAGAGGTAGTTGATATGTCTCCAATGTATCTATAATTTATGAAGTATTCATGCCATGTTTACAATATTTTTTTATGATTTTGGTATGATTTGATTAGAACTAACCCAGACTGACGCTGTTTTCAGCAGAACTACCGTGGTGTTGTTTTTGTGCAGACATAAAAGTTCTCGGAATGGGCTAAAAATTTACGGAGAATATTTTTGGAAAATATAAAAAATACTGGAGTGAAAAGATACCAGAGAGGAAGGCCGAGGCAGCCACAAGGGTGGGGGCGCCCCCCCTAGGGCGCGCCCCCTGGCTTGTCACCTCCTCGGGAACCTTCTGGACGTGGGACCAACGCCAAATAGTCCTATAAATACCCAAGTCCCCGTAAAGAACCCTAGATCAGAAGTTCTGCCACCGCAAGTCTCTGTAGCCACGAAAAATTAATCTAGGCCATCTCCGGCACCCTGTCGGCGGGGGTCACCATCAACGGAGACCATGGAGGAGGAAGACGGAGGGGTCATCATCACCATGGAGGCCAAGGACCAGAGGGAGAACCTCTCCCCACCTAGGGGGAGGCCATGGAGGAGGAAGCACAAGGGGGAGACCCTTCCCCCTCTCTCTTGGTGGCGCCGGAGTGCCATCGGGGGAACCATCGCCGCGGTGATCGTCTTCATCAACATCACCTTCTTCATCACCGTCCTCATATCTTTTCAGCGGTCCACTCTCCCGCATCCCGCTGTAATCCCCTACTTGAACATGGTGCTTTATGCCACATATTATGATCCAATGATGTGTTGCCATCCTATGATGTTTTGTGTAGATTTCTTTTGTCTTATGGGTTGATTGATGATCTAGATTGGTTTGAGTTGTATGTTTATTTTGGTGCTGTTCTATGGTGCCTTCCGTGCCGTGCACACGTGAAGGATTCCCGCTGTAGGGTGTTGCAATACGTTCATGATTCGCTTATAGTGGGATGCTTGAGTGACAGAAGCATAAACCCGAGTAGGTGGGTTGTTGCGTATGGGATAAAGGGGACTTCATGCTTTAATGTTGTGGTTGGGTTTTACCTTAATGATCTTTAGTAGTTGCGGATGCTTGCTAGAGTTCCAATCATAAGTGCATATGATCCAAGTAGAGAAAGTATGTTAGCTTATGCCTCTCCCTCATATAAAATTGCAATAATGATTACCGATCTTGTTAACAATTGCCTAGGACAATTCCGCACACCGACCCATCATTATTCCACACTCGCTATTTGTAATATATTGTAATATATTCTAACTTTATTATAACAGCCCTATTTTTATATTTTAGTTCTCCGATATCATGCAAAGCTATTCTCTTCATACCCACAACGTAGTTTTATTTCTCGTTTCTAGTTGGAAGCAAACGTTCGGCGTGCGTAGAGTCGTATCAGTGGCAGATAGGACTTGAGAGAATATTGATCTTACCTTTAGCTCCTTGTGGGTTCGACACTCCATACTTATCAGTTCCACCTTTGGAAATTGCTACGATTATTCCTTGCACTTCGGAATTATCAAGCTCTTTTCTGGTGCCGCTGCCGGGGAGCAATAGCGTGGGGTTGATATTCTCGTGTGTGCTTGTTAGCTTTCTTCACTAAGTAGATTTTGTTTTCCCTTTTTGCTTTCTTTAGTTGTGGTTGAAACAAACAAAAAATTTAAATAATGAAAAATACAAAAAGAATTACTTGCCTCTTATGCCTAAGAAGTTTTTCAAAAAGAGAAGTGATTGGAAGGTTGTGCATTGGAGAAATGAGGGTCGACCTTGAACACTTGTGTTCATGCTCATGGAAACAATGTAGAATTTTTCATGGAAGCTTCTCAAAAATAATTATCCCCTTGTATATATCCATTGTATTATAAAAATAATGTGCCAAGATTTGCTTTTAGGATGATTAGATTGCTTGTTTGCTATGTGCGGTGCAAAAACAGAAACTTTGACTGTAGTGCATGAATTTACATTTCTTACTGAAATGTCAAAAGTTGCTGAAATTTTTCCACAGTACTTCTATATAAATGTTTTAATTTGTCCTAATTTTTCACAATTTTTTGAGTTACAGAAGTATACGAAGTTTCCAGATTGCTACAGACTGTCCTGTTTTTGACAGATTCTGTTTTCTATGTGTTGTTCACTTATTTTGATGAATCTAAGGGTTGTATCGGGGGGTATGAACCATGTTAAAGTTGGAATACAGTATATATAATGCTAATATGAAATTGGAATGAGTTTACAACAGTACATAAAGGTAGTAATTTGCTTTATTATACTAATGGATCTCACGAGGGTTTTGTTAAGTTTTGTGTGGATGAAGTGTTCGAAGATCAAGAAGGTATCGATATAAGAAGAATACGGAGAGACAAGAGTTCAAGCTTGGGGATGCCCAAGGCACCCCAAGTAAATATTTCAAGGAGATTCAAGCATCTAAGCTTGGGGATGCCCCGGAAGGCATCCCATCTTTATTCTTCAACAATTATCGGTATATCTCGGTTTTTGTTTTGTTCACATGATATGCGTCTTTAGTGTTTTTCTTTTCCTTTATGCACCCTTCTAGTATGAGATAGTCCTTCATTGATTTGTAGAATGCTCTTTGTGCTTCACTTAAATCTTTTGAGTATGGCTTTATAGAATGCTTCGTGTGCTTCACTTATATATTTTGAGCTTGGATATTGGTTAATCTATATTAATTATAGAATGCTCTATGAACTTCACTTATATATTTTAGAGTATGAATAAAATTATCATCGGAATTAGGCTTGGAAGAGTATCATTAAAATGTCATGCCTAGCTAAAAAGGCATTAAAGAAAAGCGCTTGTTGGGAGACAACCCAATATTTACCCCTACTGTTTTTGTGTGTTATCATGATTATGCTACTGTAGTAACTATGTTTTATATGTTTTGTTTCAATAAAGTGCCAAGTAAAACCTTTGGGATGACTCACAAGATGAGTAGAATTGATGCTGAACCAAAACAGAAACTTTTGACTCAAGTACAGGAATTTTCATTTTTTACTGGAGCTTGATAATGATCTGAAATTTTTACACAGTCTTAATATACAAATTCTTCAAGCTGTCCTAATTTTTCAGAAGTTTTTGAGACAGGGAAGTATGGTTACACTACAGATCTTCACAGACTGTTCTGTTTTGACAGATTCTGTTTTGCATGCATAGTTTGCTTGTTTTAGTGTTTCCATAGCTTATATTTAGCGGTATAAAATTATGGGAATGATATAATACAGTAGGTATCATGTGGGAACAATTATGAATCTTGTCTTGACAATACCTAAGTGAATTATTTATCTTTATTACACTAACCCTTCTCACGAAGTTCCGTTAAGTTTTGTGTGATTCAAGTTTTCAAGTTTTGGGTGAGACACCGATATGAGGAGAACAAGGAGTGACAAGAACCTAAAGCTTGGGGATGCCCAAGGCACCCCCAAGGTAATATCCATGGAAGACTCAAGCGCCTAAGCTTCGGGCTGCCCCGGAATGCATCCCCTCTTTCGTCTTCAACATTATCGGTATATCTTACTTAGAGCTATATTTTTATTCGTCACATAATATGTGCTTTGCTTGGATTGTCATTATATTTTGTTATTTTCTGTTAAATGTTATTCATAATCTTGTTTTTCAATAAAAAAATTCAAGAATTGTCTTAGGATGCTTGCATTGCATGTTTTGATGTGTGCTGTGTAAAAACAGAAACTTTTGCTGTAGTGTTTGAATTTTCATATTTTACTGGAACGTGGAACGTTTCTGAAATTTTTACACAGTGTTGTCATATAAATTATTTAGCATGTCCTAAATTTTCATAATTTTTTGAGTTACGGAAGTACACTGTTTTCATAAATTGCTACAGACTACTCTGTTTGGACAGATTGCTGTCATAGTTTTGTTATCTGCTTATCCTATAGTTTCCATAGCCTATATTGGTAGATATAAATTGTGGAAACGATAGTAAACAGTAGATGATGTTGAAAATTATTGTGCAACTTATCTTAGCAGTACATGAAGTGTTGATTTATTCTTATGAGTACTAACCTATCTCACGAGTTCTTTTCGAGTTTTGTGTGGATGAAGTTTTTGAGAATAGGTGAAACCATGATATGAGAGGATTGAACGAGATACAAAAGCTCAAGCTTGGGGATGCCCAAGGCACCCCAAGTAAATATTTCAAGAAGTCTCAAGCATCTAAGCTTGGGGATGCTACGCATCCCACCTCTCTTCATCAACAATTATCGGTTAGCCTATGTTGAGCCTAAATTTTTATTCGTTCACATGATGCGTGCTATTCTTGGAATATCATTTTATTTTATTTTTCTGTTTTAATAAAAGCATTGGATCTGAAATTTTGAATAAGAGAGAGAGTCCTCACATGGCCATTTAACTAATTGACTACGCATTGATCTTCACTTATATCCTTTTGGAGTAGTTTGTCATTCACTCTCGTGCTTCACTTATATTCTATGAGTAAATGGTTGAATGAATTGAAGATCATAAATTTTAAATATGCTTCATATACTTATCTCATGGGGAGTAATGTCTTCACACATAATAAGTATAGGTGGTAAAATTTATTGAAAGTTAGCAAACACAGCATTGCTCACTTGAACAATTCATGAAAGAATATTGAAGGAAGAGAGATTCCACATATAAATATACTATCTTGGACATCTTCTATGATTGTGAGCTCATTAATTATTTTCAAACTTGAGCAAATTAGTTGAAATTGGACAAGGAAGACAATGTAATGAGTTATGTTTGGGTATATTTGTATAGAAGTTATATTGTTATGGATCCTCCAACATGTGGTGCTTGCTTCCACCTCATACTAGCCAAAACTTCCGCACCAAGTAGAAATGCTACTTGTGCATCCAAACACCCTTAAACCAGTTTTGCCATGAGAGTCCACTATACCTACCTATGGATTGAGTAAGATCCTTCAAGTAAGTTGTCATCGGTGCAAAAAGCAATAAAAATTGCTCCTAAATATGTATGATCTTTTATTGTAAGGGAAAATAAGCGTTGTACGAACTTGTGATGGTAAAGAAATAAAAGCGATGGACTGCATAATAAAGGTTGCTATCACAAAGGGCAATACAACGTGACGTTCCTTTGCATTAAGGGTTTGCACATCCAAAAACAAAAAGCGCATGACAACCTCTGCTTCCCTCTGCGAAGGGCCTATCTTTTACTTTCTAGTACTTACCTTTATGCAAGAGTCATGGTGATCTTCACCACTTCCTATATTTCGCCTTTTTCTCTTGGCAAGCGTCATGTGTTGGGGAATGATCTAGACATATATATCCATACAAATATATTTGATCATGAATTATTATTATTGACAATTATCTATATGATAAATAAGTTGGGAGGCGAAACATTAAGCCCCTATCTTTCTCTGTGTTCGATGGATGCTATTTGTTCTAAAAATATGCTTTAGTGTCAATAATCATGGAAGACTATATGATAGTTGAGTATGTGGAATTTGCTAAATCAAAGCTCTTACATAGACCCTTCCTGAAAATAAGATGAATTGCAATTGTTCGATGACTAGGAATATGGTTTGTTAGTTTTCAAGAAACTTTCTGGTCTATATTTTAACATGTGAATAGCTTGTTACTTGATCATGAGAAGTTTTATGAGATGAGCTACTGTTTATTGTTTATATTGATGCTAGAAAAGGTGATTGGAATTATCGTTGATCAAACTTGTGCACTTGCTAGCATTCACACTTCATAAATTATTTCTTTTATCATTTACCTACTCGAGGACGAGCAGGAATTAAGCTTGGGGATGCTGATACGTCTCCAACGTATCTATAATTTATGAAGTATTCATGCCATGTTTACAATAATCTTTTATGATTTTGGTATGATTTGATTAGAACTAACCCGGACTGACGCTGTTTTCAGCAGAACTACCGTGGTGTTGTTTTTGTGCAGAAATAAAAGTTCTCGGAATGGGCTGAAAATTTATGGAGAATATTTTAGGAAAATATAAAAAATACTGGAGTGAAAAGATACCGGAGAGGAAGGCCGAGGCAGCCACAAGGGTGGGGGGCGCCCCCCCCCCCCCCCCTAGGGCGCGTCCCCCCGGCTTGTCACCTCCTCAGGAACCTTCTGGACGTGGGACCAATGCCAAATACTCCTATAAATACCCAAGTCCCCGTAAAGAACGCTAGATCATAAGTTCCGCCACCGCAAGTCTCTGTAGCCACGAAAAATCAATCTAGGCCCTCTCCGGCACCCTGCCGGAGGGGGTCACCATCACCGGAGACCATGGAGGAGGAAGACGGAGGGGCCATCATCACCATGGAGGCCAAGGACCAGAGGGAGAACCTCTCCCCACCTAGGGGGGAGGCCATGGTGGAGGAAGCACAAGGGGGAGACCCTCTCCCCCTCTCTCTCAGTGGCGCCGGAGTGTCATCGGGGGAACCATCGCTGCGGTGATCGTCTTCATCAACATCACCTTCTTCATCACCATCCTCATATCTTTTCAGCGGTCCACTCTCCCGCATCCCGCTGTAATCCCCTACTTGAACATGGTGCTTTATGCCACATATTATGATCCAATGATGTGTTGCCATCCTATGATGTTTTGAGTAGATTTCTTTTGTCTTATAGGTTGATTGATGATCTAGATTGGTTTGAGTTGTATGTTTATTTTGGTGTTGTCCTATGGTGCCTTCCGTGCCGCGCACACGTGAAGGATTCCCGCTGTAGGGTGTTGCAATACGTTCATGATTCGCTTATAGTGGGTTGCTTGAGTGACAGAAGCATAAACCCGAGTAGGTGGGTTGTTGCGTATGGGATAAAGGGGACTTGATGCTTTAATGTTGTGGTTGGGTTTTACCTTAATGATCTTTAGTACTTGTGGATGCTTGCTAGAGTTCCAATCATAAGTGCATATGATCCAACTAGAGAAAGTATGTTAGCTTATGCCCCTCCCTCATATAAAATTGCAATAATGATTCCCGATCTTGTTAACAATTGCCTAGGACAATTCCGCACACCGACCCATCATTATTCCACACTCACTATTTGTAATATATTCTAACTTTATGATAACAGCCATATTTTTATATTTTAGTTCTCCGATATCATGCAAAGCTATTCTCTTCATACCCACAACATAGTTTTATTTGTTGTTTCTAGTTGGAAGCAAACGTTCGACGTACGTAGAGTCGTATCAGTGGCAGATAGGACTTGAGAGAATATTGATCTTACCTTTAGCTCCTTGTGGGTTCGACACTCCATACTTATCACTTCCACCTTTGGAAATTGCTACTATGATTCCTTGCACTTGGGGATTATCAGCAGTAATAATAGTTACTTTGTATCTCCTGGTGTGTAATGAATGTTTATGATCCATGCTATAACTGCAATGATTCTCGAGTCTACAATATCCACGAGGCTCGGAGGGAAACTCATGTGCACATGTGGTACAATAAATGGTAAAAAGTACTGCATGAGGATACTGTTTTCCTGATCATGGGCGTGTCTATGCCAGCAATTTTGAGGGCACAATGTTGGTAGAACACTTGTGTTGAATCGACCCGAATTGATGTTATGCTATGAGATAATTTCATCACAAGTTAATGGTTAATAACACAGAGAAGTTAATGTTTGCATAATTCCTTTGCCCATGAGAGTATCGAGTTCCTTCGTACTTGCTTCGTGAACTTTGGGGTTTGTTAAACGTCATCCGTAACTGGGTGGCTATTACGGTGGCTTACGGGTTCACGGAAAAGTATGACAAGTAATGAGATAGGTCAAGATTGGGATTTGCTACTCCGACGATGGAGAGATATTCTCGGGCCCTCTCGGTGTTACGGTATCCATCATCGTCTGGTCAGACACAATGTGATTTGATCACAGGAATGCCGGAACGCGGAAACGAGAAAAGATAACAAAACCGGTAACGAGGTAACTGGCATAGTGGACAAGTTGTTGATCCATGGGGATGCAGATATATGTCACCACAGGTTTTGTAACGTATCGCAAAGCAACAGGAATAGCACACGGCAATTGGAGGTTTACTAGAATATTCATTTGTGTGGGTATAGGGGTCAATATGGGTGTCCACGGCTCCGATGTTGATCATTGATCGGAAAGTGTTCCGCTCATGTCTATACTTCACCGAACCTATAGGATCACACGCTTAAGGGCCATCTATCTGCTGAATACTAGACAGGGAGTCTGAGAGAAAATCACCGGAAAATTTTCGGGGACAACGGAAGAGTTCCGGGGAGAGAACACCGGAAGAATTTCGGTAAAACCAAAAAGTTGTTTTGGAGTATACCATTAAGTCAAATTGGTTGTGGCACACACCTGGAAATTATTGGAGGGTACCAGAATTGTTCTGGTAACTTCTGGGATTTTTCGGAGACAATAACCGAAAATGTTCCGGACTGCCGGAACCGCTATGGTAGCTTTTCGCTGAAGAAAAACATTGTTCTGGAAACATTTAGGAATGCGTCCAGAATTGTTTTGGTGGGTACTGGAATTATTCTAGGACTCACAGAAACTTTTCGGAATTTACGGACGCAGAAAAGTGTCTTCGTGAATAGTGAAAGTGCTTTTTGGGATATTTTTTGGAGAGCCACCTTTTAGGACTTTGTCAAAGCTTCTAGAAGGGAATGGCTTGCAAGGGAAGGAACCCCATTTGGGGGGGGGGCTAGGGGTGGCCGGCCAAGGGTGGTGGAGCTCCACATGGCATCCCATTTTGCCCTTAACACCCTCATGTGTGACCTAATGCATGGGAGTTTTTCGTAATTTGTGGAGGCACACTACCCCTTGGTTTTCCTATAAATAGGAGGTGAGGGGGCTGCCCAAACCTCATCCTTGCTCTCATACACGTGCCATTGACTTGTCTAGCTTCTCTCTCCCTCCCAGCGAAATAGTTTCGTAGAGCCGAAAGGCTGTCTGGGTTCCGGTGGGAACTAGTTCTGGACGGCGAAGCTCTGCCGGATAGCTGACACCGTATGTGTGCAACCCCGTAGAGAGGTCGTAGTTTCGATCTTTTGCCCGAGGGGCTGTTCGAGGGTCCTCCCGAAGGGCTGTCCGAGTTACCGTTCGAGCTTCAAGGGTCCTCCCAAAGGGCTGTCCGCGACATCGTCCGGGGGACTGTCCGACCGCCTCCCGAAGGGCTGTCCGGAGGAGGAGTACATTCTCGCGGTTGGGAGGTTGTAAATCCTAGCTGCGGGAATCTGCACCGACGATCTACATCGACTCTACTTCCGATGCGCTACGAGTCGGTACGGATCAGATCAAACCTTGTATGATATCTCCATAGTGATCCTGGGCATGCTCGCTATACCGAAATTTTTTGTTTTCTGTTGCGTTCCCCTACAGGGATTCTTATCATCTAACATATATAGGTACTTGTTCATTTCTCATCATGTAACTCAGCAGTCTTTGATTAACTCAAAACAATTTAGCAAGTACCCAATTCTATATGTTTTAGATTCTAGTTTTGCTCTAGTCAGGTTATCCTCAGATATTATGCAAGTTCTATGACATAAGCACTAACATGTTAAGAAATGTACCATAGATATATTACGAAGTTCATACTAGTCGTGTTCCAACTCTCTAACAAATATAAGTGAAGCACGAAGAGTTTAAAGTGTTTCTACCGCCATTTACTCTAGAAAGATATAAATGAAGCATATAGAGTAAACAAATGAGCATCCAAAAACTGTGCATATATAACTATGAAACAACATAGGCATGAATCTATCTAAATAGAATAACAGGCAGGAACATAATTTGTAATAGGACTTATGTAACTCGGAAAAATTGGAAAAAATATCACGAATAGAATACTTAGAAATGCAGGTTGCGTGAATGTTTCATTATTTTATCATGCTCCAGTCCCGGGCAATGATTTTTTTAGTTACAGCAAAATTACAGTTTCAACACAACACAATAATTACTTGTAAACTAGTAATGCTAAAGGCAATTCTTGACACTTTATTAAATAAAAAAAGTGAAATCTCCACTGTTACAGTAAATAAGAAATGTTGACACATGAAAAAATAAATAAAAGATAACTATGGGGTGCCTCACACAAGTCCTTTCTTTAATACCTTTTTGCCAGGCATTGTTATTTTTGATATATTTCAGGTTTTACCATCTCCACTTCTAATAGTATTTTCAACAACTAAGGGTGGATCTTTAAGCACAGCATGTTCTTGTGTGTCATGAAAAATGTTCATATTTTTCCAACCTAGGAAGGATAATTTCAACCAAATGGCAAGTAGATTTTTCAGCCTCCCTAAAGGGTTTTCCTTAGAATAGCCAACTGTATTTTCTTACTATGGCATGAGAAATACTTGAGAGTTTAATTTCAGATTCTGTGTCTACCCTTTCTATTTTGTCTTGTGTATTTGTATTCTTTTGAAAGTGGCTAGCCCCAAATAATTCCCTTTTCTTTAAGTCTTCACACACTCCAGGGAACCCAAGTGGTGTATCGTAATGGGAGAAAATCTCTCTAGCCTCCCTATCTATGCTCACAAATTGAATGGCTAATGTTTCTAGAACAAAATCTCAATTGGAACCTTATTCATCCCATCTAACTCTAGGAACATTTTCTAAAATGTGGAGTTAAGACTATCAAATCTCCTTTCCATCTCTTCTATGATAACCATGAGAGCTTGATCATAACAATTAGTACTTTGGATAATTGATTTGTCAGGAATTTTATTCAACCTACTAATGTATGAAATAAAGCATTCCAGATTTCCTTTCCAACTAAGTTTCCATCCCATATTCTAAACTTCTTAGTGCTCAATTTAAAGGGTCCCATTATAGCTAAATAAGAGAAAGTAACTAGGTGCTGAAATTTAAATATTTTTGTTGTTTAGCAATACAAAAAGGTAAACTAGACTAACAAAATAGGAAAAGTAGATAACAAGGAAGATAATATTTGAGTTGCAAAACCTATGGAGTAGAAGATTGCTTCTCTGACAACGGTGCCAGAAAAAGCTTGCTTATTCCTCTAGGTGGTTTGTCTTGGCAGCAATTTTTGGGCCTCCAAGTGCAATGGTTTGTAGGTAGCAGCAAGTTTTCCCTCAGCGAGAAACTAAGGTATCGTTAGCTCTGCAACACAAATAAAACTTCACTTGTGCTCCCAAAAATTCTAGTGAGGGTGTCAACCTCACTACCTTTGCTAGTTATAACAAGTATTTAATGTATAGTGTGGTTGAAAGTATTTTCGTATTTTTGCAATAATAAATGGTAGACAATGAAAGTGCATATAAAGGAGTTGGAATGTTGTTTTTATGAGGAAAAAATGAACTGGGGTTCATAGATTCACCAATAGTATCTCTCCCAATACCAGTGATGCTTGAAAGTTGCATAAAGATATGTGAACTGAAATCTTACATACTCATGCTAGAAATAACATATATAATGTGATGATATTATATAGGTAGTATTTCCATAAATCCATACACCAAGATCCCTACTGCATCATGCAAGTATTAAGTAATAAAATAGAGTATTGCTTGAGCAAGATGACATGTTGTTGACAACATAACTTCTTCCCAGGAATTATGCAATCATTTATCTTTAGAGGTAATAAAACAATACAAGCCTTTTCCTCTTACTATCACCAAGGTAGCTTACTTGTTAGATTATACCCAACTAATGCACACGACTCGATCTATTGATCATTTATTTAAACTAGCCAATGGTTAAATTAACAATTGGAGAGCAATATTTATCTATAAACCATGCATAAGCATCACTTATAATCTGATTATAAAGTAATAATTCATCACATAGGCATTATCACAGCAAAGAATAAATCAGATGGATCACAATCATGTTAGGCAGCTCATGTGATCATTGTATTGAAGAACGGGGGACAGATTAAATCATGGTTACTGCTATGAACCCATAGTCCAGGGGGTGGACTACTCACACATCATCATGGGAGTAGCGAAGATTGACGGAATGAAGATGGCGATTAATTCCCCCTCCGGCATAGTACTAGAACAGGGCTGTAGATGAGATCACCTCAAAATGTGAAGTGGCGGCGGTGGAAAATTCTGATATAATTCCAGGGACACTGGAGCTGGAGGAAGGTCGGCCCCACAACCATGAGGGGCCCCTGACGTAGGGCACCTAGGTGGGGCGTCTAGGTGTTGTGGACCCCACCATGGCCCTGTCTTCTTGCTCTAATTCTCTTTTTATGTAAAAACTTCTCCCATATTTTTTCTGGATTTTTCCCATGAGCGGAAAATACCCGTTTTAGCGCCCCAGGACCGGTACTATGCAGATCTAGCCAAGTCTGCTAGCCTCCGCATAGAATCGATCCGAAGATCAGTAAAGCTTCACACATCGAAACGTGCCCGTCATGTGGAAGAGTTGATATCACAACACAGATTACAAATATTCCAAAAATACAACAACATACATATACAATATCTCATATAACCAGGGTCTTACGACAAAAATCCAACTCATACAACGGAAGCGAATAACCATATACAGGTAAGAATGCAAATTGCCTTAAGAAGGCTCAAAGTAATGCAAATGGCATCCATAAACCTGCCCAGATCGTTGTCTGAAGGACAACCAAGCTAACGTCATTCATCACCATACCTCTAGAATTTTTTGTGTCAAGGGTGAGTGCTTTTAGTACTCAGCAAGTCTCATTACCAAAGGTACTAGAACTAACAATACTTATAGGTCTGGACGGGGTAAAGTGGTGAGGTTGCAGCAAGCGGCTAAGAAAAGTACTACCTTACGTCTATCAGATTAGAGATGAGAAAGCATACGTGAAGGGATCATGAGCTTGGTCTTCTATTCACCTACCTATGCTTTCATAACACTACCTTCTCCCCTCCTTCGGAAATGTCCCCTCGAAGAAGAGACAATCAAGGCACGCACACATTGGTAATTTTAGTTAAGTTAATTAAAGTTATCTATGGACCAGTATCATGTTCCAAGTCATCCATAACCGCGGACATGGCTTTTCGAAAAGATTTAACCCTGCAGGGGTGCACCAACATACCCATTATAGGCTCTGTATGCACGCTGTTCGCAATTGGAATCCACCCGTGAGAGGCACCCATTTTATGAGCTAGCACCGGAAGTTCCGAGACGAGACGACAACTCCTGCTCGATGACACCATCTGCTATGACCCACAACAGGCTGAGCAAGGCAGTTTCGAACAAACGATACTTACTCCATTACTACATCCTAGTCCAGGAGACACCCGATGGGTCGACACCCGAATCGAGAGCAGGCCATAACTCCAAATCATACCTACCGGATGCACAAGGTTCTGGAAATGTCTTGTACTGAGTCCCAGGTAGCCACCCATAGCTGCACAAGTGCGGACCAACAGGGAACTCTGCCCCACTGGCCCATGTTATTTTGAAAAATCCACGAGGCCATGGTCCCCGACAAAGAAAAGCGCAAGTTTGTAAATGGAAAACCAGCTTGTGACTCCTCGATAGTTTGCAGTTGCGGGAAGTGTCGAGGGGGGCCCCATAAAACCCCACATATGGTTAGCACGCTCATTCTTGAAACATAATCACCAGAACTCGATACTTAGGGCGACTCGAATGGAACAAAACGCTAAGGCATAAGGCCCAACCTTCCATCCTTCTTCTTGTGCACTACCATATTATCATATCATATAACAGAACATAATAGCATGATAACCCATATGAGAGTAACCAAGGTAACAACATGGCATAAGACGAACACTACAAACCCTATGCATGATACTAAGCAAGGCTGAAGCAAGCGGTAACATAGCCATCAAAAGGTTTGCTAGGAGGAGGAAGTCATGGATGTATAGTGGCAACATCATAGGTGTAAATATCTGGAAGGTAACAAGACATAACGATACCATCGCGAATCTAGAAAGCAAAGCTAGTAATAGTATCAAAGGTAATGATCATCCTTTGCCTGATATTCACGGTTGGTGGAAGATCAGCCCCCTGCTCGAAGCTCACATCATCTCCGAGTCCTATCCGTGAAGAAGTAAAGCAACACTGAACGAACAATAGATGAACACTTGCTACTATGAAGAACTGTAGCGTCCCGACTCAAAACGAGTCAAGCCTCTGTGTGACCGTGCCATCCCTGGATCAGTATGCTGGCACACACAGTACATCAATGTATATATCAAAGTGCAATCACATGTAATTAACGTAAACTGATATATACCTTAAAATCTCAGCGGAAACAGTCAACGGGAGGTGAGTCCCAATAAACACCAACGGCAGGTTGAGTGTAGACCGTAACCCTGAATCGTACTCTTACTCGTCGTAGAAACTTATCTGCAACATAAGACGTTGCAGCCGTGTAGGTCAGTACATTGAATGTACCGGCAAGATCACAATAAGAGAAAAACAGATGATGATTCTATACTATATGCAATAAGGCTTTGTGGCACTGGGTCTGAATTTTTGCATAAAAGCTGATTTTGTTTTATTTTTCCTACAACAAAGGAATATCAGGAGTCTTCACTATAGAGTTATCTACTATGACATGGTTCCGCCAACCGATGTCTCAATGCCCACAAGTATCATAAGTTGCCCACAAATTATTTATCAGTCCAGTGTTGAGAGTTCAGAGATAGATCCAAGTCCAGAGGCTCAAATTGTCCGTAACCGGGGACACGGCTAATCGATTAGGTTTAACTCTGCAGAGTGTTGTGTACTTTACCCACAAGATTCGTTCCCTCCTTGTAAGTCCTCGCACTGCCGGGTGTTTGAGAACAGGACGAACGAAACATGGTCTTTCAGAGTGTTTCCCTGACTACTGTCAGTGCCCATCCAATCCTAACATCGACTACATCTCGTAGCACTGCCCAGCCAGAGTCACAACAAAGATCAACCAAGCCAGAGCCCATAATGACTTGTGGCTACACAGGTAAGCTTCCGGGCATGAAGTATTCATCCGTCTCTTTGAGTCTGGGTGAGGCTTTCCGCAAGATGTCATGGCGCTTCTCCATGCATCCCGGCCATCCACTGGTTACTCCAGGGTGCCCATCAAATCCATCCCTCACCCAGTAGTGTGTATTGAAAACCTGTTTCTCGAGTCTCGAAGTCTTGAGGTCTTGAAGATGCAGGACTTGAAGATGCCTTCATGAAGTTGTCGTCTTTGACGTAGAGTCCTTCACCTCACACCACTCTCGAACACTCATACCAACCCCGTCTACTTTAGCGTAGCATAGCAGTAAGGCAAATAACGTCCCGGGGCTTCAGTAACAAGGAGTGGGTTCCTACCTCATGCATTCTACTCAACTACAAGAATTCAATAATACTACTGGAGGGATTTGAATGTTGATGTCACTAAATGCAATAAAACATAGGTATGAAATAAATGGTCAAAGTGAACTTGCCTGGTAGGGTTGATGAAGATAAATATCGCTCTCAAAAAATAACTTGATAGAACTATTCGTCACTCTCCGATGAAAATCTATATAGTCAAACATTTGCACTCATAAGCAATCATACTAGCAATCAATACTATCAATCAAAAGGCAGCACAAAACTAATCACAAAAGAGTGTGATGAAGGAAATACTTAAGACAAAAGTTAAAATCAACAAATCTTCATCAAGCAACTAAGAAAAGGTTTTTCCTACAATTAACCTATTATCAACAGCAACACGACAACAACAAAGTAAAATCTAGCAAAGGCATTTAGCAAATATTTTTACTAGCAAAAAGAATTACTTTTGAAGTACAACTAAGAACTATGAAAACAACACACTAAACAATAGGAGTTTTCTAGCAATTAGAACATAACAGCAAAGAAAACACTAAGATAATAAAAATAACAGAAAACAAAATATAAAACAACTAAGCTAACAGAAAGTAAAACCTATAAAACACTTTATAAAAATATTTTCAAATAGGAACTCCAACTAGCAATGGAAATCAATTGCAAGTTATAATTGAACTAGAATTGATTTCATGCAAACAAAAGTAATAAACAACATAGAAATAAACTTGGTTGAAATACTACTGCTAACTAACAGAAAACAAGATAAAACTTGTCAACTAATATAACAGAAAATAAATTTAAAACTATAAAAACAAAAGAAATAGAAATAAACCTAAAAAGAACTAAAACAGAATCTGTTTTGCTTGAAACCCTAATTTAAAATATGCTAAAAATTCCCACATTGTTCCTACTGATAAACAAAGTCATTAGTGACCAGTAGCAAAAAGATTCACTCAAAAATATATTTTTAAACTCAAGTTATAAGCAAAACAAGTTCGAATACAAATCTGTTTGAAACTGAATTTAAAATACTCAAATATGGTCAAACTTTATATCTTCAGAAACTAGATAAAAATTTGTGACACGATGCAAAAAGAATCACTCAAAAATATTAAAAACTCTAAAAGTTATAGCTAAAACAAAATCAGAAACTATTCTGTTAACTAAAACAAAAACAGAAAACTAAAACCTAAACTAACGAACAGGTGCGCTACGTGGCTGTTTCTCATTGGTTACGGGGTGTGCACGTTAGAGCTAAACGAACGAATGGCCGCAATGTAAAGAATAACGATTCGGTTAAAATAACTAACAGGAAAAACTGGCCGGTTCTTTTAACTAAACCGAGGGGTACGCGGGTTCTAATCTACACCGTAGATTACACATCGGACGGTGGAGGGCGGCGGCGGCTTACAGAGGAGGTGGAGATGAACTCCGGCGAGGCTCCGGCGGGGCAGAGGCGGCGAAGTCGACGGGGAGACGTCTCCGGTGGTCCTCGGGCGTTGGCGTCAGCACCAGACGATGAAGACGAGCGCGGCGACGACGTTGTTGGCCTTGGCGTGGCTCGGGGACGACGGTGGCGAGCAGCACGAGCTCGGGGGCGGCGAGGTGTTCGGGTGGTCGACGGGGAGATCGCTACGGCGGCTCTGGAGCTCAGGCGAGTGCACGGGGAGGTGCGGGCGAGGGTGGCGGAGAGGATGGTGGGCTCATGCGGTCGAGGGGGTGGCTAGGGCGAGCAGGGGGTCGGCAATGGCGCGTCGGCCGTGGCGGAGCTCCGATGAGGGATTGCGAGGACGAGAGGGGCTCGGGGTTGGGTTTTAGGGGTGGAACGGGTGCGGGTGTGCACGGGCTTTATAGGCGGCGGCTCGGAGTGCTCAGAAAGAAAGAGATCGACAGGATCCGGAGGGGATTTGGTCGCCGGCGTCGGGAAGGAAAGGGGAGGGAGGAAAGGAAAGAGGCGACCGCGACGGGATACGGACGGGCGGTGGGTCCCGCATGTCGGCGAGGGAGAGAGAGGGTGAAAGCGTTCGGGCGACCGATACGATGAGGATTCGGATCCGGCGAGTGGATCTTGGGCCTGATTTGCTAACGGGCCGAAACGGTGGTTTCCTAAATAGCTCACAGTTTTTCCTATTTAAAACATTTTTCCTTTTTTTTATTAAAGCAGGAAAGAAAAACAAAGAAAGGAAAACAAAGATACACTCAAATATATAGGTATTATATACCAAAATTCTCAGAAAATTAAATTCAATAAGATGGACATTTTTCCACGGCCAAAAATAAATACTTTAAAAAAAAATTAGAAAATGCCTAAATTGTTTTTATTTCTTTTGCAAATAATTTTCAAATAACCCCCTCGGTTTTATGGTTCAAAATTTCACAAAAATACCCCTGGTTTTGGAGGGTCATGTTCCTCCTCTCAAATTTTGAAATTTGGGGCAAGTGAATCTGAAGTCTTTCAAATTTTGAAATATAAACAAATATGAAATGGATTCCAAATATTTTTCAGAAATTTTTCAAATCCACTTTTCAAATACTTTATTTGAAGAAGTCATGTCATCTTCTCTCCATGATTTGAAGTGGATGAATTTGAATTCAAAAGCAAAAGGGAAAGTCATGTTATTCCCCCTCATTCACAAGTTTCAAAAAGTTTCAAATTTCACTCAATTTCAATCACTCAATCAAACAATTAATCATTCAATTATAACATTCCAAAATTTGGGATGTTACAAACCTACCACACTTAAAATGAATCTCGCCCTCGAGATTCGAAAGGGCTAGAAAGAAAAGGTTGGGGTTTTGGGGGTCTTCTAGCAATTCCACTGGTCTGACAAGTGTGGGTGCTACCACACTTAAAATGAGAGTTACTGGTCCCTCAAAAATTATGACAATCCTCTGGGTCTTTGGCAATATTTGCCTCTTCACATTCTCCACAGTAACTCCTGTGTTGTTGTTCTTTCATAATGTTTCCTGCAAATTCCAGTGTTCCTTGGTCAATACAAAGTTCTTCCGTTACTGGGTCTTCTTACTGACAAGTCTCATGATCATTCTAAATAACTTACCGATGATCTCATGGTGGTCTACCATTAGTGGTTATCCTGCAGTGAAAATGGGTCTAGGCTTCATCCTCACCGTACAATTCCTACGTTTGGCAAAAGCTGCCATGTACAATGGGTCTCTATCATACCATTCTAAGGTTTAAACAAAAGCTTCAAAGAACGTCGTCTCTTTACTATGGGTAAGTCTCTCAGATTTACCATTCCAAATAGCAAGAGAATGATAAGAGTAAGTCGTCATGGTGGCCAAGCCATGTCGCACTGAAATCATTACCTTGTATAAGGTTTAGTGAATCTCGTATTCTAACACTTGGGCTTCCTCACAAGCGTTGCAGAATTTCTCTTGTCCACGAACGAAGTTCGGATAAATCCATTGATTCTGCAAGCTAAACAAAAACATCTATCGTTTCTTCACATCTCTCAGGTTTACGTATTCTCCTAAGAAAACGTCTGCTTGATCTGTCATAGCTTCTTCCAAGTACCTTCCTTCATAAGGGTAGTGCTTGATCCTTATCAATCCTGAGGTCTGTGAGTTGTGGGCTCACTTGAATACTTGAACAGCTTTAACTCAGCCTTGGGGTTACTAGCGTGTCATATTCCAACATTACCTTCAATTCATTCCATCATACCCTTGAGGTAATAAATCACAGATTTATTCTTGTCTAGATTCCACTCTGTGGAATTCATTTTCCTTTCCATTGGTCTGTTTAAACTTAGGTATTGGTTCATCACCATCATTCCTTCATTTCATCCTTATTCAAAATTCCAACTTCAAAAGTACTTTGTTGCAAATGTTGTCATCCACATAGTTTGATATGGTCCAGCATTACCTTCAATTGTATCCAGACTCCTTGGCAAGAACGGTACCTTCTTATTCCTTGGATCCTGTGGTTTTACCGGTTACTACCACACTTAAAATGAAATGTACATATGCCTGCATAGACCATATTTTCTCATATCCTCGATAAAATGGTCGGAGATCTTGCTTACAGAGTAACAATTCAACATATGAAATCATGACAATAATTTCTATTGATTCATGAAGTTATTACAATCTCTGAGACTTCTGTTACATAATCCAACTTCAAAACCTCAAGAAAAAAGGCTTCCTATTACATTTATTACTTCCAAAATCCAAAACTCAACTACTCATGTTTAGCCTTCTTCTCCGGGCAGGTATAGGAGTAGTGTCCGGTCTTGTTGCACCGATGACAAGTGATGTGGCTCAGATCCTTCCGTGTAGAAAACCACGGAGTCCTCTTCTTCTTCTTGGGTTGGGTTCCTTGCTTGATGCTTGGCTCATACTTGTTGCAATAACAATGAGGTCTCTCCAAGATGCAATGTAAACATCTGATGCTTCTACTTACTTGGCCTTTCTTCTTGTCAAGGTTAATCATTCTTTCTATCTCCTGAGGGTCATATTGCACTTCTGCTGTCGGGAAATCTCCCAGATACTCGTTCGGACAATTCTGGGAAATATGTCCTTCTTCTCCACATGAATAACATGACTTGGTATCTACGATTGGGTTTGGTATATCTCCCATCTTCATGGGTTCTTCTAAATTTTTACCGAGGACTTCTTTCATTGCTTCCTTCTGCTGCTTCATCACTTCTTGTACCTTGGGGTATATTTGACATTGTGCCGGAAAATGACTAGTTCCTTCACACAAGAAACAAGTCACTTGCCCAGTCGGGCATTCCTCAGCAGGGTGATTTTCTTCACAATGAGGGCATCCATCCTTGTGTTCTTCCTGGTTGTGTCCTATCTCTCCACATATCTTGCATGCACAAATCTTCTTCACATCTTTGCAACGGGGCTTTCGGGTGTTGGTGACAACATGAGATTTTTGCAGAGTCATCTTAAATTCTTCCCAAGTGATTGATGCTTGCCTTCTATGGATAGCTTCATGCACCTTCCACCAAGTTGCAGCACCTTCTGCAAAGTACTACAGAGCATATTGGACCATCTCTTTCCTTGCAACAAAGTTATTCCTCAGGTGATCCTCCATGTTCTGAATCCATAGCTCTGCCTCCGGCTGAGTCATCGGTCCAGAGAATACAAGTCCATCTTCATTCATCATCTATTGGGTCCAAGGGTTTTGGGATGAGATACGAGAGAGGGATAGAGGGAGATACACACAATACAAACAATAGTTTTGAAAATAGGTTTTATTTGCGGCTGTCGGAAAAACATCACACAATGACAGCTCACAAATCATCGCATCTAACGTGAGTATACAACAGGGGTTTGGTCTTCTAAAGTTCATAATAATTCTGGGATTCTTCAGGGTCTTCAATCTCTTCGATTCTTCGGAGTCTTCAACCGTTGTAGCTTCAATTATTCTAATGCATGGTGAAATCTTCATTACTCCGAAGTGGCCATCAGTTGTCCGATATCTGGTCCTTCTTGGAGTGGCTTTGGTTGATCCTCCGTGTGGTCAAATGGGAAGGGATATATTCTAACTAATCGAGGTAAGAGGGACCATTTGATAAAATCAGAAAAGATGAGAAGTAAGCGTCTTTGTGAAAATAAAGTTTTAGAGATATCCTGTCCTAGGGGCTTTCCGATTTCTAGGGTCACGTCCTACAGTCAACATGTGCTCTGATACCATCTCTGTAGCGTCCCGACTCAAAACGAGTCAAGCCTCTGTGTGACCGTGCCATCCCTGGATCAGTATGCTGGCACACACAGTACATCAATGTATATATCAAAGTGCAATCACATGTAATTAACGTAAACTGATATATACCTTAAAATCTCAGCGGAAACAGTCAACGGGAGGTGAGTCCCAATAAACACCAACGGCAGGTTGAGTGTAGACCGTAACCCTGAATCGTACTCTTACTCGTCGTAGAAACTTATCTGCAACATAAGACGTTGCAGCCATGTAGGTCAGTACATTGAATGTACCGGCAAGATCACAATAAGAGAAAAACAGATGATGATTCTATACTATATGCAATAAGGCTTTGTGGCACTGGGTCTGAATTTTTGCATAAAAGCTGATTTTGTTTTATTTTTCCTACAACAAAGGAATATCAGGAGTCTTCACTATAGAGTTATCTACTATGACATGGTTCCGCCAACCGATGTCTCAATGCCCACAAGTATCATAAGTTGCCCACAAATTATTTATCAGTCCAGTGTTGAGAGTTCAGAGATAGATCCAAGTCCAGAGGCTCAAATTGTCCGTAACCGGGGACATGGCTAATCGATTAGGTTTAACTCTGCAGAGTGTTGTGTACTTTACCCACAAGATTCGTTCCCTCCTTGTAAGTCCTCGCACTGCCGGGTGTTTGAGAACAGGACGAACGAAACATGGTCTTTCAGAGTGTTTCCCTGACTACTGTCAGTGCCCATCCAATCCTAACATCGACTACATCTCGTAGCACTGCCCAGCCAGAGTCACAACAAAGATCAACCAAGCCAGAGCCCATAATGACTTGTGGCTACACAGGTAAGCTTCCGGGCATGAAGTATTCATCCGTCTCTTTGAGTCTGGGTGAGGCTTTCCGCAAGATGTCATGGCGCTTCTCCATGCATCCCGGCCATCCACTGGTTACTCCAGGGTGCCCATCAAATCCATCCCTCACCCAGTAGTGTGTATTGAAAACCTGTTTCTCGAGTCTCGAAGTCTTGAGGTCTTGAAGATGCAGGACTTGAAGATGCCTTCATGAAGTTGTCGTCTTTGACGTAGAGTCCTTCACCTCACACCACTCTCGAACACTCATACCAACCCCGTCTACTTTAGCGTAGCATAGCAGTAAGGCAAATAACGTCCCGGGGCTTCAGTAACAAGGAGTGGGTTCCTACCTCATGCATTCTACTCAACTACAAGAATTCAATAATACTACTGGAGGGATTTGAATGTTGATGTCACTAAATGCAATAAAACATAGGTATGAAATAAATGGTCAAAGTGAACTTGCCTGGTAGGGTTGATGAAGATAAATATCGCTCTCAAAAAATAACTTGATAGAACTATTCGTCACTCTCCGATGAAAATCTATATAGTCAAACATTTGCACTCATAAGCAATCATACTAGCAATCAATACTATCAATCAAAAGGCAGCACAAAACTAATCACAAAAGAGTGTGATGAAGGAAATACTTAAGACAAAAGTTAAAATCAACAAATCTTCATCAAGCAACTAAGAAAAGGTTTTTCCTACAATTAACCTATTATCAACAGCAACACGACAACAACAAAGTAAAATCTAGCAAAGGCATTTAGCAAATATTTTTACTAGCAAAAAGAATTACTTTTGAAGTACAACTAAGAACTATGAAAACAACACACTAAACAATAGGAGTTTTCTAGCAAATAGAACATAACAGCAAAGAAAACACTAAGATAATAAAAATAACAGAAAACAAAATATAAAACAACTAAGCTAACAGAAAGTAAAACCTATAAAACACTTTATAAAAATATTTTCAAATAGGAACTCCAACTAGCAATGGAAATCAATTGCAAGTTATAATTGAACTAGAATTGATTTCATGCAAACAAAAGTAATAAACAACATAGAAATAAACTTGGTTGAAATACTACTGCTATCTAACAGAAAACAAGATAAAACTTGTCAACTAATATAACAGAAAATAAATTTAAAACTATAAAAACAAAAGAAATAGAAATAAACCTAAAAAGAACTAAAACAGAATCTGTTTTGCTTGAAACCCTAATTTAAAATATGCTAAAAATTCCCACATTGTTCCTACTGATAAACAAAGTCATTAGTGACCAGTAGCAAAAAGATTCACTCAAAAATATATTTTTAAACTCAAGTTATAAGCAAAACAAGTTCGAATACAAATCTGTTTGAAACTGAATTTAAAATATTCAAATATGGTCAAACTTTATATCTTCAGAAACTAGATAAACATTTGTGACACGATGCAAAAAGAATCACTCAAAAATATTAAAAACTCTAAAAGTTATAGCTAAAACAAAATCAGAAACTATTCTGTTAACTAAAACAAAAACAGAAAACTAAAACCTAAACTAACGAACAGGTGCGCTACGTGGCTGTTTCTCATTGGTTACGGGGTATGCACGTTAGAGCTAAACGAACGAATGGCCGCAATGTAAAGAATAACGATTCGGTTAAAATAACTAACAGGAAAAACTGGCCGGTTCTTTTAACTAAACCGAAGGGGTACGCGGGTTCTAATCTACACCGTAGATTACAGATCGGACGGTGGAGGGCGGCGGCGGCTTACAGAGGAGGTGGAGATGAACTCCGGCGAGGCTCCGGCGGGGCAGAGGCGGCGAAGTCGACGGGGAGACGTCTCCGGTGGTCCTCGGGCGTTGGCGTCAGCACCAGACGATGAAGACGAGCGCGGCGACGACGTTGTTGGCCTTGGCGTGGCTCGGGGACGACGGTGGCGAGCAGCACGAGCTCGGGGGCGGCGAGGTGTTCGGGTGGTCGACGGGGAGATCGCTACGGCGGCTCTGGAGCTCAGGCGAGTGCACGGGGAGGTGCGGGCGAGGGTGGCGGAGAGGATGGTGGGCTCATGCGGTCGAGGGGGTGGCTAGGGCGAGCAGGGGGTCGGCAATGGCGCGTCGGCCGTGGCAGAGCTCCGATGAGGGATTGCGAGGACGAGAGGGGCTCGGGGTTGGGTTTTAGGGGTGGAACGGGTGCGGGTGTGCACGGGCTTTATAGGCGGCGGCTCGGAGTGCTCAGAAAGAAAGAGATCGACAGGATCCGGAGGGGATTTGGTCGCCGGCGTCGGGAAGGAAAGGGGAGGGAGGAAAGGAAAGAGGCGACCGCGACGGGATACGGACGGGCGGTGGGTCCCGCATGTCGGCGAGGGAGAGAGAGGGTGAAAGCGTTCGGGCGACCGATACGATGAGGATTCGGATCCGGCGAGTGGATCTTGGGCCTGATTTGCTAACGGGCCGAAACGGTGGTTTCCTAAATAGCTCACAGTTTTTCCTATTTAAAACCTTTTTCCTTTTTTTTATTAAAGCAGGAAAGAAAAACAAAGAAAGGAAAACAAAGATACACTCAAATATATAGGTATTATATACCAAAATTCTCAGAAAATTAAATTCAATAAGATGGACATTTTTCCACGGCCAAAAATAAATACTTTAAAAAAAATTTAGAAAATGCCTAAATTGTTTTTATTTCTTTTGCAAATAATTTTCAAATAACCCCCTCGGTTTTATGGTTCAAAATTTCACAAAAATACCCCTGGTTTTGGAGGGTCATGTTCCTCCTCTCAAATTTTGAAATTTGGGGCAAGTGAATCTGAATTCTTTCAAATTTTGAAATATAAACAAATATGAAATGGATTCCAAATATTTTTCAGAAATTTTTCAAATCCACTTTTCAAATACTTTATTTGAAGAAGTCATGTCATCTTCTCTCCATGATTTGAAGTGGATGAATTTGAATTCAAAAGCAAAAGGGAAAGTCATGTTATTCCCCCTCATTCACAAGTTTCAAAAAGTTTCAAATTTCACTCAATTTCAATCACTCAATCAAACAATTAATCATTCAATTATAACATTCCAAAATTTGGGATGTTACAAGAACCAACATGTTCATGATATGCAATGACATGGCATGGCAAGGGCTAGACAAGCAATTACTACACATTAAGTGAAGCTCGATAGGAGCTAATTGCATTGCATATCGACGGAACTCCATATTTAAAAAAGGTTACAATTTTGGTTAGCCACACATCAAGATTAAATGTTGGCAAACATAGCATGGGGGTGAAGCAGAAGTAAACTACCCTATCTAGTCAATTTAAATGAGGTGGGAAACCTATACATAGCATTTCCTAAAATACCCCATAGCAATTAATTATTTTTGGATCTATCCTAAACAGTATTTTAGAGTTGGTTAACAGGAAAAGTAATAACACGGTTGCAATCTACACATTTTCTAAGCATTTTACATATATAACTTATTTTAATTCGAGTTACGGCTGCAAAGTTACAATTAACGCAAAGCATAGGGGGTTTTCTGCAAAACTATATTTAATAGAGAAATATCGAGCCTGTACTGCGCACTGGGCCGAAACAAAGAAGGCCTAACATCACATAGGTTTTTTTCTGTGCTTTTTTTTGAGAACACAGTACAGACGCAGGCGTTTATATATACGCACATACACTCATCCCTATGGACACACACGAAGACCCTACTCCTATGAGCACCGCCGGCATATCATCTTGAGATTGACGAAGTCACCACAGGCGCCTCATAGTCGACGGAACGTCTCCTCACACTGAACGCGCGTCGCCGGAAATCCTGAAATAAATCCAGGAATAATGCGAACACCAGGATTTGAACCCTCGTAGGATGGGGATACCACTGTCCTTCTAACCATCCAACCACAGATTGGTTCGCAACATCAAGTAGGTGACTACACGGTGCTACACAGTGACGTATAACAGCAAGTTCATCGTCCGCGGCCCATCTGGCAGAGAGAAGAGGGCGAGGCGCTGCTAACCGTTGGGCCGCGCGAGGCAGGCCGGTCGGTTACGGGCTGGCTGGTCTAGTGGGCTAGGGGTCATGACTGGGCCAACTGGGCACGTCATAACAGGCGTGCCTCACTCGATCGGGTGGAGCCGAGGTCAACACAGATAGGGGGCGGCGCTCGATGCCGTGACGGTTGCCGGCGACGACGCGCTGGGTTCAACGGCGGGGACGGGTGGATTCGAGCGTAGGCCAGGCGGCATCGTGCTTGACACAATCTAGACAGATCCGAAGTGGAGGGCTCGGTAGCGAGCGGCTAGGGCAGATGGAGCTTGGCGTCCATGGCGGTTCCTGCAAAGGGCGTCGCGGCGGTTACAGAGAGAAAGAGAGGCAGGGAAGGAGGAGGAGAAGCAGGGGGCGCTAGTTCCGGCCGTCGGCGTGGAGCTGCTGCACGCCGGCGGTGGGGCTTGGTGATGAGGCCTTCCCGGCGAGGACAAAAAAACGAGAGGGGGCAAAGAGGTATATCATTTTTTTCTAGAAACATGTATCTATATCTACTAGCAAAACGGCCCGTGCGCAACGGGAGAAAAAATTCATAATCTTGAACGACAAAGACCATATTTTATTACATCATCAAGATACACTACACTCTCATTTTCGTGAAATAGTGATATTTTTTTTGAAAATTCTGAACATTTTTCAAATGCACCAACATTTTGAAAATTGTGAACATTTTTCAATTCATGAATATTTTATACTCTTTGCAAACATTTTTTTCAAATATGTGAACATTTTTTAAAACATTTTTGTTGAATCGGTGAACAATTCTAGAATCGACGAACAATTTTTTGGGATTCGGTAAAACATTGTTTTGAGATACACTATCACTTTCATTTTCGTGAAATTGTGAACAATTTTTAAAAATCATGAACATTTTTTTAAACTCGTGAAAATATTTGCAATTGTGAACTTTTTTTAAATTCTTGAACATTTTCTAAAATCAAAAAATATTTTGAATTCATGATCATTTTATACTATTTGCAAACATTTTTTAAAATATTTTTCTTTAATTGGCAAACATTTCTAGAATCGACCAACAATTTTTTGTGATTTGATGGAACAATTTTCGAAATTAATGAACATGTTTTGAACTCAATGATCTTTTTTTAATCTGCGAATATTTTATGAATCAATAAACTATGGATTTTCATTTATGAACTTTTTTGAATTTTAAGGATATTTTCAGTTCACGAATATTTTTTAAATTGGTAAAATTTCGTGCAATTTCATAAACATTTTTTAATACACGAACTTTGTTAGAAAAATTCAAGAATGTATTTTTATTTCCCTAGCATTTGTTTTAAAATTTGCAAATATTTTTTTAAAATCGCAAAAAAATTCTAAAGCCACAAACATTTATGACTTATTAATCACTTATTTCAAATTCTCATTTTTCGAAATTTTTCTAAATTCTCAAATTATTTAATTAGTAAAAAACAACGACGGAAAAGAAAAACCTAAAATTGAAAACTGGTCGCCCATACATGGGCCGGCCCAAACTGGCGAGCTTATTTTTTCTAGCACGTAGAGCGCAGTATAGGAGGTTCCTACATGGGCCGGCCCAGTCCGAGATTTTCTGTGTGAAACGTTTTTTATCACTTATAGATGGTATTGGTGGGTAATATTTTGCAACTTTAGGGATAATTTCGATGACGTACGGGCAGAAGCAATCCGTATTTTAATAGTAGGTATAGATATAGTCTTCTTCTTCTATCTATCTATAAAGGGATTAATGCTTCTTACTCCCTAATTTTTCGTCCGTACCTACAGTAATTTTCGTCCGTCCGGAAAAAGTCTCGTACGCCATCGGAAGCAGCGAAAAATTAGTCCGCTATACTACCCAATGAAACCTGATACGCCACGGACAGCTAGCATGGGCCTCAGCCCATCGAACAAACCCACCAAACGTAGTCCTGATGGGCCTCCTCCTAGGCTTCCTTGCATCATCGAAAGAATATTGATCTGGTTGGGGAATGAGGATAGAAGTCAAAATGTTTCCTTGCATCTCCTGGCCTACTACCAACTGAGCTATCTATTGTTTGTGCTATAGAAAGGTTTGTGTTGTTAATAATATAGTCCCACCTGGGCCATGTACGTTGAACATCACCAGTTTATATAGGTCACCGAGTTGTATGAGAATCAAGCAGCCAAAAAAAAAAAAACACCAATACAAGAAGAACTCAGGGAACATGCACGGCTCTCCGTGCGAGCTGGTGGCTGGAACGTCATTGTGGACTTACATGGCTTTGATCTCTATAAATTAAGTTGCTTCTCGGATATGCTGCTAATTAAATGGTTCCTGCGATAAAAGAGTAATCCGGTGCACACGAGGCTGCACGAGGAAGAAAATATCAACAAGCAAAGAGAATATAAGGAAAAAAATCCGCTGCACAGAACGCAGGACTAAAAGAGCAAAGGCGCGGCCCAGCCCCGCCTGCACGACGAGAAGACCTCATGCGGGCCGCTTGCTCGGCCTTTGTCCTTGGTCACGGTCTCCGATTTTTAATTCCCCCAATGACAGTGCCCTTAATAAAGCTAAGCATATACCCTCAAAAAAAAAAAAAAAAGCTAAGCATATTGCCTATTACAGTTGTCAAGAAAGAATTTCCTATTACGTGTATGTATGCAACGTGCTCCCATAAGTTGGATCCTATTACGCACATTTTTTATTTCTTCATTGATTCCGTGTTGTATCTTTTTTTTTTTTTGCGAGGTGATTCCGTAATGTATCTCTCCATACACCAACAAAAAATTGCTTCTCAAAACTTCAAATTAAGTCCAAAAGCATTGAAATTTTTTGCGCTCGTTTTGCACAAGGAAAGTAGGTCGCCGAGTACAAAATATCAAATGGAAGGTATAAAAGAACAAATTATTTTGGTTGAGTCACTAGCTTGATCAAGTGAATTTAAACAAGAGATGCGGATGTTGATTAAGTTTGAACTATATGACATAAGGGTGAGAGCAGACTAAGTCTAACCTATATCTAGACTATATAAATGCATCAACCTCTTATTCATGAATCTCATGGTGTGTAGTTGGTTACAACCTGATTCCTCTCTTAAGTAAATGGTGTAGGTCTTGCCGTTTTAAAATGGAGTTTTACTCCATTTAACTACATCTTTACTATTTACATCATGATTCCAACCATTAGAAATGGCGCATCAACAATATAAACTAAAAAAAATTGTCGATATAAGTTACTTTGTTGGCACACACCAAATAACTAAAATTATCGAATACACAACATTTTACTTGGCAAATTGAGTTGGACTGATGAGTACTTAATTTAAGAAAAAATAAACAAGACTCCGCTAAACAAAAGACAAGTTAGCCATGAGAATTGAATGTTCGCATCCATCGGCAACATCATGGAGGTTGTGTCTACGCCAGTGGCGACCATGGATGATTAGGACTTCGACGGCTACAAGCTCGATCACTTGGATGATGGAAGACACTACGATGGATTAGAGCATGCCATCAACCACAAGAATAGGAAGTCCGTTCACGCCATTGACCCATGTGTCCGTCAATGACAAGGCCCTCAAGCCGACCTCGCCCATGCCACTATGTGTTGCGCGTGATTCGTCGTCTCGCCAATGAGTTTATATGATTCATCGTCAATAGCTACCTTCTGTTTGCACGCACCTCCATCCACATCTCCATCGATTCACTAGGACCTTTTTTGTACTTCTGGTAGCTCGTCGTCAATGATATCTATTCAGGTAAAGGTTCCTTTCTAGGCTGAGTTCCATAAGATCTCCACCATTTGGGTCGTTAGAGGTGTATACGGATTTGTTTCTCCCATTTCGATGCACGGGCTCTTTTCCTATACCTACTAATATAGGGAGAAGTACTTCTGCCCGTCCATTGTGATTTTCGTAGAAACTCCACTAGGATTCTTTGAAATCAACTCACGGTCCTATTTTAATCTGTACCTACTAATAAAGGGAGAAGTGCTTCTGCCGGTCAACGATTTGCCCTTTTTTTTAACCTAATCTTTTGGTTAATCAACCCACGGTCCATCCATTATTTTTGGGTAGATTCAAATGCTTTTTAAAAATATCCATATGTTTTAAACCTAACTCCAATTTTGACATGTTATATATGAAAATTGATTAGAACAATTTGTAGAATCTAAATATGATGTTGTTTTAAATTTTAAACATTCTTAAATGCTATTTAGGATGCAACTTTAATCAATAGCGCACGATCCGTCTTTCTTTCATACCGGTGTATATCTGGATTGGAAATCAACACCTCAGCAAAATAAGTTTGGAGACGAAAGAAATCATCTAAAATCACGCATGCACGCCTGACCAAAACCTCCAGGTAAAAAAAGATTTCTCATCTGATGCAGAGAGAGAGACACCTTAGAATTGACCACATTCAAACTCATTGTGATTGTGTGAGCACTAAGGTAATCAACGAATAGGGTAGGAAGGAGGATAACTGGAAGCATAGATGGGATGCACGTGGGCCTATTGGGGTCTTCAGTCATGGTTATTGTGTTAGGGCTGTGTGATTTTTTTTCTTCCGTAGCAACGCACGGGCTCTTTTGCTAGTACAAACTAATGGGACACAAGCATAAATATAGTGTCGAATAAGCAAAATCATATAATTTATTATAAAATAATGTCAACACACACATAACTATGACATGTTCAGGGCCAAAATAGAAGTAAACTAACCACTTAAGACATAATAACTTGAGAAATATGAATATGTCGTTCCTTTTTGTTGCTACGTCCCTGATTTCTAGCCTTCAAGCTGCATGAAAAAAATTCATTTTCAAACACAGAGAGAATGTAAACATTGATAGATAAAAATAAAAGCTTGAGCACATTACCTCCTTTCGTTTCATCCCACGATGATTTTTCGCATGAAAGCGTTTAACTATCACCTCATTAGAAATAGTATCCAACATTTCTTTTTCCACAAAGCAAATAAGGCTATTGCTCAAATAATCATCGCCCATCTTGTTACGCAAAGCATTCTTGACAAGCTTCATTGCCGAGAAGCATCTCTCAACAGTTGCAGTGGCAACAGGAATAGTCAGTACTAGCTTTAAAAGCCGATAGACAAAAGGATATGGAAGATGCTTCTTTGTAGACACCATCAGCTTATCCAGATCACTGATATTTTCCAAGCTAGCAAATCTTGTATCATTGCGTACATTATCTATGTAGAGGCAAAGCTCTTTCTCAAGATGGTCCAGCTCGTTATCACTAAAGGCATAAGGATAAAACTTAGCCAACTTCAACAGCTTCTCATCATCATAGTGACTAAACTAACAACTTGGGTTGAAAGCAGACATACAACAAAGCAACTCATTGTTTACTTCATTGAATCTGTGGTTTAGTTCTTCTACCAATAAATCCAAAACAGCAAAAAAACAGTCGACCCGATAATGATGCTCATTATTAATGCCAGTCCTTTGCCTTGGCTTCTTTGGATTTACATACTCCTTTTCCATGTCCAAAACTGAAATATCATTCTTGTTGCAAAAAGAACATACCTTGCCCAGGAGAGAATCCCATCCATGCTCAGATCTAAGCTTATCTAGCTCTCGCTTAACAGATTCCACATCTGATATACCATTAACAATGTCCATATCCTTTCTCTGAAAGGTTTTTGATAGCCCATTTGTTAAAGCAAATATAATCATCATCATATGTAGAAAGAATGCAGAATCAAATGACTGGAAATATTTTAGAAGACCACTGGCTTGACGTTGCTTAGTAGCATCTGAGCCCTCTTCCTCCACATATTCTACTACTTTTATCACAGAGGGAAACATCTTAGACAAACTCAACAAAGTGGTATAGTGAGAATTCCATCTAGTATCACCTGGTCTCTGAAGAGAAAGCTCTTGGTTTAAACCTGATCCTGTAGCAATCTCTGCCTTGCCAATTGCTTTCCTTACTTCATCTTGATGGTTCTCTCTAAGTTTATCATTGCTCTTGCAAGATGATCGAATGACAGTCACCAACAATGATATCATATCAAAAAAATCTCCAACATCAAATATCTTTTTTGCAATGGCCACAACAACCAAGTTAAGTTTGTGAGCAAAACAATGTACAAAATATGCTGGATTGTTCTCCCTCATAATCTTGGCTTGCAAGCCATTAAACTCACCCGCCATGTTGCTCGCTCCATCATAACCTTGTCCTCTCACTTTTTGTAGACTCAAACCAAGCTTTGCAATTATAAAATCAATTTTAGACTTGAGATAAGTAGATGTTGTTTCCTCCACATGAAGAGCACCAACAAACCTCTCATTTGACAGTCCATGCGTATCAACATAACGTATAACCACTGCCATTTGCTCTTTGTCGAAAACATCACGACATTCATCAACTAATAAGCTGAACACGCCATTGTCGAGCTCCTTCAAAATACAACTCAATACTTCTTCTACAAAGCACTCGATGATATCCTTTTGAATTGTTGAAGACAACAACTGATTATTAATTGGGGCATTTTTGAATGCCTTGGCTATAACATCATTGTGCATAATTGTATAATCCAGCAACTCCCGATAGTTTCCTTTATTTGTAGACTCTTTTGACTCATCATGGCCCCGAAATGGTTGTCCTTGATGCAACAAGTATCTGCATACATCAATTGCAGCATTTATATGGATAAGATGCTCATTTTTCTCAAGTTCACTCTGTTTATGCAAGGCTACAGGGATTGATTGTTCTGTTTTCATTAGATCCTCACCATTCTTAAGTACCTATGGATTTTATTGTGCTTGATATTGAATGTAATCCGTCTTGTCCTATAATACTTGGTAGACCTTTCCTATGAACCATAGGTGCGGTTATTGACATGAAAGAAGGCAATATAAGGTTTCAATTCCCACTAAATAAAGGGATGGAATACTTCCCAAGAAAAATAATTAAACCTCCTTATGAATCTATTATGAGAGCCACCTATGGTATTACTTTGAATGATGACAAAACGTGAACCTTGCATTATGCCTAGCTAAAGAGCATTAAACAATAACGCTTGTTGGGAGGCAACCCAATAGTTATCCTTTGCTTTATTTTTATTTTTATTTTTCTTGAGTCAACATAGTTATTTCTAATCTACTAATTATGTTTGTATATTTTCTTTTAAGTTTGTTGCCAAGTAAACCCTTTAGGATGGTTTGGATGATAGTTGAATTGATACGGTGCAGAAACAGAAACTTTTACGCCCAGTATTTGAATTATCTAATTTTACTGGAATGTGATAAATTGCTGAAATTCATACACATTATTGAGATACAAATTTCCCACATCGTCCTAATTTTCAGAATTTTCAGAGTTACAGAAGTATGGTTTTAGTCCAGATCATTACGAACTATTCTGTTTGAGACAGATTCTGTTATTGTTGCATAGTGTGCTTGTTTTAATGATTCTATGGATTGTATCGGGGGGTATAAGTCATGGATGAGTTAGAATATAGTAGGTATTATGCAAGAAAAATTATGAATATATTTATGACAGTACTTAAGGTGTTTGATTGCTATATTACACTAACGGATCTCACGAAATTTCTGTTAAGTTTTGTGTGGTGAAGTTTTAAAGTTTTGGGTGTGATCACGATGGATTAAGGAATAAAGAGCGGCAAGACCCTAAGCTTGGGGATGCCCAAGGCACCCCAAGGTAATATCGAAGGAAGACCCAAGCGTCTAAGCTTGGGGATGCCCTGGTTGGCATCCCCTCTTTCGTCTACGATCCATCGGTAATTTTACTTGAAGCTATATTTTTATTCATCACATGATATGTGTTTTGCATGGAGCGTCGTGTAATATAGTTTTTGCTTGTTTTCGTTTTAGTTTGTCACAATCATTGTTTGCTGCAAACACCTATTATGGGAGACACACATTCATTGAAATTTATTAGAATGCTCATTATGCTTCACTTATATCTTTTGAGTTAAGACAATTTATGCTCATGTGCTTCAATTAAATCTTTAGAGCACGGCGGAAATTATATTTTATAGAAATCATATGCCCTCTCATACTTCACTTATAACTTTTTGAGAGTCTTAATAGTAATTGGTAATTTGCACGAGTTATATGTTTAGTCAGAAAATGATAGGTATACAAGGGGGATATAATAAAAACTTTCATGTAGATCACTAAATGCGAAACGTATGATCCACGGTATTGAGGTTATAATATGGGGGCTTACTAGTTGGTGAAAGTTGATTAGCAAGAATAATGATATTAAGGTTTGTGATCCACTATTCATCAAAATGTCGGTCGTGGCATAACTAGGAAGTTGGAGTGTTGAGTATCCTTAATTCAAAGCCTTGTGTGTTATCTGGTCGGGGGCGCGCGATGGTTAACTCCTCCCAACCTCCTCCCTAGGGGCATGAGATAAGTAATTTGCTTCGAGAAAGCTAACAGAGGACGCAATAAGTATCTGAGTTCTTTGTGACTAATGTGAGTTTGTGGACCGTAAGCACTCCTACCATTTCCATATTTTGCTAGCCTCTTCGGTACCGTGCATTGCCCGTTCTGACCTTGAGATTTGGTGCATACTTCGCCGGTGGATCCAAACCCCGTGATATGATACGCTCTATCACAAATACACCTTATTATATATTCCTCAAAACAGCCACCATACCTACCTATCATGGCATTTCCATAGCCATTCCGAGATATATTGCCATGCAACTTCCACCATTACCGTTCATATGAATTGAGCATCCATAGTCATTCTGCTTTGCATGATCATATAGCTGACATGATATTTGTGGCACAGCCACCATTCATCATTGTATACATGTTACGCTAGTATCATTGCACATCCTGGGACACTGCCAGAGGCATTCATATGTAGTCATATAGTTTTTTAGTTTTACCGAGTTGTAACTAACTAGAAGTGCAATGATCATCATTATTAGAGTGTTGCCCCTACCTGTGAGGATATAAAAAAAGGGAGGCCAAAAAGTGCCCACAAAAAAGGAGGACAAAAAGTGCCCAACAAAAAAAATGAGAGAAAAAGAGAGAGGGGGCAGCATTACTATCCTTTTCCAAACTTGTGCTTCAAAAGTAGCACCATGTTCTTCAAATAGAGAGTCCTCGTGTTTAGTCACTTTCATATACTAGTGGGAATCAATATAGAACTTGTCTTGCATATTTTTTTGATGGGCTTCCTCAAATGCCCTCGTTCTTCATTGGCAAGAAAGTCAGATGCACACCCACTTAGTTTCAGTAGAGAGCTTTTATACACTAATAGCTCTAGTGCATCAAAAGTTGCATGGCAATCCCTACTCCTCGCATCGATATTGATTAAACGGCATCTCCATAGCCTAACGATCCGCTAAGTTGGTGCGAGACTTTCTCAAACTTTTGTCTTCCCTTATCAATCCCTACCATCATTCTATTCCACCCAAAGTGCTGAAAGTCCATGGCTCACGCTCAGGTATTGAGTGAATTTGAAAAATCTGAAGCGCGTTAAAAGGTACGTGTCAAGTTCTTGGTTAGGCACTGGGTGATCATGATTTATGCTTTTCATTAAGAAGATGGAGTTATGCCATTGCTTACATGATTAAATGTGTAGGGAATAACGTTCTTTAGTGTTGTTATTTTGAAAGGCAATGATTATTTGCTGGTATTCATCTATATTATCGTTTCAATATTTATTAAGTCATCGTTTCTCAACATTTATACCTAAAAGATTACATGATAGACATGTTAGGTAGCATTCAACATCAAAAATTTCGTTTTTATCATTTACCTACTCGAGGACGAGCAGGAATTAAGCCTGGGGATGCTGATACGTCTCCAACATATCTATAATTTTTTATTGTTTCATGCTATTATTTTATCAATCTTGTATGCTTTATACACTATTTTATATCATTTTTGGGAACTAACCTATTAACTCAGTGCCAAGTGCCAGTTGTTGTTTTCTGCGTGTTTTTAGCTTTTTAGAAAAACTGTACCAAACGGAGTCCAAATGCGTCGAAACTTTTTGACGATTTTTTCTGGACCAAATGAAGACCTGGAAGCTTCGGAGGGAGACCATACGCCACGCGAGGTAGCGACAAGGGCAGGGGCGCGCCCTCACCCTTGTGACCTCCTCATGGATCCGTTCAGCCGCCTCTCTGTCCTATAAATTCTCTAATATCCCAAAAAACCTAGAGGAGCATCCGAAACAATTTTTCCGCTGCCGCAAGTCTCTGTTCCTCCGTGATCCCATCTGGAGGCCTTTTCCGGTACTCTGTCGGAGGGGGAATCCATCACGGGGGCCATCTTCATCAACCTTGCTGCCTCTCCAATGATGTGTGAGTAGTTCCACCAGGACCTACGGGTCCATAGCATGTACCTAGATGGCTTTCTCTCTCATTTGATATTCAATACAATGATCTCTTCGGAGACCTATTCGATGTAATCTTTGCGGTGTGTTTGTTGGGATCCGATGAATTGTTCATTGAAAGTAATTGATCCAATCTGAGATTTATTATGTGTGATTGCATATAGCTATGTATACTTTTCAATCTGTAAGTTTGCTTTGGCCAAGTAGCTGAGTAGATCTTCAGAGGGAGTGGTGCATAGTAGTAGGTTCAATCTTGCGGTGTCCTCACTCTGTGACAGGAGGAGTAACGAGGCATGTATTTGTATTGTTGCTACTAAGGATAAAATGATGGGGTCTGAACATATTTTTTGGTCTTAGTTGATCTACATTATGTCATCTTGCTTAAAGCATTACTCTGTTTGTTATGAACTTAATACCACAGATGCATGCTGGATAGCGGTCGATTGGTGGAGTAATAGTAGTAGACGAAGAATCATTTCGGTCTACTTGTCACGGACGTAATGCCTATGTATTGATCATGCCATGAATAACAACATAATTATTTGCTTTTCTATCAATTGCTCAACAGTAATTTTCGCACCCACCGCTACTATGCTCATGAGAGAGATGCCTCTAGTGAACTGATGACCCACAAGTATAGGGAATCTATCGTAGTCCTTTCGATAAGTAAGAGTGTCGAACCCAATGAGGAGCAGAAGGAAATGACAAGCGGTTTTTAGTAAGGTATTCTCTGCAAGCACTGAATTTATCGGTAACAGATAGTTTTGTGATAGGATAATTCGTAACGGGTAGCAAGTAACAAATGTAACAAAGGTGCAGCAAGTTGGCCCAATCCTTTTTATAGCAAAGGACAAGCCTGGACAAACTCTTATATAAAGCAAAGCGCTCCCGAGGACACATGGGAAATTCTGTCAAGCTAGTGTTCATCATGCTCATATGATTCCCGTTCGTTACTTTGATAATTTGATATGTGGGTGGACCGGTGCTTGGGTGCTGCCCTTACTTGGACAAGCCTCCCACTTATGATTAACCCCTCTCGCAAGCATCCGCAACTACGAAAGAAGAATTAAGATAAATCTAACCATAGCATGAAACATGTGCATCCAAATCAGCCCCTTACGAAGCATCGCATAAACTAGGGTTTAAGCTTCTGTCACTCTAGCAACCCATCATCTACTTATTACTTCCCAATGCCTTCCTCTAGGCCCAAACAATGGTGAAGTGTCATGTAGTCGACGTTCACATAACACCACTAGAGGAGAGACAACATACATCTCATCAAAATATCGAACGAATACCAAATTCACATGATTACTTATAACAAAACTTATCCCATGTCCTTAGGAACAAACGTAACTACTCACAAAGCATATTCATGTTCATAATCAGAGGAGTATTAATTGTCATTAAGGATCTAAACATATGATCTTCCACCAAGTAAACCAACTAGCATCAACTACAAGGAGTAATCAACACTACTAGCAACCCACAGGTACCAATCTGAGGTTTGAGACAAAGATCGGATACAAGAGATGAACTAGGGTTTGGAGAGGAGATGGTGCTGATGAAGATGTTGATGGAGATTGATCCCCTCTCGATGAGAGGATCGTTGGTGATGACGATGGCTTCGATTTCCCCCTCCGGGAGGGAAGTTTCCCCGGCAGAACAGCTCCGCCGGAGCCCTAGATTGGTTCTGTCCAAGTTCCGCCTCGAGACGGCGGCGCTTCGTCCCGAAAGCTCCCTTCTGATTTTTTCCAGGTCAAAACCCTCCATATAGCAGAAGATGGGCACCGGAGACCTGCCAGGGGGCCCACAAGCCACTAGGGCGCGCCCTGGGGGGTAGGGCGGGCCCTCCAGGCTTGTGGCTGCCTGGTGGGTCCCCTCTGGTATTTTCATCGCCCAGTATTTTTTATATATTCCAAAATAATTCTTCGTAAATTTTCAGGACTTTTGGAGTTGTGCAGAATAGGTATCTCAGATTTGCTTCTTTTCCAGTCCAGAATTCCAGCTGCCGGCATTCTCCCTCTTCATGTAAACCTTGTAAAATAAGAGAGAAAAGGCATAAGTATTGCACCATAATGTGTATTAACAGCCCATAATGCAATAAGTATCGATATAAAAGCATGATGCAAAATGGACGTATCAACTCCCCCAAGCTTAGACCTCGCTTGTCCTCAAGCGAAAACAGAAATCGATAAATATGCCCACATGTTTAGAGATAGAGGTGTCGATAAAATAAAATACGGACATGAAGGCATCATGATCATCTTTAGAACAGCAACATATATTGACATATAATTTCTTATGCTAGAGTAACAATTCATTCACAAGGTAAAGTATGAATCAGGAACTCCATTGAGAACCAACAAACTATGATCTCAGTCATTGAGGCAATTCCAATTTATCATAACGTAGGAAAGAGTCAATATAAGAGATTGTAAAGAAAATCCACATACTCAATCATCTTTTAGTCTTTCATAATTGCTAACACTCACGCGGTACCTATGAGGTCAAAGTTTCAATCGAACACAGAGAAAGATAGGGGCTTATAGTATTGCCTCCCAAGTATTTACCTCAAGGGTAATGTCAACAGAAATAACTCATGCTCACCCACTTCCGAGTGGATATATGTGTCTAGATCATTCCCCAACACATGACGCTTGCCAAAAGATAAGGGCGAAATAAAGGAAGTGATGAAGATCACCACGACTCTTACATAAAGGTAAGTACTAGAAAATAAAAGTAACAGATAGGCCCTTCGCAGAGGGAAGCAGAGGTTTTCATGCGCTTTTATAGTTGGATGCACAATCCCTTAATGCAAAAGAACGTCACTTTATATTGCCCCTTGTGATAGAGAACTTTATTATGCAGTCCGTCGCTTTTATTTCTTCCATATCACAAGTTCGTATAAAGTTTATTTTCCTCACACTAATAGATCACACGTATTTAGAGAGCAATTTTTATTGCTTGCACCGATGACAACTTACTTGAAGGATCTTACTCAATCCATAGGTAGGTATGGTGGACTCTCATGGCAAAACTGGTTTAAGGCTGTTTGGATGCACAAGTAGTATCTCTACATGGTGCGGAAGTTTGGCTAGTATGGGGTGGAAACAAGCGTCACATGTTGAAGGATCTATAACCATATAACTTCTATTCGGAAATAAGCAAACATAACTCATTATGTTGTCTTCCTTGTCCAACATCAACTCTTTAGCATAAAATATTTTAATGAGTGCTCACAATCATAAAAGATGTCCAAGATAATATATTTATATGTGAACCTCTCTTTCTTTATTACTTCCTTTTAATTGCCACAATGACCAATAGCTATGTTTGTCAACTCACAAAAAATTTCAATCGACATACTTCTTATATGTGAACTCATCACTCCCCATAAGATCATCATATATATTCTTTGCTTTTATTCTATACTTCTTTCTATTTCTTTTTCTCAAGATCATAGCAAACAAGCAAAGCCCTCAACTCAAAACTACTCTTTATTATATAACTCTCGGACTTGCTTACATAGGGGGAACATAAAGCAAAACTCAAAACTAGATCACACGAAAACTTTATTCTACTAGATCAAGATATAACCAAAAAGATCGAACTAAGAAAAACGATAAAAGTAAAAAAAATAAAAGATGTGATGGTGATACGATACCGGGGCACCTCCCCCAAGCTTGGCACAAGCCAAGGGGAGTGACCATACCCATGTGTTTATTTGTCTTCCTTCGGAGGTGGTGGTGTTATATTCTTGGCGATGATGCCCCTCAGCATGCGATTCTCCTCCTCAAGCTTATTGTTTTGCTGTCTGAGATCCATTATTTCCTTGCGAAGTTTTCCAGTGACGGTTAGAGCTCCCATAACCCATGGATGTTTCATTGCTGCGGGGGAAGAAGCAACACTCTTTTTCATATTTTCATAAGTAAGAAATTTAGCATTGGGAGGGATAACCGAATCCGGAATTGCTGAGCTCTGAAGTTCTTCCATCATGGCCCCAGGTTGTAGACGAGAGGTAACTTCTTGGTCTTCCTCCATGGCATCTATCCTTTTCAAGTCGGCCTCCATCTCTCCCTCCGTGGCCTGCCCAAAGTGGTTGGCTTCACTGAATGCTCCGGACCCCGGTGTCAGGTGAGAGGCACGGCTTTCCCTGGCCGACTCTTGCGAAGACATCTTGCTCAAAATCTGCTGCAGAAACAGCTCAAAACGAAAACAGGAGATATTGTCGTGATACGAAGGTCAAAACCTTCGGGAGATTATATAATGAATTTTTACCGACCCGAAGGAGTATACCACAAGAAAACGGAGTCCGGATGGTACACGGGGTGGCCACAAGCCACTAGGGCGCGCCCAGGGGGGTAGGGCGCGCCCTCCTGGCTTGTCGCCTCCTCGTGCACTTTTCGGACTACTTTAAATTTTCCTAATTTTTTAAATATTCCAAAACGGAGAAAAATTGCTATTGGAAAAGTTCTGGAGTCGGTTTTCTTACCGTACCACATACCTATTCCTTTTCAGAGTCCGAAACGTTCTGGTAGGTCTCCCTAATGTACTCCTCCCGAGTTATGGTATTGATAATATTGGTTTCAACATTTATGGGAGTACCTGAGATATAATGTTTGATTCTTTGCCCGTTTACCACCTTCGGGTTTGTGCCTTTGGCGTTGTTGATCTTGATGGCACCGGAACGATATACTTCCTCGATAAAGTAAGGCCCTTCCCATTTAGAGAGAAGTTTTCCTGCAAAAAATCTTAAACGAGAATTGTATAGCAAGACATGATCACCTACATTGAATTCACGCTTTTGTAGCCTTATATCATGCCATCTCTTAACCTTTTGTTTAAACAACTTGGCATTCTCATAGGCCTGGGTTATCCATTCATCAAGTGAGCTAATGTCAAATAACCTCTTCTCACCAGCAAGTTTGAAATCATAGTTGAGCTCCTTAATTGCCCAATAAGCTTTATGTTCTAGCTCTAGAGGTAAGTGACATGCTTTACCATAAACCATCTTATACGGAGACATACCCATAGGGTTTTTATAAGCAGTTCTATAAGCCCATAATGCATAATCAAGTTTCTTAGACCAATTCTTTCTAGATCTATTAACGGTCTTCTGTAAGATCAATTTAATTTCTCTATTGCTCAATTCTACTTGACCACTAGACTGAGGGTGATATGGAGATGCAATTCTATGATTAACATCATACTTACCAAGCAATTTACGGAAAGCACCATGAATAAAGTGTGAACTACCATCAGTCATTAAATATCTAGGGACTCCAAATCTAGGGAAAATAAATTCTTTAAGCATTTTAATAGAAGTGTTATGATCAGCGCTACTAGTTGGAATAGCTTCTACCCATTTAGTAACATAATCAACAGCAACTAGAATATGAGTATACCCGTTAGATTGTGGAAAAGGTCCCATATAATCAAAACCCCAAACATCAAATGGTTCAATAACAAGAGAGTAATTCATAGGCATTTCCTAACGTCTACTAATATTACCAATTCTTTGACATTCATCACAAGACAAGACAAACTTACGAGCATCCTTGAAGAGAGTAGGCCAATAAAAACCAGATTGTAATACCTTGTGTGCAGTTCTATCCCCAGCGTGGTGTCCCCCATAGGCCTCGGAGTGACACTTGCGTAGGATCTGTTCCTGTTCATGCTCAGGTACACAACGTCTAATAACACCATCTACTCCTTCTTTATAAAGGTGTGGATCATCCCAAAAGTAATGTCTCAAATCATAGAAGAACTTTTTCTTTTGTTGGTATGTGAAACTAGGCGGTATAAATTTACCAACAATGTAATTAGCATAATCAGCATACCATGGAGCATTGCGTTAAGCATTTATGATAGCTAATTGTTCATCAGGAAAGCTATCATCAATAGGTAGTGGGTCATCAAGAACATTTTCTAACCTAGACAAGTTGTCTGCTACAGGGTTGTCAGCACCCTTTCTATCAATAATATGCAAATCAAATTCTTGTAGCAGAAGAACCCATGTAATAAGTCTAGGTTTAGCATCTTTCTTTTCCATAAGGTACTTAATAGCAGCATGATCGGTGTGAACAGTTACTTTGGAATCAACAATATAAGGTCTCAACTTATCACAAGCAAACACAACCGCTAAAAATTCCTTTTCAGTAGTAGCATAATTTCTTTGAGCACTGTCTAGAGTTTTACTAGCATAATGAATAACATTTAATTTCTTATCAACTCTTTGTCCTAGAACAGCACCAACAGCATAATCACTAGCATCACACATAATTTCAAAGGGTAGGTTTGTGACGCCCCCGATTTCGACCGTACGCTATGTTGGGGAACGTTGCATGGGAAACAAAAAATTTCCTACGCACACACAAGATCTATCCATGGTGATGAGCATCTACGAGAGGGAGAGTGAATCTACATACCCTTGTAGATCGCTAAGCGGAAGCGTTAAGAAACGCGGTTGATGTAGTCGAACGTCTCCGCGATCCAAATCGCAAGTCGTCCCTCGATCCGATCACGAACTAGCGCCGAACGGACGGTACCTCCGCGTTCAACACACGTACGGCTTGATGACGCCTTCACCTCCTCGATCCAGCGAGCGATGGTGAAGTAGTGGATGAGTTCCGGCAGCACGACGGCGTGGTGATGGTGGTGAGGAACAATCTCTGCAGGGCTTCGCCAAACACTACGGAGATTATGACGGGAGGAACTAGAGGGTTAGGGTTGCCGGCACACGGCTTGGGAAATCTTGATGTGTCCCGTGTGCTAGCCCTGCCCCTCTATTTATATGTTGAGCCTTAGGGTCTAAACTTGGAGTAAAAGCCTCCTCCAGGTCGGTTTTGCCCGCACAAGGTCGGTTTGGCCCGCAGGGATAGAGTCCAACTCGGATCCCTGCAGTACCGCGCACAAGCGGTAGTACCGCTCATGAGCGGTAGTACCGCTTGAGCGGTAGTACCGCTTCACACAAGCGGTAGTACCGCTTATGCGGTAGTACTGCCTTACCAGCGGTAGTACCGCTTAAGGCAGCAGCAAAACTTCCTTCTGCACTTTCCAATACCTCGTGGGCTTTACCCCTTTGGCTCATATAAAGTGTTGTTGCACCCGAACTCTTCGGTAAACATCCGGAACCCCTTCCGGTGAATTCCGGAACCCTTCCGGAGATCAAAACACTATTATCACATATATCAATCTTTACCTCCGGACTCTTCCGGAGATCCTCGTCATGTCCGGGATCTTATCCGGGACTCCGAACAACCTTCGGTCACCAACAACATAACTCAACTATACTAATCGTCGCCAAACGTTAAGTGTGTAGACCCTACGGGTTCGAGAACTATGTAGACATGACCGAGACACCTCTACGATCAATAACCAATAGCGGGACCTGGATGCCCATATTGGCTCCTACATATTCTACGAAGATCTTTATCGGTCGAACCTCTATGTCAAGGATTCAGTTAATCCCGTATACTGTTCCCTTTGTTCTTCGGTATGTTACTTGCCCGAGATTCGATCGTCGGTATCTCTATACCTAGTTCAATCTCGTTACCGGCAAGTCTCTTTACTCGTTCCGTAATACAAGATCTCGTGGCTAACACTTTAGTCACATTGCTTGCAAGGCTCATTGTGATGTTGTATTACCGAGTGGGCCCTGAGATACCTCTCCGTCACACGGAGTAACAAATCCCAGTCTTGATCCATGCCAACCCAACAGACACCCTCGGAGATACCTGTAGAGCACCTTTATAGTCACCCAGTTACGTTGTGACGTTTGATACACACAAGGCACTCCTACGGTGTCAGTGAGTTGCATGATCTCATGGTCATAGGAACAGATACTTGACATGCAGAAAACAATAGCAATAAACTGACACGATCATATGCTACGTTTACAGTTTGGGTCTTGTCCATCACATCATTCTCCTAATGATGTGATCCCGTTATCAAATGACATCTCATGTCCATGGCTAGGAAACCTTCACCATCTTTTGATCAACGAGCTAGTTAACTAGAGGCTTACTAGGGACACAGTGTTGTCTATGTACCCACACATGTATTTGAGTTTCCAATCAATACAATTATAGCATGGATAATAAACGATTATCATGAACAAGGAAATATAATAATAACCAATTTATTATTGCCTCTAGGGCATATTTCCAACAGTCTCCCACTTGCACTAGAGTCAATAATCTAGTTCACATTACTATGTGATTTACATTGTAATGAATCGAACACCCATGCAGTTCTAGTGTTGTTCATGTTTAGCCCTTGGAAGAGGTTTAGTCATCGGATCTGCAACATTCAGATCCGTGTGTACTTTGCAAATATTTATGTCGTCCTCCTTGATGTAATCGCGGATGGAATTGAAACGTCGCTTTATGTGTCTGGTCCTCTTGTGAAATCTTGGTTCCTTGGCTAGAGCAATGGCACCAGTATTATCACAAAACAGAGTCATTGGGTTAAGCACACTAGGCACTACTCCAAGATCTGTCATGAACTCCTTCATCCAGACACCTTCCTTCGCCGCCTCTGAGGCAGCGATGTACTCCGCTTCGCATGTAGAATCAGCTACCACGCTTTGCTTGGAACTGCACCAGCTAACCGCACCCCCATTAAGAATAAATACGTATCCAATTTGTGACTTAGAGTCATCCGGATCAGTGTCAAAGCTTGCATCGACGTAACCCTTTACGACGAGCTCTTGATCACCTCCACAAACGAGAAACATGTCCTTAGTCCTTTTCAGGTACTTCAGGATATTCTTGACCGCCGTCCAGTGTTCCATTCCTGGATCACTTTGAAACCTTCCGACCATACTTATGGCAAGGCTGACATCGGGTCTTGTGCACAGCATTGCATACATGATAGAGCCTATGGCTGAAGCATAGGGGATGACACTCATCTTTTCTCTATCTTCTGCAGTCACTCGGCATTGAGTCTTACTCAACTTCACACCTTGCAATACAGGCAAGAACCCCTTCTTGGACTGATCCATTTTGAACTTCTTCAAAACTTTGTCAAGGTATGTGCTTTGTGAAAGTCCTATTAAGCGTCTCGATCTATCTCTATAGATCTTGATGCCTAATATGAAAGCAGCTTCTCCTAGGTCCTTCATTGAAAAACTCTTGTTCAAATATACCTTCACGCTTTCCAACATTTCTATATTGTTTCCAATCGGTAATATGTCATCGACATATAATATTAGAAACGCTATAGAGCTCCCACTCACTTTCTTGTAAATACAAGCTTCTCCGTAAACTTGTATAAACTCGAACGCTTTCATCACCTCATCAAAGCGAAGATTCCAACTCCGAGATGCTTGCACCAGTCCATAAATGGATCGCTGGAGTTTGCAAACTTTGTCAGCATTCTCTGGATCGACAAAACCTTCTGGTTGCATCATATACAACTCTTCCTTAAGGAAACCGTTAAGGAACGCTGTTTTAACATCCATCTGCCAAATTTCATAATTGAAAAAGGCAGCTATTGCTAACATGATTCTGACGGACTTAAGCATCGCTACGGGTGAGAAGGTCTCATCGTAGTCAACTCCTTGAACTTGTGAAAAAGCCTTTGCCACAAGTCGAGCTTTATAGACGGTGACATTACCGTCTGCGTCCGTCTTCCTCTTAAAGATCCATTTGTCCTGAATGGCCTTACGCCCTTCAGGTAATACTTCCAAAGTCCATACTTTGTTTTCATACATGGATCCCATCTCGGATTTCATGGCCTCTAACCACTTCTCGGAATCCGGGCCCATCATCGCTTCTCCATAGCTCGTAGGTTCATCGTTGTCCAACAACATGACCTCTAAGACAGGGTTGTCGTACCACTCAGGAGCAGTACGCGTCCTTGTCGACCTACGAGGTTCGATAGCAACTTGATCCAAAGCTTCATGATCATCATCATTAACTTCCTCTTCAGCTGATGTAGGCTCTACAGAAACATCTTTCTGCGCTGCGCTACTTTCAGGTTGAAGTAAAGGTTCAACAACCTCATCAAGTTCTATCTTCCTCCCACTCAATTCTTTCGAGAGAAACTCTTTCTCAAGAAATGTTCCGTTTTTAGCGACATACACTTTGCCTTCGGATCTGAGGTAGAAGGTATACCCAACTGTCTCTTTTGGGTATCCTATGAAGATGCATTTTTCCGCTTTGGGTTCCAGCTTTTCAGGCTGAAGCTTTTTGACATAAGCATCACATCCCCAAACTTTAAGAAACGACAGCTTTGGCTTCTTGCCAAACCAAAGTTCATATGGCGTCGTCTCAACGGATTTCGATGGTGCCCTATTTAAAGTGAATGCAGCTGTCTCTAATGCATAACCCCAAAACGATAGTGGCAAATCGGCAAGAGACATCATAGATCGCACCATATCCAATAAGGTTCGATTACGACGTTCGGACACACCATTACGCTGTGGTGTTCCAGGCGGTGTCAATTGTGAAACAATTCCACACTGTCTTAAGTGACTGCCAAACTCATAACTCAGATATTCTCCTCCGCGATCAGATCGTAGGAATTTAATCTTCTTGTTACGATGATTCTCAACTTCACTCTGAAATTGTTTGAACTTTTCAAATGTTTTAGACTTGTGTTTCATTAAGTAAATCTACCCATATCTACTTAAGTCATCAGCGAAGGTGAGAAAGTAACGATAACCACCGCGCGCCTCAATACTCATCGGACCGCACACATCAGTATGTATGATTTCCAATAAGTCACTTGCCCGATCCATTGTTCCAGAGAACGGCGTTTTAGTCATCTTGCCCATGAGGCATGGCTCACATGTGTCAAGTGATTCAAAATCAAGTGACTCCAAAAGTCCATCAGCATGGAGCTTCCTCATGCGTTTTACGCCAATATGACCTAGACGGCAGTGCCACAAGAAAGTGGTATTATCATTATCAATTTTACATCTTTTGGCATCAATGTTATGAACATGTGTATCATTACTATCGAGATTCAATAAGAATAAACCCCTCACATTGGGTGCATGACCATAAAAGATATTACTCATATAAATAGAACAACCATTATTCTCTGATTTAAATGAGTAACCGTGTCGCAATAAACAAGATCCAGATATAATGTTCATGCTTAACGCAGGCACTAAATAACAATTATTTAGGTTCATCACTAATCCCGATGGTAATCGAAGAGCGAGCGTGCCGACGGCGATCACATCAACCTTGGAACCATTTCCCACGCGCATCGTCACTTCGTCCTTTACCAGCCTCCGTCTATTCCGCAGTTCCTGTTTTGAGTTGCAAATATGAGCAACCGCACCGGTATCAAATACCCAGGCACTACAACGAGAGTTGGTAAGGTACACATCAATAACATGTATATCATATATACCTTGTTTGTTGTTGGCCGCCTTCTTGTCAGCCAAATACTTGGGGCAGTTCCGCTTCCAGTGTCCAGTTCCCTTGCAATGAAAGCACTCAGTTTCTGGTTTGGGTCCAGCCTTGGGTTTCTTCACAGGAGGAGCAACTGCTTTGCCACTCCTTTTGGAGTTACCCTTCTTACCCTTGCCATTTTTCTTGAAACTAGTGGTTTTATTGACCATCAACACTTGATGCTCCTTCTGAATTTCAGACTCAGCGGCTTTTAGCATCGCAAACAGCTCGGCGACTGACTTGTTCATCCCGTGCATGTTATAGTTCAACACAAAGCTCTTGTAGCTAGGTGGCAATGATTGAAGAACTCTGTCAGTGATAGCCTCTGGCGGAAGGGGCATCCCCAATTCAGCCAGACGGGTGGAGTACCCAGACATTCTGAGTACGTGATCACTGATAGACCCGTTCTCCTCCATCTTGCAAGCATAGAACTTATCGGAGATCTCATACCTCTCGATCCGGGCATTCTTCTGAAAGATAAACTTCAACTCCTGGAACATCTCATATGCTCCATGACGTTCAAAACGTCTTTGAAGTCCCGGTTCTAAGCCATACAATATTGCACATTGAACTACTGAGTAATCTTCAGAACGAGCATGCCAGGCGTTCACAACGTCTAGAGACTCAACTGGAGCGGGTGGATCACCAAGCGGTGCATCAAGGACATAAGCCTTCTGGGAAGCCGTAAGGATAATCCTTAGATTATTGGCCTAGTCCACAAAGTTACTTCCATCATCTTTCAACTTAGCTTTCTCTAGGAACGCATTAAAATTCAGGGGTGCTACTGCGCGAGCCATGATCTACAACATAAACATAGCAAAGACAACTTAGACTATTGTTCTAGATAATGAGTTTAGTTAATCATATTACTTAAAAACTCCCACTCAAATTGACATCCCTCCGGTCATTCGAGTGTAACATGATCCAAATCCACCAACTCAAGTCCGATCATCACGTGAGTTGAGGTGGTTTCAATGGTGAACATCTTTATGTTGATCATATCTACTATATGACTCATGTTCGACCTTTCGGTCTCTTGTGTTCCGAGGCCATGTCTGTACATGCTAGGCTCGTCAAGTTTAACCCGAGTGTTCCGCATGTGCAACACTGGCTTGCACCCGTTGTATGTGAACGTAGAGTCTATCACACCCGATCATCACGTGGTGTCTCGAAACAACGAACTTTCGCAACGGTGCACACTCGGGGAGAACACAATTTTATCTTGAAATTTAAGTGAGGGATCACCTTATAATGCTACCGTCGTCCTAAGCAAAATAAGATGCATAAAAGGATTAACATCACATGCAAATCATAAGTGACATGATATGGCCATGAACTTGTGCTTTTGATCTCCATCTCCAAAGCACCGGCATGATCTCCATCGTCACCGGCATGACACCATGATCTCCATCATCTTGATCTCCATCAACGTGTCGCCATGAGGTTGTCGCGCCGACTGTTGCTTCCACGACTATAGCTAACTCATAGCGATAAAGTAAAGCAAAAAACGGCGAAAATAATTAAAGACAACTCTATGGCTCCTGCCAGTTGCCGTAGTCATCGACATGCAAGTCGTGATATTCTATACAACACATGATCATCTCATACATCACATATATCTCATCATGTTATTGGCCATATCACATCACAACATACCCTGCAAAAACAAGTTAGACGTCCTCTAATTGTTGTTGCAAGTTTTACGTGGCTGCTACGGGTTTGCAAGAACCGTTCTTACCTACGCAAAACCACAACGTGGTGTAGTGATTGCTTTTTGATCTTCTAAAAGAACCCTCTTCATTGAAATCGATTCAACTAAAGTGAGAGAGACAGACACCCGCTAGCCATCTTTATGCAACAAAGTTACATGTCAGTTGAAGGAACCGGTCTCTCGTAAGCGTACGAGTAATGTTGGTCCGGGCTGCTTCATCTCACAATACCGCCGAATCAAGTATCAACTAGTAACGGCAAGCAATATGTATACACCCACGCCCACAACTCGTTTGTGTTCTACTCGAGATCTCATCTACGCATAGACCTAGCTCTGATGCCACTGTTGGGGAACGTTGCATGGGAAAAAAAAATTTCCTACGCACACACAAGATCTATCCATGGTGATGAGCATCTACGAGAGGGAGAGTGAATCTACATACCCTTGTAGATCGCTAAGCGGAAGCGTTAAGAAACCCGGTTGATGTAGTCGAACGTCTCCGCGATCCAAATCGCAAGTCGTCCCTCGATCCGATCACGAACTAGCGCCGAACGGACGGCACCTCCGCGTTCAACACACGTACGGCTTGATGACGCCTTCACCTCCTCGATCCAGCGAGCGATGGTGAAGTAGTGGATGAGTTCCGGCAGCACGACGGCATGGTGATGGTGGTGAGGAACAATCTCTGCAGGGCTTCGCCAAGCACTACGGAGATTATGACGGGAGGAACTAGAGGGTTAGGGTTGCCGGCACAAGGCTTGGGAAATCTTGATGTGTCCCGTGTGCTAGCCCTGCCCCTCTATTTATATGTTGAGCCTTGGGGTCTAAACTTGGAGTAAAAGCTACCTCCAGGTCGGTTTTGCCCGCACAAGGTTGGTTTGGCCCGCAGGGAAAGAGTCCAACTCGGATCCCTGCAGTACCGCGCACAAGCGGTAGTACCGCTCACGAGCGGTAGTACCGCTTCACACAAGCGGTAGTACCGCTTATGCGGTAGTACTGCCTTACCAGCGGTAGTACCGCTTAAGGCAGCAGCAAAACTTCCTTCTGCACTTTCCAATACCTCGTGGGCTTTACCCCTTTGGCTCATATAAAGTGTTGCTGCACCCGAACTCTTCGGTAAACATCCGGAACCCCTTCCGATGAATTCCGGAACCCTTCCGGAGATCAAAACTCTATTATCACATATGTCAATCTTTACCTCCGGACTCTTCCGGAGATCCTCGTCATGTCCGGGATCTTATCCGGGACTCCGAACAACCTTCGGTCACCAACAACATAACTCAACTATACTAATCGTCACCAAACGTTAAGTGTGTAGACCCTGCGGGTTCGAGAACTATGTAGACATGACCGAGACACCTCTACGATCAATAACCAATAGCGAGACCTGGATGCCCATATTGGCTCCTACATATTCTACGAACATCTTTATCGGTCGAACCTCTATGTCAAGGATTCAGTTAATCCCGTATACTGTTCCCTTTGTTCTTCGGTATGTTACTTGCCCGAGATTCGATCGTCGGTATCTCTATACCTAGTTCAATCTCATTACCGGCAAGTCTCTTTACTCATTCCGTAATACAAGATCTCGTGGCTAACACTTTAGTCACATTGCTTGCAAGGCTCATTGTGATGTTGTATTACCGAGTGGGCCCTGAGATACCTCTCCGTCACACGGAGTAACAAATCCCAGTCTTGATCCATGCCAACCCAACAGACACCCTCGGAGATACCTGTAGAGCACCTTTATAGTCACCCAGTTACGTTGTGACGTTTGATACACACAAGGCACTCCTACGGTGTCAGTGAGTTGCATGATCTCATGGTCATAGGAACAGATACTTGACATGCAGAAAACAATAGCAATAAACTGACACGATCATATGCTACGTTTACAGTTTGGGTCTTGTCCATCACATCATTCTCCTAATGATGTGATCCCGTTATCAAATGACATCTCATGTCCATGGCTAGGAAACCTTCACCATCTTTTGATCAACGAGCTAGTTAACTAGAGGCTTACTAGGGACACAGTGTTGTCTATGTACCCACACGTGTATTTGAGTTTCCAATCAATACAATTATAGCATGGATAATAAACGATTATCATGAACAAGGAAATATAATAATAACCAATTTATTATTGCCTCTAGGGCATATTTCCAACACGCTAATCAAACACGCAATGCGTACGACCAAGATTAGGGACTCACTGATCGATATCACAACACAACACTAGACACAAAATAAAGTCATACAGCTTCATATTACAAGCCAGGGGCCTCGACGGCTCGAATACAAAGCTCGACAAGCACGAGTCAGCGGAAGCAAATAATATCTGAGTACAGACATAAGTTAAACAGGTTTTGCCTTAAGAAGGCTAGCACAAACATAAGCAGCGGATCGAAAGAGGCGAGGCCTCCTGCCTGGGAACCTCCTAACTACTCCTGAGCGTCGGCACTCTCCACGTAGTAGTAGGCTACAATGGTGGTGTAGTAGTCGTCTCCGGCATACTCTATCTCCTGGGCTCCATCGTCTGAACGCAGCATCGTATCGAGGGGGAAAGAGAAAGCAAAGCAGCGGTGAGTACTCATCCAAAGTACTCGCAAGACTGACATCAGAACTATGCTAAGTATGCATCAGTATCAAGGAATGGGGTTATATCTGGGCTGACTGCAGAAAGCAAGAATAGGGGGAAGTCCTAGTCCTATCGGAGACTAGCATCTTCAGCATCTTGCAGCATTAGAAGAGAGTAGACTGGTAACTCATATATAGTCATATTATTGTAGCAATTTTATTAAGTAACCACGCCCAGAGATTCTTCCTCGACTCCCTGCGAGGAAGCAATCTCGGAGCCACATTCATTTCAAATTTAAATCACAATTATAGTTGTATAAGGTCAAGGCACAACTCCAACTCGTCCTGTTACCGTGGACACGGCTATTCGAATAGATTATTTATCCCCGCAGGGGTGCACCACATATTCCTCAACACGCCTGAATCACCTCTGGCCGGACACACTTTCCTGGGTCATGCCCGGCCCCGGGATATCAGCACGTCGTCGCCCCACCTAGGCTCAACGAAGAGGCCAGCCCGCCGGTCTAAATCCTAAGCACGCAGGTTCGTGGGCCCACTTGCCCTTGCACTCCTGCATGATGCATGGGCGGCCGGAAGCAGACCTAGTACACTCCAGTCCAAGAGCTGCACCGTCCAGTCCAATCCGGCGCGCGCCGCTCCATTGCTGACGTCCGAAGAGCTTCGGCTGATACAACGAAGCTGAGTACCCATAACTTCCCCACGTGAAGGTTAGTGCGCATTAAGGCCAACGACCTAACTCAGATCAAGTCCCCAACCCATTAGCATTTTATTAATGCGGGGAAAGCGCGACCCATGAAGTGCGGTCCGTCGCCCCGTCTCGAGGATGAGTGGCAAAGGCCTCTCTCGCCAGTCCACGCCTCATCATCATCAAACCGTGGGTACCCCTCAGGACCGACCCATCACCAACATGTTTCAGTAACCCGGTCATAGTAACTGCGTGTATAAAACATCAAGACGGAACCTGAGGAATCACCCTCAAGGGGCCCCGCTCGATGAAACCGTCAAGGTGGACTTAGAGGAATCACCCTCGAGGGTCCCACACTTGAGGGGCTGCACGACAGAGTCATCGTCGGGAGTGGTGAAGGAGGAATCACCCTCGATAACCACGACCGACTAGCTGCACTACAGAGCTAGCATCATGAGTACTTCACGAGGTGTCACCCTCGGTACTCGATAGTAGCCCTGCAGAGTCGTACAACTAAGGGGGGGTGCGGTGATGTGAGGGGCCTGGCTTGTCGATCGGTTGACCGAGTCTTCGAGTCTTCGGGTCGTCGAGTCGTCGATGAAGAAGCAGGGGCAACTGGGACTAAGGGGTCACTGGGAATTCACTGATCAACCTATACTAAGCAGTTGATATGATTGCAGGTATAGTAACAGTTTATCAAAAGCAGGCTATGCATCAGAATAGGAACTAACTAATACAGTAGCAAAAATCTAATGCAAGAATAAGAGGGGAGAATGGGCGATATCGGAATGCTCAAGGGGGGTTGCTTGCCTTGCTGCTCTGCGGCAAAAGGCTGATCGTCAATGACATAGTCGTAACCGGCAGCAGCGTCAGTCTCGGGGTCTACCGGTAAGAAGAGGGGGGAAGAAACAATAAATATAAAAGCACAGATGCAATCACAATGCATGACATGGCAAAAAGCAGGGCTAGGCATGCACTAACACAGTATTACACGTCGCAAACGGGTCGGAAGAATATCTGACGATATTTTCCGGGTCTCTGACTTTTACCGGACAGATGAAAACGATGGAAAAGTTCCATGTTTGCTATGCTAGAGGCATGTGACAGACTAACGGACTGCGTATTCGGATTCGTGGAATTATTCTGAGCAACTTTCATGTTCAAAACTTTTTAATCCGGACTACGGTTTATTTTATATTAATTTCTAAAGATTTAATAATATTATGAAATTAATAAATTAATTTAATTCGAAAATGCAATTATGACGTCAGCACAACGTCAGCAGTCAACTGTACTATTGACTGGGTCAAACTGACATGTGGGTCCCACCTGTCAGTGACTGTTTAGTTTAATTAACAGATTAATTAAGTTAATTAGTCATTAAGTTAATTAAACTTAATTAGTTAATTTAAACAGAATTAATTAAGTTAATTAATTAATTAATTAATATTTGATTTTTCTTTATTATTATTCATTTTTCTTTTTAATTCCCCTTTTTTCAACGTTTTGAGGCGGGGCCCCTCTCTCAGTGGAACAGCCGGGGGTGGGGGGGTTAATCCCCCACCAGAGCCGAATCGGCCAGGGGCGGCAGGGTCTCGCCGGCGGTTCGCCGGTGGCCAGGGACGCAGTGGGGCGGTGGCAGGGGCGCGGCGAGCGGCGTGCGGGCATGGGACAGGGGGTAGCAGGGGCCGCGGCGAGCGCAGGCCACGGGCGCGGCGCGAGAGGTGCGCTGTGGCCGGTGCGTGCGCGCGCGGCGAGGGCGCGGCCATGGTTGCAGTTGGGCGCGCGCGGGGGCGCGCGTGCGGCGGGGTGGCGAGCGGTAGCCACGGCGAGCGGGGGCTGCGGGCGCGGCGCGGACGCGTGCGCGCGGCGGAGCCGGGGCGAAAGGAGAGGGAAGGGAGGAGGGGGGGCCTCACAGCGGCCGGCAGGGGGAGGCAGCGGGCGCGGGGAGGGGCGGTGACCGGCGACGGTGGGGCGGAGGCGATGTGGTGGCGCGACGGGACGGTGGCGACGGAGTCGGCGCCGGTGCCGCGCCGACCGGAGGCGGCTGGCGGCGGAGCGGCCACGGCCTCTGGTGGCGAGCGGCGACGACCGCGTCGGGAGCGGCGATGGGAGCGGCGGTGCAGCACTGGGGGAGGGCCGGTGGCCTGTGGCATCGCGGGGGCAGCCGCCCGATCCAGATCGGGATCGGGTGGGCAGAGGGAGAGGAGCGAGGGGGGATCGGGGGGGGAGTGGGGGGTTCGGGCGCCGGCTAGGGTTTCGGCTGGTGAGGGGGGGGGTTATGGCCCCGGGGTTGGGCCGGCCGGCTGGGCCACGGCCCAGTTGGGCCGGGGGGGGGTTCTTTTCCTTTTTTTTCTTTTAATAGTTTTTCTTTTCTATTTTGTTTTACTTTTTTTTACTGTTTTAATTACTGAACACTTCGATGCCGTAAAAATACAATGACCTCACCTAAATTACAAACAACATTTAACCCACTGCCACGTGAAGTTTCATAACAAAATAAAATGGTTTGACATTTTTAATAATTACGAAAAGCCTTAACTAATTTGTTTTGCTGTTGCTTTCAATTATTTGGGCACTTTAGATACTTTAATTAAATTGGATCTTCGCATGACATTTATCCAGAGATTATTTGCCACACTTTGAACATTTTAGTTTGAACGTTTGAAAACTTTAATTATTTGTCTTGATTTTTAAATTGAATTTGAATCGGCTTGAATTAACGCGAGGTTAACGACAGTGATCGTGGTGACGTGGCATCATTAGCAGGGATTTACTGTAGCTTGATTACCCGGGCGTCACAATTCTCCTCGTCTAACAAGAATTCTCGTCCCGAGAATTAAGAGGTAGAGTAAGGGAAAAGTTCTGGTTACGAAATTCTAACAAGTCTTCTTATTTTTGTTACTCTCATGGAAGAGGTTGATCCATTATGTGGATGCCTTAAATTCACTGCATCAGGGCATCATGAAGAAATCGTCATCCTTCCTTCAGGATCTTCATCGTCCTACGAGGTGATAAGAGGGAAAACTCTAGAAGAACGTATCTCCACAAAGTTGGGCATCTGACGGTGAACTCAGGGAGGAACACAAGATTTATTTCTCAATTTAAGACTCGAGGAATCACTAAGAGCAAACAGTGATGGTATAAAAGTTTCAAACGGGTAGGCAATCATTCGATGCCTGATCAGAAGGTGAAAGGGCTTCAGAGCAACGAAAATAATTTTTGCGTCTGATATTAGGATAGATCATCCCTTGGATGGTGGCTCGGGAATTACAAACGAAACCAAGTGCAAAGGATACTTTGGAATCAAAGATGTACAGGAGAGTCATGTTTCGATCCTGTGGAACTGAGGGTTATGGGCCGACCATGTGGTTAAGAGTAGGAAGAGCGGTGACAACTTGCACGGTCATGAAAGAAGACGTGTCAGAGGAAAGTCTGTCATGTATGTCGGCAACAACATCGGTACCAAGGGCGGGGTCGAATAGAACCATTTTCCTGCTCGTAGAAACGAGTTGGACCAATAGGCAAGGTTCTCATCCACCGGCGGTTACCGGAATGTTATCAACAATAGTAACAGGATCTTACTGACAGACTTGTACACCAAGGTGTTTACCTAAGCAGGGAATTATCACTGCTCAGATCAAATAAATCTCCAGAAAGGTTAAACAGACCAATGGAAAGGAAAATGCGATTATTAGATCAACCAGACCAATGGAAAGGAAAATGTGTTCATCACATTAAACAGACCAATGGAAAGCAAAATGTGTTTATACTCAAGTTTTAGGAGTATATCTTTCCCAAGGAAAAACAGAGCATGATATACATAACAGAATAGCAAGTAGATAACCATTTAGGTAAAAGGGGCGAGGAAAATCCATGACATGCCCATACAATGGGGTTTGAATAATTGATCAAGAAACAATTAGCATTGAGTTTACATTATTCCTTTTGGTGATCGATATACCACATCCATGCTTCGGGATATCAATGATATGGTGTTTCGAGTAAAGGATGGAGTTTGGATACACAAAGGATCCAGTAGGAACAACTTATAAAATAAGTCTTACAATTCCCCCGTGGAAGAATGGCAACCCTAGCTGAACAAAGCATTATAACAATAGGTCATCCGGCCAGGTGTGCTAGCTACAACATCAACTTACCGAGTAATAAAGACCAAAGTTATAATTCTTGACAATGTTCCAACCATCATATTTGTCCGAGAATCCGATCTGGTTGGTGTCAGGATATCTCAGGCTCAGCAGGTCTGAGAAGGAAAAAGGATGAAACACACGTCTATGAGACGATGTGGCAAGAATCTCGGAATGAACAACAGAAGCAAGACTTGAATCATTAGCCAGACTACAAGACATATGAACACAAGGTCAAGACACTCGTGCCGACATGGAAGTTTTCTAGAATGGAATGTAATCAAGTTCTGGTTGGGGACCATCATAGAGGATATCAAAGTTCCAGGTGTAAGTCTGGATTAGCTCTTACGAGGAACTTCTTTTCCCCGATCAAAACAATCGGTGACTTTGCGTGCTAGGAGTTACATATGGGGTGAAGGTAGCAAATCTATCAAGCCATAGGATACTTCGCACATGCAAGAATGAATTGGAACGATTCCAGAGGAAGCGAGACAAATTTTCTCGTAATCACGGCGGTAAAATGCACGTGAACTTAGAGGAAACACTTACGTTACCAAACATATTCTTCATGAGCTAGACACAAAGATAATGCTTTCAAGGTTTCCAACACTAGTTTCAATGTTCATCCTGAACCACGAGGGAGAGGAGGATGTGGCTGATGGGCTCAGCAACAATTCGTCGAGAATTCCACGAAGATGGATTTCCACGATTGTGTGAACAAGGTGATAGCATTGGTCAAACCAGATGATACCACGAGGTATGCCCGAGGGAAACACCCACAATTAAACATTAATCGAAAGGTGCAACCAAAATCCGGACTAACTAGTACGACCAACGTTAGAATGTTGATTCAACAGCCAACACACTAAGGATGGACTTATTGTTCATTAAATCCAAGGTAATAGAGTTGCTATGCCGTAATTGTTGAATTTACACATCACAGTCCATTTGTCAGTATCCCGGTTAGAAACAACACGGGATCTAAGGAATGAAAGGTGTGGCAAGGATGTCGCCAACGACAACACCAATTACCACGGACAAGGATGCTATCCTCATCATGAATTTAATTGATATCTTGGAAGAGCCCAAAATGCCGATGAGGATCACGACACATTTGCCGAGAAGTCTCTTGAAGATGTAATCGATCAGCGACGACATCAAACAAGGAAATGGTGAAGCGATAGGTTGTCGGAACCAAAGATTGGAGTACTAGCTCAGAATCGAAATTGACTTACAAGACAATCAACATGACTTTGCAAACTCGATGTAAGCTTAGAGCACTGTTGGAATTGTGTTCCGAGGATGAAGGATATAAACAGCATGGTCAAGCCTTAGCATGACGATGATGATGTAGCCAAACAGCTTGGAAAGACATGATCGAGCACAAACTCATAAGCAAAGAAGATTACTAAGAGTTGTTGAATCGCAATGCGGACTCGATTCAATTATCGGTGTCCTTGAGTGTCCAACAACTCAGAATACGAGGGAACTGGAATCAGTGAAGGAAAACATAGCTGATGAGGAGCTTATAAGAAGCTATGTAGCTCCATGATTTTCTCGAGATACCAGGGGTAATACTCGGATGTAGATCAGAGTTAAAGCTTGGACCGATGTATTGATCTGTAGAAGACAAGTTCTTAAACTGGTCTAAAAATGGGATCAAAGAAGAACAATCATGGTCGGACCCACAGTTGTAAAGTATCAATTCACAGATACAAGGTCAAATTAAACAAAGAGGAAGATTATCCGGCAAAACACCAGAAGAGTAGGACACGTGAAAACCCCCGGGTTCACACAGAGTAATGAAGGCATAGGTTCAACCCATCGGGGCATCTTAGGAACATATACCACAAGTTTCAAGAGTAGTTAACACATGCTTGACAACAGAGCATGGCTGACAAAAGCATAGGATACAACTTACCAGAGGGAGAAGACACAATTTACCAATGGCATCATGTATCAGGGGAAGAACTCACAAGGATTTTGAATGTGAAGGATGCCAACGGATAATAACCCAACAATGGGTCTGGCGGTCCACAAAGGACCTGATGTGAGTATCGGTACTCAATCAGAGGGAGAAGAATGCAAGGCATCAGATTATAGAACATCCAAATAATTTGATGCTTAAATAACCAAAGGAGTTAAGATTTCCAAATTGGTGTATCGGAAACAGATGTTTCGATCAAATACAAGTAAGATGAAAGGACTTAGATGGGCAATCAATCAAGGTTGATTTGTCAGGAACCAACTCATGTTTAGAAAGACGTCTGAGCCGGAAAGATAATTTATAGAAACAACTGATGACTGCGTGCATTCACACACAGGTGGAATCAATAAAATCAAATGACAATCACAAGGGATTTAATGAATATTGCAAGCCATATGGAATTAACCATAATGCAAGCAGGTGAGGATATGTCAAGAGGAAAAGGCTACTGAGGATTTCGGAAGATCAAATAGTAATTCGAATGATTTTGTGAAATTCATGACAACTGAGGACGAACGAATCTCTGATAAGATACTTCGATGTACCTTGTAATAACAAGGGCAACTGGATACGAAAGTAAGAGGGACAAATGTATGTAATCATCCATAGAAGTTGACGGTGAAAGGGAATCACAAAAGCGAGGAGCACAAGTTCTCGGGGAAACATCGGAGAGTATCTTCGAAGTCTTCTGACGAATCGAGACATCATCTGAAATGAGGGGCTCTCCGGGAGGAGTAGTTACGAGAACCTAGAGATAGAGTTAATAAAATCTTTAACCCGAAAGAGAAGAGAGATCAGAACCCAGAGTATAGACGAGGAATAAAAGATCGTAATACCACCCGATTGAGATGTGGGCCCGTAAGCCACACAACTATGTTGGTAAAAGTTTTTCAAGTACTAGACTCAACTTCGGCCAAGGAGTTGGAAAGGGGGCTACCTACAGGCAGTCGGCTCTGATACCAACTTGTGGCGCCCCCGATTTCGACCGTACGCTAATCAAACACGCAATGCGTACGACCAAGATTAGGGACTCACTGATCGATATCACAACACAACACTAGACACAAAATAAAGTCATACAGCTTCATATTACAAGCCAGGGGCCTCGAGGGCTCGAATACAAAGCTTGACAAGCACGAGTCAGCGGAAGCAAATAATATCTGAGTACATACATAAGTTAAACAAGTTTTGCCTTAAGAAGGCTAGCACAAACATAAGCAGCGGATCGAAAGAGGCGAGGCCTCCTGCCTGGGAACCTCCTAACTACTCCTGAGCATCGGCACTCTCCCCGTAGTAGTAGGCTACAGTGGTGGTGTAGTAGTCGTCTCCGGCGTACTCCATCTCCTGGGCTCCATCGTCTGAACGCAGCATCGTATCGAGGGGGAAAGAGAAAGCAAAGCAGCGGTGAGTACTCATCCAAAGTACTCGCAAGACTGACATCAGAACTATGCTAAGTATGCATTAGTATCAAGGAATGGGGTTATATCTGTGCTGACTGCATAAAGCAAGAATAGGGGGAAGGCCTAGTCCTATCGGAGACTAGCATCTTCAGCATCTTGCAGCATTAGAAGAGGGTAGACTGGTAACTCATATATAGTCATATTATTGTAGCAATTTTATTAAGTAACCACGCCCAGAGATTCTTCCTCGACTCCCTGCGAGGAAGCAATCTCGGAGCCACATTCATTTCAAATTTAAATCACAATTATAGTTGTATAAGGTCAAGGCACAACTCCAAGTCGTCCTGTTACCATGGACACGGCTATTCGAATAGATTATTCATCCCTGCAGGGGTGCACCACATATTCCCGAACACACCTGAATCTCCTCTGGCCGGACACACTTTCCTGGGTCATGCCCGGCCTCGGGATACCAGCACGTCGTCGCCCCACCTAGGCTCAACGAAGAGGCCAGCCCGCCGGTCTAAATCCTAAGCGCGCATGTTCGTGGGCCCACTTGCCCTTGCAGTCCTGCACGATGCGTGGGCGGCCGGAAGCAGACCTAGTACACTCCGGTCCAAGAGCTGCACCGTCCAGTCCAGTCCGGCGTGCGCCGCTCCATTGCTGACGTCCGAAGAGCTTCGGCTGATACAACGACGCTGAGTACCCATAACTTCCCCACATGAAGGTTAGTGCGTATTAAGGCCAACGACCTAACTCAGATCAAGTACCCAACCCATTAGCATTTTATTAATGCGGGGAAAGCGCGACCCATGAAGTGCGGTCCGTCGCCCCGTCTCGAGGATGTGTGGCAAAGGCCTCTCTCGCCAGTCCATGCCTCATCATCATCAAACCGTAGGTACCCCTCAGGACCGACCCATCACCAACATGTTTCAGTAACCCGGTCATAGTAACTGTGTGTATAAAACATCAAGACGGAACCTAAGGAATCACCCTCAAGGGACCCCGCTCGATGAAACCGTTAAGGTGGACTTAGAGGAATCACCCTCGAGGGTCCCACACTTGAGGGGCTGCACGACAGAGTCATCATCGGGAGTGGTGAAGGAGGAATCACCCTCGATAACCACGACTGACTAGCTGCACTACAGAGCTAGCATCATGAGTACTTCACGAGGTGTCACCCTCGGTACTCGATAGTAGCGATGCAGAGTCGTACAACTAAGGGGGGGTGCGGTGATGTGAGGGGCCTGGCTTGTCGGTCGGTTGACCGAGTCTTCGGGTCGTCAAGTCGTCGATGAAGAAGCAGGGGCAACTGGGACTAAGGGGTCACTGGGAATTCACTGATCAACCTATACTAAGCAGTTGATATGATTGCAGGTATAGTAACATTTTATCAAAAGCAGTCTATGCATCAGAATAGGAACAAACTAATACAGTAGCAAAAATCTAATGCAAGAATAAGAGGGGAGAATGGGCGATATCGGAATGCTCAAGGGGGGTTGCTTGCCTTGCTGCTCTGCGGCAAAAGGCTGATCGTCAACGATGTAGTCGTACCCGGCAGCAGCGTCAGTCTCAGGGTCTACCGGTAAGAAGAGGGGGCAAGAAACAATAAATATAAAAGCACAGATGCAATCACAATGCATGACATGGCAAAAAGCAGGGCTAGGCATGCACTAACGCAGTATTACACGTCGCAGACGGGTCGGAAGAATATCTGACGATATTTTCCGGGTCTCTGGCTTTTACCGGACAGATGAAAACGATGGAAAAGTTCCATGTTTGCTATACTAGAGGCATGTGACAGACTAACGGACTGCGTATTCGGATTCGTGGAATTATTCTGAGCAACATTCATGTTCAAAACTTTTTAATCCGGACTACGGTTTATTTTACATTAATTTCTAAAGATTTAATAATATTATGAAATTAATAAATTAATTTAATTCGAAAATGCAATTATGACGTCATCATGACGTCAGCAGTCAACTATACTGTTGACTGGGTCAAACTGACGTGCGGGTCCCACCTGTCAGTGACTGTTTAGTTTAATTAACAGATTAATTAAGTTAATTAGTCATTAAGTTAATTAAACTTAATTAGTTAATTTAAACAGAATTAATTAAGTTAATTAATTAATTAATTAATTAATATTTTATTTTTATTTATTATTATTCATTTTTCTTTTTAATTCCCCTTTTTTTTAAACGTTTTGAGGCGGGGCCCCTCTGTCAGTGGACCAGCCGGGGGTGGGGGGGGGGGGTTAATCCCCCACCAGAGCCGAATCGGCCAGGGCCGACAGGGCGGCGTGCGGGCGTGGGACAGGGGGTAGCAGGGGCCGCGGCGAGCGCAGGCCGCGGGCGCGGCGCGAGTGTTGCGCGGTGGCCGGCGCGTGCGCGCGCGGCGAGGGCGCGGCCACGGTTGCAGTTGGGCGCGCGTGGGGGCACGCATGCGGCGGGGTGGCGAGCGGTAGCCGCGGCGAGCAGGGGTTGCGGGCGCGGCGCGGACGCGTGCGTGCGGCGGAGCCGGGGCGAAAGAAGAGGGAAGGGAGGAGGGGGGGCCTCACAGCGGCCGGCAGGGGGAGGCAGCGGGCGCGGGGAGGGGCGGCGACAGGCGATGGTGGGGCGGAGGCGATGCGGTGGCGCGACGGGACGGTGGCGTCGGCGTCGGCGCCGGTGCAGCGCCGACGGGAGGCGGCCGGCGGCGGAGCGGCGACGGCCTCTGGTGGCGAGCGGCGACGACCGCGTCGGGAGCGGCGATGGGAGCGGCGGTGCAGCACCGGGGGAGGGAGGGCGGCCTGCGGCATCGCGGGGGCAACCGCCCGATCCAGATCGGGATCGGGTGGGGGGAGGGAGAGGAGCGAGGGGGGATCGGGGGGAGTGGGGGGTTCGGGTGCCGGCTAGGGTTTCGGCTGGTGAGGGAGGGGGGGTTATGGCCCCGGGGTTGGGCCGGCCGGCTGGGCCACGGCCCAGTTGGGCCGGGGGGGTCCTTTTCCTTTTTTCTTTTAATAGTTTTTCTTTTCTATTTTGTTTTACTTTTTTTTCTACTGTTTTAATTATTGAACACTTCGATGCCGTAAAAGTACAATGACCTCACCTAAATTACCAACAACATTTAACCCACTGCCACGTGAAGTTTCATAACAAAATAAAATGGTCTGACATTTTTAATAATTACGAAAAGCATTAACTAATTTGTTTTGCTGCTGCTTTCAATTATTTGGGCACTTTAAATAATTTAATTAAATTCGATCTTGGCATGACATTTATCCAGAGATTATTTGCCACACTTTGAACATTTTAGTTTGAACGTTTGAAAACTTTAAATATTTGTCTTGATTTTTAATTTGAATTTGAATCGGCTTGAATTAACGCGAGGTTAACGACAGTGATCGTGGTGATGTGGCATCATTAGCAGGGATTTACTGTAGCTTGATTACCCGGGCGTCACAAGGTTCCAATCAGGTGGTTGAACAACAGGTGCAGAAATCAAGGCATTCTTAAGAATTTCAAATGCTTCTACACAATCATCATCAAAAACGAATGGAACATCTTTTTGCAAAAGATTAGTGAGAGGCCTAGAAATCTTAGAGAAGTCTTTAATAAACCTCCTATAGAAACCAGCATGACCAAGAAAACTTCTTATACCTCTTATGTCCGTAGGACACCGCATTTTTTCAATAGCATCAACTTTAGCTTTATCAACTTCAATACCTCTTTCAGAGATTTTATGCCCCAAGACAATACCTTCATTAACCATAAAGTGGCACTTTTCCCAATTCAAGACAAGATTAGTTTCTTCACATCTCTGCAAAACTCGATCAAGGTTGCTCAAGCAATCATCAAAAGAAGTCCCGTAAATGGAAAAATCATCCATGAAAACCTCAACAATCTTTTCACAAAAGTCAGAGAATATAGCCATCATACATCTTTGAAAGGTAGCAGGTGCATTGCATAAACTAAAAGGCATACGTCTATAAGCAAAGGTACCAAAAGGGCAAGTAAAAGTGGTCTTTTCTTGATCCTCTTTCGACACGGGTATTTGAGAGAAACCAGAATAACCATCTAGAAAGCAAAAATGTGTGTCTTTGGATAGTCTTTCTAGCATTTGATCAATAAAAGGAAGAGGGTAATGATCTTTCCTAGTAGCTTTATTTAATTTCCTAAAATCAATTACCATTCTATATCCTGTAACAATTCTTTGCGGGATCAATTCATTTTTATCATTAGGAACAACGGTGATACCTCCTTTCTTAGGAACACAATGAACGGGACTAACCCATCTACTATCAGCAATAGGATAAATTATACCTGCCTCCAGAAGCTTTAGTATTTCATTTCTTACCACTTCTTTCATTTTAGGATTCAACCGTCGTTGATGGTCAACAACTGGTTTAGCATCAGGCTCCATATTAATTTTATGCTGACATAGAGTGGGACTAATGCCCTTAAGATCATCAAGAGTATATCCAATAGCAGCACGGTGCTTCCTCGGAGTTTTCAATAATCTCTTTTCTTCATGCTCTGAAAGGTTAGCACTAATAATAACAGGATATATCTCCTTTTCATCAAGATAAGCATATTTCAGAGTATCAGGTAATTGTTTAAGCTCAAAGACGGGATCACCCTTGGGTGGAGGAGGATCCCCAAGTATTTCAACAGGCAGGTTGTGTTTCAAAATAGGTTGCTGATCAAAGAAAATCTTTTCTATTTCATTCCTTTCATTCATATGCATATCATTTTCATGGTCTAGCAAATATTGTTCTAAAGGATCAGTAGGAGGTATAGCAATAGAAGCAAGACCAATAATTTCATCTTTACTAGGCAATTCTTTGTCATGGGGTTGTCTACGAAATTTAGAGAAATTGAACTCATGAGACACATCCCCAAAACTTACAGTAACAGTTTCTCTCTCACAATCAATCCTAGCATTAACAGTATTCAAGAAAGGTCTACCAAATATAATGGGACAAAAATCATCTTGTGGGGAACCAAGAACAAGAAAATCAGTAGGATATTTTATTTTCCCACACAAGACTTCAACATCTCTAATAATCCCAATTGGTGCAATGTTGTCTCTATTAGCAAGCTTAATGGTAACATCAATTTCCTCTAGTTCAACTGGTGCAATATCATTCATAATTTCTTTGTATCAGGAAAAGGGAATTGCACTCACGCTAGCACCCACATCACACAAGACATGATAACAATGATCTCCTATTTTAAAAGAAACAACAGGCACGCCAACAATAGGTCTATGTTTACCTTTAGTATCCGGTCTAGCAATTCTAGCAGCTTCATCAGAGAAATGAATAACATGCCCATCAATATTATCAACCAAGAGATCTTTAACCATAGCAATACTAGGTTCAACTCTAATTTGTTCAGGGGGTGTAGGTGTTCTAGTACAACTCTTACGAACCACGGTTGAAGCTTTAGCATGTTCCTTTATTCTAACAAGGAAAGGCGGTTTCTCAATATAAGCGGTAGGAACAATAGGATCAACATTATAAGTTATGGTCTCTTCTTCATCTTTAATAGGTTCAACTACTTTCACTTCAATGGGAGGATGATATTTAAACCACTTCTTCTTAGGGAGATCAACATGAGCAGCAAAAGATTCACAAAAAGAAGCTACTATCTCAGAGTCAAGTCCATATTTAGTGCTAAAATCACGAAAAGCATCGGTGTCTATAAAGGATTTAACACAATCAAACTTAAGGTTTATACCTGACTCCTTACCTTCGTCGAGTTCCCAATCTTCAGAGTTGCGTTTAATTCTTTCCAATAAATCCCATTTGAATTCAATATCCCTCTTCATAAAGGAACCAGCACAAGAAGTATCGAGCATGGATCGATCATTATGAGAAAGCCGGGCATAAAAATTCTGAATAATAATTTCTCTTGAGAGGTCATGATTGGGGCATGAATATAACATTGACTTAAGCCTCCCCCAAGCTTGAGCGATACTTTCTCCTTCACGAGGCCAAAAATTATAAATGTAATTCCGATCACGATGAACCAGATGCATAGGATAAAACTTCTGATGAAATTCCAATTTCAATCGGCTGTAGTTCCATGATCCAATATCATCGCATAGCCTGTACCATGTCAATGCCTTCTCCTTCAAAGATAAAGGAAAGACCTTCTTCTTGACATCATCCTCGGGCAAACCTGCAAGCTTAAATAATCCACAAACTTCATCCACATAGATTAGATGCAAATCAGGATGTAGTGTTGCATCTCCTGCATAAGGATTAGCTAGCAGTTTGTCTATCATACCCAAAGAAATTTCATAATAAATATTTTCAGTAGGTGCAGCAGGTTGAGGAGCAACTCTTTGTTCTTCCGGTCGAGGTGAAGATACCCCGAACAAGCCCCTCAAAGGATTATTTTCCATAGTAACAAGTGACAGTAAATTTCAGCACACTATATAATTTTTTCCTTACCAAGTTCCACTCACCAAAGGCGCTTCACTCCCCGGCAACGGCGCCAGAAAAGAGTCTTGATGACCCACAAGTATAGGGGATCTATCTTAGTCCTTTCGATAAGTAAGAGTGTCGAACCCAACGAGGAGCAGAAGGAAATGACAAGTGGTTTTCAGTAAGGTATTCTCTGCAAGCACTGAATTTATCGGTAACAGATAGTTTTGTGATAGGATAATTCATAACGGGTAGCAAGTAACAAATGTAACAAAGGTGCAGCAAGGTGGCCCAATCCTTTTTATAGCAAAGGACAAGCCTGGACAAACTCTTATATAAAGCAAAGCGCTCCCGAGGACACATGGGAAATTCTATCAAGCTAGTTTTCATCATGCTCTTATGATTCGCGTTCGTTACTTTGATAATTTGATATGTGGGTGGACCGGTGCTTGGGTGCTGCCCTTACTTGGACAAGCCTCCCACTTATGATTAACCCCTCCCGCAAGCATCCGCAACTACGAAAGAAGAATTAAGATAAATCTAACCATAGCATGAAACATGTGGATCCAAATCAGCCCCTTACGAAGCATCGCATAAACTAGGGTTTAAGCTTCTGTCACTATAGCAACCCATCATCTACTTATTACTTCCCAATGCCTTCCTCTAGGCCCAAACAATGGTGAAGTGTCATGTAGTCGACGTTCACATAACACCACTAGAGGAGAGACAACATACATCTCATCAAAATATCGAACGAATACCAAATTCACATGATTACTTATAACAAGACTTATCCCATGTCCTCAGGAACAAACGTAACTACTCACGAAGCATATTCATGTTCATAATCAGAGGAGTATTAATTGTCATTAAGGATCTAAACATATGATCTTCCACCAAGTAAACCAACTAGCATCAACTACAAGGAGTAATCAACACTACTAGCAACCCACAGGTACCAATCTGAGGTTTGAGACAAAGATCGGATACAAGAGATGAACTAGGGTTTGGAGAGGAGATGGTGCTGATGAAGATGTTGATGGAGATTGATCCCCTCTCGATGAGAGGATCGTTGGTGATGACGATGGCTTCGATTTCCCCCTCCGGGAGGGAAGTTTCCCCGGCAGAACAGCTCCGCTGGAGCCCTAGATTGGTTCTGTCCAAGTTCCGCCTCGAGACGGCGGCGCTTCGTCCCGAAAGCTCCCTTCTAATTTTTTTCCAGGTCAAAACCCTCCATATAGCAGAATATGTGCACCGGAGACCTGCCAGGGGGCCCACAAGCCACTAGGGCGCGCCATGGGGGGTAGGGCGCGCCCTCCAGGCTTGTGGCTGCCTGGTGGGTCCCCTCTGGTATTTTCTTCGCCAAGTATTTTTTATATATTCCAAAATAATTCTCCGTAAATTTTCAGGACTTTTGGAGTTGTGCAGAATAGGATCTCAGATTTGCTTCTTTTCCAGTCCAGAATTCCAGCTGCCGGCATTCTCCCTCTTCATGTAAACCTTGTAAAATAAGAGAGAAAAGGCATAAGTATTGCACCATAATGTGTATTAACAGCCCATAATGCAATAAGTATCGATATAAAAGCATGATGCAAAATGGACGTATCATGAACGCTATGGCCCCTGAGTCCATCTACCTATTATATATTCAGAAAATACATAAAAATAGTTGCTACATATTATTATCTTTTTATTTATAATTATCTATCCTACACTACCAGATTTGATCCTTGCAATTAACGAGTACAAGGGGCTTGACAACCCTCTTACCCGCGTTGGGTGCAAGTATTTACTCTTGTTTGTGCAGGTACTGTTGATAATTTGTTTGCGTGGTTTCCTATTGGTTTGATAAACCTTGGTTCTTAACTGAGGGGAATACTTGTTGCTACTTTACTACATCACCTTTCCTTTTCCAGGAAAATCCCAACGCCATTACAAAGTAGCATTTGGCACTTATGTCCATATAATACTTCGAAGGGTGCCATCTTCAGACTAGCTTGATAGCCATTGTTGTGTGAGAATTCAGCATACAGGAGAGATTCCTCCCATTTGCTGCCAAAAGAAATGACACAAGATCGAAGCATATCTTCAAGAATTTGGTTGACTCGTTCAACTTGACCTTGGGACTGGGGGTAAAAAGTAGTGCTAAAGGACAGATGAGTTCCCATCACTTCCTGAAAACTTTCCCAAAATCTTGAGGTGAAAAGGCTGCCACGGTCTAAGCTAATTACCAGCGGAATACCATGGAGTGAAACAATTCTAGAAATGTACAGATCTACCAACTGACTAGCAGTGATGGTTTCCTTGACGGCCAGAAAATGAACAACCTTGGAAAGTCGGTCAATGACGACAAGAATAGCATCATGACCCTTCTATGATTTGGGAAATCCAGTGATGAAGTCCATCTCAACATTGTCCCATTTCCATTCAGGAATATCAAGAGGTTGCAGAGTTCCAACAGGCATTTGATATTCTGCTTTGATATGATGGCAAACATCACACTCAGCAACATAGCGAGCAATGTCCCCTTCATGTTAGGCCACCACAATCTCTGACGAATGTCTTGGTACATCTTCATACTACCAGGGTGAATAGACAAGGGTGTATCAAGAGCTTCCCTCATAACCTTCGGGGTCAAATCCAGATTGCGCTTTCTGGGAACCACTAGGCGACCTTTGAAGAACAAGGCGCCATCATCATCAACAGAGAAGAACAAGGGCTTTCCTTCAGTGAGATAATGCGTAATCTTCTCGACTTCGTTGTCATACTTCTGAATGACCTTGATGTTGTGCACGAGATCCGGTTCAACAACCAGGTTGTTGAGAGAACCCTGGGGAACAATATGAAGGTTCAACTTGCAGAGTTCTTCATGAAGAAGGGGTTGTTCTTGCTGTACCATGAAGTTTTTGCAATAAGACTTGTGGCTCAAGTCATCAGCCATTACATTAACCTTGCCTGGGGTATATGAAATTCCCAAGTTATAGTCTAATATTGCCTCCATTCATCTTTGCTCACGAAGGTTCAGATCCGGCTGAGTGAATAAGTACTTCAGGCTTTGATGATCTATGAAGATCTCGCAACAATTACCAAGAAGGCAATGTCGCCATAACTTCAGAGCATAGATAACTCCAGCAAGTTTGAGATCATGCGTTTGATAGTTCTCTTCATGAGGACGCAACTGGTGAGAGCCATAAGCTATCACTTTACGCTCTTGCATCAGGACACAACCTTATCCTTGCCGAGAGGCATCACAATAAATCATGAAGTCCTTGTGAGTATCTGGGGGAGAAAGCACTAGGGCAGAGGTCAACTTGTCTTTCAGAGTTTGGAAACTTTCCTGACATTTAGATGTCCACTCAAACTTCTTGCCTTTATGGAGTAGGTCAGTCAATAGTTTTGCAATCTTAGAGAAGTTCTCGACAAATCCACGACAATAGGTAGCGAGACCGAGAAAACTTCTGACTTGCTTGACATTTTGCGGGGGATTCTAGTCAAGAATAGCCCAAACTCATTTTGGATTAACAACAATGCCTTCTGCGGAGATTACATGGCCAAGATAGGTCACTTCAGGTAACTAGAACTCGCATTTGGAGTATTTGGCATAAAGTTGATGTTCACGAAGCTTCTCTAGTACAAGCCAAAGATGTTCAACATGCTTTTCTTCATCCTTGGAATAGACCAGAATATCATCAAAATAAACCACGACAAATTTGTTGAGGTAATCCATGAAGATGTACTTCATCAACCGAGAGAAGGTGGCTAGAGCATTGGTCAAGCCAAAGGACATGACGGTGTACTCGTATGAACCATAGCGAGTAACGAAGGCAGTTTTTGGAATATCCTTTTCACGGACCGTGATCTGATGGTATCCTAACTTCAAATCAAGTTTAGATAAGAGAAATGACCCAGCAAGTTGATCATACAAGTCATTGATTCTGGGAAGAGGGTACTTGTTCTGAATCATCGCCTGATTAACAGGACATCAACAACTAAGAAATTACTTCCATCCTTCTTCTTAACAAAGAGTGAAGGGGAACCCCATGCAAAAGAACTAGAATGAATGAATCCTTTGTGAAGTGATTCTACGAGTTCTGCTTAAGCTCGAGAAGTTCATGTGGCGGCATTTTGTAGGGGCGCTTGGTGATAGGAGTGGTGCCTAGTTTCAAGTCGATGACAAACTCATTTGTTTGAGCAGGGGTATTCCTGGAAGTTCTTCTGGAAAGACATCCTGAAAGTCACGGATGATCGGAATGTTCTCGATGTTTATGCAGCGGTGATGCATTCAATGCATTCAGCGCATATATTCAGGCTTCGGCATTCTGCATCTTTCAGGCAGAGTAGTTCACTATCTTGTCGAAGGGATATAAGAGTTGGACTGTTTTAGCGGCGCAGTCGATGAAAGCACAATGAGCTTTCAGCCAATCCATACCAAGGATGACATCTATGTTAGAAGAATGGACGACGATGAGGGAGGCTGGGAATTGTAGTCCTTCAATTTCAATGGGGACATTGTGGCTTATCATGGTGGCACGGCACTGGGATCCGGGGGTACTGACAACTAATGGGGAATGTATCTCTTCATAAGTTATGCCATGCATGAATGCAAATTTTTCGGAGATGAATGAATGCGATGCTCCTGTATCAAAAAGAACAGAAGCTGGTACTGGATTAACAGGAAGGGTACCCATCATGATGTTCGGTTCCTCCTGAGATTCTTCAAAGTCAACATGGTTGGCATGACCACGACTGAATGCAGGCAGCCTGGTATTATAGTTGTTGCCACGGCCATTTCCATGACTAGTGGAAGGAAGTGCCAGTTGGTTCTGGTTCCCACGACAGTCCCTAGCACGGTGATCTGGCTGTCCACATTTGAAGCACAAGCCATCATTGGGACAAGGAGCCATAGTATTGGGATGTCGACCTTGAGTTCTAGGCTGTCTTGGTGGTGGTGGGGGCAGACGAGGTGCAACATAAGAAGGCCTCGGTGCTGGGGGAGCTTGTGGGTAAACATTGTGGGGAATCCACACTCGGTGCTTCTGAGCAGACGGGCCCGAAGATGAGCCAACGTCACTAGTGCGCTTGAAGGTCTCCTGGTGCTCAATACGACTGGTCTCAGCCAGACTGGCCTTGTTGACAAGGGTGGCAAAGTCTTCGTACTCATGAAGGGAGAGTGCAAGCTTCAGGTCAGGGGTCAATCAATCACGGAACTTCGATTGCTTGCGCGCATCAGTGGAAACATCATCTTCAGCATAACGGGCCAAGTTGAGGAACTCCCGCTGATATGCCTCAACGGTCAACCTGCCCTGAATGAGGTTGCGGAATTCCTTCTTCTTCATATCCATCAGTCCCTGGGGGATGTGATGTGCACAGAAGGATGTCTGAAATTCAGGCTAGGTGAGGACGGTACCGACAGGCAGCATACGCCGGTGGCTGTCCCACCATTGTGGAGCTGGACCCTTCAGATGGTACGCCGCAAAGGTTGGCAGGGGCAACACCGGCAGACCCCAACTCAAAAGTGATGTCACGAAGCTAGTCATCAACATCAAGTGGATTCGTGGAGTTGCGGTAGATAGCTGGGTTGAGACGCACAAAGTCCTGCAGTGTGACCGGACCAGGCTGATGCTGATTGTTGCGGTTTGGGAACTGTTCCATGATTCCGGCAATGAACTGACGGTTCAACTCAAACTGTGCAATCATGGCGGCAACATATGGTGGAGGTGGTGGATCGTCATCACCACGACCACGACCACGGGCACGATTGCCTCTCCCATCCATTCTGAGTAGAACAACATGGACAGGTTAATGATTGTAATGGCAGACAAGTATGAACAGCAAGAGTAAGGGGAATGCGATGGAATACTTAGTAGTAATCATGTCTCACAAAAGGGTTCATACATAGAGTTTAGTACAGGGATTAGTGATATCGTAGGCGGCACGCAGGCACGCGACGAATGTATTAGGTACACATATATAAGGCTACATCAGTCCCAGAGGAGGCTACGGGAAAGACTGAATCCTGACATCTGTTAGTGATACATCGGGAAATCCTCCACAGAAGGATCCTGCGGTTCGTGGATACACTGATGTGGGAACTGACGCTCTAGTGGTAGAAGAGCACCACGAGCGGGAGTGTAGCCTCCAACCTTAGGCCATCGGACACCACGGGGCATCACAGACCTAGCCAGGTAGAGCACAGAACGAGCCAGATATGACAAAAGGGAGCAGGTGTGTCAGAGCATCGTAGTGGCGCACACGGGTGGCATACAACTCGTAGCGAAGAGCTCGATTAGCTCGATCCAGACCATTAGTGTAACACCCCCATGTAATGGTGCACAGCGAACACCATGATCAGTGCCAAATCATTTTGCTAAATAGGATATGATCACTTTGAATTTCATATCTCATTTCAAATTCCACTTCAAAAGGCCCTAGAATTTTATTGTGATAAAATAATTTGCAAACATTAAGAATAAATTGTTGCACACTTGTGATAAATCACAAAACAAATGCTGTTAAGGAAAACAACATCACCTTGATGTTGGAGTGGACCCCACCATCAATAACAGCACCTCAAAGCATTTTAATGTGCTCTTAAATTCAATTGGGAAATGCAAACAGACTCCAAAAATGCTCAAAGTGTATGTGGCCATGCAGAATATTGCAAGATATTATTTGGAGCAAGTCACACATTTTTGCTATGGAGAATTAGAGCTAAAATTAAATAAAACAGAAGCTGCAAAAGAAATCAGAAAAGAAAAGGGAAATAAAAAGAGAAACTGGACTGTGCACTTAAGCCCATAGCTACAGTGCACAGCCCAGCCCACTCCCCGATCGTCTCCCACCTCTTGCCCCCCTCTCTCTCCTTCGCGCTGTCGAGCCAGGAACGCGCGCGCGCTAGTCCAGACCCCCCCCTCGCGATCTTTTCCCTCTCAGCTGGCGTCGATCGGATAAGAGCGAGCCCCGCAGCCCCTGGACACCCCTGTTTCGCCTCTCCTCCTCTCCTTCGTTCTCCCCCATCGATCCCGAACGCAGCCACCGCCATGGCCGCCGGCTAGCCGTGCCCGTCGTCCACCCCACGCTACGCCAGCAAGTCCTGGAGATCCGCGGAGTCATCCTCTTCCTCCTGGTGCACTGGTCTGCGTCCGAGGAGCCCCTATGCCGTCGCCATCGAGCTGCTTCATCCTCGGATCCGAACGCGCGCCATCGTCGATTCATCGCCATCACTGCACCACCTCTGCTCCGGGCCTTCCCATCACCGTCAGTGAGCTCCCCCGCGTCTTCCTCGTCCTCTCCGCGCTCCCGAACGCCAGCGTAGCTAGCTCCCGCCATGGCCGAGCTCTGCTCGCCGCCATGGCCGACGTAGCGCTCGCTACATAGCAGCTCGAGCCTCTCTGTGCCGACCAGGGAGCTCCTGGTGATCGCTAGATCCCATCCCGCGCAAGAGCCGCTCGAATTGCTTGTTGTATACACGCGCCCGAGCTCGCCCGAAAGTTCCCGCCGCCACGGCTCATCACCGGTGCCCTTGCCGGCCATCTTAGCACGCGCTCGTAGCCTAGATCAACGCGGACGAGCTTCAGCTGCCCGTAGATGGTCTCAGCACGCGAAATGGAGACCGGGGCTGCAAACCCGAGCCTCGCCGGCGATTCTGGCCTCGCCGGAGCTTCGCCGGAGCGCGCCACCGCGTTTAAACCAGCGCTGGGTCGCTGACGTGTGGGGCCCCTACCATTAGCGCTTAATACCGACCGTAATCAGTCACTGACTGCGAGCCCGGTTACTGCAACGTTTAGATTAGCTGCTAATTAATCCACCTCAAGACACTGACACGTGGGGCCCCCTCACTTAGCCTAATTAAACCCCTCTGTTAAACTTAACAGAGAATGACAGGTGGGGCCCCTCCTAATTAATCTGTAATTAGATTAAATTTAACTCCGGATTATAACTGAGTCAATGACAGCTGGGGCCCACTGGTCAGTTTGACCAGTCAGCCCCACTGTTGACTGCTGATGCAATGCTGATGTCATTAATGAATTTTCGAATTAATATTAATTCTGTGAATTTCAGAAAATCATAAAAACTTCCAAAAATCATAGAAATTAATCTGTAACTCGGATGAAAATAATTTATATATGAAAAATAATCAGAAAAATCCAAAGAATCCAATTATGCTATCCATTCATCTATCACATGCTCCTAGAATGATGAACATGGAACATTCCCCCTCCGGACCATCAGTCGATAAACCCAAAGACCCGGGAAATATCGTCAGATATTCGCCCGCTCCGTCTGCTACGTGTACTACCGTGTTAGACCACCCCTAGCACTGCATGTAGTCATGTCATGCATCATGATGCATCTGTTTGCTTGTATTTATTGTTTCTTCCCCCTCTTCTCTCCGGTAGACACCGAGACCGACGTCACTGCTGCTTACGACTACGCTACTGAAGACCAGCCTTTTGCAGCAGAGCAACAAGGCAAGCAAAACCCCCTTGATCATCCCGATATCACCTATTCTCTCTCCCTCATGCTTGCATTAGATTTTGCTACTGTACTTGAAGGTACCTATTCTGATGCATAGCCTGTTTTTGATTGCTTCTACTACTTTACCTGCTATCATAAAATGCCTAGCATAGGTATGGTTAGTGTCCCCCTGTGGTCCCCCACTCTTATTACTGTTGCCCCTGCTCATCATCGACGACACCGAGGACTTGAAGATAGAAGACTCAATCGTCATGATTGACAAGCCGTTACCGACACATCACCACACACACCCCGAGTGTGATACTTCGAGAGTGATTCCTCGGATATCCACTTAGGGCACTGACACACAGCCACTATGACTTGACACTGAAATACGTGTGACAGAAGGAACTGAAGGGACAGGCGGTACCACTCTGTTGAGGTGGACCTGAGTTCCCGACAGTCTCTTGAAAGACGGTTCGGCCCCAAGGGTACCCGTGTGTGAGATGTGGTGGGGTGCGCCGGTAAGGCACCCAAAGGGTTACTAACGAGGCGTGGCCGAACATCTGATGTTGATGCCACAAGTCCTCGAGACGGGGTGACGGGATGGGGGCACCGATCGTCGCCGCAGGCTAATATGACACTAACGGGTTTGGATATGTGATCTGAGTAGGCCTCTGGCCTCTTTCGCACTGACCACCACGCGGGTACAAGTATGGGCATTCTGCGACCGTACATTCGACCGAAACCTCTTCAGATGTCACATTGAGCGACACGCGCCCGGGTGGCCCGCGACAGCACCGTCTTTGTATTAAGAGGTGTTAGGACTGACGCCGGCCGTGAGCGTAACGTGCAGGATTGCGAGGGCGATTGGCCCATGACCCCGAGCAATTAGGATGTAGACCGACGTGCTGGCCTCTCTGCTGAGCCTAGGTAGGATTACGACGTGTCGATCGGCCGAGGCCGGGTATGACCAAGAAATTGTATCCGGCCAGAGTTTATTGAGCGTGTTGGGTAAGTTTGTGCACCCCTGCAGGGAAGTATTATCTATTCGAATAGCCGTGTCCACGGTTATTGATGCTCAGAGAGTATCCTGATCTATGATAACTAGAACTGGATACTTGTTGTGATAAATGGAAATGTTGGCTCCGGGATTGCTTTCTCATAGGGAGTCGAGGAAGAATCTCTGGGCCTTGCTACTATATGCTTTAATTATACAAATGCAAATCTGCACTCTTCTAATGCTGCAAGACGCTGAAGATGCTAGTCTTCGATAGGACTAGGCCCTCTTCTCTCTTCTGGCATTTCTGCAGCTTAGTCCAAAGATATAGCCCCATTCCTTTGATACTGGTGCATATCTAGCATAGTTATGATGTCAGTCTTGCGAGTACTTTGGATGAGTACTCACCGTTGCTTTGCTCCCTCTTTTCCCCTTGATACGATTGCCGCGATCAGATGACGGAGCCCAGGATCCAGCTTACCCCGTCGACCACGACTACTACCCCGACGGAGGCCACTACCACCAGGATGGAGCCTACTACGACGTGGATCTCGCTGACGGCCAGGAGTAGTTCGGAGGCTCCCAGGCAGGAGGACTGCGCCTTTTCGATCGTAGTTTGTCGCTGTTATGCTCAGCCTTCTTAAGGCAAAACTTGTTTACTTTAATGTCTGTACTCAGATGATGTTGCTTCCGCTGACTTATGTACTCAGGCCTTTGTATTCGAGCCCTCGAGGCCCCTGGCTGTAATATGAAGCTTGAATTATTTCAATTTGTGTTTAGAGTTGTGTTGTGATATCTTCCCGTGAGTCCCTGATCTTGATCGTGCATAATGCATGTATGATTGGTGCACGGTTGAGGCAGGTGGCGTCACAAGTTGGTATCAGAGCCGACTGCCTGTAGGTAGCCCCCTTTCCACATCCTTGGCCGAAGTTGAGTCTAGACTTTGAAAAACTTTTACTAACACTGATGTTGTGGCTTGCGGGCCCACGTCTCAATCGGGTGGTATTAGGATCTTTTATTCCTTATCTATACTCTAGGTTCTGATCTCTCTTCTCTTCGGGTTAAATGATTTTACTAACTCTGACATTAGGATCTCGTGATTACATCCACCTGGAGAACTTCTCGTTGACAATCTTGCTTTTTGAAAGTATGATGCACACACTGTCATTTGACATCCTCTGAACTTTTTGTTACAAATGCATCCCGCTAGGCAGCTCGTACGTATGACTATGGCTGCCGATGCGACTGGGTTCCCGGCTATTTTGGTCGATCTCTTGGCCAGGCTGGGATATCGCTGGTACCCTGAGTACATGGTGTACGAGGACTATCGCGAGTTCAACCAGGAGCAGTATCACGCTGAGATGCGTATTTACGACCGACAGCCGCTCGCCAGCACTGTGTTGCACACCTATCATGGTGAAGGTGTGACCGTCGACTGGGCAGTCCACGATGCTGCCTATGCTGCTATCGTCCGACTTCGTGGATTGTACCATGACCGCTTGGAGCATACTGCTTTTAGATGCATCCCGTATGTTCCTGCTGGGGATGAGACTGGATACTACACTGCTGTCCACACCGAGTATGTGACACGGCGTTACGACCCGCAGGTCTTGATCCAGTACATTCAGCCTCTGGATCGTACTGTCCGAGCTGTGACTGTTGAGTTGTATGAGACTCGTCTTCGTCTCTACGACGCTCTGACACAGTTGATGCCCACAGTCGATCTGAGGATACAGCTGGAGCATATCCTGTATCCGTGCAGGACACAGATGCCACCAGCTCTCGATTGGCCTGCTGTTGGAGGTGATGTTCCTCCCCGTGGACCTATGCTCCTTGTCTGAGACCAGGTTCTGCATCAGAGTAACTACGAAGCGCAGGACCCCTACATCGAGGGTACCCTGCATCGACACTGGAGGTTGCCCGGCGCCGACAGCTTAGGAGGCAACAGTTCTTCCTGATGTTGATGTAGCATATCGCTATGTCCCGTTGTTGTATCTCTCCACCGCGTGCCTGTGTGCCGGCTAGTTTGTCTAGATTACTTTCTGTATCGGACTTGTACCGCTGGTTTGTATCAGACTTATGTACGGATCATTATGTCATGTATGACTACCGATGTTGTATTTATTGCCTTTCCTTTGACTGTGCATACTACTTCATGAATGAATCCTTGTCGTGATATTACTCAAATACTGAACTACCACTGTTATAAATTAGCAGGATGGTTAGACCAATGGGACGTGGCCGTGCAGGCAACGCACCACCACCTCCACCTGAATACATGTCTGGGATGATTCAGCAGATGGATCAGCGCCAGTTCATGCAAGGACTCGTGGACCAACTCCCTAGGCCCAATATGAATCAGCAACCAGCCGCAATGTCACTGTAGGACTTTGTGCATCTCAACCCGCCTACCTACCGCAACTCAACTCAGCCGCTAGATGCTGATGATTGGCTCTGCGACATTGCGCACATACTGGAATCTGCTATGGTTTCCCCTGCCAACCACGTCAACTATGCGGCCTACTTTCTGAGATGTCCCACTGCTCAGTGGTGGAGCAGCCACAAGCATACTCTGCTAGCAGGAACCATCATTACCTGGCCAGAGTTCCAAACTGCTTTCCGTGCTCGCCACATTCCTCAAGGAATCATGGACCGAAAGAAGCAAGAGTTCCGCAACCTTACCTAAGGCAGTAAGACTGTGGACGCTTATCAGCAGGAATTCCTTGACTTGTCACGCTATGCTGAAGAGGACATGCCAACTGATGCTCGCAGACAGGAGAAGTTCCGTGAAGGACTTCACCCGGATGTCCACCTTGCTCTCCTTGCTCACGAATTCCCTGACTTTGCCACCTTGGTGAACAAGGCCATCCAGATTGAAACGGGTCTGTAGAGGTACAAGGACCACACCAAGCGCAACCGTGACGTGGGTTCATCTTCGGGCTCACGTCCTCAGAAGCAAAGGGTCTAGATCCCCAACAACATGTTCCGTCCTCCTGCTTATGCTCCGAGGCCATCCTATACGGCGCCTCGTCTGCCTCCTCCACCGTCAAGACAGCCTAGAAATGCACCGCCAAGAGCTCCTCCTCCTTCCCGTCCTGAGGATGGACTGTGCTTCAAGTGCGGCCGTCCAGGTCACCGTGCTAAAGATTGCAGGCAGGGTCAGAAACAGCTTGCGCTGCCGAACTACCAGCCCCGCAACACCAATGCCAGAGTTCCTTATGCTCGTGGTCAGGCCAACCACACTGATATGAATGAAGCTCAAGACCAGCCTTTTACTGTGATGGGTACACTTCTTGTTAACTCAATACCCGCATCCGTTTTATTTGATTCGGGATAATCGCATTCATTCATGTCAGAAGAGTTTGTATCAAAGCATAACCTTAAGTGCGAAAAGATGGACATTCTAGTAATGATATCCACTCCCGCGGGCAACTGTCAAACCTCAGTGGTTTGCCCCAACATTACCGTTGAAATTGAAGGACTAGAATTCCTTGTCTCGCCCATTGTATTAAAGTCTTCCAATATTGACCTACTGTTGGGAATGGAATGGAATGGAATTGAGAAAACATTTTTTTATATAATTTGAATTTGAATTTGAAGTGGATTTGAATCATAGTGGCAATTTAGCATACCTAACATGATGACATGACAACTTAATTAAGGAAGCAACAGTAGCTTTATTACAGGGATGTTACAAGTCGGTTTTTACCAGTTTTAGGAACCTTCTAGAAAGTTCCAGACCAGTACTTTCTCTTTTTCTTTGCTATTTTTTTTCTTCTTTCAAAAATTTGATAAAAAATAAAAAAATTATCGGAATTTGAAAAAATGTTCGTGCTTTCACTACAGGAATCAGGTTCTTTGCCGTCCGCCATGACAGACGGCAAAGGCACAACCACGGACGGCAAAGACCTTTGCCGTCCGCCGTCCGCTGGCGGGCGGCAAAATTTTGGGCCGAATAAACTCCGGCAAAGAGGTCCTTTGTCGTCTGCCTTTGCACAGCGAACGGCCTTTGCCGTTAGCCAACCACTTCTTTGCCGTCAGTCAGACTGTCACAGACGGCAAAGAAAGGAAACCTTTGCCTACTATTGTTTTTACACAGACGGCAAAGAGCCTGGTATAGGTTAAAAAAAAGCGGTCGTCATTTAGGTAGTGGCCGTCCTTGCCCAAGGACGAAGGTGGTGTTGGTGCATGGTCGCGGCGGCGGTTGGCAACTCCGGCAGGGCGTTGGTGGTGGTGGAGGAGGGTCTTCGGTGGTCGCGGTGGCACCTGCTCCTTCCTGTCGCTGCAGTCGTTGCTCGAGCTCCGGAAGTAGGGAAGCAGAGACACCGGGGAGAGAAGCAGCGGCGTCCGTGGCTCACTCCGGCGACTGCTGCCACTGCCGAGGAGCTCCAAGGCGAACGCGCGGCCGACCTCTTCCTTGAGCGCCTGGCGAGGTAGAAAGAAGGAGAGGAGAGAGGGTCCGGTGAGGGGCGGCACGGGAACGGGCAGATCTGACCGGCGGGGTGTCGGATCGGGTCGGGAACGGCGGCGACGTCCATGGGAGGATATGGCCGGCGGGTGCCGGATCGAGGATGGGGAGGGTCGGGTGCTCGGGGAAGGACGAGGCCTCGAGGCCTCCAGATCGGGCGGCTGCAGGAGACCGGGTCAAGGGCGCGCTGCGATTGGGGCACTGCTGCTGCGCTCCGGCGGTCGCCGGACCTGGCGATGTACAGAATTCAGGGAGGAGGACAAGAGAAAGAGAGGAGGGAGATGTGTACGTGCGTGTGTGGGGTGGGCCTGTACGTGCGCGTGGGGTGGTGGGTTCTGGTTGCTGCATGCGATGCGTGGTGGGGTGGCTGCCCCTGCCACATCATCGATCCAGGGGAAGTTGGTTTGATCCAATAGGAAACCGGCAAGCTTTTTGTGTTTGTTTACCCTATTAATATTGACAAAATAAACAATTAAAAATTTAGTAAATTTTCTTAAACTTTTTGTACACCTTCTAGGAATCATAAAGCAATACCACGCAAAATTTCAAATAATTTAGACCATGTTTGCATTTTCAGGGAGAGAGAGAGGGGTGGGGGCGGGCACGGACGTTAGATAGGTTAAGTCGAATCTTTGCCGTGTGCCCTTCTTTGCCGTCTGCTTTTAGGCTCTTTGCCGTCTGCTAGCAGATGGCAAAGATTGGAATGATGGCAAATAATATCTTTGCCGTGTGCCCTTCTTTGCCGTCTGCTTTTAGGCTCAGACGGCAAAGATTGGACTGATGGCAAATAATATCTTTGCCATGAGTCCCTTCTTTGCCGTCTGCTTTTGGAAAGCTGACGGCAAAGACCTTCTTTGTCGTCCGCTAGCAGACGGCAAAGATCTGGCAGACGGCAAATAACTGAATTCCAGTAGTGTTTCTAAAAAATGTTCAAAAGAAATCACAATTTCTTTAAAAAATCACGGTTTTAAAAAGAAATTCAAAAATTATTTGGAATTCCAAAAAGTGTTTACTTTAAAAAAACTTTGGAATTTCAAAATTTGTTTGCATATTTTAAATTTTTCAAAAAATGCTCGTGCTTTTCAAACGATGTTCAGAATTTCAAAATTTGTTCACAAGTTCAAAAAATGCTCAAACAATTCAAAAATAGCTTTTTTTTAAAAGAGAAGCAAATATTTTAAAACAAACACTAGAGTGCTTGTTGCCACAGTATCGCCTACTGCCGTACGGTTCCGCTACAGTACATCGGTCCTCTACTGCGCCTGGTCTCCCGCTCGCGTCACCAATGGCCCAGTTGGGCGCGCCCTGTGCGAAGGGCGGCTGCTTGCCACAAAGAGCGGCACATGGGAGCTCTCGCTGCCGCACATATCAACCGTCCAGCCATGGCGTTCGCTGCCCTCAAAAGCTGCTTCCGCACACTCCTGCCAGACACCGTCGATGCCGTCATCTGACGGCATCGTCCACCACCAGCGCAGCTGAGCTCCCTGGTCTCCCCCACCACCAGCGCGCACATGCCCTCGCTCACGCCGACCGCTGTTCGAGGACGACACCGCACAGGACGAGCCCGAGCCGACGCCACGCTCTCACGCCCGGCGATGCTGCTCTTCGACGGCTGCTTCCTGCCGCGACCGCATGCACGGGACCAACGCCTTGCGCGCCCTGGCCGACGGTCCATGCGCTCGTCCAAGCGCCGCCACGCCAGCGCACGCCGCCGCCACCGGCCATCGAACGCCCACGCTCCAGCTGCCGGGGGGCCCACATGGCAATGACTGCTGCCGCCAGGCTCGCAAGCCGGCTCGGTCCAGCCCGAGCCAGAGCAAACCTTGGGCCGAGTCTCGTATTGGGGCTCGCCGGAGCACCAAGCTCGAGCCAGGTCGGCTCGTCGCCGGTGAGCTTTTGGCAGGCTCGGGCCGAGCCCGGCTCATGTTCACCATGAGGTATATGTGTGTCAATGTTTTTTGCTGTTTGAAATTTTTTAGGCCACTTTAAATAGTCAAATTCAATTGCTTAAAATTGCATCTTATATTCAACTAGTTGAGTGCTCGTGCCGTTGTGGGAACATGAAACATTGATCAAACACGAAATCCACACTCAATTGTTTTGACAAGTGTTTTGGTACGTGCAGGGAGGACGCACCATTTAGGTTCATTTGTTTATTTGGTAAGTGCGGGGCGACGTACCAAATCGTCTGGTAGGGACATTTATAACGATAACGATTGAAAGAGGGACGACGTACCATCGTAGAGGGAGCTAGGTGCCGTACAATAATTCACCAACTCCCTTTTAATAGTAAAGATTTGGTCAGTACAGGGACGACGTACCGAATTGTCTGGTAGAGACATTTATAGCGATAGGGCACACGATATCATATGTGATCCTCGGTTCTCTGACGATGATCGTGCAAAGATCACTACCATCACGTGGTCTATCTGGCATTCCCAAAACCGTATCAAGCAGCGGGAGGAAGGACGTGACCCGGCTGCTACTATTCGAGCAACGAAGGAGACGATCGCCCTCCTTCATCTTCCCCACAAGGCGGCATCAGTTTTGCCAGGTTTCGGCTGGCGTCCACCCGACTCGGGTGTAGTAAAGATCACCATGGACGGTGCGCTCAACTTTGCAGATGGGCGAGGTGGTGCAGGTGGCGTCGCTCGCTCGCCCACGGCATTACTGGGTTCATGGTGCAAACCCTATACGGGGTCTCGGACCCCCTGATCATTGCGGCTCTTTCACTGTGGGATGGAGTCCGTTTTGCTACTCGTCGAGGATTTTCGCATGTGATAATGGAAGTCGACTGTCTGGAGTTGGTGACACTCTGGAACACTCGCCACAATTCTCGTTCTATTTTGGCTCCTATCCTGTTAGAAATAGGAGTGCTCAGTACCGTTTTTTAATTTCTTTGATATTCAGCATGTAAACAGGTCAGCAATCCTTGTGGCGCATCTTTGTGCAAAACGTGCATGCACCTTGAATGTGACTGAGAGCTCGCTTGATGAAACTCCTAGCTTCCTTGTGACCAGCCTCTTGGCTGATTGTCCTAGGAATGTGTTTGTCTGAATAAAGCTCTCTGATTTGTCCGCAAAAAAAAAAAGATAGCAATTGGGATCACAATCATTCACGGCAGGCGTCATTGACATGGTGCTGGTATTCTAGAAAAATTGAATTCTTTTATTTCTTTCGAATTGCTGGAAGGTACATAGTTAAACATGTCAAGGTCGACATACAACAAATAAGAGAACAAACACCTAAAATTTTGGTTTATGGGTCATGGCAAAAATGTAGGGATAAAAAAGAACTGGTCTCATGGCAAAAACAAAAAATGAACTTCGCTAATTTGATTTCACATACACAAATTAGGATCACAAGAAACATGTGTCCTTGTGTTGCCGATGCATAAGAAAAGATGCAGATGGCTAGCTGCCTCTCTTCTCTAAGCTAATACTAATGCTTCAACTTTTTGACCCATCCAAAACAAGCAGACATGCAATTAATAGCCCTGCGCCTGATAAAAGTAGCTGCTGTTAGGGAAATCAGCTCCCTCAATTGTTCAGTTTCAGGAACAAGGTAGGGGAACAGAACAACACTGAACAAACACCCCTAGTTTGTTTACTGAACTATGAAGTGAAATCTGAAGCAGAGGGAGAGTAGAGAGCAACTGAAATGGATCGCTCACCAGGGCTGAGAAACCCACAACGACGACGTGCTCAACAAAGCCGGCGGTGCGCAAATGAGGCTCCACAAATGCAAAGTCCTTCGCATCCTCCACCGGCTGTGTCGTCGCCCATCACGGGACGGTCATGGACGGCAGGGCCCACCGGCGCGGCGCAGGCCCCAGCGCGGCAACAGGATGAAGCCCGTTGCCCCTCCTCACGCGGCCGCCGAGGAACCTGCGGTGCTCCTCCTCGCGCTGCCGGCGCGGGTCCTGCCCGTGGCGACACCTCCGCCGCCCGTGTGTCACCGGTGAAGAAATCGAGATGGGAATCGCATCCATGCCCGGCGGCCAGGGGCGCCGGCCTCCAGAAGATTCGAGATGCGGTGGTGAGAGGTGGGGAATTGGATACGGTCGTGTTGTGGTGGAGAGAGTGGGCTGCGTTAGGTTTTCTGAGTCGTTCGGGGCGTTCGCTTCCCAGAACGAACTACCGACCGTGGATGACGTGGCTGATGATGCGCTTTATGATTCGTGAGGTGCTATGGACGGTGATGGAGGCGTTCGGACGAAAGTGTTTCGTGCCACACGTGTGTGTGGCACTTATCATTTGGGTTAAAATATTGGCAGGCGTCATTGACATGGTGCTGGTATTCGAGAAAAAATGAACTCTTTTATTCCTTTCGAATTGCTGGAAGGTACATAGTTAAACATGTCAAGGTCGACATATACAACAAATAACAGACACACAACGATTATCAGAGATGTGAAACCCAAGCAGTACAATATGTTTGAATAGAAGAAATCGATGGAAAAAGCAGAGCAATGCATGGCTACTGGTCACGGACGATGAGCTCGGCCTTGGGCCTTGGCGTCTCCCTCCTGGATCCGGTACATGTCGCCGAGGCCCATATGAGCCATGAGGAACCAGACCATGGTGATGAGCTCGCCGCCACGGCTGAGCTGTCGGACGTGCGTGCTCCCGCGGCACTTGCCCGCCGCGTACGTGAGCATCTCCACCCACACCTTCGGCACAACCTCCCACATATGGTCCTCTCCCAGACACCTCAGTGCCTTTCCCAGGATCACGCTGTCGAACAGCACCGACTTGCACTGGTCGCCCTTTACCACCGATGGCTCCTTAGTCGTGTTCACGCCCAGCAGCATCCTCCGCGCGTCGACATGGTCGGGGTCCCACGCACGTGTCACGGTACCGGAGCAGCACGATGCCTTTCGTTGCCGACAGCATCTCCGGTTGCTTGATCAGAAGATACAGCATGTACTCCGACAAGGTCTCGCCGATTGGCCTCATCTTTTTCTCCGTGTCCTACATCGCCGCGGTTTTCTCTTTCAGTTCGTGGTAGCACAGATCCGTTGCGATGTGCCACAGCAGGAGGGACTCGTCAAACTCCTTGTCCACACTATCGAAGAGGATGGTGACCAGCTTTTCTGCCGTGACCTCGTCGTCAGCGGCTTCTTGTGTCACTTCCTTCAGCTTGTTCGTGATGTCCTCACGAAGCTCCTTGAGGACTTGCCTGCCACGGTAGCCGCACGCCTCATTCAGGTCTTTGTAGTCCAACTTCTTGGCTTCAATGGCCCTGTCCCTGAGCTCATCAAACAAGAACTTGAAGAAGACGTCCTTCTCCAGCCCCTTTTTCGTTTCTTCTCCGGGTTTGCAAATTCTCGGTCGACTCAGAATTAGTTTGAGTGGACTGAGAATTAGTTTGAGGAAAAGGAGCCACCAAGGGGTCTTCTCCTGCCCTTCCCTAGAGGATAGGAGGCGCTCGCGACAGATGAAGAAGAAATCATCGAAGATATCCCCGACGGGAAGCGTCCCAGCGACCCTGGTGAGCGCCTGGACCATCCGCGGGCCACACAGGAGGCGGCTGAGACCGCCTCCCAAAGTGTTCGGCTTACCCAGGCAGTAGCTAACGAGGTTCAGCTGTGAGGTCCTCTCTGACCAGCGCCGAAGCCGTGGCCGCAGCCACACCCGCAAGGACCTGACGGCGCGCGCGAGCCACGCTAGTCGCCCCGTCTTTTCGAGGAAGACGAGCACCCGATGGGAGGACAGGAGCATGGCGAGCGCGGTGGTGTCAAGCCCGATGCCGCCAAGGAGCAGCGCGTAGGTGATGGCGATGTCGACGCATGTGAAGCCGCCCTTGTCACGGTGGAAGAAGATGAGTAGGGAGGAGACGAGGCAGGCGGAGGCGAGGAAGCGGAGGACCCAGCGGAGGACCCAGCCTTGCCTGCTGTGGATGACAGGGAACTTGGTGTACACCATGTCGTAGATGAAGTTGAGCTCCACCTCGATGACCTTGAATGCCTTGGCCGGCGAGTTCTTTACATCGTCACGCTGGACGAAGTAGGCCTGGTTGATCTTGCGCTCCTTGTAGCTGAGGATGAACAAGGAGCGCAAGATCAGCCAGGCCTACTTCCTCGAGGCTAGTCTGCATGCATATGCATATGCTAGTCTGCATGCATATGTATATGCATATGCATCGAGCTGGAAGGAAGTAGCCCTGGCATATGCATCGACCGGCCTTAAACCAGAGTAGAGTAAGACTCCTATGCATAGTCGTCGCCCTTAAACCGACGGCCGTACATTCGTAGAACAGATCCTTTCCTTGTTTGGAGAGAAAAGAAAGGAAAAGAAAAGGGTAAAGTGAAAGAATGTATAATAAAAGAAAATTCGCATGCACTGCATATAGTGGTGTCTGTATCAAGATAATAAAAGCTGCAGGCAGAATGTGCATGCATACATGGAAGGTTTGGCGCTAATACTGCCCAGCCAACCGGCAACGTGATTGCAATGACAGCATGCAGAAAGGAAGAAAGAAGAGCAAAGATCATTAGCATGCAGCATCAGATTGCAACGAAAGCATGCATGCATGAAATGCAGTGGTGTCTATATCAAGATATAACCAAAGCAGAAAGCAAGTTATTCTGGCTATCGATCTCCTTTATAACAAAGTGGGATATGGATACAAACCACAACGTTAGCGTACGTACGGCCTTTCTTTATTTACAACACTAACAGTTCAAAAAAAATTTATTTTAACAAGTAAAAGAAGTCAGTTCTTTCATTAAGGCCAGGCAATAGTGGAGGTTTAGCTAGAGCGTTTAACAGAACTTAGCTACTATAATACGTACTGGCGAGCAAAGCAAACCAGTGGTGTCTCTATCAAGATAATAAAAGCTGCAGGCAGAATGAGTACGCAAGCATTTCTCCTATAAAAGGAGCTAGTCTACCCGCCATCCTGGTTTATCTGCGTCGCTCTTTCATCCTGGTTCGCACGATCTACTGCGATTGGTCCTTTCTACAGTGCTGTCAAGATTTCGGCTGTCGGTTTCTCTGCACGTATTGGTTTGATATTTGAGTGGATGACGGGTGGGGCTCCTTTGCCCGCGGGCCCAGCTCTCTGGTGTGACTCGTGTGTGTCTTCGGTGAGAAAAGGGGTGGAATGCACCAATCGTGGGGTTCAGCGCATCCAACGTGGGGTGGGTGGACTGACGCAGCCCTTCTCTCACAGTCGTCAGCTGCACCCGGCTGCGTCTCTTCCTCTTGGCAACTATTGGGCCCACCCGTCGGTCTCTTGGGTAGGCGCGCTTGTCCGGTGAGGTGAGCTGCTCCCTTTTGCCCGTTGGGGTAAAGAACTACCTCGCCTAGTGCCTGCTGCTACTCGGGCTTGTTTGGACGTGTTCCGCTGCAGGTGGCCACTCTTGCGTTTGTCCCCACGTGTCGGTCGGGTGGGGGTTTTCTTCTTGGTTTCTTTAGGAGTTACAGCGCCTGCGCGCACTGTTACTGCCGGGGGAGACGTTGCTCCTCCCCCGCGCGAGTTTGGTTCCTGTTCTTTTTTTCCCCACGTCTCAGTTGCTCTTTGTGTCTGCCGCTGGGTCCGTTCGTCCTGCGGTCCGCTTGTCAGCGGGGTGGGTCATCTCGGGCCATTGTGCCTTCCGTTTGCGAGCCGTTCTCCTCTCTCTCCTTTTCCCTCATCGCCTGCCTCACTCCCTTCCCAGCAAGGTTCACTTCGCCCGTCGCCGCCTCTTCATCCTTCATCGCCCACCATCATCGCCCACCATCGTGTTCCTCGTTGCCCGCTTGTCAGATCGCCATGGCGCTCCTCGCTGCCGCTACTGCTACTGCAAGCGGTTAGGGTATGGATCTGCGTCCCCTTCAACCAAATCGATTTCGTGCCTCTAGTGCCTACAATATCCTTGTCTTATACCGATTTGTTCTTGTTTTCCCCTTCTCGCTCGCTTTCCATTTGCAGGATCGCTGCTGCTGGCTTGCTGCTTCGTCTTGTGAGCAATGCATATCGGTTGGTTAGTTTGTGCAGCGGTTGTTGTGTCTGAATAGGATTCTTAGGTTTCGCTGGGTTGATTCCTAGGTTTCGCTGGGTTGATTCTTAGGTTTGACTCGGTTGGTATAAGTTACGGGCCTTTTGCCTTGATCTATTTTTCTGGCTGTTGTACGCATGTTTGCATAAACATGATTCTGTGGTCTGACACAGCTGATGGACGTTCAGGTTTCTGTATAAATTGCAACACCTTCTAGACGTGCTGTTGTGGGGTGACCTATGTGCATTTTAATATCCATTCTGCGTGTGTTGTTCTGTTTATTTTTCAGGTACTGTCGCTCTCCACCAAATTCTCTGTTGCCAGAGTTTGTGCTTCCCTTGCTAGGTCTACTTTGGTTGCATCCAGTCTTATATATATAGTATAGTCATTCTTTCCTTTTGGCTTTGTTCTTTCTGTTGTCTGCTTGTCGTCCCTGTATCCAGTTTGTTTGTCATGCCTGATGTATCTTGTGTGCATTTACACATTTGTTGGTGAAATAAAAAGGTATTGCAAGCATCGCTCTGTGCAAGGAAAGGGTGTGTGCATTCTGATTTAGTTACTTGTTCTCCCAGTCTGTCTTCTCCGGATGCTTATTTTCTTCTGTGTTCTAGGTCCTGCTGCAGTTTAGCTGGCCCGCCTCCTCGTGTACTGACTTTCGTCTTGCCAAGGTTCCGTCTTCCTCCTTCGACCTTCCTTTCTTTTGCTCGTTTCATATGCAGTATTTTACTCGTTCTAACTGTGTGTGTTCCGTGCGTTGTGACCTTTCTTCCTTACTATTACTTATTATTGTTCCTTACTGTTTTTGTAACTTGTGTGCCTCTTATTATTGTCTCATTGCTTTGTATACCCAGGATGTGTGCTGTTATATCTTTTGTCATACCTATTCTGGAAACCGTGGCAGCAGACTGTGCTTTGCCTCCTCTTGGCTACCTATGTGAAGTTGATGGGGATGGGACTGTGATGGCTGGGGTAGAAGTTGAGATTCCTAGGGACGGCGTCTCGCTAATGCCGCAGAGGAAAAAAACATTGGAGCTCCGGGTGTCAAGGGTCTATGGATGCGTACGAGCAGGCCGCCTTACAGGCAATCAAGTTTTTGTAGGGGCTGAATGGCTTTATAATTAGAGATTACAATTATGAATGTGTTCTTCTCTATAGGAATTCTGGGAATGCTGCGGTTGCTGCTGCCGCGTCGGCTGTTCGCTACCCGGCTTATTTGGAGAGAGCCCTTGCTTGCATGCGCTTATCCTCGACTAACCCAGATATTGGTCCCTTTCATGCCTAACTGCAACCACCGCCGAATCTAGCATGTTGTACTCATGGCTTTTAGCGTCTATGTATTTTATTTAATTACTGAGAGGCGTTCTTGTTGGCCTGTCCACGGCTTGTCCTCGTGTGATGGGCCAGATGGTTTTATTTAATTAATGACTGGAATAAAGTAAGTGCTCCTTCCCTTTGTTCTCTTTGATACCTCTTTGGCCCATTAGACTTCAAGGTTTTTCCCACTTATAAAGGCCATAGTTGTCCTGGTCGGTTGGGCCCTGTATTTTCCTAAGTAATATTCATGGGCTCAGCTGGGCCTCTCTATCCTTAGTGGGCTGCATGCTCTTTCTTTCTTTTCGTTCCGTTGCCCCTTTATGCCTGTTACATTGTGCTTTTCTTTATTACCAGCATTGAATTATTCTTTTCCGAGCCTCCACAAAAACACTTTCAGAGGCTCGTTGGTGCATGTTTCCTCGTTTGTTGCAGTGCCATGGGGGTATATTTTTTCGTGCTTTTAGCTTTTGTGGTCACGGTATAGCTGCGCAACGGCCTGTTCCTTCGGGACATGGTACTGCTCCACGTCGTGCTGTTCCTCCACGACGCGTTGCTTGTACTGCACCTACTTTGCCTATTATACTCCTCAGGCCTGTCACTCTCCCTGTTCGAAAGAGGAATCGTATGTTCCCTTCCTCTTTTGCTGCTGTATATTCCTTTGAATATCTATCGTTGGTCAGGTCTTGTTCCCTTAGCTTGTGCCTTGGTTTTTATGTCCGTAGGAGATGGCTTCTTTCCATTCCTTAGTCTTGCTGAAACTGCCAGAAACTGTAAAAGGTGCAGGTTCTTGTTGGATAGGCTCCGTACTCATAACAAGGGTGGTTAGTTTACGTTTCCTTTTGTCTTGCCTAGAATTGCCTGCTTATTTCCTCTATGCCATATGAATGTCTTGTCATCTTGGTTCCCACAGATCATATCCTTAAATTACCCCTTCACCCTGATTGGGTTGGTTTTACGCCTGAGGAAGTGGACATACTTAAAGGTATGCCTCTGTGTTGTTCTCCACCATGCTGCTGTTTGCCCTGCCACAAATCCTCTGTTCTAATCGCATAGGATTTTCCTATAGCTTTCTATCCAAAGAGGCCGTACTATGGAGGCCCAGACTACAGTTGCAACCGCTGCCAGGCTAGCTTTTGGTGGCGTGAGAGGGTGAAATCATAGTCTGCTATTACGAAGAGACGGGTCGTTTACAACCTTTGTTGTAAGGCATGGAAGGTTTACATTCCACCCTTTAGGAAACCCATTGATTTTTTAGACTCCTTGCTTGATTATAAAGGCCCGCCCAGGCCCGCCCAGTCTGAGGTTCATTCAAAAGATACGCCAGTATAATTGTCTATTTGCTTTCACATTCATGGGGGCAAATATTGATCGGTCTGTTAATGATGGCGGAGGTCCAAAGATCTTTAAGATCAATGGGCAGGTATGTCATCGTATAGGCTCACTCCTCCCAAACAAAGGTGATGCCCCAAAATATGCAGAGTTAAATATACATGACCCACAGAATGAGGTGAATAACAGAATCTAGGCCTTGAACTACCATAATGAACCTGACAGTGGGTTAGATAAGGAGATTGTCGAAGGCCTTTTCAGAATGCTTGATGCAAATAATTCTTTGGTAAAAAAAAATCGTATGGCTTGCAAAATCTTGAAAGATAATGAACAATCAGCGATTTCAATAAGGCTTATAGCTCCTGGTGAAACTGATAGCCTGCAATTTAGCTTGCCTCAACAGATGAGCTAGCAGCTTTAGTTTTTGGCGAGTTTACCTTGGAGGCGCTGTGTCGGGATTTGATAATATGCGGTATAGGCGACTGGCTGCAATGTATTTCTTGTTTAGATACTTCTTATATACCTTTGTAGTATCCTCTGCTCTTCTCGTATGGTGAGCATGGGTTTTAGCTGGGTGTTCACTACATTGGCACTAATATCAATGACACAAGCGAGAGGGTGAAAATGACCATGCAAGACTACTACTGTTTTTGTTCACACTATAAACCAGAACAGCACAACCCATACCTCTATTGTGGCTTGTTATCATCACAAGCTGTGGTCGATTCACGAGCCTGCATTGATGAATGCAGTCTCAGTTTTATTATTAAGTGTAACAATGAGATGCGAGCTGAAAATCTTCAAGGCATTGTTGATGCGGTAGGCCAGGGTAAGCTTGATGGGTCACAGGTTGGGAAGAAAAATATTATGCTGTCGTCTTACACTGGTGGTCATCGGTATATGGGTGAGAATTTCAAAGATGTTGTCGCTTTCTCACATGTCCATGGGTCACCTGACATCTTTACGACTTTTACATGTAATCCAAAATGTCAAGAAATACTTGATGCTCTTGAGCCTGGCAAACAACATCGGATAGGGCTGATATTTGCTGTTAGGGTTATACCACATGAAACTTATGCAGTACCAACATCGGATTAAAAAACGGACGGGGTTTGGCCCTATTGTTGCTGGTACTACCCATTGCATGCCTCTTTCCATTTGCTTCTTCCCTTTTTATGTGTTTCTTACACTTCTTTTTGGTCTTTTGTCCTTTTTAACAGTGTTACACACTGTTGAGTTTTAGAAGAGAGGGTTACCACACGCGCACATCCTTGTTTGGAAGGAAAAGGAGGATTGTTGAGTTGTCATGCCAGCCCTGATAGATTCCTATATCTCGGCTGAGATCCCTGATCCTGTAGAGGATTCTTTTGGATATAACTTTGTTGCTGAGCTCATGATGCACGGGCCTTGCAGTGCTGATACATCAAATGCCCGTGCATGAAAACGGGGGTTTGTTCAAGAAAAAATCCAAAACCATTTCAAGATGAAACTTCAATTATGTAAACGGCTTTCCCATGTATAGGCGGCATGAAAATGGTCGTTTTGTAATGAAAAATATTACTAGGCTTGATAACAGGCATGTTGTTACATATACTATGACTATACTAAAAAAATTCCAAGCCCATATTAATGTTAAGTGGTGTAACAAAACATATGTCATCAAGTACCTATACAAGTATATTACCAAAGGACCAGAAAGATCAAAAACTTTGTTTGAAAATGTTAGGCGTGATGGCCACGAGGAGGTTGATGAGATCAAGGAGTATAGAGAGTGTGGTTATATCGTTGATTACGATTCATTTTAGAGAGTCTGTGGCTTTGAAATGCATAGTAAACCACTATCTGTTGAGAGGCTACCTGTCCATCTGCTAAACATGCATATTGTGCGTTTTCATACAAAGGCTACTCTGCATTCTGTAGCTAATAACAGCTGGCTATAGAGAACTATGCTAATGGAATGGTTTGTGGCAAATAGGCTCTATCCTACGGCTGGATCCTTGACTTATTGTGATTTCACTACCAGGTGGACCTGGGTAGCGGATAAAAAATAGGGTGCATAGGACCAGGAGTGATAGAATTGGTAGGATATATTATGTGCACCCTGCGAGTGGAGAGCTTTATTATGTTAGGATGTTGCTCATGATTGTCAAAGGCGCAAGGTGCTATGCCAAAGTTAGGACTTACAATGGCATCGTATATTTGACATTTAGAGAGGCATGTGCAGCCAGGGGGTTGCTTGGCGATGACATAGAATGGTATAATTCTTTTGATGAGGCTTTAAAATGGGGGATGGGGAATCAATTGCGCCAGCTTTTTGTTACTATGGTCCTCCACTGTGCTGTCAACGACGAAACTGATTTCTTTCAAAAATATGAAATCTACTTGAGTGATGATATTCAGCATAAGATCCAACAATCTAGAGATGATTTTTCATATGATGTTCCTCCTGTTGCTTTGAGAGACATGTTGCTTGTTGAATTAGCTGCCATCTTTGCTAGGAATGGGGCTTGTATTCTAGACCACAAATTGCCTTTGAAATCTACATGCCATGATGCTCCACTGCACACCGATATGGTTGCTGATGCATTGGATGTTGATGTTGTTAGTCTTCTTAAGAAAGCAGAAATGATGTGGTATAGACTAAACAAAGACCAACTGCATGCTTACACAACTATTATTGAATGGATTAGGTCTAGAAAAACTGGTTTCTTCTTTGTGTCTGGGTATGGCTGCACTGGGAAAGCAGTCCTTTGGAATGCTCTTGATGCTTATCTTAGAGGTCATAAGAGGGTGGTACTGTCAGTTGCGTCCTCGGGGGGTTGCTACCTTGCTTTTGCTTGCTGGTAGAACATCAAATTCTAGGTTCAAAATACCTATTGATTTACCTGAGCATGGCACTTGTGATATTAAAAGGTCTACCATGCTCTTTGCTTTAATTGAATCGATGGATCTTATTATATGGGATGAGGCATTGATGTCACATTGAAAATGCTTTGAGGCATTGGATCGATCCTTTCGTGACATCATGTCTGCCAGTGATCCTTCTTTGGCTAAAGTTCCTTTTGGCGGTAAGGTTGTTGTGTTGGGTGGGAACATTAGGTAGATTTTACCTGTCATTGAAGGTGGCTCCTGAGCATAGGTTGTTGGTGCTGCAATCACCAACTCTCCTCTATGGAATTTTGTAGATGTCTTGCACCTAAACATTAACATGCGCTTGACTGCACACACAACAGATCCTATCCTGCAGGTAGAGGTGGCTACCTTTGCTCAGTGGATGCTTAGTGTGGGCGATTGCACAACGCCTGTTGTGGTGCGGGAGAGGGAGTCAGCCCCGTCTTGGATAACCATCCCTGATGAGCTCTTGGTGCACTCTGATTGTAACAAAATTGATGCCATTGTTCGGGCTGTATACAAGGACCTTCCTATTAGGTCTTCTGATGTTGATTATCTAAGAGAGAGAGAGCCATTCTAATGTCAACAAACGAGGTGGCTGAAAAAATAAATGAGCATGTGCTTTCTTTAGTGCCTACCAGTGAGAGAGAATACCTAAGTTGTGATACTATGGGGAATTCTACTGATGGGGTTCGCAACCAAGATGCTTTCTATCCTGTCGAATATTTGAATGGGATTAAGGTGAATAACTTCCCATACCATAGGTTAGTGCTCAAAGTGGGCATTCCCATCGTGCTTTTGAGGAATCTGAGCCAGTGAACTGAGCTATGCAACGGCACATGGCTCATAATCACAAAACTTGCTGATTAAAAAATTGAGGCGATTGTTATCACTAGTTCAAACATAGGTGATATTATCTTCATTCCAAGGATATGCTTGACATCTAAGCATCCTAAATGGTCATTCACTTTGCATCACCGACAGTTCGCTATTACGGTCTCTTATGCTATGACCATTAACAAAATCAAGGACAAACCCTTGCAAGTGTTGGCTTGTACTTGGATACACCTATATTCACACATGGCTAGCTCTATGTGGAGGTCTCGTGTGTCACTTCAAAGAAATCATTGAAGATTTTGATTGAGGGAGAGGGTGGTGGGACTGCTTCTCAGATAAGGAACATCATGTTCCCTGAGATTTTCCAGTACATTCCCTAGGTCCTATTAATAATGATCCATACTATGTACATCATAGGCTTTTGGTTATTAACATTTTGGTAGTTTTGATGAGCTTGTTGTATACTGTTGCTTCATATTGCACGATTGCTACCTAAAATTGTTGTGTGCAATCTAATGCCTTATATTACATGTTTATCGCTTCCTATGAATTGTCTATCGGCCTTTAGGACTTTTTGGCTCAATAGCCTTTTGTAAGCACCCATCGTAATATGTTCACCCAGTAGTTGGTTTGTTTGTTTGCTTTTGGGTGCGTAGCTTATGAAGTGAGTCCATGCATATCCTACCTTTTGGTATATTTTTCCCTTTGTGCATCTTTTGAGACTATGCTTTACCGCTGCAGATGTTGAATGAGAAGATCAGTCTTCTCTTAGAGGTGCATGGCAAGGAGAGGAGCTGGAATGCGAAGGTTCTGGTGTCTCGCATCTGGCACTACCATGATGGGACTGATGAGGGTCCAATTAGGCATACTAACCTTGGGGTGCTTGACCAGGAGGTTAGTTGTAAGTTATATTGTATTTCCTTATGCTATATCTATTGCATTCTAGCCCTAACTCACAAAGACAGTGTGTAGGGCACCCACATGTATTTGCAGCTTGAGCCAGCAGAGCGCCCGAAAGATACATGATGCACTTCACTCGCTTTAGTACCGCAGTTTCTCAGCCGGATGCTGAAGATGAGTACCCATACTGCACTTGCAACCTCATATCCTTTGCGGATATCCCAATGCCAAGTAGCAACACTTCTCAGTTTCTTGGTTTGTCATCCTATGCTAGCTTCATCTATGCACTGTTTGCTCTTAGGCTTTCTTCATATTGCATCAATTTTATTCTCTTCTTTGCAGATGTGATTGGCTGAATCACTATGGTGACAGACATAGTGACTGTCCACTCTCAGCATCAGGCCCAGCCTTCAGACCCCAGGACTATTGATCTCCAGGATCAGTCATAAGTTTTCTGCTTGTTTTTTCTTCATTTCTCTTGTGCCTTGCTGTTCACCTTTCCTGACTTGCTGCTGCTGGGCTATAGAGGTCATGAGATCAACCTTGTTCTTTGGTGTGCTCGAGCACGTGAGGTTGATGCAGAAGAAGTCCGTGCTGCAAGTGAGACATGAGCTGTGATTACCATCTTTGTAGGAACACTGCCAAAAATGTACCATGGAAATTCCGCAATATGTGGCTCGCTGATGTAATGGTTTGCTTTAGCATCCGGTTCTTTCCATTGTCACATGATTGTGTTTCTCAATAGGTGTTAAAGGACTAAGTGGCAGCTCTGCATGCCATTGGTATATTGATGAGGACTTGCCAGAGATAAATTCTTTACATGCTAGGTGTTTTCTCTTTCTATGAATTCCCATTGATCCCTGATTCCATTGATATTTGGTTGTTGTTACATTTGACCGTCCACTTCTGCAAACCTTGCACAGGGGCTTCCTCCTGCCACTGCTAACATTCCAGGGGAACATCCCATAGTTGCAGCTTCTGTTTGTGAGCCTCCTATTGGGATGACTATTGAAGAGCTACTTGCTCTTGACACATTTGATAATGTGGTATGCCTAGTCTTCCTTCTTTTCTCGCTCTTCCTATTCTATTTGTGATTTGTTTCTCACAAGTTCTATATGCTTGCATAAATCTAGCGGAAGCAATTAATTTGGACCATCACTACTACAAGGTTGGGCTCTGACAATCGCTGGTGGTTCCTCTCATGCTGTATATGTCATAAAACAGTTTATGTTTCTGGAAGTCAATATCGTTGCTCAGACCTGGGTTGCCCTTCAATCAATGCAGATGCTTCATGAGTCTTTTGCCCGGGCTAGATTTTAGTTGCATTCTATCTACTAGGTTGCTTATGAATCCATTTTCTTTAAGATACCTAGGTACTATATTTGTACTTTTGGGACTGAAGGCTCAGCCGACGCGGAGTTCATCTTCTTTCAAAGAGCTACAAGGGCAATTGTTGGCAAGCCACTCATTAGCTTGATTTGGTACAAGTACCCAGATTTTATGGAGATACATGAAATTGCTCAGATTGGAGGGGCTGATGTAGCTCTTCCTATTGAAATTGCTCTCATTGTTACCCAAAAGTTTAGGTTTGTGGTTCCTATTTCCAACAAAAGCTTTCAGCCTACAAGCATGCAGCTATCTTTCCAAACTAACATGATTGATCATGCCTTCAAGCCAAAGCTTGGCCCCTTCGGGTTTGGTGGTGCTTCACATGCTTTCGGACCATCATCTTCTACTGAGAGTTTAGGCGAGGCAATGCATGTTCTCACATCTTCCCTCTAGTCCCACCATACAAGCCCTTGTCAAAGGATGTACATGGCTGACATGCTTTACATTCAACTGTCGAGCTGCCTCTGGATGAGGGGTGATTATCACTCATCCCCACTATGTTTTCTCCTTTGCATTATCTGACTATTACATCATATGGTTAACAGATGAACACTCCTATATCTACACTGAAAGGAAAGGGAGAAGCTCTTCTGGTTAAAACACCTAGGTATTAAACCTACCCTCCTGCTCTATTATACCTTTTGCTCTTTGTTACTTTGCTAACACCTAATATACTTCTATGTTCAAATGCAGGAAATCACCATGCCCTAGGAATTCTCATTGCAAACTCTTTGCTTCGCCTTCCAAGATAAAGGGAACTGCATTACCTGAGTCTGAACCAAGCTCCTACCCAGACTGGAGAAACCGCTTCTACTGGAGATGCTGTTGACCTTGCATCCCAAACAAATGTTGGTATCCATGTTCAATGTCGCTATTATTTTTTTCCTTTTGCACATTCCATGCTTCATATGCATCACCATCTCATGACAGGAAACTGAACAAGATGCTGATGCTACTGCTACTGAAGATGCAAAGAATGTGCCATCTGACCAAATTAAATCCAAAAGGTATAGACTCATTCTATGTTGCATCTAAGCAATTGAATATAAGATGTTCTACACCCTTTCATTCATTCATACTAATCAATGCATCTTAGGTCTAATGCTAGTGGCAAGGGCACCGGCTCTGCAAAAAAGCAAGGTAGTAGTTCTTCCATGCCGTAGGGTGGGTGAGTACGTATGGTATGGCCATTGCTGCCTCAGTTGCATTCGTATACAATCATCATGGGTCAGATGTGAAAATAGGTAGCTTATACTCTGTGTTTTTCATCACGATATTTTGTGTGTGCCCCACAGCGACATTCTAGCTATCAGGGCTCAGGATCGCCACCTTGGCACCCTTTTGAACATGCGCCTGGTATATTCTGTGTGGTATTGTAAGGTAGGGCTTTGAAGCTCGAAGAACTATGTCAAGCCACTGTCGATACGGTTCCCCTATTTACGTCCTGAACTAATTGACTCTCATGCGTTGTAAATATCACCGTTGGCCCTTTCTGCCTTCTCGACCTTCTTATGACAATTTCCAGTTATTGTAAATGCCGTTGGGCCATGCTAGTTAATCTAGCTCTTGTTCTCATCATACTGCTTTGGCGGTTTGATACGTCCATTTTGCATCATGTTTTCCTACTGTTATTCATGTTGTTTTGAAGTTATATTACACATTATGGTGCAATTCTAATGCCTTTTCTCTCTTAGAATGTAAGATACATAAAAAGGAGAGAGATTACCGCCAACTGGAATTCTGTCCTGAAAAAGCTACTACAGAGATAGCAATTCTCCAGAGCTCAAAATGATGTGAAAATTTGCGGAGATTTATTTTGGAATAAATAGAAAAATATTGGAAGAAAAAAGTACCAGAGGGGAGCCACCCAGGGCCCACAAGCCCAGGGGGCGCCCCCCCAGGGGCACACCGGGCAGGCTTGCAGGGCCCATGGAGGCCCACTAATGATGATCTTCTCCTATATGAAGCCATTTGCCCTAGAAAAAAATGAAGAGAAGACTTTCGAGACAAGCCTCGGTCATCTCGAGGCGGAACCTGGGCAGGAGCATTTTTGCTCTCCGACGGAGCGATTCTTCCGGAGACACTTCCCTCCGGGAGGGGGAAATTGAAGCCATCGTCATCACCAACGCTTCTCCCATCGTGGGAGGACTCATCCTCATCAACATCTTCACCAGTACCATCTCATCTCCAAACCCTAGTTCATCTCTTGCGCTCAATCTTTGTATCCAACCTCAGATTGGTACCTAGGGATACTAGTAGTGTTGATTACATCTCGTAGTTGATACTACTTGGTTTACTTGGTGGAAGATTATATGTTCAGATTGTTAAACACATATTTATATCCTCTGATCATGAACACAATTATGATTTGTGAGTAGTTCTATTTGTTCTTGAGGATATGGGAGAAGTCTTGTTATTAGTAATCATGTGAAGTTGATCACCGTTCAATGTTCTGATGATATGTTATGTTGCTGTTCCTCTAGTGGTGTCGTGTGAACGTCGACTGCATGACACTTCACCATGTTTGGGCCTAGGGGAAGGCATTGTGGGATTAGTTTGTAGATGATGGGTTGCGGGAGTGATTGAAGCCTAAACCCCAGTTTATGAATTATTCCGTAAGGGGCTGTTTTGGATCCATGTGTTTCATGCTATGGTTAGATTTATCTTAATTACTTCTCTTGTAGTTGCGGATGGTTGCATGGAGGGTATAATCATAAGTAGGTGTTTGTTCAAGTAAGAACAACATCTTAGCTCCAGTCCACCCACATAACAACTTATCAAAGCAAGGAACATAAGTTGATGAATCGTGGTGAAACTAACTAGACAAAATTCCCGTGTGTCCTCAAGAGCATTTTAATCACTATAAGAAGTATCACTGGCTTGTCCTTAGTCATAAGATTTCTGAAAGAGGCATCGAGGTAGATAAAGCTAAAGTTGACGCCATTGAGAAGCTGCGATGTCCTAAGGACATCAAAGGTATAAGAAGTTTTCTTGGTCACGCTGGTTTCTATAAAAGGTTTATTAAGGACTTTTCTAAAATTTCTAGGATTCTTAATAATCTCTTGCAAAAAGATATTCTATTTATTTTTTATGATGATTGTGTAGAAGCCTTTGAAACACTTAAGAAAGCTTTGATAACTGCTCATATTGTTCAACCACTTGATTGGAATTTATCCTTTGAAATTATGTGTGATGTTAGTGATTATGCTATAGGTGATGTTCTTGGTTAAAGAGTTGATAAAAAATTGAATGTTATTCACTATGCTAGTAAGACCATGGACAGTGCGCAGAATAATTATGCTACTACTGAGAAAGAATATTTTGCACTTGTGTTTGCTTGTGATAAATTCAGACCCTATATTGTTGATTCTAAAGTTACTATTCACACTGATCATGCTACTATTAAATATCTTATGGATAAGAAAGATGCTAAGCCTAAGTTGATTAGGTGGGTTCCTTTGTTACAAGAGTTTGATTTGCATATTGTTGATAGAAGGGGAGCTAAAAACGGTGGTGATGATGGACTCCACTCCGCAGGGACTCTGGCTAGAACGCGCATCCTAGCTCGCAAACTCGGGATCCTCGACAAGCAAGCAATCTTGGCATGACCTGCAAACTGGCATGACACGCCAGGTGAGTACTTTGAATGTACTCGCAAGCTCGCAACAAACATCAGCATTAAGGCAAGATAACATCATAGCAATCAAGATTAGGTAAAGGTTTATCATTACCGAAGGGATAGTTGAAAATAACAATAACAGGCTATTCTCCATGTACTCCGATGACCAACTCGTGATCACTCCAAGAACATCCAACGAATATCCTCAAGATTGTTACCACGACTTGTCAGTGACATGATGCCCAACTGCTACCATATTCAGACGAGTTCTTCCATCATTATTATCACTGTTGTGGTTGACCACCTAGTGAGGCCTGGACGGACTGCCCAATACCATGGACGCGGCTATTCGAATAGATTTTACACTCTGCAGAGGTTGCGCACTTTACCCACACCATGGAGCACCCGGCCTCGTGATCCCATTCGGGTGGACCAGTGTTGCTCCAACGAAACCTGCTTGACCCGTGAGTCTCCCATCGTACCACCGGCAATCATCCTACCCCGGAGTCCTGCCCTAGGTGGCCCCTGTGTCACCTCGTGACACCTGCCACCGCCGTGGCCAAACAAACTGTCCCAAACGGAGACCTGGATCCAAATAACTCAACTGGGCTCACAAGGTTATCGCCGCCTACCGGGCCAGGGTAGCACGCACGAATAACCTTCCCTATTTGGTGGTACCAATAAAAGAGCACGAACCCAGATCAAGTCAAGGCCGTCCCATACCGGCAAATGTGGCTGCATGGATAAGTCCGGACAGGTGACTCTCGATCAACCAACTAAGTATCTTATCCCCGAATAATATTTCTGTCATAGCTGACACTCCGATATCATGGTAATAAAATAACCAACATGCTTAAGCCACTGCTACTAATTCATACCCACAAACTGCCGGATGAAACCCAAAATAATCATAGACAGTAATCTCTTAATCCAACCACATCATGGCATCATCAAGCGGGTAAACAACTAGCCACTAGCAATCCAGTCCTTAACATGGTAGTCACCTATTCAAGAATTTACTCCAACATTGCATAATCTAATCCACTTCACAAATAATCATACTTGCTATTAAAGTAATTACTTTAACTATGATATTGCAATGGAATTATGCAGATGAGAGTTGTGGCTTGCCTGGGGTGAAGGAACCATCGGGAAGAAGTGCTGAAAGATCACGGAAAGGATTGCCGGAAACAATTCTTTCTCGGAGGGGGCTGTTTACGGGCAAGGGCAAAATGGTCATTTTCAAAGTGCCAAAACATTATGAAAATGATACCAACATGACGGGCTCGAAGAGACGAAGAAGTAGGCTTTGGAATCACCTCAGTCGGAGTTGCGGAGGAAAAGTTATGCATGTTTGTTCGTTAGCAGGAAAACAAACAAAACTGTGTCCGTTTTATGTGCTAACGAGCAAACGCCCGCAATGTAAGGGTTTCGGCCGGCTGAGCTGAAAAAGGGAAAGCGCATTTCTGTGAATACACTTTCAAACAGAGGAAACGTAATCTTGGCTGAAGTTGCAGAAGATTACGCTTTTAGAAGAAGGAAAACGTATTCGTGGAATACGTCTCCACTTACTCCACGTCAGCAGGCCCGTGGGGTCAACGCAGAGTGACTTACAGGAGGGACCCATCTTATCCTCTCTCTCTCTCCCACGGCTGCTTCTTCCTCCTCCGGATCGGGAACAGAGGAGGAGCAGGGGAGGGCCTCGGACGACGACGGCTTGGTGGCTCCGGTGAGCGGCTTCGGCCGGCGAACGGACGGGAGAGTACTCTGGTGAGCAGCGTGTCCAGGGAAAGAGAAAGGGACGGCGGGAGGGGGGGACCGCTACGACATTGAGCAGAGGCGAGACTCCGGCGAACGTTTCCGGCGGCTCCGGCCACCTTACGTGAGGCGAGGGCACCAGGGGCCGCGTTGGGAGACACCACGTCCAACCAGAGGGAGGTCCAACGCCGGGGAGAGTCGCAACGACGGCGGCAGCTACCGCGGGTACGTGGCCACGATGGCTCCGGCGCTAAAAAGAGGGGATAGGGAGGTTCGCCAGCGTGGAGGTGGTCTTCTAGTGGTAGAAGAGTGGCGGGAGGAGGAGTGGCTCGCTGGAATTTAGCCGAGAGGTCCTCGGACTCCGGTGAGGGGCTGGGGAGGCATAGGGAGCGAGGCGGAGAGGTTGGTGAGGACAAGAGGGCTCGAGGGCCCTTTTATAGGCGGGGCGACGCTGTGGCCGAGCTCGGCCGCGGTGACGTGTACACCGGCGCACCGGAGCTTCGAGAACCCGCACGGAGGAGGGGAGAGGCATCCAGAGGACTCACGGAGGAGCGGAGAGGGCTCAGGCGAGGTCGGGAAGGAACGGGAGGGCTTGGGCAACCGGACACGGCGGCGTCCGCGGCTGCAGGTCACGGGCGCGACTGCCGCACCACGTAGGAGGGGACGCAAGAGGGGGAGAGGGGTCCAGGAGGAAGACGACGTCGAGGGGAAGCCCCTAGACACGGCTAGGTGTCGAGGGAGAGGAGGAAACGGACGAGGCCGAGGGTCCCAATTGCCAGAGCGCACGCACGGCATGCCAAACACGTGGTCACCGCGTGAACTGGCGCACGCATTGCACCCTGACCGGCCTAATCATGTCGGGGAGATAAGGTGAGCAGAGGAGAGATCCAAGGAAGAAAGGAACGAGCATAGTGAAGCTTGAGGTGACCACAACTTGCTGGCGACCACAGGAACAACAAGGTGTTTGTACTAAGGTGGGGAAGATTCAGCTGGGGATAGACTATGGTTTTTGGCTGAGGGTGATCACATACTAGAATGATCATCTCTGCAAATTTACAGCTCATTTGAATGAGGATAAATAGCACTTGCAGTTCAATGGGCTCTACTGGACAGAATTCCAAAGCATGAAGTGGCACTCACATACTTGCTTGGATCGAGCTGAAATTTGGAGGAGATGGGTTATTTAGGCATATGAAGATACTGTTTAAATTTCATGCCATTTGAATAAACCAAAATGGTACTTCCTTCACACAGCATCCCACTGAACAGAATCTTAGGAAAATTCCTGAGGGAAAATGGCTAGATAGAATGAGCCCAAATTTTGGGGAGAGATGTTATATAAATAGGAGAATGTCCTGGTACAATTTCAGAAATTATGGAGCAACACAAAATATAGTTGCTTCACAATCCAAAATAATGACCAGAAACAGAGATTTGATGCTGTAGTCACATAGTTCGAGAGATGATGCTCAAATTTGGTGGAGATTCATGATTTGAGCATATGAAGATTCTCGCAAAATTTCTACTCATTTGCGTACTCTTAGCTAGCACTTGCTTCACAAAGCTTTCAGTTGATCAGAAAATTTGGAAATTTGCCAAGGGAGCTTTACTAGCCAAGTTCAGTTGAATTTTGGCATGTGGCAATGATAAAGATAGGAAAGAGTGCACAAAAAAGTTTGAGAGCTAGCAAGCAAAGATAAATGGCACTTGCTTCACAAACTGCCAGCTGGGGCAGTATCTGAAAAGGAATATTTGTGGAATATTTTTGAACATGGCAAGGAAATGTTTTGCCATATTTGAGGAAGATATGACCCAAACAATTTATGAGAATTATTTGGGAATTTTTGGAATGATAGAATGTGGGTTGCTTCACAACCTAGGGCAACAGGTTTATTCCTTTAATAGGAAAAAGGAATATTCCCAAGAAAAAGATTATTGGGATTGGTTCAAGATGGAAATGACAAAGTCTTGTGATGGTTTAGAGCTTGGCAAGCCACTAGGGAAGAGGAATCAAAGGTGATCCCTCCAGAATGTAAGACCACTAAGGCACAGAAAAGCAAAACCAGACCAAAATCAAAAGAAAAAAAAGAAATGGGCAAAATCCAGGGTGTTACAAAAGGAGGGCGGAGAGGAGGGCGCAGAGGAGGGCGGAGAGGAGGGCGGAGCGAGCCGCCTATCGCGCCGACAAGCGTATGCGGAAGGCGGCCGCCGACTTCAACATTGAGCTTGGAGAAGCGTCGACCTGGGACCGCAACGATAACCGTTTTCTTGATGCCTTCCTCGAGATTTCGGATACGGATGATTAGGAGGAGGACGTTTTTACTTCGGATTCGGAGGACGACGAGTAGTTTTTTAGCTTGTATATGTATTTTTTATATTTTTATCTACTAGCTATGTTTTATCTATGCATGTTTTATCTATGTTTTTAGCTTGTCTGTGAAATGCTTTTGAATTTTCTATGTTTTTTTGTGTTTCATTTTGATCAAATATCCATCAAATTGTCTTTGAGAAATATGCATATTGCAAGCGCTGGCTGCTCGCGCGCGGCAGTTTTGCGCGTCTGCTGGAGCGCGCGCGCTCGGCCGCGCGCTAAAAATTACTTCGCGCGCGCTACAAAACAGTATTTAGTGCGCCGAGCGAAGGCGCCTGTTGGAGATGCTCTAAGAAATTTAAACGTCTCTTTCAATGCCTTGGTTGTGTTAGCCCAGACTACAGAAGTAGATGGCTCCCGAGGATCGAACTACACAAGCAACGCACACACTCACTTAGTGTAGCGTACACACACATACGTGAAGGACACTTGCTTGTAGTAGTACTTATATTAGCTCCTTGGCTGGATGGGAGTGGAATGAGTTACAACGCTGGACACGGTCCCTATTTATAGCATTGCAAACCGACGTACTGTTCTAGTTTGAGCTAAGCACGTACGTCATTTTTTATGACACGTCACTGCTGACCCATACCTTTTACTTAGCTACTAAGCCACGTCTTCTTGCTAGTAGAAAATCTCTTTTTCTACTGCTGCTGCCGACATGCAGCTACATGCATGCATCGAAGACAAGGTGAACACACAACAGATTGTCCCTCTAAAACAAGACAAAAACTGCAGTTTTCGTTAGATTTAATACTAACTACATTGTTCATTTTCAAAGTAGACCATGTTCTACTCATTGTGCAGTCTCGTTCAAAGCCCTGGCAACACGAAAATAAAAAAATGAAACGTCCGATGATAGACGCACACACAGGCCCATTCTTCCTCGGGCTGGCGGCCTTCTTGCCAACGCAGGTATTTTTACCCAACCCCTCTCTTCTGGCCTGCCGCACTCACCAGATCTTATCCCTTCTTTGGTGAGCTCGTCTTCTCTTCCCCTCTCTCCCTATGCCGTTTGTGGGGTCGCGCCGGATCTCTCGCTCGCACTCTTTCCCTTTCGGCTGAGCATTGGTTTCCTTTCCTAGGCCTTCCATCTGCGTTCTTCTTCAACGAGGCTGCCTACAACCTCCTACACGTGCTGTGGTGCCCCCAGAGGTATCCTTCTCTCTCCTAGATCTGATTCTTTCAATTTTAGCTTCGAATATGCTTGCGATTGCTTGCTCTACTTGCTTTCACTCACCGCACGCATGTCCGCAGGTGCATGTCACCGAAAATTACATCTGCACAGTCAAATTAAAGTACTAGATGACTTCCTAAGCTTAGTTGCTACTCTCATGCTTACCGAAGTACATATAAGGTTCTTTGCGTTCTATAATTACAATCAGCAAATTCAATGGCTGCGATCTACATGGCCTCCCACATCCTATATACCTAAGAGATTCATCCCCACTACATGTAATTATCTCAACATGCAAGCTATCCAACTCAGCAACCTGCCACATCAGCATGCATCATTCCACATCGAACGTTCCACCACTTGGAGTACAAAGCAGATTGGAGTAGGACGTTCCGTTACCAGCCCTCATCAGTTTCCAATTCATAAATCACGAACTCCTCTAGAATGAAGAGAACGTACGACGCTCCGTTTCCAACTCTCACCCGTTACTCATCCCTCATCAATCAAGTAAATAAATAAACGATGACCCCTCACTCCCTCAAACACCAGTCTTTCATGTATATAGCGATAGCGGGGCGCGACCGATGGACGCCGATCTCTGCGTCAGAGGGCTCCTCCCGTCCTTCAACACGGCCACCGATCTGGCTGGCCTCTGCGGCTCTTTGATATTCCATCGAGGTACGTTTGGGATGCTGGTGTGGTGGGTGGTGCCCTGCATCATCGAGATGGCGGCCGCTGTGCCGGCCAAGGTAGCTCTGGTGCCGCTGGGGACGTTGGTTCCGCTCAGTTCCACGAGAACCAGACCGGTCGCTGGGGAGATTTGAGTCCGGAGTTGGCTTCCTTTTGGGCGTGGAACGACTGAGCATGACCTCCGTTCACAACTGCAGTTTGGAGGAGCCCTGCATCCATCATTCGACCTCCTCCGGTGAGCGTTCAACTGTGTGCTGCCCCAGCTGATTACTACAGCAATGATAGCATTTTGTTTTTTGCATGCTTGGTTCCTGCAGCAGGTGACCGTCCGCTGTACTCCTTCCTGTCGGTGATGGGTTTCAGGCAAGGACGGCAAACTTCGTAGTTCAGTGACGGAAGGATTGGTGTACTTGCTTATTGCCTTTTCATATTCTCCAGGCAAGAGCAAGTGAGCAACTAAAGGAGGCGAGCTGCTGACACCATTAATCAGCAGAGCTAATTATGTTCATTGTCTCCACCATAGCTGGACGGACTCGCATGTGCTCTGATCTAAATCTCAACCGTCATCGGTGAGCCATCCCTTCCGTACTCTGCAACTTCTCTATGAAACCTATCTCCAACATGATCTTGATTTTTTTAATTGTAAGTTCGACCATATGGGAGTCAACATGTTGGCAGGTCATCCAACCTCATAGCCTCCTGATAGCGCAGTGAAACTCGATGGGACGGACCATTGCTGTCGCCGGTGCCTGTTTCAATCCTCTCATGTATTAGGATAGCCCAGATCCCTTCCAATTCCAATCCCCACTAATGTCTTGCTGCTCTACCACCACAATATTCTGTAAATGAGTTTTTTATTTATGTCATGTCTCGTGAGTTCGTTCATATGAGTGAATACATTCACTGCTATAAAACCATGCAGATACGTTCGCTGCATTCTCTAAGTATCTAGCAAAAGGTCTGAATTCCTATTGGTTTAAGTGAATGCATGCACCCAAATCAGATCTTTAATTTAACTAAGCTAACACAAGCACCTGTCAATCTGAATCCTAACTAGATTGAGTCAAAAACATGCAGTTCGTCAAATTCTTGCAGATCTCATTTAGAATTGAGGTGGCTGTTTTTATTCCCGTAGACCACATGTCTTATTTGGACTTGAGGTAGCTATTTTTCTGGGAGATGGTTGTTTGTTAATTGTAAATACTTTAGCATGCAACCAAGTGTGCAGAAGGAAGTCAATTGATCGCTCAATACATCTATACATGGAATTATGTTCGCCAGCTTATATCATCATGTATTTCTTTTTTTTATCTCAAGGCATTCGACACACTGATTAGATTTCCATATGTAGTCTTACATATTTCTACCTAATCAGAGAAACTCAACTGTTGCAATCTACTGTTTGTTCCATTCATGGATGTCAAATGCATTGGTTAACAGGTTTGGTGAGTAGAGCTCTCTCTCTCTCTCTCTCTCTCTCGCTGGAAAGTAAACATATTTTCTGTATGCTTGAGTATGATCCATTTATATAAGCAATACCTTTCTTACTTGCATGCATGCTAATAATTTGCATCCATGTTTTCTTAGTTGTTTCACAATGAATCAAACGTGATTCGTCATGTATACAACTGCATGGGCTTATATATTTTTATTATATAATTGGTTGTTTTACACATACACACATTTTATGCAGGTCCAAGATACGTTATTCTGAAGATGTAGGTGAAAGAAGCTAATGCTTGTGACATATTCTTGCTATACTTTGAGTTGAAGGGGGTCATACAATATTGTTGAACCAGCCTACACAGGTGGAGTCATGATGAGATACAGCAAAGCAACCAAGTTCTTAAGTTGGTACATTTAACTGAAAGCAATCATCTCGGCCTGATTTAGTTCACCCTATTTTTATTCTTGCTTCTGAACCATGTTCTCATATCGTTTGGTTTGGTTGAATAAGAAAACTTCTACCTCAAAACCCTTTTCCTCTAACTGTGACCTTATATGATTAGCTACATGTACATCTATTATTGATATTATGATTGAATTATATGCATTAGTATTTGATCCAAATTGTCGCGCCATGAATGCCGCAGCAACGCGCGGGGTATTATCTAGTTTCTTAAATGAGCTATCCAAATCAATTTGATTCCATCTATCTGTAAAACTTTTTATATTCCTCTCATTTCATGCCGTCGGTTTCCTCACCAATTATTAGATTAATACGCATGCATACCAGATCTTTCTTAAACATCATTCTTCATATGCATCTGATTCTAGCCTGTGCCTAACCATCACATTTATCTTTTCATGCTCATCTAAATTGTGATGGCCAGCGATTTCTATGGAACTGGTTGAGCTGTCCAGCAGGTTCCTGGCTGAAGTAATGTTTGAAAAGCTTGACCTCCCTAAACCACACTACTTCACGCGTGCACTTGAGCAGGGTGGATATGTATCAATAGTTGAGGTCTACCCCACGAAAGAGGATTTACGCGTTTCATCTGGATGGGCTTCGCTGTCAAGCTCCGTATGCAAGGATGGGATGACATCAATAAATAGCGCAGCTGCTCGAGCCATCAGGTTCATGGAACGTAGAGAGCACAAGGTGCTTGTTGATTTCGACTATGAGCAGCTACAGCAGGAACAAAAGGCAAATGCAGACCTCATAAACAAGATGCTCCAGAAAGGAAAAGAAATTAAACAGCACAGGATCGATGACCATAACACAGATGAGTAGGGAGTGGTCAGATTATCTGGACGAGGTGCGTGTTGCATCAAACGAAATTCATGAGCTTGCTAGAGCCACCCTGGACCCTACTGCTCCAATGACTACCTGTAATCTTAAAAAGTCCCTTCTGAAGATTCATTATGCTGTGGCTGTGCTTCAGAATATTACTAGCGCGGCATGTCTCTCACTGCAGAAGAAAGGCATGTATCCATATAATGCAGAATCAGATTCAAGCTGTGGTGAAGATTCTGCTGATGATATGGGTGACGGCTACACCAACTATGTGTGATCACCGTAGCCACTAAATTACTCTTAGGCACTCCATTATGCTTTAGCCCACTCTACCGTAGTGAACGTCGCTGTGAACACTATATGTGGTACCCGCTTTGATGACTTTCTTTATCTCCTGTGTTATTTGCAGTCCCTTGGATAACTTTCTATATACACTGTATTATTTGCATCAGCCATGTATTGAACCTACCATCAATGGCGTTTTCTGTATCAGCATTTCTCTATATGCTCTCGTTGATCACCATATATTCTCTTTAGCACTAATGCATTCTCTTTCATTACCATGAAGCAAATATGAAGGAAGGAAAAGTGTATGCTTTCACGTTCAGATGCTCATCTAAGCCCATTTAAGCCCATCAGCAAAAGCCTTCCTTTGCTACTCTCTGTTAATATAACTGTCCTGACAGAACCTCTGTGTTTACCATGCTTTTGCGCCGTTTGTAAGCTGCCCCTCATTATCCTATGGTTCTGCTTGGGTTGTTTGCTACTAAGACCATCACGGAACGTGCTTTTAAGCTGATGACGAAAACAAAATTGTCTTTTTTTCTTGCCTGGTAAATTTTTACTTTATGCATGCAAGCAAAGTTTACTTCCCAGTTTTCCTGTCGCTGCATCATTGGGTGCAGAAATAGATGTTATCGCCTAGGTTTCTTCGTTTTTTAATGAGTAATGTATTGATTCATGCAGAATATATATACTGGTTTGAATTCTGGTTTAGATTGGTAATGCATGGGGATTGACCACTTTGTACAGGCTACTGAAAGACAGTTTCAAACCGGGTCATCAATTTCAGCGACCTCTTTTATCCCCATGAGATAAATATTCCTATGGATGCCGTCAACTCAGACATCATATTACCAATTTTGGTCGCTCATTCAACCCAGAGCTACTAATCTCAGTTAGTTTGTATATCAAAAATGGTCTTCTATTCTAGGGGCCTGCCCAAGCCTTCTTATCTCCCCTATGCTTGATGTAATAGAATGGCCCGTCTAACCATTGCTCAGGGGATATTTATGGGCACCCTCCGCCACATCAGCTTCCACCTCCATTCCATTCCTTTCTTACCCTAAGATTGACTTCTCCTCTCACATTCGACTGACCGCTTCCTGGTGATTCCCTTTGTGATTCGGTACGGATAGCAGAAAGGTTTCCTGCCTCTTTCCCCAGAGAGTGACCCTGAGTTATCGAACCAACGAGAGGATGTGCACTACGACAAGGGCTTCTAGCAAGCTTTTGCAAGGGAATTAAATTCCAGATTTTAGTGACTAGATCGTTAACACCTACGAGTGTAAACACAAGAATTAAAACAGGCATGGGTATGCGGACTTGTTTCTTACAACCATATATTTGTGATCGGGATCATCATGATCTTAATTTGTGCTCTCGAAGACACCAGTTAAGATGTGCTTGCAACGTATCGATGTGGGGGATGTGTCCAAATTGCGTCTTGACCGGTTCGCGACATGCATCAAGAGTCAGTTGTCCAACCGCAGGCCCTTACCGTCGCGCGAGGTTACCTCGATTATTAAGAATAAATCAGACAAAAGCATTGGGCGTTTAATGACTACACCTCATGAATCCCCAAGGATTGACTTTCTGCTACCGTACTAAACCTTTCTATCACTGGTGTTCGGAATAGTGTTCCGTGTCGTCCCTGCTCCTAACCTCCTCCTTGATCGAACTCCATTATCCTGGGTACCTGCAGGGACGAAGAACGAGAAAGAGAAGAGACAACTATGATGCAATTCTCACACATACATGATGTTAGTTCAAAGTCATTCCATCGATCCCTCATACAAATACATCGGGTTACAAGGCTATGCCTCAACCCATTGCCTTACCGAATTACTCACACATGGCGATCGCATCGCAAGAAGAAATCATTGAAGAAGAAATCAAGATGAATGCTTTATTGATAATATGTCTTACAATGGTTGCCGGATGCGATACACGATGACAAGTATGGCTAACTTGGAGGTGGATTACAGCGGTGATGGTGATGGCAGTGGCTATGGAGATGAGATGGGAAGTGGCGGCAGCTAGGGTTGGAGAATGGCTTCTAGTACGGAGATGGAGGTTTTCGACGATACTCCTCTGCGATTCTGGTGCTGGCCCCTTTATAACAGTGGTTGGGTTGGACGCCACGGAGCCGCTGGCACCTGGTATGAGCGCTGGTATGAGCACTGGTACGAGCGCGTGCGCTGGTACCAGACGCCATCTTTTGTTCTGGATCACTTGTTACGCCTCCAATTTATTTCCTTTTTTCTTCATTTTACTTCTTTCCTTCTAATTGATGATTTTTATCCATGCATAGCCTCTTTTCCTTGTTTCTCCATTTTGCTTCTTTCCTTCTAATTGATGATTTTTATCCATGTATAGCCTCTTTTCCCGCGGAAACAAAATAAAGAGAGGATTTCATGATCTCTCGCATTCATTAGTCATTAGTGGCATTATCGGAGTGATTTTCTCAGATTTTCTAAGATAAACCGGTTTAAACAGTGGTGTGATGAGCATAAAACTTACACTCATTAACCTCCCAAACTTAAACTTTGATCGTCCTCGAGCAACATAGATAGAAACCCAAACCGTAAGGACCTCTGTTGTTTAAACCGAAATAACGAGAAGGTTTTGGTTCACTTACGATCGGTATGCCTAGATAGCCCTCCGCTTCTTCACCTGAAAACTTAGTATAGCTACAGCGGTGGCATGGTTATTATGCAAGTGTTAGTGAAGCAAAAATAATTAGCACAAAGCTCTTGCTCAACTAGACAAAATAATAAAGTAGCTTTCATTCTATTTACTCTAGTCAACACTTGCTTGCCGGGAACGCACGGAGGAGAATTTTCTTTCTTGAGCAATGAAATCACATATTACGGGAGTGAAAGGTATGTAAACACAATATGATACTAGAGTAACTCGCTAATACGCACGAGTGCCTCCTCATCATGGCTCGCAAACACTTCTTTCAATCATTGCTTGTTGAAACTTTTGTTATCTAGTGATGGAATTATGCCAAAGAAATGATACATGCATGAGTTCGCTGTGGCTTATGTTTGAGTTCTATGGACCAGTATGTTGTCACTTTCGAACTCCTGCAAATAATATTTGCTGTAGTGTTACCACTACGAATGTTAACAAACTCATAGCCAAAATCCGAGCCGAAACTCAGGTGGATCGTTCATTGGCCAGTGGAGTTCTCAGCATACCATCAAGAGAGGTGATGAAATCACATTTACGCACGTGAACGCACATAGAGTGATAAGGCCGTGGCACCAGCGAGAAGCTGAAGCACCATGTATGAATGCAAAGCAGATTTTGGCATAATCTCGATCACCTCTCAACTGGGTTCCTCTGGACAACTTTATCCACAAGTGGTATTGAATCTATCAAAATTAACACTATGGGGTTGAGTATCACTAATATCATCTTCTGTACAAATTTTCTCAACACCCAAGCCTTTCTGGAGACTTTCTCATATGCATGGTTATCTTTGTTTACATCACTTTCTTTTAAAAACTAGTCCCACGGTAAGTCTCGCTTAGCTAGATTAAACAGAACAAAGGTTACTAAATCATTTTACCTACAAGAACAAAACCTTTGTTTTAACCATCAAGGCTTACTCCCATTTGAATACTTCACACATACTACTACTACAACTATTCTAAGTAATTGAAGTGCAAAAGACGGGAGTCGTAGGACATACCTTCATGATCATGAATTTCCACACTTCTCTTCCTTAAGAATGCATTCCTTCCTCCCCGTATAAATTAATTTGTGTCCAGTTTTTAATGGAAATTCCAATGATAAGACCTCCTCAATTGTAGCCAATATTTTATTGTGAATAATTCCGACAACCACAAGAGAAAAAAGGCATTTGCTTATTATAGAGATGGTGTGATTTGACTTTTTTTTTAGCCCTACCTATACGTCAATCTTACGAGAAAGAGTGGGGGTTGGCATAGAGAGAACAAAATTAGTAAAGCAAACAAACCCACGCTTTGGCAAGCTGAGGCGAACTAACAATTCCTTCCGTCTTGTATCCTCGATTGATGAGGCTTCAGATACTTTAGTTGTTGATTTGAGTATTGAGCGAAAGGTTACACCTACAGGATAGGTCATGCCAATCCTACTCTATTAGTACCAGTAGGCAGCATAAGGGAGGAAAGCACTACATCTAGAAATAGGAATCAACAAAGGAAAAACTTTCTTAAAAATTACCCCTTTCCTGATCGGTATCAGGGCTGGGAAGAATGGTTGGGATAACAAACAATCATCAGGTTTGTACTTTGGATACCCCTATAACCATCAAAGATAGTTGAACTAGCTAATTCCTCTAAATAGCAGGCGTTGAGAACAAAGATATTATTGGACCTATCGTTTTCCTCTAGCATTAATAGAATTTATTGGTATTAAGAAAAACCTCTTGTGGGAAGGTTGGCTAGAGATTTCTTGGAAAAATACCGGCCCCTTTCGGTTCATAATGAGATGGGACTAATTCTATTTTGATTCTATAGATTATTTCGCTTAGTACTATGTACAGAAGGAGGAGCTGTGTGAGATGAAAACCTCATGTATGGTTTTGGAACCGAGATTTTTTGAATAGAATGAACGACCATAATGGATGTTGGCTCAATTCAAAGAAAAATATGCATAAGCTCTGCAAAATTATTATGAAGCTACGCGACTAGAAATCAATCCCTATGATCGAAGTTTTATACTCTATAACATAGGCCTTATACAAACAAGCAATGCAGAGCATACAAAGGCATTGGAATATTATTTCCGGGCACTAGAACGAAACTCCTTCTTACCGCAAGCTTTTAATATTATGGCCATGATCTGTCATCCTAAAGTCTTCGAACCTCTCTCTCTCTCTCTCTCTCTATATATATATATATATATATATATATATATATATATATATATATAGAGAGAGAGAGAGAGAGAGAGAGAAAGCCCATCGGATCTTCTTCAAGAAGCACCAAATACAAACTATGATAAATCCAATCTGCTTGACCCTTGGCGGTGCAAGATGACCTTGGTCCACCATCATGCTCCCCTAAACAATGGATTTCATAGATATTTTACACACAAATTTATAACTGAATGTATAGATAGAAATATCTCGATGTTGTTCAATACATTCCGCATTCTCACAATTAGCCTTCTTAAAAAGAAAGATGCCAGGAGAAAAAAGAAAAGCACCTATAGTTCATTTCTCAGGTCTTCTGTCTCAGCTTGTGTGGTAAATACTTATGAGAGCATCATGTCTAATCTAAGAGCCAAATATTCAAGAATTCGCATGTCTCCTTAATTTTTGTACTACATATATGCAAGTGATGGTTCATGATTGGAGTCCATTTCAATGCTTGGGAAAAACATACAATACCTTAGCGACACCGAATTCATGTACGGGCAACCCATTGCTGTATCCGACTCGGTCACCAGATTATCTAGCTGAATAATGTGGTGTCGACATTCATCCAGATCCAACCTTCAAGTGGGCTTAAGCCAACCGACAAGATAAAAGTCAGAGGGCACCAGGCCATAGTATTGCGTATAGATTTGTATTGCCTTGGGTAGGTAGCAAGATGCTACAGTTGAAAACCCACCCAGCAGTTGCTATGGTTTCCTTGTAACCAGCAAAGGTTTTCAACAAGAGTAACATCACAGTGCATCAAGAGAAGCATTAAGAGCATGGCAGGTTATATAGCATTGCATGTAGAAATGAAGAACATACTAGAATATGCAGTCAATTAATTATACCAAGAACTATCTAGCATTTAATTATGTTAAGAATGGAAAAAAATTTGGAATATGTCTGAATTTAATCTTATGGGACATCTAAGGTACTTCACTATTCATCTGAAGTATATATATGAAGCCAGGGGCATTCATCAATTCACTTCAAACGTCATAAGATTTGGCATTCTCTATCTAGTGGCAATGGGGCATGCATGCATGGTATGGAGAAATGGTTTCAGCGTAACTTGTATTGTTGACGTGGTCTAGGAAACATTTTCCACATTAACTCCTCTGGAATCGCTACACTAAATAGCAATGAAAAAAATAGCGTGCTATAGCGCCGTTATAGCGTATTCAGAAAGGAAACGCTATATTTTAGCAAATTCAGCCGCTATGGTACTATTCATGTAATTAGCGCACTACAGGGCGCTATAACGTTGTAGCGTGTAGCATTATAGCGTTCAAATGACGAAAAAATTCAGAAAAATAGGGTCAACACAGGTAGGCTCGGTGCTCTTTGTATGTTAACTCAGGTAGCAGATCAATGTTCAGAGTAGATGTAGGCCATCACAGGTTTACTTTGTGGTTTGTGCACGATAGATGTAGGCTCAGTGCTCAATGTTCAGAGTTGATATGTTAAATAGATTGACTACAGTTTGAGATTCAGTTTAAAATTTATGCTTCCTATCTAGCCTAGATTATGTCTCTCTATGATGGTGTCTTAAGGTACTATATATGATATTTTTTTTCGAACGCTATTTTGAAATATAGCACGCTATTAGCGCGCTATAACTTGTGTAGCAGTTGGAGAAAGGCCTCGCTATATTTTGTAGCGCGCTATTTTTTTCGTTGCTAAATAGTACATGCCTCCTAGCTTGTCGTGCGCACTGGAACATCCGCCGACGGGAAGGGGGTCCTTGACGCGGGTCTGGTGGCGGAAGAAGAAATTTGGGTGGATCAAGCTTGAAGGTGGAGGAGGACGGACGCAGTGGCGGCATCGTCGATAAGGTCGGCGCGATCCGCAAATCACGCAAACCAAACAGGTGGCCCGCGCATGAGGAGTCTTCGATCGGTTCAGCGAGCGTACACCTTATCAAATGGTTCATGAGCAGCTTTCTATTCTATGGAACATACGTACGTACGTGGACTAATTTAGCCGCAAATTCATAACACTGCTGCTGCTGCATATGCGACGACAGTCACGGAACTAAACTCAACGCTAATGCATTATTCTCTTCTCGACGCATCGGAAAGGGATTGGGTGATGAGGGTAAACTGGTCGTTTGCCGACAGCTCCAAACAATCGGCAAAAGGTCATAAAGCTGTCGGTAAAACCTTTGCAAAGGGTAAACTGTCGGCAAACTCTGTCGGCAACGAATAAGCCAGAACAAGACTCTTTGCCGACGTTTTTCCATTAGGCTGTCGGCAAAGGCGTTGCCGACAGTCAAACACGGACTCTCGGCAATGTAAAGTAACGAGACGTTCGTCAGACGGAGACGACGGCCCTGATAGGTGGGCCCCGTGTGCCAGGGCTTTGCCGTGTGTTGGCTATGGTGCTGTCGGCAAAGACAATAAGTAGAATAAAAAAAATGCCGGTTGCCGATGTTGGAGCTACGCCGGTGGTCGATGTGATGCCGATGCACCGGTGCGAGGCCTCTAGTGCTGGCATTCCTATCGGCGCGAGGCGGGGGCGTAGGGGAGGGACGACAGCGTTGGGGCGAGACACCGGCAGGATGGGGGCGACGGCGTCAGAGAGAAAGACGCGTCGGAGGGCGTCGAGGTGAGGTTGCCGAGCTCCGGCGGGATGACGCCGGTGAGGCTGTGGCGCCCTCCAGCGAGCCATAGCTACGCGGGATGGTGCCGGAGAAGAAGTTGCCACCAAGGTCGAGGTGGACGAGCGTTTTGGCCGGGAAGGTGTCGGCGTCCGAGCTAGCGCGTCGGAGGGCATCGTGGATGGCAGCAGAAGACCTCCTTCGTGGCCAAGGTGGAAGAGCCCGGCGGTCGAGGAAGATAAGGAAAGAAGACGGGTGAGAAGAGAGGCGCGACTGAGGAAAGCCGTTTCATCTGCGACGATCGAACGGCTTCGATCGAGCCACGTCATCGATCTGTGCCGCTTCCCGCACAACCAATCAGAACGCTTCTAGGGTTACTGTGTTTCCTTCTTTGCCAACAGTCAGAACGGGACGCATGGCAAAGAAACTTTTTCTTTTTTTATTTCTTTCTTTGCTGACAGTTAAACCTGGGCCACACGGCAAAGAGCTTTTTTTATTATTATTTCTTCCTTTTTTTATCTTTCTTTCTTTTTATGTATAGGCTTTGAATTTGTGTTATTGCAATTTTATTATTTTTTCTGGAAACTAGTTCACATAAAAGTGCTCCATGCGAAAAGAATGTATTTTTTAATCTTTATTCATTTTTTATTTTTATTTTCAAAATGGAGTCAAAATTGTGTGCATGGCTATTCAAACCAAGGGGTTGAATCCTTCAACATTTTTTGTGGCTAATGCCAATAATCCTACTTGGGTATCGTAAAATGATTTTAGTGAATTTTAGGACCAAGCTATCACACACTTGCAATTTAAATTTGAATACATTTTGGAAAATCGGCATAAAGTCATTTAAATATGCGGAAGAAGCTAAAAATCTAGAAAAATCATAAAACTTGGGAATTGTCCATCAAATATGGTATACTTTGTGTGAAAATTGAACAGGTGCCATTTTGCACCATATTTTTTGTACTTGCTTCACAAAAATAATAATTTTTGGCACTTAGAAAATGAAAAATGATTTTTTTGACAAAAAAGTTGGAAGCTCTTTTTGGCAGCATTGTTTGGAATGACAAGATGCATCACTTTGCAGAATTTTGGGATATTATCATAAACTGTGCAATGAATATGGTCATCATCATGGTCATTTGGCTTGAAAGCAATGAATGTTCATACATGATAGCTCATTTTGTGAAGGATTTAATATTTTTATCATATTGCAAGGTTGGTATTTTTCCTCGCAACTACTACACATAAAAGGACTCCATGTGAAAGGATTACATTTTTTGAATTTTTCTTGATTTTTTTTTCAAAACGGGGTCAAAATGGTCGGCATGGCTATTCATAGCATGGGGTTGAATATTTCAAAACTCTCAATGGTTGTTCAATATAATGACTTCTTGTGTATCTAAAAATAATTTTTGTGAATTTTTAGGACGAAGCCATCACACACTTGCAGTTCAAATTTGAAGTACTTTCGGGAAATCGACATAAAGTCATTCAAATGGGCGAAAGTAGCTAGAAATCTAGAAAATTCAGAAAACTTGGGAATTGTCCATCAAATATGGTCTACTTTGTGTGAAAATTGGAGTGGTGCCATTTTGCACCATATTTTTTGCACTTGCTTCACAAAAAAAACCATTTTTGGCCCTGAAAAAATGGAAAATGATTTTTTTATAGAAAAAGTTAGAAACTCTGTTTGGCAACATTGTTTTGAATGACAAAATGCACCAGTGTGCCCAAATCATAAACTATGCAATGGAAATAGAAATATAAAATAAAAAATATAATATTTTAATCTTTGCCGTGTGTCCGTTGTTTGACTGTCGGCAAAGAAATATATAAATAAATCAACTTTGTTGTCGGTATGACGTTAGACTGGCGGCAAAAAGAGCCGCGCCGTCCCATCTCCGTCAATAATGGACGACGGGGACACGTGTCCAGAGTCTATACCGGCCGTTTTTCATTGCCATGACTTTTTCCAACCATTGCCGACGTTCTTTCTTTGTCGTCTCTTTTTTTGCTACTGTGCTAAGAGCTAAGTGTTTGGCGTCTTCTTTTTGCATTGTTGTCGGCTTAGGTCGGTCTTTGCCGTCTGTCCGATGAAAAGTTGTCGGCAAAGGGCCAGATGCTCGGCAAACGACTAGTTTCCTGTAGTGAGTGGTGTGGAGTAGGCAGCAAGGCTAGACGCATCGCACACCTAGTGCACGGATCAAGGTGCGGTGATGATGCATGGTAAACAGCTACGCGTTAGAAGCGCTCATCGGACAGGGTAGGTGAGCAAATTGTAAGAATAGCTAGCATATCACATACGATCACATATGATTGTTTCCTTCATAACTAACTCTCCTGGCCCATCCCTTTCTTTGAAACACGGATATAATCTTGGAGGGCAAGTCTAGGTCGGTTTGTAATGTGTATATATGTCCCAAACATACATGAATAGGATATTGAAAGGATGTGGATGTCGCCTAGAGGTGGGGGGGGGGGGGTGAATAGGTGTTTTAAAACAATTACGGTTTAGGCTTGAATAAATGCAGAATAAAACTAACGTTTAATTTACCAAGCACAAAACTTATAAAACACTAGGCTCAACAATGTGCACCAACAACTTATGATAAGCAAGATAAACAACTAAGTGATAGCAAGATATATCACTTCAAGCTCAAAGGCTATCACAAAGTAAGTGCATAAGTAAAGGGCTCGGGTAAGATATAACCGAGCCATGCGGAGACGACGATGTATCCCGAAGTTCACACCCTTGCAGATGCTAATCTTCGTTGGAGCGGTGTGGAGGCATAATGCTCCCCAAAATGCCACTAGGGCCACAGTATTCTCCTCACACCCTCGCACAATGTAAGGTGCCGTGACTCCACAAAGGGACCCTTGAGGGCGCCCACCGAACCTGTACAATTGGCGACCCTTGGGGGCGGTCACCGAACCCATACAAATTGCTCGGGACAATCTCCACAACTTAATTTGAGACCCCGAAGCTTGCCCAGAGCTTTACACCACAATGATTGAGCTCCACGACACCACCAACCATCTAGGGCGCCCAAGCACCCAACAGGCACAAGCTCTAGGGTGCGCAAACACCCAAGAGTAATAAGCTTCTCAACTTTCACTTCCACGTATCCTCATGGAGAACTCAAACCGATGCAACAAATGCAATGGCAAGAACACACCATGTGCTCAAGTCCCTCTCTCTCAAATCCCACCAAAGCAACAAAAGCTACGGATGAAAATGAGAGGAAGAACAAGGAGAACATAAAAGGACTCCAAGACCTAGATCCACAAGGTTCCCCTCACTTAGAGGAGAAAATGATTGGTGGAAATATGGATCTAGATCCCCTCTCTCTATTCCCTCAAAAAGATGCAAGATTCATTCGAGGTATGGAGAGAAAGGCAAGCTTTAGAGGGTCAACAATGGTGGGGAAAACATGCTCAAGAACCGTTGTGGGCAATGGGGAAGAAGACCCCCTTTTATAGTCGGGGGTAAAAATCCAACCATTATGTTTTGCCTGTGCTTAAGCGGTAATACCACTCAGGGAGCAGTATTACCGATAAACACAGTGATGGGATTTAGAGACCCAGCAAGTGCAGAAGCGGTACTAGCACAGTAGTTCTACCAGAGCGGTACTACCAGCTAAAATAAGCGGTACTACCATTAATTATCGAGAGGCTAACAGAGAATCCCACGGTAGCATGCGCGGTGAAAGAGCGAAAGTACCGCACAAGCGGTACTACCGTTAGCGCCAGCGGTACTACCGCTAATTACTGGAGGCCTAATAGAGCCGCCGCACACCAGCGGAAGTACCGCACAAGTGCTACAACCGCCAGGTGCAAGCTGTACTACCATGAATTACCGGAGTGTAACAGAGATCCTCACGGTAGTACGTGCGGCACACACACAGAAGTACCGCACAAGCGGTACTACCGTGGGTTCCAGTGGTACTACTACTTGGTAAAAAAAGTAATGCCATAACAGCCATAACTTCTGCAAACGAACTCCGAAATCAGCAAACTCAAGCTTGTTGGATATATTAAGAACTAGCAATGGAGAAGAAATGCCAATGGGATAAAGAAGAGAACCTTCCCCAAGTATGAACCGGCAAAATCTCCAACACCGAAAATGCGAAGAAGATGCATACGAACTCCGTTTTCGATGAACTTGAGTTTGACAAGAAGGCGAACAGAAACTCTAAAACCTCACATAGAGAAAAACCAAATAAGAACCAATAAAGATGATGCCAAGGATGCAATGGTTTGAGCTCTCTACGAACGATACGATCAAGCTACTCACTCGAGAACCCTCCTTGATAGTACGGCAATCAATCCTATAACCCGGTCTCCCAACTAACACCATGAGCCCGGTAAAATAGAAAACCTATCAAGGTCGAAACTTTGCCTTGCAGATAATCCACTTAAGCTAGATGATGAGGGTCATGCCCGCCTCAAGTTGGAACACCTTACTTGATAGTGCACGCTTGGTGAAGACTCGCAATTTGCTCCCCCATACTCCACTATGGGAGAGCCACTCTTAGGCACATCTTCACAAGACCATTATCATCAGATGGTCGGCAAGCTTCAAGCATATGATCTCTTCATGATGCTCCTCTAGAACTTACACACCGCAACCTTGATGATGATCACCACTTGATGTCATCCTCCATGGGTTATATGAGATCTTCCTTTTGATGCAAACCCATGGAAAGATACCTAACCCCACATAGAAATCTCATATAGATCATGGGTTAGTACACAAAGAATAATTCACAATGCTTACCATACCATGGGATCTCATGATCCCACTCGGTGCATCTTCTATGCTTTGTGTGTTGATCAATTTGAATCCACTCTTAGCTTTTAGTCTTGAACAACCTTGTATCTTACCTACTCTCTTCATTAAGATGATGTCTTGAAGGTAACATGAATGTTCACACAATCTTCTTCTTCAAGTCATGCTTGTAATAGGCTCAACTCTCACATGACCAATCTTTGGATAACTCCATGAATAACACGTTGGTCAACAAATAATCTTCTTCTTTCAACCTGAAAACCAACATATGGTCTTCAAGCATTGCCTATGGACAAACCTTAAAGTATAACTCAAAGTAACCATTAGTCCATAGGGATTGTCATCAATTACCAAAACCAAACATGGGGGCACCATGTTATTTCAGATATGTTGTATATTCTCCAAAATATCCCAATATACATGGTATCAGTTTTTTCTCTTTCCTAAAGCCTCTCTCAATGGATTTTGGCTTGCTCGACGGCCTCCGGTGGCATGGACGCGTCTACCCCCAAGGCGCCTCGCTCTGCCATCGCGTCCGCCCTCGCGATCCATCTAATCAACATCTGCAACCATGTCGCCACCACCCTTGATTTCGAAGAGTCCATTTTTTCCACCTGGAAGACCTTCTTCAACCTCACCTTCCACAAGCTTGGCCTCACCGATCGTGTCGACGGCTCCGTTCATGCCGCCATGATGCTCGACAACGTTGAGTGGACTCAGATCGACCAATGCATTGTCTCCTTGCTCTACACCACCGTCTCCAAAGACATCCTCGAGATTATCATCCAACCGGCCGACACGGCTGAGCACGTTTGGTCCGCAATCACCTTCCTCTTCCTCTACAACCATTTCCAATGCGCCATCTTCACCAAACATAGGTTCCACAACCTCTTACCAGGTGATTTGACCATCACCGGGTTCGCCAGCCGTCTCAAGTGCCTCGGCGACACCCTTCATGATGTGGGCTCCCCGATCGGCGACCAGGACATGCTGCTCGGAGTCATCAATGGGCTCAATGACAATTTCGGCCACTACATTGCCACCTTCACCATCAACACGTTTAGCCTCACCTTCGCTCGTGCCCGCGATGCACTCCTCTAGGAAGAATGTCGCCTCCCCCATGACGCTCACCACGCTTAAACTCCCCCTAGCTTAAACTTGGCCGTCCTCGAGCAACATAGATAGAAATCCGAATCATAAGGAACTCAGTTGTTTAAACCGAAATAACGAGAAGGTTTTGGTTCACTTACGATCGGTACGCCTAGATAGCCCTCCGCTTCTTGACCTGAAAACTTAGTATAGCTGTAGTGGTGGCATGGTCATTATGCAAGTGTTAGTGAAGCAAAGATAATCAACACAAAGTTCTTGATGTACTTGATAATACAACTTTGCAACACTCTATTCAATTTATTCTAGACAACACTTGCTTGCCGGGAATGCATGGAAGAGTTTTTCTTTGATAGAGCCATAAAAACATAAGTTAGGGAGTGAAAGGCATGTAAAAAAACATGATGCTAGAGTGCTCATAAATGTGCCCACAATTATCTCATCCTCAAGGCTCTCAAGCACTTCATTTCATTCATTGTTTGCTGAAACTTTGGTTGTCACGTGAAGGGGATAATTCCAAATAAGTGATCATGCATAGAATTTTGCTGTGGCTTAATTTTTGGAAACTATGTACCTCTGATATATGTCTCTTTCGAGCTCTTTTGATCAGTCCCCTTTATTTACCACATACACACCTATTCAAGAGAAAGCCGAATAATATTCGTTTGTAGTGTTGCCACTACGTATGGTAACAAACTCATAGCCGAAATCCGAGTTTTAGCTCTGGTGGATCGTTCATTGGCCAGTGGAGTCCTCAGCATAACATGTAGAAAGGTGACGAAGCCACATTTACACACGTACACGTGCATATAGTAGTAGGGCCATGGCACCAGCGAGAAGCAGAAGCACCATGTAAGAGATACAACACAGACATAATCTCGGTCACCCTTCAACTAAGTTCCTCTACACTATTTAATGCACAAGTGCTATCAAGTCTATTGAAATTAACAACATGGGGTTGAGCATTTCAAACATCATCTTCTCTACAATTTTCTCAACACCCAAGTCTTTGAAGACTTTCTCTTGTGCATGGTTATTCTCAGTTAAGATCATTTCATTTAAAAATAGTCCCACGGCAAGTCTTGGTTGTCTAGATTAAACAGAACAAAGGCTAAAAATATATTTTAGCTACTAGAACAAAACCTTTGTTTTAATTATCAAGACTTACTCCCTCTTGCACACATCACACATACTACTACTACATGTACTCTAAGTATTTGAACTGCAAAAGTCGGGACTCGTAGGACATACCTTCACGGTTGTGAATTTACACACTTCTCTTCCTTATCCTTGCATTCCTCATTGTCCGGCGTAGATCAACTCCTCTGAAAACAAAAATGCAAATGAACTCCAAGGGGCAAAAAGAACAAGAACAAAGCAAAGCTTGTACTATTTTTTTTGTTTTTGGGGTTTTGAAAACTAACTTGCAAACGAAAAATCGCAAAGTCAAAAAGAAAAATGAAAGCAAAAAAGCAAAGTGTTGGAACAGACCAAAACGAGTGTTTTGAAGCTCCATGAGCTTAAGTACAACCTCATTACAATTTATTCAAATACCGCCACATCTCGATGTAGACGTGGTAGTGACCTCCCCCAAGCTTAAGCTTTTCCAAGCCCAAACCGGCGGGATCATTGTGGCGGCTAGTCAGGAGCCCATCCTTGGCTCCAGTTGGAGAAGCTTGAACTCATGTAGGCAGACGTGCCTCGAAGGGACTCAGCGACGCTGCTCATATCATTAATGGAGCCCTGGAGACTGTAGATGTCTGCATAGGTGGTGTAGGCCTCTTGTTGTGGCTGCTCTTGGGGCTGCTGCTTTCCCGAGAACTAGCATGTTCTCATAATTCACCTTAGAAACTTCTCCTCGTGCCTACAACGAGTTAGTGATAACATAATAGAAGTAACGTATAGCAGGACTTTCAATGCAACTGACTCTTTGCCTAGAGCCATGGATGCTCATCTGGTAGAAGGATTGCCTCGGGTGCGGATTAGTGAAATCATAAACATATCAAAGATCATCATTGTTGTTGGGGAAGCCAAAGTGATTACACCACTCATTGAGAGTGATGTTGAAGCCTTGGTCCAAGAGACGGAAAGTGATCTGCTCCTCCTCATAGGCATTTGGCACGAGCCCAACATTATGCGAGAGAGTACTAAGAAACTTAAGCGTCATGCGTTAATATGTCTCACATCCCTGATAAACAAAATGATCCAACCCGACATTATCACAAAGCAAATTGAAATCATTAGTAATAACTATCTTAGCGAGTGTTGACTCGCAAGCCCACTTGGTTGCTTTGATCTTCTTTGCACTAAGCTTCTAATTTTTTTTCCTTGTTTCACATTTGGTGAAGACGATCCCCGGGGTGAAAACTTGTTGTGGTTGTGCGGTGGATGAATTCGAAGCACGGCGTACGTGAGTGGATCTCCTCATAAACATCTACAAAACAATTTTTTAGTCCAACACAATTAAACAATATTGATCCTACGGTAGTCACCACATCATACTACTCTAAAAACACTACTAGAAAAAGGGCTATAGCTAATATAGACATTAGTGGCGCACTATGTATGTGGTGCGCCACTGCCAAATAGCAGTGGCGCACCACACATGGGTGCGCCACTAATGTTTATATTACTAATGGCGCACCTTGTGTGTGGTGCGCCACTGCTAAGTTTCTCCTGGGCACACCCCCCTCCCCAGACTTACCAGTGGCGCACCGGGGTTTGGTGCGCCATTTCTAGTTTTAACTAGTAATGGCGCACCTCACCCACGGTGCGCCACTACTAACAATTTTTTTTTCAATTTTTTTTTCAAAACTAGTAATGGCGCACCACACACCAGGTGCGCCATTAGTAACCCTGGTTACTAGTGGCGCATTCTTAGGAGGTGCGCCATTGGTAACCTGAGAGCAGCTAGATATGTTTGACAGCCACCTACCACACTCACTTTCCCCACTTCATTCTCTCCACCTCTACCAAGCTTGGTCTCGACTGCCTCCTCCTCCTCACCTCATTTGCACCATAGATTCACCCAAATTAAGTGGTTAAATTTTCTTTTTTTATAGGTAAGTAAGGGGAAAGCTTTCTTTATGTTCTAGATCTACTTTTTTCTCCCTCCAACGTACACACTTTTTATGGCCTAGATCTACACTTTTCTCATTGAGCTAGATCTACGTATGTTTGTGGTGTTGCATATGTTTGTGTTTGCAGGTACCGGTATTTGAAATGCGATAGTTGCCAATATTTTGCCGGAATGTTGATTCATTTCCGTTTCGGCGAGAATTTGGCACTATGCATTCTTTTTTGTCCTATTTTTAGGCAAAGTCATGCCAATTTTTTTTTGGTTATAAAATATCGTTTTGCTCTACCCCGCAGGCGACCATGGTCCGCACGATGACCGAAGGCATCGTGAATAGGTTTTTGAGCTCCGCGAAGGCCGAGATGCTTCAAAAGAACGAGACGGAGATAAGATGTCCGTGTCGAAGATGCAAGCTGAAGAGCCTTATGGACCCGGATTCCAGACAGGTGCGGGACCACCTGCTCGTGCGTGGTTTCATGGATGGCTATCGGTGGCAAGGTGATGAAGATGATTATGAAGTCGTCCATGCGGGCCGGGCAAGAAATAAAGAAGGGCAGCAAGACAATAGCGGCGAGGGCGGGCGAGAAGACGAAGAATCTCCAGGACATGATCACGAAGTAGATGCAGGACACAGTCATCATGTAGAAGATGCCGGACATGATGATGAGGAAGATCAAGACGAAGGGCATGATCATGAAGATGAAGATGCCGGAGCAGACGACGATGGACCATCGATGGGCTGGGTGCAGGACCCTCATATTCAAGAGCTGCTTCTCAAGCAGACGGGTAACGCAAGAGCTGCCGCCCGAGAGAAAGCCAAGCTGGATCAACTGGAGATAGACGCGGTTACTCCATTGTATGAAGGATGCAGGCCCGAGGATACCCGCCTGAAAGTAACACTCATGGATCTGGAGATGAAGGTAAAACACAAAATGACCGACGCATGCTTCGACGAGAACATGTCATTCTAGCACGAACGTCTTCCCAAGGGGAACAAGTGCCCGACCAGTTTCGAGGAGGCGAAGAAAATCGTGTGTCCTCTGGATTTACCGCACGTGAAATACCATGTGTGCATGAACGATTGCATCATTTATCGGGACGAGCACGCGGAGTCTACCATATGTCCGGTGTGCGGCGTCACTCGATACAAGAAGAGGAAGAAAGCTCCTCGAAAAGTGGTGTGGTACTTTCCGATCACTCCTCGTCTGCAGCGGTATTTCGCAGACCCTAAGCAAGCAGAGCTCCTGCGTTGGCACACGGATAGGGAGGAGAAGAAGCGAGAAGATGACGGAAATGATCCGGAGATAAATAAAAAAGACAAGATGCTGAGTCACCCTAAGGATGCGAGCCAGTGGCAAGCGTTGAACTTCGAACACCCAGAATTTGGGGACGATCCAAGGAACATCATGCTGGGCGCGAGCACCGATGGAGTCAATCCGTTTGGCAGCCAGAGAAGCACACATAGCACCTGGCCTGTGTTTGTGTGGATGTACAACCTTCCCCCCTGGATGTGCATGAAGAGGAAGTACATTCATATGAGTATGCTAATTGAAGGGCCGAAACAACCAGGGAACGACATCAATCTGTATCTGGGGCTGTTGAAAGAGGAGCTAGACACGCTGTGGAAAACGCCAGCCAATACGTGGGACGCCGCAGCGAAACAATATTTCCCTATGAGAGCCGCACTGCTCACGACGGTGCACGACTATCTCGGTTACGGATATGTCGCGGGGCAGGTGGTCCATGGATTTTGTGCATGCGTCAGGTGCATGGATGACACAACGTATCGCCAGCTAGATAGAGATCCCGGGTCTTCGAAAACCGTGTTCATGGGACATCGAAGGTGGCTTCGCGACGATGACGCATGGAGAAAACGCAAGGATCTGTTCGATGGTGAAACCGAACCCCGAAGACCCCCACATATGAGGAGCGGCGAGGAAATAGATGAGCTGTTGAAAAATTGGAAAGAGTGCCCACCGCCAGGAAAGAAGCGAAAGGCGCCAGAGCCGCTGCTGAAGGTATGGAAAACAAGGTCTATTTTCAGGGACTTGCCGTACTGGAAGATCCTCCGTGTGCCTCACAGCCTTGATGTCATGCATATCACGAAGAACGTGTGCGAGAGTCTGCTTGGTACCCTGCTCAACATGCCAGAGAGGACCAAAGATGGGCCGAAAGCAAGGGCAGACTTGCAATCAATGGGCATCAGGGAGGAGCTTCACGCAAAACGCCCTAATGATGATGATGATGATGATGAGGCGAAGGACACGGAAAGTCGTCGCAAAGGCAAAAAGGCCAAGAAGATCGAATATGACTGCAGTTTTTCACCTGCCTCGTAGGAGTAAAACTTCCTTACGGTTACGCGGGGAAGATAAGCAGATACCTAGACTCAGCGAAGCAGAAGTTCAGCGGGATGAAGTCTCACGACTGTCACGTGCTGATGACGTAGATACTTCCAGTTGCAATCCGTGGGATCATGGACGCGCACGTCCGTGAAACGCTATTTGGCCTATGCAACTTTTTCGACGTCATCTCTCGGAAGTCGGTTGGCGTGAGGCAACTCAGAAAGCTACAGGAAGAGATCGTGGTGATACTATGCGAGCTTGAGATGTACTTCCCGCCCGCATTCTTCGACGTTATGGTGCATCTGCTGGTCCATATCATGGAGGATATCATACAACTCGGGCCGACGTTCCTGCACAGCATGATGCCGTTCGAAAGGATGAATGGTTTCATCAAAGGATACATTCGCAACAGGGCACGTCCAGATGGAAGCATAGCCAAGGGCTTTCTGACCGAAGAGTGCATCTCCTTCTGCACGAATTATCTAGGCATCGAGAACCCCGTTGGTCTGCCCGTCAACAGGCACCTCGGCAGGCTCGCTGGATGGGGTCACCGCGAGGGTCGCCGCGAAATGCATGTCGACTTCAAGGGTCGACTCGCCGACTTTGAAAGAGCAAACCTAGTCGCGCTACAACACATAGACGTGGTCGATCCTTGGGTGGTAGAGCACAAAACCTTTATTGAGAAGACGTACAATGACCGAGGCCAACAGAGGACGGACGGAGATATAATCAAAGAGCACAACTCATGTTTCACGCGTTGGTTCAAGGACAAGCTTCTGTCATACCCTTTACATGAGGATTCTTCCGCGGAAGAAAAACTCATATTCGCCTTGTCACAGGGCGCCGAGCACAACCTGATGACCTATGAGGCGTACGATATCAACGGCTACACATTCTACACCGAGGAAAAGGACATGAAGAGCGATTATCAGAACTCCGGGGTAACGATGGAATCCTACACCGGTAACGACAAGGACAGATACTACGGAAGGATCGAGGAGATCTGGGAGCTGAGCTACGCTGGAGAGAAGGTCCCGATGTTCCGTGTCAGATGGGCCAAGAGCGTCCTAAAAGAAGACCGGTATTTCACCACCATGGTTATACCCGAAGCCAAATCCAAGACCGCGGGCGCAAACGTCACCGCGAAAAATGAGCCATGGGTACTGGCTTGCCAAGTGGACCAATGCTTCTTCATTACCGACCCGTCAAAGCCCAGTCGTGTTGTCGCGAGGAGAGGCAAAAGGAACATCATCGGAATGGATGGAGTCGCCAATGAGCAAGACTTCGACAATTACGGCGACCCGAAGATGGAAGATGACGACGACGATGAAGTACCATACACCACAAGAAGAAGCAGGACCACCCTACCTAAAGGACGTCCGTTCAAGAGAAGAATTCAAGGGGTTCCGGGGCTAAATTATTCAACCGCGAGAAAGAAGGGCAAGAAGATTGTGAAAACATAGCTAAGATCGAATCACGACGTGTCGGCCGCGTGTGTGTGTCAGTGGCAAGCTCAATCTTTCATGACTGTTATTTCATGTCACTTGATTTCAACCATGTCATCTAATTCTAAATCTTTGCACAATGGTTTTATCACTCCATTTGCATTTTCCTTTTCTTTTATCTCAAATCTTAAATTATTACATGCAACTAAAAATCCAAAAAAAAAAAAAAGTTAGTAATGGCGCACCAGGAGAAGGTGCGCCATTGCTATCACGGTGTTTATGGCGCACCCCTAAAAGGTGCGCCATTGATATACCAATTTTTATGGCGCACCCCTAAAAGGTGCGCCATTGCTATCCTTGTTTATGGCGCACCTCGCAATAGTGCGCCATTGCTATCCTTGTTTATGGCGCACCCCGCCTAGTGCGCCATTGCTAACTCTTCCTCTCGATCTATACACAGGAAACGCACGCAAACACCTCATCCCCTCTCTGCTCGCTCACGCATCAGGAGGAGAGCCGCCGCATCAGCTAGGGTTGGCAGCCGCCGCAGCCCGCCACCGGCGCCCGCTCCGGCGACCCCGCCCCGCCCCGCCTCACCGCAGGATGGCGGCCCCCTCGCCATCCGACCCCGCTCCGTCGCCGGTCGCCGCTCGACCCCGCCCGGACGCCCCCTCCCGGCTGCGCCGCCAGACGACACAGCATCGCCGCCGCACGCCGCCCGACCCCGCCCCGCCTCGCCGCAAGACGGCGGCCACCTCGCCGCCCGACCTCGCTTCTTCGCCGCCCCGACCCCGCCCGTCCCCCGGACGGCCCCTCCTGGTCGCCGGTGAGCTCTCTGTCTCCTCTCTTTCCCTCTCTGTATCCTCTGCCGTATGTGAATGGATGGATGGATTGCTGGATAATTTTTTTGCTAGTGTGGATGGATGGATGTTGGATAGATGGATGAGCGCTCTAGATGGATGGATGGATTGATGGATACTAGCAGGGATTTGTGCCCGTTATCGCCGAAATGTTGATTCATTTCCGTTTCGGCGAAAAACGGGCACTTCTAGGTCAAGAAAATAGCAAAGGTCATGCCGAATTTTTCCTAGAATTTATGTTGCCAGCTAATTATTAGCCATGTGCTTAAGATAGATAGTACGAGGAGCAATGTGCTTAAGATCACCATGGCACTAATTTCTGAATGTATTGCGGAAATGATGTTGTATTTCCTCCTGCCTCTTTCAGTCCTAAACTACAAGGGAAATTCTGACTAAATAAAAACCCAAATGTGGCATTCAGTAATCCTTCTTCTGTTTTGCCTGGGAAGTTGGTTTTGCTTCAAATCTTACCAACAACCCCTGCAGTATACTGATAAATAGTGTGCTTGATAAAGAGAAGCACAAATGTGGCATTCAGTACTAGTAGTGCAGGCAGCAGCAGCTTAAGTTAGTATCCAGAACAACAACAACAGTAGCACTTTGGCACAGAAGCCAATGGTAGTGTCCACAAGGCCACAATACCAGGAAAAATCATATGAGAACATCTGCAGTAGTAGGTAGTAAGAGCAGCACAAACAACAGCAGTAGTGCATCCACGGGATAAATGGTCAATATTAGTAAGCCAATAGGATCACAAGTCTACCAACAGATGCAACAGTAGTTTAGATAGACAACAAACCAATGAATAGCAGCAGCAGTAAAAATCCTCAAGCTCATTGGATTCATATAAAAACTCTGAGTAAATAAAATGATCACTAATAAGATCATCTATTTACAGCCCACAGAAAAAATTCTTTAACCAAAGAAAACCGCAAGATAAATACTTGGGTTGATCTAGCTAAAATCATAGACATCAGATAACAATTTTTCTAATTAACCATAATGTGAAATGACCAAAACACCCTTAAACCGACCCGCCTTATTAGGCAAGTGATCAGAAACTTGACACATGCCAAAAAGTGATGAAACACACAGCTTAGTCACCAAATGCATGGGACACATGTCAAGAACAGCCTGCTTGGTCATCAAATCCATGTCACACATGTCAGCACCACAATGACTGGCCAAGCCTATAAATACCCCCCAATCCTTCACAAAATTTCTCACAATTCTCAGAGCAAGTTTGCTAGAGATCACTCAGACCAGAGGTTGGGTGCAGCAAGCTAGAAAGCTCACAGGAATACTCTCAGGCCAGAGGTAGAGAGTAAAAGAGAATTGAGGTGCTGCTCACACACTGTGAGAGGCCCAAAGCCATTAGTAGCTAGGAGAAGGCAAGCTCCAGGGAGGAGCAGAGGAAGCAAGGAGGTGCTGCCAAAATCATTTGGCAGTCTACAGCAAGCACATTTAGGAATTTTCAAAGGTTGTAAACCTTTTCTCTTTAGAGTAGATAGTAGAGAGAGAGAGAGTAGAAGTAATAGTACTCACTAGCTATAGGCTAGCGTGCAATATCTCAGTAGAGATACACACCACAGCCCTGCACTAAATAACTAGGAGCACAACCATGTCAATTAGCCGTAGACATTGTATCTTGAGCACCATCAGTAGTATCCATCCACCATCTTCAGGCAAACTAGATGGTAAACCTAAAGATGAGAAGATGGATAGTGTGCTTCTCTTTATCAAGACTAGTAGCTATGGGTGAAAGCCTGACAACCTTGACTACTAGTATTCATCCCCTGAAAGTATCATCTCAGGCTTTCAGCTACTAGTATTAATTGTAGATCACCATGGCACTAATTATTAGCCATTTTTTCCTATTTAGAGCGAACATGGCCGACAACGATGAGCCCGGCGGTTCGGGCAAGCCATTCTGGGAGCTGTCCCAGGAGATGGAGGAAGAACCTCACCGCTATGAGGACGCCGCGGAAGACACCGATCCCGACTACACAACCCCTAGTGGCGTCGGGGATGACACCACTGATGGTGCCGCCGGGGATGCCACCACTGATGATGGCAGCGAACGCACAGATGGCAGCCAACCGAAGAGGCAATGGAAGGACCGGCGCCCGAACGTGCTCGGCACCGTCAAGGAGGAATTTACTGAAGTGTCCTCCAGTGGGCATCCAACGGCGCCCAAAGAATTAGTCGGTGGGTACGCGGGACAACTCGGGTGCTTTCTCCGGAGCACCGTCTCGATCAACACCGAGAACCTAAGGCATCGTGACCGAGGGAATTTGCGCAACCTCCTCTTCACGAAGCTGCACGAACGATACAAGTTCCCCGGTGACTTCGCAAACACACGCCTCTCAGGGAATAAAGTGAATAGTGCCGCCCTCACGAAGATGAGCACGGCCCTGGCTACTTGGAGAGCCGCGGTGAAGAGAAGGATTCTAAGAGGTGATAGTTATGAGAAGATCAAGGAGACAAATCCTTCGATCAGCGAAGCTGACTACCTGGAGTTCAAGATCAAGTGCGAGAGCAATGCATCCGCGGAATCAAGTCAGTGGGGGAAAGATATGCAGGACTTGAACTTAGGGGTCCACAAACTCGGTCCCGGCGGTTACAGAGTGGCGGAACCTAAATGGGACAAGGAGGACGCGGAGCGTGCCGAGCAAGGCCTACCACCCCTCTTCGATAAATACCATGAAAAGCAGACCAGGAAGTATGTCAGGGCCCGGTACAAGGTGGACCCGGTAACAAAGGAGCTTACCACGGATCCGAAGGTGAAGGAGCTTGAGCGTGTTCTTGTAAGGAATACACCCCCGCGTAATTAGCTCCATATGGTTGCATTCTAATTAATGAAGCCAAATTTCTAAATGGTTCACGTTCCTTCCGCAGGAAACTGAAAGCAGTAGTGCGGGGTCTCAGAGCTCCCCGTCTGCCCCTTGGGACACCACTTTAAATAGGGCGTTGAACGTAATGAAACACAAGGATAAGTTCAGTAAGCCGTCGTCAGCTGGTCGTGTGGCCGGTGAAGGCTTGTCCACGAAATGGTCGGAATACTATAAGGCTGGGCGAAAGGAGAGAAAGACCAGCTCGGAAAGCCAGGAGCGCGAGGTTAAAGAACTCAAGGCACAAGTGGCGCGGATTCCGGAGATAGTCCAAGAGCAAGTGCGAGACCAACTGGGAGCGACGATCACCGCCATTATGCCTTCCTTGCTTGAGGGGCCGCCCCCGATTCCCAGCTTCACGGGCAGCAACTCGCACAACGCGCCGGCATTGGTGTCTCCGGCGGAGGCGGCATTGGTGTCTCCGGCGTCGGCGCCGGTATAGGAGCTTAATGCACCCGGGTGTGGGAAGAATACGCCGGCCGGCACCTCGGCAGCAAGCGGCCCCTCCGTCACTTGCACGCCCGCCGTTGGCGGTGCCTCGACATTAGCCGAGCTCGACGCCATCACGGTAACTAAGCCTCGGCCGATGACTTCATCTCCTTGCCTTTGACTGGGCATCCCTGACGCCCTACATGTTTTCGCAGGGCGCCGCCAACGTTCCATGCATTCTCCTGCACTTCGTGGACGGCGAGTTGATCGATGTCGCCAAGGCCAAAATCGTTGAACCGGGCAACCGCGTGTTCCACGGTAATCCGATGCCACCCACCGTGTATAGGGTTCAACTGGTTCGGGTGCTGCGGGGCTGCGACGACTTGTTACCTCCGTATCGACCCCCTGGGGCCGACGAAGATGATGTGATGACCCTCAGCGCCTGCTTAAACTGGTCCATGCTTTGGCCGAAGAGCCAGATTCGTTTGGGGGCGGGGGACACCACCCCACAGACAACACCGCCAGTCGTGCCGGCGCCAAGCCATGGCAAGACCGCCGCAACGCTACCGCCGTCAGCTGATCCGGACATGCATATGGCACAGGATCCGGACGACGACGACGGTACATTTTCCAACGTCGATAAGTACATCAACGAACATGGGTACGGTGACGAATTCTTGGGGCCTCCTTCTCAAGAACCCAACCCTGCAAAAGACGATCGCGATCTAGCTGGTACCGCGGAGAAACCCAATTGCAACAGGCGTTGTCTGTTCAGTTCTCAGGAGACGCCTCCAGCTGACGCCTTCACCGAGACTCAAATAGCCGAGGTGCGAAATATTATTAGCCCCAACACACTCAAGAAGGTGGTCTTTGAGCAGAACTCGATCCCATTACAGCAGAAGAAGCAGAAGGGACGGAAAAGAAAAAGGAACAAGGGTGCGAGCCAGCCGGCACCGAGTACGATCCGTGCTCAGGACGGGCCACCAATACCTAAGGATATCTCGAGGAGGGTGCATGTGGCGGGTAGGCCGATGCTACCGACTAATCTGCTCAATGCTGCAACCGGTGCTATGCGGAGTCTGCATGACGGTGTTCTTTCTATGGAGAAGCGGCGTCTCTCCGCGAATGATGTGGCATACTCGGTTTTCGTGGCCAATGTGCCAGAGGGCAAGGGCTTTGTCGATAGCACCATCGGGCGTATGATCGTCCTGCGGTTTGATGACATCTTCGCTATGTTTAACCTTTATCCGCTGCACTACACCTTCATTCGGCTATTTTCGCTCAGTATGGAGATGCGGATCATTAGAGACAAGACCCCGGACATCGTGATAGTCGACCCCTTCTACATGCGTGCCAAGATCTTGGGCAGCGCTGGGGACTGGCAAGTCGCGAGTTCATACCTCGAAGGCGTCATTCTGGCGAACCCAGATAAGGATAACTTCCTCGTGCCTTACTTTTCCGAGTAAGTCATCCCCTCACCGCCCCGTAACATATGATTTCTTAGATTTCGATCGTTCTTTTTTTTTCTAACATTCCGTGTTTTGTGCAGTGACACACATTGCACACTCATCCTCTTAAGCCCGAAATATTCCATGGCCACGTATTTCGACTCGGACCGTCAGTCGAAGAAAGACTACACAAATATCAAGAAAGTTCTTGATGATGCTCTCCCCGGCTACGCCAAATCTGGAGGCACCTTCAGGAGGCCAATTTGTAGGTACGGCAAGCACGTGTTCACCCACGTAACGACGTTCCCCCGCGTCAAGCAGCCGCCTGGCAGTCAGAAGGATGCCTACTACGCCCTCCATCACATGCGGGCGATCGTACGGGACCATCATCACCTTATGCTACCAAATAATCTCAAAGAATGGGCCGCATGCTTGTCGGCAATCCAGGACGAGGACATCAGACAAGAATTCTTTCGCATCCAGTCGGAGTTTGCGGAAATCATCTATCAAGATGTCCTTCGTACCTCGGGGCAGTTCTACCTCAACTATCAACCGTCCAACAGTGAAATAGAAACAACGCTACAAATGCAGGCTGACAATGACCGCACATTCATGACTATCACGAAAGACGGCAGCTTCATCCACGCTCCAGTCCCTGAGTCGAGTCAAAAGTATTGATGCTATGTAGTTCTGAAATATCGATTAGCTCATGTTGTAATTAAACTTTAATGAACTTGTATGTCTCTTTAGTTTGGACAGTCGTTCAACTTATATGTAATCGATGCTATTTATTAGTAGGACCATGAATCGTGCTATTAATGTGTTGCTTTTCTCTTCCGATCCTTTTGTTGCATACTTATATATTGCTTATATATTATCTGTGAATTGCTACTAACGTTTTGTTTGTCTAGTGCATAGAGATGCCGTCGTATGTCGTATACAAGGGTAAGGTTCCCGGAGTCTACGACGACTGGGAGGAGTGTCGGAGACAGGTTCACCGTTTCAGCGGTAACAGTTACAAAGGGTACACCACTAGGGCGGAGGCGGAAGCTAGATACGCACGCTATCTAGCGGGAGAGAGGAGGGAGCGGAGGAGGAACCGGATGAAGACCAGTTTCATCGCGATGATGCTCATCGTGACCGCAGCTCTCTTCTATGTGATGGTAGTTTAGATGATCGATATCGACTTTGTAATGTGACGACAAACTCGGCTAATATGATGAACTTTGCTAATGTCTCGAGACCTAAACTTGGCTAATGTTTGAACTTTGTTCGCTATTTCGAATTTGGAGACTAATATGATGAATTCTATTGTGTGATGTTTATATTCTGTGCTGTAACGTATTTTGTAACCTGTGCAAATACCAGAAAAGCAAAAAATAATAATTCCTAATATTCATAGTAGTGGCGCACCATATTGAGCATTAGTGGCGCACCAAGATAAATACCAGTGGCGCATTATCGGGCATAGTAATGGCGCACTTGGGGCATAGGTGAAGGCAAATATGGCCCCCAGTAGTGGCGCACCATATTGAGCATTAGTGGCGCACCAAGGCTAAATACCAGTGGCGCATTATGGGGCATAGTAATGGCGCAGTTGGGGGCATAGGTGAAGGTAAATATGGCCCCCTAGGAGGCATAGTAATGGCGCACTGTTGGGCATAGTAATGGCGCACTATGTGGTGCGCCACTATTATCTGGGATACTAATGGCGCACCAGAGGTGCGCCATTACTATTTGTTACTAGTGGCATGTTAATAGTGGCACACCTATAGTGCGCCATTAATAGCAAAAACTGGTGCCCCACTAACAGCCTTTTTTCTAGTAGTGAAACATCAACAAATCCAAGCCAAACTCAAATTTGGATCAAAAATATGCAATTCCTAGACATGGCAATGCTAGGCATGTAGAATATAGATTCGCGAAAAATAAATTGGGGATAAGAGGAGAAACATACCGTAGACCGATCACACGGAAGGATTTGAACTGAGATCGAACGAGTAGGGAGATTGGCTAAAGTTTTGCTAAGATTTGGAGTGGTTTGGAAGAAGAAGAAGAAGAAAAGAGAGAGATGGGGGTGTTTTACCTCCTTCCTCGGGCTGTTTATTGCCGCCAGGTCGCCATACGACCGGCCATACGAGCGGGGGCGCTCGTATGAAAGGCCGTTGTTCACCTTGATAGCTTACCTGCGCCTATGCATACATCATGCGACCGCTGGAACGATCGAAAGCGCCCGTATGGAACGCCCTCGAACGTTCTGATCCTTTTCTTCTTCTGGTCGACGATGTCATACAACCGCTTATACGGGCGTGGACATCCGTATGAAGCGCCGTCAAATGCTCTGGACTCCTTTCTCGTTTCTATGAAGATGTCAAATGACCGCCCATGCGAGCGCTTGCGCCCATATGAAACGGTGTCGTTCGATCTGTTGCCTCTGGTTATTTTGCGCTCGAACCGCCAGGAAGTCATGAGACCGCCCAAACGACCTCGGTGGTCGCCTGATAGGTCGTCTTTTGGTCTGTTTCTTTTGAAACTTCTCTTTTTCTTCCTTTTCCTGTGGGGTTAGTTCCAACACAATACATAGGCATATTTCCAGGCATCCGAACGTTAATACAACATATAATTTAATTTGCACATAGCAAAGCCTTCATTAGAACAACTCTTCCAAACTCAACTTCTTTATCTAGAACTTCAATCACTCTTTTTATTGAAACATAAAAACTTACTTGTCTACTTCATTCGCGTGGGTTGCCTTCCACGAAGCGCTTGTTTTCGGTCGGTTAGCTCGACCGTAGTGGTGATCAAGGTGGTGGAATCACACCGAAACCATAGCTTCTGGCATTCAAAATAATGCCATCTCCTGTATAAGTCTTCATTTTATTTTTCCTGGGGAAATGTCTTACAAAAGGGTCTTTAGCGGGTAAGTCAAATCTCACATTTCCCTCAAACACATTTATCACAACTTTGATAGTCCATAGAAAAGGTCTACCAAGAATTATAGGAGCAATAGGATCTTCAGGCATATCAACTACCACAAGATCAATCATGACAGGGCAATCATTTATTTGAATTATAACTCCATGTTTAATTCCTACCGCCTGAGTAAAAGTAGAATTAGCCATATTCAATCTAATCTCGGTAGTAGCATAAGGACCTAGATTGAGACCATCATAAATAGACTTAGGGATAGTGGAAACACTAGCCCCAAGATCACATAAAGCATTGGACTTATTTAAACCAATCTCAATCTCTATAGTAGGCTCAAAAGCATCTTCTTGCTTGGCTGGTAACTTACTGTAAAGCTTCTTTCTTTCATCATCTAACTCACGTACCTTGGCTGCAACTGGATCAACAAAGACATTATATGCCTCGTTATTAGATACTTCAGGTAGTGGGTACTTCATTGATATCATCTTTATGAAGTCTGCAACGGTGTAATTATATTCTGGCACATGGCTTGTGTCCAGTTCTTCGGTCTTCTCTTCGTTGCTTCTTACCATCTTCTACCGGGTTAGGTTCCGGTTTACCTGCATGCTTGGCTAGGATCAAAGTTTGGCTCTCTACAATTTTAGCCACTTGTGCTTCCATATTCTTGGATCTTCCATCAAGCAACTGCACATCACTTGTTAGTCCAACAATCTTAAGGGTCAACTTACCAAATAAGTTATCATGATTCTTCAAAATATTTTTGAAGTTTTCATTCTGCTCAGTTTGACTAGCAATAAAACTTTTCAGAGTATCTTCAAGAGTATTTCTATTGCTGCTACTAGCTCCATTAAAATTATTTGATGCTCCATTATTATTAGGATAAGCAAGTCTAGGAGCATACCCATTACTTTTCCAGTTGGGATTATAACTATTGCGAGCAATAAAATTCACTTACTTCTTCATTAGTGATGGCATTCACGTTCACCTCTTCTTTACCTGTCATGATTGAGATGAGGTCATCAACCTTGGTTGTCAACTTTGCATTATTTTCTTCAATTGCATTCACCCTCTTGGTGGTAGTTCTTTCAATATGCCATTGGGCATGGTTCTCTTGCATATCATCAAGTAGTTTCTTGACATCATCTATGGGCTTTCCCATGATTGTTCCTCCTACAGCTGTATCAAGCATAGTTTTTGACATATGACTTAAACCATTATAGAACATATGAAGGATTAACCATTCCTCCATTCTATGGTTAGGACAGTTTCTTATGGTTCCTTCATTCTATCCCATGCAAGCGCTAGTGGCTCACGTTCTTCTTGCTTGAAACTTGTAATCTGAGAACGAAGTTGCATAATTTTTGTAGGTAGATAAAACTTAGATAAAAATTTGCTGCAACAATCAGCCCAAGAAGTTATATTGCCTCTAGGTAAAGCTAGAAGCCATTCTTTTGCTTTTCCTCTCAGAGAGAAAGGAAATAGACGCAACTTCAAAGCGTCTGGATCATAAACTGTAATGCGTGTCATGTTGCACAATTCAGTGAAATCATGCAAGTGCATACCGGCATCTTCAGAAGCAGAGCCTCCAAATTGGTCCTGTTGAACCATGGAAACTAAGTTCGGTTTGATCTCATACTCAGCGGCTGCAACCTCAGGTTGTGCTATGGGTTCACGCATGAAGTTATTGCTAGGAGTAGCAAAACTTCCAAGATTATAAGCCATGGTAATCTTTTTGGTGTTTTTCAACTGACAAAACTTGCAACAAAAATAAAAATTAAACAAAAACACAAGCTGGAACTAACTTTAACAAAAACTCTAAACACAAAGACTAGGAACACTCAACTCATGCTCGGCAACGGCCCCAGAAAAAGGGCTTGATACTTCCTTTTTTAGTGATCCGGTAACGGAACAGAAAGTACCCCACACCTATTTCCCCAAGAGGTGGCCCTGGGTTATCGAACCCGTGAGAGGAAGGTTCCCTTGAAGTGATGGTCTCTAGCAAGATTTTATCAAAGAAATAATTCCAGCTTTTGACCGGATCAATCAAGCTAATTGTGATGTAACACTTCTAATAAAAAGAGGTACGGGTATGAGGTCTCACTAGTAGAAAACGGGCCTTTAGTCCCGGTTCGTAAGGGCCTTTAGTCCCGGTTTTCCAACCGGGACTAAGCAATCGGGACTAAAGGCCTCCACTTTTAGTCCCGGTTGGATTACGAACCAGGACTAAAGGGGCTCCGCGTGGCAACTTTCTGGAGCGGGTGCTGGAGGACCTTTAGTCCCGGTTGGTGTTACCAACCGGGACTAAAGGTATTTTTAAAAAAAATAATTTTTTTTTTATTTTTTTCCTGATTTTCAAATCTTTGAATTATTTGACAATTTAATCTCTAATCACCCCTCCTCACTGCTCTTGAATTATTTGACAATTTAATCTCTAATCACCCCTCCTCACTGCTCCAGCGTGGAGCACTCATTCCAAATCGTCTAACGTCCCGGCCGGTCACCCATCCTCTCACTGCTCCAACTCCAGCACGCTTAACTTTCGAGTTCTATGTCCCCTAGTTTCCAAGTCTGCACTTGTTGTTTTCTTGACAATAGTAAGCTATCAATCCTATTAACCCTTAGGTCTTGATGTCATGATTTAATTTTTTGATTTCCAAACAATTATTAAAATAAACAACAATGATTAACAAACAACAATGATTAACTTAAAAACTCTAAAAAACTTCAAAAAAGGCAAAAATTTCAAAAAACCTCAAAAATTCTCAAAAACAAAAAAACCGAAAAACCAAAATAATAAAAAGTTCAATATAAAATAAGTAATAATAATATTGAATTTCCATGAAAATAAAATAAGTAATAATATTATTTTATTCATTTTTTGCCATTTATTCATTTAATATGGCATAATTAATATCTTTAAATGTGTAAATCGAAATTCAACAAATAATATATCCATTATTATCAGAAAAATGTGAGGAATCCAAATATGACATCATTTATTTTATTTTAAAAAATAAAATTAATTTTTAAAAACTGAATTTTTATTCTTTTCGAATTTTAAAAATCTAAATGAATTAAAAACTTAAAAAAAAAATAAACTACTTATTCAATTAATTTATGTTATATGTATCATATCAATCCTATTAAGCCCTTAAGCATGATGTCACACGTTTCACCATTTGAGTTCGAAACTATTATTCTAAGAAACAATAATTATTAATAACACTAATATTTATTGAATAATTATTTAGTAACACTAATATTTATTCGATGGCGGTTGCCATCGAAACCGGTTTCTCGTGCTAAACATTTTGATATATTAAACTTTTTTTTTCGACATCGTATGCAAAAATTATAGCCGTTTTACCTTTTTATAACCTTTTTTTTAAACTTGCTTCAACTCCACACTTTTTGTGCGTTCAACATGCACCATTCAAAGCCACATCATCAATTTTCAACCCTTTCCCACTTCATTTGCTATTTTTCATGCATTTATTGATTTTTTTGAGCTAAATGACCCTGAAATTGAAAAGCACTACAAATGAACTCTGAAAAGGTTGAAACTTGGATGTGCGAAAAAGTTGAGATGGTTACGGCAAAAACTGGATGCACTTTGTGTACAAACTCAACAATCTCTTTCGAAGTATCAGGGTTTCAGACGAAAACTCATCTGTTACAAATGCATTTCATTTTTTTAAACTTATTTGAACTCCAGACTTTTTGTGCGTTCAACATGCACCATTAAAAGCCACATCATCAATTTTCAACCCTTTCCCACTTCATTCGCTATTTAATGCATTTATTAATTTTTTTGAGCTATAAAACTAAAAGAGCTAAACATAATCTGTTTTGATTAAAACACCTATTTAAAATAACCTAAAAATTACCAAATTGAATATAATGATAAAACACACTAATATTAAACAGCAAGAAAGAGAATCACTCAAAAATCTATTTTCAAAGTAAAGTTATTCACAAACTAGTGATTCACACAAATTTCAAAGAATTCAAATTTAAACAATTCAAATTTGAAAACTACTGGCACTAACAGAAAGTTTATAATTTTTGTGACCTAAAGCAAAAAGATTCACTCAAAAACTCTAAATATTTCGCTGTAAGTACAAAAAAAAGAAAATAAATAAAGCAAAAAACAAAAAAAACTGGAAAAAGGGGGTGAGACCCTTTAGTGCCGGTTGGTGTCTCCAACCGGGACTAAAGATATACCTTAAAGGTGGTGATACCCTTTAGTCCCGGTTGGTGTCTCCAACCGGGACTAAAGGTCCCATTCGAACCGGGACTGATGCTGTTGAGCCCCGTCCGGCGTCCTAGCCGCTCGAACCGGGACTAATGCTTACATTAGTCCCGGTTCGTAACGCGATCGGGACTATTGCTCCGATCCGACTAGGATGAAAGCCCTGTTTTCTACTAGTGTCTTCATGCTTACAACCATGTATTTGTGTTGGGACCAGATATGATCTTAATTTGGGCGCTGGAAGTCACCCATCGAGATGTGCTTGTTATGAACCGAAGTGGGGGATGTGTCCAAATAACCTCTTGACCGGCACGTGTCCTGCATCAAGAATCAATTGTCCTACCGAAGGCCCTATCCGTCGAGCGGGGTTGCCTCAATAATTAAGATTATAATAATCAGACAAGAGCTTTGGGTGTTTAATGACTACACCTCATGAATCCCCAAGGATTGGATCCGTGATACCGTACAAAACCCTTATGTCACTGGTGATCAGACTAACACTTCTTGTTCTCCCTGACCTTAGCCTCTCTGTGGCTTGCGCTCCATGATCATGGGTACTTGCAGGGATAAAGAACGCGGACAAGACAAGAGACATCTATGAAACAATTTTATTTCACACATACAGGACGTTAATTCAAAGCAATTCCATTGATCCCCACAACAAATACAGAGGGTTGCAAGGCATATGCCTCAACCCATACCTTACGAACTACTCGCAGATGGAGATCAGATCGCATGAAGAAAACATTGAAGAACACATCTTGAAGATTGATAGATTGATAATATGTCTTGCAATGGATGCCTTGTGAGATGCACAATTACAAGTATGAACTAGAGGAAGATGAACTATGGTGGTGATGGTGGCTATGGAGATGGGAATGGCGGAGGCTAGGGTTGATGGTAGGGGATGAAGATGGTTCTGTTCTGGACTTCCTCGACGACGTTCTGTTCACATTTTGACTTGGCCCCCTTTATAAATGTTTTCAGGTGGACGAGGCACCTCAGTTTCCATGCCATACGATCGCTCATGCGAGCAGTCGTGGTCGCATGGAACACCATCTTTTGATCTGTTTCTTCTGGTGCGCCTCCTGCTGAATTCTTCTATCTCCTCTCTAACACCCCTAGTGTCATGCTACAGTAAACTCATGCTAATGGTGCCATTTCATCACAATTAATTTTGCTAAACTTCACCTTGATCCAAAGCCAGTCCAATTTCAAATTTAAAATAAAGTCAAATTATTATTTCTTCAAACATAAAAAAAAAATGCTCATAATGTTGAAATTAATCCCTGAGTAATTGTGGGATAGAAACCAACATTTTATAAAGTGATTAAGTGCCCTGAAATAATTAAAACAGAGGCAAAAACATTATTTAAAATGCCTTTTCTAAATTATGAAAATTCAAACTAATTTAAATAACTCCCAAACTTTTTGTGGCAGTGCCTAAAATTGCAATGTGAATAATGGGCCAAGTTCCATATTCTTCATAACTCAATTGCTGTTGAAAATAAATGAAAAACAAAAGAATTAAAAGAAAAATGAAAAAAAAGAAAGGAAAAAGAGTACATGTCACTGTGCACTGTGCCAACTGCATAGTGCTTGGCCTATCCCCCCCTCGGTCGCCCCCAACCTCGCTACAGGAGGAGACGACCGAGGCGCTCGCGCCCATCTCGTGTCCCCGCCGGACCCCCTCGCCGGCTCCGCCACTGCAGCACCGCGGGGGTGGATAAGACCACCCCCATCCGTCCTCCTCTCTCCCCCATAACCCTAGCTCCCTCATTTCCCCCCTTGCCTTGATCTGTTCTTCCTTGTGCAAGCTAAGCGAGTCTGTCGCCATGGCTTTGCCGCCTTGGTAGCCACCGCTGAGGGAGTCCTGGATTAAGGGGTCCTCGGGAGGCCGGCCTATGTCTTATGGGCCGGACTGTATGGGCCATCTGCCGAATACTAGGAGGATTGAAGATCTCGCCTCCAGGAAGGAAGCTTCGAGAATCGTGGCTTGTCCTTCACGTTTAAAGTAGTGAATAGGCATGTTTATCCCTTCGACGTGTAACCGACCATGTGTAAACCCTAGGTACCCTCGGCGTCTATATAAGCCGGAGGGTTTTAGGGATGTAGGACGGGAGAACTCATCTAGGGTTTAGTCATACGATCTCGTGGTAGATCAACTCTGTAATCCCATACAATCAATATAATCAAGCAGGACGTAGGGTATTACCTCCATAGGAGGGCCCGAACCTGGGTAAAGCCTTGCCCCCTTTGTCTCCTGTTACCATCGATCCAAGTATCACAGTTCGGGACCCCCTACCCGAGATCCGCCGGTTTTGACACCGACATGGGTGCTTTCATTGAGAGGTCCGCTGTGATCGCCAGAAGGAATCGATGGCTCGCCTAGTCGTCAATGAAGAGGTCCGCAATATGGGCACTTTTGTCCCCGGACAGATCTTCGCTTTCGGCAGCATAGTGCTGCACGCCAACCCGACCAGCCGTCTAGGCCGCGTCGGAAGCTTCGCCCCTGATCAAGAGGTCAGATTTGGGAACTTAGAGTTCTCCGTAGACTCTCGAGGCGATCTATCATTGTCCGGGCTCGCGGTCTCGCCCGCCATGCCCGAAGGCTCTGAGGCTTTAACCCCAGACCCGCTATTCGGCCCCTACACTGGGATCTACCCCGGCGAGGGCCCGATGTTCAGTCCGGATCAGGTCATAGCGCCCGATGTCCGGACACCAGTTCTTGCCGAACACTTCCACTGCACGGACGCATCGGAGGTTCACTCTGGAAGCCCTGCGCAGGCCGACCCGACCGAGCTCTCGATACTCAATGAGGCTCTGGATCGGATCTCGTCGATGAAAATCACCGACTATCCAACTTCGATCTGTTCTCAGACCCGATTTCAGACGGGTCAGGACAAATTTTTCGTCCCACCCACCACCCACTTCATAGCCACTGTCGAGGATTTAACCGACATGCTTGACTATGCTTCCGAGGAAGCAAAGTATATGGATGAGGAGGATCACTCCCTCACCCCCGCTAAGACCGGGCAGTGGACTGCCACCTCTACATATGACGTCTACATGGTGGATACTCCGAAAAACAACGGTGATAAATCGGATGAAGCGCCGTCAAGATGCCGAAAGCCGCATAAACGGTCAAAAGGAAAAAAGGGGCGAAAGCCTACCGATGGCACCGGGGACGGTGATACCCCGGAAGACATCGGCGGCCCCGAAACCCCCGAACACCCGTTAGAGGCTCAGGAGAGGCCCGAAGACCGTCGCAACCCTGATGATCCAGATGATCCTGATGACGATGACTACCTCCGCTCTATTGAGGGGGAGGACAATGCGGAAGCCGATGACTTCGCCATTCCCGACAATCCTGCAGATCAGGAACTATTCAGGCAACAACTGTTATCTATGGCTCGCAGCCTAAAAGAAAAAGAACGGCAGCTCAAAGCCAAACAAGACGACCTCAACGACCGATGGACGAGAGTCCTCTCAGCTCAGGAAGAATACGGCACCGGTCTATCGGACCAACCTAAGAGCTACCCACGCAGAAGGCTGCTGCCACAATTCGACGACGAGCTCACTGAAACGCCGTCTCCCAAGCATACCCCATATCTCAAGCCAGACCGCCCCCCTCGAGGACGAGACAGGACGGCTGATGATACCGGCTATAGGCCGGCGATACCCCGTAGACGGGGAAAGAAGCCACTAGAGCCCGATGACAGGTTCGACCTGCGACACGATCTGGACTATAGAGCAGGCCGCACGCGATCCATTAACGGATCCAGAGGATACTCACCCGATAGACGGGACGGGTACCGGCCTCGGTTCGACCGTGACAATGAAGATCGGGAACATCACCGAACTCGGGCAGACGCCGATCGCCGGCGCAACATAGCTCGGGTTAGGGGCGCTGCACACCCACTGTGCTTCACAGATGAGGTAATGCGGCATCAGTTCCCGGAAGGGGTTAAGCCCGTAAACATAGAGCAATACGACGGGACAACTGACCCAATCGTATGGATTGAGGATTTCCTCCTCCACATCCACATGGCACGAGGAGATGACCTCCATGCCATCCAGTTCTTACCCCGGAAGCTCAAGGGGCCAGCTCGGCACTAGTTAAATAGCCTCCCCGAAAACTCCATCGGGTGTTGGGAGGACCTAGAAGAGGCATTCCGATCTAACTTCCAGGGCACTTATGTTTGGCCACTGGATTCCTCCGATTTAAGCAACGTCGTCCAGAATCCAGGAGAGGCCGCGCGGCTATTCTGGAATCCTTTCCTGACGAAGAAGAACCAGATCGTAGACTGCCCGGACACCGAAGCTATAGCCTCCTTCAGGCATAATATTCGGGATGAATGGCTGGCTCGACAGCTCGGCCAGGACAAACCAAGGACAATGTCCGCCCTCACATCACTCATGACCCGATTTTGCACGGGCGAGGATAATTGGCTAGCTAGACATAGCCATAACCCTGAAGACCCCGGAACCTCTGAAGTTCGGGATGGCAACGGGAAACTGAAGCGCAACAAGAACAAGCGCCGGCACAATAATAGTGATGCTGATGACATGGCTGTCAATGCTGGCTTCCGCAATTCCCGCTCTGGGCAACGGAAGAAGCCTCCTAAAGGCAAACACGACGGACCCACCCCGCTGGACAAGATTCTGGAGAGGCCTTGCTAGATCCATGGCACTCAGGAGAAGCCCGCCAATCACACCAACCGTAACTGTTGGGTCTTCAAACAAGCCGGCAAACTCGCAACTGAGGACCAAGGCAAGAGCCCACACAGCGAGATTGAGGATGAGCCTCGTGGTCCGATCGGTGGCGGTCAGAAGAAATTTCCTCCAGAGGTAAAAACAGTAAACATGATCTACGCCACTCATATACCCAAAAAGGAGAGGAAGCGCCCCTTCGAGATGTCTACGCCATAGAGCCTGTAGCCCCGAAGTATAACCCACGGTCGGCATATCCGATCACTTTCGATCGGCGCGACCATGCGACCAGTATCCGGCACGGGGGTTCGGCCGCACTCATCCTAGACCCGATCATAAATGGGTACCCCCTTACTAAAGTCCTCATGGACGGTGGAAGTAGCCTCAACCTGATTTACTCAGATACGGTGAAAAAGATGGGCATAGATCCTTCAAGGATCAAGCCCAGCAACACTACCTTCAAAGGAGTGATCCCGGGCGTTGAAGCCCGGTGCACAGGCTCTGTAAGCCTGGAGGTTGTGTTCGGCTCGCCCGATAACTTCCGAAGCGAGGTGATATAGGGGGTCCCGAAAACTGACTGTCATGGTATGCTAGAACCGGTCTGCGAATCCGAGTTTAAATAAAATCTCGTCAGAGGTTATTCCGTGTCATACGATGGGTTTTGTGTTAGTACAAGCCAGGTGATATAGGCTTTGGCCGCGGATCATCCGAACATCACAAACGCCTGGGGGCTAGTAATCAGCCCCCGCACTCCTTTCTCGCACCCCTACGGCTAAGTGAAAGCAATAAAGCATTATGGTCCGATTGCCTTGTCCGCTCCACACTACCGCCTTCGGGCGCCGATAGTTCGGCTAAGGGTTACAGTGCGGTTGGTAGAGACACCTCGTGTAGTATCTACATGGGGGCTGAAGCCGACGACTCGCAGCTTTCAGTGTTAATGGCCACAAAGGAGTTTTAAAGGATGCAAACACATACAAGACATGATAAACCATGCAACTTTATATAAACGCGTTCAAAGGTCTTCGGACATATTACACAAGCGTTTACTCATACACGTTATCTCTCAAACACTGTGATTCTATCGCCCGAGCACCCTCCATAACTCCTGAGAAGTACAGCTCGGGGCGTCTATGACCCTTTCCTGGAGGCGGAGGAGCTGTGGCTACCTTCATCGGATCCAGCCCCGGCCAGTGCACCTTGGCCTTCGCGAAGGTCATCCTAGCTCCTTCGATGCAGGAGGACCGCCTCAATGCGTCGATCCGAGGAGTGGCGTCGCTTAGCTTCTGCACCAGGCCGAAGTAGCTGTCTGGCTGTGGCTCGTTGGGCCATAGCCGGATACAGATATCCTTCATGGCCGGCTCCGCCATCTGGTGCAGCTCCAACAGCTGCTTCAGCTGCTCATTAAGGAGAGGAGGGCGCTCGGGGGCTTTGAATTGTGCCCAGAATATATGACCTTCATCTCCTTCTCCCCGTGAAGCATAGAACTGCTTCGCGTCAGCTGCGCTCTTCTGGAGGTCCAAGCAGGCGCCTACGGAACGCCACACTTGGGTGAGCACTTTGAACTTGCCATCCCCGAAGATACACTGCAATAAATATGGCTTACCATCCAGGATAGCCTTGGCTTGGCCGACTTCCTCTTCGTAGGATCGCCTATAAACCCGCTCCTTTTAGAGTTCGGTTTTCAGGGTGGATAGTTCGGCGGCTTGCTCCTTCCCTTTCAGCTCAAGGACCTCGCACTTTTTGCTGGCATCCTTGAGCTCCTGTTGAATCTCTTCCACCCGAGCCTCATGCTTGTCGCTGGTGGCTCTCAGGGCGGATAGAGCAGTGGCCGCTTCTTTGGCCGCCGCCTTCTCAACTAAAGCTTCCTGCTTCGCTTTCTCAAGCTCGGCTTTGAGCTTCTCTATCTCTTTCGCCGAGGCTGAGTAAGCATCGACATATATTAAGAAACCGTGTTGATAGAGCGGTAAAGAAGGGTTTCGATACTCTAATTTGGCTTACCTTGCGCCTCGTCGAATATCTTGTTTAGAGCATCAAGCTCGTCTTCGGAGCTCTTGAGCTTCCGATTCAGCTCCTCTAGCTCGGCGGCGTTAGTAGCCGCTGCTGTCGACGAAGCCTGTATCACAGAGTTATATAACCATTAAAGAGGTTTACAAACTCCGAACTGTCACTAAAACTGACCCTGTGTCCGGACCGCTATTGGGCTGTTAGAACTATCCGAACACATAATATACGGCGCACAGTTCGGATAAAAGGCTATGTTGGACCCCCAGGTAAGTTTTTTCAAACTCACTTGGGGCTCGGGGGCTGCCATGTATATAACCATAATACAAGGAAAATAGCATTTCGAAGGACAGAACATTACGTGGCTCACCTGAAAGCCTGTCAGGAGACCATTGAAGGCCTCCTTCAGTCCGTGATCTACGGACTGAATGCTCTGCAATACCGCACCCATAAGGATGCGGTGCTCCCCGGAGATGGAGACGCTTGATAGAGCCTCCCCCATGGCCGGCCACCCATTGGTCGGCGGAGCCGGTGGGGATCGGGTAACCCGATCTCCAACCGGAGATTGAATCGGCACCTCCAGAGGCGTTGTGTGCTCCGGAGATGGCCTTGGAGGAGACTGGGCACCTCCATGTCCGGCCTCCTCGGTGTCCGGGAGAGTCTTCTCCCCCGGGTCTTCGGTGGCCGAGGTATTAGCCTCGACCATGACGTCGTCACCTTCACCTCAAGTGTTCGGCTCCAGGGAAGCCTGCTAGGATGACACCTCCGTGGCATCCCTCGTAGTGCCCAGAGGAGAAGGGTGCGACGCAGACCCGCTCTCCGCTAGCTCGGCGGGAGGGGTCTCCCTGTCCGAGATTTTATCGGTGGGGAGAACACGTGGTGGGCTGCAAGTCAGTAAGCGCTCACGTATTAGTAACATTCGAAGCTTTGCCTCAATAGCACGAAAGGGTCTTCGGATCTGTACCTTTGAGGTGGGGGCTTGACACTGAGGTTCCTCCGCGGAACCCTCTCGAAGTCCTCGGACTCGGTGTTCGAGTTCGAACTGTCGTCGGACGAGACTACCTGTGTCCGGTGCGGTTTCTTCTGGGCGGGAGGAGCTACCTCTTCCGAGGCGTCCGATGACGCCGCCCTCTTTCCTGTGAGGGGGGAATCGCCTCCCCCCTCAGCCTCGTGCTCCTCCTCTTGATTTGAGGAGGCATGAGTCTCTTCGGACACAGCCCCTGGCTGGTCCCTGTTGCGCAGGCCAGTTCGGCCTGGCTTCTTCTTCTCCTTCTTCTCTGGCGCCTTGTAGGGCGCCACGACGAGCATCTCCAGCAGCAGTGGAGACTTGGGGTGTTCGGGCTGTGGAGCCGGACACTTGATGCCCATGGCTTTGCTCAGCCATTCCTGTGAAAGGTGATCAAAAAGGTGCTTAGACTATCTTTAGGAAGATAGGACCGGTGAAATGAAACTATACTATACCTCGGGTGCGGGTTTGATGGCGCTTAAACCCCTGTCCTCCTTCTTGCTCGGCCAGTTCTCCTGCGCCTTGAACAACGCCTTCCAAAGCTTCTCCCGCGTGGTGCGGAAGAGTCGACGAACTATAGGATCATCGTCAGTCCGGTAATCCCACATAGGAGAGCTCCGGCGCTGGCAGGGGAGGATGTGCCGCCGGAGCATGACCTGGACCACGTTGGTCAGGCCGACTCCCTCCCTGATTAGGGAGGCGATGCCCCTCTGCAGGTCCTCCACCTCTGTTTCCGACCCCCAGTCGAGACCCTTTCTGACCCATGAGGTCAGTCTGGTCGGGGGGCCGGACCTGAATTCGTTAGGAATAGTTCCGCATTCGGCAGGAACAGTTCCGCCCTCCTCCTCCTTTGGCTCGGTGATATAAAACCACTCCCTCTACCAAGTTCTGATGGTGTCGATGAAGGTGCCGGATGGCCACACCGCGCGTGGAAGCTTGCCGATGACTGCCCCGCCGCAGTCTGCATGAGCGCCGGCGACGCACTTCGGCTTGATGTTGAAGATCTTGAGCCACAATCCGAAGTGTGGTTTGACCCGCAGAAAAGCCTCGCAGACGATGATGAAGGTCGATATATGCATGAAACAGTTCGGCGGGAGGTCGTGGAAGTCGAGCCCATAGAAGAACATGAGACCCCTCACGAAGGGGTGAAGTGGGAAGCTTAATCCCTGGATGAAATGAGGGATGAAGACCACCCTCTCGCCTGATTTGGGGGTGGGGATCACCTGGCCCTCCTCTGCAGCGCGATGGAAGACATTGGCGGGGAGGTAGCCGTCGTCCTTGAGATCCCGGATGTCCTGGTCTGTGACCGTGGAAGCCTCCCACTTGCCGCTGGCCATGGCTGAGCTCGGATGGGGAAGAATGGAAGACCTAGATCTGGGCTCAGGGAGCTCGGAAGGTTGGGCAAGCAGGGACACGAATGGGAGATATGGATAAGCCTTGGGGTTTTCTTCCCCTTTTATTAAAGATTGTTGCCGGTTAGCCTCCCTTCGTGGCGCCGTGTATCCCTCCGCTTCCCGAGGCGTGCGTGCCGTTGTACGCGCGTGGTTAAACGTATCCCGTGTAAAATGGGGGCACGATCTTTGCATTGATGGATCGTGCTAGTGGAAACGGCCTCGAACCACGAGGCAGGTCTTTTCGATTGGTTCAGTGGTCGTGGTAGGCCATGTCTTTTCGACTGAAAAGTTGTCAGAGGACATTACTGGCTCTCTGACGTTTGGCCTTCAAGGGCCGAGCTACTCATGGTATACGGACGATCTATGATTGGGAAAATTACACGTCGACGGAGGCCGAACTATAGCCCGGCCGATCACTGTTTGGAGAAAGGAACTCACCTCGCAAGCAGAAGACTCTGATCACTCGAAGCAGCTGGAGCTTGGATCCTCGGCGTTGGAGGCTAGTTCGGGGGCTACTGAGGGAGTCCTGGATTAAGGGGTCCTCGGGAGGCCGGCCTATGTCTTATGGGCCGGACTGTATGGGCCATCTGCCGAATACTAGGAGGATTGAAGATCTCGCCTCCAGGAAGGAAGCTTCGAGAATCGTGGCTTGTCCTTCACGTTTAAAGTAGTGAATAGGCATTTTTATCCCTTCGACGTGTAACCGACCATGTGTAAACCCTAGGTACCCTCGGCGTCTATATAAGCCGGAGGGTTTTAGGGATGTTGGACGGGAGAACTCATCTAGGGTTTAGTCATACGATCTCGTGGTAGATCAACTCTGTAATCCCATACAATCAATATAATCAAGCAGGACCTAGGGTATTACCTCCATAGGAGGGCCCGAACCTGGGTAAAGCCTTGCCCCCTTTGTCTCCTGTTACCATCGATCCAAGTATCACAGTTCGGGACCCCCTACCCGAGATCCGCCAGTTTTGACACCGACAACCGCCCCCCTCGTCTCTCCGACGTATCCATGAGCACCGCCATCGTTCGCTACTTCCTCTATGACCACCTCGATCTCTATGCCACCGCGTCGACCGCTACGCCGCCTTCTTCTTCCTTGGGCACCTGGGATTGCCGCCGCCGTCCGTATGCTTCAGGCCCTCGCCGAGCACGCGTTGCACAACTACGGGCTCGCGGTGAGCCTCTCTCCCTTTTCCCTCTCTCTGCGCGCTCGTTCGCGCACTCCGCGCCCGATTCGCCATGGCAGAAGCTCGCCGCCGCCTCGCATGGTCGTCGGTGTTGCCCCGGTGACCAAATCATCCTGGGCCCATGCCCGTCGCCTTCGCTGCAACGCGTAGAGCTCCGCTAGCCACTCCGTTTGCGCGTTTACGCTCTGTAGCTACGAACCTGCCCCCGTCCGAACGCCGGCGTCCGCCTCGCTCGTCGCCAACGCCTTTTCTGACAATCCCAGCTTCGCCCAGTAGCCCAAATCGACGCGGCTCACTCCGCCCGTTCAAACGGGACTGGCCGAGCCCATTTTGGCGGCCGCCGCTGACCTGGCGCCATGTGGGGTCCACCCTGGGTCACTGCCAGTGGCCCGGGTGGGTCCCGTTGATTGGGTTGACCTGGTCAACCTTGCTGACTGGGCAGCCCGAGTCACTGACTTGTAGGCCCCACCACCTAATTAACTAAACCGCTAATTAAATTAATTAGTTTAACCAAATGTGACAGTGACATGTGGGTCCTATTAGCTAATTAACTATTTAGTTAAAATTAACCCCCTCCCCCCCGAGTAACCTCTCTGTCTATGACACGTGGGCCCCGCTGGTCAGTTTGACCAGTCAACTGCTAATTATTGACTGCTGACTCAGCAGTCAACAAGGCCCACTGCCAGTCTCTGTTGCACATCTCTGGGTACACTCTATGTGTACTCGTAGCAATTTAACCATTTAATTTTGAATAAAATTAAATTCAGTAAATTTCAAAAAATGTTTAAATCTTTGAAAATTCTTATAAATTCAACCGTAAGTCAGATGAAAATAATTTATATATGAAAGTTGCTTACAAAAATATAACGAATCCTAATATGCCATCCACATACCCGTCACATGCCCATAACACTACAAACATGGAACCTTCCCCTCCGCATCGTCCGTCCGATAACTGCCTAAAGCCCGGGAAATATCCACATATATTTTCCCGCTCCGTCTGTAACGCGTAGCACTGCACTAGGTCACCCCTAGCACAACATATTGCCATGTCATGCATCGTGATGCATTTGTTTGCTTTATATTTATTGTTTCTTCCCCCTCTTCTCTCCGGTAGACACCGAGACTAACTCTGTTGCCGTGTACGACTACACTCCTGGCGTCCAGCCCCTTTCAACAGAGTTTCCAGGCAAGCAAAACCCCCTTGATCCTTCCTATATTGCCCATTCGTTCTCTCTCATGCTTGCATTAGATTTTGCTACTGTTGTTGATAGCTCCTATTTTGATGCAATGCCTGCTTTTGTAACCTGCTGTTGTACCTTACCTGTTATCCTATGTGCTTAGTATAGGTTGGTTAGTGATCCATCAATGACCCCTCCCCCTTGTGCTTGTTGCCCCGCTTTATTATCGAAAGATTAGATCCAGGGGATCGATGTGCCAAGACCAACACCTCACCGCACACCCCTTAGTTGTACGACTCTACAGAGCTACCATGGAGTGCCGAGGGTGATACCTCCTACCTCACTCCTGATGATATCTCTGTAGCGTAGCTAGTCGGTTGTAGGATAACGAGGGTGATTCCTCTTTCACCACCTCCGATGGTGCCTCTGTCGTGCAGCCCCTCAAGTGTGACCATATCGAGGGTGATTCCTCGGATTCCCCCTTGATGAAAAGGACACACTGTTAACTTTACCTGTTGCCCCAATTACTGGTATTGTAGGACTAAAGGGACAGGCGGTACCACCCCGGTTGAGGTGGACCTGAGTTCCCGACAGTCTCATAGGAATCGTGCTGACCTGGAGGGTATCCGCGAGATAATTACGCGGCACGGCCGGGCATTCTTTGCCCTTGCCGTAAGTCGACGAGACGGGGCGACGGTACCATAGATTGTGGATCACTGATCATTTCCGCGAGATCCCAAGACACTAACGGGTTTGGATATGTGATCTGAGTAGGCCTCTGGCCTTTTCGCGCTAACCACCACGCGGGAATAAGTATGGGCACTCTACGTCGTACATTCTCCCAAAAGCTCTTCAGACGTCACAGTGAGCGGCACGCACTTGGGTGGCCCGCATAAAAACCTGCTTTGTATAAAGAGGTAGCTAGGACTGATTTCGGCAGTCCTCACATCGTGTAGGAGTGCAAAGGGCGATGGGCCCAAGACCCCTGAGTGCTTAGGATTTAGACCGGCGTGCTGACCTCTCTGTTGAGCCTAGGTAGGACTACGGTGTGTCCATCAGCCGAGGCCGAGCATGACCCAGGAAAGTGTGCCGGCCAGAGTTAATCGAGTGTGTTGGGTAAGTTTGTGCACCCCTGCAGGAAAGTATATCTATTCGAATAGCCGTGTCCATGGTAACGGAAGCTCGGAAGGTATCCCGATCTACTACAACTAGAACTAGATACCGGTGACACTAAACTCGAATGATGGATCCGTGATCGCTTTCTCGCAGGGAGTTGAGGAAGGATCTATGGGCATTGCTACTACATACTTATTACATATGTTATACTAATTTGTACTCTTCTAATGATGCAAGACGCTACAAGATGCTAGTCTTCGATAGGCTAGGCCTTCCCTTCTGTTCTAGCATTTCTGCAGTATAGTCCACAGATACAGCCCCTTCCCCTTGGTACTGATGCATATTTAGCATAGATCTGATGTCAGTCTTGAGAGTACTTTGGATGAGTGCTCACAGTTGCTTTGCTCCCCTTTGCCCCTGGATACGATTGCTGCGATAAGATGACGGAGCCCAGGAGCCAGCTGATCCCGCCAACAACTATTACTACCCCGACGGAGCCTACTACTATGTGGAGACCGCGGATGACCAGGAGTAGTTAGGAGGCTCCCAGGTAGGAGGCCTGCGCCTTTTCGATCTAGATGTCGTTGTTTTGCTCAGCCTTCTTAGGTAGACTTGTCTACTTATGGTTGTACTAAGATATTGATGCTTCCGCTGACTCTTGTGTAGCTCGAGCTTATGTATTCGAGCCATCGAGGCCCCTGGCTTGTAATATAAAGCTTGTATTATTTTATTTGTGTCTAGAGTTGTGTTGTGATATCTTGCTGTGAGTCTCTGATCTTGATCATGCGGAATTGCGTGTATGATTAGTGCACGATCAAGGCGGGGGGTCACAAGTTGGTATCAGAGCCGACTGCCTGTAGGAACCCCCCTTTCCAACTCCTTGGCCGAAGTTGAGTCTAGTCTTTGAAAAACTATTTTACTAACATTGTTGTGTGGCTTATGGGCCCACATCACAAATGGGTGGTATTAGGATCTTTTATTCCTCTCCTTTAATCTGGGATTCTGATCTCTCTTCTTTTCAGGTTAAATATTTTACTAACTCTAACTCTAGGTTCTCGTAACTACTTCCTCCTGGAGAGCCCCTCATTCCAGATGATGTCTTGATTCACAAGAAGGTTATGAAGATACTCTTCGATGTTTTCCCGAGACCCTTGTGCCCACCGCCTTTACAATTCCTTACCACCGATATATCCTTATGGATAGCTGCATACACTTGCCATTCATACAATCATTCCCCGTTGCTTTTGTTATTACAAGATACCCCGAAACATCTTCCTATATTCCAAGAATCCCTTATGCCACTTCCTTGCAGTTCTTTGCCGCATGAATACCCCTACGAATAATTCCTCGCACTTACCGAGTATTCGTTCATCCCCAGTTGTTCGTATGTTTCATAAGATACGTTGAAATACTATCCGTTTTTCCGAGAATCCTCTGCAACCTATTGCTCTGGAAAGTCTTGCCTGCCTGCATTATGGGTACTTCAATATGTGTAGCAATATTCATTAGCATCCTTTGTCATCGTCATATTGAGCATTTGATTCGATATGTTTGTGAATACTCTCAATCATCAGTCACAATTAGAATTGTTCCTTTCAGCTCAGACGTCACTCCGGACATGAGCTGGTCTTTGGCAAATCAAACCTTGATTGATTGTTGTTCTGATTCTATTCAACTTACATATATTTTGATCAGAGCATCCTCTTCTGATCCCCCGATTTGAAAATCTTAATTCCTTTGTATTTAACCCTCGAATTATTCAGATAATTTAATAATTTGATGCCTTTGCATTCTTTCATCTTTTGGTTGAGTACCGTTACTCACATCAGATCATTTGTGGTCCGCTAGATCCTTTGGTGGATTATTATCCAAAAGTGTCCTACATATTCAAAATTCTTGTGAATTCTTCCACTGATAAATAATGCCTTTAACAATTTGTATCCTCCGCTTTTGTCGACCCTGCTCTACCTTCGACCTTGTATCATTTACTCTTGAAGTTTATAGTATATGTTCCTAAGATGCCCCTATGGGTTGAACCTATGCCTTCCACTAGTACATAACAGGGCATTGGTCCAGGCCGGGCCAGCCCATTAGTCCCGGTTCAGTCACGAACCGGGACCAATGGGGGCAACGGTCCCGGTTCGTGAGGCCAGGGGGCCGGTCGGGCCTCGTGGGGCATTGGTCCCGGTTCGTCTGGACCCTTTGGTCCCGGTTCCAGACACGAACCGGGACCAATGGGGGTCGCTCCTCGCCCACAACCATTGGTCCCAGTTCGTGGCTGGAACCGGGACCAAAGGGGGTCCTTTAGTCCCGGTTCCAGCCACGAACCGGGACCAATGAGATGCCTATATATACCCCCCGCCAGCGAGCAGAGCACTCCACACTGCTCTGTTTTTCTGGCCGGCGAGGGGAGAGCTTTGTGGCGCTCTAGCTCACCTCCTATGCACATGAGGTGTTCGATGAAATGCCCGAGCCACACTTAAGCTTTCTCCTCTCGAAGCTCCTTGTCCAAGCTCCATTTTTCCCAAGATTTGTTTAGGTTTGGCGGTCCGTCCTGTCCCGTCCCCGTCCTCACCGCCGTCGATTGCCCGCGTCCATCTCGGCGCCGGCACCACCGTGGTTAGCCTCTTCTTCTTATCTTCTTTCTAAAAGAAGAAAGTTCTTACTTGTATCATTTAGATAGATACTTGTGTAAGTTTCTTACTTTTATTATTGTTTGTTATTATATAGTGCCATGGTCATGGTATCCGCCCACGTCGGCCCTCGTCCGGTCTATGATTTGGATGTGGTATATATTATCTTTTATAACTATTTGTTTTATTTAGTGTTTATGACAATTATGCCGACCAACGTGACATAGATTTTTTAATCTAGGAGGTATGTGAACCGGAAATTCCAACCGACATAGAAATTCTTGTCGAGAAGTTAAATTTGGTTGAAAAAGAAAATAATTACTTGCAAGAAAAATTACAAAGAGTTGAAGAGGAGAAGATGAAGTTGGAGTTGCATGTTGCCGATGTCGTCGACGATCACAAGATCAAGATGGATGCAATGCGCTTGAAGATTAGAAAGATTAGAAAATATGCCATTCATACCGAGGCTTGGTATCATTATGCCGTTGGATCAATTGGTACCTTAGTTGCGGTTATGATCGCATTTGTTGTTGCATTTAAATTTTATAGTTTCAATGTATGTTTTAATTAGATGCTCTAGAGAGCTATATGTTGTTCAATAATGAGAACTATGTATGAACATTATGTATTTATTTTGGTCACTACTGTAATTTGGCTTTAATGTGATGATGAATTTCTATTAATTTGGTCACTTCTCTATTCATGATATGCACGCAGATGAACCGGCAATGGATGTACGGTGACCGACGCACCTCCGAGTATATTGAGGGCCTGCATAATTTTCTAGAAGCGGCTGAGGCAAACAAGCACAATGGTTTTATGCATTGTCTATGTACTGTCTGTGAGAATACGAAGGCTTTCTCCAACTATAAAACCCTTCACTTCCACCTGCTTCAGAAGGGTTTTATGCCACACTATAATGTTTGGACCAAGCACGAAGAAAGAGGGGTTATGATGGAAGACAACGAAGAAGAAGAGGATGACGACAACTACCCGCCCCCTGAATACGGTGATGCTGCAATGGGGGAAGCTGAAGATCAAGAGGAACCAGACGATGTGCCCGATGATGATCTTCACCGGTTCATTGTTGATGCACAGAGAGAATGCGAAAGTGAAAGGGAGAAGTTGAAGTTCGATCGCATGTTAGAGGATCACAAAAAAGGGTTGTACCCAAATTGCGAAGATGACAACAGAAAGCTCGGTACCACACTGGAATTGCTGCAATGGAAGGCAGACAATGGTGTATCTGACAAGGGATTTAGTTCGCTTCTGAAAATAATGAAGAAGAAGCTTCCAAAGGATAACGAATTGCCCGGCAGTACGTACGAAGCAAAGAAGGTTCTATGCCCTCTAGGATTGGAGGTGCAGAAGATACATGCATGCCCTAATGACTGCATCCTCTACCGCGGTGCGTACGAGGATTTGAACGCATGCTCGGTATGCGGTGCCTTGCGGTATAAGATCAGAAGAGATGACCCTGGTACGAGGAAGACCCACAGTACGGAATGACAACAGTGGATCTGAACAATCTTGGGTACACAGACGAACCATTCGTCCTAGCCAATGATTTGGCGCAGGTTTTCTATGTGAAGGACATGTCTACCAAACCGAGAAAAAGAAAAGATGAGGAAGCGAATACATCATACGATGAGCCAAAGCGCCACATAGTTCTTTCAAGAAAAAGAGACATCGTGGGATTGGAGGGCAAGACAGACATGTCTGAAGATTATGAAAAGTTTCATGAAATTCCTCCCTTCAAAGTCAAGGCTGACCCAAGCACCCTCTTAAGCGATGAAGATTATCCATGGTTACGGCGCAATAAGCAAAGGACACAAGCGAAGAAAAAGTGAAGACTTTCTCTCCACAACTATATCATTGCAGTTACATGTGAAGAAATGAAATGCCTTTTGTAACAGATGAGTTTTCGTATGAAACCCTAATACTTCGAAAGAGATTGCCCGTTTTGTACACGAAGTGCATCCAGTTTTTGCCGTAACCCTCTCAACTCTTTATAACCTTGGGCGGTGAAGGTCGTACCAATCAGGAAGAAGCACACGGATCGTGTGTTTCTTTCAAGCGCTTGTGAGCTATTGGATCAGCACTATAACGACTAGTCCCGGTTCGTGGTAGCAACCGGGACTAAAGAGGCACACGACCCTATATATAACCCACCTCTCGGACATGTTCGATACTTAGTGTGTGTACTCATTCGGATTCAAATCATTCGGATTCCCTGCATACGGTCCAACGGTGCATTTCATATTTCCACCGTTGGGCTGTATGCAGGGGAAACCTTGTGTTTTGTTGATCTATCTAGAAATCCTTTAGTTCATTGACCGAATACAAATCATTCGGATTCCCTGCATATGGTCCGACGGTGCATTTCATATGCGGGCACTCACGAGCCACCGTCGGGCTGTATACAGGGGAAACCGTGTGTTTTGTTGATCTATCTAGAAATCCTTTAGTTCATCGACCGAATACAAATCATTCGGATTCCTTGCATACGGTCCTACGGTGCATTTCATATGCGGGCACTCACGAGCCACCGTCGGGCTGTATGCAGGGGAAACCGTGTGTTTTGTTGATCTATCTAGAAATACTTTAGTTCATCGACTGAATACAAATCATTCGGATTCCCTGCATACGGTCCGACGGTCCATTTCATATGCGGGCACTCACGAGCCACCGTCGGGCTGTATGCAGGGGAAACCGTGTGTTTTGTTGATCTATCTAGAAATCCTTTAGTTCATCGACCGAATACAAATCATTCGGATTCCCCGCATACGGTCCGACGGTGCATTTCATATGCGGGCACTCATGAGCCACCGTCGGGCTGTATGCAGGGGAAACCGTGTGTTTTCTTGATCTATATAGAAATCCTTTCATTTTCCGACGGTATATTTCATTTTTCCAACTCCATTTTTACAAAGACACTTAGAAAGAAACAAAAGACAAATAGAAAGGATGATGCTCAATTGTCCGTTTTGTACACGAAATGCATCCAGTTTTTGCCGTAACCCTCTCAACTTTTTATAACATGCTATGTGGGTGTAATGATGATACCATGCCAACTTTCAACCTTTTCAGAGTTCATTTGTAGTGCTTTTCAATTTCAGGGTCATTTAGCTCAAAAAAATCAGTAAATGCATGAAAAATACCAAATGAAGTCAGAAAGGGTTGAAAATTGATGATGTGGCTTTGAATGGTGCATTTTGAACACACAAAAAGTCTGGAGTTCAAATAAGTTCAAAAAAATGAAATCCCTTTGTAACAGATGAGTTTTCGTCCGAAACCGTGATACTTCGAAAGAGATTGTCCGTTTTGTACACGAAGTGCATCCAGTTTTTGCCGTAACCCTCTCAACTTTTTAGCACATGCTATGTGGGTGAAATGATGATACCATGCCAACTTTCAACCTTTTCAGAGTTCATTTGTAGTGCTTTTCAATTTCAGGGTCATTTAGCTCAAAAAAATCAGTAAATGGATGAAAAATACCAAATGAAGTCAGAAAGGGTTGAAAATTGATGATGTGGATTTGAATGGTGCATTTTGAACACACAAACAGTCTGGAGTTCAAATAAGTTCAAAAAAATGAAATCCCTTTGTAACAGATGAGTTTTCGTCCGAAACCCTGATACTTCGAAAGAGATTGTCCGTTTTGTACACGAAGTGCATCCAGTTTTTGCCATAACCCACTCAACTTTTTAGCACATGCTATGTGGGTGAAATGATGATACCATGCCAACTTTCAAACTTTTCAGAGTTCATTTGAAGTGCTTTTTAATTTCTATCAAAACATCGTGGGAGTGGAGTTCAAAAAAGAGTCAACTAAAAAGCTTTTATAAACCTCTAGTATTTTTGAAACTATAATTATATAAAAATTATGCAACTAAAATTATCAAAGTATTTTTTGTTCAAAACATTAATAGCAAAAAGAATATAATGATAAAACACACTGGAAATAAATAAAGCAAAAAATAAAGCATAAATAAATAAAGCAAAAAACAAGACAAAAATAATGGAAATTATGCAACTAAAATTATCCAAGTATTTTTTGTTCAAACCATTAATAGCAAAAAGAATATAATGATAAAACACACTGGAAATAAATAAAGCAAAAAATAAAACAAAAATAAATTAAGCAAAAAACAAAACAAAAAAATGAAAATTATGCAACTAAAATTATCAAAGTATTTATTTGTTAAAAAGAATGTACTAAAATAACAGTAGAAAAATATTGGAAAAAAATTAAAAAAATAAATAAAGCAAAAAACAAAACAAAAATACAGGAAAAAAATAAAAAAAATGCCGCCTACTGGGCCACCACGGCATTCAAGCCCGAAGAAGGCCCAATAGGCCCACAGGCAGTTGCAAAGAGGTTAGGCCCGTAAGCCTGCGGTAGAGAGGAGCTCGAGACGGAGGGTGCAGCCGCGCTTATAAACCAGTACGACTGCTCCTCGCTCGGCGAGGTGGGACTAAACTCCCATCACGCAGCTGTGCAAGGCCATTGGTCCCGGTTGGTGGCACCAATCGGGACCAATGCCACCCTTTGGTCCCGGTTGGTGCCACCAACTGGGACCAATGCCCACCTTTAGTCCTGGTTGGTGCCACCAACCGGGACCAAAGATCTCTGCTTCCCGCCCTTTGGGCTGACGAAAAGAGACCTTTGGTCCCAGTTGGTGGCACCAACCGGGACCAAAGGGTGGCATTGGTCCCGGTTGGTGCCACCAACCGGGACCAAAGGCTTTGCTATATAAGCCAACACTTAGCGTTTTTCAGATTTCATCTCTCAGTTGCCCCCGACGCCGCCGCCAGGCTGCCCGATCGAGCTCGCCGTCGACGCCGTCGCCGCCCTCTGCCCCGTCGACGCCCTCTACCCCGACCTCGCCGTCGACGCCCTCTTCCCCGACCTCGCCGTCGACGCCCTCTGCCCCGCCCTCTGCCCCGTCGACGCCCTCTGCCCCGACGACCTCGCCGTCGCCGCCCTCTGCCCCGCCGACGCCCTCTGCCCCGACCTCGCCGTCAACCCCCTCTGCCCCGACCTCGCCGTCGACGCCCTCTGCCCTGCCCTCTGCCCCGTCGACGCCCTCTGCCCCGACCTCGCCGTCGCCGCCCTCTGCCCCGTCGACGCCCTCTGCCCCGCCGTGCCTCTGCCCCCGCCCCAAGTGAGCCTTCCCTTCCCCCACGCCGCCGCCCCTGCCTGCTCTGCTTGCCGCGCGCCGCCGCCGCCGCCCCGGCCTGCTCTCTGCTGCCTTTTTCATACATTTTTTTGTTCATTGATGTATGTATATGGATGTTGTATGTATATGTATATGCAGATGTATGTATGATCCATGGATATGTATGCATTGATGTATGAGTTTTTTTTGTTCATAGAATTTATTTTGTCAATTGATGTATGCTTCTTTTGTTCATAGAAAGTTTTTTGTTCATAGAATGTTTTGTGTTCATAGAAAGTTTTTTGTCAATTGATGTATATGTTCATATATATGTGCATTTTTAGAAAAAAATTGTGTATGTATGTTCATATATGCAAAAGTTACATTTAAGAAAAAAATAAAATGTATGTATTATGTTCATATGCAAAGAATATGCAAAAGTTAGAATTTTGGTCCCGGTTCGTGCCACCCAAACCCCTAGAAGAAAACTCCGGTAACTTCGACATGAGGGGGGACGTCGGACATATCGGGCGACCAACTCTCGAGGCCACCCAAACCCTAGAAAAAAGCGTTGTCGATCTCCTACCCCCTCCCACCCCTACCTGACAAACTCTCGAGGCCACCCAAACCCCTAGAAGAAAACTCCGGTAACTTCGACATGAGGGGGGACGTCGGACATATCGGGCGACCAACTCTCGAGCCCTCGCCGACGCGCCGGGACTGAGATGTGATAGGTAGTATTTTTTTTGTTCATAGAAAACTCCGGTAACTCTCCAACATGAGGGGGACGTCGATCGATCAACCCCCTCTCGCCAAACCGGGACTGAAAAATCGTTGTCAAGGCCACCCCAAACCCTAGAAGTGTTGTCGAGGCCACCCCAAACCCTAGAAGCGTTGTCGAGGCCACCCAAATTTACCAAGTTAAATGAAGAAAACTCCGGTAACATAGATTTATCAAGAATGCCCCCATTATGGATGTGCACAAGTTGATCCAATTTTTTGCCATGTTGTAATATTTGCAGAAACTATGGATCAAAGAGACTTGGAACCAGAACAGTTGTTGGGGGATATAATCCTCGACGGACGTGATGTCATGTCGTATCTCAACGACACCGATGGTCTGGAAGGAGAGGATGATGGCTCCGGTGATCGAACAATGGAGGAGGAAGGACATGATCATGATGGCTCCGGTGACCGAATGCCGGAGGAAGAAGGAGACCATGATGACGGCTCCGGTGACCGAACGGAGGAGGGAGCTGTTGCAAAGTCCGGCGAGGTATATATATTAATTAAGCCCGTGCTGACTAGCCAATTGATGCATTAATTGTTTTGGTATGTACATATATTAATTAACTCTTCTTTCTTCTTTTATAGCCCTCCGGATCGAGCCAAACATCGGTAACGAGACGAGGCCCGAAGAAGAGGTTGCGCAAGGAAGAAAGGTTCACGATCACATCACTCGCGCACGATGGCCATCTGATTGAACCCAAGCGGAACAAGGACGCATTTTCTGCTCAGTGCGGAGCTATTGTTAGGGACTACATCCCGATCAGCATCAAGGAATGGAATAAGCCTAAGGACGGCGCCCCTGATGGTGATTATGTCACCGATAGACAGAAAGATGATCTTTGGACCGCGCTGAAGGCAAATTTCACCCTACCGCCAGAGGAGGATCCGAATAAGCCAGTTATAGAGCCACTGGTCAAGGCGTGTGCTCTTAAGAAGATGGCAGATCTATTCAGGAGGTGGAAGAATGAGTTGAAATCAAAGTTTGTCGACAAAGGGGAGACTCCAGAATTCACCGGCCGATTTGAGAAGATACGTGATCACTGGCCCGCATTTGTGGCCTACAAGACATCGGACAAGAGTAAGAAAATGTCAGAGACAAACAAGATCAATGCTGCAAAGAAGCAGTATCACCATCACACGGGGTCAGGTGGCTACCTCAAAGCCCGGCCGTTGTGGGACAAAGCTGAGAATGACCTGATTGCTAAAAAAGTCGTACCACAGACATTGAACTGGCCAGACCGTTCAAGGACTTGGTTCTTCGGGGTTGGGGGAACTTTGGACCCTGAAACAGGGAAGTGCCGTTGGACGAACGAGCAACTTGCGATACCCATGAACAAGCTTCAGGAGTATATCACCGCAGCGCAGGAAGGGACGTTCATTCCCGACAGAGAGAAGGACGAGCTGATTGAGGCCCTAGGGAATGCTGAGCACCCTGGACGAACACGAGGCACACCAGGCTCCGTTCCGTGGAAGGTTGGGTATCCCAACGCAGGCGGTTACAGAAGCCGGGAGAGAAAGAGGAAAGCGGAGCTGAGCGAAAATCTGAAGCTGAATGCAAGACTACAAAAGCTAGAGGAAGCTGAGAGCCAGCGAGCTGCCGGCCAACCATCTCAGCGGCACGAAGCTACCCCAGAAGCTACCCCGCCATCTCAGCGGAGAAGCAGCGTCGCTTCCACGGAGCCCGTTCAGCCTGACTTCACGGCTCCTATCTACCCCGTGGATACTATCAGGGAGGCTCAACATTGCGAGCTCATGACGAAATGCCGGAACCTCACTTTCAAGGCGGCTGTCGGCTCTGTTGCACCTCCTCAACCCAACGGAACTTTTCACTGCTCACCGATTCCACATGGCTATGCTGTTGTGATGGTGGATGAAGTAATGGAGGGATTTGAGGAGCTCGAGCTTGACCGGTCTACGGGTGAAGGAGAGAATAAGCTGGCTCGTGCTCTGAGGAGTACATGTCTATGGCAGAAGGAGTACATCAAGCTTCCAAACTGGATGCCTCCGCCTCCTCCTCCTTCTCAGGCGAATCAGGGCTCTCCGCCTCCTCCTCCTCCTCCTCCTCCGGCGAGTGATCAGGGCACACCGCCTCCTTCTCCGGCTCCTCCGACGCGTGAGGGCACTCCGCCTCCTCCTTCACCTACTCCGGCACGTCGGAGTAGTACGCCTCCTCCTCAGCCTCGTCGGCAATGGCAGAAGACAGACGCCGCCGCTCCGGCTCCTCCGGCGCGTCGGAGCACTCCGCCTCCTGCTCCGCCTCGTAAGCAATGACGGAAGAGAGACGCCGCCGTTCCGGCGGCTAGCAGTACAAGAAGAGGCGGGAGGGAATACAGATACGGTCCATCTCTCAAGCCTCTGGAAAAGTTACCATATGAGAGGACCGAGTCTGAAAACGAGGAGATATGTCAGGCCGAATTGAGGGCACATTTTGCAAAGAAAACTCCACCTCCGAAGGAGAAGCTAGATCCGGTGAAAGTGATGCACACTATCGATGCCCTGAAGCGACCACCACTGCCTCCGCCGGATTCCAACTTTGACCGCTGTGTTAAAAAGACATATCAAGACGCGCGGCGGTCGGGAAGTACTTCCAGTGATGCAAGGTTAGCAAAACGAAGAAGTGGGAAAAAAATTCCCCAGCTCGGCAAACAGGCGAACCAATCGTGCCCCCCACTCAAGGTGTCTAGCGATATCGTCACTAATCATCCGGGGATGGTGCCCGGTACCCATCCTGGTGATTACCTGAGCGATGATGTACAGTTTGAGCCATTGGAGGTGGACGACTTCAGTTACCGGTACGGGCGGCCTCTCGTCAAACCTGATCATCCTCCTCTAACAACGATGATGCGAACATTGCATGAATGGTACATGTAACATGCCGGGAGTCTGGGAAGGATGCTTTGACGCTGAGCATTAAAGAGGAGCACGACCTCGTTGGAATGGAGTAGTTGAATGTTGAATTTGAGGAGATATTCCAGTTATACAATCAAAAGGCCCTCGACAAAACAATCGTGACTTGCTACTGTCTGTAAGTACTACTTCTGTAATTAAGTCTCTCTCTATATATAGCTCAGCTCTTTCATTGCATGTATATATAATTATCCTCACTATATTATGCAGATTGAAGATCGTCGAATGCAGAAAAGCACAATTCTATGACATTGGGTTCATTAACCCAAATATCATACATGAGTTTATGGTTAAAAACAATGTCACACAAACCGAGGACAACTTGCTACAATCGTTGCTTAAAAATCAAAACAAAGGGACAATACTCTTTCCTTACAACTTCAAGTGAGTGTTACTGTCTTGTGCATATTCGGTTTCCCTTATTACTCGAGGTTATAGTAATGTAATTGATGAGTTATGCATGCGTGCGCAGGTTCCACTTTATTCTGCTAGAGATTAAGCTTGAGTGGGGAGTAGTAATCGTCTTAGACTCGAAACGAAAAGATCCCCAGGAATATGCGGACATGACTGAAATGCTCCAGAAGTAAGTTCAATCGATCATTATTGCATCATATCGGCAACCTTGTTCATTTCCTGATATCAAGTAATTATTTTCTTTGTCTGGCAGGGTTTGGAAAAAGTTCACCGCAATTGTTCCGGCACTGCCGAGGGAGCTGCGATTTACACACCCGAAAGTACGTACTACTAACTAGTTCCGCACACCTCCCATTGATTCTAGTTCCATCAATACCATTTATCATGCTTGATTATCAGTTTGATTGAACTCTATTTCTCGTAAAGTGCTTGTGGCAGGAAAAAGGGAATGATTTTTGTGGATACTATGTTTGCGAGTTCATCTACAACGCGACGACACCTAAGCGGGGCTACTCTAAAAAACAATTTCAAGTGCGTAAGCAATAGTATTCACAATTTTATTTTATTACCATGATTTGTGTTGAGTTTCATTCATATATATGTATTGACCCCCTTCTTCAAATTAGACGTGGCAGATGTGGGATGAATCCTACCACATGATCGCATACGAGCAATTCAAGAGGAATTGGCGGGATTCTTTCTTGACCACGTCATAAATAAAGCCAGAGAATACCATCTGGAATTTGAAATTAAATGTTAGGGATTGTAAGAGATCTTATATTGTATATATGTAGCTAGTAGCGTCGGATAGATATACGAAAACTTGTTGTTCGACCAATCTCTCGGAGAAAGAGAGGTCGATCACTTCTCTGTGTATATATTGATGACGATCTTGTGTACTTAATGGTTCCTTCATTTGCTTACTAGCTAGCGTGTCGAGTTCTCTCTATAGTAGCTAGCGTCGACCAAGCACGGAGAAAGAGAGGACACTTCTCTCTATTAGCTAGCTAACACAATATGAAACACCTCAATTAACCCTACAAACCCCCCTAAACCCCCCCCCCTTTCAAAAAAAAAACCCCAGTGCCTTTTGGTCCCGGTTGGTGTTGCCAACCGGGAATAAAGGTCCTGCCTTTTGGTCCCGGTTGGTGTTACCAACCGGGACTAAAGGTCCTCCTGCCTGGGCTCCCAGCACTGGCCACGTGGAACCCCTTCTGTCCCGGTTGGTAAGCGAACCGGGACTAAAGGTTTTGGGCTTTAGTCCCGACCCTTTAGTCCCGGTTCCAGAACCGGGACTAAAGGCCCTTACGAACCGGGACAAATGGGGGTTTTCCTACTAGTGTTCCCTAGTCTGTGTGAATCCGAGAGTTATCACGAGTCATACTCCTCTGGTGTTTTGCCAGATAAAAATTTCAACATTACAACTTCTTCGAAATACGAGAACTGAATGAAAGGTTATGCATTGGAGAAGTGGGAGTCGACCTTGAACTTTGTGTTCATGCCCATGGACAGGATGTAGATCTTATCATGGAAGCTTCACATAATAATAATTATCCCCTTGTTATAAGTTCATCTTGTATCTGTGGTTTGGTCCTTTGCAACCATCGTTCCGACCATGTTATTCTTCATTGATCCCATTCCTCGGACAAGTTAAAGTACTTGTCTTCTGCAGATCAATACACTAGTCGAACCTTTAATTCTGATCTACCTCCGAGTATTACCATTGGTTGTCTTGCCTCCGAGTATTACCATTGGTTCTGCAGATCATGTTGGTTGTCTTGAAAGGCAATTTCGATTATGAGCTAGCAATCTTATTTGTGCTTCCGACAACCTTTCGCTTCACCATTCCTTTGCTTGATGTCGTCGATGATCGATTACATCTTCATGAAACGTCTCGACAAAATGTGTCATGATCGTTGTCAACATTTTGGCTTCTTCCAAGTTCTGAGTCGAATTCATGATCGAAAGTACCATCCTTGCCCCTTGGTAATTTCTGTTATCATTGACAACATTATTGCCTTCCCTCCAACACAAACCTGATCAGGTTTTGTGTCGCACCTTGAGTTCCTACTAACCAACTTATGTTATGTTCTACCTTGGAGTATTACCATCTTTTACTTCAAGAATGTTATGAGAATTTCACAACCTCTTAAGAATTCTTGATATAGTAATACTTCTCGCCATCTCCATTCATTTCTTGGTCCCCGTGTTGTTTCTAACCGGAATACTGATAAATGGACTGTGATGTGTAAATTCAAAACTTCTAGCAACCCTATTGCTTATAAGTTAATGAACAATAATTTCAATCTCAGTGTGTTGGTTGCTGAACCAACATTCTAACATTGATCTTGCTACCTAATCCATATTTCCGAGTGCACTTTTCGATCAATGTTTAATTGTGGATGTTTCCTTGAGCATACGCTAGTGTATATCATTTGATCTGGCAAATGCTATCTCCTTGTACATATAATTTTGGAAATACATCCTGATTGAAATGTCGATTGATTGTTGCTGAGCCCATCGGCCACATCCTCATCTTCTCCATGGTCCATGATGAGGATGAAGTATATGTTCATGAAGTATATGTTTGATAAAAGAAGAGTTTTTATCTAAGTTCACGTGCATTTTTGCCACCGTGGATATGAGAAAGTTTTGTTTCGCTTCCTCTGGAATCTTCCCAAATCAATCATGCATGTGCGAAGTATTCTATGGATTTATAGATTTGATACCTTCACTCCATATGTATTTCCTAGCACACTAAGCCACTGATTGATTTGTTTAAGGAAAAGAAGTTCCTTCATAAGAGCTAATCCAGACTTACACATGGAACTTTGATATCCTCTATGATGGTTCCCAACCAGAACTTGATTGCATTCCATTCTTAAAATTTCCATGTGGGCACGAATGTCTTGACATTGTGTTCATGTGTCTTGCAATCGAACACATGATTCAAAGCTTGCTTCCGTAGTTCATTTCCCGAGAATCTTCCAACATCATCTCGTCAATTTGTGTTGCACCTTTTTCTTCTCAGGCATCCCGACTCTGAGGTATCCTGACACCAATCAGATTTGAATCTCGGGCAGATATGATGGTTGGAACTTTTTCCAATAATTATAACATTGGTATTTATGTAACCCGGTACAGTGATGTCATGTCTAGCACACCTGGCCGGAGGATCTATTGTTATAGTATCTTCTTTCGTAAGGTTAGCCATTCTTCCATGAGGAAATTGTAAGACTTATTTTATAAGTTATTCCTGATGGATACTTTGTGTATCCAAAGTCTGACCTTAACCTGATGACCATGTCAATGCTATCCCGAAGCATGTTTGTGGTACTTCGATCATCAACAAGAACAATGGGAGCGTAATGTAAAAAATTTCTTGATCAATTATCCAAACACCGTTGTATGGGTAAACCTTATAAATTCCTTGCCCCTTTGTCTAAATGGTTACATACTTCAAGCCCTATCATGTATATCATGCTCTGCCTTTCCTTGGGAAAGATATACTCTTGATACGGGGGTATAAACACATCTTCCTATCCATTGGTCTGATTAATATACTAATCACATTTTCCTCTCCATTTTTTGTTTAACCTTTCTCGTAATCTAACTTATCTGAGCAGTGGTAATTCCTTGCTTAGGTAAACACCTCCGTGTACAACTCTGTCAGTAAGACCCTGTTACTATTGTTGTTAACATTTCGGTAACCGCCGGTGGACGAGAACTTTGCCTATTGGTCCGCCTCATTTCAACGAGCAGGAAAATGGTTCTATTCCTCCCCCGCCCTTGGTACTGACATTGTTTCCAACATAACTAACAAGCTACCCTCTGACATGTCTTGCTACCATGACCGTACAAGATGTCACCGCTCTTCCTACTCTTAACCCACATGGTGGGCCCATAACCCATAGTTCTACAGGATCAAAACCTGACTCTCCTGTACATCTCTGATTCCAAAGTATCTTTTGCACTTGGCTTTGTATGTAATTCCCGAGCCACCGTCCAAGGGATGATCTATTCTAGTATCAGACACAATATATATTTTCGTTGCTCTGAACCCTTTCACCTTCTAGTTAGGCGTGGAATGATTGCCTACCCGTTGAAACTTTTGTAACATGCATATTTCTCTCAATGAATTCCCTGAGTTACAACTTGAGAAATAATTCATGTCTTCTTCCATGAGTTCACCGCCAGATGCCCAACTTTGTGGAGATACGTTCTTTCAGAGTTTTCCCTCTTATTGCATTCATAGGACGATGAAGATCCCGAAGAAAGGATGATGACTTCATCAGGATGACCTGAAACAGAGAATTGAAGACATCAACGAAAGGGATCAACTTCTTCGAGAAGAGCAACCAAGAACAAGTAGATCCGTTAGAATTTCTTAACCAGAACTTCCCCCTTACTCCACCTCTTAAATCTCGGGACTAGATTTCTCGTACTGGAGGAGATTTGTAACACCCCTAGTGTCATGCTACAGTAAACTCATGCTAATGGTGCCATGTCATCAGAATTAATTTTGCTAAACTTCACCTTGATCCAAACCCAGTCCAATTTCAAATTTGAAATGAAGTCAAATTATTATTTCTTGAAACATAAAAACAAAAATTCTCATTATGTTCCAAATAATCCCTAAGTAATTGTGGGGTAGAAACCATCATTTTATAAAGTGATTACGTGCCCTGAAATAATTAAAACAGAGGCCAAAACATTATTTAGAATGCCTTTTCTAAATTATGAAAATTCAAACTAATTTAAATAACTCCCAAACTTTTTGTGGCAGTGCCTAAAATTTCAATGTGAATAATGGGCCAAGTTCCATATTCTTCATAACTCAATTGCTGTTGAAAATAAATGCAAAACAAAAGAAATAAAAGAAAACTGAAAAAAAGGAAAAAGAGCACATTCCACTGTGCACTGTGCCAAGTGCACAATGCCTGGCCCAGCCCCCCCTCGGTCGCCCCCAACCTCGCTATAGGATGTGACAACGGAGGCGCGCGCGCCTATCGCCTGTCCCCGTCGGACCCCCGTCGCCGGTTCCGCCACTGAAGCACCGCGGGGGTGGATAAGACCACCCCCATCCATCCTCCTCTCTCCCCCGAAACCCTAGCTCCCTCATTTCCCCCCTCACCTCGATCTGTTCTTCCTCATAAAAGCCAAGAAAGTCCGTCGCCATGGCTTCATCGCCTGGGTGGCCACCGACTCCCCTCATCTCTCCGACATATCCATGAGCACCGCCGTCGTTCGCTACTTCCTCTCTGACCACGAGCTCGAGCTCTGCGCCACCGCGTCAGCCGCTACATCGTCGTCTTCTCCCTCGGGCACACCCGGGATCACCGCCGCTGTCCGTCTGATTTAGGCCCTCCCCAAGCACGCGTTGAACAACTACGGGCTCGCGGTGAGCCTCTCTCCCTTTTCCCTCTCTCTGCGCGCTCGTTCGCGCACTCTGACGCTCGATTCGCCATGGCCGAAGCTCGCCACTGCCTCTAATGGTCGTCGACGTTGCCCCGGTGACCAAATGGTCCTGGGCCCGTGCCCGTCGCCTTCGCTGCAACGCGTAGAGCCCCGTTAGCCACTCCATTTAGGCATTTACGCGCTGCAGCTGTGAACCCGCCAACGTTCGAACACCGGCGTCCCCCTCGCTCATCGCCGATGCCTTTTCCAGCAGCACTAGCTCCACCCAGGAGCCCAAATCGACGCAGCTCGCTCCGCCCGTTCAAACGGGACCGGCTGCGCCCATTTTGGCGGCCCCTAACCAAATCCCGATGCCCTCCCGACACGCGCCGCCACGTTTTTGGCTCGCCGGAGCTACTCCGGCACCGCCGCTGACCTGGCGCCATGTGGGGTCCATCCTGGGTCGCTGCCAGTGGCCCCGGTGGGTCCCGTTGACTGGGTTGACCCGGTCAACCTTGCTGACTGGGCAGCACCAGTCACTGACCTATAGGCCCCACCACCTAATTAACTAAACTGCTAATTAAATTAATTAGTTTAACTAAATGTGACACTGACAGGTGGGTCCTATTAGCTAATTAACAATTTAGTTAAAATTAACCCTGCTGTTATCCTCTCTGTCTATGACAGGTGAGCCTCCTGGTCAGTTTGACCAGTCAACTGCTGACTGTTGACTGCTGACTTAGCAGTCTCTATTGCACATCTCTGGGTACACTCTATGTGTACCCGTAGCAATTTAACCATTTAATTTTGAAATAAATTAAATTCAGTAAATTTTAGAAAATTTTTAAATCTTTGAAAATTCATATAAATTCAACCGTAACTCAAATGAAAATAATTTATATATGAAAGTTGCTCTGAAAAATATAACAAATCCGAATATGCCATCCATGTACCTGTCACATGCCCATAACACTACAGACATGGAACCTTCCCCTCTGGATCGTCCGTTCGATAACTGCCTAAAGCCCGGGAAATATCCACAGATATTTTCCCGCTCCGTCTGTAACGCGTAGCACTGCACTGGGTCACCCCTAGCACAACATATTGCCATGTCATGCGTCGTGATGCATTTGTTTGCTTTATATTTATTGTTTCTTCCCCCTCTTCTCTCCGGTAGGCACCGAGACTGACGCTGCTGTCGTGTACGACTACGCTCCTGATGTCCAGCCCCTTCCAGCAGAGTTTCCAGGCAAGCAAAACCCCCTTGATCATTCTTATATCGCCCATTCCGTCTCTCTCATGTTGCATTAGATTTTGCTCCTGTTGTCGATAGCTCCTATTATGATGCATAGCCTGCTTTTGTAACCTGCTGTTGTACCTTACATGTTATCCTATATGCTTAGTATAGGTTGGTTAGTGATCCATCAGTAACCCCTCACCCTTGTCCTTGTTGCCCCGCTTTATTATTGGAAGATTCGATCCAAGGGATCGACGTGCCAAGACCGACACCTCACCGCACACCCCTTAGTTGTACGGCTCTGTAGAGCTACCATCGAGTGCTGAGGGTGATACCTCCTACCTCAGTCCTGATGATATCTCTGTAGCGTAGCTAGTCCGTTGTGGGATAATGATACGTCCATTTTGCATCATGCTTTTATATTGATATTTATTGCATTATGGGCTGTCATTGCACATTATGGTACAATACTTATGCCTTTTCCCTCTTATTTTACAAGGTTTACGTGAAGAGGGAGAATGCCGGCAGCTGGAATAATGGACTGGAAAAGGAGCAAATCTGAGATACCTATTCTGCACAACTCCAAAAGTCCTGAAAATCTACGGAGAATTATTTTGGAATATATAAAAAATATTGGGCAGAAGAAATACCAGAGGGGGCCTACCAGGCAGTCACAAGCCATGGGGGCGCGCCCTACCCCCCTGGGCGCGCCCCTGCAGCTTGTGGCCCACCTGGCAGCCCTTCGGTGCCCATCTTCTGCTATATGGAGGGTTTTGACCTGAAAAAATCATAACAGGGCTTTCGGGGTGAAGCGCCGCCGTCTCGAGGCGGAACTTGGGCAGAACCAGTCTAGGGCTCCTGTGGAGCTGTTCTGCCGGGGAAACTTCCCTCCCGGAGGGGGAAATCGAAGCCATCGTCATCACCAACGATCCTCTCATCGAGAGGGGGTCAATCTCCATCAACATCTTCACTAGCACCATCTCCACTCAAACCCTAGTTCATCTCTTGTATCCGATCTTAGTCTCAAAACCTCAGATTGGTACCTGTGGGTTGCTAGTAGTGTTGATTACTCCTTGTAGTTGATGCTAGTTGGTTTACTTGGTGGAAGATCATATGTTCAGATCCTTGATCATCATTAATACTCCTCTGATTATGAACATGAATATGCTTTGTGAGTAGTTACGTTTGTTCCTGAGGACATGGGATAAGTCTTGCTATAAGTAATCATGTGAATTTGGTATTCGTTCGATATTTTGATGAGATGTATGTTGTCTCTCCTCTAGTGGTGTTATCTGAACGTCGACTACATGACACTTCACCATTATTTGGGCCTAGGGGAAGGCATTGGGAAGTAATAAGTAGATGATGGGTTGCTAGAGTGACAGAAGCTTAAACCCTAGTTTATGCGTTGCTTCGTAAGGGGCTGATTTGGATCCATATGTTTCAGGCTATGGTTAGATTTATCTTAATTCATCTTTCGTAGTTGCGGATGCTTGCGAGAGAGGTTAATCATAAGTGGGAGGTTTGTCCAAGTAAGGGCACCACCCAAGCACCTGTCCACCCATATATCAAATTATCAAAGTAACGAACGCGAATCATATGAGCATGATGAAAACTAGCTTGACAGAAATTCCCATGTGTCCTCGGGAGTGCTTTGCTTTATATAAGAGTTTGTCCAGGCTTGTCCTTTGCTACAAAAACGATTGGCCCACCTTGCTGCACCATTTCTACATTTTGTACTTGCTACCCGTTACGAATTATCTTGTCACCAAACTATCTGTTACAGATAATTTCAGTGCTTGCAGAGAATACCTTACTGAAAACCGTATGTCATTTCCTTCTGCTCCTCGTTGGGTTCGACACTCTTACTTATCGAAAGGACTACGATAGATCCCCTATACTTGTTGGTCATCAAGACTCTTTTCTGGCGCCGTTGCCGGGGAGTGAAGCGCCTTTGGTGAGTGGAACTTGGTAAGGAAAAATTTATATACTGTGCTGAAATTTACCATCACTTGTTACTATAGAAAATAATCGTTTGAGGGGCTTGTTCGGGGTATCTTCACCTCGACCGGAACCACAAAGTGTTGCTCCTCAACCTACTGAACCTACTGAAAAATTTATTATGAAATTCCTTCGGGTATGATAGAGAAACTGCTAGCTAATCCTTATGCAGGAGATGGAACACTACATCCTGATTTGCATTTAATCTATGTGGATGACGTTTGTGGATTATTTAAGCTTGTAGGTTTGCCCGAGGATGTTGTCAAGAAGAAGGTATTTCCTTTATCTTTGAAGGAGAAGGCATTGACATGGTATAGGCTTTGTGATGATATTGGATCATGGAACTACAACCGATTGAAATTGTAATTTCATCAGAAGTTTTATCCTATGCATCTGGTTCATCGTGATCGGAATTATATTTATAATTTTTGGCCTCGTGAAGGAGAAAGTATCGCTCAAGCTTGGGGGAGGCTTAAGTCAATGTTATATTCATGCCCCAATCATGAGCTCTCAAGAGAAATTATTATTTAGAATTTTTATGCTCGCCTTTCTCGTAATGATCGATCCATGCTCGATACTTCTTGTACTGGTTCATTTATGAAGAAAGATATTGAATTCAAATGGGGTTTATTGGAAAGAATTAAACGCAACTCTGAAGATTGGGAACTCTATGAAGGTAAGGAGTCAGGTATAAACCTTAAGTTTGATTGTGTGAAATCCTTTATAGACACCGATGCTTTTCGTGAATTTAGCACTAAATATGGACTTGACTCTGAGATAGTAGCTTCTTTCTGTGAATCGTTTGCTACTCATGTTGATCTCCCGAAGGAGAAGTGGTTTAAATATCATCCTCCCATTGAAGTGAAAGTAGTTGAACCTATTAAAGTTGAAGAAGAAACTATTATTTATAATGTTGATCCTGTTATTCCTGCTGCTTATATTGAGAAACCACCCTTCCCTGTTAGAATAAAGGAACATGCTAAAGCTTCAACCGTGGTTCGTAAGAGTTGTATTAGAACACCTACACCCCCTGAACAAATCAAAGTCGAACCTAGTATTGCTATGGTTAAAGATCTCTTGGTTGATAATATTGATGGGCATGTTATTCATTTCTGTGATGAAGCTGCTAGAATTGCTAGACCTGATACTAAGAGTAAACATAGACCAGTTGTTGGCGTGCCTGTTGTTTCCGTTAAAATAGGAGATCATTGTTATCATGGCATATGTGATATGGGTGCTAGCGTGAGTGCAATTCCATTTTCCTTATACGAAAAAATTATGCATGATATTGCACCAGTTGAACTAGAGGGAATTGATGTTACTATTAAGCTTGCTAATAGAGATACTATTGCACCAATGGGGATTATGAGAGATGTTGATGTCTTGTGTGGGAAAATAAAGTATCCTACTGATTTTCTTGTTCTTGGTTCCCCACAAGATGATTTTTGTCCCATCATATTTGGTAGACCCTTCTTGAATACTGTTAATGCTAGGATTGATTGTGAAAAGGAAACTGTTACTGTGAGTTTTGGGGATGTGTCTCATGAATTCAATTTCTCTAAATTTCGTAGACAACCTCATGACAAAGAATTGACTAGTAAGGATGAAATTATTGGTCTTGCTTCTATTACTGTGCCTCCTACTGATCCTTTAGAACAATATTTGCTAGACCATGAAAATGATATGCATATGAATGAAAGGAATGAAATAGATAAGATTTTCTTTGATCAGCAACCTATTTTGAAACACAACCTGCCTGTTGAAATACATGGGGATCCTCCTGCACCCAAGGGTGACCCCGTGTTCGAGCTTAAACAATTACCTTATACTTTGAAATATGCTTATCTTGATGAAAAGGAGATATATCCTGTTATTATTAGTGCAAACCTTTCAGAGCATGAAGAAAAGAGATTATTGAAAACTCTGAGGAAGCACCGTGCTGCTATTGGATATACTCTTGATGATCTTAAGGGCATTAGTCCCACGCTATGTCAGCATAAAATTAATATGGAGCCTGATGCCAAACCAGTTATTGATCACCAACGACGGTTAAATCCTAAGATGAAAGAAGTGGTAAGAAAAGAAATACTAAAGCTTATGGAGGCAGGTATAATTTATCCTATTGCTGATAGTACATGGGTTAGTCCCGTTCACTGTGTCCCTAAGAAGGGAGGTATTACCGTTATTCCTAATGATAAAAATGAATTGATCCCGCAAAGAATTGTTACAGGATATAGAATGGTAATTGATTTTAGGAAATTAAATAAAGCTACTAAGAAAGATCATTACCCTTTACCTTTTATTGATCAAATGCTAGAAAGACTATCCAAACATACTCATTTCTGCTTTCTAGTTGGTTATTCTGGTTTCTCTCAAATACCTGTGTCAAAACAGGACCAAGAGAAGACCACTTTCACTTGTCCTTTCGGTACCTTTGCATATAGACGTATGCCTTTTGGTTTATGCAATGCACCTGCTACCTTTCAAAGATGTATGATGGCTATATTCTCTGACTTTTGTGAAAAGATTCTTGAGGTTTTCATGGATGATTTTTCCGTTTACGAAACTTCTTTTGATGATTGCTTGAGCAACCTTGATCGAGTTTTGCAGAGATGTGAAGAAACTAATCTTGTCTTGAATTGGGAAAAGTGCCACTTTATGGTTAATGAAGGCATTGTCTTGGGGCACAAGATCTCCGAAAGAGGTATTGAGGTGGATAAAGCTAAAGTTGATGCTATTGAAAAATTGCCATGCCCTACGGATATCAGAGGTATCAGAAGTTTCCTTGGTCATGCTGGTTTCTATAGGAGGTTTAGTAAAGACTTCTCTAAGATTTCTAGGCCTCTCACTAATCTTTTGCAAAAAGATACTCCATTCGTTTTTGATTATGATTGTGTAGAAGCATTTGAAATTCTTAAGAAAGCCTTGATTAGCTCACCTGTTGTTCAACCACCTGATTGGAATATACCCTTTGAAATTATGTGTGATGCTAGTGATTATGCTGTTGGTGCTGTTCTAGGACAAAGAGTTGATAAAAATTAAATGTTATCCATTATGCTAGTAAAACTCTAGACAGTGCTCAAAGAAATTATGCCACTACTGAAAAGGAATTTTTAGTGGTTGTGTTTGCTTGTGATAAGTTCAGACCTTATATTGTTGATTCCAAAGTAAATTTTCACACCGATCTTACTGCTATTAAGTACCTTATGGAAAAGAAAGATGGTAAACCTAGACTTATTAGATGGGTTCTCCTGCTACAAGAATTTGATTTGCATATTATTGATAGAAAGGGTGCTGATAACCCTGTGGCAGATAACTTGTCTAGCTTAGAAAATGTTCTTGATGACCCACTACCTATTGATGATAGCTTTCCTGATGAACAATTAGCTGTCATAAATGCTTCGCGTAATGCTCCATGGTATGCTGATTATGCTAATTACATTGTTGCTAAATTTATACCGCCTAGTTTCACATACCAACAAAAGAAAAAGTTCTTCTATGACTTGAGACATTACTTTTGGGATGATCCACACCTTTATAAAGAAGGAGTAGATGGTATTATTAGATGTTGTGTACCTTAGCATGAACAGGAACATATCCTATGCAAGTGTCACTCTGAGGCCTACGGAGGACACCACGCTGGAGATAGAACTGCACATAAGGTATTACAATCTGGGTTTTATTGGCCCACTCTCTTCAAGGATGCTCGTAAGTTTGTCTTGTCTTGTGATGAATGTCAAAGAGTTGGTAATATTAGTAGACGTCAGGAAATGCCTATGAATTACTCTCTTGTTATTGAACCATTTGATGTTTGGGGTTTTGATTATATGGGACCTTTTCCACAATCTAATGGTTATACTCATATTTTAGTTGCTGTTGATTATGTTACTAAGTGGGTAGAAGGTATTCCAACTAGTAGCGCTGATCATAACACTTCTATTAAAATGCTTAAAGAAGTTATTTTCCCTAGATTTGGAGTCCCTAGATATTTAATGACTGATGGTGGTTCACACTTTATTCATGGTGCTTTCCATAAATTGCTTGCTAAGTATGATGTTAATCATAGAATTGCATCTCCTTATCATCCTCAGTCTAGTGGTCAAGTAGAATTGAGCAATAGAGAAATTACATTGATCTTGCAGAAGACTGTTAATAGATCTAGAAAGAATTGGTCTAAGAAACATGATGATGCATTGTGGGCTTACAGAACTGCTTATAAAAACCCTATGGGTATGTCTCCGTATAAAATGGTTTATGGTAAAGCATGTCACTTACCTCTTGAACTAGAACATAAAGCTTACTGGGCAATTAAAGAGCTCAACTATGATTTCAAACTTGCTGGTGAGAAGAGGTTATTTGACATTATCTCACTTGATGAATGGATAACTCAGGCCTATGAGAATGCCAAGTTGTTTAAAGAAAAGGTTAAGAGATGGCATGATAGAAGGATACAAAAGCGTGAATTTAATGTAGGTGATCATGTCTTGCTATACAACTCTCGTTTAAGATTTTTTGCAGGAAAACTTCTCTCTAAATGGGAAGGTCCTTACGTTATCGAGGAGGTCTACCATTCCGGTGCCATCAAGATCAACAACACCGAAGGCACAAACCCAAAGGTGGTGAACGGTCAAAGAATTAAATATTATATTTCAGGTACTCCCATAAATGTTGAAACCAATATTATCAATACCATAACCCCAGAGGAGTACATTAGGGAGACCTACCAGAACGTTTCAGACTCCGAAAAGGAATAGGTATGTGGTACGGTAAGTAAACCGACTCCAAAACTTTTCCAATGGCAAATTTTATCCGTTTTGGAATATTTAAAAAATTAGGAAAATTTAAAGTAGTCCGAATAGTGCACGAGGAGGCGACAAGCCAGGGGGGCGCGCCCTACCCCCCTGGGCGCGCCCCTGTGGCTTGTGGCTACCTCGTGTACCCTCCGGACTCCGTTTTCTTGTGGTATACTCCTTCGGGTCGGCAAAAATTCGTTATATAATCTCCCGAAGGTTTTGACCCTCGTATCACGACAATATCTCCTGTTTTTGTTTTGAGCTGTTTCTGCAACAGATCTAGAGCAATATGTCATCCCAAGATTCCGATGGGGAGAGCTACATATCGCATTATCTTTCCAATCCCAAGCTCTATGGGGATTTAGATCCTTATGGATTGTTCTCGGAGGAGGAACAAGCAGGCATGTATGACGGAGAAAGCTCGGATGAAGACGAGACTCCCCTGCCTCAACCAGGGGATATGCACGTGGAGTTCAGGAAATCGAGTCTCCCAAACACAAAGAGAAAACCAAAGGTTCTATTTGTCCCTTCTCGTTTTCTGCAGGAGAGCAAGGAAGAATTATGTCAAAGGGTATTGAAGCTCGAGCAGGAAGTGGACGATCTGAGGGAACAGAATTTTATGCTTAAGAGGAAACTAGAGAAGCTTCCAACCTCATCAACATCTCCCACATCACCACCTCCTAAGCAAGATAACTAAACACATGGGTATGGGCACTCCCCTTGGCTTGTGCCAAGCTTGGGGGAGGTGCCCCGGTATCGTATCACCATCACACCTTTTATTTTTATTTTTATCGTTTTTCTTAGTTCAATCCTTTTGATTATATCTTGATCTAGTAGAATAAAGTTTTTAGTGTGATCTAGCTTTGAGTTTTGCTTTATGTTCCCCCTATGTAAGCAAGTCTGAGAGTTATATAATAAAGAGTAGTCTTGAGTTGAGGGCTTTGCTTGTTTGCTATGATCTTGAGAAAAGAAATAGAAAGAAGTATAGAATAAAAGCAAAGAGTATATATGTTAATCTTATGGGAAGTGATGACTTCACATATAAGAAGTATGTCGATTGAAACCCGTTGTGGGTTGACAAACATAGCTATTGGTCATTGTGGCAATTAAAAGGAAGTAATAAAGAAAGAGAGGTTCACATATAAACATATTACCTTGAACATCTTTTATGATTGTGAGCACTCATTAAAATATTATATGTTAAGAAGTTGATGTTGGACAAGGAAGACAACATAATGGGTTATGTTTGCTTACTTCCGAATAGAAGTTATATGGTTATAGATCCCTCAACATGTGTCGCTTACTTCCACCTCATATCAGCCAAAACTTTCGCACCAAGTAGAGATACTACTTGTGCATCCAAACACCTTTAACCCAGTTTTGCCATGAGAGTCCACCATACCTACCTATGGATTGAGTAAGATCCTTCAAGTAAGTTGTCATCGGTGCAAGCAATAAAAGTTGCTCTCTAAATATGTGTGATCTATTAGTGTGAGGAAAGTAAGCTTTATACGAACTTGTGATAGGGAAGAAATAAAAGCGACGGACTACATAATAAAGTTTTCTATCACAAGGGGCAATATAAAGTGACGTTCCTTTGCATTAAGGGATTGTGCATCCAACTATAAAAGCGCATGACAACCTCTGCTTCCCTCTGCGAAGGGCCTATCTGTTACTTTTATTTTCTAGTACTTACCTTTATGCAAGAGTCGTGGTGATCTCCATCACTTTCTTTATTTCGCCTTTATCTTTTGGCAAGTGTCATGTCTTGGGGAATGATCTAGACACATATATCCACTCGGAAGTAGGCGAGCATGAGTTATTACTGTTGACATTACCCTTGAGGTAAATAGTTGGGAGGCAATATTATAAGCCCCTATCTTTCTCTGTGTCCGATTGAAGCTTTGACCTCATAGGTACCTCGTGAGTGTTAGCAATTGTGAAAGACTAAGAGATGATTGAGTATGTGGATTTGCTTTACAAGCTCTTATATTGACTCTTTCCTACGTTATGATAAATTGGAATTCCTTCAATGACTGAGATCATAGTTTGTTGGTGCTCACTAGAGTTCTTGATTCATACTTTACCTTGTGAATGAATTGTTACTTCAGCATAAGAAATTATATGTCAATATTTGTTTCTGTTTTAAAGATGATCATGATGCCCTCATGTCCATATTTTATTTTATCGACACCTCTATCTCTAAACATGTGGTCATATTTATCGATTTCGGCTTTCGCTTGAGGACAAGCGAGGTCTAAGCTTGGGGGAGTTGATACGTCCATTTTGCATCATGCTTTTATATTGATATTTATTGCATTATGGGCTGTCATTACACATTATGGTACAATACTTATGCCTTTTTTCTCTTATTTTACAAGGTTTACATGAAGAGGGAGAATGCCGGCAGTTGGAATTCTGGACTGGAAAAGGAGCAAATCTGAGATACCTATTCTGCACAACTCCAAAAGTCCCGAAAATCTACGGAGAATTATTTTGGAATATATAAAAAATATTGGGCAGAAGAAATACCAGAGGTGGCCCACCAGGGAGTCACAAGCCAGGGGGGCGCGCCCTACACCCCTGGGCGCGCCCCTGTGGCTTGTGGCCCACCTGGCAGCCGTCCGGTGCCCATCTTCTTCTATATGGAGGGTTTTGACCTGAAAAAAATCATAACAGAGCTTTCGGGGCGAAGCGCCGCCGTCTCGAGGCGGAACTTGGGTAGAACCAATCTAGGGCTCCTGCGGAGCTGTTTTGCCGGGGAAACTTCCCTCACGGAGGGGGAAATCGAAGCCATCGTCATCACCAACGATCCTCTCATCGAGAGGGGGTCAATCTCCATCAACATCTTCACCAGCACCATCTCCTCTCAAACCCTAGTTCATCTCTTGTATCCGATCTTAGTCTCAAAACCTCAGATTGGTACCTGTGGGTTGCTAGTAGTGTTGGTTACTCCTTGTAGTTGATGCTAGTTGGTTTAATTGGTGGAAGATCATATGTTCAGATCCTTGATCATCATTAATACTCCTCTGATTATGAACATGAATATGCTTTGTGAGTAGTTACATTTGTTCCCGAGGACATGGGATAAGTCTTGTTATAAGTAATCATGTGAATTTGGTATTCGTTCGTTATTTTGATGAGATGTATGTTGTCTCTCCTCTAGTGGTGTTATGTGAACGTCGACTACATGACACTTCACCATTGTTTGGGCCTAGAGGAAGGCATTGGGAAGTAATAAGTAGATGATGGGTTGCTAGAGTGACAGAAGCTTAAACCCTAGTTTATGCGTTGCTTCGTAAGGGGCTGATTTGGATCCACACGTTTCATGCTATGGTTAGATTTATCTTAATTCTTCTTTCGTAGTTGCGGATGCTTGCAAGAGGGGTTAATCATAAGTGGGAGGCTTGTCCAAGTAAGGGCAGCACCCAAGCACCGGTCCACCCAAATATCAAATTATCAAAGTAACGAACGCGAATCATATGAGCATGATGAAAACTAGCTTGACGGGAATTCCCATGTGTCCTCGGGAGCGCTTTGCTTTATATAAGAGTTTGTCCAGGCTTGTCCCTTGCTACAAAAGGGATTCGGCCACCTTGCTGCACCTTAGTTACAATTGTTACTTGCTACCCATTACGAATTATCTTATCACAAAACTATCTGTTACCGATAATTTCACTGCTTGCAGAGAATAGCTTACTGAGAACTGCTTGTCATTTCCTTCTGCTCCTCGTTGGGTTCGACACTCTTACTTATCGAAAGGACTATGATAGATCCCCTATACTTGTGGGTCATCACGTAAGAACCTGCTTTGTATAAAGAGGTAGCTAGGACTGATTCCGGCCGTCCTCGCAACCCGCAGGAGTGCAAAGGGTGATGGGCCCAAGACCCCTGAGTGCTTAGAATTTAGACCGGCGTGCCGACCTCTCTGTTGAGCCTATGTAGGACTATGGTGTGTCGATCAGCCGAAGCCGGGCATGACCCAGGAAAGTGTGTCCGGCCGGAGTTAATCAAGCGTGTTGGATAAGTTTGTGCACCCCTACAGGGAAGTATATCTATTCGAATAGTCGTGTCCACGGTAACGGACGCTCGGAAAGTATCCTGATCTACTACAACTAGAACTGGATACTGGTGACACTACACTGGAATGATGGCTCCGGGATCGCTTTCTTGCAGGGAGTCGAGGAAGGATCTATGGGCATTGCTACTACATACTTATTACATATGTTATACTAATATGTACTCTTCTAATGCCGCAAGACACTGCAAGATGCTAGTCTTCAATAGGCTAGGACTTCCCCTCTATTCTAGCATTTCTGCAGTATAGTCCATAGATACAGCCCCTTCCCCTTGATACTGATGCATATTTAGCATAGATCTGATGTCAGTCTTGCGATTAATTTGGATGAGTACTCACAGTTGCTTTGCTACCCTTTTCCCCTGGATATGATTGCTGCGATCAGATGACGGAGCCTAGGAGCCAGCTGATCCCGCCGATGACTATTACTACCCCGATGGAGCCTACTACTACGTGGAGACCGCCGACGACCAGGAGTAGTTAGGTGGCTCCCAGGTAGGAGGCCTGCGCCTTTTCGATCTAGATATCATTGTTTTGCTCAGCCTTCTTAAGGCAGACTTGTCTACTTATGTCTGTACTCAGATATTGATGCTTCCACTGACTCTTGTGTATGAGCTTATGTAGTCGAGCCCTCGAGGCCCCTGGCTTGTAATATAAAGCTTGTATTATTTTATTTGTGTCTAGAGTTGTGTTGTGATATCTTCCCGTGAGTCTCTGATCTTGATCGTGCGCAATTACGTGTATGATTAGTGCACAATCAAGGCGGGGGCGTCACATCCTCTTTCATTCCTTTCTACGTTCACACATGATTTGTTCTTGTTTTAGCCCATTTCCTATGGAAACACATCAAAGAGAGGATTTGTGGAATCCTTTGCATTCATTAGTCATTTGCAGCAATATCGGAGCCAATATCTTAGTTTTAATGAAATATGTTGGTTTAAACAAAGGGTGAATGAGTGTAAAAATACCACTCATCACCTCCACCCACCTAGTCGCTACAGTCGAGGATTTAACCGACGTACTAGACTACACCTCCGATGAGGCGGTCGACATGGATGAAGATGCCGACGACATGTCTTGCATTGCATCACCCCTAGCCACCTCCAACACCACCAAGTGGGCAGCCACCTCCACCTATGACTACATGGTGGACACTTCAAAGGATGATGAAGGAGAGAGGGAACCCGCCAAATGTCGACACAAGAAATGATGAGCCAAGAGCACTGGAAACGGGGGTGCCAGCAATAACACCACCAATGGCAACACCACCGATGACGGTGCCACTCCGGATGACGCCGAGGACCAGGACAACGGCGAGGATGCCGGCACTGGGAATATTGACAGCACCATGGATATCGGGGACGAGGATGACCCTTAAGATGATAACTACTACCTGGAATTCGAGGAGGACATTAGCCTCGGACCCGACGAGTTTGACATCCCTGAGGAGCCCCTTGCAGACCCTCGGCTACAAGCCTTCTGATGATGGTTAATCAGCACCGCTAAAACCATAAAGAGGCAAAGCCAAAAGCTCAAGTTCGACCAGGACGAGCACAATGACAAATGGGATGCTGATACGTCCCCATCGTATCTATATTTTTTTATTGTTTCATGCCATTATTTTACAACTTTCACATACTTTTGGCAACAATTTATATGATTTTCTTAAACAAACATATTGATCCAGTGCCCAGTGCCAGTTCCTGTTTGTTGCATATTTTTTGTTTCGTAGAATATATGTGTTTTTTGGGAAAAAGAATCAACGCCAGACGATGCTCGAGAGAGTCACGAGCTCACACGACGCGCCCCCTACCCTAGGGCGAGCCGGGTGAGCTTGTGACTCCCTTGTAGGTCGGTTGGGGGTGTCATTCAGCCGCAAGTAAGCTAATCTCCGGAAAAAAATCGTGTTAAAATTTTGGCCCGATCGGAGTTATGGATCTCCGGATATTTAAGAAACGGTGAAGGACGAGAAAACAGGGTCGCGAAAATAGAAGAGAAACAGAGAGAGAGAGATCCAATCTCGAAGGGGCTTCTCCCCTCCGGGAGCCATGGCGGCCAAGGACTAGAGGGGAAACCCTTCTACCACCTAGGGTGGAGGCCAAGCAAGAGGAAGAAGGGGGCTCTCTCCCCTTCTCTCCCGATGGCGTCGGAGTGCCACCGGGGGAACCATCGTGGTGCCGATCTACACCAACAACTCCGCTATCTTCCTCAACACCACCATCACCTTCCCTCATCTATTATCAGCGGTCCACTCTCCCACAACCCGCTGTAAACTCTACTTGAACATGGTGCTTTAGGCTTCATATTATTATCCAATGATGTGTTGCCATCCTATGATGTTTGAGTAGATTTTGTTGTCCTTTGGTTGATTGGTGAAATTGCTATGATTAGTTTAAATTGCTTGTGGTTATGCTGCTGTCCTTTGGTGCCCATCATATGAGCGCGCGTGTGGATTACACCATAGGGTTAGTTGTGTGTTGATCGGACTATGTATTCGAGGGCAAGTGTGACGGAAACTTCTTCCTACCATAGAAATTGATTCATACGGGATTGAAGGGGGACCAATTTATCTTAATGCTATGGTTGGGCTTTAGCTTAATGAACTTTAGTAGTTACGAATGCTTGCTAATAGTTCCAATCATAAGTGCATAGAATTCCAAGTAAGGGATGACATGCTAGCAGCGGCCTCTCCCACATATAAACTTGCAATTGATATAGTAACTTAGCCAATTGCTTAGGGGCCACTTCGCAAATCCTACCACCACTTTTCCACACTCTCTATATTAACTTAATTGTTCTTTTATTAAAACAGCACCTAACTTTTATTTCCATGTTCTTTATTATCTTGCAAAACTATCTTCTTACACCAACAAAGTACTTCTAGTTTTATTCCCGCAAAGTAGTTTATTTCTTGTACTAGGTAAAGTGAACATTGTTGCGTGTAGAGTTGTATCGGTGGTCGATAGAACTTGAGAGAATATTAATCCTACCTTTAGCTCCTCGTTGGGTCGACACTCTTATTTATCGAAATGGCTACAAATGATCCCCTACACTTGTGGGTTATCAAGGCCTTTTCTGGCGCTGTTGCCAGGGAGCAATAGCGTGGGGTGAATATTCTCGTGTGTGCTTGTTTGCTTTGTCTCTAAGTAATGTTTATTTGCTGTTCTAAGTTGCTTCTATCTTTAGTTATGGATATGGAAAACGAAATACCAAAAATATAGTTATACTTGCTACTCATGGAGATGGGGAACCTCCTAAAACCCTCGATGCTGGTTATGTGAAAAACATTAAATACTACTTTGATAATCCTGATAAATATCCATTCAACTTAATAATGGGAGATACTTTGTATCACCCAGAATATTTTAGGGATTATCGCTTGTCTCAAAAAGGGAAACATTTATGGGATCAAATTAAAATGTTGCGTTGGTATGCTTGGAATGTGTGCTTAAGATATGATTATACTTGTTGCTCCAAGATGAAGGCTCCACACCTTCCCTTTCAACGTGAATTTAATGATAATGAAACCTTGTCTTCTTATGCTACTGGTGTATATGATTATTATGATGTGGAGCACATAGAAGAATTTGTTGCTTTTAAGGGTGCTTATGGAATTGCTTCTTTGTTTGAAATATATGATAAGCATGATGATGCCATTCACAAATCTGAAAATTTTGCTATACTTAAATATTGCTATGAAAACTATGATTCTCATGCCTATATTAATGATTATATTAAGAAAGTATCCACTGCACTGGAAGAGACTAATATTTTGCAGGAATTTATGGAAGAAGAAATTGATGAAACTGTGAGCTCATTAGATGAAAAAGATGAGGAGGAGAGCGAAGAACAAAAGGAGGAAGAACGGATTAGCTACCCATGCCCACCTTCTAATGAGAGTAACTCTTCATCTTATATATTGTTTAATTTCCCTTCATGCTTACCAAATGATGAATGCTATATTGATGAATGCTATGATCCCTTGGATTTGTTTGAAATATCCCTTTATGATGAACATGATGCTTGCTATGCTTGTGGTCATGATGCCAATATGAATTATGCTTATGAAGATGAACTTGCTATATTTCCATATGTCAAGCCTGAAATTGTTGCTATTGCATCCACACATGATAGTCCTATTATCTTTTTGTAGTGTCCCAACTACACTACATTGGAGAAGTTTGCACTTATTAAGGATTATATTGATGGGTTGCATTTTACTATTGCACATGATGATTTTGATGGATATAATATGCATGTGCTTGCTGCTCCTACTCACAATTATTATGAGAGAGGAACCAAATCTTCACCTCTCTATATTTCCAATACGATAAAATTCCAAGAAACTACTTATGCTATGTATTGGCCTTTACTTTGTGTGAATGAATTATTCTTCTATGTCATGCCAATGCATAGGAAGAGAGTTAGACTCCGTTGTTACATGCTGTATGTTGCTCTGTGCTCACTACTAAATTACAAATCATTGTTAATTAAAATTGGCTTTGATATACCTTGGGATCCGGTCGGATCAATTACTTGAGCACTATATGCCTAGCTTAATGGCTTAAAAGAAAGCGCTGCCAGGGAGACAACCCAAAAGTTTTAGAGAGTCATTTATTTCTGTTGTATGCCTTTTAAAAGTATAAAAACAAAAAAAAAAGAGGGGAACCTAAAACTTTTTAAAAAATAGAAGCGATTGCAAAGTTATGCATTGGAGAAGTGAGGGTTGATACGTCTCCAATGTATCTACTTTTCCAAACGCTTTTTCTCTTGTTTTGGACTCTAATTTGCATGATTTGAATGAAACTAACCCGGACTGACGTTGTTTTCAGCAGAATTGCCTTGGTGTTATTTTTGTGTAGAAATAAAAGTTCTCGGAATTGGACAAAACTTTTTGTGAATTTTTTCTGGAATATATAATGAATTTTGGAGCAAAGAAGTACCAGAGGGGGGCTGCCACGTGGCCACGAGCCAACAGGGTGTGGCCCAGCCCCTGGCCGCACCCTGTTGGGTAGTGGGTCCCACGCGGCTCCCCCGACCCTAATTCCAGTCCTATAAATTCACGTTTCTGGAGAAAAAAATAAGAGAGAAGATTTCATCATGTTTTACGAGACGGAGCCGCCGCCACCTCCTGTTCTTCCTCCGGAGGGCTGTTCTGGAGTCCGTTTTGGGCTCCGGAGAGGGGGATTCGTCGCCGTCGTCATCACCAACCCTTCTCCATCAACACTGCCATGATACTCACCACCGGGAGTGAGTAATTCGTTTGTAGGCTTGCTGGACGGTGGTGTGATTGGATGAGATTGATCATGTAATCGAGTTAAGTTTGATAGGGCTTGATCCCTAGCGTCCACCATGTTCTGAGATTGATGTTGCTATGACTTTGCTTTGCTTCATGCTTGTCACTAGGGCCCGAGTGCCATGATTTCATATCAGAACATATTATGTTTTCACGAATATAAGATTGATTTGGATCCTATCTTGCAAGTTGTATGCACCTATTACGTGTCTTGATCCGCATACCCCAAGCTGACAATAATTGGGATTCTTTCCGGTGATTGCCGTAGTTTGAGGAGTTCATGTATTCACCATGTGTTAATGCTTTGTTCCAGTACTCTATTAAAAGGAGGCCTTAATATCCCTTAGTGTCCAATAGGAACCCGCTGCCACGGGAGAGTAGGACAAAAGATGTCATTGAAGTTCTTATCGCAAGCACGCATGACTATATATGGAATACATGCCTACATTACATTGATGAATTGGAGCTAGTTCTGTGTCACCCTAGTGTGTAACTGTTACATGATTTATGTCATCTAAATCATTATCCATCACAAATCCACGTGCCTATGCTTTTCGCATACTGAATCTTGCTAAGTTACTACTGTCGCTGCTGCTGTCACAACTACTACAAAACTGTTGTTACCGCTGTTACTGTTACTATTGCTACTACTATTTGCCGTGCTACTAAACTTTTTCTGCAGAGAGATATCCTAAGTGCGGTTGAATTGACAACTCAACTGTCAAGGCCAATAAATACTCTTTGGCTCCCCTTGTGTCGAATCAATAAATTAGGGTGAAATACTACCCGTGAAGAATGTCGCGATCCCCTATACTTTTTCTATTGCCGTTGCCGGGGAGCATAGAAATATTTATTGTGTTAACTTGTGGATATCCAATTGTAACCATGAAGAATCTGAAAGATAATCGAACCAAGATCGTCCCCCTCTCGCATGAGAGGAGGTAAGGAACTGCCATCCAGCTCTGCTTTTGATTCACCAACTGTTTTGAAACAGCTTCTTACACCACCGCCTGTTGATCGTCCTGATATGTCACATGAACTTGATGATGCTACCCCTGAAATTAATGATACTACTACTGCTACATTTGATGAAACAGAAACTGTGCCACTGAATGAATTACTTGATGCTCATCTTGCTAAAGCTAGAGAACTTGAAAATGCTGAAACTGATGAAGACTCTGAATCACCCACTACACCTAGATCTCCCAAGAATTATGAATTGTCTTATGTACCTGAAGGATATGTTGTGGATGAGGAAATATCTAGGGACCTTCTTGCTTGTGAGAATAGAGATGACTTGAGGAAACTAGTGTCCAAACTAAAAAAAAATCTATGATGGAGAAAATGAAACGTGATCTTAAATTTACTACTTCTCCTATATTTGTGACTGATAAGGATTATGAATTCTCTGTAGACCCTGTGTTAATTCCTAGTTGAATCTGATCCTTTCCATGGTTATGAGAATGAAACTGTTATTGGACACCTCACCAAATTGAATGATATTGCTGCTTTGTTTACTGATGAATAAAAGATACGCTACTATTATATCCTTAAGCTTTTTCCTTTCTCACTAAAAGGCGAGGGTAAGGAATGGTTCCTTTCTCTTGCTCCTGGTTGTGTGCGTAGCCACTAGGATATGCTTTATTACTTCTCTGAAAAATATTTTCCTGCTCATAAGAAACAAGCTGCCTTACAGGAAATATTTAACTTTGTGCAAATTAAAGAAGAGAATCTCCCTCAAGCTTTGGGGAGGCTTCTCCAGTTACTTAGAGCTTTGCCTGATCATAATCTCAAGAAAAATGAAATACTTGATATCTTTTATAATGGACTAACCGATGCTTCTAGGGATTTCCTAGATAGTTGTGCTGGTTGTGTTTTCAGGGAAAGAACTGTTGGGCAAGCTGAAGAATTACTGAATAACATATTGCAAAATGCCGATGATTGGACACTTCCTGAACCACCGCCGGAACCTATTTAAAAGAAGAGAGGTATTCTATTCCTGAGTCCTGAAGATATGCAAGAAGCTAAGAAATCTATGAAAGAGAAAGGTATTAAAACTGAAGATGTCAAGAAATTACCACCTATTGAAGAAATACATTGACTTGACACCTCGACATAGGTAGTAGAGGTAAATTCTCTCCGTACCTTTAATGAAAATGATATACCTTATACTAGGACTCCTAGTCAATGCATGGATGAATTTGATAATTACATTGTTAAGCAAGAGCACTTTAATAATTATGTCAAAACTCAATTAAGACGTAACGTTATGATGATAGATCGCTTGAGTGACTTGATGTTTAGAATTTCTAATGATGTTAAGGGTCTAGGTAAACATGCTTCTATGGTTCATACACAACTACACCTAGTTGCCAAGTCACAAAATGATTTGCTTGCTAAAATAAATGATAATATGAAGGATCATGATGTTAGAGTAATGACTAGAGGAGGTCGAATGACTCAGGAACCTCTATTTCCTGAAGGTCATCCTAAGAGAATAGAACAAGATTCTCAAAGAATTAATAATGATGCACCTAGTCCACCTAATAAGAAAAGAAGAAGAAAAAGGATAGGGCTTTGCATGCTCCTAGTGAACCTGTCATAGAAGAACCTTCTGAAAAACATAATGATGTTTCTATTTCTGATGCTGAGACTCAGTCTGGTAGTGAACATACAACTAGTGATGATGAAAATGATGATAATAATAATAATGACATTCATGTGATGCTCAGCCAGATACTAAAGAGCAGGATAATGATGTGGAAATAGAACCTGCTGAAGATCTTGATAACCCACATCCCAAAAAAAAGCGTTATGAAAAGAAAGACTTTGTTGCTAGGAAACATGGTAAAGAAATAGAACCATGGGTTCAAAAACCCATGCCTTTCCCTCATAAGCCTTCCAAGAGTAAGGACGAGGAGGATTTTGAGCACTTTGCTGAAATGATTAGACCTGTCACTTTGCACACTCGCTTGATTGATATTTTGAAAATACCTCTGTATGCTAAGTATATGAAGGATATTATCACCAACAAAAGAAAAATACCTGAAACTGAAATTGCTACTATGCTTGCTAATTATTCTTTTGATGGAGGAGTGCCTAAGAAGCTGGGAGATCCGGGTATACCCACAATACCTTGCTCCATTAAACAAAATTATGTCAAAATTGCTCTATGTGATCTAGGAGCTGGTGTTAGTGTTATGCCTTTCTCTCTTTATACAAGACTCGAATTGAATAAGCTTACACCTACCGAGATATCTTTGCAAATGGCTGATAAATCCACTACTTTACCTATTTGAATTTGTGAGGATGTTTCTGTTGTGGTTGCGAATGTTACTATCTTAACAGACTTTGTTATACTTGATATGCCCGAGGATGACAACATGTCAATTATGCTTTGTATACCCTTTCTAAATACTGCAGGGGCTGTTATTGATTGCAACAAAAGCAAGGTCACATTTCATTTCAATGGCAAACAACATACTATGCATTTCCCGAAGAAGCAAATTCTGGTTAATAATATTAATGTCATTGAGCCTAGTGCCATGGTCATCATTGGAAGTTTTGCATTACCTCTTCCTATTGTCAAGAAGAATTATTATAATCTTATTGTTGGGGAGATGCAAATCCCCATTGAGGTAACCTAGTGTGATACGAAAATTCTTCAGTTTCATGTCAATCGAAAACGGTTATTAGTAAGTCTTGATCAACCTTATTAATGAATCCTTTTTGTAAGACATGTGATTGATGAATTTAGTGAGCACCACTCTCTGTACCATTAGTTTACTCTATGTTATTCTTTGTAGAATAAAATAAAATGCCATGATTATCCTGTTTTCTGATTTTCCCGTGCATTAGAAAATGACCCAAAAATAAAAAGTCTCAGAATGACACAAAATTTTAACATGATTTTTTATGGAATATTTAAGAATTTTTGGCATAAAAATTACAGCACGGGGGTGCACCTGTGGGCCACGAGCTAACAGGGCGCGGCCCAGCCCCTGGCCGTGCCCTGTTCGGTCGTGGGGCCCATAGGCCCCCCTGCCCTATCCCTTTAGCTCACTTCATCACCTACCTCCAGAAAAAATTCCATAGCCATCTCTCTCCCGTGTTCTTCCTCTAAAAACTGAAATTTTTGATCTCTTTGCTCGGAACGCCATGTCTGAAGCTGTTTTGAGGAATTCCTTGGTATGTAACTCCTCCACTCCTCCAATTAGTTTTTGCTTTAGTGCTTTATATTTTGCATATTTTGCTGCACTTGGTGCTACAGAAAATGAGCTTGCCTGTTGGATTCTTTGAGCTCTAAGTAGTATGAATGCTTGATATGGCCTCTAGACATCTATATGAGTAGTTACTATCAATCTCGCAAAGTTTTATTGACATAATTTTGTGGTCCAAATTTTCCAAAAATTTGTTCATAGGAAGATGAATTTCCAAAGGAGAGGTCCTTCAAGCCGGAGCTCTAAAGGAGTTGTGGTGGACACCCCGAATCAAGATATCAACACCCCTCGCAACACGGAGGTTAGGCCGTGCGAATGGCCACATGTACCTTTCATGAGCGAGGCGGGTTTTTATCAAGAGTTCATGCAATTCATCGCAAATGCCGGGTTGACCAACTTCATCACAGATGAGTGTGACCAGTACTATCTCCTTACAAATTCCTTTGTGCAAAATTTTTATTTCAATGGTAGGTCTGACGCTCCCAGAGTGCGCTTCGATTTATATGCTGAACATCATGATTTACCATTATCTGAATTCTGTGAAATATGCAAGATCCCCTATGACGGGGAGATTCATGAGCCTAAACCAGAGGAATTTGAGGACTTCCTCCTCACCTTAACCGTAGGAGAAACTAGGGGCGTATCGAAGGCTAGGGCAACTAGTTTACATTTTACTTCTGTGCAATACTTGTCTATATTTATAGGAAAATGTTTAACTTCTATGACTAAGGGTGGTGGTCTCAGTGCCCCCACCCTTGCTATCTTACGCCGTGCACTACATGGGGATAACACCTATAGCATAGGAGCTATTGTTGCACGCTGCTTGCATACTAACCGGTCTAGGGGCAAGATCGATGGTGGTATTTATGCCACACGCCTAGCAAAGCGTTTCAATGTTGCCATACGCCCAACTGATTACTTATTGCCTAAAGTTTACCTAGATCACCAAGCTATGCTAGATCACCAATTTATTGATGAACCACTACCTCCGCAACACATTCGCTACAACTTAGTATACAACGAGATTACACACGATGTTATTGTGTTGCATGCACCTTCTTTGTTTAACTTCCATGCCAGGCACGGATACACTACAATGCCAGAGGATATAATTGCTTACCGAAATGAGTTGGCTGAGGCGGAGGCCATGGCCCAGGCATGGGACGCTCAGGTGCCTCAGCAACAATATTTTTCGGGACCTGACGGCTACTACCAGTGGTGATTGCCAAGCTAGGCAAAAGCTTCAGCTTGGGGGAGTATGTATTTCTCACCGACATTACATTCATGTTCACACACTTCATATAAATTGTCGGTGTTCATCCTCTTTCATTGTATATCCTTGCTAGTTTTATTTTCCTACCTTCTTCTTGTGTGTTTGAAAAACTTTGAAAAATCCAAAAATATTTCTAACTTCTCTTCGGTTTTTCTTTCCCGTTTGATTAGTTGTAGTATTAAAAGAAAATCCAAAAAAATTTCCTTTACTAGTTGGGAGCTTTCCCGTGTAAATAGTTTTTCTCGTTTTTGTTTTTCTTTTGTTTATGTGTTCCCTTCAAGAAAAATCAAAAACTCCAAAAATATTTCAGTGTGTTTCTTTTCTTTGAGTCCTTGAAGGAAGAAGACCACAATGAAAATGTTGAGTGGATCTCTTATGCATAAATGTAGATTTAACAAAAAGAGCCACCATTACCTTATCTTCTCCTTTGTTTAAATTGTCTCGCAGATTCCAGCTTAGTCCTCGATGCACTCGCACTATTATTATTATCACATCATTTGATCGTGCAAGTGAAAGGCAATAGTGATGATATTTGATGAAGTGATCGTGGCAAGGAAAGCTGGAATGAACTCTTCTTGTTTTTAGTTTTTGTAAATATGTTTAGCTCGTTCGACCTTGATTCAGTATATCATGAGTGAACATGTTTATGATGACAATTAGAGATTATAGTTTCTCATGTCATGCTTAAATAGCTAGGAGTGGATAATGATTTATCTTATGAGTCAACATGCATTAAAATGGTTATGATGTGGTATGGCAGTATGGTATTTCCCTCTGAGTAATTCGAGCAGCTTGACTTGGCCCTTGTGCAAACATGTAGTTGATTCAAAACCAATGCAGCCTTCATGATGTTTAAATTCAGAGTGTTTATATCCTACCCATGCTAATATCCAATGTGAATTATTCGCAATGCATGATTATGACCATTTTCGCTCTCTAGGTGGTCGCTTCCCAATCTATTGCTAGCCTTCACCTGTACTAAGCGGGAATGCTGCTTGTGCATCCAAACTCCTAAACCCAAGTTGTTCCACATGAGTCCACCATACCTACATATATGCGGTATTACCTTGCCGTTCCAAGTAAATTTTCATGTGCCATCTCTAATACTCAAATAAACATCTATTTTGTATGCTCGTACCGCTCATGGAGCGATGGGGCGGTCATTATCTTCCATGCTAAGCGAGTTATTCTCAAGATGAGTGTTTATTCACTTGTCATTGCACGAGAGAAGCTGGTAAAAAGGATGCCCAGTCCTGCATAATACAAAAATAAATAAACAAGAACTCCCCCTAGAAAGTTGATTGTTTGGATGGTACCCGTGGATGCGGCTAGCCATGGAATGTGTTTGAATGGTGGAGGGGGAGTAAAAATTTCAATTCTGTTTGGGAACCGCCAATAATGTGATTAGCATGGAAGATATTGAAAACTCTATCGTAACGTTGACAGGAAAAGCACACCACCCAAAAGTACAATCTCATCTCTGTTTTAAACCATGAGCTCTGGCACCTCTGCAAATAAATGCTTCCCTCTGCGAAGGGTCCTTCTATTTACTTTTATGTTATCGAGTCATCACCCTCTTATTAAAAGCACCAGACCGGAGAGCACTATTGTCATTCTTTTGCATTGAGTCTAGTTAATGTTGGGTGTGAGCATGACTGGATCTTTCCTACTCTGAATTATAATGTTTAGTCACTGCTTGAACATCGGAGGTGCTCTGCATTTATGTTTTGCAGTCTCAGAAAGGGATAGCGAAATACCATGTCACCATATTATATCATGATTGTTTTGATAATTTGTTGGCATGTGAGATATCTTATTATTGCTCACAATTGGTTATGTATTGCCATGAGTGAATATGATGTTTAATTGTTATCATGGATATGATTATTTATGATTTATGCTAAAAACGTGAACACTAGCTAAGCATATATACAGCAACAAGAACAAAGGAGTTTGTAAAAGTTTTCTTTATCACTTTCAGTTTATCAACTGAATTGCTTGAGGACAGGCAATGAGTTAAGCTTGTGGGAGTTGATACATCTCCAATGTATCTACTTTTCCAAACACTTTTTCTCTTGTTTTGGACTCTAATTTGCATGAGTTGAATGAAACTAACCCGTACTGACGCTGTTTTTAGCAGAATTGCCTTGGTGTTATTTTTGTGCAGAAATAAAAGTTCTCGGAATTGGAAGAAACTTTTTGTGAAACTTTTATGGAATATATATTGAATTTTGGAGCAAATAAATACCAGAGGGGGGCTGCCACATGGCCATGAGCCAACAGGGCGCGGCCCAGCCGCTGGCCGTGCCCTGTTGGGTAGTGGGCCCCACGCGGCTCCCCCAACCCTAATTCCAGTCCTATAAATTCATGTTTGTGGAGAAAAAAATAATAGAGAAGATTTCATCGTGTTTTACGAGATGAAGCCGCCGCCACCACCTGTTCTTCCTTCGGAGGGCTGATCTGGAGTCCGTTTTGGGCTCCGGAGTGGGGGGATTCGTCGCCGTCGTCATCACCAACCCTTCTCCATCAACACCGCCATGATACTCACCACCGGGAGTGAGTAATTCCTTTGTAGGCTTGCTAGACGGTAGTGGGATTGGATGAGATTGATCATGTAATCGAGTTAAGTTTGATAGGGCTTGATCCCTAGTGTCCACCATGTTCTGAGATTGATGTTGCTATGACTTTGCTATGCTTAATCCTTGTCACTAGGGCCCGAGTGCCATGATTTCAGCTCTAAGCATATTATGTTTTCACGAATATAAGATTGATTTGGATCCTATCTTGCAAGTTGTATGCACCTATTACATGTCTTGATCCGCATACCCCAAGGTGACAATAATTGGGATACTTTTCGGTGATTGCCGTAGTTTGAGGAGTTCATGTATTCACCATGTGTTAATGCTTTGTTCCGGTACTCTATTAAAAGGAGGCCTTAATATCCCTTAGTTTCCAATAGGACCCCGCTGCCACGGGAGGGTAGGACAAAAGATGTCATGCAAGTTCTTATCGCAAGCACGCATGACTATATACGGAATACATGCCTACATTACATTCATGAATTGGAGCTAGTTCTGTGTCACCCTAGTGTGTAACTGTTACATGATGATGTCATCTAAATCATTATCCATATATCATCGATCCACATGCCTATGCTTTTCGCATATTGAATCTTGCTAAGTTACTACGGTCGCTGCTGCTGTCACATTTACTACAAAACTCCTGTTACCGCTGTTACTGTTACTATTGCTACTACAATTTGCCGTGCGACTAAAGTTTTGTTGCAGAGAGATATCCTAAGTGCAGTTGAATTGACAACTCAACTGTCAAGGCCAATAAATACTCTTTGTCTCCCCTTGTGTCGAATCAATAAATTAGGGTGAAATACTACCCGTGAAGACTGTCGTGATCCCCTATACTTGTGGGCTATCAAGGGTCGACCTTGAACACTTGTGTTCATGCTCATGGAAATAATGTACAATTTTTCATGGAAGTTTCTCACAAAAATAATTATCCCCTTGTACAAATCCATTGTATTATAAATATAATATGCCAAGATTTACATTTAGGATGTTTTAATTGCTTGTTTGATATGTGCCGTGCAAAAACAGAAACTTTCGCTGTAGTGTTTGATTTTTCGTATTTTACTGGAATTTCAAAAGTTTCAAAACTTTTTACATAGTACTGTTATGCAATTTGTTTATCACATCCTAATTTTTTAGAATTTTTGGAGTTACAGAAGTATATATTTCATTTGCATCTTTACAGACTGTCCTGTTTTTCATAGATTGCTGTTATAGTTTCTTTATCTGCTTATGTTTGAAATCTTGTTGAGCCCCATTGATTTTGGAGACATAGAATTATGATAGCATACAATGGGTAATGTTTGATTATAATTATACAATAATGTTATAGCAATACATGATGGGATTTGATGTTATATGTACTAACCACTCATATAAAAGTTTTGTTAAGTTTTCGGTGGATGAAGTGTTCGAAGATCGAGGAGGTATTGATATGAGAAGAATAAGGAGAGGCAAGAATTCAAGTTTGTGAATCTCGAAGCATGCACATGTAGCCTCTAGTTTTGCGATGAAGTTGGAGCATAATTTATCCTTGATTGAAAACCTTTTGTGTTGTCTGGCCGGGGGTGCGCGCTGGTTAACTCCTCCCAACCTCCCCCCTAGGGGCATGCGATGAGTGGTTTGCTTCGAGAGAGCTAATAGAGGACACAATAAGTATCCAAGTTCCTTGTGACTAATGTGAGTTTGTGGACCGTAAGCACTTCCATCCTTTCCGTATTTTGCTAGCCTCTTCGGTGCATCCAAACCCCGTGATATGATACGCTCTATCACACATAAGCCTTATTATATCTTCCTCAAAACAGCCACCATACCTACCTATCATGGCATTTCCATAGCCATTCCGAGATATATTGCCATGCAACTTCCATCATTCTTATGACTTGAGAATCCACAGTCATTTTGCTTTTCATGATCATATAGCTGACATTATATGTGTGGCACAGCCACCCTTCATCATTATATACATGTTACGCTAGTATCATTGCACATCCTGGTACACTGCCAGAGGCATTCATATGTAGTCATAGGGTCTATTCAGTTTTTATAGAGTTGTAAAGTAAATAGAAATGTATGATCATCATCATTAGAGAATTGCCCCAGTGAGGAAGAAGGGTGATGGAGACTAATGATTCCTCCAAAGAATGAGGATGAGGTTCCGTACTTAGAAAAAAAAGAGAAAAAAAGAAAAAAGGAAAAAAGAAAAAAAGGAAAAAAAGAAAAGAAAAGAAGAGAAAAGAAAAGAGAGTAAAAGAGAGAAGGGGCATGCCACTATCCTTTTGTCACATTTGTGCTACAAAGTAGCACCATGTTCTTCATATAGAGAGTCTTCATGATTTGTCACTTTCATATACTAGTGGGAATTATTACCTTATAGCACTTGGCTTGTATATTTCAATGACGGGCTTCCTCAAATGCCCGAGGTCTTCATGAGCAAGCAAGTTAGATGCACATCCCACTTAGTTTCAGTAGAGAGCTTTCATAAACTTACAGCTCTAGTGCATCAAAAGTTGCATGACAATCCCTACTCCTCACACCGATATCGATTGGAAGGCATCCCCATAGCCTAACGATCCGCCTAGTTGGTGTGAGACTATCCAAACTTTTGTCTTCTCCTATCAATCCCTACCATCATTCTATTCCACCAAAAGTGCTGAAAGTCCATGGCTCATGCTCAGGTATTGAGTGAAGCTGAAAATGCTAAAGCACGTGAAAAAGTACGAGTCAAGTGCTTGGTTTGGCACCGGGGTGCTCATGATTTATACTTTATGCTAGGAAGATTAAGCATGCTAGGCTATATCATTTTGTAGGGATAGCATTCTTTATTTTGAAGGGCATGATTGTTTGTTAGTATGCCTGAATATTGATGTCTTTATGTCAAATGATAGACTATTGCCGTGCATCACTCGTATCTTAATATTCATGCCATGACTAGATTATATGATCAAGATTATGCAAGGTAGCATTCCACATACTCGAGGATGAGCAAGAATTAAGCTTGGGGATGCTGATACGTCTCCGTCGTATCTATAATTTTTGATTGTTTCACGCCACTATTTTACAACTTTCACATACTTTTGGCAACAATTTATATGATTTTCTTGGACTAACATATTAATCCAGTGCCCAATTGTAGTTCCTGTTTGTTGCATGTTTTTTGTTTCGCAGAAAATCCATATCAAATGAAGTCTAAACACGATAAAATTTTACGGAGATTTATTTTGGAATATATGTGATTTTTGGGAAAAAGAATCAATGCCAGACGATGCTTGAGAGAGTCACAAGCTCACATGGCGCGCCCCTACCCTAGGGCACGCCCGTTGAGCTTGTGACTCCCTCGTAGGTTGGTTGGGGGTGTCCTTTGACCGCAAGGAAGCTAATATCCAGAAAAAACGTGTTAAAATTTCAGCCTGATCAGAGTTACGGATCTAAAAACGGTGAAGGGCCAGACAACAGGGTCACGAAAACAGAAGAGAAACAGAGAGAGAGATCCAATCTCGGAGGGGCTCCTCCCCTCCGGGAGCCATGGCGGCCAAGGACTAGAAGGGAAAACCTCCTCCCACCTATGGAGGAGGCCAAGCAAGAGGAAGAAGGAGTGGGGCTCTATCCCCCCTCTCTCCCGGTGGCGCTGGAGTACCGCCGAGGGAACCGTAATGGCGGCCATCTACACCACAACTCCGCCATCTTCCTCAACACCACTATCACCTTCCCTCATCTATTATCAGCGGTCCACTCTCCCGCAACCTGCTATATCCTCTACTTGAACATGGTGCTTTATGCTTCATATTATTATCCAATGACGTGTTGCCATCCTATGATCACTACTAGGGAAAACCTTATACACAGAATCTTAGCAGCAGCGCGGGACAGGATGGTGCGCTACTGCTAATTAGTAGTAGCGCGTGTGACAGAGGAGCGCTACTGCTATCTTATGAGTAGCAGCGCGTTTTTATCCCACCGCTACTGCTAAGCCGCAGCCATACCACCTTTTCCCTCCCCCCTCCCCTCCTCTCTTCCTCACTTTCCCCTAGCTCCCACCTCCTCTCTCCCTCAATTTGCTTCTTCCTCACTACTTCTCCCCCCCCCATTACTCTCCTTCTTCTACCTATCTTTCTCTCTCTTTATTACTCCTAGCTAACTACACCAACCTCCATTAATGCATCTCCTTTCTCTTTTTCCTTCCCCCTCCACTAGTTGAACTTGTCTCCTCCCAAACTAGCTAGATAGGTAGATCTAGCTAGCATTTAGTGAAGTGTCCTATGTACCTCCCTAACTAAATCATTAGCCTTATCAAGAAGAGCCTTTTCCACTTTTGGTCATTCCATAGGTGTGTGTGGCGACACCTATATATCGACATCATCATCACCGTGCTCGATCTCGAGATAGGTACGGTGATAAAAAAAATATGATTTTGCAAGAATGGAAATATGTGTATGTGTGCGATATGACATAATCGGGCGATATGATGGAAATTGTGTGTGTGGCATTAGTTGCCGCTGAATTTTGCTTGTGAGTTGCCTATGTTTTGCCGAAATGTCGATTTATTTCCGTTTCGGCGAATTCCGGGCAAACTCTATATGTCCTATTTTTAGGGAAGGTCATGCCGAATTTTTGTATGACTTGGATGCATGCATGCATTTTTATAATCAATTTGTTTATTATTACCGTGCAGGCGTTCATGATGGTCAGTGGAACGGTGGTGGACAGGTGGTTGCGGTCGGCGGTGCAGGACATGAAAGAAAATAACCTGACAGAGGTTTTATGTCCGTGTCGAAGATGCAAAGGACGAGCTTGGCTCGACCCCTATGACGATGGTCGTTTGATGGCGCATCTTCTCATGACTGGTTTCATGGATAGCTATACTCGGTGGATAATTGAAGATGAGGATGATGATGTTGAGGACGCCGACGGGGCAGGCAATGACGACACGGGGCAAGACGAAGAGATGATCGATAATGGCGGCGGAGAAGGGGCCGAACATGGCGGAGGGGAAGAGGCCGGACATGGAGGCGGTGAAAGGGTCGGACATGGCGGCGGAGAAGGGGCCGGACATGGCGGCGGAGAAGGGGCCGGACATGGCGGCTGAGAAAATGTGGACTCCACGCCGCAGAATTCGACGGTACTAAGTTCAATCGTGCGGGACCCTCATGTTCAAGCACTGCTTTGCAAGGAGACGAGTACTGAGAGAGCTGCTTCTAGAGAGGAGGCCAAGCTGCAGCAACTGGTGGTAGACTCGAACACTCCATTGTATCATGGTTGCAATCCTGAGGTGACCCGCTTGAGTTTCACGCTCGAACTCCTGAAGACGAAGGCTAAAAACAAATGGACCGACACTAGCCTCGATGAGCTTCTCAGGTACCTAAAGGATGTTCTTCCCGCGGGGAATCTATGTCCTACTAGTGTGGATGAGGCCAAGAAGATCGTGTGCCCTCTTGATCTGCCGCACGTTAGATACCATGCATGCATCAACGATTGCATAATTTATCGGAAGGAGCACGCGGAAAAAACAAGCTGTCCGGTGTGCAATGCTTCTCGATACAAGAAGGCCGGGAAGAAATCTCCCCAGAAAGTTGTATGGTACTTACCGATCACTCCCCGTCTCCAGCGGTATTTCGTAGATCCCAAGGAAGCAAAGCTCATGCGCTGGCACGCGGCGAGGAAGAAGCCCGACGATGGAGATGATCCGAAGCTGAGACACGTCATGGATGGAAGCCAGTGGAGAGCGTTCAACGGCGAATATTGGTATTTCACATGTGATGCAAGGAACATCGTGCTCGGCGCGTGTACCGATGGCATGAATCCGTTTGGCAACCAGAACACCAACCATAGCACATGGCCCGTGTTTGTATGGATGTACAACCTCCCCCCCTGGTTGTGCATGAAGTCAAAGTACATACACATGAGCATGATGATTCAAGGGCCGAAACAACCGGGAAATAATATTAATCTGTATCTGGGGCTACTTCAAGAGGAGTTAGACACGTTATGGAAAACACCGGCCAAGACATGGGACGCCAGCAAAGGCGAGTATTTCTATATGAGAGCCGCATTGATCACGACGGTGCATGACTATCTTGGTTACGGATATGTCGCAGGACAGGTGTGCCATGGATATTGCGGATGCACGCGGTGCATGGATGATATGACGTCTCAGCAGCTAACGTCAAGGAAAGATGGCGGGACTGGGAAAATCGTGTACATGGGACATCGAAGATGGCTCGAGAAGGACGACCCGTGGAGAAACCGTGGAGATCTATTCAATGGTGAGGCTGAGCATCGAGGACCTCCACGTAAGTGGAGTGGCACCGAAATTGATGAGCTGTTGAAAAACTGGGAACAGTGCCCCACGCCGGGAAAGACGATGAAAAAGGCGCCGGAGCCGCTGCTGAAGGTATGGAAGACGAGGTCTGTTTTCTGGGACTTGGAGTACTAGCACAAACTCGACACGCCTCATTTCCTTGATCAAATGCATATCTGTAAGAATGTCCTTGAGAGCTTGCTTGCGACACTGATGAACATGTCGGATAAGACCAAGGATGGGCCGAAGGCAAGAAAAGACTTGCAAGATTTGGAGATCAGGGCAGATCTACACATGCCGCCCCGTAAAAAGTCAGAGGAGACAGAGACGGAGACAGAGGCGCGGGAGAAGAAGGGCAAAAAAGTAAAGGAAAAGGATTATTGCCCCCTTCTTGCTTCACCATAAGTCCGGCTGATATCGATCAATTCTTCAAGTGCCTTACCAGAATCAAAGTTAGTTCCGGTTACTGTGGCAAGATAAGCAGATATCTAGACACGAAGAAGAAAAGGTTCAGCGGGATGAAGTCCCATGACTGTCATGTGATGATGACGCATATACTACCTGTTGCCCTTAGAGGGATAATGGACAAGCACGCCCGTGACACGCTTATTGGTCTCTGCAACTTTTTCGACGTCATCTCTCGAAAGTCGATCTGTGTGAAGCAGCTCCGAAGGCTACATGAAGAGATCGTTGTCATACTAAATGAGCGTGAGAGGTACTTCCCGCCCGCGTTCTTTGACGTCATGGTAAATCTATGTGTCCATATTGTGGACGACATAATAGACCTGGGGCCGTCATTCCTGCACAACATGATGTCGTTTGAGAGGATGAATGGGATCATCAAAGGATTCGTTCATAACATGTCCCGTCTGGATGGAAGCATCGTCCAGGGCTATCTGACACAAGAGTGCATCTCTTTCTGTGAGAATTTTCTATATGGCGCAGACTGGCCGCCTGGTGTTGGTTTGCCCGTTAACAAGCACGATGGGAGGCTCGAAGGAGAAGGTCACTCCAACGGTCGCAGGGAACTGCATGTGGCCTACTCAGATCGACGCAACGACTTTGACATAGCAAACTTGGTAGTGCTACAACACCTACACCAGGTAGATCCTTTCGCCACACTGCACAAAGAAACTACGCAAAGAAGTATCGTGACCGGGGGGTATGCAGGACGGACGCCGAAGTTACTAGAGAGCACAACTCCACTTTCCTGCATTGGTTCAAAGAGCATATTATTGCTAATCCCCCGGAAGAGGGCTCTAAGGACAGATTGCTCATATACGCCTTAGCACATGGCCCCTCGCCCAACCTCGTCACCTATCAGGCATACGATATCAACGGATACACGTTCTACACAGAGGCCAAAGATATGGACAGTGATGATCAGAACTCAGGGGTGACGATGGAATGCATGACCGACAGCGACAACGGCGCAACTGAGAGATTTTACGGAAGGGTCGAGGAGATCTGGGAGCTTGACTACTCTGGACTACACAATGCGACGATGTTCCGTGTCAGATGGGCTAAGAATGTCGAAAGAGAAAACCGGTATTTCACTACCATGATTATACCCGACGCCAAGAGCGGTATCGTGAATGCTACGAGCCATGGGTACACGCTAAGCACGTGACACAATGCTTCTTCATAACCGACCCGTGCAATCCCAGCCGTGTTGTCGTGAGGAGAGGTAAAAGGAACATCATTGGAATGGATGGAGTCGCCAACGAGGAAGACTACGACCAGTACGGCAACCCAATGAGGGAAGATGACGATGACGATTAAGTATACATCAAAAGAAGAATCAATACTACATTACCTAAGAAAGTTCGTACTCCATGGAAAAGGAAAAGTCACAATAAGGGGCTCAATTATTCTTCAACGAACAAGAAGGGAAAGAAGCTCACTCAAAAACGAAAACGTCGACGCTGAGGAACCGTTATCGGTCAAATGATGTAATATATATGTTCCTATTTTGTGTACATACTTAACCGTCAAATGATGCAATATATATGTTCCTATTTTGTATACATACTTAACCGTCAAATGATGCAATATATATCGCCTTAGTTATATACATTGTATCACCTTCCCTTCGTTCCTGCTCTCGGAAAAAAGGAAAAGAAAAGAAAAGAAAAAGAAGAAAAGAAAAGGAAGAGAAAATAAAGGAAAAGACAATAGAAGAAACAAATAGGAAAAATGCTATAGGTACTGGTTATAGCAGTAGCGCTTTTTGGAAAAAGAGCTATAACTAGTCAAAATAGCAGTAGCGCCTTTTGGAGAAACGCGCAATAGATAACTTAGCTATAGCACGTTTTTATTAAACGCGCTACTGCTATGTTGACTTAACCCACGGCGCCAGCGGGCTTCCCGCCTCTGCTTCCCCAAATCCCCACTCTCTCTTCTCCCCCCTCGTCGCCACCGGAGCCCGTGCCCTCGCCGCGCGGCCCTGCCTCAAGCGCCGGAGCCCGTGCCCTCACCGCGCTCCCCTACCTCAAGCACCGGAGCCCGTGCCCTCGCCGCGCGCCCCTGCCTCAAGCGCCGGAGCCCGTGCCCTCGACGCCGGAGCCCGACCCCGGCGCTCGCCCCCGACCCCCCGACCCCGGCGTCCTCGCCCACGCCCCTGCCTCAAGCGCTGGAGCCCTGCCCTCGCTCTCGACGGAGTCCTGCCCTCGCCCCCGACCCCGGCGCTCGCCCCCGACCCCCCGACCCCGGCGACCTCGCCCACGCCCCCGACCCCGGCCCCGGCGCGCCACGCCTCCCTCCTCTGCTTCCTCCCCTCCCAACCTCGGCCGTCGTCGGGCCTGCCTGCGTGCCCTTGCACCCTCTGTAAGCAGAAATTTAGGGTTAGGTGTATTAGGCAATTTTTAGTTTAAGCAATTGTTGCTATTTAAATTTTATAGTACTAGTTAGTTTTTTAGTTTAAGCAATTGTTGTTATTTAAAAAAACAGAATTTGAAGTGGACAGATTAGTTAAAGCAACTGTTGCTATTTAATTTTTTAGTTAAAGCAATTGTTGTTATTTAATTTTTTTAGTTTAAGCAATTGTTGTTATTTAAAAAAAACAGAATTTGAAGTGGACAGATTAGTTAAAGCAACTGTTGCTATTTATTTTTTTAGTTAAAGCAATTGTTGCTATTTAAAGAAACAGAATTCGAAGTGGACATGTGATATGTGGACATGTGATTTGGACATGTCATATTTGGAATTTGGACATGTCATATTTCGACATGTGATGTTTTGGACATGTCATATTTGGAAAATGATGATTATGTGTAGGGTAAATGATCCGAGTGGCCTATGTTTCGCCGGAATGTTGATTCATTTCCGTTCCGGTGAACTTTAGGCGCTCGATATGTCCACTTTTTAGCAAAGGTCATGCCAAAATTTTCCGTGAATTTTGGCATGACTTCTGCTAGAAAGTAGGCATATCGAGTGCCGGGATTTCCTGGGAAACGGCATTCTGGCAAACATAGATCTTTTTTTTATATCATTTCCCATTTTTTTATAGTTTTAGAATTAAACGAGGATACTTAATCATAGAAAACATGTCGAACAACGAAGAAACCGGGCCTTCTGACCAAGATGCAGACGAGATGGATTATGAGGGTGAACAACAGTACCTCGAGTTTTTGTCTGCTAAGCACAGTCAAGGTTTGCAGGTCGGCCTCGATGATGGTACTGACGCCGACATCGACACCGACGGCGCCGGCACCGATGGCGGCGCCGAGACCGGCGGGGAAGGTACCGGCCGGGAAGATATCGGCGGGGAAGGTACCGGCGCCGATGCCGCTACCGAAAAGAAGAAGCAGAAGAAGCAGAGGATACGAAAACCTAACAAACTCGGCATCGGATGACTGGTGATCACAAAGATGGCCCCTGGCAAGTTTGAGCCATTAGAGCCGGAAGAACCTCGCAAGTGCTATGGGAACCAAGTAGGATGCATCCTACGGGAATGCGCGAGCATGAACGACGATGACTTAAGGAGTAAAGAACATTTGAGGCAGCTGCTCCTGACGAAGTTGCACAAGAGATTCAAGTTCCCCGACCGGGATGATAGCATAGAACAACCGTGGGATGATCCGAAGATGAAAAAGATTAACAATCACGCCATGGGCATGTTCAGCAATGATTTGGCCTCCTGGAAATGGAGGGTGAAACGAGCTATTGAGGCTGAGGAACCCCTGTCCAACATTCTGGACGAAAATCCGACACTTACGGAAGAGGAGTTCGAAAAGTTCAAGGACACTTGCGCTACCAAGGAAGCCAAGGCTAAGGCTGCGAAATTCAAGAGCCTTCAGCAAAGGAACACGGGGAAGCATCGCCTCGGAAGCCGTGGCTACCTTGGCAAAAGGCCCATATGGGATAAGGACGACGCGGAACGTGAAGCCGCGGATCTCCCAGACCCCTTCGCGAAGTTCACCAACCCCTTGGAGCGTGACTTCATCAGGGCCCGCTACAAGTGGGACAAGGAAAAGAAGGTTTTTTACACGGACCAGATCACGAGGAAATTGCTTAGAATACTGGTAATTATTCTTTTACCACCTTACATTTAGCTTCCACTACACATTCGTAAACGGTTCACGTTCCTTCTGCAGGAGAAGCAACACCAGCTGGGAGCCGAAAGCCCTACTTCGCCGATGAGGCCTAAGTGGAACACCCCCCTCAACCGGGCCTTGAACGAACTTAAGGGACTCCCTTTGGGCCAGCGGCCGCAATATGGACGTGTGCACGGCGCCGGAGACGGCGCCACGTGGAAGGTGTTTTACAACGAGGGCCCGGGGGCCAAGAAGCAGAAAAAGAAGTTTAGTCAGACGGACATCGACGCGAAGGTGAAGCTTGCGTTCGAGAAAAGAGCAGCTGAGGACGCAGAAAAAGCAGCCGAGGAGAAAAATGAGTTGCTACAGCAGGCAGTCGATGCAGCTGTACATGCCTGCAGAAATGATTTCGCTACTAACTTGATCCCGGCTATCTTCAACTGGACGAAGGAAAATCCAGACAAGACGGTACATGATTTCCCCATGCCCAGTTTCGTCGGGAGCAACTCGGTGAACAACACCACCGCACCATCACCTGCTCACACAACTGGGCCTGCTCCCGCACCCGCACCCGCTCATAGCAGCCCGTCCTTAGTCTCTGGCACGCTAGGCGGGCCTTCGTCTTTCGCTGAGCTCGACGCCCTCACGGTAATTACATGTCGCACCAACATATATCTAGAATATTCCATTTTCGTTGCTTTTCGGATGTTTTACGCCGCAGACATGTGTTTGCAGGCCGACGAAACCCCGTGCACCGTACTCTACTTGATCAAAGGCCAGAAGGTGGACGTGGGAAAGGGGGTGATAACTAAGCCCTTGGAACTCACGTTCCACGGCCAGCCGATGCCCGGTGGGCACTTGAGGGTTAACTAGACGAGTGTGAAATCGGGGCACGAGGATTTGCCTCCTCCAGTATGGCTAGGGGGAGAGGACGACGAGACCCCGTCACGGATTGGAAGCTGTAAGGGTTGGGTGCTGCTATGGCCGAAGAATTTTCTTCGTCTGGAGCCGGCCGAGAGCACACCAATAACCACACATCAACAAGCAGGTATGGACACCACCACCCCGCCTACGCAATTACCAGCGCCTGTAGTGCCGGGTGAGAGCGGCGGACGACGTGATGAAGGGGGTCCAATAGTGGCTGATGTAATCGCCCCCATAGAACAAAGAATGGATGATGAGATGGAGGAGGACCCTCTTCGGTTCCTCAATACAGGCGCCTATGACTATGAGTTAGATATGATGAGTCAGCCATATGACGACTCGGGCTATCAGCATGCTAATGAGGATATGGATGATCTGCCCGGGCAGGAACGTCCTAGCAGGGATTGCAAGAAGTCTCTCTTCATGCAATCCTCATAGGACACGCCTAAAGATGCAGGGGGTCGTACAGTGCTTAGCCCGACAACACTGGGGCAGGGGTTAAGGAAGGGTCTGGAAGGTCAGCCCAAGAAAAAGGAGAGGAAGAGAACGGGGAAGATATGCTCAGGTGCCTACAAACAAGCCGGAGCACATAGCAGCCAGAGGGTGGCCATGTTCCATGTCACGGGCGAGCCGATGCTACCGCCGAAACCGCTGGAGGTAGTATACGGGGATCTCAGGAGACTGCACGACCATGTGTTGTCGACTGAGAAAAGCCTACTAGCCTCGAAGGATCCAGGATATCCGACATACATGGCTCGTGTGCCTGCGGGGAAGTGCTACGTCGACACACGGCCCGCGGAGGTGTTCTTCCTGCAGTTTGATCATATCTTCGAGATGTTTCTGACAAGGCGACTCGATTGTACAATCGTCCGCCTTTTTGCGCTACATATGAGCTCCGTCATGAAGAGAGAAGAAGTCTCGCAAATCTGTGTGGCAGATCCATACTACATGCATGAGTCCTTCTTGAGTCTCGGCGACTTTGAGCGTAAACCTGCTAGGGAGTACCTCGTAAACTTCATGGTACAGAATAAGGACCAGGAAATTGTCCTCCTGCCTTATCATCCAAAGTAAGTCAGTGCCGGACAACCCTTTCGTACATTTCAATCATTCCTTCTTGCTCATATGGAGAATAATTTGAGGTGTTTTTCCCCCGTAGCAACGGTCGCGCCGTCCATATCGTTATTTACCCACGAGTCTCCCACGCCGTGTATTTCGATCCTACCAGAAACTACGAGAAGAAGGACTACACCCACGTAATGAATATTCTAGATGATGCTCTCCAAGGCTTCAGCTTGAGGGTGGCCACACGCAGATCAGGAAACAAAGGAACCGCAAGACGGGTTTCTCGCATAAAACCAACTTCTGCTGCATCCATCTCCCGAAATCAAGTAGGAACAATGGATTCCTCCATCTCATGATGGAGTTCAGAAGGGATCACCAAAAGCTTCACATGACAACCAGAAATGATGATCATATCCGCAAGTGGGTAGAATCTCAAGGAGATGCGGATTATAAACTTAGAGATGACTTCTTTCGCATCCAGAGGGACATTGCGACGATCATCATGAAAGAAGTCATCGAAGTGAAGGGGATGTTCCACCATGGCCATATATCACGAGCTGACGTCCGAACTTGCATAGGCATGCAACGTCAGGACCTCACGCCGTTCAAGAAGCTAGGGTCCACTCTCGATGATCTGGAAGGATGGAAGTTCTAGTGATTTACGATTCCGATGATGATGATATGTGTCGATTGAACTTGTATACTTTCTATAGCGATGATACTTTGTGATGTCCACGGTCCCTACCGAACTTGCGTAACGCTACTTTGTTAGTTTCGGTACGATGACCCGCGTAACTCTAGTTAATTAGTTTGCGTACGATGAAACTGCGTTGATTATTTACGTTTACGATATGTTGCATCTAGTTGCTAACCCTTTCTTTTTTGTGTTGCTCAAGTATATTTTGTTGCATATGATTGTACATTCTCTTGATGTAGATGCATCTCTAACAGGTACCTAGATTCTTGATGGCGAAGTACCGGTGCTATGTCGTGTACAAAGGAAAGGTTCCGGGAGTATACGACGAGTGGTCTGAGTGTCAGGCGCAAGTGGAGGGGGTCTCGGGCGCCAGCCATAAAGGCCTCAAAAGCAGACAAGAAGCAGAAGCTAGTTACATGAGAAGGCTCACGCTAGCGCGAGAGAGGACTCATAGTGATAGCTCTTCTCTCGTATATCATTGTTTAGATGGATGACGATGTAGTTGCAAGTATTCGAGACTTGTATCGCTATTTCCGAGATGATGACGAGAGACCACTTTGTGTTGGATGATGATTATGATGACGACATGATTTGATGAGACTATTTGTATGTATATGCTATGATTACATTCGTGGTCTCGCAGCCATTTGTATGTGTATGATGATGACATTTGTATGTGCTAAAGATTCTTGTATAAAGCATGTTCAAATACAAAACAAATATGCAGAAAAAAAACAGAAACTAATGAAGTTAGCAGTAGCGCGGGGAGTAAAGTTAGCACCAGCGTAACATTACCAGTAGCGGGGCCTAACACAAGGCGCTACAGATATTAGCAGCAGCGCTGTTCTATGGAGAACGCTACTGCTACGCGTGTATAGCAGCAGCGCGGGCCAACACGCGCTACTGCTACATGTTAGCTGTAGCGCCGTATCAGTAGCGAGGGCACCCGCGCTACTGATATACATAATACCCGCACTACTGCTAGGCTTTTCCCTAGTAGTGCATGTTTGAGTAGTTTTTGTTGTCCTTTGGGTGATTGGTGAAATTGCAATGATTGGTTTAAATTGCTTGTGGTTATGTTGCTGTCTTTTGGTGCCCAACATATGAGCGCGCGCGTGGATCACACCATAGGGTTAGTTGTGTGTTGATAGGACTATGCATTGGAGGGCAAGAGTGACAGAAACTTCTTCCTACCATAGAAATTGATTCATACGGGATTGAAGGGGGACCAATTTATCTTAATGCTATGGTTGGGTTTTACCTTAATGAACTTTAGTAGTTGCGGATGCTTGCTAATAGTTCCAATCATAAGTGCATAGAATTCCAAGTAAGGGATGACATGCTAGTAGCAGCCTCTCCCACATATAAACTTGCTATTGATCTAGTAACTTAGCCAATTGCTTAACAGCGACTTCGCAAATCCTACCACCACTTCTCCACACTCGCTATATTACCTTAATTATTCTTTTATTGAAACAGAACCTAACTTTTATTTCCACGTTCTTTATTATCTTGCAAAACAATCTTCTTACACCTACAAAGTACTTCTAGTTTTATTCCCACAAAGTAGTTTATTTCTTGTACTAGGTAAAGTGAACATTGTTGCGTGTAGAGTTGTATCGGTGGTCGATAGAACCTAAGAGAACATTAATTCTACCTTTAACTCCTCGTTGGGTTCGATACTCTTATTTATCGAAAAGGCTATAAATGATCCCCTACACTTGTGGGTTATCAGCCTGCTAGACAAGCAGGATATCTGGCATGCTTAGCCAAGAAAGGTGCGCACACGATTACACATGTGATTGGACCATAACAACATCTGACGTGAGGCACGCTATAGCCCGGGTTCGAGGAGCTGCTCACCAGATGTGTTTTACAGACGAGGTTATGCAGCACCAGTTCCTAGAACGGTTTAAACCCGTCAACATTAAACAGTATGATGGAACAACGGACCCTGTCGTATGGATCGAGGATTTCCTCCTCCACATTCACATTGCCCGAGGCGATGACCTCCACGTACGCCATCAAATATTTACCATTGAAGCTCAAAGGACCAGCAAGGCATTGGCTGAATAGCTTGCCTGAGAACTCCATAGGCAGCTGGGAGAACCTCGAGGATGCTTTCCGAGCTAATTTTCAGGGCAGTTATGTCTAGCCCCCGGACACCGATGACCTCGGTCATATCATACAGTAGCCAGGGGAATCAGCCAGACAATTCTGGAATCAGTTCTTGACCAAGAAAAATCAAATCATAGATTGTTCTTATGCGGAAGCAATAGCCGCTTCTCGACACAGCATCTTTGATGAATGGCTCGCTAGAAAACTCGGACAGGAGAAACTATGGACAATGGAGGCCCTCACATACCTAATGACTTGATTTTGCAGAAGAGAAGATAGCTGGCTGGCTCGTAGAAGCAACAACAGTGGTGATCCAGGCACCTCCGAAGTGCGTGATGGAAACGGGAAACTTCGGCGCAATAAAAACAACAAGCGTCGTAAGAGATGAAACATCAGTGATGTCGACAAGGAGGCAGTAAATGCCGGGATCAACAATCAACACAGTGGCCACAAGAAGAAGCCCATTCAGGGGAACAGAGATGGTCCGTCAACGTTGTATAAGATACTGGACAAGCCATGCGCAATTCATGGTACCCCGGATAAACCTGCTACTCACTCTAACCGGAATTGCTGGGTGATCAAGCAAGCCATCAAGATAGCAGCCGAGAACCAAGGCAAGGGCCATCCTCGTCATGAGGACGACAACCAGCCCGGGCTGAATAACGGCTGCCAGAAACAATTCCCTCCTGAAGTCAAGGACGTGAACATGATCTATGCTACCCACGTCACTTCTGATGCATTGATCAAATAAAATAAAATACAAACTAAAATAAAATAAAATAAAAACTAAAATAATGGCTAACATGATCTATGCCATGATAGGTAGGTATGGTGGCTGTTTTGAGGAAGGATATATGAGCCTTATGTGTGATAGAGTGTATCATATCACGTGATTTGGATGCACCGACGAAGTTTGCACCAAGTCTCGAGGTGAGAACAGGTAATGCAGGGTACCGAAGAGGCTAGCAAATTATGGAAAGGCAGAAGTGCTTGTAGTCAATAAACTCACATTAGTCATAAAGAACTCGTAAATTTATTGTGAAAGCGTAGAAGCCCTTGTCGGTGCTAAAACCGGTGGATATCGAGTAGGGGGTCCCGAGCTGGTGATCATGGAACGATGGTGAACAGGAAGTAGAGAGACACAATTTTACCCAGGTTCGGGCCCTCTCAAGGAGGTAAAACCCTACGTCATGCTAGTATTGTATTGATTGTGGATGGGGTACAGAGTACAGGATGATCTACCTCGAGATCGTATGATTGTGTTCTAAGCTCTAAACTTGTATGCATGCCTCTGATACTTCCTTTTTTAGTGATCATGTAAAGGAACAGAAAGGACCCCACACCATTTTCCCCAAAGAGGTGACCTTGGGTTATGAACCCGCGAGGGGAAGGTTCCCTTGAAGCGATGGTCTCTAGCAAGCAATTGTTAAAGAAATAATTCCAGCTTTTGACAGGATCAATCAAGCTAACTGTGATGTAACACTTATAATAAAAAGAGGTACGGGTATGAGGTCGCAATGCTTACAACTATGTATCTGTGTTGGGACCAGATATGATCTTAATTTGTGTGCTGGAAGTCACCCATCGAGATGTGCTTGTTACGAACCAAAGTGGGGGATGTGTCCAAATAACGTCTTGACCGGCATGAGTCCTGCATCAAGAATCAGTTGTCCTACCAAAGGCCCTATTCATCTAGCGGGGTTGCCTTGATAATTAAGATTATATAAATTAGACAAATGCTTTAGGCGTTTAATGACTACACCTCTTGAATCCCCAACGATTGGATCCGTGTTATCGTACTAAACCTTTCTATCACTGGTGTTCAGAATAAAACTTCACGTTCTCCCTGCCCTTAGCCTCACCGTGACTTGCTCTCCATGATCGTGGATACCTGCAGGCATGAAGAACGTGGACAAGACAAGAGACATCTACGAAAAAAAATTATTTCACTCATACGAGACGTTAATTCAAAGCTCTTCCATTGACCGCCACAACAAATACAGAGGGTTGCAAGGCCTATGCATCAACCCATACCTAACCGAACTACTCAAACATGAAGAATCGATCGCATGAAGAAAACATTGAAGAACACATCTTGAAGATTGATTTATTGGTAATTTGTCTTACAATGGTAGCCTTGTGCGATACATGATTACAAGTATGAACTAGAGGAAGATGAACTATGGTGCTGATGGTGGCTCCGTGGATGGAGATGGCGGCGGCTAGGGTTGATAGAAAGGGATGAAGATGGCTCTACTCGTGAACATTTTCCTTGATGTTCTGTTAACATTTTGGCCTGGTCCCCTTTATAAAAGTTGTTCAGGTGGACGAGGTGCCTTGGAATCCATGCCATAAGACCCATCATACAAGCAGTTGCGGTCGTATGAAACGCCATCTTTGGTACTGGAACTCCCGTTGCACCTCCCGTTGACTTCCTCTATCTCCTCTTTTATTTCTTTCCTTGTTTTGGGTTGATTTCGTCCATATATAGCCCATTTCCCATAGATACACAATAAAGAGAGGATATATGGAATCCTTTGCATTCATTAGTCATTAGTACCAATATCAGAGCAAATATATTGGTTTAAACAAGGGTAAAATGAGTGTAAAAATATCACTCATCACCCTCTAAAGACTAAACCCCTCGGCTTATATAGGTACCGGGGGTATCTAGGGTTTACATATGGTCTGTTCCAAGATAGGCATAAACATGCCAACTATTCAGATATGCCTTGAAGTATACGCCAAGTCTGTGAAGGTTTCCATCTTGAGTATGCCGAGGACCACGGATTCGGGAGTTCTTCATTTAATGGTTGATGGCTTAACGGCCTAGCCCATGCACGATAGATCGGCATGGTGAACACCCTTTAATCCAGGACACCGTCAGTAGCCCCTGAACTGGTCTTCAAAGCCGGGGACATTGGCTCCTTCCTCAGAATAGCTTCTCCATTGTAGGGTCTTCGTCTTGGCAGATGAGTTCCCCTGTGTTTGGATCCGAAGTTCCCCATAATCCCTCGATTGTTGGCTTCCCTATAAGTCCGATCAAACAACCATGTGCCTGAAGTTTGTCCTTGGCAAGCAAAATATAAAAGGGGATGGTATTTTAACAAACCCTTGTTTAATAATAAATTTCCTGTGTCCGAAGACTTTGATAGCCTAGCCCCAAAGGCTTGCCAAGCAGGCATGCCTGGTGGGTGGGTTAAACCCTGACAGCTTTATCGAACCGCCACCACCTATCATGGAATCAAATCAGTTATCATGGAGCATGTCGTGGCCCGAGGCGGTTTTCATTGGCATGTCTCATCAATAAAGAGATCGTGCCCTGGATTTTAAGCGATATCATCAACGCAATCAATTAACCCTTGCACGCATAACATCACGATGTGTTGGGAATTGGTGATTTACACGGCGCGGCGTAGGGACTCTTGGTCTTTTATTGGCCTATAAATAAGAGGTGGTAAATCATCTTTACCGACGCTTCCAGTCTCTGTTCCCTTGCCAAGAACTTCCCAAAAGCTTGAGCCCTCCCTAGATCTGCTTCTGGCCCCACTTCTGTTTTGTTTCCTCCCTCCCTAAAGAGAGATGGCAGGCAAGGAGAAGGAGACGGCTACTTTGGCATCCGAGGCCGCCAAAAAGGGACAGTGTGTGCTGTCCAACGTCACCGCCGGCATCATCATCGACCTCCAGGCCGCTGGGTACCTCCCTGTCATAGCCAAATGGCGATCCCCGGTGGGGGCCAAGGAGATACGTTGGGCCTCCACCATTCCCTCTTCCCGGAAAGGGGAGCGGGTGGTTTTCATTTCCCACCTCATCCGAGGTCTGGGTTTTCCCCTCCACCCCTTCGTGAGGGGTCTTCTCTTTTTCTATGGGCTATATTTTCATCATCTATCCCCAAATTCCATCCTCCACATAGCCTCCTTCATTACTGTCTATGAGGCCTTCCTTCGCGTCGAGCCCCACTTTGGCCTATGGCTGGAAATCTTCAGCATCAAGCCGAAGAGCAGTGGTCCCAAGCTTGCGGATTGCGGTGGGGCTATGATCAGCAAACTCCCCAATGTCCTATGGCCAGCGGGCACTTTTGTCGAGACAATCAAGCTCTGGCAACAAGAGTGGTTCTACTTCGCTGACCAGCCATCTAAAGGCCAGGGGGAGATCCCTGTTTTCTCGGCGGAGCCACCGAAAAGACTACACTTCTGGACCGAGAAGCGTCACGACTGGGGGAATCAGGAGGAGGTGAAGATGCTCCAAGGCTAGCTAAAAGCGGTGGTCAGCCAGGGCATCAAGATGGTGGATGTGATCCATGTCATGCTCCATCACCGGATACTTCCCCTCCAGCTCCGGGGCAACCCGTGCAACAGTTCTTATGAATTGACCTCAACGGGATATGGAGGGCCATGTTCAAACCTATGAAGAACTCCTTCCCCACCCGAGAGGTGGACATCGGCCTGAGCCATGCCAACCCCATGGTTGAGGTACGTCATTTGTAATTTATTTTAATAAATCCTTCACTATTTATTTTTCAAATAAGTGATTGGTTTTATGCCTTCTACAAAGGCTTGGCACATAAGGCCAAGAAGATGGGATCCCGGTGCCATTACCCAAGGATGCCAGAATCCCAAGGCTCAAGAAGCTTCTGTCTGAGAACCCTTACAAGGTCCCGGCCCCGAAGAAAAAGAAGAACCCCTCCTCCGAGGTTGATTCCGAGGAGAAGGACGAGGAGAAGGAGGAGGAGAGTGAAGCACTTTCTCCCAGTGGGGAACAGGACACCGTGGGGGCAGAAACCCCTCAGCCGTACAAGAGGCGGAGGAAGGCTTAAGCTGCCCGACCAAGCCTGTCATCGGCTTCGGTGGAGGTGGTTGACTCCAGCTCCTCCGAGGGTGCCGACCGTCGTCAGCGCACGCAGCACCCATCCCCCAAGAGGTAATTTAATTAACACCTTATTTTATTTTATGAAGTATTTTTGACAAATAAGTTTTATTCTCCTATCTCCTTGCATTTACAGCCGGCAATGCCGTTTTCCTGACGAGGAAGACTCCAGCGATAGGGTGCCTCTGGCCAAACTGGCCCAGAGCTCCTCGGACAGGGGCACCTGTCCTCCCCCTGCTCAAGGTGGGTTGGGAGAGGTCGCATCGCACTTTGCCCCTCTTGCGTCCAACACGGAGGGGGGCGTCGATGCGCCTATGGCCGAGGTTCAATCCTCGGTCGCCGATGATCAAGGGGAAAAGACTCCCCTTGGTCAAGAAGAGCCGGTGCTCGATCGCCCTGCGTGTTCGGCCCCAACAGCTCCAAGGCCATAGAGCCAAAAGGAGACGACCACTTCCCCATCACCTGGGATAGGGCTGATAGAACATTGCGACCCCCGCTGGACCTTGGCCAAGCCGATCTATTGGGGCGGCAATAGGAGGTGGAGGCGGCTTTGACAAGCTCCTCCATACTTCCGAGCACCGTGCCCTCCTCGACACGGCGCTTACACAATTCTAGTCGGTCGAGGCTGAAATTCTGGAAGCCTTCCTCGGCCTCTCGAAAGGTTTTGAGGTAAGCTCATTTACAATTCAATTTTTATAATCAAACTTTTTAATTCGTACATTAAGTATGCCCAGTAGCCCGTTAACGACGATGTTTTCAAAAATATTGTTCGAAGACTTTATAAAATGTTTCAAAAACAAATCCTGTACTTTGAAAGTATGGATGCAGTAGCCCCCGAGCATTAATTTAGTTTAGCAAACTGACTTGAGGGTCAATTTATATGTTGTAGTAAAACCGCGAATATGCAATAGCCCTTGAGACTCTTGTCGGTTTGACAAAGCCGACGAGAGGATCGATTCATGTACTCCGAGTCTTATATTCTTATGCATGTGTTTGAATTGCAGGCCCCCTCTTCTTCTTTGGCCTCCATATTAAAAGAGTTGGAGGAACTAAATCGCAAGCTAGAGCGATCCGAAGAGGATATGAATCTGCTGCAAAAGCAGATGGAGAAAGCGCAAGGTAAATAGTTTGTGCATGTATCATTAACCTAACTATTTTAAACAACCTGGCTATTAACTTGACGTGCATCGATTGTTGTTTCAGCCATTGAAAAAGAAGTGGAAAACTTGCGTGCTGAGCTTATGAAAGCTCGATCGGAAGCCGAGCTGCAAGAGGCCGCGGCGAAAAAGAGCGCAGAAGAACTTGCCATAGAGCGTGATGCTCGGCAAAAAGATCAAGCTCGGATTACCGAGGTCGAAGATGATCTCAAGGGCGTCGGTGTTGAACGTGATGCTCTTCGGTCCTCAAAGGAGAAGGACGCCGCCAAGCTCAAGAAATATGACTTGGTGCGTCAGGAGGCCATGTCCCAGGTGAAGACGGCCCAAGAAAAGCTTCGGCAGGCAGCTAAAATAGCCGCCGGTAAGCCCTATTTATTGCAGTGTATCTTTGGCAAATGCGCCCTCCCCGAGCTGATGCAAAATTGGCATTTATCAGGCGCTTTCTTGGACCTTCCAAGGAGTGTGGAGGACGCGCGCCAATACTTTGGCGGGCGCGATGATGTAGCCGAACAGAAGCCTTTTGGGCACAATTTCAAATGCCTGCACATCCCCAACTCCTTGGCGATCAGATGAAGCAGCTGGCCGAGCTGCGTAGAGTGGCCACGCCAGCTCTCAAAGACCTCTGCGTCGCCTTATGGCCAATAGAGCCATTGTCGGGCAGCTTCTTTGGCCTAGTCAATCGTCTTCAAGGAGGCGTGTCTCGGGTTGACTTATGGAAGCATTCGGCCTACCTGGAGGGTGCTCGAGAGGCATATGAGTCTATCAAGATGCACTGGCCGAAGCTGGAGGCAGAGGCAATGCCACAAGTTGGACCCCAAGGAAAAAATCGAGTCCCCGAGCATTATTTTGAGGAGGTGATACAAGGAGCCCAGGTGTCCAAGGCAAAGTGCCGTAAGGATTCAATCCTTGAAATCTTTGATTGAGCATCCTATATTATCCCTTGGTATGCTGAGGTGCATTCGTAAAAAAGACAAGTCCTATTTTGCTGCCAATGAGTTTTATTCTGCTTCATGCTTATTTTGACTCAACTATGACTGTTTGAAATGGAAAGTGGCCAGTCGTCAGCTTCTGCCCCGTAGTAGATACTTCATAGGGTCTTTCCTGACTAAAAATGCAACCCTTAGCTGATGTCTCGGTGCCAGAAGGCGGATGTATTAGTAGAAACAAGGCAATCAAACTTTAGGGCTTTACCACTTTCACTTAGGCATAGGTTCGTTGATGTCTACTATGCAACTTTATTCTTGCAAACTTGGTTGGGCCTCCAAGCGCAGAGTATTGTAGGACAGTAGCAAATTTCCCTCAAGTGCATGACGTAAGGTTTATCAATCCGTGGGATGTGTAGGATGAAGATGGCCTCTCTCAAACAATCCTGCAATCAAATACAAACAATCTCTTGTGTCCCCAACAAACCCAATATAATGGTAAATTGTATATGTGCACTAGTTCGGCGAAGACATGGTGATAAAAGTATAGTATGAATAGTAGATATAGATTTTTGTAATCTGAAATAATAACAACAACAAGGTAGCAAGTGATAAAAGTGAGCATAAACGGTATTGCAATGCATGGAAACATGGCCTAGGGTTCATACTTTCACTAGTGCAGTCTTTCAACAGTACTAACATAATTGAATCACATAACAATCCCTCAACGTGTGATAAAGAATCAGTCCAAAGTTCTAATCGAAGACAGTAGGATGAAAATGTGTATCAACCTTTATGCCTAGATTACTCCAATGTAACCACAAGAATCCGCAAGTTGATTACCAAAACATATATCAAGTGATCTAATAGATTACCCCATTATCACCAAAGGTATCCACAAGCAAGACATACATCAAGTGATCTCAAATCCAAAGTATTCAATCCAACATACGAAACTTCAAATAGCAAGACTCAATTCATCACAACAACATAGAGGGGGAAGAACACCATATGATCCAACTATATTAACAAAGCTCATGGTACATCAAGATCGTGTCCTACCAAGATCACGAGAGAGAGAGAGATCAAACACATAGCTACTGGTACATACCCTCAGCCTCGAGGGTGAACTACTCCCTCCTCATCAAGGAGGCCACCGGGATGATGAAGATGGCCTCCGGTAATGATTTCCCCCTCTGGTAGGGTGCCGGAGAAGGACTCCAGATGAGATCGCTTCGAAACAGAGGCTTGCGGTGGCGGCGTAAAAGTTCTAAGTTTCTTTTTTAGGGTTTCTCAATTTATAAGAATTTTCAGTGTTGGAATCATGCCAAACGGAGTTACGAGGGACCCACAAGCTCACGTGCCACTCCCGGCCCAGCAGGGCACGCCATGTGAGCTTATGGCGTCCTCATGGGTCTCCTGGTCCTTCCCGGAAGCTTCGGGGATCTATTATGTTCCAAAAAAAGTCACCATGAATTTTTATCGCGTTTGGACTTCATTTGGTATTGTTTTCCTACGAAACATAGAAATAGGCAAAAAACAAGAACTGGCATTGGGCACTAAGTTAATAGGTTAGTAAATAAAAATCATATAAGAGTGCATAAAAACCATATAAAATTGTTGTCAACATGCCATGAATACTTCATAAATTATAGATACGTTGGAGATGTAGCAGCATCCCCAAGCTTAATTCCTGCTTGTACTCGAGTAGGTAAATGATAAAAGAAATAATTTATAAAGTGTGAATGCTAGCATAGTGCATAAGTTTGATCAATGATAATTTCTATCATTTTTCCTAGCATCATAAACAACAATTCTTTCTCATAAATTCATCATGATAAAATAGCAATTGATTCACATGTTATGGTTTAAACAATGCACTCTCTTGGAACTCCACAACCTATGTTCTTAATCACCAAACAATTACAGTTCATCTTATTTTTAGAAAAGTCTATGTAAGAGCTTCACATTCTCAATTATCATATAATCTTCCATGATTGCTAGTACTCAAAGCATATTTTGAAAACAAACAACATCCATCAAACACAGAGGAAGATAGGGGCTTAATGTTTTGCCTCCCAATATATTTTCCAACAATAATAACTCATGATCAAATATATTTAACTGGATATATGTTCCTGGATCTTACCCCACCACATCTTGCTTGCCAAGTGGAGAATAATGGAGGTTGGCATAGGAGAAAATATTTTGACTCCTACATAAAAGTAAATTTTGAATAATAAAAGATAGGCCCTTCGGAGAGTGAAGGAGGGATTTTCTTATGTGCCAGAGCTTCTTTGGTTTTAAAAACAGACCTGAATTTATTTTGAGAGGTGTACCTTTCTTGTCAATGGTTTAACGACAAAGTTTTCAATATCTTCCATGCTAAACATATTAATGGCGGTTCCCATGCAAAAAAAATCTCCCTTTCCACCATACAAAAAAAAATGGCTAGCCGAATTCACGGGTACCTGCCAACTTTTCAACTTTCCATGTGAGCATTTTTTTATAAATAATTCAAGACTGGGCATCCTTGTAACCAGCCTCCCTCAAATTTGATGAGTGAATAAACTCTCGTTGGTGAGTAGAACACACTTAGCATGGAAGATATCGACTACCCCATCGCTCCATGAGCGGTACGGGCACACAAGTCAGAAGTTTATTTGAAGGTTTAGAGGTGGAACATGCAAATTTACTTGGAATGGCAGTGAAATACCATATATAGGTTGGTATGGTGGACTCTCATGAAAGAAACTTGGCTCAAGGATTTTGGATGCACAAGCAGTATTGCCGCTTAGTACAGAATGTTTTTGCTACCAAAGATTATAAACAAGCACCACATGTTGGAGGATCCATAACAATATAACTTCTATGCAAATATACCCAAACATAACTCATTACGTTGTCTTCCTTGTCCAACTTCAACTTATTTGATTAGGTTTGAAAATAATTAATGGGAATTCACAATCATAAAAGATGTCGAAGATCATATATTTGTATGTGAAATTTCTCTTCCTTATACTAATCTTTCATGAATTGCTTGTATAACCAATATTGCGATTGGCAAATTTCAATAGATTTTACTTTCTAAAACCAATGTGGAACATGTATAATTTCAGATTTATGATATTCAAATCATTCATGAATTTCTTACTCCATGGATATAAGTGAAGCATAAGAGTAAATGACAAACTACTCCAAAAGATATAAGTGAGTAAAAAAGGGTAGTTAAGTAGATAGGTAGCTATGTATAAAATATCTCCCAATCAAATATTTCAGATCTAAGAATTGTATCAAACATCAAATAAAACAAAAAGATGCTCCAAAAAAAACACATATTATGTGAAGAATAAAAATATAGCTCCGGGGAAGATATACCGATAGTTTTGAAGACGAAAGAGGGGATGCCTTCTGGGGCATCCCCAAGATTAGATGCTTGAGTCTTCCTTGAATATTACCTTGGGGTGCCTTGGGCATCCCCAAGATTAAGGTCTTGCTGCTCCTTATTCTCCTTCTATGATCATCTCACTCAAAACTTGAAAACTTCATTCACACAAAACTTAACAGAACTCGTGAGATAGGTTAGCACACATAAAAATAAATCACCCAATCAAGTACTATTATGACAAGTTGCATAATAATTTTCAAATATTATCTACTATATACTATCATTTCCATAGTTTATAACCACAAATATAAGCATTGAAAACTTCAAAACAAGCAAATAACAAAAGTATGACAGCAATCTATATATACATAACAGTCTCTAGGAATTAATTCTAAAAGTATACTTCTAGATGTCCAAAAATTCTGAAAATTTAGTATGTAATATATAATTTCTATGACATTATTTAGTAAAATTTTTAGAAACTTTGCACATACCAGTAAAATGGTAATTCGAACACTACAACAAAAGTTTCTGTTTCTGCACAACACACATCAAACATGCAATTCAAACATCCTAAAGGCAAACCTTGGCACTTTATCTACTTATGTACTGTCAAGAAAAGATTCATAATTGCTCTCACATAATGCCTACTGTACTATATCATTCCCATAATTTATATAATCAAATATAAGCTATGGAAACACTAAAACAAGCAAACTACAAAAGCAAAACAGAATCTGCCAAAAACAGAATAGTCTGTATTGATATAGTTAATAATCATATTTATGTAACTCAAAAAATTCTGCAAAATTACTACGTAACATAGAACTCATATATTCTTACTGTTAAAAAAATTCAAGAATGGATCACGCTCTAGTATTGGAAACCAATTCATGTACTGGACGCAAAAGTTTCTGTTTTCAAACAGCAACTCATACACTTGCAAACTGAGCATGCCAAAGGCTAAACTTGGAACTTTATTGAAATAAAAGATACAAAACATGATTAATACAATAGCTTAATCATGTAAATAATCAAAAATAGAACAGACAAATATTGAGTTGTCTCCCAACAAGCGCTTTTCTTTAAAGCCCTTTAGCTAGGCATTGATAATTTTAATGAAGCTCACATAAAAGTAAATAATTGAAAGATAAAGGGAGTGTCATGAATCATATAGCAAACACATTTAAGCCTAACCCACTTCCTATGCATAGGTATTTTGTAATCAAATAATTTATTGTAGGAAGAATCAACTCGCATAGGAAGGCAAAACAAGTATAACTTCAATACTTTCAACATAAAGAGAGGAAACTTGATGTTGTTGAAATATATATAAGCATATATTCCCCTCTCATAATAATTTTCAGTAGAATCATGAACAAATTAAACAATTTAAGTATAACATAAAGCATTCTTTTCATGATCCACAAGCATAGAAAATTTATTACTCTCCACGTAAACAAATTTCTTCTGGTTAATAATAGCGGGAGCAAACTCAACAAAATAACTATCATGAGATACTTGATTGACATAACCAAATTGAAATTTGAAATCATGATGAAATGTTTTGTGGTTATCATTACTCCAAAGAGCAAGACTCAATTCATCACGACAAGATAGAGACGGAAGAACACAATATGATCCAACTATATTAACAAAGCTCATGGTACATCAAGATCGTGTCCTATCAAGATCACGAGAGAGAGAGATCAAACACATAGCTACTGGTACAAACCCTCAGCCCCGAGGGTGAACTACTCCATCCTCATCATGGAGGCCGCCGGGATGATGAAGATGGCCTCCGGTGATGATTTCCTCCTCCGGCAGGGTGCCGGAGAAGGCCTCCAGATGAGATCGCTTCGGAACAGAGGTTTGCGGCGGCGGCATAAAAGTTATAGGTTTCTTTCTGGGGGTTTCTCAATTTATAAGAATTTTCAGTGTTGGAATCACGCCAAACGGAGTTACGAGGGACCCACAAGATCACGCGGCAATCCCGGCCCCATAGGGCACGTCATGTGAGCTTGTGGCATCCTTGTGGGTCTTCTGGTCCTTCCCTGAAGCTTCGGGGGTCTCTTATGTTCCACAAAATAACACCATAAATTTTTATTGCGTTTGGACTTCATATGGTATGGTTTTCCTGCAAAACATAGAAATAGGGAAAAAAACTGGAACTGGCACTGGGCACTTAGTTAATAGGTTAGTCCATAACAATCATATAAAAGTGCACCAAAACCATATAAAATTGTTGTAAACATGGCATGAATGCTTCATAAATTATAGATACGATGGAGACGTATCAAGCGTAAGTTAAGGGCCAAGTTAATAGCCCCCGATATATAGTGAGTGTTTGGATTGATCCGAGGTTGAACCATTTACACTTCGGCCCTTTTCAAGGACGGAAAGCCCTTCATTTGACATGGTGTAACTGCCAACGGTTATTTAGTTTGACACAGTCATCGGATCGCCAACCAACTTACACGTATTATGACAGTCAACTTTCGGCATTCTCCAACTGAGGTACTTTACTGGTTAAACCAGAAGTAACAATCATAGTGGTGCTCCCTTTACACCTTTAGCCGAACAAAGCGGAGACGTAAGGGGTAAACACATGAGCCGGGCAACTCAGCTATTAACCAAAGACACAAGTCAAAATTAATGCATATAAACACAATATCCAAGGACAACTGACCGAGGTCTTTATATTGATACCCTGGCTTGATGGTGGGCTCTGGTATAGACCATAGCCCCTAGTTTAACTTAATGTGACCTTGAGAAGGTATGTTTGTATCGCGACTCGGCTTTAATGGAAAAGAGAAAAAGAAAGGTACCATTAATGAATACGCGGATAGACCATTAAGGTCTTCTCTTCATTGATTGGGTCGAACCTAACAATCCGAACTATGAATAAAACTTTGAAAGGTACATAAAAGAAAAGATAAGGAGGCGATACATCAAACTTCTGCTGTCGGTCTTGATATCCTGTCCTAGCCATGCCGAGCATCTGTCCTCCTGTTGTGTACCAGTGAGTCCTCGTCTAGTCCGGGGAATATTAGCTCCGCCTGCTATGACACCCTTTTGTGCTTTACAGAACTTTATTGGAGGTCCTCTTTAGAGAGTTCTTAGCGGCGGAAAGATGAGCTTGAAGCTGTTGGTTAGCCCCCGGTTAGGCCTCCACTATTTTTAGAGCAGATCATGCAGCTTAAATGGCCGGGGTATTTTTTAGCACGCACCTATCGGTTTAGCCAAATAGTATGCTATAATTTGTTTTTGCTCCATGACCTCCCATGGGATTTATAGCACGAAATTATGCGCCTGAGGAATATAGTCCTCGGTCATGTAAGGAGGGCCGTGGAGCGCATATCCCTATTTGGGGCCACCAGCCGACCATTTGGAGGTGAAGTTAACACTTCATGAACGCTTTATGGGACCTCATGTGCTTTATGCAGTACGGGCCCTAGACGCCTCCTTTGCGGCTTGGACCTCGGCTGCGAAAGCCGTGGTCTGCTCCTCGGTGCGGAGGGAGCGCTTCGTGTTGCCATTGACTGTGATAATGCCATTTAGACCTGGCATCTTAAGCTTTAGATAAGCGTAGTGTTGGACGACGTTGAATCGAGCGAAAGCAGTTCGCCCAAGGAGTGCGTGATAACCACTACAAAAGGGTACGATATTGAAGATTAACTCCTTGCTTCGAAAGTTGTCGGGACTGATGTCTACTGTGCAACTTTATTCTTTTAGACTCTTTTGGGCCTTCAAGCATAGAGTTTTGTAGGACAGTAGAAAATTTCCCTCAAGTGGATGACCTAAGGTTTATCAATCCGTGGGAGGTGTAGGATGAAGATGGTCTCTCTCAAACAACCCTGCAATCAAATACAAACAATCTGTTGTGTCCCCAACACACCCAATACAACGCTAAATTGTATAGGTCCACTAGTTCGGCAAAGAGATGGTGATACAAGTGTAATATGGATAGTAGATATAGGTTTTTGTAATCTGAAATAATAAAAACAGCAAGGTAACAAGTGATAAAAGTGAGCACAAACGGTATTGCAATGCTTGAAAACAAGGCCTAGGGTTCATACTTTCACTGGTGCAATCTCTCAACAGTGCTAACATAATTGAATCATATAACAATCCCTCAATGTGCGACAAAGAATACCTCCAAAGTTCCTATCAGAGGAAGTAGGATGAAACATGTATCAACCTCTATGCCTAGATTACCCCAATGTTACCACGGGAATCCACAAGTTGATTACCAAAACATATGTCAAGTGATCTCGATAAATTACCCCAATATCACCACGGGTATCCACAAGCAAGACATACATCAAGTGATCCCAAATCCAAAGTATTCAATCCAACATATGGAACCTCAAAGAGCAAGACTCAATTCATCACAACAAAGATAGAGAGGGAAGAACACCATATGATCCAACTATATTAACAAAGCTCATGGTACATCAAGATCGTGTCCTATCAAGATCACGAGAGAGAAAGATCAAACACATAGCTACTGGTAAATACCCTGAGCCCCGAGGGTGAATTACTCCCTCCCCATCATGGAGACCGCTGGGATGATGAAGATGGCCTCTGGTGATGACTTCCCCCCTCCGGCAGGGCGCCAGAAAAGAGCTTCGCATGAGATCGCTTCGGAACAGGGGCTTGCGGCGGCGGAGTAAAAGTTCTAGGTCAAGTTTTGGTGGTTTCTCAATATATAAGAATTTTTGGTGTCGGAATCACGCCAGGAGGTGCCACAAGGGGCCCACAAGGGGAAGGGCGTGCCCTACCCCCCGGGGCACGCCCCCTGCCTTGTGGGGCCCTGTGGGTCTTCTGGTGCTCCCTCGAAGCTTCCTGGGTCTCTTTCCTTCCAGAAAAAATCATCAAAAAGTTTCGTCGCGTTTGGACTTCGTTTGGTATGGATTTTCTAGAAAACCAAAAACAAGCAGGAAACAGCAACTGGCACTGGGAACTAGATTAATATGTTAGACCATGAAAATCATATAAAAGTGCACCAAAACCATATAAAATTATTGTAAACATGTCATGAATACTTCATAAATTATAGATATGTTGGAGACGTATCACCATCCCGAAGCTTAATTCCTGCTCGTCCTCAAGTAGGTAAATGATAAAAGAAATAATTTATGAAGTGTGAATGCTAGCATAGTGCATAAGTTTCATCAATGGTAATTTCTATCACTTTTCCTAGCATCATAAACAACAACTCTTTCTCTTAAAACTCATCATGATAAAATAGCAATTGATTCACATGTTATGGTTTAAACAATGCACTCTCTTGAAACTCCACAACCTATGTTCTTAGTCACCAAACAATTACTATTCGTCTTATTCTTAGAAAAGTCTATATAAGAGCTTCACATACTCAATTATCATATAGTATTCTATGATTGCTGGTACTCAAAGCATATTTTTAGAACAAACAGCATCCATCGAACATAGAGAAAGATAGGGGCTTAATATTTTGCCTCCCAACTTACTTATCCTACAGATAATTGTCAATAATAATAATTCATGATCAAATATATTAGACTGGATATATGTGCATGGATCATTCCCCACCACATGTTGCTTGCCAAGTGGAGAATTTTTAAGATTGAAACAAGAAGTTGACTCAACAAAAATAAAATTGATAGAAAAAGTAAAAGATATGCCCTTCGCAGAGGGAAGCAGGGATTTGCTTATGTGCTAGAGCTCATTGGTTAAAACAGAGATAATTTCATTTGAGAGGTGTATTTTTCCTGTCAATGGTTTAATGAAAAGTTTTCAATATCTTCCATGCTAAACACATTAATAGCGGTTCCCATCCAATAGTTTTTTCTCCCATTCCACCATACAAACACAAACCATGGTTAGCTGAATTCACGGGTGCGTGCCAACTTTCAACTTTCTAGCGGGAGTGTTTTTATAAATAATTCAGGACTGGGCATCCTTTTTACCAGCCTCCCTCAAATTTGACGAGTGAATACAAACACACTTAGCATGGAAGATATTGACTACCCCATCGCTCCATGAGTGGTACGGGCACACAAAACAGAAATTCATTTGAAGGTTTTTGAGGTGGCACATGCAAATTTACTTGGAATGGTAGTGAAATACCATATATAGGTAGGTATGGTGGACACTCATGAATGAAACTTGGCACAAGGGTTTTCGATGCACAAGCAGTATTCTTGGTTAGTATAGAAATTTTGGCTAGCAAAAGATTATAAACTAGCACCACATGTTGGAGGATCCATAACAATATAACTTCTATGCAAATATACCCAAACATAACTCATTATGTTGTCTTCCTTGTCCAACTTCAATTTATTTGATCAAGTTTGAAAATAATTAATGAGTATTCACAATCATAAAAGATGTCCGAGATAATATATTTGTATGTGAAATTTCTCTTCCTTATACTAATCTTTCATGAATTGCTTGCATGACCAGTATTGTGATTGTCAAACTTCAATAGATTTTAGTTTCTAAACCCAATGCGAAACTACTACTAAGAATATGGAACATGGATAATTTCAGATTTATGATATTCAATTCATTCATAGATTTCTTACTCTAAAGATATAAGGGAAGCACACAAGTAAGCAATAAACTACTCCAAAAAGATATAAGTGAAGAACAAAGAGTAGTTAAGCAAATAGGTACCTATGTATAAAATCTCTCCCAATGAAAGTTTTCAGATTTAAGAATTATAACAAACAGCAAAGAAAACAAAAAGGACACTCCAAAAATAGCACATATCATGTGAACAAATAGGAACTTAGAATCAACCTATACTAACCGATAGTTGTTGGTGAAGAGAGGTGGGATGCCTAACATGGCATCCCCAAGCTTGAGCTCTGGTGTCTCGTTAACTCCTCTAATACCACGGTTTCCCCTAAGTCTCAAAAACTTCATCCACAAAAAACATAACAAGAACTCGTGAGATAGGTTAGTACACAAAAAATAGATCACCAAATCATGTACTATCAAGACAAGTTGCATACTAATTTTTCAAACGTTAGCTACTATATACTATCATTTCCACAATTTATATCTACCAATATAAGCCATGAAAACTTTAGGATAAGCAGATAAGAAAACTATGATAGCAATCTGTCTAAACAGAACAGTCTGTAGCAATTAATTCCAAAAGTGTACATGTGTAACTCAATTAATTCCAAAAGTGTACATGTGTATCCCACCAAAAGCAAATGATGCTCCAAGTAAAACACATATTATGTGATGAATTGAAATATTGTTCCGAGTGAGGTATACCGATAGTGTTGAAGACGAAAGAGGGGATGCCTTCTGGGGCATCCCCAAGCTTAGATGCTTGAGTCTTCCTTGAATATTACCTTGGGGGTGCGTTGGGCATCCCCAATCTCCGGATCTTGCCGCTCCTTATTCTCCTCATATCGGTATCTTGCCCAAAACATGAAAACTTCAACCACACAAAACTGAACGGAACTCATGAGATGGGTTAGTATAATAAAATAAATATTTCACTTAGGTACTGTCAATACAAGATTCATAATTTTTCTCACATAATTCCTACTGTATTCTATAATTTCAACAATTTATATACCACAATATAAGCTATGGAAAGAGTAAAACAAGCAATCTATGAAGGCAAAACAGAATCTGTCAAAAACAGAACAGTCTGTAAAGATCTAGTTTTTCATCATACTTCTATAACTCATAAAATTCTGAAAACTTACCAAGTAACAGAGAACGCACATATGCTTATTGTGTAAACAATTGAATAATTTATCACATTCCAGTACAGGAAAACAATTCATGTATTGTACGCAAATGTTTTTGTTTTCAAACAGCAACTCATAAACTTGCAAACTGAGCATGGCAAAGGTTAAACTTGGCACTTTATTGAAATAAAAGATACAAAAAATAATTACTACAGTAGCTTAATCATGTAAACAATAAAAAACATAAAGGATAAGTATTGGGTTGTCTCCCAACAAGCGCTTTTCTTCAAAGCCATTTAGCTTGACATGATGATTTTAATGATGCTCACATAAAAGTAAAGAATTGAAACATACAGGAAGCATCATGAATCACATAGCAAACACATTTAAGCCTAATCCACTTCCTATGCATAGGGATTTTCTAGGAAAACAATTTATTGTAGCAAGAATTAACTAGCATAGGAAGGCAGAACAATTGTAACTTCAATACTTTCAACATAAAGTGAGGAAACTTGATGTTGTTGAAATAAGAATAAGCACAAATTCCTCTGTCATAATAATTTTCAGTAGCATCATGAAGGAATTCAATAATATAACTATCACATAGAGCATTCTTTTCATGATACATAAGCATAGAAATTTTATTACTCTCCACATAAGCAAATGTATCATTCATAATAGTGTGAGTATCGTATATAACTTGAACACTATAAATTGATTTCACATTAAGAGAATAATGTTCAGAAAAAGGATGTTCATAATTATGACAAGTTTTATAAGAATAATTATCACTACTTTTTATAATATAAGTTTTATCGCAATAATCATCATAAGTAGCAACTTTGTTGTCATAATCGATTGAAAGCTCTTCCAAAATAGTGGAATCATCATTAAATAAAGTCATGACCTCTCCAAATCCACTTTCATAATTATTATAATAAGAGTCAACAGCCTCCAAAATAGTGGGATCATTGTTACATAAAGTTGACACTCTTCCAAACCCACTTTCATCATTGTAATCATCATAAATAGGAGGCATGTTTTCATTATAATAAATTTGATCATCAAAAGTAGGGGGACTAAAAATAGCATCTTCATCAAACATAGCATCCCCAAGCTTTTGGCTTTGCATATCATTAGCATAATCACTCTTATCATTAATAGCATGAATAACACCAATAATATAACAATCATTATTATCATATTTTTCCAAATTGGTACCAAAAAGATTTCCAAGATCATAAGAAGTATCATTATCTTCCCAATCATGATTATCACAACAAGTAGTAGGCATACCAAAATCTTTTTCAATAGTGCCTACGGACATAGTGTCATTGAACCAAAAAACAACATCATAATCAAGTGTATCATGTTCCACAATTCGTGATTTATTCTCACAAGACAACTATAGAAGCAACATTACGTGGGAGAGATACCTATTTCTTTTTATTTCTCACTCTTTTCCTTTTATTCTTCTTCACCACATTATGTGTGGGATTAATTAATTTTTTCGACCTTCTTATTGAAGAGATTGGTTGAATAGGGGGCTCCTGCTCGTCACCCAATTCATCATGAGAAACAATAGGAGAGAATTAGGAAATCTTTTCCCTCTCATTAGTATTCCTTTTATATTCTAATGGTTTTCCCGTCTTTCTATAATTAGCAATATAAGCATTCTCATTGCAATTTACTGCACAAAACATATAGATTTCTCTTAGATTAATTTTGGTGTCCTCTGTGACAATAAATACTTTAAACCAACTATTTTTATGCGACAATTCTTTGCACCCCAAAAATAGACAAAATTCATTATAATATTCAAGGATGATCATGTCATTACAATATTTGGCCACGATTCGATCATGAAAATGCATGCATTGAAATTTAAGATGACCATCTTTATTGCAAAGCTCACAAGTAATGGGATGAAGAGAACATATTTTTTTAGCATAATCATCTAACACTTTAAGCCACCATTTAGTTTTGTCATGTTTATGCTTTTTGAAAAATCTATCATCGCTAATTGGCATGTCTTCACAAAGTCTATGGACTCCACAAAAATTGACGTGCTTATAAGAAGCCCCTTTTTCAGAAATTTTATCATGACTAGTGCAATCATCATTAGCGTTATGGGTATTCATAGAAAGCATACTAACAACATTGCAATCATGCTTATCATTCAAGGAACTCACACCAACCATTATGTTAAATTCTTCTTTTAACACTTCGTAGCAATTATCGAAATCTATATTTTCAAGAAAGACGTCATACAAATAAAGAATTTGATGCAACTTCACTTCCATTTTTTTAGTATTCTTTTTTAAACCAAACTAGTGAAAACCAAGAAACTACTAGATTCAATTGCAAGATCTAAAGAGATACCTTCAAGCACTCACCTCCCCGGCAACGGTGCCAGAAATAGCTTGATGTCTACTACGTAACTTTATTCTTGTAGACTCTGTTGGGCCTCCAAGCGTAGAGTTTTGTAGAACAGTAGCAAATTTCCCTCAATTGGATGACCTAAGGTTTATCAATCCATGGGAGATGTAGGATGAAGATGGTCTCTCTCAAACAACCCTGCAATCAAATACAAGCAATCTCTTGTGTCCCCAACACGCCCAATACAACGGTAAATTTTATAGGTGCACTAGTTCGGCGCAGAGATGGTGATGCAAGTGCAATATGGATAGTAGATATAGGTTTTTGTAATCTGAAATAATAAAAATAGCAAGGTAGCAAGTGATAAAAGTGAGCACAAATGGTATTGCAATGCTTGAAAACAAGGCCTAGGTTCATACTTTCACCAGTGCAATCCCTCAATAGTGCTAACATAATTGAATCATATAACAATCCCTCAACGTGCGACAAAGAATCACTCCAAAGTTCCTATCGAAGAAAGTAGGATGAAAATGTATATCAACCTCTATGCTTAGATTACCCCAATGTCACCACGGGAATCCGCAAGTTGATTACCAAAACATATGTCAAGTGATCTCGATAAATTACCCCATTGTCACCATGGGTATCCACAAGCAAGACATACATCAAGTGATCTCAAATCCAAAGTATTCAATCCAACATATGGAACCTCAAAGGGCAAGACTCAGTTCATCACAACAAAGATAGAGAGGGAAGAACACCATATGATCCAACTATATTAAGAAAACTCATGGTACATCAAGATCGTGTCCTATCAAGATCACGAGAGAGAGAGAGAGAGAGATCAAACACATAGCTACTGGTACATACCCTCAGCCCCGAGGGTGAACTACTCCCTCCTCATCATGGAGACCACCGGGATGATCAAGATGGCCTCCGGTGATGACTTCCCCCTCCGGCAGGGCACCGAAAAAGGGCTCCGGATGAGATCGCTTCGGAACAGAGGCTTGCGGCAGCGGAGTAAAAGTTCTAGGTCATGTTTCGGGGGTTTCTCAATATATAAGAATTTTCAGCATCGGAATCATGCCAGGTGGTGCCACAGGGGGCTCAAGGGGGAGGGCGCGCCCTACCGCTCAGGGCGCGCCCCTGCCATGTGGGGCCCCATGTGGGTCTTCTGGTGCTCCCTTGAAGCTTCCTGGGTCTCTTTCCTTCCAGAAAAAATTGTTAAAAAGTTTCATCGCATTTGGACTTCGTTTGGTATGGATTTTCTGGAAAACCAAATACAAGCAGGAAACAACAACTGGCACTGGGCACTAGATTAATATGTTTGTCCATGAAAATCATATAAAAGTGCACCAAAACCATATATAATTATTGTAAACATGGCATGAATACTTCATAAATTATAGATACATTGGAGATGTATCAGGGAGTACCGAAGACTACATCCAATGTCACGGTCCCGGAGCTACCTCCGCCCATAAGGACTCAGGTTAAGTGAAAACCGTCCTCTATGGGACCGAGTACCAGAGCCACTGTCCCACCATGTCAGATACTCCGACCATGGGTTGTACATCGGCGCTATAGATTCTAAGGCATAGACATCTTTCAGCGCGTGCTTCCTCTCTTTCTTAGTAACATGGGTGGCATAGATCATGTTCACATCCTTGACTTTAGGAGGGAAATGTTTTTTGCCGCCATTATTTGGCCCAGGTTGGTCACCGTCCTCATTACGAAGGTGGCCCTTGCCTTGGTTCTTATCTGCTATTTTGCCGGCTTGCTTGACCACCCAGCAATTCTGGTTGGAATGAGTAGCAGGCTTATCCGGAGTACCGTGGATTGTACTGGGCTTGTCCAGTATGATATCCAACTTTGACGGGCCATCGCTATTCCCCTAAAATGGCTTTTTCTTCTGGACATTGCATTGATTGCTAAGTCTAGCATTTACTGCCACCTCATCGGTGTCACTACGATTCCCCTTGTTCCGACGCTTGTTATTTTGTTGCGCTGAGGCTTCTCGTTCCCATCACGTACTTCTGAGGTGACTAGATGATCGCTGTTGTTGCTTCTATGAGCTAACCAGCTATCTTCTCCTGCACAGAATCGGGTCATTAGGGATGTGAGGGCCGCCATTGTACGTGGCTTATCCTGTCCGAGCTATCTCACAAGCCATTCATCACGGATGCTGTGCCGAAAAGTGGCTAGCACTTCTGCGTCGGGATAGTCTACGATTTGGTTTTTCTTGGTCAAGAACCGATTCTTGAATTGCCTAGCTGACTCTCTTGGCAGCTGAATGACATGGCTGAGGTCATTGACATTCGGGGGCTGAACATAACTGCCTTGAAAGTTAGCCCGCTAGGCATCCTCAAGCTCCTCCCAGCTGCCTATGGAGTTCTCGTGCAAGCTATTGAGCCAATGCCTCGCTGGTCCTTAAAGCTTCAATGGTAAATATTTGATGGCGTGGAGGTCATCACCTCGGGCCATATGAATGTGGAGGAGAAAGTCCTCACTCCACACAGCAGGGTCAGTTGTTCCATCGTACTGTTCGATGTTAAGGAGTTTAAACCCTTCTAGGAACTGGTGCTGCATAACCTCATCTGTAAAACACATTGGGTGAGCAGCTCAGATGACCTGCAAGGGCAGAGAGCTATTGCAATTCGTAGTAAGTAGAGTATGACGATCCCATAGGGAGCAGTTGCACAGGTAACTACCAACCCCGTTGCTAAGTCGTCACACACGCGGCTACATTCACACCCAGAACGTTATCTGGAAATTGTCTATTTGTCGGTTGCTAATGGAATGATAATAACGGTGGTTTTGTCTAGACAACTAAGTGAAGGGGGAAACGTAAATAAAACAACGAATAAAATAAGGGGGGCAACACTTGAGTAAAAGGCGTTCTCAAGGCATTCGGAAGCATTACTACCCGCAGGTCCTACAGATACTTAAGCCACTTTTCATATAGTTATTTGTGGGCGGAGCCTGGTACAGTATACGAAGCTACATGTAGTCAACCGTATCATGCATGCCACCACCATTCCTCTCACAGTGGATTACGGCAACGATGATTAAGGGTTTCCCCGTGGACGCGGCCAATGGGCAGTCTCCGTTATTCTCCTATCGGATTGGTAGAGACGGGATAGGTAGATGTTACTTCTATCATGTGTATCCTCCACTTCCCTAGAGATTGCACTGTCACTTGCTTTCTCCACTCTCTACTTCATCCAATAGTAATATCCTTGTGTCCAAAATTGGTAAATGTTGGATGGTGCACTTCACCCAACATCACAAAGAACATTAACAATACATTAAAAGGTTATTTCATATCACGCAAAATTATTCGGTACTAGTACAAACTAGAGTTCATCCTATTCCCCAAGAACTAGTAATTCACTCAAACATGTAGATAGAGTACATAGAGCATAGAGGCAAGTTACAAGCCAACATGATGTTGGAGATGGGGAGGAGCATGGTGGCGGCGGCGATGGAGAGGGCCCCGGCCCTCCGACCGGCACCGAATGTAGGGGGCGCCTCCTCTCCTCCTTCTTCTCTTGGACCTCTCTCTATGGTGGAGTTGCTGCCATGAAGTTTTGGCGGCAGCTGATGGAACTTGTGGAGGACGAACATGATGATTCCCGACGGCTAGGGTTGGAGGTCTTCTTATAGGAGGCCTCCTCGGGTGTCCTCCATTGATATAGCCTCCTCTCCAACATCCAACGGCTCTAGCGGAGTCAAATCCATGTCCAATACAAGCCTTGGTCATCAAGAATCCTGTAGGAACAAACCAAGAGGAAATCGGAGTAAAATCGGGAAAGTTCTGGCCAATTTTCGGAGCTCCCCGAAGGTCATACGAGCGCTCAAACGAGCGGCTATACTCGTATGGAAGGGCGTCATAAGATTTGTAACTTCGGGGTGGTTTCGTATTTTGGTAGCCATTTCTTCATACGAACTCCGATTTTGACGTTCTTGGGCTCGTTTGATTGCTAAGGAAAAGCCCGCTGCATCAGTGGCCTTGAATATTCATTTTGGTTATTTGGTAAATGTCAAATCATCGAACTCTCCAAACGGCCTTGATCTGGTGCTTGGAACTTCTCCGGTTTGATCGCCACCTTGGTACTTTTGATGTCCCAAGTCCATGAACATGTCAACACACCTACAAAGACCACAAAACAAAGGAAAAATAATAAAAACTAAATAAAAATAAAAAGTGTGCAACGAACTTGATAAAACAAATCAATACTGAAAACTATGCATTGGGGACATGAATAAGTGCTAGATGGATATGATATGAGGGATTTGGCACTAGAATATACTCTAAAAACCATGCATAAAATCCACTCATCAACATCCCCAAGCTTAGACCTTGCTCGTCGTCGAGCAAAAAGGTTGATAAACCAAAGTTATCCATCTGGCTCATCAATAACATTATTTCCCATAGGCGTATCCTTGTCTTCTCTACAAGTTATAAGCAAGATAGAACATATCTGTATACGGCAGCACATGCTCAGCTAGGTAACATATATACATTTTGATAACCAAACCACTAGACCTTCAGTAAAAAATTCTATGCTCCTTGTAAAAGTTTAATCTAGGATGAAAACAAATACTTGGATCCTCTTACTTAATTGCTTATTCATTTCTTTTTGTTGTTTTTCTTTTTAAACAAAATTGAACACAGAGAGTTGTCAAAAAGCCAAGATATAGAGTTTCTCATCAATGCCCACTAATATTCCCAAGTCAAGGCTCTCAGGCACTTACTTCAATCATTGTTTGCTGAAACTTTTGTTTTCAGGTGACGGGATCGTGCCAAAGAAATGATCATACATGGGTTTCGCAGTGGCTTCAGCTTGAGTACTATGGACCAATATGTTGTATCTTTCGAGCTCTTGCGATTAGTACTCGATTATTTCCACATACACACACATTCAAGAGAAAGATAAATAATATTCGATGTAGTGTTGCCACTACGTACGGTAACAAACTCATAGCCAAAACTCTGGTGGATCGTTCATTGGCTAGCGGAGTTCTCAGCATAACATCAAGAATGGTGACGAAGCCACATTTACAAACATACACGTGCATATAGTAGTAAGGCCATAGCACCAGTGAGAAGCTGAAGCGCCATGTAAAAATGCAACACAGATTTTGGCAAAATCTCATTCACCTTTCAACTAAGTTCCTCTAGACAACATTATTCACAACGGCTATTGAGTCTGTTATATCAAACACCATGGGGTTGAGCTACTCCATAACTCTTTCTTTAAATACAATTGTAACAAGTATCAAACTTTTTATTCAACCATCATCATCATTTTTTTTCCTTTTGTAAGAGTAGAGATTGTGGCAATGTCTTTCAGAGCATCACAAGATTGTTCCCAAGCTAAGCAAAAACTTGAACAAAGTGCATAAAACATTTAACTTGGCAATATGGGGCCTAACTTGAGCAAGTGATTCCCTTATACAAATATAGAGAAATCATACTTAAGCAGGCATATCAAACAATGGGATACATGATTGCATAGTATTCATCAGATGAAGACAATGGGATACATGAGTGCATAGTATTCATCAGATGAAGATCATTGCCGAAGACTCTACACATGCAAAAATAACTTCCCCAAGCTTAGAAATTTGCAAGAACTAGTCTCAAGAAAATTATGAAAAGAGAAAGTGCAGTTTACTAAAGGAGAGTATGGAAAGTGGTTACCTCCCCAAACTTAAATATAAGCAAGGATAATAAAACTTTTTACCGATGAGGTGCAAATAACCTCTTCCTTCAATGGTCCTGGACCCATGCTTCGTCAAACGTTTTTAATATGGTCCGGTAGAACCGGGAACTGGTAGTTGAAGATTTTGTCGAATCGAAGCGACCGAATGGCTTGTGAAGGTTTTCATACGGTTGGCACCATACCGTACGTTTCACCACACTAGGTCCAAACCTCTGCAAAAATAAACACACAAGATAAAAAGAACACATGGTTCGGTCTACGACGAACGTAGTTCGTATACCCAACCGGGAAAAGAAATAAAAGAAAACATGAAGAACTACGAAGTTTATTGGTTGGGAGGTTTCAAAGGTGGATAATAGACATTAAAGTGCAAACGGACAGTTAAAATATAACCCACTAACCTCGCCTTGAAGAAATAAACAAATTGGTCATTTTATTGCCTTGGTATGAGCGCACGTATGACCGCTCATTGTCATACGGTCTGCTGTCTTTTGCTCTGTTGTGGCACACGACGTTGGTACCCAGCCATACGAGCGCATGTACGAGCGCTCGCGCTCGTACGATACACCATCTTGCGCTTCGGATCTCCTGGTGTTGCTTCATCGAGGTGCCATACGACCACGCATACGAGCGCTTGCGCTTGTACGATATGCCGTCGTTGGATCTGTTGCCTTTGGTTGTTTGTATTGGCGCCTCCCTCGCTCGATACGACCGAGCATACGACCGTGGGCAGTCGTATAAAATGCCGTCTTTTACTGTATTTCATCTGAAACTTTCTTTTCTTCGAAAATTCCTGCAGGGTTGGTTCCAACACTTGTACTAGGCAAATATTAAGAAAATCCAGCTGTGCAATGGTACCACATATAAAAAAATTGTGCAGACAAAAAATTTCACCTAGTGAAGACTTAAACCAAACCAACTTTAATAGCAATTCATGCATAGTGCCAATGCAAAAAATATGAATGCAAACTATACTAAAAAGACTCAAAACTAATAAAGACTCCTACTTACTTCCGGGCTGCCTCCCGATAGCGCTTTCTTTAGAGCCATCATATAGCTAGTCTTTGATGCTCCATAAATCCACCCGGATCCCAAGGGATATCGACCCGGTGTGTAGTTAGCCTTGCCTCCGACCATTGTTTGGAGCATCTCATAGAAAAGTGTGGTCGGAGTTGTACCCTCTTGCGGTGCATCGGCATCATGTATGTGAAGAGGTCCTCGCCCTCAAGGGGGAACTAATGCACCAAGCTAGGTATACATGTCTCCCTGTTCTTCTGCATGGTCATGGTTAGAGACTTATGATTAAATTTAAAGATAGTACCTTGGCTATCGTTGCAAGGGAACACTTCATAAAATTCTTCTTGTCAAGCGGATAGTTCAACACTCCCTATAGGTTTCCCCTGCATAAGAAAATTGTCCAAAGAAGTATATTTGGACATTAGCATATCAAGAGTATTTTCTTCCTCTAGTTTGTCATTATCGCTAACATGATAATTAATATCCTCAACCTGAGAGTGACATTCCTGCATGGGAAGTTTGTTAGCATCAAATTCATTCAAAGTAGAGTTATTACTATACTCTTGTTCGTGTATATCGGAGGGTTCTTTTATTTTGAACTCCTCTTCCTCGTACTTTTATTATTCTTCTTATTGAAAATAATGCTCTTGACAATACTCGTATATGGAGTACATTTTATCGTACATCCATTCGATTATGGCATCATTGTTGTGGGCTCGAGCAATGTCTTGGATCTCAGCAAATAATATACCTGCACTTTTACTTACTACATACCATGGGAATTCCTCGATGTTATTTGTCATATTATTGTTATAATATGCTATCACTTGATCATAAGCATTCGTGCACTGAAAGTCAATGTGCTCGCGAGAACCACAATATAAGCAACGACATTGATACAAAGAACGCATCATAACTGCACATGTGTCTATGAATAAATGTAGTTCCTTAGTATTCATGGAAGTTATGTCTTTTCCAAGAGTTGCTTCATCAAAGAACATATAAAGACTGTGCGGAAGGTTTCTATCATGGGTGGAAGATGATGATGGGCGATCAATCCGTTCCTCCTCTTCATTTTCCTTGGTGTTTTCTTTCTCTAGGCACACTTTTTCGTCCAGGATAGCTCGTTCTTTGTCATCCCCATTTGTTTGCTGCAAGTTAGTTTGGAGAATATTTAATTCGTGTTCCCTTACCCATTCTTGTAGCATATCATCAATATTAGGGGCTATTTGTTCTTTATCTTGTACATCCCTTTCTTTATCATTTTGTGAGTCCTGCAGAAGGTTAGTTTCTCCCAAGGCGGCCGCGATCCGCTCTGGTCCATTCTTCACTAATACATTATCACAAAAAGTATCTAGGCAAAAGCAATTAATAGGATGCACCTGCTCATAAATGGTTTCTAACAAAATGCACTTTACCATTGTATTTCTTATTCTACGAAGAATTTCACCGGCACCAACAAGTAGCACTGGTTGTATGATTTCTATACTAGCATGACATTTATCACTACTATTATAAGTTGCTAGTATTGGATCAATACTAAACTCAAATTGATAATTTAGGTGCTCTTCGGATTGGCATTCTTCACATGGTAGAGGCTATGCAGTACATATCATTGATGAATAGTTATTCACCAATTTCAACCATTCTTTTATCTTAGCTTCTTTTTCTTCTACTTTTTTTTAATGATAGCCAATTGCTTTGTATTTTTATAGACTCTATTCCACTCCTGCAAAATATCTTCAATAGACATCTCAGAAGATATGATTAGTTTATTTTTTTATTTAAGGGGAAACTAAAAGATAAATTACAACTAACGGAATAAACTATGTGTGAGAGGGAAGGTAATAACCGAGCGCTTTTGCTCCCCGGCAATGGCGCCAGAAAAGCTTGATGACCTGCAAGGGCACAGGGCTATTGCAATTCGCGGTAAGTAGACTATGTCGATCCCACAGGGAGCGGTTGCACAGGTAACTACCGACCCCGCAGCTACGTCGTCACACACGTGGCTACGTTCACACCCAGAACGTTATCTGAAAATTGTCTATTCGTCGGTTGCTAACGGAACGATAATAATGGTGGTTTTGTCTAAACAACTAAGCAAAGGTGGAAATGTAAATAAAAAAAGGAATAAAATAAGGGGCGACACTTGAGTAAAAGGCGTTCTCGAGGCGTTCGGAATCATTACTACCCGCACGTCCTACGGATACTTAAGCCACTTTTCATGTAGTTATTTGTGGGCGGAGCCTGGTACAGTATACGGAGCTACGCGTAGTCAACCGTATCATGCACGCCACCACCGTTCCTCCTCCAGCGGGTTACGACAACGATGATTAAGGGTTTCCCCGTGGATGCGGCCAATTGGCAGTCTCCATTGTTCCCCTATCTGATTAGTAGAGACGGGATAGGTAGAGGTTACTTCTGTCACGTGTATCCTCTGTTGGAAATATGCCCTAGAGGCAATAATAAATTGGTTATTATTATATTTCCTTGTTAATGATAATCGTTTATTATCCATGCTATAATTGTATTGATTGGAAACTCAAATACATGTGTGGGTACATAGACAACACTGTGTCCCTAGTAAGCCTCTAGTTGACTAGCTCGTTGATCAAAGATGGTTAAGGTTTCCTAGCCATTGACATGAGATGTCATTTGATAATGGGATCACATCATTAGGAGAATGATGTGATGGACAAGACCCAAACTGTAAACGTAGCATTTGATCGTGTCAGTTTATTGCTATTGTTTTCTGCATGTCAAGTATCTGTTCCTTTGACCATGAGATCATGCAACTCACTAACACCGGAGGAATACCTTGTGTGTATCAAACGTCGCAACGTAACTGGGTGACTATAAAGGTGCTCTACAGGTATCTCCGAGGGTGTCTGTTGGGTTGGCATGGATCAAGACTGGGATTTGTTACTCCGTATGACGGAGAGGTATCTCAGGGCCCACTCGGTAATACAACATCACAATGAGCCTTGCAAGCAATGTGACTAAAGTGTTAGCCACGAGATCTTGTATTACGGAACGAGTAAAGAGACTTGCCGGTAACGAGATTGAACTAGGTATAGTGATACCGACGATCGAATCTCGGGCAAGTAACATACCGAAGAACAAAGGGAACAACATACGGGATTAACTGAATCCTTGACATAGAGGTTCGACCGATAAAGATCTTCGTAGAATATGTAGGAGCCAATATGGGCATCCAGGTCCCGCTATTGGTTATTGGCCGTAGAGGTGTCTCGGTCATGTCTACATAGTTCTCGAACCCGCAGGGTCTACACACTTAACGTTTGGTGACGATTAGTATAATTGAGTTATTATGTTGGTGACCGAAAGTTGTTCGGAGTCCCGGATAAGATCCCGGACATGACGAGGATCTCCGGAATAGTCCGGAGGTAAAGATTGATATATGTGATAATAGTGTTTTGATCTCTGGAAGGGTTCCAGAGTTCACCGGAAGGGGTTCCGGATGTTTACCGAAGTGTTCGGGTGCAGCAACACTTTATATGGGCCAAAGGGATAAAGCCCACGAGGTATTGGAAAGTGCAAAAGTAGTTTTGCTGCCGCGTAAGCGGTACTACCGCTTGGTGAAGCGGTACTACCGCCCGAGCGGTACTACCGCTTGTGTGAAGCGGTACTACCGCCCAAGCGGTACTACCGCTTATGTGAAGCGGTACTACCGCTTGTGTGCGGCTGTGCACGGTTCGGCAGGGATCCGAGTTGGACTCTTTCCCTGCGGACCAAACCGACCTTGTGCGGGCAAAACCGACCCGGAGGAGGCTTTTACTCCAAGTTTAGACCCCAAGGCTCAACATATAAATAGAGGGGCAGGGCTAGCACACGGGATACATCAGGATTTCCCAAGCCGTGTGCCGGCAACCCTAGCCCTCTAGTTCCTCCGTCATAATCTCCGTAGCGCTTGGCGAAGCCCTGCAGAGATTGTTCCTCACCACCATCACCACGCCGTCGTGCTGCTGGAACTCAACCACTACTTCACCATCGCTCGCTGGATCGAGGAGGTGAAGGCGTCATCAAGCCGTACGTGTGTTGAACGCGGAGGTGCCGTCCGTTCGGCACTAGATCGGAAGGATCGTGATTGGATCGCGGGACGCTCGGCGATTTGGATCGCGAAGACGTTCGACTACATCAACCGCGTTTATTAACGCTTCCGCTTAGCGATCTACAAGGGTATGTAGATTCACTCTCCCTCTCGTAGATGCTCATCACCATGGATAGATCTTGTGTGTGCGTAGGAAAATTTTTGTTTCCCATGCAACGTTCCCCAACAGTGGCATCATGAGCTAGGTCTATGCGTAGATGAGATCTCGAGTAGAACACAAACGAGTTGTGGGCGTGGGTGTATACATATTGCTTGCCGTTACTAGTTGATACTTGATTCAGCGGCATTGTGAGATGAAGCGGCCCGAACCGACATTACGCGTACGCTTACGCGAGACTGGTTTTACCGCTGCGTGCACTTGTTGCATAAAGGTGACTGGCGGGTGTCTGTCTCTCTCACTTTAGTTGAATCGGTTCAATGAAGAGGGTTCTTTTAGAAGATCAAAAAGCAATCACTACACCACGTTGTGGTTTTGCGTAGGTAAGAACGGTTCTTGCAAACCCGTAGCAGCCACGTAAAATTTGCAACAACAATTAGAGGACGTCTAACTTGTTTTTGCAGGGTATGATGTGATATGATATGGCCAATTACATGATGAGATATATGTGATGTATGAGATGATCATGTTTTGTATAGAATATCACGACTTGCATGTCGATGAGTACGGCAACTGGCAGGAGCCATAGAGTTGTCTTTAATTATTGTATGACCTGCGTGTCAATCATTAAGCGCTATGTAATGCTTTACTTTATCGCTAAACGTTAGCTATAGTCGTGGAAGCAACAGTCAGCGCGACAACCTTATGGCGACACGTTGATGGAGATCAAGATGATGGAGATCATGGTGTCATGCCGGTGACGATGGAGATCATGCCGGTGCTTTGGAGATGGAGATCAAAAGCACAAGTTCATGGCCATATCATGTCACTTATGATTTGCATGTGATGTTAATCCTTTTATGCATCTTATTTTGCTTAGGACGACGGTAGCATTATAAGGTGATCCTTCACTTAAATTTCAAGATAAATTGTGTTCTCCCCAAGTGTGCACCGTTGCGAAAGTTCGTCGTTTCGAGACACGCCGTGATGATCGGGTGTGATAGACTCTACGTTCGCATACAACGGGTGCAAGCCATGTTGCACGTGCGGAACACTCGGGTTAAACTTGACGAGCCTAGCATGTACAGACATGGCCTCGGAACACAAGAGACCGAAAGGTCGAACATGAGTCATATAGTAGATATGATCAACATGAAGATGTTCACCATTGAAACCACCTCAACTCACGTGATGATCGGACTTGAGTTGGTGGATTTGGATCATGTTACACTCGAATGACCGGAGGGATGTCAATTTGAGTGGGAGTTTTTAAGTAATATGATTAACTAAACTCATTATCTAAGAACAATAGTCTAAGTTGTCTTTGCTATATTTATGTTGTAGATCATGGCTCGCGCAGTAGCACCCCTGAATTTTAATGCGTTCCTAGAGAAAGCTAAGTTGAAAGATGATGGAAGTAACTTTGTGGACTGGGCCCGTAATCTAAGGATTATCCTTACGGCTTCCCAGAAGGCTTATGTCCTTGAGGCACCGCTTGGTGATCCACCCGCTCCAGTTGAGTCTCTAGACGTTGTGAACGCCTGGCAGGCTCGTTCTGATGATTACTCAATAGTTCAATGTGCAATGTTGTATGGCTTAGAACCGGGACTTCAAAGACGTTTTGAACGTCATGGAGCATATGAGATGTTCCAGGAATTGAAGTTTATCTTTCAGAAGAATGCCCGGATCGAGAGATATGAGATCTCCGATAAGTTCTATGCTTGCAAGATGGAGGAGAACGGGTCTATCAGTGATCACGTGCTCAGAATGTCTGGGTACTCCACCCGTCTGGCTGAGTTAGGGATGCCCCTTCCGCCAGAGGCTATCACTGACAGAGTTCTTCAATCATTGCCACCTAGCTACAAGAGCTTCGTGTTGAACTATAACATGCAGGGGATGAACAAGTCAGTCGCCGAGCTGTTTGCGATGCTGAAAGCCGCTGAGTCTGAAATTCAGAAGGAGCATCAAGTGTTGATGGTCAATAAAACCACTAGTTTCAAGAAAAATGGCAAGGGTAAGAAGGGTAACTCCAAGCAGAGTGGCAAAGCAGTTGCTCCTCTCGTGAAGAAACCCAAGGCTGGACCCAAACCAGAAACTGTGTGTTTTCATTGCAAGGGAACTGGACACTGGAAGCGGAATTGCCCCAAGTATTTGGCTGACAAGAAGGCGGCCAACAACAAACAAGGTATATATGATATACATGTTATTGATGTGTACCTTACCAACTCTCGTTGTAGTGCCTGGGTATTTGATACCGGTGCGGTTGCTCATATTTGCAACTCAAAACAGGAACTGCGGAATAGACGGAGGCTGGCAAAGGACGAAGTGACGATGCGCGTGGGAAATGGTTCCAAGGTTGATGTGATCGCCGTCGGCACGCTCGCTCTTCGATTACCGTCGGGATTAGTGATGAACCTAAATAAGTGTTATTTGGTGCCTGCGTTAAGCATGAACATTATATCTGGATCTTGTTTATTGCGAGACGGTTACTCATTTAAATCAGAGAATAATGGTTGTTCTATTTATATGAGTAATATCTTTTATGGTCATGCACCCAATGTGAGGGGTTTATTCTTGTTGAATCTCGATAGTAATGATACACATGTTCATAACATTGATGCCAAAAGATGTAGAATTGATAATGATAATACCACTTTCTGGTGGCACTGCCGTTTAGGTCATATTGGCGTAAAACGCATGAGGAAGCTCCATGCTGATGGACTTTTGGAGTCACTTGATTTTGAATCACTTGACACATGTGAGCCATGCCTCATGGGCAAGATGACTAAAACGCCGTTCTCTGGAATAATGGAACGGGCAAGTGACTTATTGGAAATCATACATACTGATGTGTGCGGTCCGATGAGCATTGAGGCGCGCGGTGGTTATCGTTACTTTCTCACCTTCACTAATGACTTAAGTAGATATGGGTATATTTACTTAATGAAACACAAGTCTGAAACATTTGAAAAGTTCAAACAATTTCAGAGTGAAGTTGAGAATCATCGTAACAAGAAGATTAAATTCCTACGATCTGATCGAGGAGGAGAATATCTGAGTTATGAGTTTGGCAGTCACTTAAGACAATGTGGAATTGTTTCACAACTGACACCGCCTGGAACACCACAGCGTAATGGTGTGTCCGAACGTCGTAATCGAACCTTATTGGATATGGTGCGATCTATGATGTCTCTTGCCGATTTGCCACTATCATTTTGGGGTTATGCATTAGAGACAGCTGCATTCACTTTAAATAGGGCACCATCGAAATCCGTTGAGACGACGCCATATGAACTTTGGTTTGGCAAGAAGCCAAAACTGTCGTTTCTTAAAGTTTGGGGATGTGATGCTTATGTCAAAAAGCTTCAGCCTGAAAAGCTGGAACCCAAAGCGGAGAAATGCGTCTTCATAGGATACCCAAAAGAGACAATTGGGTATACCTTCTACCTCAGATCCGAAGGCAAAGTGTTTGTCGCTAAAAACGGAACATTTCTTGAGAAAGAGTTTCTCTCGAAAGAATTGAGTGGGAGGAAGATAGAACTTGATGAGGTTGTTGAACCTTTACTTCAACCTGAGAGTAGCGCAGCGCAGAAAGTTGTTTCTGTGGAGCCTACATTAGCTGAAGAGGAAGTTAATGATGATGATCATGAAGCTTTGGATCAAGTTGCTATCGAACCTCGTAGGTCGACAAGGACGCGTACTGCTCCTGAGTGGTACGGCAACCCTGTCTTAGAAGTCATGTTGTTAGACAACGATGAACCTACGAGCTATGGAGAAGCGATGATGAGCCCGGATTCCGAGAAGTGGTTAGAGGCCATGAAATCCGAGATGGGATCCATGTATGAAAACAAAGTCTGGACTTTGGAAGTATTACCTGAAGGGCGTAAGGCCATTCAGAACAAATGGATCTTTAAGAGGAAGACGGACGCGGACGGTAATGTCACCGTCTATAAAGCTCGACTTGTGGCAAAGGGTTTTTCACAAGTTCAAGGAGTTGACTACGATGAGACCTTCTCACCCATAGCGATGCTTAAGTCCGTCAGAATCATGTTAGCAATAGCTGCCTTTTTCGATTATGAAATTTGGCAGATGGATGTCAAAACAGCGTTCCTTAACGGTTTCCTTAAGGAAGAGTTGTATATGATGCAACCAGAAGGTTTTGTCGATCCAGAGAATGCTGACAAAGTTTGCAAACTCCAGCGATCCATTTATGGACTGGTGCAAGCATCTCGGAGTTGGAATCTTCGTTTTGATGAGGTGATCAAAGCGTTCGAGTTTATACAAGTTTACGGAGAAGCTTGTATTTACAAGAAAGTGAGTGGGAGCTCTATAGCGTTTCTAATATTATATGTGGATGACATATTGCTGATTGGAAACAATATAGAAATGCTGGAAAGCGTAAAGGAATATTTGAACAAGAGTTTTTCAATGAAGGACCTAGGAGAAGCTGCTTTCATATTAGGCATAAAGATCTATAGAGATAGATCAAGACGCTTAATAGGACTTTCACAAAGCACATACCTTGATAAGATTTTGAAGAAGTTCAAAATGGATCAGTCCAAGAAGGGGTTCTTGCCTGTTTTACAAGGTGTGAAGTTGAGTAAGACTCAATGCCCAGTGACTGCAGAAGATAGAGAAAAGATGAGTGTCATCCCCTATGCTTCGGCCATAGGCTCTATCATGTATGCAATGCTGTGCACAAGACCCGATGTCAGCCTTGCCATAAGTATGGTCGGAAGGTTTCAAAGTGATCCAGGAATGGAACACTGGACGGCGGTCAAGAATATCCTGAAGTACCTGAAAAGGACTAAGGACATGTTTCTCGTTTATGGAGGTGATCAAGAGCTCGTCGTAAAGGGTTACGTCGATGCAAGCTTTGACACTGATCCGGATGACTCTAAGTCGCAAACCGGATACGTATTTATTCTTAATGGGGGTGCGGTTAGCTGGTGCAGTTCCAAGCAAAGCGTGGTAGCTGATTCTACATGCGAAGCGGAGTACATCGCTGCCTCGGAGGCGGCGAAGGAAGGTGTCTGGATGAAGGAGTTCATGACAGATCTTGGAGTAGCGCCTAGTGCGCTTAACCCAATGACTCTGTTTTGTGATAATACTGGTGCCATTGCTCTAGCCAAGGAACCAAGATTTCACAAGAGGACCAGACACATAAAGCGACGTTTCAATTCCATCCGCGATTACATCAAGGAGGACGACATAAATATTTGCAAAGTACACACGGATCTAAATGTTGCAGATCCGATGACTAAACTTCTTCCAAGGGCTAAACATGAACAACCCCAGAACTGCATGGGTGTTCGATTCATTACAATGTAAATCACATAGTGATGTGAACTAGATTATTGACTCTAGTGCAAGTGGGAGACTGTTGGAAATATGCCCTAGAGGCAATAATAAATTGGTTATTATTATATTTCCTTGTTAATGATAATCGTTTATTATCCATGCTATAATTGTATTGATTGGAAACTCAAATACATGTGTGGGTACATAGACAACACTGTGTCCCTAGTAAGCCTGTAGTTGACTAGCTCGTTGATCAAAGATGGTTAAGGTTTCCTAGCCATTGACATGAGATGTCATTTGATAACGGGATCACATCATTAGGAGAATGATGTGATGGACAAGACCCAAGCTGTAAACGTAGCATTTGATCGTGTCAGTTTATTGCTATTGTTTTCTGCATGTCAAGTATCTGTTCCTTTGACCATGAGATCATGCAACTCACTAACACCGGAGGAATACCTTGTGTGTATCAAACGTCGCAACGTAACTGGGTGACTATAAAGGTGCTCTACAGGTATCTCCGAGGGTGTCTGTTGGGTTGGCATGGATCAAGACTGGGATTTGTTACTCCGTATGACGGAGAGGTATCTCAGGGCCCACTCGGTAATACAACATCACAATGAGCCTTGCAAGCAATGTGACTAAAGTGTTAGCCACGAGATCTTGTATTACGGAACGAGTAAAGAGACTTGCCGGTAACGAGATTGAACTAGGTATAGTGATACCGACGATCGAATCTCGGGCAAGTAACATACCGAAGAACAAAGGGAACAGCATACGGGATTAACTGAATCCTTGACATAGAGGTTCGACCGATAAAGATCTTCGTAGAATATGTAGGAGCCAATATGGGCATCCAGGTCCCGCTATTGGTTATTGGCCGTAGAGGTGTCTCGGTCATGTCTACATAGTTCTCGAACCCGCAGGGTCTACACACTTAACGTTTGGTGACGATTAGTATAATTGAGTTATTATGTTGGTGACCGAAAGTTGTTCGGAGTCCCGGATAAGATCCCGGACATGACGAGGATCTCCGGAATAGTCCGGAGGTAAAGATTGATATATGTGATAATAGTGTTTTGATCTCTGGAAGGGTTCCAGAGTTCACCGGAAGGGGTTCCGGATGTTTACCGAAGTGTTCGGGTGCAGCAACACTTTATATGGGCCAAAGGGATAAAGCCCACGAGGTATTGGAAAGTGCAAAAGTAGTTTTGCTGCCGCGTAAGCGGTACTACCGCTTGGTGAAGCGGTACTACCGCCCGAGCGGTACTACCGCTTGTGTGAAGCGGTACTACCGCCCAAGCGGTACTACCGCTTATGTGAAGCGGTACTACCGCTTGTGTGCGGCTGTGCACGGTTCGGCAGGGATCCGAGTTGGACTCTTTCCCTGCGGACCAAACCGACCTTGTGCGGGCAAAACCGACCCGGAGGAGGCTTTTACTCCAAGTTTAGACCCCAAGGCTCAACATATAAATAGAGGGGCAGGGCTAGCACACGGGATACATCAGGATTTCCCAAGCCGTGTGCCGGCAACCCTAGCCCTCTAGTTCCTCCGTCATAATCTCCGTAGCGCTTGGCGAAGCCCTGCAGAGATTGTTCCTCACCACCATCACCACGCCGTCGTGCTGCTGGAACTCAACCACTACTTCACCATCGCTCGCTGGATCGAGGAGGTGAAGGCGTCATCAAGCCGTACGTGTGTTGAACGCGGAGGTGCCGTCCGTTCGGCACTAGATCGGAAGGATCGTGATTGGATCGCGGGACGCTCGGCGATTTGGATCGCGAAGACGTTCGACTACATCAACCGCGTTTATTAACGCTTCCGCTTAGCGATCTACAAGGGTATGTAGATTCACTCTCCCTCTCGTAGATGCTCATCACCATGGATAGATCTTGTGTGTGCGTAGGAAAATTTTTGTTTCCCATGCAACGTTCCCCAACATCCTCCACTTCCCTAGAGATTGCACTGTCACTTGCTTTCTCCACTCTCTACTTCATCCAATAGTAATATCCTTGTGTCCAAAATTGGCAAATATTGGATGGTGCACTTCACCCAACATCACGAAGAACATTAACAATACATGAAAAGGTTATTTCATATCACGCAAAATTATTCGATGCTAGTACAAACTAGAGTTCATCCTATTCCCCAAGAACTAGTAATTCACTCAAACATGTAGATGGAGTACATAGAGGATAAAGGCAAGTTACAAGCCAACATGATGTTGGAGTTGGAGAGGAGCATGGTGGCGGCGGCGATGGAGAGGGCACCGGCCCTTCGGCCAGCACCGGATGTAGGGGGCGCCTCCTCTCCTCCTTCTTCTTGTCCTGGACCTCTCTCTATGGTGGAGTTGCTACCATGGAGGTGTGGTGGTAGCTAATGGAACTTGTGGAGGATGAAGATGATAATTCCCGACGGCTAGGGTTGGAGGTCTTCTTATAGGAGGCCTCCTCGTGTGTCCTCCATTGATGTAGCCTCCTCCCCTTCATCCAAGGGCTCTAGGGGAGTCAAATCCACATCCAATACAACACTTGGTCATCAAGAATGCCGTCGGAACAAACCAGCACAAAATCAGAGTAAAATTGGTAAAGTTCTGGCCAATTTTCAGAGATCCCCGAAGGTCATACGAGCGCTCAAACGAACGGCTATGCTCGTATGGAAGGCCGTCATATGATCTGTAACTTCGGGGTGGTTTCGTATTTTGGTCGCCATTTCTTCATAAGAACTCCGATTTTGACGTTCTTGGGCCCACTGGATTGCTAAGGAAAAGTCTGATGCGCCAGTGGACTTGGATATTCATTTTGGATAACTTGATAAATGTCAAATCATCAAACTCTCCAAACGGCCTTGATCTGGTGCCTGGAACTTCTCCGGTTTGATCCCCACCTTGGTTCTTTTGATGTCCCAAGTCCATGAATATGTCAACACACCGACAAAGACCACAAAACAAAGGAAAACTAATAAAAACTAAATAAAATAAAAAGTGTGCAATGAACTTGATAAAACAAGTAAATACCAAAAACTATGCATTGGGGACATGAAGTAGTGCTAGATGGATATGATATGATATGAGGGATTTTGGCACTAGAATATACTCTAAAAAGTATGCATAAAATCCACTCATCAAGCTCCTTTGGCCTGAGCTGCGGCGTGCCAAAGGTCGGTCATTGTGGTCCGATCATGCGTGAGATCAGGTGTCTTGCCGTACTTGGCAGACCATGCCAAATACCATGCCTGGCCAGCAGGCGCACGTTCCCTCGATCCGTAGATGGAGCGCGATGGAGCTATTGGCCTTGAAGTTAGGTTCTTCCATATATCATAAGCTTGAGCGGGCGGAATTGGATCCTTGCCATGACGGCGGAGTATCACAGGGGGATCCTTGTACCCACCCGTCAGCCTGTCTAGACCCTGAGGAGGGCGGTCGGGCTTCTCAGCCCATTCACGCTTTGACAACATGCTACCCTCGACCTCCTTGTCGAACGCGGGGAGCAGGCCTCATCGCAGGTAGGACTGGAGGTTGCCTGCGAGTCTATCCTCAAGGTCTTGTTCGGCTCCAAGGACTGCAACCCATTTGTCATTGAGCTCATCTTGGTCAGATTAGAGCTTCTGGTTTTGCCTTTTTATGCTCTTGGCGATGCTGATCAGCCGCCGTGGGAAGTTTTCTAGCCGAGGATCCGAAAGGGGCTCTTCGCGGACGTTGAACTCATCGGGCCCGAGGCTTATGTCCTCCTCGGATTCTGATAAGTAGTTATCATCTTCAAGGTCATCGTCGTCATCCCCGATCTCCTTTGTGCCGTCGATGTTTTCAGGGTCGGCATCTTCGCCGTTAGCCTGGTCCTCGGCACCGTCCAGAGTGGCGCCGTTATCGGTGGCGTCGCCGTTGGTAGTGTTGTTGCTATCATCCCCATTACCAGTGCTCTTAGATCATCGCCTCCTTCGTCAGTGTTTGGGGGGCGCCTGCTCTCCTTCATCATCCTTTGGAGTGTCCACCATGTAGACATTGTAGGTGGAGATGGCCGCCCACCTGCCAGTATTGGAGGTAGCTAGGGATGACACAGTGTAAGACATATCATCGCCATCTTCATCCATGTCGATCGCCTCCTCAGAGGCATAGTCCAATATGTCGATTAAATCCTTAGAGACTAGGTGGGTGGGTGGTGGGACAAAAATTTCCCTGTCATCGGGCTTACATCCGATCTAGTCCTAGACCGGAGTCTGTTCGTCCGATATTCCCAGGCTTTGAATTCAATCTAACATCTCATTCAGAAGTGTGAGGTTGGCCTCGTCTATCTTTTGATAGTAGACGGGGCTGACCTGTAGAGCGCCCGATGTACTACGTGACGTAGCTTTGAGATATTCGTTGGTCGGGCTTGAGCCTCGATCTGGTGACGCGATGTTCGGATCCGAGCTCGAAGCCAGATCCGAGGTAAGAGCTACTCCCTGGTCCGATACTGAGATTGAATCTGAGCTTTGGACAACAGTATCCACAGGGTTCTCAGGTTGGTCTGAGACCCAAGCCAAGACGGCAAGATCGCCGCGGGAATCCACGGTGTATTCCAAGTTCCCAGATATGATGATTTGGCCTGGGGCGAAACTTTTGACCCGGCCGAGATGGTCGACCGAATTGGCGTGCAGTACAATGCCACCGAAGGCGAACATCTGGCCAGGGACAATGGAGCTCCTGATGGCATGCAAGTGCACTAGGTTTAGTTGTAGCTTTTTTGAAGTAAGAGTATCGATCCCACAGGGAGCACAGGAATAAATCTTTTGTCTCTTGGATGGTCTCAATATTGTGCCTGCAAGTTGTAAGTAACCCAAAGCAATAATATTATATTGAAAAGGGTGCACCAAGCATTAAAGTAAATGTTACAATAAAAGTAAATGGTGAGGATTGCAGATGAGAGTATTGAAACAAATAGAACTAAAGTGTTCCCAGGGAGTCCGGAATCCCCTCTAGTGTGCATCTATAACGGTGCCCAAACACATTGCTACATCGGATTCCTAAGGCACTTTGCATATTTCTATTTGTGGGCAGAGCCGGTATAGATACGTGCATACACTCGGCAGCCCCGTATCACATACGCCACCACCGTTCTTCCCCACTCCGGTTACCCAATGGTGATTAAGGGGAAAGAGGTTCCCCTGGACGCAGCCTAAAGGTGGTCTATGTTTCACACCCTACTGCAATGATTCGAGACAAAGGGAGATGGGGCCTGTCACGTCACCCACCATCGGAACCAACCGTTCCACTAGCAGTAATAACGTTCCATCCAAAGTTGGCAGATATTGGATGGTCAACTTCACCCAACATCAAGAAGATTATTAACATAAACATGCAAAGAGGATATTAAATCCTAATACCATACGATCTATAACACACTAGGGTTCATCCATATCCCAGAGAACTAAGGGAACTACTCACTCATGAAGGCAACGAACATCTTAACGATGGTAGTGGAGATTTACACATGTAACACACAAGTTGTCCCTCTCAGGTTCCTGAGATTACAATGAGTAGGATGGGATGATGATGATGATGACAGTGGTGATGATGTTGAAGCCTTCCTGATGATGATGGTGGAGGTGGCGGCCTCCTCCTGGCCAATTCCTCCCTCCGGATCGCTCCGGAGGCTAGGGTTCCTCCTTCTGGATGAGTTTCTGATCTCTCTCTCTCTCTCTCTGCGTCTGATCCCCGATCCGATTCCATGGGGTGAAAATAATGGACGAGGCGGTGGCGTTGGCACTCCATACAACTGCCCATGCGAGCGGGCACGGTCATATGGAACGCCGTCTTTTGATCTGGAAGCCAGCAATGGTTTCCTCTTTGGCCTCCTTGCTTGATTCTTTTATGGTAGGTGATTGTCACATTAAACACGTGATTTCACTACCATTTCTAGGGATTTCTTCCATATAATATTATTTGGTCCAGAAAGTATTACATAAGGAAAAGCGACAAATAGAAGTGCGCGAACGCGGTAAAATTCCACAAAGCCTACCAAGTAGGCACAAAAACACTAACAAAATAATCACGTAAATTGGACTCATCAAGTATCCACACCTATTTCCCCATAGATTACCCTGGGTTATCGAAGCCACGAGAGGAAGGTCCCCTTGAAGCTAGGGTCTCTAGCAAGCTTTTGTTAAAGAAACAATTCTAGCTTTTGACCAGTTCAAAATTAACAACCTTGAGTTGAACACTTATAATAAAAATAGGTACGGGTATGAGGTCCTAATGCTTACAACCATGTATTTGTGCTAGGACCAAATATGATCTTAAATTGTGCGCTAGAAGTCACCCATCGAGATGTGCTTTTGATGAACCGAAGTGGGGGATGTGTCCAAATTACATCTTGACCGGCACGCGTCCTGCATCAAGAATTAGTTGTCCAACTGAAGGCCCTATCCATATTGCGGGGTTACCTCGATAATTAAGATTATAATAATCAGACAAGAGCTTTGGGCGCTTAATGACTACACCTCTTGAATCCCCAGAGATAGGATTCATGTTACCGTACTAAACCCTTCTGTCACCGGTGTTCAGAATAACACTTCACGGTCTTCTTGCCCTTAGCCTCTCCGTGGCTCGCTCTCCATGATCCTAGGTACCTACAGGGATGAAGAACGCAGACGAGACAATAGACATCTATGAAACAATTTTATTTCACACATACGGGACGTTAATTCAAAGCACTTCCATTGATCCCCACAACAAATACCGAGGGTTGCAAGGCTCTTGCCTCAACCCATACCTTACCGAACTACTTACACATGAAGATCAGATAACACGAAGAACACATTGAAGAACACATCATGGAAATTTATTGATTGATAATATGTCTTACGATGGATGCCGTGTGAGATGCTCGATTACAAGCATGATCTAGTGGAAGATGAACTATGGTGGTGATGGTGGCTATGGAGATGGAAATGGCGATGGCTAGGGTTGATGAAGATGGATGAGGATGACTCTGTTCGGGTTTTGCTCGCGGATGTTCTGTTGACATTTCGGTCTCGACCCCTTTATAAAAGTTGTTCAGGTGGACGAGAGGCCTCGGTTTCCACGCCATACGACCTCTCATGCGAGCGGTCGCGGTCGCATGGAACGCTGTCTTTTGTTCTGTGGCTCCTGGTGCGCCTTCTCCTGATTTGTTCTATCTCCTCCTTCACTTCTTTACATGTTCTCACTTGATTTCGTCCATATTTAGCCCATTTCCTGGAGAAACACAATAAAAAGAGGGTTTGTGGAATCCTTTGCATTCATTAGTCATTAATTAGTGGCAATATTTGAGCGAATATCTCGGTTTAATTGAAATATCTCGGTTTAAACAGAGGGTAGATGAGTGTAAAAATATCACTCATCAGGCTCGGTGGGTGCGTTCGCTCGAGGGCGTGTCTATGTCTCGCTTATGGCGAGACGTAGGGGAGCCTCGCCTGAAGGCGAGCGCGAGATGAGCCGGCCCAGGCGTGCGGAAGGCCACAGGCCACAACATGATAAATACTTTTTTCTTCTTTTTTGTTTTTTGCTTCTTTTTTTTACTTTTGTTTATACTTCCAAATATTCTAAATATATATATTAGAAAAAACATTTTACATAAAACATTTGAAAAATGTTAATCAAGCATTAGAAAAATGTTAAATGTGTATAGAGAAAATGTTTCTCATGTATACGAAAAATGTATGCAATGTGTTTGAAAAATGTTAATCAAGTATTTGAAAAATGTTAATTAAGAATTTGAAATTTTTTAAATCTATATAGAAAAAAAATCTCATGTATACGAAAAATGTATACAAAAAATATATTGATCATGTATTTAAAAATATTAATAAAGCATTTGAAAAATGTTAAATCTGAATTGAAAAAATATTTATCATGTATGTGAAAAAAGTATACAAAAAATAGACAATGTGTACGAAAAAATGTTAATCATGTATTTTAAAAATGTGAAACGTGTATAAAAATATATTCCTGATGTATACGAAAAATGTACAATGTACATTGAATAAAAGTAGATATAAAAAAATAAAAAAAGTTAATTCTGTATGAAAAATGTTAAACATGTATATAAAAATATTCCTGATGTATACGAAAAATATACATTGTGTGTGAAAAAATGTTTATTTCCATTAAAAAATGTTCATCGTATATTTGAATGCTTTTGACCATCTATTTAATAAAGTGTTCAAAAATTGTATTTAAGGAAAAATGTGCATTGTGTATTCAAAAAATCGTGAAAACCGAGAAAGAAACAAAGAAAACAAAGAAAACTGATGAGAAATAAGAAAGAAACAAATAAAACAAAAAAATAAGAAAGAAAAGAAAAAACTAGTGAAAACCAACAAAGAAACAAAAAGAAAAGCGAAGAAAACGAAGAAACCGAGAAAGAAACTAAGAAAACCAACATATAAAGGAGAAAACCCAAAGAAAACCGTTGAAAAAAAAATGAAAGAGCATGGTGCCCCCATGTTTGATTTTGGTAATTGATGACAGTCCCTATGGACTAATGGTTGCGTTGAGTTATATATGAAGGGTTTGTCCATATGCATTACTTGAAGACCATTTGTTGGTTTCAAGGTTATTAGAAAAAGATTATGTGTTGACCAAGGTGTTATTCAAGGAGTTATCCAAAGATTGGTCATGTGAGAGTTGAGCCTATTGCAAGCATGTTTTGAAGAAGAAGATTGTGTGAACATTCATATTTACCTTCAAGACATCATCTTTATGAAGAGAGAAGATAAGATATAAGGTTGATCAAGACTAAAAGCTAAGTGTGGATTCAAGTTGATCAACACACAAAGCGTAGAAGATGTACCGAGTGGGATCATGTGATCCCCTGGTATGGTAAGCATTGTCCATTACGCTTTGTATACTAACCCATGATCTATGTGAGGTTTCTTTGTGGGGTTAGGTATGTTTCCATGGGCTTATATCAAAAGGAAGATCTGATATAACCCATGGAGGATGACATCAAGTGATGATCGTCATCAAGGTTGCTGTGTGCAAGCTCAAGAGATGCATCACGAAGAGATCATATGCTTGAATCTTGCCGACCATTTGGTGATAATGGTCTTGTGAAGATGTGCCTAAGAGTCGCTCTCCCATAGTGGAGTATGGGGGAGCAAATTGTGAGTCTTCACCAAGCATGCGCTAACAAGAAAGGTGTTCCAACTTGAGGCGGGCATGATCGTCATCATCTAGCTCAAGTGGATTATGCGCAAGGCAAAGGTTTGACCTTGATAGGTTTTTTATTTTACCGGTCTTATGATGTTAGTTGGGAGACCAGGTTATAGGATTGATTGTCGTACTATCAAGGGGGGCTCTCGAGTGAGTAGCTTGATCGTATCGCTCCTAGAGAGCTCAAACCATTGCATCCTTGGCATCATATTTATTGGTTCTTGTTTGGTTTTTCTCTATGTGAGGTCTTAGAGTTTGTGTTCGTCTTCTTGTCAAACTCAAGTTCATAAAAACGGCGTTTGTATGCTTCATCTTTGCGTTTTCGGTGTTGATGATTTTGCCGGTTCATATTTGGGGAAGGTTCTCTTCTTTACCCTATTGGCATTTCTTCGCCATTGCTAGTTCTTAATATATCCAAAAAGCTTGAGTTATCTGATTTCGGAGTTCGTTTGCTGAAGCTTGAGTTCCCGATTGCTTGTTGTTGGATAGTACTTGTCGTCATCTATCCAACAAGCTTGAGTTTGCTGATTTCGGAGTTCGTTTGCTGAAGTTATGGCAGTTTTGGTCTTACTTGCATTCCTTCCATTGTGCTTGGGCATTTTGGCAGAGGCCAAGCGGTAGTACCGCTGGTACCCATGGTAGTACCGCTTAGGCGGTACTTCCGCTGGTTGGTACCGTGGCTAGTTCCGCTTGGTTTGTGTCTTCTGTTGCCCCTCAATTTTTCACAGTAGTATCGCTTGCTACTCGCGGCAGTACTGCTTAGGCGGTACTTCCGCTTGGGTTGAGTCTTCTGTATGCCCTGTGGTAGTAACACTCATTGCGGTACTTCCGCTCTGGCGCCGCTCGAACTACCGCTGGTTTCTCTGTTGCCTATTGACAATTAGCGGTAGTACCGCTTGCTGTAGCCGGTAGTACCGCTCCGGCGGAACTACCATGCGAGTACCGTTGTGGTACTCAGTAGGCCTTGGTGAAACTTCCACTCTTAGCGGTAGTACCAATCCTAGGAGCGGTAGTACTGCTTGAGCACGGCCAGTATGCATAACGGTTGGATTTCATGGGAAGCTATTTAAGGGGCTTTTTCCCCCCAATGGTTCCCCATCCTTTTCGGTAAGCTTTTGAGCACTTCTCTCTCCTCCATTATTGACTCTCTAAAACTTGCCTTTCTCTCCATCCCTCCAATGATTCTTGCATCTTCTTAAGGGAAAAGAGAGAGGAGATCTAGATCCACATTTCTACCATTCCATCTCTCCTCTAAGTAAGGGGAACCCTTTGGATCGAGATCTTGGAGTTCTTTGTGTTCTCTTCCTTGTTCTTCCTCTCATATTCCTCCATAGCTTTCGTTGCTTTGGTGGCATTTGAGAGTGAGGGACTTGAGCAATTCATGTGTTCTTGCCATTGCGTTAGTTGCATCGGTTTGAGTTCTCCACGCTGATACGTGGAAGTGAAAGTTCAGAAGCTTATTACTCTTGGGTGTTTGGGCAGCCTAGAGCTTGTGCCTCTTGGGTGCTTGGGCGTCCTAGACGGTTGGTGGTGTCGCGGATCTCAATCATTATGGTGTAAAGCTCCGGGCAAGCTTCGGGATCTCCAATTAAGTTGTGGAGTTTGCCCCGAGCAATTTGTACGGGTTTGGTGACCGCCCCCAAGGGTCACCATTTGTGCGGGTTCGGTGACCGCCCTCAAGGGTCCCTTAGTGAAATTATGGCATCTTGCATTGTGCGACGGCGTGAGGAGAATATGGTGGCCCTAGTGGCATTTTGGGGAGTATTGTGCCTACACACCGCTCTAACGGAGATTAGCATCCACAAGGGTGTAAACGTCGGGAGACATCGTCGTCTCACGTGGCTCGGTTATTTCTTACCCGAGCCCTTTTCTTATGCACTTACTTTGTGATAGCCTTAGTGCTTCATGTTATATATCTTGCTATCACTTAGTTGTTTATCTTGCTTGGTATAAGTTGTTGTGCACATAGTTGAGACTAGTATATTTAGGTTATGTGCTTGATAAATTAAACGGTAGTTTTATTCCACACTTGTTCAAGTCTAAACCGTAATTATTTTTAAAGTGCCTATTCACCCCACCCCCCCACCCCCTCTAGGCGACATCCACATCCTTTCACAAAGTATAAGGAAGAAGAAAAAAAGGAAGAAAACCAGTTAAGAAAAAAAATGAAAAACCATAATAAAAAAACCAAGAAAACCCGGCCCCAAACAGTGAAAACTGAACAAAAAACAGGAACAAAAAACAGGAACAAAAAACACAAAGAGAGAAAACCGAAAGCATTGCTACAGTGATGGCCCAGCCAGGTCGCGAAGCAGTTCAGGCGAGGGGAGCTACCATCTCGCTATAAGCAAGATATACCTCCCGCGTTCGCTCGATGCCTCTCATTGATTTGGCTTTTTTAGGGTTTCATTGATTCGGCTTAACGATTAGCGAACGATGCCTAGCAGTATCATCAGGCCCAAATAACACAGCCCAAACCTTCCCAGCGATCAGCCGGTCACTTTTCTTCTTTGCTTTTGTTCCAGTACTCCAGGCATAAAGTGTATGATCGTGTAGAGTGGAAGTTTTTGGAGAAAATGATGTTGAAGTTGGGTTTTCACGAAGAAATTGTGAAACTCCTGATGGCATGTGTGACCTCTGTAAAATACAAGGTTCGGTTTAATGATCAAGAGACTGAAGGATTTATTCCTACTAGGGGGCTCCGTCAAGGGGACCCCTTATCACCATATTTGTTTCTTTTGTGTGCAGAAGGCTTATCTAGTGCCTTGGCTCATCAACAGGAGGTTCATGGCATTGAAGGTATCCGGGTGTGTGCATAAATGCACCATCAGTATCGCATCTACTTTTCGCTGATGATTCCTTCATCCTTATGAAGGCTGATATGACTAATGCAACCTTGATGAGTCAAGTATTGGATGAATATTGTGCTAGCTCAGGACAATTGGTGAGTGTTGGAAAGAGCAGTATTTATTTCAGTCCCAATGTGAATGTGGATGTGAAGGCTGACATGTGTGCAGAATTAAATATGATGACATAAGCAATCTCAGATACATATCTCGGTCTCCCTTCTATGGTGGGCCTAGATAGAAGTGATAGTTTCACCCACCTTGTTGAAAGAATCATTAACAGATTGAAGGGTTGGAAGGAGAAAATCTTGTCCATGGGAGGCAAAGAGATCCTATTGAAGGCAGTGATCCAGTCTATTCCTGTTTTTGCTATGGCTGTTTTTAATATCCCAAACAAAGTGTGTAAAGAAATTACAGATGCAATGGCAGGATTCTGGTGGGGTGATACTGAGGAAGAGAAGAAAATGCATTGGCTAGCATGGTGGCGCATGTGCCTTCCAAAGGAGAAAGGAGGCATGGGCTTTCGAGATCTACATGCTTTTAATCTAGCTATGCTGGCCAAGCAGAGCTGGAGGATGATAACACACCCCGATACACTTTGTGCACTGGTGTTACGAGCAAAGTATTTTCCAGTTGGTAATTTACTCAAAGCGCCCAAAGAAAGGATCTTCTTTCACTTGGCAAAGTATCGTGGCTGGGTTTCAAACTTTCAGAAGGTGATATATTTGGAGAGTGGGGATAGGAGAAAAAATAAATATTTAGGAGGATCACTGGATCCCTAGCAGCCCCACAAGAATGGTATACACTAGGAAAGTGGGCATCCTATTGAGAAGAGTTGATGAGTTAATTGATCCACTTTCGGGGTCATGGGATGATCTTCTAATCAGAAACATTTTCCTACCCGTGGATGCAGAAAGAATTTTGATAATTCCCCTATCTGAGCACGAGAATGAGGACTTTGTGGCATGGCATAAAACAAAGTCCTTTACTTTTTCTATCCGTTCAGCATACTATACCGAGTGGGAACACCAATTTGGCCCTTGTATGGCGAGTACAAAAGGTCCTTCGACTATAAATCCAGTGTGGGAAATCGTGTGGAAGTTGCAAGTTCCGAGCAAGATCAAAATATACATGTGGCGTGCGCTACGAGGGGTGATCCCAGGAATGGGTGTACTTGCTCATCGACATATCAAAGTTTCACCACAGTGCCCGATTTGCAGGGATGGGGCGAAGGACATTAGACATTTATTGTTCACTTATGACAGGGCTCGTAAGGTATGGAAGGCTATGGGAGTTATGGATCATATTGACAAGGCTTTAATGGTCGATCGCTCTAGCTCAGTTGTTCTAGAAGAATTGTTGCGGTGGACAGCTCAAAAATCTCCGATTCTTGGGCATCTTGGTCTTCATGAGACAGTGGCTGTAGGAACTTGGTATATATGGTATGAACACCGTGAAGCGAAGAAAGGGATTATGGTAAAGACACCGACAAGCTTAGCTTTCGCTATACATGCAATTGCATCAAACTATGCGGGTCAGATTCCAGATGAGCAAGAAGAAGTGGTACGATGGACACATCCAGCGGGAACATATAAAGTTAACATCGATGCTGCTTTGTTTCATGATGGTTTGGGTGCAGTGGCAGCCATCATCAGAGACTCTAGAGAATAGGTTGTTGCGGGGCTGGCAGAACCCTTTATTCATGCACATGATGCTGCGTCGGCAGAAGCCCTAGCGCTGAGATGAGGTCTTTGGCTAGTCCACACGATCCGATGTTCAAGAGTACAAATGGAATCGGACAGTCTAGAGATAATTGAAGCTTGCAATGGAGAGAAGGATATCTGGGCACCTTACTCTGCTATCACTACTGGAATCGACATATACGCCGGGTGCCACGAACACTCGGCAAAGGGCCAATAACTGCCGGCAAAGCCTTTGACGAACGTTGCACTCGGCAAAGGCCAGCCGGCAAACACCTCTCAGGCAAACATGAATTTGCCGAGACCCTGGACACGGACTCTCGGCAAAGAGTTTGCCGAGACCCAAAAAGTGCCTCTTGGCAAAATAAAGTAGCTAACGGACGACAGACAGGGCCGGCCATTGCCACGTGTCCAGCACCTAACATGTGGGTCTCGAAGAATAGGCCGAGAGGGACACTCGGCAAAGATATCCAATAGGAAAGTGCCACATGTCCATTGCTTGGCATGTGGGTCCCGCAGAATATGCCGAGCACCTTCTTTGCCGAGAGGAGCCCTCGGCAAAGATAGCCAATAGGAAAGTTCCACATGTCCAGTGCCTGGCATGCGGGTCCCGCAGAATATGCCGAGCGCCATCTATGCCGAGAGGAGCCCTCGGCAAAGATAGCCAATAGGAAAGTGCCATGTGTCCAGGGCCTGACATGCGGGTCCCGTAGAATATGCCGAGCACCGTCTTTGCCGAGAGGAGCCCTCGGCAAAGATAGCCAATAGGAAAGTGCCACGTGTCCAGCGCCTGACATGCGGGTCCCACAGAATATGCCGAGCGCCGTCTTTGCCGAGAGGAGCCCTCGGCAAATATAGCCAATGTCAGGACCGGTTTTCCAGGATATTAATTTCCCAGTAAACGATCCTTGTACACACCAGCCCTAGGATTACTGTTAGCTGATGAGACACATTCTTGATACAGATATTCCAAGCAAAATACAATATTTGGATTACACGACCATGATGGTCTATGAGTACAACAAAAATCTCTAGAGGTTAATGGTGGAAGCGGTTTGCGGATCATCAGCGTCTATGGGACTACATTTCCCACAGGAACAGCTGACCTGGATAACTCCTATCTTCGCGGGGCTGCTATCTTCGTTGCCTAGGTTCCGGGGCTGTCGTCATTGCGCTTCTCTCCAAGCAAGATATCTGGCCAAGACAATAGCCAGGGACAAGCCAGTGAGTACTTTGAACGTACTCGCAAACATCATGAAAACAGGTATAACATAGCAGGTGGTTTTCATGCACTGACATAATCCACGATCATTTAGTCAGTCACGAAATAAAGTTCATGATGCAAGCAAGCAGGTCATTCATGTTAAGAATGAATAAGCAATCAGGGGATAAAAAATAAAATAAACCGATCGGGTGTCTGGAGCGACGCCTCGAAAGGCTAATAATATAAAACATGCCTCAGTCGGGCGTCTATGCGACGCCACATATAGGGCTTATAAGGAAAATAAATAACATGCGTGCCACAGTCGGGCGTCTGAGCGACGCCACATAAAGGGCTTATGAGGTAATAATCACAATGAGTATCCAGGAGGTAGAACCATCCCAGGGATACTCAATAATTCGAATAATACAAATGGTTAGTCCACAATAATAATAATCATAATCATCATTCGTCACACGTCATGATCAATATTCTAGTTTAGGAAATTTCCTCCGGAGACCGTCACTAAGACCGACACTTGACCCATCCCAGACTGTAGTCCTTAACCGCGGACACGGCTATTCGAATAGACATAAACTCTGCAGAGGGTGTACTCTTTACCCACGAGTAACAGATTCCTTTAGTCCTCCAGGACTAATTCCGCTTACGGTCTTTGAATTGAAAACACACCTGACCCGCACACACCAGCTTAACTTACTGGTGCCTGGAATCACCCACGACACTCGTTAAGCAAAACTCTAAGTGGGGAGGCTACAACCTCGATTAGCATGGGATCACAAAATTTATACCGCGTGCAAAACAGGGGAGCTACCCCCTCGCACCAACCGGAACACCCATGCCCCCGGACCAAGTGACATGCCTACCAGGGGTCACTGGTATCTTTCACTATGGCCTCTCTGTAAGGTGTGTTCTAAGAAAGGGGTTGACAACTTACTGAACCGTACCCTACCTGTGGCAGGGACAAGTGGTAGTACGAAGCAAGTATTGGGGTTACTGGCACAAGACTCGATCTACAGTCGACTCAGGAGGTTATGTGTTTCCTGCATGATTAGCATAACAAATATATTCCACACCATCAGACAGAATCACCACTCATCATACCTCACCATGCCTTACCGATCATACTTCTCCGGATTCCTTCTAGTAGTCATGAAAGCCATAAGAGGATGAATACTATCACAAGCATTTCAATTCCAACAGCAAGGAATTCTCATCATGCACTTGTAAATATGATCACACCATCACATGAAATGATGCATACTTCAAGTGAACTTGGTGTTGTAGTCACATCAATCGACACACAACAAATATTATACCAAGGTTCAGAATGCTTGCCTTCAATGTGTAGGTAGGTGAGGTGCACTCCAGAAACTTTTGAAAGTTTTTATCATCCCTCTAAAATCCTATTTTTGAAAACATTCAAATCAACATACATTTCAAAAACTGTACAGAAAAGTTGTTTGAAAATTTTCCAAATAAATATGAAAATAAACTAGAAGAAATTTAAGAGAGGTGGGAAAAAGAATCAAGTCAATTGGATTTTTATTTTAAAAGTTATGTCCAGTCAAAGAGGGGTCAAACTTCTGTTTTTAAACAAAACAGAAAAAGAAAATGTTTCAGACTAAAATGCGCTTTCGAGAAGGGGAAAACATACTTCACAGAAGGCGTGATCACTTAAGTCAGCGCGGACCGTCGGAAGGTCACTGACAGTGGGTCCGTTGGGCCCACTAGTCAGGTTTGACCAGTCGCCCGCGCCTCCTTCTTCCTCTGGCCGAGCAGAGGTGGAGCTCCGGCGATCCTCGCTGGCGGACGGTTGCTCCTTGGGGTCTCTCGGGGGCGGGAATGGGTTCCCTGAGGGCCGGCGGTCCTCCCGGTGGTCTCTACTACCGGAGAGGCGGGAAGGGTCATCGGCGGCGAGCTCCGAGGCGGACGTCGGCGTCGGGAGCAGTTGGGGGCCATGCCTACGGTGGTTCCTGAGCTAGGGCTAGCGAGGGAAATGGCTCGCGGGGTCGAGTGGGAGAGGATGGTGGCGTGGGGAAAGGCTAAGAGGCTCTGGCTGCAGCGGATTTGGCCGAGGGGCGGCGACGGCCGATGCTGCCGGAGGCGGGGAAGATGGCGGCTCCGGCCGAATTGGAGCAAGGGGGGCTCTCTACGGCTTGCCTGAGGATGCTGACGAACTCGAGAGAGGCCTGGGGGGCTATTTATAGCCGGGGAAGTCAGTTCCGTGGCGGCAGCGGATAACTCCGGCGGACTGTTGCTAGGGGAGAATTGGCCGCTGCTGGCGCTAGGGGACGAGCTCGAGGATGAGCTCGAGCTGTTCCAGGGGCTAGCTGGCGCGCTGGGGCTGCTTGGACGGCGCTGCTGTGGTAGGGGCCGGCTGCAGCTGACGGCTAGCCACCAAGGGAGCTCTACGGCGGCGCTGCGAGAAACCAGGGTGCGGCCGGAGTGTCTCTGCAACGTTGGAGGGGTCGGTGGTGTCCCTACGAGCGAGCTAAGGCCAGGGGTTGCGGTAGGTGGGGCGCGGCGACGCGGTTGCGCTGTCTGCAGTAGACGCGCTCTGGGCGCCCCCAGTGCACGCATGGTACGTGTTCGACCAAATGCCATTACTAGCTAAGGAGCTTGGGTTAAGGTGCAACTTAACAGGGTAGTTAGTGTGGTCACTATGGATCTATTAGACATGCTAGTTAGGCCAGTTGAGAAAATTCTTAATGCAAGTCTAAGAGCATGCCAAATCTGGTCATGCACATCAGCTGTTTGACAAAATGCCAGGGCCATTTAGAAAACTCTTCTGGTGACCAAAATTCCCAGGTTGAGGTCTCTTTAGATGTAGGTGATGATGGCATGGTTAGTTTGGCAAACAGAAAAACTTCCTAGTGCAAAATTTTCAAAAATTGTTTCTGGACAGAAATAAAATGGAGCCATAGCATGAGATTGCACTATGCCAATATAGCTAAGCTTCTGTACTTAAGAGTTTGGTACGGCTTACTATAAGTAGGAAAAAGCCCAAGGGCATTAGGGCAAGATAAAATGGGGTTGCAGTACAAAACTTTAAACTGGACCAGAATAGAAAATAGGATGATATGCTCAAATTTTCGAAAACACCAAGTTGGCTTTTTGCTCAAAAGTGATCCGGGGACATCACATGACTTCTACAAATTTTTGTAGAATTTTAAAATGAATTTATCAAATGGTTGCAGTGCAAATGAGATTCTTAAGAGACTGAAAATGCTATAATAAAAGAAATAAAGTTTGGAAAAATAATAACAATGCTTCCACTGATCATATTAAATAAAAGTGAAAAGGTTTTCAGCAAACTTTTAAGTCTCTTAATATTTTTGAAAAGCTTCTACTTGGAGTGAAAATTTCATAAATCACAGAGACGGAGTGGTTCTGAATTCAATAGATGATCCAAAAATAAAAATTTAAATACCTGGCAAAATTTTCATTAATAAAACATGATTAAATTTTTTAGGGTGTTACAACACTACCCCCCTTAAGAAAAATCTCGTCCTCGAGATTTGCTAAGGACGGTTTCAAAAATATTACTCCTACTACCACATAGTAATGACACGGAAAACAAATATTCTACTCACGTGATACGACGTGGGTACAGTGACAGTGCAGATAATTGGTGCAATTACAGCGGGGTACTGGCGTTGTGAGAAAAATCTACGGTTGGGGAAACAGAGAAATTTCTACTTAGGGCTACGGTAAATTTGGAAAGAATAAAATTCTAATTGCAAATTTCGCTAGTCGTACCCGAGTGCACAGTGCTCTCTCTGGCTGACAGATGGACCCAGGGCCCCTTGTCAGTCTCTTCTTCTACCTCAGTCCTCCTCTCCTCTCTCTCCCTCGCCCGCTTTCCCGCGCTTTCCCCACCGGCGGCGTCTACCGCGTAGGGCATCTAGGCCGTACCGCGGTAGTGCGCAGCATGCTAGCTGCCGGCGCAGCGTGCACTCACTTCGCAGGGCAGTGCACTGTCGGTACTGCTCGCGGCTTCGTCTCCGAACACCGGCAATCGAGCGACGAGCGGCGCTGGTGGACTTCGCCCACCGTACACCGATCTCGAGCTATAAAATGACCGCGGTGCTCTTGTCTTCTCCACACCTGGCCTCGTTTCTTCTTCTTCTTCCTTCTCCTTCATTTCTGCTTGCAGGAGCTCGAGGCGAGGCTCTAATGGCGGAGGTGAGCCCAGACTGGCTCACGGTCCTGCTGTGCGGAGGGGTAGCGGCATTGCTCGGGTTCTCGATGCTCCTATGCGCGATGATCCACGATGATCGCCGTGATGCTGCTGCTCGAGTGTTAGCTCTCCGCGGCGGCGGTGATCACGAGGATTAGGTACCGATGCTGTGTACGAGTGGGTGCTAGTGTGTTAGCGGCAAACTCGCAAAATAAAATACCCACAAATTTGTGTGTGGTTTCGCACTTAGTGCATGTGGTCGAGTGGGTGTGGCTGTGAGCCGGTTGCCGTGGCGTTGCGTGAATTTAAATCTAGGTTACGGGAAAATATTTGTTGCAGTGGCTCAAAGAAAATCCCACCTCGAGATTTACTGAGAGTGAAAACAGTTGATTTTATAATCATAGCAGTAAAAATCACTCACATACCAGTGCAATCAAATAATTAATTCATAGCACAAACATAAGATACAATACATATATTTTCACACATAAATAAATGCTAGGCTAACAAACATAATAGTGGCGTCTACGGCGCAAACATAAAATATGCAGGGTCCTGAGGAAATATTTCTGGCACTGGGACACATTCTTCCTCTTCTGGGGAGAGCGGATGAACTAGTCGAAGAACGCGCCACTCCTGGTCTGGCCTCAGTGGTCTGCCAATGGCGATCTGAGGATTCATAAAAGCAAGATTCTGGAGAAAATCCATCACACGCTGGGTCAAACGCTCTTGAGCGATGACGTACTGGACAAGGTTGGCCAGTACTAGGTCTCCCTCTATTCGTCCACCGGGAAAAGATGCTTCTTCTCCGGGTGCTGCACGGCTCGGGTAGTAATAATACCCCCTTTTGCTGGCATAGGGTACTGCGAATCGAAGGCGGGTAATCGCTTCGTAGGCAGCAACCTCTATGGCCATTTGCGGAGTTGGCTAGATTTCCCGATGAAGGAAACTTTCGTTGGGTCTTGGTTTTGGTTTACGGGAGGGATGTGTACTACTGCCCAATATTTCGAGGCGAATGAGGTGATCCTCGATTTGAACAGCTCGTACTGGGGTGGTTGGGGAGAACGCATGGTTCTGTGGGTAAAGTCCCACAATATTTTAACAAAGCTGTCAGGGGTTGCATCTGGGGTCCTCAGATGAATTCTAAGGTTTGACATGGCTAAAAATGGCTGTGAGGGCGGTGCACAAAGTGAGGGATGCTTCGTAAGGTCACGGAATGGCCTCTTATATAGCATCCGGGCTGGGTTACCTATTGTGGTGTGGGGGTGATCTCGGTTGTCGGTTTAGCTTTATGGGGGTCGGGGTCAATGCCACAGATATACATATCTCACAAAAAGTGATGTATTACTATGGTTGTCAGCAGGGGTGGTTTTTGGTAGCTACGCCCAGAATTTAATATGTAACCAAATGCCAAAACATTTATGCCTGATTACTTGTAGTACTATTAAAATAGTGACAAACAAGCATGCTGCAATTTATTATTGGTGATACAAGGTCACATTATTACAAGGCGTAGGAGTACTAAGACTTGGTACTACTCGAGTGGCTTAGTCTACCTCGTTGATATCTAGTCGAGCGGGCCTGGCAGACGTCGAGGCTTCTCTCTGGGCTTCACTGTCTGGGTTGACTGGGTTAGGATGGGGAGTTGCGGGGTTGGGGTAGCGATGATGACCATCGCGGGGGTTGGTGGTCACAATCCCGTTGGAGTATGTTCCCAAAAGGCGACGAAGCTCCTCCGAGGATACAAATATGTTCCGGTCGGATGCAGGGGCAGGCTTTGATGACTCGATCGGTTGTCCGAACAGCACGACGGGGTTGTCGGCGTCGGGCACCACTTCTCTTCTTGCCGAGGCTCGGCGAGCAAGTTCTCCACGAGCTACGATCAGATCAAGGGTGACTTGATCAAATAGTGCCTCTAGTGCACTTAGGTAGCGTACAAGATGCAACAATGCTGGGTCCGTCTCGTGGTCTCCGTTGGCGATCTGGGGTGGTCTACCATAACCCTCACGGCTAGGGTAGTAGTAGAACGAGCGGCAGTTAACTCTGGTGCGACACGTGCCGAAGTTGAACTATAGCCTCTCGAGCTGCTAGCTGGTTGGCTTGTGGCTCAAAGGAAGTTGATCTTCCGGTGAACCTGTAGGGACGCTCTGGTGCGATACCTCTGCCGTAGATGTGCACCGTGGTCCAGAAGTGAAGATTCTCATCACTCGTGCGCTCTTGGTACACAACATATTCTGGGGGCTCCTCTAATGCAAAGGCACGACGGGTGAGGTTGGCTAGGATGGTTACAAAACCTCCAAGGTTGGTTGCTATGGTCTCATTGTGAACACTGGCACCAGGCATCTTGGATTGGTCTTGGATGGATGGCTGTGGTGTGCTGGGTTGGGGCAAGCGTTTTCTTTATAGAAAGAAAACGGAGTCTTCCTTCGCACGCTTGCGAGTGAGACAATTTAGATGTCGGTCACAGGCGTGTGATCGATGGGCTAGGCTGATAGGTTAGGCACCGACTGCCAAAAGGTGTCGGGGTCACTGTGTGGCTATCGGATAGGACAGGCTTGGCTATGGTTAGGGTCAGGCCTGGTGGGTGGGTTAACCTAGGTTTATTGACCCGGCTAAGATAGGATTAGCCAATGGTCAGCCTGGCTCTGATACCAAGGTTGCCAGGAACGGTTGTCCAGGATATTAATTTCCAGTAAATGGTCCTTGTGCTCACCAGCCCCAGGATTACTGTTAGCCGATGAGACACATTCTTGATATAGATATTCCAAGCAAAATACAATATTTGGAGTACACGACCATGATGGTCTATGAGTACAACAAAAATCTCTAAAGGTTAATGGTGGAAGCGGTTTGCGGATCATCAGCGTCTATGGGACTCCATTTCCCACAGGAACAGCTGACCTAGATAACTCCTATCTTCATGGGGCTGCTATCTTCGTTGCCTAGGTTCCGGGGCTGTCGCCATTGCGCTTCTCTCCAAGCAAGATATCTGGCCAAGACAATAGCCAGGGACAAGCCAGTGAGTACTTTGAATGTACTCGCAAACATCATGAAAACAGGTATAACATAGCAGATGGTATTCATGCACTGAAATAATCCACGATCACTTAGTCAGTCACGAAATAAAGTTCATGGTGCATGCAAGCAGGTCATTCATGTTAAGAATGAATAAGCAATCAGGGGATAAAAAATAAAATAAACCAATCGGGTGTCTGGAGCGACGCCTCGAAAGGGTAATAATATAAAACATGCCTCAGTCGGGCATCTGTGCGACGCCACATAAAGGGCTTATAAGGAAAATAAACAACATGCGTGCCACAGTCGAGCGTCTGAGCAACGCCACATAAAGGGCTTATAAGGTAATAATCACAATGAGTATCCAGGAGGTAGAACCATCCCAGGGATACTCAATAATTCGAATAATACAAATGGTTAGTCCACAATAATAATAATCATAATCATCATTCGTCACACGTCATGATCAATATTTTGGTTTAGGAATTTTCCTCCGGAGACCGACACTAAGACCGACACTTGACCCATCCCAGACTGTAGTCCATAACCGCGGACACGGTTATTCGAATAGATATAAACTCTGCAGAGGGTGTACTCTTTACCCACGAGTAACGGATTCCTTTAGTCCTTCGGGACTAATTCCGCCTACGGTCTTTGAATTGAAAACACACCTGACCCGCACACACCAGCTTAACTTACCCGTGCTTGGAATCACCCACGACACTCGTTAAGCAAAACTCTAAGTGGGGAGGCTACAACCTCGATTAGCATGGGATCACAAAATTTATACCGTGCGCAAAACAGGGGAGCTACCCCCTCGGACCAACCGGAACACCCATGCCCCCGGACCAAGTGACATGCCTACCAGGGGCCACTGGTATCTTTCACTATGGCCTCTCTGTAAGGTGTGTGCTAAGAAAGGGGTTTACAACTTACTGAACCGTACCCTACCTGCGGGAGGGACAAGTGGTAGTACGATGCAAGTATGGGGGTTACTGGGACAAGACTCGATCTACGGTCGACTCAGGAGGTTATGTGTTTCCTGCATGATTAGCATAACAAATATATTCCACACCATCAGACAGAATCACCACTCATCATACCTCACCATGCCTTACCGATCATACTCGTCCCAACGAAATGTCAGTATCAAGCTCGTGTCTACCCGAGACAGAGACGTCTCCGGATTCCTTCCGGTAGGCATGAAAGGCATAAGAGGATGAATACTGTCACAAGCATTTCAATTCCAACAGCAAGGAATTCTCATCATGCTCTTGTAAATAGGATCACACCATCACCTGAAATGATGCATACTTCAAGTCAACTTGGTTTTGTAGTCACATCAAACGACACACAACAAATATTATACCAAGGTTCAGAATGCTTGCCTTCAATGTGTACGTAGGTGAGGTGCACTACAGAAACTTTTGAACGTTTTTATCTTCCCTCCAAAATCCTATTTTTGAAAAATTCAAATCTACATACATTTCAAAAACTGTACAGAAAAGTTGTTTGAAAATTTCCTGAATAAATATGAAAATAAACTAGAGGGAATTTAAGAGAGGTGGGAAAAAGAATCAAGTCAATTGGATTTTTATTTTAAAAGTTATGTCCAGTCAAAGAGGGGTCAAACTTTTGTTTTTAAACAAAACAGAAAAAGAAAACGTTTTAGACTAAAATACGCTTTCGAGAAGGGGAAAACGTACTTCACAAAAGGCATGATCACTTAAGTCAGCGCGGGCCGTCGCGAGGTCACTGACAGTGGGTCCGTTGGGCCCACTGGTCAGGTTTGACAAGTCGCCCGCGCCTCCTTCTTCCTCTGGCCGAGCGGAGGTGGAGCTCCGGTGATCCTCGCCGACGGACGGTTGCTCCTTGGGGTATCTCGGGAGCGGTAATGGGTTCCCTGAGAGCCGGCGGTCCTCCCGATGGTCTCCACTACCGGAGAGGCGGGAAGGGTCGTCGGCGGGGAGCTCCGAGGCGGACGGCGGCGTCGGGAGCAGTTGGGGGGCTTGCCTACGGTGGTTCCCGAGTTGGGGCTAGCGGGGGAAATGGCTCGTGAGGTTTAGTGGGAGAGGATGGTGGCGTGGGGAAAGGCTAAGAGGCTCTGGCTGCGGCGGATTTAGCCGAGGGGCGGCGACGGCCGATGTTGCCGGAGGCGGGGAACATGGTGGCTCCGGCCGAAATGGAGCAAGGGTGGCTCTCTACGGCTTGCCTGAGGATGCTGATGAACTCGAGAGAGGCCTGGGGGGGCTATTTATAGCCGGGGAAGTCGGTTCCGCGGCGGCAGCGGATAACTCCGGCGGACTGTTGCTAGGGGAGACGTGGCGGCTACTGGCGCTAGCGGACGAGCTCGAGGATGAGCTTGAGCTGTTCCAAGGGCTAGCTGGCGCGCTGGGGCTGCTTGGACAGCGCTGCTGTGGTAGGGGCCAGCTGCAGCCGACGGCTAGCCGCCAAGGGAGCTCTGCGACGGCGCTGCGAGAAACCAGGGGGCGGCCGGAGTGTATCTGCGGCATTGGAGGGGTCGGGGGTGTCCCTACGAGCGAGCTAAGGCCAGGGGTTGCGGTAGGTGGGGCGGGGTGACGCGGTTGTGCTGTTTGCAGTAGACGCGATCTGGGCGCCCCAGTGCACGCATGGTAGGTGTTCGACCAAATGCCATTACTAGCTAGGAGCTTGGGTTAAGGTGCAACTTAACAGGGTAGTTAGGGTGGTCACTATGGATCTATTAGACATGCTGGTTAGGCCAGTTGAGAAAATTCTTAATGCAAGTCTAAGAGCATGCCAAATCGGGTCATGCACATCAGCTGTTTGACAAAATGCCAGGGCCATTTAGAAAACTCTTCTGGTGACCAAAATTCCCAGGTTGAGGTCTCTTTAGATGCAGGTGATGATGGCATGTTTAGTTTGGCAAACACAAAAACTTGCTAGTGCAAAAATTTCAAAAATTGTTTCTGGACAGAAATAAAATGGAGCTATAGCATGAGATTGCACTATGCCAATATAGCTAAGCTTCTGTACTTAAGAGTTTGGTAGGGCTTACTATAAGTAGGAAAAATCCCAAGGGCATTAGGGCAAGATAAAATGGGGTTGCAGTACAAAACTTTAAACTGGACCAGAATAGAAAATAGGATGATATGCTCAAATTTTCGAAAACACCAAGTTGGCTTTTTGCTCAAAAGTGATCCATGGACATCACATGACATCTACAATTTTTTGTAGAATTTTAAAATGAATTTATCAAATGGTTGCAGTGCAAATGAGATTCTTAAAAGAGTGAAAATGCTATAATAAAAGAAATAAAGTTTGGAAAAAATAATAACAATGCTTCCACTGATCATATCAAATAAAAGTGAAAAGGTTTTAAGCAAACTTTTAAGTCTCTTAATATTTTTGAAAAGCTTCTACTTGGAGGGAAAATTTCATAAATCACACAGAAGGAGTGATTCTGAAATTAATAGATGATCCAAAAATAAAAATTTAAATACCTGGCAAAATTTTAATTAATAAAACTTGATTAAATTTTTTGGGGTGTTACAACACTACCCCCCTTAAGAAAAATCTCGTCTTCGAGATTTGCTAAGGACGGTTTCAAAAATATTACTCCTACTACCACACAGTAATGACACGAAAAACAAATATTCTACTCATGCGATACGACATGGGTACAGTGACAGTGCAGATAATTACTGCAATTACAGCGGGGTACTGGCGTTGTGAGAAAAACTACGGTTGGGGAAACCGAGAAATTTCTACTTAGGGCTACGGTAAATTTGGAAAGAATAACATTCTAATTCCAAATTTCGCTGGTCGTACCCGAGTGCACAGTGCTCTCTCTGGCTGACAGGTGGACCCAGGGCCCCTTGTCAGTCTCTTCTTCTACCTCAGTCCTCCTCTCCTCTCTCTCTCGTGCGGTTTCCCGTGCTTTCTCCCCCAACGGCGTCTACCGCGTAGGGCATCCATGCCATACTGCGGTAGTGCGCGGCATGCTAGCTGCCGCCGCCGGGTGCACTCACTTCGCGGGGCAGTGCCCTGTCGGTACTGCTCGCGGATTCATCTCCGAACACCAGCGATCGAGCGACGAGCGGCGCAGGTGGACTTTGCCCACCGTACACCGATCTCGAGCTATAAAACGACCGCGGTGCTCTTCTCTTCTCCACACCTGGCCTCGTTTCTTCTTCTTCTTCCTTCTCGTTCATTTCTGCTTGCAGGAGCTTGAGGCGAGGCTCTAATGGCGGAGGTGAGCCCGGACTGGTTCATGGTCCTGCTATGCGGAGGGGTAGCGGCATTGCTCGGGTTCTCGGTGCTCCTATGCGTGATGATTGCCGTGATGCTGCTGCTCGAGTGTTAGCTCTCTGTGGCGGCGGTGATCACGAGGATTAGGTACCGATGCTATGTACAAGTGGGCGCTAGTGTGTTAGCGGCAAACTCGCAAAATAAAATACCCACAAATTTGTGCGTGGTTTCGCACTTAGTGCATGTGATCGAGTGGGTGTGGCTGTGAGCCGGTTGTCGTGGCGTTGCGTGTATTTAAATCTAGGTTACGGGAAAATATTTGTTGTAGTGGCTCAAAGAAAATCCCACCTCAAGGTTTACTGAGAGTGAAAACAGTTGATTTTATAATCATAGCAGTGAAAATCACTCACATACCAGTGCAATCAAATAATTAATTCATAGCACAAACATAAGATACAATACATATATTTTCACACATAACTAAATGCTAGGCTAACAAACATAATAGTGGCGTCTACCGCGCAAACATAAAATATGCAGGGTCCTGAGGAAATGTTTCCGGCACTGGGACACATTCTTCCTCTTCTGGGGAGAGCGGATGAACTAGTCGAAGAACGCGCCTCTCCTGGTCTGGCCTCAGTGGTCTGCCAATTGCGGTCTGAGGATTCATAAAAGCAAGATTCTGGAGAAAATCCATCACTCGCTGGGTCAAATGCTCTTGAGCGATGACATACTGGACAAGGTTGGCCAGTACTGGGTCTCCCTCTATTCGTCCACGGGGAGAAGATGCTTCTTTTCCGGGTGCTGCACGGCTCGGGAAGTAATACTACCCCCTTTCGCTGGCATAGGGTACTGCGAATCGAAGGCGGGTAATCGCTTCGTAGGCAGCAACCTCTATGGCCATTTGCGCAGTTGGCATAGATTTCCCGATGAAGGAAACTTCCGTTGGGTCTTGGTTTGGGTTTACGGGAGGGATGTGTACTACTGCCCAATATTTCGAGGCGAATGAGGTGATCCTCGATTTGAACAGCTCATACTGGGGTGGTTGGGGAGAACCCATGGTTCTGTGCGTAAAGTCCCACAATATTTTAACAAAGCTGCAAGGGGTTGCATCTGGGGTCCTTAGATGAAGTCTAGGGTTTGACATGGCTAAAAATGGCTGTGAGGGCGGTGCACAAAGTGAGGGATGCTTGGTAAGGTCACGGAGTGTCCTCTTATATAGCATCCGGGCTGGGTTACCTATTGCGGTGTGGTGGCGATCTCGGTTGTCGGTTCAGCTTTATGGGGGTCGGGGTCAATGCCATAGATATACATATCTCACAAAAAGTGAGGTATTACTGTGGTTGTCAGCTGGGGTGGTTTTTGGTAGCTACGCCCAGAATTTAATATGTAACCAAACGCCAAAACATTTATGCCTACTTACTTGTAGTACTATTAAAATAGTGACAAACAAGCATTCTGCAATTTATTATTGGTGATACTAGGTCACATTATTACAAGGCGTAGGAGTACTAAGACTTGGTACTACTCGACTGGCTTAGTCTACCTCGTTGATATCTAGTCGAGCGGGCCTTGCAGACGTCGAGGCTTCTCTCTGGGCTTCACTGTCTGGGTTGACTGGGTTAGGATGGGGAGTTGCGGGGTCGGGGTAGCGATGATGACCATCGCGGGGGTTGGTGGTCACAATCCCGTTGGAGTATGTTCCCAAAAGGCGACGAAGCTCCTCCGAGGATACAAATATGTTCCGGTCGGTTGTAGGGGCAGGCTTTGATGACTCGATCGGTTGTCTAAACAGCACGACGGGGTTGCCGGCGTCGGGCACCACTTCTCTTCTTGCCGAGGCTCGGCGAGCAAGTTCTCCACGAGCTGCGATCAGATCAAGGGTGACTTGATCAAATAGTGCCTCTAGTGCACTTAGGTAGCGCACAAGATGCAACAATGCAGGGTCCTTCTCGTGGTCTCCGTTGGCGATCTGGGGCGGTCTACCATAACCCTCACGGCTAGGGTAGTAGTAGAACGAGCGGCAGTTAACTCTTGGCGACAGGTGCCGAAGTTGAACTATAGCCTCTCGAGCTGCTAGCAGGATGGCTTGTGGCTCAAAGGAAGTTGATCTTCCGGTGAACCTGTAGGGACGCTCTGGTGCGATACCTCTGCCGTAGATGTGCACCGTGGCCCAGAAGTGATGATTCTCATCACTCGTGCGCTCTTGGTACACAACATATTCTGGGGGCTCCTCTAATGCAAAGGGACGACGGGTGATATTGGCTAGGATGGTTACAAAACCTCCAAGGTTGGTTGCTGTGCTCTCATTGTGAACACCGGCACCAGGCATCTTGGATTGGTCTTGGATGGATGGATGTGGTGTGATGGGTTGGGGCAAGCGTTTTCTTTATAGAAACAAAACGGAGTCTTCCTTCGCACGCTTGCGAATGAGACAATTTAGGTGTCGGTCACAGGCGTGTGATCCATGGGCTAGGCTGATAGGTTAGGCACCGACTGCCAAAAGGTGTCGGGGTCACTGTGTGGCTATCGGATATGATAGGATTGGCTATGGTTAGGGTAAGGCCTGGTGGGTGGGTTAACCTAGGTTTATTGACCCGGCTAAGATAGGATTAGCCAATGGTCAGCCTGGCTCTGATACCAAGGTTGTCAGGACCGGTTGAAGTTTGTGTTACCCTGAGTGCTTTTCCAGGACTGGACTTGCACGACATCGTGGCCAAGGTGGAGCGGCATGGCATCTACCGCATTGACGACGACGAGTCTCGATGGTGTGGCGCAGCGGGGGCTTGACGGAGGAAGCGTGATGATGGACGCGCGCAGGGCAGCGGCGTTGTTTGGCGTCGTGGCAGCGTCGCTGGCTGGCCGGCCTGGCAACACTACTGCAGGAATGCCTAGCAGTGGCGGGTGGGAAAAGCTTAGCAGTTGCGGGCGAGGCTCCTAGGGGCACCCACCACTGACCTCCCACCACTACTATAATGGCATCAGTGACGGGCGCGCGCCCGCCACTGGTAGGGGTTCTGCCGTGGCGGGCATATATTAACGCCCGCCACTGGAGTATACTGTTAGTTGTGGTGGGCAATCTGGGGCACCTGCCACAAGTACATGTTCAGCCGCCAACACAAACTGTAGCCGACAATAAATAGGAACAGCAACTAACGTATGCAATCATACACATAACATCATAAACATTACAATAGATGTGTCTCAGATTAGCCGCAACACATTTAACATAACAATAATCTAAATACAATACAATAGATGTACGCATTAGAGTACAACTCACGTAACATAGAACTGTTACGACAACACTCCATATTTGTCCTTCGGGTGGACATTTCTCGCTCTTAAGTTGAGTACTTCGACCGTTAGTGATGGTCGTTCTTCACCCTCTCCTCCTGCTTTACCAAGGTCTCGGAGGAGGAAGAGGGAGAAGAACGACCCCCTACGACAACAGTCGGTTCATCTCGCAAGTGGTTGTATATATGGTGTACACTCACTGACTCACTTTATTTTCGACTATCGGTGATGGTCTTCCTTCATCTTCTCCTCCTGCTTTACCAAAGTCTAAGAGGAAGAGAAGAAGAAGGACGACCCCCTACGACAACAGTCGGTGTCCTCCTCTCAGAACAACTCTCATCTCAGTTTGTGGATTAAGACTGAGTATTGTCCACCCGAATTAAAATATAATTAAGTAGCTCGTCCATAAAAACTTGTAAATTTACGGAAAATATCGGCATGACCTTTGCTTGAAATCGGACAAATTGAGTGTCAGAAATTAAGCGAAACGGAACTTAATCCATGTTTCGCCAAAACATTGGCACTCATTATGAATACCTGCATCATGAACAAAATACTCCCTCCGTTCCTTTATATAAGGTGTATTTGTTTTTTGATAAAATTCCAGAATGTAAGGTGCATTTGTTCTAATTCCCCATAATTCCCTTGCTAGCCCTCCTAAAAAAGGAAAGCATCTCTTTTCTGATTGTCTGGATCTCTCCTTATAGCAAAAGAAGGAAACTATCTCTTTGTCGATTGCATATATCTCATATTTTTTTGGACTAATGGATTCACTTTCCACTAACCAACAAATTTTCCAAGGGTAATTTAGTCTTAATATGTCTATAATTAGGTGCCTCGGTCACCGTGTCGAAAATAATACACCTTACATAAAGGAACGGAGGGAGTATGGTACTATATGTTGATCCATGTGCAGTACATAATCCTCTAGCACAAGCAATCAAATTTAAAAGGTCTAATTACAAAGATTCAATGGTACATCATATAACAAGAGACAACTACAGTACATCCTATAACAAATTTGAACTACACTAACAAAATGTGGCTAATGTACAAGTACAATAAATTAGAACAACTAAAATCTCCATTAACAGAGAGAGGGGAGGTGTGCTTATCGGGGCCGATGGAGACGGCGGGCGGGACGAGGACGATGGCGAAGGCAGAGGCGGACGATGAGTTTGACGGGGACGCCGACAACGTTGGAGGCGGAGGAAGGCGTGGGCGACGGTCACGGGGAAGTAGTTGGAGGTGACGTTGGACGGCGAGGCCGAGTAACTTCAAGGCGGCGACAGACGGCGCAGGCGACGCCGTTCGAGGCGGCGGACCGCAACCTCGCCGGTGGTGGCAGCGGACGACGCCACGCCGCATGCAACGGCGGCGAAGAGAGAGAGAGACAGAGGGAGAAAGAGTTGTGTCTGGATGGATAAGATTTGACTGGTTGCGGGTGGGGGGAGGGGTCGATAAGGTCGTGCATAATAGTGACGAGCAGCCTATAGTACCCGCGATAGCTATGTTTGAGTGGTAGGCGGCAGGGTGACCGCCACTGATTAGCGAGGCATCAGTGGCGGGCTTTTGTAAGCGCCCGCCACTGCTTCCTTTCGCTCATGAAGACATTAGTAAGAGTGTACCAGTGGCGGGTCCTTACTTGCCCCCGCCACTGTTACGTTCATAGCAGTGGCAAGCAATTTTTAGCACCCGCCATTGCAATTTTTCCAAAGTAGCTGTGGCAGGTGCTTGGCCGCGCCCGCCACTCTTTAAGGGCCACCTATAAGACTTTTTCCAGTAGTGCAAGGATGATGTTGATCTCTTTCCTGCAGATGGGTCAGTGGTTCAATGGTGGTGGCAGCTTCTGAAGCGTGTGCATGTGGTGTACGCTTTGGGTTTGCTGCACTGGGTGTATGCTCCTGGGACGTCATGCGGGCGGATCGGCGGTGATCCCGGTTCTAGATGATGGGGAGTGATGGCATTCCCCGTTATCAAGTTTGTAGGTGTGAATGGTGGCTTCGGGTTGTTTGATGTATATTTTTGTCAGACCTTTGTTGAATAATTTAATAAAGATGGTTGTGTGCATCTATTGATGCAGAGGCCGGGGGTCTCAACCTCCTTTTCGGAAAAAAATGCTCATGCGTTGCCAGAACATTGCCAGAACAAGAGACATTAATCAAACACCAAATCCACGCTCAATTGTTTTGACAAGTGTTTTTGGTAAGTGCAGGGAGGACGTACCAGTTAGGTTCATTTGTTTTGATAAGTGTGGGAGAGGACTTACCATGCATTTAGGTTCATTTGTTTTGATAAGTGTGGGGGAGGATGTATCATTTAGATTCATTTGGTAAGTGCAGGGGTGACGTACCAAATAGTCTGATAGGGACATTTATAACGATAGCGATTGGAGTAGGGACGACGTACCATCGTAAAGGGAGCTGGATGACGTACAATAATTCACCAACTCTCTTTTAATAGTAAAGATTTGATAAGTGCAGGGCGACGTACCAAATCTTTTGGTAGGGACATTTATAGCGATAACAGTTGGAAGAGCGACGACGTACCATTGTAGCGATAGCAGTTGGAAGAGCGACGACGTATCATTGTCGGGGGAGCTGGGTGACCTACAGTCATTCACGACTCCCCTTTAATAGTAAAGATTGACTAAACTATAGGCAGACGTCATTGACATGGTGCTGGTATTCTCGAAACACTGAACTATTTTACTCCTTTTGAATTGCTGGAAGGTACATAGTTAAACATGTCAAAGTCGACATGCAACAAATAACAAACACACAACGATTATCAGAGATGAGAAACCCAAGCAGTACAGCACGTTTGAATAGAAGAAATCGATGGAACAAACAGAGCAATGGCTACTGGTCATGGACGATGAGCTTGGCCTTGGCGTCTCCGGCCTGGATCCGGTACATGTCGCCGAGGCCCATGTGGGCCATGAGGAACCAGACCATGGTGATGAGCTCGCCGCCGCGGCTGAGCTGTCGAACGTGCGTGCTCCCGCGACACTTGCCTGCCGCGTACGTGAGCATCTCCACCCACACGTTCGCCACCACCTCCCACATAAGTTCCTCTCCCAGATCCCTTAGCGCCTTGCCCAGGATCACGGCATCGAACAGCACCGACTTGCACCGGTCGCCCTTCACCACCGACGGCTTTTCAGTCGTGTTCACGCCCAGCAGCATCCTCCGAGCGTCGTCGTGGTCCGGGTTCCATGCTTTCGCCGATTCAAAGAACCGCTTCGCCTCCGCACACGTGTCACGGTACCGGAGCAGCCCGATGCCCGCAGTCGCCGACAGCATCTCCGGCTGCTTGACCAGCAGGTAGAGCATGTACTCCGACAAGGTCACGCCGATTTGCCTCATCTCGCTCACCATCATCGAATCCGCGGTAAGCCCGAACGGATGGCAGCACAGGTCCGTCGCGATGTGCCACAGCAGTAGGGACTCATCGAACTCTTTCTCCACGCTGCCCATAATTACGGCGAGCTTTTCTTCATTCACCTTGTTTGGGATGACCTCCTCTTTCTCTTCCTTGTTTGGGATGACCTCCTCTTTCTCTTCCTTGTTTGGGATGACCTCCTCTTTCTCTTCCTTGTTTGGGATGACCTCCTCTTTCTCTTCCTTATTAGGTGCGGCTTCTGGTGTTGGTTTCGTCAGCTTCTCCTTTAGGACTCCCTCGCCGCGGCAGCTGCACACCACCTTCATGCCTTCGTAGTCCATGTCCTTGGCATCGATGGCCCTTTTCGTGAGCCCATGGAACAGGAAATCGAGGACGAGGCCCCTGCTCTTCTCCTGCCCCTGCCCCTGGCCCTGTGTGCTGCGGAGCCACTTGCGCCGGATGAAGATGAAATCGTCGAAGATCTCCCGGACCCGCAGCTTCTCGGTGAGCCAGGCGAGCGCCCGGACCGTCCGCGGGCCGCCCAAGCAGCGGCGGGAAGTGTCCGGCTTTAACAGGCAGTAGCTTACGAGGTTCAGCTGCGAGGTCTTCTCTGACCAGCGCCGAAGCCACACGGACCTGACGGCGCTCGCGAGCCACGCCAGACACCGCGTCTTCTCGAGCATCTTTGACCAGCGCCGAAGCTGCACGGACCTGATGGCGTGTGCGAGCCACGGCGTCTTGTCCAAGAAGACGAGCGTCCGGTCGGAGAAGAGGAGCACAGCGAGCGCGACGGTGTCGAGCCCCACGCCACCGAGGAGCAGCGCGTAAGTGATGGCGACATCGACGCGCGTGAAGCCGCCCTTGTCGTGGTGGAAGAAGAAGATGAGGAGGGAGGAGACGAGGCAGGTGGAGGCGATGAAGCGGAGGACCCAGCGGAAGACCCAGCCGTTCCTGCTGTGGGTGACAGGGGCTTTGGTGTACACCATGTCGTAGATGAAGTTGAGCTCCACCTCGATGACCTCGAACGCCGTGGCCGGCGAGTCCTTCACCTCGTCGCTCTCGAGGAAGTAGGCCTGGCTTATCTTGCGCTCCTTGTAGCTGAGAATGAGGTTGACGAAGAGGCGGCGGAAGATGCAGAAGAAGTCGTACGCCCGCACCTCCACGCTTGTTCTCTTATTCACCAGGCGCGCAGTCTCGCCTTGCTCAAGCTCGGTCAGGGCTCTCTTGGCCTCCTCGTCGGCGAAGACAATCTTGACGTCCAGGCCGGCCTTCTCCTTGGCGTCAAACTCGGTCATGAGCTTGGCGTAGTTTGGGCCCGGGTCAGGGGGGTCGAGGATGTACTCACGGAAGCCGTCGACGCTGCCGGAGTAGAGCGAGTAGGTGCGCTCACCATACTTGATGATGCCGACGACGAACATGAGGACGGTGGCGGGGATCAGGGGGTTGCCCTTGAGGGAGCAGAAGAAGATGACGGATGCGGAGAAGAGCTCGAAGAGGAGGCCGATGAGGTGGCGGAGCCACAACTCGTTGTCCTCGAGGGAGTAGGCAGTGATGGTGTCAGGGCCGCCCAGGTGGAGCAACAGGAACGGCGTCCAGAAGGCGAAGATGATGGGGCTGCCGTTGCTACTGTCGGCGTTGGCGGCGGCGGCGGGGCCGCGCTTGAGACTAGTGGCGTGCTGGGAGATGCTAGTCGACCCGGAGTTGGAGCTGCCGATGTTGCCCATGTTGTTGAGGAGGAGGCCGAGGGCGAGGTCGGCGACCCAGTCGGCGAGGAGGTAGCATGACCAGATGAGGAAGCGGGGCACGGGGGAGGAGGAGCGCTTGCGGATGGGGCCGACGAAGATGAGAATCGTCTGGAGGAAGAGGCTGAGCAGCACCGCCACGCGGATCTCCCAGTTGCTGTCTTCCTGCGGGATCGGAGGCGTGAATCCTCCCATCGCCGCCTGCCGCCTGCCGCCGTTCAACTTGAGTTGAGCCGCGGCTACCTAGCTAGCTAGCTATATGCCTATATATATATATATGTGCGTGTGTCTTGTGTACACGTCGTGGCCGTGCAGTCTGCACGCACTGCACATGCATAGACCGGCCTTAAACCAGAGTAGAGTAAGACTCCCTATGCATATATAATAGTCGTTGCCCTAAAATTGATGTGATCGACCGACGGCCGTACCGTAATCGAACAATTAAATCCTTTGCTTGTTCGGAGAGAAAAGAAACGAAAAGAAAAGAGTCAAGTGAAAGTGTGTATATTAAAAGAAAATTCGCATGCAGTGGTGTCTGCATCAAGATAATAAAAGCTGCAGGCAGAATGAGTACGCATGCATAAAACCGGCAACCGTGATTGCAACGAAAGCATGCAGAAAGAAATAAAGAAGAGCAAGATCAGCAGCAGCATGCAGCATCAAATTGCAACGAAAGCATGCATGCATGCATGGTGTCTATATCAAGATATAATGAAAGCAGAAGAAAGCAAGTGATTCTCGCTATCGATCTCCTTTATAACTAAGTGGGATGCTGTGGAGGTTTAGCTAGAGCGTTATACAAACCACAGCGTTAACGTACGTTAAACGCTAACAGGTAATATTTTTTTTAGCAAGTAAAACAAGTCAGTTCGTTCATTAAGGCCAGGCAATAGTGGAGGTTTAGCTAGAGCGTTTAACAGAACTTAGCTACTGTGATACGTACCGGTAAACACAGAGATAAAACTACAGTCTACAGGCCCCCGCGTCGCCTCTCTAGCGACTCGGGCGGAGCCCTCGTCCGCGCCGCCGGGCCGTCCCCGCCCCCCTTGCCCCCCTTCCTCCCCTTGCCGTCGCCGGAGGAGGCCGCCGGGCTAAGCCCGGGCGGCAGACGGCGACCGCGGGGTCTTCCTCTTCCTCTTCTTCTTGTCTGGCGGCGGAAGGAGATGGTGGCGGATCTGGCGCTCCCCTTCGACGGCGGCTTCCCCTGGCGGAGCCACAACCTAGCGGTGCGGCGCGCGGCAGCTGCGGTGGCGTCGGTGTCGCCATGCCTTGCGGAGTGGTCGTTGCCCAGCGACCGCGGCGACCCCCCCCCCCCAACACATCCGTCGATGTGGCTTCGGCCCATCTGACGGTGGAGGTTCTGTGCGACACGCAAGGCTGCGGCTTCTTTGCCTACCGGCCCTCTCGCAGCGAGGCCCTGAGCGAGGTCACCGATCTGGTCAGGCCCTTCCTTACCATTGGATCTGGTGATGCGGGTGACGGTGTCCTGGACTAGGGGGTACTCACCACGTCGTCTCGGGCCGAGGACCCCCAGGGCGGTTCATTAATGGGCCAGTTCGGACAGTCCATGATGCATACGAGGAAGATTCCACAAGACTTGATGATCAAGACAAGGATTCCTCTCCGCCGACGTAGCCGACTAGGACTCTTGTTATCCTAGGCCTCTGGTGTGTTATATAAGCCGAGGCCTGGCTAGTCATTAGAGACAATCAGATCATCATAGATCACATCATCATACGAGCATAGCTACTAGGGTTTAGACCACTACATACGATCTCGTGGTAGATCAACTCTGTACTCGATACACCATCATCAATACAAACAAAGCAGGACGTAGGGTTTTACCTCCATAGGAGGGCCCGAACCTGGGTAAACACCGTCTCCCTTGTCTCATGTTACCCATCGATCCAAGACCCACATCTCGGGACCCCCTACCCGAGATCCGCCGGTTTTGACACCGACATTGGTGCTTTCATTGAGAGTTCCGCTATGATCGCTAGAAGGATCGATGGCTCGTCTGCATATTGCAGTTTTTTCTGTACAGAGAATTTGTGTTCGTCGTCCCCGTTTCCTCGAGCGTCGTTTTGACGATTGCTTCGGTGGAATTGTGCGGAGTTGTATCGACAACAACCCTGCAAAATTTTGTCGCCCTCCGATGGAGGAATCTCCGGCAATCTCCAATATACCGGAGCCCTATCGAATCTGGACGGGAATCTGGATGAGTTTAGGACGAGGTGTCCAGTATCTAACTCGGATATCCGTTGGAAAATCCCACCTTCATTTGATAACCTTATTAGTTCGTGAACTTGGGGGATTACGTGATTCGTCAGAAAAAGGAATGATAGTTACTTTTTTCTCTATAACAGGATTCTTAGTTTCTTGTTGGGCTTCTTCGGGACATTTTCCATTAAGTAATTTATATGAGTCATTGATCTTCCTTTCATGGGCTCTGTATATTCTTCATACCATTCCTAAAATACAGAACTCTAAAAATGATTTAAGCACAATAACTATGCCAAGTACTATTTTAACGCAAGGCTTTGCCACGTCGGGTCTTTTAACTGAAATGCATCAATCCACGATACTAGTACCTGCTCTACAATCTCAATGGTTAATGATGCATGTCAGTATGATGTTATTAAGCTATGCAACTCTTTTGTGCGGATCCTTATTATCTGCCGCTATTCTAATCATTAGATTGCTGCGGAATTCCTATACCGATCACCCTCGCAATTTCAGCTCGATCCGACCGTTCAAACTCCGGGAAACGTCCGATGAGTACAACGAATTTTGGATCTATTTTCTGCGCGAAAACTAATCCGACCCGAGTTCATCTTTTTCATGAACGGGTTGTGAGGCGTCCTTTTTGAAGGAAATTTTCTCATCGCCTCGGTCAACCGACCAAGAGTTCGGCATCGCGAGGGCCGAATAATCATCAAGAGAACCTCGTCATCCGCGGGTTGTGCGGGTCGGACGCTCCGTTGCTTCATCAAGCCAGCATTGACCTCGTCACAAATTCCGACCTGCGTCGGTATCGCCGCGCCATTACCTTTTCAAGCTGACGTCCACCACGCCGACCTGCTTTTACACGTCGGCTGGCATGGGGCTCTAGCGTCACCTTACCGATCTGCTCCGTCACCTCGGCTATACCGGGGGCTTCGTCATCTCCTCATCAACCCGCTCCGGGGACTTCGGCGTCACCAGCCGACCAGCTTCGACACCTCGGCTGGCATGAGAATTCGGCTTCACCAGCCGACCAGCTTCAACACCTCGGCTGGCGTGAGACTTCGGCGTCACCAGTCAACCTGCTTCGACACCTCGGCTGGCATGAGACTTCGGCGTCACCAGCCGACCTGCTCCGTCACCTCGGCTAGACCGGGGGCTTTGGCATCTCTTCATCAACGTGCTCCAGGGACTTCGGCGTCACCAGCCGACCAGCTTCGCCATGTTAGCTGGACCAGGGACTTCGCCTCTCCACATCGACCGTGCAGCGTTGCCACTTCGTCAAGCCAAACTCTTCACTCAGGCACCTCGGCGACCATGCCATATTCCTTTAATTATTTGCTTTACTTAAATTAACTAAGTAGAAGAATTTTTTTTAAAGTATATTATTACCTTTATTTGTTATTACTCTTGGCTTGCACTATATTGTGTGCACAGGAAATCGACTTCGGCTGTGTCATACGGTCACCTTGGCGTGCCTACATCGTCGTCTCGCCTCCATCAACCAAATTGTGTCGTCGACATAGTCGACTAACGTGGGGGCTTCATCGTCACGCTGCCGAACAACTCCGTCTGATCGATTGGACCGGGGGTTTCTCCTCGGCCCTTCGGAAGTGTTGTGTTGTCACTTCATCAAGCCGAGCTCTTCTTCGGCTACCTCGCGACCGGCTTGGGGGGCTGGGACCTGGGCCACTACAAGCTCGATACACGTCACAAGCACATTAATCAGCTAAGTCGTTTTCATGCTCAATTTTTAAACTTTTGTTCGGTTCGACCAAGCATTATATTTGTGTTAAATAAAAAAGTTTGTTTGTTAAAAACACTTTCTTTTCCCATGATAACTGGGGGCTTCGCCGTCACGCTGTCGAACTACTCTCCTCGGCTGTGTAGGGTAACGCAGCAGAAAACAAAAAAATTCCGACCTACGCACCAGCCCAGGACCACTATGGAGACTGCATACAAGGTTTGATCATTTTCATTACCGACTCGTAGCGCAGCGGAAGTAGAGTTGATGACGATCGGCGGTGCAGATCCCCGCAGCTAGGATTTACAACCTCCCAACCGCGAGGATGTACTCCCACATCTGCCCCTCAGACAGCCCTCCGGGAGGCGGTCGGACAGTCCCTCGGACGGTGTCGCGGACAGCCCTTCGGGAGGACCTTCGAAACTCGAACGGTCACTCAGACAGCCCTTCGGGAGGACCCTCGAAACTAAGACGATCACTTGGACAGCCCTTCGGGAGGCACTCTCGAACTAAGACCGGAACTACGATCTCTCTACAGAGTTGCACACATACGGTGTCATCTATCCGGCAGGGCTTCGCCGTCCAGAACTAGTTCCGACCGGAACCCAGACAGCCTTTCGGCTCTAAGAAACTATTTCGCTGGGAGGGAGAGAGAAGCCAGACAAGTCAATGGCATGTGTATGAGAGCAAGCATGAGCTTTGGGCTGCCCCCTCCACCTCTATTTATAGGAGAAGGAGGGGTGGAGGGGCTGAAATTTCAGCCACATCCATCCATGTCATCTCCAAGATATTTTGGAGCAAAAGCCCAAAAAGGTGGCTTTCCAAAAAAGCACTTTCACTATTCACGACGACATATTTCAGCGTCCGTTCGAACTGAAAATATTCATGTGGGCTTAGAACATTTCCAGTACCCACTAAAATAATTTTCAACGCGATCCGAAACAATTCCGGTTTAGTGATTTTCATCTGTGAAAGGCATCTGAAGCGGTTCCGCCAGCTCCGGAACATTTCCGGTTTTCATCCCGGAAAATTCCAGAAAGTTTCCAGAACGATTCTGGTACCCTCCAAGAATTATCAGGCATGTGCCGAAACCATTTTGACTTTATGGTGTACTCCGAAACAACTTTTCGGTTTAGTGATTTTCATCTGTGAAAAGCAACTAAAGCGGTTCCGGCAGTCCGGAACATTTCCGGTTTTTGTCTCTGAAAAATCTCAGAAGTTACCGAAACAATTCTGGTACCTTCCAATAATTTCCAGGCATGTGCCGAAACCAATTTGACTTTATGGAATACCCTGAAACAACTTTTCAGTTTCACCGGAACTATTCCGATATCCTCTCCGGAACGTTTCCGTTTCGTCCGAAACTTTTTCGGTGATTTTCTCTCAGACTCCCTGTCTAGTATTCAGCAGATAGATGACCCTTAAGCGTGTGACCCTATAGGTTCGGTGAAGTATAGACATGACCGGAACTCTTTCCGATCAATTATCAACATCGGAGCCGTGGACACCCATATTGACCCCTATACCCACACGAATGAATATTCGAGTGAACCTCCAGTTGCCGTGTGCTATTCCTGTTGCTTCACGATATGTTACAAATACCCGAGGTGAGAAACATTGGCATCCTCGTGGATCAACACTTGTCCACAATGCCAGTTACCTCGTTGCCGGTTTTGTTCTCTTTTCTCGTTTCTGTGTTCCGGTATCCCTGTGATCAAATCACACTTGTGTCTGGCCAGACGATGATGGATACCGTAACACCGAGAGGGCCCAGAGATATCTCTCCATCGTCGGAGGAGCAAATCCCAATCTTGAGCTATCAACTTACTTGACATACTTTTCCATGAACCCGTAAGCCGCCGTAATAGCCACCCATTTACGGATGACGTTTAACAAACCCCAAAGTTCATGAAGCAAGCATGAAGAAACTCGACACTCTCATGGTCTAAGGAATTATGCAAACATTAACTTCTCTGTGTTATTAACCATTAACTTATGACGAATGAATCTCATAGCATAACATCAATTCGGGTCGATTCAACACAAGTGTTCTACTAACATTGTGCCCTCAAAGTTGCCGGCATAGACATGCCCATGATCAGGAAAACAGAACCATCATGCAACACTTGGGCTAGTCTTAGAGGCCAGACTAGGAATACATTTTACCGTTTATTATTCCACACGTGCATATGAGTCTTCCTCCGAGCCTCGTGGTTATTGCAGACTCGAGAACCATAGCAGTTATAGCATGGAACATAAACCTAATTATGAACAGGGAGATAATCAATAACATTTATTATTGCCTCTAGGGCATATCTCCTACAGACTCCCACTTGCACTAGAGTCAATAATCTAGTCAATGCTAATGCACTTTACACCTATGGCATACTGGTGTAAAAAATGCTTCGCATGTGGTATAGCCTGATGTCCAACGGATCTGACGACTTTGTTGGAAATATGCCCTAGAGGCAATAATAAATTGGTTATTATTATATTTCCTTGTTCATGATAATCGTTTATTATCCATGCTATAATTGTATTGATTTGGAAACTCAAATACATGTGTGGGTACATAGACAACACTGTGTCCCTAGTAAGCCTCTAGTTGACTAGCTCGTTGATCAAAAGATGGTGAAGGTTTCCTAGCCATGGACATAAGATGTCATTTGATAACGGGATCACATCATTAGGAGAATGATGTGATGGACAAGACCCAAACTATAAACGTAGCATATGATCGTGTCAGTTTATTGCTATTGTTTTCTGCATGTCAAGTATCTGTTCCTATGACCATGAGATCATGCAACTCCCTGACATCGGAGGAGTACCTTGTGTGTATCAAACGTCGCAACGTAACTGGGTGACTATAAAGGTGCTCTACAGGTATCTACGAGGATGTCTGTTGGGTTGGCATGGATCAAGACTGGGATTTGTTACTCCGTGTGACGGAGAGGTATCTCAGGGCCCACTCGGTAATACAACATCACAATGAGCCTTGCAAGCAATGTGACTAAAGTGTTAGCCACGAGATCTTGTATTACGGAACGAGTAAAGAGACTTGCCGGTAACGAGATAGAACTAGGTATAGAGATACCGACGATCGAATCTCAGGCAAGTAACATACCGAAGAACAAAGGGAACAGCATACGGGATTAACTGAATCCTTGACATAGAGGTTCGACCGATAAAGATCTTCGTAGAATATGTAGGAGCCAATATGGGCATCCAGGTCCCGCTATTGGTTATTGATCGTAGAGGTGTCTCGGTCATGTCTACATAGTTCTCGAACCCGCAGGGTCTACACACTTAACGTTTGGTGACGATTAGTATAGTTGAGTTATTTTGTTGGTGAACAAAGGTTGTTCGGAGTCCCGGATAAGATCCCGGACATGACGAGGATCTCCGGAAGAGTCCGGAGGTAAAGATTGATATATGGGATAATAGTGTTTGGTCTCCGGAAGGGTTCCGGAATTCACCGGAAGGGGTTCCGGATGTTTCCCGAAATGTTCGGGTACGAGAACACTTTATTTGGGCCAAAGGGTAAAGCCCACGAGGCTTAGGCAAGGTGCAAAAGGAAGTTTTGCTGGCGTCTGGGGTGGTACTACCGCTTATCGTAAGCGGTACTACCGCTACAGGCGGTACTACCGCTTATCGTAAGCGGTACTACCGCTACAGGCGGTACTACCGCTTATCGTAAGCGGTACTACCGCTTGTACGCGATACTGCTGGAATCCGAGTTGGACTCTTTCCGTGCGGGCCAAACCGACCTTGTGCGGGCAAAACCGACCTTGTGGAGGTTTTCTCTCCAAGTTTAGACCCAGGGCTCAACATATAAATAGAGGGGCAGGGCTAGCACATGGGATACATCAAGATTTCCCAAGCCGTGTGTCGGCAACCCTAACCCTCTAGTTCTCCCGTCATAATCTCCGTAGTGCTTGGCGAAGCCCTGCAGAGATTGTTCCTCACCACCATCACCACGCCGTCGTGCTGTCGGAACTCATCTACTACTTCACCACCGCTCGCTGGATCGAGGAGGTGAAGGCGTCATCAAGCCGTACGTGTGTTGAACGCGGAGGTGCCGTCCGTTCGGCACTAGTTCGTGATCGGATCGAGGGACGACTTGCGATTTGGATCACGGAGACGTTCGACTACATCAACCGCATTTCTTAACGCTTCCGCTTAGCGCTCTACAAGGGTATGTAGATTCACTCTCCCTCTCGTAGATGCTCATCACCATGGATAGATCTTGTGTGTGCATAGGAAAATTTTTGTTTCCCATGCAACGTTCCCCAACAGTGGCATCTGAGCTAGGTCTATGCGTAGATGAGATCTCGAGTAGAACACAAACGAGTTGTGGGCGTGGGTGTATACATATTGATTGCCGTTACTAGTTGATACTTGATTCGGCGGTATTGTGAGATGAAGCGGCCCAGACCGAAATTACGCGTACGCTTACGCGAGACAGGTTCCTTCAACTGACATGTAACTTCGTTGCATAAAGATGGCTAGCGGGTGTCTGTCTCTCTCACTTTAGTTGAATCAATTTCAATGAAGAGGGTTCTTTTAGAAGATCAAAAAGCAATCACTACACCACGTTGTGGTTTTGCGTAGGTAAGAACGGTTCTTGCAAACCCATAGCAGCCACGTAAAATTTGCAACAACAATTAGAGGACGTCTAACTTGTTTTTGCAGGGTATGTTGTGATGTGATATGGCCAATTACATGATGAGATATATGTGATGTATGAGATGATCATGTGTTGTATAGAATATCACGACTTGCATGTCGATGAGTACGGCAACTGGCAGGAGCCATAGAGTTGTCTTTAATTATTTTTGCCGTTTTGCTTTACTTTATCGCTATGAGTTAGCAATAGTCGTGGAAGCAACAGTCGGCGCGACAACCTCATGGCGACACGTTGATGGAGATGAAGATGATGGAGATCATGGTGTCATGCCGGTGACGATGGAGATCATGCCGGTGCTTTGGAGATGGAGATCAAAAGCACAAGTTCATGGCCATATCATGTCACTTATGATTTGCATGTGATGTTAATCCTTTTATGCATCTTATTTTGCTTAGGACGACGGTAGCATTATAAGGTGATCCCTCACTTAAATTTCAAGATAAAATTGTGTTCTCCCCGAGTGTGCACCGTTGCGAAAGTTCGTCGTTTCGAGACATCACGTGATGATCGGGTGTGATAGACTCTACGTTCACATACAACGGGTGCAAGCCAGTGTTGCACATGCGGAACACTCGGGTTAAACTTGACGAGCCTAGCATGTACATACATGGCCTCGGAACACAAGAGACCGAAAGGTCGAACATGAGTCATATAGCAGATATGATCAACATGAAGATGTTCACCATTGAAACCACCTCAACTCACGTGATGATCGGACTTGAGTTGGTGGATTTGGATCATGTTACACTCGAATGACCGGAGGGATGTCAATTTGAGTGGGAGTTTTTAAGAAATATGATTAACGAAACTCATTATCTTGAACAATAGTCTAAGTTGTCTTTGCAATATTTATGTTGTAGATCATGGCTCGCGCAGTAGCACCCCTGAATTTTAATGCGTTCCTAGAGAAAGCTAAATTGAAAGATGATGGAAGTAACTTTGTGGACTGGGCCCGTAATCTAAGGATTATCCTTACGGCTTCCCAGAAGGCTTATGTCCTTGATGCACCGCTTGGTGATCCACCCGCTCCAGTTGAGTCTCTAGACGTTGTGAACGCCTGGCAGGCTCGTTCCGAAGATTACTCAATAGTTCAATGTGCAATATTGTATGGCTTAGAACCGGGACTTCAAAGACGTTTTGAACGTCATGGAGCATATGAGATGTTCCAGGAGTTGAAGTTTATCTTTCAGAAGAATGCCCGGATCGAGAGATATGAGATCTCCGATAAGTTCTATGCTTGCAAGATGGAGAAGAACAGGTCTATCAGTGATCACGTACTCAGAATGTCTGGGTACTCCACCCGTCTGGCTGAATTGGGGATGCCCCTTCCGCCAGAGGCTATCATTGACAGAGTTCTTCAATCATTGCCACCTAGCTACAAGAGCTTCGTGTTGAACTATAACATGCACGGGATGAACAAGTCAGTCGCCGAGCTGTTTGCGATGCTAAAAGCTGCTGAGTCTGAAATTCAGAAGGAGCATCAAGTGTTGATGGTCAATAAAACCACTAGTTTCAAGAAAAATGGCAAGGGTAAGAAGGGTAATTCCAGGAAGAGTGGCAAAGCAGTTGCTCCTCTCGTGAAGAAACCCAAGGCTGGACCCAAACCAGAAACTGTGTGCTTTCATTGCAAGGGAACTGGACACTGGAAGCGGAACTGCCCCAAGTATTTGGCTGACAAGAAGGCGGCCAACAACAAACAAGGTATATATGATATACATGTTATTGATGTGTACCTTACCAACTCTCGTTGTAGTGCCTGGGTATTTGATACCGGTGTGGTTGCTCATATTTGCAACTCAAAACAGGAACTGCGGAATAAACGGAGGCTGGCAAAGGACAAAGTGACGATGCGCGTGGGAAATGGTTCCAAGGTTGATGTGATTGCCGTCGGCACGCTCGCTCTTCGATTACCATCGGGATTAGTGATGAACCTGAATAATTGTTATTTAGTGCCTGCGTTAAGCATGAACATTATATCTGGATCTTGTTTATTGCGAGACGGTTACTCATTTAAATCAGAGAATAATGGTTGTTCTATTTATATGAGTAATATCTTTTATGGTCATGCACCCGATGTGAGGGGTTTATTCTTATTGAATCTCGATAGTAATGATACACATGTTCATAACATTGATGCCAAAAGAAGTAGAATTGATAATGATAATACCACTTTCTTGTGGCACTGCCGTTTAGGTCATATTGGCGTAAAACGCATGAGGAAGCTCCATGCTGATGGACTTTTGGAGTCACTTGATTTTGAATCACTTGACACATGTGAGCCATGCCTCATGGGCAAGATGACTAAAACGCCGTTCTCTGGAACAATGGAACGGGCAAGTGACTTATTGGAAATCATACATACTGATGTGTGCGGTCCGATGAGCATTGAGGCGCGCGGTGGTTATCGTTACTTTCTCACCTTCACTGATGACTTAAGTAGATATGGGTATATTTACTTAATGAAACACAAGTCTGAAACATTTGAAAAGTTCAAACAATTTCAGAGTGAAGTTGAGAATCATCGTAACAAGAAGATTAAATTCCTACAATCTGATCGAGGAGGAGAATATCTGAGTTATGAGTTTGGCAGTCACTTAATACAATGTGGAATTATTTCACAACTAATACCACGTGGAACACCACAGCGTAATGGTGTGTCCGAACGTCGTAATCGAACCTTATTGGATATGGTGCGATCTATGATGTCTCTTGCGGATTTGCCACTATCGTTTTGGGGTTATGCATTAGAGACAGCTGCATTCACTTTAAATAGGGCACCATCGAAATCCGTTGAGACGACGCCATATGAACTTTGGTTTGGCAGGAAGCCAAAGCTGTCGTTTCTTAAAGTTTGGGGATGTGATGCTTACGTCAAAAAGCTTCAGCCTGAAAAGCTGGAACCCAAAGCGGAGAAATGCATCTTCATAGGATACCCAAAAGAGACAGTTGGGTATACCTTCTACCTCATATCCGAAGGCAAAGTGTTTGTCGCTAAAAACGGAACATTTCTTGAGAAAGAGTTTCTCTCGAAAGAATTGAGTGGGAGGAAGATAGAACTTGATGAGGTTATTGAACCTTTACTTCAACCTGAAAGTAGCGCAGCACAGAAAGATGTTTCTGTAGAGCCTACAACAGCTGAAGAGGAAGTTAATGATGTTGATCATGAAGCTTTGGATCAAGTTGCTATCGAACCTCGTAGGTCGACAAGGACGCGTACTGCTCCTGAGTGGTACGACAACCCTGTCTTAGAGGTCATGTTGTTAGACAACGATGAACCTACGAGCTATGGCGAAGCGATGATGGGCCCGGATTCCGAGAAGTGGTTAGAGGCCATGAAATCCGAGATGGGATCCATGTATGAAAACAAAGTGTGGACTTTGGAAGTATTACCTGAAGGGCGTAAGGCCATTCAGAACAAATGGATCTTTAAGAGGCAGACGGACGCGGACGGTAATGTCACCGTCTATAAAGCTCGACTTGTGGCAAAGGGTTTTTCACAAGTTCAAGGAGTTGACTACGATGAGACCTTCTCACCCGTAGCGATGCTTAAGTCCGTCAGAATCATGTTAGCAATAGCTGCCTTTTTCGATTATGAAATTTGGCAGATGGATGTCAAAACAGCGTTCCTTAACGGTTTCCTTAAGGAAGAGTTGTATATGATGCAACCAGAAGGTTTTGTCGATCCAGAGAATGCTGACAAAGTTTGCAAACTCCAGCGATCCATTTATGGACTGGTGCAAGCATCTCGGAGTTGGAATCTTCGCTTTGATGAGGTGATCAAAGCGTTCGAGTTTATACAAGTTTACGGAGAAGCTTGTATTTACAAGAAAGTGAGTGGGAGCTCTATAGCGTTTCTAATATTATATGTGGATGACATATTGCTGATTGGAAACAATATAGAAATGTTGGAAGGCGTGAAGGAATATTTGAACAAGAGTTTTTCAATGAAGGACCTAGGAGAAGCTGCTTTCATATTAGGCATCAAGATCTATAGAGATAGATCGAGACGCTTAATAGGACTTTCACAAAGCACATACCTTGACAAAGTTTTGAAGAAGTTCAAAATGGATCAGTCCAAGAAGGGGTTCTTGCCTGTTTTGCAAGGTTTGAAGTTGAGTAAGACTCAATGCCCAGAGACTGCAGGAGATAGAGAAAAGATGAGTGTCATCCCCTATGCTTCAGCCATAGGCTCTATCATGTATGCAATGCTGTGCACAAGACCCAATGTCAGCCTTGCCATAAGTATGGTCGGAAGGTTTCAAAGTGATCCAGGAATGGAACACTGGACGGCGGTCAAGAATATCCTGAAGTACCTGAAAAGGACTAAGGACATGTTTCTCGTTTATGGAGGTGATCAAGAGCTCGTCGTAAAGGGTTACGTCGATGCAAGCTTTGACACTGATCCGGATGACTCTAAGTCACAAACCGGATACGTATTTATTCTTAATGGGGGTGCGGTTAGCTGGTGCAGTTCCAAGCAAAGCGTGGTAGCTGATTCTACATGCGAAGCAGAGTACATCGCTGCCTCGGAGGCGGCGAAGGAAGGTGTCTGGATGAAGGAGTTCATGACAGATCTTGGAGTAGTGCCTAGTGCGCTTAACCCAATCACTCTGTTTTGTGATAATACTGGTGCCATTGCTCTAGCCAAGGAACCAAGATTTCACAAGAGGACCAGACACATAAAGCGACGTTTCAATTCCATCCGCGATTACATCAAGGAGGACGACATAAATATTTGCAAAGTACACACGGATCTGAATGTTGCAGATCCGATGACTAAACCTCTTCCAAGGGCTAAACATGAACAACACCAGAACTGCATGGGTGTTCGATTCATTACAATGTAAATCACATAGTGATGTGAACTAGATTATTGACTCTAGTGCAAGTGGGAGACTGTTGGAAATATGCCCTAGAGGCAATAATAAATTGGTTATTATTATATTTCCTTGTTCATGATAATCGTTTATTATCCATGCTATAATTGTATTGATTTGGAAACTCAAATACATGTGTGGGTACATAGACAACACTGTGTCCCTAGTAAGCCTCTAGTTGACTAGCTCGTTGATCAAAAGATGGTGAAGGTTTCCTAGCCATGGACATAAGATGTCATTTGATAACGGGATCACATCATTAGGAGAATGATGTGATGGACAAGACCCAAACTATAAACGTAGCATATGATCGTGTCAGTTTATTGCTATTGTTTTCTGCATGTCAAGTATCTGTTCCTATGACCATGAGATCATGCAACTCCCTGACATCGGAGGAGTACCTTGTGTGTATCAAATGTCGCAACGTAACTGGGTGACTATAAAGGTGCTCTACAGGTATCTACGAGGATGTCTGTTGGGTTGGCATGGATCAAGACTGGGATTTGTTACTCCGTGTGACGGAGAGGTATCTCAGGGCCCACTCGGTAATACAACATCACAATGAGCCTTGCAAGCAATGTGACTAAAGTGTTAGCCATGAGATCTTGTATTACGGAACGAGTAAAGAGACTTGCCGGTAACGAGATTGAACTAGGTATAGAGATACCGACGATCTAATCTCGGGCAAGTAACATACCGAAGAACAAAGGGAACAGCATACGGGATTAACTGAATCCTTGACATAGAGGTTCGACCGATAAAGATCATCGTAGAATATGTTGGAGCCAATATGGGCATCCAGGTCCCGCTATTGGTTATTGATCGTAGAGGTGTCTCGCTCATGTCTACATAGTTCTCGAACCCGCAGGGTCTACACACTTAACGTTTGGTGACGATTAGTATAGTTGAGTTATTTTGTTGGTGACCGAAGGTTGTTCGGAGTCCCGGATAAGATCCCGGACATGACGAGGATCTCCGGAAGAGTCCGGAGGTAAAGATTGATATATGGGATAATAGTGTTTGGTCTCCGGAAGGGTTCCGGAATTCACCGGAAGGGGTTCCGGATGTTTCCCGAAATGTTCGGGTACGAGAACACTTTATTTGGGCCAAAGGGTAAAGCCCACGAGGCTTAGGCAAGGTGCATAAGGAAGTTTTGCTGGCGTCTGGGGTGGTACTACCGCTTATCGTAAGCGGTACTACCGCTACAGGCGGTACTACCGCTTATCGTAAGCGGTACTACCGCTACAGGCGGTACTACCGCTTATCGTAAGCGGTACTACCGCTTGTACGCGATACTGCTGGAATCCGAGTTGGACTCTTTCCGTGCGGGCCAAACCGACCTTGTGCGGGCAAAACCGACCTTGTGGAGGTTTTCTCTCCAAGTTTAGACCCAGGGCTCAACATATAAATAGAGGGGCAGGGCTAGCACATGGGATACATCAAGATTTCCCAAGCCGTGTGTCGGCAACCCTAACCCTCTAGTTCTCCTGTCATAATCTCCGTAGTGCTTGGCGAAGCCCTGCAGAGATTGTTCCTCACCACCATCACCACGCCGTCGTGCTGCCGGAACTCATCTACTACTTCACCACCGCTCGCTGGATCGAGGAGGTGAAGGCGTCATCAAGCCGTACGTGTGTTGAACGCGGAGGTGCCATCCGTTCGGCACTAGTTTGTGATCGGATCGAGGGATGACTTGCGATTTGGATCGCGGAGACGTTTGACTACATCAACCGCGTTTCTTAACGCTTCCGCTTAGCGATCTACAAGGGTATGTAGATTCACTCTCCCTCTCGTAGATGCTCATCACCATGGATAGATCTTGTGTGTGCGTAGGAAATTTTTTGTTTCCCATGCAACGTTCCCCAACAGACTTCATTTCCGTGTGTAACTTTGCATATCCTCGCGTTTTCACGCTTTCACAAAATTCATATTTTGTGTGGACTTGGCTTTGCATATGTGTGAATCATTGGTCGAAACCTGATTCCTCAGACTGAGCTATGGAGCAACTATCTGCAATAGTGTCCCATAGACCAAAGCCATCTTGGAACCATACTAAGTTCATGAATGAACTATATGATTCAACAACTTCTTTGTCGCTTCTTAAGCGTCAACATACTTAGCCTTTGTTATAGAATTCGCCACAGTATCTTGTTTGGAACAATTTCCAACTACCGTGCCATCATATTGTGTATTACACAAAACCCTTAACTTAAATCGAAAATCGCATGGAGCATTGATGAAGACTGTATCGATGTAATTACTTACAACGAGCACTTCATAATCTCTGCTTGCGAGAAAACATGTCATCACTACTACTCTAGTACTCAATGACATCTTTCACTGTTGTCCTATGATCAGTACTTTGATCACTTTGGTATCCATACTCGCAACAACTTTTGGAGTATCGGACATATCTGGTTGTTTTACATACCATGGAATACATGATTAATCCAAACACAAGAGTGTGTGGAATCTCCATCATGTATTTTACTCATCAGTGTTTTGGGACACCGAGTCTTGCAAAAACTCTTTCCATGTGACTTCGGCAAGAATCACTCCTTGTTGTTTTAAATGCTAAAAAGTTTTAGCATCTTGTCAATATGTATTCATAGCTTAGCCCTATTAGGTAAATCTATCTCCATAGATTATCATGCCTAATATTGAGGCTATTTAGCCTAAGTACTTCATCGAAAAACTATTTTTAAATGAAGTCCTAATTCGTGTCAAGAAATTTATTTCCAATTAACAATGTGTCAAGTACACAAGGTTTTTAGAAATATTATTATGCTCCCACTTACTTTCTTGAATCACAAGCATCTTCGATACCCATTTGATGAAGTCAAACCCCTTTGACCATTCCATCAAAAACGAAGATTCCAACTCCACTTTGCTCTCTTCTGTTCATCGCTGGAACTCTGAAGTTTGCATACTTACTAGCATCCTCTGGATCGACAAATTACTTTGGACTGTATCACATACAAGTCCTAGGTTTCATTTCCATCACATGGAAATCCTTTTGTCATCCATGTTTCATATCTCATGATTGAAAAATGTATTAATTGCTAGTTCAACCCGAACCGACTTTAAGCATCGCTACGGTGAGACAATCTCATCGTAGTCAACTCCTTGAACTTGTTATTGCAACAAGTCGAGCTTTATGGATAAAACATTTTATCCGTATCAGTTTTTAGTTCCATAAATATTCGTTAGACTCTAAGTCTTCCGAAAGGTGTATCAAGATCTTAATCTTGAATCACTTATATCGAAACTATCTCGGATTGTATTGGCATTTAGCCAATTCTGGAGTCAGGGCCCATCAACGCTTCCTTGTGAATCGTAGGTATACTGTTGTCTAACAACAATATCTCGTTTGCGCACCTGATAGGTTTGCACGAGCTTTGCCTACGTGGTTCAGCTGCAAGTTCGACCGAAGTCCATACATTTTATTGTAGAGACTTCCGTATCAGTCACAGTAAGAAACTCCGGAATTACTTCCAAGGTCTCTTTCCTTTGATCTGATGACGATGATACTGTTTATCTCGTCGAGTTGCACTATTCTCCCACTCACCTTTTTGAAAGAACCATTTTCTTCAAAAAAGCATACCGTTCTTTGTGGCAAACCTATTTGCCTCGGTATTGTGGTGGGGAAATACCCAATGACTTGGGATAACCTACAAAGTAGCACTTGTCTGATTTGGAATAGGTTTGTAACCTTTTACAAAAGCCCCATATTCCAAATGTTAAGAAAAGATATAATATGGTTGGGCGTACCATACCATGGCGTCATTTCAATAGACCCGATGGAGCTCTTTTCAGTGTAAAAGCCGAAGTCTCTAAAGCATCACTTTAAAAGGGATAATGGCAAATTTATTTATGTCATCTTTGATCTTACCATGTCATGAATGGTTCGATTACATCTACACGGACTCTCCACTTGCAGTGGTGCTCCGGGAGGTGCAAGTTATGAAACCCCTTTCACAACTCATCAGACATTCGCTAAACTTGTAACTCAAATATTCCTTTCTGCAATCGAATTGTAGAAACATAATTTTCTTGTTACAACAACTTCTACTTCATTTTTGAAAACCTTATGAATGAATTCAAAAGATCCAGACTTACGACTCATCAAGTAAATATCAATATATCTACTTGAGTCATTTCTGAAGATAGATAAATCCACTACTTGCAACAACATTTATTGGACTACACACATCATAATGTATGATTACCAACATGTTCTATGCTCGTTCCTTATGGCCTGTGAACGGTATTTCAGTCACTTCACTTTTCAGAGGAAAGTTGCAAGTGTCAGATGATTCAAAATCAAACGACTTCAAAATCCATCATAATGGAATTTTCCATGCGGGTTTCTCCAATGTGACCAAATGCAGTGCCACACTTGTGTGGTATTCTTTTAGTCTTGCGACATTTAGCGTCAGTGTTATGGATGCATCATATTTCCATCAATATTCATAACATACATCCCATCTAGGATGGAAGCATGGCCCTTCATGTCATTCATAATACTGAACAACAATTGTTGTTTTATGAACAACTCTTTTGCAACAAACATTGTGCAATGGGCTAGAGTGTATGAAACTCTAAAATGAATTATGAAAGTAAATACATAGGGAATACACCGATGGAAGGCATAGTAACATTTACTATGTTCCCTGCGTGTATCTAAACCTCATCCCTGGCTAGTCTTTCAGGCCATAGTAGTTCTTACATCGAGTTGCAACAAAATGCAATCGAGCGGGTATATTTGTGATTAACTCACAATACCCAAGAATTAGTGATAAACATGTTTAACCATAATTCCCAAGAACTATATCTTTGACCAGCCTTCTATACATCAAAAATTTGTATGACATTCATACATGAGCTGGATATTCCAGTCTTCTTTCCTTTTGCCTTTATAATTCTAACAGTTTAACTTTTAGTATTTCTCCTACTCTCAGAAGAAGCATCCAACTTAAGAGTGGCGTTAGCCCCAGACTTCCTAGGCGTGAAAGTCTTACTAACACCCTTTGGACACTTCCTTTCTCTTTAAGTTGTTGTTTTATTCACCTTTCATCATATGACAGGCGTTCTTCTGGATCCCTCTCTTATCAGTCTAATGCATAGTAAACTCCTTTACTAATAGTTTGCAAACAAACATTGCTTTGGATATCTCATATCTTTTAGCCTTTGTCTGTCTCTGAAAATGATTTTCAGATTCCATGAATATCACATAACTATCCAAACTTTCGAAGTTCGGGTCTCATGGAAGCAAACATATTTCACTTGACCGTAACGGAATTTTAGTTTTTGGATCGAAGGACGAGAGTCACATGATCCATAGCTCTAGCGGGAGAATACCGAAAGCATGCGATAGGACAAAATCCTTCTCGGCACTCTTGAGGACAATCCTCACATTACGTTACCAACCGTAAAGTTTTAACCAGATATTTAACAGCTATTCAATTTTAATAGGGAAGGTGGAAACGCGAGCCATTATTCTACAACTATTATGCAAATAACACTTAGACAGTGTTCATAATTAACTGCACTGAGAATTAAAAGAATTAATTCTACAATGCGCTCCCACTCAAATCAATATCTCTCATAATTGATTGTGAGTGATACAAGACCCCCATTTCAATTGTTCGCCATTGGTGTAACACCACTGGTGACGGAAATCTCAACCGGTAGGCCAACTTGCCAATCACATCTCTATGTGATTCTTGTTCATCTTTCGATGCGCGTGTTCCGAGCTCATGACGGTCATGCCTGAACGTCAAGACAACCAAGTGATCTTGCTGCGAGGTCTCAACTCACCCGCCTCACACTTCCCTAATCGTTTGTACCCGTGTGACACGGCGTACTCCGAGAAGTTAGGTGCCGTGATGGTGCTACACTTGGGAGAACACTAACCACTTGATATTTTTATGAGAGATCACCCTAATAAAAAGCGACTACCGCGCAATCAAGAAGGGTGCATCATAAGGGATAAACATCTCAGGCAATTCATAATAGCATGATATGGTATAGCCCTTTCTGACGGAGAAGTCTTTCATTTCTTCGTCTTCGGCATTCACGTTGGTGTTCACCTTCGCGAAGATTGCCACCACCTTGTCGATGCACCAGATAATATTGCTATCTCTATAGCTAATAAAATAAGTGCATTACTGAAGGTTGACACGCAGGTCATTAAAGTGACAATCATATGGCTCCAGCCATCATGCCGAATCATGACACGCAGGTCATGTTAATCAATTTACATTATATAGTCATCTCATACATAATCAAATTATAATGAGCACTGCTATACCACATCACATGCACATGCAAACCATCCTGCAAAACCAAGTTAGACGCCTCTAATCGGTTCATGCAAAATTTTATTTTACGTGGCTTCTAAGGTTTCGAAACAAACCGAAGCTACCAACGTCCATCATCAAGCATGATAATCCAAGTCGCTAGATTAACATTGCGAGGTGTATGAAACACGAGATAATAAAATCTCGAGCCCCATACTAAACTTCGTCATACGCGTGACCCCCGTGTAGATCATATATGCATTGCCCTTTCGTCTGCGAAATTTCATCTTTCTTTTTAACTACGGTGGAATTCAATGAACTGTTAGCACTTCGTTGGTCAATCAGGATCACGGATTGCCAGAACATTGAAACTCCACCATACTGTTATCAACATCAGAAATATGCAAATTCCAGGGAAGCAACAAGAACATCGGGTAACAGATTTCATCTGCTACCCGCACAAATAATTTTCAGTAATAGAACTCATCTACTACCTAATTATATTGTGCAATACCCATACATCTCTATGTATTCTAGATCGCAACCTGCATCTACGCATAGCACGGCTCTTGATGCCACTGTAGGGTAACGCAGCAGAAAAAAAAAATTCCGACCTACGCACCAGCCCAGGACCACTATGGAGACTGCATACAAGGTTTGATCATTTTCATTACCGACTCGTACCGCAGCGGAAGTAGAGTCGATGACGATCGGCGGTGCAGATCCCCGCAGCTAGGATTTACAACCTCCCAACCGCGACGATGTACTCCCACATCTGCCCCTCGGACAGCCCTCCGGGAGGCGGTCGGACAGTCCCTCGGACGGTGTCGCGGACAGCCCTTCGGGAGGACCTTCGAAACTCGAACGGTCACTCGGACAGCCCTTCGGGAGGACCCTCGAAACTAAGACGATCACTTGGACAGCCCTTTGGGAGGTACTCTCGAACTAAGACCGAAACTACGATCTCTCTACAGAGTTGCACACATACGGTGTCATCTATCCGGCAGGGCTTCGCCGTCCAGAACTAGTTCCCACCGGAACCCAGACAGCCTTTCGGCTCTACGAAACTATTTCGCTGGGAGGGAGAGAGAAGCCAGACAAGTCAATGGCATGTGTATGAGAGCAAGCATGAGCTTTGGGCTGCCCCCTCCACCTCTATTTATAGGAGAAGGAGGGGTGGAGGGGCTGAAATTTCAGCCACATCCATCCATGTCATCTCCAAGATATTTTGGAGCAAAAGCCCAAAAAGGTGGCTTTCCAAAAAGCACTTTCACTATTCACGACGACATATTTCAGCGTCCGTTCGAACTGAAAATATTCATGTGGGCTTAGAACATTTCCAGTACCCACTAAAATAATTTTCAACGCGATCCGAAACAATTCCGGTTTAGTGATTTTCATCTGCGAAAGGCATCTGAAGCGGTTCCGGCAGCTCCGGAACATTTCCGGTTTTCATCCCGGAAAATTCCAGAAAGTTTCCAGAACGATTCTGGCACCCTCCAAGAATTATCAGGCATGTGCCGAAACCATTTTGACTTTATGGTGTACTCTGAAACAACTTTTCGGTTTAGTGATTTTCATCTGTGAAAAGCAACTAAAGCGGTTCCGGCAGTCCGGAACATTTCCGGTTTTTGTCTCTGAAAAATCTCAGAAGTTACCGGAACAATTCTGGTACCTTCCAATAATTTCCAGGCATGTGCCGAAACCAATTTGACTTTATGGAATACCCTGAAACAACTTTTCAGTTTCACCGGAACTATTCCGATATCCTCTCCGGAACGTTTCCGTTTCGTCCGAAACTTTTTCGGTGATTTTCTCTCAGACTCCCTGTCTAGTATTCAGCAGATAGATGACCCTTAAGCGTGTGACCCTATAGGTTCGGTGAAGTATAGACATGACCGGAACTCTTTCCGATCAATTATCAACATCGGAGCCGTGGACACCCATATTGACCCCTATACCCACACGAATGAATATTCGAGTGAACCTCCAGTTGCCGTGTGCTATTCCTGTTGCTTCGCGATATGTTACAAATACCCGAGGTGAGAAACATTGGCATCCTCGTGGATCAACACTTGTCCACAATGCCAGTTACCTCGTTGCCGGTTTTTGTTCTCTTTTTTCGTTTCTGTGTTCCGGTATCCCTGTGATCAAATCACACTTGTGTCTGGCCAGACGATGATGGATACCGTAACACCAAGAGGGCCCAGAGATATCTCTCCATCGTCGGAGGAGCAAATCCCAATCTTGAGCTATCAAGTTACTTGACATACTTTTCCATGAACCCGTAAGCCGCCGTAATAGCCACCCATTTACGGATGACGTTTAACAAACCCCAAAGTTCATGAAGCAAGCATGAAGAAACTCGTCACTCTCATGGTCTAAGGAATTATGCAAACATTAACTTCTTTGTGTTATTAACCATTAACTTATGGCGAATGAATCTCATAGCATAACATCAATTCGGGTCGATTCAACACAAGTGTTCTACTAACATTGTGCCCTCAAAGTTGCCGGCATAGACATGCCCATGATCAGGAAAACAGAACCATCATGCAACACTTGGGCTAGTCTTAGAGGCCAGACTAGGAATACATTTTACCGTTTATTATTCCACACGTGCATATGAGTCTTCCTCCGAGCCGCGTGGTTATTGCAGACTCGAGAACCATAGCAGTTATAGCATGGAACATAAACCTAATTATGAACAGGGAGATAATCAATAACATTTATTATTGCCTCTAGGGCATATCTCCTACAGGCTGGACCCGGGGCTTCGCCTCGCCACAGCAACCGTGTTGCGTTGCCACTTCTCGACCCGAGCTCTTCGCTCGACTACCTCGGGCTTGGGGGCTGGGACCTCGGCCAGGCCGAGGATTACGTCTTCGTCACGCCACAACGCCGAACCGCACCGAGCACATTAACCAGCTAAGTCGTTTTCGTGCTCAGCTCTCTTTGAAATTTTATTTTTTGTTCGGTGCAACCAAACATTATATTTTTTGTTAAACAAAAAAACTTTGTTTGTTAAAAATTTATTTACCCGATTTAACCGGGGGATCTTAAATTTGTATGAGCCGTTTTATAATAACTATGTTTTCTTCTTGGTCGTTGCAAAGTCTTTTTTCTACTACTCCTTTTTCCGACACTAGTGTGTGGTCAATAGCCGGATAGCCTGGTTTCTTTCTAAAGCCGCTCGAGTTTAGTTCGCTAAACAGGTCTCGGAGAAACACTCCGCCTTCGGGATATGGAGGTTGAAGCCAAAGGCTGGCCCGCTTGGAGCCCGGAGATCGGATGTATCATGTTAAAGCACGACCGAAGCACATATTAATTTTAAGACCAGTTTCGGATTGGCACAATTTTCTTTTATCTAAACATAAAGTTTTTTGCATAAATTTGGTTTTTTCCGAGCATAACTCTCGCAGTACACTTTTAAAGCATCGGCAATATCAACGGGGGGCTGCGACTAGAGCCAAACCAACCACAAGCCAAGGCACTCCGAGGAGTCCTCGGCAAAATGTTCTCGGATATTGCTTTATATGCACCAGTTTCGAATTGTGTCTTCGGTCAATAGTTGGGTTGCCCGGCTCCTATGCTTGCCTCCTACGTTCCGCTTTGTTCGGCTAGGAGTGCAAAGGGAGAACCACTGCGATTGTACATCCAGTTTAACTGGTCATGTACCTCAGTGAAGAAAGCCGAAAACTGACTGTCACAATGAGCATAAACTGGTCGGCGATCCGATGACCGTATTAAACAACGGCCCTTTCATAAAATTGGCCGGAGTGTTAATGGCTTGACCTCGGCTGACGCCGAACACTAACCGGGGGCTTGTAACTGGCCTCCCAAACTTTAAGCTTCCATGACCAAGTGAAAGTTATAAAGCCTAGATATCTGATTGCCTCATTTCCGCTAACACAACCGCCTCCGGGCACCGAGACGTCGGCTAAGGGTTGTCTTGTTACTGCGGAAACACCCTGCGTTGCATCTACAAAGGGGTAGAAGCCGACGATGGGCCACTCAAATGATAAACGGTCACAAAGGAGTCAAAATAGCATATAGCATAAAAGCATTTGTATTCAATATACGAGTGCTGCCTTCCGTAATCATCGTTATAAAGCCATAAATATGCATCAATTTGACTTAAGATTTTGGCCAAGCTGGGTTGCCTGGCTCCTGTGCTTATCCCATACGTTCCCGATTATTCGGCTAGGGGGTAAAGGGAGCACCTCTGCGATTGTTACTTCCGGGTCATCCGTGTTAGTACCTCAGACTGGGTGAAGCCGAATGCTAGCCATCTTAAGAATATAATTGGTCGGCAACGACGGAAGTGAAAATTTAGGTTCACTAAGGACCACAGAGTTCCGAAACTTTCCCCGAACTAAATCCTCAATATTTTCCTCCCACATTGATCGGAGTTGAGGTTTCACGATCATGGTCAACATGATAGCCTGGGAAAAGGAACTTATAAAGGAACTATTTTTCCCAGAAGATGTTTCTTACGTTAAATAGTAATATAACATATCTCTCCGCGTACCTTTGTTTATAAAACCATATGGCCGGATTGCCTTGTTTGCCATAAATCTTTGCCCTCATAAAGGCTTTATAAAGTAGGACAAACACTCCTCGGCTACTGGCCGAGGAGGTTGAAGCCGATGGTCGGTCAACAAAGTCTTGTACAATGCGGATCCGAGCATTAATGATGTAATGTACTTGGATACATAGAATCATTACACATAAATTGTGTCAAACGTAACAAAGTTTGTGTCACATAAATATTGATCCTTAATTCGACCACTCATGCCTAAATTAAGGCTCGGGGGCTACTACATTGCCTATTCAATGCAGCAAATTCAAAGTGCAATACGGTTTCTGAGGAGATTCGATCCTTAGGTTGGTCGGCCGCACCCAACCCGAGTCTCGGAAACTACTGCGTACCGCGTTTACATCCCTAACGAATGCCGCCGAGCAAAAACTTGATCCTCAGGCCGATTTTGCAAATCGACCTAAGTCTCAGGGGCTACTGGGATTAGTGGTTTTATTTTGATTATTATTTTTTCCTTCAGGGGCATCTTAGGTTTTAGACCGACACGCACCATGAGGGCTACTGGCTATATATCTCGGCAGAGTATAAATTGCACCAATCAAAAATATCCACAAAAAATCAGCCCGCGATCGGGGTGGTGCACCACCTCGAAAGCAGTCCGGCATAAAGCTCGGGAGCAAGTGGCTGGCTCCATAGAGGGCATTTCCGGCATTAAGCTCGGCTGAATTCGTTCAATCTTTTAAAGACCGAGGTAGTTTATAACACCTCGGACGCTGATCATTGTTGGAGCTCGGATGCGGTCCGGCGTTGGAGCTCGGAAGCATTCCGGCATAAAGCTCAAGATCGAAGACACTTCGGAAGCAGTCCGGCATAAAGCTCGAATGCGAACGGCTGGCTCCATAAAAGACTATCCCGATATTTAAGCTCGGATGAACTACTTCAAATATTCAGAGACCGAGGTATCCTATGACACCTCAGATGCCGACCAACGTTGGAGCTCGGGCTCAGAAAGACACCTCGGATACAGTTCAGCATTGGAGCTCGGACACAAGAGGATACCGCCACACGGGAAACACTCCGGACCCGAGTTGTGGCGTAAAAATAATGAGGCATTAATACAGGCCGATAACTTAAAGGGGCTCCTCGGATGCCCGACTTGTGAACTCTTCGGATTCACCTTGGCGATCCTCAAGATCAGTGATGTGAAGATTTATTGAACCAGTGTTCAAGACCGACGGCCGAAGACGAAGAACTGTTCGGAAGAACCGAGGAGCGTCCCTAACTTGAAGACCGGTTCAGGGGGCTACTGACGGTGTCCTGGACTAGGGGGTCCTCACCACGTCGTCTCCCGACCAGTGGGTCGGGCCGAGGACCCCTAGGGCGGTTCATTAATGGGCCAGTTCGGACAGCACATGATGCATACGAGGAAGATTCCACAAGACTTGGTGATCAAGACAAGGACTCCTCTCCGCCGACGTAGCCGACTAGGACTCTTGTTATCCTAGGCCTCTGGTGTGTTATATAAGCCGAGGCCAGGCTAGTCATTAGAGACAATCAGATCATCATAGATCACATCATCATACGAGCATAGCTCTTAGGGTTTAGACCACTACATACGATCTCGTGGTAGATCAACTCTGTACTCGATACACCATCATCAATACAAACAAAGCAGGACGTAGGGTTTTACCTCCATAGGAGGGCCCGAACCTGGGTAAACACCGTCTCCGGTTTTGACACCGACAGCGGGCTCAGGGCCGATGGGCCTGGTCAGGCTCCTTTGGTGGTGATGTCGTCGGTGGTGGTGGGTTGTGGTTGCCGCCACCGTTTGGAGTCGGCCTCGACATGATATGCGGTGGTTGGTGGGCTGCAGTTGGTGGTCTGCCGTGTGGGATGCAGGTGGTCGAGGCATCTCCGGGAGAAATCCTCTTCTTCGGAACTGGTGACGGCGGCGCCCATGGGTGTCGCGATCTTTCCTGGAAGCGTCACTGTGGAGGTGTGCTCACCCCTCTCCCCGCGGCCTTGGCTCCGGAGGGAAACTTCAGATCCTCTGGATCGGGCGATGGAGGCGTCCCCGCGCCTTTCTCCTCCTTGGGGGCATCGTCTCGGAGCGGACTACAACTAGGAGACCGGTGGTTGATGGTGGCTGGTTCGTCGAGGCCAGGGGCGTCGACGTCTGTTTGGCAACGATGATGGCGTCAAGATGAGTTGGGGTCGCGGCTCGGGCTCTGGTAGTCGGTCTGTCTGGCGTGTCCGATGTGCTCTTCCGTGGTTGCTTGGTTGCTGTGGAGTCGGAGCTGCGATGGATTGTGTACAGGTGGTGACGATGACAGTAACTCGGTGGTCGTTTGCGGAGGACTCGGTCAGCGCAAGCCCTGCATATTTCTCTTGCGAAGATCGTCGTCAAAGCAGAAGCTGTCGTTCGCTGGCGCGTGTGGTCAGCTGTTGGCATGTGGCCAGGTTGGCCGGTGGTGCCCATTTTATGGGCTGGGTTGTATCGGTTTTAGCCCGGTTTTCCGCAAATTAACCAGGCAATTCTTATTCTCTTCTTAATCAATGAAAGTCTTTTGCCTCCTTTCAAAATAAATAAATATAATACCTACCCGTGAGCAAAACAAACCATCTCAATCTGCAGAAAGAAAATCAATACGTAGGGTACACTGCTAGGATTACCTAAACACTAGGTCAGAGCCGCGCGTCACCTGACACTTCAGAAAGTTTTGCGGCAGGTTTGGCGTCATGTTGAGGAAAATATTGTGTACATGGTAATCTTATTTAGGCCAAGCATTAATATATTGGAAATGCAGAGGGCCTAAGATGCATATATTGTTCGGTACGAGAGACAGACAGCGGTTCATGTATATAACAAAACGCAAAAGTAGTGTATGTTATTACATAATTTACATGAAACAGTATTTTTTTTAGATGATAAAATAGGCTGGACCACGACGTCTCTTATTTAGGACAGTTAAACTGAGCCTAAACCAAGGTCTCTCACGATATTAGGCATTTTGGCCGTCATTTTGCGGATTTAATCATTCCTGGCCATCAAATCAGCTTGATATAGCCTACTGTATCCTACTGGGCCAACTTCTGTAGCGTCCTGTCCAAAGGGGCTGCTACTCTGGAAGAAAAAACGGAGGCCTCTGGTTAATTGGGCCCGTTGAAAAAACGGAGACCATTCCGATCTGTCGCTGGCTTGCTGTAGTTGTCGCTTGTACGTTAAAAAAATGCTGTAGTTGTCGCTTGTACGTTAAAAAAATGTTGTGCCGTCGACAGATGCAGCGGACCCGAACAGAAGAGGCACTCGAGGGAGCCAGGCGCGCGAGGGGATCGAGTGCTAGCGAGGGGAGCCGAGTGGATCCAGGGCCATGCGGTTCAGCCGATGCGCGCGACGGGAGCCGATCCAGCCGACGAGGGGATCCAGCAGACGCGCAGGATGCTGATGAATTAGGGGCCGGCCGATCCAGCCGGCACGGTCGATCCGCCTGCGAAGTATAGTTTATAGAATAGTTAATTTGGAGTTTGATCCTGACTTGCTAATCCAAACTTTATTAATTTTTAAAATTCATAAGAATTATAAACTGCATACGCTGTACAATGTTGTTAAAGACAAGACTCTTTACACCTGGACAGATCACGATTGATGTGACTTAGGTTGTAAGTAGCTTTACAATCTTGAAGCTAGACAACATTTTGATTCTTATAGCCTTTGTTTCCTCAAGTGTATCAACTGATTCCTTATATTCTTTCTGCTCTAGCATATTAGCATGGATCCTTAAATATTGCTTCTTTTTCCGTGAGATGCTAGACCGCAGTGTTTTTGTTGCCACTACAACGATGTATATTTTCTGATTCCATTTCTTGTTGATGCACTGGAAAGTGGGATCAACAACTGAATATTGTTGTGCTAACAAATTTCTTGCTGGTGTGTGCTTTTATCAGTTAAAATGCATGTTTCTCAAGAGACACAAACTGCAATGGATTCAGATTGAGAATAGCAACCTTTGCTTCTGCTACATACTTTTGTATATTGACATTCAACTATTTTGGTCATTCCCATTTAGTTTCTAAATTCCAGTTAAGCCTTGTGGAAGTGTAGCAGATCATAAATTTGTGACATGGATCCACTAGTAGAAAACAGGGCTTTGGTCCAGCCCTGAAAAGCCCATTAATCCCGGTTCACTCACGAACCGGGACCCATGGGGGCATCGGTCCCGGTTCGTGAGCCAGGGCGCCGGCCGGGCCTCGTGGGCCATTGGTCCCGGTTCGTCTGAACCATTTGGTCCCGGTTCCAGCCACGAACCGGGACCAATGGTCGGCCTATATATACCCCCTGCCCGCGAGCAGAGCAGTGCACTGCTCTGTTTTTTTGGCCGGCCGTTGGGAGAGCTTTGTGGTGCTCTAGCTCACCTCCTATGCACATGAGCTGTTCGATGAAATGCCCGAGCCACACTTAAGCTTTCTCCTCTCGAAGCTCCTTGTCCAAGCTCCATTTTCCTCAAGATTTGTCTAGGTTTGGCAGTCCGTCCTGTCCCGTCCCCGTCCTCACCGCCGTCGATCGCCCGCGCCCATCTCGGCGCCGGCACCACCGTGGTTAGCCTCTTCTTCTTATCTTCTTTCTAAAAGAAAAAAGTTCTTACTTGTATGATTTAGATAGATACTTGTGTAATTTTTTTACTTTTATTATTGTTTGTTATTATATAGTGCGATGGTTTTGGTATCCGCCTCCGTCGGCCCTCATCTTGTCTATGATTCGGATGTGGTATATATTATCTTTTATAACTATTTGTTTTATTTAGTGTTTATGACAATTATGCCGACCAACGTGACATAGATTTTTTAATCTAGGAGGTATGTGAACCGGAAATTCCAACCGACATAGAAATTCTTGTCGAGAAGTTAAATTTGGTTGAAAAAGAAAACAATTACTTGAAAGAAAAATTACAAAGAGTTGAAGAGGAGAAGATGAAATTGGAGTTGAATGTTGCCGATGTCGTCGACGATCACAAGATCAAGATGGATGCAATGTGCTTGAAGATTAGAAAGATTAGAAAATATGCCATTCATACTGAGGCTTGGTATCATTATGCCGTTGGATCAATTGGTACCTTAGTTGCGGTTATGATCGCATTTATTGTTGCATTTAAATTTTATAGTTTCAATGTATGTTTTAATTAGATGCTCTAGAGAGCTAAATGTTGTTCAATAATGAGAACTATGTATGAACGTTATGTATTTATTTTGGTCACTACTGTACTTTGGCTTTAATGTGATGATGAATTTCTATTAATTTGGTCACTTCTCTATTCATGATATGCTGTAATGGTTTTTAATACACTTTATTATATAACGCACGCAGATGAACCGGCAATGGATGTACGGTGACCGACGCACCTCCGAGTATATTAAGGGCCTGCATAATTTTCTCGAAGCGGCTGAGGCAAACAAGCAGAATGGTTTTATGCATTGTCCATGTACTGTCTGTGAGAATACGAGGGCTTTCTCCAACTCTAAAACCCTTCACTTCCACCTGCTTGAGAAGGGTTTTATGCCACACTATAATGTTTGGACCAAGCACGGAGAAAGAGGGGTTATGATGGAAGACAACGAAGAAGAAGAGGATGATGACAACTACCCGCCCCCTGAATACGGTGATGCTGCAATGGGGGAAGCTGAAGATCTAGAGGAACCAGACGATGTGCCCGATGATGATCTTCGCCAGGTCATTGTTGATGCACAGAGAGAATGCGAAAGTGAAAGGGAGAAGTTGAAGTTCGATCGCATGTTAGAGGATCACAAAAAAAGGTTGTACCCAAATTGCGAAGATGACAACAGAAAGCTCGGTACCACACTGGAATTGCTGCAATGGAAGGCAGACAATGGTGTATCTGACAAGGGATTTAGTTCGCTACTGAAAATAATGAAGAAGAAGCTTCCAAAGGATAACGAATTGCCCGGCAGTACGTACGAAGCAAAGAAGGTTCTATGCCCTCTAGGATTGGAGGTGCAGAAGATACATGCATGCCCTAATGACTGCATCCTCTACCGCGGTGCGTACGAGGATTTGAACGCATGCCCGGTATGCGGTGCATTGCGGTATAAGATCAGAAGAGATGACCCTGGTGATGTTGAGGGCCAGCGCACCGGGAAGAGGGTTCCTTCCAAGGTGATGTGGTATGCTCCTATAATACCACGGTTGAAACGTCTGTTCAGAAACAAAAAGCATGCCGAGTTGATGCAATGGCACATAAAAGACTGTAAGAAAGACGGGAAGTTGAGAGCACCCGCTGACGGGTCGCAGTGGAGAAAGATCGAGAGAAAGTGGAGTGACTTTCGGCAGTTGGTTGCAAAAACGTCTCATGGGTGACAACACTGTTTCTGATGAGCTATACTCGTTGGCCAGGGGACCATCTTTGACTGTATTGACTTACAAAGGGTATGAGATAAATGGGAATACATTTTACACGATCGCCCAAGATCAAAAGAGCACCAACCAAAACAGCGGTGTCCGCTTTGATGCAGCAACCAAGAGGTGAAAGGACACATATTATGGTTACATAGTGGACATATGGGAACTTGACTATGGACATGATTTCAAGGTCCCTTTGTTTCAGTGCAAATGGGTCAATCTGTCAAGAGGCGGGGTACAGGAAGACCCACAGTACGGAATGACAACAGTGGATCTGAACAATCTTGGGTACACAGACGAACCATTCGTCCTAGCCAATGATGTGGCGTAGGTTTTCTATGTGAAGGACATGTCTACCAAACCAAGAAAAAGAAAAGATAAGGAAGCGAATACATCATACGATGAGCCAAAGCGCCACATAGTTCTTTCAGGAAAAAGAGACATCGTGGGATTGGAGGGCAAGACAGACATGTCTGAAGATTATGAAAAGTTTCATGAAATTCCTCCCTTCAAAGTCAAGGCTGACCGAAGCACCCTGTTAAACGATGAAGATTATCCATGGTTACGGCGCAATAAGCAAAGGACACAAGCGAAGAAAAAGTGAAGACTTTCTCTCCACAACTATATCATTGCAGTTACATCTGAAGAAATGAAATGCCTTTTCTAACAGATGAGTTTTCGTCCGAAACCCTGATACTTCGAAAGAGATTGTCCGTTTTGTACACGAAGTGCATCCATTTTTTGCCGTAACCCTCTCAACTTATTATAACATGCTATCTGGGTGAAATGATGATACCATGCCAACTTTTAACATTTTCAGAGTTCATTTGTAGTGCTTTTCAATTTCAGGGTCATTTACCTCAAAAAAAATCAGTAAATGCATGAAAAATACCAAATGAAGTCAGAAAGGGTTGAAAATTGATGATGTGGCTTTGAATGGTGCATTTTCAACACACAAAAAGTCCGGAGTTCAAATAAGTTCAAAAAAATGAAATCCCTTTGTAACAGATGAGTTTTCGTCCGAAACCCTGATACTTCGAAAGAGATTGTCCATTTTGTACACGAAGTGCATCCAGCTTTTGCCGTAACCCTCTCAATTTTTTATAACATGCTATGTGGGTGAAATGATGATACCATGCCAACTTTCAACCTTTTCAGAGTTCATTTGTAGTGCTTTTCAATTTCAGGGTCATTTAGCTCAAAGAATGAACTAATAGCAAAAAGAATGAACTAGAAAACTTTTATGAAACTCTAATAGCAAAAAGAATGAACTAAAAATAATCAATTAAAATATTCTGTTATGATCAACTAAAACAAAACTATAATATTCTTCAATAGCAAAAAGAATCAACTAAAAAGCTTTTATAAAACTCTAATAGCAAAAGGAATCAACTAAAAAGCTTTTATAAACCTCTAGTATTTTTGAAACTAAAATTATATAAAATTTATGCAACTAAAATTATCAAAGAATTTTTTTGTTCAAAACATTAATAGCAAAAATAATTTTCATAAAGTAATTTTTTGTTAGAAACTTTAATAGCAAACTAAAATAACCAAATCTGTTTTTGATTAAAACAGACATTTAAAATAACCTAAAACTTACCAAATTGAATATAATGATAAAACACAGTAATATTAAATAGCAGGAAAAAGAATCACTCAAAAATCTATTTTTTTAGTAAAGTTATTCACAAACTAGTGATTCACACAAATTTCAAAAAATTCAAATTTAAACTATTCAAATTTGAAAACTAATGGCACTAACAGAAAGTTTATAATTTTTGTGACCTAAAAGCAAAAAGAATCACTGAAAAACAGTAAGTAGGAACAAAATAAAATAAATAAAGCAAAAAACAAAAAAAAACTGGAATTTTTAAAAAAAAATGCCACCTACTAGGCCACTACGGCCGGAATACGACTAGAAACCCAACCAGCTTGTTGGGCCAGGATTCAGGCCCGCAGAAGGCCCAATAGGCCCACAGGCAGTGACAGATTAGGCCCGGAGGCCTGCGGTTGAGAGGAGCTCGAGAGGGTGTGCGCAGCAGCGCTTATAAACCACTCTCGAGCTCTCTTGGCTAGCGAGGTGGGACTAAAAATTTGGCCCCGGGCAGCACCACCCTTTGGTCCCGGTTGGTGCCACCAACCGGGACCAATGCACCCCTTTAGTCCCGGTTGGTGGCACCAACCGGGACCAAAGATCCCTGTTTCCCGCCCTTTGGGCTGCTGAAAACTGACCTTTCGTCCCGGTTGGTGGCACCAACCGGGACCAATGCACCCCTTTAGTCCCGGTTGCTGCCACCAACCGAGACCAATGCTCTCCATATATAAGCCAACACTTAGAAATTTTCAGCATTCTCATCTCGCCCGCCCGTCGCCCGCCGTCGCCGTCGCCCCAGCCGTCGCTGCCGCCCGCCGCCCCCGTCGTCGCCGTCGCTCGCCGCCCCCGTCGTCGCTCGCCGTAGTCGCCCTCGCCCGCCGCCCCCGTCGTGCTCGCCGTCGCCTCGCCGTCGCCCTCGCCGTTGCCGTCGCCCTCGCCTCTTCCCCGTCGTAGCCGTCGCCATCGCCATCGTCGTCCGCCGCTCCCTGCCCCGACGCACCGACCCCAAGTGAGCTCCCCTTCCCCTGCAATGCCGCCGCCGCCGCCCCTGTTCTGCCGCCGCGGCCGCCCCTGTTTTTTGTTCATAGAATTTTTTTTGTTCATAGCATTTTTTGTATATATGTTTGCATTTACTGTTAATATACTCCGATGGATGTATATATGTATGTGTGTATGGATGGATGCATTTACTGTTAATATGATTTTTTTTTTGTTCATAGCATTTTTTGGTTCATATATTCAAAATGAGTTAATTAAAAGACTCACTAAGTTGAAATTTACCCCCTTCCCGATAACTTCGACATGAAGGGGGGACGTCGGACATGCATGAGAGAGAGGCGGTATGCTCGCCCGACCAACTATCGAGGCCACCCAAACCGTAGAAGAAAGAGCGTCGTTGTCGATCTACCCCGGCCCTCCCCGATAATTTCGACATGAGGGGGGACGTCGGACATGCATGAGGGAGAGGCGGTCCGCTCGCCCGACCAACTATCGAGGCCACCCAAACCCTAGAAGAAAGAGCGTCGTTGTCGATCTACCCCCTCCGCGATAACTTCGACATGAGGGGTGGACGTCGGACATGCATGAGTGAGAGAGGCGGTACGCTCGCCCGACCAACTATCGAGGCCACCCAAACCGTAGAAGAAAGAGCGTCGTTGTCGATCTACCCCGGCCCTCCCCGATAATTTCGACATGAGGGGGGACGTCGGACATGCATGAGAGAGAGAGGCGGTCCGCTCGCCCGACCAACTATCGAGGCCACCCAAACCCTAGAAGAAAGAGCGTCGTTGTCGATCTACCCCCTCCCCGATAACTTCGACATGAGGGGGGACGTCGGACATGCATGAGTGAGAGAGGCGGTACGCTCGCCCGACCAACTATCGAGGCCACCCAAACCGTAGAAGAAAGAGCGTCGTTGTCGATCTACCCCGGCCCTCCCCGATAATTTCGACATGAGGGGGGACGTCGGACATGCATGAGAGAGAGAGGCGGTCCGCTCGCCCGACCAACTATCAAGGCCACCCAAACCCTAGAAGAAAGAGCGTCGTTGTCGATCTACCCCCTTCCCGATAACTTCGACATGAGGGGGGGACGTCGGACATGCATGAGTGAGAGAGGCAGTACGCTCGCCCGACCAACTATCGAGGCCACCCAAACCGTAGAAGAAAGAGCGTCGTTGTCGATCTACCCCGGCCCTCCCCGATAATTTCGACATGAGGGGGGACGTCGGACATGCATGAGAGAGAGAGGCGGTCCGCTCGCCCGACCAACTATCCAGGCCACCCAAACCCTAGAAGAAAGAGCGTCGTTGTCGATCTACCCCCTCTCCGATAACTTCAACATGAGCGGGGGACGTCGAACATGCATGAGTGAGAGAGGCGGTACGCTCGCCCGACCAACTATCGAGGCCACCCAAACCGTAGAAGAAAGAGCGTCGTTGTCGATCTACCCCGACCCTCCCCGATAATTTCGACATGAGGGGGGACGTCGGACATGCATGAGAGAGAGAGAGGCGGTCCGCTCGCCCGACCAACTATCGAGGCCACCCAAACCCTAGAAGAAAGAGCGTCATTGTCGATCTACCCCCTCCCCGATAACTTCGACATGAGGGGGGACGTCGGACATGCATGAGTGAGAGAGGCGGTCCGCTCGCCCGACCAACTATCGAGGCCACCCAAACCGTAGAAGAAAGAGCGTCGTTGTCGATCTACCCCGGCCCTCCCCGATAATTTCGACATGAGGGGGGACGTCGGACATGCATGAGAGAGAGAGGTGGTCCGCTCGCCCGACCAACTATCGAGGCCACCCAAACCCTAGAAGGAAGAGCGTCGTTGTCGATCTACCCCCTCCCCGATAACTTCGACATGAGGGGGGACGTCGGACATGTCATGTGGATTTTTTTTTGTTCATATAGAAAACTCCGATAACATATATTTATCAAGAATCCCTTGTTTGACATTCATGAGAGAGGCGGTCCGGACGTCGGACATTCATGTTTGTATATTAATTGCCATGTTGTAATATTTGCAGAAACTATGGATCAAAGAGACTTGGAACAAGAACAGTTGTTGGGGGAGATAATCCTCGCCGGACATGATGTCTTGTCGTTTCTCAACGACACCGATGGTCTGGAAGGAGAGGATGACGGCTCCGGTGATCGAACAATGGAGAAGGAAGGACATGATCGTGATGGCTCCGGTGACCGAATGCCGGAGGAAGAAGGATACCATGATGACGGCTCCGGTGACCGAACGGAGGAGGGAGCTGTTGCAAAGTCCGGAGAGGTATATATATTAATTAAGCCTGTGCTGACTAGCTAATTGATGCATTAATTGTTTTGGTATGTACATATATTAACTCTTCTTTCTTCTTTTATAGCCCTCCGGATCGAGCCAAACTTCGGTAACGAGACGAGGCCCGAAGAAGAGGTTGCGCAAGGATGAAAGGTTCACGATCATAGCACTCGCGGAGGATGGCCATCCGATTGAACCCAAGCGGACCAAGGACGCATTTTCTGCTCAGTGCGGAGCTATTGTTAGGGACAACATCCCGATCAGCATCAAGCAATGGAATAAGCCTAAGGACGACGCCCCTGAAGGTGATTATGTCACCGATAGACAGAAAGATGATCTTTGGACCGCGCTAAAGGAAAATTTCACCCTACCGCCAGAGGAGGATCCGAATAAGCCAGTTATAGAGCCACTGGTCAAGGCGTGTGCTCTTAAGAAGATGGCAGATCTATTCAGGAGGTGGAAGAATGAGTTGAAATCAAAGTTTGTCGACAAAGGGAAGACTCCAGAATTCACCGGCCGATTTGAGAAGATAAGAGATCACTGGCCCACATTTGTGGCCTACAAGACATCGGACAAGAGTAAGAAAATGTCAGAGACAAACAAGAACAATGCTGCAAAGAAGCAGTATCACCATCACACGGGGTCAGGTGGCTACCTCAAAGCCCGGCCGTTGTGGGACAAAGCTGAGAATGACCTGATTGCTAAAGGGGTCATACCACAGACATTGAACTGGCCAGACCGTTCAAGGACTTGGTTCTTCGGGGTTGGGGGAACTTTGGACCCTGAAACAAGGAAGTGCCGTTGGACGGACGAGCAACTTGCAATACCCATCACGAAGCTTCAGAAGTATATCACCGCAGCGCAGGAAGGGACGTTCATTCCCGACAGAGAGAAGGACGAGCTGACTGAGGCCCTAGGGAATGCTGAGCACCCTGGACGAACACGAGGCACACCAGGCTCCATTCCGTGGAAGGTTGGGTTTCCCGACGCTGGCGGTTACAGAAGCCGGGAGAGAAAGAGGAAAGCGGAGCTGAGCGACATGCAGAAGATCAATGCAAGACTACAAAAGCTAGAGGAACTTGAGAGCCAGCGAGCTGCCGGCCAACCATCTCAGCGGCACGAAGCTACCCCAGAAGCTACCCCGCCATCTCAGCGGAGAAGCAGCGTGGCTTCCACGGAGCATGTTCATCCTGACTTCACGGCTCCTATCTACCCCGTGGATACTATCACGGAGGCTCAACATTGCGAGCTTATGACGAAATGCCGGAACCTCACTTTCAAGGCGGCTGTCGGCTCTGTTGCACCTCCTCAACCCAACGGAACTTTTCACTGCCATCCGATTCCACATGGCTATGCTGTTGTGATGGTGGATGAAGTAATGGAGGGATTTGAGGAGCTCGAGCTTGACCACTCTACAGGTGAAGGGGAGAATCAGCTGGTTCGTGCTCTGAGGAGTACATGTCTATGGCAGAAGGAGTACATCAAGCTTCCAAACTGGACGCCTCCGCCTTCTCCTCCTCCTCCGGCGAGTCAGGGCACTCCGCCTCCTCCTCCTCCTCCTCCTCCGGCGAGTGATCAGGGCACCCCGCCTCCTTCTTCGGCTCCTCCGACGCGTGAGGGAACTCCGCCTCCTCCTTCGCGTACTCCGGCGCGTCGGAGCAGTCCGCCTCCTCCTCCGCCTCGTCGGCAACGGCGGAAGACATATGCCGCCACTCCGGCTCCTCTGGCGCGTCGGAGCACTCCGCCTCCTTCTCCGCCTCGTAAGCAACGACGGAAGAGAGACGCCGCCAGTCCGGCGGCTAGCAGTACAAGCAGAGGCGGGAGGCAATTCAGATACGGTCCATCTCTCAAGCCTCTGGAAAAGTTACCATATGAGAGGACCGAGTCTGAAAACGAGTAGATATGTCGTGCCCAAGTGAGGGACCATTTTGCAAAGAAAAGTCCACCTCCGAAGGAGAAGCTAGATCCGGTGAAAGTGAAGCGCACTATCGATGCCCTGAAGCGACCACCACCGCCTCCGCCGGATTCCAACTTTGTCCGCTGTATTAAAAAGACATATCAAGATGCGCGGCGGTCGGGAAGTACTTCCAGTGATGCAAGGTTAGCAAAACGAAGAAGTGGGAAAAAAATTCCCCAGCTCGGCGAACAGGCGAACCAATCGTGCCCCCCGCTCAAGGTGTCTAGCCATATCGTCGCTAATCATCCGGGGATGTTGCCCGGTACCAATCCTGGTGATTACCTGAGCGATGATGTACAGTTTGAGCCGTTGGAGGTGGACGAATTCAGTTACCGGTACAGGCATCCTCTCGTCAAACCTGATCATCCTCCTCTAACAACGATGATGCGAAAATTCCATGAATGGTACATGAAAACCTGCAGCGAATCTGGGAGGGATACTTTGACGCTGAGAATTAAAGAGGAGCACGACCTCGTTGGAATGGATCAGTTGTCTGTTGAATTTGACGAGTTATTCCAGTTATACAATCAAAAGGCCCTCGACAAAACAATCTTGACTTGCTACTGTCTGTAAGTACTACTTCTGTAATTAAGTCTCTATATATAGCTCAGCTCTTTCATTGCATGTATATATAATTATCCTCACTATATTATGCAGATTGAAGATCGTCGAATGCAGAAAAGCACAAAACTATGACATTGGGTTCATTAACCCAAATATCATACATGAGTTTACGGTTAAAAACAATGTCACACAAACCGAGGACAACTTGCTACAATCGTTGCTTAAAAATCAAAACAAAGAGACAATACTCTTTCCTTACAACTTCAAGTGAGTGTTACTGTCTTGTGCATATTCGGTTTCCCTTATTACTCGAGGTTATAGTAATGTAATTGATGAGTTATGCATGCGTGCGCAGGTTCCACTTTATTCTGCTAGAGATTAAGCTTGAGCGGGGAGTAGTAATCGTCTTAGACTCGAAACGAAAAGATCCCTAGGAATATGCGGACATGACTGAAATGCTCCAGAAGTAAGTTCAATCGATCATTATCGCATCATATCGGCAACTTTGTTCATTTCCTGATATCAAGTAATTATTTTCTTTGTCTGGCAGGGTTTGGAAAGAGTTCACCGCAATTGTTCCGGCACTGCCGAGGGAGCTGCGATTTACACACCCGAAAGTAAGTACTACTAGCTAGTTCCGCGCATCTCCCATTGATTCTAGTTTCATCAATACCATTTATCATGCTTGATTATCAGTTTGATTGAACTCTATTTCTTGTAAAGTGCTTGTGGCAGGAAACCGGGAATGATTTTTGTGGATACTACGTTTGCGAGTTCATCTACAACGCGACGACCCCTAAGCGGGGCTACTCTGAAAAACAATTTCAAGTGCGTAAGCAATAATATTCACAATTTTATTTTATTACCATGATTTGTGTTGAGTTTCATTCATATATATGTATTGACCCCCTTCTTCAAATTAGATGTGGCAGATGTGGGATAAACTCCTACCACATGATCGCATACGAGCAATTCAAGAGGAATTGGCGGGATTCTTTCTTGACCACGTCATAAATAAAGCCGGAGAATACCATCTGGAATTTGACATTAGATGTTAGGGATTGTAAGAGATCTTATATTGTATATATGTAGCTAGTAGCGTCGGATAGATATACGAAAACTTGTTGTTCGACCAATCTGTCGGAGAAAGAGAGGTCGATCACTTCTCTCTGTATATGTTCATGACGATCGTGTGTACTTAATGGTTCCTTCATTTGCTTACTAGCTAGCGTGTTGAGTTCTCTCTATAGTAGCTACCGTCGACCAAGCATGGAGAAAGAGATGACACTTCTCTCTATTAGCTAGCTAACACAATATGAAACCCCTAAATTAACCCTCCAAACCCCCCTAAACCCCCCCCCCCCCCTTCAAAAAAAAAAACAAAAACCCCAGCTCCTGCCAGATGCTGACGCGTGGATGCGTTTTGGTCCCGGTTGGTGTGACCAACCGGGACGAAAGGTCCTCCTGCCTGGGCTCACCGCAGTGGCCACGTGGAGCCCCTTTGGTCCCGGTTCGTAAGCGAACCGGGACTAAAGGTTTTGGGCTTTAGTCCCGACCCTTTAGTCCCGGTTCCAGAACCGGGACAAATGTGCCTCTGGAACCGGGACAAATGGGCCTTTTTCTACTAGTGATCCCCCATCAACTTCGTATTTGGTACTTTCTTAGGGTGCATGGAGAAATACATACGACGTCAGATTTCAGATCTGGACTTTAGACTTCAGAAGTTCCTCTGGCCCATTCTATCAAGTCTTTGTTTCTTCTTCTCTTGCATTGCGTTTCATATTTGGACTTCTGTACATTTGCTCCCGATCTTAGATCATTATTTGTTGTATTTTTTGTGCATTTTATATATGACATTCTTTGTCAAGTCTTTGTTTCTTCTTCTCTTGCATTACATTTCAGATTTGGATTTCTATAAATTTGCTCACTATCTTAGACCATTAATTGTTGTACTTTTTGTTCATTTTCCTATGTCTTTACATTGGTGTATTGATTTCTTTTCCAATTCGTTCTTCCTAAATAGAACTAGGAAGTTTCTACACAAATCTGGAAGACATGTTTTCCTTCTCTTTTGAGTTCATTCTTTCTAGATTCTTTTCAACTCATTCTGAAATTTGGACTCCAGGTTTATATTAATTTCTAACCCTACGATACAACATTCAAAATAGACGGGCGCAGCAACGCGCGCCATCAATGATCTAGTAGAACATATGAGAGGTGCGTGCAGACGACACGAAGAATATGCGAAAGAGCACAATGGGTAATTTTAGACTGGACACCACTGAAAAATTGGTCGCTGCCGAGTTCCAGGCCGTTTGCCGAGTTCCTTTGCACGGGCGCACAGCAAAGCAACAGTTCGCCGAGAACAAAACTCGGCAAAAGCAGGAACTCGGTAGATATTTCAGTTTTCCGAGTGCCGCCCGAGTAGAACTCGGCACACTAATAAGACTCGGCCAATACGCAGTTTGCCAAGAACTCGAGGAGGGGAACTCGGCAACAAGGGGCCACATGGCACGGCCGTCTGGGGTTGACGGCTCCGTGGCGTCGAGGACATGTTTGCCGAGTTCGTAACTTCCGGCTCTGAGCAACGATTTATGAAATTCTTTTTTTACATGCAGAAAAGGTTGCCGAGCTTTTTACTCAGATACTCGGTGTAGCTGTGACGGTGTTACTAGGTGCGGCCACGTGGCCTGCTTTGCCGAGTTCGTGAGCTCTCGGTAAACAGAGTTGCCGAGTGGCACCATTTAGAAGCTCGGCAACCTACCTGTCTAAGCTGACAGCAGCAGTCAGGCGCCACAGCTTCCGAGTACGGGCACTCGGAAACGGTCTCTTCGCCGAGTTGTGAACACGGCCAAGACTCCCAGTACTTCCTTTCATAATTTAATTTATCTTAAGCCCCTGCAATTGAAAACATATATATATATATATATATTTTAACAGCACATCACACACACACACACACACATATATATATATATATATATATATATATATATATATATATATATATATATGTGTGTGTGTGTGTGTGAATTTATCTTAAGCTCCTAGTCACATCAAATACCAACTCAAACTCATATGAACTAGTTCACAAACTAATAGCAACAAGTTCACAAGTCCAACATATACATATAAAGTTTAACGCACGACCTCTAGTCCATACAACATAGTCCATACCAACACACACAAAAGAATCATACAAGTCCATCACTACGCTTGTGGAGGAGGAGGAGGGACGCGCTTCATAGCCTCGAAAGTTTCCCGAAACGCCTATAGGAGGAGGAGGAGGGACACGTCAGCATTGTTCCAAGTTGGTCCATCGGTTAATATTGATTGGTGGCTATATGGGAAAGTACTAACCTTGAACTCGACCGCGAGCTTCTCTCTAGCCGCCACTTCGGCCAGCAGCCATTCCTCCTGTGCGGCCTCGGCTGCCTCCAACGCGGCCTGTAATATGCCATCGCATTCTCATATAGCTTGCAATGCAAGAATGTAAAGACTTGGGTGTGTATGAAAGGTACAAACCTGGAGCCGTGAAATCTCACGTGACTGAGCCGCCGGGGAACTCCTTATGGAGGGACTTGAGCTTGTGCTTTGCGCCCGGATCTGTGTTAGCTTGGGATGCGAGGAGGTGGCGATCGCGCCATTGCAAATGAGGTAGCGGCCACTCTTCTTCCCACCTCCCGCCCTCATGACCAACTCCGGATCGGGTGGCTGCGACATGTGCGACGGTGCGCAGCTGCGCCCTGCGTGGCTGAATCGGGAATGGATGTTTGCTGGATGCGAAGCGTGCCAGTCTGGTCTGCTCGTAGATTGGGCTGCAGTGGGCTGGGCATTCCGGCTTCGAGCAGAAGTCTGACATGCGTCACACACAAGCTAACCAAAGAAAAAGTCGTCTCTCGTGTGTACTCAGGCCGCTGACGCCTCACGGACGGGAAAAAGTCCAAAACAAACCTTAAACTTGTAGGCAAAAGCTAAATCAAATCCTGAACTCTCAATTCCTGAAATCAGCACACCAAACTCTGAAATCCCAGTCTATTTTGATCCTTGAGAGCTTTCCCAAACAGGGATGGGCACTGATCTGCGCCGGTGCGCCAGCCGAACAATTCGGCCGGTCGCATCGTGGATGTACGATACGCTCCATAACAGCCGCACGATTCCTTCTTCTCCAACTGCTTCGCTGGTAAAAAAAGAAGCCATGGCGTCTGTTCATCCCGAGTGCCCCGTGATCTCCCGTACGCCAGCCAGCTCGCCGGCCGCCCACGTCGCCGCCGGCCGCCGCTCTCGTCCCCGCCGCCGCCGTCCTCGTCGCAGCCTTCCGCCCTCGTCCCGCCGGCCGTCGTCCTCGTCGCAGCCATCCGCCCTCGTCCCCGCCGCCGCCGTCCTCGTCGCAGCCGCCCGCCCTCGTCCCGCCGGCCGCCGTCCTCGTCGCAGCCGCCCCCCCCCTCGTCCCGCCGGCCGCCGTCCTCGTCGCAGCCTTCTGCCCTCGTCCCCGCCGGCCACCGTCCTCGTCGCAGCCGTCCGCCCTCGTCGCAGCCGTCCGGTGGTCGGGGAGCTGCAACCTGCACAGGGACGGTGCTACAATAGACGGCCGGCGAGCTGCAACCGCGTTGTCGTTGTCAATGTTGGAACCAACAATGCAAAAAGCTGGAACCAGCGGCGCAAAAAGCTGCAACCAGCAAACGATTTTGCTACATCCATCACGACGGATCTGCGACCCGGCGACGACGGTGGCATTTTTGCTGCAACCGTCATCGGATTTTGCTACCACCGGCGAGGGAATTTGCTACATCCATGGTGGCAGAGCTGCGACGGCGGCGAGCATTTTTTTTGTTTTGCTGCAACCGTTGGTGATTTTTGCTACTACCGGCGAGGGAATTTGCTACATCCATGGTGGCGGAGCTGCGACGGCGGCGACCATTTTTTTGTTTTGCTGCAACCGTTGGTGATTTTTGCTACCACCGGCGAGGGAATTTGCTACATCCATGGTGGCGGAGCTGCGACGGCGGCGACCATTTTTTTTGTTTTGCTGCAACCGTCCCGCAGCGGTTGTAGCTTCGTCAATAGAAAATTCATGACCTCCTCCTGAACAAGAGCTCGCAACCATGGCCGTGGAATGCAGCACGCAACCACACGCCAGCGGCGAGCACATCGGCTGCAGCATTTTGTGGGAGGGGATGGGGGAGGGTGGAGGAGGACGCGCCATGGCGACGAGCTTCGGAGGAGAGGAGGAGAGAGTGCAACCACGACGCAAGCATCAGAGGAGAGGACCAAGGACGCGGCCATGGCTGGGACAAAGAAACGAACGGGTGAGAATGCGCATCGGGAAGAAGATAATGTTGTGTGGCAAAAAAAAGAAATTACTGCGTGGGCCTACCCGTGTCCAGCAGAGGAAGGGGGGGTCGCCAGGCGCACGATCGATAGCGATCGCACGACCCGCGCAGGACCGGCCGAGCTTCGGCCGGTGCGCCGGTAGTAAACGTTTCCCAACAGGGATTGTCCATGTGGCAGGTCAAATCCGGGATTGTTGGCTGCGCACTCGACTGGGCCGGCCCATCAGACACGAAGCGAGTTTTTTTTCTTAACACGCGACGTAAATATTCTTTCTTTCTTTTTCTTAACGTGCGACGTAAAAATTCTTTCTTTCTTTTTCTTAACGCGTGACGTAACAATTCCAAAACAGAAATGACTGCCGTGAAGTCGAACTTGGGACCTGGCATGGTTGACCTCATTCCGCTAGCCACTACGCCAAAGGACTATGATTCACATAACCAGAGGCCCGAAGTATTTGAGTAGAAACCAAAGCATCGAACTTTGAAAACATTTTTTACGGGCAAACAAGTATTGAAAATGTATTTTTTTTCTAAAAGCTTCGAATATTTTATAAAGTGCGAGCACTTTCTGAAAATTCCGAATACTTTTAAAAATCCAACAATATTTTAAAAACAATCAATTTTGAAAAAGCGACCACTTTTTGAAACATAAACATTTTCTGAAGCCTGAACAAAATTTTAAAGTGCGAACACTTTTTGAAACATAAACATTTTCTGAAACCTGAACATATATGTAAGAATTTTTTTTGTTACATTTAAATAATATCACAAGTTTAGAAAAATGTGCGGGCCATTTCAAACAAATCTTTATACAATGTATAATAATCACTAGTAGAAAAACCCCCCTTTAGTCCCGGTTCTGGAACCGGGACTAAAGGGTCGGGACTAATGCCCAAGACCTTTAGTCCCGGTTGGCTCACGAACCGGGACCAAAGGCCCTCCACGTGGCGCTGCCTGGTGCGTGGGCTGGAGGACCTTTAGTCCCGATTGGTGTTACCAACCGGGACCGATTGGTGTTACCAACCGGGACTAAAGGCTCCACCTTTAGTCCCGGTTGGTAACACCAACCGGGACTAAAGGGGTTTGCCGGGGGCTGCCTTGCCGGGGGAAAAAAAATTGAATTTTTTTTTTGAATTTTTTTAAAAAAAAATTTTGATTATTTTTTGACTTGTTTTTAAGTTTTATTTCGATTTTCAAATCTTTGAATTATTTGACAATTTAATCTATAATCACCCGTCCTCACTGATTTCAAATCATCTAACTTCCCGGCCGGTCACCCATCCTCTCACTGCTCCAGTCCCAGCATGCTTAACTTCCCGGCCGGTCACCCATCCTCTCACTGCTCCAGCCCCAGCACGCTTAACTTCCTGGTTCTATCGACCCTAGTTTCCAAGTCTGCACTTGTTGTTTTCCTGACAATAGTAAGCTATCAATCCTATTAACCCTTAGGTCTTGATGTCACATGATTTAATTTTTTGAATTCTAAACAATTATTAAAATAAAAAAAATAAGTACTAATAATATTGAATTTCAATGAAAATAAAATAAGTAATAATCTTATTTTATTCATTTTTTTTTTGCCATTTATTCATTTAATATGACATAATTAATAACTTTAAATCTGTAAATCGAAATTCGACAAATAATATATCCATTATTATCAGAAAAATGTGAGGAATCCAAATATGACATCATTTATTTTTTTTAAATAAAATTAATTTTTAAAATTATTAAAATTATTTTTTTTGATTTGAAATAACTTTTTTTTCTTTTGGAATTTTGAGAATCTGAGAAAACTTCACCGGGTAAACCCAGGTGAAATCGAGTCCCAATTTTTCTCTAGTTTTTTTTGATATATTAAACTTTTTTTTTCGACGTCCTATGCAAAAGTTATGGTCGTTTTACATTTTTTTTCGTTTTTTTGCAAAAAAGGTCAAAATTCATATTTCAAAATTTCTATACCAACTAGACACTAAAACCTAACTACATCTCAAAGGATTTTATTTTTTGAAGATATTATCATTTTTGTTTATTTTCTACAAAACTAAAAAAGGCGGTCCACCGGGGGGGGGGGGGGGGGTAGAGTTTGAAAATTTCAGAACCCCTTTAGTCCGGGTTGGTGTCCATCCAATCATACTGTCGACTACACATCTGCTAGCACCGTCCCAGACAGAGTCACAACTAAGGTTAACCAAGTCAGAAAGGTATGAGGCCGTCGGCTTCGAAGTATCAGGGTTTCAGACGAAAACTCGTCTGTTACAAAGGCATTTCATTTTTTAAACTTATTTCAACTCCAGATTTTGTGTGTGTTCATTATGCACCATTCGAAGCCACGCCATCAATTTTCAACCCTTTCTGACTTCATTTGCTATTTTTCATGCATTTACCGATTTTTGTGAGCTAAATGACCCTGAAATTGAAAAGCACTACAAATAAACTCTGAAAAGGTTGAAACTTGGCATGGTATCATCATTTCACCCACATAGCATGTGCTAAAAAGTTGAGAGGGTTACGGCAAAAACTGGATGCACTTCGTGTACAAAATGAACAATCTCGTTCGAAGTGTCAGGGTTTCGGACGAAAACCCGTCTGTTACAAAGGCATTTCATTTTTTTAAACTTATTTCAACTCCAGACTTTTTGTGTGTTCATTATGCACCATTCAAAGCCACATCTTGAAATTTCAACCCTTTCTAACTTCATTTGCTATTTTTCATGCATTTACTGATTTTTTTGAGCTAAATGACCCTGAAATTGAAAAGCACTACAAATGAACTCTGAAAAGGTTGAAACTTGGCATGGTATCATCATTTCACCTACATAGCATGTGCTACAAAGTTGAGTGGGCTACGGCAAAAACTGGATGCACTTCGTGTACAAAATGAACAATCTCTTTCGAAGTGTCAGGGTTTCGGACGAAAACCCATCTGTTACAAAGGCATTTCATTTTTTTAAACTTATTTCAACTACAAACTTTTTTGTGCATTCAATATGCACTATACTACAACATGTTAAAATCTACAGAAAGAACCAACTAAAAATAATAAAAAACAACAATTAAATGACTAAAAAAACTATATAAGCAAAACAGTATTGTTTTAATTAAAATCCTAATTTAAATTATTCTAAAAATAACCAAATAAATCTTACTGTGACAAGAATCAAACACGTGACTAGGAGCAAAAATAATTAAATTAAAAACTATTTGTAAACTCAAGTTATTCACAATCTAGGGTTTGAAGCAAATTTGAAAACTAATGGCACAAACAGAAACTAGACAAAATTTTGAATCCAATGCAAAAAGAATCACTCAAAAACATCAAATATCCTAAAAGATATAAGCAAATTAAAACAGAAACTAAAAACAGAAAACAAATGTAAAAACAGAAAAAAAAAGGGCTAGCTAAAGTACAACCCCTTTAGTCCCGGTTGGAGACACCAACCGGGACTAAAGGCCATCCACGTGGCGCTGCCTGGGGCGGGGGAGGGAGGACCTTTAGTCCCGGTTGGTGTTACCAACCGGGACTAAAGGTGGAGCCTTTAGTCCCGGTTGGTAACACCAACCGGGACCAAAGGGTATCGGCCCCTTTAGTCCCGGTTCCAGCCACAAACCGGGACTGAAGGGGTCCGGCCAGCGTCCTGCCCGCTCGAACCGGGACTGATGCACGCATTAGTCCCGGTTCGTAACAGAACCGGGACTGTTGCTCGATCTGGCCTGGACCAATGCCCTGTTTTGTACTAGTGAATATTGAGTATTGTAGAAGGATAGAGAGGGATTGACGTAATGCGTTGGATATATTATTAAACCTCGAGGGCGAGTATATATTGAGTACAAGACTTGAAGGGCAAGACGCCTCCTAGAGATAAGATGGAAATAATTCTCTCTAATCCCGAGGAATTTCTAACTACCAAATATATCTCTAACATCCCCCCGCAGTCGTAGCAGTAGCGTTGCGACTCAACAGGAGCGTCGCGGACGGTCAGACTGGAGAGAATAGCAGCCGATGGGCTGACATCCTCCCCGCAGTCGTAGCGGGACCGTCACGGACGATGTCGCATTGCAGACGCGTTGACTGTAGAGGAAGCCGACGAGTTGCTCAAGTGAGGTGATATACCTTTGTGCCATTGTCGAGGGAGCCGAGAGCGTAGGGTGGTGTAGCCATGGTCGAGGTAGCCGTGCGACGGACGCCGTGGTCGATATCGAGTCGGGGTGGCCGGTGTCGAGGTAGTCGCCGTGGACCGGGAAGAAGAGCGGCGGCGGCGGCCTGAGGAGGAGGCAGTGGCGGCAGCTAGGTTAGGAGCACGGCGGCGGTGCTCGAAGTAGGCGACCAGTCGGGCCACAGCGCGGCCGCCCTGTGGTTCTCCCCCCGGCTGCACCGACCCGCGCGCTGCCGCTGCGTCGCCCCTTCAGGCCGTAGTGCCGCTGCCCACGGTCCACCGCCGCCTCGAGGCCGTCCCCGTGGCTGCACCGACCCTCGCACTGCCGCTGCGTCGCCCCATCGGGTCATAGCGAGCGTGGCACGCGGTCCCTGTCGCCGCCCCGTGGTTCTTCCCGTGGCTGCACCTACTCGCGCGCTGCTGCTGGGTCGCCCCATCAGGCCGTAGCGAGTGTGGCACGCGGTCCCTGCCACCACCCTAAGGTCTTCCCTGCCGTCGCCCCGACCCGCGCGCTGCCGCTGCGTCGCCTCTTCGGGCCGTAGCGCCGCGGAACGTGGTCCACTTCGCCGCCCACGCTCGTCGACTTCTGAGTGGTATGTGCCGCACCGCCTTCCTAGGCGCGGGAACGCCATCGTCCGCGCCGGTCTTCGTCACGTTGTCGGGTTCTTCCTTACCTACTTCGAGCACCGCCGCCATGCTCCTAACCTAGCCGCCGCTGCCGCTTCCTCAGTCCGCCGCCACCGCTCTTCTTCCCGGTCCACGGCGACTACCTTGACGCCGGCCACCCCGACTCGACATCGACCATGGCGTCCCTCGCACGGCTACCTTGAGCACGGCTACACCATCCTACGCCCTTGGCTACCTCAACATCGGCACAAAAGGCTACCGTCTTGCTTGAGCAACCTCGTCGGTTTCCACTCCAGGCACGACTTCCTCGATGAATCGACCATTCGACTGTGGGGGGATGTCCTTCGGCTTACCTTCGGATTATTCTCCAGTCTCACCGTCTGCGTCGCTACCGTTGTGACTGCGGGGGGGTGTTGAGTATCGTGATTATTAGAAAACATATGATAGACTACGATTTGTTCTAGCTTGTCTTGTACTCCAAGATGGTCATGTACTCCTATATGTACGCCCAGGAGGCTCAAGCAATACATCAACAATTCCACCAATCCATCTCTATTCCTTCTACAAATATGATGCAACGAAAAGGACGAGAAGCTCGGCAAGAAAAATGTACAAGTACAAAAGGACAACAACAACAAAAAAGATTGCCTAGCTAGGCAATGCCATTGCAACCAAATGTCCAAGACTACCGGGAGATCGTCCACAAAAGAATTGAAGGTATGGAACACGGAGAATTAGGAGAGCGCAATCTTCAAAGAAACCAATCGTCGTTGCCAAGTCCTTGGCGGCAGGCCGGCAGCGACGCCCAAGGGCGCCGCTTTCCTTCTTGGAGGCGCTGCTATGGACCCGTCCTCCCACCCCATATCTTCAAGAATTTGGTTGACTCGTTCAACTTGACCTTGGGACTGGGGGTGAAAAGTAGTGCTAAAGGACAAATGAGTTCCCATCACTTCCTGAAAACTTTCCCAAAATCTTGAGGTGAAAAGGCTGCCACGGTCTAAGCTAATTACCAACGGAATACCATGGAGTGAAACAATTCTAGAAATGTACAGATCTGCCAACTGACTAGCAGTGATGGTTTCCTTGACGGCCAGAAAATGAACAACCTTGGAAAGTCGGTCAATGACGACAAGAATAGCATCATGACCCTTCTGTGATTTGGGAAATCCAGTGATGAAGTCCATCTCAACATTGTCCCATTTCCATTCAGGAATAGCAAGAGGTTGCAGAGTTCCAACAGGCATTTGATGTTCTGCTTTGATATGATGGCAAACATCACACTCAGCAACATAGCGAGCAATGTCCCCTTCATGTTAGGCCACCACAATCTCTGACGAATGTCTTGGTACATCTTCATACTACCAGGGTGAATAGACAAGGGTGTATCAAGAGCTTCCCTCATAACCTTCGGGGTCAAATCCAGATTGCGCTTTCTGGGAACCACTAGGCGACCTTTGAAGAACAAGGCGCCATGATCATCAACAGAGAAGAACAAGGGCTTTCCTTCAGTGAGATAACGCGTAATCTTCTCGACTTCGTTGTCATACTTCTGAATAACCTTGATGTTGTGCTCGAGATCCGGTTCAACAACCAGGTTGTTGAGAGAACCCTGGGGAACAATATGAAGGTTCAACTTGCAGAGTTCTTCATGAAGAAGGGGTTGTTCTTGCTGTACCATGAAGTTTTTGCAATAAGACTTGTGGCTCAAGTCATCAGCCATTACATTAACCTTGCCTTGGGTATATGAAATTCCCAAGTTATAGTCTAATATTGCCTCCATTCATCTTTGCTCACGAAGGTTCAGATCCGGCTGAGTGAATAAGTACTTCAGGCTTTGATGACCTATGAAGATCTCGCAACAATTACCAAGAAGGCAATGTCGCCATAACTTCAGAGCATAGATAACTCCAGCAAGTTTGAGATCATGCGTTGGATAGTTCTCTTCATGAGGACGCAACTGGTAAGAGCCATAAGCTATCACTTTACGCTCTTGCATCAGGACACAACCTTATCCTTGCCGAGAGGCATCACAATAAATCATGAAGTCCTTGTGAGTATCTGGGGGAGCAAGCACTAGGGCAGAGGTCAACTTGTCTTTCAGAGTTTGGAAACTTTCCTGACATTTAGATGTCCACTCAAACTTCTTGCCTTTGTGGAGTAGGCCAGTCAATAGTTTTGCAATCTTAGAGAAGTTCTCGACAAATCCACGACAATAGGTAGCGAGACCAAGAAAACTTCTGACTTGCTTGACATTTTGTGGGGGATTCTAGTCAAGAATAGCCCAAACTCATTTTGGATTAACAACAATGCCTTCTGCGGAGATTACATGGCCAAGATAGGTCACTTCAGGTAACTAGAACTAGCACTTGGAGTATTTGGCATAAAGTTGATGTTCACGAAGCTTCTCTAGTACAAGCCGAAGATGTTCAACATGCTTTTCTTCATTCTTGGAATAGACCAGAATATCATCAAGATAAACCACGACAAATTTGTTGAGGTAATCCATGAAGATGTAGTTCATCAACCGAGAGAAGGTGGCTGGAGCATTGGTCAAGCCAAAGGACATGACGGTGTACTCGTATGAACGATAGCGAGTAACGAAGGCAGTTTTTGGAATATCCTTTTCACGGACCGTGATCTGATGGTATCCTAACCTCAAATCAAGTTTAGATAAGAGAAATGACCCAACAAGTTGATCATACAAGTCATTGATTCTCGGAAGAGGGTACTTGTTCTGAATCATCGCCTGATTAACAGGACATCAACAACTATGAAATTACTTCCATCCTTCTTCTTAACAAAGAGTGAAGGGGAACCCCATGCAAAAGAGCTAGAATGAATGAATCCTTTGTGAAGTGATTCTACGAGTTCCTGCTTAAGCTCGAGAAGTTCATGTGGCGGCATTTTGTAGGGGCGCTTGGTGATAGGAGTAGTGCCTAGTTTCAAGTCGATGACAAACTCATTTGTTTGAGCAGGGGTATTCCTGAAAGTTCTTCTGGAAAGACATCCTGAAAGTCACGGATGATCGGAATGTTCTAGATGTTTATGCAGCGGTGATGCATTCAATGCATTCAGCGCATATATTCAGGCTTCGGCATTCTGGATCTTTCAGGCAGAGTAGTTCACTATCTTGTCGAAGGGATATAAGAGTTGGACTGTTTTAGCGGCGCAGTCGATGAAAGCGCAATGAGCTTTCAGCCAATCCATACCAAGGATGACATCTATGTTAGAAGAATGGAGGACGATGAGGGAGGCTGGGAATTGCAGTCCTTCAATTTCAATGGGGACATTGTGGCTTATCATGGTGGCACGGCACTGGGATCCGGGGGTACTGACAACTAATGGGGAATGCATCTCTTCGGGCCGTAGCGCCGCGGAACGTGGTCCACTTCGCCGCCCACGCTCGTCGACTTCTGAGTGGTATGTGCCGCACCGCCTTCCTAGGCGCGGGAACGCCATCGTCCGCGCCGGTCTTCGTCACGTTGTCGGGTTCTTCCTCACCTACTTCGAGCACCGCCGCCGTGCTCCTAACCTAGCCGCCGCTGCCGCTTCCTCAGTCCGCCGCCACCGCTCTTCTTCCCGGTCCACGGCGACTACCTCGACGCCGGCCACCCCGACTCGACATCGACCATGGCGTCCCTCGCACGGCTACCTTGAGCACGGCTACACCATCCTACGCCCTTGGCTACCTCAACATCGGCACAAAAGGCTACCGTCTTGCTTGAGCAACCTCGTCGGTTTCCACTCCAGGCACGACCTCCTCGATGAATCGACCATTCGACTGTGGGGGGATGTCCTTCGGCTTACCTTTGGATTATTCTCCAGTCTCACCGTCTGCGTCGCTACCGTTGTGACTGCGGGGGGGGGGGGGGGTGTTGAGTATCGTGATTATTAGAAAACATATGATAGACTACGATTTGTTCTAACTTGTCTTGTACTCCAAGATGGTCATGTACTCCTATATGTACGCCCAGGAGGCTCAAGCAATACATCAACAATTCCACCAATCCATCTCTATTCCTTCTACAAATATGATGCAACGAAAAGGACGAGAAGCTCGGCAAGAAAAATGTACAAGTACAAAAGGACAACAACAACAAAAAAGATTGCCTAGCTAGGCAATGCCATTGCAACCAAATGTCCAAGACTACCGGGAGATCGTCCACAAAAGAATTGAAGGTATGGAACACGGAGAATTAGGACAGCGCAATCTTCAAAGCAACCAATCGTCGTTGCCAAGTCCTTGGCGGCAGGCCGGCAGCGACGCCCAAGGGCGCCGCTTTCCTTCTTGGAGGCGCTGCTATGGACCCGTCCTCCCACCCCTGGCCTCGTTCCCTAGCGAATGCTCAAAATCCACATCGGATTGGGCTTGGAAACGCTACTTGGGGAACGCGTGGCGCTGGACTGTGCGGGCGCGGGCATGTGGCCTTTGTATTCACGATACGCCCCCCCCCCCCCCCCGAAATCTTTTTATTTCTCACAAAAAAACCTGCAGAGGCGGGATAGGTGTGGGCTCTAAGTTATGCGCATATGCATTGTAGGTGATTTTGATGGCCAGTTCACAATAGAGATTCATCACAAAGGATTCTTCTGTGGAACTGACAACAACAGCAGCTACGTTAACTATGAAGTTGATTGGTTTGATCATTGTGACTGTGACACTTGGCCAATACTGTGGATTGAAGACTTTGTGAAGCAGTTGGGCTATGACAAAGAGACAAGGCAACATGATGTATACTGGTGTCAGCCTGGAAGCACACTTAATGAAGGAATGAGAGAGATGAAGTGTGATGCCGATAGCCTTGCAATGATAGCAGCTAGCACAGTACACAAGAATTTGTTGTTATTTATAGACCATGAGGAGACATTGAACAAGCCTATTAGAGATGATGTTACACTTGATGGGCTGCCTGAGTTGCCAAAGGTCATAACCCCAACAAAAGATGTCAAGAGCAAAGAAGAAACTAGCTCAACTGAAAAGAGAAGTGAGTCAAATAAAAGTAGAGCGAGGAGATTGTTTGCTGAAGCAACATCTTCAGGATGTGCTGATGAAGAAATGGAGGAAGAAGATGAAAATGGTGCAGCAGATTCAGACACGGATGAGGACTTCTATGAAAGTGACTAATACGTCTCCAACGTATCTATAATTTTTGATTGTTCCATGCTGTTATATTATCAATCTTGGATATTTTACAATCATTTTATAGCAACTTTATATTATTTTTTGGGACTAACCTATTGACATAGTGCCAAGTGCCAGTTGCTGTTTTTTGCTTGTTTTTTACTTCGCAGAAAATCAGTACCAAACGAAGCCCAAACACCGTGAGACTTTTTGGAGAATTTTTTTGGGCCAGAAGACATCCAGTGGGCCAAAGAAGTGCCAAAGAGGAAGGCCGAGGAGGGCACAATACACCAGGGCATGCCCAAGGCCCCTGGCGCGCCCTGGTGGGTTGTGCCCACCTCGGGACGCCTCTCCACCGCCTTTCAGCTCTATAAATACCCAAATATTCAGAAAACCCTAGGGGAGTCAACGAAACACAATTCCAGCCGCCGCAAGTTCCAGAACCGCGAGATCCAATCTAGACACCATCACGGAGGGGTTCATCTTCTTCATAGGTGCCTCTCCGATGATGCGTGAGTAGTCCACCATAGACCTACGGGTCCGTAGGCAGTAGCTAGGTGGCTTCCTCTCTCTCTCTTTTGATTCTCAATACAATGGTCTCTTGGAGATCTATTTGATGTAATGACTTTTTGCGGTGTGTTTGTTGGGATCCGATGAATTTTGAGTTCATGATCAGTTTCTATCCATGAATATTATTTGAGTCTTCTTTTGATCTCTTATATGCATAATTACTTATAGCCTCGTATTTCTTCTTCGAATCTTTGGTTTAGTTAGGCCAACTAGATCGATTTTCCTTGCCATGGGAAGAGGTGCTTTGTGATGGGTTCGATCTTGCGGTGTCCTTTCCCAGTGACAGAAGGGGCAGCAAGGCATGCATGTATCGTTGCTATTAAGGATAACAAGATGGGGTCTATTCCTACATGAATAGATCTTGTCTACATCATGTCACCGTTCTTAATGCATTACTCCGTTTTTCCATGAACTTAATACACTAGATGCATGCTGGATAGCGGGCGATGTGTGGAGTAATAGTAGTAGATGCATAATCGTTTCGGTCTACTAATCTTGGACGTGATGCCTATATATTGATCATTGCCTTGGATATCATCATGATTATTTGATCTTCTATCAATTTCCCAACAATAATTTGTTCACCCACCATGTGCTATACTCATGAGAGAAGCCACTAGTGAAACCTACGGCCCTCGGGTCTACTTTTATCATATTGCTTTCCGATCTATCTTTTCGCCGCTTTTGTTTTCAGATCTATTAACCCAAAAACCCAAAAATACCTTGCTGCACTTTTTCTTTACTTATTTTATTTTGTGTTATTGCAAGATCTATCTATCAAATCTCATACAAATTTATTTATCTTTTACCGTTGAGAGATTGACAACCTCTCTTACGCGTCGGGTTGCAAGTATTTGTTCTTTGTGTACATGTACCGTTTACATAGCGTTGTGTGATCTTCCTCTTCGGATTGATACCTTGGTTTCTTAACTGAGGGAAATACTTACCGTCGCTGTGCTGCATCATCCCTTCCTCTTTGGGGAACTACCGACGCAGTCTCAAGCCACGTCAGTGACTATGATATTTTGGATGGGGATGATGATCTGTTTGAGGAACATGTTGACAAAGAGGTGGATGATCATAGAGAAAAGGTTTATATATGTGACTATGAAATAGAGCTAGCAGAAGATGCTCTTGATGATCCTACCATAATGTTATCCAAATAAGAGAGGGACAAGCTCAAGTACAACTTCAAGGGTTTCAACCCAGAAACTGATTTGAATGCCCCTGTATTCAGATTAGGTATGGTGTTTGGTACTGTTGAGGAGCTAAGGCATGCTATTACCTCTTACAGCATTAGAAACAGAGTTGCAATAAAAAAGACCAGAAACACCTCAACTACAGTAGAAGCAGTATGCATTGATGATTGCCCATGGTACTTGAAAGCAGGGATGGATAACAGGAAAAATAGCTTTGTCATCAAGAAATATTGTGATGACCACACATGTCCTAAGACATGGAAGCTGAAGGGTCTTACTGCTCCATTTTTAACCAAAAAAAATCAGAGATGAGTTGAGGGGAAATGAGAAGATGCCATTGCAGAAATTTAAGGAGAAGGTTCAGCGGGAGTACAATCTAATTCCAAGCAGGAGCAAATTGGGAAGGGCTAGAAGAGCATTAGTACAGCAGATCGGAGGTGAGGGTGATGACCAGTATAAGATGTTATGGGATTATGGAGAGGAGTTGAGGCAAACAAACCCTGGCAGCAAGTTCTACCTTTTCACAAAGGAGATTTTTGATGAAAAGAGCAAGGAGACAAAATAACATTTTTCTACATTGTACTGGTCATTGGATGCATGCAAGAGAGGCTGGTTGATGGGTTGTAGGCCAATAATATTTGTAGATGGATGTCACATTAAGACCAGGTACAAAGGGAATTTACTGACAGCTGTGGGTATTGACCCCAATGATTGTATTTTCCCCATACCATTTGGGATTGTGGAAGTGGAGTCTACTAGCAGTTGGGAGTGGTTTTTGGCTAGCCTGAAGGATGATCTCAATATATGCAACACCTCTCCATACACAATCATGAGTGATAAGCAAAAGGTATGTTCATCTTATGTTTTTCACTTTATTGCTTGATATAGTATTATGTAGTTTAGAAATGATGGGTGCTTGCATTGTTTATGTGTTCTACAGGATCTTATAGCCGCAGTTGCAAAGGTGTGGCCAGATGCTGAACACAGATTTTGTGTGAGGCATATGTACAGAATTTCCACAAGCTTCACAAGGGGGAACAACTGAAGAACAATATGTGGGCTATTGCAAGGGCTACAAACAATCCAACATATAACAAAGCAATGGAGAAGATGAAGGCAAACAGTGTGCCTGCATACAAATGGGTTGAGAAATGGCCACCAAGAACATGGATTAAAGCTTTTTTTTAATCCTTTTCCAAAGTGTGACATCCTGCTCAATAACATGTCTGAAATATTTAACAGGTAAGCATGTATTGTACTTGAAATTAAGCATTTATGGGTTGTGGCTTTCTGAACTAACATGTCTTAACATTTAAAATGACAGCTGGATTTTGCCAGCCAGAGAACTTCCTATTTACTCCATGGTGGAAAACATAAACAGTAAGATCATGACAAGGATATACAGCAAGCAGAAGGAAGTTGCAGAAGATAGGAAATGGAGTATGAGATTGTGCCCAAAAATTCAGAAAAAACTAGACAAGTATACTGATTGGGCTGCAAACTGCATGGTCTTTGGAGCTGGTCAGAAGGTTTTCAAGGTTGTGTCAATGAACCACTCCTACATAGTGGACTTGGAAATGGAAACTTGTAACTGCAAGAGATGGGACCTATCTGGCATTCCATGTCACCATGCTATTGCTTCTGCTAGAAATGAGAGAATTGATCCTGCAAGCCTCATGCATGAGTGTTATTCAGTAGGGACATACAAAAAGGCTTATGCTTTTAATGTAAGACGAGTGAGGGATCAGGAACATTGGACTAAGATGCATGGCATTGATGTATATCCACCAGTGTACACTAAGGGTAATGGGGAGACCTATGAGGAACAGAAAGAAAGATCCAGAGGAGAAGTTGATGAAAGAAGGAGGGAAGAAGTTGATAAAGCATGGTGTAACCATGCACTGCTCTCTTTGTGGAAGTGCCGATCACAACAAGAAAGGCCACAAGAAGTGGGAGGAGACCAACAAAGATGCACCTCAAACTACAAATGTTGCAGATGATGAAGAACAAGAGTATGATGATCCTACAATAATTTCTGTAAGTTGAAACATGTTGACCAACTCAACGTACTGCTATATTTTCCATGTGGCAAAATACACTAACATGTTGTTTATGCTTTGTTTAGAACATAATGCCACACACAGTCCATGCACACATGGATCCAAGTCAAACCCCAGGGTCCAAGGTTTACCTCATGCAGCAAATGGTAACCTTGTCTTGATCTTTCTTTTGGTTTTTGAATTTTTTTGTTTCTGAACTTTTGCAGGAATCTTGTGCATTTTGCTCCACTTAGGAGAGGAGAGCATACCAACCAAGCATGGATCATGGACCTCTTCCAGAGTCAACATTTGTTACACAAGAAAGAAATGACATAACCCCTCCCAAGGTTACAACTGCTATGTCAAGAGGTAGGGTTAGAAGAAGAGGAGTCACTGAAGACATTCCGGAAGATGTACCCCAGTCAAGCAACCAAGCAGCTGGATTTTCAAGAGGAAAAAAGAGAAGATGTGTGGGAGCTAGTGGAGCAGCTGGCAGGGGAGGCAGAGGATCTGGAGAAGCAACTGGCAGGGGAGGAAGAGGTTCTAGAGCTGGTGGAGCATCTGGCAGGGGAGGGAGGGGAGCTAGGGGAGCAGCTGGTAGGAGAGGCAGATGATTTGTACAGCAGACAAGCAACCAAGCAGCTGGAAGAGGAGCAGGGGAAGCGCATACTGGACCAGGTGCTGGGTTCTGGAACCTTATGTTTGGACCAAATTCAGAGAGCTCCTATGTGCAAGCCGAAGAGGAGCCTGTCACACAAAATGCACCGAATGAAGAGTGGATTGATGATTTCCAAACCTTGTAGATCCTAATGCCAACTGAATTAGTTCATGAGTGAACTGAACTAGATGGAAGTGCAAGTTCATGTATGAACTTTTGCTCAGCACACATGTCATAATACTAATTTCCCTTTTATTTATGCTGTAATGTGAGAACCTGAACATGTGTTCTGCTATGCTATTTAAATAGACCTGTATGCAATCATCTAAGGTTGCTATGCTCACAAAATGCACTTCTCATTTTGTTCTTCTAACATGCTTTTCTTTGAAATTTTTATTTGAGAAACTGATGCTTGTTTCATGTGTTACTTTTATGAATTTATGCTGGCAAAAACTGATCTTATTCCTGTCATGCTTTTCTCTGAATTTTAATTTGAGAAACTGATGCTTGTTTCATGTGTTACTTTTCTGAATTTATGCTGGCAAAAAACTGCTCTTAGGCATGTCATGCTCTTCTCTGAAGTTATGCCGGCAAAAACTGCTGTTAGTCATGTCATGCTCTTCTCTGAATTTATGCCACACCAAAACTGAATATACCAAAATTCAACAAAAAAGGGGTCCTGGGACTCGAACCCAGGAGGTATTAGTCCTATACCTGGCCATGGGCAGCCCGCCCCGGACGGCCCGACCCGACCCGGCCCGAAAATCCCGGGCCGAGCCGGGCCTAAACTAGCCATCAGGCCGGGCTCGGGCCTGGAATTTGAGCCCGGTGGTCGGGCCGGGCCGGGCTCAGGCTTGAGGGAAACAGATTTTAAGCCGCGGTCGGGCCGGGCCGGTCAGGCCTAGTTGGGCTTTTTCGGGCTCGGGCCCAATATCTAGGCCCGACAGTCGGGCCGGGCCGGGCTCGGGCCTGGGTTTTTAGCACCGGGCTTTTTTCGGCCCGGCCCGAAAGATGGGCACACTCTTGCTTCTTAACATATGTATCTATGTCGTCTCTTTTCTTTGTCCACCATGCAGGCAGAGACCATCACACGCAATACCGCGCACGCAGATTCATCCGCCCGAGCCACACGTGCGGCGGCATTCAACGGTGCCATATGCGCATAACTTACAACCCACAACTTCTGCCTCTGCAGGTTTTTTTCCTGAGAAATAAAAAGATTTCAGGGGGTTATCGTGAAAATAAAGGCCACACGCCCGCGCCCGCACAGTCCAGCGCCACGCTGGCGGGCCTCGTCAGCACCCAGTTTGTATAAAAACGTAAATATGACTGTATCTGCACGACGAAGCCAAGTTTTGTCACCAGATATCTGTACGCTGCAAGTTTCAGCACCAAACTGAATTTTCTTGCCAAGTTTAGACACCTGTGGTGTAATTGACTCGTTCTGAATCAATCGATCGAGGAAGCCAGCTTCTGAGACGAGGGACCTGCGACTTGCCAGATGGAACAGACGCTCGCGCGGCGCACCCACTGCCCTAACTACTCCCATCGACCTCGGAGGCGGACTGGCCGCTGGCGAAGTGCGGACTGCCGGAGAGCGGCTGGCAAGAGATATGGCGCTCGGTGGGGCCTCGACTCCGATGGGTCAAAGGGGCGTCTCCCCCGCAAGAATTCCACTGCGGCTCGGACGGCGCGCAACAATTAGGAGAGTTATTCTCTGTAATTTAACGACAACTAATGCAATTCTATGCTGATCGTTCCCGATTTCAATTATGCTTATTTAAATTTCAGAATTGAGTAGTTTTTTGTTGACACCAGAATAAATTCAAAAATGTAACCACTGCAAAGGCAAAGGCCACAACCAAGTGATGAACATGAACATAAACATTGGAGATTGAACTTTTCTTGTTGAAACGTCGAAAGGTTTGGTTGTATGGCTAGTGTTTAGGCAATTATTTGGTATGATATTTTAGGTTTCTATTTACTTCTATAATCTATGAAACAGTAGTGCATATATTATACATGATGTTTATCTACATATGATACTTCTGGTGTTTAGCAGACCAAAGTAAATCTTAGCATACCGTCGTGTCCAGGCTTTGGCAATTCGCTAGCTCCGCCACTGGGCGCAGCCTGCATTGTTCTGTCCCAGCAGGCTAGCGTCCTCATCCCCGGCGGAAGGGAATAGGTTTCCCCTTCCCGGCAGCAGCAGCACATCCGCGATGTTGAGTACCCGGTCCCTCTCTGCGATGAGTGACCTTGTTCTGGATGTGCTTGTCGCCTTGGCTCGACCTCTATGATGTTTCTTCGCCTTCGATTGCCCCTGGTTGCTTACCCTCTTCATTTGGGCGTCCGAGAGCGGCGACAATTTAGCCATTTTGGGAGGCTGACATCTAGGACCGAAAAGAATGAACACTACACTAGGCGATGGCAACGTAGTCAAGTAACAAGAGCTATCGAAAGATAAATGTACAGCGAGAGGCTGGCACCAGGGACGCAGCAGGTTTCACAAGCTGTACCCAAGTAAGTGCCTCCTTCTATTGGAAGGCTGACATCTGGGACCTACACGTTGAAGAATACGCTAGGCGTTGTCGATGTAGTCAAGTAGCGAGAGCTATTGAAAGAGAAATGTACAAGGAGAGGTTGACACCATGAACCCATTAGGTTTCATAGGCCGTACGCAACAAAGTGCTTGCATCTATTGGGAGGCTAACTTCTAGGACCCACCAGGTTTAAGACTACACTAGGTGTTGTCAACGTAATCAAGTAACGAGAGCTATCATAAAAGTGTACAGCGGGAGGCTGACACCAAGGACCCAACAGGTTTCACATGCCGTACAAAACAGAGTGCCTCCTTCTATTGGGAGTCTCGCATCTGGGACCCACGAGATTGAAAAGTACGTAAGTTATTATTAGAATGTCTTGTCTCACTCGTGTACATACAGGCCTCCAACGATTAGCCGCTCAAAGGAAGGAGTGGTACATCATGGCAGAAACAGGTGAGGATCGCTCAAACTGATACCACATTAGATTGTATCGAGTACTCATCCTCGAGGGGTAAATAAATAAATAAAATAAAATAAATATTATATCTTGTCGTGAGTGCATGCTCACGTTGCGTGCATGGTTCGTGGATAAGGACGAGACTAACTCAACCGGCTATGAGAATAGGGAAAATGCAACATTTAGTTTAACAATTTGGTTCATGTACTGAGAGACTGACATCTGGGACCCAATTTGTTACAAAGTCTGGTCCCCCTCGTGTAGATACGTGTCTCCAACAATCGCGCCAAGTACACATCATTTGGTTCTTGTACTGAGAGGTTGACATCTGGGACCCAATTTGTTATAGTTTCTGGTCCCAATAGTGTACATACGGATCTCCAACGATCGCGCCAAGTACGCAACATTTGGTTCCTGTATTGAGAGGCTGACATCTGGGCCCTGCCAGGTTGAAGCTACCAGACATATAATGAACAAGGTGAAACTGACCAGAGCGCGTAATCGCGCGGGGGGGGATGTCGACCTCACTTCTATCACGCACCATCTTGTAATAGACAGTGCAGAGACCGTCATATAAGTGCCCAGGTGGGGTGCGGGGCGACGACTTTCCAGAAATTGTCATCAATTTTTTTCTTCCTAGTTGAGTGTAGCCACATGTATGACAAAACGACTTTTTTCGTCATGGATGTGGTCACTTCTATGACGGGTTATCTTTTCCGTAGAGCCGTTTTGTCATAGATGTCACTTTTTTTTGTAGTGGCATCCCTTGGATGCACGCCGGAGCAAAACTCGTTGCCCTCTCTGGGCCTTCGTGATACTGGAGCAATCTTGTTGAAACACAGAAGCTTGTAGAAGTAGCGGTCGGAAAGTCGTCGGTGTAGACCAAAAGATACCGACGACTGTGATTTGGACAGATCGCCATCCCACAGAAGCTGCGTTGAAAAGGGCCAGAGGATAATCCCAACTCTAGCCAGACAGAGGAGGGGGACACAAACCTCACAAGTTCCCCGACGGGGTCATATCTGGTTGAGCTTCCTTGGACGAAAATGGAACTCGAGAACAAAAACACGCGGCAACACCATCCCTTCCGCAGGAGGATGCCGCCATGGACAAACGCTAATCACGACAGACCGAATGTCCGACGATCGACACCATCTCAGAATCGTCAACGCCCCTTCGAGGAAGGCCAGCCACATGGGGAAAGCCGAGAAACTTTTATTCTCATCGCCACCGCTGCCCCAACTTCACCCGCCCTCCCGCCGCCATAGCACCCGGCAGAGTGCAGGAGAACCCGGGGCGGTGCCGGCGGGTCGAGGGGAAAAGTTGACCCTATCTTCCAAACCCTAGAGAAACTCGTACGTATCAACTTCCTTGTTTGCCTATTCGTAGAGCCAAGTTTCCACATGCTTAACCGAAGTAGTACTATTTTTATATTCCAGCAATTAAATGCTAGCTCCAAAATGCTGCGGTTAATACATAAAACCAAAGATTTACGGTGTATGCATGGAACATCACAAAGCAACTCTTCCATTTCTGGACAAACAATGCTCAGGAATCAGTACCACCGAACTTTCCTTTGTGAACTTTAACACAAGAACCAGTGTATTTACTACCCCTATCAAAGTACGAAATGACAGATCCAACTAAAGATATCAACCGTCTGATTATAATCTAATGGTCTAAAATCCTCTGATGTTGAGCGCACTAACGAAATCGTTGCTAACCCGCCGGTTCGTCTCTCCGCGAGTCCCACAGCACGTCTTCTGTCGCTCGGCACAACCGCCCTCTCTGCCTCGCCCCGCCCCTCCCGCGACTCGACGCCGCTCTGCCTCGCCCCGCCCCTCCCGCGACTAGCCTCAGCTCTGCCTCGCCCCGCCCATCGCACCGCTCGCCGCCGCTCTGCCCCGCCCCGCCCCTCACGTTGCTCCCCGCCGCTCCGCCCCGCCCCTCCCGTCGCTCGCCGCCAACCGCTCTGGCTCGTGGCCGGAGACGGATACCCCGCGACCCGCCGTCGCCTTCACCGTCTGGCCACCCCACTCTCGTTCATCCCCAATTTCTGTTTTACATTTCTATTCGAAATTGGTCTTTCGTATTTGTCGACAGGTCGACTGGCGGGGACTGCTTGCTTGCTTGCTTGGTGGGTAACGACGGAGTGTTCATGTAGAAATTCCTCTGTGGAAAAGTTGTCGTCGTGGCCTCCGCTCACCGTCCAGTGAAGTGGAAGGAACTGCAGCCTACCTCCGTCTCCGCCCTAGGTCGCCTCCATGTGGGCTGTTCTGGTTGTATGCAGATTTCTTTTTCTTGACGACCCCATGTCCCATGATACAACGATGGTGACTACTGAATACTGATACCTCTGTTAGATCAATCTCTATTTTGGTAGGAATGTGTTGGGTGTTCGTGCAACATCATGAACATTTCCGTCAGTTTGTAATTTTTTTTGTCAGTGATTGTCAAGTGCTTGTGGAAATGCCTTAACAAGCTCACGATTGAATTTTTTATGTAGGGGCTGATGAAGCACATTAAAGGAATAAGAGGCATATGAGGTTCTGTTGTAACCGGATTCGCCGTTGCCGTCGAATGGGTACGTCAGAAAAGTTTTCCTTCACATATGGTCTACCGTCTCAAGAATTGTTTTGCAATTTAAATCATCCTTTTGCAACTGAAAATAGGAGCCCTTAATCTGGTTGTTATACAAGTCAACTAATAGAATGGTTTGAATCTGCATAATTGTAAGCTATCAACATGTCAGTATTCAATGGAATTTTGTCTTTAGCATGGTCTCCGACACTTGCAAGTTGCAACCTGCCATAACACTGATGAGAATATCCAGAAGTAGAATTTGGGGTTCGTTTCATTTCCTCAATTATCACATGTCTTATCATTTGATTTGAATCTAATAGAGTTATATCACATATCTCAAGCTCTTACTAAAGCCTGTCTATTTGATTTGTTACTACCAATTTTTTTGGTTCCCAATTTATGCAGACATCTGCAGATGTTTTGGCCGGAAACCATGCATGCTTGTGGTTCTCATGTTACTAGCTAATAAATGCATCCAGTCATGTGCTGTAGTGAGATAGTACCATTAGTATATCAACGTGTGCTGTAAGAAATGTGTTCATTCCCTGATATATATATTTTTTAAATTTTGAATAGAGATGCACTTTTCCTTTTGTTTCATATTTTCAATTTGAGGTATTCAGTTATTTGGAGTGCACAAACAACAAGGAAATATGACTTAAATGACCATAAAAATAGTGTATTTTGTATTTTGTTTGCTTGAACTGCTTTCATGCCGTTGATGGAAGTTTAGAATAAGTTATCTAGGCAGTCAAAACAAGTTCAGTCTGCACACTTGTATAAGTCGTTTTTAAACTTAACTTGTACAGGCATCAGGTCTATAGGATATTTTGAATCTCTTCTCAAACAAATATTACATTACAATAGCTAGATGTTGCTGTACCAATCTTAGTATTAGGTGATATATGCGGGTAGTTTTAATTTTATACTCCCTCCATCCCAAATTACTTGTCGCGGAAATGGATTTATCTAGATGTATTTTAGTTCTATATGCATCCATTTCCATTCGTTTCTGTGACATGTAATTCCAGATGGAGGGAGTATATTGCAGTAAATTGCCCACCCTAATTTTTTGTGTTCTTTTAGTTCAGACTTACACTTTGCTACAAGCTACTCAATAATAGTCTTCTATTTCCTATTGCAACCAGAAAAAAAGTATGGGATGATATGCCTAATGGGTAACTTGGAGTAGTTGGTAAGATACCAGTTATTGGGCACTGGACATCTCTGTTCATATTCATGTTTGTTGCTGACATATTGTACCGGTGATAGTTAATATTTCCTTCTCCACACTGTTTCTTCTTTTCAAAAATCCTGTGCAACCTTTCATATCATACATCGCCTTGCAAATTTCAGTTTTTTGTTTTACCAAAGCTACTTCCTATCTCAGGATGAGGGTCGATCTAATTTAACTGTCCTTATTCATTTATGTATTTTGTCGAGGTTTCATCTCTTTGAGGGTCGATGAACTTGTTTCTGAAGCATTTGGTCCACGTCTGTACTGTATAGTTGCATGACAGGTTATAGTGACAAGTGTGCCTTCAAAATCCACATCATAAGTAAGATCCCGTCCTTCAAGTCCTGTAATGTTGTGTGGACTCTTATGATATGATTTAAATGCTTGCTTAGAGTAACTGAGGATTTTTTTGGCTATATATATTGACAACAAATTTGTTTTCTACCAAATCAAATAAAATTCCAATTGAAAGTCTTGTGGTACTATGCTGGTCTCTCGAAATAGGATTTCGCCCCGCTATATTAATATAGCAACCATCCGATACATCTGAGAGTTCACTGCTGGGGCAAACAGCACAATCACGCCCAAAAGAAAAACAAAAGAAAAAGAAGAGAAAAAATGCCAACATCGCCAGATCGACAAAAGCGATGGTATCCCGCAACTGCTGCGCCCTCCGGAAAATGCTACCACGTTCCTATGCCTTCGAATTGCCGCATACCAAGCAACACCTTCAAGAAGGATTGCGACGATGACGACGCTGCTGCCCGGAGAGAAGGGGAAAGGCATTGTGGATGCAAAAAAGAAGGACTGACACAAGAAGGGAAGAGAGGCACGCCGGTAAGATGAAGAGGCTGCAGGAAAAAAAATGCAATATTGCTGAGTGGAAGCAAACATGCAACCTATTTTCACTCTGCAAGAAGCCACGAGTTACATGGATTTTTGCAGAATGCGAGCATCAGATGTAGCAATGCCTTCACTTCTCTGATTTTCAGGGTGTCACAATACTTCATTTCATATATATTGAGCTTGCAGAGGCAGATGCACTTCTACCATCTAAAGCGGACCATGCAACAAAAAGAAAAAAAATAGTATGTCCAACTATTACTTCATTTATTCTCACCATCAATTTGTTTACCCTTTCTATCTCTTGTAGTTAGTGACTCTATGGTTGGTTGCTCAAAAGTCGAGTCATGTGAATGCGGTGTGTTGATCTGATGGCTTCAAGCTAGAAGATATCCTAGGTAGGGAGTAAATCTAAGAAACATAGAGAAGTTGGAAGACTGGCCTTTTAAGTGTGGGAGAGTCGGATATTGTTGTCTTGTCTTAAGTCACCAAACATACAGGTCTGCCCTAAACTGAAAGCTCTCCCGGAAGGTCTAAAGCATGCTGCTTTGTGTGAACTGATATTATTTTACAAGTTGTCTATGAACTATGCATTAGAAAATGCCACACATAAAATGTGTTAACTTTTTGTAGTTTCTTCGGAGTTAAGTTGACAGTCTTATGTTTTGTTATAATTTGCCTTGAAATTATGATTCGACAATTCATCTACAAAATTTCATTGCTGAAACTTAAATATTTTCAAATTACACCCTCGCCAGCATGAATTTTAATTTTGTGTGTGTTTTGGGGTATGCTTAAATTTGTATAGGTGGAAACATGCAGTTGGCAGCAAGTGTTTTGACTGTTTTCTTTGAAAAATATCCAATAGGACTTATAGTTAATATCAAATTTATCCATGTTGTAATCGTTTGCAACCAGATGTAGCGAATCACAATTTTATTTCCTTATAATGTGCATCTATTATGTACTTCATATCAAATTTATTATGATTTCACCATCACGGAGCTTAACATGAAAAGTTAAAGTTAATAATCATAAAGAACAACCCAGAAAGTTATGGATGCGTTCACCAATCAATGATAAGGTTGCAGATGATACAAGTTGTAAAAAGAAGATGCAGAGGACTTAGTCCTGAAATATTTGTCAATTGATTCCATAAGAATTAGGCCACTCCTTGACATGCTCAAACAAGGATATATTGCTTACTTTTATCTTGGTTGGAGCAGCAGATAATGACGAAGGCGCCGGCGAGAATAAGGCCGTCCAACCAAAGGGGAAATAGACAGATTGCCAATGGCACAAGAGCGTGCAGGTGTGCATTACGATGGTATCTATTCCATCACTAGTGAGTAAGATATTTTTGCTTGCATGAAACTTCTTGTTCTGGTTCTTGTCACAGCCATGCCAGTCCCATATGTTGTTGTGTCTCACCTAGCTAATTTTATTTGAAGCACATGTCGCTTCATCCTTCCAGTTACTGTTATTGAGATCTTCAGTTCTCTTTTCTATTGTTTAGAGTACAAATATTCTGAAATTTTCAGTAATTCTGTCACATCTCTCTCCCAGTTATTTAGTTTTGTATATATTGTGTTCTATTCTGGTTTTGATTTTCTGTTCAGAAAAGCCCACTTCACAGCTACATGAATCCATTAATTTTGCGTGAGTTTGTTGTGGCTGGATTTTTTTTTGTTAACTTAGAGAATGTACTGCTGGAATAACAGAGACTTGCCAAACTGAATTTGCTTTCCTCCCTGTGAAGTGCTTAGAAAGTTCTCCAATCTAGGAGGGGCTTTCCTCTAGGAGGAGCTTGACAAGGTGCAGGCAAGACCTCTGATCTCTGACCTCAAGTTATTCCCGGTGTCCCCTTGTCTCACATGACTTTGCTTTTTTTATCAATTGCAAGTAGACCAACGCTGCGTCGAGTGACATGTGAATTTAAGAAGCAACTGTGGGCGGTTTCGCTCAGTTATACAATCAAGGCGACAGAGTGGTGCCCCAGGCCAGGAGCAGGCATGACCACGTTCGAGTAGGACAATCCACTAGTAGAAAACAGGGCTTTCGTCCTAGCCGGATCGGAGCAATAGTCCCGGTCGCGTTACGAACCGGGACTAATGTAAGCATTAGTCCCGGTTCGAGCGGCTAGGACGCCGGACGGGGATCAACAGGCATCAGTCCCGGTTCGAAAGGGACCTTTAGTCCCGGTTGGAGACACCAACCGGGACTAAAGGGTACTAAAGGGTATCACCACCTTTAGTCCCGGTTGGTGTCTCCAACCGGGACTAAAGGTCTAGTCCCGGTTGGAGACACCAACCGGGACTAAAGGGTCTCACCCCCTTTTTCCAGTTTTTTTTGTTTTTTGCTTTATTTATTTTCTTTTGTTTGTACTTACAGTGAAATATTTAGAGTTTTTGAGTGAATCTTTATGCTTTAGGTCACAAAACTTATAAACTTTCTGTTACTACCAGTAGTTTTCAAAATTGAATAGTTTAAATTTGAATTCTTTGAAATTTGTGTGAATCACTAGTTTGTGAATAACTTTACTTTGAAAATAGATTTTTGAGTGATTCTTTTTCTTGCTGTTTAATATTAGTGTGTTTTATCATTATATTCAATTTGGTAATTTTTAGGTTATTTTAAATAGGTGTTTTAATCAAAACAGATTATGTTTAGCTATTTTAGTTTTATAGCTCAAAAAAAACAGTAAATGCATGAAAAATAGTGAATGAAGTGGGAAAGGGTTGAAAATTGATGATGTGGCTTTTAATGGTGCATGTTGAACGCATAAAAAGTCTGGAGTTGAAATAAGTTTAAAAAAATGAAATGCCTTTATAACAGATGAGTTTTCGTCCGAAACCCTGATACTTCGAAAGAGATTGTCGAGTTTGTACACAAAGTGCATCCAGTTTTTGCCGTAACCATCTCAACTTTTTCGCACATGCTATGTGGGTGAAATGATGATATCATGCCAAGTTTCAACCTTTTCAGAATTCATTTGTAGTGCTTTTCAATTTCAGGGTCATTTAGCTCAAAAAAAAAATCAATAAATGCATGAAAAATAGAGAATGAAGTGGGAAAGGGTTGAAAATTGATGATGTGGCTTTGAATGGTGCATGTTAAACACACAAAAAGTCTAGAGTTGAAATAAGGTTAAAAAATGAAATGCCTTTGTAACAGATGAGTTTTCGTCCGAAACCCTGATACTTCGAAAGGGATTGTCCAGTTTGTACACGAAGTGCATCCAGTTTTTGCCGTAACCCTCTCAACTTTTTAGCCCATGCTATGTGGGTGAAATGATGATACCATGCCAAGTTTCAACCTTTTCAGAGTTCATTTGTATTGCTTTTCAATTTCAGGGTCATTTAGCTCAAAAAAATCAATGCATGAAAAATAGCGAATGAAGTGGGAAAGGGTTGAAAATTAATGATGTGGCTTTGAATGGTGCATGTTGAACGCACAAAAAGTCTGGAGTTGAAACAAGTTTAAAAAAAGGGTTATGAAAAAGTAAAACGACTATAAGTTTTGCATACGATGTCGAAAAAAAAAGTTTAATATATCAAAATGTTCAGCACGAGAAACCGGTTTCGATGGCAACTGCCATCAAATAAATATTAGTGTTACTAAATAATTATTGTTTTTTAGAATAATAATTTCAAACTCAAATGGTGAAACGTGTGACATCATGCTCAAGGGCTTAATAGGATTGATATGATACATATAACATAAATTAATTGAATAAGTAGTTTATTTTTTTTAAACGTTTTAAATTCTTTTAGATTTTTGAAATTCGAAAAGAATAAAAATTCAGTTTTTAAAAATTAATTTTATTTTTAAAAAATAAATAAATGATGTCATATTTGGATTCCTCACATTTTTCTGATAATAATGGATATATTATTTGTCGAATTTCGATTTACAGATTTAAAGATATTAATTATGCCATATTAAATGAATAAATGGCAAGAAATGAATAAAATAATATTATTACTTATTTTATTTTCATTGAAATTCAATATTATTATTATTTATTTTATTTTGAACTTTTTATTATTTTTGTTTTTTCGGTTTTTTTGTTTTTGAGAATTTTTGAGTTTTTATTGAATTTTTTGCCTTTTTTGAAGTTTTTAAATTAATAATTGTTGTTTGTTAATCATTGTTGTTTATTTTAATAATTTTTGAAATTTAAAAAATTAAATCATGTGATATCAAGACCTAAGGGTTAATAGGATTGATAGCTTACTATTGTTAAGAAAACAACAAGTGCAGACTTGGAAACTAGGGGAGATAGAACTCGAAAGTTAAGCGTGCTGGGGTTGGAGCAGTGAGAGGATGGGTGACCGGTCGGGAAGTTAGACGATTTGTAATGAGTGCTCCACGGTGGAGCAGTGAGGAGGGGTGATTAGAGATTAAATTGTCAATTGTCAAATAATTCAAAGATTTGAAAATCAGGGAAAAAAATAAAAAAATGTCGAAAAAAATAATTTTTTTAAAATACCTTTAGTCCCGGTTGGTAACACCAACCGGAACTAAAGGTCCTCCAGCCCCCGCTCTAGAAAGCTGCCACGCGGAGCCCCTTTAGTCCCGGTTCGTAATCCAACCGGGACTAAAAGTGGAGGCCTTTAGTCCCGATTGTTTAGTCCCGGTTTTCCAGCCGGGACTAAAGGCCCTTACGAACCGGGACTAAAGGATATTTTGAATCTCTTCTCAAACAAATATTACATTACAATAGCTAGATGTTGCTGTACCAATCTTAGTATTAGGTGATATATGCGGGTAGTTTTAATTTTATACTCCCTCCGTCCCAAATTACTTGTCGCGGAAATGGATTTATCTAGATGTATTTTAGTTCTATATGCATCCATTTCCATTCGTTTCTGTGACAAGTAATTCCAGATGGAGGGAGTATATTGCAGTAATTGCCCACCCTAATTTTTTGTGTTCTTTTAGTTCAGACTTACACTTAGCTACAAGCTACTCAATAATAGTCTTCTATTTCCTATTGCAACCAGAAAAAAAGTATGGGATGATATGCCTAATGGGTAACTTGGAGTAGTTGGTAAGATACCAGTTATTGGGCACTGGACATCTCTGTTCATATTCATGTTTGTTGCTGACATATTGTACCGGTGATAGTTAATATTTCCTTCTCCACACTGTTTCTTCTTTTCAAAAATCCTGTGCAACCTTTCATATCATACATCGCCTTGCAAATTTCAGTTTTTTGTTTTACCAAAGCTACTTCCTATCTCAGGATGAGGGTCGATCTAATTTAACTGTCCTTATTCATTTATGTATTTTGTCGAGGTTTCATCTCTTTGAGGGTCGATGAACTTGTTTCTGAAGCATTTGGTCCACGTCTGTACTGTATAGTTGCATGACAGGTTATAGTGGCAAGTGTGCCTTCAAAATCCACATCATAAGTAAGATCCCGTCCTTCAAGTCCTGTAATGTTGTGTGGACTCTTATGATATGATTTAAATGCTTGCTTAGAGTAACTGAGTATTTTTTTGGCTATATATATTAACAACAAATTTGTTTTCTACCAAATCAAATAAAATTCCAATTGAAAGTCTTGTGGTACTATGCTGGTCTCTCGAAATAGGATTTCGCCCCGCTATATTAATATAGCAACCATCCGATACATCTGAGAGTTCACTGCTGGGGCAAACAGCACAATCACGCCCAAAAGAAAAACAAAAGAAAAAGAAGAGAAAAAATGCCAACATCGCCGGATCGACGAAAGCGACGGTATCCCGCAACTGCTGCACCCTCCGGAAAATGCTACCACGTTCCTATGCCTTCGAATTGCCTCATACCAAGCAACACCTTCAAGAAGGATTGCGACGATGACGACGCTGCTGCCCGGAGAGAAGGGGAAAGGCATTGTGGATGCAAAAAAGAAGGCCTGACACAAGAAGGGAAGAGAGGCACGCCGGTATGATGAAGAGGTTGCAGGAAAAAAAATGCAAGATTGCTGAGTGGAAGCAAACATGCAACCTATTTTCACTCTGCAAGAAGCCACGAGTTACATGGATTTTTGCAGAATGCGAGCATCAGATGTAGCAATGCCTTCACTTCTCTGATTTTCAGGGTGTCACAATACTTCATTTCATATATATTGAGCTTGCAGAGGCAGATGCACTTCTACCATCTAAAGCGGACCATGCAACAAAAAGAAAAAAAATAGTATGTCCAACTATTACTTCATTTATTCTCACCATCAATTTGTTTACCCTTTCTATCTCTTGTAGTTAGTGACTCTATGGTTGGTTGCTCAAAAGTCGAGTCATGTGAATGCGGTGTGTTGATCTGATGGCTTCAAGCTAGAAGATATCCTAGGTAGGGAGTAAATCTAAGAAACATAGAGAAGTTGGAAGACTGGCCTTTTAAGTGTGGGAGAGTCGGATATTGTTGTCTTGTCTTAAGTCACCAAACATACAGGTCTGCCCTAAACTGAAAGCTCTCCCGGAAGGTCTAAAGCATGCTGCTTTGTGTGAACTGATATTATTTTACAAGTTATCTATGAACTATGCATTAGAAAATGCCACACATAAAATGTGTTAACTTTTTGTAGTTTCTTCGGAGTTAAGTTGACAGTCTTATGTTCTGTTATAATTTGCCTTGAAATTATGATTCGACAATTCATCTACAAAATTTCATTGCTGAAACTTAAATATTTTCAAATTACACCCTTGCCAGCATGAATTTTAATTTTGTGTGTGTTTTGGGGTACGCTTAAATTTGTAATGGTGGAAACATGCAGTTGGCGGCAAGTGTTTTGACTGTTTTCTTTGAAAAATATCCAATAGGACTTATAGTTAATATCAAATTTATCCATGTTGTAATCGTTTGCAACCAGATGTAGCGAATCACAATTTTATTTCCTTATAATGTGCATCTATTATGTACTTCATATCAATTTTTTTATGATTTCACCATCACAGAGCTTAACATGAAAAGTTAAAGTTAATCATCATAAAGAACAACCCAGAAAGTTATGGATGAGTTCATCAATCAATGATAAGGTTGCAGATGATACAAGTTGTAAAAACAAGATGCAGAGGACTTAGTCCTGAAATATTTGTCAATTGATTGCATAAGAATTAGGCCACTCCTTGACATGCTCAAACAAGGATATATTGCTTACTTTTATCATGGTTGGAGCAGCAGATAATGACGAAGGCGCCGGCGAGAATAAGGCCGTCCAACCAAAGGGGAAATAGATAGATAGCCAATGGCACAAGAGCGTGCAGGTGTGCATTACGATGGTATCTATTCCATCACTAGTGAGTAAGATATTTTTGCTTGCATGAAACTTCTTGTTCTGGTTCTTGTCACAGCCATGCCAGTCCCATATGTTGTTGTGCCTCACCTAGCTAATTTTATTTGAAGCACATGTCGCTTCATCCTTCCAGTTACTGTTATTGAGATCTTCAGTTCTCTTTTCTATTGTTTAGAGTACAAATATTCTGAAATTTTCAGTAATTCTGTCACATCTCTCTCCCAGTTATTTAGTTTTGTATATATTGTGTTCTATTCTGGTTCTGATTTTCTGTTCAGAAAAGCCCACTTCACAGCTACATGAATCCATTAATTTTGCGTGAGTTTGTTGTGGCTGGATTTTTTTTGTTAACTTAGAGAATGTACTGCTGGAATAACAGAGACTTGCCAAACTGAATTTGCTTTCCTCCCTGTGAAGTGCTTAGAAAGTTCTCCAATCTAGGAGGGGCTTTCCTCTAGGAGGAGCTTGACAAGGTGCAGGCAAGACCTCTGATCTCTGACCTCAAGTTATTCCCAGTGTCCCCTTGTCTCACATGACTTTGCTTTTTTTTTTCAATTGCAAGTAGACCAACGTTGCGTCGAGTGACATGTGAATTTAAGAAGCAACTGTGGGCGGTTTCGCTCAGTTATACAATCAAGGCGACAGAGTGGTGCCCCAGGCCAGGAGCAGGCATGACCACGTTCGAGTAGGACAATCTCCTACCATTCTCCTATTGGCATGTCAAACGTTTTTTTTTGTTTGGACTTACAACATGTTTTTTCATGTATCAAGTTACTTGGCTTCTGATGTATTACAGCTTAGTGGATCATCTTACTATTCCACAATATATCTATAGTAGTTGATCAACTCACCATTCCACAAATATAATTATTAGATTCTGTCATGTGACCTTTTTCAGTGGATTCTGTCATGTGACCTTTTTCAGGGGTTCCAGTAATGTAGCATTGCCATAGAAACATATGATTGGAAGGAGAATGAGCCCCTATGAACCATCGACAGCCAGATTTTCTGATTTTTTTTCTTCTGAAACTATCATGATTTTGTTTGGGGTTTCTATGTTCCATGGTGAACATTATGTTGTTCTTGGATGTGAGAAACCTGAACAGCACTAAGTAAACATCACTAATAAATGTAGCTTATAAGACAAATGGAATCATAAGAGATTTTTCAACCGTTACGTTGAGCAATTTTCCACTATGGTTATTTGTACACACTTTGCAAGTGAACTATTTATGAAAATGTTGTATAATGCGTATCCATCATGGTATGGATCCGCTGAAGCGATTTTTGGTACACATTGAAGTTTGTTGAGAACGAAGCTATAGAAAATATCTCTGCCATGGAACTAGGCTTTAGTGGTTGCATAAAGAAATAGGCCTTTCTTAGATTTACTCCAATGGTGGATAATGTTGATTAATAGATGTTGTGAGCCGTAACTAGAATTCAAAAGACGAGACGTGCATTGCACGTGCACGTTTACTAGTAATGCTAGTCATCGTGGGGTGTGGTTCACTAGCCCAAGATACCTTTGCATGTTTTTGCCTAGTCCAGAATTGTTATTTTTTAGACGATACAAAGATCAGCCTCCATGTCTCTGCACTATTCTATAGTTATACTATATTCATGCCACGTCCAAAACACTGAGACTAAAAATGTCATACAAATATAGTAAAAATGTAGCCATTCTTGCCACCAACCGCACTACTACTATCTATCAAGAACTAGGCTAAACTTTGGATTGCTGCGGGGGCGAAATATTTGGATTGTCAGCCTCGGGCAGCTCAACGAGAACGGGTGCAAAACCGTGATCGAGGACGACGAGCTCAGTCTGTACGACAGGCAGAGGCTGCTGCTCGCACGGGTGCGGCGGACGAGTAACCGGCTTTATGCCGTGACTCTGAACTTGGCCGCTCCTGTGTGCCTACTCGCCGGGGCGCAAGATGATGCCTGGAGGTGGCATGCCAGGTTTGGGCACCTGCACTTTCGCGCTCTGCACGATCTCGGAGCGAAGGGCATGGTGCGGGGAATGCCGACGATCGCCCACGTCGACCAGTTCTGCGAGGGCTGCACCATCGGGAAGATGCACCGCACTCCATTCCCGCGGGCAACGGTGTACCGAGCCGAGCAGGCGCTCGACCTGGTCCACGGCGACTTGTGCGGCCCAATCACTCCAGCGACGACCAGCGGTAACAAGTACTTTCTGTTGATCGTTGATGATTACAGTAGGTATATGTGGCTTGAGGTACTGAAGAGCAAGGATGAGGCCTTTCGGTACTTCAAGAAGATCAAAGCACACGCAGAGATGGAAGGCCTTGTCAAGCTCCGGGCGCTCCGCACCGACAGAGGCGGCGAGTTCACGTCAACTGAATTCGCCACCTACTGCGAAGAGCTGGGGATTCAGAGGAACACAACGACACCGTACTCTCCCCAGCAGAACGGGGTCGTCGAACGACGAAACCAGTCCGTGGTGGAGATGGCACGCAGCCTCATGAAGGCCATGGACGTGCCGTGCACGTTCTGGGGTGAGGCCGTGCGCACTGCTGTTCACATACTGAACAGGTCACCGACCAGAAGCTTGCAGGGCATCACACCATACGAGGCGTGGCGCAAGAAGAAGCCGGCGGTGGATTACTTCCGCACCTTCGGCTGCGTCGCGCATGTCAAGCTCGTCGGACCCGGCGTGACCAAGCTGGCGGACAGGTCGCGCCCGGGCATCTTCCTGGGTTACGAGCCAGGCACCAAGGGCTATCGGGTGTACGACCCGGTCGGCAAGCGCCTGTACATCACGCGCGATGTGCGCTTTGAGGAGGATCGGCGCTGGGACTAGAACAAGGGTGGCGGCGACTCCGAGCCCGCTCACGGCAGGGAGTTCACGGTCGTGTACTCTGACACAGGGGTGCCCGTGACGACCACCTACACCGTGTCGTCAAGCCCGCCTGGCACGCCCAGCACACCGGCAACACCCATGACGGTGGGGACGCGCGGGGAGCCGTCAGCGTCGCCATACACGGTGGACGGGGGTGGTGCTGTATCGCCTTCCACTGGGCCTAGCGCCTCCTCGCCGGCCACACCGAGCACAACTGAAGACGACGGATGGGTGTCCGCGCCCAGCGGCGAGACCTTAGACTCAGAGGGGGTGCCACTCCGGTACAAGACTGTCGAGCATCTCATTGATCACGCTCCGGCACGGACTCTCGAGTACAGCGGCTTGTGTCTCTCTGCTGCGGAGGAGCCGGCGTCAGTTGACGTCGCCCTGGGTGAGCCGGCGTGGCGCGGCGCCATGGAAGCAGAGATGGAGTCCATCCGCACCAACGACACCTGGGAGCTCACCACACTCCCGGCAGGTCACCGCGCGATCGGTTTGAAGTGGGTGTTCAAAGTGAAAAGAGATCCAGCTGGGAATGTTGTGAAGCACAAGGCGAGGCTTGTGGCGAAGGGATATGCACAGAGACAGGGCATAGACTTCGACGAAGTCTTCGCTCCCGTGGCGCGGCTGGAGACAGTTCGTGTCCTGCTCGCCGTGGCCGCGCACCGGAAGTGGAAGGTGCATCACATGGACGTCCGCTCTGCATTCCTCAATGGCGACCTGGCAGAAGAGGTGTATGTGCATCAGCCAATGGGTTTTGTCAGCAACGACAGTGAACACAAGGTTCTGAAGCTGAAGAAAGCTCTGTACGGGCTCCGGCAAGCGCCGCGCGCCTGGAACGCCAAGCTGGACAGCACACTTGTGTCACTTGGGTTTGAGCGATGTCAGCTGGATCATGCCTTGTACAGGCGAGGAGATCACAAAGAATTCCTGCTGGTGGGGGTTTATGTTGATGATCTGATCATCAGTGGCACTTCGGACACGGCAATTGGACAGTTCAAGAAACAGATGCAGGATCTTTTCCAGATGAGTGATCTCGGCTTACTCAGTTACTATCTGGGAATCGAGGTGAAACAAGATGATGGAAAGATTGAGGTCTGTCAGAAGAGCTATGCAGCCAAGATACTTGAGGAAGCAGGGATGGGGCAGTGCAATCCTTGTTGGACACCGAAGGAAAACCGTCTGAAATTGACGAAGAACACTGGGGAGATCGTGGACGCAACCAAGTATCGCAGTGTCATTGGCAGCCTCAGATATTTGGTCAACACTCGACCTGATATCGCGTACGCCATGGGAGTCGTCAGCAGATTCATGGAGGCGCCTGGAAAAGAGCATTGGACGGCAGTGAAACAGATCTTGCGTTATGTAAAAGGAACTCTGGGACATGGATGCACTTTCAGAGCAGGAGGGGATGACACCCTGATAGGTTATAGCGACAGTGATCATGCAGGGGATCCAGTTGATCGCAAGAGCACGACTGGCCTGGTTTTCTTTCTTGGAGGCAGTGTGATTACTTGGTCATCCCAAAAGCAGAAAATAGTGGCAATGTCTTCCTGCGAGGCTGAATATATTGCTGCAGCTACAGCAGCAACTCAGGCAGTTTGGCTTAGCAGGCTGCTGGCAGAAATGCTCGGAAGAGGGGTTCAGAAGGTGAAACTGAAGGTGGATAACAGATCCGCGATCGAGCTGAGCAAGAATCCAGTCCACCACGAGCGGAGCAAACACATTGACTTGAGGTACCATTACATTCGTGAATGTGTTGAGCTGGGCAGGATTGACATTGAGCATGTGCGGACTGCAGATCAACTAGCTGACATACTCACAAAGTCGCTGGGAAGGACTCAGTTTGCTGAACTGCGGCTCAGGCTCGGAATTGATCAGGTGCAGCAGACTTAGGGGGTGATTTGATAGCTAATCTACTGCACATCAACACACTTTTGCTGTTTTCTCTGAAATAATAGGACCATGAGCGTGCACATGTCCACGTATGGTTCAGTAGTTCAGTTAGGTGTTCATCTGTTAGCGTTTTCAGTTAGTCAGTTAGCTAGAAACGCTCGCCTCACCAGATCATGGGATGGCATGGTCGTCGCGGTCTTGGCGGGCGGAGTAGTGGCCCGATCTCAGCTCGGCGTCGTGGGATGGCACGACCAGTAGGCCGGCGCGAGTCGTGTGCGTTTTCCTTGTAATCCGGCAGCCGTTTGGAGCTCGCCTAAAATAACAGAAAAGCAGAGAAAAGCTGCAGTTCAGTGCGCAGCACAAAAACACCTCTGTCAGACTTGTTCTTCTCTCTCGCCAAAATCCTCTCCCTCGCTCCCTCTCTCGTGCGATCGGCAGCTATCTGCAACTACAATTTAATCCCCTCAAACCCCTTCAAATCCACCTCAACCGAACAAGCCCTTAATTAGTTAGTTTTGGGTAGCTTCAGAAGTAATCTTACTCATTTTGGAGTCTCCAGCCCTTTGGAAGCTTTTTACATGGAAATGTTGAGAAGCTAATTAAGCTTTTGTCTTTGGTCCCCCCTCCAGTAGGTAGCTAGACGGCCAGACTCGCTAGAGCATTGGAGAACACATTCTTTTCTTTGCTAGCCCTCTTCTCTCTTTTCCCTTTGGATGCTTTTTACATGGAAATGTTGAGAAGCTAATTAAGCTTTTGTCTTTGGTCCCCCTCCAATAGGTAGCTAGACGGCCAGACTCGCTAGAGCATTGGAGAACACATTCTTTTCTTTGCTAGCTCTCTTCTCTCTTTTCTCTTGGAGATTCTTATCTCTTTGCGTGAATGTCATTATGAGCTTGTTCTTTTTCGTCGTTGACGTATTTATATGCTTGCGGTAGCTAGCATAATGAGTGTCACTATAATCCTCGATCAATACATGAACTAGTAGCTAGGTTAGGCGAGGCTTTGTTTGTCTTGAGTACATAGCTCACATTTAATTTAGAACCTGTTTCCAGTATTGTGTTGAACCTATTACAGCCTTGTGTCGAAATTAACTTGCTAAATGCATGCAATGTGTATTGTAATTGTACTACACATCGAGTAGTATAACTGAGAAGCACTCGATGTGAACTATAAGTTGTTGCATGGGAACAAACAGTCCGTACTTAGCACGGCCAAAATACTTAGCTCTCACTTCAGGTATATATTTCTCATATTCCACATGCATGCCTTTACATGCTGGCCAACATGTGCCTAAGGCATACGCATATTGGCATTTTTGGGTTGTAGTATGGCATGAGCTGCTGCTCTACCCTCTTTTTTTTGCGGGGACCTCTACCTGGCTTAGAAATGTTATAATCAAGAGATGGTATATCTGGTTCTCTTGCCTCCAGATCTGGCTCTTCGGGTATGGCTTTTTCTTCTGCAGGTTTGTCTTGGCGACGTTGTCCTACGGAGCGGACAACGTGGTTATACGTCTTGGTTCTCCGGCTCCAGTTTTGACCAATGAAGGTTGGCCAGCCTCGGCCTCGTCGGGGAGCGTGTGAGATTTGTGTTCCCCGACTCCGCCTGGCTGACCTAGGGCGTTCTACAGGCGCCCTCCGTCGTTTCTTCTCTGGGGCGGCGACTTGCTACACAGATCGCGGCCGCTGGTGCCTTCTGGCCTACATCGATAATTTTCCCGCCGCTGCTTCAACAAGTTTGCTCCACTGAGACGGAGGCCCAGAGGCGGCAATGAGCTTTGCTCACGGGGCGCCGCCAGTGGATGCGAAAGGAAGAAGACTTCGGCACCCCAAGGATTTGGTTGTATTTTTTATTTTCTGTAATATATATATATATATAGTAATACTATTCATCACCCAGGGTGCAGAATAAGTTATTCTTCATCCGAGGTAATCTTACGATCATTTTACGAATAAATTACATTTGGTACACAAATAGATTGATTCACTACGTAAAATTTTGGCATAAGAAAGCAAAATTATTGGTCATAAGACCATAAAAAATACATTTTATGTGTATTTTACACTATGTTTTACGTTCGTAATTTTATGTAACATAAAATATTTTTTACGGTGATCTAATATTTTCTTACGTTCTCTTTTTATGTATGAAATAAGAAAAAATTTACGGGACATAAAAATACGATGCATTGGTGTTAAAATAGAGGGGGGTGAAGAATAACTATTCCTCACCCGGGTGACAAATAGCGCGACCCTATATATATATATATATATGTGTGTGTGCAACTTTGCATCCGTTTATGGGTAGCAGATCAGTCGCTAGTTTTTTTTCCCTTTTGATGGGAGATCAGCCGCTAGTTGCTACTGCCCTACTGCTTTGTTGCACATATTATTATTTCAGTTCTTTTTGACAGCCCATTTGGAATTATTTTTGCTTTCTTTCTTTTTTCACTTGGTACCTTGGCTGCTGCTATCGCAATCGCCAAATTGAATCACCGAAGTTTCTGCAAAATCTGATACGGTAAGCACGTCCCAACCCACACAGAGGTTGAGAATCGAAATACCACCAAAAGCATTGTCGTTCTGCACGGTGTGCCCCTGCGGAGTTAAATGTACTTCATGAACGGAAAGGCCGTCTTGGTTTTGGGGTGCATGTGCTCCCTGATAAACAGTAAATTTTAAATTTTCTGATTGTTTTAGATGTTCTTCTTAGTGTAACATTGACAATTTTTATGCGAAACGGGATAGCAATGCTTCATCCGACAAAAAAAATAAAAATAATTATGATTTTTGGAGGTAACATTTGACGTTTGACTTATTTTATTTGCCTAGGTCAAAATGCTTAAGCTTTTCTCGTAAAAATTTCAAGTAGCATTTGAATGTGAACTCATCTACTTTCTAAAACAAACCATTGAGAGTTGTAAAAGGTATTTTTAGTGTGCAGGAGCATATGCTTCCAAGACCCGATTTGGATTTCCCGTTATTCGACCCCCTGCCAAATAGTACCAAATTTGTCTCACCGAACCTCCTTCCAATACCCGATCTAATTTCAAGTAGCTTTTGTTAGGTTCGACATCTTGGTTCGGGTTTTGAGGCGGTGATGATGTTCCTCTAGGAATAATGCCTCCCGTGTTTGATCCTCGTTTTGATGGTTTGTCTAGCTTCATCGGAGGGCGTGTCGACGTGTGTCCCCGTTATATCTCATGGAATTCGGCAGGTGCCGGTCTTCGATGGATATATTTGGATCGAGTTTACGTTCGCTTCAGGTTTGACCTTTCTGATCATACCTATTCATGGGTGATGGTTGCTACTTTTGTGTACTGGTTCTTTGAGGTCTTAGCACGACGACTTTCCGACTGTTTACTACAATAAAGTTTGTCCCACTCCGGCAAGGAAGGGGCGATGACGGCGGCGCATATTCGGTTTCTTCGGTGCTTGTAGTCCTCGCTAGGTGGCCTTTGGTCATGGTTGTAATTTTATTACGTCTCATATTCTTTGTACTATCATGATTGATTATGAATAGATCGAAAAGTTCTCTTGTAAAAAAATATCTGAAAATCACAAGTACTGAGATGTGTATGCTATATGTGTGTAGAATTTCTTTTTGGAAATACGTTTGTGATGTGACCCTAAAAAAAGAAAATCAGGTACTTTATAGTGAATCATACATGTTCTAGAAAGAAATAGAAGAAATCTGTGTAGATAGCATAAAAATGAATTTTGCCATGAAAATTTACAAACAAGCACTACACATGTATAGGTATGTGTGTATTTCTTTAGAATTTATTGAAACCAAAAAATCATAAAATTTGTTTTTTTTACGTAAACCGGGTTGCATGGAGCCCGGCAGCTAAACAGAATCTTTGTGGGCAAGCTTTTTTTTCTCAGGCCCTAGCGAGTTTTAAGAGCATCTACGACTCGACCTCTCATATCCATTTCAAACGCCCGGACAGGCCGTACGGTCATTGTCCAGTCAGAAAAAAACGATACAGACGAGCATCCTAAACGGGCCTCAAACGCGCGGCCTCACCGGCACCCCTCATATCCACTCCAAATATGGGGCGAATATGAGGCTGCCCAGGCACGTCAGCCCGGCCTACCACCGACCCCATAAATACCCCAGTCCGGAAACCCTAGACATCGGTCACTTCAGTCTCTCCGTCCATTCTACTTCCATTCCCCTCCCCTCTGATTCGATGGCCGGCGACGGAAGCAGCTCCAATGGATCCAACATCGATGTGGATGAGGTGGCCCTCCGCATCGCATTGAGGAGGTCGCTGCAGGAGCAAGGAGGCCCCGACGGCGGCGGATCTTCTTCCTCAGCGCTCGTCGCCCGTCGACGCAGCGCCGGCGACGTTGCCGGTCCCTCCCACCCGGCGCGAAGTGATACGTCCATTATGCATCATGAATTCATATTGATATTTATGTTATTCTTGTCCATTATTCCTTATTATGATACAATTCTTATGCCTTTTCTCCCTGAATATGCAAGGTACATCACAAAGAGGGAAATCTCTGAAAACTGGAATTCTGGACCTGAAAATCAAGAAAATGGCAGAAAATTCACTGGACTCCAAATGACCTGAAATTTCACGGAGAATTTTTATGGAATATTTAAGAATTTTTGGGCCTATAATATACCAGAGGGGGGGGGCCCTGCTGGCCACGAGCCAATAGGGCACGGCCCAGCCCCTGGCCGCGCCCTGTTGCCTCGTGGTGGCCCAGCAAGTCCCCTGCCCCCTCTTCTCCTATATGGTGTGTTTTGACGTAGAAAAAAAATCATAAGATTACTTTCGGGATGAAGCGACGCCGTCTCGAGGCGGAAACCAGGGCAGAGGCCCTTTTTCTCTCCGGCAGAGAGATTCTGCCGGGGAAATTTCTCTCCGGGAGGGGGAGATCAAAGCCATCGTCATCACCAACGCTTCCTCCTTCGTGGGAGGAGCAATCTTCATCAACATCTTCACCAGCACCATCTCATCTCCAATCCTAGTTCATCTCTTGTATTCAATCTTTGTCTCAAAACCTCAAATTGGTACATGTGGGTTACTAGTAGTGTTGATTATATCTTGTAGTTGATACTTGTTGAATTAATTGGTGAAAGATATTATGTTTAGATCCTTGATCACCATCATTACACCTCTGATCTTGAACATGTTGATGAGGTGTGAGTAGTTACTATTGTTCCTGAGGACATGGGATAAGTCTTGTTATAAGTAATCATGTGAAGTTGGTATTCGTTCGATATTTTGATGATATGTATGTTGTTGCTTCTCTTAGTGGTGTCGTGTGAACGTCGACTACACGACACTTCACCATGTTATGGGCCTAAGGGAAGGCATTGTGGAGTAACAAGTAGATGATGGGTTGCTAGAGTGACAGAAGCTTAAACCGCAGTTTATGCGTTGCTTCATGAGGGGCTGATTTGGATCCACACGTTTCATGCTATGGTTAGATTTATCTAAATTCTTCTTTCATAGTTGTGGATGCTTGCGAGAGGGGGTAATCATAAGTGGGTTGCTTGTTCAAGTAAGAACACCACCTTAGCACCGGTCCACCCACATATCAAATTATCAAACACTACAGGAATCAGAGAATTTGCCATTAGTCCATTCTTTGCCATCTGCTAGCTGATGGCACAGATGATGTTTGCCGTCCGCTTCCGAAAAGTAGATGGCAAAGAAAGGCCTCATGGCAAAGATTAGTTTTGCCGTCAGTCCTTTCTTTGACATCCGCTAGCGGACGGCAAAGAGCCTAAAAAGCAGACGACAAAGGAAGGCGGACGGCAAAGAGACAAAAAGCAGACGGCAAAGAGCCCATCTGGCCCCACTGGAGCACGGCACTGGTTAGGTCAAACGGACGTAAAAGATGCCGTCCGCTAGCGGATGGCAAAGAGCCTAAGCAGATGGCAAAGCTATTGGAATAAAGAGAGAAAACCCCCACACGGTCAGCCGCCTCGAAGCCATTCTCTCCACGCACCCCGCATCTCGTCTACTCCCCCGCGCTGCTAGGTCGCCACCGCCTGTCCCCGCCTCAGCCGCGCCGCCGCCTCCGGTCCCCACCTCCTCAGGTCCCCGCCTCCACCGTCGGGCACTCCTCCGCCGCGCCGCCGCCTCCGGTCCCCACCTCCTCTGCTCCCGTGCCCTAGCGCCGGCACCACCGCGTCCTGGCACCACCTCCGCCGGTGCTGGAGGCAGCTGCACGGCCTCTTCTGGAAGCAGCCGCACCGCCGTCAGCCCGCTTACGGCCCTTCTGCCCCATCTGCCCCAAGGTAAACACCGGCCCTTCCCCTCTGTTCTTTTTTTTAGTGGATGGACGGATGTATGCAGTGGCGAATCTAGGATAGAAATGGAGGGTGGGCTCAAGGTAGCAACCTAGACCAAAGAGCGTATATTGTGTTTATTTTGTGCTATAAATAAGTATGAGAATCTGTGAGCTAACTCGCAACAAATGCAGTGCACAACATAATTAAAATACCATGTTTGTAATTCTATGGGTGCCTGAAAAAAATTCAGCCGTCAATCGATTTCGGAGCTGAGGCGCGGAGCGCCTAATTTTTTTCCAGCCGACAATCGGTTCCGGGCCTGCAGGATGATAGCCTATATATAATCTAATCTGTTTTTAGGGACTGGTGCATGTCTTATCTAATTGAGCTAGGAGAGAATGATGGCAATAGTTAGACCACTAGACATATGCTTTGGTTTGATTTAGGTACAGGTGAGCCCATGACCCAGCTGAATCCACAATGATCGATCATCCTCTCACGCATGGACGAACAGAAGCTAGGAAAAACAGAACTAATGGCGCTGCTGACAAGAATACACCAGGAACTCTAAGTAGGCGAGGATAGTTTGGCAAAATTGGAGGGTAGGCTCGAGCCTATCGAAGCCTCCCAGGTAGATTCGCCCCTGGATGTATGGATGTAGTGGCGTAGCTACAAAAATATTTGATATACATGTTATTGATATGTACCTTACTAGTACTCGTAGGAGCACCTGGGTATTTGATACTTGTTCAGTTGCTTACAACTTGAAACATGGAGCTTCGGAATAAACGAGGGCTAGCTAAGAACGAGGTGACGATGTGCATTGGAAGTGTCTCCAAGGTTGATATGATCACCATCGCCACGCTCTTTCTACCTTCAAGATTAGTGATGAACCTAAATAATTGTTATTTGGTGCTTGCGTTAAGCATGAACATTCTATCTGATAGTGTTTATTGCAAGACGATTATTCAATTTCAGAGAATAATTGTTATTCTATTTATTTGGATAATATCATTGATGATCATGCACTTAAAATGAAAGGTTTATTGAATCTTGATCGTAGTAATACATATGTTCATAACACGAATGCCAAAAGATAATGATAGTACCACATATTTGTGGCACAGCCGCTTAGGTCATATCAGTGTTAAACGCATGAAGAAACTCCATGCAGATGGACTTTTGGAATCAATTGATTATGAATCATTTGAGACATGCAAACCATGCCTCATGGGCAAGATGACTAAGACTCCGTTCTCCGGAACGATGGAGCGAGCAACAGACTTATTGGAAATAATACATACCGATGTATGCGGTCCGATGAGTGTTGAGGCACGCGGTGGATATCGTTATGTTCTCACGTTCACAGATGATTTGAGTAGATATGACTATGTCTACTTGATGAAGCGTAAGTCTGAAACATTTGAAAAGTTCAAAGAATTTCAGAGTGAAGTAGAGAATCATTGTAACAAGAAAATAAAGTTCTTACGATTTGATCGAAGAAGAGAATATTTGAGTTACAAGTTTGGCATATACTTAAGACAATGTAAAACTATTTCACAATTCACGCCACCAGGAACACCACAGCGTAATGGTGTGTCCGAACGTCGTAATCGTACTCTATTGGATATGGTGCGTTCTATGATGTCTCTTACCGATTTGCCACTTTGGGGTTATGCATTAGAGACAGCTGCATTCACTTTAAACAGGGCACCGTCTAAATCCGTTGAGACGACACCGTATGAACTGTGGTTTGGCAAGAAACCTAAGCTGTCGTTTCTGAAAGTTTGGGGCTGCGATGCTTATGTCAAAAAGGCTTCAGCCTGATAAGCTCGAACCCAAAGCGGATAAGTGCGTCTTCATAGGATACCCAAAAGAGACTGTTGGGTACACCTTCTACCACAGATCCGAAGGCAAAGCTTTCATTGCTAAGAATGGATCCTTTCTAGAGAAGGAGTTTTCTCTCGAAAGAAGTGAGTGGGAGGAAAGTAGAAACTTGATGAGGTAATTGTACCTCCTCTGGATAGTAGTACGCCACAGAAAGAAATTTTTGTGACACCGACACAGACCAGAGAAGAAGTTAATGATGATGATCATGAAACTTCAGATCAAGTTGTTACTAAACTTCGAAGGTCAACCAGGACACGTTCCGCACCGGAGTGGTACGGAAATCCAGTCTTGGAGGTCATGTTGCTAGACAACGATGAACCTTCGAACTATGAAGAAGCGATGGCAAGCCCGGATTCCGAGAAATGGCTTGAAGCCATGAAATCCGAGATAGGATCCATGTATGAGAACAAAGTATGGACTTTGGTAGACTTTGCCTGATGAACGGCGAGCTATTGAAAATAAATGGATCTTTAAGAAGAAGACGGACGCTGATGGTAATGTCACCGTCTATAAAGCTCGACTTGTTGCTAAAGGTTATCACCAAGTTCAAAGAGTTGACTACGATGAGACTTTCTCACCCGTAGCGATGCTAAAGTCTGTCAAAATTATGTTAGCAATTGCCGCATTTTATGATTATGAAATCTAGCAAATGGACGTCAAAACGGCATTCCTTAATGGTTTCCTTAAGGAACAATTGTATATGATGCAACCGGAAGGTTTTGTCGATCCTAAAGGTGCTAACAAAGTATGCAAGCTCCGGCGATCCATCTATGGACTGGTGCAAGCATCTCGGAGCTGGAATACTCGCTTTGATGAAGTGATCAAAGCGTTTGGGTTTATGCAAGTTTATGGAGAAACTTGTATTTACAACAAAGTGAGTGGGATCTCTATAACATTTCTAATAAGTATATGTGATTGGAAATGATGTAGAATTTCTGGAAAGCATAAAGAATTAATTGAAAGGAGTTTTTCAATAAAAACCTGTTTTTGAGTTATCCACAGTTTGGGCATCGAGATCTATAGAGATAGATCAAGACACCTAATAAAAGATTTTCACACACCTTGATGAGATTTTGAAGAAGTTCAAAATGGATCAAGTCAAAGAAATGAGTTATTGCCTGGTGTGAAGTGGAGTAAGACTTGAAAATCTAGGTAAAGGTTGTTTTACATGTTAGGCATCAAAATCTATAGAGATAGATTGAGACGCCTCATAGGACTTTCACGAAGCACATACCTTGACAAGTTTGAAGAAAGTTCAAAATGGATCAGTCAAAGAAGGAGTTCTTGACTGTGCTGCAAGGTGTGAAATTGAGTAAGACTCAAATCTCGACCACGGCAGAAGAAATAGAAAGGATGAAGGTTATCCCCTATGCCTCGGCCATAGGTTCTATAAAGTATGCCATGTTGTGTGCCTTGCCATGTGTCTGGCAAAGAGGTACGAAAGTGATCCAGGAGTAGATCACTGGATAGCGGTCAAAGTATATCCTTAAGATGATTAAGGAAGAATTTCTCGGGAAATATAGGTAATAAAGAGTTCATCGTAAGGGGTTACGTCGATGCAAGCTTTAAACACCGATCCGGAAGACTATGAGTCTCTGACTGGATACATAAAGTGGGGTAGTTATTTTGGAGTAGCTCCAAAGCAGAGTATGGTGGCCGCATCTACATAAGACATAGAGATTTGCAAAGTACACACGGATATGAATGTTGCAGACCCGTTGACTAAAACCTCTCTCACAAACAAAACATGATCAGCCCTAGAACTGATTGGATGTTAATTACATGGAGATGTAAACTAGATTATTGACTCTAGTGCAAGTGGGAGACTGTTCGAAATATGCCCTAAAGGCAATTAATAAAGTGTTTATTATCATATTTCTCCGTTCATGATAATGGTTTATTATTCATGCTAGAATTGTATTGACCGGAAACTTAATACATGTGTGGATAATAGACAAATACTGAGTCCCTAGTAAGCCTCTACTAGACTAGCTCGTTGATCAAAAGATGGTCAAGACTTCCTGACCATGGACATGAGTTGTCATTTGATAACGGGATCACATCATTAGGAGAATGATGTGATGGACTTGACCCAACCGTTAGCATAGCAAATGATCGTTCAGTTTATTGCTATTGCTTTCACTATGTCAAATACACGTTCCTCTGACCATGAGATCATGCAACTCCCGGATACCGTAGGAATACTTTGGGTGTATCAAACGTCACAACGTAACTGGGTGATTATAAAGGTGCACTATAGGTATCTCCGAAAGTGTTTGTTGAGTTGGCATGGATCGAGATTGGGATTTGTCACTCCGACTATCGGAGAGGTATCTCTGGGCCCTCTCGGTAATACAGCATCACAGAAGCCTTGCAAGCACCGTGACTAAAGAGTTAGTTGCAAGATGATGTATTACGGAACGAGTAAAGAGACTTGCCGGTAACGAGATTGAACTAGGTATTGGATACCGACGATCGAATCTCGGGCAAGTAACATACCGCCGGACAAAGGGAACAACGTATGTTGTCATATGAGGTTCGACCGATAAAGATCTTCGTGGAATATGTAGGAACCAATATGAGCATCCAGGTTCCGCTGTTGGTTATTGACTGGAGAGCCGTCTCGGTCATGTCTACATCATTCCCGAACCCGTAGGGTCCGCACGCTTAAGGCTCGATGACGATTTAGTATTATATGAGTTATGTGATTGGTGACCGAAGTTTGTTCGGAGTCCCATATGAGATCACGGACATGACGAGGAGTCTCAAAATGGTCGAGAGGTAAAGATTCATATATTGGAAGGCTATATTCGGACGTCGGAAAGGTTCCGAGTGATTCGGGTATTTTTCGGAGTACCGGGGAGTTACGGGAATTCACCGGGAGAAGTAATGGGCCTTATTGGGCCATACGGGAAAAGGAGAGGCAGGCCACGTGAGGAGGCGCGCGCCCCCCCTTGCCCAAACCGAATTGGACTAGGGGAGGGGGCGCAGCCCCCTTTTTCCTTTCCCTCTCCCTTCCCCCTTTCCTACTCCGTATGGGAGGTGGAATCCTACTAGGACTAAGGAGTCCTAGTAGGACTCCCCACACTTGGTGCACCCCTAGGGGGCCGGCCTCCTCCCTCTCATCCTTTATATACGGGGGCAAGGGGGCACCCCAAAGAACACGATTCATTGTTAGCCGTGTGCGGCGCCCCCCCTCCATCGTTTACACCCTCGGTCATATTTTCGGAGAGCTTAGGCGAAGCCCTGCTGAGATTACTTCACCGTCACTGTCGCCACGCCGTCGTGCTGACGGAACTCATCTACTTCCTCGACGTCTTGCTGGATCAAGAAGGCGAGGAACGTCACCGAGCTGCATGTGTGTAGAACTCGGAGGTGCCGTACGTTCGGTACTCGATCGGTGGGGCTCGAAGGATTGTTCGACTACATCAACCGCGTTGTGAGACGCTTCCGCTAAACGGTCTACGAGGGTACGTAGACACACTCTCCCCTCTCGTAGCGATGCATCTCCATGGATAGATCTTGTGTGAGCGTAGGAAATTTTTTGAAATTCATGCTCCGTTACCCTACAGATTCGCCCCTGGATGTATGGATGTAGTGGCGTAGCTACAAAAAGAAGGTTGGGCGGGCCGGAGAGCATAAATGTTTCCAAATTCAGTGGATTATTTATGTTAATTGGTGATTTAGGAGATGATCCAGTTAACAATTACCTAAGTGGAATTTAGGGAAATCAAATTGGGGATGATTTACGTGTTTAGCTTGTAGGGATTCAGATCTGGCAAGCTTGCATGGAGTGGTTCTGAAGGATTCAGAGAAGGATCCGGCAGCTAGGTCGCCGCCTCGCCGGCCCTGGACGCATTGGTCGGTTGACGAGCTGTGTGGTGATGTCTGATGGCCCGTCTGGTCGTGGGAGGCACTGAGGTGTACGGTGCGCAGGTGGCCGGCGGCCAGCGCCACGGCAGCAGGCGGCTGATATCTTCTGCCTGCTGCACTATGACGCGGCCGGACCCTGAGGCCTGGGCAGCTCCGCTGTCTCCTATGTGCTTTTTTCTAGGGCCGAGTGTTGCTCGCGTGCGAGGCTGCTGCGTGCCACACATATATGTGTGTCAGTGTTGTAGGTGGGCTTCATAAAAAAATTGCTCCAGCCATTGGCGGGCCATGGCCCATTTGGCTTGGCCGAAGCTCTGCCAGTGTATGGATGGATGCTATGGATGTGGTAGTCATATTGATTGAGATTTTGTGCTAGTCATATTTTTTGAGATTTTGTACTATTGATTGAATGATGCATGGTTAAATGCGTAGTTGTTTCGTCGCTGCGAGGTTCTGGTGTTCGACGACCTCCCCGTGCGTTCGACGAGCTCCCCTGCATTCGTGGGTGAGCACAAATGACATCGCCTCCTCCCCCCTTCATTTGCTCTGTTCCGGTCTTCGTGCCGATGATACTTGCTAGATGTAAGTAGATTCAATCATCAGTATGCGTGACCAGTATGTGTCTCCCGTTCGAAAGGGTTACAGTTATAAATATGCATGCATTTGCATATTTATAACCGTGATTCTTTCGAATTGTCCAACGTTATCCATGGACAGCCCGAGTATGTGTAGATTGGGTTCGTTTTCCCATGCTCTGCTCTGGATCCGATGCAGAATTTCGTCAGTGCCTCCCTTTTGTTCTTCGGGTACACATCCTCTCTGTTTATTGCCGAGATGTGTATCAAGAGAACAACAGGGAGGTGCTGCCGAAATTTTGCGTCAGATCCGGGGCAGAGCATGGGAAAACGAACTCAATCTACACGTACTCGGGTGGGATTAGGACCTATCTTTACCTATTAGCGTGTAGGTTGCATGGACGTAATAAAATTGACAAACTTGATTAACTGATGAATATATATGCTGAATTATATATATTTCTTGTGTGTTTAGTAGCTAGGCAAGATGAGTGATCGTGCGTGGATGTACACCGGTCACACTAGTCAGAAAGACATGACCAATGAATGGTTAACAAAAACCAAGGGGTTTGTGAAAGCAGCATTTGCAAATGGCCAGAGAAAAACCTGGTACCCCTGTATTAGGTGCGACAACTTTTCACAGAGGACAGAGGGTGAAATGGGTAAACACCTGCAAAAGTGGGGTTTTATGCCTGATTATACGGTGTGGACATTTCATGGTGAGTCTGCCCAACGTACCAGAGCTGAGGTGGTTCGTCGTCGCACCGACGAGCATGGTACCGGGATCGAAGACATGGTGCAAGACTTTGATGATGCTCGGGATTCAGACGATGAGATGGAGGAATCTACAAAGGCCTTCAATGAAATATTGGAGTCTTCAAAACGTCCTCTCCACGAGCACACTGAGCTTTGTCAGCTGGATGCCATCGCATAAGTAATGGCTCTGAAGGCTCAATTCAACTTGGCCAGAGAATGCTACGACGCGATGATGACACTATTTGGACGCTTTCTACCCAAAGGCCATGTCATGCCTGCAAACCTGTACCAGTCGGACAAAATCCTCCGTGTACTTAAAATGCCCTATGAGAAAATAGATGCCTGTGAGAAAGGAAGTGCCTTATTTAGGCTTGAGTATGCGGGCTTGAACTATTGTCCCATTTGCAAGTCTTCCAGGTATGTTGTGGTAGACAACGGTATGGGTGAGAAGAGGCAGACCAAAATCCCAGTTAATGTTCTTCGGTACATGACAATCATACCAAGACTTCAATGACTTTTCATGGTCGAAGAGACGGCCAGACAGATGACATGGCACAAATTGGGCAAAAGAACCGAACTAGATGCAGATGGGAATCAGATGTTGGTACACACATCGGATGCTTTTCCGTGGAAGCACTTTGATGCATTACATGAGGATAAAGCGGCAGATCCAGGCATCCTCAAGTCTGCGTCAGCACGGATGGGTTCAATCCGTTTGGTATGGTGGCAACCCAATACAGTTGTTGGCCTGTATTTGTCATTCCACTCAATCTCCCCCCCCCCCAGACAGATTATGCAAAGAAAGAACATTTTCCTGACGTTGGTAATTCCAGGGCCCAACTATCCATGGAAGAATATGAATGTGTACATGCAGCCGCTTAAGGATGAATTGCAAGAAGCTTGGGATAATTGGTTCAAGACATACGACGCCGCTAGAAAACAAAACTTCAAAATGCATGTCTGGTACATGTACTCGATGCATGAATTGCCGGTGTATGTACTATTCATTGGCTGGAGTGTGCATGGAATGTTCCCGTGCCCCACATGCAAGGCAGCTCTTCAGTTTCATTCGCTGCAGGCGGGTCGCAAGTATTCTTGTTGGCTTGCATAGACAGTTCCTGGATCCTCGCCATAAGTTCAGAAAAGACAAGAAGAACTTCATCAAAGGTAAAGTTGCCAAAAACTCTGCACCACCTGCGTTGACAGGCCAACAGATCCTAGATCAGTTAAACGCTCTCGAGCCTGATCCAGAGCGTCCAGGGTATTTCAAGGAGTATAATTCGGAACACGCCTGGACTCACAAGACATGCTTGTGGGATCTGCCTTACTTCAAAGACCTCCTTCTTCCACACAACATCGACGTGATGCACACTGAAAAGAATATCGGTGAGGCCCTTTTTGGTACATTGTTCGGCATAGAGGGGAAGTCAAAGGATAATCCTAAGGCTAGAGTCGATCAGCAGACTCTATGTGATAGACCGTTAAAAAACATGCGATAACCAAAAGGAAAGCAGAACTGGTCGAAGCCAAAGGCCTGGTTCAATCTTGGAAGGGGAGCTATGAGGGAAATTATCTTGTGGGTGAAAATGCACTTGATGTTCCCCGATGGGTATGTAGTGAATCTAAAGAGGGGAGCGAGTCTTGAAAAATTGAAAATATTTGGTCTCAAGAGTCATGATTGGCACATATGGCTTGAGCGGGTAATGTTGGTGATGTTGCGTGGCTTTATCCCTGAGGATGAATGGCTAGTACTGGCAGAGCTAAGCTATTTCTTCCGTGTTCTTTGTGCGAAAGAACTATCGCCTGGCGTGCTAGATGACATGGAAAAGTTGGCGCCGGAGTTGCTCTGCAAATTAGAAAAGATCTTTCCACCGGGCTTCTTTAATCCAATGCAGCATTTGATTTTACATCTCCCGACCGAGGCAAGATTGGGGGGGCCCGTGCAAAATCGTTGGTGCTATGCAACTGAGAGGATGCAGAAGTCGCTTCGAGCAAAATGTAAAAATAAACGTAGAATTGAAGCATCGATGGCCGAGGCATTCATTACTGAGGAGGCGGCAAATTTCGTGACAGCACACTACAAAGCCAAAAGTCATCATTTGCATAATCCGAAGCATCGGTACAATGCTGTAGATCCAACCTCAGCCTATTCAAAGGGAAACTCGCACCAGCCGGTGCTTCGAAACAAATAGCGTTGGATGTCGAAGAATGGTGGACCATTTCATTGTATATCTTCAACAACCTAACAAAAGTGCGGCCATACATCGAGTAAGTTCTCGGTACATTGTTTCGCAACTTCTAATTCCTTTGAACTGCTCTTATTCCCGGATATTTTATACAGTCAATACGTCGCCAAATTCTCGAATGGAGCGGTGATCCAAAAGGATTCCATCGAAGAGTATGAGCTTCTGGCAAAGCATGGAGGCGGCTATCCTGGTTTCATCTCTTGGTTCAAACAAACGGTAATTACCATTAATAGACAATTTCATTTCTTGGTCTAATTTGCGGCTAATGCAACAATCCTTTCGTATTAAACTTGTAGGCTAATTCAGAGTCTATGGACGCCGAATTGAGACAAGCCGCTAATGATTTTGACTATAAGGTCCATTCATTTGAGAAATACGACATCAACGGGTATCACTTTCATACCTTTGGCAAAGAGCTGTCTATGGCCGACCGAAAATCTACAAATTGTGTTGTCTCTGCTATCGGCGAAGGAGGTACCGAGTATTATGAAAGAGTTGAAGAAATTTATGAACTTCTATTATATGGTGAAAACCCATCGAATGTCGTAGTCTTCAAATGTTGTTGGTTCTAGCCGAAGGAGACTAGAATGATTCATGAACATATAGGGCTAGTTGAAATCAAACAAAGCACCCATTTAGATGTTTCTGATGTCTATATTACGGCTCAATAGGCGACCCAAGTTTTCTATCTACCATGGGCCTACCAAACTAATACAAATATGAATGGTTGGGATGTCGTTTATGAAGTGCCGCCACGTAACAGACCACCTCCCCCCAATGAAGAGGATTATGAACCTCACATTAACCCAGACACATATGAAGGAGAATTCTTCCAAGAAACACATCTTTCCAAAAAACATTTCAAGAACCACTCTACTTCACCCCAGAACATGGAAGTAGACAGCGACAGTGAATCCGACTTCACCCCTGAGTCAGAACAAGAAGGGCCGGAACAAGAAGAGGTTACTGGTGCGGATGACCTGTCAATGCTTGACCGATTACAGAAAGGCCTTCCACATGCTGATGCCGCTGAACCCGATGAGCACGTCATTCATGACAACACGCGTGATAGTGATGATGATGATGCATTTATTGATCCCGGAGCATATATAGACGATCCAGACTATTATTAGTTTGTATGCATCCCAACTTAAATTATATACATATTATTATTCATGTCATTCCTTTCGTATTCAATTTTTTTATGTTGTACTAATTTTGTTTACTCTTTGTCATGGCAGGTGTTGGAAGATGGTGGGCGCGGGTCCAGAGCGCTCCGCGGGTACTTCTTCGTCAGCGGCTCGCGGGAGGGCTACTTCCATTCCACCCCTATCTCTCCGGAGAGCGTTGATAGACAATATGGGGACACCGGTGGGCGCTTCTTCGTCGGCGTCGTTGCCCACCGGGAGAGGAGGTCGGGAAGGGAAGAAGAGAGGTAGAGGACGTGGCCGCGGGAGAGGTAGGCAGACTGCTATGCCTTCCTCGCCGCCACCCCCAGCTCATTCACCCGAGCACAGGACTGCTAGGGTGGACCCGTCTGAGGTGCAGGCTACGGGGACTCCGGACCACGAGCCTCGGGTCGACGGGCCTTCGGCCCATGAGACTCTGGACCACCACACTACGTCCCAGGAGACGTCCGGATGGGGTACCTGGCCGGATCCGCCTCAGGGGCCGAGTGGCCATGCTGATGGTGGCGGGGATCAGTTTACTGATAGTGTGGGCGAGGTGGTTGAGGGGGTCACCATGTACCAGCATGGTGGTACACGGCTCCCGCCCCTGCCGGCGACCCGCGAGCAGAGGTCGGTGATTAGGCCTGATGGGGAGAAGTAAGTGCATTTACTATTTTTATACCTTTTGCCTTCACATTTCTTCAAATATCTAATGCGTTGGCCTTGTCATACTGTAGGGGTTGGCAACACGCCAGTGGAGTCCGTAGCTAGGATTGTGATCAGAAGCTTTTGGGTAATTTCTCCTTTACACAATTAAAAATTAAGAATAGCTTGTTATTGTACTAATCAGTATTGTCTCGTTTGATTGCAGACCTTCTACAGGTGTGAGGAGGGATACGAGGAGGACGCGGCAAAGGTTTTTGATACCGAGTGCAAGCGCCTATTACAAAACTTACGTCACGAGGCTCGGCCGCGGGCTGTTCGAGACTACTATGCCACGCGTGGTATTAAGAAGGACAAGCCGTCATGCCGTGAAAAGTTCCTGAGGAAGCATCAGTACATGAAGGTAATTACCTATTCTTAAGGCCTTGTACTTAGTTTCCTTGATTTCATTCGTACGCGTAGCGCTCAAATTTCTCTTTACTAACTTAGGTGCCCCCGAGATGGTGTGCGGATAAGATGGATTGTTGGGAGGCGTTGGTGGATGAGTGGTGCACAGACGACTGGCTAGCCGTCCAGAACAATGCCAAGGACCGGCGTGGCCAAATGGTTGGTGTGCCACACCATCAAGGCAGCGCCAACTTATTTCAGTTTGGGTGGAACTGGGTATGTGGTTTGCTTCATGATTCATGCAATTCATTCTTCATGCTAGCTTGAGCCATTTACTAATACTTTGTTCCTCTATTTTAGGCGCGGCATAATAACACAGAGGTGCCAGAGGTGTACGACCTCTATGCCATGGCCCATACTGCCTCGTACAAGAAGGTCAAGGCATTCTCTGAGTCTGACCTCGATCATCCAGAAAAGTTCACCAACATCTCCTCCCACCACAAGCTCATGATGTACAACAAGGAGGCGAAGGTGAGGAAAGGGGAGGACTATAACCCAAGCCAGGATCCTATTGATCCAGAGCTGGCGATGATAGCTGGTGGCGGGAGGCCCCATGGCTCGATAGCCATTGGAGATGGACTGATACGTTGTCCTCTCACTCTCCCGGAGATCTAGGCGCGCCAAACGATCTCCTGTCCTGACATAAGGACTCGTCCACGGCCAGTCGATCTCGCCATCGAGGTTAGTTATACGGACTCAGATATCTTTCCTCCATTACATTATGTGTGTGGCCATCGATGATTACAATGCTAACGAGGAGTGGTGTTGCAGGCTGCTCTTCAGAAAGAGAGAGCGACAACCCATGCGCTTCTGGAGGAGAGGGACTGGGTGTCGGCGGAGAAGGAATTGCTGGCGGCGGAGAAGACGGCTAGGTTGTTGGAGGAGGAGAGGGCACGGAATGAGGCGGCTTACCGGTCCATGTACGAGCTCCTCGTGATACGTTTCTTCTGCATATTAGCCAAATCATGCACGTAATGTTCGTTTCATTACTAACTAATATGACTGACTCGTCAAAACGAAATGTGCAGTATATGTGCGAGAAGACCGGTCAGACCCCTCCGCCGATGCCAGTCATTACTCCGATGGGAACGGTGAGTTTCATTTGAATGGTCATTAGTTACTAGTCTTAACATTTGAGTGTCATCATGCTAACGAGACATTGCGAATAATCTTTGGTGCAGCATAACTCCCGAGCCGCATCGCACGACCCTTCTCAAGGGCAACCTTCCCCGGTGACTGACCTCTGTGATGACGACGACGGTAAGTTTTCTCTAGTGATTTGCTTAACAAATGCATACTTAGCTTTGTACATGCTAGTTAGCCCTAATATGCCACATGCTTAGCTTATTTTCCCCCAAAAAGACATACTTAGCTAATTATCCTCCTAAATGACATAATTAGCTTATTTAGTTCATTTATGACATAATTAGCTTAGTTAGGTTAAAAATGGCATAATAACCTTGGTTAGCTCATAAATGTCATATACTTTGCTTATTTTCCTCCAAAATGACATAATAAGCTAAGTTAGCTCAATAAGGACCTATACTTACCTAAGTTAGCTCAATAATGACCTATACTTAGCTTCGTTTCCTCCAAAGTGACATAATAAGCTTAGTTAGCTCAAAAATGGCATAATTACCTAGGTTAGCTCAATAATGACCTATACTTACCTTATTTTCCTCCAAAATGACATAATAAGCTTAGTTAGCTCCAAAATGACATAATTATCTAAGTTAGCTCAATAATGACCTATACTTAACTTCTTTTCCTCCAAAATGACATAATAAGCTTAGTTAGCTTAAAAATGGCATAATTACCTAAGTTAGCTCAATAATGACCTATACTTACCTTGTTTTCCTCCAAAATGACATATTAAGCTTAGTTAGCTCCAAAATGGTATAATTACCTATGTTAGCTCAATAATGACCTATACTTACCTTCTTTTCCTCCAAAATGTCATAATAAGCTTAGTTAGCTCACAAATGGCATAATTACCTAAGTTAGCACAAAAGTGATCTATACTTACCTTCTTTTCCTCCAAATTGACATAATAAGCTTAGTTAGCTCAAAAATGGCATAATTACCTAAGTTAGCTCAATAATGACCTATACTTACCTTATTTTCCTCCAAAATGACATAATAAGCTTAGTTAGCTCTAAAATGGTATAATTACCTAAGTTAGCTCTATAATAACACAAATAAGGAATAAGAAGAAGAAAAACAAGGAAGAGGAGAAAAAGAAAGAATAGAAGAAAAGAAAGAATAAAAGAAGAAGAATGAGAAGGAAAAGGATAAAAAGATAGAAGAGAGGAAGAAAGATGAGAAAAAGAGAGAAGAAGAAGAAAATATATTCTTATTCTTCCTTTTTCTCTTCTTTCTTTTTCTCCATATTCTACTCCTTCTTATTATTTTTCTTCTTCTTTCTACTTCTTCTTTCTTTCTTCTTATTTTTTTTCTTCTCTTTCTTCTTCTTCTTCTTCTTCTTCTAGTCTTCTTCTTCTTCTTCTTCTTCTAACTTTCTTATTCCCATTTTACATATTTGATTCACTTCATGGAAGCTGGCATTGATGGACTGCTAGTGTTTAGTTTTTGTTTTCATTTGTATTGATGAACAATGTGAAACTATGTATGTATATATGGATGAACAGTGTGAAACTATGTATGCATTGGTTCTTTTAATAGCCTATGTGTTCTCTTGTTCAATGTTTCACGATGATGTTGGATAGCACATACTATTTTTTGGAATACATGGCCTATGCTTCAGCTTGAAACACGATATATCATATATGTATTGTGAAAATGCAGGGAAATAACAGAAAACAAATAAAAAAGTGGTAACACATGCACTTTGCCGTCTGCCGGTGGACGGCAAAGGTGCCACGTGGCAGCAACCTGTGCAACCTAGGAGCACCAGATCTAACCCATTTGGTCATTCTACCGTCAGCTGGCAGACGGCAAAGACCTTCCTGGCAGACGGCAAAGACAAAGAAGAGTGACGTGCAGCAACAGGCCAGCTGACGTCACATGGCAGACGGCAAAGTCTACCATCCGCAGGCAGACGGCAAAGTCTGCCGTTAGCCACCTAACGGGGCTAACAACTATACTTTGCCATCCAGGACCTTTGCCGTCAGCTACAAAAGGAAGGCGGACGGCAAAAGACTTTGCCGTCCGCTGTCCTTCTGCAGACGGCAAAGACGATGATTACTGTGACTTTCAGTGCTGAAAGTGGGGCCGTCAGCTAGCAGATGGCAAAGCTGTTTGCCGTTCGTGGACTTGTCCTTTGCCATCTGCTATGGTAGACGGCAAAGTAACTGATTCCTGTAGTGAAAGTAGCGAACGCGAATCAACTCAATATGATGAACATGACTAGACAGAAATTCCCATGTGTCATCGGGAGCACTTGTTTCATATAAGAATACATTCCGGACTGTCCTTTGCTATAAAAAGGATTGGTCTACCTTGCTGCACCTTAGTTATTATTGTTACTTGTCACTTGTTGCGAATTATCTTGCTGCAAAACTATCTACTACTGCTACTCACAGCACTTGCAGAAAATACCTTGCTAAAAACTGCTTACCATTTCCTTCTGCTCCTCATTGGGTTCGACACTCTTACTTATCGAAAGGACTACGATTGATCCCCTATACTTGTGAGTCATCAAGACTCTTTTCTGGCGCCGTTGCCGGGGAGTGAAGCGCCTCTGGTAAGTGGAAATTGGTAAGAAAACATTTTAGCTACGTGCTGAAATTTACTGTTGCTTGTTGCTATAGACGGTCACCCTTTGAGTGGCTTGTTCGGGACATCTTCGCCTCGAACGAAAGTGGAAAAGGTTGCTCCTCAACCTACTGAACCTACTGAAAATATTTATTATGAGATTCCTTCGGGTATGTTAGAGAAACTGCTAGCTAGTCCTTATGATGGTACGACTCATCCTGATTACCATTTAATATTTATCGATGAGGTTTGTGGATTATTTAAGCTTGCAGGTTTGTCTAGAGACAAAGTTAATAAGAAGGTTTTTCTTTTATCTTTGAAGGGAAATGCATTGATGTGGTACAGGCTATTGGATGATATTGGATCATGGAACTGGAATCGCTTGAAGCTGGAATTTCATCAGAAATTTTATCCTATGCATCTAGTTCATCGTGATCGGAACTTTATTTATAATTGCTGGCCTCGTGAAGGAGAAAGTATTTGACCAGGAATTGCCATGTTCGAAACCCCTCTGATTTTATTTTATTTCATGTTATTTCTTGATTTATATGGCATATAGCACATGATCACCACACTAGTAGAAAAGGGCCCATTAGTCCCGGTTCCAGAGGCCCATTTGTCCCAGTTCTGGAACCGGGACTAAAGGGTCGGGACTAAAGCCCAAAACCTTTAGTCCCGGTTCTCTTACGAACCGGGACCAAAGGGGCTCCACGTGGCCGCTGCGGGAGCCCAGGCAGGAGGACCTTTAGTCCCGGTTGGTAACACCAACCGGGACCAAAAGGCGGCCACGCGTCAGCAGCTCGCAGTCGCTGGGGGTTTTGTTTTTTTTTGGAAGGGGGGGTTTTGGGGTTTTGGAGGGTTAATTTAGGGGTTTCATATTGTGTTAGCGAGCTAATAGAGAGAAGTGACCTCTTTTTTTCTGTGCTTGGTCGACGCTAGCTACTACACATATAGAGAGAACTCGACGCTAGCTAGTAAGCAAATAAAGGAAACCATTAATTACACAAGATCGTCATGAACATATATAAAGAGAAGTGACATCTCTTTCTTCGTGCTTGGTCGAACAACAAGTTTTCGTATATCTATCCGACGCTGCTACATATGTACAATATATAACATCCCTTACAACCATTTCAATTTCACATGGTATTCTCCGTGTTCAGGTATGACGTGGTCAAGAAAGAATCCCGCCAATTCCTCTTGAATTGCTCGTATGCGATCATGTGGTAGGAGTTCATCCCGCATCTGCCAGATCTAATTTAAAGAAGGGGGTCAATACATATATATGAATGAAACTCAACACAATTGATGGTAATATATAAAATAAAATTGTGAATATTGTTTACGAACTTCAAATTGTTTCTCAGAGGAGGCCCGTTCAGAGGTATAGTAGCGAATGAACTCGCATACGTAGTATCCACATAAATGAGTGTTGGGTGCCTGCAACAAGCACTTTACGAGAATAGAGTTCAATCAAATTGATAAGCAAGCATGATAATGGTATTGATGAAATTAGAATCAATGAGAGATGCGCGGAACTAGCTAGTACTACTTACTTTGGGGTGTGTAAATCGCAGCTCCTTCTTCAGACCCGGAACCTTAGCGGTGAACGTTTTCCAAACCCTGGCAGGCAAAGAAAATGATTACTTGATATCAGGAAATGAACGAAAGTTGCCGATATGGTCCCGGTATTGATTGAACTTACTTCTGGAGCATTGCAGTCATGTCCGCATAATACTTGGGATCTTTACGGAGCGAGTCTAAGACAGTTACTAATGCCCCGTCAAGGTTAATGGATAGCAGAATATAGTGGAAACTGCGCACGCATAACTCATCAATTACATTACTTAACCACGAGTAAGCGGAACCGAATATGCAGAAGACAGTAACACTCACTTGAAGTTGTAAGGAAAGAGTATTTCCCTTTTTTTTTGATGTGTAAGGAACGTTTCTAGCAAGTTGTTCTCGGTATCTTCAGCCGCCTTTCGTACTGACCATTCATTTACGGTATTTGGGCTAATGAACCCAACGTCGAAGATTCCTATTTTTTTGCATTTGACCATCTTCAATCTGCATAATATAGTGAGGATAATTATATATACATGCAATGAACGAGCTGAGCTAGAGACTTAATTATAGAAGTAATACTTATAGACAGTAGCAAGTCATGAGTTGTTTGTCGAGGGCCTTTTGATTGTATAATTGAAATAACTCCACAAATTCAACAGGCAGCAGGTCGACTCCAGGGAAGTCATGCTCTTTTTTAATTCCGACTAACAAACTGTCTTTCCCAGACTTCCTGCAGGTTTCCATGTACCAGTCATGCAATTTTTGCATCATCGTTGTTAGATGAGGATGATCAGGTTTGATGAGAGGCTTCCCGTGCTCGTATCTAAAGACGTCTACTACCTCAGCCGTTTCAAATTGTACATCATCGGGTAGGTAATCATCAAGAGTGGTACCGGGCAGTAGCACCGGATGATTAGCGATATCGCTAGACACCTTGAGCGGGGGGCACGATTGCTTCTCCTGTTCGCCGAGATGGGGAATTGTTTTCCCACTTCTTTGTTTTTTCGCTCTTGCAGCACTGGAAGTACTTCCCGACTGCTGCGCTTCAGCATGTGTCTTAGTAATTATACGGTCATAGTTGGAATCCGGCGGAGGCGGTGGTGGTCGCTTCAGGGCATTGATAGTGCGCTTCACTTTCACCGGATCTACCTTCTCCTTCGGAGGTGGAGTTTTCTTTGCAAAATGGTCCCTCAGTTGGGCACGACATATGTCCTCGTTTTTCTGCTCGGTCCTCTCATATGGTAACTTTTCCAGAGGCTTGAGAGATGGACCATATCTGAATTGGCTCCCGCCTCTGCTTGTACTGCTAGTCGCCGGAGCGGCGGCGTCTCTCTTCCATCGTTGCTGATGAGGCGGAGAAATCCGACGTGCCGGAGGAGCCGGAGCAGCGGCGTCTGTCTTCCGCCGTTGCCGACGAGGCTGAGGAGGAGGCGGACTGCTCCGACGCGCCGGAGTAGGCGAAGGAGGAGGCGGAGTGCCCTGACGCGTCGGAGGAGCCGGAGAAGGAGGCGGAGTGCCCTGATCACTCGCGGAGGAGGAGGAGGAGGAGGAGGCGGAGTGCCCTGACTCGCCGGAGGAGGAGGAGGAGGCGGAGGCGTCCAGTTTGGAAGCTTGATGTACTCCTTCTGCCATAGACATGTACTCCTCAGGGCACGAACCAGCTGATTCTCCCCTTCACCTGTAGAGTGGTCAAGCTCGAGCTCCTCAAATCCCTCCATTACTTCATCCACCATCACAACAGCATAGCCATGTGGAATCGGACGGCAGTGAAAAGTTTCGTTGTGTTGAGGAGGTGCAACAGAGCCGACAGCCGCCTTGAAAGTGAGGTTCCGGCATTTCGTCATAAGCTCGCAATGTTGAGCCTCCGTGATAGTATCCACGGGGTAGCTAGGAGACGTGAAGTCAGGCTGAACGGGCTCCGTGGAAGCGACGCTGCTTCTCCGCTGAGATGGCGGGGTAGCTTCTGGGGTAGCTTCGTGCCGCTGAGATGGTTGGCCGGCAGCTCGCTGGCTCTCAGCTTCCTCTAGCTTTTGTAGTCTTGCATTGAGCTTCTGAATTTCGCTCAGCTCCGCTTTCCTCTTTCTCTCCCGGCTTCTGTAACTGACTGCGTCGGGAAACCCAACCTTCCACGGAACGGAGCCTGGTGTGCCTCGTGTTAGTCCAGGGTGCTCAGCATTCCCTAGGGCCTCAGTCAGCTCGTCCTTCTCTCTGTCGGGAATGAACGTCCCTTCCTGCGCTGCGGTGATATACTCCTGAAGCTTCGTGACGGGTATTGCAAGTTGCTCGTCCGTCCAACTGCACTTCCCAGTTTCAGGGTCCAAAGTTCCCCCAACCCCGAAGAACCAAGTCCTTGAACGGTCTGGCCAGTTCAATGTCTGTGGTACGACCTCTTTAGCAATCAGGTCATTCTCAACTTTGTCCCACAACGGCCGGGCTTTGAGGTAGCCACCTGACACCGTGTGATGGTGATCCTGCTTCTTTGCAGCGTTGTTCTTGTTTGTCTCTGACATTTTCTTACCCTTGTCCGATGTCTTGTAGGCCACAAATGTGGGCCAGTGATCTCTTATCTTCTCAAATCGGCCGGTGAATTCTGGAGTCTTCCCTTTGTCGACAAACTTTGATTTCAACTCATTCTTCCACCTCCTGAATAGATCTGCCATCTTCTTAAGAGCACACGCCTTGACCATTGGCTCTATAACTGGCTTATTCGGATCCTCCTCTGGCGGTAGGGTGAAATTTGGCTTCAGCGCGGTCCAAAGATCATCTTTCTGTCTATCGGTGACATAATCACCTTCAGGGGCGTCGTCCTTAGGCTTATTCCATTGCTTGATGCTGATCGGGATGTTGTCCCTAACAATAACTCCGCACTGAGCAGAAAATGCGTCCTTGGTCCGCTTGGGTTCAATCGGATGGCCATCGTCCGCGAGTGCTGTGATCGTGAACCTTTCATCCTTGCGCAACCTCTTCTTCGGGCCTCGTCTCGTTACCGAAGTTTGGCTCGATCCGGAGGGCTATAAAAGAAGAAAGAAGAGTTAATATATGTACATACCAAAACAATTAATGCATCAATTAGCTAGTCAGTACAGGCTTAATTAATATATATACCTCGCCGGACTTTGCAACACCTCCCTCCTCCGTTCGGTCACCGGAGGCGTCATCCTCTCCTTCCAGACCATCGGTGTCGTTGAGAAACGACAAGACATCACGTCCGCCGAGGATTATGTCCCCCAACAACTGTTCTTGTTCCAAGTCTCTTTGAGCCATAGTTTCTGCAAATATTACAACATGGCAATTAATATACAAACATGAATGTCCGACGTCCGGACCGCCTCTCTCATGAATGTCAAACAAGGGATTCTCTTAACCTTTAAGGGATTTAATTAACAAAATGGCGCCATTCTGGATGTGCAGAAAATGGTCCATATTTTTCCTGATCTCATCTACCCTTCTATATGTCACGTTGTCAAGTGTCAAAGGATTCAAGAAAACCATGGCTTCATCATTAGCCGGAAGTAACAGGCGCATAATGGTACGAAGCTCTCCAAAATTGTTTTGGAACGGAGTCCCGGATAGGATAATTAATTAGCTTTTTGGGACGAAGTTCAGCAAGAGCCTTCCAAATATCGCTATTTGGAAGGCCTTTGCTGAAATTCATACCAAAAAGCGAATTATTCTATCCGGAACTCCGTTCCAAAACAACTCTGAAGAGCTTCGTAGCATCATACGCCTGTTACTTCCGGCTAATGATGAAGCCATGGATTTCTTCAATACTTTGACAGACAACATGACATATAGAAGAATATATATATAGATGAGATCAGAAAAAAATTGGATCAACTTGTGCACATCCATAATGGGGGCATTCTTGATAAATCTATGTCAAAAGTCAAACTTTCACATATGATCAAACTTTGACATATGATCAAAATTTGACATATGATCAAATGTTGCATATGTATATCGACAACGCTTTTTTTCTAGGGTTTGGGTGGCCTCGAGAGTTGGTCGCCCGGTATATCGAGAGGGGGGTGAACATTTTACCTTAGTAACTTAGAAAAAAAATGTTATCGGGGAGGGGGTATATCGACAACGCTTTTTTTCTAGGGTTTGGGTGGCCTCAAGAGTTGGTTGCCCGGTATATCGAGAGGGGGGTGAACATTTTACCTTAGTAACTTAGAAAAAAAATGTTATCGGGGAGGGGGTATATCGACAACGCTTTTTTTCTAGGGTTTTGGTGGCCTCGAGAGTTGGTCGCCCGGTATATCGAGAGGGGGGTGAACATTTTACCTTACTAACTTAGAAAAAAAATGTTATCGGGGAGGGGGTATATCGACCCCCCCCCTCATGTCGAAGTTATCGGGGAGGGGGTATATCGACAACGACATACATACATGGAAAAAATGCTATCCATCTATACATACATAGCCACATACAAATATACATGGGAAAAAATGCTATGAAAAAAAATTACATATATGAACAAAAAAATGCTATGAACATCCATACATACATACATATAGCCACATACATATAGCCACATACAAAAAAATTAATACATATATGAACATCCATACATACATATAGCCACATACATCTATACATTATATATATATGAACAAAAAATTCATCATATAAAAAATGAACAAAATAATGATATGAACAGAGCCGGGGCGGCGGCTCACAGCGGGGGCGGCCGGCGAGGGCGACGGCGGGGGCGGCGAGGGCGTCGGCGACGGCGACGGTGGGGGCGGGCCGGGGCAGGGGCGTGGCCGGGCACGCTCGGGGGCGGCGGACGGCGTCGGCTGGCGAGGGCGACGGCGGGGGCGGCGCGCGAGGGAGCCGGCGACGGCGTCGGCTGGCGAGGGCGACGGCGGGGGCGGCGCACGAGGGAGCCGGCGACGACGGCGACGGTGGGGGCGGGCCGGGGCGCAGGGGCGCGGCCGGGCGCGCTCGGGGGCGGCGGACGGCGATGGCGTGGGCGGCGGACGGCGTCGGCGTGGGCTCGGGGCGGGGCAGGGGCACGGGCGACGGCGACGGCGTCGGGGCAGCCTGGCGGCGTCGAGGAGGTCGGCGTCGTCGGGGGGAACTGCGAGATGAAAATGAAAATTTTCACAAGTGCTGCTTATATACACACAGCATTGGTCCCGGTTTGAGGCAGGAACAGGGACCAATGCCCCCCTTTGGTCCCGGTTAGAGCCACCAACCGGGACCAAAGGTCTCTTTTCAGCAGCCCAAAGGGCGGGAAGCAGAGACCTTTGGTCCCGGTTGGTGGCACGAACCGGGACCAAAGGTAGGCATTGGTCCCGGTTGGTGCCACCAACCGGGACCAATGCCTACCTTTGGTTCCGGTTGGTGCCCCCAGCCGGGACCAATGGCCTTGCACAGCGGCGTGGTGGGAGTTTAGTCCCACCTCGCTACTTGAGAGAGTGCCGCACCTGTTTATAAGGCGCGGTGCGCCAGAGCCTTCGAGCTCCTCTCTAAAGCAGGCTTACGGGCCTAACCACTCTGTATCTGCCTGTGGGCCTACTAGGCCTTCTGCGGGCCTGAATCCTGGCCCAACTGGCTGGTTGGGTTTCTAGTCGTATTCAGGCCGTGGTGGCCCAGTAGGCGGAATTTTTTTTAATTTTTTTGCAGTTTTTTTGTTTTGTTTTTTGCATTATTTATTTCTTTTCTTTTTTGCTTTATTTTCTTAATTCTTTTTGCTTTTAGGTCACAAAAATTATAAATTTTCTGTTAGTGCCATTAGTTTTCAAATTTGAATAGTTTAAATTTGAATTTTTTGAAATTTGTGTGAATCACTAGTTTGTGAATAACTTTACTAAAAAAATAGATTTTTGAGTGATTCTTTTTCCTGCTATTTAATATTACTGTGTTTTATCATTATATTCAATTTGGTAAGTTTTAGGTTATTTTAAATTTCTATTTTAATCAAAAACAGATTTGGTTATTTTAGTTTGCTATTAAAGTTTCTAACAAAAAAATTCTTTATGAAAATTCTATAGGTTTATAAAAGCTTTTTAGTTGATTCCTTTTGCTATTAGAGTTTTATAAAGCTTTTTAGTTGATTCTTTTTGCTATTGAAGAAGATTATAGTTTTGTTTTAGTTGATCATAACAGAATATTTTAATTGATTATTTTTAGTTCATTCTTTTTGCTATTAGAGTTTCATAAAAGTTTTCTAGTTCATTCTTTTTGCTATTAGTTCATTCTTTGAGCTAAATGACCCTGAAATTAAAAAGCACTACAAATGAACTCTGAAAAGGTTGAAAGTTGGCATGGTATCATCATTTCACCCACATAGCATGTGCTAAAAAGTTGAGAGGGTTACGGCAAAAACTGGATGCACTTCGTGTACAAAATGGACAATCTCTTTCGAAGTATCAGGGTTTCGGACGAAAACTCATCTGTTACAAAGGGATTTCATTTTTTTGAACTTATTTGAACTCCAGACTTTTTGTGTGTTCAAAATGCACCATTCAAAGCCACATCATCAATTTTCAACCCTTTCTGACTTCATTTGGTATTTTTCATGCATTTACTGATTTTTTTGAGCTCAATGACCCTGAAATTGAAAAGCACTACAAATGAACTCTGAAAAGGTTGAAAGTTGGCATGGTATCATCATTTCACCCACATAGCATGTGCTAAAAAGTTGAGAGGGTTACGGCAAAAACTGGATGCACTTCGTGTACAAAATGGACAATCTCTTTCGAAGTATCAGGGTTTCGGACGAAAACTCATCTGTTACAAAGGTATTTCATTTTTTTGAACTTATTTGAACTCCAGACTTTTTGTGTGTTCAAAATGAACCATTCAAAGCCACATCATCAATTTTCAACCCTTTCTGACTTCATCTGGTATTTTTCATGCATTTACTAAATTTTTTAAGCTAAATGACCCTGAAATTGAAAAGCACTACAAATGAACTTTGAAAAGGTTGAAAGTTGGCATGGTATCATCATTTCACCCACATAGCATGTCATAAAAAGTTGAGAGGGTTACGGCAATAACTGGATGCACTTCGTGTACAAAACGGACAATTCATTTCTTCACATGTAACTGCAGTGATATTCTAGATCAAAGGCATCATCATACTAGTTGTGGAGAGAAAGCCTTCACTTTTTCTTCGCTTGTGTCCTTTGCTTATTGCGCCGTAACCATGGATAATCTTCATCGTTTAACAGGGTACTTGGGTCAGCCTTCACTTTGAAGGGAGGAATTTCATGAAACTTTTCATAATCTTCAGACATGTCTGTCTTGCCCTCCAATCCCACGATGTCTCTTTTTCCTGAAAGAACTATGTGGCGCTTTGGCTCATCGTATGATGTATTCGCTTCCTTATCTTTTCTTTTTCTCGGTTTGGTAGACATGTCCTTCACATAGAAAACATGCGCCACATCATTGGCTAGGACGAATGGTTCGTCTGTGTACCCAAGATTGTTCAGATCCACTGTTGTCATTCCGTACTGCGGGTCTTCCTGTACCCCGCCTCCTAACAGATTGACCCATTTGCACTGAAACAAAGGGACCTTCAATTCATGTCCATAGTCAAGTTCCCATATGTCCACTATGTAACCATAATATGTGTCCTTTCCCCTCTTGGTTGCTGCATCAAAGCGGACACCGCTGTTTTGGTTGGTGCTCTTTTGATCTTGGGCGATCGTGTAAAATGTATTCCCATTTATCTCGTACCCTTCGTAAGTCAATACAGTCGAAGATGGTCCCCTGGCCAACGAGTACAGCTCATCAGAAACAGTGTTGTCACCCATGAGACGTGTTTGCAACCAACTGCCGAAAGTCCTGATGTGTTCATATGTAATCCAGTCGTCACACTGCTCCGGGTGTTTGGAGCGCAGAATATTCTTGTGTTCATCGACATACGGGGTCACCAAGGTAGAATTCTGTAGAACTGTGTAGTGTGCTTGAGACCAAGAATGCCCGTCCCTACATATTATTGAGTCCGCTCCTAGCGTGCCTTTTCCAGTCAGTCTCCCCTCATACCGCGATTGAGGGAGACCAATCTTCTTAAGGTCAGGAATGAAGTCAACACAAAAGCCAATGACATCCTCTGTTTGATGGCCCATGGAGATGCTTGCTTCTGGCCTAGCGCGGTTACGAACATATTTCTTTAAGACTCCCATGAACCTCTCAAAGGGGAACATATTGTGTAGAAATACAGGGCCCAGAACGACAATCTCGTCGACTAGATGAACTAGGACGTGCGTCATGATATTGAAGAAGGACGGTGGGAACACCAGCTCGAAACTAACAAGACATTGCACCAAATCACTCCTTAACCTTGGCAGGATTTCTGGATCGATCACCTTCTGAGAGATTGCATTGAGGAATGCACATAGCTTCACAATGGCTAATCGAACGTTTTCCGGTAGAAGCCCCCTCAATGCAACCGGAAGCAGTTGCGTCATAATCACGTGGCAGTCATGAGACTTTAGGTTCTGGAACTTTTTCTCTGCCATATTTATTATTCCCTTTATATTCGACGAGAAGCCAGACGGGACCTTCATACTGAGCAGGCATTCAAAGAAGATTTCCTTCTCTTCTTTGGTAAGAGCGTAGCTGGCAGGACCTTCATACTGCTTTGGATGCATGCCGTCTTTTTCATGCACACGTTGCTGTTCCTCCCGTGCCTCCGGTGTATCTTTTGTCTTCCCATACACTCCCAAGAAGCCTAGCAGGTTCACGCAAAGATTCTTCGTCACGTGCATCACGTCGATTGCAGAGCGGACCTCTAGGTCTTTCCAATAGGGTAGGTCCCAAAATATAGATTTCTTCTTCCACATGGGTGCGCGTCCCGCATCGTCAGTCGGAACAGATAGTCCGCCAGGACCCTTTCCAAAGATTACTTGTAAATCATTGACCATATCAAGTATGTGATCACCAGTACGGAGGGCGGGCTTCTTCCGGTGATCTGCCTCACCTTTGAAATGCTTTCCTTTTTTTCGACATTGATGGTTGGTCGGAAGAAATCGACGATGCCCCAGGTACACATTCTTCCTGCATTTGTCCAAATATATACTGTCAGTGTCATCTAAACAGTGTGTGCATGCGTGGTATCCCTTGTTTGTCTGTCCTGAAAGGTTACTGGGAGCAGGCCAATCGTTGATGGTTACAAACAGCAACGCATGTAGGTCAAATTCCTCCTGTTTGTTCTCATCCCACACACGTACACCTCTTCCATTCCATAGCTGTAAAAGTTCATCAACTAATGGCCTTAGGTACACATCAATGTCATTGCCGGGTTGCTTAGGGCCTTGGATGAGCACTGGCATCATAATGAACTTCCGCTTCATTCACAACCAAGGAGGAAGGTTATACATACATAGAGTCACAGGCCATGTGCTATGCTTGCTGCTCTGCTCCCCAAAAGGATTAATGCCATCTGCACTTAAACCAAACCATACGTTCCTCGGGTCACCTGTAAAGCCGCTCCACTTTCTCTCGATCTTTCTCCACTGCGACCCGTCAGCGGGTGCTCTCAACTTCCCGTCTTTTTTACGGTCTTTTATGTGCCATTGCATCAACTCGGCATGCTTTTTGTTTCTGAACAGACGTTTCAACCGTGGTATTATAGGAGCATACCACATCACCTTGGCAGGAACCCTCTTCCCGGTGCGCTGGCCCTCAACATCACCAGGGTCATCTCTTCTGATCTTATACCGCAATGCACCGCATACCGGGCATGCGTTCAAATCCTCGTACGCACCGCGGTAGAGGATGCAGTCATTAGGGCATGCATGTATCTTCTGCACCTCCAATCCTAGAGGGCATAGAACCTTCTTTGCTTCGTACGTACTGCCGGGCAATTCGTTATCCTTTGGAAGCTTCTTCTTCATTATTTTAAGTAGCGAACTAAATCCCTTGTCAGATACACCATTATCTGCCTTCCATTGCAGCAATTCCAGTGTGGTACCGAGCTTTCTGTTGTCATCTTCGCAATTTGGGTACAACCCTTTTTTGTGATCCTCTAACATGCGATCGAACTTCAACTTCTCCCTTTCACTTTCGCATTCTCTTTGTGCATCAACAATGACCCGGCGAAGATCATCATCGGGCACATCGTCTGGTTCCTCTTGATCTTCAGCTTCCCCCATTGCAGCATCACCGTATTCAGGGGGCGGGTAGTTGTCATCATCCTCTTCTTCTTCGTTATCTTCCATCATAACCCCTCGTTATCCTTTGGAAGCTTCTTCTTCATTATTTTCAGTAGCGAACTAAATCCCTTGTCAGATAAACCATTCTCTACCTTCCATTGCAGCAATTCCAGTGTGGTACCGAGCTTTCTGTTGTCATCTTCGCAATTTGGGTACAACCCTTTTTTGTGATCCTCTAACATGCGATCGAACTTCAACTTCTCCCTTTCACTTTCGCATTCTCTCTGTGCATCAACAATGACCCGGCGAAGATCATCATCGGGCACATCGTCTGGTTCCTCTTGATCTTCAGCTTCACCCATTGCAGCATCACCGTATTCAGGGGGCGGGTAGTTGTCATCATCCTCTTCTTCTTCGTTGTCTTCCATCATAACCCCTCTTTCTCCGTGCTTGGTCCGAACATTATAGCGTGGCATAAAACCCTTCTCAAGCAGGTGGAAGTGAAGGGTTTTAGAGTTGGAGCAAGCCTTCGTATTCTCACAGACAGTACATGGACAATGCATAAAACCATTCTGCTTGTTTTCCTCAGCCGCTTTGAGAAAATTATGCAGGCCCTTAATATACTCGGAGGTGCGTCGGTCACCGTACATCCATTGCCGGTTCATCTGCGTGCGTTATATAGTTCTCATTATTGAACAACATATAACTCTCTAGAGCATCTAATTAAATCATACAAGTAAGAACTATCTAGAACAACATATAACCAAAACCATCGCACTATATAATAACAAACAATAATAAAAGTAAGAAAGTTACACAAGTATCTATCTAAATCATACAAGTAAGAACTTTTTTCTTTTAGAAAGAAGATAAGAAGAAGAGGCTAACCACGGTGGTGCCGGCGCCGAGATGGGCGCGGGCGATCGACGGCGGTGAGGACGGGGACGGGACAGGACGGACCGCCAAACCTAGACAAATCTTGAGGAAAATGGAGCTTGGACAAGGCGCTTCCAGAGGAGAAAGCTTAAGTGTGGCTCGGGCATTTCATCGAACACCTCATGTGCATAGGAGGTGAGCTAGAGCACCACAAAGCTCTCCCACGGCCGGCCAAAAAACAGAGCAGTGCACTGCTCTCCTCGCGGGCAGGGGGTATATATAGGCCGACCATTGGTCCCGGTTTGTGGCTGGAACCGGGACTAAAGGACATCATTTGGTCCCGGTCCCGGTTTGTGGCTGGAACCGGGACTAAAGGACATCATTTGGTCCCGGTTCCAACCACAAACCGGGACCAATGGTTGTGGGCCAGGAGCGAGGCCCATTCCGTCTGGAACCGGGACCAAAGGGGTCAGACGAACCGGGACCAATGGCCCACGAGGCCCGGCCGGCGCCCTGGCCTCACGAACCGGGACCAATGCCCCCATTGGTCCCGGTTCGTGAGTGAACCGGGATTAATGGGCTTTTCAGGGCTGGACCAAAGCCCTGTTTTCTACTAGTGCCAGCGGGTGTGTGCTCAATGATACATCTGTGAAGAACAAATTTGCTATGAGATTTCCGACGGGGAAATGCAGCAGGACTATTTATATAACACTGTCTGATATGAAGGGGCACATGCCGAAGGAATAACTGTGTTTCTAGAACTGAAACACGCACGCACAAATTGATAACAGCGTTCATAGCATAGATCAAAAGACATGGCCTAGCTCAGTTTCTTACATAGATGCTACAAACAGAAGCACTGTGAAGTGTGAAGCACAAACGATCTACTCCATACCACGCACCTTACAGGATGACCTATTATGCCCAAGTTTCTTGCATCGCCCGCAACGGATAGTTCTGGCAACAGGTGATTTGGCGGAGTTGGCTTGTGGTGGAAATCCCGGTTCAGCGGACCCCGATGGCTGAATGTTTTCGTCTCCGTGCAAGCTTGCGACAGGCTTGTTCTTCTGGGTAAACATCTTCACATACTCAAGCCGAGACTTAATTTGTAAGGTTGCTGGCCTCCCTTGTGGCTTGACACGCTTTGGTGGTTTCATTGCCGGCACATTTGTAGCATCTGAAATCGGCACGATAGTGTTTGATATTGGCTTTGATGGTTCTGGAGGCAATTTGTTTCTCCGCCTAGAAGACGCCTCTGTCTTGATTTCTCGAAACATCCTCAAGGCCTCTTCCATCATGTCCGTGCATAGTGCTACCTCCTTCACTGCTTCCAGAGCTGCCACGTAAAGGATATTCTGTCGGGTTGCTATTTCATCAGCTTGGGTCGAATTGGTGTGCAGGGTCATAACACCAGAGCATCCATCTTCTGCTTGCCTTGTCCATCTCTTCACTATGTTATGTCTCGGTATCTTCGATATGTCGTTGCGTACCATGATCTGATCAATGAAGAGGGTATAAATATGTGGAAAGTTAAGACGCATAGCAAATTTCAATTTTAATGCAGCACGAACTTCATGAATATTCAAATGTGATCACGAACCTTTATAGCATGTCGGCCCAGCATACCTATATGCTCAAAGTATCCGCAATTACACCGTATGAATTGCCCATCATCCAGAATGGTTACCTTGAACGGTCTGGCATGATATTCAACCATATACTCAGGCATCGACTGTTTGACTTGAAACTCATTAGGGCTGATACAATCCGTACCAACCAGCGAAGATGACGCGTATAGTTCATCCTCTAATTTGAGATAAACTGCATTTGTCTATATCTGGGCAGCATCTACCTCAAGGGGAAATCCTCCGTTCTATTTTCTTTTCTTCTGCAAAAGTAACACATGTGGGTATAATAGTCAGAATTTCATCCAGTTTGACAAAAAAATTAGCGTTATAGCACGTAAACCATGCAGGCTTTCACACACACACTAGGGGAAGACAAAGCAGTACTCACCATGTTAGTGATGTGCTGTTCCTTGCCCTCGTCGGTTGTACGGGATCTGAGAAGGTTGTTGTACTGTTTTACAAACAAATGCATTGTCGATGATCTTGGTATGTACTGCTTGAGTAGATGGTTGGCACTCTCACTTCGTTGCGTGCTTGTCATACCGGCACAAAATATCTCTGCAAAGTACGGCTTCGCCCACTTTGTTCGATTCGAATATAGGTGTTGCAGGTACTTGTTTTGCTTCAGCTTGTATCTCTCCAATAGTTCCTCCCACTTTTCTTCAAATTCCTGCACACAGAGTATGTCGTTGATAACAGAGTGGAACTCCTTGAAATCACAGTTCTTGCTGTATATTCCCCCAAGATTCTCCTTGGCGCACTTCAAAACGTGCCACTTGCACCATCGGTGCCTCGTGGTTCGCAAGGTGTTCTTGATTGCTGTTTCCATGGCGCGGCACTGATCTGCAAATTATATGAAAACATGATACATAAGGTAAGAGGAAATTAGCTTGAATATTTAATTGTAATTGCATTCTCTCGCGGTTCATTGGCCTAACTTGTAAACATTGTAGATGGAGGTTTCCCACCCATAATTTCCACAAATGTCTTGAAGGCCCACTCGAACCCAGGCACCGTCTCCTCCCGTAACAGCACACCTCCAAAAATGATTGACTGAAAGTGATTGTTGACACCTACAAATATTCCAAAAGGCATATTGTAGAGATTCGTACGGTATGTGGTATCGAAAGTGACCACATCCCCAAACTACATGTAATCTTCTTGGTTCTTCCCGCTGCTCCATAATATGGCCTTCACTGAGCCCTCGCTATCATGCTCAACCGTAACAGTCAGGTATGGATCGGCAACTTTCATTTCCTCCAAAAGCCGTCTGGTTCTCTCCATGTCTTCCTTTATTGACTCGCGTGAAATGTGCGAGCACAAGTATCTAAGATTCACTTTACGAAAGAGTGCACCGATGTTCTCCCCATGAGTTGCATTTAGAATGTTGTACACCTTGCCAAGACTCACAATGTTTTCATGGAGGCTTCTTACAAAATCAGTCAGAACAGGATCAATCACGCTGTGGGAGTTCCATTGCCTCTTTTCTTCACGCCCTTGCGACAACGGGTGGTTATGGGTGTTGTCAAACATGCTCATATACCATCCATGATCTGCTGTCCTCAGGAGACGGAGACTCGCCTTGCATTCAGTTCTGCAAGAGGCAGCATTATCATTCTCACATCTACCCTGCAGACAATGGAGTTAACTGTCAAATACAGGCCAACTAGGCATTGCCGTAGGATACTAGATCATACGCTTTATCAATACAAATGTTTGCAAACACGAACCTGACACTGACACACGAATTTCTGCATCAGTTGGTAATCCGAATCTCTCTTCTTGGTTGAGAATCTGGTTCTGCCATGTCGAATGCAAATCCATTCTCCCAAGCAAAAAGATTATAAAGTTCGTACGCTTCTTGGGATGAATCAAAATCCATGCCAACAGTAGGTGCAAACATCTCTGCGCCACTCTTATTACCAGCATTAAGTATGCATTTTTCCAGTGTGCTGACTTTGCTAGGTACAAGTCTAGCATCTGGACCCTTAGTTGTCCTGTTCCTGAACATTGATGACATAATTCAGTTATCCATCATCACTCAATACCAACATTCAGTATTGTACTCAGATTTAACCAGTGGCGGATCTATGATATTAATTTTAGTTGTTTAATTTTTCTAGTACAACTTGACATGAGTACTACTATGATATATTCATTAAGAAAAGGAAAATTACAGTAACATATCTCTCTAGGATATGCTCACATGTAAGGAGCTCTTTCTCTCTAAATATGCTTACAAGCTATAGATAGGGATACCGCAATCACTTTTATCAGTAATATAAATTTTTTTGGCAGAAGTTTTTGGGTGTACAGATGTACACCCATGACCCAAGCTGGATCCGGCAGTGCTTTAACTGTCTTAAAGATTGAAAGGCAAAACAGAAATTGCTGGTGTCGATGAATGTAATGCAATTAAACAACAAAATACAGAGCTATCAATGCGTCAACAGTTTCAGGGATCATATAACTGAATGTATGAGCACGTTGGATCCAACCAATGGAATAATAAACAGGACCACAGGGAGCATGCGCTATGTTTCAGGCTGCCGGCAAGTCGGATCCAACCCATGGAAAGTAAACTTGGATTCACAAAAGATCAATACCTGTGTTTCCAGCCGCCAGCCAGTCGACCATCATCACTGTGTTTATCTTCTCCGGGCGACTTTTCCTCCGTGTGGTATGAATCGGGCTTCAGATCTACGCCCGCCGTTTCGCATGGTTCAGACCTGAGATTTGAAAGGAGATTGTCATCAGGGGTGGGGATTCGAACAAGAACATGGAAGCGTGGATGGGAGATCGAACAATAACAAGAACATGCAGATGGGAGAGCAAACCAGAACAGAAGGTGGATCAAAATACCTGAGACATAGCAGCGCGTGTTCACCCTCGGATCTGTCCAAGCCCCCAACTTCTTTGGGGTCGCGAGGTTGGATTGCCATCGCAAGAGCGCCTGCTCCATGTAACACTCCTATGTAATGAGCAACAGTGATCATCATGATTAAGCTAATGCATTTTGCTAAACAGAGCTTGATCACCTTTGAAATCATATTTCATTTCAAATTCCATCAATTAAACCAATTTAAATTTAAAATGATAAAATAAATTCTCAAACATAGTGAGAAAATTGTTGAACACTTAGCAAATATTCCAAAACAAATAATGTTAAGGAAAACAACATCACCATCATGCTGGTGTGGACCCTAGCATTTAAAACAGAGCCATAATACATTTTTAAATGCCTTTTAAATCTATGGAAAATCCAAACTTATTCAAACCAGTCCCAATTTTTTTATGGCAGTGCTGAATATTGCAATGAAAATAATGGACTAGGTCACCTAATTTACAAAAGCCAAAAGGTGATGTAATTAAAATAAAACAGAAAAGAAATAAATAAAACAGAAAAGGAAAAAGAAAAAGAAACCTAAATATGGGTACTCTTCGTCGTACATTCTCCCGAAAGCTATTCAGACGCCACAGTTGAGCGGCACGCGTCCGGGTGGCCCGCGTAAGCACCATCTTTGTATAAAGAGGTGCCAGGACTGACACCGGCCGTCCTCGCAACGCGCAGGATTGCAGAGAGTGATTGGCCCATGACCCCTTCGCATTTAGGATGTAGACCGGCGTGCTGGCCTCTCTGTTGAGCCTAGGTAGGACTACGGCGTGTCGATCAGCCGAGACCGGGCATTGTCCCGAGAAAGTGTGTCCGGTCAGAGTTAATCGAGCGTGTTGGGTAAGTTTGTGCACCCCTGCAGGGAAGTATATCTATTCGAGTAGCCATGTCCACTGTAACGGATGGTCGAAAAGTATCCTGATCTATTACAACTAGAACTGGATACATGTGAAACTAAATGTATATGATGGCTCTGGGATTGCTTTCTCGCAGGGAGTCGAGAAAGAATCTCTGGGCGTTACAACAACATATTATTATTTATATGCTAATCTGCACTCTTCTAATGCTGCAAGACACTGAAGATGCTAGTCCTCGATAGCACTAGGCCTTCTCTCTCTTCTGGCATTTCTGCAGTTCAGTCCAAAGATATAGCCCCATTCCTTTGATACTGGTGCATACTTAGCACAGTTCTGATGTCAGTCTTGCGAGTACTTTGGATGAGTACTCACCGTTGCTTTGCTCCCCCTTTCCCCCTTGATACGATTGCCGCGACCAGATGACGGGACCCAGGAGCCAGCTGATCCCGTCGACGACTACTACTACCCCGACGGAGGCTACTACAACCGTGACGGAGCCTACTACCACGTGGAGATCGCCGACGACCAGGAGTAGTTCGGAGGCTCCCAGGCAGAAGGCCTGCGCCTTTTCGATCTAGTGGTCGCTATTATGCTCAGCCTTCTTAAGGCAGACTTGTTTAATTTATGTCTGTACTCAGATAATGTTGCTTCCGCTGACTTATGTACTCAAGCTTTTGTATTCGAGCCCTCGAGGCCCCTGGCTGTAATATGAAGCTTGAATTATTTTAAATTTGTGTTTAGAGTTGTGTTGTGATATCTTCCCATGAGTCTCTGATCTTGATCGTGCATAATTGCGTGTATGATTAGTGCACGATTAAGTCGGGGACGTCACAAGTTGGTATCAGAGCCGACTGCATGTAGGAAGCCCCTTTCCAACTCCTTGGCCGAAGTTGAGTCTAGTCTTTGAAAAAAAACTATTTTACTAACATTGTTGTGTGGCTTACGGGCCCACATCACAAATGGGTGGTATTAGGATCTTTTATTCCTCATCTATACTCTGGGTTCTGATCTCTCTTCTCTTCGGGTTAAAGATTTTACTAACTCTAACATTAGGTTCTCGTGATCACATCCACCTAGAGAGCCGTATCGTCGACAACTGTTTCTTTTGAAAATATGATGCACACACTGTCATTTGACATCTTTGAACTTTCTTGTTACAGATGCGTCCTGCAAGGCATCTCGTACGTCTGACTACGGCTACCGATGCGACTAGATTTCCGGCCATTTTGGTCGACCTCTTGACCAGGCTGGGATATCGCTGGTACCCCAAGTACACTGTTTACGAGGACTACCGCGAGTTCAACCAGGAGCAGTACCACGTTGTGGTTCGTATCTACGATCGGCAGGATCGCTCCATCACTGTGCTGCACACCTACCATGGTGTCGGAGTGACTGCTGACTGGGCAGTCCATGATGCTGCCTATGCTGCTATCGTTCTTCTCCGTGGAGAGCACCACTCCCGCTTGGAGGAGGCTGCATTTAGATACATCCCATATGTCGCTGCTGGGGATGAGACTGGACACTACACTGCTGTCTGCACCGAATACGTGTGACATCGTTATGACCCGCAGGTTCTGATCCAGTGCACTGAGGCTCTGGATCGTGCTGTCCGAGCTCTTACTGTCCAGTTGTACGAGACTCGTACTCATCTCTATGACGCTCTGACACAGTTACTGCCAGCAGTCAGTGCGGGGATACAGCCGGAGCACATCATTTACCCGCGCAGGACAGAGCTACCACCAGCTCTCAAGTGGTCTGCTGTTGGAGGTTTTGTTCCTCCCCTTGGACCGATGCTCCCTGTCCGGGACCAGGTTCTGCCCCAGAGTGTACACGGAGCGCAGGATCCTTATATCGAGGGTACCCCGCGTCGTCACATGCAGTTACCTGGCGCCAGTGGTTCTTCCCGACGTTGATGTAGCATATCGCTATGTCCCATTGTTGTATCCTTCTACCACATGCCTGCGTGCCGCCTAGTTTGCCTAGGTTATTTCCTTTTTCGGACTTGTACCGCTGGCTTGTAATAGACTTATTTACGGATCATTAAGTCTTGTTTGACTACTATGATGTATCTATTGCACTCCTTTCATTGTGCATGTTACCTCATGAATGATTCCTTGTCTTGCTATTACTCAAATACTGAACTACCACTGTTATAATTTAGCAGGATGGTTAGACCAGCTGGACATGGCCGTCGTGCCAATGCTCCACCACCGCCGCCTGAATACATGGCTGGAATGGTTCAATAGTTTGAGCTGCAGCGCCAGTTCATGCAGGGGATTATGGATCAATTCCCGAGGCCGAACATGAACCAACAACCAGTCCCAATAACTCTGCAAGACTTTGTGCGCCTCAACCCTGCCATTTACCGCAGCTCAACTCAGCCCCTTGATGCAGACGACTGGCTCTGCGACATCACTCATGAATTGGAGTCTGCTAGTGTCGCCCCTGCCAACTATGTCACCTTTGCGGCCTACTTCCTGAAGGGTCCCGCTGCTCAATGGTGGGACAGTCACAGACGTTCACTGCCAGATGGAACGATCATTACCTGGCCGGAGTTCAAAGCTGCTTTCCATGCCTGTTACATTCCTCAAGGAATCATGGACAGGAAGAAGCGAGAGTTCCGCAACCTTACTCAGGGCAACAAGACTGTGGATGCTTATCAGCGGGAGTTCCTTGACTTGTCCCGCTATGCTTGAGAGGATATCCCTACTGATGATCGCAGACAGGAAAAGTTCCGTGAAGGACTTTCACCCTGATATCAAGCTCGCTCTCCTTGTTCAGGACTTTACTGATTTCACCACCTTGGTGAACAAGTCCATTCAGGTTGAGACAGGTCTGCAGGAGTACAAGGAAAACGCCAAGCGCAACCGTGACATGGGCTTATCTTTGGTCTCATCATCACATAGGCGGAAGATATGGATTCCCCAAAACATTTACCGTCCACCTACCCCTGCTCCAAGGCCGTCCTATGCTGTGGCTCACCTGCCTCCTCCACCACCTAGGCAGCCGAGACTCCTAGCTGCACCACCCCGGGCTCCTCCTTCCTGTCCTGAGGATGGCCTCTGCTTCAAGTGTGGACGTCCAGGTCACCGTGCCAGAGAATGCAGGCAGAATCAGAATCAGCTTGCACTGCCTTCAACTGGCAGTGGAAACAATCAGCCCTGCAACAACAATGCCAGGACTTCTTATGTTCGTGGCCAGGCTAATCACACTGATTTGAATGAAGCTCAAGACCAGCCTACTACTGTGATGGGTACTCTCCTTGTCAATTCAGTACTAGCTTCTATTTTATTTGATTCAGGAGCATCGCATTCCTTCATGTCAGAAGATTTTGCATACATGCATGGCATTAAGTACGAAGAGATGAACCTTACAATAGTGGTAAACACCCCCGCGGGTCAATGTCGAACCTCCATGGTTTGTTCCAATGTCATCGTTGAAATTGAAGGGTTGGAATTCCTTGCCTCTCCCATTATTTTGAAATCCTCCAATATTGACCTCATTCTGGGAATGGATTGGTTGAGAGCACACACTGCTTCAATCGTTTGTGCCACAAAAACCGTCCATCTTCTACACCCTTCTAATGAGATAGTGATCTACACTGCTCATCTTATTCGAAATGACGAAGCCCAGATCTATGCCATAAATGCATTGAATGCATCACCTCTTGAGGGGATTGAAAGCATTCCAGTTGTTCGTGATTTCCAAGATGTTTTTCCAGAAGAACTTCGAGGAGTTCCCCCTGTTAGAGCAGTCGAGTTTGTCATCGACTTAGAACTAGGCACCACTCCTATCGCCAAACGACCTTATAAGATGCCTCCTCATGAACTCCTTGAACTTAAGAAGGAAATCGACAATTCGCTTCACAAAGGTTTCATTCGTCCTAGTTCCTCAGCCTGGGGAGCACCTTCTCTCTTTGTTAAGAAGAAGGATGGTCCGAATCGATTGGTTCAAGATTACCGACCCATCAACCAAGCAACAATTCAGAACAAATATCCGCTTCCTCGGATCAGTGATCTTTATGATCAACTTGCTGGTTCATCTGTATTTTCTAAACTCAACTTGAGGTTGGGTTACCATCAGATCCTTGTTCGTGAAAAGGGTATCCCAAAGACCGCATTTGTTACTCGCTATGGTTCATACGAATAAACGGTCATGTCTTTCGGCTTAACAAATGCGCCATCAACATTCTCTCGTCATATGAACTATATCTTCATGGAATACCTCGACAAGTTCGTCGTGGTTTATCTGGATGATATCCTGGTGTATTCCAAGACTAAAGAAGAACATGCTGAACATCTTCGTCTTGTACTGGAAAAGCTTCGAGAACATCAGCTATATGCCAAATTCTCTAAGTGTGAGTTCTGGTTATCCGAAGTAACTTACCTTGGTCATTTGATCTCCAAGGATGGCATTGCCGTCAACCCTGAATGAGTTCAGGCTATTCTTGACTAGACTCCCCCGAAGAATGTCAAGCAAGTCAGAAGTTTTCTCGGACTCGCCAGCTATTGCCGCCGGTTTGTCAAGAACTTCTCCAAGATTGCCAAACCCTTGACTAATCTGCTTCACAAAGGCGTTAAGTTTGAGTGGACAGATAAATGTCAGGAAAGTTTCCAGACTCTCAAGGACAAGCTGACATCAGCTCCAGTGCTTGCTCCTCCAGATTCTCGCAAGGACTTTGTCATTTATTGCGACGCATCCCGTCAAGGATTAGGTTGTGTCCTAATGCAAGAGCGCAGAGTGATTGCTTATGCCTCAAGACAGTTGCGCCCTCATGAAGAGAACTATCCAGTTCATGACCTCAAACTTGCTGCAGTTATCTATGCACTTTGTTGTGGCGACATTACCTTCTCGGTAATCGTTGTGAGATCTACACCGATCATCAAAGTCTGAAGTATCTGTTTACTCAGCCAGACCTGAATCTCCATCAGCAAAGATGGATTGAAGCACTTACAGACTAGGACTATTGTATTTATTGTACCCCTGGCAAGGCTAATGTCATGGCCAATGACTTGAGTCGAAAAGCTTATTACAACAATCACATGGTTGAGAAGGCTAATCCCCGTCTTTATGAAGAGCTTCGCAAGTTGAACCTTCATATTGTTCCACAGGGTTTTCTTAATAACCTTGTTGTGGAGCCGGATCTTCAGAAGGCTATCAAGATCATACAAGGGAAAGACACTGAAATTGAATGGATTAAGAGTAATCTTGCCTCTGAGAAGGCCAAGGACTTCTCGCTGGGTGAAGATGGAGCTTTATACTTCAGGGGTCGCCTTGTGGTCCCCCAATTCGACCTTATGACAAAGAAGGTTATGAAAGAAGCCCATGACACACCCCTTTCTATTCACCCGGGAAGTACCAAGATGTATCTAGACATTCGTCAGAAATATTGGTGGTCTAAAATGAAGCAAGACATTGCTCGATATATTGAGAAATGTGACGTTTGTCGTCGAGTCAAAGCAGAACATCAGAAGCCTGGTGGACTTCTACAACCACTGCATATTCCTGAATGGAAATGGGATAAGGTTCAGATGGATTTCATCACTGGCCTCCCTAGATCACAGAAAGGTCACGATGCTATTTTTTTTGTCATCGACCGATTCTCCAAAGTTGCACATTTTCTGCCAGTCAAGGAAACTATAACTGCAAGTCAGTTAGCGGACTTGTATATCTCCAGGATTGTGTCACTGCATGGCATTCCAAAGGAGATCAGTTCAGATTGAGGCAGCATTTTCACCTTGAAATTCTGGGATAGTTTCCAACAAGCTATGGGAACTCATATAACCTCGAGCACTGCTTATCACCCCCAGTTCCAGGGTCAAGTTGAACGAGTTAATCAAGTGCTTGAAGATATGCTGCGTGCTTGTATCATCTCCTTTGTCAAGAAGTGGGAAGAATCTCTCCCGTATGCTGAATTCTGATATAACAACAGCTATCAAGCTAGCTTGAAGATGGCCCCCTTTGAAGTATTATATGGACGTAAGTGCCGAACCCCTCTGAATTGGTCAGAAACTGGGGAACGTACACTCATTGGTCCGGATATTATCCAACAAGCAGAGGAGCAAGTTTGTATTGTGCGGGAAAATCTTAAGGAGGCTCAGTCCCGTCAGAAGAGCAACTATCACCGTAAACATTGGGGGCCTACCTATCTCCCTAATGAAAAGGCTTATCTACGTGTCACTCCTTTGAGAGGCACTCATCGATTTGGTCTAAAGGGCAAGTTAGCTCCTCGCTACATTGGTCCTTTTCGCATTCTCGCCAGACGTGGACATGTGGCTTACAAATTGGATCTGCCACCGTAATTTTCTCACCTCCACGATGTCTTCCATTTTTCGCAACTTCGTCGTTGCTTCAAGGATCCGCAACGAGCAGTGGATCATGAGATGATCGAATTGCAAGATGATCTCTCCTACAAAGAGCACCCGATCCGCCTCCTTGATGAAACTGAATGAAGAACCCGTCAAAAGGTTACCAAGTTCCTCAAGGTACAGTGGTCGAATCATTCTGAAGAAGAAGCCACTTGGGAACGCGACGATCATCTTCGCGAAGAATATCCTGATCTTTTCCCTTCTACCTCTTAATTCTCGGGACGAGAATTCTTTTTAGAGGAGGAGAGTTGTAACACCCCTATGTAATGAGCAACAGTGATCACCATGATTAAGCTAATGGATTTTGCTAAACAGTGCTTGATCACCTTTGAAATCCTATCTCATTTCAAATTCCAGCAATTAAACCAATTCAAATTTAAAGTGATAAAATAAATTCTCAAACATAGTGGGAAAATTGTTGAACACTTAGCAAATATTCCAAAACAAATAATGTTAAGGAAAACAACATCACCATCATGTTGGTGTGGACCCTAGCATTTAAAACAGAGCCATAATGCATTTTTAAATGCCTTTTAAATCTATGGAAAATCCAAACTTATTCAAACCAGTCCCAAACTTTTTGTGGCAGTGCTGAATATTGCAATGAAAATAATGGACTAGGTCACCTAATTTACAAAAGCCAAAAGGTGCTGCAATTAGAATAAAACAGAAAAGAAATAAATAAAACAGAAAAGGAAAAAGAAAAAGAAACCTAACTACTAGTGAGCTGGGCCGCAAGTGCATAGTAAACGGCCCAGCCCACCTCCTGTCTTCTCCTACCTCCTGTCGCACTCCCCCGCGTGTTGTCGTCTCCAGGAGAGCGCGCGCGCGCTCGCCCCCCCCCCCCCTCACTCGCCTCGCTCGACAGCTAGCCCCCCCGTCGCCGTGGATGGATAAGAGCGGACTCCCGCGACCCCCTGGACCCCCTGGCTAGCTCTCTCCCTCTCGCCCTCGCTCTCTCCCACCTCACCCGAGCGGCGCCGTCGCCATGGCTCTGGCATAGCCACGGCCACCGCCCTCCGTTCATCGTCCCGCTGCATCCAGGAGCTCCGCCAGTTGCATCCACGTCGACTGCACCGATCAATTCGAGGCGGGGAGCAGCAAGACGACCGCCACGACCGCTTCTTCCTCCTCGGCCCCGACGAGCTCCGTCGCCGCGATTCGCCACCCCGAGCCTCCCCCGAGCCCACTGTCGCACACCTGCAGGGCCCGATGAGCTCCTGCTCCTCCCTCACGTTCGCCTAGCTCGCACACTGATGTCTACTACACAACTTTATTCTTGTAGACTCGTGTTGGGCCTCCAAGCGCAGAGTTTTGTAGGACAAGAGCAATTTTCCCTCAAGTGGATGACCTAAGGTTTATCAATCCATGGGAGGTGTAGGATGAAGATGGTCTCTCTCAAGCAACCCTGCAATCAAATACAAGAAATCTCTTGTGCCCCCCAACACACCCAATACAATGGCAAATTGTATAGGTGCACTAGTTCGGCGAAGAGATGGTGATACAAGTGCAATATGGATGGTAGATATAGGTTTTTGTAATCTGAAAATATAAAAAAAGCAAGGTAGCAAGTGGCAAACGGCGAGCAAAACGTTGTATAAATGCTTGGAAATAAGGCCTAGGGTTCATACTTTCACTAGTGCAATCTCTCAACAATGCTAACATAATAGAATCATATGGTCATCCCTCAACGTGCAACAAAGAATCAATCCAAAATTCATATCTAGCGGAGAACATGAGATGAAATTGTTGTAGGTAGTAGAACCACCTCAAAGTTACCCTTTCCGATCAATCTATTGGGTTGTTCCTATAGGTGTCACAAACAGCCCTAGAGTTCGTACCAAAATAACACCTATGATACATATCAATCAACCCTAATGTCACCTAGATACTCCAATGTCACCTCAAGCATCCGTGGGTTAATTATTCGACATGCATGAAACAATTTCAGATTCATCATATTGAATCGAACACAAAGAACTTCAAAGAGTACCCCAAGATCTCTATCGGAGAAGGTAGGACAAGAACGTGCAATCAACCCCTATGCATAGATCCCCAAGGTCACCGGAATCCGCAAGTTGATGCCATAACATATATCAAGTGGATCAATAGAATACCCCATTGTCACTATGGGTATCCGCATGCAAGACATACATCAAGTGTCCTCGAATCCAAAATATTCAATCCGACACAACGAAATCTCAAAGGGAAAGATTCAATTCATCACAACAAGATAACAAGGGAAAGACACCATATGATCCGACTATATTAACAAAGCCCGTGATACATCAAGATCATGACATCTCAAGAACACGAGAGAGAGAGAGAGATTAAACACATAGCTACTGGTACATACCCTCAGCCCCGAGGGTGAACTACTCCCTCCTCATCATGGCCTCCACCGGGATGATGAAGATGGCCACCGGTGATGATTTCCCCTCTCCGGCAGGGTACTAGAAAGGCTCCAGATGGGTTTTTCTTCGATATAGAGAGTTTCGGCGGTGGAGCGGAAGTTCTAGGTTAACTTCTGGAGGTTTTGGTATTTATAGGATTTTTCAGCGTTGGAATCACGTCAACCGGAGCCATGTGGGACCCACGAGCCAACAGGGCGCCACCGGGGGCTGGGCCGCACCCAGTTGCCTCGTGGCTCCCTGGCAGCCCTCCTCTGGTGGTTCTTCGCTCCATAATTCATTATATGTTCCAGAGAAAATTATAAAAAAAATTCGGGCGATTCCGAGAACTTTCATTTTCTGCACAAAAACAACACCACGGTAATTCTGCTGAAAACAGCGTCAGTCCAGGTTAGTTCTAAATAAATCATATAAAGTGCATCAATATCATATAAAAATATTGTAAACATAGGCAAATATGGCATGAATACTTCATAAATTATCGATACGTTGGAGACGTATCACACGCGCCTCCCTAACTAGCCCGGCCGCCATCACCCGAGCGGCGCCGTCGCCATGGCTTCGGCATAGCCACGGCCACCGCCCTCCGTTCGCCGTCCCGCTGCGTCCAGGAGCTCCGCCAGCTGCATCAACGTCGACTGCACCGATCAATTCGAGGCGGGGAGCAGCAAGACGACCGCCACGACCGCTTCTTCCTCCTCGGCCCCGACGAGCTCCGCCGCCGCGATTCGCCACCCCGAGCCTCCCCCGAGCCCGCTGTCGCACACCTGTCGGGCCCGGTGAGCTCCTGCTCCTCCCTCTCCCTCGCCTAGCTCGCACGTGCCTCCCTAACTAGCACGGTCACCATCCCCCGAACGCGTTGCCGCCAGCGAGCTCGCTGTCGTGGCCACAGCTGCCGTAGCTCGCGACCGAGCACCACATCGAGCTCCTGGAGCTCGCAGGAGCCGAACGCACACGCGCACAGCCTTCCCCGTGCCCCGTAGCCCATTCCCCACCATCGCCCGAATACGGCCGCCGCCCCACCTCTTCGCCGGCCACGTTTTCGGCCGCCCACGGCTCGGCCACCACCATCATTAGACGCGGTGCACTCCGCCGGTTCGAATGCGCCAAGCCCCGAGCCCGGAGAGCCCCTGTAGGCGAATTCCGCCGCGGTCCTGAGCGCGCCGCCGCGAAAAATGGTCACCGGTGATGCTCCGGCTGCCGGAGCTGACCTGGCCAACCTGGGGCCACCCCCAGTGTCACTGCCTGTGGCCTCGGGGCCCCTGTTGACCTGTTGAACGTGGTCAACAGGCTGACTGGGCGGCCCACAGTCACTGACATGTGGGCCACACCCCCCTAATCCCCTGTTAATTAAAATGATTAATTAGTTTAAATTAATAAGACACTGACAAATGGACCCTACTGCAAATTAGAGTAATTAGGATTAAATTAAACATGTATTAACAGCTGACTCACTGACCAGTGGGTCTCACTGGTCAGTTTGACCAGTCAATAGTGACTGTTGACTGCTGATGTCATCCTGGTGTCATGCTGACGCAATAATGGATTTTTCAAATTAATAATAAATTCAGAATTTCAGAATATTATTAAAACTTTGAAAAATCATAGAAAATAAATCGTAAGTCAGATGCAAATAATTTATATATGAAAATTGATCAGAAAAATCCAACGAATCCAAATATGCAATCCATTCATCTGTCACATGCCTCTAGCATGATGAACATGGAACTTTTCCCCTCCGATTCATCTGTCCGATAAAAGCCAAAGACCCGGGAAATATCTGCAGATATTCTCCCGCTCCGTCTGCAACGTGTAGTACTGCGTTAGGTCACCCCTAGCACTGCATATTGCCATGACATGCATCGTGATGCATTTGTTTGCTTTATAATTATTGTTTCTTCCCCCTCTTCTCTCCGGTAGACCCCGAGACTGACGCCGCTACCGGGTACGACTACGCCACTGACGTTCAGCCTTTTGCAGCAGAGCAACAAGGCAAGCAAACACCCCTTGATCATTTTTATATCGCCCATTCTTTCTCCCTCGTGCTTGCATTAGATTTTGCTTCTGTATTGGGTTGCTCCTATTCTGATGCATAGCCTGATTTTGTAAACTGTTGTTGCTACTTTACCTGCTATCATAAAATGCTTAGTATAGGTTCGGTTAGTGATACCCCAGTGGCCGCCACCCTTGTCCCTGTTGCCTCTGCTTCATCATCGACAGATCGAAGACTCGAAGACCCGAAGATTCGATCAACCTGATTGACAAGCCGTTACCGACACATCACCTCACATCCCCTACTGTATGACTCTGTAGAGCTACTATCGAGTGCCAAGGGTGATACCTCGTAACGCACTCCTGATGATATCTCTGTAGCGTAGCTAGTCGGTCGTGGGTATCGAGGGTAATTCCTCCTTCCTCATTCCCGATAGCGACTCTGTCGTACAACACATCGAGTGGAATCTATCGAGGGTGATTCCTCAGATTCCCACTTGATATTATGGACACACAGTTTACTTTGACTTTACTACTGAACTGAATGAGAAAGACAGGTCGGCCCCAAGGGTACCCGCAGGAGAGGTGAAGTCGGGTGGACCGGAAAGGTACCCGCGACATATTTACGAGGCGTCACCAGTCATTCTTTGTCCTTGCCACAAGTCCTCGAGACGGGGCGACGGGACCACAGATGGTGCGGCACTGATCGTTTGTCGCGAGCTTCCAAGACACTAACGGGTTTGGATATGTGATCTGAGTAGGCCTCTGGCCTTTTTCGCACTAACCACCACGCGGGAATAAATATGGGTACTCTTCGTCGTACATTCTCCCGAAAGCTATTCAGACGCCACAGTTGAGCGACACGCGCCCGGGTGGCCCGCGTAAGCACCGTCTTTGTATAAAGAGGTGCCAGGACTGACACCGGCCGTCCTCGCAAAACGCAGGATTGCAGAGGGTGATTGGCCCATGACCCCTTCGCATTTAAGATGTAGACCGGCGTGCTGGCCTCTCTGTTGAGCCTAGGTAGGACTATGGCATGTCGATCAGCCGAGACCGGGCATGTCCCGAGAAAGTGTGTCCGGTCAGAGTTAATCGAGCGTGTTGGGTAAGTTTGTGCACCCCTACAGGGAAGTATATCTATTCGAGTAGCCGTGTCCACTGTAATGGATGCTCGGAAAGTATCCTGATCTATTACAACTAGAACCGGATACATGTGAAACTAAATGGATATAATGGCTCCGGGATTGCTTTCTTGCAGGGAGTCGAGAAAGAATCTCTGGGCGTTACAACAACATATTATTATTTATATGCTAATCTGCACTCTTCTAATGCTGCAAGACACTGAAGATGCTAGTCTTCAATAGGACTAGGCCTTCTCTATCTTCTGGCATTTCTGCAGTTCAGTCCAAAAATATAACCCCATTCCTTTGATACTGGTGCATACTTAGCACAATTCTGATGTCAGTCTTGCGAGTACTTTGGATGAGTACTCACCGTTGCTTTGCTCCCCCTTTTCCCCTTGATACGATTACCACGACCAGATGATGGAACCCAGGAGCCAGCTGATCCCGTCGACGACTACTACTACCCCGACGGAGGCTACTACAACCGTGACGGAGCCTACTACCACATGGAGATCGCCGATGACCATGAGTAGTTCAGAGGCTCCCAGGCAGAAGGCCTGCGCCTTTTTGATCTAGTGGTCGCTATTATGCTCAGCCTTCTTAAGGCAAACTTATGTAATTTATGTATGTACTCAGATAATGTTGCTTTCGCTGACTTATGTACTCAAGCTTTTGTATTCTAGCCCTCGAGGTCCCTGGCTATAATATGAAGCTTGAATTATTTTAAATTTGTGTTTAGAGTTGTGTTGTGATATCTTCCCGTGAGTCTCTGATCTTGATCGTGCATAATTGCGTGTATGATTAGTGCACGATTAAGTCGGGGGTGTCACACTCCATCCCCGCGCACGACATTGTGCTCGGTGTAAGAAGCCATCGACCCAGGCGGCAGGATGTTCATCACTATGGAGTCTTGGACCGAGTAACAGAGTCGGTGCGTCGTCTGAGAAGAAGAGGAGGAAGAATCGAGAGGAATGCCCGGCAGCTTCAAATGTTTTAGACCCAAGGGCCGACAAGTGGGCAGCAAGAATCCTCTTGAGATGTCAATCAGCTCGATTCTGACGGGTGAACAGTGGCCTAGGGAGGTCGACGGGTTTCAAATTTGGCAACTTTTGCCGCTGAGTGTTACTGTGTGACCTATTTGTAATCACAGTTGGGCACCAGATATCAAATCGAATCTCGAGGTTGCACACCTGTATACCGGCGGCCAGGATAAGGTATGTGCATATGCTCGAAAGTACAAAATCTAGTTGTCATCTTCTTCTGCTCCCTTGAGGGCAACCCTCTGATCCCTGCCACCGTCCTCATGTTTATCGTCGGCATCATCAAGTATGGTGAGCGCACCTACTCGCTCTACTCCGGTAGCATCGACGGCTTCCGTGAGTACATCCTCGACCCCCCTGACCCGGGCCCAAACTACGCCAAGCTCATGACCGAGTTTGACACCAAGGAGAAGGTCGGCCTGGACGTCAAGATCGTCTTCGCCGACGAGGAGGCCAAGAGAGCCCTGACCGAGCTTGAGGAAGGCGAGACTGCGCGCCTGGTGAATAAGAGAACAAGCGTGGAGGTGCGGGCATACGACTTCTTCTGCATCTTCCGCCGCCTCTTCGTTAACCTCATTCTCAGCTACAAGGAGTGCAAGATAAGCCGGGCCTACTTCCTCGAGAGCGACGAGGTGAAGAACTCGCCGGACACAACGTTCGAGGTCATCGAGGTGGAGCTCAACTTCATCTACGACATGGTGTACACCAAGGCCCCTGTTACCCACAGCAGGCAAGGCTGGGTCTTCCGCTGGGTCCTCCGCTTCATCGCCTCCACCTGCCTCGTCTCCTCCCTCCTCATCTTCTTCTTCCACCGCGACAAGGGCGGCTTCACGCGCGTTGACGTCGCCATCACTTACGCGCTGCTCCTCGGTGGCGTGGGGCTCGACACCGCCGCGCTCGCTATGCTCCTCTTCTCCGGCCGGACTCTCGTCTTCTTCGACAAGACGCCGTGGCTGGCGTGCACTAGTAGAAAAAGGCCCATTAGTCCTGGTTCCAGAGGGGCTTTAGTCCCGGTTCTGGAACCGGGACTAAAGGGTCAGGACTAAAGCCCAAAACATTTAGTCCCGGTTCGCTTACGAACCGGGACCAAAGGGGCTCCACGTGGCCGCTGTGGGGAGCCCAGGCAAGAGGACCTTTAGTCCCGGTTGGTAACACCAACCGGGACTAAAGGAGCTCCACGTGGCCGCTTCGCAGCACTCAGGCAGGAGGACCTTTAGTTCCGGTTGGTAACACCAACCGGGACCAAAAGGCGCTGGGGTTTTTGTTTTTTTTTTTGAAAGGGGGGGTTTAGGGGTTTCATATTGTGTTAGCTAGCTAATAGAGAGAAGTGACCTCTCTTTCTCCGTGCTTGGTCGACGCTAGCTACTACATATAGAGAGAACTCGACGCTAGCTAGTAAGCAAATGAAGGAAACCATTAATTACACAAGATCGTCATGAACATATACAGAGAGAAGTGACCTCTCTTTCTCCGTGCTTGTTCGAACAACAAGTTTTCGTAAATCTATCCGACGCTACTACATATATACAATATAACATCCCTGACATCATCAAGCGCCAAACTCCCATTGAATTTCCGCATGGTATTCTCCCTTCTCATGTATGACGTGGTCAAGAAAGAATCCCGCCAATTCCTCTTGAATTGCTCGTATGCCATCATGTGGTAGGAGTTCATCCCGCATCTGCCAGATCTAATTTAAAGAAGGGGGTCAATACATATATATGAATGAAACTCAACACAATTGATGGTAATAAAAAAAATTGTGAATATTGTTTACATACTTCAAATTGTTCTTCAGATTTGCCCCGCTCAGAGGTCCTGTGGCGAATGTACTCGCAAACGTAGTATCCACATAAATTATTCCCGGGTTCCTGCCACAAGAACTTTACGAGAAAAGAGTTCAATCAAACTGATAATCAAGCACGATAATGGTATTGATGAAACTGGAATCAATGAGAGATGCGCGGAACTAGCTAGTACTACTTACTTTGGGGTGTGTAAATCTCAGCTCGTTCTTCAGACCCGGAACCTGTCCGGTGAACTATTTCCAAACCCTGCCATGCAAAGAAAATGGTTACTTGATATCAGGAAATGAACGAAAGTTGTCGATATGGTCCCGGTATTGATTGAACTTACTTCTGGAGCATTGCAGTCATGTCCGCATAATCCTTGGGATCTTTACGTCTCGAGTCAAAGACAGTTACTACTCCCTCGTCAAGCTTAATGGATAGCAGAATATAGTGCAAACTGCGCACGCATAACTCATCAATTACAGTACTTAACCTCGAGTAAGCGAAACCGAATATGCACAAGACAGTAACACTCACTTGAAGTTGTAAGGAAAAAGTATTTCCCTTTTGTTTTGATGTCGAAGGAACGCTTTTAGCAAGTTTTCCTCGGTATCTTTAACTCTTTCTTGTACCGCCCATTCATTTACGGTATTTGGGCTAATGAACCCAATGTCATAGATTTGTCTTTTTTTGCATTCGACGATCTTCAATCTGCATAATATAGTGAGGATAATTATATATACATGCAATGAACGAGCTGAGCTAGAGACTTAATTACAGAAGTAATACTTACAGACAGTAGCAAGTCATGATTTGTTTGTCGAGGGCCTTTTGATTGAATAACTGAAATAACTCCACAAATTCAACAGGCATCAGGTCGACTCCAATGAGGTCGTGCTCATCTTTAATTCTCACCAGCAAACTATCGGACCCATTCTTCCTGCAGGTTTCCAAGTACCACTCATGCAATTTGTACATCATCGTTGTTAGAGGAGGATGGTCAGGTTTGACGAGAGGCTTCCCGTGCACGTATTTATATTCTTCTTTTGGTACCTCAGCCATTTCAAAAATTACATCATCCCCCAAGTAATCACCAGGATTGGTACCGAGCACCATCCCCGGATGATTAGCCACGATATCGCTAGACACCTTGAGCGGGGGGCACGATTTCTTCTCCTGTTCGCCGAGCTGGGGAATTGTTTTCCCACTTCTTTGTTCTGCTAACCTTGCATCACTAGAAGTACTTCCCGACCGCCGCGCTTCATCATATGTCTTTTGAATAATGCGGTCATAGTTGGATTGCGGCGGAGGCGGTGGTGGTCGCTTCAGGGCATCGATAGTGCGCTTCACTTTCACCAGATCTATTGTTTCCTTCGGAGGTGGAGTTTTCTTTGAAAAATGGGCCCTCACTTGGGCACGAACTATGTCCTCGTTTTCCTGCTCGGTCCTCTCATATAGTAACTTTTCTAGAGGCTTGAGAGATGGACCGTATCTGAATTGCCTCCCGCCTCTGCTTGTACTGCTAGCCGCCGGAGCGGCGGCGTCTCTGTTCCGTCGTTGCTGACGAGGCTGAGAAGGAGGCGGAGTGCTCCGACGCGCCGGAGGAGCCGGACCGGCGGCGTCTGTCTTCCGCCGTTGCCGACGAGGCGGGGGAGGAGGCGGACTGCTCCGACGCGCCGGAGTAGGAGAAGGAGGAGGTGGAGTGCCCTCACGCGTCGGAGGAGCCGGAGAAGGAGGCGGAGTGCCCTGATCACTCGCCGGAGGAGGAGGAGGAGGAGGAGGCGGAGTGCCCTGACTCGCCGGAGGAGGAGGAGGAGGCGGAGGCTTCCAGTTTGGAAGCTTGATGTACTCCTTCTGCCATAGACATGTACTCCCAGAGCACGAACCAGCTGATTCTCCCCTTCACCTGTAGAGTGGTCAAGCTCGAGCTCCTCAAATCCCTGCATTACTTCATCCACCATCACAACAGCATAGCCATGTGGAATCGGAAGGCAGTGAAAAGTTCCGTTGGGTTGAGGAGGTGCAACAGAGTCGACAGCCGCCTTGAAAGTGAGGTTCCGGCATTTCGTCATAAGCTCGCAATTTTGAGCCTCCGTGATAGTATCCACGGGGTAGATTGGAGCCGTGAAGTCAGTCTGAACGGGCTCCGTGGAAGCCACGCTGCTTCTCCGCTGAGATGGCGGGGTAGCTTCTGGGGTAGCTTCGTGCCGCTGAGATGATTGGCCGGCAGCTTGCTGGCTCTCAAGTTCTTCCTCTAGCTTTTGTAGTCTTGCACTCATCTTCTGCATGTCGCTCAGCTCCGCTTTCCTCTTTCTCTCCCGGCTTCTGTAACCGCCTGCGTCGGGAAACCCAACCTTCCACGGAACGGAGCCTGGTGTGCCTCGTGTTCGTCCAGGGTGCTCAGCATTCCCTAGGGCCTCAGTCAGCTCGTCCTTCTCTCTGTCGGGAATGAACGTCCCTTCCTGCGCTACGGTGATATACTTCTGAAGCTTCGTGACGGGTATTGCAAGTTGCTCGTCCGTCCAACGGCACTTCCCTGTTTCAGGGTCCAAAGTTCCCCCAACCTCGAAGAACCAAGTCCTTGAACGGTCTGGCCAGTTGAATGTCTCTGGTTCGACCCCTTTAGCAATCAGGTCATTCTCAGCTTTGTCCCACAACGGCCGGGCTTTGAGGTAGCCACCTGACCCCGTGTGATGGTGATACTTCTTCTTTGCAGCATTGTTCTTGTTTGTCTCTGACATTATCTTACTCTTGTCCGATGTCTTGTAGGCCACAAATGCGGGCCAGTGATCTCTTATCTTCTCAAATCGGCCGATGAATTCTGGAGTCTCACCTTTGTCGACAAACTTTGATTTCAACTCCTTCTTCCACCTCCTGAATAGATCTGCCATCTTCTTAAGAGCACACGCCTTGACCAGTGGCTCTATAACTGGCTTATTCGGATCCTCCTCTGGCGGTAGGGTGAAATTTGCCTTCAGCAAGGTCCAAAGATCATCTTTCTGTCTATCGGTGACATAATCACCTTCAGGGGCGTCGTCCTTAGGCTTATTCCATTGCTTGATGCTGATCGGGATGTTGTCCCTAACAATAGCTCCGCACTGAGCAGAAAATGTGTCCTTGGTCCGCTTGGGTTCAATCGGTAGGCCATCGTCCGCGAGTGCTGTGATCGTGAACCTTTCATCCTTGCGCAACCTCTTCTTCGGGCCTCGTCTCGTTACCGAAGTTTGGCTCGATCCGGAGGGCTATAAAAGAAGAAATAAGAGTTAATATATGTACATACCAAAACAATTAATGCATCAATTAGCTAGTCAGCACCTCCGGAGCCATCATGATCATGTCACTGGAGCCATCATGATCATGTCCTTCCTCCTCCATTGTTCCATCAGTGTCGTTGAGAAACGACAAGACAGCATCACCTCCGGCGAGGATTATCTCCCCCAACAATTGTTCTTGTTCCAAGTCTCTTTGATCCATAGTTTCTGCAAATATTACAACATGGCAATTAATATACAAACATGAATGTCCGACGTCCGGACCGCCTCTCTCATGAATGTCCGACGTCCGGACCGCCTCTCTCATGAATGTCAAACAAGGGATTCTCTTAACCTTTAAGGGATTTAACAAAATGGCGCCATTCTGAATGTGCAGAAAATGGTCCATATTTTTCCTGATCTCATCTACCCTTCTATATGTCACGTTGTCTAGTGTCAAAGGATTCAAGAAAACCAAGGCTTCATCATTAGCCGGAAGTAACAGGCGCATAATGGTACGAAGCTCTCCGGCGAGCCAAACACGGCGGCGCGGCTCGGGCTTCGGTCGGAAATCACCCACAGGGCATCATTCGATGCGCGGCCGGGCTCGTTCGAACGGCAAGACGACGGCGCGTCGATTGGCGGTGGTCGGAGCGGCTGAAACGGCCGGAGTCGAGCGCTACGACCTCGACGGCGGCGAGCTTCTCGGGTGAGCTACGGGGATGCGGTGGGTGGGGTGGCCTCGACAACGCTCTTTCAGTCCCGGTTTGGGTGGACTCGAGAGTTTCTATGAGCATAAAAAAAATCCTCCCCCCTCATTTTCCCGAGAGAGTTAGGGGACATACTTGCGGACTCCTCCCCCCTCATTTTCCCGAGAGAGTTAGGGGATACTTGCGGAATCCTCCCCCCTCATTTTCCCCGATTTACGCTCTTTCTTAATATGAACAAAAAAATCATGAACGTTTAGTGAAGTTGCCCCTCCCCGATTTAGGCAAAGTAAAACCCCTTCGTGAAGGAACTTCTTTTTAGCCAACTTATTTTCTGCCAACAAAATACATATATCATATATACAAAACATGGGATACCTTAATTAGTTCAATTTTTTGCCTTGACAAATCATTGAACCTTTTGACAGAAACCTCCCATAAACTCTTTCATAATTTTCTTTAGCATACATCCATGGAAAAAAATAGGAAGCTACGATATTTTTTTTATATCATATTTTCTTTAGCATACATATATATCATATGATCATTTTCTATATATATACATCCATCCATCCATCCATCCATACACACACACATATATACATGGACCAAAAATGCTATAAAAAAATTATATGAACAAAAAAAAGCGTACATCATCTATCATCAACATCATCAGCTATCATCAACATCATCATCTAACTATCATATATCATCTATCATCTATATATCATCAAAATCATCAAAATCAACAGGGGACAGGGAGGACAGGGAGGAAAGGGGGCCAGCCGGACCGAACGGGGAGGAGGGGCGGCGTCGTCGGGGCAGGGCAGTGGCGCGGGGCGGCGTCGGGGTAGGGCGCGCGTCGGGGAGCGGCGCCGGCGTCGGGGCACGGGGCGGCGCGTCGGGGCAGAGGAGCGCGTCGGGGCAGGGCGCGCATCGGGGAGCGGCGCCGGCGTTGGGGCACGGGATGGCGCGTCGGGGCAGAGGGCGTCAGGGCAGAGGGCGTCGACGGCGAGCTCGGGCAGCCTGGCGGCGTCGATGTGCTCGGCGTCGTCGGGGGCAAGTGCTAGATGAAATCTGAAAAAATCGTAAGTGTTGCTTATATACGCAGAGTATTGGTCCCGGTTGGTGGCACCAACCGGGACCAATGCCTACCCTTAGTCCCGGTTGGTGCCACCAACCGGGACCAAAGGTCTCTTTTCGTCAGCCCAAAGGGCGGGAAGGAGAGACCTTTGGTCCCGGTTGGTGGCACCAACCGGGACTAAAGGGTGGCATTGGTCCCGGTTAGTGCCACCAACCGGGACGAAAGGGTGGTGCTGCCCGGGGCCAAATTTTTAGTCCCACCTCGCTAGCTGAGAGGGCTCGAGAGTGGTTTATAAGCACTGCTGTGCACACCCTCTCGAGCTCCTCTCAACAGCAGGCTTCCGGGCCTAATCTGTCACTGCCTGTGGGCCTATTGGGCCTTCTGCGGGCCTGAATCCTGGCCCAACAAGCTGGTTGGGTTTCTAGTCGTATTCAGGCCGCTGTGGCCCAGTAGGCGGCATTTTTTTCTACTTTTTTTGTTTTCTTTTTTGCTTTATTTATTTTCTTTTTGCTTTTAGGTCACAAAAATTACAGTTTTTCAGTGATTCTTTTTGCTTTTAGGTCACAAAAATTATAAACTTTCTGTTAGTGCCATTAGTTTCCAAATTTGAATAGTTTAAATTTGAATTCTTTTAAATTGGTGTGAATCACTAGTTTGTGAATAACTTTACTATAAAAATAGATTTTTGAGTGATTCTTTTTCCTGCTATTTAATATTACTGTGTTTTATCATTATGTTCAATTTGGTAATTTTTAGGTTATTTTAAATGTCTGTTTTAACCAAAAATAGATTTTGTTATTTTAGTTTGCTATTAAAGTTTCTAAAAAAAAATCTTTATGAAAATTGTTTTTGCTATTAATGTTTTGAACAAAAAAAACTTTGATAACTTTAGTTGCATAAATTTTATATAATTTTAGTTTCATAAATACTAGAGGTTTATAAAATATTTTTAGTTGATTCCTTTTGCTATTAGAGTTTTATAAAAGCTTTTTAGTTGATTCTTTTTGCTATTGAAGAATATTATAGTTTTATTTTAGTTGATCATAACAGAATTTTTTAATTGATTATTTTTAGTTCATTATTTTTGCTATTAGAGTTTCATAAAGGTTTTCTAGTTCATTGTTTTTGCTATTAGTTCATTCTTTGAGCTAAGTGACCCTGAAATTGAAAAGCACTTCAAATGAACTCTGAAAAGGTTGAAAGTTGGCATGGTATCATCATTTCACCCACACAGCATGTGCTAAAAAGTTGAGAGGGTTACGTCAAAAACTGGATGCACTTCGTGTACAAAACGGACAATCTCTTTCGAAGTATCAGGGTTTCGGACGAAAACTCATATGTTACAAAGGGATTTCATTTTTTTGAACTTATTTGAACTCCAGACTTTTTGTGTGTTCAAAATGCACCATTCAAAGCCACATCATCAATTTTCAACCCTTTCTGACTTCATTTCCTATTTTTCATGCATTTACTGATTTTTTTAAGCTAAATGACCCTGAAATTGAAAAGCACTACAAATGAACTCTAAACAGGTTGAAAGTTGGCATGGTATCATCATTTCACCCACATAGCATGTGCTAAAAAGTTGAGAGAGTTACGGCAAAAACTGGATGCACTTCGTGTACAAAATGGACAATCTCTTTCGAAGTATCAGGGTTTCAGACGAAAACTCATCTGTTACAAAGGGATTTCATTTTTTTGAACTTATTTGAACTCCAAACTTTTTGTGTGTTCAAAATGTACCATTCAAAGCCACATCATCAATTTTCAACCCTTTCTGACTTCATTTCCTATTTTTCATGCATTTAATGATTTTTGAAAGCTAAATGACCCTGAAATTGAAAAGCACTACAAATGAACTCTGAACTTTCATGCATTTACTGATATAGTTGTGGAGAGAAAGTCTTCACTTTTTCTTCGCTTGTGTCCTTTGCTTATTGCGCCGTAACCATGGATAATCTTCATCGTTTAACAGGGTGCTTGGGTCAGACTTGACTTTGAAGGGAGGAATTTCATGAAACTTTTCATAATCTTCAGACATGTCTGTCTTGCCCTCCAATCCCACGATGTCTATTTTTCCTGAAAGAACTATGTGGCGCTTTGGCACATCGTATGATGTATTCGCTTCCTTATCTTTTCTTTTTCTCGGTTTGGTAGACATGTCCTTCACATAGAAAACCTGCGCCACATCATTGGCTAGGACGAATGGTTCGTCTGTGTACCCAAGATTGTTCAGATCCACTGTTGTCATTCCGTACTGTGGGTCTACCTGTACCCCGCCTCCTGATAGATTGACCCATTTGCACTGAAACAAAGGGACCTTGAAATCATGTCCATAGTCAAGTTCCCATATGTCCACTATGTAACCATAATATGTGTCCTTTCCCCTCTTGGTTGCTGCATCAAAGCGGACACCGATGTTTTGGTTGGTGCTCTTTTGATCTTGGGAGATCGTGTAAAATGTATTCCCATTTATCTCGTACCCTTTGTAAGTCAATACAGTCGAAGATGGTCCCCTGGCCAACGAGTACAGCTCATCAGAAACAGTGTTGTCACCCATGAGACGTGTTTGCAACCAACTGCCGAAAGTCCTGATGTGTTCATATGTAATCCAGTCGTCACACTGCTCCGGGTGTTTGGAGCGCAAAATATTCATGTGTTCATCGACATACGGGGTCACCAAGGTAGAATTCTGTAGAACTGTGTAGTGTGCTTGAGACCAAGAATGCCCGTCCCTACATATTATTGAGTCCGCTCCTAGCGTGCCTTTTCCAGTCAGTCTCCCCTCATACCGCGATTGAGGGAGACCAATCTTCTTAAGGTCAGGAATGAAGTCAACACAAAACCCAATGACATCCTCTGTTTGATGGCCCATGGAGATGCTTGCTTCTGGCCTAGCGCGGTTACGAACATATTTCTTTAAGACTCCCATGAACCTCTCAAAGGGGAACATATTGTGTAGAAATACAGGGCCCAGAACGACAATCTCGTCGACTAGATGAACTAGGACGTGCGTCATGATATTGAAGAAGGACAGTGGGAACACCAGCTCGAAACTAACAAGACATTGCACCAAATCACTCCTTAACCTTGGCAGGATTTCTGGATCGATCACCTTCTGAGAGATTGCATTGAGGAATGCACATAGCTTCACAATGGGTAATCGAACGTTTTCCGGTAGAAGCCCCCTCAATGCAACCGGAAGCAGTTGCGTCATAATCACGTGGCAGTCATGAGACTTTAGGTTTTGGAACTTTTTCTCTGCCATATTTATTATTCCCTTTATATTCGACGAGAAGCCAGACGGGACCTTCATACTGAGCAGGCATTCAAAGAAGATTTCCTTCTCTTCTTTGGTAAGAGCGTAGCTGGCAGGACCTTCATACTGCTTTGGATGCATGCCGTCTTTTTCATGCACACGTTGCTGTTCCTCCCGTACCTCCGGTGTATCTTTTGTCTTCCCATACACACCCAAGAAGCCTAGCAGGTTCACGCAAAGATTCTTCATCACGTGCATCACGTCGATTGCAGAGCGGACCTCTAGGTCTTTCCAATAGGGTAGGTCCCAAAATATAGATTTCTTCTTCCACATGGGTGCGCGTCCCGCATCGTCAGTCGGAACAGATAGTCCGCCAGGACCCTTTCCAAAGATTACTTGTAAATCATTGACCATATCAAGTATGTGATCACCAGTACGGAGGGCGGGCTTCTTCCGGTGATCTGCCTCACCTTTGAAATGCTTTCCTTTCTTTCGACATTGATGGTTGGTCGGAAGAAATCGACGATGCCCCAGGTACACATTCTTCCTGCATTTGTCCAAATATATACTGTCGGTGTCATCTAAACAGTGTGTGCATGCGTGGTATCCCTTGTTTGTCTGTCCTGAAAGGTTACTGAGAGCAGGCCAATCGTTGATGGTTACAAACAGCAATGCATGTAGGTCAAATTCCTCCTGTTTGTGCTCATCCCACACACGTACACCTTCTCCATTCCACAGCTGTAAAAGTTCTTCAACTAATGGCCTTAGGTACACATCAATATCGTTGCCGGGTTGCTTAGGGCCTTGGATAAGCACTGGCATCATAATGAACTTACGCTTCATGCACAACCAAGGAGGAAGGTTATAGATACATTGAGTCACGGGCCAGGTGCTATGATTGCTGCTCTGCTCCCCAAAAGGATTAATGCCATCTGCACTTAAACCAAACCATACGTTCCTTGCGTCACCTGCAAAGTCCCCCCACCTTCTCTCGATTTTTCTCCACTGCGACCCGTCAGCGGGTGCTCTCAAGTTCCCGTCTTTCTTACGGTCTTCTTTGTGCCATCGCATCAACTTGGCATGCTCTTTGTTTCTGAACAGACATTTCAGCCGTGGTATTATAGGAGCATACCACATCACCTTGGCAGGAACCCTCTTCCTGGGGCGCTCGCCCTCAACATCACCAGGGTCATCTCGTCTGATCTTATACCGCAATGCACCGCATACCGGGCATGCGTTCAAATCCTCGTACTCACCGCGGTAGAGGATGCAGTCATTAGGGCATGCACATATCTTCTGCACCTCCAATCCTAAAGGGCATAGAACCTTCTTTGCTTCGTACGTACCGCCGGGCAATTCGTTATCCTTTGGAAGCTTCTTCTTCATTATTTTCAGTAGCGAACTAAATCCCTTGTCAGATACACCATTGTCTGCCTTCCATTGCAGCAATTCCAGTGTGGTACCGAGTTTTGTGTTGTCATCTTCGCAATTTGGGTACAACGCTTTGTTGTGATCCTCTAACATGCGATCGAACTTCAACTTCTCCCTTTCACTTTCGCATTCTCTCTGTGCATCAACAATGACCCGGCGAAGATCATCATCGGGCACATCGTCTGGTTCCTCTTGATCTTCAGCTTCCCCCATTGCAGCATCACCGTATTCAGGGGGCGGGTAGTTGTCATCATCCTCTTCTTCTTCGTTGTCTTCCATCATAACCCCTCTTTCTCCATGCTTGGTCCAAACATTATAGTGTGGCATAAAACCCTTCTCAAGCAGGTGGAAGTGAAGGGTTTTAGAGTTGGAGAAAGCCTTCGTATTCTCACAGACCACTACTAGAAAAAAGGCTGTTAGTGGCGCACCTATTTTGGCTATTAATGGCGCACTATAGGTGCGCCACTATTATCACGCCACTAGTAACAAATACTAATGGCGCACCACTGGTGCACCATTAGTATCCCAGATAATAGTGGCGCACCACATGGTGCGCCATTGATATGCCTTCTGGTGCGCCATTGATATGCCTCCTAGGGGCCCTGGTATTTAACTGGGTGCGCCATTGCTATGCCTCCTGGTGCGCCATTGATATGACTCCTAGGGGCCCTGGTATTTAACCGGGTGCGCCATTGCTATGCCTCCTGGTGCGCCATTGATATGCCTCCCAGGGGCCCTGGTATTTAACTGGGTGCGCCACTAATATGAATTATGGTGCGCCACTAATATTAATTCTAGGAATTATTATTTTTTTATTTTCTGGTATTTGCACAGGTTACATAATACAATACACAGCACAGAATAAAAACAACACATAATATAAACAGCACATATATAATACAATTCGTCATATTAGTCTCCGAATTCGAAATAGCGAACAAAGTTCAAATATTAGACAAGTTTAGGTCTCGAGACCGAGTAGCGAGTTTGTCGTCACATTACAAAGTCGATATCATCTAAACTACCATCACATAGAAGAGAGCTGCGGTCACGATGAGCATCATCGCGATGAAACTGGTCTTCATCCGGTTCCTCCTCCGCTCCCTCCTCTCTCCCGCTAGATAGCGCGCGTATCTAGCTTCCGCCTCCGCCCTAGTGGTGTACCCTTTGTAACTGTTACCGCTGAAACGGTGAACCTGTTTCCGACACTCCTCCCAGTCGTCGTAGACTCCGGGAACCTCACCCTTGTACACGACATACGACGGCATCTCTATGCACTAGACAAACAAAACGTTAGTATATAAGCAATATATAAGTATGCAACAAAAGGATCGGAAGAGAAAAGCAACACATTAATAGCACGGTTCATGGTCCTACTAATAAATAGCATCGATTACATATAAGTTGAACGACTGTCCAAACTAAAGAGACATACAAGTTCATTAAAGTTTAATTACAACATGAGCTAATCGATATTTCAGAACTACATAGCATCAATACTTTCGACTCGACTCAGGGACCGGAGCATGGATGAAGCCGCCGTCTTTCGTGATGGTCATGAATTTGCGGTCGTTGTCAGCCTGCATTTGTAGCGTTGTTTCTATTTCACTGTTGGACGGTTGATAGTTGAGGTAGAACTGCCCCGAGGTACGAAGGACATCTTGATAGATGATGTCCGCTAACTCCGACTGGATGCGAAAGAATTCTTGTCTGATGTCCTCGTCCTGGATTGCCGACAAGCGTGCGGCCCATTCTTTGAGATTATTTGGTAGCATACGCTGATGATGGTTCCGTACGATTGCCAGCATGTGATGGAGGGCGTAGTAGGCATCCTTCTGACTGCCAGGCGGCTGCTTGATGCAGGGGAACGTCGTTACGTGGGTGAACACGTGCTTGCCGTACCTACAAATTGGCCTCCTGAAGGTGCCTCCAGATTTGGCGTAGCCAGGGAGAGCATCATCAAGAACTTTCTTGATATTTGTGTAATCTTTCTTTGACTGACGGTCCGAGTCAAAATACGTGGCCATGGAATATTTCGGGCTTAAGAGGATGAGTGTGCACCGTGTGTCACTGCACAAAACACGGAATCTAAGAAATCATATGTTACGGGGCGGTGAGGGGATGACTTACTCGGAAAAGTAAGGCACGAGGAAGTTATCCTTAGCTGGGTTCGCCAGAATGACGCCTTCGAGGTATGAACTCGCGACTTGCCGGTCCCCAGCGCTGCCCAAGATCTTGGCACGCATGTAGAAGGGGTCAACTATCACGATGTCCGGGGTCTTGTCTCTAATGATCCGCATCTCCATACTGAGCGAAAATAGCCGAATGAAGGTGTAGTGCAGCGGATAAAGGTTAAACATAGCAAAGATGTCATCAAACCGCAGGACGATCATACGCCCGATGGGGCTATCGACAAAGCCCTTGCCCTCTGGCACCTTGGCCACGAAAACCGGGTATGCCACATCATTCTCGGAGAGACGCCGCTTCTCCATAGAAAGAACACCGTCATGCAGACTCCGCATAGCACCGGTTGCAGCATTGAGCAGATTAGTCGGTAGCATCGGCCTACCCGCCACATGCACCCTCCTCGAGATATCCTTAGGTATTGGTGGCCCGTCCTGAGCACGGATCGTACTCGGTGCCGGCTGGCTCGCACCCTTGTTATTTTTTCTTTTCCGTTCCTTCTGCTTCTTCTGCTGTAATGGGATCGAGTTCTGCTCAGAGACCACCTTCTTGAGTGTGTTGGGGCTGATAATATTTTGCACCTCGGCTGTTTGAGTCTCGGTGAAGGCGGCAGCTGGAGGTGTCTCCTGAGAACTGAACAAACGACGCCTGTTGCAATTGGGTTTCTCCGCGGTACCAGCTAGATCGCGATCGTCTTTTGCAGGGTTGGGTTCTTGAGAAGGAGGCCCCAAGAATTCGTCACCGTACCCATGTTCGTTGATGTACTTATCGACGTTGGAAAATGTACCGTCGTCGTCGTCCGGATCCTGTGCCATATGCATGTCCGGATCAGCTGACGGCGTTAGCGTTGCGGCGGTCTTGCCATGGCTTGGCGCCGGCACGACTGGCGGTGTTGTCTGTGGGGTGGTGTCCCCCGCCCCCAAACGAATCTGGCTCTTCGGCCAAAGCATGGACCAGTTTAAGCAGGCGCTGAGGGTCATCACATCATCTTCGTCGGCCCCAGGGGGTCGATACGGAGGTAACAAGTCGTCGCAGCCCCGCAGCACCCGAACCAGTTGAACCCTATACACGGTGGGTGGCATCGGATTACCGTGGAACACGCGGTTGTCCGGTTCAACGATTTTGGCCTTGGCGACATCGATCAACTGGCCGTCCACGAAGTGCAGGAGAGTGCATGGAACGTTGGCGGCGCCCTGCGAAAACATGTAGGGCGTCAGGGATGCCCAGTCAAAGGCAAGGAGATGAAGTCATCGGCCGAGGCTTAGTTACCGTGATGGCGTCGAGCTCAGCTAATGTCGAGGCACCGCCAACGGCGGGCGTGCAAGTGACGGAGGGGCCGCTTGCTGCCGAGGTGCCGGCCGGCGTATTCTTCCCACACCCGGGTGCATTAAGCTCCAATACCGGCGCCGTCGCCGGAGACACCAATGCCGCCTCCGCCGGAGACACCAATGCCGGCGCGTTGTGCGAGTTGCTGCCCGTGAAGCTGGGAATCAGGGGCGGCCCCTGTTGGCCGCCCGCAATCCACCCCCATAGCCCCTCAAGCAAGGTAGGCATAATGGCGGTGATCGTCGCCCCCAGTTGGTCTCGCACTTGCTCTTGGACTATCTCCGGAATCCGCGCCACTTGTGCCTTGAGTTCTTTAACCTCGCGCTCCTGGCTTTCCGAGCTGGTCTTTCTCTCCTTTCGCCCAGCCTTATAGTATTCCGACCATTTCGTGGACAAGCCTTCGCCGGCCACACGACCAGCTGACGACGGCTTACTGAACTTATCCTTGTGTTTCATTACGTTCAACGCCCTATTTAAAGTGGTGTCCCAAGGGGCAGACGGGGAGCTCTGAGACCCCGCGCTACTGCTTTCAGTTTCCTGCGGAAGGAACGTGAACCATTTAGAAATTTGGCTTCATTAATTAGAATGCAACCATATGGAGCTAATTACGCGGGGGTGTATTCCTTACCAGAACACGCTCAAGATCCTTCACCTTCGGATCCGTGGTAAGCTCCTTTGTTACCGGGTCCACCTTGTACCGGGCCCTGACATAGTTCCTGGTCTGCTTTTCATGGTATTTATCGAAGAGGGGCGGTAGGCCTTGCGCGGCACGCTCCGCGTCCTCCTTGTCCCATTTAGGTTCCGCCACTCTGTAATCGCCGGGACCGAGTTTGTGGACCCCTAAGTTCAAGTCCCGCATATCTTTCCCCCACTGACTTGATTCCGTGGATGCGTTGCTCTCGCACTTGATCTTGAACTCCAGGTAGTCAGCTTCGCTGATCGAAGGATTTTTCTCCTTGATCTTCTCATAACTATCACCTCTTAGAATCATTCTCTTCACCGTGGCTCTCCAAGTAGCCAGGGCTGTGCTCATCTTCGTGAGGGAGGCACTGTTCACTTTATTCCCTGAGAGGTGTGTGTTTGCGAAGTCACCGGGGAACTTGTATCGTTCGTGCAGCTTCGTGAAGAGGAGGTTGCGCAAATTCCCTCGGTCACGATGCCTTAGGTTCTCGGTGTTGATCGAGACGGTGCTCCGGAGAATGCACCCGAGTTGTCCCGTGTACCCACCGACTAATTCTTTGGGCGCCGTTGGATGCCCACTGGAGGACACTTCAGTAAATTCCTCCTTGACGGTGCCGAGCACGTTCGGGCTCCTGTCCTTCCGTTGCCTCTTCGGTTGGCTGCCATCTATGCGTTCGCTGCCATCATCAGTGGTGGCATCCCCGGCGGCACCATCAGTGGTGTCATCCCCGATGCCACTAGGGGTTGTGTAGTCAGGATCGGTGTCTTCCGCGGCGTCCTCATAGCGGTGAGGTTCTTCCTCCATCTCCTGGGACAGCTCCCAGAATGGCTTGCCCGAACCGCCGGCCTCATCGTTGTTGGCCATGTTCGCTCTAAATAGGAAAAAATGGCTAATAATTAGTGCCATGGTGATCTTAAGCACATTGCTCCTGCTTTGTTGGGACCTGATAATGCTCGGGTATTTTCTTTCTAAAAAAACATTCTTATTTTAATTTGACTTCACAAAAAAAGAATAGTGTCCTAAAACTATTAATAGAGCATGACAGGGGTAATTTCATTGACATAAATTCTACGAAAAATTCGGCATGACCTTTGCTAAAAAAGGTCATGCCGGAGTGCCAGAAATTTGCCGGACGGAAATTAATCAACGTTCCGGCAAAACATTGGCAGCTCAATGTACCTGCACATAAACCCCAACTCAATGTACCAGAACAACCTACAGCCGTCATAAAGATAGAATCCACTCAGTGCTTGGTTTCTGTGTTCAGGCTTGGCATATCCTGTCTTCAGGTAGTACAACATACTGCTTGTTAACAGATTATATACTGCAGCTAAAAAAACTGATTATATACTGTCCATGTGTACAAACAAACATAGGGGGGCAGTAGGCAGCAGCAGCAGCAGAAATCGACCCTGATGATATTTCACATACCCAGTAACAAATTAATGCATATAGTCGACAGCACAAGCAATCTATCCAAAATCTGATTCTCAAAAAGAAGAAAAAACAATCTATCCAAAAAATAATCAGAACCCAGAGACTAGAAAGCATGAGTACCATTCATTCAGGGATCAGAACAGTATCCAAAAAGCAGCAGCAGGTGGTCTTATACCCATCCAGCATCTATTCCCATCAGGGACTTCATATCAATTCCCTCACCACTAAAAACATCACCCTTGTCTCAATTTACAGAGGACATGAGTACAATTGATAACTACTAATGCATTATTGGTTCAGCATCAAGCATCAAGCATCAAGCATCAAGCAGGTTTTCAAGTTTCAGGATCATTTTGCTTGATTTTCGCAGTAGAAGCAGGCTTTGACTGAAATTAGCAAAGGTCATGATTTAAATGATTGGCAATAGTGGTAGCTTTGCTCTGAAATTTCAGTGTTCAGCGTTCAAGTAGAACAGGGCCTATCTACTGATGCCTATCCATATGCAATTACTAGTGTTGTAAGCTACCAAGAAAATTTGACCTAGGGAATTACTAGCACTTCCTGCTGTCAGTTTTGACATATTCCTCTGCTCAATTCCAAGAACAAGAATCATTCCATTCCAAGAACAAAAAATCAAAAGTGGAGGAGTTGCTTACCTTCCTTCTGTAGCCGAAGCAGAGGAGGAGGTGCAGGGGAGGTCGAGGCTGGCCGACGAGGAGGAGGTGAGGAGGGCGCGAGCGGCTGGAGGCCGGAGACGGCGGTGGCCCCGAACCCTAGCGTGGGCGGCGGCAGGAGGCCGGAGACGGCGTCGGCCCCGCACACTAGCGGAGGGGAGGGCGGCAGTCGGGGGAGACGGGCGCGGGGGCGCGGGGTCGCCGGAGACGGGCGCGGGGGCGCGGGGTCGCCGGAGACAGGGAGGCGGGGGCGCGGGGGCACGGGGTCGCCGGAGACGGGGTCACGGGGGCGCGGGGGCACGAGGTCGAGGGGTGCGTACTGTGTGTGGGAGGCGGGCCGGGGAGGATACCCTAATTTAATTAGGGTAGAATGATAGCAATGGCGCACCTTTTAGGGGTGCGCCATAAAAATTTGTATAGCAATGGCGCACCTTTTAGGGGTGCGCCATAAACATAGGGATAGCAATGGCGCACCTTCTCCTGGTGCGCCATAAACATAGGGATAGCAATGGCGCACCTTCTCCTGGTGCGCCATTACTAACTTTTTTTTTTTTGAATTTTTAGTTGCATGTAATAATTTAAGATTTGAGATAAAAGAAAAGGAAAATGCAAATGGAGTGATAAAACCATTGTGCAAAGATTTAGAATTAGATGACATGGTTGAAATCAAGTGACATGAAATAACCGTCATCAAAGATTGAGCTTGCCACTGACACACACACGCGGCCGACACGTCGTGATTCGATCTTAGCTATCTTTTCACAATCTTCTTGCCCTTCTTTCTCGCGGTTGAATAATTTAGCCCCGGAACCCCTTGAATTCTTCTCTTGAACGGACGTCCTTTAGGTAGGGTGGTCCTGCTTCTTCTTGTGGTGTATGGTACTTCATCGTCGTCGTCATCTTCCATCTTCGGGTCGCCATACTTGTCGAAGTCTTGCTCATTGGCGACTCCATCCATTCCGATGATGTTCCTTTTACCTCTCCTCACGACAACACGACTGGGCTTTGACGGGTCGGTAATGAAGAAGCATTGGTCCACTTGGCAAGCCAGTACCCATGGCTCATTTTTCGCGGTGACGTTTGCGCCCGCGGTCTTGGATTTGGCTTCGGGTATAACCATGGTGGTGAAATACCGGTCTTCTTTTAGGACGCTCTTGGCCCATCTGACACGGAACATCAGGACCTTCTCTCCAGCGTAGCTCAGCTCCCAGATCTCCTCGATCCTTCCGTAGTATCTGTCCTTGTCGTTACCGGTGTAGGATTCCATCGTTACCCCGGAGTTCTGATAATCGCTCTTCATGTCCTTTTCCTCGGTGTAGAATGTGTAGCCGTTTATATCGTACGCCTGATAGGTCATCAGGTTGTGCTCGGCGCCCTGTGACAAGGCGAATATGAGTTTTTCTTCCGCGGAAGAATCCTCATGTAAAGGGTACGACAGAAGCTTGTCCTTGAACCAACGCGTGAAACATGAGTTGTGCTCTTTGATTATATCTCCGTCCGTCCTCTGTTGGCCCCGGTCATTGTACGTCTTCTCAATAAAGGTTTTGTGCTCTACCACCCAAGGATCGACCACGTCTATGTGTTGTAGCGCGACTAGGTTTGCTCTTTCAAAGTCGGCGAGTCGACAATTGAAGTCGACATGCATTTCGCGGCGACCCTCGCGGTGACCCCATCCAGCGAGCCTGCCGAGGTGCCTGTTGATGGGCAGACCAACGGGGTTCTCGATGCCTAGATGATTCGTGCAGAAGGAGATGCACTCTTCGGTCAGAAAGCCCTTGGCTATGCTTCCATCTGGACGTGCCCTGTTGCGAACGTATCCTTTGATGACACCATTCATCCTTTCGAATGGCATCATGCTGTGCAGGAACGTCGGCCCGAGTTGGATGATATCCTCCACGATATGGACCAGCAGATGCACCATAACGTCGAAGAATGCGGGCGGGAAGTACATCTCAAGCTCGCATAGTATCACCACGATCTCTTCCTGTAGCCTTCTGAGTTGCCTCACGCCAACCGACTTCCGAGAGATGACGTCGAAAAAGTTGCATAGGCCAAATAGCGTTTCACGGACGTGCGCGTCCATGATCCCACGGATTGCAACTGGAAGTATCTGCGTCATCAGCACGTGATAGTCGTGAGACTTCATCCCGCTGAACTTCTGCTTCGTTGAGTCTAGGTATCTGCTTATCTTCCCCGCGTAACCGTAAGGAAGTTTTACTCCTAGGAGGCAGGTGAAAAACTGCTCGATCTCCTTCTGACTTAGAGTGAAGCATGCGGGAGGGCAGTCATATTCGATCTTCTTGGCCTTTTTGCCTTTGCGACGACTTTCCGTGTCCTTCGCCTCATCATCATCATCATCATCATTAGGGCGTTTTGCGTGAAGCTCCTCCCTGATGCCCATTGATTGCAAGTCTGCCCTTGCTTTCGGCCCATCTTTGGTCCTCTCTGGCATGTTGAGCAGGGTACCAAGCAGACTCTCGCACACGTTCTTCGTGATATGCATGACATCAAGGCTGTGAGGCACACGGAGGATCTTCCAGTACGGCAAGTCCCAGAAAACAGACCTCGTTTTCCATACCTTCAGCAGCGGCTCTGGCGCCTTTCGCTTCTTTCCTGGCGGTGGGCACTCTTTCCAATTTTTCAACAGCTCGTCTATTTCCTTGCCGCTCCTCGTACGTGGGGGTCTTCGGGGTTCGGTTTCACCATCGAACGATCCTTGCGTTTTCTCCATGCGTCATCGTCGCGAAGCCACCTTCGATGTCCCATGAACACGGTTTTCGAAGACCCGGGATCTCTATCTAGCTGGCGATACGTTGTGTCATCCATGCACCTGACGCATGCACAAAATCCGTGGACCACCTGCCCCGCGACATATCCGTAACCGAGATAGTCGTGCACCGTCGTGAGCAGTGCGGCTCTCATAGGGAAATATTGTTTCGCTGCGGCGTCCCACGTATTGGCTGTCGTTTTCCACAGCGTGTCTAGCTCCTCTTTCAGCAGCCCCAGATACAGATTGATGTCGTTCCCTGGTTGTTTCGGCCCTTCAATTAGCATACTCATGTGAATGTACTTCCTCTTCATGCACATCCAGGGGGGAAGGTTGTACATCCACACAAACACAGGCCAGGTGCAATGTGTGCTTCTCTGGCTGCCAAACGGATTGACTCCATCGGTGCTCGCGCCCAGCATGATGTTCCTTGGATCGTCCCCAAATTCTGGGTGTTCGAAGTTCAATGCTTGCCACTGGCTCGCATCCTTAGGGTGACTCAGCATCTTGTCTTTTTTATTTATCTCCGGATCATTTCCGTCATCTTCTCGCTTCTTCTCCTTCCTATCCGCGTGCCAGCGCAGGAGCTCTGCTTGCTTAGGGTCCGCGAAATACCGCTGCAGACGAGGAGTGATCGGAAAGTACCACACCACTTTTCGAGGAGCTTTCTTCCTCTTCTTGTATCGAGTGACGCCGCACACCGGACATATGGTAGACTCTGCGTGCTCGTCCCGATAAATGATGCAATCGTTCATGCACACATGGTATTTCACGTGCGGTAAATCCAGAGGACACACGATTTTCTTCGCCTCCTCGAAACTGGTCGGGCACTTGTTCCCCTTGGCAAGACGTTCGTGCCAGAATGACATGTTCTCGTGCGTCGGTCATTTTGTGTTTTACCTTCATCTCCAGAGCCATGAGCGTTACTTTCAGGCGGGTATCCTCGGGCCTGCATCCTTCATACAATGGAGTAACCGCGTCTATCTCCAGTTGATCCAGCTTGGCTTTCTCTCGGGCGGCAGCTCTTGCGTTACCCGTCTGCTTGAGAAGCAGCTCTTGAATATGAGGGTCCTGCACCCAGCCCATCGATGGTCCATCGTCGTCTGCTCCGGCATCTTCATCTTCATGATCATGCCCTTCGTCTTGATCTTCCTCATCATCATGTCCGGCATCTTCTACATGATGACTGTGTCCTGCATCTACTTCGTGATCATGTCCTGGAGATTCTTCGTCTTCTCGCCGGCCGCCCTCGCCGCTATTGTCTTGCTGCCCTTCCTTATTTCTTGCCCGGCCCCCATGGACGACTTCATAATCATCTTCATCACCTTGCCACCGATAGCCATCCATGAAACCACGCACGAGCAGGTGGACCCGCACCTGTCTGGAATCCGGGTCCATAAGGCTCTTCAACTTGCATCTTCGACACGGACATCTTATCTCCGTCTCGTTCTTTTGAAGCATCTCGGCCTTCGCGGAGCTCAAAAACCTATTCACGATGCCTTCGGTCATCGTGCGGACCATGGTCGCCTGCGGGGTAGAGCAAAACGATATTTTAGAACCAAAAAAAAATTTGGCATGACTTTGCCTAAAAATAGGACAAAAAAGAATGCATAGTGCCAAATTCTCGCCGAAACGGAAATGAATCAACATTCCGGCAAAATATTGGCAACTATCGCATTTCAAATACCGGTACCTGCAAACACAAACATATGCAACACCACAAACATACGTAGATCTAGCTCAATGAGAAAAGTGTAGATCTAGGCCATAAAAAGTGTGTACGTTGGAGGGAGAAAAAAGTAGATCTAGAACATAAAGAAAGCTTTCCCCTTACTTACCTATCAAAAAAAGGAAATTTAACCACTTAATTTGGGTGAATCTATGGTGCAAATGAGGTGAGGAGGAGGAGGCAGCCGAGACCAAGCTTGGTAGAGGTGGAGAGAATGAAGTGGGGAAAGTGAGTGTGGTAGGTGGCTGTCAAAAATATCTAGCTGCTCTCAGGCTAGTAATGGCGCACCTCCTAAGAATGCGCCATTGGTAACCAGGGTTACTAATGGCGCACCTGGTGCGGGTGCGCCATTACTAGTTTTGAAAAAAAAATTGAAAAAAAAATTGTTAGTATGCGCCATTACTAGTCACCCCGGTGCGCCATTACTAGTTAAAACTAGTAATGGCGCACCACACCCCGATGCGCCACTACTAACAATTTTTTTTTCAATTTTTTTTTCCAAAACTAGTAATGGCACACCGGGGTGTGATGCGCCATTACTAGTTTTAACTAGTAATGGCGCACCGGGGTGCAGTGGCGCACCACACACCAGGTGCGCCATTAGTAATATGGACATTAATGGCGCACCCATATCTGGTGCGCCACTGCTATATAGCAGTGGCGCACTACATACATGGTGCGCCATTAATGTCCATATTAGCTATAGCCGTTTTTCTAGTAGTGGACAGTACATGGACAATGCATAAAACCATTCTGCTTGTTTGCCTCAGCCGCTTCGAGAAAATTATGCAGGCTCTTAATATACTCGGAGGTGCGTCGGTCACCGTACATCCATTGCCGGTTCATCTGCGTGCGTTATATAGTTCTCATTATTGAACAACATATAACTCTCTAGAGCATCTAATTAAAACATACAAGTAAGAACTTTTTCTTTTAGAAAGAAGATAAGAAGAAGAGGCTAACCACGGTGGTGCCGGCGCCGAGATGGGCGCGGGCGATCGACGGCGGTGAGGACGGGGACGGGACAGGACGGACCGCCAAACCTAGACAAATCTTGAGGAAAATGGAGCTTGGACAAGGAGCTTCGAGAGGAGAAAGCTTAAGTGTGGCTCGGGCATTTCATCGAACACCTCATGTGCATAGGAGGTGAGCTAAAAGCTCTCCCACGGCCGGGCAAAAAAACAGAGCAGTGCATTGCTCTGCTCGCGGGCAGGGGCTATATATAGACCAACCATTGGTCCCGGTTTGTGGCTGGAACCGGGGCCAGGAGCAAGCCGCATTGGTCCCAGTTCGTGTCTGGAACCGGGACCAAAGGGGTCAGATGAACCGGGACCAATGGCCCACAAGGCCCGGCCGGCGCCCTGGCCTCACGAACCGAGACCGATGGCCCCATGGGTCCCGGTTCGTGAACCGGAACTAATGGGCTTCTCAGGGATGGACCGAAGCCCTGTTTTGTACTAGTGGTGGCTCGCACATGCCATCAGGTCTGTGGAGCTTCGGCACTGGTCAAAGATGCTCGAGAAGACGCGGTGTCTGGCGTGGCTCGGGAGCGCCGTCAGGTCCGTGTGGCTTCGGCGCTGGTCAGAGAAGACCTCGCAGCTGAACGTCGTAAGCTACTGCCTGTTAAAGCCGGACACTTCCCGCCGCTGCTTGGGCGACCCGCGGACGGTCCGGGCGCTCGCCTGGCTCACCGAGAAGCTGTGGGTCCGGGAGATCTTCGACGATTTCATCTTCATCCGGCGCAAGTGGCTCCGCAGCACACAGGGGGCAGGGGCAGGAGAAGAGCAGGGGCCTCGTCCTCGATTTCCTGTTCCATGGGCTCAGGGAAAGGGCCATCGATGCCAAGGACATGGGCTACGAAGGCATGAAGGTGGTGTGCAGCTGCCGCGGCGAGGGAGTCCTAAAGGAGAAGCTGACGAAACCAACACCAGAAGCCGCACCTAATAAGGAAGAGAAAGAGGAGGTCATCCCAAACAAGGAAGAGAAAGAGGAGGTCATCCCAAACAAGGTGAATGAAGAAAAGCTCGCCGTAATTACGGGCAGCATGGAGAAAGAGTTTGACGAGTCCCTACTGATGTGGCACATCGCGACGGACTTGTGCTGCCATCCGTTCGGGCTTACCGCGGATACGAAGATGGTGAGCGAGATGAGGCAGATCGGCAAGACCTTGTCGGAGTACATGCTCTACCTGCTGGTCAAGCAGCCGGAGATGCTGTCGGCGACGGCGGGCATCGGGCTGCTCCGTTACCGTGACACATGTGCCGAGGGGAAGCGGTTCTTCGAATCGGCGGCAGCATGGAACCCGGACCATGGCGATGCTCGGAGGATGCTGCTGGGCGTGAACACGACTGAAAAGCCGTCGGTGGTGAAGGGCGACCGGTGCAAGTCGGTGTTGTTCGACGCCGTGATCCTGGGCAAGGCGCTAAGGGATCTGAGAGAGGAACTTATGTGGGAGGTGGTGGCGAAGGTGTGGGTGGAGATGCTCACGTACGCGGCGGGCAAGTGTCGCGGGAGCACGCACGTCCAACAGCTCAGCCGTGGCGGCGAGCTCATCACCATGGTCAGGTTCCTCATGGCCCACATGGGCCTCGGCGACATGTACCGGATCCAGGCCGGAGACGCCAAGGCCAAGCTCATCGTCCATGACCAGTAGCCATTGCTCCGTTTGTTCCATCGATTTCTTCTATTCAAACGTACTGTACTGCTTGGGTTTCTCATCTCTGATAATCGTTGTGTGTTTGTTATTTGTTGCATGTCGACCTTGACATGTTTAACTATGTACCATCCAGCAATTCAAAAGGAGTAAAAGAGTTTAGTGTTTCGAGAATACCAGCACCATGTCAATGACGTCTGCCTATAGTTTAGTCAATCTTTACTATTAAAGGGGAGTGGTGAATGATTGTAGTCACCCAGCTCCCCCGACAATGGTACGTCGTCGCTCTTCCAACTGCTATCGCTATAAATGTCCCTACCAAAAGATTTGGTACGTCGCCCTGCACTTATCAAATCTTTACTATTAAAAGGGAGTTGGTGAATGATTGTACGTCACCCAGCTCCCTTTACGATGGTACGTCGTCACTACTCCAATCGCTATCTATCCCTACTATTAAAGTACGGAGCGTTTCTGCCCGTCCGTCATACTTTTTATTAAAAAAACCTAAAAAAAATTAAATAACCCGCAGTCCAACATTAAGTGTTGTCGGACTTCGGCCCAACTGCGGTAGCTGTTATCTCGCACGCTTGGGCGCTGGTTAGTATACTACGCTCAGCTGCAATGGAGTAGGCCCAATTCGCCCTGTTTTCAGTCCATTTAGGTCCCTGACATTTATTATTTACAAAGAATATGTTAAACATGATCATAGTATAACTTTGCAACCGTAACTCGGATTAGAATAATTTGTATATGTAATTTAATCAGAAAAATGCGTAGTTTCTAATCATCCTACTACTTGTTCTTGTAAACCACTTTAAAATTCTGTTTTGGGCATAACCTTAATTAATCTATTTAATTGTTATGGTATATTTTGGAAAATGCTAACACACAATATATCATTTATATAGAGAGAGTATGTTAGCAGGGTCTATATATATATAGATTGGAGGGAGTATAAAGGATAAGTTTTAATGAACATATAGGAGTAATAAAGAAATGAGAGAATAAAGGGCGTGCGACAATTTTTTATTAATCTTCAAGCGTATGCAGAAATGGCCTAAAACACATTTAATATAATTCTTTTATTGAGATTTTTCTCATGACTTGGTGCAAATTTTAAATATTGTTTCAACTTACAAGTAATGCTTGGTATGAAAAAAAAATGCTCTTTAAGATCAGATTAGTCGTACAAAAATCGTACCAAAAACCGTTTTGATTTTTTTTACCGTTTCAAAAAAAAATCGTACCCAAAGTATTGTATGCATGCTTCTTAATGTACTACTGGTATGAATTTCTAGTAGAACTCAGTGTGCGCCTCTCTACCGTGGTCGCGCACAATTCGAAAGTTGTTGGGCCGTGCTGACGGGAAGTGGACACTTCAATTATCTCTCCGGTTGCAACGCACGGGCATATTTGCTAGTCGTTATAAATGTCCCTACCAGACGATTGGGTATGTCACCCCTGCACTTACCAAATGAATCTAAATGATACATCCTCCCCCACACCAAAAATGCTAAACGTACAAACATTTACATAACCTTACGGGCCTTTCCTAAACTACTCTTCACCGCCCCCCTGATTTTCACCCGGGTGGGGCCCTTCCCTCACCCTTAATCCAATTAAAATATGACAACTAAGAAAACAGCCCGTAAGCTTATGTAAAAATTCGTACGTGTAGCATTGTTGCCCCCACACTTATCAAAACAAATGAACCTAAATGCATGGTAAGTCCTCTCCCACACTTATCAAAACAAATGAACCTAACTGGTACGTCCTCCCTGCACTTACCAAAAACACTTGTCAAAACAATTGAGCGTGGATTTGGTGTTTGATTAATGTCTCTTGTTCTGGCAACGCATGTGCATTTTTTTTCGAAAAGGAGGTTGAAACCCCCGGCCTCTGCATCATTAAATGCACACAGCCATTTTTATTAAATTATTCAACAAAGGCCTGATAAAAATATGCATCAAACAACTCGAAGCCACCACTCACACCTACAAACTCGATAACGAGGAATGCCACCACTCCCCACCATCTAGAACCGGGATCACCGCCGATCCGCCCGCATGACGTACAAGGAGCATACACCCAGTGCGGCAAACCCAAAGCGTACACCACATGCACACACTTCAGAAGCCGCCACCACCATTGAACCACTGACCCATCTGCAGAAAAGAGATCTGCATCATCCTTGCACTACTGGAAAAAGGCTTATAGGTGCCCCCTAAAGAGTGGCAGGCGCGGCCAAGCACCCGCCACAGCTACTTTGGAAAAATTGCAATGGCGGGCGCAAGTAAGGACCCGCCACTGGTACACTCTTGCTAATGTCTTCATGGGCAAAAGGAAGCAGTAGCGGGCGCTTACAAAAGCCCGCCACTGATGCCTCGCTAATCAGTGGCGGGCACTTTATATCGACCGCCACAGCTATATTTGGTTGACCCCACCCACCGGTTTCAAATTTTGTAAGAATTCGCAGTGGCGGGTCCTGCATAGCGCCCGCCACAGCTATATTTGGTCACCCTGCCGCCTACCACTCAAACATAGCTATCGCGGGTACTATAGGCTGCTCGTCACTGTTATGCACGACCTTATCCACCCCGCCCCCCACCCGCAGCCAGTCAAATCTTATCCATCCAGACACAACTCTTTCTCCCTCTGTCTCTCTCTCGCTTTGCCGTCGTCGCCTGCGGCCTGGCGTCGTCCGCCGTCGCCACCGGCGAGGTTGCGGTCCGCCGCCTCGAACGGCGTCGCGGACCCGATCTTCCCCGTCGCCTGCGCCGTCCGTCGCCGCCTTGAAATTCCTCGGCCTCACCGTCCAACGCCACCTACAACTACTTCCCCGTGACCATCGCCCACGCCTTCCTCCGCCTCCAACGTCGTCGGCGTCCCCGTCAAACTCGTCGTCCGCCTCCGCCTCTGCCATTGTCCTCGTCCCGCCCGCCCTCCGCCTTGAATTTCTTTTATGTAGTCATGAACATTTTCCAAACTCGCGAACATTTTTTACAAATTTGTGAATATTTTTGTAAATCATTAACATTTTTTGAATTCGCGAATGTACTGCTATAAATTTTTAGAAAACAATTTGAAACTCGTGAACATTTGTTTTGGATCACCAAACATTTTTTGAATCGAGAAACATTTTTTGTGAACAATTGTTTAAATTCATAAATATTTTTCGTTTTTGAGACAATTTTTTGTAATGCGTGAATATTTTTTTCGAATTCAGGAACATATTTTGAATTGATTTTTTTTAGTTCACGAACTCTTTTAAGAATTCATTAAAAAAAATTGAATTCACGATCATTTGAATCGCGAACATTTTTTGAATTCACGAATATTTCTTTCAGTTCTGCGAATATTTTTTAATTCGAGAACAAATTTTTAAACTAATGAATATTTTTTTGAAATTTTATTTTTGGTATGAAAACCCGACCATTATTTGACATTCAAAACTGTTTCTAAATCCCGTACAATTTTATAGAATAAAAAAAAAACAAGAAAAGGAAACAAAAAAACAGGGGCGCCCCGCCCCCATATGGGCCGGCCCAAAAGCACGCGCTAGGGGAGCAGGGGTTTTCGCGCTAGGTCGGTCACCACGATCCGCGCGTGAAATAGGAGTCCCCGGCCGGGCCTCCAATTTCCGACAAGTAGCCCTCGAAAAACAAAAAAAAATCTCCGACAAGCGAGCACAGCGCCGTCGCAGCGTTGATCGTCACTTCCATCGCAGCCTCTCCGCTGGCTGGTCCGGCCTTCACCATGGCCGACTCGACCTTGCTCCTCATGCGTCTCCTTCCGCCTGGCGACACGTCGGCGGGGTTCGCTTCTCAATCGGGCGGCGGCCGCCGCACCTCTTGTTCGCAGCCGGAGGAGGCACAGGTGAGGAGACTGCATTTCCCATGCTCTGCCCCCATGTGCCGTTTCTGGTATGGCCGGTTGTAGCAGCGCGATGTCGTGGTCGTAGTAGCGCGCCGTGCCGATCGCAGCATTGCCCCACCATGGCTGTAACACACAACATCCAACGCCGGCCTCGCGCGCATCCCCGAAGAGGATGGTCAAGGTCGCAGCCGAGGAGGCCGAGGTTGCAACAAGGTCGAGCCGCTGCCACCGGCTCGCTGGGCACGACTGGGAGGAGGTTGGGGGCAAGGGCAGCCATGAAATCAATGGCGACGATGCGGCCTTTGTAGCAACCTCATGGTGGTTTGCAGGAGGAGGAAAGGGCGTGAAGTCGAGCGATACGCAAAAGTGGAAGCGAGAGAGAGCGAGATTTAGGAGGCAACGTGCGGCCAGCCGGAGGAGGCGCAGGTGAGGAGCCTGCATATTTTTCCCATGCTTTGATTGATCATGAACTTAGTCTGTAATGTAAGCCATGTAACCAAAATATCGCAACTATTACTATTAGGCTGCATGCAGTCTCAAAATTCAGACAAGAGGATGTGAATTTTTTTATTTTTTTTCGAAAAGGAGGAAGACCCCCGACCTCTGCATCTGAACGATGCATGCAGCCACTTTATAAATTATTCACACAAGACCTTACAAAGTAATACAACAGTAAGACTAAAGCCACCGTCTAGACAACATCTGTCGCTACCACTATCCAGTTGATGAAGGGATGCTGATAGTCTGGGCCTAATACCAAACAGACCTCGCAGCGAAACCTAACATCTAAGACCTGAGGCCCCAACCAGGACGCCTGCCGGGTATGGGGCACCCACCGGTCCGGCGCACAGTCAGAGGCCGCCGCCGCCACCTGCCACCAATCCATCTTCAGAGCTGTACTACTGCATCAACCTTGCCTGGTCTAGCTGCCGTCGACGCCACCACGACGCCAGACAGCGTCACCCTCCTGCGCGAGTCCATCATCGCACATCAGACGCCTAATCTCCAGGGCGCCATGCCATCGAGATCTGTCACCATCAATGTGTATGATGAAGCACCGCTCCACCAAAGACGTCGTCCACTTGTCCCTCGAGCCCGCGTACACCTCCAAGAAAGACGCCCCCAAGGGAGAAACGACGCAATTGCGCCGTCGTCTTCTAATCTATCAATCTAGGGTTTCCCCCGGAGGTAGTAGATAAAAGTCTAGAACTTCTCCATGGCGATGCCTTCAAGAAGGGAACGACACCGTAGAGCGCCGCCACCGCCGGTTTTGGCATCTAGCCAAGAGCAGGTTTTCACCCAGATCTGTTCGAAGAACTCCATCCGCTTCTTGTGCACGGACCGCCGCCTTCTCTGTCGAAGACTAGACCAAAAGGATCCGGCCGTCGCCGCCAGATCCATGCAGCCAGCACCGAGAGATGACGACAGTCTCCTGTACCGGAGTTAGCACGAACCGGAGCAGATCGAGTCGGAGACGATGATGCCCCTGGAGCTCCGGCAGACCAACGAGCCGCCGGCACCACCGCGTCCAGTTCGCCGGCCACGCCGGGCCGCCGCCACCCCCCGCGCCGTCCGGGTCAGAGAGGGAGCCGCCGACCGCGCACAGGGGCCACCGCCGCCTGCACACGCCGGAGCGCCGCCGCGAGCCCAGCGCCCGCCACCGCCTGCCGGGGGCCGCCGCCGCGCGCCCCGCTCCCCGCCACCGCTCGCCGAGGCCTGCCGCCTCGTGCCCGACCGCGAGCGCCGCAGGACACCGTCGCCAACCGCCTAGATCCGCCGCCCGCGGAGGAAGGGGAGCCGGGAGAGGGAGTCCCCCCGCCGCCGCCGTCTGCCACGCGGGTTTCCCCCGGCGGCGTCACCCGGCGTGAAATTACTCCAGTGATTGTAACTTACTTGCCGAAAATTTGTTCCCAATGTAGCTTACTTGCTGAATATTTGTTCAGGATTAACTCTCAACTATGCTAATCGTAACTCATAGGTGTGACTCATCATTCCTGTTTTTGAACCTTTGCTTGTAGTGGGCGATGCTTTTGTTGTCGAAAGTGCGACAAATGTGAAGTTCTCTAGTTAGTTAACGGTCCCAGGCTACACGGAGCCTCTCATCACCCTTGGCACAGGTACATACATCTTGCCCAAATCCTCCCGAGATCAAAAAAATCCTTAACTTATATACAGGTATCAGTTATATCGTTTACAGTTTTCGATTTGAATTCTAGCTCACTCTAGGTTACAGAGACAAGTTCTTTTTTTTTGAGGAATCACCGGGGGGAGAGGATCCCCACCTGTATATATATTGCTCAAAGTGGCCCAAAGGCCAAGGTGTTACAAAGAGATTACAGGGTCACGGAGATCCGTGATGAGAGGTAGTCGCGCCAAGACAAGGCAGCGACCTTATCGCTCGGTTCTTTAAACCGAAGAGTCCATAGATCGAAGTCCCTACATAAACTAGAAATGGTTACAGTAGGGGTATGACATTCATTCCGAAAGGCAGCAGCGTTTCTTGACTCCCAAATTTTCCATAGGATAGGCATATGGATCTCAGGCCAAATTTAGGAGGCCAGCTGCACCGGTGTGGGTGTAGCCCATAGGTCTTGGAACAGAGACAAGTTCTTCGTCAAGGTATACGCCTCTGCGTTCTACGTGGACAACTGCATTGGACTCAATACCGAGCAGTGGAGTGAAAAGGTCGGCATTCAGACTTTTGACGCTTCCTCGGTTTTTGACTCCATTTTCAAAGGTAAGATCCAAACACCAACTAGCAAATAGCCCATGGAGTGCATCAATCTGTAATACATGCTGACTGAACGGTGTACTAAGCATGCAGCACCGGTTGTGAATCTCTTGAGTATAACTCTCGTCAGAGATGTTGATGGCAAGACCTTCGTGAAGGCTTTGGACGACGTTATCCCTTGCCGGATTCAGAAACCGACTGACGAGGAAGAATCTTCATTGTCAACCTTCCGGAATAACTTTTTAGGGCGCAGTCTCAAACAGTCAACAAGCATCTATTTGACTTGGTTGGAACCCTCAAGAATGCTGGTGAGTTTGTTAATAATCAGTCCCACTACGGTCAACATTTAAACAACTACTCCCTCCGTCCCAAAATAAGTGTCTCAAGCTTAATACAACTTTGTACTAGAACTAGTACAAAGTTAAGACAGTTATTTTGGGACGGAGGGAGTACATTGTAGTGTCCACTGCCCGTGGTCTTGGTATGAGTCAACCGGCAGTGCAAGGAGTTGATAGGGCTTTATTCCCCACGAGCCTGGGTTAAGGATCTCTGATCCAACTTATGTTGCAAGGCTCTTCCTCCAAATTCGTCGAGAAAACACGAATATATTTAGGATTAACACTAAATTGTACCTATGCTGCTAGCCTTTTTGCAGAACATACCCTTTTTGAGAAGCCGAGAGTTGACTAGAAAGTCAACGACAAGTCGACAAAGAACAAGTGAACAAGTTTCCAAGGTCTAGGTTTTCCATGCGAAATACTAGAAACCATGCTGTTAGACTTGCTGCTACTGCATATTATATCCTTTTTGAGAATTAGACAGTTAACTGGAAAGTCAACAACAGCGAACAAGCCACCCAAGATCTACACTTGTAATGCAAAATACTAGAGATGTAATGTTAATGTCCCGTAATACCACGACATCTATGGTGACAGGATAATAGCATTGCGGTCATTTGTGGGCCATAACATTGTCCGTGCTTTACTTAATAAGAAATATAATATTTGGTGGTATTCTCCTTTTTCAGAACAGAGTTGAAGATGCAAATAAATTCATTGACCAATATTCGTTCAAAGGAAAATGAAAATCACTGATCGAAATTTGTGGAAAAAGAGAAGGAAAGCTCAAAGAAATGATTAACTTGTTGAAATTGATTCCTTCCTGATATTAATAGAAGATTTTTCATCCTGTAACTTCTGCTTCGGTAGATCTCGATTTCGACAGATCAAATTGTGCTGATAGGGAAATAGAATTGTGGCCGTTTGTGGGCCATAACCTTGTCTGGGGTTTGCTAAAAAAAAAACCTTGTCTGGGGTTTGCTATGAAATAATAGTTGGCAGTGTTTTCTTTTCTCGGATGAAGTTGTGTAGCACCTATTAAGATGCAAATAAGTTCGATTGATCAATATTCAAATTCTCAGAAAATTGAAAATCACTAAACCAAGTTTGTGGGAGAATAGACAGAAAGCTCGAAGAAACGATTCACTTGTTGAAATCAATTCCTGACGGTGCTAGATTTTTCTTTTCATCCTGTAACTTGTGCTTCTGTAGGTCTCGATTTCGACAGATCAAGGTCCATGCCAAGTGGACGCTGAGATCAAATCAGCCACCGTCAATTATGCTCTGTACCATGGCTTCTTCGGTAGCTCTCCAGTATCGCCTGCCTTGAGGTCTTCCACTGCCCAGCTTCTAGAAGCTATTCTTACAAAGTGACATACAAATCAGTGTCGTGTATGGTTCCTGAAGACAAAGTGCAGAGTGATGAATGAATAGTGCAGTAGTTGTCTTGGATATTGCTTCTCATGTATTTGCAGTTGAATCACAGATTGTAGTACACCATGATGCAATTTCTCATCTAGAGTCTCATAACAAAAATTTAAAACTGCCCCTCTAGACATTGTAGATTGCCATGTCAAGAGTCCATGTGAGAAAAAGTTATAACGATCGATGATGTGCACCGGAACAGTTCAAATCAAGAAAGTTTGCCGCTAGTTGAGGGGTCCAATTTCTATTAAGAAAAGACCAATCATTTTACCTTCTTTTTTACTCTTGACACTACTTTTGATTTATTTTACAACCATAATCGCAGTTCTTGTTATGTTTTGGTAGGTTCTAGCTCCACCACATGTTGTCGATGTGCGACGTACTGTGTATACAGCTTAACTGAATTATCTCTCTGGTGCATTTTTTCTTCAACCAATATAATATCTTAGCTCTTCGTGAGTAGTCGTGGTACACATTTCTGCCTTTTAATGCTTTTGGAAAGGACTTGTTGCGAACCACATGTGTTGGCTGTATGTGAAATACATATAGCCCCGTCGTTCATGTCTGCTTCCTCTCCACAAAAAAGCGAAAAGAAAAGGACATCCATATGTGCAAACTACTATATATGTATATGTATAGATTCGAGTTTCAAGTGTGAACTATGTATGTACTCCCTCCATTCTAAAATAAGTGTCACGTATTTAAAACAAAGTTGGTATAATTTTATACTAAATTTCTCACGCTTTCGCCCCGTTTTATAAGTAAACCAATAACCGAAGAAATACATGGCCAAACGATAGAAAATGATGAGGTAGCCCTCTTACAAAGCCGATTCTGAGATATCCGGCACACATAGAACGCATGCGACCACGCTACCAACAACGAGCACCAGACGAACCATACATCCTCGTGCTACTACCTAGCACACCTAAGCTCCACGACAACACCTCCAAGAGGGAGAACGGCACAGAGCGTCGCAGCTGCCGAGTCCACACGAGACAAATGTATTCACCTAGAGCTCTGACACAGAGAAAAGAACCACATCGACGTGGAAGCACGAAACTTTCGCTCCATAACTCACCCGTGCCACCACGAGGCCGCCAGGAGGAGCGACGATGTCAGACCTCCAGATCCGGATCAGAACGCCGCACCTCCGGGAGAGGGCACGTCCGAGCTACCCGCGCAACACCTCCTGCTGCCCACACAACCCAGGAGAAGAGCCACTACCACCACCGCAATGATGTCCGCCAAAGAGAAACCATGCGGACTGCCATCCGGGGCGGCAGCCCCGCCATCCCTGTCGCGAGGGAGCATGACTCTGTTTGTCCGGAGATGTGAATAATTAAGCTAGGGTGGTATAAGTTATGCTATTGCAACCTGTGTTTGGTTTGGTGATTATGTAAATGATGTTAGCTTTAATCTTGATTCATATATCCACATGTTTTGTTTTCGTCTACATGTAGTTCAGGTCCTAGAAAGTGTACGCCGATGAAGGTTCAGCCATGCACACGCGAGGCGAGATACCAGGCTGCCGTGTGAAGCGGCGAGCCGGCGAGATGCCGATAGTGCTGCGCTGCGGGAAGCAACTGTGCGTGGAGAACCGTAATACGTACTGGTAGTTTTCTTTCTTAAAAATCATACGCACTGTAGTTAGTACTACCTTTGTCCTCCCCTGGCACGGCCTTGTGACACAACGACCATTGTCTTCCCCATTAAGAACACCACGGCCTTGTCGCCGCCGCCACTCAGTTCCAGCCTCTTCGTCACAATCTCAGCCTCGCCGCCGCATCCACTGACAGCCCCATCGCAACCGCATCCACTGACGCCCACTCTTGCCAGCGTTGTGGCCGCTTCATGCTGCCGTCGGAGTACTACAAGGCCCGCCTACCTAGGGTCGCCTGCAGCCCTCGGCCTACCATCGCTACCTCCACGGTCATTTATTTGTTTATTAGATTTATATGTATAGAATGTCCAAAATGAGAAATTCCGGCTAAAAGAGACCAAGGCAAATCAAATGGGTCGGCCGGTTGAGCGCAGTGCCCCCAAATGCCTAGACAAGGGGCGGATGCCTCCGCTGCTGGCGACCCAAACGGATAAAAAGCAGACACTTTTCTCATCAGTTTGGGATGCTTTTTTTCAGTCAATGTAATATCTTGTTGTTTGACGTGTTTTTGTGCTTTCTGTTTTCAGAAAATCTAAATTTAGTTTTTCAAGTGCAAGTTATACATGTCTTTGTTTGGGTGTACATACACATACGTACATGCGATACTCAATTCTTGTTTCACCTTTACGTGCATTCATGCACATGAGTTTGTTCACGTACCATCTAATGTACTTGCCCTAGATACTATTTGGTTTAGTTTTACACACACACGCAGGATTACACTTTGGAAGGCCAAATCCACGACTATGTTATGCACGCATGGTAACATACGGTGTACGTATCTCTTTGAGTACCCGTATACCGGCGACCTGGCCGGCGTGTATTTATACGTCCCCGTATACCCAGTAAAAGAAATAATAATAAAAATGAAGAACGACCAAGACATTAAGGAATCTCTTCGGCGATGGCTTTGACCCCACCTGTAGTCACTTGAGAGCTAACCATATACGTATAAGTTGTTTGCTTTGGCAGGAGTACGGGTCAAGAAGATCGGCTGAAGGGATAAGCATGCAAGGTGGATCGGCGCGTTGCCGTCCTTATCGCTTCCAAGAAAATCGGCAGCGGCCGAACGGCGGCTGCGCGTCACACAGCGCCATCTCCTCCTGCCTATAAATACAGCCAGGGGAGCCAGCCATAGAGAGGGCCAGAGGAAGCACCCGAGAGCACGCAGCCATCCATTCATCCATCACGCACGCACACATTCATCCACGACGAGCACTCCATTGATCCAGCCATCGTCTACATACACAACCCGACGCACATCAACACATCCATCCAGCCTCACGCCGCAACACATCCATCCATCACGCGGGTCCAGGAGAGAGCGGAGACAAGAGGGAAGAAGAAAGAAGGGCAGGCTCGTCGAGGTGCACACGGCGACGGCGAAGGGACTGGACGACCAGAAGGCCACGGAGATGAAGCTCGTCTTCCCTGATGGTAAAGACACCATCTAGCTAATCTCTCTTCTCTTTTTATTTCATGCATGCAGCACGCACACGCACGGGCCATGTACCATCCGAGGACCGACGAAGATGACGCGAGCACGTTCGGACCGCCGCCGGAGATGGAGCCACCGAAGCCGTGAACGACGACGACACGGAGCTTGCCGAGGTGCCGCCCGTCATCGACGTCGTCAAATCAACCACGGGGGACGACGACACGGAGCCCGCCATCGTGCCGCCCATCGCCAACGTCTTCTCGTGCCCACTTCTTCGCGACGGCGCCGTGGAGGACGACGGCATGGAGCTGGCCGAGGTGCCGCCCACTTCGTCAAGCCGGCGCCATGGAGGACGACGACACGGAGTTCGCCAAGACGCTGCCCACCGTCGACGTCTCCGAGCCGGCGCAGTGGAGGACGACGGCATGGAGCTCGCCGAGGTGCCGCCCACTCCGTCGAGCCGGCGCCATGGGGGACGACGGCATGGAGCTCGCTGAGGTGCCGCCCACTTCGTCAAGCCAGCGCCATGGAGGACGACGACACGGAGCTCGCCAAGATGCTGCCCATCGTCGACGTCGCCAAGCCGGTGCTATGGAGGTCGATGCCAAGGAGATCGCCATCAGCACTCTCCCACTTCGTCATGACGGCGCCATGGAGGACGACGGCACGGAGCTCGCAAGGACGCTGCCCACCATCATCATCGTCAAGCCGGCGCCATGGAGGTCAACGGCACGAAGGCCGTCATCGCCACTCGCCCACTTCGTCACGATGGCACCATGGAGGACGACGACACGGAGCTCGCCAAGACGCTGCCCACCGTCGATGTCGCCAAGCCGGTGCCATGGCGGTCGATGCCAAGGAGAACACCATCACCACTTACTCACTTCGTCACGACGGCGCCATGGAGGACGACGACACGGAGCTCGCCAAGATGCTGTACACCGTCGACGTCGCCAAGCCGGTGCCATGGAGGTCGATGCCAAGGAGATCGCGGTCGCCACTCGCCCACTTCGTCACAACGGCGCCATGGAGGACGACGACACGGAGCTCTCCAAGAAGCTGCCCATCGTCGACGTCGCCAAGCCGGTGCTATGGAGGTCGATGCCAAGGATATCGCCATCACCACTTGCCCACTTCTTCACGACGGCGCCGCTGAGGATGATGACACGGAGCTCGCCGAGCTGCCGATCACTTCGTCACGACGACGTCATGGAGGTCGACGGCACCGAGGTCGTCACCACCGCTCTCGTCCACTTCGTCAAGCCGGCGCCACGGAGGACGACGACATGGAGTTCGCCATCACCGCTCTCATCTACTTCATCTCGATGGTGCCACGGAAGACGACTACATGGAGCCCGCAGAGAGGCCACCCATCGCCGACGTCGTCACGGAGGTCGACGGCATCGAGGCCGCCGCCACCGCCCTCGTCTACTTCGTCAAATGCGCCACATCATGAAGACGACACCCTACAACAACACCCGCTGCCACTCGCGTCTCGCTCATCGGAGGCCGGAGCCAACCGAGGTGGCGCCACCCGAAGACAAGGCGCAACGGCGAGGCGACACGACGCGACTTCAACAACAACAACACCGCTCCTCTGCCGACTCGTGAGACGACACCTTGACTACGCCGACTGCCGTAGACTCGGCGTCCGGTCGGAACGAGGCGTCGACCACACCGGTCATGCTGATGCAAGCAACGCGACGGTCTTACACCGACGCCGATCTCCACCAACAATTACTCCCGCGAGGCATTGCCCCTTGTGTACCCCAAAGAAGCTTCCGGTCGTCAAGAAGTCCGAGCCGAGCGCGATCCATGCTTCCCCAACAAGAACTACTCCAACGCCTTCAAGACCGACGAGGCAGGACGGCGAGGGCGGGCGCGGCCACAGCAAAGGCCACGCTACTTGCGGCACGTGTACCGACGAGGACACGGGCTTTGCCGCCGCCCCCACACACACCATCATCATCATGCATGGAGAACGTGAAGTGAAGACGACGATGACGACCGCACAGCTCAATCGGAGGTATCCTGCGGAGCAACCCGCGGGAGTAATTAACCGGGAGCCTTTCGAGGCCCCGGGAACCAGGATATCGCACAATCGCATAGTCAGCTTGGTCGCGCTAGTAGGCCACGGAGCGCACTTTTCTATATGGAAACTTGTAATTTTGTTTCTGCAATGAGATTAATGAAATACTTGTTTCCGTACCCTTCTTTTTGTGTACTATGGTACACTGGCACGCCCGCACATTTACATTGTTTTTCCCCGGCGCAAGAGAGAAATACACTCCCCTTTCCTTTCTCCCGGAGTTTCTTTTAGATATTTTTCTCGTGTCAAACACTTGTTCCTTGGTGATGGGTCGTAGTACCTTTAATTCCTTTTGGAAAGGACTCGTCGCGAACCACGTGTGATGCTAGCTGTGTCTGAAATACGTAACCCCAATGTTTATGCCTGCTTCCACCCCAGAAAAAGGAAGAAAAAGACATCTACTACTATGTAGCTACTGCCCATACGGCCATACCGCCTATAAATAGCTAGGGCTGGGCATGGGATAACGAAGCAAACACACCCACACATACACATACACATACACATGATGCACTTGCACAGCATGGAGGGCACCAGGAAGAAGGCACTCATCGGTGCGGTGGCTGCATTGGTGGTTCTGCAGCTGCTCATGGCGGCAGCTCGGACGGCCATGGCCCGGTCACTGGAAGAACCGGAGAAGAGGGCATGGACAGCAAAGCCAAACATAGCAGTAGAGCACAGCATACTGCCTAACAGGGGAGGAGACCCCGGCTGCGGGTGGGAGACATGCTACAGCGGCATCTGCGTCCAGAGTCAGTGCAGCTGCTCAGACTACCCGTATTGCCGGAACAGTTACGGCGGGTAAGGAACCCGCTGCGCTCGGCTCTTCCATGGACCTACGGACCCCTAAAACATTGGGTCCGTTTCTCTCTCAGACAAGCTACTATCGTATGTATGTATGTGTGGAGATGCGGATGAGGGCGGTGTACGTTGTGCTGCTAATTAAGCACCTGTGTTTGGGTTTGGTGAGCAAATAAACGATGGCGTGTGTGCTTGTGTGTGTGTTGGATGCATTGTAACTCGAACACATTTAAAATATGAACTTTCCAACGATGTTCATGTGCTTAAATATAAAAATGGCTTTTGCTTGTCTGGTAGTTTTCATCGTTAAGCTTGTGATATACTCCCTCCGTTCCATAATGTAGTGCGCCCGCGCTTCCCAAAATCTAAGTTTGACCATGAATTTGACCAACGAGACCGATTGTGGCGGGAGCAAAAACTATACCATTGAATTCGTATTTTCGATAAGAATTCAGTGGTATAGTTTTTACCCCCGCCGCAATCGGTCTCGTTGGTTAAATTCATGGTCAAAGTTCAAGCTCGAAAACCGAGGACGCACTACATTATGGAACGGAGGGAGTAGTGCCTAGAGGAGCAATTTTAGTTATCAGATTTGCTAAGTCACATCTAGATGTGATATAGTTATCTCGCATCTAATGTCTCCATGGTTCGATTATAACATCAAGATTCATCTTTTTTTTTCTTCCGCATCTGCGTTTTTCTATGTGTTGTTTTGTCCCGTGTTGGGCCTGCATTTTTGGCCTGTTTTTCACGTGGGCTACAGCACAGGGAGAGGAATTTTTTCCTTTTGCGAGGCCAAAGAGACTTCACTAATAAAGCAGCAAGTTATTTCTAAAAAAAAAAACTAATAAAGCGGCAAGCAAGTCTGCATTACATATATAGGTCAGGTACCTCCTTTGGCCCTGACCCAAGCCACACCGCGGTGCACCTTTTTATCAAAAAAAAGAAAGAAATGACTAACAACATTTTGCTGAAGCACAGGGTGAGTAATTGAAAGCGAAGACCAATGGGGAGTCTGGGTGGATGCATAGATAGTTGTCCACACAAATGAAAGAGATCGCACAGGGGGTCATGGAGCGGGAGTAGTATTTTGTGATTGGGACAAAATCCTAAATATCCAAATCAGTGAGAACGGAGGTTGATTCTAGTCGTGGTTTCGGTTGTTTTATAAGCAGACCCCTTCTTTGTGTGTGTGTGTTTCCGTTGCGACGCAGTAAATTTTGCGTCCTATCAATGAAATTGTGTGTCTTAGTTGTAACCCCATTTCTTTCATTTGTTTTGAGCGTTTTTTGTGTTTTCTATCTATACATTTTTAATGTGTTTACATTTCTAAATAGTACTTACAAGTTTTTTGTTCTTTTCAGTTCTTCTTTTTTTCTCTGTTATCTCTATCCATTTTTTTCTTTGGTTTTTCCATTTTGTGTCCTTTATATTTTATTTGTTTCTTTCTCTCCTTTTCATTTTTTTCTTTTATTTTATTTTTGTCTTTCTAAAAAATCATGAATAAGATTTTTATGAATATTTTTAGAAATTTTGGAAATATATTTTACAGTTAGCACCTTCTAAATTCGTGAATATTTTGTTATACGGAACGATGTCTTGCCTAAGTTTGCCACTATCCAATTTAGTTTTTGTAACTTTCATGCAAGTGCTCAATCTCCCCCATTTTTGTTTTGTCGCACATCCTTTTTGTTGGCCTATTTAGCTTTATTTTTGCTGACTCAATATCACGGCGCACTAGCAGCCCAGTTTGTTGTGTTGTTTTTAGGTCGCGACGTAGAATTGAAAGAGACAAGAAAAGAGGAGCTCCATCGTGGTCGCTGCATTCCCAGTTCATTTCAAAGGCCTCTCATTCCTTTTAGGGTTCTTCAACATGAGATTTAGCAATGTCTTATCTAAGTTGACGTCCATCGGATCTTGCTACAGTTTTTTTCCGCAAAATCTTGATCTCGCGCCGTCGGTCGATGTATTTCCATGTCGCCTTGTTATGTTTGGTCCACTTGTCGGCTCATTGTGTTCGCATCTATTTCTTTGTCAGTCTTTCTCTACTTGTGCTCTTGTGCCCGTTTTCATGTCGCATGCGTTGTAGAAGTGAAAGAGACAGCCTATGTCATTTGTCGTTGCCTATTTGTATTTCCTTTTCATGTCCAATGACGAAGACGTACACTTTACGACACAGCAAGGGATCTACCCCTTGTTCTCCTAGTTGCAAATCCACGCTCAACACGCAACTAGAGGCCCACCCCCTTTTTCTCCGAGTTGTAATTTCACCTCTAACATGTAATTTTTGTTGTCCCGGTTTCAAGTCTACCTACGATTCACAACTGGATCCGAGCTAGTTTTCTTCCATTTACAAGTTACCCATCGATAGGCAACTAGGGTACCTTTTTCCTAGTTCAACCTTCACCATCGACATGCATCCGGGGGGGGCTCCTTTTTGTCCCAGTTGCAAATCCACCCTGGCATGCAATTGGGGGAGGGGCACCTTTTTCTTATCCCAGTTGCAAGTCCATCCTCGACACACAATTGGGGCCAACTCATTTTTGTCCTATTTGCAAGTCCAACTACACCCCTGACATGCAATTGGATGGTTTGTCTTTTTATCCCAGTTCCAAGTCCATCATCATTACACAACTAGGGCCCGACCAATGGCGTCCCAATTGCAACTCCACCCCCGACTCGCAATTGGGGCTTGTAGTAGTGTAGTTGCCCCATTTGCATGTCCACCCTCGACTCGCAACCAAATGCTTATAGTAGTTGTATTTGCCTCAGTTGCCAGTCCACCTTCGACTCGCAACTAGGGCTTGTAGTAGTGTAGTTGCTCTAGTTGCAAGTCCACCCTCGACTTGTAACTGGGGCTTGTAGTAGTTGTAGTTCTCCTATTGCAAGTCCACCATCGACTCGTAACTGGGAGACTTTTTGTAGTTTTAGTTGCCTCAATTGCAAGTTCACCCTAGACTTGCAACTGGTAGCTTGTAGTAGTGTAGTTTCCCCAGATGCAGGTCCAACCTCGACTCACAACTGGGGACTTTGTAGTAGTGTAGTTTTCATATATTCAAGTCCAACCACGAGTAATAACTGGGGGCTTTGTAGTAATGTAGTTTCCCTAGTTGCAAGTCCAACCTCGACTCGTAACTGGGAGCTTTGTAGTAGTGTAGTTGCCTCGGTTGTAAGTCAAACCTCGACTCGCAACTAGGGGCTTTGTAGTAGTGAAGTTGCCTAACTGCAAGTCCATTCTTAACTCGCAACCGGGGCCTTTTGTAGTTGTAGTTGTCCTATTGCATGTCCACCCTCGACTCGCAACTAGTGCTTTGTAGTCGTGTATAGTTTCCCCAGTTGCAAGTCCACCCTTGACTTGCAATTGGGGGATTTTTTTAGTTGTAGTTGTCGTAGTTGCAAGTCCACCATGGAGTCGCAACTACGGCATTTTTTGTAGTTGTAATTTTCCCCAGTTGCAAATCCACCCTTAACATGCAACAGGAGGCTTATAGTACTGTAGTTGCCCATGTCGCAAGTTCACACACCGACTCGCAATAGGGGTTTATTTGTAGTAGTGTAGTTGTCCCACTTGCAAGTCCACCAATGTCTCGCAACTGGGCTCATAGGTGTTGTTGTCGTCTAGGTTGCAAGTACACCCCTTGACTTGCAACATGGTCGTATTTGTGTTCCAACCCAATTGCAAGTCCACCATTGAATCGCAAGTTGTCCCGTATGTATTGGTTTCCTCCCGATTACAAGCCTACCCGTTGACCTGCATCTTGCCTCATTTTTTTGTTCTTGTCCCAGCTTTAAGCCCCCCTCGATTCGCAACTAGGCTCGTAGTAGTGTTGTCCCACTTGCAATATAGGAACTGTAATTATTGAATGACCTTCGTTTAGCCTTAAAGCTTCCACCACCGTGATATTGTCCATTCTTACCACAACATTGTTGCGTCCTATGTTTTGTATAAGTTTGAGCCCTTCAAGTAACACAACAGCTTTTGCAGAAACAATGTCGGCCACGTGCTCGAGTCGAGCCGTGGATGCCAAAAGAAATGTTGTTACCGTAGATGACACGTAGGGTCGAGGTCCAATCGATAGTGACCGTAAAAAAACATGTTGAGTAGCAAAAAAAAAAAATTTGGTGCCCAGGCTAATCTATACCCGATGAACAGTAAAAACTAATAAAATAGAAAATAAATCCAATTTTTTTGTGATGCGAGATGCTCAAATGCTTGATGTCGTACAAATTTTTAGTTTGTTTGGACATTTGAGGAGCTCGTGACAAAAAAGACCAAACCCAGTGCTCCTCTAGTGTCCAAACAAGCTAAAATTTTGCACGAACCTCACGCATTTGACCATGTTGCACCAAAAAAAGAATTGGATTTTTTTTGCTATTTTTATTTTATTGTTCATAACCGGGTGTAGATTTTTTTTTTTTAGAACCACCAAGCTTTATTATTCATAGTTCGCAAACCTGGGGATACAAACGGGGCCATGAGGCTGTCCCAACCAGACATGCCTACCACAATCTAAAGAATGAGAAAACTTGGCTAGTAAATGGGCTTTTCTATTCGACGCCCGACCCTTGAAACAAAAACAACAATTAAACTCGGCTACCCTCAACTTAATGTAAGCTACAATTATACCACGAATACCAATGCAGCCCCGTTAATACCCTCGGTGTAGATGAGCCCATGTGTAGAATAGCCGCTTCCTATTATTTATTTTTCAAGAAGACACGCCGCTAAAGGATCTCAACCCATCTGGCCGAGGCTATTTGGGGCCGAGCCCCCTCTAAGGGCCAATTTCCAAACTGGAAAGGCCCGACGTAGTTGATGTCATAGAGAAAGCCCAATAGCCTGGGCCAGATCTATAAAAAAAAATCAAAAGCTTACAGATAGATGGATAGGATAAGGGACTCACGTGTCCCCAGTGGTCCGGTCTCCGCCCAGCAAGCGCTGCGCCGCCATGATCGTCGCTTCCGTCGTGCCCTCTCCACTGGCTCGTCCTGCACTCGCGAGGCCGGCCGGCCCCTCTTCGCAATCGGCCAGCCGCTGCCGCGTCGCGCGTGGCGGCGCACGGCGCCCGCAGCACATCTCGTTCGCAGCCGGAGGAGGCTCAGGTGAGAAACCACCCTTTGCATTTCTCACGCCTTTACTGATCATATATATTATCTGCAGAACCTGTAACTTCAGAGAACCGAGGATGTAAATTTTATTTCTGTGCTTTCCATTCTTTGAGCAACTTCTGTGCTATCATTGTTCAAGATTAACTTCCAAACCATGTTGATGGTAACTCATAGTAATAAGCATGACTCGTCATTCGTTTTATTTTACTTTTGCACTTTGCCTGTACCCTGCAGTGGGTGATGGTTTTGTCGTAGAAGGCGCGACGAATGTGAAGTTCTCCAGAGAGCTGACTGTTCCGGGCCACACAGAGCCTCTCATCATCCTCGGCACAGGTACGTACATACATCTCCTTGCCCGCGTCCTTCTCTCGAGATTCTTGACTTGCGTAAATGTAAATGTGTAGTGTTTTTTACAGTTTGCGAGTTGAATTCTAACTCACTCTAGGTTACAGAGACAAGTTCTTCGTCAAGGTATACGCCGCAGCATTCTACGTGGATATCTCCATCGGGCTCGATACCGATAAATGGAGGAAAAAGGTCGGCCTCGACACTTTCGACGCTTCCTCGGGTTTCGACTCCATTTTCAAAGGTAAGAACGAACCAGACTCGTGACTCGATCCAAGTATCAAATAGCCCAAGGAGTGGGTTCATGAATCTGCAATACAAGCTGATCAAACAGCATACTATGGAATGCATTGTAGCACCGGTCGTGAAATCTCTGAGCATAACTCTAGTTAGAGACGTTGATGGCAAGACCTTTGTGAAGGCTTTGGATAGCGTTATTGCTCGCCGGATCCAGAAACCGAACGATGAGGAGGAATCTTCACTGTCGACCTTCCGGAATAGCTTTCTAGGGCGCAATCTCAAAAAGGGGACAAGCATCTATTTAACTTGGTTAGAACCCTCAAGAATGCTGGTGAGTTCTTTAACAATTAGTACCACTGTATTCAACATTTTAAGCACATTCGTCTAGAGTTGTTCGTAGGAAACAATAGACTCTTTTGCGCGCACAGCAAGAACACACAGGCATATCTTGTTGCGAAATTAAGAACCTTTTTTGTCTAGGGTTAATAGTAGATTGAATCACTTTACTGCAACAACATCGCATTTTTCCTATGATTAAAAGGGAATTTAATTATACTATCTCCTTTGCGAATAATTCTGAATCTGAATGTCGGTCTTCCCAAGCTGTGTCTCACCTCTGAAGTCTTAGATATCCAAATCAGCTTGCTTGAATTTGTTATTTCGTCGGTAAATTAGTAATGCCGATTCAGGTAATTAGTTTCTTGTATTTCCAAATCAGAGACAGATTGTTTGATGAATTTGATCGCCGACGGTGCTGCATTGCATGATGTTTCATCCTGTAACTCGTGCTTCTGTAGGTCTCGGTTTCGACAGACCAGGGTCCATCCCAAGTCGACGCCGAGGTCAAATCAGCTACTGTCAGTTATGCTCTGTACGATGGCTTCTTCGGCAGCTCTCCCGTGTCCCCCACTTTGAGATCTTCCACTGCTCAGCTGCTGGAAGCTATCCTCACAGAGTGACGTGCAGAGCAGGATCATGTATGGTCCCTGAAGATTGCAGAGTGATGAATGAATACTATATATAGCACTTTTCTTGGATAATTGCATCTCATATATTCGTAAGTGGCGGTGCATATCTGTCTTACACTTCCGGGATTTGTTGTTTTCCTAGGGGGATGTCTCATGTAACTCAAATTAATACATTTGAAATATGAGCTAACTGATACCAAGGTGGTAGGAGCTAGGGCTCTACCGGTTCTTGGACGGAGGTTGTAGGGGAAGGAGGGAGTTGGACGCGGACGAGCACGCGGCCGCCGGCGGCTGGGTGCCGTCGTGCGCGTGGGAGGAGGCAGCGGTGGTGACAGTAGGCGGCTAGGGTTTTGGGGGTTCCGGCTCCTCCGGGAGCCGGGCAATAGAATTGTCTTATTGCTTAATCTCCAAAAGAGTTTTACAGCTTGTTTATATAACCACGATGCTAATAAAAATAAGATAACTTGTGGGCCAAGCCCCTAACTAAACCTGCCCAGTGGGCCTCCTACGGGTATAAGTTACCCCGGTCATAACACATGTCATGTGTTTCTAACTGTCTGATCACCAACAAATTTCATCGTTAAGGTTACTGCCATGTCTAGAGGGGAAGTTAATTATTCCAAAAAAAAGAGGGGAAGTTTTAATATTAGTATCTACCTTGCGTAACTTCCCTCTGTACATTTCCATCACTGATTTATTATAAATGAAAATGACACAGTAGGGTTCTTCCCTACTGTTTTTTATCAGAAAAAAGTATCTACCTTGCCGTGAATCACAGATTAGAGACCACCCATGATGTAATTTCTCTTCTAGACGGTCGGAATGGATATATGCATGGCATAATAGAGTCCATGTGTCTCAAAATAAATGTCTCAATTTTATACTAGAGTTAGTACAAAGTTATACTAGGTTTGAGAGATTTATTTTAGGATGGAGGGAGTATATAGCACAAGAAAGGAAAATATATCCATATGTCAACTAGCTAGCACGGATATATAGCAGCTACTGCCCATACCGCGCCTCCTATAAATAGGGATGGTAAGGGGATAACGAAGCACACCCGCAAAAAAAAAAAAAAGGGGATAACGAAGCAAACACTCACACATACGCATACGCATACACATACACATACACGTACACATACGGGGGAGAAAGAGAGAGAGCGAGAGAAGTTGCACGGCATGAAGGGCGCCAAGAAGAAAGCACACATACACGTACACATATGCATACGGTTGTGTATGGAAAAATATACAGAGAGCGAGGAGTATTCAAGAAATTTTCACATGATTTTTAAAAAGCGTTCGCCACACATTTAAAAAAGGTTCATGCAGTGTAAAAGTAATGATCGCATAACTTTTAGAAAATGTTGACAGCATTCAATAAAAAATTGTGACATCTAAAAAATGTACACGTGTTTAAGAACAATCGACATGACATGTTCAAAAATGTTTAAACAATGTAAAAAATCTTTATAATTTTCGAATTGTTTTTAATAATTCTCAAAAAAATGTACACGTGTTCAAAAATATGCTCATCATATTTTTTCAGAACATCATACTGTTCGAAAAAATGTCTATGAGATTTAAATAAAATGTTCACACAATTAAAGAATATGTTCCTCCCATTCTTAAAAATGTTTATAAAATGTTAAAAAAATGATCAACATGTTGTATTGCACGTATCCGACAAAATGTTCAAACATGTATTTAAAAACTGTTCAACATGTATTGAAAAAATATTCAACATGCATGAAGAAAATGTTCCAGGAGTAAACAGAAAATGTATATCACGTCGAAAAACATGACATGTATTTGAAAAAAGAGGAAAAAAACAATGAAATCCGATGACAACCTATAGAAAAAAAAAGAAAAAAAAAAGGAAAGGTTTAAAACCGGCCTAAACAAACTTCCAAAAACTGCCTTAATGGCTTGACGCACTAAAGCCACCGCCAAAGGCGGCGCGGAGTTACGTCTTCCCAATTCTATTCGGCGCTAGGCGCCAGCTAAACAATTATCGGTAGCTAGCGCCTATGTGCTTTTTCGTTCGTAGCGTAACTCGGCCGCCTATGTGCTTCAAGAAGGTTCCCTGGTTTTCTAGGGATAACGGGCAGAGGCGTGCACGCCGACAGCCTCTCAACCGCCTCCAACTCCAGAGCATGGCAGAGCACGGTAGCCGGCTGCAGCAGCAGCAGCAGCAGCCTTGCCTGCTGCCTTGTGTCGGTCATCCCCTGCCTGTTACTCGTCATAATCATACAAGCAGCTTGCCCCCCACCAGAAACATTCGAGGATATCTTGTTTGGTCCCAAGGTTGTGTGGTTAATTAGGCGGAGTATGTCATTTATCTTGTTTGCCTCTCTGGTATTGCTAATGGAGCATTATATATTGAGCGTTCTGTCCACTGAATAATGTGCCTGGTAGCAGCCCTCTATCTTCTCACTGATGCTTCTGGAAGCTCTTGATGAATTGCAGACTTGACACACCTATCTTTCGCTGCAGATTATTACTCCCTCCAATCCATATTACCTGTCTTAGATTTGTCTAGATAGATACGTCCGTATTAGATAAATTTAAGACAAGTAATGTGAATCGGAGGGAGTATCAGTATTTACAAGCCAGTACGGTTGGAAGCTACCCTGTGAATAATGGAGGATGCGCCCGCTGGAGCTCAACCAACTCCACATTCTGCAAACTGTGCCTGGTCTTAGCTGGACCAAACTATTGCGTTAGTATAGCATTCTTATCATTTCAATATTAGAGGACTTGCGATTTTTCTAAATAACATTCAAGGCTCTTTTCTGTGCAGTCCTTACGTTTCCTGTCTCCACTCGATCCTTGCCATAGAGGATTGACTATCTGAACTTTCTGAAGCTTAGGATGGTATATTGTTGAGGCTGCTGGTAAGCAGTACTAGTTGACACTTCGCAATGGTATGTACGTCCCTCACACAGTAATTTTGAGGGCATGTCAATGGGGTCAATGCACCTATTTCTGAAGCTAAATACTTGATCACTCTGAATAATTTGTCACCAAGTTACCCTTAAGGGACACTCCCCTCAAGAACCTGGTATATTTTGCAGGGAAGTTACATTAGCTGCTGGTGGATGCTTTGAGAGAATGATGCAAATCTAATTGACTCTGCCGTCTTGAATTGGTACTTCCATTTTAGTTAAATGCAAGTTCTCGCTAAATTGTATGGTACACAAAGACGTTTGAGGTTGGTAGCCAATGATTCCTGTAGGACCGAAGTCTAAAGAGATGAGACCCTACCCAGAATATTTGTTTACAGGTCAGGCAACAACTGGGGATATTAGGTAGCAGCTATCTTGTCCGTATTGCACTTGCTACTATTGGTTTCGTAATACCGAAACGACTCTCTTTTGCTGGTAGACTATATATTATAGAAAAGTAAAACCAGAGGTGTCGGTTAGAAATAAGAAGCGAAACGACGGCAGTACCGCCTACACATCCAGCATGGCATGAATCACTCCACCACACTCGGAGCCAAGGGAGACAGTAGGGGTTTGGCATAAGCGACGGTTCTGTTGGTTTTGAACCTGGCTTTGGATCAAATCCTCCTGTACACGTACGTTCAAGCTAGCTAGACAAGCTAGCAAGCAAGCTCCTTGATGGATTCTAGTACGAGCAGCCGTACGTGGCCTCCGGCCAGTACACGAGCGAAAAGTCGATCGATTCGATCGTCTCGACGGAAACTTTCTTAGCGAACGAAACAGCTGGAGCAAAACTGGTATTTTGCGGTGCGTACAACTTGCACCTTTTCCGTTTTATTTCTCTGGTATATAAAGGGATACAGGAACGCCCCGTCCAACACGCAGCCGGACTCGGCAGCCAACACGACGGGATCCCGACTCGTACACGCACAAGTCTGGTTTACCTAACGCGTGAACACTAAAACGACTAGTACTAGGACACTAATACTACAACTAGATTAACTCTTACATTCACCTCCTTAATCTAGTTGCTTTGTCTCCATTGCTTGCACTCCGATTTTCTTCCTCATCTCGATGAACTTCTGTCGACCGAGGGACTTGGTGAAAATATCGACAAGCTGGTCCTTCGTGTTCACGTGCTGAACTTCGATCATCCCTTCCTCAATGCACTCCCGGATGTGGTGAAACCGGGTATCTATGTGCTTGCTCCTTTCGTGATGAACTGGATTTTTGCACAATGAGATTGCAGCTTGGTTGTCAATCTTCAATGACACCTTCTGCACCTCCTGCTTCGCAAGAATAGCTAGGAGTCTTCTCAGCCACACTGCTTGACAAGCCGCCGTGCTTGCCGCTATGTATTCTGCCTCGCATGAAGACAGTGCCACCACCTTTTGCTTCTGAGAATTCCAGCTAATCGGATTCGGACCAAGGTAGAATACAATGCCCGTTGTGCTCTTCCGGTCATCCACATCACCTGCCATGTCGCTATCTGAATATCCACGAAGGATCAATCCTTCGTTTCCCTTTCTGTACGTGCAGCCAAGATTAATAGTGCCTTTCACATAGCGCAAGATTTGATTGACCGCGCTCATGTGCTCGGTTGTCGGATTCTCCATGAAACGACTAACGATCCCGACTGAATAAGCCAAGTCAGGTCGGGTATGCACCAGGTATCTTAGGCTGCCCACAACGCTTCGATACATTGTGGTGTCCACCGGCGGATTTGAGCTACGCTTGCTCAACTTGTAACGTTGGTCCATTGGAACTTGTGTCTCGTAGCAATCTGACATGCCACACTTGTCCAATAACTTGACCGCATAAGCCGATTGACATAGGGAAATCTCTCCGGAGCTTTGCTTCACTTCGATGCCCAAGTAATAGCTGAGTAATCCCAGATCGCTCATGCTAAACTTGTTCTTCATTTGCACCTTGAAACGTTCAATTTCTTGTACGCTATCTCCGGTGATAATCATATCGTCGACATAAACCCCAACTAGCAGGTTTGAGCCTTTGGAGTTCTTTGTATAGACTGCGTGCTCGAGGGGACATCTCTTGAACCCGAGCGAGACCAAACTTCGGTCTAACTTTGAGTTCCAAGCTCTTGGCGCTTGCTTCAACCCGTAAAGTGCCTTCTTGAGCTTGTAAACTTTCCCTTCTTCGTCTTTCTTCTCGTAGCCGAGGGGTTGTTCCACGTACACTTCTTCTGTGAGATCACCGTTGAGGAAAGCGGATTTAACATCCATATGATGAACCTTCCAATCCTCTTGTGCTGCCAAAGCTAGGAGCACTCTCACCGTCTCGAGTCGAGCAACTGGTGCAAACACCTCATCATAGTCAACTCCTTGACGTTGTATGTAGCCCTTTGCAACGAGTCTTGCCTTGTACTTCACAATGTCACCCTTCGTGTCCTTTTTTAACTTGTAAACCCACTTCAAACCGATGGCCTTTTGGTTCGGAGGTCGGGTTACCAAAGTCCACGTTCCGTTGCTCTCAATCGCCTTCATTTCCTCATCCATGGCGTGCGTCCAGCTTGAACTTTTGCTCGCCTCTACAAAGTTGGTTGGCTCCTCAACTCCGAGCGAACATAGTCCGGAGTACTCGAGCGTAACTGGCTTTGTGTACTTGTAGATTTTCTTGAGGGTCTTGTAACGACGAGGCCCGGAGGAGTCCGTTGTGACTTGTGAAGGAGGCGACACAAATTGTGTCGGCGTCGATGCACTTGAGGAAGACGGCTGAGTCCCGGGCGTGTCGTTGACATCTGCGTCGTCGGCGTAGTCGTTGTGACCGTGACCATCATCTTGATTGTCGTCGTCACTATGCTCCTCGTTGTCGATGTCGTTGCCGAGATCTCCGCTCGTGTCGTGTGCGTCATTGTCGCTATCACCTTGCGACCCTTGCGCGTCGTCGTCGGTGTCGGCACCATGGTGATCACCACCATTGTGGTCACCTTGGTTGGGTGTCTTGCCAACCACCTGGACGTCTTCCCCTGCATCATCATCAGGAAACTCAACTGTGAATATGTTACCGTTTGGAGCATCGTTGGCTGCTGCGCTCCAATTCCACGCTTTGTTTTCTTCAAACACGACGTCGCGTGAAATCCGTAGACGCTTGGTTTGTGGATCGTAGAAGCGGTATGCCTTGGTGCCGGAACTCCTCTCGTATCCGATGAACACCATCTTGGTGCTACGATCGGCAAGCTTTGAGAGATGCGGCTCCGCCGTCTTCACATGCGCCATGCACCCGAACGTCCGTAGATGAGACACATTCGGCTTACGTCCGTAAATTGCTTCATACGGAGTCTTGCCGATCACCGCCTTCGTTGGAGCCCGGTTGAGAAGATAGACCGCCGTCGAGACAGCTTCTCCCCAAAAAATCCCCGGCAAGTTCTTGCTCTTGAGTAAACTCCTTGCCATGTCAACGACGGTTCGATTGCGCCTTTCAACAACCCCATTCTGCTGCGGCGTATAAGGTGCCGTGAGGAACCTTTTTATGCCAATCTTCTCGCAGTAGTCGTTGAACTCGTTCAACGTAAACTCTCCGCCGCGATCTGTCTGTAGAGCGCGAACCTTCAACTTGTGTTCCATCTCCGTTGCAGCCTTTAGCTTCTTGAACGCTTCAAACGCCTCATCTTTAGATCGTAGGAGAACGACCCACATATATCTCGAGTAGTCATCTACCACAAGGAAGAAGTACTTCTTTCCTGCGTGAGTTGCCGGGGTGATAGGGCCACATAGATCACCATGGAGCAGCTCGAGTGCATCACTTGCACGATAGGTAGACTGAGTAGGGAACGGCCTGCGGTGCTGTTTTCCAACCAAGCACCCGTCACATACTCGATCAACATGGTCGATAAATGGCATCCCGGATACCATCTCCATCTTTGACATCTTCTTCAAGGCGTAGAAGTTAACGTGTCCAAATCGCGCATGCCATAACCACGAATCATCATCACTCTTGGCGAGCCAACACTCCGGTTGTGATTGATCAAGGTTGAGGATATAGAGCCTGTTCCGTGTGCGATTAACACGAGCTAGCACGTTTCGGAGGTTGTCGAAAATCGTCATCACTCCGTTCTCGATATCCACCTTGCATCCATTCTCGTCAAGCTTCCCGATAGAGATGATGTTGTTGCGAAGCCGTGGGATGTAGTACACTCCGGTGAGTATGCGATGTTCTCCTATGAGACCCTCGAAGAGGACAGATCCTTGCCCGCAAATCTCCACAGCTGAACCGTCACCGAACTTGACCGAGCCTTCAACATCGTATTCCAGCTCGAGGAATTTCTCCTTGCACCCCGTCATGTGGTTACTGGCACCCGTGTCGAGATACCACGACACGTTCTGATCCCCGGATAGCTTTGGTGTCACTTTCTTCTCGTGAAGTAGCACCTTCCGGTTAGGTTTCACAACCACCGTTTCGACGAGATCGCAAACTTCGGCCATCAGAAGACCTGGACCTTCGCCTTCCTGCTTCGCCAAATTTGCCTTGATCTCCCGCTTGTTAGGCTTCGGACAATCCTTTGCAAAGTGACCCATCTCGTTGCAGTTATAGCACTTGACCTCGGACAAATCCAAGTTCCGTGGCTTCCGCCCTTTAGATTGGTCCGCCTTACCACGACCTTGTGGCTTGCCTTTTCCTTTGCTTTTTCCGGTTTGTCCGTCGCGCTTCGCGTTGCTTGAGCCTTCGCCACCGTCACGCCTTCCTTTGCTACTTGGGGCCTCCCAATCTGCGCGCGAGTACATGAGTTGGTCACCACCTCCTCATTTGCCTTTCCGACAGCCACGGGCATTCTCTTCCCATGTTCGCAGGCGTCCGATCGCCTCCGTTATGGTCATGTCGTCGATGTCGTAAAGCTGCTCGAGCGTGCCGATGATGTACGTGAATTTGTCAGTCACCGAACTGAAAAATTTCTCCACAATCTCGGTCTCATCGAGCTTTGCACCAAGCGCGCGGATCTCTCCCACCAAAGTAGTAAGACGCATGGCATAGTCGTTCACCGATTCAGTTTCCTCCATCTGCAACTTGTGAAATTGGCGCTTCAGCACTTGTGCCCGAGCCTTGGTGATGCGATCTTCTCCGATCCTCATCTCCTTGAGTGCGTTCCACACCTCCTTTGCCGTCTCGAACTCCGCCAATGTCATCAGCACGGAATCCGGCACGGACTGGGCTATGGCGGCCATGGCACCTTCGTCGCACTCCTCGTCGACGTCGTCGTCCGTGATTGCCTGCCACACTCGGAGGGTTCGGAGAATAATCTTCATCTTCACCGCCCACACGCCGTAGTTGGCGTCGGTGAGCATCGGGTACTGGATGGGGATGTTGCGATGCACCTGGACGTTGGCGCCGCCCGTTCCTCCACCACTGGTCGCTGACTTGCCGCTCTTCTTCACCTTGTCGCCGTTCTTGATCGCCTTGGGACCGCCGTTGCCGGACTTGACCGACTCAGCGTCGCTGTCCACCATCGTAGATCGTAGATCGTCAAGGCTCTGATACCAATTGTTGGTTTTGAACCTGGCTTTGGATCAAATCCTCCTGTACACGTACGTTCAAGCTAGCTAGACAAGCTAGCAAGCAAGCTCCTTGATGGATTCTAGTACGAGCAGCCGTACGTGGCCTCCGGCCAGTACACGAGCGAAAAGTCGATCGTCTCGACGGAAACAGCTGTAGCAAAACTGGTATTTTGCGGTGCGTACAACTTGCACCTTTTCCGTTTTATTTCTCTGGTATATAAAGGGATACAGGAACGCCCCGTCCAACACGCAGCCGGACTCGGCAGCCAACACGACGGGATCCCGACTCGTACACGCACAAGTCTGGTTTACCTAACGCGTGAACACTAAAACGACTAGTACTAGGACACTAATACTACAACTAGATTAACTCTTACAGGTTCACATGTCCTGGTCAACTAATTTGGGCCAACATGTTTAATTAGTTTTAGACGGCTTGTACTTCTCGACAACTGGCCTGCAGGTATTGCAGTCCTCACCAACAAAATACTACTCAGCTCATAGGGTTGGTGTTCGCGCCGTCAGCACGGAATAATGTGGAGGCCAAGTTTCGCAATCAAGGCCAAACAATTGGGAATAATGTTGGCATTGGGAGTACCAGCTAACTTTGTGAGTGAAAAAAAAAATGGAGCCAGTTGTACTACGTATGGTATGGATCTTGGCAGCTGGTTCACTGATTCTAGGCACACTGTGGGAGAGGCAGCATGCAAGGGGGAATAACTACTAAAAACGAAATTCCCTAATCAGAGTTGCGATTAAGAAACAATATCTCTTAATAGCACCTTCAACTTTCGACGCTTGTGTGCCGGCCCCGCCCCCCTCCGCCCTCCCTGCGCAAAAGAAACTTATACTATTACACATACAATGGTCAGAAAGGATATTTTAAGAAATGGTGTTAAAAGGCAGACACTGAAGGCATTGTGCGTTTCGGACACAACACATCCTTTTGGTGCACTCAACAGCCTGAAGCCGTAGGGACGTCCCCTTGGTACGTTATGTACCAGATGAATGATTTCGCAGGGCAACATACAAGCTTCAAACAGAAGGATGACGTCACCAAGTAGGGGTGAAGCCCTTGCCACTCTCGAACCTACTAACGACTTACTAGTAGAAAACAGACCTTTTGTCCAAGGCATTAGTCCCGGTCTGGTTTTGAACCGGCACTAATGTGACCATTAGTCCCGGTTCTAACGGCTAGGGGGGCGGGCATCATTAGTCCCGGTTTGTTCCGGACCTTTAGTCCCAGTTCGTAACACGAACCGGCACGAACCGGGACTAAAGGGGTGGTGGCAGGCTGGTGTCAGCCTGGGGCCCCACGATCACCTTCAGTCCCGGTTCGTGGCACGAACCGGGACTATAGGCTCACCTTTAGTCCCGGTTTGTGTCACGAACCGGGACTAAAGATGCCCCTATATAAACCCTAGCCCGAGCTCTCTCTTCTTCCCCTTTCCTCTCCTCTCTGTTCTTCCCCTCTTCCTCGAGCTCATCCTCCATTTTTGCCAAAATTTGTCAAGATTTGGAGGCACCCCATCCATCCAAGTGTTTACAAAGGTTAGCAACTTTGTCCTTTCATTTCTCATTGCTAGATTAGCTCTTGCAATGCTCTATAAGTATAGTGATTTGCGGGTTTTAGTTTGGGAGTATTTATATGTGGTAGTTTATTTGATTTATATGCAATTTGAGCTCAAATTAACTTCTTACTTTGCATGTGTAGGTGTGGTTTACTTAGTGCCTTTCCGTCCCCGTCCTAAGCACCATCGATCGCCCGCACCGTCCCGTCGCCGGCACCACCTTGGTGAGCCTCTTGTTCTTATCCTTTTTATACAAAAAAATCATGTTTATAAGATTTAGATAGTTACTGTATAGTTTTCTTACCTATATGGTTGTTTGTTATACATAGTGGCATGGTTTTGATATCCGTCCCCGTCGGCCCTCGTCCGGTTTATGATTCGGATGTGGTATATACTCTCTTTTATAACTATTTGTTGCATTTCGTGTTTATGACAATTATGCCCATCAAGTTGACATAGATATTTTTATCTAGGAGGTATGTGAACCGGAAATTGCAACCGACATAGATATTCTTGTCAAGAAGTTAAATTTAGTTGAAAAAGAAAACGAGTATTTGAAAGAAAAATTGAAAAGAGTTGAAGAAGAAAAGATGAAACTGGAGTTGTATGTTGCCGATGTCGTCGATGATCACAAGATCAAGATGGATGCAATGCGCTTGAAGATTAGAAAATTTTAAAAATATGCCATTGATAGTGAGGCTTGGTATCACTATGTTGTTGGATCAATTGTTACCTTAGTTGCGATCTTGATCGCATTTGTTGTTGCATTTAAATGCTTTAGCTAGAGAGTTTGTATGTTGTTTTATGAGAACAAGTGTGTATGAACATTATGTATGAACTTGTATTAATTTGGTCTTTTCGGTGTTGTGTAATGAAGATGAGCCGGCAATGGATGTACGATGACCGATGCTCTCCCCAGTTCATTAATGGCGTGCATACTTTTCTGGTTGCGGCTGAGGCAAACAAGCGGGCGGATGGTTTTATGTATTGTCCATGTGCTGGCTGTAAGAATGATCGAAATTACTCTAACTCAAGAACCATTCACGTCCACCTGTTTGAGTCCGGTTTCATGTCCGGCTATAACTGTTGGACCAAGCACGGAGAAAGAGGGGTCCTAATGGAAGAGAATGAAGAAGAAGAGGATGACGACAGCTATCCTGGCCATGGGTTCCATGAATACGATGGTACAACAATGGGGGAAGAAGCTGAGCCGTCAATGCGGGAAGGAGCTGAAGAAGAGGCATCAGATGGCTGATGATCTTGGTCGGGCCATTACCAATGCAAAGAGAAACCGCGCAAGTGAAAAGGAGAAGCTGAAGTTGCAGCGCATGTTAGAGGATCACAAGCAATCATAGCACATGGCATGTGACTCTATGTATCTATAACCTTCCTCCTTGGTTGTGCATGAAGCGGAAGTTCATTATGATGCCAGTGCTCATCCAAGGCCCCAAGCAACCCGGCAACGACATTGATGTGTACCTAAGGCCATTAGTTGAAGAACTTTTACAGTTGTGGATTGGAAAAGGTGTACGTGCGTGGGATGAGAAAGAACAAGAGGAATTTGACCTACATGCGTTGCTGTTTGTAACCATCAATGATTGGCCTGCTCTCAGTAACCTTTCAGGACAGACAAACAAGGGATACCACGCATGCACGCACTATTTAGATGATACCGAGAGTATATATTTGGATAAATGTAAGAAGAATGTGTACCTGGGGCATCGTCGATTTCTTCAGAGAAGGAATCCCGTAAGAAAGAAAGGCAAGCATTTCAAAGGTGAGGCAGATCACCGGAAGAAGCCTCGCCACCGTACTAGTGATGATATACTTGATATGGTCAAGGATTTAAAAGTAATCTTTGGAAAGGGTCCTGGCGGACAATCTATTCCGAATGACGCTGACGGACGCGCACCCATGTGGAAGAAGAAATCTATATTTTGGGACCTACCCTATTGGAAAGACCTAGAGGTCCGCTCTGCAATCGACGTGATGCACGTGACGAAGAATCTTTGCGTGAACCTGCTAGGTTTCTTGGGCGTGTATGGGAAGACAAAAGATACACCGGAAGCACGGGAGGACCAGCAACGTATGCACGGAGAAGACGGCATGGATCCAAAGCAGTTTCAGGGTCATGCCAGCTACGCTCTTACCAAAGAAGAAAAGGAAATCTTCTTCGAATGCCTGCTCAGTATGAAGGTCCCGTCTGGCTTCTCGTCGAATATAAAAGGGAATAATAAATATGGCAGAGAAAAAGTTCAAGAACGTAAAGTCTCATGACTGCCATGTGATTATGACGCAACTGCTTCCGGTTGCATTGAGGGGGCTTCTACCGGAAAACGTTCGATTAGCCATTGTGAAGCTATGTGCATTCCTCAATGCAATCTCTCAGAAGGTAATCGATCCAGAAATCCTACCAAGGTTAGAGAATGATTTGGTGGAATGTCTTGTCAGTTTCGAGTTGGTGTTCCCACCATCCTTCTTCAATATCATGACGCACGTCCTAGTTCACCTAGTCGAGGAGATTGCCATTCTGGGTCCTGTATTTCTACACAATATGTTCCCCTTTTGAGAGGTTCATGGGAGTCTTAAAGAAATATGTTCATAATCGTGTTAGGCCAGAAGGAAGCATCTCCAAGGGCCATGAAACAGAGGAGGTCATTGAGTTTTGTGTTGACTTTATTCCTGACATTAAGCCGATTGGTGTTCCTGAATCGCGGCATGAGGGCAGACTGGGTGGAAAAGGCACGCTAGGAAAGAATTCAGTAATATGCCGGGACGGGCATTCTTTGGCGCAAGCACACTACACAGTTCTACAAAGTTCCGCCTTGGTGGCTCCGTATATCGAGCAACACAAGAATATTCTACGCTCCAAACACCCGGAGCAGTCTGACGACTGGATTACACATGAACAAACGGTGACTTTCGCCGGTTGGTTGCAGACACGTCTCATGCATGACGACACTGTTGCAGATGACCTGTACTTGCTGTCCAAGTTACCATCTTCGACTATATTGACTTTCAAAGGGTACGAGATAAATGGGAATACATTTTACATGATCGCCCAAGATAAAAAGAGCGCCAACCAAAACAGTGGTGTCCGCTTTGATGCAGCAAACACCAATAGGCCAAAGGACACATATTATGGTTACATAGAGGAGATATGGGAACTTGACTATGGACTTGGTTTGAAGGTCCCTTTGTTTCGGTGCAAATGGGTCAATCTGACAGGAGGCGGGGTAAAGGAAGACCCGCAGTACGGAATGACAACACTGGATCTCAACAATCTTGGGTACGCAGACGAACCATTCGTCCTAGCCAATGATGTGGCGCAGGTTTTCTATGTGAAGGACATGTCTACCAAGCCGAGAAAAAGAAAAGATAAGGAAGCGAATACATCATACGATGAGCCAAAGCGCCACATAGTTCTTTCAGGGAAAAGAAACATCGTGGGAGTGGAGGACAAGACAGACATGTCAGAAGATTATGAAAAGTTTCATGAAATTGCTCCCTTCAGAGTGAATGTTGACCCGAGCATCAAGTTAAACGATGAAGATTGTCCATGGTTACGACGCAAAGGGACACACGCGAAGAAAAAGTTTTATACCCAAAGATCCCACTCTGGGATGTGACCGGCTTCTCTAGTTAGTTTCCGGACTTATATATCTGGAAAGTCCCACTTCGGACAAACCGGAGGGAATCTTTGTAATAGTAGTGTACTTATGTGTTTTGGCATTTGAGAGGGTTACGGCAAAAACTGGATGCACTTCGTGTACAAAATGGACAATCTCTTTCGAAGTATCAGGGTTTTGAGACGAAAACTCGTCTGTTACTAAGGCATTTCATTTTTTTAAACTTAGTTCAACTCCAGACTTTTTGTGTGTTCAGTATGCACCATTCGAAGCCATGTCATCAATTTTTCAACCCTTTCTGACTTCATTTGCTATTTTTCATGCATTTACTGATTTTTTTGAGCAAAATGACCCTGAAATTGAAAAGCACTACAAATGAACTCTGAAAAGGTTGAAAGTTGGCATGGTATCATCATTTCACTCACATAGCATGTGCTAAAAAGTTGATAGGGTTACGGCAAAAACTGGATGCACTTCGTGTACAAAATGGACAATCTCTTTCGAAGTATCAAGGTTTCAGACGAAAACTCGTCTGTTACATAGGCATTTCATTTTTTTAAACTTATTTCAACTCCAGACTTTTTGTGTGTTCAGTATGCACCATTCGAAGCCACGTCATCAATTTTCAACCCTTTCTGACTTCATTTGCTATTTTTCATGCATTTTTTTTGAGCAAAATGACCCTGAAATTGAAAAGCACTACAAATGAACTCTGAAAAGGTTGAAAGTTGGCATGGTATCATCATTTCACCCACATAGCATGTGCTAAAAAGTTGAGAGGGTTACGGCAAAAACTGGATGCACTTCGTATACAAAATGGACAATCTCTTTCGAAGTATTAGGGTTTCAGACGAAAACTCGTCTGTTACATAGGCATTTCATTTTTTTAAACTTATTTCAACTCCGGACTTTTTGTGTGTTCAGTATGCACCATTCAAAGGCACGTCATCAATTTTCAACCCTTTCTGACTTCATTTGCTATTTTTCATGCATTTACTGGTTTTTTTGAGCTAAATGGCCCTAAAATTGAAAAGCACTACAACTGAACTCTGAAAATGTTGAAAGTTGGCATGGTATCATCATTTCACCCACATAGCATGTGCTAAAAAGTTGAGAGGGTTCCGGCAAAACCTGGATGCACTTCGTGTACAAAATGGACAATCTCTTTCGAAGTATCAGGGTTTCAGACGAAAACTCGTCTGTTACAAAGGCATTTCATTTTTTAAATAACCTAAGAATTACCAAATTGAATATAATGATAAAACACGCTAATATTAAACAGCGGAAAAAAGAATCACTGCAAAATCTATTTTTAAAGTAAAGTTATTCACAAATTAGTGATTCACACAAATTTCAAATAATTCGAATTTAAACTATTCAAATTTGAAAACTACTGCCACTAACAGAAAGTTTATAATTTTTTTGACCTAACGCAAAAATATTCACTCATTAACTCTAAATAAAGCAAAAAAAACTCAGAAACAAAAGAAAATAAATAAAACAGAAATTAAAAAAAAAACTGAAAAGTAAATAAAAAAAGCCCGCCTACTGGGCCGCCACGGCGTATTGGGCCAGGATGCAGGCCCAGTAGGCCCAACAGGGCAGCACAAGTGCGGTAGGCCCAGAAGGCCTGCATTAGAGAGGAGCTCGACACGGTAGCCGCGGCGGGGCTTATAAACTGGTGCGAGCTCCTCTCAACTAGCGAGGTGGGACTAAACATTCGACACGGGAAGCCAGACCTTTAGTCGCGGTTGGTGGCTCTAACCGCGACTAAAGGCCCCCTTTAGTCGCGGTTGGAGCCACCAACCGCGACTAAAGGTCTGCGCTTCCCGCTGCTTGGACTGGCGAAAATAACCTTTAGTCGCGGTTGGTGGCTCCAACCGCGACTAAAGGTCTCCGCATAAATATATACAACACTTGAAATTTTTTCACAGTTCGTTCTTTGCTTCCTCGACCACGCCGCCAGAAGATCGCCGCGCCGCCAGGCTGCCGCCGTACGCGCCTGCCCAGACGCCGTCTCGCTGCCCCCGACGCCGGAGCTCGTCGCCGCCCCCGACGCCGGCCGCCCGTGCCTCCTCGCCGATCCCCGACGCCGGACGCGCCCTCCTCGCCAATCCCCAACGCCGCCCGTGCCCGCTCCTCCCCGAGCTCCTCGCTGTGCCGCCTGCCCCGACGCCGTCGCCGCCCCCGACTCGCCTCGACTCGCCGTCGCCCCGCTGTGAGCTCCTTTCCTCCCTCTCCCCCCTCTCCCTCGCCCCCTGCCGCCATGGCCGCCCCTCCCCGAGCCCCCCCCCCACACACACACACATGCATGAACACACACACACACATTTTCTTAAGTTAGATGATTTATATGTATTTTTTATGTTTTAGTATATATGTATAGCAATTTTGACATTTTTCAGAAGAATTTTGACATTTTTCTTTCACTAGATGATTAGATGTATAGAAAAAAGTTGAGGAATTTTGACATTTGAGGAATTAATTAGTATAATGTATGTATAGAAATTTTGAGAAATTAATTAGTATAGTGTATGTATAGAAATTTTGAGGAATTTTGACATTTGAGGAATTTTGACATTTGAGGAATTTTGACATTTTTTATACTTTTAGATGAAATGTTAGATGAAATGTTAGTTTTTTATACTTTTAGTTATAAAAATGTTAAATTTGCATAGAATTTCTTCTCGGAGTCAACGATGCCCGGCCCGCATCCTCGTCGTCGACTCGTTCGCGACGACGTCCTGCTTCAGAGGGGCAACGTTCGGGACTGGGCTCCGCCGGGCTGGCACTGGGAGGTGCTACCTTCAGGGGCGCGCAGCTTGGTGAGGAACCCGGCCCCGGGTCCCGTCGTCGACCCGGAGCTTCTTTGGTGGCGTTCGCGTGGACCACTTTCGGTGCGGAGGCAGCCGGCCCCGCCGGAGGTGGTACGTCGCCGTGTCAGGGAGGAGGACGAGCACGTCCGTCGCTACATGGATGCGTTGGACGTCAGGTTCTCCAATACCTGGCAGGTTCTTCAGGGATCTCACCCGAGCTATGATCCTGTGATGGTTCCTTCTCTTTGGGTGTCCACCGCCCGCGCCTCAGGATTCGCGAGTGAACTAGATTCTTCGATAATATTCGATCTGTATTAGCTAGTGATAATACTAGAGATGTATTCGAGATTATATTCGATAATATTCGAGACGATTTATTCGAGATTATATTCGATGATGCATATTATATGAATTATTCGAGATGCATATTATGTACTATGATTCAGTTTTTCCTTATTGATTGCATGCATTCTAATTTGAATACTAAATTGTTTTATCTTTCTTCTGGATTAGTTAAATAAAAGCTATGGACAATACCGGCAGAGAAGGAGAAGAGGCTCTGTTTGACATCATACGCTCCTCCCCGAGCCCAGAGCATGAACCTGAAGATGATGACGGCTCGCAATATCTGAACAATTCCGGTGAGGGTTGTATGATATTTGATGAAGACGAATGAATAGATGAAGGCGACGACAACGATGTTGACGAAGAAAATGTTCTTCAAATAACAAAGACCGGCGAGGTATATTTATTATATAAGCCATCCGGTGATCATTACATTTCTTAATTGATTTGTATGTATTAACGAATCGATCTTTCTTCCTTTAGGCCTCCGGATCGAGCAAATCTTCTACAAGCGACAGGGTAGTTCGAGGCCCGGCCAAAAAGTTGGATCCTGGCGTAAAGTTCAACATCGATTCCATCAAAACATCAACTGGCGAACCGCTTGAACCTAGGAAAACTGCGACCAAGTTCAAGAATCAATGCGGAGTTATTGTCAGGGACCAAATCCCGATCTCCGTTCAAGAATGGAAAAAGCCAACAAAGGGAGATCGAGCAGGAGTTGCTTTTGTCGATGAAAGAGCAAAAGATGTGCTTTGGACATCGCTCATGGAACATTTCACCCTACCAGATAATTTGATAGATGCAGATCTGAAGAAAGTCAGAAACTATGCTCTTAAAAAGATGGCGATCGCATTCAACACCTTCAAGAAAAATGCATGGACTAAGTGCGTCAAATCAAAAAAGAAGACTCCAGAATTCACGGGAGCACCGGTGAAGGCAAAAGATCACTGGGACGCTTTCGTGAAGTTCAAGGAATCGGAAGAAGCTAAGGAACGGTCGAGAAAAAACAAGATTAATGCTGCGAAAAAGAAGTGGCACCATACTCTGGGGCCAGCTGGCTACCAGGTGGCCCTGCCTAAGTGGGATCAATCTGAGCAAAAGATGATTAGTGCAGGGGTCAATCAAGTTACATTGACATGGCCCCCCAGGTGCAGGACATGGTTTTATGCGCATGGGGGGAAGTTGGACCCAGAGACAGGGCTGGTTATGGTGAAGGCAAGTCTTAAAGAAGCGATAGACGAAATACTTATTGCAATATAGAAGAAGCTCGAACGGGGGTGTTCACGCCCAACAGGGAGAACGACGAGCTTACGCGCGCCCTGAAGAATCGTGAACACCCGGGAAGAACACGAGGCAAAGGCGCTGTTCCGTGGTTTGAGGGGTTTGCGGATTGGAACGACGACTATAGAAGCCGTGCGAGAAAGAAGATGCAGGAGGAGAAGAAGAAGAAGGAGGAAGCACTCCGCCTTGAAGGCCTAGAATCAAAGCACCTGGAGTTGGAACGATTTGTCAGGCGGCAGCAGGAGCAGATCGACTCACTCAGCCAGGAAAGGGCGTCTCAGCGGCAGCATGAGCAGATCGATCCAGCATTGGATAGCACCGTCCCATCTATGTCGAGAAGCAGCGTGGGTTCTGCCCCGGCCGATATCGATAATGCATTGCTAGCTAGCTACCCTGTGGATGATATCAAAGACAGGACTAACTGTGAGCTACACATGAAAGTGAAGAACTTATCCATGAAGGTGGCGGACGGCTATGCTTTAGCAAATCCCCCTGAAGCAACCTTCCATTGCAATCCCATTCCAGCTGGCTATGCTCGTGTCGGGGTTGATGAAGTGATGTCAGGATATCACGAGCTACAACTTGACATTCTTGGAGGTGACGAGGAGAGAACACTAGGAGAGGCCATACATCGTATCATTCTATGGAAAAAGGATTGCATCGTCTTTCCAAGGCCACCGACTCCTCCTCCTCCAAGTCCGCCGCCGCGTCAGTCGACTCCTCCTCCTCCAAGTCCGGCACCGCGTCAGCCGACTCCTCCTCCAAGTCCAGCACGGCGTCAGCCAACTCCTCCTCCTCCAAGTCCGCCGGCACCGCGTCAGCCGACTCCTCCTCCAAGTCCGGCACGGCGTCAGCCGACTCCTCCTCCTCCAAGTCCGGCACCGCGTCAGCCTAAGCAACAGCGAAAGAGAGAGGCCGCAGCTACGACGGCTAGCGGTACAACAGGCAAGAAATTCAAATATGGTCCAAACCTCAAGCCTCTTCCGAAGTTGCCTTACCACCTGACTCCTGAGGAACTCGACATCGCAGTGGATGCCAAAGTGAAGGCCCATTTTTTACCGAAACCGTCCCCACCGCCAAAGGAGAAAGTACCTGAGCATGTCTCACACCACTTTATTGATATGGCTCGACCGGCTGACAATCAGAAGGACTCCGACTATGTGCGGTCTATCAAGAAGTCATATTTGGCAGGACTAAAGGAGTCGAGCTCGAGCTCGAGCCAAGCAGTTGGCAAAAAAAGCGGGAAAACTGTTCCCCGGCTGGGAGAACAGGCAGTGCAATCGATTCCCCCGCTCATTGTACAAACACCTGTGAGTACCGCCGATCGGCTGGTAATAACCGAAGATCATAAAAGGCAGGCTAAAGAGGCCGGTGTCACTGTTGAACAAGTCCTAGGCCTTGAGGAAATCCCCGGGATTACAGAGGAGGAAGTAAAATACCAATATGTCCGCGGCAAACCTCTGGTCAAGCCTGACGATGTCAAGCTTCTACCAACGAGAATGTACGATTTGCATACGTGGTACATGCAAGAAACAGCAAATACCAATGAAGAGTCCCTCATGGTGAAAGTCAAGAGAAAGCATTACTTCCATAAAAAAGATGTGTGGATTCATTATTCAGAGTTGTTTCAGTTATTCAATCAAGACGCACTCGACAAATCTATCGTCAGTTGCTATTGTCTGTAAGTGATTTCTTTCTGTAATTTAAGTCTCTAGCTAGCTAGCTGTGCTCTCGTTCATTACCTGTAATTATCCTCACTATATTCTTTTCTGTGGTATTATGCAGAATGAAGATGTATGAAATGAAAAAAGCTGGACGCTATGGCATTGGGTTCATTGACCCAAATACGGTTAATCAGGCGATATGAGAAGATCAATATTCGAGAAAAGACACAGAGAGATTCCTGGTAGAGTTTTTGAAGCAACTAAACACCCAACCAGAAATACTACTTCCTTACAACTTCGGATGAGTGTTACTATATCTTGTACTACAAATTCTATTTTTTGCTTAATTACTAGATGTTAATAAGTGTAGTTGATGAGTTATGCATGTGCCTGCTTATTTATACAAAACGTGTGCGCATGCAGTTACCACTGGATCTTGTTAATCATTGAAGTTGACAAGGGAAAAGTTGAAGTACTAGACTCACTATATAAGAATCCATCCGAATACGCAACCGTGAGGGGGATGGTCGACAGGTAATTTCAATCATTATCGCACTATGTCGGCCTCTTTACTTCATTTCCTAATATCAACTAGTTAATAACTCATTTATTCATTTTCTTTGCCGGCGGGCAGGGCTTGGGCCAAGTTCGTCAAACAGGTCCCAGGCGACTGGGAACAAAAGCTGACATGGGTGCGACCCAAGGTAATTAAGTAGTACTAGCTAGCTACGTCCGTGCATCTCTTTAATTCTAGTTTCAATACCATTATCATGCTTGATTAATTATTACCTGATTGAATTTTATTCTCGTAAAGTGCATGAAGCAGGAGCAGGGGAATAGTTTATGCGCATACTACGTTTGCGAGAACATTCGCATGATCACGTCTGAAAGGAGCAGAAACGAAAGAAATCTTTGGGTACGTTTGCCAGAACACTATCCATAATTTTTTTATCATGATCTAGCTAATATATATACACACAACTAATATATTCATCTTGATCTCCTGATTATAGCTGACGGAGATGCGGGGCCAGCTCCTACCAACGGCTTGCGTACGAGCAATTCAAGAGAAAATAGCTGAATTTCTGGTCGACCAGGTCATAAATCCCAAAGGAGAATACCATTACAAGATCAAGCAGTAATGCCTGCACATGTAATGATCCGCAAATTGTAGGAGAAATTGTATATATCAAATTGTATATATATATATATATATATATATATATATATATATATATATATATATATATATATATATGTGAATGGTCGTCGTACGAGAAATTCGATGATATATATATATGATCGGTTCTACGAGAAATTCTATTTATATATATATGCATAACGTGTACAGTATGTAGTAGCGTAATATATGTTTGAAATGAAAAATAATTAAATGGAAAACATAAAATTAAAAGGAAAAATAAACCATAATTAATTCATAAACCCCTAAAGGATTAAAAGGAAAAATAAACCAAAATTAAAAGAATTAAATACTTTTAGTCCCGGTTGGTGTTACCAACCGGGACTAAAGGTCCCCCAGCCCACGGCGCCGGCAGGTGCCACGTGGTGGGCCTTTAGTGCCGGGCCGTGTTGAACCGGGACTAAAGGGGTGGGTGGGGGGGGGGGGGCTTTAGTCCCCACCCTTTAGTGCCGGTTGGAGAACCGGCACTAAAGACCCTTACGAACCGGCACTATAGGCCGATTCCGCACTAGTGACTCTAGAGTCGACTTCAAAAGGATCGAAGTGACACTATTGCAAGTCATTCATAAGGACATCCGTTGTGAGGAAGAGATCTTATATGACGGTGGCGTAACAACCCTTCAAGAGCACTGTCATCACAACATGCAGTGAATTGTTAGTTTTTAAAACGTTGTTCGTAACTTGACCGTGTGTCTTTCGTTAGCTGCACTTACCGTACCTTTCGCGCGATTGCTACATTTAAATCTTTAAGATCCATATGCTGGAGGTTGCTATATATATTTGATATGAGTGATCGAAGCTGATCTTTGCTCTTTAAATAATTACTTTATTTATTTAATATCATATACAAACTCTGTAAACAAATATAAGACGTTTTAGAAGTCTCTCAACGTCTATTTGTTTACAGACGGAGCATATAGCAAAAAACAAAATGTGCAAATACTACCACTGTGGCAATTGCTGCCGTGGCAAAATATTCTTGCCCCCACATAAACTAGCAGCGTGTACACGCAGCCAACGACCTTCCAATATGAATGCGTGCAACATGAGAGAACGCAGCTAAATATAGAAATACTTGCCGCATTCGCAGTGGAGACACTGCTAATTCCTGAAGTAACGCCGGAACGCTGCTAGCGGGGATGTCGCCAGCAGCGCTCAACCATGACGCTGCTGGTATACTGTTACCAGCCGCGTCATAGTGTCAGATTGCTGCTAATGAGAGGGTCCTGTACTAGTGATATTTCGCATAATTAAGTCCAGATTTGTTCATTTCGTTTGAGGAATCCCGTCTCGTTCCACGTTTTATCAACGTGCTTGCATGTGCTTCGTCCAGCGCTGAAGTCTAACCTCATTTCCCTGCAGATCACACACCTCTAGGTGACATACTCATCTGTTAGCTTGTCAGGTAGTAAATCTGGCTAGCTGGTTGGCCTATTGTGTTGGTGTATAACTAACCATGTGATGCTTTGTCATGTACTCCCTCTGTTCATCAATATAAGACGTTTTAGAGACTTGATACAAGTCTCTAAAACGTCTTATATTGATGAACAGAGGTAGTACCTAGCTCGGGTGATTGATTCGTTCAACAGTTCGATGCATCCGGCTGCTCCACGTTGTAGAACATGGAGGAGGGGCTCCATTCATCAGCCAGATTATTAACGAGTGTCATAATTTTATGGTTTACCAGCCTTTTTGAAAAAAAGCATAATTTTATGGTTTATTTACTTGGTATTTTAAGTGTTGATGTTTTCTCTGTAAATTTGGTCCGGCAAGTTTATATGCATGGTTTGGGACGAATTTGGAGTATAATAGATGGAAAGGTCTGACTATGTTACATCTAGAAGTGAGATAATACCTAACATCTAACAAACAAACACTTTACCCAAGATTAAAAAATACATTAATTAGGTACTTGGCATAAGCAACGGTTCATATGTCCTGGTCCATTAATTTGAGCCAACATGTTTAATTAGTTTTAGACAACTTGTACTAGTTCTGGACAACCGGCATGCAAGTGCCACACAAAAAAGCATAATTTTATGGTTTATTTACTTGGTATTTTAAGTGTTGTTGTTTTCTCTGTAAATTTGATCAAACATATGGAAATTGGTCCGGCAAATTTAGATGCATAGTTTGGGACAAATTGGGAGTATAATAGACGGAAACCCAAGATTAAAAAAACATCAATTAGGTACTCGGCATAAGCAACGGTTCACATGTCCTGGTCCATTAATTTGAGCCAGCATGTTTAATTACTCCAGTTTTAGACAACTTGTACTTGTGGACAACCGGCATGCGCAGGTGCCACACGCAAAATATTTTGATTGCCGTGCCCGTGATGTTGCATGTGCTATACACATTAAGTAATCTCCTCACTTTTTTTTTTCCATGGTCCCATCCCAACAATAGTTAGAGAGATAGCCTATGAGTCTATAGGATGCGTTTGGGTATTGCATCAGATCATGCTGCTAGTAGCTGATGGTCTCCTCTAGCTAGCATGCTAGCAGGAGCCATTATAAACCCACCTCCAGAAGCTGATGAACGCACAAATCTCACATTATCCATCGCATATCACTTGCTAGCTGCTGCTACTACACCACACCACACCACAAACCATGGCGGAGCTGGCGCTTGGGCTGACCAAGACTGCGGTGCAAGGGACGCTGAATAGGGTGCAGTTGGCCATCAAGGAGGAGGGGCAGCTGAGGGTGCGTGTGCAGGAAGACCTGGTTTTCATCTCCGGCGAGTTCCACATCATGCAGTCCTTCCTCAAAGCTTCCAATGCGGGGGGGCGTGCATCCCGGGATGAGGTGATGCAGGCGTGGGTGAGGCAGCTCCGTGACCTGGCCTTCGAGGTAGAGGACTGCGTCGAGTTCGTGGTCCACCTCGACAAGCCGTCGCCCTGGGACTGGGTGTGGCGTCTCACCTCGCCCCCCGTGTGCATGGGAGGGCGGCCGCTGCCCCTGGATGAAGCGGCGGCGGATATAAAGCGGCTCAAGGTGAAGGTGGAGAACCTAAGCCAGAGGAACACACGCTACAACATCTTTAGTAGCGGCGTCGGCGGCGGCGACGGCGGTGCCGACTCCTCCTCAGATCAGCAGCAACTAATGCACCATGTGGGCCGTGCTACTAGTAGCACAACGGCAACAACGGAGGTATTCCACCTCCTAAGGGAGGTGTGGGAGTCCACGGGGAAACTGATCCACACCAACGGCGAGCTCAAAAGGTTGATCGACTGTGAAGGTCGTGAGCTCAAAGTGATCTCGCTATGGCGAAGTCAGCAGGCTGATGTCGTCGGTGAACTTGGGTGGGTGACTATTGCCAAGAAGGCGTATGATGATCCGGAAATCTGCCAAGAATTCAAGAAGCGTGCCTGGGTAAAGCTGAGTACGCATCATCCTTTTAACCCGCTAGACTTTCTCAACAGTTTACTGAGTCATTTCACTTCATCTCACCGCCACCCCCACCACCACCGCCATGACGATATATCCGAGCTCATGCTGCAAGTCAGCCGACACAGGTATCTCATTGTCCTAGAGACAGAGTTATCTAGTGTCGCAGAGTGGGATGCGATCAAAATGTGCCTTCTGGACGGCAAAAATGGCAGCCGAATCGTCATCTCCACCAAGCATTTGGGAATTGCCCTTGTCTGCACGGGGGACCCGTACCAAGTATCAGAGCTTAAACGCTTCTCTTATGATCGATCACTTTGTGCCATTTTTCCGAAGGTAAGTATGCAGTTAGTTAGATAATTAGTTCTTTTTTGTTAAGGAGTATTAATATTTGGTTAGGTGTGCATATTAGTTTGGATTTCCGTTCTTATATTCCAATTCCCTTGTGCTATATATACTAGATGATGCCCCGCATGTTGTTGCGGGTATGTTTTGCAATATATTTCGGTGATATTTTGGTTATATAGAACATGAATGTTTGAATGATGCCCCACATGTTGTTGCGGGAATGTTTGGCAATATATTTCAGTGCGATTTTGGTTACATGGAACATGGATATTTGAAATAATTATTTGGAATTATATAAGAATTAAATATAAATAGCATAATAGAATGGGAATTTATATGCATGAATGTTTGCATATTGAGGTGGATGTTTATTATGCTCAATTGCATTGTTAAGGAGAGCCTTTTTCCATGCATGTTGAATGATGAGGTGATAGCATGCTTGCATGTTGAGAGAAATATGTAAGTGGAGGCTAGCTATTTAGATATAGAAGATGCCCCATGACCTATGCAAAACCATTAGTTGCTTCTCTCACAACTTGTACTATGATTTTCACTTATAATAGACTTACAGATTTAGTGAAAGGATATATGACATAAAAGGGTACACGCCCAATCAGTATACGTCCATATATATTTGTGGTAAAAGTTTTAAAATGTTGAATGCTTGTACATCTATGCACCTTATATGTTGGAATAGGGAGAGTATCTAACTATCCATCATACATGTATAAATAATATTGACTCGACTAGTAGTAAAATATATAACGGGCCAGGCTATTTTGATTGGTTAACACAAGTGTAATTTAACCAACTATACATATGTATGGCTAACACACCTTCATTCTTTTTTTTTTTGGTGAGTGAACACACCTTCATTCAACGGAAGACCAGAGTAGTATATTAGTTATTTTATCTTTCTATATATGCTACTTAATATTACCATTGATTAAAGAGGGCTGGAGATTATTCTTGCATACAGTAAGTAAAATAGAAAGAACTAAGGTACTACACACAAAGCATTCAGCTAGCTAGTCCTAATTAATTAAAGGTGCATGTACCATGATTTTTCCCAAAAAGTAATCACCCGACCTCTGTATCGATTGATGTTCCCAGCGATCTTTTGACGATGGTGTTCGTATATTATAGCTAGCTTTAGTTAAACACGTACTGCTGCTTTGGGCTTCACTTGGTAGCAAGTAGGTTTGTTTAGTTTCTGATTGATATATTTTAGTACTATGTATGTGGTGAAACCAATCTGGTCAGAAGATTAATTTCGTGATCAGTTTACTTAATTGCTGCAGGGTTATGGACATCGCATCGGCATGGGTGAATTATTTTGGCAATTAAGACGACAGTGTGGTGTTATCTCCTTGTTGGGGCGGACCTATCGAGAGATATCATCATTAGTAGTTGAACTGTACTCTTACCGTCTCCGTAGGTATAGGGTATTCGACGGAGTGAAATTGAATTCCATTGCCGCTTTGATGTCACTAAAGATGGGCCGTTCAAAATGGTTGACTTGGCTCTGTCCATACTTGTGCAATCATATCCCGAAGATGAACAAGAAAAGGAATGTAAAAAGATCAGGGAGATGAAAGATTCTGATCAGGATATCATTGAAATGGGCCGTAAGTTTCTGACTGAACACGATTGCCTCCTCTTAATCACAAACCTGGAGTCCAGCACAGATTGGAACTTGATTAAACACCATCTCTTATGTGAGTATACAAGAGGTTACATCGTTGTTATTACAAGTAAACAAAGTGTGGCCACACACTGTGTAGATCACAAACAACATCTGGTGCTCGACATAGAAGAACTGATGAAGGTATGCGTGTAATTTAAATAGGAAAAAATAAAGTAAATTAACATGTGACTTTCAGTTATAATATTTACTTCCAGAATTAGCAAAAGAATATGTGACAGAAAAGTTTACATGCTCAATCAGTATATTTTTGTATATAAATTTGTGGTAAAAGTTTTGAAATATCAATCACACTTTTTTAAGTAGTATTAGTATCGGTCTAGGTCTCTTTGCGTAGTCGTGTTAGTCTAGATTTCCTTCATTGTATCCCATGTCTATTGTACTACATATATGCCCCGTGCGCTATGCAATACAATCAGGTTGCACCCATAACATGGTATCATGAGCAGGTTTAGGGTTTCCGCGTGTTGCAACTCACTCTTCGATTGAATTTTTCTTTCTTTCAGTCTCCACCTCTCCGTACATGTTGACTTGTGCTCTCTTCGATCGATCTCGGTCTCTTTCCTCCTCTCGCTCATGAAGATCCTAATTAAACCAACTATGCTTCAATTCGAGATTCATGATTACAACCACCCATGATTGCAACCTCAATCGAGCTTGTGACTGCAAGCCGCCCCCATCAAGCTTGATCTTCTTCACCCGTCCCCCACCCCGGCTTGGATACCAATTTGTATCAGATCGATCTGCCTCATGCACGCTCTGGTCAATCTTGTCATGTTCTTCCCGCATGTCCTACACTCCATCGCCACCGACCTACTGGGACACTGCTCCAGCCAATTCTTGCCTCCCCAGCTACCAGGAAATGCCAGCATTTCCGCTTTGCTTATCGCCTGCAGCCCCATGACAACACACCTCACATGGTTTGCGCCCGCTCACGTCAGATTGATCAATCCCACGGTTTCACCGGTCTCAGCATTTTCTACATCCAACGTCATCCCGTGTGGCCCTCCCTTGCAACTCCATGCGGCTGCTCACCTGCTATAGCATGGCTCTTCTCCATGTTCTCTGTTGTAGTATGGCTCTCTCCGGCCGGTTGCACCGCTCCTACTCGATTGCAGGTTGTCTGCCCTGATGCTTCCTACAGCTATTGCTTCTGCTGCTAAGCTACCGTGGGGTCTGGGCGCTTATAACACGCCTTTGATTCATTGTCTTCTCTAATGAGCCATCTTCCTGTTATCTCCCTTTGGCTTGACTCGATAGGTGTTTGAAGACTCTCCATGCTACGAAGACACGATATTTTGTGTTTTTAACCACTATGTTTTTAGTGTTATACTTCTTTAAATGCAATGTTTCAGCATAGATTGCAGTTGACCAGGGAGGTAAGGAGTATTAGTATAGGTCTATGTCTCTTTACTTAGTCGTGTTAGTCTAGATTTCCTTCCTTGTACTGCAGGTCTATTGTACTATATATTTTCACCATGTTCTACCTATCTATGTCGACGTGCACAAAAACTGTATAGGCTATTTTGATCGATTAATGCAAATATAATTTGACCAACTATAAATATATTTGGGTAATTTGTGTGATACAACAAAATCACAGTTATAAATTCAAATTTTATTTTTATTTATAATCTAGCAAAGACACATTCATTAGATGGAAGACATGATTAGTATATATTTTTTTAATTACTTGATGTTTTATCTTTTTATATATATCGTACTTAATTTTACCATTAATTTGGATGTTTTCCATATCTTGTAAAACTTGAACCAGTTTGAATGGGATTGGAGACTTACCCCCCCCCCCCCCCACACACACACACACACACACCCACCCACCCCATTGATTTAGACAATATTGAAAATGATTCTTGCCAATGCTAAGTAAAACAGAAAGAAATAAGGTACACATGTAGCATTATAGCAAGCTACCTAGTAATAATTAATTGAGGTGCATGCTCTAGAATTTTTGGGAAAAAAATGACTCACTTTGCCTCCGCATCTATTGATGCACACCAAACATCCTTTTGACAGTGTTGTTTGTATATTATTATTCCTACTACTGTATGTTTATATAGTTTACAACTTTGGTAATATATACAACTATCTTTAGTTAAAACACGTAGCAAGTGGGTATGTTTAGTTTATATATGATTGATCTCCTTTAGTACTATGTATATAGTGGAACCAATTTAATTGGCTGATTACATTCTTAATCAGTTTACTTAATTGTTGTAGGGTTGTGGGCATCGAATCGGCATGAGTGAGTTATTTTGGAATTTAAAACAACATGATGGTGTTGTATCCTTGTTCTGTCGGACTGATCAAGAGAGATCACAGTTGATGGACAAACTATACTCCTGCCAGTATAGGGTATTCGACGGAGTGAAATACGGGTTATTCAAGCTGGTTGACTTGGCTCTGTTCATACTTGTGCAATCATACCCAGAAGATAAACAAGAAACAGAATGTCAAAAGCTTAGGGAGATGAAGAATGACAAGGATATAATTGAAATGGGTCATAAGTTTCTGACTAAACACAATTGCCTCCTCTTTATCACAAACCTAGACTCCACCACAGCTTGGGACTTGATTAAACAGCAGCTCTTGTATGATTATACTAGAGGTTACATTGTTGTTATTACAAGTGACCAAAGTGTGGCCACACATTGTGTTGATCACAAACATGATCGTGTGATCGATGTAGAAGACATAATAAAGGTATGTGCGTAATTTTAATAAGAAAAAATAAAGTAAATTAACATGTGATTTCCACTTATAATGTATAGCTATCGATTTGTTAGAAGGACATGTGACATAAAAATATACATGCCCAATCAGTACTTTTGTATACATTTGTTGTAAAATCTGAAAATGTTGAATGCACCTTATTATTTGTAATAGGGAGAGTATCTAGAGAATGGCGTTTGGGCGCTCGGCCTCCATGGAGACCGAATTTTGAAAAATTCAAAATTCGAAAATTTTGGTTTTAAAAAAATCTGAATTTGTTTTTACAACTAAACATGGATGTGAGCCGTTTGTGTGTAAAATTTCAGGCCGAAATACTTTGAAACGCGACCTGTACAAAAAAGACAAATTCATGGTCTGAAATGATGAATAGTATCATGTATTAAAAAGCCTCAGATTTATCTTTTTTGCCCAGCCCTCGTTGCAACGTATTTAGTTCTGAAAATTTACACACTTGTGTATTATACCTTCATCTATCTATGTATTTTTTTCAGAATTTTTTGAAGTCTTAAAATACGATTTTTCACGAAATTTGAATTTTGCATTTGGAGGCATCCATGGAGCTGGGCCTCCAAAAGCAATTTCCGGAGTATCTAACTATACATCATATATGTAACAACCTATAAATATACTAGGCATATTTTGTGATTGGCGCAATTCTAATTTAACAACCAATAAATATATTCGGCTAATTTGTACTCTATACAACTACTTCACAATTATATATAAGTAAGCATCTTAATCCAAATTTAGAATGTGGCTAATACACCTTCATTCGATGGAAGGCAAGAGTAGTATACTAGTTTTCTTATTATTTGTTGCTTCGATCTTTCTATATGTGATACTTAATGTCACAAGTAATTTGGATGCCCCCCTCCCCCACCGGATCGATTAAAAAGAGCTAGAAAGCAAACTAGAAAGAAATAAGGTACACACATAGCATTGAACTAGATAGTGATAATTAATTGATTAAGGTGCATGCCTAGAATTTTTTGCAAAAGGTAATCACCATTCCTTACATCAACCATCTTTTGACAATGTTGTTGGTATATTATTATTGTGTCGTCCACACACATGTGCACACACACACACACACACACACACACACACACACACACACACACACACACCATAGGGAAAATACATCCTACTACGAGGTGTGGTTAGAGCATCTATAGCCGGACTGCTCCGATGTGTCCCTCTCCTTTGCATGCTGCCTCTCACGGCGGGCGGCGCGTGCCTCCGATTCTGGCATGCGCGTCCGGGTCGGCGGGGCTGGCACAAGCACCCACTGATGCCCACATGGGGAGCAGCAGCCAGCAGGGGGAGGGGATGGCGTGGGGCAGGCATGGACTGCACAGCCCACGCGGAGCTATGGGCAGGCCGGGAGGGGCCAGCTCCAGCATCCGCGCTGCCCCAATGGGGGAGCTACAGTGACACTGCAGATCCAGAGATGCCCCCGGTGTCCACCTGGGACCAAGGCAATGTGGAATGCCAGCTCCTCGTAGACATCCAGGTCGGAGTCGGAGCGGCTGCCAGATTGAGTCAGAATAGGAGAGGGGAGAGGAGAGGATGGAGCGAGAGAGGAGAGTGAGTGAGCTAAGATTGCGAGCGGGGAGCCAGATAGCGTGAGCGATTGAGGGCGGTTCGAGGTGCCCGACTGGGATGATTTTTTGTGACCGGTCAGTGGCCTAAAGCGTGTGTTGCTGTTTCGGGCTCCAATTGGTAGCAAGTAGGTTTGTTCAATTTACCATTGATATCTTCTAGTACTACATATGTAGTGAAAACAATTTAGTTGGTGGCTTAATTTCTTCATCACTTTACTCAATTATTGCAGGGTTGTGGGCATCGCATCATCATGAGTGAATTATTTTGGCAACTGAGAGGACAACAGGGTGTTATCTCCTTGTTCTGGCAGACCGATGAAGAGAGATCACAATTAAGGGATGATTTGAACTCCTATCAGACCCGCAAGTATAGGATATTTGACAGGAAGAAATTTGAACATTGTTTCAATTTCCTTGATACTGAAGATGGACAATTCAAATTGGTTGACTTGGCTCAGTTCATACTTCTGCAAGTGGACCCAAAAAGACATGAAGAGTTTAGTGGGGAGAATAGCGAACTAGTTATAATTGAAAAGAGTCGTCAATTTCTGACTGAACACAATTGCCTCCTCTTTATTGCAAACCTGAAGTCCACAGATTGGGACTTGATTAAGCAACACCTCTTATGCGAGTCTACTAGATGTTACATTGTTGTTATTACAAAATACCTAAGTGTGGCTGAACATTGCGTAGATAAGAAACAAGATCAGGTGCTCGATGTTGAAGTTCTGAAGAAGGTATGTGCATAATTCTAATTGTAAAATTAAGTAAATTAACATGCGATATTCACTTCTAATATATACCTATATATTTATTCAAAGGACATGTGACATACATGTATACATGCCCACTTGGTACTTTTGTATATATTTGTTGTAAAAATTTAAAATGTTGACCGCACTTACAGGGAGAGTATCTGACTATCCATCATATATGTAACTACCTAGACCCATAGGTAAATATATACGCCCTATTTTGATTGTCACAATTATACTTAACCAACTATAAATATATGTTGTTAATTAATTTGTACTCTGATACAACAAGATCACAATTAATTAAGTGCTTTAATCCTAATTAGAATTTGGCTAACACACCTTCATTAGACTACCGACAATGGGGAGTAACATAGAGTAGTAACATGCATATGTTACTAGTTTAACCTACTACCTCCACAGTGCATGGTAACATAGGGGTAGTAACATTGAGCCTTTCATTTATTAGCTTATAGACTCATCTTGCCTTGGTATGCGTTATGTTACTCACAGTATGAGTAACTAGCTAAGTTACTCAATTTCTCTCTCCTCTCATTAATTAGTTGCCCCATCATATTTTTTACTTAGGTGGCATCTATGTTACTACCTATGTTACTCCCATTGTGGGTAATCTTAGATGGAAGGCGAGAGTTGTATATTAGTTTCCTTTCATTACTTGTCGTTTTTTTCCTATGTATGCTACTTAATGGGACTATTAATTTGGACCCCCCCCCCCCCCCCCCCCCTCAAATTAAAAGATGTGGAAAGTAAAATACAAGGACTTAAGGTACACATATAGCATTGAACTAGCTAATCATAATTAATTGATTAAGGTGCATTTCTTGATTTTTTTGGTAAAAATGAATCACCCTATATATATAGCCAAACAAACTATATATATATGTGTGTATGTATGTATGTATATGTGTATGTATATATATATATATATATATATATATATATATATATATATATATATATATATATATATATATATGTATGTATGTATGTATGTATGTATGTATGTATATGTGTATGTATGTGTGTATATATATATATATATATATATATATATATATATATATATATATATATATATGTATGTATGTATGTATGTATATGTGTATGTATGTGTATATATATATATATATATATATATATATATATATATAGTAATACTATTCATCACTCAGGATGCAGAATAAGTTATTCTTCACCCGAGGTAATCTTACGATCGTTTTATAAATTAGTTACATTTGGAATACAAATAGTTACATTCATATTGATTCACTACATATAATCTAGCATAAAAAAACAAAAATATAGGTTATAAGACCAAAAAAATTGCATTTTATGTATATTTTACACTATGTTTTTATGTTTGTAATTTTACGAACTTAAAATATTTTTTATGGCGATTATATATTTTCTTATGTTCTCTTTTTACGTATGAAATAAGATAAAATTTACGGAACGTAAAATTACGGTGCATTAATGTTAAATAGAGAGGAATGAAGAATAACTATTTCTCACCCAGGGTGACGAATAGCGCGACCCATGCTCCGCTCCGACTGGTCAGCGTTTTTCTTTTGCCCCTAGTAAAATTCATAGCAACCATAGTGACCGAATTAAAATGTCTACCGTTTGCACTCTGGTCCACCACCCCATCCAATCAGGCCCCGTAAACGAATTTGGACACATGTTAATGAACCTACATTTGAATGGTAATGCATTTTAGAGGAGACCAAAATGGTAATTGCGGTACGGGGTCGAAACTGGCTAGTTACTACTAGCTGCCATGTGGTAATTGTATGAATGGGAATAGTTCGATTAGGCTAATTACTACTAGCTGCTATGGGCTAATTACTACTGGCTGCTACATGGTACGGGGTCGAAACGGGCTAATTACTACTAGCCGCTATCTGGTACGGGGTCGAAACTGGATAATTAATACTAGCTGCTATGGGCTAATCACTACTAGCCGCTATGTGGAACGGGGTCGAAACTGGCTAATTACTACTAGCTGCTATGTGCTAATCACTACTAGCTGCTATGTGGAACGGGGTCGAAACTGGCTAATTACTACTAGCTGCTATGTGCTAATCACTACTAGCTGCTATGTGGAACGGGTTCGAAACTGGCTAATTACTACTAGCTGCTATGTGCTAATCACTACTAGCTGCTATGTGGAACGGGGTCGAAACTGGCTAATTACTACTAGCTGCTATGTGCTAATCACTACTAGCTGCTATGTTGTACGGGGTCGAAACTGGCTAATTACTACTAGCTGCTATGTGTAATTGTATGGGGTCGAAACCTACAATTTTAACACGGTCTGGATATACAGATGCTAAAAAATGAATGGGACTAGTTCGATTAGGTATGGGTAATAGGGGCACGCTCGCATGATGGGCGCATGCGAGCTAGCACGTAGAATAAGCCATGTGCGCTAAGGATCTCTGCGCACTCGCACGATGGGCTAGCATATGCTAATATCAAGCATATGCGGCTTGGCCAGTACAGCCCACCACCACCGTGCTATAGCATATAAAGGTAAAACCAATAACAAATATTTTAAAAGATTTAATTTCTACTAGTGTTGTAGCGCGGCCAACCTCCGCCCCGTGGCAGTATTCCCCAATAATGCTAAGGCCTGGTACAATGCAAGATGTTTAGCGAAGGTGCTTAAAGAAATAAATCAATGTTTTTTGAAGCACAGGTGTTTATTTGTAGAGGATAGACACTTAATTAGCCGTCTCTTCAGTAAAAATACGCAATATTGCTTTTAGAAAAAACATGATTTATTTTTCTAAGCACTTTACTGAGCATATAGCAATATACAAGGCCTAAAAATGCTAGCAATGTATGGTAACGAAATCAAACTGCTTTACTAGATTCCATGCACGCACTACGCCCAAGTGCCCCACGGCTCCTACCACTAATCATGGTAAAACAAGACTGGCATGTATGGTAACAGAAATAAAATCATTATAAGGTGTCGCGCAACACTCCTCGATCCGTAATCTAATCGTAAAATAAGTTGAACACATAGTAACGTTACATGTCCTATGCATAATCCATATCATGCGTTCTGGCGGTGCATAAAGTCAGAGAAGCCAGAAACTCCTTCGGTCAGATGGTAAAAGGCTTCTTCAAATGTAGTAATAATCCTATTTTCGGGAAACAGACCGACGGCGGTGCCGGCAAGAGGCAGAGGAAACCCGGGCGTGGGCTCACTTTGCTGTGCCAATATCTGTCCTTCTTTTATCGTTCTATGATCTGTTGGGAAGATCTATCTCCCTGATCCCGTAAAATGTAGTAATAATCTATAGGTAGTTACACGGCTGATGCACATGATAAGCAATTGATGGTAAACCTGATGAACACGGTAGTAAACTACAGGTAAGATCTTTTAGTAACAAGTGCATGTGCACGTTAGTGAATGACGGTGTAAATTGGAATTCGCGTGTACTCCCTCTGTATCAAAATATAATATGTTTTTTTGACACTATGATAGTATCAAAATGTCTTATATTTTACTAATACGTAGGGAGTAATAGTTATGTGTATGTGTGACTTTCCAAAGTAAGTAATATTACCATAAAATGTGAAAGTCCTTACGCTATGTGTGACTTTCCAAAGTAAGTAAGTAATAGTTATGTGTATGCATGGCTTTCCAAAGTAAGTAAGCAATAGTTATGTGTATGTATGACTTTCCAAAGTAAGTAATAGTTTTGTGTATGTGTGACTATCCAAAGTAAGTAATAGTTATGTGTATGTGTGACTTTCCAAAGTAAGTAATTATGCATAGCTCTTTACGGTTAGTATAATACTAGTAGCATATTGGCTTCTTGCTGATATATTTGTAGTACTCGTAAACATGGCATAGAATGGTGGCACAAAATTAGAGTAGTTTTTTTTTCTATGTACCGTGATGCTTTTACTCTATAGAGATGACTATTTACTATCAACCTAGCAGTCGTAAACCATAAGGCCTATTACTATTGAGGTGTGGCTTGATTACTTCTGAGGGCAGCCAGATTACGTTCAAGTGGTAATCAAACGTGTGGTGGTTATGTGTGCGTGAATCAGAAAAACCACGTTGGTTTGGTTTAGCCAGAGCACATAATAATTTACTTTCCGCTCAGGCCGATTGGGGCATGTTTAGGGCATTGTCGGCATGATGCATGGTGCAGATGGCTCGTTGCGGATTTGCGGAAGAAGTTGCCTCGGCGGCGGCGGCGCCCTGGAGGGGGGGGGGGCACTGGCGGTGGGTTGGGGAAGATGGGCGGTGCACCATGATGCATGGACTGGTTGGAATGCTGGATGTGAGGAGGGTGGGGTTGTGGTTGATTTTTTTCTTGGGTGTAGAATAAAGTCTTAAGGGATGCTTGTAGAAAGACACACTCTATCTATATATAATTCCTCCATTTCAATGAATAAAGCACACACGCATTTCAAATTTAAGTAGACCCATCAATTTAACCAATCAATGGTGGGTTATGTGGCTAAATTTATACTGTTGAATTCATATTGGAAAGAACTTTCTGTTAACATAGATATTATTGATCCAATTTATGATCATAATTGAATTTTAAACTACATGAGCGCCCTATTCGCTGGAATGGAGTAGCTAGCCTTAGTTGAAACATTACTGGTGTTTTGGGCTCCACTTGGTGGCTGGTAGGTTTTGTTCAATTTATGACTCGCAGTTTAGTACCACATATATAGTGGAATCAATTTGGTTGGGGGCTTAATTCTTGATCAGTTTACTCAATTATTGCTACAGGGTTCTGGGCATCGCATCGGCATGAGTGAATTATTCTGGCAACTAAGAGGACATCGCGGTGTTATCTCCTTGTTCGGGCGGACTGATGAAGAGATATCACAATTAGTAGATAATAAATTGTTATCTTATAAGGTCCGCAAGTGTGGGATATATGACGGAGCCAAATTTGAACTGTGTTGCCGCTACTATGTTACTGGAGATGAACCGTTCAAACTGGTTCACTTGGCTACGTTCATACTTGCAAAATGGGCGGCAATAGATGAACAAGAAAATTCAACTCAAAAGAAAAGAGATGAAGAAGACAATGAATATAATAGGCTCATGGCAATGGATAATAGTGACAGCGATACAACAATAATTGAAATGGGTCGTAAGTTTCTGACTGAACACAATTGCCTCTTCTTTATCATAAACCTGAAGTCCACCACGGACTGGAACTCTATTAAACAACACCTCTTATGTGAATCTACTAGAGGTTACATTGTTGTTGTTACAAGTAATCAAAGTGTGGCCACGCATTGTGTAGATGGCAAACAAGATCGGGTGCTCAATGTTGAAGATCTGATGAAGGTATGTGCGTAATTTTAATAGGAACAAATTAAATTAACAACAAGTTAATCAGTTACGTATATATTCTCTACTTATTCTCATGCATATATGTACTTTGATGAATCTGATCAGCAGGACCAGAGCGGACTTGCAGATGGAGAAGGCAACATACAAGAAGAGGAATCTGAACCTTATACCATTGCTGGGGATGAGGATAGCGATGTGGTCTTTTATGACCTCCATGATGGTAAGAAGTTGTCTGTGTGGGGAATTGCTGGTCTTGGGAAATCATCTCTTGTCAGACACCATTACAACAAGATGAAGTCTATGCAAGTGTATGGCATGTATGGCTGGGTGGAGGTGCCCCAGCCGTTCAATTTGACGGGCATGTGTCAGAGATTGCTTCTGGATCTTTTATCGGATGATGTTGATGCCAAGGAAGTTGTAGCAATTGGTATGTTTGGAGGCCAAGACCCTATTCAAGTGTGTATCAAAATTCTACTTGAACACAAATGCCTCCTTGTTTTCGATGGTCTAGAGTCCATGGATGACTGGGACTTGATAAATAAAACCTTATTTTCCCAGCCTATCAGTGGGGGAACTATTGTTATTACACGTCAAGAAAAAGTTGCCAGACATTGTTCTGGACGCAACATTTACAACACCCATGGTCTAGAACCTGATGTTGCCCTTGATCTCTTCAAACAGGTATGCAACTTGTGTGCATGCAACCTGTGTAGTGATGATATTTCTGATTCAATTAATTTATTTCTGAATTGTGTAGATAATTTTGAATGGCAAGCCACTGTTCCCCGATGCAGTGGAGGATTCGAAACTTATGCTCTCCAAGTGTGGTGGGCTTCCAGAAGTAATAATTGCTATTGGAAAACAAATCCACCCAAAGGCACAACAAAAAGATTCATTGATGCGGATCCTGAGGGAAATAAATGATGACTTCATGGGATACTTACGGTTGAACCTTCCTTGTTTAAGGGGTCTATTTTGTTGGATGCAATCCTACTTTGATACTTGCTCAGATGATCACAAACCATGCATCTTCTATATGTCAATCTTCCCTGCAGACGAACGAATTAGATGGAGGCGGTTGCTCAGGCGGTGGATCGCCGAAGGTTACTCGCCTACGGAGGAGAAGGTAGTAGATCTCGCACTAGAACTCATGGAGTCGAGCATAATGTACTATGGGGACGGGAATAAGATATCAACTAAGAATATGTTCAAGCTCAATGGTTTCTTCCTTGAATACATCAAGTCACAACCATTGGAACATAACCGTGTGTTTGAACTAGACGGGAGTTGCAGCCCTAGCTCGCGACTCACTGGACAACACCTCACCATAAGAAGCAGTTGGGACAGAGATGAGATTGTATTTGAGAGCCTGGACATGTCACGTCTACGGTCTTTCACAGTGTTCGGGGAGTGGAAGTCATTCCTCATCTGTGAGAAGATGAAGCTGCTGCGGGTGCTTGATCTGGAGGGAACTACTACACCAGATAGTACTTCTTCTAGTGTAAGCGATGATGATCTGGAGAAGATCGCGGAGCTGTTTCCACGCCTCAAGGTCATTTCCCTACGAGGATGCAAGGCCATCACTCGCCTACCGGATTCATTGGGTGTCATGAAACAACTTGATACTCTGGATGCCAAGAACACTTCTATTGTCGAGCTGCCACCTGCTATCATCACCAAGCTACACAAGCTGCAGTACATTCGTGTTGGCAGTGGCACTTCTGAGTCTTCTGACTCAGAAGAGTCAGAACCAGAGGAACCGGCTGGAATATCATCTCCACAAGCACCACCACAAGAATATGATCAGGATGGCATGAGCCCTTTCCTCCGAGCCAAAAAAGCTTTGTCAGGAGTGGTCCAAGGGGCGTCCATAGGAGCATGGAAGATGGCACGCCAATCCTGCAGTAAACTTAGGCTCTTCAAGAATGATGCCATACGCCAGCGTGTTGCTGAGAATGGTGGCGGTGTTGAGGTTGCTTCTGCTGCTGCAGAGGGGATTGGGGAGCTGACGGAATTGCGTACACTTGGTGTCGTGAATGTTGCATATGTACCAGGCGGACTCCTCTTCCTAAAGGAGCTCAAGAAGCTTACCCAATTGCGCAAGCTCGCCTTGTCTGGCATCACCGGTGAAAACTGGGAAATGTTGTGCTGTGCCATCTCAGGTCACCGCCATCTCCAGATCCTGTGGCTGCAACTGCTGCTGCTGAAGGAGGACAACGCCAGCTATGACTTTGCCCGTTTCGATGACATCTCCGAGCCTCCCATGAACATAGAGCGCCTTAAGGTATTGTACACTAGTAAAGCAGTTGCAGGCACAGGTTGTGCGTGGATAAGGCCAACCTGGATTAATAAGCCGCTCGGGAATATAAGGTTTCGCCATGGGTTGACAGTATCTAATCAAGAGGACATAGACCTCCTATATGAAGCTGCAGGTGAATTGCCAGGAAGTGCTCAACATCTTCGTATCAAGCCAATTGAGGGCCTCAGTTTTCATAAAGGGCTCTCTTACAACGCCCTCAGCATTGATTGCAATGGCAGCATGTCAACGGTCGCTTTTAGAGGTACGGATACCTTGGAAACCTCGGAAACCTCGGAATTCAAAGTCAAAGAGCTCAAGATTCACTGCTGCAGCTCTTGTGGGTGGAGGTGTTTGCGGATTTCTGGGCTAAAGCATTTAAAAAATCTCGAGAAAGTCTTTGTAACGGGTCCATGCAGCAACGACTACGAGCAGGACTTGCGCAGGCAACTTGAGGAGCACACAAAAAACCCTGAGCTGACGCGGCTATAACTTGTAATCAGTAGTAGACCGTGTATCCTTGTTTGTTATTGTTTCTTGTAAAATTTACTTTTGGAACTTGTGATCTGATCATTCATGCAACCGTTTGCAAATTTCAACGTTTTAGTGAGTTCCATTCCAACATTGTTAGGCAGTGTGGTAGTGATCTTGTTGCAATGTTTTCAGTTGGCTAGCATATGAAATTATTAGTTGTTGGACCTATGTTGCAGCCTGAGTAACCTATCAGACTTCTACGGTGGCCCTTCTGACAAAAGTTATCCAGGCCGCAACAAGTGTTTCATCGAGTGACATGATAAGCAATGAGCTTGAATCGCTGCACCATTAATTTCAAGGACCACCTCCAGCACCTCTCGAGGTACCAATACTCATCTTTATTAATTCCTCCGTTTCTAATTATAAGATGTTTTAGATATTGCAATAAAAGTACTTTTCCTATGCAGGTTATCTACAGATGTACCGAGACTCTTCGTTTATGGTCCTCTCTACAACGCGTGGAGAATCGAGACCTGTTTACGGAGGTGTGTACACGATCGGAGGCTACGGCGAGGGATACTTTTATCCAACATGGGTGGCAGCATGATCTTAGGATTGGCCCCCCCTACGCTTTAGGCGTTATACAGACTATGCATGTTTCCATGTATTTCATCTTTTTATTTCCGTTTGATTGAGAGGACATTATTTGGCTGTGTGCGTCTTAGCTATGCAGAGGCCGGGTGTAATGCTTAAATCTTTTAAGTAATAAAGCGTCCTTTTTCGAAAAATGGACTACATGCGGATTAAAATGAGTGAATATTGCAACTGGGGGATACAGAAAAGTCTACAAGGCACGACTCCAAGATGGGCAGCTAGTTGCTGTGAAGAGGCTTCATCAAACTGAAGAAGAGTTGGATGACGAACGAAGATTTCGCAGTGAAATGAAAATCTTATCACGGATCATCAAAATGTATGGATTCTTCTCCCATCCAGCATATAAATTTGTCATCTATGACTACATTCAGCAGGAAGCCTCCGCAGGACATTGGATTGGCGGAAGAGAACTGTTGTTGCAAATGATGTCGCTCAAGCAATATCTTATTTGCGCCATTAATGCAGTCCACCTATAATCCATCGAGATATCACGAGCAACAACATTTTACTTGACATATCTTTCAAGGCTTTTGTCGCAGATTTCGGCACAACAAGGATTCTTAAGCCCGATTCAACAAACTGGAGTGCACTAGCAGGAATGTATGGGTGTACAGTTGTATCTGGCTCCGTCCATTAGGGGTGGGGGGAGTTGCTTGAAAAATGTTTGCGGTGTCTATGCTTATTATTTGTTTAGATGTAATACCCACATGTGAGACTTTCTTCGGGATGTTCTCAGCAAGGGTACATGAAATGGTGTACTAATATCTCTCTTTTTATCTACTATTGTTTCATGAACATGAAGATGAAAAGATTGGAATCCAAAACTAACACAATATCATGTAGTCATGCTTTATTGTTCTCTGGGAATCATGGTAAAATACCTTGGACCAAGAAGGAACTATCATAATGATTATGTGGTTGATGCGTAAATAGGAACAATTGAATGTAAACACAAGGAGCTATGTGCATAAAAAGGGAAATTTACCACAGTATAATAAGTAAAAGGACTTACAGAGGATTGTAGAGTATGAGTATGTAGTCCTTGTCCTTATGATGAAGCGCTGTGTCCAAGAAGCTAGCAATGTCCCATAATTTCTTTATCAAAAAAGTATATATACATTCATCTCAAATTCAACTAGCTAATGCAATCATAGACATGATAAGAACATGACATACAAACATATCGGGAACACTCATTATTAACCAAAATAATGGGACGAGACATTCCATCGTTCAATAAATTGCAGTGGTATACGAGGAAAAGCACAATGAATTAGTACATGCATAAAGAAAGCGTCGACCATTTACATTGAAATAGACCTGATCATTGGTCGGGCCGGGTCGGGTTCGGGCCGGGCTTTGCAAAGCCCGAAAATAAAATCCCAAGCCCGAACCCGGCCCGAATCCCGAAATGCACTCTTTTTTTAAGCCCGAGCCCGGCCCGAATGCTATTTTTATTGTTTGCACGTGTAAGCCCGGCCCGAAGCCCGAAAGCCCGGCCCGAAATCCTTAAAAAGAGAAGCCCGAGCCTGGCCCGAACTATCTTTCGGGCTGAAAAATGAAGCCCGAGCCCGGCCCAAATGCCAAGCCCGAAGCCCGAAGCCCGTTTTTTTCGGGCCGGGTCGTCGGGCCGGGCTGTCCATGCCCAGGTTTACATTGAAATAAAACATACATCATAGTTTTTTTTATTACTTCCAGGTACGAATTCATGCATGTGGCACTGTAGGCAGTCCCAGTTCATGCTCCTGCACCAACAGACACAAGCAGAGCAAATTAGTCTACTGTTTGACAAGTGTAGACAATCAGGGGGGATCAAGCAAATTAAAATATGTGCCCTCTGAGATGTTCAACAGGGACTTCAAAGTTCAAGTTTAAATCCATTATATAACAAATGTTTGGCATGAAGAAGGTCTCTCCTTCTATGTGTTTCTTTTACCTGTAAGATGAAACTATGATAAGCTCAAATTCTTCACACCAGCAACATAAGAAGAAAGTCTGAAATACACGACTTGTAAGTTACGGAATACATTCATAATGATCTCAGTTATCTGCTTGTCAACAAGATCATGTGACAAGATAAAGAAACTCATTTACAGCTTCAAGCACTATAATTGCATAGGAAATGACATGAACAATCGATTTCTACCTAGGGATCAGCAATGTAATTAATGTGAACAGAAACTAGTCAGTCTCGCAATTGACATACCTGCTGCCGGTTTGCCGGGACTGACGCATGACCACTTGGTGCAACAATTAAGCTAAGTTCAGATTCAAGATCAGTCTGCTTGTCTAGCTGGAGTACGGGACTGAATTTGATTCGAAGTCCATTTCAGCTTCTAAAGCATCAAGCCCTATGTGGTTCAACATAGAAAATGAGCACAACAAACAAAGAACTGCCTTGTCAGTAAATTGACACATGCATAACCCAAAACCAGTATAGGGCTTACAACAAAAGTGTCATAAGAAACGTGTCACATAAAATCCTGCACCCATGACTGATATAGTTGCAGAGTTTTCTGTACCCAATTCAACTATGAAATTTTAAATTGAAGAGTGATTCCCAGCTTGTAACCACTGCAAGGACAACTATTTGACATAGAAAGTGTTTGAATTATCTAAGAATAGACAACTACAAAATAAGAGTCATACTCCCCACAAGTTCCTACTCATCGATGTCATCTGGGACATTGCAGCTTATATGAAGTTTTTCTTCTATTTCATTGCTCACACCCATATGATCCATCATCTCGTCTTGCATGCTTTGTGGATTATGAAAGCGGGTACGGATTCAGATGTAATTCAAGCAAAATAAGCTGAAGATCCTGAAAACATGAACAGTCTGGTAAACAACAAGATGGTACATACATTTATATCTTCAATCCTGACATTCATCATCATCCCTTTCAGCTCTTTATTGGCAGCCTTCATTGCAGTCATCTGTTAAATAAAAGACACTTGAACAAAAGTTTGGGAGGTAGAATCAGAACCTATCATGAACTTAGCTTAATACGAAACTAAAGCAGCATATATTATGTTGAGCATCTTTAATTCCCTCTGTTGCAAAAGCAACTTGGTCAAGATTATATGTATGGTTCAACATGTCACGCTGTCCTTCATACATGTAAGAAAAGTATATGGAGTATAAAGATTAGAGCACTGGACTACAAACAGAGTGATCAAATGCTACAGGATAATCGGCTCCATCTAACCAAGGTCATTTAACCAATGCTAAAAGCAATGTGTAAAAAGCAAGAACAATTAAATGCTACAGGATAATCCGCTACGTTTAACCAAGGCCAAAAGCACTGTGCAACAAATAGCATTCCACTTCTACCATGTCCATGTTAAGAACTTGCTAGCCTTCCAAATCAGCAGTTTCTATAACAAGTAACCTAACCAGATAACGAAATAACATTTCCCTACAAAGAAATTCTGAAACTTCACAAAAGTGACATATTATAAAGAAGAAAACCTGAAAGTGTATGAAAGCACGTCAACTAGATTCAGGATTCAGCTATTTCTCGGACAACCTTTTAGATGGTGACTTGTCAACATCAATGGGTGGCAGCGTGGACCAGCGAGGAGAGGAGAAGAAGATGCCGCTGCGGTGAGTTGGGGCATTCCATCGAACAGGTGACGTACGGGAGCTGATTTGGTAGAACGAGAGAGCACGAGGCGGCGGAAAGGCAACACCTACTGACCTGAGGTGGTGAGCACCGGGGGTCGAGGGAGTTGGCGACCTCGGTGTAGAATAGCGGAGAGAAGAGGTGGCGTACGTGGTCGGTGGAGTTGCCGACGAGCGGACACCACAGTCGATCGTCGGCGGGGATGGAGCTCGCGGTCGGCCGTCGCGGCTTCGAGGCGGCGCAACTTGTCAAGTGCTCCGCAGCGACGGCCTCCATGCCCATTACATGCTTTTTTTTTCAGTGTGAGGCTTTAGTTTTTTTACTTATGTTTATATTCCAAAAATGACCTAAAATATTGATATGTATATATATATAGAAAAATATCCGTTTCAAAATAAGTGTCGTGATTTTTGGACGTTTAAAGATATTCACATGTTTAAAAAAATATAAGGTATATATATATATATCAAATTTACATGTTTGGGCAGGAATTTGGTATATCAAATATTCACACTTTAAAAAAATATAAGTCGATTTCAGTGTCACACTATAAAATACTCAGATCAACACTTCAATAAAGAAATAAGAGTGTACATACATAAATACATACCTATCAAGTGGACATGTTATGCTGAATTTCAACTGGTATGATTAAATTATTAGGCGAGCTTTGTAAAATAATGTTACTCCCTCTTTTCACTTTTATAAGGCATTGTAGACATTTCAGACAGCGTGCAAAACAGTTCAATTTCAGTTGTCTGAAACGACTTATAAAAGTGAACGAAGGGAGTACAAGTTTTCAGAATCCTATGTCCAAACACATGAAGATAAAAAGGGAAAATGGCCTGATTTTATGACAAGGATAGGGAAGGTGAAGCTTAAAAAATTTGTGCTCACTTTCAAGAAGGCACTTATTCCTAAGATTTTTAGTCAAACTGAATGCCTATGCTTGGGTTGCAGTGTGTGTACTTGTTGTGGCTTGGAACAGGCAGCCACCACCTGCAGAAGATGATGATGATGGTAAAGTACTGTACATGTACTAGATACTACTGCAGTGCTGCCTGAAACTAAAACAACCAGGCCTACTGCCAAATAGGAGATGATGATGGTGGTAAAGTACTGTACATGTACTAGATACTACTGCAGTGCTGCCTGAAACTAAAACAACCAGGCCTACTGCAGTACATGCTCTATCATGGAAAGCTTGCTTTCTCGTGATGGTTTCTTTCAGCTATACCTCTATACTTCCCATGATAGAGAACAGCTCCTTTTTTTATCAGACATTCCAAAATAAACAAAATAGGAACCATGTAGAGAACAGTGCCGTCTCTGCTATGTTGTACTGAACACTCTATGCACTGCTATGAGCTACCAAATTACTGCCAAAAATAGTATTATCTGCACACTTTTGATTACTGGGAAATTACAAAGGGCATACCTGGGAATATTGGCATGTCGGCAATCAACACGTACGCGGGCCGGCAGACGTACAGAAAGCGCCATTTTTCCACAAGAATGGGGAAAGAAAATAGACGAAGAGATGGCGACACTGGAGAAGGAAAATATGCAGCCTAGCAGCAGCTGCCAAAGGGGTGTGCTAGAGTCCGAATCAGAGCTTGGAACTTCCAGCAGGGAGAGATAGCAACACTGAAGAATAGTCATCCAGCAGAAGCTTCCACTCAACTGCTGAGTGTTGGCTGCCTGAGAACCTCATAACAATGGACAACACACTAGTTAAATATCGATAGTTTCAGTGTGCACAGAATCACATCCCCCAACCAATACAGAACATGAGAACACTATTAAGCAAAATGCCATTTTCCTCAACACCTTTGTTCTACCTCTGCTACACACTACTCGTGCCATGACTTCTTCTCCTGCAAGAAGCGCATGCGGTGCGCCATGGAGGGATCTCACTGAGGTCCCAATCCCAACACATGGCCCTCCTCCACTGGAAAGCTACACTTGCGAGCACACCGCTGCAGATGAGCTCTTGGCAGGAAAACACCAGCCCGTGCAACTGGACGGGCATCATGTGCACGGCTGTTCGCCATGGCCGCCGCACACCCTGGGTGGTGACCAACATCTCCCTGCAAGACGCTGGCATCCGTGGCCAGCTTGGTGAGCTCAACTTCTCGGCTCTTCAATTCCTCACAAGCATTGACCTTCAAAATAATAGTCTTCATGGTGCACTGCCAGCTAGTATCAGCTCCTTGTCAGCACTTATGACACTTAACCTTCAGCAGAACCAACTCACCGGGAAAATTCCTTTTGAGATTGGTGACCTGCGAAGTCTCGTCATGCTTGATCTCTCATTTAACAAACTCACAGGACATATCCCTGCATCTCTAGGCAACTTAACAATGTTAACTGAAATTGTCATTCACCAAAACATGGTATCAGGTCCCATTCCTGAGGAGATTGGAAGGCTTGTCAACCTCCAAGCTCTACAGTTAAGCAACGGTACCTTAAGCGGTTTGATACCAAAAACCCTTGGAAATTTGACCCATCTACAATATTTGTACCTGTACGGTAATCAACTTTCAGGGTCTATACCACAAGAACTAGGCAGGCTAGTACATTTGCAAAGTCTTCAACTTCAATCAAATGATTTTTCAGGACCAATTCCAATCTTCATAGCCAATCTCACTAAGATGAAGGAACTTTATCTCTGGAGAAATCAAATCACAGGTTCAATACCCCCAGAACTAGGAAGCCTCACTATGCTCAATAAACTTCTTCTCCGAACAAATCAAATCATTGGACCAATACCTTCAGAATTGGGCATCTTGCTGAATCTCCAGAATTTGGACTTCAGCAACAACCAAATATCTGGCTCTATTCCTGACAGCTTAGGAAATATTACCAAGCTAGTAATACTATCCCTCGCTGATAATCAGATAACCCGTTTCATCCCCCAAGAGATTGGCAATCTGATGAACCTCAAATATTTAGGCTTGTATCGAAATCAAATTTTGGGATCAATACCAAAAACTTTTGGGAAGTTGCAAAGCATCCAAGTTATGGAAATCTTTAGTAACAAATTATCAGGTTCTCTTCCTCAAGAATTTGGAGGTCTCATCAGCCTTGTTGAACTTGGGGTGTCTAAAAACTCACTTTCAGGACCTTTACCCGCAAATATATGTTCAAATGGCAGACTTCAATATCTCAGTGGTCATTCTAATATGTTCAATGGCCCCATTCCAAGGAGTTTAAAGACATGTACGAGTTTGGTTTGACTTCTCTTTGAGTCGAACCAACTAACGGGAGATATATCTCAGCATTTTGGCGTGTATCCACGACTCATAGAAATGCGCTTGTCATCGAATAGACTCCTTGGGAAGATCTCACCAAATCTAGGTATGTGTACTCAACTAACAACACTAACTCTAAACCACAATATGCTCACGGGTTCCATACCCCCAATCCTTTCTAAATTGTCCAACCTAGTATTACTAAGACTTGAATCTAACCATCTCAGTGGTGAGATTCCTCCAGAAATCTGTACTTTAGAAAACCTATACAGCCTGAACTTGTCATCAAACCAATTATCTGGATCCATACCTACACAAATAGAAAAGCTAAGCAATTTAGGATACCTTGATATATCTGGGAACAGACTGAGTGGATCAATACCTGAGGAACTAGGGGCCTGTAAGAAACTACAGTCCTTGAGGATCAACGACAATAACTTCAGTGGGAGTTTACCTGGTGCAATTGGAAATTTAGCAGGCCTGCAGATCATGTTAGACGTGAGCAACAATAACCTCAATGATGTGTTGCCGCAGCAACTTGGGAAGTTGGAGATGCTAGAATTTCTAAATTTATCACATAATCAGTTTAGTGGCAACATTCCATCCTCCTATGCAAGCATGGTGAGCCTGTCAATGCTCGATGTGTCCTACAACAACTTGGAAGGACCAGTCCCAACAGCACGGCTACTCCAAACTGCTTCAGCAAGTTGGTTTATTCCCAATAAAGGTCTGTGTGGTAATCTCTCTGGCCTGCCACCTTGTTATTCAACCCGAGAAGATGCTCACCATAAAAGGAAGACACTTGGTTTGCTTTTGCCAATTGTTCTTGTAATTAGTTTCAGCATTGTTGTTGCAATTGTTGTCATAATAATGCTTACTCGTAAGAAGAGAAAACCACAGGAAAGTGTCACCGCTGAAGCAAGGGATCTATTCTCTATTTGGAATTTTGATGGAAGATTGGCATTTGACGATATTGTAAGAGCAACAGAAGACTTTGATGATAAGTACATCACTGGAACAGGGGGGTACGGCAAAGTCTACAAGGCACAACTCCAAGACGGGCAGCTGGTTGCTGTGAAGAAGCTTCATCAGACTGAAGAAGAGTTGGATGATGAAAGAAGATTTTGCAGTGAAATGGAAATCTTATCGCAAATCCGACAACGAAGCATCGTCAAAATGTATGGATTTTGCTCCCATCCAGCATATAAATTTCTTGTCTACGACTACATTCAGCAGGGCAGCCTTCACAGGATACTGGAAAATGAGGAGCTAGCGAAGGAATTCGATTGGCAGAAGAGAATTGCTCTTCCAAATGATGTGGCTCAAGCAATATCTTATTTGCACCACGAATGCAGTCCACCTATAATCCATCGAGATATCACAAGTAACAACATCTTACTTGATACAACCTTCAAAGCTTTTGTCTCGGATTTCGGCACAGCAAGGATTCTTAAGCCTGATTCATCAAACTGGAGTGCACTAGCAGGAACGTATGGCTACATAGCTCCTGGTATGTGCTAGTATAACCTTTCTTCTCACCACAGAAGCATTCATCTCTATCAATTTGTTCCTAATCCTAATGTTTTGCTCGATGTTGTGCAGAACTGTCGTACACATCTGTTGTGACAGAGAAATGTGATGTCTATAGCTTTGGCGTTGTTGTGCTAGAGCTACTGATGGGGAAGCATCCCAGGGATCTATTAGACGGAACTTTGTTAAATGGAGAACAAACTATACTGGTGCAAGATATTCTGGACCAACGGGTGACAACACCAACAACAACAGAAGAGAACAACTTATGTCTCCTCATTAAGCTGGCCTTTTCTCGCTTGGAATCTTCTCCACAAGCAAGGCCAACAATGAGGGAGGCATACCAAGCGCTCATCCAGCGACCCTCTTCTAGTTCATGTCCCGTGCCTTTCAACGCACTTACTTTACAGCAAGCAAGGGATCCATATTAATATATGATCCGAAATCAAGTGAGAAGCCAGGGTCTATCGTAGCGGAGGCCGATTTACGTTTCTGCTTTTGAGTCGAATCACTCATATATGCTACCTATATATACTTCGGGATGAGTTGATGGCTCATTGTAAGTCTATGTGTTTTGTAGACACTCTCCTGACAGAGTGACGATCACCATTGTGTGCCCGTGGTTTTCCCCGCAAGGGTTTTCCACATAAAAATTGGTGTCCCGTGTTATTGATATTTCTCGGTTTGTTCGCTTGCCGATTTCTAACAATGCATAAATACAATTAGTTTTGCGGGTTGCTTGTAAAATGTATGCGGTGTCTATGGTTATATTTGTTTTAAGACAGTGACATGGTATCCACATGTGACACTTTCTTCCGGTTTGTTGTCTGCAAGGCTATTTGAAATGGTGTGCTATTATTTGTCTCTTTTTATCTACTATCTGCTCCCAAGAACCTAAAGGTGGAAAAAAATGGAATCTGAAACCGGTGTGATATCATGTAGTCCCGCTTTATTGTTCTATATGGGAATCAAGATAAAATATCTCGGACCAAGCAGGAACGATCAAATGGTTGATGCATAAATGGGAACAAATGAGCAGAAGTACCACAGTATACTAATTAAAAGAACTTATGGGGGGTTGTAGGGCAGGAGTGTGTAGTCATCTTGTCTTGCATGCTCTGCAGATTTGAAAAGCAGGCATGGGTTCATAAGATCCATCATCCCTTTGAGTTCTTCATTTGCAGCCTTCATTGCAGCTATCTGTCAAAAGAAAGACACTAACATAAGTCTGGGAGCAAGAATCAGAATCTATCATGAACTTGGCAGGAAACAAAGGCAACATACAGTCTGGTGATCATCTTCAATTCCCTTGGGAATGCAACTTGGTCGAGATTATATGGTTGCGCAGAACGCCACATTATCCTTCATACCTGTAGGGAAAGCATGTGGAGTATTCAGATTGGAGCACTTGACTAATAGGCCACTGCCACATAAATGAAATGAATGATTAGATGCTACAGGATAATCAGCTCCATTTAACTACAGTCAGGAGCATGGAGCAACAATAGCACTCCATTTCTATCTTGTCGATGTTAAGATGACAGATAACCCAAGCAGATAAGAACACAACTCCTATATATAAGGAACTTCTAAGACTGCACAAAAACAACATATATTGTTGTACAGAAGGGGAAAAAAATGTAAAGATGATAGAATTATCAAGATTGATGGGTGGCAGCATGGGGGTCGGCTCGGCTCCTTGGTGGGCATTTCATCGAACACGTGGTGTGCGGCAACTTGTCTTTATGGCCCAGCTCGTCTCCCTCCTCTCTCCTCTGAATCCTCTTACTGCCTCTGAAATCGGTGCAAAATCAGCAGCAACCACCCGGTTCTCGTCATCCGTGGCGTCAATCACCAGAAGTTACAGGATCCATTAGATGGGGAGAGCACGAGCGAGGCAGCACCTACTAACCTGAGGCACGGTGAGCACTGGTGGTCGAGGGAGTTGGTGGTGGTGTGGCATCCCTTGCCTCGATCAATGTAGAGCAGCAGCGAGGAGAACGAGCACCTAGCTTGTCATAGCCGAGCTCGCGGACGTGGTCGGCGGCGTTGCCGACGAGATGGCGTGACACCGCAGCCGCTGCACTCACTTTTTTTTTTTTTTTTTTGAGAAGAAGCCGCTGCACTCACTTGATCGACGGGGAGGAGGACGGCTGGCGAGAGGTCGGTCGGCGCGGCTTGGGCTTGGAGTTGGACGCCGACAGGGGGAGTACCTGCTGCCTGCCAGAGCCGGATCCGGCCCAAAAAGAAATCCTATTGCTAACTTGTGGGCCGTAATCCAATTCTGGCGGTAAAAAAAAACTTGACGCTTGCGCTCAAGTCGGCTGGAGTTGGCTGGGAATTTTTTGTCATTTTCTTCGTACGTACGTGAGCTGTTCCCGTACACCATTGTTGGCCGCGAGGTGCGTATTTTTTTCTAATTTGTAAAATCATATCAGTGGCGGTCGGGAAATAGGGACCGCCATAGTGGCGGGTGAATATTGATGCCCGTCCTTGGTAGTGTGTGCCTTTAGTGGTTTACTAGTGACCGGCCCTAAGTAAGGCCCGCCACTATTAGGTCTTCACCAGTGACAGGCTTGCCCGTCGCTGCTGGATTTTTTTCACCTGTCATTCCTAGGCATTCATGCAGTAGTGGATATTAGATTGACCCTGCCCTGTAAACTCAACTCATCGGCGATGGCAAAATGGTTGATTTCCCTACTTTCTTAAAACTACACAAAAATAACATGTTGTATAGAAGGAGGGGGTCCAAAGGTGTTAATTTTGATACTAACGTCAAATAGATTTGGGGTTAATTAATAATGGCACTAAAAACACCGTTCAACACTCCAACGGTAGTAAAGAATTACATCAACCTCTCAAGATGGTGTTCATTTTTCTTATACTTAGAAAAAATATATAGTGCGAATGCGAGCTTCGTGAGGGAGGAATCAGAGTAGAGTAGTAGGACTGACACAACAAAATTAGAGTAGTACCATCTGATTCTTGTCGAGACCATCTGCAACTGTAAGGGACGGGAAATTGGGGTTCAGAAGAGAATACAGTAGAAATTAGGGGAAGGAAGGTCACAAGGGGAAGGAGCGGGAGGCTGATGTCGCAGGACAGGAAGAACTGGAACTCGTTGCCCTTATTCTTGCCCGCCGTCACCATGGACGGGTGGGCTGCCAGTCGAGAAACAAAGATGACGCCTTTGTGGGGACTATGGGAGCACCTAACCGGGGGGGGGGGGGGGGGGGGGGGGGGGCTTGGAAGGGTAGGCATGAACAGGCCGTCACGTGTCGACTTTTGGACGCACCCGTGAGAGCATATTATTATTTTTGTTTTTACATGGTTTTTTCTTGGTTCTCCTGATTTTGTTTATATTTTGGTTTACTTCTTGGGAGTGGCATGTGCTTTTCACGCGAAGCACATCCATGCTTCTTGCGTGAAAAGCATAGTTGTATTTTTCAAAATATATATGAATATTTCCTTCACATATAAGAATCCTTCCGGAATATGAGGTAACTCTTATTGATGTACGCAAACACTTATTTTTAAATACAACAACATTTATGAAAATAGATGTCCACTTTTTCATAAAAGGCAAACATTTATTTTGATCAGACATGAACATTTCTTTTCACTCACATGAACGTTTTAAAAAGTTGCTACACATTTTAATAAGTAGAAAAAAGTGTGTTTCGTGGACATGGACATATTTTACACTTCCTTCAAATTTTACCCATTTAATGAAATGATAATACGAACATTCTATATTTTTGCTTACTTTTAGATTTTCCTGTGGTTATCAAGCAAAAAAATGTGTAGTAGGCCAAAAATAGTGAGCGTCGACCCGCAGCCATTCTGGGTGTGGGAAGCCCATGTGGGCGAGGTGCCGCTGCAAAAATCTCACAACTGGCTGGATACCTAGACATGAAAAGCAGCTGGACAACAAAGGCCTCTCTATGTTTTCATCTGATTGTTCCTTGCTGATTGACCTCACATTAAGCTTCTGCTCACGCATCGATGACTCTGGGCTTGCTTGTTTAGCTTATTGCAAGACATTCGTGTCTCTCAGGCTCAACTCCACAGCAAAAATAACGTCAGTTGGGCTTTTCTCGGTTGCAGTTGGCTGCACAAGTCAATCTGCTCTCCACCTTATTGATTGCGAGAAAATCGACAGCGTAGAGTGGCTGGAATACCTTGGTAGGGATGGATCGTTGGAAGATCTTGTAGTGAAGAATTGCAATGGAATCAATCATCATGACTTCCTAAAGTTTTGTTCAGGATGGATGAAGCTCCACATGTTTGAGCTTGAAAGGAAAAGAGGAAGATATGATCGTCTTCCTGGTGATGTGTCACGCCCAAGATGCGATCCTATCCTTATTTTGGCACGAGGGCCTCGACAGGGATAGAAGCGCATCTCGTCGTGTTGCAAGAATGGATATCATTACAAGTACATGTAAAGAAGAGATGAGTATATGGAATTGGCTTACACTCGCCACAAGCTACATCAATATCACATCAATACAACAACAAATACAAACATCATACAGAAGAGCAGGGTCCACCTATGGACGAAAAACAAACGATAAAATGACATCCATCCTTGCTATCCCAGGCTGCCGCCTGGAACCCATCCTATGATCGATGAAGAAGAAGAAGAAGAACTCCAAATCAAACAAGCATCGCGCTCACGTCAAATCATCGCATTACCTGTACCTGCAACTGTTGTTGTAGTAATCTGTGAGCCACGGGGACTCAGCAATCTCATTTCCAAGGGTATCAAGACTATTAAAGCTTAATGGGTGAGGTATGGTTAAGTGGTGAGGCTGCAGCAAGCACTAAGCATTTATTTGAGTGGCTAACTTACGAGTACAAGAATAAAGGGGGATGATTGTCGAATAAACGGTCGTGATCTAGTAATGATCTCTAAGAGATCCTGAACACCTACTTACGTCAAACATAACCCCACCGTGTTCTCTCTCGGATAAGGACTCACGAGAAGAGACAGTCACGGTTACGCACACGGTTGGTGTATTTTATTTGAGTTTACTTCAAGTTTGCTATGACCGGGTGTTAAACAAAGTTTCCAAGTTTGCCACATAACCGCGGGCACGGCTTTCCGAAAGATTTAACCCTGCAGGGGTGCTTCAACTCATCCATCACAAATTAACCACACGCAGCGAGAATAACCTCGACCACGAATCTCGTGATCTTCCTAGGCAATTCCACTGGAAAACCGCAACCTCGAGATAGCCCAAAGTATTTTTCGGAATTCCTCGCACAAGACGTTCGAGAAAGGTAAAACAAGTCCAGCAAGACCGCCCGGCGTGTCGACATAACCCGATAGGAGCCGCGTATCTCGTTCTCAGGACACGACCAGATGAGCGCAGCGTACAGTGGCCTGATAGACATCACCCGAGTTGCCCCGGGTTGGCCCCGCACACGACTCTAGTTTGGACCAACACTCATGAGGAGCACTGGCCCGGGTTGTTGATTAAAGATCCTCGGGGTAATTACTCCCTATGCAGGTTTATTAGTTGTTAGGCAAATGTAGTACCAATGTTGGGCCTTGCCAGACAAGTTTTATCCTAAAACGAAAATCAAGGGGGTCCCCATAACAACCCCGCGCATGTAAGGAGCGCTCATTTATGGAACATAACACCGGTACACAAGTAACTAGGGCGGCAAGAGTGGAACAAAACACCGAGCAAAAGGCCAAGCCTTCCACCCTTTACCAAGTATATATGTGCATTAAATTAAATAGCAATAATATTGTGATATAACAAAAGGATATCCATGTTGCACATGGAAAGAGCTTGCACCTGCAACTAGCAACGCTATAAGAAGGACTGAGCAAGCGGTAACATAGCCAAACAATGTTTTGCTGGGACGTGGAAGGGTTAGAGGCTTTTCATGGCAATTTAGGAGGCTTAACATACAAGTGGTAGGTAGCGAGACAGCGATAGAAACGAGACATCTAGCATGGCAATGATAGTAATGGTATCCAGGGAAATGATCATCTTGCCTGAGATCCCGCTTGGAAGAAGAACGAATCCATGAAGAAGACGAGCCAACGTAGACGAACGAATCCTCACACTCCGAAGCGGTTTCGGAACTCTATCGAGAAGAAGCAAACGGAAACAACAATCAACACACGAGAACACCACAACAAATGCATGACATGATGCGCAACAAATATGATGCATGACCGGTTTAAATATGCAAGGCATGGCAACCACAACAATCAAATACTACACATTAAGTGAAGCTCAATATGCAACGAGTTGCATATTGACGAAACTCCACATTTGAATATTTCGTTCACTCTCGTTTAGGTACACGACAATATTAAATGTTGTTAAACATGGCAAGAGGTGAAGCATAAGTAAACTACACATAAAGACAAGTTTAAATGAGGCCGGAAACAACATATAGCATTTCCGAAACGACCCCATATGTTAATTTCGAAATTGGTCCAGATCTGAATTAATCAGGTTTTATATTTGTTAAACAGCAAAATAAAGTGAACCATGCAATTCTACACGTCATTCTAGTCGATTTACATATATAGAACATTTGAAACGGAGCTACGGTTTAGAAGATATGACATTCACAAGATGCACGTGACATGAATGCAAAATGCATGAAAATGACAACCACAACACTTCGAATCATGAATGCAGCAAGTTATTATGATGCTACATGAAATCCTAAGCAAGTTTCATATGCAACATGTGCAAAACGGAGCTACGGTTCAACCACAACAACCAACGCAAGATTTTTAATTAAATCTGTCCAAAACAGCAACATAGCGTTTTGCACACATGAAAACAACAAGCTACAGATTCTAAAATGCACAAACTAACATGGGGCAGTAGCATAAGACACACACTTCATTCCAACTTCACATATCATACTCAAAAGAGTCATGGATCACATGGTACGAAGCTCACAACATGGCAACAAAATATGGCAGATTAGGACTTAGTGAAAATAACAGTTTTTAGCATGGCAGATTTCACGGAGGCATATTGGCAGCAGTAAAACGATATGCTACAGGTCATATATTGGCATGAAACTTCACAGCATGGTAGTAGACATGATGCACTACAAATCATTATTTTATGGCAACGTCAAATTATGCTCAGATTCATGCAACCATCAACACAACATGGCATATTGAAGAAAACTGATTCTCAGACTTAGTAAAAATTAGAGTGGGCATGTGCAGCAGTTTTAACAGATTGACATATTGAGCAACAGATTTAATTATGATGCAAAACCTATTTATGCAAACTAATGGCCCAACATGAAAGAGCATAACATGCTTAACAAAAGACTCCTTGGTGGCATCACCAAAGGACTCCTAGAACACTAGCAAATCACATGGCAACACAGCAACAGAATAACAGATTCCAGACTTGGAAATATTTTGGACCCTCAAAACAGCAGTTTTTTTTATAGCATGTTGGCAACAAGAAAACAACACCTAAACATGCATTTCTATGACAACCAAAAATACCAGGGCTTAGCATACATGTCCGAGGGCATATCTCATGTTCGAAATTATTTCATATGATGCACGGATTAAATCACACGAAAAAGACAAAAGGGCATCATGGCAAAAATGACATGCACAAGAACTTCCTCCAATGACAAAACTAAATGCACAGTTAAATTCTATGGATTTTTCTACCCCGAAAACATATATAATATGCCTAGGTTCATGTGGGAAATATGTCACAATTAATTATGCAAATTAATGGAATAACCCCTTTCTAGCAATTATAAATGCAAGTCAAATGCAAATATTACAATGAACATGTTTGTCATGCATGAAAATGCGATGTGGATAATATGAACATTTTTGATATGTTGTTGGATTAAATCCCGATACACGTTAAATGAATATGACAATGCAAAATGATGGCAATTATGCAAAATGGTGCAAACATCGAGTGTAAGTATTTTTATCATGGATGAAAATGGCATATTATTAACCTACACATTTTTCTGAGCATATTACATATATAAAACATTTTAATCCGGCACACGGTTAATTATTTATTAACGTTTTAAAACAATGCCTTTTTTCTGAAATTACTAAATGTGCAGGGTTAATGACAAAATTCGCAACGTTGGATAAAAAAAATACTAGTGGGCCGAATCTGACGAACTGGGCTACACAACAGGTGAGCGCAACATAGCAAAGTCACGCATGCGGGCGAGGGATTGGGCTGAGAAGGGCGCTCACCATGGGCTCTTGGCCCGGTCGGAGGAGCGGCTGGGCCGGCGCAGGGCAGGCCTTGCGGCTGGGGAAGGAGGCCCACGAGCGCAGCGATCGAGCGGGTCAACGCGCTCGTGCGGGCGTCGTCCTCGCTACCTCGTGCCCGAGGCGCAGCAACAGCAGGCAGTCGACGGCGAGCAGCGGCGTCCGAGGCGGGATCTGGCGAGGGCAATGGCGGGGATGGCCGGATCTAGTCGGGGGCGCTCCATCTAGGCGGCGGAGGGAGCTTCGGCGGCGAGCTGCTGCGAGGCCGGGGCTGCAAGGTGAGGTCGGAGCTGCGGGCGGCGGCGATGCTCGGCGACCGGCGGCTCCCAGGGTCGGGCGGCGCGATGAGGGTGGCCTCGGGCCTGGACTCGGGGTCGCCGGCAACGGATCCGGCGGGGCAAGTCCGGCGAGGGCCGGCGGGGCTCGAGGCACCCACGGGAGCAGCGCTCGGGACAGCGGCGGCGGGCGCGCTGCGGCTGTGTGGTCGTCCGGACAATGTCCGGCGGCCATGGACAATGTCCGGTAGGTGGGAGGAGAGAGAGGTTGGCTGGGTGGCGGCTGGTGGGTGGTTTGGCACGGAATTCGAGGAGGGATTAGGGTTTTTTCCAGATTAGGCGGGGATGGGCATCTATTTATAGGCAGGGGTCTAGGGTTAGCTGTTTTCATCCGTTTTCGGACCGTTGGATCGCGATCAGACGGCTCTGGCGATGGTTAGGGGCTAGGCTAGGCTAGTGGGCTGTGTAGAGTGGGTTGGGCTGAGATGAGAGGAAGATTTGAGGCCCGTGACAGGTTTTTCAAATACCGCAAACGTCCAACGAATAAACCGATACGGTGCCGCTACGGTCGACCGTTCGGATACCAAACGACCTCTGATTGCGATGAAACTTGGCAGGCAGTCTACCTACAATATAACAAGACCGCATGCCAACTTTCGACCCAATCCGAGAAAGTTTTATGCGCGCTATTAAAAACAATATCTTTTTTTTTAAATGATGCCGCGGGCGCGTGCGGGTGTGGTTGGTCTTGAAACGGTCAACGACACGAACGGAGAGAACCGGCAGCTACGAACGGATGCAAGTTTTCAAAAACGAGTGACGATGCTATGCAAGATGATGCGAATGATGCGATGATGAATGCGACAACCAAACGAATCACACGACGACGATGGAATAAAAGGGGAATCTTCTGGAGCGTCGGTTCCGGGCTGTTACAACTCTCCTCCACTTACAAGAGATCTCGCCCCGAGATCTTAGAATGAGAAGGGGAAGAGAAGAGAATGGAGGGTAAAACTTAGTTGCTTCTTTGACAAACGAGAGAAACCATAAAAACATGAAGGTTGGAAGAGATGAAGAATGATATGAGGAACAGCAAGAATCCACAAGAAATTTCGGCAGCACTTCGGTAGGAAGGAGAGAAAAAAAAATTATAAGATGGTAGAACTTGAAAAGATGACACAACACTCCGGTTAATGAATAAGCAAAGAAGGAACATGATCTTGACAAAACAAGATGATAGATTGAAGAGAGCAACATCACAAGGCCTCCGGAATAAGAATAGAAGCTAGATCGATGGAAGGAAAAGAGCGGAGAAGAAAATGACAACTTCTACCACCATTGAATTAGAAAAGCATCCCTACAAAGAATGGTTGAACGGAGTTGTTGGAGATCCAACAACGAAAAGAAAAACTTGCTATGGGCTTATGGAAAACATCCCACATAATGAGGTGACAACCGGCCACTAAACCAAACAATTGATTGCTTGGGAGCAACAAGATATGCAAGCTTCTTTCAACAAGAGGATACATGGAGAACTTGGATCATTGATAAACACCATGATAGCAACAATCTTTAGGAAGAGCTTTAGGTGAAATCCAATCCAAGATAACTCTAAGAAAGGAATGATGGATTTAATATCTCATTCTTGATAACTTCTCTTCGAGACTCCTCATGACTCAAGAATGCTAAAACACCATCTCAAAGATAAGGGAGAAGAATTGCACTTTGAAATGTAATATAAGAATACTTGAGGACCTCCAACAAAATCTTGAAGAACCACCATGAAGAACCTCCGGAAAGAACTCTGAAACGAAAGGATGATAGAAAGAATTGAAGGATGCAAAATCAACAAGATTGAGGTCTTGCAGAGATTTAGATGAAGCTTCGCGAAGAGATACTTGAGAAACTTGGAACTCCGGAAAAGAAAAGATGAACAACTTAGAATCGAGAATTTGATATCCTGCACAACTCCTGAAGAAGGATTGAAATCACCTTGAAGAAATAAGAATAAGAATTATGTTATGCTTATCCTTCACCAAGTTAAATTGATGACAAGCAACGGATTTGGCATAGTACTTATTCTTCTGAAAACATTGAAGAGAGATATAGCCCGAACTGAAAGAAGACTTGAACGAGAGCACCGGTAAGAATTGCAATGAATGAGGATATAATGAATGAATAAGATACATCGGAATGAAGAGATCATGATCCGCCTAATGGAAAACTTGATTGAAGCACCGGAATAATTGAGATACGAACGAAGAGACGACAACTGAGAAGAATTGGAGAACGAAAGCTGAAAGCTGAGAACGAAGCAATCTTCTGAAATGATGGCCTTCGGAGGATCGAGAAATGATAACAACTCTGAAATACACCGGATAGATATGGAAAGAATTCCTCATTATCAAAAACAATTAAGAGGATAGCACGAAGCTGAAACCATGAATCTCTAGGATAACGGAATAAGATTTAAGAGAAACACTCCTTTGGTCTTCATGCTGAGAATGATGGCGAGAAACACCACCAAGAATTACTGAGATACTCCGGAATAATGAATAAGAAAAGGTTGAGCCAATGATGAGAATGATTTAGAAGCGATCTTCGGGAAGGAATATGACTGATGGAATTCATTCTTACGTCATATTGAAAAGAACTTGAGGAGATCTCCGGAAAAGATTAGAAGAGTCAGGTAAGATCCTGGGGAACACCTGTGGGTTATGAGCCCACTGAAGGAAACACCGTTGAAATGATTGCTTAGAAAGAGAGATTGCACCGGTACAAATTGAGAACTTGATGAGGTGAGAACCTCAAAATAATTTAAGAGGATCTGAATGGAAATGAAAGTCTTCTGAGATATCTTGCCACACCGGATAGAATAGAAACGAACAAACAGAGAGGCTTGGATAAGAACTTCCAACATGGGAAAGCATTTAGAGAATGAAAAGGAAATGATGAGCACCGAAAGCTTGAATTGAATCCACCGGGAAAGAAAACAATACAAGGAATGATGAACTTTGAATCACTTGAGCATCTCCATAATGAATCACCGGATATCAAATGGAAGAAAAGAAATAGCAGAAGCATGACATGAAAAGAAAAGCACTTGCATGAGAATTTAATTATTGAAGAAAAGGGCGGGAGGGTGGGAAAAACAAATACAACTTGAGACAGATGAGACGAACTCCAGAAAGGAATATGAGGATTGATCTTGCAAAACTTGGAAGGGATCGAATCATCTAGAAGAGAAGCACACCGGTTGGAAAGAATTGACATGACAACTCCGGTTGAACAAAAGGATTAGCATTCCCATAAAAATGCGAGAACACCATTTAGAAAGATATGAATTCACCACTTGACATCGAAGCAACTCGAATAACCATACTCCAACAAAACAAAGGATGAGGCTTGCAAATTAAGCCGGAAACAAATACAAACCCATTTGCATTTGTTGGAAGGATAATCCTAGGTAAACTACTTGAATTCCCACCTAAGAATTCCCGAAGTCTTTCTTGTTTATGCGATTCGGGTTGCGGACCCAGGAACGTACCCAAGGTAATCAGCTACAACTGCACCCGCAACCTTCCACACCATAATCCAAGAAACTCCGCAAACTCATCTACCTCAGACACTCGTAATCACAACGATACTAAGTATGGCAGTACATCCGAACTCTCTCCACCAGTACTGGGGATGCCGGACTCCTCTCGCCACTACCAGTATTGAAGCAATTTCGAATATCCTCCGTCCTGAGATACTAAGGAAACTGAATGATAACGATGTGTCAAGAATCCCCTGGAGCTCAACTCCCCGGAAGAAATCAAGTCAGACAGGAGGCACCAAGACAGAACTCCGTCACATCGGTATCATATAGATTCCAAAATACCCGCGTGATCCTAAAAAAAAATTTTGAGCGAGAAGAGGAGTAGAATGAAAATTCCTAAGTCGAACACCTCACCAGAGTATAGAAGAGGAGTAAAAGAATCCTACTCTCCGATATAACTAGACTCAAAATAGTTTTAACTAGACTCGACTCGGCCAAGTTCGATCAATCAAGGGGGCTCCTAGGTCGGTACAGGCTCTGATACCAACTTGTCACGCCCAAGATGCGATCCTATCCTTATTTTGGCACGAGGGCCTCGACAGGGATAGAAGCGCATCTCGTCGTGTTGCAAGAATGGATATCATTACAAGTACATGTAAAGAAGAGATGAGTATATGGAATTGGCTTACACTCGCCACAAGCTACATCAATATCACATCAATACAACAACAAATACAAACATCATACAGAAGAGCAGGGTCCGCCTATGGACGAAAAACAAACGATAAAATGACATCCATCCTTGCTATCCCAGGCTGCCGCCTGGAACCCATCCTATGATCGATGAAGAAGAAGAAGAAGAACTCCAAATCAAACAAGCATCGCGCTCACGTCAAATCATCGCATTACCTGTACCTGCAACTGTTGTTGTAGTAATCTGTGAGCCACGGGGACTCAGCAATCTCATTTCCAAGGGTATCAAGACTATTAAAGCTTAATGGGTGAGGTATGGTTAAGTGGTGAGGCTGCAACAAGCACTAAGCATTTATTTGAGTGGCTAACTTACGAGTACAAGAATAAAGGGGGATGATTGTCGAATAAACGGTCGTGATCTAGTAATGATCTCTAAGAGATCCTGAACACCTACTTACGTCAAACATAACCCCACCGTGTTCTCTCTCGGATAAGGACTCACGAGAAGAGACAGTCACGGTTACGCACACGGTTGGTGTATTTTATTTGAGTTTACTTCAAGTTTGCTATGACCGGGTGTTAAACAAAGTTTCCAAGTTTGCCACATAACCGCGGGCACGGCTTTCCGAAAGATTTAACCCTGCAGGGGTGCTCCAACTCATCCATCACAAATTAACCACACGCAGCGAGAATAACCTCGACCACGAATCTCGTGATCTTCCTAGGCAATTCCACTGGAAAACCGCAACCTCGAGATAGCCCAAAGTATTTTTCGGAATTCCTCGCACAAGACGTTCGAGAAAGGTAAAACAAGTCCAGCAAGACCGCCCGGCGTGTCGACATAACCCGATAGGAGCCGCGTATCTCGTTCTCAGGACACGACCAGATGAGCGCAGCGTACAGTGGCCTGATAGACATCACCCGAGTTGCCCCGGGTTGGCCCCGCACACGACTCTAGTTTGGACCAACACTCATGAGGAGCACTGGCCCGGGTTGTTGATTAAAGATCCTCGGGGTAATTACTCCCTATGCAGGTTTATTAGTTGTTAGGCAAATGTAGTACCAATGTTGGGCCTTGCCAGACAAGTTTTATCCTAAAACGAAAATCAAGGGGGTCCCCATAACAACCCCGCGCATGTAAGGAGCGCTCATTTATGGAACATAACACCGGTACACAAGTAACTAGGGCGGCAAGAGTGGAACAAAACACCGAGCAAAAGGCCAAGCCTTCCACCCTTTACCAAGTATATATGTGCATTAAATTAAATAGCAATAATATTGTGATATAACAAAAGGATATCCATGTTGCACATGGAAAGAGCTTGCACCTGCAACTAGCAACGCTATAAGAAGGACTGAGCAAGCGGTAACATAGCCAAACAATGTTTTGCTGGGACGTGGAGGGGTTAGAGGCTTTTCATGGCAATTTAGGAGGCTTAACATACAAGTGGTAGGTAGCGAGACAGCGATAGAAACGAGACATCTAGCATGGCAATGATAGTAATGGTATCCAGGGAAATGATCATCTTGCCTGAGATCCCGCTTGGAAGAAGAACGAATCCATGAAGAAGACGAGCCAACGTAGACGAACGAATCCTCACACTCCGAAGCGGTTTCGGAACTCTATCGAGAAGAAGCAAACGGAAACAACAATCAACACACGAGAACACCACAACAAATGCATGACATGATGCGCAACAAATATGATGCATGACCGGTTTAAATATGCAAGGCATGGCAACCACAACAATCAAATACTACACATTAAGTGAAGCTCAATATGCAACGAGTTGCATATTGACGAAACTCCACATTTGAATATTTCGTTCACTCTCGTTTAGGTACACGACAATATTAAATGTTGTTAAACATGGCAAGAGGTGAAGCATAAGTAAACTACACATAAAGACAAGTTTAAATGAGGCCGGAAACAACATATAGCATTTCCGAAACGACCCCATATGTTAATTTCGAAATTGGTCCAGATCTGAATTAATCAGGTTTTATATTTGTTAAACAGCAAAATAAAGTGAACCATGCAATTCTACACGTCATTCTAGTCGATTTACATATATAGAACATTTGAAACGGAGCTACGGTTTAGAAGATATGACATTCACAAGATGCACGTGACATGAATGCAAAATGCATGAAAATGACAACCACAACACTTCGAATCATGAATGCAGCAAGTTATTATGATGCTACATGAAATCCTAAGCAAGTTTCATATGCAACATGTGCAAAACGGAGCTACGGTTCAACCACAACAACCAACGCAAGATTTTTAATTAAATCTGTCCAAAACAGCAACATAGCGTTTTGCACACATGAAAACAACAAGCTACAGATTCTAAAATGCACAAACTAACATGGGGCAGTAGCATAAGACACACACTTCATTCCAACTTCACATATCATACTCAAAAGAGTCATGGATCACATGGTACGAAGCTCACAACATGGCAACAAAATATGGCAGATTAGGACTTAGTGAAAATAACAGTTTTTAGCATGGCAGATTTCACGGAGGCATATTGGCAGCAGTAAAACGATATGCTACAGGTCATATATTGGCATGAAACTTCACAGCATGGTAGTAGACATGATGCACTACAAATCATTATTTTATGGCAACGTCAAATTATGCTCAGATTCATGCAACCATCAACACAACATGGCATATTGAAGAAAACTGATTCTCAGACTTAGTAAAAATTAGAGTGGGCATGTGCAGCAGTTTTAACAGATTGACATATTGAGCAACAGATTTAATTATGATGCAAAACCTATTTATGCAAACTAATGGCCCAACATGAAAGAGCATAACATGCTTAACAAAAGACTCCTTGGTGGCATCACCAAAGGACTCCTAGAACACTAGCAAATCACATGGCAACACAGCAACAGAATAACAGATTCCAGACTTGGAAATATTTTGGACCCTCAAAACAGCAGTTTTTTTTATAGCATGTTGGCAACAAGAAAACAACACCTAAACATGCATTTCTATGACAACCAAAAATACCAGGGCTTAGCATACATGTCCGAGGGCATATCTCATGTTCGAAATTATTTCATATGATGCACGGATTAAATCACACGAAAAAGACAAAAGGGCATCATGGCAAAAATGACATGCACAAGAACTTCCTCCAATGACAAAACTAAATGCACAGTTAAATTCTATGGATTTTTCTACCCCGAAAACATATATAATATGCCTAGGTTCATGTGGGAAATATGTCACAATTAATTATGCAAATTAATGGAATAACCCCTTTCTAGCAATTATAAATGCAAGTCAAATGCAAATATTACAATGAACATGTTTGTCATGCATGAAAATGCGATGTGGATAATATGAACATTTTTGATATGTTGTTGGATTAAATCCCGATACACGTTAAATGAATATGACAATGCAAAATGATGGCAATTATGCAAAATGGTGCAAACATCGAGTGTAAGTATTTTTATCATGGATGAAAATGGCATATTATTAACCTACACATTTTTCTGAGCATATTACATATATAAAACATTTTAATCCGGCACACGGTTAATTATTTATTAACGTTTTAAAACAATGCCTTTTTTCTGAAATTACTAAATGTGCAGGGTTAATGACAAAATTCGCAACGTTGGATAAAAAAAATACTAGTGGGCCGAATCTGACGAACTGGGCTACACAACAGGTGAGCGCAACATAGCAAAGTCACGCATGCGGGCGAGGGATTGGGCTGAGAAGGGCGCTCACCATGGGCTCTTGGCCCGGTCGGAGGAGCGGCTGGGCCGGCGCAGGGCAGGCCTTGCGGCTGGGGAAGGAGGCCCACGAGCGCAGCGATCGAGCGGGTCAACGCGCTCGTGCGGGCGTCGTCCTCGCTACCTCGTGCCCGAGGCGCAGCAACAGCAGGCAGTCGACGGCGAGCAGCGGCGTCCGAGGCGGGATCTGGCGAGGGCAATGGCGGGGATGGCCGGATCTAGTCGGGGGCGCTCCATCTAGGCGGCGGAGGGAGCTTCGGCGGCGAGCTGCTGCGAGGCCGGGGCTGCAAGGTGAGGTCGGAGCTGCGGGCGGCGGCGATGCTCGGCGACCGGCGGCTCCCAGGGTCGGGCGGCGCGATGAGGGTGGCCTCGGGCCTGGACTCGGGGTCGCCGGCAACGGATCCGGCGGGGCAAGTCCGGCGAGGGCCGGCGGGGCTCGGGGCACCCACGGGAGCAGCGCTCGGGACAGCGGCGGCGGGCGCGCTGCGGCTGTGTGGTCGTCCGGACAATGTCCGGCGGCCATGGACAATGTCCGGTAGGTGGGAGGAGAGAGAGGTTGGCTGGGTGGCGGCTGGTGGGTGGTTTGGCACGGAATTCGAGGAGGGATTAGGGTTTTTTCCAGATTAGGCGGGGATGGGCATCTATTTATAGGCAGGGGTCTAGGGTTAGCTGTTTTCATCCGTTTCGGACCGTTGGATCGCGATCAGACGGCTCTGGCGATGGTTAGGGGCTAGGCTAGGCTAGTGGGCTGTGTAGAGTGGGTTGGGCTGAGATGAGAGGAAGATTTGAGGCCCGTGACAGGTTTTTCAAATACCGCAAACGTCCAACGAATAAACCGATACGGTGCCGCTACGGTCGACCGTTCGGATACCAAACGACCTCTGATTGCGATGAAACTTGGCAGGCAGTCTACCTACAATATAACAAGACCGCATGCCAACTTTCGACCCAATCCGAGAAAGTTTTATGCGCGCTATTAAAAACAATATCTTTTTTTTAAATGATGCCGCGGGCGCGTGCGGGTGTGGTTGGTCTTGAAACGGTCAACGACACGAACGGAGAGAACCGGCAGCTACGAACGGATGCAAGTTTTCAAAAACGAGTGACGATGCTATGCAAGATGATGCGAATGATGCGATGATGAATGCGACAACCAAACGAATCACACGACGACGATGGAATAAAAGGGGAATCTTCTGGAGCGTCGGTTCCGGGCTGTTACATGATGTGATCTATAACTCCTTGTACGATGCTCACAGCATGGATATGTATGAATTCCGTTGTGAGAGTTTGAAGGATTTAAGGTTGGCACATATTAAAACTTGGCCAGGAGCAGGACTGCGAGTTCTCCTAGGGAAGTGTAAAGCATTGGAGAAGCGTTGCCTTGAGTATGCTCGTGGCCTAAATGACAATGGCATGATTGCATTATCTCGGAGCTACACAACCTTAAAAGCATCTCGCTTGGGCTCAATCTGCAGCCCTACTCTACTGATGTCAGCTACTGTGAAACCAGGACGTCATTTACTGATAACAGCCTTTACGCTCTAGCGCTCAACTGTCGTATGCTTCAGATGGTAGACCTCAGCTTTACAGGATGTTCCCGTGGTTGGCCATCAGAAACAGGATTCACACAAGAGGGTTTTCGAGTGCTCATTCAGTCATACCCTATTCGTGTTCTCGTGCTAAATACTGCCAACTTCTTTGATGACGAGGGGATGAAGGCCATGTCATCCTCACCATATCTGGAGACACTCGAGCTTATACTTTACGAAGCGGTAACTGATGTTGGGATGCACGTCATTGCGCACATCCCATGCTTAACTAATCTGACACTTCGGGCATGTCATAAGGTTACTGATGTTGGAGTGGCTGAATTGGGACCTGCACATAACTTAGAGTGTTTGGTCATTGAGTATTGTGGTAAGGTCTCTCTGCAAGCTACGCCAGGTGTTGCTAAGTCAGTTCACTACTCCAGCAACAATTCATATGCCCTTATGAAGAAAATTGGTCTTGGCGCCTATTGACGAAGTGGTCTCCAAATTTTCAGTATGATCGAATTTGCTACTGAAGCCATTAAGTTGTTCAGTGTGCATCATTGGACAAGGTTGTGCATCATCCGACCTAGTTTCGCTTGTCTGGACTTTCTACCTTCATTGTATGAAGTTTTTCTGTATGGCAGTCTAATGATGATCTTTGGATAGCATCTGGTGAATGAAACTTTAATAGTAGGCACCACTTGTGTGTTACTACCAGTCGACATAAGTAGGCCCCAAGATTCCCTGTTTTTGCTTTGGAGGCACTATATGACCGTTTGGTACTATTTGTATTATTTAAGCAAAATGTCATGAACCCTTTTCTTAATTGCAGAAGCGATTTTGAAGACATATATCTGCCTACTATGTTCGTGTGGTAATTTTGGTATGGATCAATGTAGTAATGATATTATGTCCAAGTTTCGATCGACATGTCCAAAGGCGACATGCTTGTTTTTTTGATATCGACTCAATTGGAGATGTATTTGATTGCTCCTCAAAAGAGTAGTGCTAGTTACAAGTAGCATAATTGTGGATGTTTAGATTCCAAAATGGCCTGAAGTTGAGGAACAACGTTGACAAACAACAGAAGCTACTGAAGGCATATAACATACCTGTGTGCTAATTACATTACAGGTAGTCACATCTTGTCTTTGCTTTGGACATCCAACACTCAACAACATTTTGTTCTTACCCTTTTTAGGGGGTTTATCTATCAATAGTATATATGGCGAGTTTATGAGAATAGCATAAATTAAGACACAATTTGAGGGATGAGATATCAAGATTCATGTGTTTTCTTGGTACAAAGATCCTGAAATTGTAAATCTAACACATTGATCTAGGTTCTGATTTTCTGAATCCTTTTATTTATATGAAAAAATGTCAACATCTACAATGCTGAAGTTATGCAATACGAAAATTAAATTTATGACACATGTATTGATGTTGATTTTGTATTATGAATGTTGATATATTTGTTTTGTGAAGTTGGTCAAACTTCACGAAGTTTGATTTCAGACAAATCTTATATGCGGAGTAAAAAGGACCGTCCAACTCGTAGGAACATCATTTGGCTTGTATTTGTAGCTCATCAAGATGCCAACTTGGCTGGCTATGTACTTTGTGTGGTACTTTATACTTGCGCTAAAATGAAACATGCACCTTCCCCTTGTTAAAAAAAAAGGGGAGAATACTTTATTTAGGCGTGTTTGGTTTGCCCACATCCACGGCAACCAGGTCCGGGAGATGCAAAATTCCAGTGTTTGGTTACCGGTACAAGGGGATGGGCCAGACTCGCACACTCCTCAAAGCAACCCTCAACCAGAATCCATGGAAACAACCAAAACAGACATTTCAGTGATCGAGACCTGCGCGGTCGCATCGTGGCACACAGTTTCATGAGCTGCATGCATGGTTCCTCGGTCACCTGGTCGCTTGCCAACTTAAAAACACCAACAACTACTGGTTTGGCAAAAAAATGACTTCCAGTTTTTGAAGATACAAAAATATCACACATTAAAAATATGTTCACGGATTTAACAAAATCCATGCATTTTTAAAAATTTCATGATTTTTAAACATTATTCACGGATTTCAAAAGGTCCACTAAATTACCGAAATGTTTGTCGATTTGAAATACGTCATGAATTTTAAAATATAATTAGCGATATTAAAAAATGTTCATCAATTGAAGAAATGGCCGAAAATTCATAAAAATGTTCAAGAATTTGAGAGAATGTTCAAGAATCTAAAAAAATCACATATTTCAAAAGTTTTTATTAATTTACAAATATCATGATTATTAAAAAATATTCGCAAATCTCCAAAAATCATGAATTGTAAAAAAAAATAGTTTTTAAGAATATTCATGGATTTTAAAAACGATTTGTAGATGTTGTTTTATTAGAAACGAAGTGGATAATAAAACAAAATAAAAAACCCAAACAGAAATACAAGACAAAAACTGAAAAGAAAACAAAAAAAATAACTTGGACAGAAGCTTCTAGAAGCTCCGAAAACTGGATCAGAAACTTGTGGAAGCTTCCCAAATTCTTCTGTACACACCAAAATAAAGTTTGAGAAAAATGGACTGCGCCGTTACCAAGGACGCTTGAAGGGTGTGTATGCGCCACATTGCATTCTGGTACTATTGGGTGCCCTGAGCGTCAAATAGGGAATACCATTTGTTGCAAGACTGACGCTGCCTCGCCCTAGGGGGCAAGGTATCCAGTGCACCCGCACTTGTGGTGCTACCGATGCACCGGATGTCATAAAATGTTTTAAAAAAATTGAAAAAAATCTAGCACGTTAACGTAACATCAATCTATGATGTCACAAAATTTCGTATAAAAATTTGAAATATTGTTTGAGATACAAAAATGATAAATTTGGGTCAGTGTGATAATGGGCCGAATCTAAAGCCCAAGTTATGTTATGTACTATTCAGTGTTAAATTTGTCATTTTTATTTTTCAAGTTATGTTTCGAATTTTGACTTAAAATTTTGTGACAACCTACATTGATGTTGCGTGAGTGTGCTAAATTTTTTTCAGATTTTTTTGAACATTTTAAAAGCACAATGAGAGTTCGGTGCACGGGTAGCACTACAAGCTCCGGTGCACCAGATATTTCCCCCGCCCTAGGGAGCCAGTTAGTGGGCCGGCCGAGTAACTTTCGTCACACTTAAGTCATGGAAGTTTTTTGTTTTTTCTGAAAAACATTTGACTAGATGTTCCTAATAAAATATAAAAAATGCTTTTCCACCTCACAAAAGTAGCGCTTCCTTCATTAGCCTGTAAATTTTGTACGTGCTTCGGTTTTGCCTGAACGATGATGGTATTTGGCAAAATAGCAGTCACGTGTGCTTTGACCGGCACGCTGCTAGTACCAAAATTCTATAAAAGGGTTATTGCATTGGTGATCCATGGTAGAAGAATGTGCATCCATGGTAGCAGAAGCTAGAACCGCCCGATGCAAAAGCTGCATCCATTGAAGGAGAAGCCGCTACCACAACGCGTGCTGCAACCGACAGTAGCCGATGCTAATGACGAAATGCGTGCCGTGCCCAGATGCTGCGACCGCAATGGTGGCATGCTGGAACCAGCCGGTTACAGGGCTGCAACCCCGGCGGTCACGTGCTAAACCGGCTACAAAGCTGCAACCCTTGAAAGCAGAAGGTGGAATTCACCGGCATCATGTTTTAACCGGCGGAAGATCAGGGGCGAGTGGGGGCTTCGAGTTAAACTGTGGCGGGTGCTGCAAGTGCAGGCGAGGTTGTGGTGGCTCGCGAGCAAGGGACGGTCACAAGTGGGAGGGAGGCGCCATGGGAGAGGGTGTGTGCGCTTCGAGCACAGCTCGTACGGCATGAGGGGGGTTGACCTGCGCGAGAGAGAAATAATCCTACGTGGACGGTTGTCATTGGGCCAGCCGGCCCGCGCCTAGCGTTCGTCTAATGAAAAATTAAGGTGTTGCGCATACAGCATTTTGTATATATGCATTATGCAGCTTCCTTATTTTCCTAATCACATCACTTATGACATGCTCTTAGTTTATGCTGCCCTCATGTTACCCATGTGTGGAAGTAGCTACCTCATATTTGACTATGTGTACATATGTCTAATTTTCTATTGGAAACTATGGTGTTGTGTATGCACGATTTTCGAGTATGTATCTATCTGATGCAGATTCCCCATTTTTCTAATCACCTCATTTGTGACGCGCTCGTAGTATATGATGGCCCATGTTACCCATGTGTACCAATTATGTAGTCCATATTTTTCTTCATAGTAAACTTCAAATCTATTCATCGTGGAGGTAATATCACCGGGAGTCATAGAAGCGTGCTCGATGTTCAGTTTAGTGTTAAATACAGATTTTTGGTCACCTAACTTGACACCGCGTGCAAATACGGTCACAAAATACATATGCGGACGTATCATGGTGTATGACCCCACCTGTCAGTGAGTGATGGCGTTGGGTGATAGAGCTACAACCCCGGCTACCGCGTGTTGAACCGGCCACAAAGCTACAACCATTGAAAGGAGAAGGTGGAATTCACCACCATCGTGTTGTAACCGGCGGAAGATCGGGGGTGAGTGGGAGCATTGAGTTAAAGGCATGGCAGCATAGGTGTGGCGGTGTGCTGCGAGGGCGAGCGAGGTTGTGGTGGCCAGCGAGGACGAGCGGCAAGGGACGGTCACCGGTGGGAGAGGCCCCATGGGAGAGGGGTGTGTGCGCGTCGAGCGCAGCTCATATAACATAGGGGGGGGGGGGGTTGATCTGCGCGCGAGAGAAAGAATCCTATCCGAACTGTCGTTATTGGTCCAATCAAACGTTTGGCGCGGCGACCAGCCCAAATTTGAGCCGGCCGGCCCGCAACTAGCATTCGACTAATAAGAAACTAATGTTTTGCGTATACATGTTTTCGTATATCTTCCTTATGCAGATTCCTCATTTCTATAATCACATCACTTATGACATAGTTTATGTGGCCCTTATGTTACCTATGTATAGAAGTTGCTACTCTCTTCGTTCCGGTGCATAAGCCATCTTACGAAAACCAAATAATCCCAAAACACTTAGGCACGATGCATTAACTTTCACCTCGTTTCTTGTGTTTTGTCATGAATAAAGGAATCCTCTAATAAAAAAAGTAGGGCGTGTACGTTTTTAATGACTTGCAGTGGTCAGTTCATTACATGCAATGGTATTAATTAGCAAATGAACATTAATTTTCTCTGGTTTTGCTCTCCCTCTTGGTCGTGGTGCACAACGTAGGATGACTTAGGCTGGTCATAGTGGAAGTAACTTAGCTAGTAACATAGCGCATTTCAAGACAAGTTTACTTATGTCGCATGAAGTTAATGAGGAAAAAGATGTTTGGAGTAACATAATATGTTACTGTAACATAGCGCTTTGCAGGAGAGGACGAGTCTACAAGCTAATAAATGAAGCCTCTCTTGTACTATGAAAATAATTTGCTACCCATGGTGGTAGCTACACACGTCCCCAGTTTTTATTTCTAATTATTTTGGTAAATTATTTTTCACCATGTAAAATAACTCTATAACGAATATATCGTGACTTTGGACCAGCCAGGCAAGCAAACATGAAGAGGCCCTTTCTACACAATGAAAGATACTTGTGTAAAAAAAGTCAATAAAAAAGACAAAGAGAACTGAAAAAATGTATTTTCTATACAACAAAAATGCACTTGTGTCAATGCCATAAGAAACCCGACACCTCATATATAAAAAAGGGGCTTATATCAAAGGGTGTGTAGCTACCACCATGCATAGGAAATCGCCTCTCATATTTCATATATAGGCATACATGATTGTGGTAAGAACTTGCATATCATCTTTTATACTACCCTTCCGTGGCAGCGGGGTCCTAGTGAAAACTAGAGGTAATTAAGGCATTTTTTTAATAGAGAACCGGGATAAATCATTAACACATAATGAATACATGAATTACTCAAGTTAAAGTCATCCTCGTCGATATCTTAATTCTTGTTACCTTAGGGGGGGTGTCTAAGGTTCAGAAAGATAACGTGTGCATACAACTTGCAGGTAAGATCAACATCTCAAATATAATCATGAAAAGCATAAGTGTTTAGATCAGAAATCATGGCACTCAGGCCCTAGTGACAAGCATTAAGCATAGCAAAATTATAACAATCAATCTTAGAACATATTGGATACTAGGGATCAAGCCCTAATAAATTGACTCGATTACTTAGGAAATCTCATCCATCTCCATCACTATTCAGCATGGCTACAAAGAAATTACTCACACATGGTTGTGAGCATCATGAAATTATTGATGGAGAGAGATTGGTGATGACGACGACGACGAATCCCTATCTTCGGAGCCATGAACGCACTCCAGATTAGGGCTCCCGATGAGAAAAGGAGGTGGCGACTGCTCTGTACCGTAAAACATGAAGAAAATTTATCTCCGGTTTTTTTTCTCGAGAAGACGGAATGTATTGGCTTGGAATTAGGTCAGTCGGAGGTCTGTGGGGCCCACAAGCCTACATGGCACCCCCTGGCTTGTGGCCCCATGGTGGCCCTTAAATGGTACTTCTTTACTCCAGTATTTTTTACTTATTCCATAAAAGAACTCCACAAAGCTTCGTCCAGTTCCGAGATATTTTTTTTCTCTACAAAAATAACATCAAGGTAGTTATGTTGAAAACAGCATCAGTTGTGATTAGTTTGATTCAAATCATACAAATTAGAGTCCAAAACAAAAATAAAAATATTTGACAAAAATAGATACAATGAAGTTGTATCAAAACCATGACACTTGTTTTAGATGAGAGGGAGTACCATCCACGCATTGACTTTACTTTTATCTCTTTTTTTCGAGTATTTAACCAAAAACTACCACAATTCGTGGAACCGTGCGTACAAACTACCACTTTACGATTTTGTCCCGAAAACTATCACTTTTTTGCTAATCTGTGACTAAAAACTACCATGTCTAGTAAGTGTCTGTTTCGTATCGTTTAAACTCGATTATGACAGGGCTGGCCCACACGTCATAACAGAAAAAGTCAGCAGCGTTAAGTTTGACCGTTAACACATGGGGCCCGCTCTACCTCGCGTGCGGCCGACGCGGCATTGCGCGCGCCTTGCTGTCCGCCGGTGGCGGCCCAGCGCCCGACAAAATCGTAAACGTGTACCTTGAGACGAGGTCCTCGGAGGATTCGACGGAGTTCGCCGGAACTGCTTGAAACTCGTGCACTACGCCGTCGATCTCGATGAGGCTGCAGCCGGGTACCTTGTCCACCTTGCCTCTCCTCATCTGCCGCCTCACCTGCACCGCCTTGCCGTGCCGGCCCTCGTGGGCGTACATGTTCGACATGAGCATGTAGTCCCCGGCGTCGGCGTCAGCCTCGCCCTCGGTCAACATGGCCGTGCGCCCGGCAGGCCGAGAGCAGCGAGCCCCATATGAGCGCGTCGGGTCGGATCGGCATCGCGGAGACGAGGTCCTCCGCCTCGTCCAGCCTCCCGGCGCGGCCGAGCATGTCGACGACGCACCCGTAGTGCTCGATGCCTGGCGCAACGCCGTGCAGCTCCGCCATGGCATCGAAATGTCGGAGACCGTCTTCGATGTTTCCGGCGTGGCAGCAGGCGGAGAGGACGCCGAGGAAGGTCACCTCGTTCGGCCTCACCCCGGCTCGCCGCATGTCGCCGAAGAGCGCCAGCGCCTCCTCGCCCCGGCCGTGCAACGCGAGCCCCGAGATCATGGACGTGTAGGTGTACACGTCTCGCCGCGTCATTGCGTCGAACACCTCCGCGGCCTGCTCGACGGCCCCGCACTTCGCGTACATGTCGATCAGCGCGTTGCCCACAACGCCGTCGGCAGCATCCCGTCCGCTCCTGCCCATGTAGGCGTCCACCCACCTACTGGAGTCCAGTGCGCCGAGCCGCGCGCACGCGCCGAGGACCGCGACGAACGTGGCATCGTCGGGAAGCGGCGAGGGCGCGCAGCCTTGCTGCTGCAGCATCTCCCGGAACAGCTCCAGCGCCTCCTGGGGCTCGCCAACGCGCGTGCGCGGATATCATCGTGTTCCAGGTCACCACGTTCTTGGGCGGCACCATCGTACGGAAGCAACGGAGCGCGGCAGCCGCGTCGCCGCACTTGGCGTACATGTCGACCAGCGCGTTGCACGCGACGACGTCGAGGGCCACTCCCGCTTCGAGGACGCGCCGGTGCACCTCCCTGGCCAGAGCGAGCTCCCCGGCGCCGGCGCAGGCTGCGAACGCCGCGGCAGCGGCCACGGCGTCGATGACGAGCGCGCCGTCGTCGGCCATGGCAAGGAACAGCGCCGCGGCATCGCGGAACATCCCGAGCCGCACGTGGCCGGTCACCAGGGCCGTCCAAGAAACCACGTCGGGCACTGGGCCGCCACCGGCGGACAGCAAGGCGCGCGCAATGCCGCGCCGGCCGCACGCGAGGTAGAGCGGGCCTCATGTGTTAACGATCAAACTTAACGCTGCTGACTTTTTATGTTCTGACGTGTGGGCCAGCCTTGTCATAATCTAGTTTAAACGAGACGAAACAGGCACTTAATAGACATGGTAGTTTTTAGTCACAGATTAGCAAAAAAGTGGTAGTTTTCGGGACAAAATCGTAAAGTGGTAGTTTGTACGCACGGTTTCACGAATTGTGATAGTTTTTGGTTAAATACTCCTTTTTTTCCGGCGGGATACTCTTATAGCGTGTACCACCTTCTCATCACTTTTAATTAAGGAGCATGCCCAAGCCGTGCTATTATAATTTACGTTGGCTAATGCAGAATATGGTTGCTGCCTATCGGTGTGTAGCGTGTAAACCCATCTTCCCATAATTTTTTAGTGGCCACGCGAAGCCGTGAGCTTACAAGTAGCACTGCTCGCTTGCTCCACCTGCTACCAATGTTCCGTTGTCACACCTCACGGATGAGTTCAGGAAACATTGGTGTGGTATCTGAAAGAACTGACCTTCTGATTGAGGTATATATTCACTACCTATGCTCTCTTTCGATTGAGTGAATTTTCTGCTCTTATGCTCAGCCCCTTGGATAGCTCAAAACGATTGTATTGTCATGTGCTACATTTCACATCTACATCATGTTCGTGTTCTCTCATTTAGATTGACTGAATATTGCAAAAGGTCAGCAACTTAATTGGTATGTGTAGAAACAGAGCTAGTTTTATTTGTACCATCAGCAGCTTACAAACCCAAGGCAGCTTTGTCGTCTCACCCAATTCACTTGTATATATATATATATATATGTGATCACTTACTGCCTCAAAATTTATGTTCTTATTTTTGCAGCGCCGGACCTATATATTGGTAGTTGGCTGGCTACTTATCTGGTACTAGACACGACATTATGGACATGGCAACTAGACCCACATGGTTCGCCATAGCGATTGTTTTCATAGCTGTAGTAGCCATGAAGATTTTAAGAGCGAAACACAGTGTCAATCCATTGTCACTTCCACCTTTGGTGAATGGCATTGCTCTCTTACATTCACTTTTCACCAAGGGTTGGGGGTTACCTTTGGTCCATGATCTGTACACAAAGTTCGGCAGTGTGTTCACCATAAATTTGTATGGACCAAAGGTAACCTTGTTGATTGGACCAGAGGTGTCAGCTCATTTCTTCCAAGGGCTGGAGTCGGAGATTAGCGTTGGTAATTTGTACGACTTCACCATTCCCATCTTTGGTCAAGAAGTTTTTCATGCTGTTGATACCGCAACTCACAATGAGCAAACAAACTTCATCGTTGATGCACTAAAGTCATCGAAGCTGCGGAGCCTCGTTGATCCCATGTTTCAAGAAGTAGAGGTACATCTAAAAGTGACCTTGACTTTTTTTGACTCGATGGCTTTTCTTCAATATCGATCACTATTTTTTTGGTTTCATATATATATTCGTGAATACACCTCTTCCAGATGCAGCTTGCGCAAATTCTCTTTTTGAAACTAAGTCGTACTTAATTGACTGAAGGCTTTTTTGATACTGTTATGCAGGACTACTTTGCAAAGTGGGGACAAGTTGGCATAGTTGATCTTAAACATGAACTCCAGCAGGTGCTCATGCTGACCTCTAGTCGGTGCCTACTTGGAAATGAGGTCCGGGAGATGATGCTCAGTGAAGTCTACTCATTGTTCCGTGAACTTGAGAACAGCACAAACATTATCAGCTTCTTATTCCCATATGTTCCAACTCTAACAAACCTCCGACGTGACAAGGCACACCTCAAGCTGAAAGAAATATTCTCTGCCACCATTAGGTCGCGCAGGTGCTCCGGAGAAGCCCAGGAGGATGCATTACAGAGGTTGATTGATTCCAAGTATAAGGATGGTCGCTCCACGACCATAGCAGAAATCTCCGGCATGATCTTTGCCCTGATCTTTGCTGGAAATCAGACGAGCTCTACCACTAGTATATGGACAGGAGCTTGCTTGCTAAGTAATGAAAAGTTCTTAATGGCTGCCGTTGAGGAGCAAAAGCATATCATTACCAAGTACAAGGACCAAATAGGCTATGATGCCTTGTTAGAGATGGATACCCTGCATAGATGCATCAAGGAGGCACTTAGGATGCATAGTGCAGCACCATTGATAGTTCGGAAGGCACATAGGAAATTCAAGGTGCGGACAAAGGAAGGCAAGGAATATGACATACCAGCAGGGCATAACCTTGTAATCCCTACGTTACTTAGCAGTAAGCTGCCATACATCTATAAGGACCCTCATGTATATGATCCGGATCGGTTTGGACCTGGAAGAGAGGAGGACAAAGTTGGTGGCAACTACTCTTTCCCGTCATTTGGTGGTGGAAGGCATGTTTGCCCTGGCATGACCTTTGCTTACATGCAAATTAAACAGATATGGAGCCATCTGCTAAGAAACTTTGAGCTCAAGCTAATATCTCCTTTCCCCAAGGAAGACTGGAGCAATGCAGAGCCCAAAGGGAAAGTGATGATAAGTTACAAGAGACGTCAGCTGTTGTGATAGTTGATCAAGTAATACTACTATTACCTACTTATTTATTTGTCTACCTGCGAGGATATGTTTGTATGTAACTTATGTGTAATCGTATTTATACATTTTGTATCTTCAGTGCTGAGTTGGGTAATTGATTGCATCAGTGCTGAGTTGTTGATTGTTGAATGTTTGTTGTACCGCGTACATTAGATCTTCACTGATTGCATCAATACATTCTGAATTTTTTTATGGCGTACTCTAAGAAATGCATTGTTGCGCAAATCGTTAACTGGTAACTGCTCGGTTGGTTAGCGAGTAGGGAATTAATAGGCTAATCAACAAGTTAATCGGCCATTTAATCAATTAATCGGGTGATTTATCAGTTAATCGGCTATTCGGTGACCCTACGAGTAGGGATTAATCAGCAAGTTAACTGGTTAATCGGATGAATTCTTGAACCGGGAAGAAATGTTTGTTGGGCCTGCAAAATTTCATCACGAAATGACATCGGTGGAAGGCGCGGTAAAAAAACAAAATCGATGCTCTGTAAATGTAACTTTCAAACGTATTTTGGAGCTATGATTTTTTTCATGACTTCCAACAATGTGATTTCGTGATGAAATTTTGCATGCATAGCAAACATTTCTTAAAGTATACCACAAAAAAATCAGATTTTTTTGAAATGTTTTACTATTTTATTTATTTTACTGTTCACACCAGGAACATATGAGCTCAGGTGTATAAAGGTACTTTCCTCCATTTCTTTTCTTTTTTTGAATGAAAGGGATTTCCCCCCTGCCCCATTTTCATAGAATGAAGCAAAAGCCTCTCACAGGTTTTGCAGCACTGCTTCTCCAACATCGGATAACGGACAAAGGAAAGCTAACTAAGCCTGGGCCTCACGCCCCTACCCAGCAGCCCGATATCATGTGAGAGCAGAAGTTCCCTCAAGCATGAAAATATCTCCATATTTATTACAAGCCAAAGCAGGAAAACAAATGCTAGACCGCCCTAAATCAACTCCGAAGTACACTCTCAGGCGATTCCAGCTTCTCCTTCATGGCTCTTTTGCTTCACACCCAGGCGATCCAAAGCAGCTCCCCACGCCGCTTGTCCAGCAGCCGGATACATCGTTGCAGGAGCGCTGCCTGAGCATCGTCACAGAGAATTTCCACAGATTCAGATAAGCACTTAACTTGGCAAGAATGCATCTTACACTTATTTAAGTACGACCCTGAAAACAAAATTCATTCCTCAGTTTCCAGATGCTCCACAAGGAGGCTGCAATAACCAAGTTAAGTACTGCGTTTTTCTTAGGATTATGCCACAAAGCGACAACCTCTGTAAAACAAGAGATTTTTTGTATACCAAAAGCCTCAGAGACATAATCCCACACTAGTGGGCAGAAGGCGCGGCGACACGCCGCGCCCGAGGTTAAGACCGTAATTTAGCAAATTTGTTTTTTTATGTAATAATTGTTTTCACAAAAAAAAATGGGTATTTTTTATATTTTCGTTTGGGAAAAATCATGAATTATTTGTTGTATTTTTCTTTTAAAAGTTTATCTTTTTAATTTAAATTTTAAATAAGAAGGAAAATTTGTGGAAGTATTGTTCAGGGGAGACACTGTTCATTATAAACCGTAGTTTATTGTTTGGCTGTAATTACTATTTACAAAAAAAAGTGATGTAATGTTTTTTTTTGTAATTTTTTTATTTTTTTATTTAAATTTTTAAGAAGAAGGGGGGAAAATTGATAATTTTATAATTTTAATTTGAAAGGAGAAGGGGAAAAAAAGAAATAATATATGTTTTTCATTTTTCTTGGGAATTTTATTTCCTTAATTTAAATTTTGAAGAAGAGGAGGAAAAATGAGGTAGGCTGTTCATTGGGGGGGGGGGAGGTATTGTTTATGGTACTCGTAGTTATTGTTTGACCATCATTACTATTTTATAAAGAAGCGATGTATTTTTTTTTTCAATTTTTTTTAGTATTTTAGCTCCTTAATTATAAAAAGTGGTGTAATCTAGAATTTGGGGAAACGTATTTATTATTTTCTCGTTTGGAGGAAATCGTGGAAAATTGTTCGTTATAATTATTGGTTAGCTATAGTTATCGTCTACTTACTATTATTATTTGTAGAGTAGTGATCTAATATTATTATTATTTTTGGTAAATTTATCTTTTTCATGTATTTTGAAGAAGATGTAAAAAACGGGGGATTATTGTTCGTGAGGGGTTCTGTTCATTGTAACCATAGTTTATTGTTTGACTGTAATTATTATCTGTAAAAAAGTGATGTAATGTTTGTTTTCAAATTTTTTTGGTAATTATAAATTTTGAAGAAGGAGGGGGGAAAATTGGAAAATTTGTAATCTTAATAATGCTAATTTCAAAGAAGAAGGGGAAGGAGAGAAATAATATATGTTTATTTTTTGTAAAATATAACTTTTCAATTTTAATTTCAGAAAAAAGGGGAAAATACAGGGGACTATATCGTTTTAAAACTTGGGCAAAAGGACGGGGGAAATGTGCGACATGCCGCACCCGAGTTTAAGCTCGTCGTTTAGCAATTTTGTTTTTTATGTAATATTTGTCTTCATTATGTTGTTTGGTAATTCTATCTTATTGATTTGGAAAAACAATGGAAAATTGTTTGTCATAACTATTAGTTAGCTATGGTTACCGTTTACACACTATTATTATTTGTAGAAAAGTGATGTAATATTTTTTTTTTGGTAATTTTATATTCTTTATTTAAATTTTAACTTCTTAAATTCTAATTTCGGAAAGAGGTGGAAAACACATGGCACTATTTATTTTAAAAACTTGGGAAGAAGGGGAAAAAACGAAGAAGCACTGTTCGGCGACAAACACTGTTCATCTAAGGACACTGTTCATCATCGGTTACTGTTCACTCCGGGACACTGTTCGTGCGCGCCCACTGTTCGTTCGGTGCTACTGTTCGCCCAGGTTTACTGTTCGTTCCGTCTAGTGTTCGCACACTGTGCGTTTGGGGACACGTGGCGCCCGCTGGGGGAGGGCCGGCCACAACGGCGGAGCGCCCTGGTGGCCTCCTGCTTAGCAGGAATAATACTTGTATATATTTGCTGCGCCACAATGCATTCAAAAAGAAGATGATGAACAAATTCCTTATCCTCGCAGAAGAAGCAAGTAGAGTCATCCACAGGTCTATGCGTTTCTCAAGGTTATCCCCAGTAAGAACTTTGTTGTACACTCACAACCACAAGAAAACATGATTTTTTGTGGGCAAATCACTTTCCACAGCTTGTTGCCAATAGCAGAAACATACCACCAAAATTGATTTTTTTCATAAAAATATTTGACTGAAGAAATACCATTAGGCTCTACTGTCCAAACATGCACATCAGCATCACTAGAAAGAGCAAATTGACCCACCAACTCTACTAACTGTTTCCAGAGAACTAAACCCAACTTGATCCACACATCTCCTAAAAGTTAATCTCAAGGCAGTTCTATCTCACACTCGTGCTACAGTGCAGTCCGATTGGTTACAGATTTTAAATAAATCTCAGTACTGCACTTTAAGGGAACATTCCCCAGCCCAAGTATCATGCCAAAAGCTGATTAGTTCCCCATTTCCTAGCTTCCATTTATAGAAAGTCTTAGACGCAGATAATGCCCAGGTGATGGTCTTCCAAAAGGTCGAGCCATTTCCACCCCTGGCCCAAATAAAAGATGTTTGGGAAGAAGTTCACATTATATTTGTAAGCAATAATCTTCCTCCAATCCTTATCAGTTCCATCATTGAAACGCTTACCCTAAGAAGCCAACAAGGCCATGTTGAATTCCTTAAGGTTGGGAATTCCCAAACCTCCGAATTCTTTTTTTTTCTAGATATCTGCCCCCAATTGGCCAAGTGATATCTATGCTAGTCACTCATGTTCCCCCAAAAGAAGTGTGTCATTTGCGAATTGATCGCATTAATCGCCCATTTAGGGAATTTCATCATGGACATAAGATAGGAAGGAATACTGATAATGCAAGCACAAAGTAGAATTATCTTCCCTCTGTATGTGAGAAACCTCCCCATCCAACCAGAAAGATTCTTAATGATCCTATCAATAATAGGTTGTAAATCCTCTCTTTTAAGCTTGTCATAATGCAGAGGAACACCTAAATATTTAATAGGGAAAGTACCCAGCTTACAACAGAAAATTTGGGCAAAATTCCTTAGCAACATCTTCTTCCACATTAATGGTCATAAGATCACTTTTGTGGAAATTTTCATACCAGAAAGATTTTCAAACATGATAATAACCATTTAAAATTTCTTGCTTTATCTGCTGAGTTTTCCAAGAAGAGTATAGCTAGTGTTTGGTTAGAAGACCTTTTCACTTCATGAATAACCTCATGGGCCGTAACCACACTTTCTAAAATATATTTACCTTTAATAAAGGTTGTTTGGTTAGAAGAAATGAATCTATGACCAATAGGAGAAACTCTATTGGTCATAGCCTTAGAGAAAACTTTCACTCCATTTCTATCTTGTCCATGTTAGGATGACAGATAACCTAAGCAGATAAGAACACAACTCCTATATATAAGGAACTCCTGAGACTACACAAAAATGACATATATTATTGTACAGAAGGCCAAAAAATCTAAAGGTATATTAGAGCACATCGACCAGATTCACGATAGTATACCTTCTCGGATAATAACCTTTTAGATGGTGACTTCTCAACATTCTTGCTGGGCATTTCATCGAACATGTGGTGTGCACGAACTTGCCCTTATGGCCCAGCTTGCCTCCCTGCTCTGAATCCTCTTCTTGCCCCTGAAAATCGGTGCAAAATCAGCAGCAACCAACCCGGTTCTCTTCATCACCAGAAGTTGCAGGATTCATTGGATTGGGAGAGCACCAGGCAGCACGGTGAGCAGAGCTTGGCGGTGACGTGGCAACCCTGGAAGAGCACCTTGTCATAGCAGGGGCGAGGACGCGGGCGCGGACGGGGACGTAACTTGGCGTCGGTGGCCGGAGCACGGAGGCCGGCGGTGGGACTGCCTGCCTGTTGGAATAATCCAAACAACGATTAGTGGATTAATTAGTTTCGTAGATAAATTGATTAGTCCGGTTAGGAAACATGTTTGCATGTGACGTGGCTTAGTTGTTTAGAAATCAATAGTAGGAGTTGGCTTGCAATTACACGCCGGTGTCCGAGTTAGGATTAGCCAGCGTAGTGTTTAGTAGTATTACGTGTCCGGATGGAATATGTGTTACTAGTTCGTATATATAAGCACATCCGGGTCTATCAGATTGTACCGAGAGAAAAAAAGTAAATACTGCCTGCCAGGGCCTGACCCGGCCCAAAAAGATATATTGGTCACTCATGGGCCGCAGTTCAATTTCTTCTGTCTGTCATGTCCACAAACGTGTCGCTTGTGGCCTGCAGTCCAATTTCACTCATGGGCCGCAGTACTTGTCGCTTGTGGCGCAAAAAAAAAAACTTATCGCTTGTGGGCCGCAGTCCAATTTCACTCGAACGCCAGTACGTCAATTTTTCTCGTTCCTTGTCTTCTTCGGCTTTTCTGCTCTGTTCTATTCTTTATTTAATTTTTTCCTTTTTTTCTTTGCGTCTGTTCTTTTCTTCATTGTCTTCAAAAATGCTCATAGTTTTTTTTTCATCATGTGTTTTAGAAATTCATCCTTTTCCCAAAAATAAATATCATGTACTGTATTTTAAGAAATGTTCGCGTGTATCTAGAAATTGTTCATTGTATAAAAAATATTCACGGTGTTTATAAGAAAAATATTAAGAGGCTAACGTGGGCAGGCTGGTCGAGAAGGTACCTCCTGCACATGAATCTAGCCAGATTTGACAGTAAGTGAGCGGGAGGAAGATATGACACTTGGGATATTTGTGATGTGCTTTCACTTTTAACAAGGTACTAGAAAGCGGTTGCGCTCTTTGCCACGATGCTAGGGTTGTTTCGATTGTCCGACTTGTTAATTCTATGCGTGTTATGCAAATTACTCGATAGAAGAAGTCGTCGTGCCCATGGGCGTGAGCCAAAAAAGCATAAGCAGCGATCGCAGACAATCAGACAACAACAATGCTAAGACAAACACACCACACATGTGATCCACTCGAAGACTATCCGGGAATATAGGTACGACACGCCATGCCGAACCTGGATAACCACCGCGACGTGGCGTGCGCACAACACCGACTCATGGTTGACAACAACGGTTCATCAAAGCGGGATGCTACAAAAAGGCTCATGAGCATGGCATTGATGATGATAGAGATGCAGCGGGGCCGCAAGCTAGGGGGCATTAGGGCGTGGCATCAACGGGGAGAAGTAGTTTGGCAAGGAGCGGTGAGTATGCAGTGAGGCTACAACGGCGGCATGCTAGTGTACAATACCATCATCACCCACAGATGCGTACGTGCATCATATCACAAGGTTTTAAGATACATGATGAATTCTTCGCTTGAAATCTTCTCTTGTAATCATCTTCTCAGGATCATGATCCTCCATGGCTTAACTCATAAACTAGAGCAAGACAACCTTTGAGTCACACACAAGGACTCCATCTTCTTTCATTTTCCTCTTCTTTCAACCTTGAATCCAACATAGTCTCCAAGAATTGTCAATGGATAAACCTTCAAGTATAACTCAATACAAACACTACTCCATAGGGGTTGTCTTTACTTACGAAAAAACACACACACGGGGGCACCATGCAGATTCATTGTGAAACTTGCCATCTTCGTAGTGGAAGAAGAAGCTAGACATAACGACTGAGAACCAACTATGTGTTTAAGGCTCAATGAGAAGAATGCGAGTGGTGTTTAAGGAACTTCGTGGTTACCTGCGTCTCTCCAACGGTGATTAGGTTCCTTATGAGGAAGTGAACATTGAGATAAACCTTCATCTCATCATGTCTCGATTATCCTTATACCCAAGTTATTTATCCACTGGGCGGCATAACATCAAGCGGCCCGGCCCAAAAAGAAATATTCCTCACTCATTTGGTGGGTTATGGCCCAATAACGATGACCATCTTTCTTTCTTTTTTTTTCCTTTATTTTATTTCTATCTCTATATTCCAATTCTCTTTACTCATCTTAACCTTTTGTTTTTCATCCTTGGTACTTTCTGTTTAGTTTCAGTCGTATTATTTTGGGAAAAGTTAACAATCACCCGGCGGATTGCAGTCGTAGCGTCCGCCACCTCTCTTGTATGACACATGTCCAAGTGACATCCCGCATAGCGGTTCTGTAGTAGGGACTATGTTTCTGAAACATATACGGTGTTGCAATAGTATATGATGAATCTACATTTTGCAACAAAACCTCTATTATGGAAAAAAAATGCAACAAGACGTCAGTTGCAAAAAAATTGCAACAAAACCTCTATTATGGAAAAAAAAATTGCAACAAGACGTCAGTTGCAAAAAAAATTGCAACAAAACCTCAGTTGCAAAAAAATAATCGCAACAAAACAGTTGCTGTAAAACTGCAACAAGACCTATGTTGCCGACTTGCTGTGGTGAAGGTATACTCGGCTTGCTCGATGTAGCAAATCTGATGGCTCGCGAGCAAGCCGAGTATGCCTATTATTTTCCTAGTTAAATAATGAATATTTGTATGAGATACATGAGCATTTTTTTTAACACGTGCCAAAACATGAACATCACTTTAAGATATATATGAACATTTCCTTCACACGCGAGAATCCTTTTGAAATATGAGGTAATTCTTATTGATGTACAAGAACATTTATGAAAATACAAACATTTATTTGATGTGGTCTGTCTAGGGCACATCTAGTTATTGCACGTCTAGATGACGCGGTCAAGCATAAAAAGAAGAAAAAAGAAAAAAGAAAAAAGAAAATACCCACGCGAATATTGGTGTAAGATCAATGGCATACGACTTAGATGTGCAATACTTATGGCACATCCAGATGTGCTTTGCCAAAACTGTATTTTATTTTGATTCATGTGAACATACAGGAGCATTTGTTTTAAAGAAACATTTGTTTTAAAAAAATTGCCAGACATTTTGAGGAGTACATGGGCCCATTCCGGGTGTGGGAAGCCCATGTACATGAGCCCCCGCTGGAAAAGAGAGGCGAGCGAGGCTAGCTAGCCAGGGTTTACACTCTCCTCTCCTCTCCTCCGCTGCGGACCAGGCGAGGTCGAGCGGCGGCGGCGGCGGCGATACCCTCCTCTCCTCTCCTCTCCTCTCATCTCCTCCGAGCTCGAGCGGCATCGCCGGCCGCTGTTTCAATCTCCTCCGAGGTCGTTCTTGCTCAAGGAAGGTACCGCCGCCGTTTCTCGATCGCTTCTCCTCCCTCCCCTGTTCGTCGCGTTGGTTCCCCTTCCATCCCCGATTCGACATGTAGACGGATTTTATTTCGATTCGCTTTCTTTTTCTTGATTGATTGACAGGGGAAACCAAACCAAACCGCTAGTATGTATCATCCGCATCCATAAAGCCATTATCCTAGGTCGTACTATACTAGTAGAAAGTAAGCTTTTTTGCCTAGGGTTGCAGCAAATAGTACGACTAGTATTTATTTTAGTTGAACGGATATTAGATTAGATTGGCGCTGCCCTGTAAACTCAGCTCCACGGCTGTGGCTGGCAAAATGATTGATTTCCCTACTTCCTATTTTGCCCAATCAAGACCTACAAGTACGTACTAACTAATTTCCATATATGCTCTGCTTTTCGTTTTGCTATTAATTAGCTGCTAGGTGCCTCCAAATAAGCTGTTGGTTCAGATTCAGCTCGTTTCTGCGTATTCCCTCTGACTGAGTTCATTATTCACTCTCTGCGTGCTACTTAATTATGGTGCTAGCTAGTTTAATTTAGTGATCGATGTGGCCCGCCTGCAGCGTCACTTTTTCTTTCTTACAATCTAGAGATTTTAATAAATCTCCATGCTTATGAACAACACACGATTCTCCTCTGAGGTCATTCTTGCTCAAGGAAGCTACCGCCGTTTCTCGACCACTTGTCCTGAGAGACCCCTCCCTCCTGTTCTTCGCGTTGGTTCCCCTTCCCCCGATTCGATTCGATTCGACATGTAGATGGTTTTCTTTTTTCGATTCGCTTTCTTGTTCTTGATAGGGGAAACCAAACCGCTACTATCATCCTCAACCATAAATTTTGTTATTTATGTTGTAAAGCTTTTTGCCCTGTGGACTCATCGGATGTGGGTTACAGCAAATAGTGACTAGTATTTCTAGTTGAACAGATATCAGATTGGCCCTGCTTTGTGAACTCAACTCATCGGCTGTGGCTGGCAGAATGATTGATTTCCCTACAAGTACTAACTAGTTTGCATATATGCTCTGCTTTTTCATGTTACTATTAATTAGCTAGGTGTCTCCAAATCAATTGTTGGTTCAGATTCAGCAAGTTTGTTTGTGTTCTCTTAGTCAGTTCATCATTCAGGCTCTGCTTGCTACTTAATTTGGTGGCAGTTTAATTTTATGATGTGGCCTGTAGCGTCTTTTTTTCTTTCTACCAATCTAGACACAGATAAGGTGCTAGCTAGCTACTTTAATAAATCTCCCTGCGTGCCTGGTTGGACCTAAAGTCCGTTAATGTTGTAATGCCATTCTCCTAGGTACTAGAAAGTGAGCCTTTTGCAACTGAGTACTCCCTCCGTCCCGAAATACTTCTCGCAGAAATGGATGTATCTAGAACTAAAATACATCTAGATACATCCATTTCCACGCCGAGTAATTCCGGACGGAGGGAGTACTAGCCTAGGGTTGCAGCAAATACTAGTATTTCTAGTTGAACATATATTAGATCAGCGTTGTCTGTTAATAATAACTGCACCCCGTGAACTCATCGGCTGTGGCAAAATGATGTCCCTACTTTCTTTCCTGCCCAAGCAAGGGCTACAGGTACTAATTTCAATTGTGCTCTGGTTTTCATGTTACTAATTAGGTGCCTCCAAATAAGTTGGTTCAGATTCAGCACGTGGGTCTTCTTGCGGAATTGCTTGCACCTAATCTAGCTCGTTTATTTGTATTCTCTCTTAGTTACTTCATTATTCAAGCTCTGCTACTTGATGGTGGTAGCTAGTTTAATTTAATGATGTGGCCCACCTGTAGCGTCATTTTCTCTTTCTAACAATCCAGACACAGATAAGGTGCTAGCTAGCTACTTTAATAAATCTCCATGCTTGTGAAGAACACACAAGTTTTGGACGGATACAGAAAATGCTGAAACTTCATCAATAGTATATTCTTCGTAATGAGTGTCTGTGCCAGTTTGATCTCCATCTATCTTCACATGCATGCATTATTCTGATATATCATAAGTTTGAGTCCAGCTCTTCGGTTGTTTTCTGAACCTTGACATATATTACATGATTGGTACAGATGAATTGTTCGATGGAGGACCTACCGGAGGCTCTGGTGACGGAGATTCTCAAGAGGATCACCAGGATAAGTGATCTGAACTCTTTTTCCCTTGTGTCAAAGCAGCTCTACAAGATAGAGGGGAATCAAAGGGGTGCTATCCGTGTTGGTTCCGGTCTTTGCACAACTACAAAAGCACTGACATCATTGTGCGCCCGCTTCCCAAATCTGCGGAAAGTGGAAATCGACTACTCTGGTTGGATTCCTGGACATGGAAAGCAGTTGGACAACAAAGGCCTTTCTGTGTTTTCATCTCACTGTTCCTCACTGATTGACCTCACCTTAAGCTTCTGCTCACGCATCGATGACTCTGGGCTTGGTTGTTTAGCTTATTGCAAGACATTGGTGTCTCTCAGGCTCAACTCCGCACCAAAAATAACGTCAGTTGGGCTTTTCTCGGCTGCAGCTGGTTGCACAAGTCTATCTACTCTCCACCTTAATGATTGCGAGAAAATCGACAGCGTAGAGTGGCTGGAATACCTTGGTAGGTATGGATCGTTGGAAGAGCTTGTAGTGAAGAATTGCAATGGAATCAATCATCATGACTTCCTAAAGTTTGGTTCAGGATGGATGAAGCTCCAGAAGTTTGAGTTTGAGAGCAAAAGAGGAATATTTGATTGTGTTACAAGTGATGTGGTCTATGACTCCTCGTATGATGCTCACAGCATGGATATATACGATTTCTGTTGTGAGAGTTTGAAGGATTTAAGGTTGGTGCATATTAAAACTTGGCCAGAAGTAGGACTCCGTGTTCTCCTAGGGAAGTGTAAAGCATTGGAGAAGCTTTGCCTTGAGTATGTTTGTGCCTTAAATGACAATGACATGATTGCATTATCTCGGAGCTGCAGCAACCTTAAAAGTATCTCACTTTGGCTCAACCTGCAGCGCTACTCTAGTGATGTCAGCTATTCTGAGACCAGGACGTCCTTTACTGATGACAGCCTTCACGCTCTAGCCCTAAACTGCCGTATGCTTCAGATGGTAGACCTCAGCTTTACAGGATGTGCTGCTGACTGGCCATCAGAAATAGGATTCACACAAGAGGGTTTTCTGGTGCTCATTCAGTCCTGCCCGATCCGTGTTCTCGTGCTCAACAACGCCAACTTCTTTGACAACGAGGGGATGAAGGCCCTCTCGTCCTCACCTCATCTGGAGACACTCGAGCTTATATTGTGTCATGCGGTAACTGATGCTGGGATGTTCTTCATTGCGCACACCCCGTGCTTGAGTAGTCTCACACTTCGGATGTGTCATAACGTTACTGATGTCGGAGTGGCTGAACTGGGACGTGCACATAAGTTAGAGTCTTTGGTTGTCTTCTACTGTGGTGAGGTCTCTCTGCAAGGTACGCAGGGTGTTGCCAAGTCAGTTCACTACTCCAGCAACTATTCAGATGCCTTTACGAAGAAAATTGGTCTTGGCGCCTATTGATGAAGTGGTCTCCAAAATTTTCAGTGTGAATTTGCTGCTGAAGTCATTAAGTTGTTCAGTGTGCATCATTGGACAAGGCTGTGCATCATCCGACCCGGATTCACCTATCTGAACTTTTTATTGCCTTCTACCTTTACTGCAATGATTTTTCCTTTATGACAGTCTAATGATGATCTTTGGACGGCATCTGGTGGATGAAACTTTAATAGTAGGCACCACTTTAGGATTACTGTCAACCGTAATTCTGGTAGCTGTTTCGAAACCGGCATAAGTTGGCCCCTAGATTCCCTGTTTTTGCTGTGGAGGCACTATATGACCGTTTGGTGTTATCTGTATTATTTAAGCGAATGTGGAAGTGATTTTGAAGACATATATATCCGCCTGCTATGTTCGCGTGCCAATTTTGGTATGGATCAATGTAGTAATAATAGTCCAAGTTTCAATGATTGTTTTGTTGATATTTACTCTATTGGAGGATGTCTTTGATTGCTTCTCAAAAGAATAGTGCTAGCTGCTACTCCCTCCGTACACTAATGTAATTGAACTGCAAAAACGTCTTATATTAGTGTACAGAGCTAGTAGCATAATTGTGGTTGTTTAGATTCCATAATGGCCTGAAGTTGAGGAACAAGTGAAACTTTAGCGACCACTGAAGGCATATAACATAGCTGTCACATCATGTCTTTGCTCTGGACATCCAGCATTCAACAATATTTTGTTTTTACCTTCTTTAGGGGGTTGCATCTCTTTACATTTCAAGAGCATGGTGAAAATAGCAGAGATTAAGACACCATTAGAGAGATGAGATATCGAGATTCATGTGTCACTCAAATGGTTCTGATTTTCTCATTCCTTTTATTTTAGTAACAAGACAGCTTCGTTGCATCAGTTCAGCTCGTAGGAACAGCATTTGCCTTGTATTTGTAGATCATCGTCAAGATGCCAACTTTGTTTTGCTGTCGATGTAATTTGTGTTGTACTTTATACTTGAGCTAAAATGAAACATGCGCCTTTCCCTTCGTTAAAAAAAAGGGTGAATACAATGTTTTCTACATTAGCTCCTGCACGCCCTGATCGTGGAATATTTACTGGTTTGTTTATGTTTGTAATTACCTGAGATTTTTGAACTTCTATGTTGGCCTGACCAAGGAGCTCGTCCAAAAGACCGAATATAAGAGAAAATTATGGGTGTTTGGTTTGCCACATCCACCGCAGCTAGACAATGTTCTTTGGGGCTGGAACTTACCATGCCCATGGGCGGGTTTGAGCCCATGGGCGGGTTTGAGCACGTACCAAGTCTTCTGAGAGCTTTGATTCGTAAAATGTTTACGGTATATAATTACCAAGTTTTCTGAGATTTTAGTGGAGCTGAATGCATATGCTTATTGCTTAGTAAGATTTCTGAGATTTTTAGTGGAACTGAATGCATATGCTTAATTTGTAGTGTGTCTTCCTTCAGCACTTCCTGTAAAGCACAAGCAGAGCAGTCTTCCTTCAGCCAAACCACCAGCCTTAGAAATCAAGTGCTTGCTTTCTCCAGTCTGTCATGTGTATATATACTGATGAGGGAAGTTGGATACCGATTCAACCTAAAAATTCCATCGAAATTCAGCTCGGCTTGTGCCATCACAGACATGCTAACAACAGGATGTCCAGCGAACCGCTCCATCGCTCAGCGAATCGTAGTGGTATACAATGAATGTGTCAATGCACAAACCAAGGCGTCGACCATTTACGTCGAGATCAAACCAACACCGTAGCATATAGATTTGAATCTATGCGTGTGCTACTGTACTCTAGGTTAGTCCCAGTTCATCCTCCTGTCTTGCATGATCGGTAAAAAACAGCACCAGGTCAGACAAAGGCAAGCTGATCTGAAATCATTCTACTGGTGGAGAGTCAAGCTTAGGCGTCTACAGCGACTGGAATCCGTCGAGCAAATGGAACTTGGTTAGGTGTCGTCTGAGATGCCGAGCAGAGGTTTCAAACCTCAAGATCAAGTACCATCATATAACAAAATGATATGCAACAGATGATCAACAAAAGGCAATTGTTTCCAAACCTCATGACCCGATCCATCAAATATCATAGCATTGAGCCTCAAATACAAAATTTATGAGTTGAGGCACTGAAGGTATATCATAACAACTGAAACTTGAGCGATTACCGAAGGTGTATAACAAGGCCCATCATGTCTTTACTGAAGGCACTCAACAACATTTTGTTATTACCTTTCTGAGGGGGTTTACCTATCAAGAGTATATATGGTGAGTGTGTGAAAATAGCAGAAATTAAGACACCATTCGATTTGAGGGATGAGATATTGGGATTCATGTGTTTGCTTGGTTTCTCGGTCAATACAAAGATCACGAAGGCACTGTAATTTACAGGGCGAGCTCGTTCACAAATCACAGGAGCGACGTTAACTCCATTCCATTCAGTGCATAAGTTGTAGACAGAGGTAAGCTGGAAATTTTGCCAGAATTCTTTCCATGCCTTCAACGATTCCTGGGTCATTTTTCCACATGCGTGAGTGAAAAAAAAGGAGGAATAGACGGCGGCAGACAATGAAGACAAGCCAGCCATCCAGCAGAAGTTTCCACTCAACTTACGAAGAAAACAAGACAGGCCACCAGCAGCTGCCAAAGGAAAGAAAAGCCATCCAGCAGCAGCCAGCTTTTCGAAAGAATAAAAAGCTTCCATCCAACTCCTTTTTCGAAAGAATAAAGCATCCATTCAACCAGTCTAATTTACACGTACACAGGCGCCAATTGGAGCTACCAAAGTATGGGAGCAGTACTAATCATTTGCAATCAACTCATACATGAGCAGAATATTACCTTGGAACTTTTCTTTGGGTCAGTGTGGTCCAAATTTTTGCTTGGCTGTATTCCACAAGTTGAAGTTTTCTTCAGTCAGCCACTTGAATTCAACAAGTTGCAGTCACCGCCTCGTATTCCCTCTGAACCAGGACTTCCAACAATATTTGGCAGAAATTCAACACATGAACCTTTATTATAGAGATCCGGCATGGAATTTCCACCACTTGAGCTAATCTTTTGTTCTATGTACCAGCTGAAAAGCAAGGATGGAAACATTTAAGAGAATAGCTTAAGACATAATTGAAGCAGTTACAATTTATATCATAAAAAAAAAGAAATACTATCAAACCAATCAGAGGAGCTTCCATCAGATAAAAACTCTGCCGCGATGTTAACTCAAAACTCCATTCAGTGCATAAGTTTTAGACGGAGAAGAATTCAGAAAGATATGGGAACCCTTCTATCCCTGCTTTCCATAGCTTTCAAGGAGTAATTATTGTGTCGTCTTTCCAAATGTATGACGAAACAAAATAGAGTAAGAGATGGTGACGCTGAAAAAGAAAACAGGCAGTTCAACAGTAGCTGCCAATGGAAAGAAAATGGGGCAGAGATGGTGACAGATACCGAAGAATATCATCCAGCAGCAGCTTCCACTCAACTGTTGCGTGTTGACTGAATGAGGACCTCGTAACAATGGACGACACACTCCTTAAATACTCATCAATGGTGTCCACGGAATCACATCCTCCAACCAATACACAACACGCAAACACTAGGAAGCAAAATGCCATCTTCCTCAACACCATTGGTGTACCTCTGCCTACTGCTGGTGTCGTGCCATCTTCTCTTGCAAGAAACACACGCGACAAGCCATGGAGGGATCTCATTGAGGTCCCAACACATAGCCCTCCTCCACTGGAAAGCTACACTCGCAGGCCCACCGCTGAAGATGAGCTCTTGGCAGGAAAACACCAGCCCATGCAACTGGACGGGCATCATGTGCGCGGCTGTTCGCCATGGCCACCGTTTTCCCTGGGTGGTGACCAACATCTCCCTGCCAGACGCTGGCATCAGTGGCCAGCTTGGTGAGCTCAACTTCTCGGCTCTTCCATTCCTCGCATATGTTGACCTTCATAACAACAGTCTCCATGGTGCACTACCACCTAGTATAAGCTCCCTGACAGCACTTTTGACACTTGACCTCAGCTTCAACCAGCTCAAAGGGAAAATTCCTTATGAGATTGGTGGCCTGCAAAGTCTCAGGGTGCTTGAACTCTCAGATAACAGATTCACAGGACATATCCCTGCGTCTCTGGGCAACCTAACAATGTTAAATATTCTTGCCATTCACCAAACCATGGTATCAGGTCCAATTCCTGAGGAGATTGGAAGGCTTGTCAACCTACAAGGTCTGCAGCTAAGCAACAACACCTTAAGCGGCATGATACCAAAAAACCTTGGAAATCTGACCCAACTAAATACTTTGTACCTGTTTGGTAATCAACTTTCAGGGCCTATACCCCAAGAACTAGGCAGGCTAGTCCATTTGCAAAATCTTGCGCTTAATTCAAATGCTTTGTCAGGTCCAATTCCAATCTCCATAACCAATCTCACCAAGATGAACACACTTTTTCTCTTTGCAAATCAAATCACAGGTCAAATACCCCCAGAAATAGGAAATCTTAAGATGCTAAACCTACTTGTTCTCTATGGAAATCAAATATCAGGTTTAATATCCCCAGAACTAGGCAACCTCACTATGCTCAATGTACTTGATCTCAGTACAAATCAAATCATAGGTCCCATACCTTTAGAATTGGGCTACTTGTTAAATCTCGAAAATTTACAGTTGTTCGACAACCAAATTTCTGGCTTGATTCCTGGCAGCCTAGGAAACATTACCAAGCTAGTAGTATTATCCCTCTATGGAAATCAGATAACAGGCTCCATCCCTAAAGAGATTGGCAATCTGATGAACCTCGCATATTTAAACTTGTATCAGAACCAAATTTTGGGATCAATACCTAAAACTTTTGGGAAGTTTCAAAGTATACAAGAACTGCGAATCTACAATAACAAATTATCAGGTTCTCTTCCTCAAGAATTTGGAGATCTCATAAACCTTGTTGTGCTCCAGGTGGATAACAACTCACTTTCAGGACCTTTACCCACAAACATATGTTCAGGTGGCAGACTTCAAATTCTTGGTGTCTCTTTTAATATGTTCAATGGACCCATTCCAAGCAGTTTAAAGGCATGTACGAGTTTGGTTCGACTTCGCCTTGAGTCGAACCAACTAACGGGAGATATATCTCAGCATTTTGGTGTGTACCCACAACTCATAAGGATGGGCTTGGCATCAAATAGACTCTCTGGGCATATCTCATCCAATCTAGGTGCATGTACCAAACTAACGGCACTGCATCTAGCACAAAATATGATCACAGGTTCCATACCTCCAATCCTTTCTAAATTATCCAACCTAGTGGAACTAACACTCGATTCTAATCATCTCAGCGGTGAGATTCCACCGGAAATCTGCACATTAACTAATCTATATAGCCTGAACTTATCATCAAACCAATTATCTGGATCCATACCTACACAGATAGAAAGGCTAAGGAATCTAGAATATCTTGATATATCTGGGAATGGACTGAGTGGATTAATACCTGAGGAACTAGGGGCCTGCATGAAACTACAGTCCCTAAAGATCAACAACAACAACTTCAGTGGGAGTTTGCCTGGTGTGATTGGAAATTTAGCAGGTCTTCAGATCATGTTAGACGTGAGCAACAATAATCTCAGTGGCGTATTGCCGCAGCAACTTGGGAAGTTGGAGGTGCTAGAATTTCTGAATTTATCACATAATCAGTTCAGTGGCAGCATTCCATCCTCCTTTGCAAGCATGATGAGCCTTTCAACACTTGATGTGTCCTACAACGACTTGGAAGGACCGGTCCCAATAGCACAGCTACTCCAAAATGCTTCAGCAAGTTGGTTCCTTCCCAATAAGGGTCTGTGTGGTAACCTCTCTGGCCTGCCACCTTGTTATTCAACCCAAGTAGCTGCTCACCAAAAAGGCAAGATACTTGGTTTGCTTTTGGCAATTGTTCTTGTGATGGGTTTTGGCATTGTTGCTGCAATTGTTGTCATAATAATACTTACTCGTAAGAAGAGAAAGCCACAGGAAATTGTCACCGCTGAAGCAAGGGACCTATTCTCTGTTTGGAATTTCGATGGAAGATTAGCATTTGATGATATTGTAAGGGCAACAGAAGACTTTGATGATAAGTACATCATTGGCACAGGAGGATATGGCAAAGTCTACAAGGCACAACTTCAAGACGGGCAGCTGGTTGCTGTGAAGAAGCTTCATCAGACCGAAGAAGAGTTGGATGATGAAAGAAGATTTCGTAGTGAAATGGAAATCTTAACACAGATCCGACAACGAAGCATTGTCAAAATGTATGGATTCTGCTCCCATCCAGTGTATAAATTTCTCATCTACGACTACATTCAGAAGGGAAGCCTCCACGGAATATTGGAAAATCAGGAGCTAGCAAAGGAATTAGATTGGAAGAAGAGAATTGCTCTTGCAACTGATGTGGCTCAAGCAATATCTTATTTGCACCACGAATGCAGTCCACCTATAATCCATCGAGATATCACAAGCAACAACATCTTACTTGATACATCCTTCAAAGCTTTTGTCTCAGATTTCGGCACGGCAAGGATTCTTAAGCCTGATTCATCAAACTGGAGTGCACTTGCTGGAACATATGGCTACATAGCTCCTGGTATGTACTTGTATAACCTTGTTTCTTTCCCGCAAAATATATATATATATATATATATATATATATATGTATGTATGTATATATATATATATATATATAACCTTGTTTCTCACATCACAAGCATTCGTCTCTATCCATTTATCCCTAATTCTAATATTTTCGACGCTTTTGTGCAGAACTGTCGTACACAACTGTTGCGACAGAGAAATGTGATGTCTATAGCTTTGGGGTGGTTGTGTTAGAGCTAGTGATGGGCAAGCATCCAAGGAATCTATTAGATGGTAGTCTTTCTAACGGCGAACAATCAATGATGGTGAAAGATATTCTGGACCAACGGCCGACAACACCAATAACAACAGAAGAAAATAGCTTAGCTCTGCTCATCAAGCTGGCCTTATCTTGTTTGGAATCTTCTCCCCAAGCAAGGCCAACCATGCAGGAGGCATACCAAACACTCATCCAGCAACCATCTTCTAGTTCTCGTTCCGTGCCTTTCAGCGCGCTTATATTACATCAAGGGATGCATGTTGACATAAGGTCTGAATCCTAGTGAGAAACCAAGGTCCGCCGAAGCATAGGCCGATTTAGATTTCGATTTTTTACTCAAGTCACTCATACACCACCTATATATACCTCTTGTATGCCATGCCATGCCACACAGGATGAGTTGACGACTCATTGCAAGTATATGTATCTGTAGATTCTCCTGATACAGCAAAAGATGACCGTTGTGTGCCCGTGGTTTCCCGTAAGGGTTTTCCACGTAAAAATGTGTGTCCAGTCCCGTGTTCTTGATATTTCTCTGTTTGTTTGCTTGCTGATTTCTAACAATGCATAAATATAATTTTGTTTGCGGGTTGCTTATATTTGTTAAAGACTGTACTGTAGACATAGTATCCATATGTGACGCTTTCTTTCGGCTGTTGTCTGCAGGGTACTTAAAATGCGCCCTTAGATTTGTCTCTTTTTATCTACTATTGCTCTCATAACCTAAAGATTGGAAAAAATGAAATCCAAAACTGGTGCAGTACCATATGTAGTCCTGCTTTATTTATTCCATATGGGAATAAAGATAAATTACCTTGGACCAAGCAGGAACAATCACAAAGCATAAACGGGGCGAAATGAATGCAAGTATATTGGAGATAGTACATAAAAAAAAAGTACCGCAATGTACTAAGTAAAAGTACTTACAGAGAGTTTTAGGGCAGGAGTATGTTGTCCTTTTCCTTATTATTGCTCCCATGAACCTGAAGGTGAAAAAATGGAATCCAAAACTGACACGTTATCATGTCATCCCGCTTTATTGTTCTCTGGGTATCAAAGAAAAATACCTTGTATCAAGCAGGAACGATCACAATGATAAGTGTTCGATGCGTAAACGGAACAAATGAATGTGAACACATGAATACAGGTGCATAAAACAAGAAAAGTACAACAGTAGTAGGTAAAAGAGCTTACGGAGGATTGTAGGGCATGCATACGTAGTCCTTGTCCTTAGGATGGAGCATATGTAGTCCTTGTCCTTAGGATTGAGCAATAGAAAATTTACTACTACACTTAATTTCAAGCACTCGTAACGAGATTTTCATGGAACAAAGATACAGCCTTCTTTTTCTTGATGCCTAATACAAACTTAACGAAGGATGAGATGAGATGAGATGATAGGAAAAGCGTTGACAGACAACAGGAGAGCTAGCAATGTCCCATAATTTCATTATCAGAAAAGCAGATACCAATTCAACTCAGCAGAGACATACTAACAACAGGATGTACAACCATACATAGAACACACCCTTTATCACTCACTATTACTCCAACACAATGCGGAAGAGACATTCCATCGTTCAACGAATTGCAGTGGTATATGAGGCAAGATACAATGAATTTGTCCATGCATAAACAATGTGCCGGCCATTTACAACGAGATCAAACCTACACCATAGCTTTTTTGTTAATTTCAGGTACGAATTGACGCGTGCGGCACGGTAGGCAGTCCCAGTTCATCCTCCTGCACCAACAGACAAAAGTTGGCAGAGCAAATTAGTCTACTGGTTGACAAGTGTTGACATTGCAATCAAGGGAATCAAGCAAATTCAATGGAGACTTCGAAGTTCATGATTAAATCCATCACACACCACATGTTTGGCATGAAAATGGCTTGCATGTTCTCCTTATGTGTGTTTATTTACTATTAAGATCAAGCTGTTATAAGCTCAAATTGTTCAAACCAACGACATATGCATGCATCATGAATTTGAGCCCAAAACACACGAGTTATGAGTTCAGTAATACATTGATAATGATCTCAAGCATCTAGCCTGTCAAATTAGATCATGTCACAAGATAAAAGAAACTCGTTTACAACTTCAAACACTGTGATTGCATGGAAAATGACATGAACCATTGATTTCTTCCTAGGGATATCCGCATGAGAATCAATGTGAACAGAAACTGAAGTAGTCGGTCTTGCAATTGACATACCTGCTGCCGGTTCGCCGGGACTGCTGTATGACCACTTGGTGCAGCAGGTAAGTTAAGCTCAGAATCAAGATCAGTCTCCTTGTCTGGTTGGAGGTACGATGGGACTGAATTCGATTCGAAGTCCATATCGGCTTCCAAAGCATCAAGCTCTGCATTTTCCAACATACAAAATGAGAACAGCAAACAGAGAACCGTCTTGTCTGTAAATTAACACATGCATGACGCAAAACCAGTCTTACAACAAAAGGGCCAAAGAAATGTTTCAGATGAAACCTAAGACCGATATAAACTGCAGAGTGTACTGAATTAAATTTTTGAACACTGTACTGAATTAAATTCAACTACAGAACTTTAAACTGAATAGTGGTTCCCAGCTGGTAACCACTGTAAGGAAAATTAGTTGACTCAGTAAACTTTCGAAATATTCAAGAATAATCAACAACAAATAAGAGCCATACCGCCCATAAGCTCCTCCTCATCGATATCATCTGGGACATTGTAGCTTCTACCAAGAGTTTCTTGTATTTCATTGCTCACATCCATAAGATCCATCATCTCGTCTTGCATGCTCTGCGGATTATAAAAGCATGTATGGATTCAGATGTAATTCAAACAAAATTAGACAGGGAAAATAAGCAAGCAAATGACGAATCTGGTACACAACAGGATGCTGCATACATCTATATCTTCAATCCTGACAGTCTTCATCATCCCTTTCAGCTCTTTATTGGCAGCCTTCATTGCAGTCATCTGTTAAATGAAAAACAATTCAACATAAGTTTGGGAGCCAGAATAAGAATCTACCATGAACTTGATAGGAAACTAAGGCAACATACAGTCTGTTGAGCATCTTTAATTCCCTCCGACGCGAAAGCAACTTGGTCAAGATTATAAGTTTGGTTGTACAGCATGTCACGTTGACCTTCATACCTGTAGGGAAGCATATGGAGTACAAAGATTAGAGCACTGGACTAATATAGGTTCCTACCACAAAAAGAATGATTAAATGGTACAGGATAATCATGGCGACCGAGAACCAACAGCATTCCACTTCTGTCTTATCCATGTTAAGAACCTGCTAGCTTTCCAAATCAGCAGTTTCTATAAGGACACAACCTACCTAGGAGGAAATTCTGAAACTACACAAAGATGGCGTATTGTAATTTGTAAAGAAGGAAAGAAAATCTAAAGGTGTACGGAAGCACGTCAAATAGGTTCAGCTATATGCCTTCCCGGTTATCCTTTTAGATGGTGACTTGCCAACATTGGTACTGCCCATGGACGGCCACAAGAGAGTGGCAGGTTTGGCTAACCATATATTTTAGTTGACATTTTAGACAAGCATTGGCAGTGCAATCTAATTGTTAATGCAACATTCCTTTTTACCTGTCCCTGACCCAAGAAAGCAGACATAACAAATGCAGATATCCCCACTGACCACCAGTGCAACTCTGATAACAGAGCATACTGGATGTAGATTCCCTTGACAACTTTCGGCGCGGTTCAGCAACAGATGATGACTATTCATGGAGCCCGTCGACGCGGGGTAGAAGAAGCTATTGACTAATGACTAGTAGCAAGATAAGAGAATGTGAAACATCCTAGAATTGCTTTATAAAACTACTACTGGTTTGGTATGTGTTGTAGGTGTGTCCTGTTAGGTGAGAAAAGCATCCTGAAACTGTTTTGTAAAATGCAGCTTGCCAGTGATTGCATGTCCCAATTAGTTGAGCAGCAGCTACTACTCATCTTCTAGCATCTATTGCAAGGCCAGTCGAGCAGAGAAAATAAAATAAATCAAGAGGGAGCAGCTAGGTTGGGATGCTGGTAGTAGTAGTGCATACATACATCTTGCGCTGCTTGAGGATCCTCATGGCGCGGGCCTTGACGGCCTCCTGCGCGGGTCCGGGCCTGGTCTTCTTGATCTGCTCCTTGTAGCGCGCCAGCTCCGCGTCCAGCTTCTTGATCTTCTCGTCCACCGTGTCCCCCCGCTTGTATATCTGCCGCCATCCATGGATTCGATGAGATGGGGATCGAATCGGACCCGAGCTAGCTGAAAACTGATGAATCGGTGCGTGCGTACCCGGTCGGTGGCGTCCTGGATGGACGGCGGCGGGTCCTGGCTCTTCTTGGCGCCGAAGATCTTCTTCATCGCTCCTCCTCCGCGCGCGAGCTCAGATCGAATCCAATCGCCTCTCTCTCGAGGTTGATGCTCCGATTGGATTGGATTGCTTGCGAGGGTCGCTGGGATTGATTATCTCTCAGGATCGAATTGTCGCGGTGTCGAGCAGAGGATTGGGGGATGAAATCGGGAGGGGAATCGGGAGAGCGGAGGAGGGGTGTTGGTTGAGTTCCCGGAAATCTCCGTGGCGTTTCGGTTAAAGTTCCCTGCTTGGTTGGTCCTACTCCTACTCATCCACAGGTCCACACGGTTTCCTCTTCCTTCACGTCCAAGGCTTTTGGCGCGCGCGCACACACACACAAACGGAGGTTACAAAGATTTTGTCCAAGCGTTGACAAAAGTGTTTGAAAAAAATTCTAGATTTTACAAAGTCTTATATATGTATAAGCTCCTTTCCACATTATCGTTGCCGGTCGAACAATATTGGGCAAACATTTTCACAATTTCCTTTTTATTAGCAACATTTTCACATTTTCGTGATCGGTTGAAAAGTAACTACGGGCGAACCTCGTTGTGGGTTGGGTTTTAAAGAAGACCCTCCTTTTTTTTACATCCAAGGGAAAAGTTTTTCTTTCCAATGTTTTCCCACAAAAGGTCAGAAGTGGCCAAGTGGGAACAATTCGTCCAAGGGTTGACAAGTGTAATGAAAATTTTCTAGATTTTTCAAATTCTTTGCCTGAGCTTTCTCCCTTCATTTCCCCCCGTTTGGTCGAAAATGACTCTGATGCAATTTTACCCGCCATGCAGGTCAAAGATAGACTCACATGAACAAGCATGGTCCCTTCTTTATCAGGATTTATTCTCTTTGATAGTTTTAGCACTCATGTGTCAATAGATTTTTTTTAATTAGAGTCAAACCAGCATATTATCTTCTATTGACATGTGCCCACAATTTCTTTCGGTTATAGCCAACCAGCATATTCTCTTCTATTGACATGTGCCCACAATTTCTTTCAGTTATAGCCAACCAGCATATTCTCTTTTATTGGCATGTGCAAACTAGCATAGACAATAATTTCTTGAGTCCCGAGTCCGGACCATGATTCTTGAGAGAACTTCCTTATTTCCGGACAACCTCCTTGTTCCCAAATAACCTAGGGACATATGAAAAACTGGTGGGATTTGGTATAAAACTATAAGGTGAAACTATTCCTATCATAATTGCAAAGCTAGCTAAGTTGGTTTTGTCCATTGGCACATTAGGGAAGGTCCATATTTAAAGCTGCCTAATCAGTGGCGGAGACAGGGGGACCAGCAAGGGCCCTGCCCCCCCCCCCCCCCCCCCCCCTAACATCATAGAATTAAGGCTAATATGCATGTTATCAGTGGATTAATTGCTGCTAAATTGGTGTAATCTGATGATCTGGCCCTCCCCAACAAGGATTAGCAAGGCTTGCCCCCCTCATCTAATTTTCCTGCCTCCGCCAATGTGACTAATACTTTTGCTTCTAGTCCGTCCAAAAAAAAAGGAAATGCATGGTAGGCCAGTTTGGCCCACCTGGGGGCAAATGAAAAATAAATTGGGAACAGACAGACGGAAAAAATCTATAATAAGTATATTTAATAATAGGAGGACCAGCCTTTTCACGTAATAAAGCCGACCTAGATCATTTGGCATCCGCATGAGCAACTGGATGGGAAGTCGCAAGCTCGATTTCTTACAGCCACAAAATATTTTGTCCTCCATCAACGAGGAGGATGGGAGCAGGGCAAGTGAGGAAGTGCGGCTCAGGCCCAATACATCCTTGGGGACAGAACAATTATTTTTGCTTTTTCATGGGCCAACTGTGCGGGAGCTACTATATGACGCTAGTTGCATCAAATAGCGCCTGAGACACACAATATTTCACGTCTGGGCCAGCCCACTAGAAGGCACCTATATGACTTGTGTTTATAAGGCGCGAGTAAAAATTAAAAAAATGAGACGTCAAAAGATCAAACTCACGACCTCAATAACCAGACCGAGTGGGGCTAGCCACTCAAGCAAACGCGTACAGCTAACCAATGGCTAATGCGAATATTTAAGAACATAGTGCAACGTCAGATTATAAATATTTGTTGACTTTTTTGACAAAGTTAAGAACTATAGATTATAGAAATACTCTTGGAAACATGAACAATTTTTGAAATCCCAAAAAGTTTAAACATATATGTTTTTTAAAAATGAACATTTTTGGAAAGTACAAAAGTTTGAAACTATTTTTTTAAAATTCACAAAAGAATTGAAAACATGAGCCTTTTATAAAATTATGGAGAATTTTGGAATTTGTGAAAAAAATGAAACTGGGAACATTCAGAAGATGTGTTTTTAAACACAAACATTATTTTAAATTTTGAAACCTTTAACTAAAGAGAAATATTTACGAAACTAGAACCTTTTTAAAAAGAAAATCCCGAACATTTTCGAAAAAAACATTTTATCAATATTCGAAACATTTTTAGAATTTTAAAAAAATCGAAACAAGAACAAAAATATAATGGTCCAAATATTTTTCAAAATGGGAACAAAATTTTACAATTCTAAACATTTTTTTAAAGATAGAACAAAAATTGAAATTCTATTTTTTTTGAAAAATTGAATTTACGAAAAATAACTAAACTTGAAAGGGAAAAGAGAAAAAAGAAACTATAAATAAAAGGAAAATAGAAATAGAGCACAGGAAAAAAATAGACCGGCCCAGTTTTGGGTCCCTGTGCGAAGCTTCGACTATTTCCCGCAAAGTGAAGCAAATAGTGTTTTCTCAGCTACGTGGGCAGGAAAATAAGAGGGCTGGCTTCACCAGGCCACAGCGCGCGTGGCCCACATATGAAATTCTGCACAAATTTGTTTTTTCTTTTCTTACACACGAACGTACAAAAATTAAATACCATCTCGGATAGAAAAAATTCCTTCGACTGTGAACAACAATCGGAGAAACACAACTTGCTTTAGTAGTAGGTATAGAGCAATAATTAAAATTCTGAACATTTTTTAAAAAATTTGAATTTACGAAAAAATAAAAAACTTGAAAGGGAAAATACAAAAAGGAAAGAAAAAAAGAAAGGAATATAAAAAATAGAAACAGACATGGAAAAAGGGAAAACGGCCTAACCCAGTCTTGGGGGTTTTCCTAGCCACGTGAGCACAGGACAATAAGAGGGATGGCTTCGATGGGCCACAACGTGCATGCCCCACGTACGAAATTCTGGACAAACGATTTTTCGTTTTCTAGAAGACGGACGCAAAAAGACTTAGTATCACCTCGGATAGAAAAAAATTATTTCCGAACGGTGAACAGATCAAACAATTGAAGAAACGCACCTTGGTTTACTACTAGTACTATTATTATTATATATAAGTATAGATAAACAACACTCTTTGTTTCATGTGATAATGTTGAGAGGAATACAGGCAAAAAAACGGGAGGGTTGGAGAGAGCCACACATGGTGTCCAAGATTCTAAGGTAGCAGCTAACCGAGCTAATTTATGAGCATTCTCATTACAGAGCATTATTTATGAACGTAGATTTTTCATCTTGCTCAATGAAAGATCTTCGTCGAGCACTAGGGCTTATGTGCAAGTGTATGTTTCAAGTGTGACTGGCTGTGTAACGCCTTCTAAAACCATTGTCGATGCTCGACACCAACCTCATTGCGACAAACAACCCCAACAACTCCTTTTTTAGTTAATTTTGTGACTGCCCCATCAGCGTTAACTTTTACCATTCCCGGCTTCAGCAGGATCCATCTCGTCGGAGCAGTGGCCATCCGATGGACTGATCTGCTGCTCTTTGAATTGGTAACGTTGAATTCATCTAGGCATCGTGCAATGAATGTGCATCTAGAATGAGCTTTTGAAGTCATTTGTTGGAGCTTTTGAAGTGGACCGCCGTGAAGCCTCGGACATCCGACCCCGTCCGGACGTCCGGCCCCTGTTGTGCGCAGCCGCTCGGGCCTTGGCCCATGTACCCTTCTTTTCCGCCTAGGACTATATAAACTCCTCTTCCCCCTCTCTCTAGGGTTAGATTTGTTTAGCAAATATATCTTTGTTGAGCTTAGCTCCATTACTTACTTCTCCCACGGAGATTGCCCTCCATTGAGAGAAGATCCAAGTGATGTCAAGGCCCCTCTAAGAGAAGATCCCACGGGATTCAAGACCTCCTCCTTCGAAGCAAGGAGACTATCGTTACTTGTATCCTTTTGTTGATTGTGGACCCGGTATCTCGTGTACTCGTATGATTCTAGTGGATGTGTGATCGAGGGTTGTCCTTGAGTGTTTGATTTTCCTCTCGTGTTTCTCTTGTGTTCTTCGTGTTCCTCGTGAGATCCCCTCCAATTCGTGAAAGATCGACGCACACGGACGTGCCCCGTATCAATACCCATGCAGGTTTGGCCCACAAAATGTTAGGTTTATTTGTGGCATACTTAAAGCGTAATATTTTCTTCGAGTCATTATCTCTACCATCATAGAATCTCCTCCCACAGGAAGCCAATAGGGCCATGTTGAAGTCTCTCAAATTAGGAATCCCTAGCCCTCCAAACTCATTCTTCCTAGAAATGAGGCCCCAAATAGCTAAATGGTACTTGTGAACATCCCCCATATTACCCCAGAAGAAGTGAGACATTTTGAATGTGATAGCATCAATGGCCCACTTTAGGATTTTCATAATAGACATGAGGTAGGTAGGGATACTTGCAATGCAAGTGGTTAGAAGGATAAACTTCCCTCTGTAAGAGAGAGTCTTCCCCAGCCAACCAACAATGTTTTTAAGAAACTCAACTCTTTCTTTCGAGAAATTGACATAGAACATTGTGTATCTTCCCCACATGCTCAAACAAAATGGATATGCCAAACGCAAGCATCGGCGTAACGTTGAAGTTGGCCTTTTTCTACTTGCTCGTGCATTCCATGCCATTAAAATATCGTCCAAACATTCACATGACGAAACAAAAGCCATCACATGCCCATCTCTACTCTCAATCTGTGCAAGGCCGCTCCTATTTGACGGAAGTTTTTTTTTAATTTGATCGGAGGTTGTTTGGTTGTTGCTCGCATTTAGCGAAAGATTGTTTGGTTATTGATTAGCATTTGTAGAAAGGTTATTTGGCTAGCATTTGGATTCGACTGTAGGCTTGCTTATATGACCAGCTATTTGGCAGAAGGCAATAACTATTTTTTGTAGTTATTTTTTTTTAATTTAATAGAGGCGAACATCTAAGATATAAAGTCGGCTTCCGTATTGTGTCGGCAAACACGTCCGGACGCCCTCCGCGGACCCAAATAATGTGTCCATTTAGGGGATAGGATGCCCTAAACTTGATTTGCGTAACGTACACGCATCACACATCACGGGTCAATGTGCCAGACGAGGCAAAATTTCGTGTTTTGACCCTTTTGGGTTTCTTTAGCCGGATCTGACCCCGGTTGGAAAAAATTTCAGGATCTGACCCTTTTTCCTACCGCCAGGGGTCTCGGCGGTAGGGTTACATATCCTACTGCCAGGTCTCCTGGTGGTAGGAAATTTATCCACGCCAGCAGCCCTAGACGGCTGCCGTCTCCCTCCGTCCCACCCTACCGCCGAGCCCCATGGCGGTAGGATGTGCAAGGATACCGCCAGGGTCGGGTGCCAGCACTTATTTCGGCCGACCCGCCCGCTCCACCCCCATCCCCCCCTCCCAGCCGCCAAGAACAGAGGGAGTTGCTCCCTCTCGCCCCTCTCTCATCCCCTCCACTCCACCCCTCTAATCTTCTTCGTTTCTTCACCGTTTTTGCGGATCGAGATGGCCCCGAAACGAGAAAAGTAAGCTCCTCCGATCCCTCCAATTAGTTTTAGTCAAATCGCTTCCGATTCGCCGCATTATTTGATTCAAATCACTCCTTCTTTTTGAACTAGATTTAATTTTTTCCCTATAATTGTTTTTGGTTGATTTTAGATGTTCTATGTGGTTGGATATGAACTCTAATCACTAGTTGGAATGGTAGTGTGAAGATGAACCCTAGTTCATGAATTTTTTTTATTGAAAAAATGTTGATATAATGCATGTTGGAGGAATTAATTCATATGCTTGTTTTCATATGATGCATGTTGATATGATGTTGATGCATGATGTATAGTGGATGTTGTTGGAGTAAATATGCTTAAGATGAACCCTAGTTCATGTTTTTTGTTTTTAAAAAAAAGGACGGTATGATGCATTTTGGAGGATTAACTTGTATGCTTGTTTTGATATGATGCATGTTGATATGATGTGATGTATGATGTATAGTGGATGTTATTGGAGAAATTTATATGAACGAATCAATCATGTTATATTATTTTTATGCTTATGCTTATGTTTATGTAATTTTATTCAGGCGGCCACCTCTTCCGGACGACATAGGCGTTAGGTACTCCATGCTCGACCCTGCGTTCGACAAGGGTCATCGTGCCCGTTTCATAGAGAACGGAGTGGTAATTACTATAATCGAAACATTGAACCAAAGCTTTCGAATTGATGAAAATAAATTACTAATTTTTGGCGTTCACATTTTGACAGATGCTCCCGCCACTGCGCATGAGGGGTCACTCGACTGTGAAGATGCAGTACGACGGGCGCTACGCGCCGTACTTCAGGAGAGCCCGGCTGTTGGGTTTTGTCCTGCAGTTCAAGCGTAAGCCGCCGACGCTCGTCCACTCAGCTCTCACAGCTTTGATCGACCGGTGGCGGCCCGAGACGCACAGTTTCCATCTCCCATGTGGTGAGATGACGGTGACCCTCGAGGATTGGGGGATGATTACGGCCCTACCGATCGAGGGCCAGGCTCTCACTGGGCGAGTGGAGAGGACGAACTAGCAGGATAGGGTTACCACCCTCATCGGCGACTGCCCCCCCCCCCCCCCCCCGCTAAGGGTTACCGGACATCCGGTGTACCGCTGCCCTGGCTCCTGAAGACCCGGACGAAATGCCCGATAGGTGCCGAGGAACGGACGGTGGAGCAGTATGCGAGGGCCTACCTATGGTATATTCTCACAGAGGTCGTGTTTCCAGACTGCTCAGGGGACACTGCCCTATGGATGTATCTCTACTTCCTCGCAGACTGGGATGCAGGGTATAGTTGGGGGTCCGCCGGACTAGCCTACCTATACCGTTCGGTAAGAGAATATCTTATTCCTTTTTATGGACGTATGCTCCTTAACATTGTGTTATCTGATCATCAATTAATGTTTTGCAGCTTGACGACGCAACCCAGAGGACGGAAAAAACGTCTGGTATGTGTGGATTTGTCTGGGCCCTCTCCATTTGGATGTGGGAGCGCTTGCCGGTGGGGCGTCCGGAGAAAATGCCACGGAAGTCATGGACTGAGTACGGCGAAGATGGCGACTCTGCTCGATACCCGACCGTCGCGTACTCTTGGGACGTGGTGGAGGTCTACTCGGGCACATCCGATGCTTTGTACAAGCTCTTCACCAACGAGCTGGACTCTTTGACGGCTTTTCAGGTATATAAACTCGCCCATCTATCTTTTTGACGCCACTTGCATCGAGAACTTACCAATGTTTCTGTAATAGGTTATCTGGTGGCCGTATCATGATCGAGAGTGGGGGTTCGAGCTGAACGTGATGTGCGATGCGGACAGCACTAGCTGGCGGTGCATGGTGCCCATGATATGCGTGTATGCCGTCGAGTGGCACTTGCCACACCGCGTGGCGGCGCAGTTTGGGATTTACCAAAATACCCCACCGGGCATGCCGAACGAAACCGGCGGACACGACCTCCACTTGTGAGTGCATTGTTCTTTGTTACCGTGTTTTCATTGCGTTTGACGTTTTTATGATGTTTTGCGTTGCTTATGCCTTGCAGGAAGAGCAGGAAGAAATGTCAGTCGATCACAGACTGGGGAGCGGAGCATAAAGAATTTTTGACGGAGTGGAACCGGCGGAGGTTCCGTAAAGACCAGGAGAGGAAACTGATTGACTGGGATGTGTACGGCCAATACCACTTGAAGTGGTACGACGATGGCGTGAAGCATCATATTCGCCTCAGGCCCCAGTGGACGACAGCAGATATTGTGAAGCTGGAGGCGGATGCCCCCGAGGATGCGGCCTACCGTGACGACCTCAGAGACATGAGTGGATTTAGGGAGTATGCACCCCTGATGAACAGAGTGATAAGTTGTGTTCAACTGTTTTGAACCAGAGGTTTGTTGTAATCTATTTTATTCGTCATTGCGACTCACTTATTCCTTTACAGTCCTCGGAGATGAACAGATGCATTTTTGAGGGCTCGGATGCGCTAGGTGGTGCCCCCGGGACCGAAGGTGCTGAGAACAAGTTGAGGGACACGGTGAAGGTAACATTGGAGCCTCCTAGAATTATCTTATGTTCTTTTTTTTTGTAATCGTATATTTAATCCGTATTATGTCCTTGTGTCATTCTTATTGCAGAAGATCGTGAGGCGTTGTCGCAAGTTGGTGGGCCTGCTTGGGTGCGCTGGCTCGACTTCAGCTCATGATCCTGTAGGCCCACAGGGTGCCATCGCTTCGTCGAGCCATGCTGCCTCGTCCTCTAGGATGGCTGAGGAGGAGGAGGATGATGAAGAAGATGAAGAGGAAGAAGAGGAAGAGAGCGGTGAGGAGGAGGAGTACGATGCCTTTGACGGATCTCCACCAACCCAGACAACTCAGCTTGAGAAGAGGAATAAGCCGAAGAAGGATTGGAATAGTCCTTCCCCGTTCCAGAAACCGCGTGCTCGAGGAGGACGCAAGAAGAAGACTGATGATACTCGTTCAAAGAAAAACGAGGACCGTACCGCCAAGAGGGGTAGGCGCACCTGAATTGTTTAGTTAAACTACTTGTAATGGCTTGTCAAACTATTTGCTATTTGTCGAACTATGTGGAACCATTTGCTACTATGGGTTGTAAAACTATTTGCTATTTGTGCTGGCTTAGTTAAACTATTTGCTATGAGTGTGATACATGTTATGTTATATATCTCGTGAGATCTGCAAATTTTATGTTTTAAGTTTATAATGTTGATGTGCAATTTTTTTTTGGAAAAAAGCAAACATGTCATGTTTAAAAATTGCAAAGTCCAGCCACCCTACCGCCAAGGTCCCTGGCGGTAGGGTGTGAAACCCTACCGCCCGCCGATGCCCATTCCAGATTACAGAATCGTCAGGGGAGCACCAGCCACCCTACCGCCAAGGTACCTGGCGGTAGGCTGTGGAACCCTACCGCCCGACGATGCCCATTTCAGGTTACAGAAACGTTTCAGGGCAGCACCAGCCACCCTACCGCCAGGGTACATGGCGGTAGCGTATCATCATCTACCGCCAAAGGATCTGGCGGTAGTCGTGTACGCCACGTCAGCCTGCGCCCCGTCAGATGACGGCTGCTGCCGTTAATGCTACCGCCAGTTAGCCTGCGGGATGATGCCTAAACCTACCGCCGAACCCCTGGCGGTAGCAAAAGGGTCAGATGTCGAAATTTTTTTAAAGTGGGGTCAGATCCGGCTAAAGAAACCCAAAAGGGTCAAAACCCGAAATTTTGCCGCCAGACGATGCATCATGGCTTGCGTCGTCCACTATACAAGCGTCAGCAAATTAATTGATTGATTTGACACAGTACAACTTGCCGGACTTTTTGAACAGCCAAGTCGCTAGCTCCTGCTCTGTCTTTGCCGCGTGGCCACCCACGTTTTCGTGAGAACAACGTCTCCTCCTTCCCGGAAAAAAAATCCTACACGTCTCGTTGCTTTCGGGAGACCCAGTCAATTGAGCGCCACGTGGCTACAAGGTAACTTCTTCCCCGTTTCCCTTTGCTAGTTCCCGACGGCGAAGTCATCCCGGCAAGATGGCGATGACATACGAGACGGCGGCAGCCAACCAACAAACTCCATTGGCGTACGTCTTGCCTGGCTAGATTAATTTTCTTAGACTGCACCGTGGGCATTTTAACCGAAGACCGAAGTGCCGAACCGAAAAAACCGAGACCGAAGCCGAATAAACCAAAACCGATAAATTCGGTACTGTGGCCGGTTAGCATCGTGGGAAAACCGAACTTAATTTGGTGAAATCGGTTTTGGCCCGCGGGTACCCGAACAAACCGAAGTCTGAGTAAAAAATAGCCATGCACGACTGAACAAGGCAGCTCCTTAATTATCCCCCCCAATTACGCTCAATCTGACCCGCCATTCGGTGTTAGTTCTGGCAAAAAGGAACTGCATAATGGTGTAGCAATTACTGCACTTATATTAAAATAATCAGGGCCATTCGGTGTGCAACGACTCCTATCACTATTAAATGTTCAGGGATGTATCGGTCAGTGATTTCTAACAACCGAATTTTTTAGAAAACCGAAGGACCGACCCGAACGGTTCGGGGGAACCGAACGCCCAACCCTCTGCACCTGTGCTAAGAGACCAAGACAAGTGAGAGGGCCCACGCCGGCGACGAGCAGCGGACTTGCTCGGCGTCAGGAGCCTGCCCCCGGCCGGCGGGGCCGAGCAGTGTGATTGTGCTGGCGTCGAAGAGTTTGGCGGCGACCGATGGGCCAAGCAGCATGGACGCACCATGTGACCAGAGGAAAATAACGCCGGCGGCGTGAAGTTTGGCTCCGCCGGCGATGGCCGAGCTAGCAACAGCTCACTCTGTGCATTCGGTTTATTCGGTTAACCATTCGGTTTTTCGGAATATACCATAAAAACCAAAGTTCAAAACGGTATGAAAAGTTCATACCATACCGAAACCAGAAACCATAAAAACTGTAAAATTGGTTCGGTTCGGTTTATTTTCGGTATGGTTTTTCGGTTCGGTTTTAAAATGCACAGAGGCATAAGGAAGAAGACAGCCCGTTGCTTTGAAATTCACAATGCCAGATGGCGCTCAACTGGGTGGGTCTTCCGATTGGAACGATACGATCCGGTCGTATAGGATTTTTTTTTCCCTCTTCCCCTACTGGCGGTGTCAGCAACTCTACCAGCGGCGGCGAGGACGGCCCCGACCGCCTTAGTGCACGGCGGCCTAGAGGTCGGAGATGAATCGGCCTTCATAACTAGTATAACGGCAAACGGAGGCAAAGAAAGCGAACAAAGGAGACGGTATTTGTTAATGAACTTGAACGGAAATGTGCAAGCAACATCTCTATATATGAGAGCCAACCTTACAAATTAAGCTAGAGCTACTCTTTCCCAGGAGGCGGCCCAGGTTACTAAATCCTGTCCGCTAACCCAAGTTCAACACTGTAAAAAATTACAAGCATCTATATTTACATTCGATTGATATACAAAGCCTACACAACACAGAGGGAGAGGCAGCGATCGACTAGTCTAACCATGCGACGGCCACCTCCACCTCGCCGCCGTAAGGGCGGCACACGTCCTTGCAACCGCCCGGTTTGGGTGCCGAAACGACAGATTCCTTCACGGTCCGGCCACCGTCGTCCACCAGATCCACGTCGATGGCTAGGGACGACGTGAGAGGCACGGCAACGACGGACCTGGCGAGCGGGACGACGGCGAGCCCCTGCGTGCCGATGCTCGTGGTGGCCTCGGTCTCGTTGAAGAGCACCACCTCGCCGACGTTGGTGCGGGCGACGACCGTCCCGTGGAGTTTGCCGCTGGTTCCTGGCCGGAGGAGCTTCACCTCGACGATGGCCTCCGCCGCGTCGCTCAGCAGCGCGTACTTCACCTGTACGAAGCTGTCCTTATGCGTGATGGCCTCGTCGTACTTGATGTTCTCGTCGTACACGTCGAGAAGTATCTCAGCCACGTATGAGGAACAAGAAGAAGAAGGTGCTGCCGCCTTGTTCTGGCAGCGACCTTGGAGGTCGAGCACGACGGCGACGCACCCGTCGGCCGACACGGCTCGGTACGGGCCCGTCAGCGGAAGCTCACCGGAGTTCTGTTTGATCATAGCGATGGAATCGTGTCCAAATTAATTTGACAACTCTGTTCCTGCTTGAACAAATAGAGGAAATTTCAGCTCAGGTGGCCGGACCTGGAGTCGGGAAGAAGGTTTGTGGGGCTGGTCCGGCGAGCGGCGGTAGATGATCTGGCCGCGCTTGCCGTCGAAGACGCTGACCGTGCCGGTGGGAGCTTCTCCGCTGTGAAGGTGGACGGAGAAGACCTCCACCAGAGGCTGGCCGTCGAAATCGTATCCGTACATCCGCAAGCACGCCCATTGATCGGATCTCTCACCGGCTGATTGGGCCTCCCATCGATCCGTATATATATACTTGAGCGGTTGGGTTTTTCGTCGAAAGAGACCACCTGACCGATTGAAATGACAAAAAAGACCACCTTCGGGTCAGATTAACAAAAGAGACCCCCCTCGTCGTGGCGGCAGGCGCGCCGAGCGACACGTGGCACCTGCCGCCACGGGGTGAGGCGGCAGCACTGTTCATGTGCACTGTTCGCGCAGGGACGTTTTTCGCGTAGTAAAACGGGAACGGGACGAGTAAACAGTATAGGCCGCCTCAGGGCGTGACGACAGCACTGTTCATGTAGGGGTGAACAGTGATTTTGAAAAAAAAACAAAAAATAGCAGAAAAATTCAAAAAAATACTGAACTTTTTTTTGCAGCAAAGACGATCGAGTGTTCTAAGTGGGTGCAAAATTTCAGTTTTTTTTGAATTTTTCTGCTATTTTTTTTTTCAAAAACAATGTTCATCCTGCATGAACTGTATTGCCGCCACGCCCTGAGGCGGCATGTACTGTTCGCTCGTCCGTTTTCGTTTTGCTGTGGTGAAACCGTCCCCCGCGTGAACAGTGTGTGTGAACAGTGTTGTCGCCTCGCCCCGTGGCGGCAGGTGCCACGTGTCGCCCGGCGCGTCTGCCGCCACGGCAAGGGGGGTCTCTTTTGTCAATCTGACCCGAAGGTGATCTTTTTTGTCATTTCGATCGGGCAGGTGGTCTCTTTTAACGAAAAATTGAGCGGTTGAGCCTCGGCTACTTTTGTTAGGTGGATGACGAGATCCTACGTAGGCTTACTTAACCTTCCATAAAATTCTCACCTCCCCCCCTGATTTTAACCGGGATGGGCCCCAGCTGCTAATCCTGGCCCAATTAACAAACCCCACATCAGCTTTTACGTAGAATCTGAACGTAAGATTACGTATGTGTAGCATTGCTCAGATTGAAATGGCTCTCTCTACACCTACCTAATTTATTTACGATAAATTTACGTACTCGTCCATTTTTATTTGCTCTGCATATTAGAGTTGATTGAAGTCAAACTTTGTAAAGTTTGACCCAATTTATAGTAAACAATATAAAGATTACCATAACAAATCTATATGATGTAAAAGTACATTCAATAATGAATCTGATGATATTGATTTGTTATTGTATATGTTAATATTTTTGTCTATAAACTTCGTCAAAGTTTACAAAGTTTGACTTTGACCAAAGCTAATATGCGGAGTAAATAAAAACGGAGAGAGTACTAGGCATCATGGGGGGTCTGGATTGGACTTGGGGGGAGGGAGGGGCCCACCCCGGTGAAAATCAAGGGGGAGATGTTTAGTTAGTTGGAAGGTTACGTAAACATGCCATGCGTAAAGCTTATGTAGGTGTAGGATTTTCCCTCTTTTAGACCCCTCAAAAAAAGGGCTCTCTTTCAGATAGGCCCAACAAAGTCTCCTGGACCTGACGGGCTACCGACGATGTTTTATCAACGACACTTGTCGTTGCTAAACATGATGTGTGTAGAGCGGTAAGGGACTTTTTGTCATGGGGGGCAATTCTGGAGAATTTTAGTGAAACTATAATTGTCATGATCCTCAAAGTAAACTCACCAGAGTTTCTATCCCAATTCCGCCCTACCAGTCTATGTAACGGTCTGTACAAAATTACGGCGAAGGTACTGACTTGTTGGAAATATGCCCTAGAGGCAATAATAAAATGGTTATTATCATATTTCCTTGTTCATGATAATCGTCTGTTATCCATACTAGAATTGTATTAATCGAAAACTCAGATACATGTGTGGATACATAGACAACATTGTGTCCCTAGTGAGCCTCTACTAGACTAGCTCGTTGATCAGAGATGGTTAAGGTTTCCTAACCATAGACATGAGTTGTCATTTGATAACGGAATCACGTCATTAAGAAAATGATGTGATGGACAAGACCCAACCATAAGCTTAGCATCATATCGTTTAGTTTATTTGCTACAGCTTTCTTTATGTCAAGTATCTGTTCCTAAGACCATGAGATCATGCAACTCCCTGACACCGGAGGAATGCCTTGTGTGTACCAAACGTCACTTCGTAACTGGGTGATCATAAAGGTGCTCTACATGTATCTCCGAGGGTGTCTGTTGGGTTGGCATGGATCGAGACTTGGATTTGCCACTCCGTATGACGGAGAGGTATCTCTAGGCCCTCTCGGTAATACAACATCACAAGAAGCTTGCAAGCAATGTGACTAAGGAGTTAGTCGCGGGATCTTGTATTACGAAACGAGTAAAGAGACTTGCCGGTAACGAGATTGAACTAGGTATGGAGATACCGACGATCGAATCTCGGGCAAGTAACATATCGCCGGACAAAGGGAATTGCATACGGGATTAAACGAATCCTCGACATCGTGGTTCAACCGATAAAGATCTTCGTTGAATATGTAGGAATCAATATGGGCATCCAGGTCCCGCTATTGGCTATTGACCGGAGAGGAGTCTCGGTCATGTCTGCATATTCCCGAACCCGTAGGGTCGCACGCTTAACGTTCGGTAGCGCTAGGGTAGTAATGAGATATTAACAGTGGAAAGTCCAAAGGTTGTTCAGAGTCCCGGATGGGATCCAGGATATCACGAGGAGCTCCGAAATTGTCCGGAGGTAAAGATTTATATATGGAAAGTCATATTTTGGGTTCCGGAAAAAGTTTGTTTTTTTCGGTATTGTACCGGGAAGCTTCCAGAAGGTTTCGGAGGGTTCCGGAGGTGTCCGGAAGTCCACGGAGGGTCCACATGGACTCTAAAGGGGGCGCACCAGCCCTTCATGGGCCAGGCGCAGCAGCCCCACTTGGCCCATGCGGCTGTCCCAAGTGATAAGATCAAATCCCTTTAAAATAGGAGATAAGAGGCATTACTTGGAAAAGAGGATTACTATTCACGTGGTAATGTTCACGCATGTACTATTCATGTGGTACTGTTCACGCGGCACTATTCCTCCTCCTCCAAGTTTCCTCCCCTATATATAGTGGGGAGGGGCGCAGGGGGCAGCAGGCTTCCACCCTTGACCGCCCCCTCCCTCTCGTACTCCTCTACGTTCCGTCAGCGCTTGGCGAAGCCCTGTCGGATTTCCGCTGCCATGACCACCACCTCGCCGTCGTGCTGGCTCCAATCTCAACTACCTCCTCCCCTCTCTTGCTGGATCAAGGAGGAGAGGATGCCATCGAGCTGAACGTGTGCTAATCTCGGAGGTGTCGTACGCTCGGCACTAGATCGGATTGGATCGCGATTGGATCGTGAAGAGTACGACTACATCAACCGCGTTACGACGCTAACGCTTAGCGATCTACAAGGGTATGTAGATGCACTCCCCCTCTCGTAGCTATACATCTCCATAGATAGATCTTGGGTGTTTGTAGGAAAAAATTTGTTTCCCATGCAACGTTCCCCAACATAAGTAACAAATTGAAACTTATTTTTTTAGAAACATCTGTGATTTTATTCATACTTATAAGTTATAACACTTACAGGTACAATGATTTGGATCTAAAATTCAAGAAAATAGAAATTAACTCCTATGACAAAGAATTACAATGAAATCTCTTGAAAACACCTTCATGGTATCATCTCTGCTCGAAGAAACACTTCAAAAACTTCGATAAAGAGGTTACATTGGACTAAAGCAACAGTGTTGTCACTCTTTCACCCACACGAACATTATCAATAATGGTTTTTGAAAGCGCCTTGAGTCGCCCATCCAAAAAGATGGGAAGTCTTGATCGATGAACATACTTGGGCATGGGATGATCCCGTGGAAGTGCCGGTCGTCGGACCACAATATCTTCACCATGATGTCGATGAAAGATTTCAACTCCACAAAAAATCAAACCAACAAAAAAAGTTTGACACGCCCTCATAAACTCATCAGATCCGAATAATTGGATCTGTGAGGACAGAAAACTCTCTAATCTTATGGCACCGCCAAAAGAACGAGAGTAAATTTATTCTCACAGAAAACAATGGTCACTAGACGATGACGAAAAATAGAACTCTTGAAGATGCGAGGTCCCCCCCACCTCTCGGCGCCAAGATGGCAGCCGGAGGCGAGGGGACCAAAAATTTCCTGGCGGCGGCGGCTGCCCTTGCTGATTGTTTCTTCGTGAGAGAAACTTTTCTTTCAGAGGGATTGTTACACATTATGATTTTGAAAGAGCAAGTGCTTTCGTCCCAGGCAGGCTCATCACAACTAATGTTCTTGTTGCCTACGAGTGTGTACATGTGATCCGGACAAGAAAGAGGAAGAAGCCTATGTGTGCGGTCAATCTTGACATGATGAAAGCTTATAATAGGGTGGAAAGGATTTTTCTGGAAAAAATATTGGCAAAGTTTAGTTTATCTCAGGTATGGATTGATATGGCAATGAGATGTGATGTGTGACTTCCATTTGTTTTTCTATCAAGCCGAATGGTGGACTCTCCAACTCTTTTCTACCTTCGAGAGGGCTTAGACAGGGAGACCCGCTATCTCCATATCCTTTTTTTGTTCTGTGTTCAGGGCTTCTCTGCGCTTCTCAAGCATGCCCAATCTAAAAACAAGATCAAGGGGGTTTCTTTTGGGAGCATTGACCCCACTGTGACCCACCTATTATTTGACGATGACAGTGTTGTTTTTCTGGAGGGCTCTGTTGGAAATCTGGCGACCCTTAATTCTATTCTCCATGATTATGTAGTGGCCTCGATGCAAAAGGCGAACCTCTAGAAATCATCAATCTTCTTCGGAAAGGGCAGCAGGGAAGAGGACAAACCCGGGCTAAAAAATGCGATCGATATTACCTCGGAGGCTTTGAGTGAATGGTATCTTGGGCTGCCCACATTGGTGGGAAGGTCTAAGGAGGGCACTTTCAAACATGTAGGGGAAAGCTCTAGAGGAAAAGAGGGTGGATGGAAGGGACAAGGACTCTACAAGGCGGCAAAAGATGTGCTTGTTATATCGGTGCTCTAGGCGACATCAATGTACACCATGAATCGTTTCCAACTCACTAAGAACATATGCCGGAACCTGACTTCGATCCCTTGGAACTTCCAGTAGGGTGCAGCAAATGGTGAAAAAAGGTTCACTGGATAGCATGTGATAAGATGTGCACGAGAAAACGGGAAGGTGGCATCGGGTTTAGGGATCACGACGCATTCAATGAAGCGTTGCTTTCTAAACAAGCATGGATGCTACTACAAAACCCAAACTCCCTATGTGCCAGAATTCTAAAAGCTAGATATTACAAGGAGGGTAATATAATGAATGTCACTTTTCCTCAAGGGGCTTCCTTCACTTTCGGGAGCATCATTTGTGGTAGAGAATTATTCAGGGAAGCCATGATTTGGCGTATTGGTGATGGTTCAAAAATAAACAACCATCATGAAAATTGGATCCCTCGGGCCACTGGGCGAGGTCTACCTCCAAGGGGTGACAAAGGTTGTTGATTTATTGGCGCCGAATGAAGAAACATGGGAAAAGGGAAAAAATGGAACAATGTTTTCGGCTGATGGAAGAAAGGACATTCTACAAATTCATGTTGGCGGAATGGGTGTTGAGAACTACATAGCTCGAAACTATACAAAAATGAAGAGTATTCGAAAGTCAGGGCACCATCTAAGGATGACACTAAACAGGGTTAAAATAGGACAGTCGGAGACATCCTCTCCAGCGGCCCCAGGGCTTCGATCCACCTCGAGTTGGTTCGTGTGCATGTAGTCGACGGAGCTCTGGCGTAGATTCTTGTCGTCTCCTTGGGACAGTGAGATTAGGGTTTCTCGTCATGTGGTGAGATTTGGTGTCTGATACGTCTCCAACGTATCAATAATTTTTTATTGTTCCATGCTATTATATTATCATTCTAGGATACTTGTTGGGTGTTTATATGCCAATTAATATTATTTTTTAGCACTAACCTATTGACCTAGTGCCCAGTGCCAGTTGCTATTTTCTGCATATTTTTTGCTTTTCAGGTTTACCCTACCAAACGAAGTCCAATTGCTACGAGACTTTAATATGATTTTTTCTAGACTATATGAAGACCTAAAAGCTTCGGAAGTAGACGAGAGGCAGCACGAGGGGCCCACTACCCAACAGGGCGCGCCAGGGGCCTAGGCCATGCCCTGTTGGGTAGTCAGGCCCCTGGCTGCCCTCTCGTGTCCCTCTCTGGCCTATAAATCATCATATATTCTGAAAACCCTAGGGGAGCTCCTGAAACACTTTTTCCGCGGCCACAAGTCTCTGTTTCACCGTATACCCATCTGGCGACCTTTTCCGGCGATCTGCCGGAGGGGGAATCGATCACGGAGGGGTTCTACATCACCCTTGCTGCCTCCGTGATGAGTTGTGAGTAGTCCACCACATACCTATGGGTCCGTGGTTTGTATCTAGATGGCTATCTCTCTCTCTCTCTCTTTTGATCTTCAATACAATGATCATCGTATCTTCGCTTTGATCCACTAGATGTAATCCTTATGTGCGGTGTGTTTGTTGGGATCCGATGAATTGTGGGTTTATGTTCAGATTATTCATGAAAAGTATTTGAGTCACATCTTATTATTATGATTCTTATTTGCATGATCATTATAGCTTCGTAATTCTCTCCGATCTATTGAAATAGTTTGGCCAACTAGATTGATATTTCTTCAGTGAGAGAGGTGCGTTGTTGTGGGTTCAATCTGGCGGTGCTCTATATCCCAGTGACAGAAAGGGACAAGACACGTCATTGTATTGCTGCCACTAAGGATAAAACGATGGGGTTAGTTCATATTAATTGAATTCTCTTTGTCTACATCATGTCATCGTTCTCCAAGCATTACTCTGTTTGTCATGAACTTAATACGTAGAGAGGCAAGCATAGAAGCGCTCTTGAAGTGGAGTAATAGTAATAGGTGCAGGCAGGAGTCGGCCTATTTGCTTATGGACGTGATGCCTATATACACATGATCATTGCCATGAATAAAGATTGCATAACTATCCGCTTTTCTATCAATTGCCCAACAGTAATTTGTTTACCCACCGTATGCATGCTATATGAGAGATGCCACTAGAGAAAACCACGGCCCCCGGGTCTATCCACTTATATATTTACAAATGCTATCATTACCTTGCTGTCATTTATTTCTTTTTATTTTATTTTGCATTTATAATTATCTACAACTATCTACACATCTCATTTACTTGCAAATAATGAGATCAAGGCGATTGACAACCCTCTTGCCGCGTTCGGTGCAAGTGTGTGCTTTTTTGTGTGCAGCCGCTGAAGATGGTTGACGACGGATATTTCTATTGGTTCGATAAACTTTGGTTCTTAACTGAGGGAAATACTTACCCGCATTGTGATGCATCACCCGTTCCTCTTCACGGAAAACCCAACGCAGATCACAAGCATCAGGAAGGATTTCTGGCGCCGTTGCCGGGGAATATCATCATCTACTATCAAGTAACTTCACACAAATTATCGCTCACTTGTTCTTCTTTTTATTTGCTGTTATATTTATTTTGCATTACAAAAATCAAAAATACAAAAATATTTATCTTTGCTTGTCGCTAGTTTACTTCGTTGCTTGCTAGTTTACTTGTCCTGCCTATACTTCGCTTGCTTGGTCACCATGTCTCAAGATACTACTAAGTTGTGTGACTTCTCAAATACTAATAACAATGATTTTATTAGTACTCCTATACCACCCGCCACTAGTGCGGAGGCTTTTGATATTAATGCTGCATTGCTGAATCTTGTGATGAAGGATCAATTTTCGGGAAGTCCTAATGAGGATCCCGCTGCTCATCTTAATACTTTTGTTGAACTTTGTGATATGCAAAATAAAAAGAACATGGATAATGATATTGTGAAATTAAAATTATTTCCTTTTTCACTATGAGATAAAGCTAAGGCTTGGTTTTCATCTTTACCACGTAATAGTATTGGAACATGGGATAAGTGTAAAGATGCTTTTATTGCCAAGTATTTTCCTCCTGCTAAGATAATCTCCCTTAGAAATCAAATAATGAATTTTAAACAACATGAGAAAGAACATGTTGCACAAGCTTGGGAGAGGATGAAATTGATGATTAGAAATTGCCCTACTCATGGTTTAAACTTGTGGATGATTATCCAAAATTTCTATGCTGGACTGAACTTTGTGTCTAGAAATCTTCTAGATTCTGCTGCAGGTGGTACCTTTATGGATGTGACCTTAGGAGAGGCCACCAAACTTCTGGACAACATCATGACAAACTACTCTCAATGGCATACCGAAAGAGCTCCAACTGGTAAGAAGGTAAATTCTGTTGAGGAAATCGCTACTTTGAGTGAAAAAATGGATGCTCTTATGAATATGGTTGCTAGCAAAAATACTCATGTTGGTCCAAATGATATGCCCTTGTCTACTTTGATTGAGCAAAATGATGATGCTATTGATGTGAACTTTATCTCGCGAAACAATTTCAACAATAATGCTTATAGAGGAAATTTCAATGCTAGGCCGTATCCCGGTAATTCCTCTAACAATTATGGAAACTCTTATGGAAATTCTTATGGAAATTCTTCTACAAATTCTAATAGGATACCCTCTGATCTTAAGAACACAATTAAAGAATTTATTAGTTCTCAAAAGATTTTTAATACTATGGTAGAAGAAAAGTTGCATACGATTGATGCTTTGGCTAAAAACATGGATAGAATTGCTCTTGATGTAGAAACTCTTAAAAGTAAAATTTTGCCACCCAAGCATGATTTTAATGAGACTATTAAATCTATCCAAATATGTAACAGCCCGGGACCGATGCTCCAGAAGATTCCCCTTTTATTCCATTGTCGTCGTGTGATTCGTTTGGTTGTCGCATTCATCATCGCATCATTCGCATCATCTTGCATAGCATCGTTACTCGTTTTCGAAAACTTGCATCCGTTCGTAGCTGTCGGTTCTTTCCGTTCTTGTCGTTGACCGTTTCGAGTCCAACCACACACGCACGCGCCCGCGGCATCGTTTAAAAAAATGTTTTTAAAAGTGCGTGAAAAATGTTCTTTGAATGGGTCGAAAGTTGGCATGCGGTCTTGTTATAGTGTAGATAGACCGCCTGCCAAATTTCGTCGCAACCGGAGTCCGTTTGATACCCGAACCGTTAAACCTATAGCGGCACTATAGCCGGTCAAATCGGAGACGTTTTTCGTTATTTAAAACATGTTGCCGGGCTGCCCGCATTTCTCCCTCTCCTATGCCTAGCCATTCTGCACAGTGCACTGACCCCTCGCGCGTGCCCGATTAGCTTCCCCGAACCCGAAACGTACGGTCATGACCGTTGGAACCGGATTATCCCCGTTATACCCCAAACCATCATCGGTTTTTCGATTGGACTTCCTAACCTATTTGTCTTGTCCGTCCGATCTAAATCGGAGGGCACAAATTAGACCGCATTTAGTCCCTAGACTATAAATAGAGGTCCAACCCTAGATTTTAGGGAGCTGTCCCATCCTCCATCGCCGCCGCCGCCACTCCACTTCTTCCACCTCGGGATCCCTCCCGATCCACCCACCTGGTCTCCTCCCTCCTCGTTTTGCAAATCGGACCACCGGACGCGTCCACCTCCCCGCAGATCCCGACCCACCTCAACTGTAGCCTCACTCTGGATCGAGAGGAGCTCGATCGAGCCGCCCGAGCGCCTCCTGGCCGTGTGCTCCTCCCATGGAACAGCCACTCTAGCCGCCGGCGACCAACCCAGCAGATGAGCATCCCTCGGCCCCTCTCTCTTGCCGCACCTCTCTCTCTTTCTCTCCTGACCTCTCTTTCCCTTTCTTGGTCTGACAGCAGCAGGAGCTCTCCGCCATGGCCGTCCGAGGGAACCCGCAGCTGCGCCAAGGCCGTCGCCTCGCCGGAGCAGTGCGTCGCCGGCGAACCACCAGCACCTCGCGGCTCCCCTTCTCCTAGCCCTCTCTCTCCCGCGCCTCCTAAGCGCCAAAGCTGGAGCCTCGCCTCGCGTCTCCCCGTCGTTGTCCGATCTCGACGGCTCGGCCCCGTGCACCTCGTCGCTGGCGACCCGCGGCGCTGCCGGCGACCAGACCAGCAGGTAGCCGCCGTGCCCAGCGTCCTCCTCCTTCCATCTCCTTCTCTCTCAGTCTCGCTTTCTCTCTCTCTGTTCCTGCAGCTCGAAGGAGATGGACATGAAGCTGCCATCAACTGTTGTCGTTGGTGCTCCTCTATCCGGCCAAGTGGGAACACGCCGCGTCGGATCTGTTGAATCCTGGCCACCCTCGCTGCGTCCCGGGCGCTTCCCGCGCCATCTTCTCCACCTCCTGGAGCCGCCTGTGGCACTGCTGTCTCTGCATCAGCCCGACAGCCGCAGCTTCGCGCCTTCCGCGTCCCACGCCAGGGGCCTCCTTTGCATCAAGAGTCGCCAGGAGCGCTCGTGCTCTCGTTGACCAGCGCCTCCTGCTAGCTCGCCTGTTCCCAGCATAGTCATGGCCATCGGCTTCTGTTTCCCCGATGTGAGCATCATGCCTGAGCTTTGTATTTTCGTAGATCCGTTCTGGTTGTAGAGATTATTTATATTTGACACTCTGTTTCAACACCAGCACATTAGTAGCCCAGCTGGCTAGAGGAGCCAACCAACATGCAGGGGTCCTGTGTTCGAATCCAGTGCACCCCGCATATTTTTTTTGTTTTGTTTGTCGTTGTTTCTTTTATTTTTCTGCACACACACACTTGGGCCAAAGGCTACTGCATGGTGCTGCAATCTGGCCCAATCTTTTTTGTTGTCTCTGTGAATTTATCAACTATCCAGGGCATTTCATAATTTCAAAAAAAAATGCCTTTATTTTCCATTGCTCCTAACTAATTAACCGTGCATCGCATGAAAACATGTTAAATATGTAAAATGTTTAGAATTTTGCGTAGGTTAATAATTTTCAACTTTCATGCATGTTTAAAATATTTAACTTGCTGTTTTCATGTAATTTGCGTAAATGCCATGTAAAATGATTTATTTCATAACTAAATAACCGTAGCTCCGTTTAAAATGTTCCATATATGCAACTTGACTAGAAAAAACGTGTAGAATCTCATGGCACACTTTATATTGCTGTTTAACAACTATAAAATTGTGTTAGGACAGATCTGGACCAAATTAATAATTTGCATGTGGGGTCATTTTGGAAATACTATAAGTCGTTTCCGACCTCACTTAAAATGCCTAGTTGATGTAGTTGTCCATGCTTCAGCTCTTGCCATGATAAACAACATTTAAAATGATTGTTTAGTTAAACAACATTAACCACATTCCTCTTAATATGGAAATTTTTGTTAAATGTATGTTTTCCTTCTCCATTTAAAATTGCTTAAATTCCATCTTCACCTTATGCCATTGTCACCCATGTTAAACAACATTTAAAATTGTTGAGTACCTAAACATGAGTGAACTAAATATTTGAACGTGGAGTTTCGTCAATATGCAACTCGTTGCATATTGAGCTTCACTTAATGTGTAGAAGTTGATTGTTGTGCTTGTCATGTCATGCATAACATGCATCATAGTTGAAGTGCATCATGTCATGCATTTGTTGTGGTGTTATCATGTGTTGATTGTTGTTTTCGGATTGCTTCTTCTCGATAGAGTTCCGAAAGCGTTCGGAGTGTGAGGATTCGTTCGACTACGTTGGCTCGTCTTCTTCATGGATTCGTTCTTCTTCCAAGCGGGATCTCAGGCAAGATGATCATTTCCCTGGATACCATTACTATCATTGCCATGCTAGTTGTCTCGTTTCTATCGATGTCTCGCTACCTACCACTTGTATGTCAAGCCTCCCAAATTGCCATGAAAAGCCTCTAACCCCTCCACATCCCAGCAAAACATTGTTTGGCTACGTTACCGCTTGCTCAGCCCTTCTTATAGCGTTGCTAGTTGCAGGTGCAATTGTTTTCAGCTATCACAATATTATTGCTATTTAGTTTAATGCACATATATACTTGGTAAAGGGTGGAAGGCTTGGCCTTTTGCTCGGTGTTTTGTTCCACTCTTGCCGCCCCTAGTTACTTGTGTACCGGTGTTATGTTCCATAATTGAGCGCTCCTAACATGCTCGGGGTTGTTATGGGGACCCCCTTGATTTTCGTTTTAGGATAAAACTTGTCTGGCAAGGCCCAACATTGGTACTACATTTGCCCAACATAATAATACTGATAATTAATTTGACGCATAGGGAGTTAGCGCTACCCGAGGTTCGTTTTAACATAATACAGGGGGGCCAGTGCTGCTGGTGCTGGTCCAAAACAGAGCCGTGTGCGGGGCCAACCCGGGGCAACCCGGGAGATGTCTATCAGGCCACTGTACGCTGTGCTTATCCGTCGTGTCCTGAGAACGAGATACGCGGCTCCTATCGGGATCGTCGACACGTCGGGAGGCCTTGCTGGACTTGTTTTACCTTTCTCGAACGTCTTGTGCGAGGAATTCCGAAATACTTCGGGCTATCTCGAGGTTGCGGTTTTCCAGTGGAATTGCCTAGGAAGATCATGAGATTCGTGGTCGAGGTTATTCCCGCTGTGTGTGGTTAGTTTGTGATGGATGAGTTGGAGCACCCCTGCAGGGTTAAATCTTTCGGAAAGCCGTGCCCGCGGTTACGTGGCAACTTGAAAACTTTGTTTAACACCCGGTCATAGCAAACTTGAAGTAAACTCAAATAAAATACACCAACCGTGTGCGTAACCGTGACTGTCTCTTCTCGTGAGTCCTTATCCGAGAGAGAACACGGTGGGGTTATGCTTGACGTATGTAGGTGTTCAGGATCTCTTAGAGATCATTACTAGTTCACGACCGTTTATGCGACAATCATCCCCCGTTATTCTTGTATTCGTAAGTTAGCCACTCAAATAAATGCTTAGTGCTTGCTGCAGCCTCACCACTTAACCATACCTCACCCATTAAGCTTTAATAGTCTTGATACCCTTGGAAATGAGATTGCTGAGTCCCCGTGGCTCACAGATTACTACAACAACAGTTGCAGGTACAGGTAATGCGATGATTTGACGTGAGCGCGATGCTTGTTTGATTTGGAGTTCTTCTTCTTCTTCGCCGATCTAGGATGGGTTCCAGGCGGCAGCTTGGGATAGCAAGGATGGATGTCATTTTATCATTTGTTTTCGTCTGTAGTGGGACCCTGCTCTTCTGTATGATGTTTGGATATGTTGTTGTATTGATGTGTATTGATGTAGCTTATGGCGAGTGTAAGCCAATTCCATATACTCATCTCTTCTTTACATGTACTTGTAATGATATCCATTCTTGCAACACGACGAGATGCGCTTCTATCCCTGTCGAGGCCCTCGTGCCAAAATAAGAATAGGATCGCATCTTGGGCGTGACAAAATATCTATTAATGAAAGTAAGGAGAGGACCGCTAAGTTGAAAGCTAAGCGGGAATTCTTAGAAACAACTCTTCCACCCGGTTTTTACCGGAATCATGATGAAGATCTTAAAATGCTTGGCACTTCTCCTATTGAATCTTTATGTACTCCTCTGAATTTAAATGATAAAGGGACTGGAGTTGAGTCAACTCTAGCTAGAGAGAGTCCCGTTTGCTTGGAGAGTGATGATTCTAATGCTAAAACTGAAAAAAGTGGGTTTGGAGAGATTAAAACTTTGACTAGTGATGTGCCCACTATCTTGGATTACAAGGATTTTAATTATGAGAGCTTCTCTTTAGTAAAATGTATTTCCTTGTTGCAATCCATTATTAGCTCACCCAATGCTTATGAACAAAATAAAGCTTTTACTAAACATATAGTGGAAGCTATGATGAAAGCTTATGATGAGAAACTTGAGCTAGAAGTTTTTATTCCTAAAAAATTGCATGATGAATGGGAACCTACTATTAAAATAAAGCTTAAAGAATATGAATGCAATGCTTTGTGTGACCTTGGTGCTAGTGTTTCAACTATACCTAAATCTCTTTGTGATGTGCTTGGTCTCACGAATATTCAAGATTGTTCCCTAAACTTGCATCTTGCGGATTCTACCATCAAGAAACCTTTAGGTAGAATAAATGAATCATATTATCCTTGCTAATAGGAATTATTTGCATGTAGATTTTATTGTGCTTCATATTGAATGCAATCCTACTTGTCCAATAATACTTGGAAGACCTTTTCTACGAACTATAGATGCAATAATTGACATGAAAGAGGGAAAAATACGATTCCAATTCCCATTAAAGAAAGGGATGGAACACATCCCTAGAAAGAGAATCAAACCACCTTATGAATCTATCATGAGGGCCACTTATGGGTGGAGTGTCAAAGATGACAACACTTGATCATACGCGTTATGCCTAGCTAGGGGCGTAAAACAATAACGCTAGTTGGGAGGCAACCCAATAGTTATCTTAATTTTTACTTTTTACTTTCCGTTTTGGAGTCATAACATGATTATTGTCTCTGTAATGATTGTGTTTTTATGTTTTAATTATTGTTTGTGCCAAGTAAAGCCTTTGGGATAATTTGCATGATGAGTATAATTGATGTTGTGCAAAAACAGAAACTTTCGCCTTCGATGCAGATTTTTTGGTTCTCTGCTGGAGCGTGGTAAATTCTTGAACTTTTTACACAATATTTTTATACAAATTATCCAGGTTGTCCTAATTTTTCAGAATTTTTAAATATACAGAAGTATGATTTCTTTACATATCTTTATAGACTATTCTATTTTAGACAGATTCTGTTTTTGCTTGCATGTTTTGCTTGTTTTGATGATGCCATGGATTATATCGGGGGGGGGGGGGGGGTATAAGTCATGGAGAAGTTAGAATACAGTACCTTATGCAATAATAAAATATGAATCAATTTATAACAATATCTAAAGTATTTGGTATGTTTATTATACTAACGGATCTCACGAGTTTTCTGTTGAATTTTGTGTGCTGAAGTTTTCAAGTTTTGGGTGTGATCACGATGGACGAAGGAATAAGGAGCGGCAAGAGGTTGAGCTTGGGGATGCCCAAGGCACCCCAAAGTAATATTCTAGGAATACACAAGCGTCTAAGCTTGGGGATGCCTTCCGCGAAGGCATCCCCTCTTTCGTCTCAATCCATCGGTATGTCACTTGGAGCTATATTTTTATTCATCACATGATATGAGTTTTGCTTGGAGCGTCATTTGCTTTAGTTTTCTTTTTGTTTCAGTTTCCCACAATCATTGTTTGCTGCACACACCCACTTGAGAGAGACACGATATCATCATAATTTATTAGAATACTCTATGTGCTTCACTTATATCTTTTGAGCTAGGCAGTTGCTCTAGTACTTCACTTATATCTTTTAGAGCACGGTGGCGTATAGATTTTATAGAAATAATTGCACTCTCGTTCTTCACTTATATTTGTTTGAGAGTTAATAAACAGTGACGGTAATTTGCATGGGTCATAAGACTAGTCCAAGAATAGTAGGTATTCAATGAGTGCATAATCAAAACCACATATAGCACACAAAAGAGAAATCATGGTTAATGATATTAATGTGGTAATGTGAAAAAGCATGAGTGCATGATCATTGGTTAATAAAGGTATCGTGGATTAGAGGTTGTTAACTTGCTGTTCATCCAAATATTTTTATAGCATGGTCATGATGTGTGAGCATACTTATTCCTCGTTGAAATCCTAGTGCTGTTTAGGTCGGGGGCGCGCGATGGTTAAATCCTACCAACCTCCTCCCTAGGGGCATGCGAGCAGTGCTTTGCTTCGAGAGAGCTAATAAAACCTTGCAATAAGTATGTGAGTTCTTCATGACTAATGTGAATCCATGGATATACGCACACTCACCTTCACATATTTGCTAGCCTCTTCGGTACCGTGCAATGCCCATTCTCACCTCGATGATCAGTGCAACTTTTGCAGGTGCATCCAAACCCCGTGACATGATACGCTCTGTTGCACATAAGCCTCATTATATCTTCCTCAAAACAGCCATCATACCTACCTATCATGGCATTTCCATAGCTATTCCGAGATATATTGCCATGCAACTTCCACCGTCACATCATATGACTTGTACTTCGATTGTCATATTGCTTTGCATCATCATATAAGCTGGCATAGTATTTGTGGCAAAGCCACCGTTCATCATTAATATCACACATGTTACGCTTGATCATTGCACATCCTGGTACACTACCAGAGGCATTCATATAGAGTCATACAGTTTCTCATGTTGAGTTGTAAGTAAATAAAAGTGTGATGATCATCATTATTAGGGCACTGTCTCAGTGAGGAAAGGATGATGGAGACAATGATTCCTCCACAAGTCGGGATGAGACCCCGGACGAAAAATATAAGAAAAAAAAGAAAAAAAGGGGAGAAAAAGAAAAAAAAATGAGAGAAAAGAGGGAAGGGACAGTGCTACTACCTCTCATTCCACACTTGTGCCTCAAAGTGGCACCATGTTCTTCATATAGAGAGTCTCTTGTTTATCACTTTCATATGCTAGTGGGAATTTTTCATTATAGAACTTGGCTTGTATATTCCGATGACGGGCTTCCTGAAATGCCCGAGGTCTTCATGAGCAAGCAAGTTGGATGCACACCCACTTAGCTTCCGTTGAGCTTTCATACACTTATAGCTCTAGTGCATCCGTTGCATGGCAATCCCTACTCCTCGCATTGATATCTATTGATGGGCATCTCCATAGCCCGTTGATACGCCTAATTGATGCGAGACTTTCTTCTCCACTTTCATCCTTTTGAAACCTACCATCATATTCTATTCCACTTTTATGCTATGCCCATGGTTCACGCTCATATATTGCGCAAGTTATAAAAAGCTGAAGCGCGTTAAAAAGTACGATCCAATTGCCTGACTTGACACCGTGGTGCTTGACATTTGTATTTATGTGGTGAAGACGGAGCCATGCTATTTTGATATGATAAAATGAGTAGAGGTTGAAAGGACGTGGATGTCGCCTAGAGGGGGGGTGAATAGGCGCTTTAAAATAATTACGGTTTAGGCTTGAACAAATGCGGAATAAAACTAACGATTAATATGTCAAGCACAAAACCTAAAACAACTAGGCTCACCTATGTGCACCAACAACTTATGCTACGCAAGATAAACAACTAAGTGATAGCAAGATATAAAGCATGAAATAATATGGCTATCACAAAGTAAAGTGCATAAGTAAAGGGCTCGGGTAAGAGATAACCGAGGCAGGCGGAGACGACGATGTATCCCGAAGTTCACACCCTTGCGGATGCTAATCTCCGTTCGGAGCGGTGTGGAGGCACAATGCTCCCCAAGATGCCACTAAGGCCACCGTAATCTCCTCACGCCCTCGCACAATGCAAGATGTCGTGATTCCACTAAGGGACCCTTGAGGGCGGTCACCGAACCCGTACAAACAAGGTTGGGGCAAACTCCACAACTTAATTGGAGGCTCCCAACAACACCACGAAGCTTCACCACAATGGATTGTGGCTCCGAGGTGACCTCAAATGCTCGGGGCAATCTCCACAACCTAATTGGAGACCCCGAAGCTTGCCCGGAGCTTTGCACCACAATGATTGAGCTCCGAGGCACCACCAACCGTCTAGGGCGCCAAAGCACCCAAGAGGAACAAGCTCAAGGGTGCTCAAACACCCAAGAGTAATAAGCTTCTCAACTTCTCACTTCCACGTATCACCGTGGAGAACTCAAACCTATGCACCAAATGCAATGGCAAGGGCACACGGAGTGCCCAAGTCCTTCTCTCCCAAATCCCACCAAAGCAACTAATGCTAGGGAGGAAAATGAGAGGAAGAACGAAGAAGAACACGAAGAACTCCAAGATCTAGATCCAAGGGGTTCCCCTCACTTAGAGGAGAAAGTGATTGGTGGAAATATGGATCTAGATCTCCTCTCTCTTTTCCCTCAAGAACTAGCAAGAATCATTGGAGGGATTGAGAGTTAGCAAGCTCGAAGAAGGTCAACAATGGGGGAAGAACACGAGCTAAAGAGATGAGGTTCAATGGGGAAGAAGACCCCCTTTTATAGGTGGGGAAAAATCCAACCGTTATGCTCACAGCCCGCACAGAGCGGTACTACCACTCCAAGGAGCGGTACTACCGCTAGGGCGGTAGTAGCCATTTGAAAAACAAAAACGAGGAGGCAAAAGGCCAGTAGAACCGCCGGAGCGGTACTACCGCTCGTCCTCACGGTACTACCGCTAGGGATAGCGGTACTACCGCAAAGTGTAGCGGTACTACTGCTTGCGAGCAGTACTAAAAAATACATCCGTGCCTACCACCGCTGGACTAAACACGAGATTTTGGTCCGGAGTGGTACTACCGCTCAGGAGCCGCGGTAGTACCGCTCTCGAGCGGTAGTAAAAAATTACATCCGCTCTAGCCGCGGTAGTACCGCTGTAGCCTTTACCAAAACAGCCACAACTTCTGCAAACGGACTCCGAATTCAACGAAACCAAGTTTGTTGGAAAGCTAACGACATGGGCTAACACAATCTTGATAGAAATATCAATAAGAAGCAAATGAGAAAAGGCCCATAAGAAAATGGTGAGAACCCTTCCTCGGATAAGACCGGTAAAAACTCCAACACCGAAAACATCATAGAAGATGCATATGGACTCCGTTTTCGATGAACTTGAGCTTGTCATGAAGCTGACCATAAGCTCAAGAACCCACATAGAGAAAAAGCCAACCAAGAACCAAGAAAGATGATGATGCCAAGAATGCAATGGTTTGAGCTCTCAACGAACGATACGATCAAGCTACTCACTTGAGAGCCCCCCTTGATAGTACGGCAATCGATCCTATAACCCGGTCTCCCAACTACCATCATGAGACCGGTAAAATAGAAAACCCTATCAAGGTCAAACCTTTGCCTTGCGCATAGTCCACTTGAGCTAGATGGTGACGATCTTGTCCTTCTCAAGATGGACCACCTTTCTTGATTGCGTCGGCTCGATGAAGACTAGTAGATTGCTCCCCCATACTCCACTATGGGAGAGCCACTCTTCAGCACATCTTCACAAGTCCATTGTCACCACAATGGACGGCAAGCTCCAAGCATGATCTCTCCGTGATGCTTCACTTGAACTTGCACACCGCAACCTTGATGACGATCACCACTTGATGTCATCCTCCATGGGTTGTATGAGATCTTCCTCTTGACGCAAACCCATGGAAATATACCTAACCCCACAACGAACTCTCACGTAGACCATGGGTTAGTACACAAAGCGTAATGGACAATTCTTACCATACCATGGGATCACTTGATCCCACTTGGTACATCTTCTACGCTTTGTGTGTTGATCAACTTGAATCATTCTTTGCCTTAATCTTGATCAACCTTGTGGCTTATCTTCTCTCTTCATAAAGATGATGTCTTGAAGGTAAACATGAATGCTCACACAATCTTCTTCTTCAAGACATGCTTGCAATAAGCTCAACTCCCACATGACCAATCTTTGGATAAACCTTGAATACCACCTTGGTCACCATATAAACTCCTTGAAACCAACAGATGGACTTCAAGAAATACCTACGGACAAATCCTTCGAATATAACTCAAGGCAACCATTAGTCCATAGGGATTGTCATCAATTACCAAAACCACACATGGATAAATGTGCTCTTACAATCTCCCCCATTTTGGTAATTGATGACAACCACTTTCAAGAGAGTTTATATAAGGAAATAAGCACAACCAAGCACACACATGCAAAGCAATAAAGCATGGGTATGAGATGCAAATGCTTAAGCAATCAAAAGCAAAACTCTCTAGGCTTTCCAAACTAAACTCTCTAAACTTCTCCCCCATTGGCATCGATTGCTAAAATGGGCGAAAAGCTTAGAAAGCCAATAAAATAGGTGTTCCTCCAAAAGGTGTGTATTTCTCAAAATATGAGTGCAAAAAAAATACACATATCCAATGATAAGTAGTTGGAGGAAAACAAACTATATTGAGAATCCAAAGATTGCAAAAAGGATCGTATGGCACAAAGACCTACAAAAGAGAAGCAAGCACACAAAAGATACCAATTGGATCAAACAATCACATGATCCAACGAGCCACATTAATAAAAGATATTATGATATGGGCAAAAGAGTGTCCTAAAGAAACTAGAGAAGCTCCCCATGATTTGCACACTATTAAGAATTTTTGTATTTGGATACAAGAGCACAAAATAGGATCATCACTCCCCCAAAATCAATAGAAACACACAATAAGTGCAAGCAAGTAGATAAGACAATAAGAATATCACTTGCACCAAACATATGGTTGAGCAACATGTACAAGAGGCAATTTAAGAATAGGCTCAACTAAAATGATGTGTGTGAGTCATGGCAAAGCACTTTGAGAAGACTAGTATAAGGATGAGCATTAAGCATCAACATAGTCTTGAAGAAATGAGACACAAAGTGCAAGCCATATCCTTCCCACAAACACAAACCATTGGCAAATGGGTCCACAAGCTTACTAATAAGAAAATAAAAACCAAAGCTTGTGACAACCCCTGGTGAAGATAGGAAATGGTAGCCTTGTCAAGAGGAGGGATTCCAATCGAAATGGCAAAACCCTCGTGAAGACAAGCATGAGGAAAATAATCTTCGCCACTAAAGAGTGCTTCAAGATGCTAGGATATAAGACCCGCACTCAAGACAAATTCTTTCACGAAACCACCATGGAAATAAAATGAGAATGCAACGGTGGACGTGAAAGAAAAGAGGATATCAACTAGAGATGTAACTTCTCTCATGTGTATAAGATTCTAGGTAGAGGACAATCATGATGACATATCCACAAAGAATGATGTACATACGAAATAGTTACAAGAAGGAAGGAACAAGATATCCAAAAGGAATTCATAAACATACCAATAAGATCTTTGCTTGAAAGCATAGCACATGGCCTAATATTTTCTTATTGTACATAAATGAAGTTCCACCACACGAACATCAAAGACATCACAACTATCAACAAGAGATCATCGTTGTGATGCTTTGAGAAAGGAAACAAGTACCACAAGAATGAATCAAGAAATTCATGCCATGATGCAACCTATAAAAGGTTGAATGCGAGAAATGTATGCATGAAGTAGATACTTGTTACCGAGATAGCATTGGATTGATGTAGTAGACAATGGTTCTTCGATCATCCTAGCATGGCTCCAATAAGCACATGGTGTCAACACCTTCCTTGTAAGTGAGCCGAGTGTCCAATGTATCTCCAATTGTTCCTAGAACAACACCACAAACAAAGTGGTACCCAAACTTATTGGGACCAAAAAGTTAGTGGACCAACAATACATAGGACAAAACTCCACATAAATATGTGCATATAGATATGAAATTGAATTTCATGCACACTTTAGTCAATTTATGTCATAGTGGAGTTTCCCCTATATATTGGGTCAAGGAAAGAGAACATGCCAACGAAAGTACATGTGGTAAATATGCATGCTCAAGGCTTTCAAGAATCAAATCAACACACAGTTGATAAGATACCGAAAGATAAGGTATCAAGTGAAAATAAGATACCAAACGAAAAATTATCACTTGATGGATACCAACTAAAAGATACATCAAGGAATGAGATATCCATTGACACATGCCAAATAGAAGGAAACAAGATACCAATTGAAGGAAAACAAGAGGTATCAAGTTCCCAAAAGAGAGCTAGGTTCCAAACAAACCAAACCCTCTGCAAATTTTCATGATGGCACAAAGCACCATAGAGAGAAGGCTTGCCTCCCATCAACACACACTTGATGAAGATCAAAAGATTTTATGATGAACACATAAAGAGAGTGTTCTACAGAAAATAGGATAGCTCCCCCAAGAGATGTGCATTATATAGAATTTGCATTTGAATACAAAATGCACACGATGGGATCATCACTTTCCCTATATCTATAGAAACACTAGACATGCTCAAATAGATCCACAAGAGGTAAGGAAGACAAACGATAAACAAAATCCTATGTAAAGATGATTAGGAATCTCTACCACTTAAAAGGAATACCAATTGTCAAGGACAAGAAGTATTTGGAAAATAATTCCCATTGGTAGATTGCAAATAGATCCAACATCATCTTTACTCCTCAATCACAAGCAAATGACACTTGTAGAGCTAGCATGCCACCTAGGAACAAGATAAATTGTAATATCAAATCTAAGTGGCAATATCTCAAATGTACACATTATCTGGGCTTGTAATATGCACATAGCATATTACTCCCCCATAATGTGGTAACCCAACGTTAATAACAAGTGGCAAATGAAATCCAACAAGAGATAATTAATGGACCGTTTAGAATTTGAATTTCTCACGAGAAGACATACCAAATAGAAGCTAGATAATCTTGTAATACCAATACTAAGTGGTATTCCTCATGTACACACATTTTTAGGACTGTGACGTGCACAAAGCACATCACTCCCCCAAAATGGGATAATCCATTAATCTCTTAAGAGAGCCAACTAAGATAAGATAAGATGCAAAAAGGCTCAACACAAGACTCACATATACATGATGTGCATCCCATCATACATACTTGATTATTCAAGATAAACAAATAGGAAGCACAACATATACAAACACATGCAAGGTACAAAACCACAACATGCAAAGGGGCAAGTAACTAACAATGTAAACAATTTATGTACAAGTTACCGTAAGGAGGCACATTGGATATAAGATAGAAACTTGATAATCCAAATGACTTGGCTTGAGATAATATGAATGATGAAGATCCCTTAATTCTTCATGATGTAGCCAAGTCACCAATGCCCTCCAACAACACCTATTGATCAAGTATGAGCTTGTTGGTCCCCAACCAAGTTGGGTCCAAAGAGGTTAGTCACAATAGGCTTGGCTACCCAAATAGTTCTTTTCTTGACACCACTTTGAGTACCAACAAACTTGGCAAACACATTGCCAACCTTATCCTTCCCAAGAGAATAGATATCATCAATAATAATTGGGTTGGATAAGTTACCATTCGTGCATGAAGAAGCAAAGTGACCCTTCTCACGACATAAGTAGCAACTTTTACCCTTTACTTTCTTCTCAATTGATTTCTCAACTTGAGGAGCGTTGACTTGGGTCTTCTTGGGAATATCGTTTGCTTCAACTTGCGGTTTAGCAAGAGATTGAACTTGTGGCTGCTTCCCTTGTTGCTTGTCACTATGGGGCTTCTTCTTCAATGGGCAAGATCTAACATGGTGCCCTTCTATCTTGCACTTGAAGCAAATAATCTTGGCCGAATTCTTGACTTGTTCTTGGCCCTTCTTTTTTGTGACGCCCGGATAATTAAGCTACAGTAATCCCTTGCTAATGATGCCATGTCACCACTGCTACTGTTGTTAATCTCGCGTTAATCCAAATTCTATTCAAATTCAAATTCAAATTTAAAGGCAAGATTTAATTTTGTCAAACATGAAAACAAAAATGCTCAAAGTATGGCAAATATTCTCTGGATATTTGTCATGTTGAAACCACATTTTGATAAAAGGTATAAATGCACTAAAATAAATAAAACAGTAGCTTAAGCGATTAATTAAATGCCTTTTAAATAATAAAATTTTGCAAAGTATTTTATCATTGCACCAAACTTTTTGTGGCAGTAATATATTTAGTGGTACTAATTTAGGAACTATTTTTATATTTTATAAAACTAAAATAATGTGAAGATAAGGTAAAACAGAAAAGTCTTAAAAAGAAAATAAAACAAAAAGGCCCCCTGGCCCAACTGGGCCATGGCCCAGCTGCCCATCCGCCAGGCCGGCCCAGCCCACCCTACCATCCCTTACCTGCTCCCCTCCCCCCGTGTCGACGCGCGCCACCGCCGCTTGCAGCTCGCCACCGCTGCGGAGCAGGTGAGCTGAGGGGATAAGGAGGAGCCCCTCGTCCTCGTCGTTGCCCTTATCCACTCCTCCCTCTCCCTCCATTGCTCTCCCCCTCACGCGCGCTCGCTCGTTCCCTCTCTGTCCTGAGCGTGCGCCGCCGCACTCCGTCATACCCGCGGCCACCGGCGACCCTGAACGCCGCCGTCGTGTCCCGGAGCACCGCGGAGCTCCGCCACATCGCCTTCCTCCTCGAGCCGTAGCCGGGAGCCGCTCCAGCCTCGCCTACGACCTCTTCCCCATCTCTGGCTGTCGTATCTGCTCCGACGAACCCCGCTGCCCTGCTGCTACTAAACTGCCACCGGGCCCCCGTGTGCCTTCCCGGTGAGCCCTTGCCTCCTTCCCCTCTACTCGCGTCGCTGCCCGCGCCCGTAGTCGCCGTGTCTGCCGTAGTCGTCGCTCGTCGCCGCCCCACTACGTCGCCGCCATGGCCACCGCTGCCGCAGCCCGTGCCCGAGCCCACCATCGAGCTCATGGAGCTCCCAGGAGCCTCGCAAGCACACGCGCGCTTCTCCCCGTACCCCCTGTGCTCATTTCTGTCATGGCCCGACCTCCAGCGTCCGCAAAGCTCGACGCCGGCGACATTTCCGGCCTCTCCGGGACCAACCGTCACCTCCGTTCGACGCGGCTCGGTGTGGCCATTCGAAAGAACCCACCCGCGTGCGTTTTGAGCGGCCGTAGACGAATCCCGCAACTCACCGGCGTGCTCCGCCGCATATCGAGCTCGCCGGAGTGATTCCGGCGCCGGCGCCGACGTGGCGTCGATGTGGCCATGCCTGGGTCACTGGCCACTGGGTCCCGCGGGCCCAGTTGACCAGTTGACCAGGTCAACTCCGCTGACGTGGCAGCTACTACCACTGACAGGCGGGCCCCACCGCCTAAAACGTTTTTGTAAATAAATAAAACTGCTAATTAAATCTGTCAGTTAATTAGTTAGACACTGACCAGTGGGCCCCTGTTAGCTAATTAGGTAATTAGATTAATTTAAACTCAGTTAGTTAGCCCACTGTCTATGACAGGTGGGTCCCGCGGGTCAGTTTGACCTGGACCAGCTGGTTTGACTGGATGACGTCATGTTGATGCAGTGCTGACGCAATAAACATTTTCTGGTTATTTTCAAATTAGATTTAAATTCCAGAAATTTAATAAAACTTCGGAAAATCATAGAAAATAATCCGTAGCTCAGATGGAAAAACTTTATACATGAAAGTTGATCAGAAAAATCCCACGAATCCAAATATGCCCTCCATTCATCTGTCACATGCTCCTAGCATGATAAACATGGAACTTTCCCCTCCGGATCGCCTGTCCGATAAATCCAAAGACCCGGGAAATATCGTTAGATATTCTCCCGCTTCGTCTGCGACGCGTAGTACTGCGTTAGTGCATGCCTAGCTCTGCATATTGCCATGTCATGCATCATGATTGCATATGTGCTTTATATTTATTGTTTCTTCCCCCCTCTTCTTACCGGTAGACCCCGAGACTGACGGTGCTACCAGGTACGACTACGCCCCTGACGACCAGCCTTTTGCCGCAGAGCAGCAAGGCAAGCAAAACCCCCTTGAGCATTCCGATATCACCCATCTCTCTCCCTCTTATGCTTGCATTAGATTTTGTTACTGTATTAGATAGCTCCTATTCTGATGCATAGCCTGTTTTTGATGAACTGTTACTTTACCTGCAATCATACCAACTGCTTAGCATAGGTTGATCAGTGAACCCTGAGACCCCCTTAGTCTCAGTTGCCCCTGCTTTCATCGACGACACCGAGGACTTGAAGACATAAGACTCAGTTGTCATGACTGACAAGCCGTTACCGACACATCACCACACACCCCTTAAGTATGGCACTGCAGAGCTACTACCGAGTGCCGAGGGTGATACCTCACTTAGCACTCCCGGTGTTAATTCTGTAGCGTAGCTATCGGTCATGGGTATCGAGGGTGATTCCTCCTTCCCATTTACCGGTAGCGACTCTTGTCTTACTCATACCTCGAGTGGGATCCATCGAGGGTGATTCCTCGGATATCCACTGGGTGTATAGACACACAGTTACTATGACCTGGTTACAGAAACATGTTGAAGACGGGTCGGCCCCAAGGGTACCCGCGAGAGTGATATGTGGTGGGGTGCGCCGGTAAGGCACCCGAGTGTTATTGGTGGGGCGACGGACTGCATTTCATGGTTCGCGCTTGCCCCGCACTAATAAAATGCTAATGGGTTGGGTACTTGATCTGAGTTAGGTCGTTGGCCTTAATACGCATTAACCATCACGTGGGAAAGTTATGGGCACTCAGCGTCGTTGTATCAGCCGAAGCTCATCGGACGTCAGCAATGGAGTGGCACGCGCCGGATTGGTCTGGAACGCATCACGATTGTTACTAAGGGGTGCTAGGACTGATTCCGGCCGCATTCGCATCGTGCAGGAGTGCAAGGGCAAGTGGGCCCACGAACCTGCGCGCTTAGGATTTAGACCGGCGGGCTGGCCTCTTCATTGAGCCTAGGTGGGGTGACGACGTGCTGATATCCCGAGGCCGGGCATGACCCAGGAAAGTGTGTCCGGCCGGAGGTGACTCAGGCGTGTTGGGGAATATGTGGTGCACCCCTGCAGGGAGGATTAATCTATTCGAATAGCCGTGTCCACGGTAACAGGACGACTTGGAGTTGTACCTTGACATTATACAACTATAATTGTGACTTCAAATTAAAATGAATTGTGGCTCCGGGATTGCTTCCTCGCAGGGAGTCGAGGAAGGATCTCTGGGCGTGGTTACTTAATAAAATTGCTACAACAATATGACTATATGTGAGATACCAATCTGCACTCTTCTAATGCTGCAAGATGTTGAAGATGCTGAAGATGCTAGTCTTCGATAGGACTAGGCCTTCTCCCTATTCGTGCTTTCTGCAGTCAGTCCAGATAAAACCCCTTTCTTGATACTGATGCATACTTAGCATAGTTCTGATGTCAGTCTTGCGAGTACTTTGGATGAGTACTCACTGCTGCTTTGCATTCTCTTTTCCCCCTCGATTCGATTGCCGCGTTCAGACGATGGAGCCCAGGAGATGGAGTACGCCGGAGGTGGCTACTACACCACCGATGGAGCCTACTACTACGTGGATAACGCCGATGCTCAGGAGTAGTTAGGAGGTTCCCAGGCAGGAGGCCTCGCCTCTTTCGATCCGTGCTTATGTTTGTGCTAGCCTTCTTAAGGCAAAACTTGTCTAACTTATGTCTGTACTCAGATATATTTGTTTCCGCTGACTCGTGTTTATGTCGAGCTTTGTATTCGAGCCCTCGAGGCCCCTGGCTTGTAATATGGAGCTGTGTGACTTTATAATTGTGTCTTTTGTTGTGTTGTGGTATCAATCAGTGAGTCCCTAATCTTGGTCGTACGCATTGTGTGCATGATTAGCGTACGGACTAAAATGGGGGCGTCACAAGTTGGTATCAGAGCCGACTGCCTGTAGGTAGCCCCTTTCCAACTCCTTGGCCGAAGTTGAGTCTAGTACTTGAAAAACTTTTACTAACACTGATGCTGTGGCTTACGGGCCCACATCTGAATCGGGTGGTATTAGGATCTTTTATTCCTCATCCTTACTCTGGGTTCTGATCTCTCTTCTCTTTCGGGTTAAAGATTTTGCTAAAATCTAACATTAGGTTCTCGTAACTACTTCTCCCGGAGAGCCCTTATATCAGAAGATCACCTGCTTCGTCAGAAGATTCTGAAGATACCCTTTTGATGTTTTCCGAGACTTTGTGCTCATCGGCTTTGCAATTCCCTACCACCGATAAGTCCCTATGGATGACAAATTGCACTTGTCATTCATACAATCTTTTCTCGTTGCTCTTGTTATTAAAAGATGCCCCGAAATACTCTCCATTGCCCCGATAACCCTTTGAGTTACTGCCTTATAGTTCCTTTTCGCATGGAAGCCTTACGGATAATTCCTCACAATTGTCGAGGATCCGTTCATCCCAGTTGTTCATGTGTTTCACAAAATTCTTCAAAATACTTTTCGATCTTCCGAAAATCCTCTACAGCTTGTTGCTCTTGAAATTCTTGCCTGCTCGCATTATGGTTAATTCCATATGTCTAGTAGTCTTCGTTGACATCCCTTGTCTTTGCCATTTTGAGCCTATTGATTCAATGTGTGCGTATGCACACAGTCATCAGGTGATCCTTTTAAATTATCTTTCTGGCTCAAACATCCTTCCGGACATGAGTTGGTTCTCGACAAATCAACTTTGATTGATTGTCCATCTAAGTCCATTCAACTTACTAGTATTTGATCGAAGCATCTGATTCTGATACACCAATTTGGAAATCTTAATTCCTTTGGTTATTTAAGCATCGAATTGTTTGGATGTTCTATGGTCTGATGCCTTGCATTCTTTCTCCCTATGATTGAGTACCAATACTCACATCAGGTCCTTTGTGGGCCGCCAGACCCATTGTTGGGTTATTATCCGATAGCATCCTTCACATTCAAAATTCTTGTGATGGTCTTCCCCTGATACATGATGCTATTGGTAAATTGTGTCTCTTCCCTCTGATAAGTTGTATCCTATGCTTTTGTCAGCCATGCTCTGTTGTCAAGCATGTGTTAATTACTCTTGAAGCTTGTGGTATATGTTCCTTATATGCCCCGATGGGTTGGACCTATGCCTTTCTTGATCCGTGTGAACCCGACAGTTTTCACGAGTCTTACTCTTCTGGCGTTTTGCCAGATAATCTTTCAAAACTATAATTTCACCAAAGGCGAGGTGTAAATGGAAGGTGATGCATTGATGAAGTGGGAGTCGACCTTGAACCTTGTGTTCATGCCCATGGAAACAATGTTGATCTTATCATAGAAGCCTCTCCTTTAAATAATCATTCATTGTATGATATGATCTTGTATCTTTGATCTTGTCCTTTGCAATCGTGGTTCCGACCATGTCGTTCTACTTTGATTTCATTCTCAGACAAGTTAAAGTGTTTGTTCTTCCATAGATCAATACACTAGTCTAACCTCTATTCTGATGTACCTTCGGGTATTGTCCTTGGTATCTTGATAAATGTCACGGAGCTTTATAACTTCTTATGAGCTCCTAATCAACTATGATGTTTCCCTGATTCCGGTTCCCTCATGTTCTGAGTTGTTGGACAATCAAGGACACTGGTATCTGAATCAAGTACGCATTGCGATTCGACAACTCTTAGTAATCTTCTTTGATTATGAGTTGTACTCGATCATGTCATTCCAAACTGTTAGATGTTGAAGTCTTCCAATATCGATCTCATTCTCAGGAATGGATTGGTTGTAAGCACATATCGCTTCAATTGTTTGTGACACCAAAACCGTCCACCTCCGGCATCCTTCGAATGAGATTGTAAGCTATCATGCTCATCTTGTTCGGAATGCTGAAGCCCGACTATATGCCATGAATGCATTAAATGAGTCACCTCTTGAAGGGATTTAAAACATTCCAGTTGTCCGGGATTTCCAAGATGTTTTTCCGAAAGAACTTCCAGGGATCCCCCCTGCTAGAGTTGTCGAGTTTGTCATCGACATGGTACCTGGTACCACTCCTATAGCCAAGCGTCCATATAAAATGCCTCCACATGAACTCCTTGAACTTAAGCAAGAACTTGACAATTCGCTTCGTCTGGGTTTCGTTCGTCCAAGTTCCTCTGCTTGGGGAGCACCTTCTCTCTTTGTCAAGAAGAAGGATGGTACGAATCGGTTGGTCCAAGATTACCGACCCATCAACCAAGCAACGATTCAAAACAAATATCCGCTTCCACGGATCAACGATCTGTATGATCAACTTGCTGGATCATCAGTATTTTCTAAACTCGACTTGAGGTTGGGTTACCATCAAATCCGAGTTCGTAAAGAGGATATTCCCAAGACTGCATTTGTTACTCGCTATGGTTCATACGAGTACACCGTCATGTCCTTCGGCTTAACCAATGCCCTGATGAACTATATATTCATGGATTACCTCGATAAATTCATCGTGGTTTATCTGGATGATATCCTGGTTTACTCCATGAATAAAGAAGAGCATGCTGGAGATCTTCGTCTTATACTGGAGACGACATACAGATACATCCCGTATGTTCCTGCTGGAGTTGATACTACTGCCGACGCTGAGATCTTGACCCCTTTCGCGCGTAGCAGTGTCCCGTCTTGCAGAGACCTCCATCTGGCCACGTACCATATGTTCTGGTCGATCGGTGGTTAGTCCCAGGTCTATCTTCCACGGTGACCTCTCAGCTGTTCTTATCCAAAGTGGAGAGGCACCACTGTTAAACACAGCCTGGTCAGTCTGTCCATGCATGCGTCGGTACGGTACGTGTCACGCGTGTCCCTCCACGAGAGATGCCAGCCAAGCATGGACCCTCCGTGCCATGCATGCAATAATGGCGCGCATAGTGAAACTCTTTACCTAGCTCGTGGGTCGGTGGATGGGTGGAGTTTACCGTCTCGTCTTCACGCAGATAAGGATCGAGTATCTCCAAACCCCACCTCCCCGCAATAAAAAGTAACCACGTCCACATCCACACCTCCGTGGATCTCGCATCCCCATTGTTGTTGTACCAAGCATCTGAAGTACCTGTTTATTCAGCCAGATCTGAACCTCAGTCAGATATGATGGTTGGGACTATTTCCAAGGATTATAATTTTGGTCCCTATATACCCGGTAAGGTGATGTTGTAGCTAGCACCACCTGGCCGGATGACCTGTTGTTATGATGCTTTGATTAGCAAGGATTGCCATTCTTCCATGGGGAAATTGTAAGACTTATTTTATAAGTTGTTCCTACTGGATCCCTTGTGTATCCAAACTCCATCCTTTACTCGAAACACCATATCATTGATATCCCGAAGCATGGATGTGGTATATCGATCACCAAAAGGAATAATGTAATCTCAATGCTAATTGTTCCTTGATCAAATATTCAAACCCCATTGTATGGGCATGTCATGGATTTTCCTCGCCCCTTTTTACCTAAATGGTTATCTACTTGACATTCTGATATGTATATCATGCTCTGTTTTTCCTTGGGAAAGGTATACTCCTAAAACTTGAGTATAGCCTCATTTTCCTTTCCATTGGTCTGTTTAATGTGATAATCACATTTCCCTTTCCATTGGTCTGTTTAACCTTTTTTGAGATCTATTTAATCTGAGCAGTGATAATTCCCTGCTTAGGTAAATACCTCGGTATACTACTCTGTCAGTAAGACCCTGTTACTATTGTTGTTAACATTTCGGTAACCGTCGGTGGACGAGAACTTTGCCTATTGGTCCGCCTCGTTTCGACGAGCAGGAAGATGGTTCTCTTCGTTCCCCGCCCTTGGTACCGATGCTGTTGCTGACATAAATGACAGGTTATCCTCTGACATATCTTGCTACCATGACCGTGCAAGATGTCACCGCTCTTCTTACTCTTAATCCACATGATGGTCCCATAACCCATAGTTCCACAGGATCGAAACCTGACTCTCCTGTAAACCCTTGGTTCTGAAGTATCTTTTGCACTTGACTTAATATCTGATTCCCCGACCCACCGTTCAAGGGATGATCTATTCTTATACCAGACGCAACATCTATTTCGTTGCTCTGAACCCCTTTTCCACCTTCTGATAAGGCATCGAATGATTGCCTACTCGCTTGAAACTTTTGTACCATCGTATGTCGCTCTCAAAAATTCCCTGAGCTACAACTCGAGGGATAACTCATGTATTTTCCTTGAGTTCACCGTCAGATGCCCAACTTTATGGAGTTACGTTCTTTCAGAGTTTCCCCTCTTATTGCATCCGTAGGACGATGAAGGTCCCAAAGAAAGGGTGGCGACTTCATCATGATGCCCTGATACAGCAAGTTAAAGACATCAATGTCATGATCAACCTCTTCGATGAGAGCAACAAGAACTAGAAGACTCGTTAGAATTTCGTAACCAGAACTTTCCCCCTTACCTCTACCTCTTAATTCTCGGGACGAGAATTCTTGTTAGTAGGGGAGAATTGTGATGCCCGGATAATTAAGCTACAGTAATCCCTTGCTAATGATGCCATGTCACCACTGCTACTGTTGTTAATCTCGCGTTAATCCAAATCCTATTCAAATTCAAATTCAAATTTAAAGTCAAGATTTAATTTTGTCAAACATGAAAACAAAAATGCTCAAAGTATGACAAATATTCTCTGGATATTTGTCATGTTGAAACCACATTTTGATAAAAGGTATAAATGCACTAAAATAAATAAAATAGTAGCTTAAGCGATTAATTAAATGCCTTTTAAATAACAAGATTTTGCAAAGTATTTTATCATTGCACCAAACTTTTTGTGGCAGTAATATATTTAATGGTACTAATTTAGGAACTATTTTTATATTTTATAAAACTAAAATAATGTGAAGATAAGGTAAAACAGAAAAGTCTTAAAAAGAAAATAAAACAAAAAGGCCCCCTGGCCCAACTGGGCCATGGCCCAGCTGCCCATCCGCCAGGCCGGCCCAGCCCACCCTACCATCCCTTACCTGCTCCCCTCCCCCCGTGTCGATGCCGCCATGGCCGCGTGCGCCACCGCCGCACGCAGCTCGCCACCGCTGCGGAGCAGGTGAGCTGAGGGGATAAGGAGGAGCCCCTCGTCCTTGCCGTTGCCCTTATCCACTCCTCCCTCTCCCTCCATTGCTCTCCCCCTCACGCGCGCTCGCTCATTCCCTCTCTGTCCCAAGCGTGCGCCGCCGCACTCCGTCATACCCGCGGCCACCGGCGACCCTGAACGCCGCCGTCGTGTCTGGGAGCACCGCGGAGCTCCGCCACATCGCCTTCCTCCTCGAGCCGTAGCCGGGAGCCGCTCCAGCCTCGCCTGCGACCTCTTCCCCATCTCTGGCTGCCGTATCTGCTCTGACGAACCCCGCTGCCCTGCTGCTACTAAACTGCCACCGGGCCCCCGTGTGCCTTCCCGGTGAGCCCTTGCCTCCTTCCCCTCTACTCTCGTCGCTGCCCGCGCCCGTAGTCGCCGTGTCCGCCGTAGCCGTCGCTCGTCGCCGCACCACTACGTCGCCGCCATGGCCACCGCTGTCGCAGCCTGTGCCCGAGCCCACCATCGAGCTCATGGAGCTCCCAGGAGCCTCGCAAGCACACGTGCGCTTCTCCCCGTACCCCTTGTGCTCATTTCTGTCATGGCCCAAACTCCGGCGTCCGCAAAGCTCGACGCCGGCGACATTTCCGGCCTCTCCGGGACCAACCGTCACCTCCGTTCGACGCGGCTCGGTGTGGCCATTCGAAAGAACCCACCCGCGCGTGTTTTGAGCGGCCGTAGACGAATCCCGCAGCTCACCGGCGTGCTCCGCCGCATATCGAGCTCGCCGGAGCGATTCTGGCACCGGCGCCGACGTGGCGTCGATGTGGCCATGCCTGGGTCACTGGCCACTGGGTCCCGTGGGCCCAGTTGACCAGTTGACCAGGTCAACTCCGCTGACGTGGCAGCTACTGCCACTGACAGGCGGGCCCCACCGCCTAAAACGTTTTTGTAAATAAATAAAACTGCTAATTAAATCTGTCAGTTATTTAGTTAGACACTGACCAGTGGGCCCCTGTTAGCTAATTAGGTAATTAGATTAATTTAAACTCAGTTAGTTAGCCCATTATCTATGACAGGTGGGTCCCGCAGGTCAGTTTGACCTGGACCAGCTGGTTTGACTGGATGACATCATGTTGATGCTGTGCTGACGCAATAAACATTTTCTGGTTATTTTCAAATTAGATTTAAATTCCAGAAATTTAATAAAACTTCGGAAAATCATAGAAAATAATCTGTAGCTCAGATGGAAAAACTTTATACATGAAAGTTGATCAGAAAAATCCCACGAATCCAAATATGCCCTCCATTCATCTGTCACATGCTCCTAGCATGATAAACATGGAACTTTCCCCTCCGGATCGCCTGTCCGATAAATCCAAAGACCCGGGAAATATCGTCAGATATTCTCCCGCTTCGTCTGCGACGCGTAGTACTGCGTTAGTGCATGCCTAGCTCTGCATATTGCCATGTCATGCATCATGATTGCATATGTGCTTTATATTTATTGTTTCTTCCCCCCTCTTCTTACCGGTAGACCCCGAGAATGACGGTGCTACCGGGTTCGACTACGCCCCTGACGACCAGCCTTTTGCCGCAGAGCAGCAAGGCAAGCAAAACCCCCTTGAGCATTCCGATATCACCCATCTCTCTCCCTCTTATGCTTGCATTAGATTTTGCTACTGTATTAGATAGCTCCTATTCTGATGCATAGCCTGTTTTTGATGAACTGTTACTTTACCTGCAATCATACCAACTGCTTAGCATAGGTTGATCAGTGAACCCTGAGACCCCCTTAGTCCCAGTTGCCCCTGCTTTCATCGACGACACCGAGGACTTGAAGACAGAAGACTCAGTCGTCATGAATGACAAGCCGTTACCGACACATCACCACACACCCCTTAAGTATGGCACTGCAGAGCTACTACTGAGTGCCGAGGGTGATACCTCACTTAGCACTCCCGGTGTTAATTCTGTAGCGTAGCTATCGGTCATGGGTATCGAGGGTGATTCCTCCTTCCCATTTACCGGTAGCGACTCTTGTCTTACTCATACCTCGAGTGGGATCCATCGAGGGTGATTCATCGGATATCCACCGGGTGTATAGACACACAGTTACTATGACCTGGTTACAGAAACATGTTGAAGACGGGTCGGCCCCAAGGGTACCCGCGAGAGTGATATGTGGTGGGGTGCGCCGGTAAGGCACCCGAGTGTTATTGGCGGGGCGACGGACTGCATTTCATGGTTCGTGCTTGCCCCGCACTAATACAATGCTAATGGGTTGGGTACTTGATCTGAGTTAGGTCGTTGGCCTTAATACGCACTAACCATCACGTGGGAAAGTTATGGGCACTCAACGTCGTTGTATCAGCCGAAGCTCATCGGACGTCAGCAATGGAGTGGCGCGCGCCGGATTGGTCTGGAACGCATCGCACTTGTTACTAAGGGGTGCTAGGACTGCTTCCGGTCGCATTCGCATCGTGCAGGAGTGCAAGGGCAAGTGGGCCCACGAACCTGCGCGCTTAGGATTTAGATCGGCGGGCTGGCCTCTTCGTTGAGGCTAGGTAGGGTGACGACGTGCTGATATCCCGAGGCTGGGCATGACCCAGGAAAGTGTGTCCGGCCGGAGGTGACTCAGGCGTGTTGGGGAATATGTGGTGCACCCCTGCAGGGATGATTAATCTATTCGAATAGCCGTGTCCACGGTAACAGGACGACTTGGAGTTGTACCTTGACCTTATACAACTATAATTGTGACTTTAAATTAAAATGAATTGTGGCTCCGGGATTGCTTCCTCGTAGGGAGTCGAGGAAGGATCTCTGGGCGTGGTTACTTAATAAAATTGCTACAACAATATGACTATATGTGAGATACCAATCTGCACTCTTCTAATGCTGCAAGATGCTGAAGATGCTAGTCTTCGATAGGACTAGGCTTTCTCCCTATTCTTGCTTTCTGTAGTCAGTCCAGATAAAACCCCTTTCTTGATACTGATGCATACTTAGCATAGTTCTGATGTCAGTCTTGCGAGTACTTTGGATGAGTACTCACTGCTGCTTTGCATTCTCTTTTACCCCTCGATTCGATTGCCGCGTTCAGACGATGGAGCCCAGGAGATGGAGTACGCCGGAGGTGGCTACTACACCACCGATGGAGCCTACTACTACGTGGATAACGCCGATGCTCAGGAGTAGTTAGGAGGTTCCCAGGCAGGAGGCCTCGCCTCTTTCGATCCGTGCTTATGTTTGTGCTAGCCTTCTTAAGGCAAAACTTGTCTATCTTATGTCTGTACTCAGATATATTTGCTTCCGCTGACTCGTGTTTATGTCGAGCTTTGTATTCGAGCCCTCGAGGCCCCTGGCTTGTAATATGGAGCTGTATGACTTTATAATTGTGTCTTTTGTTGTGTTGTGGTATCAATCAGTGAGTCCCTAATCTTGGTCGTACGCATTGTGTGCATGATTAGCGTACGGACGAGAATGGGGGCGTCACATTTTTGTTGCTCTGGGACTTCTTCTTCTTATTGGAGTTAAATCCAAGTCCACCCTTATCATTTGGGGATTTTTGCACACTCAAGATATTCTTGAGTGTGGACTTCCCTTCATGACTCTTTTCCAAGTCTTTCTTCAAAGAAGTGACTTGGGCCTTGAGCTCTTTGATTTCCTCTACATGGTTAGTGTCAACACAAGTACTAGAGGAAGTATAAGCATCATTATTAGAGCAACAAGGAAGTGAAAGCAATTCATCACAAGATGTACCAATGTTATGCATAGATGAATTACGAGGACTAGCACATGTCAATAAAGCATTTCTACTAGATTTAGTGCTAATGTCCACATGAGGCTCACTAGATGTTACCTTAGTAGTACTAGCCTCATGAGCTATCTTTAGCACATTATGGGATACTAGAAGATCACCATGAGAGCTCGAGAGCTTTTCATGACTTTCTTCCAATTTCCCATAATTGCTAGATAGCAACTCAAGTTGAGCCCTTAGCTCAACATTCTCCTTATAAATGGATGCTTCACAAGAAATAGAGTTAGAAGCACAAGCATCATCATTAACAACAAAAGGAGAAGGCAACTTGGCAAGCTCTTTAGCATATGAAGCTTCAAGTTGAGCATGAGACTCGGTGAGTTCAATGAGCGAACTCTTAATGACCCTTGAGCCATTTTCGAGGTGCTCAAAGTCCTCAAGGAGTTTAGCATGTGCAACTGCAAGCTTATCATTTTTAGTTCTAAAATCATTAGCCACCTCGAGAGCTCTATCATGGGATTCCTTTAATCTAGATAATTCTAGAGCAAATGTCTCCTCAAGAGATTCCTTGGGGGTTTGTTCATTTTCAAGAGCTTGAGATAGCTCCGCGATCTCATTAGCATAATCACGCTCATGACCTTCCATTTTATCAATGGTGGCCTCATGCTCCTCGAGATGAGCTTCCAACTCCTCAATATATTTCTTGCCCTCAATGGCAATAGACATGATTTCCATGAAGTTGGAACGAGCAATTTTATTCTTATGAAGAGCTTTAAAAACCATTTCTCCCTTAATTTTTAAGGAAGCAACATTATCACTCTCTTCATCATTATCATCAACATCATCATCGTGAGATATATTGGGATTCAAAGTAGGAGATACCTTTGAAGCCTTAGCCATAAGGCAAAAGTGAGAAACAATAGATGATGATGTAGGATCCCTTGACGCACCATTCAAGACCACATCTTGTTCCATGGAGTGTTGGGTTTCCTCTACATTGTTAGCACAACAACTCGAGGAAAGCAATGCATTTTTATCACGATAACAAGACATGGCAAGCATATCATCATGAGATTTAGTCAAGCAGTTTCTACATGATATGCAAGGACTATCAACACAAGCATGTGAAACATTTAGAGTGCTCGAAGTGTTGAAGTCCAAAGATGAAGCATTGCAATAAGATAGTGATGAAGAATCATCAACAACAAGCCCACTATCATCATTACAATGAACACCACTACTCACCATAACATTACCTTGTGGCAATCCACATGTAGGTGAAGTAGATGAAGTTGAGAAGGCAACACGACCGGAGGTGGAGGGAGAACAAACATCCCTAGAAATCTTGGACACACCATATTTATCTTGAAGCTTTGTCCACAACTCATGAGCATCTCGGAATGGCATGAGTTGAAATATAACTACATTGCTCAAAGCATCAAATAGCACATTAGAAGCTTGAGCATTGAGATAAGAGTTTTTCTCATCCTCTAAAGATATGTGTTGAGAATCCTTTGGAGGAGAAAAACCCAAATCTACAATTTGCTCCAAATTTGGGTCCATGACCCTAAAGAGATTAAGCATGCGAATTACCCAAACATCAAAATTTGTGCCATCGAAACTAAGAGTGTCAGAGAATCCTAATCCCCTAGTCGACATCCTTACTCTCTAGGTGGTGAAACCTAATAATGAGAGACCTAGCTCTGATACCAATTGAAAGGACGTGGATGTCGCCTAGAGGGAGAGTGAATAGGCGCTTTAAAATAATTACGGTTTAGGCTTGAACAAATGCGGAATAAAACTAACGATTAATATGTCAAGCACAAAACCTAAAACAACTAGGCTCACCTATGTGCACCAACAACTTATGCTACGCAAGATAAACAATTAAGTGATAGCAAGATATAAAGCATGAAACAATATGGCTATCACAAAGTAAAGTGCATAAGTAAAGGGCTCGGGTAAGAGATAACCGAGGCACGCGGAGACGACGATGTATCCCGAAGTTCACACCCTTGCGGATGCTAATCTCCGTTCGGAGCGGTGTGGAGGCACAATGCTCCCCAAGATGCCACTAAGGCCACCGTAATCTCCTCACGCCCTCGCACAATGCAAGATGCCGTGATTCCACTAAGGGACCCTTGAGGGCGGTCACCGAACCCGTACAAACAAGGTTGGGGAAAACTCCACAACTTAATTGGAGGCTCCCAACAACACCACGAAGCTTCACCACAATGGATTGTGGCTCCGAGGTGACCTCAAATGCTCGGGGCAATCTCCACAACCTAATTGGAGACCCCGAAGCTTGCCCGGAGCTTTGCACCACAATGATTGAGCTCCGAGGCACCACCAACCGTCTAGGGCGCCAAAGCACCCAAGAGGAACAAGCTCAAGGGTGCTCAAACACCCAAGAGTAATAAGCTTCTCAACTTCTCACTTCCACGTATCACCGTGGAGAACTCAAACCTATGCACCAAATGCAATGGCAAGGGCACACGGAGTGCCCAAGTCCTTCTCTCCCAAATCCCACCAAAGCAACTAATGCTAGGGAGGAAAATGAGAGGAAGAACGAAGAAGAACACGAAGAACTCCAAGATCTAGATCCAAGGGGTTCCCCTCACTTAGAGGAGAAAGTGATTGGTGGAAATATGGATCTAGATCTCCTCTCTCTTTTCCCTCAAGAACTAGCAAGAATCATTGGAGGGATTGAGAGTTAGCAAGCTCGAAGAAGGTCAACAATGGGGGAAGAACACGAGCTAAAGAGATGAGGTTCAATGGGGAAGAAGACCCCCTTTTATAGGTGGGGAAAAATCCAACCGTTATGCTCACAGCCCGCACAGAGCGGTACTACCACTCCAAGGAGCGGTACTACCGCTAGGGCGGTAGTAGCCATTTGAAAAACAAAAACGAGGAGGCAAAAGGCCAGTAGAACCGCCGGAGCGGTACTACCGCTCGTCCTCACGGTACTACCGCTAGGGATAGCGGTACTACCGCAAAGTGTAGCGGTACTACTGCTTGCGAGCAGTACTAAAAAATACATCCGTGCCTACCACCGCTGGACTAAACACGAGATTTTGGTCCGGAGTGGTACTACCGCTCAGGAGCCGCGGTAGTACCGCTCTCGAGCGGTAGTAAAAAATTACATCCGCTCTAGCCGCGGTAGTACCGCTGTAGCCTTTACCAAAACAGCCACAACTTCTGCAAACGGACTCCGAATTCAACGAAACCAAGTTTGTTGGAAAGCTAACGACATGGGCTAACACAATCTTGATAGAAATATCAATAAGAAGCAAATGAGAAAAGGCCCATAATAAAATGGTGAGAACCCTTCCTCGGATAAGACCGGTAAAAACTCCAACACCGAAAACATCATAGAAGATGCATATGGACTCCGTTTTCGATGAACTTGAGCTTGTCATGAAGCTGACCATAAGCTCAAGAACCCACATAGAGAAAAAGCCAACCAAGAACCAAGAAAGATGATGATGCCAAGAATGCAATGGTTTGAGCTCTCAACGAACGATACGATCAAGCTACTCACTTGAGAGCCCCCCTTGATAGTACGGCAATCGATCCTATAACCCGGTCTCCCAACTACCATCATGAGACCGGTAAAATAGAAAACCCTATCAAGGTCAAACCTTTGCCTTGCGCATAGTCCACTTGAGCTAGATGGTGACGATCTTGTCCTTCTCAAGATGGACCACCTTTCTTGATTGCGTCGGCTCGATGAAGACTAGTAGATTGCTCCCCCATACTCCACTATGGGAGAGCCACTCTTCAGCACATCTTCACAAGTCCATTGTCACCACAATGGACGGCAAGCTCCAAGCATGATCTCTCCGTGATGCTTCACTTGAACTTGCACACCGCAACCTTGATGACGATCACCACTTGATGTCATCCTCCATGGGTTGTATGAGATCTTCCTCTTGACGCAAACCCATGGAAATATACCTAACCCCACAACGAACTCTCACGTAGACCATGGGTTAGTACACAAAGCGTAATGGACAATTCTTACCATACCATGGGATCACTTGATCCCACTTGGTACATCTTCTACGCTTTGTGTGTTGATCAACTTGAATCATTCTTTGCCTTAATCTTGATCAACCTTGTGGCTTATCTTCTCTCTTCATAAAGATGATGTCTTGAAGGTAAACATGAATGCTCACACAATCTTCTTCTTCAAGACATGCTTGCAATAAGCTCAACTCCCACATGACCAATCTTTGGATAAACCTTGAATACCACCTTGGTCACCATATAAACTCCTTGAAACCAACAGATGGACTTCAAGAAATACCTACGGACAAATCCTTCGAATATAACTCAAGGCAACCATTAGTCCATAGGGATTGTCATCAATTACCAAAACCACACATGGATAAATGTGCTCTTACAGAGGTGAACATTCTTTTTGGATCGTATACTTTGAAACTTGATGATTATGTTTCTTATGTTTATGAATATTACTATGTTAATGTTTATTAATTCATCTTTTCTCAATGAACAAACCTGCAATAGATTGCATGTTGGGTAGCATGTCACATCAAAAATTCTGGTTTTTATCATTCACCTACTCGAGGACGAGCAAGAATTAAGCTTGGGGATGCTGATATGTCTCCAACGTATATATAATTTTTTATTGTTCCATGCTATTGTATTATCATTCTAGGATACTTGTTGGGTGTTTATATGCCAATTAATATATTTTTTGAGCACTAACCTATTGACCTAGTGCCCAGTGCCAGTTGTCGTTTTCTGCATGTTTTTTGCTTTTCAGGTTTACCCTACCAAGCGAAGTCCAATTGCTACGAAACTTTAATATGATTTTTTCTGGAATATATGAAGACCTGGAAGCTTCAGAAGTAGACGAGAGGCAGCACGAGGGGCCCACTACCCAACAGGGCGCGCTAGGGGCCTAAGTCGCGCCCTGTTGGGTAGTCAGGCCCCTGGCTGCCCTCTCGCGTCCCTCTCTGGCCTATAAATCATCATATATTCTGAAAACCCTAGGGGAGCTCCGGAAACACTTTTTCCGCCATCGCAAGTCTCTGTTCCACCGTATACCCATCTGGCGACCTTTTTCGGTGATCTGTCGGAGGGGGGATCGATCACGGAGGGGCTCTACAGCACCCTTGCTGCCTCCGTGATGAGTTGTGAGTACTCCACCACAGACCTACGGGTCCGTGGTTCGTATCTAGATGGCTATCTCTTTCTCTCTTTTGATCTTCAATACAATGATCATCGCATATTCGCTTTGATCCACTAGATGTAATCCTTATGTGCGGTGTGTTTGTTGGGATCCGATGAATTGTGGATTTATGTTCAGATTATTCATGAAAAATATTTGAGTCACATCTGATTATTATGATTCTTATTTGCATGATCATTATAGCTTCGTAATTCTCTCCGATCTATTGAAATAGTTTGGCCAACTAGATTGATATTTCTTCAGTGAGAGAGGTGCGTTGTAGTGGGTTCAATCTGGCGGTGCTCTATATCCCAGTGACAGAAAGGGACAAGACACGTCATTGTATTGCTGCCACTAAGGATAAAACGATGGGGTTAGTTCATATTAATTGAATTCTCTTTGTCTACATCATGTCATCGTTCTCCAAGCATTACTCTGTTTGTCATGAACTTAATACGTAGAGAGGCAAGCATAGGAGCGCTCTTGAAGTGGAGTAATAGTAATAGGTGCAGGCAGGAGTCAGCATATTTGTTTATGGACGTGATGCCTATATACACATGATCATTGCCGTGAATAAAGATTGCATAACTATCCGCTTTTCTATCAATTGTCCAACAGTAATTTGTTTACCCACCGTATGCTTGCTATATGAGAGATGCCGCTAGAGAAACCCACGGCCCCCGGGTCTATCCACTTATATATTTACAAACGCTATCATTACCTTTTATTTTATTTTGCATTTACAATTATCTACAACTATCTACACATCTCATTTACTTGCAAATAACGAGATCAAGGGGATTGACAACCCTCTTGCCGCGTTGGGTGCAAGTGTGTGCTCTTTTGTGTGCAGCCGCTGAAGACGGTTGACGACGGATATTCCTATTGGTTCGATAAACCTTGGTTCTTAACTGAGGGAAATACTTACCCGCATTGTGCTGCATCACCCATTCCTCTTCACGGAAAACCCAACGCAGATCACAAGCATCAGTGTCTGGTGATTCAGATCTATGCAAGGGTTCAACAACGAGGACTGCGGTCCCGGGGCGCTGGTCCTTAGGGGTACGTGCACGAAGACTTACCGGCTGTCACTGATAAGGTAAAGCCGGCTCCTTTAGTGGAGCGGTGATAACGGCATGTCGGCGGCTCGTTCTGGCGGCAATAGTGATTGTTTGGTCGTCTCGAAATCTCAATGCAGTTTGTATTATGTTTGAGATGATTTGTACTTCCGGTAAAGTTTTATAATAGTTTTGATCTTCTCACAAAAAAAAACATATCAGGTGTAGAATCGAATTCATTTTGTGAAATATTAGGAAACTATTACCATTTATTATGCAGGAAATTGTTCCTATTAAATGTCTTGCCAACAAAATTACTAGTTTCCTTAATACTCTAGAGAAGTTTTGAGACTGGACAAACCTTGATCAACCGACGGCTCAGACTTGAACCTAGTCTTACCTGTAGGTAAGAGGGACTATCTTAAAAGTGCCTATGTTGGTATAGGTTCTCGGGTGGTGGGTGTACCAGAACAATTGAATGCTATGCGCAGGTACACCTTAGACTGTCCGTAATGCGAGTATCATAGGTAGTATCATGCATGCCAAGTAGACAATTTTAATGAGGTGACATAAAATTAAATTAAAAAAAGGATTGAGTAGTATCATATCAAATGATGTGATATTATGTGTCATGCTCGCAATAAATGAGTTATTATATGATAACATTATATAATGCTGTGCACTACGGATGTAGTATCATACACTAGTCATATGTATGATGCTAGTATATGATACTCCACGCTATGACCAGGCTGAGTATAAGCTTTTCTCCATCTCAATTAATGTTGGCGTCTACTAATCCTTTAATCGAACTAGGTGTGCTTATCCCGATCAAAGGTGGGTACAGGTTGCATAACGTCAGGTACTTGGCAGTTGAGGTGTTGGACGCCAATTATTGAATGAAAGCCGGTCCCACGGAGTGATACAGATAGACAGGAATCAAACACCTACTCGGTTCTTAATCGCAGAATACTGAGAGTAAGTACAACAAAACGATGTAAGCAAGTTGTAAGAACTAAAATATTATATAACGCCGAGTTTCAATATGCATTTCTATGAGAAAACCCACAAAACTTATGCCATGTATTTACCATCTATATTGATTGTTAGAACTTTAAGACGAGTCTTTCAAATCAGAAAGAAGAAAGTACTCTTTCACTTCAGAATGTTTATCGTGATTTTTGTTTTAATTTAAACTAAAACCACAACAAAAATTATAGAAGGGAGGGAGCAGTCGTTTTCGTCGTTATTATTAGTTAGGTCGGACATCATTGTGATTGCAGAAATCATGGATAGCTAGTTGTACACTGCTTTGACTTTAATGCAGTGATGGACAATTCGGGGCCCTTACACCGTTCCGAAAAAGCTGCTAAAATTATGTTGTCGGTGTCACCCTTCCGGTGGAATTGACCACCTACTATCGATGATGTGCGCCTGGCAAACGTGTTCCTGAAGCATGCCTGATGCTTGTTTGGTTGGGGAAATGCCTGCTGTTCCTAGCAGTATAACTAGTCTGACCTAGTTATAAAATATATACATTCTTATCCATATTAATTGACTTTGGTTTAGTATAAAATTATACTAGTTTTGTACTAAGTCAGCGTGAATTAATATGAATCAAGGGGGGGGAAGGGGTAGAATAATATGCAATGCTTAGCCCAGTCATTGTACTTAGCCTGGCTCACACAACCTTTTTCCATGTCAGACGTGCTGCAAGGGCTGTCTGGCACAGACCAAAAAATAGGGTGCCAGGACAGGGCAGAAACCAAAAAAATTATAACGGGCTAGCCCGACTAGGCAAAGAAATTCACCAACTCAGAGAACAGTCAATCATCATTTTTTACGCACAGACCCCTTGGACTACCCATAGTGGAAGTAATATATGTGGTAACATCACATTTATTTAGACAAAGTAGATGACGTGTCAAATAATTAATGATAAAAGAGAGGCATGTAGTACCATAGTTATGCAAAGGTGCTTAGATGTGGTGCTAAGAGCATTAAATAGCTTAGCAACTCAACTCCCCAATGTATAGGTGCTTAACTTGCTGTTGTTAAGCTTACTCTATTTAATGATTTAGCATCTAAACTCTCCCATGCATTGGTCATCTTCTTTCATTTAAGTGGTTTGCCTAGGTTCTCGTGCATGGCATTGATTCTTTCTGGGATCACCAAAGTGCTCTCTTTCCTCCTTAATTGCTATGCCATGTTATTTTTTCGCTTATGTGGCATGCTTAGCACCTGTCCACCATGGAGCACTGGAAAGGGCCTCATACTATGAGTAACATCACACATACCAAGACAAAATAAGTCTACAAACTAATAAAAGAAAAGTTTGACACCATACATATGTTACTCCCAACTGTAAAGGTAGTAACATAGACCAGTAACATATGCATGTTATTAGTCTAAGTTACTCCCCACTATGTATAGTCTCATAGCTCGGACGCCTTCGTATATATATTGTCATAGAAGAAGGCGTGGTCGTTACTCAGCCGTGCGGAAGTCAAGGAGCATATGGCTTAGGCCCCTCCCAATGCCCCACCTTGTACAGGTGCTAAGGTTGCCAACTAAGCAAAAAATCTGAAGTGGCATGTTAACTAAGAAGAGAGAGATAGTAGTATGGTGACCTCAGGAAGAACCAATGCTAAGCGCGTGTACCTAGGTGAAAACAAAAATCTAAGTCTGCAACTAATTAAATGAAGGAAGCTTAGCAACCAAAAGCTAAGCACCAATGCATTGAAGAGTTTAGTTGCTAAGCCTTTTAATGCACTTAGCACCTCATCTAAGCACCCATGCATTGAAAGAGGTCTTATGGGTGCAACCGATGGGAGACGGTCGCACGGGATACCTATAACCGGTTTGGATGACTGTCCAACAATAGAATAGGTGGCTAGGCATCTAGTTCTATGGTTAGCCGGTTGTGGCTTTTGCGATTTCTCCTTATTTTTATCTCCACGTGAGCCTTTGTATGACATTACACACTTTGTTTGGATCGTTATTTAATAATATGACTGCATGCATCACATTGATGCAGATGCCGGGGGTATTCCTCCTTTTTGAAGAAAAAAAATGTATTCCTCCTTTTTGAAAAGAAAAAAAAGAAGAAGGCGTGGACAGCTCGCTGTACCTAGTCAACATAGAAGATTCCCGAGGGGTGTGAGAGCAACCGGAATGCATTGCTCTCTCGACAACGCATATCCAACAGTAAGCCCACGAATGAATGGATACCAACCATGTCTCCTCGTCCTCTCAATCTTAAGCTTAACCACCAACGATCAGTGAATAGATACCAACCATGTCTCAGTCTGAATTTATCTCTCTCTGTCCTCCATCGACGCTCATGTGGCCATGCATGCCCCGTTTCCCTATTCTCACTCCATGCTCTCGACTAGAAAAGTCTTGCATCAACGCGACAGTCTTGATTATGAGAATTGACTAGACTTAATTATGGCCTCCTACAGCGGGGCTTGTTATTCACCATATTGTCAAGAAAGAAAAAAAAATGTGTCCATCACACAGTACGCCGAATGTGTTTCAATGTACCGTTGCCCGGGAGTACTGCTATGAACTAACTTCCTACTCCAACCTCACACTGTTTGCTGCACCGGCAGCTTTTGACACAGGAAAGAAATATGTTTTACTTCGTTAAATTTAGGGGATCAGTTAGAAACAACATTTTATAGAGGAGCAAATATACTCTACTCTTCTAAAGGATATTCGGTTGTATCCTTCTTTAAACTATAGGGGCTTGATTAAAGATGCCCTAAATCTCGTCGTATTTGTCTTTCCGTAATCTCGACAAGGACCGAACAAATGCGGTTGGTTCAAGTTGGAAGAAGCAGACACTGGCATTTTGAGGAGGCACAAAGCACGATTCATATACGCTCAACCGATCGGTGGCTGAGACATCTTGGGCATGGATTCTCAACAAACATGATGGTCAACATTATCCTCACCATCGCTCTCCTGTCGCGCATATGGCTGCCCTCTTCGTTAGCACTTGCAAATCGCTAAGTCGGATTGAATGTAATCTTAATTTAGTGTTTACCGCTAAGTTAGAATAAATGTAATCTTAATTTAGTGTTTGTCGCTAAGCCAAAATAAATGTAATCTTAATTTAGTGTTTGCCGCCGTCTATGTATTCACTTAGCGGCCATCCAACGTTGTTTTCTTAGGCTGCCCGTAATGGAGAGTGTCATACAATGGCGGACCTAGCCCACTAGACCAGGGTGGGCTAATAGTGCAATTTACATGTACATTTATTTTTTCTTCTATATTTTTACCTATCTGCTACAGTACTATAGAGGCTATTTCCATATCTCAGGGTGGGCCATCCACCCCTACCTCCGCCACCGGTGTCATATATTAGTATCATGAATATGATACTAGTGTATGATACTATTTTTGTAACATATAGTATCATAAGTTAGTGCATAACACAGTGTACTACAATATTTAATATGATACAATATCGTGATATTATATCAAATCCTCTCTTTTTTCATTAAATTTTGTAACACCTCATAAAAATATGCTTAGTTGACATGCATGATACCGTTTATGATACTCTCGTTACAGACAGCCTTATCCGAAATCAACTAGCCAAGGGGGGAACTGCATTTTTCAGTCCACGTCTTACTGCAACGCACGCACAGTATTCAAAAGTCGGCCAAAATGCATGTCATGTACCTGCAACCATTGGACAGAACGGATGCCCACGTAGAAAGCAAGTACACCAATGCTTAGCATTACTGTATTTTCATCAAATAGCCAGCGTATAGTACTGGGTGCTTTGTTATGCTCCAAATTCAAGTATAAAGATAAAAGGCTAACTTCAGACGAGCGAGCGGAGCGAGCCCGTCGCCGGTAGGCTCCGTCGCAGTTGCTCCCACTTCCTTCAAACTGCTCAGGGTGAAAACTTGATCTTCGGGATCGGACAGTGGCGGCACTCCGGCGGCGTCCCTTCTTGGAGGCATCGTCTTGGAGTCCATGCTCCGTAGGTGTCTGGCGTCCGACTCACCTCTCCACGGTGGCTAGCTCTTGTGGTGGTCTCCGTCGACTCCAAGCGGTTTGTCTTGTGTATTTATGTACTTTGCTTGGCGGTCATTGGGGTGGTGTTGTGGTGCCCAACATCTTTGTATCTTGCCTTGAGTTTGTGGTGTGTGTGCCGGTGGTGTGTGCTTGTATCGGTTGTTTGATGGTCGTTGCTTTATATATAAAGCAGGACAAAAGACATTTTTGTATATAAAACGGGACGAAAGCATGTTTCGAGAAACATGTGCGGGGTCGCTCTCATTTGCCACTTGGTCCCTCGCACTTTAATCCCATGTCTTCCCTCTAGCATGTATTTATACTTGAGCTTCCATGGTCATCGCACTCCAGGAGCATCTCATTTGCCACTTGGCCTCTCTCATATTTGCCCGTCCTACATACATACGTTGAAGTCGTCTTTGAAGCTAGTTCAGGTGAGAAAATATGTCTACTTCACGTACTTTAATTTGCATCTCGTTTTACTTCTGTGTACATATATATGTTCTGCAATTCGATTGTTTTCCATAGTATTTTCTCAAGAGGCTTGTGTGTCGTTGTATTTCCCCATTCTAGCTCCAGTTTAGTCGAACTTTTCTACGGTACGTCCCAGCAGCGGCGAGGGAGCCAGCACCCTTGCGGCTTATGGTGTGCGTGAGCACAATCCCAGGTTCCTATGGCCTGAGGAAGTAGCAGACTTTGTAACTGTCTATGTAGCTGGCGATCTAGGAATCACAGTGTTCTTCTAGCTCAAAAAAACAATGCTAAACTTACATACTGCTCAATTGCATAGAAGCCCGAAACACACAAGCGGGTCTGCCTCTAGTACATAAATTAGTTCCAAATGAAATAAAAGACAGACTCCGGGAGCTGATGCAAAACCAACCACTAGGGCAGATACTGAAAGAAAAACAACAGGAGATGGTTCGAAAAGTGTTGAACACTGGGAAGGCAACTTTTACAGTCAGAACCATAATGAAATACAGCAGAAGCAGCGAACTGGACAGCATATGCGTTTAAGCCACATGCTGCGGTGTCAGTATGCTGGCGAGCAGATGGTCTCCAGAGTGGATGTAAAAATGTCCATATATAGTGATGTGTTTTTCATGTAACGAGTCTAGCAAAAATGCAAAGTACATAGTATAGTGTTGGACTTCATTCTCAGGATCGATCATATCAAATCGACGATATTTATCATGTAAGGAGTCTAGCAAAAATGCAAAGTACATAGTATAGTGTTGGACTTCACTCTCAAAATGGATCACATCAAATCAACGAACATGCACGCGTACGAAGTCTTTTAGCCAAGGGCCTTGTCGTGCCCTTTCTTTCTCTTTATTTTCTTTTCTCCTCCACAACTCACGTTACAAAACTGTGCCGTTAAAACTCATGCCAACTCAATCCTAATCTGACTATGTAACCTAATCCTAATCGATGAAATTAAACCTTTCCAATTTTGCCCTTTTTGCAAGGAATACTACCCATCTAGTCCAGTAGTATAAATTAATATTAACCTTTTAGATCAGCAAATAGAACATTGACCGAATGTACGCCCTGCAGGATGGCGGCTGAAGTTGTGGTGGTGGACTTGGACCTCGACGTGGATGGAGATTACGAAAGATTCATCCGCGTCCTGCGTAGCACGCTCGCCGACCACCCGCTACGCGACCAGTACATCCTCGATTATGGTCCCTGGCTCCATGACCACCCTTTGCTCCCCCCGCAGCGCCCTAGACAGCCGGCGAGGTGGATGCACATTAATCTTAAGCTTCAGGACTTAAACCAGACTATAGGGACAACCATAGCCGTCCGCGATGATAATGTGTACCTTATAGGCTTCAGGAACGGGAACGGCCAATGGTATGAGTTCGGCTTCGAGGGAAAAAGTTGGGGCTTCATCCAAGGATCCACCTTTCTGGGGTGCGACACGAGCTACGGTGCCTTATTGGATGGTGAGGGTGACACGGCTACAAAATTGGTGAACTTGAACCTGGGAAAGGACGCCGCGATGTTCGCCGTGCGTAGGCTCTGCGCGTACCAACAAATCCGAGCCGATGCGGGCACAAAAAAGGATTTGGCGCGCATGTGTGTCATGATCTGTGAGTCTGCACGGATGATTCCACACTATGAAACAGTGAAGGCTGGTTGGAACATTGTAAGCAGTATGAACGGGCAACACGTAGACTACTTACACACATGGTCGAAAATGTCATGTGAGCTGATCACGTGTGCGGAGGAAGATCCGGACAATGTGCACAAGCGAAATGAACTCGCGGTAGTTCACCTGCTGCTAAACTCGCCTACTAAAAGGGGAAACCAGCGGCGTCAACAACAGGAGCAGTGGCCGGCGCCTGGGGGAGGTGGCCCAAGCCAGCAGCGGCGGGGCAGTGATCCCCAGCTGCCACACAAATCGTCATCGCGACCTCCTGGCTCGAGCAGCGGCGGCGGAACCCAGACGCGGGGGCGGACGGCCGGCCATTCAGTCCGCGGCCGGCCCCTGGTGGAGCTGTGCAACGTGAAACTGATCAACTCCGGTTGGGACACCATCGACACCATCATCGTCTTCGATGGTAAACGCGGCCAGATCATCTACAAGCACGACAACCATTATGATTCTCGTACTCAGGTATGAATACGATCTAGCTATATGCATACGTCTGTCGTCGCCCTAGCTTGAAATAGTCAATCTAATGCTTGTTCTTTTCATTGTCAATCGGTTGTCTGCTTATTGGCATCTCCAGAAGCCGTATAGAGACCGGAGCTTACTCACTGGACCATACAAAGCCATCTCAGCTGACGGAAGCTTCGTGATTCAAATAGACGGCATCCCCGGGACTGGCTCCCGGGGCAACTATAGCAAAGTCAGCGGTGAGTTCTTCTGGGATTGCTATGAAGAAGACGTTGAGTACGAAAAGGTCCGGCGGGGCTACGTCATCGACACAGGCACCGGCCACAGCCTCGCGTGGGTGACCTACGCGGTGTGGAGTGACGCCGTGGAGGCCACCGTGGAGGTCAACCTTCTCCTTCCTGGCATCACCCGCCTATACGGTGGGATCACCGCATACTGCCCAGCCATTGGACCATTATTTGATAGCAGACATGTAGTGCTCTTCAGCCGTGAACGGGATGAGGAAGTGGAGCTCGTCCCATCCTCCGATGACTCCTCGATGGTTCCGCTTGAACTAGTAAGGTCCGTGGTTGCGGTGCCAGTGCACAGCCCCGATTCGCGCCTGCGGATTTTCGTGGAACTCCATGCTAGGACTCCCAACAATGGGTCTGACGTCCCTCTCCAAGGCAACATCGACTTCTACTTTGACAAGAATACGGGGGAAATCCGTGTCGTAAGTGAGGGAGACATTTTCGTGCCGGTGGCGGTGGGTACCGACCCTACAGGCGGCAGTAGCCCCTCCCGCGGCAGCCCCGGCGCCACCGCCTCCGCCTGCACTGAGCAAACCAGCGTCCAGCAATGTAAGGTCCAAGTGAATCTCACCTCGCCAGGTTTCCATATGCTGTCACCTATCCGCCAGTAACCCACGAGGGATGATTTCCGTTCTATCTCCTGATGGCACCACGTGCAACTATCTCTCTCTCTCCGTATTGTGTATTTGTTTTCTTTATTTATTTATTATTGCTACAACACATGGCCGTTCTCTTTTTTGAAAAAAATACAGATACATTTGGTCATATATACGCGTATACACTTATCCCTATGAAAGCACACACGCACACCCGATCCCTATGAGCACCTCCGAAAGACTGAGCCGACATATCATCTTGAGATTTACGAAGTCACCGTAGGCGCCTCGTCGTCGACGGAAACGTCTCCTCCCACTGAATACGCATCGCCAGAAATTCTGAAATAAATTCAGGAAATAATGCAAAAAGAAAAAGTTGTTTGTCAATTAATAAAACTAATGGCACATCACCTGTAAGGTGCTCCATTGTGTATTGAATGATATGAAGATATTTGACATATTACGCAAACAAATTTCTTACATGACATGGACATTTTTAATGCGCGGTAAACTTTTTTGAAAACTAAGTAAAGTAATTTTCGAAACATATATATTTACTAGCAAACATGCCCGTGCGTTGCAACGGAAGAAAAAAATGCCCTTGCACCGTCCTGCGAAAGAATGCAACACGTAAATGTGTTTTTAATGTAGCAAACACGATTGCCATGAATCGGGCGACAATGTGGCTCGATGATAGTACCGACATGGATGAGAGCAAAATCCCAGTTGAGATGCTGAAAACGCGTCACAAAGACATCCACAACACTCTATGATGTTGATCTCTATGTGGTGTCGGAGCTCATGGGCGTGGGGCGAAAGTTGAAACATGATATGTCTCCGGTTGACATGAACCATGATTGGCCGAAAACGCCCAACAATGCAACATTCGGACTGTGTCATCCCGCGGCAGGGAGTTGCATGCTAAATTCTACAAAAAATACATATCTACTGCACAGTTTTTAAATAGAACTAATTATGTATTACCGTCTTGTGGAACTAAGGGAGAAGATAAAAAAAACAATAGTCAGGTTTTTCATATGTTAAGCGGGTTTCTATTTTTAATGAATGGAGATCCTTCGGATCCTTTACTAATTTTATTTATAGCTTCTCTTTCTTTTGCACTACTGTGTGCGCGCATGGATCATCCCTGCTATTGCATTCCCGGCAAAGCCACAACTTTATTGTATTGTCCAAGCATTTCCATTTCACTCAATAAAGCTACAACTTCTTTTATTTTACACTCGATCAAGCCCTTCCATCAGCGCCTGTTCATGCATGCACACATGCGCGCCACAACTTCCTAGGCCACTTGATCAAGCCCTTCCTTTCCACACTCCCATGAGCGCCACGACCACTTAAGCCTCCTTGCAGTTTCTGTTCATTACTGCATGCTGTAGGAGATATGCCCTAGAGGCAATAATAAATGTTATTGATTATCTCCCTGTTCATAATTAGGTTTATGTTCCATGCTATAACTGCTGTGGTTCTCGAGTCTGCAATAACCACGAGGCTCGGAGGAAGACTCATATGCACGTGTGGGATAATAAACGGTAAAATGTATTCCTAGTCAAGCCTCTATGACTGGCTCAAGTATTGCATGATGATCCTGTTTTCCTGATCATGGGCATGGCTATGCCGGCAATTTTGAGGGCACAATTGTTGGTAGAACACTTGTGTTGAATCGACCCAAATTGATGTTATGCTATGAGATACATTCGTCATAAGTTAATGGTTAATAACACAGGAAGTTAATGTTTGCATAATTCCTTAGACCATGAGAGTATCGAGTTTCTTCATGCTTGCTTCATGAACTTTGGGGTTTGTTAAACGTCATCCGTAAATGGGTGGCTATTACGGCGGCTTACGGGTTCATGGAAAAGTATGTCAAGTAACTTGATAGCTCAAGATTGGGATTTGCTCCTCCGACGATGGAGAGATATCTCTGGGCCCTCTCGGTGTTACGGTATCCATCATCGTCTGGCCAGACACAGGGTGATTTGATCACAGGGATGCCGGAACACAGGAACGAGAAAAGAGAACAATACCGGCAACGAGGTAACTGGCATTGTGGACAAGTGTTGATCCACGAGGATGCCGATGTTTCTCACCTCGGGTATTTGTAACATATCGCGAAGCAACAGGAATAGCACACGGCAACTGGAGGTTCACTCGAATATTTATTCGTGTGGGTATAGGGATCGATATGGGTGTCCACGGCTCCGATGTTGATCATTGATCGGAAGGGGTTCCGGGTCATGTCTATGCTTCACCGAACCTATAGTGTCACACGCTTAAGGGTCATCTATCTGCTGAATACTAGACAGGGAGTCTGAGAGAAAATCACCGAAAAAGTTTCGGACGCCGGAAAAGTTTCGGACAGCGGAAAAGTTCCGCAGAGAGGTCACCGGATGAGTTCCGGTGAAACTGAAAAGTTGTTTCAGAGGATACCATAAAGTCAAATTGGTTTTGGCACATGCCTGATAATTCTTGGAGGATGCCAGAATCATTCTGGAAACTTTCTGGAATTTTCTGGGATAAAAACCGGAAATGTTCCGGAGCTGCCGAAACCGCTTCAGATGCTTTTCGCAGATGAAATCACTAAACCGGAATTGTTCCGGCTCGCGTTGAAAATTATTTTGGTGGGTACTAGAATTGTTCTAAGCCCACATGAATATTTTCAGTTCGATCAGACGCTGAAAAATGTCGTCGTGAATAGTGAAAGTGCTTTTTGAGATATTTATTGGAAAGCCACCTTTTGGGGCTTTTCCCAAAAGGCTTCTAGAAGGGCTTGGGGATCAAGGAACCCCCTTTGGGGGGCCCCCATGAAGGTGGGACGTTCACATGTGCAGCTCCTCCATGGAGCTCCACATGGCATCCCATTTTGCACTTAACACCCTCATGTGTGAGCTAGTGCATGGGAGTTTTTGGGTTTTATTATAAAACCACCCTACCCCTTGGTTTTCCTATAAATAGGAGGTGAGTGGGCTGCCATCTCACACACTCTTGCTCTCATACACAAAGCCATGCATGATCTGGCATTCTTCTCTCCCTCCCAGCGAAATAGTTTCGTAGAGCCGAAAGGCTGTCTGGGTTCCGGCAGGAACTAGTTCTGGACGGCGAAGCCCTGCTGGATAGATGATACCGTATGTGTGCAACTCTGTAGAGAGATCGTAGTTTCGGTCTTAGTTTGAGAGTGCCTCCCGAAGGGCTGTCCGTGTGACCGTCCGAGTTTTGGAGGTCCTCCCGAAGGGCTGTCCGAGTGACAGTCCGAGTTTCGGAGGTCCTCCCGAAGGGCTGTCCGCGACACCGTCCGGGGGACTGTGCGACCGCCTCCCGGAGGGCTGTCCGCGGGGCAGATGAGCGTATACATCCTCGCGGTTGGGAGGTTGTAAAATCCTAGCTGCGGGGATCTGCACCGCCGTTCGTCATCGACTCTACTTCCGCTGCGCTACGAGTCGGTAACGAAAGTGATCAAACCTTGTATGCAGTCTCCATAGTGGTCCTGGGCTGGTGCGTAGGTCGGAAAATTTTTGTTTTCTGCTGCGTTACCCTTCAGTGGCATCAAGAGCCGTGCTATGCGTAGATGCAGGTTGCGATCTAGAATACATAGAGATGTATGGGTGTTGCACAATATAATTAGGTAGTAGATGAGATCTATTGCTGAAAATTATTTGTGCGGGTAGCAGATGAAGTCTGTTACCCGATGTTCTTGTTGCTTCCCTCGAATTTGCATATTTCTGATCTTGATAACAGTATGGTGGAGTTTCAATGTTCTGGCAATCCGCGATCCTGATTGATCAACGAAGTGCTAACAGTTCATTGAATTCCACCGTAGTTAAAAAGAAAGATGAAATTTTGTAGACGAAAGGGCAATGCAGATGTGATCTGCACGGGGGTCGCGCGTATGACGAAGTTTAGTATGGGGCTCGAGATTTTATTATCTCGTGTTTCATACACCCTGGAATGTTAATCTAGCGACTTGGATTATCATGCTTGATAATGGACGTTGGTAACTTTGGTTTGTTTCGAAACCTTAGAAGCCACGTAAAATAAAATTTTGCATGAACCAATTAGAGGCGTCTAACTTGGTTTTGTAGGATGGTTTGCATGTGCATATGATGTGGTATAGCAGTGTTCATAATAATTTGATTATGTATGAGATGACTATATGATGTAAATTGATTAACATGACCTGCGTGTCATGATTCGGCATGATGGCTGGAGCCATATGATTGCACTTTAATGACCTGCGTGTCAACCTTATGTAATGCACTTATTTTATTAGCTATAGAGATAGCAATATTATCTTGTGCATCGACAAGGTGGTGGCAATCTTCGTGAAGGTGAACACCAACGCGAATGCCGAAGACGAAGAAATACAAGACTTCTCCGTCAGAAAGGGCTATACCATATCATGCTATTATGAATTGCCTGAGATGTTTATCCCTTATGATGCACCCTTCTTGATTGCGCGGTAGTCACTTTTATTAGGGTGATCTCTCACAAAAATATCAAGTAGTTAGTGTTCTCCCAAGTGTAGCACCGTCACGGCACCTATCTTTTCGGGGTGCGCCGTGTCACACGGGTACGAACGATTAGAGAAGTGTGAGGCGGGTGAGTTGAGACCTCGCAGCGAGATCACTTGGTTGTCTTGACGTTCAGGCATGACCGTCATGAGCTCGGAACACACGCATCGAAAGATGAACAAGAGTCACATAGAGATGTGATTGGCAAGTTGGCCTACCGGTTGAGATTTTCGTCATCAGTGGTGTTACACCAATGGCGAACAATTTAAATGCGGGTCTTGTATCACTCACAATCAATTATGAGAGATATTGATTTGAGTGGGAGCGCACTGTAGAATTAATTCTTTTAATTCTCGGTGCAATTAATTGTGAACTTTGTCTAAGTGTAAATTGCATAATAGTTATAGAATAATGGCTCGCATTTCCACCTTCCCTATTTAAATTGAATAGCTGTTATATATTTGGTTAAAACTTTACGGTTGGTAACGTAATGTGAGGATTTTCCTCAAGAGTGCCGAGAAGGACTTTGTCCTATCGCATGCTTTCGGTATTCCCCGCTAATGCTATGGATCATGTGACACTCGTCCTTCGATCCAAAAGCTAGAATTCTGTTTTAGTCAAGTGCAATACGTTTGCTTCCATGAGACCCGAACTTCGAAAGTTTGGATAGTTATGTGATATTCATGGAATCTGAAAATCATTTTCAGAGACAGACAAAGGCTAAAAGATATGAGATATCCAAAGCATTGTTTGTTTGCAAACTATTAGTAAAAGTGTTTACTGGGCATTTGACTGATAAGAGAGGGATCCAGGAGAACGCCTGTCATATGATGAAAGGTGAATAAAACAACAACTTAAAGAGAAAGGAAGTGTCCGAAGGGTGTTAGTGAAACTTTCACGCCTAGGAAGTCCGGGGCTATCGCCACTCTTAAGTTGGGTGCTTCTTCTGAGAGTAGGAGAAATACTAAAAGTTAAACTATTAGAAGTATAATGGCAAAAGGAAAGGAGACTGGAATATCCAGCTCATGTATGAATGTCATACAAGTTTTTGATGTATAGTAGGCTGGTCAAAAATATAGTTCTTGGGAATTATGGTTAAACATGTTAATCACTAATTCTTGGGTATTGTGAGTTAATCACAAAGATACCCGCTCGATTGCATTCTGTTGCAACTCGATGTAAGAACTACTACGGCCTAAAAGACTAGCCAGGAATGAGGTTTAGATACACACAGGGAACATAGTAAATGTTACTATACCTTCCATTAGTGTATTCCCTATGTATTTACTTTCATAATTCATTTTAGAGTTGTACACTCTAGCCCATTGCATAAAGTATCTTGCAAGAAGGTTATTCATAAGAGAACTTTTGATGTTCGATGTTATGAATAACATAAGGGCCATACTTTCATTATGAATGAGATGTATGTTATGAATATTGATATTAATACATTACCTCTGTATTTACTTTCATAATTCATTTAGAGTTTCATACACTCTAGCCCTTTGCATAAGGTATTTTGCAAGAAGGTTATTCATAAGAGAACTTTTGATGTTCGGTGTTATGAATAACATGAAGGGCCATGCTTCCATACAGGATGGGATGTATGCTATGAATATTGATGGTAATATGATACATCCATAACACTGACGCTAAATGTCGCAAGACTAAAAGAATACCACATATGTGTGGCACTGCATTTGGTCACATTGGAAAACCCCGCATGGAAAATTCCATTATGATGGATTTTGATGTCGTTTGATTTTGAATCATCTGACACTTGCAACTTTCCTCTGAAAAGTGAAGTGACTGAAATACTGTTCACAGGCCATAAGGAACGAGCAAAGAACATATTGGTGATCATACATTATGATGTGTGTAGTCCAATAAATGTTGTTGCAAGTAGTGGATTTATCTATCTTCAGAAATGACTCAAGTAGATATATGGATATTTACTTGATGAGACGTAAGTCTGGATCTTTTGAATTCATTCATAAGGTTTTCAAAAATTGAAGTAGAAGTTATTGTAACAAGAAAATTATGTTTCTACAATTCGATTGCAGAAAGGAATATTTGAGTTACAAGTTTAGCGAATGTCTGATGAGTTATGAAAGGGGTTTCATAACTTGCACCTCCCGGAACACCACTGCAAGTGAAAAGTCCGTGAAGATGTAATCGAACCATTTATGACATGGTAAGATCAAAGATGACATAAATAAATTTGCCATTATCCCTTATAAAAGTGATGCTTTAGAGACTGCGGCTTTTTCACTGAAAAGAGCTCCATCGGGTCTGTTGAAATGACGCCATGGTATGGTACGCCCAACCAAGTTATATCTTTTCTTAACATTTAGAATATGGGGCTTGTGTAAAAGGTTACAAACCTATTCCAAATCAGACAAGTGTTACTTTGTAGGTTATACCAAGTCATTGGGTATTTCCCCACCACTCTACCGAGGCAAATAGGTTTGCCACAAAGAACGATATGCTTTTTGAAGAAAGTGGTTCTTTCAAAAAGGTGAGTGGGAGAAACAGTGCAACTCGACGAGATAAACAATATCTTCGTCATCAGATCAAAGGAAAGAGACCTTGGAAGTAATTCCGGAGTTTCCTACTGCGACTGATACGGAAGTCTTTACAATAAAATGTATGGACTTCGGTCGAACTTGCAGCTGAACCCCGTAGGCAAGGCTCGTGCAAACCTCTCAGGTGCGCAAACGAGATATTGTTGTTGGACAACAGTATACCTACGATACACAAGGAAGCAGTGATGGGCCCTGACTCCGGAATTGGCTAAATGCCAATACAATCCGAGATAGTTTCCATATAAAAGTTTTCAAGATTAAAATCTTGATATACCTTTCGGAAGGCTTAGAGTCTAACGAATATTTATGGAACTAAAAACTGATACGGATAAAAATGTTTTATCCATAAAGCTCGACTTGTTGAAATAACAAGTTCAAGGAGTTGACTACGATGAGGTTGTTTCACCGTAGCGATGCTTGAAGTCGGTTCGGGTTGAACTAGCAATTAATACATATTTCAATCATGAGATATGAAACATAGATGACAAAAGGATTTCCATCTGATGGGAATGAAACCTAGGACTTGTATGTGATACAGTCCAAAGTAATTTGTCGATCCAGAGGATGCTAGTAAGTATGCAAACTTCAGAGTTCCAGCGATGGACAGAAGAGAGCAAAGTGGAGTTGGAATCTTCGTTTTTGATGAAATGGTCAAAAGAGTTTTGACTTCATCAAATGGGTATCGAAGATGCTTGTGATTCAAGAAAGTAAGTGGGAGCATAATAATATTTCTAAAAACCTTGTGTACTTGACACATTGTTAAATGGAAATAAATTTCTTGACACGAATTAGGACTTCACTTGAAAAATAGTTTTTCGATGAAGTGCTTAGGCTAAATAGCCTTAATATTAGGCATGATGATCTATGGAGATAGATTTACCTAATGGGGCTAAGCTATGAATACATATTGACAAGGTGCTAAAACCTTTTAGCATTTAAAACGCCAAGGAGTGATTCTTGCCGAAGTCACATGGAAAGGGTTTTGCAAGACTCGGTGTCTCAAAACACTGATGAGCAAAATACATGATGGTGATTCCACACACTCTTGTGTTTGGATTAATCATGTATTCCATGGTATGTAAAAACAACCAGATATGTCCAATACTCCAAAGTTGTTGCGAGTATAGATACCATAGTGATCAAAGTACTGATCATGGGACAACAGTGAAAGATGTCATTAAGTACTAGAGCAGTACCGATGACATGGTTTCTCGCAAGTGGAGATCATGAAGAGTTCGTTGTAAAAGGTTACATCGATACAGTCTTCATCGATGCTCCATGCGATTTTCGATTTAAGTTGAGGGTTTTGTGATACACAATGTGGTGGCACAGTAGTTGGAAGATGTTCCAAACAAGATACTGTGGCGAATTCTATAACAAAGGCTAAGTATGTTGACGCTTAAGAAGCGACAAAGAAGTTGTTGAATCATATAGTTCATTCATGAACTTAGTATGGTTCCAAGATGGCTTTGGTCTATGGGACACTATTGCAGATAGTTGCTCATAGCTCAGTCTGAGGAATCAGGTTTCGACCAATGATTCACACATATGCAAAGCCAAGTCCACACAAAATATGAATTTTGTGAAAGCGTGAAAACGCGAGGATATGCAAAGTTACACACGGAGCTGAAGTCGTCAGATCCGTTGGACATCAGGCTATACCACATGCGAAGCATATTTTACACCAGTATGCCATAGGTGTAAAGTGCATTAGCATTGACTAGATTATTGACTCTAGTGCAAGTGGGAGTCTGTAGGAGATATGCCCTAGAGGCAATAATAAATGTTATTGATTATCTCCCTGTTCATAATTAGGTTTATGTTCCATGCTATAACTGCTGTGGTTCTCGAGTCTGCAATAACCACGAGGCTCGGAGGAAGACTCATATGCACGTGTGGGATAATAAACGGTAAAATGTATTCCTAGTCAAGCCTCTATGACTGGCTCAAGTATTGCATGATGATCCTGTTTTCCTGATCATGGGCATGGCTATGCCGGCAATTTTGAGGGCACAATTGTTGGTAGAACACTTGTGTTGAATCGACCCAAATTGATGTTATGCTATGAGATACATTCGTCATAAGTTAATGGTTAATAACACAGGAAGTTAATGTTTGCATAATTCCTTAGACCATGAGAGTATCGAGTTTCTTCATGCTTGCTTCATGAACTTTGGGGTTTGTTAAACGTCATCCGTAAATGGGTGGCTATTACGGCGGCTTACGAGTTCATGGAAAAGTATGTCAAGTAACTTGATAGCTCAAGATTGGGATTTGCTCCTCCGACGATGGAGAGATATCTCTGGGCCCTCTCGGTGTTACGGTATCCATCATCGTCTGGCCAGACACAGGGTGATTTGATCACAGGGATGCCGGAACACAGGAACGAGAAAAGAGAACAATACCGGCAACGAGGTAACTGGCATTGTGGACAAGTGTTGATCCACGAGGATGCCGATGTTTCTCACCTCGGGTATTTGTAACATATCGCGAAGCAACAGGAATAGCACACGGCAACTGGAGGTTCACTCGAATATTTATTCGTGTGGGTATAGGGATCGATATGGGTGTCCACGGCTCCGATGTTGATTATTGATCGGAAGGGGTTCCGGGTCATGTCTATGCTTCACCGAACCTATAGGGTCACACGCTTAAGGGTCATCTATCTGCTGAATACTAGACAGGGAGTCTGAGAGAAAATCACCGAAAAAGTTTCGGACGCCGGAAAAGTTTCGGACAGCGGAAAAGTTCCGCAGAGAGGTCACCGGATGAGTTCCGGTGAAACTGAAAAGTTGTTTCAGAGGATACCATAAAGTCAAATTGGTTTTGGCACATGCCTGATAATTCTTGGAGGATGCCAGAATCATTCTGGAAACTTTCTGGAATTTTCTGGGATAAAAACCGGAAATGTTCCGGAGCTGCCGAAACCGCTTCAGATGCTTTTCGCAGATGAAATCACTAAACCGGAATTGTTCCGGCTCGCGTTGAAAATTATTTTGGTGGGTACTAGAATTGTTCTAAGCCCACATGAATATTTTCAGTTCGATCAGACGCTGAAAAATGTCGTCGTGAATAGTGAAAGTGCTTTTTGGGATATTTATTGGAAAGCCACCTTTTGGGGCTTTTCCCAAAAGGCTTCTAGAAGGGCTTGGGGATCAAGGAACCCCCTTTGGGGGGCCCCCATGAAGGTGGGACGTTCACATGTGCAGCTCCTCCATGGAGCTCCACATGGCATCCCATTTTGCACTTAACACCCTCATGTGTGAGCTAGTGCATGGGAGTTTTTGGGTTTTATTATAAAACCACCCTACCCCTTGGTTTTCCTATAAATAGGAGGTGAGTGGGCTGCCATCTCACACACTCTTGCTCTCATACACAAAGCCATGCATGATCTGGCATTCTTCTCTCCCTCCCAGCGAAATAGTTTCGTAGAGCCGAAAGGCTGTCTGGGTTCCGGCAGGAACTAGTTCTGGACGGCGAAGCCCTGCTGGATAGATGATACCGTATGTGTGCAACTCTGTAGAGAGATCGTAGTTTCGGTCTTAGTTTGAGAGTGCCTCCCGAAGGGCTGTCCGTGTGACCGTCCGAGTTTTGGAGGTCCTCCCGAAGGGCTGTCCGAGTGACAGTCCGAGTTTCGGAGGTCCTCCCGAAGGGCTGTCCGCGACACCGTCCGGGGGACTGTGCGACCGCCTCCCGGAGGGCTGTCCGCGGGGCAGATGAGCGTATACATCCTCGCGGTTGGGAGGTTGTAAAATCCTAGCTGCGGGGATCTGCACCGCCGTTCGTCATCGACTCTACTTCCGCTGCGCTACGAGTCGGTAACGAAAGTGATCAAACCTTGTATGCAGTCTCCATAGTGGTCCTGGGCTGGTGCGTAGGTCGGAAAATTTTTGTTTTCTGCTGCGTTACCCTTCACATGCAGGCACACATGCGCGCCACAACTTTCTATGTCACATCGCAGTATATCCCAACACACTGTAGCATGCAGCCTGCAAAGCATTTCTCATCCTGCATGTGAAGATCCCGTCTAATTAGCTCACGCCAGACAATCTTGTTAAACATGTATAAATTGGTGAGAATCATTTGATTGGATCCATGTGGGACTATTCAACATAAAATATCCAGACACATTAATACCATGGGGTGGGCTCTATTTTCTGTTTGTTGATGGTTTACGTGGGCGGGCTGGTGTAACTGGCCCAACAGTTGGACCGCTGGCCCAGTACAGTTTAATTACACGTTCCCAGGCTCATAGAAATATAAGATCAACTCGAATCTGAACACAATGTTTCGCTGTCACAGTTGGTCATTGCGTTGCCCATCCGACACAAGAAGAGGTCTCCGGTTCGAATCCAGAACTAACCAATTTTTTTAGAAACATTTTTTGCTTAGGCAAAGCCAACTCGAAAAAAAAAGTAGACGACGATGAACCCGACGGAAGCAATAGCCACTTTATTATTACTAGCAAAAGAGCCCGTGCGTTGCAACGGGAGAGAAAATAACACACGTTCTTAACCGAATAACCATGACTCAAGACCCTAATAGGTCCACGTCCTTTATTTTCACATGGCATCACATTTGTGTTGCCGACAGTGGCCTCAGTGCTCACATAACGAAAACGCGTTTGAATGTGGTCAGTCCTAAGGCATCTCTATCTCGCGCGCGCGCACGCACACTCGCTTGGAATAAGAAGAGAAATATGTTGTTTTTCCCCGCGAGGTTTTTCAGAGTTGTGCATGCGTGGTTATCGATGTTTTCTTTCCTCTCAATCTGGTTTAAAAATATTTTAAAAATATTTAACAGTTAAAAATAACATCATATTTAGATTCTACACATTTTTCTAATCAAATTTCATATATAACATGTTAAAATCGGAGTTACGGTTTAAAAGATATGGATAATTTTGTTTTAGATAAACTGCGGATTGATTAACCGAAAAGTCAGGGGGTTTTCTGTTAAAACAAAAAAAACGATTCGGCTGACTTAAATATGGACGGCGGGTTGATTACCTGAAATGTCAGGGGGTTTTCTGAGAAAATGCAAAATAACGGTTCGGCCGCGACTTAAACGTGTACTGCGGGTTCAATAAACAAAAAACATAAGGACTTTTTCGCAAAAAGGGGCGACGACGGTGAGCCGACAGAAACACTCCGTGCTTTATTATTAGGTAAAGATTTATTATTTATTATTATTATTTATTATTTATTATTTATTATTTATTATTACTAGCAAAAGTGCCCGTGCGTTGCAACGGAAGAAACAAATTATCACCCTTAGCGCCCCCATCCCTGTTGCCACTTCTTTTCTTTGTCATCATTGTCGGTCACGATGTCCACTACACGGCGAACGTTCCACCTAAGCTTGGAACCAATAAAGAATTGCATCCCTGCATGGACAGACCAGCGAACGGTCGAGATCCCAACCACATCTGCACAATCTAATGCTTGCGCCTTGTGCTTGTGTTATCCGGATTTTACATCGTAGTAGTTTAGTACCAGTCCGTGAAGGACACAAACAACCACCAAATTCAACTTTAGTTTAAAACGATCAACACCTTTTTTTCGGGGTAACACGATCAACACCAAAAACAGTGGAGGTTGTGAGTTTGATTCCAGTCACGGCCAACTATTTTTGCCTCATCTCCTAAACGGGATGGTGGGTTTGATTTTTTGGGAGGGCACTGTTTTTTTCATTGATGGAATGTTACGCGGATGAACGGGGCAGAGGCCAAGTGGCCCAGGACAGACGATCGGTAGAATAGCGTATGAAGAAACGCCATGGACATACGAAATGGGAGGACAAATAATATTATACCTGCATTTATATAAAAAATACACATCATTTTTATTCATAAGATATGAATGAGGGCCGCCTGCCATTGATTCCCGCACCTCCTTCACAAAAATCTGTAATTACCTCTTTTATTTTTCCTTCCTTCTTTATTTCTCATTACTCCTGCAATTAATATGGCGCCCACGACACAATAATTACCGTATATTTCCCCTTCCTCTCTCTTTCCTTTCTCCTTCCTTCTTTATTTCTCATGCAATGTCCGGCCCCACATAATTACCGTCTATTTCCTTTCTCCTTCCTCCTTTATTGCCGGCAGGGCACCACATACCATCTATTTCGTTCCTCTCTCTTTCCTTTCTCATTCCTTCTTTATTTCTCATGCAATTAATGTTTATTTCCCTCATTTGTTCCGTTAAGGACAAATCTTATTCATGCCATATTCTTTGCTTAATTTCCGAAGCAGCTCCTTGATGCTTGACAACCTAAGAACGTATATAAACTGGTAAAAATTTATGTAAAATAGCAAGGTGGGACTATTTAATAAGTAAACAAATAAGAAAAACAGCCTCCAGCCTGCTCCCCTTGTCCGTCCCGTGGGCCGCACCAGTCGGCCCAGCCCAGCACGCCCGTGCTCATTGCCTCGGCCCGAGTACGCCTCGTTCTCTATTCTTAAACAGGCAGACGCCTATGTTAGCACACACATGAGCCTAGCCCAAGTGGTTTGCTGCATTGGCTTACATCCGGTAGACCAGGGATCGAATCCCAGCGTCCACCACTTTTTTCTCTGTTTTTTCTAATTCAAACACACGCACACAAAGGGCCGCGTGGGCCAGACCTAAAAAACGACGGTGAACCCACGGAGTCAATCCGTGCTTTATTATTAGGGAAAGATTAATATTAATATTAATATTAATATATATGGAAGATAGAGACGCTATTCTACTCCTCCGCTCCCTGTCTTCCTATTTTCACTGCTCCTCTCCTTGAGAGTCTTGCCGGCTCACCCGGCATCTCTCCCCTCTCTCTCCGGCAGCCTCGCCTGCCGGAGTGGGGATGGGAGGGGAGCCCGGGCTTTCTCTGTACAGAATAGTAGTAGTATGCTCGGAGTTTGGTGTTATGCCGTTGGACTGCAGGGAGCAGGTGCTGGCGCGCAACACTTCGTGCTTGCCGGAGTCGTCTCCAGCTTGCTCTCCATGGTGGAGGAGGGTTGGAGGCGGATCTGGTATCTCCTGCCTAAATAAGCGCGAGTTGAATCTGGGAGGTGGCGTTCCGGTGGCTTCTTCCCCTTCCTCCTGCCATCATGGTGGTGGTAGGTGGTTGTGGGAGAAAGTCTACCACAACCTTGCCTCCTGGCACAAAGCCTCGCTAGATCCGAGCTTCTGGCGAGGGCAGGATCCTTCCTCGATCCGCGAAAAGGATTCTTATATGGTGCTGGAAGAAGATGATGGGGATCCGGTGCATACTCGATGGTGGTTCTGGGAAGCTACGGCGCCCGAGTTGGCTGGCGGGCTTCTTCCATCGACCCGTCGAATTTTCTGGCCGAAAGGCGACCGAAGTTATTCCTCCCGACCATCGTGTCCCAGGGGAGGCAGTGTTGCTTCTTGGTGGAGTCTGCGGTGTGCCATCACAGAGATCTCGTTGGACCAAGTGGTCCGTCCCCGGCGCCGGCGGTGATTCGATCCTCCAGGAAGCGGCTTGGACCCGATTGCTTCTCCAACTCAGTCCAGGGTCTTTTATGTAAAGTTCAGGGGCATGTTTGCTTTTTCTACTTTAACTAGGGTCCTGGATGTAAGATGTATTGCTCCACCGCTTTAATCAATGCAGTGTTGGGTCCTTCGTGGCCCTTCTTCTGTTCAAAAAAAAGAAACATATATATTTAGTATATTTCAAAATTTAAACAAAAAATAAAAAATAAAGGAATTAACGGAAAAAGGAACAAAAGCAATTAATTATGTAAACCAGCAGCTCTCTACTGGGCTAGCCTCCGTTATTTATTGGGCGTCTCTCGTGGCCAGTGTAGTGGGCCATAGGCTGACGTTAATGAGCCTGGCAGACAATCTGGCTCAGCTATGCTGGATGGGACAGGAACGAGGCTGCCCCGAGAGCAACAACATATGTACCAACATTCAGGTTCCCCTTCAAAAAAAAATCTGAATGAAGATCAGGGCGGCTCGGCGCTCTTCACGGGACACTGGTGATAAGGGAGGCTCTCTCGTTGGCGGAGAGGACTTGCTTATTCAAAGGTCACCTCTTGATTGTCTTAGGGTGATTAATACCCTGAATGAAGACTCAAGGTCAGAGGTGCATAGCCTGATGGCATTGATTTCTGTCATGAGAACTGTAGCACAAACTGGAAGCTCACAGGCTAGCTCGATCATCACTTAGAAAATGTTCTCGAATTTGAAAAAATGTTTCAGTGACAACCTATGAAAACATGTTCAGAGAAAAATGTTCGTAAATTTGAAAACTTGTTCACGAATTTGACAAAAAATAGTGAACGAGCTTTGAAAAAGCTTCAGCGAAAAAATTTCATTAGTTTTTTCAAATTCGTGAAAATTATTATGAATAAACAAATTTCTCAGTGGAAATTGTCCGTGAAGTTGAAGAAACTTCATAAATTTGACAAAATGTTTGCGAATTTGAAAAATTTCAAGACTTTATAAAATGTCCGTGAATGTGCAAAAATTATCTTGAATTTGACAAATATTCTAGAATACAAAACATTCTAAAGTTTATAAAATGAATAGAGAAAGTAGAAAAATAAACAGAGTATACAAAAACAAAAAACGCAAAGAACATACAGATTTTTGTTTCAACGATACAGATGCGCTACAGAAAGCACTAGGAGGCTAGCGCTACAATGGACCGGCCCAGAATCGAGCACTAGGAGGTGACGGGGGCAATCGCGCTGTGAGCGATTCAGTTTTAAAATTCTGTTTCAAATACATGTTTTTATGTCTATTTTTTCACGGACATTGTGTATTTTTTATAAACATGGAAAATATAGTTTTATACACGTTTAAAATTTTACAAATTAATGAAAAAAATCAAGCACATGGTTTTGAATACATATTAAACATTTTTCAAATACACGTTGACACATTTTTATGAATGATATAACATATTTTTAAGCTAAACCAACAGTTTCCGTATATTGCATAAACATTTTGTATAAGTTTTGTGAAAGTTTGGGGAAACCCGTGCACATTTTCAAATGCAACTTTCATGTTTTTGAATGGTACAAACTATTAGTATTCAATTGCACAAACATTTTTTTAAATTGTATACACATTTTAAAAAATGTCACATGCGTTTTTCTTAAATGTGTTACTCCCACCGATCCAAAAAAAGTTTCATGATTTAAGTTCAGTTTTAGTTCAAATTTGAAATAAAACCACGAGACTTTTTTGAATTGGAGGGAGTAACATTATTAAAATGTCACAAACCATTTTTGACTGCAATCAACATTTTATTTAATGACCTAAAAAATTACATTGTGTTTAATCTATTTCAAATTCATGGTATTTTAATCAATTTTATGTTTGGAATATGTGTATGCAGAATATTTGCAAAAAAATATATAACGGAAGACAAAAACGAACGAAAAGAAACATGGGAAAAATGAACTAACCTGGAAGCTACCTGGGTCGGCACATTTGTAGTGAGGCCTGACAAGAGGGCACACTCCGTCTTGCACTAAGCGGGACATAGTCGCTCCCGATTCAGGAGGGTGTGATCGTGATAAGCGATGCATGAGGGAGAGGGGTATAGAAAATTGGACCATGTAATTTGGCCTATTTTAACGTGAAAAATAGGGTCTTCTCTATAAATAAAAATACACGATCAATACCAACAATGCACAATCATGATTGTTATATGCTACTTACAAGCAGAGGTAGTGCGACCGGTCATGATGTTTGGACAAGTAGCCAAGGCACTTCTTGGTGGTTGGACAAAGAGCATCGCCGAACTCTAAGAAGCGAGCCCACACACCCCGGCCACTGCTACGGGAGAGCCTGCCGCGTTCGCGCACCTGCTTCGAGTGTCACGGCTTGACGGCGAGATGGCTGGAGCTATCGGCTTCCGCATCGTGTCGGGTGTGCTTGTGCGACGGTTACACGGCGCGGCCCCGCGCCTGTGAGCTCCCCAGCCATGGATCTATGAGAAATGTAAACTAGCGCGCGGAATCGCTCGCCGAAGTAGTGAAAATTGACGGCAGAGTAAGGAGGATTGCGGCGGAGGGGCGGGTAATATGGAGGATGCGAACCCTAAAACGTCTGTTGTCCGTTAAATATAATGGCACGGAGGAATATATGGGCCGCATGTATATTATTTTTATGGTCGGGCCATTTTTAGCGGATCTGTCGGGCCCAAAAAATCACAAAACCTATAAAACGCCGGGAATTAAGGCCGACGAGATTTTAGCGGATATGATCGAGTTGCTCCAAGGTATCTCTAATGCGAACCCTCAAGTTGCATGCGTTCATTCGGACAACACATTCCGAACGTGTTTTGCCATCCAACGTTGGTTCTGTATCCGTTCGCTGGCTAGTCCGGACTCTTTTTTCCCACAAACTGGAACCAAACATGTGATGGCTTTGCGGAGGTCCGGACATCTGTTGGTGTCCGTCCGACCAAACAAAAGCTAACATGTGCTCATCTCTCTTCTCTCTCCTTCCGCGCCTCTCTTCTCTCCGAGACCAATACTAAAAGCTGACAACAAGAGCACGACCAAGGCACCTAGACCATTGCGGCTTCGACGACTCGAGCGGCCGCACCTCGTGTGGCGCTGCTTCGCCGTCTGCCTGGCTCGACCCGACGTCGGGAACCGTGCCTGTAGATGGGCAACACCATGTGGGAGCTCCATGGAGCTGCGTGGACAGGAGCGTAGAGGAGCCGTGCCATCTAGTGGCTGACAGAGCCGGGGTCATCGCATTGAAGTGCACCGCCACGATTTGAGGTGCTGCTCGATGGCGAGTTGGCATGAGCTGCCACTTGGTGCCGAGCCTGACGGAGCTCCGCGCAAAGTTAATATGTAACTAATCCAGTTTTAGAGTTTAGGGGATATGGATTTATCAAAAATGATTTTATGAGGAAACTACACTTTCCTCTTTAAAAAACAGCTAGCATTTAAAACCGTGCTTTGAATTACTAAGTTAGAGGGTACCCTTTGCAAAGGTATCTATTCACCTCCTCTCATTAGAGATGATAAATCACACTGTGTTTACGCCACACTTGTCCCAACATGAAAGCTTTTCCGTAGATTTAATATTTCACACGAGGAAATACAAAAAAAAAGTAAAAAAATGAGCAAAATCCACCCCGCCCCAAAAAAATAACTAAAAAAAGTGTCCCCACGGGTGTGTCAACGAGCGACACATGGCGGCGGTTAGCCGTACCACGCGGCAGCTGCCTGTGCACCCACGCCGCCCTATGTGAACTCTTCCAAATGGATACCCTTTGACTAGTTTGCCTCCACGAATCGAACATAGCTCGAATCATTAGGTCCCTTCGATATAACCAGTCCACCACCAAAGTTCAAGCCTAGACTTGACATTGATGCTTGCATTTTTTCTGAAATTGTTTAAATTCTTTTGACGATGTTCGTTCAGTGAAAAGAGACATTTCAGTCGACTAAGAAACGTTGGTGTTGACTTCGTTGGAGACATATCCAGCTGGCCCGTGTACAAATAAAAGAAAAAAAATAGCCGGTATCCTCCTCCCGCCTGGCCCATGTGTACACCACAACCCAACCAGATGGAAAACGACGACGCATACATGGCGCGCGCAGAAAATGGAACACGATGGATCGGACGCGCCGCTAAATAAATACTGTGAGACTGATCGAATTCGCCAAAGCGTGCGGTGATCGGCTGTTATAAGAATCGTTTGGCCGTGACAGACAGACAGGCAGACGGTGACATGGACGACGCGTTACGTGTCAGCGCACGGTGGACTGTGACGGGCGGACGGAACCCGCACGTGCCAGTGCCACACGCATCGCCACGGTCACGCCTTGCGTCGGAACTCGGAGCGGCGCTCCGACACGTGCGTGAGTGTGCGCGCGGATGACGATGAGGTGAGGTGAGGTGAGGTGGAGGACGCATCCATCCATCCATCGCTCCTCCTCGCCACGGTGAAAAACGAGCTTCACATGCGTCCTCCATTTGTTCCAACCTTTCAGAAATGGTACATCATCGATCTCAAGTCCATCGGCACCGTCTGGATTGGTTGTCGGCTCCGACGAGAAATAGTTGGGCATGGGAGACGGCGGCGTCTCGAGTCCCGTGAGTCGGTTCGTGTCTCATGTCCAATTCTACCTCGTCGGCAACCGGACCAACGCTCTGGGAGTGCAGGCGGCAGCCAGACATGGACACGACGGAGGCGGACGAGCTTCGCTTAAATACCGTTTTACGTTGCATGTAATAGTATGGATTTGAGACTTCTAATTTGAGGTATCCAGTTGTATAATGGATTATTTGAGACTTGGTCGGTTACTGTTCGGGTGTTCGCGGGGCATTTGAGGGGGTCGGATTTGTCTAGTCCGGTTGTAGATGCTCTTATAGTACACAAAAACCAAGCTCCTCGTACTCCTCTTCTGTGCAAGTTGGTTCGACCTGCAATGTTGTATGGCGCTGAGTGTTGGCCGACTAAAAGGCGACATGTGCAACAGTAAGGTGTGGTGAAGATGTGCATGTTGAGATGGATGAGTGACCACACAAGGAAAGACTGAGTCCAGAATGGTAATATACGACATAGAGTTGGGATAACACCGATTGAAAAGAAGCTTGTCCAAGTTCGTCTGAGATGGTTTGGGCATATTCAACGCACGCCTCCAGAAGCCCCAGTGCACAACGGACGGCTAAAGCGTGCTGATAATGTCAAATGAGGCCGGGGTAGACCGAACTTGACATGGAAGGAGCCCGTAAAGAGAGATCTGAAGAGCTGAAGTATCATCAAAGAACTAGCCATGGATAGGATAGGGATGCGTGGAATCTTGTTATCTATGTGACAGAATCATTAGTTGGTCACGAGATACGATGGGTTTCATCTTTAGCCTACCCCAATTGTTTGGCATTAAAGGCTTTGTTGCCATTGTTGTTGTTATTGTCGTTGCAAGTTTGGTGAAAATTAAAATATATTTGTGCTTTTGTAAATGATGAATAGGAGAGAGATGAGAATGGAGTGAAGAGACGAAGAAGGCGATGTCAGGTCTCTCTCAACTTTTAGAGGACGCCGGTACGCTCGGTTGACTCTCACCTCACCTCACCTCATCCATCTGCTGCCTGTGGTGAATTTGATTGATGGAAAACGGGATCCAATCCAAGGCCAGTTCGTACTCTACTCCCGCAAGATGACCGTAGGGATTTTCCGGCGAAAAGAAGAAGATAAAGGGCACGTACCAGGCAAGAATAAAATATGCAGACCGACCGTAGGCTGATTCCTGTAAATGACCAAAAATGAATAAGAATTGTGAAAACAATGACAAGTGGCGATTAAACAAACAAATGAGCAAACAAGTGGAGATCCCGTGAATAATCTACACTTGTTCTATCCTCTTGGAGTAATTATTAATCTAGTACACGATACAATGAACTAAGCTCACAGGCGGCATCTTCGCCGTCAATGAAACTTTGATCATCCTAGACGAAAAATTTGAAAGTGCACATTGTACTGCACGGTGACTGACAGGAGGGGGCGGTACATGCAACGAATGACCGAAATAATTTCATATTGACAAAAGGACGATAAAAAAATGAACAGGTAGGGAGTACTTCAAATGGATGGAAAGGAGGTGATGTCAGCACGCCTGCACGAGTTGACTATCGTGACCACCGTCCCGGCTTGAGCCACACGACGATGGAAGGCTGACATACAGGGGTAGTTTCGTCTTTTACCGGCTCACCGCTCCACCCTGTGGAAACTGCTAGGCGCACCGGGCCAACTCCACCTCGCGCCATGGCCACACTTGGGAATTTCCTTGGCCTCCACGCAGGGAAAATTTATGGCGCTTACAAGTATTAGCTGCACAACTGCACAATTACATAGTACTCCACACCAGCTAGGGTTTGGGATGAAAGAGGTAAAGCAATGTGTGTAATACTCCTTTAAAATTATGTAGTATGCTCTAAGTTTATGTACAATGTAGGACAGTTGCGTAAATTATTTGGACTACACGCACACTTGTAAAACAATATCGTGCATATATCTATGAGCTTAGTTACTCTAAGGCCTCTTTTAGTTCATAGGATAGGAATATCATAGGAATAGAAAACTTGTAGAGAATGAGATGTCATGCATCTCAAATTCTATGAATAAGATTGGAAAAAAAATCTCATTTGCTTCGCATCATTGATTTTTTCCAAGCAAATGTTTATTTTTCTTTGAAATGTGAACTATGGGAACAATTTTTCATATAGGATTATGTAGGAAATTTTCATATAGGAATCATATATCCTATGGAATTCCTACGAAATCCCTACAAATAAATGAAGGCCTAAACTTTTCATAGTTGCGTGAATTTGCAACCCCTGCGGCATGGGCATGCACGGTAGCCCTCATGGTTGTGTTTTCTTAGATATATTTTATTTATGTAACGAGTTTTCATGTTTCTTTCCCGTTTGCGTTGCCTTTAAAAATATGGCCGCGTTCTATGACGCGAGAGGGGGGGGGGGTCTCCTGATTCATCCTCAATGACATGTGCCTTCCTCTGATAGTCACTTTAGATCAACATCTCTCACTGTCATTTCTGTGGCCAAAACCAATGATGAGCCAAAGGATAAGGGGTTGACGGGTTACGAGGATGCACTATGTGCTCGTATTCACCTCTTGGTACGTTACTTATTGGCTCACACCATGTGAAATGATTGAGCATTTGCCATATGTATATCGGTAAAGTTTAGCTCGATATAACGAGAGATGCATTTCCCCGATATGGTTTGTCGGCTGAATACATTGTCTACACCCAAAGATATCCATTGGGTTGTTACTCGCATTGAACCGAAGAGATAAGGGTAAGGCACTGGATCAACAAGTGAGAAGGAGGCACATGGTTCACTCATATTCAACCGCTAGGTACGTTACTTCACAAAAAGGAGTTGGTCTGACGCAACTATGTTGAGCTGAAGGGATAAGAGGGAGGCACTAGATCGGCAAGTCGCCGAGGAGCGTGTGGCGTGCTCATATTCAGTCGCTGGGTATGCTACTTCACAGAAAGAAGTTGGCCTGAAGCAACTATGTTTAGCTGAAGTGATAAGAGGGGGGGCACTAGATTGACATGTCAGGGAGAAGGCGTGTGGCGCGTGCTCGTATTCAGCTGCTAGGCATGTTAAAAAAGTTGGTCTGACGCAACTATGTTTAGCTGAAGGGATAAGAGAAAGACACTAGATTGACAAGTCAAGGAGGAGGCGCGTGGCGTGCTCGTATTCAGCCGCTAGGTATGTTACTTCACATAAAGAAATTAGCCCAACACAACTATGATGAGTTGAAGGGATAAGAAAGAGACACTATATGAACAAGTTAGGGAGGAGATGCGTGGCGTACTTGCATTCAACCACTAGGTATGTTACTTCACAAAAATACATTGGCCCGACGCAACTATATTGAGCGGAAGGGATAAGAGAGGAGGCGCGTGGCGTGTTCGTATTCAAGCGCCTGGTACGCTATTCCACACCAGTTGACCTGGCGCAAGTGAAATGATGGAGTATTTGGCATATGTATACTACCAAAATTAAGCTCGATGTAGTGCAGGAAACCCCATTAAGACTAGAAGGAGCAGAATACTTTGCAAGTAATTTCTTCATTATTGGTTGCCCGATGAATACTTTGTTGTGCCATTTCTCCATCCGCTGTAGAGACACGGTTATGCGGTTCACGTCATTACCATTAGCCGTGTCTTGTGTAGCTCTCTATGTCGAGTTTTCGTGTCACTTCCTCCTTTTCTGCATAGGATTTTCCATTTTTGTCATGTCGTAGACGATCGATGTTGGGGTGGATCTGATCCACTTAACCATTAATTGTAGATTCATTGTCGGAACTGATGTTAGCCAAAAGGATGAGCAGGAGGAGCTGCTTCGCAAGCTCGGGCGAACGCATGGCATGCTCATATTGAGGCGCCCGATATTGTCATTTGGCATAAGTTGACCTAGCACAAGCCGCGCACCACGAAATAATGGGGTGTTTTCCATTCGTCCACTACAAAAATTAAGATCATTGTTGTATGGGGAATCAATTTTTTTTTCTGCAGGAATACCGGGAAACATTATTAAGACCAGAAGAGACGGGACACATCGAGGAGTCATTTCTCCATTGTTTTTTTTTTTGCGAATGAAAATCTTGTATTACTCAGCCAAGAAGTTATTACAATCAGCCAGTGCTAGCTCAACTGCAATTGGAGGGCCAGATCCAATCCAAGTCATGGTTCTACCTTCCATTCTAGCAAAATTTGCTAAACTATCACTAACCTTATTTTGGGATCGATTCACATGAGTAATACAAGTTTCACGTAAAGACATAAGGTATCTAATTTCTCTGACAAGAGAAGCATAGATAGATCTATCATGGTCTGGACTTTGGATCATCTTCACGGCTACCAGAGAATCAAGCTCAATGGCTATCGGAGACTCGCTTCTCTGAAGAGCAAAAGACAAACCCTCCATGCAAGAACTCAGCTCTGCTTCCAACGCTTCACGACATGAGAAAAACTGCCTACAAGCAGAGAAAATAATTTGCCCCTGTACATCCCTTTGCACCATGCCTGAACCAGCGCCATCCATAGCAAAGGATCCATCACAGTTCAGTTTTACCCAGCCAATACTTGGAGGCGTCCATGTAGGAGTAGCTACCATCGTAGGAGCATCACATGGTCCGTACAACACGCGGTCATAGCCAACCGGTGTTTTTCCTTTCCGAGGGTCCACATTAGAGTTCATCTTGATTGCCAAAATGCTTTCCAAATAACTGACTAGGAATCTTTTAGAGGCCTCCATCGTGGGTGGTGGCTTGTGGTGAACAATCTCATTACGGATATACCAGCACCGCCACAACGTCAATAGAAGCATGCTTCTCTCAACATCCTATGGGTTTCAAGAACATGAAAAAGCCATTCTCTTCCAGTATTGCGTACCTCATCGACAACCGGCAGGATCCAAACTTCAGACATAACTAGCCAAAGCTCACGCGCCCTAGGGCATCGGATTAATGGGTGAAAATTGTCCTCCGGTTCAAGACCACACACAGGGCACATATTTGTAGTTTCCAGCGTCCTTTTATGCTTGTTCTTCCACGTTGGTAATGAATCTGTAACTACTCGCCATGCAAAGTTGCGTACAGTTGGCGGCACCTCCGTGGACCAGACCAAGCTCCATGCAAACCTTCTTCCATCAGGCGCTGTACTTGATGCAGTAGCGCTGTCCCTTTTTTGAGGAGTTCGAGACCATAACTAATAGCTTGCCAAGAAGACGACGCATTACCGGAGAAGACCGTATCTTCAAGCTTGCCATCAGGGTAATAACGAGCTTTAAGTAACCGTGCGCATAAGCTATTAGGCCTATCAATTAATCGCCAGGCTTGACGGGCCAAAAGAGCTTGATTGAAAATTCTGTAATCACGGAACCCAGCCCCACCTTTACACTTTGGTTGAAGTAATTTTTCCCATGCATTCCAATGCACCTTCCGTCGACCGTTTTTTGAACCCCAATAGAAATTCCTCACCATCCTCGTGAGATCATCACACACCGAGAAAGGGAGCTTAAAAACGCCCATGATATACGTGGGAAGGGCTTGGGCTGCGGACTTAATCAACACCTCTCTACCAGGCTGTGCTAAGCACCCATCTCCCCACTAAATCAATCTTTTGGTCAGACTTGCTTGTAAGTTTTGAAACCGGCCCTTTGACATGCGACCATCCGGGGTAGGTAGCCCTAAATACTTTTCCTCAAACACCGGCTGCGTGACATCAAGGACTAATCTGACGTCCTCCTGATTAGCCACTGGACAAGCAGGACCAAAAAATATAGAGCATTTATTAGGATTCAGATTTTGCCCAGTAGCTCGTGCATAAAGGTCCAGCGCCTCCTTAACTTTAATAGCTTGATCATGAGTGGCCTCAAAAAATAACATGGTGTCGTCCGCAAACAACATATGTGAAAGCTCTGGTGCTCTACGACAAATCTTTAGGGGGGTAATATTTCTAGTATGAACACCACGCTTCAAAATGGCAGATAAGCCGTCAGCAACAAATAAGAACAAGAATGGCGATAATGGATCACCTTGCCGTAGCCCCCGCGACGGTGCAAATGAATCCAAGAGGGTTCCGTTTAATTTGACAGAATACCTCACCGATGTGACACATGTCATAATCCAGTCCACCCACCGATGAGAGAAACCCAACTTTTGCATCACTTGCTTCAAGAAGACCCAATCAACTCTATCATATGCTTTCAATAGATCCACTTTGTACGCACAAAAGCTTTTTGTTGGATCCTTCTCCTGCTTTATACGATGAATGCATTCAAAAGCCATAAGATATATCCATTGTTGTTTCCCCGCCGAACGAAAGGCATACGGCCAAAGATATACCATTACTAGTTGCAACAAGTTGCCATTATAAATATAAATAAATAATTAAAGTATGCCCAGACCGGTTGCTTGCCGGCGCAAGTATGCTCTACGCGTTTGCAACAGAGATCCCGTGTGGATTTTTATTCCTTGCCATTAGAGTAATCAACGTTGTAGACTAGGCTCAAAGACATCTTGCCCATTAATTAATCACATATATAAGCAAGCAATCAACGTTGTACTGCCAGCACGTAATTCCTGTTTTACTGTACACTGACAGCAGGAGCAGTGCAAGTATGGAACAACAAAGTAATATTATATGGAAAAGGACAATAAAATAAAATACTCTAGAAAACAAGGAGATAAAGAGAGTGATGTCAGGATGCTTGGTACATGCTGACTACTGTGACCGGCGGTCCAGGCTTGAGCCACACGATGATGAAAGCCTCGTTGGATATGGACAGGGGCAGTTTCGTCATTTGCTGGCTCACCGCTCCATCCCTTGAAAACTGCTAGGTGCACCCCGGCCATGCACCGTGTCCGCAATTGGGAATTTTCTTGGCCACCAAGCCTCAAACAATCATGACATATGTATATGGAATTGTACATCTACAACTGTATGGTATAATCTAAGACATGGGTAAATTAACAAGCAATTCTCTTCTGTTTAATTAATGGATGAGGCAAAAAAATTGACTCTGTTAAAAAAAAAGACATGGGTAGGGATGAAACAAGTGAAACACCGTAAAGTTTACGCGTAATATAGGCTGATGATGTGAACTATCTCAACAATGTCGCACTTGTAGTTTTGTAAAACAATGGGATTTGTATGTCTACTGCAACATGATTTGTTTACTTTAATAGTCACGGCATGAAATTTGTCGTGCCTATGGCATTTGTGGCCTCTTGACACACAAGGTCACACTCGTCGATGTGTTCCTCGGATGTGCTTTGTTTCTGTGACGGTTATTTGTTAATGCTACTTTCTTTTTTGCGGCATACTAGTTCTTTTTCGGGGTTATGAGCAACACTACTCATCATTACTTTGTTCTTGGAACCAATGTTGAGGCAAAAGGGATAAGTGAGAGTCACGGGATCGACATGTTGAGGGGTTAGGAAGAACGTGGCGTGCTCATTTTCAGATGTCTTGTACGGTCGACCATCACGAACAAAAAAAAATCAAGGGAACATTTATCGTAAGATTACTAAAGCACGGCTCAATGTCACATAAGGGTCATGGGTCGGCCGATGCGTGGCGTGCTCAAATTCATTGCCTTGGGGTTGCATCTTAAACATAGGTTGACCTGCCGCGACGCAAAACAACGAGTTCTCCCGTTCCTTCCCCCTTGGGCATCATTTCTAGATTTTCGTTTGTCATGTTCTAGGCCGCTGATGGTAGGGGTCGGCGGCAAATGGCCCTCATACACCTCTCATGACTCGTCTTTGACCAATAAAACCCTTTTGATTGTCATTGTGTGCTCGAAAACGACGTTCAACCGAAGGGATATGGGGAGCGGTTGCTGGATCTACACAGATTAGGGGGACGCATGGCGTGCACATATTCAGGCTGACCGATATGGCATTACGCTGTATTTTTTTTGTATGGGTTACTTTGTCGTATTGATGATCACAAGTGATTTCGAGCCAAAGGGATAAGGGCGAGGGGGGGGAGTCTAGAGGACATGTGGCATGCTTCTATTCGGTGATCTGACCTTACCAACTACCGGGTCAGACATTGCATGACGTGCTCGTACTCAGTAGCCAAATCGATTTCCTTGGAGACAACAGGTTCTTGTGTCCTTTCCCTTTTCGCAACGTCTCTAGATTTGACTTGATTTTGTCGAGTCCTAGGACGATGATGTTAGGCGTCGACGCTAGATGGCTCCCTTCCCTCTCTCATGTCCGGTTTTCGACCAGGAAAGAGCTCTTGATTATCGTTTCGTGCTTGGGACCGCCGTCGAACAGAAAGGATAAGGGGAGGCGAGGCGGGGTGGGATGGACCTGCTTTAGGTGGACACATGTCGTGCTCGTATTCAGCCTGCCCAGTACGGTATTACTCCGCGTTAATCGAACCGACAAAGCGTGAAATAGCTGGGCATTTGCCATCTATACGCATCCATATGCACTAAAGTTTAGCTCAGTGTTGACCAAACATTTTTAAGCTGAGCAGAATTCTTTTACCAGGTCATTTCCCAATTATTAGCCATTTCCAATTATTGTTTTGCCTCCTGTGTTGAATATGAATACCAGCTGGTACCACAAGTACCAAAGATATCCACAAGGAGCAGTTTTTATTATTATAATAATGATCAAAAAACAGAGAAATGGTCCTACCACGAAACTACTACGCGCACACGTACGCTACACGCCTTTGCAATGGAGGGAGTATTTGATTGGAGTAATAATCACATTGTAGACTGAGCTCAAAGACATCTTGGCCATTAATTAATTAACCAAGCACATATATGAACAAACGCAACATTGTACTAGTGCGTTAACTCCATTCTTACTGCACGTTAACAGCAGGAGTACCACAAAGAGAATGCCAAAATGATTTTACATAGGGAGAAGATACTGGAAACAATCACCGCAAACAAAAAGATATTAGAAATAGAACGAGGAGGAAGTACTAAAGATAGTGATGTCAGAAAAGATGCCTTGTAGTAAATGTTGACTGCCTTGCCATCTTGAGCTACACGGGTTGGAGCTAGCGAGGGGCAGTTTCATCATTTTCAGGCTCACCGCCCCACACCGGAGAGATCTGCTAGGAGCACCTCACTCAGCCACGCATCATGACCACAATTGGGACATTTCTTGACCACCACGGATGAGAAGAAAAAAAATCATGGCATATTTGTGCATGGAATTGCACATGTATCACGATTGTGTGCTAGTAATACAATCTAATCTAAGAAAGATAGGGTTAGGGATGGTTGACACAAGTAAACGTTGTAAAGTTTTATGCGCAGGGGTTGCTCGTAGTTTTGGTGATCGGAAGTGACGCCGGGACGAATGGATAAGGGGGGGAGAGTCGGTGGATCTAGAGGACGTGTGGCGTGGTTATATTCAGAGGTTTGATATCGTCGACTACCGTGGACTTGGTCTGCAAAGGTTGACGTGACGCAACAAAGCAATTATCATACGAATACTAAACTTCAGCTGAACGTTGACTAAGCGCCACGGACCGGTCGATGCGTGGCGTGCTCGTATCCAGTCGTAAGACCGATTGCGTCGGGGACAACGAGTTGTCTTGCCCGTTCCCTTCGTGCGGCGTCTTTAGATTTTCTTTCGTCGCGGCCTATGCCGATGATGTTAAGTGTCGACAGCAGACGACCTTCCCGACCCTCTCACGACCAATTTCGAGCCAACAAAGCGCTTTTAGCTGTCGTTTCGTGCTCGGAATCGACGTCGAACCGAAATGATAAGGGGGGAGACGCGGCGTCGACACGGTTTAGACGGGGCACGCGGCGTGCTCGTATTCAGCCCGCCCGATACAGCGTCACCCCGCGCAAGCTGAACTGACAAAGCGCGAAATAACGGGGACATTTGTCATCCATACTAATCCATATGTAGCACTACCAAATTTTAGCTCATTGTTGACTTAGGGGGTTGTTAAGATTAGAAGCGGAATATTTTTGCCAAGTCATTTCCCAATTATTCTTGGCCATTTCTCAATTATTGTTTGCCCCCTTGAACTTGAACATAAATATATACTGTATCAGTTCGGTACCACAAGTACCAAGGATATCCACAAGGAACAGTTTTTATTAATTAATGTTTAAAATAAAGAAACTGGTTTGTTGGAGCGAAACTGCTAGGCGCACACAGAGCCGTCCGTCCCAAAGTTGCGGCCTTTTTGTATGTTTTTGGTGCCCTTTTCGGGGGAGGGGAGCGCGCAATCAATCAATAAAGACAGGCAACAAGCAGAGAGAGAGAGAGAGACAGAGTAGAGAGAGAGAGAGAAAGCGAGCGTCTTCCTCCTCCCCAACTCCGGCGGCGAAACCTGCCCATTCCCCGGCGGAGTAGCCCCGCCGCATGGCCGGGAGCGACGGATCGGTGGCGTAGGTGAGCGCCGCACTCCTCCCCGGCCCCCGATTCGCGCCTCATCCCTCTCTTTAAGCCAAGATTAATTGTTTACTTTAGATAAGCCACTTCTCCCTCTTCTTGCGTGGGGCGGCGGGTTGCTTGCAGTGCGGGGGAAGGAGGATGGAGATGAAGTGGTGGGATGGAGATTTCTTTGTTTGTTTTCTGCGTGGAGGAGTTTGGAATCGCGTAGCCGCAGCCGCAGCCGCAGCGCTGGCTTTGCCTTGCTGCCCAGCTTATGCTTCCCCCCTTCCTCCTCCTCCTCCATACGCTGCTGGCTGGGAAGGTTGCCTTCCGCCGGGGGAGAAGCAACCGGCACGGCTGCTCTGCTTAGCCCCCTCCCCTCTCATCCGCTCTGCTATTTCATGGCCGCATCACCCCCCAGTGCTACAAATTAAGCTGCGTCCTGCTCCCACATTAGCACTCCAACAACCCCATCAACCCTACTCTACTTTGGGCGGCGCTAGCTTCCTCCTCCTCCTCCCGTTCCTCTGCTTCTTCCTCTTGCTGCTGGTGGTGAGTCGCTGCTCTCAATCGATTTCTCTCTCCCTCCCCCCTCCCCCAACCCGTCGCTTTCGCTTCGATTTCCTCCCAGATGCGGCTCCGCTCTCCCCCCTCTCCCAATTTCACTCTGCAGCGACCAAAGGGGGGTTTCTTGGGGGGGGGGGGGGGGGGGGGGGGGGTTCGATTTGTTCCTCTTCTTGGTCGCGGTTTCCTCTTGGTTTTCTCAGTTCGATCTGCGGTTTCCGTCAATATTCTACTACTTGCCCTCCGGCTCTGACCATGGATGGGGTTCTACAATTTGGGGATCTTTTTGTCCGATTTACTACTCATGGACGCGCACCCAGCTTCCCTAATAAATTACTGTCGTTGTTGTTGTTGATGTACTGCTAGTTGCATAATAAAATAGGTCTATCGAGTTCGAACAAGAAGATGGATAGATAGATTGATTTGGGAAATAATAAAAACAAATGTCGTCCTTATCTGATCTTGTTTCTACCCCTGAAAGCCCTAGAAAGCACCCAACTTTTCCATTAATTTACTATTGTTCCGCGAGGAACAACTTTAGATTATTATTTTTCCGGGCACCGCCTCCTCCGCTGACGAACTTTTTGGTCGTCTCCTTCTTCTCCTTCTTCTTCTTCCCCACCACACCATCGCCATTCCGACGGACCTTTTCCTCCCCGGAATCCGGCCAGAAACGGAAACGGAAGGTGGGTTCCCATTTCTTGAGGGGGGGCGGTTCCCCTTTTGCCTCGACACCCTTTCCATCCCTGAGATTCTTCTGTCTGTTTTCCCCTTGGAAGAATTCCAGGTCACGCTGTTGTCATGCTGCCTAAAATTAGCACATAATCAGGGGGTTTTTTCCACCTTAAATTAGGGTGATGAGACGAGACCAGAACGCAGTTTCTTGAATTTTATTTTTATTATTAGTGCATTGTGTTTGCCCATCTCATCGAATTTAGGCGGCATGCACGCATGCGTGCGTGCGGTTGCTGGGGGCAGTGGGGCTTTCTGTTTCGGGGCGGCGACGTCCCGGAACAGCTAGGCAGTTGCCTCTATCTGTCCACTGTCCAGCATTATCTGCTTGTTTCTTTCTTTCACCTTGTTGTCCACTAATTGAATTGATTCTTGACCAGGCAGGCAGTTGAGGGGCTGAGGAGGTGAAAGAAAGAGACAACGAAAGAAGGAAGAAGGGGGGTACAGCGCCTTCCTGCACCCATGGTGATAGCTTCTGGAGTGATTGACAGGGGACACCTGTCCTCGTTCGGCCCACCGCCCGACTCGTCGTCGTCGTTCTTCTCCGAAGACCTTGTCCCCACAGAGGTTAGCAAAAAAGAAGAAGATAATAGATAGAGATAGAGCCTGTGTTTGGTTTCTGTTGGCAAATAATGCGGAATAGCAGTAGCGGTTGCGCCCCACATGATTCGTTTTCTTAGTTTCTTATAAATATATATGTGCTTTGATAATGCAGAGGCAGGTTGGATTCTGGAAATCGGAGTCAATGGTGGATCAGAGAGGTGCGTATCATGCTTCTATTTCAAAAATGCGTGATCATTGTTTCGTGGCTGTTGCTTCTTGCGTGGTTGGAGGTGTTCAGTTGGGTGTCCTCTTCTCAATTCATGCCGCGGCCTAAATAAAATGTCCTGGTTTTCCTTCGTGCTCGGTGTTGGTAGTTGGTGCAGTGCTGGAATTATTGATGCTCCAATAAAAATCCACTAAAAAAGATGGGGATGCATACCTAACTTTCCTTATCCAGCTCTTACCTTGGGGGGCAGTTTGAAACTTGTGTTTCATGTTTTTCGGGGAGGTTTTCTGGCTGGCATTTATTCGGGTCATTTCCAGCCAGTTCTCTGTAGCTGATCCAACTAACTGGTTGAAACCAGAAATTAGGCTGTTGCATCAGTTTGGTTCAGTTTTTTTCCTTGCCGAGGAACTCCCACCTGGATTAGTTATGTATTACTGTACCTAATAATATAGGCATCCGATTTTAGTAGCATTTCGGTTTGGTAGGTAAAGATATCAGTGGTGCAATTCGGCAGGGGATGAGTGGGGACGTTTTCTTACGGTGGGAATGGTTATGGAATGTTGGCTGAAGACAGTTTGGTAGGAATTAGTTGGGAGGTTAACTAAACGCGGTTAGCAATTAAATGCCATGATCAACTTGTCATTTAACACATGCTTTCCAAGCTTTGCAATACGGTGATAGATTGGATGGCCCTTCAGGAACTGACAGTTTCCATTAATGGCAGGGAGCAAGCCAGTTTTTGCTTCTCCGCTTGAGAAGATCCATCCGATGGGAGCAAATCCTGAAGGCAGTCTGGAACAAACAGGAGGCCAAGTCTTCAAGGGCCTAGATGCCCTTCGCGTCAGTAAAGCTATGGGGCAAGGAAATGCTTCAAGTTCGCCATCAGCATCCTGGGGTGACATGCTCACGGCCCCTGGAGCTAGATTTGGCTTGTCTGCTAGAGAGACGGCTATTGCTGAAACAGCTGGTGGCAACTGTGAGTTTCTTTGTTCTCAGCGATTCCTTCTTCTCTTTGCAGCGTTTCTTTTTTTTTACCTTGATGATCATTTGCCTTATGTTTTTGCAGCGAGAATAATGGCCACTGGTGCTTGTGGCCAGTCTGCTGATGCACTTAGCTTCATCTGTGAGGGAGATGAACCTCTAGGGTCCATGGAGGAAATTGAAGCTCAAACTATTGGAGATCTTCTACCAACCGATGATGATCTGATATCGGGCATTATCGATGGCTTTGAACTCTCTGGCCTGTCTATCAACCAGGATGATGCCGATGAAGATATATTTGGCACTGGAGGAGGGATGGAGCTTGAGAATGATGATTCCATTTCCATTAAAGGCGCAAGGAATCTGGAAGGATCCTCAAAGTGCCATTTTCCTGGGGAGCACTACATCAGTAAATGTCCTTCCAGAACTCTTTTTGTCACAAACATCAACACCAACATTCTTGATTCTGATCTAAGAGTTCTATTTCAGGTTTTCAACTCTTTTTCCCTCTTATACTTCTTGAAAGGTCGTTTATTTTGTTAAATGCTACCCTTTTGAACTCATATTATATCTTCACTACAGCAATATGGGGACATACATAAGCTGTACACCTGCAAGGAACATGGGTATGTAACAGTGTCTTACAATGACATACGAGCTGCCCAAAACGCAATGAGAGCACTCCATGGCAAGCCTCTGGGCCCCGTGAAGCTTGGTGTACAATTTTGCATTCCTAAGGTAAACCCAACATACTATCAGTTACTCCCTCTAAGCTTGATGTATGGGACGGAGGGAGTACTTTCTAGTAGACATATCATGTATTCTCTAATGTCAATTTCCGACTTTGATGTTACGTGCTAAATATGCAATGCTGTTCTCTGAAACTAACTCGCCACAAAATCATGTGGACTGCATGTGTGTCCCTCATTTAATCTGTAAAATTAGCCTGCTAGTATGCAATAATATATTTAATGCCATGCCATGTGCTGAAGGTTACATGAGCATTGCACTGGACATCTATACAAATGTTTTGATGCTGTTATGGTCTGCTACTTCTGTAGGGAACTGCTTCAGATAAGGATATCAACAAGGGAATTTTGGTGGTGTCTAACATCGATCCTTCTGTTTCCAATGATGATCTTCTCCAAGCACTTACTGTTTATGGTGATGTGAAGGAGGTAATGGTACTTTCAAACTTTGCTTTGTAAAATTATGAGCCCCCAACCTGTAGTGACCCTTTTTGCTGGTTATAGATTTTCAGGGCTTCTACAAGCTGCAATAAGAAACTCGTAGAGTTCTACGATGTTAGAGCAGCAGAAGCAGCACTATATGACCTTAATAAGGGTGCTATCTCAGGCTCAAAAATCAAGGCTGAAGTTAGCAATCCTGGAGGGGCAAATTTTGGGTAATTTGTGGTGTATGCTGCGTGCTTTATTCGTACGGGGTTGATATAGTGTGGGGGTCTAATATTCTGTCTTTATTCATAACAGCTTGAGACAACAGTATCCGAGAGAGTGGAAGCTTGATGGTTCCCCTCACCAGCCTAGAAACTCTCCACCTGGGATCATTGGTATGATATATGACTGAACGTATTCATGAGATTCTACATTTCATTTTGTCTAAACATTTTGCAACCTTGAACATGTCAAACAGGAGGCCCTAAAAGTCACGAGAACAGCACTCTACATAATTTATTTTCTCCAGTTAGTTCGCAACTGGATAGATCACCCCATGGCATCGCTTCAAGTGGTCCTCAGAAGTTGTCGTCGCCTATCAGAATTGAACCTACACGTCAGTACAATAATCAAGCTGCTATCAGTGAACTTGGCGGATCACTTGGTCAAGGAAACTTTGGGCATGGAATGCAGATGTTCCACCCACACTCACTGCCGGAGTGTCAAAACAGTATTTGTAATATCTCCAAGTCCATGACATCAAGTGGCAGGAGTGCAGGCTTCAGAGTAGATGGAGTGGATTACAGTCATCTCCAGAAAGTGGGTTCTGGTAGCCTTCATGGTCATTCCTTCGATCAAAATAATGAAGGTAAAGCTCCTCGGCTTGCACTGCTTTTCATCGTCTCCTGTAAACCTTTGTTTTTACCTGTTCAGAATGGATTTTTTAAAATCGCTGCTTTCTGTAGTTTTGTTACTAGTGTAAGGAATAATAACTCGATCGATTCCGTAGGCTTCTAGATCAATATATGTGCATCTACATGATAAGAGATAAGGTACAAATCCAAATACAAAAATAAATAAATAGGAGAGTCCTACAACACTGCTATCTCTAACAACTAGGACAATATCAGTTACAGATCAGTACTGTTGGAATGCTCAGTACCTTGATATAAATATGTTGAAGCATGTAGCAAATGTTATATACTTCATGGAGATTGTTCTTTTCTTTTTGAAACTTCATCATCATAAAACAATTCCTTTTGCAGCATTTGGGCCTAACGGAGTTGGAAGTTTTCCCCTCAATGGGCACCACTACAGTTGGAATAACTCAAATGGTTTTCCTCAAAGTCCCTCCTCTCCAATGCTGTGGTCGAACGTGCAGCACCCAGGGCACATGCATGGTTATCCTGGTGTCGTGCCACCTCACACACTGAATAATGGTGCTTATCCTATGGATCAACACCACATGGGTTCAGCTCCAAACAATAGAGGCAGTTTCGGAAACGCGCGCTCTGTTCATCCAGGGTCTCTTGGGAGTGTAGGGTTTCCTGGTAGCCCTCAGATGTATCCATCAGATGTCCCTGTCTTCGCACCTGCCAGGGGAAGTTACAGGGACACCATGTTCTCCCCAGTTGGCGCTGGATTCCCATCGCTGCAACAAATGTGCAATGCAATGAACCGAAGGAACCCTATGGTCCAGGTTTCTGCTTCTTATGATGCTACAAATGATCGGATGAGGAGCCGCAGACATGATGGAAACGCTGTCCAGCCAGAAAACAAAAGACTATTTGAGCTTGACATTGAACGTATAGCAAAGGGTGAAGACCCACGCACCACACTGATGATCAAAAACATTCCTAACAAGTACGTTCGCACTGCTTTCCAGCTTTGTCTTTCACATTAACGAGGGGTTCTTTTTTCTGTGGACTCACACTTTATATGCTCAACAGGTACAATTGCAAACTGCTTCTGGGCGTCATTGATGAGAATCACCGTGGAACCTATGATTTCGTCTACCTTCCGATTGACTTCAAGGTAAGTTCTTTCTCCTAGTGTGAAGGTTGGGATTTGCAGCATAATTTCTAGGCACTGACGCTGAAATCTATGCTTTCCTCAGAACAAATGCAACGTGGGCTATGCTTTCATCAACATGACCGATCCACAGCACATAATTCCATTTTACAAGGTATATATGCACACCCTGACCTTACTAGCTGATAGTTACTTGTAAGAGCTATATCCTGTTTACCAATTCAGTATACATTTGAAGAGAATAACTTGACATCTTGTAGATTTTAACAAGATTCTTAAAACATTGCATTGTATTTTGCTTGGTATGCATTTCTTACTTTTGCTTGACAACTAACTGGAGGCACAATTTTGTGCAGACATTTAATGGCAAGAGATGGGAAAAATTCAATAGCGAGAAGGTGGCGACACTCGCGTATGCCAGAATCCAGGGCAGAAATGAATTGGTTTCTCATTTTCGGAATTCTAGCTTGATGAATGAAGACAAGTGGTGCCGCCCTATACTCTTCCGCAAGGATGGTCCGAACGCAGGGGAGCAGGTACGAGTTTACATCGAACTCTCAGTTTCATTTCTGTAGACCAGGTCAGATTAGCTAGTAGAGAGTAGAGACCATACTGGTTTTCGAGTCGCAAACTCACCGAGTCTGCCCTATTTCAATGATCTGTTTATGCGTGTGATACATCACAGAAATCAGTTAACACCTGCATACTCCATGCCAACAAAATCATCTGATGATATGAAATGATTAACATGGAGTTCTATTCGTGCTTTTTTTTTTTTTGCCAGGAACCTTTCCCTGTCGGGAACAACATCCGGCCTAGGTCCGGGAGGAACAGGCCGCTCCACAGCTCGGACACCAGAGGAGACGCGAGCCTATCGACCTCGCCTAACCAGGAGAACTCTAGCCGCAGGGCTAACGCGGTCGAGGGCGATAACTCGATCTTCGCTCACTAACTGGAGGACGAAGAAGCTGCAATAAATTATCCCCAGTTTTGCTATTTATTTTTCTCCCTGGCAAGGCTGGGGTATGTAGCGTGTTCGGACGGTCTGCTGGCGATTCGCCGTAAGTAAGTTGCGCAAGGGTGCCCTCATGTTTGCCCCGCCGACGAACTAGAGCTCGGACGGGTGCAAGGAGGGCGAAATGCGCAGGAGGTGACGTGTGTTTTGGGTGTGTGTGTCAAGAAGAGAGATGGGGACCTGTACAGTTGAGTTGGAGGGGTGTTGAATGCTAATTTGACTTGAATGCTTTTAATTTAAACTTGGTTAATTTTGCTCGGATTATCTTCTGATCTTGTTGTTTTGCTGTCTATGAATGCCAGCATTTCCTGCAATGATTGGGTGTCTAAGAGCTTATCATGACAATGTGATGGCGTAACATGCGTATTGTTGCAACCCTAGCTACCCCAAAATATTTTAAGTTCTATATTTGTCCTTTCGTGTGGTAGGCTTCGCAAAAGTTTGTAAATGTGTGATGGTCGTCTTCAAGACCAGACCCTGGTTGTGCAGCGGTGATGGTCACACATCACATGTAGTTGTTGGGATCGCAAAAAAAGTGATGGCGACAACACTTGAGTGACTTCGATAGTGGTGCTACTCGAGCCCCTGGTCTCGGGCTCGAAGGTGAAATCTTAAGTCTGAACTAAGTTGGTTATATGTGGCAGTGGCAATGTTTTTTCGGCGTTACCTTTTTTTAAGGCATTCCTTGGATTTGCTCGGACTGGTTCTTGATAGTGAAAACCTAGAATCTGATCATGGGTGGTTGGATCTGATGACGACGGTGCTTGAGCGTTGCTCCCTTCCCGAAGACTTTCTTGAAGAAGCTCGTTGTCTTTGTGGTGTCATGAGATAAGTGGTGAGGATAGGATCATTGTTGTAGTTTGCCGATTGAGGATCTGGTCGCTTTGGTTTTTTTTTCCGCCTACACATAGCTATGGACTTTGGGTAGGATGTCAGGATAGGCAATTTGGCCCGCAAATCATTGTGTCATCCGTGTCTCGACGTGAAAACTGTTCGAGAAAAGTGAAATCTCTATTCATTGATGTGCAGGAATCTGCAATTTATACACAGGGTGGAAACGCGACGATCCAAGAGGATGCGTCGGTTCCAGCCCGAGGGGATGGGACATCGGTTGCGGGAGCAACCGCTCTGTCGTTACGGGCAAGGGGAGATTTTCCCTTAATTACATAATTGTAATTAATCTTAACACTCCCCCTAATCTACGCTTGACCATGTAGAGTCGTCTCATGATTGTCCAGGTAGCGCTATCATCTCAAAAGGATTCTCCTCCAAAGAGTTCTTCATGAAAACTTGATGAGAACCTGAAACATAAACTCACAAAGAGATAGCATAATGTGATGTCATTAAACAAGGATATCTCAAGAAGAGATTCCACCTGATTCCTGCAAGTCCCTAAGTCGTCGCATACCAATTCCATGAACATATTTTTGGAATGTAGAATTTGATAGAGACTTGGTAAATAAATCAGCAAGGTTGTCGCATGATTTGACTTGCAGGATGCTTATTTCCCCGCTTTTCTGAAGATTATGGGGAAAAAACCATTTAGGAGAAATATGCTTAGTGATATTACTCTTGATGTATCCTGTTTGCATTTGTGCAACACAGGCCGCATTATCCTCATAGATAATGGTGGGTGATTCTATCGAACCAATTCCACATGACTGTTGTATGTGGTTTATCATTCTGCGAAGCCATACACATTCACATGATGCTTCAAATAATGAAATTATTTCAGAATGATTGGTAGACGTTGCCACCAGAGTCTGTTTTGAAGACTTCCATGATATAGCAGTACCACCATGTAGGAACACAAAGCCGGTCTGAGATCTGGCATTATGGGGATCAGACAAATAGCCGGCATATGCATATCCAATCATATCAGAGTCCTGATTTCTTTGGAACTGGAAAATTAGGCCAAGATCCTTTGTGCCTTGAAGATATCGAAAGATATTTTCACTCCAGACCAATGACGTTTGGTGGGAGCTGCGCTATGTCTAGCAAGTAGATTCACTGTAAATGCAATACCAGGTCTTGTGCAATTTGCAAGATACATAAGCGCTCCTACGGCACTGAGGTATGGAACTTCAGGTCCCAACACCTCTTCTCCATCATCCCTTGGCCTGAACGGATCTTTCTCTACGTCTAGAGATCGAACCACCATAGGAGTTTTAGATGGATAGGATTTGTCCATATTGAATTTCTCCAATATTTTCTGGATATAGGCAGCTTGGTGTACCATGATTCCTGAAGGAAGGTGCTCAAGTTGAATACCTAAGCAAAATTTGGTTTTACCAAATCCTTCATCTCAAATTCCATCTTTAGATGATTACGTGCTTCATCAATGTCCGGTGTGTTGCCAATGATGTTGAGATCATCAACGTACATAGAAATGATGCAAAATCCTGTAGAGGATTTCTTGATGAAAACACATGATATGGGGTGTCCCGATCTTCTCAGTAAGCTGCGGTGGTGATGATGAAGATGATAGATAACTTGTATGTCGCCGATGAACTCTCCCTCGCTTGATCCCTGATGCCAATGCAAAAGGTCTCAACCCTTTGGATATTCACAATGTCACACACTTGTGCACGTAGCCGTCGACCACGAAACGGTATAATTGCAATATACTAATTCCCAATGGAACAGCAGATTACACTTGACTTGACGTATATGATCTCCAGATCGATACGAATTGGAGATGAGGATTCAAGACGAATGCTTACAAGCAATCTCAAGAACTAGGGTTTATCTTAAACGTGGTCTCTCTCTAACTAACCCTAAGGAAGGGTATTTATATCCTAAGATAGATCGAAGGGGTACACGGGCCGTCAGCCCCAAAGTCTGCGCGCAGGCAGCACGGTAGTACCGCTTATAGCAAGCGGTACTACCGCTCCTAAGCGGTACTTCCGCTCTAAAAATACTTAGTGCCGCTTTAGTACCGCTTGGGGTCGCTTGGATTCCAGAAGAAATTTCCTAAGCGGTACTAGGACGGTAGTACTGGGGCGGTACTACCGCTTGTGTGGGGCGGTACTACCGCCCTGGAAACTGCAGGGTCTTCCTCCCTTCCCAGCTGCAATGCCTCCTTGCTCCCCTCCTTGCTCCCTTGTGCCATGCATTCCTCTCCAATGTACCTAATGACACATACACACAAGGATTTAGGCAGTATAAAGCTCTTATTAAAATAAATAGCATTATCAACTAGGAGAGAATTCACCTTATGATATTTGTCAACGAGGCTCAATATTTCTTTCCAGCTTAAGCAAGCAGAATCATCATATTTCGTGAATATATCCTCATCAACACATGGGCAATCAGTGCTATTGGAGGAACCTTTCTGAAGAAGGAACTCACTGAGTCGGTTGTACCACATCCGTCCCGACTGTTATTCGGGACAGAGATTCCGTCAGGAACCTTCATATATATGTCTGAATCTAGTGACCCGTAAAGATATGCGGTCACGACGTCCATCAACTGCATGGATAGACGATTTTGCACTGCCAAAGATATAAGATATCGAAAAGTGGTTCCACTCATTACTGGAGAGTACGTTTCATTGAAATCAATGTCGGGTTTCTGCGTGAAACCTTTTGCTACGAGCCTTGCTTTGTATCTCACCACCTCATTGTTCTCATTCCGTTTCCAGAGAAAAACCCATTTGAATCCCACAGGGAAAACATTGGGAGGTGTAGGTATTGCTTCAGTGAATACCTTTCTTTTGTTAAGCGAGGCAATTTCTGCTTGGATTGAATCCTTCCATTTAGGCCAGTCGGAGCGCCTTTGGCACTCAACAATAGACCTTGGATCATGATCAGTGAGAAGGGTATCTGCAATCTTTTCAGCAAAATATATGTCGACAGTCGTAGTCTTACGGTCAAATGATTCTCCAGAATCAACATAGTTGATTGAAATTTTCTGCACCCCTAGAGACTCTTCGTGATTTCCCAATACGATTGAGTCTGGGTGTTCCGATGTTCCAGCCAGTTTGTGCACACTTGAGTTGGGTTGTGGAGGTTGCCCTTCCACTGGGTGTATACTACCCATCAGGTGTTTGTCAACGTTGAGTTGACCAGCATTTACTGACTCCGAGGATTTTCTCCTCGATTTCCTTTGCTGCTTGCTAGAAGCTAGCTCCAGGTCAGAGGCCATACTACTCCCCCTCTTTTTAGGAACAGGGAGTTGAGTGGTTTTTATTGGTACCTCCACTCTTTCTGGCGCGTTTCTGGCCGGATTTAAGGATTTTGTCACACCTTTCAGATCAGTAAATGAATCTGGCAGATTATTTGCAAGATGTTGCAAATTAATGATCTTCCGAACTTGAAGTTCGGTCTCATGGGTACGTGGATCAGAGGATGAAATGGCATGAGCATTCCAATCAATTTCCGGGCATTCTTTCTGGTACTTCAAATCTCCCCCTAATGCCGGAAAATGTTCCTCACTGAATATGCAATCAGCATGACGGGTTGTGAACAGATCCCCAGTAAGGGGTTCCAGGTACTTGATAATCGCCGGCGATTTGTACCCCACATAGATCCCCAACTTTCTGTGTGGGCCCATAGATGTCCGCTGTGGTGGTGAGATCGGGATGTATGCAGCACATCCGAACTTACGCAGATGGGAAATGCTTGGAGGATTTCCACGTACCAATTCCAGAGGGGAAGAACTGTGATATGCAGTTGGCCTCAATTGTATCAAGTCAGCAGCATGTAAAACAGCGTGACCCCAACAAGAGGTTGGCAAGTTGCAATTCGTCAACAAAGGTCTTGCAATGAGTTTAATCCTCTTAATCAATGCTTCAGCCAAACCATTTTGTTTATGGACATATGGAACAGAGTGCTGAACTTCAATCCCCAAAGCCATGCAATAATCATTGAAAGCACGTGAGGAGAATTCTGCAGCGTTGTCCATTCGAATTGTCTTAATTCGACTTTCAGGATAATGGGCTTGTAACTTAATGACTTGCCTCATTATCTTGGCAAAAGCATGGTTCCGTGTGGATAGAAGACACACATGTGACCATCGTGTAGATGCGTCAATCAGAACCATGAAATACCTGAAAGGTCCAGATAATGGCTGAATGGGACCACAAATGTCTCCTTGAATACGTTCAAGGAACTGAAGTGGTTCGGCTTGTATTTTGAGGTGCGAGGGCCTCAAAATTAGCTTTCCCGTGGCACAAGATGTGCACACAAAATCAGAAGATTGAGGAAATTTTGACTCAAGCAAATTATGACCAATGGAATTGCTAGTAATTTTTCTCATCATCCCTATTCCAGGATGGCCTAGGCGATCATGCCAGGTTTGGAATGCGTTAACATTCTAAAAAATTACTTTGTATGCAACATGTTCCACGGGTTTGATGTACGTATAGTACAAACCAGACGATAGAGAAGGAATTTTCTCATGTACCTTTTTGCCATATCCGTGATCTTTTGAAAGAACATGTGCTGCCCCCATGTTTGGTTTTGGTAATTGATGACAATCTCTATGGACTAATGGTTGCCTTGAGTTATATTTGAAGGGTTTGTCCATAGGCATTGCTTGAAGACCATTTGTTGGTTTCAAGGTTATTAGAAGAAGAATATGTGTTGACCAAGGTTATTCATGGAGTTATCCAAAGATTGGTCATGTTGATCAACACACAAAGCGTAGAAGATGTACCGAGTGGGATCAAGTGATCTCACGGTATGGTAAGCATTGTCCATTACGCTTTGTGTACTAACCCATGTTCTATGCGAGAGTTTTATGTGGGGTTAGGTATGTTTCCATGGGCTTGCGTCAAGAGGAAGATCTCATTCAACCCATGGAGGATGACATCAAGTGGTGATCGTCATCAACATTGCGGTGTGCAAGTTCAAGTGGAGCATCACGAAGAGATCACATGCTTGAAGCTTGCCGTCCATTGTGGTGACAATGGACTTGTGAAGATGTGCCAAAGAGTGGCTCACCCATAGTGGAGTATGGGGGAGCAATCAACTAGTCTTCATCGAGCCGGCGCAATCAAGAAAGGTGGTCCAACTTGAGGAGGTCAAGATCGTCATCATCTAGCTCAAGTGGACTATGCGCAAGGCAAAGGTTTGCCCTTGATAGGTTTTCTATTTTACCGGTCTCATGGTGGTAGTTGGGAGACCGGGTTTTAGGATCGATAGCCGTACTATCAAGGGGGGCTCTCAAGTGAGTAGCTTTATCGTATCATTCGTAGAGAGCTCAAACCATTGCATCCTTGCATCATCTTTCTTGGTTTGTGTTTGGTGTTTCTCTTTGTGAGTCTTTGAGCTTTTGGTCATCTTCATGACAAGCTCGAGTTCATCGAAAACGGAGTTCATATATGCATCTTCTATGATGTTTTCGATGTTGGAGTTTATGCCGGTTCTTCATTCATAGAGGTTTCTCATCTCTATATGTTAGGCATTTCTCCCCTGTCACTTCTTATTATAACCAGTCGCTGTTTGGATAGTACTCGTTGTCTTCTATCCAACAAGCTTGAGTTTGCTCAATTCGGAGCTCATTTGCAGAAGTTATGGCAGTTCTGGTTTTATTTGTATCCTCTGTTTTCTGTGGATTTTCAGTAGCTTGCAAGCGGTAGTACCGCTGGTGCCCACGGTAGTACCGCTTATGCGGTAGTACCGCTGGTACTTCCGTGGCACTACCGCTTGGGGTTTCCCCGAGCGTGCAACTCTCTGTTGCCAGTTTGCCGTTCACGGTAGTAGAGCGGTAGTAGCACGGTAGTACCGCTCTGGCGGTACTACCGCCCTTACTACCGCCGCCACTACCGCTTGCGGGGTTTCCTTCTGTGCACGTCTCTGTTGCCGTTTTCTGTTAAACGGTAGTAGTGCGGCTGTAGTGCGGTAGTACCGCTCAGAGCGGTAGTACCGCTCTGCTGGGCAGTAGTACCGCTTGGTGCGGTACTTCCGCCCTGCACTACCGCTGCTCTACCGCTTGTGTTTCGCAGAGTGTGCAAGTTTCTGTTGCTCGTTTCGGTTTAGCGGTAGTACCGCTTGGGTGGACGGTAGTACCGCTTGGTGCGGCACTACCGCTCCAGTCCCGTGTTCTCGCCTGCTGTTTTTGAATTACTACCGCTTAAGCGGTAGTACCGCTCGCAAGAGCGGTAGTACCGCTTGTACGCGTCCAGCACGGGTAACGGTTGGATTTGGGGTGGCCCTATAAAAGGGGTCTTCTTCCCCAACGGTTATCTTATCCTTTGAGCTCATTTCTCCCCCCATTGTTGACCTTCTTGAGCTTGCCTATCTCTCAATCCCTCCAATGATTCTTGCTCCTTCTTGAGGGAAAAGAGAGAGGAGATCTAGATCCACATTTCCACCAATCACTTTCTCCTCTAAGTGAGGGGAACCCCTTGGATCTAGATCTTGGAGTTCTTGGTGTTCTCCTTGTTCTTCCTCTCACTTTCCTCCATAGCTTTTGTTGCTTTGGTGGGATTTGAGAGAGAGGGACTTGAGCACTTCGTGTGTTCTTGCCATTGCATTAGTTGCATCGGTTTGAGTTCTCCACGGTGATACGTGGAAGTTAGTAGTTGAGAAGCTTATTACTCTTGGGTGTTTGAGCACCCTAGAGCTTGTTCCTCTTGGGTGCCTTGGCGCCCTAGACGGCTTGGTGGTGCCTCGAAGCTCAATCATTGTGGTGTAAAGCTCCGGGCAAGCGTCGGGGTTTCCAATTAGGTTGTGGAGATCGCCCCGAGCAATTTGACGGGTTTCGGTGACCGCCCCCAAGGGTTGCCAAAGTGTACGGGTTCGGTGACCGCCCCCAAGGGTTGCCAAAGTGTACGGGTTCGGTGACCGCCCTCAAGGGTTGCCATTTGTACGGGTTCGGTGACCGCCCTCAAGGGTCCCTTAGTGGAATCACGGCACCTTGCATTGTGCGAGGGCGTGAGGAGAATACGGTGGCCCTAGTGGCATTGTTGGGGAGCATTGTGCCTCCACACCGCTCTAACGGAGATTAGCATCCGCAAGGGTGTGAACTTCGGGATACATCGTCGTCTCCGCGTGCCTCGGTTATCTCTTACCCGAGCCCTTTACTTATGCACTTTACTTTGTGATAGCCATATTGTTTCTTGTTATATATCTTGCTATCACTTAGTTGTTTATCTTGCTTAGCATAAGTTGTTGGTGCACATAGGTGAGCCTAGTCGATTTAGGTTTTGTGCTTGACAAATTAAACGCTAGTTTTATTCCGCATTTGTTCAAGCCTAAACCGTAATTATTTTAAAGCGCCTATTCACCCCCCCCCTCTAGGCGACATCCACGATCTTTCATCTTTAGTAAAGAGTAGATACTCCTCATTGTTGTCTTCATGGGTTTCAATATGAAAACCATTCTTACGGATATCTCGATAACTGATCAGGGTACGTGATGAGTCGGGATACAATAAAGCATCCTCAATCGTCACTTGTGTACCACCTCGGAGGGTGAATATGGCACGTCCAGTACCAACAATCACTACATCGCGTCCAACGATAGTTAGAATATCTCCATTCATCTTTTTCAGAGTTTGGAAATATTTCATCTCCCTCAGTATGGAGTTTGTGGTCCACTGTCCACAAGGCATAATTCCTCTTCCATCGGATTGTCCCCGTAGAAAACTATATAAAACAAAAGAATTTTCAATAAGAAAGACCTTATGTTAATACATAGAATACAATCTTATTATATCAAATGTGCTGATACAATATAATATAAAGACAACAACAAACTTATGTTCTTATTACAATCATCACAAATGGACATAATTAAGTAGATCACTAAAGAGATCGAGAGACTAGTCAAAGTCGCCAAACACATTGTTTGAGGTGTACTCAAGCAACATGTCCTCCGTTTCAGCAGGGACCTCAAGTGAATAAGGAATCATGGCGTTGCTCGGTCCAGGAGGAACATTGTGCGAACCACCAGCTCCATTTGCGCTATGCGGATGAAGGTTGAAGTTGGCTTCAAACCTTTTCCCTTGAGGTGCTTTGCGTCCCTGAGATTGCTGGTACAGCATAACCAGATGCTTGGGCATTGAGCACTTTTCAGTAGAATGCGTGTAGCATCCACACTTGTTGCAAAGCTTGGATTTATCAAACTTGGGCTTTGCAGTGCCTTTTCCCTTGCCTGTGTTTCTGAATTTTCTGTTCCCATTGCGCTTGTGCTTGTGCTCAGAATTGGAATGTTTACCTTGAAAGGTACCATTAAACTTCTGTCTATTCGCGACATTCAGATGAACTTCAGGTAAAGGTTGTGCCCCAACTGGGCGCTGAGAGCCATTCTTAGCGAGTAGCTCATCATGCTTTTCAGCCTGAAGTAACATGTGAATAAGCTCGGAATAAACAGTGTAGTTGCGAGCATGGTATTTCTGTTGGAGGATCCTATCTGAAGGGAGCATAGTAGACAAAGTTTTCTCTATCTTCTCCCCCTTAGTAGGTTCCTTCTCACAAAAACGCAGTTTGGAACATATCTTATGAACAGCATGATTGTACTCACCGATGGATTTGAAATCCTGAAGGCGGAGATGTGTCCAATCATGGAGTGCTTCTGGCAGGACTACTGCCTTCTGTTGTTCATACCTCGTTTTGAGGGCCAGAAACAGAGTACTAGGAGATTCCTCCTGTTAATACTCAGACTTGAGATCTGGATGAATATGATGCCTTATGATGAATAAAGCAGCATAGTTCTGCTGTTCTGTCAGCGGTGAGGCTCCAGCCGGGAGAGGAGTCTCCGGGGGCTGTATTGCACGCGCTATCCCACGGGACGCAAGACTGGTCTTGATGTCCATAGCCCATGTAGGGTAGTTGTGGCCATTGAGGGCAAGCTCCTCAAACTCTTTGGCAGTCATCTTTGCCTACATGGGGAACCAGAGATAATTAATTTACGGGCGGTAAATTAAAAACCATCATGGTTGTAATAAGAATGCAAAAAATTTGATACTCAAGTGAAAACTTGAAAAATTCTCAACCTCAATTGTGTGAACATAACACACTGAAGATCACTTAGATCTCACAGTAATAGGCTGCATGGCCATTACCTTGTGTATGCTACAATTTAAATATAAGGAATACACGTTGAAGGTAATCGCATGTCGAGATTGACAAAGCGTAGACCTCACAGTAAGAGAGGATAGTCTGCAAATGAGCAGTAGATCCCAACTCATTACCTTGTGATTCCAAATATATGAGGGAGAAATATTAAAAAATTTGCAAGTTTGATATGCGAGAGAAGCAGATCACAATCGCAAAAACATGTTCAAGAGATATGTGGTAAACACATGGAACATGTCATTCTTCCCAGATGAGATCCGGTACTTTATTTATATCATCAATCCATTGCATAATATAAGCACACTAATAATTACACAAGTCCTAACCTAGAGTAACTCTAGAACTGGACTAATGTAAGGAATAGTACTAAACATTGTCTAATATTGCACTATTACAATAATTAGTACTAAACTTAACTAAAACAGAGAAGAAAAAATAAAAAAAATCCTGCAGGGTGGCAGCCGGGCGCCTGAGCATGGGCCTCCACGGCCTTTGGCCGGCCCACTCCAGCCACCGCTTAAGAGGAGGGGAGGGGGTGGAGCGGTTACGGGATAAGGTTTCCCCTCGGGTGAGGGGCGACATCTCACCGGCGGCAAGGTGCTCCTTCCCTCCCTTTCCTTCTCTGTTCCCTCCTCTCGCTCTCGCTCTCGCTGGTTGTTCTACGTGCTGATAACGTGTTCGAGAAAAGTGAAATCTCTATTCATTGATGTGCAGGAATCTGCAATTTATACACAGGGGGGAGACGCGACGATCCAAGAGGATGCGTCGGTTCCAACCCGAGGGGATGGGACATCGGTTGCGGGAGCAACCGCTCTGTCGTTACGGGCAAGGGGAGATTTTCCCTTAATTACATAATTGTAATTAATCTTAACAAAAACAGTGGCAATAAAATCTACCCATTCGTCCAAAAATGAAAGGCCTTTCTTATATAAATACCCTAGCAGTATCTGTTAGGATGTCAGCATCTGCAGTTCAAAAAAAAAAAGGATGTCAGCATCTGACTCTGCCGAAAGGGATTTTGTTTAGGAGAGATGCCTGCCGAACAATCACATCTTCCGTCTCATTCCTTGACTTGAACTTTGATTCATTTGCACATTCGTCAACTGCCTCTAAGGCCTTGTACAATGCAAGGTGCCTAGGGGGTGCTTAGAAAAATATACCAGGCTTTTCTTAAGCACTGGTGCTTATTTGTACATGATAGACGCTTCATTAAGCACCTCTCCTATAGAAATAAGTACCGGTGCTTAAGAAAAGTCTGGTTTATTTCTCTAAGCACTTCCCTTAAGCACCTTGTATTGTACAAGGCCTAAAACTCTACGCCACGCATTATCTACTACCCCAACCGTAAAGAAGTAAAGAATATAGGAGCGTTTAAATCACTAAAACAGTGCTAGTGATTTAAATGATCTTATATTTATTTACAGCGGGAGTACTATGAAAACCGTCTTGAGGAGCATGAAACTCGATGGAAGATGCTAATAAGACTATTTTGAGAACCTCACAGCAATTCCAGCACTCCATCCAATTCAAAATAGTGCACGGCAGTTTCGCCCAAAGTCAAACTTTGTAAATCATGACCAAGTTTACATTATGAGAAAAATATCATTGACTGATATTTTCAACTATATAAAGCAGGTCCAAATTTACAAAGTTTGATTTCTGAACAAAACTAATATGCAATGCATTTTGAAATGGAAGGATTATAAGATGCAAAAGCAATGCCAAGAAGCAACCCAGAATGCAGCAGAAAGAAACCAAATGGAAAGAATTATGACCAACCATCTATCAAGACAAAATGCAGCAGAAAGAAACCAACAAGACGATAGCAAATAGTTCAAGTACCATCATCATAACCATTAGTTCATAATATCCAAGGATCCATATAGCAGCAGGGGGTACGGTACGGTATTAACTTAACTACAAGGTTCCGACCCAAAATAACTGCCACCACCGGCGGCAGCAGCAGCAAATCCAGTTCCACTTCCAGTCTCCACACAGATAAAACAGTCTTCCGAATATAAACTATATATATAATACGCGACCAGCCAAAAAACGGAGCTTCCTCTTCCATGGTGGGCATCAGCCTCGGCGCCGCTCCTCCTCCGCCGCCGCTCCCGGCAACGACCTTCAGTTGCCGGCCTTGGTGTTGCTCCTGGTCCTGGAAGCAGGGCTCCCACCAGCCACCACACCGGCGCTCCTGGTCGACCGACGAGGGGTGCTCACAGCAGCGGGGCTGCTGGCAGCAGTAGGGCTGCCTCCAGGGGTCTCTTCAGCTGCAGCAGGGCCGGTCTTCCTCCTCTTGCCGCCACCAGCTGCGGCAGGGCTGGCCTTCTTCCTCTTACCGCCACCGGCTGCAGCTGCAGCAGTGGCTGTCTCGGCGCGCCCCTTGCGCTTCTTCTGAACCTTCTGGGCACCTTCTTCCTCCTTGTTCTCAACCATATCAGCATCCTCTTCAGCTGCATCTTCCGCATCAGGAGCAGCAGCAGCAGCAGTGGTCTTGATCTTCTTGTCATCCTTGGCTTCCTCCTCGTCTCCCTTGCGCTTCTGAGGCTTCTTCAGCTCATCCTTGGCTTCAACCACAATCTTGACAACAGCATCCTCTTCTCCAGCAGTCTTCTTCTCGGCACCATCATCATTCTCTTCCTCGTTCAAGCTGCTGTCATCCTCCTCCTCCTTCTCCATAGCATCCTCCTCCTCATTTTCCTCAGCAGATCCCTCTGCTTCTGGTTTTTCCTTAGCAGCCTTGGCAAGCAGATTGTCAATCAGATCCTTCATCTCTATGTTAATCTGCAACACAAATATCAAAACACATCAGCAAAAACATACTGTACAAGCTGTAACATGCTTGCTTCGGCAGAAGCGTGTTTAATTCTATTACCTGTGGGTTCTCCAGGAAGTCACAAATGTCAGTTGGGCAGGAAGGGCACTTCTTTACAATCTTCTGTGCCCGGAGAGTGCGGCCACCCCTGCTTCTTTCCCTCATAGAAGCCGCATCATCGTATTCACCCAACAAACAAGTTTTGCAGAAGTTATGACCACACGGAGTACTAACTGGTTCTTTCATCACATTCTTGCAAATGGAACAGCCAAACTCTGCATAACCAGGTAAACACAAGCGCGCGTTAAGAGAATGAATGCTTGGAATAGATTCGAGCTCTTTAAGCCAAACAGAGCGTAGCAATGGAAACACACGACATAAATACTAACCCTTCAACAGCCTATCATTCATAGACATATGAGCACGCTTCTGGAATTTCCTGAATTGCTTGTCGGTCTCAGGATCGCCTGACTGGGCAGGCTTCTTGCTGATTGGTGGAGGCTTCACCCACTTCCAGCCTTCATTTGCCTATAACAAACAGATACAGATTAGTGGTGATGGTGTATGCTTGTAAGTGAAAACATCAGAAGGAGAAAATCGCGTGGACATACAACATAGTCCCATGAGGGGGATCCTGTCCTTTCAGTTATGTCAGTAGCACCTTGCAGCTCCTTAATCTTGGGCAGTGGTCTTGGCTGGTCACCATGAAGATCACTAAAACCCAGATACCACAGCATCAGTGTAAGTGATGCTTGTTGTTTTCAAGATAAAAGCACATGGTCAAAACAAAATGTAATCATTTTGTCAAACCTGGTCCATGGAGCTGGTTCATTGTCGCATCGTACAAAGAGATACCTACAGACCTTGTAAGTACCCTGAGACAGAAATCAAAAGAATATACATTATCTTCCATTCAGTGGCACAAGGTATAGAGCAGCAACATGGATCCTCTGTACAGGAATTAAAATTACCTGAACACCAATCTTCCTCCAACATTTCTCAATCCTGTAGACTCCATCATACCGCACACCAGTTTCAGGAGCATATGAAGAACGCTTCTCTTTGTGGGACCTTTTTAAGATAGAGTAGACAAATATAAATAAGATGGTATAAATAACAAATATAAGCAGAACAATGGATGGTCTCCATATATGCAGCACATGTAACAATGAAAAACAAATCAAGATAAGGCAATAATTAAATGTAATAACACTGTAAAGCTAACAGTATCATACTGTGATCAACCAAGTACTTATCAAATGCTGATATATTTGAGGAAATAATTACGGTAAGAAAAACGTACCGCACAACCCTGACAGGGTAACCCTTCTTGCAACTAAGACGCAGAGCAGCATTCATCTTGTCAAATTTCTGATCAGAAGATTGCTCCTTGTTTGTTCGCTTGTTCCCACTTAGGTCTCTTCCACCACTGTCAGAACAAATTATTTACAGAAATAAGTGCTCACATGTAAGATCAGACACAAAAGTACAATGATAGCAAGTGTATAAACTAGCAAACCTTCCAGTATACAGGAACCACTCCCCATGGTCCTCATCATCTATGTAACCACCTGAGAGCGCTACTGACTGAGCACCATGTTCTGACTGGCCAGCAATACCAGCTACATGAGGGAAATGGGCGCCCCATTGCCTGCACTCAAGGCGGTCTTCCCAGGTTTCCCCAACTAATACACCAAGACGCCTTCTGGGGTCATTCTCTGCTGGAATGGGGCCAAAATGATCAGGGGCAATGGTCACAAAGATCTGGCCACTTGAAGCATTTGCTTTCCCAGACTTCTTTGCCCTGTCAGTCGTGAAAGCCTTGTCGGGTCTAGCCTCATTTCTTATGTAATGAACAGGATTTCCCGAGGCGCCTGCATTAGCATTCTTTGCAGTCCTAGCCATACGGATAACTGCAACCAACGCTGCATTAATCCTTGGATTCTCAGCCATTTTGGATGGGATTGGTCCCCGGCATTTTCCACATGTCCTTTTTCCACTGTGAACCCACTTTTCAAAGCATTTCAAACAGAAGTTGTGGCCACACGGTGTCTAGAAAGATTCAAAGGTAGAATGCAGTGGTTAGAGACAGCACCAAATTATAGTAGGCAGGAGTATGTTATTCTGAGTAAAGTGTTTAGAACAGAAAAAGAATATAAGGAATGCTCGGATATGAAATCATAATCAAACATAGCATTGTTTAAAAAACAGAAGCAGAAATTGTTGTTGACAGGTTATGCACAGAAGTAATCATAGTTTTCAGCATAAAAAGCGTGTGAACATGACAAGTAACAGTCTCCTTGCAGATATAGTGACAGTTAAAAGGATATGCATATGTCCAGAACCATGTCAAGGAGAGGGTATGTCAAGCAACCTTTTATGCCAGCAGAGGGTGTCAACAAAACTTTCTGACTATTACAAACCAAAAGAGCAAATGGTGCTTCACATGCTCTGGTCCAACCAACTAACCTCTGTTCACCAATAAAGGATGTTTTAGACTGACCATGCAAGTCTCTAAAATGTCTTATAATTATGAACAAACATAGTAGAGATCAAGGACTGCCCAATAACTATGCTGAAACCAGTTGGTCAAACAACATATTGACTAGAATCACAAATAGAGGAATGTGAATAGGTAACTGGTGAACCATGAACTCAAACAGATATCTGGGTTGTGAACCCAGCCATCTGGGTTCATGGACTTACCCCAACACAGTGCGCCAGCTGGCTAAGGTGTGTAGCTAAACCTTACTCAAAACTAAAGTAGCATTGCTGATGAAAGGAAACATGAAACATGTTTTCAACAAACTCTCAAAAGAAACCAAACAATGGCCAATACCAGGTATCATTCACTTTAGTTGTAAATTAATACTCTACTGAAGGAGTTTGGAGATTTGTGTATAACAGACATTACTTCAGTCATATAGCATGATGATGTTTTTACTTCTTTGAACTGCAGCACAGACCAGTTATTTAATCACATTACCACATACACTACAGACAAAATATCCTAGGCAGTACTAGATAATACTCCCTCCGTCCCAAAATAAGTGTCTCAACTTTGTACTAACTTTAGTACAAAGCTGTACTAAGGTTAAGACACTTATTTTGGGACGGATGGAGTAGCAAATATAAGGGCAAATCATGTCATTTGGTCTACAGACTGCACATTAGCAATCCAAGGGGCAAACAAACCAATAAAGGTGAATAGACTTAACAAACCAGCAAAAGGTTCAGGAAAGCAAGGACATCTACAGTAAGTTGCAAATGACACTACACTGCAGATGACCAGCCTATCCAGGTATCATTTTAAACACCACACCACAGGAGCTCTCCTGGGTCAAGTGGCCAGGTTACTACAATTTTTAGCAACTGTTAAAGTTCACAGGTGATTGCCCCACAACAGACAAAGCTGTGATCCTTTACTCCTATTTGACTACAGACAAGCACCAAACTGCCATCATCAGAAAAATACATGGTGCTGTAGTAATAACAACAAATAGACCACGGCTGTTGTAGAGCTCGGATTCATATGTGTAGATGTAAGCAATGCTCACGGGTAAACATAATTCATGCTGTTATAAAAGTTCACAGGTGATTAAGCCCACATACAGACACGGTTGTGACCCATTACTCCTATCTAACTACAGACAAGCACCGAACACGCAAGCCATCATCAGAAAATAAATGATGATGTAAAAATAACAACAAATAGATCACAGCTCTTCTAGAGCTAGGATCCATATGCGCAGATGTAAGCATTGCTGAACAATACTTGCAGACACAGGCCATTCTTGCTGTTAAAGTTTGCGGGTGATTAGCCACAAACTGACAAGTCCGTCATCCTTTACACCTACTATCTAAACTACAGACAAGCACCAAGCATGCATATCATCAGAAAATAAATGATGATGTAGCGATAACAACAAATAGACCACAGTTGTCCTACTCCTACAGCTATGTGTTATATGTGCAGATGTAAGCAATGGAAGGATTGACCGAAACGAAGAGGGATCATTGCTCGTGGGTGCCTCTAATTATCAGGGGATTAGCTCGCAGCAGGCAAGGCTGCGATCCTTTGCTCCTATCTGACTACAGACGAGCATACCATCAAAAATAATAGTGATGTAGAACAGAGGTAACAACAAAAAAAAAAACAGAGGTAACTGAGCGTCCTTGAAGCGCATCTGAACAAACTGAAACCAATTGATGTTAGAGCAGAGCATGATGGGGACGGATGATGAGTGATGATTATGCCGGGAGAAATGGAGGCAGTGACCCAGGACGAAGACGGATCATTACTGCCGCCGCAGGGCGCATCTAAGGGCATCTTCAATGGCAAGCGCTTAGATAGGCGCTTACAGGAAAATAAATAAATGGCTTTTAGCTTAGCGCCTGTATTGGAGTCCATGCCTCCAACGCAAGAAGCGGAGAGCAGGCGCTACACGAGTTGAAAAGGTAACAGAACGTGAGGGAAAAGAGGGCTCGCGAGGGAAAAAAGGCTGGGGCGCTCGACGCCAGACTTTGCTTCGACGCTAACTAATTTCCTGGATTTGGGTGGGAATCGAGCGTAACGGACAGGAATTTGATCCTGGCGTCCGCTCTTAGCGCCCCCGTTGTAAATGCCCTAATGATGCAGGATTTAACCATTATGACAACAAGCGCGCGGGAACAAGATTATATTTTTGCATCGGGCGACGGGAGAGCCGCCCCCCCCCCCCCCCCCCCCCAGATAGAGTAAATAATTCCGAGATGGTAGTACTGGATTTAATCATGGGCATTTATTTTGAAAACTGACGGCGGAGAACACGGGGAGGGGAGGGGAGGGGATGGGATTGCTCACGGTGACGGGGCGCTCGGGGAGCTTCATGCAGAAGACGCAGCTGAAGTTCTTGCCGACGATCTCGAGCGCGTTGTCCTCGTCCTCGTCCTGCTCGTCGTCGTCGTCGCCGTCGGCGCTCTTCCCGCCGAGCAGCTCCTGGCGGCGGCGGGCCTTGTCCTGCTCGGAGAGCGTGGCGTCGGCCTCGATCTCGCGGATGGCGGCGAGCAGGCCGCTCCCGCCGCCCGCGCCCCCCGCCGCGGCGGTGGGCGCGGGCGCCGGGGCCGCCGAGGGGGACCCGTCCTCGCCCGAGCAGTCGGGGCAGGCCCAGGCGGCCGCGTCGGCGAGCGCGGGGGGCTTGGAGAGGCACGGGGAGTGCCAGGGCGTGGCGCAGGTCGCGCACCGCAGCAGCTCGACCTCGGGTGGGGCCGCCGCGCGGCACACCATGCACACCCCGTCCCCGTCGCACGGCAGGTCCGGCATCTTCCCGGCGGCGGGGCTGGGCTGGGCGGGGGATTGGCGCTAGGGTTTAGAGGGAGTGGTGGAGGGAGGGTTTGAAAATTTGATTTGGGGACGGGATGGGGAGGACGGTCGCCCTCCATTCCTCCTCCCTCCCTCCTATTTCTAGGCCCGCCCGCCCGCGCGTGATGGGTGGGGGTGGCGGGCCCCGCGTGACAGGGGGCAGGTGGGTGGGGACGCACTGGCGTTGGGTACGGTTGGGCTGAGTGCGTGGGGGTGGATGTGGCGGTGGGGCGGGGCGGGGGTTTGGGGTTTCGGGGGGAGGGCGGGGAGGGAGCGCGGCAAGGCGAAAGTGGAGGGGGTGCGGCGGGGCGAAATGACGGGGCTGCCCTTCGGATTGGACTTCTTGGGTCTCCCTCTCTGCCTGCTGTGAAATTTTGTTTACTGTGCCGATGGATGGGATGTGGAACTGACCGGACAGGGGGGTGGATGGGCATGGGCGGCATCAATCTTGGCGCCATGGAAACTCCCCGAAACCCTCTAGGCATTCGGGTGTGCCCACGGCCGGTAAAAAAAAAACTGTATTTATCACTAAAATACGTCTACATACATCATCCCTAGGGCAGGGAGATCCAGATGAGGCGAAATCTTTCCCTCTACTAGCATCGTCCCTAGGAAAGGTGGGATCCAGGAGAGGCGACATCTCGCCCCCTACTACCATCGTCCCTAGGAAAGGTGGGATCCAGGAGAGGCGACATCTTGCCCCCTACTACCATCGTCCCTGGGGAAGGTGGGATCCAGGGGAGGCGACATCTCGCCCCCTACTAGCATCGTCCCTGGGGAAGGTGGGATCTAGGGAAGACGGTGGGCGACGTACGTACGTCCAATCCCCAACTCTCATTTAATGGTAAGCTTTAATTGTAAAGATAAGCAAATAAAAATTAATAGGCAAGATGAAATGCAAATTGATATAATGTATAAAAGTAGGACCGTCATCGCGGGAAAAAAGACCAATGTGAATTTATGGTGGGACAAATACAAAGGAAAAGACGGAAATAGGACCAAGGTTGAAACAAAAAAACACGCGGTAGAGTTAAGAGGGTAAAAAAATCATGGTACTTACATTTCGTTGTCAAGAAGGAGAGGATCGGATGGCGCACATGTGGTTGTCACTAGGATTGTTTCCTTCCGACCTCACCGTGGGATTTATGCACAGTCGCATTGCCTTCCTCGATCAGATCTGGCTCGACGACAGGGGTCTTGACCTTGTCAATGTTTCCTTTTGACCTGGCCATGATATTTCTAGGCAACTCCTCTATCTGGATCGACGATGGATGGCTTGAGTTTAGTAACATTTCCTTCCAAACTAACTATGAGTTTTGCATAAACAAATTTAACATGTTAGAAATAGGAACACAATTAGAACAAAACTGGGAGGTAATGTTTGGGAAAAGGTAAGCTACATATACATTACCGTCGAGAATGCAAGGAGCAAACAGCGGACAACCTCGTGGTTGTTGTTGGGACGGTAGGAATGTTCTCCTTAGACCGACCATGAGATTTCTGCGCAGATGATCATTTTTTCTCGATTGGATCTAGCCCGGCACAGAGGAACTTTCTCTTTGGCAGAGCACAAATGATCAACCTTCCTCGATTGGATCTGGCTCAGTGACAGACGAGCTTGCCCTTTGGCGGAGCACAAGCAATCAACCTTCCTCAATCGGATCTGGCTCGGCGACCGACGAGCTTGCCCTTTGGCGGAGCGCAAGCGATCACCCTTCCTCAATTGGATCTGGCTCGGCGACCGAGGAGATTTCCCTTTGGTGGAGCGAAATTTTCTGCGCAAATGATCAACCGTCCTCGGTTGGATCTGGCTCGGCAACAGAAGAAGAGCTTACCATTTGGGGGAGCAAGATTTTCTGCACAAACAATGAACTTTCCCCAATTGGATCTGGCTCGGCGACCGAGGAGATTTCCCTTTGGTGGAGCGAAATTTTCTGCGCAAATGATCAACCGTCCTCGGTTGGATCTGGCTCGGCAACAGAAGAAGAGCTTACCATTTGGGGGAGCAAGATTTTCTGCACAAACAATGAACTTCCCCAATTGGATCTGGCTCGGCGACCGAGGAGATTTCCCTTTGGTGGAGCGAAATTTTCTGTGCAAGTGATCAACCGTCCTCGGTTGGATCTGGCTCGGCAACAGAAGAAGAGCTTACCATTTGGGGGAGCAAGATTTTCTGCACAAACAATGAACTTTCCCCAATTGGATCTGGCTCGGCGACCGAGGAGATTTCCCTTTGGTGGAGCGAAATTTTCTGTGCAAGTGATCAACCGTCCTCGGTTGGATCTGGCTCGGCAACAGAAGAAGAGCTTACCATTTGGCGGAGCAAGATTTTCTGCACAAACAATGAACTTTCCCCAATTGGATCTGGCTTCGAATGGATCTGGCTTGGCGCTGAGGCGTTTGCCCTTTGGCCGAGTGAGATTTCTACGCAAATGACCAGTCTTCCTTGATTGGATCTGGCTCTGTGAAGGAGGAGCTTGCCCTTTGGCAGAGCAAGATTTTCTATGCAAAACGACCAACCTTCCTCAAATGGATATGGCTCGACGACTGAGGTGTTTGCCCTTTGGCCGAGTGAGATTTTCTGCGCAAACGACCAACCTTTCTCGACTAGATCTGGCTCGGTGACGGAGGAGCTTGCCCTTTGGCAGAGCAAGATTTTCTATGCAAACAACCAACCTTCCTCGAATGGATCTGGCTCGGTGATGGAGGAGCATGCCCTTTGGCAGAGCAAGATTTCCTATGCAAACGACCAACCTTCCTCGAATGGATCTGGCTCGGTGATGGAGGAGCATGCCCTTTGGCAGAGCAAGATTTCCTATGCAAACGACCAACCTTCCTCGAATGGATCTGGCTCGGCGACTGAGGCGTTTGCCCTTTGGCCGAGTGAGATTTCAACGCAAACGACCAACCTTTCTCGATTGGATCTAGTTCGGTGACACAGGAGCTTGCCCTTTGGCGGAGCCAGATTTTACGCACCATGACAACCTTCCGCGGCTGGATCTTGCTCGACCGCGGGGGAGCTTGCCCTTTGGTGGAGCAAGATCTTCTACGCGAACGATCAACCTTCCTCGATTGGATCTGGCTCGGCGACGGAGGAGCTTGGCCTTTGGTGGAGCAAGATTTCCAGCGCAAATGACCAACCTCCCCCGATTTGATCTGGCTCGACGACGGGGGAGCTTTCCCTTTGGCGGGTCGAGATTTCTATGCAAACGACCAACCTTCCTCGATTTAGCGGAGCGAGATTTTCTACGCAAACAATAAACCTTCCTCGATTGGATCTAGCTCGGCGACGGGGGCTTGCCCTTTGGTGAAGCGAGATTTTTTTGCTCAAACGATTAATCTTCCTCGATAGGACCTGGCTCGACGGCGAAGGAGATTGCCCTTTGGCGGATCAAGATTTTCGGCGCAAACGACCAACCTTCCTCGATTGGATCTGGCTCGGGGGAGGAGGAGCTTACCCTTTGGCGGAGCAAGAATTTTCGCGCAAACGACCAACCTTCCTCAATTAGATCTCGCTCGGCGATGGAGAAGCTTGCCCTTCCTCGACGACGGTGGCGAGGGAGGAGATCTTGTATAGGTTTTCGTAGGTGGAGTGGGAGGGGTGCGAGGTTCTTTCGGGATCCAGATGGTATGCTTGATTTCTTTCCTCCTTCCTCCTATTTGTAGCCTCCTTGCGTTCGCCGTGATAAGGAATGAACGAGGTTGGTAGGGCCCATTTGTCAGTGGGTAATGTGTCTGTGAACAAATTGTTGACATTCCGGATTGGAATCGGTTGTTCCTACACGTGTCGCGTGCGTCAGTTCCCTTCCACTCGCGAGGAACGGGGCGGTGTGGACCCCGCGTGGGGGTGATGTGAAAGCAAGACTTGTGCGCAGAGGTGATGTTCGAGACATTTGGGAGAGTGTGGTAAAAAAGCGTGTGAACGGATGACATTGCATGCCTCCCTGGTAAGGCATGTCCCCAACCCATATTCATTTTATGCCACCCACATAATCAAAATGCCCCTTCTCGACTACATCTCAAATGTTTTCTCCAAACTAGTCATGTGTAGAGATTTTTATTTCCATTCTTTTCCTTTGATGCAGGTGTCTATCAACACTATATATCAATCATCATCAGTCATGGTTCATGTCATGTGTTTCTTCCGCTTCGAACACGGACAATTGAAAATAGCCTCCATGCACTCATGTTCGAATCAGATTGCGTGGTAGAAATGTCATTTCCTCTTTAACAGAACTTCGCCACAAGTGCATGGCATCTCCTCGCTATCCTCCATATCGACAATGTGACGATATGGTGTAGTACCATCATTTATTCCTATCGCGAGCACGAGCAAGCCTCCGACTTGCCCATATATCATTTTCATTTTCCGTGTTTTCTCTAACCTTTTCCTCGGAAAATCCATGTGATTTGGTTTTTTTACCTCCATTTTTGTGTTATGAGTTCCCCAACAGAATTGGGTGTTTTGAGTCGAATGCTTCTACTTATCGAGATAAATATTTCATGTCTGTGGGATGGAAGTTATGGTTCTTGATTTGAAAGCTGCAATTATGTTATTCAAAAGTTATCAGTGCTTGATTTTTTCTAGTTAAAACCCCAAAACTACCGAGCAGATGGTTGTTAATCTCCATGCACCCAAAATATCTGAAAATAGTTTTCAGTCTTTTCATTTTGTTATGAAAGTATGATGGGCCACATCCACCAAGGTTTTAGTGCAAGTCCAAATGGATTGTGACCACCAAGGATTCCGTGAAGGCCTGGCCAAAATCAAATCACAATTGCCACAGGTGATGTAGTGTAGTACGAGGCGACAATTATTCACTACCTTCGAGTTTGTTTTCGTTATATTTTCTTTTCACCAGACATCCCATGTACATTATTACTTGCTTTTTGGGGAAGGCTAGTACTTGAAAAAAAATACTAGAAAAGAAACTTTTTGTCACTGCGTGTATACATTATTACTCACCACAGATCACACCATTTTAGTAGTATGTTGTGTGTAGTAATAGAAAACAAACTCAAAAAAGAGTACCAAACATGTGTGACGCGTTATGATAAGAAAAATACGGTGGAAACAAACCAAACAATGGAAACGAGTAATGACTGTCCTATAAAAATAAACAATAGCTTAGACGGGGGTGATGATAATAAAGTATTATATAGTAGAAACAAAACAGAGTACTAGCTTGCATAGTCATCATCTATCTATTCCGTGTCTTTTTTGTTTCATGGAGCCAGGAGATAAAGATGATGGCTGCATAGTCATCATCTATCTTTTTCGGCGACCCATGAAGATTAAGATGACAAAGGATATGAAGATATATATGGACCAATTAATCCTACACTATACACCAAACTCGGTTGGATGGACTACATATCATTGCCTACTATTTTTCGGTGCGCACGTGTTCTTCCATCTCGGCTTCACACCTGTCGTGGGAGCCCTATGTGGAGTGTGAATGAGAGTGAGTCGTGATAAAAAGGATTATATGGAAACAAAATGAAGTACCTGCCTGCCCAGTCATCATATATTTTTGCCTTATCTAAGGAAAGGTAGAATGCATTTTCCCACAACAGGTGGGAAGCCGAAATGAAAGAAACACATATGAACGAGAAAGCGGTATTAGTGAAGTGAAGTCTAGCCAAACGTGTCTCACTCAGTTTAGTTTATACAGTTGAAATATCATCCAGTTGTTCAATCTTTAGTACCGCCATGTTGGTATGTGGATTACATTACACTCCGTTTTATTTACAACATCAGAAAATAAATATTTATCTCATCCAACTTGATACCGTCCTCCATTTTGGGCAGACTGGATACCACAAACAATGTAAACCCGCCAGAAGGAAAGTCACTTAGATCTATTTTTTTTTTTGAAATGGAGGCAAAAGATTTGCCAAATCTCTAAAAAAAAGAGTTGTCCATGTTAATTTACATTAAAAAAAATAAAAACTGGCACAAACTTTCTAACCCATGATGAGTACTACTCCCGATAACTGGATGTGTTCTTCGGCCTACTTTGTTTTTGATCTATCTTTATCTTTGTTTCAGGGACACACGAAGATAAAGATGATGACAGTGAGAAAAAGACAAACAAATCATACACTCTAAGCCAAACTCGCTCGGTTGGACTTCACTTCAACACCAACGTTTTTTTTGTGTGCGCATGTGTTCTTCCATTCCGCCTTCCCAACCACCAAATGGAAAATGCGCTCTAGCTGTCCTTGGTTCAGTTACTACTCTATCGAGTAATCTCGTCGACCATGTTTCATATTTGTTTGTAAGGCCATGGCGGGCCACATTAGGCGTCGAGGAAGTTGCTCTGGCACAACCCAAAGGTAAGCACATTTTTCATGCGTGTTTTGGAGCGTAATATATGCTAAGAAATAATCTACTACCTTCCAAACTTATGAAATGAATAGTCACTTATTTTGGTCCTAATTTTTGTATACTAACAAGTAAGAATTTACTATATTCCAAACTTGCTAAAGGAAATGAGTTACTTACTTTGCCCCTAAATTTTACTCCATCCGTTCCTAAATATAAGTCCTTTTAGAGGTTTCACTACGGACTACATACAAAGCAAAATGAGTGAATTTACACTCTAAAGTATGTCTATATACATCCTTATGTAGTTCGTAATGAAATCTCTAAAAAAAACTTATATTTAGGAACGAAGGAAGTATATATTAACCAGACAAGAATTTACCATCTTCCAAACTTGCGAAAAAGGGGTTACTTACTTTGCCCCTAACTTTTGTATACCATACAAGATTTATTATCTTCCAAACTTGTAAAAAGTGAGGATTACTTACTTTGCCCCTAACTTTTGTATATTAACCAGACAAGAATTTACTATCTTCCAAACTTGCAAAAAGAAAGGGGTTACTTACTTTGCCCCTAAATTTTGTATATCATACAAGATTTATTATCTTCCAAACTTGTAAAAAGGGAGGAGTTACTTACTTTGCCCCTAACTTTTGTATATTAACTAGACAAGAATTTACTATCTTCCAAACTTGCGAAAAAGGGGTTACTTACTTTGCCCCTAACTTTTTGCATATCAAACAAGATTTATTATCTCCAAACTTGTAAAAAGGGAGGAGTTGCTTACTTTGCCCCGAACTTTTGTAGTGACAACCAGACAAGATTTGTAGTGACAACCAGACAAGATTTTACTGCCTTCCAAACTTGCAAAAATGAAGCACTTACTACTTTGCTCCTGGTCTTTTGTGCTCCATGATACAAGTAGAAAAAGTTACTACCTTCCAATTTTGTGAAAAGAAACGAGTAACTTATTTTGCTTCCGGTTTAGGTATACCAACCAAGCAACACATATTTTTACGCGAGTTTGCGTCGTAGTAGAAGCAGTAATGTACACAAACAACCATGAATAGAAAGACATAAACAACTCCTCAATATGGTAAATTGACAAAGGCATACAATTTGGCTATGGCATGATACTTCTCTCATATGTAATATACACCCACATGTTGGCTATACAAAAGGATCGTTGGCGGATAACCCGTTTGTAAGAACTGGTGTCATTTACTTGTGAAAATACCATTGGTGGCAAGGGTTTCAACAATGTAATGTGATCGTGGAACAAGTACAATCATGGAGATTTGTATTTATTCTATCGAATAGCTCTGAAAGGATGAGCGCATTCGTTGGGGACTTGGGGCTGGTTGGGATTAGGGAAGATCGGCTGTCCCTCAATCTCGCGCGTGGGGCACGACACGATGAAGAGATTCCGGCGGCTGGTGGCGGCTAGGGCACAAGAGACATGGCGGGCGGCTCGCGGTCGTGGTCTCTGTCTGTCTGTCTCTCTCTAGCAATGGATGGAACAACCGAATGAGCAGCCTTGTGCCCTCATGCGGGTGAATATGTGGTGTCGGTATGGGCCGAGAAGCAATATTTGGCTAGATGGGCCCTTAAGAGTAGTAGCAATTATTTTGCATCGTCGGAGGGGGGCTCGATGGTGTTAAAGACCCCTCAGTAGATTTACCGTTGGTGCATACGAGGTTTTCAATCACTTTGATTGGAGGATTATCCATTGGGGTTGATGTATGTTAGTCTAGTGGGTTTATGGCCGCACCATATGCCTAACACCATCATTGTTTGGATTGCTCAATTCACATACATATGCTTATTATTATGTGCCCACGTGTTAATGATAAGCTCTAATAATAAACATATGAACCTAATCCAAATTCTCACATAAGAAAAACATAGAAATATCATCTGGTGCGCTTAGTTTCAGTTATTGTTTCTCACGAAGATGAAAAATTGATTTATTTATCATTATTTATTCATAACTTGTTCAACTAGTAGGACTAGTGTGTTTGACGCGCACACACGCACTATAATTATTAGGGACAAAAGTTGGTTGCCTTAGTTGTTTCATTGTCTGAAGAGTGAGGAGATTGGTTGCCACCAACTCCTTTGAGTTCGACAAACCTTAGGTCAATAGTTATTAGTAGTGAGGGAAAAAACAACTCTGTTCTGCAAAACACTTAGCTTGGAGGCCCAACCAAGACCCGTCTTAAAGCAGTTGTAGGATGATCAAGTTGTCTTTTTTTGTCAGGGTGATAAGAGGGAAGGTGGGATGTGCAATGGTCATATCACTCAATTCGCTATGTATGAGAGCGTGTGAAGCAATGTCGAATAGTATGACTTCACGATTCAGAGTCCACATATCTGGGATGAGGCGTAGTGCAGTTTTTTGAGTGATGATTTCCTGAATTCAATCTTCAGATATTTTTTGAAGTTGATGAAATTTACCCACCATGGCTCCAAGTGGAAAACGGTTCACCTCATAACCTTCCACTCGCTTGATACGTGGCGACCAGACCACCAGGATTCTGCCCCGCCGATTATCACACATGTCCCATCCCCGTGCCTCACCCTGCGTCACACCATCCTTGTCTTGTAGTCTTTGACCCTGTTTTTCTCCCTACAGAATAACTAGCAGACTGGTCTTTGGCGCAGATGACACATGCGTCAGAACCGAGAGAACAAAAGACGAACACCTCGGGCCTAGTTTTTTTCGTTTTTGAAAAAGGCTTTCGCTCCCCTTTATATATAAAGCAACATCCAAAGAAGTACACGGCCAAATGATACAAGACGGTGAGGTAAACTTCTTACAAAGCCGACCCTGAAATATCCGACACGCAGAACACATGTGACTACGCTACCAACAGAGAGCACCTGGAGAACTCAACACACACCACACAGCTATCCTAGCACACCTAAACTCCACGACAACACCTCCAAGAGGGAGAACGGCGCAGAGCGTCGTTGCTGTCGAGTTCACACGGACAAAGGTCTTCACCCGGAGCCCTAACATGGAGAGAAGAACCACGACGACGTCTTCAAGAAGAGCGCGACACCCATGGGTGTCGCCGTCGTCGGTGCCAAGGCATGGAGTTTTCGCCCGATAACTCACCCATGTCATCACGAGGCCGCCATGAAGCGCGCTACGATGTCAGTTCCCCAGGTCCGGACTAGGATTCGGCCCCTCCGCGAGAGAGGGCACGTCTGAGCTACCCGTTGCAACACCTTTCGTTGCGCACACAACCCGAGAGAAGAGCCACCACCAACTTGTTGCAGAATCACATGGGCGAGGCCTTGTCAACGTTTCCGTCCACGCCCATGGTCACCCTTGCAGTGTGTGAGGCCTCGATAGAGTGGAGCTGGTTGTCGCACGCGTGGTCGAACTCAAGGCCTGTTCTGATGTTCCCCAGCTCATAAAACTTCACATATTCAACTTCTACTCCTCGCTTCTAGCTTCAGGTAGCGATCCTAGGAGCGTCGGCTCCATATGCAGCTTCTCGCATTGCTGCAGCCCGTTTGGGCAGGCTGTGGCCTGTTAGTCATATGTTGGGCCGGCTGGAGGCAACCCAATTAGGGGCGAACCGGTTCCAGCGAGACCAGCCTAACGATTCGATCGCTACCTTTTCTTTTAGACGAGGGGAACAGCGAAGCGTTTTCTTTGGCGGTGGCAGTTTGCTGTAAATTGAGAGAACTCCACGCTTCTCGTTTTGGTGGAGTTGGGCCGGCCCTGCTTCTCCTTTTTACACTATGGGATCAACCAGTTTCTCAAATTCAGCTTCTCGGGCTCCAACCGTTATGGACAGATTCATGTGTAAAGTTTTAGAAGCGTGGAGCTGGTGGACACCAGAACGGGCCCTCAGATTCACTCATGTTCATATAGTGCAAAATTGTGGAATTGGAGCATGGAAGATTTGTCGAAGCCATAGGGTCGCCATAGGGTTCCGAACATGCCAAGGTATCCTTCTAGCTCTCAACAAGCCAATGTTTAAAGAAAAAAGTTACCTTAGTTTTGCCCGCGTGGATGCCGACTCAGCAGCTCCATGTCAGCGTTCTCTCCATGTCACCAAGCACACTCAGCAGCCAGGGCTTAACCCTCTTCCCCTCCCGACCCGACCCGCTCGTCCCCGGCCCCCTCGTGACCTAGCCAGTCGCCACCGCCGTCGCCGCCGCCGACGAGCCCCCGGAGCAGCGCTCCCGCCGCAGATCCCGGCTAACCCTCGCAACCGCCTCAGGCCGCCGGCCGGCGACCCCCCCTGCCCGGGGCTTGCCCCCGCGGGATCCGAGCGGGGCTAGGGTTCACGGGAGCCGGGGGAGCGAGGAGGAGGAGGCGGCGCGATGAGCATCGTCCCCAAGGAGACGATCGAGGTGATTGCGCAGAGCATCGGCATCCCCTCCCTCCCCGCCGATGTCTCCGCCGCCCTCGCCCCCGACGTCGAGTACCGCCTCCGGGAGATCATGCAGGTCCGCCATTCCCCTCCCGCCCCGCTCATTCCGAACCACCTATAAACCTATTGTTGCTCATGGCCATATGCAACTTGAATTTGAATAGTTACCAGTAATTATGCAGCAGCCTTGATAGGAAATCAAACCCCGAGATAAAAAAAACAATATTGAAACCTGGCATTTTCATGCGGCAATCTGTCAAATCTGATGGCAATTTGACCACAGTAAACATTATGCACATTTCCGTATAAGCACTAACCACAGCAAACAAAGATCAAACTTGATGAATAGTGCCTATATAGGTAGCATTCTCTTGGAAGTTCAACATGATGATGGTCAACTCATGGATGCGTTGAGGCATCCAGAACACACCACTTTCTGAATGTTTCGACCTCAGTCCAGAGCCGACGACATCTTTATCCACGAGCATAAAACACCATTAGCAATCTGCTAACCTAAAGTAAGAAAACATTATGAAAGTACACGGATGGCAGGCCCACGTAAATCCTTAACTCAGTAATTTGTGCCGTGTTATAGCAATGCTTCAAAGGGCATACTTGATGAAAACAAAGAGAGAAATCGGTTAATGTAGCAATCGGTAACATGTTGGATGCACATTTCTTCGCAAGTCGTCTCCTTGGAGACTATAAAAAAAGTCATCTCCTTGGAGGCATCAGAGGAGAGGTGCTGCTGGATTTGGGTGAGCTTCATGTCCGCCAGTAATGGTGGCAAGGCTTGTGAAGTCGGGATGGTTGGCACGGGTGGAGGTAGGGATGAGGAAGTTGGAGATTAGGCAGGAGGACGCGTGGAGATTGGAAGTGTAGGATAGAAGGTTGGAGATAAGCTGGCTGCAGTATGCCACCAAATCCAATGGTCGTTAATGAGAGCTGATAAAAAATGAACCGTGGGTATATATCTGATGACATGGCTGGCTGAGTGAGGAGTCCGGAAAATTACGCTATTGGGGAACCAGCTTTTTAGTTATGTATGATTATATATAGTTCTCTTCATCTCCACTACTGCTAATTTCATCACTTGAGGAGTTCTTATGAAATCCTGAAAACGTATCCTATTCTTGCCCTATTGTAGACCACAAGGTCATTTGCTCCTTGGTATTGTGTTACATTAAAATCAGTTTTTGTGCATTATTCCAGGAGGCCATCAAGTGTATGCGGCATGCAAAGAGGACAGTGCTGACTGCCGATGATGTTGACAGTGCTCTCAGCCTGAGGAATGTTGAGGTGCCTTCCCTTCCAACAATAAAAACTTTGGGTGATATGAATCCAGAGTTTTGTAGATAACTAGATATAGTATGCATTTGTATGCCTTGGATGTGTGACTTGGATAGCTAAGTGATCTTGGTACATTTTCCTTGATTTCTTTCTGGAATTTTGGTCTGTATTTTTCTAGCACTCTAGCTGATGCAAGAACACATAAGAAGTTTAGATGTTCTCTACTGGCCTAGCTGACGCCATGTGTTCTTTTGCTTTGTATCTTCACTCAGCCTGTATATGGATTTGCGTCTGGTGACCCCTTACGGTTTAAGAGAGCTGTGGGCCATAAAGATCTCTTCTATATTGATGACAGGGAGGTAGACTTCAAAGAGGTAAGGACAATATTAATGAATGAAATACATTTCGACTTACTTTATTGTGATAATCAATTGGAAATGTGTCTGCTGTGTTGTTGTCATGCAGATTATCGAAGCTCCTCTACCGAAGGCTCCACTCGATACAGCAGTTGTTGCTCACTGGCTAGCGATTGAGGGCGTCCAGCCTGCTATTCCAGAGAATCCTCCTATCGATGGTTAGCTCCTATACCATTTATAAAAAAGTCTAAATCTTCTTACTTCAGCGTCTCCACAAATTATGTTCATATTGTTATCTGCTACGGAATGTATTCTTTCTTTTCAAAATTTCCAGAGAGGATGAGAGATAGATCAGCTATGAAGTGGAAAAGCCCATTTTACACCCCTCAGCTATTGCCAGAGTCTAACTTAACCCCTTGACTTTAAAACCAGACACCATCAAATCAACAAATAATCTTCCCAGAATCATAAAAAATATGAGGTCCACACATCAGCCCGTAGCTGCTCTTCTTTCACTTCCACTTCTCTGCCTCTCCATTCCTCCACTACTCATGCGGACCACTGTGGCGTGCATTGTTCTGGAGGATGGAGTGGCACTGGAGCTAACGCCACCAGCAAGGAGGGCAAGTGACTGGTGCTGCTGTGTTGAGGCTTCTGTTGAGCAGGTTGAACTAGAACAGTTCGCTGTTGCTGGCAGGCGTGGAGGAGCTCAGATGCCCGCACTTTGAGGGTAATCTAGTAGGGAAGCAGGGAGAGAGGGGCAAGCTATCTTATATGAATGCGTGTCGCACAAAATTGTGTGTTGAAACCACCTACAGTAGTTGCCATGTCAGCGCAAAACCAGAATGGAATTGTCTATGGGGTAATTTGTTCGGTCTTGGTAGTTGAGGATTTGTTGTGTTCGGTTTAGAGTTCAGGGGGTGAGTTAGACGGGTGAAAATGGATTTCCCCCCTATGGTATGTATCAACAGTCCATAGGTCCATGCTTCATTAGATCAATGCACAAGCGCACAGTTGCTAGGAAGTAGTGTACCATAGATTGTTTGTTTATATCCATCTCATATTGGTTTTTTTACTTGTATTTGTTCTACGCTATTGTTTTCTTTGACACCAGTATTTTGCACCAGCAATTTCAGCACCGACTGAAAATAAAAGGACAGAGCAGGTGAAGGATGATGGACTACCAGTTGACATCAAACTTCCTGTTAAGCATATATTATCTAGAGAACTCCAGGTATTATTATTATTATTATTATTATTATGAAATGTATATTTATAATTAATCTTGATCTTTACGAGAAATTTATATTCCTCTTGTTGACTTTGCAGATGTACTTTGATAAAATAGCAGAGCTTACCATGAGTAGATCAAGCACCCCAATTTTTAGAGAAGCATTAGTGAGCTTGTCTAAAGACTCGGGCCTTCATCCGTTGGTTCCTTACTTTTCGTACTTCATTGCAGATGAGGTAGTGGTCTTAATTTTGTAGCTACGTGGATGAACTGGAATTACCTTAAACTGCACATCTCTATGAATTTCAGGTTACCAGGAGTTTGGCTGACCTCCCTGTTCTGTTTGCTCTCATGCGCGTTGTCCAAAGCCTTCTCCGTAATCCTCACATTCATATTGAACCATATGTAAGTGGTTGACTGTCAACCGCTGATACTTCTGCCTGCTACTACAAACAGTTCTTTTTTCAGCATATTACTCCTAAAAAGGCAATGCGTGTGTTTATTGCCAGTTGCATCAGTTGATGCCATCAATGATCACTTGCATCGTCGCGAAAAGGCTTGGGCACAGGCTTTCAGACAACCATTGGGAGCTTAGAGACTTCTCTGCCAATTTGGTTGCTTCAGTATGTCGGAGGTGAGTGTATCCTGAGATTCTCAAGATTATTTGGAATGTATATACAACTTCTCTAAGTTCTTTAAAGTATGCTGTAGTACTTTGTGCCAACTTAGGGATGAGCGCAGCCCCTATCATTCCTCTGTCAGATTTTTTATTTCTTCTTGGGGCCATCTTAGGTTTGAGTTATCTACTTATCTTCAACGAGGCATGAGCAGTTGCTGTTAGTTAATTTCCTACTTTAATTATATAAAAGTTGAACTATACGTAAGTCAGATGTTTTTCTCATTGCATGATTCTGCTACAGAGGGCTATGGTTGTATTCATTGCGTATGTTGTTTACTAAATCAACTGTCATGTTGTGCGCAGATTTCTGTAGGTCATGTGTAGGCAAAAGTTTTACTCGATTTAACATTGGTGCATTTTCTGTTTTTCTCAGTTAGCTTGAAATTTTGTGCAGGTATGGTCATGTGTATCACAATCTCCAAATCCGGTTAACAAAGACATTGGTCCATGCATTTCTTGATCCTCATAAAGCATTGACGCAACATTATGGTGCTGTTCAAGGGATATCTGCATTGGGGCCCAGTGCGGTAAGCCCTGTTCAACTTTCAGTTAGGTTAAAACTTAAGAGCAATATTGAAATATTCACTGACAAATTTTGTTGATTACCAGATTAGGCTTCTGCTTTTGCCCAACCTCCAGACGTACATGCAACTTTTGGATCCTGAATTACAACCCGAGAAGCAGTCAAATGAAATGAAAAGAAAGGAAGCATGGCGTGTTTATGGTGCCCTGCTGGTTAGTTTTGTAGTTCTGAAGAATAGAGTACATTTCAGAAACAAGTTTTTTTTTTGCACTGACACACACCTACTTAGACAAAAAGTTAACACAAAACCACAGGTCTGCCCTATCTTATTCCACCCAACAGGATATGACAGCTGGGACCCACATTCGGTTGGGGTGTCCCCCCGTCACGCACAAGAGAAGAAGTGGGAGATGGTGCTAGGCAGATGGAAAAGTTGAGAAGGCATAGGCCCACCAGTCAATTGACATGCGCCCCTCCCCTTGTCATATCTCATTAGGAGTAATGAGATTGAATGAAGATAGGGTTTTGTGTTACATGTGGGCTTAGTAAAGAGAAAACCATTTGTTTTTACTGCCTGTTCCCCATTTTTAGTTACTTACCAATGTACTCCATCTTTACTACCTTATGGTGCATCTGCCAATGCTACTTATGTTGCTTACTACTTGATCCGTTTTTGCAGTGTGCTGCTGGCAAATGCTTGTATGAGCGGCTTAAGTTATTTCCTAATTTGCTCTCTCCGTCAACTCGGCCGCTTCTGAGGAGTAATAACAGAGTTGCAACCAACAACCCAAGTAAGCGCTCATTATATTTACTGTAGATGCATCACTTGTCAATAAATCCAATAAAAGTCGTCACCATGCGGTGCATTTTGAAATTCCTGCAATGGATTTACTACTAGTTCTTGGACACATGCATGATAAGCAAAATGTTGACATTATTAAAATGTGAAAATAATGGTATTAATGTGCTTGTGGGAATTTCAGATAAACGGAAGTCTAGTACAGACCTCTCTGCGTCCCAGCCACCTCTGAAGAAGATGGCGTCGGACGTATCAATGAGTCCCATGGGTTCAGCAGCTCCAGTGGCAGGAAACATGCCAGGAAGCATGGACGCGTTCTCCGCCCAGCTACCCAACCCCAGCATGATGCAAGCCTCATCCTCCGGACAGAAGGTAGAAAGCATGACAGCGGCAGGCGCGATCCGGAGAGACCAGGGAAACAACCACGCGCAAAGGGTTTCCGCGGTGCTGAGGCAGGCCTGGAAGGAGGACCAAGACGCGGGGCATCTCCTGGGGTCGCTGCACGAGGTGTTCGGTGAAGCCATCTTCTCGTTCATCCAGCCACCGGAGCTATCCATCTTCCTGTAGAAAGGTAATGTTATGATGCATGATAGGCTAAGGGAGGATGTAATGTTAACCTTCATTGTTGTACACTTCTACTGTTAGTAAGCTCTTACTGGGATTTCTTGCTTGAAACACAGCGTCAGTCGACGACGAAGAAATCTCGGGATGTAATGCTAGGTGGCTCCCATTGCAAGTATAATTTACTAGTGGCTCAGTGTCTAATTGCAAGTGTAATATTATTTTTCTTTTGTAACTGCTCATCTCTTGAGTCATTTTACTATCTCCTCCAGTAGTTCATCTATTTTTCTCCTATTCTATTCTACGTCTAACTTTCAAATTATGTTGTCTGAAAAAAAAGGGCAATCTGCAACATCTCAGCCCAGCCACCAAGGAACTTGTGCTGGCCTGTTGGCCCAGGCTCAGGCCCAGCCAAATAAACCCCAGGCCCAAGCCTAGTCCAAATAAAACCCAGTACAAAGGAAATCACATTTTCTGTATATGCCGGGTGCATTTTCGCAGTGTAGTACAAGGCAAGAATTTGTGTTTTCCATATCGAAAACAAAAGAGTTACTTTCTTTTTTTCCTGCTGGACATACATACAAACCTGACACGTAGGTTAGCATGCTTGCATCAAACATGACGTGTGGTGATAGAAAAGAGGGTGTGATGGCAACAAAATAGATTGCTCGCGTACCTAGTCATCACCCACCTTTTCTTCGTTTGGTCAGAGAGACGAAGATGGCGACGGAGATGGAGATGGATGGATATGGACTAATCCTACACTTTAAGCCAAACCCGCTCGGCTAGAGGACTTCGACCTACTACTTTCGGTGGGTGTCATTATTCGGTTCCGGCTTCATCTTCGTAGGAAAATGCATTCCAGCTTTTGTTGTTTGGATTATTGCTGTACCAAACAACTTCGGGGTATTGTTCCTTGATTTAACTCTTAGCTACTAATGCTCAAGAGTCAAGAGGTACATGAAAACTCCATGCAACTTTGAAGGATTTCTACACCTACTTCAAATTCAAACTACCACACTTAATGTGAAGGAAATAGTAATCATATCGTGTCACCTCCAACCTAGATATTTCCTCATGTCAACATGTTCCATAAATAACAGAATACAAAAAAAAGGAGTACCGTAAGACCTGTCAATGTCTACCTCTCATTGTCACCAAGGACGAGAATACTTTTGGGGACATGCTAATTCTGATGGATCTGAAAAAAGCTGCCACGTTTCGACATGCAAAAACAAAAACATGAGAGGAAAAAGGGCCAACAAGACAAGGATATTTTCTGATGAATATTCTTCTGATTATGGGGCGTGTGGAGAAAGTCGTGTAGTTTACCTATTTACCTTGGATGGACCCATGTTGCCAAGTGGAATCTCAAACATCACCAAAACAAGCGAATCCAACTGATATTGTCCGATCATACCGACAAAGTAGAGACAGAAATGAGCGCCTATCACCATTCCGCACAAGGGGTGCATTGCGTTGGCGAGCTTTGTCGTGATTCATGCACACAACCAATTATGTGTTCCCTTGTTCCCACCTAGAGAAAAACTAAATGAGATGGATAACGATGTCTTCGTCGATCGATGAGTAATGCGTTAGAACATGTGGTTATATGAATACACGTGTCTAAACCATCTACCGCTAAAAAAGCAATGATTGGTCCTAGAATACTAATAAAACAACGAGTAGGCTGGACATAAATTTGGACCACATAATTCTAGGCCGACCAAAGTCTTCACTTTTTTAGCTCAGCATTAGTACGCCAATGACAATTTACACGTGTGTGCTCATGAAAGGCGAGTGAAAGAGATACACCTATTGAAAATGGGGATGGAGATGGACTAACCAAAACCGAACTCATTTGGCTGGAATTCAAGCTACTACTTTTCGTGACTATGTACTTTTCTTGATGTAACATCATATCTTAGATATGGGAGATTAAAGAAAATAATATTATAAGACCAGTCCCTCTCCACCTCTCATTGTCACCAAGGATGAGAAGGCTTTTGGGGACATGCTAATTTTGATGGATCGAGCAAAAAGTTGCCACGTTTCGACATGCAAGAAACATCATATGAAGAAGAGAAAACAAGACAAGGATAGTTTCTAACGAATATTCCTCTACTTATTTTGAAAATAAGTGTAAGTATACATTTGGAACCCACTGCTTTGTTGGGGGCATCAAATGAAATGTACATGATTTATTTTATATGATGGTTACCCTTTCATACATAATATCTACTAGAGGCTAACGTGCGCCACGCTACGCCGTTCTTTACTGCAGTGATTTTTTCTCTAGCAGTTTTATTATGGTCGGTTGTTTAGTTTTGATTTTTATCTACGTTGGCTTGGGTTTTAATGATGTTATGATGGTGTTTTCTTTATTCATATATCATGTTGGGCTGTTGTTGGAGATGATATTTGTTCTTAGAGGAGAGTGGAGTTGTTAGGTGCGTGGTTGTGTTGTCCTTACACGTTTGGTCTCGGTGTTAGTGGGTGGTGTTTGTGTGAACCCCTTGGAAGCTCTTATTCCAAGCTGAAACTATGAAATTGCTTCTATAACGCTCACATAGGTTGACCCATGAAGCTCTTGCTTGCTCAGCCCGGCTCCATGCTCCGCTCGCTCGCTCCTTTGCAAGCTCATAGAAAACCGGATATCATTTATTTTTATTTGAACAATAAATCACAAGAAGTTCACTTATTTTAAAAAATATTAGATTATAATTTTACTGTGAATTAAAAAACACGAATTTTAAAAAATATGCGCCAATTTTAGAAAAAAGTTTCATGGATTTCAAACAATGTTCGATAATTTTGAAAAAGTTCACAGTTTTTTTAAAATGTTCAGATACTTTAAAAATGTTCGTGAACTTTAAATTTTGGACCTGGCTACCTGGCGCCCGAGCGCCCGTTCGGGCCAGCGAGCGCTCTCCCCGAAAGGAAAGCCCAACCGCGCGCCGCGTCAGGACAGCCCAGAAAAGGAAACGCGCCCCGCACGCACCTGATCGAGCGCCCTGGTCCTCTCGCCAGCGCCTCACGTGTTTTTCCCAGCCCCCGCCTGGTCCCCTCACCCACCCCCGCTCTGATCTCACGCTTCCTCTCTCCCTCCTCTCTTACTTGAAGACCAAGAACACACAGGGGACCCCTTCCTCCTCCCTGCTCCTCCTTTCTTCCTTCGAAACAGATCTGGAGAACAAGGACAGGTTGCCTTCCACATCAATGGCGTCTTGAGGGAGAAGAAACACATGCAGGGACCCCTCCTTCCTCCTGCTTTCTTCCTGGAAATCAGATCTGGAGAACGAAAAAAAGAGCCTACCTCCCCCCAAATAGGTAAGCACCTGCTCCCCCCGACCCTCTCTCCTCTTTTGCTCTTCGATCATGTATTGCTTGCTCAGCCACCCCAGCCGTGCCAGTTTTGAAACATCAACTGGTTTTTTTGCTTTGGTGAAAACCCAAGAGCACCTGGTCGACTGCTTTTAGGCAACCCTACTGTATGCATGCGGCAACTGCGTATAATGCATTGTGTACCTTGATGTACAACTGTAGTTAGACAAAAAGCAACACTAGATGAAAAAAGGGACAACTCTAGTACCAAAATTGGGCAACTTCAGTGTTGTCTAGCAGATGAAGGGTGCCAGGATGTTGATTATACCAGCCCAATTGTGATGCTAGAGCAACTACTCAACTGTTTTGAGCCAAAAAACCCTACGAGGTTAAACTGGGGGTGTAATGAACTGTGTAGGTCAAAAGAACAGATGCCCCCAAAAAGGGCAACTCTAGTATAAAAAATGGGCAACTGATGTGCTGTTTAGCAGACAGATGGTACAAAACCAGCAAGCCCCCAAAAAAAAAATACTGTTTCTGTAAACATGAAGCAACCATATTGTATTCATTGAGACAACTCTATGCAGAAAAAATATCAATGTGCAACTGGGCAACTCTATTTCTAAACACATGCAAAACTGGGCATAAATAAGGACTATAGAACTGGGCAACTCTATTTCTAAAGCATAAAACTCATGTTAGAACAGTAGTAGTAACATGCATGTGCTAGAAACACAACTTTTGCGTTTGACTATCGTTCTCGCCAAGACACAAACGGCAAACACATAAAAAACAGGATTCGAACAAACCCACATTTCATGTACTCTCCTACATTGTAGATGGTTCTCACTAGAAAAAAATGCAGCAACTCCTGCGTGTTTTCGTGCATTTGCATCAGGTTATTTGTGTGATTTTCCATGCATTTGCATCAGGTTATTTGCATCAGAAAAAAGTTCATGCTCGCAGAGTTTTTACTACTAAAAAAGGTAGTGATGCTGTAGGTACCAGTAACATGCATATATTCTTGCTAAATTCAAACCACAAGTCCACAAACCACAAACACAAACGATTCCAACTAGTTCACTAGGCTTCTAGAAAAAAAGAAAAAAGGAACATGAGGGAGGTTTAATGTACAGCGCTATATGTTTTCTCCATCCATCTACGTCCTGTTCCACATGTCTTCGGCATCCTTCTAAGCTCTCCATACGATATGTGCTGACCTTGTTTCTCCTTCAAAAGTTGTCATCATCCCTGCCTGTAAAAACACAAAAAAAACAAAATGTCAGCTATATGGACAGAAAGTTGCCTCAGGTTAACTATGTAGTTAACCTGATGCCCAGAAAACTACATGCAGTTGCACAGATTAATTATGTAGTTGCCCCGAAAACTACATGCAGTTGCTCTTTTCAAAAAATAACTAACTTCCTGTCCATTACTCGTCGCAGAAAAAACAGTGGGTTTTTTGTTTTGTGCACATAAATGATGCATGCTTATGTTGTCCACTAACACATAGTTTGTTGCAGGTTTGATGTGTTGAGGGAAGGACAGTTAATAGTGCAAAAAAGAAGATGATTGATCTCAATGAACCACCGCTCGACGTAGAGTCCGTCAACATTTCAGTTGAGTTGGGTACACCCTTCTTACATGCAGGTTATGAGCAAGAGGATCACGATTTGGAGGAGGGGGTTGGTGACTCCCCTGACCCCAACATTGGCTCTAACACTACTCAGGTCCCGAACAATCATGTCCCTGCTCCCCCACCTATGGTTGCTCCTGCTAATGCTTTAGTTGATGAGGCACATGAGTTGGAAGACGAAGAAGCTGGGTCACAACCACAGCTTCCTTATGTTGGCATGCGCTTCGACACATTAGTCGATGCGAGGGAACACTACAATCGCTACGCTTTGATGGTGGTTTTTTCAATCAAGTCCAATACGTCTTACAGGTCAGCCTACACGGGCGTGCTGGAAAAACAACAATTCTGCTGTAACAAGTTCCGCAAGCCGGTGGAGAGGGTTGGGGTCTCGGATGCTGTTTCGTCGAGCAAAAACACTACATGCCCGAGCTCACCTGAACAAGATGATGAAGAGGATGGCGAAGAACACACTTACAAGAAGAAGAGGAAGAGAGAGACTATAAAGCAAACAAAATGCCCTGCTAAGATGGTGGTGAAGCTTATAGATGGCAGATGGGAGGTTGTCACTTTTGTTACAGATCACAACCACCCACTGATTGACAAGCCATCACTTTCGAAATACCTCCGTTCTCACCAAGGCATCCCGCCCGAAGAGAGAAAATTTCTCACTCACCTTAACGACTGCAACTTGACAGCAGGTACAAACAAAAAAACTGCCCACACCACCTTCCACCCCCCTTTCTCATTGAATTAATCTTGTTACTGTAGAAGTGTTGCTTATTCCTGCCTCAAGTACTTGGATTTATATTCTATTCCTAGTATAAGCTGCTTAGGATTCATGGGCGACCCTGATCAGAAAAACCTGGCAACTTGAAACAGTAAATTGAGGCAACTATGTTCATTTTTTATGCAACTCTGGTAATAAAAAAAAGCATGACTCCAGCAAAAAAACTTTGTGTTACCTATTCCTGCCTCAAGTACTTGGATTTCTATTCTATCCTAGTATAAACTACTTAGGATTCATGGGCGACCCTGGTCAGAAAAACCTGACAACTTGAACATTAAACTGAGGCAACTATGTTCATTTTTTATGCAACTCTCATAATAAAAAAAAGCATGACCCAGCAAAAAGACTTTGTGAAAAAAACCTGGTATTGTTCTACTTATGCATAAGTGCTGCTTTATGTTCTCTACTAAAAAAGAAGTTGCTCGCTAGATTGTGGTTACTTTGTCCTGAAACACAAGTTTTCTGTTTTTTTGATTTCTTCCAGGAAAGATGATGATGATAATGTTATCATACTACGGCTCGGAGTTAATTGTCCCGTACATAGCTAAAGCCATCCATAACCACTGTTCGAAGCTGAATGCCCCAACTAAGGACATTGACATTGAAGAAACACTCAACTACTTTTGCAAGGTGAAGGAAAACGACCCAGGATTCTTCTTTAAATGCAAGACGGATGCGGAAGGCAGGACAGAAAACTTGTTTTGGGTGGATGGTGCGGCACGGAAAGCTTACGCGGAGGCTTATCATGATTGCGTATCATTTGATGCAACCTATCTAACAAACATGTACAGTATGCCGTTTGTCCCCTTCATTGGCATCAACAGGCATGGGCAGTCAATTATGCTTGGATGTGGATTTGTGCGGCAGGAACTAGCCTCAAGTTATGACTGGTTGTTTGATGCTTTTCTGGAGGCAATGGATGGGTTGGCTCCAGACAACATCATCACGGACCAAGATATTGCTATGGCACAAGCTATCAAGAGGAAATTCCCGACAACGATTCACCGTTGTTGCCGTTGGCATATAATGAAGAAAGCCGAAGAGAAGCTTGGCCCTGTGTTGGCTAGGAACCCGGATTTGGTCAAAGACTTCAATGAATGCATTGACTTCAGTTTCACCCCGGCTGAATTTGAAAGGAAATGGGCTGCGCTTCAGTTGAAGTATGAAGGCCTTATGCATGGCCACTTTGAGAAACTCTATGAATACCGGGCTACATGGGTGCCGTGTTACTTCAAATACAGGTTCTTCCCTTTCCTTCAGTCGACGCAACGCAATGAAGGGTTCAATGCTGTCTTGAAGCGCTATGTGAACCCACACAAGTCAATTCTCAACTTCGTCAAGCAATACGAAAAGATTCAGGAACACATACTCGTGAAGGAGGGCGGGAACGACTACCGGACAGATCATTTAGACACACAAAGATGGTCGCGTTTCCCCATTGAGAGGCATGCCTACAAGGCATACACTAGGGACATCTATGTAAAATTTAGAACTGAGTTTCAAATGATTGGCCAGTACGATGTGCGCCCCGCTGGAATCAACTTCTATCACCTTGAGCCCAACACGGGAGAAGTTACAGGGTATGGCTCGAGGAAGTATCTAGTCATAGTGAGCCCAGAGTCAGCAATCTATGATTGTGAATGTTGCAAGTGGCATAGGGACGGCCTACTTTGTTGCCATGTCTTGAAAATCTTCACGCACTTTGGCGTTAATGAGATACCTTCACACTACATCAAGCGCCGCTGGACGCAGGATGCAGTGCCAAGTGCGCCGCCGGCAACTAACGAGGGCCCTCCACCGGACTTGCCCGCTGAGTCAGAGAACCAGGTTCGGCAAGTGACTATGACAATGGATTTTGCAAAGCTAGCCAAGAAGGCAATGACGAGTGATGAGGCATCCGCTGCAGTTAGGAGGCACATGAAAGCAGCGGATGTTGAGGTCACTAAGCTGAATAAACTAAGGAAGAAGAGGCTAAAGGCAGCCCGAGAAGCGGCTCGGGCTAGGGAAGCATCAAACGGTAATGCCCCAAGTGGTTCAGGCCAACCTCCTGCCCCCCCTGCCCCCCTGCTCCTATGGATCCACCTCGGTCAGTCACAAAAGGGCGCAGCCGCAGCAAGCGCTTCCAATCAGCAATAGAGCTTCACCCCAAGAAAAAGAACAAATGCAGCATCTGTGAATCAATCGAGCACACTGCTGCGACGTGTCTAGGGAAGCTGCTGTGATGGTTACCACATGAAGAAAATGACCCCCCGGGCTTGCAAACTAGCTGAAGCAAAAAAAGCAACAAGTGTCCCCCCCCCCCTAGATGAAGCAACTGTGGCCTAGTTTTTGAGCAGATCTAGAAGGAAAATCAAGCAACTTACAGTTCAAAACAGCAACTATGGATTTTTGTGTCCTGCATGAACTTGTTTTTAATTTATGTGTTTTCCTAGCTTTAAATTCACAAAATGGAGACATTGTGCCCGGGGAAGTTGCTGTCATGGGTGAAGAAAAGGACAACTTGAGTAGCAAAAAAGGGAGCACCTCTAAGCTTGTTTTTGAGAAGATGACAAAGAAAACTCAAGCAACTGAAGTGTGTTTTTTGTCGTCGAGACTGTCATGAGCTTCATTATGGTTGGGATGTTTTTGAGGAACTTGTTTTGATTTATGTGTTTTAATTACTTTGAATTCATGAAAAAAAGTGGACACTTCTAGATGGATACTTATCATTTGTGTACCTAGTTCTCGTTCACTTCTTGACCGGTTTGAGGATATCCTGCCAGACAACCTTGTTCAGGTCACACTTTATCATCGAGACAGTCAAGAGCTTCCTTATGTTCGGTATGTCGTCTTGTCCGTAGTTTGGGAGCCACGTCCCATTCCACAGTAGTGCGTTCATCAATGCGAATATTCCACAGTCACCTCTGCAAAACAAAAAAACACGAGAAAACTTGAGGTCATGAGAACACTTGGAAAGAAAAAAACTATGTCTTAATACAACAATCATTGTAAGTTATTTAGTACTTACGATACAACTTGCTTGGGTGCATCAATGTCCTCAAGTGGGAACTTCTCCATCAAGATTGCCTGCTTCGGGTAGTGCTTGTCCCAAAGCATACGAACTGCTGCAACAATGCACCTTGCTACTTCATCCAACCTCTTGCTTTTCTTCAGTGTCCTTGACGAGTCAAACACCTCGAACCTTCTATCCCTCAGGTTGATGTTGAATAGCCAATAGTGATGAGCACCGCTCACATTCCCTGGATCTAGGTTTTCAATGACAGGGATCATGACCTGAAAAAAAGGAACAATCCTGAATTCAGCTACAACGAAAAATCTGATATGTTCTATACAAACAAAAAACAAGCACACACTAATGAAAATTCAGGCAACCCTATGTGTTCTTGGGACCAACTTTTGCTTGAGTTGGTGTAAGAAAAATGAAAAAGACAAAAACAAACAAAAGTAGTTATTTGGGAAACTATAAACACACAGAACGAACTTGCTTTCCACCTCATGTTCAATCTGGCACTAGGGCCCCCAGAGTTTCTAGGCAGCTATGTGTTGCATTTCAGGCAACTTAGATACTAAAAGAAAGCAACATACAAAAACAGCTGGACCATATCCCAACTTATCAAAGCATAAGATGTTTTTAGGCAACACAAAAGGAGATTATGAGCAACTAGCATATTAAAACAAAGCAAAAGTGACATAAAAACTGCTGGAAAACATGGGCAACTTAGATGCTAAAAAACAAAAACAGACAACACATGGAACATACATTGTCTTGCTCATCCAACCGGTTTGATGGTTTGAACCTGTCCTGCAGCTCATTTACATTGAGATCAATTTTTTTGTAGCCAATTCTGTTAAGAGGAAACATGTGATAGAAGAAAAAAATCAGTACCAATCGAAAGGAATAAATCTGTAAAAAGAAGAAGTAATTGAACAAGAAGTGTGGGCACTTACCGAAAACCTAAGAGGCATAATGACTTTCTTGGACCCCACCCGCCTGTTGAACATGATTGCCTCAATCCCCAACTCAAAGACATGAGTTTTCAGCCACCCGGTCTTCTTCATTGATTGAGCAAGCTCGTTCAATGTGCAATAATAACCGCGATAGTTTACAATCTGTGGCCTGTAGAACAAGAAAGGTTCTTATTTAGCAACTGCAAAAAGAAAAGAAGATCATTTCATAAGAAGGGGAAAAAAGGTTGTTACTGGAAAAAACACACACGTTTTATCCTCCCCCTTCGACGTCCTTGCTGTCCCTCCTCCTCCTCCAAGCAACAGAACCATTGCATACAATCTGTTTACTTCTGCTGAGCAACTAAAGTCTTTTTTCACTTCTACATTCACATATGGTGACCTTTGTGATGGGGGGGCTTTGAGTATTCTCCTCTCGCGCTTCAGAGGAATGGGCTCACCCGAGCTGCTGGCAGCACCTTTGCTCGATTCTCCCTCACCGTTTTTTTTGCGTCAACAGTTAGTGTACTGAAACCGGAAGGTGACAAGTGCCCTGCGCTCTCTGCTATTGCAGCACTTTTGACTGCCCCCTCGATGACATCATCGAAATCAAGGTTGCCCCAGTCAATTCCCCACTCGATGTCTGCACTCGGCGATGCGTTTTCCACCCCCTTACACTCTGCTGCAGTGTCCTCCTTGGTTTTATTTTCCTCCATTTCATCTATGCCGAGGTCAAAGGTTGGAGCTGGACAATAATCATCCAAAACAGCACTTCCAGACTTTGATCTTTGCAGCGACGGTGGTGGTTGACCTAAATCAGACGCTACTTCGTTCGATGTCAGATTCATGACAGGGGATGCCCGTATTATTGGTATGGTTCCAGCAGATTTACTTCTCGCGAGCGGTGGCGTCGATCCTGGGCTGATGCACTTTTCAAGCAGCTCGTTGATGCTCTGGATGTCATCAACTGGGATTTCTTTGCCTTTTGCAGGGCATGCTTGCTTTGTGGCAATGGCCGGAGGCTTGTCACTTGATTGCGGTGCATTTGCTTCTGAAGTTGCCTGGATCAGCTCAGGAGTTGCTTCCTCCAGCATAGCAGTTGCTTCCTCCAGCATAGCAGTTGCTCCTGTCTGTCTTGACTGCTGCCTAATGCTCGCTTCTCCTGCTGAACCTTTCCCTATATCCTTGTGCTGTCTAGTGACAACTCCAATGTCAACCGCTGACTCCATAGGTTGCTTGGGAGGAGTTGCTCCCTGCATGCTCACTGAAGTTGCTTGAATTTTCTGTTTAGTTGCTTCCAAATTGTCATCAGTTGCTCTCTTTTGCCTCTTTGCTGCTTGTTTCTGGTAAACCTTTGTTTTTGGAGCTGTTGCCACTTTCTGACTTGCCACTTCAACTATTGACCTCAGGACTGTCGAAGCTTGCTGAGTGGCTGTCGTAGTTGCAGCACTTTGACCCGCCGCACCCTGGCCTGCTTCCGGGGACAGAGGGGTAGACTTAACAGCCTTGTGTGTTAATTTCTTGATGTTCTTCCTAACACCCCTTTCAGCTCCACCTACAAGCCATGTTTCAACCTCACTTGGTGGTTGCGCAACATCTGCAGTCATCTCAAGGCATAAATCCATCCCGGGGAGTTTTTCCTCAGTTGGCATCATGGGCACAGGAAAAAGAGGGATATCTTGGAGCTCATGGATGACCTGCTTCTGCTTGTACTGCGTGTCTCCAATCCTCACCACATCTGCAGCTGAAATAACAGGCCCGCTGTCTACCTCAAACGGCTCCTTCCGCATGTCCTTCTTAACAAAGCTGCTTTGAAAAAAACTGCCGGCGCTTTCGATGCTTCCTTGTGTGCTCTCAACAGACATCATTTGCACTGGTTGCTGTTGTTCCTTGCCAGTACGCTTGAGTTTCTCCATGATCTTACTTAGAGGCACCTCATCATCATCAACGCTGCCCCCGCGCCACCCCTGGTTTCGTGAACCATCCTCATCATGGCAGCCGTTGCCGCCGGGCTTGTCGGTGCTAGCGTTGCCGCCCGTGCCGCCATCATCCTTATCTTCATCCCCCTTCTTCCCTCCCCCACCATCTTCCTCCACCTCATCACCTTCATCCTCACTATCTTCCTCCTCCTCTTTTTTCTCCTCTTCATGCTTTCCATCGTCCTCTTTCTCCTCTGCTTCCTCCTCTTTCTTTTCTACTTCATTCTCTTTTTCATTGCCCTGTTCCGCATTTCTCTCCTTGTCTTTGCTCTCTTCATCCTCCTCTTCCTCTTTACCATCCTCCTCCTCGTGATGCTCTTCCTCTTCATCATCCTCCTCGTCGTCCTCTTCCTCCTCTTCACCACCATCTCCCCCACCAACAGACCGCTGAGAGTTGTCAATGTCCATGTGCTCTGACTCATCATCAGCAGTTTCTGTTGCTGCTGGTGGGCTACTGTATGAGGGAGGATCATCATCATAGTCATCGTCATCGTCGTCATCGTCATTGCTGACCCCCTCCTCATCCGAACTCTCCTCTTCAGGACTGTCCTCATCTTTCCCTTCCTCCTCTTCTTCTTCTTCTTCTTTCGAAGATTCAAATTCTTCCTCGTCCGATTCCTCCTCCTCTTCATCAGACAGCAAAAGTGTGTCCTCGCACCGAGTGCTACTGCCCCTTACTTTCTTCAGCTTTGCAATCTTCAGCTGTTTTGGACTTGCCGCTGCCCTTTTCTGCCTTTCCCTGCTCACTGAATGACGTGCGCTTGCGACCCTTGAAACACTTGTGGCTGCCGGTTCATCCTCCTCCTCGTCCAGCTTTCCCACGCCTTGAACAAACCTCCCCATTTGGACTGATATTTCAGAGCACATGTCATGCACCAGCAATGACAACTTCCTTTGTTTCTGCAAACACAAAAAAGCAACTGAATGAGGAGACTATATAACACAATGATGAACAAAAAAAAAGAGGCAGTGCGTTTCGTAGGAATTAACAAAAAAAAGGGAACCAAAAATACATTGGGGTTGTAGGTTTGAGGAAGCCTCGCAGCGACAAACTTCTGGATGTGATCCATGCTCCCAAAAAGGCTATCATATGCGCTCCTCGAGAACTCGCCTTTGAGCTGTTTTTGTTAAAAAAAATGACATGATAAAACAGTTAGCAAAACATGATATAGGTGAAAAGGGGTGGCTGAGCAACTGCCTCCGTAACTTAGGGCAACACCAGCACTATTGATGGGCAACTGCATTTATGGACATCACAAAAACTGCAGCAGCTACAGTAACCTGATGAATGATCAACTACGAATATTGGCAATTGTAACTTCAAAAAAACCTCATGTAAAATATCACCACTTGGAGAAAAAAGAATGAGGATGATTACCATGCAAATTTTGATGCAGAAACTTTCATACAATAGCTAGAGCAACTAGCTCCCTAAAATTAGGCAACAACATCCCTATAGGTGGGCAACTGCATAAAATAATTCACGCAACTACAAAAAAAACTGATAAAAAGGAAAATCCAACCCTTATTATTGGCAATTGTGTACTTAAAAAAACAAACAAAAAAGGTTGGGCATTGGGTGATACACACGGTTATTTAAAAACAAAAACACTACATGCGCACTTTCATAAACATGGGATCTCTGTGCATGCTGAAAACACAACAATGAAAAAGGAAAAAAAGGCTGAAAAAAATTATGTCCAGAGGAAAGTAAAGTAAAACTTACTCGCAACTTTCCATAAACGCCCTTCCTAATCCTATCCTTCTTAATGACTGCCTTGATCAGACCATCATTCCATGCTTTGACCCTTGGAAAAACAGTTGGCGTGCTCTCATCCACTTAATCCTTGTCGATTGTCCTGTAGTCCACATCAAGCGAGTCGAGATAAAGGAGCTGTTTCAAAAAAGGGAAAAACACATGTAAGTTGCAAAAAACCTATCCAACTTAATAATAATAAAAAAGGGTGAAAGAAAGAACACAATGAACCGAAAAAGGGGTGGGGAGGGGGAGGTCTAGATCATTTTACCACTAGGTGAAAAAGGCAACAGCATATTGTGTTCTTCTTGTCTCCAAAACCCATGAAAGCAAGCCTAAGTTGGTCGACGACAAACTGGCAAACATTTGAGTTCACAATCTCACGTGGATTGAGCGCAGCTGAGTATGCGCGCGGGGACACGTTCAAGCTGGTGGTCGGTGCAAGAAAACAACTGAAAACAACGACAAGCCAGGCACTTAAGAACTTGTCATCTGCAACAGCTCCCAGCCCCTTTATCATTTCGCACCACTTGGTCACTCTTGGCGCGGGCCCTGAGGGGATGTTGAACATCTTATTGAACAACCTAACTATATCTGGATCCACTTCATACGCAACCTTCTTCTGCCCCCTTGGCAAGCCCCAAATTCTTTCTACGCTTGCTGCATCAACTGGGATCTTCCCCCTATCTGGGATAACAAGCTGCGACAACTCAGGGTCATAACACTTCATGACAAACTTGACAACGTCTCCCTTCATTGTTCTTGTGCCGATATCAAGCACGCCGGCAAAACTTATATCACCGATTGCATCCTTTTGTATATCCTCAAGGTCACTGTTTAAGACAAAAAGTCTTGAAGGTGATGCCCTGTTCCTCGGTGGTGGCCCACTGCTACCAATCTGCGTAAAAAATGTACAGAAGAATTCATATTAAAAAAAGGGCAGAGGCTACAATTATATTAAACTGAGAAACCCACTGTATTAAAACTGAACAACCCACTATGCTAAACTAAAGCAACCCACTATGCTAAACTAAGCAACCCACATCATAATTAAAAAAAAGCTGTGTTTGCTAAAAACCGAGCAACTAGAACTATATTGAACTGCAACTGCTAGTACTAAAGTAGGCAACTGCTATACTGCTATTCTGCTGCTTATCAACGATAGCAAATGTATACAAATGACATGCTGATTAAGCATTACATATTTCAAAAAAGAAAGAATCAGATGTCTCCCTTCTTTCAAGTTTTTCATAAAAAAAATACCTCATTCCCAACTTTCTTCGCACGTTTCGGATGCCTCCCTCCTTCATCACGAGGAGCGGAAACGGGTGCCCGTTTCCCCGCCCGACCACCCCGGGCAGAATTTGTGGCCCGTTTCCCCGCCAGACCACCCCGGACAGGATCCACAGCCGTCCGCCCACGCTTGCGTCCAACATTACTCTTTGCTGTTTGAGCCACCACCTCTTCTCCCTCATTTTCACCATCAGTTCTCCCCGCGGTCCTTTTGCTTTTCCGAGCCATTCTGTAAAACAAACACACCAAAAAAATGTCATTGCTGATCAAAAAAAAATACAAGCCCTGTAACCACAAGTTCTGCCTGTGGACAAAAAAAAAGTGTGACTTCAGTGTCATTGGGAGGGTGATAAAAAATGATCTCCATTTACTCCTACCCAGATATAACTCAACTGCTGAATGCTAGTACTTGCAGAAGCAACTAGGTGCTGAAAACTAGGCAACTACTCACTATTTTGTAGCAACTAGGAAAATGACAAAAAACAAAGCACATATTACTTCCTCATCACAAAAACAAAGCACATAAACATCTTCATCACATAGCTAGACATAAAAAAACTCCTAAAAACAGTGGTTGGATTCACCATCTAGTTGCTGTTTTTATTTGTAACTATCAATAGAAGATGAGATATCATCACGAATAACTGGTCGGGCCAATATGATGATGGTAATGTCCTCATTCTATGGATCACAACACAGCACAACGCCATGGCCCTAGTAGACAAAACATTGAGCAAACTCCGAGCAACAGCACCTCATATATCCACAAAACAACACTATAAACAACTGCTTGTCCAGTATCAAAGCAATTGTTCGTGAAAAGTTGAGCAACTCCCAATCAACTACACCTTTACATTATAAGCAACTCCGGACCAATTTCACAGCAACCGATGAATATAAATTGAGCAAGTCCAGAAAAATAACCCTATACATCCAGAACAACACTACACCTTCACAATATGAGCAACTACGCCTTCACATAATGAGCAACTCCTGACCAATTTCATATTATGAGCAACTACACCTTCACCTTATGAGCAACCCCTGACCAATTTCATAGCAACTGATGTATATAAATTGAACAACTCCAGAAAAATAACCATATACATCCAGAACAACACTACGAACTCTACGCCGCGACAAACCCTCATCTGTACCCCTCATCCCCGAACCCCCCAACGCCCTCTCCCGAACCCCCAGTCCCCCCACCGTTCCCCAACAAAGCACATCCATGGACGCCGCCAGGCCGGCGCGCGCGGTGACGGGGAAGGAGCACTGCGACCAGCGCTTGTTCCGCCGCGCCTCGGGGCTCCACGCGCCGCCCTGGCAGTTGAGTGCCCGAACCTCACTGAACCGAGCACAACCATGGCCCCGCCCCCAACCCAGCCCCGCCGTAGCCCCGCCGTGCACAGGAAGCCTCGCGCTCGCCCCTCCTTCCACAAAACGGAGAATCCCCTTCCGACACCCTAACCCTAGCCCGCCATGGCAACCAAATCCGATGAGGGAGACGCTGAGAAGATGCGGGATTACCTCCACCAGTCGCCGACGGCGCGCCGCGGCCGCGAACGACCTCCCGCACCGGCAAAAGCTCGCCGAACCCACGGGCGGAACCCCGCGCTCGTCGTCGTCGACGCGAGGAAGAGCGGAGAAAGGGAGAGGAAAGGAGCGGGGCAGTTTGAGGAGAATGGTAGAGGGGGTGGGGAGAGGGGGATTCGAACCAGGTTGCGGGCGGTTTCGCCTGAATTATTGAGCCGGGCCCACCACTACCGCTCCCCTCGCGTCGCCACCTGTGTCGGAGCCAGCCGTTACATCGCGCTGCGCGGCGCGGATCGGACGATGGAGCTGCGTGCGCTCGCGACGTCCATCCGGCGCAGCTGCACGATCTAGCATTTAGGTTAATTTTTTTCTTTAATTTGACAAAAATGTTCGTGAATTCAGAAACATGTTCATAGTTTTTTTTTATTTTTTAATCATTTTTATTAAATATTCATAAATTAAAATGTGAAAAATAAATAAAAGAAATCTGGGAAAGGCAGAAAAAACAAGAAGAAATTTGTTAAAACAGGTGAGAAACACATAAAAGAAAGAACAATAAAAAAAATGAGATAATACCTTCTCAAAACCGGCCAGCAACACACCCTTACAAATGGGCCCCATAGTACCAGGAGGCTTCAAATCTAGCCACTACTTTCTAGGAGCTGTGGGTCAGGCGCAATAGCATAGCCAGGGTGGTCCAGCAGTAGAATTTCCATTTAAATTTATAAAATTGTTTATATTGTAATTTTAATATTTTAAACTATAATATGTAGGCTATAGAGAATTCTCAGGGTGGTCCGTGGACCATCTTGTCCACTCTCTAGCTACCCTACTAGCCGGGCGGATGTCTGGAGTTCGCCAAAGCTCTCCCTGTTTAAGGGCGGTTTGTGTGATTTCCAATGTGCGAACATTTGTTGACTTGCGTTAAAAGTTTAAAAGTGTATGAATTATCCGGTCTGAATATTTACGAATGTTTTGGTTGGAGATGCCCTTTGTAAGCGGATACAGATTTACATGTGCGAGTGCATGAGAAGCCAGAGAACCAGAGCAGATCTATTTTCCCGTCGAGCTACATGCATCAACCAGCCAAACGAAAAATAGAATCATTTATATGTATATTTTTTCAGTTTCAGGAAAACGTGTACGCATATATGCACATTAATGGTAGAAGGTTGTTTGTAATAAAATGTATGGATTTATTTTTTTGCCGGCGGGGGCAGGAGGGGGTCTTTTACACTCTGAACTTGAAATGGCAAATGTAATTTTATTTTTTGCGAATAAGTGTAATATTATTTTCTATTTTTAATTGCTGACATGTTGAGTCATGTTATAATTACTATTTGTTCTAGTCCCAGCCCAAATCAAATCCAGTAAAACGGAAAATCACATTTTCAACTGAATGCTGGTTGCATTTTGCAGTGTAGCACAACTCAATAATTACTTTTCCGTTTCAAAAAGAGAGGAGTTACCTTCTCTGTTGGACATAAACCAAAGTGACAGCGTACGTTACCATATCCTACGGATGCAACATTGCAACTGCAGCAACATGACGTGTGGTGATAGAAAATAGAGTGCTCATCTACCTGGTCATGACCCATATTGTATTTGTTTGTTTCTCAGGGTCAGAGAGACAAAGGTGGTGACGAAGATGGAGATGGATAGATATGGACTAATCCTACTTCTTTCGGTGGGTGTCATTATTCGATTTCGGCTCCATCTTCGTAGAAAAATGCATTCCAGCTTTTATTGTTTGATTATTACTCTATCAAATAATTTCCGGATATTGGTCCTTGATATTTTCTTCTTCTGGCATCTGGATATTTAATTGTTAGCTAGTAATGCTCAAGAGGTACTCCGTCGAACTTTCCAGAGTTTCTACACATACTTTAGGATAATTCACACATTAGAATTAATATGAAGGAAATGTTGAGTAGCTTGTGCCACCTCCAACTTATTGTAATTGTAGCGATATTTCTTCATGTAACAACATTTTCCATAAATAAGAAAATTCAAGAAAAGACCAATATAAGACATGTCCCTCTCTACCTCTCACTGTCACCAAGGATGATGATGCTTTTGGGGACATACTAATTCTGAGTGGAAAAGGACAAAAGCTGCCACGTTTCAACATGCAAAAAACATCGGATTAAAAAGGGAAAACAAGACAAACATATTTTCTGGCGAATATTCTTCTGATTATGGGGCGAGTGGAGAAGTCGTGTAGTTTACCTATTTACCTCGGAGGGGCCCAATGTAGCCAAGTGGAATCTCAAACATCACCAAAACAAGCCAATCCAAATGATATAGTTCGATGATACCAACAAATTAGGAACAAAAAGGAGTGCATGTCACCATTCCGCACAAGGGGTGCATTGCACTGACAAGCTTGGTCGTAATTCATGCACAAAACCAATTATGTGTTCCATGTTCCAGCCTAGAAAAGAAACTAAATGAGATGGATAACATGCCTCCGTCGTTAGGTGAGTAATTCGTCACAAAAAGATGTGGATACTATTGAATACATGTGTCGAACGCATCCATCACTGAAAGCAACAACCAGTCTTAAAATACTAATAAAACAATGAGTCGGCCGGACATACATCCGGACCACACAATTCTAGGCCGGCAAAAGCCTTCGCCTTTGGGCTCCCCTCAACGATAATTTACACGTGTGTGCTCATGAAAGGCGAGTGAAACAGATACATCTATTGCAGATGGGGATGGAGATGGCCTAATCCAACTTAAGCTGAAATCATTTGGCTGGAACTAAAGCTACTACTCTTTGTGACTCTCTATATACCTTTCTTGATGTAACAACACACTTCAGAAACAAGAGTTAAAAGAAAAGAATATTTGAAGACCGGTCCCCTATCTGCCTCTCATTGTCACCAAGAATGATGAGGTTTTTGGGACATGCTAATTTTGATCAGCCGGGCAAAAAGTTGCCACGTTTCGACATGCACAAAAACATCAGACAAAAAAAAGGAAAATAAGACAAGGATATTTTCTGACGAATATTCTTCTGTCTATTATAAAAACAAGTGAAATAATGCATTTGGGATCCACTGCTATGTTGGGTGCATCAAATGAATTGTATACATTATATATATATATATATATATATTTATATGATGGTTATCCTTTTGTATATAATATCTATCTATTGCTTGGCTGCGCAAAACATGATTTTCTAGCAAGATATTAACATAATGGTAATGTGATAAACTATGACAAATCATTGGAGGACCAAGTCTAAGGCGTTTCCCAATATATTACAGTTCTAGGGCGAGTGAAAAGACAATGTATTTTACTTTGGATGAATCATTTATATGCACCACTCCCTCCGATTCCATAATTCTTGTCGTGGCTTTAGTAAATTTGAACTAAAACCACGACAAGAATTATGAAACGGAGGGAGTACTGTACATGTATATAATTTCAGCTTCACGGGAAACATGTATGTACATTAATGGTAGAAGATTGTTTGTAATTACATGGATATATTTTTTTTTCTTTTTGCCAGGGCAGGAGGTCCCCGTTCATCCCGGAACTGGAAACGTCAAGAGTGTGATGTGTCGGGTCATGGCCAGGTGTCCCATTACCGTCAAGCGCAATGTTTTCCGTTTTTAAACTGCTGGTATGCCTACCTATTGTCTCGGCTGCAAAAATTAGGCAATGTGCACATCTCCTGCCAAATAAAATTCAGTACTGACGTGTGGGACATGGCCAGGATTACAAAGGAAATCACATGTTCCATCCATGCTGCTTGCATCTTTGCAGTGTAGTACAAGGCAATGGTTACTTACTCATTTTCCGTTTCAAAGGGAGAGGAGTTACCATTTCGGTTGGAGATGCATACAAACTTCATGTCCTATGGATGCAATTGCAGCAACATATGACGTGTGGTGATAGAAAATAAGGTGCTGACCCGTATTTCATTTGTTTGTTTCTTAGGGTCAGAGAGACAAAGATGGTGACGGGGATGGAGATGGATAGATATGAACCGATGCTACGCTCTAAGCCAAATTTGCTCTTGGATTGATATGGACTAATCTTACGATCTAAGCCAAACTCGCTCGGCTGGAGGATTTCAACCTACTACTTTCGGTGGCTGTCATTATTCGGTTTTAGCTTCATCTTCACAGGGAAATGCGCTCCAGCTTTTCTTGTTTCAACCGTTATTCTCTATAAAAAGCCTTTGGATTTTTATCCCATGTCGCCTAGATATTAGTTCTTATCTAATGCCGAGGTACGTGAAAAACTCCTCACAAAGGCACTACTAGGGAAAAGCCTAGTAGTAGCGCGGGTGCCTGCGCTACTAGTAAGGCGCTACAGCTATAGCTTAGCAGTAGCGCTGGTTACACGCGCTGCTGCTAAGACGTATAGCGGTAGCGTGTATAATTACCAGCGCTGCTGCTAAGCTAACTATTAGTAGCGTCCTTTCAAAATCGCGCTACTAGTATTCTGTTTTTCATTTTTTTTAATTTTATTGTATTTATACGCCGTTATACAAATTTTGATACAGTACCAATTCAACTTATGGTCACTTTTGATCCATCCACATGGATTATATTCATTTGGATGAATCAAAAGTGATCAAAAGTTGAATTAGGACGACGATCCTACTAATTCAACTTTAGCTAGCTAATAATAATCATTATAGTCATCACCACCAAAAGTGATCAAAAGTGTAGCTATCTCATCACCACCAACACTAGCTAATAATAATCATTATAGTCATTACCACCAACACTAGCTATTTAATCATCATAGTCATCACCACCAACACTAGCTATTTAATCATCATAGTCATTACCACCAACACTAGCTAGCTAATCACTTTTACTGCTCTCTCAGATAAAATAGCATAAAACATGTGTAGCACTCCTGCTTCATCATATTGGAGCATGCAGATGAACCTGTCTTCTAAATGTGGGTTGCGCTTCTGATTGCTGCCCCCTAGTACTTCTCTGCGATCCTTCACAATTTTGCTCCAGTCTTTGACTATTAAGACTTGCTCGCTTTCAGAAATGCAGAATGCACTCATGTGCATTGTAGGATGTCTTGGCCGTAAGCTAATCATTCTCATGTGACCTTTATGCTCGATCCAACGAGGCACAACACTCATCGGGAGTCCCTGTTGAAGAACATCGTAGTAACATACTTAGCAATGAAGTTTAGCTTAAAAAATAATGTATGCAAAAGATGCACTGAGGACAAATAGTAAAAATCTTACCATCTTTCCTAGATAGATGTGACCGTAGTTCAATACGCACACTAGTGGTCGCACGTATTGAGTACTAATATCTCTAAGTCCAGGAAAATAATTTGTCTTGACAAGATCAAGATCCTCAAGCCATGAAACATAATGAGTTATCTCCTCGCAGTTTAGTTCAGCCCCGGGACAGTAGTAGGTGTTGTCTACCAAGAGCCGGACATGTTTACTTGAATGGAAATAAGCTGTCAATAGAAATTAGTTGTCAACTATTTTCAAATAAACAATATAATTTACTTAATAAATATGGTTGAGAAACTCACATAGAGGTAGAATTGGAGGCGTCTGCACATCGACCCAGATGTCGATATTACCTTCATATTCATCTTCAGGACGAATATCAAATGTGATAAGCATATTAGGCTCAAATGCATACGCCTTGCATAGTGCTCTCCAATTTGAGCATTCAAAATAGGAGTAGTTCTCTGCATTGTATAATTTTACGGAAAAAGCATAGCCATGCTCGGTCCTCAAGTGAACTCTCTTTACCTCCATACTGCACATATCTGAGAAACCAATCTTATCCAAGACATAATGTCTTGCATGGCAGGGGATACGCTAGTAGAATTGTAAAAAATTAAAATTATAAGTTGAAGCAAAAGAAGCAGAAGTCATGCTTAATTACGAAAAAAGACTTGTCGTTGTGACTTACTGTATCCACTTCGAAGTTCTCATCCAGCATGATGCTGAATCGCCTACCATCTTCTAGGTGAGGCCTGTCGCACAGACCGCGCTCGTCTTCGTAGTATTGGCACATACCGAATTTCCTTTCGCTATCGTTGTCAGACATTTCCTATGTTCATAGTTGAAACAGATGTGCATTCAATAAGCAAAACTAAATCATAAAACAAATTAGTATTCAAATTAGCATGCATTCAATAAGCAAAACTAAATCATCTCTTGCGTCCGTACATCGTCGAATATTATCACTAATACATCTCGAATAGTATCATACATATAACATCACTAATACAGTTAGAACCGTAGTGAACGAAGGGTATCGGCGCGGGCGGTGGACACCCAAAGAGAAGGAACCATCACAGGATCATAGCTCCAGTGAGATCTCTGAAGAACCTACCAGGTATTGTCGAACCTGCCCTCCAACGCAACCATGTAGCGACGGACGTGCTCGTCCTCCTCGCTGACACGGTGACGTACCACCTCCGCGGGGGACGAAAGCCTCCACACCGTCACTGGCCCACGCGACCGCCACCAAAGAAGGTCCGGGTCGACGACGGGTTACCTCCTCACCAAGCTGCGCGCCCGGAATCAAGCAGGCCTCCTCCGCCGAGTCGACGACGAGGATGCGGGCCAGGCATCGTCGACGTCGAGAACAAATGCTTAATTATGAAAACAAAATTAATAAACACTTAGCAGACCTAAAGTCAACCCGTTCCATATATCGAGCAATGACATAGAAAAAATGCCTTTGCTTAAATTAATAAACATCTAATATTATGCTAAAATTCATGAATTTTTTTTGGCATGACCTTTGCTTAAAACAGGACATATCGAGCGCCTGAAATTTGCCGGAACGGAAACGAATCAACATTCCGACAAAACATAGGCCACTCGGAGGTACATTGCAAACAAGAACACCAAGACATCCTCTATATTCAGAATGCATCATCATCGACATCAATGACATCAACGACGGTGGTCGGGGAACGGCGGCGGCGGCGGACGACGGGGGGTGCGGGGGAGAGTGAGATGAGTGGCGCGGTTTTCCTGTTTGTTTCTTCTATTGTCTTTTCCTTTATTTTCTCTTCCTTTTCTTTTCTTCTTTTTCTTTTCTTTTCTTTTCTTTTTCTTTTCTTTTCTTTTCCTTTTTTCCGCGACGATTTTTCGACCGTCGATGATGGTCGCTACTCCTCCTTCCCCTAGTGCATAACAAATATCTAGCACAAGGAGAAGAAGGAGAAGCGACCCCCACGACAACAGTCGGCATTCTTCTTCTCTCATATATGGTGGACACTCCCTCACCGATTTTTTGACCGTCGATGATGGTCGCTACTCCTTCTTCCCCTAGTGCATAACAAAGGTCTATTAAGCACTTACTATAAATAAACTATTTCTATTAAACACTTATAAAAAACAGTAAAAAAAACTACATTATACAAGAACAGTAAAAAATAGTTTAGGGTTTAGGAGAGATGGAGGGAGGAGGGGGTGGGAGGAGGGAGGAGAGAGGAGGGCGGTGGGAGGAGGGAGGAGGAGGTATGAGGAGGGGGTGGGAGGAGGGAGGAGAGAGGAGGAGGGGGAGGAGGGCGGTGGGAGGAGGGCTGCCGGCGGTGGGCTTGGCCGGAGGAGGAGGGAGGAGGGGGCGGCCGGAGGAGGAGGGAGGGGCGCGGAGGGGGAGGAGGGCGGTGTGAGGAGAGAGGAGGAGGAGGGATGGAGGGACTACCTCAGTGGAGGAGGACCAGGAGCGTCGGCGGCGGCGGGCGACGACGGTGGTCGGGGAACGGCGGCGACGGCGGACGACGGGGGGTGCGGGGGAGAGTGAGAGTGGAGTGGAGAGGGGAGAGTGAGGGGCGGCCGGTTGGAGGAGTTGGAGAAGATAGGCTTTAGCAGTAGCGCTCTTTGGAATAAAGCGCTGCTGCTAAACGACATAGCAGTAGCGCGTTTATAAAACAGGCGCTACTGCTATACCTAGTCTGGCGGCAAGGTCGTGGCAATTGTAGTAGTAGCGCTGTTTCCTCCTGACGCGCTACTGCTATGATGATATCAGTAGCACGTTCTTTTGTAGCGCGCTACTGATAAGTAGCAGTAGCGCCTTATTTTACACCGCGCTACTGGTAAGATTCTGTCTATAAGGTTTTCCCTAGTAGTGAGGAGGTACGTGAAAAACTCCTCACAAATTTCAAGGATTTCTGTACACAGTTTAGGTTAATTCACAGTATTATGGTTGATTGGAAAGAAAATGTTGAATAGCTCGTGCCACCTTCATCAAGCATAGTCTTGTAATTTCCAATGCAATGTTGCTTGATGCAACAACATATTTTCAGAAACAACATAATGAAATAAAATAATATTGTAAGACCGGTTCCTATCTTCCTCTCATTGTCACCAAGAATGAGGAGGCTTTTTGAGACGTGCTGATTTTGACGGATGCACAAAGTTCGCCACGTTTCGACATTCGAAAAACATTATATGAGAAGTAGAAAAGCATGACAAGGATAAACACATATTATTCTAGTTAATTTTAAAGTAATTGAAGTATAGAAGTGGAAACCACAATTATGTTGGGTGCATCAGGTGAAATGTATATGCTATCCTCATATATAATACCCACCCGTAGCTTAGTTGCACAATAATCAGTATACTAATGGTGAGATAATTTGTCGGAAGACCAACCCTAAGGCTTTTCCCAACATAGTATGATTCTGGAGTAAGTGAAAAAGCCTTCTAATTTACCTATTTAATTAGGAGAGACTCACATTGCCAGGCATAATCCTCATTGTCGTTAAAGAAGCAAATCCAACTATTTTTTTCCTAATAAGAAGTGTATTACTCAGTTGAGAACGGTTTAACTACAATTATACAAAAAGGACCCTACGAGATAGAAATATAACAACCCCTATCTCCGGCAAGCTTGCCGTGGACGAGAACCACCCGCTTCAGAATATACAATTTTAGTACACCAAAGTAGCTTGAATTCCATCCAAATGAGTTTAGTAGTATTCTAACCTTCACTCTCGTGCTCAGTTTTACTAACCTGAAGCCTCAACTAAAAAATGTCATGTAAACTTCGAAAGTTATAGATACATTTAAAACGTATCACCAACCCGAACCCTCCACTTTCGGGCTTACTTTCAGTGTGCTAATACAGTGATACGAATTGACACGTGCGAGCGCGTGAGAAACCGGTGAACGAAGGAGATCCATTTCCCTGCTTAGCTACATGCATCAACCTGCCGAACCAAGAACAGAGAGCATTTGCATATACCCCTATTTTTTACCCTCCATAGGAATAATTTACATGCATACATTAGTTATATATTTTCAGCTTCATAGGAAACGTGCATATATATATATATATGTGTATGCATTAAGACCGAAGGTTCTTTTTTTACACTAATGACATAATGTTGTACTATGTTACTACACTGGATGCATATTTTTTGCCGGGAGCGGGGGCCCTGGGGCAGGAGGGGGGCCGTTTACCCCCGAATATGGAAGCGGCTAGAGAATGACGTGTGGGCCATGGCTACTACCTAGTGTGTTGGATGTCAGCAGGATTGGCCGTTTTCCATGGTTACTCCTTAGTGTGACGTGCTGGATGCATTTTGCAGTGTAGCACAAGGCACGAATTACTCACTCTTCCGTTTCAAAAGATGGGAGTTACCTCGTTTTGATTGCCGGATATGTACACACCGACACGATACTTTGCCATATCCTACGGATGCAACTGCGGCAACATGACGTGTGGTGATAGAAAAATAGAGTGCTCATCTACCCGGTCATCACCCATATTTCATTTGTTTCTTTCCTCGGGCCAGAGAGACAAAAATGATGATGAAGATGGAGATGGATAGATATAGCTAATCCCACAATATGAGCCAAACTCGCTCATGGATAGATATATGGACTAATGGTACACTTTAAGCCAAACTTGCTCGGCTGGAGGACTTCGACCTACTACTTCCGGTGGATGTTAACTTATTCTATTTTGGCCCCACCTTAGGGGGGATACACACGCCCTTCAGCTTTTCTTATTTTGACCGTTACTCTTGATAAAAAAAAACTTTGGATTTATTTTTTCTGATTTTATCTAATGCTGAGGTACACCAAAAACTCTTTACAAAATTGTAGGATTTCTGCATGCACACGTACTTTAGGTTAATTCACGGTATTGAATTGATTCCAAAGAAAATGTTGAACAACTCGTGCCACCTCCGACTTGGCAGGATTTTGCAATTTCCAAAGCAATGTTTCTTGATGCAACATCATATTTCATAAAAAAAGAGAATAAAACAAAATAATATTGTATGATTGGTCCCTATCTACCTCTCCTTGTCACCACGGATGAGGAGGCTTTTGGGGACATGCTAATTTTGATGGATGCAAAAAAGTTGCCACGTTTCGGCATGCACAAACACATCATATGAAAAGAGGAAAAACAAGACAAGGAAATTTTCCAACGAATATCCTTCTGGTTGATTTTAAAATTAGTGAAAGTATACAAGTGGAAACCACTTATTTGGGTGCATCAGTTGAAATGTATATGTTATCCTCATATATAATATCCATCATTTTGCTTACATGCATAAGTATTGGTTGGGGAAAACAATCTGATTTTCTAATGAGATAGTAACATAGTTGAAAGGACGTGGATGTCGCTTAGAGGGGGGGGGGGGGGGGTGAATAGGCGCTTTAAAATAATTACGGTTTAGGCTTGAACAAATGCGAAATAAAACTATCGTTTAATTAGTCAAACACAAAACCTAAAACAACTAGGCTCACCTATGTGCACCAACAACTTATGCTAAGCAAGATAAACAACTAAATGATAGCAAGCTATATAACATGAAACAATATGGCTATCACAAAGTAAAGTGCATAAGTAAAGGGCTCGGGTAAGAGATAACCGAGGCACGCGGAGACGACGATGTATTCCGAAGTTCACACCCTTGCGGATGCTAATCTCCGTTTGGAGCGGTGTGGAGGCACAATGCTCCCCAAGAAGCCACTAGGGCCACCGTAATCTCCTCACGCCATCGCACAATGCAAGATGTTGTGATTCCAACAAGGGACCCTTGAGGGCGGTCACCAAACCCGTACAAACAAGGTTGGGGCAATCTTCACAACTTAATTGGAGGCTCCCAACAACACCACGAAGCTTCACCACAATGGATTGTGGCTTCGAGGTGACCTCAAATGCTCGGGGCAACCTTCACAACCTAATTGGAGACCCCGATGCTTGCCCGGAGCTTTGCACCACAATGATTGAGCTCCGAGGCACCACCAACCGTCTAGGGCGCCAAAGCACCCAAGAGGAACAAGCTCTAGGGTACCAAGCACCCAAGAGTAATAAGCTTCTCAACTTTTCACTTCCACATATCACCGTGGAGAACTCAAACCGATGCAACTAATGCAATGGCAAGAAAACATGAAGTGGTCAAGTCCCTGACTCCCAAATCCCACCACAACGACAAAAGATATGGAGAAATATGAGATGAAGAACAAGGAGCTCACAAAGAAATCCAAGATCTAGATCCAAGGGGTTCCCCTCACATAGAGGAGAAAGTGATTGGTGGAAATGTGGATCTAGATCTCTGATGTCTACTACGCAAGTTTATTCTTGTAGACTTTGTTGGGCCTCCAAGCGCAGAGTTTTGTAGGAAAGTAGCAATTTTCCCTCAAGTGGATGACCTAAGGTTTATCAATCCGTGGGAGGTGTAGGATGAATATGGTCTCTCTCAAACAACCCTGCAATCAAATACAAGAAATCTCTTGTGTCCCCAACACACCCAATACAATGGCAAATTGTATAGGTGCACTAGTTCGGCGAAGAGATGGTGATACAAGTGCAATATGGATGGTAGATATAGGTTTTTGCAATCTGAAAATATAAAAACAGCAAGGTAGCAAGTAACAAAAGTGAGCACAAACGGCATTGCAATGCTTGAAAACAAGGCCTAGGGTCCGTACTTTCGCTAGTGCAATCTCTCAACAATGCTAATATAATTGGATCACATAACCATCCCTCAATGTGCAACGAAGAATCACTCCAAAGTTCTTATCTAGCGGAGAACATAAGAAGAAATTGTTTGTAGGGTACGAAACCACCTTAAAGTTATCCTTTCCGATCGATCTATCTAAGAGTTCGTACTAAAATAACACCAAGTTATCCTTTCCGATTGATCTATCTAAGAGTTCGTACTAGAATAACACCATATGATACGCATCAAACAATTTCAGATTCATAATACTCAATCCAACACAAAGAACCTCAAAGAGTGCCCCAAGATTTCTATCGGAGAACAAGACATGAAAACGTACAATCAACCCCTATGCGTAGATCCCCAAGGTCACCGGAATCCGCAAGTTGATGCCATAACATATATCAAGTGAATCATTTGAATACCCCAATGTCACTACGGGTATCCGCATGCAAGACATACATCAAGTGCTCTCAAATTCATAAAAGTATTCAATCCGATAATAACAAAATCTCAAAGGGAAAACTCAATTCATCACAACAAGACAGAGAGGGGAAAACACCATATGATCCAACTATATTAACAAAGCCCGTGATACATCAAGATCGTGCCATCTCAAGAACACGAGAGAGAGAGAGAGAGAGATTAAACACATAGCTACCGGTACAAACCTTCAGCCCCAAGGTGGATTACTCACACATTATCATGGTGAGAAAGAGAGAGTTGTTGATGGAGAGGTGCAGCCCCAAAGAGATGGAGGCGATGGCGGCCACGGCGCCGGCGGTGGCGACAGGCGGCGACCCCTTGCCCCCCTTCTTCCTTGGTATTGATGCTGCAATGGAGGAGCCTCTCCCCTTCTTGGCGGCTGCCAAGGGAGAGGCAAATTCGTGGCTTTTGGTGGCTCTCCCGAAATTAGGGTTTTCTCTCCTTATATGTGCCTCTGTGGTGCTCTATGGCCCTCCGATGGATGGACCCTTGATCCAAAGGCTCTTGGGAACCTCTAGAACCTTCCTAGGGACTCCTCACATCCCTCATGAGTCCTCAAAGTCGTGTCTTGGCCGAATATATCAGATATGGTAAGAGTTGGACTCAATCACGTCATCAATTCTCGTAATCCCGTAATCAGATATTTTCCTCCAGTAAAACGGGTCTACAGATCGCATCCGAACTCCGTTTTGGACGAATTTGGAGTCCAGAATCAATGTCATAAAGTTACCCACACTTTCCTAGTTTTAGCCTTTTCCATTTGATGCCGTCTTCGGGGGTCAAACTGACGATCTCTAAAAACTGTTTGTGAACAGATTTCAGGAAAGTCAGAGTCCTCCTCCAACAAGGCTCCTTTTGCGTTTTTTCGCCAATTTCCAATTAATTCCTACACATCAAAGTGTGAAACAAGAACTTGTGCAATTTTGCAACTATTAATAGGTTAGTCCCAATAAATCATAAATCCATAGTAAAAACATAGGCAAATATGACATTAATACTTCATAAATTATTGATACGTTGGAGACGTATCAATCTCCTCTCTCTTTTCCCTCAAAAAGGAGCAAGAATCATTGAAGGGATTGAGAGTTAGCAAGCTCTAAGAAGGTCAACAATGGGGGAAGAACACGAGCTCAAAGGATAGGGACCATTGGGGAAGAAGACCCCCTTAAATAGGTCCCCACGAATCTGCCCGTTATGTGCAGAATAACACATGGGCGGTACAACCGCTATGCGCACCGGTACAACCGGTCAAGGCAGACAAAACCTACCTGAAGGGAAAGCAATAAGCAGTACAACTGCCCGGGGCACCGGTAGTACCGATTAAACCGGAACAACCGGCCCATAACCGCCCAAGAACCGCTCCACAACAGAAACTAGTCAGGTGGTAGAGCGGTACATGGCTGGTATAACCTTCGGACCAATTCTGGAGCGGTACAACCGCTCCAAACATCGGTTGTACCGGTCGACCGGTACAACCTCTCTATGAACCGGTACAACCTCTCTATGTAAAACAGGTAAGACTAAAACATCCATAACTTTCGCATACGAGCTCCGATTTGAGCAAACTCAAGCTTGTTGGATAAATTGTATTGATTAGAAACTCAAATACATGTGTGGGTATATAGACAACAACATGTCCCTAGTGAGCCTCTATAGGACTAGCTCGTTGATCAAAGATGGTCAAGGTTTCCTAGCCATGGGCAAGAGTTGTCATTTGATAACGGGATCACATCATTAGGAGAATGATGTGATGGACAAGACCCAAACTATGAACGTAGCATATGATCATGTCAGTTTATTGCTATTGTTTTCTGCATGTCAAGTATGTGTTCCTATGACCATGAGATCATGTAACTCACTGTCACCGGAGGAGTAACTTGTGTGTATCAAACGTCACAACGTAACTGGGTGACTATAAAGATGCTCTACAGGTATCTCCGAAGGTGTCTGTTGAGTTGACATGGATCAAGACTGGGATTTGTTACTCCGTGTGACGGAGAGCTATCTCAGGGCCCACTCGGTAATACAACATCACAATGAGCTTGCAAGCAAAGTGACTAAAGAGTTAGCCACGGGATCTTGTGTTACGGAACGAGTAAAGAGACTTGCCGATAACCAGATTGAACTAGGTATGGAGATACCGACGATCGAATCTCGGGCAAGTAACATACCGATAAACAAAGGGAACAGCGTACGGGATTAACTGAATCCTTGACATAGAGGTTCAACCGATAAAGATCTTCGTAGAATATGTAGGAACCAATATGGGCATCCAGGTCCCGCTATTGGTTATTGACCGTAGAGGTGTCTCGGTCATGTCTACATAGTTCTCGAACCCGCAGGGTCTGCACACTTAACGTTCGGTGACGTTTCAGTAGTATTGAGCTATGTAAGTTGGTGATCGAAGGTTGTTCGGAGTCCTGGATGAGATCCCAGACGTCACGAGGAGCTTCGGAATGGTCTGGAGGTAAAGATTGATATATAGGAAAGTGGTATTTGGATTCCGGAAAAGTTTTGGGCACTTCCAGTTGTGTACCGGGAGTGACGAATGGGTTCCGGGGGTCCACCGGGAGGGGCCCACCCACCCCAGGGGCCACATGGGCCTAGGAGGTGGCGCACCAGCCCCTGGTGGGCTGGGCAGCCAGCCCCTAGGAGGCCCTTGCGCAAGGGGTGGGAAAGGCCAAGTGGGGAGGGAGTCCTACTAGGACTCCTCCCCCTTGCGGCCGGCCAAACCCCTAGGGGAAACCCTAGGGCGCCCCACCTACCCCCTCTCCCTCCTATATATAGTGGAGGTTTTGAGGGCAGCCACCACCTGAAAAAGCCACGGCTGCCTCTCTCTCCCTCTAGATCTGTTTCTCCTCTAGATTGGTTCGGTAGTGCACGACGAAGCCCTGCCGGATTAGTTCCACCACCACCGCCACCACGCCGTCGTGCTGCCGGAGAACTCATCTACCTCTCTGCCCTCGCTTGCTGGATCAAGGAGGTGGAGATCGTCATCAAGCTGTACGTGTGCTGAACGTGGAGGTGCCGTCCGTTCGACGCTAGATCGTGATTGGATCGCGGGACGGCTTGCGATTTGGATCGCGAAGACGTTCGACTACATCAACCGCATTTCTTAACGCTTCCCGCTTAGCAATCTACAAGGGTATGTGGATCCGATCTCCCCTCTCGTAGATGCTCATCTCCATAGATAGATCTTGTATGAGCGTAGGAATTTTTTTGTTTCCCATGCAACGTTCCCCAACAGTGGCATCATGAGCTAGGTCTATGCGTAGATGAGATCACGAGTAGAATACAAAGGAGTTTGTGGGCGTTGATATTCAGATTGCTTCCCTCCTTAGTCTTTTCTTGATTCAGCGGTATTGTGGGATGAAGCGGCTCGGACCAACCTTACATGTCCTCGTACATGAGACCGGTTCCATCGACTGACATGTAACTTTTGTTGCATAAGATGGCTGGCGGGTGTCTGTCTCTCCTACTTTAGTTGAATCGGATTCGACAAAGGCGGTCCTTGTAGAAGGTGAAATAGCAACTTGTATATCACCGTTGTGGTTTGCGTAGGTAAGAATCGTTCTTGCTAGATACCCATAGCAGCCACGTAAAACATGCAACAACAAATTAGAGGACGTCTAACTTGTTTTTGCAGGGTATGATGTGATATGATATGGCCAGAAACATGATGAGATATATGTGATGTATGAGATGATCATGTTTTGTATAGATTATCACGACTTGCATGTCGATGAGTATGGCAACCGGCTGGAGCCATAGGGTTGTCTTTAATTAATTATGTGGCCTGCGTGTCACTCATTAAGTGCTATGTAATGCTTTACTTTATCGCTAAGCGGTAGCTATAGTAGTAGAAGCATGGTTGGCGCGACAACCCCGATGGTGACACGTTGATGGAGATCAAGATGATGGAGATCATGGTGTCATGCCGGTGACGATGGAGATCATGCCAATGCTTTGGAGATGGAGATCAAAAGCATAAGTTCATGGCCATATCATGTCAGTTATGATTTGCATATGATGTTAATCCTTTTATGCACCTTGTTTTGCTTAGGACGATGGTAGCATTATAAGGCGACCCCTCACTAAAATTTCAAGATAAAATTGTGTTCTCCCGAGTGTGCACCGTTGCGAAAGTTCGTCGTTTCAAGACACCACGTGATGATCGGGTGTGATAGACTCTACGTTCAAATACAACGGGTGCAAGCCAGTGTTGCACGTGCGGAACACTCGGGTTAAACTTGATGAGCCTAGCATGTACAGACATGGCCTCGGAACACAAGAGACCGAAAGGTCGAACATGAGTCATATAGTAGATATGATCAACATGAAGATGTTCACCATTGAAACCACCTCAACTCACGTGATGATCGGACTTGAGTTGGTGAATTTGGATCATGTGACACTCAAATGACCGGAGGGATGTCAATTTGAGTGGGAGTTTTTAAGTAATATGATTAACTAAACTCATTATCTTGAACAATAGTCTAAGTTGTCTTTGCAATATTTATGTTGTAGATCAATGGCTCGCGCAGTAGCACCCATGAATTTTAATGCGTTCCTAGAGAAAGCTAAGTTGAAAGATGATGGAAGTAACTTTATGGACTCGACCCGTAATCTGAGGATTATCCTCACGGCTTCCCAAAAAACTTATGTCCTTGATGCACCGCTTGGTGATCCACCCGCTTCAGTAGAGTCTCCAGACGTTGCGAACGCCTGGCAGTCGCGTTCGGATGATTACTCAATGGTTCAGTGTGCTATGCTGTATGGCTTAGAACCGGGACTTCAAAGGCGTTTTGAACGTCATGGAGCATATGAGATGTTCCAGGAGTTGAAGTTTATCTTTGAGAAGAATGCCCGGATCACGACGATCAACGGTGCAGATCCCCACAGCTAGGATTTTACAACCTCCCAACCGCGAGGATGTACCCCCTCGTCTTCCCCCCCGGACAGCCCTTCGGGAGGCGGTCAGATAGTCCCTCGGACGGTCAATCGGACAGCCCTTCGGGAGGACCCTCGAAACTCGGACAGTCATTTGGACAGCCCTTCGGGAGGCACTCTCGAACTAAGACTGAAACTACGATCTCTCTACAGAGTTGCACACATACGGTGTCATCTATCCGGCAGGGTTTCGCCGTCCAGAACTAGTTCCCACTGGAACCTAGATAGCCTTTCGGCTCTACGAAATTATTTCGCTGGGAGGGAGAGAGAAGCCAGACAAGTCTATGTCATGTGTATGAGAGCAAGGGATCATCTTGGAGAGCCCTCTCCACCTCTATTTATAGGAGGAGCAAGGGGTAGAGGCCATGGGTGAAAAAAGTCCAAAAGGGGCTTGGATATTTCACCATGCCACATAAGGATGGGTTGATCTTACCCACCTAATGGTGGAAGGAAGCCCCATGGGCCCCCCCATACCATGGAAGAAATTGGCTGCCCCCTTGGGGGGGGGGACCCACTACCTTTCCATCCACCTTATCTTCTCTCCAAAAATAGGGAATACCTTCTAGAAGGAAACCCCACCAAAACCAGCCCAAAAAGTGCTTTTCACTATTCACGAAGACATTTTTCTGCGTCCGATAAATCCCAAATTATTGCTGTGTGCCTAGAACAATTCCAGTACCCACTAAAACAATTTTGAACGCATTCCGAAACAATTTCGGAACAATGTTTTTCTTCAGCGAAAAGCTACTACAGCGGTTCCGGCTGCTCCGAAACATTTCCAGTTTTTATCCTGGAAAATTCCCAGAAGTTTCCAGAATACAACTGGCACCCTCCAAGAATTATCAGGCATGTTCCGAAATCATTTTGACTTAATGGTATACCCCGAAACAACTTTTCGGTTTTACCGAAACTATTCGGGTGTTCTCTCTCCGGAACTTTTCCGTTGACTCCGAAACTTTTTCGGTGAATTTCTCTCAGACTCCGTGTCTAGTATTCAGCAGATAGATGACCCTTAAGCATGTGACCCTATAGGTTCAGTGAAGTATAGACATGATCGGAACACCTTCCGATCAATGATCAACATCGGAGCCGCGGACACCCATACTGACCCCTATACCCACACAAATGAATATTCAAGTGAACCTCCAGTTGCCGTGTGCTATTCCTGTTGCTTTGTGATATGTTACAAAACCCGAGGTGAGATTTATCTGCATCCCCGTGGATCAACAACTTGTCCACTATGCCAGTTACCTCGTTACCGGTTTTGTTCTCTTTTCTCGTTTCCGCGTTCCGTCATCCCGGTGATCAAATCACATTGTGTCTGGCCAGAAGATGATGAATACCATAAAACCGAGAGGGACCGAGAATATCTTTCCATCGTCGGAGTAGCAAATCCCAATCTTGAGCTATCTCGTTTCTTGTCATACTTTTCCGTGAACCCGTAAGCCGCCGTAATAGCCACCCAGTTACGGATGACGTTTAACAAACCCCAAAGTTCACGAAGCAAGTACGAAGGAACTCGACACTCTCATGGTCAAAGGAATTATGCAAACATTAACTTATCTGTGTTATTAACCATTAACTTGTGACGAATGTATCTCATAGCATAACATCAATTCTGGTCGATTCAACACAAATGTTCTTCTAACATTGTGCCCCCAAAATTGCCGGCATAGCCATGCCCATGACCAGGAAAACATGATCATCATGCAATACTTGAGCTAGTCTTAGAGGCATGACTAGGAATACTTTTTATTGTTTATTATTCCACACGTGCATATGAGTTTTCCTCCGAGCCTCGTGGTTATTGTAGACTCGAGAACCATAGCAGTTATAGCATGGAATATAAACTTAATTAGGAACATGGGGATTAATAATAACATTTATTATTGCCTCTATGGCATATCTCCTACACACATACTTAGAATGTCTGCGTATTCCAACCGTCTGGCTGAGTTGGGAATTGCCCTCCCACCGGAGGCGATCACTGACATAGTTCTTCAATCACTGCCACCTAGCTACAAGAGCTTTGTGTTGAACTATAACATGCAAGGGGTGAACAAGTCAGTCGTCGAGCTGTTTGCGATGCTGAAAGTCGCTGAGTCTGAAATCCAGAAGGAGCATCAAGTGTTGATGGTCAATAAAACCACTAGTTTCAAGAAAAATGTCAAGGGCAAGAACGGTAACTCCAAGAAGAGTGGCAAAGCAGTTGCCCCTCCCGTGAAGAAACCCAAGGCTGGACCCAAACCAGAAACTGAGTGCTTTCATTGCAAGGGTACTGGCCAATGGAAGCGGAACTGCCCCAAGTATCTGGCCGACAAGAAGGCGGCCAACACCAAACAAGGTATATATGATATACATGTTATTGATGTGTACCTTATCAACTCTCGTTGTAGTGCCTGGGTATTTGATACTGGTTCGGTTGCTCACATTTGCAACTCAAAACAGGAACTGTGGAATAGACGAAGGCTAGCAAAGGACGAAGTGACGATGCGCGTGGGAAATGGTTCCAAGGTTGATGTGATCGCCGTTGGCACGCTCGCTCTTCGACTACCATCGGAATTAGTGATGAACCTGAATAATTGTTAATTAGTGCCTGCGTTAAGCATGGACATTATATCTGGATCTTGTTTATTGCGAGACGGTTACTCATTTAAATCAGAGAATAATGGTTGTTCTATTTATATGAGTAATATCTTTTATGGTCATGCACTCAATGTGAGGGGTTTATTCTTATTGAATCTCGATAGTGATGATACACATGTTCATAACATTGATGCCAAAAGATGTAGAGTTGATAATGATAGCACCACTTTCTTGTGGCACTGTCGCTTAGGTCATATTGGTGTAAAACGCATGAAGAAACTCCATGCTGATGGACTTTTGGAGTCACTTGATTTTGAATCACTTGACACATGTGAACCATGCCTCATGGGCAATATGACTAAGACCACGTTCTCTGGAACAATGGAACGGGCAAGTGACTTGTTGGAGATCATACATACTGATGTGTGCGGTCCGATGAGCATTGAGGCGCGCGGTGGATATCGTTATTTTCTCACCTTCACCGATGACTTAAGTAGATATGGGTATATTTACTTAATGAAACATAAGTCTGAAACGTTTGAAAAGTTCAAGCAATTTCAGAGTGAAGTTGAGAATCATCGTAACAAGAAGATTAAATTCCTACGATCAGATCGAGGAGGAGAATATCTGATTTATGAGTTTGGCAATCACTTAAGACAATGTGGAATTGTTTCACAGTTAACGCCACCTGGAACACCACAGCGTAATGGTGTGTCCGAACGTCGTAATCGAACCTTATTGGATATGGTGCGGTCTATGATGTCTCTTGCCGATTTGCCACTATCGTTTTGGGGTTATGCATTAGAGACAGCTGCATTCACTTTAAATAGGGCACCATCTAAATCCGTTGAGACGACGCCGTATGAACTGTGGTTTGGCAAGAAACCAAAGTTGTCGTTTCTTAAAATTTGGGGATGCGATGCTTATGTCAAAAAGCTTCAGCCTGAAAAGCTGGAACCCAAAGCGGAGAAATGCGTCTTCATAGGGTACCCAAAAGAGATGGTTGGGTACACCTTCTATCTCAGATCCGAAGGCAAAGTGTTTGTTGCTAAGAACGGGTCATTTCTCGAGAAAGAGTTTCTCTCGAAAGAATTGAGTGGGAGGAAGATATAACTTGATGAGGTTGTTGAACGTTCACTTCAACCAGAGAGTAACGCAGCGCAGAAAGATGTTTCTGTGGAGCCTACATCAGTTGAAGAGGAAGCTAATGATAGTGATCATGAAGCTTCAGATCAAGTGACTATCGAACCTCATAGGTCGACAGGGGCACGTACTGCTCCTGAGTGGTACGGTAACCCTGTCTTGGAGGTCATGTTATTGGACAACGATGAACCTACGAGCTATGGAGAAGCGATGGTGGGCCCGGATTCCGACAAATGGTTAGAGGCCATGAAATCCGAGATAGGATCCATGTATGAAAACAAAGTGTGGACTTTGGAAGTATTACCTGAAGGGCAAAAGGCCATTCAGAAAAAATGGACCTTTAAGAGGAAGACGGACGCGGACGGTAATGTCACCGTCTATAAAGCTCGACTTGTGGCAAAGGGTTTTTCACAAGTTCAAGGAATTTACTACGATGAGACTTTCTCTCCCGTAGTGATGCTTAAGTCCGTCAGAATCATGTTAGCAATAGCTGCATTTTTCGATTATGAAATTTGGCAGATGGATGTCAAAACATCGTTCCTCAACGGTTTCCTTGAGGAAGAGTTGTATATGATGCAACCAGAAGGTTTTGTCGATCCAGAGAATGCTGACAAAGTATGCAAGCTCCAGTGATCTATTTATGGACTGGTGCAGGCATCTTGGAGTTGGAATAAACGCTTTGATGAGGTGATCAAAGCGTTTGGGTTTATACAAGTTTACGGAGAAGCTTGTATTTACAAGAAAGTGAGTGGGAGCTCTATAGTGTTTCTAATATTATATGTGGATGACATATTGCTGATTGGAAACAATATAGAATTTTTGGAAAGCGTGAAGGAATATTTGAACAAGAGTTTTTCAATGAAGGACCTAGGAGAAGCTGCTTTCATATTAGGCATCAAGATCTATAGAGATAGATCAAGACGCTTAATAGGACTTTCACAGAGCACATACCTTGATAAAGTTTTGAAGAAGTTCAAAATAGATTAGTCCAAGAAAGGGTTCTTGCCTGTGTTACAAGGTGTAAAGTTGAGTAAGACTCAATGCCCAGTGACTGCAGAGGATAGAGAAAAGATGAGTGTCACCCCCTATGCTTCTGCGATAGTCTCTATCATGTATGCAATGCTGTGCACAAGACCAGACGTCAGCCTTGCCATAAGTATGGCCGGATGGTTTCAAAGTAATCCAGGAGTGGATCACTGGACGGCGGTCAAGAATATCCTAAAGTACCTGAAAATGACTAAGGAAATGTTTCTCGTTTATGGAGGTGATCAAGAGCTCGTCGTAAAGGGTTACGTCGATGCAAGCTTTGACACTGATCCGGATGACTCTAAGTCTCAAACCGGATACATATTTATTCTCAATGGAGGAGCAGTAAGCTGGTGCAGTTCCAAGCAAAGCGTCGTAGCTGATTCTACATGCGAAGCGGAGTACATAGCTGCCTCGGAGGCGGCGAAGGAAGGTGTCTGGATGAAGCAGTTCATGACGGATCTTGGAGTTGTGCCCAGTGCACTGGACCCAATGACTCTGTTCTGTGACAACACTGGTGCCATTGCTCTAGGCAAGGAACCAAGGTTTCACAAGAGGACCAGACACATAAAGCGACGCTTCAACTCCATCCGCGATTACATCGAGGGAGGAGACATAAGTATTTGCAAAGTACACACGGATCTGAATGTTGCAGACCCGCTGACTAAGCCTCTTCCACACGAGGGAAACATGATCAACACCAGAACTGTATGGGTGTTAGATTCATTACAATGTAAATCACATAGTGATGTGAGCTAGATTATTGACTCTAGTGCAAGTGGGAGACTGTTGGAAATATGCCCTAGAGGCAATAATAAAATGGTTATTATTATATTTCCTTGTTCATGATAAATGTTTTATTATCCATGCTAAATTGTATTGATTGGAAACTCAAATACATGTGTGGGTATATAGACAACAACATGTCCCTAGTGAGCCTCTATAGGACTAGCTCGTTGATCAAAGATGGTCAAGGTTTCATAGCCATGGGCAAGAGTTGTCATTTGATAACGGGATCACATCATTAGGAGAATGATGTGATGGACAAGACCCAAACTATGAACGTAGCATATGATCGTGTCGGTTTATTGCTATTGTTTTCTGCATGTCAAGTATGTGTTCCTATGACCATGAGATCATGTAACTCACTGACACCGGAGGAGTACCTTGTGTGTATCAAATGTCACAACGTAACTGGGTGACTATAAAGATGCTCTACAGGTATCTCCGAAGGTGTCTGTTGAGTTGACATGGATCAAGACTGAGATTTGTTACTCCGTGTGACGGAGAGGTATCTCAGGGCCCACTCGGTAATACAACATCACAATGAGCTTGCAAGAAAAGTGACTAAAGAGTTAGCCACGAGATCTTGTGTTACGGAACGAGTAAAGAGACTTGTCGGTAGCAAGATTGAACTAGGTATGGAGATACCGACGATCGAATCTCGGGCAAGTAACATACCGATAAACAATGGGAACAACGTACGGGATTAACTGAATCCTTGATATAGAGGTTCAACCGATAAAGATGTTCGTAGAATATATAGGAACCAATATGGGCATCCAGGTCCCGCTATTGGTTATTGACCGTAGAGGTGTCTCGGTCATGTCTACATAGTTCTCGAACCCGCAGGGTCTGCACACTTTACGTTCGGTGACGTTTCGGTAGTATTGAGTTATGTAAGTTGGTGAACGAAGGTTGTTCGGAGTCCCGGATGAGACCCCAGACGTCACGAGGAGCTCCGGAATGGTCCGGAGGTAAAGTTTGATATATAGGAAAGTGGTATTTGGATTCCGGAAAAGTTTCGGGCACTTCCAGTAGTGTACCGGGAGTGACGAATGGGTTCTGGGGGTCCACCGGGAGGGGCCCACCCAACCTAGGGGCCACATGGGCCTAGGAGGTGGCGCACCAGCCCCTGGTGGGCTGGGCAGCCAGCCCCTAGGAGGCCCTTGCGCAAGGGGTGTGAAAGGCCAAGTGGGGAGGGAGTCCTACTAGGACTCTACCTCCCTTGTGGGAGGTGGACTCCTCCCCCTTGCGGCCGGCCAAGCCCCTAGGGGAAACCCTAGGGCGCCCCACCTACCCCCTCTCCCTCCTATATATAGTGGAGGTTTTGAGGGCAGCCACCACCTGAAAAAGCCACGGCTGCCTCTCTCTCCCTCTAGATCTGTTTCTCCTCTAGATTGGTTCGGTAGTGCACGACGAAGCCCTGCCGGATTAGTTCCACCACCACCGCCACCACGCCGTCGTGCTGCCGGAGAACTCATCTACCTCTCCGCCCTCGCTTGCTGGATCAAGGAGGCGAAGATCGTCATCGAGCTGTACGTGTGCTGAACGCGGAGGTGCCGTCCGTTCGGCGCTAGATCGTGATTGGATCGCGGGATGGCTTGCGATTTGGATCGCGAAGACGTTCGACTACATCAACCGCGTTTCTTAACACTTCCCGCTTACCAATCTACAAGGGTATGTGGATCCGATCTCCCCTCTCGTAGATGCTCATCTCCATGGATAGATCTTGTATGAGCGTAGGAAATTTTTTGTTTCCCATGCAACGTTCCCCAACAGTTAGAGCCAGGGGGATATGGCAGGCAAGAACATCTTTGTGCCAATTTTGATATTGTATCTAGACATGGGAGGCACCGGGGGGGGGGGGGGATTGCCAAGAGTGTGATTGGTGAAAAATGAGTGAAACAGATACACCTATCGATTGTAATAACATGTTGTGTTTAATAGTGAAAAAACCAAACCAATGCTATTTTTCATGTTGGATAGTGAAAAAGCAAACCAATGCTATTTCCATGTTGGTATGATTGGAGAGCAGTTGAAAAGGCATCCGCTTTATCTATTTCTTTTGAAATGATTCACTGCCAAGTAGACATTGCAAAAACTAGTAGGAAAACTCACAACCTAGTGTTGACGATACAAACAAAACATGAGACATAAACACAGTTCCAATCACCATCCCACACGAGGGATGCACCGCATTGCCTAGCATCGATGTAATGGCCGCATGCAACAAACCATGCATCCCGCGGTTTCCTCGTAGTGACAGGGAGGCCAATCTATTTGTGGTGGTAATCGATGCATGCAACCAATCTTGTGCCCCCTTGTTTCTGCCTAGCTAGAGAACCCTAGATACCATGCGTTGTTTGCATCGGTTAACGACAAACAAACCGCTCAAAACCTTCACTTTTTGAGGTCAGATTCAATATGTGTATGACGCAACACAAGCGTATCAAGGCTAAATGGTCCGCCCTAGAATGCTAATAGGCTAGAGGTGATATCAAACACATAACCCTTGAAAGTTTCAAATCCTCACACTTGAGCCAAGTTTCAAATACACGCAAGGTGCAATATAAGCGTATAAGAAGGTAGGGAACCAGAAGCAACAACGGTTGACGACAGTCACCATTCCACACGAGGGATACAACGCACCCGCCGATCCCGGTAGTAACCGACACATGCAACCATGTGTGTCCACCAGTTTCTTGGCTAGTTAGAAGAAAAAAAAACACTAGAGACACGATGGTTCGCGATGTCTCCGTCGATCAAGTAACGACAAATGAATCCGTTACCAACATGGTATGAATGCAACAAAATAAATCATATCGCACACTTGTGCCTAGCAGATCTGGTGGTGAAAGCAACGATATAACACCAGTAGACAGTAGTATATCACCACCGTGTAAACCGGATGTATATACCAACAACATAGTACAAGGCCGTCCAAAAACCCTCGCTTTCGAGCTATTGCCTCCAATACGTGGTGCAAGTTAATCTACACACAAACCTAGCCATCAAACCACACATGCAAGGCAATGGGACAAGAGAAATAAATAGACAATACGTGCATATCCATCAAGCATGTAGACACATGTTTCTTCATAGGATTATGTATGTGAGGGGGTATATGTGCTACACATATATTTCGAGAGGATGTGTCTGGTACCCATAAATTTTTGAAGATGATATACGTGCAATATATGTGCATTGATGGTGGAAGATTGTAGCATTTGAGACTTTTACAACCTGCCGAAGGTGAAAAGCAGCAATATGTTTTGAAATTGTTAATGGAAGCTTATATGCATTTGAATAGACTGCATTGATTGTGCATGATTGCTTGTAGTAATCACCCCTATGGCATATACTTCCGCCGTTTGCCCAGAAGAAACCGCAGGAGGGTGACGTGTAGGCCAGGGCCAGGTGTCGGCCCCCATGTGTCATCCGGTGTAGCCCCCGCCCACCACGATAAGAAGGGGGACGCGGGGCGTGTGGCGGTAGTAAGGGCAGCTAGACTCCCTCCCTCCCTCCAAGAAGAAAGTCTCTCACCCCCTTCACCACTCCGACCGCCTCGACCCTGACCCGAGGAGGAAGAAGGCCCCCTCTCTCTATCACACCCACCCACCCTCCCACATGATTATAAAACTGCACACGAAAGCATATATGTGTGTGTACCAGAAATAGGAAGCATGTACGTACATGTTTTTTCCGTAGAATAGTGTGATGATATTTTTGGAGAGGATGTGTGTAGTATATCGATATACTCCCTCCGTTTCAAAATATAAGGTGTATTGATTTTCATGCAAGTCAATCATTTGAATGGTTGACCAAGATTATAGAATAAAATAACAACACCTGCAATACCTAATAGATAAAATATGAAACTATTTTTCATGATGGATCAAATGATGTAAATTTCGTATTGTCGATATTGATATATTTTTATAAAAAATCGGTCAAACATGCACTCATTTGACTTTTGAAAAAACAAATACACGGTATATAAAGAAACGGTGAGAGTATAAATAGATGGCGGAAAATGTGGCATTTGTATATTTTTACAAACCTGTCAAAAGTGGAGTTGTTAATGGAAGCGCCAATCGCCATTGGGCAGGGAAGCCAATCTATTTGTGGTGGTAATTGATGCATGCAACCAATCTTGTGCCCCTTGTTTCCGCCTAGCTAGAGAACCCTAGATACCATGAGTTATGTTGTTTGCATCGATTGACGATATATAGACGTGTTACCAAGATGATAAATGTAATGACTTATCTATCTATCTATTTTGAAATGGCTATCGTTGCCAAGTGGGACCTTGGATGTCTTGGACATCGTGAAAACGAGTAGGCAAAGCCAACTGAGAGTCGATAGTATGGACAAAAAACGTCAGCCATCATTCCACATGAAAGATACGCCACATAACTGAGAGTAGCGATAATGAGCGTCTGGAGCCAATGTGCAACCATTGTTTCCATCTAGCCAGAACAACCCTAAACACGATGGGTTAGATGTTTCCATCCATATGCGGTAAACATATATATTTTTCCAGTATAAGCATAGACCAGTCAAAACCCTCTCTTTTCGAGTTCAGTTTCAATACGTGTACGGTAAAACACAAGCATATGAAGGCTAACTGGTCCGCCCTAAAATGCTAATAGGGTAGAGGTTCCAAACCCTAGAACGTTCCAAACCCTCGCTTTCGAGCTCAATTTCAAATACACGCAAGGTGCAACACACGCGTATAAGAAGGCAGGGAACAAAAGCAAGAATGGTCAACGACAATCACCATTCCACACAAGGGATTTAACAAACCACCGATCCTGGTAGTAATCGACACATGACCACCCGTGCCCACATGCTCCCACCTAATTAGAAGAAAAAAAAAACCTCTAGCGAGACGATGCTTCGCGATGTCTAAGTCGATCAAGAGACGACAAACAAATCCGTTAACAACATGGCATGAAAGTAATAGAATAAACCGATGCACACACTTGTAGCTAGCACATGCACGGGCGAAAGCAACAATTTAACACCAGTAGTATACTAGCAGTGCGCAGACATAGATACCAACTACATAGTACAAGACCGTCCAAAAACCCTAGCGGTGGTGGAAGTTAATATATGCATAAGTGTACACATGAATCTATCAATCAAAGTGGAGACCCAAGACAGTCAAACAACAAACAATTATAAAGCACACGCGTAATTTTTGTTATAAAACCTAAAATAGGAAGTATGTACGTACATGTTTTTTCTATAGAACTATGTGAGGAAATGTATGTACTATGCAAGATATATCTTTGTGGAGATGATATGTTTGTGATATACACACACATTGATGGTGGAAGATTGTATTTGGCATTTGATTGATATATTTCCACCTGCCGAAAGTGGAGTCGTTAATGGAAGCGTATATATATGCATTCGTGTATATGCACTGCATTGATTGTACATGATTGCTTGTATTAATCAACCCATCAAACTACATGTGCAAGATAGTCAGCCGGACAACAAATAAATAGAAAACACACGCACATTCTTTTGTGATAAAACTACATGTGTGTCCAAAAATGCACGAAAAGTGCACAATCTTTTCATACAAATATGCGAGGGAATATATGCGCTATACATAATTTTTGCGAGATGATACATGTGCAATATATATGCATTGATGGTGGAAGATTGTGGCATTTGATGCTTTTACAACCTACCGAAAGTGAGAAATAACAATAGGTTTTGAAGTTGTTAATGGAAGCATATATATGCATTTGTATGGACTGCATTGATTGTACACGATTGCTTGTATTAATCACCCCTACGGCTGCGAAGGAGCGTATACTTTCACGGGGCATAGGGGAGGGGGTCGTTTACCTGGAAGAAACGGTAGGAGGGTGACGTGTGGGCCAAGGCTAGTTGTTGTCCCCCATGTGTCATCTGGTGTAGCCCGTGCCCAGCATGATAAGAACGGGGTGCGGGGCGGGGCGTATGGTGGTCACAATGGCAACCAAGAGCCTAATCTCTCAGAGGCCTCTCTCTCTCTCACCACTCCGGTTGCCCTGAGGAGGAGGAAGGATAGAGCATAGAGCATAGAGCGGTGCTCTATGGTGTAAATAAAATGGAAGGAAAACAATCTTGCTACCTGATATTTCTCCACTCATATATGATATATGTCTCTATTCAAAACCAGCATAGTATCAAAAGTTAGAATACTAGAATGTGATTACGACGGTGTGTTGTATTTGCCGGTATTTTTTCACCACAAGTCGCTTCTCGAAGTTGCATGAGTGCAACAACCACTGAATATATCTATTTTTATGGAAGGATTCATGGTGCAAGTCGGACGCCATTGAGTCAACAACGATAGAAAAACATAAACATAACGTTGATCATCATCCCGCGTGACACATAGCCAATCTTTTATTGAAACTCAATCATGCAACCAATGATACAATATGTTGTTTTCACTTAGGAGAAAAGGCTATATGTGATGGGTGCAATGTCTCGATCAATAGAAAAATATTGCCAAAGTTGATGATATATATAAGTCTAGACTTGTTTCTAACACATCCGTCACTAAAATCAATGATTTGTCCTAAAATACTACTAATACTACTACTACTACTACTACTACTACTACTACTACTACTACTACTACTACTACTACTACTACTGCTACTGTTGTTGTTGTTGTTGTTGCTGCATTTGCTATGCCTACCAGTTGCTTTTGAAGGACACTTGTTGCCAAGTGGCACCATTAGACATCACTTAGACAAGCACCCAGTGGTAGATTCGATGACGTAGTTAAAACAAAAACAAAAACAAAAACAAAAACATAACAACAATCACCATCCCACATGATATGTACTTGGCGTTGCCGAGCTCAGTAGTAACCGATGCATGGAACCAATCACACTCTCTATAATATTGGACTGGAAAATCCAAAAGAAATGCATTATGTTATGTCCATCGATAGACCACTAACCTATTACAAAGGATATACAAGTTAATAAACATGTGTAATGATTTCATCACTAGAAGCAATGCTTTGTTGTAAAACATTACTACAATAATGTATAAAGCCGACATAATTACCTAAACTTTTGTTGTCACTCTCATGTCTAATTGAGTACGTCCTTGAGAACCCCGATCAACAAAGCAGTGAAAAATGAGTGAAGTAGATACACCCATTGAATTATAATAGCATGTTGTGTTTAATGGTGAAAAAGCAAACCAATTATTTTTCCATGTTAGTATGATTGGAGAGCAGTTGAAAAGGAGTCATATTTATCTATTTCTTTGAAATGATTCACATTGCCAAGTAGACAATGTAGAAACTAGTACAAAAGGTCAACCCAGAGCTTACGATACAAACAAAACATGAGACATAAACAAAATGCCAATCACCATCCGACACAAGGGATATGCCGCACTGCGTAGCATCGATGTAACTAGCGCATGCAACCAACCATGCATCCCGTGATTTCCCCGTAGCGAGAAAAAAACCCTAGATGCGACAGAGAGATTACGACGCCACCATCCATAGACGACAAACAAATCCGTTAATAACATGATGGATGCAATAGTTTATCTGTATGTTTTGAAAGGACTCTGGTTGCCAAGTGGCACCTTCAAATTCGATGAAGCGAGTAAGAAAAGTCAACGAAGAGCCGATGCTACAGAAAAAAAAACATAAACAAAAAGAAACGCCAATCACCATTCGACGGGGAAGCCAATCTATTTGTTGTGGTAATCGATGCATACACTCAATCTTGCACTCCTTGTTTTCACCAAGCTAGAGAACCCTAGATATCACCAGTTATGTTATTTGCATCGACTAAAAACAAACATATCCGTTACCAACATGACAAATGTAATAAATTATCAATCTATTTTGGAGCGGCTGGTGTTGCCAAGTGGGACCCTCGGACATCACGAAAACGAGCAGGTAAAGCCAACTGAGAGTCGACAATATGGACAAAAAAAGTCAGCCATCATTCCACGCGGAGATACGGCACATCACCGAGGCTAGCGATAACAGACGCGTGAGACCAACGTGCAACCGTTGTTTCCGTCTAGCCAGAAAAACCCTCAACACGATTATTAATTTAGATTGTTTCCATCCATATGCGACAAACCCTAGGCTAGGCTAACTGGTCCGCCCCAAAATTCTAATAGGCCAGAGGTGATACCAACCACATGACCCTAGAATGCTCCAAACCCTCACTTTCAAGCTCAGTTCCAACACATGCAAGGTTCCACAGAAGCGTGTAAGAATGTAGTGGTCTAGAAGCAACAATAGTCAATGACATCCATCATTCCATTTCCACGCGAGGAGGGATACAACCGACCGCAGATCCCGGTTGTAACTGACGCATGCAAGCATCCTTGCCCACCCGCTTCCTCCTAGTCAGGAGGAAACAAAAACCTCCAGAGAGACGATGGTTCGTGATTTTCCCGTTGATCAAGAAACGACAAACAATTCCGTTAACAACATGGCATGAAAGTGATAGTAGACTAAATCAATGCGCTTACTAGTGCCTAGCACATCCGAGGCCGAAAGCAATGGTTCAACACGAGTAGCATACCACTAGTGCGCAAGTAAGTCGGACGTAGATACCAACCGCATGGTACAAGACCGTCCAAAAACTCTCGCTTTCAAGCCGTTGGCTCCACCGATACGTGGCAGCCGTTAAGCTACGCATAAGCGTACACGCAAATCTGTCCATAAAACTGTACACACAAGACAGACGGACAACAGACAAAACAGAGAGCACACACATGATTCTTTTTGTTATAAAACTGCACGGAGAGCGTATATATGTTTTTTTCCGTATGAAAGGACCATGTGAGGAAATGTATGTGCTATGCAGAATATAACCTTTTTTGTTGATGATTTAATATGTGCAACCGTTGTTTCCGTCTAGCCAAAAAAAACCTACACACGATGGGTTAGATGTTTCCATCCATATACGGTAAACATATATATTTTCCAGTATAATCCTCGACAAGTCAAACCTTTTTTTTTTGAGCTCAGTTTCAATACATGTACGATGCAACACAAATGTCGTAAACATATATATTCTGGCGTATGAATGCAAATAGGCCAGAGGTGATACCAACAACATAACCCCAAAACATTCGAAACCCTCACTTTTGAGCTCAGTTTCAAGTACACGCAAGGTGCAACACATGCGTATAAGGAGGTAGGGAACATAAGCAAGAACGGTCAACGACAGTCACCGATCCACACGAGGGATACAACGCACCGCCGATCCCGGTAGTAACTGACGCATGGAACCATCAGTGCCCACCCGCTCCCGCCTAGTGAGAAGAAGAAAAACCCTATGGAGAGACGATGGTTCGCGAAGTCCCCGTTGGTCAAGAAACGGCAAACAAATCCGTTAACAACATGGCATGGAATTAATAGAATAAAGCATTGCAGACACTCTGTTGGAAATATGCCCTAGAGGCAATAATAAATTGGTTATTATTATATTTCCTTGTTCATGATAATCGTTTATTATCCATGCTATAATTGTATTGATTGGAAACTCAAATACATGTGTGGGTACATAGACAACACTGTGTCCCTAGTAAGCCTCTAGTTGACTAGCTCGTTGATCAAAGATGGTTAAGGTTTCCTAGCCATTGACATGAGATGTCATTTGATAACGGGATCACATCATTAGGAGAATGATGTGATGGACAAGACCCAAACTACGAACGTAGCATATGATCGTGTCAGTTTATTGCTATTGTTTTCTGCATGTCAAGTATCTGTTCCTATGACCATGAGATCATGCAACTCGCTGACATCGGAGGAGTACCTTGTGTGTATCAAACGTCGCAACGTAACTGGGCGACTATAAAGGTGCTCTACAGGTATCTCCGAGGGTGTCTGTTGGGTTGGCATGGATCAAGACTGGGATTTGTTACTCCGTATGACGGAGAGGTATCTCAGGGCCCACTCGGTAATACAACATCAAAATGAGCCTTGCAAGCAATGTGACTAAAGTGTTAGCCACGAGATCTTGTATTACGGAACGAGTAAAGAGACTTGCCGGTAACGAGATTGAACTAGGTATGGAGATACCGACGATCGAATCTCGGGCAAGTAACATACCGAAGAACAAAGGGAACAGCATACGGGATTAACTGAATCCTTGACATAGAGGTTCGACCGATAAAAGATCTTCGTAGAATATGTAGGAGCCAATATGGGCATCCAGGTCCCGCTATTGGTTATTGGCCGTAGAGGTGTCTCGGTCATGTCTACATAGTTCTCGAACCCGCAGGGTCTACACACTTAACGTTTGGTGACGATTAGTATAGTTGAGTTATTTTGTTGGTGACCGAAGGTTATTCGGAGTCCCGGATAAGATCCCGGACATGACGAGGATCTCCGGAAGAGTCTGGAGGTAAAGATTAATATATGTGATAATAGTGTTGTGATCTCCGGAAATGTTCCGGAATTCACCGGAAGAGGTTCCGGATGTTTACCGAAGTGTTCGGGTGCAGCAACACTTTGTATAGGCCAAAAGGAAAAAGCCCACGAGGTATTGGTAAGTGCAAAAAGTAGTTTTACTGCCGCGTAAGCGGTACTACCGCTTGTGTGAAGCGGTACTACCGCCCAAGCGGTACTACCGCTTGTGTGAAGCGGTACTACCGCTTGTGCGCGGTACTGCAGGGATCCGAGTTGGACTCTTTTCCTGCGGGCCAAACCGACCTTGTGCGGGCAAAACCGACCTGGAGGAGGCTTTTACTCCAAGTTTAGACCCCAAGGCTCAACATATAAATAGAGGGGCAGGGCTAGCACACGGGACACATCAAGATTTCCCCAAGCCGTGTGCGGCAACCCTAACCCTCTAGTTCCTCCGTCATAATCTCCGTAGCGCTTGGCGAAGCCCTGCAGAGATTGTTCCTCACCACCATCACCACGCCGTCGTGCTGCTGGAACTCAATCACTACTTCATCATCGCTCGCTGGATCGAGGAGGTGAAGGCGTCATCAAGCCGTACGTGTGTTGAACGCGGAGGTGCCGTCCGTTCGGCGCTAGTTCGTGATCGGATCGAGGGACGACTTGCGATTTGGATCGCGGAGACGTTCGACTACATCAACCGCGTTTCTTAAACGCTTCCGCTTAGCGATCTACAAGGGTATGTAGATTCACTCTCCCTCTCGTAGATGCTCATCACCATGGATAGATCTTGTGTGTGCGTAGGAAAATTTTTGTTTCCCATGCAACGTTCCCCTACAGTGGCATCTGAGCTAGGTCTATGCGTAGATGAGATCTCGAGTAGAACACAAACGAGTTGTGGGCGTGGGTGTATACATATTGCTTGCCGTTACTAGTTGATACTTGATTCGGCAGTATTGTGAGATGAAGCGGCCCGGACCGACATTACGCGTACTCTTACGCGAGACAGGTTCCTTCAACTGACATGTAACTTCGTTGCATAAAGATGGCTAGCGGGTGTCTGTTTCTCTCACTTTAGTTGAATCGATTTCAATGAAGAGGGTTCTTTTAGAAGATCAAAAAGCAATCACTACACCACGTTGTGGTTTTGCGTAGGTAAGAACGGTTCTTGCAAACCCGTAGCAGCCACGTAAAATTTGCAACAACAATTAGAGGACGTCTAACTTGTTTTTGCAGGGTATGTTGTGATGTGATATGGCCAATTACATGATGAGTTATATGTGATGTATGAGATGATCATGTGTTGTATAGAATATCACGACTTGCATGTCGATGAGTACGGCAACTGGCAGGAGCCATAGAGTTGTCTTTAATTATTGTATGACCTGCGTGTCAATCATTAAGCGCTATGTAATGCTTTACTTTATCGCTAAACGTTAGCAATAGTCGTGGAAGCAACAGTCGGCGCGACAACCTTATGGCGACATGTTGATGGAGATCAAGATGATGGAGATCATGGTGTCATGCCGGTGACGATGGAGATCATGCCGGTGCTTTGGAGATGGAGATCAAAAGCACAAGTTCAAGGCCATATCATGTCACTTATGATTTGCATGTGATGTTAATCCTTTTATGCATCTTATTTTGCTTAGGACGACGGTAGCATTATAAGGTGATCCCTCACTTAAATTTCAAGATAAATTGTGTTCTCCCCGAGTGTGCACCGTTGCGAAAGTTCGTCGTTTCGAGACACGCCGTGATGATCGGGTGTGATAGACTCCACGTTCACATACAACGGGTGCAAGCCATGTTGCACACGCGGAACACTCGGGTTAAACTTGACGAGCCTAGCATGTACAGACATGGCCTCGGAACACAAGAGACCGAAAGGTCGAACATGAGTCATATAGTAGATATGATCACATAAAGATGTTCACCATTGAAACCACCTCAACTCACGTGATGATCGGACTTGAGTTGGTGGATTTGGATCATGTTACACTCGAATGATCGAAGGGATATCAATTTGAGTGGTAGTTTTTTAAATATGATTAACTAAACTCATTATCTTGAACAATAGTCTAAGTTGCCTTTGCTATATTTATGTTGTAGATCATGGCTCGCGCAGTAGCACCCCTGAATTTTAATGCGTTCCTAGAGAAAGCTAAGTTGAAAGATGATGGAAGTAACTTTGTGGACTGGGCCCGTAATCTAAGGATTATCCTTACGGCTTCCCAGAAGGCTTATGTCCTTGATGCACCGCTTGGTGATCCACCCGCTCCAGTTGAGTCTCTAGACGTTGTGAACGCCTGGCAGGCTCGTTCTGATGATTACTCAATAGTTCAATGTGCAATGTTGTATGGCTTAGAACCGGGACTTCAAAGACGTTTTGAACGTCATGGAGCATATGAGATGTTCCAGGAGTTGAAGTTTATCTTTCAGAAGAATGCCCGGATCGAGAGATATGAGATCTCCGATAAGTTCTATGCTTGCAAGATGGAGGAGAACGGGTCTATCAGTGATCACGTACTCAGAATGTCTGGGTACTCCACCCGTCTGGCTGAATTGGGGATGCCCCTTCCGCCAGAGGCTATCACTGACAGAGTTCTTCAATCATTTCCACCTAGCTACAAGAGCTTCGTGTTGAACTATAACATGCACGGGATGAACAAGTCAGTCGCCGAGCTGTTTGCGATGCTGAAAGCCGCTGAGTCTGAAATTCAGAAGGAGCATCAAGTGTTGATGGTCAATAAAACCACTAGTTTCAAGAAAAATGGCAAGGGTAAGAAGGGTAAATCCAAGAAGGGTGGCAAAGCAGTTGCTACTCCCGTGAAGAAACCCAAGGCTGGACCCAAACCAGAAACTGAGTGCTTTCATTGCAAGGGAACTGGACACTGGAAGCGGAACTGCCCCCAGTATTTGGCTGACAAGAAGGCGGCCAACAACAAACAAGGTATATATGATATACATGTTATTGATATGTTCCTTACCAACCCTCGTTGTAGTGCCTGGGTATTTGATACCGGTGCGGTTGCTCATATTTGCAACTCTAAACAGGAACTGCGGAATAGACGGAGGCTGGCAAAGGACGAAGTGACGATGCGCGTGGGAAATGGTTTCAAGGTTGATGTGATCGCCGTCGGCACGCTCGCTCTTCGATTACCATCGGGATTAGTGATGAACCTAAATAAGTGTTATTTGGTGCCTGCGTTAAGCATGAACATTATATCTGGATCTTGTTTATTGCGAGACGGTTACTCATTTAAATCAGAGAATAATGGTTGTTCTATTTATATGAGTAATATCTTTTATGGTCATGCACCCAATGTGAGGGGTTTATTCTTATTGAATCTCGATAGTAATGATACACATGTTCATAACATTGATGCCAAAAGATGTAGAATTGATAATGATAATACCACTTTCTTGTGGCACTGCCGTTTAGGTCATATTGGCGTAAAACGCATGAGGAAGCTCCATGCTGATGGACTTTTGGAGTCACTTGATTTTGAATCACTTGACACATGTGAGCCATGCCTCATGGGCAAGATGACTAAAACGCCGTTCTCTGGAACAATGGAACGGGCAAGTGACTTATTGGAAATCATACATACTGATGTGTGTGGTCCGATGAGTATTGAGGCGCGCGGTGGTTATCGTTACTTTCTCACCTTCACTGATGACTTAAGTAGATATGGGTATATTTACTTAATGAAACACAAGTCTGAAACATTTGAAAAGTTCAAACAATTTCAGAGTGAAGTTGAGAATCATCGTAACAAGAAGATTAAATTCCTACGATCTGATCGAGGAGGAGAATATCTGAGTTATGAGTTTGGCAGTCACTTAAGACAGTGTGGAATTGTTTCACAATTAACACCGCCTGGAACACCACAACGTAATGGTGTGTCCGAACGTCGTAATCGAACCTTATTAGATATGGTGCGATCTATGATGTCTCTTGCCGATTTGCCACTATCGTTTTGGGGTTATGCATTAGAGACAGCTGCATTCACTTTAAATAGGGCACCATCGAAATCCGTTGAGACGACGCCATATGAACTTTGGTTTGGCAAGAAGCCAAAGCTGTCGTTTCTTAAAGTTTGGGGATGTGATGCTTATGTCAAAAAGCTTCAGCCTGAAAAGCTGGAACCCAAAGCGGAGAAATGCGTCTTCATAGGATACCCAAAAGAGACAGTTGGGTATACCTTCTACCTCAGATCCGAAGGCAAAGTGTTTGTCGCTAAAAACGGAACATTTCTTGAGAAAGAGTTTCTCTCGAAAGAATTGAGTGGGAGGAAGATAGAACTTGATGAGGTTGTTGAACCTTTACTTCAACCTGAGAGTAGCGCAGCGCAGAAAGTTGTTTCTGTGGAGTCTACATTAACTGAAGAGGAAGTTAATGATGATGATCATGAAGCTTTGGATCAAGTTGCTATCGAACCTCGTAGGTCGACAAGGACGCGTACTGCTCCTGAGTGGTACGGCAACCCTGTCTTAGAGGTCATGTTGTTAGACAACGATGAACCTACGAGCTATGGAGAAGCGATGATGGGCCCGGATTCCGAGAAGTGGTTAGAGGCCATGAAATCCGAGATGGGATCCATGTATGAAAACAAAGTATGGACTTTGGAAGTATTACCTGAAGGGCGTAAGGCCATTCAGAACAAATGGATCTTTAAGAGGAAGACGGACGCGGACGGTAATGTCACCGTCTATAAAGCTCGACTTGCGGCAAAGGGTTTTTCACAAGTTCAAGGAGTTGACTACGATGAGACCTTCTCACCCGTAGCGATGCTTAAGTCCGTCAGAATCATGTTAGCAATAGCTGCCTTTTTCGATTATGAAATTTGGCAGATGGATGTCAAAACAGCGTTCCTTAACGGTTACCTTAAGGAAGAGTTGTATATGATGCAACCAGAAGGTTTTGTCGATCCAGAGAATGCTGACAAAGTTTGCAAACTCCAGCGATCCATTTATGGACTGGTGCAAGCATCTCGGAGTTGGAATCTTCGTTTTGATGAGGTGATCAAAGCGTTCGAGTTTATACAAGTTTACGGAGAAGCTTGTATTTACAAGAAAGTGAGTGGGAGCTCTATAGCGTTTCTAATATTATATGTGGATGACATATTACTGATTGGAAACAATATAGAAATGCTGGAAAGCGTAAAGGAATATTTGAACAAGAGTTTTTCAATGAAGGACCTAGAAGAAGCTGCTTTCATATTAGGCATCAAGATCTATAGAGATAGATCGAGACGCTTGATAGGACTTTCACAAAGCACATACCTTGACAAAGTTTTGAAGAAGTTCAAAATGGATCAGTCCAAGAAGGGGTTCTTGCCTGTATTGCAAGGTGTGAAGTTGAGTAAGACTCAATGCCCAGTGACTGCAGAAGATAGAGAAAAGATGAGTGTCATCCCCTATGCTTCGGCCATAGGCTCTATCATGTATGCAATGCTGTGCACAAGACCCGATGTCAGCCTTGCCATAAGTATGGTCGGAAGGTTTCAAAGTGATCCAGGAATGGAACACTGGACGGCGGTCAAGAATATCCTGAAGTACCTGAAAAGGACTAAGGACATGTTTCTCGTTTATGGAGGTGATCAAGAGCTCGTCATAAAGGGTTACGTCGATGCAAGCTTTGAAACTGATCCGGATGACTCTAAGTCACAAACCGGATACGTGTTTATTCTTAATGGGGGTGCGGTTAGCTGGTGCAGTTCCAAGCAAAGCGTGGTAGCAGATTCTACATGCGAAGCGGAGTACATCGCTGCCTCGGAGGCGGCGAAGGAAGCTGTCTGGATGAAGGAGTTCATGACAGATCTTGGAGTAGTGCCTAGTGCGCTTAAACCCAATGACTCTGTTTTGTGATAACACTGGTGCCATTGCTCTAGCCAAGGAACCAAGATTTCACAAGAGGACCAGACACATAAAGCGACGCTTCAATTCCATCCGCGATTACATCAAGGAGGACGACATAAATATTTGCAAAGTACACACGGATCTGAATGTTGCAGATCCGATGACTAAACCTCTTTCAAGGGCTAAACATGAACAACACCAGAACTGCATGGGTGTTCGATTCATTACAATGTAAATCACATAGTGATGTGAACTAGATTATTGACTCTAGTGCAAGTGGGAGACTGTTGGAAATATGCCCTAGAGGCAATAATAAATTGGTTATTATTATATTTCCTTGTTCATGATAATCGTTTATTATCCATGCTATAATTGTATTGATTGGAAACTCAAATACATGTGTGGGTACATAGACAACACTGTGTCCCTAGTAAGCCTCTAGTTGACTAGCTCGTTGATCAAAGATGGTTAAGGTTTCCTAGCCATTGACATGAGATGTCATTTGATAACGGGATCACATCATTAGGAGAATGATGTGATGGACAAGACCCAAACTACGAACGTAGCATATGATCGTGTCAGTTTATTGCTATTGTTTTCTGCATGTCAAGTATCTGTTCCTATGACCATGAGATCATGCAACTCGCTGACATCGGAGGAGTACCTTGTGTGTATCAAACGTCGCAACGTAACTGGGCGACTATAAAGGTGCTCTACAGGTATCTCCGAGGGTGTCTGTTGGGTTGGCATGGATCAAGACTGGGATTTGTTACTCCGTATGACGGAGAGGTATCTCAGGGCCCACTCGGTAATACAACATCAAAATGAGCCTTGCAAGCAATGTGACTAAAGTGTTAGCCACGAGATCTTGTATTACGGAACGAGTAAAGAGACTTGCCGGTAACGAGATTGAACTAGGTATGGAGATACCGACGATCGAATCTCGGGCAAGTAACATACCGAAGAACAAAGGGAACAGCATACGGGATTAACTGAATCCTTGACATAGAGGTTCGACCGATAAAAGATCTTCGTAGAATATGTAGGAGCCAATATGGGCATCCAGGTCCCGCTATTGGTTATTGGCCGTAGAGGTGTCTCGGTCATGTCTACATAGTTCTCGAACCCGCAGGGTCTACACACTTAACGTTTGGTGACGATTAGTATAGTTGAGTTATTTTGTTGGTGACCGAAGGTTATTCGGAGTCCCGGATAAGATCCCGGACATGACGAGGATCTCCGGAAGAGTCCGGAGGTAAAGATTAATATATGTGATAATAGTGTTGTGATCTCCGGAAAGGTTCCGGAATTCACCGGAAGAGGTTCCGGATGTTTACCGAAGTGTTCGGGTGCAGCAACACTTTGTATGGGCCAAAAGGAAAAAGCCCACGAGGTATTGGTAAGTGCAAAAAGTAGTTTTACTGCCGCGTAAGCGGTACTACCGCTTGTGTGAAGCGGTACTACCGCTTGTGCGCGGTACTGCAGGGATCCGAGTTGGACTCTTTTCCTACGGGCCAAACCGACCTTGTGCGGGCAAAACCGACCTGGAGGAGGCTTTTACTCCAAGTTTAGACCCCAAGGCTCAACATATAAATAGAGGGGCAGGGCTAGCACACGGGACACATCAAGATTTCCCCAAGCCGTGTGCGGCAACCCTAACCCTCTAGTTCCTCCGTCATAATCTCCGTAGCGCTTGGCGAAGCCCTGCAGAGATTGTTCCTCACCACCATCACCACGCCGTCGTGCTGCTGGAACTCAATCACTACTTCATCATCGCTCGCTGGATCGAGGAGGTGAAGGCGTCATCAAGCCGTACGTGTGTTGAACGCGGAGGTGCCGTCCGTTCGGCGCTAGTTCGTGATCGGATCGAGGGACGACTTGCGATTTGGATCGCGGAGACGTTCGACTACATCAACCGCGTTTCTTAAACGCTTCCGTTTAGCGATCTACAAGGGTATGTAGATTCACTCTCCCTCTCGTAGATGCTCATCACCATGGATAGATCTTGTGTGTGCGTAGGAAAATTTTTGTTTCCCATGCAACGTTCCCCTACACACTCGTGGCTAGCACATCTAAGGCCGAAAGCAACAGTTTAACACGAGTAGTCTACTACTAGTGCGGAAGTCAGACGTAGATACCAACCGCATAGTAGAAAAACCCTCGCTTTCGAGCCGTTGGCTCCACCGATACATGGTGGCCGTTAATCTATGCATAAGCGTATGCATACATCTGTCCATGAAACTGTGCACGCAAGACAGACGGACAACAAGCAAAACAGAGAGCACACACATTTTTCTTCTTCCGTAGAACCATGTGAGGAAATGTATGTGGTATGCAGGATATAACCTTTGTTGTGATGATTTAATATGTGCAATACATGCATGCATTGCTGGTGGAAGATTTGTGTGTGGCATTTGATTTGATGTATTTACCACCTGTCGAAAGCGGACTTGTTAATGGTGAAAAAGCAGTGAAAAATGAGTGAAATAGATACACCCATTGAATTACAATAACATGTTGTGTTTAATGGTGAAAAAGCAAACCAATGTTTTTTTTCATGTTAGTATGATTGGAGAGCATTTGAAAAGGCGTCATATTTATCTATTTCTTTTGAAAGGATTCACATTGCCAAGTAGACATTGTAGAAACTGGTATTAAAAGTCAACCCAGAGCTTACGATACAAACAAAACATGAGAAATAAACAAAATGCCAATCACCATCCGACACAAGGGATACCCCGCACTGCCTAGCATCGGTGCAACGAGCGCATGCAACCAACCATGCATCCTGTGGTTTCCTCGTAGCGAGAAAAAAAACTAGATGCAATAGATGGATTACGACGTCACCATCCATAGACGACAAACAAATCCGTTACTAACATGATGGATGCAATAGTAGTTTATATGTTTTGAAAGGAATCGGGTTGCCAAGTGGCACGCTCAAACTTCGATGAAGCGAGTAAAAAAAAGTCAACCAAGAGCCGATGCTATAGAAAAAAACATAAACAAAAAGAAATGCCAATCACCATTTGACGGGGAAGCCAATCTATTTGTTGTGGTAATCGATGCATGCAGTCAATCTTGCGCCCCTTGTTTTCGCCAAGCTAGAGAACCCTAGATATCACTAGTTATGTTATTTGCATCGATTGAAAACAAATATATTCGTTACCAACATGACAAATGTAATAAATTATCAATCTATTTTGGAGCGGCTGGCGTTGCCAAGTGAGACCCTCGGACATCACGAAAATGAGTAGGTAAAGCCAACTGAGAGTCGACCACATGGACAAAAAAAGTCAGCATGTGGAGACACGACGCATCACCGAGGCTAGCGATAATGGACGCGTGAAACCAATGTGCAACCGTTGTTCCGCCTAGCCAGAAAAACCCTAAACGAGATTGTTAATTTGGATGTTTTCATCCATATGCGACAAACCCTAGGCTAGGCTAACCGGTCCGCTCCAAAATTCTAATAGGCCAGAGGTGATACCAACCACATGACCCTAGAATACTCCAAACCCTCACTTTCGAGCTCAGTTCCAACACACACAAGGTTCCACAGAAGAAGCGTGTAAGAATGTAGTGAACTAGAAGCAACAATAGTCAATGACATCCATCATTCCATTTCCACGCGATGAGGGATACAACCGACCGCAGATCCCGGTAGCAACCGACGCATGCAACCATCAGTGCCCACCCGCTCCCGTCTAGTGAGAAGAAAAAAAAACCCTGTGGAGAGACGATGGTTCGCGAAGTCCCCGTCGACCAAGAAACGACAAACAAATCCGTTAACAACATGGCATGGAAGTAATACTAGAATAAAGCATCGCACACTCTCGTGGCTAGCACATCTAAGGCCGGAAGCAACGGTTTAGCACGAGTAGTCTACTACTAGTGCGCAAGTAAGTCAGACGTAGATACCAACCGCATAGTACAAAAACCCTCGCTTTCGAGCGGTTGGCTCCACCGATACGCGATGGCCGTTAATCTATGATTAAGCGTACACATAAATCTGTCCGTGAAAACCGTGCACGCAAGACAGACGGACAACGAACAGAACCGAGAGCACATGCATGGTTATCATTTTTGTTATAAAACCGCACGGAGAGCTATACATGTTTTTCCGTATTAAAGGACCGTGTGCGGAAATGTATGTTATGTGGTATGCATGATATAACCTTTTTTTTTGATGATTTAATATGTGCAATGCATACATATGCATTGACGGTGGAAGATTTGTGTGTGGCATTTGATTTGATGGTTTCATTTACCACCTGCCGAAAGTGGACTTTTTAATGGAAGCGTATTTGTATGCTTTCGTGTATGTATGTATATATATGCAGTGCATTGATTGTACACGACACGATTGCTTTGCTTGTATTAATACGAGGAGCGGTGCAAAGGGCCGTTTACCCGCAAGGAAGGAAGGAACCGTAGGAGGGTAGGAGGGTGACGTGCGGGCCATGGGCATGGGCAGGTGGGCGCCCCCACGTGTCATGGGGTGCAGCCCGCTCCGCTCCCAGTCCCACCGCGATAAGAATGGGGGCGTGTGGCCCTGGCCCTCCGTCCGTCGCAAGGGCAGCCCACCCCACCCAGACTCCCTCCCTCCCCTCCAAGAAGAAGGCTCACTCCGGCTGCCCCCCCGACCATCACCCGAGGAGGAAGAAGCAGTGCCTCTCCCTACACACACCTTGGTGATGTGCTTCGACGTTAGGCGCGTGGAGATGGCGAGGCGCTGCTGCTAGGTAGGTAGGTAGGTAGGTAGGGTTTCGGCCTGCAAGAAGAGGAGGGATCTGTCCGGACGACGACGACGGCGAGGAGGAGCAGCGTCCAGGGGCGGATCTGGCAGCGTACTTCCGGTGAGCGCCTCTATCCCAAGCGGATCCGTCCGGGCCGCACTTCGATTTTCAAATTTCGGTCCAGGGGATTTCGCTACTGTATTCCTTTCCCCTTCTTCTTCTTCCTTCTTCGTCTTCTGTCCGTGCTCGTTCGTTTCCCCCGTAGGGTTCGTTCGTTCCAGCGATTTTCTTCTTTGCCCGTAGATCCTTCGTGTCCCCCTTCCGATTCCGCGCCCGGATTTCACACCCACCTTCTTTCTTCCTCGCATGCCCCCCCCGCCTTCTTCGATTTCTCCGCCGACAGCTTCTTGGACCTTCATTGTTCTTGGTTCCCACCTCCCCCGATTTCTGGCGCGAGCGGTGGTTGGATCTGAGGGTCTCCCTCCTGGATTTCGCAGGAATCCCACCTAACGCCCCCCGCACCAACACCAGATCCGCTCCCACCTATTAAAAATAAATTCATTAAAATCCAACTTTCCCCACCACCATCACCATGTGCAAGATTTCTTCCTCCATGTATGTTATGTTGACCAAAGAAAATTAAGTATGAAATCAGCCACGTCTTATTTTATGCATGCGTGCGTGATTTCACCTGCGGATCAGCTACTCTGCGTGCAGCCGCATCTACCACTGCCTGCCAAGAACAGACAAATTTCCAGTGTCCTGCTCAACCACCTTCTTGTAACCATCTTGTCCGTTTCTTCTTCTTCTTCTTCTTTGCAGTTGCAGGAGGCATGGAGCACTACACCATGAGGCTCAGCGCCGGGGGAGGGGCCACGCCCACCCAGCAGCAGCAGCACCTCTGCTCCTGGGGGGAGCCCATGGTGGCCGCGGCGCAGCCCGACCGAAGGTCGAGGTTCTGGCAGATGGACATGACGGCGGCGGCGCAGCCGGCCCGCATCGAGGTCATATGCCCACTGCCGCGACGCCCCGCCCGCCCTCCCTACCCCGTCGAGCCCTTCGGCAGGGCCACCTCCAGGCCTAACAACGGGTGGGTGTGGTAACCCTCTCATCATCATCATCATCATCATCCTGTTGCTTGCATGCATACATACTTGCTGTCTGCTTAGTTCATACTCTCTCACTTTATTGTTTGTTTAGTTTGTTTGCTCATATGGTTGACATCCTTAACTTGAATTGCTGATTGGGATATGGTATTAACATCGTATACGAGGTTGCATATGATCTTTGGTAGAATCATGATTGTGCAAGGCATACAGTCTATTAAACGTGCGCAGCAGCAAGCATGCATATGCATGCAAGGTAGCTAGATAAGTTTTGGAGGGAAAAGAAACATGATGTGTAAGGCACATATAACGGTCGAGAGATTCTTACACGGGACATCACTAACTATACGTTATCACAAGCTAGGAAGACAGCGAAGCATGCACACGTTATCAGAAGCTGCCGACAACAAAGCGTGCACACGTGACGACAAAGTAGGCAACAAAGTTGGTTTAGGGTTGCATCTCGCCAGGGACACCATGCCTCAATTGAACCAACAGAAGCTAGTGCAGTAGCAACAGACATGACATATAAGGCTATAACGGTCGATAGCTTGTTTGATGAGACAACACTAAATGCGTAACCAGAGGAAGCTACCAAAGGCAGAGCATAAGCACGCAACGGCATAGTATGCAAACCGCATACTGTTGTATGTCGCGAAAAAGTAGTCAGGGAACATGATTTAGGGTTGTGCCTTTTGCACGGCGCATTTCATAACTGTCCTGGTACTGTTACGAAAGTTCAGTAGCGACAAATTAAGCGTGAAACACGTGTCTGACCTATCTTGCTTTGATTTTCGCAGGACGCTACCAGTGTATAGAACAGACTCTGCCTCTGATATCCTTGATCTCATCCTCAGCAAGGTAACCTTACTAATTTAAATCGCCAGTTCGTACTTTATTATGTACAGCACCGTATCATTGATATCTGATGCCAGATTGTTTGTGCATCCTGCCTTTTCAGAATGACCCAGATGTTGATACCGATTCCAACGGCCAGGTGGGCTTTTTCTGTGGCTCGCCTCCCGTCCGCACTAACAACCCCATTGTGAATGATCCGCAGTTTGGTAGGAACACCCCCAGTTTTTCTCCTCTAGGGAGCCCATTCAGCAAGATGCTTGGTGGAAGAGCTGAAGTAGGCTCTCCGTCTTGCGGAGCGAGTAGCAGCCCGAAAGTGAGGATCGAAGGCTTTGCTTGCGGGAACAAAGAGACCCATTGTGCAGTCACCTTTGCCTGAGAGCCATTTTCACCACCATACCACCAATTCACCATTGACCATTAGCGCGCCATTTTGCAATCCCCACCCCACCTCCAACATGTAAATTTTCCGCCCCCGAGATACAACTAGTCCCTTTAATCCTAAGCTAAGCTAGTAGTACCTATTCAGAGTCGAGTTTATTTAGTTGAGTCGAGGTGAGTCCTCGTTGTTGCCCGTCTGGTTGTCGCTTTTGAAACTGCGCAATCGCAGAGAGCTTTCGGATATGTACATAGGCGAGGTCTCCCGTCCGTTGTGTCCTGTATCTACATCTTTGTAATGTGTGTGTGTGTCTTGTGTCTAGCAAGTGTCCCAGTCCATGGGTGTGGTCAGTCTGTAAATATCCTATGTCCTGCATTCAGATGCATAATTAAGAAACTATTATATTATTATATTAAATCCTCTTTGTTCCTGTCGTATTATCATAGCATCTATCTCTGAATTGTGATGTTGAGATTCATCTGTCATCATATAGTTTCTTTACATGGTTCTTAGGCAGCATCAGCCCTGGTTCATCTTGTGTTTGCGAACCGTGGCAGGGTTTTTGCGACGATCTTGGCTTGATGTAATTTTCACTGACCCTTTTTAGATGAACTTGGTCGAATCTGTATGCACAATTCTGGTGTTCATGAATTGAACTTTGTCTGGCTTTGGTTAATCTCTTCTTGTAGCAAATGAAGTGTTGTTGGGCAAGAGATTGACAATCTTGTATTGCCCTTGAATTGTACTTTGTCTGGCCCTGTTAACTAACATCTTGTTGAAATCAAAGTGTTGTTGGCCAAGAGACTGTCAATTCTTGTTGGCCTTTGGGTGTTTTTTGTGAAGCTGATGCTGATGGAATGCTGCTGCTAATCTAGTTGGTGTGGGGTGTTGTTTTGTTTGGTCCCAACCAAGGGTGAGATGAGATGAAGAATTCCTGTTGTCTTTCCCTTGGATGTTGATGGGATGCTGCTCAATTCAAGTTGGTGTGGTGTGGTGTGGGTGTATCTGATGCTGATGGTGATGGGCAACATGAGACATACGTTTTTTTTGTTCTTGCTTTTTGTTTTGTCTGGGTTCAATCTTTTCTTGTCATATGAATCATCATCAAATAAATAAATAAAATAACCTCTCCAGGAATCTTGAATAACCTAAAAAAGCATAACCCATTATTGAATGACGAATTGTTATTCTTACAATAATCATACACTAGTAGTAAATTGGTGATGCTCCAACTGAGATTCTAAGGGAACATCTTACAACATCTTGATGATGACGGTTGTAACAAACATTATCAAACTGACACTGAGTTAACTATGTATGGACCTAGAAATGAATGATGAACTGTTGTTCTTACTTTTGTACAATAAATAAATGAACTGAATTGAGTTTTTACAACATCTTGATGATGATTATTACAACAAACAGCACTGCTGTCAAACTAAACCTGAGTTAACTATGGAGTATGGACTATGGACACAACTAAAAGCCTAGGTGGCCTGTATGTACGACAATTTACAAATGAATGAATGAAGGGATACAATTATGAATTAGTTGGGTGAATTAATGGATCAGAACTACAATTAAGCTGTGCAATAATCAGTGGTGAGATGAGATGATCGGATCATCATCGATCATCTCATCTGATGACGGCCCTCGAGTGCCTGAGGACCATGCTGAACGGCGGCGCCGGCGCACGCACCCGGCGACCGCCGCCTGCCGTCGTCGTGGTCACGGTCGCCGCCGTCGCTCCCTTCTTCGCCACAACCACCTTCCCGGTGCTGTCCCTCTTGCACGACGTCTTCACCTTCTGAACAGCCGCAGGAGAAGCAGCAGCAGGAGACGGAGGAGGAGGAGCGGTAGCCGCCTTCGCCGGCGTCGTCGTCGTCGTGGCCGGCGCGCGGGCAAACGCCTTCTCCAGCGTGTTGTTGTTGTTGTTGCTGCTGCTGCTAGGCTTGGGCGTCGCCGCCGGCTTGCTGCCGCGCCTGGCTCCGGCGGGCACGTCGCCGCGGAGGCTGGACTCGAGCAGCAGCACGCCGGCGCAGTGCTTGAGCACCTCGAGGCTCACGCGCGCGCCGTCCAGGCACCGGAGCCCCCGCGCCCGCTGCACGCCGATCCCGAGGTGCTCCGCCAGGGCCGCCGCCGCCGCCTCCTCGTCCTGGCCGTCTTCCCCGGCGAGGGCCCGCCCGAAGCAGCCCTGCGCGAGGAGCACGTCGAGGGAGTCGACGACGCCGATGGGCTCCGGCGCGGGCAGGCCGAAGGCGGCGAAGGCCCCGCGCACGCGCGCGCAGCCGGAGCGCCGGATGCCGTGGCCTGCCCACACCCGGCCGTCCAGCAGCTCGAAGATGTCCGGGAAGACGTCCTCGAACGAGGGCGCGGCGGAGGAGGCGGAGAGGACACTGTTCTCGTCGGCGTCGTCCGGGCGGATGAGGGTGGAGTAGCTGGAGACCTCGACGAGGCGGCGCGGGCAGACGAGGATCGCGGCGAACTCCAGCAGGCGGCACTCGCCGGACGGGGAATAGGGGGACTGCGCAGCCTCCACGTCGAAGAACACCATCTCCCTCTTCTTGGTGTTGGTGGCCGCCATTGGTTCCGGCCGGCAAGCAACTTGGTGGTGGTTTCTTGGCGGTCGAGCTCTATTTGTTTCTTGCTTGTGGGAATGGAGGAGAGGATGGATGGGAGAATGGATGATCCTTGTCTTGTCGGAGGAGCGTGCGGTATATATAAGCAGCTTTGACGATCAATGGCGGGCGGGAGCATGCATGCAAAGCTAGCTAGAGAGCTGAGTTGAGAGGGAAGAAGAAGAGGAAGAGGAAGAATATTTCTTCTCGTTGTCCTCCTCCCTCCATGGAGAAGAGAGGAGAGGAGAGGAGAGGGGTTGCTTGGGGTGGACGGCGCATGTGTTTTGTGTTTGGGGACTTCCAACAGTGCAAGCAATCTTGCTCTCTCATAGCTCAAAAGGAGGGAGGAAAAGGAAGGTAGGGCATGCAAGTTAGTTGGTTAGTTAGTTACCTCAAGATATCAACCAACTCTCAAACATGGATGGCATGTTGATGGAAAGATTCCAAGTTTCACAAGCATGCAACAACATTATCCGTCTTGGCAAGTCATCACTTGTCAAGAGTACATTTCATTTTCTCTTCTCTTCTTCTCATTAAATGGAACAATTCTCGCTCCTCTATATATGTATGTATGTATGTGCTCCGTGTCTCCGTCGACGGATTTCGACTGAAATCTCGACGAAATTCCAGTAGATGCGGTGGTGGGCGCCGAAATGTTTCTGGCCTTGAACTTTTAGGCCAAATCTGAAATAATTTTTAAAGTGAACGTAAATCTGGCTGTTGAAATTTAGCTAGCTTCGAAAAATCGGAACCTGAATTTTTGGCAAGGTCGGAAATTTTGTTTTTAAGAGGAATTTTAAACCTTGGTGTGGAACCACATATATGTTTTTTTTTGCATGCAAGTACACGCTATATGAAATACTACCTCCGTCCCAAAATAAGTGTTGCACCTCCGTCCCAAAATAAGTGTCGATGATCTAGTACAAAATTTGTACTAGTTTAGTACAAAATTTGCGACACTTATTTTGGGACTTATTTTGGGACGGAGGGAGTATTTTTCATGACCAAACGAACAGCCTTGATGGCCTTGAGTTGTTCCAACAGGCAATATGCAATGGTGTGAAGCTAGGTGCTACTTAATATCGTGTTCCCTAGAAAAATGTATATTGTGTGCCCTTTGCGTCCGTGTGTGGGTCACCATCCTACGCACGCGCACACCTACTAGTTACTAATTCTTTATTCTAACCTAGGATGTCTGAGAAAATTCAAGGACAAGGAGAAGAACATTCCACTTACGTTTACTCTCATTGTTAGACAGATAGATAATTTTCTGTTGCAATACTGCAAGCTGCCGTCTTGAATTTCAAATTCTCCTCCAGCTTGATAATCACATACTACTTTTAGTAGTACCTTTCGGATCGATCCGACGTCGTTTCCGCCTTCATATCTAAAGTCTAACTGTATTTACAAAAGATTGAATGGAACTAACCCACCATCGCCAATGTCAGGAGGACAAGCAGAGGAAATACTATATCTCGCTTATTCCGAGTCCAAAGTCGTGCTTGGCTACGGACGCACCAAATGCATGATGACCCAGTAGTGACTGACTTTGCTTTCTCAGATCGATTATTTCGTACCTTTTTTTACGGCGGGTTTCATTGTGAGGTTTTTCGGGAGCCGGGTTTTGTCTGGTTTTAGGTATTTCTTTTTGTTCCCATTTTTCCTGCATTTGTTTTTTATTTCTTCTGTTTCTATGTTTTATTTTTGATTTTTGTAGAAAACATATAAATCTTTTTTGAAAAATACATTTTGTCTGTTAGAGTTTTTTTTCTCGTGTGTGTGCCACAAATAAACTTTTTCCTGTGGAAACAATTTTCTTTGGTTTACAACTTCTCCTATGGTTCTCCTTTTTCTTTTCCCTCCATTCCAATGAATAATTTTTACCATATAAAACCCACATTTGGTTAGTCTAATTTATGGTCAAAGTTGAATTTGAAATGCCTGCACCTTATTCGTTGGAACGGACGGGGTATTTTACTTCTTATTTTATTTATTAGTTTTATTAATTTTATTTTTGTCTTTCTTTTTAATTTTTCCTTTTTCAGTCAATTAAAAACCTAAAATGCACACACTGTTTAGGAAAAAGTTGGGTGACCGATTTTTAGTTACATAACATTTTTACGAATCATGGATAATTTGTAATACGAAATAAACATTTTCTAATCACATTATGAATACTTTTGAAGTACATGATATACATTTTATAAATACAAGATGATTTTTGGAATACATGGTAAACATTTTTAAATTACATGACAAGGACATGATGAAGAATGTTGTTAAATGCAAGGAAAACATTTTTAAATACAAGATAATTTTTGGAATACATGATAAACATTTTTAAATTACATGACAAGGACATGCTGAAGAATGTTGTTAAATGCAAGGTAAACATTTGTTTTCATATGCGACATTTCCAAAAAACGTGAAACTTTTTAAAAAATGTGACGAGCAATTTTTAATTCACGACAAATCACATGTCTTATAATGCACGATGAAAATTTTCTAGTATTCAATGAACATTTTAAATACACATTGGATTTTTTAATTCCAAGTAGCATTTTCAAATAGACAATAGGGATTTTAAATACACAATTAAAATATTTAAACACAATGAACATTTTATAATACTAAATAATACTTAAATACATGATAAAAATTAGTAAATGAAAATATACGTATTGAAATAGAAAAATAATTTTTTTCCTCAACATATGTTTGAAACATTTTAAAATAGATGTAAAACATTTCAAGCATTTTTGGTTTTTAATCATTTTGTTTGTTTGCATTTTTCATATACATCCTACCGCAAAAAAAGTTTAATATGCACCGGGAACATTTTTTGTATACATGATTAGTACTTTGTTTTTGAAAACTCATATTTGTTTAAAGTCTACTTTTGTCCATACAGATTTAACATTTTTTGTATGCTTCAGGAATATTTTTTATATACACATTACCGTTTTGGACATACAAGATTAACATTTTAAAAACATATTTTTAATGTTTACTTTTTGCATAAACATTGTATATATTTTGTATACATCATAAACATTATATATACACACTTTTAATATTTTTTGAAGTACACGATTAATTTTTTTAAAACAAATATTTTTTTATGTCTCCTTTTTGATACACATTGTACATTTTTTGCATACACCAGACAATGTTTGTATACATGTTTACATTTTTCAAATACATGATAAACATGTTTGAATTCATATGTTTTTTGATTTCTATTTTCTTCTACACATTATACATTTTTTGTAGACATCAAACATATTTCTATACACATTTTTTATTATAAATGGTTAATATTATATTATTGGATGTCTATTTTTTCATACACATTGTACATTTTTTGCATACACCGAAAACATTTTTTCTATATACATTTAACATTTTCAAAATCATAATATTTTTCAAACGTTTAATATAAAGTGAATTTTGTACTGTATGTATTTAGTGCATTTAGAAGTGTAAACAAAAGTAAAAAATATTACAGGAGAGTGAAGAAAAACATAAAATAAAGCGGTGGCTTATGGCCTCCCGCACGCTGACGGGCCCTATGTCCCGTTCGCCCAGGCGAGGCTGCCTATGTCGTCGAGGCATAGGCACGCCCATATTAATGCCATGACAACTATGTCTCCCATTAAGCAGGACGAGCTTCCTGTTTCGTGCACAGTTATATGAAAAGGGAAGGAAAAGAGGAGAAGCAATAATCAGTCCCTGGTCTCTTGGGAGATGGCCACAGCTACCGCGTCTTGCACATGATAAGTAGTAGGTGCACTACTTGAGGTGAATCGAGCCGGTTTTTCCATTGTTTTTCACGTTATTTCTTGTATTTTATTTTTGTTTTTCATGGGGTTTTCTTCATTTTTCCTTTGTTTTCTTTTTTCTTCTTTGCATTATTGTTTTTCCTTTTGTTTTTCTTACATTTTTTCTTACGTTTTTTTGGGTTTCACTCTACATTTTTAATATATGTCAAGAATTTTGTTCTAAACATGATTAACATTTTTCTAATACAAATTTAACATTTATAGAATACAAGGTCAACATTTTTATATACAGATTTTCAACATTTTTCAAATGCTTGATTGACATATTTCCGATATGAGATTAACATCGAATTGAATACATGGTCAACAATTTTTCTATACACATTTTTTTTTAAATTCTTGATTAACATTTTCGAAGTACAAGATTAACATATTTGGTATGCACATTTATCATTTTTGAAATTCTTTATTAACATTTTTCAAATACTTGTTCAACATTTTTTGAATTGCTTGATTCACATTTTTATATACATGATGAATTCTCTTCATCATATTTTAAATAGTTGTACAGACTGAAGAAGGGCAATGCATTTTTTTTGCGCAAAGAAGACTGCCATTAATTAAACAGAGTTATTACAATCGAGTTGGCAAATAGCATCAACTTCCTGTGGTGCGCAGTGCAACCAGACTGCCGGTTTTGGAAGAGATTTTCCCATTCGGGCTAGGGCATGGCTTTCTCTATTCTGATCACGCCCTACAATCACTATTTCATGTGATCTATTGTCAAGCAGGTATTTAATGTCATTCACTATAGCAGCCACCGGTGATCTATCTGGCACTTGGGCAGTAATCACACGTGCGGCCATCATGCAATCCGTCTCAATCACCAGCCTAATCAGTACTTCTATCCAACGCTAGGGATACTCCCACCATAATAGCTGCCATTTCAGCTTCAAGTGCACTTGCACACCGCCGAATGAATCGACAGGATGAGAAAGCAATGGCCCCTTTGTGGTCTCTAAGAATCATACCGGCTCCAACCCATCAATGTTTAGCTTCACCGATCCCATCGGTGGTGGCATCCATCGTACGTGTGTCTTTGGGTGCATCGTTCCCTGTGATTTCTGTTTTACACCATCTGAACAATGTGAGACCACATTCTTCCCCTTCTCCAGGTCAGCAGCTGGATGTTGCCGGATTCTCAAAAGTGTATAGATGTACCCACACAGGAACCGACATGACACTTCTACTGGCGGTGCCTTGGTTGTACATACTGAAGATGTACAAATAAAAGCAATCTGGTAGTGCTCGCCGTTATAAATTTTTGAACTATAAGACCATAGTGTGAACTTCTTCCGGTGATAGATGCCACAGACGGAGAAAATTATTGATTGTCGCCGGCTTGCGGCTGATTTTGATAGTTGGAGTGCCGCTTTCAGTCACATGACGAGAAATTTGGATGAGGAAGGTGACAAATATTAGTTCCCGCACACCACCGGTTCGATGAAATGCCCAAAACACACTGCAACGACGTCTTATTCCCCTCGTTCCATGGTGCCACATGTCAATCACTACTGGAATCAGGCACTTTGCCGTCTGCTATAGCAGACGGCAAATGCATGCTTGGCGGACGGCAAAGGCTTTGCCGTCAGCCAGCAGACGGCAAACACTCCGGCCGAACGGCTGCCGGCAAAGGCCGCTTTGCCGTCTGCTGGCAGACGGCAAAGAACTTTCCTTCTTTGCCGTCTGCCAGCAGACGGCAAACAGCGTGGACGGCAGACAAAAGGTACCAGCACCATTAATGTTGACAAGTGATACGTCTCCAACGTATCTATAATTTTTGCTTGTTCCATGCTGTTATATTATCATTCTTGGATGTTTTACAATCATTTTATAACAACTTTATATCATCTTTTGGGACTAACCTATTGACATAGTGCCAAAGTGCCAGTTGCTGTTTTTGCTTGTTTTTTACTTCGCAGAAAATCAATACCAAACGGAGTCCAATCACGACGAAACTTTTTGGAGATTTTTCTGGACCAGAAGACATCCAGTGGGCCAAACAACTGCCGGCGAGGTGGGCTGTGGAGAGCACAACCCACCAGGGCGCGCCAGGGGGCCCCCGGTGCGCCCTGATGGGTTGTGTCCTCCTCGGCCCCCTTCCGCACCGCCTCTGATGCCTATAAATTCTCAAATATTCGGAAAACCCTAGAGCAGTCGACAAAACACAATTCCAGCCGCCGCAAGTTCCAGAACCGCGAGATCCAATCTAAACACCATCACGGAGGGGTTCATCTTCCTCATAGGTGCCTCTCCAATGATGCGTGAGTAGTCCACCATAGACCTACAGGTCCGTAGGCAGTAGCTAGATGGCTTCTTCTCTCTCTCTCTTATGATTCTCAATACAATGGTCTCTTGGAGATCTATTTGAGGTAAACTTTTGCGGTGTGTTTGTTGGGATCCGATGAATTTTGAGTTCATGATCAGTTTCTATCCATGAATATTATTTGAGTCTTCTGTGATCTCTTATATGCATGGTTACTTATAGCCTCGTATTTCTTCTCCGAATATTTGGTTTAGTTAGGCCGACTAGATCGATTTTTCTTGCCATGGGAAGAGGTTCTTTGTGATGGGTTCGATCTTGCGGTGTTCTTTCCCAGTGACAGAAGGGGCAGCAAGACACGCATGTATCGTTGCTATTAAGGATAACAAGATGGGGTCTATTCCTACATGAATAGATCTTGTCTACATCATGTCATCGTTCTTATTGCATTACTCCGTTTTTCCATGAACTTAATACACTAGATGCATGCTGGATAGTGGTCGATGTGTGGAGTAATAGAGGTAGATGCAGGCAGGAGTCGGTCTATCTATCTTGGACGTGATGCCTATGTAATGATCATCGCCTTGGATATCGTCATGACTATTCGATTTTCTATCAATTGCCCAACAGTAATTTGTTCACCCACCGTGCACTATACTCATGAGAGAAGCCACTAGTGAATACGGCCCCCGGGTCTACTTTTCTAACATATTGCTTTCCGATCTATCTTTTTGCAATCTTTGTTTTCAGATCTACAAAACCAAAAACCCAAAAACATATTGCTGCATATTTACTCTTTTTATTTGTGTTCTTGAGAGATCTATCTCTCCTATCTATCACTACCCAATCTATCTTTTTACCATAGAGAGATTGACAACCTCTCTTTCGCGTCGGGTTGCAAGTATTTGTTGTTTGTGTGCAGGTGCTGCTTATTGGGTGGTGGTGATCCTCCTACTGGTTCGATAACCTTGGTTTCATAACCGAGGGAAATACTTATCGTCGCTGTGCTGCATCATCCCTTCCTCTTTGGGGAAATACCGACGCAGTCTCAAGCCACGTCAAAGGAATTTCTGGCGCCGTTGCCGGGGAGGAAGCGGTCTCTTCTATGTGCCTATCGTAGGCGCCGAGGGGACTCCATCATCATCTACCAGGTTCCTAATCACAAATCTCATCTCCTTGCAATTACATTATTTGCCATTTGCCTCTCGTTTTCCTCTCCCCCACTTCACCAATTTGCCGTTTTATTCGCCCTCTTTTTCGTTTGCCCTTTTTCTCGCCGGATCTCTTCCTTGCTTGCAATCTTGTTTGCGTAGTCATGATGCCCCAACGAAAGTACTATGAAGTTCCTTATCCCAATATTTTGCTTGAAATTGAGAAAAGTACTAAGGAATATATGACTACACAATTTGAGCATAATAAGTATTTTACCGATGAACTTAGAGAACACTCTACCGTGTTAGATGCCATAACGAAACAATTTGATGATATTAGTAGAGAAGTTTGCAATCTTCAATCTAAATATGCTCATGCTGAAAATTTGCTTGGTAAAATCTCCGATGCGCAAGCTACTTTGATAAATCAAATGGCCGCCAAACCAATCTCTCTAGAGGATAATAATGATGTAGATCTTAAAGTGATTGGTGTTTCTACTATTGATTCCTTGTTTAGTAATATTAAAATTGATAATGAAGGGACTGAAGTAGAGTCAACTTTAGTTAGAAGGCGTCCCAATAATTTGGAGGGTGAAAATCTTGATGAAAATTTTGATAAACGTGTGTTTGAAGAGGTCAAAACTTTAACTAGTGATGTGCCCACTATCTTGGATTGCAAAGATTTTAACTATGATAGTTGCTCTTTGATTGAATGTATTTCTTTGCTGCAATCTATGTTGAATTCACCCCATGCTTATGAGCAAAATAAAGCTTTTACTAAACATATCGTTGATGCCATGATGAAATCTTTTGAAGAAAAGTTGGAGTTGGAGATTTCTATTCCTAGAAAATTGCATGATGAGTGGGAACCTACCATTAAGGTCAAGATTAAAAATTATGAATGCTTTGCTTTGTGTGATTTGGGTGCTAGTGTTTCCACGATTCCGAAATCTCTATGTGATGTGCTTGGTCTTACCAACATTGAAGAATGTTCTCTTAATTTGCACTTGACGGATTCTACTATTAAAAAGCCTTTGGGTAGAATTAATGATGTTCTTATTCTTGCAAATAGGAATTATGTGCTCATTGATTTTATTGTGCTTGATATTGATTGCAATCCGTCTTGTCCCATTATACTTGGTAGACCGTTTTTACGCACTATAGGTGCCGTGATTGATATGAAAGAAGGCAATATTCGTTTTCAATTTCCCTTGAGAAAGGGTATGGAACACTTCCCTAGAACAAGAATTAAGCCACCATATGAATCAATCATGAGGGCATCCTATGGATCCAAAACCAAAGATGACAATACTTGAATCTATCCATTATGCCTAGCTAGGGGCGTAAAACGATAGGGCTTGTTGGGAGGCAACCCAATGAATAAATAAAATTTTGCTTTTTTTCTTTCTATTTTTGAGTGTTGACACAATTATGCCTCGGTTATTATTGTGTTTTTATGGTTTATTTAGTGTTTGTTCCAAGTAGAACCGTTAGGATGATTCATAGGATGAGTAGAAGTGATGCTGAATCTGAAACAGAAACTTTGCGTCCAGTATTTGAATTTCAATTTTTTGCTGAAACGTGATCTTGAGCTGAAATTTTAAAACAGTGTTTCTATACAAATTCCTTACGTTATCCTAATTTTTCAGAATTTTTAGAGTTACAGAAGTATGGTTAGAGTACAAATTACTACAGACTGTTCTGTTTAAGACAGATTCTGTTTTCGTTGCATTGTGTGCTTGTTTTGATGAATCTATGGCTTATATTGACGGGTATAAGCCATGGCAAAGTTAAAATACAGTAGGTATAATGCAATTATAAAATTTGAATGGGTTTGCAACAGCACCTAAAGTAGTGATTTGCTTTATTATACTAACGGATCTCACGAAGATTTTGTTGAGTTTTGTGTGATTGAAGTTTTCAAGTTTTGGGTGAGATCACGATGGATGAAGGAATAAGGAGTAGTAAAAGCCTAAGCTTGGGGATGCTACCGCACCCCCAAGATATATCCAAAGAGAAACAAGCAACTAAGCTTGGGGATGCCCCCGAGTGGCATCCCCTCTTTCTTCTAACGACCATCGGTATTTTACTTGGAGCTATATTTTTATTCGTCACATATCATGAGTTTTGCTTGGAGCGTCTTGTATCTTTGCTTGCTTTGCTTGTTAGTTTTTCCTTTGTATCCTTGCTGTACACACCTATTTGAGAAAGCCAAAATCATGCTATAATTTGTTAGAATTGCTCTATGTGCTTCACTTAAACTTTTTGAGCTATAGAAATTGCTCTAGTGCTTCACTTATATCTTTTTGAGCACGGTGTGCTTGGAAACTTTTGTAGAAATACTCTCATGCTTCACTTAGATTAATTTGAGAGTAAGTACTTTTTGAAGAAATCCTCTCATGCTTCACTTATACCTTTTTGAGAGATGAAATCTTTATGCTCATGTGCTTCACTTAAATTTGTTTGAGCTTGCCAAAAAGCAATGGCCATGTATGAAACTAGTCCCAAAGTGATAGATATCCAATGAGGATATAATAAAAACTTTCATGAAAATCATTGGACAAATTAAAACTTGATTCTTTGTAATAGTTTTGAAACATGATGATAGTAATATGTGAGTCATGTTAGTGAGTAATTATGCTTAGTAGGAATATTGGTGTTAAGGTTTGTGATTCCCTATGCATGCACGAAAGTCAATAGTTATACAATGAAGTTACATCCTACTTGTGGTGCACTATTCGGTGTTAGTTATGTTCAATGCTCACTTATGTGATTTTTCGTTTCTTGGTTTGGTTGCTTCCCAATCTATTTGCTAGCCTCCATTTGTACTAAGTAGAAATACTACTTGTGCATCCAAAATCCTTAAACCAAGTTTTGCCTTATGAGTCCACCATACCTACCTATATGCGGTATTTCCATGCCGTTCCAAGCAAATTTGTATGTGCCATCTCTAAATTTTCAAAATAAATTTTCTCTTTTGTGTGCCCGTACCGCTCATGAAACGGTGGGGAGTGTCCAATATTTTTCCATGCTAGATGTGTTATTCTCAAGATGAGTGTTTATTCACTTGTCATTGCACGAGAGTGCGGCAGTAATAGGGATGCCCATTCCCGAAATGAAAAAGAAAAAAAATATTTACTTTATGTTGTCAAATAATAAATTCCTTGGAAAGTGTTGGTATGGAAGGCAACCGTGGATACAGCCCGCCATGGAAAGTGAAAGTTTGGTGGAAAAAGGAATAAACTTTATTTTCTGTTTGGGAACCGCCTATGATATATCTAGCATGGAAAGTATTGTGAACTACTTTGTCGTTTTCGTTGACAAGAAAAGCATGCCACCCAAAAAAAATCTCTCTCAATTTAAAACCTTGAGCTCTGGCACCTCTACAAATCCCTACTTCCTGATAACCCACAAGTATAGGGGATCGCAACAGTTTTCGAGGGTAGAGTATTCAACCCAAATTTATTGATTCGACACAAGGGGAGCCAAAGAATATTCTCGAGTATTAGCAGCTGAGTTGTCAATTCAACCACACCTGAAAGACTTAATATCCGCAGCAAAGTATTCAGTAGCAAAGCAGTATGGAAGTAACGGTAAGAATGGCAAAGTGACAGTAGCAGTTTTGCAGGGATTGTAACAGTAGCAACGAAAAAGTAACTTAGCAAAGATCAATATGTGAAAAGCTCATAGGCAATGGATCAGTGATGGATAATTATGTCGGATGGCATTCATCATGCAACGGTTATAACATAGGGTGACACAGAACTAGCTCCAATTCATCAATGTAATGTAGGCATGTATTCCATATATAGTCATACGTGCTTATGGAAAAGAACTTGCATGGCATCTTTTGTCCTACCCTCCCGTGGCAGCGGGGTCCTAATGGAAACTAAGGGATATTAAGGCCTCCTTTTAATAGAGAACCGGACCAAAGCATTAGCACTTAGTGAATACATGAACTCCTCAAATTACGGTAATCGCCGGAAAGAATCCCAGTTATTGTCACCCTGGGGGATGCGGATCATAACTCGTAATAGGTGTCTATAACTTGCAAGATAGGATCAAGAACACATATATATTCATGAAAACATAATAGGTTCAGATCTGAAATCATGGCACTCGGGCCCTAGTGACAAGCATTAAGCATAGCAAAGTCATAGCAACATCAATCTCAGAACATAGTGGATACTAGGGATCAAACCCTAACAAAACTAACTCGATTACATGGTAAATCTCACCCAACCCATCACCGTCTAGCAAGCCTACGATGGAATTACTCATGAACGGCGGAGAGCATCATGAAATTGGTGACGAAGGATGGTTTGTGATGACGACGGCGTCGATTTCCCCTCTCCGGAGCCCAAAACGGACCCCAGATCTGCCCTCCCGAGGAAGAACAGGAGGTGGCGGCGGCTCCGTATCGTAAAACGCGATGAACTCTTCTCCTTGATTTTTTTCTCCACGGATGTGAATATATAGAGTTGGAATCGAGGTCGGAGGAGTCACGGGGGGCCCACAAGCCACCAGGGCGCGCCCTTGGGGGGGGGGGCGCCCTCCTGGCTTGTGGCCAACAGGTGGACCCCCCCTGGCTTGATTCTTTCGCCAATATTTTTTATTAATTCCAAAAATATTCTTCGTAAATTTTCAGGTCAATCCGAGAACTTTTATTTCTGCACAAAAATAACACCAAGGCAATTCTGCTGAAAACAGCGTCAGTCCGGGTTAGTTCCATTCAAATCATGCAAATTAGAGTCCAAAACAAGGGCAAAAGAGTTTGGAAAAGTAGATACGATGGAGACGTAACAACTCCCCCAAGCTTAACCCATTGCTTGTCCTCAAGCAATTCAGTTGACAAACTGAAAGTGATAAAGAAAAACTTTTACAAACTCTGTTTGATCTTGCTGTTGTAAATATGTCTAACTGATGTTCAGATTTTCAGCAAAGATTATAGACTAACCACATTCACAATCACATTTAGGTCTCACATTTACTCATATCAATGGCATAATCAACTAGCGAGCAATAATAATAAGTCTCGGATGACAACAATTTTATCAAAACAATCATGATACAATATGATATAATGGTATCTCGCTAGCCCTTTCTGAGACCGCAAAACATAAATGCAGAGCACCTCCGAAGAACAAGGACTGACTAGACATTGTAATTCATGGTAAAAGAGATCCAGTCACACTCATACTCAATATCAATTAATAACAAAGCATACAAATGACGGTGGTGCTCTCTAACTGGTGCTTTTTATAAGAGGAGGATAACTCAACAGTAAAGTAAATAGATAGGCCCTTCGCAGAGGGAAGCATTGATTTACAGAGGTGCCAGAGCTCGAGCTTTTAAAACAGGGATGAATCATAATTTTGAGTGGTATGCTTTCATTGTCAACATAACAACTAAGAGATCTCGGTATCTTCCATGCTAGATACATTATAGGCGGTTCCCAAACAGAATAGTAAAGTTTTTACTCCCCCTCCACCAATCAATCACACTCCACGGCGGGCCGAATCCACGGGTACCGTCCATACAAACAACAATCCTGGGGGAGTTTTGTTTCATTATATTTTGATTTGATTTTTGAGCATGGAACTGGGCATCCCGAATACCAGCCACTTTCTCGTGAATGATAGTGAATCAACACATATCGTGAGAATAACTCACCTAGCATGGAAGATACTGACAGCCCCTAGTCACTACATGAGCGATTCGGGCATACAAAACAGGGTATTATTTGAAGGTTTAGAGTTTGGCACATGCAAATTTACTTGGAACGGCAGGTAAATACCGCATATAGGTAGATATGGTGGACTCATATGGAACCACTTTGGGTTTATGGAAATGGATGCACAAGCAGTATTCCCGCTTAGTACAAGTGAAGGCTAGCAAAAGACTGGGAAGCGACCAACTAGAGAGCGACAACAGTCATAAACATGCTTTGAGATTAACCAACATTGAATGCAAGCATGAGTAGGATATAAATCACCATGAACATAAACATCGTGGAGGCTATGTTGGTTTTGTTTCAACTACATGCGTGAACATGTGCCAAGTCAAGCCACTTGAATCATTCAGAGGAGGATACCATCCTATCATACTACATCACAACCATTTTAAAATGCATGTTGGCACTCAAGACAAACCATTATACACTCTTAGCTAATTAAGCATGGCATGAGTAACTATAATCTCTAATTGTCATTGCAAACATGTTTCATCCATAATGAGCTGAATCCAGAACGATGAGCTAATCATATTTACAAAAACAAAATAGGTCGAGTTCATACCAGCTTTTCTCCATCTCAATCACTTCATCATATATCGTCATTATTGCCTTTCACTTGCACGACCGAACAGTGTGAATAATAAAGAAAGTGCATGTGCATTGGACTAAGCTGGAATCTGCAAACAATAACTCAAAGGAGAAGGCAAGGTAATATGGGCTCTCTGATAGATAAACAATAATGCATATGAGAGCCACTCAACATTTCATCGTGGTCTTCTCCTTACGACCCAAAGAAGAAAGGAAAACTATTTACACGGGAAAGCTCCCAACAAGCAAAAGAAGAACGAGAAATCTTTTTGGGTTTTCTTTTAATACTACAACTAAACAAACCAGGAAGTAAAGCTAGAACTAATTTTTTTGGTTTTCAGGGTTTAATTAAACACACAGGAAGAAAGCGAAAAGAAGAAATAAACTACCATGGATGGTACAATGAAAAAGTATAAGCACCGACTACTAAGATGAGTGTGTGAACATGAATGTAATGTCGGTGAGAAATACGTACTCCCCCAAGCTTAGGCTTTTGGCCTAAGTTGGTCTAGGGCCACGGCTGGAAATAACCATCTTCTGGATACTCCGGAGGATACTGAGGGTTCCACTGGTTGGCGAGCTCCTGTGGCTCCCACTGAAAAACTGGATCCTAATACGGATCAAGGGCTGGTGCCGGCTCAGGTGCTGGGGGTTGCGACAGGCCCCAATATCTGTAGATGTCCTCGGGCATAATAGTGTACCTGCCTGAATGAATATCGAACAAAGAAGAAGCAGGTAGAGCAATAATTTCACAAGTACCCTGACTAAATACTAAGTTGTAAAGCAGCCTCTTATCATTATCTTTCCTAAGAAAATCATGTGCTACCATACTGTCATAGTCTAAATATCTTGTAGGTAGCAGCATTTCCTCTTCCTCGTCAAGCCTAATGGGTATTTCAAAGTGTTCGGCTAGACGAGATGCATAGATACCTCCGAATATGGGGCCCTTCGAACGGTTTAAGTTCAACCGTTGGGCCACCATAGCACCCAGACTGAAAGTTCTATCAGCAAGTAAAGCGTGGTGCAGAATGGCGAGGTCGGGAGCACTAAGGCTTCCACTCTCCCCTCGACCAACTAAACATCTCCCCGCAAATAATGAATAATAGCGTAGAACTGGAAAATGTAAACTAGCTGCTCTTGCCTTTGACACCCCTCTCTCTTCCCCTACAGTGATTGCGGCAATAAAGTTCTCCATGTCTCTAGGACGTGGTTCACTGATACTGCCCTCATAAGGTATTTTGCAAACATTGCAAAAATCGTAAAGTGACATTTTCTTAGGAACATCATATAAGTAAAACTCTACCATGGGAGGATTCATCCTAGGATAAAAGTGAAAATTTTGCACGAAAATATTAGTGAGTAGGAGGTACTGGTCACACTTATCGTTGAGGAAGTCGGTGATGCCTGCATTCTCTGCCAAATAATAGAAATCTTCATAAATTCCAGCCGCCCTTAAGAATGCATCACTTGGCCATTCACATGGCCGAACCTCCGCGGTGCGGGGAATATTGTATCTGTGCTTCTCATTTTCATTTTCTTTAGAACCCCGGCTTGAAGAGCCTCTTAACAATCTCCTCATCATTTTTTTTCTCTGAAAAATTTCTGAAATTTTTAGTGACTCACAATAAAAGTGAACAAAACTCAACAAAACTTAAGTCATGCACCCGATGTGAGGGGTTTATTCTTATTGAATCTCGATAGTAATGATACACATGTTCATAACATTGATGCCAAAAGATGTAGAATTGATAATGATAATACCACTTTCTTGTGGCACTGCCGTTTAGGTCATATTGGCGTAAAACGCATGAGGAAGCTCCATGCTGATGGACTTTTGGAGTCACTTGATTTTGAATCACTTGACACATGTGAGCCATGCCTCATGGGCAAGATGACTAAAACGCCGTTCTCTGGAATAATGGAACGGGCAAGTGACTTATTGGAAATCATACATACTGATGTGTGCGGTCCGATGAGTATTGAGGCACGCGGTGGTTATCGTTACTTTCTCACCTTCACTGATGACTTAAGTAGATATGGGTATATTTACTTAATGAAACACAAGTCTGAAACATTTGAAAAGTTCAAACAATTTCAGAGTGAAGTTGAGAATCATCATAACAAGAAGATTAAATTCCTACGATCTGATCGAGGAGGAGAATATCTGAGTTATGAGTTTGGCAGTCACTTAAGACAATGTGGAATTGTTTCACAACTGACACCGCCTGGAACACCACAGCGTAATGGTGTGTCCGAACGTCGTAATCGAACCTTGTTGGATATGGTGCGATCTATGATGTCTCTTGCCGATTTGCCACTATCGTTTTGGGGTTATGCATTAGAGACAGCTGCATTCACTTTAAATAGGGCACCATCGAAATCCGTTGAGACGACGCCATATGAACTTTGGTTTGGCAAGAAGCCAAAGCTGTCGTTTCTTAAAATTAGGGGATGTGATGCTTATGTCAAAAAGCTTCAGCCTAAAAAGCTGGAACCCAAAGCGGAGAAATGCGTCTTCATAGGATACCCAAAAGAGACAGTTGGGTATACCTTCTACCTCAGATCCGAAGGCAAAGTGTTTGTCGCTAAAAACGGAACATTTCTTGAGAAAGAGTTTCTCTCGAAAGAATTGAGTGGGAGGAAGATAGAACTTGATGAGGTTGTTGAACCTTTACTTCAACCTGAAAGTAGCGCAGCGCAGAAAGATGTTTCTGTAGAGCCTACAACAGCTGAAGAGGAAGTTAATGATGATGATCATGAAGCTTTGCATCAAGTTGCTATCGAACCTCGTAGGTCGACAAGGACGCGTACTGCTCCTGAGTGGTACGGCAACCCTGTCTTAGAGGTCATGTTGTTAGACAACGATGAACCTACGAGCTATGGAGAAGCGATGATGGGCCCGGATTCCGGGAAGTGGTTAGAGGCCATGAAATCCGAGATGGGATCCATGTATGAAAACAAAGTATGGACTTTGGAAGTATTACCTGAAGGGCGTAAGGCCATTCAGAACAAATGGATCTTTAAGAGGAAGACGGACGCAGACGGTAATGTCACCGTCTATAAAGCTCGACTTGTGGCAAAAGGTTTTTCACAAGTTCAAGGAGTTGACTACGATGAGACCTTCTCACCCGTAGCGATGCTTAAGTCCGTCAGAATCATGTTAGCAATAGCTGCCTTTTTCGATTATGAAATTTGGCAGATGGATGTCAAAACAGCGTTCCTTAACGGTTTCCTTAAGGAAGAGTTGTATATGATGCAACCAGAAGGTTTTGTCGATCCTAAGGGTGCTAACAAAGTGTGCAAGCTCCAGCGATCCATCTATGGACTGGTGCAAGCATCTCGGAGTTGGAATCTTCGCTTTGATGAGGTGATCAAAGCGTTCGAGTTTATACAAGTTTACGGAGAAGCTTGTATTTACAAGAAAGTGAGTGGGAGCTCTATAGCGTTTCTAATATTATATGTGGATGACATATTGCTGATTGGAAACAATATAGAAATGTTGGAAGGCGTGAAGGAATATTTGAACAAGAGTTTTTCAATGAAGGACCTAGGAGAAGCTGCTTTCATATTAGGCATCAAGATCTATAGAGATAGATCGAGACGCTTAATAGGACTTTCACAAAGCACATACCTTGACAAAGTTTTGAAGAAGTTCAAAATGGATCAGTCCAAGAAGGGGTTCTTGCCTGTTTTGCAAGGTGTGAAGTTGAGTAAGACTCAATGCCCAGTGACTGCAGAAGATAGAGCAAAGATGAGTGTCATCCCCTATGCTTCAGCCATAGGCTCTATCATGTATGCAATGCTGTGCACAAGACCCGATGTCAGCCTTGCCATAAGTACGGTCGGAAGGTTTCCAAGTGATCCAGGAATGGAACACTGGACGGCGGTCAAGAATATCCTGAAGTACCTGAAAAGGACCAAGGACATGTTTCTCGTTTATGGAGGTGATCAAGAGCTCGTCGTAAAGGGTTACGTCGATGCAAGCTTTGACACTGATCCGGATGACTCTAAATCACAAACCGGATACGTATTTATTCTTAATGGGGGTGCGGTTAGCTGGTGCAGTTCCAAGCAAAGCGTGGTAGCTGATTCTACATGCGAAGCGGAGTACATCGCTGCCTCGGAGGCGGCGAAGGAAGGTGTCTGGATGAAGGAGTTCATGACAGATCTTGGAGTAGTGCCTAGTGCGCTTAACCCAATGACTCTGTTTTGTGATAATACTGGTGCCATTGCTCTAGCCAAGGAACCAAGATTTCACAAGAGGACCAGACACATAAAGTGACGTTTCAATTCCATCCGCGATTATATCAAGGAGGACGACATAAATATTTGCAAAGTACACACGGATCTAAATGTTGCAGATCCGATGACTAAACCTCTTCCAAGGGCTAAACATGAACAACACCAGAACTGCATGGGTGTTCGATTCATTACAATGTAAATCACATAGTGATGTGAACTAGATTATTGACTCTAGTGCAAGTGGGAGACTGTTGGAAATATGCCCTAGAGGCAATAATAAATTGGTTATTATTATATTTCCTTGTTCATGATAATCGTTTATTATCCATGCTATAATTGTATTGATTGGAAACTCAAATACATGTGTGGGTACATAGACAACACTGTGTCCCTAGTATGCCTCTAGTTAACTAGCTCGTTGATCAAAGATGGTTAAGGTTTCCTAGCCATTGACATGAGATATCATTTGATAACAGGATCACATCATTAGGAGAATGATGTGATGGACAAGACCCAAACTATAAACGTAGCATATGATCGTGTCAGTTTATTGCTATTGTTTTCTGCATGTGAAGTATATGTTCCTATGACCATGAGATCATACAACTCCCTGACATCGGAGGAGTACCTTGTGTGTATCAAACGTCGCAACGTAACTGGGTGACTATAAAGGTGCTCTACAGGTATCTCCGAGGATGTCTGTTGGGTTGGCATGGATCAAGACTGGGATTTGTTACTCCGTGTGACGGAGAGGTATCTCAGGGCCCACTCGGTAATACAACATCACAATGAGCCTTGCAAGCAATGTGACTAAAGTGTTAGCCATGAGATCTTGTATTACGGAACGAGTAAAGAGACTTGCCGGTAACGAGATTGAACTTGGTATAGAGATACCGACGATCGAATCTCGGGCAAGTAACATACCGAAGAACAAAGGGAACAGTATATGGGATTAACTGAATCCTTGACATAGAGGTTCGACCGATAAAGATCTTCGTAGAATATGTAGGAGCCAATATGGGCATCCAGGTCCCGCTATTGGTTATTGATCGTAGAGGTGTCTCGGTCATGTCTACATAGTTCTCGAACCCGCAGGGTCTACACACTTAACGTTTGGTGACGATTAGTATAGTTGAGTTATTTTGTTGGTGACCGAAGGTTGTTCGGAGTCCCGGATAAGATCCCGGACATGACGAGGATCTCCGGAAGAGTCCGGAGGTAAAGATTGATATATGTGATAATAGTGTTTTGATCTCCGGAAGGGTTCCGGAATTCATCGGAAGGGGTTCCGGGTGTTTACCGAAGTGTTCGGGTGCAGCAACACTTTATATGGGCCAAAGGGATAAAGCCCACAAGGTATTGGAAAGTGCAAAAGTAGTTTTGCTGCCGCGTAAGCGGTACTACCGCTTGGTGAAGCGGTACTACCGCCGGAGCGGTACTACCGCTTGTGTGAAGCGGTACTACCGCCCAAGCGGTACTACCGCTTGTGTGAAGCGGTACTACCGCTTGTGCGCGGCTGTGCACGGTTCGGCAGGGATCCGAGTTGGACTCTTTCCCTGCGGGCCAAACCGACCTTGTGCGGGCAAAACCGACCCGGAGGAGGCTTTTACTCCAAGTTTAGACCCCAAGGCTCAACATATAAATAGAGGGGCAGGGCTAGCACACGGGACACATCAGGATTTCCCAAGCCGTGTGCCGGCAACCCTAGCCCTCTAGTTCTCCCATCATAATCTCCGTAGTGCTTGGCGAAGCCCTGCAGAGATTGTTCCTCACCACCATCACCACGCCGTCGTGCTTCCGGAACTCATCTACTACTTTACCATCGTTCGCTGGATCGAGGAGGTGAAGGCGTCATCAAGCCGTACGTGTGTTGAACGCGGAGGTGCCGTCCGTTCGGCACTAGTTCGTGATCGGATCGAGGGACGACTTGCGATTTGGATCGCGGAGACGTTCGACTACATCAACCGCGTTTCTTAACGCTTCCGCTTAGCGATCTACAAGGGTATGTAGATTCACTCTCCCCCTCGTAGATGCTCATCACCATGGATAGATCTTGTGTGTGCGTAGGAAATTTTTTGTTTCCCATGCAACGTTCCCCAACACAATCCCCCAAAACAATTTTGCAAATGGAGCTTTGAGCAAGGAGATCGAAAATGGCTGCAAGATGAGCTAGAACACGGGTTTGAGCAATGGTAGGATTTTTTCTAGAGGAAGACGAAGTGGATGGGTGCTGGAATAAGTGAGGGGGGCCTACGTGGGACCCACAAGCCACCAGGGCGCGCCCAGGGCGGGTGGGCGCGCCCTGCAGGCTTGTGGCCCACTGGTGCAGCCCCCTGATGTGTTCTCAGTGCCAAAAATTCTATAATATTCCAGAAAAAATCATACTAAATTTTCAGGGAATTCTGAGAACTTTTATTTTCAGGTCATTTTTCTATTGCATGGATAAATCAGAAAACAGAAAAAATAATAGCATTTTTACTAAATTAAACTAAAGAACAGAAAATAAAAGTTGGGTGCAGAAGGTTGTGCTTTCTAAATTCATCCATCTCATGCTCATCAAAAAGAATCCATCAATAAGGTTGATCAAGTCTTATTGACAAACTTTTTTCGAATGACACGGAACCAGAGAATTTTCGAATAACACTAGGTTACCTCAATGGGGATATGCATGTCCCCAACAATAAGTATATCATATTTCTTTTTGGCAGTAGGAAGAGGGAATTCAAAGTCTCCAATAATAATCGTTGAATTTTTTTTCAATGGAGTTGATACTATGAACTTGAGGTTGTTTCTTCCGAAAGTGTACCGTATGCTCATTACCATTAACATGAAAAGTGACATTGCCCTTGTTGCAATCAATAACAGCCCCTGCAGTATTCAAAAAGGGTCTACCAAGGATGATCGACATACTGTCGTCCTCGAGAATATCAAGAATAACAAAGTCCGTTAGGATAGTAACGTTTGCAACTACGACAGGCACATCCTCACAAATACCGATGGGTAAAGCAGTTGATTTATCAGCCATTTGCAAAGAGATTTCAGTAGGTGTCAACTTATTCAAATCAAGTCTACGATACAAAGAGAAAGGCATAACACTAACACCAGCTCCAAGGTCACATAAAGCAGTTTTAACATAATTTCCTTTAATAGAGCATGGTATAGTAGGTATTCCGGGATCTCCTAGTTTCTTTGGTATTCCACCTTTAAAAGTATAATTAGCAAGCATGGTGGAAATCTCAGCTTCCGGTATCTTTCTTTTATTTGTCACAATATCTTTCATATACTTAGCATAAGGAGACATTTTCAGAATATCAGTCAAGCGCATACGCAAAAAGACAGGTCTAAGCATTTCAACAAAGCGCTCAAAATCCTCACATCCTTTTTCTTGGATGGCTTAGGAGGAAAGGGCATGGGTTTCTGAACCCAAGGTTCTCTTTCTCTACCATGCTTCCTAGCAACGAAGTCTCTTTTATCATATCTTTTATTCTTAGGTTGTGGGTTATCAAGATCAACAGCAGGTTCAATCTCCACATCATTATCATTACTAGGTTGAGCATCAACATGAACATCATCATTAATATTATCACTAGGCTCATGTTCATTACCAGATTGTGTCTCAGCATCAGAAATAGAAATATCATTTGGATTTTCATGTGCATCTATAATAGGTTCACTAGCAGCATGCAAAGTCCTATCGTCATTCTTTTTTCCTTTTATTACTAGGACGACTAGGTGCATCAGTATTAATTTTCTGAGAATCTTGCTCAATTCTCTTAGGATGGCCCTCAGGATACAAAGGTTCCTGAGTCATTTTACCACCTCTAGTCACAACTCTAACAGAATGATCATTGTTCTTACCAATCATCTCATTAAGCAAATCATTCTGTGCCTTAATTACTTGTTCTACTTGAGTAGTTACCATGGAAGCATGTTTACTAATAAGCTTAAGATCATTAACAGTTCTACTCATATAATCACCTAAGCGATCAAGCATGTAAGCATTATGTTTCAATTGTCTACTAACATAAGCATTGAAATTTTCTTGCTTAACAATAAAATTATCAAACTCATCCAAGCATTGTCTAGCAGACTTATTATAAGGAATATCACCTTCATCAAATCTACGAAGAGAATTTACCTCTACTACCTGTGTCGGGTTATCAAGACCATGTATTTCTTCAATAGGTGGTAGATTCTTAACATCTTCAGCTTTAATACCTTTTTCTTTCATAGATTTCTTTGCCTCTTGCATATCTTCAGGACTGAGAAATAGAATACCTCTTTTCTTCGGAGTTGGCTTTGGAGGTGGTTCGGGAATAGACCAATCATTATCATTGCTCAATATATTATTCAATAGTAGTTCAGCTTGTTCAACAGTTCGTTCCCTGAAAACACAACCAGCAGAACTATCTAGGTGGTCCCTAGAAGCATCGGTTAGTCCATTATAAAAAATATCAAGTATTTCGTTTTTGTTGAGAGGGTGACCAGGCAAAGCATTAAGTAATTGGAGAAGCCTCCCCCAAGCTTGTGGGAGACTCTCTTCTTCAATTTGCGCAAAGTTAAATATTTCCTGGAAGGCAGCTTGTTTCTTATGGGCAGGAAAATATTTTTCAGAGAAGTAATATATCATATCCTGGGGACTACGCACACAACCAGGAGCAAGAGAATTAAACCATATCTTAGCATCACCCTTTAATGAGAAAGGAAACAACTTAAGAATATAGTAATAACGAATATTTTCCTCATGAGTAAATAGGGTGGCTATATCATTCAATTTAGTAAGATGTGCCACAACAGTTTCAGATTCATAACCATGGAAAGGATCAGATTCAACCAAAGTAATTAACTCAGGATCGACAGAGAATTCATAATCCTTATCAGTAACAAAGATAGGTGAAGTAGCAAACTTAGGATCATATTGCATTCTAGCATTCAAAGATTTTTCTTTCCACTTGCATAGTAATTTCTTAAGATCATCTCTATCCTTACAAGCAAGAAAGTCTCTAGCTACCTCTCCCTCCATAACATAACCCTTAGGTATATTAGGCAATTCATATCTAGGAGAGCTAGGTCTAGCAGGTGTCTCATAGTGTTCAGTTTCAATAATTTCATCAGTTTCAGAAATATCATCAGTTGCAGCATTGACTCTAGCAATTTGTTCATCAAGAAATTCACCCAGTGGCACAGTAGTATCAAGCAAAGTATCATCATAAGCATCATGCATAGAAGAAGTGACATCATCAAATACTTGCGACATATCAGAATTACTAGCAGGTGGTGGTGTCGCAAGTTTACTCATAACAGAAGGTGAATCAAGTGCAGAGCTAGATGGTAGTTCCTTACCTGTCCTCGTAGTAGAGGGGTAGATCTTGGTTTTAGCATCTTTCAAATTCTTCATAGTGATCAACAAATATAAATCCCAAGTGACTCAGAAAATAGAGCTATGCTCCCCGGCAACGGCGCCAGAAAAAGGTCTTGATAACCCACAAGTATAGGGGATCGCAACAGTTTTCGAGGGTAGAGTATTCAACCCAAATTTATTGATTCGACACAAGGGGAGCCAAAGAATATTCTCGAGTATTAGCAGCTGAGTTGTCAATTTAACCACACCTGAAAGACTTAATATCCGCAGCAAAGTATTCAGTAGCAAAGCAGTATGGAAGTAACGGTAACAATGGCAAAGTGACAGTAGCAGTTTTGCAGGGATTGTAACAGTAGCAACGGAAAAGTAACTTAGCAAAGATCAATATGTGAAAAGCTCGTAGGCAATGGATCAGTGATGGATAATTATGTCGGATGGCATTCATCATGCAACGGTTATAACATAGGGTGATACAGAACTAGCTCCAATTCATCAATGTAATGTAGGCATGTATTCCATATATAGTCATACGTGCTTATGGAAAAGAACTTGCATGACATCTTTTGTCCTACCCTCCCGTGGCAGCGGGGTCCTAATGGAAACTAAGGGATATTAAGGCCTCCTTTTAATAGAGAACCGGACCAAAGCATTAGCACTCAGTGAATACATGAACTCCTCAAACTACGGTAATCACCGGAAAGAATCCCAGTTATTGTCACCCTGGGGGGTGCGGATCATAACTCGTAATAGGTGTCTACAACTTGCAAGATAGGATCAAGAACACATATATATTCATGAAAACATAATAGGTTCAGATCTGAAATCATGGCACTCGGGCCCTAGTGACAAGCATTAAGCATAGCAAAGTCATAGCAACATCAATCTCAGAACATAATGGATACTAAGGATCAAACCCTAACAAAACTAACTCGATTACATGGTAAATCTCATCCAACCCATCACCGTCCAACAAGCCTACGATGAGATTACTCACGAACGGCCGAGAGCATCATGAAATTGGTGATGAAGGATGGTTGGTGATGACGACGGCGTCGATTTCCCCTCTCCGGAGCCCAAAACGGACCCCAGATCTGCCCTCCCGAGGAAGAACAGGAGGTGGCGGCGGCTCCGTATCGTAAAACGCGATGAACTCTTCTTCTTGATTTTTTTCTCCCCGAATAGGAATATATAGAGTTGGAATTGAGGTCAGAGGAGCTCCAGGGGGCCCACAAGCCTGCAGGGCGTGCCCTGGGGGGCTGGGGGGGGGGGCGCCCCCCTGGCTTGTGGCCAGGTGGTGGACCCCCTCCGGTTGATTCTTTCGCCAGTATTTTTTATTAATTCCAAAAATATTCTCCGTAAATTTTCAGGTCAATCCGAGAACTTTTATTTCTGCACAAAAATAACACCAAGGCAATTCTGCTGAAAACAACGTCAGTCCGGGTTAGTTCCATTCAAATCATGCAAATTAGAGTCCAAAACAAGGGCAAAAGAGTTTGGAAAAGTAGATACGATGGAGACGTATCACTTCCCTCTGCGAAGGGCCTATCTATTTACTTTATGCAATTTTTATTTTTTCTTTGAGTCTCCATCTTCTCTTATAAGCACCAACTAGGGGGCACTATGATCGTACTTGAGCATTGGGCATAGCTAATATTTGAGTGTGTTTCATGAATGGATCAATGATTGAGCATGATGGGCTAGGGATAACTTTCTTTAGTGTTGATATTTTGAAAGACATGGTTGCTTGTTGACATGCTTGAGTATTGAAGTCATTATGTTAAAGCTAGACTATTGCTTTGAATCATTATAAGTCCAAATGTCCATGCTATACAAAATAAGAAAAGAATATGATGAACATGTTAGGCAGCATTCCACATCAAAAATTCTGTTTTTATCATTTACCAACTCGAGGATGAGTAGGAATTAAGCTTGGGGATGCTGATACGTCTCCAACGTATCTATAATTTTTGCTTGTTCCATGCTGTTATATTATCATTCTTGGATGTTTTACAATCATTTTATAACAACTTTATATCATCTTTTGGGACTAACCTATTGACTTAGTGCCAAAGTGCCAGTTGCTATTTTTACTTGTTTTTTACTTCGCAGAAAATCAATACCAAACAGAGTCCAATCGCGACGAAACTTTTTGAAGATTTTTTCTGGACCAAAAGACACCCAGTGGGCCAAACAACTGCTGTAGAGGTGGGTTGTGGAGAGCACAACCCACCAGGGGGCGCCAGGGGGCCCCCGGCGCGCCCTGATGGGTTGTGCCCTCCTTGGCCCCCTTCCGCACCGCCTCTGATGCCTATAAATTCTCAAATATTTGGAAAACCCTAGAGGAGTCAACGAAACACAATTCCAGCCGCCGCAAGTTCCAGAACCGCGAGATCCAATCTAAACACCATCACGGAGGGGTTCATCTTCCTCATAGGTGCTTCTCCGATGATGCGTGAGTAGTCCACCATAGACCTATGGGTCCATAGGCAGTAGCTAGATGGCTTCTTCTCTCTCTCTCTCTCTCTTATGATTCTCAATACAATGGTCTCTTGGAGATCTATTTGATGTAAACTTTTGCGGTGTGTTTGTTGGGATCCGATGAATTTTGAGTTCATGATCAGTTTCTATCCATGAATATTATTTGAGTCTTCTTTGATCTCTTATATGCATGATTACTTATAGCCTCGTATTTCTTCTCCGAATCTTTGGTTTAGTTAGGCCGACTAGATCGATTTTTCTTGCCATGGGAAGAGGTGCTTTGTGATGGGTTCGATCTTGCGGTGTTCTTTCCCAGTGACAGAAGGGGTAGCAAGACACGCATGTATCGTTGCTATTAAGGATAACAAGATGGGGTCTATTCCTACATGAATAGATCTTGTCTACATCATGTCATCGTTCTTATTGCATTACTCCGTTTTTCCATGAACTTAATACACTAGATGCATGCTGGATAGCGGTCGATGTGTGGAGTAATAGAGGTAGATGCAGGCAGGAGTCGGTCTATCTATCTTGGACGTGATGACTATATAATGATCATCGCCTTGGATATCGTCATGACTATTCGATTTTCTATCAATTGCCCAACAGTAATTTGTTCACCCACCGTGCGCTATACTCATGAGAGAAGCCACTAGTGAACCCTACGGCCCCTGGGTCTACTTTTCCAACATATTGCTTTCCGATCTATCTTTTGCAATCTTTGTTTTCAGATCTACAAAACCAAAAACCCAAAAACATATTGCTGCATATTTACTCTTTTTATTTGTGTTCTTGAGAGATCTATCTCTCCTATCTATCACTACGTAATGTATCTTTTTACCGTAGAGAGATTGACAACCTCTCTTTCACGTCGGGTTGCAAGTATTTGTTGTTTGTGTGCAGGTGCTGCTTATTGGGTGGTGGTGATCCTCCTACTGGTTCGATAACCTTGGTTTCATAACTGAGGGAAATACTTACCGTCGCTGTGCTGCATCATCCCTTCCTCTTTGGGGAAATACCGACGCAGTCTCAAGCCACGTCAACAAGTCACCATCTAAAATATTATCCAAGAAGGTATGGCTGAATCCTGAATCTACTTGACGTGCTTTCATTCACCTTTAGATTTTTTCGCCTTCTTTACAATAGATCATTTTTGTGTAGTTTTAGAATTTTCCTTATAGGTAAAGGTTATGCACTTATTTCTTAGGTTCCTTTGCATAAGATAAAAGTTGAAATGCTATTGTTGTTCTTAACTTGAACTATCAATTACCTTGTGGCATTTAATAGCCTATTAATCCAGTTCTTTAATATTTATACTCCATATGCTTTCCCTACTGGTATGAAGGACACCGTTAAATTTAAACAACTTACACTCCATATGCTTTCACATCAGGGGGGATTAAATATGCTCAATAGAGTATTGTATGTGCCTCAGTTTCCTATCTTGTACATGATAGATTCTGGTACTAGGTCCCAAACTTATGTTGAAGTGATTTTTATTTAATAGATAACTGCAATGAAGGTAGCCAACAAAGAGATGATAGGGATGAGGAAGACTGTCAGGCTTGAAGATATAGATGTATGCAATATCGTACTATTTACTAGACATGTAGAGCTTCACATTAACTGTATTCTCAGTTAATTGCTCATATTTCCTCTACTTTTGTTACAAATGCATCTGAATTGGTACATGCATTTCAAATTCACACAACATGCAAGGCAAGATGATGTATCTTAGAGATAAGTCCATGTTATAACTTATAACCCTCAACTTGCCACTCGGTTTATCTGGTTATTTGACGATTCATGTTTTCTTATCTTTTTTAGAATCATATTGGGCAGAAAAACACAAAGTTAGTTTTGGAAAAATAGATTTTAGAACAATCTTCACATTAATAGTCTGATCCATCATAATGACACACACAAGCTTACAAACTTAGTTCCACTCAAACTATGCCAATCTGGATAAGCCTAACAACATGTAGAGCTTCACAAGCTAACTTTTAAAACGAGACAAAATCTAGATCGATGTTTGTAGTGTAAAGTGAATAAAATGAGTCATTGGTCGTTATCGGGTATTGCTTACAACTAGATAATATGTGCAACAAAAGGCAACTACGATGAAAATCCAAAATCTCGCTAGTAAGCAGTCCCACCGAACGCAACATAACAAATGATTAGTTGGATAAGCATAGGAGCACTTTTTCAAAAAGCGAGTGCAAAGTAGAAAAGAAACCATGCCATGACCACTATAAATACACATGCACCACCAAGGCCACCTTCCATCATCCAAACATCACACACCTAGACCACAAACATCAAAGGCAAGCAAGTAGTAGTAACCACAAATCCAACATGAAGACCTTCCTCATCTTTGCCCTCCTTGCTATGACAATGAGCATCGCCACTGCTGCCAGGCAGCTAAACCCTAGCGGCAAAGAGTTGCAATCACCACAACAACTATTTTCCCATCAACAACAACCATTTCCGAAACACCAATCATATTCGCAGCATGCATATCCACAACAACCATATCCATCACAACAACCATTTCCCACACCGCAACAACAATTCCCCCAGCAACCACAACAACCATTTTACCAACCCCAACAACCATTCCCCTTACAACCACAAAATCCATTCCCCCAGCAACCCCAACAACCACAACAACCTTCCCCCCAGCCCCAACAACCATTTCCCTGGCAACCACAACAACCTTTCCCCCAGCCCCAACAACCATTCCCCTGGCAACCACAACAACCTTTCCCCCAGCCCCAACAACCATTCCCCTGGCAACCACAACAACCATTTCCTCAGACCCAACAACCAATTCCCCAACAGCCATTCCCTCTGCAACCACAACAACCATTCCCCCAGCAACCCGAGCAACCACAACAACCATTTCCCCAGCCCCAACAACTGTTCCCTAAGCAACCAGAACAAATAATTCCCCAACAACCCCAACAACCCTTCCCCCTGCAGCCGCAACAACCATCCCCCCAACAACCATTTCCACAGCCCCAACAACCATTCTCCCAGCAACCAGAACAAATAATTACCCAACAACCCCAACAACCATTCCCTCTCCAACCGCAACAACCATTCCCCCAGCAACCACAACAACCATTTCCCCAACCCCAACAACAATTCCCCCAACAACCAGAACAAATAATTGCCCAACAACCCCAACAACAATTCCCCCAGCAACCCCAACAACAACTCCCCCAGCAACCACAACAACAGTTTTCCCAACCCCAACAACAAACCCCCCTGCAACCACAACAACCTTTTCCCGAGCCACAACAACCATTCTCTTGGCAACCACAACAACCATTTCCCCAGCCGCAACAACCATTCCTATCGCAACCACAACAACCATTTCTCCACCCCCAACAACAAATTCTTTATCAACCACAACAACCATTCCTTCTGCAACCACATCAACCATTCCCCCAACAACCACAACAACCATCCCCCCTGCAACCACAACAACCATCTCCCCAGCAACCATTCCCCCAACCACCACACCAACCCCAACAACCTTACCTACAACATCAACCATATGGGAGTAGTGTTATAGACATCGTTTACCAATGAAATGAAGACTTGTAATACTAGACGGGTGGATCATCGTTGTTTAGTCAATGAGCGTTCAATGTAACGATGATAAATAAAGTGATGTGCACCATCATGTGTAACCCCAATCTATACTAGTTCAAACATGGGAATAAAAGACAAAGAAATTTATTGTCACAAGAACATTGTCGGTAATTGTTACATTCATGCCATACTTAGATTTTCATCCATAACTACAATCAGAGTCTTATGCATTATCTACCTATTTATGAAGTGCAGTCATATGAACCTAACATAATTAATGGCTGTGAAACTTGGTTTAAATTGAAGTACTACTCCATATTGAGTTCTTGCAACTAGATAAGATGAAGGGATGACTGAATTTATTCCTTCTAGTTTGTTTGCACATGTAACTTGAGATTAAAGATCGTAGTATTGCAATTTACCTACAAAAGTTCCATCATGATGAAGATGGTCTATTTGGTATAAATACCCAATGGTTGAAAGATTTTATTAAAAGTTGTGTTGGTCACACTACCATTAGATATATTATGGGTGTTGGATACATGATTTTTTTAAAACTTCAACCCTCCTTTATTATTCATAAGAACCGTCCCACCGTTTACAAGCATGGGGACAATACCCTTTGTAGAAGCCTCTAACCAAAGAATAGGAGGGGAAAATATAGCCAACCTAGCCAATTCATGTGTAGGATGAAGAGATAGCAAAACATACATGATATATGTTGGTTGTCGTTTTATTTTTTGGTAACTCTACTTCTGGTGTTATTGCTTGAGTCTACTTTGCACACCCTCATTAAAAATAATTTAGTTCACACCTTCAAGCCAAAATACCATATCACTCAACCCCTTTGGGGGAAGGTGTGGTTTGGTCAACCACGAGTCCACGTGTCGCATGCTTATGTGACGAAGAGCAAAGTCAATGCATGGGATTCCTTCTTGAGCATCTCCTGCGATAGCACCTAAAACAATCCCCCAGGCCAGCTAGGGTCTGGCTGTTGGAAATATGCCCTAGAGGCAATAATAAATTGGTTATTATTATATTTCCTTGTTCATGATAATCGTTTATTATCCATGCTATAATTGTATTGATTGGAAACTCAAATACATGTGTGGGTACATAGACAACACTGTGTCCCTAGTAAGCCTCTAGTTGACTAGCTCGTTGATCAAAGATGGTTAAGGTTTCCTAGCCATTGACATGAGATGTCATTTGATAACGGGATCACATCATTAGGAGAATGATGTGATGGACAAGACCCAAACTACGAACGTAGCATATGATCGTGTCAGTTTATTGCTATTGTTTTCTGCATGTCAAGTATCTGTTCCTATGACCATGAGATCATGCAACTCGCTGACATCGGAGGAGTACCTTGTGTGTATCAAACGTCGCAACGTAACTGGGCGACTATAAAGGTGCTCTACAGGTATCTCCGAGGGTGTCTGTTGGGTTGGCATGGATCAAGACTGGGATTTGTTACTCCGTATGACGGAGAGGTATCTCAGGGCCCACTCGGTAATACAACATCAAAATGAGCCTTGCAAGCAATGTGACTAAAGTGTTAGCCACGAGATCTTGTATTACGGAACGAGTAAAGAGACTTGCCGGTAACGAGATTGAACTAGGTATGGAGATACCGACGATCGAATCTCGGGCAAGTAACATACCAAAGAACAAAGGGAATAGCATACGGGATTAACTGAATCCTTGACATAGAGGTTCGACTGATAAAGATCTTCGTAGAATATGTAGGAGCCAATATGGGCATCCAGGTCCCGCTATTGGTTATTGGCCGTAGAGGTGTCTCGGTCATGTCTACATAGTTCTCGAACCCGCAGGGTCTACACACTTAACGTTTGGTGACGATTAGTATAATTGAGTTATTATGTTGGTGACCGAAAGTTGTTCGGAGTCTCGGATAAGATCCCGGACATGACGAGGATCTCCGGAATAGTCCGGAGGTAAAGATTGATATATGTGATAATAGTGTTTTGATCTCCGGAAGAGTTCCGGAGTTCACCGGAATGGGTTCCGGATGTTTACCGAAGTGTTCGGGTGCAGCAACACTTTATATGGGCCAAAGGGATAAAGCCCACGAGGTATTGGAAAGTGCAAAAAGTAGTTTTGCTGCCGCGTAAGCGGTACTACCGTTTTGTGAAGCGGTACTACCGCTTGTGTGAAGCGGTACTACCGCCCAAACGGTACTACCGCTTGGTGAAGCGGTACTACCGCTTGGTGAAGCGGTACTACCGCTCAAGCGGTACTACCGCTTGTGAGCGGTACTACCGCTTGTGCGCGGCTGTGCACGGTTCGGCAGGGATCCGAGTTGGACTCTTTCCCTGCGGGCCAAACCGACCTTGTGCGGGCAAAACCGACCTGGAGGAGGCTTTTACTCCAAGTTTAGACCCCAAGGCTCAACATATAAATAGAGGGGCAGGGCTAGCACACGGGATACATCAAGATTTCCCCAAGCCGTGTGCGGCAACCCTAACCCTCTAGTTCCTCCGTCATAATCTCCGTAGCGCTTGGCGAAGCCCTGCAGAGATTGTTCCTCACCACCATCACCACACCGTCGTGCTGCTGGAACTCAACCACTACTTCACCATCGCTCGCTGGATCGAGGAGGTGAAGGCGTCATCAAGCCGTACGTGTGTTGAACGCGGAGGTGCCGTCCGTTCGGCGCTAGTTCGTGATCGGATCGAGGGACGACTTGCGATTTGGATCGCGGAGACGTTCGACTACATCAACCGCGTTTCTTAAACGCTTCCGCTTAGCGATCTACAAGGTTATGTAGATTCACTCTCCCTCTCGTAGATGCTCATCACCATGGATAGATCTTGTGTGTGCGTAGGAAAATTTTTGTTTCCCATGCAACGTTCCCCAACACTGGCCCCTACTTGGAAGCCCGTTCCTGTGTCATCAATATCGCTCATGAAGGGGAGGGCATTGCACCTGATGACGGTAAACTTGTTATGGACGTCAGAGAGCCGGTAGAGAAAAGAAGCAGAACGATTGATTTCGCCGCCATCCATGGAATTGCTGAAGTCCTCTATGCTCGTTGTGGAGTTGTTGTAGCAATACCCCATGATATTATTCAACACCAGGACCGTGTTGTTCGTCAATGAGATGTTGAACACCTCTAAGGCATACTTGAATGGCTTCCTAACACATTCTTGGACCTTGCAATTGATGTTAAAGTCCTCTCCGAGCGAGCAGCCCATATCGATACCGATCGGGTACGATATCTTAACATCGTCTCACGAACTTCCACACTCTGAACCCGGAGTCACAGTTCCAAAGGCGTATTGTGTTGCAAGCAGCGCGAGACCGAGGCCAAGACACAACAAGGCTTGCATATTCTTCAGCTGGAGAATAAGTAAACATTACACCGTCAAAACCAAATTACTCATTTGTAAAAAAATAGTAATCGGTAGCATAGAAATACAGTTAGAATCAATCTTGGTGCAGATGCGTTGCTAGTAAATTGTATTTTTACTTGGCGACATAGGTTGATGTGGTAATAAGCCTATAAAAGTCTTACTCCCTCAGTTTCGGTGTATAGTACATGTGCGTAGTTTTGGATTGCCAATTTAATTAGCTAAATATGTATTGTATTTGTATGTGATGAAAAATATATGTTTAGAAACTACATCTGCCTAAGGATCCAATGATATACTTTTAGCGAAATATAACACATATTTAGTTAGTCAAATGGATGATTTAAAAATACGCGCACACCCTATACACCAAGACGGAGGCAGTAGTTGGCATCTTTACACACTTTTGAATCTGTTGGGACCTGAAACCTGTTTGCCTTGTGCTAATTGATTTTCCGGCAATGAGGATAAACATGCGATGTTATTAGAATCCACTGAACGTAGTCAATCCACGTGGAACAATCAAACATAGCAAGATGATGACATTAAGGCTTGTTAACGAGGTTCGGAGAACTCGTCTACTCCTTAGGAGAATGACTACAGCCGTTTCTCCCTGAGATACCGCAACACCGGTCGCCCTGACTGCCGACACACATTGCCGACTTCCCATGCGTTCCTGTCGCTATCTAGCTGTCGCGAATTACAACATGGGGTGCCTCCCTCGTATATAAAAGGCCAAGACTGAATTACAACATGGGGTGCCTCCCTCGTATATAAAAGGCCAAGACTATAACGTATTTGACTCCGACGCTACATGTATCCTACCCACACTACAACACAATGTCCAATGTAACCCGAACTCGTACATAATATTCAACACAAACTCAACAAATTTCACCTTGATGAATATGCTTCACCATCTATAATTTGTCCATGCGTCAAACTTTCATGTGAAGTTGGGTTGTCTACTTCATATATAGCTTACGTAGAGCTACTCGATGAGTCTGCCGTAGACCCGCAGCTTCCTTGGGACCCCACTGCAACTCCAGCCTCCATGACTCCACCTGTGGTAGTGCTTCCTTGCAACTTGTAAAAATGTGAAGCCGTTCTCTGTCCCATCATCACGGTCACCTCATCTTCCATGTTTTTTATGGTCTTATCTCGGTCACAACGGAATACTATACCACCATCATGAATAACTCCAAGCAAAATTAGATTTATCCTTAGCCCCAACACATGACCGACTCCCCGAAGCATCCACTCAACTCTATCAAATATCTTGATTTTTTATGTCACATATTCCAACAATACGATAACATGTGTCATCACCCACATAGGCTAAAGCAAACTCACCAGACTTGTATGAAGAGAACCACTCCCGGTTGGGTGTCGCGTGAAAAGAGCAAGTTGAATCCAACATTCACTCTTCACCTTTAGTTAACCGCGTGTCTTATACTCGAGGACATCACTACTATTGTCTCGGTCATCAACTTGTCATATTAGCACCCACCCCACCATTGAGACCTAGACAATTATCCTTCCTCATATGTCCCCGCTGCTTACACTTGTGACACTGTACTTTCTTTTTCTTTTCTTGTTCTTCCCTACCTCATATCCTCTCCTACACTCCTCAGCCTTGACTAGCAAAACTTCACCATGAAAGACTTTCATTTTGTTCTTATTTCTCATATTATGAGACAACAATGTCGTGATAATATCCTCGCTAATGACGACCACCTTGCCGTGCATCAAAGTAGTGATCAAATGTTCTATAGGAGTGTGGCAATGAACAAACAAGAAGAATCACCCCGTCTTCATTAGGAACCGTCACACCCAAGCATGCTAGATTCACCACGACTTGATTAAAGGCATTCATGTACTCCACAAGATCTGACCCCACATGCATCTTCAACCAATACAATATTTTGCTTCATATAAACCTCGGTGGCTGTAGTCTTGGACATAAATTGACTTTCCACCTATTCCCATATCTTCTTCGACAAATTCTCATCCATCACATGACAAATAACCTGGTTCGACAGACACGATCGTACAGTCCCGACTGCTTTCATCTGTAACTCCTCCTAGTCCTCAATCTCCGTCTTAGCTAGCTTGACATCCTAAAGAAGCATATTCAAGCATCCTTGTTGCGACACCAAATATTTCACCCTTGTCTGTCATAACCCAAAGCTTTCAGTTCTATTGAACTTCTCCATCTTAAACTTGGTACCCAATGGTGCCATAGTACTTCGTATATCTGACCGTGAAAACAACAAAGCTTCAAGAAACAATGCCTTGCAATTCACGTGCACTTAGCAAAGCCCAAAATCTCTAATACACTTCTCGTGTGCAAGCAGCAAAACCAGATCAAGGGTTCATTCAATCCTGCCACTGCAAACCACGCGATTGCTTCTCCATCCTCGAACAATGCCTCAAACCTAGCTCATAATACTGTTTGCTAGAATTAAGCAAGGTACGTGGTTGATCCACGAGGAACAAGCAAACACAACATGATGACGACACCGAGATTACGGGCGCTCCTCCCGAGATACCACAACACCGACAGGATTATAAGCCTTAATCTTTAGTAATACAAGATTTGTTTTGCAAAAAGAAGATACCGCAACACTGGTCGCCCTGGGTGCTGACACATGCTGTCGGCTTCCCCTCCGTTCCTGTCGCTGTCTAGTCGTCATATGTCACAATGTGGGATGCCTCCTCATATATAAAAGGTCAAGGGTACAACATGTCCGGCACTACATTTATCTTACCCACACTACAACACAAAGTCCAATGTAACCCGAACTCGTAAATAATATTCGACACAAACTCATAGATGTGGCCCTCGCCAACCACATTAAAAAACTCGCGACAACCTCAAGACTTGGGCCATAACGGAAAAGTCGGCCCATCAACACTAGGATGACTGTAATTTTTTTATCAATTTAATCGATGCGAACTCATGAAGTTCGAAACCTCTCTCTGCTGCGGAAGCTAAACTCCTGATGTAAAAAAAATAAGTGCAAAAAATCCATGCAACTATCAAAGGGGACAAAAACACTAGATATTTTCATGTCGCATGAATGCAGGTAGGCGGGAGGCTGATGTGAATGCAGCGAGGTTTCTCGACACAAACCGGGGTGTGTTCGCGGTGACATAGTCCAGGTTCCCTAGAGCTCCCCTCATTTGTGGTCAGGCTACGGGATTTAGAGCTCCCCTGATTTGTGGTCATGCTACGGGATTTCAGACGTCACGACCGGTCCAGACTGATTTAGTGATCCGTGTTGGAGGGATGTAAGTGCCTGAACCATTCAATCCAAACATTTGGGACGTTTTGGTGATCCGGGTAGGAGATGCCCTAAGAATTTAAGTTACACGAGAAATTTGCCAAGGAGAAAAAAAAATCCCAGAAGTGTAGCGCCGCATATATATACCGCCGAATTTGAATACATGAGATGCGATTAATATGCAGGATGACAAGGAAAAGTCATGGATTAACCCATGGGCATATGAACCCACTTTGAAAAACCCATTTTTACTTGCCAAAAAAATATGAAAAAAGTTTCATGCATACATCTTCACATTTTATGTGCGCACAGAAAATTTCGTGGAAAAATATCTTTTTGTTTGGCCTGTGCAAAAAAGACAAAAAAATATGTCATGAAACGCTATTTAGGAGCACTGAAATTTGTCTTTTTTACAGAGGCAAAATAAAAAGAGATTCTTCCACAAAACTTAGTGCCACGCACACATGTTGCGAAGATGTATGTGTGGAATTTTGTTTCGAAATTTGTAACATTTTAAAACGCGTTTAAAATACATTTTTAGAAAGTGGATTCATATGCCCATGGGTTCAGTACGTCCACACTGAGGAAGACAACTACTACAATACTCATTCATCACTCTGCTTTGGAACCATGGATGCATGATCTTGCTTTACGTTCTCACTTTGTAAGAATAGCTTCCAGCAGCTGGGCAGTGGAAGATCTCAAAGTAGGCGATACCGGAGAGCTGCCGAAGAAGCCATCATATAGAGCATAATTCACAGTGTCTGATTTGATCTCAGCATCGACCTGGCATGCACCTTGGCCTGTCGAAATCGAGACCTGCAGAAGCAAAAGTTACAGGATGAAAACAAATTCTAGCACTGTCTGCGATCAATTTCAACAAGTTACTTCCATTCGTCGAGCTTTCTTTCTCTTTTCCCACAAACCTGGATCAATGATTTTGAACTTTTTTTTTCGAGATGGATAATACTGGTCAATCAAATTTATTTGCAAGTTAATCAAGGTGCTAGACAATTCTGTTCTGAAAAGAGAACACTACCAAATGTTATAATCCTCAAGTAAACCACGGATGAAGTTCTGGCCAACAAATGGCCACGATGCTATTATCCTATCACCACACATGTCATGGTATTACAGGGCATTAACATTGCATCTCTAGTATTTTGCATTACAAACGTAGATCTTTGAAACTTGTTGGCCTGTTCTCCGTTGTTGACTTTCAAGTTAATTGTCGGATTCTCAGAAAAGATACTCCTATGCAGTAGCAACAAGGCTAACAGCATGGTGTCTACTCCCTTCATTTCTAAATATAGGTCTTTTTAGAGATTCCAATACGGAGTACATACGGATGTATATAGACATATTTTAGAGTGTAGATTCACTTATTTTGCTCCGTATGTAGTCTATATTGGAATCTCTAAAAAGACTTATATTTAGGAACAGACGAAGTAGTATCTTGCATTTAAAAACTAGACCTTGGATAGCTGTTGTTCACTTTCCGGTCAACTTTTGATATGTTCTGCAACTAGGATAGCAGAACACTGAAACCACTCGTTCCGCTACCAGAATCTTTGCATTTCCATATATGCAAGTTTATAGCTGGTTTTCTAGTACTAGAACATAACTAATACCAACAAATAATGCTAAATACAGGTACAAGAAACCACTCAGAGCTGAGACACGGCTTGGGAAGACTGACATTCAGATTCAGGACTGTTCGCAAAACAGATACTATACTTAATTACCCTTTCAGTCAATAAGAACAACCCCCTTTCAATCAATAAGAAAAATGCGATTTCACAATAAAGTAATTGGTCTAGTGTTAAGCCCGGAGAGAAATGTATCTTAATTTCACAACAAGATATGCCTGTGTTTCCTTGCTGTGCCTGCAGAAGAGTCTATCGTTTCCTACAAACAGTTCTTGACGAACTTGCTTAAAATGTTGACTGAAGTGGGTTTGATTGTTAACAAACTCACCAGCATTCTTGAGGGTTCCAACCAAGTCAAATAGATGCTTGTCCCCTGCTTGAGATTGCGCCCTAGGAAGTTACTCCGGAAGGTCGACAACGAAGATTCTTCCTCATCGCTCGGTTTCTGAATCCGGCGAGCAATAACATCATCCAAGGCCTTCACGAATGTCTTGCCATCAACATCTCTAACGAGAGTTATGCTCAGAGATTTCACAACCGGTGCTGCACACGTGTTTCCATCAGCGTGCATTACAGATTCATGAAATCACTGTCTCACTCCTCGGGCTATTTGCTAGCTGGAGACTGGCTCGTACCTTTAAAAATGGAGTTGAATACCGAGGAAGCATCGAAGGTCTCGATGCCAACCTTTTCCCTCCACCGCTCGGTATCGAGCCCGATGGAGTCATCCACATAGAAGGCGGCGGCGTAAACCTTGACGAAGAACTTGTCTCTGTAACCTAGAGTGAGCTAGCTAGAATTCAAATCGCAAACTGTAATAAACCATATAAAGCCTGTATACGAGTTAACGATTTTGATCTCGGAAGAAGGACACGGGCAAATAAAATGTATGTACCTGTGCCAAGAATGTAGGTAACCTGATTTCTCCAATTGGAGTGATGTTGCCTTGGCGGTCCTTCTTGAAATTTGCAAGAAAAGATTGTAAATCCTCCTCCTCGCGCTGCTTCTTGAGCGCCTCAAAAGCCTCTTCACGCTGTTTCTTGAGCGCTTCGTAGGCCTGGCGATGTTCCTCCGTTAGCTCATCAAGACCGGGCTTAATGATGTTATCGGCGTTAACTTCTGAGGGCTTGGGGAGATTAGACATGGTTGATGATGATTCTTGATCTTTCGTCCCCAGCGGAGTCGCCAAAAAGTGTGTTGACACACGAACGCGTCACGCGTACCCTCGACGCCGGGGGTGATGCACCGCAGCTCACGTCGAGGGAGGCCTGCCGGAAGCGCGGTACGCAAGACAATCCGGCAGGCGCTTTTGTAGACCCGACGCACCGCTTCTCCGGGATGGAACCCGTCAGGAGTCACGGATGGACGATGGGCTGCCCTAGGTCGGTTCGCCCGCCCCTAGAGCCTCGAGGATCGCCGCACTTCAATACGAAGAACGAACGAAGAACGAGAAGAAAGATACAAGGGAGAGGAATAAAAGTAGGGTAAAAGATATAAATGTGTTTGTTCGATTGTGTGTTTTTCAATCGGCCGTCACCCCCAACATATATAAGAGGCGGCTGGACTTCCCGTACAGGCAAAGGATTCATCTAGGCTTTCCTTACAAGAAAATTACATCAATTCACGTCCTAGAGTCCTAGTTCTGGTCCGCTCGGATTCAGCCCGAATCTGGTCCAATCTTCTGTCTTGCTCCTTGCGTGGGCCGTGGAATCTGCACACGACCTCCGATGGAGATGGTCCAAACACAAATTTTGTGCGCTTCGACGAGGCCAATAATCCGTATGTTGATCACTTTTTCAAATAAGGCCATCTTGAATACTCCACGGGGTCATCTTTAATTTCGAGTCGGACTCGGTTACGTAGCTGACTGGACCGTCCGACTCTTGTAGCGTCTCTGCAGGTCGTATACTATGTCGGATGATGATGACTCCAAAAGCAAAGTTGACCGTTTCGACGTTACGAACAACTTTCATGTTGAACACTTTTTCATCTGAGGCCATCTAGATAATTATTTGAGCCCATCTTCAGCTTCTGGTCGGATTTGACAGTTTCCACCCGGCAAGCTTTTTCCGGCAAGCTTCACCCCGGCAAGGTTTCCATCCCGGCAAGCTTTCACCCCGGCAAGGTTTCCATCCCGGCAAGATTTCCCCGGCAAGGTTTCTATCCCGGCAAGCTTTCACCCCGGCAAGGTTTCCATCCCGGCAAGATTTCCCCGGCAAGGTTTCTATCCCGGCAAGCTTTCTGATTGTACCTTGCGGGTCTTTTTTGAGGCAGTAAACGACCTCGGATGATGATGTGCCCAAAAGCAAAGTTGACCGTTTTGACGTTACGAACAACTTTCATGTTGAACGTTTTTCGATTCGAGGCCATCTTGAATGGTTAATTGCTCACGCATTGCATCAGACACTCGCCAAGACGTGTCTGTTCTCCCGCGTCTTATTTCGCCTCTTGACATGGCTGCATTCAGATAGCTCTAACTTTTGCATACGAACTCGGATTGAGACGATTTTATATGAAAATCGACCGTTTCGACGAGACGAAGACAATTCATGTAGAAAGTTTTCTCATATGAGATCATCTCGAGGGCGTAATCAGCCGAATAGTGTTCTGGATACAAAATCCCAGTACTTCGAACACAACTTCGGCCTTAGAGATGAGATCGGATGGCTATGACCCAAACTTCAAAGTTTCTCCTTTTGATGATACATAACTTTCTCACTTTGAGTACTTTTCCATTTGAGGCCTTCTTAATTGTGTTTTGGCTTCGTGCCAAAAACTGGTGTCAACACGTGCCCCCCTGTTTTTCGGCAAAACTTGTGTGCCGAAAAATAATTTGTACCACATTGGTTCTAAGGACGATGTCAACACTCCATCGGCCATTTATATTCTTAGGGCGATAATCATATATCGGCCATGTTTGTGTTTAAGATGATAAGTATATATCTTGAAGTCGATTGCCACCATCCCGAACCGGCGTAGATTCAAAATCCTCCATCTCATCTTCATCTCCCAATGTGTATATTGGACTTAAAATTTCCTCAATAAAAGGGGATGTTTCAGGTGGCGTGGACGATGTAATAAGGGCTGCATTATCCTTTTTTGGTGGCGTAAGTGCTGTTGTAGCTAGTGTAGAGACATCTGCGTTTCCTTTTTGTTTTGGCCTCCACACTTGTTTTGTGGGCGCCACGGGCCGAATTTTATTGAACAATTCGTCCTTTTGCTCTTCTACTTCATGTGCTGCCTTCTCGCGTCTCCTCATACGTTGTAATCTCCTTTTTTGTGTCTTGGACAGACCGGGAGGACACCACTTAGGTTGAATATACTTGGGATCCCTAGATTCTGCTTCGCTTGGAGAATTTTTTGTTGGCCGATTAGCACCATGGCTTGAACGGCCTTGTGTAGGATAATAAAGCTTTTTGTGAGCAGGCCTTCTAGGTGTTGTCCACCACATATGAAAAGCATAAGGAGCCATTGGGGGCTGCCCCCATCCTCCATTGAAGTCTCCCATGTAATATGGCGCATAGGGGAGTGGTGACATCCATGGTGCCGGTGCCCATGCCCCATATGGCCTTGCATAGCGTCGAAACTCTTGCTTCGGAGGTGATCTTGAACGTTTTGAATATGATGGCCGATTGGAGCTAGAACTGGCCGCTTGACTTGCATATTTAGATAGCAACATATCAAAAGTTGGCTTGATTCGCTTGTGCTTAGCTTCACTCCTTTTACGCTTGCCAACTTCTGAATTCTTGGGCTTGATAAATTCAACATGAGTATCCTTTTGTACTTGCGGTTGCCCCCCGAGTGCAGGATTTTTTATGGTGATCTTGATTACCTCTCCACCATCGGATTGCTTCTCAAGCACGACTTGCCTCCCCAAGATCTTGTCGCCATCTTTGTTCTTCCTGGGCTCACCAATGACAATATTGTTTTTATTAGCTGATTCGGCTATGTTAGGCCGAATTAACATTTTCTTCCCCTCCAAAGTCATGGTATTCATTGGGAAGGGTTGTTTATCAACTTGCATCTCAGAAAAACTCAATCGTCCGTCATTAATGGCCGATTGTATCTGTCTCCGAAAAACATTGCAATAATTAGTAGCATGAGAAAATGAATTATGATATTTGCAATAAGCATGCCGTTTCAGCTCCTCAAACGGCGGTATGGTGTGTGATATTCTAATCATCTTTTCTTGCAAGAGAGCATCAAATATTCTATCACACTTGGATATATCAAAAGTAAATTTCATCTCCTCATCACGATTCTTACAAATCGGCTTAAGAGCATTGCATGCATAGGGTTTGGCCTTTGAGGATCAAACAAATTCAGTGGTACAGACATCAACCTCATCGTCCGAATATTCATCATTATAATCAAGCATATGCATTCTAGGACGATCGGTTGTTGACCAATGGATCTCTTTACTTCGGCTTTCTTGAGCCAAAGCTTTCTGCAAGACTTGGTTAATATTTAAAAATTCATAACTTTCTAGCCTCTCCTTAATGTGAGTTTTCAAACCATTAAGGACAAGATCCGCCAAGTCTCTTTCGGTTATCACTAAGCTATAGCATCGGTTTTTTATATCTCTAAATCTTTTGACATAATCGGTGACCGATTCATCATGCTTTTGCCTAACCGATGTAAGATGTGATAACTTAAGCTCATTGTCGCCACTATAAAAATGATCATGAAACTTTTGCTCTAGTTGCGACCATAAGAGAATTGAGCCAGGTGGCAAAGCAGCAAACCATGAAAATGCGGTGCCAGTTAAAGATAAGGGAAATAACCGCACTTTCAATTCTTCTATGGAACTTGCTTCACCCAACTGTGCTAGATACTGACTCACATGCTCCCAAGTTGTTTTTGTGCCCTCTCCACTAAATTTGACAAAATCAGGAACCTTATAACCTGGAGGGTACAAAACTGCGTCGAAGTGTTCAGGATAAGGCTTTTGATACACACGACTCTTTACTTTCGGCTCGTTTCCGAAAGTTTCTTGAAACGTCTTATGCAAATCCTCCCTTAATTTGGCTAAAATTGGATCCGAGGTAGATGAAGATGCTTGTGGCAATGACATAGGAGCAACTTGGGAACTAGCTAGTGATGCGACTTGTGGAGTAGGCGCCGAAACATAATTCGGCGGAAGACCAAACATGCTTGTATTCATAGGTGATGTGACAAAGTAATTCGGCGTAGACGCCGAATTGGGCACACTCATAATAGGATTAGGGTATGTAGGTGCGGCCACAAGTTGATTGGTTTGGCTAGGATAAAAATTCATCGGCAAATTGTAATGTTGTTGCATGGGAGGTGCCGATGATATAGGTAAAGTTGGATTAGGTTTTTCTGGGCTAATGGATACACCAACATTACCACTAGATGACGGCGGCATATTTTTCTGAGCATTGGTATTTGCCACGAAAGAATTGTACGCCATCACATTACCCTTACTAACAAGACTTTCAATCACAGCCAGTTGCTCAGGAGAAAAAACTTTGCTCACAGTGATTTCATCTTGTTCATCAATGGGAGGAGGTAACCTGATTTCTCCAATTGGAGTGATGTTGCCTTGGCGGTCCTTCTTGAAATTTGCAAGAAAAGATTGTAAATCCTCCTCCTCGCGCTGCTTCTTGAGCGCCTCAAAAGCCTCTTCACGCTGTTTCTTGAGCGCTTCGTAGGCCTGGCGATGTTCCTCCGTTAGCTCATCAAGACCGGGCTTAATGATGTTATCGGCGTTAACTTCTGAGGGCTTGGGGAGATTAGACATGGTTGATGATGATTCTTGATCTTTCGTCCCCAGCGGAGTCGCCAAAAAGTGTGTTGACACACGAACGCGTCACGCGTACCCTCGACGCCGGGGGTGATGCACCGCAGCTCACGTCGAGGGAGGCCTGCCGGAAGCGCGGTACGCAAGACAATCCGGCAGGCGCTTTTGTAGACCCGACGCACCGCTTCTCCGGGATGGAACCCGTCAGGAGTCACGGATGGACGATGGGCTGCCCTAGGTCGGTTCGCCCGCCCCTAGAGCCTCGAGGATCGCCGCACTTCAATACGAAGAACGAACGAAGAACGAGAAGAAAGATACAAGGGAGAGGGATAAAAGTAGGGTAAAAGATATAGATGTGTTTGTTCGATTGTGTGTTTTTCAATCGGCCATCACCCCCAACATATATAAGAGGCGGCTGGACTTCCCGTACAAGCAAATGATTCATCTAGGCTTTCCTTACAAAAAAATTACATCAATTCACGTCCTAGAGTCCTAGTTCTGGTCCGCTCGGATTCAGCCCGAATCTGGTCCAATCTTCTGTCTTGCTCCTTGCGTGGGCCGTGGAATCTGCACACGACCTCCGATGGAGATGGTCCAAACACGAATTTTGTGTGCTTCGACGAGGCCAATAATCCGTATGTTGATCACTTTTCCAAATAAGGCCATCTTGAATACTCCACGGGGTCATCTTTAATTTCGAGTCGGACTCGGTTACGTAGCTGACTGGACCGTCCGACTCTTGTAGCGTCTCTGCAGGTCGTATACTATGTCGGATGATGATGACTCCAAAAGCAAAGTTGACCGTTTCGACGTTACGAACAACTTTCATGTTGAACACTTTTTCATATGAGGCCATCTAGATAATTATTTGAGCCCATCTTCAGCTTCTGGTCGGATTTGACAGTTTCCACCCGGCAAGCTTTTTCCGGCAAGCTTCACCCCGGCAAGGTTTCCATCCCGGCAAGCTTTCACCCCGGCAAGGTTTCCATCCCGGCAAGATTTCCCCAGAAAGGTTTCTATCCCGGCAAGCTTTCACCCCGGCAAGGTTTCCATCCCGGCAAGATTTCCCCGGCAAGGTTTCTATCCCGGCAAGCTTTCTGACTGTACCTTGCGGGTCTTTTTTGAGGCAGTAAACGACCTCGGATGATGATGTGCCCAAAAGCAAAGTTGACCGTTTCGACGTTACGAACAACTTTCATGTTGAACGTTTTTCGATTCGAGGCCATCTTGAATGGCTAATTGCTCACGCATTGCATTAGACACTCGCCAAGACGTGTCTGGTCTCCCGCGTCTTATTTCGCCTCTTGACATGGCTGCATTCAGATAGCTCTAACTTTTGCATACGAACTCGGCTTGAGACGATTTTTATATGAAAATCGACCGTTTCGACGAGACGAAGACAATTCATGTAGAAAGTTTTCTCATATGAGATCATCTCGAGGGCGTAATCAGCCGAATAGTGTTCTGGATACAAAATCCCAGTACTTCGAACACAACTTCGGCCTTAGAGATGAGATCGGATGGCTATGGCCCAAACTTCAAAGTTTCTCCTTTTGATGATACAGAACTTTCTCACTTTGAGTACTTTTCCATTTGAGGCCTTCTTAATTGTGTTTTGGCTTCGTGCCAAAAACTGGTGTCAACAGACTGGAGGCCGGGACGCTGCGCCCGCCGGTAGATCGATGGATAAGAAATGCGAGCACCTTATCCCATCTATCTAAGGAAAAAATAATTATGATGACCAATCAGCCATGTGAGACCCTCTATGGGACTAATCATTCTTCTATTTTATTTTCTTTTTTGATGACAAATCAGCCATGGCAGACCCTTTCTATGACCATTTTGGAATCAAAACCCACAACCCGTTCAGTTGTGTCATATTCACGAAGTTACGCGTACCCCCACCCCCACCCCATCCATATGTGACTGGCCTGCCATGCCCAGAGACGACAGTGACCCGATGACAATCCAGCCCATTGTAGCGACACACTATCGAAGACGAGGCCTCATCGAAGCCGTCGATGACATGGCTCGCCCTAACAACTTGGAAGAAGCTTAGAGGGTCTAGGTGCGGTGGGCTCAATAGCGTCGAAGAGGGGGGTTAGAAGGATAGCCGAGTCAGTTGTGGACCAATAGAGGTGGTGAGTCCGATAGCTTGTGGTGAGGTCGTGTGGTAGCAACGTCGACCAAGGATGACAGGAGGGGAGGGGTAGGGGCGCCCCATGTCTCGCTTCACGTGAGACGTATTAGACTCTCGTGTGAAGCCGAGCGCAAGATGGGTCGACCCAGGTACGCGGGAGCCACAACCTCGTTTTTTCCTCACGCTTTTCCTTTTCATTTTTTACTTTTTTTTACACTTCAAAATATTGTAAATACATATATTACGAAAAACACTTGAAAAAAAATGTTATCCAAGCAATTGAAAAATATTAATGCGTATATAGAAAATATTTCTCATGTATATTAAAATGTCTAAAAACTATAATGTCCGTGAATTTTTTTGATAATGTATTTAAATAAATCAAGTATTTGAAGAAAATGGTAAACAAGTGTTTGTAAAATGTTAATCAAGCATTTCAAAACTGTTAAATGTGTACATAAAAAATGTTAACTATGCACTAAAAATAGTAATCTTGTATTTAAAAAAGGTTAATCATGTATCTAAATATATATTAATTTAGCCTTTGAAAAATGTGTAATGTTAATAAAAAATGTGGATCATGTATTAAAAAAAAGTTAATCATGTATTTAAAAATGTTAATCTTGCGTCTGTTATCTTAAATAATGGCAAAACTTTAAATTTCTGGGCTGACTTATGGGATGGTGATTCTAAAGCTGAAAGGTGGCCACATCTGCACTCTTTTGCTACCAAGGAGAACATTTCCATTGATGAATTTTTCCAAACTGAGGATTTGCTAGGCTTCTTTAACCTGCCTCTGTCAGAGGAGGCATATGCCCAATTCCAAGACTTGCAAAATTTTTCTTCAAGCAATGCATCTTAATGCATAAGAAGATTATTGGCAAATACCACGGGGATCTGCCTCTTACAACGTTTCCAAGGTTTATAGGCTGCTAACACCTCTGGCCCCAGTGCTACCAGTAGTCAAGAAGATATGGAAGACATGCTGTCAGCTAAAACACAAGATCTTCTTCTGACTTTTGGCACATGACAGGTTAAACACTAGAGCCCTACTTTTGCGCAAAATTTTCTTTATTCAGGGTTACACTTGTGTTTTCTGCAATATGCAGAACCATGAAACAAGGGATCATCTTTTCTTTCACCGTCCATTTGCAAAACTCTGTTGGAACTACATTTGTCCTCTTGGATCCCAAATTGCTCAGGTTTTCAGGCAGAGATTGATCAACTTCAACAACTCATCAACTTCCCCTTTTCTTTGGAAATCATCATCCTAGTGACTTGGGTTTTATGGAACACAAGGAATGATTTTATCTTCTAGCATATCACACCCATCCTATATGCCTGCAAGAGGAAGTTTAAAGAAGAGATTAAATGGCTAGTTTACAGAGCCAAGAAAAAAAGTCACAGTGGACTGGAGAGTTGGGCCAAAGCTTTTTTGTAACTCTAGGGGATTAGTTGTTGTTTTGTCTTATTTGTTTTATTCTTTCTCTGTATAGTTCTTTTTTCTTTTCGGACATCTGTATTATTTATTTAAAAAATCAATAAAAATCTGCAGCAGAGTCCTACTGTTTCTCTCAAAAACAAAATCTTGCATTTGAAAAATGTTAAATGTGTATAGAAAATGTGGACCATGTTGTATTAAAAAAAGGTTAATCTTGTATTAAAAATATATTAATCTTGTACTAAAAAATGTTAATCGAGCATTTGAAAACTGTTAAATGTGTATAATAAATGTGGACCATGTATTAAAATTTTTATTTAAAGAATATTAATCTTGTATTGAAAAACTGTTAACCAGACATTTGAAAAATGTTAAATGTGTGAAGAAAATGTGGACCATGTATTAAAAAAATGTTAATCTTTTATTTAAAAATGTTAATATCGTATTTAAAAAATGTTAACCAAGCATTTGAATTTCATTAAATTTGTGTAAAATTTGGACCATGTATTATAATTTTTTTATCTTGTATTTGAAAATTATTAATCAGACATTTGAAAAATGTTAAACGTGTATAGAAAATGTGGACCATGTATTAAAAAATATTAATCTTGTACTTGAAAAATGTTAATCAAGCATTTAAAAAAATGTTAAATGGTGTATAGAAGAATGTTGACCTTGTATTAAAAAATGTTAATCTTGTAATTGAAAATGTTAATCAATCATTTCGAAAAAATGTTAGTTGTGTATAAGAAAAATGTTGACCATGTTAAAAAGATGTTAAGCTTGAATTTGAAAGATGTTGAATGTGTATTACAAATATGTATGTGTATGAAAAAAGAACAGACAAGATTATTTTTTTGGAAAAATGTTATCATGGTTTGAAAATGTGAAAGGTGTATCTAGAAATATTTCTGATGTATAATAAAAATGTACAATGTATGTTGTAAAAAAGTTAACACGTGTTGAACAAAAAAAAGCTAATGAAAAATAAGAAAAGCAAAGGAAAAAGAAAGAAAGCCAATAAAACCTCACAAAGGTAGCTTCATCAATCTCAAATCTCAAGATGTGTGCCGTCTCAGTGTGCTAATAGAGATAAAATATGTTCATTGAAAGTGAGTATATGTTCGCGACTTTGATTGTACTATCAAACACTAACTTAGAGCAACTCTAGCAGACCCCGTAAAAGCTCGCGACCCGTAAAATTCCAGCGAGTATACGAGTTTGGCCCGGTTTTTTTTTGTTAGATCAGACCCCGTATACTCAGGCCGGCCCGTAAACATTTTACAGTGGCCCGCAAATGCACCCCCTCCCCCCTGCGCAGTATATATCCGGGTCCACGAGGTCTATACGGGTCGAAACCCTACCCCCTGCCGCCGCGATTCCCCATTCCCCACGTTGATTTCTTGCCGCCGGTGGCCAAAATCTGCCGCCCCGCCCACCGATCCTCCACAATGTGGGGCGGGATGTGGAGTTTCGGCCGGCGTGGTGGCGACGACCCCGAGCAGAGGCGCTGCATCAAAGCCGACGCGGCATGGAAGCGCTCCGCCCTGCGGTACATCAACCGTGGGCTTGAGCAGCCGCCGTCGCTCCTCCGCCGCGAGACGGAGGAATACGACCGCACGCAGCTCCTCCACCGCGAGCAGCTCCGCCGGGGCTTCGAGCTCCCGTTCATTACTTACCCCTATGAAAAGGGAGCCAGAGGTGCTCCCCCGCTCCGCGTGGTCAAGAGGGAGCCAGAGCGGCGGGGCGATGGCGTCGTCGGCCGGAGGAATTCCTCCCCCCGGCGGAGCCGGACTCCATCGAGTCAGCCATTCTCATGCGCAGTGCGCGGGAGGAGGGAAAGGAGGCGCAGCGCCGCCCGCGGGAAGACGAAATCGACGCCGTGCTCTACGAGCAGGGCCTCACAAAGGCGTTCGTGTTCGACGAGAAGGAGGAGGAGTGGCACCACGAGGCCATAGCGCAGGACAAGATGTACATCGACCTCACCTCCGACGAGGATTGAGCACCGTTGTTGTGCTCTGGTGAGCTCGTTTAGGCCAGCTACCACACCCGCTTGGCTCCGAGCGAGCTCCATTTTGATCAGCTTAGAGCATCTCCAATAGACGGTCCAAATGTAAAAATACCTAACTTTTGGACCGTCTGGTGCAAAAAACGCTGCTCCAACAGACGGTCCATATGTAAAAAAATTTGGACCGCGGCCTCCCGGTGATGTAAAAATGAAAACTTGGTGATGCAAATTTACATCACCAAGTGCAAGTGATGTAAAAACCGCGGCCGCGCGCCAACGCCCAACCGCCACTTCTTTCCGCTTCCGCCTGGCGACTGCGCGGCCGCGACCCGCCCGTCCGCCGCCCCCCCCTCCCCCCGCCTTTCGCCGCCGCCATGGCCGAAGCCGACGACCCCGCCGCCGCCGCAGCAGGTGGGCTGACCCACGTCGCCGCCGCCGCTGCCGCCGCAGCGAACTCGCCCTCTGCCGACGCCGCGTCCATGCCGCCGCCCCCCGCCCGCCGCCCCAACCGGTCGCCCCTGCGCCGGCGGTTCCTGCGAAGGCGCCGAAGTCACGGAAACGGGCGGCTAATCGCTGCCGGAACCCGGCCGAAACTGCGGCGCGACCGGCCAAAAAATCGAAGGCAGCCGCGGCAGCTCGGGCCGACGACTCGCAGCTAGGGCCGGCCACGTCCTCCAGCAGCCAAGGAGCCTGTCCTCCACCTCCGCCGCCGCCACCGCCGGCCGTGGAGGAAGATTTGGCCACGCCGACGGCCACCGCCTCCAACATGTTCGATGAAATGTCGCAAAGGTAAAAAAATTTATTTTTTGCTCTCGTTTGTTGTTTCAAATTGAAGTGATGTTGAATGTTTGTACGTTCAATTGTAGTCTTTATGACGAAGCTTTTCTACACGCGACAAATGTGGCAAATGATGATTATGTATCACAAGAATATGAAACCCAATATGGTGATGACAATCTTGACATGGACGATGAGGGCTTTGTTGCGAAGGGAAGAAGTGGAAATTATACCAATAAGGAGGATGTGTTGATATGCACCGCATGGAAGAAAGTCTCTCAAGATGCATCCGTTGGAAGCGACCAAACCCTTAACACCTATTGGCAACGCGTCAAGGATTACTTCGATGAGCACAACACAAGTGGTCACGTCCGTTCGCGTGACTCTATTCGTCAACGTTGGTCCACCATCAACGCCGAATGCCAAAAGTGGGCCGGTTGCTTGTCAAATGTTGCTCGCATGAACCCAAGTGGTTGCGGTGATGATGATTTGGTAAATATATCCTCTTCGTGTGTGTTTTCCAAATATTAGATTGTTCCACATTTTGATGATGACGTGTTGGTTGTTTTATTGTAGAAAATGATTGCCCAAGGATTGTTTCGAGAGCGGAACATGAAAGGCGAGAAGAAGAAAAAGAAAGGAAACGCTTTCACTTTTCATCATTGCTTCAAAGAGCTCAAGGATGTGGAGAAGTGGAAAACTAGAGAAACTTTTGATGCTTCGAAGAAGAAGAGTGTGGTGATTGAGGATGAAGAAGATGATGCCGTTGAGGATACGAGCCACACTCCTAACTCCGCCACCAAATCATATAGGCCCGATGGAAACAAGAAAGTGAAGGGAACCAAGGCCGGAGATAATGATCTCAAGGAAGGATTCGACGCCATTGTCACGGCGAGGAAAGAGTATGCCGAAGAAAAAAGGATGTTGAAGCTCAAGGAAATAGAGGAGAGAAGTGAGGCCGAGCGGCGGAGGGCGGCGGCCGAAAAAAAGAGGGTGGCGGCCGAGGAGAGGAAGGTGGAACTAGAGGAGAAAAAGGCCGCAGCCGAGGAGATGAAGATGGTCGAGGATAAGGCACTCAAGTTTATGTTCATGGACACATCTAGTCTTGATCCCAAGGCAAAGGCCTATGTTGAACTTTGTCGCGATGAAATGCTCATGAAGAAGCAAATGCTAATGAGGCAAATGATGATGGGAGGAGGCATGGGAGGAGGCATGGGAGGAGGCATGTGTGGAGGCTTGGGAGGAGGCTTGGGAGGAGGCATGGGAGGAGGCATGGGTGGAGGCTTGGGAGGAGGCATGGGAGGTGCCATGGGTGGAGGCTTGGGGGGAGGCATGGTAGGTGCCATGGGTGGAGGCTTGGGAGGAGGCATGGGAGGAGCCATGGGTGGCTACATGAACATTATGGGAGGTGGCATGAATGGTGCATTTGGCGGAAATATGGGAGGTGGCTTTGGTGGCATGGGAGTCGGCTTCGGAGGCAACATGACCGGCATGGGAGGTGGCTTTGGCGGCAACACGATGGGTGGCAACATGAGCGACATGGGAGGCAATGAAGGTGCTTCCGGTCGTGCTCTCGGCAACGATACTTCACTGCTTCACAACGTCGACAAAGAAGCCGGTGATGATGATGATCGTACCACGGTTCACAACGCCGGTGGTGTTGATGATCCGCATGAATGATATTCATGTGTATTTTAATTTGTAGGCCAAAAAACCTTGATTGGGACGTTGCACTTTTGCTAGAGGGATTTCAAACTATGATGATGATGATGCACTTTTGTTATGATTTGAACTATGATGATGATGCACTTTATTTCAAATTTGAAGTGATATTTTAACGCAAAACCGCGGCTGTACAGTGGCTGAACAGCAGCCGTGCGGCCGCCTGCCGGTTTTTCATCTTTGATTTGGACCATCTGTTGGAGATGCACTTTTTTTTACATCTCCGTTTTGGACCATCTGTAGGAGTTGAGCCTTTTTCGGAGATGTAAAAAGCACTTTTTGGTGCTCCAAATTTGGACCATCACCGGTTTGGACCGCCGAAATTTGGACCATCTATTGGAGATGCTCTTAGGATATGATAGACGTTTGGTGAGCTTTGTATGTAAGAATCTATGGCATATATGAATGATCATCCCCGCTTTTGTGTACTACTCTCGTTTATTTCTCGCACGAAACAAGTTTTTCAAAATTTACCGGTTCACTTAAGGTTTTTATTTTGCGGCAGATTTTTTAAACCCCTATATAACCTGTTGCGCGGAGTGTAAATCACGTTTTCAGTTCCACGGTTTACGGATCTGCTAGAAATGCTCTTAATTTAATGCTTAATTTAATGCGAGATATAGCTCCAGCGGCCGGCGGCGTCCTCGCCCCTGCCTCAAAGCCGCGGCGGCCATCCTCTCCGGCGTGCTCTTCCTACCCGTCGCGAAGCCCCATCAGCGAGCTTCGCCGTCCTCTCGTCGGCAACGCCACGACCTTAGGCCTCGTGGTGTCCGCGAGCTCTGCCATGACAAGGTCCTCTTCTCCCCGCTCCTCGTGAGTACTGGTCGATCGCCAACTCCCTCGGCTACCAGTGCTCATCCTCCGCCGGCCCCAGGTTAGCTTCCGGTGAGTGATGCCACGGACGAAGAGGATTTTGGCACTTTATAAGAGTAGATTTCAGGGAGAACAGTCACAAATTTGGGCTATAAAGATCACTTCCCGCACACTACCTGTTTGACGAAATGCCTACAAGGACACAACACACCGGATCGACGTTTTCTTCTCCCCTTTCGCCGGCAAGGAGGGGACCCCTGAATCCCAAATCCTTTTTTCTGTGCCACCCATAAGCGTTGAAAAGTCTAGCTGAATCCTGTATCTAGTTGGATGGTGGCACCATCTAAAGGGCTAGTTGAATCCTGTATCTAGTTGAATTAGCTGAAAATATAGTGTGGAAAAGTTAGCATCTAAAAGGCTAATTGAGAAGGTGTAGCTGAATCCTGTATCTAGCTGACGTGCTTTCATACATCTTCACACTTTTTTCCCTTCTTTATTACACCATCTAGATGATTTTCCTTCTTGGCATGGATAAGACATAAGTGAAATGCTCTTGTTGCTCCATGATTATCCCGTAGCATTTAATCATTCCTTTTGTGGCAGTAGCCTATAGTTCGTCTGGTGCTCTGATATTTATAATCTATATGCTTCCCTACAGGTATGAAGGTCAACGTGACATGCTGTACAACCAAACTTATAATCTTGACCAAGTTGCTTTCGCATCAGAGGGAAATAAAGATGCTCAACAAACTGTATGATTAAGTGTCTTGGCTGGTAGATTATGATTCTAGTTCCCAGACTTGTGTTGAAGTGTCTTTCATTTTACAGATGACTGCAATAAAGGCTGCCAATAAAGAGCTGAAACGGATGATGAAGACTGTCAGGATTGAAGATATAGATGTATGCAACATCCTTCTCTGTACCAGATTCAGATTCTTTATTTGCTTGCTTATTTTTCCTGTCTAATTTTGTTTGAACTACATCTGAATCCATACCTTTTTCTTAATAATCCACAGAGCATGCAAGACGAGATGATGGATCTTATGTATGTGAGCAATGGAATACAAGAAACTCTTGGTAGAAGCTACAATGTCCCAGATGACAGAGATGAGGAGGAACTTATGGGGGTTATGGCTCTTATTCTGCAGTTGGTTGTTCTCAGATAATTCAAAAGCTTACTTGGCCAACTTGTTTTCCTTGCAGTGGTTACCAGCTTTATACTCAGTCTTAGGTCTAGGATTTTATCTGAAACGTTTCTTTGGCACTTTTGTTGTCATCCCTGTACTAGCTTTGCGCCGTGCATGTGTTCGTTTACAGACAAGACAGTTCTCTGTTTTCTGTTCTCATGTTGTATATTGAAAAATGCAGAGCTTGATGCTTTGGAAGCCGATATGGACTTTGAATCGAATTCAGTCCCATCATACCTCCAACCAGATAATGGAGACAGATATTGATTCCGAGCTTAACTTACCTGCTGCGCCAAGTGGTCACGTCCTGATGAAGCAGCAGCAAGTTTCTATTCACATTGATTATGATGCTGACATCCCTATGAAAATTGATGGCTCATGTCTTCTTCTCCCCGCTCCTCGTGAGGCACTGGTCGCCAACTCCCTCGACTACCGGTGCTCATCCTCCGCCGGCCACAGGTTAGCTTCTGGTGAGTAATGCCACGGACAAAGAGGATTTTGGCACCACTTTATAAGAGTTAATTTCAGGGAGAACAGTCACAAATTTGGGCTATAAAGATCACTTCCCGCACACTATCTGTTCGACGAAATGCCTACAAGGACACAACACAGCGCATCGACGATGGTTTCTTCTCCCCTTTCGCCGGCAAGGAGGGGTCACCTGAATCCCTAAATCCTTTTTTTCACTGCCACCCATCAGCGTTCAAAAGTCTAGCTGAATCCTGTATCTAGTTGAATTTGCTGAAAATATAGTGTGGAAAAGTTAGCATCTAAAAGGCTAGCTGAGAAGGTGTAGCTGAATCCTGTATCTTGCTGACGTGCTTTCATACACCTTCAGACTTTTCCCCTTCTTTATTACACCATCTAGCTGATTTTCCTTCTTGACATGGATAAGACATAAGGGAAATTCTCTTGTTGCATTTAATCATTCCTTTTGTGTCAGTAGCCTATATTTGTCCGGTGCTCTAATATTTATACTCCATGTGCTCCCTACAGGTAAGTGTGTTTCATTTTACAGATGACTGCAATGAAGGCCGCCGATAAAAAGCTGAAAGGGATGATGAAGACTGTCAGGATTGAGGATATAGATGTATGCAGCATCACTGTTCATGCTTCCAACATCTTCAGCTTATTTTGTTTGAATTTCATCTGAATCCATACCTGCTTTCATAATCCATAGAGCACGCATAACGAGATGATGGATCTTATGGATGTGAGCAATGAAATACAAGAAAAACTCTTGGTAGAAGCTACAATGTACCAGATGACATCGATGAGGAGGAACTTATGGGGGGTATGGCTCTTATTTGTAGCTACTCTTAGACGACTCAAACGCCAGATATTATCACCTTAAATTTACCGAGTCAACTAGTTTTTCTTGCAGTGGTAACCAGCCAGGAACCACTCTTTAGTTTAGCTTCTGTAGTTGAATTTGATCTAGCAAACTCTCTGTCTTTATCCGTTATTAGGTCCAGGATTTTACCTGAAATGTTTTTTTGCACTTTTGTTGTAAGCCCTGTACTATTAATTATTTTACTGACAAGACAGTTCTCTGTTTGCTGCGCTCATTTTGTATGTTGAAAAATGCAGAGCTTGATGCTTTGGAAGCTGATATGGACTTCGAATCAAATTCAGCCCCATCGTACCTCCAGCCAGACAAGGAGACGGATCTTGATTCTGAGCTTAATTTACCTGCTGCACCAAGTGGTTACGCGGCAGTCCCAGCAAATCGGCAACAGGTATGTCAATTGCTAGACTGATCAGTTTCTCAACATATTGATTATTGTGCTGATATCCATAGGAAAAATTGATGGCTTATGTCATTTCTCATGCAATCACAATGTTTGAAGTTGTAAACGGAGTTCTTTTATGTTGTGACATGATCTAATTTGACAGGCTAGATGCTTGAGATCATTATGAATGCATTACTGAACTCATAACTCGTGTATTTTGGGCTCAACTGCATTATGCATGCATATGTTGTTGGTGTGAACAATTTGAGCCAATAATAGCTTGATCTTAATAGTAAAAGAAATATACAGATGGAGAACATGCAAACCATTTTCATGCCAAACATGTGGTATGTGGTGGATTTCATCATGAACTTCGAAGCCTGCGTTGAACATCTCAGACGGCACATACTTTAATTTGCTTGATTCTCCCTGCTTGCAATATCAACACTTGTCAACTAGTACACTTATTTGCTCTGCTTACTTTTGTCTTTGGTGCAGGAGGATGAGCTGGGACTGCCTACGGTGCCGCACGCATCAATTGGTACCTGAAAATAACAAAAAAAGCTATTGTGTAGGTTTTTTCTCGTTGTAAATGGTTGACACGTTGTTTATGCATGGACAATATCACTGTATCTTTCCTCATATACCACTGCAATTCGTTGAACAATGTAATGCCTCTTCCCCATTGTGTTGGAATAATAGTGAGTGATAATGGGAGTGTTCTCTATACGGTTGTACACCCTGTTGTTAGTATGTCTGCTGAGTTGAATTTTGAGGTGAATTGGTATCTGCTTTTCTGATAATTAAATTATGGGACGTTGCTAGCTCTCGTGTTGTCTGTCACGGCTTTTCCTATCATCTCATCTCATCCTTCGTTAAGTTGTATTAGGCATGAAGAAAAAGAAGGCTGTATCTTTTTTCCATGGAAATCTCGTTACGAGTGCTTGAAATTAAGTGTAGTAGTTGTAAGATAGGAGAAAAAACCACAGTGGCACCAGTCACCGGTTGATGAAGCTCCTGAAGAAGCTGCCGTAACCAACAAGTTTCGGCCACCACATTCGCAACCGCCCTGTACTCGGCCTCGGCACTGGAGCGAGAGACCGTGTGCTGCCGCTTAGCAGACCATGACACCAGGTTAGCGCCGAGGAAGACACAGTAGCCTGAGGTAGACCGTCGAGTGTCTGGGCAACCTGCCCAATCAGCGTCAGAATAGGCCGTCAACTTGTTGGAGCTGCGTCGGAACAAGGTGAGACCATAGCTGCTGGTGCCGCGGATGTAGCGAAGAACACGCTTGACGAGGAGCAAATGATTAGCCCGAGGATCATGCATATGAAGACAAATCTGCTGCACAGTATAAGAGATGTCTGGCCAAGTAAACGTGAGGTACTGAAGACCTCCTGCAATGCTACGATACTCGGTCGGGTCTGCAACAGGATCACTGACCTGGCTGAAAGTTTGGAGGCAGTATCAACTGGAGTAGAGATGGATTTACACTGTAACATACCAGCTCTGTCAAGAAGGTCCAATGCATACTTCTCCTGTGAGAGGAACAGACTGTCCTTGCTGCGTGTCACAGAGATGCCCAGAAAGTAATGAAGATCGCCCATATCTGTCATACTGAACTCTGTACGAAGAGAGGCAATCAAACTGTGCAACAATGCTGAGGAAGACGCAGTCAGGATTATGTCATCCACATAGAGCAGGAGATAGGCCATGTCAGCACCACGCCGATAGACGAACAACGAACTGTCGGACTTGGAGCCAATGAAACCAACCGATGCAATGAACGAGGCAAACCGCTGAAACCATGCTCGAGGCGCCTGCTTCAAACCATAGAGTGATTTGTTGAGACGACAGACCTTATTGGGAAAGTTTGGATCAGTAAACCCAGAAGGCTGACGAGCATACACAGTCTCTGTGAGAGTGCCATTGAGGAACGCATTCTTGACGTCAAGCTGATGTATGGGCCAGTCACTTGATAAAGCAAGAGAGAGCACTGTGCGAATAGTGGCTGGCTTGACGACAGGGCTGAAAGTTTCATCGAAATCAATACCTTCGCGCTGAGTAAATCCACGGAGCACCCAACGAGCCTTGTATCGTTCCAAAGAACCATCAGACTTCATCTTGTGACGGTAGATCCACTTGCCTGTGACAATATTAGCATTGCGAGGTGGATCAACGAGGTCCCAAGTATTGTTGGAGAGAAGAGCGCCATACTCCTCAACCATGGCGGAGTGCCAATTCGGATCCTTGAGAGCACCGCGATAAGTCTTCGGTATTGGAGATAATCCCTCAACATGAAGATCAAAAATCGCCTTGGGCTGCACAATCCCTCGTTTAGCACGAGTGGCCATTGGGTGAGACGGTGGCGGAGGCGGGTCCCGCTGACGGCGGGGCGGTGGCGGCGGCGCAGCAGGGGCGACGGGCGACGCAGCGGCAGGAGGCGCTGCCGCGGCAGTAGAAGCGCCCAAACCGCTGCCATGGCAGGCTGAAGCAGCGGCGGCAGGGCTCCCGGCAGGGCTCGCGGGCGTGGCCGCGGCAGGCACCCGTGGCACCGTGGCTGACGAGGACGGCGACCTTGGCGGCAACGAGGGTGACGGCGACCTTGGCGGCGTCGAGGGTGACGGCGACCTTGGCGACGTCGAGGGTGACGGCGACCATGGCGGCGTCGAGGGTGACGGCGACCGTGGCGGCGTCGAGGGTGCCGCGGCGGAGCCCGCGGCCGGTGGGACCGTGCCTGGCACGGTGAACGGCGTCGACAACGTCGGCTGCTCAGTGTCCTGCAAAAAATCATACGATTGCAGGGAGGGAGTAGGGGACGGCGAGGACGGAGGGGAGGCAAAGGGAAACGTGGACTCATCGAACACGACATGGCGGGAGATGATGATCTTTTGGGTGGAGCGATCAAGGCAGCGATAGCCATGATGCCGGGATGGATACCCAAGGAACACACAGGGCACGGAGCGAGGCGCAAGCTTGTGCGGAGCAACGGCGGTGGTGTTGGGGTAGCATAGACATCCGAAAACCCTAAGACCAGCATAAGCAGGATCCACGCCAAGTAAGGCACGGAAGGGAACACGATCCGAGATTGCCTTGGAAGGCAGCCGATTATGCAACATGACGGCTGTGTGAAGTGCCTCGACCCAGAAACGAGGCGGCATGCTGGCCTGAATAAGGAGCGTGCGAGTAATGTCATTAAGAGTACGAATAATGCGTTCAGCTTTACCATTCTGTTGCGAAGTATATGGACATGAAAAGCGGAGTGCAATTCCATGGTGTTGGGCAAACGAATGGAGGAGGGAATTATCGAACTCGCGACCATTATCACACTGAATAGCTTGCAAGCGTGCACTAAACTGGGTGAGTGCTAATGCGTGAAGGGACGATAGGTGTGAGAAAACTTCTGACTTAGACCGTAGAGGATAGACCCATGCATACTGAGTAAAATCATCGAGACAAACGAGATAATACTTAAAGCCAGAGATACTCTCAACAGGAGATGTCCACAAATCACAGTGAATTATTTGAAACGGAGTAGTGGTTACACGATTTGTCGAGGAGAAAGGAAGACGAACATGACGACCTAACTGACAAGCATGACACAAACTACTTTTATTCTTTTCCCTAGGAATAATAGAAGAGCGAGCTAATGACTCCATGACGGGCCGCCCAGGATGCCCTAGCCGGCGGTGCCAGAGAGCGGGATCGACGACGAGGAAGGCGTATGGCCGGCTGGTGGAGGAGGGGCGGATGGAGTAGAGGACCCCGAAGCTATTGCAGCGTAGAATCTCGGTCCTGGTTAGAAGGTCCTTCACAGAAAAACCAAGAGGGTCAAATTCGACTGAGACACGATTATCAATGGTGAACTGACGAACAGACAAAAAGTTTTTGACTATGTTAGGAGCAACTAAGACATTACGAAGGTAAAGAGGACGAGAGGAAGTGGAAATAGGAAAACGTGCATGCCCGGTACCAGTGATCGGAAGGGTGGAACCGTTACCGACAACGACAACACGTCGAGAGGAAGAAGGAGGGGACACGGAGGTGAGCATACCGGGGTCGGAGGCGAAGTGGGAGGAAGCGCCAGTGTCCATCACCCACTCCCTGGTGGGTGCCTGCAGCCCCATGGTCTGGAACTGGTTCATCAGCGCGGCCTGGTCCCAGGAGGCCGTCGACGGTGTGGGTGAAGCGGGGGCACCGAGTCCATAGTTGGGCGGCGCAGGTGCGTAGCCGTAGTTGTAGGCGTAGGGGGCGGGGGCGACACCGTACGGGCTCTGAGCATAGAATGCATGCGGCGACGGGGCGTGCCTCGGCACGTAGCTGGGAGGCGGGGCATAGGCGGGCTGCTGCCGGCCGAGCATGCCCCCCTGGCCATAGGGCCACATCTGGATGGCGCCGTTCCAGGGGTGCTGCGGTGACGGCCAGGAAGGAGCGGCGGCGGTTGGCGGCGCGGCGGGCGCGGGCGCCGGGGCGGGCGCGGCGTCCTTGGCGGCGTCGGTGGCAGCCTTCTTCTTCTTCTTGCCCTTGCCAGGGCCCTTGCCAGGGTTGCCAGCGTTGGTGAAGAGGGCTGTGTCGGTGTTGCGGGCATGGCGATTTTTCCGCTTCATATCCTGAAGCGAGAGCAAGGAGCGGCACTGCGCGAAGCTCATCCCGGGCATGAGGGAGATCAGATCGGCGGCAGACTCGTACTGCTCGGAGAGGCCGTTGAGGCAGTGGACCACCATCTCAGCATCATCAACAGGAGAGCCAAGATCCGCAAGCCCATCGGAGATTGACTTGACCTTCTGAAGATAGTCGGTCATGCTCATCTCGCCCATCTTGACATCACCGAGCTCGGCCGTTAGGTGGAGCTGGCGATTGATCTTGTGGTCGTTGAAGAGGCCGTTGATGCTGTTCCATAGCTCGACGGCGAGGGGATCGTCACCGGGCGTCATGACGGCGTCGAGGATGCTGAGCGAGACAGACCCATAGAGCCAGGAGACGACGGTGGCGTCGAGAAGGGACCACTCCGGTGTCGGCGCAGCAGGGGCGTCGGCGTCGAGGTGATCCAGGAGGGCGTACTTGCGGCAGGCGGCGCGGAAGAAGGTGCGCCATTGACGATGAACGCCGGTGTCAAGCGCGAGCTCGACGGGGACGTGCCCCTTGATGGAGTGGAGGCCGACGGTCTGGGCGTGCAGCGAGGTCAGAGAGAAAGACCCCGCGCTCGACCCGGCGCCGGACCCGTTGGCGGCGGATGCGAGGGCGAGCTTGGCCTTATTGGCGTCGGCGGCGTCCTGGACTTCCTTGGCCGCAGCGAGGGCCTTGGCGGCCTCATCACCATCGGAGAGAGACATCGGAGGGGTGCGCGAGGGGCGATAGCGCTAGGAGGCGCTGGCGACGACGGCGCGCGGTGGTGGTCTCCGCGGCGGCGGAAGGAGGAGGGCGGCACAGGCCTAGGGTTAGGGTTGATACCATGTAAGATAGGGGAAACCACACGTTGTGGTGCCTTGTATTGCTCATTATATAGACTTACAAGGCTGAGTTCGTACCGTATAATACACGGACAGTTATACACGGACTACACATATACAACCATATATCTATACAAATACAATATGGTTATATATTCTAACAGTAGTAAATTATCTATTGCTCCATCCAAAGGACAAGGACTACATACGTGTGCCCTCCAACCCTCTGTAAGCCCTTTTACTTTGTACTGCTATACTTTTCTTGATTTATGTACCTTTATCTGTGTGTTCACATTGTCCTGTTTACACATCGAACACTTGATCATTGTGATCGTTCCTGCTTGGTCCAAGGTATTTTACTTTGATACCCAGAGAACAATAAAGCGGGATGACATGATAATGCGTCAGTTTGGGATTCCATTTTTTCATCTTCAGGTTCATGGAAGCAATAATAATAGTTACTAGCGGGTGAAGGCGCGGCGACACGCCGCGCCCGTGCAAGTGACCTTGACTTGTACACTTGTTATAATTGTTTAAAAACTATAAGAACAATAAAGTACACATGCCGGATGAGTGGAAAAGTATAACTGGCTAAACATTATGGGGTACATTGCATTGGCTAGATGGTACAAATTTTCTAATGAGAAAAGAAAAGCCAGTGAAGTACAATAGTTTGTTTACAGGAAAGAAATTTCATATTCTCAACAACTATTTCATATTCTCAACAACTATTTCGTACTATTTCATATATTGATCGAACAATCAGCAATGGGTACAGATACCCATGACCTAGGTAACCGACATCAAGTAGACATGGGCCGGAGAGGACGTGCGGGAGAGGGTGCTAGCCTCTTCCGTCGTTGCGCTGTCATCGCCGATGCACATCTTTCCTAGAGAAGAGGGTGGAGAAGATGACGATGTGGTGCAGCTCCGTTGGTCGAGACCGCCGCTTGCGTCTCCTAGGGAACTACTGTCTTAGTCATCGATCAAGTACCAGTGCATCTTCTCCAATCTCCTGTTGATTCGGGAGCGACCTCCATATATAGCCACATTTCGTCCATCAGAGGAGAGGGAGAGGAGAGGCATGGGAAGGCATCACAGGGTGAGGGGACCGCTGGCGGTAGCGAGAAGGAGGGGCCTACCACGGGACGATAGGCGGTGGATGTAGAGGAGGAGGGGACATGTGTGGATGGAAGAGAAAATAGGAGTGGCTGGAGGCGGGGAAGAATAAATAGGAGAGTTTCATGAAAGAGGAGGAGGGTTCGATCTAAACGATGGATTCCATTTTGATGCTGAGTGAAAGCGGTGAATTGAACAATGGTGACTCAACCAAACCAACACAGATCAAAAACTGATAGAGTGAGCATAGCTCAGTTGGTTAGGTTCTTGTGGTCGAACCAGCACATCAGGGTTTAATTCATAGACTTGGCACTGGTGCTCGTATTTTCCTGAATTTATTACATGCCTTCCGGCGATGTGCGTTCAGTGAGAGGAGATGTTCCCGTTGACGATGAAAGTGTCGGTGATGACTTCGTCAATCTCAAATTTTTGTGTCGGCTCAGTATCAAGGATGTACTCATAGGGGTAAGTTGTGCGTGTGTGCGTTCGTAGGGGTGATTGTATATGCGTGTATGCTGGCATATGCATTGTATTGCGTTAAAAGAACGGTAGCAAACAGAAAAGAAAAAACCAGTACGTAGAGCGCCCTGTGGTTGGATGGTTAGGAGGATAGTGGTATCCCCTACCCACAAGAGTTCAAGTCACAAACTTAACATTCGTACTCGCATTTTTCTAGATTTATTGCAGGTCTTCCGGCGATTTGTGCTCAGTAAGAGGAGACATTTTCGTGGACTATGAAAGCGTTTGTGAAGAATTCGTCAATCTCAAGATGATGTGGCGGCTCAATCTTTCGCAGGTGCTCATGTGGGTAGGGTGTAATCATGTGGGTAGGGTGTGCGTGCATGCATTATAGGGATGAGTGTATGTGTATGTATGAGCGTATGCATCTATACTGTGTAAAAAAAACCAGTGCGCAATATGTACTCAATCAAGATGATGTGCGGCTCAGTCACTCGGAGATGCTCATGTGGATATGATGTAGTGCATGCGTTTATATGAATGAGTGTATGCATGTATGACATGTGTCTGTACTGTTTTGAAAAACCAATGTAATCTATATGTGTTAAGAGAAAACACTATGTAGTAAATCAAATGGAAAATGTGGACACGTGTCAACAGGAAAAGCACTTCTATCAATACACCTGAAATGCACGACAGGGCTGCTGGCTTAGTAGCTTTAATTGTTTTATATATAAAGAGACAAATATTAGTCCTTCCCTACAACCCTCTGTTTTTTTTTGAACAAAACAAGGCACCAACCGGTGCCAAATTTCATTTCAGCTCATAAGATAAGTACAACAGTGATTACAGAGGCCAGAAGATAAAAACAAGAAGAAGTACAGCCATAGAAGAAGAGCTGAAAGGAGAAGCAAAGATAGGTTGAGGAAAAACTCAACCAGATGAACCACAAGCTATGACAACACTTGGCTATTTGTATCTGGCATGTCTATACTGCAACCCCCCATAGCTAAAACTATTGGCAAAGTATTATAGATAAGAAAAGATCAGCCAGAAGATACATAGCTGCTTGCAGTTGCTGGTAGGCTGCAGGATGAGAGAACATCATCAGAGAGGTAGATCGGCAATAGGTTTGTTGAACCAGCCTTCCCCAGCTCCTCATGAACAGAATACAAGCTTGTAGTGAACAATACAAGGAGATGAAAGCCAGCACTCTCTGCAAAAGACAAAGAGAAAATCCTACTGATAGGCACATGAGAGTTAAAAACAATATATAGTATGCAGATTAACGCCCTGAATCTGGAAGTTAGAAAAAAGAGAAATCATAGGGCAAGACCGATGGGAATGAGCATAAGCCGAGCAAGAAATTTGGTTGGAAACATTAGATCTAAAAACCTGTTGTGCAAGATTGTGGGCAACACCATTAATTTCCCTGGAAATATGGAACACTTGGGCATTCAGATTAGTGGTGTCTTTAAAGAAATGAGCACTATAAATACACATGCACCACCAAGGTCACCTTCCATCATCCAAACATCACACACCTAGACCACAAACATCAAAGGCAAGCAAGTAGTAGTAACCACAAATCCAACATGAAGACCTTCCTCATCATTGCCCTCCTTGTTATGGCAATGAGCATCGCCACTGCTGCTAGGCAGCTAAACCCTAGCGGCAAAGAGTTGCAATCACCACAACAACTATTTTCCCATCAACAACAACCATTTCCGGAACACCAATCATATTCGCAACAAGCATATCCACAACAACCATATCCACCACAACAACCATATCCATCACAACAACCATTTCCCACACCGCAACAACAATTCCCCCAGCAACCACAACAACCATTTTACCAACCCCAACAGCCATTCCCCCTACAACCACAAAATCCATTCCCCCAGCAACCCCAACAACCACAACAACCTTTCCCCCAGCCCCAACAACCATTCCCCTGGCAACCACAACAACCTTTCCCCCAGCCCCAACAACCATTCCCCTGGCAACCACAACAACCTTTCCCCCAGCCCCAACAACCATTCCCCTGGCAACCACAACAACCATTTCCTCAGACCCAACAACCAATTCCCCAACAACCATTCCCTCTGCAACCACAACAACCATTCCCCCAGCAACCCGAGCAACCGCAACAACCATTTCCCCAGTCCCAACAACCATTCCCTCAGCAACCAGAATAAATAATTCCGCAACAATCCCAACAACCATCCCCCCTGCAGCCGCAACAACCATCCCCCCAACAACCATTTCCACAGCCCCAACAACCATTCTCCCAGCAACCAGAACAAATAATTACCCAACAACCCCAACAACCATTCCCTCTCCAACCACAACAACCATTCCCCCAGCAACCACAACAACCATTTCCCCAACCCCAACAACAATTCCCCCAACAACCAGAACAAATAATTGCCCAACAACCCCAACACCAATTCCCCCAGCAACCACAACAACAATTTTCCCAACCCCAACAACAAACCCCCCTGCAACCACAACAACCTTTTCCCGAGCCACAACAACCATTCTCTTGGCAACCACAACAACCATTTCCCCAGCCGCAACAACCATTCCTCTCGCAACCACAACAACAATTTCTCCACCCCCAACAACAAATTCCTTATCAACCACAACAACCATTCCTTCTGCAACCACATCAACCATTCCCCCAGCAACCACAACAAACATTCCCCCTGCAACCGCAACAACCATCTCCCCAGCAACCATTTCCCCAACCACCACACCAACCCCAACAACCTTACCTACAACATCAACCATATGGGAGTAGTGTTATAGACATCGTTTACCAATGAAATGAAGACTTGTAATACTAGACGGGTGGATCATCGTTGTTTAGTCAATGGGCGTTCAATGTAACGATGATAAATAAAGTGATGTGCACCATCATGTGTAACCCCAATCTATACTAGTTCAAACATGGGAATAAAAGACAAAGACATTTCTTGTCACAAGGACATTGTTGGTAATTGTTACATTCATGCCATATTTAGATTTTCATCCATAACTACAATCAGAGTCTTATGCATTATCTACCTATTTATGAAGTAAAGTCATATGAACCTAACATAATTAATGGCTGTGAAACTTGGTTTAAATTGAAGTACTACTCCATATTGAGTTCTTGCAACTAGATAAGATGAAGGGATGACTGAATTTATTCCTTCTAGTTTGCTTGCACATGTAACTTGAGATTAAAGATCGTAGTATTACAATTTACCTACAAAAGTTCCATCATGATGAAGATGATCTATTTGGTATAAATACCCAATGGTTGAAAGATTTATTAAAAGTTGTGTTGGTCACACTATCATTAGATATATTATGGGTGTCGGATACATGATTTTTTTTTAAACTTCAACCCTCCTTTATTATTCATAAGAAACGTCCCACCGTTTACAAGCATGGGGACATTCTCCTTTGTAGAAGACTCTAACCAAAGAATAGGAGGGGAAAATATAGCCAACCTAGCCAATTCATGTGTAGGATGAAGAGATAGCAAAACATACATGATATATGTTGGTTGTCGTTTTATTTTTTGGTAACTCTACTTCTGGTGTTATTGCTTGAGTCTACTTTGCACACCCTCATTAAAAATAATTTAGTTCGCGCCTTCAAGCCAAAATACCATATCACTCAACCCCTGTGTGGGAAGGTGTGGTTTGGTCAACCACGAGTCCACGCGCCGCATGCTTATGTGACGAAGAGCAAAGTCAATGCATGGAATTCCTTCTTGACCATCTCCTGCAATAGCACCTAAAACAATCCCCCAGGCCAGCTAGGGTCTGGCCCCTACTTGGAAGCCCGTTCCTGTGTCATCAATGTCGCTCATGCAGGGCATTGCACCTGATGACGGTAAACTTGTTATGGACGTCAGAGAGCCGGTAGAGAAAAGAAGCAGAATGACTGATTTCGCCGCAATAGAGACTTGGGTGTCTGAATATTCTCTCAATACTTGGCTCCCTCTCGCCCTTTGCGCCATTGGCGCAACGGGTCATCTAGTATATAAAAGGTCAAGGGTACAACATGTCCGTCTCCGACACTATACACATCCTACCCACACTACAACACCAAGTCCAATGTAACCCGAACTCGTAAATAATATTCCACACAAACTCATCAGATGTAGGCCCTTGCCAACGACATTAAAAAACTCACGACAACCTCAAGACTTGGGCCATAACGCAAAAGCCAGCCCATCAACACTAGGATGACTGCAAATTTGTTATCACTTTAATCGACGCAAATTCAGGAAGCTCGAAACCTCTCTCTACGTCGGAAGCTAAACTCCTGATATAAAAAAATAAATGCAAAAAAATCCATGCGGCTATCAAAGGGGACAAAAACACTAGATATTTTCATGTCGCATGAATGCAGGTAGGCGGGAGGCTGATGTGAATGCAGCGAGGTTTCTCGACACAAACCGGGGTGTGTCCGCGGTGTCATAGTCCGGGTTCCCCTAGAGCTCCCCTGATTTGTGGTCAGGCTACGGGATTTAGAGCTCCCCTGATTTGTGGTCATGCTACGGGATTTCAGACGTCACGACCGGTCCAGACTGATTTAGTGATCCGTGTTGGAGGGATGCAAGTGCCTGAACCATTCAATTCGAACATTTGGGGCGTTTTGGTGATCCGGGTAGGAGATGCCCTAAGAATTTAAGTTACACGAGAAATTTGCCAAGGAGAAAAAAAAAATCCCAGAAGTGTAGCGCCGCATATATATACCGCCGAATTTGAATACATGAGATGCGATTAATATGCACGATGACAAGGAAAAGTCATGGATTAACCCATGGGCATATGAACCCACTTTGAAAAACCCATTTTTACTTGCCAAAAAAATATGAAAAAAGTTTCATGCATACATCTTCACATTTTATGTGCGCACAGAAAATTTCGTGAAAAAATAAATTTTTATTTGGCCTGTGCAAAAAAGACAAAAATATATGTCATGAAACGCTGTTTAGGAGCACTGAAATTTGTCTTTTTTGCAGAGGCAAAATAAAGAGATTCTTTCACAAAACTTTGTGCCGCACACACATGTTGCGAAGATGTATGTGTGGAATTTTGTTTCAGAATTTTTAACATTTTAAAACGCATTTAAAATACATTTTTAGAAAGTGGGTTCATATACCCATGGGTTCAGTACGTCCACACTCAGGAAGACAACTACTACAATACTCATTCATCACTCTGCTTTCGAATCATGCATGCATGATCTTGCTTTGCGTTCTCACTTTGTAAGAATAGCTTCTAGCAGCTGGGCAGTGGAAGATCTCAAAGTAGGCGATACCGGAGAGCTGCCAAAGAAGCCATCATATAGAGCATAATTCACAGTGGCTGAGTTGATCTCAGCGTTGACCTGGGATGCACCTTGGCCTGTCGAAATCGAGACCTGCAGAAGCACAAGTTACAGGATGAAAACAAATTCTAGCACTGTCCGCGATCAATTGCAACAAGTTACTTCCATTCGTCGATCTTTCTTTCTCTTTTCCCACAAACTTGGATCAATGATTTTGAACTTTTTTTTAGATGAATAATACTGGTCAATCAAATTTATGTGCAAGTTAATCAAGGTGCTCCGTTGTTGACTTTCAAGTTTACTGCCGGGTTATCAAAAAAGATACTCCTATGAAGTATAAAAACAAGGCTAACAGCATGGTGTCTAGTATATTGCATTTAAAAACAAGACATTGCTTTTTGAATTAAAAAAAAAACAAGACATTGGATAGCTGCTGTTCAATTTCCAGTCAACTGTTGATATGTTCTGCAACTAGGATAGCACAACACCGAAACCACTCGTTCCGTTACCAGAATCTTTGCATTTCCATATATGCAAGTTTATAGTTGGTTTTCTAGTACTAGAACAGAACTAATACTCATAAATAATGCTTAATACAGCTACACGCAACTACTCAGAGCTGAGACACGGCTTGGGAAGACTGACATTCAGATTCAGGACTGTTCGCAAAACAGATACTATACTTAAATCCCCTTTCAGTCAATAAGAACAACCCCCTTTCAATCAATAAGAAAAATGTGATTTCGCAATAAAGTAATTGGTCTAGTGTTAAGCCTGGAGAGAAATGTATCTTAATTTCACAACAAGATATGCCTGTGTTTTCTTGCTGTGCCTGCAGAAGAGTCTATTGTTTTCTACAAACAATTCTTGACGAACTTGCTTAAAATGTTCACTGAAGTGGGTTTGGTTTGACTGTTAACAAACTCACCAGCATTCTTGAGGGTTCCAACCAAGTCAAATAGATGCTTGTCACCTAGGAAGTTACTCCGGAAGGTCGACAAAGAAGATTCTTCCTCATCGGTCGGTTTCTGATTCCGGCGAGCAATAACATCATCCAAGGCCTTCACAAATGTTTTGCCATCAACATCTCTAAAGAGAGTTATGCTCAGAGATTTCACAACCGGTGCTGCATTGTGTATTTGTGTAGCACGTGTTTCCATCAGCGTGTATTACAGATTCATGAACTCACTCACTGTCTCACTCCTCGGGCTATTTGCTAGCTGGAGTCTGGCTCTTACCTTTAAAAATGGAGTTGAAACCCGAGGAGGCATCGAAGGTCTCGATGCCAACCTTTTCCCTCCACCGCTCGGTATCGAGCCTGATGGAGTCATCCATATAGAACGCAGCGGCGTATACCTTGACGAAGAACTTGTCTCTGTAACCTAGAGTGAGCTAGCTAGAATTCAAATCGCAAACTGTAATAAACCATATACGAGTTAACGATTTTGATCTCGGAAGAAGGACACGCGCAAAGAAGATGTACCTGTGCCAAGAATGATCAGAGGACCCGTGTAGCTCGGAACATTTAACTCTCTAGGGAATTTCACATTTTTTGCCGTCTTCCACCACAAAAGCATCACCAACTACAGCCAGAGTACAACACAAAGGAACGATGAGTTGTGCTTATGGGTTACGATTGACATAGTTGAGAGTTGATCCAGAACAAATCTTCAATGAAATAAGTTAAATCAGGAAAAATTAAGCAATAGCACTAGAGCAATTTCACATCCTATTCTCTGAATTTTGAAACTGCAGCCTAACAGTGGCGACATTTTGATTACGTGACTACATTTTTTTTTTGAAACGTCACCGGGGGGCAGGAAAAACTGCCCACCTGAATTTTCATTAAACCAACGATCAAGGGGACAACAGAGAGAGGTTTTTTTTACAGCTGCTCAGAGGGGCAGCGAGAGGGAGAGTGGGGTAGGGAGGGAGGAGCTAGTACAACACAGCTAGACATTGCACCCAGGCTTCCAGAATTGTTTTACAAATGGTGCGAGAGCATCACCATCTCCAGAGGGAGACATCAGCGGAAATGTTGCGGGCCACGCCCAGCGGCAGAAGGCTTTGAGCACGAAAAACCTTTGCATTCCTGCTCTTCCAAATATTCTAGAGCACGGCGATGCACGTAGTGGCTTGGAGACGAGGCTGGGCAGGGAAGCCGCCGCCACTGGCAGAGCACATGGCTTCCACCGAGAGAGGCACAGGGGTGCCAGGCGAAGCCAGGGTCCAGATAGCACGGGCGTGGACGCATTCGAGCAGCAAGTGTTCCAGGGACTCCACACCTCCACAGAACACACACGCAGCGCTGTCGATGATATGTCTCCGGTGGAGAAGAGCAGCACACGGCAGCCGGCGACGATGGCAAAGCCAGAGGAAGAACTTGCACCTCCCGGGGGCGAAGCTGCGCCAAATAGTTGGCGCGAAGGAGTCCACCGCGTGAACCTCCATGGCGGCACGATACACTCCTCTGGCCGAAAATCTGTCTCCGGAGAGGCGAAGGAGACGCTCATCCGGTATGCCAGGGCGCAGCGCCACGCCTTGGAGCTCCGCCCTTAGTCCGGCCAGCTCGGCGCGGGCGACCGTGGAGAGCCTCGGTCGAAGCTGGCACTCCAGGCCCACGAGGGCAGCAGCGACACACGCATTGGGGCGCAGAGAATGAGAGAAAAGGGCTGGAAATTTGGATTCCAGTGTTTCTTGGCCGAGCCATAAGTCGCGCCAGAAAGCCGTGCGATGTCCATCCCCCAAGACGCACCTTGTACATGCACGGAAGCTGGGGAGGAGGGCCAGGAGGGACTTCCATGTAGGAGTGTACAGACGCCCGGGATCCCCGAGATCACGACTGGTCGACCAGCCGTACAACGCAAAGAACCAACCATGCCACCCTGTTGCATCAGAGGAGTGGATCTTGTCAAGGAGCTTCATGAGCAGGCACAAGTTTTGCAGCCGCATGTCTCGAACACCCAGGCCATCGCGCTCACGGGGGATGCAGACCTGAGACCATGCCACCTTGCACCGCGCTCCATTGACAGTGGGTTCATTGGCCCAGAAGAAAGCACGACATTTTTTCTCAAAGCTGGAGTGAGTGCCTTCCGCAAGCTGGAGCGAACCCATGGCATATGTGGGCAGCGAAGTGAGGACGGCGTCCATTAGCGTCCACTTGCCCTTAGAAGATAGCAGCATACCACACCACCCAGCAAGCCATTTATCCACTCTTGCAATCAAAGGAAAGAAATCCCACCAGCTTCAGCTTCGCAGCGGAAAGGGGCAAGCCGAGGTATTGTTGGGGGAGGGCTGCCACAGGACAACCAAAAACTGCCGCAATCTGGGCCGCAGCCGCGGGGGGGGGGGGGGGGACGTTGATGGGAACAAAGGTGCACTTTTCGAAGTTCAGCCCCAGACCAGTATTCGCAGCAAAAGTGTCAAGCACACTCCGAAGCTTGGCAACCTGGACCAGGTCAGCCTTGAGGAGAATCAGTGTGTCATCCGCGTACTGGAGGACCGGGCAGGGGAGCTCAGGGTCCAGAGGATGCTGGAGCCCCCCCTCGGCGGCGATGGAGAGAACAAAGCGCTGAAGCACATCAGCCACCAGGATAAAAAGGTATGGGGAGGCGGGGTCCCCTTGACGGAGCCCTTTCTTACAAGCAATCCATGCCCCAGGGACCCCGTTGAGCACAACAGCAGAGCGACTTGAGGTGTTAAGGTCTTGGACCCATCGACGCCATCTGCTCGGGAAACCCTTGGCTTTCAGCACACGATCAAGCGCCACCCAGGAGACAGAATCAAATGCTTTTCGAAAATCCAGCTTAAGTACCACCGTCGGCTGCTTTCGTTTGTGGCAGCATTGCACAAGCTCGGCAGCCAGGACAAAGTTTTCCGAGATGCAACGACCGCGCAGGAAGCCAGTCTGTTTCGGATGCACCAGGAAAGGGATCAGCGGTTGGAGGCGGGTCATCATTAAACGAGACAACATCTTGGGCGGGCAGTTCTGGAGGTAGATGGGGCGGAAATTTGACGGCATGGTTGGGGCATCCACCTTCAGCAGAAGAGCAATGAACGCCCGATTGAGACCGGAGAGGTCAGCCTTGTGATCATAGAAATCAGTCGCAAGCCCCATCAGATCGCCGGAGAGCAGCGGCCAGGCATGCTTGAAGAACTCAGGGCCAAACCCGTCCGGCCCCGGCGAGGTCCCAGTCCTCATCCCGAAGACAGAGGCTTTGATCTCCGCAGGAGAGAAAGGAAGCTCCAAGGCAGCCAATTGGAGGGCGTCCAGGCGCGCCCCGTCCATCAGCAGATGCAGGTCCAGGGAATCCTCCACCGGTGTTGCTGTCCCCAGCAGCTCCAGGTAGAAGTCCCTAAGGATACTCGCTTTGTCTTTGTGTGCCTTGTGTTCCACCCCATCCCGAACAAGACAGGCGATCTTGTTGCCCCGAAGTCGAGCAGAAGCACAGGCGTGGAAGAATTTGGTGTTCTCATCGCCGAGGACACAGAACCGGATTTTTGCACGCCGTCTCCAAAAGGCAGCGGACAACTCCGCCTATGTTGTCTCAACATAGCCGGTCCCAAGCCCGGGTAAAGGAGGAGGGTTGTGATAGGCTTGGCGAGCCAACGTCAAAACTCAGCCACTCTTATCGAGATGAAACCCAATAGATTTTTGTTGGGGCGTAACCCTCTCAGTGACGGGCCACATCGGAACCCGGGTGTGGTGGAAAATGGGCAAGGGCCAGGCCGTCACCCCCAGGTGGCGCGCCGTATCGTGATCTGGATACGGTGGCAAGTGAGCGAGGATCGGGTCGTCGCATCCTTAGTGGCGCGCTACACCGGCGCCCGGGTGTAGTGGAAATTGAGCTAGGGTCTTCGCATTTGACTCGACGAGTGCGAAGGGTAAGGAAGCTAGCCGAGCCTAGGAGGATTCGCTTAGGTAGCTGGAACGTAGGTTCTCTGACAGGTAAGCTTCGGGAGGTAGTTGATACAACGGTGAGGAGAGGCGTTGATATCCTTTGCGTCCAAGAGACCAAATGGAGGGGACAAAAGGCGAAGGAGGTGGAGGGTACCGGCTTCAAGCTGTGGTACACGGGGACGGTGGCAAACATAAATGGAGTAGGCATCTTGATCAGCAAGAGCCTCAAGGATGGAGTGGTAGACGTCAAGAGACGTGGGGACCGGATTATCCTGGTCAAGCTAGTAGTTGGGGACTTAGTTCTCAACATTATCAGCACGTATGCCCCGCAAGTAGGCCTCAATGAGAACACCAAGAGGGAGTTTTGGGAAGGCCTAGAGGACATGGTTAGGAGTGTACCGATTGGCGAGAGGCTCTTCATAGGAGGAGACCTCAATGGCCACGTGGGCACATCTAACACAGGTTTTGAAGGGGTGCATGGGGGATTTGGCTATGGCATCAGGAACCAAGAAGGAGAAGATGTCTTAAGCTTTGCGCTAGCCTACGACATGATCGTAGCTAACACCCTCTTTAAGAAGAGAGAATCACATCTAGTGACTTACAGTAGTGGGCAACGCTCTAGCCAGATTGATTTCATCCTCTCGAGAAGAGAAGACAGGCATGCATGCCTAGACTGTAAGGTGATACCCGGAGAGAGTGTTGTCCCTCAGCATAAGCTTGTGGTTGCTGACCTTCGCTTTCGAATTCGTGTCCAGCGGGACAAGCGTGCCAAAGTTGCTAGAACGAAGTGTTGGAAGCTCAAGGGGGAGGTAGCTCAGGCGTTCAAGGAGAGGGTCATTAAGGAGGGCCCTTGGGAGGAAGGAGGTGATGTAGACAACATGTGGATGAGGATGGCGACTTGCATTCGTAAGGTGGCCTCAGAGGAGTTTGGAGTGTCCAAGGGAAGTAGAAGAGAAGCTAAAGATACCTGGTGGTGGAACGATGATGTCGAGAAGGCAATTAAGGAGAAGAAAGATTGTTTCAGACGCCTATATCTGGATAGGAGTGCAGACAACATAGAGAAGTACAAGATGGCAAAGAAGGCCGCAAAGCGAGCTATGAGTGAAGCAAGGGGTCGGGCGTATGAGCACCTCTACCAACGGTTAGACACGAAGGAAGGCGAAAGGGACATCTATAAGATGGCCAAGATCCGAGAGAGGAAGACGAGGGATGTTGACCAAATCAAGTGCATCAAGGACGGAGCAGATCAACTCCTGGTGAAGAACGAGGAGATTAAGCATAGATGGCGGGAGTACTTTGACAAGCTGTTCAATGGGGAGAGTGAGAGCTCTACCATTGATTTGGACGACTCCTTTGATGATACTAGCAGGCGTTTTGTGCGGCGAATCCAGGAGTCGGAGGTCAAGGAGGCTTTAAAGAGGATGAAAGGAGGCAAGGTGATGGGCCCTGATTGTATCCCCATTGAGGTGTGGAGAGGCCTTGGGGACATAGCGATAGTATGGCTAACCAAACTTTTCAACCTCATTTTTCGGGCAAACAAGATGCCAGAAGAATGGAGACGGAGTATATTAGTACCAATCTTCAAGAACAAGGGGGATGTTCAGAGTTGTACTAATTACCGTGGAATTAAACTGATGAGCCATACAATGAAGCTATGGGAGAGAGTCATTGAGCACCGCTTAAGAAGAATGACAAGCGTGACTAAAAATCAGTTTGGCTTCATGCCTGGGAGGTCGACCATGGAAGCCATCTTCTTGGTACGACAACTTATGGAGAGATATAGGGAGAAAAAGAAGGACATGCATATGGTGTTCATTGACTTGGAAAAGGCCTATGATAAGATACCGCGGAATGTTATGTGGTGGGCCTTGGAGAAACACAAAGTCCCAGCAAAGTACATTACCCTCATCAAGGACATGTATGATAATGTTGCGACAAGTGTTCGAACAAGTGATGGCGACACTGATGACTTCCCGATTAAGATAGGACTGCATCAAGGGTCATCTTTGAGCCCTTATCTTTTTGCCTTGGTGATGGATGAGGTCACAAGGGATATACAAGGAGATATCCCATGGTGTATGCTCTTTGCGGACGATGTGGTGCTAGTCGATGAGAGTCGGACGGGGGTCAACATGAAGTTGGAGTTATGGAGGCAAACCTTGGAATCGAAAGGTTTTAGACTTAGTAGGACTAAAACCGAGTACATGAGGTGCTCTTTCAGTACTACTAGGCACGAGGAGGAGGAGGATGTTAGCCTAGATGGGCAGGTGGTGCCGCAGAAGGACACCTTTCGATATTTGGGGTCAATGTTGCAGAAGGATGGGGATATCGATGAAGATGTGAACCATCGAATTAAAGCCGGATGGATGAAGTGGCGCCAAGCTTCTGGCATTCTCTGTGACAAGAGGGTGCCACAAAAGCTAAAAGGCAAGTTCTATAGGACGGCGGTTCGACCCGCAATGTTGTATGGCGCTGAGTGTTGGCCGACTAAAAGGCGACATGTGCAATAGTTAGGTGTGGCGGAGATGCGCATCTTGAGATGGATGGGTGGCCACACAAGGAAGGACCGAATCCGGAATGATGATATACGAGATAGAGTTGGGGTAGCGCCAATTGAAGAGAAGCTTGTCCAACATCGTCTGAGATGGTTTGGACATATTCAGCGCAGGCCCCCAGAAGCCCCAGTGCATAGCGGACGGCTAAAGCATGCTGAAAATATCAAAAGAGGCCGGGGTAGACCGAACTTGACATGGGAAGAGTCCGTAAAGAGAGATCTGAAGGATTGGAGCATCACCAAAGGACTAGCCATGGACAGGGGTGCGTGGAAGCTTGCTATCCATGTGCCAGAACCATGAGTTGTTGTTGTTGTTGTTGTTGTCTCCAAAAGGCAGCGGACCTTTTCAGATGCACGGACAATGAGCTCTGGACTAAGGAGCGAAGGAGAAACTTGGAGGAGATCCCTAGAGGCAATAATAAATGTTATTGATTATCTCCCTGTTCATAATTAGGTTTATGTTCCATGCTATAACTGCTAAGGTTCTTGAGTCTACAATAACCACGAGGCTCGGAGGAAGACTCATATGCACGTGTGGAATAATAAACGGTAAAATGCATTCCTAGTCTGGCCTCTAAGACTAGCTCAAGTGTTGCATGATGGTTATGTTTTCCTGATCATGGGCATGTCTATGCCAGCAACTTTGAGGGCACAATGTTGGAAGAACATTTGTGTTGAATCGACCCGTATTGATGTTATGCTATGAGATACATTCGTCATAAGTTAATGGTTAATAACACAGAGAAGGTTAACGTTTGCATGATTCCTTAGACCATGAGAGTATCGAGTTTCTTCATGCTTGCTTCATGAACTTTGGGGTTTGTTAAACGTCATCCGTAAATGGGTGGCTATTACGGCGGCTTACGGGTTCATGGAAAAGTATGTCAAGTAACTTGATAGCTCAAGATTGGGATTTGCTCCTCCGACGATGGAGAGATATCTCTGGGCCCTCTCGGTGTTACGGTATCCATCATCGTCTGGCCAGACACTTTGTGATTTGATCACGGGGATGCCAGAACACAGAAACGAGAAAAGAGAACAATACCGGTAACGAGGTAACTGGCATAGTGAACAAGTTGTTGATCCACGGGGATGCCAACATATCTCACCTCGGGTATTTGTAACATATCGCGAAGCAACAGGAATAGCACACGGCAACTGGAGGTTCACTCGAATATTCATTCGTGTGGGTATGGGGGTCAATATGGGTGTCCACGGCTCCGATGTTGATCATTGATCGGAATGGGTTCCGGGTCATGTCTATACTTCACCGAACCTATAGGGTCACACGCTTAAGGGTCATCTATCTGTTGAATACTAGACAGGGAGTCTGAGAGAAATTCACCGAAAAAGTTTCGGAGACAACGGAAGAGTTCCGGAGAGAGAGAACACCGGAAGAGTTTCGGTAAAACCGAAAAGTTGTTTCGGAGTGTACCATAAAGTCAAATTGGTTTCGGCACATGCCTGGAAATTATTGGAAGGTACCAGAATTGTTCCGGTAACTTCTGAGATTTTTCACAGACAAAAACCGGAAATGTTCCGGACTGCCGGAACTGCTTTAGTTGCTTTTCACAGATGAAAATCACTAAACCGAAAAGTTGTTTTGGAGTACACCATAAAGTCAAAATGGTTTCGGCACATGCCTGATAATTCTTGGAGGGTGCCAGAATCGTTCTGGAAACTTTCTGGAATTTTCCGGGATGAAAACCGAAAATGTTCCGGAGCTGCCGGAACCGCTTCAGATGCTTTTCGCAGATGAAAATTAAACCGGAATTGTTTCGGAACGCGTTGAAAATTATTTTAGTGGGTACTGGAAATGTTCTAAGGCCACATGAATATTTTCAGTTCGAACGGACGCTGAAATATGTCGTCGTGAAAAGTGAAAGTGCTTTTTGGATTACTTTATGGAAAGCCACCTTTTGAGGCTTTACTCACAAATATCTCTAGGGATGACATGGAAGGATAAGGGCTGCCCACTTGCTTTTACCTTTGTGCCCTTGTGAAGGGCATTTTGGGTATTTCAAGTGTCACCCTACCCCTTGGGTTTTCCTATAAATAGAGGTGGAGATGCACTCTCCACACTCACTCTTTTCTCACATACACATGCCATCTGATGTTATCTGGCTTCTCTCTCCCTCCCAGTGAAATAGTTTCGTAGAGCCGAAAGGCTGTCTGGGTTCCGGTGGGAACTAGTTCTGGACGGCGAAGCCCTGCCGGATAGATGACACCGTATGTGTGCAACTCTGTAGAGAGATCGTAGTTTCGGTCTTAGTTCGAGAGTGCCTCCCGAAGGGCTGTCCGAGTGACTGTTCGAGTTTTGAAGGTCCTCCCGAAGGGCTGTCCGAGTGACTGTCCGGGTTTCGATGGTCCTCCCAAAGGCCTGTCCGTGACACCGTCCGGGGGACTGTCCGACCGCCTCCCGAAGGGCTGTCCGTGGGGCGGATGAGGGTATACATCCTCGCGGTTGGGAGGTTGTAAATCCTAGCTGCGGGGATCTGCACCGCCGATCGTCATCGGCTCTACTTCCACTGCTCTACGAGTCGGTAACGAAATGATCAAACCTTGTATGAAGTCTCCATAGTGGTCCTGGGCTGGTACGTATGTCGGAATTTTTTTGTTTTCTGCTGCGTTACCCTACAGTGGTATCAGAGCCGTGCTATGCGTTGATGCAGGTTGCGATCTAGAATACATAGAGATGTATGGGTGTTGCACAATATAATTAGGTAGTAGATGAGTTCTATTACTAAAAATTATTTGTGCGGGTAGCAGATGAAATCTGTTACCCGATGTTCTTGTTGCTTCCCTGGAATTTGCATATTTCTGATCTTGATAACAGTATGGTGGAGTTTCAATGTTCTGGAAATCCGCGATCCTGATTGATCAACGAAGTGCTAACAGTTCATTGAATTCCACCGTAGTTAAAACGAAAGATGAAATTTTGCAGACGAAAGGGCAATGCAGATATGATCTGCACGGGGGTCACGCGTATGACGAAGTTTAGTATGGGGATCGAGATTTTATTATCTCGTGTTTCATACACCCCGCAATGTTAATCTAGCAACTTGGATTATCATGCTTGATGATGGACGTTGGTAGCTTCGGTTTGTTTCGAAACCTTAGAAGCCACGTAAAACAAGTTTTTGCATGAACCGATTAGAGGCGTCTAACTTGGTTTTGCAGGATGGTTTGCATGTGCATATGATGTGGTATAGCAGTGCTCATATTAATTTGATTATGTATGAGATGACTATATGATGTAATATTAACATGACCTGCGTGTCATGATTCGGCATGATGGCTGGAGCCATATGATTGTCACTTTAATGACCTGCGTGTCAACCTTAAGTAATGCACTTATTTTATTAGCTATAGAGATAGCAATATTATCTGGTGCATCGACAAGGTGGTGGCAATCTTCGCGAAGGTGAACACCGACGCGAATGCCGAAGACGAAGAAATAAAAGGCTTCTCCGTCAGAAAGGGATATACCATATCATGCTATTATGAATTGCCTGAGATGTTTATCCCTTATGATGCACCCTTCTTGATTGCGCGGTAGTCGCTTTTTATTAGGGTGATATCTCACAAAAATATCAAGTAGTTAGTGTTCTCCCAAGTGTAGCACCGTCACGGCACCTAACTTTTCGGGGTGCGCCATGGATGCATGGGTACGAACGATTAGGGATGTGTGAGGCGGGTGAGTTGAGACGTCGCAGCGAGATCACTTGGTTGTCTTGACGTTCAGGCATGAAAGTCATGAGCTCGGAACACACGCATCGAAAGATGAACAGGAGTCACATAGAGATGTGATCAGCAAGTTGGCCTACCGATTAAAATTCCCGTCATGAGATGATGATTCTATGACGATGAATTGAAGTCTGGATCTTGTATCACTCAAAATCAATTATGAGAGATATTGATTTAAGTGGGAGCGCACTGAAGAATTAACTTGTTTAATTCTCAGTGCAATTAATCTTGAACACTGTCTAAGTGTGATTTGCATAATAAGTAGAATAATGGCTCGCGTTTCCACCTTCCCTGTTAAAATTGAATAGCTGTTAAATATCTGGTTAAAACTTTACGGTTGGTAACGTAATGTGAGGATTGTCCTCAAGAGTGCCGAGAAGGACTTTGTCCTATCGCATACTTATGGTATTCTCCCACTAATGCTATGGATGATATGACTCTCGTCCTTCGATCCAAAAGCTAAAATTCCGTTACGGTCAAGTGAAATATGTCTGCTTCCATGAGACCCGAACTTCGAAAGTTTGGATAGTTATGTGATATTCATGGAATCTGAAAATCATTTTCAGAGATAGATGATAACCCACAAGTATAGGGGATCAATTGTAGCCTTTCTCGATAAGTAAGAGTGTCGAACCCAACGAGGAGCTAAAGGTAGAACAAATATTCCCTCAAGTTCTATCGACCACCGATACAACTCTACGCACGCTTAACGTTCGCTTTACCTAGAACAAGTATGAAACTAGAAGTACTTTGTAGGTGTGATATGATAGGTTTGCAAGATAATAAAGAGCACGGAAATAAAAACTAGGGGCTGCTAAGATAAAGAAACAACTAAGTTAGTTTAACGAGTGTGGAAAAGTGGTGGTAGGAGTTGCGGAATTGTCCCTAGGCAATTGATAACTAGACCGGTAATCATTATTGCAATTTTATATGAGGGAGAGGCATAAGCTAACATACTTTCTCTACTTGGATCATATGCACATATGATTGGAACTCTAGCAAGCATCCGCAACTACTAAAGATCATTAAGGTAAAACCCAACCATAGCATTATAAGGTATCAAGTCCTCTTTACTCCCATATGCAATAACCCACCTACTCGGGTTTATACTTCTGTCACTCAAGCAACCCACCATAGGCAAATCATGAACACATTGCAACACCCTACAGCGAGGATCCCTCATGCTTGCGCGACACGGAGAGCACCATAGGACAGCACCAATAATAAAACATGCAACTCAAACCAATCATGATCATCAATCAACCCATAGGACAACAAAAATCTACTCAGACATCATAGGATGGCAACACATCATTGGATAATAATATGAAGCATAAAGCACCATGTTCAAGTAGAGGGTACAGCGGGTTGCGGGAGAGTGGACCGCTGTAGATAGATGGGGGAAGGTGATGGAGGTGTTGGTGAAGATGACGGAGTTCTTGGAGTAGATCGCTGTCACGATGATGGCTCCGGCGGCGTTCCGGTGCCACCGGGAGAGAGGGGGAGAGAGCCCCCCTCCTTCTTCTTCTTCCTTGACCTTCCCCCTAGATGGGAGAAGGGTTTACCCTCTGGTCCTTGGCTTCCATTGCGGCGGAGGGGCGAGAGACCCTCTGAGATTGGATCTCTCTCTCTGTTTCCTTCTGTTTCTGCCTTCCCGATTCTGGCCTTTCACCGTTTCTTAAATATCCGGAGATCCGTAACTCCGATCGGGCTGAAATTTTGAGGGGATCTTTATCCAAAAATTAGGTTTCTTGCGGCCAAAGGACAGCTCCAACTGACCTAAGGGGTGGCCACAAGCCCTCAGGGCGCGCCCTACCCCCCAGGGCGTGCCCTCCTGGCTTGTGGGCCCCTCGGGCACCGCCTTCTGTTGATTCCACTTCCCAAAATTCACATATATTCCAAAAAAAATCTCCGTAAGTTTTTATCCCGTCTGGACTTCGTTTGATATGGATTTTCTGCGAAACAAAAAGCATGCAACAAACATGAACTGGCACTGGGCACTGGATCAATATGTTAGTCCCAAAAATAATATAAAAAGTTGCCAAAAGTATATGAAAGTTGTAGAATATTGGCATGAAACAATCAAAAATTATAGATGCGACGGAGACGTATCAGCATCCCCAAGCTTAATTCCTGCTCGTCCTCGAGTATGTAAATGATAAAAAAGATAATTTTTGATGTGGAATGCTACCTAGCATAATCTTGATCATATAATCTAATCATGGCATGAATATTAAGACACAAGTGATTCAAAGCAATAGTCTATCATTTGACATTAAGACAATAATACTTCAAGCATACTGACAAGCAATCATATATTTTCAAAATACCATGGCTAAAGAAAGTTATCCCTACAATATCATATAGTCTGGCTATGCTCCATCTTCCCCACACAAAGTATCTAAATCATGCACACCCCCGATGACAAGTCAAGCAATTGGTTCACACCTTTTTATGTTCTCAAACTTTTTCAACTCTCACGCAATACATGAGCGTGAGCCATGGATATAGCACTATAGGTGGAATAGAATATGGTGGAGGTGCAAGGGAAAAGGAGAAGATAGTCTCACATCAACTAGGCGTATCAACGGGCTATGGAGATGCCCATAAATAGATATCAATGTGAGTGAGTAGGGATTGCCATGCAACGGATGCACTAGAGATATAAGTGTATGAAAGCTCAAAAAGAAACTAAGTGGGTGTGCATCCAACTCGCTTGCTCATGAAGACCTAGGGCACTTTGAGGATGCCCATCATTGGAATATACCAGCCAAGTTATATAATGAAAAATTCCCACTAGTATATGAAAGTGACAAAATAGGAGACTCTCTATCATGAAGAACATGGTGCTACTCGAAGCACAAGTGTGGAAAAGGATAGTAGCATTGTCCCTTCTCTCTTTTCTCTCATTTTTTTTTGTTTTTTTTGTTTTTTTTGTGGGCATCTTTGGCCTTTTTTTTATTTGGGATTCGCTGGCCTCTTTTATTTTTTTGTAAAGTCCGGAAACTCATCCCAACTTGTGAGGGAATCATAGCTTCCATCATCCTTTCCTCACCTGGGACAATGCTCTAATAATGATGATCATCACACTTTTATTTACTTACAACTCAAAAACTTAGAACAAAATATGACTCTATATGAATGCCTCCGGCGGTGTACCGGGATGTGCAATGATCTAGCATAGCAAATGACATCAAAAAACGGACAAGCCATAAAAACATCATGCTAGCTGTCTTACGATCATGCAAAGCAATATGACAATGATGGTGCGTGTCATAATAAACGGAACGGTGGAAGTTGCATGGCAATATATCTTGGAATGGCTATGGAAATGCCATAATAGGTATGTATGCTGGCTGTTTTGAGGAAAGTATATGGTGGCTGTTTTGAGGAAGGTGGGTTTAATGTACCGGCGAAAGTTGCACGGTACTAGAGAGGCTAGCAAAGGTGGAAGGGTGAGAGTGCGTATAATCCATGGACTCACATTAGTCATAAAGAACTCACATACTTATTGCAAAAGTCTATTAGCTATCGAAGCAAAGGGTTAGAAGCATGCCCCTAGGGGAGAGGTTGGTAGGAGTAAACCATCGCGCGCTCCCGACCCATCACACAAAGGATGACAATCATTAAACAAATCATGCTCCGACTTCGTTACATAACGGTTCACCAAACGTGCATGCTACGGGAATCACAAACCTTAACACAAGTATTTCTACTAATCCACAATTACTCACTAGCATGACTCTAATATCATCATCTTTATATCGCAAAACTATTGCAAGGAATCAAACATATCATATTCAGTGATCTACAAGTTTTATGTAGGATTTTATGACTAACCATGTGAATGACCAATTCCTGTTGACTCTCTAAATAGATATAAGTGAAGCATAAGAGTTTAATTCTTTCTACAAAAGATATGCCCACGCTCTAACAAATATAAGTGAAGCAAAAGAGCATTCTACAAATGGCGGTTTTCTATGCGTAGAGAAACAGGCAATCCAAACTTCAAATGATATAAGTGAAGCACATGAAGCATTCTATAAAGCCATACTCAAAAGATATAAGTGAGGTGCAAAGAGCCTTCTATAAATCAACCAAGGACTTTCTCATACCAGCATGGTGCATTATTAAAAGAAAAAGAAAAATCACACGACGCTCCAAGATTTACGCATATCATGTGACAAATAAAAATATAGCTCCAAGTAAAATTACCGATGGTTGTTAGAAGAAAGAGGGGATGCCTTCTGGGGCATCCCCAAGCTTAGTTTCTTGGGAGTCCTTGAATATTACCTTAGGGTACCTCGGGCATCCCCAAGCTTAGTTTCTTTCCACTCCTTATTCCTTCATCCATCGTGATCTCACCCAAAACTTGAAAACTTCAATCACACAAAACTTAACAAAACCCTCGTGAGATCCGTTAGTATAATAAAGCAAATTACCACTTTAAGTACTGTTGCCAACCAATTCATATTTTATTTTTTCATTGTAGCTACTGTATTATAATTTTTCCATGGCTTATACCACCGATACAATCGATAGTTTCATCAAAGCGAGCAAAACAATGCATCAAAAACAGAATCTGTCTTAAACAGAACAGTCTGAAGCAATCTGAACATTGACTATACTTCTGTAACTCTAAAAATTCTGAAAAATTAGAAAAAAATAAACAATTTGCATAGAAGTACTTTGTAAAAATTTAAGAAACTTTTGACATTCCAGTAAAAAATGTAAATTCACGCACTACAGCCAAAGTTTCTGTTTTTGCACTGCACACACCAAACAAGCAATCTAATCATCCTAAAGGCAAATCTTGGCACATTATTTTTATAATACAATGGATTTATACAAGGGGATAATTATTTTTTTTGAAAAGTTTCTGTAATCAAGATTTGCAAAGTTTCCATGGGCATGAACAAAGTTCAAGGAGCTCCCCCACTTCAACGGTGCTCGTCCTTCTTACTTTCACTTCTCTTTTTGAAAAAGTTTTAGGTTCCCCTCTTTATTTTTTTATTTTTTTGAACTATATAAAAGCACACAACAGAATAAAATTACTCTCTAAAACTTCCGGGTTGTCTCCCTGGCAGCGCTTTCTTTAAAGCCATTAAGCTAGGCATATAGTGCTCAAGTAATGGATCCACCCGGATCCCAAGGTATATCAAAGCCAATTTTATTTAACAATGATTTCTAATTTAGTAGTGAGCACAAAGTAACATATATCATGCAACAACGAAGTCTAACTCTCTTCCTATGCATCGGCATGTCATAAAAGAACAATTCATGCACATCAAGTAAAGGCCAATACATAGCATAAGCAGTTTCTTGCAATTTTATCGTATTGGAAACATAGAGAGGTGGAGATGTAGTTCCTCTCTCATAATAATTGCAAGTAGGATCAGCAAGCACATGCATATTATATTTATCAAAATCATCATGTGTAATAGTAGAAGGCAACCCATCAATGTAATCTCTAATAAGAGCAAACTTCTCTGATATAGTGTAGTTGGGAGAATTCAAAAAGATAATAGGACTATCATGTGTGGGTGCAATAGCAACACTTTCATGTTTAACATAAGGAACTATAGCAAGTTCATCTCCATAAGCATCATTCATATTGGCATCATGGCCACAAGCATAGCAGGCATCAAGTTCATCAAAAAGGGATATTTCAAACGAATCCAAGGGATCATAGCAATCAACATAGCATTCATCCTTCGGTATGAATGAAGGGAAATTAAACAATGTATGAGTTGAAGAGTTACTCTCATTAGAAGGTGGGCACGGGTAGCTAATCCGCTCTTCCTCCTTTTGTTCTTCGCTCTCCTCGTCATCTTTTTCATCTAATGAGCTCACAGTTTCAGCGATTTCTTCTTCCATAGTTTCCTGCAAAATATTAGTCTCCTCTTGGACAGCGGAGGAGTCCTCAATATATGGCTTAACATAAGCATTAGAAGCATAGTTTTCATAGAAATATTTAAGTATGGCAAAACTTTCAGATTTGTAAAGAGTAGCATCATACTTTTCAATCAAAGAAGCAATTTCATAGGCACCCTTAAAAGCAACAAATTCTTCAATTTGCTCAATATCATAGTAATTATAAACACCCTTGGCATAAGAAGATACGATTCCATTATCCTTAAACTCTCATTGATAGGGAAGGTGTTTTTTAGGGTCTTGAGAACAACAAGTAAAATCATAAATTTCGCATAAATTCCAAGCATAGCATTGCAAAGTATTAATATCATGCCATAAAAGTTTCCCTTTTTGAGATAAGCGGTGTCGCACATAATGAGCATGCTCATTTAATGATTTGCCCTCAACTAAGCTAGTTGGGGTTTCAGCACGAGCACACACGGATCGAAGATGATCCAAGTAATATTCTTCGGTGGTACGGAACACTAGTGGTTCCTCAACTTTTGGAGCAACAAGTACATCTAATTTTTTTGGTATTTTGCGTTTCCTACCCATATCTAAAGATAGAAAACAACTAAGAAAAGCAAATAAAATCTACTTAGTGATAAAGCAAACAAGCACACACGAGAATATTCACCCCATGCTATTGCTCCCCGGCAACGGCGCCAGAAAAAGGTCTTGATAACCCACAAGTATAGGGGATCAATTGTAGCCTTTCTCGATAAGTAAGAGTGTCGAACCCAACGAGGAGCTAAAGGTAGAACAAATATTCCCTCAAGTTCTATCGACCACCGATACAACTCTACGCACGCTTAACGTTCGCTTTACCTAGAACAAGTATGAAACTAGAAGTACTTTGTAGGTGTGATATGATAGGTTTGCAAGATAATAAAGAGCACGGAAATAAAAACTAGGGGCTGCTAAGATAAAGAAACAACTAAGTTAGTTTAACGAGTGTGGAAAAGTGGTGGTAGGAGTTGCGCAATTGTCCCTAGGCAATTGATAACTAGACCGGTAATCATTATTGCAATTTTATATGAGGGAGAGACATAAGCTAACATACTTTCTCTACTTGGATCATATGCACTTATGATTGGAACTCTATTAAGCATCCGCAACTACTAAAGATCATTAAGGTAAACCCAACCATAGCATTATAAGGTATAAAGTCCTCTTTACTCCCATATGCAACAACCCACCTACTCGGGTTTATGCTTCTGTCACTCAAGCAACCTACCATAGGCAAATCATGAACACATTGCAACACCCTACAGCGAGGATCCCTCACGCTTGCGCGACACGGAGAGCACCATAGGACAGCACCAATAATAAAACATGCAACTCAAACCAATCATGATCATCAATCAACCCATAGGACAACAAAAATCTACTCAGACATCATAGGATGGCAACACATCATTGGATAATAATATGAAGCATAAAGCACCATGTTCAAGTAGAGGGTACAGCGGGTTGCAGGAGAGTGGACCGCTGTAGATAGATGTGGGAAGGTGATGGAGGTGTTGGTGAAGATGACGGAGTTGTTGGAGTAGATCGCCGTCACGATGATGGCCCGGCGACGTTCCGGTGCCACCGGGAGAGAGGGGGAGAGAGCCCCCCTCCTTCTTCTTCTTCCTTGACCTTCCCCCTAGATGGGAGAAGGATTTAACCTCTGGTCCTTGGCTTCCATGGCGGCGGAGGGGCGAGAGCCCCTCCGAGATTGGATCTCTCTCTCTGTTTCCTTCTGTTTCTGCCTTCCCGATTCTGGCCTTTCATCGTTTCTTAAATATCCGGAGATCCGTAACTCCGATCGGGCTGAAATTTTGAGGGGATCTTTATCCAAAAATTAGCTTTCTTGCGGCCAAAGGACAGCTCCAACCGACCTAAGGGGTGGCCACAAGCCCTCAGGGCGCGCCCTACCCCCCAGGGCGCGCCCTCCTGGCTTGTGGGCCCCTCGGGCACCGCCTTCTATTGATTCCACTTCCCAAAATTCACATATATTCCAAAAAAATCTCCGTAAGTTTTTATCCCGTTTGGACTTCGTTTGATATGGATTTTCTGCAAAACAAAAAACATGCAACAAACAGGAACTGGCACTGGGCACTGGATCAATATGTTAGTCCCAAAAATAATATAAAAAGTTGCCAAAAGTATATGAAAGTTGTAGAATATTGGCATGAAACAATCAAAAATTATAAATACGACGGAGACGTATCAACAGACAAAGGCTAAAAGATATGAGATATCCAAAGCAATGTTTGTTTGCAAAACATTAGTAAAATGTTTACTATACATTGGACTGATAAGAGGGGATCCAGAAGAACGCCTGTCATATCATGATGGTGAATAAAACAAAAAGAGAAAGGAAGTGTCCGAAGGGTGTTAGTGAAACTTTCACGCCTAGGAAGTCCGGGGCTAACGCCACTCTTAAGTTGGGTGCTTCTTCTGAGAGTAGGAGAAATACTGAAAGTTAAACTGTTACAAGTATAACGGCAGAAAGAAAGAAGACTAGAATATGCAGCTCATGTATGAATGTCATACAAGTTTTTGATGTATAGAAGGCTGGTCAAATATATAGTTCTTGGGAATTATGGTTAAACATGTTAATCACTAAATTCTTGGGTATTGTGAGTTTATCACAAAGATACCCGCTTGATTGCATTCTGTTGCGACTCGATGCAAGAACTACTATGGCCTAAAAGACTAGCCATGAATGAGGTCTTGATACACGCTGGGAACATAGTAAATGTTACTATACCTTCCATCAGTGTATTACCTATGTATTTATTTTCATAATTCATTTAGAGTTTCACACTCTAGCCCTTTGCATAAGGTATCTTGCAAGAAGGTTGTTCATAAGAGAACTTTTGATGTTCGGTGTTATGAATAACATAAGGGCCATACTTTCATTATGAATGAGACGTGTGTTATGAATATTGATAATAATACATTACCTCTGGGTTTACTTTCATAATTCATTTTAGAGTTTCATACACTCTAGCCCATTGCACAATGTTTGTTGCAAAAGAGTTGTTCATAAAAACAACAATTGTTGTTCAGTATTATGAATAACATGAAGGGCCATGCTTCCATCCTAGATGGGATGTATGTTATGAATATTGATGGAAATATGATACATCCATAACACTGACGCTAAATGTCGCAAGACTAAAAGAATACCACACAAGTGTGGCACTACATGTGGTCACATTGGAGAAACCCGCATGGAAAATTCCATTATGATGGATTTTGAAGTCATTTGATTTTGAATCATCTGACACTTGCAACTTTCCTCTAAGAAGTGAAGTGACTGAAATACCGTTCACAGGCCATAAGGAACGAGCAAAGAACATATTGGTGATCATACATTATGATGTGTGTAGTCCAATAAATGTTGTTGCAAGTAGTGGATTTATCTCTCTTCAGAAATGACTCAAGTAGATATATGGATATTTACTTGATGAGACGTAAGTCTGGATCTTTTGAAATCATTCGAAAGGTTTTAAAAAATGAAGTAGAAGTTGTTGTAACAAGAAAATTATGTTTCTACAATTCGATTGCAGAAAGGAATATTTGAGTTACAAGTTTAGCGAATGTCTGATGAGTTGTGAAAGGGGTTTCATAACTTGCACCTCCCGGAACACCACTGCAAGTGAAAAGTCCGTGAAGATGTAATCGAACCATTTATGACATGGTAAGATCAAAGATGACATAAATAAATTTGCCATTATCCCTTTTAAAGCGATGCTTTAGAGACTGCGGCTTTTAGACTGAAAAGAGCTCCATCGGGTCTGTTGAAATGACGTCATGGTATGGTACACCCAACCATGTTATATCTTTTCTTAACATTTGGAATATGGGGCTTGTGTAAAAGATTACAAACCTATTCCAAATCAGACAAGTGCTACTTTGTAGTTTATCCCAAGTCATTGGGTATTTCCCCACCACTATACCGAGGCAAATAGGTTTGCCACAAAGAACGGTATGCTTTTTGAAGAAAATGGTTCTTTCAAAAAGGTGAGTGGGAGAACAGTGCAACTCGATGATATAAACAGTATCTTCATCATCAGATCAAAGGAAAGAGACCTTGGAAGTAATTCCGGAGTTTCCTACTGCGACTGATACGGAAGTCTCTACAATAAAATGTATGGACTTCGGTCGAACTTGCAGCTGAACCACGTAGGCAAAGCTCATGCAAACCTATCAGGTGCGCAAACGAGATATTGTTGTTAGACAACAGTATACCTACGATACACAAGGAAGCGTTCATGGGCCCTGACTCTGGAATTGGCTAAATGCCAATACAATCCGAGATAGTTTCCATATAAGTGATTCAAGATTAAGATCTTGATATACCTTTCGGAAGACTTAGAGTCTAACGAATATTTATGGAACTAAAAACTGATACGGATAAAAATGTTTTATCCATAAAGCTCGACTTGTTGCAATAACAAGTTCAAGGAGTTGACTATGATGAGATTGTCTCACCGTAGCGATGCTTAAAGTCGGTTCGGGTTGAACTAGCAATTAATACATATTTCAATCATGAGATATGAAACATGGATGGCAAAAGGATTTCCATCTGATGGAAATGAAACCTAGGACTTGTATGTGATACAGTCCAAAGTAATTTGTCGATCCAGAGGATGCTAGTAAGTATGCAAACTTCAGAGTTCCAGCGATGGACAGAAGAGAGCAAAGTGGAGTTGGAATCTTCGTTTTTGATGGAATGGTCAAAGGGGTTTGACTTCATCAAATGGGTATCGAAGATGCTTGTGATTCAAGAAAGTAAGTGGGAGCATAATAATATTTCTAAAAACCTTGTGTACTTTACACATTGTTAATTGGAAATATATTTCTTGACACGAATTAGGACTTCATTTGAAAATAGTTTTTTTTTCCGATGAAGTGCTTGGGCTAAGTAGCCTTGATATTAGGCATGATGATCTATGGAGATAGATTTACCTAATGGGGCTGAGCAAAGATACATATTGACAAAATGCTAAAACCTTTTAGCATTGAAAAACCGTCAAGGAGTGATTCTTGCCGAAGTCACATGGAAAGAGTTTTTGCAAGACTTGGTGTCCCAAAACACTGATCAGTAAAATACATGATGGAGATTCCACACACTCTTGTGTTTGGATTAATCATGTATTCCATGTTATGTAAAACCAACCAGATATGTCCAATACTCCAAAGTTGTTGCGAGTATAGATACCAAAGTGATCAAAAGCACTGATCATGGGACAACAGTGAAAAAGGGTCATTGAGTACTAAAGTAGCACTGATGACATGTTTTCTCGCTAGTAGAGATCATGAAGAGTTCGTTGTAAAAGGTTACATCGATACTGTCTTCACCATTTCTCCATGCGATTTTCTATTTAATTTGAGGGTTTTGTGTAACACACAATAGGGTGGCACGGTAAGTTGGAATTGTTCTTAACAGGTTACTGTGGCGAATTCTATAACAAAGGCTAAGTATGTTGACGCTTTAGAAGCGACAAAGAAGTTGTTGAATCATATAGTTCATTCATGAACTTAGTATGGTTCCAAGATGGCTTTGGTCTATAGGACACTATTGCAGATAGTTGCTCCATAGCTCAGTCTGAGGAATCAGGTTTCGACCAATGATTCACACATATGCAAAGCCAAATCCACACAAAATATGAATTTTGTGAAAGCGTGAAAATGCAAGGATATGCAAAGTTACACACGGAGCTGAAGTTGTCAGATCCGTTGGACATCAGGCTATACCACAAGCGAAGCATATTTTACACCAGTATGCCATAGGTGTAAAGTGCATTAGCATTGACTAGATTATTGACTCTAGTGCAAGTGGGAGTCTGTAGGAGATATGCCCTAGAGGCAATAATAAATGTTATTGATTATCTCCCTGTTCATAATTAGGTTTATGTTCCATGCTATAACTGCTATGGTTCTCGAGTCTACAATAACCACGAGGCTCGGAGGAAGACTCATATGCACGTGTGGAATAATAAACGGTAAAATGTATTCCTAGTCTGGCCTCTAAGACTAGCTCAAGTGTTGCATGATGGTTATGTTTTCCTGATCATGGGCATGTCTATGCCAGCAACTTTGAGGGCACAATGTTGGAAGAACATTTGTGTTGAATCGACCCGTATTGATGTTATGCTATGAGATACATTCGTCATAAGTTAATGGTTAATAACACAGAGAAGGTTAACGTTTGCATGATTCCTTAGACCATGAGAGTATCGAGTTTCTTCATGCTTGCTTCATGAACTTTGGGGTTTGTTAAACGTCATCCGTAAATGGGTGGCTATTACGGTGGCTTACGGGTTCATGGAAAAGTATGTCAAGTAACTTGATAGCTCAAGATTGGGATTTGCTCCTCCGACGATGGAGAGATATCTCTGGGCCCTCTCGGTGTTACGGTATCCATCATCGTTTGGCCAGACACTTTGTGATTTGATCACGGGGATGCCAGAACACAGAAACGAGAAAAGAGAACAATACCGGTAACGAGGTAACTGGCATAGTGAACAAGTTGTTGATCCACGGGGATGCCAACATATCTCACCTCGGGTATTTGTAACATATCGCGAAGCAACAGGAATAGCACACGGCAACTGGAGGTTCACTCGAATATTCATTCGTGTGGGTATGGGGGTCAATATGGGTGTCCACGGCTGCGATGTTGATCATTGATCGGAAGGGGTTCCGGGTCATGTCTATACTTCACCGAACCTATAGGGTCACACGCTTAAGGGTCATCTATCTGTTGAATACTAGACAGGGAATCTGAGAGAAATTCACCGAAAAAGTTTCGGAGACAACGGAAGAGTTCCGGAGAGAGAGAACACCGGAAGAGTTTCGGTAAAACCGAAAAGTTGTTTCGGAGTGTACCATAAAGTCAAATTGGTTTCGGCACATGCCTGGAACTTATTGGAAGGTACCAGAATTGTTCCGGTAACTTCTGAGATTTTTCAGAGACAAAAACCGGAAATGTTCCGGACTGCCGGAACTGCTTTAGTTGCTTTTCACAGATGAAAATCACTAAACCGAAAAGTTGTTTCGGAGTACACCATAAAGTCAAAATGGTTTCGGCACATGCCTGATAATTCTTGGAGGGTGCCAGAATCGTTCTGGAAACTTTCTGGAATTTTCCGGGATGAAAACCAGAAATGTTCCGGAGCTGCCGGAACCGCTTCAGATGCTTTTCGCAGATGAAAATCACTAAACCGGAATTGTTTCGGAACGCGTTGAAAATTATTTTAGTGGGTACTGGAAATGTTCTAAGCCCACATGAATATTTTCAGTTCGAACGGACGCTGAAATATGTCGTCGTGAATAGTGAAAGTGCTTTTTGGATTACTTTATGGAAAGCCACTTTTTGGGGCTTTACTCACAAATATCTCTAGGGATGACATGGAAGGATAAGGGCTGCCCACTTGCTTTTACCTTTGTGCCCTTGTGAAGGGCATTTTGGGTATTTCAAGTGTCACCCTACCCCTTGGGTTTCCTATAAATAGAGGTGGAGATGCACTCTCCACACTCACTCTTTTCTCACATACACATGCCATCTGATGTTATCTGGCTTCTCTCTCCCTCCCAGCGAAATAGTTTCGTAGAGCCGAAAGGCTGTCTGGGTTCCGGTGGGAACTAGTTCTGGACGGCGAAGCCCTGCCGGATAGATGACATCGTATGTGTGCAACTCTGTAGAGAGATCGTAGTTTCGGTCTTAGTTCGAGAGTGCCTCCCGAAGGGCTGTCCGAGTGACTGTCCGAGTTTTGAAGGTCCTCCCGAAGGGCTGTCCGAGTGACCGTCCGGGTTTCGATGGTCCTCCCGAAGGGCTGTCCGTGACACCGTCCGGGGGACTGTCCGACCGCCTCCCGGAGGGCTGTCCGTGGGGCGGATGAGGGTATACATCCTCGCGGTTGGGAGGTTGTAAATCCTAGCTACGGGAATCTGCACCGCCGATCGTCATCGACTCTACTTCCGCTGCGCTACGAGTCGGTAACGAAATGATCAAACCTTGTATGCAGTCTCCATAGTGGTCCTGGGCTGGTACGTAGGTCAGAATTTTTTTGTTTTCTGCTGCGTTACCCTACAAAACTCAAAGCCAGTCAGACAGCGACGCTCTTCGAGGGAATGCAAAAACCGGATGGCCTCGTTGCACTTGATCACCACGGCATCAGGGTGCTTGAGATTTTTCGACCATTTCTTTAGAGCCCCATGGATTTATTTGAGTCTACCAACCAATCTTTTGGCGGGCGCCAGGGCAGCCGAATCAGTGGTGGAGGCAGCAGCGGATAGGGTATCTGAAAACCCAGGGTATCCCACCCAATGATCACTGAATCTGAAGATGGACGCACGAGGGACAACGACAGCAGCTGTGAGCACAATGGGCACGTGATCCGACACCCGTGAGGCAATAGAAGTGACAGCAGACTCAGGGAAAGCGACCGCCCACTCATTGTTGACGAGGAAGCGATCTAGCTTTACGAGAACAGGGTCACGCTGCTGGTTGCTCCAGGTGAATTTGCGGTCCAGAAGAGGAAGCTCAAAAGGGGCCAAAGCATCGATGCAGTTGTTGAACAGATCAACGTCGGCAACACAGAAATTCTGATTTGATTTTTCCTAGGGCAAACGAATAAAGTTGAAATCTCCCACGACAGACCAAGGCTCGTGAACCCCTGCAGCCGCAGCTACGATGTTGGTCAAGAACACACCTCTTTCCGGGCCCTTACAAGGCCCATAGAAGTTGGATGCAGTGAACCGTAGATCGGAGGCACGGCAGCGCAACTGAGTGGTAAGGACACCAGGAAGCTGAGAGGAGGACAAGAGCATGTTAATGATCAACCAGAGCATGGGAAATGCAGGGTCCTCACCCGCGCCTCCTCCGGCTGTGAATGTGATGTGCGGCGGCCGCGGTGCTACGTGGCAGCGGCTGGCCAACTGGGAAGTGAAGCTCGTCGGCGCGTCGTGGGGTAGAAGGGGACGACGCCCGCGGAGGAGGAAGGCAGCGGCGGGCCTCGCGAGCGCCGGAGCAGCCAGCGGAGAGGGCGCGACGAACATCGCCGCGGCGGGGCGGCGCGGTGCTCGCTGGCCAGAGACTGGAAGCCGGGATGCTGCACCCGCCGGTAGATCGATGGATCAGAAATGCGAGCACCTTATCCCATCTATCTAAGCATTTTTTTAATGATGACCAATCACCCATTTGAGGAGACCCTCTGTGGGATAGATCATTCTTCTATTTTCTTTTCTCTTTTGATGACAAATCAGCCATGTCAGACCCTCTCTATGACCATTTTGGAATCAAAACCGACAACCCATTCAGTTATGTCATATTCCATATGTGACTGGCCTGCCATGCCTGGAGACGACAGTGACCCATCTAACCGGAGCTAGAGGCTGGCCGTGACTAGTGATGGAGAGCAAGTGTGACGCACGACCGAATCGATGACAATCTAGCCTATTGTAGCGGCGCACTGTCGAAGACGAGGCCTCATCGAAGCCGTCGATGACGTGGCTTGCCCTAACAACATGGAAGAAGCTTAGAGGGTCTAGGTGTGGTGGGCTCAATAGCGTCGAAGAGGGGGATTAGAAGGATAGCCGAGTCAGCTGTGGACCGATAGAGGTGGTGACTCCGATAGCTGGTGGAGAGGTCGTGTGGTAACCCCATGTCTCGCTTCACGTGAGACGTATTAGACTCTCGCGTGAAGCCGAGCGCAAGATGGGCCGAGCCAGGTACGCGGGAGCCACAACCTCGTTTTTTCCTCACGGTTTTTCTTTTCGTTTTTACTTACTTTTTTTACTTTAGTTTACACTTCCAAATATTGTAAATACATATATTACAAAAAACACTTGAAAAATGTTATCCAAGCATTTGAAAAATATTAAAATGTATATATAGAAATGTTTCTCATGTATACTAAAATGTGTAAAAACTATAATGTCCGTGAATTTTTTTGATAATGTATTTAAAAAATGTTAATCAAGTATTTGAAGAAAATGTTAAACAAGTGTTTGTAAAATGTTAATCAAGCATTTAAAAACTGTTAAATGTGTACATAAAAAATGTTAACCATGCACTAAAAAATAGTAATCTTGTATTTAAAAAAGGTTAATCATGTATCTAAAAACTTATTAATTAAGCCTTTGAAAAATGTGAAATGTTTATAAAAAATGTGGACCATGTATTAAAAAAGTTAATCCTGTATTTCAAAATGTTAATCTTTCGTCTGTTATCTTAATAATGGCAAAACTTTAAATTTCTGGGCTGACTTATGGGATGGTGATTCTAAAGCTGAAAGGTGGCCACATCTGCACTCTTTTGCTACCAAGGAGAACATTTCCATTGATGAATTTCTCCAAACTGAGGATTTGCCAGGCCTCTTTCAACTGCCTTTGTCAGAGGAGGCATATGCCCAATTCCAAGACTTGGAAAATTTCTTCAAGCAATGCATCTTAATGCAGAAGAAGATTATTGGCAAATACCACGGGGATCTGCCTCTTACAAGGTTTCCAAGGTTTATATGCTGCTAACACCTCTGGCCCCAGTGCTACCAGTAGTCAAAAAGATATGGAAGACATGCTGTCAGCTAAAACACAAGATCTTCTTCCGGATTTTGGCACATGACAGGTTAAACACTAGAGCACTACTTTTGCGCAAAATTTTCTTTATTCAGGATTATACTTGTGTTTTCTGCAATATGCAGAACCTTGAAACAAGGGATCATCTTTTCTTTCACCGTCCACTTGCAAAACTCTGTTGGAACTACATTTGTCCGTCTTGGATCCCAAATGGCTCAGGTTTTCAGGCAGAGATTGATCAACTTCAACACTTATCAACCTCCCCTTTTCTTTGGAAATCATCATCCTGGTGACTTGGGCTTTATGGAACGCAAGGAATGATTTTATCTTCAAGCATATCTCACCCAGCCTATATGCCTGCAGGAGGAAGTTTAAAGAAGAGATTAAATGGCTAGTTTATAGAGCCAAGAAAAAAAAGTCACAATGAACTGGAGCGTTGGGCCAAAGCTTTTTTGTAACTCTAGGAGATTAGTTGTTGTTTTTGTCTTATTTGTTTTATTCTTTCTCTGTATTGTTCTTTTTTCTTTTGATTTTGAAAAATGTTAAATGTGTATAGAAAATGTGGACCACGTAGTATAAAAAAAGTTAATCTTGTATTAAAAATATATTAATCTTGTATTTAAAAATGTTAATCGAGCATTTGAAAAATGTTAAATGTGTATAATAAATGTAGACCATGTATTAAATTTTTTAATTAAAAAAGATTAATCTTGTATTGAAAAAATGTTAATCAGACATTTGAATTTTTTTAAATGTGTAAAGAAAATGTGGACCATGTATTTAAAAATGTTAATATTTTATTTAAAAATGTTAATATTGTGTTTAAAAATGTTAACCAAGCATTTGAATGGTATAAAATTTGGACCATGTATTATAATTTTTTTAATCTTGTATTTATAAAATGTTAATCTTGTATTTGAAAATTATTAATCAGACATTTGAAAAATGTTAAACGTGTATAGAAAATGTGGACCATGTATTAAAAAATGTTAATCTTGTACTTGAAAATGTTAATCAAGCATTTAAAAATTGTTAAATGGTGTATAGAAGAATGTTGACCCTGTATTAAAAAATGTTAATCTTGTAATTGAAAATGTTAATCAATCATTTTGAAAAAAAATGTTAGTTGTGTATAAGAAAAATGTTGACCATGTTAGAAACATGTTAAGCTTGAATTTGAAAGATGTTGAATGTGTATTAGAAAAATGTATGTGTATGAAAAAGAACAGACAAGATTTTTGTTTGGAAAAATGTTATCATGGTTTGAAAATGTGAAAGGTGTATCTAGAAATATTTCTGATGTATAATAAAAAGGTACAATGTATGTTGTAAAAAAGTTAACACGTGTTGAACAAAAAAAAGCCGATGAAAAATAAGAAAAGCAAAGGAAAAGGAAAAGAAAGCCAATAAAACCTCACAAAGGTAGCTTCATCAATCTCAAATCTCAAGATGCGTGCCGTCTCAGTGTGCTAATAGAGATAAAATATACGTGTGTGCGTTCATTGAAAGTGAGTGTATGTTGGCGATTTTGATTGTACTATAAAACACTAACTTAGAGCAACTCTAGCAGACCCGTAAAAGCTCGCGGCCTTTAAAATTCCGGCGAGTATATGAGTTTGGCCCGGTTTTTTGTCAGATCAGACCCGTATACTCAGGCCGGCCAGTAAACGCATCCCCGCGTGGTCTATATCTGGGTCCGCGAGGTCGATACGGGTCGAAACCCTATCCCCCCACCGCTGCGATTCCCCATTCCTCATGTCGATTTCTCACCGCCGGTGGCCAAAATCTGCCGCCTCGCCCACCGATCCTCCACGATGTGGGGCGGGATGTGGAGCTCTGGCCGGCGCGGTGGCGACGACCCCGAGCAGAGGCGATTTGTCAAAGCCGACGCGGCGTGGAAGCGCTCCGCCCTGCAGTACACCAACCATGGGCTTGAGCCGCCGCCGTCGCTCCTCCGTCGCGTGCTGCTCTGTCAGGGCGTCGAGCTCCCATTCGTCGCTTACCCCTATGAAAAGGGATTCAGAGGAGCTCCCCCGGTCCGTGTGGTCAAGAGGGAGCCGGAGCGGCGGGGCGATGGCGTCGTCGGGCCGGAGGACCTCCTCCCCCCGATGGAGGCGGACTCCATCGAGGCCGCCATTCTCGTGCGCAGTGCGCGGGAGGAGAAAGAGGAGGCGCAGTGCTGCTGTCGGGAGGACGAAATCGACGCCGTGCTCTACAAGCAGGGCATCGCGAAGGCGCTCGCGTTCGACGAGAAGGAGGAGGAGTGGCACCGTGAGGCCATAGCGCAGGACAAGATGTAAATCGACCTCGCCTCCGACGAGGATTGAGCGCCGTCGCTGGGCTCTGGTGAGCTCGTTTAGGCCAGCTACCGCACCCGCTTGGCTCCGACGAGCTCCATTTTGGTCAGCTTAGGGTAGGGTAGGCGTCCGGTGAGCTTTGTATGTAAGAATCTATGCATATATGAATGATCATCCCCGCTTTTGTGTACTACTCTCGTTTATTTCTCGCGCAAAACAAGTTTTTCAAAATTTACCGGTTCAGTTAAGGTTTCTATTCTGCCGCAGAGTTTTTAAACCCTTGTATAGAACTGTAAATGGCGTTTTTCAGTTACGGGTCTGATAGAGATGGTCTTGATGCGAGATATAGCTCCCGCGGCCGGCGGCGTCCTCAAAGCCCTCGGCGTGCTCTTCCTACCCGTCGCGAAGCCCCATCAGCGAGCTTCGCCGTCCTCTCGTCGGCAACGCCACGACCTTAGGTCTCGTGGTGTCCGCTAGCTCTGGCATGACAAGCTCCTCTTCTCCCCGCTCCTCGTGAGGCACTGGTCGCCAACTCCCTCGACTACCAGTGCTCATCCTCTGCCGTCCCCAGGCTAGCTTCTGGTGAGTGATGCCACGGACCAAGAGGCTTTTCGTCCTTTATAAGAGTCGATTTCAGGGCGAACAGTCACAAATTTGGGCTATGATGATCACTTCCCGCTCACTACCTGTTCGACGAAATGCCTACAAGGACACAACACGCCGCATCGACGTTTTCTTCTCCCCTTTCACCGGTAAGGAGGGGGCACCTGAATCCCAAATCCTTTTTTCTGTGCCACCCATCAGCGTTCAAAAGTCTAGCTGAGAAGGTATAGCTGAATCCTGTATCTAGTTGGATGGTGGCACCATCTAAAAGGCTAGCTGAACCCTGCATCTAGTTGAATTAGCTGAATCCTGTATCTAGCTGAATTAGCTGAAAATATAGTGTGGAAAAGTCGGCATCTAAAAGGCTAGCTGAGAAGGTGTAGCTGAATCCTGTATCTAGCTGACGTGCTTTCATACATCTTCACACTTTTTTCCCTTCTTTATTACACCATCTAGATGATTTTCCTTCTTGGCATGGATAAGACATAAGTGAAATGCTCTTGTTGCTCCATGATTATCCCGTAGCATTTAATCATTCCTTTTGTGGCAGTAGCCTATAGTTCGTCTGGTGCTCTGATATTTATAATCTATATGCTTCCCTACAGGTATGAAGGTCAACGTGACATGCTGTACAACCAAACTTATAATCTTGACCAAGTTGCTTTCGCATCAGAGGGAAATAAAGATGCTCAACAAACTGTATGATTAAGTGTCTTGGCTGGTAGATTATGATTCTAGTTCCCAGACTTGTGTTGAAGTGTCTTTCATTTTACAGATGACTGCAATAAAGGCTGCCAATAAAGAGCTGAAACGGATGATGAAGACTGTCAGGATTGAAGATATAGATGTATGCAACATCCTTCTCTGTACCAGATTCAGATTCTTTATTTGCTTGCTTATTTTTCCTGTCTAATTTTGTTTGAACTACATCTGAATCCATACCTTTTTCTTAATAATCCACAGAGCATGCAAGACGAGATGATGGATCTTATGTATGTGAGCAATGGAATACAAGAAACTCTTGGTAGAAGCTACAATGTCCCAGATGACAGAGATGAGGAGGAACTTATGGGGGTTATGGCTCTTATTCTGCAGTTGGTTGTTCTCAGATAATTCAAAAGCTTACTTGGCCAACTTGTTTTCCTTGCAGTGGTTACCAGCTTTATACTCAGTCTTAGGTCTAGGATTTTATCTGAAACGTTTCTTTGGCACTTTTGTTGTCATCCCTGTACTAGCTTTGCGCCGTGCATGTGTTCGTTTACAGACAAGACAGTTCTCTGTTTTCTGTTCTCATGTTGTATATTGAAAAATGCAGAGCTTGATGCTTTGGAAGCCGATATGGACTTTGAATCGAATTCAGTCCCATCATACCTCCAACCAGATAATGGAGACAGATATTGATTCCGAGCTTAACTTACCTGCTGCGCCAAGTGGTCACGTCCTGATGAAGCAGCAGCAAGTTTCTATTCACATTGATTATGATGCTGACATCCCTATGAAAATTGATGGCTCATGTCTTCTTCTCCCCGCTCCTCGTGAGGCACTGGTCGCCAACTCCCTCGACTACCGGTGCTCATCCTCCGCCGGCCACAGGTTAGCTTCTGGTGAGTAATGCCACGGACAAAGAGGATTTTGGCACCACTTTATAAGAGTTAATTTCAGGGAGAACAGTCACAAATTTGGGCTATAAAGATCACTTCCCGCACACTATCTGTTCGACGAAATGCCTACAAGGACACAACACAGCGCATCGACGATGGTTTCTTCTCCCCTTTCGCCGGCAAGGAGGGGTCACCTGAATCCCTAAATCCTTTTTTTCACTGCCACCCATCAGCGTTCAAAAGTCTAGCTGAATCCTGTATCTAGTTGAATTTGCTGAAAATATAGTGTGGAAAAGTTAGCATCTAAAAGGCTAGCTGAGAAGGTGTAGCTGAATCCTGTATCTTGCTGACGTGCTTTCATACACCTTCAGACTTTTCCCCTTCTTTATTACACCATCTAGCTGATTTTCCTTCTTGACATGGATAAGACATAAGGGAAATTCTCTTGTTGCATTTAATCATTCCTTTTGTGTCAGTAGCCTATATTTGTCCGGTGCTCTAATATTTATACTCCATGTGCTCCCTACAGGTAAGTGTGTTTCATTTTACAGATGACTGCAATGAAGGCCGCCGATAAAAAGCTGAAAGGGATGATGAAGACTGTCAGGATTGAGGATATAGATGTATGCAGCATCACTGTTCATGCTTCCAACATCTTCAGCTTATTTTGTTTGAATTTCATCTGAATCCATACCTGCTTTCATAATCCATAGAGCACGCATAACGAGATGATGGATCTTATGGATGTGAGCAATGAAATACAAGAAAAACTCTTGGTAGAAGCTACAATGTACCAGATGACATCGATGAGGAGGAACTTATGGGGGGTATGGCTCTTATTTGTAGCTACTCTTAGACGACTCAAACGCCAGATATTATCACCTTAAATTTACCGAGTCAACTAGTTTTTCTTGCAGTGGTAACCAGCCAGGAACCACTCTTTAGTTTAGCTTCTGTAGTTGAATTTGATCTAGCAAACTCTCTGTCTTTATCCGTTATTAGGTCCAGGATTTTACCTGAAATGTTTTTTTGCACTTTTGTTGTAAGCCCTGTACTATTAATTATTTTACTGACAAGACAGTTCTCTGTTTGCTGCGCTCATTTTGTATGTTGAAAAATGCAGAGCTTGATGCTTTGGAAGCTGATATGGACTTCGAATCAAATTCAGCCCCATCGTACCTCCAGCCAGACAAGGAGACGGATCTTGATTCTGAGCTTAATTTACCTGCTGCACCAAGTGGTTACGCGGCAGTCCCAGCAAATCGGCAACAGGTATGTCAATTGCTAGACTGATCAGTTTCTCAACATATTGATTATTGTGCTGATATCCATAGGAAAAATTGATGGCTTATGTCATTTCTCATGCAATCACAATGTTTGAAGTTGTAAACGGAGTTCTTTTATGTTGTGACATGATCTAATTTGACAGGCTAGATGCTTGAGATCATTATGAATGCATTACTGAACTCATAACTCGTGTATTTTGGGCTCAACTGCATTATGCATGCATATGTTGTTGGTGTGAACAATTTGAGCCAATAATAGCTTGATCTTAATAGTAAAAGAAATATACAGATGGAGAACATGCAAACCATTTTCATGCCAAACATGTGGTATGTGGTGGATTTCATCATGAACTTCGAAGCCTGCGTTGAACATCTCAGACGGCACATACTTTAATTTGCTTGATTCTCCCTGCTTGCAATATCAACACTTGTCAACTAGTACACTTATTTGCTCTGCTTACTTTTGTCTTTGGTGCAGGAGGATGAGCTGGGACTGCCTACGGTGCCGCACGCATCAATTGGTACCTGAAAATAACAAAAAAAGCTATTGTGTAGGTTTTTTCTCGTTGTAAATGGTTGACACGTTGTTTATGCATGGACAATATCACTGTATCTTTCCTCATATACCACTGCAATTCGTTGAACAATGTAATGCCTCTTCCCCATTGTGTTGGAATAATAGTGAGTGATAATGGGAGTGTTCTCTATACGGTTGTACACCCTGTTGTTAGTATGTCTGCTGAGTTGAATTTTGAGGTGAATTGGTATCTGCTTTTCTGATAATTAAATTATGGGACGTTGCTAGCTCTCGTGTTGTCTGTCACGGCTTTTCCTATCATCTCATCTCATCCTTCGTTAAGTTGTATTAGGCATGAAGAAAAAGAAGGCTGTATCTTTTTTCCATGGAAATCTCGTTACGAGTGCTTGAAATTAAGTGTAGTAGTTGTAAGATAGGAGAAAAAACCACAGTGGCACCAGTCACCGGTTGATGAAGCTCCTGAAGAAGCTGCCGTAACCAACAAGTTTCGGCCACCACATTCGCAACCGCCCTGTACTCGGCCTCGGCACTGGAGCGAGAGACCGTGTGCTGCCGCTTAGCAGACCATGACACCAGGTTAGCGCCGAGGAAGACACAGTAGCCTGAGGTAGACCGTCGAGTGTCTGGGCAACCTGCCCAATCAGCGTCAGAATAGGCCGTCAACTTGTTGGAGCTGCGTCGGAACAAGGTGAGACCATAGCTGCTGGTGCCGCGGATGTAGCGAAGAACACGCTTGACGAGGAGCAAATGATTAGCCCGAGGATCATGCATATGAAGACAAATCTGCTGCACAGTATAAGAGATGTCTGGCCAAGTAAACGTGAGGTACTGAAGACCTCCTGCAATGCTACGATACTCGGTCGGGTCTGCAACAGGATCACTGACCTGGCTGAAAGTTTGGAGGCAGTATCAACTGGAGTAGAGATGGATTTACACTGTAACATACCAGCTCTGTCAAGAAGGTCCAATGCATACTTCTCCTGTGAGAGGAACAGACTGTCCTTGCTGCGTGTCACAGAGATGCCCAGAAAGTAATGAAGATCGCCCATATCTGTCATACTGAACTCTGTACGAAGAGAGGCAATCAAACTGTGCAACAATGCTGAGGAAGACGCAGTCAGGATTATGTCATCCACATAGAGCAGGAGATAGGCCATGTCAGCACCACGCCGATAGACGAACAACGAACTGTCGGACTTGGAGCCAATGAAACCAACCGATGCAATGAACGAGGCAAACCGCTGAAACCATGCTCGAGGCGCCTGCTTCAAACCATAGAGTGATTTGTTGAGACGACAGACCTTATTGGGAAAGTTTGGATCAGTAAACCCAGAAGGCTGACGAGCATACACAGTCTCTGTGAGAGTGCCATTGAGGAACGCATTCTTGACGTCAAGCTGATGTATGGGCCAGTCACTTGATAAAGCAAGAGAGAGCACTGTGCGAATAGTGGCTGGCTTGACGACAGGGCTGAAAGTTTCATCGAAATCAATACCTTCGCGCTGAGTAAATCCACGGAGCACCCAACGAGCCTTGTATCGTTCCAAAGAACCATCAGACTTCATCTTGTGACGGTAGATCCACTTGCCTGTGACAATATTAGCATTGCGAGGTGGATCAACGAGGTCCCAAGTATTGTTGGAGAGAAGAGCGCCATACTCCTCAACCATGGCGGAGTGCCAATTCGGATCCTTGAGAGCACCGCGATAAGTCTTCGGTATTGGAGATAATCCCTCAACATGAAGATCAAAAATCGCCTTGGGCTGCACAATCCCTCATTTAGCACGAGTGGCCATTGGGTGAGACGGTGGCGGAGGCGGGTCCCGCTGACGGCGGGGCGGTGGCGGCGGCGCAGCAGGGGCGACGGGCGACGCAGCGGCAGGAGGCGCTGCCGCGGCAGTAGAAGCGCCCAAACCGCTGCCATGGCAGGCTGAAGCAGCGGCGGCAGGGCTCCCGGCAGGGCTCGCGGGCGTGGCCGCGGCAGGCACCCGTGGCACCGTGGCTGACGAGGACGGCGACCTTGGCGGCAACGAGGGTGACGGCGACCTTGGCGGCGTCGAGGGTGACGGCGACCTTGGCGACGTCGAGGGTGACGGCGACCGTGGCGGCGTCGAGGGTGACGGCGACCGTGGCGGCGTCGAGGGTGCCGCGGCGGAGCCCGCGGCCGGTGGGACCGTGCCTGGCACGGTGAACGGCGTCGACAACGTCGGCTGCTCAGTGTCCTGCAAAAAATCATACGATTGCAGGGAGGGAGTAGGGGACGGCGAGGACGGAGGGGAGGCAAAGGGAAACGTGGACTCATCGAACACGACATGGCGGGAGATGATGATCTTTTGGGTGGAGCGATCAAGGCAGCGATAGCCATGATGCCGGGATGGATACCCAAGGAACACACAGGGCACGGAGCGAGGCGCAAGCTTGTGCGGAGCAACGGCGGTGGTGTTGGGGTAGCATAGACATCCGAAAACCCTAAGACCAGCATAAGCAGGATCCACGCCAAGTAAGGCACGGAAGGGAACACGATCCGAGATTGCCTTGGAAGGCAGCCGATTATGCAACATGACGGCTGTGTGAAGTGCCTCGACCCAGAAACGAGGCGGCATGCTGGCCTGAATAAGGAGCGTGCGAGTAATGTCATTAAGAGTACGAATAATGCGTTCAGCTTTACCATTCTGTTGCGAAGTATATGGACATGAAAAGCGGAGTGCAATTCCATGGTGTTGGGCAAACGAATGGAGGAGGGAATTATCGAACTCGCGACCATTATCACACTGAATAGCTTGCAAGCGTGCACTAAACTGGGTGAGTGCTAATGCGTGAAGGGACGATAGGTGTGAGAAAACTTCTGACTTAGACCGTAGAGGATAGACCCATGCATACTGAGTAAAATCATCGAGACAAACGAGATAATACTTAAAGCCAGAGATACTCTCAACAGGAGATGTCCACAAATCACAGTGAATTATTTGAAACGGAGTAGTGGTTACACGATTTGTCGAGGAGAAAGGAAGACGAACATGACGACCTAACTGACAAGCATGACACAAACTACTTTTATTCTTTTCCCTAGGAATAATAGAAGAGCGAGCTAATGACTCCATGACGGGCCGCCCAGGATGCCCTAGCCGGCGGTGCCAGAGAGCGGGATCGACGACGAGGAAGGCGTATGGCCGGCTGGTGGAGGAGGGGCGGATGGAGTAGAGGACCCCGAAGCTATTGCAGCGTAGAATCTCGGTCCTGGTTAGAAGGTCCTTCACAGAAAAACCAAGAGGGTCAAATTCGACTGAGACACGATTATCAATGGTGAACTGACGAACAGACAAAAAGTTTTTGACTATGTTAGGAGCAACTAAGACATTACGAAGGTAAAGAGGACGAGAGGAAGTGGAAATAGGAAAACGTGCATGCCCGGTACCAGTGATCGGAAGGGTGGAACCGTTACCGACAACGACAACACGTCGAGAGGAAGAAGGAGGGGACACGGAGGTGAGCATACCGGGGTCGGAGGCGAAGTGGGAGGAAGCGCCAGTGTCCATCACCCACTCCCTGGTGGGTGCCTGCAGCCCCATGGTCTGGAACTGGTTCATCAGCGCGGCCTGGTCCCAGGAGGCCGTCGACGGTGTGGGTGAAGCGGGGGCACCGAGTCCATAGTTGGGCGGCGCAGGTGCGTAGCCGTAGTTGTAGGCGTAGGGGGCGGGGGCGACACCGTACGGGCTCTGAGCATAGAATGCATGCGGCGACGGGGCGTGCCTCGGCACGTAGCTGGGAGGCGGGGCATAGGCGGGCTGCTGCCGGCCGAGCATGCCCCCCTGGCCATAGGGCCACATCTGGATGGCGCCGTTCCAGGGGTGCTGCGGTGACGGCCAGGAAGGAGCGGCGGCGGTTGGCGGCGCGGCGGGCGCGGGCGCCGGGGCGGGCGCGGCGTCCTTGGCGGCGTCGGTGGCAGCCTTCTTCTTCTTCTTGCCCTTGCCAGGGCCCTTGCCAGGGTTGCCAGCGTTGGTGAAGAGGGCTGTGTCGGTGTTGCGGGCATGGCGATTTTTCCGCTTCATATCCTGAAGCGAGAGCAAGGAGCGGCACTGCGCGAAGCTCATCCCGGGCATGAGGGAGATCAGATCGGCGGCAGACTCGTACTGCTCGGAGAGGCCGTTGAGGCAGTGGACCACCATCTCAGCATCATCAACAGGAGAGCCAAGATCCGCAAGCCCATCGGAGATTGACTTGACCTTCTGAAGATAGTCGGTCATGCTCATCTCGCCCATCTTGACATCACCGAGCTCGGCCGTTAGGTGGAGCTGGCGATTGATCTTGTGGTCGTTGAAGAGGCCGTTGATGCTGTTCCATAGCTCGACGGCGAGGGGATCGTCACCGGGCGTCATGACGGCGTCGAGGATGCTGAGCGAGACAGACCCATAGAGCCAGGAGACGACGGTGGCGTCGAGAAGGGACCACTCCGGTGTCGGCGCAGCAGGGGCGTCGGCGTCGAGGTGATCCAGGAGGGCGTACTTGCGGCAGGCGGCGCGGAAGAAGGTGCGCCATTGACGATGAACGCCGGTGTCAAGCGCGAGCTCGACGGGGACGTGCCCCTTGATGGAGTGGAGGCCGACGGTCTGGGCGTGCAGCGAGGTCAGAGAGAAAGACCCCGCGCTCGACCCGGCGCCGGACCCGTTGGCGGCGGATGCGAGGGCGAGCTTGGCCTTATTGGCGTCGGCGGCGTCCTGGACTTCCTTGGCCGCAGCGAGGGCCTTGGCGGCCTCATCACCATCGGAGAGAGACATCGGAGGGGTGCGCGAGGGGCGATAGCGCTAGGAGGCGCTGGCGACGACGGCGCGCGGTGGTGGTCTCCGCGGCGGCGGAAGGAGGAGGGCGGCACAGGCCTAGGGTTAGGGTTGATACCATGTAAGATAGGGGAAACCACACGTTGTGGTGCCTTGTATTGCTCATTATATAGACTTACAAGGCTGAGTTCGTACCGTATAATACACGGACAGTTATACACGGACTACACATATACAACCATATATCTATACAAATACAATATGGTTATATATTCTAACAGTAGTAAATTATCTATTGCTCCATCCAAAGGACAAGGACTACATACGTGTGCCCTCCAACCCTCTGTAAGCCCTTTTACTTTGTACTGCTATACTTTTCTTGATTTATGTACCTTTATCTGTGTGTTCACATTGTCCTGTTTACACATCGAACACTTGATCATTGTGATCGTTCCTGCTTGGTCCAAGGTATTTTACTTTGATACCCAGAGAACAATAAAGCGGGATGACATGATAATGCGTCAGTTTGGGATTCCATTTTTTCATCTTCAGGTTCATGGAAGCAATAATAATAGTTACTAGCGGGTGAAGGCGCGGCGACACGCCGCGCCCGTGCAAGTGACCTTGACTTGTACACTTGTTATAATTGTTTAAAAACTATAAGAACAATAAAGTACACATGCCGGATGAGTGGAAAAGTATAACTGGCTAAACATTATGGGGTACATTGCATTGGCTAGATGGTACAAATTTTCTAATGAGAAAAGAAAAGCCAGTGAAGTACAATAGTTTGTTTACAGGAAAGAAATTTCATATTCTCAACAACTATTTCATATTCTCAACAACTATTTCGTACTATTTCATATATTGATCGAACAATCAGCAATGGGTACAGATACCCATGACCTAGGTAACCGACATCAAGTAGACATGGGCCGGAGAGGACGTGCGGGAGAGGGTGCTAGCCTCTTCCGTCGTTGCGCTGTCATCGCCGATGCACATCTTTCCTAGAGAAGAGGGTGGAGAAGATGACGATGTGGTGCAGCTCCGTTGGTCGAGACCGCCGCTTGCGTCTCCTAGGGAACTACTGTCTTAGTCATCGATCAAGTACCAGTGCATCTTCTCCAATCTCCTGTTGATTCGGGAGCGACCTCCATATATAGCCACATTTCGTCCATCAGAGGAGAGGGAGAGGAGAGGCATGGGAAGGCATCACAGGGTGAGGGGACCGCTGGCGGTAGCGAGAAGGAGGGGCCTACCACGGGACGATAGGCGGTGGATGTAGAGGAGGAGGGGACATGTGTGGATGGAAGAGAAAATAGGAGTGGCTGGAGGCGGGGAAGAATAAATAGGAGAGTTTCATGAAAGAGGAGGAGGGTTCGATCTAAACGATGGATTCCATTTTGATGCTGAGTGAAAGCGGTGAATTGAACAATGGTGACTCAACCAAACCAACACAGATCAAAAACTGATAGAGTGAGCATAGCTCAGTTGGTTAGGTTCTTGTGGTCGAACCAGCACATCAGGGTTTAATTCATAGACTTGGCACTGGTGCTCGTATTTTCCTGAATTTATTACATGCCTTCCGGCGATGTGCGTTCAGTGAGAGGAGATGTTCCCGTTGACGATGAAAGTGTCGGTGATGACTTCGTCAATCTCAAATTTTTGTGTCGGCTCAGTATCAAGGATGTACTCATAGGGGTAAGTTGTGCGTGTGTGCGTTCGTAGGGGTGATTGTATATGCGTGTATGCTGGCATATGCATTGTATTGCGTTAAAAGAACGGTAGCAAACAGAAAAGAAAAAACCAGTACGTAGAGCGCCCTGTGGTTGGATGGTTAGGAGGATAGTGGTATCCCCTACCCACAAGAGTTCAAGTCACAAACTTAACATTCGTACTCGCATTTTTCTAGATTTATTGCAGGTCTTCCGGCGATTTGTGCTCAGTAAGAGGAGACATTTTCGTGGACTATGAAAGCGTTTGTGAAGAATTCGTCAATCTCAAGATGATGTGGCGGCTCAATCTTTCGCAGGTGCTCATGTGGGTAGGGTGTAATCATGTGGGTAGGGTGTGCGTGCATGCATTATAGGGATGAGTGTATGTGTATGTATGAGCGTATGCATCTATACTGTGTAAAAAAAACCAGTGCGCAATATGTACTCAATCAAGATGATGTGCGGCTCAGTCACTCGGAGATGCTCATGTGGATATGATGTAGTGCATGCGTTTATATGAATGAGTGTATGCATGTATGACATGTGTCTGTACTGTTTTGAAAAACCAATGTAATCTATATGTGTTAAGAGAAAACACTATGTAGTAAATCAAATGGAAAATGTGGACACGTGTCAACAGGAAAAGCACTTCTATCAATACACCTGAAATGCACGACAGGGCTGCTGGCTTAGTAGCTTTAATTGTTTTATATATAAAGAGACAAATATTAGTCCTTCCCTACAACCCTCTGTTTTTTTTTGAACAAAACAAGGCACCAACCGGTGCCAAATTTCATTTCAGCTCATAAGATAAGTACAACAGTGATTACAGAGGCCAGAAGATAAAAACAAGAAGAAGTACAGCCATAGAAGAAGAGCTGAAAGGAGAAGCAAAGATAGGTTGAGGAAAAACTCAACCAGATGAACCACAAGCTATGACAACACTTGGCTATTTGTATCTGGCATGTCTATACTGCAACCCCCCATAGCTAAAACTATTGGCAAAGTATTATAGATAAGAAAAGATCAGCCAGAAGATACATAGCTGCTTGCAGTTGCTGGTAGGCTGCAGGATGAGAGAACATCATCAGAGAGGTAGATCGGCAATAGGTTTGTTGAACCAGCCTTCCCCAGCTCCTCATGAACAGAATACAAGCTTGTAGTGAACAATACAAGGAGATGAAAGCCAGCACTCTCTGCAAAAGACAAAGAGAAAATCCTACTGATAGGCACATGAGAGTTAAAAACAATATATAGTATGCAGATTAACGCCCTGAATCTGGAAGTTAGAAAAAAGAGAAATCATAGGGCAAGACCGATGGGAATGAGCATAAGCCGAGCAAGAAATTTGGTTGGAAACATTAGATCTAAAAACCTGTTGTGCAAGATTGTGGGCAACACCATTAATTTCCCTGGAAATATGGAACACTTGGGCATTCAGATTAGTGGTGTCTTTAAAGAAATGAGCACTATAAATACACATGCACCACCAAGGTCACCTTCCATCATCCAAACATCACACACCTAGACCACAAACATCAAAGGCAAGCAAGTAGTAGTAACCACAAATCCAACATGAAGACCTTCCTCATCATTGCCCTCCTTGTTATGGCAATGAGCATCGCCACTGCTGCTAGGCAGCTAAACCCTAGCGGCAAAGAGTTGCAATCACCACAACAACTATTTTCCCATCAACAACAACCATTTCCGGAACACCAATCATATTCGCAACAAGCATATCCACAACAACCATATCCACCACAACAACCATATCCATCACAACAACCATTTCCCACACCGCAACAACAATTCCCCCAGCAACCACAACAACCATTTTACCAACCCCAACAGCCATTCCCCCTACAACCACAAAATCCATTCCCCCAGCAACCCCAACAACCACAACAACCTTTCCCCCAGCCCCAACAACCATTCCCCTGGCAACCACAACAACCTTTCCCCCAGCCCCAACAACCATTCCCCTGGCAACCACAACAACCTTTCCCCCAGCCCCAACAACCATTCCCCTGGCAACCACAACAACCATTTCCTCAGACCCAACAACCAATTCCCCAACAACCATTCCCTCTGCAACCACAACAACCATTCCCCCAGCAACCCGAGCAACCGCAACAACCATTTCCCCAGTCCCAACAACCATTCCCTCAGCAACCAGAATAAATAATTCCGCAACAATCCCAACAACCATCCCCCCTGCAGCCGCAACAACCATCCCCCCAACAACCATTTCCACAGCCCCAACAACCATTCTCCCAGCAACCAGAACAAATAATTACCCAACAACCCCAACAACCATTCCCTCTCCAACCACAACAACCATTCCCCCAGCAACCACAACAACCATTTCCCCAACCCCAACAACAATTCCCCCAACAACCAGAACAAATAATTGCCCAACAACCCCAACACCAATTCCCCCAGCAACCACAACAACAATTTTCCCAACCCCAACAACAAACCCCCCTGCAACCACAACAACCTTTTCCCGAGCCACAACAACCATTCTCTTGGCAACCACAACAACCATTTCCCCAGCCGCAACAACCATTCCTCTCGCAACCACAACAACAATTTCTCCACCCCCAACAACAAATTCCTTATCAACCACAACAACCATTCCTTCTGCAACCACATCAACCATTCCCCCAGCAACCACAACAAACATTCCCCCTGCAACCGCAACAACCATCTCCCCAGCAACCATTTCCCCAACCACCACACCAACCCCAACAACCTTACCTACAACATCAACCATATGGGAGTAGTGTTATAGACATCGTTTACCAATGAAATGAAGACTTGTAATACTAGACGGGTGGATCATCGTTGTTTAGTCAATGGGCGTTCAATGTAACGATGATAAATAAAGTGATGTGCACCATCATGTGTAACCCCAATCTATACTAGTTCAAACATGGGAATAAAAGACAAAGACATTTCTTGTCACAAGGACATTGTTGGTAATTGTTACATTCATGCCATATTTAGATTTTCATCCATAACTACAATCAGAGTCTTATGCATTATCTACCTATTTATGAAGTAAAGTCATATGAACCTAACATAATTAATGGCTGTGAAACTTGGTTTAAATTGAAGTACTACTCCATATTGAGTTCTTGCAACTAGATAAGATGAAGGGATGACTGAATTTATTCCTTCTAGTTTGCTTGCACATGTAACTTGAGATTAAAGATCGTAGTATTACAATTTACCTACAAAAGTTCCATCATGATGAAGATGATCTATTTGGTATAAATACCCAATGGTTGAAAGATTTATTAAAAGTTGTGTTGGTCACACTATCATTAGATATATTATGGGTGTCGGATACATGATTTTTTTTTAAACTTCAACCCTCCTTTATTATTCATAAGAAACGTCCCACCGTTTACAAGCATGGGGACATTCTCCTTTGTAGAAGACTCTAACCAAAGAATAGGAGGGGAAAATATAGCCAACCTAGCCAATTCATGTGTAGGATGAAGAGATAGCAAAACATACATGATATATGTTGGTTGTCGTTTTATTTTTTGGTAACTCTACTTCTGGTGTTATTGCTTGAGTCTACTTTGCACACCCTCATTAAAAATAATTTAGTTCGCGCCTTCAAGCCAAAATACCATATCACTCAACCCCTGTGTGGGAAGGTGTGGTTTGGTCAACCACGAGTCCACGCGCCGCATGCTTATGTGACGAAGAGCAAAGTCAATGCATGGAATTCCTTCTTGACCATCTCCTGCAATAGCACCTAAAACAATCCCCCAGGCCAGCTAGGGTCTGGCCCCTACTTGGAAGCCCGTTCCTGTGTCATCAATGTCGCTCATGCAGGGCATTGCACCTGATGACGGTAAACTTGTTATGGACGTCAGAGAGCCGGTAGAGAAAAGAAGCAGAATGACTGATTTCGCCGCAATAGAGACTTGGGTGTCTGAATATTCTCTCAATACTTGGCTCCCTCTCGCCCTTTGCGCCATTGGCGCAACGGGTCATCTAGTATATAAAAAGTCAAGGGTACAACATGTCCGTCTCCGACACTATACACATCCTACCCACACTACAACACCAAGTCCAATGTAACCCGAACTCGTAAATAATATTCCACACAAACTCATCAGATGTAGGCCCTTGCCAACGACATTAAAAAACTCACGACAACCTCAAGACTTGGGCCATAACGCAAAAGCCAGCCCATCAACACTAGGATGACTGCAAATTTGTTATCACTTTAATCGACGCAAATTCAGGAAGCTCGAAACCTCTCTCTACGTCGGAAGCTAAACTCCTGATATAAAAAAATAAATGCAAAAAAATCCATGCGGCTATCAAAGGGGACAGAAACACTAGATATTTTCATGTCGCATGAATGCAGGTAGGCGGGAGGCTGATGTGAATGCAGCGAGGTTTCTCGACACAAACCGGGGTGTGTCCGCGGTGTCATAGTCCGGGTTCCCCTAGAGCTCCCCTGATTTGTGGTCAGGCTACGGGATTTAGAGCTCCCCTGATTTGTGGTCATGCTACGGGATTTCAGACGTCACGACCGGTCCAGACTGATTTAGTGATCCGTGTTGGAGGGATGCAAGTGCCTGAACCATTCAATTCGAACATTTGGGGCGTTTTGGTGATCCGGGTAGGAGATGCCCTAAGAATTTAAGTTACACGAGAAATTTGCCAAGGAGAAAAAAAAAATCCCAGAAGTGTAGCGCCGCATATATATACCGCCGAATTTGAATACATGAGATGCGATTAATATGCACGATGACAAGGAAAAGTCATGGATTAACCCATGGGCATATGAACCCACTTTGAAAAACCCATTTTTACTTGCCAAAAAAATATGAAAAAAGTTTCATGCATACATCTTCACATTTTATGTGCGCACAGAAAATTTCGTGAAAAAATAAATTTTTATTTGGCCTGTGCAAAAAAGACAAAAATATATGTCATGAAACGCTGTTTAGGAGCACTGAAATTTGTCTTTTTTGCAGAGGCAAAATAAAGAGATTCTTTCACAAAACTTTGTGCCGCACACACATGTTGCGAAGATGTATGTGTGGAATTTTGTTTCAGAATTTTTAACATTTTAAAACGCATTTAAAATACATTTTTAGAAAGTGGGTTCATATACCCATGGGTTCAGTACGTCCACACTCAGGAAGACAACTACTACAATACTCATTCATCACTCTGCTTTCGAATCATGCATGCATGATCTTGCTTTGCGTTCTCACTTTGTAAGAATAGCTTCTAGCAGCTGGGCAGTGGAAGATCTCAAAGTAGGCGATACCGGAGAGCTGCCAAAGAAGCCATCATATAGAGCATAATTCACAGTGGCTGAGTTGATCTCAGCGTTGACCTGGGATGCACCTTGGCCTGTCGAAATCGAGACCTGCAGAAGCACAAGTTACAGGATGAAAACAAATTCTAGCACTGTCCGCGATCAATTGCAACAAGTTACTTCCATTCGTCGATCTTTCTTTCTCTTTTCCCACAAACTTGGATCAATGATTTTGAACTTTTTTTTAGATGAATAATACTGGTCAATCAAATTTATGTGCAAGTTAATCAAGGTGCTCCGTTGTTGACTTTCAAGTTTACTGCCGGGTTATCAAAAAAGATACTCCTATGAAGTATAAAAACAAGGCTAACAGCATGGTGTCTAGTATATTGCATTTAAAAACAAGACATTGCTTTTTGAATTAAAAAAAAAACAAGACATTGGATAGCTGCTGTTCAATTTCCAGTCAACTGTTGATATGTTCTGCAACTAGGATAGCACAACACCGAAACCACTCGTTCCGTTACCAGAATCTTTGCATTTCCATATATGCAAGTTTATAGTTGGTTTTCTAGTACTAGAACAGAACTAATACTCATAAATAATGCTTAATACAGCTACACGCAACTACTCAGAGCTGAGACACGGCTTGGGAAGACTGACATTCAGATTCAGGACTGTTCGCAAAACAGATACTATACTTAAATCCCCTTTCAGTCAATAAGAACAACCCCCTTTCAATCAATAAGAAAAATGTGATTTCGCAATAAAGTAATTGGTCTAGTGTTAAGCCTGGAGAGAAATGTATCTTAATTTCACAACAAGATATGCCTGTGTTTTCTTGCTGTGCCTGCAGAAGAGTCTATTGTTTTCTACAAACAATTCTTGACGAACTTGCTTAAAATGTTCACTGAAGTGGGTTTGGTTTGACTGTTAACAAACTCACCAGCATTCTTGAGGGTTCCAACCAAGTCAAATAGATGCTTGTCACCTAGGAAGTTACTCCAGAAGGTCGACAAAGAAGATTCTTCCTCATCGGTCGGTTTCTGATTCCGGCGAGCAATAACATCATCCAAGGCCTTCACAAATGTTTTGCCATCAACATCTCTAAAGAGAGTTATGCTCAGAGATTTCACAACCGGTGCTGCATTGTGTATTTGTGTAGCACGTGTTTCCATCAGCGTGTATTACAGATTCATGAACTCACTCACTGTCTCACTCCTCGGGCTATTTGCTAGCTGGAGTCTGGCTCTTACCTTTAAAAATGGAGTTGAAACCCGAGGAGGCATCGAAGGTCTCGATGCCAACCTTTTCCCTCCACCGCTCGGTATCGAGCCTGATGGAGTCATCCATATAGAACGCAGCGGCGTATACCTTGACGAAGAACTTGTCTCTGTAACCTAGAGTGAGCTAGCTAGAATTCAAATCGCAAACTGTAATAAACCATATACGAGTTAACGATTTTGATCTCGGAAGAAGGACACGCGCAAAGAAGATGTACCTGTGCCAAGAATGATCAGAGGACCCGTGTAGCTCGGAACATTTAACTCTCTAGGGAATTTCACATTTTTTGCCGTCTTCCACCACAAAAGCATCACCAACTACAGCCAGAGTACAACACAAAGGAACGATGAGTTGTGCTTATGGGTTACGATTGACATAGTTGAGAGTTGATCCAGAACAAATCTTCAATGAAATAAGTTAAATCAGGAAAAATTAAGCAATAGCACTAGAGCAATTTCACATCCTATTCTCTGAATTTTGAAACTGCAGCCTAACAGTGGCGACATTTTGATTACGTGACTACATTTTTTTTTTGAAACGTCACCGGGGGGCAGGAAAAACTGCCCACCTGAATTTTCATTAAACCAACGATCAAGGGGACAACAGAGAGAGGTTTTTTTTACAGCTGCTCAGAGGGGCAGCGAGAGGGAGAGTGGGGTAGGGAGGGAGGAGCTAGTACAACACAGCTAGACATTGCACCCAGGCTTCCAGAATTGTTTTACAAATGGTGCGAGAGCATCACCATCTCCAGAGGGAGACATCAGCGGAAATGTTGCGGGCCACGCCCAGCGGCAGAAGGCTTTGAGCACGAAAAACCTTTGCATTCCTGCTCTTCCAAATATTCTAGAGCACGGCGATGCACGTAGTGGCTTGGAGACGAGGCTGGGCAGGGAAGCCGCCGCCACTGGCAGAGCACATGGCTTCCACCGAGAGAGGCACAGGGGTGCCAGGCGAAGCCAGGGTCCAGATAGCACGGGCGTGGACGCATTCGAGCAGCAAGTGTTCCAGGGACTCCACACCTCCACAGAACACACACGCAGCGCTGTCGATGATATGTCTCCGGTGGAGAAGAGCAGCACACGGCAGCCGGCGACGATGGCAAAGCCAGAGGAAGAACTTGCACCTCCCGGGGGCGAAGCTGCGCCAAATAGTTGGCGCGAAGGAGTCCACCGCGTGAACCTCCATGGCGGCACGATACACTCCTCTGGCCGAAAATCTGTCTCCGGAGAGGCGAAGGAGACGCTCATCCGGTATGCCAGGGCGCAGCGCCACGCCTTGGAGCTCCGCCCTTAGTCCGGCCAGCTCGGCGCGGGCGACCGTGGAGAGCCTCGGTCGAAGCTGGCACTCCAGGCCCACGAGGGCAGCAGCGACACACGCATTGGGGCGCAGAGAATGAGAGAAAAGGGCTGGAAATTTGGATTCCAGTGTTTCTTGGCCGAGCCATAAGTCGCGCCAGAAAGCCGTGCGATGTCCATCCCCCAAGACGCACCTTGTACATGCACGGAAGCTGGGGAGGAGGGCCAGGAGGGACTTCCATGTAGGAGTGTACAGACGCCCGGGATCCCCGAGATCACGACTGGTCGACCAGCCGTACAACGCAAAGAACCAACCATGCCACCCTGTTGCATCAGAGGAGTGGATCTTGTCAAGGAGCTTCATGAGCAGGCACAAGTTTTGCAGCCGCATGTCTCGAACACCCAGGCCATCGCGCTCACGGGGGATGCAGACCTGAGACCATGCCACCTTGCACCGCGCTCCATTGACAGTGGGTTCATTGGCCCAGAAGAAAGCACGACATTTTTTCTCAAAGCTGGAGTGAGTGCCTTCCGCAAGCTGGAGCGAACCCATGGCATATGTGGGCAGCGAAGTGAGGACGGCGTCCATTAGCGTCCACTTGCCCTTAGAAGATAGCAGCATACCACACCACCCAGCAAGCCATTTATCCACTCTTGCAATCAAAGGAAAGAAATCCCACCAGCTTCAGCTTCGCAGCGGAAAGGGGCAAGCCGAGGTATTGTTGGGGGAGGGCTGCCACAGGACAACCAAAAACTGCCGCAAGCTGGGCCGCAGCCGCGGGGGGGGGGGGGGGGGGGGACGTTGATGGGAACAAAGGTGCACTTTTCGAAGTTCAGCCCCAGACCAGTATTCGCAGCAAAAGTGTCAAGCACACTCCGAAGCTTGGCAACCTGGACCAGGTCAGCCTTGAGGAGAATCAGTGTGTCATCCGCGTACTGGAGGACCGGGCAGGGGAGCTCAGGGTCCAGAGGATGCTGGAGCCCCCCCTCGGCGGCGATGGAGAGAACAAAGCGCTGAAGCACATCAGCCACCAGGATAAAAAGGTATGGGGAGGCGGGGTCCCCTTGACGGAGCCCTTTCTTACAAGCAATCCATGCCCCAGGGACCCCGTTGAGCACAACAGCAGAGCGACTTGAGGTGTTAAGGTCTTGGACCCATCGACGCCATCTGCTCGGGAAACCCTTGGCTTTCAGCACACGATCAAGCGCCACCCAGGAGACAGAATCAAATGCTTTTCGAAAATCCAGCTTAAGTACCACCGTCGGCTGCTTTCGTTTGTGGCAGCATTGCACAAGCTCGGCAGCCAGGACAAAGTTTTCCGAGATGCAACGACCGCGCAGGAAGCCAGTCTGTTCCGGATGCACCAGGAAAGGGATCAGCGGTTGGAGGCGGGTCATCATTAAACGAGACAACATCTTGGGCGGGCAGTTCTGGAGGTAGATGGGGCGGAAATTTGACGGCATGGTTGGGGCATCCACCTTCAGCAGAAGAGCAATGAACGCCCGATTGAGACCGGAGAGGTCAGCCTTGTGATCATAGAAATCAGTCGCAAGCCCCATCAGATCGCCGGAGAGCAGCGGCCAGGCATGCTTGAAGAACTCAGGGCCAAACCCGTCCGGCCCCGGCGAGGTCCCAGTCCTCATCCCGAAGACAGAGGCTTTGATCTCCGCAGGAGAGAAAGGAAGCTCCAAGGCAGCCAATTGGAGGGCGTCCAGGCGCGCCCCGTCCATCAGCAGATGCAGGTCCAGGGAATCCTCCACCGGTGTTGCTGTCCCCAGCAGCTCCAGGTAGAAGTCCCTAAGGATACTCGCTTTGTCTTTGTGTGCCTTGTGTTCCACCCCATCCCGAACAAGACAGGCGATCTTGTTGCCCCGAAGTCGAGCAGAAGCACAGGCGTGGAAGAATTTGGTGTTCTCATCGCCGAGGACACAGAACCGGATTTTTGCACGCCGTCTCCAAAAGGCAGCGGACAACTCCGCCTATGTTGTCTCAACATAGCCGGTCCCAAGCCCGGGTAAAGGAGGAGGGTTGTGATAGGCTTGGCGAGCCAACGTCAAAACTCAGCCACTCTTATCGAGATGAAACCCAATAGATTTTTGTTGGGGCGTAACCCTCTCAGTGACGGGCCACATCGGAACCCGGGTGTGGTGGAAAATGGGCAAGGGCCAGGCCGTCACCCCCAGGTGGCGCGCCGTATCGTGATCTGGATACGGTGGCAAGTGAGCGAGGATCGGGTCGTCGCATCCTTAGTGGCGCGCTACACCGGCGCCCGGGTGTAGTGGAAATTGAGCTAGGGTCTTCGCATTTGACTCGACGAGTGCGAAGGGTAAGGAAGCTAGCCGAGCCTAGGAGGATTCGCTTAGGTAGCTGGAACGTAGGTTCTCTGACAGGTAAGCTTCGGGAGGTAGTTGATACAACGGTGAGGAGAGGCGTTGATATCCTTTGCGTCCAAGAGACCAAATGGAGGGGACAAAAGGCGAAGGAGGTGGAGGGTACCGGCTTCAAGCTGTGGTACACGGGGACGGTGGCAAACATAAATGGAGTAGGCATCTTGATCAGCAAGAGCCTCAAGGATGGAGTGGTAGACGTCAAGAGACGTGGGGACCGGATTATCCTGGTCAAGCTAGTAGTTGGGGACTTAGTTCTCAACATTATCAGCACGTATGCCCCGCAAGTAGGCCTCAATGAGAACACCAAGAGGGAGTTTTGGGAAGGCCTAGAGGACATGGTTAGGAGTGTACCGATTGGCGAGAGGCTCTTCATAGGAGGAGACCTCAATGGCCACGTGGGCACATCTAACACAGGTTTTGAAGGGGTGCATGGGGGATTTGGCTATGGCATCAGGAACCAAGAAGGAGAAGATGTCTTAAGCTTTGCGCTAGCCTACGACATGATCGTAGCTAACACCCTCTTTAAGAAGAGAGAATCACATCTAGTGACTTACAGTAGTGGGCAACGCTCTAGCCAGATTGATTTCATCCTCTCGAGAAGAGAAGACAGGCGTGCATGCCTAGACTGTAAGGTGATACCCGGAGAGAGTGTTGTCCCTCAGCATAAGCTTGTGGTTGCTGACCTTCGCTTTCGAATTCGTGTCCAGCGGGACAAGCGTGCCAAAGTTGCTAGAACGAAGTGTTGGAAGCTCAAGGGGGAGGTAGCTCAGGCGTTCAAGGAGAGGGTCATTAAGGAGGGCCCTTGGGAGGAAGGAGGTGATGTAGACAACATGTGGATGAGGATGGCGACTTGCATTCGTAAGGTGGCCTCAGAGGAGTTTGGAGTGTCCAAGGGAAGTAGAAGAGAAGCTAAAGATACCTGGTGGTGGAACGATGATGTCGAGAAGGCAATTAAGGAGAAGAAAGATTGTTTCAGACGCCTATATCTGGATAGGAGTGCAGACAACATAGAGAAGTACAAGATGGCAAAGAAGGCCGCAAAGCGAGCTATGAGTGAAGCAAGGGGTCGGGCGTATGAGCACCTCTACCAACGGTTAGACACGAAGGAAGGCGAAAGGGACATCTATAAGATGGCCAAGATCCGAGAGAGGAAGACGAGGGATGTTGACCAAATCAAGTGCATCAAGGACGGAGCAGATCAACTCCTGGTGAAGAACGAGGAGATTAAGCATAGATGGCGGGAGTACTTTGACAAGCTGTTCAATGGGGAGAGTGAGAGCTCTACCATTGATTTGGACGACTCCTTTGATGATACTAGCAGGCGTTTTGTGCGGCGAATCCAGGAGTCGGAGGTCAAGGAGGCTTTAAAGAGGATGAAAGGAGGCAAGGTGATGGGCCCTGATTGTATCCCCATTGAGGTGTGGAGAGGCCTTGGGGACATAGCGATAGTATGGCTAACCAAACTTTTCAACCTCATTTTTCGGGCAAACAAGATGCCAGAAGAATGGAGACGGAGTATATTAGTACCAATCTTCAAGAACAAGGGGGATGTTCAGAGTTGTACTAATTACCGTGGAATTAAACTGATGAGCCATACAATGAAGCTATGGGAGAGAGTCATTGAGCACCGCTTAAGAAGAATGACAAGCGTGACTAAAAATCAGTTTGGCTTCATGCCTGGGAGGTCGACCATGGAAGCCATCTTCTTGGTACGACAACTTATGGAGAGATATAGGGAGAAAAAGAAGGACATGCATATGGTGTTCATTGACTTGGAAAAGGCCTATGATAAGATACCGCGGAATGTTATGTGGTGGGCCTTGGAGAAACACAAAGTCCCAGCAAAGTACATTACCCTCATCAAGGACATGTATGATAATGTTGCGACAAGTGTTCGAACAAGTGATGGCGACACTGATGACTTCCCGATTAAGATAGGACTGCATCAAGGGTCATCTTTGAGCCCTTATCTTTTTGCCTTGGTGATGGATGAGGTCACAAGGGATATACAAGGAGATATCCCATGGTGTATGCTCTTTGCGAACGATGTGGTGCTAGTCGATGAGAGTCGGACGGGGGTCAACATGAAGTTGGAGTTATGGAGGCAAACCTTGGAATCGAAAGGTTTTAGACTTAGTAGGACTAAAACCGAGTACATGAGGTGCTCTTTCAGTACTACTAGGCACAAGGAGGAGGAGGATGTTAGCCTAGATGGGCAGGTGGTGCCGCAGAAGGACACCTTTCGATATTTGGGGTCAATGTTGCAGAAGGATGGGGATATCGATGAAGATGTGAACCATCGAATTAAAGCCGGATGGATGAAGTGGCGCCAAGCTTCTGGCATTCTCTGTGACAAGAGGGTGCCACAAAAGCTAAAAGGCAAGTTCTATAGGACGGCGGTTCGACCCGCAATGTTGTATGGCGCTGAGTGTTGGCCGACTAAAAGGCGACATGTGCAATAGTTAGGTGTGGCGGAGATGCGCATCTTGAGATGGATGGGTGGCCACACAAGGAAGGACCGAATCCGGAATGATGATATACGAGATAGAGTTGGGGTAGCGCCAATTGAAGAGAAGCTTGTCCAACATCGTCTGAGATGGTTTGGACATATTCAGCGCAGGCCCCCAGAAGCCCCAGTGCATAGCGGACGGCTAAAGCATGCTGAAAATATCAAAAGAGGCCGGGGTAGACCGAACTTGACATGGGAAGAGTCCGTAAAGAGAGATCTGAAGGATTGGAGCATCACCAAAGGACTAGCCATGGACAGGGGTGCGTGGAAGCTTGCTATCCATGTGCCAGAACCATGAGTTGTTGTTGTTGTTGTTGTTGTCTCCAAAAGGCAGCGGACCTTTTCAGATGCACGGACAATGAGCTCTGGACTAAGGAGCGAAGGAGAAACTTGGAGGAGATCCCTAGAGGCAATAATAAATGTTATTGATTATCTCCCTGTTCATAATTAGGTTTATGTTCCATGCTATAACTGCTAAGGTTCTTGAGTCTACAATAACCACGAGGCTCGGAGGAAGACTCATATGCACGTGTGGAATAATAAACGGTAAAATGCATTCCTAGTCTGGCCTCTAAGACTAGCTCAAGTGTTGCATGATGGTTATGTTTTCCTGATCATGGGCATGTCTATGCCAGCAACTTTGAGGGCACAATGTTGGAAGAACATTTGTGTTGAATCGACCCGTATTGATGTTATGCTATGAGATACATTCGTCATAAGTTAATGGTTAATAACACAGAGAAGGTTAACGTTTGCATGATTCCTTAGACCATGAGAGTATCGAGTTTCTTCATGCTTGCTTCATGAACTTTGGGGTTTGTTAAACGTCATCCGTAAATGGGTGGCTATTACGGCGGCTTACGGGTTCATGGAAAAGTATGTCAAGTAACTTGATAGCTCAAGATTGGGATTTGCTCCTCCGACGATGGAGAGATATCTCTGGGCCCTCTCGGTGTTACGGTATCCATCATCGTCTGGCCAGACACTTTGTGATTTGATCACGGGGATGCCAGAACACAGAAACGAGAAAAGAGAACAATACCGGTAACGAGGTAACTGGCATAGTGAACAAGTTGTTGATCCACGGGGATGCCAACATATCTCACCTCGGGTATTTGTAACATATCGCGAAGCAACAGGAATAGCACACGGCAACTGGAGGTTCACTCGAATATTCATTCGTGTGGGTATGGGGGTCAATATGGGTGTCCACGGCTCCGATGTTGATCATTGATCGGAATGGGTTCCGGGTCATGTCTATACTTCACCGAACCTATAGGGTCACACGCTTAAGGGTCATCTATCTGTTGAATACTAGACAGGGAGTCTGAGAGAAATTCACCGAAAAAGTTTCGGAGACAACGAAAGAGTTCCGGAGAGAGAGAACACCGGAAGAGTTTCGGTAAAACCGAAAAGTTGTTTCGGAGTGTACCATAAAGTCAAATTGGTTTCGGCACATGCCTGGAAATTATTGGAAGGTACCAGAATTGTTCCGGTAACTTCTGAGATTTTTCACAGACAAAAACCGGAAATGTTCCGGACTGCCGGAACTGCTTTAGTTGCTTTTCACAGATGAAAATCACTAAACCGAAAAGTTGTTTTGGAGTACACCATAAAGTCAAAATGGTTTCGGCACATGCCTGATAATTCTTGGAGGGTGCCAGAATCGTTCTGGAAACTTTCTGGAATTTTCCGGGATGAAAACCGAAAATGTTCCGGAGCTGCCGGAACCGCTTCAGATGCTTTTCGCAGATGAAAATTAAACCGGAATTGTTTCGGAACGCGTTGAAAATTATTTTAGTGGGTACTGGAAATGTTCTAAGGCCACATGAATATTTTCAGTTCGAACGGACGCTGAAATATGTCGTCGTGAAAAGTGAAAGTGCTTTTTGGATTACTTTATGGAAAGCCACCTTTTGAGGCTTTACTCACAAATATCTCTAGGGATGACATGGAAGGATAAGGGCTGCCCACTTGCTTTTACCTTTGTGCCCTTGTGAAGGGCATTTTGGGTATTTCAAGTGTCACCCTACCCCTTGGGTTTTCCTATAAATAGAGGTGGAGATGCACTCTCCACACTCACTCTTTTCTCACATACACATGCCATCTGATGTTATCTGGCTTCTCTCTCCCTCCCAGTGAAATAGTTTCGTAGAGCCGAAAGGCTGTCTGGGTTCCGGTGGGAACTAGTTCTGGACGGCGAAGCCCTGCCGGATAGATGACACCGTATGTGTGCAACTCTGTAGAGAGATCGTAGTTTCGGTCTTAGTTCGAGAGTGCCTCCCGAAGGGCTGTCCGAGTGACTGTTCGAGTTTTGAAGGTCCTCCCGAAGGGCTGTCCGAGTGACTGTCCGGGTTTCGATGGTCCTCCCAAAGGCCTGTCCGTGACACCGTCCGGGGGACTGTCCGACCGCCTCCCGAAGGGCTGTCCGTGGGGCGGATGAGGGTATACATCCTCGCGGTTGGGAGGTTGTAAATCCTAGCTGCGGGGATCTGCACCGCCGATCGTCATCGACTCTACTTCCACTGCTCTACGAGTCGGTAACGAAATGATCAAACCTTGTATGAAGTCTCCATAGTGGTCCTGGGCTGGTACGTATGTCGGAATTTTTTTGTTTTCTGCTGCGTTACCCTACAGTGGTATCAGAGCCGTGCTATGCGTTGATGCAGGTTGCGATCTAGAATACATAGAGATGTATGGGTGTTGCACAATATAATTAGGTAGTAGATGAGTTCTATTACTAAAAATTATTTGTGCGGGTAGCAGATGAAATCTGTTACCCGATGTTCTTGTTGCTTCCCTGGAATTTGCATATTTCTGATCTTGATAACAGTATGGTGGAGTTTCAATGTTCTGGAAATCCGCGATCCTGATTGATCAACGAAGTGCTAACAGTTCATTGAATTCCACCGTAGTTAAAACGAAAGATGAAATTTTGCAGACGAAAGGGCAATGCAGATATGATCTGCACGGGGGTCACGCGTATGACGAAGTTTAGTATGGGGATCGAGATTTTATTATCTCGTGTTTCATACACCCCGCAATGTTAATCTAGCAACTTGGATTATCATGCTTGATGATGGACGTTGGTAGCTTCGGTTTGTTTCGAAACCTTAGAAGCCACGTAAAACAAGTTTTTGCATGAACCGATTAGAGGCGTCTAACTTGGTTTTGCAGGATGGTTTGCATGTGCATATGATGTGGTATAGCAGTGCTCATATTAATTTGATTATGTATGAGATGACTATATGATGTAATATTAACATGACCTGCGTGTCATGATTCGGCATGATGGCTGGAGCCATATGATTGTCACTTTAATGACCTGCGTGTCAACCTTAAGTAATGCACTTATTTTATTAGCTATAGAGATAGCAATATTATCTGGTGCATCGACAAGGTGGTGGCAATCTTCGCGAAGGTGAACACCGACGCGAATGCCGAAGACGAAGAAATAAAAGGCTTCTCCGTCAGAAAGGGATATACCATATCATGCTATTATGAATTGCCTGAGATGTTTATCCCTTATGATGCACCCTTCTTGATTGCGCGGTAGTCGCTTTTTATTAGGGTGATATCTCACAAAAATATCAAGTAGTTAGTGTTCTCCCAAGTGTAGCACCGTCACGGCACCTAACTTTTCGGGGTGCGCCATGGATGCATGGGTACGAACGATTAGGGATGTGTGAGGCGGGTGAGTTGAGACGTCGCAGCGAGATCACTTGGTTGTCTTGACGTTCAGGCATGAAAGTCATGAGCTCGGAACACACGCATCGAAAGATGAACAGGAGTCACATAGAGATGTGATCAGCAAGTTGGCCTACCGATTAAAATTCCCGTCATGAGATGATGATTCTATGACGATGAATTGAAGTCTGGATCTTGTATCACTCAAAATCAATTATGAGAGATATTGATTTAAGTGGGAGCGCACTGAAGAATTAACTTGTTTAATTCTCAGTGCAATTAATCTTGAACACTGTCTAAGTGTGATTTGCATAATAAGTAGAATAATGGCTCGCGTTTCCACCTTCCCTGTTAAAATTGAATAGCTGTTAAATATCTGGTTAAAACTTTACGGTTGGTAACGTAATGTGAGGATTGTCCTCAAGAGTGCCGAGAAGGACTTTGTCCTATCGCATACTTTTGGTATTCTCCCACTAATGCTATGGATGATATGACTCTCGTCCTTCGATCCAAAAGCTAAAATTCCGTTACGGTCAAGTGAAATATGTCTGCTTCCATGAGACCCGAACTTCGAAAGTTTGGATAGTTATGTGATATTCATGGAATCTGAAAATCATTTTCAGAGATAGATGATAACCCACAAGTATAGGGGATCAATTGTAGCATTTCTCGATAAGTAAGAGTGTCGAACCCAACGAGGAGCTAAAGGTAGAACAAATATTCCCTCAAGTTCTATCGACCACCGATACAACTCTACGCACGCTTAACGTTCGCTTTACCTAGAACAAGTATGAAACTAGAAGTACTTTGTAGGTGTGATATGATAGGTTTGCAAGATAATAAAGAGCACGGAAATAAAAACTAGGGGCTGCTAAGATAAAGAAACAACTAAGTTAGTTTAACGAGTGTGGAAAAGTGGTGGTAGGAGTTGCGGAATTGTCCCTAGGCAATTGATAACTAGACCGGTAATCATTATTGCAATTTTATATGAGGGAGAGGCATAAGCTAACATACTTTCTCTACTTGGATCATATGCACATATGATTGGAACTCTAGCAAGCATCCGCAACTACTAAAGATCATTAAGGTAAAACCCAACCATAGCATTATAAGGTATCAAGTCCTCTTTACTCCCATATGCAATAACCCACCTACTCGGGTTTATACTTCTGTCACTCAAGCAACCCACCATAGGCAAATCATGAACACATTGCAACACCCTACAGCGAGGATCCCTCATGCTTGCGCGACACGGAGAGCACCATAGGACAGCACCAATAATAAAACATGCAACTCAAACCAATCATGATCATCAATCAACCCATAGGACAACAAAAATCTACTCAGACATCATAGGATGGCAACACATCATTGGATAATAATATGAAGCATAAAGCACCATGTTCAAGTAGAGGGTACAGCGGGTTGCGGGAGAGTGGACCGCTGTAGATAGATGGGGGAAGGTGATGGAGGTGTTGGTGAAGATGACGGAGTTCTTGGAGTAGATCGCTGTCACGATGATGGCTCCGGCGGCGTTCCGGTGCCACCGGGAGAGAGGGGGAGAGAGCCCCCCTCCTTCTTCTTCTTCCTTGACCTTCCCCCTAGATGGGAGAAGGGTTTACCCTCTGGTCCTTGGCTTCCATTGCGGCGGAGGGGCGAGAGACCCTCTGAGATTGGATCTCTCTCTCTGTTTCCTTCTGTTTCTGCCTTCCCGATTCTGGCCTTTCACCGTTTCTTAAATATCCGGAGATCCGTAACTCCGATCGGGCTGAAATTTTGAGGGGATCTTTATCCAAAAATTAGGTTTCTTGCGGCCAAAGGACAGCTCCAACTGACCTAAGGGGTGGCCACAAGCCCTCAGGGCGCGCCCTACCCCCCAGGGCGTGCCCTCCTGGCTTGTGGGCCCCTCGGGCACCGCCTTCTGTTGATTCCACTTCCCAAAATTCACATATATTCCAAAAAAAATCTCCGTAAGTTTTTATCCCGTCTGGACTTCGTTTGATATGGATTTTCTGCGAAACAAAAAGCATGCAACAAACATGAACTGGCACTGGGCACTGGATCAATATGTTAGTCCCAAAAATAATATAAAAAGTTGCCAAAAGTATATGAAAGTTGTAGAATATTGGCATGAAACAATCAAAAATTATAGATGCGACGGAGACGTATCAGCATCCCCAAGCTTAATTCCTGCTCGTCCTCGAGTATGTAAATGATAAAAAAGATAATTTTTGATGTGGAATGCTACCTAGCATAATCTTGATCATATAATCTAATCATGGCATGAATATTAAGACACAAGTGATTCAAAGCAATAGTCTATCATTTGACATTAAGACAATAATACTTCAAGCATACTGACAAGCAATCATATATTTTCAAAATACCATGGCTAAAGAAAGTTATCCCTACAATATCATATAGTCTGGCTATGCTCCATCTTCCCCACACAAAGTATCTAAATCATGCACACCCCCGATGACAAGTCAAGCAATTGGTTCACACCTTTTTATGTTCTCAAACTTTTTCAACTCTCACGCAATACATGAGCGTGAGCCATGGATATAGCACTATAGGTGGAATAGAATATGGTGGAGGTGCAAGGGAAAAGGAGAAGATAGTCTCACATCAACTAGGCGTATCAACGGGCTATGGAGATGCCCATAAATAGATATCAATGTGAGTGAGTAGGGATTGCCATGCAACGGATGCACTAGAGATATAAGTGTATGAAAGCTCAAAAAGAAACTAAGTGGGTGTGCATCCAACTCGCTTGCTCATGAAGACCTAGGGCACTTTGAGGATGCCCATCATTGGAATATACCAGCCAAGTTATATAATGAAAAATTCCCACTAGTATATGAAAGTGACAAAATAGGAGACTCTCTATCATGAAGAACATGGTGCTACTCGAAGCACAAGTGTGGAAAAGGATAGTAGCATTGTCCCTTCTCTCTTTTCTCTCATTTTTTTTTGTTTTTTTTGTTTTTTTTGTGGGCATCTTTGGCCTTTTTTTTATTTGGGATTCGCTGGCCTCTTTTATTTTTTTGTAAAGTCCGGAAACTCATCCCAACTTGTGAGGGAATCATAGCTTCCATCATCCTTTCCTCACCTGGGACAATGCTCTAATAATGATGATCATCACACTTTTATTTACTTACAACTCAAAAACTTAGAACAAAATATGACTCTATATGAATGCCTCCGGCGGTGTACCGGGATGTGCAATGATCTAGCATAGCAAATGACATCAAAAAACGGACAAGCCATAAAAACATCATGCTAGCTGTCTTACGATCATGCAAAGCAATATGACAATGATGGTGCGTGTCATAATAAACGGAACGGTGGAAGTTGCATGGCAATATATCTTGGAATGGCTATGGAAATGCCATAATAGGTATGTATGCTGGCTGTTTTGAGGAAAGTATATGGTGGCTGTTTTGAGGAAGGTGGGTTTAATGTACCGGCGAAAGTTGCACGGTACTAGAGAGGCTAGCAAAGGTGGAAGGGTGAGAGTGCGTATAATCCATGGACTCACATTAGTCATAAAGAACTCACATACTTATTGCAAAAGTCTATTAGCTATCGAAGCAAAGGGTTAGAAGCATGCCCCTAGGGGAGAGGTTGGTAGGAGTAAACCATCGCGCGCTCCCGACCCATCACACAAAGGATGACAATCATTAAACAAATCATGCTCCGACTTCGTTACATAACGGTTCACCAAACGTGCATGCTACGGGAATCACAAACCTTAACACAAGTATTTCTACTAATCCACAATTACTCACTAGCATGACTCTAATATCACCATCTTTATATCGCAAAACTATTGCAAGGAATCAAACATATCATATTCAGTGATCTACAAGTTTTATGTAGGATTTTATGACTAACCATGTGAATGACCAATTCCTGTTGACTCTCTAAATAGATATAAGTGAAGCATAAGAGTTTAATTCTTTCTACAAAAGATATGCCCACGCTCTAACAAATATAAGTGAAGCAAAAGAGCATTCTACAAATGGCGGTTTTCTATGCGTAGAGAAACAGGCAATCCAAACTTCAAATGATATAAGTGAAGCACATGAAGCATTCTATAAAGCCATACTCAAAAGATATAAGTGAGGTGCAAAGAGCCTTCTATAAATCAACCAAGGACTTTCTCATACCAGCATGGTGCATTATTAAAAGAAAAAGAAAAATCACACGACGCTCCAAGATTTACGCATATCATGTGACAAATAAAAATATAGCTCCAAGTAAAATTACCGATGGTTGTTAGAAGAAAGAGGGGATGCCTTCTGGGGCATCCCCAAGCTTAGTTTCTTGGGAGTCCTTGAATATTACCTTAGGGTACCTCGGGCATCCCCAAGCTTAGTTTCTTTCCACTCCTTATTCCTTCATCCATCGTGATCTCACCCAAAACTTGAAAACTTCAATCACACAAAACTTAACAAAACCCTCGTGAGATCCGTTAGTATAATAAAGCAAATTACCACTTTAAGTACTGTTGCCAACCAATTCATATTTTATTTTTTCATTGTAGCTACTGTATTATAATTTTTCCATGGCTTATACCACCGATACAATCGATAGTTTCATCAAAGCGAGCAAAACAATGCATCAAAAACAGAATCTGTCTTAAACAGAACAGTCTGAAGCAATCTGAACATTGACTATACTTCTGTAACTCTAAAAATTCTGAAAAATTAGAAAAAAATAAACAATTTGCATAGAAGTACTTTGTAAAAATTTAAGAAACTTTTGACATTCCAGTAAAAAATGTAAATTCACGCACTACAGCCAAAGTTTCTGTTTTTGCACTGCACACACCAAACAAGCAATCTAATCATCCTAAAGGCAAATCTTGGCACATTATTTTTATAATACAATGGATTTATACAAGGGGATAATTATTTTTTTTGAAAAGTTTCTGTAATCAAGATTTGCAAAGTTTCCATGGGCATGAACAAAGTTCAAGGAGCTCCCCCACTTCAACGGTGCTCGTCCTTCTTACTTTCACTTCTCTTTTTGAAAAAGTTTTAGGTTCCCCTCTTTATTTTTTTATTTTTTTGAACTATATAAAAGCACACAACAGAATAAAATTACTCTCTAAAACTTCCGGGTTGTCTCCCTGGCAGCGCTTTCTTTAAAGCCATTAAGCTAGGCATATAGTGCTCAAGTAATGGATCCACCCGGATCCCAAGGTATATCAAAGCCAATTTTATTTAACAATGATTTCTAATTTAGTAGTGAGCACAAAGTAACATATATCATGCAACAACGAAGTCTAACTCTCTTCCTATGCATCGGCATGTCATAAAAGAACAATTCATGCACATCAAGTAAAGGCCAATACATAGCATAAGCAGTTTCTTGCAATTTTATCGTATTGGAAACATAGAGAGGTGGAGATGTAGTTCCTCTCTCATAATAATTGCAAGTAGGATCAGCAAGCACATGCATATTATATTTATCAAAATCATCATGTGTAATAGTAGAAGGCAACCCATCAATGTAATCTCTAATAAGAGCAAACTTCTCTGATATAGTGTAGTTGGGAGAATTCAAAAAGATAATAGGACTATCATGTGTGGGTGCAATAGCAACACTTTCATGTTTAACATAAGGAACTATAGCAAGTTCATCTCCATAAGCATCATTCATATTGGCATCATGGCCACAAGCATAGCAGGCATCAAGTTCATCAAAAAGGGATATTTCAAACGAATCCAAGGGATCATAGCAATCAACATAGCATTCATCCTTCGGTATGAACGAAGGGAAATTAAACAATGTATGAGTTGAAGAGTTACTCTCATTAGAAGGTGGGCACGGGTAGCTAATCCGCTCTTCCTCCTTTTGTTCTTCGCTCTCCTCGTCATCTTTTTCATCTAATGAGCTCACAGTTTCAGCGATTTCTTCTTCCATAGTTTCCTGCAAAATATTAGTCTCCTCTTGGACAGCGGAGGAGTCCTCAATATATGGCTTAACATAAGCATTAGAAGCATAGTTTTCATAGAAATATTTAAGTATGGCAAAACTTTCAGATTTGTAAAGAGTAGCATCATACTTTTCAATCAAAGAAGCAATTTCATAGGCACCCTTAAAAGCAACAAATTCTTCAATTTGCTCAATATCATAGTAATTATAAACACCCTTGGCATAAGAAGATACGATTCCATTATCCTTAAACTCTCATTGATAGGGAAGGTGTTTTTTAGGGTCTTGAGAACAACAAGTAAAATCATAAATTTCGCATAAATTCCAAGCATAGCATTGCAAAGTATTAATATCATGCCATAAAAGTTTCCCTTTTTGAGATAAGCGGTGTCGCACATAATGAGCATGCTCATTTAATGATTTGCCCTCAACTAAGCTAGTTGGGGTTTCAGCACGAGCACACACGGATCGAAGATGATCCAAGTAATATTCTTCGGTGGTACGGAACACTAGTGGTTCCTCAACTTTTGGAGCAACAAGTACATCTAATTTTTTTGGTATTTTGCGTTTCCTACCCATATCTAAAGATAGAAAACAACTAAGAAAAGCAAATAAAATCTACTTAGTGATAAAGCAAACAAGCACACACGAGAATATTCACCCCATGCTATTGCTCCCCGGCAACGGCGCCAGAAAAAGGTCTTGATAACCCACAAGTATAGGGGATCAATTGTAGCCTTTCTCGATAAGTAAGAGTGTCGAACCCAACGAGGAGCTAAAGGTAGAACAAATATTCCCTCAAGTTCTATCGACCACCGATACAACTCTACGCACGCTTAACGTTCGCTTTACCTAGAACAAGTATGAAACTAGAAGTACTTTGTAGGTGTGATATGATAGGTTTGCAAGATAATAAAGAGCACGGAAATAAAAACTAGGGGCTGCTAAGATAAAGAAACAACTAAGTTAGTTTAACGAGTGTGGAAAAGTGGTGGTAGGAGTTGCGCAATTGTCCCTAGGCAATTGATAACTAGACCGGTAATCATTATTGCAATTTTATATGAGGGAGAGACATAAGCTAACATACTTTCTCTACTTGGATCATATGCACTTATGATTGGAACTCTATTAAGCATCCGCAACTACTAAAGATCATTAAGGTAAACCCAACCATAGCATTATAAGGTATAAAGTCCTCTTTACTCCCATATGCAACAACCCACCAACTCGGGTTTATGCTTCTGTCACTCAAGCAACCTACCATAGGCAAATCATGAACACATTGCAACACCCTACAGCGAGGATCCCTCACGCTTGCGCGACACGGAGAGCACCATAGGACAGCACCAATAATAAAACATGCAACTCAAACCAATCATGATCATCAATCAACCCATAGGACAACAAAAATCTACTCAGACATCATAGGATGGCAACACATCATTGGATAATAATATGAAGCATAAAGCACCATGTTCAAGTAGAGGGTACAGCGGGTTGCAGGAGAGTGGACCGCTGTAGATAGATGTGGGAAGGTGATGGAGGTGTTGGTGAAGATGACGGAGTTGTTGGAGTAGATCGCCGTCACGATGATGGCCCGGCGACGTTCCGGTGCCACCGGGAGAGAGGGGGAGAGAGCCCCCCTCCTTCTTCTTCTTCCTTGACCTTCCCCCTAGATGGGAGAAGGATTTAACCTCTGGTCCTTGGCTTCCATGGCGGCGGAGGGGCGAGAGCCCCTCCGAGATTGGATCTCTCTCTCTGTTTCCTTCTGTTTCTGCCTTCCCGATTCTGGCCTTTCATCGTTTCTTAAATATCCGGAGATCCGTAACTCCGATCGGGCTGAAATTTTGAGGGGATCTTTATCCAAAAATTAGCTTTCTTGCGGCCAAAGGACAGCTCCAACCGACCTAAGGGGTGGCCACAAGCCCTCAGGGCGCGCCCTACCCCCCAGGGCGCGCCCTCCTGGCTTGTGGGCCCCTCGGGCACCGCCTTCTATTGATTCCACTTCCCAAAATTCACATATATTCCAAAAAAATCTCCGTAAGTTTTTATCCCGTTTGGACTTCGTTTGATATGGATTTTCTGCAAAACAAAAAACATGCAACAAACAGGAACTGGCACTGGGCACTGGATCAATATGTTAGTCCCAAAAATAATATAAAAAGTTGCCAAAAGTATATGAAAGTTGTAGAATATTGGCATGAAACAATCAAAAATTATAAATACGACGGAGACGTATCAACAGACAAAGGCTAAAAGATATGAGATATCCAAAGCAATGTTTGTTTGCAAAACATTAGTAAAATGTTTACTATACATTGGACTGATAAGAGGGGATCCAGAAGAACGCCTGTCATATCATGATGGTGAATAAAACAAAAAGAGAAAGGAAGTGTCCGAAGGGTGTTAGTGAAACTTTCACGCCTAGGAAGTCCGGGGCTAACGCCACTCTTAAGTTGGGTGCTTCTTCTGAGAGTAGGAGAAATACTGAAAGTTAAACTGTTACAAGTATAACGGCAGAAAGAAAGAAGACTAGAATATGCAGCTCATGTATGAATGTCATACAAGTTTTTGATGTATAGAAGGCTGGTCAAATATATAGTTCTTGGGAATTATGGTTAAACATGTTAATCACTAAATTCTTGGGTATTGTGAGTTTATCACAAAGATACCCGCTTGATTGCATTCTGTTGCGACTCGATGCAAGAACTACTATGGCCTAAAAGACTAGCCATGAATGAGGTCTTGATACACGCTGGGAACATAGTAAATGTTACTATACCTTCCATCAGTGTATTACCTATGTATTTATTTTCATAATTCATTTAGAGTTTCACACTCTAGCCCTTTGCATAAGGTATCTTGCAAGAAGGTTGTTCATAAGAGAACTTTTGATGTTCGGTGTTATGAATAACATAAGGGCCATACTTTCATTATGAATGAGACGTGTGTTATGAATATTGATAATAATACATTACCTCTGGGTTTACTTTCATAATTCATTTTAGAGTTTCATACACTCTAGCCCATTGCACAATGTTTGTTGCAAAAGAGTTGTTCATAAAAACAACAATTGTTGTTCAGTATTATGAATAACATGAAGGGCCATGCTTCCATCCTAGATGGGATGTATGTTATGAATATTGATGGAAATATGATACATCCATAACACTGACGCTAAATGTCGCAAGACTAAAAGAATACCACACAAGTGTGGCACTACATGTGGTCACATTGGAGAAACCCGCATGGAAAATTCCATTATGATGGATTTTGAAGTCATTTGATTTTGAATCATCTGACACTTGCAACTTTCCTCTAAGAAGTGAAGTGACTGAAATACCGTTCACAGGCCATAAGGAACGAGCAAAGAACATATTGGTGATCATACATTATGATGTGTGTAGTCCAATAAATGTTGTTGCAAGTAGTGGATTTATCTCTCTTCAGAAATGACTCAAGTAGATATATGGATATTTACTTGATGAGACGTAAGTCTGGATCTTTTGAAATCATTCGAAAGGTTTTAAAAAATGAAGTAGAAGTTGTTGTAACAAGAAAATTATGTTTCTACAATTCGATTGCAGAAAGGAATATTTGAGTTACAAGTTTAGCGAATGTCTGATGAGTTGTGAAAGGGGTTTCATAACTTGCACCTCCCGGAACACCACTGCAAGTGAAAAGTCCGTGAAGATGTAATCGAACCATTTATGACATGGTAAGATCAAAGATGACATAAATAAATTTGCCATTATCCCTTTTAAAGCGATGCTTTAGAGACTGCGGCTTTTAGACTGAAAAGAGCTCCATCGGGTCTGTTGAAATGACGTCATGGTATGGTACACCCAACCATGTTATATCTTTTCTTAACATTTGGAATATGGGGCTTGTGTAAAAGATTACAAACCTATTCCAAATCAGACAAGTGCTACTTTGTAGTTTATCCCAAGTCATTGGGTATTTCCCCACCACTATACCGAGGCAAATAGGTTTGCCACAAAGAACGGTATGCTTTTTGAAGAAAATGGTTCTTTCAAAAAGGTGAGTGGGAGAACAGTGCAACTCGACGATATAAACAGTATCTTCATCATCAGATCAAAGGAAAGAGACCTTGGAAGTAATTCCGGAGTTTCCTACTGCGACTGATACGGAAGTCTCTACAATAAAATGTATGGACTTCGGTCGAACTTGCAGCTGAACCACGTAGGCAAAGCTCATGCAAACCTATCAGGTGCGCAAACGAGATATTGTTGTTAGACAACAGTATACCTACGATACACAAGGAAGCGTTCATGGGCCCTGACTCTGGAATTGGCTAAATGCCAATACAATCCGAGATAGTTTCCATATAAGTGATTCAAGATTAAGATCTTGATATACCTTTCGGAAGACTTAGAGTCTAACGAATATTTATGGAACTAAAAACTGATACGGATAAAAATGTTTTATCCATAAAGCTCGACTTGTTGCAATAACAAGTTCAAGGAGTTGACTATGATGAGATTGTCTCACCGTAGCGATGCTTAAAGTCGGTTCGGGTTGAACTAGCAATTAATACATATTTCAATCATGAGATATGAAACATGGATGGCAAAAGGATTTCCATCTGATGGAAATGAAACCTAGGACTTGTATGTGATACAGTCCAAAGTAATTTGTCGATCCAGAGGATGCTAGTAAGTATGCAAACTTCAGAGTTCCAGCGATGGACAGAAGAGAGCAAAGTGGAGTTGGAATCTTCGTTTTTGATGGAATGGTCAAAGGGGTTTGACTTCATCAAATGGGTATCGAAGATGCTTGTGATTCAAGAAAGTAAGTGGGAGCATAATAATATTTCTAAAAACCTTGTGTACTTTACACATTGTTAATTGGAAATATATTTCTTGACACGAATTAGGACTTCATTTGAAAATAGTTTTTTTTCCGATGAAGTGCTTGGGCTAAGTAGCCTTGATATTAGGCATGATGATCTATGGAGATAGATTTACCTAATGGGGCTGAGCAAAGATACATATTGACAAAATGCTAAAACCTTTTAGCATTGAAAAACCGTCAAGGAGTGATTCTTGCCGAAGTCACATGGAAAGAGTTTTTGCAAGACTTGGTGTCCCAAAACACTGATCAGTAAAATACATGATGGAGATTCCACACACTCTTGTGTTTGGATTAATCATGTATTCCATGTTATGTAAAACCAACCAGATATGTCCAATACTCCAAAGTTGTTGCGAGTATAGATACCAAAGTGATCAAAAGCACTGATCATGGGACAACAGTGAAAAAGGGTCATTGAGTACTAAAGTAGCACTGATGACATGTTTTCTCGCTAGTAGAGATCATGAAGAGTTCGTTGTAAAAGGTTACATCGATACTGTCTTCACCATTTCTCCATGCGATTTTCTATTTAATTTGAGGGTTTTGTGTAACACACAATAGGGTGGCACGGTAAGTTGGAATTGTTCTTAACAGGTTACTGTGGCGAATTCTATAACAAAGGCTAAGTATGTTGACGCTTTAGAAGCGACAAAGAAGTTGTTGAATCATATAGTTCATTCATGAACTTAGTATGGTTCCAAGATGGCTTTGGTCTATAGGACACTATTGCAGATAGTTGTTCCATAGCTCAGTCTGAGGAATCAGGTTTCGACCAATGATTCACACATATGCAAAGCCAAATCCACACAAAATATGAATTTTGTGAAAGCGTGAAAATGCAAGGATATGCAAAGTTACACACGGAGCTGAAGTTGTCAGATCCGTTGGACATCAGGCTATACCACAAGCGAAGCATATTTTACACCAGTATGCCATAGGTGTAAAGTGCATTAGCATTGACTAGATTATTGACTCTAGTGCAAGTGGGAGTCTGTAGGAGATATGCCCTAGAGGCAATAATAAATGTTATTGATTATCTCCCTGTTCATAATTAGGTTTATGTTCCATGCTATAACTGCTATGGTTCTCGAGTCTACAATAACCACGAGGCTCGGAGGAAGACTCATATGCACGTGTGGAATAATAAACGGTAAAATGTATTCCTAGTCTGGCCTCTAAGACTAGCTCAAGTGTTGCATGATGGTTATGTTTTCCTGATCATGGGCATGTCTATGCCAGCAACTTTGAGGGCACAATGTTGGAAGAACATTTGTGTTGAATCGACCCGTATTGATGTTATGCTATGAGATACATTCGTCATAAGTTAATGGTTAATAACACAGAGAAGGTTAACGTTTGCATGATTCCTTAGACCATGAGAGTATCGAGTTTCTTCATGCTTGCTTCATGAACTTTGGGGTTTGTTAAACGTCATCCGTAAATGGGTGGCTATTACGGTGGCTTACGGGTTCATGGAAAAGTATGTCAAGTAACTTGATAGCTCAAGATTGGGATTTGCTCCTCCGACGATGGAGAGATATCTCTGGGCCCTCTCGGTGTTACGGTATCCATCATCGTTTGGCCAGACACTTTGTGATTTGATCACGGGGATGCCAGAACACAGAAACGAGAAAAGAGAACAATACCGGTAACGAGGTAACTGGCATAGTGAACAAGTTGTTGATCCACGGGGATGCCAACATATCTCACCTCGGGTATTTGTAACATATCGCGAAGCAACAGGAATAGCACACGGCAACTGGAGGTTCACTCGAATATTCATTCGTGTGGGTATGGGGGTCAATATGGGTGTCCACGGCTGCGATGTTGATCATTGATCGGAAGGGGTTCCGGGTCATGTCTATACTTCACCGAACCTATAGGGTCACACGCTTAAGGGTCATCTATCTGTTGAATACTAGACAGGGAATCTGAGAGAAATTCACCGAAAAAGTTTCGGAGACAACGGAAGAGTTCCGGAGAGAGAGAACACCGGAAGAGTTTCGGTAAAACCGAAAAGTTGTTTCGGAGTGTACCATAAAGTCAAATTGGTTTCGGCACATGCCTGGAACTTATTGGAAGGTACCAGAATTGTTCCGGTAACTTCTGAGATTTTTCAGAGACAAAAACCGGAAATGTTCCGGACTGCCGGAACTGCTTTAGTTGCTTTTCACAGATGAAAATCACTAAACCGAAAAGTTGTTTCGGAGTACACCATAAAGTCAAAATGGTTTCGGCACATGCCTGATAATTCTTGGAGGGTGCCAGAATCGTTCTGGAAACTTTCTGGAATTTTCCGGGATGAAAACCGGAAATGTTCCGGAGCTGCCGGAACCGCTTCAGATGCTTTTCGCAGATGAAAATCACTAAACCGGAATTGTTTCGGAACGCGTTGAAAATTATTTTAGTGGGTACTGGAAATGTTCTAAGCCCACATGAATATTTTCAGTTCGAACGGACGCTGAAATATGTCGTCGTGAATAGTGAAAGTGCTTTTTGGATTACTTTATGGAAAGCCACTTTTTGGGGCTTTACTCACAAATATCTCTAGGGATGACATGGAAGGATAAGGGCTGCCCACTTGCTTTTACCTTTGTGCCCTTGTGAAGGGCATTTTGGGTATTTCAAGTGTCACCCTACCCCTTGGGTTTCCTATAAATAGAGGTGGAGATGCACTCTCCACACTCACTCTTTTCTCACATACACATGCCATCTGATGTTATCTGGCTTCTCTCTCCCTCCCAGCGAAATAGTTTCGTAGAGCCGAAAGGCTGTCTGGGTTCCGGTGGGAACTAGTTCTGGACGGCGAAGCCCTGCCGGATAGATGACATCGTATGTGTGCAACTCTGTAGAGAGATCGTAGTTTCGGTCTTAGTTCGAGAGTGCCTCCCGAAGGGCTGTCCGAGTGACTGTCCGAGTTTTGAAGGTCCTCCCGAAGGGCTGTCCGAGTGACCGTCCGGGTTTCGATGGTCCTCCCGAAGGGCTGTCCGTGACACCGTCCAGGGGACTGTCCGACCGCCTCCCGGAGGGCTGTCCGTGGGGCGGATGAGGGTATACATCCTCGCGGTTGGGAGGTTGTAAATCCTAGCTACGGGAATCTGCACCGCCGATCGTCATCGACTCTACTTCCGCTGCGCTACGAGTCGGTAACGAAATGATCAAACCTTGTATGCAGTCTCCATAGTGGTCCTGGGCTGGTACGTAGGTCAGAATTTTTTTGTTTTCTGCTGCGTTACCCTACAAAACTCAAAGCCAGTCAGACAGCGACGCTCTTCGAGGGAATGCAAAAACCGGATGGCCTCGTTGCACTTGATCACCACGGCATCAGGGTGCTTGAGATTTTTCGACCATTTCTTTAGAGCCCCATGGATTTATTTGAGTCTACCAACCAATCTTTTGGCGGGCGCCAGGGCAGCCGAATCAGTGGTGGAGGCAGCAGCGGATAGGGTATCTGAAAACCCAGGGTATCCCACCCAATGATCACTGAATCTGAAGATGGACGCACGAGGGACAACGACAGCAGCTGTGAGCACAATGGGCACGTGATCCGACACCCGTGAGGCAATAGAAGTGACAGCAGACTCAGGGAAAGCGACCGCCCACTCATTGTTGACGAGGAAGCGATCTAGCTTTACGAGAACAGGGTCACGCTGCTGGTTGCTCCAGGTGAATTTGCGGTCCAGAAGAGGAAGCTCAAAAGGGGCCAAAGCATCGATGCAGTTGTTGAACAGATCAACGTCGGCAACACAGAAATTCTGATTTGATTTTTCCTAGGGCAAACGAATAAAGTTGAAATCTCCCACGACAGACCAAGGCTCGTGAACCCCTGCAGCCGCAGCTACGATGTTGGTCAAGAACACACCTCTTTCCGGGCCCTTACAAGGCCCATAGAAGTTGGATGCAGTGAACCGTAGATCGGAGGCACGGCAGCGCAACTGAGTGGTAAGGACACCAGGAAGCTGAGAGGAGGACAAGAGCATGTTAATGATCAACCAGAGCATGGGAAATGCAGGGTCCTCACCCGCGCCTCCTCCGGCTGCGAATGTGATGTGCGGCGGCCGCGGTGCTACGTGGCAGCGGCTGGCCAACTGGGAAGTGAAGCTCGTCGGCGCGTCGTGGGGTAGAAGGGGACGACGCCCGCGGAGGAGGAAGGCAGCGGCGGGCCTCGCGAGCGCCGGAGCAGCCAGCGGAGAGGGCGCGACGAACATCGCCGCGGCGGGGCGGCGCGGTGCTCGCTGGCCAGAGACTGGAAGCCGGGATGCTGCACCCGCCGGTAGATCGATGGATCAGAAATGCGAGCACCTTATCCCATCTATCTAAGCATTTTTTTAATGATGACCAATCACCCATTTGAGGAGACCCTCTGTGGGATAGATCATTCTTCTATTTTCTTTTCTCTTTTGATGACAAATCAGCCATGTCAGACCCTCTCTATGACCATTTTGGAATCAAAACCGACAACCCATTCAGTTATGTCATATTCCATATGTGACTGGCCTGCCATGCCTGGAGACGACAGTGACCCATCTAACCGGAGCTAGAGGCTGGCCGTGACTAGTGATGGAGAGCAAGTGTGACGCACGACCGAATCGATGACAATCTAGCCTATTGTAGCGGCGCACTGTCGAAGACGAGGCCTCATCGAAGCCGTCGATGACGTGGCTTGCCCTAACAACATGGAAGAAGCTTAGAGGGTCTAGGTGTGGTGGGCTCAATAGCGTCGAAGAGGGGGATTAGAAGGATAGCCGAGTCAGCTGTGGACCGATAGAGGTGGTGACTCCGATAGCTGGTGGAGAGGTCGTGTGGTAACCCCATGTCTCGCTTCACGTGAGACGTATTAGACTCTCGCGTGAAGCCGAGCGCAAGATGGGCCGAGCCAGGTACGCGGGAGCCACAACCTCGTTTTTTCCTCACGGTTTTTCTTTTCGTTTTTACTTACTTTTTTTACTTTAGTTTACACTTCCAAATATTGTAAATACATATATTACAAAAAACACTTGAAAAATGTTATCCAAGCATTTGAAAAATATTAAAATGTATATATAGAAATGTTTCTCATGTATACTAAAATGTGTAAAAACTATAATGTCCGTGAATTTTTTTGATAATGTATTTAAAAAATGTTAATCAAGTATTTGAAGAAAATGTTAAACAAGTGTTTGTAAAATGTTAATCAAGCATTTAAAAACTGTTAAATGTGTACATAAAAAATGTTAACCATGCACTAAAAAATAGTAATCTTGTATTTAAAAAAGGTTAATCATGTATCTAAAAACTTATTAATTAAGCCTTTGAAAAATGTGAAATGTTTATAAAAAATGTGGACCATGTATTAAAAAAGTTAATCCTGTATTTCAAAATGTTAATCTTTCGTCTGTTATCTTAATAATGGCAAAACTTTAAATTTCTGGGCTGACTTATGGGATGGTGATTCTAAAGCTGAAAGGTGGCCACATCTGCACTCTTTTGCTACCAAGGAGAACATTTCCATTGATGAATTTCTCCAAACTGAGGATTTGCCAGGCCTCTTTCAACTGCCTTTGTCAGAGGAGGCATATGCCCAATTCCAAGACTTGGAAAATTTCTTCAAGCAATGCATCTTAATGCAGAAGAAGATTATTGGCAAATACCACGGGGATCTGCCTCTTACAAGGTTTCCAAGGTTTATATGCTGCTAACACCTCTGGCCCCAGTGCTACCAGTAGTCAAAAAGATATGGAAGACATGCTGTCAGCTAAAACACAAGATCTTCTTCCGGATTTTGGCACATGACAGGTTAAACACTAGAGCACTACTTTTGCGCAAAATTTTCTTTATTCAGGATTATACTTGTGTTTTCTGCAATATGCAGAACCTTGAAACAAGGGATCATCTTTTCTTTCACCGTCCACTTGCAAAACTCTGTTGGAACTACATTTGTCCGTCTTGGATCCCAAATGGCTCAGGTTTTCAGGCAGAGATTGATCAACTTCAACACTTATCAACCTCCCCTTTTCTTTGGAAATCATCATCCTGGTGACTTGGGCTTTATGGAACGCAAGGAATGATTTTATCTTCAAGCATATCTCACCCAGCCTATATGCCTGCAGGAGGAAGTTTAAAGAAGAGATTAAATGGCTAGTTTATAGAGCCAAGAAAAAAAAGTCACAATGAACTGGAGCGTTGGGCCAAAGCTTTTTTGTAACTCTAGGAGATTAGTTGTTGTTTTTGTCTTATTTGTTTTATTCTTTCTCTGTATTGTTCTTTTTTCTTTTGATTTTGAAAAATGTTAAATGTGTATAGAAAATGTGGACCACGTAGTATAAAAAAAGTTAATCTTGTATTAAAAATATATTAATCTTGTATTTAAAAATGTTAATCGAGCATTTGAAAAATGTTAAATGTGTATAATAAATGTAGACCATGTATTAAATTTTTTAATTAAAAAAGATTAATCTTGTATTGAAAAAATGTTAATCAGACATTTGAATTTTTTTAAATGTGTAAAGAAAATGTGGACCATGTATTTAAAAATGTTAATATTTTATTTAAAAATGTTAATATTGTGTTTAAAAATGTTAACCAAGCATTTGAATGGTATAAAATTTGGACCATGTATTATAATTTTTTTAATCTTGTATTTATAAAATGTTAATCTTGTATTTGAAAATTATTAATCAGACATTTGAAAAATGTTAAACGTGTATAGAAAATGTGGACCATGTATTAAAAAATGTTAATCTTGTACTTGAAAATGTTAATCAAGCATTTAAAAATTGTTAAATGGTGTATAGAAGAATGTTGACCCTGTATTAAAAAATGTTAATCTTGTAATTGAAAATGTTAATCAATCATTTTGAAAAAAAATGTTAGTTGTGTATAAGAAAAATGTTGACCATGTTAGAAACATGTTAAGCTTGAATTTGAAAGATGTTGAATGTGTATTAGAAAAATGTATGTGTATGAAAAAGAACAGACAAGATTTTTGTTTGGAAAAATGTTATCATGGTTTGAAAATGTGAAAGGTGTATCTAGAAATATTTCTGATGTATAATAAAAAGGTACAATGTATGTTGTAAAAAAGTTAACACGTGTTGAACAAAAAAAAGCCGATGAAAAATAAGAAAAGCAAAGGAAAAGGAAAAGAAAGCCAATAAAACCTCACAAAGGTAGCTTCATCAATCTCAAATCTCAAGATGCGTGCCGTCTCAGTGTGCTAATAGAGATAAAATATACGTGTGTGCGTTCATTGAAAGTGAGTGTATGTTGGCGATTTTGATTGTACTATAAAACACTAACTTAGAGCAACTCTAGCAGACCCGTAAAAGCTCGCGGCCTTTAAAATTCCGGCGAGTATATGAGTTTGGCCCGGTTTTTTGTCAGATCAGACCCGTATACTCAGGCCGGCCAGTAAACGCATCCCCGCGTGGTCTATATCTGGGTCCGCGAGGTCGATACGGGTCGAAACCCTATCCCCCCACCGCTGCGATTCCCCATTCCTCATGTCGATTTCTCACCGCCGGTGGCCAAAATCTGCCGCCTCGCCCACCGATCCTCCACGATGTGGGGCGGGATGTGGAGCTCTGGCCGGCGCGGTGGCGACGACCCCGAGCAGAGGCGATTTGTCAAAGCCGACGCGGCGTGGAAGCGCTCCGCCCTGCAGTACACCAACCATGGGCTTGAGCCGCCGCCGTCGCTCCTCCGTCGCGTGCTGCTCTGTCAGGGCGTCGAGCTCCCATTCGTCGCTTACCCCTATGAAAAGGGATTCAGAGGAGCTCCCCCGGTCCGTGTGGTCAAGAGGGAGCCGGAGCGGCGGGGCGATGGCGTCGTCGGGCCGGAGGACCTCCTCCCCCCGATGGAGGCGGACTCCATCGAGGCCGCCATTCTCGTGCGCAGTGCGCGGGAGGAGAAAGAGGAGGCGCAGTGCTGCTGTCGGGAGGACGAAATCGACGCCGTGCTCTACAAGCAGGGCATCGCGAAGGCGCTCGCGTTCGACGAGAAGGAGGAGGAGTGGCACCGTGAGGCCATAGCGCAGGACAAGATGTAAATCGACCTCGCCTCCGACGAGGATTGAGCGCCGTCGCTGGGCTCTGGTGAGCTCGTTTAGGCCAGCTACCGCACCCGCTTGGCTCCGACGAGCTCCATTTTGGTCAGCTTAGGGTAGGGTAGGCGTCCGGTGAGCTTTGTATGTAAGAATCTATGCATATATGAATGATCATCCCCGCTTTTGTGTACTACTCTCGTTTATTTCTCGCGCAAAACAAGTTTTTCAAAATTTACCGGTTCAGTTAAGGTTTCTATTCTGCCGCAGAGTTTTTAAACCCTTGTATAGAACTGTAAATGGCGTTTTTCAGTTACGGGTCTGATAGAGATGGTCTTGATGCGAGATATAGCTCCCGCGGCCGGCGGCGTCCTCAAAGCCCTCGGCGTGCTCTTCCTACCCGTCGCGAAGCCCCATCAGCGAGCTTCGCCGTCCTCTCGTCGGCAACGCCACGACCTTAGGTCTCGTGGTGTCCGCTAGCTCTGGCATGACAAGCTCCTCTTCTCCCCGCTCCTCGTGAGGCACTGGTCGCCAACTCCCTCGACTACCAGTGCTCATCCTCTGCCGTCCCCAGGCTAGCTTCTGGTGAGTGATGCCACGGACCAAGAGGCTTTTCGTCCTTTATAAGAGTCGATTTCAGGGCGAACAGTCACAAATTTGGGCTATGATGATCACTTCCCGCTCACTACCTGTTCGACGAAATGCCTACAAGGACACAACACGCCGCATCGACGTTTTCTTCTCCCCTTTCACCGGTAAGGAGGGGGCACCTGAATCCCAAATCCTTTTTTCTGTGCCACCCATCAGCGTTCAAAAGTCTAGCTGAGAAGGTATAGCTGAATCCTGTATCTAGTTGGATGGTGGCACCATCTAAAAGGCTAGCTGAACCCTGCATCTAGTTGAATTAGCTGAATCCTGTATCTAGCTGAATTAGCTGAAAATATAGTGTGGAAAAGTCGGCATCTAAAAGGCTAGCTGAGAAGGTGTAGCTGAATCCTGTATCTAGCTGACGTGCTTTCATACATCTTCACACTTTTTTCCCTTCTTTATTACACCATCTAGATGATTTTCCTTCTTGGCATGGATAAGACATAAGTGAAATGCTCTTGTTGCTCCATGATTATCCCGTAGCATTTAATCATTCCTTTTGTGGCAGTAGCCTATAGTTCGTCTGGTGCTCTGATATTTATAATCTATATGCTTCCCTACAGGTATGAAGGTCAACGTGACATGCTGTACAACCAAACTTATAATCTTGACCAAGTTGCTTTCGCATCAGAGGGAAATAAAGATGCTCAACAAACTGTATGATTAAGTGTCTTGGCTGGTAGATTATGATTCTAGTTCCCAGACTTGTGTTGAAGTGTCTTTCATTTTACAGATGACTGCAATAAAGGCTGCCAATAAAGAGCTGAAACGGATGATGAAGACTGTCAGGATTGAAGATATAGATGTATGCAACATCCTTCTCTGTACCAGATTCAGATTCTTTATTTGCTTGCTTATTTTTCCTGTCTAATTTTGTTTGAACTACATCTGAATCCATACCTTTTTCTTAATAATCCACAGAGCATGCAAGACGAGATGATGGATCTTATGTATGTGAGCAATGGAATACAAGAAACTCTTGGTAGAAGCTACAATGTCCCAGATGACAGAGATGAGGAGGAACTTATGGGGGTTATGGCTCTTATTCTGCAGTTGGTTGTTCTCAGATAATTCAAAAGCTTACTTGGCCAACTTGTTTTCCTTGCAGTGGTTACCAGCTTTATACTCAGTCTTAGGTCTAGGATTTTATCTGAAACGTTTCTTTGGCACTTTTGTTGTCATCCCTGTACTAGCTTTGCGCCGTGCATGTGTTCGTTTACAGACAAGACAGTTCTCTGTTTTCTGTTCTCATGTTGTATATTGAAAAATGCAGAGCTTGATGCTTTGGAAGCCGATATGGACTTTGAATCGAATTCAGTCCCATCATACCTCCAACCAGATAATGGAGACAGATATTGATTCCGAGCTTAACTTACCTGCTGCGCCAAGTGGTCACGTCCTGATGAAGCAGCAGCAAGTTTCTATTCACATTGATTATGATGCTGACATCCCTATGAAAATTGATGGCTCATGTCTTCTTCTCCCCGCTCCTCGTGAGGCACTGGTCGCCAACTCCCTCGACTACCGGTGATCATCCTCCGCCGGCCACAGGTTAGCTTCTGGTGAAGTAATGCCACGGACAAAGAGGATTTTGGCACCACTTTATAAGAGTCAATTTCAGGGAGAACAGTCACAAATTTGGGCTATAAAGATCACTTCCCGCACACTATCTGTTCGACGAAATGCCTACAAGGACACAACACAGTGCATCGACGATGGTTTCTTCTCCCCTTTCGCCGGCAAGGAGGGGTCACCTGAATCCCTAAATCCTTTTTTTCACTGCCACCCATCAGCGTTCAAAAGTCTAGCTGAATCCTGTATCTAGTTGAATTTGCTGAAAATATAGTGTGGAAAAGTTAGCATCTAAAAGGCTAGCTGAGAAGGTGTAGCTGAATCCTGTATCTTGCTGACGTGCTTTCATACACCTTCAGACTTTTCCCCTTCTTTATTACACCATCTAGCTGATTTTCCTTCTTGACATGGATAAGACATAAGGGAAATGCTCTTGTTGCATTTAATCATTCCTTTTGTGTCAGTAGCCTATATTTGTCCGGTGCTCTAATATTTATACTCCATGTGCTCCCTACAGGTAAGTGTGTTTCATTTTACAGATGACTGCAATGAAGGCCGCCGATAAAAAGCTGAAAGGGATGATGAAGACTGTCAGGATTGAGGATATAGATGTATGCAGCATCACTGTTCATGCTTCCAACATCTTCAGCTTATTTTGTTTGAATTTCATCTGAATCCATACCTGCTTTCATAATCCATAGAGCACGCATAACGAGATGATGGATCTTATGGATGTGAGCAATGAAATACAAGAAAAACTCTTGGTAGAAGCTACAATGTACCAGATGACATCGATGAGGAGGAACTTATGAGGGGTATGGCTCTTATTTGTAGCTACTCTTAGACGACTCAAACGCCAGATATTATCACCTTAAATTTACCGAGTCAACTAGTTTTTCTTGCAGTGGTAACCAGCCAGGAACCACTCTTTAGTTTAGCTTCTGTAGTTGAATTCGATCTAGCAAACTCTCTGTCTTTATCAGTTATTAGGTCCAGGATTTTACCTGAAATGTTTTTTTGCACTTTTGTTGTAAGCCCTGTACTATTAATTAATTTACTGACAAGACAGTTCTCTGTTTGCTGCGCTCATTTTGTATGTTGAAAAATGCAGAGCTTGATGCTTTGGAAGCTGATATGGACTTCGAATCAAATTCAGCCCCATCGTACCTCCAGCCAGACAAGGAGACGGATCTTGATTCTGAGCTTAATTTACCTGCTGCACCAAGTGGTTACGCGGCAGTCCCAGCAAATCGGCAACAGGTATGTCAATTGCTAGACTGATCAGTTTCTCAACATATTGATTATTGTGCTGATATCCATAGGAAAAATTGATGGCTTATGTCATTTATCATGCAATCACAATGTTTGAAGTTGTAAACGAAGTTCTTTTATGTTGTGACATGATCTAATTTGACAGGCTAGATGTTTGAGATCATTATGAATGCATTACTGAACTCATAACTCGTGTATTTTGGGTTCAACTGCATTATGCATGCATATGTTGTTTGTGTGAACAACTTGAGCCAATAATAGCTTGATCTTAATAGTAAAAGAAACATACAGAAGGAGAACATGCAAACCATTATCATGCCAAACATGTGCTATGTGGTGGATTTCATCATGAACTTCGAAGCCTCCGTTGAACATCTCAGACGGCACATACTTTAATCTGCCTGATGATTCTCTCTGATTGCAATATCAACACTTGTCAACTAGTACACTTATTTGCTCTGCTTACTTTTGTCTTTGGTGCAGGAGGATGAGCTGGGACTACCTACCGTGCCGCACGCATCAATTCGTACCTGAAAATAACAAAAAAGCTATGGTGTAGGTTTTTTCTCGTTGTAAATGGTCGACACGTTGTTTATGCATGGACAAATTCACTGTATCTTTCCTCATATACCACTGCAATTCATTGAACGATGTAATGCCTCTTCCCCATTGTGTTGGAATAATAGTGAGTGATAAAGAGAGTGTTCTCTATATGGTTGTACATCCTGTTGTTAGTCTGTCTCTGCTGAGTTGAATTTTGAGGTGAATTGGTATCTACTTTTCGGACAATGAAATTATGGGACATTGCTAGCTCTTGTGTTGTCTGTCATGGCTTCTCCTATCATCTCATCTCATACTTTGTTAAGTTTGTATTAGGCATCAAGAAAAAGAAGGTTGTATCTTTGTTCCCTGAAAATCTCGTTACTAGTGCTTGAAATTAAGTGTAGTAGTAAAGTATCTATTGCTCCATCCTAAGGACAAGGACTACATATGTGTGCCCTCCAACCCTCCGTAAGCCCTTTTACTTTGTACTGCTATATACTTTTCTTGTTTTATGTATCTATATCATTGTGTCCACATTGTCCCGTTTACACATCGAATACTTGATCATTGTGATCGTTCTTGCTTGGTCCAAGGTATTGTACTTTGATACCCAGAGAACAATAAAGTGGGATGACATGATAATGCGTCAGTTTTGGATTCCATTTTTTCATCTTCAGGTTCATGGAAGCAATAATAATAGTTATAAAGAGACGAATATTAGTCGTTCCCTACAACCCTCTGTAAGTCCTTTTACTTAGTATATTGTTGTACTTTTCTTTTTTTGTGCACCCATCTCTGTGTGTTTACATTCATTTGTTCCCATTTATGCATTGACCACTTGGTCATTATGATTTTATCTTGAACAATAAAGCAGGACTACATGATACCACAACAGTTTTGGATTCCATTTTTTTTTAATTTTTAGGTTCATGGGAGCAATAGTAGACAAAAAAGACAAATATTAGCACACATTTCAAGTACCCTTGCAGACAACAACCAAAAGAAAGTGTCACATGTCGATACTATGTCCAATTGTCCATAGTCTTAAAACAAATATAAGCATAGGCACCGCATACATCTTACAAGCAACCCTACAAAAATTGTTTTTATGCATTGTTAGAAATCGGCAAGGGAACAAACAGAGAAATATCAATCACACGGGACACCAATTTTTATGTGGAAAACCCTTGAGGGGGAAATCACAGGCACACAACGATCGTTCACTGTATCAGGAGAGTGTCTACAAAACAGATATATAGACTTACAACGAGTCATCAACTCAATCCAAAGTATATATAGGTAGCATATATATGAGTGACTCGACCCAAAAGCAGAAACCTAAATCGGCCTCCGCTACGATAGACCCTGGCTTCTCACTAGATTTTGGATCATATATTAATATTCATCCCTTGCTTGCTGTAATGTAAGTGTGCTGAAAGGCACGGGACATGAACTAGAAGAGGGTCGCTGGATGAGCGTTTGGTATGCCTCCCTCATGGTTGGCCTTGCTTGTGGAGAAGATTCCAAGCAAGAAAAGGCCAGCTTAATGAGGAGACATAAGCTGTTCTCTTCTGTTGTTGTTGGTGTTGTCACCCGTTGGTCTAGAATATCTTGCACCAGTATAGTTTGTTCTCCATTTAACAAAGTACCATCTAATAGATCCTTTGGATGCTTCCCCATCAGTAGCTCTAGCACCACCACACCAAAGCTATAGACATCACATTTCTCTGTCACAACAGATGTGTATGACAGTTCTGCACAAAATTGATCAAAACATTAGTATTAGGAACAAATGATTGAGATGAATGCTTCTGGTGAGAAGAAGGTTATGCTAGAACATACCATGAGCTATGTAGCCATACGTTCCTGCTAGTGCACTCCAGTTTGATGAATCGGGCTTAAGAATCCTTGCTGTGCCGAAATCCGAGACGAAAGCCTTGAAGGTTGTATCAAGTAAGATGTTGTTACTCGTGATATCTCGATGAATTATAGGTGGAGTACATTCGTGGTGCAAATAAGATATTGCTTGAGCCACATCATTTGGAAGAGCAATTCTCTTCTGCCAATCGAATTCCTTTGCTAGCTCCTCATTTTCCAGTATACTGTGGAGGCTGCCTGCTGAATGTAGTTGTAGAGAAGATATTTATATGCTGGATGGGAGCAGAATCCATACATTCTGACGATGCTTCGTTGTCGGATTTGCGATAAGATTTCCATTTCACTGCGAAATCTTCTTTCATCATCCAACTCCTCTTCGCTCTGATGAAGCTTCTTCACAGCAACCAGCTGCCCATCTTGGAGTTGTGCCTTGTAGACTTTGCCATATCCTCCTGTTCCAATGATGTACTTATCATCGAAGTCTTCGGTTGCCCTTACAATATCATCAAATGCTAATCTTCCATCAAAATTCCAAACAGAGAACATGTCCCTTCCTTCAGCGGCAACACTTTCTTGTGGTTTCATCTTGTTGTGACTAAGCATTACTATGACAACAATTGCAATAGCAATGCTGAAAGCCACCACAAGTACAATTGGCAAAAGCAAACCAAGTGTCTTCCGTTTATGGTGACCAGCTACTGGGGTTGAATAGCAAGGTTGCAGGCCAGAGAGGTCAGCACACAGACCTTTATTGGGAAGAAACCAATTCACTGAAGCATTTTGGAGTAGCCGTGATGTTGGAACACGTCCTTCCAAGTCGTTGTAGGACACATCGAGTGTTGAAAGGCTTGCCATGCCTGCAAAGGACGAGGGAATGCTGCCACTGAACTGATTATGTGATAAATTCAGAAATTCTAGCATCTCCAACTTTCCAAGTTGCTGCGGCAACAAACCACTTAGGTTATTGTTGCTCACATCTAACATGATCTGCAGGCCTGCTAAATTTCCAATCGCATCAGGCAAACTCCCACTGAAGTTGTTGTTGTTGATCTTCAAGGACTGGAGTTTCATGCAGACCCCTAGTTCTTCAGGTATTAATCCACTCAGCCTGTTCCCAGATATATCAAGGTATCCTAGATTGCTTAGCTGTTCTACCTTTATAGGTATGGATCCAGATAATTGGTTCGATGATAAGTTCAGGCTATATAGATTACTTAAAGTGCAGATTTCTGGTGGAATCTCACCAGTGAGATGATTAGAATCGAGTGTTAGTTCTACTAGGTTGGACAATTTAGAAAGGATTGGAGGTATGGAGCCCGTGAACATATTTTGTGCTAGATGCAGTACCGTTAGTTGGGTACATGCACCTAGATTCGCTGAGATCTGCCCAGAGAGTCTATTCGATGTCAAGCGCATCTTTCTTAGATGTGGATACACACCAAAATGTTGAGATATATCTCCTGTTAATTGGTTCGACTCAAGGTAAAGTCGAACCAAACTTGTGCATGTCTTTAAACTACTTGGAATGGGGCCATTGAACATATTATGAGAGACAAAGAGATATTGAAGTCTGCCACCTAAACATATATTTGCGGGTAAAGGTCCTGAAAATGAGTTGTTAGACACCCCAAGTTCAACAAGGCTTATGAGATCTCCAAATTCTTGAGGAAGAGAACCTGATAATTTGTTATCATAGAGTTTCAGGCTTTTGATGCTTTGCAACTTCCCAAAAGTTTTTGGTATTGATCCCATAATTTGGTTCTGAGACAAGCCTAAATATTCTAGGTTCATCAGACCGCCAATCTCTTGGGGAATGGAACCGGTTATTTGGTTTTGGTCTAAATCTAACACCTGGAGATTCAGCAAGATGCCCAATTCTGAAGGTATTGGACCTGTGATTTGGTTTGTATAGAGAAAAAGTGCATTCAGCTTAGTGAGGTTCCCTAGTTCTGGGGGTAATGAACCTGTTATTTGATTTGTGTAGAGTGCAAGTTGGTTTAGCATAGTGAGGCTGCCTATTGCCGGGGGGATGGAACCTGTGATTTGATTTTCAAATAGAAAAAGTTGGTTCAATTTAGTGAGATTGGTTATGGAGATTGGAATTGGACCTGACAAATCATTTGCATTAAGCTGAAAATATTGCAAATGGACTAGCCTGCCTAGTTCTTGAGGTATATGCCCTGAAAGTTGATTACCAAATAGGTACAAAGCATTTAGTTGGGTCAGATTTCCAAGGGATTTTGGTATCATGCCGCTTAAGGTATTGTTGCTTAGCTGTAGAATTTGTAGGTTGACAAGCCTTCCAATCTCCTCAGGAATGTAACCTGATACCATGGTTTGGTGAATGTAAATATCAGTTAACATTGTTAGGTTACCCAGAGACGCAGGGATATGTCCCGTGAGTCTGTTAAATGCGAGATCAAGCTGCACGAGGCTTTGCAGGGCACCAATCTCATAAGGAATTTTCCCTGTGAGCTGGTTGTAGTGAAGGTAAAGTTCCGAAAGTGTTGACAGGGAGCTGATACTAGCTGGTAGTACACCATGCAGACTGTTGTTATGAAGGTTGATATATGTGAGGAATGGAAGAGCTGAGAAGTTGAGCTCACCAAGCTGGCCATGCAGGGAAATGTTGGTCACCACCCAGGGCATGCGACGGCCATGGCGAACAGCCGTGCACATGATGCCCATCCAGTTGCACGGGCTGGTGTTTTCCTGCCAAGAGCTCATCTGCAGCGGTGGGCTCGCGAGTGTAGCTTTCCAGTGGAGGAGTGCCATGTGTTGAGACCTCAGTGAGATCCCTCCATGGCGCGCTGCATGCGCTTCTTCCAAGAGAAGAAGGCATGGCACAAACAGTAGACAGAGTTACAGCAATGGTGGCAAGGGAGCTCCCATTTTGCTGCCTGGTGTTTGCATGTTGTGTTTGGTTGAGGATTTGATTCAACGCACAATGCACTGTATTTATATTCAACCAGTGCTGCAAGATCCTCTGTTCTTCAGTGTCTTTCTCCATCATATCTCTGCCAGCTGGATGCCTATTAGCTCTTGTTCGGACGCTAGCACACCCCTTTGGCAGCTGCTGCGGGGCAACCTGTTTTTCTTCTTTAGTGTCGGCATCCTGTTTTTCTTTTTTCTTTTTCTCATGCCTGTTGAAAAATGATACAGGGCAATTGAAGGCAGGGATACATAGAAGGCACCTATGGTGTACGCCTACTCGTATCTTTCCCAATTCCCCTCTATCTACAACTTATTTAGCGTTGAATTGTGGTCAAAACAAATCCTGGACTGCAAGTCTTTGCTGCAAGTCATGCGTGTGAAGAAAAACGAGGCAGTGGCTGCAGCTTTTGTGGAATTCAAAGCATGTACAACAAAGCAGCATCTTGACCACACAAGCTGAAGCAAAAATCCAAGCTCAAGTGGGTTGCTGGCACTTTCTGTACGCGTTGAGCATCTATAGCCTATTTGTTTTTTACATAATGGATTTGATCTTGAGCTTTGAAAGCTCTGCTCAGCATCCCACACAGCACCTAACCAAGTTCCATTTGCTTTGATTCCAGTCGCTCTAAATGCTTAAAGCTTGTCTCTCAACCAGCAGAATAATTTGCTCGGCTTGCTTTTGTCTGATGTGGTGCTTGCTTTCTTCTGCTTGTGCAGGAGGATGAACTGGGGCTGCATGCCTACAGTAGAGTGGCGCAGGCACTAATTTGAACATGAATCTCGGCGTAAATGCTCGACGCTTTCATTTGTGCATGGACAGATTCTTTGCAAATAGGGAGCTGTTGTTAGCTTGTCTATGATGGCACTAGCCGAGTTGAATTTCGAAGAATTTTCAAGATTGAATTGGTATCCACTTCTCTCTTAGTCTTCATATCAGTATATACACGTACTGAACTGGAGAAAGCTAGCACAGGATGGCAACCTCGTCTGATCAACCTCCATTAGAAAGTGATAAAGGGAGCTGTTCTCTCAACCCGACCATTGTCCAAAGACTGTTATCTTAGCTGCTAATTTTTCTGTACAATAAGCAGGCACCTAACCCAGGTGAAAGAAAAGCACAAGCCTGGTGGTTTAGTTTCAGGCAGCACTGCAGTGCAAATGCAAATGCCATTTTGTTACCTATTGTTTGCATGTTGTGTTTGGCTGGGGGATGTGATTCAATCATTCAGTTCACACTGCAACTCTAGTGTTATGAGGTCCTCAGCGTACACACACCAGTTGAGTGGAAGCTGTTGCTGGTTGACTATTCTTCAGTGTCTGTCGCCATCTTTGCCGACTGGATGATTATTAGCTCTTGTTCGGACGCTAGTACACCCCTTTGGCAGCTGCTGCTGGGCAGCCTGTTTTTCTTCTTCACTGTCGGCAGTCTGTTTTTCTTTTTCTTTTCTCATGTCTATTGAAAAATGACACAGGAATTATGGAAGCAATTGAAGGCAGGGCACCAACGGCTCCCCTCCGTATTCAACTTATTTACCGAATGGATTCGAGTTAGCATTGCAGTAGAGTTTTCATTTGCTGGTATCTTCTGTGATTGGTTTGATAGCATTTCTTGTTCATTTGATCATGCAACTTGCAACTGTTTCAGTTATGGAAATTCCGTAAAGAAATTGAACCAACTTGCAACTTATTTACTAAAATGTTTTCCTATTCTCTTTTCAGCTGGTACATAGAAGAAAAGATTTAGCTCAAGGAATTATGGGAAAAATTCGGTTTTGGAATTCCATCGATGATAGAAATGAAGGTCTCACTGTTGAATTGTGGTCAATACAAATCCTGGACGACAGGTCTTGCTGGAAGTCATGTGTCCGAGGAAAAACGACGCAGCGGCTGCAGCTTTTGTGGAATTCAGAGCATGTACAGCCAAGCAGCATCTTCACCACACAATGCAAGTGGGTTATTGGCGCTTTCTTTAATAATCAAAAGGGTGCCAAATCTTGTCGACCTCGGGTCATCTGTCAATCAAGCACTTAGCGATGCAGAAGAAGACTTGTTTCGGAATAATGGCGAGTGGTAATAGCTCAAGGACTTGTGACTGGAATCTGGGATGCTGTAATTCCTTGGATGCTGGAAATGAAGGTCTCAGTGTTGAATTGTGGTCAATGCAAATCCTGGGCCGCAGGTCTTGCTGCAAGTCAGTGGCTGCAGCTTTTGTGGAATTCAAAGCTCAAGCGGGTTACTGGCGCTTTCTGTAGCGATCAAAAGGGTGTCAAATCTGTTAGATGTGTATAGTCCCTTTTCTGTATATCCCCAGTGTATAAGGGGTTTCTTGCAGTTCTACCACACATGTATATGTACTGGCCTTTGGCCCCTGTGAATGTCAGTTGCTCATTCCTAATATGGTATCAGATGCTTAGGTTCTCTCCCACCCCGCACGCCGCAGCTCCGTGCTCTCCTCCTCCACCGCCGCCGCCGCTGCTAGCTGCGAGCTAGCTGCTCCGGCCGCCCTCCCCTCGTCTGGCTGCCCCTGGGCTCGCCGCCGGCTCTCCCCTTGCCCGGCTCCGCCCCGTCTTGCTGCCGTCGCCTCCCTCTCGATCCAAATCGAGGAGGCCGGCCGGCCGGCGCCCGCCACCACCTCATCCCCCGCCCTGCCGGCCTTCGCGGCCCGTCCCCCGTCGCGCGCCGTCCGCCTCTGCCGCGCCACCGGAGCCCGCCTCCGCGCGCCGCCCGGCTTCGCCCGCCCCCGCGTGCTGCCGGCCTCCTCCGCGAGCCACCCGGCCTCGCCCGCCTCCGTGCTCCGCCGGCCTCCATCGTGCGCCTGCCCCGCGGCTCCCTGCCCCGTGGGTCGCCCGCTGCCGCCGTGCTTGGCCGCTGGTCCGCTCGGGCCCTGATCCAGATCGGGATCAGGTTGACTTCCTAAAAAAAAACAGTGAGCTCGCCATGTCTTCGTCGGGCTATGTGGCTGTTCCTCGGTGCTCGGTGATCTTCGATGGCACCAACTATGCTGAGTTTGTGGGTTTCATGCGCATCCATATGCGCGGTCTTCTCCTGTGGGGCGTTCTCTCTGGCGAGGTTCCCTGTCCGCCTTTCCCTGTTGCTCCTGTGGCTCCTACCCCGCCGGTGCCGCCTGTTCTTGCTGCTGATGCTTCTCAGGCTGATCGGGATACAGCCAAGGCCCTTGACGATGCTGCGGTTGATGCTTATGATCAGCAGGTATCCGCCTACTCAGATGCTCTTCCTGTTTACCGAGATGATATGTCTGCTTACACTCAGTGGTGCAACGATGATGCTCGAGCTGCTGCTGTTCTCACTGCGAGTGTCTTACCTCAGTTTGCGTCTGAGTTCATGGGTCTCGGTCCTGTTGCTGCGATGTGGTCCTATCTTTGTCAGCGATATCAGCCATCTGGTGATGCTCTCTACTTATCTGTGGTGCGTCAGGAGCACGCTCTTCAGCAGGGTGACTCTTCTGTTGATGAGTTCTACTCACAGAGCTCTGCCATCTAGCGCCAGCTTGACTCTCTCAGGACAGTTGTTTGTGGTACTTGCCGTTGTTGCCAGACTGTGCGGTCAGACTTGGAGTTTCATCGCCTCCATGAGTTCTTATCTCGCCTTCGATCAGAGTTTGAGCCTCGGCGTGTTCACCTGCTTGCTCGTGGTCGTGTTCCTATTTCGGAGGTGCTTGCTGAGCTTCGTGCTGAGGAGACACGCCTCCGGTCTGCTGGTCTGCTTGTGGTTCCCACTGTTCTTGCTGCCCGAGCTCTTGTGTCGCCTGCTCGCCTCACCACTCCACCGCTCCTGCCCATACCTCCAGGGGGGGCGGGTCGCCCTCCTTCTTCAGGAGAGGGTAGGTCTCGCTCGCACACCTTCTGTCACTACTGCAACAGGCCAGGTCACTCAGAGTCTGATTGTCACAAGAAGCAGAAAGACCTGAAGCGCTCTTCTTCTAGTGGGACTCGTGTGTCTTCCTCGACTTTGTCGCTCACTGACCAGGATATTGTGCGGCTCAAGCGCATGTTGGCTTCCTCTGGTTCTTCCTCGACGGGTTCTGTTGCCGCTGTGACTGCCACCACCACTCCGCCCCCGCCGGAGCCTACTCAGTCAGGTACATCCTCGTGGGTTCTGGATTCTGGAGCTTCTTTTCATACGTCTTCTGATTCTTCTGCTTTATCCTCTCTTCGACCTCTTGATTTTCCTCTTAATGTTCTCCCTGCCGATGGCACACCTCTTCCTGTTGCTAGTCGTGGCATCCTTTCCACTCCGTCTTTTTCGGTTCCCAGTGTTTCTCATGTTCCTCGTCTTACCATGAATCTCTTTTCCGCTGCCCAACTTACTGATTCTGGCTGTCGTGTCATTCTTGATACCGACTCTTGTTCTGTTCAGGATCGTCGCACTCAGGCTCTGGTTGGCGCTGGCCCTCGGCGTCGTGAGTCTGAGGGCCTTTGGGAGGTTGACTGGCTTCGTGTTCCTTCCGCTGCTACACATCCGCCAGCTCCCATGCTCTTGCTGCCTCCTCTTCTGCGTCCTTCCAGCAGTGGCATCATCGACTTGGTCACATCTGTGGCTCTCGCTTGTCCTCATTAGTTCACCAAGGCGTCTTAGGGTCTGCCTCTGGTGATGTTTCGTTGCATTGTGATGGTTGTAGGCTTGGCAAACAGACTCAGTTACCTTATCCTACCAGTGAGTCTGTATCTCAGCGTCCTTTTGACTTAGTTCATTCTGATGTATGGGGTCCTGCTCCTTTTGACTCGAAAGGGGGTCATCGCTACTATGTTCTGTTTATTGATGATTTCTCTCGCTACACTTGGCTTTATTGAATGAAATCTCGCAACGAGGTTCTCCCCATATACAAGCATTTTGCTGCCATGGTTCGCACTCAATTTTCCACGCCTGTTCGTATCTTCCGTGCTGACTCAGCTGGAGAGTATATCTCTCACATGTTGCGTGGTTTTCTTGCGGAGCAGGGTACTCTTGCCCAATTCTCTTGCCCTGGTGCCCATGCTCAGAATGGCGTTGCAGAACGCAAACATCGTCATTTGCTTGAGACGGCTCGGGCGATGATGATCGCCGCCTCTCTTCCACCCCATTTTTGGGCTGCGGCCGTTTCTGCATCCACCCACCTCATCAACATTCAGCCATCGGCTGCCTTGAAGGGTGGTATTCCTATGGAGCGTCTCTCTGGTCGCTCTCCTGACTACTCCGCTCTTCGTATGTTTGGATGCGTGTGCTATGTTCTTCTTGCTCCGCGAGAACGAACCAAGTTGACTGCTCAGTCAGTTGAGTGTGTTTTCCTTGGCTATAGTGATGAGCACAAGGGCTATCGCTGTTGGGATCCTGTTGGTCGCCGATTGCGAATTTCGCATGATGTGACTTTTGATGAGTCTTGTTCTTACTATCCCTGCCCTTCCTCCTCGAGTTTCTCTGTGGACGATATTTCTTTCCTTCTCCTTCCTGATACATCCTCCTCTGTGCCTCATGTCTCTCCCCTTCCTCCGACCCGTCTCACTCTTCCTCACATGCCACCGACACCACAATCCCCTCCATCCTCCTCTCCACCATCCTCTCCGGTCTGTCGGCCTCTCTCTCCTTTTCCTCTCCACTACACTCGCCGCCCTCGTGTTGAGGATGATTCTCCTGACACGTCTTCCACTTCCGATGTTCCTCCTTCCACGCCTCCACCGGTTCATAATCTCCGTGCTCGACCTCGACCCCCTCTTGATCGCTATTCTCCTGCCAAGTACGGCCTCTCTGTTGTTGCTAAGCCGACTTCCTATCGGGCTGCCCTGACTCAGCCTGAATGGCAGCTTGCGATGGCCCAGGAGATTGCTGCCCTTGAGCGTTCTGGCACGTGGGATCTGGTTTCCCTTCCTTCTGGTGTTCGTCCCATCACATGCAAGTGGGTCTATAAGATTAAGACTCGCTCTGATGGATCTCTTGAGCGCTACAAAGCTCGTCTTGTGGCTCGTGGTTTTCAGCAGGAACAGGGACGCGATTATGATGAGACATTCGCTCCTGTGGCCCACATGACCACTGTCCGCACACTCCTTGCTGTTGCTTCTGTTCGTCATTGGTCTGTGTCTCAGCTTGACGTTCAGAACGCCTTTCTCAATGGTGAGTTGCGTGAGGAGGTTTATATGCAGCCACCCCCAGGGTACTCTATTCCTGATGGTATGGTCTGCCGACTTCGCCGCTCTCTCTATGGTCTTAAACAGGCCCCTCGTGCCTGGTTCGAGCGGTTTGCCTCTGTCGTGACTGCCGCGGGCTTCTCGCCCAGTGATCATGATCCCACTTTCTTTATTCACACATCTCCTCATGGTCGGACTCTTCTCCTTCTATATGTTGATGACATGATCATCACTGGCGACGACTCTGACTACATTGCCTTTGTTAAGGCCCGTCTTCGCGACCAGTTTCTGATGTCTGATCTTGGTCCTCTTCGCTATTTTCTTGGGATTGAGGTTTCCTCGACCTCTGATGGCTTCTTCATCTCCCAGGAAAAATATATTCAGGATCTTCTTCCTCGAGCCGCTCTTGGTGATGAGCGCACTGTTGTGACTCCTATGGAGCTCAACGTATAGCTTCGTGCGTCTGATGGTGATCCTCTTCCTAATCCCACTCGCTATCGCCACCTCGTTGGGAGCTTAGTCTATCTTGCTGTTACTCGTCCTGACATATCCTATCCTGTTCACATTCTCAGTCAGTTCGTTTCAGCCCCCACCTCTGTCCACTATAGTCACCTCCTCCGTGTTCTACGATATCTTCGTGGCACGATCTCTCATCGCCTTTTCTTTCCCCGCTCCAGCTCTCTCCAGCTCCAGGCCTACTCTGATGCTACGTGGGCTAGTGATCCTTCTGATCGACGCTCGCTGTCTGCTTACTGTGTCTTTCTTGGCGGCTCTCTCATTGCCTGGAAGACAAAGAAACAGACTGCAGTTTCTCGCTCGAGTACAGAGGCTGAGCTGCGGGCGATGGCTATGTTGACGGCTGAGGTGATCTGGTTACGATGGTTACTTCAGGACTTTGTTGTGTCTGCTACTACATCGACTCCCTTATTGTCAGACAGTACATGCGCTATCAGTATTGCGCGTGACCCGGTGAAGCATGAGCTCACCAAGCACATCGGTGTGGATGCATCCTTTGTGCGTGCTGCTGTGCAGGATGAGGTTCTCGCTCTTCACTATGTGCCCTCTGAGTTACAGCTCGCGGACTTCTTCACGAAGGCACAGACTCGAGCGCAGCATGGGTTTTTTCTCTCCAAACTCAGTGTTGTTGACCCACCATGAGTTTGAGGGGGGGTGTTAGATGTGTATAGTCCCTTTTCTGTATATCCCCAGTGTATAAGGGGTTTCTTGCAGTTCTACCACACATGTATATGTACTGGCCTTTGGCCCCTGTGAATGTCAGTTGCTCATTCCTAACAAAATCCACTCGTCGACCTCCCATCATCCGTCGAACCGGCCAATCAAACATCTGAGAAGGCACTGAGCGTTGGACCGTGTCGCCCTCCTTTGACCATTCTGACGTGTGGGGCCGCGCTGGACTGTGTCGCCCGTTGGACCTGCCAAGTGGGGTCGCGTTGGACCGTGGCGCTGGTTGGACCGTTGGGCCGTGGTTTCGTTTGGGCCGTTGCATTAAACGCCCGCGTGCATCATGCGCTGATGCACGCCGCCACGATAAGCCTGCTATGCATGCGTGACATGAACCAGCCTGCCTGCCTGCATGCGCCGACGCGCGCCGCCACGGACGTAGCCTTCCTGTGAGCCGCCATGGGACGCAGCGTCTGTCGCTGCTACCGATTCGTCCCTTCTCGCAAGCGCCTCCTCGATCGATTTACAGTTCACACCGTCTCAGCCTTTGACCTCCGCAGCATCAATTCAGCGCGGCAATTAAAGTCTAGGGCATACCGATCGACGTGCGCCGCCACGATACAGAAGCCTGCTATGCATGCCATGTGATCGAGCTAGCCTGCCTGCATGCGCGCCACCACGGACGCAGCGACGGTCGCTGCCGCTGGTTCCTCTCTTCTCGCACGCATCTCCACCTTCCAAGTGCCACAGACCGAGGCCGGGGTGCAATGCTACGTGAGCCGGACGGGTAATTACTCATCACAAATTTCTTTGACCTCCTGTCCTTGACTGTCGAGGCACCTATCCGGCTCCCCGTCATTATCCGTAGACGGCTATTTAAGCCGGACGGCGTCCCCCAACCCTAGCTCATCCGCCTGCTCCCTCTCCCCGCCGGGACCCGAGCACTCCCCTCTCCGAGCCCATCAGCCATGCCACCACGCCGCCAGTACTACACAATCGAAGACCGTCTCTTCCTCCTTCGGCAGGCCCAAATCCGGAGGCAAGCGAGGCTACCTCTGGAACCGAAGGAGGATTTCGAGGAGGGGTCGGAGATGGGGGAGGAGGAGGCAGAGGCGCAGGCGCAGGAGCCGGAGGAGGAGGCGCCGCCGCAGGAGCCGGAGGTGGAGGCGCCGCCGCAGGAGCCGGAAGTGGAGGTGCCGCCGGAGGAGCCGGAAGTGGAGGCACCGCCGGTCTACTATCTGTGGCCCGACCAGGTGGTGATCCTCAACTCCATCCACTCGGAAGCAGCTGCGCAGGCCCGACGTCTTCGTCAGCAGCAGATGGAGGCAGCGCGGGCGGCGCAGGAGGAGGCGCAGGTGGCGGCCCAGGCGGACCAGGCTCCGGCGCAGGCGGATCAAGCCATCTCCGACTACGAAGACGCGTAGTGCACTAGGCAGTACGTAGGATATATATTGTATGCTTTCGCTATTATGCTCTCTGAGCTATGTTTAGCTGACTCTGGTTGCTGGTTATTTTCTCTAGTGTCATGGATGATTGTAGGGCACCCTATGTTTTATGGCACCCTATGTTTTATGTAAGAACTATGCTATGCTTGCTACTTTCTATGTTATGGATGTATGCTTGCTACGTGAGATATCGGTAGATGGATATGGTGCCGTAGCCGAGCCCTAGACATGCTCTCTAAATGGATATGGTGCCGTAGCCGAGCCCTAGACATGCTCTCTAGATGGATATGGTGGCTAATGGTGCCACCGGACTTTATTTTAGACGTGGTTTCTGATGGATATCATGATCTACATAATTAAATCTGACATGCTCTTAATAATAAATTTGCCTTGTTCTACAAAAAAAATCGTGTATAAAACAAAAACAAAAACAAAAAATCGTGTATACAATATTTTTCTTGCAACAAAAACATGTTTATAATACCCGCATGTCAAAAAATCAAAGTGTTGTGCCGTAGGCTATATACAGAAGGAAATTGCCACGATATGTACAAAAAAATTTGACATGGGCAAGTTCAATAAAGAATTTGTCATGGTATCTACACTAACAATGACATGGAAAAAGTTATTCTTAAGTTCGCCATGGCAATTATCTGTACAAAAATGCCATGGGACAAAAGTTGTACTGCTAACAATAAATCGATTTACCATCATGCACTATTTTTGTTCGGCATGGCAATAAATGGATTTACCATGGCAATAATCAAGCAAAAAGACAGAGTCAGCGCGTGCACTATTTTCTAGGCCTCTTTTATCTTTGTGGGCCTTCGACACTCAACGCAATGCGACGGCCAAACCAGAGCTTAGTTTCAATTTGGGCCCTAGAACTACGTTTTTTTTCTTCTGCGGTCGGTGTTGTCTGACGAAACTAAAGAAACCGAAAGTGTACAAAACTGATGAAACTGACATGATCCACAAATTAAGCAACACAGAGCATAGAGCACATGATCCACAAATTTAAGCAAATCCTAGAGCACATGATCCACAAATTTAAGCAAATCCTAGAGCACATGATCCACAAATTTAACCAAATCCTAGAGCACATGACACCACACTAATAACATCTCTAACGAGTGATGACCAGCAAGTAAGCAAATCCTAGAGCAACTATACAAAAATAAAATCCTAAAGCTATCAGATTCACCTGCTTGTTCAATTGAATCATCTGCTTCAACTTCTTGTTCATCTTCTTTAATTCCCCCTTCAGATCTGCATCCCCAACTGTCAGAGCAGCACTTTCAGAGACCAAATTCGTTGGTGCTGACGGCAGATTGAGCTCCCGGGTTGGGGCCCCATTGCATTGAATCCACTTAATGTAGTCCTCCAGCCATTCAAAATGTGTGCATTTCTTCACGATCTGAAACGAAAACATGAACCCTAAATCCCAGATCCAAGGAAATAGAAAACGAAATCAGAGAAAAATCATGAGATCTAACCTGCCCCTCTGGCTTGCTCTCGCATTTCACGTGTTTTTAATGGTTTTCTATTAAAGTATATTTTTTCAAAAAAAATGTAAAAATATGAAGATTAATTCAATAAATAGTGATACTTCGAATCTACACTATATAGATTGAATAGGTGTTAATAAAAATAATATTTGGCTCATTTAGAGTAGGTCCAAAAGAACTTGATTACAAATGGGGCTGTTTACCCTAGGTTGGGAGCTCATTTGGAGCACATTTCTCATGACTACAAGTTTTACCACGCAAAAGAGATCGGATTGATCACCTAACGTTTATAATAGTTCAGCAAACTTTGCAACTCACACCACAGGGCAATGGACTTCAAGTGTTGGTTCAAATTCAAAGTTTCACATCAAATTACAAATAGAATTATTACACCTTACAAGTTTTCACAGTAGTTCAAATTGACGACAGAATCCTTATTACAAATCCTTAAAGTTCAAAGTTTATGACTTGCATTAAAGTTCAAATTCATATCTTTGCCTTGCTCCTTGTGTTCCGGGATGGGTTAACCGTCTTGCTCCTGGTTTCCCTAGCTGGGATATTTTGTGCTTTTGAAAGCTTTGTCTTGTTGCTTCTGATCTTCACTTTTGGTGGTGGCGGTTTGTTGAGCTTTGACTAACCGAGCAAGTGATGACCAGTTGACGGTCATCTGTGGGTTCACTAATCCTTAAAGGAACTTCAGACAAAATAACTTCCTCCTCTAATATAGCTTCAAAACCTTCATAAGCCATGGTTTCAAATTCTGCATCAGATGATCGTTCAACCGAAGTTTCTTCCTCTCTAGGTCTTTTCTGTCCTGTGCCTCTAATTATCCTAGAGCTGGGTCAAACAGAAATAAGCTCAGCCATCGATAAAAAAGAGAACAAATGCAAAAAAAAGGGAAAGGTTGCACACATACCAAGCTGCTACTTCAGTATTTGCATTTCCTGCTGCATTCTCCTCTGCATTTGTTGCTGCCCATTGTTCCTCTTCTCCAAATGATGCATCAACTGGATTGGTACAAATCCTAGCAATATGCCCTAGGATACCACATTTTTTGCACTTACGCTGTTTTTTTACACGACCCTTTTCACCAGCTCTTATCCTGTTTTTCCTTGGTCTTCCTGGTGGTCTAGTCAGTACAGGAGAATGGAGTTTGAACCCTGGGTCTACTATGTTCCATTGGTCTTTTCCCAAGAGTGCAGGCACATTTTCAGCATAAGCAACCCTAAATTTGGCAACAGAGAAATATTCAGAGCAATACTGATCAACTTCACCATCTTCACCTCCAATAACAGTCATGAGATGTAGGGCATGTATGCACGGCTTCCCGCGGATCTGCCATTGCCTACAACTGCATTCCTTAGTTGCAAGGTTCACTGGATATTTCCATTCCCTATTTTTACTATCAGTGTATGTCACCTCAGCCTCGTATGTCGACGGTCGAATGCATTTCATCCTTAGTCCTCTTGCCTTGGCATGCAATGCCTTAATCAGAGATGGGAGCATAAGATGACCAACATATTGTGTTTCTGCAATTCTTTTACGAAGAGCCATCTTTATCATGATCATATGGCTGATCTTATCAAATGCTTGCCACAACAAAAGCCCTTTCACTGACTTGAACTTTGCATTGAAACACTCAGCGAGGTTATTGGTCACATAGTCTACTTTGCAGATTTCATTGAATTTGCTTCTTGACCACACCTTTCCATGATGTTCATCCATGTACTCCTTCACCAAAGGATTGTGAGCATACAACACTCTCAAATGGTGCTCATGCTTCCTCAAGCTACATGTGTATGATGCTGGCCATAGGTTCTCATCATAAACTTTGCCTTTGAATTTCTTTTTAAAATTCCGCTCTAGGTGTCGCATACATTCCCTATGTTCCACTCCAGGGAATACAATTTCTACTGCACTCTCTAAAGCCTTGCAAGCATCTGTGTGTATAACTAAACCTGAGGGTGTACCTATAATGTTGCGCAACTGCTGCAGAAACCAGACCCAACTCTCCTCGGACTCTGCCTCCAACACACCAAATGCAACTGGGAATAGCCAGTTGTGTCCATCAACTGCAGAAGCTGCTGCTAGCTGGCCTCTCCATCTTCCATTCAAAGCAGTTGCGTCGACAGCCAAATAGGGCCTACAACCATTCAGAAACCCCTGCCAGCAAGCCTTGAAACAAACAAAAGCCCTCCTGAAGCACTCCTTCTCCACTGTCTTCCCTTTTAATTTGTACTGAACTGTACGCTTGTCAATCTCTACAACACTCTCTGGACTAGCTGTCTCCACTTTAGCTTTGAAGGTGTAAAGCAACTGAAAACTCTCATTCCATGGACCATTAATCCTATCAAGAGCCCTTTCCTTAGCATAGAAAATCCTCATGTAAGGTACATTAATCTTGTACTTCTCAAATAGCTTCACATGGAGTGCTGTTGGACCAATTGTTGGTGTTTCCCTCACCCAATCCAAGATTGCATCTGCCACCCACCTAGTCTTTGCAAGCTTTGATTTGTCCTTTCCCCCTCCCCCTCCAGGTGGGCAAGTGTGCCCGTGTGGTTTTTTTTATCTGAAACAAAATGAAAAATGATGTCAAATACAATTAAGAAACAGTACACATGATCTGAATATAGAATGGATAAATAATCTGAAAAAAAGATTCAATTGTAATACCTGAATCAATTTGCTCTTTAGCATAGTGGATGCATGCAACCTCCACCTACACCTATCATAAGGGCAATGAACAGTGAATCTTCTTGGCTCACTCCTATCAACCTCATAGGAGTTTTTAGTGAGAATGCAATATGTAGTCACTGCATTACGACAGTCCACCATCGATTCGAATACGGTTCCTGGAGTAAGCTGAGGATTCTCCCTGTTCCACTCAATTGTTGGCATGTCCTCATCATCATATTCTTGTAAAACTAAAGAGTCGATGTTCTCCTCCCTCTCTTCATCGTCAGTGTCATCAAATCTAGCACGGCTGCTAGGCTCCTCTGGATATTCATCTTCCATTGCCTGTTGACTGACTCTATCTACCAGTTCAGGGAATAGAGTCTCATCCTCATCATCATGTCGAGGCACTTCCTCGTCAGGCTCTGCATCTACTTCTACATCAGGTGCAGAAGGGAGAGGAGAAGTGGCAGAATTAGCGGCAGCCGACATGTTGTGGCTTTCAGAACCACTAGGTTTACTTGGTCTCGACCTACAAGGAGTGCGAGGACGCTCGCTATTAGCAGAGACAGATGATGTCTGAACATCCTTCCCCTTCGGGATACGTTCTTTGCGTGACTGAAGCACACCGATATGGATTTTACCGAAACGGCTGTCAGCATTCAAACTAAATAGCAATCTGAGATGCTCATCACAAGTTAATGGGACAAATCTCTGCTCGGTACTATCGAAATATCTCAGTTCAACAGCATCGACAGGGCTCCACGGATACTCACAACAGAGTGCCTCGCGGAAATCTGTGAACGAAACGCTGGTTTCTACCACTTTCGGGTTGAAAAATCCAGAAATCAGATACGGTTTAGTTCCACGCAGCTCGCTAGTTTCCATTCTAACCGCCAGCCGGAAAGCAAGTGCAGGATCAACCCTATTCGATTGAAATAAAGGGCGCAATTAGGCCGAAGATTTTCAGAAAAATTGCACTGATTCACGCCAACGGTGGTCAAATACAGCCTAATTTACGGATCTCCTAATATTTTTGAGAGGAAAACGATGCTTACCCAGGTGGAATCCATGAATTATCCGCCTCTGATTCGACCCAATCATCTCCACGGTCGATGGGCCGGACGGGGTGCTCCCCCGACATCGCTTCCTAATCCTAGATGGGGAGAGAGGGTAGATGCGGCGGAGGCGGCACGACGGCGGTGGAGGCGGCACGACGGCGGCAGAGGCGGCACGACGGCGGCGGAGGGGGCGGCGCGGAAGCGACTCGATCTGATTCAGGTTACAGTGAGTGTCAGTTTTGCGGCCCCACTCGTTAGCACGTAACGGTCAAAATGTGGACGCGGCCCTACGCGGCCCCACTCGTCAGAGTTAACGGTCAAGCCATTGACCCGACGGCAACGTCCGCTGTGACCAGTTCTGAGGGTTTCAGGCAAGGGAGTGGGGAAAAGTGAGCAAAAGTTAAGAGCGTGGGGATGAATGAGTAGAACTAACGAACCAGGGGCACAGAAATAAAAATCCCTTTGAAAAATGTTAAATGTGTGAAGAAAATGTGGACCATGTATTAAAAAAATGTTAATCTTTTATTAAAAAATGTTAATCTTTTATTAAAAAATGTTAATATCGTATTTAAAAAATGTTAACCAAGCATTTGAATTTCATTAAATTTGTGTAAAATTTGGACCATGTATTATAATTTTTTTATCTTGTATTTGAAAATTATTAATCAGACATTTGAAAAATGTTAAACGTGTATAGAAAATATGGACCTTGTATAAAAAAATGTTAATCTTGTACTTGAAAAATGTTAATCAAGCATTTAAAAAAATGTTAAATGGTGTATAGAAGAAATGTTGACCTTGTATTAAAAAATGTTAATCTTGTAATTGAAAATGTTAATCAATCATTTCGAAAAAATGTTAGTTGTGTATAAGAAAAATGTTGACCATGTTAAAAAGATGTTAAGCTTGAATTTGAAAGATGTTGAATGTGTATTAGAAAAATGTATGTGTATGAAAAAAGAACAGACAAGATTATTTTTTTGGAAAAATGTTATCATGGTTTGAAAATGTGAAAGGTGTATCTAGAAATATTTCTGATGTATAATAAAAATGTACAATGTATGTTGTAAAAAAGTTAACACGTGTTGAACAAAAAAAAGCCAATGAAAAATAAGAAAAGCAAAGGAAAAAGAAAGAAAGCCAATAAAACCTCACAAAGGTAGCTTCATCAATCTCAAATCTCAAGATGTGTGCCGTCTCAGTGTGCTAATAGAGATAAAATATGTTCATTGAAAGTGAGTATATGTTCGCGACTTTGATTGTACTATCAAACACTAACTTAGAGCAACTCTAGCAGACCCCGTAAAAGCTCGCGACCCGTAAAATTCCAGCGAGTATATGAGTTTGGCCCGGTTTTTTTTTGTTAGATCAGACCCCGTATACTCAGGCCGGCCCGTAAACATTTTACAGTGGCCCGCAAATGCACCCCCTCCCCCCTGCGCAGTATATATCCGGGTCCACGAGGTCTATACGGGTCGAAACCCTACCCCCTGCCGCCGCGATTCCCCATTCCCCACGTTGATTTCTCGCCGCCGGTGGCCAAAATCTGCCGCCCCGCCCACCGATCCTCCACGATGTGGGGCGGGATGTGGAGCTTCGGCCGGCGTGGTGGCGACGACCCCGAGCAGAGGCGCTGCATCAAAGCCGACGCGACATGGAAGCGCTCCGCCCTGCGGTACATCAACCGTGGGCTTGAGCAGCCGCCGTCACTCCTCCGCCGCGAGACGGAGGAATACGACCGCACGCAGCTCCTCCGCCGCGAGCAGCTCCGCCGGGGCATCAAGCTCCCGTTCATTACTTACCCCTATGAAAAGGGAGCCAGAGGAGCTCCCCCGCTCCGCGTGGTCAAGAGGGAGCCAGAGGTGGACGTGGAGCCGGAGCGGCGGGGCGATGGCGTCGTCGGCCGGAGGACTTCCTCCCCCCGGCGGAGCCAGACTCCATCGAGTCAACCATTCTCGCGCGGTGCGGAGGGAGAGGAGGCGCGGCGCCGCCCGCGGGAGGACGAAATCGACGCCGTGCTCTACGAGCAGGGCCTCACAAAGGCGTTCGTGTTCGACGAGGAGGAGGAGTGGCACCACGAGGCCATAGCGCAGGACAAGATGTACATCGACCTCACCTCCGACGAGGATTGAGCACCGTTGTTGTGCTCTGGTGAGCTCGTTTAGGCCAGCTACCACACCCGCTTGGCTCCGACGAGCTCCATTTTGATCAGCTTAGGATAGGATAGACGTCTGGTGAGCTTTGTATGTAAGAATCTATGGCATATATGAATGATCATCCCTGCTTTTGTGTACTACTCTCGTTTATTTCTCGCACGAAACAAGTTTTTCAAAATTTACAGGTTCACTTAAGTTTTTTATTTTGCCGCAGATTTTTTAAACCCCTATATAACCTGTTGCGCGGACTGTAAATCGCGTTTTCAGTTCCGCGGTTTACGGATCTGCTAGAGATGCTCTTAATTTAATGCGAGATATAGCTCCAGCGGCCGGCGGCGTCCTCGCCCCTGCCTCAAAGCTACCCGTCGCGAAGCCCATCAACGAGCTTCGGCGTCCTCTCGTCGGCAACGCCACGACCCTAGGCCTCGTGGTGTCCGCGAGCTCTGCCATGACAAGGTCCTCTTCTCCCCGCTCCTCGTGAGCACTCGTCGCCAACTCCCTGGACTACCAGTGCTCATCCTCCGCCGGCCTCAGGTTAGCTTCTGGTGAGTGATGCCACGGACGAATAGGATTTTGGTACTTTCTAAGAGTCAATTTCAGGGAGAACAGTCACAAATTTGGGCTATAAAGATCACTTCCCGCTCACTACCTGTTCGACAAAATGCCTACAAGGACGCAACACACGGCAAATGCTCTTGTTGACATGGATAACACGTAAGGTAAATGCTCTTGCTGCTCCATGATTATCCTGTAGCATTTAATCATTCATTTTGTGGCAGTAGCCTATATTTGTCTCGTGCTCTAATCTATATGCTTCCCTACAGGGATGAAGCTCAACGTGACGTGCTGTACAACCAAACTTGAAATCTTGACCAAGTTGCTTTCGCATCGGAGGGAAATAAAGATGCTCAACAAGCTGTATGATTAAGTGTATTTCATTTAAGTTTCCCACCAAGTTCTTGGTTGGTAGATCATGATTCTAGTTCCCAGACTTGTGTTGAAGTGTCTTTCATTTTACAGATGACTGCAATGAAGGCTGCCAATAAAGAGCTGAAACGGATGATGAAGACTGTCAGGATTGAAGATATAGATGTATGCAACATCCTTCTCTGTACCAGATTCAGATTCTTTATTTGCTTGCTTATTTTTCCTGTCTAATTTTGTTTGAACTACATCTGAATCCATACCTTTTTTTTAAATAATCCGCAGAGCATGCAAGACGAGATGATGGACCTTATGGATGTGAGCAATGAAATACAAGAAACTCTTGGTAGAAGCTACAATGTCCCAGATGACAGAGATGAGGAGGAACTTATAGGGGGCTCTTATTCTGCAGTTGGTTGTTCTCAGATAATTCAAAAGCTTACCTGGCCAACTAGTTTTCCTTGCAGTGGTTACCAGCTTTATACTTGTATCAGTCTTAGGTCTAGGATTTTATCTGAAACGTTTCGTTGGCACTTTCGTTATCATCCCTGTACTAGTTTTGCGTCGTGCATGTGTTAATTTACAGACAAGACAGATCTCTGTTTTCTGTTCTCATGTTGTATATTGAAAACTGCAGAGCTTGATGCTTTGGAAGCCAATATGGACTTTGAATCGAATTCAGTCCCAACATACCTCCAACCAGTAAGGAGACATATATTGATTCCGAGCTTAACTTACCTGCTGCACCAAGTGGTCACGTCCCGGCGAACCGGCAGCAGCTATGTCGATTGCGAGACTGACTAGTTTCTATTCGCATTGATTATGATGCTGATATCCCTATGAAAATTGATGGCTTATGTCATTTCCCATGCAGTCACTGTGCGTGAAGCTGTAAATGGGTTTCTTTTATCTTGTCACATGATCTAATTGACAGGCTAAATACTTGATATCGTTATGAACGCATTTCTTGACTCATGTCTTGTATTTAGTGCTCATTATACATACCTATGTTATCGGTGTGAACAATTTGAGCTTATCCTAGCTTGATATTATAAAGGTAAAAGAAACACATAGGACTCTCTGTTATATAATGGGTTTGATCTTGAACTTTGAAATCTCTGTTGAACATCTCGAATGGCACATACTTTAATCGCTGCAGGAGGGGACGGCCTACGGTGCCGCACACATCAATTCGTACCTGAAAGTAAACTATGGTGTATGTTTGATCTTGATGTAAATGGCCGGCGCTATGTTTGTGCATGGACAAGTTCGTTGTATCTTTCATATACTACTGCAATTCGTTGAACGATGTCTCTTTCCCATTGTTTTGGAATAATAATAGTGGAGCAATAGAGGGAGTTGTTCTCTATACTGTTTGTACATCCTGTTGTTAGCATGTCTGTGATTGCACTAGCCGAGTTGAATTGGTATCTAGTTTTCCGATAAAAAAATTATGGGACATTGCTAGCTCTCGTGTTGTCTGTCACCTGGGGATTTTCTTCATAACGTATCATCTCATCCTTTGTTAAGTTTGCATTAGGAATGAAGAAAAAGAAGGCTGTATCTTTGTTTTCCATGTCAATCTCGCAAACCTCCTGGATATAATTCTCGATCATAAGGACAAGAACTTCATACTCCTGCCCTACATCTCTCTGTAAGTCCTTTTACTTAGTATACTGTGGTAATTCTCCCTTTTTATGCACCTAGCTCTTCGTGTTTACATTCATCTGTTCCTGTTTACGCGAAATCATTGTGATCATTCCTGCTTGGTCCAATGTGTTTTACCTTGATTCCTAGAGAACAATAAAGTGTGACCACTCAAGTGCCCTTGCACACAACAGCTGAAAGAAATTGTCATATGTGGGTACTACGTCTATAAACACATATAAGAATAGACACTGCATACATTTTACAAGCAACCAATATTTATGCATTGTTTGAAATCAGCAAGCGAACAAACAGAGAAATATCAAGAACACGGGACACCAATTTTTACGTGGAAAACCCTTGTGGGAAAAACCACGGGCACATGATGGTGCTTTCACTGTAGTAGGAGAGTGTCTACAAATACATAGATTTACAACGGGTCATCAAATCATCCCGCTAGATGAGTGTTTGGTATGCCTCGCGCATGGTTGGCCTTGCTTGTGGAGAAGATTCTAAGCAAGAGAAGGCCAGCTTAATGAGCAGAGCTAAGCTATTCTCTTCTGTTGTTGTTGGTGTTGTTGGCCGTTGGTCCAGAATATCATTCACCAGTATAGCTTGTTCCTTGCTTGGAAAACTACCGTCTAATAGATTCCTTCGATGCTTCCCCATCACTAGCTCTAGCACAACCACGCCAAAGCTATAGACATCGCATTTCTCCGTCACGACAGATGTGTATGCCAGCTCTGTGCGAAATCAAACATTAGAATCAGAAACACATGGGTAAGAGTTGAATGCTTTTATGTGAGAAGGAAGGTTCTACCAGTACGTACCAGGAGCTATGTAGCCATATGTTCCTGCTAGTGCACTCCAGTTTGATGAATCAGGCTTAAGAATCCTTGCTGTGCCGAAATCCGAGACAAAAGCCTTGAAGGTTGTATCAAGTAAGATGTTGTTGCTCGTGATATCTCGATGGATTATAGGTGGACTGCATTCGTGGTGCAAATAAGATATTGCTTGAGCCACATCATTTGCAAGGACGATCCTCTTCTGCCAATCAAATTCCTTTGCTAGCTCCTCATTTTCCAATGTCCTGTGGAGGCTGCCCTGCTCAATGTAGTCGTAGACAAGAAATTTATACGCTGGATGGGCACAGAATCCGTACATTTTAACAATACTTCGTTGTCGGATCTGGGATAAGATTTCCATTTCACTACGAAATCTTTTTTCGTCTTCCAACTCTTCTTCGGTTTGGTGAAGCTTCTTCACAGCAACTAGTTGCCCGTCTTGAAATTGTGCCTTATAGACTTTTCCGTATCCTCCTGTTCCAATGATGTACTTATCGTCGAAGTCTTCTGTTGCCCTTACAATATCATCAAAGGCTAATCTTCCATCAAAATTCCAAACAGAGAATAGGTCCCTTCCTTCAGCGACAACATTTTCTTGTGGTTTTCTCTTGTTATGACTAAGCATTATTATGATAACAGTTGCAACAACAATACCAAAACCCGCCACAAGAACAATTGGCAAAAGCAAACCAAGTATCTTCCATTTATGTTGACCAGCTACTGGAGTTGAATAACAAGGTGGCAAGCCAGAGAGGTTACCACACAGACCTTTATTGGGAAGAAACCAACTTGCTGAAGCATTTTGGAGTAGCCGTGCTGTTAGGACTGGTCCTTCCAAGTTGTTGTAGGACACATCAAGTGTTGAAAGGCTCATCATGCTCGAAAAGGAGGATGGAATGCTGCCAGTGAACTGATTATGTGATAAATTCAGAAATTCTAGCATCTCCAACTTTCCAAGTTGTTGCGACAACACACCACCCAGGTTATTGTTGCTCACATCTAACAGGATCTGCAAACCTGCTAAATTTCCAATCGCACCAGGCAAAGTCCCACTGAAGTTGTTGTCGTTAATCTTCAAGGACTCGAGTTTCATGCAGGCCCCTAGTTCCTCAGGTATTAATCCACTCAGTCTGTTTCTAGACATATCGAGGTATCCTAAATTGCTCAACTTTTCTATCTGAATAGGTATGGATCCAGATAATTGGTTTGCTGATAAGTTTAGGCTATAAAGGTTTGCTAAAGTGCAGATTTCTGGTGGAATCTCACCGCTGAGATGATTGGAATCGAGTGTTAGTTCAACTAGGTTGGACAATTTAGAAAGCATTGGAGGTATGGAACCCGTGATCATATTTTGTGCTAGATGTAGTACCGTTAGCTGGGTACATACACCTACATTTGGTGAGATCTGCCCAGAGAGTCTATTCGAGGCCAAGCGCATCTGTATGAGTTGTGGATACACACCAAAATGATGAGATATATCTCCCGTTAGTTGGTTCCCCTCAAGGTTAATTTTAACCAAAGACGTACATGTCTTTAAACTACTTGGAACGGGGCCACTGAACATATTAGAAGAGACCTGGAGATATTGAAGTCTACCACCTGAACATATATTTGCTGGTAAAGGTCCTGAAAGTGAGTTGTTAGACAACCCAAGGTTAACAAGGTTTATGAGATCTCCAAATTCTCGAGGAAGAGAACCTGATAACTTATTATCAAAGATTTTTAGTTCTTGGAGGTTTTGCAGCTTCCCAAAAGATTTTGGTATCGATCCTGAAATTTGGTTTAGATGCAAGCCTAAAATTTTGAGGTTCATCAGATTGCCAATTTCCTGGGGAATGGAACCTGTTATCTGATTTTCAAGGAGGTAGAGTTGTACTAGCTTGGTAATATTTCCTAAGCTGTGAGGAATAGAGCCAGATATTTGGTTGTTGGTCAAGTCTAAATTCTGGAGATTCAGTAAGCTGCCAAATTCTAAAGGTATTGGACCCATGATTTGATTTGCATAGAGAAAAAGTTGGTTCAACTTAGTGAGATTGGTTATGGAGATTGGAATTGGACCTGAAAAATCATTTGCATTAAGGTGAAGTATTTGCAAATGGACTAGCCTGCCTAGTTCTTGGGGTATAGGCCCAGAAAGTTGATTACCAAACAGGCCTAAAGTATTTAGTTGGGTCAGATTTACAAGGGTTTTTGGTATCAAACCACTTAAGGTGCTGTTGCTTAGTTGTAGAATTTTTAGGTTGGCAAGCCTTCCAATCTCCTCGGGAATGGGACCTGATACCATAGTTTGGTGAATGAGAAGATAAGTTAACATTGTTAGGTTACCCAGAGACACAGGGATATGTCCTGTGAGTCTGTTAAATGAGAGATCAAGCTGCACGAGGCTTTGCAGGCCACCAATCTCATAAGGAATTTTCCCTGTGAGCTGGTTGTAGGGAAGGTTAAGTACAGAAAGTGCTGGCAGGGGACTGATACTAGTAGGTAGTGCACCATGGAGACTGTTGTTACCAAGGTCGATATATGCGAGGAATGGAAGAGCTGAGAAGTTGAGCTCACCAAGCTGGCCATGGATGCCAGCATCTGGTAGGGAGATGTTGGTCACCACCCAGGGCCTGTGGCGGCCATGGCGAACAGATGTGCACATGATGCCCGTCCAGTTGCACGGGTTGGTGTTTTCCTGCCAAGAGCTCATCTGCATCGCTGGGCTCGCAAGTGTAGCTTTCCAGTGGAGGAGTGCCATGTGTTGAGACCTCAGTGAGATCCCTCCATGGTGCGCCGCATGTGCTTCTTCCAAGCGAAGAAGGCATGGCACAAGCAGTAGGCAGAGGTACAACAATGCTGTCAAGGAAGCTCCCATTTTGCTGCCTGGTGTTTGCATGTTGTGTTTGGTTGAGGATTTGATTCAACGCACAATGCACTGTATTTATATTCAACCAGTGCTGCAAGATCCTCTGTTCTTCAGTGTCTTTCTCCATCATATCTCTGCCAGCTGGATGCCTATTAGCTCTTGTTCGGACGCTAGCACACCCCTTTGGCAGCTGCTGCGGGGCAACCTGTTTTTCTTCTTCAGTGTCGGCATCCTGTTTTTCTTTTTTCTTTTTCTCATGCCTGTTGAAAAATGATACAGGGCAATTGAAGGCAGGGATACATAGAAGGCACCTATGGTGTACGCCTACTCGTATCTTTCCCAATTCCCCTCTATCTACAACTTATTTACTGAATGGACTTGAGTTAACAATGTAGTAGAGTTTTCATTTGATGGCATCTCCTGTATTTCTTGTTTATTTGATCATGCAACCCGTATTCAGCTGTGATTTGTCTTAAGCTATTCTTTCAATTGTTTCCCCATTCACTTTTCAGCAGGTACAGAGAACACAAGAAATTTGACTCGTAATTGGAATTGTGGGAAAAACTCCGTGCTGGAATTATATTGATGGTAGAAATAAAGGTATCAATCAGCGTTGAATTGTGGCCAATACAAATCCTGGACCGCAAGTCTTTGCTGCAAGTCATGCGTGTGAGGAAAAACGAGGCAGCGGCTGCAGCTTTTGAGGAAAAACAAAGCAGCATCTTGACCACACAAGCCGAAGCAAAAATCCAAGCTCAAGTAGGTTGCTGGCACTTTCTGTACGCGTTGAGCATCTATAGCCTTTTTTTTTTGTACATAATGGACTTTGAAAGCTCTGCTCAGCATCCCAGACAGCACCTAACCAAGTTCTATTTGCTTTGAATCCAGTCGCTCTAAATGCCTAAAGCTTGTCTCTTAACCAGTAGAATAATTTGCTCAGCTTGCTTTTTTCTGATCTGGTGCTTGCTTTTCTCTGCGTGTGCAGGAGGATGAATTGGGACTGCATGCCTACAGTAGAGTGGCGCAGGCACTAATTTGAACATGAATCTCGGCATAAATGCTCGACACTTTCGTTTGTGCATGGATGCTTGGTTTGTACATGGACAGATTCGGTGTATGTTTCCTTGTTTACCACTACAATTCGTTGAAGGATGGAATGTCTCTTCGCAGATACAGATCTGTTGTTAGCTTGTCTGTGATGGTACCAGCCGAGTTAAAAATTTGAAAAATCGAATCTTTGAGGTTGAATTGGTATCCACTTCTCTTATAGTCTTCATATCAGTAAGTATATACACGTACTGAACTGGAGAAAGCTAGCACAGGATGGCAACCTCGTCTGATCAACCTTCATTAGAAAGTGATAAAGGGAGCTGTTCTCTCAACTCGACGATCGTCCAAAGTGACGGCAATCTTAGGTGCTAATTTTCCTGTATAATAAGCAGGCACCTAACCCAGGCGAAGGAAGTCATTACGAGAAAGAAAAGCACAAGCCTGATGGTTTAGTTTCAGGCAGCACTGCAGTGCAGATGCCATTTTGTTGCCTATTGTTTGCATCTTGTGTTTGGCTGGGGGATGTGATTCAATACACACTGCTACTCTAGTGTTATGAGGTCCTCAGCGAACACACACCAGTTGAGTGGAAGCTGTTGCTGGTTGACTATTCTTCAGTGTCTGTCGCCATCTTTGCCGACTGGATGATTATTAGCTCTTGTTTGGATGCTAGCACACCCCTTTGGCAGCTACTGCTGGGAAGCCTGTTTTTCTTCTTCACTGTCAGCAACCTGTTTTTCTTTTTCTCATGCCTACTCGTATCTTTCCCGATTCCCCTCCATCTACAACGTGTTTACTGAATAGACCCGAGTTAACATTGCAGTAGAGTTCTCATTTTCTGGTATCTTCTGTGATTGGTTTGATAGCATTTCTTGTTTATTTGATCATGCAACGCGTAACTGTTTCAGTTATGGAAATTCCATAAAGAAATCGAACCAGCTTGTCTTAATATGTTCTCTAAAATGTTTCCCTTTTCGCTTTTCAGCTGGTACATAGAAGAAAAGATGTAGCTCAAGGAATTATGGGAAAAATTCGGTTTTGGAATTCCATCGATGAATCCTGGACGACAGGTCTTGCTGGAAGTCACGCGTGTGAAGAAAAGATGTAGCTTTTGTGGAATTCAGAGCATGTACAGCCAAGCAGCATCTTCACCACACAATGCAAGTGGGTTATTGGCGCTTTCTTTAATAATCAAAAGGGTGCCAAATCTTGTCGACCTCGGGTCATCTGTCAATCAAGCACTTAGCGATGCAGAAGAAGACTTGTTTCGGAATAATGGCGAGTGGTAATAGCTCAAGGACTTGTGACTGGAATCTGGGATGCTGTAATTCCTTGGATGGTGGAAATGAATGTCTCAGTGTTGAATTGTGGTCAATGCAAATCCTGGGCCGCAGGTCTTGCTGGAAGTCAGTGGCTGCAGCTTTTGTGGAATTCAAAGCTCAAGTGGGTTACTGGCGCTTTCTGTAGCGATCAAAACGTTGTAAAATCCACTCGTCGACCTCCCATCATCCGTCGAACCGGCCAATCAAACATCTGAGAAGGCACTGAGCAAGGTAGAAGAAGACTTGTTTTTGGAATAAAGGAGGTGCTCTCTGCCTCTCTGTACGGTTATTAGCATGTCAGTCACTCACTGCACTAGCTGAGTTGAATTTCGATGGATTCTTTAGGTCGAATTGGTATCCGCTTCTCTTATCAGTAATTCACTACATATATATACGCATACTGGAGAAAGCAGGCTTATCAAACATCTATTAGGAAGCGCGCTGTTCTCTGAACTTAACGACTGGCTTACTGTGCTTGTGCAGGAAGGAAGGAAGGAAGGAAGGAAGGACGACAGAGGGCAAAAACATGACTATGGCTGACCCGCATTGTAAGCAAAAATGGCACCGTCATGCTAAACTAATCTGATACTACTAGACACCAAGATTCAGGAAGCAGTAGATCACTGATCTCGGCCTTGTCCTACCCTACTACTGGGAGAAGCACAAGCTAAGCATGAAGATCAGCTCCTCCTGCTGACGCTGCCCTTGCAAATGCAATTTCAATTGTGTCGTAACATCCTGCAAAAGGGAATTAATTAAATTGCTGGATAGTTTCAGGTTTCAGCAAAACAATAATATCCGAAAACAGCAGCTAGAGCATATAAATAAATCAGAGGCATATAATGCACATATAATCTTGACCTAAATGACCTGTGTGGGTGCTCCTTGAGCCTCAACAAGTGAAGAACCAGTGGCAGTGCCTTGGCCGATGAGCGATCATGTGGGAAGGAGTTGAGTGGAAGCTGCTTCAGGGTGACTGTTCTTCAGTGTCTGTCGCCATCTCTTTATAGGTGCTAACTGCTGGGCTGCATGTTTTTTCTTCTTCAGCGTTGTAATCTCTTCCTCTCTTTCTTTCCTCATGCCTGTGGAATTTTTCTGAAAGCAATCGAAGGCAGGGACAAAAGGGTACCCATGGCGTACGCCTACTTTCCGAGTTCTCCGTTCTACAACTCATGCACTGAATGAACTTGAGTTAGCATTTGCAGTAGAGTTTTTATTTGATGGTATCTCCTGTGATTGGTTCGATAGTATTTCTTTATTTTATCTGATCATGTAACCTGCAACTGCCTCAGTTATGGGAATTCCATAAAGAAATTGGAGCAGCTTGTTTTGAGCTATTCTCTAAAATGGTTTCCTTTTCTCTTTTCAGCTGGTACATGGAACATAATATTCAGCCCAAGGATTCATGATGGTGACGCAATGCAGCGACAAACTGTGCAAATTATTACTATTGCTTCCATACTTTTCAGTGCTTGGTCGCCTGTGTCTCTATAAATTAGACTGGTTTTGAGCTCTCATCTCAAACATAGTCTCTTCATTAGGCGCGTACTACCTTTGCTGTTTGACTGCTCTAGATGGCCTTAAGTAGTCACCCGGTTCCTGGTATTCCCGCCTCAGTTCCCGGTTTTGTTGCTTGGTCAGCAACAAAACCGGGAGCTGAGGTCTAGATGAACTCCTTTGTGTTAAGTTTGTACTAGGCATGAACAGCAAGAAGGTTGTATGGTGTTTGATCCATGCCAATCTCGTAAACCAATGCTTGAATGAAATTAAATAGGCCACCTGTAGTAGTAAATTGTATATACTCCAGTTTTCCTAATATTGCTTGCCTGTCGGCCAAAGCTGTTGTGTAGCAAAGGTCTGTACTCAGACGATTGTTCAGAGTGTTGTGTTATCTGATTTCCTGCAGAGAGTCGTAGGCACCAAACCTAGCTGAAAGAATTCATCACGAGCAATGAAAGCAAGCATCATCCCCATCTCTGGGCTTGGGGTGCTCGATCGCCCCCCCCCCCCCCCCCCCCCCCCCCGCATTCGCAATCGTCTAACAAACGTGTGAATTATTTATTGTTCCATGTGAATCTTTTATATGGTACATACATACAGACATGACACATGAACCTTCCCCGTGTTAGCTGCTAAATTTACTGGCAGAGAGAAGAAGGCAGACACCTATCCTAGCTGAAACAAGTCACAACCTGTGTAGCTATCTAAGCAGATGTGTAGCTATATGAACAAAAAATAGTACGCCGGGCTTGCAAATGTTTGAAACCAATGCTTTCGTTATGAAGCCGAACTTCAACATTTCATTCTTCAATATTCGTTACCAGCATGTGAGGCTTGTGTTGTTGACGCCTCTAGTTGAATCAAATTTTGATCTCCGGGGTCCGGGCCCTCTGCGTCTGCTAGCTCCGAATTCTGCATGGAACACAAAATAACAAGAATCAGATCAAGACTGTTAACTACCAGAATAACGCTCTATGCCGACAGCCTTAGGCCGTCGGCATAGGCCCAAAAACCGTCGGCATAGGGCTACACCGACGGTGGCCGTCGGCGTACCTCCGTCGGCAACTCGAACGTCGGCGTACCCCCGGGCGGCCGTCGGCATACAAAAGCCGTCGGCATAGGCATGTATGCCGACGGCTTCCGTACAGCCGTCGGCGTAGATACCCCCTTGGCAACGAATTGGGACTGACGGCCATTGATGGCGAGGCCGTCCATTCAGGTGTCGCCACGTGGCAGCTCCTGGCAGCTCCTGGTGACCTTCTACGCCGACGGTTATGCCGTCGGCAACCTATGCCGACGGCATAACCGTCGGCATAGAAGGTCACCAGGAGCTGCCAGGAGCTGCCACGTGGCGACACCTGGTGCCTCTTGCCATCTATGCCGACGGTTATGTTGTCGGCATAGCTTTTCTATGTATGCCGACGGGGTACCTATGCCGACGACATAACCGTCGGCGTAGAAGGTCACCATGAGCTGCCAGGAGCTGCCACGTGGCGACACCTGGTGCCTCGTGCCATCTATGCCGACGGTTATGCCGTCGGCGTAGGTACCACCGATTTTTTTTTTCAATTTATTTGGTTGCATTTCAATTCAAATACACATCATATACATCATATACAACATATATACATATATATCATCAACTATAGTTCAACGTATAGGCATCATGACAAGTTCAAGGTAGGCAACATAGGCAACAACATAGTTCAACATAGGCATAGTTCAACATAATGACAAGTTCAACATAGGCATAGTTCAACATAATGACAAGTTCGACAAAGCCAACAACATAATGACAAGTTCGACAAGTTCAACAAAACATAAAACACCGCCAAAGGCTTAAGCGCCATCACTTCCACCGCCAAAGCCGAGGTAGCCAAAGCCGAGGTCGTCACCGCTAGCGCTACCACCACCGCCACCGCTAGCGCTACCGCCACCGCCACCGCCTCGCCAGACCGGGGTGACTGGGCTTTGTGACTCAGGAGTGGAACCATAAGTAGCACCACCACCGGCGGATGATCCACCGGTTTCCTGCATGTTTGAAAAGAGATGGGAAGGCAATATATGATTGTATTGAATAAACGATAAGTTGTGGTTGAATAGTTTGGTGATGTACTAACCGGAGTGCCATAGTGTTCTGCCAGGAATTGTTCAAACGTAGGCGGCACTGGTTGTGGTCCAGGAGGTGGTGGTGGTGGTGGCAGAGTAGGAATCTGCCCAGTTGCCATAGACGCAACCACAAGCTCCGTCATGCGGCTGTTGTGCTCAGTGGCTGCCGCAACTCTCTCGTTCCAGTCGAAGAGTTGCTGACGTACGAAGTCCATGTAGGCCTACAAATATGACATGATGGAACTCCTAAAACATAGCAATGAGGAAAATAAAGGTCGAAAGAAAGAAGATAAGAGGGAAAATACTTACAGAGTTCTGCTGGGCTAGGAGTGACAGTGTAGAGGACGCACTGGGGCGCGGGCGCTGGCTCGGCCTCGGGCCGGCAGCGCGGATCCGCCTATAGGAGACAGAAGGGGTGATCACAAAATCCAGAATCGGATGCCGACCATGACTCTTCGGCCCTATGCTGACGGCGGCCCTCTTGTCGATATCCACAGACATGGGGTCTGATGTGCCAGGATTCCACTTCTGAAACTCCTTCGTGTATGACGTCAGGTTCTCCCCGGTATGGCCGTAGTACTCACTCTCGCTGGCCTTGGGATTAGGCCGCACACGGGCGAGCCTCCACGACTCGATGTCTGAGAGCGGCCGCTTCAATTTCTCCTCCTGCACCGCCAAACAGAGGTTAGTCATACATAATAACATACGGCAAGGAGAAGATCAAGAATGTTTCATGTACATAGATATACCTGAAGTTTCTTGTGGCGCCAGTGGTTCCGGTTTCCCTAACGGTGTGTTCCGTCGGATCCTCGATTAGCCTTGTTTATCTTGCTCTTGATAGCAAACTCTGCGTCCTTGCCGACCCACAGATCCACCAATCCCTCCCATCCATCATTCTTTCCAAAGAACCAATCAGGACGCACCTACATAATGAAGCATAATGGTATGTGACCACGAAACAATGAAATTTACCACAAACGTCGGAATAAAAGTCTGTTATACTTACCAACATGTACTGCTCCTTAGTCAAGGTAAGGTTCTGCTCCTTCGCTTCATCCTTGGTCACCTTCTCGTTACATACCTCGTGATAATAATGCGAGATGGCCACCCAGCGCACCTCGTACTGCATCTGACGGGCCTGCTTCCTCGCAGCCCGCAACAAGTACTCATCGGCCTCGGCCTTGTCCTCCTCAAGAACTCTATAGAATTTCTACAGTCATTCATGAAACCAGAATGGAACAAGCCATGAGTTAAACGATTTGATGATAAACTATGAAAGAAACTCAATAATTGTGCTTCTGAAGAGAACTTACCCAAAACTTTGATATCACGGCCTTAGCGGCCGTCACATGGGTTGGGTGGAAGGCCGCTTCGTAGTGCTCCCAGCACGTGGCCAAAATCTTGCACTCCTCGTTGTCTCGGTCCGGAGCAAACATCCCTGGCCAAAGCTTCTTCAACAGGATAGTGAGGATGCCGTTTGGAACACGGGCACCTTGAGGATATTCCCAGCTGCTGCAAAAGAATGAAAATATTAGCATGTGTACAATCAAAATCATAATATGTGTTTAAAATATTATTAAGGGGCACTTACCTTTTCCCCTTGGGCTTAATGAGCCACTTCATCTCCTCGGTATCAGGAGCTTTTGGGAGTCATGCACCACCACACAACCAACCCTTCTGCTTGCCACCCCCTTCCCGCCACCACCATCATCACCGCCACCCCCCTCCTCACCAGCACCCCCCTCCTCGCCAACACCCCCTCCTCACCACCACCCCTCCTCGCCACCATCATCATCCTCCTCCTCCCTAACCTCCTGCTCCTCCTCCTTCTCCCCAACCTCCTGCTCCTCCTCAGAGAGTACCTCACTAGAGAAGGGCCGCGAAGACGACCCCCCTATGTCGGTCACAGAGCGCAGTTTCTGGCCCCGAAACCGCCCCCCTGGGCCTCTCCCCCCACCACGTCCTCCTCTAGGGGCACCTCTCCCTCGACCTCCCTATGAGAACTCATCGTCAAGTAGTCGGGGGGGGGGACACTACGGGGTCGACCACCGACTAACCCTCGCGACGAGTTTGCTTCGCAAACCAGAACCATCGGCCTTGCCCTTTCCCATACTTAGCGAACCTGCATTGAAAAGAAAATAAAAATTTAGCGTATTAATAATGAAGGAGTAGATATAATAAAAAGGAATAAAAAAAGCACATTCATAATAATAAACCATATTAAAAAGACATATTAATAGAACATACAAATAAGACATGGAACATACATCTGCTAGAACCCATACGAATCATCACTGTTGTAACCGTTTCCTCGACCGGTCTCATCATCACTATCACACATATCATCTTCGTTGTCTGACGTAGGTGCAGGCTCTTCCTCGTCTTCAGCGTCTTCATTTAATTTCTCTAGCATAAGTATGTCTTGGTCGTTCACAATGGCCTCGCCATCATTCCGTGCATCCTCATCGTTTGGATTCATATCAACATCACCCAAGGCATCAACGTCATTGTATCGGAGCACATCAACATCATGAAGTTGCTCTTGATAGAACACTCCCTCGTATGTCATAGGGTTAATGTAGTAGTAATCGTCATCGTCCGCGTCCGGTAGCTTACCATGTGGCGCCACCTTGAACACAACTTCCCAACCCTTTAGGTACTCTTTCTGGCATGGGTAGGGCAGATAATAAACTTGTGTGGCCTGGGTAGCCGCAATAAAGAGATCGGCTCCTGCATAAACGGTGGATGGTTTAACTTTGACCAAACCAAGGGAAGGCGTATGTCTCAACCCCTCATATGGGCCGAACCATCGGCATTTGAACACAGCTAGATTTAGGTCCTCGCGCCCAAGGTCGAATGACAGCTCGTATATTTTTCCTACCCTTCCGTAGTACTCAACTTCATTTTCTCCTGGGGTGTACACTCCTGTGTTTATAGTTTTGGGATCAGGCTGGCTGTTCTGGTGATCCTCTGTATGGAAGCGATACCCATTCACATCATACTTTTCACATTTCATGACCCGAGCGTTAAAACCCATGGAAACCCATCTCAATTCGTCATCCATGGAGGTGTTCGGATCTTTGCAATTTTTATTTTCTACCGGGTTGATGAGAAACGGCACTGAATCCACCTACATCTCTAATAGGTAAAGAGGGTCCTAATCCCACCCGAGGATGTGTAGATTCAGTACGTTCTCCATGCTCTACCCCATTCCGAGACAAAATTTCGGCAGCACCTCCCCGCTGTTCTCCAGATACACGTCTCGGCAAAAAGCCGAGAGAATGTGCATCCGGAGAACAACGGGGAGGCGCCGTCGAAATCCTGTCTCGGAACGGGGTAGAGCATGGAAAACGTACCCAATCGACACATCCTCGGGCTGTCCGTGGAAAACGCTGGACAATGCGAAACAGTTGCGGTGATAAATATGCAATTGAATGCATATTTATCCATGCAACCATTTCGGACGGGAGACGCCTAGGTTACGCGACTTTATGTGAAAAGAAAATCTAGTGACATGATTATTAAGATGGATTCTTAGCTCACCCTCGGCTGTAGAGGAAGTAGTCAAACAGCGACGAGATCACGGACCAATGCCTTTGACGACGATGACTCCAAAGATATGCAACACCACAAAGCCTGTAAATTTTACCGACAAATAAACTTAGATCATCAATTGTCAAAAACTTAGATCACGGACCAATGCCTTCATAGATTTATTTACTACATGAGCAATACAAAATAAATTCATCCACTTAAAGTTTCACATTCAAAATATTAGAAATGTTAAATCCTAATGAACAAGTTACCATTTATCTCAAATAACTATTTTTTTTAGCAAGACCATTAAGTGTCAAAAAATATTTCATCATTATTTTGTAGCAACACCATCATGAACAAAAAACCACCGTGTAAAAAGTATATATCATCACATCATTATTTTGCAAACTAACTATATCTAACAAATATGATAATCACATTGAGTACCCCACAAAACATCGATCATCGAGTATGTATCTAATAAAAAACAACTAAAACTACACAAAACATATTGACAATAAAGATAACTATAAAGTCCCTAGTCACTTTATATTTCTATCTAACATCTATCTAAAACTACACAAAACATATTTATAAAGTCCCTACAAAACATATTTATAAAGTCTCTACACAAAAATTTTACCGGTGCGGGGGCGAGGTCCGGGAGGCGAGGGCCGGCCGGAGCAGAGGCAGAGGAGTCGGGGGCGGGGCGGTGGTGAGGTGGCGGCCGGCGGGGCGGGGCGGGGCGGCGGCGGGGCGACGGCCGGCGGGGCGGGACGGGGCGGGGTCACGGCGGCGGCCGGTGGGGCGTGGCGGGGTCGCGACAGCGGCCGGCGGGTCGGGGTGGTGGGGCGGGGTAGGGACGGGGTAGCGGTCGGCGGGTCAGAGCGGGACGGGCGCGGGGCGGGGGGTGGGGCGGCCGGCGGCCGGGCCGGGGCGAGCAGGCGGCGGCCGGTGCGGGGAGGGTCGGGCTCTGTGCGTCGGGGTCGGGAGGGAGTGAGTGGTGGAGAGGTGGGGTGTGAGGGGATAAGGTAGTGGATAAGAGCCGTAGGTTTTTTTTATCTATGCCGACGGTTAAACCATAGGCATAGTTTTTTTCATTTCATTTGCATGAGAATTTAATTAAATGCATTCGTTTTGCAATTATATGTTACCCAGAGAAAGATTTTACTGTTGTCTTTTCAAAAACTCCTTCCATGCATCAGTTTTATAGCAGGACTGAGTTCAAGCCCATCGATGAGGGGGGTCAAAGTAACCCGGCCCGCATGTTTCCCCCATCCATGTGACGGCGGCAGTGCCGTCCGTGGAGGGGGGCACACCCCGGAGCCCCAAGAAGGGCCGGACCCAACCCACCGCAAGATTCCCTCCGTGTTGCCCAGACGTGGCCGTTTCCACCCTCCGTGCGACGGCGGCAGCGACGTCCGTGAGGGGGGTCACACCCTGGAGCCGCGTGCCGGGTGCTTGCAGCTGCCATCACACTTCGAGACGTGTAAGAGGGCCCAGCGCAAGACCTGGCGACATTGCCACCCCCAAGTACCCCGTCCCGTCTAACCCTGGCACTGTTGACCGGACGGATCTACCCCTTTGACTTTCACCGGACGGGGTATGACCGATGGACATTTTCACCTGGCTAAGATAGGCCAAGCCATAGGTACACTTCGGATCAAGATCCGGGCCCAACCCACCGCAAGATTCCCTCCGTGTCGGCCCGACGTGGCCGTTTCCACCCTCCGTGCGACGACGGCAGCGACGTCCGTGAGGGGGGTCACACCCCGGAGCCGCGTGCCGGGTGCTTGCACCTGCCACCACACTTCCAGAAGTGCAAGAGGGCCCAGCGCAAGACCTGGCGGCATTGCCACCCCCAAGTACCCCGTCCCGTCTAACCCTGGCACTGTTGACCGGACGGATCTACCCCTTTGACTTTCACCGGACGGGTTATGACCGATGGACATTTTCACCTGGATGTGATAGGCCAAGTCATAGGTACACTTCGGATCAAGGTCCGGACCCAACCCACCGCAAGATTCCCTCCGTGTCGGCCCGACGTGGCCGTTTCCATCCTCCGTGCGACGGCGGCAGCGACGTCCGTGAGGGGGGTCACACCCCGGAGCCGCGTGCCGGGTGCTTGCACCTGCCACCACACTTCCAGACGTGTAAGAGGGCCCAGCGCAAGACCTGGCGGCATTGCCACCCCCAAGTACCCCGTCCCGTCTAACCCTGACACTGTTGACCGGACGGATCTACCGCTTTGACTTTCACCGGACGGGGTATGACCGATGGACATTTTCACCTGGCTGTGATAGGCCAAGCCATCGGTACACTTCGGATCAAGGTCCGGGCCCAACCCACCGCAAGATTCCCTCCACGTCGGCCCGACGTGGCCGTTTCCACCCTCCGTGCGACGGCGACAGCGACGTCCATGAGGGGGCCACACTACGGAGCCGTGTGCCGGGTGCTTGCACCTGCCACCACACTTCTAGATGTGTAAGAGGGCACAGCGCAAGACCTGGCGGCATTGCCACCCCCAAGTACCCCGTCCCGTCTAACCCTGACACTGTTGACCGGACGGATCTACCGCTTTGACTTTCACCGGACGGGGTATGACCGATGGACATTTTCACCTGGCTGTGATAGGCCAAGCCATCGGTACACTTCGGATCAAGGTCCGGGCCCAACCCACCGCAAGATTCCCTCCGCGTCGGCCCGACGTGGCCGTTTCCACCCTCCGTGCGACGGCGGCAGCGACGTCCATGAGGGGGCGACACCCTGGAGCCGCGTGCCGGGTTCTTGCACCTACCACCACACTTCCAGACGTGTAAGAGGGCCCAGCGCAAGACCTGGCGGCATTGCCACCCCCCAAGTACCCCGTCCTGTCTAACCCTGACACTTTTGACCGGGCGGATCTACCCCTTTGACTTTCACCGGACGGGGTATGACCGATGGACATTTTCACCTGACTGTGATAGGCCAAGCCATAGGTACACTGCGGATCAAGGTCCGGGCCGAACCCACCGCAAGATTCTCTCCGTGTCGGCCCGGCGTGGCCGTTTCCACCCTCCGTGTGACGGCGGCACCAACGTCCGTGAGGGGGGTCACACCCTGGAGCCGCGTGCCGGGTTCTTGCACCTACCACCACACTTCCAGACGTTTAAGAGGGCCCAGCGCAAGACCTGGCGGCATTGCCACCCCCCAAGTACCCCGTCCCATCTAACTCTGGCACTGTTGACCGGACGGATCTACCCCTTTGACTTTCACCGGACGGGGTATGACCGATGGACATTTTCACCTGGCTGTGATAGGCCAAGCCATAGGTACACTTCGCATCAAGGTCCGGGCCCAACCCACCGCAAGATTCCCTCTGTGTCGGCCCGACATGGCCGTTTCCACCCTCCGTGCGATGGCGGCACCGACGTCCGTGAGGGGGGTCACACCCCGGAGCCGCGTGCCGGGTGCTTGCACCTGCCACCACACTTCGAGACGTGTAAGAGGGCCCAGCGTAAGACCTGGCGGCATTGCCACCCCCAAGTACCCCGTCCCTTCTAACCCTGGCACTGTTGACCGGACGGATCTACCGCTTTGACTTTCACCGGACGGGGTATGACCGATGGACATTTTCACCTGGCTGTGATAGGCCAAGCCATAGGTACACTTGGGATCAAGGTCCGGGCCCAACCTTATGAATGAATTCAAAAGATCCAGACTTACGTCTCAACAAGTAAATATCCATATATCTACTTGAGTCATTTCTGAAGATAGATAAATCCACTACTTGCAACAACATTTATTGGACTACACACATCATAATGTATGATCACCAATATGTTCTTTGCTCGTTCCTTATGGCCTGTGAACGGTATTTTAGTCACTTCACCTTTCAGAGGAAAGTTGCAAGTGTCAGATGATTCAAAATCAAACGACTTCAAAATCCATCATAATGGAATTTTCCATGCGGGTTTCTCCAATGTGACCAAATGCAGTGCCACACTTGTGTGGTATTCTTTTAGTCTTGCGACATTTAGCGTCAGTGTTATGGATGTATCATATTACCATCAATATTCATAACATACATCCCATCCTGGATGGAAGCATGGCCCTTCATGTTATTCATAACACCGAAAATCAAAAGTTCTCTTATGAATAACCTTCTTGCAAAGTACCTTATGCAGAGGGCTAGAGTGTATGAAACTCTAAATGAATTATGAAAGTAAATACAGAGGTAATGTATTATTATCAATATTCATAACATACATCTCACTCACAATGAAAGTATGGCCCTTATGTTATTCATAACATCGAACATCAAAAGTTCTCTTATGAATAACCTTCTTGCAAGATACTTTATGCAATGGGCTAGAGTGTAAAACTCTAAAATGAATTATGAAAGTAAATACATAGGGAATACACCAATGGAAGGTATAGTAACATTTACTATGTTCCCTGTGTGTATCTAAACCTCATCCCTGGCTAGTCTTTTAGGCCGTAGTAGTTCTTGCATCGAGTTGTATCAGAATGCAATCGAGCGGGTATCTTTGTGATCAACTCACAATACCCAAGAATTAGTGATTAACATGTTTAACCATAATTCCCAAGAACTATATCTTTTGACTAGCCTTTTATACATCAAAAACTTGTATGACATTCATACATGAGCTGGATATTCCAGTCTTCCTTTCATTTGCCTTTATACTTCTAACAGTTTAACTCTTAGTATTTCTCCTACTCTCAGAAGAAGCATCTAACTTAAGAGTGGCGTTAGCCCCGGACTTCCTAGGCGTGAAAGTCTTACTAACACCCTTCGGACACTTCCTTTCTTTTTAAGTTGTTGTTTTATTCACCTTTCATCATATGACAGGCGTTCTCTTGGATCCCTCTCTTATCAGTCTAATGCATAGTAAACTCCTTTACTAACAGCTTGCAAACAAACATTGCTTTGGATATCTCATATCTTTTAGCCTTTGTCTGTCTCTGAAAATGATTTTCAGATTCCATGAATATCACATAACTATCCAAACTTTCGAAGTTCGGGTCTCATGGAAGCAAACATATTGCACTTTGACTGAAAAGGAATTCTAGCTTTTGGATCGAAGGACGAGAGTCACATGATCCATAGCATTAGCGGGAGAATACCGAAAGTATGCGATAGGACAAAATCCTTCTCGGCACTCTAGAGGACAATCCTCACATTACGTTACCAACCGTAAAGTTTTAACCAGACATATAACAGCTTATTCAATTTTAACAGGGAAGGTGGAAACGCGAGCCATTATTCTACAACCATTTTGCAAATTTCACTTTAGACAAAGTTCATAATTAATTGCACTAAGAATTAAAAGAATTAATTCTAAAATGCACTCCCACTCAAATCAATATCTCTCAAAATTGATTATGAGTGATTCAAGATCCGCATCTCGATTGTTCGCCATTGGTGTAACACCACTGATGACGAAAATCTTAACCGGTAGGTCAACATGCCAATCACATCTCTATGTGATTCTTGTTCATCTTTCGATGCATGTGTTCCGAGCTCATGACGGTCATGCCTGAACGTCAAGACAACCAAGTGATCTCGCTGCGAGGTCTCAACTCACCCGCCTCACACTTCTCTAATCGTTTGTACCCGTGTGACACGGCGCACTCCGAGAAGTTAGGTGCCGTGACGGTGCTACACTTGGGAGAACACTACTTGATATTTTTGTGAGAGATCACCCTAATAAAAGCGACTACCGCGCAATCAAGAAGGGTGCATCATAAGGGATAAACATCTCAGGCAATTCATAATAGCATGATATGGTATAGCCCTTTCTGACGGAGAACTCTTGTATTTCTTCGTCTCCGGCATTCGCGTCGATGTTCACCTTCGCGAAGATTGCCACCACCTTGTCGATGCACCAGATAATATTGCTATGTCTATAGCTAATAAAATAAGTGCATTACTTAAGGTTGACACGCAGGTCATTAAAGTGACAATCATATGGCTCCAGCCATCATGCCGAATCATGACACGCAGGTCATGTTAATTTATATCATATAGTCATCTCATACATAATCGAATTAATATGAGCACTGCTATACCACATCATATGCACATGCAAACCATCCTGCAAAACCAAGTTAGACGCCTCTAGTTGGTTTATGCAAATTTCATTTTACGTGGCTTCTAAGGTTTCGAACAAACCGAAGCTACCTACGTATTATCATCAAGTATGATAATCCAAGTCGCTATATTAACATCGCGGGGTGTATGAAACACGAGATAATTAAATCTCGAGCCCCATACTAAACTTCGTCATACGCATGACCCCCGTGCAGATCATATCTGCAATGCCCTTTCATCTGCGAATTTCATCTTTCTTTTGACTATGGCGGAACCCAAAGAACTGAAGCACTTCGTTGATCAATCAGGATCGCGGATTGCCAGAACTTTGTGAAATTCCACCATACTGTCTCGAGATTGAGCAAACGCAAATTCTAGGGAAGCAACAAGAACATCGGGTAACAGACTTCATCTGTCACCCGCACAAATAATTTTCAGCAATAGAACTCATCTACTACCTAATTATATTGTGCAACACCCATACATCTCATGTATTCTAGATCGTAACCTGCATCTTCGCATAGCACGGCTCTTGATGCCACTGTTGGGTAACGCAGCAGAAAACAAAAAATTTCCGACCTACGTACCAGCCCAGGATCACTATGGAGACTGCATACAAGGTTTGATCTGTTTCGTTACCGACTCGTAGCGCAGCGGAAGTAGAGTCGATGACGATCGGCGGTGCAGATCCCCGCAGCTAGGATTTACAACCTCCCAACCGCGAGGATGTACTCCCACGTCAGCTCACCGGACGGATCTCCGGGCAGCCCTTCGGGAGGCATCGGGACAGTCCCTCGGATAGTCCCACCGGACGGATCCTCGGACAGCCCTTCGGGAGGCCCCTGGACAGTCCCTCGGATAGTCCCACCGGACGGATCCTCGGACAGCCCTCCGGGAGGCCTCTGGACAGTCCTTCGGATAGTCCCACCGGACGGATCCTCGGACAGCCCTCCGGGAGGCCTCACGGACAGCCCTTCGGGCGGGTCACTCGGACAGCCCTTCGGGAGGACACCCGAAACTCAAACTGTAACTCGGACAGCCCTTCGGGAGGCACTCTCGAACTAAGACCGAAACTACGATCTCTCTACAGAGTTGCACACATACGGTGTCATCTATCCGGCAGGGCTTCGCCGTCCAGAACTAGTTCCCACCGGAACCCAGACAGCCTTTCGGCTCTACGAAACTATTTCGCTGGGAGGGAGAGAGAAGCCAGAAATGTCATGGCATGTGTATGTGAGAGCAAGGATTTAAGCATATGGGGCTGCCTCCTCCCCTCTATTTATAGGAAAAACAAGGGGTAGGATGGGCATATCCAAAATGCCATGTCATCCCAAAATATCTTGGGAAGATATTTGTGGAAAGCCAACTTCCAACCATATCCATAAATCTGATTTCACTATTCACGACGACATTTTTCAGCGTCCGGTCGAACTGAAAATATTTATGTGGGCTTAGAACAATTCCAGTACCCACTAAAATAAGTTTCAATGTGATCCGGAACAATTCCGGTTTAGTGATTTTCATCTGCGAAAAGCATCTGAAGCGGTTCCGGCAGCTCCGGAACATTTCCGGTTTTCATCCCGGAAAATTCCAGAAAGTTTCCAGAACGATTCTGGCACCCTCCAAGAATTATCAGGCATGTGCCGAAACCAATCTGACTTTATGGTATCCTCTGAAACAACTTTTCAGTTTTACCGGAACTATTCTGATATCCTCTCCGGAACGTTTCCGTTTCGTCCGAAACTTTTTCGGTGAATTTCTCTCAGACTCCCCGTCTAGTATTCAGCAGATAGATGACCCTTAAGCGTGTGACCCTATAGGTTCGGTGAAGTATAGACATGATCCGGAACACTTTCCGATCAATGATCAACATCGGAGCCGTGGACACCCATATTGACCCCTATACCCACACGAATGAATATTCGAGTGAACCTCCAGTTGCCGTGTGCTATTCCTGTTGCTTCGCGATATGTTACAAATACCCGAGGTGAGAAAACATCGGCATCCTCGTGGATCAACACTTGTCCACAATGCCAGTTACCTCGTTACCGGTTTTGTTCTCTTTTCTCGTTTCTGTGTTCCGGCATCCCTGTGATCAAATCACACTTGTGTCTGGCCAGACGATGATGGATACCGTAACACCGAGAGGGCCCAGAGATATCTCTCCATCGTCGGAGGAGCAAATCCCAATCTTGAGCTATCAAGTTACTTAACATACTTTTCCATGAACCCGTAAGCCGCCGTAATAGCCACCCATTTACGGATGACGTTTAACAAACCCCAAAGTTCATGAAGCAAGCATGAAGAAACTCGACACTCTCATGGTCTAAGGAATTATGCAAACATTAACTTCTCTGTGTTATTAACCATTAACTTATGACGAATGAATCTCATAGCATAACATCAATCGGGTCGATTCAACACAAGTGTTCTACTAACATTGTGCCCTCAAAGTTGCCGGCATAGTCATGCCCATGATCAGGAAAACAGAACCATCATGCAACACTTGAGCTAGTCTTAGAGGCATGACTAGGAATACTTTTTACCGTTTATTATTCCACACGTGCGCGTGGGTTTTCCTCAGAGCCTTTATGGATATACGGGCTCGGGAACCATGGCAGTTATAGCATGGAACATAAACATAATTATGAGCACGGAGATAAATAATAACTTTTATCATTGCCTCTTGGGCATATCTCCTACAGACTCCCACTTGCACTAGAGTCAATGATCTAGTCAATGCTAATGCACTTTACACCTATGGCATACCGGTGTAAATTATGCATCGCATGTGGTATAGCCTGATGTCCAACGGATCTGACAACTTCAGTTCCGTGTGTATCTTTTGCATGTCCTCGCGTTTTCACGCTTTCACAAAATTCATATTTTGTGTTGACTTGGCTTCGTATATGTGTGAATCACTGGTCAAACCTTGATTCCTATGACTGAGCTATGGAGCAACTATCTTCAATAGTGTTCCATTGACCAAAGCCATCTTGGAATCATACTAAGTTCATGAATGAACTATATGATTCAACATCTTCTTTGTCGCTTCTAAAGCGTCAACATACTTAGCCATTTGTTATAGAATTCGCCACAGTAACCTGTTTGGAACAATTCCAACTTACCGTGCCATCATTTTGTGTATTACACAAAACCCTCAAATTTAATCGAAAATCGCATGGAGAAATGATGAAGACTGTATCGATGTAACCTTTTACAACGAACTCTTCATTATCTCCGCTTGCGAGAAAACATGTCATCAGTGCTACTTTAGTACTCAATGACCCTTTTTCACTGTTGTCCCATGATCAGTACTTTTGATCACTTTGGTATCTATACTCACAACAACTTTGGAGTATTGGACATATCTGGTTGTTTTACATACCATGGAATACATGATTAATCCAAACACGAAAGTGTGTGGAATCTCCATCATGTATTTCGCTCATCAGTGTTTTGGGACACCGAGTTTTGCAAAAACTCTTTCCATGTGACTTCGGCAAGAATCACTCCTTGACGTTTTAATGCTAAAAGGTTTTAGCATCTTGTCAATATGCATTTTGCTTAGCCCCATTCGGTAAATCTATCTCCATAGATCATCATGCCTAATATCAAGGCTGTTTAGCCCAAACACTTCATCGAAAAACTATTTTTAAATGAAGTCCTAATTCGTGTCAAGAAATTTATTTCCAATTTAACAATGTGTTAGGCACACAAGGTTTTTAGAAATATCATTATGCTCCCACTTACTTTCTTGAAACCACAAGCATCTTCGTTACCCATTTGATGAAGTCAAACTCTTTTGACCATTTCATCAAAAACGAAGATTCCAACTCCACTTTGCTCTCTTCTGTCCATTGCTGAAACTCTGAAGTTTGCATACTTACTAGCATCCTCTGGATCGACAAATTACCTTGGACTGTATCACATACAAGTCCTAGGTTTCATTTCCATCAGATGGAAATCCTTTTGTCATCCATGTTTCATATCTCATGATTGAAATATGTATTAATTGCTAGTTCAACCCGAACCGACTTTAAGCATCGCTACGGTGAGACAATCTCATCGTAGTCAACTCCTTGAACTTGTTATTGCAACAAGTCGAGCTTTATGGATAAAACATTTTATCCGTATCAGTCTTTAGTTCCATAAATATTCGTTAGACTCTAAGTCTTCCGAAAGGTGTATCAAGATTTTAATCTTGAATCACTTATATGGAAACTATCTCGGATTGTATTGGCATTTAGCCAATTCTGGAGTCAGGGCCCATCAACGCTTCCTTGTGTATTGTAGGTATACTGTTGTCTAACAACAATATCTCGTTTGCGCACCTGATAGGTTTGCACGAGCTTTGCCTACGTGGTTCAGCTGCAAGTTCGACCGAAGTCCGTACATTTTATTGTAGAGACTTCCGTATCAGTCGCAGTAGGAAACTCCGGAATCACTTCCAAGGTTTCTTTTCTTTGATCTGATGACGAAGATACTGCTTATCTCATCGAGTTGCACTGTTCTCTCACTCACCTTTTTGCAAGAACCATTCTCTTTAAAAAGCATACCGTTTTGCGGCAAAATTCTTTGCCTCGGTATAGTGGTGGGGGAATACCCAATGACTTGGGATAACCTTACAAAGTAGCACTTGTCTGATTTGGAATAGGTTTGTAACCTTTTACACAAGCCCCATATTCCAAATGTTAAGAAAAGATATAACATGGTTGGGCGTACCATACCATGGTGTCATTTCAACAGACCCGATGGAGCTCTTTTCAGTGTAAAAGCCGCAGTCTCTAAAGCATCACCTTTTAAAAGGGATAATGGCAAATCTATTTATGTCTTCTTTGATCTTACCATGTCATAAATGGTTCGATTACATTTTCACGGACTTTCCACTTGCAGTGGTGTTCCAGGAGATGCAAGTTATGAAACCCCTTTCATAACTCATCAGACATTCGCTAAACTTGTAACTCAAATATTCCTTTCTGCAATCGAATTGTAGAAACATAATTTTCTTGTTACAATATTTTCTTCTTCATTTTGAAAACCTTATGAATGAATTCAAAAGATCCAGACTTACGTCTCAACAAGTAAATATCCATATATCTACTTGAGTCATTTCTGAAGATAGATAAATCCACTACTTGCAACAACATTTATTGGACTACACACATCATAATGTATGATCACCAATATGTTCTTTGCTCGTTCCTTATGGCCTGTGAACGGTATTTTAGTCACTTCACCTTTCAGAGGAAAGTTGCAAGTGTCAGATGATTCAAAATCAAACGACTTCAAAATCCATCATAATGGAATTTTCCATGCGGGTTTCTCCAATGTGACCAAATGCAGTGCCACACTTGTGTGGTATTCTTTTAGTCTTGCGACATTTAGCGTCAGTGTTATGGATGTATCATATTACCATCAATATTCATAACATACATCCCATCCTGGATGGAAGCATGGCCCTTCATGTTATTCATAACACCGAAAATCAAAAGTTCTCTTATGAATAACCTTCTTGCAAAGTACCTTATGCAGAGGGCTAGAGTGTATGAAACTCTAAATGAATTATGAAAGTAAATACAGAGGTAATGTATTATTATCAATATTCATAACATACATCTCACTCACAATGAAAGTATGGCCCTTATGTTATTCATAACATCGAACATCAAAAGTTCTCTTATGAATAACCTTCTTGCAAGATACTTTATGCAATGGGCTAGAGTGTAAAACTCTAAAATGAATTATGAAAGTAAATACATAGGGAATACACCAATGGAAGGTATAGTAACATTTACTATGTTCCCTGTGTGTATCTAAACCTCATCCCTGGCTAGTCTTTTAGGCCGTAGTAGTTCTTGCATCGAGTTGTATCAGAATGCAATCGAGCGGGTATCTTTGTGATCAACTCACAATACCCAAGAATTAGTGATTAACATGTTTAACCATAATTCCCAAGAACTATATCTTTTGACTAGCCTTTTATACATCAAAAACTTGTATGACATTCATACATGAGCTGGATATTCCAGTCTTCCTTTCATTTGCCTTTATACTTCTAACAGTTTAACTCTTAGTATTTCTCCTACTCTCAGAAGAAGCATCTAACTTAAGAGTGGCGTTAGCCCCGGACTTCCTAGGCGTGAAAGTCTTACTAACACCCTTCGGACACTTCCTTTCTTTTTAAGTTGTTGTTTTATTCACCTTTCATCATATGACAGGCGTTCTCTTGGATCCCTCTCTTATCAGTCTAATGCATAGTAAACTCCTTTACTAACAGCTTGCAAACAAACATTGCTTTGGATATCTCATATCTTTTAGCCTTTGTCTGTCTCTGAAAATGATTTTCAGATTCCATGAATATCACATAACTATCCAAACTTTCGAAGTTCGGGTCTCATGGAAGCAAACATATTGCACTTTGACTGAAAAGGAATTCTAGCTTTTGGATCGAAGGACGAGAGTCACATGATCCATAGCATTAGCGGGAGAATACCGAAAGTATGCGATAGGACAAAATCCTTCTCGGCACTCTAGAGGACAATCCTCACATTACGTTACCAACCGTAAAGTTTTAACCAGACATATAACAGCTTATTCAATTTTAACAGGGAAGGTGGAAACGCGAGCCATTATTCTACAACCATTTTGCAAATTTCACTTTAGACAAAGTTCATAATTAATTGCACTAAGAATTAAAAGAATTAATTCTAAAATGCACTCCCACTCAAATCAATATCTCTCAAAATTGATTATGAGTGATTCAAGATCCGCATCTCGATTGTTCGCCATTGGTGTAACACCACTGATGACGAAAATCTTAACCGGTAGGTCAACATGCCAATCACATCTCTATGTGATTCTTGTTCATCTTTCGATGCATGTGTTCCGAGCTCATGACGGTCATGCCTGAACGTCAAGACAACCAAGTGATCTCGCTGCGAGGTCTCAACTCACCCGCCTCACACTTCTCTAATCGTTTGTACCCGTGTGACACGGCGCACTCCGAGAAGTTAGGTGCCGTGACGGTGCTACACTTGGGAGAACACTACTTGATATTTTTGTGAGAGATCACCCTAATAAAAGCGACTACCGCGCAATCAAGAAGGGTGCATCATAAGGGATAAACATCTCAGGCAATTCATAATAGCATGATATGGTATAGCCCTTTCTGACGGAGAACTCTTGTATTTCTTCGTCTCCGGCATTCGCGTCGATGTTCACCTTCGCGAAGATTGCCACCACCTTGTCGATGCACCAGATAATATTGCTATGTCTATAGCTAATAAAATAAGTGCATTACTTAAGGTTGACACGCAGGTCATTAAAGTGACAATCATATGGCTCCAGCCATCATGCCGAATCATGACATGCAGGTCATGTTAATTTATATCATATAGTCATCTCATACATAATCGAATTAATATGAGCACTGCTATACCACATCATATGCACATGCAAACCATCCTGCAAAACCAAGTTAGACGCCTCTAGTTGGTTTATGCAAATTTCATTTTACGTGGCTTCTAAGGTTTCGAACAAACCGAAGCTACCTACGTATTATCATCAAGTATGATAATTCAAGTCGCTAGATTAACATCGCGGGGTGTATGAAACACGAGATAATTAAATCTCGAGCCCCATACTAAACTTCGTCATACGCATGACCCCCGTGCAGATCATATCTGCAATGCCCTTTCATCTGCGAATTTCATCTTTCTTTTGACTATGGCGGAACCCAAAGAACTGAAGCACTTCGTTGATCAATCAGGATCGCGGATTGCCAGAACTTTGTGAAATTCCACCATACTGTCTCGAGATTGAGCAAACGCAAATTCTAGGGAAGCAACAAGAACATCGGGTAACAGACTTCATCTGTCACCCGCACAAATAATTTTCAGCAATAGAACTCATCTACTACCTAATTATATTGTGCAACACCCATACATCTCATGTATTCTAGATCGTAACCTGCATCTTCGCATAGCACGGCTCTTGATGCCACTGTTGGGTAACGCAGCAGAAAACAAAAAAATTCCGACCTACGTACCAGCCCAGGATCACTATGGAGACTGCATACAAGGTTTGATCTGTTTCGTTACCGACTCGTAGCGCAGCGGAAGTAGAGTCGATGACGATCGGCGGTGCAGATCCCCGCAGCTAGGATTTACAACCTCCCAACCGCGAGGATGTACTCCCACGTCAGCTCACCGGACGGATCTCCGGGCAGCCCTTCGGGAGGCATCGGGACAGTCCCTCGGATAGTCCCACCGGACGGATCCTCGGACAGCCCTTCGGGAGGCCCCTGGACAGTCCCTCGGATAGTCCCACCGGACGGATCCTCGGACAGCCCTCCGGGAGGCCTCTGGACAGTCCTTCGGATAGTCCCACCGGACGGATCCTCGGACAGCCCTCCGGGAGGCCTCACGGACAGCCCTTCGGGCGGGTCACTCGGACAGCCCTTCGGGAGGACACCCGAAACTCAAACTGTAACTCGGACAGCCCTTCGGGAGGCACTCTCGAACTAAGACCGAAACTACGATCTCTCTACAGAGTTGCACACATACGGTGTCATCTATCCGGCAGGGCTTCGCCGTCCAGAACTAGTTCCCACCGGAACCCAGACAGCCTTTCGGCTCTACGAAACTATTTCGCTGGGAGGGAGAGAGAAGCCAGAAATGTCATGGCATGTGTATGTGAGAGCAAGGATTTAAGCATATGGGGCTGCCTCCTCCCCTCTATTTATAGGAAAAACAAGGGGTAGGATGGGCATATCCAAAATGCCATGTCATCCCAAAATATCTTGGGAAGATATTTGTGGAAAGCCAACTTCCAACCATATCCATAAATCTGATTTCACTATTCACGACGACATTTTTCAGCGTCCGGTCGAACTGAAAATATTTATGTGGGCTTAGAACAATTCCAGTACCCACTAAAATAAGTTTCAATGTGATCCGGAACAATTCCGGTTTAGTGATTTTCATCTGCGAAAAGCATCTGAAGCGGTTCCGGCAGCTCCGGAACATTTCCGGTTTTCATCCCGGAAAATTCCAGAAAGTTTCCAGAACGATTCTGGCACCCTCCAAGAATTATCAGGCATGTGCCGAAACCAATCTGACTTTATGGTATCCTCTGAAACAACTTTTCAGTTTTACCGGAACTATTCCGATATCCTCTCCGGAACGTTTCCGTTTCGTCCGAAACTTTTTCGGTGAATTTCTCTCAGACTCCCCGTCTAGTATTCAGCAGATAGATGACCCTTAAGCGTGTGACCCTATAGGTTCGGTGAAGTATAGACATGATCCGGAACACTTTCCGATCAATGATCAACATCGGAGCCGTGGACACCCATATTGACCCCTATACCCACACGAATGAATATTCGAGTGAACCTCCAGTTGCCGTGTGCTATTCCTGTTGCTTCGCGATATGTTACAAATACCCGAGGTGAGAAAACATCGGCATCCTCGTGGATCAACACTTGTCCACAATGCCAGTTACCTCGTTACCGGTTTTGTTCTCTTTTCTCGTTTCTGTGTTCCGGCATCCCTGTGATCAAATCACACTTGTGTCTGGCCAGACGATGATGGATACCGTAACACCGAGAGGGCCCAGAGATATCTCTCCATCGTCGGAGGAGCAAATCCCAATCTTGAGCTATCAAGTTACTTAACATACTTTTCCATGAACCCGTAAGCCGCCGTAATAGCCACCCATTTACGGATGACGTTTAACAAACCCCAAAGTTCATGAAGCAAGCATGAAGAAACTCGACACTCTCATGGTCTAAGGAATTATGCAAACATTAACTTCTCTGTGTTATTAACCATTAACTTATGACGAATGAATCTCATAGCATAACATCAATCGGGTCGATTCAACACAAGTGTTCTACTAACATTGTGCCCTCAAAGTTGCCGGCATAGTCATGCCCATGATCAGGAAAACAGAACCATCATGCAACACTTGAGCTAGTCTTAGAGGCATGACTAGGAATACTTTTTACCGTTTATTATTCCACACGTGCGCGTGGGTTTTCCTCAGAGCCTTTATGGATATACGGGCTCGGGAACCATGGCAGTTATAGCATGGAACATAAACATAATTATGAGCACGGAGATAAATAATAACTTTTATCATTGCCTCTTGGGCATATCTCCTACAGACTCCCACTTGCACTAGAGTCAATGATCTAGTCAATGCTAATGCACTTTACACCTATGGCATACCGGTGTAAATTATGCATCGCATGTGGTATAGCCTGATGTCCAACGGATCTGACAACTTCAGTTCCGTGTGTATCTTTTGCATGTCCTCGCGTTTTCACGCTTTCACAAAATTCATATTTTGTGTTGACTTGGCTTCGTATATGTGTGAATCACTGGTCAAACCTTGATTCCTATGACTGAGCTATGGAGCAACTATCTTCAATAGTGTTCCATTGACCAAAGCCATCTTGGAATCATACTAAGTTCATGAATGAACTATATGATTCAACATCTTCTTTGTCGCTTCTAAAGCGTCAACATACTTAGCCATTTGTTATAGAATTCGCCACAGTAACCTGTTTGGAACAATTCCAACTTACCGTGCCATCATTTTGTGTATTACACAAAACCCTCAAATTTAATCGAAAATCGCATGGAGAAATGATGAAGACTGTATCGATGTAACCTTTTACAACGAACTCTTCATTATCTCCGCTTGCGAGAAAACATGTCATCAGTGCTACTTTAGTACTCAATGACCCTTTTTCACTGTTGTCCCATGATCAGTACTTTTGATCACTTTGGTATCTATACTCACAACAACTTTGGAGTATTGGACATATCTGGTTGTTTTACATACCATGGAATACATGATTAATCCAAACACGAAAGTGTGTGGAATCTCCATCATGTATTTCGCTCATCAGTGTTTTGGGACACCGAGTTTTGCAAAAACTCTTTCCATGTGACTTCGGCAAGAATCACTCCTTGACGTTTTAATGCTAAAAGGTTTTAGCATCTTGTCAATATGCATTTTGCTTAGCCCCATTCGGTAAATCTATCTCCATAGATCATCATGCCTAATATCAAGGCTGTTTAGCCCAAACACTTCATCGAAAAACTATTTTTAAATGAAGTCCTAATTCGTGTCAAGAAATTTATTTCCAATTTAACAATGTGTTAGGCACACAAGGTTTTTAGAAATATCATTATGCTCCCACTTACTTTCTTGAAACCACAAGCATCTTCGTTACCCATTTGATGAAGTCAAACTCTTTTGACCATTTCATCAAAAACGAAGATTCCAACTCCACTTTGCTCTCTTCTGTCCATTGCTGAAACTCTGAAGTTTGCATACTTACTAGCATCCTCTGGATCGACAAATTACCTTGGACTGTATCACATACAAGTCCTAGGTTTCATTTCCATCAGATGGAAATCCTTTTGTCATCCATGTTTCATATCTCATGATTGAAATATGTATTAATTGCTAGTTCAACCCGAACCGACTTTAAGCATCGCTACGGTGAGACAATCTCATCGTAGTCAACTCCTTGAACTTGTTATTGCAACAAGTCGAGCTTTATGGATAAAACATTTTATCCGTATCAGTCTTTAGTTCCATAAATATTCGTTAGACTCTAAGTCTTCCGAAAGGTGTATCAAGATTTTAATCTTGAATCACTTATATGGAAACTATCTCGGATTGTATTGGCATTTAGCCAATTCTGGAGTCAGGGCCCATCAACGCTTCCTTGTGTATTGTAGGTATACTGTTGTCTAACAACAATATCTCGTTTGCGCACCTGATAGGTTTGCACGAGCTTTGCCTACGTGGTTCAGCTGCAAGTTCGACCGAAGTCCGTACATTTTATTGTAGAGACTTCCGTATCAGTCGCAGTAGGAAACTCCGGAATCACTTCCAAGGTTTCTTTTCTTTGATCTGATGACGAAGATACTGCTTATCTCATCGAGTTGCACTGTTCTCTCACTCACCTTTTTGCAAGAACCATTCTCTTTAAAAAGCATACCGTTTTGCGGCAAAATTCTTTGCCTCGGTATAGTGGTGGGGGAATACCCAATGACTTGGGATAACCTTACAAAGTAGCACTTGTCTGATTTGGAATAGGTTTGTAACCTTTTACACAAGCCCCATATTCCAAATGTTAAGAAAAGATATAACATGGTTGGGCGTACCATACCATGGTGTCATTTCAACAGACCCGATGGAGCTCTTTTCAGTGTAAAAGCCGCAGTCTCTAAAGCATCACCTTTTAAAAGGGATAATGGCAAATCTATTTATGTCTTCTTTGATCTTACCATGTCATAAATGGTTCGATTACATTTTCACGGACTTTCCACTTGCAGTGGTGTTCCAGGAGATGCAAGTTATGAAACCCCTTTCATAACTCATCAGACATTCGCTAAACTTGTAACTCAAATATTCCTTTCTGCAATCGAATTGTAGAAACATAATTTTCTTGTTACAATATTTTCTTCTTCATTTTGAAAACCTTATGAATGAATTCAAAAGATCCAGACTTACGTCTCAACAAGTAAATATCCATATATCTACTTGAGTCATTTCTGAAGATAGATAAATCCACTACTTGCAACAACATTTATTGGACTACACACATCATAATGTATGATCACCAATATGTTCTTTGCTCGTTCCTTATGGCCTGTGAACGGTATTTTAGTCACTTCACCTTTCAGAGGAAAGTTGCAAGTGTCAGATGATTCAAAATCAAACGACTTCAAAATCCATCATAATGGAATTTTCCATGCGGGTTTCTCCAATGTGACCAAATGCAGTGCCACACTTGTGTGGTATTCTTTTAGTCTTGCGACATTTAGCGTCAGTGTTATGGATGTATCATATTACCATCAATATTCATAACATACATCCCATCCTGGATGGAAGCATGGCCCTTCATGTTATTCATAACACCGAACATCAAAAGTTCTCTTATGAATAACCTTCTTGCAAAGTACCTTATGCAGAGGGCTAGAGTGTACGAAACTCTAAATGAATTATGAAAGTAAATACAGAGGTAATGTATTATTATCAATATTCATAACATACATCTCACTCACAATGAAAGTATGGCCCTTATGTTATTCATAACATCGAACATCAAAAGTTCTCTTATGAATAACCTTCTTGCAAGATACTTTATGCAATGGGCTAGAGTGTAAAACTCTAAAATGAATTATGAAAGTAAATACATAGGGAATACACCAATGGAAGGTATAGTAACATTTACTATGTTCCCTGTGTGTATCTAAACCTCATCCCTGGCTAGTCTTTTAGGCCGTAGTAGTTCTTGCATCGAGTTGTATCAGAATGCAATCGAGCGGGTATCTTTGTGATCAACTCACAATACCCAAGAATTAGTGATTAACATGTTTAACCATAATTCCCAAGAACTATATCTTTTGACTAGCCTTTTATACATCAAAAACTTGTATGACATTCATACATGAGCTGGATATTCCAGTCTTCCTTTCATTTGCCTTTATACTTCTAACAGTTTAACTCTTAGTATTTCTCCTACTCTCAGAAGAAGCATCTAACTTAAGAGTGGCGTTAGCCCCGGACTTCCTAGGCGTGAAAGTCTTACTAACACCCTTCGGACACTTCCTTTCTTTTTAAGTTGTTGTTTTATTCACCTTTCATCATATGACAGGCGTTCTCTTGGATCCCTCTCTTATCAGTCTAATGCATAGTAAACTCCTTTACTAACAGCTTGCAAACAAACATTGCTTTGGATATCTCATATCTTTTAGCCTTTGTCTGTCTCTGAAAATGATTTTCAGATTCCATGAATATCACATAACTATCCAAACTTTCGAAGTTCGGGTCTCATGGAAGCAAACATATTGCACTTTGACTGAAAAGGAATTCTAGCTTTTGGATCGAAGGACGAGAGTCACATGATCCATAGCATTAGCGGGAGAATACCGAAAGTATGCGATAGGACAAAATCCTTCTCGGCACTCTAGAGGACAATCCTCACATTACGTTACCAACCGTAAAGTTTTAACCAGACATATAACAGCTTATTCAATTTTAACAGGGAAGGTGGAAACGCGAGCCATTATTCTACAACCATTTTGCAAATTTCACTTTAGACAAAGTTCATAATTAATTGCACTAAGAATTAAAAGAATTAATTCTAAAATGCACTCCCACTCAAATCAATATCTCTCAAAATTGATTATGAGTGATTCAAGATCCGCATCTCGATTGTTCGCCATTGGTGTAACACCACTGATGACGAAAATCTTAACCGGTAGGTCAACATGCCAATCACATCTCTATGTGATTCTTGTTCATCTTTCGATGCATGTGTTCCGAGCTCATGACGGTCATGCCTGAACGTCAAGACAACCAAGTGATCTCGCTGCGAGGTCTCAACTCACCCGCCTCACACTTCTCTAATCGTTTGTACCCGTGTGACACGGCGCACTCCGAGAAGTTAGGTGCCGTGACGGTGCTACACTTGGGAGAACACTACTTGATATTTTTGTGAGAGATCACCCTAATAAAAGCGACTACCGCGCAATCAAGAAGGGTGCATCATAAGGGATAAACATCTCAGGCAATTCATAATAGCATGATATGGTATAGCCCTTTCTGACGGAGAACTCTTGTATTTCTTCGTCTCCGGCATTCGCGTCGATGTTCACCTTCGCGAAGATTGCCACCACCTTGTCGATGCACCAGATAATATTGCTATGTCTATAGCTAATAAAATAAGTGCATTACTTAAGGTTGACACGCAGGTCATTAAAGTGACAATCATATGGCTCCAGCCATCATGCCGAATCATGACATGCAGGTCATGTTAATTTATATCATATAGTCATCTCATACATAATCGAATTAATATGAGCACTGCTATACCACATCATATGCACATGCAAACCATCCTGCAAAACCAAGTTAGACGCCTCTAGTTGGTTTATGCAAATTTCATTTTACGTGGCTTCTAAGGTTTCGAACAAACCGAAGCTACCTACGTATTATCATCAAGTATGATAATTCAAGTCGCTAGATTAACATCGCGGGGTGTATGAAACACGAGATAATTAAATCTCGAGCCCCATACTAAACTTCGTCATACGCATGACCCCCGTGCAGATCATATCTGCAATGCCCTTTCATCTGCGAATTTCATCTTTCTTTTGACTATGGCGGAACCCAAAGAACTGAAGCACTTCGTTGATCAATCAGGATCGCGGATTGCCAGAACTTTGTGAAATTCCACCATACTGTCTCGAGATTGAGCAAACGCAAATTCTAGGGAAGCAACAAGAACATCGGGTAACAGACTTCATCTGTCACCCGCACAAATAATTTTCAGCAATAGAACTCATCTACTACCTAATTATATTGTGCAACACCCATACATCTCATGTATTCTAGATCGTAACCTGCATCTTCGCATAGCACGGCTCTTGATGCCACTGTTGGGTAACGCAGCAGAAAACAAAAAATTTCCGACCTACGTACCAGCCCAGGATCACTATGGAGACTGCATACAAGGTTTGATCTGTTTCGTTACCGACTCGTAGCGCAGCGGAAGTAGAGTCGATGACGATCGGCGGTGCAGATCCCCGCAGCTAGGATTTACAACCTCCCAACCGCGAGGATGTACTCCCACGTCAGCTCACCGGACGGATCTCCGGGCAGCCCTTCGGGAGGCATCGGGACAGTCCCTCGGATAGTCCCACCGGACGGATCCTCGGACAGCCCTTCGGGAGGCCCCTGGACAGTCCCTCGGATAGTCCCACCGGACGGATCCTCGGACAGCCCTCCGGGAGGCCTCTGGACAGTCCTTCGGATAGTCCCACCGGACGGATCCTCGGACAGCCCTCCGGGAGGCCTCACGGACAGCCCTTCGGGCGGGTCACTCGGACAGCCCTTCGGGAGGACACCCGAAACTCAAACTGTAACTCGGACAGCCCTTCGGGAGGCACTCTCGAACTAAGACCGAAACTACGATCTCTCTACAGAGTTGCACACATACGGTGTCATCTATCCGGCAGGGCTTCGCCGTCCAGAACTAGTTCCCACCGGAACCCAGACAGCCTTTCGGCTCTACGAAACTATTTCGCTGGGAGGGAGAGAGAAGCCAGAAATGTCATGGCATGTGTATGTGAGAGCAAGGATTTAAGCATATGGGGCTGCCTCCTCCCCTCTATTTATAGGAAAAACAAGGGGTAGGATGGGCATATCCAAAATGCCATGTCATCCCAAAATATCTTGGGAAGATATTTGTGGAAAGCCAACTTCCAACCATATCCATAAATCTGATTTCACTATTCACGACGACATTTTTCAGCGTCCGGTCGAACTGAAAATATTTATGTGGGCTTAGAACAATTCCAGTACCCACTAAAATAAGTTTCAATGTGATCCGGAACAATTCCGGTTTAGTGATTTTCATCTGCGAAAAGCATCTGAAGCGGTTCCGGCAGCTCCGGAACATTTCCGGTTTTCATCCCGGAAAATTCCAGAAAGTTTCCAGAACGATTCTGGCACCCTCCAAGAATTATCAGGCATGTGCCGAAACCAATCTGACTTTATGGTATCCTCTGAAACAACTTTTCAGTTTTACCGGAACTATTCCGATATCCTCTCCGGAACGTTTCCGTTTCGTCCGAAACTTTTTCGGTGAATTTCTCTCAGACTCCCCGTCTAGTATTCAGCAGATAGATGACCCTTAAGCGTGTGACCCTATAGGTTCGGTGAAGTATAGACATGATCCGGAACACTTTCCGATCAATGATCAACATCGGAGCCGTGGACACCCATATTGACCCCTATACCCACACGAATGAATATTCGAGTGAACCTCCAGTTGCCGTGTGCTATTCCTGTTGCTTCGCGATATGTTACAAATACCCGAGGTGAGAAAACATCGGCATCCTCGTGGATCAACACTTGTCCACAATGCCAGTTACCTCGTTACCGGTTTTGTTCTCTTTTCTCGTTTCTGTGTTCCGGCATCCCTGTGATCAAATCACACTTGTGTCTGGCCAGACGATGATGGATACCGTAACACCGAGAGGGCCCAGAGATATCTCTCCATCGTCGGAGGAGCAAATCCCAATCTTGAGCTATCAAGTTACTTAACATACTTTTCCATGAACCCGTAAGCCGCCGTAATAGCCACCCATTTACGGATGACGTTTAACAAACCCCAAAGTTCATGAAGCAAGCATGAAGAAACTCGACACTCTCATGGTCTAAGGAATTATGCAAACATTAACTTCTCTGTGTTATTAACCATTAACTTATGACGAATGAATCTCATAGCATAACATCAATCGGGTCGATTCAACACAAGTGTTCTACTAACATTGTGCCCTCAAAGTTGCCGGCATAGTCATGCCCATGATCAGGAAAACAGAACCATCATGCAACACTTGAGCTAGTCTTAGAGGCATGACTAGGAATACTTTTTACCGTTTATTATTCCACACGTGCGCGTGGGTTTTCCTCAGAGCCTTTATGGATATACGGGCTCGGGAACCATGGCAGTTATAGCATGGAACATAAACATAATTATGAGCACGGAGATAAATAATAACTTTTATCATTGCCTCTTGGGCATATCTCCTACAGACTCCCACTTGCACTAGAGTCAATGATCTAGTCAATGCTAATGCACTTTACACCTATGGCATACCGGTGTAAATTATGCATCGCATGTGGTATAGCCTGATGTCCAACGGATCTGACAACTTCAGTTCCGTGTGTATCTTTTGCATGTCCTCGCGTTTTCACGCTTTCACAAAATTCATATTTTGTGTTGACTTGGCTTCGTATATGTGTGAATCACTGGTCAAACCTTGATTCCTATGACTGAGCTATGGAGCAACTATCTTCAATAGTGTTCCATTGACCAAAGCCATCTTGGAATCATACTAAGTTCATGAATGAACTATATGATTCAACATCTTCTTTGTCGCTTCTAAAGCGTCAACATACTTAGCCATTTGTTATAGAATTCGCCACAGTAACCTGTTTGGAACAATTCCAACTTACCGTGCCATCATATTGTGTATTACACAAAACCCTCAAATTTAATCGAAAATCGCATGGAGAAATGATGAAGACTGTATCGATGTAACCTTTTACAACGAACTCTTCATTATCTCCGCTTGCGAGAAAACATGTCATCAGTGCTACTTTAGTACTCAATGACCCTTTTTCACTGTTGTCCCATGATCAGTACTTTTGATCACTTTGGTATCTATACTCACAACAACTTTGGAGTATTGGACATATCTGGTTGTTTTACATACCATGGAATACATGATTAATCCAAACACGAAAGTGTGTGGAATCTCCATCATGTATTTCGCTCATCAGTGTTTTGGGACACCGAGTTTTGCAAAAACTCTTTCCATGTGACTTCGGCAAGAATCACTCCTTGACGTTTTAATGCTAAAAGGTTTTAGCATCTTGTCAATATGCATTTTGCTTAGCCCCATTCGGTAAATCTATCTCCATAGATCATCATGCCTAATATCAAGGCTGTTTAGCCCAAACACTTCATCGAAAAACTATTTTTAAATGAAGTCCTAATTCGTGTCAAGAAATTTATTTCCAATTTAACAATGTGTTAGGCACACAAGGTTTTTAGAAATATCATTATGCTCCCACTTACTTTCTTGAAACCACAAGCATCTTCGTTACCCATTTGATGAAGTCAAACTCTTTTGACCATTTCATCAAAAACGAAGATTCCAACTCCACTTTGCTCTCTTCTGTCCATTGCTGAAACTCTGAAGTTTGCATACTTACTAGCATCCTCTGGATCGACAAATTACCTTGGACTGTATCACATACAAGTCCTAGGTTTCATTTCCATCAGATGGAAATCCTTTTGTCATCCATGTTTCATATCTCATGATTGAAATATGTATTAATTGCTAGTTCAACCCGAACCGACTTTAAGCATCGCTACGGTGAGACAATCTCATCGTAGTCAACTCCTTGAACTTGTTATTGCAACAAGTCGAGCTTTATGGATAAAACATTTTATCCGTATCAGTCTTTAGTTCCATAAATATTCGTTAGACTCTAAGTCTTCCGAAAGGTGTATCAAGATTTTAATCTTGAATCACTTATATGGAAACTATCTCGGATTGTATTGGCATTTAGCCAATTCTGGAGTCAGGGCCCATCAACGCTTCCTTGTGTATTGTAGGTATACTGTTGTCTAACAACAATATCTCGTTTGCGCACCTGATAGGTTTGCACGAGCTTTGCCTACGTGGTTCAGCTGCAAGTTCGACCGAAGTCCGTACATTTTATTGTAGAGACTTCCGTATCAGTCGCAGTAGGAAACTCCGGAATCACTTCCAAGGTTTCTTTTCTTTGATCTGATGACGAAGATACTGCTTATCTCATCGAGTTGCACTGTTCTCTCACTCACCTTTTTGCAAGAACCATTCTCTTTAAAAAGCATACCGTTTTGCGGCAAAATTCTTTGCCTCGGTATAGTGGTGGGGGAATATCCAATGACTTGGGATAACCTTACAAAGTAGCACTTGTCTGATTTGGAATAGGTTTGTAACCTTTTACACAAGCCCCATATTCCAAATGTTAAGAAAAGATATAACATGGTTGGGCGTACCATACCATGGTGTCATTTCAACAGACCCGATGGAGCTCTTTTCAGTGTAAAAGCCGCAGTCTCTAAAGCATCACCTTTTAAAAGGGATAATGGCAAATCTATTTATGTCTTCTTTGATCTTACCATGTCATAAATGGTTCGATTACATTTTCACGGACTTTCCACTTGCAGTGGTGTTCCAGGAGATGCAAGTTATGAAACCCCTTTCATAACTCATCAGACATTCGCTAAACTTGTAACTCAAATATTCCTTTCTGCAATCGAATTGTAGAAACATAATTTTCTTGTTACAATATTTTCTTCTTCATTTTGAAAACCTTATGAATGAATTCAAAAGATCCAGACTTACGTCTCAACAAGTAAATATCCATATATCTACTTGAGTCATTTCTGAAGATAGATAAATCCACTACTTGCAACAACATTTATTGGACTACACACATCATAATGTATGATCACCAATATGTTCTTTGCTCGTTCCTTATGGCCTGTGAACGGTATTTTAGTCACTTCACCTTTCAGAGGAAAGTTGCAAGTGTCAGATGATTCAAAATCAAACGACTTCAAAATCCATCATAATGGAATTTTCCATGCGGGTTTCTCCAATGTGACCAAATGCAGTGCCACACTTGTGTGGTATTCTTTTAGTCTTGCGACATTTAGCGTCAGTGTTATGGATGTATCATATTACCATCAATATTCATAACATACATCCCATCCTGGATGGAAGCATGGCCCTTCATGTTATTCATAACACCGAACATCAAAAGTTCTCTTATGAATAACCTTCTTGCAAAGTACCTTATGCAGAGGGCTAGAGTGTACGAAACTCTAAATGAATTATGAAAGTAAATACAGAGGTAATGTATTATTATCAATATTCATAACATACATCTCACTCACAATGAAAGTATGGCCCTTATGTTATTCATAACATCGAACATCAAAAGTTCTCTTATGAATAACCTTCTTGCAAGATACTTTATGCAATGGGCTAGAGTGTAAAACTCTAAAATGAATTATGAAAGTAAATACATAGGGAATACACCAATGGAAGGTATAGTAACATTTACTATGTTCCCTGTGTGTATCTAAACCTCATCCCTGGCTAGTCTTTTAGGCCGTAGTAGTTCTTGCATCGAGTTGTATCAGAATGCAATCGAGCGGGTATCTTTGTGATCAACTCACAATACCCAAGAATTAGTGATTAACATGTTTAACCATAATTCCCAAGAACTATATCTTTTGACTAGCCTTTTATACATCAAAAACTTGTATGACATTCATACATGAGCTGGATATTCCAGTCTTCCTTTCATTTGCCTTTATACTTCTAACAGTTTAACTCTTAGTATTTCTCCTACTCTCAGAAGAAGCATCTAACTTAAGAGTGGCGTTAGCCCCGGACTTCCTAGGCGTGAAAGTCTTACTAACACCCTTCGGACACTTCCTTTCTTTTTAAGTTGTTGTTTTATTCACCTTTCATCATATGACAGGCGTTCTCTTGGATCCCTCTCTTATCAGTCTAATGCATAGTAAACTCCTTTACTAACAGCTTGCAAACAAACATTGCTTTGGATATCTCATATCTTTTAGCCTTTGTCTGTCTCTGAAAATGATTTTCAGATTCCATGAATATCACATAACTATCCAAACTTTCGAAGTTCGGGTCTCATGGAAGCAAACATATTGCACTTTGACTGAAAAGGAATTCTAGCTTTTGGATCGAAGGACGAGAGTCACATGATCCATAGCATTAGCGGGAGAATACCGAAAGTATGCGATAGGACAAAATCCTTCTCGGCACTCTAGAGGACAATCCTCACATTACGTTACCAACCGTAAAGTTTTAACCAGACATATAACAGCTTATTCAATTTTAACAGGGAAGGTGGAAACGCGAGCCATTATTCTACAACCATTTTGCAAATTTCACTTTAGACAAAGTTCATAATTAATTGCACTAAGAATTAAAAGAATTAATTCTAAAATGCACTCCCACTCAAATCAATATCTCTCAAAATTGATTATGAGTGATTCAAGATCCGCATCTCGATTGTTCGCCATTGGTGTAACACCACTGATGACGAAAATCTTAACCGGTAGGTCAACATGCCAATCACATCTCTATGTGATTCTTGTTCATCTTTCGATGCATGTGTTCCGAGCTCATGACGGTCATGCCTGAACGTCAAGACAACCAAGTGATCTCGCTGCGAGGTCTCAACTCACCCGCCTCACACTTCTCTAATCGTTTGTACCCGTGTGACACGGCGCACTCCGAGAAGTTAGGTGCCGTGACGGTGCTACACTTGGGAGAACACTACTTGATATTTTTGTGAGAGATCACCCTAATAAAAGCGACTACCGCGCAATCAAGAAGGGTGCATCATAAGGGATAAACATCTCAGGCAATTCATAATAGCATGATATGGTATAGCCCTTTCTGACGGAGAACTCTTGTATTTCTTCGTCTCCGGCATTCGCGTCGATGTTCACCTTCGCGAAGATTGCCACCACCTTGTCGATGCACCAGATAATATTGCTATGTCTATAGCTAATAAAATAAGTGCATTACTTAAGGTTGACACGCAGGTCATTAAAGTGACAATCATATGGCTCCAGCCATCATGCCGAATCATGACATGCAGGTCATGTTAATTTATATCATATAGTCATCTCATACATAATCGAATTAATATGAGCACTGCTATACCACATCATATGCACATGCAAACCATCCTGCAAAACCAAGTTAGACGCCTCTAGTTGGTTTATGCAAATTTCATTTTACGTGGCTTCTAAGGTTTCGAACAAACCGAAGCTACCTACGTATTATCATCAAGTATGATAATTCAAGTCGCTAGATTAACATCGCGGGGTGTATGAAACACGAGATAATTAAATCTCGAGCCCCATACTAAACTTCGTCATACGCATGACCCCCGTGCAGATCATATCTGCAATGCCCTTTCATCTGCGAATTTCATCTTTCTTTTGACTATGGCGGAACCCAAAGAACTGAAGCACTTCGTTGATCAATCAGGATCGCGGATTGCCAGAACTTTGTGAAATTCCACCATACTGTCTCGAGATTGAGCAAACGCAAATTCTAGGGAAGCAACAAGAACATCGGGTAACAGACTTCATCTGTCACCCGCACAAATAATTTTCAGCAATAGAACTCATCTACTACCTAATTATATTGTGCAACACCCATACATCTCATGTATTCTAGATCGTAACCTGCATCTTCGCATAGCACGGCTCTTGATGCCACTGTTGGGTAACGCAGCAGAAAACAAAAAATTTCCGACCTACGTACCAGCCCAGGATCACTATGGAGACTGCATACAAGGTTTGATCTGTTTCGTTACCGACTCGTAGCGCAGCGGAAGTAGAGTCGATGACGATCGGCGGTGCAGATCCCCGCAGCTAGGATTTACAACCTCCCAACCGCGAGGATGTACTCCCACGTCAGCTCACCGGACGGATCTCCGGGCAGCCCTTCGGGAGGCATCGGGACAGTCCCTCGGATAGTCCCACCGGACGGATCCTCGGACAGCCCTTCGGGAGGCCCCTGGACAGTCCCTCGGATAGTCCCACCGGACGGATCCTCGGACAGCCCTCCGGGAGGCCTCTGGACAGTCCTTCGGATAGTCCCACCGGACGGATCCTCGGACAGCCCTCCGGGAGGCCTCACGGACAGCCCTTCGGGCGGGTCACTCGGACAGCCCTTCGGGAGGACACCCGAAACTCAAACTGTAACTCGGACAGCCCTTCGGGAGGCACTCTCGAACTAAGACCGAAACTACGATCTCTCTACAGAGTTGCACACATACGGTGTCATCTATCCGGCAGGGCTTCGCCGTCCAGAACTAGTTCCCACCGGAACCCAGACAGCCTTTCGGCTCTACGAAACTATTTCGCTGGGAGGGAGAGAGAAGCCAGAAATGTCATGGCATGTGTATGTGAGAGCAAGGATTTAAGCATATGGGGCTGCCTCCTCCCCTCTATTTATAGGAAAAACAAGGGGTAGGATGGGCATATCCAAAATGCCATGTCATCCCAAAATATCTTGGGAAGATATTTGTGGAAAGCCAACTTCCAACCATATCCATAAATCTGATTTCACTATTCACGACGACATTTTTCAGCGTCCGGTCGAACTGAAAATATTTATGTGGGCTTAGAACAATTCCAGTACCCACTAAAATAAGTTTCAATGTGATCCGGAACAATTCCGGTTTAGTGATTTTCATCTGCGAAAAGCATCTGAAGCGGTTCCGGCAGCTCCGGAACATTTCCGGTTTTCATCCCGGAAAATTCCAGAAAGTTTCCAGAACGATTCTGGCACCCTCCAAGAATTATCAGGCATGTGCCGAAACCAATCTGACTTTATGGTATCCTCTGAAACAACTTTTCAGTTTTACCGGAACTATTCCGATATCCTCTCCGGAACGTTTCCGTTTCGTCCGAAACTTTTTCGGTGAATTTCTCTCAGACTCCCCGTCTAGTATTCAGCAGATAGATGACCCTTAAGCGTGTGACCCTATAGGTTCGGTGAAGTATAGACATGATCCGGAACACTTTCCGATCAATGATCAACATCGGAGCCGTGGACACCCATATTGACCCCTATACCCACACGAATGAATATTCGAGTGAACCTCCAGTTGCCATGTGCTATTCCTGTTGCTTCGCGATATGTTACAAATACCCGAGGTGAGAAAACATCGGCATCCTCGTGGATCAACACTTGTCCACAATGCCAGTTACCTCGTTACCGGTTTTGTTCTCTTTTCTCGTTTCTGTGTTCCGGCATCCCTGTGATCAAATCACACTTGTGTCTGGCCAGACGATGATGGATACCGTAACACCGAGAGGGCCCAGAGATATCTCTCCATCGTCGGAGGAGCAAATCCCAATCTTGAGCTATCAAGTTACTTAACATACTTTTCCATGAACCCGTAAGCCGCCGTAATAGCCACCCATTTACGGATGACGTTTAACAAACCCCAAAGTTCATGAAGCAAGCATGAAGAAACTCGACACTCTCATGGTCTAAGGAATTATGCAAACATTAACTTCTCTGTGTTATTAACCATTAACTTATGACGAATGAATCTCATAGCATAACATCAATCGGGTCGATTCAACACAAGTGTTCTACTAACATTGTGCCCTCAAAGTTGCCGGCATAGTCATGCCCATGATCAGGAAAACAGAACCATCATGCAACACTTGAGCTAGTCTTAGAGGCATGACTAGGAATACTTTTTACCGTTTATTATTCCACACGTGCACGTGGGTTTTCCTCAGAGCCTTTATGGATATACGGGCTCGGGAACCATGGCAGTTATAGCATGGAACATAAACATAATTATGAGCACGGAGATAAATAATAACTTTTATCATTGCCTCTTGGGCATATCTCCTACACCAACTATGCCGACGGTTTGGCCGTCGGTATAGCTATGCCGACGGCCGCCGTCAGGGCCGTCGGCATAGCCCTGACGGCGTCAGCCCGCCGTCCATCCCCGGGTCGCCTACGTCACGTCTACGCCGATGGCCCTTGTATACTGACGGCCCCCGTCGGCATATAGCAAGGTATGCCGACAGCCTGTCTATGCCTACGGCGGCCGTTGGCGTAGGTCTTTGTTTGCCGACGGCATCACTACGCCTACGGCCTTTCCCCGGCCGTCGGCATACCTCCATCTATGCCGACGGTGGCCGTCGGCAGCAGCCGTTATTCCGGTAGTGACTGAGAATGGCGACAATGCAGTTGCTTTATTTGGGTTCTTATCTAGTGTCACTTCAGTTGATTTATTCTGTATGCCTCACAGTCCAGGATATGAAAATACATCGAAACACTCATTTGATGTGAGTTAGTTTTAGCCATGATTCAAAGTGGTCAGACCCTTCCCCGGACCCTGCGCAAGCGGGAGCTACATGCACCAGGCTGCCCTTTTTTAGTTTTAGCCATGATACGCATCAATTTTTTATTTTTCTTTCTCTTTATTAACTGTGATGTGCGTGTTCTGCAGTTTATCTCTGAAGAAGTACAGCATGTATGGGCCTATGATGCTTTCTCTGAAATACACCATGGAGCAAATTGCCACGGCGGTGCACAGTTGGTACTAGCAAAGTACTTTGTTCGTTGGTACGAGAAAAAACAAAGATGGCAAAACATCAATTTTCTTATTGCTCCCTCTTTTTCCACCTGCTCCTCGGCTCAGCCGTCGCTTCGTTCCATGACCATGAGTGTCTTTCCATTGTTTCGAATTGATGGTGAGTGATAAAGGGAGCACCCTGTTGTTAGCATGTCTGTGATTGCACTAGCCGAGTTGAATTTTGAGGTGAATTGGTATCTGCTTTTATGGGATATTTGCTAGCTCTTGTACCATCTCATGTCATCCTCTAAGTTTGCATTAGGCATGAACAAATAACAAGTCTGTATCTTTTGTTGCATGCCAATCTCACCAACCAATGCTTGAAACTAAGTAAGCCAACAATACAATAGTAGCATTATTTCTTGAAATTGTACACATGTGGAATCCTGTCTTGGAGCTGACGACAAATTTCCAATGTTCGCTTGCCTGCATAACTGTCTGAGCAGACGACAAATTCCATTACAAATTATTTGTGGTTCCATGTCAGTCATCCTCTAAGCTTGTCTTAGAACTCCAAACTACTACCTCCATTCCAAAACATCATATACTTTAGAACGGAGGTAGTACATATCTAGCAAAGGTCTCTGATTATTCAGACTATATATTACTCCCTCCGTCCTAAAATAAGTGACTCAACTTTGTACTAAACTTAGTACAAAGTTGAGTCACTTTTTTTGGGACGGAGGGAGTATGTTTGTTGCTAAATTTTCTGTGTAAGAAGGCACCTAACCTAGCTTGAGGAAGTCATCAGGAGGAGCAGGCCACAACAAGAAGTAGAGACACACAATTGTTGCTAGATGTTGTTGGAATTATGTGTCCTGCAACTATATTCAAATTAATAAGAATTGCTAATATTCGGAATACCTCATTATGAAATTATACATGTATTTATACATGAAATTATTTTACATGATTATCATGGAATTATCACTTGTTGGAACATACTTAAGTTGTATGCTTAAGGAAGCTGGTCGATTATCAGTGGAAAACAATATACTATTTATATTGGAAAGACTATCCGGATACAATGATAATCGGAAGAAGCTAGATCGTATAGTTAGATTACAGCCCTAATATTGATCTACGTAATTAGGGGAATTTACACTCGATTATGGCGCGTTGCTCACAAGCGTGTGCTCCGGGAACATAACGGGTAGAATCCGTTAACAGACAAATATGATCGTGGCTGGTAATTTGATCTAGAGTCTATCCCGGAAAACTAGTTGGAAAGACTAGGAATCTTATCTGTATAAGAGGCGGACTCTTTGGAAAGACAGTGTAAGAAGGTTCCTACCCCCTAGCCTCAGATATGCGATTGTGAGCGGCACCACGGAAAAGTGCGGAGGAATAGGGGGTAGACCACAACTTATTTCTAACAGATGTGTGTATATATGCGATCTCTGCTATGATGTTACATTGCACACTGCACAAATACTAGCGTGCATTGCACATGGATGCACAACGAAAGGTTGTGTGCAACGCAGTTGTCTGTCTATTGTCTATGGTCGTTTGCGATGATATATTACCTATATAACATCGCAAGTGGTTGTTCCACAATATGCTTTTGTGATGTGGGTGCACATCGCACATGGACCATCGACCATGTGTGACATTCCTTTCAACTCAGGGCCCTAAGTCCGCATCCGACGAGCGATTTTTAACCGTTAGCAATGTGTTGTTCTATAGTGGTGGTAAAGACTTAAGCAAGGAATGACGCCTGGCTTGTCAGCATTGTGTAATGTAGTGAGTTCCTGATCTGTAGCTTGTAATAAGAAAAACCTTAAAAGTTGTGAAGCATAAGTCATGGAAGAACGTAAAATCACTCTATACAGAAAGGAGGCAATAATGGAGCAACTAGGACTAACAAGTTGCAGCAGCCCAATAAGTTCATAATTTGTAAACTCCACTTGCCGGGTGCAGACAAAATGTGAATGTGATTTCGTGAAGAGGATCTCGAACCAATCGATCCCATTTGAGCTTCAAGCCATAATCCACTCTGTGAAGAGGATGCAATGTTATTAATAGCGGGCTATGCCAATTAGTGGCGGCTCGGCCAAAAGCTATGAAAAGCTATAGCGAAACTAAGCCCCATTTAGCGTTTTTCTTAAATCATGATTTTTTTTGAAAAAAGGTATACAATGCATCATATTTATTATATTGCATATACTTGACATATACACATGTTTGCACAACAAAATCAAGCTTTAGCAGGAGAGCTCTCAAAGGCTATAGCGAGGCTATAGCTCCGTTATAGGCAGCTATTTAAACATTGAGAGGATGTCAAACAAATTGATGCCATTTGAGTTCCGAGCCTTGATCTAGCAACGTCACGGTGATGGGGTGGCGCCAAATGAGCATTAATTAATTAGCATTGCCGTGTGCAATAGTTTTCTACTTGTTCCAGCGCCATCCACATTCTGAACAGCTAGCCAATAATAATAGATATCTCTTGTTATAGAAACTTCAGACAACAAGAGCACATGGTATCCCAACTACTTGCTAGTACCTTTTCTGCAAAACAACGGCGTTTAGTTTGGCCGGCAGATCCTGGAATCAGTGAAGCCTCCAAGCCAATTGCTGATATTTTATGTGAAGAAAAAGGTGTTCATCTCCCGTTCCATCATGCATGTGTCCAAACTGCTTGAGTGCTACCAACCATGCCGGATATTCCGAGATGCATGCCCACAAGAAATTTTATCCATCAATGTTCTATAAATTGAGGCCAATCCTCCTCTTGATTGCTGGAGGATTAGGCTTGTCACTATCAGAATGTGGAAAACTACAACTCCCCATACCTTGAGGCAACCTTCCCGCGTCTACAAACCCGCTTTCTCTCTCGGTCCAAGAGCTTCGTCATCGTCGTATGCAACCTCAAATGCAAAGGTCCTTCCCTTCCCTCCTGTTTTGAAAATTTCCCGGCTTCTATGGGTGAAGTAATTGCACTGTTTCTTGGGAAATTTTAAGTTCCAGATGGGACATATACTTACTTTCATACTATCCCCGTGTCATAAAAGAGCGCACATTAGCTTTCTTTTCTACCTCAACGTGTATTGTAGTGAGCCGATGCATGCAAAATCGTTAATGACCAACAGCTCCATGGGTCAACTCATCAAGGCCTTTTAACTTCTTCTTTGTATGCGAGCTCGAACTAATATGCGCTCCTTCTTGACCTCGAGGGAGTACTTCATGATCAGCCAAACCCAAAATTTGATAGGTGCTCTTGGAATTAATGCCTTCAAAACTATGACATCTTTTATCTAACCAGCACGGTGGCATATGCATAAATGCGCGCACAATATCTTTATTTGCCTTTTAGTTTAACATAATAATACCATAGTTTATATGTTAATATATAATGTGATGTTAGTACCATAAAATATTGTGCTGTAAAAACAATAAAAACATTGCGTTTTATAATTAAGGGCACTGCAACGGCCAGACCGGCTAGAGCCCACTTTGTGCTTTCTGCGGTCCAAATCTTCCATGTGGAGTTTGATCCTTTCAGTAAATTATGTACTAATCCACTGTCTTTTGCGTGCCTCACCAAACCCAAGCTTACATCCTTAAAATTTGTCGTGACTACATAAGATCTCTATGTTTAGTGAGATATATGTTTTGTTCAAGAAATAAAAAAACTAAAAATATTTTACTCACATGATATTGCAGTATGTATGGGAACATACATGTATATACTTCTTATGTTAGATGGTAGTAAAATCAATATTCTTTTATTATCATGATTATTTTGAACTAAGAGAAAGTAATCGATTTAGTAATCGATTTAGTACAATGATTTTGTTAACATGCACATCATTGAAATTTTCCCCAACCTTTTGTACCACTCGCCTTTTCATCTTGCTATCTTTGGTCTTCTCATTCATCACTTGCTCTCTTCAATCGTTTTGGAACCCATCTAAAAAATATCACGGTGTACTCTCCCTCGCCTTGTTGATATGTTCTCGAGACTCTACCTTCTATTTGCTATATTTGGAGACCCAATCATATTGTGTGAATATTTGATTATGGATGAACAAAAAACGATGGTAGTTGGCAAGCGATCCTTTCAAACGTTTAATTATCTAGACCTCTTCTTGCCTTTTGAAAGGGCCAACAGACCACAAAAATCTAGCATGTGTTTCTTGTTCCTGATTAACCCGTCATGTACTTCTAGTATATAATAATGAGATGTTTTGTTCCTTTCTTGCTTCAGAAATCTTTGATCCAGCAGCTCCATAGTCAGCTCTCTATCAAAATTGACGAAGCATCACGGGTAATGAATAAGGTCCCACAAATACTCTTGGATGCAATAGTCGACTCAGCCTTCAAATTTACTGATCAAGCTCTGCACTCATCTGAGGTACTTCAGTCGAGAAAAATCACGCTTCTCATGAGGAAATTCTAACAATTATAACCCAAAAACTCATCTATGCTTCATTTTTCCAAAAATTAACACTACTCATGAAAAGTTTGCAGAGCAACTTTGCACCAGTTGATGAGATCGGTGGGTCCATAGAAATATTCCAGCTTGAAGGAAACATACCTGAAGATTTCCCGGAGGGCGTATACATCAGAAATGGTGATCATACATATATTTTCTAATTATTGTAGTAGTATTAAATAAGTGCAGCAGAAATGAGGATCACAAACAGTAAGCTAACTATCAGACAACCACAACAGGTTCGAATCCCCTCTTTGGCGCTCTCCAATCGACTGCCTCGATCTTTGGAGAGTCAAATGACATATGGGTTGAGGGCGAGGGCATGCTCCATGCCATGTACTTCACCAAGAACCCTTCAGCTTCTTGGTCAATCTCCTATGCTAATGGCTATGTGCAATCCGAAACATTGAAGATCGAACGAGACCGCCAGAAACCATGCTTCCTCCCTGCCGCTCAGGGGGACTCTGCAGCTGTCATTTCTGCCTTCATTCTCAACTATGTAAGTAACAGTTTGCGAACCCACATTACACGAGGTGTTTATTAGATAGAACCTAAACCAAATGAGTAATCAACCAATGCAGCTAAGGTTTGGCAAGGTGAACAAGAACATCAGCAACACCAATGTGTTTGAACATGCGGGCAGGGTGTACGCTGTTGCTGAGAGCCATCAGCCCCAGGAAATCTGCATACAAAATCTTGAGACAGGCAATACATGGGACATCCACGAGGAATGGGATCAACCCTGCACATCTCACCCAAAGGTATGGACGGCCAGTAGGGCAGTAGCTGTACCCCGTGCAAGCTGCATGGCTAACAAGAACACTAATTCAAACATGTAAGTAAAGGCCACAAGATTAGTATTGCTAAAAAAGGTACAGGTAATGTAGCCACGTAATAATCTGATTCATGTTTACTTGAGAAGAATAACATATTGATGTGTCTTTCTTTCCCCACAAAGACATATTGATACAAATCATATACAACTAAATAAGTGTTTCAGACTAACTTATTTCTCTCAACGTACAAACGTGCCATCTCAACATTCAACCATGCATAGTACAATATCCACCGCACTATGCAACCATGCATGGGAGGGACGGGGGGGGGGGGGGGGGGGGGGGGGGGGGGTCTTAAGCCATTTCCGTTCTACTATATGCTACTTATATTAAAATTTATTTTGCAACTATCCAATAAAATCATATGTATTTTCAGCTTTACTATTAGTTTCAGTTCTTATATTATTAACCCAAATACTCATGTTTCATACAACCAATCTCATCGAAATGTATTATAACCAATTCTCATAGCAATGTGCGGGGTATCATTGAGCTTATTCGAAAAGATGTGTCATATATACAAATTCATTGAAGCACACAAAATAATCAGTATAATTTTTCAGTTATATGTGTGTTCTGCATATTCCAATCAGTCTGTAATTAACTCAAATAGTAAATCAATAATTGAGCCCAGGTATGACATGGAATGGGATGCAGTACCTATCATGAAAAGCATACACCCGATGTACGATTTCTGCATGATGAGCCATCACTGTAAATACATTATTTAACTACAACGGAAAATATGTGCAGCGCATATCCAAACCCAGTAAATATAATTAGAAAAGAAGAAGAGGTACTCTATTCCACAAAATCACATATATGTTTTAGGCAATGAGAATGAACATGTTTTGAATGACCTACAACCAAAACACACACCACTTTGCATCTATGATCACTGTGCTCCATATTTCCAAACACACACACATCATGCTGTCCTTGTTCAGTCCGCTTAATTGCTTTGAGGCACTTTGTTCAAATGTCCATAGGTAGCTCCAGGATCAGGGGAGCTTGTCATCTTTGGTTCAGATGCAAAGAAGCCTTTCCTAGTTGTGGGGGTTATCTCAGGTAATTCATTCTTCTTCTCTAGAATTTTTACCATCTTCGATGTGCCATGATAGAAATCAAATAACCACAACTCAAGTTTTATTTGCCTGCAGATGATGGAACCAAACTAAAACATAAAGTTGACCTCAAACTAGACAGACCTACACTTTGTCATGACATAGGAGTTACTATAAGGTATGTGAATTCGAGAAATATCGTTTGCAATGGTCCCCGCAATTTATTGAATTTAGTGCATACTATTGGTCAACTTTTAACGTGTCGATGAGCAATACTAGAATAATCTTAGCTAGACTAGTATATTCAGTTAATCAATGAAATCAACTCACAGTTATTGTTCTCTTGACGTAGGTACAATATAATCATGGATTTACCACTTACAGTTGACATCGGCAGACTTACTACAGGCGGTCAGTAAGTATTCCAACTAAACTTATCCTAATAAATAAGTACTTGCCTTAATATGCGAAACAAAGCTAAATAGTACCCCTCGCATAGGCTAATTGAATTTGAGAAGGAAGGTTATGCAAGAATTGGGGTTATGCCCCGCTATGGCGACGCAAAGTCAGTTGTATGGTTCGATGTTGAACCGTGCTGCATGTTCCATCTTATCAACTGCTTTGAGGAGGGTGATGAGGTACATATATTCTTTGAGTTGTTAAATTTTCAAATATATTTATAATTGTATTGAGTTTGGTTAAACAAAATCTGCTTTTGACAACCACTTGCGCTACAAATTTCATCCTTTCCTGCCGACCTAGGTTGTTGTCCAGGGACTCTGTTCAGCTGATTCGGTCATACCAGGCCCAAGACTAAACAAACCCGACATACTTCCTGAAAGATCTCAGCTTACAGGAGATGGCAAGACAATGAAGCACGAAGTTAATGAGAAATTATTCTCTCGCTTATACGAATGGAGATTAAACCGAGAAACAAAGACCGTTTCAGGGGAATATTTGACCGGAAGGGAGTGCTCCTTGGAATTTCCAATGATCAACAACCACTACACAGGTGTGCATCATAGTTATGCCTATGCACAAATAGTGGATTCCGTAACAAGATCTGTAGAAGGATGTGGAAAAGGTATTGCTTGAATGATCCAAATTGTCCAATTTTGTGTGTTTATACAATAATATGCATAACATGTTGATTGATTTCTTCTTATCATACATCATAGTACTCCCAAAATATGGAGGATTTGCAAAACTCTGCCTAGACGAGAGAGGGACTGGAACAGAGGTATGTATCTTCTTTGTGCGTCATTTCAACTACTATTTAACATACATTTCATAACTCAAATTAAAACTATAAACCAGACCTCGGCCAAAGATCTAATAAAGATGGAAATTCATCAACTTGGTGAAGGTCAGTTCTGCTCTGGAGCATCATTTGTTCCAAGAGTTTGTGGCTCACATGAAGATGATGGGTGGATAATTTCTTTTGTACATGACGAAGTAACTAATACATCACAGGCAAGTTTTCATGGCAACACTATACATATACACCCTAATTTCGATGTCAAAGACAAGTGAGTCTAATTGTGAAGCCTTAACTGTTTCATATGTCGCAGGTGCACATTATTGACACCCAAAGATTTGAAGGTGCTCCTGTTGCCAAAATAACATTGCCACACAGAGTGCCCTATGGATTTCATGGAACTTTCGTCCACAGCAACATAACCGAGCACGCGAATAATAAATAAGCAAGAAACTCGATAGCTTAGAGTTTAAATATATATATATCGGATTGGGTCTTTGTAAGTACTTGCTAGGCACACATGTATTCCTTCGTCATCCATTTGACCAAGGACATGTAAGATATGTGCCACAAAAAGTATATCATTAGAAACCTCTTCTCCTTGTTGAAGGAGTGGTCTTGGAGTTCGAGAGGTGATCTCTAGGGTGAAAACATGTGTACTGACCTTCACTAGTTGGTTTCGACAATATTGTCGTATGAGTGTTTCATCCTTCTCGAAGGCTTTGTCTTGGTGGCCCAACTGATACATGGATCATTTGATGGTTGTTGGTATGTGTCCTTTTTGTAAGTCTAGCTCTTTGTCACACAATCGATGGTTAGATTCCCCAATGTTACCCACCGCATGTCATATTCTTACTTGTTGCAAGTACTTCGGCCTCGAAGTCTTAGACGTCATTCGAATAAATTTGGTCATGTGCATAGTGTAGGATGCAAAGGACAGGATGGTGGTCGTATCTTTTTGTGCCTTGAAGGGTTATCATACAGTATTAGTTGAATCGTTTATACAGTCCTGCCATTTCACACGAGCACCACACCAAGTTTTGCCTCACTGCACTTCAAGTCTTCAACTTTCCTGCTGCTTGTACACGGTGCAGTCATAATACCGGCCGCATCATTCTGTGGAGACATATACTAGTATAGGTAAATGCTTGCTTCGAGTATTTTTGTAGGCATTTTTATATCAGGTAAATACTAGTAAAGGTAAATGCTTAATGCTTACTTCGTAAAATGACATTTTTATGAGGTTTTTTAGCATGCTCCCTCTTACCTCCCCATTTCACATGAGAGGTAAGAGGGAGCATGTTAAAAATGCTCTTTTTTAATATTTTGTAGGCATGTCAAATCCACAGAGCCCTTTGATACCACTGCTTTGAGTATGATGATTCAGGCTCTGGCTGTACAAGCTCTTATGGATAGCTAATTCAGGGTATATTCCAACTATTTCAGGTGAGCTCATCCACCGAAATGTGACGGACGTGGGCAGCCACCTCGCTGTCACCTTCCACTAGTAGTACAACCCCCCCCCCCCCCCCCCCCCTTACTAGCAGCATGCACACAAGCATACTAGCGGCATGCGGACAGCACATTGCTAGTATCACGTCGCTCATAAAAGGTTATTATCGGCGTGCCTCAAACCCAGCTCATATTCGAGGAAGATGTGGAAAGGCCAATGGAAGGAAGCTCTTAAAAGGTGCAAAACAACCAACCAATCACATGACTCATCTACTTAACGATGTGGAATAACCTTTAAACGGTCATATTCCAAATGTTTCAGAGCGTTTGTGGAAACAAAAAGCTTTTTAATTGACAACAAAAGTCCAAAGTATTTGAATGGAAATTCCTGCACTTTACAAGGAAAATTCTAAGCTACTTCTGTTATAGATATTAGAGACAAAGAGAAAGAGTAAACTAACTGAATCAGATATTTTTGTGAAATGTGAGGAGGAAATATGCCAATTTGAGAGCTATTGCGGGCCAGAGAAAATTATAGTGGTGTAATTCCGTTCTTATTTGTAGTTCCACTAAGTTATTGTGATATGCTTTCTATATTACCAATGTTTTTATTAAATGACATGCTATCATGTGGATCTTTTGTTTTGCCCGCACTGAACCATTAGTTTAACTTTGTACACCGATTATGTGGATCTTGGATCTGCCAACACCACCCATTCAAAACCCAATTTGTAAAAGCCTTAAGTAAACCAGAACCTTTTTGAAAATTCCAAATCATATTTTACACAATTCCCAAATCTTATCGGGGGGAAATTGACACCTTCCCCGATCATAAAATTGTGCCGACAATTACTATATTCACCAAATAAAGACAGGAGGACTCAATCTAGCGTGTCTACAAAATTTTGTGCTCACTCATGCAGAGACACCATAAAACCAACCAGATCGGAAACAACGAAATCGAGAGACGGTGCTAGCTCATTCAGAGACTTCCTAAACCACATGGCCAAAACCTCTATCATGACGTGCTAGCTCACTATCCTCACTCCATCAATTTTTGGACCCCTCTATCCAGGCCATCAACTTTTGCATCAAGATCCGTGCTAACAACTATAAACTTGAAACTTTGGAGGACAACAAATCATTAGAACTACTACAATTAAAGCATGGCGGCAGGATGAAATCTCACTCATGATGGTGCTAGGGTCGAGGCCCGGCGACTCGAACATGCGCTGCAGGCCTTCCATCTGCTCGGAAGATGGCCATTAGAAACGAAAGAAGACGGAGAAGTAATGAGGATCGGAAGGTATTGCCACGTACTCATGCGGCCTACCCTGTCCTAGGAGTCGAAGTAGGCCGGCATGCCCGCCGTGACGCTCTGGCTGCTTCCCGGCGCCGACCCCCGTCCGTTGCCGCCAGGCCGGCACACCGGCAGGCAGACCCTTGTAGTACGAACAGGTGATTTTGGTCTTCCCGTTTTGGCACGAGGAGGAATGGTTGATCCTTCCACGGGACTGCTTCCCCCACGCCGCTGACCTCTGCCGTCGCTGCCTCCGGCATGGCGCCTCCCCTTCCCCTCCGACATGGGGAACACCCTGGACCTAGACCTAGAGCGATGGGTCGATGGGTGGTGAAGCAGAACGCCGAAGGCTTCGAAGGGGCTTTGGTTTAATGGCGGAGGCTCGTCATGGGGAGGAGGGGAGGACGCGACTGCTTTCTTTATTCACTGTTGCTTGGTTCTTCGGTAACCGGGTCGTGGCGTGTGCCAGTGCCATGCATGTACTGTATGTCAGGCCGCGACGCGGCATGACGTAATTCCTCATTTGCCCCCAAGATATCCATCCCACCGGAGCGAGTCATGATGTCGCTCGCGCTGCTAGCCACTACGCCAAAGTCCAGTTCGTGATAGCTAGTCGGGGCGAGAAGTACTTGATACGAATGGAGGCGGGTTTTCCATCGGTTTTCTGAGTTTTTTTTTCTGTTTTTATTTTTATTTTTTTCACAGATTTTCTTCCTTACTCTGGTTTTACTGGTTTTTCTCTCTTCTTTCTTTTTTCGTTGTTCTTCTTCAGTTTTCTTCATTTCTTTTTTGGCTTTCATTGTGTTTTTTTCTTTTCTTTCCATTTTCATTGCTTTTTCTTCGGTTTTGTTTATTTCTTTCTTTCTCGTTTTTCAACAATTTTCTTTGTTCACTCCGGGGTTTCATTATTTTTCAATATACAGTTTTTGTATAAATCGAATACATTTTTGTAACGCCCGTTTAACACTATTTTAAATGCTTTATTAACATTTTTAAATACCAACTTATCATTTTTAATACATGGCCAACATTTATTCTATACATATTTATCATTTCTATTTTTCAAATGCTTTATTAATATATTTCAAATACAAGTTTAACATTTTTTGAAAACATGGTCAGCATTTTTTTCTATACACATTTAACATTTTTCAAATACAAGTTCAATTTTTTTTAATACATGGTCAACATTTTTACTATACACATTTAACATTTTCAAATACTAGTTTCATGTTTTCTGAATACATGGTCAACATTTTTTCATACACATTTAACATTTGAAAATGCAAGTTAGACATTTTTTTAAAATACATGGTCAACATTTTTCTATACATATTTGACATTTTTAAAATGTTTGATTAACTTTTCTGAATACTTGATTAAAGTTTTTAAAATACATGATCAACTTTTTTCACACAATGTAAATTTTTTGTATACGTGGTCAACATTTTTTTATATACATTTAACATTTTTTAAATGCAAGATTAACATGTTTCAAAACATTATGCAAAGTATATTGTTGTAATATATATGCTTATAATTTTTGGAAGTGCAAACAAAAAAAAAGAAATAGAAAAAGTGAAAGAAAAACCCAAAAAAACACTCTAGATTGTGCCCTCCAGAACACCGAGGTCGTCTCATCTGGAGTTGCCCGGACGGAGGGTTTCACTACATCTCGCTTAAAGTGAGACATAAGGGCGCCCCATAAAACGGGGACACAGATGAAATGGGCGTATGTCTTGGGCTTTGTTTTTTGTCCGTGCGACCAATCAGAAATGGGTCTTTGCATTAGAGTTGGCCTAAGGCAACCCAAATGGATGCGATTTTGTTCGCTTTTTGTTTGTTTAGATCGGCCAGGCGGATGCCAAAGCCCGGTTATGTCCGGCGGCCCATACGTGCGGCCAACGGCCAACACGGGCGACACATTATCGGATTACGGGCGGACATGGAATTAAAAAAATAAAGTATCGACGAAAGTCCAGTTTATACATTTAATAAAACTAAAAATATTAAAATAAAACGGCCGACGCGTCGTCGTCCTTCCTAGTCACGTCGACGTAGGCCTGCGCCTGCATCCACGGGAACGTCTGTTGGAAGGCTGCCAGAGACGTCGTCGCCTGCGCCGCCTACTGCTGCTCCGCCTGCCCCTCGCTTCCATCTCGCGCTCCGTTGTCTACCGCGTTGCCTCCACCACTACTGCATGGATGACCAGCAATCGCGGGCGCTAAAAAGCCATCAACGGAGGGCGAGACTCTCAAGAGCGCCCGTCACTGCTAACATTCGCCTGCCCTGGGAGTAAATATGTAGTGGCAAGCGGATGTAGCCGACCACCACTGAAATGGGTTGTAACAGTGGCGAGTATTGCTTGGCAGCTGCCACGACTGAATGTCATGTCAGTGGATGGCACTTTTAGCTTCCCGTCACTAAGAAAATACCATGCATTAAAAAAATAGCTGTTGTGGCATAGTTTTTTTTTTGCTATGAGAGAAAAAATAATCCAAATGTATTGTAGTAGATGTATGCAAGACAGAGTTTTGTAGCCTTCTTGATTTATTTTTCATTTATTTTGCGGGGAGGAAGAAGAAGATGAGTGACGCTACATGCGCGCAAACAGGAAGGACGGTTTCCTATTAGCCCGGATTACCAAAGTAGATTAAGGAAATATCATTAGTCATAAATTAGATACAGAAAAGAGTAAACTACCCTATCAAAGGAACGTCCAGATTTACTCGCTAGTCCCATCTATATTCGGGGAGTACCAGGGTACCGTATAAAACTTCATTTTTATGGCAGTAGTCTGTTAATCCAATGCTCTAATAATTTAACTCCACATGCTTTCTCTATAGGATAATTTTGACCAAGTTGCTTTTGCAACAGAGGGAATTAAACATGCTCAACAGACTATATGTTGCCTCACGAGTTAATGCTAGGATCTGATTCTAGCTCCCAAACTTATAGTGAAGTGCTTTTTATTTAAGAGATGACTGTAATGAAGGCTGTCGATAAAGAGCTGATAAGGATGAGGAAGACTGTCAGGATTGAAGATATAGATGTATGCAACATCCTAATGTTTATAATATTCTTCATGTTTTCAAGATCTTTAGCTTCTCATTTGATTGCTCATCTTTCATATCTAATTTTTTCAGTTGCATTTGAATTTTACCTACTTTTCAAATATGTAGACCATGCAAGACAAGATGATGCATCTTACATAAAAGTACACGTTACAACCCTAAACTTGCCACTCGATCTATCTGGCGATCAGATGAGTCATGTCTGATTATCCATCTTACAATCATATTGTGAAAAAAAATACAAAGTTAGTTTGGAGAAAATAGTGTCTAGAAACAATCTTCACATTAATAGTGGGATCTATCATAATGAGACATGCAAGCTTACAAACTCAGTTCCACACTCAAGTTGTGCCAATCTGGATAAGCATAAAAGTACAACTTCACAATCTAAATTCCAAAAAGGGACAAAATCTAGATCAATGTTTGCAGTGTAAAGTGAATGCGATGAGTCATTGGTCGTTATCGAGCAGTCCTACAATCAGATGATATGTGCAAAAAAAGCAACTGTGATGAAAAATTCAAAAGTCACGCTATTAAATAGTGCCACCAAACACAACATACCAAATGATTAGTTGGATAAGCTTAGGATCACTTTTTCAAAAAGCAAACGTAAAGCTGAAAAGAAACTATGCCATAATAGCTATAAATAGTTGCATCATCAAGGTGGCCTTTCATCGTCCAAACTTCACACACCTAGAGTGCAAACATCAAAGCCAATCAAACAGTAGTAACCAAAAACCCAACATGAAGATCTTCCTCATCTTTGTCCTCCTTGCCATGGTGATGAGCATCACCATTGACGCTAGGCAACTAAACCCTAGCAGCAAAGAGTTGCAATCACCACAACAATCATTTCCCCATCAACAACAACCATGTCTGAAACAACAATCATATCCACAACAACAATATCCACCGCAACAACCATTTCTCACACCCCAACAACAATTCCCCCAGCATCCACAACAACCATTTCCCTATCCCCAACAACCAATCACCCTACAACCCCAACAATCATTCCCCCAACAACCACAACAACCTTTTCCCCAGCCCCCACAACAACCATTTCCTTATCCCCAACAACCCCAACAACCAATCCCCCAGCAACCCCAACAACCGCACCAACTTTTTCCCCAGCCGCAACAACCATTCCCCTGTCAACCACAACAACCATTTTCCCAACCCCAACAACCAATTCCCCAGCAGCCACAACAATCATTCCCTTGGCAACCACAACAACCATTTCCCCAGCCCCAACAACCAATTCCCCAGCAGCCACAACAACCATTCCCCTGGCAACCACAACAACCATTTCCCCAGCAGCCACAACAAACATTCCCTTGGCAACCACAACAACCATTTCCTTGGCAACCACAACAACCATTTCCCCAGCCCCAACAATCATTCCCCCAGCAGCCACAACAACCATTCCCCCAACAACCACAACAACCATTTCTCCAGCCACAACAACCATTCCCCCTGCAACCGCAACAACCATTCCCCCTGCAACCAGAGCAAATAATTTCCCAACAACCATTCCCCCAACAACCAGAGCAAATAATTTCCCAACAACCATTCCCCCAGCAACCAGCGCAAATAATTTTCCAACAACCATTCCCCCAGCAACCAGAGCAGATAATTTCCCAACAACAATTCCCCCTGCAACCGCAACAACCATTCCCACATCAACCCCAGCAACCACAACAACCTTTCCCCCTGCAACCGCAACAACCATTCCCCCATCAACCACAACAACCATTTTCCCAGTCACAACAATTCCCCCAACAACGAGAACAAATAATTCCCCAGCAACCACAACAAACATTCCCCCTACAACCCCAGCAACCATCCCCCCTACAACCTCAGCAACCATTCCCCCAACAACCCCAGCAACCATTTCTACAGTCCCAACAACCATCCCCCCAACAAACAGAACAAATAATTTCTCAGCAACCCCAACAACCCTTCCCCCTGCAACCACACCAACCTCAACAACCTTGTTCACAACAACACCCAACTGGGGGTATTATTATAGGCATTAGTGGCCAATGAAATGAAGAGCAGTGATACTAGACGAGTGGATCATCGTTGTTTGGTTAATGGAGCGTTCAATGTAATGATGATAAATAAAGTGATGTGCACCATCATGTGTAACCCCGACCTATACTAGTTCAAACATGGGAATAAAAAGACAAAGAATGTTCTTGTCACAATGACATTGCTGGTCATTATTACATTCATGCCATAGTTACATTTAAACATAAAATAAAAAGGAAAAACAAATGGGAATTGAAATGAAAAGAACAAGAAAAACATGAAGATAACATAAAAAATGATAAAAAACCGAAACCCCAACGTAAGCCAACAGAAATCACGAAACTTAAAAACCAATTAAAAACAGGGGAACCATGCAATGTGCTAAAAATAGGATCAAACCTTATTCCATGCTATTTTCATAAGATTATTCTTTCTTATTCGCAAGCAAGCTCTCAAGACGGCTTTCTTTCTTTCTTTCTTTCTTTCTTTCTTTCTTTCTTTTCCTTTTTGTTTGTCCCAAGAAAGATATCGTTCGATTCCCCTTATATTAATTATTTTCCGATCGAGAATGCCGAGTAACTTATTGAGCACTGTACGGAGTGTTTGAAACACGAGAAAGAATTACCACTCGGGTAATATTTCCATAGGGGTTGCAAACGGATCTGTTGGTTCGCCAATCACTGATGGTTCATGAACATTATATAAATTCACAATTTTTTTAAAGAAGATTCATGACTCTTTTTTCCAATTTCACTAACATTTTTATAAATTCCTGAAGTTATTAAAATCCACTGACATTTTTTTCAAAATCATGTATATTTTTGAATCCGTGAACTTTAAATATATGATTTTTTAATCTTTAAAAAAGTGGAAATCGATTTTTTTGCCGAACCAGTAGCTGTTGCGTTTTTTAAGCTGGTCTGAACGAGCGACCGAGTGAGCGTCCGTCGCTGTGGCTAGCGCCACCGACCACGTCCTGGAGCTCTTCTCCCGGCTGCTCTACATTCATGCATTCGGGTGCTGATTGATGCCTCGTGCTCTCCCCATCAATGCATTCTACAACTTCTGGTGATTGATGCCACGGACGAAGATAACTTTTGTTATTCCTAGCTTTTGGTAGTTTGAACATTGATTTCAGGGAGAGGAGAGATTTTTAGCTGGGATGCGAGTAGGGCCATAAAGATCAGCCCATGCACACTCCCTGTTTGACGAAATGCCAACAACACGCCATAGCGATCGTCTTGTTCTCCTACAGAAGAACCCGCGGTAGTAGAACGGTAGGAGGGCGGTAGTAGTTGCGGTACCGAACAACGCAAGTACTGCGCAAGCAGTACTATCGCCGGTACCAGCGGTACTACTTTCATCTGCTGTTTAAGAGTTACAAAATCGAAAATACAAGCGGTAGTACTAGCAGTAGAATCGCTTACGCTAGTACTACCTCTCGGGGTAGCACGTTACCGAAAGGTGTTGTATGAGCCGCCTTGGCTCTTCTTCTATGAATATACGATACACATGCTTGTGCGTATTTTAGAAAAAAAACAGTGGGTGGCTGGATTCGGATTGTCAACTGCGTAAGGGTTTGTCAATGTATTCTCCTCTATATCTCACTTGAAGCAAGGGGGAAGGTAGCTTTGCTTCAAGCGAACGTACGATGGGCCGGCCCAAGTAGTGTTAGTTTTTTTATTCTTTTGTATGCATTTTGAAAATATTAAACAAAGTTATATATTTGATTATTATTTACTTAAAATGTTCATCACTTATTTTGAAAATGTGAGCACAGTGCATATTTGTTTTCATGCAACTTACAAAAATGTTGATAGCACTCAAAAAGCATTACGTGAAAATCTAAGAAATGTTCGTGCGTTTTAAAAATATTTTCATGACATTTTTGAAAAAAATATACAAGATAAATCAAATGTTTGCGTAGCTAATAAATGTTTCGTACCATTCAAAAAATAGATGGTATATTGAGAATAATGTTCATTCATTTCAAATATATGTTCATGCTATTTTGTTAAAAAATATACAATGTAAAAAAAAAGTTCGGGTAGTTTAATTTTTTTCCTGCCGATAAAACAATATTCAACATATATTTAATTTTTTTAAGGAGATGTATTTGGAAAAATGTACATCATGTATTTGAAAAATATTCCACATGTATCAAAAGTATGGTCTATATGAAAAATGTACCACGAGTATTGAAAAAAGTAGACATGCGTTCAAAGAAAAGGGAAAAAGGAAAACCGAAGAAAACTGGTGAAGAAGTGCGAAAAACCGCCGAAACGATCCTAAGAAACAAACCGAAAATCGAGTATAAAAAAACCAGGAAAAACCCCGAAAGATAATTGGAGGAAAACCGGAGCAAAACCGGGTAACTGGGCCGGGCCGGCCTTTCGTTAAATTTCATAGATTTTTGGTCAAGTGTGTCAACAGAAAGCTAACCCATAACGAAGGCCCAGTTGGTCAGCAAGAAAAACAAGACGAGCCGACCCAGTTCAGCCGTCACCAGCTCGCTGCTGCGCCCCCCAGCCAGCTCGCCGCGCCGCCGCTGCCGCTGCCCGTCCGACCGCCGGCCAGGAGCCACCAGGACGCCGGACCACATCGCCGCCGGCCAATGCAAGGTGAGCGCGCCATTCCTCCAGCTCGTTGATTTCTTCCTCGCGGTGGAGATCGTAGAGGGCGAAACCCTAGCATCTCTGTTCCCCACCCCCAACAGCAAATCCCCAGTGCCAGGAGACCGACTGCCAGGAGATCGCCGACCGCCCGCCCGACCGACTGCCAGGAGACCGCCGACCGCCCGCCCGCCCGTACCGCATCGTCACCGGCCACAACAAGGTGAGCGCGCCATTCCTCCAGCTCGTTGATTTCTTCCTCGCGGTGGAGATCGTAGAGGGCGAAACCCTAGCATTTCTGCCCCCCTACAGCAAATCCCCAGTACCCTTTCTCAACCATATGCCTTCCCTAGGTTGCTAGTTTGCTACATGTTTCCGTGCGTACTGCTAGTCACAAGAATGGCTTCGATTTTGCCGATGTTCAACGCTATATAGGCTGCTGCATATATATAATCTTCCGAGTCTGCAAATGTGTACATACATCCATGCAATGGTTTTTCATAGATTGGCTAGCGTCTACTTGTATATGAACAAATTTCTATGGTTACCATGCACAGGCTATATGTGTATACGGAATGGAAGTAATCAAACCGGTCATTATTGTTTTACTGATACCTGGAAGAGGCACTAGTATAAAACCTCATTTGCTGTTAAGAGTTGTGACAATCTTATGCTTGGTTGCAAACTGATCACAATGCTTTGTGTGTCGATCACCATTTATTTTCTTTTGCTGCTTACCAAGAATGCCACTTGGCGTTTTTTTAACTGCCGCATATGCATTTTCCACTTATCTTTTTATTCTTTTCCTCTCCTTTTCTCTTTCCTTCCTTTTCTGGAGATGGATGTGAGCATAACCAAACTGAGTTGCTGAGTTCGGTGTTCGAATAATCCGCTACGATATTAATTTTATTCGGGTGGTCATCTTAATTATTTCATCCTATACATATGTACCATGCTGTCTGGTCCCACACCAAATAAACACCCTCTATTTTCTCTTGATGAAGTCTCGATTGGCAAAATGATTTCTAGCTCTTCTTTTACTGTTTTAAGGATGATTATTGGGGAAATTTTTGCCCACAAAATAAGTGTGACGATTTTGTATATATGCCATGCATGTTTTTGGATAAATCATATCATGTATGGAACTTTCTCGTCTCATTTTGTGTTTCTACCTTCTAGGATGCCTGCAGTGTGTCTATTTGTGATTTTTGGTTATTTATATTCATCGCCTTCCTGGATTCATGCAGCCAATCTGCTTGACGAAATGTCAGCACCAGCATCCACTTCCTGTGGTTCCAAGAGCACGCGAGGTGTTGGCGATGGTGTCGACAGGCTCAGCCACCTTCCAGACGAGATGCTCCACCGCATAATGTCCTTCCTGCCGATGCCGGAGGCCGTGCGCACAAGTCTGCTGTCACCGAGGTGGCGCTATCTCTGGGCCTTTATGCCATACATCCGCATCGATCGCCAAGACTTTGAGGATTACCGCAAGCTGAAGAACTTTGGGGACCGCTTGCCGCTCTTGCGCGACAGCACTACTCCCTTGGATGAAGCCCGGATCTCTGCCGACAATGTTATTCATAGTCCAATTGGTGTGAGTGGGTTCGCTATGCTATCATGCACAAAGTTCGTCTCCTTCATATTTTAGGACCTGTCCTTTTGGATAGCACGGCCATGTTTCCTTCTCACTTTCTCAGCACCTCAAAATAGTCAGGCTCTGATTTTGCTTTTTGAGACATGGGGTCTTTAGGCCACTGAACTGCGACTGCCCAGTGCTTGAACATTTAGAGCTGAAGAACTGCGGTTTGTGGGACCTGAAGGAGATCTCATCGAGGTCACTCAAGGTTCTGCATATCTTTCGCTGCATTATCATCGAGGGCCTCGTAATTTGTGCTAGCAACCTTACTCATCTCTCTATTGTTGACCTGCAATGTGATTTTGGTGCTATAGTAACTAGGGATCTGCCTTCTCTAGTAACAACTTCGATTAGTCTGAGATCTGACATGTTTCATTATACGGAAAACACAATACTGGGGCATGGTCTACTTGATGGCCTCTCACATGCCACGACCTTGGAGTTGCATGCACCATTACCTGAGGTACCAACTAGTCATTTTCATTTCATATCCATACAAGTTTAGATGAATATATTTGCTCGTTTGGTTAGATTTTATTGCATAGTTGCTTCTCGGATTTAAATTCTGAGGAGAGGATCTTCACTTTTTTCAGCTTACTTGTTTTCTCTACAAGCTAGCTTGAATATATCGAATAATCAAACTACTCAACTCGCTGTTATCATTTTGATTTCATCAAAGTTGGCATTCGAGAGAGGTTTGCGGACATGCCCGGTGTTCAACAACCTGAGAAGTCTGGTGCTGGGTGATTGGTGCATGGCTGCTAACTTCTACCCACTGCGTCGCCTTTTACATCGCTTGCCCAAGCTGCAGGAGCTAAGTTTTAAGCTGGAAATGGTACCCACTTAGAACCATCTCTAGATACTAATTGACCTCCTGGATAGTAGAACCTCTTAGACCCTTACTGATATACTTCCTCCGTTCCTAAATATAAGTCTTTTTAGAGACTCCACTATTGAACTACATACGGATGTATGTAGACATATTTTAGAGTGTAGATTCACTCATTTTGTTCCGTATGTTGTCCCCTATTGAAATGTCTAAAAAGACTTATATTTAGGAACGGAGGGAGTAGTACCTTAATGTTGACACTCTGCAGGAGGAATGTAGAACATGTAAGGAATCGGAATCTGCTTTGCCGTCATCAAGGGGAGCACCACCGTTGGGCGCGGGCAGCTACCCTTGCATCAAGAGGATCAAAGTCTAATGCCATAAAGAAGATCCAAGGGCCAGCTCGTTGGTGCAGGCGTTGCAACCGATTGTCGGTGATGTGAAAATCAGCATCGAGTGCCGCTGATATATGTTAATCAAGACCTTGTTTTCTTTTGGGGACCTGCCACCTTTGGTCAGTACTAAGTTAATGTGTTGAGACACTGTTTTGGAGGCGCCGACATTAACGAGAAAAGAGCCGCGCTCGTTGTCAGAAAGCAGCAGCCAAATTAGTTTCCGAATGCATTCATGTTTTTTGATAATGGGTGCGCACTCGTTGCTGTTGAGTTTCGCTATATACGTGTGATGGTTGATCTGAGCTAGTTTGAGTGTCAGGGGACATGATGGATTCTGGTTGGTGGGCATTCTAGTTCTTCCAACTGTTATGTATATAGTTGTGTTTATGTATGTGGAGAAGGTCACAGGAGCCGACGAAAGTGGTGTTGGTGAAATGCCGCGGCATCACAACCTAGCAGGCCTTCTTAGTTATCTAGTTTCAAAAGATATCTCTTCCTCTTTTCTTTCAGGTCGCGGCGGTAGCGCAGTCTTCAGCTCTCTTTCCTCGCCGGCGCCCTCCTCCTTGCCGTGAAGACACACCACCGAGCTTCTGGCCAGGCCTGCGTTAAAGTGCAGCGACTGCGGTGACAAGGTGCTCTTCTCCCGACTGCTGCTCCACATCGATCGAGGTCGCTACACCAGCGGCAATTCTCTCGACTCCCAGTGTTCACCCTCCGCCTCAGGTCAGCCTTCTCCTGCTCTCTCGATCTAATACATTCTGCACCTTCGGATTTTGGTGGTTTGAGAATCAGTTCAAGGGAGGAGAGAATTTGGAAGAGGGTGACCAGGTCCATAAAGATTCGTTCCGGCACACCACCAGTTCGATGAAATGCATCAGCGACGTCTTCTTCTCCCCTCTCTCCAGCAACGAACCGGTCCATTCTGCCACCCATCGATGTTATCCAAGAAAGCATAGCTCAATTTGTTACTTATCTGCTTAGGTTACTTTATAGCTCAACTGTTTTATAGCATTCTGTTTAGGTCATTTTGTATAGCTTAAAAATTTCCTCATGGGTAAATGTTGTGCTCTTATCTGCTTAGGTTACTTTATAGCTCAACTGTTTTATAGCATTCTGTTTAGGTCATTTTGTATAGCTTAAAAATTTCCTCATGGGTAAATGTTGTGCTCTTATCTGCTTAGGTTACTTTATAGAAACTACGCTGATTTGGAAGGTTAGCAAGTTCTTAACATGGACATGACACAAGCGGAATGCTATTGTTGATCCATGCTCCTGGCCTTAGTTAAATGGGGCCGATTATCCTCTATCATTTAATTATTATTTTGACGCAGTAGCCTATTAGTCTACTGCTCTAATCTTTGCACTCCACGTGCTTTCCCTACAGGTATGAAGGGCAATGTGACATGCTATACAATTAAACATATAATCTTGACCAAGTTGCTTTTGCACCAGAGGGAATTAAAGATGGTCAACAAACTGTATGTTGCCTTATTAGCTTCCTATCAAGTTCATGATAAATTTTTATTCTATCAATCTCGAATTTTTTATACTTCTACAAAGTAGAAAAAGTACAAACTTATGTTAAAGTGTTTTTCACACAGATGGTTGCAGTGAAGGCTGCCAATAAAGAGCTGGAAGGGATGATGAAGACTGTCAGGATTGAAGACATAGATGTATGCAGCATCCTGTTGTTTACCAGATTCTTCATGTTTTCAAGATTTCAACTTATAAATTCTCATTTGATTCCTTATTTTTCCTGTCTAATTTTGTTTCAATTAATAATCCGCAGAACACACAAGACAAGATGATGGGTCTTACGGATGTGAGCAATGAAATACAAGAAACTCTTGGTAGAAGCTACAATGTCCCAGATGACATCAACGGGGAGGAACTTATGGGGGGTATGGCTCTTATTTGTAGTTGGCTATTCTTAGATGAATCAAACACCAGTTATTATCACCTTAAAATTACTGAATCAACTAGTTTCCCTTACACTGGTAACCAGCCAGGAACCACTCATCAAATTAAATTTCATACTCCCTCTGTATACCTTTATAAGACGTTTTAGATCATTAAATTAGTGATGTAGAACGTCTTATAAATGTTTACGGATGGAGTAGTTGAATTCGATCTAGCAAACTCTCAGTTTTTATCAGTTATTAGGTCCATGATTTTACCTGAAACGTTTCTTTGGCACTTTTGTCGTAAGCCCTGTACTCATTTTGTATGTTGAAAAATGCACTTTTGTCGTAAGCCCTGCACTTAGGTCCATAATTTACCGACAAGACAGTTCTCCGTGTGCTGTGCTCATTTGGTATATTGAAAAATGCAGAGCTTGATGCTTTGGAAACTGATATGGACTTAACACTGATAAATATCAAGAACTTTATGCATCCTTAGAAATCAGCAAGCGAGCAAACATAGAAATATCAAGAACACTGGACGGGACACACATTTTTACGTGGAAAACCCTTGAGGGAAAAACCATGGGCACACAACAGTGATCTCGTGCTGTATCGGGAGAGTCTACAAATACCTAGACGTACAATGAGTCGTCAACTCATCCTGTGTGGCATGTCATGGCATACAAGAGGTATATATAGGTGGTTTATGAGTGACTCGAGCCAAAAGCGGAAACCTAAATCGGCCTCCACTTTGATAGACCCTGGATTCTCACTAGAATTCAGATGATGTGTCAACATGCATCCCTTACTTGTTGTAATGTAAGTGTGCTGAAAGGCACGGTTCGGGAACTAGGAGAGGGCCGCTGGATGAGTGTTTGGTAGGCCTCTCTCATGGCTGGCCTTGCTTGTGGAGACGATTCCAAGCAAGAAAAGGCCAGCTTGATGAGCAGAGCTAAGCTATTCTCTTCTGTTGCTGTTGGTGATGTGGGCCGTTGGTCCAGAATATCTTTCACCATTATAGATTGTTCCACGCTCGACAAACTACCGTCTAATAGATCCCTTGGATGCTTCCCCATCACTAGCTCCAGCACAACCACACCAAAGCTATAGACATCACATTTCTCTGTCACAACAGATGTGTACGATAGTTCTGTGCAAAATCAAAACATTAGAATTAGGAACAAATTGATAGAGATGAATGCTTATGATGTGAGAAGAAAGGTTATAATAGTAGTACTTGTGCATACCAGGAGCTATGTAGCCGTATGTTCCTGCTAGTGCACTCCAGTTTGATGAATCGGGCTTAAGAATCCTTGCTGTGCCGAAATCCGAGACAAAAGCCTTGAACGCTGTATCAAGTAAGATGTTGTTGCTCGTGATATCTCGATGGATTATAGGTGGACTGCATTCGTGGTGCAAAAAAGATATTGCTTGGGCCACATCAATTGCAAGAGCAATTCTCTTCCCCCAATCCAATTCCTTTGCTAGCTCCTCACTTTCCAATGTTCCGTGGAGGTTGCCCTGCTGAATGTAGTCGTAGACGAGAAATTTATATAATCGATGGGAGCAGAATCCATACATTTTAACAATGCTTCGTTGTCGGATCTGTGATAATATTTCCATTTCACTGAGAAATCTTCTCTCGTCACCCAACTCTTCTTCGGTCTGGTGAAGCTTCTTCACAGCAACTAGCAGCCCGTCTTGGAGTTGTGCCTTATAGACTTTGCCGTATCCTCCTGTTCCGATGATGTACTTATCGTCGAAGTCTTCCGTCGCCCTTACAATATCATCAAATGCCAATCTTCCATCAAAATTCCAAACAGAGAATAGGCCCCTTGCTTCCGCAGTGACACCTTCTTGTGGTTTTCTCTTCTTACGAGTAAGCATTATTATGACAACAATTGTAGCAACAATGACGAAACCCATCACAACAACAATTGGCAAAAGTAAACCAAGTATCTTTTGCTTATGGTGACTGACTACTGGAGTTGAATAACAAGGTGGCAGGCTAGAGAGGTTGCCACACAGACCTTTATTGGGTAGAAACCAATTCGCTGAAGCATTTTGGAGAAGTTGTGTTGTTGGAACTGGTCCTTCCAAATCGTTGTAGGAAACATCGAGTGTTGAAAGGCTCACCATGCTTGAGAAGGAAGATGGAATGCTGCCTCTGAACTGATTATGCGATAAATTCAGAGATTCTAGCATCTCCAACTTCCCAATTTGTTGTGGTAACACACCACTGAGGTTATTGTTGCTCACATCTAACGTGATCTGCAGGCCTTCTAAATTTCCAATCGCGCCAGGCAAACTCCCACTGAAGTTGTTGTTGTTGATCTTCAAGGATTGTAGTTTCATGCATGCCCCTAGTTCCTCAGGTATTAATCCACTCAGTTTGTTCCCAGATATATCAAGATATCCTAGATTGCTTAGCTTTTCTATCTGTGTAGGTATGGATCCGGATAATTGGTTCGATGATAAGTTCAGGCTATATAGATTAGTTAAAGTAAAGATTTCTGGTGGAATCTCACCACTGAGATGATTAGAATTGAGTCTCAGATCTACTAGGTTGGGCAATTGAGAAAGGATCGGAGGTATGGAACCTGTGATCAAATTTTGTGCCAGATGTAGTATCGTTAGTTGGGTACATGCACCAAGATTTGGTGAGATGTGCCCAGAGAGTCTATTCGATGCTAAGACCATCTGTATGAGTTGTGGATACACACCAAATTGCTGAGATATATCTCCTGTTAGTTGGTTCCTTCTAAGGGAAATTCGAACCAAACTCGTGCAAGTCTTTAAACTACTTGGAATGGGGCCATTGAACATATTAGAATGGACATTGAAATATTGAAGTCTGCCACCTGAACATATATTTGTGGGTAAAGGTCCAGAAAGTGAGTTGTTAGATAGATCAATGATAACAAGGCTTATGAGATGTCCAAATTCTTGAGGAAGAGAACCTGATAATTTGTTTTCATAGAGTTTAAGGCTTTTGATGCGTTGCAACTTCCCGAAAGTTTTTGGTATTGATCCCAAAATTTGGTTCTGAGACAAGCTTAAATATTCGAGGTTCATCAGATTGCCAATCTCATGGGGAATGGAACCGGTTATTTGGTTTTGGTCTAAGCTTAACACTTGGAGATTCAGCAAGCTGCCCAATTCTGAAGGTATTGGACCTGTGAGTTGATTTGTATAGAGAATAAGTTCATTCAACATAGTGAGGTTCCCTAGTTCTGGGGGTATTGAACCTGCTATTTGGTTTGTGTAGAGGGCAAGTTGGTTTAGCATAGTGAGGCTGCCTATTGCTGGGGGTATTGGACCTGTTATTTGATTTTCAAAGAGGAAAAGTGCGTTCATCTTAGTAAGATTGGTTATGGAGATTGGAATTGGACCTGAAAAATCATTTGAATTAAGCTGAAGAATTTGCAAATGGACTAGCCTTCCTAGTTCTTGGGGTATAGGCCCTGAAAGTTGATTACCAAATAGGCGCAAAGTATTTAGTTGGGTCAGATTTCCAACGGTTTTTGGTATCGTGCCACTTAAGGTGTTGTTGCTTAGCTGTAGAATTTGTAGGTTAACTAGCCTTCCAATCTCCTTAGGGACGGGACCTGATACCATGTTTTGATGAATGATAAGATCATTTAACATTGTTAGGTTGCCAAGAGACGCAGGGATATGTCCCGTGAGTCTGTTGAATGAGAGCTCAAGCACCCCGAGACTTTGCAGGCCACCAATCTCATGAGGAATTCTCCCTGTGAGCTGGTTGTAGGTAAGGTAAAGTTCCGAAAGTGCTGATAGAGAGCTGATACTAGCTGGTATTGGACCATGGAGACTGTTGTTGCTGAGGTCAATGTATGCGAGGAATGGAAGAGCCGAGAAGTTGAGCTTACCAAGCTGGCCATGGATGCCAGCACCCGGCAGCGAGATGTTGGTCACCACCCAGGGCATGCGGCGACCATGGCGAACAGCCGCGCACATGATGCCTGTCCAGTTGCACGGGCCGGTGTTTTCTTGCCAAGGGCTCATCTGCAGCGGTGGGCTTGCAAATGTAGCTTTCCAGTGGAGGAGGGCCGTGTGTTGAGACCTCAGTGAGATCCCTCCATGGCGCGCCGCATGTGCTTCTTCCAAGAGAAGAAGGCACGAGACCAGCAGTAGGCAGCAGAGGTAGAACAAAGGTGTTGAGCAAGATAGCATTTTGCTGCCTAAAGCCTGCATGGTGTGTATTGGTTGGGGGATGTGATTCTGTGCACAATGCAACTATTGATATTTAATGACTGTGTCGTCCATTATTAGAGGCCCTCAGTCAGTCAACACACAAATGAGTGGAAGCTGCTGCTAGGTGACTATTCTTTAGTCTGTCGCCATCTCTGCTGGGCATCTCTTCTTCAGTGTCACCATCTACTTCAGTGTCACCATCTCTTCCTCTTTTTTCTTTCCTCATGACTGTGGAAAAATGACGCAGTAATTATTCCTAGAAAGCAATTGAAGACAGGGATAGAAGTGCGCCCACGGTGTACGCCTACTTATATCTTTCCAAGTTCTCATCCTTCTACAATTTATTTATTGAATGGACTTGAGTTAACATTGCAGTACAGTATTTTATTTGATGGTATATCCTGTGATTGGTTTGATAGTATTTCTTGTTTATTTCATCGTGCAACATGTAACTTCAATTCCATTAAAGAAATGGAAGCAGCTTTTCTCAAGCCATTCTCCATAGTACTAATGTTTCCCTTATTTGCTTTTCAGCTGCTACAGAAGATTAAGAACTCGTTGTCGATGGAGCAACGCAACGATTAAATGTTCAAGTGGGTTGACTCAGAAAATTTCTACTACTAGTGCTTTCTGTAACACCCAACACACCGGTATTCCCTTTGAGGTATGCCCTTTGTACTTTACAAGTAGGAATCAAAATTGTGCAAATTATTATTACTGCTTCAGTACTTTGGTATCTCATAGCAGTGCATAGAGATGTAGAGTACAAACTTGTAACGGCTTCAGTTATGTCTTAAGCTATTCTCTAAAGGTGTTTCCCTTCTCGCTTTTCAGCTGGTACAAATTATTAAGCTCAAGGACTCATGACTGGTGACGCGATGCAAAGACAAATTGTGTGGAAATTTCGCCACCGGTCTTGTTGGAAGTCAAGTCAACAAATCCTGGACCCCAGATAAACTGGTGACGCGGTGGTAGACATAAAGGGCCCGATCAGTGTTTAATTCTGGTCCAACAAATCCTGGACCCCAGATCTTGTTGGAAGTCAAGTCATGTGCCCAGGGAAGGGAAACGAGGCAGTGGCTGCAACCTGTGGAACCCAAGCAGCGTCATGACCACACAAGCTGAAGAAACAATCCAAGCTCAAGTTCTTACTGGCGCTTCCTGTACATTGTTGACTGCCGTGTAGTAACATCCAATCCAACACGCCAGTATTCCCAGGTATGCCTCTTTGTAATTTATGAGTAATAGTACAGCTGCTTCCATACTTTGTAGCTCTGACTGGCACCAGTGCTTGGTCACCTGCGTGTGTGTGAATTAGACTGGTTGCATCTTAAACACAGTCTCTTCCGTAGACTCGTACTACCTTTGCCATTTGACGCGCTTTCTGCATCGTGTCTGCAAGAATTAGTATATACTTTTTTTGATAAAGAAATTCTGGGGCATTATTGCGAGCTCTGTTTTTTCTGTCTTCCTCGGGCCATCTCTGTTTTCTGTCATCCTCTGTTAATTGTGGGGCATGAAGGAATAATAAGGTTGCATTATGTTTTTTGGTCCATGCCAATCCCGCCAACCGATGCTTGAATGAAAATAAGCAAGCCACCAGTAGAACCAAAATTATATATACACATATGGAACCTTGTCTTAGAGCAGATGGCAGTTTTTTCCCTAATATTTATGTTTAACACAATCATAGAGAGTATGGATTTGAGAGGGATTGACCTCTCAGGTAGGCAGTTCACATGGGCGAACACACTACTTGTACCGACGTGTGAAAAGTTGGATCGAGTGCTTACCAGTGTTGAGTGGGAATTTTTTTTTCCCTTAGTAACAGTTCAGGCCCTACAGAGAGCAGTGTCTGACCACGCTCCACTACTGGTTGACTCTGGAGAGGCGACTCATGTGGCAATAAAAACATCTTCTCTTTCGAATTAGGATGGTTTGAGAGAGAGGGATTTCTAGACCTCATAGCTACAGAATGGGGCAAAGAGGTCAGTGGAAATTCAAACATGGATAGATGGCAGAACAAAATTAGGCATTTACGCCAATTCTTGAGAGGATGGGCCAAACATCAGAGTGGTATTTATAGAGTAGAAAAGGAGAATCTTATTCAGTTGATTAATGAGTTGGATTTGAAAGCTGAGTCAAATATTCTTTCCGTCGCGGATAGGAGCATTAAGGACGAGGCCGAGCAGAGACTTCGTGTTCTGCTTCGAGAGGAGGAGATTAAGTGGGCACTCAGAGCCAAAATAACAAAAGTCGTCCAAGGGGATGATAACACACAATTCTTTCATATGATTGCCAATGGGAAACGTAGAAAGAAGCGTATTATTCAGCTTGAACAAGATGAGGGTACAATAACAGGGCATGAGAACCTTAAGTTGTACATCTCTGATTACTATAAAATACTTTTTGGGGCACATGAGGTGAATCATGTGTCGCTAGATGAGCGATTAAGAGACGACATTCCTCAACTCAATGAAGATGAGAATGAGGTGTTGTCAGCTCCATTTTCAGAGAAAGAGGTGTTCGAAGCAATAACGCAAATGAAGCACAATAAGGCTCCGGGACCTGATGGGTTTCCGGCTGAGTTTTACAAGAGGTGTTGGCATATTATCAAGGGAGATCGTATGCCTTTGTTCCATGATTTATTTAACGGTCATCTTCAGCTATTCCACTTAAACTTTGGAACTATCACGTTGTTGCCAAAGAAGGTGGAGGCCATTCGCATTGAGTAGTTCAGACCGATATGTTTGCTCAATGTTAGTTTTAAAAATTTCACTAAGGTGGCTACGAATAGGCTAACACAGGTTGCCCATTCGGTAGTTCAACCCACCCAAACGGCATTCATGCCAGGTAGACACATCCTAGAAGGGGTTGTGGTTCTACATGAGACCCTTCACGAAATACACTCGAAGAAGCTTGACGGAGTTATATTCAAAGTGGATTTCGAGAAGGCATATGATAAGGTCAAATGGCCCTTTCTACAACAAGCCCTACGTATGAAGGGATTCAATGAAATCTGGAGGAGGCAGGTTGATTCATTTGTCCAGAAAGGTAGTGTTGGAATTAAGTTGAATGATGACGTAGGTCATTATTTTCAGACACATAAAGGTCTAAGACAGGGTGGCTCGATGCCACCAGTTTTATTCAACATTGTTTCTGACATGTTGGTTGTTCTTATTGGTCGGGCAAAAGAAGCCGGTCTAATAGGAGGTCTGATTCCACATCTTGTAGAGGGAGGAGTGTCCATTCTGCAATATGCGGATGATACGATTATTTTCATGGAACATGACCTCGCAAAAGCTAGAAATATGAAACTCATACTTTGTCTCTTTGAGCAATTGTTGGGACTTAAGATTAATTTCAGCAAGAGTGAATTGTTTTGCTTTGGGAGAGCCAAGGAAGAACAAGAAACATACCGACAATTATTCGGTTGTGAGATGGGATCTCTTCCATTTAGTTATTTGGGAATTCCCATTCATCACCGGAAGCTCACAAACAAGGAATGGAAATGTATTGAGGATAGGTTCGAGAAGAGACTTAGTTGCTGGAAGGGCAAACTTATGTCTTATGGTGGTCGCTTAGTGATAATAAATTCAGTTTTGACTAGCCTGCCAATGTTTCTATTATCTTTTTTCGAAGTGCCGGTAGGGGTACGAAAAATATTAGATTTCTATCGTTCTCGATTCTTCTGGCAAAGTGATGATACAAAGAAGAAGTACAGACTTACCAGATGGGATATAATATGTCGACCCAAAGACCAAGGTGGGTTAGGAATTGAGAATCTAGAAATTAAAAATAGATGCCTTCTTGCTAAATGGCTCTTCAGACTGTCTGTTGAGACGGAAGGTACTTGGGTGCAAATTCTTCGCAATAAATACCTACAATCTAAGACTTTGGCGCAGGTTACAGTTAGAAATTCTGATTCACCTTCCTGGAAGGGGTTAATGAAGATAAAAAATAATTTTTTTCATAGGGTGAAATTCAATGTTGGTAATGGCAATGCTACTAGATTTTGGGAAGATACATGGTTAGGGGAGATGCCCTTGGCTTTACAGTATCCCTCTCTTTATAATATTGTGCAACGTAAGGAAGATTATGTCGCTACAATATTACAGTCGGTCCCCTTGAATATACAATTCAGAAGATCTTTGGTTGGGGAACGATGGAATTCTTGGTTGCACTTAGTCCGTAGGTTGATGGAAGTTCAACTCACGGACCAGCCAGATACTATTCAATGGAAACTAACCGCAAGTGGTAGTTTTTCCGTGAAATCGATGTATCTAGATCTCATTGATTCTGGGACATTACCAACATCACAACACATTTGGAAGGTTAAAGTACCATTAAGAATTAAAATATTCATGTGGTTCTTGCACAAAGGAGTCATTTTGACAAAGGACAATCTGATCAAGCGAAGATGGGTAGGAAACACCAGATGCTGTTTTTGTGATCAAAATGAGAATATAAAACACCTCTTTCTCGACTGCCCGCTTGCCCAATTACTTTGGCGTACTATACATATAGCTTTTAACATTGGTCCTCCAATTAGTATGAACGCGTTATTTGGGACGTGGCTAAATGGAGTGCAAACAAATACTGCGAGTCATATTCGAATAGGAATATGTGCTTTATTCTGGGCTATATGGAACTGCAGAAATAATATCATATTTAATAGGAAAAACTTCACCAACTTTTTGCAGGTTATCTACAGAGCTACAACATGGATCCGTACATGGTCGTTACTCACAGCTGTGGAATCCAGGGAGCTTTTGGCTACTGGGTGCAACCGGTGGGAGACGGTAGCACGGGCTATCTTCAACCGGTTTGGATGGCGGCTAACTAATAGGCTAGGTGTTTAGTCATCGATGCTTATTATTATTTTAGCCGGATGTGGCATTTACTATACTTTTATTTTTATGAGTTCAATCTGTGAGCTCTTTTGAATTTTGAACTTCTGTGGAACATCTATTTTCGTTTATTAATAAAATGGCTGCATGCATCATCATGATGCAGAGGCCGGGGGCGATCCTCCTTTTCCAAAAAAAAAAAAAAATGCTGCTTTCCTGTTCACCAGAGCTGTTGTGCAGCAAAAGTCCGAACGTGACGATTCTTCAGTGTTATGTTGCCTGCTAGTTTTACTGCATGACTAGTAGGCACCAAACCTTGCCTGCACACAACTCTCACAAGAACAAAGGAGACACAGGAGTTTGGCGTCAGCTGCCTCACGGAGCCTGACCTTTCTCTTCTTCTATTTCACTTGGCTCAAAGTAAACACGATTACAATACTTACGTAGGATCCGCCACGCGCCAACCTCGCACACTAACCCATTAACTCATGACTCAGCCAACATGCAAAACACACCCACAAAGCTAGTTAACAAACGAACTGACTGGACGATTTTCTCGGCTCCAACTGATTGTCCATCCCATCTAGCTCAAGCCTGCACGCGCCTTGTCGCTTCACGTGACCATGCCGCATCGCACAACACCACAACTTCACGACACCATCGGCATATCGTCGTGCTCGCTGCATCTCTCGCCTTCTTCACGTGCACAACTTAAGCTTCATTGGCCTGCATACAATACCCTAAACAATCTAAACTACATGCCAAACTCAAAAGTAAACATAGTGATATGTCATGACAAGATTAGGGCTAACGTATCTTTCTCTGTTTTTGTGTGTTTGTCTTGCACCCGGCGTACACGTTGGTTGATCGCAGCGAGCCCTATTTATAGGCGGCAGGAATGGGCAGTAGCTACATAAAGGATTGACAGTGCTAGTTTTTTTTCTTCAGATACATACATATACGTATTGGCGATGAGCTGCCACGGACTGGTTGCATCTTAAATATGTGCTCGAAAACTTCGTTCTGAAAAAAGAGAACACTACCGAATACTATATTTCTTAAAGTAAACGACGGACGAAGTTGAGGCTTATAGATGGCCACAATGCTATTATCCTATCACCACATGTATCAGGTTATTACATGATATTAACAGTATTTCTTTAGTACTTCCTCCATCCCATAATGTAAGACGTTTTTTGACACTACACGTTGGCAGCTCGTTGGCCTATTCTCTGTTGTTGACTTTCCAGTTTAACTGTCGGAGTCTCAATCAGGATAAGTTCTGCAACAAGGCTAGCAGCGATTTCATTACAAAAACCACCGTTCCATTGCAACTTCATAGCTATTTTTTGTTCGTTTTTTCATCGGAAAGAGGATAACACCCCCGGGCTCTGCAGTACCCAGCCTTCATACTACTGAATAATGCTAATTGCTAAATACAGCTTCAGGAAACTGTTACATGAATCAGCGTTAATACATGTTACCTAGTGCTGAAGTGTATATGTGGATTGTTTAGCCATTTTTATTAGTTCAGACTTTAGGTTGCGTTGGCTAGTGCATTAAGCTTAACATGGTATCAAATACCAAGGTCTTGAGTTCAAGTCCTGCCTTTCACAATTTATCCAAAAATTGTTGTCGTCCCCCTTTGTCCACGTATAGGCCTCTTGAGCCATACTTACATGTTGACTTTCTCCGTCACACGTGAGAGGGGGTGCTGAAGTGTATATGTGGATTGCCTAGCCCTTTGCATTAGTTCAGACTTTTGGTTGCATTGGCTAGTGCATGAAGCTTAACACCTAGGACATAGAAAATTTAAAAGAATCTGATTTGGAACCTAGAACTTCAGAACAGAACAGAGACACGGCTTGGGAAGACCGGCCATTCAGATCCAGGACTATTTGCAAAGTAGATACTTTAAAAGTCGACTGTAGTGGGACCGATTGTGAACTCACCAGCATTCTTGAGGGTTCCAACCAAGTTAAATACTCCCTCCGTTCCTAAATATATGACGTTTTGGTAGTTCAAATTGAACATATAACCCTGGCCAGCATTAGACACGTTCCTAAAGTCGACTGTAGTGGCACCGATTGTTAACTCACCAGCATTAGTTCAAATTGAAATACCAAAACATCATATATTTAGAAACAGAGGGAGTAGATGCTTGTTCCCTGTTTGAGATTGCGTCCTAAAATGTTATTCTGGAAGGTCAACAATGAGGCGAGTAATAACGTCATCCAAGGCCTTCACAAAGGTCTTGCCATCAACGTCTCTAACGGGAGTTATGCTCAGAGATTTTACAACCGGTGCTGCATTATATTGCATTCTACACCGTTCCATCAGCATGCATTACATATTCATGAACCCACTCATTTGGGTATTTGCTAGCTGGAGCTTGGCTCTTACCTTTTAAAATGGAGCCGAAAACGGAGGACGCATCGTAAGTCTCGATGCCAACCTTTTCTCTCCACCGCTCGGTTTCGAGTCCGATGGAGTTATCCACGTACCTTGACAAAGAACTTGTCTCTGTAACCTAGAGTGAGCTAGAATTCAAATCGCAAACTGTAAGCGATGTAGCTAACACTTTTATATAAGTTTAACATTTTTTTGATCTGGAAGAAGGACGTGGGGAGGGAGATGTAAGTAGATACCTGTGCTGAGGAAGCAGAGTGGTGCAGGAAGGAAGACTGCTCTGTCTACTAAAAACAAGTGCACTTCTACCTGCACCACTCTGCTGTCCACAAACAAAATTCTCTTCCACAAGTGCACGTGCCCGTGCACAGAGTGATCCGATCATATGGTCTTTGCACTTTGCTGCTTTGAGCCTTCATTAATTTGACTTACTATCGTCACCTAGCTCCTGTCACAAGTGCACGTGTTGGGGATGGCTTAAGTGCGTGATGAAAACCAATAATAAACTAGGGACGATGGTGATAATCAACATCAAGACCAAGTTGGAACAAAATAAATCAAATAAGGGACTATCTTTGACCATTAAGTCACATATTTTTTATTTATTGAATCCAAATGGCAATGCAACTTTTGTTGTCAACCAACACAACCACTTGGTCCACCATAGTTGAACATATAACCCTTCTTATATTCGAGAAATAAATCATTTGCTCTATAACAATCTGGCCTATCAACTAACTTGACCATGGGAATGCCAAAGAGGTCGGAAGAATGACCATTTGGATTGTAATTCTGAATGTGCTTGAAGTACGCAGATTTCCTATTGTCATAATCGGGGAAGTGGCCGCTACCCATTGGAGGACCATGTGCATTCTTCAAGTAATTAACGAATCCAGTCAATGCTTGTATACGTGGTGTTCCGGGGCAAAGCTTCTTTGGAAAATGTCCCAAGAATGATGGGTTTGCTAAATCGTGACGGTACACCACCCAATCTTCGGAATTTGGATCATGTAGTCAACGAGGGATTGATGACATCCATTAACAATAAATTGTATGCCCAAGAAGAGTAGAAAAGAAGTTGTTATTAGCAAGAATCTTGGGTGGCGTACAATTTCCCAGATTCTAATGTTCCATATTTTCTTAATAAAATAACAAAGCATATTACCTAGTAACCATGTGAATGTTGCCTAACTAATTTTCACATTCACAGAATATATCTTTATTGATTTTAATCCTCAATTCTTAAATAGTTGCAATCGATTATCTATTTTCCAATTCAAGTAGACATGCCTCATTAACAACTCATACATGTTTGTTATAAGTTTACTTTTCTTTCTATCCATGCAGCCATACCACATCAACAAGTCCTCCATGTTCGTCGTAAGTTATATTTTTCATATGTGCTTGTTCTTCCTATCCATGCAGTCCTACCACACTAGCAAGTCATGCATGCCCCTCATAAATTACTTTTTTTTTGCATTAATTTTTCTTCTCATGAATGGATCATGTGTTTGACACTCTAAGGATATCTATGCAGTTCATCTTTCACAATTTTGTTACAAAAATGGCATTCTGTTAACTAATATCCAACTTTGTTCTCCTTTGTGGTTGCTCTTATAGCATCTATTTATGTGTTTCATTCAATGAGGTTCCTGCAGCTATGTGTGGGTATCATCTAGTTATAGTAGAAATAGTAGCACATTTGTGAGATTATATAGATATAGTAATCTCCAGAATGGGACAAATGGTGAACCTTGTTGAGGCTAAGCCTAACGTAGTGGTCTTGTTCGCCATAAATTGATGGGGGAGCCATGGCTTGTCCAGGCAAGAGATTAGCACCACTTGCAGAAACAAATCCTGGGCACTGCAAGTTGTAGCACCCCTTTGATTTCAAGTCCTTCTGAGCAATAAAAAAAGGAAACATGTGTTATTGTGGATGTAAAGAGATATGTATTATTCCAATAATGCCTCCAACTCCTACAAAATACCAGAAAACTACTCCCTCCTTCTCAAAATAAGTGTCTTAACTTTGTACTAGCTCTAGTACAAAGTTGTATTAAGGTTAAGACACTTATTTTGGGACGGAGGGAGTATATGGGAGAACAATCATATATAACTTGTTAAAATGGCATTGATTATACTTACAGTCCAATATGTAAAGAAGCGAATATCTCTGTTATGGTACAAAGAGGGGGAAATCTGCAAGTAAAACCTGATTATGAAATGGTAGTTTATTCCAAAGCATTTGAGTTTACCAGAATGGGTGATATGTTTTTACATGAAATCCGACTTGAATTAAGTTATAGTTTCCTCCATTTTGACAATAGATCTGTAAGGATGCCCCAGATTCTTGAGAAGTTTCTTGATTTGGTGAAGCCCATATACTCATGTCATCTCGAAGGCCATAGAATTGTCCCGGCTCTGTGTGCCACATTGCATACTAGTGATAGAAAATTATAGCTCATATTAGTAAATAAGCAGAAAAATCTCGAGAGAACAACACAATAAACAAGGTGTGTGTTATTGGCCTTAGTATGAGGTTCTCCTACCGGACATTTACAATGGGGAATTTTTCATGCTCCTTTGGAGTTAGTCTAGATTTTTTTTGCATAGGCATCCTTGAGTATATCGTACTAGATTTAGCTTGCTCCGTAGGTATTGTGTCATTCAAACGCAATTAGACCTTTTGTGGCGATGCATGCAATGCTTTAGTTCACGCGCATTGTCGATCGTGTTACTCAGGTGCTTGGGCTCACAACATATTCCCTTCTCCTTGTGGCAGGGGTAAACCAAGATTTGATTCTCTCTCTGATATGTTTGAAGCGTATTGCTAGTAGACTGTTGGTATGCTAGGATAAGTCTCCAATAGAGTATGTCTTAAATGCCTTTTTGAATCCATTGTTCTCGATATTTAATTTGGTAGCATGTTTTGTATGTAATGATCATCACTTTCGTGGTATATAGGGCATCAAGATTAGTTCATTTAGGTGTATGCCTTTTATCTGGTCTTTATGTACCACATTGTTTCTTGGACCATTGACCATAATTTAGCTTGTCCAACTATGATTTTGGTGCATCATTAATGAATGTAGATTTCTACTTTTTTTTCTCCGTGGTTTAAATATGTGATGCTTATATTGAAAGTACCTTGACTTTGCCTTTTATATTTATCACATGTCACCGTGGCATATGTTGTAATGTTTTTTGTGGTCAATACTCACCAAGAAATCAACAAAACATCTCAGATCTAACACATGAAAAAGTAAAGAGATATATAGAAAGAAAATGGGAGAGAGTGTGTGTACATGAGAAATAATGCCGCTTCCTTCATCCGTGATATTTGCTCTCCAAGGAAAATGGAAAGGTTTAGGTCTTAAAAGAGTGGTGTTCTGCAGACGGAAATGTTAGTTCGTGAATAGTTAGCATATATAATTGATGTACAAAGTCTTTGAAAGATATAAGTATTTGTTTCCACATGTGTGTCCTACATTTTAATTGGGCATATAACTAACATAGAGCAGTTATAAATGATTATAACCAATAGTAATTATCAAGATTAAGTGTTCAAGTAGGTACAATAATGAGATTATACATAAAACAATTGATAAAGAGTTGTATATGTCAAAAGCTACAAGTAAAATTATTGGTTACCTTCTCATTCATCTGGAGATTGACATATGCATCTATCGATTCAACCAAGGTGAGGTGGCAAGTTCTACACAAAAAGCATAGTAAGATTGATATGACAACATAACCACGTCCCATTTGTATAAGTAATTGTCTTCCTTTGAACGAAACAGTAACTGTGTGACTCCTGACGTACTTGTATGTACTTTGGAGAACACAACTTATATAGAATTGAGCCACATTCTTTATTTTTGGAAAGCTTTAGATTGCATCGTACTGACGATGCACTCAAGATTTATTGATAGTCATCCGGTGCACCAATCTTTCTGGAGTTGGGTATAAATTAATTGTTCAATCAATGTTCATTAAATATGGACTTGGTTTACATCCAATTAATGATTGCTTGATGGCCTATCTTTTCTATATGGTTAAATATTAATTTATGCATCAATAATCATTAGTAATGAACTTGATTTACATCCAAAGAATGGATGTATGATGATTTATATTTTATTATATGAAAAAATTAGGTATTGCGTCAATGTTCTTTAAGTGTGGAGCCGATTTATATCTAATGAATGTTTGATTGATGATCTATCTTTGTTTAGATATGAATATAGATAGATTTTTCATCAAATTTTATTTCTTAGTGGACTTGATTGACACTTCCTCATCCATATACTAGTTAAGTTAAAGAGAGTTCATGTGTTAATTGCAGGGAAATTGGGCTAATGTTAATATTACAACACTACACACATGGGACCATTGGCTAACCTTGCTACAAACATATAACATGGACGTGTTTGGTTGCCCGCATCCGCCGCAACCAGGCCCAGTTGGGCCACGAAAAGGCGTTTGGTTGCGAATGCGGTGGGCTGGCTCGCATCGGCACGAAGCTTAAAGCAGCCCACAACCTGTCTCGCTAGAAACTATCGATTCAGTAGTTTCTAGCGAGCCAGGATGAGTGCAGCGCAATCTCCCACGCGGGGGAGCAAGACGAAAGGGAGTGGAGATGGCGAAAGATGGAAATCGGGCGCGGCGACATGGTGCCAAATCTAGCCTCACCCCCATTTACTGGGTCACCACTACCTCTAGGACAACCACTTCCTCTAGCCTCACCACCGTCGTTGGCAGTCACTCATATTTGTGCAGGCGGCAGCAGATTCGGCTGCAGGACTTGTTGCTCCCCTTCCATTTGGCCACCGTCTGGCCGTCCTTGACTCATCCATGCCCTCCCTTCATCGTCCTCGTCTCCGATGCCGGTAAGCAACACCCCCTCTCGCCCCTCAATGTGGACTAGGTTATAGACGCACGAATGCGGCTGGTAGTTTAGGCAACAGCACTGATATGTGTGATTCAGGCATGGCTCATGTTCATGCACAAGAGAGTTGTTCGTCGTGCTGAGAGACCTATCATCACTTATGCTCCAATGCTTATGCGGGAGCAGGAGAGGATCACCAATCTAAACAGCATCTACAATTGCAGCGACGCAGAGGCTCTATGTATGCTTTGAATGAAAAGAGCACCATTTGCCAGACTTGTCTAGACCTTCAGGGGCAGGGGGCTACTACAACATATCATCCACACCAGTATGGAAGAGCAAGTGGCCATGTTACTCCATGTTGTTGGCCATAATCAGCGGTTTGGGTTTATCCACAACACGTTCAGGAGATCAATGGAGACCATCTCAAGGTACTTCAAGCAAGTGCTCTATGTTGTTGGGGAGCTCAGAGGAGAGATGATCAAGGCACCAACCGTCCGGACACCTACCAAGATTCGTGCTAGCCCAAGATGGTATCCATACTTCAAGGTGAGCACTGACGGTATGTAGTTCATGGCTTGATATGCTTGGATTGTTCAAGGTGAGCACTAACACAATCTTGTATTGCCATTTCAGGATTGTATTGGGGTAATATATGGTACTCATGTCACTTCCAGAGTGCCGAGGTCACAATCTGCAGCATACAGGGGGAGGAAGCACTACACAAGCCAGAATATGCTTGTTGTTGTTGACTTTGATATGAAGTTCACATATGTGCTGGCTGGTTGGGAAGGGTCAGCACATGATACTAACATACTCAGTGACAACATGAGTCGTCCTGATGACATCAACATTCCTAATGTCAAGTTCTACCTATGAGATGCTGGCTATGCATGTCGGACAAGTGTTCTTCCACCCTTTAGGAAAACTAGGTACCATCTGAAGGATTTCTTTGGTAGGAACTATCGTAGGACTCCATACGAGTTGTTCAATCTCAGACACGCTAGCCTTAGAGTAACTGTTGAGAGGGCATTTGGAGCTCTGAAGAACATGTTTAAGATCCTGGATTAGAAGCCATTCCACACTTTCCCCACTCGGGTTAAGCTTGTTCTTGGTTGTTGCATTCTGCATAACTAGATCCTGCAATGGGATTGTGATGAACCGGTGCCTGAGGAGGAAGATGTGACGCCTGACGATGTTGACATTGTTGGCTACGGTGTGGAGGCATTTGACAACGAAGCCTGGAAGACTAAAAGGATGGAGTCGACACATGCAATGTGGGATAACAAAGGTCAAACAAGAATCTGAAGAACAAGAAGAGCAAGAGCAGCAAAAGAAGAGGAAGAAGGAGCAGTAGCAGTAGCAGCAGGAAGAGGAACAACTAGTAACAACAGAAGAAGAAGAAGAAGGAGCAGCAGCAGCAGGAAGAGGAACAACTAGCAACAGCAGAAGAAGAGGAAGAGGATGGATGATGAACTTTCCCCATTCACCCATATAGCTCTTAATAATGTGTACTGCCATTTGATATAGATAGGATGTACCGTAATTTGTTTCGTAGCCAGGAGTGAAACTGTGATCGTGTGTGGTAAAGTCACCACTAGTGAGAAGTGGTGAGAGCACCTTATGCAGGTTACAACCAAACAGCGTGTCCTATGTGCACCTAATGCAATGCGGCCAACAAAATGGCGAGTCAAAATTAGTTTCCTTATGCAGCTAACCTCTATGCGGACAACCAAACTATGTGCAGATGGTGGTTTAGAGGCTGTTTTTTCTGTGCCAGGCCCATATGATAAGTACATGCAATGCAACCAAAATCGATGCAGGCAACCAAACATGTCCTATATGTACCCCATTGACAATACCCATCTGTACGAATGACCCACAAATTTCATCATTCACCATTCATTGCCTACAATCAAGGGTCACGAGGCCAAGAAGATCCTAAAGATCACACAACGATGACACCAAGCCCAAATGCTTCCAAAGATTTGCTAATATATTGAGAACACAACATTTCCAATTTCAGAGAGAAATCAATACGTGTAAACATATCTATCCATTTTGAAGTTTAATTGTGTATATTAAAAAAATGATCAATCTACTAATAGTTGTGATTAAGTAAAAGTCCATGTATTTCCTTACGTGTAGAAATACATGGAGCCATAAGAGGATGTGCCGGTCAGGGAGAAAACTCTGAGCAACCATATCTTGCAACATATCTTGCAGGTGGTCGAAAGTAGTCATGGAGACTGACCAACTCCCACGGACTTTTGGGCTCTCCTGCCCTTCCGGCGGAGCAAGAAGAACGAGAACTCACGGTACCTTCTATTGTGGCGTCCAGGCGGTCCTCGAGGTCAACAGTTGCGTCACTCCTTCTCGCTATCACCATCGCGTGCGACTCCAGATCCGTGCTTACTTGCCGGCGGCGATGGAGGAATAGTGGAGGAATAGGGGGGGGGGGGGGGGCTGCACAACCTACAATTTCCCATCGTCTTATAAAAACATGTGAGGAGGGCGAAGCAGCGGCATGTCCCCTGAGAATTACGCCGGTAACAGGGTGATGCATGGAGTTCTAGCACGAGAAACAAGGGCAGGCTTTCCGCCGTAACGGCTTTGGGCCCAGGCCTAGCGCGAAGGGCTTCCAGGGGATCATTGACAAGGCACAGCCTGACCCATTCAATAGGCCCTCTTTTTAACTCAGCCAACATCCGTTTCTTTGAGCCGTTTCAGGGCTCCCGTGTAGACCTTGGGCCATTTTTGGGCCATCATTTTCTGTGTTGTGGACTACTTGAGCCCAACGTAATTGTGAGATCCATCATGGGCACCAAATCACAGAAAGCCTGGCCCACACACTTGGACCGGAATTGCCTTTGCCGAGCACAAGAGCTATAACGCAAATGATATATGTCGTTATTTATGAGGGTCATGACGTCAATCGCGCACCCAGCGGCCCAGCCCATTGAGCGGAAGTATTCCCAACAGTTTTGGGAAGTTTTTAGACGTTTTTCTTTCTTCTCTGTGTTTTTTGCCCGGTTTTTCTCACCGAATTTCTACTTTTTTCTTTTCTTTTTCTGCTTCAATTTCTTTTTATTTTTTGTTTTCCTTTTTCCCCCTTTACTTTTTTCTTTCTAAATACGCGACTTCTAAAAAAGCAATTTTTTCCCTAGTTTTTTTTCCTTCCAGTTTTTTACCTTTTCTATATATTTTTATTCTTTTATCTCTTCTCTTTTATGTTTTGATTAATTTTAAAATAATTAGATAAATTTTATAAAATTTTCAGGTTTTTCAAATCTTATTTTTTGCCAAAATATATTTGGAATTTAAAATTTTGTTCAGAATTTCAGGGCATTTTCAAAACGTTTTCACATTTTTCAAAATTGTTCGCGATTTTAAAATATTGTTCAGCTTATAGATAAAAGGTTCAGAGTGTAATGAAAAATGTTCACCATTTATTTTAAAAAAGTTCAATGTACACAAATAAAATGTTCAGTGTATATTAAGTAATTGTTCAGTGTGTATTTTGTAAAATAGTGCACCGTATTTTTTTTTCATTTTATATAAATAAAATTTTCATCATATTACTAAATAATTGTTCACGGTGTATGTTCTAAATTAATTGAAAAATATTTCGTTTTTTCAAAAAAGTGTGTAAATTTCGAATTTGTGAACACATTTTCTAATCCACATAGTTTTTTTATTCGGGATTCAAAAAATGTCCGTGTTTTCAACATTTGTTCATGTTTCAAAAACAATCACTCTTTAAAATATATTCATAATTTTCAAAAAATGTCCTAATTTCCAAAAGTGTTCATAATTTTGAATTTGTAAATATTAAAAAATGTCCTATTAAAAATGTTTTTTTGGGAAAAAAGAACCCACGCACAGTAGCTCGTTGGCTCGCGGGTACCACAGCGCTAGCTGGCAAGTGATTACGCCTATTTACGGGTCCGATATATGGTTTTCTTATTTTTCGTTTAGTTTTTCAAATTATTTTTTCTTTTCCCTTTTCAAATACATGTGGACTTTTGTTATTACACATTCTACTTTTTGTATACACGCTGAAATGTTTTGAAATGCATGATGAACATTTTTTGAAATAAGTTTCTGTACATGTTTAATACCCCTCCGTTCCTAAATATAAGGTATATTAGTTTTTAAAAAGTCAAATGTTGTCTATGTTTGATCATAGCAAAATATATAAAGATTCACAATACAAAATACAGAATACAAAAATATATTTCATGGTGAATCTAATGAAAATGATTTGGTATTCTAGATCTAATTATTTTTGTTTATAAAATTGGTCAAAGTTAGAGTAGGTTTACTTTTTTTTTTAAAATACACCTTATATTCAGGAACACAGGGAGTATTTTTTAATACATGTGGAGCATTTTTCGGATACACCTTGACAATTTTTAAATACATGATGAGTATGTTCTTAAATACACATTGAATATATATTTTTTAATATGCGCTGTACATTTTGCATATACATGCGGACATTTTTTGATACATGTAGAGTATGGGTAAACATGATTTTTCGAAATTTCATGAACATAACGTTTTAAACGTGTGAACATTTTTAAATACCAAACCCTACAACTTCCGTTGATTGATGCCACGGATGAAGAAAACTGGCGGGATGCTGCTGATTTTGGTAGTTTGAGCACCGATTTCAGGGGCGGGACGAGGATTCGGAGCAGGGAGAGGGAGGTGACCAGAGCCATAAAGATCAGCTCTCGCACACCACCTGTTCGATGAAATTCCCACAACGTGCCACAGCAACGTCTTCTTCTCCTCTCTTCGCGGCCGCTCGCTGGTCCATCAATGTTGACAAGCCACCATCTAAAAGTTTGTCTGAGAAGGTATAGCTAAATCCTGAATCCAGTCCAAGTGCTTTCATACACCTTCAGATTTTTTTTCCCTTCTTTACAGTAGTAGGTACAATGTTGTGTTCTTATCCGCTTAGGTTACTGGCAGATTACTTAGGTTACTTAGGTTACAATGTTGTGTTCTTATCCGCTTAGGTTACTGGCAGATTACTTAGGTTACTTAGGTTACAATGTTGTGTTCTTATCCGCTTAGGTTACTGGCAGATTACTTAGGTTACTTAGGTTACAATGTCGAGTTCAGATTTCGATCACTAGCAAGTTCTTCACATGGACAAGACACAAGTGGAATGCTATTGTTACTCATGCTCCAAGCCTTAGTTAAATGGAGCTGATCATCCTGTAGCATTTAGCCATCTTTCTATGGCCGCAGCTTATTAGTCTAGTGCTCTAATGTTTACACTCCATATGTGCTTTCCATACAGGTATGAAGGGCAACGACACTTGCTGTACAACCAAACTTATTATCTCGACCAAGTTGTTTACACACCAGAGTGAATAAGATGCTCAACAGGCTGTATATTGCCTTCGTTTCCTATCCAGTTCATGATATATTATATTCTAGCACTTGGTAGAAGCTACAAATATCCCAGATGACATCGATGAGGAGGAACTTATGGGTGGTATGGCTCTTATTTCGTAGTCGGTTATTCTTAGATAATTCAAATGCCACATATGGTCGCCTTAAAGATACCAAGTTGACTAGTTCTCCTTATAGTGGTTACCAGCTCGGAACCACACTTCTATCTAAATTTCATAGTTGAATTTGATCCAGCAAACTCTCCAGTTTATATCAGTCTTCGGTTTCATCTGAGACATTTCTTCGGCACTTCTGTGAAACTTCAGTGAGTTTTCGGTCATGCATGTGTTAATTTACAGACAGGACACTTCTCAGTTTACTGTTCTCATTTTGTATATTGAAAAATGCAGAGCTTGATGTTTTGGAAGCCGATATGGACTTCGTATCGAATTCAGTTCCATCGTACCTGCAACCACACAGGGAGACACATGTTGATTCCGAGCTTAACTTACTGCTGCACCAAGTGGTCACGTCCCGGCAAACCGGCAGCAGGTATGTTAATTGCTTATGGTGCTGATATCCCTAGGAAAATTGATGGCTCATGTCATTTCCCATGCAGTCAATGTGCTTGAAGCTGTAAATGGGTTTCTTTTATCTTGTCACATGATCTAATTGACAGGCTAGATACTTGATATCATTATGAACGCATTTCTTAACGCATGTCTTGTATTTCGAGCTCAATTTCATGATACATACCTATGTTATTGGTGTGAACAATTTGCGCTTATCCTAGCTTGATCTTAGTTGTAAAAGAAACACATAGAAGGGGAACGTGCAAACCTTTTCGTGCCAAACAGTTGTTATATGATGGATTTGACCTTGAACATCTCAAACCACATCTTTAATTTTCTTGATTCTCTCTGATTGTCCTACGATGATCTGTAAGTCCTTTTACATAGTATTGTGATAAATTTTCTTTTTTGTGCACCTAGCTCCACGTGCTTACGTTCATTTGTTCCTGTTTACACAATGAAGCGTGACTGCTGATATCACGTCAGATTAGGATTCTGATTTTTTTCGTCCTCAGGTTAAATATAGAATTAGTAGTACACCATTTCTAGTACCCTTGCAGACAACAGCATAAAGAAAGTGTCACATGTGGGTATTACGCCTAAACAAATGTACGCATAGAGACTGCACACATTTCAAGCAACCGGACAGACACATAGACTTACAATGAGTCATGAACTCGTCCTGAAGTATATATTGTTGGAGCAGAAACTGGAGGGAGAAGAATCAGTGAACACTCTGGATATTTTGCTGCGTAAAACGTTGCAGCTTTTCTGCTTTGTTCTCCTCTTTATTTAAACAGCTCATTAGCTCAACTAGCTAACAGAGAGATCCTAATCTTGCGCTATGACCAAGCTTCACGAACGTGCCATCCCACGTCCCTTGACCATGCCTCAAGTTCTAAGCCGGTACTTGTGCCATTCCATGAGGCGATTGTAACAGCATGCAACTACAGATCCGTCCATGTCGTGAACAGGCTCACGCTGCATGGACTGTTTTTTTGCTAAAAATAAAACCTTCGAGATGACATGACAGGATTACAGACTTCAACATGACTTGAGGCCAAACGGGAACCTAAGTCGGCTACCGCTACGATAGACCCTGGCTTCTCACTAGAAGTTGGATCATATATCAAATATGCCCCTTACTTGCTGTAATGTAAGTGCGCTAAAAGGTATAGGGAATGAACTAGAAGAGGGTCGTTGGATGAGTGTTTGGTATGCCTCCCGCATCGTTGGCCTTGCTTGTGGAGAAGATTCCAAGCAAGAAAAAGCCAGCTTGATGAGCAGAGCTAAGTGATTCTCTTCTGTTGTTGGTGGTGTTGTCGGTTGTTGGTCTAGAATATCTTTCACCAGCACAGCTTGTTCCTCGCTTGACAAACTACCGTCTAATAAATCCCTTGGATACTTCCCCATGACTAGCTCTAGTACAACCACACCAAAGCTATAGACATCACATTTCTCCGTCACAACAGATGTGTACGAGAGTTCTGCAAACATTAAAACATTAGAATCAGGAATAAACGCATAAGATATGTACTTATGATGTAACAAGGAAGGTTATACAAGTACATACCAGGAGCTATGTAGCCATATGTTCCAGCAAGTGCACTCCGGTTTGATGAATCGGGCTTAAGAATCCTCGCTGTGCCGAAATCCGAGACAAAAGCCTTGAAGGTTATATCAAGTAAGATGTTGTTGCTTGTGATATCTCGATGGATTATAGGTGGACTGCATTCATGGTGCAAATAAGATATTGCTTGAGCCACATCATTTGTAAGAGCAATTCTCTTCTGCCAACCCAATTCCTTCGCTAGCTCCTCATTTTCCAGTATCCTGTGGAGGCTGCCCTGCTGAATGTAGTCGTAGACAAGAAATTTATATGCTGGATGGGAGCAGAATCCATACATTTTCACAATGCTTCTTTGTCGGATCTGTGATAAGATTTCCATTTCACTGCGAAACCTTCTTTCATCATCAAACTCTTCTTCGGTCTGATGAAGCTTCTTCACGGCAACTAGCTGCCCATCTTGAAGTTGTGCCTTGTATACTCTGCCGTATCCTCCTGTTCCAATGATGTACTTATCGTCGAAGTCTTCTGTTGCCCTTACAATATCGTCAAATGCCAATCTTCCATCAAAATTCCAAACAGAAAATAGGTCCCTTGCTTCAGCTGTGACACCTTGTGGTTTTCTCTTGTTACGACTAAGAATTATTAAGACAACAATTGCAGCAACAATGGCGAAACGCACCACAAGAACACTTGGCAAAAGCAAACCAAGTGTCTTCTGTTTATGGTGACCAACTACTAGAGTTGAATAACAAGGTGTCAGGCCAGAGAGGTTACCACATAGACCTTTATTGGGAAGAAACCAACTTTCTGAAGCATTCCGGAGATGCCATGTTGTTGGGACTGGTCCTTCCAAGTTATTGTAGGATACATCAAGTGTTGAGAGCCTCACCATGCTTGCAAAGGACGGCGGAATGCTGCCATTGAACTGATTATGAGATAAATTCAGAAATTCTAGCATCTCCAACTTCCCAAGTTGCTGCGGCAACACACCACTGAGGTTATTGCTGCTCACATCTAACCGCATCTGCAGGCCTTCTAAATTTCCAATCGCACCAGGCAAACACCCACTGAAGTTGTTGTTGTTGTTGATCTTTAGGGACAATAGTTTAATGCAGGCCCCTAGTTCCTCGGGTATTAATCCACTCAGTCTGTTCCAATATATATCAAGGTGTCCTAGATTGCTTAGCTTTTCTATATGTGTGGGTATGGATCCAGATAACTGGTTTGATGATAAATTCAGGTAATATAGATTTGCTAAACTAAAGATTTCAGGTGGAATCTCACCACTGAGATGATTAGAATCGAATCCTAGTGCTACTAGGTTGGACAATTTGGAAATGATATGAGGTATGGAACCCGTGATCATATTATCTGCTAGCTTTAATGCTGTTAGCTGGGTAGATGCACCTAGATTTGGTGAGATGTGACCAGAGATTCTATTGGATGCCAAGTTCATCCATGTGAGATGTGGATACGCACCAAAATCCTGAGATATATCACCTGTTAGTTGGTTCGACTGAATGTCAATTGCAACTAAGCTTGTGCATGTCTTTAAACTCCTTGGAATGGGGCCATTGAACATATTTGATGCGACAAGGAGTGCTTGAAGTTTCCCACCTGAACATATATTTGCAGGTAAAGGTCCTGAAAGTGAGTTGTTAGTTATCACGAGACTAACAAGGTTTGTGAGGTTTCCATACTCTTGAGGAAGAGAACCTGATAATTTGTTACTAAAGATTCGCATATCATGGATGCTTTGCAGCTTCCCAAAAGTTTTTGGTATTGGTCCTGAAATTTGGTTCAACTGCAACCTTAAAGTTTCAAGGTTCATTAGATTTCCAATCTCTTTGGGGATGGAACCGGTTATCTGATTTGCAGAGAGGGATAGTGCTACTAGCTTGGTAATATTTCCTAAGCTGGCAGGAATAGAGCCAGATATTTGGTTGCCTGCAAATTCTAATACTTGGAGATTTAGCAGCTTGCCCAATTCTGAAGGTATTGGGCCTGTGATTTGATTTTCGTAGAGACTAAGGTTATTGAGCATAGTGAGGTTGCCTAGTTCTGGGGGTATTGAGCCTGTGATTTGATTTCGGTAGAGCACAAGTTGGTTTAGCATAGGGAGGTTGCCTAGTTCTGGGGGTATTGGGCCTGTGATTTGATTATCAGAGAGAATAAGTGTGTTCATCTTAGTGAGATTGGTTATGGAGATTGGAATTGGACCTGAAAAATCATTTACATGAAGCGCAAGCTTTTGCAAATGGACTACCCTGCCTAGTTCTTGGGGTATAGGTCCTGAAAGTTGATTACTATGGAGAAAAATAATATTTAGTTGGGTCAGATTTCCAAGGTTTTTTGGTATTGTGCCGCTTAATGTGTTGGTGCTTAGCTGTAGAAATTGTAGGTTGACAATCCTTCCAATCTCCTCAGGAATAGGACCTGATACCATGTGTTTGGCTAATGTCAAGAGTAGTTAACATTGTTAGGTTACCCAGAGATGCAGGAATATGTCCTGTGAGTCTGTTAAATGAGAGACCAAGCAACCTGAGACTTTGTAGGGCACCAATCTCATAAGGAATTTTCCCTATGAGTCTGTTACGTGCTAGACCAAGCACCCTAAGACTTTGTAGGGCACCAATCTCATAAGGAATTTTCCCTGTGAGCTGGTTGTAGTGAAGATAAAGTTCTGAAAGTGCTGACAGGGAGCTGATACTAGGTGGTAGTACACCATGGAGACTGTTGTTCCGAAGGCCAATATATCTAAGGAATGGAAGTGCCGAGAAGTTGAGCTCACCGAGATGACCATGGATGCCAGCATCTGGCAGGGAGATGTTGGTCACCACCCAGGGCATGCGGCGGCCATGGCGAATGGCCGTACACATGATGCCCGTCCAGTTGCACGGGCTGGTGTTTTCCTGCCAGGAGCTCATCTGCAGCGGTGGACTCACAAGTGTAGCTCTCCAGTGGAGGAGGGCCATGCGTTGAGACCTCAATGAGATCCCTCCATGGCATGCCGCATGTGCTTCTTCCAAGAGATGAAGGCATGACACTAGTAGGAGGCAGTAGAGGTAGAACAAAGGTGTTGAGCAAGATGGCTTGCTGCCTAGTGTTTGCATGGTGTGTTTGGCTGGGTGATGTGATTCAATACAAATTGCAACTCTATTGATATTTAAATAGTGTTTGCACACCCCTGTGGCAGCTGCTGCTGGGCTGCCTATTTTCCTTCTTCAGTGTCACCATCTCTTCCCCTATTTTCTCTCCTCATTCCTGTGGACAACACACACTGGAATTGTTCTTAGAAAGCAATACCTATGGCGTACGCCTACGCATATCTTTCCCAATTCTTCGTCAACAACTTGTGCACTGAATGGACTTGAGTTAACAACAATAATGCGCTAGAGTTTTCATTTGATGGTATCTCCTGTGAGTTTTTTGATAGTATTTCTTTGTTTATTTGATGGTTTCTCCTGTGATTTGTTTGATACTCCCTCTGTAAACTAATATAAGAGCATTTAGATCACTACTTTAGTGATCTAAATGCTCTTATATTAGTTTACATATGGAGCAGTATTTATTTGGTAACTGCTTCAATTATGAAGAAATTGAAGCAGCTTATGTTGTATTTTCTAAAATGTTTCCCTTTTCGCTGTTCAGCTGGTACATAGAACGAAAAGTTTAGCTCAAGGACTCGTGACCGGTGACGCAACACAACGATTATTTGAGGGGAAATTCCGTGCTGGAATTCTGTCGATGGTAAAAACAAAGGCTTCTGTGCTAAATTTTGTTTAAAACAAATCCTGGACCCCAAGTCTTGTTGGAAGTCATGTGTCGAGGGAAAATGAGGTAGTGGTTGTAACTTGTGGATTTTTAAAGGTTGTGCAACCAAGCAGCATCTTCACCACACAAGCTGAAGTAAAAATCTAAGCTCAAGTGGGTTACTGACGCTTTCTGTACGTCTGTCGGCCCATGTATGTTGATTGCAACGAAAAATTTGAACAAAACATTTAGCTCCAGGACCCGTGACTGGTTGCGCAGCGCAACGGCAAATTAGGTGCTGGAATTCTATTCACCGGCGCTGATGAAATAAAGGTTTCAGTGTTCAATTGTGGTTCAGACAAATCCTGGACCCCAAGTCTTGTTGAATTGTGGCTGCAATTTGTGTTGAATTCAAAGGCAGTAAAACCAAGCGGTATCATGACCACACAATCTGAAGCAAAAATCCAAGCTCAAGTGGGTTACCGGCGCTTTCTGCAGGTCTGCCGGTCCACGTACGTGTTGGTTGCCGTTTAACATCCGACACACCAATATTGATAACCCCCTGCAGGACTGCAGCGATCTTGTTTGGACGTTAGCATATCCCTTTGGCAGCTGCTGCCAGGCTGCCTGTTTTCTTTCTTCAGTGTCTCCATCTCTTCCTCTATTTTCTTTTCTCCTTCCTGTGGAAAAATGACACAGGATCTTTCCCAATTCTCCTCCATCGTCAGTGTCGCTGCCTCGTTTTCTTGTAATGTGCAAAATGGCCTTCAGTTAACATTGCAGTTAAGTTTTTAGTTGATGGCATCTCCTGTGATTGATTCGATGGTATTTCCTTGTTTATATTTGATCGTGTAACCTGCTACTGCTTCATTTATGGCAATTCCATAAAGAAATTGGAGCAGCTTGTCTCGAGCTATTCTCTAAATGCCCCCCTTTTCGCTTTTCAGCTGGTACACATAGAACAAAATATTTAGCTCAAGGGCTCATGGCGCAACACAACGACAAATTATGCGAAATTTTCATCCTAGTAGTAAGAATAAAGGTTTCAGTCTTGAATTGTGGTCAATACGAATGCTGGACCCCAAGTCTTGTTGTAAGTCATGTGCCCGAGGAAATCGAGGGGGTGCATACAAGTCTTGTTGGAAGTCATGTGGAATTCACAGCCTGTACAACCAAGCAGTATCTTCACCACACATGCTGATGCAAAAATCCAAGCTCAAGTGGGTCGACGCCTGCCGGCCCACGTACGTTGTTGATTGCTTGTAATATCTAACACGCCAATATTCCCAGGTATGCCCCTATTATCAACCACTGATATTCCGTCGAAAATCTGAGAAGGCACTAGCAAGCTAGAATAATATTTGTTTTGGAACAATGGTGAGTGATAATAGGGGCTGCTCGCCGTATGGTGCATTGTACATCCTCACTAGCTGAGCTGAATTATGATGGATTTTCGAGGTTGAATGGGTATTCGCTTCTCTTATCAGTATGTACATGGTTGTCTTATATTGGAAGTTGTTCTCTGAACTCTGAACTTGTTAGAAATGGTTTCTGAATTCAGAACTCAGAACTGGTATAAATCCATTTCTCTTATTTGCTTCTCTATTAGAAAGGGATAAATGAAGTTGTTCTCTGAACTCGACAATACTTCAGACTGTTATGCTTGCTGCTGAATTTCCTGAAGAGAGAAGTTGGCAGGCACCTAACCTAGCTGAAACAAGTCATCGGTCATCATGGGAAAGCAAGTATGGTGGAAATTATGTTTTGTCTTAAGCTATTCTCTGCAGTACTAATGTTCCCCTTTTCGCTTTTCAGATGCTACATAGTAGTAGAACAAAATATTAATTGTGGGAAAAATTCCTTGCTGGAAATCCTGTCGATGGTAAGGGTAAAAGGTTTATGTGCCGAATTTTGGTTAGCACAAATCCAGGACCGCAAGTCTTTGTTGGAAGTCGTGTGTTTGGCTGCATCTTGTGGAATTCTACTCCTTCCGTCCCGTAATATAAGAGCGTTTTTGACACTACACTAGTGTCAAAAACACTCTTATATTATGGGACGGAGGGAGTAGTACCGACCGCTCTCTGTACGTCTGGCCATGTACGACAACATTCGCAGCACAGGTACGCCCTTTGTAATTTATGAATAATAACTAAAAGTGTGCAAATTATTAATCCTACTAGTGATTCCATACTTATAGCATCGCATCGCATGTGTGCTTCTTGAGGGAGAAGGAGGCATGTCACGAGCAGCAGACAGAGATAGAACAAAGGTCCCATATTTCTCTGCCTAGCATTTGCATGTTGTGTTTGGCTGGGGTGTGTGATTCACTATACCCTGCAAGTTTACTGATATTTAAATAGTGTTATGAGGTCCTTAGTGAACTCACACGAGTTGAGTAGATGACTACTGCTGGATAACTATTCTTCAGTGTCGCCATCTCTGCCTGTTGGAAATTCAGTTTTTGTAGCTCATGATGTAGCGAAATTCAGTTTTTGTAATAAGTGTGATGATGGTTGGACTAATGAACCTCCGGGGTTTTTACCGTGCCAACTAGTGACCAACGTAATTGTTCTTTAATAATTCAATAAAGGCAGGCATGATAGAATTTGTGTGTTTGGCCGCATCCTGTGGAATTCAAGTTGCAACCTCAGGTGGATTGAATTTGAATCAGTAAAAGTCTACTACTGGTGCTTCATGTATCTCTGCCGGATTGCCATGGCGGCGCTTTTGTGCGTTATTACGAAAAAAAAACGAACATGACAAGGCATTAACTTCTTGCTCATCGGCTCAGCCGTCGTTTCACTCCAGTGTGTCTTGCCAGTGTTTGTTTCGTACTAGTAAATATTTCACGATCAGGGCGTGCAGGAGCTAATGTAAAAATAAATAAATTATTCTCCCTTTTTTAACAAGGGAAATGCCCATGTTTCATTTTAGCTCAAGTACTGATCAAGTAGTACAACACAAAGTACATAGCCACCAAAGCCAAGTTGGCATCTTGATGAGCTACAAATACAAGGCAAATGTTGTTCCTACGAGCTGAACTGATGCAGCGAGCTGTCTTGTTACTAAAATGAAAGATTTACAATTTCAGGATCTTTGTACTAGAATGATGAACCAAGGAAACGCATGAATCTTGATATCTCATCCCTCAAATCAAATGGTGTCTTAGTTTCTGCTATTTTCATACACTGACCATATATACTACTATAGATAGGTAAACCCCTTCAAAAAGGTAAGAACAAAATGTTGCTGAGTGCTGGACGTCCAGAGCAAAGACATGATGTGACTACCTACCTGTAATTAGCACACAGCCATGTTATATGCCTTCAGTAGACAGTAGTTTCTGTTGTTCCTCAACTTCAGGTCATTTTGGAATCTAACATCCACAATTATGCTACTACCTTTGTACACTGATATAAGACGTTTTAACAGTCCAATTTTAACTGCAAAATCGTCTTACATTAGTTTACAGAGGGAGTAGCAACTAGCACTATTCCTTTGAGAAGCAATCAGGTATCCTCCAATAGAGTCGATATCAACAAAAACAAGCATTGAAACTTTGACTATTATTACTACATTGACCCATACCAAGACTGGCATGCGAACATAGCAGGCAGAATCACTTAAAAATCACTTCCACGATAAAAAAAGGATCACGACATTCGCTTAAATAATACAGATAAGACCAAACGATCATATAGTGCCTCCACAGCAAAAACAGGGAATCTTGGGGCCAACTTATGCCTGTTTCGAAACATCTACCAGAATTACGGTTGACAGTAATCCACAAGTGGTGCCTATTATTAAAGTTTCATTCACCAGATGCCGTCCAAAGATCATCATTAGACTGTCATAAAGGAAAATCATTGCAGTAAAGGTAGAAGGCAACAAAAAGTTCAGAGGGGTGAATCCGGGTCGGATGATGCACAACCTTGTCCAATGATGCACACTGAACAACTTAATGGCTTCAGCAGGAAATTCACACTGAAAATTTTGGAGACCACTTCATCAATAGGCGCCAAGACCAATTTTCTTCATAAGGGCATCTGAATAGTTGCTGGAGTAGTGAACTGACTTGGCAACACCCTGCACAGCTTGAAGAGAGACCTTACCACAATACTCAATGACCAAAGTCTCTAACTTATGTGCATGTCCCAGTTCAGCCACTCCAACATCAGTAACCTTATGACACAACCGAAGTGCGAGATTACTCAAGCATGGGGTGCGCGCAATGAAGCGCATCCCAGCATCAGTTACCGCTGCACAAAGTATAAGCTCGAGTGTCTCCAGATGTGGTGAGGATGACAGGGCCTTCATCCCCTCGTCATCAAAGAAGTTGGCAGTATTTAGCACGAGAACTTGAATCGGGCACGACTGAATGAGCACCAGAAAACCCTCTTGTGTGAATCCTATTTCTGATGGCCAGTCACGGGAACATCCTGTAAAGCTGAGGTCTACCATCTGAAGCATACGACAGTTGAGGGCTAGAGTGTAAAGGCTGATATCAGTAAATGACGTCCTGGTTTCACAGTAGCTGACACCAGTAGAGTAGGGCTGCAGATTGAGCCAAAGTGAGATGCTTTTAAGGTTGCTGCAGCTCCGAGATAATGCAATCATGTCATTGTCATTTAGGCCACGAACATACTCAAGGCAAAGCTTCTCCAATGCTTTACACTTCCCTAGGAGAACTCGAAGTCCTGCTTCTGGCCAAGTTTTAATATGCGCCAACCTTAAATCCTTCAAACTCTCACAGCAGAAATCATACATATCCGTGCTGTGAGCATCGTACAAGGAGTCATAGATCACATCACCTGGAAGACGATCATATCTTCCTCTTTTCCTCTCAAACTCAAACTTCTGGAGCTTCATCCATCCTGAACCAAACTTTAGGAAGTCATGATGATTGATTCCTTCGCAATTCTTCACCACAAGCTCTTCCAACGATCCATCCCTACCAAGATATTCCAGCCACTCTACGCTGTCTATTTTCTCGCAATCAGTAAGGTGGAGAGTAGATAGACCTGTGCAACCAACTGCAACCGAGAAAAGCCCGATTGAGGTTATGTTTGGTGTTGAGTTGAGCCTGAGAGACACCAATGTCTTGCAATAAGGTAAACAAGCAAGCCCAGAGTCATCGATTAGTGAGCAGAAGCTTAAGGTGAGGTCAATCAGCGAGGAACAGTGAGATGAAAACACAGAAAGGCCTTTGTTGTCCAGCTGCTTTCCATGTCCAGGAATCCAACCAGAGTAGTCGATTTCCACTTTCCGCAGTTTTGGGAAGCGGGCGCACAATGATGTCAGTGCTTTTGTAGCTGTGCAAAGACCGGAACCAACACGGATAGCACCCCTTTGATTCCCCTCTATCTTGTAGAGCTGCTTTGACACAAGGGAAAAAGAGTTCAGATCACTTATCCTGGTGATCCTCTTGAGAATCTCCGTCACCAGAGCCTCCGGTAGGTCCTCCATCGAAGAATTCATCTGTACCAATCAGGTAACATATGTCAAGGTTCAGAAAACAACCGAAGAGCTGGACTCAAACTTATGATATATCAGAATAATGCATGCATGTGAAGATAGATGGAGATCACACTGGCACAGACACTCATTACGAAGAATATACTATTGATGAAGCTTCAACATTTTCTGTATCCATCCAAAACTTGTGTGTACTTCACAAGCATGGAGATTTATTAAAGTGGCTAGCACCTTATCTGCGTCTAGATTGTTAGAAAGAAAAAAATGACGCTACAGGCAGGCCACATCAGTAAATTGTAGCAAGCAGGGCCTGAATAATGAACCAAGAAAGAGGATACTACAAAGAAACATGCAGAATCTGAAGCAACAACTTATTTGGAGGCACCTAGCTAATTAACAACAAGAAAAACAAAGCATTTGCTGCAACCCTAGGCCAGTACTCTCTCCGTCCGGAATTACTTGTTGTGAAAATGGATGTGTCTAGATGTATTTTAGTTTTGGATAGATCCATTTCTGCGACAAGTAATTCGGGACGGAGGGAGTACTCAGTTGCAAAAGGCTTACTTTCTACTGTAGTACCTAGCTAGGAGAGTGGCACGCAGGGAGATTTATTGAAGTAGATAGCTAGCAGCTTATCCGTGTCTAGATTGTTAGAAAGAAAAGAAAAAAGGCCACATCATAAAATTAAACTAGCTAGCACCATATTAAGTAAGTAGGAAGCAGAGTCTGAATAATGAACTGAGTAAGAGAATGCAAAGAAACTTGCTGAACATGAACCAACAGCTGATTTGGAGGCGCCTAGTTAATTGATAACAAGAAAAGCAGAGCGTATATGCAAATTGAAATTAGTACTTGTTGTAGCTCTTGGTTGGGCAAGAAAGGAAGAAAGTAGGTAAATCAATCACGTTGCCAGCCACAGCCGATGAGATGAGTTCACAGGGCAGGGCCAATCTCATAAAATTTCTTCAACTAGTAGAAAATACTGCTCGTACTATTTGCTGCAACCCTAGGCAAAGAAGTTTACTTTCTTTCTACTAGTACAACATTAACGAACTTTATGGATGAGGATGAGGATGAGGATGATACATGTGGAATAGGGGATGGAAGGGGAACCAACCAACGCGACGAACAGGAGAGGAGAGCGATCGAAAAACGGCGGTAGCTTCCTTGAGCACGACGGCCTCGGAGTCTGAGATAGAGACGACGGAGATAGCCGCCGCCGGTCGACCTCGGAGAGTGCAGCCGCCGCTTTCTTTGATCCGATTCGGTCATTCGGAGGAGGAGAGAGTGTAGTAAACCCTAGAGCTATTTTCAGCGGAGGAAGATGTGGGCTGCAGCGGCGCCTCGCTCACATGGCCCACCCAGGAATGTCCTGTCTGCGGCCCGACGGGCATCACATTTTCGGCCTTCTACACCTTTTTTGTTTATATATATGATGAAAAGCACAGGAAAAAGTTGGCGGCTTGAAATTTTTGTTCGGAGTTTCATAAAATTTTACATTGTCCAATTCTTTTAACACAAATTCAGAAAAATTCTCACGGTTTCAATTTTTTTTCAAGTGTTCACTACTTCAACAAAATTGTTTGCCCTTTTTTCAAAATTTTATTCACACATTCAGAGAATGTTCGTGCTTTCAAATATTATTTTGAGTTTTCAATTTTTTTCCTGTTTTGAACTTTTTTTCACAAATTCAAAAACGTTGGCACTTTTTCAAAATATACACCTTTAGAAAAAAATGCCCCTCGATTTGTTTAAAAAATGTCCGTTGCAGTAACTCATTCCGGTTCGCTGCATTGGCATGGTCTGATTCGCTACAGTGGCTGATTCCAGTTTGCTAGAGGGGCTCAGTTCACCAGCGGCTCGTTACCTCGACAATTCCTCGCCAATGTGCGATGCTTTTTTTATGTTTTTTCGTCCCACAATATCTATTGATGCAATGCCACCCAATGGGTAAATAACTTGGGGTAATCGAGACATGAGGAGATGAAGATTTATCTCAATGTTTACTTCCTGATAAGAAACCTAATCGCCATTAGAGAGGTGTTGGTAACCACGAAGTTCCTCGGGCTCACATTCTTCTCCTTGAGCCTCCACCACAAATTTGATTCTCAATCATTATGTCTAGCTTCTTCCTCCACTCCGAAGATGGCAGTGCTCTTGGGCCATCGTAGTGGTGAACGACAAATAGGAATTGGCCTAGCATAACACCTTTCTTTTAGTTTTTGTAGGGTTACAACTTTGTTTTGTCGGCCTAGCCCAACACCATCGTTGTCCTCCGTCCTATTTGGTGCCTAAGGCCCCCAACAGTGAGGCTGGGCCTGCCTATTTATGGACATACTTTATTTCCTTTTTCACTCAATAATTTGGGAAGCTTCCAGAACCTATCGACCTTGTTTTGAGAAGCTTCTGGTCCGGTTCTTTCTTTTTCTGTTTTTATGCCTTTTCATTTCCCAGCATTTAATTGCTCATTTTTTAAGATAATACCATGAACAGTTTTGAAAAATCTTTTTTTAATTCATGAACTTTTCCAGATTAGAACACTTTTTTAATATTCATGGAAAAATAAAATTCTCGATTTTTACTAGATTTACGAACATTTTGTCAGATTGATGAACATTTTCTCAGATTCACGAACATTTTCTCAAATTCATGAAACTATCTAAATTCAGAAACATTTTTCAAATTCTTTTTTTTTTTACAAAAATCATGCACCTTTTTTCAAATGCATGAATATTTTTTAAAGTCGTGAACTTTTAAAAATTTCTGAACATTTTTCAAAATCATGAAATTTTCTTAAAAGTCATGATTTTTTTTTATCCACGAACGTTTTCCAAATTTTCGGTTTTTTATGGGTACCAAACTGGAAATCATTTTCTTTTCTTGAACCAGTAGTTGCTGTTTTTTTTTTTTTTGAGCTGGGAGTGCCGTGTGTCGGCACCAAGTGCAGTGTCCGCTCGCCGGCTAGCACCACCGACCATGTCCGCAGGCTCGTCTCCACGCTGCTCTACATCCATCAAGGTCGTCACGCTACCGCCAACTCCCTCGGTTCCCGGTGTTCACCGCTTCAGATCAGTAGGTGCCGCGTTGCCGCTGCCTCGTGCTCGGCTTGCTGCTTTTTTGTGCATGTTTCATTTTAGCCCAAGTATAAAGTGCCACACGAAGTACATAGCCTTAGTTTTACTCCGCATATAAGATTTGTCTGAAGTCAAACTTCATAAATTTTGGCCAACTTTATAGCACAATACGAAATCAACACCATTACATGGGTCATGAATTTAACTTTTATATTGTATAACTTCAGTATTGTAGATGTTGAGATTTTTTCATATAAATAAAAGGATTCAAAAAATCAGAACCTTTGAGCATTGTGTTAGATTTACAATTTCAGGAACTTTGTACCAAGCATACACATGAATCTCGATATCTCATCCCTCCAATGGTGTCTTAATTTATGCTATTTTCATGCACTCACCATATATACTATTGATAGGTAAACCCCTCAAAAAGGTCTGCAGAAAATGTTGTTGAGTGCTGGATGTCCAGAGCAAAGACATGATGTGACTACCTACCTGTAATTAACACACAGCTATGTTATAGGCCTTCAGTAGTTTCAGCTGTTCCTCAACTTCAGGTCATTTTGGAATTTAAACATCCACACTTATGCTACAGTAGTAACTACTAGCACTATTCTCTTGAGAAGCAATCAAAAACATACTCCAGTTGAGTCGATATCAACAAAACAAGCAAAATTGGACATAATACTATTACTACAACGATCCATACCAAAATTGCCTCGTGAACATAGCAGGCAGATATACATGTCTTCAAAATCACTTCCGCAATAAATAAAATAGTTCATGACATTTGCTTAAATAATACAAATAAGTAACACCAAACTGCCATATAGTGCCTCCACAGCAAAAAACAGGGAATTTTGGGGCCTACTTATGCCGGTTTATAAACGGCTACAGAGAGTAGAAATAAAGCAACCAGAATTGCATACGGTTGATAGTAATACACAAATGGTGCTTATTATTAAAGTTTCATTCACCAGATGCCATCCAAAGATCATCATCAGACTGTCATAAAGGAAAATCATACAGTAAAGGTAGAAGGCAATAGAAAGTCCAGACAAGTGAAACTAGGTCGGATGATGCCCAACCATGTCGAATGATGCACACTGAACAACTTAATGGCTTCAGCAGAAAATCCATACTGAAAATTTTGGAGATCACTTCATCAATAGGCGCCAAGACCAACTTTCCTCATAAGGGCCGTTGAACAGTCGCTGGAGTAGTAAACCCCTCAAAAAGGTATGCAGACATGATGTGACTACCTACCTGTAATTAACACACAGCTATGTTATAGGCCTTCAGTAGTTTAAGCTGTTCCTCAACTTCAGGTCATTTTGGAATTTAAACATCCACAATTATGCTACAGTAGTAACTGCTAGCACTATTCTCTTGAGAAGCAATCAAAGACATACTCCAGTTGAGTCGATATCAACAAAACAAGCAAAATTGGACATAATACTATTACTACAACGATCCATACCAAAATTGCCTCGTGAACATAGCAGGCAGATATACATGTCTTCAAAATCACTTCCGCAATAAATAAAATAGTTCATGACATTTGCTTAAATAATACAAATAAGTAACACCAAACTGCCATATAATGCCTCCACAGCAAAAAACAGGGAATCCTGGGGCCTACTTATGCCGGTTTCTAAACCGCTACAGAGAGTAGAAATAAAGCAACCAGAATTGCATACGGTTGATAGCAATAGACAAGTGGTGCTTATTATTAAAGCTTCATCCACCAAATGCCATCCAAAGATCATCATCAGACTGTCATAAAGGAAAATCATACAGTAAAGGTAGAAGGCAATAGAAAGTCCAGACAAGTGAAACTAGGTCGGATGATGCCCAACCATGTCGAATGATACACACTGAACAACTTAATGGCTTCAGCAGAAAATCCATACTGAAATTTTTTGGAGATCACTTCATCAATAGGCGCCAAGACCAACTTTCCTCATAAGGGCCTTTGAACAGTCGCTGGAGTAGTGAACTGACTTGGCAACACCCTGCACAGCTTGCAGAGAGACCTCACCACAATACTCAATGACCAAAGACTCTAACTTATGTGCGTGTCCCAGTTCAGTCACTCCAACATCAGTAACTTTATGACACAACCGAAGTGTGAGATTACTCAAGCATGGGGTGTGCGCAATGAAGCGCATCCCAGCATCAGTTACCGCATGACACAATATAAGCTCGAGTGTCTCCAGATGTGGTGAGGATGAGAGGGCCTTCATCCCCTCGTCATCAAAGAAGTTGGCATTGTTGAGCACGAGAACACAAATCGGGCAGGACTGAATGAGCACCAGAAAACCCTCTTGTGTGAATCCTATTTCTGACGGCCAGTCAGCAGCACATCCTGTAAAGCTGAGGTCTACCATCTGAAGCATGCGACAGTTTAGGGCTAGAGCGTGAAGGCTGTCATCAGTAAATGATGTCCTAGTCTCACAGTAGCTGACATCACTAGAGTAGCGCTGCAGGTTGAGCCAAAGTGAGATGCTTTTAAGGTTGCTGCAGCTCCGAGATAATGCAATCATGTCATTGTCATTTAGGCCACGAGCATACTCAAGGCAAAGCTTCTCCAATGCTTTACACTTCCCTAGGAGAACTCGAAGTCCCGCTTCTGGCCAAGTTTTAATACGCGCCAACCTTAAATCCTTCAAACACTCACAACAGAAATCATATATATCCATGCTGTGAGCATCGTACAAGGAGTCATAGACAACATCACCTGGATCAAGAAGATCATATCTTCCTCTTGTGCTCTCAAACTCAAACTTCTGGAGCTTCATCCATCCTGAACCAAACTTTAGGAAATCATAATGATTGATTCCTTTGCAATTCTTCACTACAAGCTCTTCCAACGATCCATCCCTACCAAGGTATTCCAGCCACTCTACGCTGTCGATTTTCTCACAATCAATAAGGTGGAGAGCAGATAGACCTGTGCAACCAACTGCAACCGAGAAAAGCCCGATTGAGGTTATGTTTGGTGTTGAGTTGAGCCTGAGAGACACCAATGTCTTGCAATAAGCTAAACAAGCAAGCCCAGAGTCATCGATGTGTGAGCAGAAGCTTAATGTGAGGTCAATCAGTGAGGAACAGTGAGATGAAAACACAGAAAGGTCTTTGTTATCCAGCTGCTTTCCATGTCCAGGTGTCCAACCAAAGTAGTCGATTTCCACTTTCCGCAGATTTGGGAAGCGGGCGCACAATGATGCTAGTGTTTTTGTAGCGGTGCAAAGACCGGAACCAACACGGATAGCACCCCTTTGATTCCCCTCTATCTTGTAGAGCTGCTTTGACACGAGGGAAAGAGAACTGAGATCACTTGTCCTGGTGATCCTCTTGAGAATCTCTGTCAGCAGAGCCTCCGGTAGGTCCTCCATCGAACAAATTCAGTTCAGCTGTACCAATCATCAGGTAATATATGTCAAGGTTGAGAAAACAACCGAAAGAGCTGGACTCAAACTAATGAACTGTCAGAGTAATGCATGCATGTGATGGTAGATGGAGATCGCACGGGCGGGCGACAGGCACTCATTATTACGAAGAATTCCAACTAGTGATGAAATTTGAGCGCTTTTTGCTGTATCTGTCCAAAACTTAACTGTGTGTTGTTCATAAGCATGGAGATTTATTAAAGTAGCTAGCTAGCACCTTGTCTGCCTCTTGATTATTAGAAAGAAAAATGACAACACATAGCAGAGCCTGAATAATAAACTACTCCATAACTAATTAATAAGAGAATACAAAGAAACGAGCTAGAATTAATGCAAGAGAACTACGTGCTGAATCTGAACCAACGACTTATTTGGAGGCACCTAATTAATAACAAGAAAACCAGAGCATATATGCAAATTAGTTAGTACTTGTAGCTCTTGCTTGGGTAAGAAAGGAAGTAGAGAAATACTACTGTACTTATTTTGCCACAGCCGATGAGTTGAGTTTACAGGGTGGGTGCAGTTATAAGTTATCAATATAGATATTTAACGCCAATCTAATATCTGTTTAACTAGAAATACTACTGTACTTGCTGTAACCCACAGCCGATGAGTTCACAGGGCAAAAAGCCTTACAACATAAATAACAAACTTTATGGATGAGGATGATACTACCGGTTTGGTTTCCCCTATCTAGAAAAAGAAAGCGAATCGGAAAAAAAGACGTCTAATCGGGGAAAGGGAACCATAACTTAATTGTGTGTTGTTCACAAGCATGGAGATTTATTAAAGTAGATAGCTAGCTAGGACCTTCTCTTTCTCTAGATTGTTGTTAGAAAGAAAAATGACAAGACGTAGCAGAGCCTGAATAATGAACTAACTAATTCATAAGAGAATAGAGAGAAACGAGCTATAATTGACGCAAGAAGACCTACGCGCTGAATCTGAACTAACAACTTATTTGGAGGCACCTAATTAATTAATAACAAGAAAAGCAGAGCATATATATCAGTCGTTTTGCCAGCCACAGCCGATGGCACAGGGCAAATATAATATCTGTTCAACTAGAAATACTAGTCACTATTTGCTGTAGCCCACAGCCAATCTAATAATGAACTCACTAAGGGGGAATACAGAGAAACGAGCTGAATCTGAACCAACATATGTGAAGGCACCTAGCTAATTAATAGTAATCTGAACCAACATATACTGTTGAATCTGAAGATGAAACCCAGAGCATATATGCAAATTGGTTAGTAGGTGCTTGTAGGTCTTGGTTGGGCAAGAAAGAAAGTAGGGAAATCAGTCATTTTGCCACAGCCGATGAGTTGGGTTCACAGGGTGGGTGTAGTTATTATTAATAGATAGATAACGCCAATCTAACATCCATTCAACTAGAGAACTTGTGCATTTGCTGCAACCCTAGGCTAGTACTCGGTCAGTTGCAAAAGGCTTACTTTCTAGTAGCAGTACCAAGGAGAATGGCTTTACAACATTAATAACTAAGTTTATGTATCATACTGCGGGTTTGGTATCCCCTATCAATCAGGTTGAATCGAGGAACCACCACAAGGAACGAACAGGGGAGGGAGGGGTCTCTCAGCTCAGGAGAGGAGAAGCGATCGAGAAACAGCGGTACCTTACTTGAGCACGACCTCAGCGGAGGAGATTGAAACAGCGGCCGCTCGAGCTCGGAGGAGAGGAGGGTATCGTTGCCGCCGCCGGTCGACCTCGGAGGAGATGTCCGCAGCGGAGGAGAGGAGAGTGTAAACCCTAGAGCTAGTCCCGCGAGCATCGCATCTTCTAGTTCGTCTCTTTAATAACTAGCAAGTTGCCCGTGCGTTGCAACGGAACAAATGTTGTCATCTTCAGTGATAACGACGGTAGAGATTAAACATAACAAAATATTTATTACATAATCAAGCTGACAGACACTCATTATTACGAAGAATTCCAACTAGTGATGAACTTTGAGCGCTTTCTGTTGTATCCGTCCAGAACTTAATTGTGTATTGTTCGTAAGCATGGAGATTTATTACAGCAGCTAGCAATCAACTTATCTGTGTCTAGATTGTAAGGTAGAAAAAATGACGCTGCAGGCAGGCCACATCATAAAATTAAACTAGCTACCACCATAATCAAGTAGCAGGCAGAGCCTGAATAATGAAGTAAGTAAGAGGGAATACGCAGAATTACTAGTAATTGCTGAATCTGAACATGAAACCCAGAGCATATATGCCAATTGGTTAGTACGTTCTTGCAGCTCTTCTTGGTTGGGCAAGAAAGAAAGAAAGAAAGTAGGGAAATCAATCATTTTGCCAGCCACAGCCGATGAGCTGAGTTTACAGCGCAGGGCCAATCTAATCTAATATCTCTTCAACTAGAAATACTACTCGGACTATTTGCTGCAACCCTAGGCAAAATTCTTACTTTCTAATGGCTACCGATTTGGTTTCCCCTGCCAATCAATCAAGAACAAGAAAGCGAATCGAAATAAAACAGTGTACATTTGGTTTCCCCTATCAATCAATCAAGAACCAACGCGCACGAACAGGGGAGGGAGGAGAAGCGATCGAGGAACGGCGGTACCTTCCTTGAGCACGCACGACCTCAGCGTAGGAGATAGAAACAGCGGCCTGCCGGCGATAGAGAGAACTAATAGGCCGTCGCCGTCGCCGCTCGACCTCGCCGGAGCGGAGAGGAGAGTGTTGTAAACCCTAGAGCGGAGGAGTCTCGAGTCGCATCTGTAATAATTTCCAGCGCAGCGGAGCCGAGGAAGATGGGCCTTCTGCAGCGGCGCCTCGCTCACATGGGCCTTCTGGACCTTTTTTGTTTATGAAAAACACAGAAAAAAAAATCTAAAAGTGTTTCTCAAAAGAAAAGGATAAACTCTAAAAGTAAGAAAACAATATAGAAAATGTATAAAATGTCCAGTAATTTTAAAAAAGTTAGCGTTTGAGTTTTTTTTGTTCGGAATTTCATAACATTTTCCATTTCTCAACTTTTTTTTCACAAATTCAAAAAACATTCACGGTTTCCAAAATCATTAGGAAGTTCTTAAATGTTCACAGATTCGACAATGTCAAGTGCAGCGGCTGCGGTGTCACGCCATCTCGCCTCATCGGCAACGCCACCGACCACGTCCCCGAGGTCGGCCATGACAAGCTAGGTGCTCGTTCTCCCTGCTGCTGCTCTACATCCATCGAGGTCGACCACCAGTACTCAGGTTAGGAGCTGCTGCCTCGTGCTCTCCCGATCTAATGAATCCTGCAACTTCTGGTGATTGATGCGACTGATGAATCGAACCGGGTGGTTGCTGCTGATTTTGCACCGATTTCAGGGGCAGGAAAAGGATTCAGGCCATAAGGACAAGTTCCCGCACACCACATGTTCGATGAAATGCCCAGCAAGGAGCCGACCCGACCAATCAATCTTGAACGGCACATACTTTAATTTGCTTGATTCCCCCTAATTGTCTACACTTGTCAGCCAGCTGACTAATTTTCTGTGCTTACTTTTGTCTGTTGGCTCATGAGGATGAACTGGGGCTGTCTAGAGTGCCACACACATCAATTCGTACCTGAAAAGTATTCAAAAAAACTACGTTATAGGTTTGATCTTGTTTTAAATAGTCGACAGTTTGTTTATGCATGGACAAATTCATTATATCTTTCCTCATATACCACTGCAATTCGTTGAACAATGAAATGTCTCTTCCTCGTTGTGTTGGAATAATAGCGAGTTATAAAGGGAGTGTTCTCTATATGGTTGTGCATCCTGTTGCTAGTATGTCTCTGTTGAGTTGAATTGGTATTTGATTTTCTGATAATGCAATTATGGGACATTGCTGGCTCTCATGCTGTTAGTCACGGCTTTTTCCTATCATCCCATCTCATCCTTTGTTAAGTTTGTATTAGGCATGAAGAAAAAGAAGGTTGTATCTTTGTTCCATGAAAATCTCGCCAACAAGTGCTTGAAATTAAGTGTAGTAGTAAATTGTTTGTTGCTCCATCCTAAGGACAAGGACACCATATGCTCCATCGGCCCATCCCAAGGACAAGGACTACATATCCGTGCCCTACATCCCTCTGTAGGTCCTTTTACTTCTACTTTTCCTGTTGTATGCCTCTATATCCATGTGTTTATGTTCATTTGTTCTTGTTTACAGATCAAACACTTGATGATTGTGATCGTTCCTGCTTTATACAAGGTATTTTTACTTGATACTCAAAACCAATAAAGCCGGATCTGATATCGCGTCAGTTTTTGATTCCATTTTTTTTCATCTTCAGGTTCACGGGAGCAATAATAATAGATAAAAGGAGATATGTAAAAGGAGATATGCATTAGTACATTGCTCCGTCATAAGGACACCGACTACATACTCCGGCCCTACAACCCCCCTTAGTTCTTTTACTTAGTGTACTGTTGTACATTTCTTTTTTGATGCACCTATTTATTTATGTTTACATTCATTTGTTTCCATTTATGCATCAACCATTTGATACTTCCTGCTTGGTCCAAGATATTTTATCTTAATTCCCATATAGAACAATAAAGCGGGACTACATGATATCATAGCAGTTTTACATTTCTTTTTTTTCCATCTTTGGGTTCTTGGGAGCAAATAGTAGATAAAAAGAGACAAATATTAGCAGACCATTTCAAGTAGCCTTGCAGACAACAACCGAAAGAAAGTGTCACATGAGGATATCATGTCCACTGTCTTAAAACAAATATAACATAGACACTGCATACATTTTACAAGCAACCCGCAAAACTAATTGTATTTATGCACTGTTAGAAATCGGCAAGCGAACAAATCGAGAAACAATACCACGGGACACCAATTTTTATGTCGAAAACCCTTGCGGGGAAAACCACAACCACACAATGGTGATCGTTCACTGTATCAGGAGAGTGTCTACAAAATACATAGAATTACAATGAGCCACCAACTCATCCCGAAGTATATATAGGTAGCATATATCAGTGACTCGACCCAAAAGCAGAAACCTAAATCGGCCTCTGCTACGATAGACCCTGGCTTCTCACTAGATTTCAGATCATATATTAATATGCATCCCTTGCTTGCTGTAATGTAAGTGTGCTGAAAGGCACGGGACATGAACTAGAAGAGGGTCGCTGGATGAGCGTTTGGTATGCCTCCCTCATGGTTGGCCTTGCTTGTGGAGAAGATTCCAAGCAAGAAAAGGCCAGCTTAATGAGGAGACATAAGCTGTTCTCTTCTATTGTTGTTGGTGTTGTCACCCGTTGGTCTAGAATATCTTGCACCAGTATAGTTTGTTCTCCATTTAACAAAGTACCGTCTAATAGATCCCTCGGATGCTTCCCCATCAGTAGCTCTAGCACAACAACGCCAAAGCTATAGACATCACATTTCTCTGTCACAACAGATGTGTACAACAGTTCTGCACAACATCGAGCAAAAAACATTAGGACTAGGAACAAATTGACAAAGATGAATGCTTCTGTGGTGATAATAAAGGTTACGCTAGCACATACCAGGAGCTATGTAGTCATACGTTCCTGCTAGTGCACTCCAGTTTGATGAATCAGGCTTAAGAATCCTTGCTGTACCGAAATCAGAGACGAAAGCCTTGAAGGTTGTATCAAGTAAGATGTTGTTACTCGTGATATCTCGATGGATTATAGGTGGACTACAATCGTGGTGCAAATACGATATTGCTTGAGCCACATCATTTGGAAGAGCAATTCTCTTCTGCCAATCGAATTCCTTTGTTAGCTCCTCATTTTCCAGTATCCTGTGGAGGCTACCCTGCTGAATGTAGTCGTAGACAAGATATTTATATGCTGGATGGGAGCAGAATACATACATTTTGACAATGCTTCATTGTCGGATCTGCGATAAGATTTCCATTTCACTGCGAAATCTTCTTTCATCATCTAACTCCTCTTCGCTCTGATGAAGCTTCTTCACAGCAACCAGCTGCCCATCTTGGAGTTGTGCCTTGTAGACGTTGCCATATGCCCCTGTTCCAATGATGTACTTATCATCGAAGTCTTCGGTTGCCCTTACAATACCATCAAATGCTAATCTTCCATCGAAATTCCAAACAGAGAACATGTCCCTTGCTTCGGCGCTTGCACCTTCTTGTGGTTTTTGCTTGTTACGTCTAATCATTATTATGACCATAATTGCAGCAACAATGCAGAAACCCACCACAAAGAACAATTGACAAAAGCAAACCGAGTACCTTTCTCTTATGGTGATCAGCTACTAGAGTTGAATAACAATGTGGCAAGCTAGAGAGGTTACCACACAAATCTTTATTGGGAAGAAACCAACTTGATGAAGCATTTTGGAGTATCCGTGCCGTTGGGACTGGTCCTTCCAGGTCGTTATAGGACACATCGATTGTTGAAAGGCTCACCATGCTTGAGAAGGAGGATGGGATGCTGCCACTGAACCGATTATGTGACAAATTCAGAAATTCTAGCATCTCCAACTTCCCAAGTTGGTGGGGCAACAAACCATTGAGGTTATTGTTGCTCACATCTAACATGATCTGCAAGCTTGCTAAATTTCCAATCGCATCAGGTAAACTCCCACTGAAAATTTCTGACCTACGCACCAGCCCAGGACCACTATGGAGACTGCATTCAAGGTTTGATCTTTTTCGTTACCGACTCGTAGCGCAACGGAAGTAGAGTCGATGACGATCGGCAGTGCAGATCCCCGCAGCTAGGATTTACCACCTCCCAACCGCGAGGATGTATACCCTCATCTGCCCCTCGGACAGCCCTCCAGGAGGCGGTCGGACAGTCCCCCGGACGGTGTCGCGGACAGCCCTTCGGGAGGACCTTCGAAACTCAGACGATCACTCGGACAGCCCTTCGGGAGGACCTTCAAAACTCGGACGGTCACACGGACAGCCCTTCGGGAGGCACTCTCGAACTAAGACCGAAACTACGATCTCTCTACAGAGTTGCACACATACGGTGTCATCTATCCGGCAGGGCTTCGTCGTCCAGAACTAGTTCCTGCCGGAACCCAAACAGCCTTTCGGCTCTACGAAACTATTTCGCGGGGAGGGAGAGAAAAGCCAGACAAGTCTATGGCATGTGTATGAGAGTAAGGATGAAGTTTGGGAAGCCCCCGCACCTCCTATTTATAGGAAAACCAAGGGTAAGATGGGCATTCAAAAATACCAAAGTACCCCCACTTTATGTCTCACATAAAGGGCATAAGGGGAAAAAGGAGTGCCATGTGGAGCTCCAAGGAGGAGCTCCACCCTTGGCCGGCCACCTTCATGCCCCCCCCCCCCCAAAGGGGGTTCCTTGGCCCCTAAGTCCTTCTAGAAGCCTTTTTGCAAAAGACCTAAAAGGTGGCTTTCAAATAAAGTAACCATAAAGCTGATTTCACTATTCATGACGACATTTTTCAGCGTCCGTTCGAACCGAAAATATTTATGTGGGCTTAGAACATTTCCAGTACCCACTAAAATAATTTTCGACGCGTTCCAAAACAATTCCGGATTAGTGATTTTCATCTGCGAAAAGCAAACAAAGCGGTTCCGGCAGCTCCGGAACATTTCCGGTTTTTCTTTCGGAAAATTCCTAGAAGTTTCCAGAATGATTCTGGCACCCTCCAAGAATTATCAGGCGTGTTCCGAAACCAATTTGACTTAATGGTATCCCCTGAAACAACTTTTCAGTTTTACCGGAACTCATCCGGTGACCTCTCTCTTCGGAACTTTTCCGCTGTCTCCGAAACTTTTTTCGGAGACTTTCTCTCAGACTCCCTGTCTAGTATTCAGCAAATAGATGACCCTTAAGCGTGTGACCCTATAGGTTCGGTGAAGTATAGACATGACCCGGAACCCCTTCCGATCAATGATCAACAACGGAGCCGTGGACACCCATATTGACCCCTATACCCACACGAATGAATATTCGAGTGAATCTCTAGTTGCCGTGTGCTATTCCTGTTGCTTCGCGATATGTTACAAATACCCGAGGTGAGACATGTTGGCATCCCCGTGGATCAACAACTTGTCCACTATGCTAGTTACCTCGTTACCGGTATTGTTCTCTTTTCTTGTTACCGTGTTCCGGCATCCCTGTGATCAAATCACCCTGTCGGAGGAGCAAATCCCAATCTTGACCTATCAAGTTACTTGACACACTTTTCCATGAACCCGTAAGCTGCCGTAATAGCCACCCATTTACGGATGACGTTTAACAAACCCCAAAGTTCACGAAGCAAGCACGAAGGAACTCGATACTCTCATGGTCTAAGGAATTATGCAAACATTAACTATCTCTGTGTTATTAACCATTAACTTGTGACGAATGTATCTCACAGCATAACATCAATTCGGGTCTATTCAACACAAGTGTTCTACCAACATTGCGCCCTCAAAATTGCCGGCATAGCCATGCCCATGATCAGGAAAACAGGATCATCATGCAATACTTGAGCCAGTCTTAGAGGCAAGACTAGGAATACATTTTACCGTTTATTATACCACACGTGCATATGAGTTTCCCTCTGGGCCTCGTGGATATTGCAGACTCGAGAATCATTGCAGTTATAGCATGGAATATAAACTTAATTAGGAACATGGGGATAAATAATAACATTTATTATTGCCTCTTGGGCATATCTCCTACAGACTTCCACTTGCACTAGAGTCAATAATCTAGTCAATGCTAATGCACTTTACACCTATTGGCATACTGGTGTAAAATATGCTTCACTTGTGGTATAGCCTGATGTCCAACGAATCTGACACATTCAGCTCTGTGTGTATCTTTGCATATCCTCGCGTTTTCACGCTTTCACAAAATTCATATTTTGTGTGGACTTGGCTTTGTATATATGTGAATCACTGGTCGAACCTTGATTCCTCAGACTGAGTTATGGAGCAACTATCTACAATAGTGTCCCATTGACCAAAGCCATCTTGGAACCATACTAAGTTCATGAACGAACTATATGATTCAACATCTTCTTTTTCGCTTCCAAAACGTCAACATACTTAGCCTTTGTTATAGAATTCGCCACAGTAACCTGTTTAGAACAATTTCAACTTACTGTGCCACCGTATTGTGTATTACACAAAACCTTAACTTAAATCGAAAAATTGCATGGAGCATTGATGAAGACTGCATCGATGTAATTACTTACAACGAGCACTTCATAATCTCTGCTTGCAAGAAAACATGTCATCAGTGCTACTTTAGTACTCAATGACATATTTCACTGTTGTCCTTTGATCAGTACTTTGATCACTTTGGTATCTATACTCGCAACAGTTTGGGAGTATCGGACATATCTGGTTGTTTTACATACCATGGAATACATGATTAATCCAAACACAAGAGTGTGTGGAATCTCCATCATGTATTTTCACTACACCACGACACCACAACGGCGACATGCATCTGTCGGTATAGCTGTACATTAGCGACACATTATTTGTCAGAAACAATGCCGACACACTAGTTGTCCACGTTGTTTAGTTCATAGGCATTCTATCTGTCGGCAGTTGACTAACAGTCCCCGATAAAAAATGTGTCGGCATATGTACCTTTAGCGGGTAGATTATGTGTCGGGAATGCTCTTCAACGAAAAAAGTGTCGACGTTTCTCAAATCCAGTCCACCAATTTTCATGCGCGCGCCACGATCCATATTGAGAGGCTATGGCCGAGCGCGCGAGAGGCCCAAATGCCAGATATTTTCAAGTCACCGGGCTCCTCTGAACACAAGCACACACTCTCACCCTTGAGGCCACACACAAACCTAAATCTAGATCGCCACCAGCCGCCGCCACTCTTCATCCCCGTCGATTCGGTCATGGCGCTGCACCTCCCCCCATCGCCGGCGCCACCCGAAGCTCCCGTCCAGCCCGCGATGCAGCCCCACAACCCGCAGCCTGAGGTGCCGCCCCATCGTCAGGTCATCCGGCGACCGCCGCCGCGTCCGCCGATTCGGTCGCGCCGCTGCCCCTCCACCGTCGGCGGCGCCACCCGAAGCTCCTGCCCAGCCCGCGGTGCACCCCGAGGTCGTCGTCCTGGTGACGGCCACCCGACTTGTCCACCGATTTGCGCCGTTGCTCTCCGACTGCCTTTAGTGCCCCACTGCCTCCCGGAGCTTCCTTCCAGCCTGTGGTGCTGCCATCCACAGCCAAGGAGCCGCACAACCCACTACATCCCGAGGTGCCACCCAGTCGTTCCTCTTCCACCTCCCGTGATGGCTCCCCTATTCCCCCTTGTCCTTCCCTCCTCTAAATCCAACCGTTCCATGCTGTAGCTAAGCTTAATCATGGGTTATTCTTTTATGTGATTCCTAATGCTTGTGTGATATTGCCCATGAGATCTTCCTGGTCTAGCGGTGAACTGAATGATATCATCTCTGCAGCGTCTTCATTGAATCTATGTACAGAGGGGAAACTCCACGCATCATAAGCAGCACAAACATTGCCAAAGACGAGGATGATCTTCCCTGAAGAACTACTGGTGGTTCAGACCACCCATCTGGTTGTTTACCAACACCAAATCATGACCAGGAGACTATCCTACTCACCATCAAAGAGGCTTCTGAAGCTTGGTCAACGCCTACATGAGGTCAGAATAGTATTCATTAAGCAACACTGGATATTACTTTTTCTTATCATGTTTTCATGGCACAATATCTATATTGATAGGAATAGACTGAACTTACATTTCCCTATTTGTGCAAATGGTCATCTTAATTATCCCATCATTATCCGTAGATTTGAATGAAACATATGGCTTATCATTAGCTTATAGTTCTAAAAAGTTTACACTTGAACCTTCGCCCATGTTGCAAATTTAGAACAATCACAGCATAAACATCTGAAACTGAAATGATACATTTATTGTGTTATAGCCAGATATATTTTCCTACAACAGTTTGGCTTATCTTTGTTGTTTGCTTATTTTGAACTTCCATGACAGGACCAACCTATAACTCGTATGTGCCGCTGGATAAGGCCATGTCTTTCGTGGCCGGTGCTTGGCTGATATGTACATGGATACTATTAAAGAATGCTACAAACATATATGGTAGACGATTGTGATCAACGTCTCTAATTTTCTAAGAAGGCAACCTGTTATACTCATTTATTTCGCATGTCACCATGTGGCAATGATTTATGCTCTTCTCTGGCAATAAGGTGTCCATGATGTGTCTTATTTGAATTATACTCCACGACATTCATCATCATCCCCTCCTCCATGAGCTTCACCGTCTCCGTGCTCCACTCCTCCAACCATATCCAGCAGGGTCATCAGATCTGTTGCTAATGTGGCTATGGCGAGCTCCTTTCCTCTGAGCGCGAGGCAATTGAGGGAGGGGCTAATGTTGCCTTCTTTTTTTGTGTCCCGCTGCACGTCCATCATTCCGCCCATAGAATCACGACCTATAAAAGCTCCAAACTCTGCTAATTAATATGCACAACAAAGTAATTAATGATACACAAATTAAATGTTTTTTTGTTTTTCTGCACTACTAGTATCGATGTTACTTCTGTTTCAGAATTTCAGTCACGTGCATCTATCTCTATCTATCTACCAACCAGTGGATTCAACTCTTGTGTTTTAGGATTATGAAAGGTTGATTTAAGCCAGCTTCAGAAAGAGCACAAGGCATACAGGAAGACCGAGGAGGAGGGGATCAATGCACTTTTGAATCACCACCTCCATTTCTGTGCAGTTTTTCTCAAGGTCAGCTTAACCAATTCCATTCTGAAAATCATGTTGCATATATTCACTTCTCATCATTTCACAAAAAGAAACAAAAAAGGAACTTACAGATGCAAGCTGAAACGCTGGTGATCGAGAAGAACAGTATGCGAATGGCATCATCAAGCTCATCAAACAACATCACATCACAAACCTTGTCATGGGAACATCTTCCTTATCACCATGTATCCAGACCAAATACACCTTCATAACTAGGTTTCATCAATAAACATGCACATCAAAATTGCGTGCGGATTAAATAGGAGGTCCTATTGTTTAAAAGTCTATTTGATCCACTTGTTCATAGTAAATACTGATTTGCACCAAACTTGAGTCATGCCTTATTCCAACTCAGGCATCCCTGCATTATGCATATACGTGATTTTGTTTTACTGCTAGCAATGTGTCCCATTTATTTTATGCTTCTTAGATGTTCGCCTTAAACTGGTGCACATAAGTTTCACTAGTCCGGTATAAACGACATGTTTAAGAACTACATTTCATTCTTTTTTTCTGTAGGTTGTAATGGTTCAATTATCTCATCTGCTGGCGCATCTCTCCTCTCTCATCTTTTTTGTCCCTAAACGTGCATGCCATTTAATTTTTCTTGTTCTTCTGGCAATTCACATCTCTGTATATTCTTCCTTGGTACCCCATTATTAAGTTTTTGTCTATTTGATATGTATGTTCATAAGTGAATACCGATTTTTGCAGCGACATTGATATTCGAATTCTACATTTCACTAGTAGTCTGTGAATCAGTAGTGAAGGTGCAGCCACCACGGACAGAAGGCGGACGGATGAGCCTAGGTACAGCTAAGGGTGGGCATTCGGTTTATATGGTTAGTTCGGTTTGGTTTATTCAGGTTTTTTTTATTTCGATTTGTGTTAAATGAGAACTGAGATAATCCTAACAAAAACAAAAATCGAATATTACTTACCAGAATTTATCGGTTTGATAACTATTATATTGAAAACAATAGAACTGAATTAATTAAGTGCAACGTGAGCCATATGTTAGTTACTTTCCATTCCGATGCACTAGTAGTCTAGTGCTTGCATGAATCAAGGTGTACTTGCTGGAGGAGTACGATTCGCCTGTTTGGAATTATTCACATGACTGATGGGCTGGGTGTATGCCGTATGGGGCTTTGGTGCACACGAGGGATAAAGTGGTCACATGTAGTATGGGTAATTCGGTAACATACATATTACTTGATAGGATAAAATATATTTTAGTCATCTTCCTGTTCCAACGTAAGCTATGATCTGATGCTAATGAATGGTTATTTCTTTAGATCAAACCTTGCAGCAACTCTCGCTTCTGCTAATGTTTATTTCTTCCGGAATTATTTCCAATGTAATATATATATATATATATATATATATATATATATATATATATATATATATATATATATATATATATATATATATATATATATATATATAGGACTAATTTTCTGTACTCCTGGGTGTATGTACTCCCATCCTTAATATACCCCGTATACGCATTGATTATACCGCTTTATCATTCTCAATATACTTCATTAAATATTCTAAGATACCTCAATACAAGTTCTGTTGAAAAAATATCAGTTCCGACGTACTTTTTGTAATATACCTTTTTCACATATAAACAAATCAGTATATACATACACCTTTAAAAATATGTAGACTCGCATGAATTTTTTCATGAAACTCATTTTGAGGTATCTAGTAATTATTAATGAAGTATATTAAAAATAATAATGAGGTATAAAAGATTCATCTATGTGGTATATAAGGAGCGGGAGTACGTACTCCCAAGAGTACATAGCCATTTTCCTATATATATATATATATATATATATATATATATATATATATATATATATATATATATATATATATATATATATATAGGACAAATGTTTGGTACGACCGGGTGTAGTTACTCCCACTTTTGTTTCGTATGTTATAGGTAGTATCTATCATTCCAAAGCGTATGTATGCGTAGTATGTAGTATATAAGGATGTTTAGGTAGTATATATACTACTTTTTAGGTAGTATGTCTCATATTTTGAGCATATACTTTTTTACGTACAAATATGTACATATTTAATAAATATAATAAAAATATGAGTCTACTTGCAATTTTTTTCATAGAACTCACTTTGGAGTATCTTAGATATAGTATACGAACATACTAAAAATAATAAAATAGTATATATACTATCACATGGTAGTATATGAGACATGGGAGTAACTACACCCGGTAGTAGGATGTATTTTCCCTATATATATATATATATATATATATATATATATATATATATATATATATATATATACTGATAAGAAAAAGTGACCATGCAAAAAAAATTGTTCTCGCTTCTGCAAATGTTTATTTTTCCACTCTTATAACTTGTGTGGTGCTTCTCTCTTTGTGATTGTTTTACCTGTATGTTTTTCCAAATAATGTGAGTGGTAGTGGTGCAATCGACCATAAGTGTGCAATATTTTTTTGTAGCGGTACTACAGTAGATGATCATGCCCAAGTTTTAAATGAGCATATGCTTTGAACTGGGCCTATAGATGATGGGAGAGCATGTTGTAATTAAATGGACTATGGATGAACTGAGAGGTCTTAGATACCTAACTAGAGTTCATATGTCTGCTAGATGAAAGATCTGCTTATCTTAAGGAATCAGTAGTTCCTAAATTCAAATCAAGAGTCTAGTCAAATTGCTATTATGTTCTGTCAGATCTAGTCTATTGACAAAATAGGAATTGCTTGCTCTTTTGCAGTTACAATAATTAGCAGAGTTGCATGGTCTTACAATGTATATGAGGTGGTTAGTTGATTAGTTTTTTCTGCTTGTATTGCAGGAGAATCTAGAATGCTTATACGTGACCTATACAGAACGACCTCTCCAGTAGGTGAAAACCAAGTAAGGAGGTGCTTTCAGATTCAGTTTTCCGAGAAGCGACTAGTGAGCATGAAAGAAACAATATTTTAATATTCTGCAAACTTATGCGTCAACATACAATAGTTGATCATTCACATATGTTCACATGTATGCATCAACTTCTGTTTTTGGTTGTTTGGACTCAAGAGTAACTCAGAAGTTTGAACAAATGCTACTATGATAGTACTGCTAAAACATATGAGGGCTTTTGCAGGGTCAAATGGCGGAAAGTATCAAGTTGAAGATATTATGGCTTTTGTTAATGGAATGCATGGGCAACCTATTTTCTTCAAATGGACGTTGATGTTGGTTTGGTGATCGAAGACTTGGTCTCTTCCATAGTGTTTTGTAGAGTGATCGAACACTTAGTCTCTTATGAACCTGGCACATATTTTGTAACATGCCACGACTTGTATGTTGACTTGCGTATTTCTTTAATGGTTGTAGCAAAATTGAGAGATGAAAAGTAATGAATCTTCAATATATGTTGAATAAATGCATTGATCAATGGCATCTTGTGATGAATAGAAGAGTGCAATTGTTTGTATATCTACTGCAAAGTGAACATGAATTGAATATTTTGAATTTAATTTCATGTTAATATATGGTGCATTTGCATTTGTGCTGAATTGTATAACCTTGGCAGCAAATGTGTCGGCAGTAGTATTGGAGGTCGCAAAGACTATTGGCATAACATACTGACATACAAACCGTCGGGGTAGCAATGGCCGTTGCACTATCTGTCGGCATAGTGCACTGTCAAACCATCTGTCGGCATAACATAGTCTGTCGGTGTAGAAATGTCTGTCGCTATAGCCTTCACCAATCCGGTCATACTATCTGTCGGAATAGATTTATCTGTCGGTAAAGACCTTTCCCGGCAGGACTATAGGCGACAGCTCCTTTCTGTCGGCAAAAGTCTTTGCCGACACTAAATGTGTCGCCTTAGGTGACCTATGCCGACAGATTATTTGATGGTGCTTTGAGTGTCGTGGTGTAGTGTTTGCTCATCAGTGTTTTGGGACACCGAGTCTTACAAAACTCTTTCCATGTGACTTCGGCAAGAATCACTCCTTGGCGGTTTTAGTGCTAAATTGTTTTAGCATCTTGTCAATATGTATTTTTGCTTAGCCCCATTAGGCAAATCTATCTCCATAGATCATTATGCCTAATAGCAAGGCTATTTAGCCCAAGGACTTCATCGAAAACTATTTTCAAATGAAGTCCTAATTCGTGTAAAGAAATTTATTTCCAATTAACAATGTGTCAAGCACACAAGGTTTTAGAAATATTATTATGCTCCCACTTACTTTCTTGAAACCACAAGCATCTTCATTATCCATTGATGAAATCAAACTCTTTTGATCATTTCATCAAAACGAAGATTCCAACTCCATTTGCTCTCTTCTGTCCATTGCTGGAACTCTGAAGTTTGCATACTCACTAGCATCCTTTGGATCGACAATACTTTGGACTGTATCACATACAAATCCTAGTTTGTTTTCCCATTTCATGGAAATTCTTTCGTCATCCATGTTTCATATCTCATGATTGAAATACGTATTCATTGCTAGTTCAACCAGAACCGACTTTAAGCATCGCTATGGTGAAAACAACCTCATCGTAGTCAACTCCTTGAACTTGTTATTGCAACAAGTCGAGCTTTATGGATAAAACATTTTATCCACATCAGTTTATAGTTTCATAAATATTCGTTAGATTCTAAGTCTTCCGAAAGGTGTATCAAGGTTTTAATCTTGAATCACTTATATGGAAACTATCTCGGATTGTATTGGCATTTAGCCAATTCCAGAGTCAGGGCCCATCAACGCTTCCTTGTGTATCGTAGGTATACTGTTGTCTAACAACAATATCTCGTATGCGCACCTGAGGGGTTTGCACGAGTTTTTCCTACGTGGTTCAGCTGCAAGTTCGACCGAAGTCCATACATCTCATGTAGAGGCTTCCGTATCAGTCGCAGTAGGAAACTCTGGAATTACTTCCAAGGTCTCTTTCCTTTGATCTGATGACGAAGATACTGTTTATCTCGTCGACTTGCACTGTTCTCCCACTCACCCTTTTGAAAGAACAATTTTCTTCAAAAACCATACCGTTCTTTGTGGCAAAAACCTTAGCCTCGGTATAGTGGTGGGGGAATACCCAATAACTTGGGATAACCTAAAAAGTAGCACTTGTCTGATTTGGAATAGGTTTGTAACCTTTTACACAAGCCCCATATTCCAAATGTTAAGAAAAGATATAACATGGTTTGGGCGTACCATACCATGACGTCATTTCAACAGACCTGATGGAGCTCTTTTCAGTGTAAAAGCCGCAGTCTCTAAAGCATCACTTTAAAAGGGATAATGGAAAATTTATTTATGTCATCTTTGATCTTACCATGTCATGAATGGTTTGATTACATCTTCACGGACTCTCCACTTGCAGTGGTGTTCCGGGAGGTGCAAGTTATGAAACCCCTTTCACAACTCATCAGACATTCGCTAAACTTGTAACTCAAATATTCCTTTCTGCAATCGAATTGTAGAAACATAATTTTCTTGTTACAACAACTTCTACTTCATTTTTCAAAACCTTTTGAATGATTTCAAAAGATCCAGACTTACGTCTCATCAAGTAAATATCCATATATTTACTTGAGTTATTTCTGAAGAGAGATAAATCCACTACTTGCAACAACATTTATTGAACTACACACATCAAAATGTATGATCACTAATAAGTTTGTTGCTCGTTCCTTATGGCATGTGAACGGTATTTCAGTCACTTCACTTTTTGGAAGAAAGTTGCAAGTGTCAGATGATTTAAAATCAAACGACTCCAAAATCCATCATAATGGAATTTTCCATGCGGGTTTCTCCAATGTGACCAAATGCAGTGCCACACTTGTGTGGTATTCTTTTAGTCTTGCGACATTTAGCGTCAGTGTTATGGATGTATCATATTTCCATCAATATTCATAACATACATCCCATCTTGGATGGAAGCATGGCCCTTCATGTTATTCATAATACTGAACAACAATTGTTCTTTTATGAACAACCCTTTTGCAACAAACATTGTGCACTGGGTTAGAGTGTATGAAACTCTAAAATGAATTATGAAAGTAAACACAAAGGTAATATAATATATTAATATCATTATTCATAACATACATCTCATTCATAATGAAAGTATGGCCCTTATGTTTATTCATAACACCGAACATCAAAAGTTCTCTTATGAACAACCTTCTTGCAAGATACCTTATGCAAAGGGCTAGAGTGTGTAAAGCTCTAAAATGAATTATGAAAGAAAATACATAGGTAATACACCGATGGAAGGTATAGTAACTTTTACTATGTTCCCAGCGTGTATCAAGACCTCATTCCTGGCTAGTCTTTTAGGCCATGGTAGTTCTTACATCGATTTGCAACAGAATGCAACCGAGCGGGTATCTTTGCGATCAACTCACAATCCCCAAGAATTAGTGATTAACATGTTTAACCATAATTCCCAAGAACTTTATCTTTGACCAGCCTTCCATACATCAAAAACTTGTATGACATTCATACATGAGCTGGATATTCCAGTCTTCTCTCTTTTTGCCTTTATACTTCTAACAGTTTAACTTTCAGTATTTCTCCTACTCTCAGAAGAAGCACTCAACTTAAGAGTGGCGTTAGCCCCGGACTTCCTAGGCGTGAAAGTTTTACTAACACCCTTTGGACACTTCCTTTCTCTTTAAGTTGTTGTTTTATTCACCTTTCATCATATGACAGGCGTTCTTCTGGATCCCTCTCTTATCAGTCAAATGCATAGTAAACACCTTTACTAATAGTTTGCAAACAAATATTGCTTTGGATATTTCATATCTTTCAGCCTTTGTTTGTATCTGAAAATTAATTTTTAGTTCCATGAATATCACATAACTATCCCAAAACTTTCGAAGTTTGGGTCTCATGGAAGCAAACGTATTGCACTTGACTGAAACGGAATTCTAGCTTTTGGATCGAAGGACGAGAGTCACATGATCCATAGCATTAGCGGGAGAATACCGAAAGCATGCGATAGGACAAAGTCCTTCTCGGCACTCTTGAGGACAATCCTCACATTACGTTATCAATCGTAAAGTTTTAACCAGATAAATAACAGCTTATTAAATTTTAATAGGGAAGGTGGAAACGCGAGCCATTATACTACCACTATTTATGCAAATCACACTTAGACAGTGTTCAACATTAATTGCACTAAGAATTAAAATAATTAGTTCTAAAGTGTGCTCGCACTCAAATCAATATCTCTCATAATTGATTGTGAGTGATTCAAGATCCGCATTTCAATTCAACGCTATTGATGTGGACATCACTGATGACGGGAATTTTAATCGGTAGGCAAACTTGCCAATCACATCTTTATGTGACTCTTGTTCATCTTTCGATGGGTGTGTTCCGAGCTCAGGACTATCCTGCCTGAACGTCAAAGACAACCAAGTGATCTTGCTGCGAGGTCTGACCTCACCCGCCTCATTCCTCTCAATTCGTTCGTACCCATGTGGACATGGCGCACCCCGAAAAGATACGAATTTCAGATAGTGCTACACTTGGGTGAACACTAACTACTTTGATATTTTAAAGTGAGAGATCACCCTAATAAAAAGCGACTACCGTGCAATCAAGAAGGGTGCATCATAAGGGATAAACATCTCAGGCAATTCATAATTAGCATGACATGGTATAGCCCCTTCTGACGAAGAAGTCAATCATTTCTTCATCTTCGGCATTTGCGTCGGTGTTCACCTTCGCGAAGATTGCCACCACCTTGTTGATGCATCAGATAATATTGCTATCTCTATAGCTAATAAAATAAGTGCATTACTCAAGGTTGACACGTAGGTCATTAAAGTGACAATCATATGGCTCCAGCCATCATGCCGAATCATGACACGCAGGTCATGTTAATTTACATCATATAGTCATCTCATACATAATCAAATTAATATGAGCATTGCTATACCACATCACATGCTCATGCAAACCCTCCTGCAAAACCAAGTTAGACGCCTCTAATCGGTTTATGCAAGAACTTTGTTTTTCGTGGCTTATAAGGTTTCGAAACAAACCGAAGCTACCAACATCCATCATCAAGTATGATAATTCAAGTTGCTAGATTAACTTTGCGGGGTGTATGAAACACGAGATAATAAAATCTCGAGTCCCATACTGAACTTCGTCATACGCATGACCCCCGTGCAGATCATATCTGCATTGCCCTTTCGTCTGCGAAATTTCATCTTTCTTTTTAACTACAGTGGAATTCAATGAACTGTTAGCACTTCGTTGATCAATCAGGATCGCGGATTGCCAGAACATTGAAACTCCACCATGCTGTTATCAAGATCAGAAATATGCAAATCCCAAGGAAGCAACAAGAACATCGGGTAATAGATTTCATCTGCTACCCGCACAAATAATTTTCAGTAATAGAACTCATCTACTACCTAATTATATTGTGCAACACCCATACATCTCTATGTATTCTAGATCGCAACCTGCATCTACGCATAGCACGGCTCTGATACCACTGTAGGGTAACGCAGCAGAAAACAAAAATTTCCGACCTACGCACCAGCCCAGGACCACTATGGAGACTGCATTCAAGGTTTGATCTTTTTCGTTACCGACTCGTAGCGCAGCGGAAGTAGAGTCGATGACGATCGGCGGTGCAGATCCCCACAGCTAGGATTTACAACCTCCCAACCGCGAGGATGTATACCCTCATCTGCCCCTCGGACAGCCCTCCGGGAGGCGGTCGGACAGTCCCCCGGACGGTGTCGTGGACAGCCCTTCGGGAGGACCTTCGAAACTCGGACGATCACTCGGACAGCCCTTCGGGAGGACCTTCGAAACTCGGACAGTCACACGGACAGCCCTTCGGGAGGCACTCTCAAACTAAGACCGAAACTACGATCTCTCTACAGAGTTGCACACATACGGTGTCATCTATCCGGCAGGGCTTCGTCGTCCAGAACTAGTTCCTGCCGGAACCCAAACAGCCTTTCGGCTCTACGAAACTATTTCGCGGGGAGGGAGAGGGAAGCCAGACAAGTCTATGGCATGTGTATGAGAGTAAGGATGAAGTTTGGGCAGCCCCCTCACCTCCTATTTATAGGAAAACCAAGGGTAAGATGGGCATTCAAAAATACCAAAGTACCCTCACTTTATGTCTCACATAAAGGGCATAAGGGGAAAAAGGAGTGCCATGTGGAGCTCCAAGGAGGAGCTCCATCCTTGGCCGGCCACCTTCATGCCCCCCCCCAAAGGGGGTTCCTTGGTCCCTAAGTCCTTCTAGAAGCCTTTTTGCAAAAACCCTAAAAGGTGGCTTTCAAATAAAGTAACCATAAAGCTGATTTCACTATTCATGACGACATTTTTCAGCGTCCGTTCGAACCAAAAATATTTATGTGGGCTTAGAACATTTCCAGTACCCACTAAAATAATTTTTGACGCGTTCCAAAACAATTCTGGATTAGTGATTTTCATCTGCGAAAAGCAAACAAAGCGGTTCTGGCAGCTCCGGAACATTTCCGGTTTTTCTTTCGGAAAATTCTGAGAAGCTTCCAGAATGATTCTGGCACCCTCCAAGAATTATCAGGCGTGTGCTGAAACCAATTTGACTTAATGGTATCCCCTGAAACAACTTTTCAGTTTTACCGGAACTCATCCGGTGACCTCTCTCTTCGGAACTTTTCCGCTGTCTCCGAAACTTTTGCCGGAGACTTTCTCTCAGACTCCCTGTCTAGTATTCAGCAGATAGATGACCCTTAAGCATGTGACCCTATAGGTTTGGTGAAGTATAGACATGACCCGGAACCCCTTCCGATCAATGATCAACATCAGAGCCGTGGACACCCATATTGACCCCTATACCCACACGAATGAATATTCGAGTGAACCTCCAGTTGCCATGTGCTATTCCTGTTGCTTCGCGATATGTTACAAATACCCGAGGTGAGACATGTTGGCACCCCCGTGGATTAACAACTTGTCCAGTATGCTAGTTACCACGTTACCGGTATTGTTCTCTTTTCTCGTTACCGTGTTCCGGCATCCCTGTGATCAAATCACCCTGTGTCTGGCCAGACGATGATGGATACCGTAATACCGAGAGGGCCCAGAGATATCTCACCATCGTCGGAGGAGCAAATCCCAATCTTGACCTATCAAGTTACTTGACACACTTTTCCATGAACCCGTAAGCCACCGTAATAGCCACCCATTTACGAATGACGTTTAACAAACCCCAAAGTTCATGAAGCAAGCACGAAGGAACTCGATACTCTCATGGTCTAAGGAATTATGCAAACATTAACTATCTCTGTGTTATTAACCATTAACTTGTGACGAATGTATCTCACAGCATAACATCAATTCGGGTCTATTCAACACAAGTGTTCTACCAACATTGCGCCCTCAAAATTGCCGGCATAGCCATGCCCATGATCAGGAAAACAGGATCATCATGCAATACTTGAGCCAGTCTTAGAGGCAAGACTAGGAATACATTTTACCGTTTATTATACCACACGTGCATATGAGTTTCCCTCCGGGCCTCGTGGATATTGCAGACTCGAGAATCATTGCATTTATAGCTTGGAATATAAACTTAATTAGGAACATGGGGATAAATAATAACATTTATTATTGCCTCTTGGGCATATCTCCTACAGTTGTTGTTGTTGATCTTCAAGGATTGTAGTTTTGTGCAGGCTCCTAGTTCCTCACGTATTGATCCACTCAGTCTATTTCCAGATATACCAAGGTATCCTAGATTGCTCAGCTTTTCTATCTGTGTAGGTATGGGTCCGGATAATTGGTTGAATGATAAACTTAGTCTGTATAGATTAGTTAAACTGCAGATTTCTGGTGGAATCTCACCGCTGAGATAATTAGAATTGAGTCTTAGGGCGTGTTCGGCAACTCGCTGGCTTCCAGCTTCCCGGAAATCCTCGGCGGAGCAGCTCCGAACACCCTAACTCCACGGAGCCAGATCTGAGAAGCTGGCCCGATTTCCTTCACAAATCGCGGAGTACCTCATCGCCAGTTCCACGGATCGGCGATTCCCGGAGCAGTGGAAAATTACGGATGGAATGCCACCGCCTAGTCAAAACTGACCGCTTCGGCCGCGTCTGTCCAACCCCACCCAACCCAGCGCCCCTCGGCCTCACAAGCGACCCCAGGTCCCCAACCCCACCCGACCCAGCGCCCCTCACCCGCGACCCCAGGTCCCCAACTCGAACCCTACCTCGAAGCTGACCTAGCCGCCGCCACAGCCCCGACCTCCCTCTCCTCTGGCGACCTCCCTCTCCTCCGGCGACCTCCCTCACCTCCGGCGACCGCCCGGCGGCGCGCCCCCACTTCCCCGAAGATCTCCTCCGCCCGCGCAGGATCGCCCGCGTCCGCCCGCGCAGGATCTGCCGCGTCCGCCCGCGCAGGATCTGCCGCCTCCGACCTCCTTCTCACCTCCTCCCTCAAGCCAGTGCAGCAGTTGTGTTGCCCACCCCTGACCACCATCAGCAGCTCAAGGTGAGCTCAGCACATCCTGTTATGTGTTTTGCTACTGTGAATAAAATTGTTTGTGTCTTTTGGTATTGAAATTGTAGTGTATTATGCTACTGAAATTCATGTGTATTTTGCTACTGAAATTGTTGTGTATTTGCTACTGGTTACTGAAAATATTGTGTACCACACATTGTAATTTTGCAATACGTCCAGAATTATGGTATGTATAATTGCTAGTGACACCACATTGTCCAGATTTCATGTTATATAATTGCAGTACCACTTTTGTAAACTAGTGTCAAGAAATGGCTGCCGAATGGACCGAGGAGAACACTAGGCTAATCGTTGAGTTGTTTGTCAACCAAGTGCGGAAGGGTAATAGGCCAAACACTCACTTGACACCGAATGCATATGAAGAGGTTGGTAATGAGTTCAAAATGAGAAGCGGACTGTCATACAAGCAGCCCCAAATTAAAAATAAATGGGACAAACTGAAAAGTGATTACAACATGTTCAAGAAACTCAGACTAAGGGAGACAGGAGGGGGATGGGACGCTGAGAAGAACACTGTCAAACAAGATTCTGAGTGGTGGAAGAAGGCAGCAAAGGTGAGTTGTAATGCTTTTGTTTTACTTCTTGTAATTAATTAACTTTGAAAACCGAATGTGTTAATATTTGATGTTTAACTACAGGACATTCCAGGTTGTGGCAAGTTCAAGAAGCAAGGGCTTCGCAATGAAGAGGGATTGAAGGTGATGTTTGAAGACATCACTAGTGATGGTACTGATCATTGGAATCCTTCTTCAGGCGTACCACCTCCTTCTAGTGCAGCATTAGCAGATGTCATCAATATTGATGCCATCCAAGATGTTGATAATGATGACACCGAAGATCAGGCAATTCCAGGTGATGCTGGAGCTAGTGGTTCGACACAGAAGAGGCTTGGAAAGTTTGTTCATGATGGTAGCAAGAAGCCGAAGACTGCACTTGTGATGCAGGAGCAGATTACAAGGATTGGTGATATCGCTGAGAGATCCCAATCATATTTTGAGTCTTTCATGAAGAATGATGATGTTGCTTCTGTCAAGTCCGTCATGGATGCGGTTTTGGAATGTGGGGCAGAAGAAGGGAGTGATGAGCACTACATTGCCACTGAGTTGATGGCCAGGAGAGACATAAGGGAGATTTTTATGCACATGACCGTTGGGGCTCGCAAGAGTTGGCTCCGTAGAAAGTATGACCACAAGTATCCATAGTAGATGGTTAGCTATTATGTATGTGTGGTGATTGCTTACGTACTATGGTATCGAGACTATTTGTTTGCTATATTGAACCTTTATTTCCTATTTGGCTTGTAACAACTATTTAGATAATATCTATAAATTACTATCTATTATGTGCTTGGTTTTTGTTGAACTAGTGTATATGATGATAACTATTTTGTGATTGTGATTTTGTTTATGTGTAGATGTCTGACAGTGAAAGTGATGCTGAGAATGACTATCAACGGAAGAGAAGGTTGGTTTGCCAGCATGCAAAAACAATGACTATCCTTTCTTCAAATGCAACGAACATTGTTCAGAAGTATAGTGAATCTTGGTTGTTGAAGGCTGAGCCTAGGACTTCTATTCTCAGTGGTTTTGGATGGTTGCAAGAGACTATTGACACACCCGGAGAGACATACAGAATGTTAAGAATGAGTGCAAGGGTATTTTTCGATCTTCATGACTTGTTGGTCGAAAGGTATGGCCTCGAGCATTCCCCCTTTGTTAGCAGTTATGAGTCTCTTGCTATGTTCTTGTGGACCTTGGGTGGTTGCGAGTCAAATAGGAGAACACAAAACCGTTTCAAACATGCAGCCGATACTGTCAGCCGCAAATTTCATGACGTACTAAATTGTGTGATCCGTATGTCATCTCACTACATCAAACCAAAAGACCCAAATTTTCGAGTTGTGCATCCTAGGATTAAGAATGATAGAAGGGCCTACCCACATCTTAAAAATTGCATTGGTGCAATAGATGGGACTCACATTAGGGCCGTCATTGCCCCGATCAGCCAAGTGAGATACATTGGAAGAACAAGTGCAGTTACTCAGAATGTGATGGCAGTATGTGACTTTGACATGCATATCACTTATGCTTCTATTGGACAACCTGGTGCTATGCATGACACAAGTGTTCTATATCATGCAATTGACCAGGACAGGCTCACCTTCCCGCATCCTCCAAAGGGTGAGCATTTTTTTTGTTAATCCATTTGGTGTAATCATGGTAGAACTAATAGGCACAATGTCTTTGTTTTGATTAGGCAAGTACTACCTTGTGGACGCCGGCTATCCTAATCGAAAAGGATATCTTGCACCATACAAAGGAGAAAGGTATCATGTTCCTGAGTTCCATAGAGGTGTACCCCCTACTACTCCTGTCGAGAAGTTCAATAGGATCCACTCGTCCAAGCGTAACGTCATTGAGTGTACCTTCGGAGTATTGAAGATGAAATGGCAAACTCTTCTCAAGATGCCAAAATATAGCGTTGATACCCAGAAGATGATTGTTGCTGCATGTATGACATTGCACAACTATATTCGCGCTCATGATAGAAATGATATCCACTTTCAGAGGTTCGACAGGGATCCGGATTATGTGCCAACAATTCCGGAAAGATATAGGCGGTACGTTGTTCCTCCTGGTGCTTCGGATTCATCAACTCCGGAGGCAAACGGGGATGACATGGATGACTTTAGGGATGAGCTAGCTACCGCCATTGCCGAAGGATGGTGATGAGCAAGCCACGTTGGATACATCCTATTAGATTTGCAATACCGTTTTGCAATTATGATGCTTTTGCACTTGATACCACCGCTCTAAAAATATTGGTCTTATAATTTGTAAATATGTCTTATTTGGGCTACCTAAATACCCGCTATGCTCTACTTTGCATTTTATCTCTTTAACTCAGAAGTTACAGCAGCAGTAGACAGTACAGGCAAACACGTACATGCACCTGGCTAAGCAACACGTACAGGAAAAAAGCAAAATCAATAGGAAAAAAAAAACATCCCAGGCCGCCCAATACCCGACCTGGTGGACCAAAAATGCCCCAAACTTGTCGGCCCAGCAGGCCAGCCCAGTTTAAACGGGCTGCAGCCCAGCCGGCCAGAAGTGGAGCGATCGATCGTGCCGAACGTTCCGCGCTCCGCCTGGGAAGCTGGCAATCGATCGAGAAGCTGGTTACGAGGATTTTTGGGAAGCCAGCGAGTTGCCGAACACGCCCTTAGTTCTTCTAGGTTGGACAATTTATAAAGGATTGGAGCTATGGAACCCGTGATCATATTTTTTGCTAGATTTAGTATTGTTAGTTGGGTACTTGCACCTAGATTTGGTGAGATCTGCCTAGAGAGTCTATTCGATGATAAGCCCATCTCTATGAGTTGTGGGTACACACCTAAATGCTGAGATATATCTCCAGTTAGTTGGTTCGACTCAAGGTTGAAGTCGAACCAAACTCGTACATGTCTTTAAACTTCTTGGAATGGGGCCACTGAACATATTTGGAGAGACATGGAGAAATTAAAGTCTGCCACCAGAACATATATTTGTGGGTAAAGGTCCTGAAAGTGAGTTGTTAGACAATGCAAGTACAACAAGGCTTATGAGTTCTCCAAATTCTTGAGGAAGAGAACCTGATAATCTGTTATCGTAGATTTTTAGATCTCGGAGACCTGACAACTTCCCAAAAGTTTTTGGTATTGATCCTGAAATTTGGTTCTGAGACAGGTCTAAATGTTCGAGATTCACCACATTGCCAATCTCTTGGGGGATGGAACTGCTTATCTGATTTCCAAAGAGGTTTAGTTCTACTAGCTGTGTAATATTTCCTAAGCTATCAGGGATAGAGCCTGATATTTGGTTGTTGTACAAGACTAAATTCTGGAGGTTTGGCAACATGCCCAATTCTGAAGGTATTGGGCCTGTTATCTGATTTTTAAAGAGTTGTATTACTACTAGCTTGGTTATGTTTCCTATGCTGTCAGGAATAGAGCCAGATATTTGGTTGTCGGACAAGTCTAATTCTTGGAGATTCAGCAAGCTGCCAAATTCTAAAGATATTGGACCTGTGATTTGATTTGCATACAAAAAAAGTTGGTTCATCTTAGTAAGATTGGTTATGGAGATTGGTATTGGACCTGAAAAATTATTTGAATGAAGTTGAAGAATTTGCAGATAGACCAACCTGCCTAGTTCTTGGGGTATAGGTCTTGAAAGTCGATTACCAAACAGGTATAAAGCCTTTGGTTGCGTTAGATTCCTAAGGGTGTTTGGTATCATGCCTCTTAAGGTACTGTTGCTTAGCTGTAGAATTTGTAGGTTGACAAGCCTTCCAATCTCTTTAGGAATGGAACCTGATAACATGGTTTGGTGAATGGAAAGATCATTTAACATTGTTAGGTTACACAGAGACACAGGGATATGTCCTATGAGTCCGTTGAATGAGAGATCAAGCACCTTGAGACTTCGCAAGTCACCAATCTCACAAGGAATTTTCCCTGTGAGCTGGTTGTAGGGAAGGTTAAGTACCGAAAGTGCTGACAAGGAGTCGATACTAGGGGGTAGTGCACCATGGAGAGTGTTGTTCTGAAGATCAATATATGTTAGGAATGGAAGAGCTGAGAAGTTGAGCTCTCCAAGCTGGCCATGGATGCCAGCATCTGGCAGGGAGATGTTGGTCACCACCCAGGGCATGCGAAAGCCATGGGGAACAGCCGTGCACATGATGCCCGTCCAGTTGCAGGGGCTAGTGTTTTCCAGCCAAGCTCTCATCTGCATCGGTGGGCTTGCAAGCGTGGCTTTCCAGTGGAGGAGGGCCATGTGTTGAGACCTCAGTGAGATCCCTCCATGGCGTGCCGCATGTGCTTCTTCCAAGAGAAGGCAAGGCACAAGCAGTAGGCAGAGGTACAACAAAGGTGTTATACAAGATGGCATTTTTCGGCCTAGTATTTGCATGTTGTTTGGTAGGGGGCTTGTGATTCAATACACAATGCAACTCTGTTAGTGAGTATTTAACTAGTGTGTCGTCCATTGTTGCAACTCTGTTAGTCAGCACACAACATTTGAGTGGAAGCTTTTTTCTTTTGTGAAAGGAGTTGAGTGGAAGCCTTTTTATTTCCGAAAAAGGAGTTGACTGGAAGCTATTGCTGGATGGCTGTTTTCCAATGTATGTCGCCATCTCTGCCCCTTTTTTCTTTCGTTTGGCAGCCTGTTGTTTCTTCTTCAGTGTCGTCATCTTTTCCCGCGGCGTATGCGCGCCTACTCGTATCTTTCCCAGTTTTCCTCCGTCTACAACGTATGCACTGGATGGACTTGAGTCAACATTGCAGTCGAGTTTTTATTTGATAGTGTAACTTGTAACTGCTTCAGTTATTTCTTAAGCTATTCTATAAAATGTTCCCGTTTCACTTTTCAGCTGGGTACATGGAAAAACTGATTTAGCTCAAGTGGTGGCACAACACAACTATGAACCGTGAAAAATTTCATGTTGGAATTCTATCGATGGTAGAAAATTTTGGTCAACACAAATACTGGACCTCAGGTCTTGTTGGAAGTCATGTGTCCGAGGAAAAATGAGGTAGTGGCTGCAACTTGTGGAATTCAAAGGCTGCACAACCAAGCAACATCTTGACTGAAGAAAAACTCTAAGCTTAAGTGGGTTGATTCGGTAAAATTCTACTACTAGCCCTTTCTGTACGTCTGCCGGCCCATGTACATGTTGATTGTCATGCAACTGCTTCAGTTATGGTAATTCCATAAAGAAGCAGCAGCTTGTCTTGGTCGAACAATCAGCAAAAACCAACCCTAGAAAAACTGGACAGGGTTCTTATGTCCAATTCTTGGGAGTGCCTTTTTCCTTTTACCTTTGTAAGGAAGTTGGTGAGAGAAATTTCTGATCACTGTCCCCTGATTCTAAACACTGAAGATAATATTCCTATTCTCACCAAGAGAAGAGAGTTCAAGTTTGACTTGAATTGGTTGAAGAATCCTGATTTCCTCCCTTTAGTTGCTAAAATCTGGTTGAATCCTGTTCAATCTAAGAATCCTATTGACATTATAAATATTACACTGAAGAGGGTCAAGAAATACTTTAAAGGTTGGGGATCTAATATTTTTGGTAATGCTAGCAAAAAGAGAAAGTGGCTGAGAGAGGAACTGGAACACCTTGAGAGACTGGAAGATACTGATGTTTTATCCCCTGAAATGTATTGCAAGTAAGTTGAGCTTTCTGTAGAATTACATAACCTCTTACTTGAAGAGGAAGTGGCCTGGTTACAAAAATCTCATGATAATTGGTTACTTAAAGGAGATCGCAACACTGAATACTTTCATAGCTAGGATCGTCAATGGGAGGAGAAGAAGGAATACAATCTTCTCGCTCAGCTGCAGGGATACGGTGATAGAAGGGAATAAAAACCTGCTTAAACATGCTACGGATTTCTACATGAACCTTTTTGGTCCTGCAGTTGGGAACATGTGCAAAATTGGCAATAGTATGTGGGGACCTCATGAAAAACTGTCTGATATCGACAACTTTATTCTTACGAGACCTTTCTCTGAAACTGAGATCAAATATGCCCTCTTTTCCATGAAACATAATAAAGCTCCTGGCCCAGATAATATTTCGATTGAATTCTTCCAATACTGTTGGGAAATTGTTAAAAAGGAGGTGATGTTGCTTTTTGAGTGGTTTCATGATAATAAACTAGACGTTCAAAGGTTGAATTATGCTATTATTACACTCCTTCCCAAGGTGGTGGGAGCAGATAAGATTCAACAATTTAGACCTATCTGTTTACTCCGTTGCATTTACAAGTTGATTACTAAGGTGCTTACTAATATATTAGGATGGAACCTTTTGTGGATATTCTGTTTAGTAGACACCAAAATGCTTTTATCAAAAAAAGGGACATTATGGATGGTATAATGTCACTGCATGAATTTTTGCATCATTCCTATGCTCGAAAAAAGACTGGGATTGTACTCAAACTTGATTTCGAGAAAGCATATGACAAAGTAAACTGGGACTTGTTGTTGGAATGCCATAAAATGAGGGATTTTGATCCACAATGGGTTGAGTGGGTTAAGAAAATCTTGGTGGGAGGTACTGTTAGTGTGAAACTTAATGACGATATAGGGGAATATTTTCAAAGCTCGAAGGGGGTGCTACAGGGAGATCCATTCTCACCCTTCCTGTTTAACCTGGCTGCTGATTGTCTAACTAAGATGGTACTTAAAGCTCAAGAAAGCGGCCTGTTTACAGGCTTAGCAGCTGACTTGATCACCAATGGGGTGGCCATTTTGCAATATGCGGATGACAATTTTTTTTGTTTTGAAGATAATCCTAGGGATGCTTTAAATATCAAACTGCTGTTGTACCTTTTCGAAGTCATGTCTGGCTTGAAGATCAACTTTTTGAAAAGTGAAATTTTTTCTGTTTGTGCTGATGATGAAACTATGAGAGTTTATGCCAAAATGTTTAACTGTTAAATAGGATTCTTCCCTATTAAATACCTGGATATGCCCGTAAGCTATGCCGGCCTTAAGGGTAGCGATTGGATGTTTGTTGATGACAAATTTATTAACCAAGGTGAAACCTGGATTAGTGAGACTTTATCTAGTGGTGGCAGGCTCATTAAAGTCAATGTTGTTCTGTCGCATGTACCTTCTGTTTACATGTCCATGTTCCTCTTGAATAAAACTACTTTGGATAGATGGGACAAACCTAGGAGGAAATTCTTTTGGCATCATAAAGGCAAAAAAAGAGGTTACCATATGGTAAAATGGAGTCGTGTTTGTAAATCTAAAATGAAAGGGGGACTTGGGGTGAAAGACCTGAGAAAGCAGAATATAAGCTTGCTTGTGAAATGGTGGTGGAAATTGGAAAAAAAGAGGGATTGTGGCAAGATATTGTTAGAGCAAAGTACTTAAAAAATCCTCAGTGGCTATGGTAAGACAAAAAGCCAGTGATTCCCCATGTTGGAAATCTTTGATGAAAATCAAAGAATATTACATGGCTAGCAGAGGGATCCAAGTGAAAAAAGGAAATATAGCCAGACTTTGGTTGGATGATCCGGGAGATAAATTTACTATGAAAGATAAATATCCCTAACCTTTTTTATATTTATGTGGATCAAAATTGTACTGTAGACAAAATGAACAATATGGATCATATTTCTTCTTTTAGAAGAAGGCTATCTGTTGAATTGATGCTGAACTGGGAAGAGCTGAAGAGGTATGTGCTAAACATTATACATAATGAGAAAGATGATGAAGTTTTCTGGAAACTTGACAGATCCAAAGAATATACAACAAAATCGCTTTATAGATGGTTGGAAAGAGATATTGCTGGTTCTTGCTTTAAGTGGATATGGGGGGGGGGGGGGCAAAAATTCCTTTAAAAATTCAAATCTTTATGTGGCAAGTTAGTCTGTATTCTATCCTGACTCGAGATAATATGAAAAAAAGACAATGGCAAGGAGATCCCCGGTGTTCCTTTTGTGATCAGCCGGAATCATCCCAGCACCTGTTATTAATTCTTATGTCCTGTTTCCAGGGTTGTTTGGAGGACGGTTGGAGCTATGCTCGGGACTAGCTGTTGCCCTAACTCTTTATGGCAATATTATGTGTGGATATATGCATTTCTTCCTGGTTTTGATGAAATGTACACCGTGGGCTTAGCGGCGATTTGCTGGGCAATTTGGCTCGCCCGGAACCGTGCCACTTTTGAGCAAAAATGGATTAACACTCCATTTGAAATTGTATTTACTGCTTGTGCTTTTCTCAAATACTGGGCAGGTCTGCAGAAACCCGGGATGATAGAGGTGGTAAAGAAGGGAACAGAGATGCTGATGGAGAATGCCTCATAGATGATGCTGCTATGCGGTCCGCCAGCTCCAAACATAGACGAGCACAGCGATGTATGAAGAAGATGGAGGATGGTGAGTTGTTTTGCTGTTCCTGGAAAGTGTGCTAACTCATGGGGAGGTTGCTGTTCGACACCAGTGTGATGGGTTTTGGTGGGCGAGAGCCTTTTGGTGTTGTTGTGTTAGATCTGGTAGCTGTGGTGGTCTTATCCAACAATCTTCATCGCATGTAGTACACCTTTCCGCCAACGCTTCAAGACCTCCAATCGCAGCCGTCATGACTTTCTCCACCTCTAACAATGCATTGGGAATCTTGACTTAGACATGTCCCATTACTCCGATAACAAAGTGAAGCTTCACGTCGCGCCCTTATGAAGCCGTGTTGGCTGATAATACGAGCACGCGCGACCGGAACCTTTCCAATCTAGAAATCCAAGGGCAACATATGCCAATCCATATAGATCTCCGACGGAAAAAACCGGAACACGTCAGCGGCCAGATCGAAGAGGTCAACGTCCGGCAGAAAGACGCCATGGCGAACGATGATTGCTATGGCCAAACCACCACAACACCTCCACGCCTCCATGCCCTGGCCAGTGCGCCTGGCACACCAGCCATGCCTCACCGGCGCAACCAGGACACCAGGTGCATCACCACTCCCATCCCGCAGGGCCGTCGACCCCATGGGCCTCGAGCACACCCAACAGCAGCAGGAAGCAACCTAGGGATGAGCAGCCGAGGCCGTGCAGCGCAGCAGTCGAAGAGGAGCACCATCTTGATGCAGCAGATCGGATCTGGGGGAGGGTGGGGTGCGGGGAGGGGGGTGGGGGCGCCGCGGCGCAGGATGAAGTCGCCCCACCGCCGCCATCCCTGGGCGGCGCGGCTTTGCCGGCGGCCCTCCGGCGACGGTGATGCAGACGGGGGCGGCGAGGAGCGGCCTAGGTGCGGCGGCGGGTGTTTCCCCCGTGTTGCCAGCCGCGGGCGACGCGGGGGACGGGTACGGCATGTGATGCCTCAGCTGTGGTGGTCTTATCCTGGTAGTTTGGTTTGTAATGTATTGATTGGTGGTTTATGCGGTACTTTGTGGTCTTAGGATAGTCAGTAGTGTGGTTTTGGGTGATGCTCAGGTTTTCTCCCCATAATCTGTGTTCCTGAAGACAGGCAGGTGGTGGATTTCCTGGCATTGCCCCGAACTCGCTTCTTTCCTTACCCTAGCCTTAATGTCTGTGGTCCAAAAGACTTTGTATTTCCGTTATGAATATAATGGAAAGGGGAGAAGCCCGGTTCGAAAAAAGAAAAAAAAAGCAGCAGCTTGTCTTGAGCTATTCTCTAAAATGTTTCCCTTATTCGCTTTTCAGCTGGTACGTAGAGCAAAATATTTAGCTGAAGGACTCATGACCGGTGGCGCAAGCCAACGATCGACTGTGTGAAAACTCCATGATGGAACTCAATCGATGGTAAAAATAATGGTTTCTATGTTCAGTTTCGCGTGTAAACCCTGCCATTCCTTTCACACCAAAAGGACCAAATCACCAGAACTACCGTGGAGTATAGGCTCTTCTCTGCTGCCACATGCCTTCCACGTCCAGCGCGACCTGCACGCGCTGGCTCCACCCGAGCACCTCGCCGCCGTGGGCATGCAGCTACTCGCTGAGCGTGTCGTTATCGGCAAACTCAAACACCACTCGAGGTTCACCTCGACGGCAGCGCCCACGTCACCGGAAACATATGATTCTTAGCGGACCGTCCACCCTGAATTGGGCATATGATCCTTTTTCTGAAGGAGTGGGAATGTAGCAAGCTTGAACATTTCCCAAAATTTGTTTTGTTGTTGGTTTTTGTATCCTCAATCTTTTGCATGCTTTACTTCTCACTTATTAATGCTAACACAGATACTTGTACATGCAGGCAATTTTCGGATCTCTTTTTATTTGAAAGTGCCCATGTAGCGAAGCAGTTGTTGACATTGCACCGCAGGGAGCGAATAAATTGCTCATGTAGTTTAATACAACACCATTAGTGGAATTGTAGATATAACATTGTTTGTTATCTCAGCGGAAGAATTCGAGCTAATTAATGTGCACAGTTGGAGCACATTATTGGTAGTAGAAAAATGATTTATGTGTTGCTGGGAAAAAAACCAAAGTTGACAAGACATTAACTTTCCTGTTGCTCCCGTCGTTTCGCTCAACGAGTGTCTTCCCATTTTTTATTTTGGAATGGTAGTGGGTGATAGAAGGATTTGATATTTGCTTGCATGCATGACTATTACTCCCTCTGTATCGAAATATTTATAGTTTTAGTAGGCTATTTAGACTACTAAAACTACAAATATTTCGGTACAGAGGGAGTATTATGTTTAGCTGCTAATTTCGTTCGGGTGGAAATTCGCAAGCCTGGTAGACCGCAAGTCTTGTTGGAAGTCATGTGTCACAGGAAAATGAGGTAGTGGCTGCAACCTGTGGAATTCATAGCCTCTACAACCGGGCAGCATCATGATCACGCTTGACTGAAGAAAAGTTACAAGACGCTCAAGTGGGTTGATTTGGTAAATTTCTACTACTAGCACTTTCTGTGCGTGTTGATAATTTCTACTACTAGCACATGGTAGAAAAGTTACAACACACCAATATTCTCAGGCATGCCCCTTTTTAATTTACGAATAGTCCATAGTTTGCAGATTATTACTATTGCACCCATAATTTTGTAGCTCATAGTAGTGCATAGAGACGGGCAGTATACATACATAGCAGAAGCGGCTGTAAACATTTGTACGAAGGCTCGACAAAGGTAAAACCATAGTACGTTGAGGGTCGCTTTGGCAGACGCGGGCGACAATCTGAACAGGAGGCTGAGGATGGTGTCCCTGACGTTAATGGTTGGCGCAGGCTGAGGTATGTGATGTTGCATGGCGGGTACAGGAACTCCACCGCCATCTTCTCCGAGCAGATGAGTATTTCGCTACAGCAGCGAAAGCCCAATGGGTGAGTATCCTGTTATATGAACAAAAACAGTACGTCGAGCAGCGATTTTTTGGAAAATCAATGCTTTCATTACAAAGCCCAACGGTTACATGTCATTCTTCAATATTTGTTGCCTGCATGCTTGTTGATCCCAAAGTAAGGGAAGATAATTTCGATCTACAGGCCCTCAATGTTCGCTAGCTCCGAAATCTGTGTGGAACACAGAATCACAAGAATCAGATTCAAGACTATGCTGAATGCAACACAAGACTGCAACAATGCAGCTCAGTTGCTTACTTGGGATTCTTATCTACTGTCGCTTCAGTTGGTTCTTGATGATCTTTACGCCTCGAGAGCTCAGTTTGATGTGACTTATAATTTTAGCTAGGATCTGCATCAATGCTGTTTTTTTTGTGCTTTCGTTATATTAGCTGTGTGTTCCGAGTTTTTCTCTGAAGAAAAAGAAATACAGCATGCACGGGCCTATGATACTTTTCCCTGAGGACATGGACAATAATAATAATGTGTGTCTAGATCGTGTACCGCCCAATTGGTCGACACATGAGATGCAATTAATATCCAAGACAACTACTGCAGTATTCATTCATCACTGTGTCCTTTGTGTCATGCATGCATGATCTTGCTCTGCGTTCTCACTTTGTAAGAATGGCTTCTAGCAGCTGGGCAGTGGAAGATCTCAAGGTAGGCGATGCCGGAGAGCTACCGAAGAAACCATCGTATAGAGCGTAATTGACAATGGCTGAATTGATCTCTGCGTCGATTTGACATGCACCTTGATCTGTCGAAATCAAGACCTACAGAAGCACAAGTTACAGGATGAAAAACCGTCTAGTACTGCCAGGAAGGAATCAGTTTCAGCAAGTTAATCATTTCTTCGAGCTTTCCTTCTCCTTTTCCACAAACTTGGATCAGTGATTTTCGTTTTTTCTTCGAATTCGAATATTGGTCAATCACATTTATTTGCATCTTAATAGGTGCTAGACAAATTCGTTTGAGAAAAGAAAACACTACCAACGATTATTTCTTAAGTAAACCACAGACAAGCACATATCTGTCGAAATCGAGATCTACAGAAGCACAAGTTACAGGATGAAAAATCTTCTAGCAACATCAGGAAGGAATCAATTTCAATAAGTTAATCATTTCCTCGAGCTTTCCTTCTTTATTTGCACAAACTTGGATTGCTGATTTTAGTTTTTGTTCGAGCCTTCCTTCTCTTTGTACTAAAGTTGTACTAACTCAGTGGCAATTTATATGGATTGGAGGGAGTATCTTAATTTCACAACAAGATATGTTTGTATCTTCTTGTTGCGTCTGGAGAAGAGTCCATTATTTCTACCAACGCACTTAACATGTTGACTACACTAAAATTGAGTGTTCGCTGACCAGCATTCTTGAGGGTTCCAACCATGTCAAATAGATGCTTGCTCCCTGTTTGACATTGCGCCTTAGAAAGCTATTCCGGAAGGTCAACAACGAAGATTCTTCCTCGTCGGTCAGTTTTTGGTTCCGGTGGGCAATAACGCCATCCAAAGAGTTCACAAAGGTCTTGCCATCAACGTTTCTAACGGGAGTTATGCTCAGAGATTTCACAACCGGCGCTGCATTGCAGAGCACGCCGTTCCATCAGCATGCATTACAGATTCATGAACACACTCCTTTGGGTATTTGCTAGCTGGAGTCTGGCTCTTTACCTTTAAAAATGGAGTCAAAAACTGAGGAAGCATCAAAAGTTTCAATGCCAACCTTTTCTCAAGGAGGAGAAGTAGATCTTGTACAGGTAACCAAACAACACTGGAATTTTGCATCTCATGATCCTGGTTGCGGTGGACGCCTAAATTTCTATTCTATTCGGGCTTCTAGACGAGCTCCTCGGTCAGGCCAACACAGAAGTTAAACACTCTCAATTACAAGCAGAAACAAACTAGTAAATATTCCACGATCAGGGCATGCAGGAGCTAATGTGAAAAAAAATGTATTCTCCTTTTTTTTAACAAGGGAATGGTCCATGCTTCATTTTAGCTCAAGTATAAAGTACTACAGAAAGTACATAGCCAGCAAAGTTGGCATCTTCATGAGCTACAAATACAAGGAAAATGATGTTCCTACCAGCTGAACGGTGGTTTTTACTCCGCATATAAAAAAAATCTGAAGCCAAACTTCCTAAAGGTTTACCAACTTTATAGAAAAATGTACCAGCATTCACAATACGAAATCAACATCATAAACATGCGTCATGAATTTAATTTTTTTACAGTATAACTTCAGTATTGTAGATGTTAACATTTTTTCATATAAATAAATGGATTCAGAAAATCAGAACCTTTGAGGGATGTATTAGATTTACAATTTCAGGATCTTTGTACCAAGCAAACACATGAATCTCGATATCTCATCCCTCAAATGGTGTCTTAATTTCTGCTGTTTTCATACACTCAACATATATAATATAGATAGGTAAACCCCCTCAAAAAGGTAAGAACGAAATGTTGCCGAGTGCTGGATGTCCAGAGCAAAGACATGATGTTGTGACTACCTACCTGAAATTAGCAAACAGCTATGTTATATATGCCTTCAGTAGTTTCACTTATTCCTCAACTTCAGGTCATTATGGAATCTAAACAACCACAATTATGCTACTAGCTCTGTACACGGATATAAGACGTTTTTGCAGTTCAATTTGAACTGCAAAAACGTCTTACATTAGTGTACAGAGGGAGTAGCAACTAGCACCATTCTTTTGAGCAGCAATCAAAGACATCCTCCAATAGAGTAAATATCAACAAAACAAGCATTGAAACTTGGACTATTATTACTACATCGATCCATACCAAAATTGGCATGCGAACATAGCAGGCAGATATATATGTCTTCAAAATCACTTCCACGATTAAAAAAAAGGATCATGACATTCGCTTAAATAATACAGATAACACCAAACGGTCATATATTGCCTCCACAGCAAAAACAGGGAATCTTGGGGCCTACTTATGCCGGTTTCGAAACGGCTACCAGAATTATGGTTGACCGTAATCCACAGGTGGTGCCTAATATTAAAGTTTCATTCACCAGATGCCATCCAAAGAGCACCATTAGACTGTCATACAGAAAAATCATAGCAGTAAGGGTACAAGGCAATTGAAAGTCCAGACAAGTGAATCAAGGTCGGATGATGCACAGCCTTGTCCAATGATGCACACTGAAAAACTTAATGGCTTCAGCAGCAAATTCATACTGAAAATTTTGGAGATCACTTCATCAATAGGCGCCAAGACCAACTTTCTTCATAAGGGCATTTGAACAGTCGCTGGAGTAGTGAACTGACTTGGCAACATCCTGCGCACCTTGCAGAGAAACCTCACCACAATACTCAATGACCAAAGACTCTAACTTCTGTGCACGTCCCAGTTCAGCCACTCCAACATCGGTAATGTAATGACACATCCGAAGCGTGAGATTACTCAAGCATGGGGTGTGCGCAATGAAGCGCATCCCAGCATCAGTTACCGCACGACACGATATAAGCTCGAGTGTCTCCAGATGAGGTGAGGACGAGAGGGCCTTCATCCCCTCGTTGTCAAAGAAGTTGGCGTTGTTGAGCACGAGAACATGAATTGGGCATGACTGAATGAGCACCAGAAAACCCTCTTGTGTGAATCCTATTTCTGATGGCCAGTCAGGGGAACATCCTGTAAAGCTGAGGTCTACCGTGTGAAGCATGCGACAGTTGAGGGCTAGAGCGTAAAGGCTGTTGTCAGTAAATGACGTCCTGGTCTCACTATAGCCGACATCACTCGAGTAGCGCTGCAGGTTGAGCCAAAGTGAGATGCTTTTAAGGTTGCTGCAGCTCCGAGATAATGCAGTCATGTCATTGTCATTTAGGCCACGAGCATACTCAAGGAAAAGCTTCTCCAATGCTTTACACTTCCCTAGGAGAACACGAAGTCCCGCTTCCGGCCAAGTTTTAATATGCGCCAACCTTAAATCCTTCAAACTCTCACAGCAGAAATCATATATATCCATGCTGTGAGCATCGTACAAGGAGTCATAGACAACATCACCTGGATCAAGAAGATAATATCTTCCTCTTTTGCTCTCAAACTCAAACTTCTGGAGCTTCATCCATCCTGAACCAAACTTTAGGAAGTCATGATGATTGATTCCTTGGCAATTCTTCACCACAAGCTCTTCCAACGATCCATCCCTACCAAGGTATTCCAGCCACTCTACACTGTTGATTTTCTCGCAATCAATAAGGTGGAGAGCAGACAGACTTGTGCAACCAACTGCAACCAAGAAAAGCCCAATTGACGTTACTTTTGGTGCGGAGTTCAACCTGAGAGACACCAATGTCTTGCAATAAGCTAAACAAGCAAGCCCAGAGTCATCGATGCGTGAGCAGAAGCTTAAGGTGAGGTCAATCAGCGAGGAACAGTGAGATGAAAACACAGAAAGTCCTTTGTTGTCCAGCTGCTTTCCATGTCCAGGTATCCAACCAGAGTAGTCGATTTCCACTTTCCGCAGATTTGGGAACCGGGCGCACAATGATGTCAGTGCTTTTGTAGCGGTGCAAAGGCCGGAACCAACACGGATAGCACCCCTTTGATTCCCCTCTATCTTGTAGAGCTGCTTTGACACAAGGGAAAGAGAGTTCAGATCACTTGTCGTGGTGACTCTCTTGAGAATCTCTGTCAGCAGAGCCTCCGGTAGGTCTTCCATCGAACAAATTCAATTCAGCTGTACCAATCATCAAGTAATATATATCAAGGTTCAGAAAACAACTGAAAGAGCTGGACTCAAAATTATGATATATTAGAATAATGCATGCATGGGAAGATAGATGGAGATCACACCGGCGACAGGCACTCATTATTACGAAGAATTCCAACTATTGATGAAGTTTGAGCATTTTCTGTATCCGTCCAAAACTTGTGTGTTCTTCACAAGCATGGAGATTTATAAAGTAGCTAGCACCTTATCTATGTCTAGATTGGTAGAAAGAAAAAGACGCTACAGGCCACATCATAAAATTAAACTGCCACCAAATTAAGTAGCAAGCAGAGCCTGAATGATGAACTGAGTAAGAGAATACAAAGAAACGTGCTGAATCTGAACCAACAACTGATTTGGAGGCACCTAGCTAATTAATAGTAGCATGAAAAACCAGAGGATATATGCAAACTAGTTAGTACTTGTAGGGAAATCAATCATTTTGCCAGCCACAGCCGACGAGTTGAGTTCACAAAGGAGGGCCAATCTGATATCTGTTCAACTAGAAATACTACTAGTCACTGTTTGCTGTAACCCACAGCCGATGAGTTCACAGGACAAAAAGCTTTACATACAACATAAATAACTAAATTTATGGATGAGGATGATACTAGCGGTTTTGGTTTCCCCTATCAAGAACAAGAAAGCGAATGGAAAAAAAAAAGACCATCTACATGTCGAATCGGGGAAGGGGAAGCAACGCAAAGAACAGGAGGGAGGGGACTCTCAGGAGAACAGGAGGGAGGGAACGCTGAGATCACATGGCAGGGCCAAATCTAATATCTCTTCAACTAGAAAATACTAGTCGCAAAATTTGCTGCAACCCTAGGCGAAATTCTTGCTTTCTACTAGTACGACGCAGGAGAATGGCTTTACAACATGAACAAACTTTATGGATGAGGATGATACATACTAGCGGCTTGGTTTGGTTTCCCCTATCAATCAATCAAGAACAAGAAAAAGAATCGGGGAAGCGATCGAATACGACGAACAGGAGGGAGGAGAAGCGATCGAGAAACGGCGATAGCTTACCTAGTCTCGCTCGACGTCGAACAGGAGGGATGAGCACGAACGGCCGGGAGATTGAAACAGCGGCCGGCGATGCCGCTCGACGTCGGAGGAGAGGAGGGTATCGCCGCCGCCGCTCGACCTCGGAGATGCCGCAGTAAACCCTAACTAGTCTCGCTCGTCTCTTTTCCAGCCTGGCTCACATGGGCCTCCCACACCCGGAATGGGCCCATGTACTTACTCGTCAAATTGTCTGGCAATTTTGTTTTTTAAATGTTCCTCTATGCATGCGAAAAGAAATGTTCATCTGTGACGAAAAATGTTCCACATGAATCAAAATAAACCAAGCGTTTGAGTTTATGAAAAATTGGAGGTGTGTTTTCATAAATGTTCTTGTACACCAATAAAAAAGGCCTCATATTTCGGAAGGATTCTTACAAGTGAAGGAAATGTCCATATCTTTACCTACTAATAAACCTAATCGCTGTCTCACGCGCGCGCGCGATCTAGTACGTTGCAGCGGCCGAACAAGGCCCGTCGATTTCGCGAATCGGTAGCGACACGTGGCGAGAGGGAATCAGACAGCGCGGGCGGTGCGGTGAGTTCAGTCCGGTCGCCCCATCCCCAATTCCCCTCCCTCACTCTCTCCGCACGGGGCGGACTGGAATCCCTAGCCACCGGGAACTCGACGCCGACGGGAGAGCCACCGCCGACAGGAGAGCTTCTCCGAATCGACCCCGCACATCGTGGGGGTGCGGGAGAGGAGCCGCTCGGGTGCGCACCAAGTGAATCGGCGGGGGAGATCCCGCGCCGCGGGCTCGACGAGGAGAAGAGGGGGAAGGTGGCTTGCACGCGCGGGGCGGCTGGCCGACGGGGATCCAAGGCGTCTCCGCCGCATCTAAGAAAACCGCAGGTGCGTTTCTCCGGCGACTTGCTCCTAGGCGTTTCCCCCTCCTCCTCCATGTTTCTCTAGCATACGAGGACGACGGGGAGGCGGAAGTCGTATTCCTCGTCGATTGGGGAGGAAATTGGAATAAAATCGCGAGCGGGGAGGCGAAATTGCAGTCATCGTCGACGGGCGCAACACTCGCGTCGCGATTAGTGGGCATCAACGGTTCATGGAGGGGAGGGGGAGGCGAGGGGAGTGGGAGCAGGGACCTAACGGCTCGATTCGATTTTGCTGCTGCATTTTTCAGGTTTTGTAGGCAAGTCAATTAGGCATCCAACACATACGCAGGCAACTATTTATAAAATGAACTCCATCAGAATCATAGTCCTCGTCTATTTTTTGCTGCATTTTTCAGGTTTTGTAGGCAAGTCAATTAGAGAATAGATGCGTTTGATGTTCAGTAGGTTTGTAGTAGCTTTTTCAATGTTCAGTGGTGGTATCTAGTATGTGGTTTCTTCCTGGAGTAGGCAAGTTTATCAAACACGGTTCATGTTAAGTAGGCAATGCTACCAATTACAGTGGGGCATTTTTTCAGTGAAATTGCTGCTGATGTTCAGTAGGAGAGTCGTTCAGTGAAATTGCAGTGGGGCATTTTTTCAGTGAAATTGCTGCTGATGTTCAGTGAAATTGAAATTAAAAAGGAGAGTCATTGCTAATCTGAAAAGAAACAAAACAAATCGAGAAAACTTACAAAGACCGATTTCGGATTCAGATGGAATCGTCGTTGTCCTGAATATAAAAAATATATTCTATTAAAAACAAAATTAAAAGGGTGATTCAAGGGAATGCTCTTGTTCTGTACAGGAAGCTGGGGGTGCAGAATAGGTCACTTGCGTGTTACAGATGAGGCAGTACACGCGCGCCAAGAGCACGTACCAATGACGATCAATGGCTTGTAGGGTGTTTCTAAACAGCAGCAGCAAGCGGGGGTTCGTCGGTGGTGTACGCCACCAAATTTGGTCCAAATATAGTGGGCTAAAGAACATCTCAGTATTAGGTCATCCACACATTCAGCTGCTGGGCACAAATCACAAAAGCGGTGCTCAATGTTCCTCCATAGCTTCATGACCATGTATAATCACACATTCACCTGACCTCTGCATGCAAGCCAAAGAAAAATTCTCTATTTGTTGGGGATGATCGTAACCCAAATATAACCGCAGCCGATTCCCAGGAAGGAGGCCGTAGTATCTAGCTTTCCCGAGAAAACATCAGACCCGCAATCTGCACCAATTACAGAGGGAGCATCGACATCCTCAAGTAGTTGTCTCCTATTCTGCAATTCAGTGCTAGCTGAACCTCGGAGGAGACCAGAACCTGTAGCCGCGGGCTAGCTCGAGGCGGCGAACATGACCGGGGACGCAACCACAAATAGTAGCGGGGACACGACCATGCCTCGATTCCCATCCGGCGTCGTCACTGAAGCCGGCGCCGGAGGTGAAGCGGGATGTGTCGGAAGCGTCCTAGGCGAGATTGCAACCTACGATGCGACTGGCCTGAGCTTGCAGTCGAGGGGATCACAGTCTGTCTCGGAGCACACGGGGTCGAACAGGTAGCTGCTGATGTTCAGTGAAATTACAGTCGTCCAATTACAGTGGGGCATTTTTTGGGGATGCACAGTAGGGAAGTTTCTATGTTTTTTACGGTTGACGCACAGTAGGGGTTTTGTGGGGGAAATCTCCCTGTTGTTGAGGTAGATGTTCAGTAGTTTTTGTGGTGCAAGGTCCTCTGTTTTTTGGAGGTTGATGTTCAGTAGTTTTGGTGGAATTCGCCTAACCACGGCCAACCAACTCGCCCGCACAAACATGCACCGGGGTGATATGTCGCCTACCCCACCGGCCATTGTCGCCTACACACGACCCAGACACCCACACTCGTTCTTTTGGTAGAAGTCGCCTAACCACGAGCAACCAACTCGCCCACACAAACATCCACCGGGGTGATATGTCGCCTACCCCACCGGCCATTGTCGCCCACACGCGACCCACACCCCACACTTGTTCTTTTGGTAGAAGTCGCCTAACCACGACCAACCAACTCGCCCACACAAACATCCACCGGGGTGATATGTCGCCTACCCCACCGGCCATTGTCGCCCACACGCGGCCCACACCCCACACTCGTTCTTTGGTAGAAGTCGCCTAACCACGGCCAACCAACTCGCCCACACAACCATCCACCGGGGTGTTATGTCGCCTACCCCACCGGCCATTGTCGCCTACACTCGACCCACACCACACACTCGTTCTTTTGGTAGAAGTCGCCTAAACCCGGCCAACCAACTCGCCCACACAAACATTCACCGGGGTGATATGTCGCCTACCCCACCGGCCATTGTCGCCCACACGCGACCCACACCCCCACACTCGTTCTTTTGGTAGAAGTCGCCTAACCACGGCCAACCAACTCGCCCGCACAAACATGCACCGGGGTGATATGTCGCCTACCCCACCGGCCATTGTCGCCTACACACGACCCAAACACCCACACTCGTTCTTTTGGTAGAAGTCGCCTAACCACGAGCAACCAACTCGCCCACACAAACATCCACCGGGGTGATATGTCGCCTACCCCACCGGCCATTCTCGCCCACACTCGACCCACACACCCACACTCGTTCTTTTGGTAGAAGTCGCCTAACCACGGCCAACCAACTCGCCCACACAAGCATCAGAAGCACCAGTAACAGCAGCTGCTGCAACACGAAAATTAACTCCCGTGACATCTTGTACAATAGCATCTCTCAATTCCGGCGACTCGCCCACACCTTCAATAGAAATTGGCACTCTTTCAGGTTGGGCTTGTGTGCAGTATGGAGGGCCACCATGACAATCAGGAAACTCATCAGGGAGCTCATTGAGATCAATGCCAACCATCTGCATATTTTTTTTAAAGTCAGGAATGAATAAATTGTTAGCATTCTCATTTTTTGTCGCATCATGCAAGTAAAAATGTGTATAGTACTCCAGGCTATTATTTTCCATGGATACTTCTGTGTTTTTGTAAGCAACTAGACTTTACTAGTAGTTTCTCTGGTATAAGCAACTAAAAAGCTTCCCTGGATATACACAGTTCTACTGACACAAATATGCTTCTTTTTTCATTTCATTTTTTCTTTGCAGAAGCAAGGTGCAAACCAATAGTCAAGCTACAATTCAAGGGCCAGGAGTCAGCAGCTTTTTATGTTCATAGCATCCAAGCTCTACATGTGTACAGGGGTAGGCAACATTCAGAAACACCAGGTTCAACAACAATTCAGTACAGAGGCTAATTTTTGCAGTTTTTGCAAGCAGTACATCAGTGGGGTACAGCTTGTTTATAGACAGGAAAATCTACTAGTTCTAGACAGTACCTAGACAAACTGAATTGCTCTCAATTTCTAGAAGTTCATAGACATGGGAACAGCTTGTTTACCTTTTGTTGTTCACTTGGAGAATTTTGCCCAGCTATGGCAGTTGAATTGCTATCAATCTCCAGACTTTTGCCTGATCAGGACGAAGAAGTTGCAGACACAACCCTCTCAATCCCCATGATTTTTCCTCTTTTTTAATGTTTTTTTCAATCTGATTTTCGCTGTGGGAGTGGAGCTCCCAGGAGCTAGGCCATGGCGTCCGGCGGCGGCTAGGGGTGGGAAGGAGGAGTCGCTGGTGAGAGAGGTAGTGTTTTCTGGTGATGGTCAGTGGTGGGAGGGGGCGAGATCACGTGAAGGCAAGAAGTGGGGGAGGGGCGAGATCATTGCTGGCCTTTTCAGGGCGTGCCAACGAGGGGGAGTTGGACATGCCTTTTTTTAGCACATGGTGGGACCGACAGGGACAGGGCCTTTCCAAATCTGGCGGCCGCTGGACTCATCCATATAGCGCGCGGGCGCTGTGTAGCGTCGTCCACTAATAAATGCGTGCTTCTGCCGTACGTCGTCGCTAATTTTGCAGAAACGCCCTTTTGTTTTTATGTAATTGAACCCGCAGTACATTTTTGCAGAGGATGTCTGAAGAAACGTTTCGTATTTTACGAAAAAGACCCTGTTTTTCGCAGTATCCACCCCGCGGTCACGTCCTACGTAAGAAACAACAGAATTTTCGCACCTACGTCCAGCCGTCACGCACACACGCAAACCCTGTCTGGCCGTGTTCGATTTTTTGCCCCACCTCGTTCCCTTCTACCGATTCTCATCAATTTATATACAATTACAGATTTTCCATAATATCAACCAAGCTCCTCAAAAATCAATGCACAGAAAACAGTCTGCCAATGCATGGCGTCTCAGGGACTGAGAATCAGAGGCGAAAAAGAACAATGAAATTACTGACAGCACCAAGCATTACTCAGGGATTGAGAATCAGAGGCGAAAAAGAAGACAGCACCAAGCATGGCGGCGCAGGCAGTCGGTTGAAGCGTCCTTTATGAAGAAGAATTGAGGATCCGGCGGGGGAGGCCTCCTGCGGCGGTTTAGAACGACATGAGGAAATTAGAGAAAGGGACACAGAGACAGGGGGATCTGGCGGCGTTGCTCCACAGGAACGGGGAGCGAGCAATTTCTCGCATGCAGTCACCCCCAGCTCAGATGGAGCGACAGAAGTAAGATGAATGTAGATGCATCTCGGTGGAAAGTGGAGACCAACAGATAAGCATTAAAAGCGATGGGTGGACGTCGACGTACACGTGCCTGATGGGTGTACGTAGCGGCAGCTCTACCCCAACATTTTTCTTAGCATCAACATTATTTTTATCAACCTGTACACGCGTAATTTTTTGCGTTTGGGCCAACTCTTAATGGTCAAAAAACATTGAAAATGAAATATAATCTTTCAAATAAAACAACCTTTCATAAAAAAACTAAATAATCAAAATCATTAGAATTCATATTAAGGGCTTCTTATAATTCAAATAAAACAACCTTTCATAAAAAAAACTAAATAATCAAAATCATTAGAATTCAAATCTTTTGATAATTTTGAAGAATAATTTAAATGAATAATTAAACTCTCGAGGAGTATTTAAGGGCATCTCCAAAGTCGACCCTCAAAACGCATGCATTCGGACCGTGCGGTCCGGACCAGACGTGTTTTGCCATCCAGCACGTGCGTGTATCATTTCGCCGACCAGTTCGGACCAACTTTTTCCCGCAATGTGCAAACAAACTAGAGGGGATTTGCGGACGTCCGGACTGCTCCCACGGTCAATTCTGACTGCCCTGGCCTACCTGAAAACCCCTCCCTCGCACGCGCCCCTTCCCGTCCGAAGCTGCCAGCCCCGCTCCAGAGAACGAGTGTTGCATTCATGCCAGCTCAGAGCGACGCGACCTCTCACTGGTGATCACGCATTGAAGCACCGCCGGCCGAGAGCGTCGCCCGTGCCGTTTCCCGAAGCACGCGACTCCCCCATGTTCAAATTACAGGCCGTCATTCCACCTCCCTACATTAAGCATGCACGGTTGCCGAGGAACCTACTCTGGCGTCACCCGTCTGTTCGTCTACCGCCCACCATTAACCACCCATCGCTTGCCCTGCCGTCCGTCGGCTATTTAAACTCAAGCCCCGGTCATAGCCGCATCTATCCTCCTTCTCTTCACACCACGCCCACCATGGCCTCCTCAAGCTCCAAAGCCATTTGGGACAACCTCTCGTCCGAGCAGAAGACGAAGATTGGCGGCAGACGGAGGCCGGCGCTACAAAAGTCCCAATGAAGGACGCGGCCGATGACGAGCCGACGCCACCCTTCTCGTCGGTCCATGTCGGTACCACCATGGGCTAGGACCATGCTCACTACACCGAAATGGTTCATGCCGACCAGGAGTACAACCTCCGCCTCTTCAACGAGCACCGGCGGGGGGATACTTCTAAAAATATTTATATCTTTTGAATTCTAACTCAAAATCGTACATGTTATATATGAAAATTACTCAGAAAAATGAGTAGATTTCAAATATGATATCATCTTGCATGTTAATCATTTCTAAAATTAGATTTAGGATGCAATATTTATTAATACCTTTTTATATGGGGTATTTTGAAAATGCCTATTATATATGTTCCTTCATCATTTAAATTGGCACAAAAGCTATTATTGGTACCATATGGGATGTTGATTCCAAGCAGCCCTATTACATACGTTCCTACACCATTTAAATTGGCACAAAAGTTATTATTGACATAAATTGGCACAAAAGTTATTATTGACACCATAGGGACGTTGATTCCAAGTAGCTACCATATGCTAAAGGTTAACAAGTATATAATTATCCTCTCTATTTCGCATAGTGCATAATAACCGACCCATACGATAATGTACACTAAACTACTAATATGTTGTATTAAAGTTGAGACACTTATTTTGGGACGAAGGAAGTGCTTCTCTATTTTCATCTCAATGCAATATTTGTTGGGAATCACTAAGGAGGAACGACAACAAAGACGTAAATAGATAGCGGTAACTAGGTAGATATTTTGGTAGTCTAATAAATCGAAAACACCTTGAGCACACTAAAAATCATTACACCTTATCGTGCAATATTGTGCTAGATTTCAAAGAATTTGCTGATGTCGTCGGGTGTGTGTATGAGGGATTGTTTTTTTTTTCTCCCGATGCAACGCACGGGCATGTTTGCTATATATCTTAAAGTGATGTTCGTGTTTTGGCACGTGTTCAAAAACAAAGTCCTCGTGTGTGTCTCATACAAATACTCGTTATTTACCTAGGAAAACAATAACAAGAAAACTAAACAGAAAATATCAAGGATGATGAACAAAAAATTAAGATGTGTAAAAGAGAATAGGAATATATAACTAAAAATAAGGAAAGAATAAGGAAAAATAATAATACGGTCGTCGTTATTGCGCCACGACACATGCAATGCTCAAATGAACCATATATCGCATAGAGAAGGAAAACAAGTGTTATAAAACAGTTAAGGGTTTGGTTTTACTAGCGCAGAAATGCTTACTAGCGGCGTTCGCAAAACACAGTTGTGGCGATGTAGGCCAATGCCGCTAGTATGACGCCAGTGGTAAGGTGTCATGAGTGGCGTCGGCTGCCGACGCCGCTAGGATGACGTAGTGGTAAGGTGTCACCAATGGCGTTGACTGCCGACGCCGCTAGTATGCCGCTGGTGGTAAGGTGGCACCAGTGACGTCGGATGTCGACCTCGCTTGGTCCGCAGCGGAGGAGAGGAGAGGAGAGTGTAAACCCTAGCTAGTCTCAGCTCGTCTCTTTTCCAGCGGAAGCGGGCCTATCGCGAGCTTTCTGCAGCGACGCCTCACTCACATGGGGCACACCCAGAAGGGGCCCATGTACTCTTAAAATGTCTAGTAATTTTTAACCTGTCAAAAAAAGCAAATTTTTTTAAAAAATGTTCCTGTATGTATGCAAAAAAGAAATGTTTATGTGTGACGAAAAATGTTCACATGGATCAAAATAAAATAATTGTTTGCGTTTATGAAAAAGTGGACATACACTTTCATAAATGTTCTTGTACATCAGTAAGAGTTACCTCATACAGTATTTCGGAAGGATTCTTACATGTGAAGGAAATGCTCATGTATCTTAAAAGAGATGTTCATGTTTTGGCACGTGTTCAAAAACAAAATGCTCATGTATCTCATACAAATACTCAGAATTGACCTAGGAAAATAATAACAAAAGAAAACTTAACAGAAAATATAAAGGATGAAAAAAAAAGTTAAGATGAGTAAAAGATAATAGGAATGTAGAAATAAAATAATAAAATAATAAGTAAAAAATAAGACGGTCATCATTATTGCGCCACGACCCGTCTGTTGGTAAAACAACCCATATATTAAATAGGGAAGGGAAATATGAGAGAGGCGTTTTGGAGGCCGAGCTCCATGGAGGCCTTTATTTTTGAAAAATTCAAATTCAAATTTTTATGGTTCAAAAAATTCTGAAAAAAAATATGCATGTATGTAAGGATGTAACCCACATGTGTGTAAAAATTCATGATGAAATACCTTGAGTTGCGACCTGTACAAAAAAGACAAATTCATGGCCTGGTAGGATGAATAGTATCATGTGTTAAACAGCCCCAGATTTGTCTTTTTTGCATAGCCCTCATTTCAATGTATTTTGAACTGAAAATTTACACACATATATGTGTGTTATGTCTTCATGTATATCTGTATTTTTTTTCAGAATTTTTTGAAATGTAAAAATATGAATTTCGATGAAATTTCAAATTTGAATTTGGAGGCCGAGCTCCAAAAGGGATTTCCGAGGGAAATATGTGTTATTAAACAGTTAAGGATATGGGTTTCACTAACGCAGAAATGCTTACTAGGGGCGTTCGTGCAACACAGTTAGTGAAGGCCGACGCCGTTAGTATGACATCAGTGTTAAGGTATAACAAAGTGGCGTTGGATGCCACCGCCGCTAGTAGAATAGTGTTTGTGGCATGCACCCAGACGTCACTAATAACTAACAAATCTCTACTCCTAATTGGGGAGTTTGTAGCTTCCGTTCCGGGTTTTTTTTCGTCCGTTTTTTTTTCGTCCGGTTTTTTCCGTCCCACCTCCCACCACCCCCTGTCACGCTGGTTTCTTATCCACTGGTTTATTTACCTCTCCACTCTTTCCTTGTAAACCATCACTTTCCTAACAGGCGCAAGATTATGAATCTAATCTTCTCTACTCCTAATTGGGGAGTTTGTAGCTTCCGTTCCGGGTTTTTTTTCGTCCGGTTTTTTCCGTCCCACCTCCCACCACCCCCTGTCACGCTGGTTTCTTATCCACTGGTTTATTTACCTCTCCGCTCTTTCCTTGTAAACCATCACTTTCCTAACAGGCGCAAGATTATGAATCTAACTTTCCAAAATTACCCAAATCAATCGGTACCTCTCATTATTGCAATTTGCTTTAGCAATCAAATAATATATTTTAAGGAAACAAATAATGGATTAAAAGGAAGCTAACATGTAAATCATGACGCGTCATAGAAAATCGATACCTCCCATTATTGCAATTTGCTTTAGGAATCAAATAATATATTTTAAGGAAACAAATAATGGGTTATAAGGAAGCTAACATGTAAATCATGACGCGTCATACATCATAGAAAAAAAATCTACTTCAGAGAAAACTTAGTGGCATAAGAAAAGGCTGACTACAGCAACATTTCCTGTCATGCTGACGTTATCTTGCACACAATCCAACACAAACTTTAATTTTTCGCAAAAATAAACACATAATATATAAGTATATTAGTGAGAGGGAAATTATCTTTTCTTATACACGCATGAGAGATATGACATGGGTTCATTCAGGGAAAGAGCTATATTCCACTAGTACAAAACAGGGCTTTGGTCCACCCTGAAAAGCCCATTAGTCCCGGTTCACTCACGAACCGGGACCCATGGGAGCATCGGTCCCGGTTCGTGAGGCCGGGGCGCCGGCCGGGCCTCGTCTGACCCCTTTGGTCCCGGTTCCAGACACGAACCGGGACCAATGCGCCTCGTGGGCCATTGGTCCCGGTTTGTGGCTGGAACCGGGACCAAATGGTGAGGCTTTAGTCCCGGTTGGTAACACCAACCGGGACTAAAGGGGTTGAGGCTTTAGTTGTTGGGGAACGTTGCATGGGAAACAAAAATTTTCCTACGCACACGCAAGATCTATCCATGGTGATGAGCATCTACGAGAGGGAGAGTGAATCTACATACCCTTGTAGATCGCTAAGCGGAAGCGTTAATAAACGCGGTTGATGTAGTCGAACGTCTTCGCGATCCAAATCGCCGAGCGTCCCGCGATCCAATCACGATCCTTCCGATCTAGTGCCGAACGGACGGCACCTCCGCGTTCAACACACGTACGGCTTGATGACGCCTTCACCTCCTCGATCCAGCGAGCGATGGTGAAGTAGTGGTTGAGTTCCAGCAGCACGACGGCGTGGTGATGGTGGTGAGGAACAATCTCTGCAGGGCTTCGCCAAGCACTACGGAGATTATGACGGAGGAACTAGAGGGCTAGGGTTGCCGGCACACGGCTTGGGAAATCCTGATGTGTCCCGTGTGCTAGCCCTGCCCCTCTATTTATATGTTGAGCCTTGGGGTCTAAACTTGGAGTAAAAGCCTCCTCCGGGTCGGTTTTGCCCGCACAAGGTCGGTTTGGCCCGCAGGAAAAGAGTCCAATTCGGACCCTGCCGAATCGTGCACAGCCGCGCACAAGCGGTAGTACCGTTTCACACAAGCGGTAGTACCGCTTGGGCGGTAGTACCGCTTCACACAAGCGGTAGTACCGCTCCGGCGGTAGTACCGCTTCACCAAGCGGTAGTACCGCTTACGCGGCAGCAAAACTACTTTTGCACTTTCCAATACCTTGTGGGCTTTATCCCTTTGGCTCATATAAAGTGTTGCTGCACCCGAACACTTCGGTAAACATCCGGAACCCCTTCCGGTGAACTCCGGAACCCTTCCAGAGATCAAAACACTATTATCACATATATCAATCTTTACCTCCGGACTATTCCGGAGATCCTCGTCATGTCCGGGATCTTATCCGGGACTCCGAACAACTTTCGGTCACCAACATAATAACTCAATTATACTAATCGTCACCAAACGTTAAGTGTGTAGACCCTGCGGGTTCGAGAACTATGTAGACATGACCGAGACACCTCTACGATCAATAACCAATAGCGGGACCTGGATGCCCATATTGGCTCCTACATATTCTACGAAGATCTTTATCGGTCGAACCTCTATGTCAAGGATTCAGTTAATCCCGTATGCTGTTCCCTTTGTTCTTCGGTATGTTACTTGCCCGAGATTCGATCGTCGGTATCACTATACCTAGTTCAATCTCGTTACCGGCAAGTCTCTTTACTCGTTCCGTAATACAAGATCTCGTGGCTAACACTTTAGTCACATTGCTTGCAAGGCTCATTGTGATGTTGTATTACCGAGTGGGCCCTGAGATACCTCTCCGTCATACGGAGTAACAAATCCCAGTCTTGATCCATGCCAACCCAACAGACACCCTCGGAGATACCTGTAGAGCACCTTTATAGTCACCCAGTTACGTTGCGACGTTTGATACACACAAGGTATTCCTCCGGTGTCAGTGAGTTGCATGATCTCATGGTCAAAGGAACAGATACTTGACATGCAGAAAACAATAGCAATAAACTGACACGATCAAATGCTACGTTTACAGTTTGGGTCTTGTCCATCACATCATTCTCCTAATGATGTGATCCCGTTATCAAATGACATCTCATGTCAATGGCTAGGAAACCTTAACCATCTTTGATCAACGAGCTAGTCAACTAGAGGCTTACTAGGGACACAGTGTTGTCTATGTACCCACACATGTATTTGAGTTTCCAATCAATACAATTATAGCATGGATAATAAACGATTATCATGAACAAGGAAATATAATAATAACCAATTTATTATTGCCTCTAGGGCATATTTCCAACAGTCTCCCACTTGCACTAGAGTCAATAATCTAGTTCACATCACTATGTGATTTACATTGTAATGAATCGAACACCCATGCAGTTCTGGTGTTGTTCATGTTTAGCCCTTGGAAGAGGTTTAGTCAACGGATCTGCAACATTTAGATCCGTGTGTACTTTGCAAATATTTATGTCGTCCTCCTTGATGTAATCGCGGATGGAATTGAAACGTTGCTTTATGTGTCTGGTCCTCTTGTGAAATCTTGGTTCCTTGGCTAGAGCAATGGCACCAGTATTATCACAAAACAGAGTCATTGGGTTAAGCGCACTAGGCACTACTCCAAGATCTGTCATGAACTCCTTCATCCAGACACCTTCCTTCGCCGCCTCCGAGGCAGCGATGCACTCCGCTTCGCATGTAGAATCTGCTACCACGCTTTGCTTGGAACTGCACCAGCTAACCGCACCCCCATTAAGAATAAATACGTATCCGGTTTGCGACTTAGAGTCATCCGGATCAGTGTCAAAGCTTGCATCGACGTAACCCTTTACGACGAGCTCTTGATCACCTCCATAAACGAGAAACATGTCCTTAGTCCTTTTCAGGTACTTCAGGATATTCTTGACCGCCGTCCAGTGTTCCATTCCTGGATCACCTTGAAACCTTCCGACCATACTTATGGCAAGGCTGACATCGGGTCTTGTGCACAGCATTGCATACATGATAGAGCCTATGGCTGAAGCATAGGGGATGACACTCATCTTTTCTCTATCTTCTGCAGTCACTGGGCATTGAGTCTTACTCAACTTCACACCTTGCAAAACAGGCAAGAACCCCTTCTTGGACTGATCCATTTTGAACTTCTTCAAAATCTTATCAAGGTATGTGCTTTGTGAAAGTCCTATTAAGCGTCTTGATCTATCTCTATAGATCTTGATGCCTAATATGAAAGCAGCTTCTCCTAGGTCCTTCATTGAAAAACTCTTGTTCAAATATTCCTTTACGCTTTCCAGCATTTCTATATTGTTTCCAATCAGCAATATGTCATCCACATATAATATTAGAAACGCTATAGAGCTCCCACTCACTTTCTTGTAAATACAAGCTTATCCGTAAACTTGTATAAACTCGAACGCTTTGATCACCTCATCAAAACGAAGATTCCAACTCCGAGATGCTTGCACCAGTCCATAAATGGATCGCTGGAGTTTGCAAACTTTGTCAGCATTCTCTGGATCGACAAAACCTTCTGGTTGCATCATATACAACTCTTCCTTAAGGAAACCGTTAAGGAACGCTGTTTTGACATCCATCTGCCAAATTTTATAATCGAAAAAGGCAGCTATTGCTAACATGATTCTGACGGACTTAAGCATCGCTACGGGTGAGAAGGTCTCATCGTAGTCAACTCCTTGAACTTGTGAAAAACCCTTTGCCACAAGTCGAGCTTTATAGACGGTGACATTACCGTCCGCGTCCGTCTTCCTCTTAAAGATCCATTTGTTCTGAATGGCCTTACGCCCTTCAGGTAATACTTCCAAAGTCCATACTTTGTTTTCATACATGGATCCCATCTCGGATTTCATGGCCTCTAACCACTTCTCGGAATCCGGGCCCATCATCGCTTCTCCATAGCTCGTAGGTTCATCGTTGTCTAACAACATGACCTCTAAGACAGGGTTGCCGTACCACTCGGGAGCAGTACGCGTCCTTGTCGACCTACGAGGTTCGATAGCAACTTGATCCAAAGCTTCATGATCATCATCATTAACTTCCTCTTCAGCTAATGTAGGCTCCACAGAAACAACTTTCTGTGCTGCGCTACTCTCAGGTTGAAGTAAAGGTTCAACAACCTCATCAAGTTCTATCTTCCTCCCACTCAATTCTTTCGAGAGAAACTCTTTCTCAAGAAATGTTCCGTTTTTAGCGACAAACACTTTGCCTTCGGATCTGAGGTAGAAGGTATACCCAACTGTCTCTTTTGGGTATCCTATGAAGACGCATTTCTCCGCTTTGGGTTCCAGCTTTTCAGGCTGAAGCTTTTTGACATAAGCATCACATCCCCAAACTTTAAGAAACGACAGCTTTGGCTTCTTGTCAAACCAAAGTTCATATGGCGTCGTCTCAACGGATTTCGATGGTGCCCTATTTAAAGTGAATGCAGCTGTCTCTAATGCATAACCCCAAAACGATAGTGGCAAATCGGCAAGAGACATCATAGATCGCACCATATCCAATAAAGTTCGATTACGACGTTCGGACACACCATTACGCTGTGGTGTTCCAGGCGGTGTTAATTGTGAAACAATTCCACACTGTCTTAAGTGACTGCCAAACTCATAACTCAGATATTCTCCTCCTCGATCAGATCGTAGGAATTTAATCTTCTTGTTACGATGATTCTCAACTTCACTCTGAAATTGTTTGAACTTTTCAAATGTTTCAGACTTGTGTTTCATTAAGTAAATATACCCATATCTACTTAAGTCATCAGTGAAGGTGAGAAAGTAACGATAACCACCGCGCGCCTCAATACTCATCGGACCGCACACATCAGTATGTATGATTTCCAATAAGTCACTTGCCCGTTCCATTATTCCAGAGAACGGCGTTTTAGTCATCTTGCCCATGAGGCATGGCTCACATGTGTCAAGTGATTCAAAATCAAGTGACTCCAAAAGTCCATCAGCATGGAGCTTCTTCATGCGTTTTACGCCAATATGACCTAAACGGCAGTGCCACAAGAAAGTGGTATTATCATTATCAATTCTACATCTTTTGGCATCAATGTTATGAACATGTGTATCATTACTATCGAGATTCAATAAGAATAAACCCCTCACATCGGGTGCATGACCATAAAAGATATTACTCATATAAATAGAACAACCATTATTCTCTGATTTAAATGAGTAACCGTCTCGCAATAAACAAGATCCAGATATAATGTTCATGCTTAACGCAGGCACCAAATAACACTTATTTAGGTTCATCACTAATCCCGACGGTAATCGAAGAGCGAGCGTGCCGACGGCGATCACATCAACCTTGGAACCATTTCCCACGCGCATCGTCACTTCGTCCTTTGCCAGCCTCCGTCTATTCCGCAGTTCCTGTTTTGAGTTGCAAATATGAGCAACCGCACCGGTATCAAATACCCAGGCACTACAACGAGAGTTGGTAAGGTACACATCAATAACATGTATATCATATATACCTTGTTTGTTGTTGGCCGCCTTCTTGTCAGCCAAATACTTGGGGCAATTCCGCTTCCAGTGTCCAGTTCCCTTGCAATGAAAACACACAGTTTCTGGTTTGGGTCCAGCCTTGGGTTTCTTCACGAGAGGAGCAACTGCTTTGCCACTCTGCTTGGAGTTACCCTTCTTACCCTTACCATTTTTCTTGAAACTAGTGGTTTTATTGACCATCAACACTTGATGCTCCTTCTGAATTTCAGACTCAGCGGCTTTCAGCATCGCAAACAGCTCGGCGACTGACTTGTTCATCCCGTGCATGTTATAGTTCAACACGAAGCTCTTGTAGCTAGGTGGCAATGATTGAAGAACTCTGTCAGTGATAGCCTCTGGCGGAAGGGGCATCCCTAACTCAGCCAGACGGGTGGAGTACCCAGACATTCTGAGCACGTGATCACTGATAGACCCGTTCTCCTCCATCTTGCAAGCATAGAACTTATCGGAGATCTCATATCTCTCGATCCGGGCATTCTTCTGAAAGATAAACTTCAACTCCTGGAACATCTCATATGCTCCATGACGTTCAAAAACGTCTTTGAAGTCCCGGTTCTAAGCCATACAACATTGCACATTGAACTATTGAGTAATCATCAGAACGAGCCTGCCAGGCGTTCACAACGTCTAGAGACTCAACTGGAGCGGGTGGATCACCAAGCGGTGCATCAAGGACATAAGCCTTCTGGGAAGCCGTAAGGATAATCCTTAGATTACGGGCCCAGTCCACAAAGTTACTTCCATCATCTTTCAACTTAGCTTTCTCTAGGAACGCATTAAAATTCAGGGGTGCTACTGCGCGAGTCATGATCTACAACATAAATATAGCAAAGACAACTTAGACTATTGTTCTTAGATAATGAGTTTAGTTAATCATATTTTAAAAAACTCCCACTCAAATTGACATCCCTCCGATCATTCGAGTGTAACATGATCCAAATCCACCAACTCAAGTCCGATCATCACGTGAGTTGAGGTGGTTTCAATGGTGAACATCTTCATGTTGATCATATCTACTATATGACTCATGTTCGACCTTTCGGTCTCTTGTGTTCCGAGGCCATGTCTGTACATGCTAGGCTCGTCAAGTTTAACCCGAGTGTTCCGCACGTGTAACATGGCTTACACCCGTTGTATGCGAACGTAGAGTCTATCACACCCGATCATCACGGCGTGTCTCGAAACGACGAACTTTCGCAACGGTGCACACTTGGGGAGAACACAATTTATCTTGAAATTTAAGTGAGGGATCACCTTATAATGCTACCGTCGTCCTAAGCAAAATAAGATGCATAAAAGGATTAACATCTCATGCAAATCATAAGTGACATGATATGGCCATGAACTTGTGCTTTTGATCTCCATCTCCAAAGCACCGGCATGATCTCCATCGTCACCGGCATGACACCATGATCTCCATCATCTTGATCTCCATCAACGTGTCGCCATAAGGTTGTCGCGCCGACTGTTGCTTCCACGACTATAGCTAACGTTTAGCGATAAAGTAAAGCATTACATAGCGCTTAATGATTGACACGCAGGTCATACAATAATTAAAGACAACTCTATGGCTCCTGCCAGTTGCCGTACTCATCGACATGCAAGTCGTGATATTCTATACAATACATGATCATCTCATACATCACATATATCTCATCATGTAATTGGCCATATCACATCACAACATACCCTGCAAAAACAAGTTAGACGTCCTCTAATTGTTGTTGCAAATTTTACGTGGCTGCTACGGGTATCTAGCAAGAACGATTCTTACCTACGCAAAACCACAACGTGGTGTAGTGATTGCTTTTTGATCTTCTAAAAGAACCCTCTTCATTGAACCGATTCAACTAAAGTGAGAGAGACAGACACCCGCCAGTCACCTTTATGCAACAAGTGCACGCAGCGGTGAAACCAGTCTCGCGTAAGCGTACGCGTAATGTCGGTCCGGGCCGCTTCATCTCACAATACCGCGGAATCAAGTATCAACTAGTAACGGCAAGCAATATGTATACATCCACGCCCACAACTCGTTTGTGTTCTACTCGAGATCTCATCTACGCATAGACCTAGCTCAGATGCCACTGTTGGGGAACGTTGCATGGGAAACAAAAATTTTCCTACGCACACGCAAGATCTATCCATGGTGATGAGCATCTACGAGAGGGAGAGTGAATCTACATACCCTTGTAGATCGCTAAGCGGAAGCGTTAATAAACGCGGTTGATGTAGTCGAACGTCTTCGCGATCCAAATCGCCGAGCGTCCCGCGATCCAATCACGATCCTTCCGATCTAGTGCCGAACGGACGGCACCTCCGCGTTCAACACACGTACGGCTTGATGACGCCTTCACCTCCTCGATCCAGCGAGCGATGGTGAAGTAGTGGTTGAGTTCCAGCAGCACGACGGCGTGGTGATGGTGGTGAGGAACAATCTCTGCAGGGCTTCGCCAAGCACTACGGAGATTATGACGGAGGAACTAGAGGGCTAGGGTTGCCGGCACACGGCTTGGGAAATCCTGATGTGTCCCGTGTGCTAGCCCTGCCCCTCTATTTATATGTTGAGCCTTGGGGTCTAAACTTGGAGTAAAAGCCTCCTCCGGGTCGGTTTTGCCCGCACAAGGTCGGTTTGGCCCGCAGGAAAAGAGTCCAATTCGGACCCTGCCGAATCGTGCACAGCCGCGCACAAGCGGTAGTACCGTTTCACACAAGCGGTAGTACCGCTTGGGCGGTAGTACCGCTTCACACAAGCGGTAGTACCGCTCCGGCGGTAGTACCGCTTCACCAAGCGGTAGTACCGCTTACGCGGCAGCAAAACTACTTTTGCACTTTCCAATACCTTGTGGGCTTTATCCCTTTGGCTCATATAAAGTGTTGCTGCACCCGAACACTTCGGTAAACATCCGGAACCCCTTCCGGTGAACTCCGGAACCCTTCCAGAGATCAAAACACTATTATCACATATATCAATCTTTACCTCCGGACTATTCCGGAGATCCTCGTCATGTCCGGGATCTTATCCGGGACTCCGAACAACTTTCGGTCACCAACATAATAACTCAATTATACTAATCGTCACCAAACGTTAAGTGTGTAGACCCTGCGGGTTCGAGAACTATGTAGACATGACCGAGACACCTCTACGATCAATAACCAATAGCGGGACCTGGATGCCCATATTGGCTCCTACATATTCTACGAAGATCTTTATCGGTCGAACCTCTATGTCAAGGATTCAGTTAATCCCGTATGCTGTTCCCTTTGTTCTTCGGTATGTTACTTGCCCGAGATTCGATCGTCGGTATCACTATACCTAGTTCAATCTCGTTACCGGCAAGTCTCTTTACTCGTTCCGTAATACAAGATCTCGTGGCTAACACTTTAGTCACATTGCTTGCAAGGCTCATTGTGATGTTGTATTACCGAGTGGGCCCTGAGATACCTCTCCGTCATACGGAGTAACAAATCCCAGTCTTGATCCATGCCAACCCAACAGACACCCTCGGAGATACCTGTAGAGCACCTTTATAGTCACCCAGTTACGTTGCGACGTTTGATACACACAAGGTATTCCTCCGGTGTCAGTGAGTTGCATGATCTCATGGTCAAAGGAACAGATACTTGACATGCAGAAAACAATAGCAATAAACTGACACGATCAAATGCTACGTTTACAGTTTGGGTCTTGTCCATCACATCATTCTCCTAATGATGTGATCCCGTTATCAAATGACATCTCATGTCAATGGCTAGGAAACCTTAACCATCTTTGATCAACGAGCTAGTCAACTAGAGGCTTACTAGGGACACAGTGTTGTCTATGTACCCACACATGTATTTGAGTTTCCAATCAATACAATTATAGCATGGATAATAAACGATTATCATGAACAAGGAAATATAATAATAACCAATTTATTATTGCCTCTAGGGCATATTTCCAACATTAGTCCCGGTTGGTGTTACCAACCGGGACTAAAGGTTGGACCTTTAGTCCCGGTTGGAGACACCAACCGGGACTAAAGGGGTTCTGAAAGTTTTTTTTTCCTGTTTTTACATTTGTTTTCTGTTTTTAGTTTCTGTTTTAAATTGCTTATATCTTTTAAGATATTTGATGTTTTTGAGTGATTCTTTTTGCATTAGATTCAAAATTTTGTCTAGTTTCTGTTTGTGCCATTAGTTTTCAAATTTGAATGGTTTAAATTTGAATTTGTTAAAATTTGCTTCAAACCCTAGATTGTGAATAACTTGAGTTTACAAATAGTTTTTAATTTAATTCTTTTTACTCCTAGTGACGTGTTAGATTGTTGTCACAGTAAGATTTATTTGGTTATTTTTAGAATAATTTAAATTAGGATTTTAATTAAAACAATACTGTTTTGCTTATATAGTTGTTTTAGTCATTTAATTGTTGTTTTTTATTATTTTTAGTTAGTTCTTTCTGTAGATTTTAAAATGTTGTAGTATGGTGCATATTGAATGCACAAAAAGTCTGGAGTTGAAATAAGTTTAAAAAAATGAAATGCATTTGTAACAGACGAGTTTTCGTCCGAAACCTTGATACTTCGAACGAGATGGTCCAGTTTGTACACGAAGTGCATCCAGTTTTTGCCGTAACCCTCTCAACTTTTTAGCACATGCTATGTGGGTGAAATGATGATACCATGCCAACTTTCAACCTTTTCAGAGTTCATTTGTAGTGCTTTTCAATTTCAGGGTCATTTAGCTCAAAAAAATCAGTAAATGCATGAAAAATAGCAAATGAAGTCAGAAAGGGTTGAAAAGTGATGGCGTGGCTTCGAATGGTGCACACACAAAAAGTCTGGAGTTGAAATAAGTTTAAAAAAAATGAAATGTCTTTGTAACAGACGAGTTTTCGTCTGAAACCCTGATACTTCGAAGCCGACGGCCGCATACCTTTCTGACTTGGTTAACCTTAGCTATGACTCTGGCTGGAACGGTGCTAGCAGATGTGTAGTCGACGGTATGATTGGATGGACACCAACCCGGACTAAAGGGGTTCTGAAATTTTCAAACTCTACCCCCCCCCCCCCCCCGTGGATCGCCTTTTTTAGTTTTGTAGAAAATAAACAAAAATGATAAAATCTTCAAAAAATAAAATCCTTCGAGATGTAGTTAGGTTTTAGTGTCTAGTTGGTATAGAAATTTTGAAATATGAATTTTGACCTTTTTTGCAAAAAAACGAAAAAAAATGTAAAACGGCCATAACTTTTGCATACGACGTCGAAAAAAAAAGTTTAATATATAAAAAAAAAACTAGAGAAAAATTCAGACTCGATTTCACCCGGGTTTACCCGGTGAAGTTTTCTCAGATTCTCAAAATTCCAAAAGAAAAAAAAGTTATTTCAAATCAAAAAAAATAATTTTAATAATTTTAAAAATTAATTTTATTTAAAAAAAATAAATGATGTCATATTTGGATTCCTCACATTTTTCTGATAATAATGGATATATTATTTGTCGAATTTCGATTTACAGATTTAAAGATATTAATTATGTCATATTAAATGAATAAATGGCAAAAAAAATGAATAAAATAATATTATTACTTATTTTATTTTCATTGAAATTCAATATTATTAGTACTTATTTTGTTTATTTTAATAATTGTTTAGAATTCAAAAAATTAAATCATGTGACATCAAGACCTAAGGGTTAATAGGATTGATAGCTTACTATTGTCAGGAAAAACAACAAGTGCAGACTTGGAAACTAGGGTCGATAGAACCAGGAAGTTAAGCGTGCTGGGGCAGGAGCAGTGAGAGGATGGGTGACCCGCCGGGAAGTTAAGCGTGCTGGGGCTGGAGCAGTGAGAGGATGGGTGACCGGCCGGGAAGTTAGACGATTTGAAATGAGTGCTCCACGCTGGAGCAGTGAGGACGGGTGATTAGAGATTAAATTGTCAAATAATTCAAAGATTTGAAAATCGGAATAAAACTTAAAAAAAAATCAAAAAAATAATTTAAAAAAAAATCAATTTTTTTTTCAATTCCCCCCCCCCCCCCCGGCAAACCCCTTTAGTCCCGGTTGGTGTTACCAACCGGGACTAAAGGTAGCCTTTAGTCCCGGTTGGTAACACCAACCGGGACTAAAGGTCCTCCAGCCCACGCACCAGGCAGCGCCACGTGGAGGGCCTTTGGTCCCGGTTCGTGAGCCAACCGGGACTAAAGGTCTTGGGCATTAGTCCCGACCCTTTAGTCCCGGTTCCAGAACCGGGACTAAAGGCCCTCTGGAACCGGGACTAAAGGGGGTTTTTCTACTAGTGTTCCATGACTACCGAAGGATTCGTAGGCTGGCCTTTATTAAGGTAGATCCGAATTTATTTGGTTGCTAAAAATAAATGCGAACAATTGGGAGGCTGACCTTCATTATAGAGAGATCTGAATTTATTGGGTTACTAAAAAAATAAACAATATTTATTAGGTTGCCGAAGATTGATCAAATGACTATTGTGATTTGGCCGGACAAATGGAAACCATGTTCTGAATTTATTGGGTTACTAAAAAGAAATAAATAATATTTATTAGGTTACGAAGATTGATCAAATGATTTGTGATTTCGCTGGTCAAATGGAAACCATGTTCTAAATTCATTGGGTTACTAAAAATAAATAAATAATATTTATTAGGTTGCCAAAGATTGATCAAATGACTATTATGATATTGCTGGTCAAATGGAAACCATGTTCGGTGATGGATACTGGCCTTGATTATCGAGAGATCGTAATTTGTTGGGTTACCAAAAATAATAAACAATATTTATTAGGTTGCCAAAGATTGATCATACGAGAGACGTGGATAACGCGCGGGGAAACGTAAGACGGAAGAGTTTTTTCACCCACGGGGACCTAGACCGCCAAAACGAATTTTTGAAAGAGATTTGATTTTCCCGCCGCCCACTGTGCTTATAAAACTGACCCACACCACCATATGTGTCTCCATCTTTCTACATAGGCTCAGCCATCTCTTCCACCACCATGGTAATCTCATACAGATTGATGGCCTGTAGGAGGGTGATGGCATCGCCGCCGGTTACTGTCATCCCTCGACCTATCATCCCACCTATGAACAGGCAAGATAGATGAATCAGTCTGTACGGCAGTTTGCCATCACCGCTCAATACTTTACCTCATCCATTCATTATATTCTATGCACAGAAACTTGACTTTTCAGGACGTCCAGATGGAGCATATATATCAGAATTGTTGGACCATTCATGCTAGGGTCGAATGGAAGACCCAAATCAAGGAGAATGGCAATGGAAATGTTTATACACATTTGATAAACAGTTTCCTTCCTAATTATTGTAATGATTCATAAAAAATATTAGGGAACAAAAATGGAAGCGATTGCGTACAACAACCAAGCAGTTCGCTTCAACACCATATTACAAACCGGCATGACCTATGACTTCACTCACGTCGGATTCAACCCCACGGAAATACCAGATGGACATTTCTGGTATCTAGCCATGGAGTTTGTCATCACACTAAATGCTAGGACCGAGGTTCGGAGGTCAGCGAACATGATAGCATCAACAATTTGTCCACCGTGCTTCCCACACTTCATGGACATATTCTTGCTACGGGACAAAAGCATCACTGGTGCAACATCTTTATTTTGTTCTTGCATATTACTCCATACAACTCAGTAACTCAGTGTCTCATTCTGATTAATTTTTTGCAGATGTGGTTGCTATTCTTGCCTATGTTGGTAAAATACAACATAAGTGGGGTTCAATATATGCTCGCAACATCCCTTTCCTCGAGATTGGTCTCATGAACTTTCGGTAAGCACAAATTAGAATTTCAGATTTTCAAACGCTACTTTTAAGTTTATTGTTGCGATAAAAAACTAACATTTATTTTTGTTTGTAGCCGGTAGATAATTTTCCTACGTGTATGTCAAGAGCACGTTGGTCGCTACTTCTACCATTTGCAACACACTGAAAATCTGTTTGAGAAGCTTGTTGTTAATTACATGCAGTTAAATCGGAGGCGTCAATGCGTGCAAACCATGAGGGAGAGCACATTCATATTCTCTCCAAACATTAATGACGATGATCATCATCTACAAGGTAGGGGTTGCGTACTATTTTAAATTTGTTTTTTTTGTAATACTATGTCATTACTGATAATGTTTTTTTATCATAGATATCCATGAAGCCAGCCTCATGACACTTGACGAAACACGCGCCTACGTCAATAATATTGTGCAAGCTAGGAACAATGGACGTTAGAATTATCTGCGTGTACACAAGTGCATATTTCGTCTTTAATATGCAAATGTATCAAAATGGTGTGTGCAACATTTCGTTGCCAAGTGTCGACATATCTCTTCTTGGTTTTTTAAAGATCTCTCTTCTTGGTTTAATAATGTATCATATTTAATAAAAGAGGTAAAAAAAGTGTAGGCATATTTCGTTGCCAATTATCAGTGAACCCTTTTTGGTAGTATATCAATGTATGATACACGTACTCTTGGGCAACCCTTCGCTGCATACATTATTATTTAATAACAAAAACGAAATATTTCTTTTGGCTGGTATATAGAAAGATAAGATGAAGAGATAATGCTTGTACGTATTTGGAAACATGTTGCGTGCAACATTTCGTTGAGAAGTTTCACGTTTTGAAGTGGCGGCATATCTCTTCTTGGTTTAATAAAATATTATATTCAACAAAAAATGTATGAAAAAGTGTCAGCATATTTCCTTGCCAAGTATCAGTTAACTCCTTTTGGTAGTATATATCAATATATGATACACGTAGTCCTGGGCAACCCTTTGTTGTATACATTATTTAATTAAAAAAATGAAATATTTATATTGGCTGGGATAGTATGCAATCGGGAAATATGATTTTCCTAATAAAGATATAATGCTTGCACGTACAGGAAATCAATCATTCCCATATGCATTAGACACAAAGGAAAATGAATTAAAGATTCTTTTAAAATTTGGGATGTCGTCACCAAATACTTACCTTTCCTTTTCTGGTTTATATTCACAAGACGAGTTTGAACAAAGGCGTCCGTAAATAGGAACGGCGCATGCAGTCATGCGTTCATACCATGGGATTGGGAAGTTATTATTAATTGGGCCGAAAGATATAAATCAGGTGGAAAATCAATTAAGATCAATTACTGGGAGAGAGATCTGATCCTAGTAATCAGGTGGAATCAAAAGTTTGCTTATTATTTGGCTTTCAAAAAAGAAAGTTGGCTTATTATTTGGAAGACACTTAAATCTAAAAAATGTAGCTGTCAAACAGGGCGTGAACCCTTCATATAACTCCGACGGGCTCATATTTCCACACCCACCCATGTCCTCGCCTCACCACTATCATCAAGGGAGGCTCTGCACGCACCAATGGATGTTCCGCTCGCACCACACGAGGCTTTGCCCGAACCCCAGAATATGGATGTGCACGCACCAATGGATGTTCCGCTCGTACCACAAGAGGCTTTGCCTGCACCTCAGGAAGCTCCAGGCAACGTGAATGCCGTAGCAGATGTCGTCGAATACATATTTCAATATATCACTGTTGTCCAAGACTATGAGGCATTAAAGTAAGTTGTCTTGCTCTGGCATTTTTTCCTGTAAAGCATATATTCATCGACAAATTTAAATCACGTCTAAGAAACTCCATTTATCAACTACAATTGCAATGCATGATTCATTGAGTTGTTCATAGTGGATATGGTGTGCTACATCACGCAATTGTTATACCGTTCTACACAGGTGCATATCATTCTACCGTATATCCCTTTGGATCTTAATTGTTTATCTGTGTTTTAGAGTCAAGGGATTTATTTCACACCATATCATTGTCATGTACTTGCTTCTTAACAAGATACTGCGCTAATATCTAAATCACAAAATATAAGAATGTATGTTGTACTCAAGGGCAAAGTTTATTTACATGGTTTGCAGCTTATCTTATTGGGGGATGTGAGAGATTTTTCTAATGAAAATGGAGCCTAACTATTTTTATGTGATCAGTACTGCAAGCCAATCAGATTTTGGCTGATTGAAAGATCACACATGTCTCTTTCCCCAAAATCTCCGATTCCATAGTTCCATTAATGCGATTCTGATTCTTTGCATATTAACAAAACATGCTTTTAAAATTATCTCTACTATTAAAGCGAAGTTGGTAGTCAGTGTGTTGTTACTTTGATTCTTATGATATTTCGTTTTCGTTCTTATGATATAAAGTTTAGTGTTACTTTTGTTGTGTTTCATGGTAATGATGCGCTGGATATGTTTTAGTGAATGGAGGAGAACACACAATGATTTAACCTTACCCTGTTACATGTTACATGCATGTTCGTTCTATTCAATGAAAGATATCCATGATTATTACAATATTATCTTTTCTACATGCATGTTTGCGTGTAGATATATACATGATTATCACCACCCTTCATCCTAATCTGTAATGCAAATACTTGACTAATGATGGAGCTTGCACAGCCAAATTTCCACTTTTATCACAAAGGTGAGAAGGCTAGCAAAGTGGTCAGTGCCAACATCAAGAAACTTGAAGCTGCCATGCATGGAAAGTCTCCGCGGGTAAGATCTTGTAATTCTGAATCATAGAAATGATGAAAAAATGGAATAAACATGTTGGTTGGGCATGACACACTCATGAAACATAAAACCCATCTAATTAGTCTATCTCAATCTTTATTTTGCTATATTCAGTTCTGTTCCCAATCTCCTTCTCTCAATCCTCCCGATTCAGATTTTCTTTTCCAATCGTGACTCCACCTGATCTGGATCTCGAGGGATTGCCTCATGTCCATCCCACCCCGTCTTGTTTCCAACCATGGAAGAGAGAAGGGAGGGCATAGGAGCGTGGTGGCCCCTGGGCCGTCGCCCGAGAAAAGGTAAAGGACACGACATGACTACTCGTTGTGATGCCGGTGCTGCTTGCGTGCTCAATCATCTCCCTAGACCCCCACCTCCAATTCGGTCTGTATAGGTACGATATGACGGGTCCAGTTGGGTCACCTTGTTTTCTCTCTTGTCCAATTAGTGTCTGGACGTGCCGGTGGACGTTTAAGATGACTGGTAGTAGATGCTCTAACATTATTGTGTTTGAACATTATAGTGTGTTTTAAGCTAAACAATATTGTGTTTGATAGTATGATGTGTGTTAGCCGATTGTCAGAAAATAGATGTGTATTAACTGAGACGACATTGTTCTTGGTTACTTTATCTCCGTGAGAAGCAAGTTTTTTTTTCAAAAGCCCGTGGCAACGCATGGGCGTTCTACTAGTTGAAATAAACACCGGGTATACGTTTCCGAGTTGGTGGCGTTGCCCGCCCATACTCGCTGTTAGTAAATAATAATATACTGCTGACATGGCACTTTTCGCCATTGGTAAATATTGACAGTATTAGAAAAAATACTGCACTGAGAACTTTTTATAATTAATCATATTTTTAACTTTCTATAATTAATCATATTTTACCTGAAGGCAAGTAGCACGATGATACGACATAACTATAAATTTTTATTGTTTCATGCTGTTATCATACCACTTTTTCATATTTTTTACAACAATTTATATTAGTTTTATTTGGACTAACCTATAAATTCAGTGTCAAATGCCATTTCGTGTTTTTTATTGTTTTGGGGGGTTTTGGTGAAACATTCGTAGAGTCTTAATGAGATGATTTTTTTCATCAAATAAAAGACTCCCGTAGCCAGAAGATGGAGGCTGGGGGAGCCACGAGGGCTCCACAAGGGTAGCTGGCGTGGCCATGCCCCACCTGCATGGGCCACCTGTGTGGGAGCTCCCTAAGTCGGTTGATGCCCTTCTTTCATCACAAGAAATCTATTTTTATGGAAAAAATCGTGTTAGAAAATCAGCCCAACCGAGTTATGGATCTACGAATATTAAACAAACGACGCTCGGCCTCGGAAATAGTACCAAATTACAGCAAAAACAAAAGAGAATTAATGGGAGAAGAGATCCAATCTCGGAGGGGCTCTTGCCCATCGGGAGCCATGGAGGCCAAGGACCGGAGGGGAAACCTCTCACTATTTAGAGGAGAAGCCATGTAAGAATAAGGAGAGGGCCTCTCCACTCTCTTTTGGTGGCGCCGGAGTTCCGCCGGGGAACCATCACCGGGGCGATCGTCTCCAACTACTTCGTTGTCTTGATAAAAATCCACCACATTCCTCCCTCTCTATTCAACGGTCCACTCTCCCGCAACCCGATCTAATCCGCTACTTTAACATGGTGTTGGATGCTATTGATTATTACATGATAATTTTTTTTGCATCTTCTTTATGTTAGTAGATTATTTTTGTCCTATGGGTTAATTGGTGAATTGCTATGATTGGTTTTAGTTGCATGCGGTTATGTTGTTGTCTATTGGTGCCCATCATATGAGCATGCGCGTGGACATAGTGTTGTATAAGTGGAAGATAGAACCCGAGAGAATATGATCCTACCTTTAGCTCTTTGTGGGTTCGACACTTCATATTTACCACCTCCATCATTGAAAAGTGCAACGACAATTTCTTACACTTGAGGATTATCGCACGGCATGCACATTTTCCAACTGGAGTTGCATGAGAAGAAAGCTATAACAAAACCCCATAAAAAGCATGCTGCAATATCTGGGGAAAAGCAAACCCATATATGTTTGGTGCTACTCATATGGCTCCTCGGCAGGTTGTTGACAACCAGCTTTATCTGAAGATCACCGCAGGTTCTTGACCAACCTCCGTACCCTTCCTTCATCGCCACCGGGTACAAAAATTCTAGGGATATAATAAAGATGTTAATTTTGATCGTATGTCCTTATCAAGTTGCATAAGTACAATGTTTGCCCCCCGATGACCGACCTTGATTTCCCTCGGCGCAAGTCCAAATTCTACCTAAGACATTCTCTCGCTTGAGAAAAGCATTGGATATTTGGCCAGTGATAGCATTGTACTGATGCGTTGCACACCATGACATGCTCTGTAGATGTAAAATGTTATTATTGTTGATAGTTCTGCATGTTTGTTTCTCAAAAAGTAAAGGGAAACATCAAACAATGGTAATATTGATTAATTGTCCCATCTAACAATAATAAACATCAAACAAACTAATTAAATTGACGGGCTTGTATATACCCACTGACAAAGTGTCCCATCTAACAATGATACACGTCAAATAGTGACATCGGTAACCTTACTGTAATGTTCACAGATTGTACACACGTAAACATTTTGTGTGTGTGAAGAAAACCATACAAAAAGAAACATGTGGATTGAAGAAATGCATGACATATTTTCTCACACAAATGATTAATTGGCAATATTCCTATAACAAATACATATTAAAAAGAAAGAGGCGGGGAGAAGACCACCGAGGGATGTTGGGGTAGAGAAGGACGACGGGTAGAGGGTGGGCGCCTCGTAGTGGTTGGTGCTAGGCATCTGGTCAGAATTGGGCCTTATTCGGCGGAGTCAACATCGTGGGACACACATGGCGTGGGCGTCCAATTGGAGGTGGGATGGGGGCTCGTCGACGGTGGCCTCGCCTGGGAGCGGAGTCACGGTGGTGTGTGGATCAGAGGCGGCATCACCGATGTGGGATCATGGCCAAGAAGGCAAGAAGTGTACTCAAGGGAGCAGGTGGAGAGGAGGGGATGTTGGTCCGTAGGTGACCGGCGTGTAAGGAGGCAACGCGGCGGGGAGGCTGCCGACAGAAAGGCGACTGGGTGGTGGTTTACTCATTAGTCGGTAGTAGTGGCGATTGCAAGGATTAGGAGCGGTTCACTTAGGAGGCATGCTTTGTGTTCGGTGGAGAAGCGAGCCATTATAGGAGATAATTACGGGAGTAATAACTATGGACAATAATTGCGGGATATTATGGCGTGTAGAACGGTACTATCTTAGGAGCTTCACCTAGGATAAGTGTTGATGTGGAGAAAAATGAAACTAGGAAAATAGATTTGCCTTCTCTTAATTAAGAGGTGATTTCTTAGCACATATGTCTCACCATGTTTTTAGGAGAATAGCTAGTTATTGGAAAGAAGACTAAGAGATAATCCATTGTACATATGTTTTTATTGTTATTTTCAAATCACGTGAAAGATTTAAGATAAGACTGTTTTATCAACCAATGTATATGGGCAGTAGTCACGGGACATTAGGTGCTAAACGTGTTGAGCACGTCATACACCATTAGAAGAATGTTGAACGATAGATTAAGGCCTCTTGACGTTGAAAATTGCTTGGATTCATTCAACTCGCCTTTTATTAGTAGTGGAGATGGATATATATATATATATTATTATTTATCTCTCAACTAGAGGAGCTCAAGCGGGAAGCAGCAAGGACAGGCGTGCGGCAGCCTGTATGAGCAACGTGGATTCAACCTCCTCCGGTGTTCATGATGAAGGTCAAACAATTCATGTTTTTTTAGAGAAAAGGCTTATCGTCCGACTTTATAAATCATCCAGGATAGCCGCCGCGATGGCATCCAGGAAATTAAGGCGAGGGCAGGAGGGATATGGATTTCGAGGTGCAAATTATATTCACCGAGATCAATGTATGAGGAGATAAAATAGGCCATCATATACATCCGATTGTTCAGTTATATACGTATATTCCACCTGTTGGCGTTTGTATCAACCATAGTGTACTATATGTAGCCTACTAATACAAGCACGCATATACGCAAGCCATCCCTTCGCTTGATCACCAAATTTACACATACATACACACAAATACGTAAATAGTTCACCCGAGAAAACAACCACAACACGTACCGACATCCTCCAGGCTACATCTCATAGCCGAGTAGCGTCAGTCATGGAGGGAGCCGGCCCGCATGCAGAAAGGAAATCGACAAGCGCAACCATCGGTGTTGCAGAAACCATTGAAGCATGTTTCACCGCAATAGCTGGCTCCTAGGGGTGTTTTCAGGATGAAGCGTTCCATTGCTAACGCTGGCGACATCTCCTCCAGAGCCCGCGGCGAACGGGCCATGGCCATCGGAGCTGCCACGAGCAGCTGCAGAACCACCGCCGCCACCATCATCAGACCTATTGTCGCCTTCTTGTTGGCACTCTCCATCTCCCCTGGCCCTCTCTCTCTCAGTAAGTGTCTGTATGTGTGTGTTTGGTTGGTATTAGTTTGCACCCTCTACCTACATGTTTGATTCCGGCCCTATTTATAGGTTCTTCACCTGTTCTCTGCTGTAGTCTTCCTCACATCATTTTCTTTTTGCTATTTCTACTAGTGGACAACATCGTCATTAATTGCTATGTATTTCAGATACAGCCATCATATATGTATTTTTTTGTGTGTGGTAAGTATACGTGGTTGTCAATTAATGCACAGTTTTCTTGTGGCAAATAAAGTACAAATTATGCAAATTAATTCATATTAGCACTAGTGTTTGACTACATTAAACTGACCACACGATTCACCTGCAAAATAAGCTACACCATTGAAGCCACCCAGCTTCAAAGTTGCCATTTCTAACATATACCAAGGTGCCTCCAGTCCATCCCTTAGAAGGTGAACACGTCCATCACAAATTAAGTTTACCCATAGATGAGAACTATATTTTGTTTACTCATAGTATATGCCACCTAGAGATGTGTGATTTGAAAGGAAATATGCACCATTTGACTTCACCCACCAACGAAGGACATGCAAGCACGTTGATCAAACATGGAATGGCGGGTTCTTCGAAATATAATCTACACTTAATTATGCCAAATGTATATCAACAGCTACAATTGCCAAATAAATATCGCATTTGATACTGTGGGTGTCCATATTTTTCTTTACATATAAACTCGGTCAAACTTTGTAAAGTTCAACTTTTGAAAATCTTTATATGCACTATTATATTTCGGAACGGAGTGAGTATGAGACAGTTCTAAAAATATAACAATATACCCCTTCAAAGTGACCACAACAGTTTCTTTGGCGAAAAAACAGCAGAGACTATACAGAAAAAAGAACAATACAAACTAATTCATATAAGCACACATATTTGTCTATGAGGTTAGCGGTAAAGCTGTTGTCTTGTGATCATGAGGTCACGGGTTCGAGTCATAAAAACAATCTCTTGCAGAAGTATAGGAAAATGTTGTGTAAAGTAGACCCAAAGTTATCGGACCCTTCCCCGAACCCCGCGCAAGCTGAAGCTACATTCACCGGGCTGCCCTTTTAGCCCACATATTTGACTACATAATTTTAACAACATCGTCACAGTTTCCACCATCTCCAAGTTCCAATTTCTAACATATACCAAGGTGCCTCCGGACAATTGCCTAGATGTACATGTCCATCATAAATTAAGTTCCCAGTTAGCCCTCTTAGAATAGGTTCGAATAGCTCATCGGGTTGCTACATTAAAAAAAGAAGTCTACATGAGATTTGAAGATCATTTACTAGTGACCAAAGTTGAATCTCAATTTTTGAGTTCACACACTAGATGTACATTTAAACGAACAATTCTAGTACATTTTCCATGATAGCCGCATTAATCGGTTGGGCATCAACATGTTGTGTTGAATTCTTTTAAAGTTGTAAAAACCAGAGCAGCCATAGACATGGTTAGGATGGTAGAGCTATTGAATGGATCGATGCACGACTAGGTAAGTGACCAATTATCACATGGGTGTCAGATGGTAAGTGATTTCAATAACACTTTTTTCCAAGAGGTAATATCACCGGGAGTCATAGAACTTGGGTCGCACGTTCAGTTTGGTGCTAGAACTTTAAAAATACGGTTTTGTGGTTATCTAACTTGACTCAGACGTGCAGATACGGTCACAATAGGCGTATCCGGCATATTCATGTGTATGACCCCACTTGTAGATGAGAGATGGCTTTGGCATGACGTATTTTTTTTACACAGAGCACCTTCAAATTATTTGTAGAAAAAGTCAACCACAACGACGCATTTATGCACAACACATCCTCATATTTTTTTATTTACAGGAAAACCCGACCACAGCAGTGCACATATATACGAAAATTAACACCAAAAAGATAACACCTGGATTCGAACTCACTACCAATTGATTAAACACGAGACGGTCTAGTCACTTAGAACCCATGGTCTGGTAGTCCACCATGGATAACGAAACTATACGTACTGAACGAAACCTATGTGGAGCTTAGATATTTGTAAAACATAAGTAATAAAATTATGAATACAAACATTTACTAAATATTTATGAATATTCACTTGTGTATAATTTTTTATCCATGGCGTATATTAAAAGATACATAATTTAAATATTAGCCATGATAGAATATTCATATAAATAGTTTTACTTTTAAATTATGAATCTTTTTAATTATACAAACATTAAGTTATAAAAATGTGCATATAATTATTGAAATATTTGTATAATTAAAATAATATTTTTGAATTGTATTTTTGAAAACCAAATATGTAATACAGTACATATATATAAAACGCATGTTTATGATACTCAGGTTTATAAATATTTAACTATATATTTTTTATATAATACACAGGTTTATATTTAAAAGTTTTTACATACTAATCATGAATATTTTTAACACATGAGTATTTGAACATAACTTTATTACTTACGATGCAGAAACATCTTAAGAATATAGCGCGTGCAAAATGCGCCGCAATATCTGCAACCCATTTAAGCTCCACATGTGTTCCAGTTTAATACATATACGTTGGTTGTCCATATTTAACATTCACACCTGGCTGCTGTAGTGCCTAGACAGTTTCGGGTAAAACTTGTTGGTCGTCGGTACGAGTTCTGGCAGACTTATTTTTCTTGTTAATTTGTGCATATCTATATATGTCGTTAGGTTTTTTTTTTTTTGCAAAAATGCGTCACGGTGGTCGACTTTTTCTGTAAATAAAAAAAATACCAGGGTGTTCTGTGCAAAAATACATCTCGCCCAATGTAATCGCTCACTGACAAGTGGGCCCATACGCATGAATACACCCGCATACCGTATTGTGACCGTATATGCATGCTTGAGTAAGTTATGTGACCACAAAACCGTATTTTCAAAGTTCTAGCACCAAACTGAACATGTGACGCAAGTTTTATGACTCCCCGTGATATTACCTCTTTTTCCAAGGTGCCTAATTAACTGAGAATTTAATGCGCAGTCAATTCCTTGGCCAGTAAACGAGTCGTCCGTCCTCATGCATGCATCTTTTCAACCCATGTTTCCACTATGCATGCAGATAGGAGTACTACTAATTAACTAGGAGTAAATGCCACGCGCCTTAAACCTTGTCTATTGTGAAAACACATGTAAATTTAACCGTGCCTTCTAAACGGTAACGGAGGGAGTAGGAAACATCCATGGTTTGACTTCATCGGCTGATGAAACACATGCAAGCACATTGATCCAACGTGGAAAGACGGGATTCCCGGAACGGATGAACTAATCTGCACTTAATAATGCCAATAGTTTAATTAAGTAACGATGTGTTTGGAATCTAGGAATCTGGCTGAAAATAAATTAAATTTTCCTATGCATGTTGTTGCAGTGAGGAATCATGTGTACTACTAACAGCTTCTGAAATCATGACCAAATATTTCTACATTTATATAGGTTCTCCACTTGGTGATCGTGATCGTGCACCACGTCATGAGCGGCCTTGTCAATGGCGTAGCATTGCTCACCGTGGAGTATATGATAGGGAAAGGATGATCGAATTAGTTAGTTGTGCTTTGAGTAAGATGGAGGCATACGGGCACACAAGCTAAGCCGGGCCTCCAACTGCCAATTTCTCAGTGGAGGAAGCATTAATATTCGCATCCAACAAACAAGTGATATGCATCCAGGTAACAATACTAGATAAGAGAAGAGGGGGAATTTGTCAATAATACACCAGGGCTTGAGAGGAAAGAGCACCTGTGAGATACGGGTCTTCGGTATTACTTTTTGTCAATAAATAATACAAATGAATCTGGGCCGTTCGTTGACCAAATGAAAGGTGATTATTGCTTTAGAGGTACCATGGTCCATGGAGATCCTCAGATCTCTCCCTAGGATGTACATAACTAGACAATTCTTTTGGTTAACCAATAATATTACTCCCTCCAATCCATAATATTGATTTAGTACAAAGTAATAACTTTCAGAAAAGTATCATGATGTATCATGTAATTTATTTACATTGCACTCAAGCGCGTACTGAAACCTGAATTGCAAAATAACAAAACTCCACCCTGAGGCGAGCTTAATAATTCTTAGCCAAGCTGAAAAGTCGATTACAATAGTTTAACACAAAGTTCACAAGGATATACGAATACCATGTACTCCCGCCACAATCTTGCGACACTTGTTTAGGATCGGAGGTAATAGCAAATAGCACCACGCTACCACAAAACCCAGTAGTCCTTTATTTTTCGTGAATGTCACCAGTACTTCTAAAAGAAAGTGCCCCCCTGCTGGTATCATGGAGACAAAATAAATACGTATTTCGTACTGAAATGAACAGAGTGATTACAAAACTGAAAGCATGAACAGCTAGAAAGTGGTAATAGTGAACCATACCTCCCGCATTGTGAATGAAATGTCATGATAAGAGAGAACCACTTCAAATTTATTCATCGTCACCCTCTTCATCACTGCCGTCCTCTATTCCCACGATAGTTACTCTGGGGCGGTTGCGATGGGCATTTGTTTCATTCATTATGGCAGCTGATGCAGCCTTGTATTCAGAATATGTGGATCGCTCCTTGTCAAGACGAAATTTTGCATCTTTCAAACTTGAGAGGTGCACGATACCGTAACCATTCTCTGTTGCCACTGAAAGCGGGACATCAAGCTTCTCAAGATTTGGCAATGCCCCTTCCATAAATACAAAGTTAACCGCAGTGGAAAACCCAAGACGAAAGTGCAACTCCTTCAAAAATTGGAATCCTCTGCCTTGCACAGCAAGCGTTTTCCTTTGCCCTTGTATCAACCAAAGTTCCAGATAAAGTAAACCAGGAAGCTCTCCAAGCATATGAAATTCCTTCTGTGTCACGTCACTGACAATAAGTAGCAGGTATGTAAGATTAGTGAGTGCTGGTGTAATCCACTTTGGAATTTTTGGAAAATAGTAGCTTGTGGTTGTCATCCCAAATATTTGGAGTGAAGATGGCAGAGGAGACCAAGAATCTAAGAACTCGAGCGAATTTGAATCTTGACTGGATATCCAGAAACATTGGAGTTTGCATGTTCCAAGCTTACATAGAGAGGAGAGTAACATATCTGCACATCTATTGTCTGTCTGGGGACACGGTGGTCTAGGGGAAGGTTTGAGGGCGACTAGGGCGACTAGGGCGACTCCCCGGGCGACCGTGGAGGCATCCGCCGCGCTGCGCCCGCCCGCGGCGGCGGCCCGGGCGGGCATCGGCGGCCGTTTCTGGGCCCTGTTGGCTTCGGACGAGGAGGATGCCGACGGAGATGGCGATGACTCAGTGGGTTCGCCGCCGTCGCCTACGCCTTCGGATTTGATATGCGAGTTCTTTCATGCAGGCTATGACGAAGATGAGGTGGCCACTACCGTAGACAAAGTTGTGCCGGTGGAGGATCCGGCGCGGGTCGGGCTTCTTCCGGACGAGAGAAAGGAAGTGGTGCGCCGTGTCGTTCACCGGAGAACTGCGGCATCGGCGGTCAGGCCGTGGAAGGGTCCTTTACCTAAGGTACGCCTTCCAAACCTCACGCTTTTCGATTTAATTCATCCGGATTCGTGGACGGTGGTTAAGAAGAGAAGGCCGGATCGCCGGCGCAGAGCCGGATCGCTACCGGCGGCGGCGGCTGTGGTGCCGTCGAGGTCGCCGTTCGGGATCCGTCAGGCTCGCAGAGAGCGCCTGAATCAGCTGCTGGGCCGGTTTGGGCCGGATTCATCTTGCGGTGACGCTTTGCTTGTTGGGCCGGTAATGGCTGGGTATGAGGCCCAGGCCATACCGGGCGCCACATGCATGACCACGGACGCTGCATGCACGGGCGTGATTGAATCCTCGTGCGCGTGTGTGGCTACGTCTTCGCCTAGGGTTCGTCGGCGCGGGACGCCTGTTCTACCTCCGTGCGGTCCTGGCCGTGCCCGCCGGATACCTCCGTGCGGTCCTGGCCGTGCCCGCCGGATACCTCCGCTGCGTGCGATGGCTGGCCGAGGAGCGGGTGGGCAGCCGGCGGCGAAGCCCCAAGCGACTACGCGCAGGGCCGGGACTGTTGTGCAGCCGCCGCCGCCTGGGGGTGCTGGACGTGGGGCCCCCGGCGCGGGACTTACCGCAGCCGGTGCTGCACTGGTTGTAGCCGGCGCCGGGCGTGGTAGTCCCGCCCCTACGCTGGCCTCGGGACGGGCGAGCGGCAACCCAGGGCCGCGGCCGCCCGTGCTTCCGACTGCCTGGCCGCCGGTGTTACCTGCGGGAAGAGGAGGACCCGCTGGTCCCCGACCTACGGGGCCAACACATGCCAGGCCGCCGATGTTTCCCGCGGGAAAAGGGGGCCCCGCTGGACCGCGGCCTCCGGGACCAACGCCTCCGGTGGCTACTGCCATGGGTCGTGGCGGCGGGTCTGGCCCGAGACCAGTGGTGCCGGTCCCGGGTGGAGCTTCGCCCCGGGCTGCTCCGCCACCGCACTATGTCGCGAGGCCGACTCAGAACCGGTCGGGGCCTTCACAGACGAGGCAAAATTCGACTGTTCGAGAGTCTTTTGAGCAGCCCCGAGGTCAGTGGGGTGATGATGGTGTCGATGCGTATGGAGATGGAAAGCACCGTGGTTCCTCGTCTACTGGTGGAGGCCGAGGATATGCTTGGCAGAGTGACGGGTCTGCTGAGAGACCGTTTCTAGGGCCTCCAGGTGGCTTTGTCGAGGGGGCATCCGGTCCGGATCACCGCCAGCGAGGTGGATACCGTGGACATCGGGGTGGTCGGGGGGGTGGCCGTGGGAGGTATCGTCGGCAGCCTCCGCCACCGGCTGCTATTGACCATGCGGCGACCGCTGTTGAGGCAGATAACGCTCAGTTCTCTGATCCTACTAGTCAGGCGATGGAGGTGGTAACGGCCTTGGCCAATGTTGCTGTTCCTGTGCCTGGGGCTGTGGGTGAGGCGTCTGACAGATCTGATTCAGAGAGGGCGTCCAAGTGGGCGCGCAAGAAGGAAAGGATGCTCTGTTACCGGTGTGGTGAGAAGGGCCATTTTATTGCAGACTGCGTGGCAGAACTGTGTGACTCGTGTGGCAAGTCTGCACATGATTCGGGAGAATGCCCGTTAGTGCGTGACCAGGCTCCATCTCTGACTATGTATGGGCTTTACTGTGCGGAGCTTTTGTTCTTCGAGTCCCCGGCCGCGAGGGAGAGTCCAGAGGAGACACAGTGCTTGACTACCGGGATTGTGAAAGCAACTCAGGGCGAGGTGACTGAGGCTCAGATTATCCGGAGGCTTCAGGAGTTGGCACCGGGTGACTTCCAGTGGGAGCTGGTCAGCCTCGAAGCTAATGTCTTTAAGGTGGATTTCCCTTCCGTGGTGGATTTGCAGAAACTGCTGAGCTTTGGCTTGTGTAGAGTTCCTGGTACTAAGTGTATTTTGGAGTTTCACGAGTGGACGAAGGTGGAGCCTAAAGGAAAGCCGCTTACGCAGGTCTGGTTGAGGTTTTCTGGGGCCCCATCTAAGCCTTTGCAGGATGTTCGAGTTGTGGCCAGTATGGGTATCATGGTTGGGAAGACGGAGAGAGTGGATATGGCTTTCACTCGGGCTCATGGAGTGGCTCGGATTTTGGTGAGTGTTCTGAATGTTGATTTCGTGCCTGATGTGGTCCACTGGACATATAGGGGAGAGGTGTTCCCGCTCGACATAGAGTTTGAGGACGTTGAGATGTTTGCTGAGGAGGTTAATGGGGATGATGTTGATATGCACGAGAGTGACGGCGGTGCAGGAGCCAAGGGGGTGCCGGCCGAGTCCGCTCGAGAGGGGTCGACCGGGTCTCACCCAGATGCTCAGTTGCCTGGGGAGGGGACCGGGGTTGAGCCGGCACCGTCACCTTCGGTGCCTACGACGTCGTTGAGTTTTGGGTCCTTTACGCCTGCTTCTGCGCCTCCCAGACTGTGGAGTGACAGGGTGGAGACTGATGATGTGTTTGAGCACACGCTTCCTTTGCTGGTCTTTGAGGGGACTGTAGTTCGGGGAGTACAGCCGGAGGTCACTCCTATTCCCCTTGCTTCACCGGTTGATGTGGTTCCGGTGATGTCTTCTACGTTCGAGGTGGGCCTTGGAGGAGGGGGGTCAGGGCAGGTGGCCTTGACCTCTCCCCTCCCTATACCGACGCTGGTGACGCCGGTCTCGTCGGGGCCAGCCAGCGCTGGGAGTGGGAGCCCGAGGCAGGTGGCTTCGGCTCTTCCTCCTCAGGCCCTGGCTGTGGCACCCGCGTCTCTCGTGGCGCTGGGGGAGGGGGGGCTGGGGCAGGTGACCCTAGACCTCCCTTCATCATCTGCGGTCAGGAGGACCGCGCCGTCGGCGACTTCGACACCTCGCTCTGAGCCGATGGTTAGGGCAAGAGGAGGAAGTGGGCAGGTGGCCCCTGCTGTCCCGTCTCTTGTCCTACCCGCTGGGCACTTGTCCGAGGGCCTTGGGAGCCCGCAACCTCCCCCTCTTTTCACTCGAGAGGAGGTTGTCGCCTTTGGCGGGATCCCGGACCCGGTCTCGGCGGGGAGACGGATGAGTGCTCGTGTTCTGGAACTTCCAGAGGTGGATGATATGCAGCAGCGGTGCGCTATGAGGGCGGCCAAGCTTCACGATGCTGCGATCTCTTCTGGTATGTCCGTTAACATATCTAATTCTTTATTGCATTTTGCTCCTGAGGAGATTATTAGTAATGCAAACCGATTAGGAGTTTCACTAGGCGCCACTGATAAGGAAATCTCCAATTCGGTGAATGATATGTTAGATTTAGAGGCGGAGCGGGCCTTAGAGACTATTCGTAATCTTGCTGCGGTTAAACCCATGAATGATGAGGAAATTGATGCGTTAGGGGTTAGAGTGCTAGATAAGCTGTGTGCGGATCTAGCACCTTCTTATCAGGAGTCTGAGGACGATGATGTGCCCTTAGATGTTGTAGCTGTTAGTTCCGCTCAGCCCGGTTATGAGGACCGGGTGACGGAGCCCACTAAGCCAAAGCGTAAGTGGAAACGAAAGATTTATCCCGATTCTGCAGTTCGTAGGAGTGCTAGGATTCGGACTGCTAAAAAGTTCCATGATGAATTATGAAAGGAATCTTTTGGAATAGCAGAGGTCTGAAGGACTTGGCTAAAAGAAGGTTTCTTGCTGAAGCTTCTCTGGAACATCGGTTAGATTTCATTGCTCTATCGGAAACCGGTAGAGAGAATTTTGCGCCGCAGTTTCTTTCCTCTCTTGTGGGTGGTATTGATTTCGATTGGCATTGCCTCCCGCCACGAGGTAGATCGGGAGGTATCTTACTGGGTGTGAGATGCGATTCCCTTGAAGTCCGGAGTGTAGTTATGGGTGACTTCGCGGTAAAGTTTCGAGTTAGGTCTAAAGTTGACGGGTTCAACTGGGCTTTGGTGGCGGTTTATGGTGCCGCACAGCCCGAGCTTAAACCAGAGTTTCTGGCGGACCTTGTTCAGATCTGTGGGTCCGAACAGCTTCCGATTTTGGTCGGAGGTGATTTCAATATCATTAGGAGGAGAGAGGAGAAAAATAATGATAATTTTGACGGCAGGTGGTCGTTTATGTTCAATACCATTATTGAAAGCTTGGATCTAAGGGAGATAGAGCTTTCTGGTAGAAAGTTTACTTGGGCTAATGCTCTGCCAAACCCGACGTATGAAAAGCTTGACCGAGTTCTCACCAGTGTGGAGTGGGAACAGAAGTTCCCTCTTGTTACGGTGCAAGCTCTCACGCGGGGAATCTCCGATCACACACCATTGTTCGTAGACTCAGGGGAGCCGAACCATATGGGAAACAAAAACACCTTCTCATTCGAGATGGCCTGGTTCGAACGCGAGGGGTTCCTAGACCTCATAGCCAGGGAATGGGCCAAGGGTGTAGGAGGAAGGACGGCGGTCGAGCGCTGGCAGAATAAAATTAGGCATTTGAGAAGTTTCTTACGGGGTTGGGCTAAGCACCTCAGTGGGGTGTATAAGATTGAGAAGGATAGGCTCCTCTCTCTTGTACAAGCCTTGGACATAAAAGCCGAATCCGCGATTTTGCTGCCTGCCGAGCTCCAGGTCAAAAATGAGGCGGAGAAGAGGCTGAAAGAACTTCTCCGCGAAGAAGAATTGAAGTGGGCTTTGCGAGCTAAGGTCCGCAAAGTGGTCCAAGGGGACGCGAATACTCAATTCTTTCACCTCATTGCTAATGGTAAGCACAGAAAGAAGTGGATCTTTCAGCTAGAACAGGATGAGGGTACTATTTTAGGTCAGGATAATCTCAAAACCTATATTACCGAGTATTATAGACAGTTATTTGGACCGCCGGAGGACAATTGTGTGTCCCTCGATGAGTCCAGGATCGAGGACGTGCCTCAAGTGTCTGCTGCGGATAATGATATCCTGGTTGCCCCGTTCTCAGAAAAGGAGGTGTTCGATGCCATTGCACAAATGAAAAACAATAAGGCTCCCGGTCCGGATGGGTTCCCGGCCGAGTTCTATAAAAAGTGCTGGCACATTATTAAGGGGGATTTATTACCTATGTTTCATGATCTTTTCTCTGGACAGCTTCAATTATTTCACTTGAATTTTGGAACTATCACATTGCTCCCGAAGAAAACGGATGCTGTGAGGATTGAGCAGTTCAGACCGATCTGCCTCCTCAATGTTAGTTTCAAAATCTTCACCAAGGTCGGGACTAATAGGCTCACACAGATTGCGCAGTCTGTGGTGCAGCAATCCCAAACTGCTTTCATGCCGGACAGGAACATCCTTGAAGGGGTGGTTGTTCTTCATGAAACGCTCCATGAAATCCATTCCAAAAAATTAGATGGAGTAATTTTTAAAGTGGATTTCGAAAAAGCGTACGATAAGGTTAAGTGGCCGTTCCTCCAACAGGCATTGCGTATGAAAGGTTTTGATGAAGCCTGGCGCCGACAGGTCGAATCCTTTACGCACAAAGGGAGTGTGGGAATTAAAGTGAATGACGATATAGGTCATTATTTCCTGACACATAAAGGCCTCAGACAAGGAGATCCGATGTCCCCTATCCTGTTTAACATTGTGGTGGATATGTTAGCAATTTTGATAGGAAGGGCTAAGGAGAATGGTCAAGTGGGTGGTTTGGTACCTCATCTCGTTGATGAAGGTGTATCCATCCTTCAATACGCCGATGATACAATCATCTTTATGGAGCATGATTTGGCCAAGGCGAGAAATATGAAGCTAGTGTTATGCCTTTTTGAACAATTGACCGGGTTAAAGATTAACTTTCATAAGAGCGAGTTGTTCTGCTTTGGTAGAGCCAAAGACGACCAGGAGTCTTATAGGCAATTGTTTGGGTGCGAGTTGGGGAGTTTACCCTTTTCTTACCTTGGTATTCCGATTCACCATCGTAAGCTAACAAACAGAGAATGGAAGTGTATCGAGGATCGATTTGAGAAAAAACTGAGCTGTTGGAAGGGTAAGATCATGTCATATGGAGGCCGTTTGATATTGATTAATTCGGTGCTCACGAGTATGCCTATGTTTCTCTTATCGTTCTTTGAGGTCCCAGTTGGTGTTAGGAAACGACTGGACTTCTATCGGTCGCGTTTCTTTTGGCAGGGTGATGAACTTAAAAGAAAATACCGGCTTGCTAAATGGGACATCATCTGTAGACCGAAAGACCAAGGGGGCCTTGGTATTGAAAATCTTGAAGTTAAGAACAGATGCCTTCTTAGTAAGTGGTTGTGGAAGCTTTCTTCCGGGACTGAGGCCATGTGGGCGCAGATCCTCCGCAACAAGTACCTCCAGACTAAAACACTGTCCCAGGTCGCAGTCAGGCCGACTGATTCGCCTTTCTGGAAAGGACTAATGAAAGTCAAACAATCTATGTTCAATAGGACAAGATTTGTTATTGGAAATGGTAAAAGTACACGTTTCTGGGAGGATACTTGGCTTGGAGACTCACCTTTAGCCATTCAATATCCGTCTTTATATCGGATTGCTCAACGACGTGAGGTGTTCGTGGCAACGGTATTTCAATCTGTCCCCCTTAATATTCAGTTTAGACGGTCGCTAGCGGGCAATCGTTGGGAAGAATGGCTCCATCTAGTTAGGAGACTGATGGAGGTTCAACTTTCTCACCAACCCGATGTATTACGCTGGAAGTTGACTAGTTCTGGAGTTTTTACAGTTAAATCAATGTATATTGATGTTATTAATTCGAATGCTATTCCAACTTCCAAGTATGTTTGGGATGTCAAAGTTCCTTTAAAAATTAAAGTGTTTATGTGGTTTGTCCATAAACAAGTTATTTTAACAAAGGACAACTTGATTAAGCGTAATTGGACAGGACCTACTAGGTGTAGTTTCTGTGATCGGGATGAGTCGATTAAGCATTTATTCTTTGATTGCCCGTTGGCCAAAGTTCTTTGGCGGACGGTCCATATTGCTTTTAATATTACTCCACCGACTTCGGTCAATGCATTATTTGGGACATGGCTTAATGGGGTTGAGCCTGACTTAGCAAGACATATTCGGGTTGGAGTTTGCGCTTTGCTATGGACTATCTGGAATTGCAGAAATGATTTGGTTTTTAACAGAACATCACGGTTTCATTTCTTGCAGGTTATCTTCCGAGCTACGGCACTGATCCGTTCGTGGTCGCTACTCACTCCGATGGAGGCCAGGGAGCATTTGGTTACTGGATCTATCCGTTGGGAGATGGTAGCTCGGGATATCTTCAACCGGTTTGGATGGCGGTCATGTAATAGGATAGGCAATTAGTTTCCCTATCTATTTGTAGCCAGCCGGTTGTGGCACCTTTTCCTGGCTAGATTGTGTCTAGCCGTTGGTCGCTCTGTGTGAGCTGCATTTTTCTTTTCTTTTTCTTTTAGCTGGAGACTGTGGAACCTTGTTGGCACTTTTTGTTATTTGGTTAATTAGATGGCCGTATGCATCATTCTGATGCAGAGGCCGGGGAGCCCCCCCTTTTCGAAAAAAAACATCTATTGTCTGCATCATCCAGATGCACATGGAGTTCATTCAAAGCATTTAGATTCCCGAGCTCCTCCACTGCACCAACTGAACTGAGGGAAATATTAAAGCCTGAGACCACTTGTAAGCTCCTCATATTCCCAATCCCGTTTGGTACCTTCATTCTCCCATATCTATATCTGTATCTGTATGGGACACTTTCAGTGAGCAGATGTTGTAGCTTAATGAGCTGATCAATTGCAACAGACAATTCATCTATGTATGTATTCCTAAGATCTAGCGTCTCTAGACCATCTAGTGTCACAATTCTTGGTGGTAGCTCTGATATGTATGTGTTCTTAAAGCTGACAAACTTTAGCTGGAATAGCTTGTCCATAGGGCTCATGTCATACTCCTTAACATCCTCACAATCTTCAAAATCTAGTACACGTAAAGCTTCAAATTTACTAAGACTGGGCAAGTGTTTGATGCAACCTGATCTTGTCACTGTCAGAGATCGAACATGGCTCAAATCTTCATTTTCCAATACAGATGCAACCTCCTTGTCAATGTCTTGGATTGATAGTCGTCGAATAAAACCTTGGCGATTTGCCAGAACTGTTTGCTCGCTGCCTACCACAGTGATGAAATTCTCTTCGGCTGATTTGGAAATAAGAAGCTCAAGCATCATGTCGTGCACTCTACAGGCACGAGCCTTACCATCATGGCCAATGTCCACTGGTTGGACCATGTTTTTATTGATAAGCTCGTAGAAGTACTTCTCGGCAACATCCTGTTTGCTCTGTCCACGCTCTTCAGAGATGAAGCCTTCTGCTATCCATCGCCTGACTAACCTCTCTTTGTCAATGACATAATCGTCAGGAAAAATACTTAAATACAACAAACAAGTCTTGAGGTAACCAGGAAGAACATTGTAGCTCAAGGATAATATATTTTTCATTCCCTCTAGACTTTGCCTTCTGCTCAGGTCAGAACCAATCGACCTTTTTACCTTCTCCCACTCTTGTTTGTTAATTGGTCCTGTTGCTAATAAACAAGATATACTGTTAATTGCCAATGGTAGGCCTCCACATTTTTTCAAGATCTCATCCTTGATCTCTCTCAGCATATCAGGACAACAATCCTCAGAGCCAAATATTGTTTTGAGAAACAATCTTTCAGAATGAAGACCATTTAAGGGCTTCATTTCATAGACGCGATCATCAGTAGTCAGGGAACATGATCTTGCTACATCAAAAATGCGTGCAGTAGCTATAATCCGGCTAGAGCGGTTATTCTCTGGAAAAGCACACTTGATATTATTCCATGCTGATATAGACCATACATCATCAATGATGATGAGATACCTAATAGATAGAATGGAGAAAGAATTTGATTAGAAAAACTAAACGGCAATGAAACTCCAAAATTATGTACTATTGCTTCAGGTGCTCAAATAATTAAATCATGCGTACCACTATGTTTCCATATGAATCTTACATTAACTGGGCACGAAGCCCATTTTTGTTGCATTTTGCAATTAATACGAAAATCTATTGGAAGTCTCCAAATATTTCATATCACTGCTACTTCTCTCCATCTATAGTCTCCATGCTTACAAAAGCTGATGTTGCGACATGCTGTTACTGATTATGGTAGCCCCTCGCCTTCCCAATATTGCTTTGAACAGAACCTCAACAACAACTCCCGATATTTTGAGTGGTTTGAGTACTTTATATTATCAAATTTTGTGCAGTATTGTTCAATATCTGTAAAGTTAATACTCCCTCCTAGGGGTGGCCATTCGGTTTATTAGGTTAATTCGGTTTGGTTTACTCGGCTATTTATAATTTCGGTTTCTCGGAAATAACAACAGAAAAAAAATCATCTAAATAGGAAAGACCAAACGTAATAGACAGATAAATTTTGGTTTGGTTTGTTCCGTGTTTCGGTGAACCGAACAATGGAATATTAGCCTCACGTACAAGAAAATACTATAAAGGAAAAGATGGAATGAAACTCCACACAAAACGAACACTTTTGATATAGAAAAAAAACAGTACTTGGTTGGGCTTTCGTCTAGTTAGCATTAGGCCTAGGTTGGATGCGTGTGTTTTGACTTTTCAGTGGGAATCTACGAGAGACTCATGGCATGGTTGGCGCGGGTTTGCCCTTTGGCCTAGCTAATTTTTCATTCACCTTGAGCTAGCTTGTGACTAGTACATCTTTGAGAGAGTTTCGGTGTATGTGGTGTGTTTGGTTTCTACCAGCAATTAATAACACGGCACCGAATAATAAAAACCGAATAAACTCACAATCTCGGTTAATTTGGTTCGGTTCGCTTTGGTGTTCGATTTTAGGTTTAAAAGTGTGCCCACCCCTACTCCCTCCGATCCATATTATTTGTCGCTGATCTAAGACAACTTCAGTAGAAAGTTGTACTAGATCATCGACAAATAATATGGACCAGGGAGTACTATAGTCACTAAATAAAACCGAGAGAATGAAAAGGCACGCTTGCAAATGTTTTGCAGGAAAGTAGAAATAAATCTGAACTTACGCCTTATCTTGTAGTAGGTTCCTCAGCTTTTCAATAGATGTCATTTCGTCCCAGTTTTCGATGCCTGTTGTATAATCCTTTGGATAAGGCACTTTATAGATCCGATCTTTTACTATTTTCTTTATATCTGGCTTTTGTGAGATCGATACAAAAGCCATGCAGTCAAAGTGACCTTCAACTTTGCCACATACCTCATTCGCTAATGTTGTCTTTCCAAGTCCACCAAACCCAACAATTGACAACACCTTGTGATGATGCTTGGTTGAGCTATTTTCTTCTTCCACCATCCACTTGGCAAGATCATTTGTTGGACCGTCGATGCCAATAAGGTTTTCACTAAAACGAGCACCAAGTCGATGATCTCCGGCACCATGAATGGAGTTGCTACAAGAAATATAATCAAGCTTGTAACTACTCTTGAGATCTTTCACTTCCTTGATACGAGCCTTGAGGTCATCAATTTGGTTTGCAAATCCATGCCGATGCCCAAGTGTCTTGAGGCAGCGAATAATCTTGCGGAAGAACTCCTTGAAGCCGCCGTGGTTGCCACCACTACCAAGTTGGTGAATGAACTTGTCGAAGCAATCTTCAGTATCGTATGCGAGCTCCCTTAAGAGCGATATCCATGTCTTCGCTTGTTCATCTGGATCTTCTATGATTGTGTACTTCCTGAGCGCACCATGCATGCTGGTCAGCTCAGCTTTGAGAGAGCGGATCTCACTCCGCACCCCTTTCAGGCGGTTAAACTCATTGGCGAGCAGATCGGTGAGCTTTCCCAACAGAGGGCCCAATGCGCCCTCCGAAGCGCTCACCACATCCATCTCTCCCTCTTCCTCTCTCTACTCCTTGTCTTGGGACACAACGCTCGTGTTTTTGTTTATGCACTTGATGGTGTTACAAGAGCAAGAGCAACCAGTTGGGTTACAAGAGCCGGAAGAGCGGTCAGTTGGCTTACTCCCATAAATACTACTGCAACCCCTCGTTAGCCAAAGTAACGAGGACTCACCTACTTCTGTCCTTCTCAGGAGGACGGCCCACAATACTAATGTACGATCGGAGAGCAGGCAACATGGGCATCATTAAGAACAAGTTATATGTCAGGTTCAAAGCTGACCAAACAGAGCCAGATGTACATTAGTTGCAACTTGCTGTCAAGGTGTGAACTGCTCTCAGGCCATGATTGTAGTATTATGAGATGGAGGAGCAGTTTACGGCCATGATTGTAGCGATGTGCTCTGTGGCTGGACTGCAATGCCATTAATTTGATGGAAACCATTACTAGGTGAATTTTTAATAGAGGTATGTAATGCTAATACTACCTTCCTGGTTTACTAGTCCCCGTCGTACTTTGAGGTTTGTTTAAGCTGTCATTTCTCAGTAGGACTTGACTATTTTAAATCTTGGGTAAATAACACCAAATTGTTGAGATGTACTAACACCAAAACATTACTAGAGTTTGCAAAAACAAAAACACCTTACTGCTGGATTCCAGTCTTGAGAGCATAAGCATACAAACATGTTTCAGGATATGTCTCCAAATATTATTAGTCAGTTTCAGCTCAGACAAAAATTTAAGTTCCAGCTGGTTTAGTTATGGGGTCCACACAGAGGCCAAAGAGTTGAAGATGCCCTTAGAAGATATGTTTCTTAGTCGCAACTTTTGATTAGAGAATTCGGTGTTTTAAACCAGATCAATTAATATGGATCGGAGGGAGTAGTTACTTTCTAGGCTAATTCAACTTTAAGTTTAGACTGACTGAATACATCGTCTTACTATAAACCCAAATGATTAGAAAAAGGATGATTAGTCAGCAGTTAAGTCCTGGCGTGGTTTGCATTCATGTGCATGTATCCCCTTACATTTGTTTTACCTCCACTTGGTGGAGCGGACAGCTTGCATTTAGCTGAAATAAGTTTTTTTCTGTATGACACCACCATGCCTATGCACATATATGTGTTTTCGGGTGTGTGTGTGTGTGTGTGTGTGTGTGTGTGTGTGTTAATTGTTTGTGCTACAAATGAAAATAAAATGTGTTCCGACACTCAAGCTGCGCTCCTCCTCCGCCTTCGGTGCTGACCCTTTGCTAGATCAGGCAATGGAAGGTTTTGTGTTCAGACACTCAAGCTGCGCTCCTCCTCCGATGTATAAGGTTGCTTGATCATCGCCGCGGGGAGCTTCTTAGGATTGCCTGATCTAACAATCTGTAGGGTATTTGATAGGTTATTTTCTATGCAAATGTATTCCGAATGAATGCCTGTGCTCTGCTTGAGATTTTGGGACTTGTAATAATCCGTTGTAGCTACTTTCTGGCTGTGGCCGAGAGCTATATAAGGTTCTGGTTTGCTTTGTCTTCGCTTAAACAAAAAGTTGGGGCGGGGGGGGGGGGGGGGGGGGGGGCCCTTTGGTTAGGTTCAAATGTATACAAGACCGGAGGAAGTCTAGATTTTAAGCCATTACTAGCTAGAAATTTGCCGGGCATGATCAGTCAGTTGGTATTGATTACCAGAAAAGTCCTGATCTTAAGCTGGTGTGAGATAGAAATTAGCCGGCCATGGAAGACCAGGAAATCATAATCTTAAGCTTCCATGAACTAGAAATTGGCCAACTAGGATTATTCAATAACCATGGACTTGATTCATATTGGCCCGTTGTGATCAATCAGTTGGTAAGGAAGACCTGGCAAAGTCTTGAATTTAAGCTAGTAGAACTATAAATTGGCCGTCTGTGATCAATCAGTTGGTATTGATTTTGTCAGCAGAAGTTGAGGTACGTTTAAGCTGTCATTTCTCAGTAGGACTTGACTATTTTAATCTCCTGTAAATGACACAAAATTGTTAAAATGTAACATCAAAACATTACTACTATTTTAATCACCTTATTAGATTCCACAGTCTTGAGAGCGTAAGCGTACCAACATGTTTCAGGATATATGTCACAAAATGTTACCTCTAGAATGAGTTAGTTTCAGCTGAGAGTGAAGTTCCAGTTGCGTGTATTCGGGAGGATGCGGGTGGGAATGGGGGCCACAGAGAGGCCAAAGAGTTGAAGATGTCCTTACAAGATATTGTTTATTAATCACCACTTTGATTAGAGAATTCAGTGTTTAGCAGTTCTTTTCCCTTGCGTACTGCCTCTTACAAAGTCCAAAAGGTATATAGGCTATTCAATTTTATGTTTGGACTGACTGAACACAATGTCTTATTAAAAACATTGATGATTAGAAAAAGGTGATGATTACTCAGTTAAGTATTGACGTGGTTTGCATTGATGTGCACGCATCCCCATACACTGGTTTTACGTCCACTTGGTGGAGTGGACAGCTCCCATTGACCTGAAATGAGTTTTTTTTATCATGCCACCATACCTACGCACATATATGTGTCTTAGGGTGTGTGTGTTAATTGTTTGTGCTACAAATGCAAATAGAATGCTACTAAAATTTTGAATAACATGTTGTTGAAATTGCCAAGGGTATATTTGTTTAGATTGTACAACATCTATATATGGGAGGTAAACTCACCATCTCTAGAAATTCCATTTGGTTCCTCAACTAAACACACCTTTACTGAACAATATGTGATCTATCTAGCGGTCATGTGCTACGGTGGTGTTCTACGTACACGCTCTAAGATGGCAAAGTTAAGAGAAAGGTGTAACAGCTCCTGGGTGCCCCTACACCCTCATGAACAGTAAATTTGAAAAAAATTCAGAAAAAACTGAAACTTCCAGGAATCAAAAATGATCAAAATTTTGATGATCATGCTAAATTTCAGCCCTAAATAACATTCGAGGAACCCTCACGAATAAAAAAAATCACTGCTCAAAAGCGCACATAAATTTTGAACAGTGATTTTATTTTTTTAGGTGAGGGCTCCTTGAATGTTATTTGGTGCTGAAACTTTGGACGATCATCAGAAGTTTGATCACCTATGATGTCCCAAAGTTTCAGGTTTTTTTATTTTGTTTCCAATTTTTTTTGAATTTACTGTTTACGGAAGGTGTAGGGGCACCCGGGTGTTGAAAATCCTGTCTCCAAAGTTAAAGGAATTGGACAACAGCTCATAAGGCTCAAGAGACGTAGCGGGGAAGGAGCTGGCACGGACGATGTGCCATGCCTCTACAAGACCAAGCGGATGACCGATCGAGGTACCGCACCGAGACTGGGATACACTGCCAGACAAGCAGCACCAACACAGTGAGACCACGAAGCCCACCAAAAGTCAAAGCATCATCCATGGCCCCAACGAGGTGAGCCCAGAGCAGTAAGCCACCTTGCCAAGAAGGTGAGCCCTAGGAATCTTTGGAGTCCATTGGAAGCAAGCTCCTGCATTGCCCATGGAGCAACACAGAAAAAACCCTAGTGCATCAAGACCACATACATCCACCTTCCTCACTCTTCCCCTCGCTGCCGCCGGGAAAAGCTCGTGTGGTGTCAACAACAGTGAGGCCGTTTGCTGTCGTTCAAGCTCCCCCGGTGGGGTTGAGGCGTGGGAACAAATGCGATGATCGGAATTGGTGTCGGGAGCAGGTCGGAGCTGGCCCTCCATCAACTTTCTCCACCCCCCCCCCCCCCCATATTGTTGCCCGCGGGAGTGAGGCCTTCCAGCTACCTCCCTCTTTCCTTATTGTCTCCCTCGGCTCCGATTGTGGTGGAGCAATTCATGCCATGCGGCATGTGTTGGCGGTGCACCTTAGAACCCTGGGGTTTGTGCTTGAAGGCACCATCTATGCTTGGAAGGTTCTGCGTGTGTGTCTGTGTGCTCATGGAAATGTAAGTGTTAAGGTGGTGGTTACATGCACTCATGAGGGGCGTCTTGGACGTCGTATGCGCCTTGAGCATTTTCTCAAAAGTAGGCCTTCCAGCAAGCAGTGGCGGAGCTAGCGAATTTCTAAAGCCTAGGCACGTCGTTAGCTAAAATTTACTTTTGTCTACCAAACACTATAAGTATCATATATTTGGATAAATGTCATGTGCAATAAACGAGCCGATGTTCTATAGATCATAGAAGTAAATAGAAAACATGTGATACGATGCCAAATAACTCTCCAAACAGTAGCCACAGAACCAAACCTTTGGACATCTCGATGACAATAGTTCAATCTCCAGTGTTCATCCTTGTGCACAAAAGAGAATCTATAAAATACAACACATTATTAAATAATGAGTTATGTAATTATCTTTGAAATTAAACACATTATATAGAAAGAATCTTACCAATAATATACTAATTGGACCTGGGCAATTGCCCTTTCCCAAACTTCATAGCTTGAAACCGTTTAATAATAGCATCGTCATCAAGTCCTTTAAAAATTGCCTGCTCGGTGTAGAAAATCATCAAGTTATTAAACCATGTATCATTCATCTTGCTGCGCAATTTAGATTTGATAATCTTCATTGCCGAGAAAGCTCTTTCAACCGATGCCGTTGACACTGGCAATAACAAAGCCAATTCTACGAGTCTGTACACCAATGGAAAAACCAAATGTTTCTCGGTTTCAACCATCTTTGTAGCCAAACTTTCAATATCTTTACAAGAAGAAAGGGCCTCATGCCTTCTTACATGAAGAATGTATGTTTGAAGCTGGTCCCTTATGATTGCACGATCACCACTAGAGAAATCTCCATGATAAACTTCAGTTAAGCTAGCAGGCTTGTCAACATCAAACTTGGAGAAGGAATTCTTTCGATGAAGACATGAGAAGGCCAGTATTATATTCGAAGATGCTTCATTAAAGCGATGATTCATCTCAGTGCATATCTTGTCAATAGCAACATAGAAGATCTCAACTCGATAGAAATGAAGATCTCAACAAAAAATCTACTCAAATCTGAAATTTTAACAAGCATAACCGCATAATTAGAGTCGGCACAATCAATGTTAAAATGCATAATTTGTTAGCAAATTACAAAGAATAACTCACCTAGTTGTCGCTTGCCGCCAACCGTAATTGTTGGTGATATATTGCTACTTGCGGCCTGAACAGAATGAGCGCTAGATGGCACTGCTCCTGTGGCTAGTGTTGACGGTGACGACCCATCGTCCGATCGAGCTGGAGTTGAATTCCCACCAGTATCGGAGGATTCCCCGCCTGGGCCCCCGCGCTTGCGCTTCCGATCTTGACCGTCGCCCGCCGGAGTCATAGCCGAGGCCTGGTGGCGCGTCATATCCTTGCGATCTTGCCAGCCGACCAGGACTGCAGCCGGCGGCCTGCCTCGTCCTCGCCGCCGCGAAGGCGCAGCCGCGCAGCTGTAGGTCGCATCTGCCGGTCTCCGTCTCGCTTTCGTCCGCTCACACGAACAGACAACTCCTCGATCGATTCAGATTCTGTTTCTCACGTGCTAACTAGGCCTAGTGGCTGTTTTGGCCCATGTAATTGTTTGGTCTAATGAATACAAGGCCCAAACGGAAGAAAAACGTCCAGACTAGCCCATTTAGAGAAGTACTAGTAGAGTGCCCGTGCGTTGCTACGGGCCAACAATTTTTTTACCCAAAAGACACTACTCCCACTTTATATCTAAAGAAATGACCAACATACATGCAACAACATACAACACGCCACCACCACACACACAAGGCAGAAAACAAAGACGGCTAGGAACAACAACACCCACCAATCGACCACCAAGCACACTACAGATGGACCAATAGCTTGGATTGCACGGAGACCTCCACCATGGGCTAGGAACCGCGAAGTGGTGAAACCCCACACCGCCGAAGCATGTACTCCAAAGTGGTGCCTAGAAGAAGCATATGCCACTGAAGTGTCGCCACCCACCCAATCCCGAGGATCCAGTTTTCACCCGGAGCAACACGCAGAACAGGGAGCAACCACGAAGGAACCTTCAAGGAGGTAACGAGACCCGCGGACGCAACAACCGTCGGTTGAAAAAAAAATAGGGCAACTTATGCACACCAACACTCACACACCTCTGTCGAACCAAGCACCGCCAGACGACAAAGCACAAGCACCACCAAGGCCATGCTACGACATACACCAACGACCATGCCACTCGCTAGCCATGGCAGCCAGCCCGCACCCGAGACACGTGCTCCGCCCATGAGCACCGCATCCCTTGCTGACAGGGCCACCACCCTGCATCTAGACAACCTCGATAACATCCAATCACCCTGACTTTGTCCGACCGACAGCCCAAACTGACGGAGCCGCCAACGACCACCCTGCCCTGAACATCGTTCGAGGATTCCAGCTTAACAACATTGGAAGTGAGTGTAATAGAAATGCTTGCGATTTACTTCTGCGCACGCCTTACAAATGTCATTATCAACTTATTTTTCTGATTATAATATATGATAGAGTTGTGAACTGAGTTGTGCTTCCTACTTCTATTTTTTCTGTTTGGGATTGAATGATTTCTATTGAGTATTTCCTTCTCTATTTCATATCCCGCAGGGACTTCAAAAACATGGCAGCTGGTGGCCTCCCATCCCTCCGGCCAACCTCCTCACCAGACACACCTATGTTGCCCCACCGCGCCAGCCGGCTTAGATCCATACGAGGCCACCAACGGCCGACCACACACCGACGAGGGAGCCACCAGCGGCCGCCCCACACACCGACGAGGGAACGAGGATGATCACCACCTGCAACCAAGAAATTTCATTGGAGACTCCATCTCGCGCCGCTAGCCGTCGTCAAGGTGCCGGAGCTGGAAGGGGCATCCCAGACTCCGAACAGCATGTGTCACCATATCCTGATTCACATAGCCGTGCTGCCAGTAGATGCCCCAAGTCGTCGTCACACCGTCAAAGCAAGCCAACGCCACCGACCCGAATGCCCGCTCCATGCAAGCACGATGCCCCCCGCTTGCACCAGGCGTCCCACACCAGCCTTAGAGGAAGAGCAGAGGCAGAGGTCGAAGTGCACCTTCTCATGTAGTACTATTTTACACTTCACCATGAAGTTGGGATAAATGCTTAATGTGTTGTATAATAATTTTGATGGTACGGTAATTTTTCTCAAGCAGGCACAAGAGTATGCAGAGAACAACAATGTGCTATTTATGGAGACGTCGGCAAAAACATGTGATAATATAAATCAAGTATTTAAGATATACCCTCCAAGTAGGCTATTTGGTTTCACATAATGCAGAAGAGGAACATAAACGAGTAAAGCTAGCAACATAACAAAGCCTACTGATAACCTAATAATTATTCTTGCAAAATAATCAGGCTCATAACTTGAAAGTGTCAAACCTTTAAAGTAGTTGAATTTTTGAAGTTTTTTATGATCAATTATCACATGGAAGCGGAAATTGCATCAACACTGTCAAACCATAACCATCTCATTCGGAAAAATGTTGGTTCTCAACTGATTCTCGGCAAACAGTATGACCTGTATGTTTTCATCTTCTCTTGTTTTAACTTGACGTTACACTTCATATATGTACTGATTTTTTGTCATCAAGACACGCCTAATAATATTTTGTTCATGGGACATTTAATTAGGAAGAGGTTGCCCAAGCCAACATCATCCTGATAAATAAATTACTCTGGTGTATTATATACATTGAGAAGGGGTGACACGTGTGCAAGTATATATCATTTAATTCATGCAAATGATTGAGGCCAAACTGAAATTTTGATTGGAAATTGAGGATATAATGTAAAGCTAGCTTATTTCATTGTGTTATTAACTGTAGGTATTGCACAAATAAATGGTGTTAACAAAGTCTAGATCAAAGATGGTGGGGGCAACAAAGAAGTTCTGCCTCTCAGTGATGTGCATTGCAAAGAACCTCCAACAAAGTCTTGATCACAATCCTTCCCAGGAGGAGCCAACAAGTATGATAATTCTCCTGGGGGTAATATGAACATGTTAAGTGTTGTTGTTGCTGCTCGAGTGGGATTGCCAGATTATGCCAGAAATGAGTGTTTTCTCACATGAGAAGAAGTTTTTCTAGGTCTCCTCTCGATTCTGCATCTTCATGAACAAAACAAAATCACAAGAGATCTCCCTGTTACTTGAAATAAGCCAAAGAAAGAAACTGCAAAATATGGAGTCGGGTACATGAGAATTTTCCGATGTGTAAAATCTAGAAAAATATATGTGTAGTGCAGAACCAGAGGAATCAACCAAGGTAGATGACTTGTGAAGCTTTTGGGGAGATCTCATGGGTGGACCTGGTAAGGCATTTTGAAGCCACCGACATTTTGTCTTTGGCGTACTTCCTTGCTGCTATTGTCCTAACCAAATAGATATATAATATAACCACTTAGTCTGGTATAATAAGAGCTTGACAATTCATAAAACTACATTATATTAATGATATATGTCAAAGAAACATCAGTATATTTGTCAAGGTTTAACAAATCATCAAAGAAGGCAACTTTCATCTTAGGCCACAATTTTTTCTTGGATGAATCATATATTAGATGAACTCCCAATTAACATGTTGGGCAAACAATACCCATGTTGGCTCAACCAATACCAGAGATCATATCAAGGACAAAACAAACAAGCAAAGGACATTACATATGTCTTGATAGTGTCCCCAGAGCATTCGTGTGTGACCATGTCGTCAGTCGTAGTTCCTGTTATGCGGTAGGTAGTCCCGGCCAGAATGCAACCTACCCTGGGTGGATGGGTGCACAAGTTGCTGCAAGCGTGATCGGGGTGAATCATATTCCAAATACAGGAGATACTTCAATCTACAACAATTAGTTTTGCCCACCAAGTTAGGTGACAACTGGTGTAAAGAACACATCCATAAGCATATACATTACTGAATAAATACAACAAAAGGGGGAAAAGGGTCATGTACGAAACCTTACAAAATTCTTCAACATCATATTTTATAGATACTGACAAGTGACCTTCCTTCGATGTAGGCTCCGTGTGACAATTCCTAATTCAGCAGGACACTTTCTTGTAAAGAACCTGATTGAAGCAAAGATACAAATATATGTTATGCAGCCATACCAAATTAAGCATGTTACATCCTTTTCCAAGGTCGTCGTTTCGCAAATATGTATTTCTTTATTATATTTCTGCAGTGGGTAATCATTCTTTTAGCGAAATGAAACATACAATGATAACCAAAACCTGCACCAAACATAAACTTCACAGTTTTCTCTCTCAGGAAGAAGTTACAAAAGGAATTTGGGTGCCATAGCCAGGTAGTTCGATTTTATCTAAGAAAACATATCATCTACTCTCTATGACACGGGGGCAAGTCTTATTGATGGGTTTTTTTCGAGTGCATCATGAGGATTCTATATTTCTTCCGAACAAATAAAGTTCATCCAACAGAGAAAAAAGGCATAAAAAGTTAAAGATCTGCAAGGCGAAAGATGCTGACCTTGTCTACGGAAATCTACGATAGCTCAAATCTTAAATCAAATAACAGCAACCTTTGCAGGCAAAGAGAAAATTCAGAACAACATACAATAGGATGGTAGTTCTAAGCAGAGTTTGATTAAATGGCCACCGTTATGAGAATTAACATTGCAAGAAGGTAACATTCCAGCAGTACCTAGACATTTCAGTCTGCTATAGTAATTGGAATCTAAGACCAACGAAGTTACCTCAAAGAGAAGTTAAGCTGACACATATATCTCAACAAAGCAAGTAAAATAGATCAATATTCAGTGCCAATAGGCCAGCGTTGGCCAGATTATAGGCAAGAACAAAGAAAATGCATTTGGTATGAATGTTGATCCCTAAAGGTATGTTTTATTTATGAACTTTGACTATAAAAGACATCACTGTAAGAGGAGAAAATTCACGAGCTTAAGAACGGGCATAAAAACAATGCACGCTGCCTCCGCGGCAGACCACGATGCCATCCTTATTATACAAAAATACCACAATCAAAAATCAAATGGCACAAATCAAATGGCACCAGTACATAATCTGAAATTCTGAACATCGAAAAATCTGAAATAATATGTGAACTGACGGAAGTCAAAGCTAATACATAGAACCAAAAAAATTGTACAGAGACGTATGCCTATAGGAGTATGCTTACAGGAGTAGTCTCAGAAGAATGGGTCATCGTGTAGAAGCAGAATAATTTATGCAATTGTATATATGAGTACAGTGCATTGACTATACTTTATTCTGTCGTCACATTATTTTTTAGGAACAACTAAGAACATGCTTTCTTAGATCAGGCCTGCAACTTCCTTGGTGGCAAACATTTACTCCCTCCATCCCATAATACAAGACGTTTTTGCAGTTTAAATTGAACTGTAAAAACGTCTTATATTATGGGACTAAGGTAGTAATAGTTAGACCTTCGGTGTTCAACAACGAACAGTCATACTTCTGAATCCGGGTAAGCTAGGTGAGTAAGTAGGTGATTAAGAAACATAAAGTACAGAAGAAAGAACAGTGAAGCAGTATAGCTATTGTTGCCTTGCTGATCTGAAAAGATACCACCCGCATTTCATCAGTGTTTAACATGGAGACAACAAACCTGTGAATTAACCGTTTTCGCATCTAATCTGCGTCGCCAATCCAAAAATTTAGGACTTAGAAGGCAAGTATTATAGATTTTTGTGTGCAGGCAAATGTTCAAGAGCTCAGAAAATAGAACAATATTAGGACTCAAAATCTCAGAGAAATGAAAATATTAGGACCTAAGCATTAAAATGAAAGGGGTCACCTGGCATAAATTTCACAAACATCTGCTTTGAAGCCTGCATATTCTACCTACTTCCTATGTAGAAGAAATAAAATAGTTTAATATGAGAGCAATTTTCTATGAAAATATTCACAAGATATGTTTACGAAAATCATGTGGCCACAATAAATCTCAGCTTTCTTACATGACCAAGAATAGTATTAAGTCAATGCTTCAGTAGTAATTCACCGAAAAATAACATATCTAGAAATAACATGAGGCAGAGGAGTTTATCCTTCACTACAACATATAGACTACCTAGATTCACCTCACCTGAACCTGCTTGGATTTCTTATCAAATACCCTTGTCGACATGACACATCAAAGATCTTCAGAAACAACATGAGAGAGAAAGAGGTGGTTAAGTCAGCAAATGGTAATAAAAAGGGTAAATCATGAATCAAAAATCAATGTAGATGAACTGCAGCAATGCCAATCGTTTAGCCAAGTATGTATCCAATTAGGAGCCATATTATACAACAGAATGAACAAAAACAAAAAAGATATATACATAAGGGAGGTCCATCTCATGGGTGGACCTGGTAAGGCATTTTGAAGCCACCGACATTTTGTCTTTGGCGTACTTCCTTGCTGCTATTGTCCTAACCAAATAGATATATAATATAACCACTTAGTCTGGTATAATAAGAGCTTGACAATTCATAAAACTACATTATATTAATGATATATGTCAAAGAAACATCAGTATATTTGTCAAGGTTTAACAAATCATCAAAGAAGGCAACTTTCATCTTAGGCCACAATTTTTTCTTGGATGAATCATATATTAGATGAACTCCCAATTAACATGTTGGGCAAACAATACCCATGTTGGCTCAACCAATACCAGAGATCTTCTCAAGGACAAAACAAACAAGCAAAGGACATTACATATGTCTTGATAGCGTCCCCAGAGCATTCGTTTGTGACCATGTCGTCAGTCGTAGTTCCTGTTATGCGGTAGGTAGTCCCGGCCAGAATGCAACCTACCCTGGGTGGATGGGTGCACAAGTTGCTGTAAGCGTGATCGGGGTGAATCATATTCCAAATACAGGAGATACTTCAATCTACAACAATTAGTTTCGCCCACCAAGTTAGGTGACAACTGGTGTAAAGAACACATCCATAAGCATATACATTACTGAATAAATACAACAAAAGGGGGAAAAGGGTCATGTACGAAACCTTACAAATTTCTTCAACATCATATTTTTTAGATACTGACAAGTGACCTTCCTTCAATGTAGGCTCCGTGTGACAATTCCTAATTCAGCAGGACACTTTCTTGTAAAGAACCTGATTGAAGCAAAGATACAAATATATGTTATGCAGCCATACCAAATTAAGCATGTTACATCCTTTTCCAAGGTCGTCGTTTCGCAAATATGCATTTCTTTATTATATTTTTGCAGTGGGTAATCATTCTTGTAGCGAAATGTAACATACAATGATAACCAAAACCTGCACCAAACATAAACTTCACAGTTTTCTCTCTCGGGAAGAAGTTACAAAAGGAATTTGGGTGCTATAGCAAGGTAGTTCGATTTTATCTAAGAAAACATATCATCTACTCTCTATGACACGGGGGCAAGTCTTATTGATGGTTTTTTTTCGAGTGCATCATGAGGATTCTATATTTCTTCCGAACAAATAAAGTTCACCAACAGAGAAAAAAGGCAGAAAAAAAGTTAAAGATCTGCAAGGCGAAAGATGCTGACCTTGTCTACGGAAATCTACGATAGCTCAAATCTTAAATCAAATAACAGTAACCTTTGCAGGCAAAGAGAAAATTCAGAACAACATACAATAGGATGGTAGTTCTAAGCAGAGTTTGATTAAATGGCCACCGTTATGAGAATTAACATTGCAAGAAGGTAACATTCCAGCAGTACCTAGACATTTCAGTCTGCTATAGTAATTGGAATCTAAGACCAACGAAGTTACCTCAAAGAGAAGTTAAGCTGACACATATATCTCAACAAAGCAAGTAAAATAGATCAATATTCAGTGCCAATAGGCCAGCGTTGGCCAGATTATAGGCAAGAACAAAGAAAATGCATTTGGTATGAATGTTGATGCCTAAAGGTATGTTTTATTTATGAACTTTGACTATAAAAGACATCACTGTAAGAGGAGAAAATTCACGAGCTTAAGAACGGGCATAAAAACAATGCACGCTGCCTCCGCGGCAGACCACGATGCCATCCTTATTATACAAAAATACCACAATCAAAAATCAAATGGCACAAGTACATAATCTGAAATTCTGAACATCGAAAAATCTGAAATAATATGTGAACTGACGGAAGTCAAAGCTAATACATAGAACCAAAAAAATTGTACAGAGACGTATGCCTATAGGAGTATGCTTACAGGAGTAGTCTCAGAAGAATGGGTCATCGTGTAGAAGCAGAATAATTTATGCAATTGTATATATGAGTACAGTGCATTGACTATACTTTATTCTGTCGTCACATTATTTTTTAGGAACAGCTAAGAACATGCTTTCTTAGATCAGGCCTGCAACTTCCTTGGTGGCAAACATTTACTCCCTCCATCCCATAATACAAGACGTTTTTGCAGTTTAAATTGAACTGTAAAAACGTCTTATATTATGGGACTAAGGTAGTAATAGTTACACCTTCGGTGTTCAACAACGAACAGTCATACTTCTGAATCCGGGTAAGCTAGGTGAGTAAGTAGGTGATTAAGAAACATAAAGTACAGAAGAAAGAACAGTGAAGCAGTATAGCTATTGTTGCCTTGCTGATCTGAAAAGATACCACCCGCATTTCATCAGTGTTTAACATGGAGACAACAAACCTGTGAATTAACCGTTTTCGCATCTAATCTGCGTCGCCAATCCAAAAATTTAGGAGGACTTAGAAGGCAAGTATTATAGATTTTTGTGTGCAGGCAAATGTTCAAGAGCTCAGAAAATAGAACAATATTAGGACTCAAAATCTCAGAAAAATGAAAAATATTAGGACCTAAGCATTAAAATGAAAGGGGTCACCTGGCATAAATTTCACAAACATCTGCTTTGAAGCCTGCATATTCTACCTACTTCCTATGTAGAAGAAATAAAATAGTTTAATATGAGAGCAATTTTCTATGAAAATATTCATAAGATATGTTTACGAAAATCATGTGGCCACAATAAATCTCAGCTTTCTTACATGACCAAGAATAGTCTTAAGTCAATGCTTCAGTAGTAATTCACCGAAAAATAACATATCCAGAAATAACATGAGGCAGAGGAGTTTATCCTTCACTACAACATATAGACTACCTAGATTCACCTCACCTGAACCTGCTTGGATTTCTTATCAAATACCCTTGTCGACATGACACATCAAAGATCTTCAGAAACAACATGAGAGAGAAAGAGGTGGTTAAGTGAGCAAATGGTAATAAAAAGGGTAAATCATGAATCAAAAATCAATGTAGATGAACTGCAGCAATACCAATCGTTTAGCCAAGTATGTATCCAATTAGGAGCCGTATTATACAACAGAATGAACAAAAAAAAAGATATATACATAAGGGCTTGAATTAACAAAAGGGGGGGGGGGGGGGGGCAAATGACAGATTAACTACCTCTGATCCATAAGATATATACATAGCAGCTGCCAACCAACTCTTGTTGATCCTACCTAATACATGGACATGTTCGCCATTGAATAAGCATGCTGCATTAGCCCACCTCGCAAGACAAGCCAACATTACAAGCATGGTCATACCGTCATAGTAAAACCACCTTGAAGCATTTCGCCAAAAGATGCAATGGTTTCAGAATAAACTGTGTTTGGCCTAAAATGAGAGCCCCTCTAGGCAAAGGTTCATCAAACCAGTATTGTGCAGACAACTTTGTACCATTGAATTGCAGGACACGTAAATAGCTACAAAGTAAACTTTGGCATGCCGCACTTACCCAAAAGCTAGTGGTCAACATAGTAAAAATTGAATGGATGAGGCCTTATCATCGGGTTGGGGGAGTCGCCTTATCATCGGGGTGGAGTAATCGTCGGACCAGCAGCAAGCACGACCCCCGTGCCACAGCCTGGACGATTGTGGTTGTTGATGCGCCCGCGCGGCCAGCGCCACAAGCCCACAACGACTATTGGCATAGCTCCCTATCTTGCAGCGAGAGCACCATCTCGTGCTCCCTTTCATCCCTCTCAGCCTCCTATGCCTCCTCCTATTCCGCGGATGCTCCCGGGACTTCTGGCCTCGTCCTCCGAAGAAGTGGATGTTGCCTCCTTGGTGGGCACCCAACCTATCAGTGGCGGAGCTAAGATTTGAAAAAAGGGTGTTCCTCCTAAAAATATTTGACAATAAATAACATGTGTGAACATTCCAACGATTAACATTACCATATAGAAATAGATCAACGCGGTCTTAAAAACATACTAAAATTTTCAATCAAGTCTCAGTTTCGCCAAGAAAAGATAACATAATAGAAACCTTTAGAAGTTCAAAGAAAACTACTCCCTCCATTCCCTGTCTACTTGACTCTGTCTCTCTGGACAAACTGAAACCGGGCCTTCAATGCATAAAAATCGGTGGGGAGGCTGGCGTTTGATGCATAAAAATCGGTGGGGAGGCTGGCGTTCGATGGATGGATGGGGTGGGGGGTACGAAGCGATGATATGACGTACCAACTGCTCCATTAGGAGTAGAGATTGTATGCGAGGCAATTCAGTTTAGTGGACAAAAAAACATACCCTGGACAATATGTTGCAATGGTAAATGCCTCACATAATAAATTATGCTCTATAAGGAGAACAAAGTCCATTACTTGTTGAGAAGACATTGTCACGGGAAAATAAACTTAAAATCATCAAAACATCCTTATAATTTACAACGCGCGCGTCACATGGGACTTATAATTAAGCTAAAGTTGGGAGACTCATACTTAAATTTCAAGTGCACATATTTATCAATTTAAGAAAAAGTTTAGGCCGGTGCTCTTGTCCATATCTCGGAGGAAAACGCGCACGTGCAATGGTACAAAACAATATGTAGTATTTCCCTTGATCGCATAATTATCCACGTTCTGTAAAGAAACTGTATGAAGTATGAAATTAATGGCTGCCATTCGAAACCAACTAACAAAAAAAGAGTATCTATTCCACATGTGCATCTGATTCTTGTATGCAACTTCCTGATAGCACACTAATCCCCAAAAGATTAAACACTTTACTACCTTTCATTAGCAATCCCTTCATAGCAGTTTGGACAAAAATACATATACCGGATGTGCAAAAGGACATGAAATGCCGACAGAAAATGCCGGACTCTCATGCAAAAGCTACGAGGAAAAGAAGGATGGTAAATACAAAGAGGACCATGGACGCACCTGTGCTATGACATATGTATGTTCTTTCGCAGCATAGATCCCATTGGCTGCAAAATAACGAAGTTACTACAAGGAGATAGAAGAAAACTTGTGCCTGCGATTATTGCCTCCTACGTGGCTGAGATTCAGATTACGTAACATGGAACTGCCAAGATGTATATTGAGGGCTTCTCATCACAAGGAAGTGCCCGTCGCTACCTTGTACGGTAGGATGCGTTGGACCTCTAGGGAGAGCTGCTCTGCAGAATCCCTCAGCGTGCTCAGCGTAGGACACTGGTGCTTCTTCCGCCGCCCCCACGCCCCCTCAGGCCACCTCCTTCGCACTCCTCGACCAACCTGACATGTTGACGAACTTCGCGAAGCTCGGCGCCAAGGTCGATGGCGAGGACGCGAATGATGTGGTCGGCGACCTTGGCGGATGCGAGCGATGTGGTCGGCGACCTTGGAGGATTTCGTTGCAAGAATATCCCACTTCTCCGTGGTGTGGCTCCTTGACGCGACCATCGTCCGTCGTAGCACCAGTGGAAATGGTGGCTACGCGGCGTCGTAGGCGGCGATGCATGGAGAGGAGGATCGGGAGGCGGCGGCAATGCGAGGAAAGGAGGATCGGGAGGCGGCGGCGATGCGAGGAAAGGCAGATCGGAAGGCGGCGGCGGCCATCGCGTCCGTGGGGAACGGGGGGCGCGTCGCATGAGGGATGGAAAGGAGGCAGGGTGCGAGCGTGGGGAGGATTAGGTCACACGGTTTTTTCAGCGGATTTTCTCCGCCGGTTCGCATAGGAAAAATCGGTATGTTTTTCGGAGGGAGGGGGAAACCGGACGAAGGTGGGAGGGACGACGAAAAAAAACCGAGAAAGGAGCTACCAAGTGCCCCTTTAGGAGTAGAGATACGTATTTTTGAGAGTTTTTGAGTCATATACGATGGCTTGGAACGATCGCTAGTTCAGAAAATTGACGGGGTCGAGCCCGGGCATGTGCCCAGGGTGCCCTGACCGTAGATTCGCCCCTGCCAGCAAGACAGTCATGGGCATGGTGCATGTGGGTATTAAGTTATGTGCAATTGATTGACCGGGATACCTAGGGTCCGTTGGTGTGCTTGAGCAGAATCATACCAAGTACCCCTCTGTTATCAGAGATCAATGGATCCAATGTTTCCATGAAAGTGCGTCGTGGCTTCGTGCGTGGTTTTGCTAGTTAGTTTCAACAGAGCATCTCAAATTAGTCGTAGACATAAACAATTCGTGTTCTACTTAAGATAATTGTGAAGTATTCAACCTCAATATTTAGGATCATTAGTAATGCTCAAGTTATGGAAATACATACCTCTAGTAGTCATTCACTTTTCATTCCATCACCCAATATCATCAAGCGACATCATATCTCCTTCAAATAAGCCCGAACCATCATTAATTTCTATAACTTTAAACAAGCCATATCTATCATCAACCACATCATCTCTAGTTGTGTAGAAGATGAAATCATCAAAATACTACTCACCTGAATCATGAGTTTGCTTACTATGTCACTATTTATCTCCATTTGATGGTCTCTTATTTGTTTAAAATAGCAAAACAAAAAAACTGAAGCTACAAAATATTACACATAGTATGATAGTAAATAGAAACATAGTTTTAAGATGATCATAATAGCAATATTTGAGAAAGAAGAGCAATACATGGTAAACTGGCTAATGATGTAAGTAAGCAAAGCAGAGAACCTCCATGATCTTCGCTAAGACCTACAAAGTTTCCATAAACTGAATTTGTTGTTATATTCCAACACGGCAGCACCACTGATTTTGTTTTATGGAAAGGGATGAGATTAATGTTCAATTATAATTGTGAACACCTTACATCATGGCTAATGACTCTCCCGAGTGTTATTGCCTTCATTTCAGTTCTTTCTAACCGACTCCTCTGCTTTTCCTTTTCCTGTCTACCAGCAAAAGGGAGTTTTTAGGTATGTGAAACCAAGAGTAGCAAGTGCAGTACCAGAAGATAGCTGCTACCTAATATCCCCAGTTGTTCCCTGACTGGTGAATAAATATTCTGCCCTAGTTTACAAAGCACGCACTCCAGTCCTACAGGAATAATTGGCTATCAACCTGTAACATTTTTTATGTACCAGACGATTTAGCAAGAACATGTATTTAATTAAACTGTAATATCAATTAAAGACAGCATGATGAACTATATTGGCATCATTCCCTCAAAGCATCCACCAGCAGCTAAGGTAACTTCCCTTCTAAATATAGCAGGTTTCTTGAGAGGTGTGTCCCTTAAGGGTAACTTCCTGACAAATTATTCAGAGCGATTCATGATTTAGCTTCGGAAATAGGTGCATTGACCCAATTGACATGGACTAAAAAATTACTGTGTGAAGGACATATATACCATTGCTTTGCCGACTGGTACTGCTTACCAGCAGCCTCTAACAATATGGCATTATAGGCTTCAGAACATTTAGATAGTTTTTTTATCTGAGAATATTTAGATAGCTAATCCTCTGGTGTAAGGATCGAACAGAGACAGGAAAGTATTAGGGCTGCACACAGAAATAACTCGGATTTTTTTTTTAAATCATAAGTCCTCTAATGTTAAAATGAACAGAAAGCTACCAACACAAAGATTTAGTTCAGCTAAGATGATACACATAAACCTTTTTTGGTGGGAAAGCTGACCTGCTTATAACTGGAGTGTATGACAGGTTGTGCTTTGAATAAGATGGAGGCACAGAACACAAGCTAGCTGGGCCTCCTTCCAACTGCCAATTTCCCTGTTGAGGAAGCATTTGTATCCAACAAACAAGTGCTATGCATCCAAATAAACACTGAGAAAGAAGATGCAGATGCGTAGAACCTAGCTTTCCTCTGTGGAGGGATTTCAACAAACAGGTGATGTGCAGTGGAGCAGCGGCTAGTGCATGAAGCAATTGATCCTGGATGGAAGTTCATGTGCGATGAAGGGAAGAGGCCGGGGGCATTAGAGGATCATTGTGGCACCTCAACTCCGGTGGCGACGCCAGGCAGCAGGCGAGGCTGCTGCCTGCTGCTGCCCAGCTCGGCCGCCGGGCAGCGTGCTCTGGAGCCGGAGGCGGTCGAGAGGCTGCCGTCCGTCATCAAGTACCTCCAGTCAAGCCGGCGGACGCGCCTGCGGATAAAAGAGGGGGAGTTGTTTCTTGGGCCCTCACAAAAAAAAAGTTCAAAAGCCCACCTCGAAAGCAAAGAAAATAAAACTCGACCCCTCCCACCTCGCCTGCTCCTCCGTCCCGATCGACGATGCCGCCGCCTGACGAGTCCATGGCCTCCTCCACCTTCAGGCTCCACCCGGATTTCCTCATCAACTTCTTCCGCCACCAGACCCGCGCCAAGGACCAGGCCGCGCCCCTTCCCGCCCGCAGACGCTCCGACGTTGTTCGGGTGCGTCGTCGGGACGCAGCGCGGGCAGACAGTAGAGATCGTCGACAGCCTCGACCTCCCCGCCTCCGCAGCCCGCCGCCACGCCTTCCTTGAGAAGAGGAGGAAGAAGGAGCTCTCCCCTGACCTGGACGTCATCGGGTGGTACTCCACCGGGACCGGGAGAGATGACACCGACACGCATGAAATCCACACGGCCTTGATGATGGACGATGCTAAGAGCGATGCTAATGGAACAACAACAAGAAGAAGAGATTTTTATCTGCTTGTAGTGGATCATGATGCAAACGACGATCACTACTCCGATCCGAGACCAATCTCCGTGTGACCGTCTATGACTGCGTGCTGCACGCTGCTCGTCCCAACTTTGTCAAATCGGACTGCACCCTTGAGTTCCTAGACCTAGAAAGAATCCTTGTCGACCAACACAATGGATGTTACCTCTGCCACCCGAACCAATCCGCCGCCGACTCCGGTGAAAAAGAAGACGAAGGAGGCACTGGTACGCGTGGAATACGTCGGTTGGTGTGGACGATGCTGCTCGAAACACCGTCGGGTTTCACCATGTTCAGCGTCGACGCGCGGTTCCTTCAGTACCCCCATGAGACATGGCTGTGGTTTGCTCGTCTCACCGATGCACGCGCCGCCGTCTCCACTCTCCACCCTCGGTTTCATCAGGCTTGCAGATAAGAAATCTCTTGCCTGGGACGCTCGTGCTGGCCCCGGCGAGGACCTGGCGAAATTCATCCTAAGATTCATCACCACACATACACAGACGCTCATTGTTCCGGATATACAGCTCAAGTATGTCATCGAGAGGAAACTCAACGTCAGCTGTGTTTGTTATGCGCCTATTGTTCATGAGCTGACGTGGGGACTAAATTATGTCCTAGACGAATTCGTACCTGAAGAAAGGGACAACCTAATTACCGACGAATGTCATCTCCCGCTGAGCAAGGAGCTAGAGAAGAAGATAAGGGCATATGGATTCAATGTCTCGCTGCGAGTTATCGACAGGGAGTTCATAAGCACCGTTGGCCACCTGTACAGCCTAGAATTTATTTCAGAGAGTCTTTCCGTGTACTTGCGCCGTATATTTGGTCACTGCTTTCCTCGGAGTCATCGCATGTCTAACCTAGAGTTTGCAAAAGCCGTTGCAGACAGTCTCCATTCATCCGAGGAAATGATGATACCAAAAGATGACAGGTACAGCAAAGAAGAAATACTGAAGTTCACTGATTCTATTTTGGCAGCTCCTGAATTGAAAACTCATGATATATCAGTCCTCAAGCATATGGAGGCAGCAGCTAGTGAAGATCCTTTGGGGGTTATCGACAAGAAAAATCCATGTCTCGAACGTATGGAGCCAGTAGCTAGTGAAAATTGTTTTGCTGTTTCTGAACAAAAAAGGTCAGTGGAGTTCTGGGGCAAAGCTGAAGCCAAGGGCAAGGACCCGAAATTTCAAGTTAACACTGAGGTTGCAACTTCAAAACCAAAGGCGGTGGGAAAAGATAAGAAGGCCGATGACAACGATAATGAGGATGATACTGTTGATGGCATCGATTCTGATTTGAGTGATGACAAGGAAGAAGAAAGACCGGAGAAGCCGGAAAATAGGAAGAAGAGAGCAACCAGAAGTGTTTTGAAGATACCTGCTTCCAATAAGAAGGCAAAGGTCGCACCACAACACCGGGTGGCAAGAATTAGACAGGCAAAGAGGACACGCTAATATGGTTTGCAAGATAAAAGCAAAGGGGAACCCGTCCTCGACTAGTACCATCATTCTGGCCTTTCATGTACCTTGGTGGGATTGCTTCTCTTTTTCGTACGTCTCGACCGTATAGCAAATTTATGGGTGGGCGGCGCTCGGTGTTCACGAGAAAAAAGAAAGGATAATAGAAAGCATGTCAATGGATTTTGTTTACTTGTACTTTTTCCATGTTGCTCAGAGTACGATGAATTAATCTTTACTCGATGCCTTCTAAAAAGCCCTTCTGAAAATAGATTCACTTGGATGTTTATGAGTACGTAAATAATTTTCTCCCACAATCCTTGTTCCTGAAACAAAGTGGTAGGGCCAGTTGGAGCTTGGTAGTTGGTAGTCAATAATTGTTATCTCTTCAGAAACTGTTGTTATCTCTTGAGCTTTCAGAATTTCAGAAACTATTATTATCACTTTAGACTACTGGATACAGAAACTGCTTCATGGACAGAACCGAAGTTGGAGCCAAGAGTATTGGTCTGTTTGTTACTGGTTGCATGCAATAGTTTGTTAGCTGACCGTCTTGGTGCGTGTGCTAGTGTGTGCCTGAGTCCACATATAAATAGAGGTGTAGAGCATGTTTGTTTGAGTTGAGAGACAAGAGAAATAGAAAGAGAAAAGGCCGGTGGTGTGAGGCTGCGGCCACCAAATTTTCTTGTGCCTCCTTTGTTCGTTAGTGAGCTGTGAGAGGCAGCTAGACTGCTAGAGGAAGAAGAAGGTGTTGCGAGAGGCAGCGCCAACATAACTTCAGGTGACGGACGCCGAACGTGGAATGTTTTGTTGTGCTGCAAAACTTTAAAGTTCATATGTTGTTTTATATGAAAGCAACAAAAAAGACAAAAGTGTTTGCACGAATCGTGATGCATAAATGAATGGCTAGATAAAGGGGTGTCATAGAAGCCTATGCTTGTAGTGGATCAACAACAAGAAGAAGAGATTTTTATCTGCTTGTAGTGGATCATGATGCAAACGACGATCACTCCTCCGAGACCAATCTCCGTGTGACCGTCTATGACTGCGTGCTGCACGCTGCTCGTCCCATCTTTGTCCAATCGGACTGCCCCCTTGAGTTTCTAGACCTAGACAGGATCCTGACAGACTTCCACAAAGGCTGCTTCATCTGCCACCCGAACCGGGCTGTCGACAACTCCGGCGAGAATGCGCCGCCTCATGAAAAAGAAGATGAAGGAGGTAATGGCACCCGTGGACTGCATTGGTCGGTGTGGACGATGCTGCTCGAAACTCCGTCGGGTTTCGCCATGTTCAGCGTCGACGCGCGGTTCCTTCAGTACCCACATGAGATATGGCTGTGGTTTACTCGTCTGAGCGAAGCACGTGCCGCCGTCTGCACCCTCGGTTACATCAAGCTTGATGATAAAAAAGCTCTTGCCTGGGATGCTCATGCTGGCCCCGGTGAGGACCTGGCGAAATTCATCCTAAAGTTCATGGCCACACATACACAGGCACTCATTGTTCCAGATCCACAGCTCAAGTTTGTCATCGAGAGGAAACTCAACGTCTGCTGTTTTTCCGACGCAACTATTGTTCATGAGCTGACGTGGGGACTAAATTACGTCCTGGGTGAACTCGTACCTGAAGAAAGGGACAACCTAATAACTGATGAATGCTGTCTCCCGCCGAGCAAGGAGCTGGAGAAGAAGATAAGGGCATATGGATTCAACATCTCGCCACGAAGGATTGATAGGGAGTTCATAAGCGCCGTTGGCCACCTCTACAGCCTAGAATATATTTCAGAGGGTTTTTCCATGTACTTGCGCCGTACATTTGCTCGCTGCTTTCCTCGGAGTCATCGCATGTCTGACCTAGAGTTTGCAAAGCCGTTGCAGATAGTCTCCGTTCATCCGACGACATGATGATAGGAAAAGATGACAGGTACAGCAAACAAGACATAGTGAGGTTCACTGATTTTATTTTGGATGCTCCTGAATTGAAAAATCATGACATATCAGTCCTTAAGCATATGGAGGCAGCAGCTAGTGAAGATCCTTTGGCGGTTCTCGACAAGAAAAATCCATGTCTAGAACGTATGGAGCCAGTAGCTAGTGAAAAGTGTTCTGCTGTTTCTGAACAAAAAAGGTCAGTGGAGTTCTGGGGCAAAGCTGAAGCGACGGGCAAGGACCCGAAACTTCAAGTTAAGACTGAGGTTGCAACTTCGAAACGAAAGGCCATGGAAAAAAAATAAGAAGGACGATGACAACGATAATGAGGATGATACTGTTGATGGCACCGATTCTGATTCGAGTGACCGGATAAGCCGGAAACTAGGAAGAAGAGAGCAACCAGAAGTGTGTTGAAGACGACTGCTTCCAATAAGAAGGCAAAGATCGTAACACAACACCGTGTGGCAAGAATTAGACAGGCAAAGAGGACACACAAATATGGTTTGTAAGATAAAAACAAAGGGGAACCCGTCCTCGACTAGTACCATCATTCTGGCCGTTCATGTACCTTGGTGCTACTTTCCCCTCCACCGTATAGCAAATTTATGGGTGTGGGCGACCCTCGGTGTTCACCGGAAAAAACAAAGGATAATAGAAAGCATGTCAATGGATTTTGTTTAGTTGTACTCTTTCCATGTTGCTCAGAGTACAATGAATTGATCTTCTTTTTTTTGCGAATATACGATGAATTAATCTTAACTTGATGCTATCTAAAATGCCCTTTTGGCAATATTTTTATCTCAATAGTTTTTTCTCTTCGTTGTTCCTTCCTTCCTCCGGCTAGCTAACTCCCAGAACTGCAATTCCTGGAACAAAGTGGACAGCGCCTGTTGTTGCTTGGTAGTCAACAATTGCATGCTGAACAAGGTGGTATATTCACTCGGATGCCTATGTATCTCTTATTTTTCTCTCATGTATTCTCTGTATCTACCGTTGTAATTTCGAAGAGAACAATACTATATGGTATGCTCTTTCAAAATGAAAGTACAGTAACTAGGAAAAAGAGGCACGTTCTTTAGGTTTTCTTCATCGTAGAAGAACAAACATGCATGATGCAGTCCTAGCATATCCTCTACACATGCATACCTCCGACTGTCATAAATTTCTCACATGGACTATAAATATGGCAATGCGTATGTCCATTTCGATTATCTAGACGAGAAACTACATCATGGTGGACTCTAGTATGTGATTCACCGCAGGGTAGATACTAAAATAAAATCTTCCTCTCCAGACATGGCAGTAACCTTAACGATGAATTTGTTGGTAACCAGACAGTTAGAAACACATGACATGGTACAAATGCTCATATTTCAAATGTATTAATTTGAGTTACATGAGACATTCCCCTAGAAAAAAAAATCTGAGAAGTTTAACACGGATATGCACCGCCAATTTCGAATATATGAGATGCAATATCAACGAAAACTGCTATAGTATTGATTCATCATACTCTGCACTCTGTCTTCATGGACCGTACATTGATCCTGCTCTGCACGTCACTTTGTGAGGATAGCTTCTAGCAGCTGAGCAGGCGGAGATCTCAAGGGGGGCCCGGGGTGGGGGGGGGGGGGGGGGGTGGGGGTGGGGTACAGGGGAGCTGCCGAACAAGCCATCATACAGAGGATAATTGACAGTAGCTGATTTGATCTCAGCATGGACTTGGGATGTACCTTGGTGTGTCAAAACCAATGACATAATAGCGCGCTATACAAGATAGAGCCGTTGAAAATATGATATTAGCGTGCTATTAACGAGATATTGTACACGAATAAGTTTGACGAGACGATTCTCTACACGCTATAGCGTGCTATTAGCGACGATATAGCACGTTATTTTTTCAGTGGTAAAAAGTCAAAACCGAAACCTACAGAAGTGAGTTACAGGATGAGAGATCATGTATGCAGCACGGTCAGGAATCAATTTCATCAAACAATCTGTCTTACTGATTTAGAAATACAAGAAACTAGTTACCTGAATCAGCATTGTTAATTTACTGAGGACATATCAAATTCCAACTGGCCAATTTGAAAATCTAAAACTTCAAAGGTGAGAAACAGCTTGGGAAGACCGGTCGATCAAGGTAAAGTTTCTTTGTAGCTCGTCCTACATGGTACCCCTTATCCTCACCCCTCCAACATTGCTTTGAGATCTGTGCTCTCCATCTAACTTACTACAAGAAAATTTCTCTTTTTTGTTTCTCCCAAATGAAGTAACATATGGACTTCAAACTTTGCAGGACAACACCACATTCTAACAAGAATGTGGGAAAAATACTTTCAGATTTTTTGGTTCGACATAAATATATAAAATGAGATTTTTTATTTAAAAAACTATTTTTAAGGATTTAAAATGCATGAAAAAATCTGAATGTATTTTTCCCACATTCTTGTTAGAATGTTGTGTTGTCCTGCAAAATTTGAAGTTTATATGTTGTTTCGTTTGAGAGAAACAAAAAAGACAAATGTTCCTGCACGGATCTTGATGCTGAAATGAATGGCTTTGATAAGGGGTACCATGTAGAACGAGCTACAAAAAACCATACTCGTCGATCAATCTCTCTTGGAGCCGCTCGAGTTCGCCTTCTTGTGCACACCATACGTCGGTGTCCTGGTCCTGGGCGTCAAGCAGAATCATGGTGATATCCATGGTTGCAACTCGTAGAGACTGTCCTAGCAAAACATCAAATAACCACAACTCGGTTATCAAATAACGACGACATAATGTTGAGTTCATCTGGATTCATCAAGGCCTCGCCCCACATTCAATGTTTTCGTATGTCCTGATCCTCTTCACTGGCTCCTCATGCGTGAGGAAACATTCAGTTGGCTGTAGAAATCGTGGTGGCTGAGGAGAGGATTTACCTACGAGGGAACTACTCTGCATGTGCAATCTCTATTGCTTCCAGGCACTTATGCGGTTATGCCCCTGTTCTGCCCTGCGCAAACCATGAACATGAAGCTAGTTAAGACAAAATCAAGAGATGGTCGTTCTTTGTGAAGGAGCACACTAAGAACAGATTCAGCCATCGTTTCCCTCCAGTTCCTTTCCATTGTTTGTTTAAGAACGATAGTAGGTATGTTAAGTTTGTTCTCTATGCGACTGTGCATTTGTTTTTTTGCACGTCTGTGATTGCACTAGCCGAGCTGAATCTTGCGGTCAATTGGTATATACTTTTCTGATAAAAAAGTTTGCGTTAGGCATGAATAAATAAGAAGGTTGTATGATCTTTGTTCCATGCCAATCTCTCAAGCAATGCCTGAAACTAAGTAAGCCCCAGTAGGGTAGCAGTAAATTATTTGCTATTCCATGTCAGTAGTCACGTAATCTAGCTGAAAGAAGTCATAATGACCGAGGAAGCAAACACTGAATTCTCAAGGCTGGTGGACCTGCAAATGCAAATATATTGAAATACAAAGTGGACCTGCAATTTTTTTTGTACAAATACTAGTTTTGTGAGTTGTGCAAATAGATCCAGAGCACGAATAGTTACCATATATTGTTGCCTTTTCCTTTTCTTTTTCTCCCGCACAACCCAATGATGAAATAATTTGCGCGATGCATAAGTTTGGTACTTGGGAATCGCATAAGAAAATTCTGGAACACACACAACCCAATGATGAAATAATTTGCGTGAGAACAAAGTTTTAAAGAGAGCATAAGTTTGCTACTTCCTCCGTCTCGGTGTATAAGTCATCTTACGAATATCAGATTTTCCAAAAACACTTAGGCACGGTGCATTAATTATCATCTCGTTTCTTGTTTCTTAACATGAATAAAGGAATCAACCAATAGAAAAAGTGGGGCGTGTATGTTTTCAATGACTTGAGAGTACCTAGCACCGCATGCATTGGTCAGTTTATTGCATGCAATGATATTAATTAGCTAATAAATATTAAGTTCTCTCGATTTCTCCTTCACCTTGGTCGCAGTGCATGACGTAAGATGACATATACACCGAGACGGAGGGAGTAGTACTTGAGAATCGCATAAGAAAATTCTGGAACACACACACGCACTAGTAGAAAACGGACCTTTTGTCCGCAGCTTTAGTCCCGGTCGGGTTTTGAACCGGCACTAATGTGACCATTAGTCCCGGTTCAGGACGGGCATCATTAGTCGCGGTTCGTTCCGGACCTTTAGTCCCGGTTCGTAACACGAACCGGGACTAATGTGGTGGTGGCAGGCTGGTGTCAGCTGGGGCCCCCACGAGCCCCTTTAGTCCCGGTTGGTATCACCAACCGGGACTACAGGGCCCCCCTTTAGTCCCGGTTGGAGATACCAACCGGGACTAAAGATCCCCTATATGAATTCGGCCAGCCCGATCACAGTACTCCTCCCTTTTTCCCCCTTCTTCCCCTCCTTTGTTCTTCCCTCTTCCTCGAGCTCATCCTCCATTTTTGCCAAAATTTGTCAAGATTTGGAGGCACCCCCTCCATTTTTGCCAAAATCCTGCATATGTAATGATCCGCAAATTGTAGGAGAAATTGTATATACCAAATTGTATATATATATATGTATGTGAATGGTCGTCGTACGAGAAATTCGATTTATATATATATGCACAACGTGTACAGTATGTAGTAGCGTAATATATGTTTGAAATGAAAAATAATTAAATGGAAAACACAAAATTAAAAGGAAAAATAAACCAAAATTAAAAGAATTAAATACTTTTAGTCCCGGTTGGTGTTACCAACCGGGACTAAAGGCTCCACCTTTAGTCCCGGTTGGTAACACCAACCGGGACTAAAGGTCCCCCAGCGAACGGCCCCGGCAGGCGCCACGTGGTGGGCCTTTAGTGCCGGGCCGTGACGAACCGGGACTAAAGGGGGGGGGCCTTTAGTCCCCCCCTTTAGTGCCGGTTGTAGAACCGGCACTAAAGGGCCTTACAAACCGGGATTAAAGGCCCGTTTTCTACTAGTGACGCGCGCCCGCCTGCCCGCCCGCCCGCCCGCACGTAAATACTAGTATTTATAAAAAATATTAAGTGGATCTCAACTATTTATAAAAAATATTAAGTGGATCTCAACCTTTTGTGTACAAATGCGTTGTGTGAAAACATCGACCATCAATATTTACTATATATTGGTCACTCTTCCTTGTATTTTTTCAGAAGCAGCAGTGACAAGTGGGGGCGGCAGCAATGAAGGATTTCATTTTTGGTGGTGCCCATCGGGTGCCGAGTCGTGACTTTCGGGATGGAAATCTAAGGTGTGACCTTCATTGGTTGTGCGTAGCAATTGCCTTGCTGAAGGTATTATTTTAAGAGCTCAGTCTTTTCTCCAGGGTGAAAACCTATGATTTTGGATCTTGCGAGGTCAGCGGTTGTGTATTGTTTTCTTGTTGAAGGCGTTGCTTTTGGAGACCGCTTATGTTTTCCAGGTGTTATTTTTGGTGATTGTTTGTGTGCTGATGTTGAGAGGAGTTGAACACTGTGACAAAGCCTTTGTTTTTATCTTTCTTTTCCGTTTTCCTATTGGACTGTGTGCATCCTAGATGTCTTTGTCACATCTTGTTGGTGCATTGACTGAGTGTAATTGGTATATTCACGATATTAATATATTTTCTTTAAATTTTTTATAACATTTTATGAACTCAAAGAACTTAAAAAATGCACAATACACTATCAGGATTCGTTCACGAGGTTTAGGAACACGCATTATGACCAAATATAATCACTTTCCCTCCGGAGTATTATTTATTTACCATGGCCGGCGTCTAATTCTCAATCAGCATGGTGTTTTACGCATCGCATCTCGACACACGAAGCCCTACACACGAGACTTCTCTTCCAGTTCAAATCAGTGAAAGAAATAGCACGCTATAGCATATTGAGAATCGTCTCGCTAAATTGATATATGTACAATGTCTCGCTAATAGCATATTTTCAGAGGTGCCGCTATTTTGTATAGCGTGCTATTTTTTTTCCTTGGTTCAAATACACTGTCACCATTATCGTCTCATCCAAGAAGAACTCACCTAGCTCCAGCTTCATCAACCCTTCAGCTCCTTTTCAAGCCCTGAGGCAACATCTTGCTGCGTATCTTGCCGCGGATCTCTAGCCATAAAACAAGCTTAAGTTGAGCGCTCTCGGAGAAGATGCATGAAAACCGTCCAATAACATAAACTGCAGAAAACCATAGCATCACTGAAATAACAAAGTTTGCTATGGTCAGGACTAACTACTACTTTCATGTCTATTTTTCACATAGCGAGCTGCTCTGCTCGGCCGGTCAACTCGCTCCTCCATCGGCTACTCTGACGTCTTCTCTTTCGCTTATTATATCGGCATGTGTAGCAAAAATATAAGGTGTATTCATCTTTTGAAAAGTCAAACATCTCAACCAATGTAGGGTTTAAAAACACACTCACATCATGTACCGCTACTAGAATTTGAAGGTAGAGTCACCGGTGCTGAAATTGCAGGGTATGGTGCCCGGTGTGATGGCCAAGCATCCCTTGACGCGCACATCGAGGGGACTTGTGCAGCAATTGAGGCCCGACAGGGAGGACAGCCGCGGGCAGTCGGTGATGCTTACCTCCCTAAGCAAAGGGAACGCCAGTTTTGGCATGTCGCTCCATGCCACCAGACTCGGCATGTCGGCCAGCACGACCTTCTTCAGCATCGGGAATGCGCCCGTGCCACAGAAGCCGCTGTCGATCCTCTCGATGCAGGGCAGCTCCTTGATAACTAGAAGCTGCAGGCAGGGAAGACCCCCGATGGCAGGCAGGGCCTGAAGCCTCCTGCAGTTCCTGAGGTGCAGACGCACCAGCTTCTCCATCATCACGCCCAGCCAGCTCGGCGACGTCGCCCCAGGGTACCTCGTGATGCGCAGTTCTTGGAGGTCGCGGTGTGGCTGCAGGCCTTGGAGGACGGCCGTGGCAGTGTCGAAAGCAGCTGGTCCCCCGTTACCTTGCCGCGGATCCGGTGGCCCCCATTCAAGCTTAAGCACCTTGACCGCACTTTTGTTCTTGAGTTGAGCCTTCATGGCTTCCTCCTTGCTGGCTACGGCTTCGAGGCCCTTTATGTTCAACGTCCCTCGTAGAGAGTTCATCCCCGCAAGCTCCGACAGTTCGTGACCTTCTTTCTCCGACCGCCTTATGGCCCTGAACTCGATGGACCCTTGCAGTTTAGCCATCCTCCCAATGCCGCTGATGTTGGCGATGCACTCCATGTCGACGTCAAGGTGTCGCATGGTGACGAGTCTGTTCATGTTTCTCGGTAAACTCTGCAGCCAGCATGCCTTCTGCTGCTTCCCCCCATTGTCGCTGATGCTGAGAGTCTGGAGAAACAATAACTTGGTTACCTCACCACAGAGATTCCTCATGGTGCTCGGAAGACCTAGGTACCGGACATGTTTCAGCTTGCCAATAGTTCTTGGCAGTTGCGTGAGGCCTGTCTCTGCAAGGTCCAATACTCTCACGCCCTTGAACAGTTTGAGTATACCTTTGTTAATATGAGACTTGTCAACAGTATTGATCAAGGGCGTCGACGACGTCGAATCATCATTATCATCATCATCACCCTTCTTTAGGACTAGCAGGGTCCGCATATTGTTGAGCACCGAACTAGGATATGCCTTGAACTGATCAAGGCAGCTGCTCGTGACAGACAAGTGGCGAACTGTCGCAGGGATTCTTCTGGGTGTTGTGCTATGGCATCCTGTGCTAGAGATGCTGATGCAGTTCTTGGTAGAGGCCATGCGTATCATCCAATGGATCTGCTCATGGATCACATAAGTCGGTTCCTTGTCTATTGCATCACCTTCTTCTTGGAACAATGAACCACCTTCTTCTTGGAGCAATGAACGACCCACCAGACCATTGAAGTAGCCTCTTGCGACATCTTCCATGCACGGACCATGTTGGGCATCCTCGACGAAACCATGAGCTATCCACATCTTAGTCAACTTCTCAGGCTCGAACCTCCAATTGTATGGGAATATGCTGCAAAACTCGAAGCAACGCTGCAGGTGCGGTGGCAGATGGAGATACGTGAACAGATGGCCCTGTAATACGCCGCCCACATGACGTTCAATGTTGTTTAAGATGTTGCACCTCTTGTCACTTGTGTTTTGTCCCCTCAATTGGTGACCAATCTCTATGGCTGCCAATGGTGACCCCTTCAGCCTGGGTACCTGTTTGTTTAGCAGCTCCTCGATCCTGGTATCATCAGTCATAAGCATCGCCGTGTCGCTGAGCAGAGCTGCGATGTCTTCGGGTTTGATCCCATCCAAGATGATGATTGCATCCGCTTTGAACATTGCCGAGCAAATCTTGGCGCGAGTCGTCATCACGATTCTACTTCCATCTTCCACAAAGCCCATAAACGAGTCCAGAGCCACCAATGTTTGCTTCCTCTCCACCTTGCTGGTAGCTAACTCATTGTTCCATACATCGTCGAGCACCAGAAGGCACCTCTTCAACGCCAATAGCTTCTTGAGTTCCCTCTCGAGGCATGCGATGTTCATCTCAGTGATTGGTCTGTCACCGTCAACAGACTTGCAGATCTCTTTCAGGAGGTCTTCGGTGTTCTTGCCATAGGCGTGCACCCATATGCAAAGGTCAAACTTGCCTTTGGAGTCCCGAAATACTTGGCGAACAAGCTCTGTCTTTCCCATCCCAGCATGGCCGATGATGCCGATAACCACCTTGCTGGCACATGGCTGCTTCCACAACATGGAACCTAGCTGGCTATACTCATCCTGGTATCCGAAGAAGCTCCTGTATTCCCTCACCGGGTTTGGGAGCGTTTCTGCTCTTGGCAAGATGGACGAAACTGTGCCATGTAGGAGTTGCGTTGCCCTGTCTCGACTCTCGCCTACAATCTTGACCACTTTCACCAGCTGATCCGATAACTGAACTTTGTTACCGGTTGACTGGACGCCATGGATCTCAAGCTGAAACAAGTCGAGGATCTCCTCAACCTCATGAATGTCATTTTTGAGCTGCCATAGTTGGTCAAGATTGGCTTGGTTGTTGACGATGGCCGTGCTGGCTGGGTCTAGGAGGGACTTGATGTCCTCCAGATCTTGTGCCAGTTTTACCAGCTCCTTCCTGCTTTTCCGGTAGAGCATGCAATTGCTGGCTGCACAGTCCCGTGCAACCTTCATAAGCTCGGCGATGTGAGGCGACAGGAACCACCCCATCACTGAGACTGTCATAAGATCATCAATAAAATTCATAAACTTATTCTGCAAGACTGAATGCTGTTTTTCTGTAAGACCATACTCTTCCTCAACAACATCTCCTCTTTTTAAGCTGGCATCACTCCGATTCTTCCCAGTGGTATCTTTGATTACAGACTCTGCAGCTTCCAAGTCATGTTCCTCTGGACCGGCAGCTGATCCAATTATTCCATCAATCTTCTGGACGTTTGACAGGTGCTCAAAGCTGAAAAGCAAACGACCATACTTTTTTCTGTCGGCATCAAAACCTAACTTAATCCTCTGAAGATTTGGCATTGCTCCTTTCTCAAAGGCCAGGTGGAACAAACCACATCTGAACTCGAAATACTCGAGAGCAGCGAATGCTCCTGTTGCGAACATGATTTGTTCTGTAGTTCGTTGCTCGACGTACAACGAGAAAACAGTGAGGGCTGGCAATCCTTGCAGGTTCCCGGTGTCAGCCATTAGCAGTTCTCTGACCCAAACTTTCAGAATGCAGAGTTTAGTAAGCCATCCCGTCCACTTGGGGATTTTACAAATGGGCGGCAACAACTCGATTGTCTTCACTGAATCCGGAGGACTGCTCGACTCATCCAATAAAATGGCAGCACTAGGAGGATTAAGGGAGAAATTTGTGAGAGTACCACTAACATCAGGTAGTTCTGTCCCACCTCCGAGACGAAGATGCAACAAGCTCCGAAGATGAACAATATCCAATGGAACAGCTGCTACCATTGCATTTATTTCAAGTGTTTCCAGGTGTTTCAGACCTTGCATCTGATGTGGAAGACGTACAGTGTCGTTGCATCGGACCTGCAAATACCTCAGCAGAAGCAATTCACAGATAACCGTGAGGTCTACACCTGTGCTTGGTTCATCACTCCAAATGTGAAGGTTCAGAAACCGAAGAAGCTTAAACTCCAAGATGGAAGGAAAACAGCTCATCAGTCCAATAAAAGTAAGAGACCGAATCTGTGACAGTCCAGTACTTGCTGGTGTAGTTGCAAATGTTGCACTGCCGAATTGGAGAGATAGACGACTAGCCTTGTTAGAAAACCGTACTGTCCTTTCAGAATAATCTACCACAGTGATAAAATTATCTTCTATGGACTTTGATGTGATAAGATCGTGTACCATGTGATGCACTGCATAGTACAATACCTTGTTGCTATACCCTACGTCTATATGTTGGATCAGGCCCATATCGACAAGCTTATCAAAATAGCTCCCAGCAACTTCCATTTTCTCTTTCTCTGTTGGTGCACAAATGAAACCTTCAGCCACCCATTGCTTCATTATATCTTCCTTCAAGATTATATAGTTCTCCGGGTATACACTAAGATACAACAAACATGTCTGAAGGCTACTAGGAAGACTATTGTAGCAAAAATTAAGCACTTGTTTCAGTATATCGTCAGAAGCTGTAATTGTTCGCAAATTCCTCTGCATTTGCTCCCATCTCTCTTCTGTATTTGCTTCCCCATGGCTTGCTAGGACACTGGATATGCTAATAATTGCCTGTGGTAAACCAGCACATTTTGTCAGGATATCATCTGAGAGTTCATCTAACTGGCGCGAGTGCTGTTCTGCCGAGCCAAACACTGCACTGGTGAACACCTCTTTTGAGTGACTGTCACTGAGGGGTTCCATCTTAAACACATACTCGGATTGATAACTGCAGCATTCTAGAGCAACATCCTCAACTTCTGTTGTTGTTATTATCCTGCTTCCGTGATTGCCCTCCGGGAAAGCACAAGAAGCAACATCCCACACTGATGTAGCCCATAGGTCGTCGATTATAATAAAGTACCTGTTAAAAGAAAGTTTGTATAGGATAATTAAACTTATGTTGAACACAGTAAATGTTCTCAACACGCCTAGACCAAGTGGATATGTGCATAGGCTAAACAAATGGACAAATGTCACATAAGAGTTTCCCAATAAAGTAACCAAATACAAAAGGAAAAGAATGCATATATAGAGAAATCAAAACATCATTGTGCCACTGGGGTTTCTTTCTCTTTGTAGAATACATTGTGCCACTGGGGTGACACAAAAGAGATAGACGCACTGCTGCAGATCGACACCCACCTATGTCATGGTTGCTCAGCTCAGTCAGAGAGGACAGGAGATTTGGTGTTTCCTTTTTCGTTTGGGCGATTTTCGACTCTCCTTGAGGGAATGTTCACAACGTAGGATGCTGTTGCCGGATTCCCGAACAAAGAAGCATGACCAGTCCACACACACAAACCCAAACTAGTTTTTTTTTTACTATAAACAAACCCAAACTAGTTAGTACTAACAATGTTTAGATGGCAATGCCCAAAGAGCTAGGGACATAGATATCACGAAAAACATATGCAACCCATTGAAAAATCATTAACCTACAGGTTGAAGACCTCAAAAGCAACTAGAAAAGGAACTCTTTCTCAAGTGGTCATTTTGCCGAACACATCCAGTGCATAGAACTGAAGTAGGAATGCTAATACTACTATGCTCACCACCACCGAAAGAGCAGTAGAACAGTGGAAGGATGGCAGGAGTATCTCCGTTGTCGTCGTCGTCCAACATCATCTCCGTGCAATCGGGAAGGGGCAGTATGTTCTCCGGAACGTGGACTCCGCGGTGCAGCGCGCCGCCGCTTGTATACATCGCTTGGAAGTGCAGTGCGACAGAGAGCTTTCCGCCGCACGATGCGTCCAGGCATCGCACGATGGCGGCGCCGCCGGGCTTGACCTTGGAGCGGCTGTGGTTTGCTCGGTACGCTCGGCACAAGACATGCGCGTGACCTACGAACTGGAGTAGTATACTTTTATGTACCCTCTCTGAATTTAACCATCGGGTAGGTGAATGAGAGTTTGCATGACAGAGTTTATTTAGGGATTAGAATAACTCCAACGGCTTCTTAAAAAAAATTCTCCTAAAATTGATTTTATGAGGTGACCATAAAATTTAAAGGCAGTGCTAGGCGGCAGCGTGCCGGCCCAAATTTCGGCGGGTCGCGCCCTAGCCCTTGGATGTGACGCCGCGTGGACCATTAGATAGCCTAAAGAATACCGTTAGCCTACAACTTATTCTTCTTTCCTCCTCCTATGCCTCTAGCCGCCATCGATGAGCAAGGCGCCCGGCCTCGAAAGCACCACCAGACTTCGCCACCCCCTGCGCCGGTCACCACCCTCGCCGTCAGTTGCCACCTGCATTTCACGCCGGCTCGACACATGCACCAGCGTGTTCCCTAGTTCCAGCTCCCCCCGGCGACGGTCACAACACCGATGCGACGGTCGGAGCTCCGGTGGCGACGATCACCAGTCGCGCGCCCTCGACGACGAGCTCACGAGAATGCGTTGCTCCCTGGGTTGCCGGTAGCAGCACAAAAGTTCGCCGATTGTAGCAAAAAGGCCTGCCGGTTCCAGAAAAAAGATAGCTCGCCAGTGCCATTGTCGACTGAACCAAGGCAAGGCTTGAACCGTCGCACACCCCATGTGTTGCAAATGCTAGAAAAAAACATCTTCAACCCCTAGATGGAAAAGTTTCAACCGGGACTGCGAATCAGGGGGAGATACAACCGCTAACACAAAATGCTTGAATCTTAGATGAAAAAGTTTCAACGAGACGATAGAGACAGCTTTAACCAAGCGCTGCTTCGACTTTGGATGAAAAAAGATTCAACTGTGTATGAAAAAAGCTTCAACCGTTAAGAAAAAAAAGCTCCAACCAGACACTGCAACCAAAGAATAGTTGCAAAAGTTGACATGAGAAAAGCTTCAACCGGCTACCGGCAACGGAAAAGCTGTGGTTGCAGCCCACGGTTACCTCGGTCAACACCGTCACGCACCCCGGGCGCCGTGGGGTTGCAGCACATGGATATCACCGTGGTCGTACCCCATCGCCCGGTTGTAGGACCTACCATGGTCACCTCGGTTACCGTCGTCAGGCGCATCGGCTGCCATGGTTGTAGAAGGTGGTCACCGCCATGGTGGCACCCATCGCCGTGGTTGCAACACTCGGTGCACCCCCCGGTCACTGTCGGCATTGCGCTGGTGGTCTCCGCTGCTGTCGAAGGAACTTTTTCGCATCGAATCCGGCAACGTTAATGCTGGAAGAGTTTGGAGAGAGAAAAGGAACGGAGGTGGGATGAATGAGGGGTTGCTCTCGTCTGAGAAGACATGAGGCTGGGTTGTACGGAAGAGGGGTGATTGTTTGTTGGGTGCCGTGAATCCTAGCCGCAGATCGCAAAAGCGATCGAACGCACGCGGAGTGACCGGCCCAAGGTTCCGCCAGTGCTCCGGCCCCAAACATTTTCCAAAATTTAATGGAAGTTATCCTAGAGCTACTTTTGTCAGTTTTCCATAAACTTCTTCCCTGAGTCTGATTTCATTTTATTTTTATTTAAATAAAATAGATAATGCCCCGGGACCCACCAGTAAGTGACATGTATGACAGCCATCGGCGAGGTGTGGCACGAGGCAGCGTGGCAATGAGCATAGGACTACCGACGACGAGAGGCAGTGCAGGTGACGATATTCCTGATGGTGGCTACGGTGTTCTGGCGAGGTTCTGATAGGGCGTGTCGTGAAGTTTCAAGCGGTTACTAACCCAACAAAACATTACGGGTTTCTCTAAAATTATGGTCACTTTAATATGAACCGATGAGAATGTTTTGCCCTAACTATCGGCGGTTATTTTAGAGACGACGGTGGTGTTGGAGATGTTGACATGGGAAACAGAGTTTGACTCTCATTTCCTTACTTGATATGAGATGGAAATTAGGCTGGAATGAAACTCTGCCTAAAAATTAACAGGGTAACTCACGCAAAGAAATCGATGGGAATTGGCTCTCTCAGCTTTCATTCCCCTTCCGAATTAAATTCTCACCCCCTCTAATCAATCAGAGGACTTTTAATCTTCTCACCCCTCAACTTCCATTCCATATCTCTTATTCTCACAAACCAAACACGTTGTAAATGCTGAAAATGCAATTGTACCTTTTAGAACAATCCAAGGTGAATCATCACATGATTCAAAGGTACGCAACAAAAAATAAGAATTACCCCTCCCTTCCGATTTATAGAGCTCAATTCAACAACCACACCAACCAAGATAGATGATGAGTGATGAAGCCCGCAGTGAAATCCCAAGCTCGAAACCGGCCCACGTGCCCCAAACTCATAAACAGTGTTGTTTTTATTAAAATAATCATATTTGCAATATTATATTAATATATTATACCTATATTTAAAATTAAATATCTATATATGGTAATTTTACGCTTTTTTGGGCTTTTGGGTCGGGCTTCGTGTGAAAGAGTAGAGCCTGCACCAGGCCCGAATGTCGGGCTTTCGGGCTTGGGCCTGCAGGCCAGGCTGCCCATGCATAGGTCTAATGTGAGCCAACATGAAAAGTTAGATACGTTGCCCGGGAGCATTTAATATGGTGCTGATTTTTCAAATAATCATAACGTTCTAGCTGAGTGTAGTAATTTTGATCCGTTCTCACCCGTAGGTTTCTCATGATAAGCTCTTCGAAAGTAGAACCCCCCCCCCCGTGAATATATTTATACGGAATTTTTTCTGTGCAACTTTAGTGATTCGAAAACAAACTTTAGTGCTGCGGAAACCAACTCTAGTGCCACATCTGTGAACTTGCTCTTAGGTGAAAAAATTGCACATCAACTGCTAGGTAGTTGTTCATGAGAGCAGACGAAATTGCACATCTCACTAGAAGAGGAGTTGGCATAGGGCGTTGACAGCGAAAGCTGCACAGATAGGACAGGAAGTTGCATATTCACTTGTAGGCAATTGCTTAATGCATGAAAATGAATGAGGTAATCTATGATATCAACCTATGATACTATGTACTATGAGTAGTATCTTATGCATGATACTAGTATATGATACCTCCCACTGCGAGCAACCTAAGCTACAAACAAATTATATTGGTTGTGCTCAACTTTGTGTGTTTCGTACAATGTTGAGGATGTCACTTATGTTAGCATCTCGCTCAGCTTGGGATTAGAGATTAATCGGAAATCAGCCGATTAATCGATTTTATCGGTCGACTATTAATCGGCCTTTTTACAAATCCCAGGTTCTGAACACTGAAATATGCTATATTCAACACCAAAAAATATATTGGATAGAAGTGTTACCTTGATTTCTAGCCTTTCAATCCTTGTATAATGACAAACAAAATAGGGCAATAGTACATATTGCATAATAAGGTCCACAAAAACCCAAATAAACTTATTTTTTGCAAACATAGAGCTAGGAATAGGCCTGATTTATCGATAGATTCCCGATAAATCGCTTGTCAGAGCGATAAATCGGACCAAAAGATAAATGGTGAAGATAAGGCATAATCTTATCGGTCACCCCACGAGTAGCAATAAATCGGATGAAAACCATTGAATCGGACGATTTTTTAAACAGTGGTTTCGTATCTATTATGTCTATTATTCCATTAGCCCTAGTCCATGTGTCGGTTGTTAGCTCTATATTATGTAATCAAGTTTGCAATGGAGCAACTGTTACAAATACTTATTATTATTACTCCCTCTGATCCAAATTAGTTGTTGCTCAAACGGATTTAAATAAACGAAAAGTAATATGTATCAGAGGGAGTATTATATATCAAGTTGGTGTTGCAAATACAACTTCTCTATTTTACCTTTTCAGCATTCTTACTTGTTCATGTCCATGGGTCTAGAAATCACAGAATAATAAGAAACATAAATAATGCAAGGACATATTTTAGATATTCAAAATATTTTGTAGGTATTTCAAAAAATTTAAACGAGAAGACAACAAAGATTGGTTTTGAAGCCACATTCAATATGCTTCTCCATTTGAATACAAATTCCAGTTCAACACAAATGGTAGGTAGTTGAGTTTCCTATTCAACATTAGGCCATTTTTTTAGGGAGTAGGTGATGAATACGCAAGATACTGCATCACTGACGTTCGGCCTAATGAGAGGATGAGAGAGGAAATGCTTATGCATTGGTTTTTATTGTGTATTCTAGACCCACCTTCCCTGTATTAACTCTTGTATTGTTTTTTATGACAATATTCTGATTGCAAGGTAATCATTTACTTACTATTAAATACAAATCCCAAACTGTAGAACTATTAATTCACCATGTCCCGAAAATCTGCGTTTCGTTTTGTACGGCCTAGAAACAAGTGGTTCATATAATCGCCGCGCACAAGCAATGGAGCAAATGTGAGCTCGTTATAATTTCCATAGTGTGCTACGTAGATGAGCATATTTGGATGTAATAAATTGAATTATAAGATGTCACATTTTTTTTCTGGATCAAATGTATTTAGGCTCATTTTAGTATGTTTGTTCACTCATTTCAATCTGTATATAATTTATATTGAAATATCTAAACTAATTTATAATTCGGCACCTCGCTGGCCAAATAAAATATCTAAAATAATTTATATTTGTAACGATCCAAGAAAACCTGTACCTTTTATCCCGTAGATGTTGTGTGAGGTCGTGAATGAGGTCCGGCACCTCGCTGGCATCGTTTGGTTGGTCCGGACGAACTTGCGCGAGTATGCTCCTGAGGATCCTCCTCATGTCAGGTTTCTTGGCCGTGCGCACAAAAGCCCGGCAGTCGAAGTGGTCCCCGAGCTTGCGCTCACGCCATAGCTGTTTCGCAAGCGTGGTCTTCCCGATTCCTCCGACGCCGACCACGGATAGCACCTTGAGCTGCTCATCCCCGTCGGCCAGAGTGTTGCAGAGCGTCTCGAAGGCGCCGCCCTCGCCATCAAGCCCGACGACCAGATCTGTCTTCCGGCCGGCGTCCACCATAGGAATCGTAGCGATGTTCATACGGCTGGGGACGCTCTCGAGGTTGTATCTGTCGTACCGTCCATTGGCGTCCTTGGCTCGAGCCTTGAATCCTGACATCTTGTGGATCCAGTCTTCGTCGGTGTCGACAAAGTTGTCCATGTCATAGGATAGTTCTCGCACATCCTTCATCCAGATCCTCGCTGTTACCGGGGGATCTGGTGCCTTGGAGAGCTCCAGCAGCCGCTTCCTAAGCTTTCTGATCTCATCCTTGTGCTCCGTATCCTGGAGCGCATCCATCTTCCGGGCAATGGAACCCATGGCACCAAGTGATGCACTAATCAGAGGCAGCTCCATGTTGTTCTCTCTGCAACAAGAGAAAGAAGAGAGCGGACACCAAATTAGCAAGAACGCCAAAGCCCTGACCGGAGGGAGGAACCACAAGAAAAAACCGCACCCGTCGCCGTCGGGCTTCTTCTCTTCCATCTCCGGTCCGTCGCTGACGAGCTCGATCTTCGTCCACCACCACCACCGTTAGCGCAAGTTCGTCTCCACCTAGTCCACAACCCTCGACAAAAAGACCAACGGACCGAGCTAAGCACGATCTTCTACAAAAGGACGGGACGGATTGATAGGCATGAGATCCATTGAACGAACTAGTAAATTAATCACACAGTTGGCAAACGGGAGATGGTTTTCATAAGAGGACACAGGAGAGTCGTTACTTACCTTCGTTCGAGGCGATATCGGCAGGAATAATGAAGAAATGTACACGGAACAGAGAGAGACGAGCTGCTCACGGAGTAGTATATCACAACTGGAGCCAGGTACACTTCACCGAGCTACAATAATAATGATCCACCTGGGACATACTGAAAGGGAAATCTAGATACTAATCTCTTCCCTTGATTTTGTTAGCATAATCATGTGTAGTACTTCCTCCGTCCCAAAATAAATGACTCAACTTTGTACTAAGGTTAGTACAAAGTTGAGTCACTTATTTTTGGGACGGAGGGAGTATTAGGTTAGCTTAATTGGTGTCAGTTTTGGTAGATGGAATATTAGGATCCAGCTAGGATTGGCACCTACTATGTGGTACTATACTAGTCCCACTCGTAGATTATTTGTAGATTATTCATCTTTTTTGCATAATGTTGGAGAGAGAGAGAACAAACAACAGAAAGAAGATACTCTTTATTTCCGAATCTGAAATCCTAGGGCTTGGGCGTGGAGGATAGGATAGCTCTGGCGACCATCGCCCCTCCCCTCCGGCAGAATCTCGCTACCGCACCCGTGCCCACCACCCTCGCACCCATCCGCCCGCCCCCGCCCGCCTCCACCCACCCTACCCGCCATGCCGTGGACCAGATCCACCTGCTCGCCGCCTCCTCAGGGGTCGCTGGCTCCGCGAATGCCGCTTCCATTCGTGTACCAGTCATTCCCCGAGATGCTGCAGCCGGTGGATTCAATGTCGCCGGAGAGGCGCCGGGCAACGCGCGCTCGGAGATGGAAGGAGAGAGCGATGCGAATCCGCGACGACATGCTTTCATGGATCCACTGCATCCAGGAGTGGAAGGATGCGGAGCGAGATGCAGGGAAACACTCAGATCCAGAGGAGAAGAAATATCAGCTCAGGTACGCCCAAACTTGCAAGGATCATGTGGATCAAGAACGGCTCAACCTGGCAATGAGGATCTACTTCGAGGGGACACGGGGAGAGAAATCAAGGATGCCGCACCCCACGGAGCCACCGTCGGGGTTCGTCAATTGGGCGAGACAAGAAGCCAACAGCAGGGATCCGCTCCAGGCAGCGAGATGGTGTTGCATCAATGGGAATGTGCGGGCCAAGGTCCCTCTAGAGCCAGCAGAGGTCGACCCGCTGCCTTTCCTCTCTCCTGCACCGGCGACCGAGTGAATCTGGCGCTATCTGTAGGTCCTACCATCAACAAGCAGCCAAACACAGTAGCACCCGTGAACAATGTCTCAGATGACCTCGTGACAGATTTGGATGGATCTTACTCCTGGGCAATGGAAGATATTCTCGCCGGCGTTGGTGATTTTGATACTGCTCCTCAGATGTTCCACTGCCTGTCCTTCTCGTCCTACCATAGAGGCCATGGATGCAAACATGGGGGGAGATCTGGTGCGGGAGGAGGAACTGATTCAACTGCATCTGAGGAGCAGTAACCATGAGATGACCGAGCAGGGGCACAGATTCAATCCAGAAACTAGTGACAAGGATCATGGTGGAAGCATCGGAAGAGGAAATTCAGCTTATGGCACCGCGCAAGGTCACGCCACCCACAGAGATCATCTCGTGGGCGCTAGCAGCGGAGGATTCACCGCTGGTGGTCCGGAGAGCCAAGTGGAAGGCATTCTGGATAATACAAAACCTAGAGAGCAAAGCGCTTGCGAGGAGCTTCGTTGATCAAGCAACACAGTAGCAATGGCGCTGGGAGGTAATGCTCGGGCTGTGAGGCCTGAGCCATCAGATATGCTGCTGGCGATGGAGCTGTCCGAGGGTTTCAGGTTTCTGAAACGAGAAAGGCTAGCCAGAGCCCAGGTTGGTGGAGTTGCTGACACTGGTGCCATGTCGTCCACCTTTTGGCCTAGCCATGGTGACGAGGCAGAACAGTGGCACAACCAGCTGTGGGGAACTATAAAGGCGGGTGTGGTGGAGGTGGTTTCTAGGGTTCTTTCTCCCCACCCCCTTTCCTCACCTGCCGCCGCCGCCACAGAGATGGCCGATGGAGGGCAAGGGCGTGGCCGTGGGAGAAACAAGCCTGGGCGCTCAGACACTCCAACTCCTAGATGCAAGAATAGCAGCAAGTGAACCAAGGTATGGGTCCTCCTGCCGCAGTAGCAATTCTATGGCTACGGCTTTCAGGGGCCTCCTGCTCCCTGACCGTTCCCGGGGCAATTCTCTAGACCTTTCCCGCAGCAGCAGTGGGGAGGCCCGCAACAGCAATGGTATGGCCCCCCTCTGGTTCAAGGCCCGCCTGCAGGGATGCAGGGGGAACAGAGTGAGGGATGTTGGGGAACGTTGCATGGGAAACAAAAAAATTCCTACGCACACGCAAGATCTATCCATGGAGATGTATAGCTATGAGAGGGGGAGTGTATCTACATAACCTTGTAGATCGCTAAGTGGAAGCGTGTATAACGCGGTTGATGTCGTCGTACTCTCCACGATCCAATCGTGATCCAATCCGATCCAGCGCCGAACGGACGACGCCTCCGTGTTCAGCACACGTGCGGCTCGATGACGTCTCCTCCTTGATCCAGCAAGAGAGGAAGGAGAAAAAGATGGGATCTTAACCAGCACAACGGCGTGGTGGAGCTGGTGGCGTCGTAGTGTCGGCAGGTCTTCGCGAAGCGCCTTCGGAAGAACGTACGAGGAAGAAACGGGAGAGACGGGAGGAGGGCCGCGGCCGTGGGAGGGTCTTCAGCCCCCTTGCGCCTCCCCACCTTTATATAGGCGTGGGAGGGGCCGGTGGCTTTCCCTCCAAGCCCCTAGGGTCATGGTTCAAGGGGAGATGAAGGAAATCCCTCCTTTCCTTCCCCAACGATCACTTTCCCCCCTTTTTTAGTGATCTCGATCTTATCCTTCCGGGATATGATACTATTCCTTTTAAGGGGGGATCTTGATGCGCCTAGACCAGGGGGTGTGGGGAATTACCCCATTACCCACGTTCATGTGGGTCCACATGCATGTGGGCCCCAATCCGGAACCTTCTAGAACCTTCCCGGTACAATATCGAAAAACCCTGAACATTTTCCGGAACCCTGAATATGAGTTCCCATATATAAATCTTTACCTCCGGACCATTCTTGAGCTCCTCGTGAAGTCCGGGATCTCATCTGGGACTCCGAGCAACATTCGGTCACCAAAGTACATATCCTAATACTACTCTAGCGTCACCGGACGTTAAGCGTGCGGACCCTACGGTTCGAGTATCATGTGGACATGACCGAGACACCTCTCCTGTCAATAACCAATAGCGAGACATGGATGCCCATATTGGTTCCTACATATTCCACGAAGATATTTATCGATCGAACTACGATGCCAAGGATTCAATCAATCCCGTATGCACTTCCCTTTGTCCAGCGGTATGTTACTTGCCCGAGATTCGATCGTCGGTATCTCCATACCTAGTTCAATCTCGTAACTGGCAAGTCTCTTTACTCGTTCTGTAATACAAGATTCCATGACTAACTCCTTAGTCACATTGCTTGCAAGCTTCTTGTGATGCTGTATTACTGAGTGGGCCCAGAGATACCTCTTCGTCATACAGAGTGACAAATCCCAGTCTCGATCCACACCAACCCAACAGACACCCTCGGAGATACCTGTAGAGCACCTTTATAGTCACCCAGTTACGTTGTGATGTTTGATACACACAAGGCATTCCTCCGGTGTCAGGGAGTTGCATGATCTCATGGTCGTAGGAACAGATACTTGACATGGATAAAGCAGTAGCAATAAACTAACAAGATCAATGCTATGCTTACGGTTGGGTCTTTGTCCATCACATCATTCTCCTAATGATGTGATCCCGTTATCAGATGACAACTCATGTCTATGGTCAGGAAACCTTGACCATCTCTGATCAACGAGCTAGTCTAGTAGAGGCTCACTAGGGACATTGTGTTGTCTATGTATCCACACATGTATTTGAGTTTCCGATCAATACAATTCTAGCATGGATAATAAATGATTATCATGAACAAGGAAATATGATAATAACCAATTTATTATTGCCTCTAGAGCATATTTCCAACAGTCTCCCACTTGCACTACAGTCAATAATCTAGCTCACATCACCATGTGAATAACACCCAATGAGTTATGGGGTTTTATCATGTTTTGCTTGTGAAAGAGGTTTTAGTCAACGGTTCTGCTACATTTAGATCCGTGTGTACTTTGCAAATCTCTATGTCATACTGTAGATGCTGCTACCACGCTCCACTTGGAGCTATTCCAAATGACTGCTCCACTATACGTATCCGGATTGCTACTCAGAGTCATCCAGATTGGTGTCAAAGCTTGCATCGACGTAATCCTTTACGATGAACTCTTTATCACCTCCATAATCGAGAAACATTTCCTTAGTCCTCGAGTTACCAAGGATAATTTTGACCGCTGTCCAGTGATCCACTCCTGGATCACTCTTGTACCCCTTGACAGACTCATGGCAAGGCACACACCAAGTGTGGTACACAGCATGGCATACTATATAGAGCCTACGGCTAAGGCATAGGGGACGACCTTCGTCCTTTCTCTTTCTTCTGCCTTTGATCGAGCTTTGAGTCTTACTCAAATTCATACCTTCCAACACAGCCAAAAACTCCTTCTTTGACCGATCTATTTTGAACTCCTTCAAAATCTTGTCAAGGTATGTACTCATTGGAAGTTCTATCAAGCGTCTTGATCTATCTCTATAGATCTTGATGCCCAATATTTAAGTAGCTTCACTCCAGGTCTTCCTTTGAAAAACTCCTTTCAAACAACCCTTTATGCTTTCCAGAAATTCTACATTATTTCTGATCAACAATATGTGAACCACATATATTTATTAGAAATTCTATGGTGCTCCCACTCACTTTCTTTTAAATACAAGTTTCTTATAAACTTTGCATAAACCCAAAAGATTTGATCACCTCATCAAAGCGTATATTCCAACTCCGAGATGCTTGCTCAAGTCCATAGAAGGATTGCTGGAGCTTGCATACCTTTTAGCATCCTTAGGATCGACAAAACCTTCCGATTATATCACATACAAACTTTCCTCAGGGAAACCATTGAGGAACCGCTGTTTTGACATCCATCTGCCATATTTCACAATCGAAAAATGCAGCAACTGCTAACATAATTCCAACACACTTTAGCATCTCCACGGATGAGAAAGTCTCATCGTAGTCAACTCCTTGAACTTGTCGGAAACTTCTTTGCGACAAGTCAAGCTTTATAAATGGTTACATTTACCATCAGCGTATGTCTTCTTCTAAAAGGTCCATTCTTACTTAACGGCCTGCCGTTCATCGGGCAAGTCTACCAAAGTCGATACTTGGTTTTCATACATGGATCCTATCTCGGATTTCATGGCTCCTAGCCATTCGTTGGAATCCGGGCCCACCATTGCTTCTAGCTCGTAGGTTCATTGTTGTCTAACAACATGACCTCCAAGACAGGATTGCCATGCCACTTAGGGGCGGCACGAGTCCTTGTCGACCTACGAGGCTTGGTAGTAACTTGATCTGAAGCTTCATGATCATATCCATTTGCTTCCTCTTCACTTGGTGTAGGCACCGCAGAAACATCTTTCTGCATTGTGCTACTCTCCAACTGAAGTGACGATTCAACAACCTCATCAAGTTCTACTTTCCTCCCACTTAATTCTTTCGAGAGAAACTGTTTCTCGAGAAAGGACCCGTTTTTTGCAACAAAAACTTTGTCCTCGGATCTGAGATAGAAGGTACACCCAACTGTTTCCTTAGGGTATCCCATAAAGATGCACTTTTCCGCTTTGGGTTCGAGCTTATCAGACATAAGTGTCGCATTCCCAAACTCTAAGAAATGACAGCTTAGGTTTCTGCCAAACCATAATTCATACTGTGTCATCTCAACGGATTTAGATGGTACCCTATTTAAAGTGAATGTAGTTGTCTCTAATCCATAACCCCAAAACGATAGTGGCAAAATGATAAGAGACATCATAGTACGCACGATATCCAATAGAGCACGACTATGACGTTCAGATACACCATTACACTATGGTGTTCCAGGTGGCGTGAGTTGTGAAACAATTTCCACATTGTTTTAAGTTGCATACCAAACTCATAACTCAGATATTCACCTCCACGATCATATCGTAGACATTTTATCTTCTTGTCACGATGATCTTAAACTTCACTCTGAATTTGCTTGAACTTTTCAAACGTTTTAGACTTGTGTTTCATTAAGTAAATATAACCATACCTACTCAAATCATCAGTGAAGGTAAGAAAATTACGATATCCACCGCACGCTTCAACACTCATTGGACCACATACATCAACATGTATCATTTCTAATAAGTCGCTTGCCCACTCCATCATACTAGAAAACGGGGTCTCAGTCATCTTGCCGATGAGGCATGATCCACATGTCTCAACCGATTCGAAATCGAGTGAGTCCAAAGATCCATCAGCATGGAGGTTCTTCATTCGCTTCACACCAATATGACCTAGCGGCAGTGCCACAAGTATGTGGTACTATCATTATTAACTTTTCATCTTTTGGCATCTATATTATGAACATGTGTAACACTACGACCGAGATTCAATAAACTATTCACATTGGGTGCATGGCCATTGAAGGTATTATTTCATGAAAACAGAATAACCATTATTCTCTGACTTAAATGAATAACCATATTGGGACAAACAAGATCTAATCATGATCATGCTCTACGCAAACACCAAATAACATTTATTCAGGTTTAACACTAATCCCGAAGGTAGAGGGAGCATGCGATGGTGATCACATCAACCTTGGAAACACTTCCAGCACACATCATCATCTCGCCCTTATAGCTAGTCTCCATTTATTCCGTAGCATTTATTTCAAGTTACAAATATTAGCAACTGAACCGGTATCTAATACCCAGGTGTTACTAGGAGTACTCGCAAGGTACACATCAATAACACGTATATCAAATATACTTTTGTTGACGTTGCCATCCTTCTTATCTACCAAGTATTTGGGGTAGTTCCATTTTTAGTGACCGTTCCCCTTACAATAGAAGCACTTAGTCTCGGGTTTGGGTTCAACCTTGGGTTTCTTCACTGGAGCGGCAACTGTTTTGCCATTCTTGAAGTTTCCCTTCTTTCCCTTACCCTTCTCGAAACTAGTGGTTTTACTAACCATCAAAACTTGATGCTCCTTCTTGATTTCTACCTTTCACGGTGTAAAACATCGCGAATAGCTCAGGGATCATCTTGTCCATTCCTGGCATGTTATAGTTCATCACGAAGCTCTAGTAGCTTGGTGGCACTGACTTGGAGAACTATCTCAATCACTATCTTATCTGGAAGATCAACTCCCACTTGATTCAAGTGATTGTAGCACCCAGACAATCTGAGCACATGCTCGCCGATTGAGCTATTCTCCTTCATATTGCATGCAAAGAATCTTGTTGGAGGTCTCATACCTCTCAACACGGGCACGAGCCTGAAATCCCAATTCCAGCTCTTGGAACATCTCATATGCTCCGTGACGTTCAAAACGTCTTTGGAGCCTCAATTCTAAGTCGTAAAGCATGACGCACTGAACTATCAAGTAGTCATAAAAAAACATTCATGTCTGATGTTCTCTCAACACCCACAGATGACGCTTGAGGGGTTGGCACACCGAGCGGTGCATCAAGGACATAAGCCTTCTGTGCAGCAATGAGGACAATTCTCAGTTTACGGACCCAGTCCGCATAATTGCTACTACCATCTTTCAACTTAGTTTTTCTCTAGGAACGTATCAAAATATAGGGGAGCTATAGCGCGAGCTATTGATCTACAACATAATTTGCAAAGATATTTTGACTATGTTCAGGATAATGAGCTCAGTTAATCATATTACTAAAGAACTCCCACTCAAATCAACATCACTCAGGTTGTCTAAGTGTGACATGATCCAAATCGACCAACCCAAGTCCGATCATCACGTGAGATGAGGCGGTTTCAATTGTGAACATATCCATGTTGATCATATGTACTATATGACTCATGTTCAACATGTCGGTCTCCTGTGTTCCGAGGCCATGTCTGTACATGCTAGGCTCGTCAAGTTTAACCCAATTATTCTGCATGTATGCGAACGTAGAGTCTATCACACCCGATCATCACGTGGTGCTTCGAAACGACGAACCTTCTCCACGGTTCACACTTGGGGAGAACAAAATTTTATCTTGAAATTTTTGTGAGGGATCATCTTATAATGCTACCGTCGTTCTAAGCAAAATATGATGCATAAAAAGGACTAACATCATATGAAAATCATATAAGTGACATGATATGGCCATCATCATCTTGTGCTTTGGATCTCCATCTCTAAAGCATCGGCATGATCTCCATCGTCACCGGCATGACACCATGACATCCATCATTGTGTCGTCACGTGGTTGTCGCGCCAACTATTGCTAACTCATAGCGATAAAGTAAAGCAAGAAGGGTGAGAATAATTACAGACAATCCTATGGCTCCTGCCGGTTGCCATACTCATCGACATGCAAGTCGTGATAATCTATACAAAACATGATCATCTCATACATCACATATATCATATCATGTCTTTGGCCATATCACATCACAACATACCCTGCAAAAACAAGTTAGACGTCCTCTAATTTGTTGTTGCATGTTTTACGTGGCTGCTATGGGTAACTAGGAAGAACCGTTCTTCCCTACGCATAGACACAACTGTGATAATCAAGTTGCCTTTTAACCTTCTACAAGGACCGCCTTCGTCGAATCCGATTCAACTAAAGTGGGAGAGTCAGACACCCGTTAGCCATCTATATGCAACAAGTTGCATGTTAGTCGATGGAACCGGTCTCTCGTACGTGGACGAGAAGGTTGGTCCGAGCCGCTTCATCCCACAATACCGCCGAATCAAGATAAGACTAAGGAGGTAAGCAATCTGAACATCAACGCCCACAAACTCTTTTGTGTTCTACTCGTGCATATCATCTACGCATAGACCTAGCTCTGATACCACCGTTGGGGAACGTTGCATGGGAAACAAAAAAATCCTACGCACACGCAAGATCCATCCATGGAGATGTATAGCTACGAGAGGGGGGAGTGTATCTACATACCCTTGTAGATCGCTAAGCGGAAGCGTGTATAATGCGGTTGATGTAGTCGTACTCTTCACGATCCAATCATGATCCAATCCGATCCAGTGCCGAACGGACGGCGCCTCCGTGTTCAGCACACGTGCGGCTCGATGACGTCTCCTCCTTCTTGATCCAGCAAGAGAGGAAGGAGAAGTAGATGGGATCTCAACCAGCACGACGGCCTGGTGGAGATGGTGGTGTCGCAGTGCCGGCAGGGCTTTGCCAAGCACCTCTGAAACGACGTACGAGGAAGAAACAGGAGAGACGGAAGGAGGGCCGCGGCCGTGGGAGGGTCTTCATCCCCCTTGCGCCTGCCCACCTTTATATAGGTGTGGGAGGGGCTGGCGGCTTTCCCTCCAAGCCCCTAGGGTCGTTGGTCAAGGGGGAGGAAGGAAATCCCTCCTTTCCTTTCCCACCGATCACTATCCCCCCTTTTTTAGGGATCTCGGTCTTATCCTTTCGGGATATGATCCTATTCCTTTTAAGGGGTGGGTCTTGATGCGCCTAGACCAGGGGTGTGGGGACTTCCCCATTACCCACGTTCATGTGGGTCCACATGCAGGTGGGCCCCACTCTGGAATCTTCTAGAACCTTCCCGGTACAATACCGAAAAATCCCGAACATTTTCTGGAACCCTGAATACGACTTCCCATATATAAATCTTTACCTCCGGAACATTCCGGAGCTCCTCGTGATGTCCAGGATCTCATCTAGGACTCCAAAAAACATTCGGTCACCAACGTACCTATCCTAATACTACTCTAGCGTCACCGAACGTTAAACGTGCGGACCCTACGGGTTCGAGAATCATGTGGACATGACCGAGACACCACTCCGGTCAATAACCAATAGCGGGTCCTGGATGCCCATATTGGTTCCTACATATTCCATGAAGATCTTTATCAATCGAACCACGATGCCAAGGATTCAATCAATCTCGTATGCACTTCCCTTTGTCCAGCGGTATGTTTCTTGCCCGAGATTCGATTGTCGGTATATCCATACCTAGTTCAATCTCGTAACTGGCAAGTCTCTTTACACGTTCCGTAATACAAGATCCCATGACTAACTCCTTAGTCACATTGCTTGCAAGCTTTTTGTGATGCTGTATTACCGAGTGGGCCTAGAGATACCTCTCCGTCATACGGAGTGACAAATCCTAGTCTCGATCCACGCCAACCCAACAGACACCCTCGGAGATTCCTGTAGAGCACCTTTATAGTCATCCAGTTACGTTGTGACGTTTGATACACACAAGGCATTCCTCCGGTGTCAGGGAGTTGCATGATCTCATGGTCGTAGGATTAGATACTTGACATGGATAAAGCAGTAGCAATAAACTAACACGATCAATGCTATGCTTACGGTTGGGTCTTTGTCCATCACATCATTCTCCTAATGATGTGATCCCGTTATCAGATGACAACTCATGTCTATGGTTAGGAAACCTTGACCATCTCCGATCAACGAACTAGTCCAGTAGATGCTCACTAGGGACATGGTGTTGTCTATCTATCCACACATGTATTTGAGTTTCCGATCAATACAATTCTAGCATGGATAATATACGATTATTATGTACAAGGAAATATGATAATAACCAATTTATTATTGCCTCTAGGGCATATTTCCAACAAGGGATCTGCAGGATCTGGAAGCCAACAACAGAGCAAAAATCTGTCGAAGAATCAACAGAAGAACAAACAGGAGGTGACCCAGAATAACCCTCCACCATGCCCATGTTTGATGTCATACTCTGCAGTTACTTGCTACAACTGTGGGGATCCCGGTCACCACAAGGATAAATGCACCAAGCCCAAGTGCTGGTTTATCTATAGGATGGTGACACACAAGGTTGAGGACTGTCCTGTGAAGAAGAAACCACACACCCCTGCTAAATTTGTTGGAAGTGCTACTCAAGGATTGGGTTTCTTCCACCTTGAGCAATCAGAGGTGAACTCACAACACCTGGGCTGGCTGAAAAATGTAGGGATTGTTTTTGTTGAGTCTGGAGACATCACCAAGGAGGACCTGTCAAAAGAGTTTGCTGCTATTTACAAGACCAATTGGCCATGGCCTATCAACTCCCTGGATGATTGGACCTTTCTAGTCAAGTTCCCTCCTGAGATTGATGTGGAACAGGTAGCTAGATACCTATCAAAGTGGAAGTGTGGCTGGGGAATGTCACTGCTGAAGCTGACTTGCAGGTGGTCTGGTTGAAGCTAAGGAAACTTAACCCAAAATGGTGTGAGTGGTCTGTGCTAGACCAAATCACTTCCACTTTTGGGGTTCTGTTAGATGTGGATTGGCAACACAATGTCCAAAATTTCTTTGAAACAGTTAAAGTCAAAATTGCTTGCAAGGATCATTCAAGAATTCCTGTTGAAAGGACTTTTGGCATCAATGGAAAGCTGTATAGGATCCTGGTGGAGGCTGAGCCACTCATTGTGGAAGAGGAGGTGATCATCCAAAACCCCCCTAAATCTAACACACATGTATCTATGGACATAGAAAAAGGTGACAAACTGTCCACTGATGGCACCGGTTCTCATAGAAGCTCCAAGACAGGGTCTGAAACTGGTTCACATTCTGGTTCTGCTGGTCGTAATCCTCCAAAAATCACGAACAGGAACTACTGCCAAGATGAAATGACTCCTGACACTCCAACCTCTCTCCTGAAAGATAGCTTACCTGAAGATCTGCAAGGCCCCAAAGTTAGATTGATGAACCTACTCTCAAATGCTGGTGTAGAGGTTGACAATGGCTTTGAACTGCTAAGAGAAATGGAAGGATGGATGAGGATGACCTGGATTCTTAGGATAACTGGGATGTGTCCAGGGAAGAGCTAAATGGAGCACATGAAAGGAGTGTTGAGAACCAAGCTGACAAATATGAACATGATTTTCCTCCCCTTCCACCCCAGGAGAAAGGAGGAAGGTGGGGGCCAATACAGGCACCAAGAGTGAGTGCCAGGAATGCAGGAGACAATAGGCCTATCCTACTAAAAGCTCAGAAACTCAAGGAAGTGCATAACATGGAGGTTCCTAGAGAATCTGGTAAGATTCCAACCTTCTCCCTGTTTAAAAATCCTGAATTTCTTTCTGTTGCTTCCATGGTAGGAGTAGAAGTTGATACTATACCTAAGAAAGACCATGCCAATAGGGCTTTGGAGGCTGTGATCTCTCATAGAACTGCGGGTTCATATTCAGATTTCATAACTCCACCTGGAAATGTAGATTCTAATGCAGATTTAAATTCTCAAGGTTTATGGTACTTAGTTTGTAAGAACAGAAGGGGTGATACGTCTCCAACGTATGTATAATTTTTGATTGTTCCATGCTATTATATTATCTGTTTTGGATGTTTTATATGCAATAATATGATGTTTTATATTATTTTTGGGACTAACATATTAATCTAGAGCCTAGTGCCAGTTTCTGTTTTTTCCTTGTTTTTGAGTATTGCAGATAAGGAATATTAAACGGAGTCCAAACAGAATAAAATCTTCAGAATGATTTTTCTTGGACCAGAAGAAACCCAGCAGACTTGGAGATGAAGGCAGGAGACCTGCCGTGGCGTCACAAGCCACCAAGGCGCGCCCTAGGGGGCGCCCCCCTGGCTTGTGGCCCCACGGCTGCCCTCCTAACCCTACTATTCGGCCTATAAATTCTCAAATATTCCCTGGATACCGAAGAGAGCCACGAAAATACTTTCCACTGCCGGAAGCCTCTGTTCCCGTGAGATCCCATCTTGGAGCCTTTTCCGGTAATCTGCCGGAGGGGGATTCGATCACGGAGGGCATCTACATCAACTCCATTGCCCCTCCGATGATGCATGAGTAGTTCACCACAGACCTTCGGGTTCATAGCTAGTAGCTAGATGGCTTCTTCTCTCTCTTTGTTCTTCAATACCATGTTCTTCATGATCTTCATGGAGATCTATCGGATGTAATACTCTTTTGCGGTGTGTTTGTCGAGATCCGATGAATTGTGGGTTTATGATCAGATTATCTATGATTATTATTTGAATCTTCTCTAAATTCTTATATGCATGATTTCACATCTTTGCAAGTCTCTTCGAGTTATTGGTTTGGTTTGGCCAAGTAGATTGGTAATTCTTGCAATGGGAGAAGTGCTTAGTTTTGGGTTCAATCTTGCGGTGTCCTCACCCAGTGACAAAGTAGGGGTAGCAAGGCACGTATTTGTATTGTTGCCATCGAGGATAAAAATATGGGGTTTTCATCATATTGCTTGAGTTTATCCCTCTACATCATGTCATCTTACCTAATGCGTTACTCTGTTCTTCATGAACTTAATACTCTAGATGCAGGCAGGAGTCGGTCGATGTGTGGAGTAATAGTAGTAGATGCAGAATTGTTTCGGTCTACTTGACACGGACGTGATGCCTATATGCATAATCATTGCCTTGGATATCGTCATAATTATTCGCTTTTCTATCAATTGCTCGACAGTAATTTGTTCACCCACCGTATTATTTTCCTTCATGAGAGAAGCCTCTAGTGAAACCTATGGCCTCCGGGTCTATTTTCCATATTATATTTTCAGATCTATAAACCAAAAAAACCAAAAATACCTCGCTGCATTCTTTTTTACTTTTGTTTTACTTTACGTTCTAGCAATCTTTTATATCTATCTCTATCAGATCTCATCCTTGCAAATAACCGTGAAGGGATTGACAACCCCTTTTAGCGTTGGGTGCAAGAGTTTGATTGTTTGTGTCGGTGCGAAGATTGGTGACTTGCTTGTATCTCCTACTGGATTGATACCTTGGTTCTCAACAACTGAGGGAAATACTTATCTACTTTGCTGCATCACCCTTTCCTCTTCAAGGGAAAACCAACGCAAGCTCAAGAAGTAGCAAGAAGGATTTCTGGCGCCGTTGCCGGGGAGATCTACATCAAGCCTACCAAGTACCCATCACAAACTCATCTATTGAATTTACATTATTTGCCATTTGCCTCTCGTTTTCCTCTCCCCCACTTCTAAAACGATTTTCAGAAAGATTTGCCTTTTTATTCGCACTTTTTCCGTTCGTCTTTTCATTTGCTTTTTGTTTGCTTGTGTGTTAGATCGTTTAAACTCATGGCTAGCCTTGCTACTATCGCTAGCACTCTCGAGAATGAAGTTCTTAATTTTAAGCAAAGGGAGGGAGAAAACTTAAAAGATGCTTGGTATAGAATTTGCAATGCTCAAAATAGATCTACTCGTAAGCAAGCTACTACCGTTCTCCTTCGCAATTTTTATGTGGGTGTCTCTCCTTGGAATAGATATGTTTTGGATACCATTATGGGAGGAAACATCTTGGGTAGCAATACCTTTGATTCTTATAATGCTATGACAAATTTGGTAGGTTCACCCCCACTCATGGTTAATGAAACAATCTTAACTTTGGAACATGTAATGCGAAGGCTTGATATTATTGAAAATAAAGTTGCTACTATAGAGCTCATTGAAAACTTGGATAAAAATATCCATAATCATATTACTCAATATGGATCCAAGGTAGGAGTTACATTAAAAAACCTAAGGGAAAAGGAACCCATAGTTAATGAAAAACTGGATCAAGATTCCTCTAGAATTGGAAAGCTAGAGGACATTATTACCAACTTGGGTTCCGCTTTTGCCTCTGTTCAAACCACTCCAAATTTTCCTCCTTCTAAGACTGCCAAGTTTGTTTATGTTCCCAAAAATAAGGGTGAATCCTCTAGAAAAGGGGATGAAGATCTTAAGATGATAAGTGTTCACCCTAGCTTTATCAATGTTGTTAGGGAACCTATTACTACAAGTGAATTTCTTAATTTCTTGCCTAGGAGTATGATTATTGATAAAACCAAAGGATCTCCTAGGGTTTACAAGTGTGCAATTGAGGAGTTTCATACCAAAGATGACAATGCCTAGATCTATTGCGTTATGCCTAGCTAGGGGCGTTAAACAATAGCGCTTGTTGGGAGACAACCCAATTTTATTTCTTTTGCTTTTGTTTTTGCTTCTGTTTTTGAGTGATTTGCACATTATTACCTCTGTAGTAATTGTGTTTTCTTGTTTAAATTAGTGTTTGATCCAAGTAAGACCTTTGGGATGGTCTACGGTGTTTGTGATTTGATTTTGCTGAAAAACAGAAACTTTTGCTCTCAGTCCAGGAATTTTGTAAATTCACTGGAACGTGCTTTTGATCTGAAATTTTTACACAAGATTTATATACAAATTACCCTGATTTTCCTAATTTTTCAGAATTTCTGGAGTTACAGAAGTATTCGAAGTATATATATTGCTACAGACTGTTCTGTTTTAGACAGATTCTGTTTTCTTTGTGTTGTTTGCTTATTTTGATGTATCTATGGGTTGTATCGGGGGGTATGAACCATGGAGAAGTTGGAATACAGTAGATATTACACCAATATAAATAAAGAATGACTTCACAACAGTACCTAAAGTGGTGATTTATTTTTCTTATACTAACGGATCTCATGAGTTTTCTGTTGAGTTTTGTGTTGTGAAGTTTTCAAGTTTTGGGTAAAGATTTGATGGACTATGGAATAAGGAGTGGCAAGAGCCTAAGCTTGGGGATGCCCAAGGTACCCCAAGCCATATTCAAGGATACCAAAGATCCTAAGCTTGGGGATGCCCCGGAAGGCATCCCCTCTTTCGTCTTCAATCCATCGGTAAATTTACTTGAGGCTATATTTTTATTCACCACATGATATGTGTTTTTCTTGGAGCGTCTTGTATGATATGAGTCTTTGCTTTTTAGTTTGCCACAATAATCCTTGCTGCACACATCTTGTGAGGGGGACACGCATTAATCGTGAATTTATTAGAATACTCTATGTGCTTCACTTATATCTTTTGAGCTAGGCAATGTTGCTCTAGTACTTCACTTATATCTTTTTAGAGCACGGTGGTGTTTTATTTTATAGAAATAATTGAACTCTCGTACCTCACTTATATTATTTTGAGAGTCTTTAAACAGCATGGTAATTGGTTTAGGTTATGAATTTAGTCCTAATATAACGGGCATCCAAGAGGATATAATAAAAACTTTCATATTAAGTGCACTCTTTCTCAACTCAGCAACTTGAAGTATTAATCTTATATTTAGGATACCAAGTCACTTTTACGAGTGATACCTTTGTCTTTGGTGCTTGAGTTGTCCTCCCAGCGGTGAATACTATGAGAAGTTTGATTCCTCGCATATAGTTTTTAGATATAAAGATGGTAATATGAGAGTCATGCTAGTGAGTAATTGTGAATTGGAAGAAATGCTTGTGTTAAAGTTTGTGATTCCCGTAGCATGCACGTATGGTGAACCGTTATGTAACGAAGTCGGAGCATGATTTGTTTAATGATTGTCAACCTTTGTGTGAGGGTCGGGAGCGCGCGATGGTTAACTCCTACCAACCTCTCCCCTAGGAGCATGCGTCTAATTCTTTGCTTCGAGAACTAATAGACTTTTGCAATAAGTATGTGAGTTCTTTATGACTAATGTTGAGTCCATGGATTATACGCACTCTCACCCTTCCACCTTTGCTAGCCTCTCTAGTACCGTGCAACTTTCGCCGGTGCATTAAACCCACCTTCCTCAAAACAGCCACCATATACTTTCCTCAAAACAGCCACCATACCTACCTATTATGGCATTTCCATAGCCATTCCGAGATATATTGCCATGCAACTTCCACCGTCCCGTTGTTCATGACACGCACCATCACTTTCATATTGCATATAGAGTCATATTTTCTTCTAGGTATCGAGTTGCAATTTTTGAGTTGTAAAGTAAATAAAAGTGTGATGATCTTCATTATTAGAGCATTGTCCCGTGAGAGAAAAGGATGATGGAAGCTATGACTCCCTCACAAGTTGGGATGAGTCTCCGGACTTTACAAATAATAAAAGAGGCCAGCGAAGCCCAAATAAAAAAAAGAGGCCAAAGATGCCCACTAAAATAAAAAAAATTAGAGAAAGAGAGAAGGGACAATGCCACTATCTTTCTCCACACTTGTGCTTCAAAGTAGCACCATGATCTTCATGATAGAGAGTCTCCTATTTTGTCCTTTCATATAACTAGTGGAATTTTTCATCTTATGCACAACCACTTAGTTTTCTTTTTGAGCTTTCATACACTCATAGCTCTAGTGCATTTGTTGCATGGCAATCCCTACTCACTCACATTGATATCTATTGATGGGCATCACCATAGCCCGTTGATACACCTAGTTGATGTGAGACTATCTTCTCCTTTTTCCTCACAACCTCCACCATATTCTATTCCACCTATAGTGCTATATCCATGGCTCACGCTCATGTATTGCGTGAGAGTTGAAAAGGTTTGAGAACATAAAAGGTGTGAAACAATTGCTTGACTTGTCATCGGGGTTGTACATGATTTAGATACTTTCTGTGGGGAAGATGGAGCATAGCCAGACCATATGATTTTGTAGGGATAACTTTCTAAGGCCATGTTATTTCGAAAGGACGCAATTGCCTTGTTAGTATGCTTGAAGTATTACTGTTTTTATGTCAATATTAGACTTTTGTTTTGAATCTTATGGATCTGAATATTCATGCCACAATAAAGAATATTACATGGATAAATATGTTAGGTAGCATTCCACATCAAAAATTCTATTTTTATCATTTACCGACACGAGGACGAGCAGGAATTAAGCTTGGGGATGCTTGATACGTCTCCAATGTATCTATAATTTTTGATTGTTCCATGCTATTATATTATCTGTTTTGGATGTTTTATATGCATTAATATGCTGTTTTATATTATTTTTGGGACTAACCTATTAATCTAGAGCCTAGTGCCAGTTTCTGTTTTTTCCTTGTTTTTGACTATTGCAGATAAGGAATATTAAACGGAGTCCAAACGGAATAAAATCTTCAGAATGATTTTTCTTGGACCAGAAGAAACCCAGCAGACTTGGAGATGAAGGCAGGAGACCTGCCGTGGAGTCACAAGCCACCAAGGCGCGCCCTAGGGGGCGCCCCCCTGGCTTGTGGCCCCACGGCTGCCCTCCTAACCCTACTATTCGGCCTATAAATTCTCAAATATTCCCTGGATACCGAAGAGAGCCACGAAAATACTTTTCCACTGCCGGAAGCCTCTGTTCCCGTGAGATCCCATCTTGGAGCCTTTTCCGGTAATCTGCCGGAGGGGGATTCGATCACGGAGGGCATCTACATCAACTCCATTGCCCCTCCGATGATGCGTGAGTAGTTCAAAATAGACCTTCGGGTCCATAGCTAGTAGCTAGATGGCTTCTTCTCTCTCTTTGTTCTTCAATACCATGTTCTTCATGATCTTCATGGAGATCTATCCGATGTAATACTCTTTTGCAGTGTCTTTGTCGAGATCCGATGAATTGTGGGTTTATGATCAGCTTATCTATGAATATTATTTGAATCTTCTCTGAATTCTTATATGCATGATTTCATATCTTTGCAAGTCTCTTCGAGTTATTGGTTTGGTTTGGCCAACTAAATTGGTAATTCTTGCAATGGGAGAAGTGCTTAGTTTTGGGTTCAATCTTGCGGTGTCGTCACCCAGTGACAAAGTAGGGGTAGCGAGGCACGTATTTGTATTGTTGCCATCGAGGGTAAAAAGATGGGGTTTTCATCATATTGCTTGAGTTTATCCCTCTACATCATGTCATCTTACCTAATGCGTTACTCTGTTCTTCATGAACTTAATACTCTAGATGCAGGCAGGAGTCGGTCGATGTGTGGAGTAATGGTAGTAGATGCAGAATTGTTTCGGTCTACTTGACACGGACGTGTTGCCTATATGCATAATCATTGCCTTGGATATCGTCATAATTATTCGCTTTTCTATCAATTGCTCGACAGTAATTTGTTCACCCACCGTATTATTTTCCTTCATGAGAGAAGCCTCTAGTGAAACCTATGGTCCCCGGGTCTATTTTCCATATTATATTTTCAGATCTATAAACCAAAAATACCAAAAATACCTCGCTGCATTCTTTTTACTTTTGTTTTACTTTACGTTCTAGCAATCTTTTATATCTATCTCTATCAGATCTCATCCTTGCAAATAACCATGAAGGGATTGACAACCTCTTTTAGCGTTGGGTGCAAGAGTTTGATTGTTTGTGTAGGTGCGAAGATTGGGGACTTGCTTGTATCTCCTACTGGATTGATACCTTGGTTCTCAACAACTGAGGGAAATACTTATCTACTTTGCTGCATCACCCTTTCCACTTCAAGGGAAAACCAACGCAAGCTCAAGAAGTAGCAAGGGGCAAGCACCCCAGAACTAGGGTGGTGTCATGAATGCTCTCTTTTGGAATGTCAGAGGCATCACTGCCCATGGTAGAAAACCTTTAATCATAGACACCATTAACAAGACTCATGCCTCTATCCTAGGTTTCCAGGAAACTAAGAAAGAAGCATTCTTTGAGTCTTTTTTGAAGTCACTAGTTTGTAGTAGAAATTTTGTTTGGCATCATCTCCCATCAAAAGGCTATGCTGGAGGCATCCTGATGGGAGTAGATGAAGATATTTTTGAAGTGGTATCCTGGGCAGGTCTAGAGTACTCTTTTAGTTGTGTCACTAATTTGAAAAAATCTGACACAACCTTTAGGTTAGTGACTCTTTATGGATCCCCCTATGAAGAAGGAAAAGAAGCCTTCCTCTCTGAGCTACACACTCTGTGTCTAGAAAACTCTCTCCTGACACTCTTTGGGGGGGGGGGACTTTAACCTAGTCAGGAATGCCAGAGAAAAAAGCAATGGAGTTATCAATCATAAATGGAGTGATAACTTCAATGCTTGGATTGAGATATGGAGCCTCTTAGAGATTAAGCTTTCTAGTAGGAAATTTTCTTGGGCAAATAATCAAGCTGACCTGATTATGTCCAAAATTGACAGATTATTCTGTAATACTGAATTAGATTTAGTTTTCTCTCTAGCTACCTGTAGAGCTCTACCTAGAGTAGGAAGTGAATATACTCCCATTCTTTGGGACTCTAGCATTTGCCAATGCCCAAAGAAGGGTGGTTACAAGATGGAAAAATGGTGGCTGCTGAGAGAAGACTTCTCTAACCTCATCTCCAAGATCTGGAATGAGGAAACACTAGGCAAAACATCTATAGATGTTTGGCAAGAAAAAAAATAGGAAAATCAGGAGGATTACTAAAGGCTGGAGCTCAAATGAAGAGGCTCGTCTTAAGATGTACAAAAAGTCCTCTTAGAAGATTTTGACAAATTAGATATAAAATCTGAATATGTAACCCTTGTAGATACTGAATCCTCTAGACTCAAATTTATTCAGACTGAGCTGAACAAAATTTGGCTCCAAGAGGAAGTTAAAACCAAACAAAGGTCCAGAGATAAAGATATTAAGGAAGGAGATAGAAACACTTCTTATTTTCATGTTGTGGAAAACCAGAGGAGGAGAAAAAGCACTATTCACTCCCTAGATGGCCCTAATGGGCCAGTCACATATGAAAAAGAGATGCTAGACATAGCTAGTAATTTCTATAAAGACCTCTTTAAACTTGAAGAGAGATCTGGTTTTCATCTAAAGTCTGACTTCTTCTCAGAAGAGGAGAAGGTCAGGGCTGAAGAAGATAAGTTGCTAGAAGCCCCTTTCTCAGAAGAGGAAATAAAAAATGTTGTATTTGACTCCTACACAGATGGAGCCCGAGGGCCTGGTGGCCTGCCTTTTTTCTTCTACCAGCATTTTTGGGAGTTGATAAAAAAAGAACTGATTGCATAGTTTGAGGACTTTCATAGAGGGTCCCTGGACATTTTCAGACTTAACTTTGCAATGTTAACATTGATTCCTAAAGAAGCTGATGCCACTGCCATGAAAAAATCAGGCCTATCAGCCTTCTTAACTGTAGTTTTAAAATTTTCACCAAAGTGCTTACAATTAGGCTGAATAAAGTTTTGCAAACACTAATTGCTAGCAATCAGTTTGCCTTCCTTAAAGGAAGATACATACTGGAAAGTGTGGTCACAGCTCATGAGGTTTTGCACTCTGTTCATTCTAGCAATAAGCAAGGCCTGGTGCTTAAGCTAGACTATGAGAAAGCCTTTGATAAGGTGAATTTAGACTTTCCTCAATGAACTCCTCACAATTAGAGGTTTTGGAAGGAAATGGTTGGGCTGGATCCAACAAATCACTATGGGTGGTTCTGTTGGGGTCATGCTGAATGGTAATGAGAGTGATTTTTTCATCGCTGGAAAGGGCCTTAGGCAAGGTGACCCCATTTCCCCTTTGCTTTTTAATCTGGTAGTAGATGTCCTCACTAGAATGCTGATGAAAGCTTCCAATTATCAACTGATTGAAGGGATGTGCACTGAGGTTTGCACTGGTGGTATCACCTGCCTTCAGTATGCTGATGATACCATTTTGTTCCTTGACAAAAACCTAGATCATGCCTCCAACTTGAAAAAAGTCCTTAGTTGGTTTGAACAAGTCTCTGGGATGAGAATTAATTATAGTAAAAGTGAGCTGATCCCCATCAACAATGATGCAGCTGAGCTTGCTCGTTTTTAAGATGTACTGGAATGTGCAGAAGGATATTTTCCCATTAAATACCTTGGAGTTCCTATCCACTATGATCAGCTTAGAAGGGAAGTAATTCAACCTCTTATTGATAAGATTATGAAAAGAATTGCAGGTTGGAGGGGGAAGCTCCTCTCCTATAAAGGAAGGTTTGTCCTGATCCAAGCCTGCATTGCCAGCATTCCAATCTACTTACTCTCCTTTTTCAAATTCCCCAGAAGGGCTATTAATATGATTAATTCCCAAATGGCTAACTGCCCATGGAATGATTTTGAGGGGCATAGAAAACTTCACTTAGCCAATTGGAATTTAGTTTGTATGAAGAAAGAGTTTGAAGGCCTGGGTATCCCAAACCTCCAAGAGATTAATCTCCGCCTGCTGGGCACATGGGTCAAATGATACTATGAGGGGGAAGGAAAACCTTGGAGGAAAATTATAGACCAGAAATACATTGGAGATTGCCCCAACCTATTTGCCCAGAAACATACCCAAAACATCTCTAGGTTCTGGAAAGGTGTCAAATCCTTCACTCAGGCCTTGAAGTTTGGCTATAGATGGAAGATAGGAATAGGGGACAATATAAGATTTTGGGAAGACACTTGGTTTGGCACATCTCCTCTGGCAGTCCAATTCTGGAATGTTTATGAGATCTGTAATGAACAAACCAAGTGCATCAATGAGGTTTGGGATGGTGCTACTCTTAAGCTTTCTTTCAGGAGGAACTTTAGTGACAAACTCATGGAGCAATGGTTCCAAATTGAGGATATTGCCAAAAGCATCTGTTTCTCTAATGATCCAGACTCCCCAATTTGACAGCTGGATTGCAAAGGAGGGTACTCTTCCAGCTCCTTATATCATGTAGTGAATTTCAGAGGAGTGCAACCAGTCTTTGTTCCTGTTGTTTGGAAACTTTGTGTACCACCCAGAGTTCATGTGTTTCTTTGGCTCCTCTCTAACAATAAACTAATGACTAGGGACAATCTGAGGAAAAGGAAAATCATCAAGCCTTTGTACTGTGTCTTTTGTAGTGATGATGAGAACTGCTCTCACCTATTCTTTGGATGCATTGTTGCTAAATGCATTTGGCCTTTCATTTGTGATTACTTCAAAATTGATATTGGAGCCAACTATGAAACTGTAGCTAAAAGATGGATCAACAAGAAAAAAAACTCTCTACTCTAAACATTGTTAGCTCTGCAATTCTTTGGTGCTTGTGGAAACATAGGAACTCTATGATTTTTAACAATACACCATGGATGTCTGTCACACAGGTCTGGAGAAAAATCATCTATACTCTCAAAACTTGGGTGATCTTGGCGCCACAGGGAAACAAGGAGTCGTTGGAGAATTTCCTTGGAGCCCGGACTACCTTCATCAACAAGCCCTGCTGATCCAGAGAGGCTGAGTGCCAAGCTCTTCACACAGGCTGGTGTTGCCGCTCAATGGAAGAACCTCGTGATTTCTGGAGATGAAGAGAGCTTTCAATCCCCAACAAAGAGAAGACCAGCTGAGGACAAGACTACCCAGAGCCCTGTGTCAACTCTCGCTGGGTGCTGGTCGCCGCAAGCCACATTTGCTCCCCCCATGAAGTGCAGGAAAGGTCCAGGAATGATCACTTGCTGATGAATTCGATGGAGCGGCACCAGTTTTAGCAAATTAGCGCAAAGCCTATGAGCTAGCTTTTCTTTTTGTTTTCTTTTCAGTTTGGCCTTAGGCTGCCTCTATGCGAGCTTATTGTAATAATACCGACATTCGAACTACGCTTTTGGTTTCATCTATATGGAGCCGGGGAGAGCCTCCCTGTTCATCTAAAAAACATATAAATATAATATTTCAATCATCATAGTCTGCTTACATTTTTTTTGAAAAATCATCGGGGGGGGGGGGAGCTCCTTGTGATAGGAGATAGGAACGCCATGAGGAGGCAGCCTGTTTATGCTCTGTTTTTATCATCCGGTGCATCCCAGAGCATGAGGTCATCAATGATTCGCTTGAGGGTGAAAATGCTATGGTGATTTTGTTGCCTGAAGGCCATAGCGTTCCTAGAGTCCCATATTTTCCAGAGAACAGTGAGTAGGATGGAATACCAGATGGCCGCATCGACCTGTGAAGGCAAGCAGCATCCCCAAAGATCAGCGATGTTCTCAGAGGGACAGAGTCCAATCCGTTGCCATTTTTGCTGTGCTAGCGGACAGTCGAGGAAGATGTGGGAGCTGGTTTCACCAACAAACCCACATCTTGGGCAGAGTGAGTTTGTGACGATTTTCTTGCTCTTAGAGTTGAGCCGACCCCGGACTAGAAGCCATGCAAAGATCTTCACACGGTTAGGAACACATGAAGACCATATGGACACAACATGTGCGTCATCATCTTCATTGCCCATGGATAGCTCGTAGGCAGCCTTGGTGATGAAGCATAGGCCACCGTTGAGGTAGCGCTCATCTGGTCCTTGCGACACCTGATAATCTTGTAGGAGAGACAACAAAGAGAACAACTCGGAAGCAGCATTAGACGTTAGGTGGTTCCATAGGATTGATTCTAAACCGTGATTAAAAATAGCAGCCACACGAGCGAGAGGTGTAGTGGTGTGTGAGTAGACGCAGGGGAAAAGTGAAGCGAGGGATTTTTGGTCTAGCCAAGTATCTAACCAAAAAAGTACTTGTACCAAAATTTGTAATGACAAAAGAGATGGTGTCGTGGTTGTTTTGTGGTTTATAGTGTGGCAAAGGAAGGACCGGTTGTTTTGTGGAGCGATGAAAGCATTTGGGTGTTGGCGATCCAGTCTAGCCAAGGTGTTTGTTCAGCATGGAGAGCTTTAACATTGAAATTCATTAGTAAACAGTTGGTGAAGATTTTTTAGACCCAAACCACCCAACTTTTTTGGTTTACAAACATTTTTCAAGGCAACTAAGCATTGTGCACCAGTGCATGTTTCCTCCGCGGCCCAGCAGAAGGCTCTACGAATGGAGTCTAGGGTTTTTAGAATGCCTTTTGAGATGAGGAAGACAGACATAAAGTAGACCAAGATGGAGTCGAGCACAACCGAGAGTAGGATTAGTCTGTCTCCCTCGGAAAGAATATTGGCTTTTCATCTCGCCAAGAATTTTCGGCATCGTTCGATAATAGGTAGGAAGGCATCGAAGAGGGTGTCGGCCTCTGCCTGCCTCTGGCGGATGAGCCGGCGGTTGGCCTCCACCTCGGCCTCATCCCGGATGGAATCCAGGATGGCCTGCTGCTCCGCCATGTCCTCCGACTGGGTGTCGACGAACTCCTCCTGCTGCTGCTCCTCCTCCATGGCCGCCAGCTGCTCCTCCTCCTCCTTCTCCTCTTCCGTCTCCAGCGAATCCAGAGGGAGACCCGCAGCGATGCGAGCGGCGCGGAGAGCATGTATCTCCGCCTCGATTTGCAGGCTCCGCTCCGGAGTGAACTGCGCGTAGGTGGTGATGAGGCACCGGACCATCCTGACGGCGAGGAAAGTGCGAGAGGAGGTGGATGGGCTCGGGCGGCGGTGAGTTGGGGGGGACAAAGAGAATATGATAGGGCTAGGGGTCGCTGGCCGCTTAAATAGCCGGCTATGGCCTCGGACGGCGATCTGAAGCGGCGCCACGCGGTGTTCATACCGCGCCGACGGTCGAGGCGCCCGTCGGACTGTCGGGTTTCCCGGCGAGTCCTCGTGGGGCCACGCCGTCAGCCCGACGTGCAGGACACCTATAAAAAGATGCTTGTAAAAATGGATGGATGCCTGTAAAGTTGGCGCATCATGGCGGCGCACATCGCGCATGCAGGCTGGATCACGTGGCATGCATAGCAGGGTTGTGTACCGTGGCGGCGCACATCGTGCCAACGAAACCAAGGCCCGACTCGTCAGCACTTAACGTTCAAACCATTGACCCGACGGCATCCTCCGTTGTGACCATTTGTGAGGGTTTCGGACAAGAGAGTGGGGAAAAGTGAGCAAACGTTAAGAGCATGGGGATGAATGAGTACAACTAAGGAACCAGGGGCACAGGAATTGAAATCCCTTTCTTTTTATGTGTTCCTCTAGTGTCATGGTTTGGATAACATTGCTTTCAAAGTTAATAGGCGTACCTGAGATATAGTGTTTAATTCTTTGTCCATTGACCACCTTCGGGTTAGTACCTTTGGCATTATTAATTTTGATAGCTCCCGAAGGATAAACCTCTTCGATAATATATGGTCCTTTCCATTTGGAGAGAAGCTTACCTGCAAAAAATCTTAAATGAGAATTGTACAAAAGAACATAGTCTCCTACTTTGAATTCCTGCTTTTGGATTCTTTTGTCATGCCATCTTTTTACTTTTTCTTTGAATAGTTTGGCATTTTCATAAGCTTGGCTTCTCCATTCATCTAGTGAGCTAATATCAAATAACCTCTTCTCACCGGCAAGTTTAAAATCATAATTGAGTTCTTTAATTGCCAAAAATGCTTTATGTTCTAACTCTAGAGGCAAATGACAAGCTTTTCCATATACCATTTTGTATGGAGACATACCCATAGGATTTTTATAAGCTTTTCTATAGGCCCAAAGTGCATCATCTAGTTTCTTAGACCAATTCTTTCGAGACGTATTGACAGTTTTCTGTAATATGAATTTTATTTCTCTATTGCTAAGTTCAACTTGACCGCTAGATTGAGGATGATAGGGTGATGCAATTTTATGGTTAACATCATATTTAGCAAGCATCTTACGGAAAGCACCATGAATAAAGTGTGAACCACCATCAGTCATTAAATATCTAGGGACTCCAAACCTCGGGAAGATAACTTCTTTAAGCATTTTAATGGAGGTGTCACTACTAGGGAAAAGCCTAGCAGTAGCGCGGGTCTTGGGTGTATCAGTAGCGTGGGTACCCGTGCTACTGCTACGATGCTACAGCTAACTTGTATCCGTAGCACGTGTTGAAACGCGCTACTGCTATACATGGGTAGCAGTAGCGAGCTTCACCAGGACGCGCTGCTGCTAATAGCTGTAGCGCCCTACAGTAAGTCACGCTAGTGCTAAGTGCGCGCTGCTGGTAACTTTACTCCCCTCGCTACTGCTAGTTTTTTTAGTTTCTGAATTTTTTTTCTGCATATTTGTTTTGTATTTGTACATGCTTTATACAATAATCTCTAGCATATCATACACATACAAATGTAATCATAGCATACACATAAAAATAGTCTCATCAAATCATGTCATCATCATCATCATCATCCAACACAAAGTGGTATCTCGTCATCATCTCAAAAATAGCGATATAAGTCTCGAATACTTGCAACTACATCGTCATCCATCTAAACAATGATATACACAAGAAGAGCTATCACTATGATTGAGAGCGGAACTATGCAGTACAGGAGGCGGTTATGAGTCCTCTCTCGCGCTAGCGTGAACCTCAAGTAACTAGCTTCTGCTTCTTGTCTGCTTTTGAAGCCTTTATGGCTGGCGCCTGAGAACTCATCCACTTGCGCCTGACACTCGTGCCACTCGTCGTACACTCCCAGAACCTTCCATATGTACATGACATAGCACTTCTTCTTCACCATCAAGGATCTAGGTACCTGTTAGAGTTGCATCTTCATAAAGAGAATGTACAATCATATGCGACAAAATATACTTGAGCAACACGAAAAGAAAGGGTTAGCAACAAGATGCAACATATAGTAAACATAAATAATCAACGTAGTTTCATCGTACGCAAACTAATTAACTAGAGGTACGCAGGTCATCGTACCCAAACTAACAAAGTAGCGTTACGCAAGTTCGGCAGGGACCGTGGACATCACAAAGTTTCATCGCTACAGAAAGTATACAAGTTCAACCGACACATATCATCATCATCGGCATCGTAAATCACTAGAACTTCCATCCTTCCAGATCATCGAGGATGCACCCTAGCTTCTTGAATGGCGTGAGGTCCTGACGTTGCATGCCTATGCGAGTTCGGACGTCAGCTCGCGATATAGGGCCGTGGTGGAACATCCCCTTCTTTTTGACGACTTCTTTCATGATGATCGTCGCAATGTCCCTTTGGATGCGAAAGAAGTCATCTCTAAGTTTATAATCCGCTTCTCCTTGAGATTCTACCCACTTGCGGATATGATCATCGTTTCTGGTTGTCATGCGAAGCTTTTGGTGATCCCTTCTGAACTCCATCATGAGATGGAGGAGGTAGAATCCATCGTTCCTACTTTGTTTCGGGACATGGATGCCATGGAAGTTAGTTTTATGCGAGAAACCCGTCTTGCAGTTCCTTTGTTTCCTGATCTGCAGGTGGCCACCCCTCAAGCTGAAGCCTTGGAGAGCATCATCTAGAATATTCATTACGTGGGTGTAGTCATTCTTCTCGTAGTTTCTGGTAGGGTCTAAATACACGGTGTGGGAGACTCGCGGGTAAATAACGATAAGGATGGCGCGCCCGTTGCTGCAGGGAAAAGAACACCTCAAATTATTCTCCATATGGGAGACTCGCAGGTAAAGAATGATTGAAATGTACGAAAGGGTTGTCCGGCACTGACTTACTTTGGATGATAAGGCAGGAGGACAATTTCCCGGTCCTTATTTTGTACCATGAAGTTTTCGAGGTACCCCCTAGCAGTTTTACGCTCAAAGTCGCCAAGACTCAAGAAGGAATCATGCATGTAGTATGGATCCGCCACACAGATTTGCGAGACTTCTTCTCTCTTCATGACAAAGCTCATATGTAGCGCAAAAAGGCGGACGATTGTAAAATCGAGCCGCCTTGTCAGAAACATGTCGAAGATATGGTCAAACCGCAGGAAGAACACCTCCGTGGGCCGTGTGTCGATGTAGCACTTCCCCTTAGGCACACGAGCCGCGTATGTCGGATATCCTGGATCCTTCGAGGCTAGTAGGCTTTTCTCAGTCGATAGCACATGGTCGTGCAGTCTCCTGAGATCCCTTGATATTGCCTCCAGCGGTTTCGGCGGTAGGATCGGCTCGCCCATGACATGGAACATGGCCGTACCTTTGACGGGTACACGCTCTTCAAAATCCGCCGTCTGGCTGCTATGTGCTATGGCTTGTTTGTAGGCAGCAGAGCCTTTCCCTGCCTGTTTCCTCCTCTCCTTTTTCTTGGGCTGACCTTCCAGACCCTTCCTTAACCCCTGCCCCAGTGTTGTCAGGCTAAGCACTGTACGACCCTCGGCTAGTTGAGCCTGTGTTGAGGCGGCATCTTCAGGCGTGTCCTGTGAGGATTGCATGAAGAGAGACTTCTTGCATTCAACCCTGCTAGGACGTTCCTGCCCGGGCAGATCATCCATCTCATCAGCATACTGATAGCCCGAGTCGTCATATGGCTGGCTCATCAATTCTAAGTCATCGTCATAGGCGCCTGTATTGAGGAACTGAAGAGGGTCCTCGTCCATCTCATTATCCATTCTTTGTTCTACGGGGGCAATTACATCAGCCACTATTGGACCCCCTTCCTCGCGTCGTCCGCCGCTCTCACCCGGCACTACAGGCGCTGGTAATTGCGTAGGCGGGGTGGTAGTGTTCATACCTGCTTGCTGATGTGTGGTTATTGGTGTTTTCTCGGCCGGCTCCAGACGAAGAAGATTCTTCGGCCATAGGAGCACCCAACCCTTGCAGTTTCCAAGCGGCGGCGGTGTCTCGTCGTCCTCTCCCCCTAGCCATACTGGAGGAGGTAAATCCCCGTGCCCCAATTTCACACTCGACAAGGTAACCCTGAAGTGCCCACCGGGCATCGACTGGCCGTGGAACGTGAGTTCCAAGGGCTTCGTTATCACCGCCTTTCTCACGTCCACCTTCTGGCCTTTGATCAAGTAGAGTACGGTGCACGTGGTTTCGTCGGCCTGCAAAGACATGTCTGCGGCGTAAAACATCCGAAAGGCAACGAAAACGGAATATTCTACATATATGTTGGTGCGACATGTAATTACCGTGAGGGCATCGAGCTCAGCCAAAGACGAAGGCCCGCCTAGCGAGCCAGAGACTGAGGACGGGCTGCTATGAGCGGGTGCGGGTGCGGGTGCAGGCGCGGTTGCGTGAGCAGGTGATGGTGCAGTTGTGTTGTTCACCGAGTTGCTCCCGACGAAGTTGGGCATGGGGAAATCATCTACCGTCTTGTCTAGATTTTCCTTCAACCATTTGATGAAAGCCGGGATCAAGTTAGTAGCGAAATCAATTCTGCAGGCATCTACAGCTGCAGCGACTACCTGCTGTAGCAACTCATTTTTCTCCTCGGCTGCTTTTTTCGCGTCCTCAGCTGCTTTTTTCTCGAACGCAAGCTTCACCTTCTCATTGATGTCCACCTGACTGAACTTCTTTTTCTGCTTCTTGGCCTCTGGGCCCTCGTTGTAAAATACATTCCACGTGGCGCCATCTCCGGCGCCGTGTACACGTCCATATTGCGACCGCTGGTCCAAAGGGAGTCCCTTAAGTTCGTTCAAGGCCCGGTTGAGAGGAGTGTCCCACTTGGGCCTCATCGATGAAGACTGGATTTCGACTGCAAGCTTGTGTTGCTTGTCCTGCAGAAGGAACGTGAACCGTTTACGAATGTGTAGTCGACTTGATCAGAAGCTAAATGTAAGGTGGTAAAAGAATATTTACCAGTATTCTAATCAATTTCCTCGTGATCTTGTCCGTGTAAAAAACCTTATTTTCCTTGTCCCACTTGTAGCGGGCCCTGATGAAGTCACGCTCCAAGGGGTTGGTGAACTTCGCGAAGGGGTCTGGGAGATCCGCGGCTTCACGTTCCGCATCCTCCTTATCCCATATGGGCCTTTTGCCAAGGTAGCCACGGCTTCCGAGGCGTTGGTTCCTCGTGTTCCTTTGCTGAAGGCTCTTGAATTTCGCAGCCTTAGCCTTGGTTGCCTCGATAGCGCAAGTGTCCTTGAACTTTTGGAAGTCATCTTCCGTAAGTGTCGGATTTTCCTCCAGAATCTTTGATAGGGGTTCCTCAGCCTCAATAGCTCGTTTCACCCTCCCTTTCCAGGAGGCTAAATCATTGCTGAACATGCCCAGGGCGTGATTGTTAATCCTTTTTATCTTCGGATCATCCCACGGGTGTTCTATGGTGTCATCCCGATCGGGGAACTTGAATCTCTTGTGCAGCTTCGTCAGGAGCAACTGCATCAAATGTTCTTTACCCCTTATGTCATCGTCGTTGATGCTCGCGCATTCCCGTAGGATGCATCCGACTTGGTTCCCGTAGCACTTGCGAGGTTCTTCCGGCTCTAATGGCTCAAACTTGCCAGGGGCCATCTTTATGATCACCAGTCGTCCGATGCCGAGTTTGTTAGGTTTTCGTATCCTCTGCTTCTTCTGCTTCTTCTTTTCGGTAGCGGCTTCGGTGCCGGTACCTTCCCCGCCGGTATCTTCCCCGCCGGTACCTTCCCTGCCGATGTCGGCGCCGCCATCGGTGCCGGCGCTGTCGGTGTCGATGTCGGCGTCAGTACCATCATCGAGGTCGTCCTGCAAACCTTGACTGTGCTTAGCAGACAAAAACTTGAGGTACTGTTGTTCACCCTCATAATCCATCTCGGCTGCATCGTGGTCAGAAGGCCCAGTTTGTTCGTTGTTCGACATGTTTCCTACGATTAAGTCTCCTTGTTTAATTCTTAAACTATAATAAAAATGAGTAATGACATAAAAAAAAGGTCTATGGTTTGCCGGAATGCCGTTTCCCAGCAAATCCCGGCACTCGATATGCCTACTTTCTAGCACAAGTCATGCCAAAATTCATGGGAAATTTCGGCATGACCTTTGCTAAAAAGTGGACATATCGAGCGCCTGAAATTCACCGGAACGGAAATGAATCGACATTCCGGCAAAACATAGGGCACTTGGATCATTTACCCTGCACATAACCATCATTTTCCTAACATCACATGTCCAAATTCCAAACATCACATATCCAAATCACATGTCCACATATCAGATGTCCACTTCAAATTTGCATATAACATCAAGAAAAATATAGAACTTGAAGAAAATGCAATAAGTCCTTTTTCTTCACAGTATTTGAAACTTAATTCAGCCTAGCTAAATTTCTGTCCTAATTTGAAACCTAGCTAATTTTCTGTCCTAATTTGAAAATATAGTTAATTTCATACAAATTAACTAGGTTCATACTACCTAATCTGTCACAGGGTTCATACTAATTAATTAGGCAGAGAGAGAGAAGGAGGGGCAGAGGACTTACAAGGGGCTAGGGGAGATGTCGGCGGTGAGGTGGAGCTCGGGGGAGATGCCGGCGGCGAGGTGGAGCTCGGGGGAGACGGGTGCGGGTGGAGAAGCGGGCGGCGACGGAGGGCGCGCGGGTGGCGGCGGACGGGGCACGGGCAGGCGACGGAGGGCGGCGACAGATGGGGCGCGGGCAGGGGTGACGGAGGGCGGTGACGGACGGAGGGCGGCAACGGAGGGCGACAGCGTCGTCGTGCGGAGGATAGGGATCGAATGGGGAATGGGATGGAGGAGGAAGCCCGCGTGGGGGTTATGTCAAGATAGCAGTAGCGCGTTTCTCAAAACGCGCTATAGAACGCGCTATAGCTAAAGTAGCTATAGCGCGTTTTGAGAAAACGCGCTAATGCTATCTTGACATAGCTATAGCGCATTTTATGAAAATGCGCTACTGCTACTTGACATAGCTATAGCGTGTTTTATAGAAACGCGCTACTGCTATCACTCCTTTCCTGTTTGTTTCTTTTATTTTCTTTTCCTTTTCTTTTCTTCTTTTTTTCCGAGAGCAGGAACGAAGGAAAGATGATACAATGTATATAACTAAGGCGATATATATTGCATTATTTGACGGTTAAGTGTGTATACAAAATAGGAACATATATATACATTACATCATTTGACCCATGCATAACGGTTAAGTGTGTACACAAAATAGGAACATCTATATTACATCATTTGATCGATAACGGTTTCTCGATCAGCGTCGACGTTTTCGTTTTTGAGTGAGCTTCTGATGACCCACAAGTATAGGGGATCTATCGTAGTCCTTTCGATAAGTAAGAGTGTCGAACCCAACGAGGAGCAGAAGGAAATGACAAGCGGTTTTCAGTAAGGTATTCTCTGCAAGCACTGAAATTATCGGTAACAGATAGTTTTGTGATAGGGTAATTCGTAACAGATAGCAAGTAACAAATGTAACAAAGGTGCAGCAAGGTGGCCCAATACTTTTTATTGCAAAGGACAAGCCTGGACAAACTCTTATATAAAGCAAAGCGCTCCCGAGGACACATGGGAATTACTGTCAAGCTAGTTTTCATCATGCTCATATGATTCGCGTTCGTTACTTTGATAATTTGATATGTGGGTGGACCGGTGCTTGGGTGCTGCCCTTACTTGGACAAGCCTCCCACTTATGATTAACCCCTCTCGCAAGCATCCGCAACTACGAAAGAAGAATTAAGATAAATCTAACCATAGCATGAAACATGTGGATCCAAATCAGCCCCTTACGAAGCAACGTATAAACTAGGGTTTAAGCTTCTGTCACTCTAGCAACCCATCATCTACTTATTACTTCCCAATGCCTTCCTCTAGGCCCAAATAATGGTGAAGTGTTATGTAGTCGACGTTCACATAACACCACTAGAGGAGAGACAACATACATCTCATCAAAATATCGAATGAATACCAAATTCACATGATTACTTATAACAAGACTTATTCCATGTCCTCAGGAACAAACGTAACTACTCACAAAGCATATTCATGTTCATAATCAGAGGAGTATTAATTATCATTAAGGATCTGAACATATGATCTTCCACCAAGTAAACCAACTAGCATCAACTACAAGGAGTAATCAACACTACTAGCAACCCACAGGTACCAATCTGAAGTTTTGAGACAAAGATCGGATACAAGAGATGAACTAGGGTTTGAGAGGAGATGGTGCTGGTGAAGATGTTGATGGAGATTGACCCCCTCTCGATGAGAGGATCGTTGGTGATGACGATGGCTTCGATTTCCCCCTCCGGGAGGGAAGTTTCCCCGGCAGAACAGCTCCGTCGGAGCCCTAGATTGGTTCTGTCCAAGTTCCGCCTCGAGACGGCGGCGCTTCGTCCCGAAAGCTCCCCTCTGATTTTTTCCAGGTCAAAACCCTCCATATAGCAGAAGATGGGCACCGGAGGCCTGCCAGGGGGGCCACAAGCCTGCAGGGCGCGCCCAGGGGGGTAGGGCGCGCCCCCTGGCTTGTGGCCTCCTGGTGGATCCCCTGATGTATTTCTTCCACCCAATATTTTTTATATAATCCAAAATAATTCTCCGTAGATTTTCAGGACTTTTGGAGTTGTGCAGAATAGGTATCTCAGATTTGCTCCTTTTCCAGTCCAGAATTCCAGCTGCCGGCATTCTCCCTCTTCATGTAAACCTTGTAAAATAAGAGAGAAAAGGCATAAGTATTGTAGCATAATTTGTAATAACAGCCCATAATGCAATAAATATCAATATAAAAGCATGATGCAAAATGGACGTATCAGCTTCTTTCCCTTCTTGTTCGTTGACGAATAATTGAGCCCCTCATTGTGACTTTTCCTTTTCCATGGAGTACGATCTTTCTTAGGTAATGTAGTATTGATTCTTCTTTTGACGTATACTTCATCGTCATCGTCATCTTCCCTCATCGGGTTGCCGTACTGGTCGTAGTCTTCCTCGTTGGCGACTCCATCCATTCCTATGATGTTCCTTTTGCCTCTCCTCACGACAACACGGCTAGGATTGCTCGAGTCAGTTATGAAGAAGCATTGTGTCACGTGCTTAGCATGTACCCATGGCTCGTTTTTTGCGATGGCGTTCATGGTAGCGCTCTTGGCGTCGGGTATAGTCATGGTAGTGAAATACCGGTTTTCTCTTTCAACATTCTTAGCCCATCTGACACTGAACATCGTCGCGGTGTGCAGTCCAGAGTAGTCAAGCTCCCAGATCTCCTCGACCCATCCGTAAAATCTCTCAGTTGCGTCGTTGTCACTGCCGGTCATGCATTCCATCGTCACCCCTGAGTTATGAAAATCACTCTTTGGCCTCCGTGTAGAACGTGTATCCGTTGATATCGTATGCCTAATAGGTTGCGAGGTTGGCCGAGGGGCCATGTGCTAAGGCGTATATGAGCAATCCGTCCTTAGAGCCCTCTTCCGGGGGATTAGCAAGAATATGCTCTTTGAACCAATGCAGGAAAGTGGAGTTGTGCTCTCTAGTAACTTCGGCGTCCATCCTGCATAGCCCTCGGTCACGATACTTCTTTGCGATGGTTTCTTTGTGCAGTGTAATGAAAGGATCTACCTCGTCTAGGTGTTGTAGCACTACTAAGTTTGCTCTGTCAAAGTCGTTGCGTCGATCCGAGTAGGCCACATGCAGTTCCCTGCGACCGTTGGAGTGACCTTCTCCTTCGAGCCTCCCAAGGTGCTTCTTAACGGGCAAACCAACACCAGGCGACTCTCCGCCATATAGATAACTATCGCAGAAAGAGTTGCACTCTTGCGTCAGATAGCCCTGGACGATGCTTCCAGCCGGACGGGAAATGTTACAAACGAATCCTTTGATGACCCCATTCATCCTCTCGAACGGCATCATGTTGTGCAGGAATGACGGCCCCAGGTCTATTATGTCGTTCACAATATGGACACACAGATGCACCATGACGTCAAAGAACGCAGGCGGGAAGTACATCTCAAGCTCATTTAGTATCACAATGATCTCTTCCTGTAGCCTTCGGAGCTATTTCACATTGATCGACTTTCGAGAGATGACGTCGAAAAACATGCACAGACCAATAAGCGTCTCACGGACATGCTTGTCCATTATCCCTCTAAGGGCAACAGGTAGTATCTGCGTCATCATCACATGACAGTCATGGGACTTCATCGCGCTGAACCTTTTCTTCTTCGTGTCTAGAAATCTGCTTATCTTCCCATAGTAACCAGAACTAACTTTGATTCCGGTAAGGCACTTAAAGAATTGATCGATCTCAGCCGGACTTAAGGTGAGGCAAGAAGTGGGGCAATAATCCTCTTCCTTCACTTTTTTGCCCTTCTTCTCCCGCGCCTCCGTCTCCATCTCTGTCTCCTTTGGCCTTTTACGGGGCGGCATGTGCAGATCTTCCCTGATATTCAAATCTTGCAAGTCTCTTCTTGCCTTCGGCCCATCCTTGGTCTTATCCGGCATGTTCATCAGTGTCGCAAGCAAGCTCTCAAGGACATTCTTACGGATATGCATTTGATCAAGGCAATGTGGCCTGTCGAGTTTGTGCCAGTACTCCAAGTCCCAGAAAACAGACCTCATCTTCCATACCTTCAGCAGCGGCTCCGGCGACGTTTTCATCGTCTTTCCCGGAGTGGGGCACTGTTCCCAGTTTTTCGAGAGCTCATCGATTTCGGCGCCGCTCCGCTTACGTGGAGGTCCTCGATGCTCAGCCTCACCATTGAATAGATCTCCACGGTCTCTCCACGGGTTGTCCTTCTCAAGACATCTTCGATGCCCCATGTACACGATTTTCCCAGACCCGCCATCTTTCGTTGACGTTAGCTGCTGAGACGTCATATCATCCATGCACCGCGTGCATCCGCAATATCCGTGGCACACCTGGCCTGCGACATATCCGTAACTGAGATAGTCGTGCACCGTCGTGATCAGTGCGGCTCTCATATAGAAATACTCGCCTTTGCTGATTTCCCATGTCTTGGCCGGTGTTTTCCATAACGTGTCTAACTCCTCTTGAAGTAGCCCCAGATACAGATTAATATTATTTCCCGGTTGTTTCGGCCCTTGAATCAGCATGCTCATGTGTATGTACTTCGACTTCATGCACAACCAGGGGGGGATGTTGTACATCCATACAAACACGGGCCATGTACTATGGTTGGTGTTCTGGTTGCCAAACGGATTCATGCCATTGGTACATGCGCCAAGCACGATGTTCCTTGCATCACATGAGAAATATCGATATTCGCCGTTGAACGCTCTCCACTGGCTTCCATCCACGAGGTGTCTCAGTTCGGATCATCTCCATCATCGGGCTTTGTCCTCTCCGCGTGCCAACGCATGAGCTTTGCTTCCTTGGGATCTACAAAATAACGTTGTAGACGGGGAGTGATCGGTAAGTACCATACAACTTTCTGGGGAGATTTCTTCCCGGCCTTCTTGTATCGAGAAGCATTGCACACCGGACAGCTGGTTTTTTCCATGTGCTCCTTCCGATAAATTATGCAATCATTGATGCATGCGTGGTATCTAACGTGCGGCAGATCAAGAGGGCACACGATCTTCTTGGCCTCATCCACACAAGTAGGACATAGATTCCCCGCGGGAAGAACATCCCTTAGGTACTTGAGAAGTTCATCGATGCTAGTGTCGGTCCATTTGTTTTTAGCCTTAGTCTTCAGAAGTTCAAGCGTGAAACTCAAGCGGGTCACCTCGGGATCGCAACCATCATACAATGGAGTGTTCGAGTCTACCACCAGTTGCTGCAGCTTGGCCTCCTCTCTAGAAGCAGCTTTGTCAGTACTCGTCTCCTTGCGAAGCAGTTCTTGAACATGAGGGTCCCGCACGATTGAACTTAGTATCGATGAAGTGTGCGGCGTGGAGTCCACGTTTTCTCCGCTGCCATGTCCGGCCTCTTCCCCACCGCCATGTCCGGCCCCTTCTCCGCCGCCATTATCGGTCATCTCTTCGTCTTGCCCCGTGTTTTCATTGCCTGCCCCGTCGGCGTCCTCCTCCTCATCATCATCATCTACAATTATCCACCGAGTATAGCCATCCATGAAACCAGTCATGAGCAGGTGCGCCATCACACGACCATCCTCATAGGGGTCGAGCCAAACTCCTCCTTTGCATCTTCGACACGGACATATAATCTCTATCCGGTTATTTTCATTCATGTCCTGCACCACCGACCGCCACCACCTTTCCACCATCGTTCCACTGACCAACATGAATGCCTGCACGGTAATAATAAACAAATTGATTATAAAAATGCATGCATGCATCAAAGTCATACAAAAATTCGGCATGACCTTCCCTAAAAATAGGACATATAGTGTTTGCCTGAAATTCGCCGAAACGGAAATAAATCGACATTTCGGCAAAACATAGGCAACTCATGCCACACACACAATTTCCATCATATCGCCCGATTATGTCATATCGCACACATACACATATTTCCATTCTTACAAAAGCACAAATTTTTAATCACCTATCTCGAGATCGAGCACGGTGATGATGATTTCGATCGGTGTCGCCACAGACCTAGGGAATGATCAAAAGTGGACAAAGCTAACTTCTTGACATGGCTAGATCTAGTTAGGGAGGTACATAGGTCAGTTCACTAAATGCTAGATCTACCTAGCTAGTTTGGGAAGGAGATGAGTTCAACTACCTAGTGGAGGGGGAAGGAAAAAGAGAAAGGAGATGCATTAATGGAGGTGGTGTAGTTAGGTAGGAGCAATAAAGAGATAGAGAGGGAGGTAGAAGAAGGAGAGTAATGGGGGGAGAAGTAGTGAGGAAGAAGCAAAGTGAGGGAGAGAGTTGGTGGGAGCTAGGAGAAAGTGAAGGAAGAGGATGGGGGAGGGGGGAGGTAGGAGGGAAAAGGTGGTGGGTGCGGTTTTAGCAGTAGCGCTGGGTAGTAAACAGCGCTGCTGCTAAAAAGCTAGCAGTAGCGCGCTTCTGCGAGAGGCACTACTGCTAAGTGGGGCCCGCCATGTGGCCAGGTTCAAATTTAGCCGTACCGCCCTACCCCAAAAACGCGCTACTACTATTCTGTTAGCAGTAGCGCGGTTAGCCTGGGCGCGCTACTACTAAACCTAGCCTGGCGGCAACGGTGGGGCAATATTAGTAGTAGCGCATTTTTTGGGTGCCGCGCTACTGCTAAGTAGTTAGCAGTAGCGCTTGTCCTGGACGCGCGCTACAGCTATGTAGCAGTAGCGCCTCTTTTTATCCAGCGCTACTGCTAAGGTTCTGTGTATAAGGTTTTCCCTAGTAGTGTGTTGTGATCAGCACTACTAGTTGAATAACTTCTACCCACTTAGTGACATAATCAACAGCAACCAAAATATGAGTGTATCCATTAGAGGAAGGAAAAGGTCCCATGTAATCAAAACCCCAAACATCAAATGGTTCAACAACTAGTGAATAATTCATTGGCATTTCCTGACGCTTACCGATATTACCAATTCTTGGACATTCATCACAAGACAAGACAAACTTACGGGCATCCTTGAAGAGAGTAGGCCAATAAAAACCAGATTGCAATACCTTGTGAGCAGTTCTATCTCCCGCATGATGTCCTCCATAAGCTTCGGAATGACATTTCCGTAGGATTTGTTCATGTTCATGCTCAGGTACACAACGTCTAATAATACCATCTACCCCTTCTTTATAAAGATGTAGGTCATCCCAAAAGTAATGTCTTAAATCATAGAAGAACTTTTTCTTTTGTTGGTATGTGAAACTTGATGATATATATTTAGCAACAATATAGTTAGCATAATCAGCATACCAAGGAGTGTTTTGAGAAACATTTATTGCAGCTAACTATTCATCAGGAAAGCTATCATCAATAGGTAGTGGGTCATCAAGAATATTTTCTAACCTAGACAAATTATCAGTTACGGGGTTCTCAGCTCCCTTCCTATCAACGATATGTAAATCAAATTCTTGAAGCAAGAGAACCCACCTAATGAGTCTAGGTTTAGCATCTTTCTTTTCCATAAGATATTTTATAGCAGCATGATCGGCGTGAGCAATAACTTTGGAGTCAACAATGTAGGATCTAAATTTATCACAAGCAAACACAACTGCTAAAAATTCTTTTTCAGTAGTAGCATAATTTCGTTGGGCACTGTATAGAGTTTTGCTAGCATAATGGATAACATTTAATTTCTTATCAACTCTTTGTCCTAGAACAGCTCCAACAGCATACTCACTAGCATCACACATATTTTGAAAAGGCAAGTTCCAATCAGGTGGTTGAACGATAGGTGCAGAAGTTAAGGCTTTCTTGAGTGTTTCAAAGGCTTCTACACAATCATCATAAAAAAACGGAATATCCTTTGGTAAAAGATTAGTAAGAGGCCTAGAAATTTTAGAGAAGTCTTTAATAAACCTCCTATAGAAACCAACACGACCAAGGAAACTCCGAATACCTTTAATATCTTTAGGACATGGCATTTTCTCAATTGCATCAACTTTAGCTTTATCCACCTCAATACCTCGTTCAGATATTTTATGCCCCAAGACAATACCTTCATTCACCATAAAGTGGCACTTCTCCCAATTCAAGACGAGATTAGTTTGTTCACATCTCTGCAAAACTTGATCAAGGTTGCTTAAGCAATCATCAAAAGAAGTTCCGTAAACGGAGAAATCATCCATGAAAACCTCCACAATCTTTTCACAAAAATCAGAGAATATAGTAGTCATACATCTTTGAAAGGTAGCAGGTGCATTGCATAAACTAAAAGGCATACGTCTATAAGCATAGGTTCCAAAAGGACAAGTAAAGGTGGGTTTCTCTTGATCAGATTGTGATACATGTATTTGAGAGAAACCAGAATATCCATCTAGAAAACAAAAGTGTGTGTGCTTAGATAATCTTTCTATCATTTGATCAATGAAGGAAAGAGGGTAATGATCTTTTCTAGTAGCTTTATTTAATTTTCTAAAATCAATTACCATTCTATAGCCAGTGAGAATTCTTTGTGGAATGAGTTCATTTTTATCATTAGGAACAACGGTAATACCTCCTTTCTTAGGGACACAATGAACGGGACTTACCCACCTACTGTCAGCTATCGGATAGATTATACCTGCTTCCAGAAGCTTTAATATTTCAGTTCTTACCACTTCCTTCATCTTAGGATTCAATCGTCGTTGGTGATCAACAATGGGTTTAGTATCAGGTTCCATATTAATCTTGTGCTGACATAGAGTTGGACTAATGCCCGTAAGATCATCAAGAGTATATCCAATAGCAGCCCGGTGCTTCCTCAAAAATTTTAATAATCTTTCTTCTTCATGTTCTGAAAGGTTAGCACTAATAATAACAGGATATATCTTTTTCTCATCAAAATAAGCATACTACAAACTATCAGGCAATTGCTTTAATTCAAACACATGATCACCTTTAGGTGGAGGAGGACCTCCAAGGGTTTCAATAGGCAAATTGTGTTTTAGGAGAGGCTGTTGTTCAAAGAAAATTTTATCTATATCATTTCTTTCACGCAAGTGCATATCATTTTCATGGTCTAGCAGATATTGTTCTAGTGATCGGTAGGAGGTATGGCAATAGAAGCAGAACCAATTATTTCATCCTTACTAGATAATTCTCTATCACGAGGTTGTCTACTAAACTTGGAAAAATTAAACTCATGAGACACATCACCAAAACTGACACCGACAGTTTGTTTTTCACAATCTATCTTAGCATTGATGGTGCTCAAGAAAGGTCCACCAAAGATAATGGGACAAAAGTCATCTTGTGGGGAACCAAGAACTAGAAAATCAGTTGGATATTTCACTTTCCCACACAAGACTTCAACATCTCTAACAATCCCAAGTGGTGTGATGGTGTCTCTACTAGCAAGTTTAATAGTAACATCAATGTCTTCTAGTTCAGCAGGTGCTGTTTCATTTATAATTTCTTGGTATAAGGTAAAAGGAATAGCACTCACACTAACACCCAAATCACATAAACCATGATAGCAATGATCTCCTATTTTGACCGAGATAACAGGCATGCCCACTACGGGTCTATGTTTATCTTTTTCATCAGGTTTGACAATTTTAGCATCTTCATCACAGAAGTAAATAACGTGCCCATCAATATTTTCTACCAAGAGATCTTTAACCATAGCAACACTAGGTTCTAATTTAATTTGCGAAGAGGGCTTAGGTGCTCTAATATTACTGGTACGAACCACAATTGATATCTTAGCATGTTCCTTTATCCTAACAGGGAAAGGTGGTTTTTCAATATAAGCAGTAGGCACAACTGGATCCACATTGTAAATGATGGTTTCATCCTTAGCTTTTACCGTTTCTTTAATTTCTTCTTTAATAGGGGGGTAATATTTAAACTACTTCTCTTTAGGGAGATCAACATGAGTAGCAAATGATTCACAGAAAGAGGCTACTATCTCAGAGTCAAGTCCATATTTAGTGCTAAACTTGTGAAAAGCATCGGTATTCATAAAAGATTTAACACAATCAAACTTAAGCTTTATACCTGACTCATTACCTTCGTTGAGTTCCCAATCTTCAGAGTTGCGTTTAATTATTTCTAAGAGATCCCACTTGAATTCAATAGTCTTCTTCATAAAAGAACCAGTACAAGAAGTGTCGAGCATGGATTGATCATTATGAGAAAGCCGAGCAAAAAAATTCTGAATAATATCTTATCTCGGCATATCATGATTGGGGCATGAATATAACATTGACTTAAGCCTCCCCCAAGCTAGAGTGATGCTTTCTCCTTCACGAGGCTAAAAATTATATATATAATTCCGATCACGATGAACTAGATGCATGGGATAAAACTTTTGATGGAATTCTAATTGCAATCGATTCCAGTTCCATGATCCAATATCATCACATAGCCTATACCATGTAAATGCTTTTCCCTTCAAAGATATAGGGAAAACCTTATTCTTAACTTAATCTCCGGGTAAACCTGCAAGCTTAAATAATCCACAAACTTCATTCACATGTATTAGGTGCATATCTGGATGTTCAGTTCCATCTCCTGCATAAGGATTAGCTAGCAGTTGTTCTAACACACCTGAAGGAATTTCATAACCAATATTTCAGTAGGTGCAGTAGGTTGAGGGGCAACTAATTGTGGTTCCAGTCGAGGTGAAGATACCCCGAACAAACCCCTCAAAGGATTGTTTTCCATAGTAGCAAGTGACAATAAATTTCAGCACGTAGTATAAGTTTTTTCTTACCAATTTCCACTTACCAAGAGCACGTCACTCCCCGGCAACGGCGCCAGAAAAGAGTCTTGATGATCCACAAGTATAGGGGGTCAATCGTAGTCCTTTTGATAAGTAAGAGTGTCGAACCCAATGAGGAGCAGAAGGAAATGACAAGCGGTTTTCAGCAAGGTAATTTCCGCAAGCACTGAAATTGTAGGTAACAGATAGTTTGATAGCAAGATAATTGGTAACGAGCAAATAACGATAACGGTAAAGAAAGTGCTGCAAGGTAGCCCAATCCTTTTGTGGCAAAGGACAGGCCAGAAATATATTTTATAATAGGCAAAGTGTTCTTGAGGGTACACGGGAATTTTGTCTAGTCACTTTTATCGTGTTGGTTTGATTCGCGTTCGCTACTTTGATAATTTGATATGTGGGTGGGCCGGTGCTTGGGTGCTGTTCTTACTTGAACAAGCCTCCCACTTATGATTAACCCCCTCGCAAGCATCCGCAACTACGAGAAAAGTATTAAGACAAAATCTAACCATAGCATTAAACGTTTGGATCCAAATCAGCCCCTTACGAAGTAGCGTATAAACTAGGGTTTAACTTCTGTCACTCTAGCAACCCATCATCTAATAACTACCCCACAATGCATTACCTTAGGCCCAAGGATGGTGAAGTCTCATGTAGTCGACGTTCACATGACACCACTAAGGTAATCACAACATACATATAGTCAAAATATCGAACACATATCAAATTCACATGATTACTTGCAACATGACTTCTCTCGTGACCTCAAGAACAAAGGTAACTACTCACAAATAATATTCATGCTCAAGATCAGAGGGGTATTGAATAGCATAATGGATCTGAACATATAATCTTCCACCAAATAAACCATATAGTAATCAACTACAAGATGCGATGTCTGCTCCGTCGACCACTACTGCGTCGAGGGGTAGGACGTCACGGCGGTCCATGCCCTCATCATGGTGGATCGGCGCAAGAGCCTATCGGACTATCTAGCCATCCAACTCCCTCCTACAAACGACATCAAGGTCATCAAAATCATCAAGCTCGCTATGGTCCTCGACCAAATGGGACCACTCGACCCATCGCCATACTCCTCCGAGTCTGACTCGGACTCGGACGGACCCCATGCAGACCGCGACAACAACACCTTCCATGCTCCGGACGCTCCCGACGACGAGCTCCCCCGCGGACCCATGCCGTCCCCGGCACGCTCCCTGATACGTCCATTTTGCATCATGATTTCGTACTGTTATTTATAATGTTTTGATGTATAATAATGCTTTAGGGAGTGATTCTAATGCCTTTTCTCTCATAATATGCAAGGTTTACACAAAGAGGGAGAATACCGACAGCTGGAATTCTCGACCTGAAAAAGCACATCATAGATACCTATTCTGCACATCTCCATATAAGCTGAAACTTTACGGAGAATTATTTTGGATATATAAAAAATACTGGAGCAAGTAACTACAGGAGGGGGCCACCCTGGTGAGCACAAGACACCAGGGCGCGCCAGGCCCCCCAGGCGCGCCCTGGTGGGTTGTGCCCAGCACGGCCCACCTCCGGTGCCCATCTTCTGGTATATAAGGTCTTTTGACCTAGAAAAAATAAGGAGAGGACTTTCGGGACGGAACGCCACCGTCTCGAGGTGGAACTTGGGCAGGAGCACTTTTGCCCTCCGGCGGAGCGATTCCGTCGGGGGAACTTCTCTTCAGGAGGGGGAAATCGAAGCCATCGTCATCACCAACACCCCTCTCATCTTTGGGAGGCCGATCTTCATCAACATCTTTAACAGCACCATTTCCTCTAAAACCCTAGTTCATCTCTTGTATTCAATCTTTGTACCGGAACCTTAGATTGGTACCTGTGGGTGACTAGTTGATACGGCTCAGAGCCCACCTGATGCCTGCGTCATGCCAGAGTTCATGCGGGAACCCCTAGGCCTGGACCTCGATGCGCTGGTCGAAGTCCGGGGCAGCGCGGTTGGCCAACTCGACCGGCTCTAGTGTGATTTAGTTGCCGCGGAAGTCGAGGGAGCCGAGGCCGACGAGGTATTCCCGCACACTTGCGGACTCAAAAGTGACACAGCCAGCCCCGCGCCAGGAGCCCGCGACAGCGAAGCTGGGTGTGCCGGCGTGCGCGAGGATTGCAGCGCGGATGAGTGGCACTGGGTTGTGGATGGGTGTGTGGAGGTGCGCGAACGCAATGTGGCTGACATCGTTGAAGAGGCATGGAGGCGCAACGATGAGGGGGGCTAGTTCGAGAGGCAAGCTGAAATGATGGGTGTGGCGAGCGCCGCATGCATTTGGAGGGGACGGGTCGAAGGCGGCCGCAGCACGCGCCTCGTTGAGGCGTGCTCGCAGTGCCTCCAGGTCGACCGAAGAGGAGAGCGGATGTGGAAGTTGGGTTTGTAGGGAAGTTGTCTTGTGGCGCGGCGGGGGAGGGACGAGTCGAGTGACGGGAATGCCGAACAGCGGTGCATCCGGACCATTCCTCGCGCGAGGCCATCGGATGGCAGCGCCGTCGACGGCAGTAGCAGGAATGTTTGGGGAGGCCATGTCAGCCGTTGGCAGCGCTCTGAGATGAGGAAAGAAGGCAGTGTTAGAGTTGATCTTTTTTGGAAGGGGTGGGGAGAACGGGAGGATTCCGACCGACCTGCACCGGCGAGCCTTTTGGCCGGAACACCAGCAGCGGGCACACCTAATCGGGTCCCGGCAGTGTTGAACTTGGTGGTCCAGAGCAAGGCACCGGAAACAGCTGCGTCGGTGAGTGAGTGGAGATGAGGGGTGATGGACTGGTGGGGGGAGGGGTGGAGTGCATGTGTTACTTATAGGAGGCTCGGAGCTAAGTGCATGCGCATGCGGGGGGGAGAGGAGGACGTCGCGATATGACCTTTGATTCTGTGGCCCCACAGCGAGTGGCGTCATGCAAGCACTCAAAGGATGGGCCGTGGTTGATTTGTCCGGCTGCGAGAGGGTCTGTGACCGGTAGTCAGGGTACGGATCACGAACATGTGGCGTGAGCCGCGGAAAATGGGGAGGTTGGCGCGCGTCGCCGGGCGCTTGCATGCATGCGGGCATAGTGGGAAGGTATGTCAGCGGTTCGTGGGTCCCCGCTGCAGTGACTGCTTTTCCATGCACCGAATCTGTGGCAGGAGTGGGCAGCATGAAGGGAGGATGGTGGGCATGTGGGTGGAGCGGGAAGCGGATTTTTCCTAACCCTATGCGCGCGTAACTTGTATCTGCACCACACATCCATCACGGGGTCACATCACCAGGTCCCAGACAGGGTTGCATGTTATCGAGTGTCCAAAGGATTTTTGACTGCCTGTAGCGCCTGATTTGACTGCCTGTGGGACCAAGCCTATAGATTCTCTTTTCACTAGGTTGTCCACATGCGTCCTATCCCTCAAGTGGCAGATCAACTATACATTTTTAAATGGTGTTAGTAATAATTGGTGCCAATAATTACCTTGCATGTTTTAAAGAAAATTACCTCACATGAGATTTTTTTTTCTACAGACGTGTAATGTAATGTGGCCAATTCGTTCAACTTATGGCTAGAAAGTTCTTCAGAAATTTGTACAAATCACAAACTATGGAGACATAAAGTTCTTTATACAAATAAATTTCCATTCAGTATAACCAAAAAGTTCTTCAGAAATTCAGTATAAATTTACAAAGTGCCAGCCATGTAATATGCCAAGCAATTCACCAAGAAGAAGAAAAATGAAGAAAGAAAAGCATGCTCATGTACTAGAAAAGCTCTTTGGTTAGGACCAGAAACTTCAGATTGCTAAAAAGTTCTTAGTGTAAAACGTGGGACTGGTACGAGCAAAACATAGATCTCCACTACAATATACAAAATCAACCATGCACCCATTAGTTTGATAAGCTCAAAAAGAAAGTGAATGCCCGCTGGATAATGGCGTAGGTACGGGGCTTTACATCCTAGGTATACGACTGTAGGGTAGCGGACAGTAACGATGTGACCCAATGGACTATTACGCTCGCATACAAAGGCAACAGCAACCGTCAGGATACGCGTTGCGCGCACATAGAGTTAGGAATCGCTAAGCAAAACCAAACCAATCTAAAGGAGAAACGATCTAGAGACGTGTAATTTAATGTGGCCAATTCGTTCAACTTATGGCTAGAAAGTTCTTCAGAAATTTGTACAAATCACAAACTATGGAGACATAAAGTTCTTTATACAAATAAATTTCCATTCAGTATAACCAAAAAGTTCTTCAGAAACTCAGTATAAATTTACAAAGTGCCAGCCATGTAATATGCCAAGCAATTCACCAAGAAGAAGAAAAATGAAGAAAGAAAAGCATGCTCATGTACTAGAAAAGCTCTTTGGTTAGGACCAGAAACTTCAGATTGCTAAAAAGTTCTTAGTGTAAAACGTGGGACTGGTACGAGCAAAACATAGATCTCCACTACAATATACAAAATCAACCATGCACCCATTAGTTTGATAAGCTCAAAAAGAAAGTGAATGCCCGCTGGATAATGGCGTAGGTACGGGGCTTTACATCCTAGGTATACGACTGTAGGGTAGCGGACAGTAACGATGTGACCCAATGGACTATTACGCTCGCATACAAAGGCAACAGCAACCGTCAGGATACGCGTTGCGCGCACATAGAGTTAGGAATCGCTAAGCAAAACCAAACCAATCTAAAGGAGAAACGATCTAGAGACGTGTAATTTAATGTGGCCAATTCGTTCAACTTATGGCTAGAAAGTTCTTCAGAAATTTGTACAAATCACAAACTATGGAGACATAAAGTTCTTTATACAAATAAATTTCCATTCAGTATAACCAAAAAGTTCTTCAGAAATTCAGTATAAATTTACAAAGTGCCAGCCATGTAATATGCCAAGCAATTCACCAAGAAGAAGAAAAATGAAGAAAGAAAAGCATGCTCATGTACTAGAAAAGCTCTTTGGTTAGGACCAGAAACTTCAGATTGCTAAAAAGTTCTTAGTGTAAAACGTGGGACTGGTACGAGCAAAACATAGATCTCCACTACAATATACAAAATCAACCATGCACCCATTAGTTTGATAAGCTCAAAAAGAAAGTGAATGCCCGCTGGATAATGGCGTAGGTACGGGGCTTTACATCCTAGGTATACGACTGTAGGGTAGCGGACAGTAACGATGTGACCCAATGGACTATTACGCTCGCATACAAAGGCAACAGCAACCGTCAGGATACGCGTTGCGCGCACATAGAGTTAGGAATCACTAAGCAAAACCAAACCAATCTAAAGGAGAAACGATCTAGAGACGTGTAATTTAATGTGGCCAATTCGTTCAACTTATGGCTAGAAAGTTCTTCAGAAATTTGTACAAATCACAAACTATGGAGACATAAAGTTCTTTATACAAATAAATTTCCATTCAGTATAACCAAAAAGTTCTTCAGAAATTCAGTATAAATTTACAAAGTGCCAGCCATGTAATATGCCAAGCAATTCACCAAGAAGAAGAAAAATGAAGAAAGAAAAGCATGCTCATGTACTAGAAAAGCTCTTTGGTTAGGACCAGAAACTTCAGATTGCTAAAAAGTTCTTAGTGTAAAACGTGGGACTGGTACGAGCAAAACATAGATCTCCACTACAATATACAAAATCAACCATGCACCCATTAGTTTGATAAGCTCAAAAAGAAAGTGAATGCCCGCTGGATAATGGCGTAGGTACGGGGCTTTACATCCTAGGTATACGACTGTAGGGTAGCGGACAGTAACGATGTGACCCAATGGACTATTACGCTCGCATACAAAGGCAACAGCAACCGTCAGGATACGCGTTGCGCGCACATAGAGTTAGGAATCACTAAGCAAAACCAAACCAATCTAAAGGAGAAACGATCTAGAGACGTGTAATTTAATGTGGCCAATTCGTTCAACTTATGGCTAGAAAGTTCTTCAGAAATTTGTACAAATCACAAACTATGGAGACATAAAGTTCTTTATACAAATAAATTTCCATTCAGTATAACCAAAAAGTTCTTCAGAAATTCAGTATAAATTTACAAAGTGCCAGCCATGTAATATGCCAAGCAATTCACCAAGAAGAAGAAAAATGAAGAAAGAAAAGCATGCTCATGTACTAGAAAAGCTCTTTGGTTAGGACCAGAAACTTCAGATTGCTAAAAAGTTCTTAGTGTAAAACGTGGGACTGGTACGAGCAAAACATAGATCTCCACTACAATATACAAAATCAACCATGCACCCATTAGTTTGATAAGCTCAAAAAGAAAGTGAATGCCCGCTGGATAATGGCGTAGGTACGGGGCTTTACATCCTAGGTATACGACTGTAGGGTAGCGGACAGTAACGATGTGACCCAATGGACTATTACGCTCGCATACAAAGGCAACAGCAACCGTCAGGATACGCGTTGCGCGCACATAGAGTTAGGAATCGCTAAGCAAAACCAAACCAATCTAAAGGAGAAACGATCTAGAGACGTGTAATTTAATGTGGCCAATTCGTTCAACTTATGGCTAGAAAGTTCTTCAGAAATTTGTACAAATCACAAACTATGGAGACATAAAGTTCTTTATACAAATAAATTTCCATTCAGTATAACCAAAAAGTTCTTCAGAAATTCAGTATAAATTTACAAAGTTGTCGTGGATTTGTCACGGCAGATGTCCGGGTTAACGGACTTAAGGTGTGGGGTCCAGCGCACGTAACTGGTAGCTTGAGAGGGGTTGAGCGGGACAAGAGACGCGGAGTTTTTACCCAGGTTCGGCCCCTCAAGTCGAGGTAAAAGCCTACGTCCTGCTTTGTGTCTTATATTGATGACGATGACGATCTCGGTTACAAGGGTGCGGAGTCGCTACCTCTAATCTCGAGACCCTCTAATCTGACTATCTTTTCTGACCTGTCTATGAGACCTGTCTATGAGACGTCTAACCTGACCCTCTTGGGGTGACCCGCCCCTCCTTATAAAGGCTGAAGGGGCGGTTTACATATAGAGTCTAAGTCGGATCGATGACTTCCCATCGCGGGCTTCTCTTCATGGGCTTCCGAGTCCTGGGCTTGTAACCCGTCCCGGGCGGCTTACACCGGGCGGGTTACAACCAGGGCTTATCTTCAGAGACTCGTCTCCGTGACTGTCTGATAACACTGTTCATCTCCTGGCACTGTAGCATCCGGGTTATCCTCCTGACACTGTAGCCGGGTTAGCCTCCTGACACTGTAGCCGGGTTACCATCTTGGTACTGTAGCTGCCGGGTTACCCCTGACACTGTAGCTGCCGGGTTACACCCCTGACACTGTAGCTGCCGGGTTACACCCCTGATACTGTAGCTGCCGGGTTACACCCCTGACACTGTAGCTGCCGGGTTATACCCTGACACTGTAGCTGCCGGGTTAGAACTGTAACCAGGTCTGTACTGTTTGCCGGGTCAGCATGTCTGCCGGGTCAGTACTGTTCTCCGGGTCAGTACTGTTTGCCGGGTCAGCATGTCTGCCGGGTCATATCGCGGGGTAATATCCCCGTCATTAGCCCCCAGGTTAGCTTGAATTTATTCATGGTAAGCTCCATCGTCTTGCAGGTATATGTCCTTTGAAACAAAATATTGGGAATACAATACCCATATGCCGTTGAGTCGGCCTTCAATGTTTTTGGCGGGTCTCCTCCGCCGGGTTATAATCATTGATGGTGCCGGGTCATGATTGTTGGTGACGCCGGGTCAAATAACTGAACTCCCGCTGAAATTAACATCTTGAAAACTTCTCCAATTTTTTGATATATTCATATTACCTGTAGCCCCCAAGCTCCAAGTTGATCCATGATGACTTGGCGCTTTGCAATAATATCTTTGATTGTGTAGCCCCCAAGTACCAGGTTGTCTTGCCTGCAGCAGCCTGGGACTTATAACTGTCTTATACTTTATAAAGCTTCAGCTGGTGTAGCCCCCAAGGGCCGGCTCATCAATATGTGATGCGCCGGGTCTTCAATTTGTACCTTATAATTCTGTTTTGAACAACTGAATACTGTAGCCCCCAAGTGCCGGGTCGCACGCCTGCGGTGACTTGGGACTTTTTAGAAAATTTGATCTGAGCGGTGTAGCCCCCAAGTGCCAGGTCAGTAAGAAGTACTGGGCTGGGACTTAGAAAAATATTGAAAGGCTGGCTCATCTCCTTGAGAGAACAAGATCTGTTGACCATGTAATGATTTGAAAACCAGCTTGCATTAGCCCCCAAGTGCCGTGGTGCATGCTTGCAGCGACATGGGACTTGCATACTTGTTATAAACTGGACTTGAATAATGTAGCCCCCAAGTGCCGGGTCGTCTGCCTGCGGCGACTCGGGACTATTGTGATAATAATATGACTCATCATAATTGTTGGATGAATCCTTGACCGTGGTTGTAATATAACCCGGAATGAATATCCTGGAATAATTCCTGTCTTTGATATGAAATCCCTGCTCGTAGTTGCGGTGCAACCCGGCGAGTATGTGAGAAATCCATGATGAAGATCCAGCCATGTTGGCTATTAAAGATCTATTTGTTCTGGCGGCTTATCTTATAAGACAAGACCTGCAAAAATAAACAAAACAGAATATATTCTGCATTGTTGTAAGGGCGGCTTGAAAAAGCACAACCCGGAGATGTTAAAATCTCGTATAGCCTTGCTTCCTCTTTCACAATCTTGCTCTGACCCGGTTTGGCAAACCGGCATGATATGTAAATATGATGCAATGTATGATGTAATGTATGATGCAATGCAATGTATGATGTTCTTGCTTTGCCTTTTATTCTCAAAATTTCATATGATGGTTCTTCTGGGCGGACTCGATGCTTGAACTCATACCAGTACAGGGTCTCTAACGAGAGTGGCCATCAACTCCTTTGAACGGCTCAGGGTCTCTAGGCGAGATTAACTGATAGAGCGCAACGAACCAGAAAGAGACACAGCAGATAGGAGAGTTTACCTCGCCGCTGTAAGAGGCCCTTGCAGGGGGTAAGTTTTAGAACTCGCTGCACCCCTGACAAAGCGGCATGAACTTACAGGCAGGTATAAATCAGATTTGCGGATGTAAGGGTTTGCCTCGCCGCTGTAAGAGGCCTTTGCAGAGGGTGAGTTTTAGAACTCGCTGCACCCCTGACAAAGCGCATCTACTTACAGGCAGGTATAACCCGGCCTTGCAGATCGAAAAGGAGGTAAGTTTTAGAACTCGCTGCACCCCTAGTGATCTTTGTTGACGAAGTCAACATTTGGGTCCATGACCCGCCTTACAGTGGCTGAAAAGCCTGATCGAGAGGGTTGAAGCTTAACCCGGTGGGTTGAAAGCCCCCAAACGGCCTTGTCGATGATATCCATTGGCGCGCCATTTTGTAAGCCGCCGTCAGTTAGGCCGGCAACTTGTAAGCCGCCGTGTTGTTTACTTTGTGGCTGAAGAGCCGATCAAGAGGGTGAGCGAGCTAAACCCGGTAGGTTGGAAGCCCCCAAATGACCTTTGCTGAAGTATCAACATTGTTGCAGCATCTTGTAAGCCGCCATCTTGTATGAAAATAGCAGAAGCCCCCAAGTTTGAACGGTGCATCATGGCGACTCGTCTTCTTGAGTAACTTTTAATCCTTCCGCCAATAATGTAGTATTCCTGAGATCGGGTTAACTTTCTTGCCATGATCTGTGGCTCTCATTGAAAACGACCAAGTGTGTCGAGCCATGTCTGTAGCCCCTGAGTCTTGAGTCGATTCAAAGAGGTGACTTGAGAATCTCCAGTGAAGGTTGAGGTCAACCGTGGCGGGTTATAGATGATCCCGTATGAATTGTTTCAATGATCCGGTCGATGGTTCGTCCCGGCTGGTTGTTGAAGTTAACCAAACTGCAGTGGCGGCGACTAGTGCGCCTGTCCGGTCGGGCGGCTCGTACAAGCGAGCACTGCACCGATATGTTGATGTAGATCAGACTGTGGGCGGCGTCTTGCGCGCGTCTGTTGGGCGGCTCGTACAGGCGAGCACCGCACCGATATGTTGATGTAGATCACCGTGGGCGACGTCTTGCGTGCGTCCGTTGGGCGGCTCGTATAGGCGAGCACCGCACCGGTATGTTGATGTAGATCACCGTGGGCGACGTCTTGCGTGCGTCCGTTGGGCGGCTCGTATAGACGAATACTGCACCGATATGCTGATGTAGATCAGATTGTGGGCGGCGTCTTGCGCTCGTCCGTTGGGCGGCTCGTACACGCGAGCAGAGCACCAGTATGTTGATGTAGATGTAGGAGTCAGCCGCGTGTTTGAAGACGACGTGGTTGCGAGAGACGGCCCCGGCGTTGTAAGCTGGCGTGGTCGCGAAAGACAAGCACGGCGTTGTAAGCCGGTGCGTCGCGAGAGACGGTCGCGGCGTTGTAAGCCGGCGTGGACGTATGAATCGCCCGTGGGTTGATGTAGGCCGGACCACAGGTGGTTTTCATGCGTCCGTTGGACAACTCGTACGGGCGGTTGCTGATATGAGCTTTGCACCCGCAGTACGCCGGTCACCTTGGCAGTCCTGCATAACGACATCGCAGACGAGAGTAACTGTTCTCGAAAGAATAATAAGTGTATCAATAAAAATTGAATGGACTGACTTCACCTGATGTGGTTTGTTGAAAATTATCAGCCGCAGAGTTAATGATCACTGCAATGGAGCTGAAATGAACCTCGGGCGAGTCATAGTTGCTTTGCAATTATTGGCGTACTGGCCTGGCCACACCCTTTTTTTTTTTTTTTTTTTTTTAAAAAAAAAAACCGGCCACTTTTCTCCAGCCGGCCCTTTCCTTATCTTCATTTTCTACCTTGTGTAAGCAGCTCAGGGGAGGAAGACAACCAATGCAGGGCCGGCTGTTGGAGGCGTGGGGGCGGCTTATGGCCTGCGGCGGCTCGGAGACAGCGCCGGAGGCGGGAGGAGCCCGCGGCGGGGCGGAGCGAAGGCGCGGCGGCGGCTTGAAAGGCGCGGCGACGCGGAGCGGAGGCGGGCCAGCCGGCTCGTGGCGCGGCGGCGGCTGACGCCATGGCGGCTCATGGCGAGGTAGAGCCGGGCAGAAGCGGGGCGGCGCGGAGGAGGTGGCTCTCGTGAGGGCAGCGTGCTTCCCGCGGGGGCCGGCGGTTGACGGCGAGGCGGCTGTGGCCGGAGGAGGCGACAACGGCGGGTCGACGAGGCCGCGGCGGCGTGCGCGGCGGCTGGTCGACGGAGCCGTGGCGGCGAGTTGACGAGCGCGGCGGCGGGTCGACGGGCGCGGCGGCGCCGGCTCAGATGTGGCAGCGGAGGCAGGCGGAGTAAGCCGTCGGAGGTGAGGCGCTAGGCGATTGCGGCGAGCGAGAGGCGGCTCAGCGAGGTGATGGCGGGGCGAAGGCGGCGCGAGGCCGCAGCAGCTCGAAGTAGCGCGGGGCCGGCTTGAGGTGAAGGTGCGGCGGCGAAAGCGCGCCGGCGAGGAGAGCCGGCGGCTTGCGCGGCGGCTGAGGAGGTGCTCGGAGGCGGCAACGGCGGCCGGCGGCTCGGCGGTGGCTTGAGGTGTGGCCGGCGGCTCGTATGTACGTACGGGAGTCCCGGCTAAACACGCACGTACACTGTTCTCAGGGAAAATCAATCAAGCTGCTAGCTTGCTTGCTTCCAAACCCGTATGTGTACTTGTTCCTGGTGATGCTCACGACGGCAACGGGCAGTCTTCCATGGTGCTGTCCGTGGTTTTCACATGCGAGGCCGGCTGTGGCGTTTGCTGGTGACGAAAGAAGATGGCAGCATGCGGCGGAGTCCGGACCGCAGGGGTGGCAGTAAAGCCACGAGGCGGATGGGATGGAGGCGGCGTGCGGGTGCTGCGGTGGCTCGCTGTAGCGGCGCGCCGGCTTGGATGCGCAGCGCGGCGGGGCGAAGTGAAGCGGCGGCTTATGGCGGCCCGCGCCGGAGGTGACTCGGACAATGAAGACGAGGCCCGCGCGACGGCGGGTCGCAGTGGAAGCGAGGCGGCTCAAGTTCGTGGCGGCGGCTTGGCGCGAGACCACAGCGGAGGCGGAACGCGCGCGGCGTGGCGAGCCCGAGGCAGAGTCGGCACGGCCTGAGTCAGAGGTGGAGTCGGCACGGGGTGGCGCAGGAGGCTAGCACGGCGGCTCATAATGAAGGCAGAACGCACCGGCTGCCTGCAGGCGCTTGGCAAGTTGGTGGAGACAACTCTTTGTAGGGACTGTCCGAATTTTTCGGCGGCTGATCTGAATATCTCCGGCGGCTGCTCTTCCCTGATAGTGTCCATGCATGTAATTGCTCCGTCCAAAACTGCCAACACACGTCTTGACAACATAGTGGACCTTTTGACTTGATTTTTCATGTGAATACTTGATCCTTTATTACCAGATGCACCAGATATATGTTTGGTTTGATCACCCATGTATAGATTTCTGCTCATCCATGGAGAGCAGTACTCTGATTACTTGGCATACGTATAGAACCTGGCGGCTTGATGCGGCAGCTCGAGGCGGAACGCGCGCGGCGTGGGCAGCCAGGCGGGTCGGGGCCGCGTCGTAGTAGTTGAGGCGGCTCTCGAACGGCTCAGAGGCGGGCTGCTCCAGGCCGCTCCGGCGAGGACGAGTTGGAGACGGACACGGAGCGAGGCGAAGCCGCACCCACGACCAAATCCTGTCCGGGTTGTGGTTGTTTTTCCGAGTGATGGCAGGTTTGACCCGTCCCTGTCCGGGTCTTCCTCCAGGTCCTTTGAATTTGTTTGATGAGAACAGACTGATCCCGTTGATAAACGTGGCGGCTCATGCTAATCTTCAGATCTTGATCTAGTTAACCCAAAACTGTTGTAGATCCTTCCCAAAAACGGTCTTCTCTTCCTCATCCGGAAATTGCGAACTTCTCGACCCATGGGAAAGATCCCTCCAAGAACTCAACACCACCGTGCGCGGGCCCCACGGTGGGCGCCAACTGTCGTGGATTTGTCACGGCAGATGTCCGGGTTAACGGACTTAAGGTGTGGGGTCCAGCGCACGTAACTGGTAGCTTGAGAGGGGTTGAGCGGGACAAGAGACGCGGAGTTTTTACCCAGGTTCGGCCCCTCAAGTCGAGGTAAAAGCCTACGTCCTGCTTTGTGTCTTATATTGATGACGATGACGATCTCGGTTACAAGGGTGCGGAGTCGCTACCTCTAATCTCGAGACCCTCTAATCTGACTATCTTTTCTGACCTGTCTATGAGACCTGTCTATGAGACCTGTCTATGAGACGTCTAACCTGACCCTCTTGGGGTGACCCGCCCCTCCTTATAAAGGCTGAAGGGGCGGTTTACATATAGAGTCAAAGTCGGATCGATGACTTCCCATCGCGGGCTTCTCTTCATGGGCTTCCGAGTCCTGGGCTTGTAACCCGTCCCGGGCGGCTTACACCGGGCGGGTTACAACCAGGGCTTATCTTCAGAGACTCATCTCCGTGACTGTCTGATAACACTGTTCATCTCCTGGCACTGTAGCATCCGGGTTATCCTCCTGACACTGTAGCCGGGTTAGCCTCCTGACACTGTAGCCGGGTTACCATCTTGGTACTGTAGCTGCCGGGTTACCCCTGACACTGTAGCTGCCGGGTTACACCCCTGACACTGTAGCTGCCGGGTTACACCCCTGATACTGTAGCTGCCGGGTTACACCCCTGACACTGTAGTTGCCGGGTTATACCCTGACACTGTAGCTGCCGGGTTAGAACTGTAACCAGGTCTGTACTGTTTGCCGGGTCAGCATGTCTGCCGGGTCAGTACTGTTCTCCGGGTCAGCATGTCTGCCGGGTCATATCGCGGGGTAATATCCCCGTCAAAAGTGCCAGCCATGTAATATGCCAAGCAATTCACCAAGAAGAAGAAAAATGAAGAAAGAAAAGCATGCTCATGTACTAGAAAAGCTCTTTGGTTAGGACCAGAAACTTCAGATTGCTAAAAAGTTCTTAGTGTAAAACGTGGGACTGGTACGAGCAAAACATAGATCTCCACTACAATATACAAAATCAACCATGCACCCATTAGTTTGATAAGCTCAAAAAGAAAGTGAATGCCCGCTGGATAATGGCGTAGGTACGGGGCTTTACATCCTAGGTATACGACTGTAGGGTAGCGGACAGTAACGATGTGACCCAATGGACTATTACGCTCGCATACAAAGGCAACAGCAACCGTCAGGATACGCGTTGCGCGCACATAGAGTTAGGAATCGCTAAGCAAAACCAAACCAATCTAAAGGAGAAACGATCTAGAGACGTGTAATTTAATGTGGCCAATTCGTTCAACTTATGGCTAGAAAGTTCTTCAGAAATTTGTACAAATCACAAACTATGGAGACATAAAGTTCTTTATACAAATAAATTTCCATTCAGTATAACCAAAAAGTTCTTCAGAAATTCAGTATAAATTTACAAAGTGCCAGCCATGTAATATGCCAAGCAATTCACCAAGAAGAAGAAAAATGAAGAAAGAAAAGCATGCTCATGTACTAGAAAAGCTCTTTGGTTAGGACCAGAAACTTCAGATTGCTAAAAAGTTCTTAGTGTAAAACGTGGGACTGGTACGAGCAAAACATAGATCTCCACTACAATATACAAAATCAACCATGCACCCATTAGTTTGATAAGCTCAAAAAGAAAGTGAATGCCCGCTGGATAATGGCGTAGGTACGGGGCTTTACATCCTAGGTATACGACTGTAGGGTAGCGGACAGTAACGATGTGACCCAATGGACTATTACGCTCGCATACAAAGGCAACAGCAACCGTCAGGATACGCGTTGCGCGCACATAGAGTTTGGAATCGCTAAGCAAAACCAAACCAATCTAAAGGAGAAACGATCTAGAGACGTGTAATTTAATGTGGCCAATTCGTTCAACTTATGGCTAGAAAGTTCTTCAGAAATTTGTACAAATCACAAACTATGGAGACATAAAGTTCTTTATACAAATAAATTTCCATTCAGTATAACCAAAAAGTTCTTCAGAAATTCAGTATAAATTTACAAAGTGCCAGCCATGTAATATGCCAAGCAATTCACCAAGAAGAAGAAAAATGAAGAAAGAAAAGCATGCTCATGTACTAGAAAAGCTCTTTGGTTAGGACCAGAAACTTCAGATTGCTAAAAAGTTCTTAGTGCAAAACGTGGGACTGGTACGAGCAAAACATAGATCTCCACTACAATATACAAAATCAACCATGCACCCATTAGTTTGATAAGCTCAAAAAGAAAGTGAATGCCCGCTCGATAATGGCGTAGGTACGGGGCTTTACATCCTAGGTATACGACTGTAGGGTAGCGGACAGTAACGATGTGACCCAATGGACTATTACGCTCGCATACAAAGGCAACAGCAACCGTCAGGATACGCGTTGCACGCACATAGAGTTAGGAATCGCTAAGCAAAACCAAACCAATCTAAAGGAGAAACGATCTAGAGACGTGTAATTTAATGTGGCCAATTCGTTCAACTTATGGCTAGAAAGTTCTTCAGAAATTTGTACAAATCACAAACTATGGAGACATAAAGTTCTTTATACAAATAAATTTCCATTCAGTATAACCAAAAAGTTCTTCAGAAATTCAGTATAAATTTACAAAGTGCCAGCCATGTAATATGCCAAGCAATTCACCAAGAAGAAGAAAAATGAAGAAAGAAAAGCATGCTCATGTACTAGAAAAGCTCTTTGGTTAGGACCAGAAACTTCAGATTGCTAAAAAGTTCTTAGTGTAAAACGTGGGACTGGTACGAGCAAAACATAGATCTCCACTACAATATACAAAATCAACCATGCACCCATTAGTTTGATAAGCTAAAGAAAGTGAATGCCCGCTCGATAATGGCGTAGGTACGGGGCTTTACATCCTAGGTATACGACTGTAGGGTAGCGGACAGTAACGATGTGACCCAATGAACTATTACGCTCGCATACAAAGGCAACAGCAACCGTCAGGATACGCGTTGCGCGCAGATAGAGTTAGGAATCGCCATATTCGGGTGGGGAAGCGGATTTTTCCTAACTCTATGCGCGCGTAACTTGTATCTGCACCACACATCCATCATCCGGTCACATCACCAGGTCCCAGACAGGGTTGCATGTTATCGAGTGTCCAAAGGATTTTTGACTGACTGTAGCACCTGATTTGACTGCCTATGGGACCAAGCCTATTGATTCTCTTTTCACTAGGTTGTCCACATGCGTCCTATCCCTCAAGTGGCAGATCAACTATACATTTTTAAATGGTGTTAGTAATAATTGGTGCCAATAATTACCTTGCATGTTTTAAAGAAAATTACCTCACATGAGATTTTTTTTTCTATAGACGTGTAATTTAATGTGGCCAATTCGTTCAACTTATGGCTAGAAAGTTCTTCAGAAATTTGTACAAATCACAAACTATGGAGACATAAAGTTCTTTATACAAATAAATTTCCATTCAGTATAACCAAAAAGTTCTTCAGAAATTCAGTATAAATTTACAAAGTGCCAGCCATGTAATATGCCAAGCAATTCACCAAGAAGAAGAAAAATGAAGAAAGAAAAGCATGCTCATGTACTAGAAAAGCCCTTTGGTTAGGACCAGAAACTTCGGATTGCTAAAAAGTTCTTAGTGTAAAACGTGGGACTGGTACGAGCAAAACATATATCTCCACTACAATATACAAAATCAACCATGCACCCATTAGTTTGATAAGCTCAAAAAGAAAGTGAATGCCCGCTGGATAATGGCGTAGGTACGGGGCTTTACATCCTAGGTATACGACTGTAGGGTAGCGGACAGTAACGATGTGACCCAATGGACTATTACGCTCGCATACAAAGGCAACAGCAACCGTCAGGATACGCGTTGCGCGCACATAGAGTTAGGAATTGCTAAGCAAAACCAAACCAATCTAGAGGAGAAACGATCTAGAGGGAGAGAGAGAGGGCTGCGCCGTGGCTTGGGTGCGGCTGCTCTCCCTCTCCCCTCATATGTATAGGGGGTGGTTTGTCGTGGTTTCCCTAGGGTTGGGGCGGCACCCTAGGGAACTTCCTCAGGGTTTCCCTAGGGGCGTGGGGGCCACCCTAGGGAACTGCCTTAGGGTTTCCCTAGGGGCGCGGCGGCCACCCTAGGGAAACCTCGGCCCTTAGCTGCATGGGCCCAGCCCATGGGGTCCTCCGAGGCAGGTGGACCTCCCCGATGGACCCTAGGAACCCCTTCCGGCATTTCCAACCAAAACCGACAAGCCCCAAAACTATTCCGGAACCCGAATACCAAGTTCCCATATATGAATCTTTACCTCCGGACCATTCCGAAGCTTCTCATGACATCCGGGATCTCATGCGGGACTCCGAACAACCTTCGGTCACCAACTTACATAACTCAATACTACCGAAACGTCACCGAACGTTAAGTGTGCAGACCCTGCGGGTTCGAGAACTATGTAGACATGACCAAGACACCTCTACGGTCAATAACCAATAGTGGGACCTGGATGCCCATATTGGTTCCTACATATTCTATGAAGATCTTTATCGGTTGAACCTCTATGTCAAGGATTCAGTTAATCCCGTACGATGTTCCCTTTGTTTATTGGTATGTTACTTGCCCGAGATTCGATCGTCGGTATCTCCATACCTAGGTCAATCTCGTTACCGGCAAGTCTCTTTACTCGTTCCGTAATACAAGATCATGTGGCTAATACTTTAGTCACTTTTCTTGCAAGGCTTATTGTGATGTTGTATTGCCGAGTGGGCCCTGAGATACCTCTCCGTCACACGGAGTAACAAATCCCAGTCTTGATCCATGTCAACTCAACAGACACCTTCGGAGATACCTGTAGAGCATCTTTATAGTCACCCAGTTATGTTGTGACGTTTGATACACACAAGGTACTCCTCCGGTGTCGGTGAGTTACATGATCTCATGGTCATAGGAACACATACTTGACATGCAGAAAACAATAGCAATAAACTGACACGATCATATGCTACGTTCATAGTTTGGGTCTTGTCCATCACATCATTCTCCTAATGATGTGATCCCGTTATCAAATGACAACTCTTGTCCATGGCTAGGAAACCACAGCCATCATTGATTAATGAGCTAGTTCATTAGAGGCTTACTAGGGACACATTGTTGTCTATGTACCCACACATGTATTTGAGTTTCCAATCAATACAATTATAGCATGGATAATAAACATTTATCATGAACAAGGAAATATAATAATAACCATGTTATTATTGCCTCTAGGGCATATTTCCAACACGGAGATCCACCCGAAACAATTTTTCTGCCATTGCAATCCTCTGTTCTTCCGCGATCCCATCTGGAGGTCTCTTCCGGTACTTTGTCGGAGGGGGAATCGATCACAGAAGCAATCTTCATCAACCTTGCTGCCTCCATGATGGTGTGTGAGTAGTTCATCACAGACCTATGGGTCCATAGTGATTAGCTAGATGGCTTCTTCTCTCTCCTTGATCTTCAATACAATGTTCTCTTCGTCGATCTATCTGATGCAGTCCTCTTGTGCGTTGTGTTTGTTTGGTTTATGACCTGATTATTCATTGAAAGTAATTGAGTCAATTATGAACTTTATTATGTGTGGTTTATATAGCTATGTAATACTTTTTTATCTATGGGTTTTCTTTGGCCAAGTTGATATATCGATCCTCAGTGGAAGTGGTTCATAGTAGTGGGTTCAATCTTGCAGTGTCCTCACCTCGTGACAGAAGGGGTAGCGAGGCACATATTGTATTCCTACTACTAAGGATAAAATTATAGGGTTCAATCATATTGATCAGTTTTATTCTATCTACATTATCTAATTTTGCTTAAAGCGTTACTCCGTTCGTATGAACTGAATTACCATACATGCAGGCATGAGTCGGTCGATTGGTAGTAATAGTAGTAGATATAGGCAAGAATCAGTCTACTTGTCACCGACATAATACCTATGTATTTGATGCCATGAATAACGTCATAACTATGCGCTTTTCTATCAATTGCCCAACAGTAATTCGTTTACCTATCGTATGCCATGCTATTAAAAGAGAAGCCTCTAGTGAAAACTATGGCCCCCGGTCTACTTTAATCATATTATAAAAACTAAAAAACTTGATGCAATTTCTTTACTTTTATTTTACTTTGCAATTTATGAACCTATTACTATTAGATTTAAACTTTGACGCTAATGAGTACAAGGGGATTGACAACCTTCTTGCCCGCGTTGGGTGCAAGTATTTGCCATTTTGTGTGTAGATGTTACTAACGGTTGTCTGCTTGGTTATACTATTGGTTTGATAAACCTTGGTTCTGAACTAAAGGAAATACTTTTCGGTACTTTAGTACATCACCCTTCCTCTTCGTGGAAATCCCAACGCCACAAGTACCAGAAGAATTGTTGGCGATGTTGCCGGGGAGATAACATCAAATAACTACAAGGTTTCTTCATATAAATTATCATTTACTTGTTCTATTTTTTGTTAGCTTTTATTTTCTGTTATATAATAAATTTCAAAACACAAAAATATTTATTATGCTTGTTTTCTTGTTTTGCTACTATGGCTAGTTCTTCACTTTTTACTTGTACCCCTAAAAATGAAGTGCTTAATTTTAAACAAAGGGAAGGAGAGAATTTAAACTATGCTTGGTATAGGATTTGCGATGCTAAAAATAGATCAACTCGGAAGCAATCCACCATATTTCTTCTTCGCAATTTTTATGTGGGTATTACTACTTGGTATAGATTTGTGCTTGATAATATTACTGAAGTAAATTTTCTAAGTAGTCACTGTATAGATGCTTTCAATGCCATGAGAAATTTAGTGGGGTCTCCACCTATAACTACAAATGAAACGATATTGACTTTGTGCATGTTATGCGAAGGTTAGAAGTTATTGAGAATAAAATGTCTACTAGTGAACATATCGAAAATCTAGACAAAAAGTTCCATAATCAAGTTTCTAAATTTGGCTCAACATTGGGAAACACGTTAAAGATGTTAAAAGAAAAGGAACCAGTAATCACTAAAAGGGCCGAACAAAGTCCCGCTAGAATTTATAAACTGAAAGAAATCATTACAAATTTGAGTTCAAGTCTTTCCTTCTTTAAAACTAATGACATGACTCCTACAAATAAAAATCCTAAGTTTATTTATGTGTTGGGGACGAAGCATGGAAAACAAAAAAATTCCTACGAACACCCAAGATCTATCTATGGAGATGCATAGCAACGAGAGGGAAGAGTGTGTCTAGATACCCTTGTAGACCGTTAAGCGGAAGCGTATATAACGCGGTTAATGTAGCCGTACTCTTCGCGATCCAATCACGATCTAGCGCTGAACGGACGACACCTCCGAGTTTAGCACACGTGCATCTCGATGACGTCTCCTCCTCCTGGATCCATCAAGCGACGAGGGAGAAGTAGATGGGATCATGACCAGCACGACGCCGTGATGGTGATGGTGGTGATGGAGCACCGGCAACACTTCACCAAGCGGTGTCGGGACGTGGATGTGGGAGAGACGGGAGGGGCTGCGGCCGTGGGAAGGGGTGCTGCCCCCTTGCGCATCCCCACCTATATATATAGGCGTGGGAGGGGCTAGTGGCTTTCCCTCCAAGCCCCTAGGGTCGTTGGCCTAGCAGGGAGGAAGGAAATTCCTCCTTTCCTTTCCCACCAATCGATATCCCCTGTTTTTAGAAATCTTGATCTTACCCTTCGGGATATGATCCTATTCCTTTAGGGGGGGGGGGGGGGGGGTCTTGGTGCCCCTAGACCAAGGGTATGAGGCCTTGCCCCACTACCGACGTCCATGAGGGTAACTCCCATGCAGGTGGGCCCCGCACCGAAAACTTCTAGAACCTTCCCGGTTCAATACCGAAAATCTAGGAATATTCAAAAATATTTCCGGCCAAGTATTGAAATTCGAAAGCCTATAATATTCACAACTTGCATGGTTATATATTTATGTTTTGTTTAGTTCGAAGTAGCCTGCAAGTCATTGTGACCTTAAAAAGACACTGTCTGCAAGCCATTGTAAGACCGCTTATTTTCTGATTCGCAAAAAAAAAAGGACAGCTTATTTTCTAATTAATGTCTTTTTTTGGTTTCTCGGTGTATGAAACTGTCCCGAATTGATGACAGTAAGACAGCAACATCTAGCATATACATATACTCAAGTTGTCAGTCGTGTTTGTCACCAGCGCTAAATAATTATCGACACGTCCCTGTTTCCTAAAATATAAGATCATTTTTTTACATTGGACGGCGGGAGTATACAGCAGATGCATGTGTCCTTAGCATGTGTCGACTTGAGCTGGAATCTCAAGGCGGCATCTTGAGCGCAAAATGCCAATACGTTTGTTGGCTATGAAGTTGGTTGTAACGATTTACTAAACCTTGAGGCGGGTGCTCGGTCTTGGGTCCGCCTTTTGAGGGAATATTGGTTGGCTTACTCGTAATGATTGAGTATAATTTAATCCGGTGGTTATCTTCGTATTCTGTGGCAGTGGTTACAAAGCAATGCCAATCAGCTGAGCAACGCAAGTCAGGGATCGCCCACCAACTTTGTGTTGTCTGCTCTGAAGCTCGATTGCCAGGGAAGTTGCCAACTCAGCACTTTCTTCTACTCTCGAGTATAAAGTTATATTAAATCAGCTACACTTATTTTGAGACGAAGAAACTTTCTTCGTTAAATCAACTATAACAAAGTCGTCGGATCACGCCAATGATTGGCCAGTTAATGTGTGGTCAAATTAAATCCCACAGATTAAAATTGCCATAGAAACAATTTCACGGCGGCCTTCCCATCACCTAGAGCGACCACGATAGCGGGCAATCCCATCAATTTTTTAAAGTGGTACAGATGATTTCTAGAGTTGCTTTTATTATTTTTTAGCGGCTTAGAGGGATTTATGGAGGATTTCACGGCGATAGACATAGTGTAGAGACGAGGCTCCGGGCCAGCTATAGCATAGCTATTTCATTGCTAGGATTGGTGGGTTTTCTTTTCACTTCTGCGGCAGATTTAAGTTGGTTGATGTACTCATCTATATCAAGTCACTGGTGACTTATTTATTTTTCATCATTTCAATCTTCCGTACACAGGAAACCAAAATATACGGTCGATTGTTACAAGGTAGCAAGTAACTCCTCCTCTTCAAAAACAGATAAGGTTTCTCTTCCTCCCACCGGCGCCGCCGTCGGTCCGCCTCGTCTCCGATGGCCCTAGGGACATGGAGGCGTGGTGGATCCCGGTCCTTGCCGATGGAAGGGCTTCGTTTTTAAATGTTTTTTTGAGTTCTGTTAGGGTTTGTGTCCGACTCAGTAAGGCCAAACGGGGGCGGCTCCGTGAAGATGGAGTAAGGTCCTCCTCGCCTAGCCTCCATCCCGATGGTGCATCTAGTATCGTTGGAGAGCGTGTGGACGTGTGTCTTCGGTGGATCTAGCGGGATTCGGTCGATGCTTGTCTTGCCGGATCTAGTCGGATCCGGTCTTCATTCGTGTGTCTTTAGATTGGATCTTTCTGATCTATGCATCTCTTCATTGGCGGCGGTTGTTGTTCTTGTGCGCTGGTCCTATGGGACCTTAGCACGACGACTTCCCAACTGTCTACTGCAACAAGTTTTGCACGGCTCCGACGAGGGAGGGGCTATGACAGCGGCGCGCCTTTCGCTCGCTTCAGTGTTTGTAGTCGTCGTTAAGTGGTCTACGAATTTGAATGTATTTTTTATTATTTATGATGTTCAATGTATTGCCAAAATTGAAGATGTATAAATTGATAGTTTTTTCACAAAAAGAAAAAAAAAATTGGATCGGGGATGACCGGACAATATAAATTATATCAAAAAACGCCAAAGGTGAAAAACACAATGACTACGGTATGTACACGTCTATGTCATAGTTGGTGTGCGACCCAGACAAAAATCAGACAAACTATTTTGCAGTGCATTCCTGAAGATAACTGGTGCCACTCAAGTTTATCCATACCCCCATCCAGCCATCCCTCTAGCTAGGCTTTCGTTACAGAGAAACTCTAGTTTCCCAACAAGATTTAGAGGACTGGGCCGGCGGCCAGACGGCAGAGAGATGGAGGTGGCTGTGGTGAGCGCTCTGATGACCAACATCGTGGCGAAGCTCTTGGCGGTGCTAGATAAGAGATCCGAGCAGTTGAGTGACCTCGCCGGTGATATCAAAAACATGCAAAGCGAGCTGAGCATGATTGCCGGTGACATGGAGGATCATCTCTCGCAGAAGGCGCAGGCTAGCTTCCTCCACAGCGTATTCATCACCCGGATGCGTGATTTGGCATTTGATATTGAGGATTGCCTAGACGAGTTCCTCCCTTGTGGTGCCTGCGACGGAGAACCGATGTCAATCAGCGATCAAGTGGACTTCTCTAAGAAGATTCAAAAGCTGAAGAAGCAGTTGGAGGATGCACATCAGCAGAAAACCAATTACGGTGTCAAGAGCGGCAGCCAGCAGCAAGCCGCTGCCGGCCAATTATTGTTCATACCTGAAGATGATGCCAGCACATTCGAGGATCATCATCATCATGTGGGCATCGAGAAACCCAAGCAGGACCTTCTGGATTTGCTCGATGGCGAGAGAGAGAAGATGAAGGTAATATCCATCGTCGGGTTTGGCGGCTCGGGGAAGACGGCACTCGCAAAGGCAGTGTACCACTGCCCTCAAGTCCGGCGGAAATTCCTTCGCCGTGCCTGGGCTGTGGCTTCCAAGCACATAGACAACTCCAAGCAGGGGATCTTGAGGGCGATAGTGCAACAACTTTTTCCAAGCGTAGCACCAGACGAGATACGAACAAAACAAGCCACCAAGCTTCAGGAACTTCTCAGAGAGTGTCTTGGAATAGCAAGAACCAGGTGCGTGTCCATCTACTACTTCTTCTGATAATTAATCATCAAACATCGATTTGGCTCCTGTAGTTAGCTGCGCCTAATCTGAAAAGCTTTCCCTTATTTTTATTTTTATTTGCTGAGCAAGGTATTAGCTCTTGGGATCTCATCAAGGGAAAATTTAAGTTGCATAGTGTGTATCTTGGTTGTTTCTTATGTTTAAAATGTTTTATCTCACGATCCATTTTCACCGTTGACTTTGTCTCGACAAGGGCTTCAAAACAAGATCTCACGCTATCATGTTTCGATGATCTTTTTTATCGCCTCTAATTGCCAAAATATATCAGCATAGATACCCATGCTAATCATGAATAGTTGCCATAATAATTACGCATATTTATTAGATAATATGTTTGTATGTTGTATAATATTGTAATGTTGTATAAGGGTAGAGGGTGAATATTCAAGTGTTAACAATAGGGAAAAGGTGACATCGACCCAAGTAAGTACAATGAAGCAAGTTCTCTAGTGGTATATGTTGGCGTTCAATAACCTAACAACCAAGTTAATTTAATCTGGACTAACTACCGACGAAAAAAATTGTCGAAACATGTTGGCATGAGATCTAGTTTCAAAGATCTCGTCGCGTGGAAGCCAATGGTGAAAGTGGATTGTCAATTGGGGTTAACCATTTTGGAGATAAAACTTTTAAAATATTCAATTTAGGGGAATCTTTGGTAATGTCATGCCAACGTGTATTGTTACATGCATCCAAAAGAATGAGTGGGGGGTGCCGCTGTATGGAAAGACAGTCATGCCACGCTACTCCCTATTCAAGTCTTTTTGTTTAGGAAAGGTCATCATGGCTAGCTTTATTGATCTAATCACATAAATACATTGTTTCTCAGTTCATTGAAGAGAAAATCTGCAGGATCATTTGTCCAACTACTAGAAACCTTATTACAATAACTAAACTTAGCTAGCACATGCCCCGCTTGATTAGTATTATAAACATATGTAAAATAACTGGGGCACCTAGGTGCCTGGTCACCTTGCTCCTAAGTGCAACTCTATCCATTTAAACATGACGTGCCCTCGATGAAATCGATTACTTTCCAATTTTGGTTGCATGCACCAGTACCTAGCGGTTAGTAATTACTTTCCAAAGAAATAATATTCTGTTAGTTCTCTAGCAATGATTCCTTTCCAAAGCAAAATTACATTTTTTTTAGAAAAGGAGGGTGTACCCCGGCCTCTGCATCTGAACGATGCATGCGGCCATATTATTAATTATTCTCAAAGACCTTACAAGGTAATACATCAAAAAGCCTGAAGCCACCATCTTGGCAACGCCTGTTGCTACTCCTATCCCTTGATGAAGGGGTGCCGAATGTCCGAGCCTAATACCAAACAGACATCACACCAAAACCTAACATCTAAATCCGGATGCCCCATCCAAGCCACTACCTAGACTGGGTCACATACCGATCCGGCACACTCCCAGTGAGCACCGCACGCTGCAAGGGCCATCACCTCCATCTTCCATCTATCCATCCTCAGAGCAGAACAGATGCATCGACCTTGCCAGGCCTCTCTACCATCGACGCCACCACGACGCCAGACAACGTCGCCCTCCTGCGCGAGTCCCTCGCCACACATCAGACGCCGAGTCTCCACTGCACCACGCCGCCGAGATACGCCACCATCAATGTGTAGGAGGAAGTACCGCTCCACCAAAGATGCCGTCCACTGGTCTCTCAAGCCCGTGTACACCTCCAAAAATGACGCCCCCAGGGGGGAAACGACACAAGAATGCCGCCGTCATCCGATCTACTGATCTAGGGTTTCCCTCGGAGGTAGCAGATAGTGGCCTGGAACTTCTCAACAGCGATGCCTTCAACAAGGGGAACGACACTGAATAGCGCCGCCATCACCGGCCTTGGCAGTAGCCAAGAGCAGGTTTTCACCCAGATCTGTTCCAATAACCTCCATCAGACGTCTTGTGCACGGCTCATCCACCACCGCGGCCGCCGCATCGCCCGTCGCGAGTCCACAGCCGCCGACATATCCTCCGCCGTACCGGGGCCGCTGCCCCGGGATCCAGCCCTCGCCGCCCGCCGGATCTCGCAGCCCCACCACGGAGCCACCGAGCCCTACCTCGCCGTCGAACGCCGCCCGCCGCAGACCAATGTCCGCGACCCCACCATGGAGCCGCCGAGCACTGCCCGCCGACGTGGCGCGCACCACATCGAGGGCGGCCAACGAGGGCGGAGAAGCAAGATCCGGCCAAGCCTGGCCAGGATCCGGCCTCTCCCCGCGCTGACGCCGCTCCCGCAGCCCTGCACCTCGCCCGCGCTCAAGGCGACGCAGGCAGCGCGTGCGCGCGCAACGCCGCGGAGAGGGGAAACGCCCCGCCGCCACATTCCCTGGGGCACACGCGGACTTCGTCGGCAGCCCCTCCAGCGGCGGCGAAGCGGGGGATCGGAGCAGTGGGGGACCTGGCGGCGGCGGCGCTAGGGTTCCCCCGTGTCGCCCGGGGCGACGCGGGGGTGGGGGTTAGAGTGACCTACTAATACATGTTGTTTAGAGTGACCTACTAAAGCAAAATTACATATTGTTTCTTCTATAATTTTGCATCATTATACATCCAATTAACCCCGTAAAAATACATGTGATGCATCCATATATACCTAAGATATATTTGAGTACATATACATACCTAAGATATCCCCGTCTATGTATGTATATACCTAATTATTTATTAAAGGTATCGTATACTCGGTTAATTTCATGATCCCATGTGTCCAACACGCCATTAGCGCATAATCGTATACCTATTCTTATGTATTTTCTAATGATATACATTTCAAGGTATCTGACATTTTTTAAAGGATCGGTCACACTTTTTGCGACTAGTTTTTCTGTACAAATTGAGGTGACCAAATAATATAAAATGTCATTCTAATTGTTATTTTTACTTTTCTTGTATGTATGATGCATGTAGATACCCATCCTCCATATTTTTGTATGTACATATACCTAGGGCATCATGCTCACATACTCTTTTCGAATACATGTACATGCTTTCGCGACATAACCAGAAATGATATACCTAAAATGTGTACATGCCAAAAATAGTTATACTCTTTTTGGATACAAGTATATGCCTTCAAGATATACCCATAACTGATGTTGGAGTAATAACCAAAAATGATATATACTTTGAACAGAGACACACCCTAGGTATACATGAATATTTTTCATGGAGCCGTATCAAATATAACCATTCCTTTATACCCACGATTATGATATACCTAAGGACATGCAGTTCTTACAAAAAATCCACATACCCAACATAATGCGTACATCTCTAGCAAGAACGGCTGACCACAATAACACATAAAAAGTTCTAGTGTATGAAATATTGCACGTACCATGGGACATGCATGGCATTAAACCATCGATTATTAATGGCTGATTTTCTCTATCTTAGCTGATGTGAGCATCAAGTGTCCATATTAACAAATAATCAGCAATAATTATTCCTAGTAATAAGTGCGTCCATATCAAGCAATAATTATTTCCTAATACTACCTCCGTCACAGTTTAAAAGGCATGCACGTATATCTAGGTCGTCAATTTGACTAACTTAATAAGAGGCATATATTACAAAAAATATATCATTAGAAACTTTAGATGTTCTATTTTTCAATGATATAATTTTTATGTTAAACAATATATTTTATATAAGTCAAATTGACGACCTAGGTACACGTGCACGCCTTCTAAACTATGACGGAGGGAGTAAAAGTATGTCCATATTAATCAGTAATAATTATTTCCTAATAAAAAGTTGTATTAATGTTACACATGCACACATCTTAATGTAATCCGACGGTTAGTAGGCAAGGTGCCCAGACACCTAGGTGTCTATTCATCACCCAGGGTGCAGAATAAGTTATTCTTCACCCTAGATAATCTTACAATTAATTTATAAATCAATTACATTTGGAAAACAAATAATTACATTTATATTGATTCACTACGTAAAATTGAACATAAGAAAACAAAAATATAAGACAAAGTTTATGTTTATAATTGAATTTATTATATATTTTACACTATTTTTTATGTTTATAATTTTACATGGCATAAATATTTTTTATGGTGATTATATATTTTCTTACGGTCCCTTTTTATGAATGAAATAAGATATTTACAGAACGTAAAATTATGGTGCATTGATGTTAAAATAGAAGGGGTGGGGGTGAAGAATAACTATTCCTCACCCAGCGTGACGAATAGCGCAACCCTATAGAAACTCTATTCATCACATATAATGTTCTAGTAAATCAAAAGTAACAAAACATAATTAGTAAAATTATGTTCAAATGTTTGTGTGTTAAAATAAATGTTGGGAATATTTCTTATCGGTCGACCAATTTATCGGCATATTGGTCAATTTATCGGCCGATCTATCTTATCGGTCAGACACCGGTAAGCGATAAATCGGTCGATTTATCGGCATATCGGGGAATATCTTGAACAATGGTTAAAATACTATACATGAAATGATGATTTGTAAAGAAAAAAATCTAAATTTAAACAAGTGTTTTATATAAAAATATATTTATTTAATATGGGCATTGAACTTTTTTATTAATTAAATATGTTTACTAAATAAAAAATACTTGCAATTTAGATTCAAATTATACAAAATGACAAACTAAAAAATTTACTAAATATTTATGAATATTCACATGTGTATAATTATGAATCATAACTCATATTAAAAAAATATAAGTGAAATATTAGGCACAATTGAATATTCATATTAACAGTTTAAATTTAAATTATGAATATTTTTCATTATATAAACATTGAAATATACAAATGTTTATAACTATTGAAATGTTTGTGTAATTATAATTATATTGCTGAATTGTAATTTTGAAAACCAAATATGTAATACACGCATTTATAAAAAAATTAGGGAACAGACACATTTATATAATACACATGTTTATAACTTACAAAAAATAGGGTCGGCAAAATTGGCCGCAGTATCTGCAGCCCATTTAAGCTGCACATGCGTCCTCGTTTGATACATATAGGCTTGTTATCCAAATTGAACATCCGAACATTATTGGCGTAGTGGAGATCATCTCATGTTAAATCAATTGGTGGTTATGAGTTTCACTTCTGGCGGAAGCTTTATGTTGTTAATATGTGCACTGTAGTCGTCCTGTTTTTCTGCACATAAAAAAATGTGAGGGTGTTTTGTACAAACATGCATCGCTGCGGTTTAGTTTTTCTCCAAATATTTTTTAAAGGTGTTATGTGTAAAAATATGTCGCGCCCATCGCAATTAATCATGGGTCCATACACATGGATATGCATGCATAAGCATCGTGTGACTGTATGTGCATGTTTGAGTCAAGTTAGGTGATCATAAAACCGTATTTTAGAATGTAGCCTGTCCATTATGATTGGTGTATGCGAACAGGAGGTTTTAAAATTTTAGAAAATCGTTCATACAATTTTAAGTTACACATGTATATTAGAAATGCAAATTTGCATGTTAAAAAGTAATTTGTAATAACATGTATTTCCGTCATATTTCATTTACTTAGAAAAACTAGTGTATGCCATATAAACTAGACAAAAGTATTCTCAAGAAGCATTGCTTTTCATCACCGAATGATATACAATAAACGATTGACTTATCGGTGGTGTAGAAAACCAGTTCGAACTAGAAATGCATATTTGTACCACAAAACTTGCTTCTCATGAATCATTGTTATTTTTCGGAAATTCTCATCGAAATATGGTTGTTCGGGATCCAGTTTGGAAGAACTCATCATGAGGAACACAACGGTGAAAACATATTTTGATTTGGACATTAGGTTGGAAACAATGCATTTGTTGAATGATAAAAGCAGTTTTGCATGTCGTTGATTTTATCTGTTTTGTCTCTATATGGCTTGTTGCTAATTTAGATTTGTATTAAGTGCACGAGCGCTCCCTAGATACGTCCTTAAAATTTAGGACTTCCTGTTGATCTAGCCTATCCCTTTTACAAACTTATAAATATTTCTCACCTCGCACCAGAAAATAAATCACATATCACGTCGCCTTCTCACTCACACATAAGTCAATTAGACTACCAACATCCACATTGGGACATAATCTATGTGGCAATCAACTTCAGTCACCAACCACCCGTGAACCAACAATTTATATTTCCTTCAGTACTAATTGAAGCGTAGACTTGAGTGGTGATGGATTGCAACAATGTTTATCGACACGGTAAGCATACACAACTTAACCCCTTTAAATTGTATACTTAATCAAGAAGTAAGCAACTAACTAATAACACAATAACATGCGCGGAAGACAATGATTTTACGTGAAAAACTTTCTCGATATGAGGAACAAAAATCATGGGACCAATCGGTTCACTCCAACTTTGACTGTTAGCAAGATGAAGACAATGGAGTCACTCAAGAGGATCGTAACATCAGCAGCACAAGGTATAACTTGTGAAAAACAACAATCACTTCTATCCAGAGCAAACAAGATATGTAGCTAACATATGTGAAACATAGAAATTACAGTCCCCATATTCTTTGGTTTTAAGGTAACTGTTCTTAAATGACTGAATCACATTCCGTGAAACTTGGTAGACAGGTAGTGCGGTGAGTCATCAACGTGCTTTAAATTTTTGGTAAAAACATGATGTACAAATTTCAGTTCAGTCTGACAAAATTTGGCCACTTTGTCTGAAATTACTGTGCAACTCCGATATCTTTGTGGACAAATCTGACCAAGGTGCTCCACTTAATCAATCCTATGACTTAGTAGGCTAAATACCAAGGAGATGTTGCAACGAAAGAATTTTCATCTGACCAAGGTGCTCCACTTCATCCTGACTGGAAACCTCTTTCAGCAGCAATACAAGATCAACTCTCCATCTTATTACTTGTTTGTAGCTTTCTTCCTCTATGGAGATCATCATCCTTGCCTTGTGGGCTGTTCGAACTTCAAGTCAGCTATTCCCAGCTTGTATACTGCCAGGGCTAAGTTCAAGGCAGATCAACTTTAATTTGCAAATGATGTTCCAGGGAAAGCCACCTGACCTTGTTCCATATTACTCCCTCCGTTCCTAAATATAAGACATTTTAGAGATTTCAATACAAACTACGTACGGATGTATATAGACATATTATAGAGTGTAAATTCAACCATCTTGCTGTGTATGTAGTTCATATTAAAATCTCTAAACAGATTTATATTTACAAACAGATGAAGTAGTTGTCGCTGAAACGGATGTATCTAGACGTATTTCGGTACTAAATATATTCGTTTCAGCGACAGCTAATATGTAACAGGGACTACATCTAATCGGTCCAGACTAGAGAAAATAGAAAGCCAACACATGAGTACAACCAAACCTAAAGCCTAAACACAACCGAATTAGCAAAGATTTCGATTCAAACCTACCTTCAACCGATTCTAGTTGCTCAGGCTTGGGCTTCTCATTTTGTTAATATTTCCTGGCAGGTGTTTAATTGTAATTGATGACATCGAGAAGCATCAGTGGGAGGCACTAAAGCCCATCTTTTCTGCGGTGAAGTCGATCACTATTCTAGTGACCACCAACGTGCAGTCAGTAGCAAATGCATGCAGCTCGGGTGACGGTTATGTTTACAATATGAGAACTCTTAGCAGAGAAGAATCCAAGACTTTGCTCAAGAATAAAGTTTCATTCTTCCAGGCATCTTCACCTGACTCGGAGGATGGTTCAGATGCCATCGTGCACAAATGCTTAGGCCATCCACTTGCTCTCGTCAGTGTGGCCAACCATTTGCTAGACGAGAAGGAGCTCACAGGACAGTTATGCCAAGATACTTGCAGGCTCCTAGGTTCCCATATGGATGAGAACAAGAACAACAACTTCACAAAGCTCCGACAAGTTCTTATGACCAACTACAGTAGTCTACCAGCAGGCAGTTCTCTCAAGACATGTTTGCTGTACACAAGTTTATTCCCAAATGGTCGTCCCATCAGCAGGAAGACCCTTACGAGGCGATGGTTGGCCGAAGGATACATAGAGGGTCGGCTGCAACACAGTGACTTGGAGGTTGCCGAAGAGAACTTCAAGAAACTCACTGACCGGAATATCATTCTGCCTGTTGATTCAAGCAACAATGGAAAAGCCAAGACGTGCAAACCTCACGGCATTATGCATCACTTCATGCTGCACAGGTCCATGTCTTCAAATTTCATTGCTAAATCTTTTGGTGCCACGAACCAAAGTAATTATCGTCATCTCGTCATCGAGAACCATACAAATGGCACAGCTTCCAGCCCAGATCATCATGGTGCTTCAAGTAGCCACGGCCACCTGAACAAAATTTGTACCTATGTGAAGAAAAATCTGGACAATACAGGGCCAGTCAATAAGATGCGCCCCCGGTCAATAACCGTCTTTGGGACCGCAGGAGAAGCTGTTCATTCCAATCTGACCGGCTGCAAACTGCTGAGGGTGTTGGATCTAAAAGATTGCAATGATTTCGGGGACGCGCATGTGGACAACATATACAAGCTGTTGCACCTCAAATATCTGACCCTTGGAAGCTCTGTTTGCAATCTCCCAGTTAAAATGAAGAAGCTACATTGTTTAGAGACACTCGACTTGAGGAAGACGAAGATAGAAACAATTCCTCTGGAAATCATCAGTCTGCCCCACTTGGCACACCTTTTTGGGAAGATTAAACTGAAGAGGGTAAGTGCCAAGAATTGTAAGAACTTCAACTTGCAGACTCTAGCAGGAGTTGTTGTAGACAGCAACTCTGGATTCCGTGAACTGATGGTTTATATGAAAAAACTGACAAATGTCAAGATATGGTGCGAGATCACTAGCACGGATATCAATCACGCCAAGCTCTCAGAGGCCATTCACAAGTTTGCTCAGGCTGGCACAGATATTTCAGTAGGCCCCCGTTCTCTATCGCTCCATCTGAATAATTCATCCAAAGATTTGCTTCATCAAGGCAACAGAAGGAATGCAACATCAAGCAAGCCTGGTTATCTCAGCTCACTGAAACTGCAAGGAGGCCTGAGTCAGTTCCCTCAGCTTGTCATGTCCCTCCGTGGTCTGAAAGAGCTATGCCTGACATATACTGATATGACAGGGGCTGATCTTCTACAAGGTCTGCGTAAGCTACCGCGCTTGGTTTGTCTCAAACTGGTTGAGGTCGATCTCGCCGATTTGAACATAAAAGATAAGGATTTGCCAAGCCTGCAACGCCTATGCCTTGTGGTGGAAACCCCCAAATTCCCCACAATTAAAGATGGAGCTTTGCCGGGTCTTGTTTCAATCCAGTTGCTTTGTGAACATCTAGTGGGTCTTTGTGGTGTCATAAATGTGCAAGGATTTGAAGCTCTTCAGGAAATCACTCTCGATTCTATGGTCAATGAATCGACCATACAGGTGTGGGAAAATGAAGCGAAGAAGCACCCCAAGAGGCCAAGGGTTTGTTTGCTCAAAAGGGTCGTCGTTCCAGCCGAAACTGGTAGGCCTTTGGTGAAATATGTTGCCTTGTGCCAAGACGACATCAATTGCAACACCGACACCTGCACTGTCGGTCACATGGAAATCTGCACTGTCGATCACCTGGAAATTGACCTCGAGGACCTCACTCTGCAACATAATTCCTGATGTCTAGTCAAGTCAGAGGTGGCCACAGGCCACCTCCACCGGCTCACTCTCCAGAAAGAGTCTGATCAAGTTGAAAGCAATGCAATGCAGTGGAGCATGTGTGCACATTTCCCATGTTGTCCGTTTTGCTCTATGAAAATTGTGGCTGGCTGATCTCCAGTAGTTCTCAACAACGATCTTCATGGTCTGCTTACCTTAAAAATATATTCTTATTTCTGCACATAAACTCTGCTATGATAGTAATGTATTCTTTAAATCCCGCCTGTTATTATCTTGCTGTGAAAGGAAGGATCAGAGGTTGAAGAAAACAAATTGAGCACAATAGATGTAAGCCGACCTCTATCCATTGCACTCATCGTCCATTCAGCAGCCCAAGATATTAGCACTGGTAAGCCCCAACATAAGCATGGAGGTGTGGCACATGCGCTCTGGCCTTCACTCTCCTCATGTCGTGTAGCCAATTTAAGTTCTGAATAAATTGCCACCATGTAGGTTGACAGATACTTCTGTCTGGGTGGCGCGGGTCAACTGGCAAAGTGGCAAAGGATTTTGTTTTAGTTATGTTTAGAAGTAAGATGATGGCACACAAGTGATATGCATCCAAGTAACAGGCACCGGGAAGGAAAATGCAGATGCGCAGAACATTTCCTCTGTGGGGGGATTTCAACAAACAGGCGATGTGCAGTGGAGCAGCGGCTAGTGCATCAAGCAATTGATCCTGTACCAAAGTTGCATGTGCGAGTGCGAATGCGTGAGAGAAGAGGAGGCATTAGAGGATCATTGCGTTACCTCAACTCCGGTGGCGGTGGCGGTGGCGGTGGCGATGTGAGGCTGCTGCCGCCCAACTCATTCGCCGGCCGGCGTGCTTTGCCATGCTCTGGAGCTAGCGGCGGTTGAGAGCCTGCCGGCGTCCATGCCTCTGCCCGTTGTTCCGCTGCCCGTCCCCAAGTTCCTCCAGTCCAGGCGGCGGGTGCGTGCTACAACTCGTCGTCGACGCTACTCCGTCGATCGATCGCCGGAGAGCAGGAGGCTGCGCCTGCGGGTAAAAGTAAAAGACGGGAATGGTTTCTTTGGCCCTCACAGTTTGTTTCTTTAAAGGAAAAAAAGACAAAGATAAAAATAAAATTCCAAGGGAAACGCTTCGAGCCGGAGCGCCTGCGCAAGCTCGCGCCGGCCGCTCGCGCGTCGTTCCTTCGGACCTAATGTCTGTTGTTCGTGCCCGTTGTTTCGGAGTCCTGGACTTCGGAAGTTTCACTAGACGGATTAAAGATATAGGTTGTAGATCTGGTTTAGGTGCATAGTCGGGGGTGTGAGTTGTGGTATGCGTGACTGTGCGTCCGAACAGATGCTACAGCTTGCATGCTCAGGAGAGGCTAAAAACAAACGTCTGTTGTTTATCCACGTCGCGTGTCAACCACCTTGCTGGCGCACGTGCCCATGGGGCCCACCCCATCCTTGTCTCCTTCCTCTGAGTGCCCCGCATCTAGCCCCGTCCACATATTTTACTTCTTTTTCTTTTGAGAAAAGTATACTTTTCGTCCCTCAACTCTTGGCGGAGTTTAGATTTGGTCCCTCAACTTTGAAACCGGACAACTTGCACCCTCAACTACTGAAACCAGACAAGATTCGTCCCTGGTCACGTTTTTGACCGGTTTTTGACCACTTTGACCGGGTTTGACCGTATGAACAGTAAATCTCAAAAAAAATAGCAAAAAATAATGACATTTTTTGGCACCCAAGATACTTGGGTGCACTACGTGCGTACAAATTTTTGGGAGCGAAAAAAAGAAAATTTGGCTTTTTTTTGTGAGCGGAAATTTGTTCACCTAGAATAGATGTTTTGTTTTGTGAGCGAAAATTTGTTCACGAAAATTGGCATGCATATAAGCATATTGGCTGAAAAAAAATCAGATTTTTTTTAAAATTTTCATGGAATTTTTTCGAATTTACTGTTCATCCAGTCAAACCCGGTCAAAATCTGGGCGGTCAAACCAGTCAAAACCGTGAGCAGGGACGAATCTTGTCCGGTTTTAGTAGTTGAGGGTGCAAGTTGTCCGGTTTCGAAGTTGAGGGACCAAATCTAGACTCCGTCAAGAGTTGAAGGACGAAAAGTATACTTTTCTCTTTTCTTTTCCTTCATGCCATCTGTGCTCAGCGCTCAGCGGCCTGGGTGACGAGCGCGGGGGCATGGGGGCGGCTGGATCGACGAGCGCGGACGGCTAGGGACGACGAGCTACTGCCGCATCATCGCCATGGAACCCATCACGGCGGAGCTGCGACCTACTACGGCGCCGACTTCTTTTGCTGCAACCGTCCTCTGATTTTTCTATCATCGGCGATTTTTTTTGCTACATCCATCATGCCAGAGCTGAGACCAGTGATGGCGACGAGATGATTTTTGCTGCAACCAGACAAGGGGAAAGCTGCAACCATGGACACAAGAGCTGGAACCGTATTCCAACGGAGCTGCAACAGCAGTCCGGTGGAGCTGCATGGTCACCACGATCACCATTGGTTTTTGCTCCAACCAGTGTCCAAATTTGTGCTACAACCGGTGTTTGTTTGCTACATTGCACAAGCCAGTGTCAGTTTTTTTTGTTACAATCGGTGTCACACCGTGCTATAACCAGTTCTTTGGATTGCTACAACCGGCTTTGAAAAAAGCTTCAACTGGATATGGGGTAGCTGGAGCTCAGCCACCGCACCGCAAAAAGTTGCAACCGGCGACGACGGCACGGGTTTTTTACTACAACTGTTTTTTTTTTTTTGCTACTACCGGCAACTTTTTTGCTACATCCATTGATGGACTTCCACAATGCTTCACGGGGTGGAGAGATGTTGGTGGTGGGTTGCTGCGGACCATGATGTCGGCGGCGAGCGCGGTGACAAGCAGGGACGACTATGCAGCTTGGAGCGACGGGTGGCGCGTTGCTGCGACCGGAGTCAACACAGCGCGACGCCGCGCATCCTAGGAGCTGCCTGATATGCGGATCGACGGCTAGTGCGGCGACCGGCGAGCGCGCGGGGTGGTGCTTTGAGATCCATCGTGTGCTCGCCATGGAGGTGCGGGCGTGGGGTCAGGAGGAGGGGGGAGGGGGAGAAGACACACGGGAAAGGAGACCCAATCCAACGGCTGGACGCATTCAAATCGGAAGGCTGCACAGATCCGTGCCCTTTTTCTAATTCCATTACTAACTTCTTCGAAACAAAAGCAAAAGAAAGATAACTCGATCCCACCTCGCCTGTTCCCCGCCGTCAGCTAGGTCTGTCCCGATCGACGATGCCACCGCCTGACGCGTCCATGGCCTCCTCCACCTTCAGGCTCCATCCCGATTTCCTCATCAATTTTTTCCGCCACCAGACCCGCGCCAAGGACCAGGCTGCGCGCCCCTTCCCGCCGGCAGACGCTCCGACGTTGTTCGGGTGCGTCGTCGGCACGCAGCGAGGGCAGACGGTGGAGATCTTCGACTGCCTCGACCTCCCCGCCTCCGCAGCCCGCCGCCACGCCTTCCTGGAGAAGAAGAGGAAGAAGGAGCTCTCCCCTGACCTGGACGTCCTCGGCTGGTACTCCACCGGGACCGGTGCAAAGGACACCGACACGCATGAAATCCACAAGGCCTTGATGACGGACGATGCCAATGGAACAACAACAAGAAGAAGAGATTTTTATCTCCTTGTAGTGGATCATGATGCGACGGACGATCACTCCTCCGAGACCAATCTCCGTGTGACCGTCTATGATTGCGTGCTGCATGCTGCTCGTCCCATCTTTGTCCAATCGGACTGCACCCTTGAGTTTCTAGACCTAGACAGAATCTTTGTCGACCAACACAATGGATGTTTCATCTGTCACCCGAACCGATCTGCCGACGACCCCAATGAGAGCGCGCCGCCGCTTCCTGAAAAAGAAGACAAAGGAGACACTGACACACGTGGAATTCGTTGGTCGGTGAGGACGATGCTGCTCGAAACTCCGTCAGGTTTCACCATGTTCAGCATCGATGGACGGTTCCTTCAGTACCCCCATGAGATATGGCTGTGGTTTACTCGTCTGAGCGACGCACGCGCCGCCGTCTCCACCCTCGGTTACATCAAGCTTGCTGATAAAAAACCTCTTGCCTGGGACGCTCATGCTGGCCCCGGCGAGGACCTGGCGAAATTCATCCTAGGGTTCATGGCCACACGTACACAGGAGCTCATTGTTCCGGATCCACAGCTCAAGTATGTCATCGAGAGGAAACTCAACGTCTGCTGTTTCGTCGATGCAACAATTGTTCATGAGCTGACGTGGGGACTAAATTACGTCCTGGGTGAACTCGTACCTGAAGAAAGGGACAACCTAATTACCGACGAATGCCATCTCCCGCCGAGCAAGGAGCTGGAGAAGAAGATAAGGGCATACGGATTCAACATCTCGCCGCGAATCGGCGAATGATTGACAGGGAGTTCATAAGCACCGTTGGCCACCTGTACAGCCTAGAATATATTTCAGAGGGTTTTTCCATGTACTTGCGCCGTACATTTGCTCACTGCTTTCCTCGGAGTCATCGCATGTCTGACCTAGAGTTTGCAAAAGCCGTTGCAGACGGTCTCCGTTCATCCGAGGAAATGGTGACACCGAAAGATGACAGGTACAGCAAACAAGAAATATTGAAGTTCACTGATTTTATTTTGGAAGCTCCTGAATCGAAAAATCATGATATATCACGTCTCAAGCATATGGAGGCAGCAGCTAGTGAAGATCCTTTGGCGGTTCTCGACAAGAAAAATCCATGTCTCGAACGTATGGAGCCAGTAGCTAGTGAAAATTGTTCTGCTGTTTCTGAACAAAAAAGGTCAGTGGAGTTCTGGGGCAAAGCTGAAGCGAAGGGCAAGGACCCGAAATTTCAAGTTAAGACTGAGGTTGCAACTTCAAAACCAAAGGCCGTGGAAAAAAATAAGAAGGGCGATGACAACGATAATGAGGTTGATACTGTTGATGGCATCGATTCTGATTCAAGTGACGACGAGGAGGAAGAAGAAAGACCGAAGAAGCCGGAAAATAGGAAGAAGAGAGCAACCAGAAGTGTGTTGAAGATGCCTGCTTCCAATAAGAAGGCAAAGGTCGCAACACAACACCGTGTGGCAAGAATTAGACAAGCAAAGAGGACACGCAAATATGGTTTGCAGGATGAAAGCAAAGGGGAACCCGTCCTCGACTAGTACCGTCATTCTGGCCTTTCATGTACCTTGGTGGGATTGCTTTTCTTTTTCATACGTCTCGACCATACAACAAATTTACGGGTGGGCGACACTCGGTGTTCACGAGAAAAAAGAAAAGATAATAGAAAGCATGTCAATGGATTTTGTTTACTTGTACTCTTTCCATGTTGCTCAGAACACGATGAATTAATCTTAACTTGATGCCTTCGAAAATGCCCTTCAGAAAATAGATTCACTTGGACGTGTATGAGTACGTAAATATTTTTCTCTCACTAGTTCCTGGCATTTGCTGTTCCTTCCTTCCGCCGCCTAGCTAGCTCCCACAGTTATAATTCCTGAAACAAAGTGGTAGGGCCAGTTCTAGCTTGGTATACTTCAGTTATAATGCCGGCGGTTTTAACCGTAGGCATACTGCCCGAATCCTGTGGTGGTAGTTGTTGGTCAATAATTGTTATCTCTTCAGAAACTGTTGTTATCCCTTTAGCTTTCAGAATTTTAGAAACTATTGTTATCTCCTTAGACTACTTGATACAGAAACTGCTTCATGGACAGAACCGAAGTGGAATGCTATTGCTGCTCCATGCTCCTGGGCCCGGCCTTAGTTAAATTTTGTTGTTGTTCTTAACTTGAACTGCCGATTATGCTGTAGCATTTAATCATTCCTCCTGTGGAAGTAGCCTATTAATCGAGCGCTCTGATCTTTATACTCCACATGTTTTCCGTACATGTATGAAGTGATGTACAACCAATCAGTTAATCTTGAGCAAGTTGCTTTCCCATCATAGGGAACTAAATATGCTCAACAGACTGTATGTTGCCTCACTTTCATATCTAGTTGAGGATAGATTCCGGTACTCTAGCTCCCAAACTTACGTTGGAGTGTTTTTTATTTAACATATGACTGCAATGAAGGTTGTCAATAAAGAGCTGATAGGGATGAGGAAGACTGTTAGGATTGAAGATATAGGAGTATGTAGCATCCTACTGTTTACCAGATTCCTCATGTTTTCAAGATCTTCATGAAATCGTAAGGGAAATATGTAGATACAGCTAAATAAATGGGGTATCTCCTGTTTAGACCATGTGCATATTGATTCTTGAATGCATGATGTCCTATCGAATCAGGGATTAAAGAAACATTCTATTACTATAGAGAATATTTGTAGGAAACATTTCCCACTGGAGATTCAAGGAACAATTCAGTGAATGTAGTTTCTATTTCCCACTCGAGAATATTTGTAGGAAAAATTTCCCACTGGAGATTCTATTACCATGATGTCCTATAGTATATGCTCTGCCTCGCGTACATCGTCGGCAACCAATTTTCTTTTTTTGCCCAATCACAACAGTGTGCCGCTACTGTCCCACGACCTCACGAGAAAGTGCAAATATAAACTAATAGGTATAATCACTACTCTAGACCAGCCGATCAGCAATTGAAGCCCACTTGTAAGATCAATCCGTGAATCTACTCAGAAAATTGCTCGCAAGTAGCCTTGCCACCAGGAGTCCATGGTGACTCTCCATGCGTCCAGCCTCCATGAGTCCATGGCGACCAGCATGGCTGCATTGACGACCTGATATCTCCTGAGCCCCACTTCTCAACTCCTCCTCTTCGTGGTTGGAGTGGCCGCACACTTCCACATCGCCTCGATATGCACCCAATAGCGAGGGTGAAGGAGTTGTCTGTTTCGCGAAGGCTGTTGCCGTGTGAGCTCCTTGTGGATGTCGGTCTTGTGTCATGCCATCATGCCAAATGCATTCAGAGGAGAGATGGATATCTCTACTATTAAAGGGGATCTGGTTAAAATTGTTATTTCCGGGCTGCTAACTGATGCGTCCGAAAGTGCTGTTCTAAGTCCGCCCCTCCTCTCGTCCCCGCGTGGCGACGGGAGGGGAAAACCCTAGCCGCCGCCAACCGCCGCCCTCCCCACCTCTCCCTCTCCTCCCCCGTCGCCCCAGGGCGCGGCCGGGCAAAGCCGGGCCGTCGCCGGCGGCAGGGGAGGCATCCTCGTCCCCTCACGCGATGGGTCGGCGCGGGCCGACTTCTTCGAGCCGGGGTGTGGTGCGGCCGGGCACCATGGCGTGGTGGCTCCTCCGGCGCGCCTGGAGCAGCTGCGGCGTGGCGAATCGGCGCGGTGGTCTGCGCCTTGGAGGGGCGGCGGCTTCGGCCCCGATCTCTAGGCGGCAAGGAGGTGGATGGCACCGGATCTCCTGGCTGTGCGTGCACCTTGGGGGATCTGGGGCCCGGTCTTGGGGGCTGGCGGCGGTGGATCTGGGGCCCCCGGCCCTGATCCGATCTCCTCCGGCGGCGGTCCTAGGGTTCCAACTCGCGCCGAGATTTTGATCGACCGGATGCATGTCCCCATCGATCTGGCTGCAGTGTCGTGTTCCGGAAGGCTCCGCCGGGAACTCCCTTGGGCGATTCATGCCTGGAGATTGCTGGATCGGGTGGGATTCGGTCGTGCGCACCCGTGTTTTTCTCTGACCGTTTGGTTTCAGAGGGAGCGTTGCGAAGCTCTGCTGGCTGTTACCATCATGGGGTATGCTTTCTCGTTCTATGGTGAAGTCAGCTGGCGGAGAATGTCATGGAAGCTGAGATCTGAGGACTAGCAATGGTGATTCGAGTCTCTGTGGCGATGAGGAATTGGCTTGGTGATTCGTGACTTGGAGCAGCGGCATGCTAGTGGGGGCGACTGCACAGGAGAAGTCCAAAGTCTTTCTTTCAGGATGAAAATCCAAGGTCTGGCCTTAATTGGTTGTGTCTGGCAATGGCCTTGTTGAAGGCATTGTTTTTGAGAGCGAGGACTTTCTTCAGGGTGAAAACCTAAGATCGATGATCGGGCGACGACGGTGTTTGTGCACTGTTCCCTTATTGGAGGCGTCGCTTTTGGAGAAGCTGGACTTCTGGTGCTGTCTTGGTGGTGTTAGTGCTGCTGTTTCAGGGAATAGATCATTGCAACGGGACTTTTCTTTTTCGTAATTCTTCTTTCTTTTTTTGGATGTGTGCATCCGTAATGTCACTAGAGCATTGCGTTGTTGCAGAGGCTGGGTGTAATTGGTATCTCCGCGATATTAATATATGCTCTTTATCGAAAAAATTAAAGGGGATCTGCCGTCGTAGTCGTGATGGTTCGACCACCTCCCCCGTTCCCCGTTGCTCACGATCGATAAAAAGAATCTAAGAATCAGCCCACCGCTCCCCCATTTCCGCACAATCCGCTCAAAAAACAGAAACAACGAAAAAGAGAAGAAAAAATCACTCCCCACGATTCAGCCCCCACGAACTCACGTCCCTCGCCCCCGATCCCCTCTCTTCCCTCTCCCGAAAAAATTCGCCACCACCAAGCACCCACACGCCACCTCGCCGGCCCAGATCTCGATCTGCCGCCGCGGCTCCCCTCCCCGTCAGCCTCATGGTCGCGGTGGTCGCAGTCCTGTCCATGGATGATGCCGCTTCCCTCCTCGTAAGCCTTGTGATCGCGGTGGCCCGTGGCCGTGGCCGCCCGCTCTGCACGATGCCCCTCCCTTCCCCGTCACCATTCCCGTCGCCTCGCCCTCGTGTTGGTCGCCGTCGCGCCGTCTCTATACGTAGACACCCCCACTATTCAGTTCCACGGGTCCTAAACTCCTAATTGTTTGTTGAATTTCAGGTAAATATTGTGGGACATGAGAGCCACCATAGCTTTTGTCCGTTGAGGTCGTTGACTCCTACATCCGTCAATTGGTAAGCTTCCCTGCGGCATACTACCCTTGAAGTTTCTGTTTCCATAACGTGACCCTGTAGGTAAATTGCTTTTTTCGTGTGGGTCATCTGTAGCCTGTAGATGGGCTTCTATTGTCCTGAGGACGGTGCTGTTGCGAACATCGATCATCCTCGTCTCGCAACTGGTGAGCCAGTTGAAGTCCACAATGAAGTACAATGTAATGAGCTTAATTATATGACTACTTTTACTATTTCTACATACATGCTTTATTATATCACAGTTCTGCTCTTTGGGTATGCACTTAATTTATGGGAGAGCCAAAAACTTTTATAAAAGAGCATACCCATCTTGAACCTTTAGAAGTCAGACTGGTGAAATAATTGTCATTTTTAGGCAATTGGTAGTGAAGACAGCCTTGCGTAGTTGACTCGTCACACATATGTCATAAACTTAGAACACACTTTTGGCTGGATATGTGATGATGTAGTTCGGTCACCATTGGTGAAGTGGATAAACTTAGAACATATTGTCATTTTTAGGTTGTTGGTAGGGAAACAACTATAATGACTAGGTTGAGAGGTGGAGCGGATAGTTAACACCATGCAGTTCAACGATGTATCGACCCCTCAGACGTGAGCAGGGCGCCTTTGGAGCTGCTTGAAGCAAGACAGGCAGCATGGCATTCTCAAGCTCAAGTTGTCGCGATGGCTCGTCGACCTGATAGATGTTGCGCTCAAGTGATGCAATGTGCGCTCAAGTGGTCGAAGCAGAAGAAGAAAGGCCATCTGTAGTGTAGTCTTGCTGGCTGCAGTCTTATATACTAAGCTGAGCAAAGCAGAGGAAGCAAAGGAAGAGATGTATGCGTAACAAGTTGTCAACTATGTAATCTTAGTGTCAAGTGACAAGTGTGTAGGAGTATTTCGCTCGCATGTTTTCAGTAGTCGCGGTGAGATTCTTAATTTCACCATTAATTAGTGTGAATTATCATCAAAGCTGATCAGTTGATGCAAGGGATTTGTGTATGTAAAAGCATTGGATCTGATGTATGCAGGCATCTGTCACTAGATTTCTTTCTATGTTTTCATCTGTTGTATGTTCCCTCCTAATATCATTTTTTCATGAATAATAACAAGCACAAGATCCCAGCAAGAAGATTACTTCTGTGCTTGAACTATTCCAAATGACTGCTATCTTTCGGAGAAGAACAGGTATGTGTGCCCCATCTAGAAAAGCTTATACTTCTACAATGCAGAATTTATTTGTTGCATTAGGAAGGCGCCAAAAAGCATGTTTCCTGAACTTCTGTTTGTCTGGCGTGTAGAAGCTCGGGAGCATCCAAAGATGGTTGATAGCAATTAGCTCAGAGAACAGAACAACTTTGGAACTCATAATCTTGTGCTTTTCCATTTACTTTGATCGGCAAAATCTTCCTAAGGGTAGTTTCAGTTTGATTTAGGAATTTACATTTTCTTACAATCTTGTTTGTAAATAAATTTTCAGGTTTGTTCGTACGCCATCCCGTCCGACGCTCGTCACCGTTGGCCTGCCATGGCAAGAATGAACTAGATTGTATCATCAGTTTGTCACCTCCCAATCGTTACTTTGGAAGCTGATTCTGCAATTTAAAAACCTTTCTTGAGCTTTTCTGGTCTCTTTCTCCATATTAATATGTTAGAAGAGATTGTGCTTTTCACGGATTTAGAATATGTGGCTATATATCCATGGGCAGTTTTCGCTTATTACCAATAGGAAGCAGATAACATGAGCATGCATGTTTGCAAAATTTGGCACGCTTCTGGCTCTCAGTATGTGTTTGTGCTTGATCGATTGTTTGCCTCATGGTATTTAGTTATAAGTTTTCCTTGATTATTAGCATTTGTGTATGAATGCTTGCAGGAGTGGGATGAATCGACTAGATTGTCGTCCAAGTCGTTTCTCACCTTTGACGTTGTTGCGTCTAGACCATCGCTCATCTCCCACATATGTATGTCTGGCTAAGCACTCTAATTTTTGTTATACGGTGCACATATATGCATTTGCTACTGTTTTTGTTCAGGTATATCTATTTTAGTGTGCTCAATGTCAATCTATTCATTGTAAGGAGCACATTAAAATAGATTAAAGCAATGCAATGAAAGGAGCTTCTAACATGCTTTCATTCATTTCTTGGTCTAATTAAAATGATACTTTATTGAAACACATGTGCAGAAGTAATATATGTCAATCGATGCTAAATTTTCATATAAACACACATGTAGGTCTTGGCACATGACATGTTATTTCTGATATTGTTGTGTTTCAATGCTACAAATCTGCATTTCTATTACTTATTCTTACTGAACAAACAAGGCTCCGATGCAAGACTTCTCCTTTTGTCATTTGATTAAGAAGATAAACTCTTATACTAGCTATTTTTTTTTCTGCAATTGAAGATTCACTTCTAATGTGCTAAGAGCTACTTATGTGTTTTTAATTCTTTATTGTTTAGGAATGGCATGACGAAGGAGGCAGAGAGGAAATGTTTTATAAATCAAGAAAAACATGCTGAAACTTGGTAACGTTGCAGAGAAGGTAAATAGAAGTACGATATTTCCATGAAAGCTTCATCTTCTTATTCTCTATTTGTGTTGTAGGAAATGGCGATCAGTTGATCTTTAAATTATGTAGCCTGTCTAAAAACCTTAACTATGGTCTAGCTTTTGAGGTTCTGATACGACGTAATAAAAATTACCATTTGGACAAAGTAAAAGGTACTTATTTATTGAAATATTTTTTATTCTTTTTGTAGGATTTGTCCATGATTCTCTTTCTTAAATTTGGTGTTTTGTTGTGTTTCAAAGTAGGCCTTTTTACAAGTTATCTCTTGTATATGTTGATGCTTTGTTTCTAAGATGCATTCTCAATGATACTCATATCTTTTTTGCCTCTCTATGCAATGAGAGGAATGAAAATATGTGAATTCTGAATCTGATATTATGTATCCTAACCATTATATGGCCTCTTGTTTCTATTCTCTCGGTTGTAAGCTACATCTCGTCGCTCTGGGACAAAGGAGGCAATGGTGGCCAAAGCAACATCTTCCCCACCTAAGTCCTCCAAATCTGGCGTCTGGGCATCGAAAGATTGGATCATGAGGAATGGAGTTTGCATGCGATGCATTTGGTGTGAGAGGAAGAGATGTCTCGCATGCACTCTTGATGGGTTGGGGTGTGGCAGGTTGGGATACTGTACAAGCTAGATGTAGTTGCCCCCATCTCTTATACATGTTTGTTCGCTCAGGGCACATTATAATTTAGTTATAACATGGATTTCATTTATCATGTAAATTGTACCATCAAATTTTGGATCTTAATGTTTGCTTCCTTTTCAACATTTATTCATGGTTTTGTTTGCAGATTCTGAATGTTATTTAGTATTCCCTCCATTGGCAAATATAAGATTTTCCAACATTCTTTCTGATTAGGATATATAGACACGTTTTAGCGTGTTTGTTCACTCATTTCAGTTCATAAGTAGTCCATATTAAAATATTAAAAAAACTAATATTTTTTAATGGAGGACGTATAATGGAGATCTTAATTTTTACTACTCCATATGACTCATATTAATTGTCGTTGATTTGGTTGTACCAAATCAGTGACAATAAGTATGGTTTGGAGCAAATAACATTTAGAAAGGGATGGTAGTAGCAAGAAACTTAACTTGTCCTCTAACTGATGTCGAAGAAAATGTCCCGTTGGGAGGAAGGAGTGGGTGCTTGGTTGTTGAGAATGACATTGATATTTAGGTGAGTAAACTGATGCATGACATTGGAGTATCATTTTGTTAATGTCTCTAGCATATCTATATTGTCTCGTGGCAACGCACGGGCATTTAGCTAGTAAGCTCTAATGGATAAGATATTAAGAAGGTTGAACGAAAAAAATGATAGACACCAACAACGCAACTATATGCGGGCCTTTTCATGTTTATTGTTTAAACAAAAATTTTAAACGGGTTGGACGATAGAACCCAATAGCTTGTGAGACCCAAGTGGGTAGGAGTACTTACTCCTACAGTACTAAACCATATGTGTGTATTCTCTTTTCATTGCTTATCTTTGTTCATGATGTATCTTAGATTAACGTTCACGTCACAACCCTCGACTTGCCACTTAGTTTATCTGGTTATTTGATGAGTCAAGTATAGTTATCCATCTTAGATAATATGTACACATGCAGACAAGCTTACAAACTTAGTCCCACTCAAGCTATGCCTGTCTGGATATGCATAACAACACGTACAACATCACAAACTAAACTCCCAAAAGCGGCCAAATCTAGATCAATGTTTGGAGTGGAAAGTGGAAAAAATGAGTCATTGGTCCTTATCGAGCATTCCTTACAACCAGATGATATGCGCAACAAAAAGCAACTTCGAGGAACAATCCAAAATGACACTACTAAAGTAGTACCACCAAACACAACATACCAAATGATTGGTTGGATAAGCTTAGGAGCTCTTTTTCAAAAAGTGAGTGCAAAGATGAAAAGAAACCATGCCACGACAGCTATAAATACACCTGAACCATCAAGGTTACCTTCCATCATCCAAGACTTCATACATCTAGAGCACAAACATCAAAGCCAAGCAAGCGGTAGTAACCACAAATCCACCATGAAGACCTTTATCTTTTTCCTCCTTGCCATGTCGATGAGCATGGCCACTAGTGCTAGGCACCTAAACCCTAGCGTCAAAGAGTTGCAATCACCACAACAATCATTTTCCCAACAACCACAACAACCATTTTTGGGACAACAATCTTATCCCCCACAAAAATTATTTCCTATACCCCAACCACAATTCCCTCAGCAATCACAACAACCATTCCACCAGCGGCCCCAACAACCATTCCCCCAGCAACCACAACAACCTTTTCCCCAATCCCAACAACTAGTCCCCTTGCAATCACAACAACAATTTCCCCAACCACAACAACCATTCCCCTGGCAACCACAACAACCATCCCCCCTACAACCGCAACAACAATTCCCCCTACAACCGCAACAACAATTCCCACAACAACCGCAACAACCATTCCCCCAACAACCAGAACAAATAATTCCCCATCAATCACAACAACCATTCCCCCAGCAGCCCCAACAACCATTTCCCCAACAACCTTTTCCCCAACCCCAACAACCATTCCCCTGGCAATCACAACAACAATTTCCCCAACCACAACAAACATTCCCCTGGCAACCTGAAAGATCGTGGATGTCGCCTAGAGGGGGGGGGGGTGAATAGGCGCTTTAAAATAATTACGGTTTAGGCTTGAACAAATGCGGAATAAACCTAGCGGTTAATTTGACAAGCACAAAACCTAACTTGACTAGGCTCACCTATGTGTACCAACAACTTATGCTAAGCAAGATAAACAACTAAGTGATAGCAAGATATATAACAAGAAACAATATGGCTATCACAAAGTAAAGTGCATAAGTAAAGGGCTCGGGTAAGAGATAACCGAGGCACGCGGAGACGACGATGTATCCCGAAGTTCACACCCTTGCGGATGCTAATCTCCGTTTGGAGCGGTGTGGAGGCACAATGCTCCCCAACAATGCCACTAGGGCCACCGTATTCTCCTCACGCCCTCGCACAATGCAAGGTGCCGTGATTCCACTAAGGGACCCTTGAGGGCGGTCACCGAACCCGTACAAATGGCAACCCTTGAGGGCGGTCACCGAACCCGTACACTTTGGCAACCCTTGGGGGCGGTCACCGGTACCCGTCAAATTGCTCGGGGTGATCTCCACAACCTAATTGGAGACCCCGACGCTTGCCCGGAGCTTCACCACAATGGAATGTGGCTCCGAGGCACCACCAAGCCGTCTAGGGCGCCAAGGCACCCAAGAGGAACAAGCTCAAGGGTGCTCAAACACCCAAGAGTAATAAGCTTCTCAACTACTAACTTCCACGTATCACCGTGGAGAACTCAAACCGATGCAACTAATGCAATGGCAAGGGCACACGGAGTGCCCAAGTCCTCCTCTCCCAAATCCCACCAAAGCAACTAATGCTAGGGAGGAAAATGAGAGGAAGAACGAAGAAGAACACGAAGAACTCCAAGAACTAGATCCAAGGGGTTCCCCTCACTTAGAGGAGAAAGTGATTGGTGAAAATGTGGATCTAGATCTCCTCTCTCTTTTCCCTCAAGAAGGAGCAAGAATCATTGGAGGGATTGAGAGATAGGCAAGCTCAAGAAGGTCAACAATGGGGGGAGAAATGAGCTCAAAGGATAAGAAAACCGTTGGGGAAGAAGACCCCTTTTATAGGGCCACCCCAAATCCAACCGTTACCCGTGCAGGACGCGCACAAGCGGTACTACCGCTCTTGCGAGCGGTACTACCGCTCGTGCGGTAGTAATTCAAAAACAGCAGGCAATCAACAAGAAACTGGAGCGGTAGTGCCGCACCAAGCGGTACTACCGCTCAACTTAAGCGGTACTACCGCTTAAGCTTTCGCAGGACAGAGGAAACAGAGGAAGTGGGGTAGCACTGGAACGGTAGTACCGCAACAAGCGGTACTACCGCTCCACTACCGCCCCACTACCGCTTAGGGAAAAATAACACCAGAAGAAAACACGGTAGTGCAGCGGTAGTAGGGGCGGTAGTACCGTGTCAAGCGGTACTACCGCTCCACTACCGCTTTACTACCGCTAAACGAAAAAGAATGCCAGTAGAAATCACGGTAGTGCAACGGTAGTAGGGGCGGTAGTACCGTGTCAAGCGGTACTACCGTGGTCCCGAGCGGTACTACCGCTTTGGTGACAGGTAAACTGCCCAGACAAACAATAAACCCTGAACTGCCATAACTTCTGCAAATGAGCTCCGAATTGAGCAAACTCAAGCTTGTTGGATAGAGGACGACAAATACTATCCAACAGCGACTGGTTATATTAAGAAGTGGCAGTAGAGAAAATACCAATGATATAGAGATGAGAAACCTCTATGAATGAAGAACCGGCATAAACTCCAACATCGAAAACATCATAGAAGATGCATATATGAACTCCGTTTTCGATGACCTCGAGCTTGTCATGAAGATGACCAAAAGCTCAAAGACTCACAAAGAGAAACACCAAACACAAACCAAGAAATATGATGCAAGGATGCAATGGTTTGAGCTCTCTACGAAGATATGATAAAGCTACTCACTTGAGAGCCCCCCTTGATAGTACGGCTATCGATCCTATAACCCGGTCTCCCAACTACTACCATGAGACCGGTAAAATAGAAAACCTATCAAGGGCAAACCTTTGCCTTGCGCATAGTCCACTTGAGCTGGATGATGACGATCTTGACCTCCTCAAGTTGGACCACCTTTCTTGATTGCGCCGGCTCGATGAAGACTAGCTGATTGCTCCCCCATACTCCACTATGGGTGAGCCACTCTTCGGCACATCTTCACAAGTCCATTGTCACCACAATGGACAGCAAGCTTCAAGCATGTGATCTCTTCGTGATGCTCCACTTGAACTTGCACACCGCAATCTTGATGACGATCACCACTTGATGTCATCCTCCATGGGTTGTGTGATATCTTCCTTTTGATGCACGCCCATGGAAACAAACCTAACCCCACAAAGAACTCTTGCATAGAACATGGGTTAGTACACAAAGCGTAATGGACAATGCTTACCATACCGTGAGATCACTTGATCCCACTCGGTACATCTTCTACGCTTTGTGTGTTGATCAACTCGAATCACTCTTCATATTTAGTCTTGATCAACCTTGAATCTTTCCAACTCTCTTCATTAGGATGATGTCTTGAAGGTAAACATGAATGTTCACACAATCTCCTTCTTCAAGACATGCTTGCAATAGGCTCATCTCTTACATGACCAATCTTTGGATAACTCCATGAATAACCTTGGTCAACACATATTCTTCTTCAAATCACCTTGAGACCAACAAATGGTCTACAAGTCAAGCCTATGGACAAACCCTTCAAATATAACTCAAGGCAACCATTAGTCCATAGAGATTGTCATCAATTACCAAAACCAAACATGGGGGCAGCACATGTTCTTTCACAACCACAACAACCATTCCCCCTGCAACCACAACAACTATTCCCTCAGCAACCGCAACAACCAATTCCCCAGACCCAGCAACCATTCCCCCAACAATCAGAACAACTAATTCTCCAGCAATCACAACAACCATTCCCCCTACAATTGCAACAACCATTCACCCTACAACCCCAGCAACTACAACAACCATTCCCCCTACAACCCCAACAACTGCAACAACCATTCCCTCAACAACAAGAACAAATAATTCCACAACAGCCACAACAACCATTCCCACTGCAACCACAACAACCATTCCCCCAGCAACCCCAACAACCACAACAACCATTCCCCCAGCAACCAGAACAATTAATTTCTCAGCAACCACAACAACCATTCCCCATGCAACCGCAACAACCATTCCCCCAACAATCCCAGCAACCGCAACAACCATTTCCCCAGCTTCAACAACTATTTCCCCAACAACCAGAACAAATAATTCCCCAACAACAACCATTCCCCCTCCATCCACAACAACCATTCCCCCAGCAATCCCAGTATCCACAACAACCATTTCCCCAGCTCCAACAACCATTCCCCCAGCAACCACAACAAATAATTCCATAACAACCCCAACGACAATTCCCCCTGCAACCACACCAACCTCACCAACCTTATCCACAACAACAACCATATGGGAGTAGTGTTATAGGCGTCGGTGACCAATGAAATGAAGAGTTGTAATAATAGAAGGGTGGATCATCGTTGTTTAGTCAATGGAGCGTTCAATGTAACGATGATAAATAAAGTGATGTGCACCATCATGTGTAACCCCGACATGTACTAGTTCAACCATGGGAATAAAGGAGAAAGAAAGTTCTTGTCATAAGGACATTGCTGGTTCTTGTCACAATATATTCTTATGCATCATCTACCGATTTATGAAGTGAAGTCATATGAACCTAACATAACTAATGTTTGTGAAACTTGGTTGAAACTGAAATACTACTAATTAAGGAATAAGGAGTAATTGCAAATTATCTCTTTGGTGTCTAGCCATATAAACTATGTGACCTCTTGTCGGGTCAGGTTCTGGATTGTAGATAGACACATATTTTTCCACACAATAGCTGAGATGCATATGAGGCAACATATGCTATTTCTGCATCTGGTTTGTAAATGTTGGCTGAGGCACCTGACAACTAACACTTAATAACCTGTACGTAAACCATGCAGTTGGCGCTAACAGACCCGATCACGCCGTGGAATGAAATGTGCGACCGTGCACAATGTGCAGTTGGGCCGGTCCTATAGCTGTTGTAGCGCGACGCGCGGATGGTCCAGAGGCCATAGATGTTTTTCCCCTTTTTAAAAACAAATTTCATTTGTCTTCTAGTTTTTTATTTTTTATTTTTTATTTATTTTAATATTTTCAAATTAAAGTTTCAAGTTTATGTTCTAAATTAAAATTTAAATGTTTTTCTTCAAATATTTGTCTTTATTATTTACGCTAATAATTTAAAATAACTGTTTTAAGTTACTGACACAAAGGCTAAATTGTTGGACATCGTGAAATGGCCTAAATTTTTTTCCTTGACCTACCATGACCTATTGATAGCACCATGCCAAGTCGGGGCACTCCTATGCAGCGCTGCACGCGCCCGTTAACGATCGGGCGCCTGCAGCGTCGGTGGAATGGGTTGGCCCAATAGCGTGCAACCCGGTTGTTGTTTTTTTTTCTGTCGATCTAGTGGAAAAAAATCGCCCAGATTTTCTATTTGTTACGAAAATAAAAATATGAAATCAAAAAAGGTTCATCCATTTGAAAAAAAGTTCATATCTTCAAAAAAGGTTCATCAATTTTGAAAAAAGTTAATCACTTTGAAAAAGAGTTCATCAAAATTAAAAAAAAAGTTTATCCAATTTGTAAAAAGTTCATTAAATATGAAAAAAGTTCATAAAAATTCAAAAAAAGTTCATTGAACTGAAAACCAAGTTCATAAATCTCAAAAAAGTTCATCCATTTTCAAAACGAGGTTCCTCAAATTTTTAAAATTTCATTGATATTAAAAAAAGTTCATAGATTTAAAAAAAAAAATTCAACCGGCGCTAGATGGGACGGCCTATTTAGGAACGCCACAGGCGCCAGTTAACGAAAATGCACGTTAACTGGCGCCTGTGGCGCCAAATAGGAAATGCCGCCAAGTTGTTTTGATTTTTTTTGAACTTTTCATTTTCTACAATCATTTTGGCGAAAATAGGCTAATAAATGCCCGCATGTGTCACGACAAGAAAATGGTCTCAAAAGTCATTCGAACCAGGCTTTGAATGCCTTCCATGGGCATGGCCCATTAGTGGCAAAAGTTGGACTCATTCCTGAGATGTACAAAAAAAGACCATGTTCATCAAACGTGTCCGGATCGGCCGGAAGGGTCAGTGTGTGAGCACCTCAATTTTTGACATCCGCGAAATGGCACCAATATTTTTTCCATAAGCTTGTATGACCAATTCATGGTACCATGTCAAGTGGTTCTCTCATAGGACAAGTTTTTATATTTTTGAAACATCTTACTCAATAAAGACAAATAGATGGTCCACACGTGTCGCAACATGTAGACGTTGTCAGAAGTCGCTCAAATAAGGCATAGATGCCTCAAATGCCCATGTCAGGATACTGCAAAAAATTGGGGTCATTTATCCATAATGGAAAAAAGACCACCAGTTGAGAGGAGGCTTTCGGACTAGCCAGACAGGTGCACCCGTGTGCATGTATTTTTCTAAAGTTTAAATGCCTCTTTTATTTCAAATCTGAAACTTCCATAATCATAAATCAACATGAACAAATTCCCAAGAGTTGATAAAATTGTGAACAAAATTTCAAAGCATGGACTTTTTTAAAATTCCTCAACATATTCCAAAACATGAATAAAATGGGAGCATTTTTTCGAAATTCCTGAACATTTTCTAAAATTGCGAATAAAATTATAAAATAAGAACATTTTAGATATGCCCTACAATATTACTTTTTTAATAAGTTTCGGAAATAAAAATAAATGTGAAAATCGAGAAAAAATAAATAGCATAAAAAGAGAAGTAAAAAAGAAAAAAGAGAAAAGGAGAAAAATGTTGTGGCCTTGGTTCAAATTGTCAACTCCATCGTCCCCACGAGCGCTTGTTTGGCTGGCCCAAGCGCGCGGTCGTGCTCGCCTGCACGGAGCAGAGGGGTGGGGAGTTTGGTCCCACCTCACCGAACGACTTAAATAGCCGTGATTGTGTTAGCGACCGAGCTCCTTTTAGTAAACAGTCACACCGGTATTTGAGCTCGAGCTCAAATGCACCCTCATGAACAGTAAAAACGAAAAAAAAATCAAAACATTTCAAAAAATTCTGAATTTTTTTTGGGATGAACTTTGACAAATGTTTTAAGTGCTTGCAAAGTTTTACCATGAGATCACATTCGAGGAAGGCATGACAAAAAAAACAAAAAACGATGCTCTGAAAATGCTACTTTTGAAAGCATTTTGAAACACTAATTTTTTTTTTGCCACGCCTTACACAAATGTGATCTCATGATGAAATTTTGCAAGCACTTAGAAAATTTGTCAAAGTTCATCATAAAAAAAAATCAGAATTTTTTGAAATGTTTTAATATTTTTTTGGATTTTACTGTTCATGCAGGTGCATTTGAGCTCGAGCTCAAAAGGGTACTTTCCGTCACACCGCTCCTTCTTTTCCTGCGGTGTCCTACCGCTGGGCCATTCTGCAGCCGAAAGGCCTGTCCCTTTTTCCCTTGGGCTTGATCGTAATGGGCTCATTAGCCTAGCTTCGCCCCGGGCTTTTTATTTTCCTTTTCTTTCTAGTTTCACATATTTCTAAATTTATTCAAACAACTCAAAATTTTAATCAAAAAACTCATAATTCATCAAAATCATTCATAATTCATTTAAAAAACTCAAATTTATTCCAATTTTAGGATATTTACATTGTTTTTAATAAAATTTCAGATTTGAAAATAAACCCTAAACTACGTCATCGTCATAGTCATAGAGGTCGATAACGTCCACCTCGACGCGGTCGCCGTCATGGCACCATCGCCATCATCTTGGTCGTCGTTGATGTCGTCGAGGAACGTGAGCCCGTCGTCTACCGCCTACATCTACTTGTGGATGGCGGCCAGATACCCTACCTCGTCCGGGTCTTTGAACAACAATGGTGGAACCCATCTCGACGCCTTCTCGGGATTGCTGATCCCATGCAGTAGCCCCGACATTTCGTCGGGGTCGCCCGCCTCTCTTAGCGCGGCCACTTTTGGTGGGATCTGGACCTCCAACGCTGCTTGGGGGTGACCGGTCGGGGTAGGGCCGTGTGGTGGCTGACATACGCCATTGGAACAGGATGGTGCGTGCGGGGCCAGACACGCACCGCCGGTGCGCAAGCGCGGATGTCCATCCGCCGGTGCTCGTTTAAAGGACGTCCGCGAAGTTGGGCCCATCCCAAAACTCACGACGACCCAAGGGTATTCCAAATGCCACCGGGATGCCGCCATCGATCTTCACGGGAGGCGACGGAGCTGTCCACCATGTAGCCGTCGACACTGATGTGCAACTCCCTCGGCAGGCGCGCGGCCAGCTGCACCAGTATGCCATACCGGTCGAGCTCCTCCTCTTGCAAAATGGAGAGGCTGGACGGCCACGAGCCCGCCGGAGCCGCTCCTCGTCGCCGCCATCTCCCAGCACCAGCATTGTTAGGTGACATCATCGGGTGGAGGGGCGCTGGGGAAGAAGTGTGGCGGGGGGAGTCTGGTGGCCGTCGTAATGCCACCATTAATGGTGGCTCTAAAATCCTCACAACCTCGGGAATTGTCATGTCGAGGAACCCGCACTGCCTCAGGAACAACACCCACCTCGCACTGTTGGAAATATGCCCTAGAGGCAATAATAAATTGGTTATTATTATATTTCCTTGTTCATGATAATCGTGTATTATCCATGCTATAATTGTATTGATTGGAAACTCAAATACATGTGTGGGTACATAGACAACACTGTGTCCCTAGTAAGCCTCTAGTTGACTAGCTCGTTGATCAAAGATGGTTAAGGTTTCCTAGCCATTGACATGAGATGTCATTTGATAACGGGATCACATCATTAGGAGAATGATGTGATGGACAAGACCCAAACTGTAAACGTAGCATTTGATCGTGTCAGTTTATTGCTATTGTTTTCTGCATGTCAAGTATCTGTTCCTTTGACCATGAGATCATGCAACTCACTGACACCGGAGGAATACCTTGTGTGTATCAAACGTCGCAACGTAACTGGGTGACTATAAAGGTGCTCTACAGGTATCTCCGAGGGTGTCTGTTGGGTTGGCATGGATCAAGACTGGGATTTGTTACTCCGTATGACGGAGAGGTATCTCAGGGCCCACTCGGTAATACAACATCACAATGAGCCTTGCAAGCAATGTGACTAAAGTGTTAGCCACGAGATCTTGTATTACGGAACGAGTAAAGAGACTTGCCGGTAACGAGATTGAACTAGGTATAGTGATACCGACGATCGAATCTCGGGCAAGTAACATACCGAAGAACAAAGGGAACAGCATACGGGATTAACTGAATCCTTGACATAGAGGTTCGACCGATAAAGATCTTCGTAGAATATGTAGGAGCCAATATGGGCATCCAGGTCCCGCTATTGGTTATTGGCCGTAGAGGTGTCTCGGTCATGTCTACATAGTTCTCGAACCCGCAGGGTCTACACACTTAACGTTTGGTGACGATTAGTATAATTGAGTTATTATGTTGGTGACCGAAAGTTGTTCGGGGTCCCGGATAAGATCCCGGACATGACGAGGATCTCCGGAATAGTCCGGAGGTAAAGATTGATATATGTGATAATAGTGTTTTGATCTCCGGAAGAGTTCCGAAGTTCACCGGAAGAGGTTCCGGATGTTTACCGAAGTGTTCGGGTGCAGCAACACTTTATATGAGCCAAAGGGATAAAGCCCACAAGGTATTGGAAAGTGCAAAAGTAGTTTTGCTGCCGCGTAAGCGGTACTACCGCTTGTTGAAGCGGTACTACCGCCCGAGCGGTACTACCGCTTGTGTGAAGCGGTACTACCGCCCAAGCGGTACTACCGCTTGTGTGAAGCGGTACTACCGCTTGTGCGCGGCTGTGCACGGTTCGGCAGGGATCCGAGTTGGACTCTTTCCCTGCGGGCCAAACCGACCTTGTGCGGGCAAAACCGACCCGGAGGAGGCTTTTACTCCAAGTTTAGACCCCAAGGCTCAACATATAAATAGAGGGGCAGGGCTAGCACACGGGACACATCAGGATTTCCCAAGCCGTGTGCCGGCAACCCTAGCCCTCTAGTTCCTCCGTCATAATCTCCGTAGCGCTTGGCGAAGCCCTGCAGAGATTGTTCCTCACCACCATCACCACGCCGTCGTGCTGCTGGAACTCAACCACTACTTCACCATCGCTCGCTGGATCGAGGAGGTGAAGGCGTCATCAAGCCGTACGTGTGTTGAACGCGGAGGTGCCGTCCGTTCGGCACTAGATCGGAAGGATCGTGATTGGATCGCGGGACGCTCGGCGATTTGGATCACGAAGACGTTCGACTACATCAACCGCGTTTATTAACGCTTCCGCTTAGCGATCTACAAGGGTATGTAGATTCACTCTCCCTCTCGTAGATGCTCATCACCATGGATAGATCTTGCGTGTGCGTAGGAAAAATTTTTGTTTCCCATGCAACGTTCCCCAACAGTGGCATCATGAGCTAGGTCTATGCGTAGATGAGATCTCGAGTAGAACACAAACGAGTTGTGGGCGTGGGTGTATACATATTGCTTGCCGTTACTAGTTGATATTTGATTCGGCGGTACTGTGAGATGAAGCGGCCCGGACCGACATTACGCGTACACTTACGCGAGACAGGTTCCTTCAACTAACATGTAACTTCGTTGCATAAAGATGGCTAGCGGGTGTCTGTCTCTCTCACTTTAGTTGAATCGATTTCAATGAAGAGGGTTCTTTTAGAAGATCAAAAAGCAATCACTACACCACGTTGTGGTTTTGCGTAGGTAAGAACGGTTCTTGCAAACCCGTAGCAGCCACGTAAAATTTGCAACAACAATTAGAGGACGTCTAACTTGTTTTTGCAGGGTATGATGTGATATGATATGGCCGATTACATGATGAGATATATGTGATGTATGAGATGATCATGTGTTGTATAGAATATCACGACTTGCATGTCGATGAGTACGGCAACTGGCAGGAGCCATAGAGTTGTCTTTAATTATTGTATGACCTGCGTGTCAATCATTAAGCGCTATGTAATGCTTTACTTTATCGCTAAACGTTAGCTATAGTCGTGGAAGCAACAGTCGGCGCGACAACCTTATGGCGACACGTTGATGGAGATCAAGATGATGGAGATCATGGTGTCATGCCGGTGACGATGGAGATCATGCCGGTGCTTTGGAGATGGAGATCAAAAGCACAAGTTCATGGCCATATCATGTCACTTATGATTTGCATGTGATGTTAATCCTTTTATGCATCTTATTTTGCTTAGGACGACGGTAGCATTATAAGGTGATCCCTCACTTAAATTTCAAGATAAATTGTGTTCTCCCCAAGTGTGCACCGTTGCGAAAGTTCGTCGTTTCGAGACACGCCGTGATGATCGGGTGTGATAGACTCTACGTTCGCATACAACGGGTGCAAGCCATGTTGCACGTGCGGAACACTCGGGTTAAACTTGACGAGCCTAGCATGTACAGACATGGCCTCGGAACACAAGAGACCGAAAGGTCGAACATGAGTCATATAGTAGATATGATCAACATGAAGATGTTCACCATTGAAACCACCTCAACTCACGTGATGATCGGACTTGAGTTGGTGGATTTGGATCATGTTACACTCGAATGATCGGAGGGATGTCAATTTGAGTGGGAGTTTTTTAAATATGATTAACTAAACTCATTATCTAAGAACAATAGTCTAAGTTGTCTTTGCTATATTTATGTTGTAGATCATGGCTCGCGCAGTAGCACCCCTGAATTTTAATGCGTTCCTAGAGAAAGCTAAGTTGAAAGATGATGGAAGTAACTTTGTGGACTGGGCCCGTAATCTAAGGATTATCCTTACGGCTTCCCAGAAGGCTTATGTCCTTGATGCACCGCTTGGTGATCCACCCGCTCCAGTTGAGTCTCTAGACGTTGTGAACGCCTGGCAGGCTCGTTCTGATGATTACTCAATAGTTCAATGTGCAATGTTGTATGGCTTAGAACCGGGACTTCAAAGACGTTTTGAACGTCATGGAGCATATGAGATGTTCCAGGAGTTGAAGTTTATCTTTCAGAAGAATGCCCGGATCGAGAGATATGAGATCTCCGATAAGTTCTATGCTTGCAAGATGGAGGAGAACGGGTCTATCAGTGATCACGTGCTCAGAATGTCTGGGTACTCCACCCGTCTGGCTGAGTTAGGGATGCCCCTTCCGCCAGAGGCTATCACTGACAGAGTTCTTCAATCATTGCCACCTAGCTACAAGAGCTTCGTGTTGAACTATAACATGCACGGGATGAACAAGTCAGTCGCCGAGCTGTTTGCGATGCTGAAAGCCGCTAAGTCTGAAATTCAGAAGGAGCATCAAGTGTTGATGGTCAATAAAACCACTAGTTTCAAGAAAAATGGCAAGGGTAAGAAGGGTAACTCCAAGCAGAGTGGCAAAGCAGTTGCTCCTCTCGTGAAGAAACCCAAGGCTGGACCCAAACCAGAAACTGAGTGTTTTCATTGCAAGGGAACTGGACACTGGAAGCGGAACTGCCCCAAGTATTTGGCTGACAAGAAGGCGGCCAACAACAAACAAGGTATATATGATATACATGTTATTGATGTGTACCTTACCAACTCTCGTTGTAGTGCCTGGGTATTTGATACCGGTGCGGTTGCTCATATTTGCAACTCAAAACAGGAACTGCGGAATAGACGGAGGCTGGCAAAGGACGAAGTGACGATGCGCGTGGGAAATGGTTCCAAGGTTGATGTGATCGCCGTCGGCACGCTCGCTCTTCGATTACCGTCGGGATTAGTGATGAACCTAAATAAGTGTTATTTGGTGCCTGCGTTAAGCATGAACATTATATCTGGATCTTGTTTATTGCGAGACGGTTACTCATTTAAATCAGAGAATAATGGTTGTTCTATTTATATGAGTAATATCTTTTATGGTCATGCACCCAATGTGAGGGGTTTATTCTTATTGAATCTCGATAGTAATGATACACATGTTCATAACATTGATGCCAAAAGATGTAGAATTGATAATGATAATACCACTTTCTTGTGGCACTGCCGTTTAGGTCATATTGGCGTAAAACACATGAAGAAGCTCCATGCTGATGGACTTTTGGAGTCACTTGATTTTGAATCACTTGACACATGTGAGCCATGCCTCATGGGCAAGATGACTAAAACGCCGTTCTCTGGAACAATGGAACGGGCAAGTGACTTATTGGAAATCATACATACTGATGTGTGCGGTCCGATGAGTATTGAGGCGCGCGGTGGTTATCGTTACTTTCTCACCTTCACTGATGACTTAAGTAGATATGGGTATATTTACTTAATGAAACACAAGTCTGAAACATTTGAAAAGTTCAAACAATTTCAGAGTGAAGTTGAGAATCATCGTAACAAGAAGATTAAATTCCTACGATCTGATCGAGGGGGAGAATATCTGAGTTATGAGTTTGGCAGTCACTTAAAACAGTGTGGAATTGTTTCACAATTGACACCGCCTGGAACACCACAGCGTAATGGTGTGTCCGAACGTCATAATCGAACCTTATTGGATATGGTGCGATCTATGATGTCTCTTGCCGATTTGCCACTATCGTTTTGGGGTTATGCATTAGAGACAGCTGCATTCACTTTAAATAGGGCACCATCGAAATCCGTTGAGACGACGCCATATGAACTTTGGTTTGGCAAGAAGCCAAAGCTGTCGTTTCTTAAAGTTTGGGGATGTGATGCTTATGTCAAAAAGCTTCAGCCTGAAAAGCTGGAACCCAAAGCGGAGAAATGCGTCTTCATAGGATACCCAAAAGAGACAGTTGGGTATACCTTCTATCTCAGATCCGAAGGCAAAGTGTTTGTCGCTAAAAACGGAACATTTCTTGAGAAAGAGTTTCTCTCGAAAGAATTGAGTGGGAGGAAGATAGAACTTGATGAGGTTGTTGAACCTTTACTTCAACCTGAGAGTAGCGCAGCGCAGAAAGTTGTTTCTGTGGAGCCTACATTAGCTGAAGAGGAAGTTAATGATGATGATCATGAAGCTTTGGATCAAGTTGCTATCGAACCTCGTAGGTCGACAAGGACGCGTACTGCTCCCGAGTGGTACGGCAACCCTGTCTTAGAAGTCATGTTGTTAGACAACGATGAACCTACGAGCTATGGAGAAGCGATGATGAGCCCGGATTCCGAGAAGTGGTTAGAGGCCATGAAATCCGAGATGGGATCCATGTCTGAAAACAAAGTATGGACTTTGGAAGTATTACCTGAAGGGCGTAAGGCCATTCAGAACAAATGGATCTTTAAGAGGAAGACGGACGCGGACGGTAATGTCACCGTCTATAAAGCTCGACTTGTGGCAAAGGGTTTTTCACAAGTTCAAGGAGTTGACTACGATGAGACCTTCTCACCCGTAGCGATGCTTAAGTCCGTCAGAATCATGTTAGCAATAGCTGCCTTTTTCGATTATGAAATTTGGCAGATGGATGTCAAAACAGCGTTCCTTAACGGTTTCCTTAAGGAAGAGTTGTATATGATGCAACCAGAAGGTTTTGTCGATCCAGAGAATGCTGACAAAGTTTGCAAACTCCAGCGATCCATTTATGGACTGGTGCAAGCATCTCGGAGTTGGAATCTTCGTTTTGATGAGGTGATCAAAGCGTTCGAGTTTATACAAGTTTACGGAGAAGCTTGTATTTACAAGAAAGTGAGTGGGAGCTCTATAGCGTTTCTAATCTTATATGTGGATGACATATTGCTGATTGGAAACAATATAGAAATGTTGGAAAGCGTGAAGGAATATTTGAACAAGAGTTTTTCAATGAAGGACCTAGGAGAAGCTGCTTTCATATTAGGCATCAAGATCTATAGAGATAGATCGAGACGCTTAATAGGACTTTCACAAAGCACATACCTTGATAAGATTTTGAAGAAGTTCAAAATGGATCAGTCCAAGAAGGGGTTCTTGCCTGTTTTGCAAGGTGTGAAGTTGAGTAAGACTCAATGCCCAGTGACTGCAGAAGATAGAGAAAAGATGAGTGTCATCCCCTATGCTTCAGCCATAGGCTCTATCATGTATGCAATGCTGTGCACAAGACCCGATGTCAGCCTTGCCATAAGTATGGTCGGAAGGTTTCAAGGTGATCCAGGAATGGAACACTGGACGGCGGTCAAGAATATCCTGAAGTACCTGAAAAGGACTAAGGACATGTTTCTCGTTTATGGAGGTGATCAAGAGCTCGTCGTAAAGGGTTACGTCGATGCAAGCTTTGACACTGATCCGGATGACTCTAAGTCGCAAACCGGATACGTATTTATTCTTAATGGGGGTGCGGTTAGCTGGTGCAGTTCCAAGCAAAGCGTGGTAGCAGATTCTACATGCGAAGCGGAGTACATCGCTGCCTCGGAGGCGGCGAAGGAAGGTGTCTGGATGAAGGAGTTCATGACAGATCTTGGAGTAGTGCCTAGTGCGCTTAACCCAATGACTCTGTTTTGTGATAATACTGGTGCCATTGCTCTAGCCAAGGAACCAAGATTTCACAAGAGGACCAGACACATAAAACGACGTTTCAATTCCATCCGCGATTACATCAAGGAGGACGACATAAATATTTGCAAAGTACACACGGATCTAAATGTTGCAGATCCGTTGACTAAACCTCTTCCAAGGGCTAAACATGAACAACACCAGAACTGCATGGGTGTTCGATTCATTACAATGTAAATCACATAGTGATGTGAACTAGATTATTGACTCTAGTGCAAGTGGGAGACTGTTGGAAATATGCCCTAGAGGCAATAATAAATTGGTTATTATTATATTTCCTTGTTCATGATAATCGTTTATTATCCATGCTATAATTGTATTGATTGGAAACTCAAATACATGTGTGGGTACATAGACAACACTGTGTCCCTAGTAAGCCTCTAGTTGACTAGCTCGTTGATCAAAGATGGTTAAGGTTTCCTAGCCATTGACATGAGATGTCATTTGATAACGGGATCACATCATTAGGAGAATGATGTGATGGACAAGACCCAAACTGTAAACGTAGCATTTGATCGTGTCAGTTTATTGCTATTGTTTTCTGCATGTCAAGTATCTGTTCCTTTGACCATGAGATCATGCAACTCACTGACACCGGAGGAATACCTTGTGTGTATCAAACGTCGCAACGTAACTGGGTGACTATAAAGGTGCTCTACAGGTATCTCCGAGGGTGTCTGTTGGGTTGGCATGGATCAAGACTGGGATTTGTTACTCCGTATGACGGAGAGGTATCTCAGGGCCCACTCGGTAATACAACATCACAATGAGCCTTGCAAGCAATGTGACTAAAGTGTTAGCCACGAGATCTTGTATTACGGAACGAGTAAAGAGACTTGCCGGTAACGAGATTGAACTAGGTATAGTGATACCGACGATCGAATCTCGGGCAAGTAACATACCGAAGAACAAAGGGAACAGCATACGGGATTAACTGAATCCTTGACATAGAGGTTCGACCGATAAAGATCTTCGTAGAATATGTAGGAGCCAATATGGGCATCCAGGTCCCGCTATTGGTTATTGGCCGTAGAGGTGTCTCGGTCATGTCTACATAGTTCTCGAACCCGCAGGGTCTACACACTTAACGTTTGGTGACGATTAGTATAATTGAGTTATTATGTTGGTGACCGAAAGTTGTTCGGGGTCCCGGATAAGATCCCGGACATGACGAGGATCTCCGGAATAGTCCGGAGGTAAAGATTGATATATGTGATAATAGTGTTTTGATCTCCGGAAGAGTTCCGAAGTTCACCGGAAGAGGTTCCGGATGTTTACCGAAGTGTTCGGGTGCAGCAACACTTTATATGAGCCAAAGGGATAAAGCCCACAAGGTATTGGAAAGTGCAAAAGTAGTTTTGCTGCCGCGTAAGCGGTACTACCGCTTGTTGAAGCGGTACTACCGCCCGAGCGGTACTACCGCTTGTGTGAAGCGGTACTACCGCCCAAGCGGTACTACCGCTTGTGTGAAGCGGTACTACCGCTTGTGCGCGGCTGTGCACGGTTCGGCAGGGATCCGAGTTGGACTCTTTCCCTGCGGGCCAAACCGACCTTGTGCGGGCAAAACCGACCCGGAGGAGGCTTTTACTCCAAGTTTAGACCCCAAGGCTCAACATATAAATAGAGGGGCAGGGCTAGCACACGGGACACATCAGGATTTCCCAAGCCGTGTGCCGGCAACCCTAGCCCTCTAGTTCCTCCGTCATAATCTCCGTAGCGCTTGGCGAAGCCCTGCAGAGATTGTTCCTCACCACCATCACCACGCCGTCGTGCTGCTGGAACTCAACCACTACTTCACCATCGCTCGCTGGATCGAGGAGGTGAAGGCGTCATCAAGCCGTACGTGTGTTGAACGCGGAGGTGCCGTCCGTTCGGCACTAGATCGGAAGGATCGTGATTGGATCGCGGGACGCTCGGCGATTTGGATCGCGAAGACGTTCGACTACATCAACCGCGTTTATTAACGCTTCCGCTTAGCGATCTACAAGGGTATGTTGATTCACTCTCCCTCTCGTAGATGCTCATCACCATGGATAGATCTTGCGTGTGCGTAGGAAAAATTTTTGTTTCCCATGCAACGTTCCCCAACACGCACTCCCGCCCCCAGCAACGCGGTTTGATCCGCTGCCCACGTCATGGCGCACGTACGGGGCGTTTGTACTGTACTTGCATGACGCACGAACCACCGACTGGTGGGCGAGAAACCTTCCTGCCCTTTTTATGAAGGAGTATGGGCTAATCTCGGTCGTCCTTGTGTTTAGAGGGGTGTACTAAAGCAGAAGTGTTTAATTCGTTGTATGGTACATAAATTGTATGTACTTCCCTTACCCTGTCCATGGTGCTGTTAAGGGCATCTCCAATGCCGGGTGGGGCCTGTATCGGTTAGCAGGATGGTCCGAACGCTTTTCTTCTCGCAAACCAGAGACAAAGTGGCAGGGGGTTGCAGGGGTTCGGACACCATCCACGTCTGCGTTTTGCAACCGGGCCCCACCCAAAACCCTCCTCCCTCAGTCGCGTGCTTTCCCGCCTGACGCCAGCTGCCCGCATTCATGCCGCTATAGACCACCCGCCTACCTCCATTAAACCCACATGTCTATTCCTGAGCCGGCCAGCATTAAACACAACACCGATTGGCTCCTCGCATCCCTTGCTATTTAAACGAGGCTAGACGCTGGGCAAGAATCGCACCACAACTCCGCTCTCCATCTCCTCCTTACACCATCTTCTCCACACTCTCCATGGCATCCGGCGAGTAGGAAGGGGAGTTCTTCGGCATAAAAGCCTTTTGGGTGGCCAGCCGAGCTCACCGGATATGAACTAGGCAACTCTCTACTCCACCTCCCTTGCTGCTCCAGGCGATCAGTGCCATGGGCATGGCTGCAGGTTGGCGCATGGAGGAGCCATTGGCCGCTCCAAGCCGGCGAGTGGTTCAGCCACCCGCCGCTCCAAGCCAGCTTGCGACGCAGTGGCTAGTTACTCCAGGTCATCATGCGGGGGAGCATGGTGGCACGAGCATCGCTATTGTCATGGACGTGTGGTATGGCTCCTCCCGCGTAATTCATGGTCAAAGTTCATGGAACCATGTGCTATCGACGGAAAAAGAAGTCCGCTTGGCGAAGACCAACGGGGCGGCGGCCAGCACATCCGCGGGCGCAACCAACATCGAGAAAAAGTAGAACACGGGAGGCCGCCACCGCTGAGGTCACAGAAAGACCAGAGCCGCCGCATTGCAGGTGTGCACATCCGGTGTCTTGCCCACTTCGCTGGCCACTGTCACCCCCCACCTCGAAAACCAACACAGTGCTTCACAAAAGCGGAGGACAACCTTTCCATCCAGCTGAAGCATATTCCTCGGGTGCCACTCCCATGAGTTGCGTCAGACACAAGGAAGATATGGGGGAAGTGAAGGCTACTCTTGCCCTTTCCGCGGAAGCATATACCCCCGGAGCTCATGGCAGCCCGATCAGCGGCCCACCATATACTAGTTTAGCGTATCCATGTTACACGTATGGAGATCCCTCGGACTAGATTTACCCTTTCAGTTAAAATATGCCTGAAATGTAAATGTTCCCGTCCACTTTGTATGAATATTAATATCATCAAATTTGCATAAGTTTGTCCAGTTTACTGAACCAATGTTTGAAATGTATGCGGATAGTGTTGGATGGCCAACTTCTGCAACCGTGTCCGTGAACTAGCCCTGCCAGTCCGCAGACGGATACAGAAGAAAATTTGCAGGTCAATGTTGGAGATGCCCTCAGGCCACAATGGGGTACTGCGTTCAGACCTGTATTTCTCCTTTTCTCTCCTCCGAGGTTGCATGTGCTCAAATATTTGGTTCTCCTTTCTCTTTTGTGACTCATTCATGCGGACGCATATCAATTTGATGATTAGCAATCTATTGATTACTGATGCTCCTCCTGCCCTACAGTTACTTGACTAAATGCTGATGCATAAATCTATGTCGAGCTGATTTGTGTGTATTGATCAATTCAATACTTCGTGTGCCTCATCTATTTTTGTTGAATTGAAGGTTTACCAAAATTTCATGTCTTTTATTTGCTTTTGTTGTTCTCTTACAGGAATCGTCTCAATTTGATTTCTAGGTTGGCTGCTGCCTTCTGACCGGCCAACATTGTTATTGGCTGCTGCCTTCAACGTAATAATGTAAATGTTGGCAGACAGTTTTTTCATACTACCTGCTAGATCCCCAGTTGTCTCTTATCAAACATTAATACATAGGCTGCATTTCCGTAATTTGAAAAATGTGCTTCTACTGGCTTGCCGGAAGAGCTCTTTTGTTATATGGGTGAACTGGTAACATTCAGTGCGTCTACAACCAGAGTATTTTATAACATTCAAATACTCTCTTTTCCGACTACATGTGTTATGTGGCTGGAATGCAAACTTCGTCAGGTTGTTCCTTGCCTTTCTAGAAGAGAATTGCGTCTTGAACTGTATTAGAACTGCAGTTTGTATGTACCACTTGTTGTATTGTGTGCATACCATTTATGCTATTCGACAGTATACTCAACACTTGACATAACTATCCTTGACATAAAAACAGAATTGGTGAGTCATGTATGCTTGTTCGTATTACCATCATATTACACAAAACACAAAACTACGAAGTTAGTTTAGAAAAAAGGAGTCTAGAACAATCTTCACATTACTAGTATGATCTATCTTAACAAGGCAAGCAAGACTACAAACTTAGTTCCCCGCAAGCTATGCCAAACTGGATGTTCCTGACAACTGTAGAACATTACAAACTTAGTTTTAGAAAGGGATGCAATCCAGATAAGTGTTTGGCATGTAAAACGGATATGATGAGTCATTACCATTATCAAGCTTTCCTAACACACGAACAATATGCGTTACAATAAAGCAACTTTCAGGATAAATCCAAAATTACACTTGTAAGTAGCGCCACCTAACAAAACATACCAAATGTTCAATTTGATAAGAATAGAAGAACTTTACAAGAAAGCAAATGTAAAGACGAAAATAAATCATTTCATGGCAGCTATAAATAGGCATGCACCATGAAGACCCCTTCCATCATCCATCCTTCACAGATCTAGAGCACACACATCAAAACAAAACAATCAAGAGTACCCACAAATCAACCATGAAGATCTTCCTATTGTTTGCCCTCCTTGGTGTGGCAACAACCATCACTACCGCCACCGTGCAGTTCGACCCAAGCGGCCATGACCTAGAAAGGCCACAACAATCATATCCGCAGTGGCAACCAGTTCCGCAACAACAACCATTTCCACATCAAGATCCACAACAGCAACTACTTCCCCAACAACAACCATTTTCGCAGCAACAACTTCCCGAGCAACATCAATTTCCGCAGCAGATGCCACTTCTGCCGCAACCACCACAATTCCCGCAGCAACAACCATTTACCCAACATCAACAACCACTAGCACAACAACCATATCCGCAAGAGCAACCATTGTCACAACAACAACCTTCTGTAGAGGAACAACAACAGTTGAACTTGTGCAAGGAGTTCCTCCTGCAGGAGTGCAACGCGGACGAGAAGGTACCGTTACTCCAGTCAGTGATCCCTTTCCTTCGTCCATGGACCTCGCAACAGAACAGTTGCCAATTGAAGCGACAACAATGTTGTCGACAACTGGCAAATATCAATGAGCAGTCCCGATGCCCAGCCATCCAAACCATCGTGCACGCCATCGTCATGCAACAACAACAAGTACACCAACAGGTGGGTCATGGTTTTATCCAATCTCAACCACAACAGTTGGGCCAAGGAATGCCCATCTACCCTCAACAACAACCGGGCCATGGCTTTTTTCTACCTCAACAACAAGCCCAGTTCAACTTGGTTAGGTCATTGGTGATTCAGACACTGCCTATGTTATGCAACGTGCATATCCCACCTTATTGCTCCACCATTACCGCACCATTTGGTAGCATGCCTACCGGCATCGGTGGCCAATGAAATGACAAGAGTTGTAATACTAGATAGATGGACCTTCATTGTTAGTCGATTGGAGGATCGATGTAGCAATGAAAAATAAAGTGTCGTGCACCATCATCTATGCGATTCCAGTCAGTACTAGTTCAAACTTGGGAATAAAGACAAACAATTATTGTTTGCATAACATTGGTTGTGTTGTTACATTCATGGCATTTTTAGATGCTCAATCCTAACCAAAACCTCAATAATCCTCATTAACTACTTGTTCATGTAGTGAAGCAATATGAAACAACAGAATTAACGGTTCTAGAACCTGAGTTAACCAAAGTACTATCAAACTAAGGATTAATGACTAACTGCAAATTAACTCTTTGTTGCCGAGGCTTATGAGTTGTGCGGCCCTATTTACTAGAGTAGTTCTAAAAAGTCCACTCCCATTCTATCATTTATTAACTCGACTAGGCAAGACGGGAGATTCATACACAACCCAAAGTTTCGTGGGGGGGGGGGGGGTGAAGCTCGTACCTCCTCATTTTCTAGAGGCAGGACACAAAAAAACGGAGAAAAATCCAGAGTTATGGGGTTAATCTTTGGGGTCTCCAGTGAGTACACCACGAAAGATTACCGGGCCAAACTTTGGGGTGTCCTTGTGCAAGCAACCTGGGGGGGGGGGGTGTTTTTTCTTTCAGTCTTATTGTGTGACATATTTGGTGGATATGACATGGGTATAGGCAAAACGTGATCCACCAAATCGGACACCACCTCAACTGCACGTTATAGTGTTGATTTGCCTAGAACTTAATAAACTGAAAACCCTCATAAGTTCAAATATGCGAAAACCTTTTACATTTTTTACTTGAGGGGGGGGGGGGGGGGGGGGGTGACCCCATCCTTTTCATATTATGGGAGTGCACTAAGCATAAATCACATGTCATCAATGTCAAACCTCAGTTAGGGGCTTACATGTCCTTTGAAGAGGCCAAACTCATCTACAACACGAGAACAAATTCCAATAAGAAAGGAGCAGGATAGGTGGTGGTTTCCCTAAGCCTGACAACCTCCAGACTCCAGTACTGTCTTCCGTGCAACTTGTCCACCGCTAGTGCCGTCACCTCTCCATTGGCTCGATCACCATCTCCACTATTAGTCCTATATGTCTAATAAAAAAACTTTAATATGTTGGCAAATATGACATTTTGTGCTATGCGGTGTTTCTACATGATTCGCTACATCTTTTCATATATGTTGAGGAGTTATTTGTTCTATGGCATTAGTGAAATAGCATAAAGAATGGTTGCACATAAGTGTAAATTTCTATGCTTTCATTTGTCGCATTTGTACTATTGCACACACATATCAAAGAAGAAAATAGGACCTGCAGTGTGTCATGATGAAAGATGAAGGGCATGTAGAGTGATAGAAACCAAATCCCAAGACTCCATCGTTGTGGCTTATTGGAGTATGGGGGCCTTAGGCTAACTCTATACGATCCCCTAAAAGTCTCTAGAGGAGTAAAATTTCGGTTTTACCCCTCTATGCTACATCTAGCCGAACTCCTAAAATCTACAAGGGAGTAATTTTTTTACTCCTCCGAAAATCCCCTCAAAGCCGCCTAAAATATACTCAGCGCTTACGCGGCCGAGTAAAAGTTGTGCGTCTCTTTCTCCCGTCATCACAGATTTGTCCTTCAAGCCGCTGCCGCCACAATACGCCGCATTTAGCCACCGATGATCACTCCCGTTGGCGGAATGGATAGCCAAGACCCTTTTGCCATCCCGTCGGCGGAATGGATAGCCAAGACCCTTCTGCCACCCCGTCGGCTTGTCGCCGGGGGAAACCACCCCCGTGTCAACGCCCGCGACGAAAATGAGGTTGGTGATGGAAAAGCTCCACCAGCCACAAGAATCAGCTCCAACCGTGACAATGGTCGTAGGGGTGGCGATGGTCGACCACACCCTCCCACCGCTCCCGCTAGCGGCAAGAGGAATAGTAAACCGACGGCCGCGGTGTCGGCCCTCTCAGAGGAGGCCGTGAAGAAAAAGAAGAAGAAGGCCACTTTGGCCCCCATCCACGTCCCGCGCCTCGTGCAATGTCTCCGGCCACCACTACGGCCACTACTCCGGCGCGTCCGGTCGCAGCAGCCGGCAAGAAGGGTGCGGCCGCCAAGTGCTCGAGGAAATGCCAACAAGGTAAAAAACATCTTTTACATTTGGGTGATGAATTTGACGGTGAGTGTTGGTGGTTGATGATGATAGAATTTGTTGGTTTTGTTGTCGCAGTGTGGAGATGAACAAGGCCAAATTCTTGGCGTTTTTGGAGTTCTCGTCTATGATGGGTCGAGATGATGTCAATTATGATTCAATTTGGATCATTCGGAGGTGGCCGAAGAAGAGGAGGTGGCTAAAGAGGTGATGGAAGAAGAGGAGGTGGCCGAAGACGAGATGGTCAAAGATGAAGAACTTGAGGAGGAAGCAAGCACCAAGAGGTAATGAACTCACAACTCAATCAAATTGAAGATGTTGTTCTATGCTATGCTTGAATGAACATCTCCATGGATTCAACGGTTGGAACAGATCCAACTAAGGCTATGTTTTGGGAGAGAATTATGAAGTACTACAACAACTCTGTGGTGGTGCAATCAAGTCACGCACAAGGGTCTCTTGGGCATCCTTGGGGCACCATTCATGATCAATGCACCGAAGCTATGATTGCATCAATCAAGTGAATCTTCAACCACGAGTGGTGTGCAAGTCGTGGAGTATGGCCCGTACATCCAAGAACTCTCCAAGCATAGGAGCAAGGAGTTGAGCCACAAGCCCTTCGCTTTGCATCAATGCTACAAAGAGCTTTGCAAAAACGAGAAGTGAATCAAGATATTTGTGGAGACCACTCCAAAGAGATAATGGTTGAGAACATTCCATGAGGAGGACGACAGGGTGGATGAAGAGGCCACCAATAGACCGGAAGGAAACAAGATTGCAAAAGAGAGAAAGAAGAGAAGTGTTTCGTAGGGTCGGTCCTGAGATTTTGGAGGGCCGGGGTGAAACTAAAACTCAGGGGCCCTTAATATTATTCAGAGATGCTTGCGTTGCAGGTATAGAACTATGTGATCATTTCACCACGTTTAATTCGTGAGTGAATTTCCAACAAAAAATAGTTTTTTGGAAGGATAGACTCTAAAATGCACAGAGAGAATTAGGAAATATATGATACATACCATAACTTTCTTAGGTTCACATGAATCCAAATATCTTGAATAATTTGCATTGATGTGAGTGAATGCGCATGCAATCACATAAGACAATCCATGAGAATTATAAACTCAAATGAAGATAAACGGTAAGGAAGTCCTGCAAAAATTCATACAGAAATATTTTGATCAATCTAAGAAGTCTTCAAACTTAAAATCTATACCATGGTTCTATAGACTGAAAGCCAATCACTTCATGATTGGTCCAATTAATTATTTGTAAGAAAACTGGTTGCATTTGTGAGTATGACGAAAAGCATGTATACCTCAGAATTTGAATTTTGGAATGAATAAAATGGTATATCTTGGATTGGCGTAGGTCGATCAGTGATCCGACGTTGGATGGTGACGAAATGAGTAGTCGACTGTCCTCTGATGGGAGGAGCTCGAAGATGTGGTCTAGCCATGTGTGTCTCCGTCTGGCATGTGGAGAAGGTAGTCCAAAGAGAGGAGCTCGTCGGCGGCGGTGTCGACCATGATTCACGAATTTGCGAGAACTAGGGATTGTATCGATCGTGTTTTAAAGAAGATCATAGGGATCGGAAGGAAACAACTATCTCTAGAGTCATGGACTATCTATGTACCCATTTTTGTTTCGAACAAAACGATCTGAGCATGCATAGGTAACCCAACGACGCCGAGGCTGCTGGACATGCTGACTTGGGCCATGGGCTACCGCATACCTGGATGGGGCCCCCTGGATTTCGGGGGCCGGGGGCGGCCGCCTCTACTGCCCCCCCCCCCCCCCCCCTCAGGGTCGGCCCTATTTTCGGTGGCACATACAAAGAAGAACTTGTGGCCATGATTGAGACCAAGAAGGTGTTGACGGCCGAACGTAAAGAAAAGAAGATGGTGAGGTGGAATGAGCTCAAGATGTTGGAGGATGAGAAATAGGAGTCAAAGGTAGCGGGCCAAAGAGAGAAAGATGAAGGCGAAGGAGTTTGGACTTGCACTTGAGGAGGAGAGGCTTCGTGATGTCAAGAAAGCCGAAGATTGTGCAATTATGTTCATGAATCCAACTATATGCTTGTTAACAATTATGTAATCATGTTTTGATTGGAATATTTATGATATAAAAATATTGTGAGGTGTTTGACGCACATGTGGCTCGGGTATGTGCGACCACATATATAGGAGTAAAAATATACCCCATTAACTTTATCCCGTCGTTTACTCCTCTATTATTTAGGGATCGGCTAGAGGTTCTCTTAGGGCCTGTGTCGCAGTGCCAAAAGTGCTCCCTATGCCACTTCACTATTTTTTATAGGGACAATCAATGTTTCACAGCTAGTAGATCCCCTATAGTCTTATCATTAAAACTGACAATTGATTCATACATTTCATCGGACACTTTGCATGCTAGAATGGCACTTTGCATGCTAGCATGCCATTCACACACGTTGAGCTACCTAACCAATTGATCTGATATTACCTCCATTTGAACCGGATGCATGCCCTTTCCGAGATGCAGTTTTGTGCATACAAAATGATCTGCATAGATGTCACAAGAAGAAGTGTATACTGCATTTTACATGTTCCTAAAGGCAAACAGAAGCGTGCTATGTACACCCTACCAAAACAAACAACTTAATCTGGACCCCGGAATCAGCAAAGAGTGGTCCATATAAATCTAGGCAAATACTTCGGTGCAGGAAGATTCATCAGTGTCACCTAGATAATCGATCCCTTGGACTGGAAGCGATCTATTCTAACTGAGCCTTGGCGTGCGCAAGACCTGCACCAATTGCGCGTGTTTCGATGCCCACTGGAGCACGGCGAACACCCCGGCCTGCACGATTTTGGAGCTTAGGCTCCTAGACACCTCTTATCATGACCTTCAATCTTGCTTTGAGATGTGTTAGACAACTAACTTAGTACATGAAATTTTTTCCTTTTTGTTTCTTCCAAATAAAACAACATATGAACTTCAAACTTTACAGGATAACAACCATAGTTTTAAATAGCCCGCTATAGCCCCGCTATAGCCTTGCTATAGCCTTTTCAGCAGGGTGCCGCTAAATTGTCTCATGTACAAAATGCCCGCTATAGCCCGCTATAGCTCCGCTATAGCCTTTTTGGAGGTCCGCCGCTATTTGCCATAGCCCGCTATTTAAAACATTGATAACAACACGTACATACTAGAACGTGGGTAAAAACTTTCAGATTGTTTCGTCCGACATACATATACGAACTGAGATTTTTTTTGAGTGAAAAATATTATTTTTCGTGTTTATGTTTCACGAAAAAATCTGAAAGTTTGCTCTCATATTCTAGTTAGAATGTTTTGTTTTCCTGGAAAGTTTGAAGTTTATATGTTGTTTTATTTGGAAGAAATAAAAAAAACAAAAGTGTTTGCACGAATCGCGATGCAGAAATGGATTGCTAGATAACGAGGTGCACCTGAGCCTATGCTCTACAACATATTTTCGCCGCTCTGCGGGACATGCAGCGCGATGTAGCAGAGCAACCTGAGCGCCTCGATCTGCAGCTGGTCTCGAGATATACGAGCTGGACGAGGTGTCGTGCCCATCATCGTCGACGATGGTTCCCGTGCAGATGGTTCTCCGTGCACGCGCTCTTGGTGAGCGCGACGATGCCCTCTTTGGTGATGACCCCTCGCGGTCGTCAAGCAGCTACACCAGGGTACCGATCTCCGGAGGTATTGAATCGAGTTAGTTAGGCCACAGGAGCACCGTCTGCATCTTGCAGTAGCTGGCCGAGCTGCCGTTGCAATTGACCGAAGAGAGAATTTTCCACTTATTAGAGAGACACACATTTGTCTATCATCTATAGAATGCTTATTATCCTTTGCTTACATCTCTTGAGTTAAAGTAATTGCTCTTGTACTTCATGTATACTTCCTATGTACGGAAATATTTGTAGTTTTAGTAGGCTAAGTTAGCCTACTAAAACTATAAATATTTCGGTACAGAGGGAATATTTGTTTGAGCAAGGTGATGTGCTATGTTTTTATAAAAAAAGATTAGGACTCTCTCGCCTCATTTATATCATTTTATAAAGTTGAATAGTAATTGGTAATTTGCATTGAATTATCTGTTGGTCCTAAAAATAATCGGTATGTAGAAGTGGTATAATAAAAACGTGCATGAAACTCGTAGATCACTTGAATTAGATAATCGGGTTCCTTGCAATGATTTTGAGGTAGCGAGTGGGTAGTTATTTTTACTAGCAGAACGTCCATGCGTTGCAACGGGCCGCACTGACGACATCTTTTTTACCACTAAAGCACTCTCCTTTTCTCCCTATCTTTCTTCCCTCAACTAAAAATGTTTTTCAGAGTGATATGTGAATGGATATATTTACAACCATACTAAAATATTAAAAGGTAAAAACATATTTATGAAAGAACGTTTCTACAACACATTCGGCATGAAAGTTATAGTGTGTGACAGATTGTGAATACATACAATGTTGACTTACCAACAATTCACAATTATATTTCGGAACGTGGTAATGCTACCAACGTGAACCAGCAACTTTCCCCTTCCTCCCTCCCTCTATCCCTCAACTCCCCCCCCTCAACCCCTCTCTCTCACTCTCTCTTGCGCTCTAATAGCCATCTTGTGAGTTGGTCATCATTGTTGGTGGCGGTGGCAACGACGGTGATGAGAAGAAAGACCGCAAGAGGTTGTTGATGTTCTTGATCTCTTGCATGTGGTCACTGTCGCCTCTGCATGGGATGTCATTCATCAAGGTTGACTACCCACAAAAGTCGGAAGTATTCTTTACAACTTTCTAAAACGCTAAATTTAATCCAAAAATAATTATGAAGAGAGGTTAGTAAGTGAAACTGTAAGTCATGGCTAACAAAATATTAAAGGTAGAAAATGATAGATTTTTTACCTCATAACTAATACCGTGGCATCTTCCATATATTCCTCATTTATTGCCAATTCAAATTCCATACATTGAATGTCTAAATCATTTGAAATGTCCATCAAATAAAAAAATGGAGAGGTGGAACATCATTTGAGATCAAATGACTAAATGACTTCTTATTAGCGGCTACACATAGTGGCAAATCAATTAGCAAAAAAAAAAAAAACATGTTATGGTCATTCCCATGACAGACTTTTCTACACGGGTACAACTGTTTTGTGAAGCAAATTCAGAATACTCAGTAGCAGAGAGTGACTATTTTGTGAAAGTTAGTCGCATATCAACCAGAAATCTAATTATTATATTCTTCAACATGCATTAGAAACTATCTGATGAAAAATAATATTATGCACACCATAATTTAATATGAAGAAAAAGGATAATTTTGAACAGGCACTAAAGTGTGTGCTTTTATCACTTTTCAGCTACAATAACACAATTAATCCATGGTGTCGGAGCATATTTGCTCTATTCGATGACACGCAACCGATAGAAGTATACACCGGGAATGAATGAACAAATTTTGCTACAATTATACTATACACATATCTCAGAGGAAGAAGCAATACAACAAAACCAGACCCTTTTGGCCAATTCCGGGAGAGAAGAACACAAACTATCATGTTATCTTTCATCCAAGATATCAACATTATTCATTTCCTGCAAATATATTAAACACACCATAATTTAATCCGAAGAACATGGTTAACTTTGAACATACATTAAGTGTGTGTTTTGATCGCTTTTCCGCATAGGAAATCTAAAATTAGTGGTCAAGATAATTTAATCAATGTGTATGAACATAATGGCTTGTTTACCTATTGTCTTAATTATATAATAATATAAGATTACGCATGTGGTGTGCCCGGGCCATACAAACTATTAGTTCAACACGAATTGTGTGTTTATCCCTTTAGGATTCTCTTGCAAATCTGGTTGCGTTTTCAAAAATAATATGTTTCGTTAGATTGCTCTTCTTCATCTTCTACTTCTTCTTCTTCTTCTTCTTAGGGCCAATGTGTTTCGAACTTATTGGGTGTCGCACCCTAAGCCATCTCTGCTTCTTTTCTGTCTTAAACAACACATTCAACGTGAAATTGCACATAAAATAATAATTCAAAGTGTTTCAGTGTCTATAAGTAAGAAGAGAGATTTTAGTAGAAAAGGAAATGCTTTGTTTTAAACCATCCACCAAAAAATAAATATTAACTCGGTTATTATTGCAATGGTGCAATTTCGAGTTTGGTGGCGTGGAAGAGCGATTCTTAAGGGAACCCAGAGAGATGGAAATCAAAGTTAAAGTTGCCACATGATAAGAAATAAAGCATGATGCCAGCAAGAAAAAATATTGTGTCCCAACAGTAAGCATCAACAATGCCAAGCACTATCATGCTTGTGCTCATCTTATGTTTTGTGCATATCAAGTCGGAAACAAATTTTGGGTAGCATTAGGTCGACTTGATCGTAGGAATACCTTTTACCAGTGGAATAACTCATATGTTATCTCTTTAAACATCGATTACGCTATTTTCTTACCCCAATATGAGAGCACAATCCAAATATTACCTTTCCTGCTATGGACAACAAAAATATAAGAAATGAGTCTACATAGAAACCCTGAGAATGATATAACCGTTTTGATCTCAGAAAAATAACTATCCTACTCGTTCTTACACATTTGAAGCTAAAAAATTCAGAAAGGCAGTGGGGACTTTCAAATACATGATAGAAAATATAAGGGTACAAAATTGAGTATTCATCAAATGTTGAATAAATAGGACTACACTTCAAGATACCTTACATCACGGGCTGAAATATAACAACAGATGATTCCACTAGTAGAAAACAGGGCAACAGTCCCGGTTCCAGAGGGCCTTTAGTCCCGGTTCTACAACCGGGACAAAACGATCGGGACTAATGCCCGTCACTTTTAGTCCCGGTTGGCCTACGAACCGGGACTAAAGGAGCTCCACGTGGCCGCCGTGGGGCGCCTGGCAGGAGGACCTTTAGTCCCGGTTGGTAACACCGACCGGGACTAAAAGGCAGCCATGCGTTAGCAGCTGCCAGGCGCTGGGGTTTTTTTTGAAAGGAGGGGTTTAGGGCACTAGTAGAAAACAGGGCACTAGTCCCGGTTCCAGAGGGCCTTTAGTCCCAGTTCTAGAACCGGGACAAACCGATCGGGACTAATGCCCAAAATCTTTAGTCCCGGTTTTCTTACGAACCGGGACCAAAGGGGCTCCATGTGGCCTCTGCGGGGCGCCCAGGCAGGAGGACCTTTAGTCCCGGTTGGTAACACCGACCGGGACTAAAAGGCAGCCACACGTCAGCACCTGCCAGGAGCTGGGGTTTTTGTTTTTTGTTTTTTTTAAAGGGGGGGGGGGTTTAGGGCTTTTCCTATTGTGTTTCCCCCTTTTATTTTTGTGTTTTCCATTTTTATTTTACACTTTTCATTCGACTCGACGCTAGCTACAACATATAGCAATGAAGGAACCATTACACAACATCGTCATGATCAATATATAGAGAGAAGTGACCTCTCTTTCTCCATGCTTGGTCGAACAATATGCAACAAGTTTTCGTAAATCTATTCGACGCTATTACATATAGTACACGTTCATGCATATATACAATATAACATCTCTTACGATCCTAACGTCGTCTATTACCAACATCGCATTCGACATCCTTATGGTATTCTCCATCTTTAGGTATGACATGCTCAACAAAGAATCCCGCCAATTCCTCTTGAATTGCTCAGATGCGATCAGTTGGTAGGAGTTCGTCCCGCTTCCGCCAGATCTAATTTAAAGAAGGGGGTCAATATATGAATGAAACTCAACACAATTGATGGTAATAAAATAAAAATGTGAATATTGTGTACGTACTTCAAATTGTTGTAAAGATATGCCCCGGCCCCGCTCAGAGGTCGAGTGGCGAATGAACTCGCAAACGTAGTAGGCACATAAATTAGTACCGGTTGCCTGCAACAAGCACTTTACGAGAATAGAGTTCAATCAAAATGATAACCAAGCATGATAATGGTATTGAAACTAGCATCAATGAGAGATGTGCGGTACTAGAGTAGTACTTACTTTGGGCTGTACAAATTGCAGCTCCGGTTTCCAGCTGACACCCTTAACCTTTTTGGTGACTTTTTCCAAAGCCTGCCCGGCAAAGAAAATGATTACTTCATATCAGAAAATGAATGAAAGTTGCCGATATGGTGCGATAATGATTGAACTTACTTCTGAAGCATTTGCCTCATGTTCGTCCACTCCTTAGGGTCTTTACGTCTCGAGTCCAAGACAGTTACTTTTCCCTCTTCAAGCTGAATGTCTAGTAGAATAAAGTGGAAACTGCGCACACATAACTCGTTAATTGCACTTAACCTCGAGTAAGTGAAACAGAATGTGCACAAGATAGTAACACTCACTTGAAGTTGTAAGGAAATAGTATTTCCTTTCTGGTTTGTTGTCCAAGTAACGCCTTTAGCAAGTTGTTCTCTGTTTGGGCGGGAAAATCTCGTAACGTAGGTTCATTTATGAAATTTGGGTCAATGAACCCAATGTCATAGATTTGTTGTTGTTTGCATTCGAGGATCTTCAATCTGCATAATATAGTGTGAGGATAATTAATACATGCAATGAACGAGCTGAGCTAGAGACTTAATTACAGAAAAAAAAATACTTACAGACAATAGGAACTGACGATAGTTTTGTCGAGTTCCTTTTGATTGTATAACTGAAATATTTCTTCAAATTCAACGAACAACACCTGCTCTCCATTGAAGAAGTGCTCATCTTTAATTCCCACAAAGATATTGTCGGCCCCGTCCTTGCAGGCTTTCAAGTACCATTCATGCAATCGTCGCATCATCATTGGTAGACGGTCGAGCTCCTCACGTGTGACGAGAGGCTTCCCGTTCGCGTATTTTAAGGTTTGTACTACCTCAGCCGTTTCAAACTGTACCGAGTCGGGTAAGTAATCATCAGCAGTGATAGCAAGACCAGTGTCCGCTTTCTCTGGATCATTAGCGATATCGGTAACCACCTTGTGCGGAGGACACGATTGCAGTTCTTGTTCGCCGAGCTGGGGAATTGTTTTCCCACTTCTTGAGCCACTTCTACTTAAGCTTCCCGACCGCCTCGCTTCATCATGTTTCTTTTGAATACATCGGTCATAGTTTGATGGCGGCAGAGGCGGTGGTGGTCACCTAAGGGCATCCAGAGTTTGCTTCGCTTTCACCGGATCTATTTTCTCCTCTTCAGGTGGGCGTTTCGGTGCAAGCTGACGTTTCACTTCGGCATCCACGATCTCGTCGAGTTCCTCCTCAGACCTCTCGTAGGGTAACTTGGGAGGAGGCTTGAGGCTTGGGCCGTATCTGAATCTCCTCTGTTTCGTACAGCTGCTAGCCGCCGGAGCGGCGGCACCTCTCTTCCGCTGTTGCTTAGGCGGCGGAGGAGGGGGAGTTCGATGACGCGGCGGAGACAGCTGAGGCGGAGTAGGATTCTGCTGAGGGGCCTCCTCCGTCGGAGTCCGCTGAGGTGGCGGAGACGGCTGACGTGCCGGAGACGGCTGACGCGCCGGAGACGACTCAGGCAGCGGAGACGGTTGACGCACCGGAGACGCCTGACGCACCGGAAACAACTCAGGCACCGGGGCCTCCTCCGCCTGAGTCTGCTGAGGCGGCGTCCAGTATGGAAGCACGATGTGTTCCTTTCTCCATAGACAGGTAGTCCTTAAGGCATGTCGAAGAAGAAGCTCCCCTTCACCTGTAGGGTACTCAAGCTCCAGCCCATCAAATCCGTCCATTATTTCATCCACCCCGACAATAGCAAAGCTAGCTGGAACCGGAGTGCAATGGAAAGTTGCATCAGGTCAAGGAGGTAAGACAGAGCCGACCGCAGCCTTAAAGGTCAGGTTATGGCATTTTGCCATTAGCACACAATGTTCATTATGCGTGATACCATCCACGGGGTAGCGAGGAGCCGTGCTATCAGGATGAACGAGCTCAGTGGAAGCCACGCTGCTTATCCGCTGAGATGGTGGGGTAGCATCGTGGGTAGTCTCCAATGAAGGATCTTCGTGCCGCTGAGATGGTTGGCCGGTAGCTCGCTGGCTCTCAAGTGCCTCTAGTTTCGCTAATCTTTCATTCAACTTCTGCATTTCGCTTGCTTCCTCTTTCTTCTTTCTCTGTCGGCTTCTGTAACCAGCGTTGTCGGGAAACCCAACCTTCCACGGAACGGAGCCTGATGTGCCTCGTGTTCGTCCAGGGTGTTCAGGATTCCCGAGGGAAAATGACAGCTCGTCCTTCTCTCTGTCGGGAACGAACGTCCCTTCCAGCGATTTCTTGATTGTTTCCTCAAGCTTTTTGAATGGTATTGCAAGTTGAGCTTTCGTCCAGACACACTTCCCTGTTTCTGGGTCCAATGTTCCCCCAACCCCGAAGAACCAAGTCCTTGCCCGATCTGGCCAGTGCAATGTCTCTGGTTGGACATCTTTAGCAAGCAGGTCTTGCTCAGCTTTGTCCCACGTAGGCCGGGCTTTTCTGTAGCCACTTGACCCCGTAACATGGTGATACTCCTTCCTTGCGGCATTTTTCTTATTTGTAAGTGACATGTTTTTAGCCTTCTCCGATTTCTTGTAGGCCACAAATGCGGGCCAGTGATCTCTCTTCTTCTCATATTGACCTCTGAATTCTGGAGTCTTGTCTTTCTCGACAAACTTCCTGTTCAATACTTTCTTCAAGTTCTTGAATAGTTCTGCCATCTTCTTAAGAGCAAACGCCCTGACCTTTCGCTGTATAACTGGGTTATTCGGATCCTCCTCTGGCAGTAGACTGAAATTTCTAATCAGATTGGTCCAAAGATCATCTTTCAGTCTATCGTTGACATAAGGAACTTGAGGGTCCTTCTTCTTATTCCATTCTTGGCAGCTGATCGGGACGAGGTCCCTAACAACCACTCCGCACTGATGTATAAATTTGTTCTTTGTCCGGTAGGGAGCAATCGGTTGGCCTTCTGGTGAGACTTCTTCGATCGTGAACCTTTCTTGCGCATCCAACCTTCTCATCGGGCCTCGTCTCCTTACCGAAGTGGAGCTCGATCCGGACGGCTAATTACAAGAAGAAAGAAGCGTTAATATATGTACATACAAAAAAATTAATGCATCTAGTCAGCAGAGGATTAATTAATATATACCTCGCCGGACTTTGAAGCAGTTATGGCTCCCTTCTCCATTCGATCACCGGAGCCATCATGATCTCCTTCGTCCCCAGTTCGATCACCGGAGCAGTCATGATCTCCTTCATCCTCACCGGAGCCGCCATCCTCTCTTTCCTCACCATCGGTCTCGTTGAGAAACGACAAGCAGGTGAGATCGATATCACCCTCTCGTATTATATCCCTCAGCAACTGTTCTTTTTCTAAGTCTCTGTCCGCCATAGTTTCTGCAAATATTACAACGTGGCAATATACAACCATGAGAGATGGATTAGTGGGAAATGCTACTTCTTGAGCATGCGTTGGTTTTCCCTTGAAGAGGAAAGGGTGATGCAGCAAAGTAGATAAGTATTTCCCTTAGTTATTGAGAACCAAGGTATCAATCCAATAGGAGATACAAGCAAGTCCCCAATAGATGTACCTACACAAATAATCAAACACTTGCACCCAACGCTATAAAGGGGTTGTCAATCCCTTCACGGTTACTTGCAAGGATGAGATCTGATAGAGATAGATAGATAGGATTGCTAAAACGAAAAGTAAAACAAAAGTAAAAAGATTGCAGCTAAGTATTTTTGGTATTTTTGGTTTATAGAACTGAAAATATAATATGGAAGATAGACTCGGGGGCCATAGGTTTCACTAGAGGCTTCTCTCATGAAGGAAAATAATACGGTGGGTGAACAAATTACTGTCGAGCAATTGATAGAAAGGTGAATAATTATGAAGATATCCAAGTCAATGATTATGCATATAGGCATCACGTTCGTGTCAAGTAGACCGAAACGATTCTGCATCTACTACTATTACTTCACACATCGACCGACTCCTGCCTGCATCTAGAGTATTAAGTTCATGAAGAACAAAGTAACGCATTAGGTAAGATGAAATGATGTAGAGGGATAAACTCAAGAAATATGATGAAAACCCCATCTTTCTATCCTCGATGGCAACAACACAAATACGTGCCTCGCTACCCCTACTTTGTCACTGGGTGAGGACACCGCAAGATTGAACCCAAAACAAAGCACTTCTCCCATTGCAAGAATTACCAATCTAGTTGCCCAAACCAAACCAATAACTCGAAGAGACTTGCAAAGATATGAAATCATGCATATAAGAATTCAGAGAAGATTCAAATAATATTCATAGATAATCTGAACATAAACCCACAATTCATCGGATCTCGACAAACACACCGCAAAAGAGTATAACATCAGATAGATCTCCATGAAGATCATGAAGAACATGGTATTGAAGAACAAAGAGAGAGAAGAAGCCATCTAGCTACTAGCTATGGACCCGAAGGTCTGTGGTGAACTACTCACGCATCATCGGAGGGGCAATGGAGTTGATGTAGATGCCCTCCGTGATCGATTCCCCCTCCGTCAGATTACCGGAAAAGGCTCCAAGATTGGATCTCACGGGAACAGAGGCTTCCGGCGGTCGAAAAGTATTTTCGTGGCTCTTTTTGGTATCCAGGGAATATTTGGGAATTTATAGGCCGAAGAATAGGGTTAGGATGGCTGCCGTGGGGCCACAAGCCAGGGGGGTGCCCCCCTAGGGCGCGCCCTGGTGGCTTGTGACGCCACGACAGGTCTCCTGCCTTCATCTCCAAGTTTGTTGGGTTTCTTCTGGTCCAAGAAAAATCATTCCGAAGATTTTATTCCGTTCGGACTCCGTTTAATATTCCTTATCTGCAATACTCAAAAACAAGGAAAAAACAGAAACTGGCACTAGGCTCTAGATTAATAGGTTAGTCCCAAAAATAATATAAAATAGCATATTAATGCATATAAAACATCCAAAACAGATAATATAATAGCATGGAACAATCAAAAATTATAGATACGTTGGAGACGTATCAAGCATCCCCAAGCTTAATTCCTGCTCGTCCTCGAGTAGGTATATGATAAAAACAGAATTTTTGATGTGGAATGCTACCTAACATATTTATCCATGTAATATTCTTTATTGTGGCATGAATATTCAGATCCATAAGATTCAAAATAAAAGTCTAATATTGACATAAAAACAATAATACTTCGACCATACCAACAAGGCAATTGTGTCCTTTCGAAATAACATGGCCTTAGAAAGTTATCCCTACAAAATCATATGGTCTGGCTATGCTCCATCTTCCCCACACAAAGTATCTAAATCATGCACAACCCCGATGAAAAGCCAAGCAATTGTTTCACACTTTTTATGTTCTCAAACCTTTTCAACTCTCACACAATACATGAGCGTGAGCCATGGATATAGCACTATAGGTGGAATAGAATATGGTGGAGGTTGCAAGGAAAAAGGAGAAGATAGTCTCACATCAACTAGGCGTATCAACGGGCTATGGAGATGCCCATCAATAGATATCAATGTGAGTGAGTAGGGATTGCCATGCAATGGATGCACTAGAGCTATAAGTGTATGAAAGCTCAAAAAGAAAACTAAGTGGTTGTGCCTAAGATGAAAAATTCCACTAGTTATATGAAAGTGACAAAATAGGAGACTCTCTATCATGAAGATCATGGTGCTACTTTGAAGCACAAGTGTGGAAAAAGATAGTAGCATTGTCCCTTCTCTCTTTCTCTCATTTTTTTAATTTTGGTGGGCATCTTTGGCCTCTTATTTTTTATTTGGGCTTCGCTGGCCTCTTTTATTATTTGTAAAGTCCGGAGACTCATCCAACTTGTGAGGGATTCATAGCTTCCATCATCCTTTTCTCTCACGGGACAAATGCTCTAATAATGAAAATCATCACACTTTTATTTACTTACAACTCAAAAATTACAACTCGATACCTAGAACAAAATATAACTCTATATGCAATATGAAAGTGATGGTGCATGTCATGAAAAACGGAACGGTGGAAGTTGCATGGCAATATATCTCGGAATGTCTATGGAAATGCCATAATAGGTAGGTATGGTGGCTGTTTTGAGGAAAGTATATGGTGGCTGTTTTGAGGAAGGTGGGTTTGATGCACCGGCGAAAGTTGCGCGGTACTAGAGAGGCTAGCAATGGTGGAAGGGTGAGAGTGCGTATAATCCATGGACTCAACATTAGTCATAAAGAACTCACATACTTATTGCAAAAGTCTATTAGTTATCGAAACAAAGCATTAGACGCATACTCCTAGGGGAGAGGTTGGTAGGAGTTAACCATCGCGCGCTCCCGACCCTCACACAGAGGTTGACAATCATTAAACAAATCATGCTCCGACTTCGTTACATAACGGTTCACCATACATGCATGCTACGGGAATCACAAACTTTAACACAAGTAATTCTTCCAATTCACAACTACTCACTAGCATGACTCTCATATTACCATCTTCATATCTCAAAACTATATGCAAGGAATCAAACTTCTCATGGTATTCAATGCACTTAATATGAAAGTTTTTATTATATCCCTCTTGGATGCCCATTATATTAGGACTAAATTCATAACCTAAACCAATTACCATGCTGTTTAAAGACTCTCAAAATAATATAAGTGAGGTACGAGAGTTCAATAATTTCTATAAAATAAAACACCACCGTGCTCTAAAAAGATATAAGTGAAGTACTAGAGCAACATTGCCTAGCTCAAAAGATATAAGTGAAGCACATAGAGTATTCTAATAAATTCACGATTCAGCGTGTCTCTCTCAAAAAGATGTGTGCAACAAGGATGATTGTGGCAAAATAAAAAGCAAAGACTCATATCATACAAGACGGTCCAAGCAAAACGCATATCATGTGGTGAATAAAAATATAGCCTCAAGTAAATTTACCGATGGATTGAAGACGAAAGAGGGGATGCCTTCCGGGGCATCCCCAAGCTTAGGCTTTTTGGTATCCTTGAATATGGCTTGGGGTGCCTTGGGCATCCCAAAGCTTAGGCTCTTGCCACTCCTTATTCCATAGTCCATCAAATCTTTACCCAAAACTTGAAAACTTCACAACACAAAACTCAACAGAAAACTCATGAGATCCGTTAGTATAAGAAAAATAAATCACCACTTTAGGTACTGTTGTGAACTCATTCTTTATTTGTATTGGTGTAATATCTACTGTATTCTAACTTCTCCATGGTTCATACCCCCCGATACAACCCATAGATACATCAAAATAAGCAAACAACACAAAGAAAACAGAATCTGTCTAAAACAGAACAGTCTGTAGCAATCTATAGACTTCGAATACTTCTATAACTCCAAAAATTCTGAACAATTAGGACAATCAGGGAAATTTGTATATAAATCTTGTGTAAAAATTTCAGATCAAAATCACGTTCCAGTGAATTTACAAAATTCCTGGACTGAGAGCAAAAGTTTCTGTTTTTCAGCAAAATCAAATCACAAACACCGTAGACCATCCCAAAGGTCTGACTTGGCTCAAACACTAATTTAAACAAGAAAACACAATTACTACAGAGGTAATAATTTGCAAAACACTCAAAAACAGAAGCAAAAACAAAAGCATAAAAATAAAATTGGGTTGCCTCCCAACAAGCGCTATTGTTTAACGCCCCTAGCTAGGCATAACGCAATAGATCTAGGTATTGTCATCTTTGGTATGCAATTCCTCAATTGCACACTTGTAAACCCTAGGAGATTCTTTGGTTTTATCAATAATCATACTCCTAGGCAAGAAATTAAGAAATTCACTTGTAATAATAGGTTCCCTAACAATATTGATAAAGCTAGGGTGAACACTTATCATCTTAAGATCTTCATCCCCTTTTCTAGAGGATTCACCCTTATTTTTGGGAACATAAACAAACTTGGCAGTCTTAGAAGGAGAAATTTTTGGGGTGGTTTGAACAGAGGCAAAAGCGGAACCCAAGTTGGTAATAATATCCTCTAGCTTTCCAATTCTAGAGGAATCTTGATCCAATTTTTCATTAACTATGGGTTCTTTTTCCCTTAGGTTTTTTAGGTAACTCCTACCTTAGATCCATATTGAGTAATATGGTTATGAATCTTTTTATGCAAGTTTTCAATAAGCTTAATAGTAGCAACTTTATTTTCAATAATATGAAGCCTTCGCATCACATGTTCCAAAGTTAAGATTGTTTCATTAACCATGAGAGGGGGTGAACCTACCAAATTTGTCATAGCATTATAAGAATCAAAGGTATGGCTACCCAAGAAATTTCCTCCCATAATGGTATCCAAAACATATCTATTCCAAGGAGAGACACCCACATAAAAATTGCGAAGGAGAACGGTAGTAGATTGCTTACGAGTAGATCTATTTTGAGCATTGCAAATTCTATACCAAGCATCTTTTAAGTTTTCTCCCTCCCTTTGCTTAAAATTAAGAACTTCACTCTCGGGAGTACTAGCGATAGTGGCAAGACTAGCCATGAGTTTAAGCAATCTAACACACAAGCAAACAAAAAGCAAACGGAAAGACGAACGGAAGAGGGGCGAATAAAAAGGCAAATCTTTTTGTTATTTTCTGAAAATCGTTTTAAAAGTGTGTGAGAGGAAAATGAGAGGCAAATGGCAAATAATGTAAATGCAAGAGATGAGTTTGTGATGGTTACTTGGTAGGCTTGATGTAGATCTCCCCAGCAACGGCGCCAGAAATCCTTCTTGCTACTTCTTGAGAATGCGTTGGTTTTCCCTTGAAGAGGAAAGGGTGATGCAGCAAAGTAGATAAGTATTTCCCTCAGTTATTGAGAACCAAGGTATCAATCTAGTAGGAGATACAAGCAAGTCCCCAATAGATGTACCTACACAAATAATCAAACACTTGCACCCAACGCTATAAAGGGGTTGTCAATCCCTTCACGGTTACTTGCAAGGATGAGATCTGATAGAGATAGATAGATAGGATTGCTAAAACAAAAAGTAAAACAAAAGTAAAAAGATTGCAGCTAAGTATTTTTGGTATTTTTGGTTTATAGAACTGAAAATATAATATGGAAGATAGACCCGGGGGCCATAGGTCTCACTAGAGGCTTCTCTCATGAAGGAAAATAATACGGTGGGTGAACAAATTACTGTTGAGCAATTGATAGAAAAGCGAATAATTATGAAGATATCCAAGGCAATGATTATGCATATAGGCATCACGTCCGTGTCAAGTAGACCGAAACGATTCTGCATCTACTACTATTACTCCACACATCGACCGACTCCTGCCTGCATCTAGAGTATTAAGTTCATGAAGAACAGAGTAACGCATTAGGTAACATGACATGATGTAGAGGGATAAACTCAAGCAATATGATGAAAACCCCATCTTTTTATCCTCGATGGCAACAATACAAATACGTGCCTCGCCACCCCTATTTTGTCACTGGGTGAGGACACCGCAAGATTGAACCCAAAACTAAGCACTTCTCCCATTGCAAGAATTACCAATCTAGTTGGCCAAACCAAACCAATAACTCGAAGAGACTTGCAAAGATATGAAATCATGCATATAAGAATTCAAAGAAGATTCAAATAATATTCATAGATAATCTGAACATAAACCCACAATTCATCGGATCTCGACAAACACACCGCAAAAGAGTATTACATCGGATAGATCTCCATGAAGATCATGAAGAACATGGTATTGAAGAACAAAGAGAGAGAAGAAGCCATCTAGCTACTAGCTATGGACCCGAAGGTCTGTGGTGAACTACTCACGCATCATCGAAGGGGCAGTTGATGTAGATGCCCTCCGTGATCGATTCCCCCTCCGACAGATTACCGGAAAAGGTTCCAAGATTGGATCTCACGGGAACAGAGGCTTCCGGCGGCGGAAAAGTATTTTCGTGGCTCTTTTTGGTATCCATGGAATATTTAGGAATTTATAGGCCGAAGAATAGGGTTAGGATGGCTGCCGTGGGGCCACAAGCCAGGGGGCGCCCCCCCTAGGGCGCGCCCTGGTGGCTTGTGACGCCACGGCAGGTCTCCTGCCTTCATCTCCAAGTTTGATGGGTTTCTTCTGGTCCAAGAAAAATCATTCCGAAGATTTTATTCCGTTTGGACTCCGTTTAATATTCCTTATCTGCAATACTCAAAAACAAGGAAAAAATAGAAACTGGCACTAGGCTCTAGATTAATAGGTTAGTCCCAAAAATAATATAAAATAGCATATTAATGCATATAAAACATCCAAAACAGATAATATAATAGCATGCAACAATAAAAAATTATAGATACGTTGGAGACGTATCAGGAAACATCATGCAAAGTTCACAAGTTTTATAACAGTCAGTTTCAGACGATCGTCGAGGACTCCTCCCCCCTTTTGTCCTTAATCTTGTTTTGACCACACAAATGTCATATGACCTCAGATTTAGACGATTTTTATATCAAAATCGACCATTTCTAGCTGTCGATCAAGCTACGTGTTCGCCAGGTGGGCGCATCGACCATCCGCCGTCGGGCATCAGGGCAGCTTCAAGTGCCACAGCGTGGCACGACCAGGACGGCACACGCGAAGGGTGACAACACGGTGCATGCAAGTGCCACAACGGAGCACGACCAGGACCGCCTCTCTCATGGTCGTTTGTAGTGAAGGCTGAATGGCCCAATATGCTTAGCGTAGTATTTTGATGGGGATGGTGGGTTTCGGGTTCGGGTATTACTGAAACGGGTTTGAACCCGAGACCGCCTCTCTCATGGTCCTCGAGGATACTCGCGGACCCCCACCACCCTCATGTCAAAGTTATCATTCTACAAACATATGAAAATTCTCAAGTGCATTATGTTCATATGGTGGGACTGGCAACCTACGAAGCACCGATACAGCGACATTGATACGGGTACGACGATACGGGATACGGCAATTTCTAAAAACAGCAATAAGGCGATACGGTAAACATATATAAGTAATAATAAAATGACATGGACTGTCTCATTTTAAAATCTCACTGTGGGGGATACGGCATAGTAAACATATGTAAGTAATAATAAAATGACATGGACTGGACATTGATACGGTAAACATATATGGTAAACATATATAAGCAATAAGGCGATACGGCGATACGGGATACGACAATTAATAAACAAGAACTCTCAAAAAGCAACAAGCCATCAGCATCAACATGCAAGCCATGTTCAATGGGCTCACTGTGGGAGCAGGGGCCGGCGCGGCGACGTCGAGGCCGGCAGGGGCGCGGCGACGGCGACGGGGCAGGGGGAGGCGACGGCGGGGAAGGGCGAGGCAACGGCGACGGCGACGGCGGGGCAGGGCGAGGCGACGACGATGTAGGGGCAGGGCGCGGTGACGGCGACGACGACGTCGGGGCAGGGGCGCGACGACGGCGGGGCAGGGCCAGGCGACGGCGACGGCGGGCCAGGCGATGGCGATAGCGGGGCAGGGCGAGGCGACGGCGACGGCGACGTAGGGGCAGGGCGCGGCGACGGCGACGACGACAACGGGGCAGGGCGAGGCGACGGCGACGGCGAGGCAGGGCGCGGCGACCGCGACGGGGAGCAGGGCGCGCGAGGAGGTCCGACGCCGGTGACGGTCAGCGGGCTCTGGGACGGCAGGGCGACGGCAAAACCCGGCAGCCTGGCGGCGTCGATGTCGTCGTCGGCGCCGAGGAGAGAAGAAACTGCAATGGATTGGAAAAACTGCCAAGTCCCGCTTATATAGCCCCCCTTTAGTCCCGGTTGGTGGCTCCAACCGGGACTAATGCCCCCCTTTAGTCCCGGTTGGTGCCACCAACCGGGACTAAAGGTCAATTTTCAGCAGCCCAAAGGGCGAGAAGTAGGGACCTTTATTCCCGGTTGGTGGCACCAACCGGGACTAAAGGGGGGGGCATTAGTCCCGTTTGGTGGCACCAACCGGGACTAAAGGGCGGTGCTTCCCGTACCAAAAGTTTAGTCCCACCTCACTAGTCGAGAGGGGCACGGAGTGGTTTATAAGTGCTGCGGCCGGTGCTATCTCGATCTCCGCTCTAATGCGGGCAGTATATGCCTATTTGACGCCCTGTTGGGCCTGCTATCACCGCGGGCCTGCATCCTGGCCCATTTGTAGGGATTCTAGTCATATGCAGGCCGTTGTGCCTAGTTGGCGGGCCTTTTTTGCATATATTATGATTTTATTGTTATTTTTTGCATATGTTATTTTTAGTTATATAATTTTAGTTGCATAAATTTTATATAATTTTAGTTGCATAAGTTTTATTTTTTATTGGTTCTTTTTAGTTGATTCCTTTTGCTATTAGAGTTTTATAAAAGCTTTTTAGTTTCTATTAAAGCTTGTAACAAAATATACTTTATGAAAATTCATTTTACTATTAAAGTTTTTAACTAAAGATTTTTTTCTGCATTCAATATGCACCATTCAAAGCCACATCATCACTTTTCAACCCTTTTCGGACTTCATGTGCTATTTTCATGCATTTCATGATTTATTTTGAGCTAAGATGACCCTGAGATGGAAAAGCACTGCAAATGAACTCTGAAATGGTTGAAAATTGGCATGGTATCATAATTTCACCCACGTAGCATGTGCTAAAAAGTTGAGAGGGTTACAGCAAAAACTGAATGCACTTCGTGTACGAACTGGACAATCTCTTTCGAAGTGTCATGGTTTTGGACGAAAACTCTTCTGTTACAAAACGATTTCAATTTTTTAAACATATTTGAACTCAAGACTTTTTCTGCATTCAATATGCACCATTCAAAGCCACATCATCACTTTTCAACCCTTTTCTGACATCATTTGCTATTTTTCATGCATTTCATGATTTATTTTGAGCTAAGATGACCTTGAGATTGAAAAGCACTGCAAATGAACTCTGAAATGGTTGAAAATTGGCATGGTATCATAATTTCAGCCACGTAGCTTGTGCTAAAAAGTTGAGAGGGTTACGGCAAAAACTGGATGCACTTCGTGTACGAAGTGGACAATCTCTTTCGAAGTGTGAGGGTTTTGGACAAAAACTCTTCTGTTACAAAAGGATTTCAATTTTTTAAACATATTTGAACTCAAGTCTTTTTCTGCATTCAATATGCACCATTCAAAGCCACATCATCACTTTTCAACCCTTTTCGGACTTCATTTGCTATTTTCATGCATTTCATGATTTATTTTGAGCTAAGATGACCCTGAGATTGAAAAGCACTGCAAATGAACTCTGAAATGGTTGAAAATTGCAATGGTATCATAATTTCACCCACGTAGCATGTGCTAACAAGTTGAGAGGGTTACGGCAAAAACTGGATGCACTTCGTGTACGAACTGGACAATCTCTTTCGAAGTGTGAGGGTTTTGGACAAAAACTCTTCTGTTACAAAAGGATTTCAATTTGTAGGGTTTCTAGTCGTATGCAGGCCGTCGTGCCTAGTAGGCGGGCCTTTTTTTGCATATATTATGATTTTTAATCTTATTTTTTGCATATGTTATTTTTAGTTATATAATTTTAGTTGCATAAGTTTTATTTTTTATTGATTCTTTTTAGTTGATTCCTTTTGCTATTAGAGTTTTATAAATGCTTTTTAGTTTCTATTAAAGCTTGTAACTAAATATACTTTATGAAAATTCATTTTACTATTAAAGTTTTTAACTCAAGACTTTTTCTGCATTCAATATGCACCATTCAAAGCCACATCATCACTTTTCAAACCTTTTCTGACTTCATATTCTATTTTTCATGCATTTCATGATTTATTTTGAGCTAAGATGACCCTGAATTGAAAAGCACTGCAAATGAACTCTGAAATGGTTGCAAGTTTGGCATGGTATCATCATTTCACCCACATAGCATGTGCTAAAAAGTTGAGAGGGTTACGGCAAAAACTGGATGCACTTCGTGTACAAACTGGACAATCTCTTTCGAAGTGTCAGGGTTTCAGACGAAAACTCATCTGTTACAAATGGATTTCAATTTTTTAGTTCATTCTTTTTAACAAATAAATACTTTGATAATTTTAGTTAATATTATTTTGATTCTTTTTAGTTCATTCTTTTTAGTTAATGTTTTAGTTGATTCTTTTTAGTTCATTCTTTTTAGTTAATATTTTAGTTGATTCTTTTTAGCTCATTCTTTTTAACAAATAAATACTTTGATAATTTTAGTTAATATTTTAGTTGATTCTTTTTAGTTCATTCTTTTGAACAAATAAATACTTTGATAATTTTAGTTAATATTATTTTGATTCTTTTTAGTTCATTCTTTTTAGTTAATGTTTTAGTTGATTCTTTTTAGTTCATTCTTTTTAGTTAATATTTTAGTTGATTCTTTTTAGTTCATTCTTTTTAACAAATAAATACTTTGATAATTTTAGTTAATATTATATTTAACTGCAGTGATATTGTAGATCAAAGCCATCATCAGAATAGTTGTGTAGAGAAAGTCTTCACTTTTTCTTCGCGTGTGTCCCTTGCTTATTGCGCCGTAACCATGGACAATCTTCATCACATACATCACAATGCTTCAGAAAGCTTGCTCACATCATACTAAATATTCTTACACACAAACCGTACTTAAACAGGGACATAATAGAAATAACAGTTCAGATATTCATTACAGAAAGTACTGCATAATTGAAGATACCAATCCTACTCTTCCGGATTGCAAACCTACTCGTCCAAATCAGGAGACCCCCAAGCACTACATAATAGAGATAAAAGTATTCGCCATTGCAAACACTACTCGTCGTCCGGATCAGAATACCCCCAAGCAGGAGATACTAGCGGTACGAGGTGACGCTGCCCATAATTGAAGATTCCAATCCTGCGGTACAACTCGTATGCAACGTACCCATCTATTGCTGCATACTCAATGTTGATAGGGTCAAGTGGGGTCTTCTCCCAATGTTGGTACCCTGACTTGGGGAATTTTGTCTTCATATCAGCGTAGTCCTCGTCGATCAGGGCGGCTGCCATATCAGCCATTGAAGTCTTGTCATGCTCAAGCCTGAACTTGCCCTGAAGATCAATGTGGCATTCAGCTGGTATCTCAATACCCCAGGTGCGCCTCATCTTGATCTTGTCATTCGTTATATCAATGCTAGCAAAATATATGCCGCTGCAAAGGAACTCCATGAGTTTTGGACAGTGCTTGTCACTACTGCAACAACAAAATGGAACTAATGTGTTAAATACTGCTGCAACAAGTATATTTTAGAACAAGTATAATAAGAATCATAACAAGTATATTTTAGAACAAGTATAATAATAATCATAACAAGTATATTTCGGCACAAGTATAATATAGGAATCATAACAAGTATAATAAGAATCATATAATTAACAAGTATAATAAGAATCATAACAAGTATAATTCGGAACAAGTATAATAAGAATCATAACAAGTATAATAAGAATCATAGCAAGTTTCCTATTCCTATGCATTTCCTATCCTATGAATCAAAAGAAGCCCCTAAACTATGACATGTTCTCCCACGATGGCCAATATGCAACTACAAGGAAAATTCTTATGCAATTTTCCTATCCTCCTATTCCTATTCCTATGCAATTTTCCTAATCCTCCTATTCCTATTCAATTTTCTATTCCTATGCAATTTTCCTATGATCAAATCAAAGAAAAGCCCCAATTTTCCTATGAATCAAAGAAAAGCCCCAATTTTGCTATGAATCAAAGAAAAGCCCCAATTTTCCTATGCATTTTCCTACGAATCAAGGAAACTATGACATGTTCTCGACATTCCCAATCCTCCTATTCCTATGCAATTTTCCTATCCTATGAATCAAAGAAAAGACCCAATTAAAATTATGACAAGTTTCGTATTACCTTGCTCACTGGAAGACCATGACATGTTGCTTTAAACAAAGTTGGACGACGGCAACATTGCGTCCATCGACCGTGTACTCGAGATCGAGGCCCATGAACTTGTGTTTCTCCTCTTGAAGCCATTCCTCGAACATGGAAACAAAACCCTCGACTTTGGCGCTGTCGTTCGTGTAGACGACATGGAGATTGGTCGTGCCATGTGCGAGCACGTTCCCGTAGCGAGTTCGTGGATTCATGGTGGAGGATGGGGAAGGAGCAGAGAGGAGAGGGAGACGAATAGAAATGGAGGCCGGTCGTGGTACTGTAGCGTTTCCGATGTATATGATCTCGCGCGGAACAACTTCCAAGGCGCGGGATTTGAACGGTTGGGACCTTTAGTCCCGGTTTGAGCCACGAACCGGGCCTAAAAGGGGTCGCGCCAGGCGAACGGTTGCCACCACCCCTTTAGTCCCGGTTGGTGTCACCAACCGGGACTAAAGGTCCTGTTCGAACCGGGACTGATGGCCCCCGAGGCCCGGCCGGGGCCCTGGCCTCACGAACCGGGACTGATGCTCCCATTAGTCCCGGTTCGTAAGTGAACCGGGATTAATGCCCTTATCCTGGCCTCAACCAAAGCCATGTTTTCTACTAGTGGGGGTTTCGAAGGGTTTAGGGGTTTTCATATTGTGTTTCCCCCTTTTATTTTTGTGTTTACCATTTTTATTTTATGCTTTTCATTCAACTCGACGCTAGCTACTACATATAGAAATGAAAGAACGCCATTACACAACATCGTCATGATCAATATATAGAGAGAAGAAGTGACCTTTCTTTCTCCGTGCTTAGTCGAACAATGCAACAAGTTTTCGTAAGTCTATTCGACGCTATTACATATAATATATACAATATAACATCTCTAACGATCTTAATATCTAATTGCCAACATCGCATATCATCTCCTTATGGTATTCTCCATGTTTAGGTATGACATGATCAACAAAGAATCTCGCCAATTCCTCTTGAATTGCTCGTATGCGATCAATTGGTAGGAGTTCATCCCGCTTCTGCCAGATCTAATTTAAAGAAGGGGGTCAATATATGAATGAAACTCAACACAATTGATGGTAATAAAAAAATGTGAATATTGTTTACGTACTTAAAATTGTTGTAAAGATATGCCCCGGCCCCGCTCAGAGGTCGAGTGGCGAATGAACTCGCAAACGTAGTAGGCACATAAATTAGTCCCGGGTGCCTGCAACAAGCACTTTACGAGAATAGAGTTCAATCAAAATGATAACCAAGGATGATAATGGTATTGAAAGTAGCATCAATGAGAGATGCGCGGTACTAGAGTAGTACTTACTTTTTGGTGTACAAATTGCAGCTCCGGTTTCCAGTTGACACCCTTAACCTTTTTGGTGAACTTTTTCCAAACCCTGCCCGGCAAAGAAAATGATTACTTGATATCAAAAAATGAACGAAAGTTGCCGATATGGTGCGATAATGATTGAAATTACTTCGGAAGCATTTGCCTCATGTTTGTCCACTCCTTAGGGTCTTTACGTCTCGAGTCCAAGATAGTTACTTTTCCCTCTTCAAGCTGAATGTCTAGCAAAATAAAGTGGAAACTGCGCACGCACAACTCGTTAATTACACTTAACCTCGAGTAAGCGAAACAGAATGTGCACAAGATAGTAACACTCACTTGAAGTTGTAAGGAAATAGTATTTCCTTTCTGGTTTGTTGTCCAAGTAACGCCTTTAGCAAGTTTTTCTCTGTATCGGCGGGAAATTCTTTTAACGTATGTTCATTTATTAAATTTGGGTCAATGAACCCAATGTCATTGATTTGTTGTTGTTTGCATTCGAGGATCTTCAATCTGCATAATATAGTGTGAGGATAATTAATACATGCAATGAACGAGCTGAGCTAGAGACTTAATTACAGAAAAAAATACTTCCAGACAATAGGAACTGACGATAGTTTTGTCGAGTTCCTTTTGATTGTATAACTGAAATATTTCTTCAAATTCAACGAACAACACCTGCTCTCCATTGAAGAAGTGCTCATCTTTAATTCCCACGAAGATATTGTCGGTCCCGTCCTTACAGGCTTTCAAGTACCATTAATGCAATTTTCGCATCATCGTTGATAGACGGTCGAGCTCCTCACGTGTGACAAGAGGCTTCCCATTCGCGTATTTTAAGGTTTGTACTACCTCAGCCTTTTCAAACTGTACCGAGTCGGGTAAGTAATCGGCGGCAGTGATAGCAAGACGAGTGGCCGCTTTCTCTGGATCATTAGCGATATCGGTAACCACCTTGAGCGGAGGGCACGATTGCAGTCCTTGTTCGCCGAGTTGGGGAATTGTTTTCTCACTTCTTACGCCACTACTACCTAAGCTTCCCGACCGCCTCGCTTGATCATGTGTCTTTTGAGTACATCGATCATAATTTGATGGCGGCGGAGGCGGTGGTAGTCGCATAAGGGCCTCCAGAGTTCGCTTCGCTTTCACCGGATCTATTTTCTCCTCTTGAGGTGGGCGTTTCGGTGCAAGCCGACGTTTCACTTCGGCATCCACGATCTCGTTGAGTTCCTCCTCAGACCTCTCGTAGGGTAACTTGGGAGGAGCCTTGAGGCTTGGGCCGTATCTGAATCTCCTCTGTTTCGTACTGCTGCTAGCCGCCGGAGCGGCGACAGCTCTCTTCCGATGTTTCTCAAGCGGTGGAGGAGGCAGAGTCCGATGACGCGGCGGAGACAGCTGAGGTGGAGGAGAATTTTGCTGAGGGGCCACCTCCGTTGGAGTCCGCTAAGGCGGCGGAGACGGTTGACGCGCCGGAGACGGCTGACGCGCCGGAGACGACTCAGGCAGCGCAGACGGCTGACGCACCGGAGACGGTTGACGCACTAGAGACGGCTGACGCACCGGAGACGACTCACGCACCGGGGCCTCCTCCGCCTGAGTCTGCTGAGGCGGCGTCCAGTATGGAAGCACGATGTGTTCCTTTCTCCATAGACAGGTAGTCCTTAAGGCATATCGAAGAAGAAGCCCCCCTTCACCTGTAGCGTACTGAAGCTCCAGCCCATCAAATCCGTCCATTATTTCATCCACCCCGACAATAGCAAAGCCAGCTGGAACCGGAGTGCAATGGAAAGTTGCATCAGGTCGAGGAGGTAAGACATAGCCGACCGCCGCCTTCAAGGTCAGGTTATGACATTTTGCCATTAGCACACAATGTTCATTATTCGTGATACCATCCACGGGGTAGCGAGGAGCCAAGCTATCAGGATGAACGAGCTTAGTGGAAGCCACGCTGCTTCTCCGCTGAGATGGTGGGGTAGCATCGTGGGTAGTCTCCAATGAAGGATCTTCGTGCCGCTGAGATGGTTGGCCGGTAGCTCGCTGGCTCTCAAGTGCCTCTAGTTTCGCTAATCTTTCATTCATCTTCTGCATTTCGCTTGCTTCCTCTTTCTTCTTTCTCTGTTGGCTTCTGTAACCAGTGTTTTCGGGAAACCCAACCTTCCACGGAACGGAGCTTGATGTGCCTCATGTTCGTCCAGGGTGTTCAGGATTCCCGAGGGCCTTTGACAGTTCGTCCTTCTCTCTATCGGGAATGAACTTCCCTTCCAGCGCTTCCTTGATTGCTTCCTCAAGCTTTGTGATGGGTATTTCAAGTTGAGCTTTCGTCCAGACACACTTCCCTATTTCTGGGTCCAAAGTTCCCCCAACCCCGAAGAACCAAGTCCTTGCCCGATCTGGCCAGTGCAATGTCGCTGGTTGGACATCTTTAGCAAGCAGGTCTTGCTCAGCTTTGTCCCACGTAGGCCGGGCTTTGCTGTAGCCACCTGACCCCGTAACATGGTGATACTCCTTCCTTGCGGCATTTTTCTTATTTGTAAGTGACCTCTTCTTAGCCTTCTCCGATTTCTTGTAGGCCACAAATGCGGCCCAGTGATCTTTCATCTTCTCATATTGACCTTTGAATTCTGGAGTCTTGTCTTTCTCGACAAACTTCCTGTTCAATTCTTTCTTCCAGTTCTTGAATAGTTCTGCCATCTTCTTAAGAGCAAACGCCTTGACCTTTCGCTGTATAACTGGGTTATTCGGATCCTCCTCTCGTGGTAGGCTGAAATTAATCATCAGATTGGTCCAAAGATCATCTTTCAGTCTATCGTTGACATAAGGAACTTGAGGATCCTTCTTCTTATTCCATTTTTGGAAGCTGATCGGGACGATGTCCCTAACAATAACTCCGCACTGATGTATAAATTTGTTCTTGGTCCGGTAGGGAGCAATCGGTTGGACTTCTGGAGAGACTTCTTCGATCGTGAACCTTTCTTCGCGGTCCAACCTTCTCATCGGGCCTCGTCTCCTTACCGAAGTGGAGCTCGATCCGGATGGCTAATTAAAAGAAGAAAGAAGCGTTAATATATGTACATACAAAACAATTAATGCATCTAGTCAGCAGAGGATTAATTAATATATACCTCGCCGGACTTTGAAGCAGTTATGGCTCCCTTCTCCATTCAATCATCGCAGCCGTCATGATCTCCTTCGTCCTCAATTCGATCACCGGAGCTGTCATGATCTCCTTCCTCCTCACCGGAGCCGCCATCCTCTCTTTCCTCACCATCGGTCTCGTTGAGAAACGACAAGCAGTTGAGATCGATATCACCTCCGTCGCGGATTATATCCCCCAACAACTCTTCTTTTTCTAAGTCTCTGTCCATAGTTTCTGCAAATATTACAACGTGGCAATATACAACCATGAGAGATGGATTAGTGCCAAACATAGACTTAATCACAACATTTTCTATATACATCAATCCATCCATCTATACATACATACATACATGGAGAAAAAATTCTATGAACAAAAAAAATTCATTATATCAACATTTTCTATATATATACATCCATCCATCCATCCATCGATCTTGAGCAGAGTAGAGTATATGCCACAACATTCCTAAAGTTTGCCACAACTTTGCCATATAATTAAGGTCAAAAGCTCTAAATTTCATAACTTTGCCACAACAAAAAGTTCTCCAATGAACATCAAAATGAACTCTAAATAAACTCTGAAGACAAAATGATCATCCAAATATCTAAACATATCTATCTATCCATCTAACATCTCATACATATTTGATGCAACAAACATAGCATGGTATGGCAGAAACATAGCAAAGATAAAATGAACTCTAATGCAAAAAAATTGTTCTTTGATTTGCAAAAAGGAGCTATATTGTCCCCAATTCTTTTGACAGTACCCACGGCATCGGGGGCGACGGCGAGGCAACGACGTCGGGCAGGGCTCAGGGACGGCGTCGGGGGCGGCGACGAGGCGACGGCGTCGGGGGCGATGGCGAGGCGTCGGGAGGAGGACGGTGTCGGGGGCGACGGCGAGGCGATGGCGTCGGGTAGGGCTCGGGGACGGCGCCGGGGGCGGCGACGAGGCGACGGCGTCGGGGGCGACGGCGAGGCGTTGGGAGGAGGACGGCGTTGGGGGCGACGGCGAGGCGACGGGGGCGGCGACGAGGAGCAGGTTCGGGGAGGAGGGCGAGCAGGTCCGGCGACGAGGACGGCGGGGAGATCCGGCGACAAGGAGCGGGCTCGGGGATGGCTTGGAGGCGACGGCGAGCTCGGGCAGCCTGGCGGCGTCGAGGTGGTCGCCGGCGTCGTCGGGGGAACTGCCGATGTCTTTTGGCAAATTTTCCCAACTCCCGCTTATATACAGAGACCTTTAGTCCCGGTTGGTGGCTCCAACCGGGACTAATGCCCCCCATTAGTCCCGGTTGGTGCCACCAACCGGGACTAAAGGTCAATTTCCAGCAGCCCAGAGGGGGGCATTAGTCCCGGTTGGTGGAACCAATCGGGACTAAAGGGGGGCATTAGTCCCGGTTGGAGCCACCAACCGGGACTAAAGGGCTGTGCTTCCCGTACCAAAAGATTAGTCCCACCTTGCTAGTCGAGAGGGGCTCGGAGTGGTTTATAAGCGCCGCTGCCGCAGCCCTCTCGAGCTCCTCTCTAATGCAGGCAGTACATGCCTATTTGACGCCCTGTTGGGCCTCGTAGCACTGCGGGCCTGTATCCTGGCCCATTTGTAGGGTTTCTAGTCGTATGCAGGCCGTCGTGCCTAGTAGGCGGGCCTTTTTTTGCATATATTATGATTTTTAATGTTATTTTTTGCGTATGTTATTTTTATTTATATAATTTTAGTTGCATAAATTTTATATAATTTTAGTTGCATAAGTTTTATTTTTTATTGATTCTTTTTAGTTGATTCCTTTTGCTATTAGAGTTTTATAAAAGCTTTTTAGTTTCTATTAATGATTGTAACAAAATATACTTTATGAAAATTCATTTTACTATTAAAGTTTTTAACAAATAAATACTTTGATAATTTTAGTTAATATTATTTTTATTCTTTTTGCTAATGAAGAATATTATATTTAATTCATTCTCTTTAGTTCATTCTTTGTGCTATTACAGTTTTATAAAAGACTTTTTCTGCATTTTTTTAAACATATTTTAACTCAAGACTTTTTCTGCATTTTTTTAAACATATTTTAACTCAAGACTTTTTCTGCATTCAATATGCACCATTCAAAGCCACATCATCACTTTTCAACCCTTTTCTGACTTCATTTGCTATTTTTCATGCATTTCATGATGTATTTTGAGCTAAGATGACCCTGAGATTGAAAAGCACTGCAAATGAACTCTAGAATGGTTGAAAATTGGCATGGTATCATAATTTCATCCACATAGCATGTGCTAGAAGTGGAGAGGGTTACGGGAGAAACTGGATGCACTTCGTGTACAAACTGGACAATCTCCTCCGAAGTATCAGGGTTTCGGACGAAAACTCGTCTATTACAAAGGGATTTCATTTTTTTAAACATATTTTAACTCAAGACTTTTTCTGCATTCAATATGCACCATTCAAAGCCACATCATCACTTTTCAACCCTTTTCTGACTTCATTTGCTATTTTTCATGCATTTCATGATTTATTTTGAGCTAACATGACCCTGAGATTGAAAAGCACTAGAAATGAACTCTGAAATGGTTGAAAATTGGCATGGTATCGTAATTTCACCCACATCGCTTGTGCTAAAAAGTTGAGAAGGTTATGGGAAAAACTGGATGCACTTCGTGTACAAACTGGACAATCTCCTTCGAAGTATCAGGGTTTCGGACGAAAACTCGTCTATTACAAAGGGATTTCATTTTTTTAAACATATTTTAACTCAAGACTTTTTTTGCATTCAATATGCACCATTCAAAGCCACATCATCACTTTACAACCCTTTTCTGCCTTCATTTGCTATTTTTCATGCATTTCATGATTTATTTTGAGCTAACATGACCCTGAGATTGAAAAGCACTGCAAATGAACTCTGAAATGGTTCAAAATTGGCATGGTATCATAATTTCACCCACATAGCATGTTCTAAAAAGGTTAGAGGGTTACGGGAAAAACTGGATGCACTTCGTGTACAAACTGGACAATCTCCTTCGAAATATCAGGGTTTCGGATGAAAACTCGTCTATTATAGAGGGATTTCATTTTTTAAACATATTTTAACTCAAGACTTTTTCTGCATTCAATATGCACCATTCAACGCCACATCATCACTTTTCAACCCTTTTCTAACTTCATTTGCTATTTTTCATGCATTTCATGATTTATTTTGAGCTAAGATGACCCTGAGATTGAAAAGCACTGCAAATGAACTCTGAAATGGTTGAAAATTGGCATGGTATCATAATTTCACCGACATAGCATGTGCTAAAAAGTTGAGAGAAAAAACTGGATGCACTTCGTGTACAAACTGGACAATCTCCTTCGAAGTATCAGGGTTTCGGACGAAAACTCGCCTATTACAAAGGGATTTCATTTTTTAAACATATTTTAACTCAAGACTTTTTCTGCATTCAATATGCACCATTCAAAGCCACATCATCATGTTTCAACCCTTTCCTGACTTCATATTCTATTTTTCATGCATATCATGATTTATTTTGAGCTAAGATGACCCTGAGATTGAAAAGCACTGCAAATGAACTCTGAAATGGTTGAAAATTGGCATGGTATCATAATTTCACCCACATAGCATGTGCTAAAAAGTTGAGAGGGTTATGGGAAAAACTGGATGCACTTCGTGTACAAACTGGACAATCTCCTTCGAAGTATCAGGGTTTCGGACGAAAACTCGTCTATTACAAAGGGATTTCATTTTTTTAAACATATTTTAACTCAAGACTTTTTCTGCATTCAATATGCACCATTCAAAGCCACATCATCACTTTTCAACCCTTTTCTGACTTCATTTGCTATTTTTCAGGCATTTCATGATTTATTTTGAGCTAAGATGACCCTGAGATTGAAAAGGACTGCAAATGAACTCTGAAATGGTTGAAAATTGGGATGGTATCATAATTTCACCCACATAGCATGTGCTAATGTATCAAAAACCATTACAGAACATCATGAATAGAAAAGTGACCAAATTAATACAAGTTCATCATCATATTAAAACCAAAATACAGTAGTGATCAAAAGTTATAGAGGAAAAAATAAATACATAAAGTTCATACATAGTTCTCATAGAACAACATATAGCTCTCTAGAGCATCTAATTAAAACATAAATTGAAACTAGCATACAACTATGTAAAACATTTAAATACAACAACAAATGCGATCATAATCGCATCTAATGTAGCAATTGATCCAACAGCATAATGATACCAAGACTCATTATCAATGGCATATTTTCTTATCTTTCTAATCTTCAAGCGCATTGCATCCATCTTGATCTTGTGGTCATGGACGACATCGGGAACATGCAACTCCAATTTCATCTTCTCCTCCTCAATTCTTTTCAATTTTTCTTTCAAATCCTCATTTTCTTTTTCAACTAAATTTAACCTCTCGATAAGAGGGTTGCTACTTCTTCAGCTTGCGTTGGTTTTCCCTTGAAGAGGAAAGGGTGATTGATACGTCTCCAACGTATCTATAATTTTTGATTGTTCCATGCTATTATATTATCTGTTTTGGATGTTTTATATGCATTAATATGCTATTTTATATTATTTTTGGGACTAACCTATTAATCTAGAGCCTAGTGCCAGTTTCTGTTTTTTCCATGTTTTTGAGTATTGCAGATAAGGAATATTAAATGGAGTCCAAACGGAATAAAATCTTCGGAATGATTTTTCTTGGACCAGAAGAAACCTGCCAGACTTGGAGATGAAGGCAGGAGACTTGCCGTGGCATCACAAGCCACTAGGGCGCGCCCTAGGGGGGGCCTCCTAGCTTGTGGCCCCACGGCAGCTCTCATAACCCTATTCTTTGGCCTATAAATTCCCAAATATTCCCTGGATACTAAAAAGAGCCATGAAAATACTTTTCCGCCGCCAGAAGCCTCTGTTCCCGTGAGATCCCATCTTGGAGCCTTTTCCGGTAATCTGTCGGAGGGGGATTCGATCACTGAGGGCATCTACATCAACTCCATTGCCCCTCCGATGATGCGTGAGTAGTTCACCACAGACCTTCGGGTCCATTGCTAGTAGCTAGATGGCTTCTTCTCTCTCTTTGTTCTTCAATACCATGTTCTTCATGATCTTCATGGAGATCTATCCGATGTAATACACTTTTGTGGTGTGTTTGTCGAGATCCGATGAATTGTGGGTTTATGTTCAGATTATCTATGAATATTATTTGAATCTTCTCTGAATTCTTATATACATGATTTCATATCTTTGCAAGTCTCTTCGAGTTATTGGTTTGGTTTGGCCAACTAGATTGGTAATTCTTGCAATGGGAAAAGTGCTTAGTTTTGGGTTCAATCTTGCGGTGTCCTCACCCAGTGACAAAGTAGGGGTAGCGAGGCACGTATTGTATTGTTGCCATCGAGGATAAAAAGATGGGGTTTTCGTCATATTGCTTGAGTTTATCCCTCTTCATCATGTCATCTTACCTAATGCGTTACTCTGTTCTTCATGAACTTAATACTCTAGATGCAGGCAGGAGTCGGTCGATGTGTGGAGTAATAGTAGTAGATGCAGAATCTTTTCGGTCTACTTGACACGGACGTGATGCCTATATGAATAATCATTCCCTTGGATATCTTCATAATTATTCGCTTTTCTATCAATTGCTCGACAGTAATTTTTTCACCCACCGTATTATTTGCCATCATGAGAGAAGCCTCCAGTGAAACCTATGGCCCCCGGGTCTATTTTCCATATTATATTTTCAGATCTATAAACCAAAAATACCAAAAATATCTTGCTGCAATCTTTTTACTTTTAGTTTACTTTTCGTTTTAGCAATCCTATCTATCTATCTCTATCAGATCTCATCCTTGCAATTAATCGTGAAGGGATTGACAACCCCTTTATAACGTTGGGTGGAAGTGTTTGATTATTTGTGTAGGTACATCTATTGGGGACTTGCTTGTATCTCCTACTGGATTGATACCTTGGTTCTCAACAACTTAGGAAAATACTTATCTACTTTGCTGCATCACCCTTTCCTCTTCAAGGGAAAACCAACGCATGCTCGAGAAGTAGCAGTGATGCAGCAAAGTAGATAAGTATTTCCCTCAGTTGTTGAGAACCAAGGTATCAATCCAGTAGGAGGTACAAGCAAGTCCCCAATCTTTGCACCTACACAAATAATCAAACACTTGCATATAGTTTTGAGATATGAAGATGGTAATATGAGAGTCATGCTAGTGAGTAGTTGTGAATTGGAGAAATACTTGTGTTGAAGTTTGTGATTCCCGTAGCATGCACGTATGGTGAACTGTTATGTAACGAAGTCGGAGCATGATTTGTTTAATGATTGTCAACCTTTGTGTGAGGGTCGGGAGCGCGCGATGGTTAACTCCTACCAACCTCTCCCCTAGGAGCATGCGTCTAATGCTTGAGCTTGCGTTGATTTTTCTAAGTTGGTAGGAGTTAACCATCGCGCGCTCCCGACCCTCACACAAAGGATGACAATCATTAAACAAATCATGCTCCGACTTCGTTACATAACGGTTCACAAACTTTAACACAAGTATTTCTACCAATCCACAATTACTCACTAGCATGACTCTCATATCACCATCTTTATATCTCAAAACTATATGCAAGGAATCAAACTTCTCATAGTATTCAATGCACTTTATATGAAAGTTTTTATTATATCCCTCTTGGATGCCCATTATATTAGGACTAAATTCGTAACCTAAACCAATTACCATGCTGTTTAAAGACTCTAAAAATAATATAAGTGAGGTACGAGAGTTAAATTATTTCTATAAAATAAAACACCACCGTGCTCTAAAAAGATATAAGTGAAGCACTAGAGCAACATTGCGTAGCTCAAAAGATATAAGTGAAGCACATAGAGTATTCTAATAAATTCATGATTAATGCGTGTCCCCCTCAAAAGATGTGTACAGCAAGGATGATTGTGGCAAACTAAAAAGCAAAGACTCATATCATACAAGACGCTCCAAGCATAACACATATCATGTGGTGAATAAAAATATAGCCTCAAGTAAATTTACCGATGGATTGAAGACGAAAGAGGGGATGCCTTCCGGGGCATCCGCAAGCTTAGGCTCTTTGGTATCCTTGAATATGGCTTGGGGTGCCTTGGGAATCCCCAAGCTTAGGCTCTTGCCACTCCTTATTCCATAGTCCATCAAATCTTTACCCAAAACTTGAAAACTTCACAACACAAAACTCAACAGAAAACTCGTGAGATCCGTTAGTATCAGAAAAATAAATCACCACTTTAGGTACTGTTGTGAACACATTATTTATTTATATTGGTGTAATATCTACTATATTCCAACTTCTCCATGGTTCATACCCCCCGATACAACCCATAGATACATCAAAATAAGCAAACAACACAAAGAAAACAGAATCTGCCTAAAACAGAACAGTCTGTAGAAATCTATAGACTTCGAATACTTCTGTAACTCCAAAAATTCTGAAACATTAGGAAAATCAGGGAAATTTGAATATCAATATTGTGTAAAAATTTCAGACTTATTCGACGCTCTGGTGAATTTATAAAATTCCTGGACTGAGTGCAAAAGTTTCTGTTTTTCAGCAAAATCAAATCACAATCACCGTAGACCATCCCAAAGGTCTTACTTGGCTCAAACACTAATTAAAACAAGAAAACACAATTACTACAGAGGTAATAATGTGTAAAGCACTCAAAAACAGAAGCAAAAACAAAAGCATAAAAATAAAATTGGGTTGCCTCCCAACAAGCGCTATTGTTTAACGCCCCTAGCTAGGCATAACACAATAGATCTATATATTGTCATCTTTGGTATGCAATCCATAAGTAGCTCTCATAATAGATTCATTAGGTAATTTTATTTTCTTTCTAGGAAAGTGTTCCATGCCTTTCCTTAATGGAAATTGGAATCTAATGTTTCCTTCTTTCATGTCAATAATTGCACCGATCGTTCTAAGGAAAGGTCTACCAAGAATAATAGGACATATAGGATTGCAATCTATATCAAGAACAATGAAATCTACGGGCACATAATTCCTATTTTCAACAATAAGAACATCATTAATCCTTCCCATAGGTTTCTTAATGGTGGAATCCGCTAGATGCAAATTTAAAGAGCAATCATCAAATTCATGGAAACCTAGCACATCACATAAAGTTTTCGGAATCGTGGAAACACTAGCACCCAAATCACACAAAGCATGGCACTCATAATCTTTAATTTTAATCTTAATAGTAGGTTCCCACTCATCATAAAGCTTCCTAGGTATAGAAACTTCCAACTCAAGTTTTTCTTCAAAAGATTTCATCATAGCATCCACGATATGTTTAGTAAAAGCTTTATTTTGATTATAAGCATGCGGAGAATTCAACATGGATTGCAACAAGGAAATACAATCAATCAAAGAACAACTATCATAATTAAAGTCCTTGAAATCCAAAAGAGTGGGTTCATTGCTATTTAAAGTTTTGACCTCTTCAATCCCACTTTTATCAATCTTAGCATTAGGATCTATAAACTCCGAATCATTGGGACGCCTTTTAACTAAAGTTGACTTATCTCAAGTCCCATCTTTATCAAGATTTATATTAGAAAACAAAGATTCAATAGGAGTCACATCGATCACTTTAAGATATTCATCATTATTTAAAGATTCTGGCTTCGCGGCCATTTTATTGACTAAGGTAGCTTGTTTATCAGAAATTTGGCCTACTAAATTTTCGAGGTGAGCAAACTGAGATTTCAAACCATAAAATTCCTAGTCATATCATCAAGTTCTTTATTCATGTATTCCAGCATAGCCTTTTGTTCTTTGAGCTCGTTTCTAAAGAAACTATTATGGTCAAATTGGAGTGACATGAAACGTTTAGCATTATTCTCGATATCTTCCAACTTCCCAAGATAAGGATCAAAGCTTTTGGGTTGAGCCATAAAGATGAGCAAATGATCTAACACACAAGCAAACAAAAAGCAAACAAAAAGACGAACGGAAGAAGGGCGAATAAAAAGGCAAATCTTTTTGGTTTTTTCTGAAAATCGTTTTAGAAGTGGGGGAGAGGAAAACGAGAGGCAAATGGCAAATAATGTAAATGCAAGAGATGAGTTTGTGATGTGTACTTGGTAGGCTTGATGTAGATCTCCCCGGCAACGGCACCAGAAATCCTTCTTGCTACTTCTTGAGCTTGCGTTGGTTTTCCCTTGAAGAGGAAAGGGTGATGCGGCAAAGTAGATAAGTATTTCCCTCAGTTGTTGAGAACCAAGGTATCAATCCAGTAGGAGATACAAGCAAGTCCCCAATCTTCGCACCTACACAAACAATCAAACTCTTGCACCCAACGCTAAAAGGGGTTGTCAATCCCTTCACGGTTATTTGCAAGGATGAGATCTGATAGAGATAGATATAAAGATTGCTAAAACGAAAAAGTAAAAAAAAAACTAAAAAGATTGCAGCAAAGTATTTTTGGTATTTTTGGTTTATAGATCTGAAAATATAATATGGAAAGTAGACCCGGGGGCCATAGGTTTCACTAGAGGCTTCTCTCATGAAGGAAAATAATACGGCGGGTGAACAAATTACTGTCGAGCAATTGATAGAAAAGCGCATAGTTATGACGATATCCAAGGCAATGATTATGCATATAGGCATCACGTCCGTGTCAAGTAGTCGAAACGATTCTGCATCTACTACTATTCCTCCACACATCGACCGACTCATGCCCGCATCTAGAGTATTAAGTTCATGAAGAACAGAGTAACGCATTAGGTAAGATGACATGATGTAGAGGGATAAACTCAAGCAATATGATGAAAACCCCATCTTTTTATCCTTGATGGCAACAATACAAATACGTGCCTCGCTACCCCTACTTTGTCACTTTGTGAGGACATCGCAAAATTGAACCCAAAACTAAGCACTTCTCCCATTGCAAGAATTACCAATCTAGTCGGCCAAACCAAACCAATAACTCGAAGAGACTTGCAAAGATATGAAATCATGCATATAAGAATTCAGAGAAGATTCAAATAATATTCATAGATAATCTGATCATAAACCCACAATTCATCGGATCTCGACAAACACACCGCAAAAGAGTAGTACATCGGATAGATCTCCATGAAGATCATGAAGAATATGGTATTGAAGAACAAAGAGAGAGAAGAAGCCATCTAGCTACTAGCTATGGACCCGAAGGTCGGTGGTGAACTACTCACGCATCATCGGAGGGGCAATGGAGTTGATGTAGATGCCCTCCGTGATCGAATCCCCCTCCGACAGATTACCGGAAAAGGCTCCAAGATGGGATCTCACAGGAACAGAGGCTTCCGGCGGCGGAAAAGTATTTTCGTGGCTCCTTTTGGAATTGGGGGAATATTTGGGAATTTATAGGACGAAGATTAGGGTTGGAGGGCCTGCAGGGGGGCCACAAGCCAGGAGGGCGTGCCCCCCCTAGGCCGCGCCGTGCAGGCTTGTCGCCTCCCGGCAGGTCTCCTTCCTTCATCTCCAAGTCTGGTAGGTTTCTTCCGGTCCAAGAAAAATCATCGCGAATATTTTATTCCGTTTGGACTCCGTTTAATATTCCTGATCTGCAATACTCAAAAACAAGGAAAAAACAGAAACTGGCACTACGCTCTAGATTAATAGGTTTGTACCAAAAATAATATAAAATAGCATATTAATGCATATATAACATCCAAAACAGATAATATAATAGCATGGAACAATAAAAAATTATAGATACATTGGAGACGTATCAAGGACACCGCAAGATTGAACCCAACACTAAGCACTTCTCCCATTGCAAGAATTACCAATCTAGTTGGCCAAACGAAACCAATAAATCGAAGAGACTTGCAAAGATATGAAATCATGCATATAAGAATTCAGAGAAGATTTAAATAATATTCATAGATAATCTGATCATAAATCCACAATTCATCGGATCTCGACAAACACACCGCAAAAGAGTATTACATCGGATAGATCTCCATGAAGATCATGGAGAACATGGTATTGAAGAACATAGAGAGAGAAGAAGCCATCTAGCTACTAGCTATGGACCCGAAGGTCTGAGGTGAACTACTCACGCATCATCGGAGGGGCAATGGAGTTGATGTAGATGCCCTCCGTGATCGAATCCCCCTCCGGCAGATTACCGGAAAAGGCCCCAAGATGGGATCTCACTGGAACAGAGGCTTCCGGCGACGGAAAAGTATTATCGTGGCTCTTTTTGGTATTGGGGGAATATTTATGAATTTATAGGCGGAGAATTAGGGTTGGAGGAGCCTCGGGGGGGCCACAAGCCAGGGGGGCGCCCCCCCCAGGGGCGCGCCCAGGTGGCTTGTGGCCCACACGTGGGTCTTCTGGCCTCTTCTCCAAGTCTCCCGGGTTCCTTCTAGTCCAAGAAAAATCATCGTAGAATTTTATTCCGTTTGGACTCCGTTTGATATTCCTTATCTGCAATACTCAAAAACAAGGGAAAAACAGAAACTGGCACTGGGCACTAGGTTAATAGGTTAGTCCCAAAAATAACATAAAATAGCATATTAATGCATATAATTTATCCAAAACAGATAATATAATAGCATGGAACAATCAAAAATTATAGATACGTTGGAGACGTATCAAGCATCCCCAAGCTTAATTCCTGCTCGTCCTTGAGTAGGTAAATGATAAAAACAGAATTTTTGATGTGGAATGCTACCTAACATATTTATCCATGTAATATTCTTTATTGTGGCATGAATGTTCAGATCCGTAAGATTCAAAACAAAAGCTTAATATTGACATAAAAACAATAATACTTCAAGCATACTAACAAAGCAATTGTGTCCTTTCAAAATAACATGGCCTAAGAAAGTTATCCCTACAAAATCATATGGTCTGGCTATGCTCCATCTTCCCCACACAAAGTATTTAAATCATGCACAACCCCGATGACAAGTCAAGCAATTGTTTCACACCTTTTATGTTCTCAAACCTTTTCAACTTTCACGCAATACATGAGCGTGAGCCATGGATATAGAACTATAGGTGGAATAGAATATGGTGGAGGTTGTGAGGAAAAGGAGAAGATAGTCTCACATCAACTAGGCGTATCAACAGGCTATGGAGATGCCCATCAATAGATATCAATGTGATTGAGTAGGGATTGCCATGCAAAGGATGCACTAGAGCTATAAGTGTATGAAAGCTCAAAAAGAAACTAAGTGGGTGTGCATTATGATGAAAAATTCCACTAGTTATATGAAAGTGAAAAAATAGGAGACTCTCTATCATGAAGATCATGGTGCTATTTTGAAGCACAAGTGTGGAAAAAAAGATAGTAACATTGTCCCTTCTCTCTTTTCTCTCATTTTTTTGGTGGGCATCTTTGGCCTCTTTTTTTTTATTTGGGCTTTATTGGCCTCTTTTATTATTTGTAAAGTCCGGAGACTCATCCCAACTTGTGAGGGAATAATAGCTTCCATCATCCTTTCCTCTCATGGGACAATGCTCTAATAATGATGATCATCACACTTTTATTTACTTACAACTCAAGAATTACAACTCGATACCTAGAATAAAATATGACTCTATATGAATGCTTCCGGTGGTGTACCGGGATGTGCAACGATCTAGCATTGCAAATGACATCAAAAAACGGACAAGCCATGAAAACATCATGCTAGCTATCTTACGATCATGCAAAGCAATATGAAAATGATGGTGCGTGTCATAATAAACGGAACGGTGGAAGTTGCATGGAAATATATCTTGGAATGGCTATGGAAATGCCATAATAGGTAGGTATGGTGGCTGTTTTGAGGAAGGGTATATGGTGGGTTTAATGTACCGGCGAAAGTTGCGCCGTACTAGAGAGGCTAGCAATGGTGGAAGGGTGAGAGTGCGTATAATCCATAGACTCACATTAGTCATAAAGAAGTCACATACTTATTGCAAAAGTCTATTAGTTATCGAAGCAAAGTATTAGACGAATGCTCCTAGGGGAGAGGTTGGTATGAGTTAACCATCGCGCGCTCCCGACCCTCACACAAAGGATGACAATCATTAAACAAATCATGCTCCGACTTCGTTACATAACGGTTCACCATACGTGCATGCTACGGGAATCACAAACTTTAACACAAGTATTTCTACCAATCCACAATTACTCACTAGCATGACTCTAATATCACCATCTTTATATCTCAAAACTATATGCAAGGAATCAAACTTCTCATAGTATTCAATGCACTTTATATGAAAGTTTTTATTATATCCCTCTTGGATGCCCATTATATTAGGACTAAATTCATAACCTAAACCAATTACCATGCTGTTTAAAGACTCTAAAAATAATATAAGTGAGGTACGAGAGTTTAATTATTTCTATAAAAACACCACCGTGCTCTAAAAAGATATAAGTGAAGCACTAGAGCAAAATTGCCTAGCTCAAAAGATATAAGTGAATCACATAGAGTATTCTAATAAATTCACGATTCATGCGTGTCCCTCTCAAAATATGTGTGCAGCAAGGGTGATTGTGGCAAACTAAAAAGCAAAGACTCATATCATACAAGACGCTCCAAGCAAAACACATATCATGTGGTGAATAAAAATATAGCCTCAAGTAAATTTACCGATGGATTGAAGACGAAAGAGGGGATGCCTTCCGGGGCATCCCCAAGCTTAGGCTCTTTGGTATCCTTGAATATGGCTTGGGGTTCCTTGGGCATCCCCAAGCTTAGGCTCTTTCCACTCCTTATTCCATAGTCCATCAAATCTTTACCCAAAACTTGAAAACTTCACAACACAAAATCAACAAAAAACTCGTGAGATCCGTTAGTATAAGAAAAATAAATCACCACTTTAGGTACTGTTGTGAACTCATTCTTTATTTATATTGGTGTAATATCTACTGTATTCCAACTTCTCCATGGTTCATACCCCCCGATACAACCCATAGATACATCAAAATAAGCAAACAACACAAAGAAAACAGAATCTGTCAAAAACAGAACAGTCTGTAGCAATCTGTAAACTTAGAATACTTGTGTAACTCTCAAAATTCGGAAAAATTAGGAAAATCTGGGAAATTTGTATATTAATCTGGTGTAAAAATTTCAGCCTCATTTGACGCTCTGGTGAATTTACAAAATTCCTGGACTGAGCGCAAAAGTTTCTGTTTTTCAGCAAAATCAAATCAACAATCACCGTGGACCATCCCAAAGGTCTTACTTGGCTCAAACAATAATTAAAACAATAAAACACAATTACTACAGAGGTAATAATGTGTAAAGCTCTCAAAAACAGAAACAAAAACAAACAAACAAAAAACATAAAATAAAATTGGGTTGCCTCCCAACAAGCGCTATTGTTTAACGCCCCTAGCTAGGCATAACGCAATAGATCTAGGTATTGTCATAATAGTAAGGGAGATCATCCATGCTCATCTCATACTCCCTTCTTTCAGCAGCAAGTTTCCTTTGTGGCAATCAAAGATAATCAAAAGGGCTAAATTTAATAGGATAAGGATCCTTAAGATCGAGTGCGGGAGGGATAGGTTCCTCCTTCGGCTCCCTATAGTGTATAATCAATTCATCATTGTAAGCTTTCCTTTGGTGGAAAGTCATAAGCGTATCTCTTAATATGAACTCTAATCCGTTGTTTTGTATAGAAAAATTATCATTGAGTTCAGAAATCTTATCAACCAAAACCTCGGTAGGGACCCGTTTTCTCAAATTTTCATTATAGGCAACATAATCCGGAGATTGCAATCTCATTATTTCTTCTTGATTAAAAAGGATCTCCTCTATAGGGGGACATCCACCATTAATTTTATAGTGAGCAAAAATTTCACTAGCCTCTTTCATGATGAATATAAACTCGTGGGCTAGAAATATACTGGCGACACGCTTAACGGAAGAATGCTGAATATTAGAGAACTCTAGAAAAATCCTTTGTATGCAAGGATGCATATGAACAAATTGCCTCTCAAGTTCAATTATTAACAGTGTTATTGCATCCGCAAGACTATTAGTTTTATTTAGAATAGACCCTCCTAAAGTAGGTAGCATACCAGCACAAGTAAAGAAATCTTGAATAACACCTTTTCCAATAATATTACCGCTACCTATGCGGAATTTTTTTGTATGTGTGATAGTAGGTTCTTCATGGGGGTCGTTATTAGCAAAGTCATCAAAATTCCCCTCAAGATTATTACTATCCTTTTCAATGAAAACCTCCCTAGATTCAAACATGGTGGCAACGAATCGATCTAGCACACAAGCAAACAAAAAGCAAACGGAAAGACGAACGGAAGAAGGGCGAGTAAAAAGGCAAATCTTTTTGGGTTTTTCTGAAAATCGTTTTAGAAGTGGGGGAGAGGAAAACGAGAGGCAAATGGCAAATAATGTAAATGCAAGAGATGAGTTTGTGATGGGTACTTGGTAGGCTTGATGTCTTGACTTGCTATGTATCCTCCCCGGCAACGGCGCCAGAAATCCTTCTTGCTACTTCTTGAGCTTGCGTTGGTTTTCCCTTAAAGAGGAAAGGGTGATGCAGCAAAGTAGATAAGTATTTCCCTCAGTTGTTGAGAACCAATGTATCAATCCAGTAGGAGGTACAAGCAAGGCCCCAATCTTTGCACCTACACAAACAATCAAACACTTGCACCCAACACTATAAAGGGGTTGTCAATCCCTTCACGGTTACTTGCAAGGATGAGATCTGATAGAGATAGATATAAAATATTACTAAAATGAAAAGTAAAATAAAAGTAAAAAGATTGCAGCAAAGTATTTTTGGTATTTTTGGTTTATAGATCTGAAAATATAATATGGAAAATAGACCCGGGGGCCATAGGTTTCACTAGAGGCTTCTCTCTTGAAGGAAAATAATACGGTGGGTAAACAAATTACTGTCGAGCAATTGATAGAAAAGCGCATAGTTATGACGATATCCAAGGCAATGATTATGCATATAGGCATCACGTCCGTGTCAAGTAGACCAAAACGATTCTGCATCTACTACTATTACTCCACACATCGACCGACTCCTGCCTGCATCTAGAGTATTAAGTTCATGAAGAACAGAGTAACGCATTAGGTAAGATGACATGATGTAGAGGGATAAACTCAAGCAATATGATGAAAACCCCATCTTTTTATCCTTGATGGCAACAATACAAATACGTGCCTCGCTACCCCTACTTTGTCACTGGGTGAGGACACCGCAAGATTGAACCCAAATTTAAGCACTTCTCCCATTGCAAGAATTACCAATCTAGTTGGCCAAACCAAACCAATAACTCGAAGAGACTTGCAAAGATATGAAATCATGCATATAAGAATTCAGAGAAGATTCAAATAATATTCATAGATAATCTGATCATAAATTCACAATTCATCGGATCTCGACAAACACACCGCAAAAGAGTATTACATCGGATAGATCTCCATGAAGATCATGGAGAACATGGTATTGAAGAACATAGAGAGAGAAGAAGCCATCTAGCTACTAGCTATGGACCCGAAGGTCTGAGGTGAACTACTCACGCATCATCAGAGGGGCAATGGAGTTGATGTAGATGCCCTCCGTGATCGAATCCCCCTCCGGCGGATTACCAGAAAAGGCCCCAAGATGGGATCTCACGGGAACAGAGGCTTCCGGCGGCGGAGGAGTATTATCGTGGCTCTTTTTGGTATTGGGGGAATATTTCTGAATTTATAGGTGGAGAATTAGGGTTGGAGGAGCCACGGGGGGCCCACAAGCCAGGGGGCGTGCCCCCCCCAGGGGCGCGCCCAGGTGGCTTGTGGCCCACCCGTGGGTCTTCTGGCCTCTTCTCCAAGTCTCCGGGGTTCCTTCTGGTCCAAGAAAAATCATCGTAGAATTTTATTCCGTTTGGACTCCGTTTGATATTCCTTATCTGCAATACTCAAAAACAAGGAAAAAACAGAAACTGGCACTGGGCACTAGGTTAATAGGTTAGTCCCAAAAAAATATAAAATAGCATATTAATGCATATAAAACATCCAAAACAGATAATATAATAGCATGGAACAATCAAAAATTATAGATACGTTGGAGACGTATCAAGGGTCGGTTGGAATTTCCGGTTCACATACCTCGTAGAATAAACACATCTATGTCACGTTGGTCGGCATAATTGTCATAAACACTAAATGAAACAAATAGTTATAAAAGATAATATACCACATCCGAATCATAGACCGGACGAGGGCCGACGTGGGCGGATACCATAACCATGGACCTATATAATAACAAACAATAATAAAAGTAAGAAATTTATACAAGTATCTATGTAAATCATACAAATAAGAACTTTTTTCTTTTAAAAAGAAGATAAGAACAAGAGGCTCACCACGGTGGTGCCGGCGACGAGATCGGCGCGGGCGATCGACGATGATGAGGACGGGGATGGGACGTGACGGACCGCCAAACCTAGACAAATCTTGAGGAAAATGGAGCTTGGAGGTCGAGCTTGGAGAGGAGAAAGCTTAAGCATGGCGCTGGCATTTCATCGAACACCTCGTGTGCATAGGAGGTGAGAGCAAAGCAGCACACACCTCACACGCGCCGGCCGGCCAAAAAAACAGAGTGAGCGGGCAGGGGCAAGCATATATATAGGCATATCTTTAGTCCCGGTTCCAACCACCAACCGGGACTAAAGGGGCTCGGCCAGGAGCGAGGCCCTTTAGTCCCGGTTCGTGTCTGGAACTGGGACTAAAGGGGTCATACGAACCAGGACTGGTTCCTGCCGAGGCCCGGCCGGCGCCCTGGCCTCATGAACCGGGACTGATGCACCCATTAGTCCCGGTTCGTTATAAGACCGGGACTAATGCAATATTCTGGCCCGTTTCAAAGCCCTGTTTTCTACTAGTGTTCATGTATTAATAACTTCTACACGCATGGAAACCCTTACATAAAAAGGGGGTTTTACGAGTCATATCTTCTTGTTTATCTAACCGTCATATTACATGATATCTCTGGAATGAACTTCATGTTACTTGTCTGATGTATCTTAACAACACACATAAGATTACCAAAATTAGTTCCGTGCAAGCTATATTTCTAGTCTTGCATATCTTAATAACACACAAAAGATAAAAAAATAGTTCCACACAAGCAAGTAACATATAGTTTATCCCTAACAACTTGTAGAGCATGACAAAATTTGTTTTAGAAGGAATGCAATCTAGATAACTCTTTGACATGAAAAGTGAATAAGATGAGTCAGTGCCAATTATCAAGCACATATGGCACTTAGATCTTATGTACAACAACAAAGCAACTTTGATGATCAGTCCAAAATTATCTTTGTATGTAGTGCCACCAAACACAAACCCACGAAATGATCGGCTCGATAAGCACCAATGCACTTTGAAAAAGGAAAGAAACAATGAAAAGAAACCATCATATGGCATCTATAAAGAGGCCTACAATATGTAGATCACATACCATCGTCCATCCTTCTCACAACCCAAGCACCAAAACCAAGCAAGGTTTAGTTAACACAAATCCGCCATGAAGATCTTCATCATCCTTACAATCCTTGCCATGGCAACTACCTGCGCCACCTCTGACATGCAAGTCGGCCCTAGCATCCAAGTACAACCGACACAACAACTATACCCCCAGCCTCAACAACCATTCATCCACCAACCACAACAACAATTTCCCCAACCCCAACAACCATTCCCTCTGCAACCACAACAACCATTCCTCCAGTCCCAACAACCATGCCTCCAGCAACCACAACACCAATTTCCCCAACCCTCACAATCATTCCCCCAACAACCACTAGAACCGTTTCCCACTCAGGTACAACCGTTCCCCAAGCAACCATTCCCTCAGCTCCCACAACAATCATTCCCCCAGCCCCCACAATCATTCCCCCAACAACCGCTACAACCATTTCCTCAGCCCCCGCAGCAACAGTATCCTGAGCAACCCCCACAACCATTCCCTCGCCCCTCACAACAACAATTCCCCGATCAACCACAACAACCATTTCCATGGCAACAAACATCTATTCAGCTATACCTACAACAACAACACAACCCGTGCAAGGAGTTTCTCGTGCAACAGTGCAGCCCTGTGACATGGGTATCATACCTCCGGTCAAAGATCTTGCGGCAGAGAAGTTGCCAGGAGATGCGGCAACAGTGTTGCCTGCAATTGGCACAGATCCCTGAACAATTCAAATGCACAGCAGTTAATAGCATTGTGCATGCCATATTCATTCAGCAAGACCAACAACAAGGCGTGCAGATCATGCAACAAGAACCTCAGCTGCAACAGGTGGGAAAATGTGTGCTCGTCCAGGGTCAGGGAATCGTCCAGCCTCAACACCTTGCTCAAATGGAAGCGATAAGATCATTGGTATTGCAGACCCTTCCGACCATGTGCAACGTGAATGTCCCACCTAACTGCTCCACTATTAGAGCACCATTTTTCAGCATAGTCAACGCGGGATTTCTATAATAATTAGAAGATGGATCATCGTTCCTTAGTCGATGCACCAATAAATGTAATGATGATGAATAAAGTGTCATGACCCGACAAGGGATTTTCCAGTCCGCGGAATAAAAGACAAACAAACTTCTCGTGAATATTACATTTCTTATTGTTTTATGTTCACTTTGTATGTATATGTCCACTCCAAACCGTAATCCCAGTCCTATGCATTGATATATAATTACCCGTGTGATGTGCCCGCCATACAAACTATTAGTTCAACACGAATCATTTATAGCACATCTCTTTTGGAACCTCACGTAAATTTGGTGGACTATTGAAAAATAATGTGTCATTCTACTTATTCTTCTTAGGGCCAATGTATTTCGAACTTATTGTGTGTTGCACCCTAAGAAATCTATGCTCCTTTTCTGCCTTAAACAACACACTTTCCCTCATATCCCATGCATCAATTAATTCAGTCTAAAATTGTACACAAAATAATAATACATTGGAAATATATTGTCCGGTCATGAAAGTGTTTTAGTTTCTATAAGTAAAAAAGAGATATTTTAGTAGATAAGGAAATGTATTGTTCTAAACCATACATTGGAAATAAATATTAACTCAGTTATTCTTGAAGTTGTGCAATTTCAAGTTTGGTGGCGTGGAAGAGCGATTCTTTAGGGAACCCCAAAGAGATGAAAATCAAAGTTAAAGTTGCCAAGCATGATGCCAGCAAGAAAAAATATTGAGTCCCAACGGCAAGCATCAAACATGCCAATCCCTATCATGATTGAGCTCATCTTATTGTTGTGTGCATATCAAGACGGAAACAAATTGTAGGTAGCATTAGGTCGACTCGATGGTAGGAATTCCTTCTACCGGTGGAATAACTCAGATGTTATTATTTATATGTTTCCATGTTTGCCTACGATCTTATCGTGCATGTCATGTCATCTGTACACAACCATGTTTGTATGTGACAGGTTCAATTGTTTCTACGTAACAATATTTGTATGTAACGTTTATGTATTTAATATCGGCCTTTGATATCTAAAATTAGTGGTAAAGATAATTTAATCAGTGTGGATGAACATAATGGTTTGTTTCGCCTATTGCCATTATTAAATAATAATATAAGATTACCCATGTGGTGTGCCCGGGCCATACAAACTACTAGTTCAACACGAATCGTGTGTTTATCCCTTTAGGATCCTCATGCAAATCTGGTTGTGTTTTCAAAAATAATATGTTTCTTTAAATTGCCCTTCTTCATCTTCTAATTATTCTTCTTCTTAGGGCCAATGTGTTTAAAACTTATTGGGTGTTGCACCCTAAGCCGTCTCTGCTTCTTTTCTGCCTTAAACAACACATTCTCACACCTCTATCATGTATCAATTAATTCAATGTGAAATTGTACACAAAATAATAATTAAAAGTGTTTCAGTGTCTATAAGTAAGAAGAGAGATTTTAGTAGCAAAGGAAATGCCTCGTACGAAACCATCCATCGAAAAATAAATATTATCTCGGTTATTCTTGCAGTGGTGCAATTTCGAGTTTGGTGGTGTGGAAGATCGATTCTTAAGGGAACCTCAAAGAGATGAAAATCAAAGTCAAAGTTGCCATATTATAAGAAATAAAGCATGATGCTAGCAGGAAAAAAATATTGAATCCCAAGAGCAAGCATCAAACATGCCAAGCACTATCATGATTGAGCTCCTCTTATGGTTGTGTGCATATCAAGACGGAAACAAATTTTAGATAGCATTAGGCCGACTTGATCGTAGAAATTCCTTTTACGGGTGGAATAATTTAGATGATATTTCTTTAAACATCCACTATGATATTTTAGTACCCCAATAAGAGAGCACAAACCAAATATTACCTTTCCTGCAATGGACTCCAAAAATATGGGAAATGAGTCTAGGCAGAAATTTTTGAGAAAGATTTAATTGTTTCGATCTAAGCGAAATTACTGTTCTACTCGTTCTTACACATTTGAAGCTAAAATTTTTCACAAAGGCAGTGGGCACCTTAAAATACATGATAGAAAATAAAAGTGTACAAAATTGAGTATTCATGAAATGTTGAATAAATAGCACTACGCTCCAAGATATCTTACACAATGGGGTGAAATATAACAACAACGGATTCATGCATTAATAACTTCTACAAGATAGGAAACCTTTACATAAAAAGGTAATTTTACGACTCGTATCTTCTTGTTTATCTAACCATCATATTACATGACACTAAAAGTTAGTTCACAAAGAATATGTATAGAATGAACCTCACGTTACATGTCTGATCTATCTGAACAACACACTTAAAATTACCAAATTTAGTTCCATGCAAGCTATATTTGTAGTCTTGTCTATCTTAACAACACACAAAAGATTAAACAAAATAGTTCCACGCAAGCTAGGAAGATCTAGTTTATCCCTAACAAGTTGTAGAGCATGACAAAGTTAGGTTTAGAAGCAATGCAACCTAGATATCTCTTTGACATGTAAACAGAATAAGATGAGTCAGTGCCAATTATCAAGCTCCTGGCGCAATTAGACCATATGTACAAAAACAAAGCACCTTTGATGATTAGTCCAAAATTATCTTTGTGTGTAGTGCCACCAAACACAAACGCACCAAATGATCTATTCGATAAGCACCAATGTGTAGGATCGCAAGTAGGTCTAAGGGGGGGTGATTAGACTACGTGGCCAAATAAAAATTTAACATTTTCCCAATTTTAGTTGTTGGCAAGTTTTAGAAATCCACACAAGTCAAGCAGCACCGTACACATGCAAGTCTAAGTAGTGGGCAGCGGAAAGTAGAGATATTGCATATGAAAGTAAACGAGGGATCGGAGAAATCAAACGCAATGCAGACACGGTGATTTTTTGGCGTGGTTCCGATACGTGAGGATATCATACATCCATGTTGATGGATACTTCAACCCACAGAGGGTAACGGCTGCGCGAATCCACGGAGGGCTCCACCCCGCGAAGAGTCCATGAATAGGCAACCTTGTCTATGCTATCATGAGCTACGTCCATGAAGGACTAGCATTACTCAGATTAGATCTTCACAAAGTAGGCGATCTCGTTTCCCTTACAAACTTCTTGGTTCAATTCCATACGATTTGGAGGCTCCCAAGCGACACCTAACCAATGTAGGAGTTACCACTCTCCAAAAGGTAATAGATGTTATGTTGATGATGAACTCCTTGCTCTTGTGTTTCAAAAGATAGTCTCCTCAACACTCAATCACTCTCTCACAGAATTATGGCCTGGTAGAATAGAGGGATTGAGTGGAAAGAAACTTGGGGAGGCTAGAAATCAAGGATCATATGGTTGGAGTGGAATCCCTTGATCTCGATACAAGTGTAGGTGGTTCTTTCCTAGAAAATGGATATGGAGGTGTATGCTTCATCCTGGTTGCTCTCTCTCTAAGAGTAGGTGGTGGTGGATGGCTATATATCGCTAGCACGAAAAATCTAGTCGTTACTCACTTTATGCGCAAATCGGTGGAACCGATAATAAATCTCGGAGGCACCAAGTAGTCCCAAAGATTCGAACGTTAGAAGTTTCGGTGTGACCGGACGGTTTCACTCGGTGGGGCTGATTGGCAGATGACCTAAGAAGTTCCTCACTTTGATGTGAATGATTGCTTTCACTCAGAGATTCGGAAATGAAAACAATAGTTAACAGAAGGTTGGCACATGCACTTCGGTGGGACCGAATGTCATCTCGGTGTCACCGAGTTACTAGGGTTTAGGTTGTGGTTGTTGTCTTGGATATCTCAGTGGGTCGGGATGGAATAATTTGGTGGGACCGAGATAGACTTGAGGAATTTGGACAAGTTTTAATGTGAGAATGTGGTTGTGGATTTTGGAGTCAAATCTCTAAGAACTAGAGCAATTGATTCATCATCAAAACCTCAATCCCTTTTAATTGTATTGGATTTCCTATGGACTCAATGTGATCTTGGATCACTTAACCAACAAGTTTGTCTTGGAGCTTTTTGTCAATCTTTGTCCTTAGCATTTTGAGAGGTCCACATCCACATGACCTAGCCACACCTACATTGAACTTTCTGTAATGATTTTTGAATAGGCATTAGTTCAATGATGTATATGTTGTTTTTAACTACAAAAACCGTCCGGGATTAGTTGCACTTTCACAACGCACTTTAAAAAAGAAAAGGAAGTATGAAAAGAAACAATCCTATAGCATCTATAAAGAGGCCTACAATATGTAGATCACATACCATCATCCATCCTTCACACAACTTGAGCACAAGCACCAAAATCAAGGAAGGTCTAGTTAACACAAATTCACCATGAAGATCTTAATCGTCCTTATAATCCTTCCCATGGAGACTACCTACGCCACCTCTGGCATGTAGGTCAACCCTAGCGTCCAGGTACAACAGACACAACAACAACCATATCCTTAGCCTCAAGAACCATTTGTCCACCAACCACAACAACAATTTCCCCAGCCCCAACAACCATGCCTCCAACAACCACAACAACAATTTCTCCAACCATCACAATCATTCCCCCCAACAACCACTACAATAGTTCCCGTCCCTTACTACTGTTCACCGAGCAACCATTTTCTCCTCCCCCACAACAACCATTTTCTCAGCCCCCACAATCACCCCCAGCCCCCACAATCATCCCCCCAGCAACCGCTACAACCAATCTAAACAAAAAGAGTATTCAACTTGTGTCTTACACGTTCAAAGCTAAAAAAGTCAACAACACCAGTAGGCGCTTTATAATACATGCAAAAATATAAGGGGTACGTACAAAACTGAGTATAATATTTCATCAAATATTGAAAAATAACCCTACACTTCAAGATACTTTACACAGGTGGTGAATTATAACAAAGCAACAACATAACTATGCCATGCTGCAAACCAACCTGTGGTTGGATGGTTAGAGGGACTGTGGTATCCCCAGCCCACCAGGGTTCAAATCCCGGTGCTTGCATTTATTCCTGGATTTATTTCAGGATTTCCGGCGATGCGCATTCAGTGGGAGGAGATGTTCCCATCGACGACGAGGTGCCTACGGTGACTTCGTAAATTTCAAGATGATATGCCGGCTCAGTCTCTCGGAGGTGCTCATAGGGGTAGGGTGTGCGTGTGTGCGTTCATAGGGGTGAGTATATGCGCGTGTATATGAGCGCTTGCGTCTGTACTGTGTTCAAAAAAAAAAAAACTATGCCATGCTAGTACATATGAAACCCCATCCACTAAAATTCCATAATCACACCGAGGCAAAATCAAAACCCACACTTTACTCCTAAAATGATAAATTATCCTTCGCCGCCAGCATGGGTCCACCCGCCTTTGAGATAGCCAGCGGCAAATATCCTCAAATGCCTAGTTAAGTGTTCCTGACCGACCACCCCCACCCGACTCCCCCCCCCCCCCCCCCCCCCCCCCCCCCCTTGTACACCCACACACACACACATAAAACACTTCTAGTAAATTCCAACATCACACTGAGGCCAACACAAAAAGGCAAAACTTAACCAGACATATGAGTTCGGGGCTGCAATTTGACAACTACATGCAATCAAGGTTTCCAAGTTAACTTACTTATCCGTAGACTAGATTGATAGCACAACTACAAAAACTCAGGAAAACAACCTATAATTATGCATTGTTCTACCTTATACGAGACGTCACACTAATAAAGCTATGACTTTTACGACCGATATGTATCCCATTACTAATTTAAATTCAACTCAGCTACAGATTCTAGAGCCCAACTCAAAGAGGTATTAGCTCCGATTAGGCGATACATGTAGTAAATTGAAGAGGATGGTGTCCCAAGGGAACAGCTGCACCCTCTCCATTGTGTCCAGGTGCAGGACGATAACGCAGTTAACGTCAATGGCGGCCTCGTCGACAACTAGCCGGTTTAGCTACTTCTTCGTCGACCACTAGCCGGTTTGGCTACTTCTTCCTCTGGACGATTGGCATGCAGTGGCCTTCTTCCCCTTCCTACAGAACCACACCAGCTACAAATAAGTGCTCAAAAATACATTGGCATATGTTGCTGAACAGGATTATGGGAGGAATCAAAATCTTACGTTGGTAGATGCGGATTTAGAGGCCTCATTGTTGCTTGCAATGGTCTTACAGTACGTCATGCCGTGTGCATAAAGAGGAGACTTTGGCAGTGTCCGTTCACATTGCGGTGTGGCAGGGACGACACGAGAGAGGAGAGATGGGGTGGAAGTCAGGCGATGGATAAAAAACCTGGGAGCAGGGCTGATGTCCAAAAAAACCAAGATGGAAACTAGATATTTTATGTATTTTTTTGAAGTAATATGAACATAACTTAATTGATCAATGTGAAACCTGGATTCAGTTGGAGTACTACTAAAGTAAGTTGTAAGATGTATTGGAATTTAACTCTTTGACGGCAATGCTTATGAGTTTTGTGACCATCTTGACTATGTCGCATCTGATTCTAGTATATGTCACATGGTATTCTTGTTTTACACACCGAAGTGGTAAGATCTTTCTATCCCCCCCCCCCCCCCGCCCCCCCCCCCCCCCCCCCCCCCCCACACACACACACACACTGATCGGCAAGTAACATATGTGCAACAGTTCATTGTTGAAAGGATATTTCTCCAGAAATGATCTATGTTCTACCAAATATGTTCTTCTGTTTAAATTTTAAAATCCAGGTAAGACCCAATCCAAGATGGTCAAGTACAAATAGGCAAAATTGCGTTGTTGGTATGATCCTGGATACTTTAGCCATTGAACAACTATACAATTTCAGCGTCTATTCTTGCCTCCTTTTGCACCACCAGATTTCGATGGGCTCGCGACCACGTAGATAAACACGCCAACAAAGGAAACAACAGATGCCAGCGGCCCATATTTCCCAACAATTCTCTGCAGATGAATGGCTGGTCTGTTAGTCGACAATGTGCCAAGGGTGGATACCCATAAGTGAAGTGTCGCACCAAAGATATAGCATCCAAACATTAGAACCACGAATGGTTCCCTATGGAACTGAATGCAGTGATATGATAGCTTACCAGTTCAAACTACTGCTGCAGAGGTCTCTCAGCCAGGATATCAAATGGAAGGACAGGCGTCGAATATGCCTCCTTCATCAGAAAATTAAAAGAAGCAATTAAGCTCCGGGAACAGAACATTAAACAATAGCAACAAACGTAATCAGATCTAGCATAGTAAGTACTCTCTCCGTTCGATACGAGTTGTCGCTGATTTATTACAACTTTGTACTAAATCAGTGACAACTAATATGGAACGGAGGTGGTTCTAATTAGCTATAAGCTAAAGACACGAGCGTACGTAAGTAAACAACCTGTAAAGCTCTTCGATGTTGTCTACAAATCACCAGTCACATGTTATTGGAGTTGGACACCAGACGGGAGGCAGTCGTGAGCTAGTCTCCATAGAACCACTTTCATCTTGTTCAGAGCTTTAAAGGACCAGATGGATTTCCAACTCTTCTCAGCCTTAGCCCCATCCGACACCATGCCACCCCCAGAAACACTATGCACCCTTTGGAATTGAGCAGTTCTGGCCAGATTGTAAGCCGAGCGAACTGAATACTCGCCAAATTTGGTATGAGGCCATCTTGCATAATCTTCTTCACCATAACGGCCTACAGGAAGTAATAAAATCTCATTGGCAATATCTTCATGGAAAAAAGCTCGGACAGTTTCCTCGTCCTAGGTTCCATGATCCTCATCCAAGAGGCACTTGACAGTTGCAGTCGCTGGGACCGGATATACAGTTTGGAGCAGGTCAGGAGACATGGATGGAATCTAGTGATCACCAGTAATCCGAACCATAGAACCGTTGCCAATGCCCCATTGCACACCTTGATGAAGCAGCTCCCGGCCGAACAAGATGCTGCGCCAAGTATACGAAGCCGATCTAAGAGCTTCAGCATGCCAAAAATCACCATGAGGAAAATATCTGCCCTTTAGAACGCGAGCACAGAGCAAATCCGGTGAAGAAAGAAATCGACATTTGTGCCCTCGTGCACACCATCATCATCGGGAAGCAACAACAACCACCACAGCCCGATCAGGGTTCCCGTCAGCCTCAGCAAGAACAACCAGGCCAGTTCGAGGCGCCGATGAGCACCGCATTGCAGACCCTGCCTACGATGCATGACGATGCCTGTGGCACCATGTTGCATCGTGGTCACCAGCACCGGCATCGCGACAGGCAACGACATCGATGAATCCTAAGAAGACAAGGGCCCTAATACAAGATATATGTTCCACCATTGTCAACCCTATGGACCGATCCATAAACGGTCATACAAATAAACAGAGCGTCATGCATCATCATGTGTGACCTCAATCCACACCAGTGGTCAATACCTGCAATTTCGTCCTCGGTTCGTCCATAAGCCACCAATACGATAGTTTACAAGAGTTTGACCACACTATCTCAATCACACCCCTTGGTTTAACCCATGCACTTGGGTGCGAAAATATGACAGAACCTCAAGGGCTCAAATCAAAAGCTCCACGGGCATCAGGGGAATGAGGAAGCAGAATAAAAAGCTCATCCTTTTGGTTATCTCCAGAGAGTCCGTCCGTCCCCTCCACCAAATCCCACCCCAAAACCTTCTCCTCGCCCTCCAATGGCGGCCGCGACCTCCTCCTTCGCCACGCTCGTGAGCTCCCTGCCCCCCTTCTCCTCTTAGCCTCCTCGGCTTCGAGTCGCTGTCTCGCTCCACCTTCTGAATCTTGCGCTGTTCTTTCTTGCAGGCCGTCGCTCGCCCGGCGGCGGCGGCGCAGAGGGCGCTCCTCGCCTCGAAGGCCCCCTCGTCGGCCCTCTCCCTCCGCGGCGTCGGCCGCGTCGCGTCCCCGGCCCTCTCCGTCTCCCAGCGGACCTGCGCGCGCTTCGTCGCCTCCGCCAGCGCCGAACCCTATGTAAAGATTCAGCATTTATTTATTTATTTATCTATCTATCTGGGCATAGGGGGCGCAGTCGATGTGAAGCTTGCATGTCAATTACCGAATTTCAATCTAGTCGCTTTGTTCATAAATATAAGATGTTTTGGATATTTCAGTATGGACTATATACTGACTGAAGTGAGTGAACAAACACACTAAAACTTGTCTATATACATCCAGTTCAGAAAAAGTTAGAACATCTTATACAGTACTCCCTCCGTCCCAAAATAAGTGTCGTTGATCTAGTACAAAATTTGTACTAATTTAGTATAAAATGTGCGACACTTATTTTGGGACAGAGGGAGTATTTGTGAACGGAGGGAGTAGTAGACATGTAGTATTACTTTGCACATTTATTTATCGCCAAACCATATGTAAAGCTTGTGCAATATTCATGGGTATCTGTGAACAAAACTTCAGGTGGAGGTTTGTCATCACTGAAATTCTTCTGGTGAAAAATGGGTTCTGCCAGTGTTAGATGCAGGGTGCCATACACAACCAAGGTGGCACGTGTTAGTAGCGGTAGTTCTCTAGGTCCAGTTAGTGTTACAAATATGCTGTTGTAAAGTTTGTATATCTATTTACCTCTCCTGGTTCAGCCAGGAAACTGAATTGCAATCTTGACATGTACTACTTGGTAGCTGGTATCTGTAATATTCATGAGAGTAATCAGGCCACTCACTGATTTTCTTTTTCTGTGTGTCTGAACAAATTTGCAAGCTGAGGTTTTATCACCACTTGCTTATGATAACCTTTGTGTTATGCCTGTGTTAGATGCAGGGTGCCATACACTGGTATGGCATGTGTTAGTGTTTAGTTCATTATGTTCAGTTAGTGTTAGTCGCCGGCGGCCTAAGGGAACAAATGTGCCAATGTATGGTTTACACAATATGCCGCTTTTGTGGTTGCATTGGTGCATGTCTTTTACCATTTATATGTCTTTAAGCTGTTCTTTGATCATGCGTTGCAGGCACCTGAGCTTCAGTCCAAAGTTACAAACAAGGTGTACTTTGACATAAGCATTGGCAACCCTGTCGGGAAGAACGTCGGGAGGATTGTCATTGGGCTCTATGGAGATGACGTTCCGCAAACCGTCGAGAACTTCCGTGCTCTTTGCACTGGTACGAGGGGCTGCTGGCCCTGTTCTGTTATTCCATCTTTTAGCAATTGCTCAATGTATCCTTTTTCTGCCAGGGGAGAAAGGGTTTGGATACAAGGGATCAAATTTCCACCGTGTCATCAAGGACTTCATGATTCAGGGAGGAGACTTTGACAAGGGCAACGTATGTGTTTCCTACCTTCGCCTACTCTTGTTCGTTGCACGTGCACCCTTATGGCCGTATTTCAGATCACATAAAGAAAAGCTAAAACCTATCACTTGTTACGATGCAAATACCTTTGCCCGCGTGATTTAACAGATTCATGTGCTTATTTCTATTTTGCACGAATGTGCCTGTTTCAGTTTGTCGATAGTTGTGCTAGTTGTTTCTCCTTTTTCCTTCTTGGCTTAGCTATTTGAGTACTCTATGCTGTTAAGCATTATTTTACGGACCAGGGGGGACAGGGAGAGGGAGGGCGTTTAGATCCTTGTACCACTAGCTTTGATCGTGTACCGGCATTCAATTTCTTATCGTGCTGCATTTTGACCCTGGATCTTATCCATGTAATGTTTGATTGTCATTAATCACTGGCACAAGCGCATCCTACTCTGTTTTCTGGTCAGTGGCCTTGTGGTATGAATTCAAGGTGATTGCAATCATGCCATCCTTTACTATATTGAGGCATACATGATTTTGTGTTTCATCTGCATTTTGATGCTCACTCTACTTATGCATGGCTGGCTGAAGTACTTTGAGACTTCAGATTGCCTAAAATGGAACATACAGCTTCCAACAATGGCATGTGAATAACTAGAACCTGATAATTTCAGGGTACTGGAGGAAAAAGCATATATGGCCGCACCTTTAAGGATGAGAACTTCCAATGTATGTGTTGCACTGAACTAGTCTCTATCATGCAGTCTTTGCTTCAGATTATATGCTAACTGATTATGTATTCTTTAATGTTCTTAGTGGTTCATACTGGACCTGGAGTGCTCAGCATGGCGAATGCTGGACCAAACACCAATGGCAGCCAATTCTTCATCTGCACAGTCAAGGTAATTAATTGTGTAGTTCCTGCTATCAGTCAGTCAATGGGAAAAATAGCTAGTACCCTTTTTCCGCTCCCGCTTCGTCGAGTTTGAAGTTCATATAAATCCCAGATTGAGATTTCTGATACCTTGCTTGCAGACTCCGTGGCTGGACGGGAGACACGTTATCTTTGGCCAGGTTCTTGAAGGCATGGACATCGTAAGGATGATAGAGTCGTCGGAGACTGACAGAGGTGACCGTCCGAAGAAGAAGGTGGTCATTAGTGAGTCTGGGGAGCTTCCAGTGGTCTGAGTTTTATTTAGATGGCTATCATCTTCCATCCGCGCATCTGGATTTTGCAGTGAACTTGTTACAGGCCTTTCCCCTAGTAGTTAGAGACCGTGCTGAGTTGAACCCAAGATTTCTACTCCGAGGCATACGACATTCATCTACTGTTCGACTGGAATAAGAATGTGATTGCTTTCCTGAACCGGTTTTGTAGCTTTGTTCATGATAGATAATGCATTGTGATTTTTCTTGCGGATCCATGAAATGCCTGGATATCTATCTATTCATTCTTAGCTGCTAAGTTTCCCTCAAGAGGTGCAAACAAATTATGCCATGTAAAGGCTTGGAATCATTCCTAGCAATCCCAGTTCCAACACTTGTCATGGACAAATCTAGCAAACAAAACCTGGTGATTATCTGAATGATCTGCACAACAATACAAACTTAGTTCAGCAAACCAGCCAATTCTTGAACAAACCGTCACATGTGTACTGCAAAGCCTTAGTAATCATATACAACATTACAATCCTTGACAATGTAAAGGTAATTTGATGAATCATGTCATGCTCTACTTTTGAAAGTCACATTATACTAGTCTTATGTATCTTTACAGGCCACGCAAGATTACGAACTTAGTTCGGTGCAAGGCCTGCTAATCTGGTTTATGCGTAACAACTTGTAGAACATTACAAACCCAGTTTCAGAAACTCCGATGCAATCTAGATCGATGTTTGACATGTAAAGTGAATAAGATGAGTTATCTCAATTTATAAAGCTTTGGTGACAGTGAAGTGGTATGTGCAACAACAAAAAACTTTGTAAGTAGTGCCACCAAACACAACATACCAAATGATGAGTTGAGAATCATGCATGCACTTTCCAAGAAAAAGTAAATGCAAAGGTGAAAACAAACAATGCAGTGGCAGCTATAAATAGGCATGCACCATCAAGCTCCTACATTACCCACCGTTCACATTGGAGAACAAACATCAAAGGCAAGCAAACAATAGCCAACACGAATCAACTATGAAGATCTTCCTTGCGCTTGCATTTCTTGCCGCCGTGGCTACCATTGCCATAGTCACCACCGATGTGAAACTTCCCCAGTTACGGCCACAAAAATCATTTTCACAACAAGCACAACAACCCTTTCCACAACCGCAACAGCAACCATTTCGTGATCAGCAATCAACTCTGGGGCAACGGTTGTTTCCAGCACAACAATTACCATTTGGGCAACACCAATCTCCACAACGACCACCATATCCCCAACCGCAAAAACCACCATATCCCCAACCACAACAACCATTTCCACAACCACAACAAGCATTTCGAGAGCAGCAATCAACTCTACAACAACATCTCTTTCCTGCACAACATTTACCATTTGGGCAACAACGATCTCCACAACAACCACCATACCCCCAACCGCAACAACAACCATATCCACATCAGCAACATGAGCAACCAGTTCAGGAACAACAACCATTTGTACAACAACAGTTGAACCCATGTAGGGATGTCCTCCTACAACAGTGTAGTCCAGTGGCGGTTGTGTCATTTCACCGGTCACAAATGGTGCAACAAACTAGATGCCAGGTGCTGAGGCAGCAGTGCTGTCAACAGCTGTCGCGTATCCCCAAGCAGTCGCAGTGTCAGATGATCTAGAATGTTGTGCATGCCATTATTTTGCAACAACACTACCAATTGGGAGAAGGTACTTTGACCCAACCTCAACAAGAACAATAACAACTCGATCAAGGTTGGATCGACGAAATAAGGACATGGGTACTTCAGAGCCTATCGACAACGTGTGACTTGCACGTCCAACCATACTGCTCCACCACCATATCACCATAGTAACGTCACTATACTAGCATGATTGGCTACTGAGAAGACAAGAGCTCTATAGTACTCATAGATGGACCACCATTGTTTAGTCGATGGTCCGATCCATGTAGCGAATGTTGAGTTGTTCATCCGAAAAGCAATATTATGCATTAGCTAGCTCTATTAAGGTAACTCAGGAGTAAGACTAATAACAAACCAACTCTTTAATGGTAAGCCTTCTGGATTTTGACCTTCTATGTGGTCCATGTAAGATTGTACGCTGTTGATTATGAAAGCAAGTGATTTGTTTTTTCTGTCCATATCTCCATAAGGAAATTTTGCTTTGTGTTACTTCTCACATGTGTGCCGATTGCATGGTCACTCACATCTTCGTAGCCCAAATCACATAGTTGTTGCTGAGTTAGCTGCAGCCATGTGAAATGGAGGTGCGGTCGCTGGGCCGACGCAATAGTCTGCACAACCAGCGCCAACAAGGCAACAAGTAGCTTGACTCGCTTCCTCCACCGACCTTGATGGTCTCCAGCTTCTTCTGGGCCTCCTCCAACTCCACCTGCCGCGCCTCCTCGGTCCTTTTCTTCACTGCATTGGCCATCTCCGCCCATGATGGTGACGACAGATCTGCCATCGTTGCCTCCTCCTGCCTCTATAACTGATGCCCAATTTTGCGTCAGCAAGCTTCCCTCAGTGATACTATCACCTGAATGTTGTCCCCACAAAGTCAAGGAGAAAATACCATTCAGGGCATGGCCTATGCACCTTATTACAACAAACTCAAAGAAGGAAACAATGCTTAACTAACAGAGGACATGATTAATCTAACATTCCTTAACCTGTTTTGTAGATTTGTTCATGATAGACAAGGCCTTGTGAATTTACTTGCGTATTGATGAAATGTTTTGATGCAGATCTATTCATACTTATACCTGCTAAATTGTACAGTACTATACTTTCCCTCAGGAACTGCAAAAAAATTGTATGTGCACATGCTTCATAAATGATCTGTATCATTCTTAGCAATCCTGAGTCCCAACACTTAGTCATGAACAATCTTGAACAAATTCAGCAAACAATACTTGATTATCTTAACGATATGCAGAACAATACAGATTTAGTTCGACAAACTAACAGAATCTTGAACAAACCTTCACGTGTAGTTATGTGTGAAGTCTTATACTAATCCAATATGAGATTACAATCCTTGACATGTAAAGGGAATTCGATGAATCATGTCATTGTCTACTGTTGCAAGTTATAATACTTGTCCTATGTATCTTTACATGCCACACAAGATAACAAACTTAGTTCGGTGCAAGCATGATGATCTTGTTTATGTGTAATAACCTGGAGTAAACAACAAACCTAGTTTCAGATAATGATGCAACCGGATCGATGTTTGACATCTAAAGTGAATAAGATGAGTCATGTAAATATCAAGCATGGCTGAAGGCCGAATAATACATGCAACAACAAAGAACTTTGATGACCAATCGAAGAATACACTTGTAAGTAGCGCCACCTAACACAACATACCAAATGATAGAGTCCGAGAAGTATCCATGCACTTTTAAGAAAAGGAAATGCAAAGGTGAAAAATAGACGATGCCATGCCAACTATAAATAGGCCTACACCATCAAGACCCTCCTCCATCATTCACCATTCACTCAATTGGAGAACAAACATTATCTAACACAAATCAACCATGAAGACAATCCTCGTCCTTGCCCTCATTGTTGGCGCCACGACCGCCTCCGTTGAACCCCTTAATCCATCTCGTAGCACCTCGGAGCAACAATGGCAGCCAGAACAACCACAAAAACACCTTCCCCAACCTCAACAACCGTCATTTCCGGAGCAGCAACCAATTCCGCAGCCACAAGAACAACCAATTCTGCAAGAACAATTGAACCCATGTAGGGATGTCCTCCTACAGCAGTGCCACCCAGTTGCTGCTATGTCGTTCCTCCGGTCACAAGTGGTGCAACAGAGTAGCTGCATGGTGATGTGGCAGCAATGTTGTCAACAGCTGAAACAGATCCCCAAGCAGTCACGGTGCCAGGCCATCCACAGTGTCGTGCACGCTATTATTTTGCAACAACAACAACAATTGGTACAAGGTACTTCCTCCCAACCCCAGCAGGTGGTACAACAACAACAACAACAACAACAACAGGGTCAGGGTTCCATCCAACCTCAGCAAGAACTGGATCAAGGTTGGATTGAGGCGATAGGGACGTGGGTGATTCAGACCCTGCCGGAAATGTGCGACGTGCACGTCCCACCATACTGCTACACCACCATATCACCATCCAGTGACGTCACTACCGACATGAGCGGCTACTGAGAAGACAAGATCTTTTAGTCAATGGTCCGATCCATGTACCCGAGAGACAGACCACCTCGTTTAGTCAATGGTCCGATCCATGTAGCAGTGAAAAATAAAGTGCCATGCATTATCATGTGTGGACCAGACTGGCACTAGTTCAAACTTGGAAATAAATGACAAACTAAGCTACTTTCCGGCTTAATAGCATTGTCGTCCGCGTTTCCATGCATGCACATGTGGAGATGTTCATTCCTAACCACAGTATTATGCATTATCATTGTGCTTTGTATGTAGCACAAACGACCCTACTTCACCCTGCTTTTGTTGGTGTCCGGATCGAGCTTGGCTCCTCGGCATGAGTACTCTGCTTCACCCTAATTTAGCTGTTTCTTTTGCTATTTCTGTCTGGTTGGTTCTTGCTACTTGTTATTTAGTTTATCTGTACTTACTCACTGTTGACTCACACATGTTACATACTAGAAGGGTTGGGCGCGCTTTACTGCGCCGTCGGTGTTGCTGTGTTTTCATAAAAAAAATTACTCCATCTATTTGAAAATATAATCAAAATATAAGGTCTATTTTTTTGAAAAGTCAAATCTTTTAAGTTTGACCAAATTTGTAGAGAAATATATCAATATACATAATATCAAATCGGTACCGTTAGATTCATCAGGAAATAAATTTTTATTTTTATTTAGTTAGTATTGTGGATGCCAATATTTTTGGCTCCGAACTTGGTTAAATTTAAATATATTATACTTTTCAAAAGTTTAATACACCTTGCATGTTGAAACTTAGTGAGTATTTGGTTTGGCGAGAGGGGAAGACGATGAAGTGTTTTTTTTTCATTTATAATGCAGCGTGTTTGGTGGGCCTTCAGCAGTGTGACTTAGTCTTATTTGCTAATCAATAAATATTTTTGTATGAAAATTTCGTCGGTGGCTGCATCTTCTATATTTTTGCTACAATATCACATGTTGGCACTTCTTTTTTTAGGTGGTGAGAGGGTGTGCGTGATTGATATGTTTTTATAGATTGGTTATTGTCGATTGATTTGGAAAATCGTTGGACCGGCCAAATCGTGAAGCAAATCCAAAATTGAATACATAAATTGAATGAAAGAGCTTCAAAATTAGAGAGCATATGGAATATAAAAGAGGTGAATTAAAAGAATTCACTAAGAGAGACGAATTGAAAGAATCAAATAAGATAGCTCCTTGAGAAATTGTGGACCCGGTCAAAATCGGGTGACACAAGTATAAATTGAAGACTTTAATTGATTGTGAGGCCTTAAAAATAATGGGCATAGTGTATTTATAGATATAGTATAAAAATTGAATAAGGGAGTTTTGAGAAATTGTTGACCCAGTCAAAATCGGGTGACCCAATGTCAATTGAAGACCTCAATTGAATGTGGGCTCTCCAATTCTAGGAGGATTAGTCTTATAGTATATTGAAATACTCGCCTATGTTACATGGTGGAATCACGGGAAATTTATACAGTTGATATTTAATGCCAGCATTACCTTGTATTTTGTTATTTTGGATTTAATGACAACATTACTACATAGGATGGATTTTTTTTATTAAGGTAACCAAATGGTGTGAAAGTCAGATTGAGCTAGATCTTATTAAGGTAAGGAGTAAGGACTAAAGACAAACCAACTATTTAACGGCGAGCCTTCTGAATTTTGACCTCCTTGAAATGATTCAAGACAAGTTCTAAGGCTGGTCATAGTGGGAGTAATTTTCCGTTCTAGTTTTCTAGTCTCACTCGTATTTTGGGTCATGTTTTAACCATATTTTTAACAAATAAAATATATGTTATATGCTAAAATAATATCATTGGAAATTACATTCAACTACGAATCCAACAATATAATTTCGGATGACATGCATTAACATTTTGCTAGTTAAATATATGGTCAAACTTTGACCCATAATACGGTGGAGACTAGTAAACCAGGACAGAGATAGTAGCTAGTAACACAACGCATCCCAAGTCAAATTTGCTTATGTGGCAAGAAGTTAATGAGAAAATAGGCGTTTGTGGGAACATAACGCATCCCAAAGCAAAGTGAGTCTACATCTAAACAAATGAAGGGTTGCATAACACCACATATATGTTACAATCCACTATGAAGGTAGAAACATAGACTAGTAACCTATACATGTTACTAGTCTAATTTATGTTACTGCTCCCCACCATGTCCGGTCTAAATGGTATTACCTATATCATAATATAAGACTTTTTGTGGTACAAATTTAACTCCAAAGTGTCTTATATTTTGATATGACGGGAGTATGTGGCTTTGCTTTCAATGTGGTCCATGTAAGGTTTTACTGTTGGTTTAGACTTTAGAGAGCATACAATTTGTCATTTCTGTCCATATCCTTGAGGAATTTTTCTTTCCAGAAAATGCGTTCATTAATTGATTTCGTGCTAAAAAGAACTCCAAACAGACAAAAGAAGGAAGCCACTGTTGTTCCACTCTGATTGGTTGCGTCTGACTAAACTTTATCGTGTATGGTCGTGCTAAAAATAAAGAAGCTAGTCTCGTTCTGCATTTTCTGGAAACCACAAGTTCTTTTAGAAACTAAACTCCCCGCAAAAAAAAAAAAAAACTTTATAGAGGCCACTCCATTTTCCCTGCTGTCCAGGCAGTACATAAATAAGTGATTCACAAAAAGGATGGAAAGCCATCGATAAATAAACAAAATGTCATCTTCTACCTACCTCTAGAACCACAGCTGTAGCTGGCTTGAGTAGTCATCCGAAGAAGAAGAAGAAGAAGAAGATGCTGGACTGGGCTCCGGTGCTCATCTCCTTCATGCTCTTCATCCTTCTGTCCCCGGGGCTCCTCTTCCAGATCCCTGGCAAATCGCGGACGATTGAGTGCGGCAAATTCCACACGAGCGTCGTCTCCATCCTCATCCACACCATCATCTTCTTCGCCCTCGATGCCTTCTTCCTCGTCGTCGTTGGCGTCCGCATCGAGTTTGGCTCCTCGTCATGAGTAGTAGAGTACTCTGCTTCACCCTGCTCTAGCTGTTTCTTCTGCTATTTTTGTCTGTTTGGTTTTTGCTGCTTGTTAATCAGGTTGTCAGTACTCACTCACTGCTGAATCACATATGTTACATGGTGAAATACTCGCCTATGCTTCACAGTGGAATCACCTGAATTTTTTACAGTTGAGATTAAATGCCAACATTACCGTGTATGCTGCTATTATATGGATTTAAACAACATTACTGTACAGGATGGCATTTTTTTCAATAATTGATTTTTTATTAGTGTATCAATCTGATACAAATAGATAATTCGGCTTGGGATTGAAGTTGTACGGCCACGAAGAATTACTTCGTTTGTTGCAGGAAGATGAATTACTCTATTTTGTTGTTTATCTCTTTGTTATGCCGCTATTATGCAGAGACCGGAAGGTTTACCCGCCTTTTTTTTTTTGTCTTATGTTACTACTGACATATGCGTAGTGATGGATGTGGAAATGGAGCAAGAAAGCAAAGCCAAAACGCTATGTATACATTACAAGCAACTTGTAACCATCCATCCTACAAGCAGAGCAGGAGCAGTTAGCTTTCGAACGCAGCCAAACAATATATAGTTAATTTATTCTGTTTGCATACACAATTAGTTTTATTAAAAGAGTTGTATTAATTGACGTTGACTATATGATATTTTAAGTAACTGAATTTATTCAACAGAATGGCTCAACTTAAGAAATCTACAGGTGCTAACAGAAAATTAGGCATTAAAGGGAATGTGCATACATAACAATATAATGTGGAGAATAGATGTTCATACATATCAATCAACAACACAAGGCAAATACATGCACTTGAAATCATGCAGTAACAAAAAGGAGAATAGATGTAAGGTTGATTTTTTCTAGCAACTGTATCATGCTGAAGTTATTTTCACATATATTTTTGTGAATTACTATCTTTAACAAATATGATATCTACTGGACTATATGTGTCCTTGGAGTACATATGGTTGATGCAAATTCAGGCTTCAAATCATTGTAATTTTTGTGGTATAAAAAAAGGATCGGGAAGGGTCATCTCCTGGACCATCACATAATTTGTTTTCTTTATCTACTCCTTTTTTTTCAATGGAAAGCCAAGCATTAAGCTTGAGGTGGAATATGCTGGAATTGCTTCAGGATTAACAACTGTTTCCTTTTTTTCTGCTAGGAAATCAACAACTCTTTCCATTGGTTAAATCAATTTTTTTTTATCTCGGTGAGGAAAGAAAATGTAGGGTGACAGAAGTCAAGACTCGCTCTTATCAGGAGCTTCCCGGTATTTCTTTCTGACGAAGTGAAATTTCATAGACGTCGTAACAGGGTGATACCCTCATTTCAAATAGAGTTTGCCACCCTATCTCTGCAGTAAGAGATTGTCAGCGACCTGGGCCTCCAACCAGTATCCAGCCCGGCCCAAAGCCACAAGGGAGTACAAATACCAGGGGAAGCATCTACGCACGGACTGGCTTGGACCGGACGGACGGGCGGCTTCGGCCGATGGCTGGCTAGGTGTGCGTTGTACTGTTCATCTTCCTCCTCAGATTCCCCTCCCTCTCTGAGTTTCTCCTCTGTAATTCCTGAGATGCAACCAAATTCATGTCAAACCTAATGGATTAGTAGCGGGTTCCTCACAATTGGCATCAGAGCCGTTCGATTCTCCACCAAATATCCACCAATTTTTTTCCCCAATCAATTCCATGGAATTTCCTGTGTATTTCAGCAGACCAGTCCGGCAGCCCGACGGCGCGCGGAGCTCCTCGCGTCTCTCTCGCCGGAGGGTCGGGCGACGTATGAGGTGCTTAGAGCCCAGCTAGCTCGTGATCTGGACCGGCGATTCGCCGAGTCCAAGCCGAGGCTAGAGAAGGCCGTGGAGATAGCATTCGGCGACCTCAACACCAATTTAGACGAGCTCAGCTCTCGGATCGATGTTGTCAAGCAGGATCTCCGCTCCGGCATCAGCGACCTCCGCTTCAAGTATAACCGAGTCGTCGGCCTCGACAACTCCGAGCGCGCCAAGGGAATCGTGGTCGCCGCTACGACCGCCACAACCACGTCTGCACCTGCTGCGAGCCACGATGCCCTCCACCTCAGGTGCGACACCGTTGAGGACGGGCTCACTTCGGAAGGCCGGCGCAATTACGACGTCCTCGTCGGCGGCCCAGCAGCACCAACCTCGGCTGGTTCGGACATCTCCATCGTACCCCCGGCATCCACGATTGTCGACGGCATCCCTGCTGCAATCGACATCGACCACGACATGGTCGCCGTCAGCCACGCCACACTGACGCCGACCACCTGCTGGACGATTGGGCACGGCTTCAGCAACAACAGCATCTGCGTCCGGGAGGTCTCTGCCGCTCTGGAGGGCGTGTCCCACGCTGCTCCAACACCTACTGAGGGCACGGCCAAACCACTGCTACCGTCCTCAAAGTCGACTTGATGGCGCCCGTCAAGTGCTCGACAGAATGCCCAGTTGTCGGCACCCACACTATGATGCCTCCGTCGAGGAGTGATGGGACTGAGAGTGCTACCACGACTACAGTGATTCTTCAAAACACCCAACTCAGATCAGTACCACCTCGTGTGCAAGAGTGTGTGTGGTCAAGTGCTCAGTTGGATACCGCAAACAAGCTGTTCGATGAAAATCCCCAACATGCTGATGTTGACCATGTGGCCTTGTTGCAGCTGAACACTGAACAATCAATTGTACCCACGTTCACTGGTTCTCAGCCGTCTCCCATGCGACCGATGTTCAGTTGGGAGTTCGGCGTCGGCGTCATTGGCATTGTCGACATCACCAAGTTAGATGCGGCTGTTTCGCGCAAGGTGTTTAAATTCAAAGTTCCCAGTATAGTTGACAAGAACTCTCATGGCATTGGAGATGAACGTCGACCACCTTGGCCGCCCCCGGAGTTGGTTAAATTGTACAGAATTGGTGTTCAGTGTATGCAGCCAACCAATGCACATTTCGAAGCTTCTGCTTGTCTCGAACAACTAAGGACGTTCATGTTTGCTGTTAGGGAATGCACTGATCTGAACCATGCATCCACAAGCTTGCCAATGATGGTGGTCACTTCTCCGAGACTTGAAGATGGACAAACCAGTGATTCTGAATGTTCTGCTTGGGTTCCAGTGGAAATACCATGTTCTAGTTCAGATTTTGGTGGAAGTAGGCTTGTCACTGGCAAGTTAATCAAACCACCTGGCAGTAAAGATACTTGTGAGATTCTCATGGACCAGCATAGTGAGTTGGGTCCTATACTTCTTGGAGTTCCAGTAGTATGGTTATTTAGTTGGGAGTGCTCTGAAGATGCAAGCACAGAAAAAACAAGTTTGAATTCTAGAAACTTATTGCTACCTAACATGAACGAGGAGATCCTTCAGGCCAACTCCATTGCCATCTGCTTTTGTGCTATTGATCAGATACAATGGAAAAATTCTTTGATGCTCAGCCACACTCTTATCTCGGAGATTGGAGCTTATTTTGCACTGGAGAAGGTTAGCAAAAATGATAAATTGGGCTCTGAGTTTGTGCAATTAGAAATTGCCTGGACAATTCACCTCACATCTGTGCAGTCCTTGTTTACGGCTTGTTTTGCTGGATGTGATACTCTATATAGTGGTGACAATTTCCAGTGGACCATTGCTTGGTCTCTTGGTTCTCATTCCCATGTTTCACGATTTTGGGCTCGACTAGCATGCGACATGGTGCAGCATAATTTTCCATCCAACTACCAAGGCAGATGGTTCAGGTTTTTGATGGTCGAGTTCTTTCACATGGGTGCAAGCTATTTTTTCAGCGACCTGGTTAAGTGTTCTGTTGATCAATACATTCAGCTGGAACTACTCCTTCAAGCAACAGCACTGAGTCCCATGGAGAATAGCATTATTGTTATTATACATCTGTCATTGCTCCTACCATATATATAGTACTGGTGGCTGTGCAATCACCCGGGGACATATGCAAGATATTCCTCTGCCCATGCAACACATTGACCAGAAAGGAAGAACATTGAGGAAGGGAACGGTAGTACATGTGCCACATTTGTGCCTACCTTGGGATCCTGGCGATTCAAACCATGGAGTTGAAGAAGTTACTGTGAAGGGTGGCATGCGAGTCCCATGGGATCCTGGTGGTTTGTCACGACGTCGGCTTGAGGGCAAGCCGAAATTTATGGGGGAGGGATTGTCAGCGACCTGGGCCTCCAACCAGTATCCAGCCCGGCCCAAAGCCACAAGGGAGTACAAATACCAGGGGAAGCATCTACGCACGGACTGGCTTGGACCGGACGGACGGGCGGCTTCGGCCGATGGCTGGCTAGGTGTGCGTTGTACTGTTCATCTTCCTCCTCAGATTCCCCTCCCTCTCTGAGTTTCTCCTCTGTAATTCCTGAGATGCAACCAAATTCATGTCAAACCTAGTGGATTAGTAGCGGGTTCCTCACAGAGATGTGCATACCCAACATAACAGGGTGACAACACACCAACATACACGGTGACATAAAACAAATCGAATTAAGAGATGTGATGGATGCAAACCAACTTCTGGTTGGATATTTAGGAGGATAGCGTTATCCCCTGTCCACCAGAGTTCAAGTCTCAGACTTGTCATTGATGCTCATATTTTTCTGGATTTATTTCAGATCTTCTGACGATGTGCGTTTACTAGGAGAAGACGTACCCGTCCATTACGAAGGCGTCTATGGCTACTTCTTCAATCTAAAGATGATGTGTTGGCTCAGTGTCTCCAAGTTGCTCATAGGGGTAAAATGTGCATACATGCGTTCAGAAGGGTGAGTGTATACTCGTGTATGTGAGCGACTTCGATTGTACTATGTTAAAAAGAAAAGACATGCGACGGATGGCCAAGCCAAAGACTAAACCTCCATCCATGCTAAAAAGGCATTCTTGCATATACATGCCTTTTGCATTTTTTTAGAAATGGAGGATATACCCCGGCCTCTGCATCTAGGTGATGCATGCATCTATTTTATTATTTATTCACAAAGACCTTACAAAGTAATACATCAATAAACTGAAGTCATCATCTTGGCAACACTTGTCGCTACTTCTATCCCCTTGACGAAGGGATGCGGAATGTCCGAGCAGGATATCAAGCACACATCACACCAAAGCCTACTATCTAAAGCTGAATGCCCCAGCCAAGCCACAATGACGTTACTGGGTCACACATCGGTCCGGCGCACTATCAGAGGCCGCCGCCACCATGTTCCACCGATCCATCTCCGGAGTAGGTACTGACGCAGTGACCTTGTCAGGCCTGCCGTCGACGCCATCATGGTGCTAGACAATGCCACCATCCTGCATGTATCCATCAACACACGCCCGTTGCCGAAACTCCGCAGCGCCATGCCACCGGGATCCGTCATTGGCCTTGCGGTAGATGTAACACCACTCCTCCTCTTGTCCCCTACAGCCAGCACTTGCTCAAAGACGATGCCCCCAGGAGAGAGAACGACACCGAAGGCGCCGTCATCGTCCGATGCAGTAGACCCAGATTAAGAATTTCCCCCGGAACATCCCAATCGAGTTGACGTGACCTACAACAACGATGTCGCTTGCATGGATGCCATTATGACTAACGCCATGTGTTCCGGCCCAGAAGCAAGGATTACATGATCTGCATTCTAGGTTGGATGAATAAATGATCTTTTGTGATTATACAACGTATATCCCTCATTACTTTTTGTTTAAATCTTAACCTCCTCCGTTAATTTGCATTCTCCTCCGTTGATTTGCATTGAAAACCGTTCACGCAGACTACCGAAGCAAAATTTGGTCACTAAATCTAGACACTTACATTGTATGGCCTGATGTAAGGGGTGTACCGAACTACCGAAGTTAATTATTTGCATTCTCCTCCGTTGATTTGCATTGTATGGTAAGAGCATCTCTAGCAGACCCTGTAAAACGCCGACCCGCATAAGGCTTTTGCAGTTCGCGAAAAAGGGTATATGCGGGCCGGCGCGGGCGAGGTCAGACTCAGACCCCGCAAAACGGACCCGTAAAAAAGGATATTCGGTGAATATGCTCTTTTACGGGCCGGCTACGCGGGGTCTGCTCGGGCGCCGCCGCGTCGACCCGCAAACCGAAGACGCCCAATTATCGAATTTGACATCGATTCCGACAAATGAGTTCAAATTCAAACAATAGAACACCGTTCACATGCAAATAAAAGCTTAGTTTTGTAGGACAAACGCAAAAGGGGGTCTTGCAAAAGTGACGACCACGTCCGGCATCATCTTGGTCGATCTTCACTCCGCGCCACCGAGTCCATCGACGTCATCGCAACCACCGTGTACACCTCCGGCACTTGTTCCAACTCCGGCATAGAAATCATCGGCTGGTGCACTGAACGCATCGGCGACATTGGTTCCAAACCCTGTTGAGAAAACATCTCCGGCACTGTAACACGCACTGGCCGAGGCAAGCATTCTCCTCTTCAATATATCTCTTCTTGCTATATCATGCCATTCTTTGGTGAGGTCGTCCATGTCATTGCGGGTCAAGGTCATGATCTTGTTCTCTTCGGCAAGCAACTTGGACATGGCTTTGTTTTCAGCGGCACGTGTTCTTCTCTCCTCAATGGCCGCTTTGCGCAGCCCCTCGTCCTTGAGCAATTGCCATTTTTCTTGCTTCTTCCGTGCCTTCTTCTCGGCCAACTCTTTCTTTGTCTCCAACGTCTTCGCTAACATCAACTCATTTGATTGCACCATGGAATCAATCTTGTCCTGCAAGCTCGATGCTTCGTGCTCTCTCTTCATCTTCTCCTTAGTCTTCTTGTCACCATCGGGTTTGTTCAAGTTTCTTGGGCCATCATCATCTTCATCTTCATCCATGTTCGTAAGTGAACCTCTCTTCGGTGGGGATTCTTTGTCAATCAACTTCCACTTCTCGCTCTTTTTGAGCAACTCCCAACAATGCTCTAGTTTGAAGAATTTGCCTTCCGAAGCTTCCATGTCTTTGTATCTATGTTGGGCAATTTTGTCCTACACAATTTAAACAAAGTCAAATGATGCAATCATTTCATATGATGCAATATAATGTGCACAACTTGGGATGTGAAAACGAACTCACATAGTCGGATTCCACTGTTCCACTTGGAGGTGCATTGCGTACTTGTTCCAAGCAAGCTGCCCAACGGCTGCAAATCGGCTTGATCACGTCCCAACGCCCCTGGAGTGACCGAAAGGTGCGTGGAGTCCTATTGGGATACTTTGCCATCATGCGGAAGTATTGATCTTCGATCCTTTGCCAATACCTCTTGGCGGTTTGAGACGTACCCGTGCAAGCATCAAGAGAAACCGCACTCCAAGCATTGATTTGATCTTCCAAGATCGTGTAGTTCTTCGATCTCTGGCTTTTTTTTGCTTGTGCTTGCGCATACGCCTCCTCATTTATCTCCTCCAATTCTTCTTCACCACCATGATCATCCACGCCGCCGTCCGTTTCATTGTAATCGAATGCAGCGAACGGGACTTGATCGATGTCAACGGCGTTGGTGTCCAACAAGCTCACGAACTCGGCAGTGGCATTGTTCGAACCACCGCTATAGTGAGAGACAACAAGTCACGAGCTACCGCAATGGCGAAAAGCAAAGAAAATTGAAGGGACCGAAGGGGCATACCTTCCGGCCATTTCGTCAAACACCTCGCTAGCGGTGGAAGCAGCGCCGTTGAACGGCATCGCCGGGGAACCACTTGCCGGGGCGGAGGGAGTGGATGAAGGAGCCGGCCTCTTTGTAGCCGGAATCCTCTTCCGCTTTACGCCCGAGACCTTGCCGGCCTTCTCCGCCGCCGGCCGGGATCGCGCGGCGGCGTTGGTGCCCGGAGCGCGGGCCTTCCCGGCGGGGCTAGCCGGATTCCCACCCTGCACGACCACGTTGCCCTGCCGCTTGCGGGCAGGCACAGTGGTGCCTTGGGTGACGGCGGGGCCAACATGGCCAGCGACAAGATCCGCCGGAGGGGATTGAGCGTGCGCGACCTCGACGGTGACGGGGGACGGCAGGGAGTCATCCATGGTGGCGAAGAACTGCCGGGGAAGATGCACCGGAGCGGGCGGTGGCGGGGGCAATGGTGGCGGAGGGGTGGGGGAGCGGGAACGGCCGCGCGGAAATGTCCCTCGCGCCAAATCTTGCTGCGGATAGGGGCCGAGCTCGGGTCGGCCTCCCACCCCGTGAATCTAAAGGTTGGGGGAGATCTTTTGCCGCGCCCCGCAAAAATTTTTACGGGTCGGACGCGTTTGCGGTATCTGGTCGGGCAGGATTTTCCGCGCCGACCCGTATTTTGGCGGTTATTTTGCGGGTCGCGGCGTTTTACGGGGTCTGCTAGAGATGCTCTAAGGGGTGTACCGAACCACCGAAGCAAATTTTGGTCACTAAATCTAGACACTTACCATCCACGCAGACTAACTTAATCTTAGTGTGGCCTGATGTAATAAATACTTGGTCTATAGATAATTAACTACAGAAAATACAACCAAGGCGATAATTTAGAAGACATGGCAAGTTTAAATACAACCCTGAAAAATGTGCATGCACACACAACCATGCATGGATCCTTCATCTACCTATCTTTTTATCGCCTCGTGCCATATCCCATGGACACGAGGTGCCCATACATGCATCACCTGGTTCCATGCGTCTGGCACACCTGAGAAGCACCAGTGGCTGCAATCCTCGGGCCCGTCCAATGGGGTCCCAAGCTCCCGGTGGCGTGACGGATGCCCGTCTCTCCTCAGCCCCGCCATGTACGTTATGTTCATGAAAACTGCCTTCTTGTCCATCCCCTGCCTCCTCGTGCCTCGCGTCACGATGGATATCATCACATTGATCCACGATATATAGTACTCCACGGAGAGGTTGTAGTCCGCAAAGACCATGGAGAGGTAACCCTTATGCCGGCTCAAAGGCTTCCCAGGCCGCTCATATATATACCCTTGAACTGCCCATGCCACCCGGCACGGTGGCGGCGAGCATGCACATCATGGACTCATACTGGTTACGACCGATGGAGTCACCGGCGAGCACAATACGGCCGTTCCGGCTCCTTTTGAGCATATCTGTTGCATTAAACCTATTGAATCTGAATGTATTTAGGAATATAGAGGAGACATGATTGGCACAAGACCTGTTGTTCTCCAGTCTGATATCTCAATTGGAAATGGTGATGGCTACCTACTTAGAGAGTTGGCAGCTGCTGTGAGGTTGCCATCGCCAGTGCTGGAAGGACGAGTCGTTCATGCCGTTGCGCGTGCAGCGGAAGCCCGGATCGTTCCTCATCCTTGCTCTCTTTGTAGTCGCGGCGATCAGTGACAATGCACAGTCAGAGGGCGGTCGGATCAATGGCAGTGAAAGGGTTTCATCGATTTCATCTTCCTGAGAAAGGCCAGGCAAGGAATCGGCAGGAAAGAAAGAGTTCCATTAGTTTGAATGCTGAAGTCCGTATATAGGCCTAACTGAAAGGAAAGGTTGTGTGCATCGCAATGATGTAGAGGCTGAGCGTTTCAACCTCTTGTTTGAAAGAGAGAGATAAAAAGCATGCATCAGCAAAAGGGATGTCGACACAATTGGATGGATCACACATTTAGGAACAGAGTGATATATATACAGCTCACTTTACTTGGTAACTTTATGAGAGTGTCTTTATTTCCGTATCCTTGTCGATTCGATCCATTTAGAGAAAGGATAAACAAATAACCGACAGGAAATAAAGAAAGCATTTCATATTAGTTCTACTGTCCGCGATACGATATATAATTGAATTTAGGACTAAGCACATGCCTGAATTGTGAAATTCATAGATCGGCCTAACTGAATGGGAGAACCTGTCGCCATCATGCAGCAAACAAAAGCCATACTTCTCATATACTTGGCCCATGCAACATGCATGCATGAACAAAAGAATAACATACCAGTATGTATTCAGTTGATTGAGCTTGGAAACAACCATCCATGGGTTTTACCTTCTTATCTTTGGCAAAATTATTTGTGCATATATGTTTGTGTGTCCACTGTGTCATTCGAATGGTTGTAGCAAATCAATTGAATTGTCAATGTCATGGACCAGCTAGCTACCATAATACTGTTTGTGTGTGTGTGTGTGTGACTTTAATTAGGTGTTGCATATCCTCTACATACATTGTTTTACATGCATTATCTTTCATGCATGTAGGTAACAATCATCGGTGTTTTTTCCTTTCTTATCGTTGATGATATTATCCATCCATATATATGTTAATATGTATATCCACTGCGTCCATTGAAATCATTGCAGGAAATCAATTGAATTATCAATGTCATGGACCAGCTAGCTACCATGTTGTTTGTGTGTGTGTGTGTGTGTGTGGCTTTAGGTGTTGCGTATCGCCTACATATATTGTTTTCTTTTCCGTTTGTTTTTCCCTCTACCACTTGTTTTGATTGATGAAAAGCAAGGTTTTAGGCACAGCCAGAAAACACGATTATATCCTCCCCCATGTAGTTTGGTGAAGGCTAGCTATGGTTACAGCTCCTGTTAATCCCACCAGATGCCTTTTTTCGATAAAGGATGATATACTAATATCAAGATGGTACTAATTACACCTGGCACGTGCAACAACAGAATATCAAGCATTAGTCAAGAAATTGAGGATGCAGACAACCAAAAAGGTTACAAGGAAGAAATGCAAAAAGAGAGCGATCAACGACATGCAACAAAATTGTTGTGCGGCATCACCACAGTCCTGAACAACACACGCACCACAAGCAAGGTTCTCTGAAATGAACGCCTCCAGAGAAAGCAGGGAACAATACCAAAACGCCGCCGTTGCCGGATCCAGCCACTGAAGGCCGGATCATGGTTTTTCCCACCGGATCTCATGGCATGGTAGATTCATGTAGAATATGCTGGATTGATTCAGGACTTGACAATCTGATTTTTTTAATCATATAGTTTTTTTTTGTACACGGATTAGTCTAGGTAATGGATCCATCCTCGCTGTGAATCAGTATTACTAATTCAGAACAAGTCTTTTTAAGAAAAGGAAGTAGCTAGGGAGACAGGAGTACAGTAGCTAGTTGTCGGAAAAAAAGGGTTTTCCCCGCTTTATATTATAAAGCAACTTCACCGATCACAATGTAACTGCCGGGACGATCAGCACATCAAGCCTAAAAGAGAAAGAAAAAAGAAATAAATGCCAACGATGGCAGCTCGACAAAGCACGGATAAACGCCACCGCTGCGCCCTCCGGATACGTCCCACCGCACTCCAAGGCTCCGAACGGCCACATGCCAAGCATCACCTCCAACAAAAGATGCGACGTCGACAACGCTGCTGCCCGGACATGTCCTAGGGTTTCCCCCGACACGCAGAGGGGAGTGGGGAATGGGTGACACCGACACCCTTCAGGAAGGAATGACGGCACCCGCAGGCGACACCGGGTCGGTGCCGGATGTGTCGGCATGAATTTCTCCTGCAAACCAAACACCACCACCCGCCCGAATCGGAGCCAAACACGCCACCACGGTCTTGAGGTCATCCATGACGCCTCACTAATTAAGATCACCAACACGAGGCCAAGAGGATGAACAGAGGGAGCGCCAGGAACCAGGAGCGACAACACCGGAGCCGCGCGGGAGGGAACCACCTCCACCGCCTTCGTGTGTGGGGGGGGGGGGGGGGGGCTCTAGCACCGTCGTGGACGCCGTCCGGACGCGGCAACAAGGGCAAACAAGGCCACCCGGGACCGGCCAGGCCCAAATTGGGCATACAAAGCCCTGGCCGCCACGCCGCAGCAGGCTGGCGCCAACGCCGCCTCCACCCACCATTCCAACGTCGCTCCCCCGCCTCCCGGAAGCCAGACCGATGACCCATCCCACCGTCGGCCTGCCTAGACCAAGATGAGGCTCAAAGGGCCCAGATCCGGACCGAGCAGGCACCGCCAGATCGGCAGCGCCGTCGCCTAGCAGATCCCCTGCCACCGCGACAGGCCACCCTGCCGCCGTGCAGGACCATCACTACCTAGTTACACCCCACGGCGCGCTCCGCCCCACGTCGCCGTGACACCGCAAAGGGAAAGGCCAGAGGCCGCCGGCACCGCCCGGGCTAGGCCTGGCGCCGGCCGCCAGCGACGGCAGCGGGAAGGGAGGAACGGGTTAGGGCTCTAGGAGGGGGGGCCGGGGTCGCGAGAGAGGAGGGGAGGAGCACAATAGCTAGTTGGGATGAGCTAATCACGCAATGAGCATTTGGCGGTTGACCTCAGCACTCACTCTCACGGAGGAAAGAGCGGGAGGTGTGCAGCCAGAGAGACCTCGCTCTCACACAGTCACGCTCACTGTCCACCTGCCTGCCTATGTGTTATCAACAAGTTCACTAAAAACAAGTGAAATCATTCTTCTCCTCCTAGCGGTTAATGAGGAGCTGAAATCGCCTAACAATCTTGCAAAGCATATCCTCCTTTACTTAAAAAATGAATAGAAAGTCCCATGCATGGAGTTAAACAAGTGAAATTTTAAATAGGTTCTCTTTTCTGAAGTTGTTGTTCCCTTTGTTGTTGTTGTTGTAGTTGTTGAAATCACCTAATCATAACTAAGAATTAAATAACCACAACCATGGAGTTAACAGTATAATGAAAAAAACGTTGATCGCCTAACTGAATGGGAAAACATGTCTCAATCATAGCAGCAACAAAAGGCATGTCTACACACTCGAATGGATCACGCATTCACGAACAAAAAGGCGAAGAAGACAGCGATATAGATACAATTGCTTTCACTTGGTAAATTCACTAGTGTCTTCTTCTTATCTTTTGTCGATTTTATCCGTGCAGAGAAAGGCTAAGCACGGGACCGGCAAGAAAGAAAGTATCTATGATTCCCCATGATACGAGAATGGATGAATTCGGGAGTGAGTATGGCTGAATTTTGTAATTCTTAGATCGACGTAACTGAATGGGGAAACCTGTCTCCATCATGCAGCAAATAAAAGCCATACTGCCGATATACAGCTGATATCCTTGCTTGGTAACTCTTAGTTTTTCTACACCCCACTTCAGTGTACCCCCGCTACACCCCCTCATGAAAACATATCAAAACATTTTCAAAAAAATGAAACTTTATGAGAATGATTATGAACAAATGTTATGAATGCTTGCAAAGTTTGGTGGTCAAAAAACATTCGAGGAGCTCTGTACAAAAAAAAAAATCACTCAAAGTTACTCAAAATGTACGTGCACTGTTTGAGCAGATTTTGTAATTTTCTCTTTTTTGTACAGACCTCCTCGAATGTTTTTTGACCACCAAACTTTGCAAGCATCCATAACATTTGTTTATAATCATTTCCATAAAGTTTTGGAATTTTTTGAAATGTTTTGCTATGTTTTCTTGAGGGGGTGCAGCAGGGGTGCACCGAAGGTGGATGCAGCCACTACTTATCCTTGACGATAATAATTCATCCATGCATACTGTGTCCGTTGAAATGGTTGCAGCAAATCAATTGCATTATATCAGTGTCATGGACGAGCAACTAGCTAGCATTTGTTTTTGTGTGTGTGGCTTTTGGTGTTGCGTACCCTATACACACACAATTTCTTCTTCTCCTTTTCATTCTTTTGCCCACCACCACTTATTCTTGCTCGATGGAAAGCGAAGTCTCAGGCACGGCCAGAAAACCCGAGATATCGGCATCACCATCATCATCTTCTTCATGTAGCTTCCTGAAGGTTGATCGCAATTACATCTCCTGCGTCGGTTCCACCGGATTGCTTTCTAGATTCGGGTAGAACATGCTGGATTAATCCAGGCAGTCAAGTTAGAATTACTAGCTAATTCAGACCAAGTCAGTGGGACATGAACAAAAATTCAGGACAAGTCATTGTCAGTTCGGAGGAGCTAGCTGGTCACGCAATGAGCATTGCTAGTTGACCTCAGCACTCACTCTCACGGAGAGGACGAGAGTGAGAGGTGTCCAACGAGAGAGACCTCACTCTCGCACTCACTGTCCACCTGCCTGCCTGCCTGTCTGTTATCGACAAGCTCATTAAGAAACAAGCAAAATTAGTGTTGTTCTTCTCCTTGATGTTGTTGTTGTTGTGTTGAAATAACCTTAGCTATATATAGCTAACTAATCATAGTTAAGAATTAGAAAATCCCATGCATGCATGGAGTTAAGCAAGTGGAATTTGAAAATGTTTTCTTTTATGAAGTGGTTCTCCTTGCTCTTGTTGTTGTTGAAATCAAATCACCTGTCCACATGTCAGGCTGAGGAGGAAGAAGAACCGGTCAATTTGCCTACTTGGCAGTTTTTTTTCAACTCAGCCAGACAGGTTGACCCAGTCAATTAGTGGCACCAGCAAAGCGCTGTCGGCGTCTTTTGTCACTGTTAAATTTTCGGTGCGGTGCAAAGTGCAACGTTTTGTAAAGTTGTGGTATTCTTGTAATCGCTCCGCAGATGTGGTGGTTATGTGCTTTCTACTCAGGGAGCTTCTAACAGGATACAATAATTTAGAAAAACAATAAACCTTTTTAATTTTGTGAAGCCCAAGTGCAAAAGGTGTGACTACAAAATGATTTCTTTTCCTATGCACAAGTGCAAAAGGTGTGACTAGAAAAATGGGCGTTGTGGTCGTAGGAAAGCGAGACGTCACCAACCGAGTGGGAATATGGCGCTGAAAGGGAGCCCTCACACCTTTCCCTCCACAATCACGCCATCCTTCCCCGCTCTACACTGCACCCGTTCTCCTCTGCTCCATTGCCTTCCTCTGCCTCAGAAAGAAAGAAAGAAACTCGCCGGCGTCGGGGAAGAGGGAGAGGGAGAGGGAGAGGGAGGATGTCGGACTGGGGGCCGGTGGTGATCGCGGTGGTGCTGTTCGTGCTGCTGTCGCCGGGGCTGCTGCTGCAGCTGCCCGGGAAGCACCACTTCGTGGAGTTCGGCAACATGCACACCAGCGCCATGGCCATCCTCGTCCACGCCATCATCTACTTCGCCCTCATCGCGCTCTTCGTCATCGTCATCGGCGTGCACATCACCACTGACTAGGCACCAACCGAGCTCGATCACCTTCTTCTCGTTTCTCTTCTTTCTTTCTTTTTTCATCGGTCTGACTCCTGCCTCTCAGTTCTGTTCCTGCTGCAACTACTTGTAGTAGTATGTGTGATCATGTTTGTTTGTTGTCCGCGTAATTAACTACGGTATGTAGCTGCTGGATCAATAAAGAGATCTTCACTTGCTTTTCCATGGAGTGCCACAAGCATGCATGGTCACAAGTTATTGAATAGTCTCCGAAACTCTAGATTAGTAGCTGGTAGAGCAGTTGGTTACATCTTCACAAGCACCACCACATGTGTGTGGTGGTAAAGGTTTGCATGGTTCCTCTTGCAAAGCAACAAACCCGTTTCGGTTCAGGTACTACAACACTTTTTACAATATTTCTGGTGTGATCGCTGTGCCGATTGCGGGCAGTTCCTAGTGGGTTTCCTGGTAATGCTTCGAACTCGCTTCTTCCCCCTTCTCATTTTCAATGTCGAATTGTGTATTTCCGTTATGTCAATGTAATGGAAAGGGAAGTTGCCTGGTTAAAAAAAAAAAAACTACTCATACTCCCGTTTAATTCCTTCCTCATTTTCAAAGTACAAATTCATTCATTATTACAATTAGTTGCACATTTGTCATTCTTGGATTGCTGGTCCTAACACAACCAATTAGCTCTACTACATGAATTTAGCAAAGTAAATATTCAATCAAGTAGTCCTTATTCATGAGAAAACCAGCCGTTTTCTTTTTCTGTTGTAATGTTGGATGTATGATTGCTTGGTGTTTTATACTCCCTCCGTCCAAAATTAGTTGTCGATCAAACAGATGTATCTAACACTAATAGTATGTAAGAAAGGGAGGGCGAAAGCCGTTTTTTTATTACACAGTGATTACTCCAGCCATACATGTTAAATAGTTGAGATACACTTTATGAATCCATCTGCCTTATGATGACTTTTCTAGTCCTGTGCATCCCAATCAAAGAGGAAGATGAGAAACTCACTGTGCAGTCGTACTGCACTGTACTCTCGTGCTGTTGATGCCCCGCCGGGTGGGCGGCTGGCCGGTGTGCACGTATGGCACGCCCTAGTCCCACACCAATCAATCGATCAGTCGTGATCAGGGTGACGTTGATCACTGCCCGGCCAACCACTACCATGGCAGCTACCGCCTTAACGTTGATGCTGCTAGAATCTAGCCTAGCTACAAAAGCAGCTCTTTGATTATTTCTATGTTTATTTTTTATCAGGCGATTAAAGGGCTTTTATTGATTAATTGAAATGTCTTTATAGTCAAGTAAGAGAAGGTAAAAAAATACGGATGGTGCATCAAGGATATACAGATCGAGCTACTTGGCAGTCCAATTCTTGTTATTTTCTAGTATAAATCAGAGACCAACCACACACTACTTGATCGATTAAAAAATAGTTATCTTTTGGAATTTGATAACGTCCGAACGTCAGGTACGAGCACATGGCAAATCGAACATTTTTTATGATAAATTTAATGACGCGAGGATATCAACTTTAATTGGCAAGCATGTCAACATCGTGCTTCGGTTTATTTTTTGACAGAAAATTGCCATGTGTGTCAACTAACTAGCCATCCTTGTGTCACTAGAACTGTCATCAAAATAGTTCGATTTGCCATGTGCTAGTACTTGACTTCAGATACTTATCATTTCTGTATTTTTTACCCTACTGCTTGTAAGTTGTAACCCATCACCTTAATAATATCTCTTCCTCTGATAAAGACAAAATTAAGGATTTGTGCCATTTTGAGCTTCCCTAATCTTGATGTGGGGATCAAATTAACGGCCCTATGTGGCGATAAGAAAAATGGCTATTTTCCCTGTCTTCGTCGTTCGACAAAATAGCGGAACCATTTGGATTTACCTTGTATTGATTGTGTTCCGACGATTTCACGACTTTATTAGTTCAATGCTCTTTTGTGAAATATGCAACCTCGAGACAGCTTTGGCGGCCGCTTAGCCGTCACCAGGACCAGGACGCCATCAACTCCATCATTGCAGATCTTTGGACGATGGCCCTCCGCTTGGCGCCGCTGCTTCCTTCGCCACCACCTGAGCCGGATTAGCTCCTTCACTCACGGTGTTTCCGCCTTTGTCTTTATTTTAGGGCTTGTTGAGCTGTGCCCTCAGCAGAACACCCGTACTTGGTGTTGTGCTACCTTGGGTGCGTGTGTTCGGATTTGGACTTATGCTTGTACTTGTGGTTTGGTGGTTTGCTTTATCGATAAGGCTGGTTCCAATGCATCGGTGCTAAGGATGCCACATAGGCAAAAAGGTGATGTGGCAAAGCAATTAAAGAGGAGAGAGAGCATTATGGTGACCCCAGGAAGAACCGGTTCTAAACACGTGAACCTATGTAAAATGACTAGCAACCAATGCATGAAGAAGTTTAACTATTAAACAATTTCAGGAGGGAAGCTTAACAACAAAAGCTAAGCACCTATGCATTGGGAAGACAAGTTGCTAAGGTTTTTAATACACTTAGCACCCCCTCTAGGCACCAGTCCATTGGAACAAGCCTAAAGGGAGGCGAAAGCCTTTTTCGGTAAAGGGAGAAAATTTAATCAATTAAGTGTGACATGAATGAAAGAGTTTAATTCGTTGTAGATCCGCGTACATTTCTAATCAATTAAGTGTGACATGAATAAAATTAATCAGTTAAGTGTGACATGAATAAAATACGCTCCACTTGCTACGCAGCCGTCACCCTCGTGCGTGTACATTTCAATCGAGAATCCTCCTGGTAAGTGGTAACGACAAAAGGAGATGAGATGATTCCGGTTACTACTTGCAGCTTGCCTAACTCGCCTAGGTGGCCTGGTGGGTGGTCTCGATCAATGCAGATAAGGAGAGAAGAAGAAGAAATCCATGATGTACACATGAGCGGCCATGCATCCATCCATGCTCTCCTGTAGCATGATGACTTTCTCTACCGGACATCACCATCGATCGACGGCATTGTTAACATTTGGTAACATCATTTACTCATACTTTTGTGGAACATGGGCTTTGCTCGTTGAAGCAGCACAAGGTTGTGGAGGAGCAACTCCACCTTGCTGCTACAATGTGTACAACACAAGTGTCGAAGGAACTACTTCAACGTGTTGTGCTAGATATCGCTCTAGAGACAGAGGTAGGGCTGACCAAGATGAGTTTAATCCAAAACTCCTAGAACGCAAGATCTAGTCCAAGATTTTAAATAGGAACAACAAATTTTATTATAGGTAGTGGTACATAGTCCCGGTTAAGGTGAGAACCTCTATTTACAGGGCTTTGAAAAGCGGTCACATACTTCTATTTATAGCTGAAACACCCTAAAAACATTATTTAAAATTTACCATTCTACTCATAGCTACTCACAACTGGAGGACTCTAGAAAACAGTATAAAGGGTAGAAAAGAAAAGAAATATTACACTAGAGTGAAAGCATCTAGAAGTAGCCAAACAAATCTAACATATGTTTTTTTTTAGTTTTTTTCCTCATCTAGCGTTCCTCATCATCTCCCCTGGTTGTTTGAAACTCGCCCTCGAGTTATCTTCATAGAGCGCTTCTTTTGGATTGTTGAGAGTCAAATCCGCAACATTGAAAGTGTTGGATATACCCATGTCGCTTGGAAGATTTATCACACAAGCGTTATCATTTTTCTTCCTCAAGATAGAGAAGGGCCCATGCCTTCGCTGCCTAAGCTTCCCTTTAACACCTAAAGAAAGCCTCTCTTTTCGGAAGTAGGCCATCACCTTATCACCAACTTGGAGTGATTTCGGCCTCCTTTTGCAGTCAACAAGTTGTTTATATTTCTGATTTTGTGCTTCCAAAACATCACGAATTTTGAGTTTTCCCTTGATGGTAGCTTCACCAGATCCACAACATGTGTTGGAACTTTAGTGTAGACAATGGAAAAAGGACTCCTTCCCGTGGATCTATGCTTGGAGTTATTGTAGGAGAACTCTGCAAGAGATAAAGCCAAATCCCATTGTCCCTTTCTTTCTCCACAAATGCACCGGATCAGATTGCCTAAAAATGTGTTCACCATTTCAGTTTGTCCATCTATTTATGGATGGGCAGTACTAGAAAATTTCAATTCAGTGTTGAATTGCTTCCACAAAGTGAGCCATAATCCAGCAAGAAACTTGCTATCACAGTCTGAGACGGTGGACCTTGGAACTCCATGAAGTCTTACCACTTCTCGAAAGAATAGGTTTGCTACATTATGAGCATCCGTTGTCTTGCGGCATGGGATGAAATGAGACATCTTAGAGAATCTGTCCACGACCACAAAGACAACATCACTCCCTTGTCTTGCTCAGGCAAGCCCAAGACGAAGTCCATAGAGATGTCCTCCTATGGAGCAACAGGAACGGGCAAAGGCATGAATAACCTTGTGTTCTACACTTGGCCTTTATAGGTTTGACATATAGGGCATCGATGAACAAACTTTCCAGCATCTCCCTTTAGTTGTGGACAAAAGTAGCTAGCTTCCAGGTTAGCGATAGTCTTGTATCGTCCAACATGGCCACTAAGATCACTTGAATGGAGTTATCTAATTAGTTTGTCACGTAGAGAACTCATTGGGATGCACAAACGATCATTTTTGAAGAGATAGCCATCATGCGCCAAATAGTCATCACCTAATGGCTGGCCCCTGATGTGCTTTACCCAAACATGGCCAAAGTCTTCATCACCCTCATACAACTCCTTTATTTGATCCATGCCTGAAAGTTGAGGATCAAAATAATTCAAGAGGCATGACGACGACTAAAAGCATCGGCCACTTGATTAGTTGTTCCAGATTTATGCACGATGAGATAGTTAAATCTCTCCAGATATGCTGCCCATCTTGATAGCATGCGATCGATATGCTTTTGATTTCTAAAATGTTTCAAGGATTGATGGTCACAATAAACAATGAACTCTTTAGGCAGCAAATAGACTTGTCAGGTTTTCAAGGCTCTAAAAACGACATATAGTTATTGTTGATAGGTACTCCATTTCTATCTAGCTTTGCTTAACTTCTCACTAAAGTAGCAATGGGCTTCCTTTCTTGAGATATAATATCTCCAATGCCTACTCCACTTGCATCACATTCCAACTCAAAAGTCTTGTAGAAATCAGGTAGCACCAAGACAGGAGCTTGTGAGAGCTTTTGTTTGATCTCATTGAAAGTAGCTTCAGCCGCTTCTATCCATTGGAACTTTCCTTTCTTCAGGAACTCGGTTATTGGTGCTATGATAGTGCTGAAATTCTTCACAAATCGCCTATAGAAAGTTGCAAGTCCATGAAAACTTCTTACCTCAGAAATGGACTTCAGAGTTGGCCATTCTCCGATTGCTTCAACCTTAGAAGCATCAACACGAATTTCGTCACATGTTATGATGAATCCTAGGAAAAGAAGTTGTGTTTGCAGGAAAACACATTTCTTCAAGTTGACGTAGAGCTCATTTTCCCTTAGTACTTCTAGCACCTTCAAAATGTGATCAAAGTGTTCATCCTCATCATTGCTATAGATCAAGATGTCATCGAAATAGACCACAACAAAGTGGGATAAGAAGGGTCGAAGGACTTGATTCATTGAGTGCATAAAGGTACTTGGTGCGTTTGAGAGTCCAAATGGCATGACTAGCCATTCAAACAATCATTCCTTTCTCTTGAAGGTTGTTTTCCATTCATCCCCGGGTCTGATACGGATTTGATGATATCCGCTTCTTAAATCTAGCTTTGTGAACACTCTTGCTCCACTAAGTCGATCCAACATATCATCCAGACGGGGAATAGGGAATCTATACCTTACAGTGGTCTTGTTAATGGCTCTACTGTCCGTACACATGCGCCAAGATCCATCTTTCTTTGGCGCGAGCAGGGCTGGTACAACACATGGGCTAATACTTTCTCGAATGTGCCCCTTTTCCAGCAATTCCTCCAATTTCTCCTTCAATATATCATGCTCATTCGATAGTGTGGGGGATTAGGAAGACTTGCTCCCAGAATCAAGTCAATTCTATGTTGAATTCCTCCCATCGGTGGCAGGCCTTGTGGCTCTCTCCAAGTATGCTATGAAATTCTGCTAATAAGCCACATACCTTTTCTTGACTTTCAACAGTCAGGTGCTCTTCTCCTTTTATAACAAGTGCAGGACTCAAATCTGCCTCCTTCAAGTCTTCCATAAACTCATGAGAGGTATGGGAGATAGTTAATTAGCATAGTTTTCCACTCCTCCTTAGAGGTATTACCTTCAATTTTGTTTTGTGGAATAATGATCTTCCTCTTGTACCAAATGAAAGATTAAGAATTTTCCTTGCCCTTGTGTGTAGTATCCACATCAAATTGTCAAGGTCTCCCAAGAAGAACATGGCTGGCGTCCATATCAACTACATCACACAACACATTTGAGAAATAATGCTTGCCCAAGGAAAGTGGCAGGTTGCATTGTTTTGTGATCCTCATATTCACTTCTTTCTTGATCCGTCCAATAGTGTAGGGATTTGGATGATCATGGGTTTCAAGTTTGAAATGGTTCACCAACCCTCGGAGATAAGATTCTCACAGCTGAAACTGCGTACCTTGCCATTCAGTGTGCTTTTGCTCTCAAAAAAATTCTTGCGTTGTGTGTCGCCAGGTTGTGGTGTCGCACATAGGAGACGCTGAATCACACATACCAACTATTCACCTTCTTCTTGACAAACCTCTTGTCCCTCTACATCTTCAGATTCGTATTCCTCCTCATTGTCTTCACCATCATGGATAGTTGTGTTAACAAATTTCCTTAGTGGGCAACCGCTGGATATGTGACCCGCTTCACCACATTTATATATAGCATTTTGGGCCTTCATTGGACTTAGCCTTGCCCCTAGTTTGCTTCTGGATGGATCATTTTGCCTTTGGTAGAGCGGTCTTTTCTTCCACTCTATTAGGCTGACTCCTAGACGAGCCTTCGGTATGGGGATATGGAGCCTTAGTTGTCTTTTTTGTCCTCACAAACCTCTCGGCCTTCAGGGCTAGAGCTTGTGCTTGACCAGTGGACAATATTTGTTGCATCATCAATCGTTCTTGACTAGCATCATTGAGACCATTGATGTACCTTGCAACTTGTTGATCTTCAGTTTCGGTAAGGTTGCACCTCACTTGTAGCCTTAGAGACTCCTTCGTGTAATTTGAAATAGTCCTATTTTACCGAGGACAATTTTGGAATTGGATAAATAGGATCTGGTCATAATCAGCGGGTAAAAAACTCCCTTTCAAAAGGCTTTTCATTTGCCGCCAAGTTCTCACACGAGGTTCTCCTCTCAACCTGCGTTCTTCTTGAACGCGATGCCACCTGTGGCACCCCGATAGAGGGCCGACGCACACCAGACCCCAGGATAAGACCTGGCGCATGTCAAAGACATGATTCAGCAATTCCAAGCAAATATGGCTTTATTAATATAATGGAGTATTACAATATTGTTGCTTACAACAATATTACATGACTCCAAGGCTGACTAAATGGGTAGCAGAGGTCTTGGTTCAGCGGTCACGACATCTCTGGCTGAGCTCCGTAACGCACAGGACTGGCTTGGTTACGCTCTAGCACGACAGATCTTCTCCTGCAACTGGCCACGTGCAAGGCCAGGTGAGTACTTTGAATGTACTCGCAAGACAACCAAATACATAGCATCCAAACCAACAGATGACAAAGCAAGCCCTATGCTATGCATGAACAAATTTTATGGCATGAATTCTAACAAGGCAAGTATGAATCAAGCATGGCATATCATAGATCAGTCATATAATCTAGGGCAGGATCACAGTACTAAGCTATGCATGAATTAATCCTAAGTATGGCATGAATGCTAACAAGGCAATCATGGATCAAGCAGGGCATAGCATGGATCAGGCATGCAATCTACATGACATGGCAATGATTACATTAAGTGCTTAGAGTACTACTGTACTGAATACCAACTTACTCTCTTCTGGGTTGTTCCACAACCCTCAACACAATCATGATCCAACCTGGACTGACTCCAGTCAAATCCAAACCGTGTGGTCATCCGACCACGCATCATCTAGCCATCCCTTGGCTAACATATCTTTATCCTGACATCATCTGATGTCTACCCAATATAAGTTCTTCCATCATTATAATCATTATTACGGTTGACCACCTACTGAGGTCTGTACGGGTCGTCCATTACCGTGGACACGGCTATTCGAATAGATTTGACACTCTGCAGAGGTTGTACACTTTACCCACACCATGGAGTTCCTCCCTCATCCAGTCCCTTGGGACTTGTCCCACAGGATCCTTGGAACTCGTCCCATAGGAGTGGACTAGGACATCTCCAACGAAACCTGCCTGACCCATGACTCTTTCATTCTACCTCCGGCACTTTTCCTCCCCTGGAGGTCAGCCTTGGGTGGCCCCTGTGTCCTCATGACACCTGCCACCGTCGTGGCCACGACCCAAACGGGGTCAAACTGTCCCAAACGGGGACGGGTACCCAAACAACTCAACTGGGCCCACAGGGTTATCGCCGCTTACCTGATCAGGGTAGCACGCCGCGCCTAACCCTCCCTGTGTGGAGGTACCGGTGAAAGATCACGCAATCAGACCCGGTCAAGGCCGTCCCATACCGGCAAATGTGGTTGCACGAATAAGCCCGAACAGGTGGCTCAAGATCAACCAACTAGGTTGCATTAATTTAATTCCTTATACCCACAACTGCCGGATGAAACCCAAAAAAATAATCATAGACAGTAATCTCTTAATCCAACTCAACATATCCACACCACTACACTGACAAGTATAAGTGATAGCATAACGGATCATAGTACTGATAATTATAGCAGGTGTTCAATTATAATACTACCATGAATATGTCACTAGCAATGTTATCCTTAGCATGGCCATGTTGAACTAAGGCACTGCAGTAGATCAAGAGTAATACTAGTATCTATACCGATGTTGCCACTGGTGCATGCAAATGCAGACTAGCATGCGATACAGATGAACACACAGGTGCAAGCAAAGTCATCACGCAAGTCCGGAGCTCATGTAGGGGGTTGGCTTGCCTGGGGGTCGACGAACACGGCGAAGACAAACGCGATCACCTTGCGGACGAACTCACGGCGACGGTCCTCACACGAAGGGGGCGGATCTAAGGCGACGGCAACAGGGTCAATACCACTGCATGAACACCTCATGAGCATGGTACTGACGGAACGGGCTCGACGAGACGAAAGCGAGGGCGCTGGTTTTACCTGATTCCGAGCTACGGTCGCGAAGTTACGCGCGTTTAAGCACCAGGGACTATTCTGCAAAAATAATTAATACAAAAGGGTCCCTGACTGTTTAAACCGGATGCGTAACCGACGAAATACGCCTTCCGCGCTGGGAAGCGCCTTTCTAACCGAAGCGGTTAGGAAATACGCCTTCCCTACGTGAAAGCGTATTCTAGGAATACGTCTTCACTTAAAATCGCGCGGGCCCAGGGTTGACTCTCTCTCTCTCTATGACAGCGGGCCCCGCCTCATCTCTTTCTCTCACCTCCCTCCTCTCTCCTCCCCTGGCTTCTTCCCCGCTGCGACAGAGAGCAGGGGCGATGCCGGCCGTTGGCCCGGCCGATGCCCGGCTGTTTCCTAGGATGGGCCGACGAGCGGAGGAGCTCCGCCACTCCCTGGTGAGCTCGCCGGTGGCCGCGGGGTAGGCTGGGACGAGCCACAACGCCACCGCCACTGGCCAAGCGACGGCGGCCGCGGGGCTGCAAAAGGGGCGCGGCGGCAGGTCTTCCCCAACGGGGCTATCCACGGCGGCGGCTCACGAGGAGCTAGGGAAGGGGGGGGCGCGGTTAGGAAGGAGGGGAAGGGCCACGAGGCCGGAATCGCAGCGAGGTCCCGGCGGCATGGCTTCGGCCATTGGAGCAATGGGGAGCTCCAGGGCTCGGTTTGAGGAGGGGCTGGGGCTCGATGGGGCACGGGAGGCTCGGGGACGCCAATTTATAGGCTCGGGGACGAGCTCTCCCGACGCTAGCCGAAGCTCCGAGAGGCATGGCGATCCGACGATGCTCCGGTGGTCGGCAGGGGCGTCCAAGAGCTTCAGGACGAGGGGGAGATGGGTCTGGAGGCTTCACGCAAGCTCTGGGGATCTCCACGACACTCAAGGACAGCCGGGAACGCGCTGGAGGCTCGCTACCGACGACGCCAAGCTACAGAGCGCGGTTTTGGCTGGCTCCGCGCGTGGTCACCGCGTGGCCACGGCGTTGCCACGCCCTACAAGCGACCAAAACATGTCTAGGCTAATCACCATTAAGCGCTGAGTTGACCTATGCTGATGGATGACAAGAGGGAGGCCTGAGGTGACCGAACCATGGTCATTTTACAGCTGGCAGCCAACTGTTTGTGCTGGGCCCTGGTCACCACAGTGCTCCGCTTGGCAAGATCCTTGGCAGAGGTCAAACAAACACTAAGGTCACTCCCTTGGCAAAATCTCAGCTCAAGTGGGCCAAGCAAATTACCACTTCCTTTGTAACTTGGCAGATTGACCAGATATGAAGAAAATGATGCTGGGATCAAATGGCTACATGGACATGAATGAAATTTGGAGGAGATCAAAGATTTGAGCATATGAAGACACTGTAAAGTTTCATACCATTTGCCTAAGCAGAAATGGTACTTCCTTCACAATGCTTCAATATGGACAGAATCTTGAGAAAATTGCTGAGACAAATTGGCTAGAGGAATTGAGCTAATTTTTGGAGGGCAATGTTAATTTATCACTATGCATCACCCTGCAAAATATTAGCCCAAGGAGATCAAGGAATCTAGCACTTCCTTTGCAAACTGAAAATCTGGACAGAATCTGCAAATGGAAGTGGGGCTCAAAATTTGAATTGGGAAACTGGATATTTGGATGGAAATGGAAAATATATGGATATGAGGAGCTCCACAAATTATTTGGGATTTTTCCTAGCTACCAAAATGGTAGTTCCTGTGGAAATGCCCCAAATTGCAATATTGGCTTTAAATAGGAAAATGCAATTTCCCTAATTTAATAATAGCCAATATTTTTATGAGAGCTCATCATAACCACAAAGAATATCTCCACAAGTTTTCATAACCTCTGGAGATGGATAGAAATTTCTCTGGATTTAATTCCTCAGAAAGGCAGAAAGAGGAATTAATTCTAGATGAGAAATATTGCGTATGACTTAGCAATATTTTTCCACATCTAGGGTCCATGAGAGAAGAAGGATCTCTGGAAGTCTTGGGAGGGTCAACAAAGCAAGGGAAATGATGGCTCCTTTGAAAACACAAAGGCAGAATTCCCGGTTCCAATATTTCGGAACTAGGGTTTGAATAAGATCTGGGGTTGGCTGACAGAGGGTTGACTGGCACAAGAGCATGAGAAAAGCACTGAGAGGTCGAGGACACACTGGATTCATCTGGTCACTTGCCAAATTCCAGAGGAAAAATTCGGGAGAGAAAAGCTAGGAAGGAATAACAGCACAAAAATCGATAACCCGATTTTTGGGGTGTTACAAACCTTCCCCCCTTAAAAGAATCTCGCCCTCGAGATTCCTAGGGCTAGCTCACAACAAAACTACTACGCCTCCTAGAAAAACCTCTGGGCTGGGTTTTAACCCTGCGGTTGAAAACAACCGAGTTAAGAGTACCAAAAACTGGTACACCCAGATCCAGATACAGATATCGCCGAATCTATTCTATTCGCACGGGTCGCGGGGAGCCCTGACATTTTTGGGAAAAGCAAAATTTCCTTTTTCCAAAAATGCTCGGGGTACCGCAATGAACAGTGGCCTCACTCGCTGACAGGTGGGCCCAGGGCCTACTGGCAGCTTCTTCTATCTCCCGCCACTGCTCTCTCTCTCTCGCTCTCTCGCTCTTGCGCTGTCCCGAGTGCGGCTAGGCACTGCGCCCGCTTAGCTCCTAGGGCGCAAAGCACCCTACAACCTTAGTGCGCGGCGCGCACGGGGCGACGCAGAGAGCACTCCCATCGCGGGCCAGCGCCGGTCGGCACTGCTCGCGGATGCGCCTCCTAGACGCCGATGATCGATCGGCGCGCGGGGTTCTCCTGAACCTTGCTCACCGTACACCGGACTGGGGCTATAAAAACGACCGCGGGGTCTCTACTCTCTACCTACCTCTCGCATCCTGCCTCACACCTTCTTCCTCTTCTCCTTCTCCTTCTGGTTGCAGGAAAGCGAGGCAAGGCGCTAATGGCAGGCGTGGGCTCGGAGCTACTCACGATCCTCATGGCTGGCATGCTGGCGGCACTGGTCGGCGGCTCGCTGCTGCTGTGCGCCATGATCCTTGATGATCGCCAGGATGCTGCTGCCAGAGAGGCGGCTAGGGGTCAACTACGCCGTCTCAAGCCGACGGAATAGGTGCAGGCTGGGGCGGCGAGGGCGGCCTGTCAACATCAAACAAGACGGTGACAGAGGCGCCACTAGATCTAGGGCTAGTGTGGTGTAGTCAGCGGAGCTCTACAGTGTGGAGGCCACACTGCTGGTTGCTCCTTGCTGAACAACAACCACAATAGGGGCTAGGGGTCAAATCAGGGTTTCGGCCTTGGTCTCGAAAGGTTGCGCCGGTCTATGCTGCAATAAAATTTCCTAGAATCGCTCTGAAATCGCAACCGGCGTGCAGACTTGCTCAAACGATACATATGCAATCTATTCTAATATGCAGGCAGATGCAGAATGCACATGATAGCAAAATGCAGGCAGAAGAAAGAAACACAGATTACACTAATGTTTTAATGCCAGTGGGTGTATGTACTCCTGGCATACATACACCTACACCAGCTCGCATTTTAATTAGGGACTCCCGAAGAGTCCAATGTTATCAGGTGTAAGTGCTCTACAGACTAGAATCTTGTTAAGGGTCCACTGTTGGCTCTGTTAAACATTTCTGTTTAACAGAGTGACAGATGAACCAAGCACACAAAGCAAACAGGCATGCATAACAGCACAAGCAGTACATGCAATACAAGCATACAACGACACACAGCATTGCTAGGCAGCTAACCACAACGACTCACTCCGAACTACGGGGTCCTAATACCAGCTGCAGACGAAGAAACAGTCTTCGCCACCCACCTACTCGCGGCGTCTTCAGGCTTCGATCACTGCCGGAGCCACAAATGGGCCTACTTCCGCTGGGGCTCTCCTGGGGGACGGAGACTGAGCCAACTTCCATCTTCATCGTCGGACACCTCAATGGGCTGAGGCTCAACTGCTGGAGCTGCAGCGGGAACTTGACCGAACACATCCCGACGACGAAGTCGCCGGATAGCTCCCTGAATGGAATTTGGGTGGATGATGGCTGGGCGGAATAGGTTTACAGATGGCGAGGGTGGTACTGGCTGTGAAGGTGGCACTGGGTTTGGCAACAAGGGGCGGGTGGTCTGGGCTGCAATTTCTCGGGCCGCACGGTAGGCTTCCGTAACAACCCGGGTGGTGTCTTGGTCAATGGCTTGGAACTCTTTCAGAATGCCAGAGAGCAGAAGTCCCTGGGCATCAATATACTGGACTAGGCGAGTTGTGGTCGGGTCAACATCTCCCACTATGCTGGAGAACCTGCTAGTTGTGTCCGACGAAGATGGAAAGTAGCGGAACTCTTGCATCTCCGCTATTTGTGGAAACTGACTATGAAGACGGCCGATGACTCCTGCGGCAGCCTGCTGGACAGCCAACGCGGGGGTGGGCATGGGTTTGCCCTGAAAATTCATGGGCTTCCCATCCGCTGTTGGACCTGGGCTGATATACACCCTTGCATAAAATCGGCAAAGGTGGGGGACGGGGTCCGACTGGAACACCAAATACACCGGAGGGGTGCTACAGCCAAGGGCTCGAGTGAGCACACTCGAAAGGATGGACGAAAAGTCGGGATGACCATTTGCCAGGGTCCGGCTATGGAAAACGGGGGCTATGGGGGCCTTGGAAGAACTGGCCATGGCTACTGGCTTGGGAAAATACTAACCTGGGTTCTCTTACTGGGTCTGGCTTACTGGATGGGGAGGGCTACAGCTCTCAAATGGGAGGGGCTTAAATAGGCAGTCGGCTGGAACACACCAGCATGGCGTGGATCCTTCTCGTGCCGGGTACAAGATACACCGGTACGGCCGACAACCCAGTGGGGTCACGGTCTAATCCTGAATGGCTGGGCGGGCGGGCAGCTGGGAAGGGTCACGTCCATTCCGACTGCGCAGACTGTTGATCCACAGTGGCCATGTCGGTTGCCAGAGACGGGTCAAATCTATCAGGCTCACTACCGGTTAAACCTAGGGGCTAGGGTAACCTATAGCCAGCCTGGCTCTGATACCAAGTCTTGTGGCACCCCGATAGAGGGCCGACGCACACCAGACCCCAGGATAAGACCTGGCGCACGTCAAAGACATGATTCAGCAATTCCAAGCAAATATGGCTTTATTAATATAATGGAGTATTACAATATTGTTGCTTACAACAATATTACATGACTCCAAGGCTGACTAAATGGGTAGCAGAGGTCTTGGTTCAGCGGTCACGACATCTCTGGCTGAGCTCCGTAACGCACAGGACTGGCTTGGTTACGCTCTAGCACGACAGATCTTCTCCTGCATCTGGCCACGTGCAAGGCCAGGTGAGTACTTTGAATGTACTCGCAAGACAACCAAATACATAGCATCCAAACCAACAGATGACAAAGCAAGCCCTATGCTATGCATGAACAAATTTTATGGCATGAATTCTAACAAGGCAAGTATGAATCAAGCATGGCATATCATAGATCAGTCATATAATCTAGGGCAGGATCACAGAACTAAGCTATGCATGAATTAATCCTAAGTATGGCATGAATGCTAACAAGGCAATCATGGATCAAGCATGGCATAGCATGGATCAAGCATGCAATCTACATGACATGGCAATGATTACGTTAAGTGCTTAGAGTACTACTGTACTGAATACCAACTTACTCTCTTCTGGGTTGTTCCACAACCCTCAACACAATCATGATCCAACCTGGACTGACTCCAGTCAAATCCAAACCGTGTGGTCATCCGACCACGCATCATCTAGCCATCCCTTGGCTAACATATCTTTATCCTGACATCATCTGATGTCTACCCAATATAAGTTCTTCCATCATTATAATCATTATTACGGTTGACCACCTACTGAGGTCTGTACGGGTTGTCCATTACCGTGGACACGGCTATTCGAATAGATTTGACACTCTGCAGAGGTTGTACACTTTACCCACACCATGGAGTTCCTCCCTCATCCAGTCCCTTGGGACTTGTCCCACAGGATCCTTGGAACTCGTCCCATAGGAGTGGACTAGGACATCTCCAACGAAACCTGCCTGACCCATGACTCTTTCATTGTACCTCCAGCACTTTTCCTCCCCTGGAGGTCAGCCTTGGGTGGCCCCTGTGTCCTCATGACACCTGCCACCGTCGTGGCCACGACCCAAACGGGGTCAAACTGTCCCAAACGGGGACGGGTACCCAAACAACTCAACTGGGCCCACAGGGTTATCGCCGCTTACCTGATCAGGGTAGCACGCCGCGCCTAACCCTCCCTGTGTGGAGGTACCGGTGAAAGATCACGCAATCAGACCCGGTCAAGGCCGTCCCATACTGGCAAATGTGGTTGCACGAATAAGCCCGAACAGGTGGCTCAAGATCAACCAACTAGGTTGCATTAATTTAATTCCTTATACCCACAACTGCCGGATGAAACCCAAAAAAATAATCATAGACAGTAATCTCTTAATCCAACTCAACATATCCACACCACTACACTGACAAGTATAAGTGATAGCATAACGGATCATAGTACTGATAATTATAGCAGGTGTTCAATTATAATACTACCATGAATATGTCACTAGCAATGTTATCCTTAGCATGGCCATGTTGAACTAAGGCACTGCAGTAGATCAAGAGTAATACTAGTATCTATACCGATGTTGCCACTGGTGCATGCAAATGCAGACTAGCATGCGATACAGATGAACACACAGGTGCAAGCAAAGTCATCATGCAAGTCCGGAGCTCATGTAGGGGGTTGGCTTGCCTGGGGGTCGACGAACACGGCGAAGACAAACGCGATCACCTTGCGGACGAACTCACGGCGACGGTCGTCACACGAAGGGGGCGGATCTAAGGCGACGGCAACAGGGTCAATACCACTGCATGAACACCTCATGAGCATGGTACTGACGGAACGGGCTCGACGAGACGAAAGCGAGGGCGCTGGTTTTACCTGATTCCGAGCTACGGTCGCGAAGTTACGCGCGTTTAAGCACCAGGGACTATTCTGCAAAAATTATTAATACAAAAGGGTCCCTGACTGTTTAAACCGGATGCGTAACCGACGAAATACGCCTTTCGTGCTGGGAAGCGCATTTCTAACCGAAGCGGTTAGGAAATACGCCTTCCCTACGTGAAAGCGTATTCTAGGAATACGTCTTCACTTAAAATCGCGCGGCCCAGGGTTGACTCTCTCTCTCTCTATGACAGCGGGCCCCGCCTCATCTCTTTCTCTCACCTCCCTGCTCTCTCCTCCCCTGGCTTCTTCCCCGCTGCGACAGAGAGCAGGGGCGACGCCGGCCGTTGGCCCGGCCGATGCCCGGCTGTTTCCCAGGATGGGCCGACGAGCGGGGGAGATCCGCCACTCCCTGGTGAGCTCGCCGGTGGCCGCGGGGTAGGCGGGGACGAGCCACAACGCCACCGCCACTGGCCAAGCGACGGCGGCCGCGGGGCTGCAAAAGGGGCGCGGCGGCAGGGCTTCCCCGACGGGGCTATCCACGGCGGCGGCTCACGAGGAGCTAGGGAAGGGGGGGGGGGGGCGGTTAGGAAGGAGGGGAAGGGCCACGAGGCCGGAATCGCAGCGAGGTCCCGGCGGCATGGCTTCGGCCATTGGAGCAATGGGGAGCTCCAGGGCTCGGTTTGAGGAGGAGCTGGGGCTCGATGGGGGCACGGGAGGCTCGGGGACGCCAATTTATAGGCTCGGGGACGAGCTCTCCCGACGCTAGCCGAAGCTCCGAGAGGCATGGCGATCCGACGATGCTCCGGTGGTCGGCAGAGGCGTCCAAGAGCTTCGGGACGAGGGGGAGACGGGTCTGGAGGCTTCACGCACGCTCTGGGGATCTCCACGACACACAAGGACAGCCGGGAACGCGCTGGAGGCTCGCTACCGACGACGCCAAGCTACAGAGCGCGGTTTTGGCTGGCTCCGCGCGTGGTCACCGCGTGGCCACGGCGTTGCCACGCCCTACAAGCGATCAAAACATGTCTAGGCTAATCACCATTAAGCGCTGAGTTGACCTATGCTGATGGATGACAAGAGGGAGGCCTGAGGTGACCGAACCATGGTCATTTTACAGCTGGCAGCCAACTGTTTGTGCTGGGCCCTGGTCACCACAGTGCTCCGCTTGGCAAGATCCTTGGCAGAGGTCAAACAAACACTAAGGTCACTCCCTTGGCAAAATCTCAGCTCAAGTGGGCCAAGCAAATTACCACTTCCTTTGTAACTTGGCAGATTGACCAGATATGAAGAAAATGATGCTGGGATCAAATGGCTACATGGACATGAATGAAATTTGGAGGAGATCAAAGATTTGAGCATATGAAGACACTGTAAAAGTTTCATACCATTTGCCGAAGCAGAAATGGTACTTCCTTCACAATGCTTCAATATGGACAGAATCTTGAGAAAATTGCTGAGACAAATTGGCTAGAGGAATTGAGCTAATTTTTGGAGGACAATGTTAATTTATCACTATGCATCACTCTGCAAAATATTAGCCCAAGGAGATCAAGGAATCTAGCACTTCCTTTGCAAACTGAAAATCAGGACAGAATCTGCAAATGGAAGTGGGGCTCAAAATTTGAATTGGAAAACTGGATATTTGGATGGAAATGGAAAATATATAGATATGAGGAGCTCCACAAATTATTTGGGATTTTTCCTAGCTACCAAAATGGTAGTTCCTTTGGAAATGCCCCAAATTGCAATATTGGCTTTAAATAGGAAAATGCAATTTCCCTAATTTAATAATAGCCAATATTTTTATGAGAGCTCATCATAACCACAAAGAATATCTCCACAAGTTTTCATAACCTCTGGAGATGGATAGAAATTTCTCTGGATTTAATTCCTCAGAAAGGCAGAAAGAGGAATTAATTCTAGATGAGAAATATTGCGTATGACTTAGCAATATTTTTCCACATCTAGGGTCCATGAGAGAAGAAGGATCTCTGGAAGTCTTGGGAGGGTCAACAAAGCAAGGGAAATGATGGCTCCTTTGAAAACACAAAGGCAGAATTCCCGGTTCCAATATTTCGGAACTAGGGTTTGAATAAGATCTGGGGTTGGCTGACAGAGGGTTGACTGGCACAAGAGCATGAGAAAAGCACTGAGAGGTCGAGGACAGACTGGATTCATCTGGTCACTTGCCAAATTCCAGAGGAAAAATTCGGGAGAGAAAAGCTAGGAAGGAATAACAGCACAAAAATCGATAACCCGATTTTTGGGGTGTTACACCACCATGCACCGGCTCCTCCTCCTTTTAGCTTGTATGCAACCAAAGGAACTCTAAGATCTTCTGGAATCTCCATGACCTCAAAGAAGGTCTCCACTTCATATAACCAATCAAGGCACCCTTCAATATCAACATTTCCTTTAAAAGTTGGGATCTTATATTTCACCTTGTATGTAAACCTTTCATATGTTGGATTGGGTACACTCCGATATGCATAGAGATCAGGCTCTTCAAAGGCATCATTATATTCTTCACCTTCAGAAGCGCTTCAACATAAATAGGACTCCTTGAAATACGATGAAGTTCACGTTGTTGTTGTGGTCTCGCTCCAAGATTACCTCCTCTTCTTCGTCGTTGAACATCTTCTTCTTTACATAAATCTTCTTCATTGGTAGCAGGGGGAACACCCTTTCTTATCATCTCAACCAGCTGGTCAAACCTCTGATTAAGATCTTCACGCAACTCTTTGATTTGTTGTTCTGCATCATTCATCCTCGTCTTCAATTGCTCCATTGCTTGCTGCAACTTGCTCTCAAAAAGAACATCAAGAACTAGTATGGATCAACGGGGTTCTGATACCACCTGAAGCAGCACAAGGTTGTGGAGGAGCAACTCCACCTTGTTGCTACAATGTGTACAACACAAGTGTCGAAGGAACTACTTCAACGTGTTGCGCTAGATATCGCTCTAGAGGCGGAGGTAGGGCTGATATGCCAACAGGAGTTCAATCCAAAACTCCTAGAGCACAAGATCTAGTCCAAGATCTTAAATAGGAACAAAAAGTTCTATTATAGGTAGTGGTACATAGTCCCGATTACAAACCTCTATTTATATTATTATTTTTTGAAACAGAGGCAGAAGAATTGCCTCATTGATTAATTAAGAAGAAGATAACTGCCCAGTTAATTTATGGAAAACCATGTGAAAACCGATACAAACAACCCCAAAAAGGGCTACTCACAAAGCACGAAACACCACGACCACATAGGCTGCCTGCCCAATGCTCCTAACACACAACACTCACAACCCTCAACACCTGGCGAGAACACCGACACAACGACCTCTATTTATATGGCTTTGAGAAGCCTTCACATACTTCTACTTATAGCTGAAACACCCTAGAAAACATTATTTAAAATTCACCATTCTAGTCGCAGCTACTCACAACTAGAGGACACTAGAAAACAGTAGGCAGGGTAAAAAAATAAAATAAATACTACACTAGAGGGGAAGCATCTAAAAGTAGTCAAACAAATCTAACATACGATTTTTTTATTTTTTATTTTTTTTCCTCATCTAGTGTTTCTCATTACTCATACATACATACATACATACATACATACATACATATGCTAGGCTAGGAATCAACAAACCATGCATGGCCAGCTCCTGGCTATTAGTTGGACGAAATTAATCAAAGAAATTGGCCAACGTCTATGATAACAAAAATAATCAATCAGTATCAACAAGGTAACTAATATTTTTTAATCGTATAGTCGAGCTAAGTAGTTGGTCTTCACTAATTCTACTTCTCTCAACATGCGAGCCAACTCCTCGTGCATGCCGTCATGCATGTGCATAAAAAAAGACTCGCATTTAACATGCATCATGTATGTTACTCATATTCAATAAACATTATACAACTATACACTAATCAAATTACAACACTTTGTATGAATTTAGTACCAGTTCTCATATCTTTCCCTAATATTAAAGGGAGGATTGTTTCTCCACTTTTTTCGTCCATCAAGCCTTTTTTGTACATCACGTTTTCTTTTTCGTACGTCCCTGGCTCGTCGAGAAACCAACTTGGTTGGCTGGGCATGCTTTGGGCCTTGGTCCGTCACATATTTTTTTATTGGGCCGTAGGGAAGAAATAAATGCACACAAAAAATAGCGCTTTCTCTGTAACCTACGGTTCGAGTAGACCGACTGCAGTTACATAATGCATGCTGCGTTGGGCCTCTGTTGGGTCCGAAAAAAAACACAAACTTAATAAGTCATTTTTTTCTGTTTTCATTAAATCTTTCCCTAATATTAAAGGGAGGATTGTTTCTCCACTTTTTTCGTCCATCAAGCCTTTTTCGTACATCTCGTTTTCTTTGTCGTACGTCCCCGCCTCGCCGAGAAACCAACTTGGTTGGGAATGCTTTGGGCCTTGGCCCGTCACATCTTTTTTTATTGGGCCGTAGGGAAGAAATAAATGCACACAAAAAAGAGCGCTTTCTTTGTAACCTACAGTTCGAGTAGACCGACTACAATTACATAATGCATGCTGCGTTGGGTCTCTGTTGGGCCCAAAAAAACACCAACTCAATAAGTTGATTTTTTCCGTTTTCATTAAATAATACCACCTTGCCCTCCTTAGAACCAAAACTATCAATTTATATAAGTCTTGGAGTTACTTGTTATCGATCAAATCAATAAATCGGCTTGGGAATCAATAAGCGGAGGATAAGGATGATGATGCGAGAAGAAGAGAATGGGTCCCGCTAAAGGAAGGAATATGTTACCCTATATGGGCTAATTAAATGGTGAGCAATTAAACAGAGGTGTACGGAAGACTGCATTGATGAATAGAAAGAAACTCGCTCACACATCAAACGAGTAACAATGTTTTCAGTTGCAACGCACGGGCATTTATGCTAGTTGTTAACCTAAATAATCAAGTTTCACAAAACTAAATCTCATGGAATAATTGCCACCAAATTCCGTAGCAATTCGCGCGGGTATTATCTCCGGAGTCGGAACAAGGTAATTAAGGAACGTATAAGAGGAGTACATATTGGTTATTTGGCTTGGCCGGATTAGAGCTTAGCCTCTGCATCCCTTGGAGGCCTGGCAGCCGCGGCGGTACCGGTTGGCCACCGCGCCTGGCCTTGTCAGGTCGGTGCGCTCCGGCACCTCGTCCGCCCGCATCGCGTCGTACAAGATTATCTTGGCGTCGACGCGCCCCGCATGCTGCGCCAATAACAGCACCGCCACCGCCACAACCACCAGCAGCACCTGGCCTGCCGCCGGCGAGCTCTCCTTCTTGTGGTACGCCATTCTAGCCAGCTTGACGACGTCTTCTCCTTCTTATGTTTTCTCAACCGGGCGATCTCCTTCCCATTAATTGCTCAACGTAACTGTAGCTAGCCGGGGTTGATCTTTGATGAACTTTTACCGGTTGCATGGTGATTAAGCTTATAGCAAAATGGCACACACCATCCGTTATTCTTAGGCTCCGGCCTATATCACTATATCAGCAATGACGCCAAACACAGGAGGAGGCAAAACAAAAGGCAGAGGCAGAAACAGGTGACAAGTTCACAAGGCAACCGGCTATACATAGAGTTTTTCTTTTTCCCCAGGAAAAAAAAAACTACTTTGCATTACACGCTTTCTAGGAAAAAAAATCGAGTGAATCAGGTTGATGAACGAAAAAAATATAAGAAGACTAATGTATGACATTGAAATAGAAGTAAAAATAGGAAAATCATGCCTAATATGCATGACAGTGTTCCTGACAACCCCGGTCCAAGTATCGGTTCCAGCGTGGCGGTTGAGTTATGCCGCGCTAGCTGAACCTAGATGTCTTTATTGGCGAGGAACACGTGGGATCAAGGGTGCTTCGGCAATGGCCGCGATCAGAAGACTTCCTTGCAGTCCGTTGTAGGGTAGTTGCACCGACCAGGAGCCAACGACGACACGAATTAGTGCATGTATAATGTGATTAAGTCTATGAATCGGTGTCCGGTGCTTTACGGTGTCTTCTTTTTGTCAAGCTACTATGCCATCTTTCATTTTGGTTGTGTTGTATAGGGTTGCGTATATCGAGAGAGGCGTTTTGGAGGCCGAGCTCCATGGAGGCCTTTATTTTTGAAAAATTCAAATTCAAAATTTTATGGTTCATAAAATTCTGAAAAAAAATATGCATGTATGTAAGGATGTAACCCACATGTGTGTAAAAATTCATGATGAAATACCTTGAGTTGCGACCTGTACAAAAAAGACAAATTCATGGCCTGGGGATGAATAGTATCATGTGTTAAACAGCCCCAGATTTGTCTTTTTTGCATAGCCCTCATTTCAATGTATTTTGAACTGAAAATTTACACACATGTGTGTTATGTCTTCATGTATATCTGTATTGTTTTTCAGAATTTTTTGAAATGTAAAAATATGAATTTCGATGAAATTTCAAATTTGAATTTGGAGGCCTCACTGGAGGCCGAGCTCCAAAAGGGATTTCCGTGCGTATATCCTGTTATTCAGATGCCTGGTGTGAACTCTATACATTTGTATCGCCTCTATGTGTGAGCCAATTTGTTTGAACCTATCTAGAGTTGCATGTTGATGTTTTTGATAAAGGGAATATATTAATAGTTGCATGTTGATGTTACGAGTGTGATTGATAGGTTGATGTTATAATTTCGACATTGGCGGTTGCTGAAGCTGAAGAAAGATATATTCTTGAAAGAGAAAAACCAAAGCAACTGCCAATAGCTGCTTGCGTAGAGCAGCCACACCTTGTGAAAGAAGTCGACAAACACAAGTTTGGTGATTCGGTGCCGAGGAGCATAAGCACATGCGCATGAACAGTATAATCAAATAAAAGAGACTTGCTCGAACGTGTGATTTATTCGCTCCGTTACTTTTTACTCCGCATATTGGATTTGTGTCAAGTCAAAATCAAAAAAGTTTGACCAAATTATATTACAAAATAACATCATCTACAATACCAAATATATATACTCCTTGTGCCAAATCAAACTTTGCAAAGTTTGACCAAAATCTTAGTAAAAAATATCAACATCTACATTACCAAATATATATACTGTGAAACTTTATTTTATAATTAAGCTAACAATATTGATTTGACATTGGGAATGTTGATACTTTCTTTTATAAGTTTGGTCAAAGTAGAGATACTTTGACTTTGGACAAAACTTCTATGCAGACGAAAAAGGACCGAAGGGAGTAGTATGAAACTAGATTTCATAATGAATCTAAAAATATTGATTTGGTATTATAAATGTTGATACTTTTTTCGACAAGTTTGATCAGAGTAGAGATACTTTGGCTACACACGAAATTTATATCTAGAGTAAAAAGGACCAGAGGAAGTACGTGCAAAACAAACCATGGTGTTTGGACATTCGAGGAAATTGTGACAAAAAAAACTTGACTGTGAAGAAAAATTTGAAAAGGAGTACAATTTGGACCAGTTGTTGTGCTTTTCCACCTTGAGGTCCTCGAATGTTCAAAACCGCAAAAATTTGCACGCTCCTTGCACACCTGAGCTTCTTCGATGTCAAAAATATTCATTTTTAATATTATTTCATTAATTTTTCATCGAGTATTGATAAGCTCGGGTCATACGTGAATTATCAGCAAAGACACAGTCATGTTTGGTGTATTTTACATGAACAACCTTCTTTATTTCATGTAACTAAGGTCAAGGGAATACAAAGCTTCGTATGAGGGGAAGAAATTCAGGCATGGTGACCAACATCTAATTTAGTCGCCTGGCCAAGTTATGAGCCTCCTTATTACAAGAACGGTGTTCATGGCGCAAATCACATGCCAAAAAAGATTGAACACGTGAGTTTTTGTCCACCTGAAGCTATGTAATGACTCACAGACAGTCAGACGAGACTTGAAGGTTCCCCATACACAACTCCTTGCCGAGCAAAAAAGCATCTTGACACACCATCGCCTCCAGGTTCTCTGGTTCTGTCACACCTTCAAAGATCACAACCCAAGCGCCTTGAAAAACGACTTGGGAATCCTGACAAACAACACTTTCGCGACGGCCGCATCCATGTTATTCTTGCAGAAACCTTCCGGTGGAGGGATCCATCTACCTGCTTCTCTACTATCACTAGTACATAACAGGGCATTGGTCCAGGCCGGGCCAGCCCATTAGTCCCGGTTCAGTCACGAACCGGGACCAATGGGGGCAACGGTCCCGGTTCGTGAGGCCAGGGGGGCCGGCCGGGCCTCGTGGGGCATTGGTCCCGGTTCGTCTGGACCCTTTGGTCCCGGTTCCAGACACGAACCGGGACCAGTGTGCCTCGCTCCTGGCCCACAACCATTGGTCCCGGTTCGTGGCTGGAACCGGGACCAAAGGGGGTCCTTTAGTCCCGGTTCCAGCCACGAACCGGGACCAATGAGATGCCTATATATACCACCCCCCCCCCTCCCCCCGCCAGCGAGCAGAGCACTCCACACTGCTCTGTTTTTCTGGCCTGCGAGGGGAGAGCTTTGTGGTGCTCTAGCTTACCTCCTATGCACATGAGGTGTTCGATGAAATGCCCAAGCCACACTTAAGCTTTCTCCTCTCGAAGCTCCTTGTCCAAGCTCCATTTTTCTCAAGATTTGTTTAGGTTTGGCGGTCCGTCCTGTCCCGTCCCCGTCCTCACCACCGTCGATCGCCCGCGTCCATCTCGGCGCCGGCACCACCGTGGTTAGCCTCTTCTTCTTATCTTCTTTCTAAAAGAGAAAAGTTCTTACTTGTATCATTTAGATAGATACTTGTGTAATTTTCTTACTTTTATTATTGTTTGTTATTATATAGTGCCATGGTCATGGTTTTTTCCCACGTCGGCCCTCGTCCGGTCTATGATTCGGATGTGGTATATATTATCTTTTATAACTATTTATTTTATTTAGTGTTTATGACAATTATGCCGACCAACGTGACATAGATTTTTTAATCTAGGAGGTATGTGAACCGGAAATTCCAACCGACATAGAAATTCTTGTCGAGAAGTTAAATTTGGTTGAAAAAGAAAACAATTACTTGAAAGAAAAATTACAAAGAGTTGAAGAGGAGAAGATGAAGTTGGAGTTGCATGTTGCCGATGTCGTCGACGATCACAAGATCAAGATGGATGCAATGCGCTTGAAGATTAGAAAGATTAGAAAATATGCCATTCATACTGAGGCTTGGTATCATTATGCCGTTGGATCAATTGGTACCTTAGTTGCGGTTATGATCGCATTTGTTGTTGCATTTAAATTTTCTAGTTTCAATGTATGTTTTAATTAGATGCTCTAGAGAGCTATATGTTGTTCAATAATGAGAACTATATATGAACGTTATGTATTTATTTTGGTCACTACTGTACTTCGGCTTTAATGTGATGATGAATTTCTATTAATTTGGTCACTTCTCTATTCATGATATGCACGCAGATGAACCGGCAATGGATGTACGGTGACCGACGCACCTCCGAGTATATTGAGGGCCTGCATAATTTTCTCGAAGCGGCTGAGGCAAACAAGCAGAATGGTTTTATGCATTGTCCATGTACTGTCTGTGAGAATACGAAGGCTTTCTCCAACTATAAAACCCTTCACTTCCACCTGCTTCAGAAGGGTTTTATGCCACACTATAATGTTTGGACCAAGCACGGAGAAAGAGGGGTTATGATGGAAGACAACGAAGAAGAAGAGGATGACGACAACTACCCGCCCCCTGAATACGGTGATGCTGCAATGGGTGAAGCTGAAGATCAAGAGGAACCAGACGATGTGCCCGATGATGATCTTCGCCGGGTCATTGTTGATGCACAGAGAGAATGCAAAAGTGAAAGGGAGAAGTTGAAGTTCGATCGCATGTTAGAGGATCACAAAAAAGGGTTGTACCCAAATTGCGAAGATGACAACAGAAAGCTCGGTACCACACTGGAATTGCTGCAATGGAAGGCAGACAATGGTGTATCTGACAAGGGATTTAGTTCGCTTCTGAAAATAATGAAGAATAAGCTTCCAAAGGATAACGAATTGCCCGGCAGTACGTACGAAGCAAAGAAGGTTATATGCCCTTTAGGATTGGAGGTGCAGAAGATACATGCATGCCCTAATGACTGCATCATCTACCGCGGTGCGTACGAGGATTTGAACGCATGCTCGGTATGCGGTGCCTTGCGGTATAAGATCAGAAGAGATGACCCTGGTGATGTTGAGGGCCAGCGCACCGGGAAGAGGGTTCCTGCCAAGGTGATGTGGTATGCTCCTATAATACCACGGTTGAAACGTCTGTTCAGAAACAAAAAGCATGCCGAGTTGATGCAATGGCACAAAAAAGACCGTAAGAAAGACGGGAAGTTGAGAGCACCCGCTGACGGGTCGCAGTGGAGAAAGATCGAGAGAAAGTGGAGCGACTTTACAGGTGACCCGAGGAACGTATGGTTTGGTTTAAGTGCAGATGGCGTTAATCCTTTTGGGGAGCAGAGCAGCAAGCATAGCACATGGCCTGTGACTCTATGTATGTATAACCTTCCTCCTTGGTTGTGCATGAAGCGTAAGTTCATTATGATGCCAGTGCTCATCCAAGGCCCTAAGCAACCCGGCAATGACATTGATGTGTACCTAAGGCCATTAGTTGATGAACTTTTACAGCTATGGCATGGAAGAGGTGTACGTGTGTGGGATGAGCATGCACAAGAGGAATTTGACCTACGAGCGTTGCAGTTTGTAACCATCAACGATTGGCCTGCTCTCAGTAACCTTTCAGGACAGACAAACAAGGGATACCACGCATGCACACACTGTTTAGATGACACCGAAAGTATATATTTGGACAAATGCAGGAAGAATGTGTACCTGGGGCATCGTCGATTTCTTCCGACCAACCATCAATGTCGAAAGAAAGGAAAGCATTTCAAAGGTGAGGCAGATCACCGGAAGAAGCCCGCCCTCCGTACTGGTGATCACATACTTGATATGGTCAATGATTTACAAGTAATATTTGGAAAGGGTCCTGGCGGACTATCTGTTCCGACTGACGATGCGGGACGCGCACCCATGTGGAAGAAGAAATCTATATTTTGGGCCCTACCCTATTGGAAAGACCTAGAGGTCCGCTCTGCAATCGACGTGATGCACGTGACGAAGAATCTTTGCGTGAACCTGCTAGGCTTCTTGGGAGTGTATGGGAAGACAAAAGATACACCGGAGGCACGGGAGGAACAGCAACGTGTGCATGAAAAAGACGGCATTCATCCAAAGCAGTATGAAGGTCCTGCCAGCTACGCTCTTACCAAAGAAGAGAAGGAAATCTTCTTTGAATGCCTACTCAGTATGAAGGTCCCGTCTGGCTTCTCGTCGAATATAAAGGGAATAATAAATATGGTAGAGAAAAAGTTCCAGAACCTAAAGTCTCATGACTGCCACGTGATTATGACGCAACTGCTTCCGGTTGCATTGAGGGGGCTTCTACCTGAAAACGTTCGATTAGCCATTGTGAAGCTATGTGCATTCCTCAATGCAATCTCTCAGAAGGTGATCGATCCAGAAATCCTGCCAAGGTTAAGGAGTGATTTGGTGCAATGTCTTGTTAGTTTCGAGCTGGTGTTCCCACCGTCCTTCTTCAATATCATGACGCACGTCCTAGTTCATCTAGTCGACGAGATTGTCGTTCTGGGCCCTGTATTTCTACACAATATGTTCCCCTTTGAGAGGTTCATGGGAGTCTTAAAGAAATATGTTCGTAACCGCGCTAGGCCAGAAGCAAGCATCTCCATGGGCCATCAAACAGAGGATGTCATTGGGTTTTGTGTTGACTTCATTCCTGACCTTAAGAAGATTGGTCTCCCTCAATCACGGTATGAGGGGAGACTGACTGGAAAAGGCACGCTAGGAGCGGACTCAATAATATGTAGGGACGGGCATTCTTGGTCTCAAGCACACTACACAGTTCTACAGAATTCTACCTTGGTGACCCCGTATGTCGATGAACACAAGAATATTCTGCGCTCCAAACACCCGGAGCAGTGTGACGACTGGATTACATATGAACACATCAGGACTTTCGGCAGTTGGTTGCAAACACGTCTCATGGGTGACAACACTGTTTCTGATGAGTTGTACTCGTTGGCCAGGGGACCATCTTCGACTGTATTGACTTACAAAGGGTACGAGATAAATGGGAATACATTTTACACGATCGCCCAAGATCAAAACAGCACCAACCAAAACAGCGGTGTCCGCTTTGATGCAGCAACCAATAGGGGAAAGGACACATATTATGGTTACATAGTGGACATATGGGAACTTGACTATGGACATGATTTCAAGGTCCCTTTGTTTCAGTGCAAATGGGTCAATCTGTCAGGAGGCGGGGTACAGGAAGACCCACAGTACGGAATGACAACAGTGGATCTGAACAATCTTGGGTACACAGACGAACCATTCGTCCTAGCCAATGATGTGGCGCAGGTTTTCTATGTGAAGGACATGTCTACCAAACCGAGAAAAAGAAAAGATAAGGAAGCGAATACATCATACGATGAGCCAAAGCGCCACATAGTTCTTTCAGGAAAAAGAGACATCGTGGGATTGGAGGGCAAGACAGACATGTCTGAAGATTATGAAAAGTTTCATGAAATTCCTCCCTTCAAAGTCAAGGCTGACCCAAGCACCCTCTTAAACGATGAAGATTATCCATGGTTACGACGCAATAAGCAAAGGACACAAGCGAAAAAAAAGTGAAGACTTTCTCTCCACAACTATATCATTGCAGTTACATGTGAAGAAATGAAATGCCTTTTGTAACAGATGAGTTTTCGTATGAAACCCTAATACTTCGAAAGAGATTGTCCGTTTTGTCCGCCAATTGAGCATCATCCTTTCTATTTGTCTTTTGTTTCTTTCTAAGTGTCTTTGTAAAAATGGAGTTGGAAAAATGAAATATACCGTCGGAAAATGAAATGATATCTAGATAGATTAACAAAACACACGGTTTCCCCTGCATACAGCCCGACGGTGGCTCGTGAGTGCCCGCATATGAAATGCACCGTCGGACCGTATGCAGGGAATCCGAATGATTTGCATTCGGTCGATGAACTACATGATTTCTAGATAGATCAACAAAACACACGGTTTCCCCTGCATACAGCCCAACGGTGGAAATATGAAATGCACCGTTGGACCGTATGCAGGGAATCCGAATGATTTGAATCCGAATGAGTACACACACTAAGTGTCGAACATGTCCGAGAGGTGGGCTATATATAGGGTCGTGTGCCTCTTTAGTCCCGGTTGCTAGCACGAACCGGGACTAGTCGTTATAGTGCTGATCCAACAGCTCACAAGCGCTTGAAAGAAACACACGATCCGTGTGCTTCTTCCTGATTGGTACGACCTTCACCGCCCAAACTGGATGCACTTCGTGTACAAAATGGACAATCTCTTTCGAAGTATCAGGGTTTCAGACGAAAACTCGTCTGTTACAAAGGCATTTCATTTTTTTAAACTTATTTCAACTCCAGACTTTTTGTGCATTCAGTATGCACCATTCGAAGCCACGTCATCAATTTTCAACCCTTTCTGACTTCATTTGCTATTTTCATGCATTTAATGATTTGTTTTGAGCTAAATGACCCTGAAATTGAAAAGCACTACAAATGAACTCTGAAAAGGTTGAAAGTTGGCATGGTATCATCATTTCACCCACATAGCATGTGCTAAAAAGTTGAGAGGGTTACGGCAAAAACTGGATATACTTCGTGTACAAAATGGACAATCTCTTTCGAAGTATCAGGGTTTCAGACGAAAACTCGTCTGTTACAAAGGCATGTCATTTTTTTAAACTTATTTCAACTCCAGACTTTTTGTGCGTTCAGTATGCACCATTCGAAGCCACGTCATCAATTTTCAACCCTTTCTGACTTCATTTGCTATTTTTCATGCATTTAATGATTTGTTTTGAGGTAAATGACCCTGAAATTGAAAAGCACTATAAATGAACTTTGAAAAGGTTTAAAGTTGGCATGGTATCATCATTTCACCCACATAGCATGTGCTAAAAAGTTGAGAGGGTTACGGCAAAAACTGGATGCACTTCCTGTACAAAATGGACAATCTCTTTCGAAGTATCAGGGTTTCAGACGAAAACTCGTCTGTTACGAAGGCATTTCATTTTTTTAAACTTATTTCAACTCCAGACTTTTTGTGCGTTCAGTATGCACCATTCGAAGCCACGTCACCAATTTTCAAACCTTTCTGACTTCATTTGCTATTTTTCATGCATTTAATGATTTGTTTTGAGCTAAATGACCCTGAGATTGAAAAGCACTACAAATGAACTCTGAAAAGGTTGAAAGTTGGCATGGTATCATCATTTCACCCACATAGCATGTGCTAAAAAGTTGAGAGGGTTACGGCAAAAACTGGATGCACTTCGTGTACAAAATGGACAATCTCTTTCGAAGTATCAGGGTTTCACACGAAAACTCGTCTGTTACAAAGGCATTTCATTTTTTTTAAATAACCTAAATATTACCAAATTGAATATATTGATAAAACACAATAAAATTAAATAGAAGAAAAAATAATCACTGAAAAATCTATTTTTAAAGTAAAGTTATTCACAAACTAGTGATTCACACAAATTTCAAATAATTCAAATTTAAACTATTCAAATTTGAAAACTACTGGCACTAACAGAAAGTTTATATTTTTTTTACCTAAAGCAAAAGGATTCACAAAGAAACTCTAAATAAAGAAAAAAAACTCAGAAATAAAAAAATTAAAGCAGAAAACAAAAAAAATGAAAAATAAATAAATTAAAAAAAACCCGCCTACTGGGCCACAACGGCCTGCATAGGACGCAGGCCCGCAAGGCCCAGTAGGCCCACTGGGAATCGCAGCAGAGGTAGGCCCAGAAGGCCTGCATTAGAGAGGAGCTCAATACGGTGCCCGCGCCGGGGCTTATAAACTGGTCGAGGCGCCCCTCGACTAGCGAGGTGGGACTAAACTTCCACCACGCCGCTGTGCAAGGCCATTGGTCCCGGTTGGTGGCACCAACCGGGACCAATGCCTACCTTTCGTCCCGGTTGGTTCCACCAACCGGGACCAATGCCTACCTTTGGTCCCGGTTGGTGGCACCAACTGGGACCAAAGGCTCTGGGTATATAAGCCCACACTTAGCGTATTCCAGCCCAGTTCATCTTCCCCCCCCGACGCCACGCCGAACAGCACGCCGCCGCCAGGCTGTCGGACCGCGCCCTCGCCGACGAGCTCTCCTCCCCGAGCCCTCGTCGACGCGCCCTCGCCCTCGCCGCGCGCCGTCCTCGTCGCCGGCCTCGAGCCCGCCGTCCTCGTCGCCGACGCCCCCTCGCCCTCGCCCTCGCCGCGCGCCGTCCTCGTCGCCGGCATCGAGCCCGCCGTCCTCGTCGCGCCCTCGCCCCCCGAAGCCCGCCGTCCTCGCCGCACCCTCGCCCCCCCACAGTGAGCCCCCCTTCCCATGTCCCCTGCTCCCCGTCGCCGCTGCTCCATGTCCTCTGTATTTTTCATGTATATGTGTATTTTTTTTTGCGGGCATGTATATGTGTATATGTTCATGTATATGTTTTTTTCATGTATATGTGTATATGTTCATGTATATGTGTGTATATGTTCATGTATGAGATGAGATAGATAGATAGAAATTTTTTCATGTGTATATGTTCATGTATGAGATGTATATGTTCATGTATGAGATGTATATGTGCACTTTTGTATACAAACTTCGTTGTTTTTCATATGTACGAAAATGTAGAGTGAAAACGAAAACAAACATATAAGAAAAAACATATAAAATGTAGAGCACCCCCGATAACTTCGACATGAGGGGGGGGGGTTGATATACCCCCCTCCCCGATAACTTCGACATGAGGGGGGGGTCGATATACATTTTTTCCATGTATGTATGTCGTTGTCGTTGAGTTAAAGAAAGAAAAATAATGAAAATATGTCATGAGTTAATGAAAATATATAATATATGTATGTGGCTATGTATGTAAAGATGGATAGCATTTTTTTCCATGTATGTATGTCGTTGTCGATATACCCCCCTCCCCGATAACTTCGACATGAGGGGGGGGGTCGATATACCCCCTCCCCGATAACTTCGACATGAGGGGGGGTCGATATACCCCCTCCCCGATAACATTTTTTTTCTAAGTTACTTAGGTAAAATGTTCACCCCCTCTCGATATACCGGGCGACCAACTCTCGAGGCCACCCAAACCCGAGAAAAAAAGCGTTGTAGATATACCCCCCCACCCAAACCCTACAAGTGTTGTCGAGGACACCCCAAACCGGGCGTCGTACATTCATGAGAGAGGCGGTCCGGACGTCGGACATTCATGTTGTATATTAATTGCCATGTTGTAATATTTGCAGAAACTATGGATCCAAGAGACTTGGAAAAAGAACAGTTGTTGGGGGACATAATCCACGACGGACGTGATATCTTGTCGTATCTCAACGACACCGATGGTCTGGAAGGAGAGGTTGATGGCTCCGGTGATCGAACAATGGAGGAGAAAGGACATGATCATGATGGCTCCGGTGACCGAATGCCGGAGGAAGAAGGAGACCATGATGACGGCTCCGGTGACCGAACGGAGGAGGGAGCTGTTGCAAAGTCCGGCGAGGTATATATATTAATTAAGCCCGTGCTGACTAGCTAATTGATGCATTAATTGTTTTGGTATGTACATATATTAATTAACTCTTCTTTCTTCTTTTATAGCCCTCCGGATCGAGCCAAACTTCGGTAACGAGACGAGGCCCGAAGAAGAGGTTGCGCAAGGAAGAAAGGTTCACGATCACAGCACTCGCGCACGAGGGCCATCCGATTGAACCCAAGCGGACCAAGGACGCATTTTCTGCTCAGTGCGGAGCTATTGTTAGGGACTACATCCCGATCAGCATCAAGCAATGGAATAAGCCTAAGGACGGCGCCCCTGATGGTGATTATGTCACTGATAGACAGAAAGATGATCTTTGGACCGCGCTGAAGGCAAATTTCACCCTACCGCCAGAGGAGGATCCGAATAAGCTAGTTATAGAGCCACTGGTCAAGGCGTGTGCTCTTAAGAAGATGGCAGATCTATTCAGGAGGTGGAAGAATGAGTTGAAATCAAAGTTTGTCGACAAAGGGGAGACTCCAGAATTCACCGGCCGATTTGAGAAGATACGTGATCACTGGCCCGCATTTGTGGCCTACAAGACATCGGACAAGAGTAAGAAAATGTCAGAGACAAACAAGATCAATGCTGCAAAGAAGCAGTATCACCATCACATGGGGTCAGGTGGCTACCTCAAAGCCCGGCCGTTGTGGGACAAAGCTGAGAATGACCTGATTGCTAAAAACGTCGTACCACAGACATTGAACTGGCCAGACCGTTCAAGGACTTGGTTCTTCGGGGTTGGGGGAACTTTGGACCCTGAAACAGGGAAGTGCCGTTGGACGAACGAGTAACTTGCGATACCCATGAACAAGCTTCAGGAGTATATCACCGCAGCGCAGGAAGGGACGTTCATTCCCGACAGAGAGAAGGACGAGCTGACTGAGGCCCTAGGGAATGCTGAGCACCCTGGACGAACACGAGGCACACCAGGCTCCGTTTCGTGGAAGGTTGGGTTTCCCGACGCAGGCGGTTACAGAAGCCGGGAGAGAAAGAGGAAAGCGGAGCTGAGCGAAATTCAGAAGCTGAATGCAAGACTACAAAAGCTAGAGGAAGCTGAGAGCCAGCGAGCCGCCGGCCAACCATCTCAGCGGCACGAAGCTACCCCAGAAGCTACCCCGCCATCTCAGCGGAGAAGCAGCGTCGCTTCCACGAAGCCCGTTCAGCCTGACTTCACGGCTCCTATCTACCCCGTGGATACTATCACGGAGGCTCAACATTGCGAGCTCATGACGAAATGCCGGAACCTCACTTTCAAGGCGGCTATCGGCTCTGTTGCACCTCCTCAAACCAACGGAACTTTTCACTGCTCACCGATTCCACATGGCTATGCTGTTGTGATGGTGGATGAAGTAATGGAGGGATTTGAGGAGCTAGAGCTTGACCGGTCTACAGGTGAAGGAGAGAATAAGCTGGCTCGTGCTCTGAGGAGTACATGTCTATGGCAAAAGGAGTACATCAAGCTTCCAAACTGGACGCCTCCGCCTCCTCCTCCTCCTCAGGCGAATCAGGCTCTGCGCCTCCTCCTCCTCCTCCTCCTCCGGCGAGTGATCAGGGGACCCCGCCTCCTTCTCCGGCTCCTCCGACGCGTGAGGGCACTCCGCCTCCTCCTTCGCCTACTCCGGCACGTCGGAGCAGTACGCCTCCTCCTCAGCCTCGTCAGCAACGGCGGAAGACAGACGCCGCCGCTCCGGCTCCTCCGGCGCGTCGGAGCACTCCGCCTCCTTCTCCGCCTCGTAAGCAACGACGGAAGAGAGACGCCGCCGCTCCGGCGGCTAGCAGTACAAGCAGAGGCGGGAGGGAATACAGATACGGTCCATCTCTCAAGCCTCTGGAAAAGTTACCATATGAGAGGACCGAGTCTGAAAACGAGGAGATATGTCAGGAGCAATTGAGGGCCCATTTTGCAAAGAAAACTCCACCTCCGAAGGAGAAGCTAGATCCGGTGAAAGCGAAGCGCACTATCGATGCCCTGAAGCGACCACCACCGCCTCCGCCGGATTCCAACTATGACCGCATAATTACTAAGACACATGCTGAAGCGCAGCAGTTGGGAAGTACTTCCAGTGCTGCAAGAGCGAAAAAACGAAGAAGTGGGAAAACATTTCCCCAGCTCGGCGAACAGGAGAAGCAATCGTGCCCCCCGCTCAAGGTGTCTAGCGATATCGCTAATCATCCGGTGCTACTGCCCGGTACCACTCTTGATGATTACCTGCCCGATGATGTACAGTTTGAAACGGCTGAGGTAGTAGACGTCTTTAGATACGAGCACGGGAAGCCTCTCGTCAAACCTGATCATCCTCATCTAACAACGATGATGCAAAAATTGCATGACTGGTACATGGAAACCCGCAGGAAGTCTGGGAAAGACAGTTTGTTTGTCAGAATTAAAAAAGAGCATGACTTCCCTGGAGTCGACCTGCTGCCTGTTGAATTTGTGGAGTTATTTCAATTATACAATCAAAAGGCCCTCGACAAACAACTCATGACTTGCTACTGTCTGTAAGTATTACTTCTATAATTAAGTCTCTAGCTCAGCTCGTTCATTGCATGTATATATAATTATCCTCACTATATTATGCAGATTGAAGATGGTCGAATGCAAAAAAACAGGAATCTTCGATGTTGGGTTCATTAGCCTAAATACCGTAAATGAATGGTCGGTACGAAAGGAGGCTGAAGCTACCGAGAACAACTTGCTAGAAACGTTCCTTAGACATCAAAACAAAAGGGAAATACTCTTTCCTTACAACTTCAAGTGAGTGTTACTGTCTTCTGCATATTCGGTTTCGCTTACTCGTGGTTAAGTAATGTAATTGATGAGTTATGCGTGCGCAGCTTCCACTATATTCTGCTATCCATTAACCTTGACGGGGCATTAGTAACTGTCTTAGACTCGCTCCGTAAAAATCCCAAGTATTATGCGGACATGACTGCAATGCTCCAGAAGTAAGTTCAATCAATACCGGGAGCATATCGGCAACTTTCGTTCATTTCCTGATATCAAGTAATCATTTTCTTTGCCTGCCAGGGTTTGGAAAACGTTCACCGCTATGGTTCCGGTTCTGAAGAAGGAGCTGCGATTTACACACCCCAAAGTAAGTAGTACTAGCTAGTTCCGCGCATCTCTCATTGATTCTAGTTTCATCAATACCATTATCATGCTTGCTTATCAGTTTGATTGAACTCTATTCTCGTAAAGTGCTTGTTACAGGCACCCAACACTCATTTATGTGGATACTATGTATGCGAGTTCATTCGCTACTATACCTCTGAACGGGCCTCCTCTGAGAAACAATTTGAAGTACGTAAAAAATATTCACAATTTTATTTTATATATTACCATCAATTGTGTTTAGTTTCATTCATATATATGTATTGACCCCCTTCTTTAAATTAGATCTGGCAGATGCGGGATGAACTCCTACCACATGATCGCATACGAGCAATTCAAGAGGAATTGGCGGGATTCTTTCTTGACCACGTCATACCTGAACACGGAGAATACCATCTGAAATTGAAATGGTTGTAAGGGATGTTATATATTGTACATATGTAGCAGCGTCGGATAGATATACGAAAACTTGTTGTTCGACCAAGCACGATGAAAGAGATGTCACTTCTCTCTATATATGTTCATGACGATCTTGTGTAATTAATGGTTTCCTTTATTTGCTTACTAGCTAGCGTCGAGTTCTCTCTATATGTGTAGTAGCTAGCGTCGACCAAGCACGGAAAAAGAGAGGTCACTTCTCTCTATTAGCTCGCTAACACAATATGAAACCCCTAAATTAACCCTCCAAAACCCCAAAACCCTCCCTTCCAAAAAAAAAAAACCCCAGCGGCTGCGAGCTGCTGACGTGTGGCTGCCCTTTGGTCCCGGTTGGTGTTACCAACCGGGACTAAAGGTCCTCCTGCCTGGGCTCCCGCAGCGGCCACGTGGAGCCCCTTTGGTCCCGGTTCGTAATCGAACCGGGACTAAAGGTTTTGGTCTTTAGTCCCGACCCTTTAGTCCCGGTTCCAGAACCGGGACAAATGGGCCGTTTTCTACTAGTGTATCAATCCGTGTCGCCTTCTTCAAGGTGCAGATCCCCTTGAACTCCGACAGATACCATGTGATGAATAAATGAGTAGACAACGGGCTTTGATATTCCTCTTCGTGAATTACTTTGCAGTGGGTTTACCATATCGCCCACAAGGTACGAGAACTTCAATGAACTGCTCCGGGCATAGGGTGTTTGGGTCGGAAAACCCTATTCTTGCGTCAAAGTGTTGATGCAACGCACAGTTCGAACGCCCGCAACACAAGAAATGGGCCAACCCAACTTACCACTGCTAACCAGTCGGTTTTGGGAACTTTCTAGAAGGTTCCCTGACTGGGTTTTTTATTCCTATACGAGTTTTCCTGTTTTCATTTTGGTTTCCATGTTTTTCCGGTGTTTTCTCTTCTTTTTTTCGTTTTTGTGTTTCTTGTTTCTTTTATTTTCGTTTTCTGTTTTTTTGTTTTTCTTTTTTTTTCTTTTTTTGAAAGGTTCATGTTTTGAAGATTGTTCGGCATTTTAAAATAATGTTCGTGATTTGAAAAAACATTAAAAATTCAAAACATGTTCCTGATTTTAGAAATTGTTCACAAATTCAAAAAAGTTTGCGTTTTTAAAACGTTGTTCGGGAATTTATAAAATGTTCATGTTTTTTATCTCGTAATTCTTTATTCAGAATTTTCAAAAAAAATCGAAAAATGTTGGGATTTCAAATTATGTTTCCGTTTGCAACAAAAGTTCATAAATTCCACAATAATGTTTATGTTTTCATATTTTTTAGATGTTTCAAAAAATGTTCTAGTTTCAAAAATTATTCATAGATTCGAAAAATGTTCCTATTTTCAACTTTTGTTCTGGAATTTTGAAAAAATATTCCTGCTCAGAAAAAATTGGTCATGATTTTCAAAAAATGTCTGTTTTTGAAAACGATCCTGTTTTTCACATATGTGTTCCTAAGTTTGGACGGTGTTTACGTTTTAGAAAATGTTATGGAATTTCAAATAATGTTTCTGTTTTCTAAATTTGTTTAAAGTTTCAAAAAAAAGTTCAGATATTTCACAATATTTTAATTTCTTATGAATTTAAAAAATGTTCATGTTTCAGAAAATGTTCACGAATTTTTAAAAAATCTTCCCATTTCCAAAATGTTTTCAAAATTTCAAAAAACGTTCAGAGATTTTTGAAAATGTTCTCCTTTGCGAAATTTGTGCTCAAATCAAAAAATGTTCATAGTTTCATAATTTGTTCTTCATTAAAAAAAAATCGTGCATTTCAGGAAATGTTCCTGTTTTGAAAACAATGTTCGCATTTTTTAAATTTGTTGTTGTTTGAAAACGTGTTCGCATTTTTTTCAAAAAGTTGTTCGTAGGTTCAAAAAATTTCTCGTTTTCAATATTGCTGCTTTATTTTATTTTCAGAGTTTCCAAAAAAGGATGGTGTCTTTGAATTTTTTTATTTTTTCTTAAAATATTCTTTTTCAAAAAAAAACCAATTTACTTTTTGAGAAGAAAATCTCATTCTAAAAAAAAAAAAATGCTGAGCTGGGGACGTTGTTCTCTCATGGGAGGTCATGTGTTTGGTCACACTAAAACACGTTTTTTGGGAAAATTTTGCGAACTATTCTTTTATGTTTTGCCGCTGTTGTTCGTTTCTTTAAAAGTCGTGCTGTAAATCTTAAACATAAGTCATTCGGGCGGAGTGGCTAGTAACGCGTGCGTGTATGCTGCTAATTGGGGGTTCGATTTCCACCAGATGCAGATATTTTTGTTGAATTTTAAATGCGTGTCACGCAAATGGGCCAGCCCAGGTCAGCGACCTCCTGTGCGAATCCTCGTCTGTTCACCGCAAAGAGCGGCACATAGGAGGTCTAGTTTTGGTCATTGCCCTTCTTAGTGCTCGGTGTTTCTCTGCTCTTACAGGCTTTACGTCAGGCCACGACATGTACCCATAAAGTAAGATAGGCCACGCAAACCAACCTGTAGTTCGATTGTTAGGAGGACAGTGATATCCTTTGCCCATCAGAGTTCAAGTCCCATACTTGACATTGGTGCTCGTATTTTTCTGAATTTATTTCAGGCCTTCCGACGATGTGCGTTCAGCGGGAAGAGACGTTCCTGTCGACTAAGATGGCGTCTGTGGTGACTTCATTAATCTGAAGATGATGTGTCGGCTTAGTCACTCAGAGTTTCTCATAGGGGGTAGGACATGCGTGTGTGCGTTCATATGAGTGATTGTATGCTCGTATATGTGAGCAGTTTCGATTGTACTGTACTAAAAAAGTAAGATAGGCCACAAGAAGAACTAAAACATGCGTCAGCTAGTTAGAAACTTAGAATCGAAGCACTTGGGAAACGATTTTGCAAAGTTTTTACATTGGTTTTGGGATCCTTCCTATTCGTTTTCTTGTAACAAAACTTTTAATCCATTTTTATTTATTTTTTCTCCACTGGTTTTCTTTTCTATTATTTTTCATTTTTTCATTGTTTTTTTTATCTTTTCCTTTAATTTTAGTAATTCGTGAATATATTTCCAACTCATGATATTATGGAATTCTTGATCATTTTAGGACCTAGTGAACATTTTCCAAAAATTATGCTTATTTTCAAACTAACACACATTTTTTGACCTCATGGTTTTCTCAATATTATGAATTTTTTGTTCCTGCATTTGTTTTCAAATTTGTGAACTTTTTTTATCAAAATTGCATACATTTTTTTCATATCCGCAAACAGTTTTAGAAATCATGATTTTTTTTAAATTAGTGAAGATTTGAGTTTCTTCTTAACACTTTCTGAAATACACAAATATTATAAAAAACCAGTGAACATTTTTTGGATTTGTGAACATATTTTCAAATTCATGATTTATTTCAGGCCTTCCGGTGATATGGGTTCATCGGGAAGAGACATTCTCATCGACTAGGAAGCCGTCTGTGGTGACTTTCTTACTCTCAAGATGATGTGTCGGCTCAGTCATTCGAAGGTTCACATAGGGATAAGATGTGCGTGCATGCGTTCATATGGATGATTGCATGCTCGTGTATGTGAGCGACTTCGATTGTACTGTTCTAGAAAAAACTAAGATAGCCTACAAGAAGAACTAAAACATGCGTCTGGTAGTAAGAAACTTAGAATCGAAGCACTCGGGAAATTATTTTGCGAACTTTTTACATTGTTTTTCGGATCCTTCTAAATCGTTTTATTGTAACAAAACTTCTAATTCGTTTTTATTTCTTTTTTCTCCACTGGTGTTTTTTTTTCATTTTTCACTGTTTTTTTGTTTATCTTTTCACTTTTCGAATTCGTGAATATATTTTCAAAACTCATAATATTATTGAATTCGTCATCATTTTATGACCTAGTGATTTTTTTAAAAAATTTACTCTTATTTTCGAATTAGCGCACATTTTTTGAACTCATGATTTTCTTGATATTATGAAATTTTTGTTCCTGCATTTGTTTTAAAATTTGTGAATTTTTTTATCAAAATTGCGTACTTTTTTGTCATATCCGCAAACATTTTTTTTGAAATCATGAAAAATTTCAATTTAGTGAAGATTTGAATTTCTTCTTAACACTTTCTGAAATACACAAATATTATAAAAAACCAGTGAACATTTCTTGGATTTATTAAAATATTTTCAAATTCATGATTTTTGTCCAAATCATGTTTTTTAGTAGTCACGACCTTTTTTACATATTCGTTTTTTTCTAATTAAACTAAAACGATCAAAATAAAAAACGTAGTGAATAAAAATATGTGTGCTTGCTGGCTCGCTAGCGCATGCGCTCTGCTACTCTTGCTAGGCCAGCCCATGTAATGGTGATGTGTGAGTGATGCAGCGACACATAGCGGTACCGCTAAAACATGGGAGCCCATTGTGGGTCTCCTGCAAGGGTCAATTTTTTGGGCTAGGAGAGTGCAAAGTGGTGCGTCCAACTGCCCGTCACGTGTTGTGTGTTAGGCGATCCATCTGGATTTTGTTTTTTTTTTCATGTATGTATTTTCAGATTTTAGATGGTTTTTTGGGGTTTTCTGGTTTTTCCTGATTTTCCCTAGGTTTTGAAGAATTGTTTTTTTAAGCACAAATTTGCTTGGCGGGGAAGCACATATTGACTTCTGCTAGAAGCACGGTTGTGCTTCTCGAGGAAAATATTTTTTTCATTAACGGCGTAGCACATCGAGGGTGGCTTCTGCCCAGAAGCCCGACAACAGGCCTGTCACGGGCCTCATGGGGACCACCAAAGAGCCGTCGATCATATTGAGCCCGGAGGATCGGACAAAGCATCTAGAGATCACCTTGGACCCCAATTCAAGATGATGGCGGCCAGATTAGATCTACCCCCTGTAAAACCGTAGCCCCAACCATGTATATAAGGTGGTAGCGACGGGCCGCTCAGCCCCGCCTATTTTCATAGATCTAGACCCTCGGCAGTAATACATCTCTCTCATTGTAATCCTAAACAGGACGTAGGGTATTACTTCTCATCAAAGGTTCGAACTAGGATAAAATGTGCGAGCAGGCTCCATTCTGGTACTTTCGGCCATGTTCGCACGAGGGTATCGACGATTTTCCGCTACATCATCCACGAGAAGCACATAGATACTTCTCATAGAAGAACATATTTACTTTCGCGAGAAGCACAACCAAGCTTCCTTAAAAGGGGAAAGTACAACATATGCTTCCACGAGAAGCAAAGTTGGATCCATTTTTTTAAAACTTCCCCATGTATCCAGGATACACTATTTTTTCTTTGTTTGGGTATTCTTATTTTGCGCTGGTTTTATTTTCATATTTTTTTGGTATCCAGTTTATTCTGGTTTTTGGATTTTCTGTCAAAAATATGTTCGCCGAAACCTATTAACATGGAATCTAGTCGTGATGATCTCGACGCCCACCATGACAAAGCTCTCACGGTGACACCTTCAGGAAGGATACGACGCCTTGAGCGTCGTCGTCACCCACCGCAGTTAGGGTGTTCACCTGAGAAGCAATAAGGTAGCTAGGGCGGACCCGTACGACATCTCCAAGAAGAGTATCGGCACCAGCGAGTGTTGCCGTGGTCGTGGCCGGCTGGAAACGACCATGGAATTATCCCGATTTGGATCCCCACCTCCCGCTCCGCCAACAACTCGATGACTGGCTGGCTAGCCAGCATGGCCAAGTATGGCGAGGTTAAAGCGCACCTAGAGGGGACAGTAGGCAACGGGCATAGCGGTGGCGTCAGCCGCCTGGGGCAAAGCTGCCACGGCCCGAACCCGCCGGTGGTCCGCCGGCCGCCCAAGCCGACCTTCGTCGGAGCCGTCCGGACTTTGCCGGAGGGCGCTTCAGGCAGCGGCGAGGGAAGGAAGGTGCGGTAGGGGGAGGAAGGGGGAACAGTGTGAGGCCGCGGTAGAGCAGGGATCTGGTGCGGCACTAGATCGTGATCGCGAGTCCTTTCTGACTGGAGCGAGTCGTGCCGCTTCCCGGTCCGTTTTTTATGGAGCGAGTTAGCGTGTCGAGCTGGTTTGATTGTCAAGAAGTAATTCAAAGTATGCCATGATCATAAGGGAGATTTCAGACATCAAGGAGCCGTGGATAGGATGCCACCATCATATACTATATCACTAAACCTCCTAGAATTGTAGGCCTCACAATCAATTGAGGTCTCTAATTGGGATTTGGTTGCCTAATTTTGACCGGATCAACAATCTCTTTCGTTTATTTTTTCGTACAATACACTATGCTTTCTAAAATTTTAAATCTTCGCAATTAATTGAGGCTTCAACTTAGAATTGGGTCACCCGATTTTGACCGGATCAACAATTTCTCAAGGGGCTCTCCCATTAATTTATTTTAAGTCTCTATGTTTTCTAATTTTAAATCTCTTTCATTCGATTAAGGTATTCAATTTTAGATTTGGTTAACAATTTTGATCGGCCAACGATTATTCAAATCAATCAGCAGCAACGGGCCTATAAAAATATATTAACCCCTCGCAGACTCCTATCATAACAAAAAAAGCGCAACCAAGTGATATTATAGCCGAATAAAATACATGCAACCAACGATGAGAAAATATCCTCACATAAGTATGGGTTGATTAGCGGATAACATAGAATCATACCGCGAAAGGCCCATAAATAAACGTTAAACACACTCCACCATCTCCCCCACCGGACAAATTAAATACTCCATCAATTTCAAAATATAAGGGTTATTTGTTTTTTCTAAATCAAATTTCTGTAATTTTAACCAAGTTCAGAGCCAAAAATATCGACTTCCACAATATTAAACAAAAAATATGAAAATTTATTTCCTGATTAATCTAATAACACCGATTTGATATTATGAATTTTGATATACTTCTCTATAAATTTGATCAGACTTAAAGAGGTTTGACTTTTCAAAAAAGTAATACACCATATATTTTGAAATAGAGTGAGTAAAGAAATTTTCAACACCGCAGCAAAGCGCGTCCAACCCTTCTAGTAAGGGAGATTTCAGATACCATTCCAGGAGCTGCTCTTAAACACAAGTTTAGAGAATCGAATGGTGGTACTCACAATCTAGCAAAGTCTCGGTAAGTCTTATTCTTAGCCGTTGTTTGTGGATTTTGGAGCCTTCGGGCTGCGTAAACGGAACCATTAATTAATGGGAAATGAATTCGATCAGCCGACCGATCAAGCGCGGGGCATCCGCTGCCTCCTTCGCTCGATACGTGGGCTACTGGACCACATCTATCATCTTATCTTGCAACCACTCCACGGTGACAACGAACGACAAGTGCGCGAGCGGTCGAAGATGTTGTTGCCTTTTTTGCAACATGGATCTTATTTCAGAAATTAGTAGTGATGAAGATGCTATTGTAATTTCTACAACAAGAGTCTCGTTGCAGAAAATTAAAGAATAAAAGATTGTGCAACATTGGAATTGGTCTTGTTGCAGAAAATTTCAAAGGAGAAAGTTTTGCAACAAAGATCTTGTTGCAAAAATACATGCAACAAGAGTCTTGTTGCAGGAACGATACAGACAACTTACGGATCGAATGGTTGGCGAGGCGGCGGATCTTATAAAAAGATCCGCCGACCGACGCGTAGCATGCCCCTTAATTAATAAAGTCCGGGTATTTTCGCTCAAAATAAAGTTCATTAGCTCGACATGTTAGCAAGGGTCACCTTCATACATATACATTTCAATCGTCCTGGACAAGGAGATGATGATTCCTGGTAGTTGGTATATAGGTAGCTTGGTACGTGGACTCGATCAATGTAGACAACAACACCACCAACAACAACAACAACAAAAACAACAACAACAACAACAACAACAACAATATGCGATGGGTGTACACACATGAGTTGCCATGCATGCATTCATGCTCCCCAGACTTTCTTGTTCGACATCAACGTCAATCGAGAGTACTATTATTAACATTGTACAATTAAACTCATTTAGTCAAACATTCTTGAAAAGAATTTATCCATACATACATACTCCTACATACATAATTATGCTAGGAATTAAATAACCATGCATTTCTGGCTATTAATTAGCTAGTTAACAAACTTGGACCAAATTAATCAATCAGTGAACATGGATATAAGATTGGTCATGCATGCACATGTTATCACTAACCTATAAATAATAAACAACAATAACAACAACAAGGTAATCAATCTCCTTTCCAAACAAAAGCAAAAATAAAAGTAACAACAACGTTAGGAACGCATGTAAGCGGCATTAGGTAGAGAACAAATAAAGTAAATTGTGATTAGATGGATGGATTAGCCCCTGCATTCTTTGGTGGCCTCGCAGCCGTTATTATACTTGTTGGCCTGGTCCTCCGCGTGGGTCAGCCCGTTGTGCCCCCCCACCGTGTCCGCCCCCAACGCGCCGTAGGTGATTACGCCAGTGGCGGCGTCTGCACGGTGTGCCAGCAGCAGCACCGCCGCTAACACCGCCACCAATATCACCTGGCCCGCCGCCATCACCGGCGACGCCTCCTTCCGGTGGCACGCCATTTTCTCTTCTTGTGGTACTGTTTGTTATCTTTTCACCAACGGCGTGTTTCTCTTGTTCTTCATTGTCTTGTGTGTGATGTATGTGTGTGGAGCTTTAATCTGCCTAAACTTTAACAGGCTGCACGCCGGTTCAGCTCAGCGAAATGCTCCACTCCCTCCGTCTATTCTTACTTTCTTAGGGCCCGGCCATGCAACCACACGTACCTACACCAGTCAGAAAAGCGATAATGGACCCAACGGAGAACAGACGTATGTATTACGTGAAAGTTTTAATGTTTGCAAGGGTGTGGTCGATGATCGAGGTTATTAATTTTGTCATCAACAATTAACTTTTTATGAGTAATTCAAGGAAGGTGGATTATAGAAAGAGAATATTGTTATCGTGATATGATGAAAGTTATCGCCAGTGATTTGCCGAAACGAGAGGTGGATACAGGTCGCCAGATATCGAATGTTGATACTCATAATCTACCAAAGTCTCGAAACATGCTTTCGTCCCGTTTTATATATAAAGCAATGATCAACAACAACCCGATATAAACTCACGTCACCATAACACACGCACACATCCAAGACATGATACATAGGAGCTGAGCACAACAACACCATTCCTAGCACGACAAGCTATCGGGGTCCTCAACCATGAAACGCCACCACGAAAAGACGAAGTCACACATGACGAACCTCCAAAGCGGTGCCTTCAGGAAGGTTATAACACCGTAGCGCCGCCACCGCCCGATCCGGGAATCAATGTTTCCCTAGGAGCATCACGACGGACACCAAAAGCCGTGACGACGCCTTCAAGAAGGGGACAAAACATCCCCGCCATCGGTCTGCCCGAAGACAGAACAAGTTTTCACACCGGCCACTGCCATCGTACGTCACACCCTGGCCACTATCGGTGCGGAGGGAGCCGGCCCCCGAGGAGGTGGTACGTCGCCGTGTCAGGGAGGAGGACGAGCATGTCCGTCGCTACATTGTTGCGTTGGACGTCAGGTTTACGAATACCTGGCAGTTTCTTCAGGGATCTCACCCGAGCTATGATCCTGGGATGGTTCCTTCTCTTTGGGTGTCCACCGCCCGCGACTCAGGAACCGCGAGTCAATTGGATTATTCGATAATATTCGAGATGTATTAGTGAAATTATATGATAATATTCGAGATGTATTAGTGATAATATTCGATGATGCATTAACTGGATTATTCGAGATGTATTAGTGATATTATATGATAATATTATATGATAATATTATATGATCATAGTGTTGCATTGTTGCGTATTGATTGCATCTTCGGTATTGTTCTTCTTGATACTATGATTCAGTTTTTGCTTATTGAATGCATTCTAAATGTTTTATCTTTCTTCTAGATTAGTTAAGCTATGGTAGACGGCGGTAGAGACCATGATCAAGAGGATATCATCTTCGACATGATACGCTCCTCCCAAAACCAAGAGAATGAAGAAGCAGATGATGGCTCACAATATCTTAACGCATCCGGTGAGGGACTTGAGGAAGAACCAAGAGGCGAAGGGGAAACAAACAATGATGGCAAAGAAATTTTTCTCCAATTAACAATGTCCGGCAAGGTATATATATATATATTAGGCCTCTGGTGATCATTATATATATATATATATATATATATATATATATATATATATATATATATATATATATTAACGAATCTTTCTTCTTTTAGCCCTCCGGTTCTTCAAGCAAATCTTCTAGAAGGGTACGAGGCCAGGCCAAAAAGTTGCCCGATGGCATAAAGTACAACATCGATGAAGTCAAAGTAGATGGCGAACCGATTGCTCTTGCAAACAATGTCCGTAAATTTATAAATCAATACGGAGTTACTATTAGGGACAACATCTCGATCACCCTTCGAGAATGGAATAAGCCAAAGGAAGATTGAGAAGTTTCTTATGTCGACGAAAGATCGAAAGATTTTCTTTGGGATACGCTAATGTCACATTTCAACCTACCAGAGGGTTTCGCAGATGGTGAACGGTTGAAGGTCAAGAAGTGGGCTATTAAGAAGATGGCCACACAATTCCAGACCTATAAGAAAAGATTATACACCGAATACGTCAAGGTAGAAAGCAAGACTCCAAAATTCACTGGAGCACTAGAGAAGGTAAAAGATCACTCGGACGAATTTGTGAAGTACAAGGAATCGAATGAAGCTAAGGAAAGATCGAGAAAAAATAAGATAAATGCTACGAAAAAAGAGTATCACCATATTCTGGGGGGCAGGTGTCTACAAGACATGCATGCCTAAGTGGGAAGCATCTGAGGCCAAGATGCTTACTGAAGGGGTCATTCCAAAAACACAGAATTGGCCCGAGAGGTCCATGACATGGTTTTATGCGCATGGGGAAAGTTGGATCCCAAAACAGGGGAGATTATTGAAAATGCAACTCTTAAAGCAGCCTCGGACGCTTTATTTAAAGCAATAGAAGATGCTCAAAATGGGGTGTACATCCCCGAGAGAGAGAACGATGAGCTTACACGCGCCCTCGGGAATCTTGAAAACGGAGGACGAACACGAGGCAAAGGCGTTTAGAGAAAAAGAAGCAGGATGCAGACCGGCTTCAAAATTTAGAAAAAAAGAACGCAGAGTTGGAACGCATGTGTAAGCGGCATGACGACCAACTGGCCACCATTCGCCAGCAAATTCCGTCTACGCGGCAGGAGCAAGAAGATCCACCATTGGATTGTACCGTCCCATCTTTGCAGAAAAGCAGCGTGGGTTCCACGGGGATCCCGGCCGATGATGCACTGCTGGCTCGCTACCCTGTGGATGATATCAAAGAGAGGACAAGTTGTGAGCTACACATGAAAATGAAGAATATATCCATGAAGGTGTCGATCGGCTTTGCTTTACCGAATGCACCTGAAGCAACCATCCATGGCAATCCGATTCCACCTGGCTATGCTCGTGTCGGGGTGGATGAAGTTCTATCGGGATATGACTCACTAGAGCTTGACTTCCCTGGAGGTGAAGGGGAGCAGACACTAGGAGAACTCATACGTGGTGTCATTGTATGGAGAAAGGAATGCACCGTGTTTCCAAACTCGGCGTCAAGGCCACCGACTCCTCCTAACAATACACCTTTAAGGCCGCCGCGTCAGCCAACTCCACCCCACCTCGAGACGGAGCCCAGCGCGAGTCCGCCATATCGATCTCCACCGCGTCAGCCGACTCCACCCCTTATGTCCCAGCAGCAGGGCCAAAAGCGGAAGAGAGCACCAAAGAAGAAACCCGAGCCTCCTGCCAAAAAGAAGTTAGCTTACGAGATGAATGAGGAGGAAATCAGAGCTACCGTGGCTGCCGAAGTGAAGTCCCATTTTGCACCGAAGCCGGTCCAGCCACCAAAGGAGAAAATACCTACGCCAACCGTACAACACTTTGTGGATCTTCTAGAGCGACCCCCGACACATGTACAGAATAGGCCTTCAGACTATGAACGCTCTATTAGCAAGTCATATCATGAACAAATGCATCACTCGTCGAGAAGTAAAAGTGGTAATAAAAGCGGGAAAACAGTTCCCCAGCTCGGAGAACAGGCAGTGCAATCGACCCCCCGCTCAAGGTGAGTACCGATAAGGCACCCGACGTTGCTAAAGAAATTGGTTTCAATGTTGAACAATTCCTAGGCACTGAGGAATTCCTCATGGCTGAGTTAGCATGGAAATATGTCCCCGGAAACCCTCTGGTCAGAGCTGAGCAGGTCCCGCTTCTATCAACAGAAATGCGAAGATTGCATGAGTGGTACAAGGAAGAAATAAAGAAGGGGCGACGTATGCTCATGGTGAGGGTCAAGAAAGAGCATTACTTCTATGGTTTAGAGATAATGATTGAGCTTTCAGCAATTTTTCAGTTATACAATCAAGACGCACTCGACAAATCTATCGTCAATTGCTATTGTGTGTAAATGATTTCTTTCTGTAATTTAAGTCACTAGCCTCAGCTCGTTCATTGCCTGTAATTATCCGCACTATATTTGTTTGTACGCTATTATGCAGAATGAACATTCTCGATTGCCGAAAAGAGGAAATCTTTGATATTGGGTTCATTGACACATATATCATTTATGAAATAGTGATAAGGGACTTCCCCGATGAAACAGAGGCTAACTTGCGAATGTTTTTGTAGGAACAAAATACCAAAACGGATATACTATTTCCTTGCAACTTTAAGTGAGTGTTGTTGTCTTGTACTACAAATTCTATTTTTCTTACTCGATGTTAAGTGTAGTTGAGTTATGCATGCCTGCTTATATAAACGTGTGCGCAGGTTCCACTAGATCCTGCTGGACATTAAAGTTGACACTGAAATTGTTGAAGTCATTGACTCACTAGGTAAAGACCCTAAAGAATACACCAGCGTGATCAAGATGCTCGACAGGTAATTTCAATCAGTATCGCACTATATCAGCCTCTTTCGTTCATTTCCTAATATCAAGTAATTAATAACTCATTTATTCATTTTGTTTGCCAGACAGGGTTTGAAGACGGTTCATCAAAGAGGTTGTCGGTCAATGAAAAACAAAGCTGGCATGGCGACTGAGCAAGGTAATTAAGTAGTACTAGCTAGGTCTGCGCACATCTTTAATTCTAGTATCAATACCATTATCATGCTTGATTGTTATCTGATTGAATTCTATTCTCGCAAAGTGCATAACGAAAAACAGAGGACGGATTTATGTGCATACTACGTTTGCGAGAACATTCGCATGACGACCGAATGGCGCAGAGATCAAAGACAACTACGGTTACGTAAACACTATTCACATTTTTTTAATCATGATCTAATATATATACAGACAAATAATATATTCATATTGATCTTCTTCTTTAAAGATTATAGAGATGCGGGATAGGCTCCTATCAGAGTACCGCCTACGAGCAATTCAAGAAGAAATTGTGGGATTTTTGCTTACGGAGGTAATATCTGAAAGCGGAGAATACCATTACGCCTAATGCCAGCATGTAATGATCTGCAAACTGTAGGAGAAATTATATATATATATATATATATATATATATATATATATATATATATATATATATATATATATATATAGTGTCGCGCTATTCGTCACCCTGGGTGAGGAATAGTTATTCTTCACCCCCCTCTGTTTTAACATTAATGCACCATAATTTTACGTTCCGTAAATTTTGTCTTATTTCATACGTAAAAAGAGACCGTAAGAAAATATATAATCACAGTAAAAATTATTTTATGTCACGTAAAATTACAAACCTAAAAAAATAGTGTAAAATGTACAATAAATTCAATTTTTCTAGTCTTGTGACCTATATTTTTTTTCTTATGTCGAATTTTACGTAATGAATCAATATAAATGTAACTATTTATATTCCAAATGTAATTTATTAATAAATTGATCGTAAGATTATCTCAGGTGAATAATAACTTATTCTGCACCCTGGGTGATGAATAGAGTTTCTATATATATATATATATATATATATATATATATATATATATATATATATATATATATGTGTGTGTGTGTGTGTGTGTGTGTATGCATGGTCATACGAGAAATTATATGATATATGTATGGTCATATGCGAAATTATATTATATATGCATCACGTGTACAGTATATAGTAGCGTAAAATATGTTTGAAATGAAAAAGAATTGAATAAAAAACACAAAATAAAAAACAAAAATAAACCATAAACCCCTAAACCCCAACAAAAAAAAATCATTAGTCCCGGTTGGTGACACCAACCGGGACTAATGGTCCCCCAGCCCCCGACACGCGCAGGCGGCCACGTGGAGGGACTCTAGTCCCGGTTGGTGTCACCAACAGGGACTAAAGGTCTCCCAGCCCCCGGCGTGTGCAAGCGGCCACATGGAGGGACTTTAGTCACGGGTCGTGACCAACCGGGACTAAAGGGTGGGTGGCTTTAGTCCCGGTTGACGACCTGGGACTAAAGGCCTTCGCCAACCGGGACTAAAGCCCGTTTCTCCACTAGTGTCTAGGAGTAGACGAATTCGGCTCCAACTCCAACTAAGACTTGTGTTGGTTTTGGAATCTACTGTTTCTTGCGCCCACCTATAGTACATACCTTGATCTTAAGGGAATCCTACGGCTCCATCTTTCTCTTCGACAAATCTACTTAAGCGTACAAGAAAGACAGACGAGTCCGGTGTACAGAACAGGTACCAACTACTAGCGCATGCATGGCGTGAGGCTCCAGCGTCGGCGGTGGACGGTGACGGCGACGGACAGCGGCGGTGCCTGCCGGCAACCTCGTGGTCCTCCCCGACGGCATGGCGCTGGGCCTCTGGCCGTCTCCCTCTTGGTCGTGGTGCACAACGATTCTCATCGTATCGATCAAGGTCAACACCTCTGAAATGTCCAGCCCTGATCGATACTTATAGCCCAGTTGGATTCCAATTGAGAGTTATGGACCGATATATGATGGCGAATTGCATGGATTTGGCAGCCGGGTTCGTGGAACTCAAAACTCGATCAGACACTAGTTTCAATGGGTTTTGAAAAATGCCCATTTGAACATGCAGTCTACAAGAAGTTCAGTGGGAATTCTACTCTGCTAGTTGGTGTGTATGTGGACGACCTCATAATTACAGGAGGTAGCAGCAAGGAGATCACTGAGATTAAAGAGCAGATGAAGAAGAAATTCTGCATGAGCGATTTGGGCTTGCTAAGCTATTATCTTGGGATCGAGGTAAAACAAACTGAATCTGCTATCACCATTAGCCAGTCATCTTACGCAGCTCGGATTCTGCAGAAGTGTGGTATGACAGATTGTTTTTCAACCAAAGTTCCTATGGAGCCAAGGCAGAAATTAAGCAAGCATAGTAAGAATCCACCTGTTGATGCTACAATGTATCGTAGCATTGTTGGTAGCTTGCGCTATCTAGTTCACTCTCACCCTGACATAGCATACGCAGTTGGCATTGTGAGTCGATTCATGGAGTCACCCACAACAGAGCATATGGCTGCTGTCAAACAGATCTTGAGGTATGTTAAAGGTACTCTGGATTATGGACTTGTTTATAAGTTCAGTGAAATGGGACTGCAATTGCGCGGCTACTCTGACAGTGACCATGCCGGGGATGTGGATGATAGAAAGAGTACCACTGGAATTGTTTTCTACCTGGGTTCAAACTTGATTACTTGGTTGTCTCAGAAACAGAAGGTTGTGGCTACTTCCTCATGTGAGGCAGAGTATATTGCCGGTGCAGCGGGCACATGTCAGGGAGTGTGGCTGGGGAGATTACTTGCTGATTTGATGAAGAAGGAGGTGGATCCAGTATCACTGAAAATTGATAATCAGTCAGCAGTACAGTTGTGCAAAAACCCAGTTCACCATGAGAGGAGTAAACACATAGATGTGCGGTTTCATTACATCCGTGACTGTGTGGAAAAAGGGCTTGTTTCAGTAGAGCCTGTGAGGACGAACAACCAGCTCGCTGATATTCTTACAAAGCCTCTCGCCAAACAGAAATTTGTGGAGATGCGTGAGAGAGTTGGGGTGCAACCGTGTTAGTGATAAAGCAGCAACAAGACTTGAGGAGGTGAATGTTGAAATCAAGTCCCGTGCTGCAAGTATTATCAGTTTCCTTCACTTATAGCTAGTTCTGAATAATGCAGTTGTACACTTGGTTCAGAAAATAGTAGCTTCAGGCCAAGTCGTTTTTCTGTTGTAGTGCCAGAAACATACTCTGTTTACGTTGCGGCAAGATTAGCGGATCAATTAGTTTAGTGATTGGCCACGATCTGATTGCGTGGGATGGCGCGTGATAGAAGGATCGTGGGCGGTCTTACCGGGCAGTCTGTTGGGGATTGCTCCATCTTCTGAATAAAAGAAAGAAGTGTAGAAAAGACGCAGTTAAGGCGTCGCAAAAAACCTCTTGTGTTCGTCTCTGTGTGTTCATCTCTTCAACCGTCGATTATTCGAGTGTTTAGTCCAGCTATTGTGTGCATGATCCTGGCCTAAAAATCTGACACACAACGTTCTCATCGTATCGTTCAAGGTCAACACCTCTGAAATGTCCAGCCCTGATCGATACTTATAGCCCAGTTGGATTCCAATTGAGAGTTATGGACCGATTTATGACGGCGAATTCCATGGATTTGGCAGCCGGGTTCAGGTTTTCGGAAGGCTTCATAGACTCGGCGGTGTGTTAGACTCCTCGAAACCAAGCATGTTTTTCTAAAAGTAAATTCTTACCATAAAGGTTAGTAAAACCGATTTTCCTAATATTCCTACTAAGGGCTTGTTCGGCAGCTTCCCAACTCCTGTACTAAGTGCCTGTTTGGACGCCACTCCGCTCCGGCACGGAGCCGCGGAGCGGAGGGAGTCCGAACGCGTCCTAAATCCTTAAATTCAGCTTCTCGTTTTGAATGCCAGCTTCCTAAGTGAAAGCTAGTGATCAGAAAACCGTTCAGTATGCCAGGTGCAGTTTTCCTCTCGCAACGCATGGGCTGACAGACTTTTTCAGTTCATTTTGGCCTATTCGGAGTCGAGGATATGCCAATTCATTTGATGATGACATTGGTGGAATTTGTGAGAATAAAAACAAAATTAGCACTCCAAAATGCTTTTGAAAATATCTTTTTTGAAGCATCGGTTTTTTATTTTACCACGTTGCCCCTGAAAGCCATTCGATGATGAAACTTTGCAAGAAAACGAAACATTTGCCCAATATAAAAGCAGTTTCAACAGGTTCCCTTTCTCTAAAAAAATACTACCTCCGTCCTAGAATTCTTGTCTAAGATTTATCTAGAAACGGATGTATCTAACACTAAAACATGACTAGATACATCCATATTTAGACAAATTTAAGACAAGAATTTTGGGACGGAGGGAGTACCAGTTTTAGGAAAAGTTGCCAATAAACACACCGACAAACTTCTTTATACCCAAAATATTTTAGGCGATCACCTAAAAACACCTCGTTTTCCATTATAAAAAAATTGATGTTGGCGGGAGCCAATCACCTGATACTCCACTGCTTCGCACGCCATTGCTTCACCTGCCGTGTTGCTTGTCGTCAGAGCTCCGCCGGTGTTTCTTTTAGCAACCAAAACAACAAGAGAGGGACCCGTTGCTTATTAAATTAAAATAAATATGTACAACCGAGTGTGTACGAGGTACCTGAGGCTCCCGATGACACGTAGATAGAACGTAGCGTCTACCGCCTTCTCAGGGCTTTCTTTGCTGAGCTTCAGTTGCACCTCCTTCGGTGCGTGCACATCATGGCAGTCCTTCATACGTGCCCGTTCGAGCATTTTGACGGTGTAGGCCATCTGCGTGACTGTTGTACGACCACGCTCCTGGTTCACCTCCAGTCCAAGATAGTATCGGAGCTGCCTGAGGTCGCTCATGCTGAAAACATGCTTCATCTCCTCCTTGGAGCGATGCACCTTGTTGGGCTTGGTTCCGGTTATGACCAGGTCATCGACATAGCTGCTGACGATGAACAATGTGTTCGTGATGCCATGCAAACATAGACCATGCTCCGAGGCACTGCGGGAGAAGCCAAGAGACGCCAGGCTCGGGTTCAGCTTGGCGTTCAAAGATCTTGGTGCTTGCCGGAGTCCATAGAGGGCTTTGTGTAGCTTGTACACGCCCTGCTCGTGCCCGCTGGCTCTGAAACCCGACGACTGGGAGACGTACACCTCCTCGTTAAAGTCGTCGTGGAGTAACGCCGACTTGATGTCCATGTGGTAAACCTCCCGTCTGCGGTGAGCCGCCACGACAAGCATCAGTCACACGGAATTGAGCCTTACCACCCAAGAGAAGACTTCCTCGAAGTCCACCCCCTTGTATTGTCCATACCGCATTGTAACGAGGTGTGCCTTGTGCTTGATGATGGTTTCATACTCGTCCTTTTTCACCTTGAACACACACTTGAACCCAATGGCACGACGCCCTCCAAGCAGTGTGGTGACTGTCCAGGTGGCGTTGGTGTTGATCGATGATACCTCATCCAGCATCGTCCAAGCATCAACAATCCTCTTGCTATGCCTCCGCGAATGAGGTCAGCTCCATGCCGGCAACCAGATGCAAAATCACTAGACCTGTCGCTGTTACACACACTAATTTGTGTGTGTAATCATGCCACACCAACATTCCTATTTGTTTGTAGCCATATGCTTCCCAATTCACATGTCAATTCCTTCTGACAATGCTAGAACTGAACATGGCAACTTATACATGAACTGTTCTAAAAAGGCATGTCATTTTGTCAATTAGCGGCATGGCAAATTTTACTAGTGGAATGTCATTCAGATCATGGCATTTTCTTGACATTGTTTTTCCCATGGCAATTTATACATGTGTTTGTTCTAAAAACATGGCATTTTTGTTAATCAGCAGCATCGCATTGCTGTAAATCATGTTTTTTGTTGTTGCAATGGCCAAAAAAACACAGTTTATTGGCACGAGTAGTTCCATAATTGTGGTGACAAAAACTTTGTTTGGCAAAGTGTGTATATTTGAGAGGGTGGCATTTGTAAGAGCATGGCATTTTTATGTTAATAGGATGACATTTTTTTAAAGAGCTTGACATTTCTACTATTTAAAAGCATGGCATTTACATTTCTACTAATAAGAGCATGCCATTTCTACTAATAAAAGCATGCCATTTTTTTAGAGCATGTAATTTTTTATTATTGAGACCAAGATTTTTCTACTATTAATAGCATGGCATTTTTTTATTAAGAGCATCACATTCTTAAAATTAAGAGAATGACATTTCTTTTTGTTAGGAGCATGATATTTTTATTACCGATGTACGTGAAGAGAGAAAGGTTGCTTTTACTCAATTTTTTTTAGAAAAGGAGGATGACCCCTGGCCTCTGCATCTGGGAGATGCATGCGGCCACTTTATTGATTATTCTCGAGGACCTTACAAAGTATTACAACAATATGCCTGAATCCGCCATCTTGGCAACATCTGCCGCTACTCCTATCCAAATGATGAAGGGGTGCTAGCTGGGCCACTACCCAGACCACTCACCTAAGCCTAACATCAATAGCCGGAAGCCCCAGCCGAGCCACATACCGGGTCTGGGGCACAAACCGGTCCGACACACTCGTGTGTCGTCGCCGCCATCTTCCACAGGTCCGTCTTCAGAGCAGATATTGAGGCTTCTACCTTGTCTGGCCACTCTGCCATCGACGTCACCATGACGCCAGACAGCGACCTCCTCCTGCGCGAGTCCAACTCCGTGCATCGGACGTCGAGTCTCCACAGCGCCATGCCACCGAGACCCGCCGCCATCAATGTGTGAGATGAAGCACCGCTCCACCAAAGAATCCGTCCTCTGGTCCCTCGATCACGTGTGTACCTCCAAGAATGACGCCCCCAAGGGAGTAACGACACCAGAGCGCCGCCGTCATCCGATCATCCGATCTAGGGTTTCCCTCGAAGGTAGCAGAGAGTGGCCTTGAACTTCTCCACGGCGATGCCTTCAAGAAGGGAACGACGCAGATAGCGCCGCCACCGCCGGCCTTAGCAGAAGCCGAAGGCAAGTTTTCACCCGGATCAGTTCGAAGGGATCCAACTCTCGTGCACGGGCCGCCGCCACCACCAGCACCACCAGGCAGAACCTTGGAGCTCCGGCAGACCAGGGAGCCGCCGGCACCACCGCATCCAGATCGCCGGCCATGCCGGGCCGCCGCCACCCCCCGCGCCGTCCGGGTCAGAGATGGAGCCGCCGACCGCGCACAGGGACCACCGCCGCCTGCACACGCCGGAGCGCCGCCACGAGCCCAGCGCCCGCCACCGCTTGCCGAGGGCCGCCGCCGCGCGCCGCGTGCCCCGAGCGGCCTCCCACGCGACCACCAAGGGGAAACCGCGAGCGTGCCTCCCGCCGTCGCCCCCAAGCCCGCGCCGGCGCACCCCGCCTCCAGCGCGCCGCCAACAACCGCCGCGATCCGCCCGCGCCAGATCCAGCGAGCCGTGGGAGAAGAGATCCCGCCGCCGCCGACGCCGACCGGGCTTTGCCCGACGACGCGCCCCGGCGGCGGCGAGGAGGAGAGGTCGGGGGAGGGACGAGGACGCGGCGGCGCTAGGGTTCCCCCCGGTCGCCGCGCAGGGGCGACACGGGAGGGCGACACGGGAGGACACGGGATGGAAAATCAGCTTTGGTCAACTATAGATTAGCAAAAAGGAACCTCGGTTGCTTTTACTCAAGGTTCCGGTTCGTAACAGAACCGGGACTAATGATCTGATCTGGCCCGGATCAAAGTCCTGTTTTCTACTAGTGTAAGTTTAAACCTTGGGTTTTCACTTTGTGGGTACTCTGATGTTTGACAGTTGCAGTTATGGTAGAATAAATATGCCTAAATTGCAAAGAAAGTCAGGCCCTTGGGACGTCCTCTCATGCCCTTGACGAGCAGGAGCCGTGACTTCGTGGGCATGCAGCACGACGAGGCTAATCATCTGCTTCCCCAAATTAATCAGGAATACGCTATCGAATAAGATGTTCACTCCATCGGCATAGCTGTGGTGCGTGTTGTGCTGCTGCTGCGGCTGCCCCAGAATCAGCGACAAGCAGCCAGCGCCTCCATCGTGCGTGTCGTGCTGCTGGTCGTCGTTGGAGAAGAAGTGTGGGCACACGGGACAATAGCTCTCATGGCCAGAACGCAACTGATGCATAACTGCACCTGGACGAGGTCAATGGTGGCACATACGAGGCAAGGTGCCCAACGACGCCTATCCAGCTTACCTGGGTACTCATGGTATATACTATATCAAAGTCATTAACAATTAAACTAAGTGATACGGATAGCATTCAAAAACAGATTTAAGCGATATACGGATCAGTGATAGCTAGCTCTCTATTTATTTTTTTGCGAGCTGGAGGTGGAGTACTACTAGCTAGCTAGTAGTGGGTGGTCCTCACGTTGGCTGCCTAGCTATAAATAGCATCCTGCTCCATCATATGGGAATGTACCAATTAATAAGCAGCTAGCTAGCTCATCTTCATCCATTGCATCTTTTTTTCCTCAATCCTCCAGTAGAACCACCTACCCAATTCATCAATGGCTTCCTCTCTGAAGATGGCCGCAGTTGTCACCGTTTGCGTCATGCTCATTCTGAACGTGGGCCACCCTGTGGCAGCCACAGAATGCAACGACTGTCTGGGCCGTTGTGTTGCCATTTGCATCGCCTACGCTGAAACATCATGCAGTGGCATCTGCAATGCAAAGCTTCCACCTCCTGCATGCCAGACATGCAAGAAGGCGGCTCTAATTCAGTGTGGTGGTACATGCTATGGCGGTTGTACCCTCTTCTGCTAGCTAATCCGGCCAGCTGTGTCCTGGTGCCGGCACAAAGTTGCATGTGTGCAAATGTTCGTTCGTTTTATTGTTTGTTACTACTTCACTTGTTGTTTTTAATCTATGTACTTAATAAGGGAACGAATGTCGTTCCACTGTTGTGTGGGTACTATGGCGAATGTTTCTTGGTTTTATTGTTCCCCTTTCAAGCAAAATTCATGAATATACATGTGTTCAAGTGGTATGTACTTTGTGCTTCTTTGTACCTGTCATGTGTCTAACTGGGTCATTTTTAACAATAGGGATGAATATTTTTTATCTAGAAAACGCGGTTTCAAAACACATAGTTTTGTTTCTCTCACGGTAGGGTTTCACTATCCTCTGCTCAAGACAACACGTCACATTAGCGGTATATTCATTTAAGAAAACACAATTTCTCCCTTAATGACTTCTTTTAGGTTTGTTCATGCACTGTGTTATTGGTCTGAATCTTCTATTACTAAAATTCAGATTTACGTTTCACTCTCCTAATTTCGTAACAAAAGGTGTAGCTGTAAAAGGCAAAAATTATTTGTAGGTGCTTCCATATAGACGATTTATTTTTTGAAGCAAAGTATTAAAACCAGTATTGTGAATTATTATAACTTGAGTAATTCAAAAAAGACAAGAACATGGCATAAAAACCTTGTTCGGGACCAAAACCCAACCACACCGTAGTCTATTGCTTTATACACAACTAGACACTCCACATCTAAGAAGCGCCCACCGCTAGACTACGTGCTTGCATCTGCATGATCTTCATTCGCAGCCGCATTTGATTGCATTGTCCACTTTGATAGGCTTGCATGGTACATCTTGAGCCTTTTCATGGATTTCAATCTGTTGTGGAGTGAATTGACAAGGACAACATGTACATGTATTCTGTAATTGTCGATTTAGTACTGCATGGTAGGATATATTAGTACCTATCTCTAGTCATAGAAAATTGACAGAAACATATGTGTTACTTTATTCTTCCATAATAAATTGATGCTCTTCAATATGTAGAGTGCACAAGAAGGACTACAACGTTTAATTTTGTTAGCAATATTTCATGTATCAACAATGAAAAAGAAAAGAAAACATAATATTGTTGACTGACCTGTCATCTTGTGTTGGTATGGGAATAATCTTTAATGTCCATTCACTTACGTTATTGTCTTTACATGCATGGCTTTGTCGTCCATTGAGTCACAATGTTGCATTGAGATGTGCTTCGACCGCACATACCTCAAGTCCATGGAATGAGACGTTGCTTATTATTCACAACAAGGTATGATGTTAAATCCCGTGTTTCATTGAAAGTTGTTAAAATTATCACCAAGTAAGACGTCGCTGCCATCACAGAACAGGAACAGTTAGCGTGCCGGGAAGAGGGGGTGGGGTAGGTGCGATGACAATGTTCTGCCTACCAGAGCCCGAGTGGTGGACGGTGGATTATGGGGTGTCGTTGGGGGAGGAGGATGGAGTGCGAGCGTGAGGGGGATCACATGCACGCGTGTGGGGATTATGGGTTGTGGGAGGGGGTGGAGGACGAAGCGCGACGACAACTGAGGGGCAGCGGCGAGTGAAGGTGGCGGTGGGGAGATTAGGGCTCGACGAGGAACCGCTTACACTTGAAAATACGGGAAACTATAGATGGTGGTGAGACTACCAAATACTTTCATGTCTAGGCCTTTCATTGACTCCGGAAATTTCCGTTGTAACTCCAAACCACCGGGACTAAGTTTATACCACTAACCCAAGTGCAGGTACTGAGGAATGGTTATTCTTTAATTATAATTAACTATTGTATAATTGTGATTAAAATTAATATCGATTAATTGATTTTTTAGGCGATAGTACATGTGGTACACTTTTTTGACATTTTTGGCCTTGCGATTTTATATGCATCGATAATTCAACCGTTGGATCACCTATATATTACCCCCCCCCCCCCCCCCCCATCAGAGGAGGTCGTAGAATGGCCGCTCGGGTGCTGGATGCGCGTGCCATCGTAGGCCTTCCAGAATGAGCTTGGGCGGTGGGGTTGCGGCATAATCCAGGCGGTAGCGTTGGACGGGGAGAAACGGCATTGGACGTGGAGCTGCCGTGGCGGTTCTGGAGGAGAAGGCGACATGGGCAACGGACGGGGTGCTCAGTAGATCATTGACAGAGGTGCTTTTCTTTCTAGGTGCAAAGAGGACTTCACGTTGGACAGATCGACGTTAACGGTAGTCCTACGTTAACGGTAGTCTCATGGCGAGGACGAAACTGACGCGTGACAACATGCTGTTTGCGCAGGTCGGATACACGCACTATTGGGTCGTCCACAACCGATCACATCAAATAACACGAATACACTCGTGCACGAAAAGTTTGACCAAAAGCAGTGCCTTGTTCTTGTCTTTATTTCTCTTTGTATCTTTTTGTTCCGCACAATACAACAAAACTCACGGCCCTAGCTGCTTATATATATTGGCAGCAGCAGACTTAACTCGGAACTCCTAGACCTACACGGACGTAGCTGAATCCAAACAAGACTCAGCGTAAAACCAACACGTCGATCGATGAGCACTCTTTTTTTGAGAATGATCGCTGAATCCAAACTGAATTCTGACTCCGAGAAAAATGAGTACTAGTCTAACTCTATCAAACTCCACAGCAACATGCCGAGCTAACACAGGACACGAAGCTAGACTAATGTACGCTGTTTCTTTTCCTAATTTAATCATCCGGGAACCTTAATCAAATTGGAGCAGTGTGCCCATATGGAAGTCAACAGCAGTTAAACTAAGTGATACGGATCGCATTCAAAAAAGATTTAAGCGATACGGATCAGTGAAAGCTAGCAATTCTCTATTTGATGCGAGCTGGAGGTGAAGTAATAGCTATTAGCAAGGGTGGTCCTCACGTAGTAACGTTGGCTGCCTATAAATAGCATCCTTATACATCATATGGGAATGCACCAGTTAATAAGCAGCTAGCATCTCATCTTCATCCATTGCATCTTCTCTTCCTCAATCCTCCGGTAGAACCATCCACAAAATTCATCAATGGCTTTCTCTCTGAAGTGTTAGGGTCTAAGCTGGATTGATCACTCGATCTCAACGAACACAAGACACTGTGGTTTTTGCGTTGCGTTCAACGTGTGACTTTTCTCGTTTTTTCTTCCTCTATTTATTCAGTACAGAAGGAAACGGAGTGGCCGGTAGCTTCCTACCTTCGCGCCATGACCATGACGACTCGTGCCATCCCACGAGTTCGCGTCGTGCTAACCACCCGAGCTAATCGCATGGCCTTAACGTGACTAGACCACGTCGTGCTACAGGCCCATGCAGCCTACTTGCAATGCACGCACATGCCGCGGGCTCTTGCCAAAACAAACTGAATTAGAAAACAGCTAACTACTTTATTCCTAGCGACTAGATTAGCTAACAAGTCACCCCCCTAATCTTGTCGCTGCCTGTTTATTTCCGTCATGCCGATCCTCCCTCTGAGCTCTAGGAACCTGATGCGTCCGAGCGCCTTCGTGAGAGTATCGGCGAGCTGGTCGTTGGTGCTGACATAGTCGATGTTGATGCGTCCATCTTCCACGCACTCGCGAATGAAGTGATACCGCAGGTCGATATGCTTACTCCGATCGTGGAAGACGGGGTTCTTCGAGAGAGAGATGGCCGATTTGTTGTCAACCAGTAGCTTTGGTGGCTTGACCTTGACGTTCAGCATCTCCTCGATCAGCCGGGCCAACCATATGCCCTGGCAGGCAGCAGTGATGGCGGCCATGTACTCTGCCTCGCATGAGGAGATTGCCACCACGCGCTGCTTCTGGGACTGCCAGCTTACGGGACTTCCACCAAGCACGAAGAAAACACCCGTTATGCTCCTCCTATCGTCGATGTTGCCGGCGTGATCCGAATCACTATATCCCGTGAGCTCCGGCGCCCCTTTCCCACGGACATAGGCGCAGCCGTAGTCCAGCGTGCCTGCGACGTACCTCAGCAGCCGCTTCACCGCCGCGTAGTGATTTGCTGCCGGCGCTTCCATGAACCGGCTCAAGTAACCCACGGCAAAGGAGATGTCGGGCCTTGTGTGCACCAGATATCGCAGACCGCCGATGATGCTCCGGTACAGAGTGCGGTCCACTGGCTTCTCCTTGCTGTCCTTGCTCAATTTCAGCCGCGCCTCCATCGGTACGGGGCCGGCGTTGCAGTCGTCCATCCGGGCGCGTTCCAGCAGTTTCTTGGCATAGGCCGCCTGGCAAAGCGTGATCCGATCACGCTCGTGGCGCACCTCGATGCCGAGGTAATAGCTGAGCCGCCCAAGGTCGCTCATCCGAAAGAGCGAGGTCATCTGGCGCTTGAAAGAGTTGATCTCCGATGGGTCCGTGCCGGTGATGACGAGATCGTCGACGTACACACCGACGAGCAGCAGCTTGCTCCCTTCCCCGCGTCGGTACACAGCATGCTCGGATGGGCAGTGCTCGAAACCCAGGGAGCGTAGGCTTTCGTCGAGTTTGGCATTCCATGCCCTTGGCGCCTGACGAAGCCCGTACAACGCCTTCCGTAGGCGCAGCACCTTCTCCTCCTTGCTGGGCACCGCGTACCCCGGCGGCTGGACGACGTAGACCTCCTCCTGTAGGTCGCCGTTCAAGAAGGCGGACTTTACGTCCATATGATGGACCGGCAAGGCGTGGTGCACGGCGAGGGCGATCAGGACGCGCACGGAGTCCATCCGGGCCACCGGCGGAAACACATCCTCGAAGTCCACTCCTTGGACTTGGACGTATCCCTTCGCCACCAGCCTCGCCTTGCGCTTCACCACCGTACCATGGGCGTCTTTCTTGAGTTTATAAACCCACTTGAGGCCTATGGCACGGTGTCCAGGCGGGAGCTCTGCCAGCTCCCACGTGCGGTTGTCGACGATGCTCTGCATCTCCTCATCCATGGCGCTTCGCCAGCCCGGTTCCTTATCCGCCTCGAGGAACGAGGCTGGTTCCTCCCCTGAAAACAGGCAGAGGGGACAGTACTCCGGCTCGACCTCGTCCGTCGTGTTCTAGAGGTCCTCCAAGGTGCGGTACCGCCTTGGCGCCTCCTCACCGGGAGACGACACAGATGCACCCGTAGGTGGGGTTGCGAATTCGACCCCGGTCATTGCAGGGCCCGGCGTCGTGGGCGCCCTCGTCGTGGGAGTGGCTGGTGAAGTACCTCCGGCGTCGGACGCGGGAGGCGGAGAGACCGCCACCGTCGCGTCATCTTGGGCAACGCGGGTGTCGACCCACAAGCCGGGCTCGAGCTCGATGGTGAAGGTCTCCTTCTCCGGCACCTGGTTTTGCCCTTGTGCCTCCGTGCGCCAGTCCCAAGCGCCGTCTTCGTCGAACATGACATCCCTGGAGACGTGCACTCGGTTCGTCGAGGGATGCAGTACGCGATATGCTGCCGATCCTGGTTCGTACCCCAGAAACACCATTGGCACACTCCTGTCATCAAGTTTCTTCAAGTTTGTATTAGTCACCTTGACGTGTGCAATGCACCCGAATGTGCGCAAGTGGTGCACGCTCGGATGACGCCCACACCACGCCTCGTGTGGCGTCATCTTCTCGACGCTTTTGGTCGTGGACCTGTTGAGCAAGTACGTGGCCGTCGTCACGGCCTCGCCCCAGAATCGTCCCGGCATGCCCTTGGCCTTCAGAAGGCTGCAAGCCATACCGACGATCGTTTGGTTGCAACGTTCTGCGACGCCGTTCTGCTGGGGCGTGTAGGGCGCAGTGAGCTGCCATCTCACCCCCTTGTCGGCGAAGTACTCACCGAGACTATGGGAAGTGAACTCACCCCCCCGATCGGTGCGTAGCATCTTGAGTTTGTGCCCGGACTCGAGCTCCGTCATAGCCTGGAATCGCTTCAGCGCCGCCTGCGCCTCATCCTTCGTGGCGAGCAGCACCTGTTGGGGAACGTTGCATGGGAAACAAAAATTTTCCTACGCACACGCAAGATCTATCCATGGTGATGAGCATCTACGAAAGGGAGAGTGAATCTACATACCCTTGTAGATCGCTAAGCGGAAGCGTTAATAAACGCGGTTGATGTAGTCGAACGTCTTCGCGATCCAAATCGCCGAGCGTCCCGCGATCCAATCACGATCCTTCCGATCTAGTGCCGAACGGACGGCACCTCCGCGTTCAACACACGTACGGCTTGATGACGCCTTCACCTCCTCGATCCAGCGAGCGATGGTGAAGTAGTGGTTGAGTTCCAGCAGCACGACGGCGTGGTGATGGTGGTGAGGAACAATCTCTGCAGGGCTTCGCCAAGCACTACGGAGATTATGACGGAGGAACTAGAGGGCTAGGGTTGCCGGCACACGGCTTGGGAAATCCTGATGTGTCCCGTGTGCTAGCCCTGCCCCTCTATTTATATGTTGAGCCTTGGGGTCTAAACTTGGAGTAAAAGCCTCCTCCGGGTCGGTTTTGCCCGCACAAGGTCGGTTTGGCCCGCAGGGAAAGAGTCCAACTCGGATCCCTGCCGAACCGTGCACAGCCGCGCACAAGCGGTAGTACCGCTTCACACAAGCGGTAGTACCGCTTGGGCGGTAGTACCGCTTCACACAAGCGGTAGTACCGCTCGGGCGGTAGTACCGCTTCACCAAGCGGTAGTACCACTTACGCGGCAGCAAAACTACTTTTGCACTTTCCAATACCTTGTGGGCTTTATCCCTTTGGCTCATATAAAGTGTTGCTGCACCCGAACACTTCGGTAAACATCCGGAACCTCTTCCGGTGAACTCCGGAACCCTTCCAGAGATCAAAACACTATTATCACATATATCAATCTTTACCTCCGGACTATTCCGGAGATCCTCGTCATGTCCGGGATCTTATCCGGGACTCCGAACAACTTTCGGTCACCAACATAATAACTCAATTATACTAATCGTCACCAAACGTTAAGTGTGTAGACCCTGCGGGTTCGAGAACTATGTAGACATGACCGAGACACCTCTACGGCCAATAACCAATAGCGGGACCTGGATGCCCATATTGGCTCCTACATATTCTACGAAGATCTTTATCGGTCGAACCTCTATGTCAAGGATTCAGTTAATCCCGTATGCTGTTCCCTTTGTTCTTCGGTATGTTACTTGCCCGAGATTCGATCGTCGGTATCACTATACCTAGTTCAATCTCGTTACCGGCAAGTCTCTTTACTCGTTCCGTAATACAAGATCCTGTGGCTAACTCTTTAGTCACTTTGCTTGCAAGGCTCAATGTGATGTTGTATTACCGAGTGGGCCCTGAGATACCTCTCCGTCACACGGAGTAACAAATCCCAGTCTTGATCCATGCCAACCCAACAGACACCCTCGGAGATACCTGTAGAGCACCTTTATAGTCACCCAGTTACGTTGCGACGTTTGATACACACAAGGTATTCCTCCGGTGTCAGTGAGTTGCATGATCTCATGGTCAAAGGAACAGATACTTGACATGCAGAAAACAATAGCAATAAACTGACACGATCAAATGCTACGTTTACAGTTTGGGTCTTGTCCATCACATCATTCTCCTAATGATGTGATCCCGTTATCAAATGACATCTCATGTCCATGGCTAGGAAACCTTAACCATCTTTGATCAACAAGCTAGTCAACTAGAGGCTTACTAGGGACACAGTGTTGTCTATGTACCCACACATGTATTTGAGTTTCCAATCAATACAATTATAGCATGGATAATAAACGATTATCATTAACAAGGAAATATAATAATAACCAATTTATTATTGCCTCTAGGGCATATTTCCAACAGTCTCCCACTTGCACTAGAGTCAATAATCTAGTTCACATCACTATGTGATTTACATTGTAATGAATCGAACACCCATGCAGTTCTGGTGTTGTTCATGTTTAGCCCTTGGAAGAGGTTTAGTCATCGGATCTGCAACATTTAGATCCGTGTGTACTTTGCAAATATTTATGTCGTCCTCCTTGATGTAATCGCGGATGGAATTGAAACGTCGCTTTATGTGTCTGGTCCTCTTGTGAAATCTTGGTTCCTTGGCTAGAGCAATGGCACCAGTATTATCACAAAACAGAGTCATTGGGTTAAGTGCACTAGGCACTACTCCAAGATCTGTCATGAACTCCTTCATCCAGACACCTTCCTTCGCCGCCTCCGAGGCAGCGATGTACTCCGCTTCGCATGTAGAATCTGCTACCACGCTTTGCTTGGAACTGCACCAGCTAACCGCACCCCCATTAAGAATAAATACGTATCCGGTTTGCGACTTAGAGTCATCCGGATCAGTGTCAAAGCTTGCATCGACGTAACCCTTTACGACGAGCTCTTGATCACCTCCATAAACGAGAAACATGTCCTTAGTCCTTTTCAGGTACTTCAGGATATTCTTGACCGCCGTCCAGTGTTCCATTCCTGGATCACTTTGAAACCTTCCGGCCATACTTATGGCAAGGCTGACATCGGGTCTTGTGCACAGCATTGCATACATGATAGAGCCTATGGCTGAAGCATAGGGGATGACACTCATCTTTTCTCTATCTTCTGCAGTCACTGGGCATTGAGTCTTACTCAACTTCACACCTTGCAAAACAGGCAAGAACCCCTTCTTGGACTGATCCATTTTGAACTTCTTCAAAATCTTATCAAGGTATGTGCTTTGTGAAAGTCCTATTAAGCGTCTCGATCTATCTCTATAGATCTTGATGCCTAATATGAAAGCAGCTTCTCCTAGGTCCTTCATTGAAAAACTCTTGTTCAAATATTCCTTTACGCTTTCCAGCATTTCTATATTGTTTCCAATCAGCAATATGTCATCCACATATAATATTAGAAACGCTATAGAGCTCCCACTCACTTTCTTGTAAATACAAGCTTCTCCGTAAACTTGTATAAACTCGAACGCTTTGATCACCTCATCAAAACGAAGATTCCAACTCCGAGATGCTTGCACCAGTCCATAAATGGATCGCTGGAGTTTGCAAACTTTGTCAGCATTTTCTGGATCGACAAAACCTTCTGGTTGCATCATATACAACTCTTCCTTAAGGAAACCGTTAAGGAACGCTGTTTTGACATCCATCTGCCAAATTTCATAATCGAAAAAGGCAGCTATCGCCAACATGATTCTGACGGACTTAAGCATCGCTACGGGTGAGAAGGTCTCATCGTAGTCAACTCCTTGAACTTGTGAAAAACCCTTTGCCACAAGTCGAGCTTTATAGACGGTGACATTACCGTCCGCGTCCGTCTTCCTCTTAAAGATCCATTTGTTCTGAATGGCCTTACGCCCTTCAGGTAATACTTCCAAAGTCCATACTTTGTTTTCATACATGGATCCCATCTCGGATTTCATGGCCTCTAACCACTTCTCGGAATCCGGGCTCATCATCGCTTCTCCATAGCTCGTAGGTTCATCGTTGTCTAACAACATGACCTCTAAGACAGGGTTGCCGTACCACTCAGGAGCAGTACGCGTCCTTGTCGACCTACGAGGTTCGATAGCAACTTGATCCAAAGCTTCATGATCATCATCATTAACTTCCTCTTCAGCTAATGTAGGCTCCACAGAAACAACTTTCTGCGCTGCGCTACTCTCAGGTTGAAGTAAAGGTTCAACAACCTCATCAAGTTCTATCTTCCTCCCACTCAATTCTTTCGAGAGAAACTCTTTCTCAAGAAATGCTCCGTTTTTAGCGACAAACACTTTGCCTTCGGATCTGAGGTAGAAGGTATACCCAACTGTCTCTTTTGGGTATCCTATGAAGACGCATTTCTCCGCTTTGGGTTCCAGCTTTTCAGGCTGAAGCTTTTTGACATAAGCATCACATCCCCAAACTTTAAGAAACGACAGCTTTGGCTTCTTGTCAAACCAAAGTTCATATGGCGTCGTCTCAACGGATTTCGATGGTGCCCTATTTAAAGTGAATGCAGCTGTCTCTAATGCATAACCCCAAAACGATAGTGGCAAATCGGCAAGAGACATCATAGATCGCACCATATCCAATAAGGTTCGATTACGACGTTCGGACACACCATTACGCTGTGGTGTTCCAGGCGGTGTTAATTGTGAAACAATTCCACACTGTCTTAAGTGACTGCCAAACTCATAACTCAGATATTCTCCTCCTCGATCAGATCGTAGGAATTTAATCTTCTTGTTACGATGATTCTCAACTTCACTCTGAAATTGTTTGAACTTTTCAAATGTTTCAGACTTGTGTTTCATTAAGTAAATATACCCATATCTACTTAAGTCATCAGTGAAGGTGAGAAAGTAACGATAACCACCGCGCGCCTCAATACTCATCGGACCGCACACATCAGTATGTATGATTTCCAACAAGTCACTTGCCCGTTCCATTGTTCCAGAGAACGGCGTTTTAGTCATCTTGCCCATGAGGCATGGCTCACATGTGTCAAGTGATTCAAAATCAAGTGACTCCAAAAGTCCATCAGCATGGAGCTTCTTCATGCGTTTTACGCCAATATGACCTAAACGGCAGTGCCACAAGAAAGTGGTATTATCATTATCAATTCTATATCTTTTGGCATCAATGTTATGAACATGTGTATCATTACTATCGAGATTCAACAAGAATAAACCCCTCACATCGGGTGCATGACCATAAAAGATATTACTCATATAAATAGAACAACCATTATTCTCTGATTTAAATGAGTAACCGTCTCGCAATAAACAAGATCCAGATATAATGTTCATGCTTAACGCAGGCACCAAATAACACTTATTTAGGTTCATCACTAATCCCGACGGTAATCGAAGAGCGAGCGTGCCGACGGCGATCACATCAACCTTGGAACCATTTCCCACGCGCATCGTCACTTCGTCCTTTGCCAGCCTCCGTCTATTCCGCAGTTCCTGTTTTGAGTTGCAAATATGAGCAACCGCACCGGTATCAAATACCCAGGCACTACAACGAGGGTTGGTAAGGTACACATCAATAACATGTATATCATATATACCTTGTTTGTTGTTGGCCGCCTTCTTGTCAGCCAAATACTTGGGGCAATTCCGCTTCCAGTGTCCAGTTCCCTTGCAATGAAAACACACAGTTTCTGGTTTGGGTCCAGCCTTGGGTTTCTTCACGAGAGGAGCAACTGCTTTGCCACTCTTCTTGGAGTTACCCTTCTTACCCTTGCCATTTTTCTTGAAACTAGTGGTTTTATTGACCATCAACACTTGATGCTCCTTCTGAATTTCAGACTCAGCGGCTTTCAGCATCGCAAACAGCTCGGCGACTGACTTGTTCATCCCGTGCATGTTATAGTTCAACACGAAGCTCTTGTAGCTAGGTGGCAATGATTGAAGAACTCTGTCAGTGATAGCCTCTGGCGGAAGGGGCATCCCTAACTCAGCCAGACGGGTGGAGTACCCAGACATTCTGAGCACGTGATCACTGATAGACCCGTTCTCCTCCATCTTGCAAGCATAGAACTTATCGGAGATCTCATATCTCTCGATCCGGGCATTCTTCTGAAAGATAAACTTCAACTCCTGGAACATCTCATATGCTCCATGACGTTCAAAACGTCTTTGAAGTCCCGGTTCTAAGCCATACAACATTGCACATTGAACTATTGAGTAATCATCAGAACGAGCCTGCCAGGCGTTCACAACGTCTAGAGACTCAACTGGAGCGGGTGGATCACCAAGCGGTGCATCAAGGACATAAGCCTTCTGGGAAGCCGTAAGGATAATCCTTAGATTACGGGCCCAGTCCACAAAGTTACTTCCATCATCTTTCAACTTAGCTTTCTCTAGGAACGCATTAAAATTCAGGGGTGCTACTGCGCGAGCCATGATCTACAACATAAATATAGCAAAGACAACTTAGACTATTGTTCTTAGATAATGAGTTTAGTTAATCATATTTTAAAAAACTCCCACTCAAATTGACATCCCTCCGATCATTCGAGTGTAACATGATCCAAATCCACCAACTCAAGTCCGATCATCACGTGAGTTGAGGTGGTTTCAATGGTGAACATCTTCATGTTGATCATATCTACTATATGACTCATGTTCGACCTTTCGGTCTCTTGTGTTCCGAGGCCATGTCTGTACATGCTAGGCTCGTCAAGTTTAACCCGAGTGTTCCGCACGTGTAACATGGCTTACACCCGTTGTATGCGAACGTAGAGTCTATCACACCCGATCATCACGGCGTGTCTCGAAACGACGAACTTTCGCAACGGTGCACACTTGGGGAGAACACAATTTATCTTGAAATTTAAGTGAGGGATCACCTTATAATGCTACCGTCGTCCTAAGCAAAATAAGATGCATAAAAGGATTAACATCACATGCAAATCATAAGTGACATGATATGGCCATGAACTTGTGCTTTTGATCTCCATCTCCAAAGCACCGGCATGATCTCCATCGTCACCGGCATGACACCATGATCTCCATCATCTTGATCTCCATCAACGTGTCGCCATAAGGTTGTCGCGCCGACTGTTGCTTCCACGACTATAGCTAACGTTTAGCGATAAAGTAAAGCATTACATAGCGCTTAATGATTGACACGCAGGTCATACAATAATTAAAGACAACTCTATGGCTCCTGCCAGTTGCCGTACTCATCGACATGCAAGTCGTGATATTCTATACAATACATGATCATCTCATACATCACATATATCTCATCATGTAATTGGCCATATCACATCACAACATACCCTGCAAAAACAAGTTAGACGTCCTCTAATTGTTGTTGCAAATTTTACGTGGCTGCTACGGGTATCTAGCAAGAACGATTCTTACCTACGCAAAACCACAACGTGGTGTAGTGATTGCTTTTTGATCTTCTAAAAGAACCCTCTTCATTGAACCGATTCAACTAAAGTGAGAGAGACAGACACCCGCCAGTCACCTTTATGCAACAAGTGCACGCAGCGGTGAAACCAGTCTCGCGTAAGCGTACGCGTAATGTCGGTCCGGGCCGCTTCATCTCACAATACCGCGGAATCAAGTATCAACTAGTAACGGCAAGCAATATGTATACATCCACGCCCACAACTCGTTTGTGTTCTACTCGAGATCTCATCTACGCATAGACCTAGCTCAGATGCCACTGTTGGGGAACGTTGCATGGGAAACAAAAATTTTCCTACGCACACGCAAGATCTATCCATGGTGATGAGCATCTACGAAAGGGAGAGTGAATCTACATACCCTTGTAGATCGCTAAGCGGAAGCGTTAATAAACGCGGTTGATGTAGTCGAACGTCTTCGCGATCCAAATCGCCGAGCGTCCCGCGATCCAATCACGATCCTTCCGATCTAGTGCCGAACGGACGGCACCTCCGCGTTCAACACACGTACGGCTTGATGACGCCTTCACCTCCTCGATCCAGCGAGCGATGGTGAAGTAGTGGTTGAGTTCCAGCAGCACGACGGCGTGGTGATGGTGGTGAGGAACAATCTCTGCAGGGCTTCGCCAAGCACTACGGAGATTATGACGGAGGAACTAGAGGGCTAGGGTTGCCGGCACACGGCTTGGGAAATCCTGATGTGTCCCGTGTGCTAGCCCTGCCCCTCTATTTATATGTTGAGCCTTGGGGTCTAAACTTGGAGTAAAAGCCTCCTCCGGGTCGGTTTTGCCCGCACAAGGTCGGTTTGGCCCGCAGGGAAAGAGTCCAACTCGGATCCCTGCCGAACCGTGCACAGCCGCGCACAAGCGGTAGTACCGCTTCACACAAGCGGTAGTACCGCTTGGGCGGTAGTACCGCTTCACACAAGCGGTAGTACCGCTCGGGCGGTAGTACCGCTTCACCAAGCGGTAGTACCGCTTACGCGGCAGCAAAACTACTTTTGCACTTTCCAATACCTTGTGGGCTTTATCCCTTTGGCTCATATAAAGTGTTGCTGCACCCGAACACTTCGGTAAACATCCGGAACCTCTTCCGGTGAACTCCGGAACCCTTCCAGAGATCAAAACACTATTATCACATATATCAATCTTTACCTCCGGACTATTCCGGAGATCCTCGTCATGTCCGGGATCTTATCCGGGACTCCGAACAACTTTCGGTCACCAACATAATAACTCAATTATACTAATCGTCACCAAACGTTAAGTGTGTAGACCCTGCGGGTTCGAGAACTATGTAGACATGACCGAGACACCTCTACGGCCAATAACCAATAGCGGGACCTGGATGCCCATATTGGCTCCTACATATTCTACGAAGATCTTTATCGGTCGAACCTCTATGTCAAGGATTCAGTTAATCCCGTATGCTGTTCCCTTTGTTCTTCGGTATGTTACTTGCCCGAGATTCGATCGTCGGTATCACTATACCTAGTTCAATCTCGTTACCGGCAAGTCTCTTTACTCGTTCCGTAATACAAGATCCTGTGGCTAACTCTTTAGTCACTTTGCTTGCAAGGCTCAATGTGATGTTGTATTACCGAGTGGGCCCTGAGATACCTCTCCGTCACACGGAGTAACAAATCCCAGTCTTGATCCATGCCAACCCAACAGACACCCTCGGAGATACCTGTAGAGCACCTTTATAGTCACCCAGTTACGTTGCGACGTTTGATACACACAAGGTATTCCTCCGGTGTCAGTGAGTTGCATGATCTCATGGTCAAAGGAACAGATACTTGACATGCAGAAAACAATAGCAATAAACTGACACGATCAAATGCTACGTTTACAGTTTGGGTCTTGTCCATCACATCATTCTCCTAATGATGTGATCCCGTTATCAAATGACATCTCATGTCCATGGCTAGGAAACCTTAACCATCTTTGATCAACAAGCTAGTCAACTAGAGGCTTACTAGGGACACAGTGTTGTCTATGTACCCACACATGTATTTGAGTTTCCAATCAATACAATTATAGCATGGATAATAAACGATTATCATTAACAAGGAAATATAATAATAACCAATTTATTATTGCCTCTAGGGCATATTTCCAACAGTCTCCCACTTGCACTAGAGTCAATAATCTAGTTCACATCACTATGTGATTTACATTGTAATGAATCGAACACCCATGCAGTTCTGGTGTTGTTCATGTTTAGCCCTTGGAAGAGGTTTAGTCATCGGATCTGCAACATTTAGATCCGTGTGTACTTTGCAAATATTTATGTCGTCCTCCTTGATGTAATCGCGGATGGAATTGAAACGTCGCTTTATGTGTCTGGTCCTCTTGTGAAATCTTGGTTCCTTGGCTAGAGCAATGGCACCAGTATTATCACAAAACAGAGTCATTGGGTTAAGTGCACTAGGCACTACTCCAAGATCTGTCATGAACTCCTTCATCCAGACACCTTCCTTCGCCGCCTCCGAGGCAGCGATGTACTCCGCTTCGCATGTAGAATCTGCTACCACGCTTTGCTTGGAACTGCACCAGCTAACCGCACCCCCATTAAGAATAAATACGTATCCGGTTTGCGACTTAGAGTCATCCGGATCAGTGTCAAAGCTTGCATCGACGTAACCCTTTACGACGAGCTCTTGATCACCTCCATAAACGAGAAACATGTCCTTAGTCCTTTTCAGGTACTTCAGGATATTCTTGACCGCCGTCCAGTGTTCCATTCCTGGATCACTTTGAAACCTTCCGGCCATACTTATGGCAAGGCTGACATCGGGTCTTGTGCACAGCATTGCATACATGATAGAGCCTATGGCTGAAGCATAGGGGATGACACTCATCTTTTCTCTATCTTCTGCAGTCACTGGGCATTGAGTCTTACTCAACTTCACACCTTGCAAAACAGGCAAGAACCCCTTCTTGGACTGATCCATTTTGAACTTCTTCAAAATCTTATCAAGGTATGTGCTTTGTGAAAGTCCTATTAAGCGTCTCGATCTATCTCTATAGATCTTGATGCCTAATATGAAAGCAGCTTCTCCTAGGTCCTTCATTGAAAAACTCTTGTTCAAATATTCCTTTACGCTTTCCAGCATTTCTATATTGTTTCCAATCAGCAATATGTCATCCACATATAATATTAGAAACGCTATAGAGCTCCCACTCACTTTCTTGTAAATACAAGCTTCTCCGTAAACTTGTATAAACTCGAACGCTTTGATCACCTCATCAAAACGAAGATTCCAACTCCGAGATGCTTGCACCAGTCCATAAATGGATCGCTGGAGTTTGCAAACTTTGTCAGCATTTTCTGGATCGACAAAACCTTCTGGTTGCATCATATACAACTCTTCCTTAAGGAAACCGTTAAGGAACGCTGTTTTGACATCCATCTGCCAAATTTCATAATCGAAAAAGGCAGCTATCGCCAACATGATTCTGACGGACTTAAGCATCGCTACGGGTGAGAAGGTCTCATCGTAGTCAACTCCTTGAACTTGTGAAAAACCCTTTGCCACAAGTCGAGCTTTATAGACGGTGACATTACCGTCCGCGTCCGTCTTCCTCTTAAAGATCCATTTGTTCTGAATGGCCTTACGCCCTTCAGGTAATACTTCCAAAGTCCATACTTTGTTTTCATACATGGATCCCATCTCGGATTTCATGGCCTCTAACCACTTCTCGGAATCCGGGCTCATCATCGCTTCTCCATAGCTCGTAGGTTCATCGTTGTCTAACAACATGACCTCTAAGACAGGGTTGCCGTACCACTCAGGAGCAGTACGCGTCCTTGTCGACCTACGAGGTTCGATAGCAACTTGATCCAAAGCTTCATGATCATCATCATTAACTTCCTCTTCAGCTAATGTAGGCTCCACAGAAACAACTTTCTGCGCTGCGCTACTCTCAGGTTGAAGTAAAGGTTCAACAACCTCATCAAGTTCTATCTTCCTCCCACTCAATTCTTTCGAGAGAAACTCTTTCTCAAGAAATGCTCCGTTTTTAGCGACAAACACTTTGCCTTCGGATCTGAGGTAGAAGGTATACCCAACTGTCTCTTTTGGGTATCCTATGAAGACGCATTTCTCCGCTTTGGGTTCCAGCTTTTCAGGCTGAAGCTTTTTGACATAAGCATCACATCCCCAAACTTTAAGAAACGACAGCTTTGGCTTCTTGTCAAACCAAAGTTCATATGGCGTCGTCTCAACGGATTTCGATGGTGCCCTATTTAAAGTGAATGCAGCTGTCTCTAATGCATAACCCCAAAACGATAGTGGCAAATCGGCAAGAGACATCATAGATCGCACCATATCCAATAAGGTTCGATTACGACGTTCGGACACACCATTACGCTGTGGTGTTCCAGGCGGTGTTAATTGTGAAACAATTCCACACTGTCTTAAGTGACTGCCAAACTCATAACTCAGATATTCTCCTCCTCGATCAGATCGTAGGAATTTAATCTTCTTGTTACGATGATTCTCAACTTCACTCTGAAATTGTTTGAACTTTTCAAATGTTTCAGACTTGTGTTTCATTAAGTAAATATACCCATATCTACTTAAGTCATCAGTGAAGGTGAGAAAGTAACGATAACCACCGCGCGCCTCAATACTCATCGGACCGCACACATCAGTATGTATGATTTCCAACAAGTCACTTGCCCGTTCCATTGTTCCAGAGAACGGCGTTTTAGTCATCTTGCCCATGAGGCATGGCTCACATGTGTCAAGTGATTCAAAATCAAGTGACTCCAAAAGTCCATCAGCATGGAGCTTCTTCATGCGTTTTACGCCAATATGACCTAAACGGCAGTGCCACAAGAAAGTGGTATTATCATTATCAATTCTATATCTTTTGGCATCAATGTTATGAACATGTGTATCATTACTATCGAGATTCAACAAGAATAAACCCCTCACATCGGGTGCATGACCATAAAAGATATTACTCATATAAATAGAACAACCATTATTCTCTGATTTAAATGAGTAACCGTCTCGCAATAAACAAGATCCAGATATAATGTTCATGCTTAACGCAGGCACCAAATAACACTTATTTAGGTTCATCACTAATCCCGACGGTAATCGAAGAGCGAGCGTGCCGACGGCGATCACATCAACCTTGGAACCATTTCCCACGCGCATCGTCACTTCGTCCTTTGCCAGCCTCCGTCTATTCCGCAGTTCCTGTTTTGAGTTGCAAATATGAGCAACCGCACCGGTATCAAATACCCAGGCACTACAACGAGGGTTGGTAAGGTACACATCAATAACATGTATATCATATATACCTTGTTTGTTGTTGGCCGCCTTCTTGTCAGCCAAATACTTGGGGCAATTCCGCTTCCAGTGTCCAGTTCCCTTGCAATGAAAACACACAGTTTCTGGTTTGGGTCCAGCCTTGGGTTTCTTCACGAGAGGAGCAACTGCTTTGCCACTCTTCTTGGAGTTACCCTTCTTACCCTTGCCATTTTTCTTGAAACTAGTGGTTTTATTGACCATCAACACTTGATGCTCCTTCTGAATTTCAGACTCAGCGGCTTTCAGCATCGCAAACAGCTCGGCGACTGACTTGTTCATCCCGTGCATGTTATAGTTCAACACGAAGCTCTTGTAGCTAGGTGGCAATGATTGAAGAACTCTGTCAGTGATAGCCTCTGGCGGAAGGGGCATCCCTAACTCAGCCAGACGGGTGGAGTACCCAGACATTCTGAGCACGTGATCACTGATAGACCCGTTCTCCTCCATCTTGCAAGCATAGAACTTATCGGAGATCTCATATCTCTCGATCCGGGCATTCTTCTGAAAGATAAACTTCAACTCCTGGAACATCTCATATGCTCCATGACGTTCAAAACGTCTTTGAAGTCCCGGTTCTAAGCCATACAACATTGCACATTGAACTATTGAGTAATCATCAGAACGAGCCTGCCAGGCGTTCACAACGTCTAGAGACTCAACTGGAGCGGGTGGATCACCAAGCGGTGCATCAAGGACATAAGCCTTCTGGGAAGCCGTAAGGATAATCCTTAGATTACGGGCCCAGTCCACAAAGTTACTTCCATCATCTTTCAACTTAGCTTTCTCTAGGAACGCATTAAAATTCAGGGGTGCTACTGCGCGAGCCATGATCTACAACATAAATATAGCAAAGACAACTTAGACTATTGTTCTTAGATAATGAGTTTAGTTAATCATATTTTAAAAAACTCCCACTCAAATTGACATCCCTCCGATCATTCGAGTGTAACATGATCCAAATCCACCAACTCAAGTCCGATCATCACGTGAGTTGAGGTGGTTTCAATGGTGAACATCTTCATGTTGATCATATCTACTATATGACTCATGTTCGACCTTTCGGTCTCTTGTGTTCCGAGGCCATGTCTGTACATGCTAGGCTCGTCAAGTTTAACCCGAGTGTTCCGCACGTGTAACATGGCTTACACCCGTTGTATGCGAACGTAGAGTCTATCACACCCGATCATCACGGCGTGTCTCGAAACGACGAACTTTCGCAACGGTGCACACTTGGGGAGAACACAATTTATCTTGAAATTTAAGTGAGGGATCACCTTATAATGCTACCGTCGTCCTAAGCAAAATAAGATGCATAAAAGGATTAACATCACATGCAAATCATAAGTGACATGATATGGCCATGAACTTGTGCTTTTGATCTCCATCTCCAAAGCACCGGCATGATCTCCATCGTCACCGGCATGACACCATGATCTCCATCATCTTGATCTCCATCAACGTGTCGCCATAAGGTTGTCGCGCCGACTGTTGCTTCCACGACTATAGCTAACGTTTAGCGATAAAGTAAAGCATTACATAGCGCTTAATGATTGACACGCAGGTCATACAATAATTAAAGACAACTCTATGGCTCCTGCCAGTTGCCGTACTCATCGACATGCAAGTCGTGATATTCTATACAATACATGATCATCTCATACATCACATATATCTCATCATGTAATTGGCCATATCACATCACAACATACCCTGCAAAAACAAGTTAGACGTCCTCTAATTGTTGTTGCAAATTTTACGTGGCTGCTACGGGTATCTAGCAAGAACGATTCTTACCTACGCAAAACCACAACGTGGTGTAGTGATTGCTTTTTGATCTTCTAAAAGAACCCTCTTCATTGAACCGATTCAACTAAAGTGAGAGAGACAGACACCCGCCAGTCACCTTTATGCAACAAGTGCACGCAGCGGTGAAACCAGTCTCGCGTAAGCGTACGCGTAATGTCGGTCCGGGCCGCTTCATCTCACAATACCGCGGAATCAAGTATCAACTAGTAACGGCAAGCAATATGTATACATCCACGCCCACAACTCGTTTGTGTTCTACTCGAGATCTCATCTACGCATAGACCTAGCTCAGATGCCACTGTTGGGGAACGTTGCATGGGAAACAAAAATTTTCCTACGCACACGCAAGATCTATCCATGGTGATGAGCATCTACGAAAGGGAGAGTGAATCTACATACCCTTGTAGATCGCTAAGCGGAAGCGTTAATAAACGCGGTTGATGTAGTCGAACGTCTTCGCGATCCAAATCGCCGAGCGTCCCGCGATCCAATCACGATCCTTCCGATCTAGTGCCGAACGGACGGCACCTCCGCGTTCAACACACGTACGGCTTGATGACGCCTTCACCTCCTCGATCCAGCGAGCGATGGTGAAGTAGTGGTTGAGTTCCAGCAGCACGACGGCGTGGTGATGGTGGTGAGGAACAATCTCTGCAGGGCTTCGCCAAGCACTACGGAGATTATGACGGAGGAACTAGAGGGCTAGGGTTGCCGGCACACGGCTTGGGAAATCCTGATGTGTCCCGTGTGCTAGCCCTGCCCCTCTATTTATATGTTGAGCCTTGGGGTCTAAACTTGGAGTAAAAGCCTCCTCCGGGTCGGTTTTGCCCGCACAAGGTCGGTTTGGCCCGCAGGGAAAGAGTCCAACTCGGATCCCTGCCGAACCGTGCACAGCCGCGCACAAGCGGTAGTACCGCTTCACACAAGCGGTAGTACCGCTTGGGCGGTAGTACCGCTTCACACAAGCGGTAGTACCGCTCGGGCGGTAGTACCGCTTCACCAAGCGGTAGTACCGCTTACGCGGCAGCAAAACTACTTTTGCACTTTCCAATACCTTGTGGGCTTTATCCCTTTGGCTCATATAAAGTGTTGCTGCACCCGAACACTTCGGTAAACATCCGGAACCTCTTCCGGTGAACTCCGGAACCCTTCCAGAGATCAAAACACTATTATCACATATATCAATCTTTACCTCCGGACTATTCCGGAGATCCTCGTCATGTCCGGGATCTTATCCGGGACTCCGAACAACTTTCGGTCACCAACATAATAACTCAATTATACTAATCGTCACCAAACGTTAAGTGTGTAGACCCTGCGGGTTCGAGAACTATGTAGACATGACCGAGACACCTCTACGGCCAATAACCAATAGCGGGACCTGGATGCCCATATTGGCTCCTACATATTCTACGAAGATCTTTATCGGTCGAACCTCTATGTCAAGGATTCAGTTAATCCCGTATGCTGTTCCCTTTGTTCTTCGGTATGTTACTTGCCCGAGATTCGATCGTCGGTATCACTATACCTAGTTCAATCTCGTTACCGGCAAGTCTCTTTACTCGTTCCGTAATACAAGATCCTGTGGCTAACTCTTTAGTCACTTTGCTTGCAAGGCTCAATGTGATGTTGTATTACCGAGTGGGCCCTGAGATACCTCTCCGTCACACGGAGTAACAAATCCCAGTCTTGATCCATGCCAACCCAACAGACACCCTCGGAGATACCTGTAGAGCACCTTTATAGTCACCCAGTTACGTTGCGACGTTTGATACACACAAGGTATTCCTCCGGTGTCAGTGAGTTGCATGATCTCATGGTCAAAGGAACAGATACTTGACATGCAGAAAACAATAGCAATAAACTGACACGATCAAATGCTACGTTTACAGTTTGGGTCTTGTCCATCACATCATTCTCCTAATGATGTGATCCCGTTATCAAATGACATCTCATGTCCATGGCTAGGAAACCTTAACCATCTTTGATCAACAAGCTAGTCAACTAGAGGCTTACTAGGGACACAGTGTTGTCTATGTACCCACACATGTATTTGAGTTTCCAATCAATACAATTATAGCATGGATAATAAACGATTATCATTAACAAGGAAATATAATAATAACCAATTTATTATTGCCTCTAGGGCATATTTCCAACAGCACCAACCACATATGCCTGCTGTGGTCGTCGACGAGCAAGAGGAAGTATCTCTTCCCTCCCGGTGTGGGCGGGCTGATCGGCCCGCACAGATCGGCGTGGACCAACTCCAGTGGAGTCGTGGCTCCGTTCAGAGCCTTGCCAGGGAAGGGCGCGCGCCGATGCTTGCCGGCGAGGCAGGCGTCGCACACCCGATCAGCCTCGTCGACAAGTGGTAGGCCGTGCACCATGCCGTCCCGGGCAAGTTGACGTAGAGCCCGGAAGTTGACATGGCCGTAGCGCGCGTGCCACCGCCACGCGTCCTCGCCGCCGTGTGTGGCGAGACACACCGGCCGCGCCGGCGTGAGCTGCAGGATATAGAGGCGGCCAGGGTTACGCTCCACGTGGGCAAGGAGACGCCCCGCGGGTTCACGGAGCTGGAGCACCCCCTGATGTATCGTCGTCTTGTAGGCAAGTTCATCTAACTGCCCGATGCTAACTATGTTGCTACATAATTGCGGAATGTAATACACCTCGGCCAACACAAGATGCTCACCGGTGCGGTACTGGAACAAGATCGTGCCCTTTCCTTCGATGTGGACAGCGGATCCGTCGCCGAGCTTGATGGTGCCGCGGACACCGGTGTCCAGCTCGGAGAAGATGTCGCGCCGGCCGGACATGTGGTTGCTGGCACCACTGTCCAGGTACCACGCCATGTCGCAGTGCTCGCCGTCTGCCGCTGCGCGCGCCTGAGAGTGCTCCTCGTTGAGGAGTACGTGCTCACCGTGGGCACCGGTGGTCACCGTTGTCTCGTGCGCGTGGCGAGGAGGAGTGCGGACTCGTGCACTTCTTCCTGAGCCAAGTGCACCTGCTCCTTGCGCTCGCGCCGAGGCTTGGTGCAGTCGCGAGAGAAGTGCCCGTTTTTGTTGCAGTTAAAGCACCTCACCTTGCTCATGTCGCGTCCGCCACTGCCGGCGCCCTCGCGGCTGGCGCCATTGCCGTTGCCTTGGTTGTCGTTGCCGCGCCTCTGGTTCTGCGGTTTGTTGCGACTGCGGTTGCCTCCGCCGCCACTGCCGCCGCCGCCTCCGCCAGAGCCCGAGCCTTGTCCTAGCTCGCGCTCCCGGCGCCGCGCGTCCCACTGCTGCTCCGTCATGAGCAGCTGGCCGCCGTTGCCCTGCGTCGGGCCGTTGCCGCAGCGCTCCTCAGCGGTCCGCAGACGTCCGATCAGCTCCTCGACCGAAATTGTGGTCAGGTCAAGGAGCGTCACGATCGCCACGGCGATCTGCGCATAGCGGGAGGGGACGACATGGAGAACCTTTTGGACGACACGTACCTCATCGACGTAGTCACCCAGCGTGCGCAGGTGGTTGACGAGCGCGGTGATGCGCATGCCGAAGGCGTCGAGGGTCTCCCCGTCACGGAAGGTCATCGACTCAAACTCCGCGCGCAGCCGCTGCACGTAGGCCTCGCGGACGCGGTGGACGCCCATGCGCATCACCTTCAGCGTGTGCCAGGCCTCCTTCGCCGTCTTCTTCACGACGAGCACGCTGAGCACCTCTGGCGGGACCGCACGAAGGATCACACCCAGGGCGTTCTTGTTATCGCGCACCGTTGCGGCGTTGCCCTCGACGGCGTCCCAGAGCCCTCAGGACTCCATATGCACCTGCATGAGCAACGCCCACTCGATGTAGTTCGTCGGTGTGAGCGGGGGGAAGGAGGCGCCGGCGCCTGGCACAACCGGCGCGCGCCCCTGGGTCGCTGCCTGGTGGATCACAACCTGGCGCTCCCGCCTTACACGGCTCCGCCCGCGACTCCGCTCCCGTGATCGTGGCGGAGTGAGGGAACGGCCCGGCTGACCCTGGTTGCCGTTCAGGGGCGCCGCCGCGGCCGTTGCCGCCGGCTGGCTTCCATTGTTCGACATTGTCCGCGGGATCGTAATCAGCTCTAATGCCAATTGTTAGGGTCTAAGCTGGATTGATCGCTCGATCTCAACGAACACAAGACACTGTGGTTTTTGCGTTGCGTTCAACGTGTGACTTTTCTCGTTTTTTCTTCCTCTATTTATTCAGTACAGAAGGAAACGGAGTGGCCGGTAGCTTCCTACCTTCGCGCCATGACCATGACGACTCGTGCCATCCCACGAGTTCGCGTCGTGCTAACCACCCGAGCTAATCGCATGGCCTTAACGTGACTAGACCACGTCGTGCTACAGGCCCATGCAGCCTACTTGCAATGCACGCACATGCCGCGGGCTCTTGCCAAAACAAACTGAATTAGAAAACAACTAACTACTTTATTCCTAGCGACTAGATTAGCTAACATGAAGATGGCTGCTGCAGTCTGCGTTTGCGTCATGCTCGTCCTGAACGTGGGCTACCCGGTGGCAGCCACGGAATGCAACGACTGCCTGGGCCGTTGTGTTTCCATTTGCATCGCCTACGCTGAAACATCATGCAGTGGCATCTGCAACGCAAAGCCTCCACGTCCTGCATGCCAGACATGCAAGAATGCCGCACTAATTCAGTGTGGTGGTACATGCTACGGCGGTTGCACCCTCTTCTGCTAGCTCAACCGGCCGGCTATGCCTTGGCACCGGTTGTAAGCTGCATGTGTGCAGATGTTCCTTCGTTTTATTATTTGTTGCTACCTCACTTGTTGTTTCTAATCCATGTACTAAATAAGCGAACGAATCTCGTTCCGTTGTTGTGTGGGTACTATGCAAATGTTCCCGGCTTTTATTGTTCCCCTTCGCTTCAAGCATCATCATTGAATATACATCTGTGCAAGTGATAGGTGCTTTGTGCTTCTTTGTACCTGTCATGTGTCTAACGTGGTCATTTTTAACAATAATGATGAATATTCTTATCTAGAAAACGCGGTTCCAAAACACATAGTTTCGTTTCTCTCACTGTAGAGTTTCACTATCCTCTAGACGTGTGCGGCATTGGAGGAGTCCGGGAAGCGACATTAAAGGAGGTAGCGGAGAGGACGATCGGGCGTTGTATGCGCCGTCGCGGGACTCCAGATGGTGAGTTGTAGTGTTCCAGGACGAGCGTGGGTGGCAGGGTTGCAGCATGATCCTGGCTACCGTGTTCTACGCGGAGAGGCGGCGTTGGAGCACGAGTCCATCCACGACATTTGACTTGGAGCTCGCGCGGTGGCACCGGAGGAGAAGCCCGCACGGCCAGAGGTCGGATTGGTTAGGAGATATTTGACTGAGGTCTCTTTCTTTCGAAGTGCCGAGTGGGCTTCACATGGGCAGCTCGACATGGATTGGACGTCCTAGCTAAAGAAGATTACTAGTATGCCCTTAACGTTAATTGTTGTTAGTTGCTTTCAGATTGTTCGTGGTAAAAATAAATCTCGAGCTAAACTATTCACTTCGCTGGATTGCTCCGGGATGGTGATCGAAAAAGCCTTGGTCGATGTTGCCATCGAGTACTTTCCAACAATGTGTACATACATAGAATCTTGCTACGGCTGATTATTTTCTCGTAGATCATGTTGACAAGAGTCGAGCTACCTGGTGGCATCGTTGTTCATCATCGTATCCTCGCTGGGGGCGACTTAATGGATTCGGGGACTACAAATGTGTGGTGCTATGTGTGGTTGCTGCCTTTCAGTAGTGCTCGTTTGGTTGCGGCAAGTTCCTATGAGATCCACTGCTTGTCTTTCCTCTGTTGGCTCTCGGTTGCCCGACTCCTCTCTCTTGCGCCGGTGGGTCGTCGCCCTCGAACCTGGGCGGGAGGAGAAAGGGTTCTCCTCCACGGCTGCAACCTTGATTCGGTGCGCTAAACGTCTGTTCTCCAACGACAATGACAGGCCTCTCTCGTTAAATTCGTCGCTGATTAAGCATGCCTCCTACTTCTGCTCCATTTTCTTCTTCATGCAGGTTACCCCCTCTTTGCTCGATTGGCTGTGAGCAAGGCCAAAGCTGCTCTGAAGGTTGTACTGCCATGATTGAGAATGAATAGATCGGAAATTTTCACGCAAAAAAATAGTGGGCCCGGCGTGACGAGGTGGGTGTGTGCTCGTGACTAGTGATGGTGTTGTTGTAGCTCCACGTTACCCTTGCTCTAGGGTGAGCGTGTCCTTCTTGCCGACGGTGTGGCGTCCTCGAGCCTGGACGATTGGGAAGGGTCCCCGTTCGGCGAAGGACACTAAGGGCAGTTGGCTCAGAATCTTCTGCCTAATGTAGCTGACGGGTTTGCCTTATGATGAATGGGCTTCTTGAGATAGATTTGGTCTTCTTCTTTGGTGCTCGAGTTTGTAGGGCAACTTCATGTTCAAGCTGCACGTTTATTTTCAGTCTTTACTACTTGGCGTGTGTATTGTGTTGTAACTTTGCTTTCAGCATCCTTGTATCTTGTAATTCCTGGCCGGTTGATTCAAAGAGCCACACGATGGAAATCTACTCTAATGGAGATATACCGGCTGTACAACACGGTGAAACATACATGAAATGGGGCACGCTATTTCATGGCTACACGGATAGATGTCGTGCTTAACACATATATTGCAGGAATGAAAATAAAATAGGGCTACCACACGACACGAACCTACACTCATATACACTGTTACTTTTTGTAATCTAATCATCCGGCAACCTTAATCAACTTGGTAAACCGGACAAAATAAACTTGGCTCAACCCAATCTCAAAATTAGTCTAACACGCAAGGTGCCGGAATCTTTGCCCTAGACGATGTCATGGGTCGCACCGTGAAAGCACATATGGAGCAGCGTGCCCATATGGAAGTCAACAACAGTTAAACTAAGCGATACGGATCGCATTCAAAAAAGATTTAAGCGATACGGATCAGTGAAAGCTAGCAGTTCTCTATTTTATACGAGCTGGAGATGGAGTAATAGCTATTAGCAAGGGTGTTCCTCAGGTAGTCAGGTTGGCTGCCTATAAATAGCATCCTTCTATATCATATGGGAATGTACCAATTAATAAGCAGCCAACTAGCTCATCTCCATACATTGCATAAGTTCTTCCTAATCCTACACTAGAACCACCCACTCAATCCATCAATGGCTTCCTCTCTCAAGATGGCCGCCGCCTTCGCCCTCTGCGTCATGCTCGTCATGAACGTGGGCCACCCGGTGGCAGCGGCGGATTGCAATGACTGTTTGGGCCGTTGTGTTGCCATTTGCATCGCCTACGCTGAAACATCATGCAGTGGCATCTGCAACAAAAGGCCTCCACCTCCTACATGCCAGACATGCAAGGACGCGGCTCTAATTCAGTGTGGTGGTACATGCTACGGCGGTTGTACCCTCTTCTGCTAGCTAAACCGGTCAGCTGTGCCTTGGTGCCGCTTGTAAGCTGTATGTGTGCAAATGTTCCTCGCTTGTTGTTTATGATCGATGTACTAAATAAGCGAACGAATCTCGCTCCGTTGTTGTGTCGGCACTATGGCAAATGTTCCTTGGTTTTATTGTTCCCCTTCGTTTCAACCGTTATTATTGAATATACAATGGGTGCAAGTGGTGTGTGCTTTGTGCTTATTTGTATATATCATTTTTAACAAATGGGACGAATATTCTCATCGAAAAAACGCGGATCCAAACTACATATTTTTTTTAGGGAAACATGAGTTTGTTGCATAGTTTTATTATTTCTTAAATAAATAGTACAGATAAAGATTTCCAAAAGAAAAGAACAACTATACAAAAAAAGACTGTATCAAACTGAGCAAAGAAAGAAAGAAAGAAAGAAAAAGGCTGTACGGGAAATAAAAAGGTACAACAACACAATAATAGAGTGGCAAGTGAGGTTGCTATCATTTTTTTTATTAAATAGAGTTTCCTCTCCAATTTCCATTATCAGAAATCACCAAGTTTTACAAACTACCAGACCGATTACAGATAACACTGCCTACACACACCATATTAACATATCCCACGATGCGCACTACGGATGATGATGAAGGAAACTAGAGACCCCTTTCTCCTCAGGAATGCCGGCATCCCAGCGCGCAAAAAGGAACTAGGTCTGGTGCACTCACAGTCACCAAACATTCTGAGAAACCCCACAAGCAGGGCTCTCTAGAACATAGGAACAAGCATCGCAAAACATCTAACATAGTTCAGACTAGACCTGATAGACAAGTTCAAGGTTGCTGTCATCTAAAGTTGTTAACCCAAGCCGTACTCTCTTCGCTTTGCTCTGTAGAGGATCCACTTAATTTCATCTCTGAACTTGTGTGTGCATGCATATAAACTTGGAGGTGTTTGTTTGATGTTGTAATCATTCCTTGTAGTCCATCAGGCCCAAGACACCAAAATGCTGCGGAGGCCGGGGGCTATCCTTTTAAAAAAAAGGGCCCAAGACACCAAAATGATGATCTGTAATGAGAAAGATACATTCAGCAGGTATAAAGCCACTCCTCGCACGCGTTGTAACCTGGGGTGATCGAGTTCGAGCTCGAAAGAAAACAGAAAAACGCCGTTGGTGCGGCAGGGTGTTTGAGCGCCCAGAAAACCTCTGTGTCCCCTCTCTCGCCGTCTCTCCTGGTCTCCGGTGACCGCCGTGGTGTGGTGGTTCCAAATTTGCGCCAACATTTGGTATCAAAGCGAGGTTGCAGGGGGCGGTCGCCGGTGATGTCGCTCGTACCGTATGCCGGCGGTTCGGGGAGCTCGCTGTCGACGCAGGTGGCGATGCTCACCGGTGACAACCACACCGCGTGGGCAATCAAGGTGGAGACGAATTTGGACGCGGCCGGGCTCTGGGAGGTGGTGGTTCCGGCGGAGGACGTGGCGGCAGCGGTCGTCGCGAATAAGGACAAGCCGGCGCAGGATTACCTGCTCGGTGCGCTCAGCGAGGACCTGCTGATGCAGGTGTCGACGAAGGAGACGGCGGCGGAGGTTTGGGCCTACCTGAAGTCGCGCTTCGTCGGAGCGGCTTGGGTCAGGGCGGCAAGGCTGTCCACGCTCCGCGTCGATTTCGATCGGCTGCGGATGGCAGATGGAGAGTCGCTGGACGCCTTCGCTGGAAGGATCGGGAGCATGGCGGTGCACTATGCGGGGCTCGGGGCGACGCTCGACGACGCGGCGATGGTCAAGAAGTTGTTGGACATGGTGCCGGACCGACTGTAAGCGGCGGTGGCGGGCATCGAGCAATTTTTCGACATTGAGGCCATGACGTTCGAGGAGGCGCTCGGGCAGCTCAAGGCGTTCGACGAGCGTACGCGGAGACGCGTGCAGGCCGGCGGCGAGCAGGCGGAGGAGCAGTTGATGCTTACGGCGGCGTAGTGGCAGGCACGGCAGCGACCGGCGCGGTGGTGGCTTCGACCACGACGACGACGACGGCAGCAGCACGACGTCGAGCGGCGGAGGGAACCGACGCGGCCGGTGCTACAACTGCGGGCAGCGCGGGCACTTTCGGCGGGACTGCACGAAGCCGAGGAAGACGGAGGCGGAGGAGCAGGCACTTTCTGCGGTCCCTGAAGCCGACGACGATGTAGGGCCCGCACTCCTCTAAGCCGTGGCTTAGGGGGTCATTGTTGGGCAATAAGCCATGGCCGGACGCGTCAGGTGCGTGTGCGTGCATGCGCCGGGGCGAGTCTGGTGCGGTCCGTGGAGAGCTCGGGTGCGTGTGTGCGTGTCTGAGGGTGCGTGCGTGTGTTTGTTGGCGCGATGTGCGGGTGTGTGACCGCATCGGGCGCTGGACCCGGTCGTGCTCGAGCGCGTGCGTGCGCATCGGGAGCGCGAGCCGTAGGACGTGAGAGTAGGGTGAGTTGGTGCGTCGGGAGCGCGGCGTGGCGTGTCAGTGCACGCCCGTATAAAGCCACTCCTCGCACGCGTTGTAACATGGGGTGATCGAGTTCGACTCGAAAGAAAAACAGAAAAACACCGTCGATGCGGCAGGGTGTTTGAGCGCCCGAAAAACCTCTGTGTCCCCTCTCTCGCCTTCTCTCCTGGTCTCCGGTGATCGCCGTGGTGCGGTGGTTCCAAATTTGCGCCAACAGTTTCTACTAATAAAAGCATGCCATTTTTTTAGAACATGTAACTTTTTATTGTTGAGACAAAGATTTTTATACTATTAAGAGCATTGCATTTTTTTTGTTTAGAGCATCACATTCTTAAAATTAAGAGAATGACATTTCTATTTGTTAGGAGCATGATATTTTTATTATTGAAGTACGTGGAGAGAGAAAGTTTACTTTTACACGAGGTTGAAAGCAGTTATGTTTAAAGCTTTGGTTTCACTTTGTGGGTACTCGGATGTTTGACAGTGGCAGATATGGTAGAATAAATATGCCCAAATTGCAACGTCCTTGCTGTTGGAAGGGAGAGAGGGATTGGTGGAATAGTTCATGTATTGCTTGAGCCTCGTGGGCATATATATAGGAGTACATCTTGGATTACAAGTCAAGGCAGGAACAAATCCTAGTCTATCTATGTTTCCTAAACAATCACGATACTGCAGTCACAACGGTAGCGACGCAGACGGTGAGGCTGGAGAAGAATCCGAAGGTAGGCCGACGGTCATCCCCCCACAGTCGTAACGGTCGATGCATCGCGGAAGTTGTGGCTGGAGAAGAAACCGACGAGGTTACTCAAGCAAGGCGGTAGCCCTTTGTGCCGATGTCGAGGTAGCTGAGAGCATAGGGTGGTGTAGCCGTGGTCGAGGTAGCCGTGCGAAGAACGCCGTGGTCGATGTCGAGTCGGGGTAGCCGGTGTCGAGATAGTCGCCGAGGAGCCGTGGGCGCAAGGAGGCGCCGAGTTAGTCATGGGCGCAGTGGTGTCGAAGTAGTGGTGCGCCAGGAAGAAGTCGAAGTTGAGACGCGTCGCGCCGGAATTGCCAAGTCCGGGGACACGTTGTGGACGAAGGCACGCATCGGTGTTGCCAGCACCGGGCATGCGTAGACGGACGAAGTCGATGTTGGCGATGCGTCGCTCCAGGCTTGCCAGTCCTAGGAACACATCGGGGACGAAGGCACGCGTCGGTGTTGCCAGCACCGGGCATGCGTAGATGGGGACCTACACACAACTTGTACGCCATGTCGAGGAGGCTAGCAGAGAAGGACTCAACAACGGTTGCGGCGCAAATCGGCGGGGTGCCGATGTCGCCCGCGGTGGTCGGAGTAGATGAAGTGGTCGGGGTAGACGACGGCGACGCTGGCGATGAGCTGGTGCTGGACGAAGAAGAAGGGGTTGGACGGGCGACGGCGGCGGCTACAGGGGTAGCAGCGGCGGTGGCCGAAGAAGAGCGGCGGCGGCGGCCTGACGGCTGCGGCGGCTGGTTAGGAGCGTGGCGGCGATGCTCGAAGTAGGCGAGGAAGAACCCGACAGCGTGACGAAGACCGGCGCGGACGGTGGTGTTCCCACGCCAAGGAAGGTGGCGCGGCGCATACCAGAGGAGGTCGACGCGCGGGGACGGCGGGGTGGACCGCGCGCCGCGGCGCTACGCCCCGATGGGGCGACGAAGGGGCAGCGCGCGGGTCGGGGCGACGGCGGGAAGACCTCGGGGCGGCGGCGTGGACCGCGTGCCGCTGCGCGATGCCCCGAAGGGGCGACACATCGGCAACACGCGAGTCGGTGCAGCCGCGGAGACGGCCTCGGGCGGCGGTGGAGACCGCGTGCCACGCTCGCTACGGCCCGATGGGCGATGCAGCGACAGCGCGAGGGTGGGTGCGGCCACGGGGACGACCTGTAGCGAACGGCCTCGGGGCGGCAGTAGACCGCGGGCTGCGACACTACGACCCGAAGGGGCGACGCAGCGGTAGCGCGTGGGTTGGTGCAGCCGCATGGAGAGCCACGGGGCGGCGGCGATGCGGCCCGACGGGGCGACGCAGCGGCAGTCCGGTGCTCGATCGGTGGAGGGGCGCGCTTTACTCGTGACAGTCTTCACGGGACCTGCGGAGGCGCGTGCCACCGACAGGCCAGGTCGGTCGCACGGCGTAGATGAGGCGGATCGCGGCAGCGAGCGGGTGATCAATCCGATTGCACGCGAGGTCGGGGGCGCTGCTCGGTGATGATGACGGCGTCGTGGACGATGAAGTTGGGTGTCGAGCGGAGCAAGGCGACGTCGGCCGGCGGGGAGCGGCGTGCCGAAGGAGGCCGGCGAAGGGCCGGTGAGCCCGAGGCAACCGGCAAGCCCGGCAACCAGCGACCCGAGGCAGCCGGCAGGCCCGGCAAGCCCGGCAGGCCCGGCAAGCCCAGCAGGCCCGGCAAGCCCGGCAACCGGCGACCCGAGGCAGCCGCGGGCCCGGCAAGCCCGGCAGGCCTGGCAAGCCCGGCAACCGGCAGGCCCGGCATGCCCGGCAGGCAGGACCGGCAAGCCCGGCAACTGGCGACCCGAGGCAGCCGGCAGGCCTAAGGCAGCCGATGATCCCGAGGCGGCCGGCGAGTGACGACGGAGACGGTAGGTGGATGATGCAGGCATCCTGTTCGGCGCGGGGCGGCGACGGCCGGCGTAGAGCGACGGGCGAACAGGTGCGCGAACAACGGCCGTGACGGGCTGTCGCCGCGCGCGAGGCCGCCGGGTCGATGTAGAGGCCGGTTGGTCGCGCCGGAGTCGGAGTAGAGGCGAGGGGTCGCCGGCGGCGGCGGGCGACGCAAACCGATCTTAGATCGGAAAAACCAAAAAGAAAAACGCCTGATCAATGCGACCGGCGGAAGAGAGAAAAATCCGGATCAAGAGATCGGGAAAAAGACTCTCTAGGGCAGCCGCTCAACACGACCGGCGGACGAACCCTAGGTACGGGCGGCGCGGCCCCCGGCGGCGGTCATGGAGGCTGACCGCCCCGGGGGCGGCGCGCAATGCGGAAGCGATGGGTGATGGCTAGGTCTAGAAACTTGCGGCAGATACCATGTTGGAAAAAGGAGAAAGGGATTGGTGAAATAGTTGTTGATGTATTGCTTGAGCCTCGTGGACATATCTATAGGAGTACATGATCATCTTGAAATACAAGTAAGACAGGAACAAATCCTAGTCTATTTATGTTTTCTAAACAATCACGATACTCAACACTTGCGACGTCCTCTCATGCCCTGGACGAGCAGGACTGCTCGTGACTTCGTGGGCAGCACGACGAGGCTAATCATCTGCTTCCCCAAATTAATCAGGAATCCGCAATCGAACATGGCTGTGGTGCGTGTTGCTGCTGCTGCTGCTGCTGCTGCCCCAGGGTCAGCGACAAGTAGCCAGCGCCTCCATCGTGCGTGTCGTGCTGCTGGTCGTCGTTGGAGATGAAGTGTGGGCACACGGGACAATGGCTCTCATGGCCAGAACGCAACTGATGCATAACTGCACCTGGACGAGGTCAATGGTGGCACATACGAGGCAAGGTGCCCAACGACGCCTATCCAGCTTACCTGGGTACTCATGGTATATACTATATCAAAGTCATTAACAATTAAACTAAGTGATACGGATAGCATTCAAAAACAGATTTAAGCGATATACGGATCAGTGATAGCTAGCTCTCTATTTATTTTTTTGCGAGCTGGAGGTGGAGTACTACTAGCTAGCTAGTACTGGGTGGTCCTCACGTTGGCTGCCTAGCTATAAGTAGGATCCTGCTCCATCATATGGGAATGTACGAGTTAATAAGCAGCTAGCTAGCTAATCTCCATCCATTGCATGTTTTCTTCCTCAAACCTTCAGTAGAACCACCTACTCAATTCGTCAATGGCTTCCTCTCTGAAGATGAACGCCGTTGTCGCCATTTGCGTCATGCTCATTCTGAACGTGGGCCACCCAGTGGCAGCCACAGAATGCAATGACTGTCTGGGCCGTTGTGTTGCCATTTGCATCGCCTACGCTGAAACATCATGCAGTGGCATCTGCAATGCAAAGCTTCCACCTCCTGCATGCCAGACATGCAAGAAGGCGGCTCTAATTCAGTGTGGTGGTACATGCTATGGCGGTTGTACCCTCTTCTGCTAGCTAATCCGGCCAGCTGTGTCCTGGTGCCGGCACAAAGTTGCATGTGTGCAAATGTTCGTTCGTTTTATTGTTTGTTACTACTTCACTTGTTGTTTTTAATCTATGTACTTAATAAGGGAACGAATGTCGTTCCACTGTTGTGTGGGTACTATGGCGAATGTTTCTTGGTTTTATTGTTCCCCTTTCAAGCAAAATTCATGAATATACATGTGTTCAAGTGGTATGTACTTTGTGCTTCTTTGTACCTGTCATGTGTCTAACTGGGTCATTTTTAACAATAGGGATGAATATTTTTTATCTAGAAAACGCGGTTTCAAAACACATAGTTTTGTTTCTCTCACGGTAGGGTTTCACTATCCTCTGCTCAAGACAACACGTCACATTAGCGGTATATTCATTTAAGAAAACACAATTTCTCCCTTAATGACTTCTTTTAGGTTTGTTCATGCACTGTGTTATTGGTCTGAATCTTCTATTACTAAAATTCAGATTTACGTTTCACTCTCCTAATTTCGTAACAAAAGGTGTAGCTGTAAAAGGCAAAAATTATTTGTAGGTGCTTCCATATAGACGATTTATTTTTTGAAGCAAAGTATTAAAACCAGTATTGTGAATTATTATAACTTGAGTAATTCAAAAAAGACAAGAACATGGCATAAAAACCTTGTTCGGGACCAAAACCCAACCACACCGTAGTCTATTGCTTTATACACAACTAGACACTCCACATCTAAGAAGCGCCCACCGCTAGACTACGTGCTTGCCGGTGCCGGCAGGGGCCGGCAAGGATTTCTCCCGACCACAGCACAGCCACGACCCCAACCAACCATTGGCTCCACCATGCCTGCCGCCCACCAACATGCGCCAACCCAGTCTTGAGTCCTCGTCGACATCGCATGATGACAAACGCTGCGAGGCCGGCCGGACCAAGACGAAACAACCGTAGACGAGGAGGGGCAGTACCGTAGCCACGTGGGAGGGAACAACCTCCACCGGCTCAAGCAGTAGCAGATCGGGTGCAGCAGCAGGAGCACACCAGGCGACCAACCCGGCCGGGTCCAGCTCGGACCCGTGAAGTTCCCGCCGCCGCGCTGCAGCAGACACGGCGCTGATGCCGCCTCCCCCCATCGCAGGACGCTCGACGATCCAGCCAGAGACGGCATGACGAAGCCCAGAACGGCCCGCCCTGACCCAGATCGGCCCCAAAAGGGCCCAGATCTGGGCCTGTAGGGCGCCACCGGCTAGGCCCCGCGCGGAGCCGCCGCCGCCGCCAAGAGGCCGCGCCATCGCCTCGTCGCCACCCAGGCCTTCACCGGAACGCCGCCGGCCGAGATGCACCGCCGCCGGGCCCAGCCATCCTAGGCATAGCACCCGCGACGGGGAGGGAGATAGGGCGCCCGCTGACGCCCGCACCCACGATGCCCTCCACGCAGCCACCAGAGGGAGGGGACACCGCCACCCGCCACCAGCACCGCGCCGCCATGCCCCTCGCCAGCACCGCGCCGTCTCTCGTGGGGGCCGTCCCGCGCCAACCCCGGCCGAACGCGGAGGAGAGAGTCGCCCCGCCGCCGCCGACGCCGGCAGGGCTTCGCCCGCCAGCGCACTCTGGCGGCGGCGAGGGTAGGGTGGGGAAGAAGGGGACGAGACCGGCGGCGGCTAGGGTTAGCCCCCCGTCGCTCGCGGGAGCGACGCGGGGAGGGGGGAGGGGGGGTTCGACAGCACGTCACTTGTAATTAGCGGTATATTCTTTTAAGAAAACACAATTTCTCCCTTAAGGACTTCTTTTAGGTTTTTTCATGCACTGTGTTATTGGTCTGAATCTTCTATTACTAAAATTCAGATTTGAGTTTCACTCTCCTAATTTCGAAACAAAAGGTGTAGCTGTAAAAGGCAAAAAAAAAAATTGAAGGTGCTTCCATACAGACGATTTCTTTTTTGAAGCAAAGTATTAAAATCAGTATTGTGAAGTATTATAACTTGAGTAATTCACAAAGGACAAGAACATGGCATAAAAACCTTCTTCGGGACCAAAACCAACCACACCGTAGTCTATTGCATTATACTAAACTAGACACTCCACATCTAAGAATCGCCCACCGCTAGACTACGTGCTTGCATCTGCATGATCTTCATCCGCAGCCGCATTTGATTGCATTATCCACTTTGATAGGCTTGCATGGTACATCTTGAGCCTTTTCATGGATTTCAATCAGTTGTGGAGTGAATTGACAAGGACAACATGTACATGTATTCTGTTATTGTCGATTTAGTCGTGCATGGTAGGATATGTTAGTACCTATCTCTAGTCATAGAAAATTGACAGAAACATATATGTTACTTTACATATTTGTTGATATTGTAGTGTCAAATCTTCTTCCATAATAAATTGATGCTCTTCAACATCTAGAGTGCATAAGGACTACAACATTTAATTTTGTTAGCAATATTTCATGTATCAACAATGAAAAAGAAAAGAAAAGATAATATTGTTGACTGACCTGTCATCTTGTGTTGGTATGGGAATAATCTTTAATGTCCATTCACTTACGTTATTGTCTTTACATGCATGGCTTTGTCGTCCATTGAGTCACAATGTTGCATTGAGATGTGCTTCGACCGCACATACCTCAAGTCCATGGAACGAGAAGTTGCTTATTATTCACACCAAGGTATGATGTTAAATCCCGTGTTTCATTAAAAGTTGTTAAAATCCTCACCAAGTAAGACGTCGCTGCCATCACAGAACATGAACGGTTAGCGTGCCGGGAAGAGGGGGTGTTGTAGGCTGCGATGACAACGTTCTTCCTACCAGAGCCTTAGTGGTGGACGGTGGATTATGGGGTGTCGGAGGGGGAGGAGGAGGGAGTGCGAGCGTGAGGGGGATCACGTGCACGCGTGTGGGGATTATGGGTTGTGGGAGGGGGTGGAGGACGAACAGCAACGACAATTGAGGGGCAGTGGCGAGTGAAGGTGGCGATGGAGAGATTAGGGCTCGACGAGGAACCGCTTACACTTGAAAATACGGGAAACTATAGATGGTGTTGAGAATACCAAATACTTTCATGTCTCGGCCTTTCATTGACTCCGGAAATTTCCGTTGTAACTCCAAACCACCGGGACTAAGTTTATACCACTAACCCAAGTGCAGATACTGAGGAATGGATGTTCTTTAATTATAATTATTAATTAAGTATTGTGTAATTGTGATTAGAACTAATATCGATTAATTGATTTTAGGCGATAGTACACGTGATACACTTTTTGGACATTTCTGCCCTTGGGATTTTATATGGCATCGATAATTCAAACGTTGGATCACCTATATATTACCCCCCCCCCCCCATCAGTGGAGGTCGTAGAATAGCCGCTCGGGTGCTGGATGCGCGCGCCATCGTAGGCCTTCTAGAATGAGCTTGGGCGGTGGGGTTGCAGCATAATCCAGGCGGTAGCCTTGGATGGGGAGATGTGGCGTTGGAGCATGAGTCCAGAAACGGCATTGCAGTGGCGGTTCTGGAGGAGAAGGCGACATGGGCAACGGACGGGGTGCTCAGGAGATCATTGACAGAGGTGCTTTTCTTTCTAGGTGCAAAGAGGGCTTCACGTTGGACAGCTCGACGTTAAATGAGGTCCTAGGTATTGAAGATTCACTAGTAGAAAACAGGGAACTAGACCCGGTTCCAGAGGGCCTTTAGTCCCGGTTCTGGAACCGGGACAAACCGATCGGGACAAATGCCCAAAACCTTTAGTCCCGGTTTGCTTACGAACCGGGACCAAAGGGGCTCCACGTGGCCTCTGCGGGGCGCCCATGCAGGAGGACCTTTACTCCCGGTTGGTAACACTGACCGGGACTAAAAGGCAGCCACGCGTCAGCACCTGCCAGGAGCTGGGGTTTTTTGTTTTTTGTTTTTTTTAAAGGGGGCGTTTAGGGGTTTTCCTATTGTGTTTCCCCCTTTTATTTTTGTGTTTACCATTTTTATTTTACGCTTTTCATTCGACTCGACGCTAGCTACTATATATAGCAATGAAGGAACCATTACACAACATCGTCATGATCAATATATAGAGAGAAGTGACCTCTCTTTCTCTGTGCTTGGTCGAACAATATGCAACAAGTTTTCATAAATCTATTCGACGCTATTACATATATTACACGTTCATGCATATATACAATATAACATTTATGACGATCCTAACGTCGTCTATTACCAACATCGCATTCGACATCCTTATGGTATTCTCCGTCTTTAGGTATGACATGCTCAACAAAGAATCCCGCCAATTCCTCTTGAATTGCTCGGATGCGATCAGTTGGTAGGAGTTCGTCCCGCTTCTGCCAGATCTAATTTAAAGAAGGGGGTCAATATATGAATGAAACTCAACACAATTGATGGTAATAAAATAAAAATGTGAATATTGTTTACGTACTTCAAATTGTTGTAAAGATATGCCTCGGCCCCGCTCAGAGGTCGAGTGGCGAATGAACTCGCAAACGTAGTAGGCACATAAATTAGTCCCGGTTGCCTGCAACAAGCACTTTACGAGAATAGAGTTCAATCAAAACGATAACCAAGCATGATAATGGTATTGAAACTAGCATCAATGAGAGATGTGCGGTACTAGAGTAGTACTTACTTTGGGCTGTACAAATTGCAGCTCCGGTTTCCAGCTGACACCCTTAATCTTTTTGGTGAACTTTTTCCAAACCCTGCCCAGCAAAGAAAATGATTAGTTGCTTTCAGAAAATAAACGAAAGTTGCCGATATGGTGCGATAATGATTAAACTTACTTCTGAAGCATTTGCCTCATGTTCGTCCACTCCTTAGGGTCTTTACGTCTCGAGTCCAAGACAATTACTTTTCCCTCTTCAAGCTGAATGTCTAGCAGAATAAAGTGGAAACTGTGCACGCATAACTCGTTAATTGCACTTAACCTCGAGTAAGCGAAACAGAATGTGCACAAGATAGTAACACTCACTTGAAGTTGTAAGGAAATAGTATTTCCTTTCTAATTTTTTGTCCAAGTAACGCCTTTAGCAAGTTGTTCTCTGTATCAACGGGAAATTCTTCTAACGTACGTTCATTTATGAAATTTTGGTCAATGAACCCAATGTCATAGATTTGTTGTTGTTTGCATTCGAGGATCTTCAATCTGCATAATATAGTGTGAGGATAATTAATACATGCAATGAACGAGCTGAGCTAGAGAATTAATTACAGAAAAAAATACTTACAGACAATAGGAACTGACGATAGTTTTGTCTAGGGCAGCTTGATTGTATACCTGAAATATTTCTTCAAATTCAACGAACAACACCTGCTCTCCATTGAAGAAGTGCTCATCTTTAATAGCCACAAAGATATTGTCGGCCCCGTCCTTGCAGGCTTTCAAGTACCATTCATGCAATCGTCGCTTCATCGTTCATAGACGGTCGAGCTCCTCACGTGTGACGAGAGGCTTCCCGTTCACGTATTTTAAGGTTTGTACTACCTCAGCCGTGTCAAACTGTACCGAGTCGGGTAAGTAATCATCAACAGTGATAGCAAGACCAGTGTCCGCTTTCTCTAGATCATTAGCGATATCGGTAACCACCTTGAGCGGAGGACACGATTGCAGTTCTTGTTCTCCGAGCTGGGAATTGTTTTCCCACTTCTTGAGCCACTTCTACTTAAGCTTCCCGACCGCCTCTCTTCATCTTGTTTCTTTTGAATATATCGGTCATAGTTTGATGGCGGCGGAGGCGGTGGTGGTCGCCTAAGGGCATCCAGAGTTCGCTTCACTTTCACCGAATCTATTTTCTCCTCTTCAGGTGGGCGTTTGGGTGCAAGTTGACATTTCACTTCGGCATCCACGATCTCGTCGAGTTCCTCCTCAGACCTCTCGTAGGGTAACTTGGGAGGAGACTTGAGGCTTGGGCCGTATTTGAATCTCCTCTGTTTCGTACAGAAGCTAGCCGCCGGAGCGGCGGCGCCTCTCTTCTGTTGTTTCTTAGGCAGCGGAGGAGGCGGAGTTCGATGACGCGGCGGAGACAGCTTTGGCGGAGTAGGATTCTTCTGAGGGGCCTCCTCCGTCGGAGTCCGCTGAGGCGGCGGAGACGGCTAACGCGACGGAGACGGCTGACGCGCCGGAGACGACTCAGGCAGCGGAGACGGTTGACGCACCGGAGACGGCTGACGCACCGGAGACGACTCAGGCACCGGGGCCTCCTCCGCCTGAGTCTGCTGAGGCGGCGTCCAGTATGGAAGCACGATGTGTTCCTTTCTCCATAGACAGGTAGTCCTTAAGGCATATCGAAGAAGAAGCTCCCCTTCACCTGTAGCGTACTCAAGCTCCAGCCCATCAAATCCGTTCATTATTTCATCCACCCCGACAATAGCAAAGCCAGTTGGAACCGGAGTGCAATGGAAAGTTGCATCAGGTCGAGGAGGTAAGACATGGCCGACCGCCACCTTCAAGATCAGGTTATGACATTTCGCCATTAGCACACAACGTTCATTTTGCGTGATAGCATCCACGGGGTAGCGAGGAGCCGTGCTATCAGGATGAACGAGCTCAGTGGAAGCCACGCTGCTTCTCCGCTGAGATGGTGGGGTAGCATCGTGGGTAGTCTCCAATGAAGGATCTTCGTGCCGCGGAGATGATTGGCCGGTAGCTCGCTGGCTCTCAAGTGCCTCTAGTTTCGCTAATCTTTCATTCAACTTCTGCATTTCGCTTGCTTCCTCTTTCTTCTTTCTCCGTCGGCTTCTGTAACCAGCGTTGTCGGGAAACCCAACCTTCCACGGAACGAAGCCTGATGTGCCTCGTGTTCGTCCAGGGTGTTCAGGATTCCCGAGGGCAAATGAAAGCTCGTCCTTCTCTCTGTCGGGAACGAACGTCCCTTCCAGCAATTTCTTGATTGTTTCCTCAAGCTTTTTGAATGGTATTGCAAGTTGAGCTTTCGTCCAGACACACTTCCCTGTTTCTGGGTACAATGTTCCCCCAACCCCGAAGAACCAAGTCCTTGCCCGATCTGGCCAGTGCAATGTCTCTGGTTGGACATCTTTAGCAAGCAGGTCTTGCTCAGCTTTGTCCCACGTAGGCCGGGCTTTTCTGTAGCCACCTGACCCCGTAACATGGTGATACTCCTTCCTTGCGGCAATTTTCTTATTTGTAAGTGACATGTTCTTAGCCTTCTCTGGTTTCTTGTAGGCCACAAATGCGGGCCAGTGATCTCTCATCTTCTCATATTGACCTCTGAATTCTGGAGTCTTGTCTTTCTCGACAAACTTCCTGTTCAATACTTTCTTCCAGTTCTTGAATAGTTCTGCCATCTTCTTAAGAGCAAACGCCCAGACCTTTTGTTGTATAACTGGGTTATTCGGATCCTCCTCTGGCGGTAGACTGAAATTTCTTATCAGATTGGTCCAAAGATCATCTTTCAGTCTATCGTTGACATAAGGAACTTGATGGTCCTTCTTCTTATTCCATTCTTGGCAGCTGATCGGGACGAGGTCCCTGACAACCACACCGCACTGATGTATAAATTTGTTCTTGGTCTGGTAGGGAGCAATCGGTTGGCCTTCTGGTGAGACTTCTTCGATCGTGAACCTTTCTTGCGCCTCCAACCTTCTCATCGGGCCTCGTCTCCTTACCGAAGTGGAGCTCGATCCGGATGGCTAATTAAAAGAAGAAAGAAGCATTAATATATGTACATACAAAAAAATTAATGCATCTAGTCAGCAGAGGATTAATTAATATATACCTCGCCGGACTTTGAAGCAGTTATGGCTCCTTCGTCCCCAGTTCGATCACCGGAGCCGTCATGATCTCCTTCGTCCCTAGTTTGATCACCGGAGCAGTCATGATCTCCTTCCACCTCACCGGAGCCGCCATCCTCTCTTTCCTCACCATCGGTCTTGTTGAGAAACGACAAGCAGGTGAGATCGATATCACCCTCTCGTATTATATCCCCCAATAACTGTTCTTTTTCTAAGTCTCTGTCCGCCATAGTTTCTGCAAATATTACAACATGGCAATATACAACCATGAGAGATGGATTAGTGGGAAACATCATGCAAAGTTCACAAGTTTTATAACAGTCAGTTTTAGACGATCGTTAATCTTGTTTTGACCTTAATCTTGTTTTGACCACACAAATTGCATATGACCTCGGATTTAGACAATTTTTATATCAAAATCGACCATTTCTAGCTGCCGACCAAGCTACGCGTTCGCCAGGTGGGCGCATCGACCATCCGCCGTCGGGCATATGGGCAGCTTCAAGTGCCGCAGCGGAGCACGACCAGGACGGCACACGCGAAGGGTGACAACACGGTGCATGCAAGTGCGACAACGGAGCACGACCAAGAGCGCCTCTCTCATGGTCATTTTGACGGGGATGGTTGGTTTCGGGTTCGGGTATTACTGAAACGGGTTTGAACCCGAGACCGCCTCTCTCATGGTCCTGGAGGATACTTGCGGACCCCCACCCCCCTCATGTCGAAGTTATCATTCTACGACATATGAAAATTCTCAAGTTCATTATGTTCATATGGTGGGACTAGCAACCTATGAAGCACCGATACAGCGACATTGATACGGGTACGGCGATACGGGATACGGCAATTTCTAAAAATAGCAATAAGGCGATACGGTAAACATATATGCAAGCCATCAGCATCAACATGCAAGCCATGTTCAATGGGCTCACTGTGGGGGCAGGGGCCGGCGCGGCGACGTCGAGGCCGGCAGGGGCACGGCGACGGCGACGGGGCAGGGGGAGGCGACGGCGGGGAAGGGCGAGGCGACGGCGACGGCGGGGCAGGGTGAGGCGACGGCGACGTAGGGGCAGGGCGTGGTGACGGCGACGACAACATAGGGGCAGGGGCGCGACGACGGCGGGGCAGGGTGAGGCAACGGCGATGACGGGCCAGGCGACGGCGATAGCGGGGCAGGGCGAGGCGACGGCGACAGTGACGTAGGGGCAGGGCGCGGCGACGGCGACGACGACGGCGGGGCAGGGCGAGGAGACGGCGACGGCGGGGCAAGGCGCGGCGACGGCGACGAGGAGGAGGGCGCGCGAGGAGGTCCTGCGCCGGCGATGGTCAGCGGGCTCGGGGACGGCAGGGCGACGGCAAAATCCGGCAGCCTGGCGGCGTCGATGTCGTCGTCGGCGCCGAGGAGAGAAGAAACTGCAATGGATTGGAAAAACTGCTAAGTCCGGCTTATATAGTCCCCCCTGTAGTCCCAGTTGGTGGCTCCAACTAGGACTAATGCCCCCCTTTAGTCCCGGTTGGTGCCACCAACCGAGACTAAAGGTGGTCAATTTTCAGGAGCCCAAAGGGCGGGAAGCAGGGACCTTTAGTCCCGGTTGGTGGCACCAACCGGGACTAAAGGGGGGGGGGGCATTAGTCCCGGTTGTTGGCACCAACTGGGACTAAAGGCTGTGCTTCCCGTACCAAAAGTTTAGTCCCACATCGCTAGTCGAGAGGGGCTCGGAGTGGTTTATAAGTGCTGCGGCCGGTTCTACCTCGAGCTCCTCTCTAATGCGGGCACTACATGCCTATTTGACGCCCTGTTGGGCCTGCTATCACCGCGGGCCTGCATCCTGGCCCATTTGTAGGGATTCTAGTCGTATGCAGGCCGTTGTGCCTAGCAGGTGGGCCTTTTTTGCATATATTATGATTTTATTGTTATTTTTTGCATATGTTATTTTTAGTTATATAATTTTAGTTGCACAAATTTTATATAATTTTAGTTGCATAAGTTTTATTTTTATTGGTTATTTTTAGTTGATTCCTTTTGCTATTAGAGTTTTATAAAAGCTTTTTAGTTTCTATTAATGCTAATAACAAAATATACTTTATGAAAATTCATTTTACTATTAAAGTTTTTAACTAAATATTTTTTCTGCATTCAATATGCACCATTCGAAGCCACATCATCACTTTTCAACCCTTTTCGGACTTCATTTGCTATTTTTCATGCATTTCATGATTTATTTTGAGCTAAGATGACCCTGAGATTGAAAAGCACTGCAAATGAACTCTGAAATAGTTGAAAATTGGCATGGTATCATAATTTCACCCACGTAGCATGTGCTAAAAAGTTGAGAGGGTTACGGCAAAAACTGGATGCACTTCGTGTACGAACTGGACAATCTCTTTCGAAGTGTGAGGGTTTCGGACGAAAACTCATCTGTTACAAAAGGATTTCAATTTTTTAAACATATTTGAACTCAAGACTTTTTCTGCATTCAATATGAACCATTCAAAACCACATCATCACTTTTCAAACCTTTTCTGACTTCATTTGCTATTTTTCATGCATTTCATGATTTATTTTGAGCTAAGATGACCCTAAGATTGAAAAGCACTGCAAATGAACTCTGAAATGTTGGCAAGGTTGGCATCGTATGATCATATCACCCACATAGCATGTGCTAAAAAGTTGAGAGGGTTACGGCAAAAACTGGATGCACTTCGTGTACAAACTGGACAATCTCTTTCGAAGTGTCAGGGTTTCGGATGAAAACTCATCTGTTACAAAAAGGATTTCAATTTTTTAAATATATTTGAACTCAAGACTTTTTCTGCATTCAATATGCACCATTCAAAACCACATCATCAATTTTCAAACCTTTTCTGACTTCATTTGCTATTTTTCATGCATTACATAATTTATTTTGAACTAAGATGACCCTGAGATTGAAAAGCACTGCAAATGAACTCTGAAATGGTTGCAAGCTTGGCATGGTATCATCATTTCACCCACATAGCATGTGCTAAAAAGTTGAGAGGGTTACGGCAAAAACTAGATGCACTTCGTGTACAAACTGGACAATCTCTTTCGAAGTGTTAGGGTTTCGGACGAAAACTCATCTGTTACAAAAGGATTTCAATTTTTTAAACATATTTGAACTCAAAACTTTTTCTGCATTCAATATGCACCATTCAAAGCCACATCATCACTTTTCAAACCTTTTCTGACTTCATTTGTATTTTTCATGCATTTCATGATTTATTTTGAACTAAGATGACCCTGAGATTGAAAAGCACTGCAAATGAACTCTGAAATGGTTGCAAGGTTGGCATGGTATCATCATTTCACCCACATAGCATGTGCTAAAAAGTTGAGAGGGTTACGGCAAAAACTGGATGCACTTCGTGTACAAACTGGACAATCTCTTTCGATGTGTCAGGGTTTTGGACGAAAACTCATCTGTTACGAAAGGATTTCAATTTTTTAAACATATTTGAACTCAAGACTTTTTCTGCATTCAATATGCACCATTCAAAGCCACATCATCACTTTTCAAACCTTTACTGACTTCGTTTGCTATTTTTCATGCATTTCATGATTTATTTTGAGCTAAGATGACCCTGAGATTGAGAAGCACTGCAAATGAACTCTGAAATGGTTGCAAGGTTGGCATGGTATCATCATTTCACCCACATATCATGTGCTAAAAAGTTGAGAGGGTTACGGCAAAAACTGGATGCACTTCATGTACAAACTGGACAATCTCTTTTGAAGTGTTAGGGTTTCGGACGAAAACTCATCTGTTACGAAAGGATTTCAATTTTTTAAACATATTTGAACTCAAGACTTTTTCTGCATTCAATATGCACCATTCAAAGCCACATCATCACTTTTCAAACCTTTTCTGACTCCATTTGCTATTTTTCATGCATTTCATGATTTATTTTGAGCTAAGATGACCCTCAGATTGAAAAGCACTGCAAATGAAGTCTGAAATGGTTGCAAGGTTGGCATGGTATCATCATTTCACCCACATAACATGTGCTGAAAAGTTGAGAGGGTTACGGCAAAAACTGGATGCACTTCATGTACAAACTGGACAATCTCTTTTGAGGTGTTAGGGTTTCGGACGAAAACTCATCTGTTACGAAAGGATTTCAATTTTTTAAACATATTTGAACTCAAGACTTTTTCTGCATTCAATATGCACCATTCAAAGCCACATCATCACTTTTCAAACCTTTTCCGACTTCATTTACTATGTTTCATGCATTTCATAATTTATTTTGAGCTAAGATGACCCTGAGATTGAAAAGCACTGCAAATGAAGTCTGAAATGTTTGCAATGTTGGCATGGTATCATCATATCACCCACATAGCATGTGCTAAAAAGTTGAGAGGGTTACGGCAAAAACTGGATGCACTTCGTGTACAAACTGGACAATCTCTATCGATGTGTCAGGGTTTCGGACGAAAACTCATCTGTTACAAAAGGATTTCAATTTTTAAATATATTTGAACTCAAGACTTTTTCTGCATTCAATATGCACCATTCAAAACCACATCATCACTTTTCAAACCTTTTCTGACTTCATTTGCTATTTTTCATGCATTTCATGATTTATTTTGAACTAAGATGACCCTGAGATTGAAAAGCACTGCAAATGAACTCTGAAATGGTTGCAAGCTTGGCATGGTATCATCTTTTCACCCACATAGCATGTGCTAAAAAGTTGAGAGGGTTACGGCAAAAACTGGATGCACTTCGTGTACAAACTGGACAATCTCTTTCGAAGTGTTAGGGTTTCGGACGAAAACTCATCTGTTACAAAAGGATTTCAATTTTTTAAAGATATTTGAACTCAAGACTTTTTATGCATTCAACATGCACCATTCAAAGCCACATCATCACTTTTCAAACCTTTTCTGACTTCATTTGCTATTTTTCATGCATTTCATGATTTATTTTGAACTAAGATGACCCTGCGATTGAAAAGCACTGCAAATGAACTCTGAAATGGTTGCAAGGTTGGCATGGTATCATCATTTCACCCACATAGCATGTGCTAAAAAGTTGAGAGGGTTACGGCAAAAACTGGATGCACTTCGTGTACAAACTGGACAATCTCCTTCGAAGTGTTAGGGTTTCGGACGAAAACTCATCTGTTACGAAAGGATTTCAATTTTTTAAACATATTTGAACTCAAGACTTTTTCTGCATTCAAGATGCACCATTCAAAGCCAAATCATCACTTTTCAAACCATTTCTGACTCCATTTGCTATTTTTCATGCATTTCATGATTTATTTTGAGCTAAGATGACCCTGAGATTGAAAAGCACTGCAAATGAAGTCTAAAATGGTTGCAAGGTTGGCATGGTATTATCATTTCACCCACATAGCATGTGCTGAAAAGTTGAGAGGGTTACGGCAAAAACTGGATGCACTTCGTGTACAAACTGGACAATCTCTTTTGAAGTGTCAGGGTTTCGGACGAAAACTCATCTGTTACGAAAGGATTTCAATTTTTTAAACATATTTGAACTCAAGACTTTTTCTGCATTCAATATGCACCATTCAAAGCCACATCATCACTTTTCAAACCTTTTCTGGCTTCATTTGCTATTTTTCATGCATTTCATAATTTATTTTCAGCTAAGATGACCCTGAGATTGAACAGCACTGCAAATGAACTCTGAAATGTTGGCAAGGTTGGCATGGTATGATCATATCACCCACATAGCATGTGCTAAAAAGTTGAGAGGGTTACGGCAAAAACTGGATGCACTTCGTGTACAAACTGGACAATCTCTTTCGAAGTGTCAGGGTTTCGGATGAAAACTCATCTGTTACAAAAAGGATTTCAATTTTTTAAATATATTTGAACTCAAGACTTTTTCTGCATTCAATATGCACCATTCAAAACCACATCATCAATTTTCAAACCTTTTCTGACTTCATTTGCTATTTTTCATGCATTACATAATTTATTTTGAACTAAGATGACCCTGAGATTGAAAAGCACTGCAAATGAACTCTGAAATGGTTGCAAGCTTGGCATGGTATCATCATTTCACCCACATAGCATGTGCTAAAAAGTTGAGAGGGTTACGGCAAAAACTAGATGCACTTCGTGTACAAACTGGACAATCTCTTTCGAAGTGTTAGGGTTTCGGACGAAAACTCATCTGTTACAAAAGGATTTCAATTTTTTAAACATATTTGAACTCAAAACTTTTTCTGCATTCAATATGCACCATTCAAAGCCACATCATCACTTTTCAAACCTTTTCTGACTTCATTTGTATTTTTCATGCATTTCATGATTTATTTTGAACTAAGATGACCCTGAGATTGAAAAGCACTGCAAATGAACTCTGAAATGGTTGCAAGGTTGGCATGGTATCATCATTTCACCCACATAGCATGTGCTAAAAAGTTGAGAGGGTTACGGCAAAAACTGGATGCACTTCGTGTACAAACTGGACAATCTCTTTCGAAGTGTCAGGGTTTTGGACGAAAACTCATCTGTTACGAAAGGATTTCAATTTTTTAAACATATTTGAACTCAAGACTTTTTCTGCATTCAATATGCACCATTCAAAGCCACATCATCACTTTTCAAACCTTTTCTGGCTTCATTTGCTATTTTTCATGCATTTCATGATTTATTTTGAACTAAGATGACCCTGAGATTGAAAAGCACTGCAAATGAACTCTGAAATGTTGGCAAGGTTGGCATGGTATGATCATATCACCCACATAGCATGTGCTAAAAAGTTGAGAGGGTTACGGCAAAAACTGGATGCACTTCGTGTACAAACTGGACAATCTCTTTCGAAGTGTTAGGGTTTCGGACGAAAACTCATCTGTTACGAAAGGATTTCAATTTTTTAAACATATTTGAACTCAAGAATTTTTATGCATTCAACATGCACCATTCAAAGCCACATCATCACTTTTCAAACCTTTTCTGACTTCATTTGCTATTTTTCATGCATTTCATGATTTATTTTGAACTAAGATGACCCTGAGATTGAAAAGCACTGCAAATGAACTCTGAAATGGTTGCAAGGTTGGCATGGTATCATCATTTCACCCACATAGCATGTGCTAAAAAGTTGAGAGGGTTACGGCAAAAACTGGATGCACTTCGTGTACAAACTGGACAATCTCTTTCGAAGTGTCAGGGTTTCGGATGAAAACTCATCTGTTACAAAAAGGACTTCAATTTTTTAAATATATTTGAACTCAAGACTTTTTCTGCATTCAATATGCACCATTCAAAACCACATCATCAATTTTCAAACCTTTTCTGACTTCATTTGCTATTTTTCATGCATTACATAATTTATTTTGAACTAAGATGACCCTGAGATTGAAAAGCACTGCAAATGAACTCTGAAATGGTTCCAAGCTTGGCATGGTATCATCATTTCACCCACATAGCATGTGCTAAAAAGTTGAGAGGGTTACGGCAAAAACTAGATGCACTTCGTGTACAAACTGGACAATCTCTTTCGAAGTGTTAGGGTTTCGGACAAAAACTCATCTGTTACAAAAGGATTTCAATTTTTTAAACATATTTGAACTCAAAACTTTTTCTGCATTCAATATGCACCATTCAAAGCCACATCATCACTTTTCAAACCTTTTCTGACTCCATTTGCTATTTTTCATGCATTTCATGATTTATTTTGAGCTAAGATGACCCTGAGATTGAAAAGCACTGTAAATGAAGTCTGAAATGGTTGCAAGGTTGGCATGGTATCATCATTTCACCCACATAGCATGTGCTAAAAAGTTGAGAGGGTTACGGCAAAAACTGGATGCACTTCGTGTACAAACTGGACAATCTCTTTCGAAGTGTCAGGGTTTTGGACGAAAACTCATCTGTTACGAAAGGATTTCAATTTTTTAAACATATTTGAACTCAAGACTTTTTCTGCATTCAATATGCACCATTCAAAGCCACATCATCACTTTTCAAACCTTTACTGACTTCGTTTGCTATTTTTCATGCATTTCATGATTTATTTTGAGCTAAGATGACCCTGAGATTGAAAAGCACTGCAAATGAACTCTGAAATGGTTGCAAGGTTGGCATGGTATCATCATTTCACCCACATAGCATGTGCTAAAAAGTTGAGAGGGTTACGGCAAAAACTGGATGCACTTCATGTACAAACTGGACAATCTCTTTTGAAGTGTTAGGGTTTCGGACGAAAACTCATCTGTTACGAAAGGATTTCAATTTTTTAAACATATTTGAACTCAAGACTTTTTCTGCATTCAATATGAACCATTCAAAGCCACATCATCACTTTTCAAACCTTTTCTGACTCCATTTGCTATTTTTCATGCATTTCATGATTTATTTTGAGCTAAGATGACCCTGAGATTGAAAAGCACTGCAAATGAAGTCTGAAATGGTTGCAAGGTTGGCATGGTATCATCATTTCACCCACATAGCATGTGCTGAAAAGTTGAGAGGGTTACGGCAAAAACTGGATGCACTTCATGTACAAACTGGACAATCTCTTTTGAGGTGTTAGGGTTTCGGACGAAAACTCATCTGTTACGAAAGGATTTCAATTTTTTAAACATATTTGAACTCAAGACTTTTTCTGCATTCAATATGCACCATTCAAAGCCACATCATCACTTTTCAAACCTTTTCTGACTTCATTTACTATGTTTCATGCATTTCATAATTTATTTTGAGCTAAGATGACCCTGAGATTGAAAAGCACTGCAAATGAAGTCTGAAATGTTTGCAATGTTGGCATGGTATCATCATATCACCCACATAGCATGTGCTAAAAAGTTGAGAGGGTTACGGCAAAAACTGGATGCACTTCGTGTACAAACTGGACAATCTCTTTCGAAGTGTGAGGGTTTCGGACGAAAACTCATCTGTTACAATAGGATTTCAATTTTTAAATATATTTGAACTCAAGACTTTTTCTGCATTCAATATGCACCATTCAAAACCACATCATCACTTTTCAAATCTTTTCTGACTTCATTTTCTATTTTTCATGCATTTCATGATTTATTTTGAACTAAGATGACCCTGAGATTGAAAAGCACTGCAAATGAACTCTGAAATGGTTGCAAGCTTGGCATGGTATCATCTTTTCACCCACATAGCATGTGCTAAAAAGTTGAGAGGGTTACGGCAAAAACTGGATGCACTTCGTGTACAAACTGGACAATCTCTTTCGAAGTGTTAGGGTTTCGGACGAAAACTCATCTGTTACAAAAGGATTTCAATTTTTTAATCATATTTGAACTCAAGACTTTTTATGCATTCAACATGCACCATTCAAAGCCACATCATCACTTTTCAAACCTTTTCTGACTTCATTTGCTATTTTTCATGCATTTCATGATTTATTTTGAACTAAGATGACCCTGAGATTGAAAAGCACTGCAAATGAACTCTGAAATGGTTGCAAGGTTGGCATGGTATCATTATTTCACCCACATAGCATGTGCTAAAAAGTTGAGAGGGTTACGGCAAAAACTGGATGCACTTCGTGTACAAACTGGACAATCTCTTTCGAAGTGTTAGGGTTTCGGACGAAAACTCATCTGTTATGAAAGGATTTCAATTTTTTAAACATATTTGAACTCAAGACTTTTTCTGCATTCAAGATGCACCATTCAAAGCCACATCATCACTTTTCAAACCATTTCTGACTCCATTTGGTATTTTTCATGCATTTCATGATTTATTTTGAGCTAAGATGACCCTGAGATTGAAAAGCACTGCAAATGAAGTCTAAAATGGTTGCAAGGTTGGCATGGTATTATCATTTCACCCACATAGCATGTGCTGAAAAGTTGAGAGGGTTACGGCAAAAACTGGATGCACTTCATGTACAAACTGGACAATCTCTTTTGAGGTGTTAGGGTTTCGGACGAAAACTCATCTGTTACGAAAGGATTTCAATTTTTTAAACATATTTGAACTCAAGACTTTTTCTGCATTCAATATGCACCTTTCAAAGCCACATCATCACTTTTCAAACCTTTTCTGACTTCATTTACTATGTTTCATGCATTTCATAATTTATTTTGAGCTAAGATGACCCTGAGATTGAAAAGCACTGCAAATGAAGTCTGAAATGTTTGCAATGTTGGCATGGTATCATCATATCACCCACATAGCATGTGCTAAAAAGTTGAGAGGGTTACGGCAAAAACTGGATGCACTTCGTGTACAAACTGGACAATCTCTTTCGAAGTGTCAGGGTTTCGGACGAAAATTCATCTGTTACAAAAGGATTTCAATTTTTAAATATATTTGAACTCAAGACTTTTTCTGCATTCAATATGCACCATTCAAAACCACATCATCAATTTTCAAACCTTTTCTGACTTCATTTGCTATTTTTCATGCATTACATAATTTATTTTGAACTAAAATGACCCTGAGATTGAAAAGCACTGCAAATGAACTCTGAAATGGTTCCAAGCTTGGCATGGTATCATCATTTCACCCACATAGCATGTGCTAAAAAGTTGAGAGGGTTACGGCAAAAACTAGATGCACTTCGTGTACAAACTGGACAATCTCTTTCGAAGTGTTAGGGTTTCGGACAAAAACTCATCTGTTACAAAAGGATTTCAATTTTTAAACATATTTGAACTCAAAACTTTTTCTGCATTCAATATGCACCATTCAAAGCCACATCATCACTTTTCAAACCTTTTCTGACTCCATTTGCTATTTTTCATGCATTTCATGATTTATTTTGAGCTAAGATGACCCTGAGATTGAAAAGCACTGTAAATGAAGTCTGAAATGGTTGCAAGGTTGGCATGGTATCATCATTTCACCCACATAGCATGTGCTAAAAAGTTGAGAGGGTTACGGCAAAAACTGGATGCACTTCGTGTACAAACTGGACAATCTCTTTCGAAGTGTCAGGGTTTTGGACGAAAACTCATCTGTTACGAAAGCATTTCAAATTTTTAAACATATTTGAACTCAAGACTTTTTCTGCATTCAATATGCACCATTCAAAGCCACATCATCACTTTTCAAACCTTTACTGACTTCGTTTGCTATTTTTCATGCATTTCATGATTTATTTTGAGCTAAGATGACCCTGAGATTGAAAAGCACTGCAAATGAACTCTGAAATGGTTGCAAGGTTGGCATGTTATCATCATTTCACCCACATAGCATGTGCTAAAAAGTTGAGAGGGTTATGGCAAAAACTGGATGCACTTCATGTACAAACTGGACAATCTCTTTTGAAGTGTTAGGGTTTCGGACGAAAACTCATCTGTTACGAAAGGATTTCAATTTTTTAAACATATTTGAACTCAAGACTTTTTCTGCATTCAATATGAACCATTCAAAGCCACATCATCACTTTTCAAACCTTTTCTGACTCCATTTGCTATTTTTCATGCATTTCATGATTTATTTTGAGCTAAGATGACCCTGAGATTGAAAAGCACTGCAAATGAAGTCTGAAATGGTTGCAAGGTTGGCATGGTATCATCATTTCACCCACATAGCATGTGCTGAAAAGTTGAGAGGGTTACGGCAAAAACTGGATGCACTTCATGTACAAACTGGACAATCTCTTTTGAGGTGTTAGGGTTTCGGACGAAAACTCATCTGTTACGAAAGGATTTCAATTTTTTAAACATATTTGAACTCAAGACTTTTTCTGCATTCAATATGCACCATTCAAAGCCACATCATCACTTTTCAAACCTTTTCTGACTTCATTTACTATGTTTCATGCATTTCATAATTTATTTTGAGCTAAGATGACCCTGAGATTGAAAAGCACTGCAAATGAAGTCTGAAATGTTTGCAATGTTGGCATGGTATCATCATATCACCCACATAGCATGTGCTAAAAAGTTGAGAGGGTTACGGCAAAAACTGGATGCACTTCGTGTACAAACTGGACAATCTCTTTCGAAGTGTCAGGGTTTCGGACGAAAACTCATCTGTTACAAAAGGATTTCAATTTTTAAATATATTTGAACTCAAGACTTTTTCTGCATTCAATATGCACCATTCAAAACCACATCATCACTTTTCAAATCTTTTCTGACTTCATTTGCTTTTTTTCATGCATTTCATGATTTATTTTGAACTAAGATGACCCTGAGATTTAAAAGCACTGCAAATGAACTCTGAAATGGTTGCAAGCTTGGCATGGTATCATCTTTTCACCCACATAGCATGTGCTAAAAAGTTGAGAGGGTTACGGCAAAAACTAGATGCACTTCGTGTACAAACTGGACAATCTCTTTCGAAGTGTTAGGGTTTCGGACGAAAACTCATCTGTTACAAAAGGATTTCAATTTTTTAAACATATTTGAACTCAAGACTTTTTATGCATTCAACATGCACCATTCAAAGCCACATCATCACTTTTCAAACCTTTTCTGACTTCATTTGCTATTTATCATGCATTTCATGATTTATTTTGAACTAAGATGACCCTGAGATTGAAAAGCACTGCAAATGAACTCTGAAATGGTTGCAAGGTTGGCATGGTATCATCATTTCACCCACATAGCATGTGCTAAAAAGTTGAGAGGGTTACGGCAAAAACTGGATGCACTTCGTGTACAAACTGGACAATCTCTTTCGAAGTGTTAGGGTTTCGGACGAAAACTCATCTGTTATGAAAGGATTTCAATTTTTTAAACATATTTGAACTCAAGACTTTTTCTGCATTCAAGATGCACCATTCAAAGCCACATCATCACTTTTCAAACCATTTCTGACTCCATTTGCTATTTTTCATGCATTTCATGATTTATTTTGAGCTAAGATGACCCTGAGATTGAAAAGCACTGCAAATGAAGTCTAAAATGGTTGCAAGGTTGGCATGGTATTATCATTTCACCCACATAGCATGTGCTGAAAAGTTGAGAGGGTTACGGCAAAAACTGGATGCACTTCATGTACAAACTGGACAATCTCTTTTGAGGTGTTAGGGTTTCGGACGAAAACTCATCTGTTACGAAAGGATTTCAATTTTTTAAACATATTTGAACTCAAGACTTTTTCTGCATTCAATATGCACCATTCAAAGCCACATCATCACTTTTCAAACCTTTTCTGACTTCATTTACTATGTTTCATGCATTTCATAATTTATTTTGAGCTAAGATGACCCTGAGATTGAAAAGCACTGCAAATGAAGTCTGAAATTTTTGCAATGTTGGCATGGTATCATCATATCACCCACATAGCATGTGCTAAAAAGTTGAGAGGGTTACGGCAAAAACTGGATGCACTTCGTGTACAAACTGGACAATCTCTTTCGAAGTGTCAGGGTTTCGGACGAAAATTCATCTGTTACAAAAGGATTTCAATTTTTAAATATATTTGAACTCAAGACTTTTTCTGCATTCAATATGCACCATTCAAAACCACATCATCACTTTTCAAATCTTTTCTGACTTCATTTGCTATTTTTCATGCATTTCATGATTTATTTTGAACTAAGATGACCCTGAGATTGAAAAGCACTGCAAATGAACTCTGAAATGGTTGCAAGCTTGGCATGGTATCATCTTTTCACCCACATAGCATGTGCTAAAAAGTTGAGAGGGTTACGGCAAAAACTGGATGCACTTCGTGTACAAACTGGACAATCTCTTTCGAAGTGTTAGGGTTTCGGACGAAAACTCATCTGTTACAAAAGGATTTCAATTTTTTAAACATATTTGAACTCAAGACTTTTTATGCATTCAACATGCACCATTCAAAGCCACATCATCACTTTTCAAACCTTTTCTGACTTCATTTGCTATTTTTCATGCATTTCATGATTTATTTTGAACTAAGATGACCCTGAGATTGAAAAGCACTGCAAATGAACTCTGAAATGGTTGCAAGGTTGGCATGGTATCATCATTTCACCCACATAGCATGTGCTAAAAAGTTGAGAGGGTTACGGCAAAAACTGGATGCACTTCGTGTACAAACTGGACAATCTCTTTCGAAGTGTGAGGGTTTCGGACGAAAACTCATCTGTTACGAAAGGATTTCAATTTTTTAAACATATTTGAACTCAAGACTTTTTCTGCATTCAAGATGCACCATTCAAAGCCACATCATCACTTTTCAAACCATTTCTGACTCCATTTGCTATTTTTCATGCATTTCATGATTTATTTTGAGCTAAGATGACCCTGAGATTGAAAAGCACTGCAAATGAAGTCTGAAATGGTTGCAAGGTTGGCATGGTATTATCATTTCACCCACATAGCATGTGCTGAAAAGTTGAGAGGGTTACGGCAAAAACTGGATGCACTTCGTGTACAAACTGGACAATCTCTTTTGAAGTGTCAGGGTTTCGGACGAAAACTCATCTGTTACGAAAGGATTTCAATTTTTTAAACATATTTGAACTCAAGACTTTTTCTGCATTCAATATGCACCATTCAAAGCCACATCATCACTTTTCAAACCTTTTCTGGCTTCATTTGCTATTTTTCATGCATTTCATAATTTATTTTGAGCTAAGATGACCCTGAGATTGAAAAGCACTGCAAATGAACTCTGAAATGTTGGCAAGGTTGGCATGGTATGATCATATCACCCACATAGCATGTGCTAAAAAGTTGAGAGGGTTACGGCAAAAACTGGATGCACTTCGTGTACAAACTGGACAATCTCTTTCGAAGTGTCAGGGTTTCAGATGAAAACTCATCTGTTACAAAAAGGATTTCAATTTTTTAAATATATTTGAACTCAAGACTTTTTCTGCATTCAATATGCACCATTCAAAACCACATCATCAATTTTCAAACCTTTTCTGACTTCATTTGCTATTTTTCATGCATTACATAATTTATTTTGAACTAAGATGACCCTGAGATTGAAAAGCACTGCAAATGAACTCTGAAATGGTTGCAAGCTTGGCATGGTATCATCATTTCACCCACATAGCATGTTCTAAAAAGTTGAGAGGGTTACGGCAAAAACTAGATGCACTTCGTGTACAAACTGGACAATCTCTTTCGAAGTGTTAGGGTTTCGGACGAAAACTCATCTGTTACCAAAGGATTTCAATTTTTTAAACATATTTGAACTCAAAACTTTTTCTGCATTCAATATGCACCATTCAAAGCCACATCATCACTTTTCAAACCTTTTCTGACTTCATTTGTATTTTTCATGCATTTCATGATTTATTTTGAACTAAGATGACCCTAAGATTGAAAAGCACTGCAAATGAACTCTGAAATGGTTGCAAGGTTGGCATGGTATCATCATTTCACCCACATAGCATGTGCTAAAAAGTTGAGAGGATTACGGCAAAAACTGGATGCACTTCGTGTACAAACTGGACAATCTCTTTCGAAGTGTTAGGGTTTCGGACGAAAACTCATCTGTTATGAAAGGATTTCAATTTTTTAAACATATTTGAACTCAAGACTTTTTCTGCATTCAATATGCACCTTTCAAAGCCACATCATCACTTTTCAAACCATTTCTGACTCCATTTGCTATTTTTCATGCATTTCATGATTTATTTTGAGCTAAGATGACCCTGAGATTGAAAAGCACTGTAAATGAAGTCTGAAATGGTTGCAAGGTTGGCATGGTATCATCATTTCACCCACATAGCATGTGCTGAAAAGTTGAGAGGGTTACGGCAAAAACTGGATGCACTTCGTGTACAAACTGGACAATCTCTTTCGAAGTGTCAGGGTTTCGGACGAAAACTCATCTGTTACGAAAGGATTTCAATTTTTTAAACATATTTGAACTCAAGACTTTTTCTGCATTCAATATGCACCATTCAAAGCAACATCATCACTTTTCAAACCTTTTCTGACTTCATTTGCTATTTTTCATGCATTTCATGATTTATTTTGAGCTCAGATGACCTTGAGATTGAAAAGCACTACAAATGAGCTCTGAAATGGTTGCAAGGTTGGCATGGTATCATCATTTCACCCACATAGCATGTGCTAAAAAGTTGAGAGGGTTACGGCAAAAACTGGATGCACTTCGTGTACAAACTGGACAATCTCTTTCGAAGTGTTAGGGTTTCGGACGAAAACTCATCTGTTACGAAAGGATTTCAATTTTTTAAACATATTTGAACTCAAGAATTTTTATGCATTCAACATGCACCATTCAAAGCCACATCATCACTTTTCAAACCTTTTCTGACTTCATTTGCTATTTTTCATGCATTTCATGATTTATTTTGAACTAAGATGACCCTGAGATTGAAAAGCACTGCAAATGAACTCTGAAATGGTTGCAAGGTTGGCATGGTATCATCATTTCACCCACATAGCATGTGCTAAAAAGTTGAGAGGGTTACGGCAAAAACTGGATGCACTTCGTGTACAAACTGGACAATCTCTTTCGAAGTGTTAGGGTTTCGGACGAAAACTCATCTGTTACGAAAGGATTTCAATTTTTTAAACATATTTGAACTCAAGACTTTTTCTGCATTCAATATGCACCATTCAAAGCCACATCATCACTTTTCAAACCTTTTCTGACTCCATTTGCTATTTTTCATGCATATCATGATTTATTTTGAGCTAAGATGACCCTGAGTTTGAAAAGCACTGCAAATGAAGTCTGAAATGGTTGCAAGGTTGGCATGGTATCATCATTTCACCCACATAGCATGTGCTGAAAAGTTGAGAGGGTTACGGCAAAAACTGGATGCACTTCATGTACAAACTGGACAATCTCTTTTGAGGTGTTAGGGTTTCGGACGAAAACTCATCTGTTACGAAAGGATTTCAATTTTTTAAACATATTTGAACTCAAGACTTTTTCTGCATTCAATATGCACCATTCAAAGCCACATCATCACTTTTCAAACCTTTTCTGACTTCATTTACTATGTTTCATGCATTTCATAATTTATTTTGAGCTAAGATGACCCTGAGATTGAAAAGCACTGCAAATGAAGTCTGAAATGTTTGCAATGTTGGCATGGTATCATCATATCACCCACATAGCATGTGCTAAAAAGTTGAGAGGGTTACGGCAAAAACTGGATGCACTTCGTGTACAAACTGGACAATCTCTTTCGAAGTGTCAGGGTTTCGGACGAAAACTCATCTGTTACAAAAGGATTTCAATTTTTAAATATATTTGAACTCAAGACTTTTTCTGCATTCAATATGCACCATTCAAAACCACATCATCACTTTTCAAACCTTTTCTGACTTCATTTGCTATTTTTCATGCATTTCATGATTTATTTTGAACTAAGATGACCCTGAGATTGAAAAGCACTGCAAATGAACTCTGAAATGGTTGCAAGCTTGGCATGGTATCATCTTTTCACCCACATAGCATGTGCTAAAAAGTTGAGAGGGTTACGGCAAAAACTGGATGCACTTCGTGTACAAACTGGACAATCTCTTTCGAAGTGTTAGGGTTTCGGACGAAAACTCATCTGTTACAAAAGGATTTCAATTTTTTAAACATATTTGAACTCAAGACTTTTTATGCATTCAACATGCACCATTCAAAGCCACATCATCACTTTTCAAACCTTTTCTGACTTCATTTGCTATTTTTCATGCATTTCATGATTTATTTTGAACTAAGATGATCCTGAGATTGAAAAGCACTGCAAATGAACTCTGAAATGGTTGCAAGGTTGGCATGGTATCATCATTTCACCCACATAGCATGTGCTAAAAAGTTGAGAGGGTTACGGCAAAAACTGGATGCACTTCGTGTACAAACTGGACAATCTCTTTCGAAGTGTTAGGGTTTCGGACGAAAACTCATCTGTTACGAAAGGATTTCAATTTTTTAAACATATTTGAACTCAAGACTTTTTCTGCATTCAAGATGCACCATTCAAAGCCACATCATCACTTTTCAAACCATTTCTGACTCCATTTGCTATTTTTCATGCATTTCATGATTTATTTTGAGCTAAGATGACCCTGAGATTGAAAAGCACTGCAAATGAAGTCTAAAATGGTTGCAAGGTTGGCATGGTATTATCATTTCACCCACATAGCATGTGCTGAAAAGTTGAGAGGGTTACGGCAAAAACTGGATGCACTTCATGTACAAACTGGACAATCTCTTTTGAGGTGTTAGGGTTTCGGACGAAAACTCATCTGTTACGAAAGGATTTCAATTTTTTAAACATATTTGAACTCAAGACTTTTTCTGCATTCAATATGCACCATTCAAAGCCACATCATCACTTTTCAAACCTTTTCTGACTTCATTTGCTATTTTTCATGCATTTCATGATTTATTTTGAGCTAAGATGACCCTGAGATTGAAAAGCACTGCAAATGAAGTCTGAAATGGTTGCAAGGTTGGCAGGGTATTATCATTTCACCCACATAGCATGTGCTGAAAAGTTGAGAGGGTTACGGCAAAAACTGGATGCACTTCGTGTACAAACTGGACAATCTCTTTTGAAGTGTCAGGGTTTCGGACGAAAAGTCATCTGTTACGAAAGGATTTCAATTTTTTAAACATATTTGAGCTCAAGACTTTTTCTGCATTCAATATGCACCATTCAAAGCCACATCATCACTTTTCAAACCTTTTCTGGCTTCATTTGCTATTTTTCATGCATTTCATAATTTATTTTGAGCTAAGATGACCCTGAGATTGAAAAGCACTGCAAATGAACTCTGAAATGTTGGCAAGGTTGGCATGGTATGATCATATCACCCACATAGCATGTGCTAAAAAGTTGAGAGGGTTACGGCAAAAACTGGATGCACTTCGTGTACAAACTGGACAATCTCTTTCGAAGTGTCAGGGTTTCGGATGAAAACTCATCTGTTACAAAAAGGATTTCAATTTTTTAAATATATTTGAACTCAAGACTTTTTCTGCATTCAATATGCACCATTCAAAACCACATCATCAATTTTCAAACCTTTTCTGACTTCATTTGCTATTTTTCATGCATTACATAATTTATTTTGAACTAAGATGACCCTGAGATTGAAAAGCACTTCAAATGAACTCTGAAATGGTTGCAAGCTTGGCATGTTATCATCATTTCACCCACATAGCATGTGCTAAAAAGTTGAGAGGGTTACGGCAAAAACTAGATGCACTTCGTGTACAAACTGGACAATCTCTTTCGAAGTGTTAGGGTTTCGGACGAAAACTCATCTGTTACAAAAGGATTTCAATTTTTTAAACATATTTGAACTCAAAACTTTTTCTGCATTCAATATGCACCATTCAAAGCCACATCATCACTTTTCAAACCTTTTCTGACTTCATTTGTATTTTTCATACATTTCATGATTTATTTTGAACTAAGATGACCTTGAGATTGAAAAGCACTGCAAATGAACTCTGAAATGGTTGCAAGGTTGGCATGGTATCATCATTTCACCCACATAGCATGTGCTAAAAAGTTGAGAGGGTTACGGCAAAAACTGGATGCACTTCGTGTACAAACTGGACAATCTCTTTCGAAGTGTTAGGGTTTCGGACGAAAACTCATCTGTTATGAAAGGATTTCAATTTTTTAAACATATTTGAACTCAAGACTTTTTCTGCATTCAATATGCACCATTCAAAGCCACATCATCACTTTTCATACCATTTCTGACTCCATTTGCTATTTTTCATGCATTTCATGATTTATTTTGAGCTAAGATGACCCTGAGATTGAAAAGCACTGCAAATGAACTCTGATATGGTTGCAAGGTTGGCATGGTATCATCATTTCACCCACATAGCATGTGCTAAAAAGTTGAGAGGGTTACGGCAAAAACTGGATGCACTTCGTGTACAAACTGGACAATCTCTTTCGAAGTGTTAGGGTTTCGGACGAAAACTCATCTGTTATGAAAGGATTTCAATTTTTTAAACATATTTGAAATCAAGACTTTTTCTGCATTCAATATGCACCATTCAAAGCCACATCATCACTTTTCAAACCATTTCTGACTCCATTTGCTATTTTTCATGCATTTCATGATTTATTTTGAGCTAAGATGACCCTGAGATTGAAAAGCACTGTAAATGAAGTCTGAAATGGTTGCAAGGTTGGCATGGTATCATCATTTCACCCACATAGCATGTGCTGAAAAGTTGAGAGGGTTACGGCAAAAACTGGATGCACTTCGTGTACAAACTGGACAATCTCTTTCGAAGTGTCAGGGTTTCGGACGAAAACTCATCTGTTACGAAAGGATTTCAATTTTTTAAACATATTTGAACTCAAGACTTTTTCTGCATTCAATATGCACCATTCAAAACCACCTCATCACTTTTCAAACCTTTTCTGACTTCATTTCCTATTTTTCATGCATTTCATGATTTATTTTGAGCTAAGATGACCTTGAGATTGAAAAGCACTACAAATGAGCTCTGAAATGGTTGCAAGGTTGGCATGGTATCATCATTTCACCCACATAGCATGTGCTAAAAAGTTGAGAGGGTTACGGCAAAAACTGGATGCACTTCGTGTACAAACTGGACAATCTCTTTCGAAGTGTTAGGGTTTCGGACGAAAACTCATCTGTTACGAAAGGATTTCAATTTTTTAAACATATTTGAACTCAAGAATTTTTATGCATTCAACATGCACCATTCAAAGCCACATCATCACTTTTCAAACCTTTTCTGACTTCATTTGCTATTTTTCATGCATTTCATGATTTATTTTGAACTAAGATGACCCTGAGATTGAAAAGCACTGCAAATGAACTCTGAAATGGTTGCAAGGTTGGCATGGTATCATCATTTCACCCACATAGCATGTGCTAAAAAGTTGAGAGGGTTACGGCAAAAACTGGATGCACTTCGTGTACAAACTGGACAATCTCTTTCGAAGTGTTAGGGTTTCGGACGAAAACTCATCTGTTACGAAAGGATTTCAATTTTTTAAACATATTTGAACTCAAGACTTTTTCTGCATTCAATATGCACCATTCAAAGCCACATCATCACTTTTCAAACCTTTTCTGACTCCATTTGCTATTTTTCATGCATTTCATGATTTATTTTGAGCTAAGATGACCCTGAGATTGAAAAGCACTGCAAATGAACTCTGATATGGTTGCAAGGTTGGCATGGTATCATCATTTTACCCACATAGCATGTGCTAAAAAGTTGAGAGGGTTACGAAAAAAACTGGATGCACTTCGTGTACAAACTGGACAATCTCTTTCGAAGTGTTAGGGTTTCGGACGAAAACTCATCTGTTACGAAAGGATTTCAATTTTTTAAACATATTTGAACTCAAGACTTTTTCTGCATTCAATATGCACCATTCAAAGCCACATCATCACTTTTCAAACCTTTTCTGACTCCATTTGCTATTTTTCATGCATTTCATGATTTATTTTGAGCTAAGATGACCCTGAGATTGAAAAGCACTGCAAATGAAGTCTGAAATGGTTGCAAGGTTGGCATGGTATGATCATATCACCCACATAGCATGTGCTGAAAAGTTGAGAGGGTTACGGCAAAAACTGGATGCACTTCGTGTACAAACTGGACAATCTCTTTCGAAGTGTCAGGGTTTCGGACGAAAACTCATCTGTTACAAAAGGATTTCAATTTTTTAAATATATTTGAACTCAAGACTTTTTCTGTATTCAATATGCACCATTCAAAACCACATCATCACTTTTCAAACCTTTTCTGACTTCATTTGCTATATTTCAAGCATTTCATGATTTATTTTGAACTAAGATGACCCTGAGATTGAAAAGCACTACAAATGAACTCTGAAATGGTTGCAAGGTTGGCATGGTATCATCATTTCACCCACATAGCATGTGCTAAAAAGTTGAGAGGGTTACGGCAAAAACTGGATGCACTTCGTGTACAAACTGGACAATCTCTTTCGAAGTGTTAGGGTTTCGGACGAAAACTCATCTGTTACAAAAGGATTTTAATTTTTTAAACATATTTGAACTCAAGACTTTTTCTGCATTCAATATGCACCATTCAAAGCCACATCATCACTTTTCAAACCTTTTCTGACTTCATTTGCTATTTTTCATGCATTTCATGATTTATTTTGAGCTAAGATGACCCTGAGATTGAAAAGCACTGCAAATGAAGTCTGAAATGGTTGCAAGGTTGGCATGGTATCATCATTTCACCCACATAGCATGTGCTAAAAAGTTGAGAGGGTTACGGCAAAAACTGGATGCACTTCGTGTACAAACTGGACAATCTCTTTCGAAGTGTTAGGGTTTCGGACGAAAACTCATCTGTTACGAAAGGATTTCAATTTTTTAAACATATTTGAACTCAAGACTTTTTCTGCATTCAATATGCACCATTCAAAGCCACATCATCACTTTTCAAACCATTTCTGACTCCATTTGCTATTTTTCATGCATTTCATGATTTATTTTGAGCTAAGATGACCCTGAGATTGAAAAGCACTGCAAATGAACTCTGAAATGGTTGCAAGGTTGGCATGGTATCATCATTTCACCCACATAGCATGTGCTAAAAAGTTGAGAGGGTTACGGCAAAAACTGGATGCACTTCGTGTACAAACTGGACAATCTCTTTCGAAGTGTTAGGGTTTCGGACGAAAACTCATCTGTTACGAAAGGATTTCAATTTTTTAAACATATTTGAACTCAAGACTTTTTCTGCATTCAATATGCACCATTCAAAGCCACATCATCACTTTTCAAACCTTTTCTGAATTCATTTGCTATTTTTCATGCATTTCATGATTTATTTTGAGCTAAGATGACCCTGAGATTGAAAAACACTGCAAATGAAGTCTGAAATGGTTGCAAGGTTGGCATGGTATGATCATATCACCCACATAGCATGTGCTGAAAAGTTGAGAGGGTTACGGCAAAAACTGGATGCACTTCGTGTACAAACTGGACAATCTCTTTCGAAGTGTCAGGGTTTCGGACGAAAACTCATCTGTTACGAAAGGATTTCAAATTTTTAAACATATTTGAACTCAAGACTTTTTCTGCATTCAATATGCACCATTCAAAGCCACATCATCACTTTTCAAACCTTTTCTGACTCCATTTGCTATTTTTCATGCATTTCATGATTTATTTTGAGCTAAGATGACCCTGAGATCGAAAAGCACTGCAAATGAAGTCTGAAATGGTTACAAGGTTGGCATGGTATGATCATATCACCCACATAGCATGTGCTAAAAAGTTGAGAGGGTTACGGAAAAAACTGGATGCACTTCGTGTACAAACTGGACAATCTCTTTCGAAGTGTCAGGGTTTCGGACGAAAACTCATGTGTTACGAAAGGATTACAATTTTTTAAACATATTTGAACTCAAGACTTTTTCTGCATTCAATATGCACCATTCAAAGCCACATCATCACTTTTCAAACCTTTTCTGACTTCATTTGCTATTTTTCCTGCATTTCATGATTTATTTTGAGCTAAGATGACCCTGAGATTGAAAAGCACTGCAAATGAACTCTGAAATGGTTGCAAGGTTGGCATGGTATCATCATTTCACCCACATAGTATGTGCTAAAAAGTTGAGAGGGTTACGGCAAAAACTGGATGCACTTCGTGTACAAACTGGACAATCTCTTTCGAAGTGTTAGGGTTTAGGATGAAAACTCATTTATTACGAAAGGATTTCAATTTTTTAAACATATTTGAACTCAAGACTTTTTTTGCATTCAATATGCACCATTCAAAGCCACATCATCACTTTTCAAACCTTTTCTGACTCCATTTGCTATTTTTCATGCATTTCATGATTTATTTTGAGCTAAGATGACCCTGAGATTGAAAAGCAATGCAAATGAAGTCTGAAATTGTTGCAAGGTTGGCATGGTATCATCATTTCACCCACATAGCATGTGCTGAAAAGTTGAGAGGGTTACGTCAAAAACTGGATGCACTTCGTGTACAAACTGGACAATCTCTTTCGAAGTGTCAGGGTTTCGGACGAAAACTCATCTGTTACAAAAGGATTTCAATTTTTTAAATATATTTGAATTCAAGACTTTTTCTGCATTCAATATGCACCATTCAAAACCACATCATCACTTTTCACACCTTTTCTGACTTCATTTACTATGTTTCATGCATTTCATGATTTATTTTGAGCTAACATGACCCTGAGATTGAAAAGCACTGCAAATGAACTCTGAAATGGTTTGTGACACCCTGGGCTTATGCTACAGTGATCATTGTAATTAAGCTACAGTAATTATCATGAACGGTGTCTAGTTATTTTGCTAAGTGAAGTTTGATCAAGTTGAAGTTCAAATTTCAGTTCTATTTCCTTTTCAAAATGCCTAGGAATTAAGGTGATAAAATAAATCCTCAAATAATAAAAGTAAAATGTTCCAAATGAATGGATTATTCTAAAACAAAACATGTTGAGGAAAACAACATCACCAAGTCTCTGGATTGGACACTCCAACAAAACTGTGACTGAAACCAATTTTTAAAGCAATTTAAAATCATTTTGAAAATTGGGACAGATTCTAAAAATGCCCAAAATGGGTTTGGCCCTCCACTATGTTGCAAGATATTTGTTGGACCCCATGTCTCATTTTTACTAATTGGAATAATGGTCTAAAAGAAATAAAAACAGAAGTGGAAAAATATAAAAGTAAAAGCACCCCCCCCACCGGCCCAACTGGGCCACAGCCCAGCCAGGCCGGCCCAGCTGGGCCACCCCACCCCCACCTTATCCCCATCACGGACAAACCCTAGCCCCCGACGCCCCCATTCCCCCCCCCCCTCGCCTCCCGTTCCCTCTCTTTCTCCCTCCCCTTCCCCGATCCGATCTGGATCGGGAAGGGCCCGACCCCGTCGCCCCGCTGCCGGCTCCTCTCGTCGTCTCCTCCCTCTCCGCGTTGGCCCGCCGCCACCGGCGCCCTCCCCGGTGCCGCCTCGACCTCCTCGAGCCCGCGCCCGACGCCTCTGCGCCACCTCACCGTCGCCGCTCGCCTCCCCAACCTCCTCCCCGTCGGCTGACCCCGAGCCCCGCTGCTCTCCTCGCCGGTGAGCCCGTCGGGCTCCTCCCATCCCTCTCGCTTGCCGCGGCTCCCCCTCGCCTCCCCGCGCCCTCCTTGCGCTCGTCGCACCGGCGTCGCCACCGCGGCCATGCCCCGGGCGTCCGCGCGCACACGCCCCCGCGCACGCCTGCACCCGCACGCGCCCGCGCTTCGTGGTCCTCCCCGTGCGCCCGCACGCGCGCGCCACCACCGGCCGCCCTCCCCTGCCTCCTCCCCGCCGTCGTCGGCCACTGGGGCTTGCCCCCCCCCTCGCACCCACCGCCGCTGGCCTCGCCTTCGCTTCGGCTATCGCCGCGCCCGCGCGCGCGTCCGTAGACACCGGGCACCCGGACATGTCCGGTGCCCAAAAGGGGCTGGCCCGGACACGTCCGCCCCTGTCTATGACAGATGGGGCCCGCCCCAAAATGTTTAATTAAAAAAAAGAAAATAGAAATAGATAATAGATAAAAATAAATATTAATTAATTAATTAATTGATTTACTAATTAATTAACTTAATTAATACTGTTTTAATTAACTAATTAGGTTTGATTAAGCTAATCTATTTATTAATTAACCTAATCAGTGGATGACATGTGGGGTCCACCCCCCCCATTAGCACTAATTTGAGTAATTAATTAATCTGCTAATTAATTAATTAAACAGTAATAATACTGTTTTGGATAATTCTATTTATTAATTAAAAGAAATTCAGAAATTGATTAAATCTTTAATAATTATTATAAAATAAACTGTAGCTCGGATTAAAAAGTTTTGAACATGAAAGTTGCTCAGAACAACGAGACGAATCCGGATACGCAGTCCGTTATTCTGTCAGATGTCCCTAGCATAGCAGACATACAACTTTTCGCCTGTTTCTGGCAGGTGAATAGTGCATGACTTTAATAAAATAATTCCGGATAAATCCCTAAATTAACTAGAGCACTTAGATAAGCAGTATATCACCCTGCACTGCATCCTAGCTGGCACATGCCTCTACTATCGTAGGCATGGAGTTGTCCCCCTCTGATTCGTCTGTCCGATAAAACAGCAGACCCGGGAAATATCGTCACATATTCTCCCGCTTCATCTAAGACGTGTAGTACCGCGTTAGTGCATGCCTAGCTAAGCATATTGCCATGTCATGCATCATGTTGCATCTGTGTGCTTTGTATTTATTGTTTCTTCCCCCTCTTCTCTTCGGTAGACCCCGAGGCTGACGGAGCTGTCGGGTACGACTACGCGACTGACGATCAGCCCTTTGCCGCAGAGCAGCAAGGCAAGCAAAACCCCCTTGAGCATTCCGGTTTCACCCACCTCTCTCCCTCTGATGCTTGCATTAGAATTTTGCTACTATATTAGTTAGCTCCTATTCTGATGCATAGCCTGATTTTGATGAACTGCTACTGCACTTATTGTAATATCAACTGCCTAGAATAGGTGGAACAGTGAACCCCTGAGACCCCTTAGTCCCAGTTGCCCCTGCTTGATCATCGACGACACCGAGGACGTGAAGACAGAAGACTAAGTCATTATGACTGACAAGCCGTTACCGACACAGCACCACACACCCCTTTTGTAGGGCACTGCAGAGCTACCATCGAGTGCCGAGGGCTGTAGCGTAGTTATCGGTAATGGGTATCGAGGGTGATTCCTCCCTTCCATTTACCGGTAACGACTCTTGTCTTACTCTTACCTCGAGTGGGGACCATCGAGGGTGATTCCTCGGATCTCCACTTGGCGTATAGCCACACAGTTACTATGACCGGGGTGAGTGATACATGTTAAAGACGGGTCGGCCCCAAGGGTACCCGCGAGAGATATTGGTGGGATGCGCCGTAAGGCATCCGGATACTTGGTGGGGTGCGCCGGAAGGCACTCGAGTGTTCTTGGCGGGGCGACGAGCTGCAATATGTTCGAGCTTGCCCCGCACTTAATAAATTGCTAATGGGTTGGGTGCTGGATCTGAGTTAGGTCATTGGCCTTAATATGCACTAACCTTCGCGTGGGGTAGTTATGGGCACTCAGCGTCGTTGTATCAGCCGAAGCTCTTCGGACGTCAGCAATGGAGCGGCGCGCGACGGATTGGGCTGGAACGTACAGCTCTGGAGTGGAGTGTACTAGGTCTGTTTCCGGCCGCGTACGCACCGTGCAGGTGTGCAAAGGGTGATTGGGCCCATGACCCCTGAGCGCATAGGATTTAGACCGGCGGGCTGGCCTCTGCGATGAGTCTAGGTGGGGCGACGACGTGCTGATATCCCGAGGCCGGGCATGACCCAGGAAAGTGTGTCCGGCCGGAGGTGACTCAGACGCGTTGGGGAATATGTGGTGCACCCCTGCAGGGATGAAATATCTATTCGAATAGCCGTGTCCACGGTAGCAGGACGACTTGGAAAGGTGCTATGACCTTATACAACTTTAATCATAACTTAATTTAAAATGAATTTTGGCTCCGGGATTGCTTCCTCACAGGGAGACGAGGAAGGATCTCTGGGCGTGTTACTTAATTAAAATTGCTACAACAATATGACTATGTATATGAGATGCAGGTCTACTCTCTTCTCATGCTGCAAGATGCTGAAGATGCTAGTCTTCGATAGGACTAGGTCTTCTCCCTATTCTTGCTTTCTGCAGTCAGTCCAGAGATACCCCTTTCACTGAGAATGATGCATATCTAGCTTAGCTCTGATATAAGTCTTGCGAGTACTTTGGATGAGTACTCACAGCTGCTTTGCTCCCCTTTTCCCCTTCGATACGTTGCTGCGTTCAGAGGTTGGAGCCCCGGAGATGGAGTTCGCTGGAGACGGCTACTACACCGCCGATGGAGCTTACTACTATGTGGAGACCGCCGACGCTCAGGAGTAGTTAGGAGGTTCCCAGGCAGGAGGCCTCGCCTCTTTCGATCCGTTATCTTATGTTTGTGCTAGCCTTCTTAAGGCACCCTTGTCTAACTCTATGTCTGTACTCAGATATTGTTGCTTTCGCTGACTCGTGCTCGTCAGAGCTTTATATTCGAGCCCTCGAGGCCCCTGGCTTGTAATATTAAGCTGTATGACTTTGCATTTGTGTCTTTGTCGTGTTGTGGTACTAATCAGTGAGTCCCTAATCCTGGCCGTACGCATTGCGTGATTGATTAGCGTACGGACGAGAGTGGGGCCGTCACAAGTTGGTATCAGAGCCGACTGCCTGTAGGTAGCCCCCTTTCCAACTCCTTGGCCGAAGTTGAGTCTAGACAAAGAAAACTGTTTTACTAACTTGGCTGTGTGGCTTACGGGCCCACGTCGCCAACTGGGTGGTATTAGGATCTTTTATTCCTCGTCTATACTCTGGGATTCTGATCTCTCTCCTCTTCGGGTTAAAATATTTTATCAAACCTAACATTAGGTTCTCGTGATCACATCCACCGGAGAGTTGTTTCGCCGAAAATTGTTTGCTCTTGAAGTATGATACACGCACTGTCATTTGACATCTTGAATCTCCTTGTTACAGATGCGTCCCGCTAGGCAGATCGTCCGTCTGACCTATGCGCACGATACGACTGGGTTCCCGGCCATTCTGAACGGCCTCTTGAAGACACTGGGTTATCGTTGGTACCCCGAGTACACTATTTACGAGGATTACCACGAGTTCAACCAGGAGCAGTATGAGGCTGAGATGGTTATATGGGATAAGCATGATCGTACCAGAGATAGGCTGCACACCTTCCGTGGCATTGGAGTGACTATTGAGATGGCAGTACAGGATGCTGCCTATGCCGCTATTGTTCGTCTCCGTGCAGCGAACCCCAGCTTGGAGGATTCGGTATATCGGTACATTCCATATACCCCTGCTGGAGTTGATACGCCAGCCAACGCTGAGGTCTTGATTCTTTTCCCTCCGCAGCGTACTGATCGGTCCTACACTGCTGTTTGCGCCCCCTATGTGAGTCGTCGCTACGACCCACGGGTCCTGATGCAGTACACTCAGGCACTGGATCGCACTATCAGGGCTCTTAATGTCGAGCTGCACGCCACTCAAGCTCGTCTGTATCAGGCTATGGAGCATTTGATGCCAGCAGTTCGTGCGAGGATACATCAGGAGCACATCCTTTATCCGGCTCGGACTGCGTTTCCCCCAGGTCTTGAGTGGCCTGAGGTTGGAGGTCCTACTCCTGCACGTGGGCCTGGGCTCCCGCTTAGTATGCAGGTTCTGCATCGGAGTCTGCACGGGATGCAGGATCCCTCCATCGTCTTTCACCACCGGGGTCATATGTAGCTCCCTGGCTACTTTCGTTGTCCCCGACGCTGAGGCGTTGTTGTATCCCTCCACCGCGTGCCTGCGTGCCGCCTAGTTGTCTAGTTTAATTTCATGCCGGATCTATCGTCTATTTCGTAACGAACTTATGGTTTGTAATAGACTCATGTATGGATCTGTATGATGAAGTCTGGACTGCTATGTCTTAATTATTGCACTTCCTTCTTTGTACATGTTGCTTCATGAATCATTCATTGATGTTGCAATTACCAAATACTAAACTACCACTGTTAAATTGACAGAATGGTTAGGCCTGCTGGTCGTGGTCGTGGTGCACCTGAGCCACCACCGCCACCGGATTACATGGCTGGTATGATGCAACAGTTTGAGCTGAATCGTCAGTTTATGCAAGGGCTTATGGATCACTTTCCGAGGCCGAACATGAATCAGCCGCCAGCCCCAGTGACGCTGCAAGACTTCATACGTCTCAACCCTACAGCCTACCGCAGGTCAACTCAGCCACTTGACGCAGATGACTGGCTCCGCGACATCACTTATGAACTGGAGTCTTCAGGTGCCCCAGAGGCTAGCTATGTCAACTTTGCCTCGTACTTTTTGAAGGGCCCCGCTGCTCAATGGTGGGACATCCATAGGCGCTCTCAGCCTGTTGGAACAATCATCACCTGGCCAGAATTCCAAGCTGCTTTCCGTGCTCATCACATTCCTCAGGGAATGATGGATAGGACGAAGCGTGAGTTCCGCAATCTAGTCCAGGGCAACAAGACTGTGGATGCTTATCAGCGTGAATTTCTGGACTTGTCTCGCTATGCGGAAGAAGACGTTGCAACTGATGCTCGTAGGCAGGAGAAGTTCCGTGAAGGCCTCCACCCAGATATCAAGCTGGCACTCATTGCTCAAGACTTCAATAGCTTTGCTACCTTGGTGAACAAGTCCATTGTTGTGGAAACAGGTCTGCAGGACTACAAGGACAGCAACAAGCGCAACCGTGACACGGGCTCATCTTCGGGCTCAGCAAGTCAGAAGCGCAAGGTCTGGATCCCCCACAACGTGTACCATGCACCGCCTCCTGCACCGAGGCCGTCCTATGCTGCACCTCGTCTACCTCCACCCCCACCCAGGCAGCCGAGGCTTCCAGCTCCACCACCAAGAGCTCCTGCTCCCCCTTCTCGTCCTGAGGATGGGATGTGCTTCAAGTGTGGACGTCCAGGACACCGTGCTAGAGAGTGCAGGCAGAATCAGAAACAGCCTGCTTCCAACCAGCCCCGCAACAATAATGCTCAGGCTAACAATATTGATCTGAATCAAGTTCAAGACTAGCCTGCTACTGTGATGGGTACACTTCTTGTCAACTCAGTACCTGCTTCTGTATTGTTTGATACAGGAGCATCGCATTCTTTTATGTCTGAAGAATTTGCATACATGCATGACATTAAGTGCGAAGAGATGAGCGTCCCAATAGTGATAAACACCCCCGCGGGCCAATGTCAGGCTTCCATTTGTAGCCCAGATGTCGTCGTTGAAATTGAAGGGTTGGAATTCCATGCCTCCCCCATAATGTTGAAGTCTTCCAAAATCGATCTCATTCTCGGAATGGATTGGTTGAAAGCACATACTGCTTCTGTAGTGTGTGCCACCAAAACTGTCCACCTTCTGCATCCTTCGAATGAGATAGTCAGCTACCATGCTCATCTTGTGCGAAATGCCGAAGCTCGACTTTATGCCTTGAATGCATTAAATGAGTCACCTCTGGAAGGAATTGAAAACATTCCAGTTGTCCGGGATTTCCAAGATGTTTTTCCGGAAGAACTTCCAGGGATTCCCCCTGCTAGAGCTGTCGAGTTTGTCATTGACTTGGTACCTGGTACCACTCCTATTGCCAAGCGTCCGTATAAGATGCCACCTCATGAACTGCTTGAGCTTAAGAAAGAAATTGATAATTCGCTTCGTCTGGGTTTTATTCGTCCAAGTTCCTCTGCATGGGGAGCACCTTCTCTCTTTGTTAAGAAGAAGGATGGTACAAATCGGTTGGTCCAAGATTACCGTCCCATCAACCAAGCAACAATTCAAAACAAATATCCGCTTCCTCGGATCAACGATCTGTATGACCAGCTTGCTGGATCAGCAGTATTCTCGAAACTCGACTTGAGGTTGGGTTATCATCAGATCCGGGTTCGTGAAGAGGATATACCCAAGACTGCATTTGTTACTCGCTATGGATCATACGAGTACACCGTCATGTCCTTCGGCTTGACTAATGCTCCAGCAACTTTCTCTCGGTTAATGAATTATATCTTCATGGATTACCTCGATAAATTCGTCATGGTTTATCTGGATGATATTCTGGTGTTCTCCAAGAATAAAGAAGAGCATGCTGAACATCTTCGTCTTATATTGGAGAGGCTGCGAGAACATCAACTTTATGCAAAGTACTCAAAGTGTGAATTCTGGATGGCCGAAGTAACTTACCTTGGTCATGTGATATCCAAGGATGGTATTGCGGTCAACCCTGAACGAGTTCAGGCTATTCTTGACTGGACTCCTCCGAAGAATGTCAAGCAAGTCAGAAGTTTTCTCGGTCTCGCCAGCTATTGCCGTCGATTCGTCGAGAACTTCTCCAAGATTGCAAAGCCCTTAACCAACTTGCTTCACAAAGGAGTTAAGTATGAGTGGACAGGAAAATGTCAGGAGAGCTTTCAAACACTTAAGGACAAGTTAACCTCTGCCCCAGTGCTAGCTCCTCCGGATACTCGTAAGGACTTCGTCATCTATTGTGATGCTTCACGTCAGGGAATGGGTTGTGTTCTAATGCAAGAACGCAGAGTGGTTGCTTATGCATCCCGTCAATTGCGTCCTCATGAAGAGAACTACCCAGTTCATGACCTTGAACTTACCGCAGTAATTCATGCACTGAAAGAGTGGCGGCAATACCTTGTTGGCAACCGATGCGAGATCTACACCGACCATCAAAGTCGGAAGTACTTGTTTACTCAGCCAGATCTGAACCTCCGTCAACAAAGATGGATGGAACGGATAGCAGATTACAATGTGGGTATTTCTTATACCCCAAGCAAGGCTAATGTAATGGCTGATGCTTTGAGCCGCAAATCATACTGCAACTACCTCGAGGTTCATAAGGTTCATCCTCGTCTTCAAGAAGAAATGCGCAAGCTGAACCTCCATATTATTCCTCAAGGTTATCTTGTACCCCCTCCACCGGAGGCCCAAAAGATGCACCTCCGTGTTGTTAATCAGGGATCTCTGTGCAACTTGGTTGCTGTGCCAGATCTCGAGGGCAGTATCAAAACCATGCAGCACTATTGCAGTGAGGTCGAAAAGATTAAGCGCCACCTGGCGGAAGGTAAACCCTCGTGCTTCACCGTTGCTGATGATGGAGCCGTGCACGTTAAGGGTCGATTATTCGTTCCCACAAAGAAGAAAAACCTGGATATGACTGCTAAAATAATGGAAGAAGCTCACGATACTCCATTGTCTATTCATCCGGGTAGTACCAAGATGTACCAGGACATCCGTCAAAGGTTCTGGTGGCCAAATATGAAGCAAGACATTGCACGCTATGTTTCAGAATGCGACATTTGTCGTCGGATCAAGGCAGAACACCAAAAGCCTGCTGGAACTTTACAACCTATTTCTATTCCTGAATGGAAATGGGATCATGTTGAAATGGACTTCATTACTGGGTTTCCCAGGTCACAGAGGGGTAATGATGCTATTCTCGTCGTCATTGACCAACTGTCCAAAGTTGTACATTTTCTGGCTGTCAAGGAAACTATTACTGCTAGTAAGCTGGCAGAACTGTACATGTCCAGAGTTGTTTCACTCCACGGTATTCCACTGGTTATCAGTTCGGACCGTGGCAGTTTATTCACTTCAAGATTCTGGACAAGTTTCCAGGAAGCTATGGGAACTCGCTTGAATTTCAGCACCGCTTTTCACCCTCAATCTCAGGGACAAGTTGAAAGAGTCAACCAGATCCTCGAAGACATGCTTCGAGCTTGTGTCATTTCTTTCGGCAAGAAATGGGAGGAATCCCTTCCGTTTGCGGAGTTCTCCTATAACAATAGCTATCAAGCTAGTTTGAAGATGGCTCCTTTTGAAGTGTTGTACGGACGTAAGTGTCGGACTCCTCTGAATTGGTCAGAAACTGGGGAACGTACACTTATTGGTCCGGATATTATCCAACATGCCGAAGATCAAGTCCACATTATTCATGCAAATCTGAAGGCTGCTCAGTCTCGTCAGAAGAGTTAGTATGACCGTCATCACAAAGACATGGTCTATCAACCTGGCGATAAGGCTTATCTTCGAGTCACGCCTATGAGAGGTACACATCGGTTTGGAATCAAGGGCAAGCTGGCTCCTCGATATATTGGTCCTTTCACCGTTCTCGAACGGCGTGGTAAAGTGGCATATCAGTTGGAACTACCGCCAAACCTATCTCGGGTTCACGACGTGTTCCATGTGTCACAGCTTCGTTGCTGCTTCAAGGATCCTATCCGAGCAGTGGATCATGATATGTTGGAGTTACAGCAAGACCTTTCTTACAAGGAACAACCAGTCCGCATTCTCGATGAGACAGAACGTCGGACTCGGCAGAAGGTTACCAAGTTCTTCAAAGTGCAGTGGGCAAATCATTCTGAAGAGGAAGCCACTTGGGAATGCGAAGATCATCTTCGTGCAGAATACCCCGGGCTCTTCCCTTCTACTTCTTAATACTCGGGACGAGAATTCTTGTTAGTAGGGGAGAATTGTGACACCCTGGGCTTATGCTACAGTGATCATTGTAATTAAGCTACAGTAATGATCATGAACAGTGTCTAGTTATTTTGCTAAGTGAAGTTTGATCAAGTTGAAGTTCAAATTTTAGTTCTATTTCCTTTTCAAAATGCCTAGGAATTAAGGTGATAAAATAAATCCTCAAATAATAAAAGTAAAATGTTCCAAATGAATGGAATATTCTAAAACAAAACATGTTGAGGAAAACAACATCACCAAGTCTCTGGATTGGACACTCCAACAAAACAGTGACTGAAAACAATTTTTAAAGCAATTTAAAATCATTTTGAAAATGGAGACAGATTCTAAAAATGCCCAAAATGGGTTCGGCCCTCCACTATGTTGCAAGATATTTGTTGGACCCCATGTCTCATTTTTACTAATTGGAATAATGGTCTAAAAGAAATAAAAACAGAAGTGGAAAAAGAAAAACAAAAAGAAAAATATAAAAGTAAAAGCACCCCCTCCACTGGCCCAACTGGGCCACAGCCCAGCCAGGCCGGCCCAGCTGGCCCACCCCACCCCCACCTTATCCCCATCACGGACAAACCCTAGCCCCCGACGCCCCCATTCCCCCCCCCCTCGCCTCCCGTTCCCTCTCTCTCTCCCTCCCCTTCCCCGATCCGATCTGGATCGGGAAGGGCCCGACCCCGTCGCCCCGCTGCCGGCTCCTCTCGTCGTCTCCTCCCTCTCCGCGTTGGCCGCCGCCACCGGCGCCCTCCACGGTGCCGCCTCGGCCTCCTCGAGCCCGCGCCCGACGCCTCTGCGCCTCCCCACCGTCGCCGCTCGCCTCCCCAACCTCCTCCCCGTCGGCCGACCCCGAGCCTCGCCGCCCCCGCTGCTCTCCTCGCCGGTGAGCCCGTCGGGCTCCTCCCATCCCTCTCGCTTGCCGCGGCTCCCCCTCGCCTCCTCGCGCCCTCCTTGCGCTCGTCGCACCGGCGTCGCCACCGCGGCCATGCCTCGGGCGTCCGCGCGCACACTCGCGCGCGCACGCCTGCACCCGCACGCGCCCGCGCTTCGCGGTCCTCCCCGTGCGCCCGCACGCGCGCGCCACCACCGGCCGCCCGCGAGCCCCGCGCTCCCCTGCCTCCTCCCCGCCGTCGTCGGCCACTGGGGCTTGCCCCCCCCCTCGCACCCACCGCCGCTGGCCTCGCCTTCGCTTCGGCTGTCGCCGCGCCCGCGCGCTCGTCCGTAGACACCGGGCACCCGGACATGTCCGGTGCCCAAAAGGGGCTGGCCCGGACACGTCCGCCCCTGTCTATGACAGATGGGGCCCGCCCCAAAACGTTTAATTAAAAAAAAGAAAATAGAAATAGAAAATAGAAAAAAATAAATATTAATTAATTAATTAATTGATTTACTAATTAATTAACTTAATTAATACTGTTTTAATTAACTAATTAGGTTTGATTAAGCTAATCTATTGATTAATTAATCTAATCAGTGGATGACATGTGGGGTCCACCCCCCCCCCATTAGCACTAATTAGAGTAATTAATTAATCTGCTAATTAATTAATTAAACAGTAATAATACTGTTTTGGATAATTCTATTTATTAATTAAAAGAAATTCAGAAATTGATTAAATCTTTAATAATTAATATAAAATAAACCGTAGCTCGGATTAAAAATTTTTGAACATGAAAGTTGCTCAGAACGACGAGACGAATCCGGATACGCAGTCCGTTAGTCTGTCAGATGTCCCTAGCATAGCAGACATACAACTTTTCGCCTGTTTCTGGCAGGTGAATAGTGCATGACTTTAATAAAATAATTCCGGATAAATCCCTAAATTAACTAGAGCACTTAGATAAGCAGTATATCACCCTGCACTGCATCCTAGCTGGCACATGCCTCTACTATCGCAGGCATGGAGTTGGTCCCCTCCGATTCGTCTGTCCGGTAAAACAGCAGACCCGGGAAATATCGTCAGATATTCTCCCGCTTCATCTAAGACGTGTAGTACCGCGTTAGTGCATGCCTAGCTAAGCATATTGCCATGTCATGCATCATGTTGCATCTGTGTGCTTTGTATTTGTTGTTTCTTCCCCCTCTTCTCTTTGGTAGACCCCGAGGCTGACGGAGCTGTCGGGTACGACTACGCGACTGACGATCAGCCCTTTGCCGCAGAGCAGCAAGGCAAGCAAAACCCCCTTGAGCATTCCGGTTTCACCCACCTCTCTCCCTCTGATGCTTGCATTAGAATTTTGCTACTGTATTAGTTAGCTCCTATTCTGATGCATAGCCTGATTTTGATGAACTGCTACTGCACTTATTGTAATATCAACTGCCTAGAATAGGTGGAACAGTGAACCCCTGAGACCCCTTAGTCCCAGTTGCCCCTGCTTGATCATCGACGACACCGAGGACGTGAAGACAGAAGACTCAGTCATTATGACTGACAAGCCGTTACCGACACAGCACCACACACCCCTTTAGTAGGGCACTGCAGAGCTACCATTGAGTGCCGAGGGTGATACCTCACTTAGCACTTCCGATGTTATTTCTGTAGCGTAGTTATCGGTAATGGGTATCGAGGGTGATTCCTCCCTTCCATTTACCGGTAACGACTCTTGTCTTACTCTTACCTCGAGTGGGGACCATCGAGGGTGATTCCTCGGATCTCCACTTGGCGTATAGCCACACAGTTACTATGACCGGGTGACTGATACATGTTAAAGACGGGTCGGCCCCAAGGGTACCCGCGAGAGATATTGGTGGGATGCGCCGTAAGGCATCCGGATACTTGGTGGGGTGCGCCGGAAGGCACTCAAGTGTTCTTGGCGGGGCGACGAGCTGCAATATGTTCGAGCTTGCCCCGCACTTAATAAATTTCTAATGGGTTGGGTGCTGGATCTGAGTTAGGTCATTGGCCTTAATACGCACTAACCTTCGCGTGGGGTAGTTATGGGCACTCAGCGTCGTTGTATCAGCCGATGCTCTTCGGACGTCAGCAATGGAGCGGCGCGCGACGAATTAGGCTGGAACGTACAACTCTGGAGTGGAGTGTACTAGGTTTGTTTCCGGCCACGTACGCACCGTGCAGGTGTGCAAAGGGTGATTGGGCCCATGACCCCTGAGCGCATAGGATTTAGACCGGCGGGCTGGCCTCTGCGATGAGTCTAGGTGGGGCGACGACGTGCTGATATCCCGAGGCCGGGCATGACCCAGGAAACTGTGTCCGGCCGGAGGTGACTCAGGCGCGTTGGGAAATATGTGGTGCACCCCTGCAGGGATGAAATATCTATTCGAATAGCCGTGTCCACGGTAACAGGACGACTTGGAAAGGTGCTATGACCTTATACAACTTTAATCATAACTTAATTTAAAATGAATTGTGGCTCCGGGATTGCTTCCACGCAGGGAGACGAGGAAGGATCTCTGGGCGTGTTACTTAATAAAAATTGCTACAACAATATGACTATGTATATGAGATGCAGGTCTACTCTCTTCTCATGCTGCAAGATGCTGAAGATGCTAGTCTTCGATAAGACTAGGTCTTCTCCCTATTCTTGCTTTCTGCAGTTAGTCCAGAGATACCCCTTTCATTGAGAATGATGCATATCTAGCTTAGCTCTGATATAAGTCTTGCGGGTACTTTGGATGAGTACTCACAGCTGCTTTGCTCCCCTTTTCCCCTTCGATACGTTGCTGCATTCAGAGGTTGGAGCCCCGAAGATGGAGTTCGCTGGCGACGGCTACTACACCGTCGATGGAGCTTACTACTACGTGGAGACTGCCGACGCTCAGGAGTAGTTAGGAGGTTCCCAGGCAGGAGGCCTTGCCTCTTTCGATCCGTTATCTTATGTTTGTGCTAGCCTTCTTAAGGCACCCTTGTCTAACTCTATGTCTGTACTCAGATATTGTTGCTTTCGCTGACTCGTGCTCGTCAGAGCTTTATATTCGAGCCCTCGAGGCCCCTGGCTTGTAATATTAAGCTGTATGACTTTGTATTTGTGTCTTTGTCGTGTTGTGGTACTAATCAGTGAGTCCCTAATCCTGGCCGTACGCATTGCGTGATTGATTAGCGTACGGACGAGAATGGGGCCGTCACATGGTTGCAAGGTTGGCATGGTATGATCATATCACCCACATAGCATGTGCTAAAAAGTTGAGAGGGTTACGGCAAAAACTGGATGCACTTCGTGTACAAACTGGACAATCTCCTTCGAAGTGTCAGGGTTTCGGACGAAAACTCATCTGTTATGAAAGGATTTCAATTTTTTAAACATATTTGAACTCAAGACTTTTTCTGCATTCAATATGCACCATTCAAAGCCACATCATCACTTTTCAAACCTTTTCTGACTTCATTTGCTATTTTTCATGCATTTCATGATTTATTTTGAACTAAGATAAACCTGAGATTGAAAAGCACTGCAAATGAACTCTGAAATGGTTGCAGGGTTGGCATGGTATCATCATTTCACCCACATAGCATGTGCTAAAAAGTTGAGAGGGTTACGGCAAAAACTGGATGCACTTCGTGTACAAACTGGACAATCTATTTCGAAGTGTTTGGGTTTCGGACGAAAACTCATCTGTTACGAAAGGATTTCAATTTTTTAAACATATTTGAACTCAAGACTTTTTCTGCATTCAATATGCACCATTCGAAGCCACATCATCACTTGTCAAACCTTTTCTGACTCCATTTGCTATTTTTCATGCATTTCATGATTTATTTTGAGCTAAGATGACCCTGAGATTGAAAAGCACTGCAAATGAAGTCTGAAATGGTTGCAAGGTTGGCATGGTATCATTATTTCACCCACATAGCATGTGCTGAAAAGTTGAGAGGGTTACGGCAAAAACTAGATGCACTTCGTGTAGAAACTGGACAATCTCTTTCGAAGTGTCTGGGTTTCGGACGAAAACTCATCTGTTACGAAAGGATTTCAATTTTTTAAACATATTTGAACTCAAGACTTTTTCTGCATTCAATATGCACCATTCAAAGCCACATCATCACTTTTCAAACCTTTTCTGACTTCATTTGCTATTTTTCATGCATTTCATGATTTATTTTGAGCTAAGGTGACCCTGAGATTGAAAAGCACTGCAAATGAACTCTGAAATGGTTGCAAGGTTGGCATGGTATCATCATTTCACCCACACAGCATGTGCTAAAAAGTTGAGAGGGTTACGGCAAAAAATGGATGCACTTCGTGTACAAACTGGACAATCTCTTTCGAAGTGTTAGGGTTTCGGACGAAAACTCATCTGTTACAAAAGGATTTCAATTTTTTAAACATATTTGAACTCAAGACTTTTTCTGCATTCAATATGCACCATTCAAAGCCACATCATCACTTTTCAAACCTTTTCTGACTTCATTCGCTATTTTTCATGCATTTCATGATTTATTTTGAGCTAAGATGACCGTGAGATTGAAAAACACTGCAAATGAACTCTGAAATGGTTGGAAGGTTGGCATGGTATCATCATTTCACCCACATAGCATGTGCTAAAAAGTTGAGAGGGTTACGGCAAAAACTGGATGCACTTCGTGTACAAACTGGACAATCTCTTTCGAAGTGTTAGGGTTTCGGACGAAAACTCATCTGTTACGAAAGGATTTCAATTTTTTAAACATATTTGAACTCAAGAATTTTTCTGCATTCAATATGCACCATTCAAAGCCACATCATCACTTTTCAAACCATTTCTGACTCCATTTGCTATTTTTCATGCATTTCATGATTTATTTTGAGCTAAGATGACCCTGAGATTGAAAAGCACTGCATATGAAGTCTGAAATGGTTGCAAGGTTGGCATGGTATCATCATTTCACCCACATAGCATGTGCTGAAAAGTTGAGAGGGTTACGGCAAAAACTGGATGCACTTCGTGTACAAACTGGACAATCTCTTTCGAAGTGTCAGGGTTTCGGACGAAAACTCATCTGTTACGAAAGGATTTCAATTTTTTAAACATATTTGAACTCAAGAATTTTTCTGCATTCAATATGCACCATTCAAAGCCACATCATCACTTTTCAAACCTTTTCTGACTTCATTTGCTATTTTTCATGCATTTCATGATTTATTTTGAGCTAAGATGACCCTGAGATTGAAAAGCACTGCAAATGAACTCTGAAATGGTTGCAAGGTTGGCATAGTATAATTATTTCACCCACATAGCATGTGCTAAAAAGTTGAGAGGGTTACGGCAAAAACTAGATGCTCTTCGTGTACAAACTGGACAATCTCTTTCGAAGTGTCAGGGTTTCGGACGAAAACTCATCTGTTACAAAAGGATTTCAATTTTTTAAACATATTTGAACTCAAGACTTTTTCTGCATTCAATATGCACCATTCAAAGCCACATCATCACTTTTCAAACCTTTTCTGACTTCATTTGCTATTTTTCATGCATTTCATGATTTATTTTGAGCTAAGATGACCCTGAGATTGAAAAGCACTACAAATGAACTCTGAAATGGTTGCAAGGTTGGCATGGTATCATCATTTCACCCACATAGCATGTGCTAAAAAGTTGAGAGGGTTACGGCAAAAACTGGATGCACTTCGTGTACAAACTGGACAATCTCTTTCGAAGTGTTAGGGTTTCGGACGAAAACTCATCTGTTACGAAAGGATTTCAATTTTTTAAACATATTTGAACTCAAGACTTTTTCTGAATTCAATATGCACCATTCAAAGCCAGATCATCACTTTTCAACCCTTTTCTGACTTCATTTGATATTTTTCAAGCATTTCATGATTTATTTTGAGCTAAGATGACCCTGAGATTGAAAAGCACTGCAAATGAAATCTGAAATGGTTGAAAATTGGCATGGTATCATAATTTCACCCACGTAGCATGTGCTAAAAAGTTGAGAGGGTTACGGCAAAAACTGGATGCACTTCGTGTACAAACTGGACAATCTCTTTCGAAGTGTCAGGGTTTCGGACGAAAACTCATCTGTTACAAAAGGATTTCAATTTTTTAAATATATTTGGACTCAAGACTTTTTATGCATTCAATATGCACCATTCAAAACCACATCATCACTTTTCAAACCTTTTCTGACTTTATTTACTATGTTTCATGCATTTCATGATTTATTTTGAGCTAAGATGACCCTGAGATCGAAAAGCACTGCAAATGAACTCTGAAATTGTTGCAAGGTTGGCATGGTATGATCATATCACACACATAGCATGTGCTAAAAAGTTGAGAGGGTTACGGCAAAAACTGGATGCACTTCGTGTACAAACTGAACAATCTCTTTCGAAGTGTCAGGGTTTCGGACGAAAACTCATCTGTTACAAAAGGATTTCAATTTTTTAAATATATTTGGACTCAAGATTTTTTCTGCATTCAATATGCACCATTCAAAACCACATCATCACTTTTCAAACCTTTTCTGACTTTATTTACAATGTTTCATGCATTTCATGATTTATTTTGAGCTAAGATGACCCTGAGATCGAAAAGCACTGCAAATGAACTCTGAAATGGTTGCAAGGTTGGCATGGTATGATCATATCACACACATAGCATGTGCTAAAAAGTTGAGAGGGTTACGGCAAAAACTGGATGCACTTCGTGTACAAACTGGACAATCTCTTTCGAAGTGTTAGGGTTTCGGATGAAAACTCATCTGTTACGAAAGGATTTCAATTTTTTAAACATATTTGAACTCAAGACTTTTTCTGCATTCAATATGCACCATTCGAAGCCACATCATCACTTGTCAAACCTTTTCTGACTCCATTTGCTATTTTTCATGCATTTCATGATTTATTTTGAGCTAAGATGACCCTGAGATTGAAAACCACTGCAAATGAAGTCTGAAATGGTTGCAAGGTTGGCATGGTATCATCATTTCAACCACATAGCATGTGCTGAAAAGTTGAGAGGGTTACGGCAAAAACTGGATGCACTTCGTGTAGAAACTGGACAATCTCTTTCGAAGTGTCAGGGTTTCGGACGAAAACTCATCTGTTACGAAAGGATTTCTATTTTTTAAACATATTTGAACTCAAGACTTTTTCTGCATTCAATATGCACCATTCAAAGCCACATCATCACTTTTCAAACCTTTTCTGACTTCATTTGCTATTTTTCATGCATTTCATGATTTATTTTGAGCTAAGATGACCCTGAGATTGAAAAGCACTGCAAATGAACTCTGAAATGGTTGCAAGGTTGGCATGGTATCATCATTTCACCCACATAGCATGTGCTAAAAAGTTGAGAGGGTTACGGCAAAAACTGGATGCACTTCGTGTACAAACTGGACAATCTCTTTCGAAGTGTTAGGGTTTCGGATGAAAACTCATCTGTTACAAAAGGATTTCAATTTTTTAAACATATTTGAACTTAAGACTTTTTTTGCATTCAATATGCACCATTCAAAGCCACATCATCACTTTTCAAACCTTTTCTGACTCCATTTGCTATTTTTCATGCATTTCATGATTTATTTTGAGCTAAGATGACCCTGAGATTGAAAAGCACTGCAAATGAAGTCTGAAATGGTTGCAAGGTTTGCATGGTATCATCATTTCACCCACATAGCAGGTGCTGAAAAGTTGAGAGGGTTACGGCAAAAACTGGATGCACTTCGTGTACAAACTGGACAATCTCTTTCGAAGTGTCAGGGTTTCGGACGAAAACTCATCTGTTACAAAAGGATTTCAATTTTTTAAATATATTTGAATTCAAGACTTTTTCAGCATTCAATATGCACCATTCAAAACCACATCATCACTTTTTAAACCTTTTCTGACTTCATTTACTATGTTTCATGCATTTCATGATTTATTTTGAGCTAAGATGACCCTGAGATTGAAAAGCACTGCAAATGAACTCTGAAATTGTTGCAAGGTTGGCATGGTATGATCATATCACCCACATAGCATGTGCTAAAAAGTTGAGAGGGTTACGGCAAAAACTGGATGCACTTCGTGTACAAACTGGACAATCTCTTTCGAAGTGAAGGGTTTCGGACGAAAACTCATCTGTTACGAAAGGATTTCAATTTTTTAAACATATTTGAACTCAAGACTTTTTCTGCATTCAATATGCACCATTCAAAGCCACATCATCACTTTTCAAACCTTTTCTGACTTCATTTTCTATTTTTCATGCATTTCATGATTTATTTTGAACTAAGATGACCCTGAGATTGAAAAGCACTGCAAATGAACTCTGAAATGGTTGCAAGGTTGGCATGGTATCATCATTTCACCCACATAGCATGTGCTAAAAAGTTGAGATGGTTCAGCAAAAACTGGATGCACTTCGTGTACAAACTGGACAATCTCTTTCGAAGTGTTAGGGTTTCGGACGAAAACTCATCTGTTACGAAAGGATTTCAAATTTTTAAACATATTTGAACTCAAGACTTTTTCTGCATTCAATATGCACCATTCAAAGCCACATCATCACTTGTCAAACCTTTTCTGACTCCATTTCCTATTTTTCATGCATTTCATGATTTATTTTGAGCCAAGATGACCCTGAGATTGAAAAGCACTGCAAATGAAGTCTGGAATGGTTGCAAAGTTGGCATGGTAGCATCATTTCACCCACATAACATGTGCTGAAAAGTTGAGAGGGTTACGGCAAAAACTGGATGCACTTCGTGTAGAAACTGGACAATCCTTTTTGAAATGTCAGGGTTTCGGACGAAAACTCATCTGTTACAAAAGGATTTCAATTTTTTAAACATATTTGAACTCAAGACTTTTTCTGCATTCAATATGCACCATTCAAAGCCACATCATCACTTTTCAAACCTTTTCTGACTTCATTTGCTATTTTTCATGCATTTCATGATTTATTTTGAGCTAAGATGACCCTGAGATTGAAAAGCACTGCAAATGAACTCTGAAATGGTTGCAAGCTTGCCATGGTATCATCATTTCATCCACATAGAATGTGCTAAAAAGTTGAGAGGGTTACGGCAAAAACTGGATGCACTCCGTGTACAAACTGGACAATCTCTTTCGAAGTGTTAGGGTTTCGGACGAAAACTCATCTGTTACGAAAGGATTTCAATTTTTTAAACATATTTGAACTCAAGACTTTTTCTGCATTCAATATGCACCATTCGAAGCCACATCATCACTTGTCAAACCTTTTCTGACTCCATTTGCTATTTTTCATGCATTTCATGATTTATTTTGAGCTAAGATGACCCTGAGATTGAAAAGCACTGCAAATGAAGTCTGAAATGGTTGCCAGGTTGGCATGGTATCATCATTTCACCCACATAGCATGTGCTGAAAAGTTGAGAGGGTTACGGCAAAAACTGGATGCACTTCGTGTAGAAACTGGACAATCTCTTTCGAAGTGTCAGGGTTTCGGACGAAAACTCATCTGTTACGAAAGGATTTCAATTTTTTAAACATATTTGAACTCAAGACTTTTTCTGCATTCAATATGCACCATTCAAAGCCACATCATCACTTTTCAAACCATTTCTGACTCCATTTGCTATTTTTCATGCATTTCATGATTTATTTTGAGCTAAGATGACCCTGAGATTGAAAAGCACTGCATATGAAGTCTGAAATGGTTGCAAGGTTGGCATGGTATCATCATTTCACCCACATAGCATGTGCTGAAAAGTTGAGAGGGTTACGGCAAAAACTGGATGCACTTCGTGTACAAACTGGACAATCTCTTTCGAAGTGTCAGGGTTTCGGACGAAAACTCATCTGTTACGAAAGGATTTCAATTTTTTAAACATATTTGAACTCAAGAATTTTTCTGCATTCAATATGCACCATTCAAAGCCACATCATCACTTTTCAAACCTTTTCTGACTTCATTTGCTATTTTTCATGCATTTCATGATTTATTTTGAGCTAAGATGACCCTGAGAATGAAAAGCACTGCAAATGAAGTCTGAAATGGTTGCAAGGTTTGCATGGTATCATCATTTCACCCACATAGCAGGTGCTGAAAAGTTGAGAGGGTTACGGCAAAAACTGGATGCACTTCGTGTACAAACTGGACAATCTCTTTCGAAGTGTCAGGGTTTCGGACGAAAACTCATCTGTTACAAAAGGATTTCAATTTTTTAAATATATTTGAATTCAAGACTTTTTTTGCATTCAATATGCACCATTCAAAACCACGTCATCACTTTTCAAACCTTTTCTGACTTCATTTACTATGTTTCATGCATTTCATGATTTATTTTGAGCTAAGATGACCCTGAGATTGAAAAGCACTGCAAATGAACTCTGAAATGGTTGCAAGGTAGGCATGGTATGATCATATCACCCACATAGCATGTGCTAAAAAGTTGAGAGGGTTACGGCAAAAACTGGATGCACTTCGTGTACAAACTGGACAATCTCTTTCGAAGTGAAGGGTTTCGGACGAAAACTCATCTGTTACGAAAGGATTTCAATTTTTTAAACATATTTGAACTCAAGACTTTTTCTGCATTCAATATGCACCATGCAAAGCCACATCATCACTTTTCAAACCTTTTCTGACTTCATTTTCTATTTTTCATGCATTTCATGATTTATTTTGAGCTAAGATGACCCTGAGAATGAAAAGCACTGCAAATGAACTCTGAAATGGTTGCAAGGTTGGCATGGTATCATCATTTCACCCACATAGCATGTGCTAAAAAGTTGAGATGGTTCAGCAAAAACTGGATGCACTTCGTGTACAAACTGGACAATCTCTTTCGAAGTGTTAGGGTTTCGGACGAAAACTCATCTGTTACGAAAGGATTTCAAATTTTTAAACATATTTGAACTCAAGACTTTTTCTGCATTCAATATGCACCATTCAAAGCCACATCATCACTTGTCAAACCTTTTCTGACTCCATTTCCTATTTTTCATGCATTTCATGATTTATTTTGAGCCAAGATGACCCTGAGATTGAAAAGCACTGCAAATGAAGTCTGGAATGGTTGCAAGGTTGGCATGGTAGCATCATTTCACCCACATAGCATGTGCTGAAAAGTTGAGAGGGTTACGGCAAAAACTGGATGCACTTCGTGTAGAAACTGGACAATCCTTTTCGAAGTGTCAGGGTTTCGGACGAAAACTCATCTGTTACGAAAGGATTTCAATTTTTTAAACATATTTGAACTCAAGACTTTTTCTGCATTCAATATGCACCATTCAAAGCCACATCATCACTTGTCAAACCTTTTCTGACTCCATTTCCTATTTTTCATGCATTTCATGATTTATTTTGTGCCAAGATGACCCTGAGATTGAAAAGCACTGCAAATGAAGTCTGGAATGGTTGCAAGGTTGGCATGGTAGCATCATTTCACCCACATAGCATGTGCTGAAAAGTTGAGAGGGTTACGGCAAAAACTGGATGCACTTCGTGTAGAAACTGGACAATCCTTTTCGAAGTGTCAGGGTTTCGAACGAAAACTCATCTGTTACGAAAGGATTTCAATTTTTTGAACATATTTGAACTCAAGACTTTTTCTGCATTCAATATGCACCATTCAAAGCCACATCATCACTTGTCAAACCTTTTCTGACTCCATTTGCTATTTTTCATGCATTTCATGATTTATTTTGAGCCAAGATGACCCTGAGATTGAAAAGCACTGCAAATGAAGTCTGGAATGGTTGCAAGGTTGGCATGGTAGCATCATTTCACCCACATAGCATGTGCTGAAAAGTTGAGAGGGTTACGGCAAAAACTGGATGCACTTCGTGTAGAAACTGGACAATCCTTTTCAAAGTGTCAGGGTTTGGGACGAAAACTCATCTGTTACGAAAGGATTTCAATTTTTTAAACATATTTGAACTCAAGACTTTTTCTGCAATCAATGTGCACCATTCAAAGCCACATCATCACTTTTCAAACCTTTTCTGACTTCATTTGCTATTTTTCATGCATTTCATGATTTATTTTGAGCTAAGATGACCCTGAGATTGAAAAGCACTGCAAATGAACTCTGAAATGGTTGCAAGGTTGGCATGGTATCATCATTTCACCCACATAGCATGTGCTAAAAAGTTGAGAGGGTTACGGCAAAAACTGGATGCACTCCGTGTACAAACTGGACAATCTCTTTCGAAGTGTTAGGGTTTCGGACGAAAACTCATCTGTTACGAAAGGATTTCAATTTTTTAAACATATTTGAACTCAAGACTTTTTCTGCATTCAATATGCACCATTCGAAGCCACATCATCATTTGTCAAACCTTTTCTGACTCCATTTGCTATTTTTCATGCATTTCATGATTTATTTTGAGCTAAGATGACCCTGAGATTGAAAAGCACTGCAAATGAAGTCTGAAATGGTTGCAAGGTTGGCATGGTATCATCATTTCACCCACATAGCATGTGCTGAAAAGTTGAGAGGGTTACGGCAAAAACTGGATGCACTCCGTGTACAAACTGGACAATCTCTTTCGAAGTGTCAGGGTTTCGGACGAAAACTCATCTGTTACGAAAGGATTTCAATTTTTTAAACATATTTGAACTCAAGACTTTTTCTGCATTCAATATGCACCATTCGAAGCCACATCATCATTTGTCAAACCTTTTCTGACTCCATTTGCTATTTTTCATGCATTTCATAATTTATTTTCAGCTAAGATGACCCTGATTGAAAAGCACTGCAAATGAAGTCTGAAATGGTTGCAAGGTTGGCATGGTATCATCATTTCACCCACATAGCATGTGCTGAAAAGTTGAGAGGGTTACGGCAAAAACTGGATGCACTTCGTGTAGAAACTGGACAATCTCTTTCGAAGTGTCAGGGTTTCGGACGAAAACTCATCTGTTACGAAAGGATTTCAATTTTTTAAACATATTTGAACTCAAGACTTTTTCTGCATTCAATATGCACCATTCAAAGCCACATCATCACTTTTCAAACCTTTTCTGACTTCATTTGCTATTTTTCATGCATTTCATGATTTATTTTGAGCCAAGATGACCCTGAGATTGAAAAGCACTGCAAATGAACTCTGGAATGGTTGCAAGGTTGGCATGGTATCATCATTTCACCCACATAGCATGTGCTAAAAAGTTGAGAGAGTTACGGCAAAAACTGGATGCACTTCGTGTACAAACTGGACAATCTCTTTCGAAGTGTTAGGGTTTCGGATGAAAACTCATCTGTTACGAAAGGATTTCAATTTTTTAAACATATTTGAACTTAAGACTTTTTTTGCATTCAATATGCACCATTCAAAGCCACATCATCACTTTTCAAACCTTTTCTGACTCCATTTGCTATTTTTCATGCATTTCATGATTTATTTTGAGCCAAGATGACCCTGAGATTGAAAAGCACTGCAAATGAAGTCTGAAATGGTTGCAAGGTTTGCATGGTATCATCATTTCACCCACATAGCAGGTGCTGAAAAGTTGAGAGGGTTACGGCAAAAACTGGATGCACTTCGTGTAGAAACTGGACAATCTCTTTCGAAGTGTCAGGGTTTCGGACGAAAACTCATCTGTTACAAAAGGATTTCAATTTTTTAAACATATTTGAACTCAAGACTTTTTCTGCATTCAATGTGCACCATTCAAAGCCACATCATCACTTTTCAAACCTTTTCTGACTTCATTTGCTATTTTTCATGCATTTCATGATTTATTTTGAGCTAAGATGACCCTGAGATTGAAAAGCACTGCAAATGAACTCTGAAATGGTTGCAAGCTTGGCATGGTATCATCATTTCACCCACATAGCATGTGCTAAAAAGTTGAGAGGGTTACGGCAAAAACTGGATGCACTTCGTGTACAAACTGGACAATCTCTTTCGAAGTGTCAGGGTTTGGGACGAAAACTCATCTGTTACGAAAGGATTTCAATTTTTTAAACATATTTGAACTCAAGACTTTTTCTGCATTCAATGTGCACCATTCAAAGCCACATCATCACTTTTCAAACCTTTTCTGACTTCATTTTCTATTTTTCATGCATTTCATGATTTATTTTGAACTAAGATGACCCTGAGATTGAAAAGCACTGCAAATGAACTCTGAAATGGTTGCAAGGTTAGCATGGTATCATCATTTCACCCACATAGCATGTGCTAAAAAGTTGAGAGGGTTACGGCAAAAACTGGATGCACTCCGTGTACAAACTGGACAATCTCTTTCAAAGTGTTAGGGTTTCGGACGAAAACTCATCTGTTACGAAAGGATTTCAATTTTTTAAACATATTTGAACTCAAGACTTTTTCTGCATTCAATATGCACCATTCGAAGCCACATCATCATTTGTCAAACCTTTTCTGACTCCATTTGCTATTTTTCATGCATTTCATGATTTATTTTGAGCTAAGATGACCCTGAGATTGAAAAGCACTGCAAATGAAGTCTGAAATGGTTGCAAGGTTGGCATGGTATCATCATTTCACCCACATAGCATGTGCTGAAAAGTTGAGAGGGTTACGGCAAAAACTGGATGCACTTCGTGTAGAAACTGGACAATCTCTTTCGAAGTGTCAGGGTTTCGGACGAAAACTCATCTGTTACGAAAGGATTTCAATTTTTTAAACATATTTGAACTCAAGACTTTTTCTGCATTCAATATGCACCATTCAAAGCCACATCATCACTTTTCAAACCTTTTCTGACTTCATTTGCTATTTTTCATGCATTTCATGATTTATTTTGAGCTAAGATGACCCTGAGATTGAAAAGCACTGCAAATGAACTCTGAAATGGTTGCAAGGTTGGCATGGTATCATCATTTCACCCACATAGCATGTGCTAAAAAGTTGAGAGGGTTATGGCAAAAACTGGATGCACTTCGTGTACAAACTGGACAATCTCTTTCGAAGTGTTAGGGTTTCGGATGAAAACTCATCTGTTACGAAAGGATTTCAATTTTTTAAACATATTTGAACTTAAGACTTTTTTTGCATTCAATATGCACCATTCAAAGCCACATCATCACTTTTCAAACCTTTTCTGACTCCATTTGCTATTTTTCATGCATTTCATGATTTATTTTGAGCTAAGATGACCCTGAGATTGAAAAGCACTGCAAATGAAGTCTGAAATGGTTGCAAGGTTTGCATGGTATCATCATTTCACCCACATAGCAGGTGCTGAAAAGTTGAGAGGGTTACGGCAAAAACTGGATGCACTCCGTGTACAAACTGGACAATCTCTTTCGAAGTGTCAGGGTTTCGGACGAAAACTCATCTGTTACAAAAGGATTTCAATTTTTTAAATATATTTGAATTCAAGACTTTTTCTGCATTCAATATGCACCATTCAAAACCACATCATCACTTTTTAAACCTTTTCTGACTTCATTTGCTATGTTTCATGCATTTCATGATTTATTTTGAGCTAAGATGACCCTGAGATTGAAAAGCACTGCAAATGAACTCTGAAATGGTTGCAAGGTTGGCATGGTATGATCATATCACCCACATAGCATGTGCTAAAAAGTTGAGAGGGTTACGGCAAAAACTGGATGCACTTCGTGTACAAACTGGACAATCTCTTTCGAAGTGAAGGGTTTCGGACGAAAACTCATCTGTTACGAAAGGATTTCAATTTTTTAAACATATTTGAACTCAAGACTTTTTCTGCATTCAATATGCACCATGAAAAGCCACATCATCACTTTTCAAACCTTTTCTGACTTCATTTTCTATTTTTCATGCATTTCATGGTTTATTTTGAACTAAGATGACCCTGAGATTGAAAAGCACTGCAAATGAACTCTGAAATGGTTGCAAGGTTGGCATGGTATCATCATTTCACCCACATAGCATGTGCTAAAAAGTTGAGATGGTTCAGCAAAAACTGGATGCACTTCGTGTACAAACTGGACAATCTCTTTCGAAGTGTTAGGGTTTCGGACGAAAACTCATCTGTTACGAAAGGATTTCAAATTTTTAAACATATTTGAACTCAAGACTTTTTCTGCATTCAATATGCACCATTCAAAGCCACATCATCACTTGTCAAACCTTTTCTGACTCCATTTCCTATTTTTCATGCATTTCATGATTTATTTTGAGCCAAGATGACCCTGAGATTGAAAAGCACTGCAAATGAAGTCTGGAATGGTTGCAAGGTTGGCATGGTAGCATCATTTCACCCACATAGCATGTGCTGAAAAGTTGAGAGGGTTACGGCAAAAACTGGATGCACTTCGTGTAGAAACTGGACAATCCTTTTCGAAGTGTCAGGGTTTCGGACGAAAACTCATCTGTTACGAAAGGATTTCAATTTTTTAAACATATTTGAACTCAAGACTTTTTCTGCATTCAATATGCACCATTCAAAGCCACATCATCACTTTTCAAACCTTTTCTGACTTCATTTGCTATTTTTCATGCATTTCATGATTTATTTTGAGCTAAGATGACCCTGAGATTGAAAAGCACTGCAAATGAACTCTGAAATGGTTGCAAGCTTGGCATGGTATCATCATTTCACCCACATAGCATGTGCTAAAAAGTTGAGAGGGTTACGGCAAAAACTGGATGCACTTCGTGTACAAACTGGACAATCTCTTTCGAAGTGTCAGGGTTTGGGACGAAAACCCATCTGTTACGAAAGGATTTCAATTTTTTAAACATATTTGAACTGAAGACTTTTTCTGCATTCAATGTGCACCATTCAAAGCCACATCATCACTTTTCAAACCTTTTCTGACTTCATTTGCTATTTTTCATGCATTTCATGATTTATTTTGAACTAAGATGACCCTGAGATTGAAAAGCACTGCAAATGAACTCTGAAATGGTTGCAAGGTTGGCATGGTATCATCATTTCACCCACATAGCATGTGCTAAAAAGTTGAGAGGGTTACGGCAAAAACTGGATGCACTCCGTGTACAAACTGGACAATCTCTTTCGAAGTGTTAGGGTTTCGGACGAAAACTCATCTGTTACGAAAGGATTTCAATTTTTTAAACATATTTGAACTCAAGACTTTTTCTGTATTCAATATGCACCATTCGAAGCCACATCATCACTTGTCAAACCTTTTCTGACTCCATTTGCTATTTTTCATGCATTCCATGATTTATTTTGAGCTAAGATGACCCTGAGATTGAAAAGCACTGCAAATGAAGTCTGAAATGGTTGCAAGGTTGGCATGGTATCATCATTTCACCCACATAGCATGTGCTGAAAAGTTGAGAGGGTTACGGCAAAAACTGGAGGCACTTCGTGTACAAACTGGACAATCTCTTTCGAAGTGTCAGAGTTTCAGACGAAAATTCATCTGTTACGAAAGGATTTCAATTTTTTAAACATATTTGAACTCAAGACTTTTTCTGCATTCAATATGCACCATTCAAAGCCACATCATCACTTTTCAAACCTTTTCTGACTTCATTTGCTATTTTTCATTCATTTCATGATTTATTTTGAGCTAAGGTGACCCTGAGATTGAAAAGCACTGCAAATGAACTCTGAAATGGTTGCAAGGTTGGCATGGTATCATCATTTCACCCACACAGCCTGTGCTAAAAAGTTGAGAGGGTTACGGCAAAAACTGGATGCACTTCGTGTACAAACTGGACAATCTCATTCGAAGTGTCAGGGTTTCGGACTAAAACTCATCTGTTATGAAAGGATTTCAATTTTTTAAACATATTTGAACTCAAGACTTTTTCTGCATTCAATATGCACCATTCAAAGACACATCATCACTTTTCAAACCTTTTCTGACTTCATTTGCTATTTTTCATTCATTTCATGATTTATTTTGAACTAAGATGACCCTGAGATTGAAAAGCACTGCAAATGAAGTCTGGAATGGTTGCAAGGTTGGCATGGTAGCATCATTTCACCCACATAGCATGTGCTGAAAAGTTGAGAGGGTTACGGCAAAAACTGGATGCACTTCGTGTAGAAACTGGACAATCCTTTTCGAAGTGTCAGGGTTTCGGACGAAAACTCATCTGTTACGAAAGGATTTCAATTTTTTAAACATATTTGAACTCAAGACTTTTTCTGCATTCAATATGCACCATTCAAAGCCACATCATCACTTTTCAAACCTTTTCTGACTTCATTTGCTATTTTTCATGCATTTCATGATTTATTTTGAGCTAAGATGACCCTGAGATTGAAAAGCACTGCAAATGAACTCTGAAATGGTTGCAAGCTTGGCATGGTATCATCATTTCACCCACATAGCATGTGCTAAAAAGTTGAGAGGGTTACGGCAAAAACTGGATGCACTTCGTGTACAAACTGGACAATCTCTTTCGAAGTGTCAGGGTTTGGGACGAAAACCCATCTGTTACGAAAGGATTTCAATTTTTTAAACATATTTGAACTGAAGACTTTTTCTGCATTCAATGTGCACCATTCAAAGCCACATCATCACTTTTCAAACCTTTTCTGACTTCATTTGCTATTTTTCATGCATTTCATGATTTATTTTGAACTAAGATGACCCTGAGATTGAAAAGCACTGCAAATGAACTCTGAAATGGTTGCAAGGTTGGCATGGTATCATCATTTCACCCACATAGCATGTGCTAAAAAGTTGAGAGGGTTACGGCAAAAACTGGATGCACTCCGTGTACAAACTGGACAATCTCTTTCGAAGTGTTAGGGTTTCGGACGAAAACTCATCTGTTACGAAAGGATTTCAATTTTTTAAACATATTTGAACTCAAGACTTTTTCTGTATTCAATATGCACCATTCGAAGCCACATCATCACTTGTCAAACCTTTTCTGACTCCATTTGCTATTTTTCATGCATTCCATGATTTATTTTGAGCTAAGATGACCCTGAGATTGAAAAGCACTGCAAATGAAGTCTGAAATGGTTGCAAGGTTGGCATGGTATCATCATTTCACCCACATAGCATGTGCTGAAAAGTTGAGAGGGTTACGGCAAAAACTGGAGGCACTTCGTGTACAAACTGGACAATCTCTTTCGAAGTGTCAGGGTTTCAGACGAAAATTCATCTGTTACGAAAGGATTTCAATTTTTTAAACATATTTGAACTCAAGACTTTTTCTGCATTCAATATGCACCATTCAAAGCCACATCATCACTTTTCAAACCTTTTCTGACTTCATTTGCTATTTTTCATTCATTTCATGATTTATTTTGAGCTAAGGTGACCCTGAGATTGAAAAGCACTGCAAATGAACTCTGAAATGGTTGCAAGGTTGGCATGGTATCATCATTTCACCCACACAGCCTGTGCTAAAAAGTTGAGAGGGTTACGGCAAAAACTGGATGCACTTCGTGTACAAACTGGACAATCTCATTCGAAGTGTCAGGGTTTCGGACTAAAACTCATCTGTTATGAAAGGATTTCAATTTTTTAAACATATTTGAACTCAAGACTTTTTCTGCATTCAATATGCACCATTCAAAGACACATCATCACTTTTCAAACCTTTTCTGACTTCATTTGCTATTTTTCATTCATTTCATGATTTATTTTGAACTAAGATGACCCTGAGATTGAAAAGCACTGCAAATGAAGTCTGGAATGGTTGCAAGGTTGGCATGGTTGCATCATTTCACCCACATAGCATGTGCTGAAAAGTTGAGAGGGTTACGGCAAAAACTGGATGCACTTCGTGTACAAACTGGACAATCCTTTTCGAAGTGTCAGGGTTTCGGACGAAAACTCATCTGTTACGAAAGGATTTCAATTTTTTAAACATATTTGAACTCAAGACTTTTTCTGCATTCAATATGCACCATTCAAAGCCACATCATCACTTTTCAAACCTTTTCTGACTTCATTTGCTATTTTTCATGCATTTCATGATTTATTTTGAGCTAAGATGACCCTGAGATTGAAAAGCACTGCAAATGAACTCTGAAATGATTGCAAGCTTGGCATGGTATCATCATTTCACCCACACAGCATGTGCTAAAAAGTTGAGAGGGTTACGGCAAAAACTGGATGCACTTCGTGTACAAACTGGACAATCTCTTTCGAAGTGTCAGGGTTTCGGACGAAAACTCATCTGTTACGAAAGGATTTCAATTTTTTAAACATATTTGAACTGAAGACTTTTTCTGCATTCAATGTGCACCATTCAAAGCCACATCATCACTTTTCAAACCTTTTCTGACTTCATTTGCTATTTTTCATGCATTTCATGATTTATTTTGAACTAAGATGACCCTGAGATTGAAAAGCACTGCAAATGAACTCTGAAATGGTTGCAAGGTTGGCATGGTATCATCATTTCACCCACATAGCATGTGCTAAAAAGTTGAGAGGGTTACGGCAAAAACTGGATGCACTCCGTGTACAAACTGGACAATCTCTTTCGAAGTGTTAGGGTTTCGGACGAAAACTCATCTGTTACGAAAGGATTTCAATTTTTTAAACATATTTGAACTCAAGACTTTTTCTGTATTCAATATGCACCATTCGAAGCCACATCATCACTTGTCAAACCTTTTCTGACTCCATTTGCTATTTTTCATGCATTCCATGATTTATTTTGAGCTAAGATGACCCTGAGATTGAAAAGCACTGCAAATGAAGTCTGAAATGGTTGCAAGGTTGGCATGGTATCATCATTTCACCCACATAGCATGTGCTGAAAAGTTGAGAGGGTTACGGCAAAAACTGGAGGCACTTCGTGTACAAACTGGACAATCTCTTTCGAAGTGTCAGGGTTTCAGACGAAAATTCATCTGTTACGAAAGGATTTCAATTTTTTAAACATATTTGAACTCAAGACTTTTTCTGCATTCAATATGCACCATTCAAAGCCACATCATCACTTTTCAAACCTTTTCTGACTTCATTTGCTATTTTTCATTCATTTCATGATTTATTTTGAGCTAAGGTGACCCTGAGATTGAAAAGCACTGCAAATGAACTCTGAAATGGTTGCAAGGTTGGCATGGTATCATCATTTCACCCACACAGCCTGTGCTAAAAAGTTGAGAGGGTTACGGCAAAAACTGGATGCACTTCGTGTACAAACTGGACAATCTCATTCGAAGTGTCAGGGTTTCGGACTAAAACTCATCTGTTATGAAAGGATTTCAATTTTTTAAACATATTTGAACTCAAGACTTTTTCTGCATTCAATATGCACCATTCAAAGACACATCATCACTTTTCAAACCTTTTCTGACTTCATTTGCTATTTTTCATTCATTTCATGATTTATTTTGAACTAAGATGACCCTGAGATTGAAAAGCACTGCAAATGAAGTCTGGAATGGTTGCAAGGTTGGCATGGTAGCATCATTTCACCCACATAGCATGTGCTGAAAAGTTGAGAGGGTTACGGCAAAAACTGGATGCACTTCGTGTAGAAACTGGACAATCCTTTTCGAAGTGTCAGGGTTTCGGACGAAAACTCATCTGTTACGAAAGGATTTCAATTTTTTAAACATATTTGAACTCAAGACTTTTTCTGCATTCAATATGCACCATTCAAAGCCACATCATCACTTTTCAAACCTTTTCTGACTTCATTTGCTATTTTTCATGCATTTCATGATTTATTTTGAGCTAAGATGACCCTGAGATTGAAAAGCACTGCAAATGAACTCTGAAATGGTTGCAAGCTTGGCATGGTATCATCATTTCACCCACATAGCATGTGCTAAAAAGTTGAGAGGGTTACGGCAAAAACTGGATGCACTTCGTGTACAAACTGGACAATCTCTTTCGAAGTGTCAGGGTTTCGGACGAAAACTCATCTGTTACGAAAGGATTTCAATTTTTTAAACATATTTGAACTGAAGACTTTTTCTGCATTCAATGTGCACCATTCAAAGCCACATCATCACTTTTCAAACCTTTTCTGACTTCATTTGCTATTTTTCATGCATTTCATGATTTATTTTGAACTAAGATGACCCTGAGATTGAAAAGCACTGCAAATGAACTCTGAAATGGTTGCAAGGTTGGCACGGTATCATCATTTCACCCACATAGCATGTGCTAAAAAGTTGAGAGGGTTACGGCAAAAACTGGATGCACTCCGTGTACAAACTGGACAATCTCTTTCGAAGTGTTAGGGTTTCGGACGAAAACTCATCTGTTACGAAAGGATTTCAATTTTTTAAACATATTTGAACTCAAGACTTTTTCTGTATTCAATATGCACCATTCGAAGCCACATCATCACTTGTCAAACCTTTTCTGACTCCATTTGCTATTTTTCATGCATTCCATGATTTATTTAGAGCTAAGATGACCCTGAGATTGAAAAGCACTGCAAATGAAGTCTGAAATGGTTGCAAGGTTGGCATGGTATCATCATTTCACCCACATAGCATGTGCTGAAAAGTTGAGAGGGTTACGGCAAAAACTGGAGGCACTTCGTGTACAAACTGGACAATCTCTTTCGAAGTGTCAGGGTTTCAGACGAAAACTCATCTGTTACGAAAGGATTTCAATTTTTTAAACATATTTGAACTCAAGACTTTTTCTGCATTCAATATGCACCATTCAAAGCCACATCATCACTTTTCAAACCTTTTCTGACTTCATTTGCTATTTTTCATTCATTTCATGATTTATTTTGAGCTAAGGTGACCCTGAGATTGAAAAGCACTGCATATGAACTCAGAAATGGTTGCAAGGTTGGCATGGTATCATCATTTCACCCACACAGCCTGTGCTAAAAAGTTGAGAGGGTTACGGCAAAAACTGGATGCACTTCGTGTACAAACTGGACAATCTCATTCGAAGTGTCAGGGTTTCGGACTAAAACTCATCTGTTATGAAAGGATTTCAATTTTTTAAACATATTTGAACTCAAGACTTTTTCTGCATTCAATATGCACCATTCAAAGACACATCACCACTTTTCAAACCTTTTCTGACTTCATTTGCTATTTTTCATTCATTTCATGATTTATTTTGAACTAAGATGACCCTGAGATTGAAAAGCACTGCAAATGAAGTCTGGAATGGTTGCAAGGTTGGCATGGTAGCATCATTTCACCCACATAGCATGTGCTGAAAAGTTGAGAGGGTTACGGCAAAAACTGGATGCACTTCGTGTAGAAACTGGACAATCCTTTTCGAAGTGTCAGGGTTTCGGACGAAAACTCATCTGTTACGAAAGGATTTCAATTTTTTAAACATATTTGAACTCAAGACTTTTTCTGCATTCAATATGCACCATTCAAAGCCACATCATCACTTTTCAAACCTTTTCTGACTTCATTTGCTATTTTTCATGCATTTCATGATTTATTTTGAGCTAAGATGACCCTGAGATTGAAAAGCACTGCAAATGAACTCTGAAATGGTTGCAAGCTTGGCATGGTATCATCATTTCACCCACATAGCATGTGCTAAAAAGTTGAGAGGGTTACGGCAAAAACTGGATGCACTTCGTGTACAAACTGGACAATCTCTTTCGAAGTGTCAGGGTTTCGGACGAAAACTCATCTGTTACGAAAGGATTTCAATTTTTTAAACATATTTGAACTGAAGACTTTTTCTGCATTCAATGTGCACCATTCAAAGCCACATCATCACTTTTCAAACCTTTTCTGACTTCATTTGCTATTTTTCATGCATTTCATGATTTATTTTGAACTAAGATGACCCTGAGATTGAAAAGCACTGCAAATGAACTCTGAAATGGTTGCAAGGTTGGCATGGTATCATCATTTCACCCACATAGCATGTGCTAAAAAGTTGAGAGGGTTACGGCAAAAACTGGATGCACTCCGTGTACAAACTGGACAATCTCTTTCGAAGTGTTAGGGTTTCGGACGAAAACTCATCTGTTACGAAAGGATTTCAATTTTTTAAACATATTTGAACTCAAGACTTTTTCTGTATTCAATATGCACCATTCGAAGCCACATCATCACTTGTCAAACCTTTTCTGACTCCATTTGCTATTTTTCATGCATTCCATGATTTATTTTGAGCTAAGATGACCCTGAGATTGAAAAGCACTGCAAATGAAGTCTGAAATGGTTGCAAGGTTGGCATGGTATCATCATTTCACCCACATAGCATGTGCTGAAAAGTTGAGAGGGTTACGGCAAAAACTGGAGGCACTTCGTGTACAAACTGGACAATCTCTTTCGAAGTGTCAGGGTTTCAGACACTCATCTGTTACGAAAGGATTTCAATTTTTTAAACATATTTGAACTCAAGACTTTTTCTGCATTCAATATGCACCATTCAAAGCCACATCATCACTTTTCAAACCTTTTCTGACTTCATTTGCTATTTTTCATTCATTTCATGATTTATTTTGAGCTAAGGTGACCCTAAGATTGAAAAGCACTGCAAATGAACTCTGAAATGGTTGCAAGGTTGGCATGGTATCATCATTTCACCCACACAGCCTGTGCTAAAAAGTTGAGAGGGTTACGGCAAAAACTGGATGCACTTCGTGTACAAACTGGACAATCTCATTCGAAGTGTCAGGGTTTCGGACTAAAACTCATCTGTTATGAAAGGATTTCAATTTTTTAAACATATTTGAACTCAAGACTTTTTCTGCATTCAATATGCACCATTCAAAGACACATCATCACTTTTCAAACCTTTTCTGACTTCATTTGCTATTTTTCATTCTTTTCATGATTTATTTTGAACTACGATGACCCTGAGATTGAAAAGCACTGCAAATGAACTCTTAAATGGTTGCAAGGTTGGCATGGTATCATCATTTAACCCACATAGCATGTGCTAAAAAGTTGAGAGGGTTACGGCAAAAACTGGATGCACTTCGTGTACAAACTGGACAATCTCTTTCGAAGTGTTAGGGTTTCGGACGAAAACTCATCTGTTACAAAAGGATTTCAATTTTTTAAATACATTTGAACTCAAGACTTTTTCTGCATTCAATATGCACCATTCAAAACCACATCATCCCTTTTCAAACCTTTTCTGACTTCATTTACTATGTTTCATGCATTTCAGATTTATTTTGAGCTAAGATGACCCTGAGATTGAAAAGCACTGCAAATGAACTCTGAAATGGTTGCAAGGTTGGCATGGTATGATCATATCACCCACATAGAATGTGCTAAAAAGTTAAGAGGGTTACGGCAAAAACTGGATGCACTTCGTGTACAAACTGGACAATCTCTTTCGAAGTGTCAGGGTTTCGGACGAAAACTCATCTGTTACGAAAGGATTTCAATTTTTTAAACATATTTGAACTCAAGACTTTTTCTGCATTCAATATGCACCATTCAAAGCCACATCATCACTTTTCAAACCTTTTCTGACTTCATTTGCTATTTTTCATGCATTTCATGATTTATTTTGAGCTAAGATGACCCTGAGATTGAAAAGCACTGCAAATGAAGTCTGAAATGGTTGCAAGCTTGGCATGGTATCATCATTTCACCCACATAGCATGTGCTAAAAAGTTGAGAGGGTTACGGCAAAAACTGGATGCACTTCGTGTACAAACTGGACAATCTCTTTCGAAGTGTTAGGGTTTCGGACGAAAACTCATCTGTTACGAAAGGATTTCAATATTTTTAAACATATTTGAGCTCAAGACTTTTTCTGCATTCAATATGCACAATTCAAAGCCACATCATCACTTTTCAAACCTTTTCTGACTCCATTTGCTATTTTTCATGCATTTCATGATTTATTTTGAGCTAAGATGACCCTGAGATTGAAAAGCACTGCAAATGAAGTCCGAAATGGTTGCAAGGTTGGCATGGTATCATCATATCACCCACATAGCATGTGCTGAAAAGTTGAGAGGGTTACGGCAAAAACTGGATGCACTTCGTGTACAAACTGGACAATCTCTTTCGAAGTGTCAGGGTTTCGGACGAAAACTCATCTGTTACGAAAGGATTTCAATTTTTTAAACATATTTGAACTCAAGACTTTTTCTGCATTCAATATGCACCATTCAAAGCCACATCATCACTTTTCAAACCTTTTCTGACTTCATTTTCTATTTTTCATGCATTTCATGATTTATTTTGAACTAAGATGACCCTGAGATTGAAAAGCACTGCAAATGAAGTCTGAAATGGTTGCAAGGTTGGCATGGTATGATCATATCACCCACATAGCATGTGCTAAAAAGTTGAGACGGTTACGGCAAAAACTGGATGCACTTCGTGTACAAACTGGACAATCTCTTTCGAAGTGTTAGGGTTTCGGACGAAAACTCATCTGTTACGAAAGGATTTCAATATTTTTAAACATATTTGAGCTCAAGACTTTTTCTGCATTCAATATGCACAATTCAAAGCCACATCATCACTTTTCAAACCTTTTCTGACTCCATTTGCTATTTTTCATGCATTTCATGATTTATTTTGAGCTAAGATGACCCTGAGATTGAAAAGCACTGCAAATGAAGTCCGAAATGGTTGCAAGCTTGGCATGGTATCATCATTTCACCCACATAGCATGTGCTGAAAAGTTGAGAGGGTTACGGCAAAAACTGGATGCACTTCGTGTACAAACTGGACAATCTCTTTCGAAGTGTCAGGGTTTCGGACGAAAACTCATCTGTTACGAAAGGATTTCAATTTTTTAAACATATTTGAACTCAAGACTTTTTCTGCATTCAATATGCACCATTCAAAGCCACATCATCACTTTTCAAACCTTTTCTGACTTCATTTTCTATTTTTCATGCATTTCATGATTTATTTTGAACTAAGATGACCCTGAGATTGAAAAGCACTGCAAATGAACTCTGAAATGGCTGCAAGGTTGGCATGGTATGATCATATCACCCACATAGCATGTGCTAAAAAGTTGAGAGGGTTACGGCAAAAACTGGATGCACTTCGTGTACAAACTGGACAATCTCTTTCGAAATGTCAGGGTTTCGGACGAAAACTCATCTGTTACAAAAGGATTTCAATTTTTTAAACATATTTGAACTCAAGACTTTTTCTGCATTCAATATGCACCATTCAAAGCCACATCATCACTTTTCAAACATTTTCTGACTTAATTTGCTATTGTTCATGCATTTCATGATTTATTTTGAGTTAAGATGATCATGAATTGAAAAGCACTGCAAATGATCTCTGAAATGGTTGAAAATTGGCATGGTTTCATAATTTCACCAACATAACATGTGCTAAAAAGTTGAGAGGGTTACAGTAAAAACTGGATGCATTTCGTGTACGAACTGGACAATCTCTTTCGAAGTGTTAGGGTTTTGGACGAAAACTCTTCTGTTACAAAAGGATTTCAATTTTTTAAACATATTTGAACTCAAGACTTTTTCTGAATTCAATATGCACCATTCAAAGCCAGATCATCACTTTTCAACCCTTTTCTGACTTCATTTGATATTTTTCAAGCATTTCATGATTTATTTTGAGCTAAGATGACCCTGAGATTGAAAAGCACTGCAAATGAAATCTGAAATGGTTGAAAATTGGCATGGTATCATAATTTCACCCACGTAGCATGTTCTAAAAAGTTGAGAGGGTTACGGCAAAAACTGGATGCACTTCGTGGACGAACTGGACAATCTCTTTCGTAGTGTCAAGGTTTTGGATGAAAACTCTTCTGTTACAAAATGATTTCAATTTTTTAGTTCATTCTTTTTAACAAATAAATACTTTGATAATTTTAGTTAATATTATTTTGATTCTTTTTAGTTCATTCTTTTTAGGTAATGTTTTAGTTGATTCTTTTTAGTTCATTCTATTTAGTTATTATTTTAGTTGATTCTTTTTAGTTCATTCTTGTTAACAAATAAATACTTTCATAATTTTAGTTAATATTTTAGTTGATTCTTTTTAGTTCATTCTTTTTAACAAATAAATACTTTGATAATTTTAGTTAATATTATTTTGGTTCTTTTTAGTTCATTTTTTTAACAAATAAATACTTTGATAATTTTAGTTAATATTATTTTGATTCTTTTTAGTTAATGTTTTAGTTGATTCTTTTTAGTTAATATTATAGTTGATTCTTTTTAGTTCATTTTTTTAATTAACAAATAAATATTTTGATAATTTTAGTTAATATTATATTTAACTGCAGTGATATTGTAGATCAAAGCCATCATCAGAATAGTTGGGAAGAGAAAGTCTTCACTTTTTCTTCGCGTGTGTCCTTTGCTTATTGCGCCGTAACCATGGACAATTTTTATCATATACATCACAATGCTTCATAAAGCTTGCTAACATCATATTAAATATTCTTACATACAAACCGTACTTAAACAGAGACATAATAGCAATAATAGTTCAGATATCCATTACAGAAAGTACTGCATAATTGAAGATACCAATCCTACTCTTCCGGATTGCAAACCTACTCGTCCGAATCAGGAGACCCATAAGCACTACATAAGATAAAAGTGTTCGCCATTGCAAACACTACTCGTCGTCCGGATCAGAATACCCCCAAGCAGGAGAAACTAGCGGTACGAGGTGACGCTGCCCATAATTGCAGATTCCAATCCTGCGGTACAACTCGTATGCAACGTACCCATCTATTGATGCATACTCAATGTTGATAGGGTCAAGTGGGGTCTTCTCCCAATGTTGGTGCCCTGACTTGGGGAATTTTGTCTTCATATCAGCGTAGTCCTCGTCGATCAGGGCGGCTGCCATATCAGCCATTGAAGTCTTGTCATGCTCAAGCCTGAACCTGCCCTGAAGATCAATGTGGCATTCAGCTGGTATCTCAATACCCCAGGTGCGCCTCATCTTGATCTTGTCATTCGTTATATCAACGCTAGCAAAATATATGCCACTATGAAGGAACTCCATGAGTTTTGGACAGTGCTTGTCACTACTGCAACAACAAAATGGAACAAATGTGTTAAATACTGCTGCAACAAGTATATTTTAGAACAAGTATAATAAGAATCATAACAAGTATATTTTAGAACAAGTATAATAAGAATCATAACAAGTATAATAAGAATCATAGCAAGTTTCCTATTTCCTATTCATTTCCTATCCTATGAATCAAAAGAAGCCCCTAAACTATGACATGTTCTCCCACGATGGCCAATATGCAACTACAAGGAAAATTCTTATGCAATTTTCCTATCCTATTCCTATTCCTATGCAATTTTCCTAATCCTCCTATTCCTATGCAATTTTCTATTCCTATGCAATTTTCCTATCAATCAAAGAAAAAGCCCCAATTTTACTATGCATTTTTCCTATGAATCAATGAAACTATGACATGTTCTCGACATTCCCAATCCTCCTATTCCTATGCAATTTTCCTATCCTATGAATCAAAGAAAAGCCCCAATTAAAACTATGACAAGTTTCGTATTATATACCTTGCCCACTGAAAGACCATGACACGTTGCTTGAAACAAAGTTGGACGACGGCAACATCGCGACCATCGGCCGTGTACTCGAGATCGAGGCCCATGAACTTGTGTTTCTCCTCTTGAAGCCATTCCTCGAACATGGAAAGAAAAACCTTCACTTTGGCGCTGTCGTTCGTATAGACAACATGGAGATTGATCGTGCCATATGCGAGCACCTTCCCGTAGCGAGTGATTGGATTCATAGTGGAGGATGGGGAATAAGAGAGGAGAGGGAGACGAACAGAAATGGAGGCGCTGGGCGCGTTACTGTAGCACCGCGGTTACTGTAGCGTTTGATCTCGCGCGGAACAACTTCCAAGGCGCGGGAATCGAACGGTTTGGCCCTTTAGTCCCGGTTCGAGCCATGAGCCGGGACTAAAAGGGCACGCGCCAGGCGAACGGTTGCCACCACCCCTTTAGTCCTGGTTCGTGGCTCAAACCGGGACTGATGGCCCCCGAGGCCCGGCCGGCGCCCTGGCCTCACGAACCGGGACTGATGCTCACATTAGTCCCGGTTCGTAAGTGAACCGGGATTAATGCCCTTATCCTGGCCTCAACCAAAGCCCTGTTTTCTACTAGTGATTACTAGTATGTCCTTAACATTAAATCTTCTCATGGCGAGGACGAAACTGACGCGTGACAACATGCTGTTTGCGCAGGTCGGATACACGCACTATTGGGTCGTCCACAGGACCGATCACATCAAATAACACGAATACACTCGCGCACGAAAAAGTTTGACCAAATGCAGTGCCTTGTTCTTGTGTTTATTTCTCTTTGTATCTTTTTGTTCCGCGCAATACCTCAAAACTCACGGCCCTGGCTGCTTATATCCTAAAACAAGATTCGAGCCCAGCACCGTGCTCTCTCAGCGATTTGAGCTTTTCGGCCGTTGGATCGAGCGTTCGGAGCGATCTGGGCCGCCGGATCAAAAACCGTGAGCAGTTGAAAACGCCATTCTTCGCCCGCGCTCTCTCTCTCACTCCACTGTTTTTGTCCGCCCGTCGCTGTCGTGTGGGGTCTCCCGGTGGTGGGCCGCGCCTGTCAGCTGCTATGCCTGGGGAGGTGCCCGGTGTATGTCTTTTATGGTCAAAATGTCATGCCACCGCCTGTAATTTTCACACCCCGCCGAGGACATTTTTGTCTTTCACGGGCAGGTATATATTGCTACATCTCTCGTGGAGACCTAGCCGCCGCCGCCTCCTCCCGCACTCGCTGCTCCTCCACCCCTCCCTCCTCCTCCAGCACCCGCGCCGCCCCTGCCGTCGCGCCGCCGCCCCTGCCGTCGCGCCGCCGCCCCTGCCGTCGCGCCGCCGCCACCGCGGGCGCTCGCCCCGGCCCCCATCCTCGACGTCACACCGCCGAGCGTCTCCTCCCCACCCCCTTGGCACTCGGTAGGAGGAGCGCGGGAAGCTTGTGGTGGGGTCGAAGGGCCCTCCGGATCCGGATCCAGGCGCGGTGGTAGCCATGGCTGAGCTCGAGCCCGGGCGTGCGAGCGCGTTGGTGTGCGCGGCGGCGGCCATAGCCGAGCTCACCACCGGCGACCTAACCTCCGCTCCCTCCCCCCATCCTCTACACCTTCCCTCATAGAGCAGTCGGGCGCCGCCAGATCGGGGCTTCTGGATCCACGCCGCCCTCGAGCTGGGACGCCGCCATGGTGCTCTCCTTCTCCACATCCACGCCAAGGGAGACGACGAGCGAGGGGGCAGCCACCGCTTCCTCCCCGCGCTCTCTCCCGGGAGGCCGTCGCCATCCATGGAGCTCCGACCCATGACCAGCAGCCCCGTCAAGGTCTCACCCCCACTCTCGCCTCTCTCTGTCTCTCCTTCCATCCATCCCTCTGCCTATCTCTAATCGCATTTGGTTTGGGCTTCTCTTGCAGATTTGTTCCGAGTCCGACGAGAAGGGGGTGCGCAGCCATCCCTCCGTGTGTGGTGATGGAGGAACGAGGTGCACGTCTCCGACAAGGTCATCATGCCTTCCTGTGGATCCATTCTGGACGATGGGCATCAGCGTGCTCCTCCAAAGGTAAGCCCCTTCTCTCTCTCTCTTACGGATTTGCCCGTTCATCCGCTCAAGATTCGATTTTGTGCAGGTGTATTTTAAGGGTGATGATTGCTGTGAATGGATTGACGACGGGCATGGTCTTCTTAGCCAGCATACTTTGGCCAGCCACATCTGAGCCATGCCATCCCACTCGCTGCCACTTCACCAGGCCTGGCCCGTCGCTGTTGTGGATTTGATCCAGCATCATTTAGAGCTAAAGCACCATAGCTGTAGAAGTACATGAATCCCCTTTCTTTCTGTCCACTTTATATTTCAGTGACAAGCATATTGGACCATGATATTCCTATTGGTTGTGGATTAGAGCAGTACATATAGCTCATTATATCCTGGACTAAAGAGCATCATATGCTAATTACATTTATTAAACTCTGCTGCTACAATTAGATTACATGTGTAGGCTAGAGAGAAGTTCAGAATGTGTGTTATATTTATTAGACTCTACTGCTATAATTGGACTACATGTGTTGGCCAGAGAGAAGTTCAGAATGTGCATAAATCTCACAATGTTATACTGCTACAATTAGACTGCCAAATCTGCATTTATCTATCTGCTATATGCTCATTTGCTATATATTTTTTGAAGTTTACACGTCATCTATATTTTTATTACCATATCCTGCTCAAACCTTTGAGCGTTCTTTGAAAGATTATCTTTATTTTTTCTATTGCAGCTTTCTCATGGAACCATTGTTATAAACCGATCAACTCTTCTTGCCTTCAATCTCAGCGTCTTGCCTTTGCTTGCAGGTCGCAGAAGTCGTCGAGCCGCGGACGCAGTCCAGATCGCTGCCAAATTCAAGTTTCCAGAGGCTTTTGACCTTTGTTTGTTTCATATATTGGTGATGCGGGTGAGCTGATTCTGGCCTTTTCATCTTGATCCGTGCAGAATAGTAGCCTTTGAAGGATTTGAATGGAGCATACGTATGCCTGCTGCGGTTCATCAAGGTGAGTGTGCAACTGCAGCATCCCTCTCAAGGTCGCTGCTTGGAAGATGCTTTTAATTGTTTTATTGATGATATCAATTTGGTAGCATCCTTTGAGTGGTGCCAAGATTATGTGCATAGTATACTTTCAATACTTGCATATCCTTGGTTAGTTGCTTGATGTGGGGTATAAAAACTTTTTGTTTTATACTTTAGATGCACAAGCAGCAGAAGTCGAACTTCCTTCTTCTTCTGTTTGCACACGAATCCCAAATCTTGCTGTTTCTTTCGAAGCCCATGTTTGTGTATGTCTAATTTATAGGAATGGTCTGCCTGTTGCATTGTGTAATACTATCTATGATACAGATCTTTCTGAATTAGTCCGAGATAAAAAGTACATTATGAGTGTCCATTGAACAATCCGAACTTAGATATGAGCATTGAGTTGCTGAATATGTCTATCTGAACTGTACTTCTATTAAAATTATAGTACTCTTAAAATTGTCTCAATGTGTGATATCGACTGATGTATCATGTGATTTGGGTGTTCTTCCGGGATGCTTGTGCAGTGGCTACTTGGGATAAAGGAATTGGGGTAATTAAACAAGAAGCCATTCCGGGATGCTTGTGCTGGCAAGCTGGCTTCTAAATATTTTGGGAGCTACTAAACTGTATAACATGAGGTAACTCATTTTACTGAGAGCATTATTGTAACTTCCAGCATGTCCTTCATCAGCTCTTAAGGTTAACATTGGTTTACGGCAAGTGCCACTATTTTGTATTACCCATAAGCATGGACTGAATTACCGCACATGGCAAGTTACTGCGCATATGCCACGAGTTACTTTTTTTCGTCCACGGTGAGTGTCTGACACATAGACAATATGCTACTCTATCACAGTTTTGTATTCTTCTTTGTAGGAACATGAACTCTTAGGGTAGACGTGTAAATATAATCAGTCACACTTGGCCGTTAGGTTGCTACATATCAGTTTTCAGATATAAGTGAAGAAATGCTTTTAAGAGATCAAGATGCTTCATTTATTATATTGACTGTGAACAATAGGATTTTTTCGCAGTTTTTTCTTTTTGTTTTTTGATTCAATAAATTTTGGGCAAGATTCAGGGATTTGATATATAAGTGTCTGTGATGTTTCAGGATTCAGATTGTGAAAAATGAGATTTTACAATAATTCGTTTGTCAACCTGAATGTGGATGTTTAGGAATAAAATCTAGAGACAGAAGTTTCGTTAGATAGTACAGTTGTGAATTAAGTCCACACCAAATGTTACATTGTGAACTAACCAATGTGCTAAGTCGTGTGTTGAAAGTAGAGTTCTGAACTTGTGTGCATATAGTACAGAGATCATATGAAGTTCTGGAAAGTATTTAATTCAACTGGTTTTAAAAAGCAACATGTTTATAAATACGGGTTGGTTCTCAGCACTGTTCTAACAAAAGGTGTTGGCGATTTTGTATTGTGTTTGGGATAATACTTCTAAAGCCAATTTCATATATCAAGGATGAGAACTTTTTAAGTAGCTTTCTCTTATTAAAACAGCATGTGTAAATGAGCAAAACAATTATCGTTAGCCAGATAGTTATCTTGTGTTGTTTCATCTTATAATGAAATTTCATTGTCTAAGGCAAATTCATTTCCCTTCCAGTTATATATGTGCTCAGTCTAATTAAGCGTTTTTAAGTAGCTTTCTCTTTCAATTAGTTATTATTCCTACATTTCTATAATATTTTGTCGTATATGTCATCTGTGGTTTATCTTTGTTCTTTTATGACCGACTTGCAAAAGAAATCATAGGTAAACCAAAAAAATAGCCTTAGTAGATATCAAACATAAGCTCAAGTGAAAGTGGGTATTTTTGTTCGATATTCTTGAGCCAACTCGCTAATCTTTTTTCATCGTGGTTCTGTTTTGCAGTTTGAAATAAGGAATTGGAACTGGAACATCCTAAAATACTTGACAAACTATAGGAAGAAACATCAAGAACGTGCTCCCCATGAAAGCAATTACACAATATCATTGTCTCATGTTGTTTTATTTGCTACGAGCATAGAGATCCTCGCGATTGACCCAGATGAAGTAACTTTAGCAAAGCTTGCCCTTTACCCTACTAAAGACTTACTGTCTTTTTGTAACAGGAGTTGCCTGTTTATTATTGCCCAGCATACCACTTTTGAGACATTAAGTGATAATGATAGTGGTTGATAAGTTGTATTGAGTTTCGCCTTAGCTGTCCACCCTAAAACGTGTTATCAGCCAATGTGTAAGTGTATTTATTGCAATGTAAAGCTCATTGTGGCGGAAGTATATACATGCAATGGCAGACTCAATGTGACTGTTATAGTCGTTATTAATAGTGTTTTACCCACCTGTATTATTGTATCGGCGGGCTCAATATGTCGGGGTCAGGTTGGGTGCGGCAAGCTGCACTTCCTATCGAGTGTCTTCACTTTTTGTTTCGACCTTCCTGTCGAGTGGTCATATGAACGTGCTGAAATTGATTCTGCATCATAGTCTCATGCTGAGATTGAGCACAACTATGTCTTCTCTTATCACAACTGATTGTTTCTTCTTCACTGTACTGGATTAATATTGACTTCACACTATCTGCTTGACCAAAACGGTGGGACCGGCACCCTCGCGCCAAGGCACGATCCTGATCTAGTATATTGGTAGCAACCGACTTAACTCGGAACTCCTAGACCTACACACACGTAGCTGAATCCAAACAAGACTCTGCGTAAAACCAACACGTCGATCGATGACTACTCTTTTTTTGAGAATGATCGATGACCACTCTTAGAACGACTAGTCATTTTTTTGCCGGTAAGAAACTTGAATTACTCACGTGGTGTCCATATTATAATCCTTCTGACATAATTCAACTACCTCTGGGATCCCGATCTCAACCAGACTACTGTTCTCTTCTCAACTCTACCAAACTTAGCTAAAAAGTCACTAGCCATATTCTGACTCCGAGAAACATGAGTACTAGTGTAACTCTAGGGAGTGTCTAATTGACATCTGACTGAAAATCAATTGGGTCTCATTCGAATTTACAACCAATAGGAAAATGACATGTGTGTAGGTATTGCACGCTGCCTGTATGTCCGTTATTTTTGTGTGCCAGAACGTTTCTCATTCATCCGTTTCCCTCTCTGTATGTCAATGACTAAAAGCACCGATTGTATGTTTATTTTCAGTCTTTACTACTTGGCGTGTGTATGTGTCGTAACTTTGCTTTCAGCATCCTTGTATCTTGTAATTTCTGGCCGGTTGATTCAAAGAGCCACACGATGAAAGCTACGCTAATGGAGATATACCGGCTGTACAACACGGTGAAACATACATGATATGGGGCACGCTATTTCATGGCTACACGGATAGATGTCGTGCTTAACTCTAAACAGCGCCATATCTCGCTGAATAGTTAGCTATTACTCGATAATACCTCGTGCGTTTCTGAAGGACTTTGTAATTTCCTTAAGCGGATCAGAAGAAAAGCTTATATTGCAGGAATGAAAAGAAAATAGGGCTACCACAGGACACGAACCTAGACTCATGTACGTTGTTACTTTTTCTAATCTAATCATCCGGCAACCTTAATCAACTTGGTAAACCGGACAAAATAAACTTGGCTCAACCAAATCTCAAAATTAGTCTAACACGCACGGTGCCAGAATCTTTGCCCTGGATGACTCGCTAATAGTTTATTTTAAAGGTAGAACTATAGCACACTAATTTTTCTATTGGTTTAGACTAGATTAGATGTTTCTCATGAACTCTAGAAACTACACAGGCCCACCATTTTACTTTATCCTCTCACACCGGTCTAGCGCAACTGCGTCTTCTTCTCTTTTTTTTTTCTTCCGTTTTAAATTCACCCTTCCATATGCATCAGAAGCGTCGACTCGCGTTCCCCCATGGTTGTCGAAAGACACCCCACCTCCCCCCATGGCAGAAGAGCACCGCATGCCCTCAACCTCGCCCACGCAATCGTGCCTAGCCGACTGGCCATGGGAACTAGTGCGGCCTCCGGCATGGATTTCTTAAGATGGGTTGTTCACAACCGAACTCACCATGACACACTCTGTCAATGCTTCTCCTCGCTGGCCGTGAGAACCAGCGCCACGAACTCAGCCGCCCCACCGTCCTCCAGTACCTGGCACCCATCCGTCGACCCCCGCTGACTTCATATACCTCGTCAACCTTACCTCGGCCGTCTTCCTGGCTTTCCGGTTCCAGCGCCTTGCCTCGACCGCTTCCACCTTGCCGATCGCCTCCGTTACATCATGACGGATGCGTCCCCGACTTCAACTCTGGTAACCACTTCCTCCTATTCAACCACATACGATTTTTCTTTTTCGCTGCGACTTGCGACACTATGTCCTATGTGTTTTTGTGAAGGTAATGTTTTTTCTATTTTAGAGGCTGCATTTTTTATATTTTATAGGATATACATTTCAATACGCTGCTTTGCTAAGAATGAAGGTGTGCATACATGTTGAATTTGATGCTTATCCCTCGTGGAAGTAATAGTAATAGTTTATATAGTTATCATATAAAGGCTGATTGGCTGCCAGTAGCTATTTATATTAGCCTAGCTAACTAACACAAATTTTAATCGGGGATGGAGTCCAAGCCGTACCGGACTAGAATACCACATCGTGGTTATATTAATTAACTCCAACACTGTTCGGGCAGATCGGGTACACGCACGGTGTCAGAATGTTTGGCAAGGTCAAGGGTGGCACCATGGCAGCCCATACGGAGCAGAGTGCCCAATGACGCCGAGCTCACCTTGATGCACATGGTATATACTACTATATCAAAGTCGACAGCAGTCAAGCTAAGTGATACGGATCGCATTCAAAAAATATTTGAGCGATACGGATCAGTGATAGCTAGCTGGTTCTCTATTTTATGCAAGCTGGTGGTGGAGTAATAGCTAGCTAGTAGTGAGTGGTTCTCACGTTGGTTGCCTATAAATAGCATCCTGCTTCATCATATGGGAATGTACCAGTTAAGCAGCCAGCTAGCTCATCTCCATACATCGCATCAGTTCTTCCTCAATCCTACACTAGAACCACCCACCCAATCCATCAATGGCTTCCTCTCTCAAGATGGCCGCCGCCTTCGCCCTCTGCGTCATGCTCGTCCTGAACGTGGGCCACCCGGCGGCAGCCGCGGATTGCAACGACTGTTTGGGCCGCTGTGTTGCCATTTGCATCGCCTACGCTGAAACATCATGCAGTGGGATCTGCAACAAAAAGCCTCTACCTCCTGCATGCCAGACATGCAAGGACACGACTCTAATTCAGTGTGGTGGTACATGCTACGGCGGTTGTACCCTCTTCTGCTAGCTAAACCGGCCGGCTGTGCCTTGGCGCAGCTTGTACGCTGTATGTGTGCAAATGTTCCTTCCTTTTATATATTCTTTGTTTCTACCTCGCTTGTTTTTTCTAATCGATGTGCTAAATAAGCGAACGAATTTCGGTCCGTTGCTGTGTGGGCACTATAACAAATGTTCTTTGGTTTGATTGTTCCCTTCGTTTCAACCATTATTATTGAATATACATCGGTGCAAGTGGTATGTGCTTTGTGCTTCTTTGTATATATCATTTTTAACAAATGGTATGAATATTTTTATCAAGAAAACGTGGATCCAAAATACATAGTCTTTTTTAGGGAAACAGGACTCTGTTGTGTATTTTTATTATTTTTTAAATAAATATATATCTATATATATATATATACCTACTTATACTATATATATATATATATATATATATATATATATTATATATAATATAATAATAAAGCAAGGTGATATTCTTGGTTTTGTCCCGCATCTGTTCCTACGTTACGTGAAATACACAAGGTGGTACTAATTTGTAGAGCCAAGTTTCGTTAAAGAAGTCACAGCTCGGTTGGGCTTGCGTTACTCGGCCCGTCAGGCATGCTTCTCGAATATGGGTCTGGGCCAAAAAAGGAAACGCTCGTCCGCCATTAATTAATCGTTAAAATTGTTTCTTTTCGTTTAGGCTAAGAAACAAACGCTACGTTTGATTTGGTTGCATTGATCTCTCGCACCAGCTCATGTGATCTCTTCATTGGACCCTCACCCGGCCCATGAATGCATTAAATTAGGCATTCGCCCCAATCCAATACGATTCGAAGTCCCGACTCCTTCAGTTTTCTTTTCTTTTTAAACCTTCCACGATAGCTGGATGTGTCGTTTGTGTCAAAAAGGAAAAAAACTGATGCTTGACGTGTAGATCATTGTCTTCGTGCCCATGATTGGAGGCCAGGACTAGGTAGAATCATCGATGACACACATCTCGGTTGTGGTCTCGCACGACGCGCACTGCACGGAGCTCTGTCCTCTCCTAAGGCGAGCGCGGGGTCGGACCTGCTTCTGCTCATGGTGTGCACACGAGCAGGAGAGGTCCCGGCGTTGGTGGCCGAAGGTGCTGAAGAACGACAAAGGAGGCGGGAGGCACACAGGAGGTGGAGGCGAATGGTAGGACGCGATGGAGCTGCCTGGCGCAGCGGCGCTATCCGCGGCTGGAGGCAGATACGAGCGGGAGGCAGAGCGTGCCAAACTTGAGACGGAGGCTGTGCGCGCTAGATGACGACCTTCGACACGCTCCAGCCCGAGGCAGCTACGGCGTCAAGATAATCCAAGGCAGAGGCGGCTCCCAGAGCGGGTGCTCCTCCTAGCATGGCCCACCATAGCGCACGGAGGGTTCCGGCCATCAATGTTGTCGGGATCGACCAGCAGCGCCAGGTGCGCTCGGCGCTAATTGACGTTCAACAATGAGCGGCAGAGGAGATGACGATCGCCAGCACAACGTCGTCCCTAAGCGGCGCAACAGTAGTTACTCAGCTAACTGCACGATGCTTACAAATCGAGACAATAGTTTAAGCTTGTCGGGTTAGTGTGCATGCATGATTTGCCTATTATTTTATTTGTACTATCACACTTCTTGTAAATCCTTATTGTTGTTGTATGTTACCTGCGTGATAGAGCAGGTTTTTTTATTGATGATCTTGCTGGTGTTGGTAAAGGCCAAACAATTGTTGGATTAATCTAGGAAAATTGGCAACAGGAAGGTATAAGGCAGTGTAAGACTTTTGGCAAGAATTCCCATCAAGTCTCTGCTCTGCTAAACTTTTAAGAATTCTGCCATCATGTCTTTTTCTTCACAACTTACCTTTTGGTGATTTGCAATTGCAATTTTGAGTTGGGTATCGGTTAATTCTGACGGGAAGTATTATGCTCGAAGAGATTTAGATGATGTTGGTGCAAAAGCGTACAAGGTATGAAACCTATGAAAATTGAATGATATTTTTACCTCAAACCAATGGCATCTGCATTACACTAACAATATGTGACCCTGCGGCTCCACACGGTAGCATCTTCAACTCTATGCAGGTGGATATACCAACACAATGTTTATCTAGAAATGCTAACAGGGAGTGATCGAGTGTGAATGTTTTTCTTTAGATATATCACAATAATGATAAAATATATCTTTTCAATCTAACTCATAATAACAAACATATAAGAAAACACAATATATTTAGTATGGCTATGTGGACTACAAATAGGATTCTAATCTTTATCTCGAACATATAAATAATTTTAATTACTGCCAATGTCGATATGGTCGCATTATTTATTGCAATGAAATTGGACCCGCTATTGTAGATTTGACTTGAATCTTGACATATAGTCATGCAATTGATTTGCCTCTCCGTAGGTTTTTTGGTTTTTGAGTTTCTCCTCCGTTGCCATAGAACACATAATTTTTCAGCAACTCAATGTATAGCAATCGTGTATGCTTCAACCTTGTGTTTTTTCTTTGAACTTGTAGAGTATGCTAATGCTTATGTTTTTATCGTTTGGGTAAATCACAACACCAGCATTAACCTATTTATTTTTCGATGGGGGCGATGGAAAAGCGGCAACACAGGTGGGATGGCATGTTGAAATTGAGGATGTGTGCTCGTGTGATGTTTTCTTTTTGGGAGAGAGACTTGTGTCATACTTATGGGTTAGGAGCATGTGATGTTTTTTTTATGTTGCATGCATAGGCTATGGTTATTACGTTCTCAATAGCTTGATCTGAAGACCACGGTTTTCTTACCCGTTGCAACGCACGGGTCCTTTTGCTAGTAGTACAAATAAAGAGTTCCAAAAGAAAAGAACTAGTACTATACAAACAAGACTGTACCAAACTACGCAAAGAAAGAAAGGAGGAAAAAGGCTGTACGGGGAATCAAAAGGTACAACAACACAATAATACAGTGGCAAGTGAGGTTGCTATCATCTTTTTTTTTAAGAGAGTTTCCTCTCCGATTTTCATTATCAGATATCGCCAAGTCTTACAAACTACAAGACCGATTATACATAACACTGCCGACACACACCGTATCAGCATATCCCATGAGGCGCACTCCTGATGATGATGAAGGAAACTAGAGACCCCTTTCTACTTAGGAATGCAGGTCTCCCAGCCCGCAAAAAGGAATTAGGTCTGGAGCACTCACAGTCACCAAACTTTTCTGAGAAATCCCACAAGAAGGGCTCTCCGGAACATAGGAACAAGTATCGTAAAATATCTGACATAGTTCAGACTAGACATGATAGATAAGTTCAAGGTTGCTATCATCTAAAGTTGTTAACCCAAGCCTCGAAGACACTGTACTCTCTTCGCTTTGCTCTGTAGAGGATCCACTTAATTTCATCTCCAGTTGCAACGCACAGACGTTTTCTCTAGTTACTCATGGTTATTGGGTTAGGGTCACATGGTATTTTCTTCGGCAAGACCTATTTAGGTCTTACTCATGGTTATTGGGTTAGGGTCACGTGGTATTTTCTTCTCGAGTTGCAACGCATGGACGTTTTCTCTAGTTACACACAATAGTCTAATAAGAGGAAACCAAAGTGAAAGCGCATCAGGCCGCAAAACTCCCTATCTCTAATCCTCAAAGAAAAAACTCCATATCTCTTGATTTGACTAGATCGCTCTTGACTTTCCAGCATTATATCTCACCATTCTACCCGAAGCAAGATATCTCGCCTCTTGTCCCTGCCGTTCCGATTTTTCGCAAAAAAAGAAACATACTTGTCATTTTATTTTATTCTATTTCCCAGTCAGCCTTTCCGAAAGAATATGATAGCAATCTTTAAATGTGATGCAGTTTTGTATGCATACCGGAGAACCGAAAAACAACACTCTAAAATTTAAACATAAGTTTTGCAGCTTTTGGGTAATAATTTCTCACACTTCTGGCAGCACACCATACCCATAACTTGAAAGAGTGTCTTTTATCGTCTGTGCGAGCCTTTCTTGGACTTTATTGTTGGTTCAGTCACACCAATATCCACCTCCGACCCGGGGGACGCGAGAGTTGGCTCGGTCACACCAGAGCACAGCCGAGAGCCTAGCTACCAACGCACGTCTGCTCAGAAGTGAGCACAACAATGAGTGGCTTCATTTGATTGTAGCTGCCCTCTCCCACCCACGGCGCTCCCGCGAGCACCCGGGGGGAACCCTAGCCTCCCACCTCTCCTCTCCTCCTCCAACGGACCCCCTCCATCGCCACCGCCCAGCGATGCCGCCGGACAAAGTTCGGCCGGCAAGGGCGGCGGCGGGGCCTCCTTTTCCCCCTACACACGTGATCCACGGCCGGCGCGGGGCGGTCGCTCATCTGGGGGCGCTGGCCTACGATGGGGGCCAACGGTGCGGCGGCACAACTCTAGGGTGGCAGCGAGGACACCTGGTCGCGATGGCAGCTGGGCGAGCGTCTGTTGCATGGGTGCCGCGGCAAGACCAGATCTAGTGGGGGCGGGCCGGCGCGCCTCCGGCCAGATCCTCCTGGATCGGCTCCCTGGTGGCGACGGGCGTCGTAGGGTGGCGGCGGAGGCCCATTCGGGGCTCGGTGTGGTGGGGCTTGCAGCGGCGTGGCTGCAACCTCGTTCTCGGCCTTGTCTTCCAGCGGCGACGGCTGGACATGCTCCAACGGTGGCTCTTCTAGGATGGACTTGGGATGACCTCCCTTCCTCTTCTACGGTTTCAACTACGGACTCGTCCGGCTGGGGTGGCTCCATGGTGCGGTGTGGGTGCGTGCGAGGCCTGCCGGAGGTGGCAGGGGACCTCGGAAGGTGGCAGGTTGCCCTCTCCGTGGCATCTGGTGGCTGCTACTTCTTGAGCATGCATTGGTTTTCCCTTGAAGAGGAAAGGGTGATGCAGCAAAGTAGATAAGTATTTCCCTCAGTTGTTGAGAACCAAGGTATCAATCCAGTAGGAGATACAAGCAAGTCCCCAATAGATGTACCTACACAAATAATCAAACACTTGCACCCAACGCTATAAAGGGGTTGTCAATCCCTTCACGGTTACTTGCAAGGATGAGATCTGATAGAGATTGATAGATAGGATTGCTAAAACGAAAAGTAAACTAAAAGTAAAAAGATTGCAGCGAAGTATTTTTGGTATTTTTGGTTTATAGATCTGAAAATATAATATGGAAAATAGACCCGGGGGCCATAGGTTTCACTAGAGGCTTCTCTCATGAAGGAAAATAATACGGTGGGTGAACAAATTACTGTCGAGCAATTGATAGAAAAGCGAATAATTATGAAGATATCCAAGGCAATGATTATGCATATAGGCATCACGTCCGTGTCAAGTAGACCGAAACGATTTTGCATCTACTACTATTACTCCACACATCGACCGACTCCTGTCTGCATCTAGAGTATTAAGTTCATGAAGAACAGAATAACGCATTATTAGGTAAGATGACATGATGTAGAGGGATAAACTCAAGCAATATGATGAAACCCCCATCTTTTTACCCTCGATGGCAACAATACAAATACGTGCCTCGCTACCCCTATTTTGTCACTAGGTGAGGACACCGCAAGATTGAACCCAAAACTAAGCACTTCTCCCATTGCAAGAATTACCAATCTAGTTGGCCAAACCAAACCAATAACTCGAAGAGACTTGCAAAGATATGAAATCATGCATAGAAGAATTCAGAAAAGATTCAAATAATATTCATAGATAAGCTGAACATAAACCCACAATTCATCGGATCTCGACAAACACACCGCAAAAGAGTATTACATCGGATAGATCTCCATGAAGATCATGAAGAACATGGTATTGAAGAACAAAGAGAGATAAGAAGTCATCTAGCTACTAGCTATGGACCCGAAGGTCTGTGATGAACTACTCACGCATCATTGGAGGGGCAATGGAGTTGATGTAGATGCCCTCCATGATCGAATCCCCCTCCGGCAGATTACCGGAAAAGGCTCCAAGATTGGATCTCACGAGAACAGATGCTTCTGGCGGCGGAAAAGTATTTTCGTGGCTCTTTTTTGTATCCAGGAAATATTTGTGAATTTATAGGCCGAAGAATAGGGTTAGGAGGGCTGCCGTGGGGCCACAAGCCAGGGGGCATGACAGGTCTCCTGCCTTCGTCTCCAAGTCTGCTGGGTTTCTTCTGGTCCAAGAAAAATCATTCCGAAGATTTTATTCTGTTTGGACTCCGTTTAATATTCCTTATCTGCAATACTCAAAAACAAGGAAAAAACAGAAACTGGCACTAGGCTCTAGATTAATAGGTTAGTCCCAAAAATAATATAAAATAGCATATTAATGCATATAAAACATCCAAAACAGATAATATAATAGCATGGAATAATCAAAAATTATAGATACGTTGGAGACGTATCAAGCATCCCCAAGCTTAATTCCTGCTCGTCCTGGAGTAGGTAAATGATAAAAACGGAATTTTTGATGTGGAATGCTACCTAACATATTTATCCATGTAATATTCTTTATTGTGGCATGAATATTCAGATCCATAAGATTCGAAACAAAAGTTTAATATTGACATAAAAACAGTAATACTTCGAGCATACCAACAAGGCAATTGTGTCCTTTCGAAATAACATGGTCTTAGAAAGTTATCCGTACAAAATCATATGGTCTGGCTATGCTCCATCTTCCCCACACAAAGTATCTAAATCATGCACAACCCCGATGACAAGTCAAGCAATTGTTTCACACCTTTTATGTTCTCAAACCTTTTCAACTCTCACACAATACATGAGCGTGAGCCATGGATATAGCACTATAGGTGGAATAGAATATGGTGGAGGTTGTGAGGAAAAAGGAGAAGATAGTCTCACATCAACTAGGCGTATCAACGGGCCATGGAGATGCCCATCAATAGATATCAATGTGAGTGAGTAGGGATTGCCATGCAACGGATGCAGTAGAGCTATAAGTGTATGAAAGCTCAAAAAGAAACTAAGTGGTTGTGCATATGATGAAAAATTCCACTAGCTATATGAAAGTGACAAAATAGGAGACTCTCTATCATGAAGATCATAGTGCTACTTTGAAGCACAAGTGTGGAAAAAGATAGTAGCATTGTCCTTCTCTCTTTCTCTCATTTTTTTTTCTTTTCTTTTTTTTCTTTTTTTTCTAATTTGTTTATTTTGGTGGGCATCTTTGGCCTCTTTTTTTTTGGCTTTATTGGCCTCTTTTATTATTTATAAAGTCCGGAGACTCATCCCAACTTGTGAGGGATTCATAGCTTCCATCATCCTTTTCTCTCACGGGACAAATGCTCTAATAATGAAGATCATCATACTTTTATTTACTTACAACTCGATACCTAGAACAAAAGATGACTCTATATGAATGCTTACGAATGCAAGGCAATATGAAAATGATGGTGCATGTCATGAAAAACGGAACGGTGGAAGTTACATGGCAATATATCTCGGAATGGCTATGGAAATGCCATAATAGGTAGGTATGGTGGCTGTTTTGAGGAAAATATATGGTGGCTGTTTTGAGGAAGGTGGGTTTGATGCACCGGCGAAAGTTGCGCGGTACTAGAGAGGCTAGCAAAGGTGGAAGGGTGAGAGTGCGTATAATCTATGGACTCAACATTAGTCATAAAGAACGCACATACTTATTGCAAAAGTCTATTAGTTATCGAAGCAAAGTATTAGACGCATGCTCCTAGGGGAGAGGTTGGTAGGAGTTAACCATCGCGCGCTCCCGACCCTCACACAAAGGTTGACAATCATTAAACAAATCATGCTCCGACTTCGTTACATAACGGTTCACCATACGTGCATGCTACGGGAATCACAAACTTTAACACAAGTATTTCTTCCAATTCACAACTACTCACTAGCATGACTCTCATATTACCATCTCTATATCTCAAAACTATATTCAAGGAATCAAACTTCTCATAGTATTCAATGCACTTTATATGAAAGTTTTTATTATATCCCACTTGGATGCCCATTATATTAGGACTAAATTCATAACCTAAACCAATTACCATGGTGTTTAAAGACTCTCAAAATAATATAAGTGAGGTACGAGAGTTCAATAATTTCTATAAAATAAAACACCACCGTGCTCTAAAAAGATATAAGTGAAGCACTAGAGCAACATTTCCTAGCTCAAAAGATATAAGTGAAGCACATAGAGTATTCTAATAAATTCACGATTAATGCGTGTCCCCCTCACAAAGATGTGTGCAGCAAGGATGATTGTGGCAAACTAAAAAGTAAAGCCTCATATCATACAAGACGCTCCAAGCAAAACACATATCATGTGGTGAATAAAAATATAGCCTCAAGTAAATTTACCGATGGATTGAAGACGAAAGAGGGGATGCCTTCCGGGGCATCCCCAAGCTTAGGCTTTTTGGTATCCTTGAATATGGCTTGGGGTGCCTTGGGCATCCCCAAGCTTAGGCTCTTGCCACTCCTTATTCCATAGTCCATCAAATCTTTACCCAAAACTTGAAAACTTCACAACAGAAAACTCAACAGAAAACTCATGAGATCCGTTAGTATAAGAAAAATAAATCACCACTTTAGTTACTGTTGTGAACTCATTATTTATTATATTGGTGTAATATCTACTGTATTCAAACTTCTCCATGGTTCATACCCCCCGATACAACCCATAGATACATCAAAATAAGCAAACAACACAAACAAAACAGAATCTGTCTAAAACAGAACAGTCTGTAGCAATCTATAGACTTTGAATAATTCTGCAACTCCAAAAATTCTGAAAAATTAGGAAAACCAGGGCAATTTGTGTATCAATCTTGTGTAAACATTTCAGATAAAAAGCACGTTTCATTGAATTTATAAAATTCCTGGACTGAGAGCAAAAGTTTCTGTTTTTCAGCAAAATCAAATCACAAACACCGTAGACCATCCCAAAGGTCTTACTTGGCTCAAACACTAAATTAAACAATAAAACACAATTACTACAGAGGTAATAATGTGCAAAACACTCAAGAACAGAAGCAAAAAACAGAAACATAAAATAAAATTGGGTTGCCTCCCAACAAGCGCTATTGTTTAACGCCCTTAGCTAGGCATAATGATTTCAATGATGCTCACATAAAAAGTAGTAATTGAAATATGCAAGAGAGCATCATGAATCTCATGACAAGCACATTTAAGTCTAACCCACTTCCTATGCATAGGGATTTTGTGAACAAATAATTTATGAGAACAAGAATCAACTAGCATAGGAAGGCAAAACAAGCATAACTTCAAAACTTTGAACACATAGAGAGGAAACTTGATATTATTGCAATTCCTACAAGCATATATTCCTCCCTCATAATAAATTTCAGTAGAATCATAATCAAATTAAACAATATAGCTATCATAAACAATACTTTCTTTATGATCAACATGCATAAAGTTTTTATCATCTTCCAAAATAGTGGGATTATCATCAACTAAAGTTATGACCTCTCCAAACCCACTTTTATCAAAAAATCCATAAGATTGAACACTCTCCAAATATGTGGGATTCTTTTTACCTAAAGTTGACGCTCTCCCAAACCCACTTTCGATACTATTGCAAACATATTCAACATGAGGCTTAAATAAATTTTCAAGATCATAAGAAGCATTATCACCCCAATCATGATCATTGCAATAAGAAGTGGACATGACAAAATTATCATCCCCAAGCTTGTAGTTTTGCATATCATGAACATAATTGACATTAATAGAATTTATAGTAACATCATTGCAATCATGCTTTTCAATCAAGGAGCTATCATGAATCACCTTATAAATTTCTCCATTCAACACTTCATCAAAATTTCCATATTCATGATTTTCAAACAAAACTTCATAGAGATAATCAAGTGCACTCAACTCACTAGCAATTGGTTCATCATAATTTGGCCTTTTGAAAAGATTAGCAAGTGGATGAGGATCCATAACAATAGATTTTTAGCAAGCGGAGATGCAAGCAAATAGGAGGCACATGGCAACACAAGCAAACAAAAGGAGATCCGGCGAGAAAAAGGCAAACGACAAAGAGGGCAAATAAAACAGAAAATTGGTGAAGTGGGGGAGAGGAAAACGAGAGGCAAATGGCAAATAATGTAAATGCAAAAGATGAGTTTATGATGGGTACTTGGTAGGCTTGATGTAGATCTCCCCGGCAACGGCGCCAGAAATCCTTCTTGCTACTTCTTGAGCATGCGTTGGTTTTCCCATGAAGAGGAAAAGGTGATGCATCAAAGTAGATAAGTATTTACCTCAGTTATTGAGAACCAAGGTATCAATCCAGTAGGAGATACAAGCAAGTCCCCAATAGATGTACCTACACAAATAATCAAACACTTGCACCCAACACTATAAAGGGGTTGTCAATCCCTTCACGGTTACTTGCAAGGATGAGATCTGATAGAGATTGATAGATAGGATTGCTAAAATGAAAAGTAAACTAAAGTAAAAAGATTGCAGCGAAGTATTTTTGGTATTTTTGGTTTATAGATCTGAAAATATAATATGGAAAATAGACCCGGGGGCCATAGGTTTCACTAGAGGCTTCTCTCATGAAGGAAAATAATACGGTGGGTGAACAAATTACTGTCGAGCAATTGATAGAAAAGCGAATAACTATGAAGATATCCAAGGCAATGATTATGTATATAGGCATCACGTCCGTGTCAAGGTGACCGAAACGATTCTGCATCTACTACTATTACTCCACACATCGACCGACTCCTGCCTGCATCTAGAGTATTAAGTTCATGAAGAACAGAGTAACGCATTAGGTAAGATGACATGATGTAGAGGGATAAACTCAAGCAATATGGTGAAAACCCCATCTTTTTACCATCGATGGAAATAATACAAATACGTGCCTCACTACCCGTAATTTGTCACTGGGTGAGGACACCGCAAGATTGAACCCAAAACTAAGCACTTCTCCCATTGCAAGAATTACGAATCTAGTTGGCCAAACCAAACCAATACCTCGAAGAGACTTGCAAAGATATGAAATCATGCATATAAGAATTCAGAGAAGATTCAAATAATATTCATAGATAAGCTGAACATAAACCCACAATTCATCGGATCTCGACAAACACACCGCACAAGAGTATTACATCGGATAGATCTCCATGAAGATCATGAAGAACATGGTATTGAAGAACAAAGAGAGAGAAGAAGCCATCTAGCTACTAGCTATGGACCCGAAGGTCTGTGGTGAACTACTCACGCCTCATCGGAGGGGCAATGGAGTTGATGTAGATGCCCTCCGTGATCGAATCCCCCTCCGGCAGATTACCGGAAAAGGCTCCAAGATTGGATCTCACGGGAATAGAGGCTTCCGGCGGCGGAAAAGTATTTTCGTGGCTCTTTTTTGTAGCCAGGGAATATTTGTGAATTTATAGGCCAAAGAATAGGGTTATGAGGGCTGCCGTGGGGCCACAAGCCAGGGGGCACCCCCCCCCTAGGGCCCGCCCTGGTGGCTTGTGACGCCACGGCAGGTCTCCTGCCTTCGTCTCCAAGTCTGCTGGGTTTCTTCTGGTCCAAGAAAAATCATTCCGAAGATTTTATTCCGTTTGGACTCCGTTTAATATTCCTTGTCTGCAATACTCAAAAACAAGGAAAAAACAGAAACTGGCACTAGGCTCTAGATTAATAGGTTAGTCCCAAAAATAATATAAAATAGCATATTAATGCATATAAAACATCCAAAACAGATAATATATAATAGCATGGAACAATCAAAGATTATAGATACGTTGGAGACGTATCAGTGGCTGCTTCGGGTGGCTACCAGAGTTCCCCTGTCCCAGATCTACCCGCTGAGGTCATCAACCCTGTCAAGGTGTCGACTTTGGTGTGGAAGGGGGGTCTTCTGCTCCGCTCCGGCCGGTTGCGTCGGTTTGGTGTACCCATGGATGAGGGTGGGGTTCGGATGCCGTGGCGGCGGCCTGGTTGGTGGAAGCCGGGGAGCTCATCGGTGGAGCACACGGCTCAGGCGCTGTCCGGTCACCATGGCCATGTGGGTGCCATGTTGACTGGGGTGTGTCGTTCAATGGCGGCGTCGCGATTGTCCGTAACCCAACCCGGTGATGGTGAGTGTTGGCCGGGGTGAAAACCCGTTCTGTCTTGACAGGCCGATGGTGGCGGCGTTCTGGCGTCACCCCCCTTCTTGAAGGCACCGTCGCGGCATCTCCTTCGTCGCCGTGGTGCTCCGGGGGAAACCCTAATCCTTGGATTGGGCAGTGGTGACGCTACGGTGTCATTCCCTAGCTGAAGGCGCCGCCATGGAGCCCATTGTTCATCATATACGGCTTCTCCTCTTCGTGGTGGTTCTCCCATGGTTGAGGGCCCCGACGACTTCGTAGTAGTGCTTAGTGTTTCATCTGATGTTTTCTAGGAGTTTGTGGGGGTGGTGTTGCTATTTTTAGCGTCCTTGTATCCAGCCTAGGGTGTGTGTGTGGTGTGGTGTCTGTGTGTGTGTGTATCGGCTTGTTGGGTGATAGTTGCTTTATATATAAAGCGGGGGAGAACCTTTTTCATCAAGTGACCAAAACCGTAGATCCCGACAAGGACGGATTAGAGACTGGGGGCGAAGGAGCACCAAAAGAAGACAAACATGGGCGACCTTGCCCATAGAGAAACTGGCAGGAGGGCTCCGACGAAGCCACCATCCACCTCTATACAACTAGAAAAGCACACATCCACCCCATGTTCACCAATAATGCCATCCCCATGGGGGGTGACGACACATGGAGCACCGTTGCTACCCAACTCGGACAGGATAAAGGTTTTCACCGGGTACAGGAGAACGGGGGAGGAGGAGGGCGAAGGGGACAACCTAGATGGCGCCTACAAGAGGAAGGGGGGAGGGGGCGAGCCCATGCCCGTCACTACCATTGTGGTTAGCACAACTGCCCTGTTATTTTTTGCACTGCATAAAGGACCAGCTTCGGCGACCGGAGGCCAAGAGAGGAAAGACAGGCGGAGGCTGGCAAGGTTGAAGAAGATGGAGGGCTCCCGATCTGGTTTGGCCTCCACCGATGAGGCCTGTGGCACCGGCGACGACCACGTCGCCTCCCCTGTGACCTAGGAGGATGGTTAGCACCGACGAGCGTTGGTTGCTGCAGAGGCAACAAGATCCTCGGCTAATGTGTAGTGCATTAGTGGTATCTCGGGTGGCGACCAAGAGGACAGCCGGGATAGGTGGCGCAGGCAGCGGCGCTAGGGTTGAGCTGACCGAGTCACCCATGATGGATCGACGCGTGGGTACACTGTATGAAGAAATTCCTATTATGTTTCTGAAAATTTCATATAAAAATTCTAAAAAATTATTGTATGGTTTAGTAACTGCGAAACTGCTTACAAGAGTGCAAGACAAATTCCACCTTGTCCACGCATCCGCCTTTGCCCGCCTCACGCACAAGTACTTGATAGCACTCACGATGTTTGCCTATAATCTTGTCAACGTCGTCTCCATGTTGGTCAATTTTTCCAATGCCATCTCGATGCGCTGCCTCTCCATGGTTGTGGCTGATGGCGTTGGTGTGCTCTCCATCACGATGACACGGCGGTCCAACGAGGGCGTGAAACTGTCTGTTGAAGTCAGACGTCGGTGTCGCTGTTGCTGTGGCACGTACGCGCTGATAGGAGTCGGCACCAACTAGAATTTGTGTTGGTTTTGGAATCTATTTCTTGCGGCCAAAACTTCGGTCGGGCTAGGAAACAAACTTTCAAATCGATCGGTTGTTCTAGTACGGCCTATGGATCGTTCTTTATGCTTCTACAAATCTGCTTACAAGAGCACAATGTAGGGAGGCGCGTTGTATGGATAGGATTTGATTTGTATCTAGACTTGAGTCCTACTCCCTCCCTTCACAAAAATATTAATTACCTTCTTCCCAAATTAGATATGGATGTATCTACATGTTTAGATACATCCGTAACTAGACAGATCTGAGACTAATAATTCGGGACGGAAGGAGTATTATAAAATGTTTTGAATGTTTAAGTTTGGACTATATATGGATTGAAACGAGTGAATAAACACATTAATGTGCTTATATACTCAGAAAAATTAGAACATCTTATATTTGTGAACAGATGGAGTAGGTTATTAGCTACATAAACCTAAGTGTTCTACTCAGCTCAAGCTCATATTAGCTCGGTATGAGCAACAAAATCTGATAAATACAAGAAAACATTCCAAGACATTCAGATTTCTTCTGGCAAACATTGACAAAGGTTTTCAATGCTTAAACTTTCATCATGAAATGACATACGTGAGAAAGTTGGGGAAACAAATTAGCGCACCGACATGCTTTTGAAAAAAACTTTTTTTTGAGCATTGATATTTTTTTGCCACATGGCCCAAGAATGTCATTCTGTGATGAAACTTTGCAAACAATCAAAACTTTTGTCAATATTTTCTAAAAGTATAAAAACTATTAAATGTATTTTCAATATTTTTTGAATTTTACTGTTCATCAAGCTCATATGAGCTCAAGATTTGATAATCCATGTCCCTATATAAAAGCATATTCAACGGCTTCCCTTTCTCGAGAAAATAGCTTGCTTTAGGGAAAGTGACTGAAAAAACGCGCACAAACAACTTCTATATACCCAAATGTTTTTAGGTGATCAACTAAAAACACCCTTTTTTTTTTCCCTATAACATATCTGATGTTGGCGGGAGCCAAGTGCTTGACACTTCATAGCTTTGCAGGCCATTGTCGCATGGTAGTGGCATGCCTTTAAGTGGAACGCCACCGGTAAGGCCTTTACTACTGGCATGTGAGACGCACGGAACACCACTAGTTGCGTTTCTATAATAATTCAGCTCAGACTATAGCAGTTGAGCTCTTTGTTGTCAGCTTTTGGTCAGGGTTGGCGGCAAAGACTAACTTTGCCGTTTGTTTTTGTTTGGTTGACGGCAAAGAAGCTCTTTTTCGTCTGTTTTTATTTAGCTGATGCTAAAAGTATCTCTTTGTCATCTATTTTTAATTGGCTGACGACAAAACCAGCTCTTTGTCATCTGTTTTTACTTGGCTAGATTTTCAAACAACTTTAGGCAAAATGAATGTTTTGATTTTTTTTAAATGCAAACAAGGTCTAAAGAATATGAAATTTAGCCGGTATTGGTTTATGATTCCTAGAAGGCATGGAAGAAGTTTGAAAAAGTTTACTAAATTTCAACTGCTAATGTGCTTCTCTCTCACCTATACCTTTTTTTTTAGAAAAGGAGGAAGCCCCCGGCCTCTGCATCTGGGCGATACATGCAGCCATTTTATTAATTATTCACAAAATACCTGACAAAGTAATACATCAGTAAGACTGAAGCTACCGTCTAGGCAACATATGTCGCTACTTCTATACAGTTCATGAAGGGATGCTGATAGTCTGCGCCTAATACCAAACAGACCTCGCAGCCAAACCTAACATCTAATACCTGAGGCCTCAACCAAGCCACCTGCCGGGTAAGGGGCACCCACCGGTCCGGCGCACACTCAGAGGTCGCCGTCGCCAACTGCCACCAATCCATCTTCAGAACTGTACTGACGCATCTACCTTGCCCGGTCTAGCTGCCGTCAATGCCACCACGATGCCAGACAGCGTCGCCCTCCTGCGCGAGTCCATCTTCGCACATCAGACGCCTAATCTCTAGGGCGCCATGCCATCGAGATCCGTCGCCATCAATGTGTAGGATGAAGCACTGCTCCACCGAAGATGTCGTCCACTGGTCCCCCGAGCCTGTGTACACCTCCAAGAATGACGCCCCCAAGGGGGAAATGACACAAGCGCGCCGCCGTCTTCTGATCTATCGATCTAGGGTTTCCCCCGGAGGTAGCAGATAGTGGTTTAGAACTTCTCCATGGCGATGCCTTCAATAAGGAAACGACACCGTAGAGCATCGCCATCGCCGGCCTTAAATCTTGCCAAGAGCAGGTTTTCACCCAGATCTGTTCGGAGAACTCCATCTAGCTTCTTGTGCACGGTCGCCGCCGCCGCCTGACCGGCCGTGGCACCACCATGGTGCCAAAGCAGCCAGCTTTGCCAGGTCCACCACGCCAACCTGCCGCCCATACCAGACCCGTCAGCCCGCCAAAGCCCATCTGGGCCCGGCGAGATCCGGGATTCCGGCCGCCGCCACAGGGGCGCCTCAGCCACGGGAAGGCCGCGCCACCATTGTCGCTGCCGCCATGTCTGCCGCCAGGATCCGGCGCCACCGCGCCACCGGGTCACCGAAGTCCAGGTCGCTGCCGCCATGGGAGGATGCCACCGCGCGCGAGGAAATAAGACACCGCCACCGCCGTCACAGCCCACAGCCCGGGCTTCGCCGGCATGAACTCGGGCAGCGGCGCGAGGGAGAGATCGGGGCGAGGTGCCGAGGGCCGGCGGCGCGGTTTCCCCCTGTGTCGCTTAGGGTTGGCGACACGGGGGTCGGGAGGCCCAAAATCTCTCTCACCTATAGCTACCACATCCTCCCTTCAACTGAAGATTTCTGTTGGTTTTGGAATATATTTCTTGCGACCGACCATAGTACGCCTAAACTTAGGCGGACTAGGAAACAAACTGTCAAATCGATTATTCTAGTAAGGCCTATAGATCGTTCCTTCTGCTTCGACAAATCTGCTTACAAGGCACAATGTAGGGACGTGCGTTGTATGGATAGGATTTGATTTGTATCTAGACTTGTCCTACCCTCTCCGTTTTTGAAAATTCCATATCAGAAGTCTGAACAATTAAACTGCTTACAAGAGTACAAGACAAGTGTACCCAAAACATAGCCACTACTTTTCCAAAGATCAATCAGCTCGAGCTCCCCTGTGTCTGCGGTTCCTCCGTGTCGCAGGTGGATGGACCGTCGGTTATGCACTTGAGCAGGGCCGCCTGCGCGCTGGTGCATGCCGCGGCGTCCGGCTCCGGCCGCAAGCACGCATCACTCCAGACTTCCACCATGTCGCGCACGCACAAGTACCTGGTAGCTCTCTCGAGGCCGGCAGATAGTTTATCCAACGACGCCTCGATGTTGGCCAAGGATTTCTCCAACGACGTCTCGACGCTCTGCGTCTCCATGCCGATGGCCGACGGTGTCGGTGCGCTCTCCATCACGATGACACGCCGGTCTGTCGATGTCGATGGCGATAGGTTGGACTCGATTGGTTTTCCTATAGGGAGGGACGTGCTTGCTCTTGTACTTCTGTAAGGTGACGTACCCGCTGATATATAGGAGTAGATGAATTAGGCTCCAACTAGGATTTCTGTTGGCTATGGAATCTATTTCTCGCGACCTGTCGTAAGGCGGCTAAAAAGTCTTAGGCGGAGACGGAAACAAAGTGTCAAATCAGTTGTTGTAGTTCGGCCTACGGCTCCTCTTTCCTCTTTGACAAATCTGCTTACAAGAGTAGTATAAGGCTGGGAAGTGCGTTGTAGATATAGGATATGACTAGCAAATATGCCCGTGCGTTGCAACGGGAGAGATAATTGACGTGTCCACTTTCCGTCAGCACGGTCCAACAACATCCGAATTGTGCCCGGCCACTGTAGAGAGACGCACACTGACTTCTAGTAGAAATTCATATCAGTAGTACATTAAGAAGCATGCATACAATACTTTTGGTACGATTTTTTTTTTGAAACAGTAAAAAAAAAACGGCTTTTGGTATGATTTTTGTACGACAAATCTGATCTCAAAGAGCATAATTTTTAATTTTTTTCATACCAAGCATTACTTGTAAGTTGAAACAATATTTGAAATTTGCACCGAGTCATGAGAAAAATCTCAATAAAAAAATTATATTAAATGTGTTTTAGGCCATCTCTGTATACGCTTGAAGATTAATAAAAAATTGTCGCACGCCCTTTATTCTCTCATTTCTTTATTACTCCTATATGTTCATTAAAACTTATCCTTTATACTCCCTCCAATATATATATAGACCCTCCTAACATACTCTCTATATATAAATGATATATTATGTGTTAGCATTTTCCAAAATATACCATAACAATTAAATAGATTAATTAAGGTTATGCCCAAAACAGAATTTTAAAGTGGTTTACAAGAACAAGTAATAGCATGATTAGAAACTACGCATTTTTCTAATCAAATTACATATACAAACTATTTTAATCTGAGTTACGGTTGCAAAGTTATACTATGATTATGTTTAACGTATTCTTTATAAATAATAAATGTTAGAGACCTAAATGGGCTGAAAACAGGGCGAATTGGGTCTACTGCATTGCAACTGAGAGGAATATACTAACCAGCGCCCAGGCGTGCGAGATAATTGCTACCGCAGTTGGGCCGAAGCCCAAAGACACTTAATGTTGGACTACGGATTATTTAAAAAAAATTCGGGGACTTTTTTATAAAAAGTATGACGGACGGGCAGAAGCGCTCCGTACTTTAATAGTAGGGATAGATTTGTATCTAGACATGAGTCCACCGTCAATGGCTCACCCAGGCGGGGCCGTGGTGCGATCCGGTTGTGCGGTTTCCCAACAGCAGACATCATCGACGGGCGTGTTGAATGTCAAAGGAGGTCAATCTGGTGGTCCTACCGGGGATGGGAGCAAATTTGCCAAAGAAAGCTTGGCTCGGCATTGGCCAGATCCATCAACGGAGGCGCCCGCGGGGGTTGTTACCTCGTTGAAGGTGTTGTGGGCGATTCACGTTCCCTGTATGCCCCGGGGGAAACCCCAGATTCGAGCTTTCCGGATCGGATGGAATTTTTGTCACAAAGGACCAGCTGCCGAACCAAATTGCCAGAAAGGACCACATGCCGAACCATTTGACAAAAAAGACCCCCACGAATTTGGCGGCAGGCGCGCCAGGTGACACATGTCACCCGCCGCCACGGCGTGAGGCGGCCAGCACCTGCCGCCAGCTCTCGAGGCGGCCGCGCCTGTTCCCGTTGCAGCCCGCTGTCCGGACGGAACGGATACCGGGCCGTCGGCCCGGCCGCCACGGCGCTAGGCGGCCGGCGCAGTGCACTGCGCGCACCGAAAGCGACGGCTGACGGCGCTGATTTCCACGCTGACGGCGCTGATTCTGAGAAACGCAATTAGATGCTGCCGCGTGATTCCCGCCAAAAATTTCGTCTGTTCGCGCCTATTTTCCCGCTTCACATCCGTCTGAGCCTATAAAAGGAGGCATTGAACCTGTGTCCGTCCATCATCCATCCATCATCCAGCCACATTGAAAACACCAGCGCGCTACGTATGTCACACATTTTGTAGTCAGTATGAGTTTGCCTTGCTCGGATCAAAGCATTAGGTCTAGGAAAATAAAGAGTGCGAGTTTGCCTGCAGGGGTGGAAGTCCCGCGTTGTTGGTGTGGCGATCTTTGCAAGGTGAAGGAGGTGACGGATTTTTCGGATTGGTTGGGCATGAAGTTTTTCATGTGCACCAATTATGAGGAAGATCCACCCGTAGCTAGTTCACCGTATGACAAGCCTCCGGTATGCTTCAACCATCAAGAATAGACACGTTGTTGGTATTATTGTTGATTTTATGTTGACATATTTATTCTTGTTGTAGTCCCCTTCGCCTCTGTGCTATGTACTATCGCTGGATTGACACGAAGATGCCGGCTTGGGCGGTGACTGAGATTCATGAAAGAGGTCGTCGTGCATGGGAAAGTTTGCACGCGGAAGAGCACCGCGAAAAGGCGACAGCAGAGGAGAAAGCAGAGCAAGAGAGAGAGTTAAAAAAATACTATGTGAAGCAGAAGTGTTTCTTTGAGGAGATGCTGAAGAAAAACCGCGAAGAGGGACGTCGCCTGGAGGAGGTGCAACGGGAGAGACAGGAGGCCCATGAGGCGGAGAGGCAGAGAAAGAAAGAAAGGGCTCGTGCGGCCAAGGCAGCAGAAGAAGCTGTTGATGGAAAAGGAAAATATCCACGTTGGACTCAGTAGATTTATGTGATTGTATCTGAAAATTCGCAGCAAGTTGTATCTTAATTTCAACATGTTAATGTTGCTTAATTTATGTATTTTAATTTCAGTTGAAATAAAATGTGACCTTTTGTTCCCGCCTATTTTCCGCGCCATAAAATAAATGACGACGACTTTCTGTAGTTTCTGCATGACGATGCATCGCATTGTGTTGTATCTTTATTTGAGATGTACTACTTTAATGTCATAATCCAGATGCATTTTTATTTCCTCATACTACATATATGTCTCTTACATACATCTGAAAGTTTGAAACTGACATAGATAGATAGAATAGGTCACACACATAGATAGACGAATCACCCTACTCGACGACGTCCAGGTGGCCTTTCCTGACGACCGGAAGGCGACAATCGATTAGGGGGTCGGTGTTCACGAAGACCACGACCGTACTGCCCCTCGTCTTCCTGTGTCTGCGACTCCTGCATAGGTGGTGGAGTCTGCAATCCATATTGAGATGTTGATTCCAAATTATAGCTGTATGGTTGTGACTCTGGAGGGATATATGATGGGCCAATAACGTTCTCGTGGAAGAAGTCTACAATTAATCCTAGGACCCTGTTTCGAGGATCAAAGGATTCTCTGAGGATGTCTGGGTTTATGCCACGCTGGGTTTCTTCATCGTGCCATGTTAGAAGCTTGGGCTTGTTACAAGTGCACTCACACGACGATGGGCCGAGGGTCACAGCTTGTTTTTTTATCCTCTGTGGTGACCCTTAACATACTTGGCTCGCACGTTGACTTCCCATTTATTCCTAAGGGCATCTACTTTCCTACAACCATGGCTTTGTGACTTCTTTGCTTTCTCATCCAGATGTCTTTGCATCTTATCAGACCAGGGCTTGTTCAATTCAACTAGTGCCTTAGCGACGGTGATTCTGTCTGCAAAGTATGATACAGTCCGGTTCCAAGTTTCATCGATTAGGGCTGTGATAGGTAGGGCTCGCACCCCTTTAAGAACACCATTGTACACCTCTGACATGTTGCTGGTCATAATTCCGTACCGAGCCCCGGTGTCGTGAGACTGCGCCCACTTGTACAAATCAGAGCAATTCTCGTCGATCCACTGGCTCAAATTTATTGCCGTCCGACGACCCCTCCGGTCTTCTCTCTCCGGCACTGCTGCGCGCTCGATCTCACCATTGATACCTGTCCAGATAGCATTCATTTTGGATTCAGTTTTCTGCATGCACATCCTCTTGAATAGCTTGAACCAATCTTTGTTTTTGAATTTGGAGTAAAAATTTGCTGCCAAATGCCTCATGCACCACCTTGTCTCTAGATTGGGCCACCTCCAGTCTGGATCTTCTGACGCCTTAATTATCTCGAGCGCGTTTAATAGCCCAGTGTTGCGATCAGAGATGATGCAAACGCCTGCGCAATCTTTCACGATGCCCATCTTCAGGCAACTCAGGAACCATAGCCAGTTGTGTTTGTTCTCGCTCTCGACTAGTGCATACGCAATAGGAAGAAGTTGATTATTTGCATCTGCTGCAATCGCCACCAAGAGTGTGCCCTTGTACTTTCCAGTGAGAAATGTACCATCCATTGATAATACCGGGCGACAGTGCCTGAATGCTTGTATAGTCTGGGCGAAAGCCCAGAATAAGCGGTCCAGGATTAGCTCGGTCGGGTTCAGTGGATTTTCACGTTCTTTCCGCCACACTTGAGTCGCCCTGTTAGCAGTTGCTATCTGATGCAGCATTTTGGGGGCAAAAGAATAGGCCTCCTCATAGGTTCCATACAACCTCTGGAATATCTTTTCCTTCGCATGCCTAGCCTTGCTGTAGCTGACAAGGAAGCCAATCTGATCAGCTGCAGTTTCCTGCAAAGCCCTAATACTAATAGTAAGACTTTGCTGCACGGTCGTTTGCATCCTCTCTGACACATATTCTGCAGTCACATTGCAGTGATCTGAAAGAGTCCCGGTTTGCTCACAGCCATGTTCTATAGTTTTTGTGATATGCCATGGCTGACATACCCCAGGCTTCTGGCGAGCAATAACTCTTCCGCGGCAACCCTCTTCGTGATGGATGCATATGACCTTCAACTCCATTTTATCAGACTGCTTCACTCTATGCTGACGGTGTATGGCAATTGCATAGCTACTCACTGCCTGGTAAGAAGATTTCTTATTTGGGAAAATCTGCCCAACGGCCAGACTACCAGCTTCTAGGCCAGAAACGGAGTGCAATTCATTGGTGATGCTCATAACCTGTAAAAACTCTGGGTTAATTAGTGCAGCGACCGCGCTCTAAGGAGGAACAACTTCTTCATCATCTGAGTCCGAAGAGGCAGAAGAATGACCATCATCGTCATCATCTAGCGCCTCCGGCAATCCCTCCACATGTTCGCTGATGTCAACGACCGCAGACCAGTATCCTGTGTCATACACTTGTTGGCCGGCTGTCGGTTCAGATGGGCCGGCGCTGGGGGCTACAGTGATGGCCAACTCGTCCTCACCTTCCCCGCTACTGCACCTGGCGACATCAGTGACAGAAATGAACTCCACATACACCATGGGCTGTCCAAACATAGAGTTATTTGGATTGCTTGCAAACCCCATGTACGACCCCCACGATCTTTCACCAGTAACCGGCCGCAGACCCCAACGGGGAACTGTCCCATCATTTCCTCCGGCAACGACGAAAGCCTTCATGGTCATCTTTTTCCCATCCATCGCTGACCCAAACACCGCTCGGATGCACCTTCTAACTGCCGCATACCCTACATTGACCATGTCTCTCACTATAACCGTAGTCGTCCCACACCTAGACACATCCACACCGGAAGGAGCATCGCGTGCGATGTCCCCATAGAACACTAACAAATTTTCTATAGTACCTAACGAGCAGCCATATTTACATCGTTAGTCGATTAAAACTTTAAATATCTTCCGCAAAATTAATTTAATATATTTAGATTTTAATAATTTTCAATGATAATCGTTTATTTACAAATAATAATGCGACAAATATTTACAACAGCAGTTACATCATTCAAAACAATACATCAATATAAAAAAATATTCGACAAATTGCACGACGTCATTTATACCTCAGCTTCAATAAGGATGTCCTTCCGAATAAAATTAAGTTTCACAATACTTCGGAAAAAAATCCGTCAGCATGAACATATCACCAGTAATATATCAACGGAGTCAACCTATTATCACATGAACAAAAATATTAGACATGGATTTTTTTTGATAAACATGACGCATGAAATAACATCACATTTAATCATGCAATGACCAATTACAGTACAAAATTTTTCTTGATTAGCATATTAATAACTTCTTGCATGTCTAACTAAAATGATGCATCTTAAAGACCTAACGCTGATCTACAATACAGTCAAATATTTGTTGTCCAAATTCCCACTCTAACTCAACCTTAACGTTTAACAGAAGTACTAATTACGACTTAATGACAAAAATATCATCATGCTGCATGTCAAAAATAATAGTACTAATGGACACAGCTAACATTGATCTACAACATCTTCAACATAATATTCTGACAAATATTACTATAAATGCAGAATATCTCATATGAAAACGTTTATAACTTCTAAGAAGTAAACATCGCATAGCTACTGAAGGGCTACAAAACTAACTAATTTCCAACGTGCATGCACAAAAAATAATCATGTATTGCAAAGATCATACCTACATCTTCAACTTAGTAGTTCAGTTCACACGGCAAATCGTACTTTTGAAGCTCCAAATTACTCCACAAAGTGATGAAATACTGCCTAAATCAACAGATAATACATACTTAGAAACTAATCAAACAGAGCTAAAACATCATGCATGCGAACACAACCAACAAAAATGAACAACTCTTACCTTGATCTATCTTTTCTTCAACTACAACATTTTCATAATCCAACTCTAAACCGTCCTAAATCGCGACTAAAAGTGTCTACTGAGCTATTCTTTCTGCGTGTTCTTGACACTGAGAAAAGACGAAACAGCAGGCTGAGGCAGAGTGTGTGCGTATGAAGCAGCGAGCGGCATCGCGTATAAAAAGAATCGGGGGACTATAGTGTCAGCAGAACGGGTTAAAACCCGCTGTCGCGTCCGCCGCAGCAACAGCAAGGCTGTTTCCCGCTCGCGCAACAGCTAATTACGTGGGAATCAGCGCCGTCACGCCTCGTTGTCAGCGCCTCGCTATCAGCGTCGCTTTCGGCGCAGTGCACAGTGCCGGCCGCCTGGCGCCGTGGCGGCCGGGCCCATGGCCCGGTGTCCGTTCCGTCCGGAGAGCGGGCTGCAACGGGAACAGGCGCGGCCACCTCGAGGGCTGGCGGCAGGTGCCGGCCGCCTCACGCCGTGGCGGCGGGTGACATGTGTCACCTGGCGCGCCGGCCGCCTGATTCGTGGGGGTGTTTTTTGTCAAATGTTTCGGCAGGTGGTCCTTTCTGGCAATTCCGTTCGGCAGCTGGTCCTTTGTGACAAAAATTCGATCGGATGATGGCGAGGTTCCTTCATAGTCACCCCCATGGGGGCATCGTCTTTGGGGTTGTACATCGGCAGGAGGGACAAGTGTTTGGCTTGATCTTTGGCACATGTCTCCCGTATGCTTCTTGTGCGGTGACCAAGGTGGAACATCGTGCCATCTACAATATCGACGCTAGCGAGTCTTGATGGCAAGGCACTAGTAGAAAACAGACCTTTTGTCCACATCATTAGACCCGGTCTGGTTTTGAACCGGCACTAATGTGACCATTAGTCGCGGTTCGTGACGGGCATCATTAGTGCCGGTTCGTTCCGGACCTTTAGTCCCGGTTCGTGCCACGAACCGGGACTAAAGGGGTGGTGGCAGGCTGGCGTCAGCCTGGGGCCCCACGATAACCTTTAGTCCCGGTTCGTGCCATGAACCGGGACTATAGGCTAACCTTTAGTCCTGGTTCGTGTCACGAACCAGGACTAAAGATGCCCCTATATGAACCCTTCTGCCAGCCCGAGCTCTCTGTTCTTCCCCTTTCCTCTCCTCTGGTTCTTCCTCTCTTCCCCGAGCTCATCCTCCATTTTTGCCAAAATTTGTCAAGATTTGGAGGCACCCCATCCATCCAAGTGTTCACAAAGGTTAGCTACTTTGTCCTTTCATCTCTCATTGCTAGATTAGCTCTTGCAATGCTCTATAAGTATAGTGATTTGTTGGTTTTAGTTTGGGACTATTTATATGTGGTAGTTTATTTGATTTATATGCAATTTGAGCTCAAATTAACTTCTTGCTTTGCATGTGTAGGTGTGGTTTACTTAGTGCCTTCCCGTCCCCGTCCTAACCACCGTCGATCGCCCGCACCATCCCGTCGCCGGCATCACCTTGGTGAGCCTCTTGTTCTTATCCTTTTTATAAAAAAAATCATGTTTGTAAGATTTAGATAGTTACTTGTATAGTTTTCTTACCTATATGGTTGTTTGTTATACATAGTGGCATGGTTTTGATATCCGTCCCCGTCGGCCCTCGTCCGGTTTATGATTCGGATGTGGTATATACTCTCTTTTATAACTGTTTGTTGCATTTCGTGTTTATGACAATTATGTGTAGGGTAACGCAGCAGAAAACAAAAAAATTCCGACCTACGCACCAGCCCAGGACCACTATGGAGACTGCATACAAGGTTTGATCATTTTCGTTACCGACTCGTAGCGCAGCGGAAGTAGAGTCGATGACGAACGGTGGTGCAGATCCCCGCAGCTAGGATTTTACAACCTCCCAACCACGAGGATGTATACCCTCATCCGCCCCACGGACAGCCCTCCGGGAGGCGGTCAGCCAGTCCCCCGGACGGTGTCGCGGACAGCCCTTCGGGAGGACCTCCAAAACTTGGACTGTCACTCGGACAGCCCTTCGGGAGGACCTTCGAAACTCGGACGGTCACACGGACAGCCCTCCGGGAGGCACTCTCGAACTAAGACCGAAACTACGATCTCTCTACAGAGTTGCACACATAAGGTGTCATCTATCTGGCAGGGCTTCGCCGTCCAGAACTAGTTCCCACCGGAACCCAGACAGCCTTTCGGCTCTACGAAACTCTTTTCGTGGAAGGGAGAGAAGAAGCCAGATAATGCATGGCATGTGTATGAAAGCTTGGAGATGAGGATAATGGCAGCCATATCTCCTCCTTTTATAGGCCAAGGCAAGGGGTGGGGTGGTGGAGGAAAATACCAAAACACCCATGCAACATGTCCCACATGTAAGGTGAAAAGGTAACACAAGTGGGCCACCAAGGGGACACCATGGGGGCACCCCTTGGGCCGGCCACAACCTTGTCCCCCCCCCCATGGGGGGGGGCCAACAAGCCTCCAACATGTCTCCATGAAACATGCATGCTCCCTAGACAAAAAGCCACCAAACATGCAACCCCCAATTCGTGGGATCTTGTCCCCTCGCGCTGGGACAAGATGTTTTCCCGCGATCGTTTCTTCTGAAAAAATCCCGGACGGTCCCAGAACATTTCCGGTACCCTCTAAAATTATTCTGGGCTCATGCCGAAACATTTCCGGTATGGTGGTTTTCATCAGCGAAAAGCAACAACAGCAGTTCCGGCGGCTCCGGAACATTTCCGGGTTTTTTCTCCAGAAAAATCCCAGAAGTTCCCAGACCAATTCTGAGATCCTCTAAGAATTTCCAGGCGAGTGCCGAAACCATTTTGACCTAATAATATATTCCGAAACAACTTTTCGGTTTTACCGAAACTCTTTCGGTGTTCTCTCTCCGGAACTCTTCCGTTGTCACCGAAACTATTTCAGTGACTTTCTCTCGGACTCCTTGTCTAGTATTCAGCAGATAGATGACCCTTAAGCGTGTGACCCTATAGGTTCGGTGAAGTATAGACATGACCGGAACACTTTCCGATCAATGATCAGCATCGGAGCCGTGGACACCCATATTGACCCCTATACCCACACGAATGAATATTCGAGTGAACCTCCAGTTGCCGTGTGCTATTCCTGTTGCTACACGATATGTTACAAATACCTGAGGTGAGACATGTAGGCATCCCCGTGGATCAACAACTTGTCCACTATGCCAGTTACCTCATTACCGGCATTGTTCTCTTTTCTCGTTCCCGTGTTCCGGCATCCCCGTGATCAAATCACAAAGTGTCTGGCCAGACGATGATTGATACCGTAACACCGAGAGGGCCCAGAGATATCTCTCCATCGTCGGAGGAGCAAATCCCAATCTTGAGCTATCAAGTTACTTGACATACTTTTCCATGAACCCGTAAGCCGCCGTAATAGCCACCCATTTACGGATGACGTTTAACAAACCCCAAAGTTCATGAAGCAAGCATGAAGAAAATCGATACTCTCATGGTCTAAGGAATTATGCAAACTTTAACTTCTCTGTGTTATTAACCATTAACTAGTGACGAATGTATCTCATAGGATAACATCAATCGGGTCGATTAAACACAAATGTTCATCTAACATTGTGCCCTCAAAATTGCCGGCATAGTCATGCCCATGATCAGGAAAACAGGATCATCATGCAATACATGAGCCAGTCGTTGAGGCTTGACTAGGAATACATTTTACCGTTTATTATCCCACACGTGCACATGAGTTTCCCTCCAAGCCTCGTTTTATTTGTAGACTCGAGAATCATTGCAGTTATAGCATGGAACATAAACATAATTATGAACAGGGAGATAATCAATAACATTTATTATTGCCTCTAGGGCACATCTTCTACATTATGCCCATCAAGTTGACATAGATATTTTTATCTAGGAGGTATGTGAACCGGAAATTCCAACCGACATAGATATTCTTGTCAAGAAGTTAAATTTAGTTGAAAAAGAAAACGAGTATTTGAAAGAAAAATTGAAAAGAGTTGAAGAAGAGAAGATGAAACTGGAGTTGTATGTTGCCGATGTCGTCGATGATCACAAGATCAAGATGGATGCAATGCGCTTGAAGATTAGAAAATTTAAAAAATATGCCATTGATAGTGAGGCTTGGTATCACTATGATGTTGGATCAATTGTTACCTTAGTTGCAATCTTGATCGCATTTGTTGTTGCATTTAAATGCTTTAGCTAGAGAGTTTGTATGTTGTTTTATGAGAACAAGTGTGTATGAACTTGTAGTAATTTGGTCTTTTCGGTTTTGTGTAATGAAGATGAGCCGGCAATGGATGTACGATGACCGATGCTCTCCCCAGTTTATTAATGGCGTGCATACTTTTCTGGTTGCGGCTGAGGCAAACAAGAGGGGCGGATGGTTTTATGCATTGTCCATGTGCTGGCTGTAAGAATGATCGAAATTACTCTAACTCAAGAACCATTCACGTCCACCTGTTTGAGTCCGGTTTCATGTCCGGCTATAACTGTTGGACCAAGCACGGAGAAAGAGGGGTCCTAATGGAAGAGAATGAAGAAGAAGAGGATGACGACAGCTATCCTGGCCATGGGTTCCATGAATACGATGGTACAACAATGGGGGAAGAAGCTGAGCCGGCAATGCGGGAAGGAGCTGAAGAAGAGGCATCAGATGAGCCCGCTGATTATCTTGGTCGGGACATTGCTGATGCAAAGAGAAACTGCGCAAGTGAAAAGGAGAAGCTGAATTTGCAGCGCATGTTAGAGGATCGCAAGAAATTGTTGTACCCAAATTGCGAAGATGACAAGAAAAGGCTGGGTACCACACTGGAATTGCTGGAATGGAAGGCAGAGAATGGTGTACCTGACAAGGCATTTGAAAAGTTCCTGAAAATAATGAAGAATAAGCTACCAAAGGACAACGAATTTCCCGACAGTTCGTAAGAAGCAAAGAAGGCCGTCTGCCATCTAGGATTAGAGGTGCAGAAGATACATGCATGCCTTAATGACTGCATCCTCTACCGCGGTGAGTACTAGGATTTGAATGCATGCCCGGTATGCTATGCATTGCGCTATAAGATCGGCCACGATGACCCTGGTGATGTTGCGGGCGAGCGCCCCAGGAAGAAGATTCCTGCCAAGGTGATGTGGTATGCTCCTATAATACCACGGTTGAAACGTTTGTTCCAAAACAAAGAGCATGCCAAGTTGATGCGATGGCACAAAGATGACCGTAAGAAAGACGGGAAGTTGAGAGTACCCATTGACGGATCATAGTGGAGAAAAATCGAGAGAAAGTGGAAGGACTTTGCAGATGACGCAAGGAACGTATGGTTTGGTTTAAGTGCAGATGCCATCAATCCTTTTGGGGAGCAAAGCAGCAATCATAGCACCTGGCCTGTGACTCTATGTATCGATAACCTTCCTCCTTGGTTGTGCATGAAGCGGAAGTTTATTATGATGCCAGTGCTTATCCAAGGCCCCAAGCAACCCGGCAACGACATTGATGTGTACCTAAGGCCATTAGTCGAAGAACTTTTAGAGCTGTGGAATGGAAAAGGTGTATGTGCGTGGGATGAGCACAAACAGCAGGAATTTGACCTGCGAGCGTTGCTGTTTGTAACCATCAATGATTGGCCTGCTCTTAGTAACCTTTCAGGACAGACAAACAAGGGATACCACGCATGCACGCACTGTTTAGATGATACCGACAGTATATATTTGGATAAATGTAAGAAGAATGAGTACCTGGGGCATCGTCGATTTCGTCAGAGCAGGAATCCCGTAAGAAAGAAAGGCAAGCATTTCAAAGGTGAGGCAGATCACCGGAAGAAGCCTCGCCACCGTACTGGTGATGATATACTTGATATGGTCAAGGATTTAAAAGTAATCTTTGGAAAGGGTCCTGGCGGACAATCTGTTCCGAATGACGCTGACGGACGCGCACCCATGTGGAAAAAGAAATCTATATTTTGGGACCTACCCTATTGTAAAGACCTAGAGGTCCGCTCTGCAATAGACGTGATGCACGTGACGAAGAATCTTTGCGTGAACCTGCTAGCCTTCTTGGGCGTGTATGGGAAGACAAAAGATACACCGGAGGCACGGGAGGACCAGCAACGTATGCACGGAGAAGACGGCATGGATCCAAAGCAGTTTCAGGGTCATGCCAGCTACGCTCTTACCAAAGAAGAGAAGGAAATCTTCTTCGAATGCCTGCTCAGTATGAAGGTCCCGTCTGGCTTCTCGTCGAATATAAAGGGAATAATAAATATGGCAGAGAAAAAGTTCCAGAACCTAAAGTCTCATGACTGCCACGTGATTATGACGCAACTGCTTCCGGTTGCATTGAGGGGGCTTCTACCGGAAAACGTTCGATTAGCCATTGTGAAGCTATGTGCATTCCTCAATGCAATCTCTCAGAAGGTAATCGATCCAGAAATCCTACCAAGGTTAGAGAATGATTTGGTGCAATGTCTTGTCAGTTTCGAGTTGGTGTTCCCACCATCCTTCTTCAATATCATGACGCACGTCCTAGTTCACCTAGTCGAGGAGATTGCCATTCTGGGTCCTGTATTTCTACTCAATATGTTCCCCTTTGAGAGGTTCATGGGAGTCTTAAAGAAATATGTTCATAATCATGATAGGTCAGAAGGAAGCATCTCCAAGGGCCATGAAACAGAGGAGGTCATTGAGTTTTGTGTTGACTTTATTCCTGACATTAAGCCGATTGGTGTTCCTGAATTGCGGCATGAGGGCAGACTGGGTGGAAAAGGCACGCTAGGAAAGAATTCGCTAATATGACGGGACGGGCATTCTTTGGCGCAAGCACACTACACAGTTCTACAAAGTTCCACCTTGGTGGCTCCGTATATCGAGCAACACAAGAATATACTACGCTCCAAACACCCGGAGCAGTCTGACGACCGGATTACACATGAACAAACGGTGACTTTCGCCGGTTGGTTGCAGACACGTCTCATGCATGACGACACTATTGAAGATGACCTGTACTTGCTGTCCAAGTTACCATCTTCGAGTATAATGACTTTCAAAGGGTACGAGATAAATGGGAATACATTTTACATGATCACCCAAGATAAAAAGAGCACCAACCAAAACAGTGGTGTCCGCTTTGATGCAGCAAACATCAATGGGCCAAAGGACACATATTATGGTTACATAGAGGAGATATGGGAACTTGACTATGGACTTGGTTTGAAGGTCCCTTTGTTTCGGTGCAAATGGGTCAATCTGACAGGAGGTGGGGTAAAGGAAGACCCGCAGTACGGATGACAACAGTGTATCTCAACAATCTTGGGTACGCAGACGAACCATTCGTCCTAGCCAATGATGTGGCACAGGTTTTCTATGTGAAGGACATGTCTACCAAGACGAGAAAAAGAAAAGATAAGGAAGCGAATACACCATACGATGAGCCAAAGCGCCACATAGTTCTTTCAGGGAAAAGAAACATCGTGGGAGTGGAGGACAAGACAGACATGTCAGAAGATTATGAAAAGTTTCATGAAATTGCTCCCTTCACAGTGAATGTTGACCCGAGCATCAAGTTAAACGATGAAAATTGTCCATGGTTACAACGCAAAGGGACACACGCGAAGAAAAAGTTTTATACCCAAAGATTCCACTCTGGGATGTGACCGGCTTCTCTATTTAGTTTCCGGACTTATATATCTGGAAAGTCCCACTTCGGACAAACCGAAGGGAATCTTTATAATAGTAGTGTACTTATGTGTTTTGTGCATTCAGTATGCACCATTCCAAGGCAGGCCATCAATTTTCAACCCTTTCTGACTTCATTTGCTATTTTTCATGCATTTACTGATTTTTTGAGCTAAATGACCCTGAAATTGATAAGCACTACAAATGAACTCTGGAAAGGTTGAAAGTCGGCATGGTATCATCATTTCACCCACATAGCATGTGCTAAAAAGTTGAGAGGGTTACGGCAAAAACTGGACGCACTTCGTCTACAAAATGGGCAATCTCTTTCGAAGTATCAGGGTTTCAGACGAAAACTCGTGTGTTACAAAGGCATTTCATTTTTTTTAACTTATTTTAACTCCAGACTTTTTGTGCGTTCAGTATGCACCATTCGAAGGCAGACCATCAATTTTCAACCCTTTCTGACTTCATTTGCTATTTTTCATGCATTTACTGATTTTTTTTAGCTAAATGACCATGTAATTGATAAGCACTACAAATGAACTCTGAAAAGGTTGAAAGTTGGCATGGTATCATCATTTCACCCACATAGCATGTGCTAAAAAGTTGAGAGGGTTACGGCAAAAACTGGACGCACTTCGTGTACAAAATGGGCAATCTCTTTCGAAGTATCAGGGTTTGAGACGAAAACTCGTGTCTTACAAAGGCATTTCATTTTTTTAAACTTATTTCAACTCCAGACTTTTTGTGCGTTCAGTATGCACCATTCGAAGGCAGGCCATCAATTTTCAACCATTTCTGACTGCATTTGCTATTTTTCATGCATTTACTGATTTTTTTGAGCTAAATGACCCTAAAATTGATAAGCACTACAAATGAACTCTGAAAAGGTTGAAAGTTGGCATGGTATTATCATTTCACCCACATAGTATGTGCTAAAAAGTTGAGAGGGTTACGGCAAAAACTGGACGCACTTCGTGTACAAAATGGGCAATCTCTTTCGAAGTATCAGGGTTTCAGAAGAAAACTCGTATGTTACAAAGGCATTTCATTTTTTTAAATAACCTAAGAATTAACAAATTGAATATAATGATAAAACACACTAATATTAAACAGCCGAAAAAAGAATCTCGGAAAAATCTATTTTTGAAGTAAAGTTATTCACAAACTAGTGATTCACACAAATTTCAAATAATTCAAATTTAAACTATTCAAATTTGAAAACTATTAGCACTAACAGAAAGTTTATAATTTTTTATCCCTAAAGCAAAAAGATTCACAAAGAAAATATTTAAATAAAGAAAAAGATTCACTCATAAACAAAAGAAAATAAATAAAGCAGAAAACAAAAAAATAATTAAAAAAAGCCCGCCGACTGGGCCGCCACGACCTGCATACGACTAGACCCCCAACCTGTAGGTGGGCCAGGATGCAGGCCCGTACGGCCCGGTAGGCCCACGGGGCGGGGGAGGTGTGATAGGCCCAGAAGGCCTGCATATTAGAGAGGAGCTTGACACGGTAGCCGCGGCAGGGCTTATAAACCGGCCCGAGCTCCTCTCGACTAGCGACGTGGGACTAAACATCCACCCCGCTCCGTGCCTGGCACACAACCCTTTAGTCGCGGTTGGTGGCTCCAACCGCGACTAAAGGGGGTCTTTAGTCGCGGTTGGAGCCACCAACCGCGACTAAAGGTGAATTTCATCCAGCCGAAGCGGCGGGAAGCCAGACCTTTAGTCGCGGTTGGTGGCTCCAACCGCGACTAAAGACCCCCTTTAGTCGCGGTTGGAGCCACCAACCGCGACTAAAGGGTCCTCTATATATACCAGACTTACGAAAATTTCCCCAAAACCAGCCTTTCGTTGTCCGCGCGCGCCTGTACCCTTGCCCCTCGTCGTCGCCGTCGTTCATCCGTCCGCGCCCCGCCGCACCTCGACGCCGCCGTCCGTCCGCGCCGCCGCACCTCGACGTCGTGGCCGCCGCGCCGTGTACCTAGCCGTCGCCGTCCGTCCGCGCACCTCGTCGCCATCGCCACCCCTGCACCTCGCCGTCGCCGTCCCTCCTCGACCTCGCGCGCCGTCGTCCCCTTGTGAGCCCTGCCGCCATGGGCGCCGCCCCCTCCCGTCGATCCCGCACACACACACACACATATGTTCTATTTTTTTATATGCTTAATTAGTATATATGCTTAATTAGTGTTTCTTTATGTAATGTTGTTTTTCTGTTTTTTATATAATGTTGTTTTTCTATAATTAGTGTTTAATTAGTATATATGCTTAATTAGATTTTTTTGCTTAATTAGAAGTATATAATGTCCCTAACCTATTAAAATGTTGCTTAGAAATATATAATGTTGTATATCATATTACAGAAAAAATTCGCATACTAAAATGTTGCATAGGAAATTATAATTGAGAATTTTTTCGGAATTTTTTATTGAGAAAGGAATATTATTAGTGTAGTTATAACCTAGGAATGGGACATTATAATTAAAAAGATGATATTTTGCTCAAAATTTCCTAATAAAATGACATTGCATATATAGGAAATTTTTTTCATAAGAATTTTTTCTCGGAGTCAACGATGCCCGGTCCGCATCCTCGTCGTCGACTCGTTCGCGACGACGTCATGCTTCAGAGGGGCAACGTTCGGGACTAGGCTCCGCCAGGCTGGCACTGGGAGGTGCTACCTTCAGGGGCGCGCAGCTTGGTGAGGAACCCGGCCCGGGTCCCGTCGTGGACCCGGAGCTTCTTTGGTGGCGTTCGCGTGGGCCACTTTCGGTGCGGAGGCAGCCGGCCCCGCCGGAGGTGGTACGTCGCCGTGTCAGGGAGGAGGACGAGCACGTCCGTCGCTACATGGATGCGTTGGACGTCAGGTTCTCCAATATCTGGCAGGTTCTTCAGGGATCTCACAAGAGCTATGATCCTGTCATAGTTCCTTCTCTTTGGGTGTCCACCGCCCGCGCCTCAGGAACCGCGAGTGAACTAGATTCTTCGATAATATTCGATCTGTATTAGCTAGTGATAATACTCAAGATGTATTCGTGATTATATTCGATAATATTCGAGACGATTTATTCGAGATTATATTCGATGATGCATATTATATGAATTATTCGAGATGCATATTATGTACTATGATTCAGTTTTTCCTTATTGATTGCATGCATTCTAATTTGAATATTAAATTGTTTTATCTTTCTTCTGGATTAGTTAAATAAAAACTATGAACAATACCGGCAGAGAAGGAGAAGAGGCTCTGTTCGACCTCATACGCTCCACGAGCCCAGAGCATGAACCTGAAGATGATGACGACTCGCAATATCTGAACAATTCCGGTGAGGGTATTATGATATTTGATGAAGACGAACGAATAGATGAAGGCGACGACAACGATGTTGACGAAGAAAATGTTCTTCAAATAACAAAGACCGGCGAGGTATATTTATAATATAAGCCATCCGGTGATCATTACATGTCTTAATTGATTTGTATCTACTAACGAATCGATCTTTCTTCTTTTAGGCCTCCGGATCGAGCAAATCTTCTACAAGCGACAGGGTAGTTCAAGGCCCGGCCAAAAAGTTGGATAAAGGCGTAAAGTTCAACATCGATTCCATCCAAACATCAACTGGCGAACCGCTTGAACCTAGGAAAAATGCGACCAAGTTCAAGAATCAATGCGGAGTTATTGTCAGGGACCAAATCCCGATCTCCGTTCAAGAATGGAAAAAGCCAACAAAGGGAGATCGAGCAGGCTGAGTTACTTTTGTCGACGAAAGAGCAAAAGATGTGCTTTGGACTACGCTCATGGAATATTTCACCCTACCAGATAATTTGACAGATGCAGATCTAAAGAAAGTCAGAAACTATGCTCTTAAAAAGATGGCGATCGCATTCAACACCTTCAAGAAAAATACATGGACTAAGTACGTCAAATCCGGAAAGAAGACTCCAGAATTCACGGGAGCACTGGTGAAGGCAAAAGACCACTGGGACGCTTTCGTGAAGTTCAAGGAATCGGAAGAAGCCCAGGAACGGTCGAGAAAAAACAAGATTAATGCTGGGAAAAAGAAGTGGCACCATCATATGGGGCCAGGTGGCTACCAGGTGGCCCTGCCTAAGTGGGATAAATCTAAGCAAGAGATGATTAGTGCAGGGTCAGTCCAGTTACATTGACATTGCCCCCCAGGTGCAGGACATGGTTTTATGTGCATGGGGGGAAGTTGGACCCAAAGACATGGCTGGTTATGGTGAAGGCAAGTCTTAAAGAAGCGACAAACGAAATACTTATTGCAATAGAAGAAGCTCGAACGGGGGTGTTCACGCCCAATAGAGAGAACGACGAGCTTACGCGCGCCCTGAAGAATCCTGAACACCCGGGAAGAACACAAGGCAAAGGCGTTGTTCCTTGGTTTGAGGGGTTTGCGGATTGGAACGACGACTATAGAAGCCGTGCGAGAAAGAAGATGCAGGAGGAGAAGAAGAAGAAGAAGGAGGAAGCACTCCGCCTTGAAGGCCTAGAATCAAAGCACCTGGAGTTGGAATGATTTGTCAGGTGGCAGCAGGAGCAGATCGACTCACTCAGCCAGGAAAGGGCGTCTCAGCGGCAGCATGAGCAGATGAATCCAGCATTGCATAGCACCGTCCCATCTATGCCGAGAAGCAGCGTGGGTTCCGCCTCGGCCGATATGGAAGTGAGCTACACATGAAAGTGAAGAACTTATCCATGAAGGTGGCGGACGGCTATCCTTTAGCAAATCCCCCTGAAGCAACCTTCCATTGCAATCCCATTCCAGCAGGCTATGATCGTGTCGGGGTTGATGAAGTGATGTCAGGATATAACGAGCTACAACTTGACATTCTTGGAGGTGACAAGGAGAGAACACTAGCAGAGGCCATACATCGTATCATTCTATGGAAAAAGGATTGCATCGTCTTCCCAAGGCCACCGACTCCTTCTCCTCCAAGTCCGCCGCCGCGTCAGTCGACTCCTCCTCCTCCAAGTCCGGCACCGCGTCAGCCGACTCCTCCTCCAAGTCCAGCACGGCGTCAGCCAACTCCTCCTCCTCCAAGTCCGCCGGCACCGCATCAGCCGACTCCTCCTCCAAGTCCGGCACGGCCTCAGCCGAAGCAACAGCGGAAGAGAGAGGACGCAGCTACGACGGCTAGCGGTACAACAGGCAAGAAATTCAAATATGGTCCAGATCTCAAGCCTCTTCCGAAGTTGTCTTACCACCTGACTCAGGAGGAACTCGACGCCGCATGTGATGCCCAATTGAAGGCCCATTTTGCACCGAAACCGCCCGCGCCGCCAAAGGAGAAAGTACCTGAGCATGTCTCACAACACTTTATTGATATGGCTGCACCGGCTGACAATCAGAAGGACTCCGACTATGTGCGGTCTATCAAGAAGTCATATTTAGCAGGGCAAAATGAGTCGAGCTCGAGCCAAGCAGTTGGCAAAAAAAGCGGGAAAACTGTTCCCAGCTGGGAGAACAGGCAGTGCAAGTGATCCCCCCGCTCATTGTACAAACAACTGTGAGTACCGCCGATCGGCTGGTAATAACCGACGATCTTAGAAGGCTGGCTAAAGAGGCCGGTGTCACTGTTGAACAACTCCTAGGCCTTGAGGAAATCCCCGGGATTACAGAGGAGGAAGTAAAATGGCAATATGTCCGCGGCAAACCTCTGGTCAAGCCTGACGAAGTCAAGCTTCTACCAACGCGAATGTACGAGTTGCATACGTGGTACATGCAACAAACAGGAAATACCAATGAAGAGTCCCTCATGGTGAAAGTCAAGAAAAGGCATTACTTCCATAAAAAAGACGCGTGGATTCATTATTCAGAGTTGTTACAGTTATTCAATCAAGACGCACTCGACAAATCTATCGTCAGTTGCTAGTGTCTGTAAGTGATTTCTTTCTGTAATTATTCTCACAATATTCTTACAGTTATTTAAGTCTCTAGCTAGCTAGTTGTGCTCTCATTCATTACCTGTAATTATTCTCACAATATTCTTTTCTGTGGTATTATGCAGAATGAAGATGTATGAAATGAAAAAAGATGGACGCTTTGGCATTGGGTTCATTGACCCAAATACGGTTAATCAGGCGATATGGGAAGATAAATATTCGAGAAAAGACACAGAGAAATCCCTGCTAGAGTTTTTGAAGCAACTAAACACCCAACCAGAAATACTACTTCCTTACAACTTCGGGTGAGTGTTACTATATCTTGTACTACAAATTCTATTTTTTGCTTAATTACTAGGTGTTAATAAGTGTAGTTGATGAGTTATGCACGTGCCCGCTTATTTATACAAAACGTGTGCGCATGCAGTTACCACTGGATCTTGTTAATCATTGAAGTTGACAAGGCAAAAGTTGAAGTACTGGACTCACTATATAAGAATCCATCCGAATACGCAACCGTGCGGGGGATGGTCGACAGGTAATTTCAATCATTATCACACTATGTCGGCCTCTTTACTTCATTTCCTGATATCAACTAGTTAATAACTCCTTTATTCATTTTCTTTGCCGCCGGGCAGGGCTTGGGCCAAGTTCATCAAACTAGTCCCAGACGACTTCGCACAAGAGCTGAAATGGGTGCGACCCAAGGTAATTAAGTAGTACTGGCTAGCTACGTCCGTGCATCTCCTTAATTCTAGTTTCAATACCATTATCATGCTTGATTAATTATATTACCTGATTGAATTTTATTCTCGTAAATTGCATGAAGCAGGAGCAGGGGAATGCTTTATGCGCATACTACGTTTGCGAGAACATTCGCATGACCACGTCTGAAAGGAGCAAAAACGAAAGAAATCTTTGGGTACGACGTTTGCCAGAACACTATCCATATTTTTTTTATCATGATCTAGCTAATATATATATACACACAACTAATATATTCATCTTGATCTCCTGATTATAGCTGACGGTGATGCGGGGCCAGCTCCTACCAACGGATCGCGTACAAGCAATTCAAGAGGAAATAGCTGGATTTCTGCTCGACCAGGTCATAGATCCCAAAGGAGAATACCATTACAAGATCAAGAAGTAATACCTGCATATATGTAATGATCCACAAATTGTAGGAGAAATTGTATATACCAAATTGTATATATATATATATGTATGTGAATGGTCGTCGTACGAGAAATTCGATGATATATATATATGATCGGTTTTACGAGTTCTATTTATATATATATGCACAATGTGTACAGTATGTCGTAGCATAATATATGTTTGAAATGAAAAATAATTAAATGGAAAACACAATATTAAAAGGAAAAATAAACCATAATTAATTCATAAACCCCTGAAGAATTTAAAGAAAAAATAAACCAAAATTAAAAGAATTAAATACTTTTAGTCCCGGTTGGTATTACCAACCAGGATTAAAGGTCCCCCAGGCCACCGCGCCGGCAGGTGCCACGTGGTGGGCCTTTAGTGCCGGGCCGTGTTGAACCGGCACTAAAGAGGGTTGGAGAATCGGCACTAAAGGCCCTTACGAACCGGCACTATAGGCCGATTCTGCACTAGTGAGGTGCAGCGGGGTCTCGGCGCTGGACACCGTTTGATGGGCGTGCGCAGGAGGCTGGCACGGTCCGATGTGGTGGTTGTTGTTTGGTTGCGATATTGTCGGAGCTACTCCAGGTTGGGGAGCAAGTTGCAAAAGTATTCTGAGTAATGCAGCAGTGGTCATGCATGCATGCTACTCCCTCCGTTGCTAAATACTCCCTCTATACCGAAATACTTGTAGTTGGGGATAGGAAAAGTCTTTTTAGATATTTCACTACGGACTACATATGAATGTATATGGACATACTTTAGAGTGTACATTCATTCATTTTGCTCCGTATGTAGTCCGTAATGAAATCTCTAGAAAGACTTGTATTTAGGAACGGAGGAAGTAATCACAAGACACGTACTACTAGAAACTGATTTAAACTTGGGCTATGACATTCAGCATAGTTGCTTAGTTGAGAAGACATTGACCTTTGACTTGTTGAAAAACTTTTTAAACCGTGATTTGTATATCTGCTTAGATGCTGATGATGGGTACCCGGACGTGTCAAATCGGCCACAAATTGGTCGACTGGGGAACAACGGGCGACCTTTCTGGGAAGCAGCAGTAGGCACAATTCAAGTGGTGCTGCAAGTGCCACATGCAAATGCAAGGCCAAAGACTTGACTGAACCATCTCAAAGAGAGGAAAGCCACACAAGCATCTTCGAAGCATCTCCACAACTTCGCAGCCGCCCAGCCTCTGCTGCTTCTGCCTCTGCAACGCCGGACTTCCTCCTCCTCCTCCTCCTGCTCCTGCTCAGCGTCCACCACGGTTTCCAGGTTGTTGGTTTGTCAATCTTCAGTTCAAAAACAGGTTCTCTCCAGGTCTACACCCGTCTTGCTCACACCGTTTTTTTCTCCACTGATTCTGCGGGAGTTTCTCTTGAGCCTTTCGATGGCGGATGTGGTTGTTGGAATTATGTATCTCGCAACTCTATTCAAATTGGTTGAAATCGTTAATATTCGGAAAATCCTTATTATGGAATTACACATGTATTTGTACATGGAATTGCTTTACATGACTGGCATGTAATCATTCCTTGTTGGAACACAATTAAGTACTTCCAGTATAAAGTTAATACAAAATTGAGTCACTTATTTTGAAACGGAGGAAGTATTATGTGTTTAAGGAAGATGGTGGATTATCATCAGAATACAATTAATGTACTCTAATAATTGATATGAGCTAGGTTATATAATTAGATTACCAATCTAATGTTGATCTACATAATTAAAAAAAATTACACACTATTATGATATGTTGCTCACAAACGCGTGGCCCGAGTTTAGGGAGCCGTTTATGGCGTTTGTGAGTTCATGGACTAAATTGAGCGTCGAGGACAAGTCAATGTATCAGTAGTGCATTTAACTCCACTCAAAACTTTTGCCTTTTTTTGCCACATTTTTGTTTTTCAAAATTGTTTTATTTTATTTCAAAATGTTCAATTTTACTGTTCACTTGAGCTCATCGAGCTAAGGAACATCACTCACTTAGAGTACTTATTTTTTTCATGAACTTCTGGTCTTTCCCTCCGAACCATATTAATTTTCGATGATTTAATGCAATACAAAGTTGTACTAAATCGGTGGCGATTAATATGAATTGGAGGGAGTACTTAGCTTCGAGCTAGTAAGCCCAACATAAGTGTCACCGTCACCATTTCAAACGGGGCTCTGTTTTCTGAGGCTCCCAGATCATAAGCGTAGACCACCCACACTTTGCCGGTTTGCATATTGTTTGTCCTTTCCCTCAGAGACCGACCGGACCCCTATGTGTTGTGACTGCTGGCGGGACATGGCAGTCTCACTAATCCCAGCACCAGTTCTCTCTCTCCGGTCATCCATCTATGACGACATATCCACCAATGTCAGACCAACGCGGCGGCAATGACAAGGAACGACAAGTCCCACTTCTTCTTGTCCTCCAAGATCGACCTCACCTCACCTTCCGCGTCCTCTAAGACCGCATCCACCCTCCTGCTTGAGGTACTCGCTCGTTCCCCTACCCTTTCCCCCTAATAATTGCCCACAAGAGAAGGATCCCCATGCCATGGACGTCAACGAATGAACTAAGGTGAGAAACCCTAACAAATTAATGGACCACCCGCCATAGTCGTTAACGAACGAACTAAGCTGAGAAATGGTAACAACTCGGGTCTGCCTACCACAAATCGATGGAACTGCAATTGAACCAATAACATGACAACAAACCCTTACAACCAATTTTTTTTTTTACATAGTTTAAAATGTCTCGTTCAAAAAAATCCATGTTTTTCTTAAAAAATTGTTCGCATTTTTCTTTAAAAAAATTATGTTTATGTAAAAATTAACAAACTGATTAGAAAAATCGAAGAAACCAAGAAAAATAAAAACAGAAAAATGGTAACCAAAAAAGTCAGTAAAAACTGATAGAGAAAACAACCGAAAAATCATAAAATGATAACCTTATAGAAGATTCTTAAAACCAGGAAAACCAGACTTAGGGCCATTTCTTTCGCTGGCTTTTAGTATATGCTAGAATAAGCTGCCCCAACCCAGTTTATTCTGAAAGCCCAAGCAAATTTATTTATTTCGAAGCCTACTAATTAAGACTGGAATTTTTATAGGATTAATTAAGACTTGACTAATAGGCCTCTAATTTTATTTAAGCTGAGGTCCAAAAAGGCCACCAAAAGCCGAAAACAGTGTTTCAGGCTAACGCCCTATTTTTTTTCTTGTATACTTCTGGGCTTTTGTTACTTAAATCTCGAGCCAGTAAGGCCAACATATAACCAACCAAACTTGGCCCTGTTTCTGTGGCCCGTGAATCGTAAGCTCAGCCCAACCAAGAATCCCTATTCTGCACCTCTATCCGTCCATTCCTCTCCGCCGCCGCTGCTCCCCGGCCGGCCGGCCACCACCACCACCACCACCACCCTCCAAGGCCTACCGGAACCCTACATGCCGAGACTTCTGGCAGCGGCGCAGAGATTCCCACAAATTCCACCACCACTGCTCGCCGGCCGTCCGTCCGTCCGGCAGTCCGTGCATGGTGGCGACGAACACCTGCATCAGCAGGACAAGCACAGCGGCGGCCAACGGCAGTAGCCAGTCCCGCTTCTTCCTTTCATGCGACATGCATTTCTCCACCTCAACTTCCGCGTTCCTCCAAGCCTCCCATTGCCACCGCCGCCGCTCAGGGTAGGTACTCACTCGAGCTCCCCCAAATCTCCACCCTCATCAAATCCATTTCTGCATTTTCTTAGAAATTGATTCATTTTAGCTTCTGTTCTGGTATGTATATCTGTGGCCCTCTTTGCTGTAACGGTCGCACTTTTCTACATTATTATATATATGAAGAGCACAATCTGTTCTGTTGTGTGTATTTTGTCCATCTAGCTAAAATGAATCAATTTCTTCCTCGTCTTCTGTGACTATCCTTGTGTGTATTTTGTGTGGACGTTTGGTAATTCAAGTGCGCATTGTCCCATATGGCTGTCGGCGCATCGGAGTAGCCAATTTGATTAGTTTAAAACCTGCATCCTCAGTAACACCCACTTGGTTTAGTTGCACACTGTGTATGCGCATCCTTAGCCAGTTCATTGCCCCCCCCCCCCCCCCCCCCCCCCAAACCTCCACTCTGCTCAAATCTGCTTTTTTTTTCATTTGTTAGATTTTATTTTAAACTTTGTGCCAGCCTATATAATTTGACATGTACAAATGACATTGCTTCTTGACATCTATCCTGACCTCCCCTTGTCCCTTTGCGCTTACTCTTTAGGTGCAAAATACTCATCCATGGCAAGGAAGCTGTGTCGTGCCGTGAAGAGCGTGTGTTTTGTCCACCTCCTCAAGGTAAAACGAATCACTTTCCTCATCGTCTTCCGCAACGAGTCTGACTATCCATGTGATGCGTTTGCCATATTTGAGAGAAAACCATTCTCTTACCCAGAAGTGGACGTTCTGTAATTTAAGTGCACATCGTCTCAGATGGCTGTCGGTGCCTCGGTGTAGCCAAGCCATTTGAGTAATCTGAAACCCGCATCGTTATTTGTGTGGATGGCTGGCTGATCTCGGTCATCAGTGCTACTGCTAACACATTTGACCTTTGAGTTGTTTGAGAACAAATCTCAAGCTGTATACAACCGTTGTATATTGTAAGATGCCAAGCAGTATACACGTCTTGCTCCCACCATTCTCTTCTCCATCCTGCAATACACTAGCTTGCGTTTCCCTGTGCCGTGTGTGTTTGTGTGCTGAGCGTTCCAATGGCGGAGCTGGTGGCCGCCATGGCCATCCGGCCACTAGTGTCCATGCTGATGAGCAAGGCGTCCAGCTCCCTCCTTGACGAGTACAAGGTGATGGAGGGAATGGAGGAGCAGCACAAGGTTCTCAAGCGCAAGCTTCCGGCCATCCTCGACGTCATGACCGACGCCGAGGAGCAGGCAACGGAGCATAGAGATGGGGCCAAAGCCTGGCTCCAGGAGCTCAAGAAAGTGGCATATGAGGCAAATGAAGTCTTCGACGAATTCAAGTACGAAGCACTCCGCCGTGAAGCCAGGAAGAAGGGGCACTACAGAGAGCTTGGCTTCGATGTAATTAAACTCTTCCCTACTCATAACCGTTTTGTGTTCCGTCACAGAATGGGTCGCAAGCTTTGCAGTATTCTGCAGGCCATTGAGGTCCTCATAGCAGAGATGCATGCCTTTAGGATCAAGTACCGACCACAGCCGCAGGTGTCCAAGCAGTGGAGGCAGACCGATTGTGTTATCATTGATCCACAAGAAATTGCCAGCAGATCCAGATACAAAGATAAGAAGAACATTATTGATATACTAGTTGGTGGAGCTAGCAATGCAGATCTCACAGTTGTTCCCGTCGATGCAATGGGGGGCCTTGGCAAGACCACATTAGCGCAACTCATATACAATGAACCTGAAGTTGAGAAGCATTTCCAGTTGCTGATCTGGGTCTGTGTCTCTGACACCTTTGATGTGAACTCCCTGGCTAAGAGTATAGTTGAAGCATCCCCCAAGAAAAATGATGATAAAGACAAATCACCACCACTGGATAGACTTCAAAAACTTGTCAGCGGACAGAGGTACCTCCTTGTATTGGATGATGTGTGGAATAATGGAGAGTTCCATAAGTGGGAAAGGCTGAAGGACTGTCTTAAGCATGGTGGCGCCGGTAGTGTGGTGCTGACAACAACTCGTGTTAAACGAGTTGCTGAGATTATGGGTGCAGATAGACCATATCATCTCAATAATTTGGAGGATTGCTTCATAAAGGAAATTATTGAGACAAAAGCATTCGGTTCGGTGAAAGAAAAGCCTACTGAACTAGTCGAGATGGTTGATGAGATTGTGAAGAGATGTTCTGGCTCTCCATTAGCTGCAACAGCATTGGGTTCTGTACTTAGTACCAAGACCAGCGTCAATGAATGGAAAGTTGTATCTTCCAGAAGCAGCATTTGCACCAAGGAAACTGGAATTTTGCCAATACTAAAGCTTAGCTACAACGATTTGCCATCACACATGAAGCAGTGCTTTGCTTTTTGTGCTGTATTTCCCAAGGATTACAAGATTGATGTGGACAAGCTGATCCGTTTATGGATTGCAAATGGCTTTATCCCAGAACACAAAGAAGATAGTCTTGAAACAATTGGAAAAAATATTTTCAAGGAGCTGGCCTCAAGGTCATTCTTTTTGGACATAGAGGAAAGTAAAGATGTCCATTATTCCGGAACTACATATTATACCAGAACTACATGTAAAATCCATGACCTTATGCATGATATTGCTATGTCTGTTATGGAGAAGGAATGTGTTATTGCAACTATGGAGCCAAGTCAAACTGAGCGGCTTCCAGATACTGCACGACATTTATTTTTTCCATGTAAAGGACCAGAAGGTATTCTGAAAAATTCTATGCAGAAAAGATCCCCTGTTATCCAAACACTACTATGTGATGGTCATATGCAAAGCTCTTTGCATCATCTATCAAATTACCGCTCGTTGCATGCTCTGAAGCTCTCCTTGTGGACAGAATCATTTCTACCGAGACCAAAGTATCTATATCTCCTGAGGTACCTTGATCTCTCCAACAGTTATATCAAAGCACTTCCTGAAGATATCAGTATTCTATATAACCTGCAAACGTTGGACCTTTCCAACTGCTATGATCTTGAAAGACTTCCAAGGCAAATGAAGTATATGACTTCCCTCCGTCACCTGTACACTCATGGATGTCTGAAGTTGCAGAGCATGCCTCCAGAACTCGGAAAGCTCACTAAGCTGCAGACACTTACATGTTTTGTAGCAGCAGTTACTACACTCATGGATTGCAGTGATGCTGCAGAGCTGTAGGGCCTAAACCTTGGTGGTCAGCTAGAGCTACGTCAGGTTGAGAATGTTGAAAAAGCAGAAGCAAAAGTGGCAATCCTCGGGAAAAAGAAGGATCTTAGAGAATTGACATTAAAATGGACTTCTGTTTGTCATAGCAAGGTGCTCGACAATTTTGAGCCACATGATGGGCTTGAGGTTCTGAGGATATGTTGCTATGGAGGGAAGTGCATGGGTATGTTACAAAACATGGTTGAGATCCATCTTTCTCATTGTGAAAGATTGCAATTCTTGTTCAGATGTGGTAGATCCTTCACGTTTCCAAAACTGAAGGTGCTTACACTAGAGCATCTATTAGATTTTGAGAGATGGTGGGAAAGAAATGAGAGGCAAGAAGAACAGATAATATTTCCTCTGCTTGAGAAGTTGTTCATTCGGCATTGTGGAAAGCTGATGGCATTACCTGAAGCACCATTTCTTGAAGAATCATGCCATGGAGGTAATAGATTGGTATGCACACCGTTTTCTCTGCTTGAGAACTTGTTTATTAGGTATTGTGGAAAGCTGGTAGCATTGCGTGAAGCACCGATTGTTCAAGAACCATGTAGTGGAGGTTATAGATTGGTATGGTCAGCATTTCCTGCTCTAAAGGTACTTGCATTGGAAGACTTGGAGAGTTTCCAGAGATGGGATGCTACTGCCGAAGTAGAAGACATATTGTTTCCTCAGCTTGAGGAACTATCAGTTAAGAAGTGCCCAAAGATAATAGATTTACCTGAAGCACCAAAACTCAGTGTATTAGAAATTGAAGATGGCAAGCAAGAGATCTTCCATTTTGTAGATAGATATTTGTCTTCGCTGACCAAGCTGATACTGAAGCTAGAACACACAGAAGCAACATCAGAGGCTGATTGCACTTCAATTGTACAGGCGGATAGCAAGGAGAAATGGAATCAGAAATCCCCACTTACCTTTATGAAATTAAGATGTTTCAATTCATTTTTTGGATCAGGTGCACTGGAACCATGGTGCTATTTTGTACATCTTGAAAATTTGGAAATTGATAGATGTGATGTGCTCGTCCACTAGCCAGAGAAAGTGTTCCAAATCTTGGTATCCTTGAGGGTATTAGTGATTACTAGCTGCGAAAATCTGACTGGATATGCAGAAGCTCATCTTGAGGCTTCAGCATCCGAGAGGAGTCAATAGCTGCCAGGTCTAGAGATTCTCGAGTTACGAGATTGTTCAAGTTTGGTAGAGATGTTCAACGTCCCGGCATCTCTCAGGAGCATGTATATTTTTTAGTGTAGTAAGCTTGAGTCCATTTTCGGCAAGCAGCAGGGTATGTCAGAGTTAGTTGAAGGGTCTTCTTGCAGTGAGGTAATCGTGCCCACAGCTGTATCAGAGTTGTCATCGTCACCCGTGAATCACTTTTCTCCATGCCTAGAGGATCTATGGTTAACTGGATGTGGAAGCTTACAAGCGGTTCTACATCTTCCTCCGTCCTTGAAGAAAATAACTCTTCATGGCTGCAGTAGTATCACTACTGGAATCAGGGTCTTTGCCATCTGCCAGGTCTTTGCCGTCTGCTGGCAGATGGCAAACAAGTTGTTTGCCGTCAGCTTTAGTAAAGCAGACGGCAAAGAGCTGGCTGATGGCAAAGACACTGTTTGCCATCAGCCATCTCTTTGCCGTCCGCTGGCAGACGGCAAAGTTTCTTTGCTGTCCGCTGGCAGACGGCAAAGAGGTGGGTGGGGGCCCAGTGGAGGCCAGTTAACTGCAACGGCCCACCCCACCTCTTTGCCGTCTTTGCCGTCCGCTGGCAGACGGCAAAGAAAACAACCCCCTAACGGCCGTTACCCCCCTCCTCTCTCTCTTCTCTCTCCCCCTCTCTCTCTTCTCTCTCCCCTTTTAATTTTCGTCTCCCGCCGCCGCCGCCCTTCGCTCCCCCGCCCCTCCCCCTCCGCCGCCCCGCGCCGCCCCCCCTCCGCCGCCCCGCACCGCCCCCCCGCCCCCCGGCGCCCGCCCCGTCGCCGGCCGCCCCCCCCCCCCCCCCGCCCCCCGGAGCCCGCCCCATCGACCGCCCCCCTGCCCCCCCGGAGCCCGCCCCATCGCCGGCGCCAGCTCCCTCCCACCCGCAGCCATCCTCCTCCCGCAGCCACCTCCCCCCCACCCGCAGCCACCGGCAGGTAAGCCCCCCTCCTCCCCTCCCCTCTTCTCTGCTCTCTGCTCTCTCGCTCTCTGTGTGTGTATGTGTGTGTGTCTCTCTGCCATATGAACCCTAGGTTGATTAATTTGTGCAATATTAGTGCCATATGAACCCTAGGTTAGTGCTACGTTAGTGCTATATTAGTGGCTTTTTTAGTGCTAGTTAGTATGAACCCTAGCTAGGACAGATTAGGTAGTTGTTATTTTTTATTTAAAGCAAATGTTGCTATTTAATTTTTTTAGTTAAAGCAATTGTTGCTATTTAAAGAAAACAGAATTGATTTAACACTAGTTAGTATGAATCGCTAGGTTTCAAATTAGGTAGTATGAACCCTAGGTTAATTAGTATGAACCCTAGATTAATTAGTATGAACCCTAGGTTAATTTAGCAAGGTATCAAATTAGGACAGAAATTTTATTTGTATTAGATTTAGTTTTAGATTTGTTCTTTGTTTGTATTATTTAGGTAATAGGAGTAATATTTAGGAGAAGAAAAAGGAAAGAAGAAGAAGTAGAAGAAAGATAGGAAATAAAAGAAAAGGACACCCCGACCCCGACACGGCACCCCGACCCCGACACCCCGACACCCCTGACACCCCGACACCACGACACCCCCGACACACCGACACCCCGACCCCGACACGACACCCCGACACCCTGACACCACGACACCCCGACACCACGACACCCCGACCCGACACTCCGACCCCGACCCGACACCCCGACCCCGACACGGCACCCCGACCGCGACACCCCGACACCCCGACCCCGACCCCGACACCCCGACACCCCTGCCACCCCGACACCACGACACCCAGACACGACACCCCCGACACCCCGACCCCGACACGACACCCTGACCCCGACATGACACCCCGACACCACGACACCCCGACACCACGACACCCCGACCCGACACGCCGACCCCGACCCGACACCCCGACCCCGACACGGCACCCCGACCCAGACACCCCGCACCCCGACCCCGACCCCGACACCCCGACACCCCTGACACCCCGACACCCAGACACGACACCCCCGACACCCCGACACCCCGACCCTAACACGACACCCCGACACCCCGACCCCGACACGACACCCCGACACCACGACCCCCCGACCCGACACCCCGACCCCGACACGGCACCCCGACCGCGACACCCCGACACCCCGACCCCGACACGGCACCCCGACCCCGACACCCCGACACCCCTGCCACCCCGACACCATGACACCCAGACACGACACCCCCGACACCCCGACAGCCCGACCCCGACACGACACCCCGACACCCTGACCCCGACATGACACCCCGACACCACGACACCCCGACACCACGACACCCCGACCCGACACGCCGACCCCGACCCGACACCCCGACCCCGACACGGCACCCCGACCCAGACACCCCGACACCCCGACCCCGACCCCGACACCCCGACACCCCTGACACCCCGACACCCAGACACGACACCCCCGACACCCCGACACCCCGACCCTGACACGACACCCCGACACCCCGACCCCGACACGACACCCCGAGACCCCGAGACCCCGACCCGACACCCCGACCCCGACACGGCACCCCGACACCACGACACCCCGACCCGACACCCCGACCCCGACACGACACCCCGACACCCCGACCCCGACACGACACCCCGACACCACGACACCTCGACCCGACACCCCGACCCCGACCCGACACCCCGACCCCGACACGGCACCCCGACACCGACACCCCGACACCCCGACCCCGACACGGCACCCCGACCCCGACACCCCGACACCCCTGACACCCCGACACCACGACACCAAGACACGACACCCCCGACACCCCGACACCCCGACCCCGACACGACACCCCGACCCTGACACGACACCCCGACAACACGACACCCCGACACCACGACACCCCGACACCACGACACCCCGACCCGACACCCCGACCCCGACACGGCACCCCGACACCACGACACCCCGACCCCGACACGACACCCCGACACCCCGACCCCGACACGACACCCCGACACCACGACCCCGACACCCCGACACTTAAATTAAGTATTCAATTTTTTAGGTATTCAATTTTTTATTATGTTCATGATGACGATACACTTAAATTATATACATATTATTCATGTCAGGTATTCATTCTTTTTATGTTGTACTAATTTCGTTTACTCTTTGTCATTGTAAGTGTTGACAGATGGTGGGCGCGGGTCGAGAGCGCTCTGAGGCTCCTACCTCGGCGCGTGGTGGGAGGGGTAGTTCCATTCCACCCCATAGCCTCCGGAGAGCGCTGGATCTCAGTATGCAGACACCACCGGCGGTCGCTTCTTCTTCGGCCGGGAGAGGTCGGGGGGGGGGGGGAAGAAGGCTGGTAGAGGTGGACGTGGCGGCGGGAGAGGTAGGAAGGCTGCTACTACGCCTTCCTCGCCGCCACCCCCAGCTGATTTACCTGACCACAGGAGTGCTCCGTCTGAGATGGAGCCGCCTGAGGTGGACCCGTCTCGGACTCCGGTCCACGAGCCTCGGGCCGACGAGCCTATGGCAGACGCGCCTACGGCCGACGAGCCTCGGGCCTACGAGCGTCGGGCCGACGAGCCTTCGTCCCACGAGACTCCGTCCCACGAGACTCCAGAGCTCAGCAGGGATCACACTGAGTCGCAGCGGAACCCATGGGCGGACTCGACGGAGTCGAGTGGCCGTGCTGAGGGTGGCTATAGTTCTGATAGCTATAGCGAGGGTGAGTGGGTTGAGGGGCGCAAAGTCTACCAGCGTGGTGGTACAAAGCTCCCGCCCACCCCGGCGACCCCCGACCAGAGGTGGTTGATTGCGCCTAACGGGGACAAGTAAGTGCATTTACTCTTTTTAACCTTTTGCCTTCACGTTTCTTCGAATATCTAATGCGTTGGCCTTGTCATACTGCAGGTCTTGGACACACGAGCCTCGTGTCCGCAGGCCCAACAGTGTCCTTGGTGTGATTTGTCGCCAGAGCGTCCCGGGGTGGGTCACGTTGCCCGGTGAGGGCCGGGTTCCAGAGCTAGGAATGACCTGGGAGCACTACTTGGCTGCCCCGGCCCCGCCGGGGCATAGGATCGGCGATGTCGAGTGCCACAAGGTGGCCGACATTGTGATCCAGACGTTTTGGGTAATTTCTCCTTTGCCGTCTACGTTGTGTTTCTTTCTTTGATTGGCAACCCTAGTGATTGTACTAATCCGTGTTTTCTTGTTTTATTGCAGACCTTCTACAGGTGTGCTGAGGGACAGGAGGAGGCCGCAGCTCGGGTTATCGACAACGAGTGCAGGCGCCTACTTCAAAACTTTCGGCACGAGGCTCGGACGCAGGTTGTTCGAGACTACTTCGCCTCGACTGGTATTAGGAGGAAAAGAGAGAAGTGCCGCGTCAAGTTTCTGAGTAAGGAGAAGTACATGAAGGTAATTACCTATTCTTAAGGCCTTGTACTTAGTTTCCTTGATTTGATTCTTAGGCGTAGCGCTCAAATTTCTCTTGCTTAACTTAGGTGCCCCCGAGATGGTGTGCGGATAGGATGGACTGTTGGGAGGCGTTGGTGGATGAGTGGTGCTCTCCCCAATGGCGCTCCACCCACGACACTGCAAAGGACAAGCATGGCAAAATGAAAGGTGTCCCACACCATCTAGGCAGCGTCAACCTACATCAGTACGGGGAAAACTGGGTATGTGGTTTACTTCATGATTCATGCAAATTTATTCTTCATGCTAGCTTGAGCCCTCAACTAATACTCTGTTCCTCTCTTTTAGGCGCGAGAGAACAAGGCTCCAGTGCCACAGCTGTTGACCTCTATGCCATGTCCAATACTGCCTCGTACAAGAAGGCCAAGGCATTCTCTGAGTCTGACCTCGATGATCCAGAGAAATTCAGCAACCGCGCCTCCCACCACAAGCTTGTGAGGTACAGAGACGAGGGGAAGGCGAGGATCTGCCTCCTCGTCCCAGACGTCGACGGCCAAGTGTCCGTGGGACATTCCTCTTGTCAGGGCGATCAACAAGGTAAAGGACCTGCCGCCGTTGACAAGGCCGCATCTGAACCGTGTGCCCGGCGTTGGAGGAGGTTGCAAGCATGTTAACCATGGCTTTGCTGTGCCAACTACTAAAGAACATTGGTGGGAATGGAGAAGAGGACCCACCAGAGCCGGGAGACGAAGGAGCTGAGGGGCAAATTGCACGACTTGGAAGCAAGCATCGATGAGAAGGTCGATGAGAAGGTGGCGCACAGGGTCAATGAACTCATGCCTACCATGATGGAGTCGATGTTGCAATATATCGCCGCGGGCGCGACGGGGCCAGTCCCAATGATCAGCTTAGGAGCAAGCAACTCGCACAACAGGGCACCGCGGAATGAAGATGCGCCTGTTATATTGGTGACTCCGACCACGAGGAATGGAGGTGCTAGGGAGGAGTCGCCGTCCCTGCCGGCTAGCAGCCCCTCCGTCAGTCACACACCCGCCCCCGGTCCGTCGACATTAGCCGAGCTTGACGCCCTCACGGTAATTAATTCGGCGTCTTAAGCCTCAGCAAGTTAATTAATTACTTCATCGCCGCCCTCTCTAACCTACATGCATCCTAAAACAAGATTCGAGCTCCCCACCGCGCTCTCTCAGCGATTTGGGCTTTCTGGCTATTGGATATCGCGTTTGGAGCGATCTAGGCCGCCGGATCAAAAACTGTGTGCAGTGTTCTTTCGTTCGGAAGCCTTTCTCACCGCGCAGTGATCCAGCCAGCTGTCACTGACGTGTGGGCCTCTCGACGGTTGGGGCCCGCATGTCATCGGCTGTGGCTAGAAGGGGCTCGCGTGCGGGGTGATTTCCGCGGCGGGAGAGCGTGCCACCGCCGATAAATATGCCTCCCCGCCGAGGGTATTTCTGGTTTTTCGCCTCCCGCGCGCGTGCGTGCTGTCGCTCGCTGTTTTCCAACCAACAGTCCCTGTTGTGTGGCCCTTCCGTTGAATGGGACCCGCCTGTCATCTGCTGTGGCTAGATGTCCTGCGCGTGTGTGTGCTGTTCGCTGGTTGGCTCGGCCGGTCGATGAGGTTAGGCAAAGCGCTCGGGTGCCGGTTCGTGCTCCCTCTTGCTCCGCTCGCTTAGGGTTTCTTCCGCTCTCTCGCCGTCGCCGCCGCCGCTCGTCCTCCTCGACCTGCCTCCGTAGGCCGAGGCGGCGGCGCTACTCTGGGTCGCGCGCTAGCCAGTCGGATTCGAGCTCTCTCAGCGATTTGGGCTTTCTGGCTGTTGGATATCGCGTTTGGAGCGATCTCTTAGCGATTTGGGCTTTCTGGCTGTTGGATATCGCGTTTGGAGCGATCTGGGTCGCGCGCCGCCTCCGTCGCCGGCAGGAGGGGGTCGGGCCGGGCTGGATTAAGCCGCCGCCTCCTCACGCACTCCCGCACTCGTGCGTGCCAGCTCCTCCCCAACGCCGCCGCCGTCTCCTACGCCTAGCCAGTCGGATCCCCGCCGTCCACTTCCCTAGCGTCGCCTCCGTCGTCCTCGTGTGCACACGGCAGGAGGAGCGCGGCCCTCCTCTCTCGACGCCTGCTAGCGCGCCGCCTCCACCGCCGTCAGGAGGGGGCCACCGCGGCCGCCGCGCAGCCCGACGACCAGGAGCTCCCCAAAAGCTCAGCAGTGGGAGAGCGGCGGACCTCCTCAAACCCCGCGCTGCCCAAGCTCCTCCTTGCCGCCGCCGGACCCAGCTAGGGTTCCGGCGAGCTCGCGCTCACGTCTCTGGTGGCCGGAGGCGACCGAGCAACCTCGGGCACCACGCCTCTGTGTGCTGTGGCGTGTGTGTTTTGTTTTCAGAGCTTGACGCGAGTGGAACAGCCGGAAAAAAGGGCGAGCAGCAGTAGCGGGAGAGGAAGATGATGATGACTCACAAGTGGCTAATCACAGCAAGAGGAGCCACACCGACAGCTACTTCAGCGGGAAGCAGCAACAAGCCGTCGCCACCACCAGCAGCAGCGGCTCGGAGGAGTTCGGGGGTATGGGTTGCAAGAAGCCAAGGAACACCAGCCCCATCTTATTTTACTGGCTGGAAGTTGCATCAGCAAAATAGTATATCTCGCAATTATGCATTTCCGTGATTTTTTGTTCTCGTCTGCCTGCAGGTCACTTGTTCTTGCGTCGCTACATCGGATCTGCAGTGAGCTACTAGATTATAGGTTCGCTCCTCAGTCGATCTATGCCTTTGCCTCATGTCTCTGCCACTGCTTCGACCATGAATCTGCAGGTCGATCCCTCCTCCCCTCTATCCATCTGCAATTAGCTTCCTTGCATTCACATGCTGCATTCCGCTTATCCAACTTATATCTATTTTTTTACCATGCATCACGAATTAATGTACCTTTTGTTCTGCTATTTCCATTGGCAAGCCAAGTTAAATTGTGGGATAACATCTTTCGGTTAGGACCGAAGATATCCAAGTTTAATCGATGAGCATCTAAGATTTCTTACAGCCTGATGCTCCACATTCTTATGCTTTGCAGGTCTCATAGATATGCAGTATGCACCGATGTCACATTCATAATTTTCTTAAGATATACAAAAGAACAGTTTTAATCTTATGTAGGTGAAAGGGTTGTCTCTCTTAGAAAATTCAGCAAATCTCTCTGTTTTTTGTCTCATGCTCTAATTCAGCATATGCATTGTGCTTTTCTGCTTTTATTCCTTCTCAAACAAGCCTTTACAAGTAATTGGGTCACCCACTGGGTGGTATATCAATGAAGACCTAGCTGATATTCTATATGATGTGCTCAGAGATTTCAATCAGAGAAAGTTTAAAGGAGAGTTCCTATTGAAAATATGTTGAGCTTTTCTGTACTTATCTTATCTTTCGCCTGGATATTTGATGACTCGAGTGAACAATGTCAATAGATAGATTGGTGTTTTCTGCTTTTTTGTTTCTAATTTTGATGCCTCAAGTCTTTCTAGGAAGGGATAGCAATTGCAGCAGAAGTAAGAATGTAATAAACTGCAAACACATGATACACCGAATGGAATATATGCAGCAGAGCTGAGATTTTTTTAGTCTTGCTCAAACAAGCCTTTAAAAGTAACGAGACTTGCTCTCTTTTTCTTCCTCATGTTTACGTATGTGTCTTCTGTATTTGATCTGCAGGTGGTTACGCTGGGTTTCTCTCCTGGTTGATTATTCGTGCTCCACAAGAGTTGTCACAGTATGAAAGCTAGAAAGTTCGACGTCGCCGATTAACCTGGAACAAAATATACTTTCAACAGTTACCGTTGCAGTCGCTTGCGAGGGGCGTGGCTTGCTGAAAAATACGCTTTTTTGGTAGCTCCAGGTATACAGGTATTACATTTGAAATGAAGTTTTTAATGTCCTTCTTTCACATTTGAATGATTCTGAATGTATCCAAGTCTATTCTCTGAGAGACAGATTCTTCCTTCCTCTAAATTTTCCTTATTTGAAATGCACAAAATCAATGGTGTAGATGAATAAAATATTGCATGTGTGTTTCCATTCACAGGATCATCAGCTCCATTCTCTTTGGTCGTAATGCTAGGCTGTAGGTTGATATCTTTTTAATTGGCGTCAGCTGGGTTCTTTTGCTTTTTTCTTAGGTTCTCTATACTGAAGGAACTGAGATGGAAAGGCATTTGGTTGCAGCTCTCAGCTTCATATAGTTATATGATATGTCTACTATGTAGTTTGTTCAGGTTTGACATGGAACTACTCTCTTTTTTCTAACATGCTCAGATGATGCCATTGTAAGTTTCATAAGTGAGGTCAAGTTTGCTTGGTGGTATGCATCAAAGCCAGTTCAGGGAAGTCTTCCTGGACTCCTGGTCGACCACGACGACCACAACATAGTGAGTGGGTTTTAAATCTTTCTTGCGTCATCGGATCAGATTTGATATGTATATGGTAGTTATGGACTGCTGACATCTAAATGTTGTGTTTCCTGTGTGTGCTGTGGCGTGTGTGTTTTGTTTTCAGGGCTTGACGCGAGTGGAACAGCAGGAAAAAGGGCGAGCAGCAGTAGCGGGAGAGGAAGATGATAATGACTCACAAGTGGCTAATCACAGCAACAGGACCCGGTGGGTGATCTGGCTGGCGGGAGGGCCTAGCTGCAGCAGGGAGCTAGCCTTCTTCTATGAGAATGGCCCCTTCCACATAGCAGATGACATGTCGCTACTCTGGAATGAGTTTGGCTGGGATCAGGTATATTATATATACAGACAGTTTGTGTACTAATCAATCAAACTGTATAATATTTTTCTTAGAGATTGTTTTGACCCTGTATAATCTTCTCTCCTTTTGGAATTGGATGTTGGCTGCTGCAGGAGTCGAATCTTATCTATGTTGATCAGCCAACTGGGACTGGGTTCAGCTACAGCTCTGATTTGCGTGATACCCGTCATAACAAAGTGAGGTCAGCAACGACCTATATGACTTCCTACAGGTAATAGTTGTTCCTGTTGTGATAGGATGCATAAATGAAATGAAGGCACCTGTTCATTATTATGGACTTGAAATATTACGTTATGCATTCCCGGGCAGTGAGCATGTATATGTAGTAGGAACACATGCATCGTATGTATGCATCGTTAATCGTTACCTTTATTGTGGGTGCTTCCTATTGTGGCGACAAGGTTAGTTATGCAAGATTTTAGGTGAACCTGAGTGATTGCCCTTATTGTGAGCTGCAATCAATATGCAAAAATGGCCTTCTGTGTTTTTCCTCATAAGTTCCTTGCATCTTTCTGCATGTGATTTTGATAGGCCTTCTTCAAGGAGCACCCAGAGTATGTTGAAAACTATTTTTATATCAATCTGAAGGTTTAGTCATCTCTTTCTGGATTAATCCATAATGCTCTGTGCTATAAAGATTTTTGTCGTTTTAATCCACTCTTTCTGTTGATTTTTTCAGGGTTTTGCAATTGGTAATGGACTTGCAGATCCAGCGGTACAGTATAATGCATACATCGATTATAAATTGTATACGGTTTTGATCACACAATCAGAATTTAACAAGATCACTAAAATAGTTCCTGCTTGGGAAAACACAGACCAATGAAGAGTGGCATGGCAGCTTTTCTCCCCGTGGTACTAATGATACTCTCCTGCTACCTTGGTACTTTAGTATGGTACAAATGTGGTGAAAAACCATTGTTTGTAGTACTAGCAAATTGTAGGAATAGAATCCGCTGACATCAATTGATTGCTCTAGATTAATTATTATTCGATGACCGTCTGAAGATAGATTTTCAAATACTGAAGGCGAGTTAGCCTATTCATTGGTCTGTGTTGTACATTATGCCACAGTGAAATTAGAACACAAAAAATTGTTAGCTTGTAATGACATACCAGACCATGATATCATCATGTAGATATGCAACATGATGTGATAGATGCAGTTTACTGCATGTGTGCTCAGTATCCCCTGGGCATTCCCATTATCTGAATTTAGTCAATAATTGCATGTCATGTGGTCTTGGTTAAGGCATCATAAGCTGTAATTTATGCAGATTAAATTAGTATGACATACTCTGCCATGTTTTGTTTTCATTCTAAGGAGTCCATTTACACAGTAGTCGAGTTAATTACGAGTAAATTACTTTTTATAGTAGGAATGTGAAGAGGTGAATTGAATCGGCGGGACGGTGCTCAGAAGATCGGTTATTTACTTCAAGTAATAATGGCCTCCTTAGCTTTATTTGTTATGCTTGACAGTGTTCGTGCTCGTTGGCGGGATGGTGCAATGGACAACTCTGACGCAGCGGCGTGGTGGATGTGCGGTGTAGGAAGCGGCCTCTCCGATTGGACGGCGTTCAGGCGCAACCCGGCGTCCGCTTCCTAAAACAAGATTCGAGCTAGAACATGGGGCTCCTCAGCGATTTGAGCTTTTCGGCCGTTGGATATCGCGTTTGGAGCGATCTGGGCCGCCGGATCAAAAACCGTGTGTAGTGTTCTTTCGTTCGGAAGCCTTTCTCACCGCGCAGTGATCCAGCCAGCTGTCCCTGACATGTGGGCCTCTCGACGGCTGGGGCCCGCATGTCATCGGCCGTGGCTAGAGGGGCTCGCGTGCGGGGTGATTTCCGCGGCGGGAGAGCGTGCCACCGCCGATAAATATGCCTCCCCGCCGAGGGTATTTCTGGTTTTTCGCCTCCCGCGCGCGTGCGTGCTGTCGCTCGCTGTTTTCCAACCAACAGTCCCTATTGCACTAGTAGAAAACAGACCTATAGTGACGGTTCGTAAGGGCCTTTAGTGCCGGTTCTCCAACCGGCACTAAAGGGTGGGGACTAAAGCCCCCCCCCTTTGGTGCCGGTTCAACACGGCCCGGCACTAAAGGCCCACCACGTGACACCTGCCGGCGCCGTGGGCTGGGGGACCTTTAGTCCCGGTTGGTAATACCAACCGGGGCCAACCGGGACTAAAAGTATTTAATTTTTTTAATTTTGGTTTATTTTTCCTTTTAATCCTTTAGGGGTTTATGAATTAATAATGGTTTATTTTTCCTTTTAATTTTGTGTTTTTTATTTAATTATTTTTCATTTCAAACATATATTACGCTACTACGTACTGTACACGTTGTGCATATATATATAAATAGAATTTCTCGTACGACGACCATTCACATGCATATATATACAATTTGATATATACAATTTCTCCTACAATTTGCGGATCATTACATATATGCAGGCATTACTTCTTGATCTTGTAATGGTATTCTCCTTTGGGATCTATGACCTGGTCGACCAGAAATCCAGCCGTTTCCTCTTGAATTGCTCGTACGCGATCCGTTGGTAGGAGCTGGCCCCACATCTCCGTCAGCTATAATCAGAAGATCAAGATGAATATATTAGTTGTGTGTATATATATTATCTAGATCATGATAAAAAAAATTATGGATAGTGTTCTGGCAAACGTCGTACCCAAAGATTTTTTTCGTTTTTGCTCCTTTCAGACGTGATCATGCGAATGTTCTCGCAAACGTAGTATGCGCATAAAGCATTCCCCTGCTCCTACTTCATGCACTTTACGAGAATAAAATTCAATCAGGTAATATAATTAATCAAGCATGATAATGGTATTGAAACTAGAATTAAAGAGATGCACGGACGTAGCTAGCTAGTACTACTTAATTACCTTGGGTCGCACCCATGTCAGCTTTTGTTCCCAGATGCCTGGGACCTGTTTGACGAACTTGGCCCAAGCCCTGCCCGCCGGCAAAGAAAATGAATAAAGGAGTTATTAACTAGTTGATATCAGGAAATGAAGTAAAGAGGCCGACATAGTGTGATAGTGATGGAAATTACCTGTCGACCATCCCCCTCACGGTTGTGTATTCGGATGGATTCTTATATAGTGAGTCTAGTACTTCAACTTTTCCCTTGTCAACTTCAATGATTAACAAGATCCAGTGGTAACTGCATGCGCACACGTTTTGTATAAATAAGCGGGCACGTGCATAACTCATCAACTACACTTATTAACATCTAGTAATTAAGCAAAAAATAGAATTTATAGTACAAGATATAGTAACACTCACCCGAAGTTGTAAGGAAGTAGTATTTCTGGTTGGGTGTTTAGTTGCTTCAAAAACTCTAGCAGGGATTTCTCTATTTCTTTTCTCGAATATTTATCTTCCCATATCGCCTGATTAACTGTATTTGGGTCAATGAACCCAATGCCATAGCGTCCAACTTTTTTTTATTTCATACATCTTCATTCTGCATAATACCACAGAAAAGAATATAGTGAGGATAATTACAGGTAATGAACGAGAGCACAACTAGCTAGCTAGAGACTTAAATTACAGAAAGAAATCACTTTCAGACAATAGCAACTGACGATAGATTTGTCGAGTGCGTCTTGATTGAATAACTGAAGCAACTCTGAATAATGAATCCACATGTCTTTTTTATGGAAGTAATGCCTTTTCTTGACTTTCACCATGAGGGACTCTTCATTGGTATTTGCTGTTTGTTGCATGTACCACGTATGCAACTCGTACATTCTCGTTGGTAGAAGCTTGACATCATCAGGCTTGACCAGAGGTTTGCCGCGGACATATTGCCATTTTACTTCCTCCTTTGTAATCCCGGGGATTTCCTCAAGGCCTAGGAGTTGTTCAACAGTGACACCGGCCTCTTTAGCCTGCCTTCTATGATCGTCTGTTATTACCAGCCGATCGGCGGTACTGACAGGTGTTTGTACAATGAGCGGGGGGATCGATTGCACTGCCTGTTCTCCCAGCTGGGGAACAATTTTCCCGCTTTTTTTGCCAACTGCTTGGCTCGAGCTCGAGCTCGACTCCTTTTGTCCTGCCAAATATGACTTCTTGATAGACCGCACATAGTTGGAGTCCTTCTGATTGTCAGCCGGTCGAGCCATATCAATAAAGTGTTGTGAGACATGCTCAGGTACTTTCTCCTTTGGCGGCGGGGGCGGTTTCGGTCCAAGTTGGGCCTTCACTTGGGCATCCACTACGATGTCGAGTTCCTTCTTAGTCAGGTGGTAAGACAACTTCGGAAGAGGCTTGAGGTCTGGAACATATTTGAATTTCTTGCCTGTTGTACCGCTAGCCGTCGTAGCTGCGACCTCTCTCTTCTGCTGTTGCTTAGGCTGACGCGGTGCCGGACTTGGAGGAGAAGGAGTCGGCTGACGCCGACGCCGACACCGTGCCGGACTTGGAGGAGGAGTCGGCTGACGCGGTGCCGGCGGACTTGAAGGAGGAGGAGTTGGCTGACGCCGTGCCGGACTTGGAGGAGGAGTCGGCTGACGCGGTGCCGGACTTGGAGGAGGAGGAGTCGACTGACGCGTCGGCGGACTTGGAGGAGGAGGAGTCGGTGGCCTTGGAAAGACGATGCAATCCTTTTTCCATAGAATGATACGATGTATGGTCTCTCCTAGTGTTCTCTCCTCGTCACCTCCAAGAATGTCAAGTTGTAGCCCGTGATATCCTGACATCACTTCATCAACCCCGACACGAGCATAGCCAGCTGGAATGGGATTGCAATGGAAGGTTGCTTCAGGGGGATTTGCTAAAGCATAGCCGTCCGCCACCTTCATGGATAAGTTCTTCACTTTCATGTGTAGCTCACAGTTAGTCCTGTCTTTGATATCATCCACAGGGTAGCTAGCTAGCAATGCATTATCGATATCGACCGGGGCGGAACCCACGCTGCTTCTCGGCATAGATGGGACGGTGCTATCCAATGCTGGATCGATCTGCTCATGCTGCCGCTGAGACGCCCTTTCCTGGCTGAGTGAGTCGATCTACTCCTGCTGCCGCCTGACAAATCGTAGCAACTCCAGATGCTTTGATTCTAGGCCTTCAAGACGGAGTGCTTCCTCCTTCTTCTTCTCCTCCTGCATCTTCTTTCTCGCACGGCTTCTATAGTCGTCGTTCCAATCCGCAAACCCCTCAAACCACGAAACAACGCCTTTGCCTCGTGTTCTTCCCGGGTGTTCAGCATTCTTCAGGGCACGCGTAAGCTCGTCGTTCTCTCTGTTGGGCGTGAACACCCCCGTTCGAGCTTCTTCTATTGCAATAAGTATTTCGTCTGTCGCTTCTTTAAGACTTGCCTTCACCATAACCAGCCCTGTCTCTGGGTCCAACTTCCCCCCATGCGCATAAAACCATGTCCTGCACCTGGAGGGCCATGTCAATGTAACTGGACTGACCCCTGCACTAATCATCTCTTGCTTAGATTTATCCCACTTAGGCAGGGCCACCTGGTAGCCACCTGGCCCCATATGATGGTGCCACTTCTTTTTTTCAGCACTAATCTTATTTTTTCTGGACCGTTCCTTAGCTTCTTCCGATTCCTTGAACTTCACGAAAGCGTCCCAGTGATCTTTTGCCTTCACCAGTGCTCCCGTGAATTCGGGAGTCTTCTTTCCGGATTTGACATACTTAGTCCATGCATTTTTCTTGAAGGTGTTGAATGCGATCGCCATCTTTTTAAGAGCATAGTTTCTGACTTTCTTCAGATCTGCATCTTTCAAATTATCTGGTAGGGTGAAATGTTCCATGAGCGTAGTCCAAAGCACATCTTTTGCTCTTTCGTCGACAAAAATAACTCGGCCTGCTCGATCTCCCTTTGCTGGCTTTTTCCATTTTTGAATGGAGATCGGGATTTGGTCCCTGACAATAACTCCGCATTGATTCTTGAACTTGGTCGCATTTTTCCTAGGTTCAAGCGGTTCGCCAGTTGATGTTTGGATGGAATCGATGTTGAACTTTACACCTTTGTCCAACTTTTTGGCCGGGCCTCGAACTACCCTGTCGCTTGTAGAAGATTTTCTCGATCCGGAGGCCTAAAAGAAGAAAGATCGATTCGTTAATACATACAAATCAATTAAGACATGTAATGATCACCGGATGGCTTATATAATAAATATACCTCGCCGGTATTTGTTATGTGAAGAACATTTTCTTCGTCAACATCGTTGTCGTCGCCTTCATCTATTCGTTCGTCTTAATCAAATATCATACAACCCTCACCGGAATTGTTCAGATATTGCGAGCCGTCATCATCTTCAGGTTCATGCTCTGGGCTCGTGGAGCGTATGATGTCGAACAGAGCCTCTTCTCCTTCTCTGCCGGTATTGTCCATAGCTTTTATTAAACAATTTAGTATTCATATTAGAATGCATGCAGTGCGTGCATGCGTGGTATCCCTTGTTTGTTTGTCCTGAAAAGTTACTGAGAGCAGGCCAATCATTGATGGTTACAAACAACAACGCTCGCAGGTCAAATTCCTCCTGTTCTTTCTCATCCCACGCACATACACCTTTTCCATTCCACGGGTCTAAAAGTTCTTCGACTAATGGCCTTAGGTACACATCAATGTCGTTGCCGGGTTGCTTGGGGCCTTGGATGAGCACTGGCATCATAATGAACTTCCGCTTCATGCACAACCAAGGAGGAAGTGTTGGAAATATGTCGTAGAGGCAATAATAAAGTGGTTATTATTATATTTCCTTGTTCATGATAATCGTTTATTATCCATGCTATAATTGTATTGATTGGAAACTCAAATACATGTGTGGATACATAGACAAATAAAGTGTCCCTAGTAAGCCTCTACTAGACTAGCTCGTTGATCAAAGATGGTTAAGGTTTCCTAGCAATAGACATGAGATGTCATTTGATAACGGGATCACATCATTAGGAGAATGATGTGATGGACAAGACCCAAACTATAAACGTAGCATATGATCGTGTCAGTTTATTGCTATTGTTTTCTGCATGTCAAGTATCTGTTCCTATGACCATGAGATCATGCAACTCACTGACACCGGAAGAATGCCTTGTGTGTATCAAACGTCACAACGTAACTGGGTGACTATAAAGATGCTCTACAGGTATCTCCGAGGGTGTCTGTTGAGTGGGCATGGATCAAGACTGGGATTTGTTACTCCGTGTGACGGAGAGGTATCTCAGGGCCCACTCGGTAATACAACATCACTATAAGCCTTGCAAGCAATGTGACTAAGGTGTTAGCCATGGGATCTTGTATTACGGAACGAGTAAAGAGACTTGCCAGTAACGAGATTGAACTAGGTATAGAGATACCGACGATCGAATCTCGGGCAAGTAACATACCGAAGAACAAAGGGAACAACATACGGGATTAACTGAATCGTTGACATAGAGGTTTGACCGATATAGATCTTCGTAGAATATGTAGGAACCAATATGGGCATCTAGGTCCCGCTATTGGTTATTGACCGTAGAGGTGTCTCGGTCATGTCTACATAGTTCTCGAACCCGCACGGTCTACACACTTAACGTTTGGTGACGATTGGTATAGTTGAGTTATTGTGTTGGTGACCGAAGGTTGTTCGGAGTCTCGGATAAGATCCCGGACATGACGAGGATCTCCGGAAGAGTCCGGAGGTAAAGATTGATATATGTGATAATAGTGTTTTGATCTCCGGAAGGGTTCCGGAATTCACCGGAAGGGGTTCCGGATGTTTACCGAAGTGTTCGGGTGCAGCAACACTTTATATGGGCCAAAGGGGTAAAACCCACGAGGTATTGGAAAGTGCAAAAGGAAGTTTTGCTGCTGCCTTAAGCGGTACTACCGCTGGTAAGGCAGTACTACCGCTTGGGTGAAGCGGTACTACCGCTCAAGCGGTACTACCGCTTGTGCGCGGTGCTGCAGGGATCCGAGTTGGACTCTTTCCTTGCGGGCCAAACCGACCTTGTGCGGGCAAAACCGACCTTGTAGAGGTTTTCTCTCCAAGTTTAGACCCCAGGGCTCAACATATAAATAGAGGGGCAGGGCTAGCACACGGGACACATCAGGATTTCCCAAGCCGTGTGCCGGCAACCCTAGCCCTCTAGTTCCTCCGTCGTAATCTCCGTAGTGCTTGGCGAAGCCTTGCAGAGATTGTTCCTCACCACCATCACCACGCCGTCGTGCTGCTCGAACTCATCTACTACTTCACCATCGCTCGCTGGATCGAGGAGGTGAAGGCGTCATCAAGCCGTACGTGTGTTGAACGCGGAGGTGCCGTCCGTTCGGCACTAGTTCGTGATCGGATCGAGGGACGACTTGCGATTTGGATCGCGGAGACGTTCGACTACATCAACCGCGTTTCTGAACGCTTCCGCTTAGCGATCTACAAGGGTATCTAGATACAATCTCCCTCTTGTAGATGCTCATCACCATGGATAGGTCTTGCGTGTGCGTAGAAATTTTTTTGTTTCCCATGCAACGTTCCCCAACAGTGGCATCTGAGCTAGGTCTATGCAAGGATGAGATCTCGAGGTAGAACACAAAGGAGTTGTGGGCGTGGGTGTATACATATTGCTTGCCGTTACTAGTTGATACTTGATTCGGCGGTATTGTGAGATGAAGCGGCCTGGACCGACATTACGCGTACGCTTACGCGAGACTGGTTTCACCGTTGCGTGCACTTGTTGCATAAAGGTGACTGGCGGGTGTCTGTCTCTCTCACTTTAGTTGAATCGGTTCAGTGAAGAGGGTTCTTTTAGAAAGATCAAAAAGCAATCACTACACCACGTTTTGGTTTTGCGTAGGTAAGAATCGTTCTTGCTAGATACCCGTAGCAGCCACGTAAAACTTGCAACAACAATTAGAGGACGTCTAACTTGTTTTTGCAGGGTATGTTGTGATGTGATATGGCCAATTACATGATGAGATATATGTGATGTATGAGATGATCATGTGTTGTATAGAATATCACGACTTGCATGTCGATGAGTACGGCAACTGGCAGGAGCCATAGAGTTGTCTTTAATTATTTTCGCCGTTTTGCTTTACTTTATCGCTATGAGTTAGCAATAGTCGTGGAAGCAACAGTCGGCGCGACAACCTCATGGCGACACGTTGATGGAGATCAAGATGATGGAGATCATGGTGTCATATCAGTGACGATGAAGATCATGCCGGTGCTTTGGAGATGGAGATCAAAAGCACAAGTTCATGGCCATATCATGTCACTTATGTTTTGCATGTGATGTTAATCCTTTTTATGCATCTTATTTTGCTTAGGACGACGGTAGCATTATAAGGTGATCCCTCACTTAAATTTCAAGATAAAATTGTGTTCTCCCCGGGTGTGCACCGTTGCGAAAGTTCGTCGTTTCGAGACACCACGTGATGATCGGGTGTGATAGACTCTACGTTCGCATACAACGGGTGCAAACCAGTGTTGCACATGCGGAACACTCGGGTTAAACTTGAAGAGCCTAGCATGTACAGACATGGCCTCGGAACACAAGAGACCGAAAGGTCGAACATGAGTCATATAGTAGATATGATCAACATGAAGATGTTCACCATTGAAACCACCTCAACTCACGTGATGATCGGACTTGAGTTGGTTGATTTGGATCATGTGACACTCGAATGACCGGAGGGATGTCAATTTGAGTGGGAGTTTTTAAGTAATATGATTAACTAAACTCATTATCTTGAACAATAGTCTAAGTTGTCTTTGCACTATTTATGTTGTAGATCATGGCTCGCGCAGTAGCACCCCTGAATTTTAATGCGTTCCTAGAGAAAGCTAAGTTGAAAGATGATGGAAGTAACTTTGTGGACTGGGCCCGTAATCTAAGGATTATCCTTACGGCTTCCCAGAAGGCTTATGTCCTTGATGCACCGCTTGGTGATCCACCCGCTCCAGTTGAGTCTCCAGACGTTGTGAACGCCTGGTAGGCTCGTTCTGATGATTACTCAAGAGTTCAATGTGCAATGTTGTATGGCTTAGAACCGGGACTTCAAAGACATTTTGAACGTCATGGAGCATATGATATGTTCCAGGAGTTGAAGTTTATCTTTCAGAAGAATGCCCGGATCGAGAGGTATGAGACCTCCGATAAGTTCTATGCTTGCAAGATGGAGGAGAACGGGTCTGTCAGTGATCACATACTCAGAATGTCTGGGTACTCCACCCGTCTGGCTGAATTGGGGATGCCCCTTCCACCAGAGGCTATCACTGACAGAGTTCTTCAATCTTTGCCGCCTAGCTACAAGAGCTTCGTGTTGAACTATAACATGCACGGGATGAACAAGTCAGTCGCCGAGCTGTTTGCGATGTTGAAAGTCGCTGAGTCTGAGATTCAGAAGGAGCATCAAGTGTTGATGGTCAATAAAACCACTAGTTTCAAGAAGAATGGCAAGGGTAAGAAGGGTAACTCCAAGAAGAGTGGCAAAGCAGTTGCCCCTCCCGTGAAGAAACCCAAGGCTGGACCCAAGCCTGAAACTGAGTGCTTTCATTGCAAGGGAACTGGTCACTGGAAGCGGAACTGCCCCAAGTATTTGGCTGACAAGAAGGCGGCCAACAACAAACAAGGTATATATGATATACATGTTATTGATGTGTACCTTACCAACTCTCGTTGTAGTGCCTGGGTATTTGATACCGGTGCGGTTGCTCACATTTGCAACTCAAAACAGGAACTGCGGAATAGACGGAGGCTGGCAAAGGACGAAGTGACGATGCGCGTGGGAAATGGTTCCAAGGTTGATGTGATCGCCGTCGGCTCGCTCGCTCTTTGATTACCATCGGGATTAGTGATGAACCTGAATAATTGTTATTTAGTGCCTGCGTTAAACATGAACATTATATCTGGATCTTGTTTATTGCGAGACGGTTACTCATTTAAATCTGAGAATAATGGTTGTTCTATTTATATGAGTAATATCTTTTATGGTCATGCACCCAATGTGAGGGGTTTATTCTTATTGAATCTCGATAGTGATGATACACATGTTCATAACATTGATGCCAAAAGATGTAGAATTGATAATGATAATACCACTTTCTTGTGGCACTGCCGTTTAGGTCATATTGGCGTAAAACGCATGAAGAAGCTCCATGCTGATGGACTTTTTGAATCACTTGATTTTGAATCACTTGACACATGTGAGCCATGCCTCTTGGGCAAGATGACTAAGACACCGTTCTCTGGTACAATGGAACGGGCAAGTGACTTGTTGGAAATCATACATACTGATGTGTGTGGTCCAATGAGCATTGAGGCGCGTGGTGGTTATCGTTACTTTCTCACCTTCACTGATGACTTAAGTAGATATGGGTATATTTACTTAATGAAACACAAATCTGAAACGTTTGAAAAGTTCAAGCAATTTCAGAGTGAAGTTGAGAATCATCGTAACAAGAAGATTAAATTCCTACGATCTGATCGAGGAGGAGAATATCTGAGTTATGAGTTTGGCAGTCACTTAAGACAGTGTGGAATTGTTTCACAATTGACACCGCCTGGAACACCACAGCGTAATGGTGTGTCCGAACCTCGTAATCGAACCTTATTGGATATGGTGCGATCTATGATGTCTCTTGCCGATTTGCCACTATCGTTTTGGGGTTATGCATTAGAGACAGCTGCATTCACTTTAAATAGGGCACCATTGAAATCCGTTGAGACGACGCCATATGAATTGTGGTTTGGTAAGAAGCCAAAATTGTCGTTTCTTAAAGTTTGGGGATGTGATGCTTATGTCAAAAAGCTTCAGCCTGAAAAGCTGGAACCCAAAGCGGAGAAATGCGTCTTCATAGGATACCCAAAAGAGACAGTTGGGTATACCTTCTATCTCAGATCCGAAGGCAAAGTGTTTGTCGCTAAAAACGGAACATTTCTTGAGAAAGAGTTTCTCTCGAAAGAATTGAGTGGGAGGAAGATAGAACTTGATGAGGTTATTGAACCTTTACTTCAACCAGAGAGTAGCGCAGCACAGAAAGATGTTTATGTAGAGCCTACATCAGTTGAAGAGGAAGTTAATGATGATGATCATGAAGCTTCGGATCAAGTTGCTATCGAACCTCGTAGGTCGACAAGGACGCGTACTGCTCCTGAGTGGTACGGCAACCCTGTCTTGGAGGTCATGTTGTTGGACAACGATGAACCTACGAGCTATGGAGAAGCGATGGTGGGCCCGGATTCCGAGAAGTTGTTAGAGGCCATGAAATCCGAGATGGGATCCATGTATGAAAACAAAGTGTGGACTTTGGAAGTATTTCCTGAAGGGCGTAAGGCCATTCAGAACAAATGGATCTTTAAGAGGAAGACGGACGCGGACGGTAATGTCATCGTCTATAAAGCTCGACTTGTGGCAAAGGGTTTTTCACAAGTTCAAGGAGTTGACTACGATGAGACCTTCTCACCCGTAGCGATGCTTAAGTCTGTCAGAATCATGTTAGCAATAGCTGCCTTTTTCGATTATGAAATTTTGCAGATGGATGTCAAAACAACGTTCCTTAACGGTTTCCTTAAGGAAGAGTTGTATATGATGCAACCAGAAGGTTTTGTCGATCCAGAGAATGCTGACAAAGTTTGCAAACTCCAGCGATCCATTTATGGACTGGTGCAAGCATCTCGGAGTTGGAATGTTCGCTTTGATGAGGTGATCAAAGTGTAGGGGAACGCAGCAGAAAACAAAAATTTCCGACCTACGCACCAGCCCAGGACCACTATGGAGACTGCATACAAGGTTTGATATCTTTCGTTACCGACTCGTAGCGCAGCGGAAGTAGAGTCGATGACGAACGGCGGTGCAGATCCCCGCAGCTAGGATTTTACAACCTCCCAACCGCGAGGATGTATACCCTCATCTGCCCCGCGGAAACTTTTTGGAATTTTCTGGAATAAAAACCGGAAATGTTCCGGAGCTGCCGAAACCGCCGTTCGTCATCTTGGAACGGCGGTGCAGATCCCCGCAGCTAGGATTTCAAAAAATTCATATTTTGTGTGGACTTGGCTTTGCATATGTGTGAATCATTGGTCGAAACCTGATTCCTCAGACTGAGCTATGGAGCAACTATCTGCTATAGTGTCCCATAGACCAAAGCCATCTTGGAACCATACTAAGTTCATGAATGAACTATATGATTCAACAACTTCTTTGTCGCTTCTCAAGCATCAACATACTTAGCCTTTGTTATAGAATTTGCCACAGTATCTTGTTTGGAACAATTTCCAACTACCGTGCCACCATATTGTGTATTACACAAAACCCTTAACTTAAATCGAAAATCGCATGGAGCATTGCTGAAGACTGTATTGATGTAATTACTTACAACGAGCACTTCATAATCTCTGCTTGCGAGAAAACATGTCATCAGCACTACTCTAGTACTTAATGACATCTTTCACTGTTGTCCCATGATCAGTACTTTGATCACTTTGGTATCTATACTCGCAACAACTTTGGAGTATTGGACATATCTGGTTGTTTTACATACCATGGAATACATGATTAATCCAAACACAAGAGTGTGTGGAATCTCCATCATGTATTTCACTCATCAGTGTTTTGGGACACTGAGTCTTGCAAAAACTCTTTCCATGTGACTTCGGCAAGAATCACTCCTTGGCGTTTTTAAATGCTAAAAGGTTTTGGCATATTGTCAATATGTATTCATCGCTTAGCCCCATTAGGTAAATCTATCTCCATAGATCATCATGCCTAATATTGAGGCTATTTAGCCCCAGCACTTTATCAAAAAACTATTTTCAAATGAAGTCCTTAATTCGTGTCAAGAAATTTATTTCCAATTAACAATGTGTCAAGCACACAACGTTTTTAGAAATATTATTATGCTCCCACTTACTTTCTTGAATCACAAGCAACCGGGACCAATTGCCTGCGCCTGGCACAGCCGCGGTGCGGTTGGATGTTTAGTCCCACCTCGCTAGCTGAGAGGCTTCGGCACTTGTTTATAAGCGCGGTTGCGCCATCTCTCTCGAACTCCTCTGAACTGCAGGCCTGCGGGCCTAATCTCACACTGCTATGCCTGTTGGCCTACTGGGCCTGTTGCGGGCCTGAATCCTGGCCCAACTAGCTGGGTTCCTAGTCGTATTCAGGCCGTGGTGGCCCAGTAGGTGGCATTTTTTTTTCTTTTTTTTTTATTTCTTTTTTGCTTTATTTTTTTTGTTTCTACTTACAGCTAAATACTTACAGTTTTTCAGTGATTCCTTTTGCTTTTAGGTCACAAAAATTATAAAATTTCTGTTAGTGCCTTTAGTTTTCAAATTTGAATAGTTTAAATTAGAATTTTTTGAAATTTGTGTGAATCACTAGTTTGTGAATAACTTTACTAAAAAAATTGATTTTTGAGTGATTCTTTTTCCTGCTATTTAATGTTACTGTGTTTTATCATTATATTCAATTTGGTAAGTTTTAGGTTATTTTAAATGTCTGTTTTAATCAAAAACAGATTTGGTTATTTTAGTTTGCTATTAAAGTTTCTAACAAAAAAATTCTTTATGAAAATTCTTTTTGCTATTAATGTTTTGAACAAAAAATACTTTGATAATTTTAGTTGCATAATTTTTGTATAATTATAGTTTCAAAAATACTAGAGGTTTATAAAAGCTTTTTAGTTGATTATTTTTTAAACTCCACTCCCACGATGTTTTGAAAGAAATTAAAAAGCACTTCAAATGAACTCTGAAAAGGTTGAAAGTTGGCATGGCATAATCATTTCACCCACATAGCATGTGCTAAAAAGTTGAGAGGGTTACGGCAAAAACTGGATGCACTTCGTGTACAAAACGGACAATCTCTTCCGAAGTATCAGGGTTTCGGACGAAAACTCATGTGTTACAAAAGGATTTCATTTTTTTGAACTTATTTGAACTCCATACTTTTTGTGTGTTCAAAATGCACCATTCAAAGCCACATCATCAATTTTCAACCCTTTCTGACTTCATTTGGTATTTTTCATGCACTTACTGATTTTTTTGAGCTAAATAACCCTGAAATTGAAAAGCACTTCAAATGAACTCTGAAAAGGTTGAAAGTTGGCATGGTATCATCATTTCACCCACATAGCATGTGCTAAAAACTTGAGAGGGTTACGGCAAAAACTGTATGCACTTCGTGTACAAAACGGACAATCTCTTCCGAAGTATCAGGGTTTCGGACGAAAACTCATGTGTTACAGCCCGACGGTGGCTCGTGAGTGCCCGCATATGAAATGCACCGTCGGACCGTATGCAGGGAATCCGAATGATTTGTATTCGGTCGATGAACTAAAGGATTTCTAGATAGATCAACAAAACACACGGTTTCCCCTGCATATAGCCCGACGGTGGCTCGTGAGTGCCCGCATGAAATGCACCGTCGGACCGTATGCAGGGAATCCGAATGATTTGTATTCGGTCGATGAACTAAAGGATTTCTAGATAGATCAACAAAACACACGGTTTCCCCTGCATACAGCCCGACGGTGGCTCGTGAGTGCCCGCATATGAAATGCACCGTCGGACCGTATGCAGGGAATCCGAATGATTTGTATTCGGTCGATGAACTAAAGGATTTCTAGATAGATCAACAAAACACACGGTTTCCCCTGCATACAGCCCAACGGTGGAAATATGAAATGCACCGTTGGACCGTATGCAGGGAATCCGAGTGAGTACACACACTAAGTGTCGAACATGTCCGAGAGGTGGGTTATATATAGGGTCGTGTGCCTCTTTAGTCCCGGTTGCTAGCACGAACCGGGACTAGTCATTATAGTGCTGATCCAACAGCTCACAAGCGCTTGAAAGAAACACACGATCCGTGTGCTTCTTCCTGATTGGTACGACCTTCACCGCCCAAGGTTATAAAGAGTTGAGAGGGTTACGGCAAAAACTGGATGCACTTCGTGTACAAAACGGACAATCTCTTTCGAAGTGTTAGGGTTTCATACGAAAACTCATCTGTTACAAAAGGCATTTCATTTCTTCACATGTAACTGCAATGATATAGTTGTGGAGAGAAAGTCTTCACTTTTTCTTCGCTTGTGTCCTTTGCTTATTGCGCCGTAACCATGAATAATCTTCATCGTTTAAGAGGGTGCTTGGGTCAGCCTTGACTTTGAAGGGAGGAATTTCATGAAACTTTTCATAATCTTCAGACATGTCTGTCTTGCCCTCCAATCCCACGATGTCTCTTTTTCCTGAAAGAACTATGTGGCGCTTTGGCTCATCGTATGATGTATTCGCTTCCTTATCTTTTCTTTTTCTCGGTTTGGTAGACATGTCCTTCACATAGAAAACCTGCGCCACATCATTGGCTAGGGCGAATGGTTCGTCTGTGTACCCAAGATTGTTCAGATCCACTGTTGTCATTCCGTACTGTGGGTCTTCCTGTACCCCGCCTCCTGACAGATTGACCCATTTGCACTGAAACAAAGGGACCTTGAAATCATGTCCATAGTCAAGTTCCCATATGTCCACTATGTAACCATAATATGTGTCCTTTCCCCTATTGGTTGCTGCATCAAAGCGGACACCGCTATTTTGGTTGGTGCTCTTTTGATCTTGGGCGATCGTGTAAAATGTATTCCCATTTATCTCGTACCCTTTGTAAGTCAATACAGTCGAAGATGGTCCCCTGGCCAACGAGTACAACTCATCAGAAACAGTGTTGTCACCCATGAGACGTGTTTGCAACCAACTGCCGAAAGTCCTGATGTGTTCATATGTAATCCAGTCGTCACACTGCTCCGGGTGTTTGGAGCGCAGAATATTCTTGTGTTCATCGACATACGGGGTCACCAAGGTAGAATTCTGTAGAAGTGTGTAGTGTGCTTGAGACCAAGAATGCCCGTCCCTACATATTATTGAGTCCGCTCCTAGCGTGCCTTTTCCAGTCAGTCTCCCCTCATACCGTGATTGAGGGAGACCAATCTTCTTAAGGTCAGGAATGAAGTCAACACAAAACCCAATGACATCCTCTGTTTGATGGCCCATGGAGATGCTTGCTTCTGGCCTAGCGCAGTTACGAACATATTTCTTTAAGACTCCCATGAACCTCTCAAAGGGGAACATATTGTGTAGAAATACAGGGCCCAGAACGACAATCTCGTCGACTAGATGAACTAGGACGTGCGTCATGATATTGAAGAAGGACGGTGGGAACACCAACTCGAAACTAACAAGACATTGCACCAAATCACTCCTTAACCTTGGCAGGATTTCTGGATCGATCACCTTCTGAGAGATTGCATTGAGGAATGCACATAGCTTCACAATGGCTAATCGAACGTTTTCAGGTAGAAGCCCCCTCAATGCAACCGGAAGCAGTTGCATCATAATCACGTGGCAGTAATGAGACTTTAGGTTTTGGAACTTTTTCTCTGCCATATTTATTATTCCCTTTATATTCGACGAGAAGCCAGACGGGACCTTCAAACTGAGCAGGCATTCAAAGAAGATTTCCTTCTCTTCTTTGGTAAGAGTGTAGCTGGCAGGACCTTCATACTGCTTTGGATGCATGCCGTCTTTTTCATGCACACGTTGCTGTTCCTCCCGTGCCTCCGGTGTATCTTTTGTCTTCCCATACACTCCCAAGAAGCCTAGCAGGCTCACGCAGAGATTCTTCGTCACGTGCATCACGTCGATTGTAGAGCGGACCTCTAGGTCTTTCCAATAGGGTAGGCCCCAAAATATAGATTTCTTCTTCCAGATGGGTGCGCGTCCCGCATCGTCAGTCGGAACAGATAGTCCGCCAGGACCCTTTCCAAATATTACTTGTAAATCATTGACCATATCAAGTATGTGATCACCAGTACGGAGGGCGGGCTTCTTCCGGTGATCTGCCTCACCTTTGAAATGCTTTCCTTTCTTTCGACATTGATGGTTGGTCGGAAGAAATCGACGATGCCCCAGGTACACATTCTTCCTGCATTTGTCCAAATATATACTGTCGGTGTCATCTAAACAGTGTGTGCATGCGTGGTATCCCTTGTTTGTCTGTCCTGAAAGGTTACTGAGAGCAGGCCAATCGTTGATGGTTACAAACAGCAACGCTCGTAGGTCAAATTCCTCTTGTGCATGCTCATCCCACACACGTACACCTCTTCCATGCCATAGCTGTAAAAGTTCATCAACTAATGGCCTTAGGTACACATCAATGTCATTGTCGGGTTGCTTAGGGCCTTGGATGAGCACTGGCATCATAATGAACTTACGCTTCATGCACAACCAAGGAGGAAGGTTATACATACATAGAGTCACAGGCCATGTGCTATGCTTGCTGCTCTGCTCCCCAAAAGGATTAATGCCATCTGCACTTAAACCAAACCATACGTTCCTCGGGTCACCTGTAAAGTCGCTCCACTTTCTCTCGATCTTTCTCCACTGCGACCCGTCAGCGGGTGCTCTCAACTTCCCGTCTTTCTTACGGTCTTTTTTGTGCCATTGCATCAACTCGGCATGCTTTTTGTTTCTGAACAGACGTTTCAACCGTGGTATTATAGGAGCATACCACATCACCTTGGCAGGAACCCTTTTCCCGGTGCGCTGGCCCTCAACATCATCAGGGTCATCTCTTCTGATCTTATACCGCAAGGCACCGCATACCGAGCATGCGTTCAAATCCTCGTACGCACCGCGGTAGAGGATGCAGTCATTAGGGCATGCATGTATCTTCTGCACCTCCAATCCTAGAGGGCATAGAACCTTCTTTGCTTCGTACGTACTGCCGGGCAATTCGTTATCCTTTGGAAGCTTATTCTTCATTATTTTCAGAAGCGAACTAAATCCCTTGTCAGATACACCATTGTCTGCCTTCCATTGCAGCAATTCCAGTGTGGTACCGAGCTTTCTGTTGTCATCTTCGCAATTTGGGTACAACCCTTTTTGTGATCCTCTAACATGCGATCGAACTTCAACTTCTCCCTTTCACTTTCGCATTCTCTCTGTGCATCAACAATGACCCGGCGAAGATCATCATCGGGCACATCGTCTGGTTCCTCTTGATCTTCAGCTTCCCCCATTGCAGCATCACCGTATTCAGGGGGCGGGTAGTTGTCGTCATCCTCTTCTTCTTCGTTGTCTTCCATCATAACCCCTCTTTCTCCGTGCTTGGTCCAAACATTATAGTGTGGCATAAAACCCTTCTGAAGTAGGTGAAAGTGAAGGGTTTTATAGTTGGAGAAAGCCTTCGTATTCTCATAGACAGTACATGGACAATGCATAAAACCATTTTGCTTGTTTGCCTCAGCCGCTTGGAGAAAATTATGCAGGCCCTCAATATACTCGGAGGTGCGTCGGTCACCGTACATCCATTGCCGGTTCATCTGCGTGCATATCATGAATAGAGAAGTGACCAAATTAATAGAAATTCATCATCACATTAAAGCCAAAGTACAGTAGTGACCAAAACAAATACATAACATTCATACATAGTTCTCATTATTGAACAACATATAGCTCTCTAGAGCATCTAATTAAAACATACATTGAAACTAGAAAATTTAAATGCAACAACAAATGCGATCATAACCGCAACTAAGGTACCAATTGATCCAACGGCATAATGATACCAAGCCTCAGTATGAATGACATATTTTCTAACTTTTCTAATCTTCAAGCGCATTGCATCCATCTTGATCTTGTGATCGTCGACGACATCGGCAACATGCAACTCCAACTTCATCTTCTCCTCTTCAACTCTTTGTAATTTTTCTTTCAAGTAATTGTTTTCTTTTTCAACCAAATTTAACTTCTTGACAAGAATTTCTATGTCGGTTGGAATTTCCGGTTCACATACCTCCTAGATTAAAAAATCTATGTCACGTTGGTCGGCATAATTGTCATAAACACTAAATAAAAAAAATAGTTATAAAAGATAATATATACCACATCCGAATCATAGACCGGACGAGGGCAAATGAATAGAGAAGTGAATAGAGAAGTGATCAAATGTTATTATTGAAAAAATAAATACATAAAGTTCACACATAGTTCTCATAGAACAACATACAGCTCTATAGAGCATCTAATTAAAACATAAATTGAAACTAACATACAACTATGTAAAACATTTAAATGCAACAACAAATGCGATCATAATGGCAACTAAGGTAACAATTGATCCAACAGCATAATGATACCAATCCTCATTATCAATGGCATATTTTCTTATCTTTCTAATCTACAAGCGCATTGCATCCATCTTGATCTTGTGGTCATCGACGACATCGGCAACATGCAACTCCAATTTCATCTTCTCCTCCTCAATTCTTTTCAATTTTTCTTTCAAATCCTCGTTTTCTTTTTCAACTAAATTTAACCTCTCGACAAGAGGGTCGGTTGGAATTTCCGGTTCACATACCTCCTAGATAAACACATCTATGTCACGTTGGTCGGCATAATTGTCATAAACACTAAATAAAACAAATAGTTATAAAAGATAATATATACCACATCCGAATCATAGACCGGACGAGGGCCGACGTGGGCGGATACCATGACCATGGCACTATATAATAACAAACAATAATAAAAGTAAGAAAATTACACAAGTATCTATCTAAATGATACAAGTAAGAACTTTTTTCTTTTAGAAAGAAGATAAGAAGAAGAGGCTAACCACAGTGGTGCCGGCGCCGAGATGGACGCGGGCGATCGACGGCGGTGAGGACGGGGACGGGACAGGACGGACCGCCAAACCTAAACAAATCTTGAGAAAAATGGAGCTTGGACAAGGAGCTTCGAGAGCAGAAAGCTTAAGTGTGGCTCGGGCATTTCATCGAACACCTCATGTGCATAGGAGGTGAGCTAGACCACCACAAAGCTCTCCCCTCGCCGGCCAGAAAAACAGAGCAGTGTGGAGTGCTCTGCTCGCTGGCGGGGGGGTATATATAGGCATCTCATTGGTCCCGGTTCGTGGCTGGAACCGGGACTAAAGGACCCCATTTGGTCCCGGTTCCAGCCACAAACCGGGACCAATGGTTGTGGGCCAGGAGCGACCCCCATTGGTCCCGGTTAGTGTCTGGAACCGGGACCAAAGGGTCCAGACGAACCGGGACCAATGCCCCACGAGGTCCGGCCGGCCCCCTGGCCTCACGAACGAAACAATAAGAAGCCATCTTGGCCTCGATGCGAGCGATTTAGAGACCTTGTTTTTACTTGAAAAACGAAACAATAACTGAAGTATAACAGTTTTACTATAGCTAAACGAACGAAACAGTAAGAAGCCATCTTGGCCGTATATGTGAAGCATCGTGAACACTTGGACTTGGTCGCTTCTCCAACTGCTTCTCTCTGCAGTGTCTGTAGGTTCAGAATTCAGATAGGAGCTAGACACTCTGTTCCTCCTTGCCACTCGTCCACCATCCTGCATCCTTTTCTGTATCTTGGCTTCTTATCACCAAGTGTGCCTATGAAATCTTTAACTGTGTGTCTGATTTTGAAGCCGAGCTCCGAACCAACGGAACGTGAGTTGCCTGAAAAAGTCCGGTACAGTTTCTGAATTAATGAAGTTGTGATACATCCACCCGAATTACTGAACATTTCCCCCGAAATAGGCTTTCGCCCCGCTTTATAAATAAAGCAACTGACCATACAAGAGTTTGCAAACACATGAAAATAAACCGCTGGGCAACAGCAAAACATGCCCAACAAGAAAGTAAGATACAACTCTCAAACACGCTAAGGGAAAAACATCGAAGCGACGAAGCGAGGAGGTAGCCATCACGCCCGGCATTCCACACCTTGGAAGAAGAATGGCAACTCCCAAACACCAACACCCCGCCCAAAGATCGCTGGGTGCACAAGCAGCACCTTCGGGAAGGACGGAGACGTCGAGACGCCGCTACTGCCCAGACCAGCGGACTGGTCCTAGGGTTTCCCCAGCACTCAGCAGGTAACGGAAGAGGGGTAGCCCGAACGCCCACCAAGGAGGAGTGACGACGCCCACGAGCGCCGCCGCGTCGGAGCTGGACAAGCCAGCAGGGATTTCTCCCGATCCCAAAACCGTCCCAATAATCTCGAGAGCGGAGGTGCGCGAAGGGAAGCAAAGCCATCTCTCCCGAGGGAATGCCTCGTATCTGCCTTGACATGGAACGTACCGCGGTGCTAGAACCAGGCCCGCCTGGCCCGATTCCAGCCCGGGCGTGAAACAGGACAGGGTGAAGGACCCTGGCAGAGGGCCACCGTCGAGGAACACAACTGCAGCAGCCACCCACGCCCGCGCCTTGCGCCAGGCCTGCAGCCCCTAGGGCCCAGATCTAGGCCCGCCTGGCCCAGATCGCGCCCATGAGCGTACACAGCGGCTGTCATCGTCCTGCCGCTGTCCGGCCGCCGAAGTCCCGGCCCCGCCTCCTCACGCCACCGTGCCCCGCCACCGAAGCGTAGGGCTGCCGGATCTGGTTGAGACGGACCCGAGGCCCGCCACCAAGATCCCCGCCGCCACGGGGCACCACCACGTCGCTCGCGTACTGCGCCACCGGCCACCGCCGTCCTTGCCGTGTCTACTTCGTCCAAAGCCGCGTCGCCGAAGCCCTGAGCTCCTGCCCGTGTCGACGCAGATCTGGCGCGTCCGCCCTTTTGTTGCTGAGAGGCGGGACCACGAGGCGCCCCGCCTCCATCGTCGGTAGCACGAGCTTTGCCCGGCTGCTTCCTCCGACGGGGCGAGGAGGGAGGGGGTAGGAAAGGGGAGGGCCGGCGGCGAGACTTAGGGTTTCCCCCGTGTCGCCTCTGCGAGGGACGCGGGGGACGAGAGACGGGATTCTGTCTGTGTCGAATTACTGAACATAACGATTTATATGATCGACTGAGAGGTTTTTGTTTCTGGGGGCTCTATCCACGGGAAATTAAAGTGTTTTCATGATTACCTGGAAATGGTGTTTCAGGCGTTGGTCACATTATTAACTCCTTTACCTATCTTTCCTAGTTAATGATCTGCCATGGCATTGTCCGAAAACTCCCTACCACTCTGCCAGGGGCAGACGCTAACCAATAGCTTCAAAGCTTAACTTGTGTCCAATCTGATGACTTTGAAAGGATGAATGAAGCTGCCATTGCGGCACACAGCGGCATCAATGAATGGTGTGACTCGGCCAGTGCGGGATTGACAAAGGAGAGCAGGCATGAAGATAGCTTAGTTGTCATCTATGCCACGAGGGGGGCATGGAAAGAGAGAAACATGAGGGTTTTCCAGAACACGACACTCTTGCCCGACGTGATTTTTGTAGCCCTAGTTCAGGAGGAGATTTTGCAGCGGGCTTATGCTCACACCCAAGACCCCGGAGACCACAACACCAATGTCGTCGCGGCATAGTGTTCGTTTTTATTTTTCTTGTTTTCGCTGCCCCTCAGAGAAACCCGGGGCTCTCCTGTACATAAACACTCTTTTCTAAGCTAATCGGAAGCCAGATCGACTGCCTTTAACCTAAAACAAATATCTTCACGTAACATAGTAATAGCTTTAGATAATGTAGAAGCCTTGTTAATCTGAAGAACTTTGATTTTGTTTAATCTGAAGATTTTCGTTTGATCTAGCTAATTAATCTCTGCGTATCCTGGCGGTTTAGTCTAAGTCATTACAACCTGCCAAGTCTTTTTAACCACGTTATTGATCTTTGGTTGTCAAACGCTGCGTGAAGGCTAAAATACATTGACACGGAATTAATTTTCCTTGAGTTCTGTTGCGTCAGCTCCATGTTGTCAGACAGCAGAACAAGGGGCAGTTGATCGATTATGCTCCATTCGAGACCGGACGGTAATCTGACTAAAATCTGCACATCCAAGATCCTCTACTCGGTTCTGGGTGTAGTTTAGTCATTTCGCGCCCACTCTCTTTGTCCGGAGAAACTCCCTGTACAAACTTTGTTCTGGTTTCAGCTCTGACGTCTTGAAGTTGGTATGGTTGCTATCGCTATTCGCCTCGTATCCCTCAATGATGCAAGTATAGTAGTATCAAACTATGACACGTGAGTACTATGGTATCTCTATAATAGACGGAGCCGGAAATGGCTGGAGGTATAGTGGGCATTGCCAAATTTGTAAACCGATATTACATTCCAGAGGAACATATGCAGTTATAATAACCATTCGCATGAACAACAAGGGGGGCTTATAATTTGTATGTTTACGCAAAGAAGTCGAGAACACAAGTAATATTTGAATGAAGGATGATACATTGGGTACGGGTCTACAGGATCAAATGTGTGTCCCATCTCATCATTAACTATTTGGGCTACGAAGAGTGCTTCCATCAAGCTCCATGCGGCGGGCCTCAGTATGACATCTAAGATGGCGTCCCACGTCGTGGGCTGGTTCCCTAGCCAAAATTCTGTCTCCATTGCAGTAAAAATGTTTGAGGTCATGTCGTACTCCTTCTCATCATAGAACAACACCACAGACATGGTTCCCCAGTTTTGGATGAAGTCGGTGCGCACTTCCTCCAGGTGTGTCTCTGCGTTGAGATTTTGGGTAAATATCTTAGCTCCACTAGCTATGAGTGCAGATAAGACTCGCCAAAACCCATCTCTATCCATGTGAGCCCTTCAGAGAGCTCACCGTACACTCAAATTTAGTACGACTGTCCTACTCTATTCAGAAATGCTAGGAATATAAATTATCATGATTTTGTTTTCCTCCAACATCTTAGATAGACTAAAGCTAAGATATATGCAAACGTGTCTTCATATCACATTGTCTATGACATCCTAGGGCAGTGTATATATAATACTTGTACGCATTTCTATTCTTTGAGCTCTTCTAACGAAACAAACATATTGTGATCATGGGGTATAGGTTCGTTAAGCCATATTTATCATGTGAGCAAATTCTAAAGATATGTGGCATTCTAATTGAATGCTTAGTTCCCGGGACTTTTGCCAAAACAAAGTGAAAGGAAATATGATGTTTGGTTGCTGGGAAATCACATCAAAGGAATAGTGTGAAGTTCCTAAGTGAATGAGTGGTTGAACGACAATTGCATTTGCAAATAGGTCAATCATGAATGATCTGTAGTAACCAACTTTCATGTTGCAGAACTTTTATGCATGTTATCTTAGTTTTCGTCGTACATACCATCACTCGACTATGAAGCGAAACAAAGAGTTGTCCAACCAAGTCATTTGCTTTATAAACATGCATGTAATGGAAATCGAATCATTTTACCTATGGTTTCTACTCTCCTTACCAATATCAGCATATCATAGCAAATAAATAGTAGAAAACAATAGAGAAAGTGAGGTGAAAATGAGAAATAATTGATACTGAATGAAAGTTCATGTACAAAATCCACATAAGATCTAAGTAAATGGGAATCTTCTTCGTTCTACTCTTCTTGAAAAGGGCAAGAAACATCAACATCACCATGGCATAAGGAAATAAAGGACATGATCTACTCCATTTGTAAATATAAAGAGTATATAGCCTGGCCCGCACAAGTTCACATCCATGTGCAATCTTAAAACTATATGGATGACGCGGAAACATTGCCGTTTGCAACAATTACAATTTCAAGTCTTCATTTGGAAACTCAGAAATCTTACGGTATGTTCATTTGTATTTTGTAGGAAACTATCAATTGGGCACATAAAATTTTCTAGTGTATCATCGCCATTACTATACAATATGAACATATCGAAACCGGAATACATCTCAAAAAGAAAAAAAAATAGGACAAATAAATTTCCTCGGTAGAGCTGCCTAAGTAGAAAATACAATGTGCGTACTTTTTAAAAGAACCCGAAAAGCAAAACCAGAATTGCGGAGGCTAGATACTACCAGCAAGGAAGGTAACGAAAATTAGTTAGTCCAAAGGTGTTTATCAGTCAGTTGATATACGTGCAAGCAAGCAGATGGGTGTCCGAATTGTCTTTATGTGGCCAGACCCGATCAGATCGTGGAGGTGGAACCGCACGTCGAGAGGTGATGACCTCAACCTTGTCTTCTCCAGTGAAGAACTGAACAACTTGGTAACGGGGTTCAATGGACACAATGATGCGATGGGGGACTGAAAAACTTATATATTCTACGTGTAGAGCATGATGTCAACAACTTGGTAATGGGTTCCCTGGCTACAATTTATGATCTCAATTCCATCGATACAATCTTGATTACACAAAATCCATATAGAAGAATTTATGGTCTCAATAACAACTGGATGCCAAAACACGTCCTAGGTGACCAACCCTAGCTCCCAGACGGCTAGGCTTTGGCCCAACCCACCTATGGCCAATGAACCATGGGTAGCGTCGGCTTGTGCGCTTGGGCCTTTTTCCCTCTTCAGACGTTCTCGTAGTCCAATACCAAATTCCGCCCGATCAGGGACATTTCAATAACGTTGCGCATGAGCTCCAAAACGTCGCCCAGGGCCATCCGCAACGTTTTACGCAACGAAAAAGAAACGTATCTGATCGACTGTCACGGATGAGTCTGCGACGTTTATGTGACCCGGAGAACGTCGAGGCTATCTGTGACATTCAGCCAATCGTCGCGAGCAGCTGGGCTGTCCGGCCCCGGCCCAATAAGCGGCAACGTTTTTATGTCCTCACTGTCGGCTGACACGTGGCAAAGGAGGACCTGACGGCCGTTAGCGTAATCTGCTGACGTCACATTACACGCAGCATACGTCATTAAGATTGCAACGTTTTTTTCCCGTCACGAGTAGATACTGTTAAGGCCACGGTTCTGACATCACCGATCCCGTTCATGACGTCATAATCACCGATCCCATTCATGACGTTTTTTTCGTCGCAGCCTCGACCAATCAGGTGAAACCATGTGGACCAGTCCAAATACGCCACATGGAAACCTATCTGCGACGAACTGATATCGTCGTGGTATGAGATGACGCAACAAGCTGACGACACGTGGAACAATCATAGCTCGCCCCGTGGTCTTCTTCTGGGACGAAATCTGCTCGTCGTGGGCTACGGGGCGACGTATTTTTTCGTCGCGAAGCAAGCGGCAAAGCGACGGCACGTGTACCAAACACACGGTGCCACGTAGAGTCTTTTCCGTGACGTTTTGTTTCGTCGTGGAACTGCCCAATCATACGGCATACGGCGCCACGTGCCCTGATTTAGGCCTCCTTTTACGTTACGGTACTACGACGTTTGTTTTCGTGCCAGATGGGTGCTTAAATGATCGTTCGAATTGACCTTTCTGTGTTCCGTATGCAAAAAAGCAAACCACATAGCAGGCATCAAATACAGAAATTCAAGCACTACTTATTTTTTACAGAAAAGCAAACCAACATACAGAAATTCAGTTTTCAGCAACATAACCACAGTTTCAATTACCACATATGCGCCGAGCCAACTGCTGAAGTAGGGAAACTCCTTCTTGTTGCGCCTTATTTAGCTCGTCTTGTTGCTTCCGCATTTGTTGCATTTCAACTGCAAACTGGAGCTTCTGCATTCGCCAGCCTCAAATCAGCAATTGTGATGCACATATTCGCATCCCCCCTCTCTCAACATCAGGTTGCACTTCAAGTTCAGACTTTGAAATACTTGTTTCCACACGGGTTTTCTTCGACAAAGTATGTTTCCACTCTCCAGCATGACAGCTTCAGTATCATCATCATCCTTTGAAGCAGATTGCGACATCATCCATTTGTTGCTTGCCTATCAAGCATGCAAAGAAAATAGATGAAAATAGCAGATTACAAGCATGTACAGAAAATAGATGAAACTAGCAGATGACCAGCAATGTACAGAAAATAGATGAAAAATAGCAGATGACAATCAAACAAGCATGTGTGTAATGACCTAGCAGATGAGAAGCATAGAAATAGCAGATGTCAAGCATGTCAGGAACATAGATGGAAACCATGTTGAAATGACAACGACAACCTTAATTAGCTTGCCAAAACGTCTTATAGCATGGAATAGATGAAGTAGCACAAAATATATGGCACAACAGTAATCAAACTGTTCAACACAAGATAAGTAAGCTGCGCCCTAGTTGTTTTCACTAGTACATAACAGGGCATTGGTCCAGGCCGGGCCAGCCCATTAGTCCCGGTTCAGTCACGAACCGGGACTAATGGGTGCAACAGTCCCGGTTCGTGAGGCCAGACCGCCGGGCGGGCCACGTGGGGCATTGGTCCCAGTTCGTCTGGAACCTTTGGTCCCGGTTCCAGACACGAACCGGGACCAATGTGCCTCGCTCCTGGCCCACAACCATTGGTCCCGGTTCGTGGAAGGAACCGGGACCAAATGTGTAACCGTTCGCCTGGTGCGCGCCCCTTTAGTCCCGGTTGGTGGTTCAAACCGGGACTAAAGGTTCGAACGTCTCTCATCCCACGACGTTTCGCGCTCCGAGAAACAGGAGGATAAAGCAACTGTTCCTCGGCGAGGGCTACAGTAACTTCGCCCATTTCTCTTCTTCTCCTCTCTTCTTCCCCATATCTTCTAGCATGAATCCAATCACTCGCTACGGGGAGGTGCTCGCACATGGCAGTACCAATCTCGATGTCGTCTACACGAACGACAGCGCCATGGTGCCGCATTTTCTTTCCCTTTTGCAGAAATGGCTTCAAGTGGCGGATGAGAAAGACAAGTTCATAGGTCTTGATCTCGAGTACACGGCCAAGCAAGAAGATGTTGCCGTCATCCAGCTATGTTTCAAGAAACATGTCATGATCTTCCAATGGGCAAGGTGAGTTTTGAGGGTTTTCTTTGATCAATTAATAATTTATAGATTATTATGAAAATTGCATAGGATAGAAATATGTTCCATTTTGAATCCTATGGGAAAGATCAATATTTCTTTTAAGTTTGTAGTGAAACAATTTTCCTTGTTGCAAAACGTGGGAGAACATATATGTCATATAGTTAATTTAGGGTTTCTTCATCAATTCATATGATATGAAAATTGCATATATATAGGATATAGCAATGTAACACCCCAAAAATCGGGTTATCGATTTTTGTGCTGTTATGCCTTCCTAGCTTTTCTCTCCCGAATTTTTTCCTCTGGAATTTGGCAAGTGACCAGATGAATCCAGTCTGTCCTCAGCCTCTCAGTGCTTTTCTCATGCTCTTGTGCCAGTCAACCCTCTGTCATTCAACCCCAGATCTCATTCAAACCCTAGTTCCGAAATATTGGAACCGGGAATTCTACCTTTGTGTTTTCAAAGGAGCTATCCTTTCCCTTGCTTTGTTGATCCTCCCAAGACTTCCAGAGATCCTTCTTCTCTCTTGGACCCTAGATGTGGAAAAATATTGCTAAGTCATATGCAATATTTGTCATCTAGAATTAATTCTTTCTTCTGCCTTTCTGAGGAATTCAATCCAGGAAAATATCCATCCATCTCCAGAGGCCATGAAAACTTGTGGAGATGTTCTTTGTGGATATATTGAGCTCTCGTAAAAATATTGGCTATAATTAAATTAGGGAAATTGCATTTTCCTATTTAAAGCCAATATTCCAATTTGGGGCATTTCCAAAGGAACTACCATTTTGGTAGCCAGGAAAATTCCCAAATAATTTGTGGAGCTTCTTATATCCATATATTCTCCATTTCCATCCAAATATCCAATTCTCCAATTCAAGTTTTGAGCTCCATTTCCATTTGCAAATTCTGTTCAGATTTTCAGTTTGCAAAGGGAGTGTTTGATTCCTTGATCTCCTTGGGCTAATATTTTGCACGGTGATGCATAGTGATAAAATAACATTGTCCTCCAAAAATTAGCTCAATCCCTTTAGCCAATTGGTCTCAGCAAATTATTCCATTTCCTGTCCATATTGGAGCATTATGAAGGAAGTACCATTTTAGATTATGCAAATGGTATGTAACTTTTGCAGTGTCTCCATACGCCCAAATCATTGATCTTCCCAAAGTTTGGTCCATTTTCATCTATCCAATTCCTCAGAACCATCTGGTTTTCATTTCTGTCCAGTTTGCCATCTTGTGAAGGAAGTGCTAGATTCCTTGGTTCTATTGAGCTGAAATTTGGCAGGGAAGTGCATATGGATATATGACTACCCTAAACCAAAAATAATCTCATGTCTCCAAGCCAATATCTTTCTGTGATTTTCTTAAGTTTCTGTTCAGATTTTATCTCTGTGAAGGAAGTACAATCATAGAAGATAAATTTGAGCTGAAACTTAGCCAGCCCTCTCGTGTGTCCAAATCATAGCTATCCTCCAAAATTCATCCATGTCCATGAAGCTATTTCTCCCCAGCTCCATATTTTGCATTTCTGGTCAAACTGCCAAGTTACAAAGGAAGTGGCATTTAGCTTTGCTTGTTTGAGCTGATATTTTTCCAAGGGAGTGACCTTAGTGTTAGATTGAACCATGCCAAGGATCTTGCCAAGAGGAGCACTGTGATGACCATGGACCAGCACAAACACTTGGCTGCCGGCTGTATAATGACCATGGTTCGGTCACCTCAGGCCTTCCTCTTGTCATCCATTAGCATAGGTCAACTCAGAGCTTAATGGTGATAGCACTAGACATGTTTTGGTCGCTTGTAGGGCGTGGCAACGCCGTGGCCACGCGGTGACCACGCGCGGAGCCAGCCAAAATCGTGCTCTGTAGCTTGGATTCGTCGGGAGTGCGCGTCCAGCTGGTTCCAGCCTGTCCATGGATGTCTAGGAGCTGTCCCCCGCATGCGTGAACCCTCCAGAGTCCTCGCCCCCTTGTCCCCTAGCCAGTGGAGCGCTCGAAGCTGCGGCCGTCGGCGAGGAGCTTCTCGGAGCTCCGCCCATCGTCGGCTAGCTCCCTCCAGAGCCTTCCCCGCGGCTATAAATGGCGTTCCCGAGGCCCCCCGAGTAGCAGCAAGCCCCAGCCCCCTCCCATTCGAGCTCCTCGAGCTCCTGCAGCCCCAATGGCCGAAGGCCGCCGTCGGATCCCTTAGCCATTTCGGCGCCCTGGTCCTTCCTTTCCCCTCTTCTCTGCCCCCTAGCTCTCCCTTGGACCCCGCAGTCCGCCTCCGCCCTCAAACTCCGGCGAGGAAGCTCACCGGAGCGGCCCTTCCGTCGAGCCCTCGGCCACCGCAGACCTCCACCGCCCCGGCGCTGCAGGTCGCCCCGAGCCCAGCTGAGGCTACCCACGGGCGCGGTGCGGTCTGGTGGAGCTGCTGCGCCCTCCGGTGGGTCCCCTCGGGCAGCAGGGCATCGGCTAGGCCGGCGGCTGGCTCGCCCGGCGCTCCGGTCGTGGTGGAGAAGAAGGCCAGGGAAGAGGAGAGAGAAGGAATCAGCGCGGGCCCCGCCCGTAAGTGAGTCAACGCCAGGCCCAGTGGCAGTAAGTGGAGACGTACTCCAGAAAGTACGTGACCGCAGCGGCGGAAACGTATTTCTGCAAAGTGCGCTTCCTCTCTCCAGCCGGCTGCCGAAATCCTTAATTAGTGGGCGTTCACTGGATAGCCGCAGAAAAGCATATTTATAATTGTTTTTCTGCCTAAACAATGAACGGCCGTATCTCCGCGACCGTAGCTCGGAATCAGGTAAAACCAGCGCCCCCGCATTCGTCTCGTCGAGCCCGTTCCGATAGTGCTATTTCCATATTGTGTTAACACAGTAGAAATAACAGTTTTGCCCTAGCCCTCCGATCGAGCCATCCGAGAGAGAGCTCGTTTCGGCGATTTCTTCCGCGAGGTGATCGTGTTTATTCCCGGCGTATTCGTTGACCCCCAGGCAAGCCAACCTCCTACATGAGCTCCGGACTTGCGTGATGACTTTGCTTGCACCTTTGTGTTTATCAGTATTGCCTGTTAGTCTGCATCTGCATTCACCGGTGGTAACATCGGTATAGATACTAGTAGTATTCTTCATCTAGTGCCATGCCTTATTTTGATGCTGCCATGCTAATAATAATGTTGCTAGTGACATATTCATGTTAGTATTATGATTGAATGCCTGCCATAATTATCAGTACTATGACCCGTTATGCTGTCACTTATAATTGTCGGTAAAGTGGTATGGATATGCTGAGTTGGATTAAGAGATTACTGTCTATGATTATTGTGGGTTTCATCCGGCAGTTGTGGGAACAAGGAATTAAATTAATGCAACCTAGTTGGTTGATCTTGAGCCACCTGTTCGGGCTTATTCGTGCAACCACATTTGCCGGTATGGGACGGCCTTGACCGGGTCTGATTGCGTGATCTTTCACCGTTACCTCCACACAGGGAGGGTTAGGCGCGGCATGCTACCTTGGCCAGGTAAGCGGCGATAACCCTGTGGGCCCAGTTGAGTTGTTTGGGTACCCGTCCCCGTTTGGGACAGTTTGACCCCGTTTGGGTCGTGGCCACGACAGTGGCAGGTGTCATGAGGACACAGGGGCCACCCAAGGCTGACCTCCAGGGGAGGAAAAGTGCCGGAGGTACGATGAAAGAGTCATGGGTCAGGCAGGTTTCGTTGGAGATGTCCTAGTCCACTCCTATGGGACGAGTTCCAAGGATCCTGTGGGACAAGTCCCAAGGGACTGGATGAGGGAGGAACTCCATGGTGTGGGTAAAGTGTGCAACCTCTGCAGAGTGTCAAATCTATTCGAATAGCCGTGTCCACGGTAATGGACGACCCGTACAGACCTCAGTAGGTGGTCAACCGTAATAATGATAATATGGATGAAAGAACTCATCTTGGGTAGATATCAGGTGATGTCAGAACTAAGATATGTTAGCCAAGAGATGGCTAGATGATGAGTGGTCGGATGACCACATGGTTTGGATTTGACTGGAGTCAGTCCAGGCTGGATCATGAATGTGTTGAGGGTTGTGGAACAACCCAGAAGAGAGTAAGTTGGTATTCGGTACAGTAGTACTCTAAGCACTTAACGTAATCATTGCCATGTCATGTAGAGTGCATGCCTGATTCATGCTATGCCATGCTTGATCCATGATTGCCTTGTTAGCATTCATGCTATACCTAGGACTAATTCATGCATAGCTTAGTACTGTGATTCTGCCCTAGATTATATGCCTGATCCATGATATGCTTTAGTTGATCTAGGCTTGCCTTATTAAATTGCATGCCAGGTTTAGAAGTAATTGATGCATAGCATAGGGCTTGCTTTGTCATCTGTTTGTTTGGATGCTATGTATTTGGTTGTCTTGCGAATACATTCAAAGTACTCACCTGGCCTTGCACGTGGCCAGTTGCAGGAGAAGACCCGTCGTGCTAGATGGTAACCTAGCCAGTCCTGTGCGTTATGGAGCTTAGCCAGAGATGTCGTGACTGCTGAACCAAGACCTCTGCTACTCATTTAGTCAGCCTTGGAGTCATGTAATATTGTTGTAAGCAACAATATTGTAATACTCCATTTTATTAATAAAGCCATATTTGCCTGGAATTGCTGTATCATGTCGTTGGCGTGCGCCAGGTCTTATCCTGGGGACTGGCGTGCGTCGGCCCTCTATCGGGGTGCCACAAGACTTGGTATCAGAGCCAGGCTGGCTATAGGTTACCCTAGCCCCAGACCCAACCCTAGGTCCAACCGGTAGTGAGCCTGATAGATTTGACCCGTCTCTGGCAACCGACATGGCCACTGTGGATCAACAGTCGGCGCAGTCGGAATGGACGTGACCCTTCCCAGCTGCCCACCCAGCCATTTAGGATTAGACCGTGACCCCAGTGGGTTGTCGGCCGTACCGGGTAGATTCTACCCGGCACGAGAAGGGTCCACGCCATGCTGGTGTGTTCTAGCCGACTGCCTATTTAAGCCCCTCCCAGTTGAGAGTTGTAGCCCTCCCCATTGAGTAAGCCAGACCCAGTAAGAGAACCCAGGCTAGTAGCCATGGCCAGTTCTTCCAAGGCCCCCATAGCCCCCATTTTCCATAGCCGGACCCTGGCTAATGGTCGTCCCGGCTTTTCGTCCATCCTTTCGAGTGTGCTCACTCGAGCCCTTGGCTGTAGCACCCCTCCGGTGTATTTGGTGTTCCAGTCGGACCCCGTCCCCCACCTTTGCCGATTTTATGCAAGGGTGTATATCAGCCCAGGTCCAACAGCTGATGGGAAGCCCATGAATTTTCAGGGCAAACCCATGCCCACCCCCGCGTTGGCTGTCCAGCAGGCTGCCGCAGGAGTCATCAGCCGTCTTCATAGCCAGTTTCCGCAAATAGCGGAGATGCAAGAGTTCCGCTACTTTCCATCTTCGTCGGACACAACTAGCAGGTTCTCCAGCATAGTGGGAGATGTTGACCCGACCACAGCTCGCCTAGTCCAGTATATTGATGCCCAGGGACTTCTGCTCTCTGGCATCCTAAAAGAGTTCCAAGCCATTGACCAAGACACCACCCGGGTCGTTACGGAAGCCTACCGTGCGGCTCGAGAAATTGCAGCCCAGACCACCCGTCCTTTGTTGCCAAGCCCAGTGCCACCTTCACAGCCAGTACCACCCTCGCCATCTGTAAACCTATTCCGCCCAGCCATCATCCACCCAAATTCCATTCAGGGGGCTATCCGGCGACTTCATCGTCGGGACGTGTTCGGTCAAGTTCCCGCTGCAGCTCCAGCAGTTGAGCCTCAGCCCATTGAGGTGTCCGACGATGACGATGGAAGTTGGCTCAGTCTCCGTCCCCCAGGAGAGCCCCAGCGGAAGTAGGCTATCTGTGGCTCCGGCAGTGACTGAAGCCTGAAGACGCCGCGAGTAGGTGGGTGACGAAGACTGTTTCTTCGTCTGCAGCTGGTATTAGGACTCTGTAGTTCGGAGTGAGCGTTAGCTGCCTGGTAGTGCTGTGTGTTGTGGTATGCTTGTATTGCCTGTACTGCTTGTGCTGTTATGTATGCCCGTTTGTTTTGTGTGCTTGGTTCATCTGTCACTCTGTTAAACAGAAATGTTTAACAGAGCCGACAGTGGACTCTTAACAAGATTCTAGTCTGTAGAACACTTACACCTGATAACATTAGACTCATCTGGAGTCCCTAATTAAAATGCGAGCTGGTGTAGGTGTATGTATGCCAGGAGTACATACACCCACTGGCATTAAAACGTTAGTGTAATCTGTGTTTCTTTCTTCTGCCTCCATTTTGCTATCATGTGCATTCTGCATCTGCCTGCATATTAGAATAGATTGCATATGTATCGTTTGAGCAAGTCTGCACGCCGGTTGCGATTTCAGAACGATTCTAGGAAATTTTATTGCAGCATAGACCGGCGCAACCCTTCGAGACAAAGGCCGAAACCCTGGTTTGACCCCTAGCCCCTATTGTGGTTGTTGTTCAGCAAGGAGCAACCAGCAGTGTGGCCTCCACACTGGTAGAGCTCCGCTGACTACACCACACTAGCCCTAGACCTAGCGGTGCCTCTGTCATCGTCTTGCGTGATGTTGACAGGCCGCCCTCGCCGCCGCAGCCGCGCTTATTCTGCCGGCCTGAGACGGCGTGGTTGCCCCTTAGCCGCCCCTCTGGCAGCAGCATCCTGGCGATCATCAAGGATCATGGCGCACAGTAGCAGTGAGCCCAAAACCAATGCCGCCAGCATGCTAGCCACGAGGATCGTGAGTAGCTCCGAGCCCAAGCCCGCCATTAGCGCCTTGCCTCGCGCTCCTGCAACCAGAAGGAAAAGGAGAAGATGAAGAAGAAGTGAGGCAGGATGCGAGAGATAGGTAGAGAGTAGAGACCCCGCGGTAGTTAGTTTTTATAGCCCCAGTCCGGTGTACGGTGAGCGAGGTCCAGGAGAACCCCGCGCGCCGCTCGACCACCGGCGTCCAGGAGGCGAATTCGCGAGCAGTGCCGCCCGACGCTGGCCCGCGATGGGAGAGCTCTCTGAGTGCCCTCGTGCACGCCGCGCACTATTGCCGTAGGGTACTCCGTGCCCTAGGGCTAGGCGTGTGCAGTGCCTAGCCGCACTCGGAGCAGCGAGAGAGTGAGCGAGAGAGAGAGCAGTGGCGGGAGATAGAAGAAGCTGCCAGTGGGCCCTGGTCCCACCTGTCAGCGAGAGAGGCCACTGTTCATTGCGGTACCCCGAGCATTTTTTGGAAAAGGAAATTTTGCTTTTCCCAAAAATGTTAGGGCTACCCGCGGCCCGCGCGTGTAGAGTAGATTCAGCGATATCCGTATCTAGATCTGGGTATACCAGTTTTTGGTACTTTTAACCCGGTTGTTTTCAACCGCAGGGTTAAAACCCAGCCCAGAGGTTTTTCTAGGAGGCGTAGTAGTTTTGTTGTGAGCTAGCCCTAGGAATCTCGAGGGCGAGATTCTTTTAAGGGGGGAAGGTTTGTAACACCCCAAAAATCGGGTTATCGATTTTTGTGCTGTTATGCCTTCCTAGCTTTTCTCTCCCGAATTGTTTCCTCTGGAATTTGGCAAGTGACCAGATGAATCCAGTCTGTCCTCAGCCTCTCAGTGCTTTTCTCATGCTCTTGTGCCAGTCAACCCTCTGTCATTCAACCCCAGATCTCATTCAAACCCTAGTTCCGAAATATTGGAACCGGGAATTCTGCCTTTGTGTTTTCAAAGGAGCTATCCTTTCCCTTGCTTTGTTGATCCTCCCAAGACTTCCAGAGATCCTTCTTCTCTCTTGGACCCTAGATGTGGAAAAATATTGCTAAGTCATATGCAATATTTGTCATCTAGAATTAATTCTTTCTTCTGCCTTTCTGAGGAATTCAATCCAGGAAAATATCCATACATCTCCAGAGGCCATGAAAACTTGTGGAGATGTTCTTTGTGGATATATTGAGCTCTCGTAAAAATATTGGCTATAATTAAATTAGGGAAATTGCATTTTCCTATTTAAAGCCAATATTCCAATTTGGGGCATTTCCAAAGGAACTACCATTTTGGTAGCCAGGAAAATTCCCAAATAATTTGTGGAGCTTCTTATATCCATATATTCTCCATTTCCATCCAAATATCCAATTCTCCAATTCAAGTTTTGAGCTCCATTTCCATTTGCAAATTCTGTTCAGATTTTCAGTTTGCAAAGGGAGTGTTTGATTCCTTGATCTCCTTGGGCTAATATTTTTCAGGGTGATGCATAGTGATAAAATAACATTGTCCTCCAAAAATTAGCTCAATCCCTTTAGCCAATTGGTCTCAGCAAATTATTCCATTTCCTGTCCATATTGGAGCATTGTGAAGGAAGTACCATTTTAGATTATGCAAATGGTATGCAACTTTTGCAGTGTCTCCATATGCCCAAATCATTGATCTTCCCCAAGTTTCGTACATTTTCATCTATCCAATTCCTCAGAACCATCTGGTTTTCATTTCTGTCCAGTTTGCCATCTTGTGAAGGAAGTGCTAGATTCCTTGGTTCTATTGAGCTGAAATTTGGCAGGGAAGTGCATATGGATATATGACTACCCTAAACCAAAAATAAGCTCATGTCTCCAAGCCAATATCTTTCTGTGATTTTCTTAAATTTCTGTTCAGATTTTATCTCTGTGAAGGAAGTACCATCATAGAAGATAAATTTGAGCTGAAACTTAGCCAGCCCTCTCCTGTGTCCAAATCATAGCTATCCTCCAAAATTCATCCATGTCCATGAAGCTATTTCTCCCCAGCTCCATATTTTGCATTTCTGGTCAAACTGCCAAGTTACAAAGGAAGTGGCATTTAGCTTTGCTTGTTTGAGCTGATATTTTTCCAAGGGAGTGACCTTAGTGTTAGATTGACCCATGCCAAGGATCTTGCCAAGAGGAGCAATGTGATGACCATGGACCAGCACAAACACTTGGCTGCCAGCTGTATAATGACCATGGTTCGGTCACCTCAGGCCTTCCTCTTGTCATCCATTAGCATAGGTCAACTCAGAGCTTAATGGTGATAGCACTAGACATGCTTTGGTCGCTTGTAGGGCGTGGCAACGCCGTGGCCACGCGGTGACCACGCGCGGAGCCAGCCAAAATCGTGCTCTGTAGCTTGGATTCGTCGGGAGTGCGCGTCCAGCTGGTTCCAGCCTGTCCATGGATGTCTAGGAGCTGTCCCCCGCATGCGTGAACCCTCCAGAGTCCTCGCCCCCTTGTCCCCTAGCCTGTGGAGCGCTCGAAGCTGCGGCCGTCGGCGAGGAGCTTCTCGGAGCTCCGCCCATCGTCGGCTAGCTCCCTCCAGAGCCTTCCCCGCGGCTATAAATGGCGTTCCCGAGGCCCCCCGAGTAGCAGCAAGCCCCAGCCCCCTCCCATTCGAGCTCCTCGAGCTCCTGCAGCCCCAATGGCCGAAGGCCGCCATCGGATCCCTTAGCCATTTCGGCGCCCTGGTCCTTCCTTTCCCCTCTTCTCTGCCCCCTAGCTCTCCCTTGGACCCCGCAGTCCGCCTCCGCCCTCAAACTCCGGCGAGGAAGCTCACCGGAGCGGCCCTTCCGTCGAGCCCTCGGCCACCGCGGACCTCCACCGCCTCCGCCCTCAAACTCCGGCGAGGAAGCTCACCGGAGCGGCCCTTCCGTCGAGCCCTCGGCCACCGCGGACCTCCACCGCCCCGGCGCTGCAGGTCGCCCCGAGCCCAGCTGAGGCTACCCACGGGCGCGGTGCGGTCTGGTGGAGCTGTTGCGCCCTCCGGTGGGTCCCCTCGGGCAGCAGGGCATCGGCTAGGCCGGCGGCTGGCTCGCCCGGCGCTCCGGTCGTGGTGGAGAAGAAGGCCAGGGAAGAGGAGAGAGAAGGAATCAGCGCGGGCCCCGCCCGTAAGTGAGTCAACGCCGGGCCCAGCGGCAGTAAGTGGAGACGTACTCCAGAAAGTACGTGACCGCAGCGGCGGAAACGTATTTCTGCAAAGTGCGCTTCCTCTCTCCAGCCGGCTGCCGAAATCCTTAATTAGTGGGCGTTCACTGGATAGCCGCAGAAAAGCATATTTATAATTGTTTTTCTGCCTAAACAATGAACGGCCGTATCTCCGCGACCGTAGCTCGGAATCAGGTAAAACCAGCGCCCCCGCTTTCGTCTCGTCGAGCCCGTTCCGATAGTGCTATTTCCATATTGTGTTAACACAGTGGAAATAACAGTTTTGCCCTTGCCCTCCGATCGAGCCATCCGAGAGAGAGCTCGTTTCGGCGATTTCTTCCGCGAGGTGATCGTGTTTATTCCCGGCGTATTCGTTGACCCCCAGGCAAGCCAACCTCCTACATGAGCTCCGGACTTGTGTGATGACTTTGCTTGCACCTGTGTGTTTATCAGTATTGCCTGTTAGTCTGCATCTGCATTCACCGGTGGTAACATCGGTATAGATACTAGTAGTATTCTTCATCTAGTGCCATGCCTTATTTTGATGCTGCCATGCTAATAATAATGTTGCTAGTGACATATTCATGTTAGTATTATGATTGAATGCCTGCCATAATTATCAGTACTATGACCCGTTATGCTGTCACTTATAATTGTCGGTAAAGTGGTATGGATATGCTGAGTTGGATTAAGAGATTACTGTCTATGATTATTGTGGGTTTCATCCGGCAGTTGTGGGAACAAGGAATTAAATTACTGCAACCTAGTTGGTTGATCTTGAGCCACCTGTTCGGGCTTATTCGTGCAACCACATTTGCCGGTATGGGACGACCTTGACCGGGTCTGATTGCGTGATCTTTCACCGTTACCTCCACACAGGGAGGGTTAGGCGGGCATGCTACCTTGGCCAGGTAAGCGGCGATAACCCTGTGGGCCCAGTTGAGTTGTTTGGGTACCCGTCCCCGTTTGGGACAGTTTGACCCCGTTTGGGTCGTGGCCACGACGGTGGCAGGTGTCATGAGGACACAGGGGCCACCCAAGGCTGACCTCCAGGGGAGGAAAAGTGCCGGAGGTACGATGAAAGAGTCATGGGTCAGGCAGGTTTCGTTGGAGATGTCCTAGTCCACTCCTATGGGACGAGTTCCAAGGATCCTGTGGGACAAGTCCCAAGGGACTGGATGAGGGAGGAACTCCATGGTGTGGGTAAAGTGTGCAACCTCTGCAGAGTGTCAAATCTATTCGAATAGCCGTGTCCACGGTAATGGACGACCCGTACAGACCGCAGTAGGTGGTCAACCGTAATAATGATAATATGGATGAAAGAACTCATCTTGGGTAGATATCAGGTGATGTCAGAACTAAGATATGTTAGCCAAGAGATGGCTAGATGATGAGTGGTCGGATGACCACATGGTTTGGATTTGACTGGAGTCAGTCCAGGTTGGATCATGAATGTGTTGAGGGTTGTGGAACAACCCAGAAGAGAGTAAGTTGGTATTCGGTACAGTAGTACTCTAAGCACTTAATGTAATCATTGCCATGTCATGTAGAGTGCATGCCTGATTCATGCTATGCCATGCTTGATCCATGATTGCCTTGTTAGCATTCATGCTATACCTAGGACTAATTCATGCATAGCTTAGTACTGTGATTCTGCCCTAGATTATATGCCTGATCCATGATATGCTTTAGTTGATCTAGGCTTGCCTTATTAAATTGCATGCCAGGTTTAGAAGTAATTCATGCATAGCATAGGGCTTGCTTTGTCATCTGTTTGTTTGGATGCTATGTATTTGGTTGTCTTGCGAGTACATTCAAAGTACTCACCTGGCCTTGCACGTGGCCAGTTGCAGGAGAAGACCCGTCGTGCTAGATGGTAACCTAGCCAGTCCTGTGCGTTATGGAGCTTAGCCAGAGATGTCGTGACCGCTGAACCAAGACCTCTGCTACTCATTTAGTCAGCCTTGGAGTCATGTAATATTGTTGTAAGCAACAATATTGTAATACTCCATTTTATTAATAAAGCCATATTTGCCTGGAATTGCTGTATCATGTCGTTGGCGTGCGCCAGGTCTTATCCTGGGGACTGGCGTGCGTTGGCCCTCTATCGGGGTGCCACAAGCAATATATATGTTCTATTTTGAATCCTATGGCAAAGATCAATTTCTCTTAAGTTGTAGTGAAATAATTTTTAATTTTTTTATGATATTACTGTTCACCGGGTTCAAATGAGCCCGGGGAGCAAAAACTCTGCGTCTTCCTCTTTTGTTGCAGCGAAATAATTTTCCTTTATATAGTTGCATATTATAATTCTGCCGAAATATACTTGTTGCAGCAGTATTTAACATTTGTTCCATTTTAATTTGTTGATGTTGCAGTAGTGACAAGCACTGCCCAGCACTCATGGACTTCCTACGCAGCGGCATACATTTTGCTAGCGTTGATGTAAGTAATGACAAGCTGAAGATGAGGCGCAGCTTCGGTATTGAGATACCAGCTGGCTGCCTTATTGATATCCAAGACATATTCAGGCTTCAGTATGAGAGGACTTCGATGGCTTCTATGGCAGTCGCCTTGATCCACGACTATTACGGAGATATGAAGACCAAATTCCCTCGGGCGCAGCACAAAGAGTGGGAGAGGACCCCACTTCAGCCTATCTACATTGAGTATGCAACAAAAGATGCATACGTTGCATATGAGTTGTACCGCAAGATTCGAACCGTGAACTATGGGCAGCGTCACCTCGCACCACCACCACCATGGGAATATTCTTCTGATTCAGACTAGCTTGTAGTGTTCGCTTGGACGAGTACTTTCTGTAATGGATATCTGAACTATTATATATTACATATCTCTCTAGCTATTATATATTTGTAGTGCTTTTCAATTCAGTTTTTTCTTAAATTCCGATTGTGGCTGAGAACAAAATGCAACAAAAAAGTGGGTTGTCATTGTTGGCAAGCACGCACACCATGCCAACTTTCAACCTTTTCAGAGTTCATTTGTAGTGCTTTTCAATTTCAGGGTCATTTAGCTCAAAAAAATCATTAAATGCATGAAAAATACCAAATGAAGTCAGAAATGGTTGAAAATTGATGATGTGGCTTCGAATGGTGCATTTTGAACACACGAAAAGCCTGGAGTTCAAATAAGTTCAAGAAAATGAAATGCCTTTTGTAACCGATGAGTTTCCGTCCGAAACCCCGATACTTCGAAAGGGACTGTCCGTTTTGTACACGAAGTGCATCCAGTTTTTGCCGTAACCCACTCAACTTTTTAGCACATGCTATGTGGGTGAAAGGTTGATACCATGCCAACTTTCAACCTTTTCAGAGTTCATTTGTAGTGCTTTTCAATTTCAGGGTCATTTAGCTCAAAAAAATCATTAAATGCATGAAAAATACCAAATGAAGTCAGAAAGGGTTGAAACTATAATTATATAAAAAATATGCAACTAAAATTATCAAAGTATTTTTTGTTCAAAACATTAATAGCAAAAAGAATTTTCATAAAGAAAATTTTTTGTTAGAAACTTTAATAGCAAACTAAAATAACCAAATTTGTTTTTGATTAAAACAGACATTTAAAATAACCTAAATATTACCAAATTGAATATAATGATAAAACACAGTAACATTAAATAGCAGGAAAAAGAATCACTCAAAAATCTATTTTTTTAGTAAAGTTATTCACAAACTAGTTATTCACACCAATCTAAAAGAATTCAAATTTAAACTATTCAAATTTGGAAACTAATGGCACTAACAGAAAGTTTATAATTTTTGTGACTTAAAAGCAAAAAGAATCACTAAAAAACTGTAAGTAGAAACAAAAGAAAATAAATAAAGCAAAAAAGAAAACAAAAAAAGTAGAAAAAAATTAAAAAAAATTAAAAAAAATGCCGCCTACTAGGCCACAACGGCCTGAATACGACTAGAAACCCAACCACCAGGTTGGGCCAGGATTCGGGCCCGCTGAAGGCCTAGAAGGCCCACAGGCAGAGGTGTGTGCAATTAGGCCCGTAAGTCTGCTGTTGAGAGGAGCTCGAGAGGTTGTGTACAGCAGCGCTTATAAACCACTCTCGAGCCCTCTCAACTAGCGAGGTGGGACTAAACATTTGGCCCCGGGCAGCACCACCCTTTGGTCCCGGTTGGTGGCACCAACCGGGACCAATGCCCATCTTTGGTCCCGGTTGGTGCCACCAACCGGGACCAAAGGTCCCTGTTTCCCGCCCTTTGGGCTGACGAAAAGAGACCTTTGGTCCCGGTTGGTGGCACCAACGGGGACCAAAGGTGGGCATTGGTCCCGGTTGGTGGCACCAACAGGGACCAAAGGCTCTGGGTATATAAGCCCACGCACTTAGCAGTTTCTCCAAATCGTGTTCTTCTCCGCCCGACGCCCTGCTCCTCGTCGCCGTCGCCGCCGAGCCCTGCCCCGACGCCGTCAGGCTGCTCCACCTCGCCGTCGCCGCCGTCGCCGAGCTGCCCCCGACGCCGTCCCCGCACCCACTGTGAGCCCCTCTCATCCTCCCCCCCCCCCCCGCGCCCCGACGCCGTCGCCCGCCGCGCCGTTCCCCTCCTCTCCTCCTCCCCCCCCCCCCCCCCGCGCCCCGACGCCGTCGCCCGCCGCGCTCTGCTTGTCGCGCCCCGTCGCCCGTCGCCCGCCGCGCTCTGCGAGCCGTAGCTCTGCTTGTCGCGCCCCGTCGCCCGTCGTCCGCCGTCGGGAAGGGCCTCGCCGGCTTAACTCCGGCGACGCTGACGTGGCGCTGACATGGCGCCGTCGTTCATGTATATGTGTATATGTTCATGTATATGTGTGTATATGTCCATGTATATATGTATGTGTATGTATGGATGGATGAATGGATGGATGTAACTATATGGATGCATGTAACTCTAAGTTAAAATTATTAGGAGTCTTAGGAAAAAATTAGTATGTGTATGTTAGATTACAGAAAAAAATTGGTTTTATGTAAAATTAGTGATTAAACGATAAGAAAACGTTCTCATAGGAATTTGTCTCGACGTCGACGATGCCCGGCCCTCATCCTCGTCGTCGAGTGGTCCGCGAGAGCCTGCTTGATAGGCGCCATGTCCGGGACTGGGCTCCGCCGGGCTGGCACTGGGAGGTGCTACCTTCCCGGGCTCGGAGGTTGGTGAGGAATCCAGGTCTCGTCGTCGACCCGGAGCTTCTGTGGTGGCGGTCACGCGGGCCACTTTCGGTGCGGAGGGAGCGGGCCCCCGCGGAGGTGGTACGTCGCCGTGTCAGGGAGGAGGACGAGCACGTCCGTCGCTACATGGCGGTGTTGGACGCCCGGTTCGACAATACCTGGCAGATTCTTCAGGGATCTCACCCGAGTTATGATCCCGTGATGGTTCCTTATCTTTGGGTGTCCACCGCCGGCGACTCAGAGACCGCTTGTGAACCTAGTTCACCGTCCTCCACTTTGGATTCTAGGATATTCGATCTGTATTAGTGATCTTATATGATAATATTCGAGATGTATTAGTTAATATTTGATGATGCATTAACTGGATTGTTCGGGATGATGTATTAGTTAATATCGAGTGCTTGTGATTTGCCAGTCATTGCGGCAAAACATAGGGAATTTTTTCTATGTCATTGCTCGATATATGGAACGGGTTGACTTCAGGTCTGTTTCGGCTCCTTGTGTGTCTTTCAGTGAGGGAGAGTGTCCACCATATATATATATATGAGAGAGGAAGAATCCCGACTGTTGTCGTGGGGGTCGCTTCTCCTTCGTTCCCGTGTGCTAGACATTTTGGTGTAATGCACTCAGGGACGAATGGAGGAGCCACCATCACTGACGGTCGCAATATCAGAGGGAGTGCCCACCATATACGTGAGATGAGAGTTTAGGAAGCGAAGACTCGACAGACCTAAAGTCAACCCGTTGCATATTTTGCGTAATAGTGATCTGTGTGTTGATCAGTTTCCTGGTAGTTGCCTTCGATCGATTTTAAATGTTTCAACTATGAACATAGGAAATGTCTGACGACGATAGCGAAAGGGAATTCGGTATGTGCGAATACTGCGAAGACGAGCGCGGTCTGTGCGACACGACTCACCTAGTTGATGGTAGGCGCTTCAGCATCGTGCTGGATGAGACCTTCGAAGTGGATACAGTAAGTCACAACGACAAGTCTTTTTTCGTAATTAAGCATGACTTCTGCTTCTTTTGCTTCAACTTATAATTTTAATTTTTTACTATTCTACTAGCGTATCCCGTGCCATGCAAGAAGATATGTCTTGGATAAGATTGGTTTCAATACTAAAGAAAGTATGGAGGTAAAGATAGTTCACTTGAGGACCGAGCATGGTTATACTTTTGCCGTAAAATTGTACAATGCAGACACCTACTCCTATTTTGAATGCAAAAGTTGGCAAGCACTATGCAAGGCTTATGCATTTGAGCCTAATATGCTTATCACCTTTGATATTCGTCCGGAAGATGAAATTGAAGGTAATATCGACATCTGGGTCGATGTGCAGACACCTCCAGTTCTACCATTATGTGAGTTTCTCAACCATATTTATTATGATTCCGATTCTGCCTCCTTGTGAGTTTGTTAAACATATTTATTATGTAATTTATATTTTTTATTTCAAAATAGTTGACAGCTTATTTCCATTGACAGCTTATTTTCATTCTTCAAAAAATGTACGGAAGATGGTAGACAGAACCTACTACACCGATGGCGCTGAATTAACTTGTCAGGAGAAAAATCATCTTATCGCATTTATTAATGATCTTCAGAATTACAATACCTATTATCAAACTCCTACACATTATGGTCAATACGTGCCACTAGTGCACGTGTTGAACTACGGTAACATCCATGGAGATCGCATGGTAAGATTTTTTACTATTACGACATCCGTGCATCTTTTGCATAAATTATTTTTAAAACTAAACTACATTGCTAACTACGAAGTTATTACTATGTTTTTCAACAGAAAATCCCGAATGATTGTGTGCCTCATCTGATGTTTCCGAAAGGTCACCTTGATGTTATGAGCTTACTGCCACCAGGTCATCATATGCATCACTGTTGTCCATACCGGATTTCTAAAACCGATGAAGACATGACAATCAAAGATTGGAAAAAATGTATGGTCGATCGTAGGGAGCTACTTGGAAGCAACATTGTGCGACGTGCAAGAATTGGAGACAGGATAATCTTCATTCTCCATAGTGGAGAGTCAGGGCCTATCTTGTTTTATGCTATTTTACCTAAGAGAGGCCGGGTAGTTAGGTCCTAGCTAATACTCATGATCATGTGCTAAGAACAATTAAGTATGGTTGGTTAGATGACTATGGTGATGATGATCTAGTATGACTTGTTATTATGATAACTTGTTGTTCGACCAATCTCTCCGGAGAAAGAGAGGTCGATCACTCCTCTCTGTATATGTTCATGACGATCTTATGTACTCACTGGTTCCTTCATTTGCTTACTACCTAGCGTGTCGAGTTCTCTCTATACGTATAGTACGTAGCGTCGACCAAGCACGGAGATAAGAGAGGTCACTTATCTCTAGGTAGCTATTAGCTAGCTAACACAATATATGAAACCCCCAAATTAACCCTCCAAAACCCCCAACCCCTCCCCCCCCCCCTTCAAAAAAAAAAAACTCCAGCTCATGAGCTGCTGACGCGTGGATGCTTATTGGTCCCGGTTGGTATTACCAACCGGGACTAAAGGCCCTCCTGCCTGGGCTCGCCGCAGCGGCCACGTGGAGCACCATCTGTCCCGGTTCGTAAGCGAACCGGGACTAAAGGTATTGGGCTTTAGTCCCGACCCTTTAGTCCCGGTTCCAGAACCGGGACAAATGGGCCTCTGGAACCGGGACAAAAGGGCCTTTTTCCACTAGTGTTTTTCGATAAAGGGAGTTTTTATTACTTAAATAGTTTTAAGCATTACACCCTAGTTGTTGTGATATCATGGAAGAATGTTGAGCTACCGGATTAGGTAATAACCTGCAGCTCATTGTCCCCACTGGATAGTGATTGACATGAGACGTCTCCTTCACTGGAATCTGATTCCTCTTCAACATCATCATCAGGAATGTACTCAGATCCAGAGTCTTTCTTCTTGATATTTTTCGGTGTGAATACAGTAGGACATGAAAGAAGACTTGCTAAAGACTTTACACCCAGTTGATGCATCCTTGCATTGTTTGCCATGATAGTTCTGGCACGCTCTTCTTCCATGGGGTGTAGTGGTGATCCTAACATGAATGAAGAACTCAAAGTAAGCTACAAATATAACACTTGATAAGAACCTAATACAACATAAAAAATTAAGGTACTCATCTTGTAAGAACAGTCCAGTATAATTAATATAAATTCTGATCGCAACTAAGACTGATAGGATCATAAGCAAAGTGACATTAAACCTAATAGTATACAAGCTGGAAATAAGCAAACTTTTACCATACAAAAACAAAGTTGATAATTTTATTTTTATTTTTTATGCAAGAAGGTCCCCCTTCTGATTTCCATTAAAAGAAACCATGCAGTCTTTTGTTACAACTCTACTACGAAAGCAAATAAGAAAAAAAGAAAAAAAAAGGAGCATCAGGAGGGCAACACACCCATTTCCGCTACAGATTTGTCAGAATTAACAAATGGACAAGCCTCTGTTTACCACTATATAAAATTATAAATGCAAAGCCAAGAACAAAGCTGGATATAAGGAATCATCAATCATACAACTAAACAATTTAGAGAGATTTATTACATCAAACATTAGCAGGATAATTAAGAAGCATCGATCAAACAATTTAGAGAGAGATTAATTGCATCGAACATAAGAAGGATAATAAGGAAGCATCACACATACAATTAAATAGACAAACAATTTAGAGAGAATAATTGCCTGCGGCTTTAGGGCCTTCTGTCTTACTGTGTTTCTCGCCTTCAACCTTTACTCGTCTCAGCGTGGTTGCAGACATTGACGGTGAAGTTGCGGCGAGGTTGGAGACGAGGTGGCAGATCTGGACGTACGGCGAGGTTGGTGGCGAGGTGGCACACCAACGAGCACGACGGCGAGGTGGCAGAACTGGACATACGGCGAGGTTGGTGACGATGTGGCAGACCGGTGAGCACGATGGCGAGGTGGCGGGTCTGGACGGCGACCTGGGCGGCGTGAGGGCAGATCTGGAGGGCGATCTCCACGGCGACATGGGAGATCTAGCAAGCGAGCTATACGGCGAGGTGTAAGAGGAGGATGGGATCTGGTCTGGGAGGACGGGGAGGAGAAATTTGAAAGTACGAATAGAGGGGGAGTAGTTGATTCTTTCGGCGAGGGCCGAGGGAATAAGGGAGGGTTTCGGAAAGATTACAAAAATGCCCTGCGCGATAAAGTTTGACCGTTGTGTGCGGGAGGGCTGAGACGTAATATCCTTGCACGAAAAAATTTGGGTGGGCTGTCCTGGCGCGAAATTTTTGGAGCGACGCGAAATTTTTGTGGAAGTGCGGGAAACTATGCTAGCCGTCGGATGCTGATGGGTGGCTTAAACAAATTGACCATTTATGCAATAATTTACTAAAGGGACCTTGTGAAGAAATAAGGAAGTATGCAATAATTTTGGAGTTGAGGTTGTCGGGCATAAAACGCGTTAGAATATGCAGAACGGTTCTCTATGAAACCAACAATAATTAAAGAACAACAGGTAACTGAGTACTTGCAACACAAGACAAATTAACTTAATTATAGAGTAGCAAAACACAATCACAGCACACATACGTGTCGACAAGTAAAACACGACGAGTCGACGACGTAGTAGGTTACAGAGATGCTCTATAAGCACACTAGTTGTGGCGATGAAGGACACGAACAACCGGACGCAACAGTGGGATGGACGCGTTCCAGAGGAGCAAAGGGTTGACCTGGAGGGAGCACACCAAGATGTCGTTCAGCCAGAAGAGGCCGCCGTGCAGATTTTCTCCCGCGCCATGCTCCCAAAGCCTGGCGTAGACCCCGCCGCCATCCTTGCCGTGGTCGATGATGAACATGCGCCGATCGCTGTACCTTGCGCCAAGCACGATGTGCGCGGCGCTCCAAGCGGAGATATTTCCACCAACGGCAAAGAACTGCAGCACGTTCGAGGAGTCATGGGCATCGGGGCGACCTGAAGCGGTTCCTCCCCGATCAGCTCGATGGTCGTCCCCAGATGTAGAGGCCGGGGGTATATCCTCCTTTTCTAAAAAAAAGCTCGATGGTCGTCCAGGCCATGGCGCGCGCAGCGAGCACAAAGCTGATGGCTTGTGTTTTCCACAAGCTATCTATTCGAGACGTGGTGACGAGGGGGGGTGTTTTGCAGAGGCCCTCCGATTGCACCGATCGGGTAATAATGCGGCGGGGAGAAGCCGGCCGACGGATCACCTAACACCATTAATTGGTGTCGAGGCGTTTACCATTGAATTAGCTGTCCAGGCGCGGCGATGACAACGAGCACACACAAACGGCCGGGTCATGCAGGCGTGGAGCAGACACGCATGCATGGCCGGGCACGCATACAGATGACGCCGAGTTCGACCCAGCAGTCCACAGTTAGCCGGCAACGAGGCATCGCATGCAGGCAGAAGTGAGGCACGGGCATGCATGCACACGGCCGGGCACGCGCAGGCACGCATTCAGATCAAGACGCGACGGGTCAACGTATGGCTGCATGCATCGATTGATGCAGAGGCCGGGGGCTCCGTTCTTCCTTTAAAAAAAAAAAAAGGCACAGCACGCAGCGCACGGAGGCAGAGCGTGCACGTCTCGCGCGGCATGCAGCTAGCTAGCTGTTGCACGCCATGCCTGCAAACTTTGGGCTATTTTGGCTCTCTCAGGCAAGAGAGCACGCATGTAGGCAGAACTGTGGCGAACTGGCGACGTCCCATCTTTCCCAAGGAGTCGTTAATGCACGTACGGTGGAGAGCTATTTTGGCCGGAGTTACATTTTAAGGGGCCGAGCATCTCTCCTCCTCCACTCCTAAAGTCCACTCCTCCGTTAGCTTCTCTCCTCCTCCACTCCTAAAGTCCACTCCTCCATTAGCTTCTCTCCTCCTCCACTATGCACCAACGCCAACGCAACGCGGCCCGCCAGCGAGCTCCCCGTAACCCTGCGGGTGCCCACGCACGTCCATCTTTTTTTTTTTTTTTGGAAAAGGAGGAACGGCGCCCCCCGCCTCTGCATCGAGAAACGATGCACTCCATCTGACGAGAATCAGCTGACGGAGGAGGACGCGCGCGCACTTATCCGCACGAACACTCCCATGCCGGCTGCTTTACGCCTCTCGGAAGGTTGGAAGACCAACGTCGTCTTCGTCCCGGTGGCGCCGCGTCTCTCCTGCCAGGCGCGGGTCGACAACATCAACCAGTGTTACGAGAACATGCCGTGGGACATGAGCATCATCACCCCCAGGACGCCACGTTTTCGCGGTACTGGGACCAGCAAGTGGAGCTGGAGTACCTGGGGCTGCTCCTCGCCCACCGCACTGACAGCAACGTGCACTCCAGCGACACACAGTGTTCTGGCGAGATGTACCCGTCCCCGGTACAGCAGGACGAGGAGGAGGAAGAGGACTCGCCCGAGACAGAGTGGCACCCCTTGGCACCGCCAGAACCTGCCCCGACAGCAAACGCCTTATTCCTCCCATGTAATTGCGCCATTTGCAGCTGGGCACCTGCACAGCCAGGAACCTGCCCGAACTGCGGGTCCGAGGAGTGCCGCGACCTAGTTTAGCTTTTATTGACTGTAATAAATATTATCTTAAGTTCACTTAAGTTCACTTCAATATCTACCACATGTTGTCACAATATTACCTCAGGTTCATCCGAGAGGGGGAGTTTCGAGCTGTACGTGCACAACTTTCCTGCATAGCAAGCGATGCCGGTGAAACCAGTCACACCTCGGGTTGGGATCTTGGCTCTCTCCACCTCACGGAACATTTGCATACACATGATAGGACTCCATCTAGCCTTAGGTGGGATTCTTATGCTCCGGAGCCCTCGTTTCAATGAAACCCTTGCATGTTGACCGAAAAGTCAACTTTTCCGTCTACCCCTTCCACCGGCGTCGGAAGGGGGTGTCAAAATGGAATATTTTGTTTGGTTGTGTTAGGGTATGCCATAGGTACAGGGAGAACCAATATCTACCACTTGTAGTTGTCACAGTATTCCCTCGGGTTCGTCCGAAGGGGTAGTTTTGAGCTGTACGTGCAGAACCTTTCTGCGTAGCAAGCGATGCCGGTGAAACTGGTCACACCTCGGTTTGGGATTTTGGCTCTCTCCACCTCCCAATACACTTGTATAGACATGATATCACTCCATCTAGGCTTAGGTACGATTCTAATACTCCGAAGCCCCCGCTTTAGCGAAACCTTTGCATGTTGACCGAAAAGTCAACTTTTCCGTCTACCCCTTCCACCGGCGTCGGAAGGGGGTGTCCCAATGGAATATTTTGTTTGGTTGTGTTAGGGTATGCCATAGGTACATGGAGAACCAATATCTACCACTTGTAGTTGTCACAGTATTCCCTCGGGTTCGTCCGAAGGGGGAGTTTTGAGCTGTACGTGCAGAACCTTTCTGCGTAGCAAGCGATGCCGGTGAAACCGGTCACACCTCGGTTTGGGATTTTGGCTCTCTCCACCTCCCAATACACTTGTCTAGACATGATATCACTCCATCTAGGCTTAGGTACGATTCTGATACTCCGAAGCCCCCGCTTTAGCGAAACCCTTGCATGTTGACCGAAAAGTCAACTTTCCCGTCTACCCCTTCCACCGGCGTCGGAAGGGGGTGTCCCAATGGAATATTTTGTTTGGTTGTGTTAGGGTAGGCCATAGGTACAGGGAGAAAAATATCTACCACTTGTAGTTGTCACAGTATTCCCTCGGGTTCGCCCAAAGGGGGAGTTTTGAGCTGCACGTGTACAACCTTCCTGCGTAGCAAGTGATGCCGGTGAAACCGGTCACTCCTCGGGTTGGGATCTTGGCTCTCTCCACCTCCCAACACACTTGTATAGACATGATAGGACTCCATCTAGGCTTAGGTGGGAGTCCAATGCTCCGGAGCCTCCGCTTCAACAAAACCCTTGCATGTTGACCGAAAAGTCAACTTTTCCGTCTACCCCTTCCACCGGCATCGGACGGGGGTGTCACAATAGAATATTTTGTTTGGTTGTGTTAGGGTAGGCCATAGGTACATGGAGAACCAATATCTACCACATGTAGTTGTCACGGTATTCCCTCGGGTTCGTCCGAAGGGGTAGTTTTGAGCTGTACGTGCAGAATCTTCCTGCATATCAAGCGATGGCGGTGAAACCGGTCATACCTTGTGTTGGGATCTTGGCTCTTTCCACCTCCTAGCACACTTGTATAGACATGATAGGACTCCATCTAGGCTTAGGTGGGATTCCGATGCTCCAGAACCCCCGCTTCAGCGAAACCCTTGCATGTTGACCGAAAAGTCAACTTTTCCGTCTACCCCTTCCACCGCCTGACGGAAGGGGGTGTCCCAATGGAATATTTTGTTTGGTTGTGTTAGGGTAGGCCATAGGTACAGGGAGAACAAATATCTACCACTTGTAGTTGTCACAGTATTCCCTCGGGTTTGTCCGAAGGGGGAGTTTTGAGCTATACGTGTAGAACCTTCCTGCGTAGCAAGCGATGCCGGTGAAACCGGTCACACCTCGGGTTGGGATCTTGGCTCTCTCCACCTCCCAACACACTTGTATAGATATGATAGGACTCCTAGCACAGTTTTTTTGCAAACGAGGTGGAAATGACTGAAGACCAAGTCGCGCATCTCCGAAGGCAAGTTGCTGGACCATAGCCTTCTATACCGCACTACGTCTGTAGGATGACAAAGTATAATGTCTTCCCTAGGAAGGCAAAGGTGGTAAACATCGGATTCTTTTACTCTTCTTATGCACATTAATCTTAGTCAACAGCTAACTTTATACTTCTCGTCCAGTACTTCTCAATTCAGTTCAGCCAGGCCTACCTCAACCGGTATACGCCAATGCATCGACTTCCTGTCATATGCACCGACAATGCCGATGCTCAAGATGTTAAGTTCTTCAAGGGCAAGAAAGAAGATGCCGAGACGAAAACCAACTGGCCAAAGGTTGTCAATTTAGCTGGAATCTAGGAGGGTGCTATGTGTGTCTTCACCTTCTACAATGGAAGAGATGTCTTTATTTGTTCTGTTGTTTGCCTCAACTGAGGTAAACTACCTTGCTCTTTAATTAGATGATGTCAACTTGCTATGCTTGCCACTGAGGCTCACTGTTATTGTTTTATCTGTTTGTGTTGCATGTGCCTGCTTTTATGGATTAGAATTGATGTGCATGCTCCCTGGTATGGTGTGGTGATTCTTTTGGACTGTCTTTGCAAGATGAAGCTTATTTTGCGTTCGTTCTATATTCCGCGTGGCGATGATTAAACAGTGCACTCGATCTTGATGAGATTATTAGCATTTACCTAGTGTTGTGTACAACCACATTGGTTCTGCATCTTCCTTGGTAAATGCTCGATAATCTCATTGATTTTGTTGGTGCTTATTATTATGAGGATACTTTTCTTGTTTTCTATTGCTAAACATCTGTGCTTGATACATGTGCCAATGATTAAACTGTCTCTGCCGATGATTAATATGTAGCAATGTGTCCAGCAGGTTGGCTACCATAGCAAATAGCATGCACAATTAGTTCAGATGTGCCTCTTTTTACTATGGTAGGCATATCTGTTAGAATTATTGCGTGTCATTTGTATGTACCATGGTTGGCAATGAGGCTCACTATTACTGTTTTATCTGTTTTGTTGCATGTGCCGATGATTAGACTGTGCAATGTTAAAATTCAAAAAGCAAAGATGGGCACCCAAGGGAAGGAGGTGATAAAGAATTAACCCAGCAAGGGGAAGAGGGAACGAAGGAGCAACTGACCATGAATTAAGAGACCAGACAATGAGCGAACGGGAAGAAGAGCAACGGATTCATATAAAAATGGCACCGGACAATGAGAATGGAAACGAGCAGCTGACCATGATTTATAGAAAATTGACACTGACATGAGAATGAATGCCTCCCATCACAGCCGCGGCGGCGCACCCTAACGACGGCACACTCACACTGTGTTAATCCAGCTGCTCTGACTGCTCGACCTGCATAGGCGAAGGAAACATGCAAATCGGGACAAGAGAGAGAGAGAAGAGAGAGGAGGCGATGGAATAGAACGAGAGAGTTCCAAGAACGCAGATGGATAAATAAGCATGAGAGAACGAGAGAGGAGGTGATGGAATAAACGAGAGAGTTCCAGGAATGCAGATGGATAAGCGTTCAAGTGGCACTCCCTAGAACGAACATGTGATGACCTTGCCCTGCAATGATAGAGAGTGCTGGACTCTTTCATTAAACTGGATCGTGAGCTGTATGTGTATTAGATTATTTAACCTATAATAAGCAACTCCAACGGTTCCTTAAAAATCCTTCCAACCAATTTTTTTAGCTTCACGTAACTTTTAGGAGAAATTGGCCGAAAGCAACTTTTGTCAGTTCCTGTAAACATTTTCCCCTAAATCTATTTTATTTCATTTTTATTCAACAAAGCTACCTAAGTGGCCTATGGCCCACCAGTCGGTGACATGTGTGAAGGCTACCGGCGGGCGACGAGGTAGGCGCGTGGAGGCCACCAAAGAGGGGCAGCGCGGGGAGGCGCGGTCGTGGGTGGCGGCATGACTGGCGGCCGTGCAGCGGTGTTCCGGTGAGGTTCCAACAGGGCGGCGGTGTTCCGACGGGCCTTGCGTGGAAGTTTCATAGGGATACATTCCCGTCAAAAATATACGGAAAGGACATCTTCCTGTCAACCTTCAGGAAGAAGAGGCCTCTTTTATGGGATTCTCTCTAAAGGAAAAGACTATTTACGAAAACTGTTGGATAAGTTTTGTCCCAACTTTCCGTAAATGACGGTTATTTAGGTTGGAGTTGTTCTCACATGGGATGTGCACTTCATTGCCATCATTACTAAACGCTACCGAAACAATGCTACAATCCCATCATTCTCCCGATGACGGCTCGATCCCAAAAACATCGACACCATTCCTCCTGTGAAGTGGAGAAAAGACTTCACACTTTTGAAACGCACTGTGTAATTGTAGTTTTTTTCTTTCACAATTGGGGAGCTGGCGGGGCAGTTTAATTTTAATCTTTACTTAAATTACTTATGTAATTCCAATAAGAACCTGAGAAATTCTTAAATAATTGGGGGCTAAGCATACACCAACCATTTTAGACGGAGTAGCGCACCCATGCCCAGCTCGACGAGATTAGCTTTTTAAGTTACATTGGTGCATTTCAATGTAGGTGTCGTGCGGTGGTCGAGCTCATCACTTTAAGATTGGCCACGTTCAAACAAGTTTTAATCAGGTGAAACTTGTAACCTTCGTTAGTGTGGGAAGGCGGATAAGTTTTAACACAGATAGGGTGCCTTATATTGAAACAGAGGACGTGAATCTGTGTGTGCGCGTGGTGTCTTGAGACATTCTAATTGAGTTTAGGCGCATATCATATTTATTTTTGTTCTGTTGCAACGCACGGGCATGTTTGCTAGTTATGTATAAAGTGAAAAACGGTTCGAGGGTGTTGGGGGTGGGGGGGGGGGAGAGGGGGAGGGGGGATGCACCGAAACACTCCCCATTATTATGACTTTTCACGTGGCATGTCAGTGGCGACGTGGCTCTCTTCAACAGTATATATGAGGCACAAAACTGAATCTAGCCAACCCGCTTTTCTACCTCAGTTTGATTAGATAATTAATTTTAAATACGGTGGTTAGACCAAAGTGATGTGTCACCACCAAAAAATATCCTCTGAACTTTGGAGTGCCCAACCCGATGAGTTATACATCGCGAACAATGCATAACGATCATCCACACTTCGGCAATTGAAGGCGTCATCGGCTTGCTGACGTGCTAGCCTTCATTGATTGGTCTTGGCAACTATGATGAAAATTATTGTTCTAGCCGTCTGCAGCCGGAGGTGGCGACGGCGGTGTGAGGGTGTGTTTCCCTTCTTTATGAATCATAGCTTGTAATGTTTAAAATAATAGGATGGAATCTCGTGAGAAAAACGCTTCGCTCGCTCCCCTTGCGACCCAAGGAGCCAACACCAAACACCGCCCGTACAAACCTCCCCTGCCGCGGTGGCGGCGGGCCCCATCATTGAAGGAGTTGGGGATTCCGTGCTCGGTTCAAAAGGTGGAGATCGACCCGTGTGGGGTGTCGCCGATGGGGGAGATGAAGACATGGAGGCAGCCATGTGGTCTACACAAGTTGCCGATTTAAAATCCGACGCACACGCATACAGTTCCGACTAACTTATATGTGTCATCGGGAACGTGTACGCATAATTACTTTTATCTATAATCCATCTATGTATCTATGTTTTTTCCGGATATTCATATATGACGTTCATGCATATCCTGTCAATGTGGATTGTCTACACAAGTGTACGTGTCTTTTGACTGAAGATAAAGCGCAAAAAACAATACAGTGTGTATGTGACAGCGGATTTGGAACCCAGTCAAACTGGCCCATAGCTACCGCTAGACCTGTATGCTTAGACTGCTAGCGAGTCGCATTCATGGTGCACTAGTACCATGTGCGTTTCACCTCATAGTGCCCATATATATAGATGTTCTCGATTGCTTAGCCATCCAGCTGCAACCTGCAAACTTCTTCTACTCCATATATACTCTCATAGGTTGCTGGTTAATTTGCTTCGGTTACATAGAGCCAGAGCCAAAATGGTACATGTTCTTTCCCCTCATACATGCAGGTTTGTTTTTCAGTTCCAGTAGTAATTAAATTGATGGTGTTTTTTTTTTGGTTAATTCAGAGCAAGCCTGTGAAGATTGGGCCATGGGGTGGCGCCGGCGGCGATGAGAGAAATGTCCAGGCGACGCCCTGCCGGTTGGCTAGCGTGACCATCTATAGCGGAGAAGGAATTGACGGGATTTCCTTCACCTACCTGGGCAGCGATTATGTTCAGTACACCGAGGGCCCGTGGGGTCGCACTCTCAACACGGAAAACACGGTGTGTGGAATTGTTTTCCTTTTCTTAATTTCTCTCTAGTAAAACAATTATTATTGCTTTATCTTGTGCGATCTATATATATATATATATATCCAAACCGAACGTCTAGCTAGGCTTACTGTAAAGAACGTACGTACCTCTTACTACATGAATTTCATGCAGATCACTCTTGACCCTATGGACTATGTCACAGAAATCTCGGGCACGTTTGGTACAGCTTATGACAATAACATCGTTACCTCTCTCAAAATTGCCACCTTCAACGACAACGATCCCGTAACATACGGTACACCGAACGGAACTCCTTTCCAAATCCCTGTACTTGATGGTGGTAGGGTCGTCGGCTTCTTCGGACGCTCTGGCGACTTGCTCGATGCAATTGGGGTATATGTCATTCCTTGAACGGATCTTCTCTGCGTTCACCTACTCACTGGAGGATGGAAGGAGTATACATGATGTACCACATGCATCACGTGTCTGCTACCAATAAATTAACTTGTTGTATGTTTCATGTTTTCACGTTGAAGTTTATTTTATTACTACTATCACTTGTGTAAAGTGCTTTGCAGGGCACTGTAGCATATGTGTTCCCATCATGGTGACGTACTAGTATGTGTGTGTGAATCCTGGTGTAGGTCACCTGGCTGATTAGCAAATATGAATAAAGGAAAATAATCTAATTCTACCGCCTGATGCGCCCCATTCACAGCTAAGGCCCCGCTAAGTTGTGGTTGTATTCTTCTAAATTTTTCAAAGTTCACTAAGGATTCAGATAGGAGGCTGACACCCAGTTGTCCTCAAAGGGAAGTATCTTGCGTTCATATCACCGAGCGAAAATGGTGGTTGCCTCGATGCGAGCGATTTAGAGACCTTGTTTTTACTTGAAAAACGAAACAATAACTGAAGTATAACAGTTTTACTATAGCTAAACGAACGAAACAGTAAGAAGCCATCTTGGCCGTATATGTGAAGCATCGTGAACACTTGGACATGGTCGCTTCTCCAACTGCTTCTCTCTGCAGTGTCTGTAGGTTAAGAATTCAGATAGGAGCCAGACACTCTGTTCCTCCTTGCCACTCGTCCACCATCCTGCATCCTTTTCTGTATCTTGGCTTCTTATCACCAAGTGTGCCTATGAAATCTTTAACTGTGTGTCTGATTTTGAAGCCGAGCTCCGAACCAACGGAACGTGAGTTGCCTGAAAAAGTCCGGTACAGTTTCTGAATTAATGAAGTTGTGATACATCCACCCGAATTACTGAACATTTTCCCCGAAATAGGCTTTCGTCCCGCTTTATAAATAAAGCAACCGACCATACAAGAGTTTGCAAACACATGAAAATAAACCGCTGGGCAACAGCAAAACATGCCCAACAAGAAAGTAAGATACAACTCTCAAACACGCTAAGGGAAAAACATCGAAGCGACGAAGCGAGGAGGTAGCCATCACGCCCGGCATTCCACACCTTGGAAGAAGAATGGCAACTCCCAAACACCAACACCCCGCCCAAAGATCGCTGGGTGCACAAGCAGCACCTTCGGGAAGGACGGAGACGTCGAGACGCCGCTACTGCCCAGACCAGCGGACTGGTCCTAGGGTTTCCCCAGCACTCAGCAGGTAACGGAAGAGGGGTAGCCCGAACGCCCACCAAGGAGGAGTGACGACGCCCACGAGCGCCGCCGCGTCGGAGCTGGACAAGCCAGCAGGGATTTCTCCCGATCCCAAAACCGTCCCAAAAATCTCGAGCGGAGGTGCGCGAAGGGAAGCAAAGCCATCTCTCCCGAGGGAATGCCTCGTATCTGCCTCGACATGGAACGTACCGCGGTGCTAGAACCAGGCCCGCCTGGCCCGATTCCAGCCCGGGCGTGAAACAGGACAGGGAGAAGGATCCCGGCAGAGGGCCACCGTCGAGGAACACAACTGCAGCAGCCACCCACGCCCGCGCCTTGCGCCAGGCCTGCAGCCCCTAGGGCCCAGATCTAGGCCCGCCTGGCCCAGATCACGCCCATGAGCGTACACAGCGGCTGTCATCGTCCTGCCGCTGTCCGGCCGCCGAAGTCCCGGCCCCGCCTCCTCACGCCACCGTGCCCTGCCACCGAAGCATAGGGCGGCCGGATCTGGTTGAGACGGACCCGAGGCCCGCCAACGAGATACCCGCCGCCACGGGGCGCCACCACGTCGCTCGCGTACTGCGCCAGCGACCACCGCCGTCCTTGCCGTGTCTACTTCGTCCAAAGCCGCGTCGCCGAAGCCCTGAGCTCCTGCCCGTGTCGACGCAGATCTGGAGCGTCCGCCCTTTTGTTGCTGAGAGGCGGGACCACGAGGCGCCCCGCCTCCATCGTCGGTACCACGAGCTTTGCCCGACTGCTTCCTCCGACGGGGCGAGGAGGGAGGGGGAAGGAAAGGGGAGGGCCGGCGGCGAGACTTAGGGTTTCCCCCGTGTCGCCTCTGCGAGGGACGCGGGGGACGAGAGACGGGATTCTGTCTGTGTCGAATTACTGAACATAACGATTTATATGATCGACTGAGAGGTTTTTGTTTCTGGGGGCTCTATCCACGGGAAATTAAAGTGTTTTCATGATTACCTGGAAATGGTGTTTCAGGCGTTGGTCACATTATTAACTCCTTTACCTATCTTTCCTAGTTAATGATCTGCCATGGCATTGTCCGAAAACTCCCTACCACTCTGCCAGGGGCAGACGCTAACCAATAGCTTCAGAGCTTAACTTGTGTCCAATCTGATGACTTTGAAAGGATGAATGAAGCTGCCATTGCGGCACACACCGGCATCAATGAATGGTGTGACTCGGCCATTGCGGCATTGACAAAGGAGAGCAGGCATGAAGATAGCTTAGTTGTCATCTATGCCACGAGGGGGGCATGGAAAGAGAGAAACATGAGGGTTTTCCAGAACACGACACTCTTGCCCGACGTGATTTTTGTAGCCCTAGTTCAGGAGGAGATTTTGCAGCGGGCTTATGCTCACACCCAAGACCCCGGAGACCACAACACCAATGTCGTCGCGGCATAGTGTTCGTTTTTATTTTTCTTGTTTTCGCTGCCCCTCGGAGAAACCCGGGGCTCTCCTGTACATAAACACTCTTTTCTAAGCTAATCGGAAGCCAGATCGACTGCCTTTAACCTAAAATAAATATCTTCACGTAACATAGTAATAGCTTTAGATAATGTAGAAGCCTTGTTAATCTGAAGAACTTTGATTTTGTTTAATCTGAAGATTTTCGTTTGATCTAGCTAATTAATCTCTGCGTATCCTGGCGGTTTAGGCTAAGTCATTACAACCTGCCAAGTCTTTTTAACCACGTTATTGATCTTTGGTTGTCAAACGCTGCGTGAACGCTAAAATACATTGACACGGAATTAATTTTCCTTGAGTTCTGTTGCGTCAGCTCCATGTTGTCAGACAGCAGAACAAGGGGCAGTTGATCGATTATGCTCCATTCGAGACCGGGCGGTAATCTGACTAAAATCTGCACATACAAGATCCTCTACTCGGTTCTGGGTGTAGTTTAGTCATTTCGCGCCCACTCTCTTTGTCCGGAGAAACTCCCTGTACAAACTTTGTTCTGGTTTCAGCTCTGACGTCTTGAAGTTGGTATGGTTGCTATCGCTATTCGCCTCGTATCCCTCAATGATGCAAGTATAGTAGTATCAAACTATGACACGTGAGTACTATGGTATCTCTATAATAGACGGAGCCGGAAATGGCTGGAGGTATAGTGGGCATTGCCAAATTTGTAAACCGATATTACATTCCAGAGGAACATATGCAATTATAATAACCATTCGCATGAACAACAAGGGGGGCTTATAATTTGTATGTTTACGCAAAGAAGTCGAGAACACAAGTAATATTTGAATGAAGGATGATACATTTTGGGTACGGGTCTACAGGATCAAATGTGTGTCCCATCTCATCATTAACTATTTGGGCTACGAAGAGTGCTTTCATCAAGCTCCATGCGGCGGGCCTCAGCATGACATCTAAGATGGCGTCCCACGTCGTGGGCTGGTTCCCTAGCCAAAATTCTTTCTCCATTGCAGTAAAAATGTTTGAGGTCAGGTCGTACTCCTTCTCATCATAGAACAACACCACAGACATGGTTCCCCAGTTTTGGATGAAGTCGGTGCGCACTTCCTCCAGGTGTGTCTCTGCGTTGAGATTTTGGGTAAATATCTTAGCTCCACTAGCTATGAGTGCAGATAAGACTCGCCAAAACCCATCTCTATCCATGTGAGCCCTTCAGAGAGCTCACCGTACACTCAAATTTAGTACGACTGTCCTACTCTATTCAGAAATGCTAGGAATATAAATTATCATGATTTTGTTTTCCTCCAACATCTTAGATAGACTAAAGCTAAGATATATGCAAACGTGTCTTCATATCACATTGTCTATGACATCCTAGGGCAGTGTATATATAATACTTGTACGCATTTCTATTCTTTGAGCTCTTCTAACGAAACAAACATATTGTGATCATGGGGTATAGGTTCGTTAAGCCATATTTATCATGTGAGCAAATTCTAAAGTTATGTGGCATTCTAATTGAATGCTTAGTTCCCGGGACTTTTGCCAAAACAAAGTGAAAGGAAATATGATGTTTGGTTGCTGGGAAATCACATCAAAGGAATAGTGTGAAGTTCCTAAGTGAATGAGTGGTTGAACGACAATTGCATTTGCAAATAGGTCAATCATGAATGATCTGTAGTAACCAACTTTCATGTTGCAGAACTTTTATGCATGTTATCTTAGTTTTCGTCGTACATACCATCACTCGACTATGAAGCGAAACAAAGAGTTGTCCAACCAAGTCCTTTGCTTTATAAACATGCATGTAATGGAAATCGAATCATTTTACCTATGGTTTCTACTCTCCTTACCAATATCAGCATATCATAGCAAATAAATAGTAGAAAACAATAGAGAAAGTGAGGTGAAAATGAGAAATAATTGATACTGAATTAAAGTTCATGTACAAAATCCACATAAGATCTAAGTAAATGGGAATCTTCTTCTTTCTACTCTTCTTGAAAAGGGCAAGAAACATCAACATCACCATGGCATAAGGAAATAAAGGACATGATCTACTCCATTTGTAAATATAAAGAGTATATAGCCTGGCCCGCACAAGTTCACATCCATGTGCAATCTTAAAATTATATGGATGACGCGGAAACATTGCCGTTTGCAACAATTACAATTTCAAGTCTTCATTTGGAAACTCAGAAATCTTACGGTATGTTCACTTGTATTTTGTAGGAAACTATCAATTGGGCACATAAAATTTTCTAGTGTATCATCACCATTACTATACAATATGAACATATCGAAACCGGAATACATCTCAAAAAGAAAAAAAAATAGGACAAATAAATTTCCTCGGTAGAGCTGCCTAAGTAGAAAATACAATGTGCGTACTTTTTAAAAGAACCCGAAAAGCATAACCAGAATTGCGGAGGCTAGATACTACCAGCAAGGAAGGTAACGAAAATTAGTTAGTCCAAAGGTGTTTATCAGTCAGTTGATATACGTGCAAGCAAGCAGATGGGTGTCCGAATTGTCTTTATGTGGCCAGACCCGATCAGATCGTGGAGGTGGAACCGCACGTTTAGAGGTGATGACCTCAACCTTGTCTTCTCCAGTGAAGAACTGAACAACTTGGTAACGGGGTTCAATGGACACAATGATGCGATGGGGGACTGAAAAACTTATATATTCTACATGTAGAGCATGATGTCAACAACTTGGTAATGGGTTCACTGGCTACAATTTATGATCTCAATTCCATCGATACAATCTTGATTACACAAAATCCATATAGAAGAATTTATGGTCTCAATAACAACTGGATGCCAAAACACGTCCTAGGTGACCAACCCTAGCTCCCGGACGGCTAGGCTTTGGCCCAACCCACCTATGGCCAATGAACCGTGGGTAGCGTCGGCTTGTGCGCTTGGGCCTTTTTCCCTCTTCAGACGTTCTCGTAGTCCAATACCAAATTCCGCCCAATCAGGGACATTTCAATAACGTTGTGGATGAGCTCCAAAACGTCGCCCAGGGCCATCCGCAACGTTTTACGCAACGAAAAAGAAACGTATCTGATCGACTATCACGGATGAGTCTGCGACGTTTATGTGACCCGGAGAACGTCGAGGCTATCTGTGACATTCAGCCAATCGTTGCGAGCAGCTGGGCCGTCCGGCCCCGGCCCAATAAGCGGCAACGTTTTTATGTCCTCACTGTCGGCTGACACGTGGCAAAGGAGGACCTGACGGCCGTTAGCGTAATCTTCTGACGTCACATTACACGCAGCATACGTCATTAAGATTGCAACGTTTTTTTTCCCGTCACGAGTAGATACTGTTAAGGCCACGGTTCTGACATCACCGATCCCGTTCATGACGTCATAATCACCGATCCCGTTCATGACGTTTTTTTCGTCGCAGCCTCGACCAATCAGGTGAAACCATGTGGACCAGTCCAAATACGCCACATGGAAACCTATCTGCGACGAACTGATATCGTCGTGGTATGAGATGACGCAACAAGCTGACGACACGTGGAACAATCATAGCTCGCCCCGTGGTCTTCTTCTGGGACGAAATCTGCTCGTCGTGGGCTACGGGGCGACGTATTTTTTCGTCGCGAAGCAAGCGGCAAAGCGACGGCACGTGTACCAAACACACGGTGCCACGTAGAGTCTTTTCCGTGACGTTTTGTTTCGTCGTGGAACTGCCCAATCATACGGCATACGGCGCCACGTGCCCTGATTTAGGCCTCCTTTTACGTTACGGTACTACGACGTTTGTTTTCATGCCAGATGGGTGCTTAAATGATCGTTCGAATTGACCTTTCTGTGTTCCGTATGCAAAAAAGCAAACCACATAGCAGGCATCAAATACAGAAATTCAAGCACTACTCATTTTTTACAGAAAAGCAAACCAACATACAGAAATTCAGTTTTCAGCAACATAACCACAGTTTCAATTACCACATATGCGCCGAGCCAACTGCTGAAGTAGGGCAACTCCTTCTTGTTGCGACTTATTTAGCTCGTCTTGTTGCTTCCGCATTTGTTGCATTTCAACTGCAAACTGGAGCTTCTGCATTCCCCAGCCTCAAATCAGCAATTGTGATGCACATATTCGCATCCCCCCTCTCTCAACATCAGGTTGCACTTCAAGTTCAGACTTTGAAATACTTGTTTACACACGGGTTTTCTTCGACAAAGTATGCTTTCCACTCTCCAGCATGACAGCTTCAGTATCATCCTCATCCTTTGAAGCAGATTGCGACATCATCCTTTTGTTGCTTGCCTATCAAGCATGCAAAGAAAATAGATGAAAATAGCAGATTACAAGCATGTACAGAAAATAGATGAAACTAGCAGATGACCAGCAATGTACAGAAAATAGATGAAAAATAGCAGATGACAAGCATGTCAGGAACATAGATGGAAACCATGTTGAAATGACAACGACAACCTTAATTAGCTTGCCAAAACGTCTTATAGCATGGAATAGATGAAGTAGCACAAAATATATGGCACAACAGTAATCAAACTGTTCAACACAAGATAAGTAAGCTGCGCCCTAGTTGTTTTTTCGATAAAGGGAGTTTTTAATACTTAAATAGTTTTAAGCATTACACCCTAGTTGTTGTGATATCATGGAAGAATGTTGAGCTACCGGATTAGGTAATAACCTGCAGCTCATTGTCCCCACTGGATAGTGATTGACATGAGACGTCTCCTTCACTGGAATCTGATTCCTCTTCAACATCATCCTCAGGAATGTACTCAGATCCAGAGTCTTTCTTCTTGATATTTTTCGGTGTGAATACAGTAGGACATGAAAGAAGACTTGCTAAAGACTTTACACCCAGTTGATGCATCCTTGCATTGTTTGCCATGATAGTTCTGGCACGCTCTTCTTCCATGGGGTGTAGTGGTGATCCTAACATGAATAAAGAACTCAAAGTAAGCTACAAATATAACACTTGATAAGAACCTAATACAACATAAAAAATTAAGGTACTCATCTTGTAAGAACAGTCCAGTATAATTAATATAAATTCTGATCGCAACTAAGACTGATAGGATCATAAGCAAAGTGACATTAAACCTAATAGTATACAAGCTGGAAATAAGCAAACTTTTACCATACAAAAACAAAGTTGATAATTTTATTTTTATTTTTTATGCAAGAAGGCCCCCCTTCTGATTTCCATTAAAAGAAACCATGCAGTCTTTTGTTACAACTCTACTACGAAAGCAAATAAGAAAAAAAAAGAAAAAAAAAGGAGCATCAGGAGGGCAACACACCCATTTCCGCTACAGATTTGTCAGAATTAACAAATGGACAAGCCTCTGTTTACCACTATATAAAATTATAAATGCAAAGCCAAGAACAAAGCTGGATATAAGGAAACATCAATCATACAACTAAACAATTTAGAGAGATTTATTACATCAAACATTAGCAGGATAATTAAGAAGCATCGATCAAACAATTTAGAGAGAGATTAATTGCATCGAACATAAGAAGGATAATAAGGAAGCATCACACATACAATTAAATAGACAAACAATTTAGAGAGAATAATTGCCTGCGGCTTTAGGGCCTTCTGTCTTACTGTGTTTCTCGCCTTCAACCTTTACTCGTCTCAGCGTGGTTGCAGACATTGACGGTGAAGTTGCGGCGAGGTTGGAGACGAGGTGGCAGATCTGGACGTACGGCGAGGTTGGTGGCGAGGTGGCACACCAACGAGCACGACGGCGAGGTGGCAGATCTGGACATACGGCGAGGTTGGTGACGATGTGGCAGACCGGTGAGCACGATGGCGAGGTGGCGGGTCTGGACGGCGACCTGGGCGGCGTGAGGGCAGATCTGGAGGGCGATCTCCACGGCGACATGGGAGATCTGGCAAGCGAGCTATACGGCGAGGTGTAAGAGGAGGATGGGATCTGGTCTGGGAGGACGGGGAGGAGAAATTTCAAAGTACGAATAGAGGGGGAGTAGTTGATTCTTTCGGCGAGGGCCGAGGGGATAAGGGAGGGTTTCGGAAAGATTACAAAAATGCCCTCCGCGATAAAGTTTGACCGTTGTGTGCGGGAGGGCTGAGAAGTAATATCCTTGCACGAAAAAAATTGGGTGGGCTGTCCTGGCGCGAAATTTTTGGAGCGACGCGAAATTTTTGTGGAAGTGTGGGAAACTATGCTAGCCGTCGGATGCTGATGGGTGGCTTAAACAAATTGACAATTTATGCAATAATTTACTAAAGGGACCTTGTGAAGAAGTAAGGAAGTATGCAATAATTTTGGAGTTGAGGTTGTCGGGCATAAAACGCGTTAGAATATGCAGAACGGTTCTCTGTGAAACCAACAGTAATTAAAGAACAACAGGTAACTGAGTACTTGCAACACAAGACAAATTAACTTAATTATAGAGTAGCAAAACACAATCACAGCACACAGACGTGTCGACAAGTAAAACACGACGAGTCGACGACGTAGTAGGTTACAGAGATGCTCTATAAGCACACTAGTTGTCGCGATGAAGGACACGAACAACCGGACGCAACAGTGGGACGGACGCGTTCCAGAGGAGCAAAGGGTTGACCTGGTGGGAGCACACCAGGATGTCGTTCAGCCAGAAGAGGCCGCCGTGCAGATTTTCTCCCGCGCCATGCTCCCAAAGCCTGGCGTAGACCCCGCCGCCATCCTTGCCGTGGTCGATGATGAACATGCGCCTATCGATGTACCTTGCGCCAAGCACGATGTGCGCGGCGCTCCAAGCGGAGATATTTCCACCAACGGCGAAGAACTGCAGCACGTTCGAGGAGTCATGGGCATCGGGGCGACCTGAAGCGGTTCCTCCCCGATCAGCTCGATGGTCGTCCCCAGATGCAGAGGCCGGGGGTATATCCTCCTTTTCTAAACAAAAGCTCGATGGTCGTCCAGGCCATGGCGCGCGCAGCGAGCACAAAGCTGATCGCTTGTGTTTTGCACAAGCTATCTATTCGAGACGTGGTGATGAGGGGGTGTGTTTTGCAGAGGCCCTCCGATTGCACCGATCGGGTAATAAAGCGGCGGGGAGAAGCCGGCCGACGGATCACCTAACACCATTAATTGGTGTCGAGGCCTTTACCATTGAATTAGCTGTCCAGGCGCGGCGATGACAACGAGCACACACAAACGGCCGGGTCATGCAGGCGTGGAGCAGACACGCATGCATGGCCGGGCACGCATACAGATGACGCCGAGTTCGACCCAGCAGTCCACAGTTATCCGGCAACGAGGCATCGCATGCATGCACACGGCCGGGCACGCGCAGGCACGCATTCAGATCAAGACGCGACGGGTCAACGTATGGCTGCATGCATCGATTGATGCAGAGGCCGGGGGCTCCGTTCTTCCTTTTAAAAAAAAAAAAAGGCACAGCACGCAGCGCACGGAGGCAGAGCGTGCACGTCTCGCGCGGCATGCAGCTAGCTAGCTGTTGCACGCCATGCCTGCAAACTTTGGGCTATTTTGGCTCTCTCAGGCAAGAGAGCACGCATGTAGGCAGAACTGTGGCGAACTGGCGACGTCCCGTCTTTCCCAAGGAGTCGTTAATGCACGTACGGTGGAGAGCTATTTTGGCCGGAGTTACATTTTAAGGGGCCGAGCATCTCTCCTCCTCCACTCCTAAAGTCGACTCCTCCGTTAGCTTCTCTCCTCCTCCACTCCTAAAGTCCACTCCTCCATTAGCTTCTCTCCTCCTCCACTATGCACCAACGCCAACGCGACGCGGCCCGCCAGCGAGCTCCCCGTAACCCTGCGGGTGCCCACGCACGTCCATCTTTTGTTTTTTTTTTTTTTTTTTTGGAAAATGAGGAACGGCGCCCCTGGCCTCTGCATCGAGAAACGATGCACTCCATCTGACGAGAATCAGCTGACGGAGGAGGACGCGCGCGCACTTATCCGCACGAACACTCCCATGCCGGCTGCTTTACGCCTCTCGGAAGGTTGGAAGACCAACGTCGTCTTCGTCCCGGTGGCGCCGCGTCTCTCCTGCCAGGCGTGGGTCGACAACATCAACCAGTGTTACGAGAACATGCCGTGGGACATGAGCATCATCACCCCCAGGACGCCACGTTTTCGCGGTACTGGGACCAGCAAGTGGAGCTGGAGTACATGGGGCTGCTCCTCGCCCACCGCACTGACAACAACATGCACTCCCGCGACACACAGTGTTCTGGCGAGATGTACCCGTCCCCGGTACAGCAGGACGAGGAGGAGGAAGAGGACTCGCCCGAGACAGAGTGGCACCCCTTGGCTCCGCCAGCAAACGCCTTCTTCCTCCCATGTAACTGCGCCATTTGCAGCTGGGCACCTGCACAGCCAGGAACCTGCCCGAACTGCGGGTCCGAGGAGTGCCGCCACCTAGTTTAGCTTTTATTGACTGTAATAAATATTATCTTAAGTTCACTTCACTTTGAATGAATTATCTTTATTTTGAATGAAGTTTGATTGAAACTCCCTAAATTTCAGCTCCGAAGGGGGTGTCCCAATGGAATATTTTGTTTGGTTGTGTTAGGGTAGGCCATACGTACATGGAGAACCAATATCTACCACATGTTGTCACAATATTACATCAGGTTCATCCGAGAGGGGGAGTTTCGAGCTCTACGTGCACAACTGTCCTGCGTAGCAAGTGATGCCGGTGAAACCGGTCACACCTCGGGTTGGGATCTTGGCTCTCTCCACCTCACGGAACACTTGCATACACATGATAGGACTCCATCTAGCCTTAGGTGGGATTCCTATGCTCCGGAGCCCTCGCTTCAACGAAACCCTTGCATGTTGACCAAAAAGTCAACTTTTCCGTCTACCCCTTCCACCGGCGTCGGAAGGGGGTGTCAAAATGGAATATTTTGTTTGGTTGTGTTAGGGTATGCCATAGGTACATGGAGAACCAATATCTACCACTTGTAGTTGTCACAGTATTCCCTCGGGTTCGTCCGAAGGGGGAGTTTTGAGCTGTACGTGCAGAACCTTTCTGCATAGCAAGCGATGCCGGTGAAACCGGTCACACCTCGGGTTGGGATTTTGGCTCTCTCCACCTCCCAATACACTTGTATAGACATGATATCACTCCATCTAGGCTTAGGTACGATTCTGATACTCCGAAGCCCCCGCTTTAGCGAAATCCTTGCATGTTGACCGAAAAGTCAACTTTCCCGTCTACCCCTTCCACCGGCGTTGGAAGGGGGTGTCCCAATGGAATATTTTGTTTGGTTGTGTTAGGGTAGGCCATAGGTACAGGGAGAACAAATATCTACCACTTGTAGTTGTCACAGTATTCCCTCGGGTTCGCCCAAAGGGGGAGTTTTGAGCTGCACGTGTACAACCTTCCTGCGTAGCAAGTGATGCCGGTGAAACCGGTCACTCCTCGGGTTGGGATCTTGGCTCTCTCCACCTCCCAACACACTTGTATAGACATGATAGGACTCCATCTAGGCTTAGGTGGGATTCCAATGCTCCGGAGCCTCCGCTTCAACGAAACCCTTGCATGTTGACCGAAAAGTCAACTTTTCCGTCTACCCCTTCCACCGGCGACGGAAGGGGGTGTCACAATAGAATATTTTGTTTGGTTGTGTTAGGGTAGGCCATAGGTACATGGAGAACCAATATCTACCACATGTAGTTGTCACGGTATTCCCTCGGGTTCGTCCGAAGGGGTAGTTTTGAGCTGTACGTGCAGAATCTTCCTGCATATCAAAGGATGGCGGTGAAACCGGTCATACCTTGTGTTGGGATCTTGGCTCTTTCCACCTCCTAGCACACTTGTATAGACATGATAGGACTCCATCTAGGCTTAGGTGGGATTCCGATGCTCCAGAACCCCCGCTTCAGCGAAACCCTTGCATGTTGACCGAAAAGTCAACTTTTCCGTCTACCCCTTCCACCGCCTGACGGAAGGGGGTGTCCCAATGGAATATTTTGTTTGGTTGTGTTAGGGTAGGCCATAGGTACAGGGAGAACAAATATCTACCACTTGTAGTTGTCACAGTATTCCCTCGGGTTTGTCCGAAGGGGGAGTTTTGAGCTGTACGTGTAGAACCTTCCTGCGTAGCAAGCGATGCCGGTGAAACCGGTCACACCTCGGGTTGGGATCTTGGCTCTCTCCACCTCCCAACACACTTGTATAGACATGATAGGACTCCCAGCACAGTTTTTTTTGCAAACGAGGTGGAAATGACTGAAGACCAAGTCGCGCATCTCCGAAGGCAAGTTGCTGGATCATAGCCTTCTATACCGCACTACGTCTGTAGGATGACAAAGTATAATGTCTTCCCTAGGAAGGCCAAGGTGGTAAACATCGCATTCTTTTACTCTTCTTATGCATATTAATCTTAGTCAACAGCTAACTTTATACTTCTCGTCCAGTACTTCTCAATTCAGTTCAGCCAGGCCTACCTCAACCGGTATTCGCCAATGCATCGACTTCCTGTCATATGCACCGACAATGCCGATGCTCAAGATGTTAAGTTCTTCAAGGGCAAGAAAGAAGATGCCGAGACGAAAACCAACTGGCCAAAGGTTGTCAATTTAGCTGGAATCAAGGAGGGTGCTATATGTGTCTTCACCTTCTACAATGGAAGAGATGTCTTTATTTGTTCTGTTGTTTGCCTCAACTGAGGTAAACTACCTTGCTCTTTAATTAGATGATGTCAACTTGCTATGCTTGCCACTGAGGCTCACTGTTATTGTTTTATCTGTTTGTGTTGCATGTGCCTGCTTTTATGGATTAGAATTGATGTGCATGCTCCCTGGTATGGTGTGGTGATTCTTTTGGACTGTCATTGCAAGATGAAGCTTATTTTGCGTTCGTTCTATATTCCGTGTGCCGATGATTAAACAGTGCACTCGATCTTGATGAGATTATTAGCATTTACCTAGTGTTGTGTACAACCACATTGGTTCTGCATCTTCCTTGGTAAATGCTCGATAATCTCATTGATTTTGTTGGTGCTTATTATTATGAGGATACTTTTCTTGTTTTCTATTGCTAAACATCTGTGCTTGATACATGTGCCAATGATTAAACTGTCTCTGCCGATGGTTAATATGTAGCAATGTGTCCAGCAGGTTGGCTACCATAGCAAATAGCATGCACAACTAGTTCAGATGTGCCTCTTTTTACTATGGTAGGCATATCTGTTAGAATTATTGCGTGTCATTTGTATGTACCATGGTTGGCAATGAGGCTCACTGTTACTGTTTTATCTGTTTTCTGCATGTGCCGATGATTAGACTGTGCAATGTTAAAATTCAAAAAGCAAAGATGGGCACCCAAGGGAAGGAGGTGATAAAGAATTAACCCAGCAAGGGGAAGAGGGAACGAAGGAGCAACTGACCATGAATTAAGAGACCAGACAATGAGCGAACGGGAAGAAGAGCAACGGATTCATATAAAAATGGCACCGGACAATGAGAATGGAAACGAGCAGCTGACCATGATTTATAGAAAATTGACACTGACATGAGAATGAATGCCTCCCATCACAGCCGCGGCGGCGCACCCTAACGACGGCACACTCACACTGTGTTAATCCAGCTGCTCTGACTACTCGACCTGCATAGGCGAAGGAAACATGCAAATCGGGACAAGAGAGAGAGAGAAGAGAGAGGAGGCGATGGAATAGAACGAGAGAGTTCCAAGAACGCAGATGGATAAATAAGCATGAGAGAACGAGAGAGGAGGTGATGGAATAAACGAGAGAGTTCCAGGAATGCAGATGGATAAGCGTTCAAGTGGCACTCCCTAGAACGTACATGTGATGACCTTGCCCTGCAATGATAGAGAGTGCTGGACTCTTTCATTAAACTGGATCGTGAGCTGTATGTGTATTAGATTATTTAACCTATAATAAGCAACTCCAACGGTTCCCTAAAAATTCTTCCAACCAATTTTTTTAGCTTCACGTAACTTTTAGGAGAAATTGGCCGAAAGCAACTTTTGTCAGTTCCTGTAAACATTTTCCCCTAAATCTATTTTATTTCATCTTTATTCAACAAAGCTACCTAAGTGGCCTATGGCCCACCAGTCGGTGACATGTGTGAAGGCTACCGGCGGGCGACGAGGTAGGCGCGTGGAGGCCACCGAAGAGGGGCAGCGCGGGGAGGCGCGGTCGTTGGTGGCGGCATGACTGGCGGCCATGCAGCGGTGTTCCGGTGAGGTTCCAACAGGGCGGCGGTGTTCCGACGGGCCTTGCGTGGAAGTTTCATATGGATACATTCCCGTCAAAAATATACGGAAAGGACATCTTCCTGTCAACCTTCAGGAAGAAGAGGCCTCTTTTATGGGATTCTCTCTAAAGGAAAAGACTATTTACGAAAACTGTTGGATAAGTTTTGTCCCAACTTTCCGTAAATGACGGTTATTTAGGTTGTAGTTGTTCTCACATGGGATGTGCACTTCATTGCCATCATTACTAAACGCTACCGAAACAATGCTACAATCCCATCATTCTCCCGATGACGGCTCGATCCCAAAAACATCGACACCATTCCTCCTGTGAAGTGGAGAAAAGACTTCACACTTTTCAAACGCACTGTGTAATTGTAGTTTTTTTCTTTCACAATTGGGGAGCTGGCGGGGCAGTTTAATTTTAATCTTTACTTAAATTACTTATGTAATTCCAATAAGAACCTGAGAAATTCTTAAATAATTGGGGGCTAAGCATACACCAACCATTTTAGACGGAGTAGCGCACCCATGCCCAGCTCGACGAGATTAGCTTTTTAAGTTACATTGGTGCATTTCAATGTAGGTGTCGTGCGGTGGTCGAGCTCATCACTTTAAGATTGGCCACGTTCAAACAAGTTTTAATCAGGTGAAACTTGTAACCTTCGTTAGTGTGGGAAGGCGGATAAGTTTTAACACAGATAGGGTGCCTTATATTGAAACAGAGGACGTGAATCTGTGTGTGCGCGTGGTGTCTTGAGACATTCTAATTGAGTTTAGGCGCATATCATATTTATTTTTGTTCCGTTGCAACGCACGGGCATGTTTGCTAGTTATGTATAAAGTGAAAAACGGTTCGAGGGTGTTGGGGGTGGGGGGGGGGAGGGGGGGGGGGGGGATGCACCGAAACACTCCCCATTATTATGACTTTTCACGTGGCATGTCAGTGGCGACGTGGCTCTCTTCAACAGTATATATGAGGCACAAAACTGAATCTAGCCAACCCGCTTTTCTACCTCAGTTTGATTAGATAATTAATTTTAAATACGGTGGTTAGACCAAAGTGATGTGTCACCACCAAAAAATATCCTCTGAACTTTGGAGTGCCCAACCCGATGAGTTATACATCGCGAACAATGCATAACGATCATCCACACTTCGGCAATTGAAGGCGTCATCGGCTTGCTGACGTGCTAGCCTTCATTGATTGGTCTTGGCAACTATGATGAAAATTATTGTTCTAGCCGTCTGCAGCCGGAGGTGGCGACGGCGGTGTGAGGGTGTGTCTCCCTTCTTTATGAATCATAGCTTGTAATGTTTAAAATAATAGGATGGAATCTCGTGAGAAAAACGCTTCGCTCGCTCCCCTTGCGACCCAAGGAGCCAACACCAAACACCGCCCGTACAAACCTCCCCTGCCGCGGTGGCGGCGGGCCCCATCATTGAAGGAGTTGGGGATTCCGTGCTCGGTTCAAAAGGTGGAGATCGACCCGTGTGGGGTGTCGCCGATGGGGGAGATGAAGACATGGAGGCAGCCATGTGGTCTACACAAGTTGCCGATTTAAAATCCGACGCACACGCATACGGTTCCGACTAACTTATATGTGTCATCGGGAACGTGTACGCATAATTACTTTTATCTATAATCCATCTATGTATCTATGTTTTTTCCGGATATTCATATATGACGTTCATGCATATCCTGTCAATGTGGATTGTCTACACAAGTGTACGTGTCTTTTGACTGAAGATAAAGCGCAAAAAACAATACAGTGTGTATGTGACAGTGGATTTGGAACCCAGTCAAACTGGCCCATAGCTACCGCTAGACCTGTATGCTTAGACTGCTAGCGAGTCGCATTCATGGTGCACTAGTACCATGTGCGTTTCACCTCATAGTGCCCATATATATAGATGTTCTCGATTGCTTAGCCATCCAGCTGCAACCTGCAAACTTCTTCTACTCCATATATACTCTCATAGGTTGCTGGTTAATTTGCTTCGGTTACATAGAGCCAGAGCCAAAATGGTACATGTTCTTTCCCCTCATACATGCAGGTTTGTTTTTCAGTTCCAGTAGTAATTAAATTGATGGTGTTTTTTTTTGGTTAATTCAGAGCAAGCCTGTGAAGATTGGGCCATGGGGTGGCGCCGGCGGCGATGAGAGAAATGTCCAGGCGAGGTCCTGCCGGTTGGCTAGCGTGACCATCTATAGTGGAGAAGGAATTGACGGGATTTCCTTCACCTACCTGGGCAGCGATTATGTTCAGTACACCGAGGGCCCGTGGGGTCGCACTCTCAACACGGAAAACACGGTGTGTGGAATTGTTTTCGTTTTCTTAATTTCTCTCTAGTAAAACAATTATTATTGCTTTATCTTGTGCGATCTATATATATATATATATATATCCAAACCGAACGGCTAGCTAGGCTTGCTGTAAAGAACGTACGTACCTCTTACTACATGAATTTCATGCAGATCACTCTCGACCCTATGGACTATGTCACAGAAATCTCGGGCACGTTTGGTACAGCTTATGACAATAACATCGTTACCTCTCTCAAAATTGCCACCTTCAACGACAACGATCCCGTAACATACGGTACACCGAACGGAACTCCTTTCCAAATCCCTGTACTTGATGGTGGTAGGGTCGTCGGCTTCTTCGGACGCTCTGGCGACTTGCTCGATGCAATTGGGGTATATGTCATTCCTTGAACGGATCTTCTCTCCGTTCACCTACTCACTGGAGGATGGAAGGAGTATACATGATGTACCACATGCATCACGTGTCTGTTACCAATAAATTAACTTGTTGTATGTTTCATGTTTTCACGTTGAAGTTTGTTTTATTACTACTATCACTTGTGTAAAGTGCTTTGCAGGGCACTGTAGCATATGTGTTCCCATCATGGTGACCTACTAGTATGTGTGTGTGAATCCTGGTGTAGGTCACCTGGCTGATTAGCAAATATGAATAAAGGAAAATAATCTAATTCTACCGCCTGATACGCCCCATTCACAGCTAAGGCCCCGCTAAGTTGTGGTAGTATTCTTCTAAATTTTTCAAAGTTCACTAATGATTCAGATAGGAGGCTGACACCCAGTTGTCCTCAAAGGGAAGTATCTTGCGTTCATATCACCGAGCGAAAATGGTGGTTGCCTCGATGCGAGCGATTTAGAGACCTTGTTTTTACTTGAAAAACGAAACAATAACTGAAGTATAACAGTTTTACTATAGCTAAACGAACGAAACAGTAAGAAGCCATCTTGGCCGTATATGTGAAGCATCGTGAACACTTGGACATGGTCGCTTCTCCAACTGCTTCTCTCTGCAGTGTCTGTAGGTTAAGAATTCAGATAGGAGCCAGACACTCTGTTCCTCCTTGCCACTCGTCCACCATCCTGCATCCTTTTCTGTATCTTGGCTTCTTATCACCAAGTGTGCCTATGAAATCTTTAACTGTGTGTCTGATTTTGAAGCCGAGCTCCGAACCAACGGAACGTGAGTTGCCTGAAAAAGTCCGGTACAGTTTCTGAATTAATGAAGTTGTGATACATCCACCCGAATTACTGAACATTTTCCCCGAAATAGGCTTTCGCCCCGCTTTATAAATAAAGCAACCGACCATACAAGAGTTTGCAAACACATGAAAATAAACCGCTGGGCAACAGCAAAACTTGCCCAACAAGAAAGTAAGATACAACTCTCAAACACGCTAAGGGAAAAACATCGAAGCGACGAAGCGAGGTGGTAGCCATCACGCCCGGCATTCCACACCTTGGAAGAAGAATGGCAACTCCCAAACACCAACACCCCGCCCAAAGATCGCTGGGTGCACAAGCAGCACCTTCGGGAAGGACGGAGACGTCGAGACGCCGCTACTGCCCAGACCAGCGGACTGGTCCTAGGGTTTCCCCAGCACTCAACAGGTAACGGAAGAGGGGTAGCCCGAACGCCCACCAAGGAGGAGTGACGACGCCCACGAGCGCCGCCGCGTCGGAGCTGGACAAGCCAGCAGGGATTTCTCCCGATCCCAAAACCGTCCCAAAAATCTCGAGCGGAGGTGCGCGAAGGGAAGCAAAGCCATCTCTCCCGAGGGAATGCCTCGTATCTACCTCGACATGGAACGTACCGCGGTGCTAGAACCAGGCCCGCCTGGCCCGATTCCAGCCCGGGCGTGAAACAGGACAGGGAGAAGGATCCCGGCAGAGGGCCACCGTCGAGGAACACAACTGTAGCAGCCACCCACGCCCGCGCCTTGCGCCAGGCCTGCAGCCCCTAGGGCCCAGATCTAGGCCCGCCTGGCCCAGATCACGCCCATGAGCGTACACAGCGGCTGTCATCGTCCTGCCGCTGTCCGGCCGCCGAAGTCCCGTCCCCGCCTCCTCACGCCACCGTGCCCCACCACCGAAGCGTAGGGCGGCCGGATCTGGTTGAGACGGACCCGAGGCCCGCCACCGAGATCCCCGCCGCCACGGGGCACCACCACGTCGCTCGCGTACTGCGCCACCGGCCACCGCCGTCCTTGCCGTGTCTACTTCGTCCAAAGCCGCGTCACCGAAGCCCTGAGCTCCTGCCCGTGTCGACGCAGATCTGGCGCGTCCGCCCTTTTGTTGCTGAGAGGCGGGACCACGAGGCGCCCCGCCTCCATCATCGGTACCACGAGCTTTGCCCGACTGCTTCCTCCGACGGGGCGAGGAGGGAGGGGGAAGGAAAGGGGAGGGCCGGCGGCGAGACTTAGGGTTTCCCCCTTGTCGCCTCTGCGAGGGACGCGGGGGACGAGAGACGGGATTCTGTCTGTGTCGAATTACTGAACATAACGATTTATATGATCGACTGAGAGGTTTTTGTTTCTGGGGGCTCTATCCACGGGAAATTAAAGTGTTTTCATGATTACCTGGAAATGGTGTTTCAGGCGTTGGTCACATTATTAACTCCTTTACCTATCTTTCCTAGTTAATGATCTGCCATGGCATTGTCCGAAAACTCCCTACCACTCTACCAGGGGCAGACGCTAACCAATAGCTTCAGAGCTTAACTTGTGTCCAATCTGATGACTTTGAAAGGATGAATGAAGCTGCCATTGCGGCACACACCGGCATCAATGAATGGTGTGACTCGGCCATTGCGGCATTGACAAAGGAGAGCAGGCATGAAGATAGCTTAGTTGTCATCTATGCCACGAGGGGGGCATGGAAAGAGAGAAACATGAGGGTTTTCCAGAACACGACACTCTTGCCCGACGTGATTTTTGTAGCCCTAGTTCAGGAGGAGATTTTGCAGCGGGCTTATGCTCACACCCAAGACCCCGGAGACCACAACACCAATGTCGTCGCGGCATAGTGTTCGTTTTTATTTTTCTTGTTTTCGCTGCCCCTCGGAGAAACCCGGGGCTCTCCTGTACATAAACACTCTTTTCTAAGCTAATCGGAAGCCAGATCGACTGCCTTTAACCTAAAATAAATATCTTCACGTAACATAGTAATAGCTTTAGATAATGTAGAAGCCTTGTTAATCTGAAGAACTTTGATTTTGTTTAATCTGAAGATTTTCGTTTGATCTAGCTAATTAATCTCTGCGTATCCTGGCGGTTTAGGCTAAGTCATTACAACCTGCCAAGTCTTTTTAACCACGTTATTGATCTTTGGTTGTCAAACGCTGCGTGAACGCTAAAATACATTGACACGGAATTAATTTTCCTTGAGTTCTGTTGCGTCAGCTCCATGTTGTCAGACAGCAGAACAAGGGGCAGTTGATCGATTATGCTCCATTCGAGACCGGACGGTAATCTGACTAAAATCTGCACATACAAGATCCTCTACTTGGTTCTGGGTGTAGTTTAGTCATTTCGCGCCCACTCTCTTTGTCCGGAGAAACTCCCTGTACAAACTTTGTTCTGGTTTCAGCTCTGACGTCTTGAAGTTGGTATGGTTGCTATCGCTATTCGCCTCGTATCCCTCAATGATGCAAGTATAGTAGTATCAAACTATGACACGTGAGTACTATGGTATCTCTATAATAGACGGAGCCGGAAATGGCTGGAGGTATAGTGGGCATTGCCAAATTTGTAAACCGATATTACATTCCAGAGGAACATATGCAATTATAATAACCATTCGCATGAACAACAAGGGGGGCTTATAATTTGTATGTTTACGCAAAGAAGTCGAGAACACAAGTAATATTTGAATGAAGGATGATACATTTTGGGTACGGGTCTACAGGATCAAATGTGTGTCCCATCTCATCATTAACTATTTGGGCTACGAAGAGTGCTTCCATCAAGCTCCATGCGGCGGGCCTCAGCATGACATCTAAGATGGCGTCCCACGTCGTGGGCTGGTTCCCTAGCCAAAATTCTTTCTCCATTGCAGTAAAAATGTTTGAGGTCATGTCGTACTCCTTCTCATCATAGAACAACACCACAGACATGGTTCCCCAGTTTTGGATGAAGTCGGTGCGCACTTCCTCCAGGTGTGTCTCTGCGTTGAGATTTTGGGTAAATATCTTAGCTCCACTAGCTATGAGTGCAGATAAGACTCGCCAAAACCCATCTCTATCCATGTGAGCCCTTCAGAGAGCTCACCGTACACTCAAATTTAGTACGACTGTCCTACTCTATTCAGAAATGCTAGGAATATAAATTATCATGGTTTTGTTTTCCTCCAACATCTTAGATAGACTAAAGCTAAGATATATGCAAACGTGTCTTCATATCACATTGTCTATGACATCCTAGGGCAGTGTATATATAATACTTGTACGCATTTCTATTCTTTGAGCTCTTCTAACGAAACAAACATATTGTGATCATGGGGTATAGGTTCGTTAAGCCATATTTATCATGTGAGCAAATTCTAAAGTTATGTGGCATTCTAATTGAATGCTTAGTTCCCGGGACTTTTGCCAAAACAAAGTGAAAGGAAATATGATGTTTGGTTGCTGGGAAATCACATCAAAGGAATAGTGTGAAGTTCCTAAGTGAATGAGTGGTTGAACGACAATTGCATTTGCAAATAGGTCAATCATGAATGATCTGTAGTAACCAACTTTCATGTTGTAGAACTTTTATGCATGTTATCTTAGTTTTCGCCGTACATACCATCACTCGACTATGAAGCGAAACAAAGAGTTGTCCAACCAAGTCCTTTGCTTTATAAACATGCATGTAATGGAAATCGAATCATTTTACCTATGGTTTCTACTCTCCTTACCAATATCAGCATATCATAGCAAATAAATAGTAGAAAACAATAGAGAAAGTGAGGTGAAAATGAGAAATAATTGATACTGAATTAAAGTTCATGTACAAAATCCACATAAGATCTAACTAAATGGGAATCTTCTTCTTTCTACTCTTCTTGAAAAGGGCAAGAAACATCAACATCACCATGGCATAAGGAAATAAAGGACATGCTCTACTCCATTTGTAAATATAAAGAGTATATAGCCTGGCCCGCACAAGTTCACATCCATGTGCAATCTTAAAATTATATGGATGACGCGGAAACATTGCCGTTTGCAACAATTACAATTTCAAGTCTTCATTTGGAAACTCAGAAATCTTACGGTATGTTCACTTGTATTTTGTAGGAAACTATCAATTGGGCACATAAAATTTTCTAGTGTATCATCGCCATTACTATACAATATGAACATATCGAAACCGGAATACATCTCAAAAAGAAAAAAAAATAAGACAAATAAATTTCCTCGGTAGAGCTGCCTAAGTAGAAAATACAATGTGCGTACTTTTTAAAAGAACCCGAAAAGCATAACCAGAATTGCGGAGGCTAGATACTACCAGCAAGGAAGGTAATGAAAATTAGTTAGTCCAAAGGTGTTTATCAGTCAGTTGATATACGTGCAAGCAAGCAGATGGGTGTCCGAATTGTCTTTATGTGGCCAGACCCGATCGGATCGTGGAGGTGGAACCGCACGTTTAGAGGTGATGACCTCAACCTTGTCTTCTCCAGTGAAGAACTGAACAACTTGGTAACGGGGTTCAATGGACACAATGATGCGATGGGGGACTGAAAAACTTATATATTCTACATGTAGAGCATGATGTCAACAACTTGGTAATGGGTTCACTGGCTACAATTTATGATCTCAATTCCATCGATACAATCTTGATTACACAAAATCCATATAGAAGAATTTATGGTCTCAATAACAACTGGATGCCAAAACACGTCCTAGGTGACCAACCCTAGCTCCCGGACGGCTAGGCTTTGTCCCAACCCACCTATGGCCAATGAACCGTGGGTAGCGTCGGCTTGTGCGCTTGGGCCTTTTTCCCTCTTCAGACGTTCTCGTAGTCCAATACCAAATTCCGCCCAATCAGGGACATTTCAATAACGTTGCGGATGAGCTCCAAAACGTCGCCCAGGGCCATCCGCAACGTTTTACGCAACGAAAAAGAAACGTATCTGATCGACTGTCACGGATGAGTCTGCGACGTTTATGTGACCCGGAGAACGTCGAGGCTATCTGTGACATTCAGCCAATCGTCGCGAGCAGCTGGGCCGTCCGGCCCCGGCCCAATAAGCGGCAACGTTTTTATGTCCTCACTGTCGGCTGACACGTGGCAAAGGAGGACCTGACGGCTGTTAGCGTAATCTGCTGACGTCACATTACACACAGCATACGTCATTAAGATTGCAACGTTTTTTCCTGTCACGAGTAGATACTGTTAAGGCCACGGTTCTGACATCACCGATCCCGTTCATGACGTCATAATCACCGATCCCGTTCATGACGTTTTTTTCGTCGCAGCCTCGACCAATCAGGTGAAACCATGTGGACCAGTCCAAATACGCCACATGGAAACCTATCTGCGACGAACTGATATCGTCGTGGTATGAGATGATGCAACAAGCTGACGACACGTGGAACAATCATAGCTCGCCCCGTGGTCTTCTTCTAGGACGAAATCTGCTCGTCGTGGGCTATGGGGCGACGTATTTCTTCGTCGCGAAACAAGCGGCAAAGCGACGGCACGTGTACCAAACACACGGTGCCACGTAGAGTCTTTTCCGTGACGTTTTGTTTTGTCGTGGAACTGCCCAATCATACGGCATACGGCGCCACGTGCCCTGATTTAGGCCTCCTTTTACGTTACGGTACTACGACGTTTGTTTTCGTGCCAGATGGGTGCTTAAATGATCGTTCGAATTGACCTTTCTGTGTTCCGTATGCAAAAAAGCAAACCACATAGCAGGCATCAAATACAGAAATTCAAGCACTACTTATTTTTTACAGAAAAGCAAACCAACATACAGAAATTCAGTTTTCAGCAACATAACCACAGTTTCAATTACCACATATGCGCCGAGCCAACTGCTGAAGTAGGGCAACTCCTTCTTGTTTCGACTTATTTAGCTCATCTTGTTGCTTCCGCATTTGTTGCATTTCAACTGCAAACTGGAGCCTCAACCGCTCGGATTCTGCATTCGCCAGCCTCAAATCAGCAATTGTGATGCACATATTCGCATCCCCCCTCTCTCAACATCAGGTTGCACTTCAAGTTCAGACTTTGAAATACTTGTTTCCACACGGGTTTTCTTCGACAAAGTATGCTTTCCACTCTCCAGCATGACAGCTTCAGTATCATCCTCATCCTTTGAAGCAGATTGCGACATCATCCTTTTGTTGCTTGCCTATCAAGCATGCAAAGAAAATAGATGAAAATAGCAGATTACAAGCATGTACAGAAAATAGATGAAACTAGCAGATGACCAGCAATGTACAGAAAATAGATGAAAAATAGCAGATGACAATCAAACAAGCATGTGTGTAATGACCTAGCAGATGAGAAGCATAGAAATAGCAGATGTCAAGCATGTCAGGAACATAGATGGAAACCATGTTGAAATGACAACGACAACCTTAATTAGCTTGCCAAAACGTCTTATAGCATGGAATAGATGAAGTAGCACAAAATATATGGCACAACAGTAATCAAACTGTTCAACACAAGATAAGTAAGCTGCGCCCTAGTTGTTTTTTCGATAAAGGGAGTTTTTATTACTTAAATAGTTTTAAGCATTACACCCTAGTTGTTGTGATATCATGGAAGAATGTTGAGCTACCGGATTAGGTAATAACCTGCAGCTCATTGTCCCCACTGGATAGTGATTGACATGAGACGTCTCCTTCACTGGAATCTGATTCCTCTTCAACATCATCCTCAGGAATGTACTCAGATCCAGAGTCTTTCTTCTTGATATTTTTCGGTGTGAATACAGTAGGACATGAAAGAAGACTTGCTAAAGACTTTACACCCAGTTGATGCATCCTTGCATTGTTTGCCATGATAGTTCTGGCACGCTCTTCTTCCATGGGGTGTAGTGGTGATCCTAACATGAATAAAGAACTCAAAGTAAGCTACAAATATAACACTTGATAAGAACCTAATACAACATAAAAATTAAGGTACTCATCTTGTAAGAACAGTCCAGTATAATTAATATAAATTCTGATCGCAACTAAGACTGATAGGATCATAAGCAAAGTGACATTAAACCTAATAGTATACAAGCTGGAAATAAGCAAACTTTTACCATACAAAAATAAAGTTGATAATTTTATTTTTATTTTTTATGCAAGAAGGTCCCCCTTCCGATTTCCATTAAAAGAAACCATGCAGTCTTTTGTTACAACTCTACTACGAAAGCAAATAAGAAAAAAAGAAAAAAAAAGGAGCATCAGGAGGGCAACACACCCATTTCCGCTACAGATTTGTCAGAATTAACAAATGGACAAGCCTCTGTTTACCACTATATAAAATTATAAATTCAAAGCCAAGAACAAAGCTGGATATAAGGAATCATCAATCATACAACTAAACAATTTAGAGAGATTTATTACATCAAACATTAGCAGGATAATTAAGAAGCATCGATCAAACAATTTAGAGAGAGATTAATTGCATCGAACATAAGAAGGATAATAAGGAAGCATCACACATACAATTAAATAGACAAACAATTTAGAGAGAATAATTGCCTGCGGCTTTAGGGCCTTCTGTCCTACTGCGTTTCTCGCCTTCAACCTTTACTCGTCTCAGCGTGGTTGCAGACATTGACGGTGAAGTTGCGGCGAGGTTGGAGACGAGGTGGCAGATCTGGACGTACTGCGAGGTTGGTGGCGAGGTGGCACACCAACGAGCACGACGGCGAGGTGGCAGATCTGGACATACGGCGAGGTTGGTGACGATGTGGCAGACCGGTGAGCACGATGGCGAGGTGGCGGGTCTGGACGGCGACCTGGGCGGCGTGAGGGCAGATCTGGAGGGCGATCTCCACGGCGACATGGGAGATCTGGCAAGCGAGCTATACGGCGAGGTGTAAGAGGAGGATGGGATCTGGTCTGGGAGGACGGGGAGGAGAAATTTCAAAGTATGAATAGAGGGGGAGTAGTTGATTCTTTCGGCGAGGGCCGAGGGGATAAGGGAGGGTTTCGGAAAGATTACAAAAATGCCCTCCGCCATAAAGTTTGACCGTTGTGTGCGGGAGGGCTGAGAAGTAATATCCTTGAACGAAAAAATTTGGGTGGGCTGTCCTGGCGCGAAATTTTTGGAGCGACGCGAAATTTTTGTGGAAGTGCGGGAAACTATGCTAGCCATCGGATGCTGATGGGTGGCTTAAACAAATTGACCATTTATGCAATAATTTACTAAAGGGACCTTGTGAAGAAATAAGGAAGTACTAGCGGATGGAAGCGCGGCGGCACGCCGCGCTAGTTGGGAAGGCCGTGTGTGTAGGTGTGTCCATCCATTCATCATATTGGTCTCCACTGCAAGCGTCTCCCCCTGTCGTCCGCAACTTCTGTAGAGATGGTTGTCGGTGACAGATCCGTTAGAAGTCGAGGGGTAGGACGCGGTGGAGACTGGAGAGGTCGTGGTGTTTCTGTTGCGCTGCCACTTTGGGTACTCTGTTGTTGCTTTGCCCTCATCTTGTTGTCACCGCCGCTGATGTGATTTCTTTCTTTTTTTCTACCATCCCAGAATTTAGAAAGATAGGCTTTGCGAGAGCATTTTGGAAGAATTTTTGTATAGAGAGGAGTTGGGAAGCTGTGGATGCTTACAAAATGCCTCAATATAGGTAAAACAAAGCGACACTGCCTAGATCCATGTAACCTTGCCACATAAATCATCACCAAGCAGTAAATAAGTCAAAGAAAAGATAAAAAGCTAACATGCATCCGTGGCTTGGTGTCATTGACCATGTCTGCTTGGACCCCTCTCTAGTGACGCTCGGTACAGATGGATATAGATCTAGGGAGATCTGAGGGAGGTAGCACCTGGCAGGGAGAGGCTGAGTTGGCGCACAGCTGATGGACGCCGACCGCATCACCAGGCCTAGCGCGAATCCGACCCCGCCCAAGGTGTATCTCACCGCCTGCACGTGCGCGTAGAAATACACCGGCTCGATGGATGCGCAGGGCCAAAGGTACGACACCAGCGTCGCGCCAGAAAGGAGCAGGAAGATAATGTGTTGAGGTAGTCGTGCGCCCAAAGAGGTGTGGCGGAGGCGACGACTCCGTGAGCATGATGTGGACGTCGAAGATGGCGTGTGGTGCAAAGTCAAAGGTGTCAATGGGATGGATGGACGGAGAGTATCCCTTGACCTACATGACTACGTTTCACACAGAGTGTAGCCTCGTGCAGCCTGGGAAGAAACGGACAAAGACAGTGTCCCGGGCTTGACGTTGGTGAAGAACACAAAAAAGAGCATGAGAAGAATGGGTAATAGAGGATGCGGATGGAAGAGGTGCGCCGGTGCATCCGAGTTGTCAATGTTGAGCGTCGAGGAGATGTCGGTCGTCTCCACCAGTGGCAGCCAAGTACATGAAGTTGATGACAACGACGTGAGGATGCCTGTCGCGGAGGGTGCAGGGACGCCGAGCACGGCGATGTCGTAATGTAGCAGCAGAAGAAGTACGATAGCGGTGGGGAAGAAGCAGGGCAATGATGGAGCCTTTTTATAGGCACGCATAGCGGTGGAGCGGCTTAGACGGCTTAGACTCCACCGGAGCCTTCTAGAGAATATGGGACACACTTACAAATTGTGGCAAATAATGTGCACGTGCACAATAGAATCAAAGGAAGATGAGTCAACAAAAAAAAGAAACAGAAAATCCAAGAGGACTACACATAAACATAAACTGTTAACCAATCAGACCATTCAACAACAAAAATCGATAGCAAACCATCATGTAAAATCATGAATGAACCGAAGGTAAAAAGGAATGCGCGTCAATCCTTTAGAGATCATGTATAAGCCCCAAAATTTAGAAGGACACATGACTTACTTTAAGTGCTGGATGCTTGAATAAACATGTGCTAAACACGTAAATCATTGATGGGAGAAAAAAGGAAAAAGGAAATAGAGAAAACTAATTTCGGCCCATTTTTGTTAACCCAGCTTTTCGGATGTTGTTTCAGAGTGAAAAATTGCATAACCTATAAGGGTCTTTTGTCTTTGATATGTAAAAATCTCAGGATTTTTTTCTAAAAAATGTTTGTACCTTTTAAAAAATATTGTTCGTATGGAACTATGTTAACATGCATTACTATATACACAAAAAAAAGTTTAAGTGGGTTCGCATTTTTTTTAGAAACATTGTTCACGCGTAGTAATGGGTGCACCAAATATTGTTCACCCGTGATTACAGTTCACCCTGATTACTGAGTAGGATCACCACACATCATTAATTAATGAGTACAATTACTATTTAGGGCACTATTCACCAAGTGCCACATGTCAAATTCACACATCCCTTGAAAAAAATTGAAAAAAATCAGGGAGCCTCCAGCTTAGCCGGTTTAATATAGTAGTATATGCAATAATTTTGGAGTTGAGGTTGTCGGGCATAAAACGCGTTAGAATATGCAGAACGGTTCTCTGTGAAACCAACAGTAATTAAAGAACAACAGGTAACTGAGTACTTGCAACACAAGACAAATTAACTTAATTATAGAGTAGCAAAACACAATCACAGCACACAGACGTGTCGACAAGTAAGACACGACGAGTCGACGACGTAGTAGGTTACAGAGATGCTCTATAAGCACACTAGTTGTCGCGATGAAGGACACGAACAACCGGACGCAACAGTGGGACGGACGCGTTCCAGAGGAGCAAAGGGTTGACCTGGAGGGAGCACACCAGGATGTCGTTCAGCCAGAAGAGGCCACCGTGCAGATTTTCTCCCACGCCATGCTCCCAAAGCCTGGCGTAGACCCCGCCGCCATCCTTGCCGTGGTCGATGATGAACATGCGCCGATCGCTGTACCTTGCGCCAAGCACGATGTGCGCGGCGCTCCAAGCGGAGATATTTCCACCAACGGCGAAGAACTGCAGCACGTTCGAGTAGTCATGGGCATCGGGGCGACCTGAAGCGGTTCCTCCCCGATCAGCTCGATGGTCGTCCCCAGATGCAGAGGCCGGGGGTATATCCTCCTTTTCTAAAAAAAAGCTCGATGGTCGTCCAGGCCATGGCGCGCGCAGCGAGCACAAAGCTGATCGCTTGTGTTTTGCACAAGCTATCTATTCGAGACGTGGTGATGAGGGGGTGTGTTTTGCAGAGGCCCTCCGATTGCACCGATCGGGTAATAAAGCGGCGGGGAGAAGCCGGCCGACGGATCACCTAACACCATTAATTGGTGTCGAGGCCTTTACCATTGAATTAGCTGTCCAGGCGCGGCGATGACAACGAGCACACACAAACGGCCGGGTCATGCAGGCGTGGAGCAGACACGCATGCATGGCCGGGCACGCATACAGATGACGCCGAGTTCGACCCAGCAGTCCACAGTTATCCGGCAACGAGGCATCGCATGCATGCACACGGCCGGGCACGCGCAGGCACGCATTCAGATCAAGACGCGACGGGTCAACGTATGGCTGCATGCATCGATTGATGCAGAGGCCGGGGCTCCGTTCTTCCTTTTAAAAAAAAAAAAAGGCACAGCACGCAGCGCACGGAGGCAGAGCGTGCACGTCTCGCGCGGCATGCAGCTAGCTAGCTGTTGCACGCCATGCCTGCAAACTTTGGGCTATTTTGGCTCTCTCAGGCAAGAGAGCACGCATGTAGGCAGAACTGTGGCGAACTGGCGACGTCCCGTCTTTCCCAAGGAGTCGTTAATGCACGTACGGTGGAGAGCTATTTTGGCCGGAGTTACATTTTAAGGGGCCGAGCATCTCTCCTCCTCCACTCCTAAAGTCCACTCCTCCGTTAGCTTCTCTCCTCCTCCACTCCTAAAGTCCACTCCTCCATTAGCTTCTCTCCTCCTCCACTATGCACCAACGCCAACGCGACGCGGCCCGCCAGCGAGCTCCCCGTAACCCTGCGGGTGCCCACGCACGTCCATCTTTTTTTTTTTTTTTTTTGGAAAATGAGGAACGGCGCCCCCGGCCTCTGCATCGAGAAACGATGCACTCCATCTGACGAGAATCAGCTGACGGAGGAGGACGCGCGCGCACTTATCCGCACGAACACTCCCATGCCGGCTGCTTTACGCCTCTCGGAAGGTTGGAAGACCAACGTCGTCTTCGTCCCGGTGGCGCCGCGTCTCTCCTGCCAGGCGCGGGTCGACAACATCAACCAGTATTACGAGAACATGCCGTGGGACATGAGCATCATCACCCCCAGGACGCCACGTTTTCGCGGTACTGGGACCAGCAAGTGGAGCTGGAGTACCTGGGGCTGCTCCTCGCCCACCGCACTGACAGCAACGTGCACTCCCACGACACACATTGTTCTGGCGAGATGTACCCGTCCCCGGTACAGCAGGACGAGGAGGAGGAAGAGGACTCGCCCGAGACAGAGTGGCACCCCTTGGCACCGCCAGCAAACGCCTTCTTCCTCCCATGTAACTGCGCCATTTGCAGCTGGGCACCTGCACAGCCAGGAACCTGCCCGAACTGCGGGTCCGAGGAGTGCCGCGACCTAGTTTAGCTTTTATTGACTGTAATAAATATTATCTTAAGTTCACTTCACTTTGAATGAATTATCTTTATTTTGAATGAAGTTTGATTGAAACTCCCTAAATTTCAGCTCCGAAGGGGGTGTCCAAATGGAATATTTTGTTTGGTTGTGTTAGGGTAGGCCATACGTACATGGAGAACCAATATCTACCACATGTTGTCACAATATTACCTCAGGTTCATCCGAGAGGGGGAGTTTCGAGCTGTACGTGCACAACTTTCCTGCGTAGCAAGCGATGCCGGTGAAAACGGTCACACCTCGGGTTTGGATCTTGGCTCTCTCCACCTCACGGAACACTTGCATACACATGATAGGACTCCATCTAGCCTTAGGTGGGATTCCTATGCTCCGGAGCCCTCGCTTCAACGAAACCCTTGCATGTTGACCGAAAAGTCAACTTTTCCGTCTACCCCTTCCACCGGCGTCGGAAGGGGGTGTCAAAATGGAATATTTTGTTTGGTTTTGTTGGGGTATGCCATAGGTACATGGAGAACCAATATCTACCACTTGTAGTTGTCACAGTATTCCCTCGGGTTCGTCCGAAGGGGGAGTTTTGAGCTGTACGTGCAGAACCTTTCTGCGTAGCAAGCGATGCCGGTGAAACCGGTCACACCTCGGGTTGGGATTTTGGCTCTCTCCACCTCCCAATACACTTGTATAGACATGATATCACTCCATCTAGGCTTAGGTACGATTCTGATACTCCGGAGCCCCCGCTTTAGCAAAACCCTTGCATGTTGACCGAAAAGTCAACTTTTCCGTCTACCCCTTCCACCGGCGTCGGAAGGGGGTGTCCCAATGGAATATTTTGTTTTGTTGTGTTAGGGTAGGCCATAGGTACAGGGAGAACAAATATCTACCACTTGTACTTGTCACAGTATTCCCTCGGGTTCGCCCAAAGGGGGAGTTTTGAGCTGCACGTGTACAACCTTCCTGCGTAGCAAGTGATGCCGGTGAAACCGGTCACTCCTCGGGTTGGGATCTTGGCTCTCTCCACCTCCCAACACACTTGTATAGACATGATAGGACTCCATCTAGGCTTAGGTGGGATTCCGATGCTCCGGAGCCTCCGCTTCAACGAAACCCTTGCATGTTGACCGAAAAGTCAACTTTTCCGTCTACCCCTTCCACCGGCGTCGGAAGGGGGTGTCACAATAGAATATTTTGTTTGGTTGTGTTAGGGTAGGCCATAGGTACATGGAGAACCAATATCTACCACATGTAGTTGTCACGGTATTCCCTCGGGTTCGTCCGAAGGGGTAGTTTTGAGCTGTACGTGCAGAATCTTCCTGCATATCAAGCGATGGCGGTGAAACTGGTCATACCTTGTGTTGGGATCTTGGCTCTTTCCACCTCCTAGCACACTTGTATAGACATGATAGGACTCCATCTAGGTTTAGGTCGGATTCCGATGCTCCAGAACCCCCGCTTCAGCGAAACCCTTGCATGTTGACCGAAAAGTCAACTTTTCCGTCTACCCCTTCCACCGCCTGATGGAAGGGGGTGTCCCAATGGAATATTTTGTTTGGTTGTGTTAGGGTAGGCCATAGGTACAGGGAGAACAAATATCTACCACTTGTAGTTGTCACAGTATTCCCTCGGGTTTGTCCGAAGGGGGAGTTTTGAGCTGTACGTGTAGAACCTTCCTGCGTAGCAAGCGATGCCGGTGAAACCGGTAACACCTCGGGTTGGGATCTTGGCTCTCTCCACCTCCCAACACACTTGTATAGACATGATAGGACTCCCAGCACAGTTTTTTTGCAAACGAGGTGGAAATGACTGAAGACCAAGTCGCGCATCTCCGAAGGCAAGTTGCTGGACCATAGCCTTCTATACCGCACTACGTCTGTAGGATGACAAAGTATAATGTCTTCCCTAGGAAGGCCAAGGTGGTAAACATCGGATTCTTTTACTCTTCTTATGCACATTAATCTTAGTCAACAGCTAATTTTATACTTCTCGTCCAGTACTTCTCAATTCAGTTCAGCCAGGCCTACCTCAACCGGTATACGCCAATGCATCGACTTCCTGTCATATGCACCGACAATGCCAATGCTCAAGATGTTAAGTTCTTCAAGGGCAAGAAAGAAGATGCCGAGACGAAAACCAACTGGCCAAAGGTTGTCAATTTAGCTGGAATCAAGGAGGGTGCTATGTGTGTCTTCACCTTCTACAATGGAAGAGATGTCTTTATTTGTTCTGTTGTTTGCCTCAACTGAGGTAAACTACCTTGCTCTTTAATTAGATGATGTCAACTTGCTATGCTTGCCACTGAGGCTCACTGTTATTGTTTTATCTGTTTGTGTTGCATGTGCCTGCTTTTATGGATTAGAATTGATGTGCATGCTCCCTGGTATGGTGTGGTGATTCTTTTGGACTGTCTTTGCAAGATGAAGCTTATTTTGCGTTCGTTCTATATTCCGTGTGCCGATGATTAAACAGTGCACTCGATCTTGATGACATTATTAGCATTTACCTAGTGTTGTGTACAACCACATTGGTTCTGCATCTTCCTTGGTAAATGCTCGATAATCTCATTGATTTTGTTGGTGCTTATTATTATGAGGATACTTTTCTTGTTTTCTATTGCTAAACATCTGTGCTTGATACATGTGCCAATGATTAAACTGTCTCTGCCGATGATTAATATGTAGCAATGTGTCCAGCAGGTTGGCTACCATAGCAAATAGCATGCACAACTAGTTCAGATGTGCCTCTTTTTACTATGGTAGGCATATCTGTTAGAATTATTGCGTGTCATTTGTATGTACCATGGTTGGCAATGAGGCTCACTGTTACTGTTTTATCTGTTTTGTTGCATGTGCCGATGATTAGACTGTGCAATGTTAAAATTCAAAAAGCAAAGATGGGCACCCAAGGGAAGGAGGTGATAAAGAATTAACCCAGCAAGGGGAAGAGGGAACGAAGGAGCAACTGACCATGAATTAAGAGACCAGACAATGAGCGAACGGGAAGAAGAGCAACGGATTCATATAAAAATGGCACCGGACAATGAGAATGGAAACGAGCAGCTGACCATGATTTATAGAAAATTGACACTGACATGAGAATGAATGCCTCCCATCACAGCCGCGGCGGCGCACCCTAACGACGGCAGACTCACACTGTGTTAATCCAGCTGCTCCGACTGCTCGACCTGCATAGGCGAAGGAAACATGCAAATCGGGACAAGAGAGAGAGAAGAGAGAGGAGGCGATGGAATAGAACGAGAGAGTTCCAAGAACGCAGATGGATAAATAAGCATGAGAGAACGAGAGAGGAGGTGATGGAATAAACGAGAGAGTTCCAGGAATGCAGATGGATAAGCGTTCAAGTGGCACTCCCTAGAACGTACATGTGATGACCTTGCCCTGCAATGATAGAGAGTGCTGGACTCTTTCATTAAACTGGATCGTGAGCTGTATGTGTATTAGATTATTTAACCTATAATAAGCAACTCCAACGGTTCCCTAAAAATCCTTCCAACCAAATTTTTTAGCTTCACGTAACTTTTAGGAGAAATTGGCCGAAAGCAACTTTTGTCAGTTCCTGTAAACATTTTCCCCTAAATCTATTTTATTTCATTTTTATTCAACAAAGCTACCTAAGTGGCCTATGGCCCACCAGTCGGTGACATGTGTGAAGGCTACCGGCGGGCGACGAGGTAGGCGCGTGGAGGCCACCGAAGAGGGGCAGCGCGGGGAGGCGCGGTCGTGGGTGGCGGCATGACTGGCGGCCGTGCAGCGGTGTTCCGGTGAGGTTCCAACAGGGCGGCGGTGTTCCGACGGGCCTTGCGTGGAAGTTTCATATGGGTACATTCCCGTCAAAAATATACGGAAAGGACATCTTCCTGTCAACCTTCAGGAAGAAGAGGCCTCTTTTATGGGATTCTCTCTAAAGGAAAAGACTATTTACGAAAACTGTTGGATAAGTTTTGTCCCAACTTTCCGTAAATGACGGTTATTTAGGTTGGAGTTGTTCTCACATGGGATGTGCACTTCATTGCCATCATTACTAAACGCTACCGAAACAATGCTACAATCCCATCATTCTCCCGATGACGGCTCGATCCCAAAAACATCGACACCATTCCTCCTGTGAAGTGGAGAAAAGACTTCACACTTTTCAAACGCACTGTGTACTTGTAGTTTTTTTTCTTTCACAATTGGGGAGCTGGCGGGGAAGTTTAATAGTAATCTTTACTTAAATTACTTATGTAATTCCAATAAGAACCTGAGAAATTCTTAAATAATTGGGGGCTAAGCATACACCAACCATTTTAGACGGAGTAGCGCACCCATGCCCAGCTCGACGAGATTAGCTTTTTAAGTTACATTGGTGCATTTCAATGTAGGTGTCGTGCGGTGGTCGAGCTCATCACTTTAAGATTGGCCACGTTCAAACAAGTTTTAATCAGGTGAAACTTGTAACCTTTGTTAGTGAGGGAAGGCGGATAAGTTTTAACACAGATAGGGTGCCTTATATTGAAACAGAGGACGTGAATCTGTGTGTGCGCGTGGTGTCTTGAGACATTCTAATTGAGTTTAGGCGCATATCATATTTATTTTTGTTCCGTTGCAACGCACGGGCATGTTTGCTAGTTATGTATAAAGTGAAAAACGGTTCGAGGGTGTTGGGGGTGGGGGGGGGGGGGGGGATGCACCGAAACACTCCCCATGATTATGACTTTTCACGTGGCATGTCAGTGGCGACGTAGCTCTCTTCAACAGTATATATGAGGCACAAAACTGAATCTAGCCAACCCGCTTTTCTACCTCAGTTTGATTAGATAATTAATTTTAAATACGGTGGTTAGACCAAAGTGATGTGTCACCACCAAAAAATATCCTCTGAACTTTGGAGTGCCCAACCCGATGAGTTATACATCGCGAAGAATGCATAACGATCATCCACACTTCGGCAATTGAAGGCGTCATCGGCTTGCTGACGTGCTAGCCTTCATTGATTGGTCTTGGCAACTATGATGAAAATTATTGTTCTAGCCGTCTGCAGCCGGAGGTGGCGACGGCGGTGTGAGGGTGTGTTTCCCTTCTTTATGAATCATAGCTTGTAATGTTTAAAATCATAGGATGGAATCTCGTGAGAAAAACGCTTCGCTCGCTCCCCTTGCGACCCTAGGAGCCAACGCCAAACACCGCCCGTACAAACCTCCCCTGCCGCGGTGGCGGCGGGCCCCATCATTGAAGGAGTTGGGGATTCCGTGCTCGGTTCAAAAGGTGGAGATCGACCCGTGTGGGGTGTCGCCGATGGGGGAGATGAAGACATGGAGGCAGCCATGTGGTCTACACAAGTTGCCGATTTAAAATCCGACGCACACGCATACGGTTCCGACTAACTTATATGTGTCATCGGGAACGTGTACGCATAATTACTTTTATCTATAATCCATCTATGTATCTATGTTTTTTCCGGATATTCATATATGACGTTCATGCATATCCTGTCAATGTGGATTGTCTACACAAGTGTACGTGTCTTTTGACTGAAGATAAAGCGCAAAAAACAATACAGTGTGTATGTGACAGTGGATTTGGAACCCAGTCAAACTGGCCCATAGCTACCGCTAGACCTGTATGCTTAGACTGCTAGCGAGTCGCATTCATGGTGCACTAGTACCATGTGCGTTTCACCTCATAGTGCCCATATATATAGATGTTCTCGATTGCTTAGCCATCCAGCTGCAACCTGCAAACTTCTTCTACTCCATATATACTCTCATAGGTTGCTGGTTAATTTGCTTCGGTTACATAGAGCCAGAGCCAAAATGGTACATGTTCTTTCCCCTCATACATGCAGGTTTGTTTTTCAGTTCCAGTAGTAATTAAATTGATGGTGTTTTTTTTTTGGTTAATTCAGAGCAAGCCTGTGAAGATTGGGCCATGGGGTGGAGCCGGCGGCGATGAGAGAAATGTCCAGGCGACGCCCTGCCGGTTGGCTAGCGTGACCATCTATAGTGGAGAAGGAATTGACGGGATTTCCTTCACCTACGTGGGCAGCGATTATGTTCAGTACACCGAGGGCCCATGGGGTCGCACTCTCAACACGGAAAACACGGTGTGTGGAATTGTTTTCCTTTTCTTAATTTCTCTCTAGTAAAACAATTATTATTGCTTTATCTTGTGCGATCTATATATATATATATATATATCCAAGCCGAACGGCTAGCTAGGCTTACTGTAAAGAACGTACGTACCTCTTACTACATGAATTTCATGCAGATCACTCTCGACCCTATGGACTATGTCACAGAAATCTCGGGCACGTTTGGTACAGCTTATGACAATAACATCGTTACCTCTCTCAAAATTGCCACCTTCAACGACAACGATCCCGTAACATACGGTACACCGAACGGAACTCCTTTCCAAATCCCTGTACTTGATGGTGGTAGGGTCGTCGGCTTCTTCGGACGCTCTGGCGACTTGCTCGATGCAATTGGGGTATATGTCATTCCTTGAACGGATCTTCTCTGCGTTCACCTACTCACTGGAGGATGGAAGGAGTATACATGATGTACCACATGCATCACGTGTCTGCTACCAATAAATTAACTTGTTGTATGTTTCATGTTTTCACGTTGAAGTTTATTTTATTACTACTATCACTTGTGTAAAGTGCTTTGCAGGGCACTGTAGCATATGTGTTCCCATCATGGTGACGTACTAGTATGTGTGTGTGAATCCTGGTGTAGGTCACCTGGCTGATTAGCAAATATGAATAAAGGAAAATAATCTAATTCTACCGCCTGATGCGCCCCATTCACAGCTAAGGCCCCGCTAAGTTGTGGTTGTATTCTTCTAAATTTTTCAAAGTTCACTAAGGATTCAGATAGGAGGCTGACACCCAGTTGTCCTCAAAGGGAAGTATCTTGCGTTCATATCACCGAGCGAAAATGGTGGTTGCCTCGATGCGAGCGATTTAGAGACCTTGTTTTTACTTGAAAAACGAAACAATAACTGAAGTATAACAGTTTTACTATAGCTAAACGAACGAAACAGTAAGAAGCCATCTTGGCCGTATATGTGAAGCATCGTGAACACTTGGACATGGTCGCTTCTCCAACTGCTTCTCTCTGCAGTGTCTGTAGGTTAAGAATTCAGATAGGAGCCAGACACTCTGTTCCTCCTTGCCACTCGTCCACCATCCTGCATCCTTTTCTGTATCTTGGCTTCTTATCACCAAGTGTGCCTATGAAATCTTTAACTGTGTGTCTGATTTTGAAGCCGAGCTCCGAACCAACGGAACGTGAGTTGCCTGAAAAAGTCCGGTACAGTTTCTGAATTAATGAAGTTGTGATACATCCACCCGAATTACTGAACATTTTCCCCGAAATAGGCTTTCGCCCCGCTTTATAAATAAAGCAACCGACCATACAAGAGTTTGCAAACACATGAAAATAAACCGCTGGGCAACAGCAAAACATGCCCAACAAGAAAGTAAGATACAACTCTCAAACACGCTAAGGGAAAAACATCGAAGCGACGAAGCGAGGAGGTAGCCATCACGCACGGCATTCCACACCTTGGAAGAAGAATGGCAACTCCCAAACACCAACACCCCGCCCAAAGATCGCTGGGTGCACAAGCAGCACCTTCGGGAAGGACGGAGACGTCGAGACGCCGCTACTGCCCAGACCAGCGGACTGGTCCTAGGGTTTCCCCAGCACTCAGCAGGTAACAGAAGAGGGGTAGCCCGAACGCCCACCAAGGAGGAGTGGCGACGCCCACGAGCGCCGCCGCGTCGGAGCTGGACAAGCCACCAGGGATTTCTCCCGATCCCAAAACCGTCCCAAAAATCTCGAGCGGAGGTGGGCGAAGGGAAGCAAAGCCATCTCTCCCGAGGGAATGCCTCGTATCTGCCTCGACATGGAACGTACCGCGGTGCTAGAACCAGGCCCGCCTGGCCCGATTCCAGCCCGGGCGTGAAACAGGACAGGGAGAAGGATCCCGGCAGAGGGCCACCGTCGAGGAACACAACTGCAGCAGCCACCCACGCCCGCGCCTTGCGCCAGGCCTGCAGCCCCTAGGGCACAGATCTAGGCCCGCCTGGCCCAGATCACGCCCATGAGCGTACACAGCCGCTGTCATCGTCCTGCCGCTGTCCGGCCGCCGAAGTCCCGGCCCCGCCTCCTCACGCCACCGTGCCTCGCCACCGAAGCGTAGGGCGACCGGATCTGGTTGAGACGGACCCGAGGCCCGCCACCGAGATCCCCGCTGCCACGGGGCACCACCACGTCGCTCGCGTACTGCGCCACCGGCCACCGCCGTCCTTGCCGTGTCTACTTCGTCCAAAGCCGCGTCGCCGAAGCCCTGAGCTCCTGCCCGTGTCGACACAGATTTGGCGCGTCCGCCCTTTTGTTGCTGAGAGGCAGGACCATGAGGCGCCCCGCCTCCATCGTCGGTAGCACGAGCTTTGCCCGGCTGCTTCCTCCGACGGGGCGAGGAGGGAGGGGGAAGGAAAGGGGAGGGCCGGCGGCGAGACTTAGGGTTTCCCCCGTGTCGCCTCTGCGAGGGACGCGGGGGACGAGAGACGGGATTCTGTCTGTGTCGAATTACTGAACATAACGATTTATATGATCGACTGAGAGGTTTTTGTTTCTGGGGGCTCTATCCACGGGAAATTAAAGTGTTTTCATGATTACCTGGAAATGGTGTTTCAGGCGTTGGTCACATTATTAACTCCTTTACCTATCTTTCCTAGTTAATGATCTGCCATGGCATTGTCCAAAAACTCCCTACCACTCTGCCAGGGGCAGACGCTAACCAATAGCTTCAGAGCTTAACTTGTGTCCAATCTGATGGCTTTGAAAGGATGAATGAAGCTGCCATTGCGGCACACAGCGGCATCAATGAATGGTGTGACTCGGCCATTGCGGCATTGACAAAGGAGAGCAGGCATGAAGATAGCTTAGTTGTCATCTGTGCCACGAGGGGGCCATGGAAAGAGAGAAACATGAGGGTTTTCCAGAACACGACACTCTTGCCCGACGTGATTTTTGTAGCCCTAGTTCAGGAGGAGATTTTGCAGCGGGCTTATGCTCACACCCAAGACCCCGGAGACCACAACACCAATGTCGTCGCGGCATAGTGTTCGTTTTTATTTTTCTTGTTTTCGCTGCCCCTCGGAGAAACCCGGGGCTCTCCTGTACATAAACACTCTTTTCTAAGCTAATCGGAAGCCAGATCGACTGCCTTTAACCTAAAATAAATATCTTCACGTAACATAGTAATAGCTTTAGATAATGTAGAAGCCTTGTTAATCTGAAGAACTTTGATTTTGTTTAATCTGAAGATTTTCGTTTGATCTAGCTAATTAATCTCTGCGTATCCTGGCGGTTTAGGCTAAGTCATTACAACCTGCCAAGCCTTTTTAACCACGTTATTGATCTTTGGTTGTCAAACGCTGCGTGAAGGCTAAAATACATTGATACGGAATTAATTTTCCTTGAGTTCTGTTGCGTCAGCTCCGTGTTGTCAGACAGCAGAACAAGGGGCAGTTGATCGATTATGCTCCATTCGAGACCGGACGGTAATCTGACTAAAATCTGCACATCCAAGATCCTCTACTCGGTTCTGGGTGTAGTTTAGTCATTTCGCGCCCACTCTCTTTGTCCGGAGAAACTCCCTGTACAAACTTTGTTCTGGTTTCAGCTCTGACGTCTTGAAGTTGGTATGGTTGCTATCGCTATTCGCCTCGTATCCCTCAATGATGCAAGTATAGTAGTATCAAACTATGACACGTGAGTACTATGGTATCTCTATAATAGACGGAGCCGGAAATGGCTGGAGGTATAGTGGGCATTGCCAAATTTGTAAACCGATATTACATTCCAGAGGAACATATGCAGTTATAATAACCATTCGCATGAACAACAAGGGGGGCTTATAATTTGTATGTTTACGCAAAGAAGTCGAGAACACAAGTAATATTTGAATGAAGGATGATACATTTTGGGTACGGGTCTACAGGATCAAATGTGTGTCCCATCTCATCATTAACTATTTGGGCTACGAAGAGTGCTTCCATCAAGCTCCATGCGGCGGGCCTCAGCATGACATCTAAGATGGCGTCCCACGTCGTGGGCTGGTTCCCTAGCCAAAATTCTTTCTCCATTGCAGTAAAAATGTTTGAGGTCATGTCGTACTCCTTCTCATCATAGAACAACACCACAGACATGGTTCCCCAGTTTTGGATGAAGTCAGTGCGCACTTCCTCCAGGTGTGTCTCTGCGTTGAGATTTTGGGTAAATATCTTAGCTCCACTATGAGTGCAGATAAGACTCGCCAAAACCCATCTCTATCCATGTGAGCCCTTCAGAGAGCTCACCGTACACTCAAATTTAGTACGACTGTCCTACTCTATTCAGAAATGCTAGGAATATAAATTATCATGATTTTGTTTTCCTCCAACATCTTAGATAGACTAAAGCTAAGATATATGCAAACGTGTCTTCATATCACATTGTCTATGACATCCTAGGGCAGTGTATATATAATACTTGTACGCATTTCTATTCTTTGAGCTCTTCTAACGAAACAAACATATTGTGATCATGGGGTATAGGTTCGTTAAGCCATATTTATCATGTGAGCAAATTGTAAAGTTATGTGGCATTCTAATTGAATGCTTAGTTCCCGGGCCTTTTGCCAAAACAAAGTGAAAGGAAATATGATGTTTGGTTGCTGGGAAATCACATCAAAGGAATAGTGTGAAGTTCCTAAGTGAATGAGTGGTTGAACGACAATTGCATTTGCAAATAGGTCAATCATGAATGATCTGTAGTAACCAACTTTCATGTTGCAGAACTTTTATGCATGTTATCTTAGTTTTCGTCGTACATACCATCACTCGACTATGAAGCGAAACAAAGAGTTGTCCAACCAAGTCCTTTGCTTTATAAACATGCATGTAATGGAAATCGAATCATTTTACCTATGGTTTCTACTCTCCTTACCAATATCAGCATATCATAGCAAATAAATAGTAGAAAACAATAGAGAAAGTGAGGTGAAAATGAGAAATAATTGATACTGAATGAAAGTTCATGTACAAAATCCACATAAGATCTAAGTAAATGGGAATCTTCTTCTTTCTACTCTTCTTGAAAAGGGCAAGAAACATCAACATCACCATGGCATAAGGAAATAAAGGACATGATCTACTCCATTTGTAAATATAAAGAGTATATAGCCTGGCCCGCACAAGTTCACATCCATGTGCAATCTTAAAATTATATGGATGACGCGGAAACATTGCCGTTTGCAACAATTACAATTTCAAGTCTTCATTTGGAAACTCAGAAATCTTACGGTATGTTCACTTGTATTTTGTAGGAAACTATCAATTGGGCACATAAAATTTTCTAGTGTATCATCGCCATTACTATACAATATGAACATATCAAAACCGGAATACATCTCAAAAAGAAAAAAAAATAGGACAAATAAATTTCCTCGGTAGAGCTGCCTAAGTAGAAAATACAATGTGCGTACTTTTTAAAAGAACCCGAAAAGCATAACCAGAATTGCGGAGGCTAGATACTACCAGCAAGGAAGGTAACGAAAATTAGTTAGTCCAAAGGTGTTTATCAGTCAGTTGATATACGTGCAAGCAAGCAGATGGGTGTCCGAATTGTCTTTATGTGGCCAGACCCGATCAGATCGTGGAGGTGGAACCGCACGTCGAGAGGTGATGACCTCAACCTTGTCTTCTCCAGTGAAGAACTGAACAACTTGGTAACGGGGTTCAATGGACACAATGATGCGATGGGGGACTGAAAAACTTATATATTCTACGTGTAGAGCATGATGTCAACAACTTGGTAATGGGTTCACTGGCTACAATTTATGATCTCAATTCCATCGATACAATCTTGATTACACAAAATCCATATAGAAGAATTTATGGTCTCAATAACAACTGGATGCCAAAACACGTCCTAGGTGACCAACCCTAGCTCCCGGACGGCTAGGCTTTGGCCCAACCCACCTATGGCCAATGAACCGTGGGTAGCGTCGGCTTGTGCGCTTGGGCCTTTTTCCCACTTCAGACGTTCTCGTAGTCCAATACCAAATTCCGCCCGATCAGGGACATTTCAATAACGTTGCGGATGAGCTCCAAAACGTCGCCCAGGGCCATCCGCAACGTTTTACGCAACAAAAAAGAAACGTATCTGATCGACTGTCACGGATGAGTCTGCGACGTTTATGTGACCCGGAGAACGTCGAGGCTATCTGTGACATTCAGCCAATCGTCGCGAGCAGCTAGGCCGTCCGGCCCCGGCCCAATAAGCGGCAACGATTTTATGTCCTCACTGTCGGCTGACACGTGGCAAAGGAGGACCTGACGGTCGTTAGCGTAATCTGCTGACGTCACATTACACGCAGCATACGTCATTAAGATTGCAACGTTTTTTCCCGTCATGAGTAGATACTGTTAAGGCCACGGTTCTGACATCACCGATCCCGTTCATGACGTCATAATCACCGATCCCGTTCATGACGTTTTTTTCGTCGCAGCCTCGACCAATCAGGTGAAACCATGTGGACTAGTCCAAATACGCCACATGGAAACCTATCTGCGATGAACTGATATCGTCGTGGTATGAGATGACGCAACAAGCTGACGACACGTGGAACAATCATAGCTCGCCCCGTGGTCTTCTTCTAGGACGAAATCTGCTCGTCGTGGGCTATGGGGCGACGTATTTTTTCGTCGCGAAGCAAGCGGCAAAGCGACGGCACGTGTACCAAACACACGGTGCCACGTAGAGTCTTTTCCGTGACGTTTTGTTTCGTCGTGGAACTGCCCAATCATACGGCATACGGCGCCACGTGCCCTGATTTAGGCCTCCTTTTACGTTACGGTACTACGACGTTTGTTTTCGTGCCAGATGGGTGCTTAAATGATCGTTCGAATTGACCTTTCTGTGTTCCGTATGCAAAAAAGCAAACCACATAGCAGGCATCAAATACAGAAATTCAAGCACTACTTAGTTTTTACAGAAAAGCAAACCAACATACAGAAATTCAGTTTTCAGCAACATAACCACAGTTTCAATTACCACATATGCGCCGAGCCAACTGCTGAAGTAGGGCAACTCCTTCTTGTTGCGACTTATTTAGCTCGTCTTGTTGCTTCCGCATTTGTTGCATTTCAACTGCAAACTGGAGCCTCAACCGCTCGGATTCTGCATTCGCCAGCCTCAAATCAGCAATTGTGATGCACATATTCGCATCCCCCCTCTCTCAACATCAGGTTGCACTTCAAGTTCAGACTTTGAAATACTTGTTTCCACACGGGTTTTCTTCGACAAAGTATGCTTTCCACTCTCCAGCATGACAGCTTCAGTATCATCCTCATCCTTTGAAGCAGATTGCGACATCATCCTTTTGTTGCTTGCCTATCAAGCATGCAAAGAAAATAGATGAAAATAGCAGATTACAAGCATGTACAGAAAATAGATGAAACTAGCAGATGACCAGCAATGTACAGAAAATAGATGAAAAATAGCAGATGACAATCAAACAAGCATGTGTGTAATGACCTAGCAGATGAGAAGCATAGAAATAGCAGATGTCAAGCATGTCAGGAACATAGATGGAAACCATGTTGAAATGACAACGACAACCTTAATTAGCTTGCCAAAACGTCTTATAGCATGGAATAGATGAAGTAGCACAAAATATATGGCACAACAGTAATCAAACTGTTCAACACAAGATAAGTAAGCTGCGCCCTAGTTGTTTTTTCGATAAAGGGAGTTTTTATTACTTAAATAGTTTTAAGCATTACACCCTAGTTGTTGTGATATCATGGAAGAATGTTGAGCTACCGGATTAGGTAATAACCTGCAGCTCATTGTCCCCACTGGATAGTGATTGACATGAGACGTCTCCTTCACTGGAATCTGATTCCTCTTCAACATCATCCTCAGGAATGTACTCAGATCCAGAGTCTTTCTTCTTGATATTTTTCGGTGTGAATACAGTAGGACATGAAAGAAGACTTGCTAAAGACTTTACACTCAGTTGATGCATCCTTGCATTGTTTGCCATGATAGTTCTGGCACGCTCTTCTTCCATGGGGTGTAGTGGTGATCCTAACATGAATAAAGAACTCAAAGTAAGCTACAAATATAACACTTGATAAGAACCTAATACAACATAAAAAATTAAGGTACTCATCTTGTAAGAACAGTCCAGTATAATTAATATAAATTCTGATCGCAACTAAGACTGATAGGATCATAAGCAAAGTGACATTAAACCTAATAGTATACAAGCTGGAAATAAGCAAACTTTTACCATACAAAAACAAAGTTGATAATTTTATTTTTATTTTTTATGCAAGAAGGTCCCCCTTCCGATTTCCATTAAAAGAAACCATGCAGTCTTTTGTTACAACTCTACTACGAAAGCAAATAAGAAAAAAAGAAAAAAAAAAGGAGCATCAGGAGGGCAACACACCCATTTCCGCTACAGATTTGTCAGAATTAACAAATGGACAAGCCTCTGTTTACCACTATATAAAATTATAAATGCAAAGCCAAGAACAAAGCTGGATATAAGGAATCATCAATCATACAACTAAACAATTTAGAGAGATTTAGTACATCAAACATTAGCAGGATAATTAAGAAGCATCGATCAAACAATTTAGAGAGAGATTAATTGCATCGAACATAAGAAGGATAATAAGGAAGCATCACACATACAATTAAATAGACAAACAATTTAGAGAGAATAATTGCCTGCGGCTTTAGGGCCTTCTGTCTTACTGCGTTTCTCGCCTTCAACCTTTACTCGTCTCAGCGTGGTTGCAGACATTGACGGTGAAGTTGCGGCGAGGTTGGAGACGAGGTGGCAGATCTGGACGTACGGTGAGGTTGGTGGCGAGGTGGCACACCAACGAGCACGACGGCGAGGTGGCAGATCTGGACATACGGCGAGGTTGGTGACGATGTGGCAGACCGGTGAGCACGATGGCGAGGTGGCGGGTCTGGACGGCGACCTGGGCGGCGTGAGGGCAGATCTGGAGGGCGATCTCCACGGCGACATGGGAGATCTGGCAAGCGAGCTATACGGCGAGGTGTAAGAGGAGGATGGGATCTGGTCTGGGAGGACGGGGAGGAGAAATTTCAAAGTACGAATAGAGGGGGAGTAGTTGATTCTTTCGGCGAGGGCCGAGGGGATAAGGGAGGGTTTCGGAAAGTTTCAAAAATGCCCTCCGCGATAAAGTTTGACCGTTGTGTGCGGGAGGGCTGAGAAGTAATATCCTTGCACGAAAAAATTTGGGTGGGCTGTCCTGGAGCGAAATTTTTGGAGCGACGCGAAATATTTGTGGAAGTGCGGGAAACTATGCTAGCCGTCGGATGCTGATGGGTGGCTTAAACAAATTGGCCATTTATGCAATAATTTACTAAAGGGACCTTGTGAAGAAATAAGGAAGTACTAGCGGATGGAAGCGCGGCGGCACGCCACGCTAGTTGGGAAGGCCGTGTGTGTAGGTGTGTCCATCCATTCATCATATTGGTCTCCACTGCAGGCGTCTCCCCCTGTCGTCCGCAACTTCTGTAGAGATGGTCGTCGGTGACAGATCCGTTAGAAGTCGAGGGGTAGGACGCGGTGGAGACTGGAGAGGTCGTGGTGTTTCTGTTGCGCTGCCACTTTGGGTACTCTGTTGTTGCTTTGCCCTCATCTTGTTGTCACCGCCGCTGATGTGATTTCTTTCTTTTTTTCTACCATCCCAGAATTTAGAAAGATAGGCTTTGCGAGAGCATTTTGGAAGAATTTTTGTATAGAGAGGAGTTGGGAAGCTGTGGATGCTTACAAAATGCCTCAATATAGGTAAAACAAAGCGACACTGCCTAGATCCACGTAACCTTGCCACATAAATCATCAGCAAGCAGTAAATAAGTCAAAGAAAAGATAAAAAGCTAACATGCATCCGTGGCTTGGTGTCATTGACCATGTCTGCTTGGACCCCTCTCTAGTGACGCTCGGTACAGATGGATATAGATCTAGGGAGATCTGAGGGAGGTAGCACCTGGCAGGGAGAGGCTGAGTTGGCGCACAGCTGATGGACGCCGACCCCATCACCAGGCCTAGCGCGAATCTGACCCCGCCCAAGGTGTATCTCACCGCCTGCACGTGCGCGTAGAAATACACCGGCTCGATGGATGCGCAGGGCCAAAGGTACGACACCAGCGTCGTGCCAGAAAGGAGCAGGAAGATAATGTGTTGAGGTAGTCGTGCGCCCAAAGAGGTGTGGCGGAGGCGACGACTCCGTGAGCATGATGTGGACGTCGAAGATGGCGTGTGGTGCAAAGTCAAAGGTGTCAATGGGATGGATGGACGGAGAGTATCCCTTGACCTACATGACTACGTTTCACACAGAGTGTAGCCTCGTGCAGCCTGGGAAGAAACGGACAAAGACAGTGTCCCGGGCTTGACGTTGGTGAAGAACACAAAAAAGAGCATGAGAAGAATGGGTAATAGAGGATGCAGATGGAAGAGGTGCGCCGGTGCATCCGAGTTGTCAATGTTGAGCGTCGAGGAGATGTCGGTCGTCTCCACCAGTGGCAGCCAAGTACATGATGTTGATGACAACGACGTGAGGATGCCTGTCGCGGAGGGTGCAGGGACGCCGAGCACGGCGATGTCGTAATGTAGCAGCAGAAGAAGTACGATAGCGGTGGGGAAGAAGCAGGGCAATGATGGAGCCTTTTTATAGGCACGCATAGCGGTGGAGCGGCTTAGACGGCTTAGACTCCACCGGAGCCTTCTAGAGAATATGGGACACACTTACAAATTGTGGCAAATAATGTGCACGTGCACAATAGAATCAAAGGAAGATGAGTCAACAAAAAAAGAAACAGAAAATCCAAGAGGACTACACATAAACATAAACTGTTAACCAATCAGACCATTCAACAACAAAAATCGATAGCAAACCATCATGTAAAATCATGAATGAACCGAAGGTAAAAAGGAATGCGCGTCAATCCTTTAGAGATCATGTATAAGCCCCAAAATTTAGAAGGACACATGACTTACTTTAAGTGCTGGATGCTTGAATAAGCATGTGCTAAACACGTAAATCATTGATGGGAGAAAAAAGGAAAAAGGAAATAGAGAAAACTAATTTCGGCCCATTTTTGTTAACCCAGCTTTTCGGATGTTGTTTCAGAGTGAAAAATTGCATAACATGCATTACTATATACACAAAAAAAAGTTTAAGTGGGTTCGCATTTTTTTTGAAACATTGTTCACGCGTAGTATTGGTGCACCAAATATTGTTCACCCGTGATTACAGTTCACCCTGATTACTGAGTAGGATTACCACACATCATTAATTAATGAGTACAATTACTATTTAGGGCACTATTCACCAAGTGCCACATGTCAAATTCACACAGCCCTTGAAAAAAATTGAAAAAAATCAGGGAGCCTCCAGCTTAGCCGGTTTAATATAGTAGTATATGCAATAATTTTGGAGTTGAGGTTGTCGGGCATAAAACGCGTTAGAATATGCAGAACGGTTCTCTGTGAAACCAACAGTAATTAAAGAACAACAGGTAACTGAGTACTTGCAACACAAGACAAATTAACTTAATTATAGAGTAGCAAAACACAATCACAGCACACAGACGTGTCGACAAGTAAAACACGACGAGTCGACGACGTAGTAGGTTACAGAGATGCTCTATAAGCACACTAGTTGTCGCGATGAAGGACACGAACAACCGGACGCAACAGTGGGACGGACGCGTTCCAGAGGAGCAAAGGGTTGACCTGGAGGGAGCACACCAGGATGTCGTTCAGCCAGAAGAGGCCGCCGTGCAGATTTTCTCCCGCGCCATGCTCCCAAAGCCTGGCGTAGACCCCGCCGCCATCCTTGCCGTGGTCGATGATGAACATGTGCCGATCGCTGTACCTTGCGCCAAGCACGATGTGCGCGGCGCTCCAAGCGGAGATATTTCCACCAACGGCGAAGAACTGCAGCACGTTCGAGGAGTCATGGGCATCGGGGCGACCTGAAGCGGTTCCTCCCCGATCAGCTCGATGGTCGTCCCCAGATGCAGAGGCCGGGGGTATATCCTCCTTTTCTAAAAAACAGCTCGATGGTCGTCCAGGCCATGGCGCGCGCAGCGAGCACAAAGCTGATCGCTTGTGTTTTGCACAAGCTATCTATTCGAGACGTGGTGATGAGGGGGTGTGTTTTGCAGAGGCCCTCCGATTGCACCGATCGGGTAATAAAGCGGCGGGGAGAAGCCGGCCGACGGATCACCTAACACCATTAATTGGTGTCGAGGCCTTTACCATTGAATTAGCTGTCCAGGCGCGGCGATGACAACGAGCACACACAAACGGCCGGGTCATGCAGGCGTGGAGCAGACACGCATGCATGGCCGGGCACGCATACAGATGACGCCGAGTTCGATCCAGCAGTCCACAGTTAGCCGGCAACGAGGCATCGCATGCAGGCAGAAGTGAGGCACGGGCATGCATGCACACGGCCGGGCACGCGCAGGCACGCATTCAGATCAAGACGCGACGGGTCAACGTATGGCTGCATGCATCGATTGATGCAGAGGCGGGGATCCGTTCTTCCTTTTTTTTTTAAAAAAAAGGCACAGCACGCAGCGCACGGAGGCAGAGCGTGCACGTCTCGCGCGGCATGCAGCTAGCTAGCTGTTGCACGGCATGCCTGCAAACTTTGGGCTATTTTGGCTCTCTCAGGCAAGAGAGCACGCATGTAGGCAGAACTGTGGCGAACTGGCGACGTCCCGTCTTTCCCAAGGAGTCGTTAATGCACGTACGGTGGAGAGCTATTTTGGCCGGAGTTACATTTTAAGGGGCCGAGCATCTCTCCTCCTCCACTCCTAAAGTCCACTCCTCCGTTAGCTTCTCTCCTCCTCCACTCCTAAAGTCCACTCCTCCATTAGCTTCTCTCCTCCTCCACTATGCACCAACGCCAACGCGACGCGGCCCGCCAGCGAGCTCCCCGTAACCCTGCGGGTGCCCACGCACGTCCATCTTTTTTTTTTTTTTTTTTTTTTTTGGAAAATGAGGAACGGCGCCCCCGGCCTCTGCATCGAGAAACGATGCACTCCATCTGACGAGAATCAGCTGATGGAGGAGGACGCGCGCGCACTTATCCGCACGAACACTCCCATGCCGGCTGCTTTACGCCTCTCGGAAGGTTGGAAGACCAACGTCGTCTTCGTCCCGGTGGCGCCGCGTCTCTCCTGCCAGGCGCGGGTCGACAACATCAACCAGTGTTACGAGAACATGCCGTCGGACATGAGCATCATCACCCCCAGGACGCCACGTTTTCGCGGTACTGGGACCAGCAAGTGGAGCTGGAGTACCTGGGGCTGCTCCTCGCCCACCGCACTGACAGCAACGTGCACTCCCGCGACACACAGTGTTCTGGCGAGATGTACCCGTCCCCGGTACAGCAGGACGAGGAGGAAGAAGAGGACTCGCCCGAGACAGAGTGGCACCCCTTGGCACCGCCAGCAAACGCCTTCTTCCTCCCATGTAACTGCGCCATTTGCAGCTGGGCACCTGCACAGCCAGGAACCTGCCCATACTGCGGGTCCGAGGAGTGCCGCGACCTAGTTTAGCTTTTATTGACTGTAATAAATATTATCTTAAGTTCACTTCACTTTGAATGAATTATCTTTATTTTGAATGAAGTTTGATTGAAACTCCCTAAATTTCAGCTCCGAAGGGGGTGTCCAAATGGAATATTTTGTTTGGTTGTGTTAGGGTAGGCCATACGTACATGGAGAACCAATATCTACCACATGTTGTCACAATATTACCTCAGGTTCATCCGAGAGGGGGAGTTTCGAGCTGTACGTGCACAACTTTCCTGCGTAGCAAGCGATGCCGGTGAAACCGGTCACACCTCGGGTTGGGATCTTGGCTCTCTCCACCTCACGGAACACTTGCATACACATGATAGGACTCCATCTAGCCTTAGGTGGGATTCCTATGCTCCGGAGCCCTCGCTTCAACGAAACCCTTGCATGTTGACCGAAAAGTCAACTTTTCCGTCTACCCCTTCGACCGGCGTCGGAAGGGGGTGTCAAAATGGAATATTTTGTTTGGTTGTGTTAGGGTATGCCATAGGTACATGGAGAACCAATATCTACCACTTGTAGTTGTCACAGCATTCCCTCGGGTTCGTCCGAAGGGGGAGTTTTGAGCTGTACGTGCAGAACCTTTCTGCGTAGCAAGCGATGCCGGTGAAACCGGTCACACCTCGGGTTGGGATTTTGGCTCTGTCCACCTCCCAATACACTTGTATAGACATGATATCACTCCATCTAAGCTTAGGTACGATTCTGATACTCCGGAGCCCCCGCTTTAGCGAAACCCTTGCATGTTGACCGAAAAGTCAACTTTTCCGTCTACCCCTTCCACCGGCGTCGGAAGGGGGTGTCCCAATGGAATATTTTGTTTGGTTGTGTTAGGGTAGGCCATAGGTACAGGGAGAACAAATATCTACCACTTGTAGTTGTCACAGTATTCCCTCGGGTTCGCCCAAAGGGGGAGTTTTGAACTGCACGTGTACAACCTTCCTGCGTAGCAAGTGATGCCGGTGAAACCGGTCACTCCTCGGGTTGGGATCTTGGCTCTCTCCACCTCCCAACACACTTGTATAGACATGATAGGACTCCATCTAGGCTTAGGTGGGATTCCAATGCTCCGGAGCCTCTGCTTCAACGAAACCCTTGCATGTTGACCGAAAAGTCAACTTTTCCGTCTACCGCTTCCACCGGCGTCGGAAGGGGGTGTCACAATAGAATATTTTGTTTGGTTGTGTTAGGGTAGGCCATAGGTACATGGAGAACCAATATCTACCACATGTAGTTGTCACGGTATTCCCTCGGGTTCGTCCGAAGGCGTAGTTTTGAGCTGTACGTGCAGAATCTTCCTGCATATCAAGCGATGGCGGTGAAACCGGTTATACCTTGTGTTGGGATCTTGGCTCTTTCCACCTCCTAGCACACTTGTATAGACATGATAGGACTCCATCTAGGCTTAGGTGGGATTCCGATGCTCCAGAACCCCCGCTTCAGCGAAACCCTTGCATGTTGACCGAAAAGTCAACTTTTCCGTCTACCCCTTCCACCGCCTGACGGAAGGGGGTGTCCCAATGGAATATTTTGTTTGGTTGTGTTAGGGTAGGCCATAGGTACAGGGAGAACAAATATCTACCACTTGTAGTTGTCACAGTATTCCCTCGGGTTTGTCCGAAGGGGGAGTTTTGAGCTGTACGTGTAGAACCTTCCTGCGTAGCAAGCGATGCCGGTGAAACCGGTCACACCTCGGGTTGGGATCTTGGCTCTCTCCACCTCCCAACACACTTGTATAGACATGATAGGACTCCCAACACAGTTTTTTTGCAAACGAGGTGGAAATGACTGAAGACCAAGTCGCGCATCTCCGAAGGCAAGTTGCTGGACCATAGCCTTCTATACCGCACTACGTCTGTAGGATGACAAAGTATAATGTCTTCCCTAGGAAGGCCAAGGTGGTAAACATCGGATTCTTTTACTCTTCTTATTCACATTAATCTTAGTCAACAACTAACTTTATACTTCTCGTCCAGTACTTCTCAATTCAGTTCCGCCAGGCCTACCTCAACCGGTATACGCCAATGCATCGACTTCCTGTCATATGCACCGACAATGCCGATACTCAAGATGTTAAGTTCTTCAAGGGCAAGAAAGAAGATGCCGAGACGAAAACCAACTGGCCAAAGGTTGTCAATTTAGCTGGAATCAAGGAGGGTGCTATGTGTGTCTTCACCTTCTACAATGGAAGAGGTGTCTTTATTTGTTCTGTTGTTTGCCTCAACTGAGGTAAACTACCTTGCTCTTTAATTAGATGATGTCAACTTGCTATGCTTGCCACTGAGGCTCACTGTTATTGTTTTATCTGTTTGTGTTGCATGTGCCTGCTTTTATGGATTAGAATTGATGTGCATGCTCCCTGGTATGGTGTGGTGATTCTTTTGGACTGTCTTTGCAAGATGAAGCTTATTTTGCGTTCGTTCTATATTCCGTGTGCCGATGATTAAACAGTGCACTCAATCTTGATGACATTATTAGCATTTACCTAGTGTTGTGTACAACCACATTGGTTCTGCATCTTCCTTGGTAAATGCTCGATAATCTCATTGATTTTGTTGGTGCTTATTATTATGAGGATACTTTTCTTGTTTTCTATTGCTAAACATCTGTGCTTGATACATGTGCCAATGATTAAACTGTCTCTGCCGATGATTAATATGTAGCAATGTGTCCAGCAGGTTGGCTACCATAGCAAATAGCATGCACAACTAGTTCAGATGTGCCTCTTTTTACTATGGTAGGCATATCTGTTAGAATTATTGCGTGTCATTTGTATGTACCATGGTTGGCAATGAGGCTCACTATTACTGTTTTATCTGTTTTGTTGCATGTGCCGATGATTAGACTGTGCAATGTTAAAATTCAAAAAGCAAAGATGGGCACCCAAGGGAAGGAGGTGATAAAGAATTAACCCAGCAAGGGGAAGAGGGAACGAAGGAGCAACTGACCATGAATTAAGAGACCAGACAATGAGCGAACGGGAAGAAGAGCAACGGATTCATATAAAAATGGCACCGGACAATGAGAATGGAAACGAGCAGCTGACCATGATTTATAGAAAATTGACACTGACATGAGAATGAATGCCTCCCATCACAGCCGCGGCGGCGCACCCTAACGACGGCAGACTCACACTGTGTTAATCCAGCTGCTCCGACTGCTCGACCTGCATAGGCGAAGGAAACATGCAAATCGGGACAAGAGAGAGAGAAGAGAGAGGAGGCGATGGAATAGAACGAGAGAGTTCCAAGAACGCAGATGGATAAATAAGCATGAGAGAACGAGAGAGGAGGTGATGGAATAAACGAGAGAGTTCCAGGAATGCAGATGGATAAGCGTTCAACTGGCACTCCCTAGAACGTAAATGTGATGACCTTGCCCTGCAATGATAGAGAGTGCTGGACTCTTTCATTAAACTGGATCGTGAGCTGTATGTGTATTAGATTATTTAACCTATAATAAGCAACTCCAACGGTTCCCTAAAAATCCTTCCAACCAAATTTTTTAGCTTCACGTAACTTTTAGGAGAAATTGGCCGAAAGCAACTTTTGTCAGTTCCTGTAAACATTTTCCCCTAAATCTATTTTATTTCATTTTTATTCAACAAAGCTACCTAAGTGGCCTATGGCCCACCAGTCGGTGACATGTGTGAAGGCTACCGGCGGGCGACGAGGTAGGCGCGTGGAGGCCACCGAAGAGGGGCAGCGCGGGGAGGCGCGGTCGTGGGTGGCGGCATGACTGGCGGCCGTGCAGCGGTGTTCCGGTGAGGTTCCAACAGGGCGGCGGTGTTCCGACGGGCCTTGCGTGGAAGTTTCATATGGGTACATTCCCGTCAAAAATATACGGAAAGGACATCTTCCTGTCAACCTTCAGGTAGAAGAGGCCTCTTTTATGGGATTCTCTCTAAAGGAAAAGACTATTTACGAAAACTGTTGGATAAGTTTTGTCCCAACTTTCCGTAAATGACGGTTATTTAGGTTGGAGTTGTTCTCACATGGGATGTGCACTTCATTGCCATCATTACTAAACGCTACCGAAACAATGCTACAATCCCATCATTCTCCCGATGACGGCTCGATCCCAAAAACATCGACACCATTCCTCCTGTGAAGTGGAGAAAAGACTTCACACTTTTCAAACGCACTGTGTACTTGTAGTTTTTTTTCTTTCACAATTGGGGAGCTGGCGGGGAAGTTTAATTTTAATCTTTACTTAAATTACTTATGTAATTCCAATAAGAACCTGAGAAATTCTTAAATAATTGGGGGCTAAGCATACACCAACCATTTTAGACGGAGTAGCGCACCCATGCCCAGCTCGACGAGATTAGCTTTTTAAGTTACATTGGTGCATTTCAATGTAGGTGTCGTGCGGTGGTCGAGCTCATCACTTTAAGATTGGCCACGTTCAAACAAGTTTTAATCAGGTGAAACTTGTAACCTTTGTTAGAGAGGGAAGGCGGATAAGTTTTAACACAGATAGGGTGCCTTATATTGAAACAGAGGACGTGAATCTGTGTGTGCGCGTGGTGTCTTGAGACATTCTAATTGAGTTTAGGCGCATATCATATTTATTTTTGTTCCGTTGCAACGCACGGGCATGTTTGCTAGTTATGTATAAAGTGAAAAACGGTTCGAGGGTGTTGGGGGTGGGGGGGGGGAGAGGGGGGGGGGGGGGGATGCACCGAAACACTCCCCATTATTATGACTTTTCACGTGGCATGTCAGTGGCGACGTGGCTCTCTTCAACAGTATATATGAGGCACAAAACTGAATCTAGCCAACCCGCTTTTCTACCTCAGTTTGATTAGATAATTAATTTTAAATACGGTGGTTAGACCAAAGTGATGTGTCACCACCAAAAAATATCCTCTGAACTTTGGAGTGCCCAACCCGATGAGTTATACATCGCGAAGAATGCATAACGATCATCCACACTTCGGCAATTGAAGGCGTCATCGGCTTGCTGACGTGCTAGCCTTCATTGATTGGTCTTGGCAACTATGATGAAAATTATTGTTCTAGCCGTCTGCAGCCGGAGGTGGCGATGGCGGTGTGAGGGTGTGTTTCCCTTCTTTATGAATCATAGCTTGTAATGTTTAAAATCATAGGATGGAATCTCGTGAGAAAAACGCTTCGCTCGCTCCCCTTGCGACCCTAGGAGCCAACGCCAAACACCGCCCGTACAAACCTCCCCTGCCGCGGTGGCGGCGGGCCCCATCATTGAAGGAGTTGGGGATTCCGTGCTCGGTTCAAAAGGTGGAGATCGACCCGTGTGGGGTGTCGCCGATGGGGGAGATGAAGACATGGAGGCAGCCATGTGGTCTACACAAGTTGCCGATTTAAAATCCGACGCACACGCATACGGTTCCAACTAACTTATATGTGTCATCGGGAACGTGTACGCATAATTACTTTTATCTATAATCCATCTATGTATCTATGTTTTTTCCGGATATTCATATATGACGTTCATGCATATCCTGTCAATGTGGATTGTCTACACAAGTGTACGTGTCTTTTGACTGAAGATAAAGCGCAAAAAACAATACAGTGTGTATGTGACAGTGGATTTGGAACCCAGTCAAACTGGCCCATAGCTACCGCTAGACCTGTATGCTTAGACTGCTAGCGAGTCGCATTCATGGTGCACTAGTACCATGTGCGTTTCACCTCATAGTGCCCATATATATAGATGTTCTCGATTGCTTAGCCATCCAGCTGCAACCTGCAAACTTCTTCTACTCCATATATACTCTCATAGGTTGCTGGTTAATTTGCTTGGGTTACATAGAGCCAGAGCCAAAATGGTACATGTTCTTTCCCCTCATACATGCAGGTTTGTTTTTCAGTTCCAGTAGTAATTAAATTGATGGTGTTTTTTTTTTGGTTAATTCAGAGCAAGCCTGTGAAGATTGGGCCATGGGGTGGAGCCGGCGGCGATGAGAGAAATGTCCAGGCGACGCCCTGCCGGTTGGCTAGCGTGACCATCTATAGTGGAGAAGGAATTGACGGGATTTCCTTCACCTACGTGGGCAGCGATTATGTTCAGTACACCGAGGGCCCGTGGGGTCGCACTCTCAACACGGAAAACACGGTGTGTGGAATTGTTTTCCTTTTCTTAATTTCTCTCTAGTAAAACAATTATTATTGCTTTATCTTGTGCGATCTATATATATATATATATATATATATATATATATATATATATATATATCCAAACCGAACGGCTAGCTAGGCTTACTGTAAAGAACGTACGTACCTCTTACTACATGAATTTCATGCAGATCACTCTCGACCCTATGGACTATGTCACAGAAATCTCGGGCACGTTTGGTACAGCTTATGACAATAACATCGTTACCTCTCTCAAAATTGCCACCTTCAACGACAACGATCCCGTAACATACGGTACACCGAACGGAACTCCTTTCCAAATCCCTGTACTTGATGGTGGTAGGGTCGTCGGCTTCTTCGGACGCTCTGGCGACTTGCTCGATGCAATTGGGGTATATGTCATTCCTTGAACGGATCTTCTCTCCGTTCACCTACTCACTGGAGGATGGAAGGAGTATACATGATGTACCACATGCATCACGTGTCTGTTACCAATAAATTAACTTGTTGTATGTTTCATGTTTTCACGTTGAAGTTTATTTTATTACTACTATCACTTGTGTAAAGTGCTTTGCAGGGCACTGTAGCATGTGTTCCCATCATGGTGACCTACTAGTATGTGTGTGTGAATCCTGGTGTAGGTCACCTGGCTGATTAGCAAATATGAATAAAGGAAAATAATCTAATTCTACCGCCTGATGCGCCCCATTCACAGCTAAGGCCCCGCTAAGTTGTGGTAGTATTCTTCTAAATTTTTCAAAGTTCACTAAGGATTCAGATAGGAGGCTGACACCCAGTTGTCCTCAAAGGGAAGTATCTTGCGTTCATATCACCGAGCGAAAATGGTGGTTGCCTCGATGCGAGCGATTTAGAGACCTTGTTTTTACTTGAAAAACGAAACAATAACTGAAGTATAACAGTTTTACTATAGCTAAACGAACGAAACAGTAAGAAGCCATCTTGGCCGTATATGTGAAGCATCGTGAACACTTGGACATGGTCGCTTCTCCAACTGCTTCTCTCTGCAGTGTCTGTAGGTTCAGAATTCAGATAGGAGCCCGACACTCTGTTCCTCCTTGCCACTCGTCCACCATCCTGCATCCTTTTCTGTATCTTGGCTTCTTATCACCAAGTGTGCCTATGAAATCTTTAACTGTGTGTCTGATTTTGAAGCCGAGCTCCGAACCAACGGAACGTGAGTTGCCTGAAAAAGTCCGGTACAGTTTCTGAATTAATGAAGTTGTGATACATCCACCCGAATTACTGAACATTTTCCCCGAAATAGGCTTTCGCCCCGCTTTATAAATAAAACAACCGACCATACAAGAGTTTGCAAACACATGAAAATAAACCGCTGGGCAACAGCAAAACATGCCCAACAAGAAAGTAAGATACAACTCTCAAACACGCTAAGGGAAAAGCATCGAAGCGACGAAGCGAGGAGGTAGCCATCACGCACGGCATTCCACACCTTGGAAGAAGAATGGCAACTCCCAAACACCAACACCCCGCCCAAAGATCGCTGGGTGCACAAGCAGCACCTTCGGGAAGGACGGAGACGTCGAGACGCCGCTACTGCCCAGACCAGCGGACTGGTCCTAGGGTTTCCCCAGCACTCAGCAGGTAACGGAAGAGGGGTAGCCCGAACGCCCACCAAGGAGGAGTGACGACGCTCAGGAGCGCCGCCGCGTCGGAGCTGGACAAGCCAGCAGGGATTTCTCCCGATCCCAAAACCGTCCCAAAAATCTCGAGCGGAGGTGCGCGAAGGGAAGCAAAGCCATCTCTCCCGAGGGAATGCCTTGTATCTGCCTCGACATGGAACGTACCGCGGTGCTAGAACCAGGCCCGCCTGGCCCGATTCCAGCCCGGGCGTGAAACAGGACAGGGAGAAGGATCCCGGCAGAGGGCCACCGTCGAGGAACACAACTGCAGCAGCCACCCACGCCCGCGCCTTGCGCCAGGCCTGCAGCCCCTAGGGCCCAGATCTAGGCCCGCCTGGCCCAGATCACGCCCATGAGCGTACACAGCCGCTGTCATCGTCCTGCCGCTGTCCGGCCACCGAAGTCCCGGCCCCGCCTCCTCACGCCACCGTGCCCCGCCACCGAAGCGTAGGGCGGTCGGATCTGGTTGAGACGGACCCGAGGCCCGCCACCGAGATCCCCGCCGCCACGGGGCACCACCACGTCGCTCGCGTACTGCGCCACCGGCCACCGCCGTCCTTGCCGTGTCTACTTCGTCCAAAGCCGCGTCGCCGAAGCCCTGAGCTCTTGCCCGTGTCGACGCAGATCTGGCGCGTCCGCCCTTTTGTTGCTGAGAGGCAGGACCACGAGGCGCCCCGCCTCCATCGTCGGTAGCACGAGCTTTGCCCGGCTGCTTCCTCCGACGGGGCGAGGAGGGAGGGGGAAGGAAAGGGGAGGGCCGCCGGCGAGACTTAGGGTTTCCCCCGTGTCGCCTCTGCGAGGGACGCGGGGGACGAGAGACGGGATTCTGTCTGTGTCGAATTACTGAACATAACGATTTATATGATCGACTGAGAGGTTTTTGTTTCTGGGAGCTCTATCCACGGGAAATTAAAGTGTTTTCATGATTACCTGGAAATGGTGTTTCAGGCGTTGGTCACATTATTAACTCCTTTACCTATCTTTCCTAGTTAATGATCTGCCATGGCATTGTCCGAAAACTCCCTACCACTCTGCCAGGGGCAGACGCTAACCAATAGCTTCAGAGCTTAACTTGTGTCCAATCTGATGGCTTTGAAAGGATGAATGAAGCTGCCATTGCGGCACACAGCGGCATCAATGAATGGTGTGACTCGGCCATTGCGGCATTGACAAAGGAGAGCAGGCATGAAGATAGCTTAGTTGTTATCTATGCCACGAGGGGGGCATGGAAAGAGAGAAACATGAGGGTTTTCCAGAACACGACACTCTTGCCCGACGTGATTTTTGTAGCCCTAGTTCAGGAGGAGATTCTGCAGCGGGCTTATGCTCACACCCAAGACCCCGGAGACCACAACACCAATGTCGTTGCGGCATAGTGTTCGTTTTTATTTTTCTTGTTTTCGCTGCCCCTCGGAGAAACCCGGGGCTCTCCTGTACATAAACACTCTTTTCTAAGCTAATCGGAAGCCAGATCGACTGCCTTTAACCTAAAATAAATATCTTCACGTAACATAGTAATAGCTTTAGATAATGTAGAAGCCTTGTTAATCTGAAGAACTTTGATTTTGTTTAATCTGAAGATTTTCGTTTGATCTAGCTAATTAATCTCTGCGTATCCTGGCGGTTTAGGCTAAGTCATTACAACCTGCCAAGTCTTTTTAACCACGTTATTGATCTTTGGTTGTCAAACGCTGCGTGAACGCTAAAATACATTGACACGGAATTAATTTTCCTTGAGTTCTGTTGCGTCAGCTCCATGTTGTCAGACAGCAGAACAAGGGGCAGTTGATCGATTATGCTCCATTCGAGACCGGACGGTAATCTGACTAAAATCTGCACATCCAAGATCCTCTACTCGGTTCTGGGTGTAGTTTAGTCATTTCGCGCCCACTCTCTTTGTCCGGAGAAACTCCCTGTACAAACTTTGTTCTGGTTTCAGCTCTGACGTCTTGAAGTTGGTATGGTTGCTATCGCTATTCGCCTCGTATCCCTCAATGATGCAAGTATAGTAGTATCAAACTATGACACGTGAGTACTATGGTATCTCTATAATAGACGGAGCCGGAAATGGCTGGAGGTATAGTGGGCATTGCCAAATTTGTAAACCGATATTACATTCCAGAGGAACATATGCAATTATAATAACCATTCGCATGAACAACAAGGGGGGCTTATAATTTGTATGTTTACGCAAAGAAGTCGAGAACACAAGTAATATTTGAATGAAGGATGATACATTTTGGGTACGGGTCTACAGGATCAAATGTGTGTCCCATCTCATCATTAACTATTTGGGCTACGAAGAGTGCTTCCATCAAGCTCCATGCGGCGGGCCTCAGCATGACATCTAAGATGGCGTCCCACGTCGTGGGCTGGTTCCCTAGCCAAAATTCTTTCTCCATTGCAGTAAAAATGTTTGAGGTCATGTCGTACTCCTTCTCATCATAGAACAACACCACAGACATGGTTCCCCAGTTTTGGATGAAGTCGGTGCGCACTTCCTCCAGGTGTGTCTCTGCGTTGAGATTTTGGGTAAATATCTTAGCTCCACTATGAGTGCAGATAAGACTCGCCAAAACCCATCTCTATCCATGTGAGCCCTTCAGAGAGCTCACCGTACACTCAAATTTAGTACGACTGTCCTACTCTATTCAGAAATGCTAGGAATATAAATTATCATGATTTTGTTTTCCTCCAACATCTTAGATAGACTAAAGCTAAGATATATGCAAACGTGTCTTCATATCACATTGTCTATGACATCCTAGGGCAGTGTATATATAATACTTGTACGCATTTCTATTCTTTGAGCTCTTCTAACGAAACAAACATATTGTGATCATGGGGTATAGGTTCGTTAAGCCATATTTATCATGTGAGCAAATTGTAAAGTTATGTGGCATTCTAATTGAATGCTTAGTTCCCGGGCCTTTTGCCAAAACAAAGTGAAAGGAAATATGATGTTTGGTTGCTGGGAAATCACATCAAAGGAATAGTGTGAAGTTCCTAAGTGAATGAGTGGTTGAACGACAATTGCATTTGCAAATAGGTCTATCATGAATGATCTGTAGTAACCAACTTTCATGTTGCAGAACTTTTATGCATGTTATCTTAGTTTTCGTCGTACATACCATCACTCGACTATGAAGCGAAACAAAGAGTTGTCCAACCAAGTCCTTTGCTTTATAAACATGCATGTAATGGAAATCTAATCATTTTACCTATGGTTTCTACTCTCCTTACCAATATCAGCATATCATAGCAAATAAATAGTAGAAAACAATAGAGAAAGTGAGGTGAAAATGAGAAATAATTGATACTGAATGAAAGTTCATGTACAAAATCCACATAAGATCTAAGTAAATGGGAATCTTCTTCTTTCTACTCTTCTTGAAAAGGGCAAGAAACATCAACATCACCATGGCATAAGGAAATAAAGGACATGATCTACTCCATTTGTAAATATAAAGAGTATATAGCCTGGCCCGCACAAGTTCACATCCATGTGCAATCTTAAAATTATATGGATGACGCGGAAACATTGCCGTTTGCAACAATTACAATTTCAAGTCTTCATTTGGAAACTCAGAAATCTTACGGTATGTTCACTTGTATTTTGTAGGAAACTATCAATTGGGCACATAAAATTTTCTAGTGTATCATCGCCATTACTATACAATATGAACATATCGAAACCGGAATACATCTCAAAAAGAAAAAAAAATAGGACAAATAAATTTCCTCGGTAGAGCTGCCTAAGTAGAAAATACAATGTGCGTACTTTTTAAAAGAACCCGAAAAGCATAACCAGAATTGCGGAGGCTAGATACTACCAGCAAGGAAGGTAACGAAAATTAGTTAGTCCAAAGGTGTTTATCAGTCAGTTGATATACGTGCAAGCAAGCAGATGGGTGTCCGAATTGTCTTTATGTGGCCAGACCCGATCAGATCATGGAGGTGGAACCGCACGTCGAGAGGTGATGACCTCAACCTTGTCTTCTCCAGTGAAGAACTGAACAACTTGGTAACGGGGTTCAATGGACACAATGATGCGATGGGGCACTGAAAAACTTATATATTCTACGTGTAGAGCATGATGTCAACAACTTGGTAATGGGTTCACTGGCTACAATTTATGATCTCAATTCCATCGATACAATCTTGATTACACAAAATCCATATAGAAGAATTTATGGTCTCAATAACAACTGGATGCCAAAACACGTCCTAGGTGACCAACCCTAGCTCCCGGACGGCTAGGCTTTGGCCCAACCCACCTATGGCCAATGAACCGTGGGTAGCGTCGGCTTGTGCGCTTGGGCCTTTTTCCCTCTTCAGACGTTCTCGTAGTCCAATACCAAATTCCGCCCGATCAGGGACATTTCAATAACGTTGCGGATGATCTCCAAAACGTCGCCCAGGGCCATCCGCAACGTTTTACGCAACGAAAAAGAAACGTATCTGATCGACTGTCACGGATGAGTCTGCGACGTTTATGTGACCCGGAGAACATCGAGGCTATCTGTGACATTCAGCCAATCATCGCGAGCAGCTGGGCCGTCCGGCCCCGGCCCAATAAGCGGCAACGTTTTTATGTCCTCACTGTCGGCTGACACGTGGCAAAAGAGGACCTGACGGCCGTTAGCGTAATCTGCTGACGTCACATTACACGCAGCATACGTCATTAAGATTGCAACGTTTTTTTCCCGTCATGAGTAGATACTGTTAAGGCCACGGTTCAGACATCACCGATCCCGTTCATGACGTCATAATCACTGATCCCGTTCATGACGTTTTTTTCGTCGCAGCTTCGACCAATCAGGTGAAACCATGTGGACCTGTCCAAATACGCCACATGGAAACCTATCTGCGACGAACTGATATCGCCGTGGTATGAGATGACGCAACAAGCTGACGACACGTGGAACAATCATAGCTCGCCCCGTGGTCTTCTTCTGGGACGAAATCTGCTCGTCGTGGGCTACGGGGCGACGTATTTTTTCGTCGCGAAGCAAGCGGCAAAGCGACGGCACGTGTACCAAACACACGGTGCCACGTAGAGTCTTTTCCGTGACGTTTTGTTTCGTCGTGGAACTGCCCAATCATACGGCATACGGCGCCACGTGCCCTGATTTAGGCCTCCTTTTACGTTACGGTACAACGACTTTTGTTTTCGTGCCAGATGGGTGCTTAAATGATCGTTGGAATTGACCTTTCTGTGTTCCGTATGCAAAAAAGCAAACCACATAGCAGGCATCAAATACAGAAATTCAAGCACTACTTATTCTTTACAGAAAAGCAAACCAACATACAGAAATTCAGTTTTCAGCAACATAACCACAGTTTCAATTACCACATATGCGCCGAGCCAACTGCTGAAGTAGGGCAACTCCTTCTTGTTGCGACTTATTTAGCTCGTCTTGTTGCTTCCGCATTTGTTGCATTTCAACTGCAAACTGGAGCCTCAACCGCTCGGATTCTGCATTCGCCAGCCTCAAATCAGCAATTGTGATGCACATATTCGCATCCCCCCTCTCTCAACATCAGGTTGCACTTCAAGTTCAGACTTTGAAATACTTGTTTCCACACTGGTTTTCTTCGAAAAAGTATGCTTTCCACTCTCCAGCATGACAGCTTCAGTATCATCCTCATCCTTTGAAGCAGATTGCGACATCATCCTTTTGTTGCTTGCCTATCAAGCATGCAAAGAAAATAGATGAAAATAGCAGATTACAAGCATGTACAGAAAATAGATGAAACTAGCAGATGACCAGCAATGTACAGAAAATAGATGAAAAATAGCAGATGACAATCAAACAAGCATGTGTGTAATGACCTAGCAGAGGAGAAGCATAGAAATAGCAGATGTCAAGCATGTCAGGAACATAGATGGAAACCATGTTGAAATGACAACGACAACCTTAATTAGCTTGCCAAAATATCTTATAGCATGGAATAGATGAAGTAGCACAAAATATATGGCACAACAGTAATCAAACTGTTCAACACAAGATAAGTAAGCTGCGCCCTAGTTGTTTTTTCGATAAAGGGGTTTTTTATTACTTAAATAGTTTTAAGCATTACACCCTAGTTGTTGTGATATCATGGAAGAATGTTGAGCTACCGGATTAGGTAATAACCTGCAGCTCATTGTCCCCACTGGATAGTGATTGACATGAGATGTCTCCTTCACTGGAATCTGATTCCTCTTCAACATCATCCTCAGGAATGTACTCAGATACAGAGTCTTTCTTCTTGATATTTTTCGGTGTGAATACAGTAGGACATGAAAGAAGACTTGCTAAAGACTTTACACCCAGTTGATGCATCCTTGCATTGTTTGCCATGATAGTTCTGGCACGCTCTTCTTCCATGGGGTGTAGTGGTGATCCTAACATGAATAAAGAACTCAAAGTAAGCTACAAATATAACACTTGATAAGAACCTAATACAACATAAAAAATTAAGGTACTCATCTTGTAAGAACAGTCCAGTATAATTAATATAAATTCTGATCGCAACTAAGACTGATAGGATCATAAGCAAAGTGACATTAAACCTAATAGTATACAAGCTGGAAATAAGCAAACTTTTACCATACAAAAACAAAGTTGATAATTTTATTTTTATTTTTTATGCAAGAAGGTCCCCCTTCCGATTTCCATTAAAAGAAACCATGCAGTCTTTTGTTACAACTCTACTATGAAAGCAAATAAGAAAAAAGAAAAAAAAAGGAGCATCAGGAGGGCAACACACCCATTTCCGCTACAGATTTGTCAGAATTAACAAATGGACAAGCCTCTGTTTACCACTATATAAAATTATAAATTCAAAGCCAAGAACAAAGCTGGATATAAGGAATCATCAATCATACAACTAAACAATTTAGAGAGATTTATTACATCAAACATTAGCAGGATAATTAAGAAGCATCGATCAAACAATTTAGAGAGAGATTAATTGCATCGAACATAAGAAGGATAATAAGGAAGCATCACACATACAATTAAATAGACAAACAATTTAGAGAGAATAATTGCCTGCGGCTTTAGGGCCTTCTATCTTACTGCGTTTCTCGCCTTCAACCTTTACTCGTCTCAGCGTGGTTGCAGACATTGACGGTGAAGTTGCGGCGAGGTTGGAGACGAGGTGGCAGATCTGGACGTACGGCGAGGTTGGTGGCGAGGTGGCACACCAACGAGCACGACGGCGAGGTGGCAGATCTGGACATACGGCGAGGTTGGTGACGATGTGGCAGACCGGTGAGCACGATGGCGAGGTGGCGGGTCTGGACGGCGACCTGGGCGGCGTGAGGGCAGATCTGGAGGGCGATCTCCATGGCGACATGGGAGATCTGGCAAGCGAGCTATACGGCGAGGTGTAAGAGGAGGATGGGATCTGGTCTGGGAGGACGGGGAGGAGAAATTTCAAAGTACGAATAGAGGGGGAGTAGTTGATTCTTTCGGCGAGGGCCGAGGGGATAAGGGAGGGTTTTGGAAAGATTACAAAAATGCCCTCCGCGATAAAGTTTGACCGTTGTGTGCGGTAGGGCTGAGAAGTAATATCCTTGCACGAAAAAATTTGGGTGGGCTGTCCTGGCGCGAAATTTTTGGAGCGAGGCGAAATTTTTGTGGAAGTGCGGGAAACTATGCTAGCCGTCGGATGCTGATGGGTGGCTTAAACAAATTGACCATTTATGCAATAATTTACTAAAGGGACCTTGTGAAGAAATAAGGAAGTATGCAATAATTTTGGAGTTGAGGTTGTCGGGCATAAAACGCGTTAGAATATGCAGAACGGTTCTCTGTGAAACCAACAGTAATTAAAGAACAACAGGTAACTGAGTACTTGCAACACAAGACAAATTAACTTAATTATAGAGTAGCAAAACACAATCACAGCACACAGACGTGTCGACAAGTAAAACACGACGAGTCGACGACGTAGTAGGTTACAGAGATGCTCTATAAGCACACTAGTTATCGCGATGAAGGACACGAACAACCGGACGCAACAGTGGGACGGACGCATTCCAGAGGAGCAAAGGGTTGACCTGGAGGGAGCACACCAGGATGTCGTTCAGCCAGAAGAGGCCGCCGTGCAGATTTTCTCCCGCGCCATGCTCCCAAAGCCTGGCGTAGACCCCGCCGCCATCCTTGCCGTGGTCGATGATGAACATGCGCCGATCGCAGTACCTTGCGCCAAGCACGATGTGCGCGGCGCTCCAAGCGGAGATATTTCCACCAACGGCGAAGAACTGCAGCACGTTCGAGGAGTCATGGGCATCGGGGCGACCTGAAGCGGTTCCTCCCCGATCAGCTCGATGGTCGTCCCCAGATGCAGAGGCCGGGGGTATATCCTCCTTTTCTAAAAAAAAGCTCGATGGTCGTCCAGGCCATGGCGCGCGCAGCGAGCACAAAGCTGATCGCTTGTGTTTTGCACAAGCTATCTATTCGAGACGTGGTGATGAGGGGGTGTGTTTTGCAGAGGCCCTCCGATTGCACCGATCGGGTAATAAAGCGGCGGGGAGAAGCCGGCCGACGGATCACCTAACACCATTAATTGGTGTCGAGGCCTTTACCATTGAATTAGCTGTCCAGGCGCGGCGATGACAACGAGCACACACAAACGGCCGGGTCATGCAGGCGTGGAGCAGACACGCATGCATGGCCGGGCACGCATACAGATGACGCCGAGTTCGACCCAGCAGTCCACAGTTAGCCGGCAACGAGGCATCGCATGCAGGCAGAAGTGAGGCACGGGCATGCATGCACACGGCCGGGCACGCGCAGGCACGCATTCAGATCAAGACGCGACGGGTCAACGTATGGCTGCATGCATCGATTGATGCAGAGCCGGCTCCGTTCTTCCTTTTTAAAAAAAAAAAAGGCACAGCACGCAGCGCACGGAGGCAGAGCGTGCACGTCTCGCGCGGCATGCAGCTAGCTAGCTGTTGCACGCCATGCCTGCAAACTTTGGGCTATTTTGGCTCTCTCAGGCAAGAGAGCACGCATGTAGGCAGAACTGTGGCGAACTGGCGACGTCCCATCTTTCCCAAGGAGTCGTTAATGCACGTACGGTGGAGAGCTATTTTGGCCGGAGTTACATTTTAAGGGGCCGAGCATCTCTCCTCCTCCACTCCTAAAGTCCACTCCTCCGTTAGCTTCTCTCCTCCTCCACTCCTAAAGTCCACTCCTCCATTAGCTTCTCTCCTCCTCCACTATGCACCAACGCCAACGCAACGCGGCCCGCCAGCGAGCTCCCCGTAACCCTGCGGGTGCCCACGCACGTCCATCTTTTTTTTTTTTTTTTGGAAAAGGAGGAACGGCGCCCCCCGCCTCTGCATCGAGAAACGATGCACTCCATCTGACGAGAATCAGCTGACGGAGGAGGACGCGCGCGCACTTATCCGCACGAACACTCCCATGCCGGCTGCTTTACGCCTCTCGGAAGGTTGGAAGACCAACGTCGTCTTCGTCCCGGTGGCGCCGCGTCTCTCCTGCCAGGCGCGGGTCGACAACATCAACCAGTGTTACGAGAACATGCCGTGGGACATGAGCATCATCACCCCCAGGACGCCACGTTTTCGCGGTACTGGGACCAGCAAGTGGAGCTGGAGTACCTGGGGCTGCTCCTCGCCCACCGCACTGACAGCAACGTGCACTCCAGCGACACACAGTGTTCTGGCGAGATGTACCCGTCCCCGGTACAGCAGGACGAGGAGGAGGAAGAGGACTCGCCCGAGACAGAGTGGCACCCCTTGGCACCGCCAGAACCTGCCCCGACAGCAAACGCCTTATTCCTCCCATGTAATTGCGCCATTTGCAGCTGGGCACCTGCACAGCCAGGAACCTGCCCGAACTGCGGGTCCGAGGAGTGCCGCGACCTAGTTTAGCTTTTATTGACTGTAATAAATATTATCTTAAGTTCACTTAAGTTCACTTCAATATCTACCACATGTTGTCACAATATTACCTCAGGTTCATCCGAGAGGGGGAGTTTCGAGCTGTACGTGCACAACTTTCCTGCATAGCAAGCGATGCCGGTGAAACCAGTCACACCTCGGGTTGGGATCTTGGCTCTCTCCACCTCACGGAACATTTGCATACACATGATAGGACTCCATCTAGCCTTAGGTGGGATTCTTATGCTCCGGAGCCCTCGTTTCAATGAAACCCTTGCATGTTGACCGAAAAGTCAACTTTTCCGTCTACCCCTTCCACCGGCGTCGGAAGGGGGTGTCAAAATGGAATATTTTGTTTGGTTGTGTTAGGGTATGCCATAGGTACAGGGAGAACCAATATCTACCACTTGTAGTTGTCACAGTATTCCCTCGGGTTCGTCCGAAGGGGTAGTTTTGAGCTGTACGTGCAGAACCTTTCTGCGTAGCAAGCGATGCCGGTGAAACTGGTCACACCTCGGTTTGGGATTTTGGCTCTCTCCACCTCCCAATACACTTGTATAGACATGATATCACTCCATCTAGGCTTAGGTACGATTCTAATACTCCGAAGCCCCCGCTTTAGCGAAACCTTTGCATGTTGACCGAAAAGTCAACTTTTCCGTCTACCCCTTCCACCGGCGTCGGAAGGGGGTGTCCCAATGGAATATTTTGTTTGGTTGTGTTAGGGTATGCCATAGGTACATGGAGAACCAATATCTACCACTTGTAGTTGTCACAGTATTCCCTCGGGTTCGTCCGAAGGGGGAGTTTTGAGCTGTACGTGCAGAACCTTTCTGCGTAGCAAGCGATGCCGGTGAAACCGGTCACACCTCGGTTTGGGATTTTGGCTCTCTCCACCTCCCAATACACTTGTCTAGACATGATATCACTCCATCTAGGCTTAGGTACGATTCTGATACTCCGAAGCCCCCGCTTTAGCGAAACCCTTGCATGTTGACCGAAAAGTCAACTTTCCCGTCTACCCCTTCCACCGGCGTCGGAAGGGGGTGTCCCAATGGAATATTTTGTTTGGTTGTGTTAGGGTAGGCCATAGGTACAGGGAGAAAAATATCTACCACTTGTAGTTGTCACAGTATTCCCTCGGGTTCGCCCAAAGGGGGAGTTTTGAGCTGCACGTGTACAACCTTCCTGCGTAGCAAGTGATGCCGGTGAAACCGGTCACTCCTCGGGTTGGGATCTTGGCTCTCTCCACCTCCCAACACACTTGTATAGACATGATAGGACTCCATCTAGGCTTAGGTGGGAGTCCAATGCTCCGGAGCCTCCGCTTCAACAAAACCCTTGCATGTTGACCGAAAAGTCAACTTTTCCGTCTACCCCTTCCACCGGCATCGGACGGGGGTGTCACAATAGAATATTTTGTTTGGTTGTGTTAGGGTAGGCCATAGGTACATGGAGAACCAATATCTACCACATGTAGTTGTCACGGTATTCCCTCGGGTTCGTCCGAAGGGGTAGTTTTGAGCTGTACGTGCAGAATCTTCCTGCATATCAAGCGATGGCGGTGAAACCGGTCATACCTTGTGTTGGGATCTTGGCTCTTTCCACCTCCTAGCACACTTGTATAGACATGATAGGACTCCATCTAGGCTTAGGTGGGATTCCGATGCTCCAGAACCCCCGCTTCAGCGAAACCCTTGCATGTTGACCGAAAAGTCAACTTTTCCGTCTACCCCTTCCACCGCCTGACGGAAGGGGGTGTCCCAATGGAATATTTTGTTTGGTTGTGTTAGGGTAGGCCATAGGTACAGGGAGAACAAATATCTACCACTTGTAGTTGTCACAGTATTCCCTCGGGTTTGTCCGAAGGGGGAGTTTTGAGCTATACGTGTAGAACCTTCCTGCGTAGCAAGCGATGCCGGTGAAACCGGTCACACCTCGGGTTGGGATCTTGGCTCTCTCCACCTCCCAACACACTTGTATAGATATGATAGGACTCCTAGCACAGTTTTTTTGCAAACGAGGTGGAAATGACTGAAGACCAAGTCGCGCATCTCCGAAGGCAAGTTGCTGGACCATAGCCTTCTATACCGCACTACGTCTGTAGGATGACAAAGTATAATGTCTTCCCTAGGAAGGCAAAGGTGGTAAACATCGGATTCTTTTACTCTTCTTATGCACATTAATCTTAGTCAACAGCTAACTTTATACTTCTCGTCCAGTACTTCTCAATTCAGTTCAGCCAGGCCTACCTCAACCGGTATACGCCAATGCATCGACTTCCTGTCATATGCACCGACAATGCCGATGCTCAAGATGTTAAGTTCTTCAAGGGCAAGAAAGAAGATGCCGAGACGAAAACCAACTGGCCAAAGGTTGTCAATTTAGCTGGAATCTAGGAGGGTGCTATGTGTGTCTTCACCTTCTACAATGGAAGAGATGTCTTTATTTGTTCTGTTGTTTGCCTCAACTGAGGTAAACTACCTTGCTCTTTAATTAGATGATGTCAACTTGCTATGCTTGCCACTGAGGCTCACTGTTATTGTTTTATCTGTTTGTGTTGCATGTGCCTGCTTTTATGGATTAGAATTGATGTGCATGCTCCCTGGTATGGTGTGGTGATTCTTTTGGACTGTCTTTGCAAGATGAAGCTTATTTTGCGTTCGTTCTATATTCCGTGTGGCGATGATTAAACAGTGCACTCGATCTTGATGAGATTATTAGCATTTACCTAGTGTTGTGTACAACCACATTGGTTCTGCATCTTCCTTGGTAAATGCTCGATAATCTCATTGATTTTGTTGGTGCTTATTATTATGAGGATACTTTTCTTGTTTTCTATTGCTAAACATCTGTGCTTGATACATGTGCCAATGATTAAACTGTCTCTGCCGATGATTAATATGTAGCAATGTGTCCAGCAGGTTGGCTACCATAGCAAATAGCATGCACAATTAGTTCAGATGTGCCTCTTTTTACTATGGTAGGCATATCTGTTAGAATTATTGCGTGTCATTTGTATGTACCATGGTTGGCAATGAGGCTCACTATTACTGTTTTATCTGTTTTGTTGCATGTGCCGATGATTAGACTGTGCAATGTTAAAATTCAAAAAGCAAAGATGGGCACCCAAGGGAAGGAGGTGATAAAGAATTAACCCAGCAAGGGGAAGAGGGAACGAAGGAGCAACTGACCATGAATTAAGAGACCAGACAATGAGCGAACGGGAAGAAGAGCAACGGATTCATATAAAAATGGCACCGGACAATGAGAATGGAAACGAGCAGCTGACCATGATTTATAGAAAATTGACACTGACATGAGAATGAATGCCTCCCATCACAGCCGCGGCGGCGCACCCTAACGACGGCACACTCACACTGTGTTAATCCAGCTGCTCTGACTGCTCGACCTGCATAGGCGAAGGAAACATGCAAATCGGGACAAGAGAGAGAGAGAAGAGAGAGGAGGCGATGGAATAGAACGAGAGAGTTCCAAGAACGCAGATGGATAAATAAGCATGAGAGAACGAGAGAGGAGGTGATGGAATAAACGAGAGAGTTCCAGGAATGCAGATGGATAAGCGTTCAAGTGGCACTCCCTAGAACGAACATGTGATGACCTTGCCCTGCAATGATAGAGAGTGCTGGACTCTTTCATTAAACTGGATCGTGAGCTGTATGTGTATTAGATTATTTAACCTATAATAAGCAACTCCAACGGTTCCTTAAAAATCCTTCCAACCAATTTTTTTAGCTTCACGTAACTTTTAGGAGAAATTGGCCGAAAGCAACTTTTGTCAGTTCCTGTAAACATTTTCCCCTAAATCTATTTTATTTCATTTTTATTCAACAAAGCTACCTAAGTGGCCTATGGCCCACCAGTCGGTGACATGTGTGAAGGCTACCGGCGGGCGACGAGGTAGGCGCGTGGAGGCCACCGAAGAGGGGCAGCGCGGGGAGGCGCGGTCGTGGGTGGCGGCATGACTGGCGGCCGTGCAGCGGTGTTCCGGTGAGGTTCCAACAGGGCGGCGGTGTTCCGACGGGCCTTGCGTGGAAGTTTCATAGGGATACATTCCCGTCAAAAATATACGGAAAGGACATCTTCCTGTCAACCTTCAGGAAGAAGAGGCCTCTTTTATGGGATTCTCTCTAAAGGAAAAGACTATTTACGAAAACTGTTGGATAAGTTTTGTCCCAACTTTCCGTAAATGACGGTTATTTAGGTTGGAGTTGTTCTCACATGGGATGTGCACTTCATTGCCATCATTACTAAACGCTACCGAAACAATGCTACAATCCCATCATTCTCCCGATGACGGCTCGATCCCAAAAACATCGACACCATTCCTCCTGTGAAGTGGAGAAAAGACTTCACACTTTTGAAACGCACTGTGTAATTGTAGTTTTTTTCTTTCACAATTGGGGAGCTGGCGGGGCAGTTTAATTTTAATCTTTACTTAAATTACTTATGTAATTCCAATAAGAACCTGAGAAATTCTTAAATAATTGGGGGCTAAGCATACACCAACCATTTTAGACGGAGTAGCGCACCCATGCCCAGCTCGACGAGATTAGCTTTTTAAGTTACATTGGTGCATTTCAATGTAGGTGTCGTGCGGTGGTCGAGCTCATCACTTTAAGATTGGCCACGTTCAAACAAGTTTTAATCAGGTGAAACTTGTAACCTTCGTTAGTGTGGGAAGGCGGATAAGTTTTAACACAGATAGGGTGCCTTATATTGAAACAGAGGACGTGAATCTGTGTGTGCGCGTGGTGTCTTGAGACATTCTAATTGAGTTTAGGCGCATATCATATTTATTTTTGTTCTGTTGCAACGCACGGGCATGTTTGCTAGTTATGTATAAAGTGAAAAACGGTTCGAGGGTGTTGGGGGTGGGGGGGGGGGGAGAGGGGGGGGGGGGGGATGCACCGAAACACTCCCCATTATTATGACTTTTCACGTGGCATGTCAGTGGCGACGTGGCTCTCTTCAACAGTATATATGAGGCACAAAACTGAATCTAGCCAACCCGCTTTTCTACCTCAGTTTGATTAGATAATTAATTTTAAATACGGTGGTTAGACCAAAGTGATGTGTCACCACCAAAAAATATCCTCTGAACTTTGGAGTGCCCAACCCGATGAGTTATACATCGCGAAGAATGCATAACGATCATCCACACTTCGGCAATTGAAGGCGTCATCGGCTTGCTGACGTGCTAGCCTTCATTGATTGGTCTTGGCAACTATGATGAAAATTATTGTTCTAGCCGTCTGCAGCCGGAGGTGGCGACGGCGGTGTGAGGGTGTGTTTCCCTTCTTTATGAATCATAGCTTGTAATGTTTAAAATAATAGGATGGAATCTCGTGAGAAAAACGCTTCGCTCGCTCCCCTTGCGACCCAAGGAGCCAACACCAAACACCGCCCGTACAAACCTCCCCTGCCGCGGTGGCGGCGGGCCCCATCATTGAAGGAGTTGGGGATTCCGTGCTCGGTTCAAAAGGTGGAGATCGACCCGTGTGGGGTGTCGCCGATGGGGGAGATGAAGACATGGAGGCAGCCATGTGGTCTACACAAGTTGCCGATTTAACATCCGACGCACACGCATACAGTTCCGACTAACTTATATGTGTCATCGGGAACGTGTACGCATAATTACTTTTATCTATAATCCATCTATGTATCTATGTTTTTTCCGGATATTCATATATGACGTTCATGCATATCCTGTCAATGTGGATTGTCTACACAAGTGTACGTGTCTTTTGACTGAAGATAAAGCGCAAAAAACAATACAGTGTGTATGTGACAGCGGATTTGGAACCCAGTCAAACTGGCCCATAGCTACCGCTAGACCTGTATGCTTAGACTGCTAGCGAGTCGCATTCATGGTGCACTAGTACCATGTGCGTTTCACCTCATAGTGCCCATATATATAGATGTTCTCGATTGCTTAGCCATCCAGCTGCAACCTGCAAACTTCTTCTACTCCATATATACTCTCATAGGTTGCTGGTTAATTTGCTTCGGTTACATAGAGCCAGAGCCAAAATGGTACATGTTCTTTCCCCTCATACATGCAGGTTTGTTTTTCAGTTCCAGTAGTAATTAAATTGATGGTGTTTTTTTTTTGGTTAATTCAGAGCAAGCCTGTGAAGATTGGGCCATGGGGTGGCGCCGGCGGCGATGAGAGAAATGTCCAGGCGACGCCCTGCCGGTTGGCTAGCGTGACCATCTATAGCGGAGAAGGAATTGACGGGATTTCCTTCACCTACCTGGGCAGCGATTATGTTCAGTACACCGAGGGCCCGTGGGGTCGCACTCTCAACACGGAAAACACGGTGTGTGGAATTGTTTTCCTTTTCTTAATTTCTCTCTAGTAAAACAATTATTATTGCTTTATCTTGTGCGATCTATATATATATATATATATATATCCAAACCGAACGGCTAGCTAGGCTTACTGTAAAGAACGTACGTACCTCTTACTACATGAATTTCATGCAGATCACTCTTGACCCTATGGACTATGTCACAGAAATCTCGGGCACGTTTGGTACAGCTTATGACAATAACATCGTTACCTCTCTCAAAATTGCCACCTTCAACGACAACGATCCCGTAACATATGGTACACCGAACGGAACTCCTTTCCAAATCCCTGTACTTGATGGTGGTAGGGTCGTCGGCTTCTTCGGACGCTCTGGCGACTTGCTCGATGCAATTGGGGTATATGTCATTCCTTGAACGGATCTTCTCTCCGTTCACCTACTCACTGGAGGATGGAAGGAGTATACATGATGTACCACATGCATCACGTGTCTGTTACCAATAAATTAACTTGTTGTATGTTTCATGTTTTCACGTTGAAGTTTATTTTATTACTACTATCACTTGTGTAAAGTGCTTTGCAGGGCACTGTAGCATATGTGTTCCCATCATGGTGACCTACTAGTATGTGTGTGTGAATCCTGGTGTAGGTCACCTGGCTGATTAGCAAATATGAATAAAGGAAAATAATCTAATTCTACCGCCTGATGCGCCCCATTCACAGCTAAGGCCCCGCTAAGTTGTGGTAGTATTCTTCTAAATTTTTCAAAGTTCACTAAGGATTCAGATAGGAGGCTGACACCCAGTTGTCCTCAAAGGGAAGTATCTTGCGTTCATATCACCGAGCGAAAATGGTGGTTGCCTCGATGCGAGCGATTTAGAGACCTTGTTTTTACTTGAAAAACGAAACAATAACTGAAGTATAACAGTTTTACTATAGCTAAACGAACGAAACAGTAAGAAGCCATCTTGGCCGTATATGTGAAGCATCATGAACACTTGGACATGGTCGCTTCTCCAACTGCTTCTCTCTGCAGTGTCTGTAGGTTCAGAATTCAGATAGGAGCCAGACACTCTGTTCCTCCTTGCCACTCGTCCACCATCCTGCATCCTTTTCTGTATCTTGGCTTCTTATCACCAAGTGTGCCTATGAAATCTTTAACTGTGTGTCTGATTTTGAAGCCGAGCTCCGAACCAACGGAACGTGAGTTGCCTGAAAAAGTCCGGTACAGTTTCTGAATTAATGAAGTTGTGATACATCCACCCGAATTACTGAACATTTTCCCCGAAATAGGCTTTCGTCCCGCTTTATAAATAAAGCAACCGACCATACAAGAGTTTGCAAACACATGAAAATAAACCGCTGGGCAACAGCAAAACATGCCCAACAAGAAAGTAAGATACAACTCTCAAACACGCTAAGGGAAAAACATCGAAGCGACGAAGCGAGGAGGTAGCCATCACGCCCGGCATTCCACACCTTGGAAGAAGAATGGCAACTCCCAAACACCAACACCCCGCCCAAAGATCGCTGGGTGCACAAGCAGCACCTTCGGGAAGGACGGAGACGTCGAGACGCCGCTACTGCCCAGACCAGCGGACTGGTCCTAGGGTTTCCCCAGCACTCAGCAGGTAACGGAAGAGGGGTAGCCCGAACGCCCACCAAGGAGGAGTGACGACGCCCACGAGCGCCGCCGCGTCGGAGCTGGACAAGCCAGCAGGGATTTCTCCCGATCCCAAAACCGTCCCAAAAATCTCGAGCGGAGGTGCGCGAAGGGAAGCAAAGCCATCTCTCCCGAGGGAATGCCTCGTATCTGCCTCGACATGGAACGTACCGCGGTGCTAGAACCAGGCCCGCCTGGCCCGATTCTAGCCCGGGCGTGAAACAGGACAGGGAGAAGGATCCCGGCAGAGGGCCACCGTCGAGGAACACAACTGCAGCAGCCACCCACGCCCGCGCCTTGCGCCAGGCCTGCAGCCCCTAGGGCCCAGATCTAGGCCCGCCTGGCCCAGATCACGCCCATGAGCGTACACAGCGGCTGTCATCGTCCTGCCGCTGTCCGGCCGCCGAAGTCCCGGCCCCGCCTCCTCACGCCACCGTGCCCTGCCACCGAAGCATAGGGCGGCCGGATCTGGTTGAGACGGACCCGAGGCCCGCCAACGAGATACCCGCCGCCACGGGGCGCCACCACGTCGCTCGCGTACTGCGCCACCGGCCACCGCCGTCCTTGCCGTGTCTACTTCGTCCAAAGCCGCGTCGCCGAAGCCCTGAGCTCCTGCCCGTGTCGACGCAGATCTGGAGCGTCCGCCCTTTTGTTGCTGAGAGGCGGGACCACGAGGCGCCCCGCCTCCATCGTCGGTACCACGAGCTTTGCCCGACTGCTTCCTCCGACGGGGCGAGGAGGGAGGGGGAAGGAAAGGGGAGGGCCGGCGGCGAGACTTAGGGTTTCCCCCGTGTCGCCTCTGCGAGGGACGCGGGGGACGAGAGACGGGATTCTGTCTGTGTCGAATTACTGAACATAACGATTTATATGATCGACTGAGAGGTTTTTGTTTCTGGGGGCTCTATCCACGGGAAATTAAAGTGTTTTCATGATTACCTGGAAATGGTGTTTCAGGCGTTGGTCACATTATTAACTCCTTTACCTATCTTTCCTAGTTAATGATCTGCCATGGCATTGTCCGAAAACTCCCTACCACTCTGCCAGGGGCAGACGCTAACCAATAGCTTCAGAGCTTAACTTGTGTCCAATCTGATGACTTTGAAAGGATGAATGAAGCTGCCATTGCGGCACACACCGGCATCAATGAATGGTGTGACTCGGCCATTGCGGCATTGACAAAGGAGAGCAGGCATGAAGATAGCTTAGTTGTCATCTATGCCACGAGGGGGGCATGGAAAGAGAGAAACATGAGGGTTTTCCAGAACACGACACTCTTGCCCGACGTGATTTTTGTAGCCCTAGTTCAGGAGGAGATTTTGCAGCGGGCTTATGCTCACACCCAAGATCCCGGAGACCACAACACCAATGTCGTCGCGGCATAGTGTTCGTTTTTATTTTTCTTGTTTTCGCTGCCCCTCGGAGAAACCCGGGGCTCTCCTGTACATAAACACTCTTTTCTAAGCTAATCGGAAGCCAGATCGACTGCCTTTAACCTAAAATAAATATCTTCACGTAACATAGTAATAGCTTTAGATAATGTAGAAGCCTTGTTAATCTGAAGAACTTTGATTTTGTTTAATCTGAAGATTTTCGTTTGATCTAGCTAATTAATCTCTGCGTATCCTGGCGGTTTAGGCTAAGTCATTACAACCTGCCAAGTCTTTTTAACCACGTTATTGATCTTTGGTTGTCAAACGCTGCGTGAACGCTAAAATACATTGACACGGAATTAATTTTCCTTGAGTTCTGTTGCGTCAGCTCCATGTTGTCAGACAGCAGAACAAGGGGCAGTTGATCGATTATGCTCCATTCGAGACCGGGCGGTAATCTGACTAAAATCTGCACATACAAGATCCTCTACTCGGTTCTGGGTGTAGTTTAGTCATTTCGCGCCCACTCTCTTTGTCCGGAGAAACTCCCTGTACAAACTTTGTTCTGGTTTCAGCTCTGACGTCTTGAAGTTGGTATGGTTGCTATCGCTATTCGCCTCGTATCCCTCAATGATGCAAGTATAGTAGTATCAAACTATGACACGTGAGTACTATGGTATCTCTATAATAGACGGAGCCGGAAATGGCTGGAGGTATAGTGGGCATTGCCAAATTTGTAAACCGATATTACATTCCAGAGGAACATATGCAATTATAATAACCATTCGCATGAACAACAAGGGGGGCTTATAATTTGTATGTTTACGCAAAGAAGTCGAGAACACAAGTAATATTTGAATGAAGGATGATACATTTTGGGTACGGGTCTACAGGATCAAATGTGTGTCCCATCTCATCATTAACTATTTGGGCTACGAAGAGTGCTTTCATCAAGCTCCATGCGGCGGGCCTCAGCATGACATCTAAGATGGCGTCCCACGTCGTGGGCTGGTTCCCTAGCCAAAATTCTTTCTCCATTGCAGTAAAAATGTTTGAGGTCAGGTCGTACTCCTTCTCATCATAGAACAACACCACAGACATGGTTCCCCAGTTTTGGATGAAGTCGGTGCGCACTTCCTCCAGGTGTGTCTCTGCGTTGAGATTTTGGGTAAATATCTTAGCTCCACTAGCTATGAGTGCAGATAAGACTCGCCAAAACCCATCTCTATCCATGTGAGCCCTTCAGAGAGCTCACCGTACACTCAAATTTAGTACGACTGTCCTACTCTATTCAGAAATGCTAGGAATATAAATTATCATGATTTTGTTTTCCTCCAACATCTTAGATAGACTAAAGCTAAGATATATGCAAACGTGTCTTCATATCACATTGTCTATGACATCCTAGGGCAGTGTATATATAATACTTGTACGCATTTCTATTCTTTGAGCTCTTCTAACGAAACAAACATATTGTGATCATGGGGTATAGGTTCGTTAAGCCATATTTATCATGTGAGCAAATTCTAAAGTTATGTGGCATTCTAATTGAATGCTTAGTTCCCGGGACTTTTGCCAAAACAAAGTGAAAGGAAATATGATGTTTGGTTGCTGGGAAATCACATCAAAGGAATAGTGTGAAGTTCCTAAGTGAATGAGTGGTTGAACGACAATTGCATTTGCAAATAGGTCAATCATGAATGATCTGTAGTAACCAACTTTCATGTTGCAGAACTTTTATGCATGTTATCTTAGTTTTCGTCGTACATACCATCACTCGACTATGAAGCGAAACAAAGAGTTGTCCAACCAAGTCCTTTGCTTTATAAACATGCATGTAATGGAAATCGAATCATTTTACCTATGGTTTCTACTCTCCTTACCAATATCAGCATATCATAGCAAATAAATAGTAGAAAACAATAGAGAAAGTGAGGTGAAAATGAGAAATAATTGATACTGAATGAAAGTTCATGTACAAAATCCACATAAGATCTAAGTAAATGGGAATCTTCTTCTTTCTACTCTTCTTGAAAAGGGCAAGAAACATCAACATCACCATGGCATAAGGAAATAAAGGACATGATCTACTCCATTTGTAAATATAAAGAGTATATAGCCTGGCCCGCACAAGTTCACATCCATGTGCAATCTTAAAATTATATGGATGACGCGGAAACATTGCCGTTTGCAACAATTACAATTTCAAGTCTTCATTTGGAAACTCAGAAATCTTACGGTATGTTCACTTGTATTTTGTAGGAAACTATCAATTGGGCACATAAAATTTTCTAGTGTATCATCGCCATTACTATACAATATGAACATATCGAAACCGGAATACATCTCAAAAAGAAAAAAAAATAGGACAAATAAATTTCCTCGGTAGAGCTGCCTAAGTAGAAAATACAATGTGCGTACTTTTTAAAAGAACCCGAAAAGCATAACCAGAATTGCGGAGGCTAGATACTACCAGCAAGGAAGGTAACGAAAATTAGTTAGTCCAAAGGTGTTTATCAGTCAGTTGATATACGTGCAAGCAAGCAGATGGGTGTCCGAATTGTCTTTATGTGGCCAGACCCGATCAGATCGTGGAGGTGGAACCGCACGTTTAGAGGTGATGACCTCAACCTTGTCTTCTCCAGTGAAGAACTGAACAACTTGGTAACGGGGTTCAATGGACACAATGATGCGATGGGGGACTGAAAAACTTATATATTCTACATGTAGAGCATGATGTCAACAACTTGGTAATGGGTTCACTGGCTACAATTTATGATCTCAATTCCATCGATACAATCTTGATTACACAAAATCCATATAGAAGAATTTATGGTCTCAATAACAACTGGATGCCAAAACACGTCCTAGGTGACCAACCCTAGCTCCCGGACGGCTAGGCTTTGGCCCAACCCACCTATGGCCAATGAACCGTGGGTAGCGTCGGCTTGTGCGCTTGGGCCTTTTTCCCTCTTCAGACGTTCTCGTAGTCCAATACCAAATTCCGCCCAATCAGGGACATTTCAATAACGTTGTGGATGAGCTCCAAAACGTCGCCCAGGGCCATCCGCAACGTTTTACGCAACGAAAAAGAAACGTATCTGATCGACTATCACGGATGAGTCTGCGACGTTTATGTGACCCGGAGAACGTCGAGGCTATCTGTGACATTCAGCCAATCGTTGCGAGCAGCTGGGCCGTCCGGCCCCGGCCCAATAAGCGGCAACGTTTTTATGTCCTCACTGTCGGCTGACACGTGGCAAAGGAGGACCTGACGGCCGTTAGCGTAATCTTCTGACGTCACATTACACGCAGCATACGTCATTAAGATTGCAACGTTTTTTTTCCCGTCACGAGTAGATACTGTTAAGGCCACGGTTCTGACATCACCGATCCCGTTCATGACGTCATAATCACCGATCCCGTTCATGACGTTTTTTTCGTCGCAGCCTCGACCAATCAGGTGAAACCATGTGGACCAGTCCAAATACGCCACATGGAAACCTATCTGCGACGAACTGATATCGTCGTGGTATGAGATGACGCAACAAGCTGACGACACGTGGAACAATCATAGCTCGCCCCGTGGTCTTCTTCTGGGACGAAATCTGCTCGTCGTGGGCTACGGGGCGACGTATTTTTTCGTCGCGAAGCAAGCGGCAAAGCGACGGCACGTGTACCAAACACACGGTGCCACGTAGAGTCTTTTCCGTGACGTTTTGTTTCGTCATGGAACTGCCCAATCATACGGCATACGGCGCCACGTGCCCTGATTTAGGCCTCCTTTTACGTTACGGTACTACGACGTTTGTTTTCATGCCAGATGGGTGCTTAAATGATCGTTCGAATTGACCTTTCTGTGTTCCGTATGCAAAAAAGCAAACCACATAGCAGGCATCAAATACAGAAATTCAAGCACTACTCATTTTTTACAGAAAAGCAAACCAACATACAGAAATTCAGTTTTCAGCAACATAACCACAGTTTCAATTACCACATATGCGCCGAGCCAACTGCTGAAGTAGGGCAACTCCTTCTTGTTGCGACTTATTTAGCTCGTCTTGTTGCTTCCGCATTTGTTGCATTTCAACTGCAAACTGGAGCTTCTGCATTCCCCAGCCTCAAATCAGCAATTGTGATGCACATATTCGCATCCCCCCTCTCTCAACATCAGGTTGCACTTCAAGTTCAGACTTTGAAATCCTTGTTTACACACGGGTTTTCTTCGACAAAGTATGCTTTCCACTCTCCAGCATGACAGCTTCAGTATCATCCTCATCCTTTGAAGCAGATTGCGACATCATCCTTTTGTTGCTTGCCTATCAAGCATGCAAAGAAAATAGATGAAAATAGCAGATTACAAGCATGTACAGAAAATAGATGAAACTAGCAGATGACCAGCAATGTACAGAAAATAGATGAAAAATAGCAGATGACAAGCATGTCAGGAACATAGATGGAAACCATGTTGAAATGACAACGACAACCTTAATTAGCTTGCCAAAACGTCTTATAGCATGGAATAGATGAAGTAGCACAAAATATATGGCACAAAAGTAATCAAACTGTTCAACACAAGATAAGTAAGCTGCGCCCTAGTTGTTTTTTCGATAAAGGGAGTTTTTAATACTTAAATAGTTTTAAGCATTACACCCTAGTTGTTGTGATATCATGGATGAATGTTGAGCTACCGGATTAGGTAATAACCTGCAGCTCATTGTCCCCACTGGATAGTGATTGACATGAGACGTCTCCTTCACTGGAATCTGATTCCTCTTCAACATCATCCTCAGGAATGTACTCAGATCCAGAGTCTTTCTTCTTGATATTTTTCGGTGTGAATACAGTAGGACATGAAAGAAGACTTGCTAAAGACTTTACACCCAGTTGATGCATCCTTGCATTGTTTGCCATGATAGTTCTGGCACGCTCTTCTTCCATGGGGTGTAGTGGTGATCCTAACATGAATAAAGAACTCAAAGTAAGCTACAAATATAACACTTGATAAGAACCTAATACAACATAAAAAATTAAGGTACTCATCTTGTAAGAACAGTCCAGTATAATTAATATAAATTCTGATCGCAACTAAGACTGATAGGATCATAAGCAAAGTGACATTAAACCTAATAGTATACAAGCTGGAAATAAGCAAACTTTTACCATACAAAAACAAAGTTGATAATTTTATTTTTATTTTTTATGCAAGAAGGCCCCCCTTCTGATTTCCATTAAAAGAAACCATGCAGTCTTTTGTTACAACTCTACTACGAAAGCAAATAAGAAAAAAAAAGAAAAAAAAAGGAGCATCAGGAGGGCAACACACCCATTTCCGCTACAGATTTGTCAGAATTAACAAATGGACAAGCCTCTGTTTACCACTATATAAAATTATAAATGCAAAGCCAAGAACAAAGCTGGATATAAGGAAACATCAATCATACAACTAAACAATTTAGAGAGATTTATTACATCAAACATTAGCAGGATAATTAAGAAGCATCGATCAAACAATTTAGAGAGAGATTAATTGCATCGAACATAAGAAGGATAATAAGGAAGCATCACACATACAATTAAATAGACAAACAATTTAGAGAGAATAATTGCCTGCGGCTTTAGGGCCTTCTGTCTTACTGTGTTTCTCGCCTTCAACCTTTACTCGTCTCAGCGTGGTTGCAGACATTGACGGTGAAGTTGCGGCGAGGTTGGAGACGAGGTGGCAGATCTGGACGTACGGCGAGGTTGGTGGCGAGGTGGCACACCAACGAGCACGACGGCGAGGTGGCAGATCTGGACATACGGCGAGGTTGGTGACGATGTGGCAGACCGGTGAGCACGATGGCGAGGTGGCGGGTCTGGACGGCGACCTGGGCGGCGTGAGGGCAGATCTGGAGGGCGATCTCCACGGCGACATGGGAGATCTGGCAAGCGAGCTATACGGCGAGGTGTAAGAGGAGGATGGGATCTGGTCTGGGAGGACGGGGAGGAGAAATTTCAAAGTACGAATAGAGGGGGAGTAGTTGATTCTTTCGGCGAGGGCCGAGGGGATAAGGGAGGGTTTCGGAAAGATTACAAAAATGCCCTCCGCGATAAAGTTTGACCGTTGTGTGCGGGAGGGCTGAGAAGTAATATCCTTGCACGAAAAAAATTGGGTGGGCTGTCCTGGCGCGAAATTTTTGGAGCGACGCGAAATTTTTGTGGAAGTGTGGGAAACTATGCTAGCCGTCGGATGCTGATGGGTGGCTTAAACAAATTGACAATTTATGCAATAATTTACTAAAGGGACCTTGTGAAGAAGTAAGGAAGTATGCAATAATTTTGGAGTTGAGGTTGTCGGGCATAAAACGCGTTAGAATATGCAGAACGGTTCTCTGTGAAACCAACAGTAATTAAAGAACAACAGGTAACTGAGTACTTGCAACACAAGACAAATTAACTTAATTATAGAGTAGCAAAACACAATCACAGCACACAGACGTGTCGACAAGTAAAACACGACGAGTCGACGACGTAGTAGGTTACAGAGATGCTCTATAAGCACACTAGTTGTCGCGATGAAGGACACGAACAACCGGACGCAACAGTGGGACGGACGCGTTCCAGAGGAGCAAAGGGTTGACCTGGTGGGAGCACACCAGGATGTCGTTCAGCCAGAAGAGGCCGCCGTGCAGATTTTCTCCCGCGCCATGCTCCCAAAGCCTGGCGTAGACCCCGCCGCCATCCTTGCCGTGGTCGATGATGAACATGCGCCTATCGATGTACCTTGCGCCAAGCACGATGTGCGCGGCGCTCCAAGCGGAGATATTTCCACCAACGGCGAAGAACTGCAGCACGTTCGAGGAGTCATGGGCATCGGGGCGACCTGAAGCGGTTCCTCCCCGATCAGCTCGATGGTCGTCCCCAGATGCAGAGGCCGGGGGTATATCCTCCTTTTCTAAACAAAAGCTCGATGGTCGTCCAGGCCATGGCGCGCGCAGCGAGCACAAAGCTGATCGCTTGTGTTTTGCACAAGCTATCTATTCGAGACGTGGTGATGAGGGGGTGTGTTTTGCAGAGGCCCTCCGATTGCACCGATCGGGTAATAAAGCGGCGGGGAGAAGCCGGCCGACGGATCACCTAACACCATTAATTGGTGTCGAGGCCTTTACCATTGAATTAGCTGTCCAGGCGCGGCGATGACAACGAGCACACACAAACGGCCGGGTCATGCAGGCGTGGAGCAGACACGCATGCATGGCCGGGCACGCATACAGATGACGCCGAGTTCGACCCAGCAGTCCACAGTTATCCGGCAACGAGGCATCGCATGCATGCACACGGCCGGGCACGCGCAGGCACGCATTCAGATCAAGACGCGACGGGTCAACGTATGGCTGCATGCATCGATTGATGCAGAGGCCGGGGGCTCCGTTCTTCCTTTTAAAAAAAAAAAAAGGCACAGCACGCAGCGCACGGAGGCAGAGCGTGCACGTCTCGCGCGGCATGCAGCTAGCTAGCTGTTGCACGCCATGCCTGCAAACTTTGGGCTATTTTGGCTCTCTCAGGCAAGAGAGCACGCATGTAGGCAGAACTGTGGCGAACTGGCGACGTCCCGTCTTTCCCAAGGAGTCGTTAATGCACGTACGGTGGAGAGCTATTTTGGCCGGAGTTACATTTTAAGGGGCCGAGCATCTCTCCTCCTCCACTCCTAAAGTCGACTCCTCCGTTAGCTTCTCTCCTCCTCCACTCCTAAAGTCCACTCCTCCATTAGCTTCTCTCCTCCTCCACTATGCACCAACGCCAACGCGACGCGGCCCGCCAGCGAGCTCCCCGTAACCCTGCGGGTGCCCACGCACGTCCATCTTTTGTTTTTTTTTTTTTTTTTTTGGAAAATGAGGAACGGCGCCCCTGGCCTCTGCATCGAGAAACGATGCACTCCATCTGACGAGAATCAGCTGACGGAGGAGGACGCGCGCGCACTTATCCGCACGAACACTCCCATGCCGGCTGCTTTACGCCTCTCGGAAGGTTGGAAGACCAACGTCGTCTTCGTCCCGGTGGCGCCGCGTCTCTCCTGCCAGGCGTGGGTCGACAACATCAACCAGTGTTACGAGAACATGCCGTGGGACATGAGCATCATCACCCCCAGGACGCCACGTTTTCGCGGTACTGGGACCAGCAAGTGGAGCTGGAGTACCTGGGGCTGCTCCTCGCCCACCGCACTGACAGCAACATGCACTCCCGCGACACACAGTGTTCTGGCGAGATGTACCCGTCCCCGGTACAGCAGGACGAGGAGGAGGAAGAGGACTCGCCCGAGACAGAGTGGCACCCCTTGGCTCCGCCAGCAAACGCCTTCTTCCTCCCATGTAACTGCGCCATTTGCAGCTGGGCACCTGCACAGCCAGGAACCTGCCCGAACTGCGGGTCCGAGGAGTGCCGCGACCTAGTTTAGCTTTTATTGACTGTAATAAATATTATCTTAAGTTCACTTCACTTTGAATGAATTATCTTTATTTTGAATGAAGTTTGATTGAAACTCCCTAAATTTCAGCTCCGAAGGGGGTGTCCCAATGGAATATTTTGTTTGGTTGTGTTAGGGTAGGCCATACGTACATGGAGAACCAATATCTACCACATGTTGTCACAATATTACATCAGGTTCATCCGAGAGGGGGAGTTTCGAGCTCTACGTGCACAACTGTCCTGCGTAGCAAGTGATGCCGGTGAAACCGGTCACACCTCGGGTTGGGATCTTGGCTCTCTCCACCTCACGGAACACTTGCATACACATGATAGGACTCCATCTAGCCTTAGGTGGGATTCCTATGCTCCGGAGCCCTCGCTTCAACGAAACCCTTGCATGTTGACCGAAAAGTCAACTTTTCCGTCTACCCCTTCCACCGGCGTCGGAAGGGGGTGTCAAAATGGAATATTTTGTTTGGTTGTGTTAGGGTATGCCATAGGTACATGGAGAACCAATATCTACCACTTGTAGTTGTCACAGTATTCCCTCGGGTTCGTCCGAAGGGGGAGTTTTGAGCTGTACGTGCAGAACCTTTCTGCATAGCAAGCGATGCCGGTGAAACCGGTCACACCTCGGGTTGGGATTTTGGCTCTCTCCACCTCCCAATACACTTGTATAGACATGATATCACTCCATCTAGGCTTAGGTACGATTCTGATACTCCGAAGCCCCCGCTTTAGCGAAATCCTTGCATGTTGACCGAAAAGTCAACTTTCCCGTCTACCCCTTCCACCGGCGTTGGAAGGGGGTGTCCCAATGGAATATTTTGTTTGGTTGTGTTAGGGTAGGCCATAGGTACAGGGAGAACAAATATCTACCACTTGTAGTTGTCACAGTATTCCCTCGGGTTCGCCCAAAGGGGGAGTTTTGAGCTGCACGTGTACAACCTTCCTGCGTAGCAAGTGATGCCGGTGAAACCGGTCACTCCTCGGGTTGGGATCTTGGCTCTCTCCACCTCCCAACACACTTGTATAGACATGATAGGACTCCATCTAGGCTTAGGTGGGATTCCAATGCTCCGGAGCCTCCGCTTCAACGAAACCCTTGCATGTTGACCGAAAAGTCAACTTTTCCGTCTACCCCTTCCACCGGCGACGGAAGGGGGTGTCACAATAGAATATTTTGTTTGGTTGTGTTAGGGTAGGCCATAGGTACATGGAGAACCAATATCTACCACATGTAGTTGTCACGGTATTCCCTCGGGTTCGTCCGAAGGGGTAGTTTTGAGCTGTACGTGCAGAATCTTCCTGCATATCAAAGGATGGCGGTGAAACCGGTCATACCTTGTGTTGGGATCTTGGCTCTTTCCACCTCCTAGCACACTTGTATAGACATGATAGGACTCCATCTAGGCTTAGGTGGGATTCCGATGCTCCAGAACCCCCGCTTCAGCGAAACCCTTGCATGTTGACCGAAAAGTCAACTTTTCCGTCTACCCCTTCCACCGCCTGACGGAAGGGGGTGTCCCAATGGAATATTTTGTTTGGTTGTGTTAGGGTAGGCCATAGGTACAGGGAGAACAAATATCTACCACTTGTAGTTGTCACAGTATTCCCTCGGGTTTGTCCGAAGGGGGAGTTTTGAGCTGTACGTGTAGAACCTTCCTGCGTAGCAAGCGATGCCGGTGAAACCGGTCACACCTCGGGTTGGGATCTTGGCTCTCTCCACCTCCCAACACACTTGTATAGACATGATAGGACTCCCAGCACAGTTTTTTTTGCAAACGAGGTGGAAATGACTGAAGACCAAGTCGCGCATCTCCGAAGGCAAGTTGCTGGATCATAGCCTTCTATACCGCACTACGTCTGTAGGATGACAAAGTATAATGTCTTCCCTAGGAAGGCCAAGGTGGTAAACATCGGATTCTTTTACTCTTCTTATGCATATTAATCTTAGTCAACAGCTAACTTTATACTTCTCGTCCAGTACTTCTCAATTCAGTTCAGCCAGGCCTACCTCAACCGGTATTCGCCAATGCATCGACTTCCTGTCATATGCACCGACAATGCCGATGCTCAAGATGTTAAGTTCTTCAAGGGCAAGAAAGAAGATGCCGAGACGAAAACCAACTGGCCAAAGGTTGTCAATTTAGCTGGAATCAAGGAGGGTGCTATATGTGTCTTCACCTTCTACAATGGAAGAGATGTCTTTATTTGTTCTGTTGTTTGCCTCAACTGAGGTAAACTACCTTGCTCTTTAATTAGATGATGTCAACTTGCTATGCTTGCCACTGAGGCTCACTGTTATTGTTTTATCTGTTTGTGTTGCATGTGCCTGCTTTTATGGATTAGAATTGATGTGCATGCTCCCTGGTATGGTGTGGTGATTCTTTTGGACTGTCATTGCAAGATGAAGCTTATTTTGCGTTCGTTCTATATTCCGTGTGCCGATGATTAAACAGTGCACTCGATCTTGATGAGATTATTAGCATTTACCTAGTGTTGTGTACAACCACATTGGTTCTGCATCTTCCTTGGTAAATGCTCGATAATCTCATTGATTTTGTTGGTGCTTATTATTATGAGGATACTTTTCTTGTTTTCTATTGCTAAACATCTGTGCTTGATACATGTGCCAATGATTAAACTGTCTCTGCCGATGGTTAATATGTAGCAATGTGTCCAGCAGGTTGGCTACCATAGCAAATAGCATGCACAACTAGTTCAGATGTGCCTCTTTTTACTATGGTAGGCATATCTGTTAGAATTATTGCGTGTCATTTGTATGTACCATGGTTGGCAATGAGGCTCACTGTTACTGTTTTATCTGTTTTCTGCATGTGCCGATGATTAGACTGTGCAATGTTAAAATTCAAAAAGCAAAGATGGGCACCCAAGGGAAGGAGGTGATAAAGAATTAACCCAGCAAGGGGAAGAGGGAACGAAGGAGCAACTGACCATGAATTAAGAGACCAGACAATGAGCGAACGGGAAGAAGAGCAACGGATTCATATAAAAATGGCACCGGACAATGAGAATGGAAACGAGCAGCTGACCATGATTTATAGAAAATTGACACTGACATGAGAATGAATGCCTCCCATCACAGCCGCGGCGGCGCACCCTAACGACGGCACACTCACACTGTGTTAATCCAGCTGCTCTGACTGCTCGACCTGCATAGGCGAAGGAAACATGCAAATCGGGACAAGAGAGAGAGAGAAGAGAGAGGAGGCGATGGAATAGAACGAGAGAGTTCCAAGAACGCAGATGGATAAATAAGCATGAGAGAACGAGAGAGGAGGTGATGGAATAAACGAGAGAGTTCCAGGAATGCAGATGGATAAGCGTTCAAGTGGCACTCCCTAGAACGTACATGTGATGACCTTGCCCTGCAATGATAGAGAGTGCTGGACTCTTTCATTAAACTGGATCGTGAGCTGTATGTGTATTAGATTATTTAACCTATAATAAGCAACTCCAACGGTTCCCTAAAAATCCTTCCAACCAATTTTTTTAGCTTCACGTAACTTTTAGGAGAAATTGGCCGAAAGCAACTTTTGTCAGTTCCTGTAAACATTTTCCCCTAAATCTATTTTATTTCATCTTTATTCAACAAAGCTACCTAAGTGGCCTATGGCCCACCAGTCGGTGACATGTGTGAAGGCTACCGGCGGGCGACGAGGTAGGCGCGTGGAGGCCACCGAAGAGGGGCAGCGCGGGGAGGCGCGGTCGTTGGTGGCGGCATGACTGGCGGCCATGCAGCGGTGTTCCGGTGAGGTTCCAACAGGGCGGCGGTGTTCCGACGGGCCTTGCGTGGAAGTTTCATATGGATACATTCCCGTCAAAAATATACGGAAAGGACATCTTCCTGTCAACCTTCAGGAAGAAGAGGCCTCTTTTATGGGATTCTCTCTAAAGGAAAAGACTATTTACGAAAACTGTTGGATAAGTTTTGTCCCAACTTTCCGTAAATGACGGTTATTTAGGTTGTAGTTGTTCTCACATGGGATGTGCACTTCATTGCCATCATTACTAAACGCTACCGAAACAATGCTACAATCCCATCATTCTCCCGATGACGGCTCGATCCCAAAAACATCGACACCATTCCTCCTGTGAAGTGGAGAAAAGACTTCACACTTTTCAAACGCACTGTGTAATTGTAGTTTTTTTCTTTCACAATTGGGGAGCTGGCGGGGCAGTTTAATTTTAATCTTTACTTAAATTACTTATGTAATTCCAATAAGAACCTGAGAAATTCTTAAATAATTGGGGGCTAAGCATACACCAACCATTTTAGACGGAGTAGCGCACCCATGCCCAGCTCGACGAGATTAGCTTTTTAAGTTACATTGGTGCATTTCAATGTAGGTGTCGTGCGGTGGTCGAGCTCATCACTTTAAGATTGGCCACGTTCAAACAAGTTTTAATCAGGTGAAACTTGTAACCTTCGTTAGTGTGGGAAGGCGGATAAGTTTTAACACAGATAGGGTGCCTTATATTGAAACAGAGGACGTGAATCTGTGTGTGCGCGTGGTGTCTTGAGACATTCTAATTGAGTTTAGGCGCATATCATATTTATTTTTGTTCCGTTGCAACGCACGGGCATGTTTGCTAGTTATGTATAAAGTGAAAAACGGTTCGAGGGTGTTGGGGGTGGGGGGGGGGAGGGGGGGGGGGGGATGCACCGAAACACTCCCCATTATTATGACTTTTCACGTGGCATGTCAGTGGCGACGTGGCTCTCTTCAACAGTATATATGAGGCACAAAACTGAATCTAGCCAACCCGCTTTTCTACCTCAGTTTGATTAGATAATTAATTTTAAATACGGTGGTTAGACCAAAGTGATGTGTCACCACCAAAAAATATCCTCTGAACTTTGGAGTGCCCAACCCGATGAGTTATACATCGCGAACAATGCATAACGATCATCCACACTTCGGCAATTGAAGGCGTCATCGGCTTGCTGACGTGCTAGCCTTCATTGATTGGTCTTGGCAACTATGATGAAAATTATTGTTCTAGCCGTCTGCAGCCGGAGGTGGCGACGGCGGTGTGAGGGTGTGTCTCCCTTCTTTATGAATCATAGCTTGTAATGTTTAAAATAATAGGATGGAATCTCGTGAGAAAAACGCTTCGCTCGCTCCCCTTGCGACCCAAGGAGCCAACACCAAACACCGCCCGTACAAACCTCCCCTGCCGCGGTGGCGGCGGGCCCCATCATTGAAGGAGTTGGGGATTCCGTGCTCGGTTCAAAAGGTGGAGATCGACCCGTGTGGGGTGTCGCCGATGGGGGAGATGAAGACATGGAGGCAGCCATGTGGTCTACACAAGTTGCCGATTTAAAATCCGACGCACACGCATACGGTTCCGACTAACTTATATGTGTCATCGGGAACGTGTACGCATAATTACTTTTATCTATAATCCATCTATGTATCTATGTTTTTTCCGGATATTCATATATGACGTTCATGCATATCCTGTCAATGTGGATTGTCTACACAAGTGTACGTGTCTTTTGACTGAAGATAAAGCGCAAAAAACAATACAGTGTGTATGTGACAGTGGATTTGGAACCCAGTCAAACTGGCCCATAGCTACCGCTAGACCTGTATGCTTAGACTGCTAGCGAGTCGCATTCATGGTGCACTAGTACCATGTGCGTTTCACCTCATAGTGCCCATATATATAGATGTTCTCGATTGCTTAGCCATCCAGCTGCAACCTGCAAACTTCTTCTACTCCATATATACTCTCATAGGTTGCTGGTTAATTTGCTTCGGTTACATAGAGCCAGAGCCAAAATGGTACATGTTCTTTCCCCTCATACATGCAGGTTTGTTTTTCAGTTCCAGTAGTAATTAAATTGATGGTGTTTTTTTTTGGTTAATTCAGAGCAAGCCTGTGAAGATTGGGCCATGGGGTGGCGCCGGCGGCGATGAGAGAAATGTCCAGGCGAGGTCCTGCCGGTTGGCTAGCGTGACCATCTATAGTGGAGAAGGAATTGACGGGATTTCCTTCACCTACCTGGGCAGCGATTATGTTCAGTACACCGAGGGCCCGTGGGGTCGCACTCTCAACACGGAAAACACGGTGTGTGGAATTGTTTTCGTTTTCTTAATTTCTCTCTAGTAAAACAATTATTATTGCTTTATCTTGTGCGATCTATATATATATATATATATATCCAAACCGAACGGCTAGCTAGGCTTGCTGTAAAGAACGTACGTACCTCTTACTACATGAATTTCATGCAGATCACTCTCGACCCTATGGACTATGTCACAGAAATCTCGGGCACGTTTGGTACAGCTTATGACAATAACATCGTTACCTCTCTCAAAATTGCCACCTTCAACGACAACGATCCCGTAACATACGGTACACCGAACGGAACTCCTTTCCAAATCCCTGTACTTGATGGTGGTAGGGTCGTCGGCTTCTTCGGACGCTCTGGCGACTTGCTCGATGCAATTGGGGTATATGTCATTCCTTGAACGGATCTTCTCTCCGTTCACCTACTCACTGGAGGATGGAAGGAGTATACATGATGTACCACATGCATCACGTGTCTGTTACCAATAAATTAACTTGTTGTATGTTTCATGTTTTCACGTTGAAGTTTATTTTATTACTACTATCACTTGTGTAAAGTGCTTTGCAGGGCACTGTAGCATATGTGTTCCCATCATGGTGACCTACTAGTATGTGTGTGTGAATCCTGGTGTAGGTCACCTGGCTGATTAGCAAATATGAATAAAGGAAAATAATCTAATTCTACCGCCTGATACGCCCCATTCACAGCTAAGGCCCCGCTAAGTTGTGGTAGTATTCTTCTAAATTTTTCAAAGTTCACTAATGATTCAGATAGGAGGCTGACACCCAGTTGTCCTCAAAGGGAAGTATCTTGCGTTCATATCACCGAGCGAAAATGGTGGTTGCCTCGATGCGAGCGATTTAGAGACCTTGTTTTTACTTGAAAAACGAAACAATAACTGAAGTATAACAGTTTTACTATAGCTAAACGAACGAAACAGTAAGAAGCCATCTTGGCCGTATATGTGAAGCATCGTGAACACTTGGACATGGTCGCTTCTCCAACTGCTTCTCTCTGCAGTGTCTGTAGGTTAAGAATTCAGATAGGAGCCAGACACTCTGTTCCTCCTTGCCACTCGTCCACCATCCTGCATCCTTTTCTGTATCTTGGCTTCTTATCACCAAGTGTGCCTATGAAATCTTTAACTGTGTGTCTGATTTTGAAGCCGAGCTCCGAACCAACGGAACGTGAGTTGCCTGAAAAAGTCCGGTACAGTTTCTGAATTAATGAAGTTGTGATACATCCACCCGAATTACTGAACATTTTCCCCGAAATAGGCTTTCGCCCCGCTTTATAAATAAAGCAACCGACCATACAAGAGTTTGCAAACACATGAAAATAAACCGCTGGGCAACAGCAAAACATGCCCAACAAGAAAGTAAGATACAACTCTCAAACACGCTAAGGGAAAAACATCGAAGCGACGAAGCGAGGTGGTAGCCATCACGCCCGGCATTCCACACCTTGGAAGAAGAATGGCAACTCCCAAACACCAACACCCCGCCCAAAGATCGCTGGGTGCACAAGCAGCACCTTCGGGAAGGACGGAGACGTCGAGACGCCGCTACTGCCCAGACCAGCGGACTGGTCCTAGGGTTTCCCCAGCACTCAGCAGGTAACGGAAGAGGGGTAGCCCGAACGCCCACCAAGGAGGAGTGACGACGCCCACGAGCGCCGCCGCGTCGGAGCTGGACAAGCCAGCAGGGATTTCTCCCGATCCCAAAACCGTCCCAAAAATCTCGAGCGGAGGTGCGCGAAGGGAAGCAAAGCCATCTCTCCCGAGGGAATGCCTCGTATCTACCTCGACATGGAACGTACCGCGGTGCTAGAACCAGGCCCGCCTGGCCCGATTCCAGCCCGGGCGTGAAACAGGACAGGGAGAAGGATCCCGGCAGAGGGCCACCGTCGAGGAACACAACTGTAGCAGCCACCCACGCCCGCGCCTTGCGCCAGGCCTGCAGCCCCTAGGGCCCAGATCTAGGCCCGCCTGGCCCAGATCACGCCCATGAGCGTACACAGCGGCTGTCATCGTCCTGCCGCTGTCCGGCCGCCGAAGTCCCGTCCCCGCCTCCTCACGCCACCGTGCCCCACCACCGAAGCGTAGGGCGGCCGGATCTGGTTGAGACGGACCCGAGGCCCGCCACCGAGATCCCCGCCGCCACGGGGCACCACCACGTCGCTCGCGTACTGCGCCACCGGCCACCGCCGTCCTTGCCGTGTCTACTTCGTCCAAAGCCGCGTCACCGAAGCCCTGAGCTCCTGCCCGTGTCGACGCAGATCTGGCGCGTCCGCCCTTTTGTTGCTGAGAGGCGGGACCACGAGGCGCCCCGCCTCCATCATCGGTACCACGAGCTTTGCCCGACTGCTTCCTCCGACGGGGCGAGGAGGGAGGGGGAAGGAAAGGGGAGGGCCGGCGGCGAGACTTAGGGTTTCCCCCTTGTCGCCTCTGCGAGGGACGCGGGGGACGAGAGACGGGATTCTGTCTGTGTCGAATTACTGAACATAACGATTTATATGATCGACTGAGAGGTTTTTGTTTCTGGGGGCTCTATCCACGGGAAATTAAAGTGTTTTCATGATTACCTGGAAATGGTGTTTCAGGCGTTGGTCACATTATTAACTCCTTTACCTATCTTTCCTAGTTAATGATCTGCCATGGCATTGTCCGAAAACTCCCTACCACTCTACCAGGGGCAGACGCTAACCAATAGCTTCAGAGCTTAACTTGTGTCCAATCTGATGACTTTGAAAGGATGAATGAAGCTGCCATTGCGGCACACACCGGCATCAATGAATGGTGTGACTCGGCCATTGCGGCATTGACAAAGGAGAGCAGGCATGAAGATAGCTTAGTTGTCATCTATGCCATGAGGGGGGCATGGAAAGAGAGAAACATGAGGGTTTTCCAGAACACGACACTCTTGCCCGACGTGATTTTTGTAGCCCTAGTTCAGGAGGAGATTTTGCAGCGGGCTTATGCTCACACCCAAGACCCCGGAGACCACAACACCAATGTCGTCGCGGCATAGTGTTCGTTTTTATTTTTCTTGTTTTCGCTGCCCCTCGGAGAAACCCGGGGCTCTCCTGTACATAAACACTCTTTTCTAAGCTAATCGGAAGCCAGATCAACTGCCTTTAACCTAAAATAAATATCTTCACGTAACATAGTAATAGCTTTAGATAATGTAGAAGCCTTGTTAATCTGAAGAACTTTGATTTTGTTTAATCTGAAGATTTTCGTTTGATCTAGCTAATTAATCTCTGCGTATCCTGGCGGTTTAGGCTAAGTCATTACAACCTGCCAAGTCTTTTTAACCACGTTATTGATCTTTGGTTGTCAAACGCTGCGTGAACGCTAAAATACATTGACACGGAATTAATTTTCCTTGAGTTCTGTTGCGTCAGCTCCATGTTGTCAGACAGCAGAACAAGGGGCAGTTGATCGATTATGCTCCATTCGAGACCGGACGGTAATCTGACTAAAATCTGCACATACAAGATCCTCTACTTGGTTCTGGGTGTAGTTTAGTCATTTCGCGCCCACTCTCTTTGTCCGGAGAAACTCCCTGTACAAACTTTGTTCTGGTTTCAGCTCTGACGTCTTGAAGTTGGTATGGTTGCTATCGCTATTCGCCTCGTATCCCTCAATGATGCAAGTATAGTAGTATCAAACTATGACACGTGAGTACTATGGTATCTCTATAATAGACGGAGCCGGAAATGGCTGGAGGTATAGTGGGCATTGCCAAATTTGTAAACCGATATTACATTCCAGAGGAACATATGCAATTATAATAACCATTCGCATGAACAACAAGGGGGGCTTATAATTTGTATGTTTACGCAAAGAAGTCGAGAACACAAGTAATATTTGAATGAAGGATGATACATTTTGGGTACGGGTCTACAGGATCAAATGTGTGTCCCATCTCATCATTAACTATTTGGGCTACGAAGAGTGCTTCCATCAAGCTCCATGCGGCGGGCCTCAGCATGACATCTAAGATGGCGTCCCACGTCGTGGGCTGGTTCCCTAGCCAAAATTCTTTCTCCATTGCAGTAAAAATGTTTGAGGTCATGTCGTACTCCTTCTCATCATAGAACAACACCACAGACATGGTTCCCCAGTTTTGGATGAAGTCGGTGCGCACTTCCTCCAGGTGTGTCTCTGCGTTGAGATTTTGGGTAAATATCTTAGCTCCACTAGCTATGAGTGCAGATAAGACTCGCCAAAACCCATCTCTATCCATGTGAGCCCTTCAGAGAGCTCACCGTACACTCAAATTTAGTACGACTGTCCTACTCTATTCAGAAATGCTAGGAATATAAATTATCATGGTTTTGTTTTCCTCCAACATCTTAGATAGACTAAAGCTAAGATATATGCAAACGTGTCTTCATATCACATTGTCTATGACATCCTAGGGCAGTGTATATATAATACTTGTACGCATTTCTATTCTTTGAGCTCTTCTAACGAAACAAACATATTGTGATCATGGGGTATAGGTTCGTTAAGCCATATTTATCATGTGAGCAAATTCTAAAGTTATGTGGCATTCTAATTGAATGCTTAGTTCCCGGGACTTTTGCCAAAACAAAGTGAAAGGAAATAGGATGTTTGGTTGCTGGGAAATCACATCAAAGGAATAGTGTGAAGTTCCTAAGTGAATGAGTGGTTGAACGACAATTGCATTTGCAAATAGGTCAATCATGAATGATCTGTAGTAACCAACTTTCATGTTGTAGAACTTTTATGCATGTTATCTTAGTTTTCGCCGTACATACCATCACTCGACTATGAAGCGAAACAAAGAGTTGTCCAACCAAGTCCTTTGCTTTATAAACATGCATGTAATGGAAATCGAATCATTTTACCTATGGTTTCTACTCTCCTTACCAATATCAGCATATCATAGCAAATAAATAGTAGAAAACAATAGAGAAAGTGAGGTGAAAATGAGAAATAATTGATACTGAATTAAAGTTCATGTACAAAATCCACATAAGATCTAAGTAAATGGGAATCTTCTTCTTTCTACTCTTCTTGAAAAGGGCAAGAAACATCAACATCACCATGGCATAAGGAAATAAAGGACATGATCTACTCCATTTGTAAATATAAAGAGTATATAGCCTGGCCCGCACAAGTTCACATCCATGTGCAATCTTAAAATTATATGGATGACGCGGAAACATTGCCGTTTGCAACAATTACAATTTCAAGTCTTCATTTGGAAACTCAGAAATCTTACGGTATGTTCACTTGTATTTTGTAGGAAACTATCAATTGGGCACATAAAATTTTCTAGTGTATCATCGCCATTACTATACAATATGAACATATCGAAACCGGAATACATCTCAAAAAGAAAAAAAAATAAGACAAATAAATTTCCTCGGTAGAGCTGCCTAAGTAGAAAATACAATGTGCGTACTTTTTAAAAGAACCCGAAAAGCATAACCAGAATTGCGGAGGCTAGATACTACCAGCAAGGAAGGTAATGAAAATTAGTTAGTCCAAAGGTGTTTATCAGTCAGTTGATATACGTGCAAGCAAGCAGATGGGTGTCCGAATTGTCTTTATGTGGCCAGACCCGATCGGATCGTGGAGGTGGAACCGCACGTTTAGAGGTGATGACCTCAACCTTGTCTTCTCCAGTGAAGAACTGAACAACTTGGTAACGGGGTTCAATGGACACAATGATGCGATGGGGGACTGAAAAACTTATATATTCTACATGTAGAGCATGATGTCAACAACTTGGTAATGGGTTCACTGGCTACAATTTATGATCTCAATTCCATCGATACAATCTTGATTACACAAAATCCATATAGAAGAATTTATGGTCTCAATAACAACTGGATGCCAAAACACGTCCTAGGTGACCAACCCTAGCTCCCGGACGGCTAGGCTTTGTCCCAACCCACCTATGGCCAATGAACCGTGGGTAGCGTCGGCTTGTGCGCTTGGGCCTTTTTCCCTCTTCAGACGTTCTCGTAGTCCAATACCAAATTCCGCCCAATCAGGGACATTTCAATAACGTTGCGGATGAGCTCCAAAACGTCGCCCAGGGCCATCCGCAACGTTTTACGCAACGAAAAAGAAACGTATCTGATCGACTGTCACGGATGAGTCTGCGACGTTTATGTGACCCGGAGAACGTCGAGGCTATCTGTGACATTCAGCCAATCGTCGCGAGCAGCTGGGCCGTCCGGCCCCGGCCCAATAAGCGGCAACTTTTTTATGTCCTCACTGTCGGCTGACACGTGGCAAAGGAGGACCTGACGGCTGTTAGCGTAATCTGCTGACGTCACATTACACACAGCATACGTCATTAAGATTGCAACGTTTTTTCCCGTCACGAGTAGATACTGTTAAGGCCACGGTTCTGACATCACCGATCCCGTTCATGACGTCATAATCACCGATCCCGTTCATGACGTTTTTTTCGTCGCAGCCTCGACCAATCAGGTGAAACCATGTGGACCAGTCCAAATACGCCACATGGAAACCTATCTGCGACGAACTGATATCGTCGTGGTATGAGATGACGCAACAAGCTGACGACACGTGGAACAATCATAGCTCGCCCCGTGGTCTTCTTCTAGGACGAAATCTGCTCGTCGTGGGCTATGGGGCGACGTATTTCTTCGTCGCGAAGCAAGCGGCAAAGCGACGGCACGTGTACCAAACACACGGTGCCACGTAGAGTCTTTTCCGTGACGTTTTGTTTTGTCGTGGAACTGCCCAATCATACGGCATACGGCGCCACGTGCCCTGATTTAGGCCTCCTTTTACGTTACGGTACTACGACGTTTGTTTTCGTGCCAGATGGGTGCTTAAATGATCGTTCGAATTGACCTTTCTGTGTTCCGTATGCAAAAAAGCAAACCACATAGCAGGCATCAAATACAGAAATTCAAGCACTACTTATTTTTTACAGAAAAGCAAACCAACATACAGAAATTCAGTTTTCAGCAACATAACCACAGTTTCAATTACCACATATGCGCCGAGCCAACTGCTGAAGTAGGGCAACTCCTTCTTGTTGCGACTTATTTAGCTCATCTTGTTGCTTCCGCATTTGTTGCATTTCAACTGCAAACTGGAGCCTCAACCGCTCGGATTCTGCATTCGCCAGCCTCAAATCAGCAATTGTGATGCACATATTCGCATCCCCCCTCTCTCAACATCAGGTTGCACTTCAAGTTCAGACTTTGAAATACTTGTTTCCACACGGGTTTTCTTCGACAAAGTATGCTTTCCACTCTCCAGCATGACAGCTTCAGTATCATCCTCATCCTTTGAAGCAGATTGCAACATCATCCTTTTGTTGCTTGCCTATCAAGCATGCAAAGAAAATAGATGAAAATAGCAGATTACAAGCATGTACAGAAAATAGATGAAACTAGCAGATGACCAGCAATGTACAGAAAATAGATGAAAAATAGCAGATGACAATCAAACAAGCATGTGTGTAATGACCTAGCAGATGAGAAGCATAGAAATAGCAGATGTCAAGCATGTCAGGAACATAGATGGAAACCATGTTGAAATGACAACGACAACCTTAATTAGCTTGCCAAAACGTCTTATAGCATGGAATAGATGAAGTAGCACAAAATATATGGCACAACAGTAATCAAACTGTTCAACACAAGATAAGTAAGCTGCGCCCTAGTTGTTTTTTCGATAAAGGGAGTTTTTATTACTTAAATAGTTTTAAGCATTACACCCTAGTTGTTGTGATATCATGGAAGAATGTTGAGCTACCGGATTAGGTAATAACCTGCAGCTCATTGTCCCCACTGGATAGTGATTGACATGAGACGTCTCCTTCACTGGAATCTGATTCCTCTTCAACATCATCCTCAGGAATGTACTCAGATCCAGAGTCTTTCTTCTTGATATTTTTCGGTGTGAATACAGTAGGACATGAAAGAAGACTTGCTAAAGACTTTACACCCAGTTGATGCATCCTTGCATTGTTTGCCATGATAGTTCTGGCACGCTCTTCTTCCATGGGGTGTAGTGGTGATCCTAACATGAATAAAGAACTCAAAGTAAGCTACAAATATAACACTTGATAAGAACCTAATACAACATAAAAATTAAGGTACTCATCTTGTAAGAACAGTCCAGTATAATTAATATAAATTCTGATCGCAACTAAGACTGATAGGATCATAAGCAAAGTGACATTAAACCTAATAGTATACAAGCTGGAAATAAGCAAACTTTTACCATACAAAAACAAAGTTGATAATTTTATTTTTATTTTTTATGCAAGAAGGTCCCCCTTCCGATTTCCATTAAAAGAAACCATGCAGTCTTTTGTTACAACTCTACTACGAAAGCAAATAAGAAAAAAAGAAAAAAAAAGGAGCATCAGGAGGGCAACACACCCATTTCCACTACAGATTTGTCAGAATTAACAAATGGACAAGCCTCTGTTTACCACTATATAAAATTATAAATGCAAAGCCAAGAACAAATCTGGATATAAGGAATCATCAATCATACAACTAAACAATTTAGAGAGATTTATTACATCAAACATTAGCAGGATAATTAAGAAGCATCGATCAAACAATTTAGAGAGAGATTAATTGCATCGAACATAAGAAGGATAATAAGGAAGCATCACACATACAATTAAATAGACAAACAATTTAGAGAGAATAATTGCCTGCGGCTTTAGGGCCTTCTGTCCTACTGCGTTTCTCGCCTTCAACCTTTACTCGTCTCAGCGTGGTTGCAGACATTGACGGTGAAGTTGCGGCGAGGTTGGAGACGAGGTGGCAGATCTGGACGTACTGCGAGGTTGGTGGCGAGGTGGCACACCAACGAGCACGACGGCGAGGTGGCAGATCTGGACATACGGCGAGGTTGGTGACGATGTGGCAGACCGGTGAGCACGATGGCGAGGTGGCGGGTCTGGACGGCGACCTGGGCGGCGTGAGGGCAGATCTGGAGGGCGATCTCCACGGCGACATGGGAGATCTGGCAAGCGAGCTATACGGCGAGGTGTAAGAGGAGGATGGGATCTGGTCTGGGAGGACGGGGAGGAGAAATTTCAAAGTATGAATAGAGGGGGAGTAGTTGATTCTTTCGGCGAGGGCCGAGGGGATAAGGGAGGGTTTCGGAAAGATTACAAAAATGCCCTCCGCCATAAAGTTTGACCGTTGTGTGCGGGAGGGCTGAGAAGTAATATCCTTGCACGAAAAAATTTGGGTGGGCTGTCCTGGCGCGAAATTTTTGGAGCGACGCGAAATTTTTGTGGAAGTGCGGGAAACTATGCTAGCCATCGGATGCTGATGGGTGGCTTAAACAAATTGACCATTTATGCAATAATTTACTAAAGGGACCTTGTGAAGAAATAAGGAAGTACTAGCGGATGGAAGCGCGGCGGCACGCCGCGCTAGTTGGGAAGGCCGTGTGTGTAGGTGTGTCCATCCATTCATCATATTGGTCTCCACTGCAAGCGTCTCCCCCTGTCGTCCGCAACTTCTGTAGAGATGGTTGTCGGTGACAGATCCGTTAGAAGTCGAGGGGTAGGACGCGGTGGAGACTGGAGAGGTCGTGGTGTTTCTGTTGCGCTGCCACTTTGGGTACTCTGTTGTTGCTTTGCCCTCATCTTGTTGTCACCGCCGCTGATGTGATTTCTTTCTTTTTTTCTACCATCCCAGAATTTAGAAAGATAGGCTTTGCGAGAGCATTTTGGAAGAATTTTTGTATAGAGAGGAGTTGGGAAGCTGTGGATGCTTACAAAATGCCTCAATATAGGTAAAACAAAGCGACACTGCCTAGATCCATGTAACCTTGCCACATAAATCATCACCAAGCAGTAAATAAGTCAAAGAAAAGATAAAAAGCTAACATGCATCCGTGGCTTGGTGTCATTGACCATATCTGCTTGGACCCCTCTCTAGTGACGCTCGGTACAGATGGATATAGATCTAGGGAGATCTGAGGGAGGTAGCACCTGGCAGGGAGAGGCTGAGTTGGCGCACAGCTGATGGACGCCGACCGCATCACCAGGCCTAGCGCGAATCCGACCCCGCCCAAGGTGTATCTCACCGCCTGCACGTGCGCGTAGAAATACACCGGCTCGATGGATGCGCAGGGCCAAAGGTACGACACCAGCGTCGCGCCAGAAAGGAGCAGGAAGATAATGTGTTGAGGTAGTCGTGCGCCCAAAGAGGTGTGGCGGAGGCGACGACTCCGTGAGCATGATGTGGACGTCGAAGATGGCGTGTGGTGCAAAGTCAAAGGTGTCAATGGGATGGATGGACGGAGAGTATCCCTTGACCTACATGACTACGTTTCACACAGAGTGTAGCCTCGTGCAGCCTGGGAAGAAACGGACAAAGACAGTGTCCCGGGCTTGACGTTGGTGAAGAACACAAAAAAGAGCATGAGAAGAATGGGTAATAGAGGATGCGGATGGAAGAGGTGCGCCGGTGCATCCGAGTTGTCAATGTTGAGCGTCGAGGAGATGTCGGTCGTCTCCACCAGTGGCAGCCAAGTACATGAAGTTGATGACAACGACGTGAGGATGCCTGTCGCGGAGGGTGCAGGGACGCCGAGCACGGCGATGTCGTAATGTAGCAGCAGAAGAAGTACGATAGCGGTGGGGAAGAAGCAGGGCAATGATGGAGCCTTTTTATAGGCACGCATAGCGGTGGAGCGGCTTAGACGGCTTAGACTCCACCGGAGCCTTCTAGAGAATATGGGACACACTTACAAATTGTGGCAAATAATGTGCACGTGCACAATAGAATCAAAGGAAGATGAGTCAACAAAAAAAAGAAACAGAAAATCCAAGAGGACTACACATAAACATAAACTGTTAACCAATCAGACCATTCAACAACAAAAATCGATAGCAAACCATCATGTAAAATCATGAATGAACCGAAGGTAAAAAGGAATGCGCGTCAATCCTTTAGAGATCATGTATAAGCCCCAAAATTTAGAAGGACACATGACTTACTTTAAGTGCTGGATGCTTGAATAAACATGTGCTAAACACGTAAATCATTGATGGGAGAAAAAAGGAAAAAGGAAATAGAGAAAACTAATTTCGGCCCATTTTTGTTAACCCAGCTTTTCGGATGTTGTTTCAGAGTGAAAAATTGCATAACCTATAAGGGTCTTTTGTCTTTGATATGTAAAAATCTCAGGATTTTTTTCTAAAAAATGTTTGTACCTTTTAAAAAATATTGTTCGTATGGAACTATGTTAACATGCATTACTATATACACAAAAAAAAGTTTAAGTGGGTTCGCATTTTTTTTAGAAACATTGTTCACGCGTAGTAATGGGTGCACCAAATATTGTTCACCCGTGATTACAGTTCACCCTGATTACTGAGTAGGATCACCACACATCATTAATTAATGAGTACAATTACTATTTAGGGCACTATTCACCAAGTGCCACATGTCAAATTCACACATCCCTTGAAAAAAATTGAAAAAAATCAGGGAGCCTCCAGCTTAGCCGGTTTAATATAGTAGTATATGCAATAATTTTGGAGTTGAGGTTGTCGGGCATAAAACGCGTTAGAATATGCAGAACGGTTCTCTGTGAAACCAACAGTAATTAAAGAACAACAGGTAACTGAGTACTTGCAACACAAGACAAATTAACTTAATTATAGAGTAGCAAAACACAATCACAGCACACAGACGTGTCGACAAGTAAGACACGACGAGTCGACGACGTAGTAGGTTACAGAGATGCTCTATAAGCACACTAGTTGTCGCGATGAAGGACACGAACAACCGGACGCAACAGTGGGACGGACGCGTTCCAGAGGAGCAAAGGGTTGACCTGGAGGGAGCACACCAGGATGTCGTTCAGCCAGAAGAGGCCACCGTGCAGATTTTCTCCCACGCCATGCTCCCAAAGCCTGGCGTAGACCCCGCCGCCATCCTTGCCGTGGTCGATGATGAACATGCGCCGATCGCTGTACCTTGCGCCAAGCACGATGTGCGCGACGCTCCAAGCGGAGATATTTCCACCAACGGCGAAGAACTGCAGCACGTTCGAGTAGTCATGGGCATCGGGGCGACCTGAAGCGGTTCCTCCCCGATCAGCTCGATGGTCGTCCCCAGATGCAGAGGCCGGGGGTATATCCTCCTTTTCTAAAAAAAAGCTCGATGGTCGTCCAGGCCATGGCGCGCGCAGCGAGCACAAAGCTGATCGCTTGTGTTTTGCACAAGCTATCTATTCGAGACGTGGTGATGAAGGGGTGTGTTTTGCAGAGGCCCTCCGATTGCACCGATCGGGTAATAAAGCGGCGGGGAGAAGCCGGCCGACGGATCACCTAACACCATTAATTGGTGTCGAGGCCTTTACCATTGAATTAGCTGTCCAGGCGCGGCGATGACAACGAGCACACACAAACGGCCGGGTCATGCAGGCGTGGAGCAGACACGCATGCATGGCCGGGCACGCATACAGATGACGCCGAGTTCGACCCAGCAGTCCACAGTTATCCGGCAACGAGGCATCGCATGCATGCACACGGCCGGGCACGCGCAGGCACGCATTCAGATCAAGACGCGACGGGTCAACGTATGGCTGCATGCATCGATTGATGCAGAGGCCGGGGGCTCCGTTCTTCCTTTTAAAAAAAAAAAAAGGCACAGCACGCAGCGCACGGAGGCAGAGCGTGCACGTCTCGCGCGGCATGCAGCTAGCTAGCTGTTGCACGCCATGCCTGCAAACTTTGGGCTATTTTGGCTCTCTCAGGCAAGAGAGCACGCATGTAGGCAGAACTGTGGCGAACTGGCGACGTCCCGTCTTTCCCAAGGAGTCGTTAATGCACGTACGGTGGAGAGCTATTTTGGCCGGAGTTACATTTTAAGGGGCCGAGCATCTCTCCTCCTCCACTCCTAAAGTCCACTCCTCCGTTAGCTTCTCTCCTCCTCCACTCCTAAAGTCCACTCCTCCATTAGCTTCTCTCCTCCTCCACTATGCACCAACGCCAACGCGACGCGGCCCGCCAGCGAGCTCCCCGTAACCCTGCGGGTGCCCACGCACGTCCATCTTTTTTTTTTTTTTTTTTGGAAAATGAGGAACGGCGCCCCCGGCCTCTGCATCGAGAAACGATGCACTCCATCTGACGAGAATCAGCTGACGGAGGAGGACGCGCGCGCACTTATCCGCACGAACACTCCCATGCCGGCTGCTTTACGCCTCTCGGAAGGTTGGAAGACCAACGTCGTCTTCGTCCCGGTGGCGCCGCGTCTCTCCTGCCAGGCGCGGGTCGACAACATCAACCAGTATTACGAGAACATGCCGTGGGACATGAGCATCATCACCCCCAGGACGCCACGTTTTCGCGGTACTGGGACCAGCAAGTGGAGCTGGAGTACCTGGGGCTGCTCCTCGCCCACCGCACTGACAGCAACGTGCACTCCCACGACACACATTGTTCTGGCGAGATGTACCCGTCCCCGGTACAGCAGGACGAGGAGGAGGAAGAGGACTCGCCCGAGACAGAGTGGCACCCCTTGGCACCGCCAGCAAACGCCTTCTTCCTCCCATGTAACTGCGCCATTTGCAGCTGGGCACCTGCACAGCCAGGAACCTGCCCGAACTGCGGGTCCGAGGAGTGCCGCGACCTAGTTTAGCTTTTATTGACTGTAATAAATATTATCTTAAGTTCACTTCACTTTGAATGAATTATCTTTATTTTGAATGAAGTTTGATTGAAACTCCCTAAATTTCAGCTCCGAAGGGGGTGTCCAAATGGAATATTTTGTTTGGTTGTGTTAGGGTAGGCCATACGTACATGGAGAACCAATATCTACCACATGTTGTCACAATATTACCTCAGGTTCATCCGAGAGGGGGAGTTTCGAGCTGTACGTGCACAACTTTCCTGCGTAGCAAGCGATGCCGGTGAAAACGGTCACACCTCGGGTTTGGATCTTGGCTCTCTCCACCTCACGGAACACTTGCATACACATGATAGGACTCCATCTAGCCTTAGGTGGGATTCCTATGCTCCGGAGCCCTCGCTTCAACGAAACCCTTGCATGTTGACCGAAAAGTCAACTTTTCCGTCTACCCCTTCCACCGGCGTCGGAAGGGGGTGTCAAAATGGAATATTTTGTTTGGTTTTGTTAGGGTATGCCATAGGTACATGGAGAACCAATATCTACCACTTGTAGTTGTCACAGTATTCCCTCGGGTTCGTCCGAAGGGGGAGTTTTGAGCTGTACGTGCAGAACCTTTCTGCGTAGCAAGCGATGCCGGTGAAACCGGTCACACCTCGGGTTGGGATTTGGGCTCTCTCCACCTCCCAATACACTTGTATAGACATGATATCACTCCATCTAGGCTTAGGTACGATTCCTGTACTCCGGAGCCCCCGCTTTAGCAAAACCCTTGCATGTTGACCGAAAAGTCAACTTTTCCGTCTACCCCTTCCACCGGCGTCGGAAGGGGGTGTCCCAATGGAATATTTTGTTTTGTTGTGTTAGGGTAGGCCATAGGTACAGGGAGAACAAATATCTACCACTTGTACTTGTCACAGTATTCCCTCGGGTTCGCCCAAAGGGGGAGTTTTGAGCTGCACGTGTACAACCTTCCTGCGTAGCAAGTGATGCCGGTGAAACCGGTCACTCCTCGGGTTGGGATCTTGGCTCTCTCCACCTCCCAACACACTTGTATAGACATGATAGGACTCCATCTAGGCTTAGGTGGGATTCCGATGCTCCGGAGCCTCCGCTTCAACGAAACCCTTGCATGTTGACCGAAAAGTCAACTTTTCCGTCTACCCCTTCCACCGGCGTCGGAAGGGGGTGTCACAATAGAATATTTTGTTTGGTTGTGTTAGGGTAGGCCATAGGTACATGGAGAACCAATATCTACCACATGTAGTTGTCACGGTATTCCCTCGGGTTCGTCCGAAGGGGTAGTTTTGAGCTGTACGTGCAGAATCTTCCTGCATATCAAGCGATGGCGGTGAAACCGGTCATACCTTGTGTTGGGATCTTGGCTCTTTCCACCTCCTAGCACACTTGTATAGACATGATAGGACTCCATCTAGGTTTAGGTCGGATTCCGATGCTCCAGAACCCCCGCTTCAGCGAAACCCTTGCATGTTGACCGAAAAGTCAACTTTTCCGTCTACCCCTTCCACCGCCTGATGGAAGGGGGTGTCCCAATGGAATATTTTGTTTGGTTGTGTTAGGGTAGGCCATAGGTACAGGGAGAACAAATATCTACCACTTGTAGTTGTCACAGTATTCCCTCGGGTTTGTCCGAAGGGGGAGTTTTGAGCTGTACGTGTAGAACCTTCCTGCGTAGCAAGCGATGCCGGTGAAACCGGTCACACCTCGGGTTGGGATCTTGGCTCTCTCCACCTCCCAACACACTTGTATAGACATGATAGGACTCCCAGCACAGTTTTTTTGCAAACGAGGTGGAAATGACTGAAGACCAAGTCGCGCATCTCCGAAGGCAAGTTGCTGGACCATAGCCTTCTATACCGCACTACGTCTGTAGGATGACAAAGTATAATGTCTTCCCTAGGAAGGCCAAGGTGGTAAACATCGGATTCTTTTACTCTTCTTATGCACATTAATCTTAGTCAACAGCTAATTTTATACTTCTCGTCCAGTACTTCTCAATTCAGTTCAGCCAGGCCTACCTCAACCGGTATACGCCAATGCATCGACTTCCTGTCATATGCACCGACAATGCCAATGCTCAAGATATTAAGTTCTTCAAGGGCAAGAAAGAAGATGCCGAGACGAAAACCAACTGGCCAAAGGTTGTCAATTTAGCTGGAATCAAGGAGGGTGCTATGTGTGTCTTCACCTTCTACAATGGAAGAGATGTCTTTATTTGTTCTGTTGTTTGCCTCAACTGAGGTAAACTACCTTGCTCTTTAATTAGATGATGTCAACTTGCTATGCTTGCCACTGAGGCTCACTGTTATTGTTTTATCTGTTTGTGTTGCATGTGCCTGCTTTTATGGATTAGAATTGATGTGCATGCTCCCTGGTATGGTGTGGTGATTCTTTTGGACTGTCTTTGCAAGATGAAGCTTATTTTGCGTTCGTTCTATATTCCGTGTGCCGATGATTAAACAGTGCACTCGATCTTGATGACATTATTAGCATTTACCTAGTGTTGTGTACAACCACATTGGTTCTGCATCTTCCTTGGTAAATGCTCGATAATCTCATTGATTTTGTTGGTGCTTATTATTATGAGGATACTTTTCTTGTTTTCTATTGCTAAACATCTGTGCTTGATACATGTGCCAATGATTAAACTGTCTCTGCCGATGATTAATATGTAGCAATGTGTCCAGCAAGTTGGCTACCATAGCAAATAGCATGCACAACTAGTTCAGATGTGCCTCTTTTTACTATGGTAGGCATATCTGTTAGAATTATTGCGTGTCATTTGTATGTACCATGGTTGGCAATGAGGCTCACTGTTACTGTTTTATCTGTTTTGTTGCATGTGCCGATGATTAGACTGTGCAATGTTAAAATTCAAAAAGCAAAGATGGGCACCCAAGGGAAGGAGGTGATAAAGAATTAACCCAGCAAGGGGAAGAGGGAACGAAGGAGCAACTGACCATGAATTAAGAGACCAGACAATGAGCGAACGGGAAGAAGAGCAACGGATTGATATAAAAATGGCACCGGACAATGAGAATGGAAACGAGCAGCTGACCATGATTTATAGAAAATTGACACTGACATGAGAATGAATGCCTCCCATCACAGCCGCGGCGGCGCACCCTAACGACGGCAGACTCACACTGTGTTAATCCAGCTGCTCCGACTGCTCGACCTGCATAGGCGAAGGAAACATGCAAATCGGGACAAGAGAGAGAGAAGAGAGAGGAGGCGATGGAATAGAACGAGAGAGTTCCAAGAACGCAGATGGATAAATAAGCATGAGAGAACGAGAGAGGAGGTGATGGAATAAACGAGAGAGTTCCAGGAATGCAGATGGATAAGCGTTCAAGTGGCACTCCCTAGAACGTACATGTGATGACCTTGCCCTGCAATGATAGAGAGTGCTGGACTCTTTCATTAAACTGGATCGTGAGCTGTATGTGTATTAGATTATTTAACCTATAATAAGCAACTCCAACGGTTCCCTAAAAATCCTTCCAACCAAATTTTTTAGCTTCACGTAACTTTTAGGAGAAATTGGCCGAAAGCAACTTTTGTCAGTTCCTGTAAACATTTTCCCCTAAATCTATTTTATTTCATTTTTATTCAACAAAGCTACCTAAGTGGCCTATGGCCCACCAGTCGGTGACATGTGTGAAGGCTACCGGCGGGCGACGAGGTAGGCGCGTGGAGGCCACCGAAGAGGGGCAGCGCGGGGAGGCGCGGTCGTGGGTGGCGGCATGACTGGCGGCCGTGCAGCGGTGTTCCGGTGAGGTTCCAACAGGGCGGCGGTGTTCCGACGGGCCTTGCGTGGAAGTTTCATATGGGTACATTCCCGTCAAAAATATACGGAAAGGACATCTTCCTGTCAACCTTCAGGAAGAAGAGGCCTCTTTTATGGGATTCTCTCTAAAGGAAAAGACTATTTACGAAAACTGTTGGATAAGTTTTGTCCCAACTTTCCGTAAATGACGGTTATTTAGGTTGGAGTTGTTCTCACATGGGATGTGCACTTCATTGCCATCATTACTAAACGCTACCGAAACAATGCTACAATCCCATCATTCTCCCGATGACGGCTCGATCCCAAAAACATCGACACCATTCCTCCTGTGAAGTGGAGAAAAGACTTCACACTTTTCAAACGCACTGTGTACTTGTCGTTTTTTTTCTTTCACAATTGGGGAGCTGGCGGGGAAGTTTAATAGTAATCTTTACTTAAATTACTTATGTAATTCCAATAAGAACCTGAGAAATTCTTAAATAATTGGGGGCTAAGCATACACCAACCATTTTAGACGGAGTAGCGCACCCATGCCCAGCTCGACGAGATTAGCTTTTTAAGTTACATTGGTGCATTTCAATGTAGGTGTCGTGCGGTGGTCGAGCTCATCACTTTAAGATTGGCCACGTTCAAACAAGTTTTAATCAGGTGAAACTTGTAACCTTTGTTAGTGAGGGAAGGCGGATAAGTTTTAACACAGATAGGGTGCCTTATATTGAAACAGAGGACGTGAATCTGTGTGTGCGCGTGGTGTCTTGAGACATTCTAATTGAGTTTAGGCGCATATCATATTTATTTTTGTTCCGTTGCAACGCACGGGCATGTTTGCTAGTTATGTATAAAGTGAAAAACGGTTCGAGGGTGTTGGGGGTGGGGGGTGGGGGGGGGATGCACCGAAACACTCCCCATGATTATGACTTTTCACGTGGCATGTCAGTGGCGACGTAGCTCTCTTCAACAGTATATATGAGGCACAAAACTGAATCTAGCCAACCCGCTTTTCTACCTCAGTTTGATTAGATAATTAATTTTAAATACGGTGGTTAGACCAAAGTGATGTGTCACCACCAAAAAATATCCTCTGAACTTTGGAGTGCCCAACCCGATGAGTTATACATCGCGAAGAATGCATAACGATCATCCACACTTCGGCAATTGAAGGCGTCATCGGCTTGCTGACGTGCTAGCCTTCATTGATTGGTCTTGGCAACTATGATGAAAATTATTGTTCTAGCCGTCTGCAGCCGGAGGTGGCGACGGCGGTGTGAGGGTGTGTTTCCCTTCTTTATGAATCATAGCTTGTAATGTTTAAAATCATAGGATGGAATCTCGTGAGAAAAACGCTTCGCTCGCTCCCCTTGCGACCCTAGGAGCCAACGCCAAACACCGCCCGTACAAACCTCCCCTGCCGCGGTGGCGGCGGGCCCCATCATTGAAGGAGTTGGGGATTCCGTGCTCGGTTCAAAAGGTGGAGATCGACCCGTGTGGGGTGTCGCCGATGGGGGAGATGAAGACATGGAGGCAGCCATGTGGTCTACACAAGTTGCCGATTTAAAATCCGACGCACACGCATACGGTTCCGACTAACTTATATGTGTCATCGGGAACGTGTACGCATAATTACTTTTATCTATAATCCATCTATGTATCTATGTTTTTTCCGGATATTCATATATGACGTTCATGCATATCCTGTCAATGTGGATTGTCTACACAAGTGTACGTGTCTTTTGACTGAAGATAAAGCGCAAAAAACAATACAGTGTGTATGTGACAGTGGATTTGGAACCCAGTCAAACTGGCCCATAGCTACCGCTAGACCTGTATGCTTAGACTGCTAGCGAGTCGCATTCATGGTGCACTAGTACCATGTGCGTTTCACCTCATAGTGCCCATATATATAGATGTTCTCGATTGCTTAGCCATCCAGCTGCAACCTGCAAACTTCTTCTACTCCATATATACTCTCATAGGTTGCTGGTTAATTTGCTTCGGTTACATAGAGCCAGAGCCAAAATGGTACATGTTCTTTCCCCTCATACATGCAGGTTTGTTTTTCAGTTCCAGTAGTAATTAAATTGATGGTGTTTTTTTTTTGGTTAATTCAGAGCAAGCCTGTGAAGATTGGGCCATGGGGTGGAGCCGGCGGCGATGAGAGAAATGTCCAGGCGACGCCCTGCCGGTTGGCTAGCGTGACCATCTATAGTGGAGAAGGAATTGACGGGATTTCCTTCACCTACGTGGGCAGCGATTATGTTCAGTACACCGAGGGCCCATGGGGTCGCACTCTCAACACGGAAAACACGGTGTGTGGAATTGTTTTCCTTTTCTTAATTTCTCTCTAGTAAAACAATTATTATTGCTTTATCTTGTGCGATCTATATATATATATATATATATCTAAGCCGAACGGCTAGCTAGGCTTACTGTAAAGAACGTACGTACCTCTTACTACATGAATTTCATGCAGATCACTCTCGACCCTATGGACTATGTCACAGAAATCTCGGGCACGTTTGGTACAGCTTATGACAATAACATCGTTACCTCTCTCAAAATTGCCACCTTCAACGACAACGATCCCGTAACATACGGTACACCGAACGGAACTCCTTTCCAAATCCCTGTACTTGATGGTGGTAGGGTCGTCGGCTTCTTCGGACGCTCTGGCGACTTGCTCGATGCAATTGGGGTATATGTCATTCCTTGAACGGATCTTCTCTGCGTTCACCTACTCACTGGAGGATGGAAGGAGTATACATGATGTACCACATGCATCACGTGTCTGCTACCAATAAATTAACTTGTTGTATGTTTCATGTTTTCACGTTGAAGTTTATTTTATTACTACTATCACTTGTGTAAAGTGCTTTGCAGGGCACTGTAGCATATGTGTTCCCATCATGGTGACGTACTAGTATGTGTGTGTGAATCCTGGTGTAGGTCACCTGGCTGATTAGCAAATATGAATAAAGGAAAATAATCTAATTCTACCGCCTGATGCGCCCCATTCACAGCTAGGGCCCCGCTAAGTTGTGGTTGTATTCTTCTAAATTTTTCAAAGTTCACTAAGGATTCAGATAGGAGGCTGACACCCAGTTGTCCTCAAAGGGAAGTATCTTGCGTTCATATCACCGAGCGAAAATGGTGGTTGCCTCGATGCGAGCGATTTAGAGACCTTGTTTTTACTTGAAAAACGAAACAATAACTGAAGTATAACAGTTTTACTATAGCTAAACGAACGAAACAGTAAGAAGCCATCTTGGCCGTATATGTGAAGCATCGTGAACACTTGGACATGGTCGCTTCTCCAACTGCTTCTCTCTGCAGTGTCTGTAGGTTAAGAATTCAGATAGGAGCCAGACACTCTGTTCCTCCTTGCCACTCGTCCACCATCCTGCATCCTTTTCTGTATCTTGGCTTCTTATCACCAAGTGTGCCTATGAAATCTTTAACTGTGTGTCTGATTTTGAAGCCGAGCTCCGAACCAACGGAACGTGAGTTGCCTGAAAAAGTCCGGTACAGTTTCTGAATTAATGAAGTTGTGATACATCCACCCGAATTACTGAACATTTTTCCCGAAATAGGCTTTCGCCCCGCTTTATAAATAAAGCAACCGACCATACAAGAGTTTGCAAACACATGAAAATAAACCGCTGGGCAACAGCGAAACATGCCCAACAAGAAAGTAAGATACAACTCTCAAACACGCTAAGGGAAAAACATCGAAGCGACGAAGCGAGGAGGTAGCCATCACGCACGGCATTCCACACCTTGGAAGAAGAATGGCAACTCCCAAACACCAACACCCCGCCCAAAGATCGCTGGGTGCACAAGCAGCACCTTCGGGAAGGACGGAGACGTCGAGACGCCGCTACTGCCCAGACCAGCGGACTGGTCCTAGGGTTTCCCCAGCACTCAGCAGGTAACAGAAGAGGGGTAGCCCGAACGCCCACCAAGGAGGAGTGGCGACGCCCACGAGCGCCGCCGCGTCGGAGCTGGACAAGCCACCAGGGATTTCTCCCGATCCCAAAACCGTCCCAAAAATCTCGAGCGGAGGTGGGCGAAGGGAAGCAAAGCCATCTCTCCCGAGGGAATGCCTCGTATCTGCCTCGACATGGAACGTACCGCGGTGCTAGAACCAGGCCCGCCTGGCCCGATTCCAGCCCGGGCGTGAAACAGGACAGGGAGAAGGATCCCGGCAGAGGGCCACCGTCGAGGAACACAACTGCAGCAGCCACCCACGCCCGCGCCTTGCGCCAGGCCTGCAGCCCCTAGGGCCCAGATCTAGGCCCGCCTGGCCCAGATCACGCCCATGAGCGTACACAGCCGCTGTCATCGTCCTGCCGCTGTCCGGCCGCCGAAGTCCCGGCCCCGCCTCCTCACGCCACCGTGCCTCGCCACCGAAGCGTAGGGCGGCCGGATCTGGTTGAGACGGACCCGAGGCCCGCCACCGAGATCCCCGCTGCCACGGGGCACCACCACGTCGCTCGCGTACTGCGCCACCGGCCACCGCCGTCCTTCCCGTGTCTACTTCGTCCAAAGCCGCGTCGCCGAAGCCCTGAGCTCCTGCCCGTGTCGACGCAGATTTGGCGCGTCCGCCCTTTTGTTGCTGAGAGGCAGGACCATGAGGCGCCCCGCCTCCATCGTCGGTAGCACGAGCTTTGCCCGGCTGCTTCCTCCGACGGGGCGAGGAGGGAGGGGGAAGGAAAGGGGAGGGCCGGCGGCGAGACTTAGGGTTTCCCCCGTGTCGCCTCTGCGAGGGACGCGGGGGACGAGAGACGGGATTCTGTCTGTGTCGAATTACTGAACATAACGATTTATATGATCGACTGAGAGGTTTTTGTTTCTGGGGGCTCTATCCACGGGAAATTAAAGTGTTTTCATGATTACCTGGAAATGGTGTTTCAGGCGTTGGTCACATTATTAACTCCTTTACCTATCTTTCCTAGTTAATGATCTGCCATGGCATTGTCCGAAAACTCCCTACCACTCTGCCAGGGGCAGACGCTAACCAATAGCTTCAGAGCTTAACTTGTGTCCAATCTGATGGCTTTGAAAGGATGAATGAAGCTGCCATTGCGGCACACAGCGGCATCAATGAATGGTGTGACTCGGCCATTGCGGCATTGACAAAGGAGAGCAGGCATGAAGATAGCTTAGTTGTCATCTGTGCCACGAGGGGGCCATGGAAAGAGAGAAACATGAGGGTTTTCCAGAACACGACACTCTTGCCCGACGTGATTTTTGTAGCCCTAGTTCAGGAGGAGATTTTGCAGCGGGCTTATGCTCACACCCAAGACCCCGGAGACCACAACACCAATGTCGTCGCGGCATAGTGTTCGTTTTTATTTTTCTTGTTTTCGCTGCCCCTCGGAGAAACCCGGGGCTCTCCTGTACATAAACACTCTTTTCTAAGCTAATCGGAAGCCAGATCGACTGCCTTTAACCTAAAATAAATATCTTCACGTAACATAGTAATAGCTTTAGATAATGTAGAAGCCTTGTTAATCTGAAGAACTTTGATTTTGTTTAATCTGAAGATTTTCGTTTGATCTAGCTAATTAATCTCTGCGTATCCTGGCGGTTTAGGCTAAGTCATTACAACCTGCCAAGCCTTTTTAACCACGTTATTGATCTTTGGTTGTCAAACGCTGCGTGAAGGCTAAAATACATTGATACGGAATTAATTCCTTGAGTTCTGTTGCGTCAGCTCCGTGTTGTCAGACAGCAGAACAAGGGGCAGTTGATCGATTATGCTCCATTCGAGACCGGACGGTAATCTGACTAAAATCTGCACATCCAAGATCCTCTACTCGGTTCTGGGTGTAGTTTAGTCATTTCGCGCCCACTCTCTTTGTCCGGAGAAACTCCCTGTACAAACTTTGTTCTGGTTTCAGCTCTGACGTCTTGAAGTTGGTATGGTTGCTATCGCTATTCGCCTCGTATCCCTCAATGATGCAAGTATAGTAGTATCAAACTATGACACGTGAGTACTATGGTATCTCTATAATAGACGGAGCCGGAAATGGCTGGAGGTATAGTGGGCATTGCCAAATTTGTAAACCGATATTACATTCCAGAGGAACATATGCAGTTATAATAACCATTCGCATGAACAACAAGGGGGGCTTATAATTTGTATGTTTACGCAAAGAAGTCGAGAACACAAGTAATATTTGAATGAAGGATGATACATTTTGGGTACGGGTCTACAGGATCAAATGTGTGTCCCATCTCATCATTAACTATTTGGGCTACGAAGAGTGCTTCCATCAAGCTCCATGCGGCGGGCCTCAGCATGACATCTAAGATGGCGTCCCACGTCGTGGGCTGGTTCCCTAGCCAAAATTCTTTCTCCATTGCAGTAAAAATGTTTGAGGTCATGTCGTACTCCTTCTCATCATAGAACAACACCACAGACATGGTTCCCCAGTTTTGGATGAAGTCAGTGCGCACTTCCTCCAGGTGTGTCTCTGCGTTGAGATTTTGGGTAAATATCTTAGCTCCACTATGAGTGCAGATAAGACTCGCCAAAACCCATCTCTATCCATGTGAGCCCTTCAGAGAGCTCACCGTACACTCAAATTTAGTACGACTGTCCTACTCTATTCAGAAATGCTAGGAATATAAATTATCATGATTTTGTTTTCCTCCAACATCTTAGATAGACTAAAGCTAAGATATATGCAAACGTGTCTTCATATCACATTGTCTATGACATCCTAGGGCAGTGTATATATAATACTTGTACGCATTTCTATTCTTTGAGCTCTTCTAACGAAACAAACATATTGTGATCATGGGGTATAGGTTCGTTAAGCCATATTTATCATGTGAGCAAATTGTAAAGTTATGTGGCATTCTAATTGAATGCTTAGTTCCCGGGCCTTTTGCCAAAACAAAGTGAAAGGAAATATGATGTTTGGTTGCTGGGAAATCACATCAAAGGAATAGTGTGAAGTTCCTAAGTGAATGAGTGGTTGAACGACAATTGCATTTGCAAATAGGTCAATCATGAATGATCTGTAGTAACCAACTTTCATGTTGCAGAACTTTTATGCATGTTATCTTAGTTTTCGTCGTACATACCATCACTCGACTATGAAGCGAAACAAAGAGTTGTCCAACCAAGTCCTTTGCTTTATAAACATGCATGTAATGGAAATCGAATCATTTTACCTATGGTTTCTACTCTCCTTACCAATATCAGCATATCATAGCAAATAAATAGTAGAAAACAATAGAGAAAGTGAGGTGAAAATGAGAAATAATTGATACTGAATGAAAGTTCATGTACAAAATCCACATAAGATCTAAGTAAATGGGAATCTTCTTCTTTCTACTCTTCTTGAAAAGGGCAAGAAACATCAACATCACCATGGCATAAGGAAATAAAGGACATGATCTACTCCATTTGTAAATATAAAGAGTATATAGCCTGGCCCGCACAAGTTCACATCCATGTGCAATCTTAAAATTATATGGATGACGCGGAAACATTGCCGTTTGCAACAATTACAATTTCAAGTCTTCATTTGGAAACTCAGAAATCTTACGGTATGTTCACTTGTATTTTGTAGGAAACTATCAATTGGGCACATAAAATTTTCTAGTGTATCATCGCCATTACTATACAATATGAACATATCAAAACCGGAATACATCTCAAAAAGAAAAAAAAATAGGACAAATAAATTTCCTCGGTAGAGCTGCCTAAGTAGAAAATACAATGTGCGTACTTTTTAAAAGAACCCGAAAAGCATAACCAGAATTGCGGAGGCTAGATACTACCAGCAAGGAAGGTAACGAAAATTAGTTAGTCCAAAGGTGTTTATCAGTCAGTTGATATACGTGCAAGCAAGCAGATGGGTGTCCGAATTGTCTTTATGTGGCCAGACCCGATCAGATCGTGGAGGTGGAACCGCACGTCGAGAGGTGATGACCTCAACCTTGTCTTCTCCAGTGAAGAACTGAACAACTTGGTAACGGGGTTCAATGGACACAATGATGCGATGGGGGACTGAAAAACTTATATATTCTACGTGTAGAGCATGATGTCAACAACTTGGTAATGGGTTCACTGGCTACAATTTATGATCTCAATTCCATCGATACAATCTTGATTACACAAAATCCATATAGAAGAATTTATGGTCTCAATAACAACTGGATGCCAAAACACGTCCTAGGTGACCAACCCTAGCTCCCGGACGGCTAGGCTTTGGCCCAACCCACCTATGGCCAATGAACCGTGGGTAGCGTCGGCTTGTGCGCTTGGGCCTTTTTCCCACTTCAGACGTTCTCGTAGTCCAATACCAAATTCCGCCCGATCAGGGACATTTCAATAACGTTGCGGATGAGCTCCAAAACGTCGCCCAGGGCCATCCGCAACGTTTTACGCAACAAAAAAGAAACGTATCTGATCGACTGTCATGGATGAGTCTGCGACGTTTATGTGACCCGGAGAACGTCGAGGCTATCTGTGACATTCAGCCAATCGTCGCGAGCAGCTAGGCCGTCCGGCCCCGGCCCAATAAGCGGCAACGATTTTATGTCCTCACTGTCGGCTGACACGTGGCAAAGGAGGACCTGACGGTCGTTAGCGTAATCTGCTGACGTCACATTACACGCAGCATACGTCATTAAGATTGCAACGTTTTTTCCCGTCACGAGTAGATACTGTTAAGGCCACGGTTCTGACATCACCGATCCCGTTCATGACGTCATAATCACCGATCCCGTTCATGACGTTTTTTTCGTCGCAGCCTCGACCAATCAGGTGAAACCATGTGGACTAGTCCAAATACGCCACATGGAAACCTATCTGCGATGAACTGATATCGTCGTGGTATGAGATGACGCAACAAGCTGACGACACGTGGAACAATCATAGCTCGCCCCGTGGTCTTCTTCTAGGACGAAATCTGCTCGTCGTGGGCTATGGGGCGACGTATTTTTTCGTCGCGAAGCAAGCGGCAAAGCGACGGCACGTGTACCAAACACACGGTGCCACGTAGAGTCTTTTCCGTGACGTTTTGTTTCGTCGTGGAACTGCCCAATCATACGGCATACGGCGCCACGTGCCCTGATTTAGGCCTCCTTTTACGTTACGGTACTACGACGTTTGTTTTCGTGCCAGATGGGTGCTTAAATGATCGTTCGAATTGACCTTTCTGTGTTCCGTATGCAAAAAAGCAAACCACATAGCAGGCATCAAATACAGAAATTCAAGCACTACTTAGTTTTTACAGAAAAGCAAACCAACATACAGAAATTCAGTTTTCAGCAACATAACCACAGTTTCAATTACCACATATGCGCCGAGCCAACTGCTGAAGTAGGGCAACTCCTTCTTGTTGCGACTTATTTAGCTCGTCTTGTTGCTTCCGCATTTGTTGCATTTCAACTGCAAACTGGAGCCTCAACCGCTCGGATTCTGCATTCGCCAGCCTCAAATCAGCAATTGTGATGCACATATTCGCATCCCCCCTCTCTCAACATCAGGTTGCACTTCAAGTTCAGACTTTGAAATACTTGTTTCCACACGGGTTTTCTTCGACAAAGTATGCTTTCCACTCTCCAGCATGACAGCTTCAGTATCATCCTCATCCTTTGAAGCAGATTGCGACATCATCCTTTTGTTGCTTGCCTATCAAGCATGCAAAGAAAATAGATGAAAATAGCAGATTACAAGCATGTACAGAAAATAGATGAAACTAGCAGATGACCAGCAATGTACAGAAAATAGATGAAAAATAGCAGATGACAATCAAACAAGCATGTGTGTAATGACCTAGCAGATGAGAAGCATAGAAATAGCAGATGTCAAGCATGTCAGGAACATAGATGGAAACCATGTTGAAATGACAACGACAACCTTAATTAGCTTGCCAAAACGTCTTATAGCATGGAATAGATGAAGTAGCACAAAATATATGGCACAACAGTAATCAAACTGTTCAACACAAGATAAGTAAGCTGCGCCCTAGTTGTTTTTTCGATAAAGGGAGTTTTTATTACTTAAATAGTTTTAAGCATTACACCCTAGTTGTTGTGATATCATGGAAGAATGTTGAGCTACCGGATTAGGTAATAACCTGCAGCTCATTGTCCCCACTGGATAGTGATTGACATGAGACGTCTCCTTCACTGGAATCTGATTCCTCTTCAACATCATCCTCAGGAATGTACTCAGATCCAGAGTCTTTCTTCTTGATATTTTTCGGTGTGAATACAGTAGGACATGAAAGAAGACTTGCTAAAGACTTTACACTCAGTTGATGCATCCTTGCATTGTTTGCCATGATAGTTCTGGCACGCTCTTCTTCCATGGGGTGTAGTGGTGATCCTAACATGAATAAAGAACTCAAAGTAAGCTACAAATATAACACTTGATAAGAACCTAATACAACATAAAAAATTAAGGTACTCATCTTGTAAGAACAGTCCAGTATAATTAATATAAATTCTGATCGCAACTAAGACTGATAGGATCATAAGCAAAGTGACATTAAACCTAATAGTATACAAGCTGGAAATAAGCAAACTTTTACCATACAAAAACAAAGTTGATAATTTTATTTTTATTTTTTATGCAAGAAGGTCCCCCTTCCGATTTCCATTAAAAGAAACCATGCAGTCTTTTGTTACAACTCTACTACGAAAGCAAATAAGAAAAAAAGAAAAAAAAAAGGAGCATCAGGAGGGCAACACACCCATTTCCGCTACAGATTTGTCAGAATTAACAAATGGACAAGCCTCTGTTTACCACTATATAAAATTATAAATGCAAAGCCAAGAACAAAGCTGGATATAAGGAATCATCAATCATACAACTAAACAATTTAGAGAGATTTAGTACATCAAACATTAGCAGGATAATTAAGAAGCATCGATCAAACAATTTAGAGAGAGATTAATTGCATCGAACATAAGAAGGATAATAAGGAAGCATCACACATACAATTAAATAGACAAACAATTTAGAGAGAATAATTGCCTGCGGCTTTAGGGCCTTCTGTCTTACTGCGTTTCTCGCCTTCAACCTTTACTCGTCTCAGCGTGGTTGCAGACATTGACGGTGAAGTTGCGGCGAGGTTGGAGACGAGGTGGCAGATCTGGACGTACGGTGAGGTTGGTGGCGAGGTGGCACACCAACGAGCACGACGGCGAGGTGGCAGATCTGGACATACGGCGAGGTTGGTGACGATGTGGCAGACCGGTGAGCACGATGGCGAGGTGGCGGGTCTGGACGGCGACCTGGGCGGCGTGAGGGCAGATCTGGAGGGCGATCTCCACGGCGACATGGGAGATCTGGCAAGCGAGCTATACGGCGAGGTGTAAGAGGAGGATGGGATCTGGTCTGGGAGGACGGGGAGGAGAAATTTCAAAGTACGAATAGAGGGGGAGTAGTTGATTCTTTCGGCGAGGGCCGAGGGGATAAGGGAGGGTTTCGGAAAGTTTCAAAAATGCCCTCCGCGATAAAGTTTGACCGTTGTGTGCGGGAGGGCTGAGAAGTAATATCCTTGCACGAAAAAATTTGGGTGGGCTGTCCTGGAGCGAAATTTTTGGAGCGACGCGAAATATTTGTGGAAGTGCGGGAAACTATGCTAGCCGTCGGATGCTGATGGGTGGCTTAAACAAATTGGCCATTTATGCAATAATTTACTAAAGGGACCTTGTGAAGAAATAAGGAAGTACTAGCGGATGGAAGCGCGGCGGCACGCCACGCTAGTTGGGAAGGCCGTGTGTGTAGGTGTGTCCATCCATTCATCATATTGGTCTCCACTGCAGGCGTCTCCCCCTGTCGTCCGCAACTTCTGTAGAGATGGTCGTCGGTGACAGATCCGTTAGAAGTCGAGGGGTAGGACGCGGTGGAGACTGGAGAGGTCGTGGTGTTTCTGTTGCGCTGCCACTTTGGGTACTCTGTTGTTGCTTTGCCCTCATCTTGTTGTCACCGCCGCTGATGTGATTTCTTTCTTTTTTTCTACCATCCCAGAATTTAGAAAGATAGGCTTTGCGAGAGCATTTTGGAAGAATTTTTGTATAGAGAGGAGTTGGGAAGCTGTGGATGCTTACAAAATGCCTCAATATAGGTAAAACAAAGCGACACTGCCTAGATCCACGTAACCTTGCCACATAAATCATCAGCAAGCAGTAAATAAGTCAAAGAAAAGATAAAAAGCTAACATGCATCCGTGGCTTGGTGTCATTGACCATGTCTGCTTGGACCCCTCTCTAGTGACGCTCGGTACAGATGGATATAGATCTAGGGAGATCTGAGGGAGGTAGCACCTGGCAGGGAGAGGCTGAGTTGGCGCACAGCTGATGGACGCCGACCCCATCACCAGGCCTAGCGCGAATCTGACCCCGCCCAAGGTGTATCTCACCGCCTGCACGTGCGCGTAGAAATACACCGGCTCGATGGATGCGCAGGGCCAAAGGTACGACACCAGCGTCGTGCCAGAAAGGAGCAGGAAGATAATGTGTTGAGGTAGTCGTGCGCCCAAAGAGGTGTGGCGGAGGCGACGACTCCGTGAGCATGATGTGGACGTCGAAGATGGCGTGTGGTGCAAAGTCAAAGGTGTCAATGGGATGGATGGACGGAGAGTATCCCTTGACCTACATGACTACGTTTCACACAGAGTGTAGCCTCGTGCAGCCTGGGAAGAAACGGACAAAGACAGTGTCCCGGGCTTGACGTTGGTGAAGAACACAAAAAAGAGCATGAGAAGAATGGGTAATAGAGGATGCAGATGGAAGAGGTGCGCCGGTGCATCCGAGTTGTCAATGTTGAGCGTCGAGGAGATGTCGGTCGTCTCCACCAGTGGCAGCCAAGTACATGATGTTGATGACAACGACGTGAGGATGCCTGTCGCGGAGGGTGCAGGGACGCCGAGCACGGCGATGTCGTAATGTAGCAGCAGAAGAAGTACGATAGCGGTGGGGAAGAAGCAGGGCAATGATGGAGCCTTTTTATAGGCACGCATAGCGGTGGAGCGGCTTAGACGGCTTAGACTCCACCGGAGCCTTCTAGAGAATATGGGACACACTTACAAATTGTGGCAAATAATGTGCACGTGCACAATAGAATCAAAGGAAGATGAGTCAACAAAAAAAGAAACAGAAAATCCAAGAGGACTACACATAAACATAAACTGTTAACCAATCAGACCATTCAACAACAAAAATCGATAGCAAACCATCATGTAAAATCATGAATGAACCGAAGGTAAAAAGGAATGTGCGTCAATCCTTTAGAGATCATGTATAAGCCCCAAAATTTAGAAGGACACATGACTTACTTTAAGTGCTGGATGCTTGAATAAGCATGTGCTAAACACGTAAATCATTGATGGGAGAAAAAAGGAAAAAGGAAATAGAGAAAACTAATTTCGGCCCATTTTTGTTAACCCAGCTTTTCGGATGTTGTTTCAGAGTGAAAAATTGCATAACATGCATTACTATATACACAAAAAAAAGTTTAAGTGGGTTCGCATTTTTTTTGAAACATTGTTCACGCGTAGTATTGGTGCACCAAATATTGTTCACCCGTGATTACAGTTCACCCTGATTACTGAGTAGGATTACCACACATCATTAATTAATGAGTACAATTACTATTTAGGGCACTATTCACCAAGTGCCACATGTCAAATTCACACAGCCCTTGAAAAAAATTGAAAAAAATCAGGGAGCCTCTAGCTTAGCCGGTTTAATATAGTAGTATATGCAATAATTTTGGAGTTGAGGTTGTCGGGCATAAAACGCGTTAGAATATGCAGAACGGTTCTCTGTGAAACCAACAGTAATTAAAGAACAACAGGTAACTGAGTACTTGCAACACAAGACAAATTAACTTAATTATAGAGTAGCAAAACACAATCACAGCACACAGACGTGTCGACAAGTAAAACACGACGAGTCGACGACGTAGTAGGTTACAGAGATGCTCTATAAGCACACTAGTTGTCGCGATGAAGGACACGAACAACCGGACGCAACAGTGGGACGGACGCGTTCCAGAGGAGCAAAGGGTTGACCTGGAGGGAGCACACCAGGATGTCGTTCAGCCAGAAGAGGCCGCCGTGCAGATTTTCTCCCGCGCCATGCTCCCAAAGCCTGGCGTAGACCCCGCCGCCATCCTTGCCGTGGTCGATGATGAACATGTGCCGATCGCTGTACCTTGCGCCAAGCACGATGTGCGCGGCGCTCCAAGCGGAGATATTTCCACCAACGGCGAAGAACTGCAGCACGTTCGAGGAGTCATGGGCATCGGGGCGACCTGAAGCGGTTCCTCCCCGATCAGCTCGATGGTCGTCCCCAGATGCAGAGGCCGGGGGTATATCCTCCTTTTCTAAAAAACAGCTCGATGGTCGTCCAGGCCATGGCGCGCGCAGCGAGCACAAAGCTGATCGCTTGTGTTTTGCACAAGCTATCTATTCGAGACGTGGTGATGAGGGGGTGTGTTTTGCAGAGGCCCTCCGATTGCACCGATCGGGTAATAAAGCGGCGGGGAGAAGCCGGCCGACGGATCACCTAACACCATTAATTGGTGTCGAGGCCTTTACCATTGAATTAGCTGTCCAGGCGCGGCGATGACAACGAGCACACACAAACGGCCGGGTCATGCAGGCGTGGAGCAGACACGCATGCATGGCCGGGCACGCATACAGATGACGCCGAGTTCGATCCAGCAGTCCACAGTTAGCCGGCAACGAGGCATCGCATGCAGGCAGAAGTGAGGCACGGGCATGCATGCACACGGCCGGGCACGCGCAGGCACGCATTCAGATCAAGACGCGACGGGTCAACGTATGGCTGCATGCATCGATTGATGCAGAGGCGGGGATCCGTTCTTCCTTTTTTTTTTTTTAAAAAGGCACAGCACGCAGCGCACGGAGGCAGAGCGTGCACGTCTCGCGCGGCATGCAGCTAGCTAGCTGTTGCACGGCATACCTGCAAACTTTGGGCTATTTTGGCTCTCTCAGGCAAGAGAGCACGCATGTAGGCAGAACTGTGGCGAACTGGCGACGTCCCGTCTTTCCCAAGGAGTCGTTAATGCACGTACGGTGGAGAGCTATTTTGGCCGGAGTTACATTTTAAGGGGCCGAGCATCTCTCCTCCTCCACTCCTAAAGTCCACTCCTCCGTTAGCTTCTCTCCTCCTCCACTCCTAAAGTCCACTCCTCCATTAGCTTCTCTCCTCCTCCACTATGCACCAACGCCAACGCGACGCGGCCCGCCAGCGAGCTCCCCGTAACCCTGCGGGTGCCCACGCACGTCCATCTTTTTTTTTTTTTTTTTTTTTTTGGAAAATGAGGAACGGCGCCCCCGGCCTCTGCATCGAGAAACGATGCACTCCATCTGACGAGAATCAGCTGATGGAGGAGGACGCGCGCGCACTTATCCGCACGAACACTCCCATGCCGGCTGCTTTACGCCTCTCGGAAGGTTGGAAGACCAACGTCGTCTTCGTCCCGGTGGCGCCGCGTCTCTCCTGCCAGGCGCGGGTCGACAACATCAACCAGTGTTACGAGAACATGCCGTCGGACATGAGCATCATCACCCCCAGGACGCCACGTTTTCGCGGTACTGGGACCAGCAAGTGGAGCTGGAGTACCTGGGGCTGCTCCTCGCCCACCGCACTGACAGCAACGTGCACTCCCGCGACACACAGTGTTCTGGCGAGATGTACCCGTCCCCGGTACAGCAGGACGAGGAGGAAGAAGAGGACTCGCCCGAGACAGAGTGGCACCCCTTGGCACCGCCAGCAAACGCCTTCTTCCTCCCATGTAACTGCGCCATTTGCAGCTGGGCACCTGCACAGCCAGGAACCTGCCCGTACTGCGGGTCCGAGGAGTGCCGCGACCTAGTTTAGCTTTTATTGACTGTAATAAATATTATCTTAAGTTCACTTCACTTTGAATGAATTATCTTTATTTTGAATGAAGTTTGATTGAAACTCCCTAAATTTCAGCTCCGAAGGGGGTGTCCAAATGGAATATTTTGTTTGGTTGTGTTAGGGTAGGCCATACGTACATGGAGAACCAATATCTACCACATGTTGTCACAATATTACCTCAGGTTCATCCGAGAGGGGGAGTTTCGAGCTGTACGTGCACAACTTTCCTGCGTAGCAAGCGATGCCGGTGAAACCGGTCACACCTCGGGTTGGGATCTTGGCTCTCTCCACCTCACGGAACACTTGCATACACATGATAGGACTCCATCTAGCCTTAGGTGGGATTCCTATGCTCCGGAGCCCTCGCTTCAACGAAACCCTTGCATGTTGACCGAAAAGTCAACTTTTCCGTCTACCCCTTCGACCGGCGTCGGAAGGGGGTGTCAAAATGGAATATTTTGTTTGGTTGTGTTAGGGTATGCCATAGGTACATGGAGAACCAATATCTACCACTTGTAGTTGTCACAGCATTCCCTCGGGTTCGTCCGAAGGGGGAGTTTTGAGCTGTACGTGCAGAACCTTTCTGCGTAGCAAGCGATGCCGGTGAAACCGGTCACACCTCGGGTTGGGATTTTGGCTCTGTCCACCTCCCAATACACTTGTATAGACATGATATCACTCCATCTAAGCTTAGGTACGATTCTGATACTCCGGAGCCCCCGCTTTAGCGAAACCCTTGCATGTTGACCGAAAAGTCAACTTTTCCGTCTACCCCTTCCACCGGCGTCGGAAGGGGGTGTCCCAATGGAATATTTTGTTTGGTTGTGTTAGGGTAGGCCATAGGTACAGGGAGAACAAATATCTACCACTTGTAGTTGTCACAGTATTCCCTCGGGTTCGCCCAAAGGGGGAGTTTTGAACTGCACGTGTACAACCTTCCTGCGTAGCAAGTGATGCCGGTGAAACCGGTCACTCCTCGGGTTGGGATCTTGGCTCTCTCCACCTCCCAACACACTTGTATAGACATGATTGGACTCCATCTAGGCTTAGGTGGGATTCCAATGCTCCGGAGCCTCTGCTTCAACGAAACCCTTGCATGTTGACCGAAAAGTCAACTTTTCCGTCTACCGCTTCCACCGGCGTCGGAAGGGGGTGTCACAATAGAATATTTTGTTTGGTTGTGTTAGGGTAGGCCATAGGTACATGGAGAACCAATATCTACCACATGTAGTTGTCACGGTATTCCCTCGGGTTCGTCCGAAGGCGTAGTTTTGAGCTGTACGTGCAGAATCTTCCTGCATATCAAGCGATGGCGGTGAAACCGGTTATACCTTGTGTTGGGATCTTGGCTCTTTCCACCTCCTAGCACACTTGTATAGACATGATAGGACTCCATCTAGGCTTAGGTGGGATTCCGATGCTCCAGAACCCCCGCTTCAGCGAAACCCTTGCATGTTGACCGAAAAGTCAACTTTTCCGTCTACCCCTTCCACCGCCTGACGGAAGGGGGTGTCCCAATGGAATATTTTGTTTGGTTGTGTTAGGGTAGGCCATAGGTACAGGGAGAACAAATATCTACCACTTGTAGTTGTCACAGTATTCCCTCGGGTTTGTCCGAAGGGGGAGTTTTGAGCTGTACGTGTAGAACCTTCCTGCGTAGCAAGCGATGCCGGTGAAACCGGTCACACCTCGGGTTGGGATCTTGGCTCTCTCCACCTCCCAACACACTTGTATAGACATGATAGGACTCCCAGCACAGTTTTTTTGCAAACGAGGTGGAAATGACTGAAGACCAAGTCGCGCATCTCCGAAGGCAAGTTGCTGGACCATAGCCTTCTATACCGCACTACGTCTGTAGGATGACAAAGTATAATGTCTTCCCTAGGAAGGCCAAGGTGGTAAACATCGGATTCTTTTACTCTTCTTATTCACATTAATCTTAGTCAACAACTAACTTTATACTTCTCGTCCAGTACTTCTCAATTCAGTTCCGCCAGGCCTACCTCAACCGGTATACGCCAATGCATCGACTTCCTGTCATATGCACCGACAATGCCGATACTCAAGATGTTAAGTTCTTCAAGGGCAAGAAAGAAGATGCCGAGACGAAAACCAACTGGCCAAAGGTTGTCAATTTAGCTGGAATCAAGGAGGGTGCTATGTGTGTCTTCACCTTCTACAATGGAAGAGGTGTCTTTATTTGTTCTGTTGTTTGCCTCAACTGAGGTAAACTACCTTGCTCTTTAATTAGATGATGTCAACTTGCTATGCTTGCCACTGAGGCTCACTGTTATTGTTTTATCTGTTTGTGTTGCATGTGCCTGCTTTTATGGATTAGAATTGATGTGCATGCTCCCTGGTATGGTGTGGTGATTCTTTTGGACTGTCTTTGCAAGATGAAGCTTATTTTGCGTTCGTTCTATATTCCGTGTGCCGATGATTAAACAGTGCACTCAATCTTGATGACATTATTAGCATTTACCTAGTGTTGTGTACAACCACATTGGTTCTGCATCTTCCTTGGTAAATGCTCGATAATCTCATTGATTTTGTTGGTGCTTATTATTATGAGGATACTTTTCTTGTTTTCTATTGCTAAACATCTGTGCTTGATACATGTGCCAATGATTAAACTGTCTCTGCCGATGATTAATATGTAGCAATGTGTCCAGCAGGTTGGCTACCATAGCAAATAGCATGCACAACTAGTTCAGATGTGCCTCTTTTTACTATGGTAGGCATATCTGTTAGAATTATTGCGTGTCATTTGTATGTACCATGGTTGGCAATGAGGCTCACTATTACTGTTTTATCTGTTTTGTTGCATGTGCCGATGATTAGACTGTGCAATGTTAAAATTCAAAAAGCAAAGATGGGCACCCAAGGGAAGGAGGTGATAAAGAATTAACCCAGCAAGGGGAAGAGGGAACGAAGGAGCAACTGACCATGAATTAAGAGACCAGACAATGAGCGAACGGGAAGAAGAGCAACGGATTCATATAAAAATGGCACCGGACAATGAGAATGGAAACGAGCAGCTGACCATGATTTATAGAAAATTGACACTGACATGAGAATGAATGCCTCCCATCACAGCCGCGGCGGCGCACCCTAACGACGGCAGACTCACACTGTGTTAATCCAGCTGCTCCGACTGCTCGACCTGCATAGGCGAAGGAAACATGCAAATCGGGACAAGAGAGAGAGAAGAGAGAGGAGGCGATGGAATAGAACGAGAGAGTTCCAAGAACGCAGATGGATAAATAAGCATGAGAGAACGAGAGAGGAGGTGATGGAATAAACGAGAGAGTTCCAGGAATGCAGATGGATAAGCGTTCAACTGGCACTCCCTAGAACGTAAATGTGATGACCTTGCCCTGCAATGATAGAGAGTGCTGGACTCTTTCATTAAACTGGATCGTGAGCTGTATGTGTATTAGATTATTTAACCTATAATAAGCAACTCCAACGGTTCCCTAAAAATCCTTCCAACCAAATTTTTTAGCTTCACGTAACTTTTAGGAGAAATTGGCCGAAAGCAACTTTTGTCAGTTCCTGTAAACATTTTCCCCTAAATCTATTTTATTTCATTTTTATTCAACAAAGCTACCTAAGTGGCCTATGGCCCACCAGTCGGTGACATGTGTGAAGGCTACCGGCGGGCGACGAGGTAGGCGCGTGGAGGCCACCGAAGAGGGGCAGCGCGGGGAGGCGCGGTCGTGGGTGGCGGCATGACTGGCGGCCGTGCAGCGGTGTTCCGGTGAGGTTCCAACAGGGCGGCGGTGTTCCGACGGGCCTTGCGTGGAAGTTTCATATGGGTACATTCCCGTCAAAAATATACGGAAAGGACATCTTCCTGTCAACCTTCAGGAAGAAGAGGCCTCTTTTATGGGATTCTCTCTAAAGGAAAAGACTATTTACGAAAACTGTTGGATAAGTTTTGTCCCAACTTTCCGTAAATGACGGTTATTTAGGTTGGAGTTGTTCTCACATGGGATGTGCACTTCATTGCCATCATTACTAAACGCTACCGAAACAATGCTACAATCCCATCATTCTCCCGATGACGGCTCGATCCCAAAAACATCGACACCATTCCTCCTGTGAAGTGGAGAAAAGACTTCACACTTTTCAAACGCACTGTGTACTTGTAGTTTTTTTTCTTTCACAATTGGGGAGCTGGCGGGGAAGTTTAATTTTAATCTTTACTTAAATTACTTATGTAATTCCAATAAGAACCTGAGAAATTCTTAAATAATTGGGGGCTAAGCATACACCAACCATTTTAGACGGAGTAGCGCACCCATGCCCAGCTCGACGAGATTAGCTTTTTAAGTTACATTGGTGCATTTCAATGTAGGTGTCGTGCGGTGGTCGAGCTCATCACTTTAAGATTGGCCACGTTCAAACAAGTTTTAATCAGGTGAAACTTGTAACCTTTGTTAGAGAGGGAAGGCGGATAAGTTTTAACACAGATAGGGTGCCTTATATTGAAACAGAGGACGTGAATCTGTGTGTGCGCGTGGTGTCTTGAGACATTCTAATTGAGTTTAGGCGCATATCATATTTATTTTTGTTCCGTTGCAACGCACGGGCATGTTTGCTAGTTATGTATAAAGTGAAAAACGGTTCGAGGGTGTTGGGGGTTGGGGGGGGGGGGGGGGGATGCACCGAAACACTCCCCATGATTATGACTTTTCACGTGGCATGTCAGTGGCGACGTGGCTCTCTTCAACAGTATATATGAGGCACAAAACTGAATCTAGCCAACCCGCTTTTCTACCTCAGTTTGATTAGATAATTAATTTTAAATACGGTGGTTAGACCAAAGTGATGTGTCACCACCAAAAAATATCCTCTGAACTTTGGAGTGCCCAACCCGATGAGTTATACATCGCGAAGAATGCATAACGATCATCCACACTTCGGCAATTGAAGGCGTCATCGGCTTGCTGACGTGCTAGCCTTCATTGATTGGTCTTGGCAACTATGATGAAAATTATTGTTCTAGCCGTCTGCAGCCGGAGGTGGCGATGGCGGTGTGAGGGTGTGTTTCCCTTCTTTATGAATCATAGCTTGTAATGTTTAAAATCATAGGATGGAATCTCGTGAGAAAAACGCTTCGCTCGCTCCCCTTGCGACCCTAGGAGCCAACGCCAAACACCGCCCGTACAAACCTCCCCTGCCGCGGTGGCGGCGGGCCCCATCATTGAAGGAGTTGGGGATTCCGTGCTCGGTTCAAAAGGTGGAGATCGACCCGTGTGGGGTGTCGCCGATGGGGGAGATGAAGACATGGAGGCAGCCATGTGGTCTACACAAGTTGCCGATTTAAAATCCGACGCACACGCATACGGTTCCGACTAACTTATATGTGTCATCGGGAACGTGTACGCATAATTACTTTTATCTATAATCCATCTATGTATCTATGTTTTTTCCGGATATTCATATATGACGTTCATGCATATCCTGTCAATGTGGATTGTCTACACAAGTGTACGTGTCTTTTGACTGAAGATAAAGCGCAAAAAACAATACAGTGTGTATGTGACAGTGGATTTGGAACCCAGTCAAACTGGCCCATAGCTACCGCTAGACCTGTATGCTTAGACTGCTAGCGAGTCGCATTCATGGTGCACTAGTACCATGTGCGTTTCACCTCATAGTGCCCATATATATAGATGTTCTCGATTGCTTAGCCATCCAGCTGCAACCTGCAAACTTCTTCTACTCCATATATACTCTCATAGGTTGCTGGTTAATTTGCTTGGGTTACATAGAGCCAGAGCCAAAATGGTACATGTTCTTTCCCCTCATACATGCAGGTTTGTTTTTCAGTTCCAGTAGTAATTAAATTGATGGTGTTTTTTTTTTGGTTAATTCAGAGCAAGCCTGTGAAGATTGGGCCATGGGGTGGAGCCGGCGGCGATGAGAGAAATGTCCAGGCGACGCCCTGCCGGTTGGCTAGCGTGACCATCTATAGTGGAGAAGGAATTGACGGGATTTCCTTCACCTACGTGGGCAGCGATTATGTTCAGTACACCGAGGGCCCGTGGGGTCGCACTCTCAACACGGAAAACACGGTGTGTGGAATTGTTTTCCTTTTCTTAATTTCTCTCTAGTAAAACAATTATTATTGCTTTATCTTGTGCGATCTATATATATATATATATATATATATATATATATATATATATCCAAACCGAACGGCTAGCTAGGCTTACTGTAAAGAACGTACGTACCTCTTACTACATGAATTTCATGCAGATCACTCTCGACCCTATGGACTATGTCACAGAAATCTCGGGCACGTTTGGTACAGCTTATGACAATAACATCGTTACCTCTCTCAAAATTGCCACCTTCAACGACAACGATCCCGTAACATACGGTACACCGAACGGAACTCCTTTCCAAATCCCTGTACTTGATGGTGGTAGGGTCGTCGGCTTCTTCGGACGCTCTGGCGACTTGCTCGATGCAATTGGGGTATATGTCATTCCTTGAACGGATCTTCTCTCCGTTCACCTACTCACTGGAGGATGGAAGGAGTATACATGATGTACCACATGCATCACGTGTCTGTTACCAATAAATTAACTTGTTGTATGTTTCATGTTTTCACGTTGAAGTTTATTTTATTACTACTATCACTTGTGTAAAGTGCTTTGCAGGGCACTGTAGCATGTGTTCCCATCATGGTGACCTACTAGTATGTGTGTGTGAATCCTGGTGTAGGTCACCTGGCTGATTAGCAAATATGAATAAAGGAAAATAATCTAATTCTACCGCCTGATGCGCCCCATTCACAGCTAAGGCCCCGCTAAGTTGTGGTAGTATTCTTCTAAATTTTTCAAAGTTCACTAAGGATTCAGATAGGAGGCTGACACCCAGTTGTCCTCAAAGGGAAGTATCTTGCGTTCATATCACCGAGCGAAAATGGTGGTTGCCTCGATGCGAGCGATTTAGAGACCTTGTTTTTACTTGAAAAACGAAACAATAACTGAAGTATAACAGTTTTACTATAGCTAAACAAACGAAACAGTAAGAAGCCATCTTGGCCGTATATGTGAAGCATCGTGAACACTTGGACATGGTCGCTTCTCCAACTGCTTCTCTCTGCAGTGTCTGTAGGTTCAGAATTCAGATAGGAGCCAGACACTCTGTTCCTCCTTGCCACTCGTCCACCATCCTGCATCCTTTTCTGTATCTTGGCTTCTTATCACCAAGTGTGCCTATGAAATCTTTAACTGTGTGTCTGATTTTGAAGCCGAGCTCCGAACCAACGGAACGTGAGTTGCCTGAAAAAGTCCGGTACAGTTTCTGAATTAATGAAGTTGTGATACATCCACCCGAATTACTGAACATTTTCCCCGAAATAGGCTTTCGCCCCGCTTTATAAATAAAACAACCGACCATACAAGAGTTTGCAAACACATGAAAATAAACCGCTGGGCAACAGCAAAACATGCCCAACAAGAAAGTAAGATACAACTCTCAAACACGCTAAGGGAAAAGCATCGAAGCGACGAAGCGAGGAGGTAGCCATCACGCACGGCATTCCACACCTTGGAAGAAGAATGGCAACTCCCAAACACCAACACCCCGCCCAAAGATCGCTGGGTGCACAAGCAGCACCTTCGGGAAGGACGGAGACGTCGAGACGCCGCTACTGCCCAGACCAGCGGACTGGTCCTAGGGTTTCCCCAGCACTCAGCAGGTAACGGAAGAGGGGTAGCCCGAACGCCCACCAAGGAGGAGTGACGACGCTCAGAAGCGCCGCCGCGTCGGAGCTGGACAAGCCAGCAGGGATTTCTCCCGATCCCAAAACCGTCCCAAAAATCTCGAGCGGAGGTGCGCGAAGGGAAGCAAAGCCATCTCTCCCGAGGGAATGCCTTGTATCTGCCTCGACATGGAACGTACCGCGGTGCTAGAACCAGGCCCGCCTGGCCCGATTCCAGCCCGGGCGTGAAACAGGACAGGGAGAAGGATCCCGGCAGAGGGCCACCGTCGAGGAACACTACTGCAGCAGCCACCCACGCCCGCGCCTTGCGCCAGGCCTGCAGCCCCTAGGGCCCAGATCTAGGCCCGCCTGGCCCAGATCACGCCCATGAGCGTACACAGCCGCTGTCATCGTCCTGCCGCTGTCCGGCCACCGAAGTCCCGGCCCCGCCTCCTCACGCCACCGTGCCCCGCCACCGAAGCGTAGGGCGGCCGGATCTGGTTGAGACGGACCCGAGGCCCGCCACCGAGATCCCCGCCGCCACGGGGCACCACCACGTCGCTCGCGTACTGCGCCACCGGCCACCGCCGTCCTTGCCGTGTCTACTTCGTCCAAAGCCGCGTCGCCGAAGCCCTGAGCTCTTGCCCGTGTCGACGCAGATCTGGCGCGTCCGCCCTTTTGTTGCTGAGAGGCAGGACCACGAGGCGCCCCGCCTCCATCGTCGGTAGCACGAGCTTTGCCCGGCTGCTTCCTCCGACGGGGCGAGGAGGGAGGGGGAAGGAAAGGGGAGGGCCGCCGGCGAGACTTAGGGTTTCCCCCGTGTCGCCTCTGCGAGGGACGCGGGGGACGAGAGACGGGATTCTGTCTGTGTCGAATTACTGAACATAACGATTTATATGATCGACTGAGAGGTTTTTGTTTCTGGGAGCTCTATCCACGGGAAATTAAAGTGTTTTCATGATTACCTGGAAATGGTGTTTCAGGCGTTGGTCACATTATTAACTCCTTTACCTATCTTTCCTAGTTAATGATCTGCCATGGCATTGTCCGAAAATTCCCTACCACTCTGCCAGGGGCAGACGCTAACCAATAGCTTCAGAGCTTAACTTGTGTCCAATCTGATGGCTTTGAAAGGATGAATGAAGCTGCCATTGCGGCACACAGCGGCATCAATGAATGGTGTGACTCGGCCATTGCGGCATTGACAAAGGAGAGCAGGCATGAAGATAGCTTAGTTGTCATCTATGCCACGAGGGGGGCATGGAAAGAGAGAAACATGAGGGTTTTCCAGAACACGACACTCTTGCCCGACGTGATTTTTGTAGCCCTAGTTCAGGAGGAGATTTTGCAGCGGGCTTATGCTCACACCCAAGACCCCGGAGACCACAACACCAATGTCGTCGCGGCATAGTGTTCGTTTTTATTTTTCTTGTTTTCGCTGCCCCTCGGAGAAACCCGGGGCTCTCCTGTACATAAACACTCTTTTCTAAGCTAATCGGAAGCCAGATCGACTGCCTTTAACCTAAAATAAATATCTTCACGTAACATAGTAATAGCTTTAGATAATGTAGAAGCCTTGTTAATCTGAAGAACTTTGATTTTGTTTAATCTGAAGATTTTCGTTTGATCTAGCTAATTAATCTCTGCGTATCCTGGCGGTTTAGGCTAAGTCATTACAACCTGCCAAGTCTTTTTAACCACGTTATTGATCTTTGGTTGTCAAACGCTGCGTGAAGGCTAAAATACATTGACACGGAATTAATTTTCCTTGAGTTCTGTTGCGTCAGCTCCATGTTGTCAGACAGCAGAACAAGGGGCAGTTGATCGATTATGCTCCATTCGAGACCGGACGGTAATCTGACTAAAATCTGCACATCCAAGATCCTCTACTCGGTTCTGGGTGTAGTTTAGTCATTTCGCGCCCACTCTCTTTGTCCGGAGAAACTCCCTGTACAAACTTTGTTCTGGTTTCAGCTCTGACGTCTTGAAGTTGGTATGGTTGCTATCGCTATTCGCCTCGTATCCCTCAATGATGCAAGTATAGTAGTATCAAACTATGACACGTGAGTACTATGGTATCTCTATAATAGACGGAGCCGGAAATGGCTGGAGGTATAGTGGGCATTGCCAAATTTGTAAACCGATATTACATTCCAGAGGAACATATGCAATTATAATAACCATTCGCATGAACAACAAGGGGGGCTTATAATTTGTATGTTTACGCAAAGAAGTCGAGAACACAAGTAATATTTGAATGAAGGATGATACATTTTGGGTACGGGTCTACAGGATCAAATGTGTGTCCCATCTCATCATTAACTATTTGGGCTACGAAGAGTGCTTCCATCAAGCTCCATGCGGCTGGCCTCAGCATGACATCTAAGATGGCGTCCCACGTCGTGGGCTGGTTCCCTAGCCAAAATTCTTTCTCCATTGCAGTAAAAATGTTTGAGGTCATGTCGTACTCCTTCTCATCATAGAACAACACCACAGACATGGTTCCCCAGTTTTGGATGAAGTCGGTGCGCACTTCCTCCAGGTGTGTCTCTGCGTTGAGATTTTGGGTAAATATCTTAGCTCCACTATGAGTGCAGATAAGACTCGCCAAAACCCATCTCTATCCATGTGAGCCCTTCAGAGAGCTCACCGTACACTCAAATTTAGTACGACTGTCCTACTCTATTCAGAAATGCTAGGAATATAAATTATCATGATTTTGTTTTCCTCCAACATCTTAGATAGACTAAAGCTAAGATATATGCAAACGTGTCTTCATATCACATTGTCTATGACATCCTAGGGCAGTGTATATATAATACTTGTACGCATTTCTATTCTTTGAGCTCTTCTAACGAAACAAACATATTGTGATCATGGGGTATAGGTTCGTTAAGCCATATTTATCATGTGAGCAAATTGTAAAGTTATGTGGCATTCTAATTGAATGCTTAGTTCCCGGGCCTTTTGCCAAAACAAAGTGAAAGGAAATATGATGTTTGGTTGCTGGGAAATCACATCAAAGGAATAGTGTGAAGTTCCTAAGTGAATGAGTGGTTGAACGACAATTGCATTTGCAAATAGGTCTATCATGAATGATCTGTAGTAACCAACTTTCATGTTGCAGAACTTTTATGCATGTTATCTTAGTTTTCGTCGTACATACCATCACTCGACTATGAAGCGAAACAAAGAGTTGTCCAACCAAGTCCTTTGCTTTATAAACATGCATGTAATGGAAATCGAATCATTTTACCTATGGTTTCTACTCTCCTTACCAATATCAGCATATCATAGCAAATAAATAGTAGAAAACAATAGAGAAAGTGAGGTGAAAATGAGAAATAATTGATACTGAATGAAAGTTCATGTACAAAATCCACATAAGATCTAAGTAAATGGGAATCTTCTTCTTTCTACTCTTCTTGAAAAGGGCAAGAAACATCAACATCACCATGGCATAAGGAAATAAAGGACATGATCTACTCCATTTGTAAATATAAAGAGTATATAGCCTGGCCCGCACAAGTTCACATCCATGTGCAATCTTAAAATTATATGGATGACGCGGAAACATTGCCGTTTGCAACAATTACAATTTCAAGTCTTCATTTGGAAACTCAGAAATCTTACGGTATGTTCACTTGTATTTTGTAGGAAACTATCAATTGGGCACATAAAATTTTCTAGTGTATCATCGCCATTACTATACAATATGAACATATCGAAACCGGAATACATCTCAAAAAGAAAAAAAAATAGGACAAATAAATTTCCTCGGTAGAGCTGCCTAAGTAGAAAATACAATGTGCGTACTTTTTAAAAGAACCCGAAAAGCATAACCAGAATTGCGGAGGCTAGATACTACCAGCAAGGAAGGTAACGAAAATTAGTTAGTCCAAAGGTGTTTATCAGTCAGTTGATATACGTGCAAGCAAGCAGATGGGTGTCCGAATTGTCTTTATGTGGCCAGACCCGATCAGATCGTGGAGGTGGAACCGCACGTCGAGAGGTGATGACCTCAACCTTGTCTTCTCCAGTGAAGAACTGAACAACTTGGTAACGGGGTTCAATGGACACAATGATGCGATGGGGCACTGAAAAACTTATATATTCTACGTGTAGAGCATGATGTCAACAACTTGGTAATGGGTTCACTGGCTACAATTTATGATCTCAATTCCATCGATACAATCTTGATTACACAAAATCCATATAGAAGAATTTATGGTCTCAATAACAACTGGATGCCAAAACACGTCCTAGGTGACCAACCCTAGCTCCCGGACGGCTAGGCTTTGGCCCAACCCACCTATGGCCAATGAACCGTGGGTAGCGTCGGCTTGTGCGCTTGGGCCTTTTTCCCTCTTCAGACGTTCTCGTAGTCCAATACCAAATTCCGCCCGATCAGGGACATTTCAATAACGTTGCGGATGATCTCCAAAACGTCGCCCAGGGCCATCCGCAACGTTTTACGCAACGAAAAAGAAACGTATCTGATCGACTGTCACGGATGAGTCTGCGACGTTTATGTGACCCGGAGAACATCGAGGCTATCTGTGACATTCAGCCAATCATCGCGAGCAGCTGGGCCGTCCGGCCCCGGCCCAATAAGCGGCAACGTTTTTATGTCCTCACTGTCGGCTGACACGTGGCAAAAGAGGACCTGACGGCCGTTAGCGTAATCTGCTGACGTCACATTACACGCAGCATACGTCATTAAGATTGCAACGTTTTTTTCCCGTCATGAGTAGATACTGTTAAGGCCACGGTTCAGACATCACCGATCCCGTTCATGACTTCATAATCACTGATCCCGTTCATGACGTTTTTTTCGTCGCAGCTTCGACCAATCAGGTGAAACCATGTGGACCTGTCCAAATACGCCACATGGAAACCTATCTGCGACGAACTGATATCGCCGTGGTATGAGATGACGCAACAAGCTGACGACACGTGGAACAATCATAGCTCGCCCCGTGGTCTTCTTCTGGGACGAAATCTGCTCGTCGTGGGCTACGGGGCGACGTATTTTTTCGTCGCGAAGCAAGCGGCAAAGCGACGGCAGGTGTACCAAACACACGGTGCCACGTAGAGTCTTTTCCGTGACGTTTTGTTTCGTCGTGGAACTGCCCAATCATACGGCATACGGCGCCACGTGCCCTGATTTAGGCCTCCTTTTACGTTACGGTACAACGACTTTTGTTTTCGTGCCAGATGGGTGCTTAAATGATCGTTCGAATTGACCTTTCTGTGTTCCGTATGCAAAAAAGCAAACCACATAGCAGGCATCAAATACAGAAATTCAAGCACTACTTATTTTTTACAGAAAAGCAAACCAACATACAGAAATTCAGTTTTCAGCAACATAACCACAGTTTCATTTACCACATATGCGCCGAGCCAACTGCTGAAGTAGGGCAACTCCTTCTTGTTGCGACTTATTTAGCTCGTCTTGTTGCTTCCGCATTTGTTGCATTTCAACTGCAAACTGGAGCCTCAACCGCTCGGATTCTGCATTCGCCAGCCTCAAATCAGCAATTGTGATGCACATATTCGCATCCCCCCTCTCTCAACATCAGGTTGCACTTCAAGTTCAGACTTTGAAATACTTGTTTCCACACTGGTTTTCTTCGAAAAAGTATGCTTTCCACTCTCCAGCATGACAGCTTCAGTATCATCCTCATCCTTTGAAGCAGATTGCGACATCATCCTTTTGTTGCTTGCCTATCAAGCATGCAAAGAAAATAGATGAAAATAGCAGATTACAAGCATGTACAGAAAATAGATGAAACTAGCAGATGACCAGCAATGTACAGAAAATAGATGAAAAATAGCAGATGACAATCAAACAAGCATGTGTGTAATGACCTAGCAGAGGAGAAGCATAGAAATAGCAGATGTCAAGCATGTCAGGAACATAGATGGAAACCATGTTGAAATGACAACGACAACCTTAATTAGCTTGCCAAAATATCTTATAGCATGGAATAGATGAAGTAGCACAAAATATATGGCACAACAGTAATCAAACTGTTCAACACAAGATAAGTAAGCTGCGCCCTAGTTGTTTTTTCGATAAAGGGGTTTTTTATTACTTAAATAGTTTTAAGCATTACACCCTAGTTGTTGTGATATCATGGAAGAATGTTGAGCTACCGGATTAGGTAATAACCTGCAGCTCATTGTCCCCACTGGATAGTGATTGACATGAGATGTCTCCTTCACTGGAATCTGATTCCTCTTCAACATCATCCTCAGGAATGTACTCAGATACAGAGTCTTTCTTCTTGATATTTTTCGGTGTGAATACAGTAGGACATGAAAGAAGACTTGCTAAAGACTTTACACCCAGTTGATGCATCCTTGCATTGTTTGCCATGATAGTTCTGGCACGCTCTTCTTCCATGGGGTGTAGTGGTGATCCTAACATGAATAAAGAACTCAAAGTAAGCTACAAATATAACACTTGATAAGAACCTAATACAACATAAAAAATTAAGGTACTCATCTTGTAAGAACAGTCCAGTATAATTAATATAAATTCTGATCGCAACTAAGACTGATAGGATCATAAGCAAAGTGACATTAAACCTAATAGTATACAAGCTGGAAATAAGCAAACTTTTACCATACAAAAACAAAGTTGATAATTTTATTTTTATTTTTTATGCAAGAAGGTCCCCCTTCCGATTTCCATTAAAAGAAACCATGCAGTCTTTTGTTACAACTCTACTATGAAAGCAAATAAGAAAAAAGAAAAAAAAAGGAGCATCAGGAGGGCAACACACCCATTTCCGCTACAGATTTGTCAGAATTAACAAATGGACAAGCCTCTGTTTACCACTATATAAAATTATAAATTCAAAGCCAAGAACAAAGCTGGATATAAGGAATCATCAATCATACAACTAAACAATTTAGAGAGATTTATTACATCAAACATTAGCAGGATAATTAAGAAGCATCGATCAAACAATTTAGAGAGAGATTAATTGCATCGAACATAAGAAGGATAATAAGGAAGCATCACACATACAATTAAATAGACAAACAATTTAGAGAGAATAATTGCCTGCGGCTTTAGGGCCTTCTATCTTACTGCGTTTCTCGCCTTCAACCTTTACTCGTCTCAGCGTGGTTGCAGACATTGACGGTGAAGTTGCGGCGAGGTTGGAGACGAGGTGGCAGATCTGGACGTACGGCGAGGTTGGTGGCGAGGTGGCACACCAACGAGCACGACGGCGAGGTGGCAGATCTGGACATACGGCGAGGTTGGTGACGATGTGGCAGACCGGTGAGCACGATGGCGAGGTGGCGGGTCTGGACGGCGACCTGGGCGGCGTGAGGGCAGATCTGGAGGGCGATCTCCATGGCGACATGGGAGATCTGGCAAGCGAGCTATACGGCGAGGTGTAAGAGGAGGATGGGATCTGGTCTGGGAGGACGGGGAGGAGAAATTTCAAAGTACGAATAGAGGGGGAGTAGTTGATTCTTTCGGCGAGGGCCGAGGGGATAAGGGAGGGTTTTGGAAAGATTACAAAAATGCCCTCCGCGATAAAGTTTGACCGTTGTGTGCGGTAGGGCTGAGAAGTAATATCCTTGCACGAAAAAATTTGGGTGGGCTGTCCTGGCGCGAAATTTTTGGAGCGAGGCGAAATTTTTGTGGAAGTGCGGGAAACTATGCTAGCCGTCGGATGCTGATGGGTGGCTTAAACAAATTGACCATTTATGCAATAATTTACTAAAGGGACCTTGTGAAGAAATAAGGAAGTATGCAATAATTTTGGAGTTGAGGTTGTCGGGCATAAAACGCGTTAGAATATGCAGAACGGTTCTCTGTGAAACCAACAGTAATTAAAGAACAACAGGTAACTGAGTACTTGCAACACAAGACAAATTAACTTAATTATAGAGTAGCAAAACACAATCACAGCACACAGACGTGTCGACAAGTAAAACACGACGAGTCGACGACGTAGTAGGTTACAGAGATGCTCTATAAGCACACTAGTTGTCGCGATGAAGGACACGAACAACCGGACGCAACAGTGGGACGGACGCGTTCCAGAGGAGCAAAGGGTTGACCTGGAGGGAGCACACCAGGATGTCGTTCAGCCAGAAGAGGCCACCGTGCAGATTTTCTCCCACGCATTCAGATCAAGACGCGACGGGTCAACGTATGGCTGCATGCATCGATTGATGCAGAGGCCGGGGGCTCCGTTCTTCCTTTTAAAAAAAAAAAAAGGCACAGCACGCAGCGCACGGAGGCAGAGCGTGCACGTCTCGCGCGGCATGCAGCTAGCTAGCTGTTGCACGGCATGCCTGCAAACTTTGGGCTATTTTGGCTCTCTCAGGCAAGAGACACGCATGTAGGCAGAACTGTGGCGAACTGGCGACGTCCCGTCTTTCCCAAGGAGTCGTTAATGCACGTACGGTGGAGAGCTATTTTGGCCGGAGTTACATTTTAAGGGGCCGAGCATCTCTCCTCCTCCACTCCTAAAGTCCACTCCTCCGTTAGCTTCTCTCCTCCTCCACTCCTAAAGTCCACTCCTCCATTAGCTTCTCTCCTCCTCCACTATGCACCAACGCCAACGCGACGCGGCCCGCCAGCGAGCTCCCCGTAACCCTGCGGGTGCCCACGCACGTCCATCTTTTGTTTTTTTTTTTTTTGGAAAAGGAGGAACGGCGCCCCCGGCCTCTGCATCGAGAAACGATGCACTTCATCTGACGAGAATCAGCTGACGGAGGAGGACGCGCGCGCACTTATCCGCATGAACACTCCCATGCCGGCTGCTTTACGCCTCTCGGAAGGTTGGAAGACCAACGTCGTCTTCGTGCCGGTGGCGCCGCATCTCTCCTGCCAGGCGCGGGTCGACAACATCAACCAGTGTTACGAGAACATGCCGTGGGACATGAGCATCATCACCCCCAGGACGCCACGTTTTCGCGGTACTGGGACCAGCAAGTGGAGCTGGAGTACCTGGGGCTGCTCCTCGCCCACCGCACTGACAACAACGCGCACTCCCGCGACACACATTGTTCTGGCGAGATGTACCCGTCCCCGGTACAGCAGGACGAGGAGGAGGAAGAGGACTCGCCCGAGACAGAGTGGCACCCCTTGGCACCGCCAGCAAACGCCTTCTTCCTCCCATGTAACTGCGCCATTTGCAGCTGGGCACCTGCACAGCCAGGAACCTGCCCGAACTGCGGGTCCGAGGAGTGCCGCGACCTAGTGTAGCTTTTATTGACTGTAATAAATATTATCTTAAGTTCACTTCACTTTGAATGAATTATCTTTATTTTGAATGAAGTTTGATTGAAACTCCCTAAATTTCAGCTCCGAAGGGGGTGTCCAAATGGAATATTTTGTTTGGTTGTGTTAGGGTAGGCCATACGTACATGGAGAACCAATATCTACCACATGTTGTCACAATATTACCTCAGGTTCATCCGAGAGGGGGAGTTTCGAGCTGTACGTGCACAACTTTCCTGCGTAGCAAGCGATGCCGGTGAAACCGGTCACACCTCGGGTTGGGATCTTGGCTCTCTCCACCTCACGGAACACTTGCATACACATGATAGGACTCCATCTAGCCTTAGGTGGGATTACTATGCTCCGGAGCCCTCGCTTCAACGAAACCCTTGCATGTTGACCGAAAAGTGAACTTTTCCGTCTACCCCTTCCACCGGCGTCGGAAGGGGGTGTCAAAATGGAATATTTTGTTTGGTTTTGTTAGGGTATGCCATAGGTACATGGAGAACCAATATCTACCACTTCTAGTTGTCACAGTATTCCCTCGGGTTCGTCCGAAGGGGGAGTTTTGAGCTGTACGTGCAGAACCTTTCTGCGTAGCAAGCGATGCCGGTGAAACCGGTCACACCTCGGGTTGGGATTTTGGCTCTCTCCACCTCCCAATACACTTGTATAGACATGATATCACTCCATCTAGGCTTAGGTACGATTCTGATACTCCGGAGCCCCCGCTTTAGCGAAACCCTTGCATGTTGACCGAAAAGTCAACTTTTCCGTCTACCCCTTCCACCGGCGTCGGAAGGGGGTGTCCCAATGGAATATTTTGTTTGGTTGTGTTAGGGTAGGCCATAGGTACAGGGAGAACAAATATCTACCACTTGTAATTGTCACAGTATTCCCTCGGGTTCGCCCAAAGGGGGAGTTTTGAGCTGCACGTGTACAACCTTCCTACGTAGCAAGTGATGCCGGTGAAACCGGTCACTCCTCGGGTTGGGATCTTGGCTCTCTCCACGTCCCAACTCACTTGTATAGACATGATAGGACTCCATCTAGGCTTAGGTGGGATTCCGATGCTCCGGAGCCTCCGCTTCAACGAAACCCTTGCATGTTGACCGAAAAGTCAACTTTTCCGTCTACCCCTTCCACCGGCGTCGGAAGGGGGTGTCACAATAGAATATTTTGTTTGGTTGTGTTAGGGTAGGCCATAGGTACATGGAGAACCAATATCTACCACATGTAGTTGTCACGGTATTCCCTCGGGTTCGTCCGAAGGGGTAGTTTTGAGCTGTACGTGCAGAATCTTCCTGCATATGAAGCGATGGCGGTGAAACCGGTCATACCTTGTGTTGGGATCTTGGCTCTTTCCACATCCTAGCACACTTGTATAGACATGATAGGACTCCATCTAGGCTTAGGTGGGATTCCGATGCTCCAGAACCCCCGCTTCAGCGAAACCCTTGCATGTTGACCGAAAAGCCAACTTTTCCGTCTACCCCTTCCACCGCCTGACGGAAGGGGGTGTCCCAATGGAATATTTTGTTTGGTTGTGTTAGGGTAGGCCATAGGTACAGGGAGAACAAATATCTACCACTTGTAGTTGTCACAGTATTCCCTCGGGTTTGTCCGAAGGGGGAGTTTTGAGCTGTACGTGTAGAACCTTCCTGCGTAGCAAGCGATGCCGGTGAAACCGGTCACACCTCGGGTTGGGATCTTGGCACTCTCCACCTCCCAACACACTTGTATAGACATGATAGGACTCCCAGCACAGTGTTTTTGCAAACGAGGTGGAAATGACTGAAGACCAAGTCGCGCATCTCCGAAGGCAAGTTGCTGGACCATAGCCTTCTATACCGCACTACGTCTGTAGGATGACAAAGTATAATGTCTTCCCTAGGAAGGCCAAGGTGGTAAACATCGGATTCTTTTACTCTTCTTATGCACATTAATCTTAGTCAACAGCTAACTTTATACTTCTCGTCCAGTACTTCTCAATTCAGTTCCGCCAGGCCTACCTCAACCGGTATACGCCAATGCATCGACTTCCTGTCATATGCACCGACAATGCCGATGCTCAAGATGTTAAGTTCTTCAAGGGCAAGAAAGAAGATGCCGAGACGAAAACCAACTGGCCAAAGGTTGTCAATTTAGCTGGAATCAAGGAGGGTGCTATGTGTGTCTTCACCTTCTACAATGGAAGAGATGTCTTTATTTGTTCTGTTGTTTGCCTCAACTGAGGTAAACTACCTTGCTCTTTAATTAGATGATGTCAACTTGCTATGCTTGCCACTGAGGCTCACTGTTATTGTTTTATCTGTTTGTGTTGCATGTGCCTGCTTTTATGGATTAGAATTGATGTGCATGCTCCCTGGTATGGTGTGGTGATTCTTTTGGACTGTCTTTGCAAGATGAAGCTTATTTTGCGTTCGTTCTATATTCCGTGTGCCGATGATTAAACAGTGCACTCGATCTTGATGACATTATTAGCATTTACCTAGTGTTGTGTACAACCACATTGGTTCTGCATCTTCCTTGGTAAATGCTCGATAATCTCATTGATTTTGTTGGTGCTTATTATTATGAGGATACTTTTCTTGTTTTCTATTGCTAAACATCTGTGCTTGATACATGTGCCAATGATTAAACTGTCTCTGCCGATGATTAATATGTAGCAATGTGTCCAGCAGGTTGGCTACCATAGCAAATAGCATGCACAACTAGTTCAGATGTGCCTCTTTTTACTATGGTAGGCATATCTGTTAGAATTATTGCGTGTCATTTGTATGTACCATGGTTGGCAATGAGGCTCACTGTTACTGTTTTATCTGTTTTGTTGCATGTGCCGATGATTAGACTGTGCAATGTTAAAATTCAAAAAGCAAAGATGGGCACCCAAGGGAAGGAGGTGATAAAGAATTAACCCAGCAAGGGGAAGAGGGAACGAAGGAGCAACTGACCATGAATTAAGAGACCAGACAATGAGCGAACGGGAAGAAGAGCAACGGATTGATATAAAAATGGCACCGGACAATGAGAATGGAAACGAGCAGCTGACCATGATTTATAGAAAATTGACACTGACATGAGAATGAATGCCTCCCATCACAGCCGCGGCGGCGCACCCTAACGACGGCAGACTCACACTGTGTTAATCCAGCTGCTCCGACTGCTCGACCTGCATAGGCGAAGGAAACATGCAAATCGGGACAAGAGAGAGAGAAGAGAGAGGAGGCGATGGAATAGAACGAGAGAGTTCCAAGAACGCAGATGGGTAAATAAGCATGAGAGAACGAGAGAGGAGGTGATGGAATAAACGAGAGAGTTCCAGGAATGCAGATGGATAAGCGTTCAAGTGGCACTCCCTAGAACGTACATGTGATGACCTTGCCCTGCAATGATAGAGAGTGCTGGACTCTTTCATTAAACTGGATCGTGAGCTGTATGTGTATTAGATTATTTAACCTATAATAAGCAACTCCAACGGTTCCCTAAAAATCCTTCCAACCAAATTTTTTAGCTTCACGTAACTTTTAGGAGAAATTGGCCGAAAGCAACTTTTGTCAGTTCCTGTAAACATTTTCCCCTAAATCTATTTTATTTCGTTTTTATTCAACAAAGCTACCTAAGTGGCCTATGGCCCACCAGTCGGTGACATGTGTGAAGGCTACCGGCGGGCGACGAGGTAGGCGCGTGGAGGCCACCGAAGAGGGGCAGCGCGGGGAGGCGCGGTCGTGGGTGGCGGCATGACTGGCGGCCCTGCAGCGGTGTTCCGGTGAGGTTCCAACAGGGCGGCGGTGTTCCGACGGGCCTTGCGTGGAAGTTTCATATGGGTACATTCCCGTCAAAAATATACGGAAAGGACATCTTCCTGTCAACCTTCAGGAAGAAGAGGCCTCTTTTATGGGATTCTCTCTAAAGGAAAAGACTATTTACGAAAACTGTTGGATAAGTTTTGTCCCAACTTTCCGTAAATGACGGTTATTTAGGTTGGAGTTGTTCTCACATGGGATGTGCACTTCATTGCCATCATTACTAAATGCTACCGAAACAATGCTACAATCCCATCATTCTCCCGATGACGGCTCGATCCCAAAAACATCGACACCATTCCTCCTGTGAAGTGGAGAAAAGACTTCACACTTTTCAAACGCACTGTGTACTTGTAGTTTTTTTTCTTTCACAATTGGGGAGCTGGCGGGGAAGTTTAATTTTAATCTTTACTTAAATTACTTATGTAATTCCAATAAGAACCTGAGAAATTCTTAAATAATTGGGGGCTAAGCATACACCAACCATTTTAGACGGAGTAGCGCACCCATGCCCAGCTCGACGAGATTAGCTTTTTAAGTTACATTGGTGCATTTCAATGTAGGTGTCGTGCGGTGGTCGAGATCATCACTTTAAGATTGGCCACGTTCAAACAAGTTTTAATCAGGTGAAACTTGTAACCTTTGTTAGTGAGGGAAGGCGGATAAGTTTTAACACAGATAGGGTGCCTTATATTGAAACAGAGGACGTGAATCTGTGTGTGCGCGTGGTGTCTTGAGACATTCCAATTGAGTTTAGGCGCATATCATATTTATTTTTGTTCCATTGCAACGCACGGGCATGTTTGCTAGTTATGTATAAAGTGAAAAACGGTTCGAGGGTGTTGGGGGTGGGGGGGGGGGGGGGGGATGCACCGAAACACTCCCCATGATTATGACTTTTCACGTGGCATGTCAGTGGCGACGTGGCTCTCTTCAACAGTATATATGAGGCACAAAACTGAATCTAGCCAACCCGCTTTTCTACCTCAGTTTGATTAGATAATTAATTTTAAATACGGTGGTTAGACCAAAGTGATGTGTCACCACCAAAAAATATCCTCTGAACTTTGGAGTGCCCAACCCGATGAGTTATACAACGCGAAGAATGCATAACGATCATCCACACTTCGGCAATTGAAGGCGTCATCGGCTTGCTGACGTGCTAGCCTTCATTGATTGGTCTTGGCAACTATGATGAAAATTATTGTTCTAGCCGTCTGCAGCCGGAGGTGGCGACGGCGGTGTGAGGGTGTGTTTCCCTTCTTTATGAATCATAGCTTGTAATGTTTAAAATCATAGGATGGAATCTCGTGAGAAAAACGCTTCGCTCGCTCCCCTTGCGACCCTAGGAGCCAACGCCAAACACCGCCCGTACAAACCTCCCCTGCCGCGGTGGCGGCGGGCCCCATCATTGAAGGAGTTGGGGATTCCGTGCTCGGTTCAAAAGGTGGAGATCGACCCGTGTGCGGTGTCGCCGATGGGGGAGATGAAGACATGGAGGCAGCCATGTGGTCTACACAAGTTGCCGATTTAAAATCCGACGCACACGCATACGGTTCCGACTAACTTATATGTGTCATAGGGAACGTGTACGCATAATTACTTTTATCTATAATCCATCTATGTATCTATGTTTTTTCCGGATATTCATATATGACGTTCATGCATATCCTGTCAATGTGGATTGTCTACACAAGTGTACGTGTCTTTTGACTGAAGATAAAGCGCAAAAAACAATACAGTGTGTATGTGACAGTGGATTTGGAACCCAGTCAAACTGGCCCATAGCTACCGCTAGACCTGTATGCTTAGACTGCTAGCGAGTCGCATTCATGGTGCACTAGTACCATGTGCGTTTCACCTCATAGTGCCCATATATATAGATGTTCTCGATTGCTTAGCCATCCAGCTGCAACCTGCAAACTTCTTCTACTCCATATATACTCTCATAGGTTGCTGGTTAATTTGCTTCGGTTACATAGAGCCAGAGCCAAAATGGTACATGTTCTTTCCCCTCATACATGCAGGTTTGTTTTTCAAAGTTCACTAAGGATTCAGATAGGAGGCTGACACCCAGTTGTCCTCAAAGGGAAGTATCTTGCGTTCATATCACCGAGCGAAAATGGTGGTTGCCTCGATGCGAGCGATTTAGAGACCTTGTTTTTACTTGAAAAACGAAACAATAACTGAAGTATAACAGTTTTACTATAGCTAAACGAACGAAACAGTAAGAAGCCATCTTGGCCGTATATGTGAAGCATCGTGAACACTTGGACTTGGTCGCTTCTCCAACTGCTTCTCTCTGCAGTGTCTGTAGGTTCAGAATTCAGATAGGAGCCAGACACTCTGTTCCTCCTTGCCACTCGTCCACCATCCTGCATCCTTTTCTGTATCTTGGCTTCTTATCACCAAGTGTGCCTATGAAATCTTTAACTGTGTGTCTGATTTTGAAGCCGAGCTCCGAACCAACGGAACGTGAGTTGCCTGAAAAAGTCCGGTACAGTTTCTGAATTAATGAAGTTGTGATACATCCACCCGAATTACTGAACATTTTCCCCGAAATAGGCTTTCGCCCCGCTTTATAAATAAAGCAACCGACCATACAAGAGTTTGCAAACACATGAAAATAAACCGCTGGGCAACAGCAAAACATGCCCAACAAGAAAGTAAGATACAACTCTCAAACACGCTAAGGGAAAAACATCGAAGCGACGAAGCGAGGAGGTAGCCATCACGCACGGCATTCCACACCTTGGAAGAAGAATGGCAACTCCCAAACACCAACACCCCGCCCAAAGATCGCTGGGTGAACAAGCAGCACCTTCGGGAAGGACGGAGACGTGGAGACGCCGCTACTGCCCAGACCAGCGGACTGGTCCTAGGGTTTCCCCAGCACTCAGCAGGTAACGGAAGAGGGGTAGCCCGAACGCCCACCAAGGAGGAGTGACGACGCCCACGAGCGCCGCCGCGTCGGAGCTGGACAAGCCAGCAGGGATTTCTCCCGATCCCAAAACCGTCCCAAAAATCTCGAGCGAAGGTGCGCGAAGGGAAGCAAAGCCATCTCTCCCGAGGGAATGCCTCGTATCTGCCTCGACATGGAACGTACCGCGGTGCTAGAACCAGGCCCGCCTGGCCCGATTCCAGCCCGGGCGTGAAACAGGACAGGGAGAAGGATCCCGGCAGAGGGCCACCGTCGAGGAACACAACTGCAGCAGCCACCCACGCCCGCGCCTTGCGCCAGGCCTGCAGCCCCTAGGGCCCAGATCTAGGCCCGCCTGGCCCAGATCACGCCCATGAGCGTACACAGCCGCTGTCATCGTCCTGCCGCTGTCCGGCCACCGAAGTCCCGGCCCCGCCTCCTCACGCCACCGTGCCTCGCCACCGAAGCGTAGGGCGGCCGGATCTGGTTGAGACGGACCCGAGGCCCGCCACCGAGATCCCCGCTGCCACGGGGCACCACCACGTCGCTCGCGTACTGCGCCACCGGCCACCGCCGTCCTTGCCGTGTCTACTTCGTCCAAAGCAGCGTCGCCGAAGCCCTGAGCTCCTGCCCGTGTCGACGCAGATCTGGCGCGTCCGCCCTTTTGTTGCTGAGAGGCGGGACCACGAGGCGCCCCGCCTCCATCGTCGGTAGCAAGAGCTTTGCCCGGCTGCTTCCTCCGACGGGGCGAGGAGGGAGGGGGAAGGAAAGGGGAGGGCCGGCGGCGAGACTTAGGGTTTCCCCCATGTCGCCTCTGCGAGGGACGCGGGGGACGAGAGACGGGATTCTGTCTGTGTCGAATTACTGAACATAACGATTTATATGATCGACTGAGAGGTTTTTGTTTCTGGGGGCTCTATCCACGGGAAATTAAAGTGTTTTCATGATTACCTGGAAATGGTGTTTCAGGCGTTGGTCACATTATTAACTCCTTTACCTATCTTTCCTAGTTAATGATCTGCCATGGCATTGTCCGAAAACTCCCTACCACTCTGCCAGGGGCAGACGCTAACCAATAGCTTCAGAGCTTAACTTGTGTCCAATCTGATGACTTTGAAAGGATGAATGAAGCTGCCATTGCGGCACACAGCGGCATCAATGAATGGTGTGACTCGGCCATTGCGGCATTGACAAAGGAGAGCAGGCATGAAGATAGCTTAGTTGTCATCTATGCCACGAGGGGGGCATAGAAAGAGAGAAACATGAGGGTTTTCCAGAACACGACACTCTTGCCCGACGTGATTTTTGTAGCCCTAGTTCAGGAGGAGATTTTGCAGCGGGCTTATGCTCACACCCAAGACCCCGGAGACCACAACACCAATGTCGTCGCGGCATAGTGTTCGTTTTTATTTTTCTTGTTTTCGCTGCCCCTCGGAGAAACCCGGGGCTCTCCTGTACATAAACACTCTTTTCTAAGCTAATCGGAAGCCAGATCGACTGCCTTTAACCTAAAATAAATATCTTCACGTAACATAGTAATAGCTTTAGATAATGTAGAAGCCTTGTTAATCTGAAGAACTTTGATTTTGTTTAATCTGAAGATTTTCGTTTGATCTAGCTAATTAATCTCTGCGTATCCTGGCGGTTTAGGCTAAGTCATTACAACCTGCCAAGTCTTTTTAACCACGTTATTGATCTTTGGTTGTCAAACGCTGCGTGAAGGCTAAAATACATTGACACGGAATTAATTTTCCTTGAGTTCTGTTGCGTCAGCTCCATGTTGTCAGACAGCAGAACAAGGGGCAGTTGATCGATTATGCTCCATTCGAGACCGGACGGTAATCTGACTAAAATCTGCACATCCAAGATCCTCTACTCGGTTCTGGGTGTAGTTTAGTCATTTCGCGCCCACTCTCTTTGTCCCGAGAAACTCCCTGTACAAACTTTGTTCTGGTTTCAGCTCTGACGTCTTGAAGTTGGTATGGTTGCTATCGCTATTCGCCTCGTATCCCTCAATGATACAAGTATAGTAGTATCAAACTATGACACGTGAGTACTATGGTATCTCTATAATAGACGGAGCCGGAAATGGCTGGAGGTATAGTGGGCATTGCCAAATTTGTAAACCGATATTACATTCCAGAGGAACATATGCAGTTATAATAACCATTCGCATGAACAACAAGGGGGGCTTATAATTTGTATGTTTACGCAAAGAAGTCGAGAACACAAGTAATATTTGAATGAAGGATGATACATTTTGGGTACGGGTCTACAGGATCAAATGTGTGTCCCATCTCATCATTAACTATTTGGGCTACGAAGAGTGCTTCCATCAAGCTCCATGCGGCGGGCCTCAGCATGACATCTAAGATGGCGTCCCACGTCATGGGCTGGTTCCCTAGCCAAAATTCTTTCTCCATTGCAGTAAAAATGTTTGAGGTCATGTCGTACTCCTTCTCATCATAGAACAACACCACAGACATGGTTCCCCAGTTTTGGATGAAGTCGGTGCGCACTTCCTCCAGGTGTGTCTCTGCGTTGAGATTTTGGGTAAATATCTTAGCTCCACTATGAGTGCAGATAAGACTCGCCAAAACCCATCTCTATCCATGTGAGCCCTTCAGAGAGCTCACCGTACACTCAAATTTAGTACGACTGTCCTACTCTATTCAGAAATGCTAGGAATATAAATTATCATGATTTTGTTTTCCTCCAACATCTTAGATAGACTAAAGCTAAGATATATGCAAACGTGTCTTCATATCACATTGTCTATGACATCCTAGGGCAGTGTATATATAATACTTGTACGCATTTCTATTCTTTGAGCTCTTCTAACGAAACAAACATATTGTGATCATGGGGTATAGGTTCGTTAAGCCATATTTATCATGTGAGCAAATTGTAAAGTTATGTGGCATTCTAATTGAATGCTTAGTTCCCGGGACTTTTGCCAAAACAAAGTGAAAGGAAATATGATGTTTCGTTGCTGGGAAATCACATCAAAGGAATAGTGTGAAGTTCCTAAGTGAATGAGTGGTTGAACGACAATTGCATTTGCAAATAGGTCAATCATGAATGATCTGTAGTAACCAACTTTCATGTTGCAGAACTTTTATGCATGTTATCTTAGTTTTCGTCGTACATACCATCACTCGACTATGAAGCAAAACAAAGAGTTGTCCAACCAAGTCCTTTGCTTTATAAACATGCATGTAATGGAAATCGAATCATTTTACCTATGGTTTCTACTCTCCTTACCAATATCAGCATATCATAGCAAATAAATAGTAGAAAACAATAGAGAAAGTGAGGTGAAAATGAGAAATAATTGATACTGAATGAAAGTTCATGTACAAAATCCACATAAGATCTAAGTAAATGGGAATCTTCTTCTTTCTACTCTTCTTGAAAAGGGCAAGAAACATCAACATCACCATGGCATAAGGAAATAAAGGACATGATCTACTCCATTTGTAAATATAAAGAGTATATAGCCTGGCCCGCACAAGTTCACATCCATGTGCAATCTTAAAATTATATGGATGACGCGGAAACATTGCCGTTTGCAACAATTACAATTTCAAGTCTTCATTTGGAAACTCAGAAATCTTACGGTATGTTCACTTGTATTTTGTAGGAAACTATCAATTGGGCACATAAAATTTTCTAGTGTATCATCGCCATTACTATACAATATGAACATATCGAAACCGGAATACATCTCAAAAAGAAAAAAAAATAGGACAAATAAATTTCCTCGGTAGAGCTGCCTAAGTAGAAAATACAATGTGCGTACTTTTTAAAAGAACCCGAAAAGCATAACCAGAATTGCGGGGGCTAGATACTACCAGCAAGGAAGGTAACGAAAATTAGTTAGTCCAAAGGTGTTTATCAGTCAGTTGATATACGTGCAAGCAAGCAGATGGGTGTCCGAATTGTCTTTATGTGGCCAGACCCGATCAGATCGTGGAGGTGGAACCGCACGTCGAGAGGTGATGACCTCAACCTTGTCTTCTCCAGTGAAGAACTGAACAACTTGGTAACGGGGTTCAATGGACACAATGATGCGATGGGGGACTGAAAAACTTATATATTCTACGTGCAGCATGATGTCAACAACTTGGTAATGGGTTCACTGGCTACAATTTATGATCTCAATTCCATCGATACAATCTTGATTACACAAAATCCATATAGAAGAATTTATGGTCTCAATAACAACTGGATGCCAAAACACGTCCTAGGTGACCAACCCTAGCTCCCGGACGGCTAGGCTTAGGCCCAACCCACCTATGGCCAATGAACCGTGGGTAGCGTTGGCTTGTGCGCTTGGGCCTTTTTCCCTCTTCAGACGTTCTCGTAGTCCAATACCAAATTCCGCCCGATCAGGGACATTTCAATAACGTTGCGGATGAGCTCCAAAATGTCGCCCAGGGCCATCCGCAACGTTTTACGCAACGAAAAAGAAACGTATCTGATCGACTGTCACGGATGAGTCTGCGACGTTTATGTGACCCGGAGAACGTCGAGGCTATCTGTGACATTCAGCCAATCGTCGCAAGCAGCTGGGCCGTCCGGCCCCGGCCCAATAAGCGGCAACGATTTTATGTCCTCACTGTCGGCTGACACGTGGCAAAGGAGGACCTGACGGTCGTTAGCGTAATCTGCTGACGTCACATTACACGCAGCATACGTCATTAAGATTGCAACGTTTTTTTCCGTCACGAGTAGATACTGTTAAGGCCACGGTTCTGACATCACCGATCCCGTTCATGACGTCATAATCACCGATCCCGTTCATGATGTTTTTTTCGTCGCAGCCTCGACCAATCAGGTGAAACCATGTGGACCAGTCCAAATACGCCACATGGAAACCTATCTGCGACGAACTGATATCGTCGTGGTATGAGATGACGCAACAAGCTGACGACACGTGGAACAATCATAGCTTGCCCCGTGGTCTTCTTCTAGGACGAAATCTGCTCGTCGTGGGCTACGGGGCGACGTATTTTTTCGTCGCGAAGCAAGCGGCAAAGCGACGGCACGTGTACCAAACACACGGTGCCACGTAGAGTCTTTTCCGTGACATTTTGTTTCGTCGTGGAACTGCCCAATCATACGGCATACGGCGCCACGTGCCCTGATTTAGGCCTCCTTTTACGTTACGGTACTACAACGTTTGTTTTCGTGCCAGATGGGTGCTTAAATGATCGTTCGAATTAACCTTTCTGTGTTCCGTATGCAAAAAAGCAAACCACATAGCAGGCATCAAATACAGAAATTCAAGCACTACTTATTTTTTACAGAAAAGCAAACCAACATACAGAAATTCAGTTTTCAGCAACATAACCACAGTTTCAATTACCACATATGCGCCGAGCCAACTGCTGAAGTAGGGCAACTCCTTCTTGTTGCGACTTATTTAGCTCGTCTTGTTGCTTCCGCATTTGTTGCATTTCAACTGCAAACTGGAGCCTCAACCGCTCGGATTCTGCATTCGCCAGCCTCAAATCAGCAATTGTGATGCACATATTCGCATCCCCCCTCTCTCAACATCAGGTTGCACTTCAAGTTCAGACTTTGAAATACTTGTTTCCACACGGGTTTTCTTCGACAAAGTATGCTTTCCACTCTCCAGCATGACAGCTTCAGTATCATCCTCATCCTTTGAAGCAGATTGCGACATCATCCTTTTGTTGCTTGCCTATCAAGCATGCAAAGAAAATAGATGAAAATAGCAGATTACAAGCATGTACAGAAAATAGATGAAACTAGCAGATGACCAGCAATGTACAGAAAATAGATGAAAAATAGCAGATGACAATCAAACAAGCATGTGTGTAATGACCTAGCAGATGAGAAGCATAGAAATAGCAGATGTCAAGCATGTCAGGAACATAGATGGAAACCATGTTGAAATGACAACGACAACCTTAATTAGCTTGCCAAAACGTCTTATAGCATGGAATAGATGAAGTAGCACAAAATATATGGCACAACAGTAATCAAACTGTTCAACACAAGATAAGTAAGCTGCGCCCTAGTTGTTTTTTCGATAAAGGGAGTTTTTATTACTTAAATAGTTTTAAGCATTACACCCTAGTTGTTGTGATATCATGGAAGAATGTTGAGCTACCGGATTAGGTAATAACCTGCAGCTCATTGTCCCCACTGGATAGTGATTGACATGAGACGTCTCCTTCACTGGAATCTGATTCCTCTTCAACATCATCCTCAGGAATGTACTCAGATCCAGAGTCTTTCTTCTTGATATTTTTCGGTGTGAATACAGTAGGACATGAAAGAAGACTTGCTAAAGACTTTACACTCAGTTGATGCATCCTTGCATTGTTTGCCATGATAGTTCTGGCACGCTCTTCTTCCATGGGGTGTAGTGGTGATCCTAACATGAATAAAGAACTCAAAGTCAGCTACAAATATAACACTTGATAAGAACCTAATACAACATAAAAAATTAAGGTACTCATCTTGTAAGAACAGTCCAGTATAATTAATATAAATTCTGATCGCAACTAAGACTGATAGGATCATAAGCAAAGTGACATTAAACCTAATAGTATACAAGCTGGAAATAATCAAACTTTTACCATACAAAAACAAAGTTGATAATTTTATTTTTATTTTTTATGCAAGAAGGTCCCCCTTCCGATTTCCATTAAAAGAAACCATGCAGTCTTTTGTTACAACTCTACTACGAAAGCAAATAAGAAAAAAAGAAAAAAAAAAAGGAGCATCAGGAGGGCAACACACCCATTTCCGCTACAGATTTGTCAGAATTAACAAATGGACAAGCCTCTGTTTACCACTATATAAAATTATAAATGCAAAGCCAAGAACAAAGCTGGATATAAGGAATCATCAATCATACAACTAAACAATTTAGAGAGATTTAGTACATCAAACATTAGCAGGATAATTAAGAAGCATCGATCAAACAATTTAGAGAGAGATTAATTGCATCGAACATAAGAAGGATAATAAGGAAGCATCACACATACAATTAAATAGACAAACAATTTAGAGAGAATAATTGCGTGCGGCTTTAGGGCCTTCTGTCTTACTGCGTTTCTCGCCTTCAACCTTTACTCGTCTCAGCGTGGTTGCAGACATTGACGGTGAAGTTGCGGCGAGGTTGGAGACGAGGTGGCAGATCTGGACGTACGGCGAGGTTGGTGGCGAGGTGGCACACCAACGAGCACGACGGCGAGGTGGCAGATCTGGACATACGGCGAGGTTGGTGACGATGTGGCAGACCGGTGAGCACGATGGCGAGGTGGCGGGTCTGGACGGCGACCTGGGCGGCGTGAGGGCAGATCTGGAGGGCGATCTCCACGGCGACATGGGAGATCTGGCAAGCGAGCTATACGGCGAGGTGTAAGAGGAGGATGGGATCTGGTCTGGGAGGACGGGGAGGAGAAATTTCAAAGTACGAATAGAGGGGGAGTAGTTGATTCTTTCGGCGAGGGCCGAGGGGATAAGGGAGGGTTTCGGAAAGTTTCAAAAATGCCCTCCGCGATAAAGTTTGACCGTTGTGTGCGGGAGGGCTGAGAAGTAATATCCTTGCACGAAAAATTTTGGGTGGGCTGTCCTGGCGCGAAATTTTTGGAGCGACGCGAAATTTTTGTGGAAGTGCGGGAAACTATGCTAGCCGTCGGATGCTGATGGGTGGCTTAAACAAATTGGCCATTTATGCAATAATTTACTAAAGGGACCTTGTGAAGAAATAAGGAAGTACTAGCGGATGGAAGCGCGGTGGCACGCCATGCTAGTTGGGAAGGCCGTGTGTGTAGGTGTGTCCATCCATTCATCATATTGGTCTCCACTGCAGGCGTCTCCCCCTGTCGTCCGCAACTTCTGTAGAGATGGTCGTCGGTGACAGATCCGTTAGAAGTCGAGGGGTAGGACGCGGTGGAGACTGGAGAGGTCGTGGTGTTTCTGTTGCGCTGCCACTTTGGGTACTCTGTTGTTGCTTTGCCCTCATCTTGTTGTCACCGCCGCTGATGTGATTTCTTTCTTTTTTTCTACCATCCCAGAATTTAGAAAGATAGGCTTTGCGAGAGCATTTTGGAAGAATTTTTGTATAGAGAGGAGTTGGGAAGCTGTTGATGCTTACAAAATGCCTCAATATAGGTAAAACAAAGCGACACTGCCTAGATCCACGTAACCTTGCCACATAAATCATCAGCAAGCAGTAAATAAGTCAAAGAAAAGATAAAAAGCTAACATGCATCCGTGGCTTGGTGTCATTGACCATGTCTGCTTGGACCCCTCTCTAGTGACGCTCGGTACAGATGGATATAGATCTAGGGAGATCTGAGGGAGGTAGCACCTGGCAGGGAGAGGCTGAGTTGGCGCACAGCTGATGGACGCCGACCCCATCACCAGGCCTAGCGCGAATCTGACCCCGCCCAAGGTGTATCTCACCGCCTGCACGTGCGCGTAGAAATACACCGGCTCGATGGATGCGCAGGGCCAAAGGTACGACACCAGCGTCGTGCCAGAAAGGAGCAGGAAGATAATGTGTTGAGGTAGTCGTGCGCCCAAAGAGGTGTGGCGGAGGCGACGACTCCGTGAGCATGATGTGGACGTCGAAGATGGCGTGTGGTGCAAAGTCAAAGGTGTCAATGGGATGGATGGACGGAGAGTATCCCTTGACCTACATGACTACGTTTCACACAGAGTGTAGCCTCGTGCAGCCTGGGAAGAAACGGACAAAGACAGTGTCCCGGGCTTGACGTTGGTGAAGAACACAAAAAAGAGCATGAGAAGAATGGGTAATAGAGGATGCAGATGGAAGAGGTGCGTCGGTGCATCCGAGTTGTCAATGTTGAGCGTCGAGGAGATGTCGGTCGTCTCCACCAGTGGCAGCCAAGTACATGATGTTGATGACAACGACGTGAGGATGCCTGTCGCGGAGGGTGCAGGGACGCCGAGCACGGCGATGTCGTAATGTAGCAGCAGAAGAAGTACGATAGCGGTGGGGAAGAAGCAGGGCAATGATGGAGCCTTTTTATAGGCACGCATAGCGGTGGAGCGGCTTAGACGGCTTAGACTCCACCGGAGCCTTCTAGAGAATATGGGACACACTTACAAATTGTGGCAAATAATGTGCACGTGCACAATAGAATCAAAGGAAGATGAGTCAACAAAAAAAAGAAACAGAAAATCCAAGAGGACTACACATAAACATAAACTGTTAACCAATCAGACCATTCAACAACAAAAATCGATAGCAAACCATCATGTAAAATCATGAATGAACCGAAGGTAAAAAGGAATGCGCGTCAATCCTTTAGAGATCATGTATAAGCCCCAAAATTTAGAAGGACACATGACTTACTTTAAGTGCTGGATGCTTGAATAAGCATGTGCTAAACACGTAAATCATTGATGGGAGAAAAAAGGAAAAAGGAAATAGAGAAAACTAATTTGGGCCCATTTTCGTTAACCCAGCTTTTCGGATGTTGTTTCAGAGTGAAAAATTGCATAACATGCATTACTATATACACAAAAAAAAGTTTAAGTGGGTTCGCATTTTTTTAGAAACATTGTTCACGCGTAGTAATGGGTGCACCAAATATTGTTCACCCGTGATTACAGTTCACCCTGATTACTGAGTAGGATTACCACACATCATTAATTAATGAGTACCATTACTATTTAGGGCACTATTCACCAAGTGCCACATGTCAAATTCACACAGCCCTTGAAAAAAATTGAAAAAAATCAGGGAGCCTCCAGCTTAGCCGGTTTAATATAGTAGTATATGCAATAATTTTGGAGTTGAGGTTGTCGGGCATAAAACGCGTTAGAATATGGAGAACGGTTCTCTGTGAAACCAACAGTAATTAAGGAACAACAGGTAACTGAGTACTTGCAACACAAGACAAATTAACTTAATTATAGAGTAGCAAAACACAATCACAGCACACAGACGTGTCGACAAGTAAAACACGACGAGTCGACGACGTAGTAGGTTACAGAGATGCTCTATAAGCACACTAGTTGTCGCGATGAAGGACACGAACAACCGGACGCAACAGTGGGACGGACGCGTTCCAGAGGAGCAAAGGGTTGACCTGGAGGGAGCACACCAGGATGTCGTTCAGCCAGAAGAGGCCGCCGTGCAGATTTTCTCCCGCGCCATGCTCCCAAAGCCTGGCGTAGACCCCGCCGCCATCCTTGCCGTGGTCGATGATGAACATGCACCGATCGCTGTACCTTGCGCCAAGCACGATGTGCGCGGCGCTCCAAGCGGAGATATTTCCACCAACGGCGAAGAACTGCAGCACGTTCGAGGAGTCATGGGCATCGGGGCAACCTGAAGCGGTTCCTCCCCGATCAGCTCGATGGTCGTCCCCAGATGCAGAGGCCGGGGGTATATCCTCCTTTTCTAAAAAAAAGCTCGATGGTCGTCCAGGCCATGGCGCGCGCAGCGAGCACAAAGCTGATCGCTTGTGTTTTGCACAAGCTATCTATTCGAGACGTGGTGATGAGGGGGTGTGTTTTGCAGAGGCCCTCCGATTGCACCGATTGGGTAATAAAGCGGCGGGGAGAAGCCGGCCGACGGATCACCTAACACCATTAATTGGTGTCGAGGCCTTTACCATTGAATTAGCTGTCCAGGCGCGGCAATGACAACGAGCACACACAAACGGCCGGGTCATGCAGGCGTGGAGCAGACACGCATGCATGGCCGGGCACGCATACAGATGACGCCGAGTTCGACCCAGCAGTCCACAGTTATCCGGCAACGAGGCATCGCATGCATGCACACGGCCGGGCACGCGCAGGCACGCATTCAGATCAAGACGCGACGGGTCAACGTATGGCTGCATGCATCGATTGATGCAGAGGCCGGGGCTCCGTTCTTCCTTTTAAAAAAAAAAAAAGGCACAGCACGCAGCGCACGGAGGCAGAGCGTGCACGTCTCGCGCGGCATGCAGCTAGCTAGCTGTTGCACGGCATGCCTGCAAACTTTGGGCTATTTTGGCTCTCTCAGGCAAGAGAGCACGCATGTAGGCAGAACTGTGGCGAACTGGCGACGTCCCGTCTTTCCCAAGGAGTCGTTAATGCACGTACGGTGGAGAGCTATTTTGGCCGGAGTTACATTTTAAGGGGCCGAGCATCTCTCCTCCTCCACTCCTCCGTTAGCTTCTCTCCTCCTCCACTCCTGAAGTCCACTCCTCCATTAGCTTCTCTCCTCCTCCACTATGCACCAACGCCAACGCGACGCGGCCCGCCAGCGAGCTCCCCGTAACCCTGCGGGTGCCCACGCACGTCCATCTTTTTTTTTTTTTTTTTTTTGGAAAAGGAGGAACGGCGCCCCCGCCTCTGCATCGAGAAACGATGCACTCCATCTGACGAGAATCAGCTGACGGAGGAGGACGCGCGCGCACTTATCCGCACGAACACTCCCATGCCGGCTGCTTTACGCCTCTCGGAAGGTTGGAAGACCAACGTCGTCTTCGTCCCGGTGGCGCCGCGTCTCTCCTGCCAGGCGCGGGTCGACAACATCAACCAGTGTTACGAGAACATGCCGTGGGACATGAGCATCATCACCCCCAGGACGCCACGTTTTCGCGGTACTGGGACCAGCAAGTGGAGCTGGAGTACCTGGGGCTGCTCCTCGCCCACCGCACTGACAGCAACGTGCATTCCCGCGACACACAGTGTTCGGGCGAGATGTACCCGTCCCCGGTACAGCAGGACGAGGAGGAGGAAGAGGACTCGCCCGAGACAGAGTGGCACCCCTTGGCACCGCCAGCAAACGCCTTCTTCCTCCCATGTAACTGCGCCATTTGCAGCTGGGCACCTGCACAGCCAGGAACCTGCCCGAACTGCGGGTCCGAGGAGTGCCGCGACCTAGTTTAGCTTTTATTGACTGTAATAAATATTATCTTAAGTTCACTTCACTTTGAATGAAGTTTGATTGAAACTCCCTAAATTTCAGCTCCGAAGGGGGTGTCCAAATGGAATATTTTGTTTGGTTGTGTTAGGGTAGGCCATACGTACATGGAGAACCAATATCTACCACATGTTGTCCCAATATTACCTCAGGTTCATCCGAGAGGGGGAGTTTCGAGCTGTACGTGCACAACTTTCCTGCGTAGCAAGCGATGCCGGTGAAACCGGTCACACCTCGGGTTGGGATCTTGGCTCTCTCCACCTCACGGAACACTTGCATACACATGATAGGACTCCATCTAGCCATAGGTGGGATTCCTATGCTCCGGAGCCCTCGCTTCCACGAAACCCTTGCATGTTGACCGAAAAGTCAACTTTTTCGTCTACCCCTTCCACCGGCGTCGGAAGGGGGTGTCAAAATGGAATATTTTGTTTGGTTGTGTTAGGGTATGCCATAGGTACATGGAGAACCAATATCTACCACTTGTAGTTGTCACAGTATTCCCTCGGGTTCGTCCGAAGGGGGAGTTTTGAGCTGTACGTGCAGAACCTTTCTGCGTAGCAAGCGATGCCGGTGAAACCGGTCACACCTCGGGTTGGGATTTTGGCTCTCTCCACCTCCCAATACACTTGTATAGACATGATATCACTCCATCTAAGCTTAGGTACGATTATGATACTCCGGAGCCCCCGCTTTAGCGAAACCCTTGCATGTTGACCGAAAAGTCAACTTTTCCGTCTACCCCTTCCACCGGCGTCGGAAGGGGGTGTCCCAATGGAATATTTTGTTTGGTTGTGTTAGGGTAGGCCATAGGTACAGGGAGAACAAATATCTACCACTTGTAGTTGTCACAGTATATTCTCGGGTTCGCCCAAAGGGGGAGTTTTGAGCTGCACGTGTACAACCTTCCTGCGTAGCAAGTGATGCCGTTGAAACCGGTCACTCCTCGGGTTGGGATCTTGGCTCTCTCCACCTCCCAACACACTTGTATAGACATGATAGGACTCCATCTAGGCTTAGGTGGGATTCCAATGCTCCGGAGCCTCCGCTTCAACGAAACCCTTGCATGTTGACCGAAAAGTCAACTTTTCCGTCTACCCCTTCCACCGGCGTCGGAAGGGGGTGTCACAATAGAATATTTTGTTTGGTTGTGTTAGAGTAGGCCATAGGTACATGGAGAACCAATATCTACCACATGTAGTTGTCACGGTATTCCCTCGGGTTCGTCCGAAGGGGTAGTTTTGAGCTGTACGTGCAGAATCTTCCTGCATATCAAGCGATGGCGGTGAAACCGGTTATACCTTGTTTTGGGATCTTGGCTCTTTACACCTCCTAGCACACTTGTATAGACATGATAGGACTCCATCTAGGCTTAGGTGGGATTCCGATGCTCCAGAACCCCCGCTTCAGCGAAACCCTTGCATGTTGACCGAAAAGTCTACTTTTCCGTCTACCCCTTCCACCGCGTGACGGAAGGGGGTGTCCCAATGGAATATTTTGTTTGGTTGTGTTAGGGTAGGCCATAGGTACAGGGAGAACAAATATCTACCACTTGTAGTTGTCACAGTATTCCCTCGGGTTTGTCCGAAGGGGGAGTTTTGAGCTGTACGTGTAGAACCTTCCTGCGTAGCAAGCGATGCCGGTGAAACCGGTCACACCTCGGGTTGGGATCTTGGCTCTCTCCACCTCCCAACACACTTGTATAGACATGATAGGACTCCCAGCACAGTTTTTTTGCAAACGAGGTGGAAATGACTGAAGACCAAGTCGCGCATCTCCGAAGGCAAGTTGCTGGACCATAGCCTTCTATACCGCACTACGTCTGTAGGATGACAAAGTATAATGTCTTCCCTAGGAAGGCCAAGGTGGTAAACATCGGATTCTTTTACTCTTCTTATGCACATTAATCTTAGTCAACAGCTAACTTTATACTTCTCGTCCAGTACTTCTCAATTCAGTTCCGCCAGGCCTACCTCAACCGGTATACGCCAATGCATCGACTTCCTGTCATATGCACCGACAATGCCGATGCTCAAGATGTTAAGTTCTTCAAGGGCAAGAAAGAAGATGCCGAGACGAAAACCAACTGGCCAAAGGTTGTCAATTTAGCTGGAATCAAGGAGGGTGCTATGTGTGTCTTCACCTTCTACAATGGAAGAGATGTCTTTATTTGTTCTGTTGTTTGCCTCAACTGAGGTAAACTACCTTGCTCTTTAATTAGATGATGTCAACTTGCTATGCTTGCCACTGAGGCTCACTGTTATTGTTTTATCTGTTTGTGTTGCATGTGCCTGCTTTTATGGATTAGAATTGATGTGCATGCTCCCTGGTATGGTGTGGTGATTCTTTTGGACTGTCTTTGCAAGATGAAGCTTATTTTGCGTTCGTTCTATATTCCGTGTGCCGATGATTAAACAGTGCACTCGATCTTGATGACATTATTAGCATTTACCTAGTGTTGTGTACAACCACATTGGTTCTGCATCTTCCTTGGTAAATGCTCGATAATCTCATTGATTTTGTTGGTGCTTATTATTATGAGGATACTTTTCTTGTTTTCTATTGCTAAACATCTGTGCTTGATACATGTGCCAATGATTAAACTGTCTCTGCCGATGATTAATATGTAGCAATGTGTCCAGCAGGTTGGCTACCATAGCAAATAGCATGCACAACTACTTCAGATGTGCCTCTTTTTACTATGGTAGGCATATCTGTTAGAATTATTGCGTGTCATTTGTATGTACCATGGTTGGCAATGAGGCTCACTGTTACTGTTTTATCTGTTTTGTTGCATGTGCCGATGATTAGACTGTGCAATGTTAAAATTCAAAAAGCAAAGATGGGCACCCAAGGGAAGGAGGTGATAAAGAATTAACCCAGCAAGGGGAAGAGGGAACGAAGGAGCAACTGACCATGAATTAAGAGACCAGACAATGAGCGAACGGGAAGAAGAGCAACGGATTCATATAAAAATGGCACCGGACAATGAGAATGGAAACGAGCAGCTGACCATGATTTATAGAAAATTGACACTGACATGAGAATGAATGCCTCCCATCACAGCCGCGGCGGCGCACCCTAACGACGGCAGACTCACACTGTGTTAATCCAGCTGCTCCGACTGCTCGACCTGCATAGGCGAAGGAAACATGCAAACCGGGACAAGAGAGAGAGAAGAGAGAGGAGGCGATGGAATAGAACGAGAGAGTTCCAAGAACGCAGATGGATAAATAAGCATGAGAGAACGAGAGAGGAGGTGATGGAATAAACGAGAGAGTTCCAGGAATGCAGATGGATAAGCGTTCAAGTGGCACTCCCTAGAACGTACATGTGATGACCTTGCCCTGCAATGATAGAGAGTGCTGGACTCTTTCATTAAACTGGATCGTGAGCTGTATGTGTATTAGATTATTTAACCTATAATAAGCAACTCCAACGGTTCCCTAAAAATCCTTCCAACCAAATTTTTTAGCTTCACGTAACTTTTAGGAGAAATTGGCCGAAAGCAACTTTTGTCAGTTCCTGTAAACATTTTCCCCTAAATCTATTTTATTTCGTTTTTATTCAACAAAGCTACCTAAGTGGCCTATGGCCCACCAGTCGGTGACATGTGTGAAGGCTACCGGCGGGCGACGAGGTAGGCGCGTGGAGGCCACCGAAGAGGGGCAGCGCGGGGAGGCGCGGTCGTGGGTGGCGGCATGACTGGCGGCCGTGCAGCGGTGTTCCGGTGAGGTTCCAACGGGACGGCGGTGTTCCAACGGGCCTTGCGTGGAAGTTTCATATGGGTACATTCCCGTCAAAAATATACGGAAAGGACATCTTCCTGTCAACCTTCAGGAAGAAGAGGCCTCTTTTATGGGATTCTCTCTAAAGGAAAAGACTATTTACGAAAACTGTTGGATAAGTTTTGTCCCAACTTTCCGTAAATGACGGTTATTTAGGTTGGAGTTGTTCTCACATGGGATGTGCACTTCATTGCCATCATTACTAAACGCTACCGAAACAATGCTACAATCCCATCATTCTCCCGATGACGGCTCGATCCCAAAAACATCGACACCATTCCTCCTGTGAAGTGGAGAAAAGACTTCACACTTTTCAAACGCACTGTGTACTTGTAGTTTTTTTTCTTTCACAATTGGGGAGCTGGCGGGGAAGTTTAATTTTAATCTTTACTTAAATTACTTATGTAATTCCAATAAGAACCTGAGAAATTCTTAAATAATTGGGGGCTAAGCATACACCAACCATTTTAGACGGAGTAGCGCACCCATGCCCAGCTCGACGAGATTAGCTTTTTAAGTTACATTGGTGCATTTCAATGTAGGTGTCGTGCGGTGGTCGAGATCATCACTTTAAGATTGGCCACGTACAAACAAGTTTTAATCCGGTGAAACTTGTAACCTTTGTTAGTGAGGGAAGGCGGATAAGTTTTAACACAGATAGGGTGCCTTATATTGAAACAGAGGACGTGAATCTGTGTGTGCACGTGGTGTCTTGAGACATTCCAATTGAGTTTAGGCGCATATCATATTTATTTTTGTTCCATTGCAACGCACGGGCATGTTTGCTAGTTATGTATAAAGTGAAAAACGGTTCGAGGGTGTTGGGGGGGGGGGGGGGGGGGGATGCACCGAAACACTCCCCATGATTATGACTTTTCACGTGGCATGTCAGTGGCGACGTGGCTCTCTTCAACAGTATATATGAGGCACAAAACTGAATCTAGCCAACCCGCTTTTCTACCTCAGTTTGATTAGATAATTAATTTTAAATACGGTGGTTAGACCAAAGTGATGTGTCACCACCAAAAAATATCCTCTGAACTTTGGAGTGCCCAACCCGATGAGTTATACAACGCGAAGAATGCATAACGATCATCCACACTTCGGCAATTGAAGGCGTCATCGGCTTGCTGACGTGCTAGCCTTCATTGATTGGTCTTGGCAACTATGATGAAAATTATTGTTCTAGCCGTCTGCAGCCGGAGGTGGCGACGGCGGTGTGAGGGTGTGTTTCCCTTCTTTATGAATCATAGCTTGTAATGTTTAAAATCATAGGATGGAATCTCGTGAGAAAAACGCTTCGCTCGCTCCCCTTGCGACCCTAGGAGCCAACGCCAAACACCGCCCGTACAAACCTCCCCTGCCGCGGTGGCGGCGGGCCCCATCATTGAAGGAGTTGGGGATTCCGTGCTCGGTTCAAAAGGTGGAGATCGACCCGTGTGGGGTGTCGCCGATGGGGGAGATGAAGACATGGAGGCAGCCATGTGGTCTACACAAGTTGCCGATTTAAAATCCGACGCACACGCATACGGTTCCAACTAACTTATATGTGTCATCGGGAACGTGTACGCATAATTACTTTTATCTATAATCCATCTATGTATCTATGTTTTTTCCGGATATTCATATATGACGTTCATGGATATCCTGTCAATGTGGATTGTCTACACAAGTGTACGTGTCTTTTGACTGAAGATAAAGCGCAAAAAACAATACAGTGTGTATGTGACAGTGGATTTGGAACCCAGTCAAACTGGCCCATAGCTACCGCTAGACCTGTATGCTTAGACTGCTAGCGAGTCGCATTCATGGTGCACTAGTACCATGTGCGTTTCACCTCATAGTGCCCATATATATAGATGTTCTCGATTGCTTAGCCATCCAGCTGCAACCTGCAAACTTCTTCTACTCCATATATACTCTCATAGGTTGCTGGTTAATTTGCTTGGGTTACATAGAGCCAGAGCCAAAATGGTACATGTTCTTTCCCCTCATACATGCAGGTTTGTTTTTCAGTTCCAGTAGTAATTAAATTGATGGTGTTTTTTTTTTGGTTAATTCAGAGCAAGCCTGTGAAGATTGGGCCATGGGGTGGAGCCGGCGGCGATGAGAGAAATGTCCAGGCGACGCCCTGCCGGTTGGCTAGCGTGACCATCTATAGTGGAGAAGGAATTGACGGGATTTCCTTCACCTACGTGGGCAGCGATTATGTTCAGTACACCGAGGGCCCGTGGGGTCGCACTCTCAACACGGAAAACACGGTGTGTGGAATTGTTTTCCTTTTCTTAATTTCTCTCTAGTAAAACAATTATTATTGCTTTATCTTGTGCGATCTATATATATATATATATATACATATATATATATATATATACATATATATATATATATATACATATATATATATATATATATATATATATATATATATATATATATATCCAAACCGAACGGCTAGCTAGGCTTACTGTAAAGAACGTACGTACCTCTTACTACATGAATTTTATGCAGATCACTCTCGACCCTATGGACTATGTCACAGAAATCTCGGGCACGTTTGGTACAGCTTATGACAATAACATCGTTACCTCTCTCAAAATTGCCACCTTCAACGACAACGATCCCGTAACATACGGTACACCGAACGGAACTCCTTTCCAAATCCCTGTACTTGATGGTGGTAGGGTCGTCGGCTTCTTCGGACGCTCTGGCGACTTGCTCGATGCAATTGGGGTATATGTCATTCCTTGAACGGATCTTCTCTCCGTTCACCTACTCACTGGAGGATGGAAGGAGTATACATGATGTACCACATGCATCACGTGTCTGTTACCAATAAATTAACTTGTTGTATGTTTCATGTTTTCACGTTGAAGTTTATTTTATTACTACTATCACTTGTGTAAAGTGCTTTGCAGGGCACTGTAGCATATGTGTTCCCATCATGGTGACGTACTAGTATGTGTGTGTGAATCCTGGTGTAGGTCACCTGGCTGATTAGCAAATATGAATAAAGGAAAATAATCTAATTCTACCGCCTGATGCGCCCCATTCACAGCTAAGGCCCCGCTAAGTTGTGGTAGTATTCTTCTAATTTTTTCAAAGTTCACTAAGGATTCAGATAGGAGGCTGACACCCAGTTGTCCTCAAAGGGAAGTATCTTGCGTTCATATGACCGAGCGAAAATGGTGGTTGCCTCGATGCGAGCGATTTAGAAACCTTGTTTTTACTTGAAAAATGAAACAATAACTGAAGTATAACAGTTTTACTATAGCTAAACGAACGAAACAGTAAGAAGCCATCTTGGCCGTATATGTGAAGCATCGTGAACACTTGGACTTGGTCGCTTCTCCAACTGCTTCTCTCTGCAGTGTCTGTAGGTTCAGAATTCAGATAGGAGCCAGACACTCTGTTCCTCCTTGCCACTCGTCCACCATCCTGCATCCTTTTCTGTATCTTGGCTTCTTATCACCAAGTGTGCCTATGAAATCTTTAACTGTGTGTCTGATTTTGAAGCCGAGCTCCGAACCAACGGAACGTGAGTTGCCTGAAAAAGTCCGGTACAGTTTCTGAATTAATGAAGTTGTGATACATCCACCCGAATTACTGAACATTTTCCCCGAAATAGGCTTTCGCCCCGCTTTATAAATAAAGCAACCGACCATACAAGAGTTTGCAAACACATGAAAATAAACCGCTCATTTGGAGAGAGAATTAAGATTGCTTGTTATGAAATAACAAGTGCTCTCCTTAATTGTAAGTTAAATGAAGAAGATTCACTCATCGATCATTTGACTAGCATGATTAAGTTTCATCAAATGTTGGAGGATCTAGGTTCTCCAATGAATGCCCAAATGAATCGAATGATGTTGCTCAAGTCACTCCCAGCACCTCACAGCGGATGCATTCAAAATTCAAGTTTGATTGGGGATACCACTTGCATAAAAGAGCTTGTCAGGAAACTGAACACAGCGGAAGCTATAATCTCCAGAAGTGTTGATTGGATCAACACATCGTCACAAAAGTTTGAGGTGGATCACCTAAATTTAGTTGGAGGAAAGGGGACTAACAATCCTAGTGTTATTCATGTTTTGGATATCTACTCGACTAGTCCTCACGGTGATTCATGGATATTTGGCACCGGATCAGTGGCTCACATTTGCAACTCTATGTCAGGGTTAAAGAATGTGAAAGTATTAAGGTTTGGTGAAGTACCAATGAAGGCCGGCAATGGAGCACAAATTCACGTTCCTACTGTCGGCACTATGGAACTTCACCTACCGTCAGGATTCATTCTGGAGCCTAGTAATTGTTACTATGTTCCAATATTGACTAAGAATATTATTTCAGGGTCAGTAGTTTTACCTGACCGGTATTCTTTTAATTCTGAGAACAATGGATGTTCGATTTATTTTAAGAATGCATTTTATGGATCAGCCCCTGTTGAGGATGGTCTATTCAAAATGAATCTTGAAAGACAAGTAGATGTTTTGCATATTGATGCTAAAAGACTAAAGGTGGTGAAAGATGATAGTTACAACTGGCACTGTCGTCTTGGGCACATCGGGAAGGCTCGCATGAAAGAACTCCATAAGGATGGGTTGTCGGAATCATTTGACCAATGTGAAGCATGCCTGGTGGGAAAATTGACCAGTACACCGTTTAACGATATAGTTGAACGGGCAACAGAATTGCTCGAAATCATACACTCTGATGTGTGTGGTCCTTTGAACATTGCTGCGCACGGTGGCTATCTCTATTTTGTGACTTTTACTGATGACTTAAGTACATATGGATATGTCTATTTGATGAAGCAAAAGTCAGAAACCTTTGAGAAATTCAAAGAGTTTCCGAACGAGGTAGAAAATAAACATGATAGAAGGATAAAATTCTTGCGATCTGATCGTGGAGGAGAATATCTGAGTCATAAATTTAGTCAACACATGAAGGATCGTGGAATTATTCCACAACTTACGCCACCAGGAACTCCTCAAAGGAATGGAGTTTCGGAAAGACATAACCGGACCTTGATGGATTCGGTTAGGCCAATGATGGCACTCTCCAACCTACCACTATCCTTTTGGGGATTTGCATTAGAACCTGCAGCTTACACTTTGAATAGATCATCATCGAAGTCCGTTAAATCTACAACATATGAGATATGGATGGGGAAGAAGCCTAGCTTAAAACATCTCAAGGTTTAGGGTTGTGAGGCTTATGTTAAGCGCTTGCAAACAACTAAAACTTGAGCCTAGGTCGGACAAATGCGTCTTCATATACACATAACTCATGTATTCATTTTGATCTCATTCTTTTAAAGTTGGCAAGAAAGCGGAACACGCTCCTAATAAAGGAAGGCTTCAAAGCAATTTGCGAGGAATTGGCGGGATTTTTCCTTGCGGAGGTCATAGCTAATTTCGGAGAGTACCACTATGCTATGTAATAGTGATCTACATGTAATAGTATGCCTCGGAGAGTACCACTATGCTCCAAAGCAATTTGTAATAGTATGCTCCAAAACGTGATCTTCATGTGCTACTTAATTTGCGATCTTATGCAATTGTATGTGTTATATATATGCATCAACTTGATATGCATCAACTTGATCTTCATGTAGTAATTTATATATACCAAAACGCATTTTTGGCGCATCGACGTGATCATCGTACAATGAAACCGTCCGATACCCCTAAACCCCTCCTAAACCCTAAACCCTGAAAAAAAACCGAAAAGAGAAAAAAAGGTGCCTACCTTTAGTACCGGTTCGTGTTAAGAACCGGGACTAGAGGTCTCCAGCCCGCGGGCTCCTCCCGGGGCCACGTGGAGGCCCTTTATTCCGGGTTCGTAAGGAACCGGGACTAGGGGGGGGGGGGGGGGGCTCTAGTCCCGATTGACTAGTCCCGGTTGCCAAACCAGGACTAGAGGCCATCTATAACCGGGACTAGTGCCCCTTTTTCCACTAGTGGACACCACCAAAACTTGGGCCGGGATGGGAAAGCCATGTGATGCCACTGATATGGATCTCTTCTATGCGTCTACGACCATCTCCCTCAGCAATGGTAGGCAAGTTCGTTTTCGGGATTCAGCATGGCTTTTGGGCCAGCAGCCGAAGATCGTCGCTCCCCACATTTATGAAGCTTCTCGTAGGAAGAATTTGTCCGTTCATGTCCCCCTATAGGACGGGGCCTAGATCCACCTATTCAACTTGGAAAATGGTTTGACCGTTACCCACATTCAGCTGTTTACAGACTTGTTGTCCCTACTCTTCTTGGTCACGCTATCCCCGGAGGTACCAGATGCCATCTCCTGGAAATTCATTGCATCTAGTATTTATTCGGCCGCTTCTGCCTATCGAGCTCAGTTTTTGGAGGCGACTTCTTTCCCTCTCCACGTTGCTATTTGGAAAGCTTGGGCACCACCGAAGTGCAAACTGTACGCTTGGCGATAGGCTCGCGAGACGAAGTTCGCCCAATTATGGGTCTTGCTCTCTTTGTAAGAGGTAGCCGGATACTGTGGCTCACCTCCTATTCCGGTGTCGCTTCTCCATGCGTATTTGGGGCATGATCAAGGATTGCCTTGGTTTGCACCAGCTTGATATTGGAGCGTGGACGGCCGAGGCTACCATAAAAAGTTGGTGGATTAAAATCACGACCATCACCGCCTCGCCGAGAAAAGCTATCACCTGCGTCATCATGTTGATTTCTTGTGAAATATGGAACGAGAGAAACACGAGAGTTTTTGACAACAACTATTTGACCCGTATCATCATTGTCCGGCGTATAAAAAATGAGGCAGCCATGTGGGCCATCGCCGGCGCAAAACACTTCAGCACATCATGCTGCGAGATATGCAAAAATAAAATATAAAAAATGATGCCGCGAGAGTTATCCTTTTGTTGTGACCTTTGGCCTTTAGTTTGTAATTTAATGGCAAAGTTTTTGCCTGTTTCAAAATAAAAAATAAAAAAAAGATTCGCTTACAAATTGCGATGGCTAGAAACATCCAAATGCTGGCCAGGGCCTATATATATTACAACAAACATTCCACTCCACCAAGTAACCTGAGAAACTAGGTAGGTGGTTGTTGAGCTCCAAGATGATCACCATGAAGCTCCTCGTGGATTCCAGCCCGCCGTGCCCACGCGTGGTGTACGCAGAGGCCGGAAAGGATGCTGTCAACTTATTCTCCCTCGTCACAGAGTCCGTGAAGCTACTGTGAAAGGAGCCCATGGTTGGCTGCATCGGCAACCTCTACACCAGCGTTGAGAAGCTTGACGACCCCTACACCAAGCCAAGCCGGTTTGGCGTCAAGTAGTTACGGTTTGTGGAAACCAGAGGTTGGCGGATTGCCGGTATGTGTCGTCCGGGTCTGTGACCCAAGAAGCGAAAGGGTTGGTTTACACGGTGACGGACGACCTCAAGATATTTCCCATGTCAAACATCTCCAGCATTGCGCTGCTCAACACCGTCGCGGTGAGGGACCTGGGTGCGCTCCAGGAGAGGACCGTGCAGGTCTGGTACAAGGAGGTGACCACTGTCTCTCAATTCACATGCATTTTTTAATTTTTTTTTTATGGAACTGTCAATTGTGTTTTTTGTTCCATAATTCATTTGCAGGGTATGGAGATTCTCATGACCTCGCTGCAGTCCAAAACCGTCCTAACTGATGTTTTCCTTGCCAAGAAGACGTTCGGCCTAACTGATTTGCTTGGTTGAAGAACGTTCGGCCGATGATATGAATCCCTCACATAGCGTACGTGCTTGAGCTAGCAGCCTTGAATAATCGTATGGACGTGTACGTAGCTTGGTCTATCATGTAAAAACTGGGGCACGGTCACTGCAAGCCATTTAAGCCCGATGTGCGTGATTGTGGTTATTAGTATGACAGAAATTGACCAGCTGCAACAAGTCAAGATAGGCTTCATTTTTTTTTTAGAGAGATTGCTGAGAACAGAATTCTACATGTCGGGTCACCATTTGCTACAGACGCTCACTCTCTTTCGCTTCCATTCCTTCTAGGACACTGCAGGTAGCAGAGGACGGGTTGCCATGGTTGATGTAGATGGAAACAGAGGTGCATCACTACCGTTGGCATCTCCCATGGTTGCTAGTTACGGATTGCCATGGATCGATCGCCCATAGTCGCGGCTGTTGTTATGAGAGATTTATAATGCCAGTTGATTAGCTCCTTTGGGGTGGGGCTGGAACAAGATTAGGCACAGAGAGTAATTAACAATGGACTATAGGTGTCCTGTGGCTTGCCGCAGAATTGGGAACATGATTAGAGACCCTGGATGGCCACACTGGCTCGGGCACTGGATGAGATTTAACGGTTTTGGTGACCCAAATGTACAAGTCAGGAGAACGGGTACCTAGCTGACACGCTCAGAAAAAAGTTTAGTAACCTTCAACGTACTTTTCTCCCTAGTTTAGATCACTTCTAGTTGTTGCATTAGACGGTCAACGTCAAAGACATTATATTTTCTTAAGAAGATTCTACAAATTGTATGTGAATAACGTTGCACTCAATGACAATTATTATTCTACATCTTAAGCTGTGATGTTGTTATAACATCTAGCAATTTTGATAATGTAGAGGACAACCTTATATTCAGTGATACTTGATAGCTCTACGGTTGATGTGTGTTAAACAACTGTGTAGATTATGTTAGCTGAGGCTAACCGTATTGGTGCATATCATTGTATAGCACGCCATGTATATCTTGTCGTTACGATTCTGTATTCAGTTGTAACAACTCCATGCGATGCTTATCGCCTGAATATAAATAAATGGCTAGCCCTACGGGGTAGTTCACGGCAAACATCTTTTCTGACTTTGTATCAGAGCAACAATATCCCATCTCCTCCCATCATGGCCGACACCTCCCCTAGCCTCCTCTCCAACACTACGGGCGCCCTCACCACGATCGACCGCCGTCGGCACCCTCGCCACCGGTTCCAGCTCCTCTGCCGCACCCACGATCACCTTGATCAGAAACCTCACCACCATGCGTCTCACAAGAGATAACTTCCTGCTATGGAAGACCCAGGTTGTCCCTGCTCTCCCCTCAAACGGTCTGTTCGGCTACGTCCTCGGTTCCTAGACGCCGCCACCACAGACCATCACGGAGGGCACCGGCGATGCAGCCAAGGAGGTGGCCAATCCGGCGTTCCTCCAGTGGTTCCAGTAGGACCAACTGGTGATGACCGCTCTCCTCGGCTCCATGACCGAGGACATCCTTGGGCAGATGACCCAGCTTCACACGTCTGAACAGGTCTGGACCTCTCTCCATGACATGTTTGCCTTACAGAATCGTGCCCGCGTCATGCAGCTGCGCTACCAGCTCTCCAATCTGAAGAAGAAGGACCTCAGCGCCTTGGAGTACTAACGCAAGATGCGTGCTTCGCCGACGCCATGGCGTCCATCGGCAAGCCACTCAACGACGAAGAGGTGCTTGGCTACATACTCGCCGAACTAGGTGAGTTCGAGCCGTTTGTCGCGTCGGTCACGGCACGCGATGACTCCATCAGCCTCAGTAGCTTATACGCGCTCCCTCCTCAGTGCTGAACTTTGCCTCGAGCAGCAAGCTGCCGTCGGTGAGATCCACTCCTTGGCCAACGCAACCGCCCACAATTCTGATGGTCACGGCGCTGGCGGTGACAACCAGGGTGGACAGGGCGGCAACAACAGCAACAGTGGCAATCGTGGCCATGGTGGACGCGGCCGTAGCAATGGCCGAAGTAACCTGAAGTGTGAGGTCTGCAGCAAGTTTGGTCATGACGCTCTCCACTGTCGCCACCGCTTCAACCATGCGTTCCAGCCTGAAGATCAGCGCGAGCGCTCCGGCAACGCCGCCAACACAGGCTCCTACACGGTCAACACCGACTGGTACCCAGACACGGGGCGACCGGTCACCAGACGAGTGATCTTGATTGCCTCGCCATCCGTGAGCGCTACGGCAGCAAGGACAAGGTGCACGTCGCTAACGGAGGAGGTTTGTCTATCTCACATGCTTGTCATTCATCTATATCTGGCTCATCTAAACCAATTCATCTCTGCAATATTCTGCATGTTCCTGATGTTAATAAACATGCTCTCTGTTTATCGATTGGTTTATGACAATGATTCCTTTGCTGAATTTCATCCTCGTGTGTTTTATCTTAAGGACCGAGCAACGAAGCAGGTTCTTCTTCACAGTAGATGCCGCAATGGTCTTTACCCGGTGCCAACACTACTGCAGGAATGCCTAGCAGTGGCGGGCGCTAAAAGGCCAGCAGTGGCAGGCCAGGCTCCCAGGGCCGCCCGCCGCCGACCTCCCGTCACTGCTATAACCGCATCAGCCCGCCCGCCACTCTGGTAGAGAGACAGCAGTGGCAGGCGCGCGTAGGTGCCCGCACTGGTTTGTTGGGTATTTGTGGCGGGCTTTTCTAGCGCCCGCCACTGAGTGTCAGTCACACAAAATAAAAATTTCACAACGACGGCAACATGTATGCTGGCATGGTTGCGTTTTTCATACAGCACATATCAGAATACATTGATAAGAATAAGAGAGGAAGACATATTTCTGCATACATTAACCACTAGCTCTAATTGTTGTCAATCATGACTACAAATGCCCCAACTAAATATTCGTAGCTAGGTAGCACTCAACACATAGTAGGCAAAACATGATTGACGATACAAACATGCACCACTTAATTAGTCCTAATAATGACAAAGGACTAGGACCTACTCCTCTCTTTTAGGATAAATTGAAAAGAATAAGAATGCCCCTGCATCTCCATGGTGGAGCACAGAGATCCACCGATCTCCAATTTCTGGTCTGCACTCATTCAATATTTGCCGCCATTCATTAATTTTGAGGCGTCCATCTCGTGGGTTTAGAGTCGAGTAGGTGCCTTTGAAATTGGTCTTCTGATGACAAATAATTGTCATCTCACCTTTCGGATCCATCACTGCAGGCACAACAACTCTTGGGAGCTTCTGTTGAAGAACAACATAGTAACATAGTAAGCCGTGTAGTTTATTTAAGATGGACTAGTGGCACAATAATAGTACAAAATCATACCATGCATTTTTTTTATGAATGTTGGTATTGCTCAACTTGTGGACTAGTGGCACGTATGGTGTAGTATTTGGACCAGCTTCGTAAGTGTCCTTAAACGACTCAACATCATTAACAAAGGAGACAAGATAATTCCTCTCCTCCCAAGTAAGCTAGGAGCCAGCAGTGTAATAGGTCTCGTCTACTATTTTTCGTATTTTTCTTTGAGATAGAAAATAAGTTGTAGATTTTAATTAAAATGTGAAGTTAGGAGTAAATAACAAATATTTTAAGATAGATTACTTAACAAATTTGTTTAAGAAACTCACACGGAGGAAAAATAGGAATCGTGTATATTTCCATCCAAATGTCTTGATCAAAATGAGGAAAAGTGGCTTGAAAGATGCCATATCAAAGGTTATAATCATACCCTCTTCAAATCCGTAAGCCTTGCATAATCCTTTCCAATTAGTGCAACCAAAATATGTGTGATCTACTTCATTGTAGATCCTAGCTTCAAAAACGAAACCATGTTTCGTCTTCAGATAAACAGCCCTTTCAGCAATGTCATCTCTATCTTCGACATGCAGCTTCTCTAGGACAAAAGGCCTTGCATAGCAAGGGATGCACTAGTCGGATTGAGAAAAAAAAACAGAAATTACACGTTATAGCAAAAATCTTGAGCCATGTTTAGTTAAGAAGGAAACATGTGCAGAAGTTACCGTATAATATTTGTAGTCCTCTTTAAGCGTTAGCGAGAAGTACCTATCGTCCTCTAGATGAGGATCGTCGCACATACCCCCGTTGTCGGAACAATAGGGGCACTCGGGGATCCCATCGAGCTCATCCTCATTCATTTGTGTGTTCATAGATGGAAGATTAAAAATCAACAAAAAAAATTCATAACGGTAATACATGTGATCACACATTACCAACACTGCGTGTGCCGCCTCGGCGAGGTCGAGCCATTGTATCTTGACCATGTTGGGTTTTGAATCAGGGGCGCCCACTTTCTAGAAATTGAAGACAATATGAATCACAAACTAATGGAGTCGACTCATATGTAAGCAAATTAAACATGCATATAGCAATCTTCATAGAAACATAAAAAATACGTTCGGAAGCATCGATCATAGCTAGAGATCATGTAAAGACAATGCAGCACTAGTTCACAATATGAAATTAAGTTCAGCTCCATCATAGCAACATGAAATTAAGTTCACACAGATCTTATCGATCACAGAAAGTCAGTGCAGCACTAGTTCACAAGCAAACGCTCAGCTCTGTCCAGAGCTATCCTCGTCTCCATCCTCATTTCCAATCATCTTCTTGATCTTGGCTAGGGCGATCTTCACAGCTTCGGCGGCTGTACACGCAATCAAGGCAGCACCTTGCGCTCTTCCTGTGGCTGCTCGCGCATGATAGCAACTTGCCTCTCTGTAGTAGGTGTGTTCAACGCTCTGGGAGGCTATTACATTGCCCTCTGCAAAGGCGAGCGCGACCTCCGTGTAATGAACCACTGCAGGAGTCATAACGACGCGTTTTGGCTTCTCCATCTAATTCGCACTAAAAAACTTGACATTTAGATAAACCAGAATTTCATTGAAAGCAATTACATAGCAATATATAACAGTCGATGTGTTGTACGAAAATAATTGGCATGACCTTTGCTAGTAATTTGAAATATTGAGTGCCAGAAATTTGGCGAAACGAAACTTAATCAACGTTTCCCAAAACATTGGCACTCCTTATGAACACCTGCATCATGAATAACTAGTACAAACTTTTAGTTTTACATGTACACTAACAACTAGTATTAACTTTTTCTAGTATAAATAATATGCTACGCCCAAAAACTGTATATTTTCAATGTACATCTACAATAAACACTATCTACGATCAAAAAAATCTATATCTAGTACTAACCTTTTCCAGTATAAATAATATGCTACGCCCAAAAAATGTACATCTTCAATGTACATCTATAAGAAACACTATCTACGCCCAAAAAATCTACATCTAGTACTAACTTTTTCTAGTACAAGAACAACAACAATCTAAATATACAATAAAAGAGAAAGATGCATGTCGTTACCGGGGTGGACGGAGAAGACATGGAGGTTGAGGCCGACGGCAGTGGACGTTAAGGACGTCGGGGATGCGGTGGACGTTGTAGTCGGCGGAAGGCGAGGGCAACGGTGACGGAGGGGGACGGTGATGACGTTCGATGTGGCCGCGGCGGACGGTGGGGACGATGAGGACGAGGGGGACAGCGCCGGCGCTCTGGTAGGAGCCGGAGGGCCAGCGCGACGGTGGCGACGTCCAAGGCCACCACAATGATGGCGACGGCTGCGACGGGCGAGAGAGACGGGGGTGAAAGATTTTTTGGATAAGATGTGGAACGGCTGCGGGCGCGTGGGCCGGGCTTAGAAACCCTAAACCATATGGTGTACGCCAAGTGACGGGCGCAAAGAAGCACCCGCCACAGCTAAGTTCATGCGGCGGGCAGAGAAGACAACCCGCCACATCATGTTAAGCACCCGCCACTGCTATTTTTACAATTTTTGAACAACTTCGGCGCAAGTTGCCGAAAGACAGGTGTGGCAGGCACTTCTAGCCGACTGCCACAGCTAACTGACGCAGCAGTGGCGGGCTTCCCGCGGCGCCCGCCACCAAAGGTTTTCAGCAAGGGGGGATCTTGTAGACAGTTTACTTGTGGCAGGTACGACGGATTGCCCGCCACTGCTGCGATCGGAGCAGTGGCGGGGCCTCTTTAGTACTCGCCAGTGCTACTTCTCCAACGTAGTAGTGGCGGGTGTTAAATAGCGCCCGCCACTCATTTGGGTTCACCTATAAACCCTTTCTCAGTAGTGCAAGCCTCCTGTCTTCGTTCGTTTGGTCCAATAATCGTCGAGCTCTTGCCGGTGTCAAGCTCTCCCCAGACCTTTGGCATCGCAGATTAGGTCATCTAGCAAATAATTTCGTTGAGTTAGTACTTAGATCAAATAAATTTGCTTGTGCACCATCCCTTGAGTCTTAGTGTGTGTGATTCTTGCCAACGAGCAAAGATACATCAGTTATCCTTTTATAATTCCAATCATGTTACTCATACGCCTCTTGAGCTTATTCACTCGGATGTTTGGGGTCCAGCCACCACATCTGTTGGTGATTTTAAGTACTATGTAGATTTTTGGATGATTTCAGTCATTTTACTTGGATTTACCTTTTAAAACGCAAGTCTGATGTGGAACAAGCTTTCTACACCTTTCTGAAACATGTTGAACACATACTTGATACTAAGATCAAAGCTGTCCAATCTGATTGGGGCGGCGAGCATCGCCGCCTAAATCGTTATTTTGCTCGGGAAGGCATCATGCACCGTGTCTCTTGCCCACATACTTCTCAACAAAATGGCATTGCCGAGCACAAACATTGCCATATAGTTGAAACAGGCATCACCCTCCTTGCTCATTCATCGCTTCCTGTTGGTTTTTGGGCTGAGGCTTTTATTACTGCGTGCTATCTTATCAACCGTATGCCCACACGTGTCCTCACAAATTCCACCCCAATTTCTTGTCTTCTGAACGAGCAACCAGACTATACTTTCCTCCGTGTGTCACTACACCACGACACCACAACGGCGACATGCATATGTTGGTATAGCTGTGCATTTCCGACGCATTGTGTGTCCAAAAGAACGCCGACACAAAAATCGTTAGGGTTACTCAACATTTTCAATGATCAATCTGTCGGTAATGTCTAACAGTTTATCAACGTACTATGTGTCGGCATATGTTTGATGGCTGTTGGATTATGTGTCGCCCATGCTTAACCACAGGAAAAGTGTCGGCGTAGTTCAATACTGGCCCACTTATTTTCAGCTGCGCGGCACAGTCCCAAACTATCGAGCGGCAAGCGGCGCGCGAGAATGCGATAGCCCAAACATATGTCGGTAAGTCTCATAGCCCCAACCCCCCCCCCCCCCCCACACCTCTCTCGCAGAGTCACAACACACACATTCAACCTAAACCTAATTCGCCGCCACTGTCGCCTCGGACCTGCCCGTCGATCTGCTCGCATCGTCGCTGGTTCCCGCGTCGCCGGCTTCCCTTCCCAGGTCGCCGCCCCCAACCTGCGCGCGCGCCCGCTGGTCCCCGTGCGCCTGGCCTCCCTTCCCTTATCCAGCAGTCAAGGAGCAGCAGCGCCGTCCCTCGCGCCGAGGAGCAGCAGCATCGTCCACCGGCAAGGAGCAGTAGCGTGCAGCGCCTTCCGGCGTCGAGGATCCGCCGCGCCGACTGCTGCTGAGGTGCCACTGACTGTTCTTCTTCCTCCACCGTGACGCCTCTCCCGGTTGATTCCCCTTGCGCCGCCTCCAGAACTCAACAGGTAACTTCCTGCACATTTCTTTAGTGTTTAAAACATAGTTAGATATGTGCTTTAAAAGCCTAAGCATTCAAAAGACTACAGAAAGAAAGATCTGTCTAGGGTGAAGCTTGAAACAACATCATTCTGCATTTACAAAATTGAAATATGAAGTTTCCCTGTAAAACTGATATTTGTACAAAAATATGGCCCTTTCCTTCATAAGACAGACATTGCCTATAACTACAGATATATGTTTTGCTTGGACACAATATTGCCAAGGTCTCGTCCAATATTAATTGATTTCCTCAGCACAAATGTGTGTCAGCAAACCTCCTATATTTGGTTGCAGATGGATCTATCAATGAGTTGAAATTCAGTGGAGCTGGTTCAGTTTTCGGTACTTTTTTTTTTTTTTTTGAAACAGTTTTCGGTACTTTCAGTAAGGATAAGATGGAAAATCGCAAGTTGTAGTTATATATGTCAATTACATCCTGATGATAAAATAATAAAAGGACAACGTTTCATAAAGCAAGTGGGAATATGTAAACTAAATGTCGGGTTATCACTCGATCCGACCACTTTAATTAAGTTGCAAAAGCACTATAATCTATCATAAATCCTAGTTGGATGTCATTCTGTGCTGTCTATAATTATTTGATATGCCTGTTATTTGGAGCAGAAAATATGGCATGTAAAAGAGGAGGAAGAGAACTCCCTGCATATGATGAACAATCGAGGTCCGCAAATATTGCAGAAAACGAGAGGAAGATGAGAGGTCTTATAAATCTGAAAATGAATTTAGCATTGGGAGAAAATAGAAGGCAGATTGCGGAAGTAGGTAGCTTATCACAACCACCCAAGAAAAAAAAAAGGTACTATACTTTCCTTGTTTACATTTAACACTTCCTCGTAAAATGGCGTGAACTAAGAAGGAATTTAGCATTGGGAGAAATACATTGTTTCACACATATTTCTGCTTTATTGTCTAGTCAATGAACTGCACATGTGAAAATAGAAATGGAGGACATAACCTGCTTTCAGACTATGAAAATATTGAAGATCCCAATTATGAACCCATACAGGATGGCTTGGAGGATAGTCAAGGTATTCTCAAATACTTCTAGAGTTTTAGAGCTCATATTCACATCTATGTTTAGGCTCGCACGGCTAGAGGCAAACAAAATCATTTAAAGTTGACAATGCTACCGGGTATGAATTGTTAGACTGCAACGTTGTCTGTTAAGCATCATGTTCAACAATATATGTTATTTGCAGGTGAAAATATGGGGAGAACAAGGGGAGGAAGCAAGCTCCCTGCATATTACAAACAATTGAGGCATGCGAATATTACAGAAAATATGAGGAAGCTGAGACTCTTATAGAACTGAGAAGGAATTTAGCATTGGTAGAAAAGATGAGACATGCTGAGGAAGTAGGAAATAGCTATGGGAGAAAACAAGAGTCATCATCGCAGAGTTTAGGTATTATTCTTGTCAACTTCCCCCATGAGATGCCAACTTCTAATTTTTTGGTGTGCCTCTATTTTTGCATCAAACAGATAAATATCAAACTGTGTTAATTTCTGTAGTGTTTGTTATGATAGGTAGCAGAAAAGAGTTGATCAGCAGTTGTTCCCTTTCAGAAGGATTCAGTAGCAGAGATTCAAATAGTTTTATTTTTGAAATAAATGGCATTGTTTGTTCACTACCATGTGTGGTTTCATGCTTGGTTTAAAATAAATGGGGTTTGGATGGGACAACGGGTCCTCAGTTTGAACAAAGCAGTATATATGTGTGTAGCAGCACCCACATTATCATGAAAATAGTATCAAGTTCAGAGCCTTAACCACGGCAACTAGAAAACCAAATTAATTCATCTTATGTTTTAGTACATGTTTTCTCATAAATGTATGCTATAATACGTAAGCACATTCCTTTTAAAAATTATTCCAGCGAGAAGGCTAGCTGCTAGTATCTATTTGTTCTTCAGGGAAGCTTAATCCATTCAGTACCACAAAAACAGGATTACACTTTTGACTCGTTGTTTAGAGAAGCATAGGTGCTGTAGTATATTGAGTTGACGGTATGGTGACTTTGAATCCTACAGCAAAGTAAAAAAGAAGTCATTTTTTTGCAACTTTAGAGAAAAGACCAATAACCCTCGAAGGCACATGGTACTTGACATCACTGCCTTGGCAGACTTCTGAATGAACACTTTCAAATCACACAATTTAGTACTGCGATATGGTGTAAGCTGGTCCTTGCACGGGGAGGACTCAGATGTTTTTCCAATTAAGACAGCAAGCTCGTATTCCATTTGTCCTGGAAAAGAAGGCATAATGAACACAGAAGGAAAGAGAGATGTTATATTTATGTGTGGCTTAAAGTAACTAACGGAAGGAGTAGTACTAAGTTAGTGTAGAATCAGAAAATATGTGACATGAGAAATTTGAAAATGATAGACAGATTATCTCCATAACATGCAGAGCAAGTTTAATTTGCACATGTAGTTGAACTTTTTATGCTACTCCCTGGAGCTACATCCTCCTTTCCATAAACATTATTATCATCTTAGTTCCCAGGTTGCTTTAACTTTTCTGATTTAGTGTTTTGCTGAATAGAGTCAAAAAAATTCTGTTTGCGCACGATGGCTCTACCTTCCAGTTTGTTTTTAATGGTGGCATAAAACAAGGAATAATACATATAATGGAAGCTTTCTTAAATTAATGTTAGTTTAATAGAACTGTGTTATTCTGAAGTATGTAAATCTAGAAAAATGCCTGCCTTGAGTGCTTTAAAAGTTTCTGACTTCGCCATTCCTTTTTCGATCCAAACGGTTGTCACTTTTGGTGTAGATTTTTCTGTCAGAAAAATGTCTGCTTAATAAGGGCAACAATGCCTAGTGTATTTATTTGGTAGTGATGACTGATGACTTCAATCATTTCAAGATAGAAATAATGGCCCACATATAATTGAACTGCCTATAGAAGGACTGCCTAATTCAATTGCACAGGATGTTCTGCTGCTGTAGTTCATTCCTTCTTTTATACTGTCGAAGTCAACAGTTCTATTCTGCAAATCCCTAAAACAATAAGAACTTTCTTCCTGCTGCCTTAGAATAGATTTGATTTGTTATCAGTGAGTGCATAGATTTTTATAGTTGGCCATATGATATGCTAGGTGCTAGACTGACTTCTGTTGATGTTTTAACCGAAAAAGGGTTTCCCCCCGCTTTATATTATAAAGCAAACATCATCACAACATCCGGACAGACCGATACAACGCACACCACCACCGCACACAAAACACACACCCAAGACATGATACAAAGGTGTCGAGCACCGTCCCCCAATGCCACCGCCTACCAAGCTAACTAAAGATGACGAAGGATAACCGCTTGGAGAGGACGGAGACCTCCACGAAGAAACGAGGAGGGGGGAGACGGTCAAGACAGAGCAGGGACTCCAAGACAGTGCCTCCTAGAAGGGGACACCCACGGATAGCCGCCACCGTCCGATCCGTAGATCAAGTTTTCACCCGGAGTCACATGCGAGGGGCGGGAGCACCGCCATGGCGCCTTCATGAAGGATACAACGACCACAGCCGCCGCCGCCATCGGCCAGTACAAGAACTGGGCAAGTGAGGAACTCCGGTGCTCGCACCACTCCGACATACCCTCGCTCTGCCAACCAGCCGCAACCAAGCCCCCCGCGAGGCCATGGTTGCCCGCCCACACCCGAGACGTAGGTTCCGCCCACGAACGCCACGCCTCCCGCCGCTAGGGCCGCCGCCCCACATCCAGACACCCCCAAGATCATCCAAAAAGGATCAACTTTGGACCAAGGGGACACCCCAGACCGACGAGCAGCAGAATGTATCCCCCCTTGAAGATCGCCGGCGCTACAGCCACTGGCACGCGGCCGGGGAAAGCGGGAGGTGGGGGAGCGGACGCATCCAGACCGGCACACCCCTGTGCCGGTGATGGGGGCCCGAGCACGTCGGCGCCGCCCATCCCTCCAGCCCAATCCCTTCCCCCGGACACACCCCCATGCCGCATCACCTCGGCGTCCAGCGCATAGCCGCGCAAGGCTACCAACACAGCCCCAGCCACCGGCAAGGAGTGCCCACCAGGACCGCCGCCAACCCCCGAGGAAGCTCACTGGGGAGTCCGACCGCGCTGCCGTCCAGCCGGCGGGATGCTTAGAAACCGAGCAGCCCGCCCACCTGCCACCGCCGCTGCTCCTCCGCCCCCGCTAGCCATGGCCACGGCAGAAATGGACGCCCGCAGCTCGCGCCGCACCCGGCCCGCGCCGCCTGGGCCCAGATCTAGCCGCACGCCGACAGGGCCAGCACCGCCGGAGCCCACCGCGCCCCACCACGCCTCAGCCCCTTCACGCCGCCACCTGCAGCCCTTGTCTCCGCCGCGTGCTGCTGCCGCCACGCCGCCGCGCCCCGAGGAAAGCGCCGCGCCGCCGCGCCTCGAGGAAAGCGCCGCGCCGCCTCCCGATCTTGGATCCCGCGACCGTCGTCCCGGGCGGGGGAAGGAGGAACACCCCGCCGCCGCCCGCGCTGGCAGGGCTTAGCCCACCAGCATGTCGGGGCGGCGGCGAGGGGAGGGAGGCGCGAGGAGGAGGGCCGCGGGCCGGAGCTAGGGTTTCCCCCCCGGCGCTCGCGGGAGCGTCGCGGGAGGGGAGGGAGGGGAACTTCCCTTGTTTGATCTTAAGTGCATTTTACCACTTCTGTTGATGTTTTGATAAGGATATCTTTTGTAACCTGTTTGCAGTACATCCTCTACTTTTTAGATCATTAGAATCAAGGGCAACTCACAAATTTGGACAATTTATCATTTTCTAAGATTGCTCAAACATGCAAGTTCTTTTGTAGGGACAAAGTGAAGAAAGTACCAAGTCAACCAGTTGATCTAAGATGTTCCAGTGAGGCGGTGATCGCTTTTGCTCATAACATGGTTGACACATTTTGTTCATATGGAAGTTGATGTCAGCTTGGGATTGAAGACTTTGTCTCTTCGATAATATTTTGTAGTAGTCAAGTGATTGAACATCTGGTCTCATAGGAACTTGGCCATCATATCGTGTAACAGGCCACTGCGTAAATGTTGACTTATGTATTTCTTTACTGGTTGTAACTTGAGTGAAGAAATTAGAATCTTCAATATATGTTGAATGAATGCATTGATTAATTGTATCTTGTGATGAATAGAAGAATGCAATTGTTTGTATATGTATTGGGTATTGAACATGAAATGAATATTGTGAATTTAATTTCATGTTAATATGGTAAATTTGTAATTGTGCTGAAATGTAGACCATGACAGCAAGTCTGTCGCCAAAAGTTTGGATGTTGCATTATGTGTCGGTGTAGCATACTGTCAAATGAACAGTCGGTATAGAACTGTCTGTCGGTGTAGAATGTATGTCGGCGTAGATCTAACCCATCGTATCATATTTTTTGTCGGAGTAGATTTATCTGTCGGCAAAGATCTTTTCCGGCAGGACTATAGGCGACAGCTCCTTTCTGTCGCAAAGGACTTTCCAGACACAAAATGTGTCGCCTTAGGTGACATATACCGACAGAATGTTTGACGCTTCTTTGAGTGTCGTGGTGTAGTGTGTTCGGATGTGCTTGTTGGCCGAACCTTCGGCCATACAACAACAGGAAACTTGAGTTTCGCTCCCGACAGTGTGTTTTTCTCGGATATAGTTCCATGCACAAAGGGTATAAGTGCCTCGACCCAAGCAATGGTCGTATTTACATCTCACACGATGTTGTGTTCGACGAACATGTGTTTCCATTTGCAACTGCTCCACCACAATCACCACCAACCGAACCACTTCTTCCCACTCCTCCATCAATTTTTCCTATCACTGAGCCAGCTGTAGTGGATGATCGCATGAGACGATATGATATTTCCTTGCTCATTGACCCCTCGTGCAGCTCTCCTTCGCCTGCAGGAACTGCTCCATCGTCGCCCTTCGGATCGACGTCGCCCACGGGCCCGACGTCCCCCTGCATGCACCCTGCAGATGGGCCTGCATCGTCAACGCCCACGTCAGAGCCTGAGGCTGATAGCCCCAGCCCACACTCGCCTGCTGCGGCCTACCCTGAGGAGCCCGCTTCTCCCGCTTCAGCAACTCCTTCAGCAACCTCGGCTCATGAGCCGGCTTTGAAGAGCAACCGCCGGCTGCGCCATATCCGATGACAACACGGCTCCGGGACAACACTGTCCAGAAGTTGGTACCATCCGACGGCACCGTGTGCTATGATCCTCGTTGACGTGCCTTCCATGCTGTGCCCCGGTCCTATCGCCTTGCCCTCGCCAATACACAGTGGCGGTCTGCCATGGAGGACAAGTTTTCTGCTCTTCAACAGAACAAAACTTGGACCCTCATGCCTCGTCCTGCTGGTAAGAACATCATCAGTTGTAAGTGGGTATTTAAAGTGAAGCACAAGTCTGATGGCTCCTTGGACAAATTCAAAGCTCGCCCCATTGCTCGCGGGTTTACTCTGCAGCATGGTATTGATTACACGGATACATTTTATCCTGTCGTCAAACCAGCCACGGTGCGTCTTGTGCTTTCTCTAGCTCTATCTCGTGGATGGCACCTGCGTCAAGTGGACATCAGCAATGCTTTCTTGCATGGTATCCTCACTGAAGAAGCCTATATGCAGCAGCGTCCCGGTTTTCATGATAATGTTCATCCTAATTATGTCTGGAAGTTGCACAAAGCATTATATGGGTTAAAACAGTCACCTCGGGCCTGGTATGCTCGCCTCAGCGATCGTCTTCAGGAGTTGGGCTTCCACTTGTCAGCAGCTGACACTTCCTTGCTCATCTTTGCCCATGGTGATGTTACTATTCATATGCTCGTGTATGTTGATGACATTGTCATTGTCAGCTCCTCTTCATACTAGTAGAAAACAGACCTTTCGTCCGGAGCATTAGCCCCGGCTGGGTTTTGGCCCGAGACTAATGGGACCACTAGTCCCGGTTCCAACGGCTAGGTGCGGACGGGGGCACGGCCACCATTAGTCCCGGTTCATTTTTGACCTATAGTCCCGGTTGGTGATACCAACCGGGACTAAAGGGGTGGTGGCAGGCTGGCGTCAGGCTGGGGCCCTCACGAGCCCCTTTAGTCCCGGTTGGTATCACCAACCGGGACTATAGGTTGACCTTTAGTCCCGGTTTGTATCACAAACCGGGACTAAAGTTGTCCATATATAAACCTTTGCTTCGTCCCGAGCTCATCCTCTCTGTTTTCTCCTTTCTCCTCTCTGTTCTTCCCCTTAGCTCGAGCTCATCCTCCATTTTTTGCCAAGATTTGAGGCACCACACCTACACCCTGATGATAAAAGGTTAGCAACTTTGTCCTTTCATCTCTCATTGCTAGTTTAGCTCGTGCAATGCTCTATAAGAATAGTCATTTGTGGGTTTTAGTTTGGGAGTAATTATGTGAGAGTTTGTTTGATTTATATGCAATTTGAGCTCAAATTAACTTCTTAGTTCATATGTGTAGGTGTGGTTTACTTAGTGCCTTCCCGTCCCCGTCCTCACCGCCGTCGATCGCCCGCGCCGTCCCGTCGCCGGCACCACCTTGGTGAGGCTCTTGTTCTTATCTTTTTTGTGAAAAAAAAATCTTATTTGTATGATTTAGATAGTTGCTTGTATAATTTTCTTACTTGTATGATTGTTTGTTATACGTAGTGCCATGGTTTTGATATCCGTCCCCGTCGGCCCTCATCCGGTTTATGATTCGGATGTGGTATAATATCTTTTATAACTATTTGTTGCATTTCGTGTTTATGACAATTATGCCCATCAAGTTGACATAGATATTTTTATCTAGGAGGTATGTGAACCGGAAATTGCAACCGACCCTCTTGTCGAGAAGTTAAATTTAGTTGAAAAAGAAAACAAGTATTTGAAAGAAAAATTGAAAAGAATTGAAGAAGAGAAGATGAAATTGGAGTTGTATGTTGCCGACGTCGTCGATGATCACAAGATCAAGATGGATGCAATGCGCTTGAAGATTAGAAAGATTAGAAAATATGCCGTTAATAAAGAGGCTTGGTATCATTATGCTATTGGATCAATTATTACCTTAGTTGCGATCTTGATCGCATTTGTTGTTGCATTTAAATGCTTTAGCTAGATAGTTGTATGTTGTTTTATGAGAATAAGTGTATGAACTTTATGTATGAACTTGTATTAATTTGGCGTTTTTGGTGTTGTGTAATGAAGATGAGCCGGCAATGGATGTACGATGACCGACGCTCTCCCCAGTTCATTAATGGCGTGCATAGTTTTCTGCGTGTGGCTGAGGCAAACAAGCGGGATGGTTTTATGTGTTGTCCATGTGGTGTCTGTAAGAATGATAGTAATTACTCTAACTCAAAAGTCCTTCACGTCCACCTGTTTACGTCCGGTTTCATGTCCGGCTATAACTGTTGGACCAAGCACGGAGAAAGAGGGGTTATCATGGAAGAGAATGAAGAAGAAGAGGATGATGACAACTATCGTGGGTTCCCTGAATACGATGGTACTACAATGGGGGAAGAAGCTGAAGAAGAGGCATCAGATGAGCCCGCTGATGATCTTGGTCGGGCCATTGCTGATGCAAAGAGAAACTGCGCAAGTGAAAAGGAGAAGTTGAAGTTGCAGCGCATGTTAGAGGATCACAAGAAATTGTTGTACCCAAATTGCGAAGATGACAAGAAAAAGCTGGTTACCACACTGGAATTGTTGCAATGGAAGGCAGAGAATGGTGTATCTGACAAGGGATTTGACAAGTTGATGAAAATGTTAAAGAAGATACTTCCAAAGGACAACGTATTGCCCGACAGTACGTACGAAGCAAAGAAGGCTGTCTGCCCTCTAGGATTATAGGTGCAGAAAATACATGAATGCCCTAATGACTGCATCCTCTACTGCGGTGAGGAGTACGAGAATTTGAATGCATGCCCGGTATGCGGTGCATTGCGCTATAAGATCAGCCGCGATGACCCTGGTGATGTTGAGGGCGAGCGCCCCAGGAAGAGGATTCCTGCCAAGGTGATGTGGTATGCTCCTATAATACCACGGTTGAAACGTTTGTTCCAAAACAAAGAACATGCCAATTGTTGCGATGGCACAAAGAAGACCGTAAGAAAGACGGGAAGTTGAGAGTACCCGCTGATGGGTCGCAGTGGAGAAAAATCGCGAGAAAGTGACCGAAGTTTGCAGATGACGCAAGGAACTTATGGTTTGGTATAAGTGCAGATGGCATTAATCCTTTTGGGGAGCAGAGCAGCAATCATAGCACCTCGCCTATGACTCTATGTATCTATAACCTTCCTCCTTGGTTGTGCATGAAGCGGAAGTTCATTATGATGCCAGTGCTCATCCAAGGCCCCAAGCAACCCGGCAACGACATTGATGTGTACCTAAGGCCATTAGTTGAAGAACTTTTACAGTTGTGGGATATAAAAGGTGTACGTGTGTGGGATGAGCACAAACAGCAGGAATTTGACCTACGAGCATTGCTGTTTGTAACCATCAATGATTGGCCTGCTCTTAGTAACCTTTCAAGACAGACAAACAAGGGATACAATGCATGCACGCACTATTTAGATGAGACCGAAAGTATATATTTAGATAAATATAAGAAGAATGTGTACCTGAGACATCGTCGATTTCTTCCGATCAAGCATCTCTTAAGAAAGAAAGGCAATCATTTCGAAGGTGTGGCAGATCACCGGAAGAAGCCTTGCCACCATACTGGTGATCATATACTTGATATGGTCAAGGATTTAAAAGTAATCTTTGGAAAGGGTCCTGGCGGACAATCTGTTCCGAATGACGCTGACGGACACGCACCCATGTGGAAGAAGAAATCTATATTTTGGGACCTACCCTATTGGAAAGAGCTAGAGGTACGCTCTGCAATCGACATGATGCACGTGACGAAGAATCTTTGCGTGAACCTGCTAGGCTTCTTAGGCGTGTATGGGAAGACAAAAGATACACCGGAGGCACGGGAGGACCAGCAATGTATGCACGAAAAAGATGGCATGCATCCAAAGCAGTATCAAGGTCCTGCCAGCTACGCTCTTACCAAAGAAGAGAAGGAAATCTTCTTTGAATGCCTGCTCAGTATGAAGGTCCCGTCTGGCTTCTCGTTGAATATAAAGGGAATAATAAATATGGCAGAGAAAAAATTCCAAAACCTAAAGTATCATGACTGCCACGTGATTATGATGCAATTGCTTCCGGTTGCATTGAGGGGGCTTCTACCGGAAAACGTTCGATTAGCCATTGTGAAGCTATGTGCATTCCTCAATGCAATTTCTTAAAGGGTAATCGATCCAGAAATCCTACCAAGGTTACAGAATGATTTATAGCTAAACGAACGAAACAGTAAGAAGCCATCTTGGCCGTATATGTGAAGCATCATGAACACTTGGACTTGGTCGCTTCTCCAACTGCTTCTCTCTGCAGTGTCTGTAGGTTCAGAATTCAGATAGGAGCCAGACACTCTGTTCCTCCTTGCCACTCGTCCACCATCCTGCATCCTTTTCTGTATCTTGGCTTCTTATCACCAAGTGTGCCTATGAAATCTTTAACTGTGTGTCTGATTTTGAAGCCGAGCTCCGAACCAACGGAACGTGAGTTGCCTGAAAAAGTCCGGTACAGTTTCTGAATTAATGAAGTTGTGATACATCCACCCGAATTACTGAACATTTTCCCCGAAATAGGCTTTCGCCCCGCTTTATAAATAAAGCAACCGACCATACAAGAGTTTGCAAACACATGAAAATAAACCGCTGGGCAACAGCAAAACATGCCCAACAAGAAAGTAAGATACAACTCTCAAACACGCTAAGGGAAAAACATCGAAGCGACGAAGCGAGGAGGTAGCCATCACGCACGGCATTCCACACCTTGGAAGAAGAATGGCAACTCCCAAACACCAACACCCCGCCCAAAGATCGCTAGGTGCACAAGCAGCACCTTCGGGAAGGACGGAGACGTCGAGACGCCGCTACTGCCCAGACCAGCGGACTGGTCGTAGGGTTTCCCCAGCACTCAGCAGGTAACGGAAGAGGGGTAGCCCGAACGCCCATCAAGGAGGAGTGACGATGCCCACGAGCGCCGCCGCGTCGGAGCTGGACAAGCCAGCAGGGACTTCTCCCGATCCCAAAACCGTCCCAAAAATCTCGAGCGGAGGTGCGCGAAGGGAAGCAAAGCCATCTCTCCCGAGGGAATGCCTCGTATCTGCCTCGACATGGAACGTACCGCGGTGCTAGTACCAGGCCCGCCTGGCCCGATTCCAGCCCGGGCGTGAAACAGGACAGGGAGAAGGATCCCGGCAGAGGGCCACCGTCGAGGAACACAACTGCAGCAGCCACCCACGCCCGCGCCTTGCGCCAGGCCTGCAGCCCCTAGGGCCCAGATCTAGGCCCGCCTGGCCCAGATCACGCCCATGAGCGTACACAGCCGCTGTCATCGTCCTGCCGCTGTCCGGCCGCCGAAGTCCCGGCCCCGCCTCCTCACGCCACCGTGCCCCGCCACCGAAGCGTAGGGCGGCCGGATCTGGTTGAGACGGACCCGAGGCCCGCCACCGAGATCCCCGCCGCCACGGGGCACCACCACGTCGCTCGCGTACTGCGCCACCGGCCACCGCCGTCCTTGCCGTGTCTACTTCGTCCAAAGCCCTGAGCTCCTGCCCGTGTCGACGCAGATCTGGCGCGTCCGCCCTTTTGTTGCTGAGAGGCGGGACCACGAGGCGCCCCGCCTCCATCGTCGGTAGCACGAGCTTTGCCCGGCTGCTTCCTCCGACGGGGCGAGGAGGGAGGGGGAAGGAAAGGGGAGGGCCGGCGGCGAGACTTAGGGTTTCCCCCGTGTCGCCTCTGCGAGGGACGCGGGGGACGAGAGACGGGATTCTGTCTGTGTCGAATTACTGAACATAACGATTTATATGATCGACTGAGAGGTTTTTGTTTCTGGGGGCTCTATCCACGGGAAATTAAAGTGTTTTCATGATTACCTGGAAATCGTGTTTCAGGCGTTGGTCACATTATTAACTCCTTTACCTATCTTTCCTAGTTAATGATCTGCCATGGCATTGTCCGAAAACTCCCTACCACTCTGCCAGGGGCAGACGCTAACCAATAGCTTCAGAGCTTAACTTGTGTCCAATCTGATGACTTTGAAAGGATGAATGAAGCTGCCATTGCGGCACACACCGGCATCAATGAATGGTGTGACTCGGCCATTGCGGCATTGACAAAGGAGAGCAGGCATGAAGATAGCTTAGTTGTCATCTATGCCACGAGGGGGGCATGGAAAGAGAGAAACATGAGGGTTTTCCAGAACACAACACTCTTGCCCGACGTGATTTTTGTAGCCCTAGTTCAGGAGGAGATTTTGCAGCGGGCTTATGCTCACACCCAAGACCCCGGAGACCACAACACCAATGTCGTCGCGGCATAGTGTTCGTTTTTATTTTTCTTGTTTTCGCTGCCCCTCGGAGAAACCCGGGGCTCTCCTGTACATAAACACTCTTTTCTAAGCTAATCGGAAGCCAGATCGACTGCCTTTAACCTAAAATAAATATCTTCACGTAACATAGTAATAGCTTTAGATAATGTAGAAGCCTTGTTAATCTGAAGAACTTTTATTTTGTTTAATCTGAAGATTTTCGTTTGATCTAGCTAATTAATCTCTGCGTATCCTGGCGGTTTAGGCTAAGTCATTACAACCTGCCAAGTCTTTTTAACCACGTTATTGATCTTTGGTTGTCAAACGCTGCGTGAAGGCTAAAATACATTGACACGGAATTAATTTTCCTTGAGTTCTGTTGCGTCAGCTCCATGTTGTCAGACAACAGAACAAGGGGCAGTTGATCGATTATGCTCCATTCGAGACCGGACGGTAATCTGACTAAAATCTGCACATCCAAGATCCTCTACTCGGTTCTGGGTGTAGTTTAGTCATTTCGCGCCCACTCTCTTTGTCCGGAGAAACTCCCTGTACAAACTTTGTTCTGGTTTCAGCTCTGACGTCTTGAAGTTGGTATGGTTGCTATCGCTATTCGCCTCGTATCCCTCAATGATGCAAGTATAGTAGTATCAAACTATGACACGTGAGTACTATGGTATCTCTATAATAGACGGAGCCGGAAATGGCTGGAGGTATAGTGGGCATTGCCAAATTTGTAAACCGATATTACATTCCAGAGGAACATATGCAGTTATAATAACCATTCGCATGAACAACAAGGGGGGCTTATAATTTGTATGTTTACGCAAAGAAGTCGAGAACACAAGTAATATTTGAATGAAGGATGATACATTTTGGGTACGGGTCTACAGGATCAAATGTGTGTCCCATCTCATCATTAACTATTTGGGCTACGAAGAGTGCTTCCATCAAGCTCCATGCGGCGGGCCTCAGCATGACATCTAAGATGGCGTCCCACGTCGTGGGCTGGTTCCCTAGCCAAAATTCTTTCTCCATTGCAGTAAAAATGTTTGAGGTCATGTCGTACTCCTTCTCATCATAGAACAACACCACAGACATGGTTCCCCAGTTTTGGATGAAGTCGGTGCGCACTTCCTCCAGGTGTGTCTCTGCGTTGAGATTTTGGGTAAATATCTTAGCTCCACTATGAGTGCAGATAAGACTCGCCAAAACCCATCTCTATCCATGTGAGCCCTTCAGAGAGCTCACCGTACACTCAAATTTAGTACGACTGTCCTACTCTATTCAGAAATGCTAGGAATATAAATTATCATGATTTTGTTTTCCTCCAACATCTTAGATAGACTAAAGCTAAGATATATGCAAACGTGTCTTCATATCACATTGTCTATGACATCCTAGGGCAGTGTATATATATAATACTTGTACGCATTTCTATTCTTTGAGCTCTTCTAACGAAACAAACATATTGTGATCATGGGGTATAGGTTCGTTAAGCCATATTTATCATGTGAGCAAATTGTAAAGTTATGTGGCATTCTAATTGAATGCTTAGTTCCCGGGACTTTTGCCAAAACAAAGTGAAAGGAAATATGATGTTTGGTTGCTGGGAAATCACATCAAAGGAATAGTGTGAAGTTCCTAAGTGAATGAGTGGTTGAACGACAATTGCATTTGCAAATAGGTCAATCATGAATGATCTGTAGTAACCAACTTTCATGTTGCAGAACTTTTATGCATGTTATCTTAGTTTTCGTCGTACATACCATCACTCGACTATGAAGCGAAACAAAGAGTTGTCCAACCAAGTCCTTTGCTTTATAAACATGCATGTAATGGAAATCGAATCATTTTACCTATGGTTTCTACTCTCCTTACCAATATCAGCATATCATAGCAAATAAATAGTAGAAAACAATAGAGAAAGTGAGGTGAAAATGAGAAATAATTGATACTGAATGAAAGTTCATGTACAAAATCCACATAAGATCTAAGTAAATGGGAATCTTCTTCTTTCTACTCTTCTTGAAAAGGGCAAGAAACATCAACATCACCATGGCATAAGGAAATAAAGGACATGATCTACTCCATTTGTAAATATAAAGAGTATATAGCCTGGCCCGCACAAGTTCACATCCATGTGCAATCTTAAAATTATATGGATGACGCGGAAACATTGCCGTTTGCAACAATTACAATTTCAAGTCTTCATTTGGAAACTCAGAAATCTTACGGTATGTTCACTTGTATTTTGTAGGAAACTATCAATTGGGCACATAAAATTTTCTAGTGTATCATCGCCATTACTATACAATATGAACATATCGAAACCGGAATACATCTCAAAAAGAAAAAAAAATAGGACAAATAAATTTCCTCGGTAGAGCTGCCTAAGTAGAAAATACAATGTGCGTACTTTTTAAAAGAACCCGAAAAGCATAACCAGAATTGCGGAGGCTAGATACTACCAGCAAGGAAGGTAACGAAAATTAGTTAGTCCAAAGGTGTTTATCAGTCAGTTGATATACGCGCAAGCAAGCAGATGGGTGTCCGAATTGTCTTTATGTGGCCAGACCCGATCAGATCGTGGAGGTGGAACCGCACGTCGAGAGGTGATGACCTCAACCTTGTCTTCTCCAGTGAAGAACTGGACAACTTGGTAACGGGGTTCAATGGACACAATGATGCGATGGGGCATTTCAATAACGTTGCGGATGAGCTCCAAAACGTCGCCCAGGGCCATCCGCAACGTTTTACGCAACGAAAAAGAAACGTATCTGATCGACTGTCACGGATGAGTCTGCGACGTTTATGTGACCCGGAGAACGTCGAGGCTATCTGTGACATTCAGCCAATCGTCGCGAGCAGCTGGGCTGTCCGGCCCCGGCCCAATAAGCGGCAACGTTTTTATGTCCTCACTGTCGGCTGACACGTGGCAAAGGAGGACCTGACGGCCGTTAGCGTAATCTGCTGACGTCACATTACATGCAGCATACGTCATTAAGATTGCAACGTTTTTTTCCCGTCACGAGTAGATACTGTTAAGGCCACGGTTCTGACATCACCGATCCCGTTCATGACGTCATAATCACCGATCCCGTTCATGACGTTTTTTTCGTCGCAGCCTCGACCAATCAGGTGAAACCATGTGGACCAGTCCAAATACGCCACATGGAAACCTATCTGCGACGAACTGATATCGCCGTGGTATGAGATGACGCAACAAGCTGACGACACGTGGAACAATCATAGCTCGCCCCGTGGTCTTCTTCTGGGACGAAATCTGCTCGTCGTGGGCTACGGGGCGACGTATTTTTTCGTCGCGAAGCAAGCGGCAAAGCGACGGCACGTGTACCAAACACACGGTGCCACATAGAGTCTTTTCCATGACGTTTTGTTTCGTCGTGGAACTGCCCAATCATACGGCATACGGCGCCACGTGCCCTGATTTAGGCCTCCTTTTACGTTACGGTACTACGACGTTTGTTTTCGTGCCAGATGGGTGCTTAAATGATCGTTCGAATTGACCTTTCTGTGTTCCATATGCAAAAAAGCAAACCACATAGCAGGCATCAAATACAGAAATTCAAGCACTACTTATTTTTTACAGAAAAGCAAACCAACATACAGAAATTCAGTTTTCAGCAACATAACCACAGTTTCAATTACCACATATGCGCCGAGCCAACTGCTGAAGTAGGGCAACTCCTTCTTGTTGCGACTTATTTAGCTCGTCTTGTTGCTTCCGCATTTGTTGCATTTCAACTGCAAACTGGAGCCTCAACCGCTCGGATTCTGCATTCGCCAGCCTCAAATCAGCAATTGTGATGCACATATTCGCATCCCCCCTCTCTCAACATCAGGTTGCACTTCAAGTTCAGACTTTGAAATACTTGTTTCCACACTGGTTTTCTTCGACAAAGTATGCTTTCCACTCTCCAGCATGACAGCTTCAGTATCATCCTCATCCTTTGAAGCAGATTGCGACATCATCCTTTTGTTGCTTGCCTATCAAGCATGCAAAGAAAATAGATGAAAATAGCAGATTACAAGCATGTACAGAAAATAGATGAAACTAGCAATTGACCAGCAATGTACAGAAAATAGATGAAAAATAGCAGAGGACAATCAAACAAGCATGTGTGTAATGACCTAGCAGATGAGAAGCATAGAAATAGCAGATGTCAAGCATGTCAGGAACATAGATGGAAACCATGTTGAAATGACAACGACAACCTTAATTAGCTTGCCAAAACATCTTATAGCATGGAATAGATGAAGTAGCACAAAATATATGGCACAACAATAATCAAACTGTTCAACACAAGATAAGTAAGCTGCGCCCTAGTTGTTTTTTCGATAAAGGGAGTTTTTATTACTTAAATAGTTTTAAGCATTACACCCTAGTTGTTGTGATATCATGGAAGAATGTTGAGCTACCGGATTAGGTAATAACCTGCAGCTCATTGTCCCCACTGGATAGTGATTGACATGAGACGTCTCCTTCACTGGAATCTGATTCCTCTTCAACATCATCCTCAGGAATGTACTCAGATACAGAGTCTTTCTTCTTGATATTTTTCGGTGTGAATACAGTAGGACATGAAAGAAGACTTGCTAAAGACTTTACACCCAGTTGATGCATCCTTGCATTGTTTGCCATGATAGTTCTGGCACGCTCTTCTTCCATGGGGTGTAGTGGTGATCCTAACATGAATAAAGAACTCAAAGTAAGCTACAAATATAACACTTGATAAGAACCTATTACAACATAAAAAATTAAGGTACTCATCTTGTAAGAACAGTCCAGTATAATTAATATAAATTCTGATCGCAACTAAGACTGATAGGATCATAAGCAAAGTGACATTAAACCTAATAGTATACAAGCCGGAAATAAGCAAACTTTTACCATACAAAAACAAAGTTGATAATTTTATTTTTATTTTTTATGCAAGAAGGTCCCCCTTCCGATTTCCATTAAAAGAAACCATGCAGTCTTTTGTTACAACTCTACTATGAAAGCAAATAAGAAAAAAAGAAAAAAAAAAGGAGCATCAGGAGGGCAACACACCCATTTCCGCTACAGATTTGTCAGAATTAACAAATGGACAAGCCTCTGTTTACCACTATATAAAATTATAAATTCAAAGCCAAGAACAAAGCTGGATATAAGGAATCATCAATCATACAACTAAACAATTTAGAGAGATTTATTACATCAAACATTAGCAGGATAATTAAGAAGCATCGATCAAACAATTTAGAGAGAGATTAATTGCATCGAACATAAGAAGGATAATAAGGAAGCATCACACATACAATTAAATAGACAAACAATTTAGAGAGAATAATTGCCTGCGGCTTTAGGGCCTTCTATCTTACTGCGTTTCTCGCCTTCAACCTTTACTCGTCTCAGCGTGGTTGCAGACATTGACGATGAAGTTGCGGCGAGGTTGGAGACGAGGTGGCAGATCTGGACGTACGGCGAGGTTGGTGGCGAGGTGGCACACCAACGAGCACGACGGCGAGGTGGCAGATCTGGACATACGGCGAGGTTGGTGACGATGTGGCAGACCGGTGAGCACGATGGCGAGGTGGCGGGTCTGGACGGCGACCTGGGCGGCGTGAGGGCAGATCTGGAGGGCGATCTCCATGGCGACATGGGAGATCTGGCAAGCGAGCTATACGGCGAGGTGTAAGAGGAGGATGGGATCTGGTCTGGGAGGACGGGGAGGAGAAATTTCAAAGTACGAATAGAGGGGGAGTAGTTGATTCTTTCAGCGAGGGCCGAGGGGATAAGGGAGGGTTTCGGAAAGATTACAAAAATGCCCTCCGCGATAAAGTTTGACCGTTGTGTGCGGGAGGGCTGAGAAGTAATATCCTTGCACGAAAAAATTTGGGTGGGCTGTCCTGGCGCGAAATTTTTGGAGCGACGCGAAATTTTTGTGGAAGTGCGGGAAACTATGCTAGCCGTCGGATGCTGATGGGTGGCTTAAACAAATTGATCATTTATGCAATAATTTACTAAAGGGACCTTGTGAAGAAATAAGGAAGTATGCAATAATTTTGGAGTTGAGGTTGTCGGGCATAAAACGCGTTAGAATATGCAGAACGGTTCTTTGTGAAACCAACAGTAATTAAAGAACAACAGGTAACTGAGTACTTGCAACACAAGACAAATTAACTTAATTATCGAGTAGCAAAACACAATCACAGCACACAGACGTGTCGACAAGTAAAACACGACGAGTCGACGACGTAGTAGGTTACAGAGATGCTCTATAAGCACACTAGTTGTCGCGATGAAGGACACGAACAACCGGACGCAACAGTGGGACGGACGCGTTCTAGAGGAGCAAAGGGTTGACCTGGAGGGAGCACACCAGGATGTCGTTCAGCCAGAAGAGGCCGCCGTGCAGATTTTCTCCCGCGCCATGCTCCCAAAGCCTGGCGTAGACCCCGCCGCCATCCTTGCCGTGGTCGATGATGAACATGCGCCGATCGCTGTACCTTGCGCCAAGAACGATGTGCGCGGCGCTCCAAGCGGAGATGTTTCCACCAACGGCGAAGAACTGCAGCACGTTCGAGGAGTCATGGGCATCGGGGCGACCTGAAGCGGTTCCTCCCCGATCAGCTCGATGGTCGTCCCCAGATGCAGAGGCCGGGGGTATATCCTCCTTTTCTAAAAAAAAGCTCGATGGTCGTCCAGGCCATGGCGCGCGCAGCGAGCACAAAGCTGATCGCTTGTGTTTTGCACAAGCTATCTATTCGAGACGTGGTGATGAGGGGGTGTGTTTTGCAGAGGCCCTCCGATTGCACCGATCGGGTAATAAAGCGGCGGGGAGAAGCCGGCCGACGGATCACCTAACACCATTAATTGGTGTCGAGGCCTTTACCATTGAATTAGCTGTCCAGGCGCGGCGATGACAACGAGCACACACAAACGGCCGGGTCATGCAGGCGTGGAGCAGACACGCATGCATGGCCGGGCACGCATACAGATGACGCCGAGTTCGACCCAGCAGTCCACAGTTAGCCGGCAACGAGGCATCGCATGCAGGCAGAAGTGAGGCACGGGCATGCATGCACACGGCCGGGCACGCGCAGGCACGCATTCAGATCAAGACGCGACGGGTCAACGTATGGCTGCATGCATCGATTGATGCAGAGGCCGGGGGCTCCGTTCTTCCTTTAAAAAAAAAAAAAGGCACAGCACGCAGCGCACGGAGGCAGAGCGTGCACGTCTCGCGCGGCATGCAGCTAGCTAGCTGTTGCACGCCATGCCTGCAAACTTTGGGCTATTTTGGCTCTCTCAGGCAAGAGAGCACGCATGTAGGCAGAACTGTGGCGAACTGGCGACGTCCCATCTTTCCCAAGGAGTCGTTAATGCACGTACGGTGGAGAGCTATTTTGGCCGGAGTTACATTTTAAGGGGCCGAGCATCTCTCCTCCTCCACTCCTAAAGTCCACTCCTCCGTTAGCTTCTCTCCTCCTCCACTCCTAAAGTCCACTCCTCCATTAGCTTCTCTCCTCCTCCACTATGCACCAACGCCAACGCAACGCGGCCCGCCAGCGAGCTCCCCGTAACCCTGCGGGTGCCCACGCACGTCCATCTTTTGTTTTTTTTTTTTTTTGGAAAAGGAGGAACGCCGCCCCCGGCCTCTGCATCGAGAAACGATGCACTCCATCTGACGAGAATCAGCTGACGGAGGAGGACGCGCGCGCACTTATCCGCATGAACACTCCCATGCCGGCTGCTTTACGCCTCTCGGAAGGTTGGAAGACCAACGTCGTCTTCGTCCCGGTGGCGCCGCGTCTCTCCTGCCAGGCGCGGGTCGACAACATCAACCAGTGTTACGAGAACATGCCGTGGGACATGAGCATCATCACCCCCAGGACGCCACGTTTTCGCGGTACTGGGACCAGCAAGTGGAGCTGGAGGACCTGGGGCTGCTCCTCGCCCACCGCACTGACAGCAACGTGCACTCCCGCGACACACAGTGTTCTGGCGAGATGTACCCGTCCCCGGTACAGCAGGACGAGGAGGAGGAAGAAGACTCGCCCGAGACAGAGTGGCACCCCTTGGCACCGCCAGCAAACGCCTTCTTCCTCCCATGTAACTGCGCCATTTGCAGCTGGGCACCTGCACAGCCAGGAACCTGCCCGAACTGCGGGTCCGAGGAGTGCCGCGACCTAGTTTAGCTTTTATTGACTGTAATAAATATTATCTTAAGTTCACTTCACTTTGAATGAATTATCTTTATTTTGAATGAAGTTTGATTGAAACTCCCTAAATTTCAGCTCCGAAGGGGGTGTCCAAATGGAATATTTTGTTTGGTTGTGTTAGGGTAGGCCATACGTACATGGAGAACCAATATCTACCACATGTTGTCACAATATTACCTTAGGTTCATCCGAGAGGGGGAGTTTCGAGCTGTACGTGCACAACTTTCCTGCGTAGCAAGCGATGCCGGTGAAACCGGTCACACCTCGGGTTGGGATCTTGGCTCTCTCCACCTCACGGAACACTTGCATACACATGATAGGACTCCATCTAGCCTTAGGTGGGATTCCTATGCTCCGGAGCCCTCGCTTCAACGAAACCCTTGCATGTTGACCGAAAAGTCAACTTTTCCGTCTACCCCTTCCACCGGCGTCGGAAGGGGGTGTCAAAATGGAATATTTTGTTTGGTTTTGTTAGGGTATGCCATAGGTACATGGAGAACCAATATCTACCACTTGTAGTTGTCACAGTATTCCCTCGGGTTCGTCCGAAGGGGGAGTTTTGAGCTGTACGTGCAGAACCTTTCTGCGTAGCAAGCGATGCCGGTGAAACCGGCCGGTCACACCTCGGGTTGGGATTTTGGCTCTCTCTACCTCCCAATACACTTGTATAGACATGATATCACTCCATCTAGGCTTAGGTACGATTCTGATACTCCGGAGCCCCCGCTTTAGCGAAACCCTTGCATGTTGACCGAAAAGTCAACTTTTCCGTCTACCCCTTCCAACGGCGTCGGAAGGGGGTGTCCCAATGGAATATTTTGTTTGGTTGTGTTAGGGTAGGCCATAGGTACAGGGAGAACAAATATCTACCACTTGTAGTTGTCACAGTATTCCCTCGGGTTCGCCCAAAGGGGGAGTTTTGAGCTGCACGTGTACAACCTTCCTGCGTAGCAAGTGATGCCGGTGAAACCGGTCACTCCTCGGGTTTGGATCTTGGCTCTCTCCACCTCCCAACACACTTGTATAGACATGATAGGACTCCATCTAGGCTTAGGTGGGATTCCGATGCTCCAGAACCCCCGCTTCAGCGAAACCCTTGCATGTTGACCGAAAAGTCAACTTTTCCGTCTACCCCTTCAAACGGCGTCGGAAGGGGGTGTCACAATAGAATATTTTGTTTGGTTGTGTTAGGGTAGGCCATAGGTACATGGAGAACCAATATCTACCACATGTAGTTGTCACGGTATTCCCTCGGGTTTGTCCGAAGGGGGAGTTTTGAGCTGTACGTGTAGAACCTTCCTACGTAGCAAGCGATGCCGGCGAAACCGGTCACACCTCGGTTTGGGATCTTGGCTCTCTCTACCTCCCAACACACTTGTATAGACATGATAGGACTCCCAGCACAGTTTTTTTGCAAACGAGGTGGAAATGACTGAAGACCAAGTCGCGCATCTCCGAAGGCAAGTTGCTGGACCATAGCCTTCTATACCGCACTACGTCTGTAGGATGACAAAGTATAATGTCTTCCCTAGGAAGGCCAAGGTGGTAAACATCGGATTCTTTTACTCTTCTTATGCACATTAATCTTAGTCAACAGCTAACTTTATACTTCTCGTCCAGTACTTCTCAATTCAGTTCAGCCAGGCCTACCTCAACCGGTATACGCCAATGCATCGACTTCCTGTCATATGCACCGACAATGCCGATGCTCAAGATGTTAAGTTCTTCAAGGCAAGAAAGAAGATGCCGAGACGAAAACCAACTGGCCAAAGGTTGTCAATTTAGCTAGAATCATGGAGGGTGCTATGTGTGTCTTCACCTTCTACAATGGAAGAGATGTCTTTATTTGTTCTGTTGTTTGCCTCAACTGAGGTAAACTACCTTGCTCTTTAATTAGATGATGTCAACTTGCTATGCTTGCCACTGAGGCTCACTATTATTGTTTTATCCGTTTGTGTTGCATGTGCCTGCTTTTATAGATTAGAATTGATGTGCATGCTCCCTGGTATGGTGTGGTGATTCTTTTGGACTGTCTTTGCAAGATGAAGCTTATTTTGCGTTCGTTCTATATTCCGTGTGCCGATGATTAAACAGTGCACTCGATCTTGATGACATTATTAGCATTTACCTAGTGTTGTGTACAACCACATTGGTTCTGCATCTTCCTTGGTAAATGCTCGATAATCTCATTGATTTTGTTGGTGCTTATTATTATGAGGATACTTTTCTTGTTTTCTATTGCTAAACATCTGTGCTTGATACATGTGCCAATGATTAAACTGTCTCTGCCGATGATTAATATGTAGCAATGTGTCCAGCAGGTTGGCTACCATAGCAAATAGCATGCACAACTAGTTCAGATGTGCCTCTTTTTACTATGGTAGGCATATCTGTTAGAATTATTGCGTGTCATTTGTATGTACCATGGTTGGCAATGAGGCTCACTGTTACTGTTTTATCTGTTTTGTTGCATGTGCCGATGATTAGACTGTGCAATGTTAAAATTCAAAAAGCAAAGATGGGCACCCAAGGGAAGGAGGTGATAAAGAATTAACCCAGCAAGGGGAAGAGGGAACGAAGGAGCAACTGACCATGAATTAAGAGACCAGACAATGAGCGAACGGGAAGAAGAGCAACGGATTCATATAAAAATGGCACCGGACAATGAGAATGGAAACGAGCAGCTGACCATGATTTATAGAAAATTGACACTGACATGAGAATGAATGCCTCCCATCACAGCCGCGGCGGCGCACCCTAACGACGGCAGACTCACACTGTGTTAATCCAGCTGCTCCGACTGCTCGACCTGCATAGGCGAAGGAAACATGCAAATCGGGATAAGAGAGAGAGAAGAGAGAGGAGGCGATGGAATAGAACGAGAGAGTTCCAAGAACGCAGATGGATAAATAAGCATGAGAGAACGAGAGAGGAGGTGATGGAATAAACGAGAGAGTTCCAGGAATGCAGATGGATAAGCGTTCAAGTGGCACTCCCTAGAACGTACATGTGATGACCTTGCCCTGCAATGATAGAGAGTGCTGGACTCTTTCATTAAACTGGATCGTGAGCTGTATGTGTATTAGATTATTTAACCTATAATAAGCAACTCCAACGGTTCCCTAAAAATCCTTCCAACCAATTTTTTTAGCTTCACGTAACTTTTAGGAGAAATTGGCCGACAGCAACTTTTGTCAGTTCCTGTAAACATTTTCCCCTAAATCTATTTTATTTCATTTTTATTCAACAAAGCTACCTAAGTGGCCTATGGCCCACCAGTCGGTGACATGTGTGAAGGCTACCGGCGGGCGACGAGGTAGGCGCGTGGAGGCCACCGAAGAGGGGCAGCGCGGGGAGGCGCGGTCGTGGGTGGCGGCATGACTGGCGGCCGTGCAGCGGTGTTCCGGTGAGGTTCCAACGGGGCGGCGGTGTTCCAACGGGCCTTGCGTGGAAGTTTCATATGGGTACATTCCCGTCAAAAATATACGGAAAGGACATCTTCCTGTCAACCTTCAGGAAGAAGAGGCCTCTTTTATGGGATTCTCTCTAAAGGAAAAGACTATTTACGAAAACTGTTGGATAAGTTTTGTCCCAACTTTCCGTAAATGACGGTTATTTAGGTTGGAGTTGTTCTCACATGGGATGTGCACTTCATTGCCATCATTACTAAACGCTACCGAAACAATGCTACAATCCCATCATTCTCCCGATGACGGCTCGATCCCAAAAACATCGACACCATTCCTCCTGTGAAGTGGAGAAAAGACTTCACACTTTTCAAACGCACTGTGTACTTGTAGTTTTTTTTCTTTCACAATTGGGGAGCTGGCGGGGAAGTTTAATTTTAATCTTTACTTAAATTACTTATGTAATTCCAATAAGAACCTGAGAAATTCTTAAATAATTGGGGGCTAAGCATACACCAACCATTTTAGACGGAGTAGCGCACCCATGCCCAGCTCGACGAGATTAGCTTTTTAAGTTACATTGGTGCATTTCAATGTAGGTGTCGTGCGGTGGTCGAGCTCATCACTTTAAGATTGGCCACGTACAAACAAGTTTTAATCCGGTGAAACTTGTAACCTTTGTTAGTGAGGGAAGGCGGATAAGTTTTAACACAGATAGGGTGCCTTATATTGAAACAGAGGACGTGAATCTGTGTGTGCGCGTGGTGTCTTGAGACATTCTAATTGAGTTTAGGCGCATATCATATTTATTTTTGTTCCGTTGCAACGCACGGGCATGTTTGCTAGTTATGTATAAAGTGAAAAACGGTTCGAGGGTGTTGGGGGTGGGGGAGGGGGGGGGGGGATGCAACGAAACACTCCCCATGATTATGACTTTTCACGTGGCATGTCAGTGGCGACGTGGCTCTCTTCAACAGTATATATGAGGCACAAAACTGAATCTAGCCAACCCGCTTTTCTACCTCAGTTTGATTAGATAATTAATTTTAAATACGGTGGTTAGACCAAAGTGATGTGTCACCACCAAAAAATATCCTCTGAACTTTGGAGTGCCCAACCCGATGAGTTATACATCGCGAAGAATGCATAACGATCATCCACACTTCGGCAATTGAAGGCGTCATCGGCTTGCTGGCGTGCTAGCCTTCATTGATTGGTCTTGGCAACTATGATGAAAATTATTGTTTTAGCCGTCTGCAGCCGGAGGTGGCGACGGCGGTGTGAGGGTGTGTTTCCCTTCTTTATGAATCATAGCTTGTAATGTTTAAAATCATAGGATGGAATCTCGTGAGAAAAACGCTTCGCTCGCTCCCCTTGCGACCCTAGGAGCCAACGCCAAACACCGCCCGTACAAACCTCCCCTGCCGCGGTGGCGGCGGGCCCCATCATTGAAGGAGTTGGGGATTCCGTGCTCGGTTCAAAAGGTGGAGATCGACCCGTGTGGGGTGTCGCCGATGGGGGAGATGAAGACATGGAGGCAGCCATGTGGTCTACACAAGTTGCCGATTTAAAATCCGACGCACACGCATACGGTTCCAACTAACTTATATGTGTCATCGGGAACGTGTACGCATAATTACTTTTATCTATAATCCATCTATGTATCTATGTTTTTTCCGGATATTCATATATGACGTTCATGGATATCCTGTCAATGTGGATTGTCTACACAAGTGTACGTGTCTTTTGACTGAAGATAAAGCGCAAAAAACAATACAGTGTGTATGTGACCGTGGATTTGGAACCCAGTCAAACTGGCCCATAGCTACCGCTAGACCTGTATGCTTAGACTGCTAGCGAGTCGCATTCATGGTGCACTAGTACCATGTGCGTTTCACCTCATAGTGCCCATATATATAGATGTTCTCGATTGCTTAGCCATCCAGCTGCAACCTGCAAACTTCTTCTACTCCATATATACTCTCATAGGTTGCTGGTTAATTTGCTTGGGTTACATAGAGCCAGAGCCAAAATGGTACATGCTCTTTCCCCTCATACATGCAGGTTTGTTTTTCAGTTCCAGTAGTAATTAAATTGATGGTGTTTATTTTTGGTTAATTCAGAGCAAGCCTGTGAAGATTGGGCCATGGGGTGGAGCCGGCGGCGATGAGAGAAATGTCCAGGCGACGCCCTGCCGGTTGGCTAGCGTGACCATCTATAGTGGAGAAGGAATTGACGGGATTTCCTTCACCTACGTGGGCAGCGATTATGTTCAGTACACCGAGGGCCCGTGGGGTCGCACTCTCAACACGGAAAACACGGTGTGTGGAATTGTTTTCCTTTTCTTAATTTCTCTCTAGTAAAACAATTATTATTGCTTTATCTTGTGCGATCTATATATATATATATATATATATATATATATATATATATATATATATATATATATATATATATCCAAACCGAACGGCTAGCTAGGCTTACTGTAAAGAACGTACGTACCTCTTACTACATGAATTTCATGCAGATCACTCTCGACCCTATGGACTATGTCACAGAAATCTCGGGCACGTTTGGTACAGCTTATGACAATAACATCGTTACCTCTCTCAAAATTGCCACCTTCAACGACAACGATCCCGTAACATACGGTACACCGAACGGAACTCCTTTCCAAATCCCTGTACTTGATGGTGGTAGGGTCGTCGGCTTCTTCGGACGCTCTGGCGACTTGCTCGATGCAATTGGGGTATATGTCATTCCTTGAACGGATCTTCTCTCCGTTCACCTACTCACTGGAGGATGGAAGGAGTATACATGATGTACCACATGCATCACGTGTCTGTTACCAATAAATTAACTTGTTGTATGTTTCATGTTTTCACGTTGAAGTTTATTTTATTACTACTATCACTTGTGTAAAGTGCTTTGCAGGGCACTGTAGCATATGTGTTCCCATCATGGTGACGTACTAGTATGTGTGTGTGAATCCTGGTGTAGGTCACCTGGCTGATTAGCAAATATGAATAAAGGAAAATAATCTAATTCTACCGCCTGATGCGCCCCATTCACAGCTAAGGCCCCGCTAAGTTGTGGTAGTATTCTTCTAATTTTTTCAAAGTTCACTAAGGATTCAGATAGGAGGCTGACACCCAGTTGTCCTCAAAGGGAAGTATCTTGCGTTCATATCACCGAGCGAAAATGGTGGTTGCCTCGATGCGAGCGATTTAGAAACCTTGTTTTTACTTGAAAAATGAAACAATAACTGAAGTATAACAGTTTTACTATAGCTAAACGAACGAAACAGTAAGAAGCCATCTTGGCCGTATATGTGAAGCATCGTGAACACTTGGACTTGGTCGCTTCTCCAACTGCTTCTCTCTGCAGTGTCTGTAGGTTCAGAATTCAGATAGGAGCCAGACACTCTGTTCCTCCTTGCCACTCGTCCACCATCCTGCATCCTTTTCTGTATCTTGGCTTCTTATCACCAAGTGTGCCTATGAAATCTTTAACTGTGTGTCTGATTTTGAAGCCGAGCTCCGAACCAACGGAACGTGAGTTGCCTGAAAAAGTCCGGTACAGTTTCTGAATTAATGAAGTTGTGATACATCCACCCGAATTACTGAACATTTTCCCCGAAATAGGCTTTCGCCCCGCTTTATAAATAAAGCAACCGACCATACAAGAGTTTGCAAACACATGAAAATAAACCGCTCATTTGGAGAGAGAATTAAGATTGCTTGTTATGAAATAACAAGTGCTCTCCTTAATTGTAAGTTAAATGAAGAAGATTCACTCATCGATCATTTGACTAGCATGATTAAGTTTCATCAAATGTTGGAGGATCTAGGTTCTCCAATGAATGCCCAAATGAATCGAATGATGTTGCTCAAGTCACTCCCAGCACCTCACAGCGGATGCATTCAAAATTCAAGTTTGATTGGGGATACCACTTGCATAAAAGAGCTTGTCAGGAAACTGAACACAGCGGAAGCTATAATCTCCAGAAGTGTTGATTGGATCAACACATCGTCACAAAAGTTTGAGGTGGATCACCTAAATTTAGTTGGAGGAAAGGGGACTAACAATCCTAGTGTTATTCATGTTTTGGATATCTACTCGACTAGTCCTCACGGTGATTCATGGATATTTGGCACCGGATCAGTGGCTCACATTTGCAACTCTATGTCAGGGTTAAAGAATGTGAAAGTATTAAGGTTTGGAGAAGTACCAATGAAGGCCGGCAATGGAGCACAAATTCACGTTCCTACTGTCGGCACTATGGAACTTCACCTACCGTCAGGATTCATTCTGGAGCCTAGTAATTGTTACTATGTTCCAATATTGACTAAGAATATTATTTCAGGGTCAGTAGTTTTACCTGACCGGTATTCTTTTAATTCTGAGAACAATGGATGTTCGATTTATTTTAAGAATGCATTTTATGGATCAGCCCCTGTTGAGGATGGTCTATTCAAAATGAATCTTGAAAGACAAGTAGATGTTTTGCATATTGATGCTAAAAGACTAAAGGTGGTGAAAGATGATAGTTACAACTGGCACTGTCGTCTTGGGCACATCGGGAAGGCTCGCATGAAAGAACTCCATAAGGATGGGTTGTCGGAATCATTTGACCAATGTGAAGCATGCCTGATGGGAAAATTGACCAGTACACCGTTTAACGATATAGTTGAACGGGCAACAGAATTGCTCGAAATCATACACTCTGATGTGTGTGGTCCTTTGAACATTGCTGCGCACGGTGGCTATCTCTATTTTGTGACTTTTACTGATGACTTAAGTAGATATGGATATGTCTATTTGATGAAGCAAAAGTCAGAAACCTTTGAGAAATTCAAAGAGTTTCCGAACGAGGTAGAAAATAAACATGATAGAAGGATAAAATTCTTGCGATCTGATCGTGGAGGAGAATATCTGAGTCATAAATTTAGTCAACACATGAAGGATCGTGGAATTATTCCACAACTTACGCCACCAGGAACTCCTCAAAGGAATGGAGTTTCGGAAAGACATAACCGGACCTTGATGGATTCGGTTAGGCCAATGATGGCACTCTCCAACCTACCACTATCCTTTTGGGGATTTGCATTAGAACCTGCAGCTTACACTTTGAATAGATCATCATCGAAGTCCGTTAAATCTACAACATATGAGATATGGATGGGGAAGAAGCCTAGCTTAAAACATCTCAAGGTTTAGGGTTGTGAGGCTTATGTTAAGCGCTTGCAAACAACTAAAACTTGAGCCTAGGTCGGACAAATGCGTCTTCATATACACATAACTCATGTATTCATTTTGATCTCATTCTTTTAAAGTTGGCTAGAAAGCGGAACACGCTCCTAATAAAGGAAGGCTTCAAAGCAATTTGCGAGGAATTGGCGGGATTTTTCCTTGCGGAGGTCATAGCTAATTTCGGAGAGTACCACTATGCTATGTAATAGTGATCTACATGTAATAGTATGCCTCGGAGAGTACCACTATGCTCCAAAGCAATTTGTAATAGTATGCTCCAAAACGTGATCTTCATGTGCTACTTAATTTGCGATCTTATGCAATTGTATGTGTTATATATATGCATCAACTTGATATGCATCAACTTGATCTTCATGTAGTAATTTATATATACCAAAACGCATTTTTGGCGCATCGACGTGATCATCGTACAATGAAACCGTCCGATACCCCTAAACCCCTCCTAAACCCTAAACCCTGAAAAAAAAACGAAAAGAGAAAAAAAGGTGCCTACCTTTAGTACCGGTTCGTGTTAAGAACCGGGACTAGAGGTCTCCAGCCCGCGGGCTCCTCCCGGGGCCACGTGGAGGCCCTTTATTCCGGGTTCGTAAGGAACCGGGACTAGGGGGGGGGGGGGGGCTCTAGTCCCGATTGACTAGTCCCGGTTGCCAAACCAGGACTAGAGGCCATCTATAACCGGGACTAGTGCCCCTTTTTCCACTAGTGGACACCACCAAAACTTGGGCCGGGATGGGAAAGCCATGTGATGCCACTGATATGGATCTCTTCTATGCGTCTACGACCATCTTCCTCAGCAATGGTAGGCAAGTTCGTTTTCGGGATTCAGCATGGCTTTTGGGCCAGCAGCCGAAGATCGTCGCTCCCCACATTTATGAAGCTTCTCGTAGGAAGAATTTGTCCGTTCATGTCCCCCTATAGGACGGGGCCTAGATCCACCTATTCAACTTGGAAAATGGTTTGACCGTTACCCACATTCAGCTGTTTACAGACTTGTTGTCCCTACTCTTCTTGGTCACGCTATCCCCGGAGGTACCAGATGCCATCTCCTGGAAATTCATTGCATCTAGTATTTATTCGGCCGCTTCTGCCTATCGAGCTCAGTTTTTGGAGGCGACTTCTTTCCCTCTCCACGTTGCTATTTGGAAAGCTTGGGCACCACCGAAGTGCAAACTGTACGCTTGGCGATAGGCTCGCGAGACGAAGTTCGCCCAATTATGGGTCTTGCTCTCTTTGTAAGAGGTAGCCGGATACTGTGGCTCACCTCCTATTCCGGTGTCGCTTCTCCATGCGTATTTGGGGCATGATCAAGGATTGCCTTGGTTTGCACCAGCTTGATATTGGAGCGTGGACGGCCGAGGCTACCATAAAAAGTTGGTGGATTAAAATCACGACCATCACCGCCTCGCCGAGAAAAGCTATCACCTGCGTCATCATGTTGATTTCTTGTGAAATATGGAACGAGAGAAACACGAGAGTTTTTGACAACAACTATTTGACCCGTATCATCATTGTCCGGCGTATAAAAAATGAGGCAGCCATGTGGGCCATCGCCGGCGCAAAACACTTCAGCACATCATGCTGCGAGATATGCAAAAATAAAATATAAAAAATGATGCCGCGAGAGTTATTCTTTTGTTGTGACCTTTGGCCTTTAGTTTGTAATTTAATGGCAAAGTTTTTGCCTGTTTCAAAATAAAAAATAAAAAAAAGATTCGCTTACAAATTGCGATGGCTAGAAACATCCAAATGCTGGCCAGGGCCTATATATATTACAACAAACATTCCACTCCACCAAGTAACCTGAGAAACTAGGTAGGTGGTTGTTGAGCTCCAAGATGATCACCATGAAGCTCCTCGTGGATTCCAGCCCGCCGTGCCCACGCGTGGTGTACGCAGAGGCCGGAAAGGATGCTGTCAACTTATTCTCCCTCGTCACAGAGTCCGTGAAGCTACTGTGAAAGGAGCCCATGGTTGGCTGCATCGGCAACCTCTACACCAGCGTCGAGAAGCTTGACGACCCCTACACCAAGCCAAGCCGGTTTGGCGTCAAGTAGTTACGGTTTGTGGAAACCAGAGGTTGGCGGATTGCCGGTATGTGTCGTCCGGGTCTGTGACCCAAGAAGCGAAAGGGTTGGTTTACACGGTGACGGACGACCTCAAGATATTTCCCATGTCAAACATCTCCAGCATTGCGCTGCTCAACACCGTCGCGGTGAGGGACCTGGGTGCGCTCCAGGAGAGGACCGTGCAGGTCTGGTACAAGGAGGTGACCACTGTCTCTCAATTCACATGCATTTTTTAATTTTTTTTTATGGAACTGTCAATTGTGTTTTTTGTTCCATAATTCATTTGCAGGGTATGGAGATTCTCATGACCTCGCTGCAGTCCAAAACCGTCCTAACTGATGTTTTCCTTGCCAAGAAGACGTTCGGCCTAACTGATTTGCTTGGTTGAAGAACGTTCGGCCGATGATATGAATCCCTCACATAGCGTACGTGCTTGAGCTAGCAGCCTTGAATAATCGTATGGACGTGTACGTAGCTTGGTCTATCATGTAAAAACTGGGGCACGGTCACTGCAAGCCATTTAAGCCCGATGTGCGTGATTGTGGTTATTAGTATGACAGAAATTGACCAGCTGCAACAAGTCAAGATAGGCTTCATTTTTTTTTTAGAGAGATTGCTGAGAACAGAATTCTACATGTCGGGTCACCATTTGCTACAGACGCTCACTCTCTTTCGCTTCCATTCCTTCTAGGACACTGCAGGTAGCAGAGGACGGGTTGCCATGGTTGATGTAGATGGAAACAGAGGTGCATCACTACCGTTGGCATCTCCCATGGTTGCTAGTTACGGATTGCCATGGATCGATCGCCCATAGTCGCGGCTGTTGTTATGAGAGATTTATAATGCCAGTTGATTAGCTCCTTTGGGGTGGGGCTGGAACAAGATTAGGCACAGAGAGTAATTAACAATGGACTATAGGTGTCCTGTGGCTTGCCGCAGAATTGGGAACATGATTAGAGACCCTGGATGGCCACACTGGCTCGGGCACTGGATGAGATTTAACGGTTTTGGTGACCCAAATGTACAAGTCAGGAGAACGGGTACCTAGCTGACACGCTCAGAAAAAAGTTTAGTAACCTTCAACGTACTTTTCTCCCTAGTTTAGATCACTTCTAGTTGTTGCATTAGACGGTCAACGTCAAAGACATTATATTTTCTTAAGAAGATTCTACAAATTGTATGTGAATAACGTTGCACTCAATGACAATTATTATTCTACATCTTAAGCTGTGATGTTGTTATAACATCTAGCAATTTTGATAATGTAGAGGACAACCTTATATTCAGTGATACTTGATAGCTCTACGGTTGATGTGTGTTAAACAACTGTGTAGATTATGTTAGCTGAGGCTAACCGTATTGGTGCATATCATTGTATAGCACGCCATGTATATCTTGTCGTTACGATTCTGTATTCAGTTGTAACAACTCCATGCGATGCTTATCGCCTGAATATAAATAAATGGCTAGCCCTACGGGGTAGTTCACGGCAAACATCTTTTCTGACTTTGTATCAGAGCAACAATATCCCATCTCCTCCCATCATGGCCGACACCTCCCCTAGCCTCCTCTCCAACACTACGGGCGCCCTCACCACGATCGACCGCCGTCGGCACCCTCGCCACCGGTTCCAGCTCCTCTGCCGCACCCACGATCACCTTGATCAGAAACCTCACCACCATGCGTCTCACAAGAGATAACTTCCTGCTATGGAAGACCCAGGTTGTCCCTGCTCTCCCCTCAAACGGTCTGTTCGGCTACGTCCTCGGTTCCTAGACGCCGCCACCACAGACCATCACGGAGGGCACCGGCGATGCAGCCAAGGAGGTGGCCAATCCTGTTGGGGAACGTTGCATGGGAAACAAAAATTTTCCTACGCACACATAAGATCTATCCATGGTGATGAGCATCTACGAGAGGGAGAGTGAATCTACATACCCTTGTAGATCGCTAAGCGGAAGCGTTAATAAACGCGGTTGATGTAGTCGAACGTCTTTGCGATCCAAATCGCCGAGCGTCCCGCGATCCAATCACGATCCTTCCGATCTAGTGCCGAACGGACGGCACCTCCGCGTTCAACACACGTACGGCTTGATGACGCCTTCACCTCCTCGATCCAGCGAGCGATGGTGAAGTAGTGGTTGAGTTCCAGCAGCACGACGGCGTGGTGATGGTGGTGAGGAACAATCTCTGCAGGGCTTCGCCAAGCACTACGGAGATTATGACGGAGGAACTAGAGGGCTAGGGTTGCCGGCACACGGCTTGGGAAATCCTGATGTGTCCCGTGTGCTAGCCCTGCCCCTCTATTTATATGTTGAGCCTTGGGGTCTAAACTTGGAGTAAAAGCCTCCTCCGGGTCGGTTTTGCCCGCACAAGGTCGGTTTGGCCCGCAGGAAAAGAGTCCAATTCGGACCCTGCCGAATCGTGCATAGCCGCGCACAAGCGGTAGTACCGCTTCACACAAGCGGTAGTACCGCTTGGGCGGTAGTACCGCTTCACACAAGCGGTAGTACCGCTCCGGCGGTAGTACCGCTTCACCAAGCGGTAGTACCGCTTACGCGGCAGCAAAACTACTTTTGCACTTTCCAATACCTCGTGGGCTTTATCCCTTTGGCTCATATAAAGTGTTGCTGCACCCGAACACTTCGGTAAACATCCGGAACCCCTTCCGGTGAACTTCGGAACTCTTCCGGAGATCAAAACACTATTATCACATATATCAATCTTTACCTCCGGACTATTCCGGAGATCCTCGTCATGTCCGGGATCTTATCCGGGAATCCGAACAACTTTCGGTCACCAACATAATAACTCAATTATACTAATCGTCACCAAACGTTAAGTGTGTAGACCCTGCGGGTTCGAGAACTATGTAGACATGACCGAGACACCTCTACGGCCAATAACCAATAGCGGGACCTGGATGCCCATATTGGCTCCTACATATTCTACGAAGATCTTTATCGGTCGAACCTCTATGTCAAGGATTCAGTTAATCCCGTATGCTGTTCCCTTTGTTCTTCGGTATGTTACTTGCCCGAGATTCGATCGTCGGTATCACTATACCTAGTTCAATCTCGTTACCGGCAAGTCTCTTTACTCGTTCCGTAATACAAGATCCTGTGGCTAACTCTTTAGTCACTTTGCTTGCAAGGCTCAATGTGATGTTGTATTACCGAGTGGGCCCTGAGATACCTCTCCGTCATACGGAGTAACAAATCCCAGTCTTGATCCATGCCAACCCAACAGACACCCTCGGAGATACCTGTAGAGCACCTTTATAGTCACCCAGTTACGTTGCGACGTTTGATACACACAAGGTATTCCTCCGGTGTTAGTGAGTTGCATGATCTCATGGTCAAAGGAACAGATACTTGACATGCAGAAAACAATAGCAATAAACTGACACGATCAAATGCTACGTTTACAGTTTGGGTCTTGTCCATCACATCATTCTCCTAATGATGTGATCCCGTTATCAAATGACATCTCATGTCAATGGCTAGGAAACCTTAACCATCTTTGATCAACGAGCTAGTCAACTAGAGGCTTACTAGGGACACAGTGTTGTCTATGTACCCACACATGTATTTGAGTTTCCAATCAATACAATTATAGCATGGATAATAAACGATTATCATGAACAAGGAAATATAATAATAACCAATTTATTATTGCCTCTAGGGCATATTTCCAACAGTCTCCCACTTGCACTAGAGTCAATAATCTAGTTCACATCACTATGTGATTTACATTGTAATGAATCGAACACCCATGCAGTTCTGGTGTTGTTCATGTTTAGCCTTTGGAAGAGGTTTAGTCATCGGATCTGCAACATTTAGATCCGTGTGTACTTTGCAAATATTTATGTCGTCCTCCTTGATGTAATCGCGGATGGAATTGAAACGTCGCTTTATGTGTCTGGTCCTCTTGTGAAATCTTGGTTCCTTGGCTAGAGCAATGGCACCAGTATTATCACAAAACAGAGTCATTGGGTTAAGTGCACTAGGCACTACTCCAAGATCTATCATGAACTCCTTCATCCAGACACCTTCCTTCGCCGCCTCCGAGGCAGCGATGTACTCCGCTTCGCATGTAGAATCTGCTACCACGCTTTGCTTGGAACTGCACCAGCTAACCGCACCCCCATTAAGAATAAATACGTATCCGGTTTGCGACTTAGAGTCATCCGGATCAGTGTCAAAGCTTGCATCGACGTAACCCTTTACGACGAGCTCTTGATCACCTCCATAAACGAGAAACATGTCCTTAGTCCTTTTCAGGTACTTCAGGATATTCTTGACCGCCGTCCAGTGTTCCATTCCTGGATCACTTTGAAACCTTCCGACCATACTTATGGCAAGGCTGACATCGGGTCTTGTGCACAGCATTGCATACATGATAGAGCCTATGGCCGAAGCATAGGGGATGACACTCATCTTTTCTCTATCTTCTGCAGTCACTGGGCATTGAGTCTTACTCAACTTCACACCTTGCAAAACAGGCAAGAACCCCTTCTTGGACTGATCCATTTTGAACTTCTTCAAAATCTTATCAAGGTATGTGCTTTGTGAAAGTCCTATTAAGCGTCTTGATCTATCTCTATAGATCTTGATGCCTAATATGAAAGCAGCTTCTCCTAGGTCCTTCATTGAAAAACTCTTGTTCAAATATTCCTTTACGCTTTCCAGCATTTCTATATTGTTTCCAATCAGCAATATGTCATCCACATATAATATTAGAAACGCTATAGAGCTCCCACTCACTTTCTTGTAAATACAAGCTTCTCCGTAAACTTGTATAAACTCGAACGCTTTGATCACATCATCAAAACGAAGATTCCAACTCCGAGATGCTTGCACCAGTCCATAAATGGATCGCTGGAGTTTGCAAACTTTGTCAGCATTCTCTGGATCGACAAAACCTTCTGGTTGCATCATATACAACTCTTCCTTAAGGTAACCGTTAAGGAACGCTGTTTTGACATCCATCTGCCAAATTTCATAATCGAAAAAGGCAGCTATTGCTAACATGATTCTGACGGACTTAAGCATCGCTACGGGTGAGAAGGTCTCATCGTAGTCAACTCCTTGAACTTGTGAAAAACCCTTTGCCACAAGTCGAGCTTTATAGACGGTGACATTACCGTCCGCGTCCGTCTTCCTCTTAAAGATCCATTTGTTCTGAATGGCCTTACGCCCTTTAGGTAATACTTCCAAAGTCCATACTTTGTTTTCATACATGGATCCCATCTCGGATTTCATGGCCTCTAACCACTTCTCGGAATCCGGGCCCATCATCGCTTCTCCATAGCTCGTAGGTTCATCGTTGTTTAACAACATGACCTCTAAGACAGGGTTGCCGTACCACTCAGGAGTAGTACGCGTCCTTGTCGACCTACGAGGTTCGATAGCAACTTGATCCAAAGCTTCATGATCATCATCATTAACTTCCTCTTCAGCTAATGTAGGCTCCACAGAAACAACTTTCTGCGCTGCGCTACTCTCAGGTTGAAGTAAAGGTTCAATAACCTCATCAAGTTCTATCTTCCTCCCACTCAATTCTTTCGAGAGAAACTCTTTCTCAAGAAATGTTCCGTTTTTAGCGACAAACACTTTGCCTTCGGATCTGAGATAGAAGGTATACCCAACTGTCTCTTTTGGGTATCCTATGAAGACGCATTTCTCCGCTTTGGGTTCCAGCTTTTCAGGCTGAAGCTTTTTGACATAAGCATCACATCCCCAAACTTTAAGAAACGACAGCTTTGGCTTCTTGTCAAACCAAAGTTCATATGGCGTCGTCTCAACGGATTTCGATGGTGCCCTATTTAAAGTGAATGCAGCTGTCTCTAATGCATAACCCCAAAACGATAGTGGCAAATCGGCAAGAGACATCATAGATCGCACCATATCCAATAAGGTTCGATTACGACGTTCGGACACACCATTACGCTGTGGTGTTCCAGGCGGTGTCAATTGTGAAACAATTCCACACTGTCTTAAGTGACTGCCAAACTCATAACTCAGATATTCTCCTCCTCGATCAGATCGTAGGAATTTAATCTTCTTGTTACGATGATTCTCAACTTCACTCTGAAATTGTTTGAACTTTTCAAATGTTTCAGACTTGTGTTTCATTAAGTAAATATACCCATATCTACTTAAGTCATCAGTGAAGGTGAGAAAGTAACGATAACCACCGCGCGCCTCAATACTCATCGGACCGCACACATCAGTATGTATGATTTCCAATAAGTCACTTGCCCGTTCCATTATTCCAGAGAACGGCGTTTTAGTCATCTTGCCCATGAGGCATGGCTCACATGTGTCAAGTGATTCAAAATCAAGTGACTCCAAAAGTCCATCAGCATGGAGCTTCCTCATGCGTTTTACGCCAATATGACCTAAACGGCAGTGCCACAAGAAAGTGGTATTATCATTATCAATTCTACATCTTTTGGCATCAATGTTATGAACATGTGTATTATTACTATCAAGATTCAATAAGAATAAACCCCTCACATTGGGTGCATGACCATAAAAGATATTACTCATATAAATAGAACAACCATTATTCTCTGATTTAAATGAGTAACCGTCTCGCAATAAACAAGATCCAGATATAATGTTCATGCTTAACGCAGGCACCAAATAACACTTTATTTAGGTTCATCACAAATCCCGACGGTAATCGAAGAGCGAGCGTGCCAACGGCGATCACATCAACCTTGGAACCATTTCCCACGCGCATCGTCACTTCGTCCTTTGCCAGCCTCCGTCTATTCCGCAGTTCCTGTTTTGAGTTGCAAATATGAGCAACCGCACCGGTATCAAATACCCAGGCACTACAACGAGAGTTGGTAAGGTACACATCAATAACATGTATATCATATATACCTTGTTTGTTGTTGGCCGCCTTCTTGTCAGCCAAATACTTGGGGCAATTCCGCTTCCAGTGTCCAGTTCCCTTGCAATGAAAACACACAGTTTCCGGTTTGGGTCCAGCCTTGGGTTTCTTCACGAGAGGAGCAACTGCTTTGCCACTCTGCTTGGAGTTACCCTTCTTACCCTTGCCATTTTTCTTGAAACTAGTGGTTTTATTGACCATCAACACTTGATGCTCCTTCTGAATTTCAGACTCAGCGGCTTTCAGCATCGCAAACAGCTCGGCGACTGACTTGTTCATCCCGTGCATGTTATAGTTCAACACGAAGCTCTTGTAGCTAGGTGGCAATGATTGAAGAACTCTGTCAGTGATAGCCTCTGGCGGAAGGGGCATCCCTAACTCAGCCAGACGGGTGGAGTACCCAGACATTCTGAGCACGTGATCACTGATAGACCTGTTCTCCTCCATCTTGCAAGCATAGAACTTATCGGAGATCTCATATCTCTCGATCCGGGCATTCTTCTGAAAGATAAACTTCAACTCCTGGAACATCTCATATGCTCCATGACGTTCAAAACGTCTTTGAAGTCCCGGTTCTAAGCCATACAACATTGCACATTGAACTATTGAGTAATCATCAGAACGAGCCTGCCAGGCGTTCACAACGTCTAGAGACTCAACTGGAGCGGGTGGATCACCAAGCGGTGCATCAAGGACATAAGCCTTCTGGGAAGCCGTAAGGATAATCCTTAGATTACGGGCCCAGTCCACAAAGTTACTTCCATCATCTTTCAACTTAGCTTTCTCTAGGAACGCATTAAAATTCAGGGGTGCTACTGCGCGAGCCATGATCTACAACATAAATACTGCAAAGACAACTTAGACTATTGTTCTTAGATAATGAGTTTAGTTAATCATATTACTTAAAAAACTCCCACTCAAATTGACATCCCTCCGATCATTCGAGTGTAACATGATCCAAATCCACCAACTCAAGTCCGATCATCACGTGAGTTGAGGTGGTTTCAATGGTGAACATCTTCATGTTGATCATATCTACTATATGACTCATGTTCGACCTTTCGGTCTCTTGTGTTCCGAGGCCATGTCTGTACATGCTAGGCTCGTCAAGTTTAACCCGAGTGTTCCGCACGTGTAACATGGCTTACACCCGTTGTATGCGAACGTAGAGTCTATCACACCCGATCATCACGGCGTGTCTCGAAACGACGAACTTTCGCAACGGTGCACACTTGGGGAGAACACAATTTATCTTGAAATTTAAGTGAGGGATCACCTTATAATGCTACCGTCGTCCTAAGCAAAATAAGATGCATAAAAGGATTAACATCACATGCAAATCATAAGTGACATGATATGGCCATGAACTTGTGCTTTTGATCTCCATCTCCAAAGCACCGGCATGATCTCCATCGTCACCGGCATGACACCATGATCTCCATCATCTTGATCTCCATCAACGTGTCGCCATAAGGTTGTCGCGCCGACTGTTGCTTCCACGACTATAGCTAACGTTTAGCGATAAAGTAAAGCATTACATAGCGCTTAATGATTGACACGCAGGTCATACAATAATTAAAGACAACTCTATGGCTCCTGCCAGTTGCCGTACTCATCGACATGCAAGTCGTGATATTCTATACAACACATGATCATCTCATACATCACATATATCTCATCATGTAATTGGCCATATCACATCACAACATACCCTGCAAAAACAAGTTAGACGTCCTCTAATTGTTGTTGCAAATTTTACGTGGCTGCTACGGGTTTGCAAGAACCGTTCTTACCTACGCAAAACCACAACGTGGTGTAGTGATTGCTTTTTGATCTTCAAAAAGAACCCTCTTCATTGAAATCGATTCAACTAAAGTGAGAGAGACAGACACCCGCTAGCCATCTTTATGCAACGAAGTTACATGTTAGTTGAAGGAACCTGTCTCGCGTAAGTGTACGCGTAATGTCGGTCCGGGCCGCTTCATCTCACAGTACCGCCGAATCAAATATCAACTAGTAACGGCAAGCAATATGTATACACCCACGCCCACAACTCGTTTGTGTTCTACTCGAGATCTCATCTACGCATAGACCTGGCTCTGATACCACTGTTGGGGAACGTTGCATGGGAAACAAAATTTTTCCTACGCACACATAAGATCTATCCATGGTGATGAGCATCTACGAGAGGGAGAGTGAATCTACATACCCTTGTAGATCGCTAAGCGGAAGCGTTAATAAACGCGGTTGATGTAGTCGAACGTCTTTGCGATCCAAATCGCCGAGCGTCCCGCGATCCAATCACGATCCTTCCGATCTAGTGCCGAACGGACGGCACCTCCGCGTTCAACACACGTACGGCTTGATGACGCCTTCACCTCCTCGATCCAGCGAGCGATGGTGAAGTAGTGGTTGAGTTCCAGCAGCACGACGGCGTGGTGATGGTGGTGAGGAACAATCTCTGCAGGGCTTCGCCAAGCACTACGGAGATTATGACGGAGGAACTAGAGGGCTAGGGTTGCCGGCACACGGCTTGGGAAATCCTGATGTGTCCCGTGTGCTAGCCCTGCCCCTCTATTTATATGTTGAGCCTTGGGGTCTAAACTTGGAGTAAAAGCCTCCTCCGGGTCGGTTTTGCCCGCACAAGGTCGGTTTGGCCCGCAGGAAAAGAGTCCAATTCGGACCCTGCCGAATCGTGCACAGCCGCGCACAAGCGGTAGTACCGCTTCACACAAGCGGTAGTACCGCTTGGGCGGTAGTACCGCTTCACACAAGCGGTAGTACCGCTCCGGCGGTAGTACCGCTTCACCAAGCGGTAGTACCGCTTACGCGGCAGCAAAACTACTTTTGCACTTTCCAATACCTCGTGGGCTTTATCCCTTTGGCTCATATAAAGTGTTGCTGCACCCGAACACTTCGGTAAACATCCGGAACCCCTTCCGGTGAACTTCGGAACTCTTCCGGAGATCAAAACACTATTATCACATATATCAATCTTTACCTCCGGACTATTCCGGAGATCCTCGTCATGTCCGGGATCTTATCCGGGAATCCGAACAACTTTCGGTCACCAACATAATAACTCAATTATACTAATCGTCACCAAACGTTAAGTGTGTAGACCCTGCGGGTTCGAGAACTATGTAGACATGACCGAGACACCTCTACGGCCAATAACCAATAGCGGGACCTGGATGCCCATATTGGCTCCTACATATTCTACGAAGATCTTTATCGGTCGAACCTCTATGTCAAGGATTCAGTTAATCCCGTATGCTGTTCCCTTTGTTCTTCGGTATGTTACTTGCCCGAGATTCGATCGTCGGTATCACTATACCTAGTTCAATCTCGTTACCGGCAAGTCTCTTTACTCGTTCCGTAATACAAGATCCTGTGGCTAACTCTTTAGTCACTTTGCTTGCAAGGCTCAATGTGATGTTGTATTACCGAGTGGGCCCTGAGATACCTCTCCGTCATACGGAGTAACAAATCCCAGTCTTGATCCATGCCAACCCAACAGACACCCTCGGAGATACCTGTAGAGCACCTTTATAGTCACCCAGTTACGTTGCGACGTTTGATACACACAAGGTATTCCTCCGGTGTTAGTGAGTTGCATGATCTCATGGTCAAAGGAACAGATACTTGACATGCAGAAAACAATAGCAATAAACTGACACGATCAAATGCTACGTTTACAGTTTGGGTCTTGTCCATCACATCATTCTCCTAATGATGTGATCCCGTTATCAAATGACATCTCATGTCAATGGCTAGGAAACCTTAACCATCTTTGATCAACGAGCTAGTCAACTAGAGGCTTACTAGGGACACAGTGTTGTCTATGTACCCACACATGTATTTGAGTTTCCAATCAATACAATTATAGCATGGATAATAAACGATTATCATGAACAAGGAAATATAATAATAACCAATTTATTATTGCCTCTAGGGCATATTTCCAACAAATCCGGCGTTCCTCCAGTGGTTCCAGTAGGACCAACTGGTGATGACCGCTCTCCTCGGCTCCCTGACCGAGGACATCCTTGGGCAGATGACCCAGCTTCACACGTCTGAACAGGTCTGGACCTCTCTCCATGACATGTTTGCCTTACAGAATCGTGCCCGCGTCATGCAGCTGCGCTACCAGCTCTCCAATCTGAAGAAGAAGGACCTCAGCGCCTTGGAGTACTAACGCAAGATGCGTGCTTCGCCGACGCCATGGCGTCCATCGGCAAGCCACTCAACGACGAAGAGGTGCTTGGCTACATACTCGCCGAACTAGGTGAGTTCGAGCCGTTTGTCGCGTCGGTCACGGCACGCGATGACTCCATCAGCCTCAGTAGCTTATACGCGCTCCCTCCTCAGTGCTGAACTTTGCCTCGAGCAGCAAGCTGCCGTCGGTGAGATCCACTCCTTGGCCAACGCAACCGCCCACAATTCTGATGGTCACGGCGCTGGCGGTGACAACCAGGGTGGACAGGGCGGCAACAACAGCAACAGTGGCAATCGTGGCCATGGTGGACGCGGCCGTAGCAATGGCCGAAGTAACCTGAAGTGTGAGGTCTGCAGCAAGTTTGGTCATGACGCTCTCCACTGTCGCCACCGCTTCAACCATGCGTTCCAGCCTGAAGATCAGCGCGAGCGCTCCGGCAACGCCGCCAACACAGGCTCCTACACGGTCAACACCGACTGGTACCCAGACACGGGGCGACCGGTCACCAGACGAGTGATCTTGATTGCCTCGCCATCCATGAGCGCTACGGCAGCAAGGACAAGGTGCACGTCGCTAACGGAGCAGGTTTGTCTATCTCACATGCTTGTCATTCATCTATATCTGGCTCATCTAAACCAATTCATCTCTGCAATATTCTGCATGTTCCTGATGTTAATAAACATGCTCTCTGTTTATCGATTGGTTTATGACAATGATTCCTTTGCTGAATTTCATCCTCGTGTGTTTTATCTTAAGGACCGAGCAACGAAGCAGGTTCTTCTTCACAGTAGATGCCGCAATGGTCTTTACCCGGTGCCAACACTACTGCAGGAATGCCTAGCAGTGGCGGGCGCAAAAAGGCCAGCAGTGGCAGGCCAGGCTCCCAGGGCCGCCCGCCGCCGACCTCCCGTCACTGCTATAACCGCATCAGCCCGCCCGCCACTCTGGTAGAGAGACAGCAGTGGCAGGCGCGCGTAGGTGCCCGCACTGGTTTGTTGGGTATTTGTGGCGGGCTTTTCTAGCGCCCGCCACTGAGTGTCAGTCACACAAAATAAAAATTTCACAACGACGGCAACATGTATGCTGGCATGGTTGCGTTTTTCATACAGCACATATCAGAATACATTGATAAGAATAAGAGAGGAAGACATATTGCTGCATACATTAACCACTAGCTCTAATTGTTGTCAATCATGACTACAAATGCCCCAACTAAATATTCGTAGCTAGGTAGCACTCAACACATAGTAGGCAAAACATGATTGACGATACAAACATGCACCACTTAATTAGTCCTAATAATGACAAAGGACTAGGACCTACTCCTCTCTTTTAGGATAAATTGAAAAGAATAAGAATGCCCCTGCATCTCCATGGTGGAGCACAGAGATCCACCGATCTCCAATTTCTGGTCTGCACTCATTCAATATTTGCCGCCATTCATTAATTTTGAGGCGTCCATCTCGTGGGTTTAGAGTCGAGTAGGTGCCTTTGAAATTGGTCTTCTGATGACAAATAATTGTCATCTCACCTTTCGGATCCATCACTGCAGGCACAACAACTCTTGGGAGCTTCTGTTGAAGAACAACATAGTAACATAGTAAGCCGTGTAGTTTATTTAAGATGGACTAGTGGCACAATAATAGTACAAAATCATACCATGCATTTTTTTTATGAATGTTGGTATTGCTCAACTTGTGGACTAGTGGCACGTATGGTGTAGTATTTGGACCAGCTTCGTAAGTGTCCTTAAACGACTCAACATCATTAACAAAGGAGACAAGATAATTCCTCTCCTCCCAAGTAAGCTAGGAGCCAGCAGTGTAATAGGTCTCGTCTACTATTTTTCGTATTTTTCTTTGAGATAGAAAATAAGTTGTAGATTTTAATTAAAATGTGAAGTTAGGAGTAAATAACAAATATTTTAAGATAGATTACTTAACAAATTTGTTTAAGAAACTCACACGGAGGAAAAATAGGAATCGTGTATATTTCCATCCAAATGTCTTGATCAAAATGAGGAAAAGTGGCTTGAAAGATGCCATATCAAAGGTTATAATCATACCCTCTTCAAATCCGTAAGCCTTGCATAATCCTTTCCAATTAGTGCAACCAAAATATGTGTGATCTACTTCATTGTAGATCCTAGCTTCAAAAACGAAACCATGTTTCGTCTTCAGATAAACAGCTCTTTCAGCAATGTCATCTCTATCTTCGACATGCAGCTTCTCTAGGACAAAAGGCCTTGCATAGCAAGGGATGCACTAGTCGGATTGAGAAAAAAAAACAGAAATTACACGTTATAGCAAAAATCTTGAGCCATTTTTAGTTAAGAAGGAAACATGTGCAGAAGTTACCGTATAATATTTGTAGTCCTCTTTAAGCGTTAGCGAGAAGTACCTATCGTCCTCTAGATGAGGATCGTCGCACATACCCCCGTTGTCGGAACAATAGGGGCACTCGGGGATCCCATCGAGCTCATCCTCATTCATTTGTGTGTTCATAGATGGAAGATTAAAAATCAACAAAAAAAATTCATAACGGTAATACATGTGATCACACATTACCAACACTGCGTGTGCCGCCTCGGCGAGGTCGAGCCATTGTATCTTGACCATGTTGGGTTTTGAATCAGGGGCGCCCACTTTCTAGAAATTGAAGACAATATGAATCACAAACTAATGGAGTCGACTCATATGTAAGCAAATTAAACATGCATATAGCAATCTTCATAGAAACATAAAAAATACGTTCGAAAGCATCGATCATAGCTAGAGATCATGTAAAGACAATGCAGCACTAGTTCACAATATGAAATTAAGTTCAGCTCCATCATAGCAACATGAAATTAAGTTCACACAGATCTTATCGATCACAGAAAGTCAGTGCAGCACTAGTTCACAAGCAAACGCTCAGCTCTGTCCAGAGCTATCCTCGTCTCCATCCTCATTTCCAATCATCTTCTTGATCTTGGCTAGGGCGATCTTCGCAGCTTCGGCGGCTGTACACGCAATCAAGGCAGCACCTTGCGCTCTTCCTGTGGCTGCTCGCGCATGATAGCAACTTGCCTCTCTGTAGTAGGTGTGTTCAACGCTCTGGGAGGCTATTACATTGCCCTCTGCAAAGGCGAGCGCGACCTCCGTGTAATGAACCACTGCAGGAGTCATAACGACGCGTTTTGGCTTCTCCATCTAATTCGCACTAAAAAACTTGACATTTAGATAAACCAGAATTTCATTGAAAGCAATTACATAGCAATATATAACAGTCGATGTGTTGTACGAAAATAATTGGCATGACCTTTGCTAGTAATTTGAAATATTGAGTGCCAGAAATTTGGCGAAACGAAACTTAATCAACGTTTCCCAAAACATTGGCACTCCTTATGAACACCTGCATCATGAATAACTAGTACAAACTTTTAGTTTTACATGTACACTAACAACTAGTATTAACTTTTTCTAGTATAAATAATATGCTACGCCCAAAAAATGTATATTTTCAATGTACATCTACAATAAACACTATCTACGATCAAAAAAATCTATATCTAGTACTAACCTTTTCCAGTATAAATAATATGCTACGCCCAAAAAATGTACATCTTCAATGTACATCTATAAGAAACACTATCTACGCCCAAAAAATCTACATCTAGTACTAACTTTTTCTAGTACAAGAACAACAACAATCTAAATATACAATAAAAGAGAAAGATGCATGTCGTTACCGGGGTGGACGGAGAAGACATGGAGGTTGAGGCCGACGGCAGTGGACGTTAAGGACGTCGGGGATGCGGTGGACGTTGTAGTCGGCGGAAGGCGAGGGCAACGGTGACGGAGGGGGACGGTGATGACGTTCGATGTGGCCGCGGCGGACGGTGGGGACGATGAGGACGAGGGGGACAGCGCCGGCGCTCTGGTAGGAGCCGGAGGGCCAGCGCGACGGTGGCGACGTCCAAGGCCACCACAATGATGGCGACGGCTGCGACGGGCGAGAGAGACGGGGGTGAAAGATTTTTTGGATAAGATGTGGAACGGCTGCGGGCGCGTGGGCCGGGCTTAGAAACCCTAAACCATATGGTGTACGCCAAGTGACGGGCGCAAAGAAGCACCCGCCACAGCTAAGTTCATGCGGCGGGCAGAGAAGACAACCCGCCACATCATGTTAAGCACCCGCCACTGCTATTTTTACAATTTTTGAACAACTTCGGCGCAAGTTGCCGAAAGACAGGTGTGGCAGGCACTTCTAGCCGACTGCCACAGCTAACTGACGCAGCAGTGGCGGGCTTCCCGCGGCGCCCGCCACCAAAGGTTTTCAGCAAGGGGGGATCTTGTAGACAGTTTACTTGTGGCAGGTACGACGGATTGCCCGCCACTGCTGCGATCGGAGCAGTGGCGGGGCCTCTTTAGTACTCGCCAGTGCTACTTCTCCAACGTAGTAGTGGCGGGTGTTAAATAGCGCCCGCCACTCATTTGGGTTCACCTATAAGCCCTTTCTCAGTAGTGCAAGCCTCCAGTCTTCGTTCGTTTGGTCCAATAATCGTCGAGCTCTTGCCGGTGTCAAGCTCTCCCCAGACCTTTGGCATCGCAGATTAGGTCATCTAGCAAATAATTTCGTTGAGTTAGTACTTAGATCAAATAAATTTGCTTGTGCACCATCCCTTGAGTCTTAGTGTGTGTGATTCTTGCCAACGAGCAAAGATACATCAGTTATCCTTTTATAATTCCAATCATGTTACTCATACGCCTCTTGAGCTTATTCACTCGGATGTTTGGGGTCCAGCCACCACATCTGTTGGTGATTTTAAGTACTATGTAGATTTTTGGATGATTTCAGTCATTTTACTTGGATTTACCTTTTAAAACGCAAGTCTGATGTGGAACAAGCTTTCTACACCTTTCTGAAACATGTTGAACACATACTTGATACTAAGATCAAAGCTGTCCTTTCTGAAACGTGTCCTCACAAATTCCACCCCAATTTCTTGTCTTCTGAACGAGCAACCAGACTATACTTTCCTCCGTGTGTCACTACACCACGACACCACAACGGCGACATGCATCTGTTGGTATAGCTGTGCATTTCCGACGCATTGTGTGTCCAAAAGAACGCCGACACAAAAATCGTTAGGGTTACTCAACATTTTCAATGATCAATCTGTCGGTAATGTCTAACAGTTTATCAACGTACTATGTGTCGGCATATGTTTGATGGCTGTTGGATTATGTGTCGCCCATGCTTAACCACAGGAAAAGTGTCGGCGTAGTTCAATACTGGCCCACTTATTTTCAGCTGCGCGGCACAGTCCCAAACTATCGAGCGGCAAGCGGCGCGCGAGAATGCGATAGCCCAAACATATTTCGGTAAGTCTCATAGCCCCAACCCCCCCCCCCCCCCCCCACCTCTCTCGCAGAGTCACAACACACACATTCAACCTAAACCTAATTCGCCGCCACTGTCGCCTCGGACCTGCCCGTCGATCTGCTCGCATCGTCGCTGGTTCCCGCGTCGCCGGCTTCCCTTCCCAGGTCGCCGCCCCCAACCTGCGCGCGCGCCCGCTGGTCCCCGTGCGCCTGGCCTCCCTTCCCTTATCCAGCAGTCAAGGAGCAGCAGCGCCGTCCCTCGCGCCGAGGAGCAGCAGCATCGTCCACCGGCAAGGAGCAGTAGCGTGCAGCGCCTTCCGGCGTCGAGGATCCGCCGCGCCGACTGCTGCTGAGGTGCCACTGACTGTTCTTCTTCCTCCACCGTGACGCCTCTCCCGGTTGATTCCCCTTGCGCCGCCTCCAGAACTCAACAGGTAACTTCCTGCACATTTCTTTAGTGTTTAAAACATAGTTAGATATGTGCTTTAAAAGCCTAAGCATTCAAAAGACTACAGAAAGAAAGATCTGTCTAGGGTGAAGCTTGAAACAACATCATTCTGCATTTACAAAATTGAAATATGAAGTTTCCCTGTAAAACTGATATTTGTACAAAAATATGGCCCTTTCCTTCATAAGACAGACATTGCCTATAACTACAGATATATGTTTTGCTTGGACACAATATTGCCAAGGTCTCGTCCAATATTAATTGATTTCCTCAGCACAAATGTGTGTCAGCAAACCTCCTATATTTGGTTGCAGATGGATCTATCAATGAGTTGAAATTCAGTGGAGCTGGTTCGGTTTTCGGTACTTTTTTTTTTTTTTTTGAAACAGTTTTCGGTACTTTCAGTAAGGATAAGATGGAAAATCGCAAGTTGTAGTTATATATGTCAATTACATCCTGATGATAAAATAATAAAAGGACAACGTTTCATAAAGCAAGTGGGAATATGTAAACTAAATGTCGGGTTATCACTCGATCCGACCACTTTAATTAAGTTACAAAAGCACTATAATCTATCATAAATCCTAGTTGGATGTCATTCTGTGCTGTCTATAATTATTTGATATGCCTGTTATTTGGAGCAGAAAATATGGCATGTAAAAGAGGAGGAAGAGAACTCCCTGCATATGATGAACAATCGAGGTCCGCAAATATTGCAGAAAACGAGAGGAAGATGAGAGGTCTTATAAATCTGAAAATGAATTTAGCATTGGGAGAAAATAGAAGGCAGATTGCGGAAGTAGGTAGCTTATCACAACCACCCAAGAAAAAAAAAAGGTACTATACTTTCCTTGTTTACATTTAACACTTCCTCGTAAAATGGCGTGAACTAAGAAGGAATTTAGCATTGGGAGAAATACATTGTTTCACACATATTTCTGCTTTATTGTCTAGTCAATGAACTGCACATGTGAAAATAGAAATGGAGGACATAACCTGCTTTCAGACTATGAAAATATTGAAGATCCCAATTATGAACCCATACAGGATGGCTTGGAGGATAGTCAAGGTATTCTCAAATACTTCTAGAGTTTTAGAGCTCATATTCACATCTATGTTTAGGCTCGCACGGCTAGAGGCAAACAAAATCATTTAAAGTTGACAATGCTACCGGGTATGAATTGTTAGACTGCAACGTTGTCTGTTAAGCATCATGTTCAACAATATATGTTATTTGCAGGTGAAAATATGGGGAGAACAAGGGGAGGAAGCAAGCTCCCTGCATATTACAAACAATTGAGGCATGCGAATATTACAGAAAATATGAGGAAGCTGAGACTCTTATAGAACTGAGAAGGAATTTAGCATTGGTAGAAAAGATGAGACATGCTGAGGAAGTAGGAAATAGCTATGGGAGAAAACAAGAGTCATCATCGCAGAGTTTAGGTATTATTCTTGTCAACTTCCCCCATGAGATGCCAACTTCTAATTTTTTGGTGTGCCTCTATTTTTGCATCAAACAGATAAATATCAAACTGTGTTAATTTCTGTAGTGTTTGTTATGATAGGTAGCAGAAAAGAGTTGATCAGCAGTTGTTCCCTTTCAGAAGGATTCAGTAGCAGAGATTCAAATAGTTTTATTTTTGAAATAAATGGCATTGTTTGTTCACTACCATGTGTGGTTTCATGCTTGGTTTAAAATAAATGGGGTTTGGATGGGACAACGGGTCCTCAGTTTGAACAAAGCAGTATATATGTGTGTAGCAGCACCCACATTATCATGAAAATAGTATCAAGTTCAGAGCCTTAACCACGGCAACTAGAAAACCAAATTAATTCATCTTATGTTTTAGTACATGTTTTCTCATAAATGTATGCTATAATACATAAGCACATTCCTTTTAAAAATTATTCCAGCGAGAAGGCTAGCTGCTAGTATCTATTTGTTCTTCAGGGAAGCTTAATCCATTCAGTACCACAAAAACAGGATTACACTTTTGACTCGTTGTTTAGAGAAGCATAGGTGCTGTAGTATATTGAGTTGACGGTATGGTGACTTTGAATCCTACAGCAAAGTAAAAAAGAAGTCATTTTTTTGCAACTTTAGAGAAAAGACCAATAACCCTCGAAGGCACATGGTACTTGACATCACTGCCTTGGCAGACTTCTGAATGAACACTTTCAAATCACACAATTTAGTACTGCGATATGGTGTAAGCTGGTCCTTGCACGGGGAGGACTCAGATGTTTTTCCAATTAAGACAGCAAGCTCGTATTCCATTTGTCCTGGAAAAGAAGGCATAATGAACACAGAAGGAAAGAGAGATGTTATATTTATGTGTGGCTTAAAGTAACTAACGGAAGGAGTAGTACTAAGTTAGTGTAGAATCAGAAAATATGTGACATGAGAAATTTGAAAATGATAGACAGATTATCTCCATAACATGCAGAGCAAGTTTAATTTGCACATGTAGTTGAACTTTTTATGCTACTCCCTGGAGCTACATCCTCCTTTCCATAAACATTATTATCATCTTAGTTCCCCAGGTTGCTTTAACTTTTCTGATTTAGTGTTTTGCTGAATAGAGTCAAAAAAATTCTGTTTGCGCACGATGGCTCTACCTTCCAGTTTGTTTTTAATGGTGGCATAAAACAAGGAATAATACATATAATGGAAGCTTTCTTAAATTAATGTTAGTTTAATAGAACTGTGTTATTCTGAAGTATGTAAATCTAGAAAAATGCCTGCCTTGAGTGCTTTAAAAGTTTCTGACTTCGCCATTCCTTTTTCGATCCAAACGGTTGTCACTTTTGGTGTAGATTTTTCTGTCAGAAAAATGTCTGCTTAATAAGGGCAACAATGCCTAGTGTATTTATTTGGTAGTGATGACTGATGACTTCAATCATTTCAAGATAGAAATAATGGCCCACATATAATTGAACTGCCTATAGAAGGACTGCCTAATTCAATTGCACAGGATGTTCTGCTGCTGTAGTTCATTCCTTCTTTTATACTGTCGAAGCCAACAGTTCTATTCTGCAAATCCCTAAAACAATAAGAACTTTCTTCCTGCTGCCTTAGAATAGATTTGATTTGTTATCAGTGAGTGCATAGATTTTTATAGTTGGCCATATGATATGCTAGGTGCTAGACTGACTTCTGTTGATGTTTTAACCGAAAAAGGGTTTCCCCCCGCTTTATATTATAAAGCAAACATCATCACAACATCCGGACAGACCGATACAACGCACACCACCACCGCACACAAAACACACACCCAAGACATGATACAAAGGTGTCGAGCACCGTCCCCCAATGCCACCGCCTACCAAGCTAACTAAAGATGACGAAGGATAACCGCTTGGAGAGGACGGAGACCTCCACGAAGAAACGAGGAGGGGGGAGACGGTCAAGACAGAGCAGGGACTCCAAGACAGTGCCTCCTAGAAGGGGACACCCACGGATAGCCGCCACCGTCCGATCCGTAGATCAAGTTTTCACCCGGAGTCACATGCGAGGGGCGGGAGCACCGCCATGGCGCCTTCATGAAGGATACAACGACCACAGCCGCCGCCGCCATCGGCCAGTACAAGAACTGGGCAAGTGAGGAACTCCGGTGCTCGCACCACTCCGACATACCCTCGCTCTGCCAACCAGCCGCAACCAAGCCCCCCGCGAGGCCATGGTTGCCCGCCCACACCCGAGACGTAGGTTCCGCCCACGAACGCCACGCCTCCCGCCGCTAGGGCCGCCGCCCCACATCCAGACACCCCCAAGATCATCCAAAAAGGATCAACTTTGGACCAAGGGGACACCCCAGACCGACGAGCAGTAGAATGTATCCCCCCTTGAAGATCGCCGGCGCTACAGCCGCTGGCACGCGGCCGGGGAAAGGGGGAGGTGGGGGAGCGGACGCATCCAGACCGGCACACCCCTGTGCCGGTGATGGGGGCCCGAGCACGTCGGCGCCGCCCATCCCTCCAGCCCAATCCCTTCCCCCGGACACACCCCCATGCCGCATCACCTCGGCGTCCAGCGCATAGCCGCGCAAGGCCACCAACACAGCCCCAGCCACCGGCAAGGAGTGCCCACCAGGACCGCCGCCAACCCCCGAGGAAGCTCACTGGGGAGTCCGACCGCGCTGCCGTCCAGCCGGCGGGACGCTTAGAAACCGAGCAGCCCGCCCACCTGCCACCGCCACTGCTCCTCCGCCCCCGCTAGCCATGGCCACGGCAGAAATGGACGCCCGCAGCTCGCGCCGCACCCGGCCCGCGCCGCCTGGGCCCAGATCTAGCCGCACGCCGACAGGGCCAGCGCCGCCGGAGCCCACCGCGCCCCACCACGCCTCAGCCCCTTCACGCCGCCACCTGCAGCCCTTGTCTCCGCCGCGTGCTGCTGCCGCCACGCCGCCGCGCCCCGAGGAAAGCGCCGCGCCGCCGCGCCTCGAGGAAAGCGCCGCGCCGCCTCCCGATCTTGGATCCCGCGACCGTCGTCCCGGGCGGGGGAAGGAGGAACACCCCGCCGCCGCCCGCGCTGGCAGGGCTTAGCCCACCAGCATGTCGGGGCGGCGGCGAGGGGAGGGAGGCGCGAGGAGGAGGGCCGCGGGCCGGAGCTAGGGTTTCCCCCCCGGCGCTCGCGGGAGCGTCGCGGGAGGGGAGGGAGGGGAACTTCCCTTGTTTGATCTTAAGTGCATTTTACCACTTCTGTTGATGTTTTGATAAGGATATCTTTTGTAACCTGTTTGCAGTACATCCTCTACTTTTTAGATCATTAGAATCAAGGGCAACTCACAAATTTGGACAATTTATCATTTTCTAAGATTGCTCAAACATGCAAGTTCTTTTGTAGGGACAAAGTGAAGAAAGTACCAAGTCAACCAGTTGATCTAAGATGTTCCAGTGAGGCGGTGATCGCTTTTGCTCATAACATGGTTGACACATTTTGTTCATATGGAAGTTGATGTCAGCTTGGGATTGAAGACTTTGTCTCTTCGATAATATTTTGTAGTAGTCAAGTGATTGAACATCTGGTCTCATAGGAACTTGGCCATCATATCGTGTAACAGGCCACTGCGTAAATGTTGACTTATGTATTTCTTTACTGGTTGTAACTTGAGTGAAGAAATTAGAATCTTCAATATATGTTGAATGAATGCATTGATTAATTGTATCTTGTGATGAATAGAAGAATGCAATTGTTTGTATATGTATTGGGTATTGAACATGAAATGAATATTGTGAATTTAATTTCATGTTAATATGGTAAATTTGTAATTGTGCTGAAATGTAGACCATGACAGCAAGTCTGTCGCCAAAAGTTTGGATGTTGCATTATGTGTCGGTGTAGCATACTGTCAAATGAACAGTCGGTATAGAACTGTCTGTCGGTGTAGAATGTCTGTCGGCGTAGATCTAACCCATCGTATCATATTTTTTGTCGGAGTAGATTTATCTGTCGGCAAAGATCTTTTCCGGCAGGACTATAGGCGACAGCTCCTTTCTGTCGCAAAGGACTTTCCAGACACAAAATGTGTCGCCTTAGGTGACATATACCGACAGAATGTTTGACGCTTCTTTGAGTGTCGTGGTGTAGTGTTTTCGGATGTGCTTGTTGGCCGAACCTTCGGCCATACAACAACAGGAAACTTGAGTTTCGCTCCCGACAGTGTGTTTTTCTCGGATATAGTTCCATGCACAAAGGGTATAAGTGCCTCGACCCAAGCAATGGTCGTATTTACATCTCACACGATGTTGTGTTCGACGAACATGTGTTTCCATTTGCAACTGCTCCACCACAATCACCACCAACCGAACCACTTCTTCCCACTCCTCCATCAATTTTTCCTATCACTGAGCCAGCTGTAGTGGATGATCGCATGAGACGATATGATATTTCCTTGCTCATTGACCCCTCGTGCAGCTCTCCTTCGCCTGCAGGAACTGCTCCATCGTCGCCCTTCGGATCGACGTCGCCCACGGGCCCGACGTCCCCCTGCATGCACCCTGCAGATGGGCCTGCATCGTCAACGCCCACGTCAGAGCCTGAGGCTGATAGCCCCAGCCCACACTCGCCTGCTGCGGCCTACCCTGAGGAGCCCGCTTCTCCCGCTTCAGCAACTCCTTCAGCAACGTCGGCTCATGAGCCGGCTTTGAAGAGCAACCGCCGGCTGCGCCATATCCGATGACAACACGGCTCCGGGACAACACTGTCCAGAAGTTGGTACCATCCGACGGCACCGTGTGCTATGATCCTCGTTGACGTGCCTTCCATGCTGTGCCCCGGTCCTATCGCCTTGCCCTCGCCAATACACAGTGGCGGTCTGCCATGGAGGACAAGTTTTCTGCTCTTCAACAGAACAAAACTTGGACCCTCATGCCTCGTCCTGCTGGTAAGAACATCATCAGTTGTAAGTGGGTATTTAAAGTGAAGCACAAGTCTGATGGCTCCTTGGACAAATTCAAAGCTCGCCCCATTGCTCGCGGGTTTACTCTGCAGCATGGTATTGATTACACGGATACATTTTATCCTGTCGTCAAACCAGCCACGGTGCGTCTTGTGCTTTCTCTAGCTCTATCTCGTGGATGGCACCTGCGTCAAGTGGACATCAGCAATGCTTTCTTGCATGGTATCCTCACTGAAGAAGCCTATATGCAGCAGCGTCCCGGTTTTCATGATAATGTTCATCCTAATTATGTCTGGAAGTTGCACAAAGCATTATATGGGTTAAAACAGTCACCTCGGGCCTGGTATGCTCGCCTCAGCGATCGTCTTCAGGAGTTGGGCTTCCACTTGTCAGCAGCTGACACTTCCTTGCTCATCTTTGCCCATGGTGATGTTACTATTCATATGCTCGTGTATGTTGATGACATTGTCATTGTCAGCTCCTCTTCATACTAGTAGAAAACAGACCTTTCATCCGGAGCATTAGCCCCGGCTGGGTTTTGGCCCGAGACTAATGGGACCACTAGTCCCGGTTCCAACGGCTAGGTGCGGACGGGGGCACGGCCACCATTAGTCCCGGTTCATTTTTGACCTATAGTCCCGGTTGGTGATACCAACCGGGACTAAAGGGGTGGTGGCAGGCTGGCGTCAGGCTGGGGCCCTCACGAGCCCCTTTAGTCCCGGTTGGTATCACCAACCGGGACTATAGGTTGACCTTTAGTCCCGGTTTGTATCACAAACCGGGACTAAAGTTGTCCATATATAAACCTTTGCTTCGTCCCGAGCTCATCCTCTCTGTTTTCTCCTTTCTCCTCTCTGTTCTTCCCCTTAGCTCGAGCTCATCCTCCATTTTTTGCCAAGATTTGAGGCACCACACCTACACCCTGATGATAAAAGGTTAGCAACTTTGTCCTTTCATCTCTCATTGCTAGTTTAGCTCGTGCAATGCTCTATAAGAATAGTCATTTGTGGGTTTTAGTTTGGGAGTAATTATGTGAGAGTTTGTTTGATTTATATGCAATTTGAGCTCAAATTAACTTCTTAGTTCATATGTGTAGGTGTGGTTTACTTAGTGCCTTCCCGTCCCCGTCCTCACCGCCGTCGATCGCCCGCGCCGTCCCGTCGCCGGCACCACCTTGGTGAGGCTCTTGTTCTTATCTTTTTTGTGAAAAAAAAATCTTATTTGTATGATTTAGATAGTTGCTTGTATAATTTTCTTACTTGTATGATTGTTTGTTATACGTAGTGCCATGGTTTTGATATCCGTCCCCGTCGGCCCTCATCCGGTTTATGATTCGGATGTGGTATAATATCTTTTATAACTATTTGTTGCATTTCGTGTTTATGACAATTATGCCCATCAAGTTGACATAGATATTTTTATCTAGGAGGTATGTGAACCGGAAATTGCAACCGACCCTCTTGTCGAGAAGTTAAATTTAGTTGAAAAAGAAAACAAGTATTTGAAAGAAAAATTGAAAAGAATTGAAGAAGAGAAGATGAAATTGGAGTTGTATGTTGCCGACGTCGTCGATAATCACAAGATCAAGATGGATGCAATGCGCTTGAAGATTAGAAAGATTAGAAAATATGCCGTTAATAAAGAGGCTTGGTATCATTATGCTGTTGGATCAATTATTACCTTAGTTGCGATCTTGATCGCATTTGTTGTTGCATTTAAATGCTTTAGCTAGATAGTTGTATGTTGTTTTATGAGAATAAGTGTATGAACTTTATGTATGAACTTGTATTAATTTGGCGTTTTCGGTGTTGTGTAATGAAGATGAGCCGGCAATGGATGTACGATGACCGACGCTCTCCCCAGTTCATTAATGGCGTGCATAGTTTTCTGCGTGTGGCTGAGGCAAACAAGCGGGATGGTTTTATGTGTTGTCCATGTGGTGTCTGTAAGAATGATAGTAATTACTCTAACTCAAAAGTCCTTCACGTCCACCTGTTTACGTCCGGTTTCATGTCCGGCTATAACTGTTGGACCAAGCACGGAGAAAGAGGGGTTATCATGGAAGAGAATGAAGAAGAAGAGGATGATGACAACTATCGTGGGTTCCCTGAATACGATGGTACTACAATGGGGGAAGAAGCTGAAGAAGAGGCATCAGATGAGCCCGCTGATGATCTTGGTCGGGCCATTGCTGATGGTACTACAATGGGGGAAGAAGCTGAAGTTGCAGCGCATGTTAGAGGATCACAAGAAATTGTTGTACCCAAATTGCGAAGATTACAAGAAAAAGCTGGTTACCACACTAGAATTGTTGCAATGGAAGGCAGAGAATGGTGTATCTGACAAGGGATTTGACAAGTTGATGAAAATGTTAAAGAAGATACTTCCAAAGGACAACGTATTGCCCGACAGTATGTACGAAGCAAAGAAGGCTGTCTGCCCTCTAGGATTATAGGTGCAGAAAATACATGAATGCCCTAATGACTGCATCCTCTACTGCGGTGAGGAGTACGAGAATTTGAATGCATGCCCGGTATGCGGTGCATTGCGCTATAAGATCAGCCGCGATGACCCTGGTGATGTTGAGGGCGAGCGCCCCAGGAAGAGGATTCCTGCCAAGGTGATGTGGTATGCTCCTATAATACCACGGTTGAAACGTTTGTTCCAAAACAAAGAACATGCCAATTGTTGCGATGGCACAAAGAAGACCGTAAGAAAGACGGGAAATTGAGAGTACCCGCTGATGGGTCGCAGTGGAGAAAAATCGCGAGAAAGTGACCGAAGTTTGCAGATGACGCAAGGAACTTATGGTTTGGTATAAGTGCAGATGGCATTAATCCTTTTGGGGAGCAGAGCAGCAATCATAGCACCTCGCCTATGACTCTATGTATCTATAACCTTCCTCCTTGGTTGTGCATGAAGCGGAAGTTCATTATGATGCCAGTGCTCATCCAAGGCCCCAAGCAACCCGGCAACGACATTGATGTGTACCTAAGGCCATTAGTTGAAGAACTTTTACAGTTGTGGGATATAAAAGGTGTACGTGTGTGGGATGAGCACAAACAGCAGGAATTTGACCTACGAGCATTGCTGTTTGTAACCATCAATGATTGGCCTGCTCTTAGTAACCTTTCAAGACAGACAAACAAGGGATACAATGCATGCACGCACTATTTAGATGAGACCGAAAGTATATATTTAGATAAATATAAGAAGAATGTGTACCTGAGACATCGTCGATTTCTTCCGATCAAGCATCTCTTAAGAAAGAAAGGCAATCATTTCGAAGGTGTGGCAGATCACCGGAAGAAGCCTTGCCACCATACTGGTGATCATATACTTGATATGGTCAAGGATTTAAAAGTAATCTTTGGAAAGGGTCCTGGCGGACAATCTGTTCCGAATGACGCTGACGGACACGCACCCATGTGGAAGAAGAAATCTATATTTTGGGACCTACCCTATTGGAAAGAGCTAGAGGTACGCTCTGCAATCGACATGATGCACGTGACGAAGAATCTTTGCGTGAACCTGCTAGGCTTCTTAGGCGTGTATGGGAAGACAAAAGATACACCGGAGGCACGGGAGGACCAGCAATGTATGCACGAAAAAGATGGCATGCATCCAAAGCAGTATCAAGGTCCTGCCAGCTACGCTCTTACCAAAGAAGAGAAGGAAATCTTCTTTGAATGCCTGCTCAGTATGAAGGTCCCGTCTGGCTTCTCGTTGAATATAAAGGGAATAATAAATATGGCAGAGAAAAAATTCCAAAACCTAAAGTATCATGACTGCCACGTGACTATGATGCAATTGCTTCCGGTTGCATTGAGGGGGCTTCTACCGGAAAACGTTCGATTAGCCATTGTGAAGCTATGTGCATTCCTCAATGCAATTTCTTAAAGGGTAATCGATCCAGAAATCCTACCAAGGTTACAGAATGATTTGGTGCAATGTCTTGTCAGTTTCGAGTTGGTGTTCCCACCATCCTTCTTCAATATCATGACGCACATCCTAGTTCACCTAGTCGACGAGATTGCCATTCTGGATCCTGTATTTCTACATAATATGTTCCCCTTTGAGAGGTTCATGGGAGTCTGAAAGAAATATGTCCATAACCGTGCTAGGCCAGAAGGAAGCATCTCCAAGAGCCATGAAACAGAGGAGGTTATTGAGTTTTGTGTTGACTTTATTCCTGACCTTAAGCCGATTGGTGTTCCTGAATCACGGCATGAGGGGAGACTGAGTGGAAAAGGCACGCTAGGAAAGGATTCAGTAATATGTATGGACGTGCATTCTTGGGCGCAAGCACACTACACAGTTCTACAAAATTCCACCTTGGTGGCTCCGTATATCGAGGAACACATGGATATTGTACGCTCCAAGAACCCGGAGCAGTCTGAGCCCTGGATTAAACGTACACACATGGCGACTTTCAGCGGTTGGTTGCAAACACGTTTCATGAATGACAACACTGTTGGAGATGAGCTGTATTTGTTGGCCAAGTCACCATCTTCGAATATATTGACTTTCAAAGGGTACGGGATAAATGGGAATACATTTTACACGATCGCCCAAGATAAAAAGAGCACCAACCAAAACAGTGGTGTCCGCTTTGATGCAGCAAACACCAATAGGGCAAAGGACGCATATTATGGTTACATAGAGGGGATATGGGAACTTGACTATGGACGTGATTTTAAGGTCCCTTTGTTTCGGTGCAAATGGGTCAATCTGTCAGGAGGCGGGGTAAAGGTAGACCCGCGGTACGGAATGACAACAGTGGATCTCAACAATCTTGGGTACACAGACGAACCATTCGTCCTAGCCAATGATGTGGGGCAGGTTTTCTATGTGAAGGACATGTCTACCAAACCGAGAAAAAGAAAAGATAAGGAAGCGAATACATCATACGATGAGCCCAAGCGCCACATAGTTCTTTCAGGGAAAAGAAACATCGTGGGAGTGGAGGACAAGATAGACAAGTCAGAAGATTATGAAAAGTTTCATGAAATTCCTCCCTTCACAGTGAAGACTGACCCAAGCATCATGTTAAATGATGAAGATTGTCCATGGTTACGGCGCAAAGGGACACACGGAAAGAACAAGTTTTATACCCCAAGATCCCACTCTGGGATGTGACCGGCTTCACCGTAATCACTTCCTTCTCTAGTGAGTTTCCGGACTTTGAGGGAATTTGATGATGTTATCTTGTTCTCCAAGACATGAGACTTGGCAAGATCATCAAATATGGCATTTGTGACATGCTAGAATTTTCTTGGAATTTATGGTGAATTTTTCCTTTGAAAATATTTCAAAAGCTTGGAATATCCAGAAACTTTGTGACCATGTGTTGAAACTCTTATATATGGACAAATAATGTCTCAAATTGAACATACTGATAAAACACACTAATATTAAACAACAGGAAAAAGAATCACTCAAAAATCTATTTTGAAACTAAAGTTATTCACAACCTAGTGATTCACACATATTTCAAATAATTCAAATTTAAACTATTCAAATTTGAAAACTACTGGCACTAACAGAAAGTTTATAATTTTTTTGACCTAAAGCAAAAAAGATTCACTCAAAAACTCTAAATATTTGGCTGTAAGTAGAAACAAAAGTAAAAAAATAAAGCAAAAAAACAAAAACAGAAAACATGAAAGAAAAAACTTTAGTCCCGGTTGCCACAACCAGCCGGGACTAAAGGTCCCCCTCTCACGATTAATTTGGGCCTCGAAAACAGCCCTTTAGTCCCGGCCCGTGGCTGGAACCGGGACTAAAGGCCACCCTTTAGTCCCGGTTGCAGCCATGCACCGGGACTAAAGGACCTTTAGTCCCGGTGCGTGGCTGGAACCGGGACTAAATGTCGAGGCTATATAACCTGACACTTAGCGTCCCGGGACCAGCCACCGCCCAGGAGACAGATCAAACACCACGCCGCCAGGCCGCTCGTCTTCAACCTCCGACGCCGAAGATCGCCGATGCCGTCCCGCTCGCTCCGGCCCCTCCCCGAGCCCGCTGAGCATCGCTTCGACCTCCCGGTGAGCCCCCCCCCTCCGTCTCCCCGGCGATTCCTTGCCCATAGCAGCCCGCTCGACATCGCCGCCGCGCGTCGCCCATGCCCATTCCCACGTCGTCGGCCACGCCCACGCCCACATCGCCGCCCACGCCCCGGCGGCTGCCACCGCTGTTTTGGCCACCGCGCGGCAGCGCCGCCTCCCCCGCCGCCGCCGCCTCCCTCTTGGCTGCTCTGCTCTGCTCCGGTTGCCGGCCGCCGCCGCTGCTGCTTGCTATATAGTGGATGTAGATAGATGGATTTTAGATGGATTTGTGTAGACATGTGGATGTTAGATGAATTTATGTATTTTTGTGTGTAGATGAATGTTATGGATTTATGTATTTTTGTGTGTAGATGAATGTTAGATGGATATGTAGATGGATAGATGTTATATATTGATGTATGTTAGAATGATGGATGAATAGAAATGTTAGATAGATGGATGTTAAATTTTTTACTTTTTTACTTTTTTATAATTCTAATGTTAAATTTGCATAGAAAAAAATTGCATAGAACAAAATTTGCCCATCTACTATATAGTTGTAAAAGTTTATTAAATATAAGTAGCATAATAAAATGATAATTATTGCATAGGAATTTGTTTTCATAAGAATTTGTTCTCGACATCGACGATGCCCGTCCCGCATCCTCGTCGTCGACTCGGCGGCGACAACCAGTTTGAGAGGCGCCATGTCCGGGACTGGTTTCCGCCGGGCTGGCACTGGGAGGTGCTACCTTCCGGGGCGCGCAGCTTGGTGAGGAATCGGGCTCTCGTCGTCGACCCGAAGCTTCTTTGGTGGCGGTCGCGTGGGCCACTATCGGTGCGGAGGCAGTCGGCCCCCGAGGAGGTGGTACGTCGCCGTGTCAGGGAGGAGGACGAGCACGTCCGTCGCTACATGGTTGCGTTGGACGTCAGGTTCTCCAATACCTGGCAGGTTCTTCAGGGATCTCACCCGAGCTATGATCCTGTGATGGTTCCTTCTCTTTGGGTGTCCACCGCCCGCGCCTCAGGAACCGCGAGTCAACTGGATTATTCGATAATATTCGAGCTGTATTAGTGATATTATATGATAATATTCGAGATGTATTAGTGATAATATTCGATAATATTCGATGATGCATTAACTGGATTATTCGAGATGTATTAGTGATATACTATGATTCAGTTTTTGCTTATTGAATGCATTCTAATTGTTTTATCTTTCTTCTGGATTAGTTAAGCTATGGACGATAGCGGCAGAGACGACCATGATCAAGAGGATATCATCTTCAACATGATACGCGATTCCCAAAACCCAGAGAATGAAACAGATGACGGCTCGCGATATCTGAAGGAGTCCGGTGAGGGAATTGAGGAAGAACCAAGAGACGAAGGGCACAGAAATAATGATGGCGAAGGAAATGTTCTTCAATTAACAAAGTCCTGCGAGGTATATATATAAGGCGCGCCTCTGGTGATCATTACATGTATTAATTGATTTGTATATATATATATATATATATTAACGAATCTTTCTTCTTTTAATTAGCCCTCCGGATCGAGCAAGTCTTCTACAAGGAAAAGAGGCCCGGCCAAAAAGTTGTCCGCTGGCATAAAGTACAACATCGATGAAATCAAAGCAGATGGCGAACCAATTGCTCATGCAAACAATGCCAGCAAATTTATACGTCAATGCGGAGTTATTGTTAGGGACCAAATCCCGATCACCGTTCAAGAATGGAATAAGCCAAAGGAAGATAGAGGAGTTACTTATGTCGACGAAAGAGCAAAAGATCTGCTTTGGGATACGCTCATGTCACATTTCACCCTACCAGAGGGTTTCACTGATCTCGAACGGGAGAAAGTCAAGAAGTGTGCTCTTAAGAAGATGGCCACACAATTCCAGACTTGGAAGAAAAGATTATGGGCCGACTACGTCAACACAGAAAAGAAGACTCCAGAATTCACTGGATCACTAGAGAAGGTAAAAGATCACTGGGACTTATTTGTGCAGTTCAAGGAATGGGAAGCAGCTCAGGAACGGTCGAGAATAAATAAGATAAATGCTGACAAAAAAAGTTTCACCATGTTCTGGGGCCAGGTGGCTACAAGACTGGCCGGCCTAAGTGGGAAGAATCTGAGGCCAAGATGATTGCTGCAGGGGTGACTCCAGAAATAGTGGGTTGGCCCGACAGGTACAGGACTTGGTTTTATGCGCATGGGGGGAAGTTGGACCCAAAGACAGGGGAGATTATTGAACAGGCAAGTCTTAAAGAAGCCTCGGACGCTTTAATTGTGGCAATAGAAGAGGCTCGAACGGGGACGTTCCAGCCCGAGAGAGAGAACGACGAGCTTACACGCGCCCTCGGGAATCCCGAACACCCGGGACGAACAGGAGGCAGAGGCATTGTTTGCGGACTCGAACGCCACTTACAGAAGCCGTGCAAGAAAGAAGAAGCAGGATGCAGACCGGCTTCAAAAGGTAGAATCACATAACACGGAGTTCGGACACGTTTTAATGCGGCAGCAGGAGCAGATCGACACACTTACCCGGGAAAGGGCATCTCAGCGGCAGGAGCAAGTAGATCCAGCATTGGATACTACTGTCCCATCTATGCCGAAAAGCAGCGTGGGTTCCACGGGGCTCCCGACCGATGATGCACTGCTGGCTTGCTACCCCGTGGATGATATCAAAGAGACAACAAGTTGTGAGCTACACATGAAACTGAAGAACATATCCATGAAGGTGGCGGACGGCTTTGCTTTACCGAATGCACCTGAAGCAACCATCCATGGCAATCCGATTCCAGCTGGCTATGCTCGTGTCGGGGTGGATGAAGTTCTGTCGGGATATGACTCCCTAGAGCTTGACTTTCCTGGAGGTCAAGGGGAGCAGACACTGGGAGAAGTCATACGTGGTCTCATTCTATGGAGAAAGGAATGCACCGTCTTTCCAAACTCGGCACCAAGGCCACCGACTCCTCCTCCAAGTCCGCCGCGTCGGCCGACTCCACCCCACCTCAAGACGGTGCGCAGCGCGAGTCCGCCATATCAATCTCTGCCGCGTCAGCCGACTCCACCCCACCCCAAGACGGAGCCCAGCATGAATCCACAATATCGATCTCTGCTGCGTGAGCGACTCCAAAGCGGAAGAGAGCACCATGGAAGAAACCCGAGCCTCCTGCCAAAAAGAAGTTGGCTTACGAGATGACTAAGGAGGAAACCAACGAGGTCGTGGCTTCCGAAGTGAAGGCCCATTTTGCACCGAAACCGCCCCCGCTGCCAAAGGAGAAAATACCTAAGAAAGTCGTACAACACTTTGCGGATCTTGCTACACCGGCACCTGTTGAGAAAAGCCAATCAGACTATGAACACTCTATTAGCAAGTCATATCATGCACAAAAAAATAAGCAGTTGAGCCTTACAGGTAGTAATACAAGCGGGAAAACTGTTCCCCAGCTTAGAGAACAGGCAGTGCTATCGATCCCCCCGCTCAAGGTGAGTACCGATAAGGCGGTAACCGACGTCAACGCTCTTGCTAAAGAATGTGGTCTCACTGTTGAGCAACTCCTAGGCACCGAGGAACTCCCCATGGCTACTGAATTAGCATGGAAATTTGTCCCGGAACCCTCTGGTCAGGCCTGAGGAGGTCCCGCTTCTATCAACGCAAATGCGCAGATTGCATGAGTGGTACCTGAGAGAAATAAAGGCCGGGCGAGAGATGCTCATGGTGAAAGTCAATCCAGAGCATTACTTCCATGGAAACGATGTGTGGATTGAGTTTTTAGAAATTTTTCAGTTATTCAATCAAGACGCACTCGACAAATCTATCGTCAGTTGCTATTGTCTGTAAGTGATTTCTTTCTGTAATTTAAGTCTCTAGCTCAGCTCGTTCATTGCCTGTAATTATCCTCACTATATTCTTTTGTGTGGTATTATGCAGAATGAAGATTTTTGAATTGAAAAGGGATGGAGTCTATGGCATTGGGTTCATTGACCCAAATACCGTTAATGAAAAAATGTTAAAAGACCACAAAGAAGACACAGAGAAAAACTTGCTAATGTTTTTGAAGGAACTAAATACCAAACCAGAAATACTATTTCCTTACAACTTCAAGTGAGGGTTACTGTCTTGTACTACAAATTCTATTTTGCTTCCTCGATGTTAAGTGTAGTTGATGAGTTATGCATGCCCGCTTATACAAACGTGTGCGCAGTTTCCACTTGATCCTGCTAATCATTAGAGTTGACGAGGGAACTATTGAAGCACTGGACTCACTAAGTAGAGACCCTAAAGAATACAGCAGCCTGATTTTGATGCTCGACAGGTAATTTCAATCATTATCGCACTATGTCGGCCTCTTTAGTTCATTTCCTGATATCAAGTAATTAATAACTCCTTTATTCATTTTCTTTGCCGGGCAGGGTTTGGAGAAGGTTCATCAAAGAGGTTGTCGGTGCATGGGAACCAAAGCTGAAATGGCGACGGTCCAAGGTAATTAAGTAGTACTAGCTACGTCCGCGCATCTCTTTAATTCTAGTTTCAATACCATTATCATGCTTGATTATTATCTGATTGAGTTCTATTCTCACTACTGGAATCAGCAACTCTGCCGTCCGCCATGGCTGACGGCAAAGGCATGCATTGCGGACGGCAAAGGTCTTTGCCGTCAGCCAGCAGACGGCAACACATCCGGCTGAACAAGCTCCGGTAAAGGCCACTTTGCCGTCTGCTGGCCGACGGGAAAGATGCAAAGGTCTTTGCCGTCTGCCAGCAGACGGCAAAGGGCATGGACGGCATACGTGGCAGCTTAGGTCCGTTAAGGGGTTAACGGCGTGCTTTGCCGTCTGCTGGCTGACGGCAAAGATGCAAAGGTCTTTGCCGTCAGCCAGCAGACAGCAAAGCTGCCAAATAGGCTAGCCTAGTCCACCCCGGGTGCACAGGTAGCTGCCACGTGGCATCTTTGCCGTCTGCTGGCAGACGGCAAAGACCTTTGCCGTCTGCCAGCGGACGGCAAAGAGGCTGTACAACCCCTGTTTTTCTGTTTTTTATTAAATTCATTCAATTTCACAGAATTTCACATATATATATATATATATATATACACATTTGAAAATACTTTCAACAAGCATAAGAACACATATACATACCAAATCATATCCTTGCCATATGGATATGATCATCCAACACATATATATACATACCAAATGAAAAGTCCATATGCAACATATATAGCTAGCCAACATATCCAACAACAAGCATACAATGGTTTCATCCATACATACATATATAGGTAGCAAGTTTCACATTGTTCATCCTACAAAATCAAAACAAAAAGGAAGCACAAGAAGAAGAGTAGACTCCATCAATGCAAGCTTCCTCATTGAAAGCAAATCTGCAAATTGGGAAAGAAGAAAGTTAGAAGAAGAAGAAGAAGAAGAAGAAGAAGACTAGAAGAAGAAGACTAGCTAGAAGAAGAAGAAGAAGAAGAAGAAGAAGAAGACTAGAAGAAGAAGAAGAAGAAGAAGAAGAAGAAGAAGAAGAAGAATTTTTATTCTCTTTCTTTTTCTCCTCTCCTCTTCTTTATCTTCTTCTTCTTCTAACTAAGGTAGGTAAAAATGCCATTTTTTAGCTAAGCTAGGAAAAAATGCTAAGTGTAGGTCATTTTAGAGCTAAGCTAGGTAAATAGGTCATTTTGGAGCTTAGTAAGGTTATTATGTCATTTTCGAGGATGATGCCATTTTTGAGCCAACTTACGTAAGTATAGCTCATTTTTTATCTAACTTAGGTAATTATGCCATTTAGGAGGAAAATAAGCTAAGTATGCATTTGTTAAGAAAAACACTAGAGAAAACGTACCCTCATCACAACAAATGCGATGAAGATCGCAACTAAGGTAACAATTGATCCAACGGCATAATGATACCAAACCTCATTATCAATGGCATATTTTCTAATCTTCTTAATCTTCAAGCACATTGCATCCATCTTCAAGCGCATTGCGTTCATCTTCATCTTGTGATCATCGACGACATCGGCAACATACAACTCCAATGTCATCTTCTCTTTTTCAATTCTTTTAATTTTTTCTTTCAAATACTCATTTTCTTTTTCAACTAAATTTAACTTCTTGACAAGAGGGTCGGTTGCAAATTCCGGTTCACATACCTCCTAGATTAAAATATCTCTATGTCAACTTGATGGCCATAATTGTCATAAATGCGAAATGCAACAAATAGTTATAAAAGAGAATTTACCACATCCGAATCATAAAGCGGGCGAGGGCCGACGGGGACGGATATCAAGACCATGGTACTATGTATAAGAAACAATCATACAAAGTAAGAAAATTATACAAGTAACTATATAAATCATACAATCATACAAGAAAATGGCAAGTGTAGGTCATTTTAGAGCTATCCTAGTTAAAATCGGTCATTTTGGAGGTAGGTAAGGTTATTTTGTGGGGGAAAATAAGCTATGTCAATGTCATTTTGGAGCTAAACCAACATTATCATGCCATTTTTTACCTAAGTATGCTAAGTATGTCATAAATGAACTAAACAAGCTAAGTATAGGTCATTTTGGAGCTATCCTAGGTAGTTATGCCATTTTTTAGCTAACTAAGCATATTAAGTCACTTAGGAGGAAAAATGCTAAGTATAGGTCATTTTATAGCTATCCTAGGTAAAGTATGTCAGTTTGGAGCTAAGTCATTTTTGAGGAAAATAAGCTAAGTCAATGTCATTTTGTTGAATACCTAATAACATGAACTAATTAATAATATATATGTACATAATAATAATTGAATACCTGACATTACTAATATTAATCTTCATCGTCTATATATGCTCCGGGATCAATAAATGCAGAATCATCATCACTATCAGTAATGACGTGCTCATCAGCATAATCAATAAATGCATCAACATGTGGAAGTCCTCCTTTATGTAATCGGTCAAGCATTGACAGGTCATCCGTAGCAGTAACCTGTTCTTCTTCCATCTCTTCTTGTTGCGGCTCAGGGGTGAAGTCGGATTCACTGTCGCTGTCTACCTCAATGTTCTGGGGTGAAGTAGAGCGGTTCTTGAAACGTTTTTTGGAAACACGTGTTTCTTGGAAGAATTCTCCTTCATATGTTTCTGGGTTAATGTGAGGGTCATAATCATCTTCATTGAGGGGAGGTGGTCTAAAATGTGGCGGCACAACATAAACGACATCCCAACAATTCAGATTTGGATCAGTTTGGCAGGCCAACGGTAGATAGAAAACTTGGGTCGCCTGTTGAGCCGTAATATAGACATCGGGAACATCTAAATGGGTGCTTTGTTTGATTTTGACTAGCCCTATATGTTCATGAGTCCTTCTAGTCTCCTTTGGCTGGAACCAATAACATTTGAAGACTACGACGTTTGGTGGGTTTTCACCAAAGAATGTAAGTTCATAAAATGCTTCAACTCTTCCATAATACTCGACCCCTCCTTCGCCGACAGCGGAGACACAACAATTTGTAGACTTTCGGTCGGCCATAGATAGCTCTTTGCCAAAAGTACGAAAGCGATACCCGTTGATGTCGTATTTGTCAAATGAACAGACCTTATAGTCAAAACCATTTGCGACTTGTCTCAATTCGCAGTCCATAGACTCTGCATTAGCCTACAAGTTTAATATGAAAGGATTGTTGCATTAGCCGCAAACTAGACGAAGAAATGAAATGGTCTAATGGAAATTACCGTTTGTTTGAACCAAGAGATGAAACCGGGATAGCCTCCTCCATGCTTTGCCAGAAGCTCATACTGTTCGATGGAATCCTTTTGGATCACCGCTCCATCCGAGAATTTGGCGACGTATCGACTGTATCACATATCCGGGAATAAGAGCATTTCAAAGGAATTAGAAGTTGCGAAACAATGTACCGAGAACTTACTCGATGTACGGCCGCACTTCTGTTAGGTTGTTCAAGATATATAACGAAATGGTCCACCATTCATCGACATCCAACGCTATTGCTTTCGAAGCACCGGCTGGTGCGAGCTTCCCTTTGAATAGGCTGAGGTTGGATCAACCTTTTTCACGGTCGCCATCGTTGTACCGAGGCTTTGGATTATGCAAATGACGATTCTTGGCTTTGTAGTGTGCTGTCACGAAGTTTGCAGCCTCCTCAGTAAGGAATGCCTCGGCCATCGATGCTTCAATTCTACGTTTATTTTTACATTTTGCTCGAAGCGTCTTCTGCATCCTCTCAGTTGCGAAGCACCAACGATTTTGCACGGGCCCCCCCAGTCTTGCCTCGGTCAGGAGATGCAAAATCAAATGATGCATTGGATTAAAGAATCCCAGTGGAAAGATCTTTTCTAACTTGCTGATCAACTCCGGCGCCAACTCTTCCAGTTCGTCTAGCACGTCAGGCGATAGTTCTTTCGCACAAAGAGCACGGAAGAAATAGCTCAGCTCTGCCAGTACTAGCCATTCATCCTCAGGGATAAAGCCACGCAACATCACCGGCATTACCCGCTCAAGCCATATGTGCCAATCATGACTCTTCATACCAAATATTTTCAATTTGTCAAGACACGCTCCCCTCTTTAGATTCGCTGCATACCCATCGGGGAACATCAACTGCATTTTCACCTACAAGATCATTTCCCTCATAGCTGGCCTTCCAAGATTGAACCATTCCTTTGGCTTCCTCCAGTTCTTCTTTCCTTTCGGTTGTCGCATGTTTTGTAACGGTCTATCACATAGAGCCTCTTGATCGACTCTAGCCTTAGGGTTATCCTTTGACTTCCCCTCTATGCCGAACAATGTACCAAAAAGGGCCTCGGCGATATTCTTTTCAGTGTGCATCACGTCGATGTTGTGTGGGCAAATGAGGTCTTTAAAGTAAGGCAGATCCCACAAGCATATCTTGTGAGTCCAGGCGTGTTCCGAATTATACCCTTTTAAATATCCTGGACGCTCTGGATTAGGCTCGAGAGCGTTTAACTGATCCAGGGCCTATTGGCCTGTCAATGCAGGTGGTGCAGAGTTTTTGACAACTCTACCTTTCATGAAATTTTTCTTGTCTTTTCTAAACTTATGGCCAGGATCCAGGAACTGTCTATGCAAGTCGAAGCAAGAATACTTGCGACCCGCCTACAGCCAACGGAACTGAAGAGCTGCCTTGCATGTGGGGCACAGGAACCTTCCATGCACACACCAGCCAACGAATAGCTCATACGCCGGCAAGTCATGCGTCGAGTACATGTACCACACATGCATTTTGAAGTTTTGTTTTGTAGCGGCGTCATATGTCTTGATCCCATTATCCCAAGCTTCTTGCAATTCATCCTTAAGCGGCTGCATGTACACATTCATATTCTTCCCCAGATAGTTGGGCCCTGGAATTATCAACGTCAAGAAAATGTTCTTTCTTTTGATAATCTCTCCTGGGGGGAGATTGAGTGGAATGACAAGTACAGGCCAGCAACTGTATTGGGTTGCCGTCATACCAAACACTTGGAACCCATCCGTGCTAATGGCGACTCGAGGATGCCTTGGATCTGCTGCTTTGTCCTTATGTAAAGCATCGAAGTGCTTCCACGCAAAAGTGTCTGAAGTGTGTCCCAACATCGGATTCCCATCTGCATCTAGTTCGGTTCTTTTGCCCAATTTATGCCACGTCATCTGTCTGGCCGTCTCTTCGACCATGAAAAGACGTTGAAGTCTTGGTATGATTGGCATATACCGAAGAACATTAACTGGGATTTTGGTCTGACTCTTCTCACCCATACCGTTGTCTACCACAACATAGCTGGAAGACTTGCAAATGGGACAATAGTTGAAGCCCGCATACTCAAGCCTAAATAAGGCACATCCATTCTAACAGGCATCTATCTTCTCATAGGGCATCTTAAGCGCACGTAGGATTTTGTCCGACTGGTACAGGTTTGCTGGCAATACATGGCCTTTGGGTAGAAAGCGTCCAAATATCATCATCATCGCGTCGTAGCATTCTCTGCCCAGGTTGAACTGAGCCTTGAGAGCCATTACTTGCGCGATGGCATCCAGCTGACAAAGCTCAGTGTGCTCGTGGAGAGGACGGTTTGAAGACTCCAACATTTCATAGAAGGCCTTTGCAGATTCCTCCATCTCATCGTCCGAATCCCGAGCATCATCAAAGTCTTGCACCATGTCTTCGATCCCGGTACCATGCTCGTCGGTGCGACGACGAACCACCTCACCTCTGGCACGTTGGGCAGACTCACCATGAAATGTCCAGACCGTATAATTAGGCGTAAAACCCCACTTCTACAGGTGTTTGATCATTTCAATCTCTGACCTCTTATGATAGTTGTCGCAATCGATACAGGGGACCAGGTTGTTTTCTGTCCATTTGCAAATGCGGCTATCACAAACCCATTGATTTTTGTTATCCATTCATGGGTCATGTCTTTCTGACTAGTGTGACCGGTGTACATCCACGCACGATCACTCATCTTGCCTAGCTACTGGACACACAAGAAATATATACATAATTCAGCAAACCATATTCATCAGTTAATAGAGTTTGTCAGTTTTATTACGTCCATGCAACCTAGACGCTAGTAGGTAAAGATAGGTCCTAATCCCACCCGATCGAGTATGTGTAGATTGGGTTCGTTTTCCCATGCTCTGCTCCGGATCCGACGCAAAATTTCGGCAGCACCTCCCTGCTATTCTCCTGATACACGTCTCGGCAATAAGCAGAGAGGATGTGTACCCGGAGAACAATAGGGAGGCACTGACGAAATTCTGCATCGGATCCGGAGCAGAGCATATGGGAAAACGAACCCAATCTACACATACTCGGGCTGTCCATGGATAACGTTGGACAATTCGAAAGAATCACGGTTATAAATATGCTAATGCATGCATATTTATACATGTAACCCTTTCGAACGGGAGACGCATAGTGGTCACGCATACTGATGATTGAAGACACCTATAGCTAGCAAGTTTCATCGGCACGAAGACCGAAACAGAGCAAATGAAGGGGGGAGGAGGAGATGTCATTTGTGCTCACCCACGAATGCAGGGGCGGAGCTCGTTGAACACTAGACCCTCGCACCGACGAAAAACTGCACATTTAAATCGAAAGATGAGTAACATAGCAATATTGTTTTTTCCGTCAACCTAACTAAATATTTATAACAGGACGAGCGGGTTAGGGGGTTCCTCGACGTCGATGAAACCCTAAATAGCAAGTATCATCGGTGCGAGATACATGTGGCGCTCGGCGTTGAACACTAGATCCACATCGCACAAGTGACACCGGCGCCCGGTGTCCCGCGCGCAGCAATAGTTCTGGGGGCCGATGACGGTCGAACACCTTGGCAAATTTGTCTGGCAGCCTCTGCGATGAGGATTAAAGCCAAGTTTTGAAACTTCAAACAACCAAACCGACTTCAGTTGGTTTGGTTGTTTGAAGTTTCAAAACTTGGCTTTAATCCTCATCGCAGAGGCTGCAAGACAAATTCGCATAGGTGTTCGACCGCCATCGACCCCGAGAACTGTTGCTGCGGGACGCCGGACGCCGGCGTCACTTGTGGGACGTGGATGTAGTGTTCGACACCGACGGCCACACGTATCTCGCACCGACGATACTTGCTATTTAGGGTTCCATCGACGTCGAGGAACCCCCTAACCCGCTCATCCCCGGGCGCCCTCTGGTATGGCGACGCACGGTCGACGGGTCAGCACTCGGACCGGGGGATTCTCGGCATGGGCGACGGCGTCGGGACCGGCGGGACCCACTGGCTCCACCATCTCTCCCCTCGGTGACCGGCGATCCAAGACCCTCTTCTTTTTTCCTTTTTCCTCTTCTTCTACTTATTCTTCTTTTTTTCAACTTTCTTCTTCTTCTAATTATCTAAACCTAAACCTAGCACTAACCTAATCCTACCACTAACCTAAACCTATTAATAACACCTAAACCTAAAAAGCAAATAACAGTAGAAAAAAACAAAAAAAAGTTCACCTTGGCTCCGGCGGTGGTGGAGGAGGCGGCGGGGCGGGGAGCCGGGGCGGCGGGGCGCCGCCGGGGCGGCGGGGCGGGGCGTCACCGGGGGTCGGGGCGGGCGCAGCTCGGGCCCGGGGGCGGTGGCGCGGGTGAGGTGAGGGCCAAGAGAGAGAGAGAGGGGTGGGGCGCGGGTAAGGTGAGGGCCGGGAGAGAGAGAGGGGAGAGAGAGAGGGGCGGCGGCGCGGGTGAGGTGAGGGCCGGGAGAGAGAGAGAGAGAGGGGAGAGAGAGAGGGGTGGGGCGCGGGCGCCGGCCCCTTTTCAGTTAGGTCACAGCTCTTTGACGTCTGCTAGCAGACGACAAAGAGCCTAGCTAGTGGGGTGGGGCCGGGGGGAAACGGCCATTAAAACGGCCACTTTCTTTGCCGTCCGACAGCAGACGGCAAAGAAAGTGGCCATTAGGTCGTTCTCGTTAGTGGGCCACCCACCCTCTTTGCCGTCTGATAGCAGACGGCAAAGCTTCTATGCCGTCAGCTAGCAGACGGCAAAGAGGTGGCTGATGGCAAAGAGCTTATTTGCCGTCAGCTAGTTCTTTGCCGTCGGTTTTCTAGAAACGGATGGCAAAGAGCTTCTTTGCCGTCCGCCAGCTGACAGCAAAGAACTAGCTGACGGCAAATTTGCTGATTCCAGTAGTGTCTCGTAAAGTGCATGAGGTAGGAAAAGGGGACTAATTTATGTGCATACTACGTTTGCGAGAACATTCGCTTTATGACCGAAAGGAGCAGAGATGCAAGACATCTTTGGGTACGTAAACACTATTCACAATTTTTTTATCATGATCTAATATATATACACACAACTAATAGATTATTATATTGATCTCCTTCTTTAAAGATGGTGGAGATGCGGGATAGGCTCCTAGCAAAGGACCGCATACGAGCACTTCAATAGGAAATTGCAGGATTTTTGCTTGAGCAGGTCATACATTCCGAAGGAGAATACCATTACACCTAATGCCTGCATGTAATGATCTGCAAATTATAGGAGAAATTGTATATACCAAATTGTATATATATATGTGTATGCATGGTCATACGAGAAATTCTATGATATATGATTGGTCGTACGAGAAATTCTATATATTATATATGCATGACGTGTATAGTATGTAGTAGCGTAAAATATGTTTGAAATGAAAAAGAATTAAATGGAAAACAGCAAATGAAAAGGAAAAATAAACCATAAACCCTAAAACGCTAAACCCCTAAACCCTAAACCTTTAGTCCTGGTTAGTGGCACCAACCGGGACTAAAGGTCCCCAGCCCCCGGCGCGCGCTGTCGGCCACGTGGAAGGGATTTAGTCCCGGGTCGTGGCCAACCGGGACTAAAGGGTGGGGGCCTTTAGTCCCGATTTATTTGTCCCAGTTGGTGAACCGGGACTAAAGGCCCTTCCCAACCGGGACTAAAGGCCGGTTCTCCACTAGTATCAGCACTGGATTGTCTTCTACGTTAACTCTCTGCCACATTCCTTGTCAAGGATCTTGGTGCCCTTCGCTATTTTCTTGGTATTGAAGTGCTTCCCAATTCCAGGGGAATGACTCTCATACAGAAGAAGTACGCTCTTGATTTGCTACAGCGTACTGACATGGCCAATTGTAAAGCAGTTTCAACACCGATGTGTACTCATGAGAAGCTCAACAGAGACATCTGACACCGGCTGAATGAGGATGGAGCATTCAGATACAGGAGCTCGGTGGGAGCTCTTCAGTACCTAACCTTGACATGGCCTGACTTGTTGTTTGAAGTAAACAAGGCCTGCCTATTCCTGTCATGTCCCACTGATCTTCACTGGGAAGCGGTCATGCGCATTCTTTGCTTTGTAAAGGGTACAGTGGCTACAAGTTTGACTGTTCGACGATCATCTTCCACTCTGCTAAGTGTGTTTACAGATGTTGATTGGGCCGGTTGTGGTGACAACCGCCGTTCGACTGGTGGGTTCGCGGTGTTCTTTGGACCCAACCTCATTTCGTGGAGTGCACGGAAGCAGCCGACAGTCTCGCGATCGTCAACCGAAGCAGAGTATAAGGCATTGGTGAATGGTACAACAGAGGCTAAGTGGCTACAGTCATTATTGAAAGAGTTGCGAGTTCCTCAACCTCGAGCTCCTGTTTTGTGGTGTGACAACCTCGGTGCGACGTACCTCACAGCAAATTCTATGTTTCATGCTCACACCAAGCATATTTAGGTAGACTTCCACTTTGTGGGAGAGAAGGTAGCCATGGGAGATCTTGAAGTCCGGTTCATCTCTTTAGCTGACCAAGTGGCAGATGCGTTCACTAAACCACTCACGAAGACGATGCTAACTCGGCTGCGTTCCAATCTCAACCTTTGTATAGGCTGAGATTGCGGGGGAATGTTAAACAACTATGTAGATTATGTTCGCCGAGGCTAACCGTATTGGCGCATATCCTTGTATAGCACGCCATGTATATCTTGTAGTTACTATTCTATAATTCAGTTGTAACAACTCCATCCGATGCTTATCGCCTGAATATAAATACATGGCCAGCCCAATGGGGTAGTTCATAGCAAACATCTTTTCTGACTATCCGCACACAGTTCCCAAGGCTAGAGAAGGTATTTGCACACTCTAATTTTTTTCTCAATCTTTTCTCAACTTGGAGAACAATAATATCATAAATACATGTTTCATTTTGTTGCACTGATTGAGTTTCAGCATCTTAAACTATTAATTAAATACGTTGAACCACCTACTAGACACTTCTTTTATGCAATTCACATGAATCAATTCCACTACTCATCATGCTTATGTATGATATGTGAATTAAATAACTTCTAGAAAAGGAAACAGTCATGTCCAGATCTTCACTCAACTCAGCTCTCTGGTAGGGCATTCTTCCATGGCAGGGCAGTTTTCCCATGTCACAAGGTGCTCTGGAAAGCCAAAGTGCCCCTTAAGTTTTATCACTTCATCTGGTTAGTGTTAGATCTGCAGGATCTTTATAGCATAAGTTTGAACCACAGAATAATTAGGAGATGATTATTACCTTTGTCTTGAGGTCCTATCGTCTCCTCCTTAATCTATTGGAGTAACCATCCTATCCCCTTAATCCTTCACCACCTAGAACTTAGTCTGATGGATGTGCAGGTCCTTCCCAGTGCTGGCTATGCTTGCTTGATCAGTAGCAATAGAGAGAGAGAGAAGTAAGTGTATGTGTGTTTGCTAGCTAAGAGCTACTGCCTGCCACACCGCTCCCTTATCCTTTTATCTCTCTTTTCCATTACAGCATAGTGCACCAGGGGGGCCAACACCTGGTTGGAGCAGAGATGCCCCTGATCAGGGCAGCACAGCTGGTTAGATAGCTACAGTGGCCACCACCTACTGTAGCAACCGCCTACTGTAGCTCGTCAGATATTTTCCATAAGTTTAGGATTTAGATCATAATAACCAGCCTTAAGCATAATATCCAACATTCTCCCCCTTGATCGTAAGGCTAAACTTATAAGTCCACTTCTCGACGAAATGGCACATGAGATAACAGGATTGAAACGGCCAGTTATTACCGCAGAACCCAGTTACTACAATATACCATCTCATCTTGAAATGGAACTTCTTTACCTTAGGAGCTCCATAATCTTAATTCTTACTTGAAAAAAAAACCTTACGAGCTCATTTCTTTGTTGGAACTTATACAGAGGCAATAAAATGCAATGGTCAATTAAGTACCATCGATCTATTTGTCCACAGTACATCATTCCATCGAAGAAACAAACCCGTCTTAGGTTTATGGGGAGATGGTGTTACAATCGTCCCAAGAGTGCAATTTATCTTCATATATATTCTTGAGCATATCCTTATGCGCGCGCCCTTGAAAGGAAGAGAAATATGTTTTGTTTCCAGAATCATAACTTGTCCCTTAATAATAGGCTGCCATTTAATCTTTATGCCGGCAATATTAGAAGGCAAGCCTCTTGAAATATAATGCTTAGCTTTAATACCTTAGCATAACACTCATGAATTAATCATCAAGACATTAAACTTAAGTGATGCTCAACACTTATGCCTTAGATTTAATAATTATTTGCTGAGCCTTAAAACTCAATTCATCAAGGACTTGAATATGTTTGATTCTGGAATTAATCTTTCACAATGTCATAGGTCTGAAAGATACCTTTTGACATGTTACTCGAATAATCTGCACTCTTACATAATAAGTTCCGGGATAAATAATCTTAAGAAAATTCCTCATTCTTTAAATTCATATGGATCAGGGACATAAATCCATATCTTAAAAGTTTGGGATTAAAACATGCCACAACTTTAATTTGCATTCTTGATGATGTCTTAAAAGAATTGGGTAAAGCCATTCCACAATATGGCTCCCCCGCAAGGGTGAAACTTTTGTGGATAAAATTTTCATAAATTCACACCTTGCCAAAACCTTAGCGGTCCACAACATGGTGGTCACCATCATATTTAAAATGTGAGCATGCAATCCCTTAGCGTGATATATAACACGCATAATTACTTTAGTGCTTATGCCAACAAGGCAAAGCTTTTCCTCAGCAATTTTCCAGGGGTCGAGTCCTGGACTTTTATCTGCCAGTTATCCCGGTCTCAAAACTTAAAGGGCGCATAATAACTTAAGCATTAGCGATAACATAAGAAAACTTATCGCCCTTGAGGGAGTGAGCATAAATCTTTAGGATGAACTTTAATACTCCCCTTAATGGACCAATCTTAGTGAATCTTTCAAATGCAAAGAACATTACTAAGATTAATTTAGTACCCCGAGGAAAAAACCTCGGGTCTTATGCAATATCCCTATTGCCTATGGTCAACATAATATTGACCAATCATAAATTCCTTATTAAACTTATTTCTTATTAAGCTTTGTACCACTATTAGATACTCATTGCCTCAAGATTAGTTAATCATTATGACTGATTCCTTATTATGCAAAAGGACAAAATTTTATGAAATTTCCATCTCTAAAATGGTGATCACACGTCACCTTTTAATAATTTATTCCCTCAAACTCCCAGACACGTTAAATATTTTCCAACGGGTCTTTTAACAAGACGTGTTGCTTGGAACTTAAGAGAAACTTTGCCAAGGATTACCTTGGCTGTCTGGGAGTTAGGAATAGCTCCTTTAATGGTATCCAATTATGGAGCTCTTAATTGCCATAAAGCCCTTATGATTTAACTGCTCTCCCTTTAGCTTTTCAACATCATACTCTATTTCAGGATATCATAATTTTCATTGTCCTCCTTTAGTGCTTTAAGAGGATCATTATAGAGAGTATAATTAAATCTTTTATCTTGCTTAGGAGAAAGACTTATGCAAGATTTATCACTTAATATGACATAAACATCAGAGGGAACATAATGGCCAATTATACGACATTAATATTAAAAGAACAATTTAATTGTTCTTAATCACCATAATCATCATGCACTAAGGGGATAATAATAACAATACTCCTAAGAGATGGAATAAAAGTGGTACTTAACAAAAGCTCAACTTTCATTCATAACTCTTAGCCATAATTCCATAATTCTAATTCTTAGCATTGCTTAAAAAACAGAAAGTAAGAAGTGGAATTTAAATTTAAACATATCAACATACCTCGGAAGTTCAATTGCTCCCCCTCGAAATGTGGACGGAGCTACTGCTCAACATTTTGACGAACTTCCATAATAAGTATTCCACTTTTTAGAGGAGAAGTCCATAAAACTCATAACATAAATAGATGATAAAGAACTTTATATTTTTTGTGCTAATGGAAAATTTCCATAGCCTTTAACATTAACCTCTAGTCCAACTTAAAAGACTTCACCTCAGACCTTTTCGTCCATGAGGCCATAATAACATCATACTTATGATATCCAATTTTCTTATGGATACAAATTTCTTTGAGCTTAATTCCAGTCCACTTTATGTGCTTTATCGTAAATAACATAATAAAGTGAACTGAAAAGCTCCGTAAATTCATCATGTCTCAAACCTTAAATCTTGAGTATTCTTATGATCAATATGATCTCATAAAATTTTAAGAAGCTTTTCAAGCTATTTTCATCAATGCCAGGATTAACTTTATTATGACTGAACTAGGGAATTGCTCCCCCTGAACTAGGGAACTGCTCCCCCAGATCCTTACTGGCATACTCCCTAGATTCTTTACTGGGTTTTGCTCCCTTAAACGTAAATAAACAAGAAGCCTATTGGATTCTTGTTAATACCTCAGTAGTCAAAGTTTCTTTAACGGGAGCTCATTAGATTTTCATTATGCATGACCTCGTGAAAAATAATATATATACATAAACTTAAATCATTATTTATGAGAAATATTAAATCAGCCGAAAACATTATGGCTGAATTGAAAAACATTAGCAATAGGGATAAAAATGCATGATCACAAAATGCGATAGTGATCATACAAAACATAATTCCTCATGTAAACATTAATCTTTAGGGAATGACACATGTATCCAATCAACTTTGGTCTGAATGAATTCACGTGTCACAACTTTATCCCAAAATAACATTAAGTATCCAATTAAAATTTCTGTTTGATTCCATCTTAATTGGAGATGACTTAATTGTCATAATAATGATCACAAAAGCTTATAGCTTCAAGAATTAATTGATCTAGGAATTAATCAGATGATTTATGGCTATAACTAAAACTTAATGAATTTATATGTATATATAGCCATGAGTCATATCATTAGTCAGAGGCACTTAATTACGGAAGCATATAATTTAATTGCGAGCATAAGTTTACAATAACTTAATAATCAATTAATTGGTTTATATCCTTTATTCAATTCCCCAAAAGTACTTTAATATTTGTGGCCTGTTTCAAAATTGTCCGGAAGCCTTATACATTAGTATTCTTTCCCAGATCATAAACTTAATTTCGTTGGTCTAATCCACATCAGCTTTGGCCAGAAGTGAACCAGAACAACAAAATTTTGTGATCAAGTATTCATTAATCAGCTTTGGCCAGAATAATAAATACCAGTCACACTTTATTGCCTCTTATTGTTCAAACTTTTTCACTGATCTAGCTCACATCAGCTTTGGCCAGAAATGAGCAAGAGCAGCAAAATTTTGTAGCCAGATATTCATCAACCAGCTTTGGCTAGGATGATAAACATCAGCCACACTTAATTGAAATCATGTCTCTTTATTCTTCTTTTACTGAACTGGTCCACATCAACTTTGGTCAGAGGTTGACAAGAACAATAAAATTTTGCAGTCATGTACCCATCAATTAGCTTTGGACAGAATGGTAAATACAGACCACACTTAATTAAATAGAGACATTTAATAAAATAGGCTCATTAATTATGCATGACTTAAGGACAAAAATTTCTTTAGTGGGTAATAAGTTATGACAATCCATGGTTTGATTGAATATAACCATGAAAAGTCAACATTAGGTATTCTTTATGCCCAAAAAATTAATCATAATTCAAATCAAAAGCCACTTAATTTCTTAAATCAATCATTGATTGAACTTTGGGGAACATCATTATCATAAAGGCCTCACTCAAAGAATGATATATTATTTGAGCAACAAATCTTAATTATCTTAGGGTCATTTCATAATTAGCAGAATTGTTCATAAAGAGCATAAAAGCCCCAATTTAATTTAGTTGCTCAAAACATTATTTAATTGAGGCCATATTAAATTAAAACTTAAAGCTCTTTAATAAGAAAATAATTAGAGAAGCAGATTATAAGCTTAGATGGAATAACATTATTTTGAGATCAAGACACAATAATAATATGTTTTAAAGACAATTCATCATAATGCATAATTGCCTTAGGAACAATTAAACATAATTCATAATAAATGATGCCACGATTATATTCAAACATGATAATAAATGAAGCATAAGAATATTGCTTAATAGTAAAAGAGCATAATAAGATTGTATTAAAATAACTAAGCATGGCACATAAAAACATGAGGAGAAACAGAATGCTAGAAAATACCTAGTATAAATAAGCATAATATACCATGCATAGTTTTAGCCCTAATACTCACTTATTTTAGCCCAAAGAATTAATACTTAAAAAGAAAATAAATAATTTTTCCTACATCAAAATTGGCCCATTATTATTAGACATTATTTTGGCATAATTTGAGAATTATTAACAGTGCATAAATATCATATCATAATACCCTTATTAACTGGAAAAATGCACTGGAAATAATCAAAATGCCCAAAACAGTATTTGGCCTGCAGGAGCCCATTAGAATATTTGGCCAAGTAACAAAATTCCCTGGAAAAGGAAAAATTGCAACGGGCAAATAATCCTAGGCCAGGGTCATAGCCGAAAACCGGCCCATTAATAGTTGCTGCCCCATCTGGCTCTCCCCACTTATTACCATCCGTCGATCCCGATCGAACAGTCGAGATGGAACGGGGCGTCGAACAAAAACGACTCGCGAGCAGCCTCCCCCCGGAACCCTAGCTTCATTCCTTCCTCCCCTTTCTCTACGCTTCCGACGGCGAGCGAGAGCGCGTGAGAGATGTAGCGGCGACGAGCACCGGCGCATCGGGGAGGAAGACAGCAGCGTCGTCCAGGCCCCCTCGTCGGACCTGCGTGCGGCTTTGGCTAGCGCGCAGCTCCGTCGAGCGGCTCTGGGCGGCGCCATTGGCGAGGCGACGGCGCGCGTGCAGGAGTCCCTGCGTCGGCGTCGGCCCACCTTCGCCAACTCCGGCATAGCGGCAGGATTCCATCGCGGACGAGCACACGAGGAAGCACAGCCGCCATCCATTGCGGTGGACGGCGTGGCCGCTTCGGGTACGAGCCCAAGTGCGCCCGCATGGCTGAGTGGATGACTCCAGCGCCGTAGTGGCCAGCGACGGTGATGATGCCCTTAAGTTAAGCGTCCACCACCTTTAGGATTCTTAACATTAATGTTAGGGTTCCAGTACTTTAGGAAATTAGGGGAATTTCTGCTTCTAGGGTTTCAGATTTTGGGGATTTTCCTTAGGATTTGCTTAGTTAACTCATCCCCACATTAGTTCATGCTTTAACTAAAATGAAAGCATCAGAACAGGAGCAAATCATGTAATTTCTTTAGCTAAGATTTCAGTTTTGGGAAATTCTTTAGTGTTCACGCATAATTAATTCATTTCCCCTTTAATTCATAACATGAGCTGAAACCATAGCAACATAACAGGGGTAATCAAAGGATTTCTTCAGCTAGGGTTTCTGAAAATTGGGGATCTTGCATAAAAGTATCAATCCCCTTTAGTTCTTCATTAAAATGAAACCCCATAACCTCATGAAATCTGTTAGGGCTAGGGTCTTTAGAGATTAGGGCTAAATTAAATAGATCAAGCTTAAATAGGAAGAACAGCTTAACACTATAACTTAAACTTGATGAATCAAGCATGATCTTGAGATCATAATAGGGTTCAAACGAATTCAGGCTATGCTCAAATGTGAGAAGCAGCTTGAATTCAAACTCAGATAGGAAGAACCCCCCATGACTTTAACTTGATCCAGCAGATCAAGCATAAACTTAAACAAAACAGGGCTCAAACTTAATGCTATCATGCTCTGGTGCCATTGTTAGATCTGCCAGGATGTTTATAGCATAAGTTTGAACCACAGAATAATTAGGAGATGATTATTACCTTTGTCTTGAGGTCCTGCCATCTCCTCCTTAATCTGTTGGAGTAACCATCCTATCCCCTTAATCCTTCACCACCTAGAACTTAGTCTGATGGATGTGCAGGTCCTTCCTAGTACTGGCTATGCTTGCCTGATCAGTAGCAATAGAGAGAGAGAGAGAGAAGTAAGTGTATGTGTGTGTGTGTGCTAGCTAAGAGCTACTGCCTCCCACACCACTCCCTTATCCTTTTATCTCTCTTTTCCATTACAGCATAATTTACCAGGGGGCCAACACCTGGTTGGAGTAGAGCTGCCCCTGATCAGGGCAGCACAGCTGGTTAGATAGCTACAGTGGCCACCGCCTACTGTAGCTCGTCAGATATTTTCCATAAGTTTAGGCTTTAGATCATAATAACCAGCCTTAAGCATAATATCCAACAGTTAGTACTGCAGCACCATTGCTGGAAAGTTGACCAGCTTGAATGCCTGCATCTACTCAAACACACGACCTGCGCGCTGTTCACAGGAGGCTGAGAGAGCGAGCACTGCTCCTGGTTGAGATAACCGTGGCAGATAGTTTTAAGTTGGACAGCTCACCGCTCAATGCGAATTTGTTGGATAAAGTCTTGTATTTATGTTTGGTCTTCTTCTTCTTCTTTTTTTTGCGAGTATATGTTTGGTCTTCTTCGTATTGGAAACAAAACGGAATAAATACTACATGTATGTAATGAAGAAGAAGACCAAACATATACTCGCAAAATAAAGATGGTTATATAAACTCAATGCGTGCTTCTTCTCTGATTGTTTTCCTTTTCTAATGCTGATGGTCAGCCTCCCTCTCACCATCCGCGTCCTCCAAGCTTCCATCCCACCTCCCCACACCACTACCGCCACCGCTCAAGGTGCTTACTCGTCGCCCTTGGCCCCTTCCCCTTCCATCCCACCCCCAACCTCTCCTGTATCCTCTGCTGACCTCCCTTCTTACTTCCTCTTGCATATGGTCTCGACGAGAAGGTCTCCGAGCTCCTCATCGAGTGCGAACCAGGATTTATTGCTTAGTACCAAAAATTAGTGCTAATTTATGAATGTGTTGATCCTAAGGTTCTGCTAATCCGTATATTAATTTTCTGGTGGCAATTTGGGCTATGTTGGTCTCCGCATGAGGACTGTGCTATTCTGTGGAACAAATATGTTGTTGCGCTGACTAATTTGTGCTAATTCTGAAAATATGCCCCTCTAATCGCCAATAATATCATGTGCAAAACGAAAATGTCATCTTTCTTAAGGACATGTAAGTGCTAATTCTGCGCTTTTCCTGCTGATATGCACTTTAGTATATCAAAATGTACACTTGATGAGGTGTTTAAATTTTCAACTCACTTAGAAAGAGGGGCAGTGCACCAGCCAACTGGCGCAAGCTGTACATTGACGGCATCCAGTCCGGCCTTCCCGTCATTATAAGTTACTAGCAAACATGCCCGTGCGTTGCAACGGGAGATAAAAAATAGCACACCCCCTAGCTTGAGAAGCATGCTCAAGACCATCCACAGACCACAGGTCTATGTCCTATATTTCAACATGTCAAACAATGGATTGATTGAGGGTAGAGTTTTTCAGGACCCTAGTTTAGACCATGTGATGTGGTCCCAGGTCAATTGATTAGGATGAACAACGCTAAGTTAAAATTATTAGTCCATTCTAAAATTTAAAATTAAATTTGGAAAAATAACATTATTAAAAGATTTGGACCTCCTCTGCCTTCCAATCCAAAATTTATAAGTAATTTAAAAAAATAACATTACCAACAAATTTAAATTAACAAAACATTAAATAAATAACCTATTGTAACAACAGCAGCAAGCAAAACCAACTTGTTTCTGTCCGGCGTCTCGCCAAGACACCCTCCCCTTCCAATTGTACATCACAATAGTTTTGACCAATTGCTTTGGCATTTTTGCTTTATTCCACTCATGGAAATAATTCATATTTTCCATGGAAGGATATCATTTTTGCTTTATTCCACTGATGGAAGAAATCCATATTTTCCACGGAACTGATGTTCAAGTACGTTAACTAATTTGATATATAGTTGCCTTTGTCGTAGTGTCCTTGTTCGACTTAATTTCTCATCTTATATGTGAGAAAGCGTGAGACCTATTGACCTTTTTTGTAGCGTCCTTGGACTCCTGGCGTCCGTTTTTTTCTGGGGTACACAGCCAAGCTAGGTAGCCCACGTACCAATCCATTCTGGAGCTGGCTTAGTATGTGAAGTTTCACACACGTATATTAACTTGTGCAATGGGATATAAAAACGCGAGGTGAGACTATTAAAAGGAACCAGTCCTATTTTAGATACACAAAGGATCCTGGTTTAGTTGGCTAGAGCGTTAGGACTTGGGTAAGGGTCGTGAGTTCTATTCCAACTCGGTGAATTATTTTTTAGCTCATCTCCAAGGTAGTTGGGCCATAGTGCAGGTTATGAGCTAAGGCCGAGGCGGTGGCGACTGCCAATTTTAATCGGGACAGGATGCCCGCGACGTACCAGCTCGAATAATTTGCTGCTGTCGCTCGGGTTTAAAATCTTTTGGGCTGCTTCGTAGTTATATTGAGTCGCTAGCTCGGCTGGCTGGCCTTGCTAGTATCCAGCATGAGGTCGGGAGTTTGATTCCCACCCGTGCTATTTTGTTTTTCGTATTTCGTTCAAAGCCTGTGCATTGTGGGCCGGCCCGTTTGTGCGTGCCTTTTATACGGTCGAGACAGAACGAAAAACGCCTGGGTCCGACGGACAAAAAATTAGCTGGGTCCCACTATAAACGAAAAAAAGTGGAGAAACGATCCGTCCTTTAATATTAGGTAGAGAGGTAGAGATGACGATTGTCAAAAAAAAAAAAGGTAGAGAGGTAGAGATAGAGATCTATCCTGTTCGTCCGTCTCTTCTGTGATCCGATTCGCACGACTTAAGAGCCACACCCATCTACGTGCCAGATGCGTGAATCAGGAGGGTGTGCAAGGAGAATTCAGCTGTGATGCGTAAAAAGGCTTCCGCCCCGCTTTATATATAAAGCAACAACACCAAGAGTACACGGCCGAACGATATAATATGGAGAGAAGGCTCTCTTACGAAGCGAATCGAAAGAAACAACAAGAAGCCAAGAACTAGCCTAACACTTCGCCAAGGACTGACTGACGACATCAAAACTCCATGGCAATGCCCCAAGGAGGGTGACGGCGCAATGCGTCGCCGCTGCCGAGTCTGAGAACAGAAAAGGGTTTTCACCCGGAGCCCTGGCACATAGACGAGACCCACGACTACACCTTCAAGAAGGGAACGATACCCATGGGTGCCGCCGTCGCCGGCGGCAAGCGCGAAGCTTTCGCTCGGGAACTCGCCAATACTACCAACAGGCGCACCAGTCACCCCCGCGGCGAGAGTCGGACTAACCCCACCAGATCCGGGCACCAACAGAGCATGCCAGAGCCTTCCGCCCTACACCCTTGATGCGAACGCCACCACCACCACGCCGCAGTCACCCCCGTCCAGGTGCATGGAGGAGCCCGCCGACCCGCAGCCCGCGGCACCCGATGGCGCTCCTGGGCGCCATCGCAAACCTCCAGAAGCAGCCCCCGGTCTGCACCGCCACCACCGCCACCACGCCGCTGCTACCTCCGCCCATCAGCAAAGAGAGAGCAGCCGACCGCAGCCCAAGCCACCCGCAGCCCGTGGCACCAGGAAGCAACAACGACCGCAGCCAAACGCCGGCCGCAACCTCCCCAGTCCGCTCCGCCACCACCGCGAGCCATGGCGTTGGCATACCCGGCGCAGAGCACAACCCCAGGCAGGGAAGCACCCGCCGGCGAGCACCCGGGCCAGCCCATCGGCCGCCATGGCAACCACGGCTGGAAGCAGCCAGCCACACCAAGCCAGGGGCCGGCCCAGGCGTGCACTCACACGAACCCGCCACCGGCGCCCTCTGCCCCCTGCACCCTGCCGCGACACGACAGCCGCCGCCGCCAGAACCGCCCTCCGCCATGAACCTTCGCACCAGCCGTTCGCAGCCCCCGCTGCCCCACGACCAGCCGGATCCACGCAGCCACTGCAGCATCCATGGCCGCCCCGCGCCGCCGGCACGGCCGTTCGCGACGCCGCCGCCGCGCCCTGCGCGAGCGTCGCGTCCCCGGGAGGCCTCTACATCCCGCGCTGCAGGGGGGCGCTAAGGAGGAAGAGAACCCCACCGCCTACGCCGATTGAGCTTTGCCGTCAGCCCCGACGAAAAGCTGACGGCAAAGAGGTCCACCGACGGCAAATTAGCTGATTCCGGTAGTGATGGGTCTTATCACTTATGGAGTATATTGGCTACCAGCCTACCGGTACAACTGAGCATGATTTACTGGCAATATATTACTGCACTACGTTATTTCCTGGTCAAGCATAAGATTTTGGGCATAAGTTCTTTTGCAATGCAAGTCGGCAAAACAAAGAAACAATTGTTTCTGATTCCAGGACACTTAAATTACCTCCGTACTGATTTCCCCTTCTGATATTTGTGGGAGATACTAGAACAATGATCTGATGTCTTCTATTGGTTCTGTATTTTTTTTACAAGAAATGCTCAAAAAGTGGACTGCAGCAGTTAAGTGCCATTCTTGATTATTTTTTTATTAGGAGCACATGCTTTTTTCTATCGCTTAGGACTATTTGTTCCCCAAATCATTCTCAAATGGTTGACAGGTGTTTATGTATCCATCAGCGTCTTCAGTTTTCCTGAACATATTTTTCCAATAGTTAAGTACACTTACCAGGAAGATGGAAATGAAATGGCCCATACGATGCTTTCACTTTATAGGTGAAGTATTCACTTTGTGCCCTTTGCGAGGTGCTCAACTATTTAATTCTGGCAAAAATTATAGTGTTGTGGAATTATTGAAGTTTGACTAGATGTTGTTCTTTTCAAAGCGTGTGCACTACATGTTGTTGACATCCAAGAATTAATGCTTCTTAAGTGATGATCATAGTATGTTTCAACGAATTAAGGAAAAGCTTCAGCCCTACATAATCAGTCCAACAATAATTTGAATTAACTGAATCTTTTTTGAAATACCAGAACATTGCTATGCTGCAGCAACCTTTTAGGTGGTGCTATTCAGTACTGCAGTTCGATGCTTACCTTGGAATTTATATGTTCGTTTGATACTTCCAGGATCTCAATGTAGGGCAGATGGCAATACTTTGGGAAGATTCATCTCTTCAGCTCACAAGATTTGTTCTTACCAATAATGGTCCTTACGAACACACCAGCCTCTAATTACCAACTAATGGTTGCATTATTTGACTACTTCCTTTCCTACGAATCATACTTCCATTTTAATATCCTTTTGTAAAACATGCTCCCATAACCTAATTACCAACTAATGGTTGCATAGTCGGACTTGCTTTCTTCCATATTAATCATGCTCCTAATTCAGTGCCAGCTAATTCACAATTATCAAATATTCATGTACCCGTTGTTTGTACCCTTTGTTTGTACGCTTTGTTTATAAATCATGCTCTGGGTTAAATAGTAAAAGGAATTAACTTTGGAATATGATGTTTTATCCTGCTAGAATAGCTGGTGCTATATCTATGTTCCAACAATGTGAATTAAGTATCGCAGATGATGTTCTGCTTTTTCATACAGGACCTTAAATATACATATGCATATGTTTTATATCAGCATTCGATAAACTCCCACAATATATACGTTTATGATATTATTTTGACATTGGGCTAATTCTGACAACTCCATCACACTAAACAAACTAAATAGTATGTCATCATTTACAAAGAATACAAAGAATGGCGCAACCAGTGGAGAAAGTGTGTACTATATCCCGGGCTTATGGTTTGCACATTTGATTATGCTTCCAGTATTCCTGCCTTAAGATTTCTTCATCAGCATGCCCTTTAAACAACAGGCAACTACATGGGTCATGGCCACAACCTAACTTCATATTACCTATAGCTTACCTATAGCTTCAGCCCTACCTAAGTTGATACTTTTATTTTTTTACAGACTTCTAGATCTTACTGGAGGCTTTTTGTGGAATTATTCGAGCTTTTTGTCAAAAGCTTATATATGTATTTCGACCGGGACAATGGTCGTATTTTGGTATTGATTGACATATGTATGTTATATATAATGTAAGCGTTCTGCTTATTTATCCTTTCTCGACTCATGCTAATAGCCAATATAGTTAGGCACCGGAGAAAGCAAATCAACCATTAGATGTAGGTTATATTATCACAATATCCTCATTGAGTTATCATACCAACTTGGATCCTCTTACATTGCATAACCTACACTAACATGCATCTCCACATAAAAAGAGCATGAGCTCTAACCAAATTTGATCGATTCTAGTTTGTTAAGCAGAGAACTTATTTACTTCATTTTTTTTGTTTGTTGTTGTTGTAATTGTTTAATAGTCATCAGATCGTTTGCATATGCAGCGGATTAGGACTTAGAGTATTGCCATTGCTCTATTCTAATGAAAGCATTTTCAGTATTAGTTTCACATGCTGCACCCATTTCTGCTTGTTCCGTCCAGTGATCATAATTTTGAACTACAAGTACAAACTGGATGCAAAATGACACTGATGTAAAATTACCCAGTATTGCTATGCCACGAAAGCAAGATAGTTGATGGTGGCAAGAAGCCATGAACCATCACCGTGCTATTACTGAAAAAGGTCATATCTATTTGGATAAGTTTAGAGGTGGAAACTTTCATATTCTATTAAAGGTTTATCGCTTAGAACATTTCTTTCGTCAAGAGATGAGCCCTAACAGGTTCTAAAACTGTACGTGGACGATCTTCAAATACCTAGATGATTATACCTGGATGCTTATTCCGCATAAACAAGACCACACTGTCATTTTAACACAAGAAAGCAAGCATCGTTCCGTAATACGAATAGCTACTGTTTGTGCTGAGTAGCAAATTCATAGTTATGGGCCATCAAGAAAAGCAAACACCCGTTCCATATGACCCTGTGGAGGTAGTAGACACTTTCACTTTGGCGAAGCACCAACGGCCCAGCGCAAGCATGCCATGGCTCCCTGTATAATGCATCACTAGAACTCCCTGCACAAAGGATTCATGAGGTGAATGAGGCATACAATTCAATGGACCATTCACCTTAACTTATAGCAGATTTTAACTATTGATCATAAGTTAATTTAATCAGTATTACCGTCTAAACTGGTACTGGATGCAGGTATCCACCACTTACCTGATGTGGTAGCACCAATTTACAATATAACCACAAGAGTTTTACGGCAGTTAAGAGGCCATGCTGCACATAACCAAGAGAAATTGAGGATAAAACAGACCGTGATCACTAAAACCGAATTTCAGGTGAGGTCACTAAATTGCGCATTTGTTTCCTCATGGACATATCGGAATTCCCAAACATCCAAATGGAAAAAGTGTATCGGTCAGACTATGAAAATTAGAAATCCTATATCAGGCACAACAAAAGCACCAGTTCAGCGACAACGATATTACTAAAAGCTGCCTTTTGTTAGAAAACAATGCCGGTTCACCTTGAATTATAAGAATTTAATCCCTATTCCAATTAAGAAACAAGTCAAGTACCCAAGCCCACTTATATGCTTCCTTAGCATCCACCCAGGAACAGGGCCGGCCCTGGTGTATGGCCAGAGAGGCGACGGCCCAGAGCCCTGGCCTGAGGGGGGGCCCATGGCCCATGATCTGGTATATATATTTAGTGTAGCCCAGCATATGAAATAGATATGGAAAAAAATTATAGAGGAAAATAAACGAGATGGGCTAGGCCCAATTCCCTTAGCCCGATTTCGAGCGATACGTGAAGCAGGCCGCGCGCGTGAATCGGTGAAATCACTAATTAAGGAGTACTCCTTCCAAAGATCACTCCCACCTCCTCAGGTTGCGACAAGTGGCACACTGCAAACGCGTCACTTGTCGTAACCTGGGAGTTTTCCCTTTTTTCGTAGATCCGTTTATTCAAAATATTTTATCTCTTAAACCGTGCGTCCAAATCTCAAACCGTTTTCACCGTTGGATTCCTCACGTCGAGATCTTCAAAACTACATCCCATGTTGATAGGTTTTGACGAACTTTGTTTCACGAAAAAAATCTGTCAAAAAAACCGGACGAAAAAACCGAACCGGAAGCACGTTTTTTTCCCTTTCAGAAAGAGGCATGGTCGTGCTTCTCGCAAAATCAAAACCATGCCTCTCGCGGAAGCAAAACCATGCCTCTCGCGGAAGAAAAAAAACGCAATTTTTTCCGTTTCCAAGAAAAAAACAGAAAACGTGTTTTTTTCCGTTTCCGAGAGGCACGGCCGTGCCTCTCGGGAAAGCAAGACCGTGCCTCTCGCGGAGCAAAACCGTGCCTCTCGTGGGAGAAAAAAAAGCCCCGCTTTTTCGCGCAAATTTTTTTTTTCGAAATTATTTTGTGGTCCAAAAGTTAAGGAAGACCGGTGGAAAACCAAAAAGCCAAAAAAACCGTTTAAAAAGCTGAAAACGCGTGCGGAAAAATAAAAAAAAATCCGAAGGGAGCGCCCAGAGCACGACATGTGGCGGCGGCTGAGAGCGCGCCAAGTGGCGCGCTCTTAGCCCACCCCCAAGTGATCGTTGGGGAGGCTCCGAAGGAGCGCTCCTTAGTTAGTTGCTCTCGTGAATCGGTCGCTCGCTTTGTTTCGTCTTCCTCTGTCCACACTGCTCAACCGTCGCTCGGCTGGGTCGCCGCCGTTCCTGTCTGCCATCACCTCGTCAGGCATGTGTGCGCCGTCAGCCGTGTCGGCGAGCCGGCCATCCGCCATCCGCAAGACCATGAGTACGCATTAATTCATCCATCCCCAACCCCAAGACCCCAACCCTAATTTTAGTACATGATTAGGGCTTTGATATATAAGTTTCTAATTTTTTGTATCCTCTTTTCTTTCATCATTTTAGGACATTAGCCTGCCTTACAATGTTGAATAAGAAGCATTTGTCGGGTGCTCAAAAAAGATGAAAAATAAAAGAAAGCGATCTGAAAATTCAATCAGAGAAGTGTTCTTTTTTGTCTTTCCGTCGTAATATGGCATTGTCCAACAATTATTATTGTCAAATCTCAAACTAAAGATGTATGGTTGAAAATTCACTCTTAATATTATGCAAATGAAATTATATATATTTGTTTATATATCAGGCACACACATTATATATGGTCTTAGGACTTAGGGGCCATGGCACCGAGTTGGGCGGCGGGGTACAGGACCTTGGGTAGGAGGCGAGTGAGAGAAAGAAGGACCACCGGCGGTGGCAGTGGCACTCGTCAGTGGCCTATATCATCCCCCTCTCAACTCTCATCTTTGTGTGTGTTGCCAAGCCGTCCATGAGCGCGTCCCACCTAGCCCCTGTAGGCTGTAGCCATTGTCTCACCTGAGCAGCGCGGCTAAGGGCGAGCGAACGAGCAGGTGCAGCAAACTGTCTGGGGTGGGGTGGTCCACACGGGTGGCCAGAGATGGGCAGGCAGCGAGCCGTAGCGGCGAGCGATGGTGGTGCTTTGCTAGAGGTGTCGAGGAGTTGTGCGGACGATGGGGAGCTAGCAGAGACAAGGGGGGTCATCAACATGGACGACGAGAGGTTGCGGGGCGGCCATGGAGCTTGCCAGCGACATCTTCCTCGCCTCCAAAACCCTCTCACCAGCACGCACGATGCCTACATCGGCGTCCTCCCACGCTCGCGTGCGCACCTCCTGAAGCTCCAGCTCCAGCTCATGGATACCTATCGGAGCGGACTGAGCTACTGGAGCGGTCCTCTATGGCACTCCAGCTCGTGGGCACCTACTGGAGCGGGCGAGCTACTAGACCGGTTCTCGCCCATGCTTGATATGTCTCAAACGTATTTATAATTTTTTCAATTGTTTCATGCCATGTTTATATCATTTTAGCACCAATTTTTATTATTTTTCTGGACTAGCCTATTAATTTAATGCCCAGTGTCAGTTGCTATTTTCTGCGTGTTTTGAGATTTTTAAGAAAATCAATTTATCACTCAGAAAAATCCCGAAAAAAATGAGAAGTTATGCATCGGGAAGCTTTCGGTGGCAACTGACGTAGTCCAGCACGTGGTGACGGTGTAATAAACCAGGGGACCTACCAAGAGCTAGCGACAGGAAGGAGCCCGGAGTGTAGGATAGACACCGGGGATCACCTTGGTGCCCAAGTCTGCCTGACAACGACCTAGATTAGATCTACCACCTGCGAAACCCTAGCCCCCACCATGCATATAAGGGGGAGGCTAGGGGGCTCTCATGGCCATCTACTCTGGTAGACTTAGACTCTCGTTTGCATCCCATCTCCCCTATTGTAATCTCTCGCACGAGGTACGCCCCACCATCAATAACAACTCAAAGCAGGATGTACGGTATTACCCCTCACCGGAGGCCCGAACCTCAGTAAATCTCCTGTGCGGCCTCCGGCCTGGTACTTCCAAGTACACTCGCTACCCTAGCAAGGGTACTGACCAGATTATGCATCGTCAGTTGGCGCCCCAGGTAGGGGCTGCAACGGCTGGAGATCAATCCCGGATCGAATCTTTTTTGGCTTCCGGCGTCGTCCTGCCGGGAGAGAGCCTAACCTTTGGCTCTTTCACTTTCACCGCAGACGAGATGGGCTGGTTCGACGTCAACCCATCGGCCCACCCTGTCCGCACAATATTCTTAGGCACAGTAGCTTTCGTTGTCGACAGCCATAAACACTTTCGCATGTGCGTCCCGCCGATCCAGCAAATTGCATCGGTGGCTTCATCAACCCTCGTCGCGTCTTTGACACCAGCCTCTGGCTCCGAAGGCACATTCGGGCTCTGAAACGCCGAAGCCGCATACCAGCAGGTGATACACGCAAGTCTGCACAACCAGATCGGCAGTGAAACCGGAACCTGGTCAGACTTGTCGAGCTACACGACGTCCTCACCCCCGACCTCTGATTCGGAGGGTGACGAAAAGGCACTAGAAACCCTAGCACTCGAGGCTAGGGCCTTGGCAACAAGGGCGCGACATTGCGGCGATCTCGTAGAAGCCCGCTGGTCCGCCCCAGCTTCGTACTTCCTCGCCATGGGTCCGCAACAACTACTTCATCAACCACATACCACAGGAGTGCATCATCGACAGGTTTGCCTCCGATTGCAGCTTCAGCACCGTCGGCCTCATTTCATTCTCAGACAATGAGAGCAGCAAGGCTAACGTGATCGCCATCATGGACAATGAGGTCGAGGAGCTCTCCCCAACACCAGCCATGGAAACCAAAGGTTCACATCCAACCTCAACACCGGCGCCAGCATACGAGACCGGAGACAGCCATCCAACCACCAAAATAGTGTCAGAAGAGGAGGAGGCCCCACAGATTATCACCCTCCAATAAGTCATGATGACGGCACCGGCGGGCACGTCTTCAGTGCCAACAACCTCGATCGCGCCCAACACCAGCGGGACGGCAACGACAAATGTGGGGCGCGCAACCTCACAACACCCGACCTCTGGGCCAACGGTCATCACACCATCAGCACCACCGGTGCCTCCCCCCGTCACGCAACACCAGACCGGTCTCAATGCCTTTGGATCGCCCCCCCCCCCTAGGTTTCTTCTGTAGGAGATATGCCCTAGAGGCAATAATAACAGTTATTTTGTATCTCCAAGTTTGTAATGAATGTTTATGTTCCATGCAATAACTGCAATGATTCTCGAGTCTACAATATCCACGAGGCTCGGAGGGAAACTCATATGCACGTGTGGTATAATAAACGGTAAAAAGTATTCCTAGTCATGCCTCTAAGACAAGCTCAAATATTGCATGATGATCCTGTTTTCCTGATCATGGGCATGACTATGCCGGCAATTTTGAGGGCACAATATTAGGAGAACATTTGTTTTGAGTCGACCCGAATTGATGTTATGCTATGAGATACATTCGTCACAAGTTAATGGTTAATAACACAGAGAAAGTTAATGTTTGCATAATTCCTTAGACCATGAGAGTATCGAGTTCCTTCGCACTTGCTTCATGAACTTTGGGGTTTGTTAAACATCATTCGTAAATGGGTGGCTATTACGGCGGCTTACGGGTTCATGGAAAAGTATGGCAAGTAACTTGATAGCTCAAGATTGGGATTTTCTCCTCTGACGATGGAGAGATATTCTTTGGGCCCTCTCGGTGTTATGGTATGCATCATCGTCTGGCCAGACACAGCGTGATTTGATCACGGGGATGCCGGAACACGGGAACGAGAAAAGAGAACAAAATTGGTAACGAGGTAACTGGCATAGTGGACAAGTTGTTGATCCACGGGGATGTCGATAAATCTCACCTCGGGTGTCTGTAACATATCGCATAGCAACAGGAATAGCACACGGCAACTGGAGGTTCACTTGAATATTTATTCGTGTGGGTATAGGGATCAACATGGGTGTCCACGGTTCCGCTATTGATCACTGATCGGAAAGTGTTCTGGTCATGTCTATACTTCACCGAACCTATAGGGTCACACACTTAAGGGTCATCTATCTGCTGAATACTAGACAGGGAGTCTGAGAGAAAGTCACCGGAAAAGTTTCGGAGACAACGGAAAAGTTCTGGAGAGAAAACCGGAATTGTTTCGGAGCAAACGAAAATGTTTCTGAATTAAACCACCATACCGGAAATGTTTCGGAAGGTGCCCAGAATAATTTTAGAGGGTGCTGGAAATGTTCTGGGATTTTCTGAAATTTTTCAGAAGAAACGGTCGCGGAAAACATCTTGTCCCAGCGTAAGGGGACAAGATCCCATGATTCGTGGGCAGCCATGTTTGGTGGCTTTTTGGGGAGGGAGCATCCAAGTTTGATGGAGGCTTGTTTGGTGGAAGGTGGGGGGCCCCCATGTAGGGGGCCAAGGTGTGGCCGGCCATATGTGGGAAAGCCCCCATGTGGGGCTTTTCACTCCCATGGTGGATGGCTTTTTTGTGAGCCACTTCCATGTGGGGGCCACCCACCTTTTGGGATGAAAATTTCAGCCACCGCCACCTCCTCCTTCCTATAAATAGAGGTGGAGAGGAGCTCTCCACACTCAGTCCAAGCTCTCATACACATGCCATACATAATCTGGCTTTCTCTCTCCCTCCCAGCGAAATAGTTTCGTAGAGCCGAAAGGATGTCTGGGTTCCGGTGGGAACTAGTTCTGGACGGCGAAGCCCTGCTGGATAGCTGACACCGTATGTGTGCAACCCCGTAGGGTCCTCCCGAAGGGCTGTCCGAGTTACCGTTCGAGCTTCGAGGATCCTCCCGAAGGGCTGTCCGTGACATCGTCCGGGGGACTGTCCGACTGCCTCCCGAAGGGCTGTCCGGCGAGGGAGTACATCCTCGCGGTTGGGAGGTTGTAAATCCTAGCTGCGGGGATCTGCGTCGATGATCTACATTACCCGATGTTCTTGTTGCTTCCCTAGAATTTACGTATTTCTGATCTTGAGACATCATGGTGGAATTTGACAAAGTTCTGGAAATCCATGATCCTGATTGATCAACGAAGTGCTATCAGTTCTTTGGGTTCCGCCATAGTCAAAAGAAAGATGAAATTTCGCAGACGAAAGGGCAATGCAGATATGATCTACACGGGGGTCATGCGTATGACGAAGTTCAGTATGGGTCTCGAGATTTTATTATCTCATGTTTCATACACCCCGCAAAGTTAATCTAGCGACTTGAATAATCATACTTGATGATAAAACGTTGGTAGCTGCGGTTTAAGTCAAACCTTAGAAGCCATGTAAAATAAAATTTTGCATAAACCGATTAGAGGCGTCTAACTTGGTTTTGTAGGATGTGCATGTGATGTGGTATAGCAGTTCTTATCTTAATGCGATTATGTATGAGATGACTATATGATGTAAATTTACTAACATGACCTGCGTGTCATGATTCGGCATGATGGCTGGAGCCATATGATTGTCACTTTAATGACCTGTGTGTCAACTTTAAGTAATGCACTTATTTTATTAGCTATAGAGATAGCAATATTATCTGGTGCATCAACAAGGTGGTGGCAATCTTCGCGAAGGTGAACACCGACGCAAATGCCGAAGACGAAGAAATACTTGACTTCTCCGTCAGAAGGGGCTATACCATATCATACTATTATGAATTGCCTGAGATGTTTATCCCTCTGGATGCACCCTTCTTGATTGCGTAGTAGTCGCTTTTTATTAGGGTGATCTCTCACTTAAAAATATCAAAGTAGTTAGTGTTCACCCAAATGTAGCACCATCTGAAATTCGTATCTTTTTGGGGTGCGACATGTCCACATGGGTACGAACGAATCGAGAGGAATGAGGCGGGTGAGGTCAGACCTCATAGCAAGATCACTTGGTCGTCTTTGACGTTCAGGCAGGATAGTCCTGAGCTCGGAACACACCCATCGAAAGATGAACAAGAGTCACATAGAGATGTGATCGGCAAGTTTGTCTACCGATTGAAATTCTCGTCATCAGTGATGTCCACATCAATGGCGTTGAATTGAAATGCGGGTCTTGTATCACTCATAATCAATTTTGAGAGATATTGATTTGAGTGGGAGCGCACTTTAGAATAAAATTGTTTATTCACTAGTGCAAATTAATTATGAACAAAGTCTAAGTGAAACTTGTGTTTACCATTGTAGATCAAATGGCTCGCAATACCGCGTTCAACTTAGGCCCGATGTTAGAGAAAGAGAAGTTAGCTGCGACTGGAAACAACCACGCGGACTGGATCCGTAACCTGAGGATTGTCCTCAGGAGCGCTAAGAGAATGTATGTGCTTGAATCTCCTCTTCCAGCTAAACCGGCGGCAACTGCCCGGAAGATGAACAAAATGTCTGGGCCACTAAGGATGATGATTACAACTTAGTGCAGTGCCTCATGCTAGCTTGCATGAGTCCAGAGCTTCAAAAATATTTTGAATTCCATAACGCCCGTGATATGATCCGGGAATTGGATGCTCTGTACAAGGAAACCGCACGGTCTGAACGTTTTGATATCATGAAGGCCGTGATGGATTGCAAGATGGCTGAGGGCAGTTCAGTTGGCGAACACATGGTCAAAATGATTGGCTACGCTGAAAGGCTTAAAACCCTGGAATTTCCAATTCCACCAGCCCATATGATGGACATGTTGCTTTCTTCACTCCGCCGTCTTACGATGGTTTTGTCATGAACTACAACATGAGTGGGATGGAGAAGACACCAAATGAGGTGCTCGCCATGCTGAAAACTGCGGAAGGAGGACTGCGGAAAAATCACAAGCAAGTGTTGCTTGTGAATAAGACCGCCAGTTTCAAAAAGAATGGCAAGTCCAAGAAGGGCAAGGGCGCCGGTAAGACCGGCTCCCAAAGCAACTCTAAGGGCGGAGCCAAGAATGAAACTAAGTGCTTCTACTGCAAGGGCACAGGACACTGGAAGAGAAACTGCAAGAAGTATCTGGAAGATAAGAAGACCAGGAAAACTAGAAAAGGTATAATTGTTATACAGGTTAATGTCATTGACGTTTTGCTTGCTAGCGAAAATTCTAAGTCTTGGGTATTTGATACCGGATCGGTTGCTCACATTTGCAACTCAATACAGGGGCTTCAGAAGGTGCGCAAGCTGGCAAAGAATGAAGTCGTGATGTGTGTCGGGAACGGCACTGGGATCGCCGCTCAAGCCGTCGGCATTATGCCTCTACGTCTCCCTTCAGGATTTACCTTAGAACTAAGTAACTGTTATTTTGTTCCGGCATTGTGTAGAAACATTATCTCTGGATCATGTTTAGTACACGATGGGTACTCTTACAAGTCTGAGAACAATGGTTGTTCACTTTATTATAAGGATATGTTTTATGGATTTGCACCCATTGTTGGGGGCCTTTTCATAGTAAATCTTGAATGTGGAGATGATGTCTTTAACGTGAATGCTAAACGCCTTAAGAAGGCTGATACCAACACCACTTACTTGTGGCACTGTCGCCTTGGCCACATCGGAAAGAAACGCATGCAAAGACTCCATAAAGATGGAGTTTTACCGTCCTTTGATTTTGAATCATTTGACACATGTGAAGCTTGTCTGATAGGGAAAATGACAAAGACGCTGTTCACGGGTCGTCCTGAACGGGCAGGTGAATTATTGGAAATAATACATAGTGATGTGTGGTCCGATGAGCACAACTGCACGGGGTGGGTATTTCTACTTCGTGACTTTTACTGATGATTTAAGTAGGTATGGGTATATCTACTTGATGAAGCATAAGTCAAAAACCTTTGAAAAGTTCAAAGAATTTCAGAATGAGGTAGAAAATCATCGTAACAAAAGGATTAAGTTTATGTGATCAGATCGCGGGGGCGAGTATCTTAGTCATGAGTTTAGCCAACATCTGAGTGACCGTGGAATCATTTCACAGCTTACGCCTCCCGAAACTCCACAGCGAAACGGAGTGTCGGAACGACGTAACCGAACCCTGATATCTTTTTGGGGTCATGCACTACTCACTGCCGCTTATACATTAAACAGAGCACCATCTAAGTCTGTTGAGACGACACCATATGAGTTATGGCATGGGAAGAAACCCAATTTGTCACATCTCAAAATCTGGGGTTGTGAAACTTATGTAAAACGTTTACAACCAAGCAAACTCGATCCCAGATCAGACAAATGTTGCTTTGTAGGTTATCCAAATGAAACAGTTGGGTATTCTTTCTACCAACCCTTCGAGTGCAAAGTTGTTGTCGCTAAAAACGAAGTCTTTCTCGAGAAAGAGTTTCTCGCTAAAGAATTGAGTGGGAGGACAGTACAACTTAATGAGATTGGTGAATCTTTGGAAACCGTTGTTATGGTTAAGGAACCGGAAGAAATTCCGCAAATTATCCCTACAACCGAGCCGGAAGTTATCGCATGTGATGCGAAAACTCCAGACAATGTTATAACTGAAATGCGCAGATCAGGTAGGGCTATCCAGCCAACTGAGTGGTTTCATAAGGAAATCTTCATCCTTGAAGATGATGAACCTGCGCACTACAAGGAAGCGATGGCGGGGCCTGGCTCAAGGGAATGGCAAATAGCCATGAAATCCGAGATGGAATCCTTGTACGAAAACCAAGTTTGGAACTTGGAAGAACTTCCAGAAGGTGTAAAGCCCATTGGCTGTAAATGGATTTTCAAAAGAAAGACAGACGTGGATGGTAACATTACTATCCATAAAGCTAGACTTGTCGCGAAAGGGTTCACGCAAGTTCCAGGAGTGGACTACGACGAGACTTTCTCGCCCGTAGCTATGCTTAAGTCTGGTCGGATATTACTAGCAATTGCTGCTTATTTCGATTATGAAATATGACAGATGGATGTCAAAATGGCTTTCCTAAATGGAAACCTCAAAGAGGATGTATAAATGATACAGCTAGAAGGTTTTGTCAATCCTAAGGATGCTGGAAAGATATGCAAGCTTCAGAGGGCCATTTATGGTCTGAAGCAAGCATCAAGGAGCTAGAACATTCGTTTTGATGAAGTAGTCAAAGAGTTTGGCTTCATTAGGAATGATGAAGAATCTTGTGTTTATAAGAAGTTTAGTGGGAACGCAAAAGCATTTCTAATCTTGTATGTGGATGACATATTGTTGATTGGAAATGACGTGAATTTTCTTAGCGAAATAAAAGACTCATTGAAGAAGAGTTTTTCAATGAAAGACTTAGGCGAAGCGGCATATGTATATTGGGCATCAGAATCTATAGAGATAGATCAAAACGCCTGATAGCGCTTAGCCAAAGCACGTACATGGAGAAGGTGTTGAAAAAGGTTCAACATGGAGAACTCCAAGAAAGGCCTACTCCCCATGTCACCTGGCACAGTGCTTTGCAAGAATCAGTGTCCTCAGACTCTAGATGAGCGAGTACAAATGAATGATGTTCCATATGCCTCGGCAGTTGGTTCTATTATGTATGCCATGCTATGTACAAGACCGGATGTTTCCTATGCGCTAAGTGTTAGCAGCCGGTACCAAAGTGATCCAGGACTGGAACACTGGGCCACGGTCAAAAGTATTCTTAGTTACCTCAGAAGGACCAATGATTTACTCCTTGTGTACGGAGGTGGTGAAGAGCTCATTGTAAGTGGTTACACTGATGCAGGCTTCATGACTGACCCAGATGACTTCAAATCTCAATCAGGCTATGTTTTCATATTGAACGGCGGCGCAGTTGATTGGAAAAGTTCCAAACAAAAGACTGTGGTGGATTCTACGACGAAGGCGGAATATGTTGCAGCTTCAGAAGCCTCCAAGGAGGCAGTCTGGATCAAGCAGTTTCTTGAAGACCTTGGTGTGGTTCCAAGTGCGCTGGACCCGGTGGAGATCTATTGTGATAATAGTGGCGCCGTGGCTCAGGCTAGGGAGCCATCTTCGCACCATAAGACAAGACATATTGAACGCAAATATAAACTCATTCGACATCATGTCGAAGCAGGTTTAGTGAAAGTACGCAAAGTTCACACAGATCTGAACGAGTCAGACCCGATGACAAAGCCTCTACCACGAGCAAAGCATGAGAAACATCGGATAGCCATTGGTGTTAGGGAAGCCATGTAACTGGATTATGACTCTAGTGCAAGTGGGAGTCTGTAGGAGATATGCCCTAGAGGCAGTAATAACAGTTATTTCGTATCTCCAAGTTTGTAATGAATGTTTATGTTCCATGCTATAACTGCAATGATTCTCGAGTCTAAAATATCCATGAGGCTCGGAGGGAAACTCATATGCACGTGTGGTATAATAAACGGTAAAAAGTATTCCTAGTCATGCCTCTAAAGACTAGCTCAAGTATTGCATGATGATCCTATTTTCCTAATCATGGGCAAGACTATGCCGGCAATTTTGAGGGCACAATGTTAAGAGAACATTTGTGTTGAATCGACCCGAATTGATGTTATGCTATGAGATACATTCGTCACAAGTTAATGGTTAATAACACAGAGAAAGTTAATGTTTGCATAATTCCTTAGACCATGAGAGTATCAAGTTCCTTCGCCCTTGCTTCATGAACTTTTGGGTTTGTTAAACATCATCCGTAAATGGGTGGCTATTACGGCGGCTTACGGGTTCATGGAAAAGTATGACAAGTAACTTGATAGCTCAAGATTGGGATTTGCTCCTCTGATGATGGAGAGATATTCTTTGGGCCCTCTCGGTGTTACGGACGTTATCCATCATCGTCTGGCCAGACACGGCGTGATTTGATCATGGGGATGTCGGAACACGGGAACGAGAAAAAAGAACAAAACCGGTAACGAGGTAACTGGCATAGTGGACAAGTTGTTGATTCACAGGGATGCCGATAAATCTCACCTCGGGTGTTTGTAATATATCGCGTAGCAACAGGAATAGCACACGGCAACTGGAGGTTCACTTGAATATTTATTCGTGTGGGTATAGGGGTCAACATGGGTGTCCACGGTTTCGCTATTGATCATTGATCGGAAAGTGTTCTGGTCATGTCTATACTTCACCGAACCTATAGGGTCACACGCTTAAGGGTCATCTATCTGCTGAATACTAGACAGGGAGTCTGAGAGAAAGTCACCGGAAAAGTTTCGGAGAGAAAACCGGAATTGTTTCGGAGTAAACAAAAATGTTTCTTAATTAAACCACCATACCGGAAATGTTTTGGAAGGTGCCCAGAATAATTTTAGAGGGTACCAGAAATGTTCTAGGATTTTCTGGAATTTTTCAGAAGAAACGGTCGTGGAAAACATCTTGTCCCAGCGTAAGGGGACAAGATCCCATGATTCGTGGGCAGCCATGTTTGGTGGACTTTTGGGGAGGGAGCATCCAAGTTTGATGGAGGCTTGTTTGGTGGAAGGTGGGGCCCCCCATGTAGGGGGGCAAGATGTGGCCGGCCACATGTGGGAAAGCCCCCATGTGGGGCTTTTCACTCCCATGGTGGATGGTTTTTTGTGAGCCACTTCCATGTGGGGGGCACCCACCTTTTGGGATGAAAATTTCAGCCACCACCACCTCCTCCTTCCCTATAAATAGAGGTGGAGAGGAGCTCTCCACACTCACTCCAAGCTCTCATACACATGCCATGCATAATCTGGCTTTCTCTCTCCCTCCCAGCGAAATAGTTTCGTAGAGCCGAAAGGCTGTCTGGGTTCCGGTGGGAAATAGTTCTGGACGGCGAAGCCCTGCCGGATAGCTGACACCGTATGTGTGCAACCCCATAGAGAGGTCGTAGGTTCGATCTTTTGCCTGAGGGGCTGTTCGAGGGTCCTCCCGAAGGGCTGTCCGAGTTACCGTTCGAGCTTCGAGGGTCCTCCCGAAGGGCTGTGATACGTCTCCAACGTATCTATAATTTATGAAGTATTCATGGCATGTTTATTATAGTTTTGTATGATTTTGGTGCACTTTTATATGGATTTTATATGATTTTTATGGACTAACATATTGACCTGGTGCCCAGTGCCAATTGCTGTTTTCTGCTTGCTTTTGGTTTTCCAGAAAATCCATATCAAATGAAGTCCAAATGCAGCGAAACTTTATGACGATTTTTTCTGGAACATAAGAGACACTAGCAGCTTCGGGAGGAGGCCAGAAGACCCACAGGGGGCCCACAAGCCACCAGGGCGCGCCACCCCCCCAGGCATGCCCTGGTGCCTCGTGGGCCCCCTGTGGCACCTCCTCGCGTGATTCCAATGCCAAAAAATCATATATATTTAGAAACCCCCGAAAGTTAACCTAGATGAGTTTTTACGCCGCCGCAAGCTTCTGTACCTCCACGATCTAATCTACAGCCCTTTTCAGGCACCCTGCCGGAGGGGGGAATCATCGCCGGAGGTCATCTTCATCATCCCGGCTGTCTCCATGGTGAGGAGGGAGTAGTTCACCCTCGAGGCTAGGGATATGTACAGTAGCTATGTGTTTTATTTCTCTCTCTCTCGTGTTCTTGATATGGCACGATCTTGATGTATCACGAGCTTTGTTAATATAGTTGGATCATATGGTGTTTCTCCCCTCTCTATCTTTGTTGTGATGAATCGAATCTTTTCCCTTTGAGGTTTCGTTATTGTCGGATTGAATATTTCAGATTTGAGAACACTTGATGTATGTCTTGCATATGAATACCCGTGGTGACAATGGGGTATTATATTGATTCACTTGATATATGTTTTGGCACTCAACTCCCGGATTCCCGAGGTGACATTGGGGTAATCTATGCATAGGTGTTAATGCACGTTTTCATTATCTTTTCTCCGATAGAAACTTTGGGGTGCTCCTTGGAGTTCTTTGTGTGGATTGAATATTATGATTATGAAGTTGTTTGATGCATATCGTATAATCAACTCGCGGATACTTGTGGTGACATTGGAGTATCTAGGTGACATTAGAGTTGGTTGATGTGTATCATATGGTGTTATTTTAGTACGAACTCTAGGGCCGTTTGTGACCCTTATAGGAATAGCTCAATAGATCGATCGGAAAGGATAACTTTGAGGTGGTTTGTACCCTACAAACAATTTCTATCTTATGTTCTCCGCCAATACACTACTAGGAAAAATCTTATAGGTAGAACTTTACTAGTAGCGCCTGTTTAGGCCACCACGCTTCTGGTAAGTACCAGTAGCACTGGGCACAAGACGCGCTACTGGTATAACTTTGCAGCAGCGTTTGTTTTGCTGGGCGACGCTACTGGTAAGTTGTGCCACACCACACCCCCAGGTCAAGAGATAGTAGCAGCGTCGGTGGTATACCCAGCACTACTGTTAAAGCCAGATCTGTAACGCCTTGTCTAAACAACGCGCTACTGCTATTTCTTCTGCGTGTAAGCTTGTGGGGCCCTTTAGCAGTAGCGTGTTGTGCAACCCAGCGCTATAGCTAGTGCAGCTACCAGTAGCGCGCGTTGGTTGCCAGCGCTACTGCTATGGTCACCAGCCAAAATATCTACCACCTTCCCCCCCCCCCCTTCTTCTCCCTCCCCCTTCCTTTCTCCCCCTCCTCTTGCACTTGCTTGTTGGTTCTTCCTTTCAATGCTCCCCCTCCTCCTCCTCTCTTCTTTGCCCCTCCACCCCCTCCATTAATGCCCTCCCTCCTCCCTCTCTCTTTCTTCGCCCCTCCACCACCTCCATTAATTAATGGCCTCCCTCCTCCATCTCTCTTTCTTTGCCAATCCACCCATCTCCACTAGCTCTCTCTCTCTCTCTCACTCTCCCTCTCCATAGTTAGAGCTATATGTAGGTACCTCACTATCTAGAGCTACTAGCTAATTAAGAAGGTGCTCGATATCCCTCTTGACACATAGGTGAGCAAAAAAAGAGTTGTGCAAGAATGGAAATATGTGTGTGTACGTGCGTGTGTATTTGTGCACGCGCGTGATAGGACCGAAACTATGCGTGATATGAATATACCGAATTGTGTGTGGCATGTGAGTTGCCTATATTGTGTATTTGTTCAAATGTGGGTGCCGTGAGTTGCCTATGTTTTGTCGAAATGTCGATTCAATTCCGTTTCGGCGAATTTCGGGCAAACTCAATATGTCCTATGTTTAGGGAAGGTCATGTCGAATTTTTGTATGAATTTGATCCATGCATGCGTACGTGGTTATAATTCTTTTGCTCCGCGCAGGTGATCATGAAGGTCAATGGAAGGATGGTGGAAAGATACTGGCAATCCGCGGTGGACGGCATGTATGAAAAAAGACTGAAGGATGTTTTATGTCCGTGTCGAAAATGCAAAGGAGGAGTCAGGCTCAACCCCTTTAAGGGTGGTAAATCCAAGGCGCACCTGCTCATGCATGGTTTCATGGATGGCCATACTCGGTGGATAAGTGAAGATGATGATGATGAGGACGTCGACGGGGTAGGAAATAACAACATGGGGCCAGACGAAGAGATGACCGATTATGGGCCTGAAGAAGAGGGCCTCGGAAATGGCGATGGCGAAGAGGCTGTACAAGGCGGAGAAGACGCGAACACGCCGCAGCCTTCGTCGCTACTAACTTCAGCCATGCGGGACCCGCATGTTTGAGACCTGCTTCACAAGGAGACGACTAGCGACAGAGCTGCTTCTAGAGAGGTGGCCAAACTGGTGCAACTGGAGGTAGACTCGATGACTCCGTTGTATGATGGTTGCAATCCCGAGGTGACCCGCTTGAATTTCACGCTAGAACTTCTAAAGACGAAGGCAAAAAACAAATGGACGGATGCAAGCCTGGATGATCTTCTGAAGTATCTATAGAAGGTTCTTCCCGCGGGAAGCCTGTGTCCTACTAGTGTCGAGGAGGCAAAGAAAATCGTGTGCCCTCTTGATCTGCCACACATTAGATATCATGCATGCATCAATGATTGCATGATATATCGGAACGAGCATGCGGAAAAAACCATCTGTCCAAAGTGCAATGCTTCACGATATAAGAAGGCCGGAAAGAAAGCTCCACAGAAAGTTGTATGGTACTTTCTGATCACTCCGCGTCTGCAGCGGTATTTCGTAGATCCTAAGGAAACAAAGCTTATGCGCTGGCACGCGGAGAGGGTGAAGCCAGATGACGGAGATGATCCGAAGCTGAGACACCTCGCAGATGCTAGCCAGTGGAGAGCATTAAATGCTGAATTTAAATTTTTCGCAGATGATGCAAGGAACATCGTGCTTGGCGCTAGTAGTGATGGCATGAATCCGTCTGGCAACCAGAACACCAATCATAGCACATGGCCCGTGTTTGTATGGATGTACAACCTCCCCCCCTGGAAGTGCATGAAGGAAAAATACATACACATGACTATTCTTATTCAAGGGCTGAGACAACCGAGAAATGATATAAATCTGTATCTCGGGTTACTGAAAGAGGAGCTACAGACCTTATGGACAACGCCGGCCAAGACATGGACGCAAGCAAAGGAGAGTATTTCTACATGAGAGCCGCGCTGATCACGACGGTGCAGGACTATCTCGGTTACGGCTATATCTCTGGCCAGGTGTGCCACGGATATTGCGGATGCACCAGGTGCATGGATGATACAACTTCTCAGCAGCTATCGAAAGATGGCGGGTCTTCGAAAATCGTGTACATGGGGCATCGAAGATGGCTCGAGAAAGATGACCCGTGGAGAAAGCGTGGAGATCTATTCAATGGTAAGGCTGAGCATCGAGGTCCTCCACATAAGCGTAGCGGTGCCGAAATATATGAGTTATTGAAGAACTGGGAAGAGTGCCCCTCACCGGGAAAGACGAAGAAAAAGGCATCGGAGCCGCTGCATGGAAGACGAGGTCTGTTTTCTGGGACTTAGAGTACTGGCCCAAACTCGACACGCCTCATAGCCTTGATCAAATGCATATCACGAAGAATATCCTCGAGAGCTTGCTTGGAACATTGATGAACATGCCGGAGAAGACCAAGGATGGGCCGAAGGCAAGAAAAGACTTGGAATTTTTGAATATCAGGAAAGATCTCCAAATGCCCGGTAAAAAGTTATTGGAGGAGACGGAGATGGAGACGGAGATGGAAGATAGGGGGAAAAGTAAACAAGAAGGAAGAACAATATTGCCCCCCCCCCCTCTTGCTTCACCTTAGATCCGAAGGAGGTCGATCAATTGTTCAAGTGCCTTGCCGGAATCAAAGTTAGTTCCAGATACTGTGGGAAGATTACCAGATATCTGGACACCAAGAAAAAAAGGTTCAGCGGGATGAAGTCTCACGACTGTCACGTGATGATGACGCAGTTACTCCCGGTTGCACTTAGAGGGATTATGGACACACACGTCCGTGAGACGCTTACTGACCTATGCCACTTTTTTTATGCTATCTCTCGAAAGTCGATCACTGTCAAGCAACTCCATAGGATACAGGAAGAGATCATTGTCATACTAAATGAGCTAGAGATGTACTTCCCGCCCGCGTTCTTTGATGTCATGGTGCATCTATGTGTCCACATCGTGGACGACATCATCGACCTAGGGCCGACATTCCTGCACAGCATGATGCCGTTCGAGAGGATGAATGGGGTCATCAAAGGATTCGTTCGTAACATGTCCCGTCCGGATGGAAGCATAGCCCAGGGATATCTGACCAAAGAGTGCATCTCTTTCTGCGAGAGTTATCTAGGCACCGGAGACCCTGTTGTTGGTTTGCCCGTCAACAAGCACTGTGGAAGGCTCGAAGGCGAAGGTCACACCAACGGTCGGAGGGATGTGAATGTGGTCCGCTCGGGCCGACAAAACAACTTTGACAGGGCAAACTTAGTAGTGCTACAACACCTAGATGTGCTAGAAGATTTCATGACACTGCACAAAGAGACCATCGCAAAGAACTACCGTGACCGTGGGGTGCACAGGACGGACGCTGAAGTTGTTAGAGAGCACAACTCCACTTTCTTGCGTTGGTTCAAAGAGCGATTTCTGGCTAATCCCCCGGAAGAGGGTTGTCCGGACGGAACGCTCATATACGCCTTAGCACATGGCCCGTCGGTCAACCTCGCGACTTATCAAGCATACGATATCAACGGATACACGTTCTACACGGAGGCCAAAGATATAAACAGTGATAACCAGAACTCGGGGGTGACGATGGAAGCCATGACCGGGAACGTAATTGAAAGATATTACGGAAGGGTCGAAGAGATCTGGGAGCTTGACTACTCTGGATTGCATAGCGCGACGATGTTCCGTGTCAGATGGGCTAAGAACGTACAAAGAGAAAACCGACATTTCACTACCATGTGTATACCCGACTCCGATAGCGGTACCGTCAATGCCACTGCCAAAAATGAGCCATGGGTACACGCTAAACATGTGACACAATGTTTCTTCATAACCGACCCGAGCAATCCCAGCCGTGTTGTCGTGAGGAGAGGCAAAAGGAGCATCGTCGGAATGGATGGAGTCGCCAACGTGGAAGACTACGACCAGTACGGTGACCCGATGAGGGAAGATGATGCTGATGACGATGAAACATACGTCAAAAGAAGGATGAAGACTACATTACCTACAAAAGATCGTACTCCCTGGAAAAGGAAAAGTCACGACCATGGGCTCAATTATTCGACAACGAACAAAAGAGGAAAGAAGAAGATCAGTCTGAAGCGTCGTCAACCAAGCTGACAAACTATCATAATTTGTCTCTATCTATTTTGTATACGTACTTAACACACCGTTAGCGGTCAAATGATGTAATATATATTATACACTAATTATTATCCGGAGGGTGTTATTACTCCAACAGACCTAACCCTATCCCACTGCTACAACTTATACAACAAAGATAAGAAAAAGAAAAATGAAAATGAAAGATAAGAAAAAGAAAAATGCAAATGAAAGATAAGAAAAAGAAAAATGAAAATGAAAGATAAGAAATAGGAAAATGAAAATCAAAGATAAGAAATAGAAAAATGAAAATCAAAGATCAGAAATAGAAAAAAAATTAGCAGTAGTGCTTTTTGGGAAAACAAGCGCTACAGCTAACTGTCCAGATAATTTAAAAAAAATGTAGCAGTAGCGCGTTTTCTATGCGGCCGCGCTATAGCTAACTTAGCTATACGCGTGTTGTCGAGCTGCGCTATAGCTAAGTTGCCTATAGCCCCGGCCCTGTCGAGCCACATGCTCACCACTCTCTCTTCCTCCTCACTCTGTCGATCCCCCTCTCTCTCCAACGCCACGCCGCCGCCGACGCCGCACCGCCCACGCCGCCGCCGACTCCGGACCCGACCTCAACCTCAACCCCGACGCCGGCCACCGGCCGCCCCGTCACCCTCCTCCCCCTGTGGCGCCCCCCGGCCCTAGGTCCACCCCCCGGCACGGCCCCTCCCCCCGTGCCGCCCCTCCCCCGGCCGAGCAGTCCCATCCAGCGGTGGCAGGTTTCTCTCTCTCTCTCTCTCTCTCTCTCTCTCTCTCTCTCTCTCTCTCTCTCTCAATCTGACCAAATTTGGTCTCTGTAGATCGACCAGGCTCGGCTCCTCCGGCAGCAAGGTGCTCGGCGAGGAGGTGAAGGACGCCCTCAACCCCCTCAGCCCCGGCAACCCCGACCATGACGCCGACGTCCTCAACCCCGACGCTGACCCTCTTAGCCCCGGCGACCCCAACCCCGACGCGCGGTGAGCCACCCCCTTCCCTGCCTCCTGTTCTTAAATTATTAGGGCCAATTTTTTCTATGTAGGGTGTCCAAATTGAGTTCATGAGCAATAGTATTTTGAAAATGAGCTTATGTTGCAGACCATTTTTTCAGTGTAGGGTGTCCAAATGAAAATGAGGCAAAACAAAAAGTAAATGAAAATGAAATTGAGGATTTTTAATTTGTAGTTGCTATCCATTTTGAAAATGTTGATTTTTAAATGAAAATTAAAATTAGCTTATGTTGTTGTCCAAATGAAAATGAGGATGTTGCTGTCCAAATGAACAAATGAAAATGAAATTGTAAATGAAAATGAAGATGTAAATGAAAATGAAAATGAGCTTATCTTGCTGTCCATTTTAAATGAAAATGAGGATTTTGAAATGTAAATGAAAATGAGGATGTAAATGAAAATGAAAATTAGCTTATGTTGCTCTCCATTTAATGGTAGTTTAGTTTAGATTGATTGCTCTCCATTTGTTACTGCCACTATGCCTGTGCTTGTTTCTAAACAGAGAATGATGAGCAATAGCATGCATGTGATGACACACATCACTTGACATGCAGATGATCAGTATGCTCATGCTCACACTTGTTTACACTGGACTTATCAAATTTTCTTGTGAGGGCTGCATCTCCGTGATTGTTAGTGAAATGCTACTTCAGCACATAGTGCTTATTGTCATTTGTAGGGAAACCGATTACGAGTGGTCTATGTTTTGCCAAAAATATTGATTCATTTCCATTCCGGCAAATTTCAGGCGCTCTATATGTGCACTTTCTAGCATAGGTCATGCCGAAATTTTTCGTGAATTTCGGCATGATTTGTGCTAGAAAGTTGGACATATCGAGTGCTCGAGATTTGCCGCGACGGGAATGAAATGACATTCAGGCAAAACAAAGGTCACTTTTTTTGTCATTATTCACTTTATTATATAAAGCTCGATAATTAAATGACTACGACATTGAACCCTCGCTAGGAAACATGACCGACAATGATGAGGCCGGAGGTTCTCACACCCAAGAAGGACAAGCACACGCCTACCTCGACTTTCTGGCGGCTCAGGAGAAACAAGGGTGGCAGGACCCCCTTGTCATGATGGACGACGACGGTGGTGGCGCCGGCGCCGACACTGATGCCACCTACACCGGCACTGAGACGGGCCCTGATGATGTTGCTAACAACAGCACGGAAGGTGGGACCTCCCAAGCCAGTGAAGGAAAGAAGGCAAAGAGGGCACGATGCCCAAATGAGCTCAGCACCGGAAGACTGGTGGTCACGGCGGTGCACCCCGGCGAGTTCGAGCCTGTAGAGCCGCGGGAAGTGGCAGCGTGTTACGGCAACCAACTAGCATGCATCCTACGAGATACCGCTAACATCAACACCACAAAAATACGGAAGAATGAACATTTGAAGCAGCTGCTCCTAACTAGGTTGCACGCAAGATTTCTGTTCCCCGGTCGGAATGACGACGTCGACCCATGGAAAGATGATGCCATGAAAAAAATCAACAACAAAGCCCTAGGGAAGTTCAGCGACGCATTGAGCGCCTGGAAAACTAGGGTGAAAAGGCGATTGAAGTAGACCATGAAACCTACACCGAGATTGTTGCAGACAATCCGACAATTATGCTAGAGGACTTTGAAAAGTTCAAGGCGACTTGCAATGAAGAAGCTGCCAAGGCCAGGTCGGAGAGAGGGAAGCAGCTGCAGGCAAAGAACATGGGGAACCACCGCCTCGAAAGTCGTGGTTACACGGGAAAGAGGCCCGTGTGGGCTAAGGAGGATGCGGAACGTGAACGTCTGGGGATCCCTGACCCCTTGGCTGAGTTCACCGACCAGGAGGAGCACGACTTCATCAGGGCCCGATTCTCGTGGGACCCCCAAAAAAAGATTTTTTTTCACCGACGGGCCGACTAGGCAATTCATGAGATTACTGGTAATTATCCTTTTACCACCTTATATATTAGCTTCTGATCAATGAAGTCTACTACATTCTAGTCACATTCGTAAATGATTCACGCTCCATTTTGCAGAGAGAGCAACACAAGATTGCGGCCGAAAGCGACTCGTCGACTCAGTCGACTCAATCATCGGTGAAGTACAAGTGGGACACCCCTTTCAACCGGGCGATGAACATAATGATGGGACACCCGCCGGGCCAGCGGCCGCAATATGGACGTGTGCCCGGCGCCGGAGACGGCGCCACGTGGAAGTAGTATTATAGCAAGGACCCCGAGGCCAAAAGACAGAGAAAGAAGTTCAGTCAAGTGACTATCGACGAGAAGGTGGCGCAGGGGATCGAGAAAACAAAAGCTGATACCAAAGCTGAGGTAATCCGGGAAGTGGTAGCTGCCTGCAGAAATGATATGGTAGTTGCCTTTACAAGCTTGATTCCAACTGTGGTCAGCTGGGTGCAACAAAATCCAAACGCGGCACCAACTGATTTTCCCATGCCCAGCTTCACCGGGAGCAACTCATTGAACACCGCACCCACACCCGTACCTGCTATGGCAACCGCACCCGCACCTACTCCAGCACCTGCTCCCGCACCCTCTCACAGCAGCCCTAGTTCCGTCTCTGGCTTGAATGTCGGGCCGTCGACATTGGCTGAGCTCGATGCCCTCACGATAAATACGCGTCGCACTCTCATCAACACAACTAATTAATCTTCAGTTCCCGTTCTTTTTGGATATCTGACGCCGCACACGTACATGTCTTCACAGGCCGACTCCACTCCGTGCACCCTCCTTTACCACATGAAGGGCGGGTTGGTGGATGTAGGGAAGGGTACTATAGTGAAGCCCAAGGATCGATTGTTCCACCGCCGGCAGATGCCTGATAACACCTTAAGGGTCTCCGGGCGAGTGTGAAAGTGGGCTATGAGGGTTTTCCTCGTCCCAATCAAACCGGTGGAGAGGATGACGAGACCCCCACGCAGCTTGGCCAGTGCAAAAATTGGCCGATCCTGTGGCCGAAGAATCTTCTTCGTGTGGAGGTGGCTAGGAGCACACCAACGGGACCTCAGGAAGGTATGACCACAACCCCACCTACACAACTACAACCATCGTCTGTGCTGCTGGGTGAGATCAAGAGACACGAGGAAGGAGGGCCAACCGTTCTGGCGGATGATGACATTGACCCCATGGAAGAGGATATGGATCATGACATGGAGGAGGATGACCCTCTCCAGTATCTCAATACCGGCTTTGACCACGAAGTAACGATGAGTCAACCATATGAATATGAGATGCATGGTGTACCAGAGCCGGAACGTCCTCGGGAGTGCAAGAAGTCTTTGTTCATGCAATCCTCGCAGGACACGCCTCCAGATGCCGGTTCCACCCAAGCTCAACTAATTAGCCAGAGGCGTTCAATGCCGAGCCCGACAACACTAGGGGCGGTGCTCAGGGAGGGTCTAACAGACCCACCAGCACCTGCGCCCACCAAGAAGAAGCAGAGGAAGAGACCGATGAGAAAACGCCATAAAGCTGCCAATGTTGCTTCTAGTAGCTAGCCGCCTCCGCAGACCAGGGTTGATAGTGTACCGATGAAACATGCGCCATTACTCCATGTCGCGGGAAAGCCAATGGTACCGGCGGATGCGCTAGCTGCCATAACAGGGGATCTCAGGAGACTCCATGACCATGTGCTATCGACAGAGAGAAGCCTCCTCACCTCGGATGATCCAGGATACCCACTTTATACAGTTAGTGTGCCATGCAGTGGCAAGATGTACGTCAGCACATGCCCCGCGGACCTGTTCTTCCTGCGATTTGATTACATGTTCCAGATGTTTCAAATGAGGACACTCGATTTTACGTTCGTCCGCCTGTATGCACTGCACATGAACTACATCGTCGGGAGAGAGCAAATCACTGGTCTTGCGGTCGCGGACCCATACAACATGCATGAGGGCTTCTTGTCAATCAACGAAGCCAACCGTCAATATGTGAGGGAGTACATCAAAGAATTCATGGTCATCAATAAGGACAAAGAAACGATTCTCCTACCTTATCATCCCGGGTAAGTCATCCGCGGATAGCCACTATAACACATACATCCTTTCGTGCATTTCAATAATTACTTTGCACGCATGGAGGCTAACTTGATCGTGTATTTTGCACAGCGGGGGGGGGGGGGGGGGGGTGCCGTTCTCATGGTTCTTTACCCGCGTTTCTCCCGCGCTCTATATTTGGGCCCGTCGAAGAACATAGAGAAGAAAGATTACACACACATAAAGTATGTTCTAGACAGAGCTCTCCTGGGCTTCAGCACGCGGGGTGGCTACATCCAAGTCAAAAAAACAAGTAAGGTCGGGCTATGTTTCGGCCATAAGACTGAGTTCTGTTGCCTCCAGCGACCGGCAACAAGTGATAATGATGGATTCTACGTCATCCATCTAATGATGGAGTACAGAAGGGATGTGCAATCACTTTGCATGACATCTTCATCCGATGCCCATATCCAGAGATGGGCCGAAGCCTTTGGAACCGTGTCGGATAATCGACTTCGAAATGATTTCTACTGGATCCAGCAGGAAATTGCGTCCATCAACATGAAAGACGTCTTCGAAGAGAATGGGATGTTCTACGGCGGCCCAATATTGCGAGCTGACGTCTGAACCCGCATAGCCCTATAGCGTCAGGACATGACGCCTTTCACTAAGCTTGGGTGCATCCTCCCGGATATGGCCGGATGGGAAGAGTGCACTGCTTGAAGACAATGTGTCTGTTTAGTTAGTTGTTACTTTCTGTACGACAAAACTTTTGAATGTCTCTATATGACGAAACTATTAGATGTAAATGGTGTTGCGCTCTAGTTAATTAGTTTCGGTACGATGAATTTCGTTAACTATGTTTACTATATGTTGCTTCTATTTCATAATTGTTTCTCTCCATAGGCCGACGTATCTTATGCTGCATATTATATATCATTGAATTCGCTTGATGATATATGTGCATCTCTGACAGGTATATAGATCAACGATGGCGAGGAAGTGGTATGCCGTGTATGTAGGGCATGTTCCGGGTGTGTACGATGAGTGGCCGGAGTGTCAGGCCCAAGTGTACCGCTTCCCGGGCGGAAGCCAGAAAGGGTTTGATAGCAGAATGGAAGCTGAAGCTAGTTACTTGAGATTCATAGCGCAACAGAGGATTCAGAACCGGTGCCGCAAAAACTACTACATAATCCCGCTTTTGCTCATCGTGATCGCTCTTCTCTTCTATGCGATCATATCATAGTCCACATAGATGATGAAACATGAGTATGTGACCATGTAGTTGCATGTATTCGGAACTTCTAATAACTTGTAACGATATTTTGAGACATGTGTTCTACAATGATTGATGATGATGAGATACTGTAGTCGAGACTTCTAATAACTTTTGCTCATCGATGCCTCACTTGTTTTTCAATGAATATGCATGTTGTTATTGTATAAAAGATGTATCTGTTTAAATATGTACAGCGCCAAAACGCAGAAAAAAAAACTAAAACTTTAGCAGTGGTGCAGGGGTAAAGATTACCAGCAGCGCTCAATTAACAGTAGCGCTTATTCTCCACCCGCACTGCAGATAATTACCAGTAGCGCGCAAAACAAAAGCGCTACTACTATCTTCTGTTACCAGTAGTGCTGGGACAAACAAGCGCTACTGCTAAAAAATAGCTGTAGCGCCGTAGCAGTAGCGCATCTGCCTGCGCTACTGGTAGCAAAAAAACCAGCGCTACTAGTAAGCTTTTTCCTAGTAGTGATAGGAACTTGGGAGTGATTCTTTATCGCACGTTGAGGGATGGTTATATGATCCAATTATGTTAGCATTGTAGAGAGATTGCACTAGTGAAAGTATGAACCCTAGGCCTTGTTTCTAAGCATTGCAATACCGTTTGTGTTCCGTTTTACTACTTGTTACCTTGCTGTTTTTATATTTTCAGATTACAAAAACCTATATCTACTATCCATACTACACTTTTATCATCATCTCTTCGCCGAACTAGTGCACCTATACAATTTACCATTGTATTGGGTGTGTTGAGGACACAAGAGATTTCTTGTATTCGGTTGCAGGGTTGTTTGAGAGATACCATCTTCAACCTACGCCTCCCACGGATTGATAAACCTTAGGTCATCCACTTGAGGAAAAATTGCTACTGCCCTACAAAACTCTGCGCTTGGAGGCCCAACACGAGTCTACAAGAACAAGTTGTGTAGTAGACATCAAGCTCTTTTCTAGGGCCGTTGCCGGGGAGGTGAGTGCTTGAAGGTATATCTTTAGATCTTGCAATCGAATCTTTTAGTTTCTTGTTTATCACTAGTTTCGCTTATAAAAGAAAATTACAAAAAAATGGAATTGAGGTTGCCTCATATTATTCGTCTTTATCATGTCTTTCTTGAAAATAAGGATTATGATAATTGTGCTCAATTGATAGAACAAGAATTCAATAAAATGTTTGGCATAAAATCTTTGAATTATGAGCATGATTGCAATGTTGTTAGTATAAATTCTTTGAATATCCATGATGCTAATGATATGCAAGGCCATAAGCTTGGGGATGCTACGTTTGATGAAGATGATATTTTTAGTCCCCCACGTTTTGATGTGCAAATTTTTTATGATGGTTGCATGCCTCCTATTTATGATGATTATATTGATGAAAGTGGATTTGGAGAGGTCACAATTTTATTTAATGATAATTCCACTATTTTGGAAGAGGTTTCAATTGATTATGACAACAAAGTTGCTATCTATGATGATTATTGTGATGACATGTATGCTATAAATAATAATGATAACTATGAAACTTGTCATGATGATTTTAATTTTCAATTGGATTATGCCAATCAAGTATCTCATGATAGTTATTTTGTTGAGTTTGCTCCAACTATTATGAATGAGAATAAATTTGCTTATGTGTAGAGTAATAAATCTTCTATGCTTGTGCATCATGAAAAGAGTACTGTATGTGATAGTTATATTGTTGAATTTATTCATGATGCTACTGAAAATTATTATGAGAGAGGAACTTATGATTGTAGGTATCTCAATAATATCAAGTTTCCTCTCTATGTGTTGAAAGTTTTGAAGTTATACTTGTTTTGCCTCCCTATGCTAGTTGATTCTAGTTCCCAGAAATTGTTTGCTCACAAAATCCCAATGCATAGGAAGTGGGTTAGGCTTAAATGTGTTTGATATATTTCTCATGATGCTCCCTTTACGTTTCAATTCTTTACTTCCATGTGAGCATCATTCAAAATTATCATGCCTAGCTAAAAGGCTTTAAAGAAAAGCGCTTGTTGGGAGGCAACCCAATATGTATCCTTTCTGTTTTAGTGTGTTCACATGATTAAGCTACTGGAGTAATCATGTTTTATTTGTTTTATTTCAATAATGTGCCAAGTAAAGCCTTTGGGATAGTGTGGATGATAGTTGACTTGATTCTGTACAAAAACAGAAACTTTTGCGCCCAGTTCTGGAATTACCATAAATCACTGGAGCGTCTAAAAATTCTGAATTTTTTTGCACATGATTGATATACAAATTGCCTACGTTGTCCTAATTTTTTCAGAATTTTTAGAGATACAGAAGTATGGTCATTGTTCTTATCATTACAGACTGTTTTGTTTTTGACAGATTCTGTTTTTATTGCATAGTTTGCTTGTTCTAGTGTTTCCATAGCTTATATTATGAGATATAAATTATGGAAATGATAGAGTACAGTAGGTATTATGTGGGAACAATTGTGAATCTTGTCTTGGACAGTGCCTAAGTGATGGTTTATTCTTTATCATACTAATCTATCTCACGAAGTTCCGTTAAGTTTTGTGTGATTGAAGTTTTCAAGTTTTGGGTGAGATATCGATATGAGGAGAATAAGGAGTGGCAAGTCCCTAAGCTTGGGGATGCCCAAGGCACCCCAAGGTGATATCCAAGGAATACTCAAGCGTCTAAGCTTGGGGATGCCCCGGAAGGCATCCCCTCTTTCGTCTTCAACACTATCGGTAACCTCACTCGGAGCTATATGTTTATTCGTCACATAATATGAGTTTTGCTTGGAGCGCCATTTTCTTCTGTTGAAAATTTTCTTGCTGCTATCAATAATCATGTTTTGTATCTTTTAGTTCAATAAAATGTCAATTATAGCCTTTACCATGCTCAGTTTGCAAGTTTATGTGTTGCTGTTTGAAAACATAAAGTTTTATGTTATGTCCTGAATTTTGGTGAATTGTCAGAACATGATAAAAATCTGAAATTTTTACACAGTAAGCATGCATGAGTTCTCTGTCACGTGGTAATTTTTCAGAATTTTTTGAGTTAGGGAAGTATGGATTCTTATTCACCTTTTAAAGACTGTTCTGTTTTGCCAGATTGCTGTTATAGTTGCATTGCTTGCATATGTTTGCGTGTTTGATGTTTCTATTTGTTGATGGGAGTATTAAATATGCAGAGGCATTTAGTATGCAATGTTTAATTATATTTTTTGTGATTTGCTACAGTAGAAAATGTTAAGGTTTTGAGTTGATTTATACTAACTTATCTCACGAGTTCTTGTTGAGTTTTGTGTGGATGAAGTTTTTAAGATTTAGGGAAACCATGATATGAGAGGAATTAAGGAGACACAAGAGCTCAAGCTTGGGGATGCCCAAGGCACCCCAAGATAACATTCCAAGAAGTCTCAAGCCACTAAGCTTGGGGATGCCCCGTTAGGCATCCCACCTTTCTTCATCAACACCTATCGGTTAGCCTAAGTTTTTACTTCTTCTCATGATATGCGCTATTCTTGGAGTGTCCTTTTATTTTCATTTTGTTTGCTGTTTTAATAAAATTGTCAAGATCTAAAACTTTTTAAATAAGAGAGAGTCCTCACATAGCTACTTAATTGTTTTACTACTCATTGGTCTTCGCTTATATCTTTTGGAGTACTTTGTCATTCACTCTCATGCTTCACTTATATCTTTTTGAGAGTTAATAATAGTAATGGTAATTTGCATGAGATATGAATTTGGTCCGAAAGTGATGAATATTCATGAGGGATATAATAAAAACTTTCATAAAGATCATTGGATATGATAAGTGTGATTCCTTGCAATGAAAAATAATGAAAGAGATCATATGCTAATCTTATGGAAAGTAATGACATTACATAAAGAAAAGTATAAGTGGTAAAATATATTGGAAGTTAACAAACATAGCATTAGTCCATGATGCAATTCATGAAAAATTAATAAGGGAAGAGAAGATTCACATGCAAATATACTATCTTGGACATCTTTTATGATTGTGAGCCCCCATTAAGTATTTTATGTCAATTGACGTTGGACAAGGAAGACAACGTAATGAATTATGTTTGTTCATATTCACATAGAAGTTATATTGTTATAGATCCTCCAACATGTGGTGCTTCCCCAATATCTTTGCTAGACAAAAATCCGCACCAAGTATAGATACTACTTGTGCATCCAAAACCCTTAAACCCAGTTTCTTGCCATGAGAGTCCACTATATCTACCTATGGATTGAATAAGATCCTTCAAGTAAGTTGTCATCAGTGCAAAAAGCAATAAAAATTGCTCCTAAAATATGTATGATCTTTTATTGCAAGGGAAAATAAGCGTTGTACGAACTTGTGATGGTAAAGAAATAAAAGTGACAGACTGCATAATAAAGGTTGCTATCACAAGGGGCAATATAACGTGACATTCTTTTGCATTAAGGGCTTGTGCATCCAACAACAAAAAGCGCATGACAACCTCTGCTTCCCTCTGCGAAGGGCCTATATTTTACTTTTATGCATTTACTTTGATGAATTTATTTTTTATGCAAGAGTCAATAGTGTTCTCCTCTACTTCTTTTTTATTTTTCTCTTTTCCAAGCATCATGTGGTGGGGAAAGATCTAGGCACATATATCCAGTTGGATATGAGTGAGCATGAGTTATTATTGTTGGCATCGCCCTTGAGGTGAATAAGTTGGGAGGCGAAATCACAAGCCCCTATCTTTCTATGTGTCTGGCTGAAACTTTTGCTCCATATATATGTCCTGAGTGTTAGCAATCATAGAAGACTAAATGATGGTTGAGTATGTGGACTTAGTAAAAATCTCCTACATGAGACCCTTCCTGAAAATATGATGAATTGCAATTGCATTGTTGACTAGAATAGTTTGTTAGTTTCCAAGAAAGTTTATGCCTTATACTTCATTGTTGTGATGAATTGTTACTTGCTCATGAGATGTTTTATGATAATAAATATTGCTGTTATAATAATGATCTTGCTTTGAATCATTCAAGTCCAATTTCCATGCTATAAAAGAAAAGGTTATATGATGATTGTGATAGGTAGCATTCCACATCAAAATTTCTGTTTTTAATTGCTACTTTATCATGATGAGTTTTATGAGAAAAAGTTGATGTTATGATGTTAGAAAAAGTGATTGAAATTATCATTGATCAAACTTATGCACTATGCTAGCATTCACACTTCATAAATTATTTCTTTTATCATTTACCTACTCGAGGATGAGCAGGAATTAAGCTTGGGGATGCTGATACGTCTCCAACGTATCTATAATTTATGAAGTATTCATGCCATGTTTATTATAGTTTTGTACGATTTTGGTGCACTTTTATATGGCTTTTATATGATTTTTATGGACTAACATATTGACCTAGTGCCTAGTGCCAGTTGTTGTTTTCTGCTTGTTTTTGGTTTTCCAGAAAATCCATATCAAATGAAGTCCAAATGCAGCGAAACTTTTTGACGATTTTTTCTAGAACATAAGAGACACTAGAAGCTTCGGGAGGAGGCTAGAAGACCCACAAGGGCCCCACAAGCCACCAGGGTGCGCCACCCCCGCCCCCCCAGGCATGCCCTGGTGCCTCGTGGGGCCCCTGTGGCACCTCTTCGCGTGATTCCGACGCCAAAAAATCATATATATTCAGAAACCCCCGAAAGTTAACCTAGATGAGTTTTTACGCCGCCGCAAGCTTCTGTACCTCCACGATCTAATCTACAGCCCTTTTTCGGCAACCTGCCGGAGGGGGGAATCATCGCCGGAGGCCATCTTCATCATCCCGGCGGTCTCCATGATGAGGAGGGAGTAGTTCACCCTCGAGGCTAGGGGTATGTATAGTAGCTATGTGTTTTATCTCTCTCTCTCTCGTGTTCTTGATATGGCACGATCTTGATGTATCACGAGCTTTGTTAATATAGTTGGATCATATGGTGTTTCTCCCCTCTCTATCTTTGTTGTGATGAATCGAATCTTTTCCCTTTGAGGTTTCGTTATTGTCGGATTGAATATTTCAGATTTGAGAACACTTGATGTATGTCTTGCATATGAATACCTGTGGTGACAATGGGGTATTATATGGATTCACTTGATATATGTTTTGGCACTCAACTCGCGGATTCCTGAGGTGACATTGGGGTAATCTATGCATAGGGGTTAATGCACGTTTTCATTATCTTTTCTCCGATAGAAACTTTGGGGTGCTCCTTGGAGTTCTTCGTGTGGATTGAATATTATGTTTATGAAGTTGTTTGATGCATATCGTATAATCAACTCATGGATACTTGTGGTGATATTGGAGTATCTAGGTGACATTAGAGTTGGTTGATGTGTATCATATGGTGTTATTTTAGTACGAACTCTAGGGCTGTTTGTGACACTTAGAGGAATAGCTCAATAGATCGATCGGAAAGGATAACTTTGAGGTGGTTTCGTACCCTACAAACAATTTCTATCTTATGTTCTCCGCTAATAGGAACTTGGGAGTGATTCTTTATCGCACGTTGAGGGATGGTTATATGATCTAATTATGTTAGCATTGTTGAAGATTGCACTAGTGAAAGTATGAACCCTAGGCCTTGTTTCTAAGCATTGCAATACCGTTTGTGCTCCGTTTTACTACTTGTTACCTTGCTGTTTTTATATTTTCAGATTACAAAAACCTATATCTACTATCCATACTACACTTTTATCATCATCTCTTCGCCGAACTAGTGCACCTATACAATTTACCATTGTATTGGGTGTGTTGGGGACACAAGAGATTTCTTGTATTTGGTTGCAGGGTTGTTTGAGAGATACCATCTTCAACCTATGCCTCCCACGGATTGATAAACCTTAGGTCATCCACTTGAGGGAAAATTGCTACTGTCCTACAAAACTCTGCACTTGGAGGCCCAACACGAGTCTACAAGAACAAGTTGTGTAGTAGACATCAGGCTGTCCGTGACATCGTCCGGGGGACTGTCCGACCGCCTCCCGAAGGGCTGTCCGGCGAGGGAGTACATCCTCGCGGTTGGGAGGTTGTAAATCCTAGCTGCGGGGATCTGCACCGACGATCTACATCGACTCTACTTCCGCTGCGCTGCGAGTCGGTAATGATCAGATCAAACCTTGTATGCAGTCTCCATAGTGATCCTGTGCGTGCTCGTTGTACCGAAATTTTTTGTTTTCTGTCGCGTTCCCCTACATCTTCACCCCTGGGGTCGGTCCCTCGGGACTCGCCGACGTAACAGTGATACATCCCATTGTCACGGAGGATGCACTGCGCTTCCTCACCATGCCTATACCATCCAGCCACAAGGGCAATGGAGGCCCTCCGGGTGGCCATGTTGACCACCTAGCTACAACTGTAGCAAGGCACAATGGATGCCGCCGCGTGAGAGGCACGGTGGCAAGAACACAATGACCAATGAACAGCAGCGCCGACCTCACCGCCGGCCATGAGCAACCATTGATGCCCTCGCGAGGTCATGAGGACGACATAGGCTTTAACGAACCCGCTGAAGACGCGCTACTCCAGACTCCAGCCCACGCCCTCCAAGCAGCCATGGTCTGCCATGAACAGTAGACTCCTGGAACCCTCCCTGAGTACACCACATACAACTTCATCTATTAAGACGGAAGAAAAAGATTTCAACAAGCAGGAGAAACAACACAAGTTGAGAAGAACACATGGAACATAAGCAACATAAACATGTATGATTCATATACCTAAAAGCATCACAAGTTCATCCTACCACCACATAAAAAATGTGGTGTAATCCTACCACCACAAGTTCATCATCACCATATGATATACCACATCATCAAAATATACAGGCCATTAACAATTTTCAAGCCCTAGCCACCAAAAAAATATACATCATCATCATCATGCATGCCACCACCACGAGAGACCTTTGAACTAGTAGTATTGCTTGGTTAGCCAGGTCCTAAGCCAGAGGATCTTGTGTTGCACTTCCATCCTAGCAAAACCTGATGCGGAGCATCCCACGGTCATCCCCATGGACCTACCTACGTCTCCTCAAGTGCCAAGTGGGCCAATGACACGAGCACGTGCAAGAGCTCTCGAGACCGAGGTCACATCTCTCCTTAATGAACTTCCATTTGACTCATGTGAGACATGGCTACTACCTCAAGTCGGAATGCTATGTGTGATCAGGTACGAAGAAGACCGCCTCGGGAATGCTCGGAACGAAGACCAAGTCGACAAGTGCACGGACGAACTAGCGCGAGGAAGAAGACCGCTGAAAAGTATCAGCGGCCGGACATCCAGCCCCTGGCCCGGACATCCGGCCCCTGATGGAGAGGACAGCAGCAGCAGCCCAGCTGCGAAGAAGCTACAGGGCCCGGACATCCGGCCCCTTCCCGGATTTCGGGCCGCCTGTCACAAAACGTGGGAGCGCCTCCAGGCCGGACATCCGGCGCCAAGCCCGGACATCCGACCCCCCGATGAACCGCCAGACATCCGGCCCGACAGCCGGACATTCGGCCACTGCCAGCGCCAAAGGAGGCCTTCGGCCATGTACCCTCTCTCCCTCACCCCCACTTCGTCCTAGACTATAAATAGACCTCCTCCTCGTCCTTTCTAGGGTTAGCAAAGTATATTGAGACATTGAGTAGAGCTTTGCTCCTTGTATCTCCTCTTGGGGAATCAAGACCTCTCTAGGGAGAAGGATCCCCATCATAGGATCATCAAAACCTCCTAAGGGAGAAGGATCTCATCTAGATCACGAAGACCTCACCTCCTTTGTAGTGGGAAGAACTTTACCTTTGTGCTTGTTTCCATGGATTGATCTTGTATGCTTGTGGATCTCATGTATGCTCTCCTAGTGGATGTGTGATTTGGGTTTGTTTGAGTGATTTCCCTTGGTTGTTCTTGTTGTTCCTCTCTTTTCCCCCATCAAGTGTGGAAAGATCGTCAAATTAGGGTTCCACCCTACATCATCTTGGATCAGAGCCACGTTGATTCACACTTTGGAGTCTTCCCCCCCCCCCCCCCCGTTTTCTAGCCCAATTTTGTTTGATTTTGCCCAATTTTGAAAATTCCCCACAAAAATAGCCCTACCAAAAAAAATTTGATTTCTTGGTTTATGATGTTTTGTTGATTTTCATCCATGGATTTGCTTGGTTTCGAGTGGATCTAGCTTTTCCCCACCTTCTCCATGAATTCCATCCACAAAATCTCTCCAATTTTGCCACGAAATTTTTCTTTTCCATCCTTGTTCATCGAGTTCATCCGTGGAGTGGGCACCCCGGACATCCGGCCGTGACCCCGGACATCTGGCCCGACGACCAGCCCGGACATCCGGCTGGCAGCCCGGACATCCGGCCCCTGGCTGTCAGCCCACCAAAACTTTGCAATTTCTCCGAATTTTTGTCGTTTCCCACCGTTTCTTCCGCAAGGCCTCGTACATATCCACATTACCATCGCATACTCGTGTGACTCCACCACCGACTTCCGCAACCACCACAAATTTTGCCACCTTTGCCACTTGAGATTTTGAGTCGCGGTGTTCCGTTTCCTAACGTGTTTCGGCTACTTAGGGACGGTTCGACATCGACATCACCGCCGCTCATCATCGCCATGGACTCGTCATCGACAACAACCACTTCATCATTGTGACACCATCACCGTTAGCAAGGACGGTAACATCGACGACAACTTATTCATCTCCTTGCCATTGCATTTGTTAACCCTCGAGACCATCTTTTGCGTCACTTTCCTACGAGACTAGCCATTTGAGTATTGCCGGGCAACGCTACTTGTGCACTTTAGTGATACCGTTCCGCATAGCTATCATAGCATGCTAATATCATCATAACATCTCTTGTGCCAAAATTTTGTTCCCGCATATACATGATTGCTATCTTCGTAAGAGCATTTCGCATAAGTGGCCAAAGGAAACCATCAAAAGAAAGAGAAGCTTTTAAGCAAAAGAGAAAGAGCAACAACAAGCTTGGAAGCAATAGCCATAGCATCACCACATTACATAGCATATTTGATCATCTTGGATCATTGTGACAAGTTCACCGGGACTCATACATACATAGCATAAGTGAGATAGAAAGTCGATACGTTTTGTCTCTTATAGGTTGTGCACAAGTTCGTATCCGCCTATTGAGCAATCGTGCTAGTGTCTCTCTAGTGTTGTGCAACAAGAGCATTTTCTGTGGATTCCACATTTTGAGCTCATTCCTTGGTTGCACGACCTCATTTATCTATCCATGCGTGTGTTTCCGTGTGCTACTTATTGCTATTGGTCTACTTGTTACACTTGCGAACTTGTGAATCTTTTTCAACATTATTGATATCTTGCTTGCAAATTGCAACTATTTTGTGCCACCATCCTAACCAAGCTACTCCATAAGCCTTTTGTGTAGGTGTGAGAAACAAACCCGGTACCAATTCTACTATCATAGCTATACATTGAGTGATACTCGATACATCTTCAATCTTCGGAAAAGGTAACTTTGGTTTTGTTCTCTCATTTCCTACTCACCTCTACTTGATCATGATGGATAGGCCAAGTACATCTTCGAATCCTCTCTTCGACGAGCACGAAGCACCGAACGACTACATACCCAAGAGCCATCTCTTTGGGGTACAACGAGCCTTGCATCAAGAAAGTGAAGCTTTGGGCGATCGCATTGAGCAACTCGCCACCGACTTGCGTCACTCCGAAACACGGACAAGAGACTACCTCAACGCCAAGCTTGCTACACAAATGGACGAATTTTGTGCCATGATGATTGACTGCACTTCCTCAACTTCGTCCTCGACAAGGAGAACACGGTCAAGACGCCATTCTTCGGATTCATCATCGGATGCAAGTCTTCCTCGAGCTCGTCTACATCCTCGGCAAGAACATCAAGCTCACCAAAATCCATCATATGGCAATGGGTTGCAACAACGCCTTCGAGAGCGTGAACGTCAACGCCATCAAGTTCAAGACGACATGCACCAAGAGCAAGTTCCACGACGTCAACAACAAGACGCCCAAGAAGGCGATCCACTTCGGCAAGAACAAAAACGTCGTGAACAACAAGCCCTCGAAGCACAACGTGCCCTTCACGAAGCCACTCATGCCCTCAATGAACACAACCGTCGTGTGCGTGAAGAAGAAGAGGCACGTCACCAAGAAGAAGCCGCACACCAAGAAGAGAATCAAGAACGGAGGAACCGGGCAAGAGTACCTCGTCCCCACCGTCAAGCCAATCGCGTAGAGCAAGTTGAGAACGGGGATGATGACCCACCTCCAAGACAAGAGCGACGACAACATCGGCATAATGACGAACAACGCTACGGCAAGCTCAAGTTTCCGGAAGCAACGACCCCAAAGACTATCTCTCATGGGCCTTAATAGTGGACAAGATATTCCGTCTACAAAACTATGACGAGGAAGAGACGGTAGCCATGGCATCGATTGAGTTCCAAGACTATTGTTCTCATTTGGTGGGAGCAAGTGATCGAGAGACGCCAAGAGAAAGGCGAACCACCTATCACAACGTGGACTCAAATGAAGGATGTCATGAGAGCTCGGTTTGTGTCTACACACTATAGCCGCGACCTCTTCAAGAAACTTCAACTCCTCAAGCAAGGCACCAAGTCGGTTGAAGAATACTACAAAGAACTGATACGAGCCAACGTCAAGGAAGATGATGAACAAACTATGGCACATTTCTTGAATGGCCTCAACCATCCAATCAAGAACCTCCTCGAAGGACCGCCGGACATCCGGCCCGACGGCCAGACATCCGGCCCCTGCCAGCGCCAAAGGGGGCCTTCGGCCGTGTACCCTCTCTCCCTCACCCCTACTTTGTCCTAGACTATAAATAGACCTCCTCCTCATCCTTTCTAGGGTTAGCAAAGTATATTGAGACATTGAGTAGAGCTTTGCTCCTTGTATCTCCTCTTGGGGAATCAAGACCTCTCTAGGGAGAAGGATCCCCATCATAGGATCATCAAGACCTCCTAAGGGAGAAGGATCTCATCTAGATCACGAAGACATCACCTCCTTTGGAGTGGGAAGAACTTTACCTTTGCGCTTGTTTCCATGGATTGATCTTGTATGCTTGTGGATCTCATGTATGCTATCCTAGTGGATGTGTGATTTGGGTTTGTTTGAGTGATTTCCCTTGGTTGTTCTTGTTGTTCCTCTCTTTTCCCCCTCCAAGTGTGGAAAGATCATCAAATTAGGGTTCCACCCTACACCAAAACCAAGACCCTCTGTCCTATTGTTCAGGAGGTAGCTAAGAGCGGCCATCATAGCCTCCTCACTGAAGTCAATGATGTCCATGACAACGTTGTAGAGGAAAGGGTTCATGTCGACATGCTTGGTCTCCCTAATGGCGAATGCCACCTCCTTTATGGCGTTGATCATGCTGCTAAACATTCTCAACTCCTCGTCGATCAAGGCACACCTCTTCCTCTACCTCTGAGGAGCAGGAGCGTGATCAGCAGCAGCAGCCTTCTTAGGGCCATCCCGAATGATGGTCTCCGACTCTTGGGTGTATGGATACTCAGGATAGGTGAACCAAGAGGCTCACTGAAGCCCATGGCATGCTTGCCAGTAGCCAGACTCCAAGAGAAGATTATCTGTATCTGAGAGGGCATGTTGAAGTACTCAGCGTCCTGGTGATCCTAAGAAAAAAAGACAATGTTGTAAGTTGTGATTGCATGTTACTTCAAGTGAGACAAGTGGTAGGTTAGCTAACCGCGATGTGGTTTTGGTAGTGCTCAACCTCCAACCGAATGGTGAAAGTTGATCCCATTGTGTGCTAGTAAGGTCTCTAAGCTTGGACACTTGGACCCATCTCGCTCTCCACTCCTAAGATGGTTGTACACATGTGTTGAGGTGTAACACCCCCAGTGTTAGGCCACAGTAACCTCACCCTAATGGTGCCATGTCATCAAGATTAATTAAGCCAATTTGCCATTTAATGAAAATAAAACAATAATTCAAATTTAGAATAAAGTCAAATAAATAATTTCTTCAAACATGAAAAGTAAAGTGTTCATGATGTTACAAATAATCCCCTGGTATTTGTAAAGTTGTAACACATATTTTAACATGTATTTAAGCGCCTCAAATTTATTTTAACAGTGGGCAAAACAATTGGTTAAATGCCTTTGCATTTATAAAAAATTACCAAACCATTTCAAACTGACCCCAAACTTTTTGTGGCAGTATTATGTATTGCAAGATAATATTAGACACAAGTATTACATTTTACAAAACTCTTGTGGTGCAATAATGAATACAAAACAAATGGATAATAACTAAACAGAAAATATAAAAGGAAATAGAAAACAAAATTAAAAAATAAAATAAAATAAAAAGCCCACCCCACCCCCTGCTGGGTCCCCGGCCCAGCTAACCGGCCCGACCGGCCCAGATCGCCCCCTTATCCCCCCCCAGCGCCCGAACCCTAACCGGAGCCACCCCACTCCTCCCCTCGCTCCTCTCCTCCCCCTCCCCTCGATCCGGACGGGGCCGACGCCCCCGTGCCGCCCGTCGCCGCTGGGCGACCCGCGCCTCCCTGCCGGCGCCCTGCGCCACCCCGCCGCCGGTCCGCCCTACCACCGCACCTCCTCGTCCCCCCCTCGGCCTCCTCCCCACGCCCGGCGCCGCCTCCCTCCTCGCCGGCCGACGCTCCCCGCCGTCGCCACAATGGCCGCCGGCCGACGCCCTCGCCCCCGAGCCCACTGCCCTCCCCTGCTCATCGATGTGAGCCGCCGCAATGCTCCCTTTCCCCTCGCCCCCGGGCTCCTCCCTCTGGCCCCGCACGCGCCCCCGCCGCCGCATCCGCTCGCGCTGCCACGGCCCGCACCCCGCTCACCCGCGCTCGCGGGCTGCGCTCCGCCCGCGCACCGCCCGCACCCGCGCGCGCTCGCCCGCAGCCCCGCGCCCCCGTTCGCCCTGCGTCCGGCCACCGCGCGCCTGGACGCGTCCGGTCCCCCGTGTAGGCACGCGCGCTACGGACACCCGGACATGTCCGGTCCCGAAAGGCCAGGCACCGGACCTGTCCGCCCCTGCCCTATGACAGATGGGGCCCAGCCCTAAAACGTTTTTTAATTAAAAAGAAAAAGATAATAAAAATAAATATTAAAATAAACAATTAGATAATTAATTAATTAATTAATTAGTTAAATAGTCAGTTAATTAACCTGATTAGATTAATTAGTTAATCTGTTAACTAAACAGTGTATGCCATGTGGGGTCCACCCCCCATTAACACTAATTAAACTAATAATAATTATGTTAATTAAATAGATTAAACAGTATTTACTGTTTCGGATAATGTTGATTTAAATAATTAATTAAATTCTAGAAATTAGATAAAACTTTGAAAAATCATATAAAATAATCCGTAACTCGGATCGAAAAACTTTGTACATGAAAGTTGCTCAGAACGACGAGACGAATCCGAATACGTGCTCCGTTCGTTCACCACATGCCCCTAACTACCCGAACCTGCAACCGTCCCCCTCCGGTCATCTGTCCGACATTTGTCCGGAACCGGGAAAACATTCTCGGATGGGTTCCCCCTTTCTCGGTATCGAGTAACACTGTGTTAGGTCACACCCGGCACTGCGTATCGCCATGTCATACTTTGTGTTACGATTGTCTGCTTTGTATTTACTATTTCTTCCCCCTCCTTCTCTCTCGATAGGCGCTGAGACTACCGATGATACTGCCGTGATCGACTACGTCGCCGACGACCAGCCTTTTGCCTCAGAGCAGCAAGGCAAGCAAACCCCCCTTGAGCATTCCGATATCACCCATCTCTCTCCCTCTTTTGCTTGCATTAGATTTTGCTACTGTATTAGATAGCTCCTACTCTGATGCATAGCCTGATTTTGATGAACTGTTACTATCACTGTAACCATACCAACTGCTTAGTATAGGTGGATCAGTAAATCCCCAGTGACCCCTGAGTCCCAGTTGCCCCTGCTTGTTCATCGACGACTCGAAGACCCGAAGACTTGGTCAACTGACCGACGAGCCAGACCCCTCACATCACCGCACACCCCTTTAGTATGGCACTGCAGAGCTACCATCGAGTGCCGAGGGTGATACCTCACTTAGCACTCCGGATGTTAATTCTGTAGCGTAGCTAATCGATCGTGGGTATCGAGGGTGATTCCTCCTTCCCATTTATCGATAGCGACTCTTGTCATACACATACCTCGAGTGGGATCCATCGAGGGTGATTCCTCGGATCTCCACTTGGTGTATAACCACACAGTTACTTGGACTTGACATTTATTACATGTGAAAGACGGGACTGGCGGGACAGGCGGTACCACCCTGTTGAGGTGGACCTGAGTTCCCGACAGTTCTGAGACGGGTCGGCCCCAAGGGTACCCGTGTGAGAAAGATTTGGTGGGATGCGCCGCAAGGCATCCGGAAACTGGTGGGGTGCGCCGGAAGGCACTCGAGTGTTCTTGGCGGGGCGACGGACCGCACTTATGGTTCGAGCTTGCCCCACACAAATAAATTGCTAATGGGTTGAGTAGTTAATCTGAGTTAGGTCGTTGGCCTAATACGCACTAACCACCACGCAGAGTAATCAGTATGGGCTGCTCGGCGGCGTACATTCTCCCGAAAGCTCTTCAGATGCCACATTTTTCGACTCGCGCCCGGGTGGTCTGGAACGCATGGCGCTTGTTACTAAGGCATGCTAGGACTGGTCCCGGCCGAGGGCGTAACGTGCAGGATGGCGAGGGCGATGGCCCAAGACCCCGAGCCATTAGGATGTAGACCGGCATGCTGGCCTCTCTGTTGAGCCTAGGTAGGACTACGTCGTGTTGATATGTCGAGGCCAGGTATGACCAGAAAATCGTATCCGGCCGTAGCTTATCGAGCGTGTTGGGGAATGTGGTGCACCCCCGCAGGGAAGTAAACTATTCGAATAGCCGTGTCCACGGTAACAGGACGACTTGGTGTTGTGCTCTGACCTACTACAACTATAATCATAACTAATTAAATGAATTGTGGCTCCGGGATTGCTTCCTCGCAGGGAGTCGAGGAAGGATCGTTGGGCGTGTTACTTAATAAAATTTGCTACAACAATATGACTATACATGAGCTGCAGGTCTACTCTCGTCTTATGCTGCAAGATGTTGAAGATGCTAGTCTTCGATAGGGCTAGGCCTTCTTCTCTATTCTGGCATTCCTGTAGTCTAGTCCAAAGATATAGCCGCATTCCTTTGATACTGGTGCATATCTAGCATAGATCTGATGTAAGTCTTGCGAGTACTTTGGATGAGTACTCACCGTTGCTTTGCTCCCCCTTTCCCCCTTGATACGATGCCGCGACCAGATGGCGGCGCCCAGGAGACCCAGGATCCAGCTTACCCGGTGGATGACTACAGCTATCCCGATGGAGACCACTGCTACCAGGATGGAGCCTACTACGACGTGGACTTCTCTGACGTCCAGGAGTAGTTAGGAGGTTCCCAGGCAGGAGGCCTCGCCTCTTTCGATCCGCTGCTTATGTTTGTGCTGGCCTTCTTAAGGCAAACTTGTCTAACTTATGTCTGTACTCAGATATATTTGCTTTCGCTGACTTGTGCTTGTCGGAGCTTTATATTCGAGCCCTCGAGGCCCCTGGCTTGTAATATTAAGCTGTATGACTTTATATTTGTGTCTTTTGTCGTGTTGTGGTACTAATCAGTGAGTCCCTAATCTTGGCCGTACGCATTGCGTGATTGATTAGCTTACGGACGAGAATGGGGGCGTCACAAGTTGGTATCAGAGCCGACTGCCTGTAGGTAGCCCCCTTTCCAACTCCTTGGCCGAAGTTGAGTCTAGACATTGAAAAACTTTTACTAGCACTGATGCTGTGGCTTACGAGCCCACATCTCAATCGGGTGGTGTTAGGATCTTTTGTTCCTCGTCTATACTCTGGATTCTGATCTCTCTCCTCTTCGGGTTAACATATTTTATCAAACCTAACATTAGGTTCTCGTGATCACATCCACCGGAGAGTTGTTTCGCCGACAATTGTTTGCTCTTGAAGTATGATACACGCACTGTCATTTGACATCTTGAATCTCCTTGTTACAGATGCGTCCCGCTAGGCAGATCGTCCGTTTGACCTATGCGCACGATACGACGGGGTTCCCGGCCATTCTGAACGGCCTCTTGAAGACACTGGGTTATCGTTGGTACCCCGAGTACACTGTTTACGAGGATTACCACGAGTTCAACCAGGAGCAGTATGAGGCTGAGATGGTTATCTGGGATAAGCATGATCGTACCAGAGATGGGCTGCACACCTTCCGTGGCATTGGAGTGACTGTTGAGATGGCAGTACAGGATGCTGCCTATGCTGCTATTGTTCGTCTCCGTGCAGCAAACCCTAGCTTGGAGGATTCGGCATATCGGTACATTCCGTATGTCCCTGATGGAGTTGATACGCCAGCCAACGCTAAGGTCTTGATTCCTTTCGCTCCGCAGCGTACAGATCGGTCCTACACTGCTGTTTGCGCCCCCTATGTGAGTCGTCGCTACGACCCACGGGTTCTGATGCAGTACACTGAGGCACTGGATCGCATTGTCAGGGCTCTTAATGTCGAGCTGCATGCCACTCGAGCTCTTCTGTATCAGGCTATGGAGCATTTGATGCCAGCAGTTCGTGCGAGGATACATCAGGAGCACATCCTTTATCCGGCTCGGACTGCGTTTCCCCTAGGTCTTGAGTGGCCTGAGGTTGGAGGTCGTACTCCGGCACGTGGACCTGCGCTCCCGCTTGGTATGCAGGTTCTACATCAGAGTCTGCACGGCATGCAGGACCCTGCCATCGGTTTTCACAACCGGGGTCATATGCAGCTCCCTGGCTACTTTCGTTGTCTCCGACGCTGATGCGTTGTTGTATCCCTCCACCGCGAGCCTGCATGCCGCCTAGTTGTCTAGTTTAATTTCATGCCGGATCTATCGTCTATTTTGTAACGAACTTATGGTTTGTAATAGACTTATGTATGGATCTGTATGATGAAATCTGAACTGCTATGTTTTAACTGTGGCACTTCCTTCCTTGTGCAAATTACTTCATGAATCGTTCATTGATGTTGCAATTACCAAATACTAAACTACCACTGTTAAATTGACAGAATGGTTAGGCCTGCTGGTCGTGGTCATGGTGCACCTGAGCCACCACCGCCACCGGATTACATGGTTGGTATGATGCAACAGTTTGAGTTGAATCGTCAGTTTATGCAAGGGCTTATGGATCACTTTCCAAGGCCGAACATGAATCAGCCGCCAGCCCCAGTGACGCTGCAAGACTTCATGCGCCTCAACCCTACGAATTTCTGCAGCTCAACTCAGCCGCTTGACGCAGATGACTGGCTCCGTGACATCACTTATGAGCTGGAAGCTTCAGGCGCCCCAGAGGCTAGCTATGTCACTTTTGCCTCGTACTTTCTGAAGGGTCCCGCTGCTCAATGGTGGGACAGCCACAGGCGCTCTCAGCCTGTTGGAACAATCATCACCTGGCCGGAGTTCCAAGCTGCTTTCCGTGCTCGCCACATCCCTCAAGGGATAATGGACCGGAAGAAGCAAGAGTTCCGCAACCTTATCCAAGGCAACAAGACTGTGGACGCTTATCAGCGGGACTTTCTGGATTTGTCCCGTTATGCTGAAGAGGAACTGCCAACTGATGCTCGCAGACAGGAAAAGTTTCGTGAAGGGCTTCACCCAGACATTCACCTGGCCCTTCTGGCTCATGAATTTCCTAACTTCGCCACCTTGGTGAATAAGGCTATCCAGGTGGAAACAGGTCTGCAGAGGTACAAGGATCACACCAAGCGCAAGACTGACGTGGGTTCATCTTCAGGCCCTCGTCCTCAGAAGCAGAGGATCTGGATCCCCAACAACTACCGTCCACCTGTTTATGCACCGAGGCCATCCTATGTGGCGCCTCGTCTACCCCTCCACCGCCAAGGCAGCCAAGAGTTGTACCGCCAAGAGCACCTCAGCCTCCACCATCCCGTCCTGAGGATGGACTGTGCTTCAAGTGTGGCCGTCCAGGTCACCGTGCTAGAGACTGCAGGCAGGGTCAGAATCAACTTGCGCTGTCTACCAATCAGCCCCGCAACAACAACGCCAGGCCTAACACTGGTCGTGTTCTAGCCAACAATGTTGATCTGAATCAAGTTCAAGAGCAGGCTGCTACTGTGATGGGTACACTTCTTGTTAACTCAATACCCGCATCCGTATTATTTGATACTGGGTCATCGCATTCATTCATGTCGGAAGAATTTGCATGTAAGCATAACCTTAAGAGCGAGAACATGAACGTTCAAATAATGGTATCCACACCCGTGGGTAATTGTCAGACTTCTATGGTATGCCCCAACGTTGCCGTTGAAATCGAAGGACTAGAGTTCCTCGTTTCGCCCATTGTGTTGCCATCCTCAAATATTGACTTACTCTTGGGAATGGAGTGGATGACAGCACATAGTGCTTCAGTCGTTTGTGCCACCAAAACCGTGCATCTCCTGCACCCTTCCAACGAGCTAGTGGTTCATACCGCTCGTCTCGTTCATAATGCCGAGAACCAGATTCATTTCATGAATGCATTGAATGCTTCACCTCTTGAAGGGATTGAAAGCATTCCAGTGGTTCGAGACTTTCCAGATGTGTTTCCAGAAGAGCTTCCAGGCATTCCCCCTGCTAGAGCAGTCGAGTTTGTCATCGACTTGGTACCTGGTACCACTCCTATAGCCAAGCGACCCTATAAAATGCCTCCTCATGAACTTCTTGAGCTTAAGGAAGAAATTGACAAATCACTTCGCAAGGGTTTTATTCGTCCTAGTTCCTCCGCTTGGGGAGCACCTTCTCTCTTTGTCAAGAAGAAGGATGGTACGAATCGGCTAGTTCAAGATTACCGGCCTATTAATCAAGCAACAATTCAGAATAAATATCCGCTCCCCCGGATCAATGACCTGTATGATCAGCTTGCTGGATCATCAGTGTTCTCTAAACTTGACTTGAGACTGGGTTATCATTAGATCCGTGTTCGTGAAGAGGATATTCCCAAGACTGCATTTGTTACTCACTATGGTTCATACGAGTACACCGTAATGTCCTTCGGCTTAACCAATGCTCTAGCAACATCCTCTCGCCAGATGAACTATGTATTCATGGGTTACCTCGATAAATTCGTCGTGGATTATCTGGATGATATCCTGGTTTTCTCCAAGAATAAAGAAGAGCATGCTGAACATCTTCGTCTTATACTGGAGACGACTTACAGATACATCCCGTATATTCCTGCTAGAGTTGATACTGCAACCGACGCTGAGATCTTGACCCCTTTCGCGCGTAGCAGTGTCCCATCTTGCAGAGACCTCCATCTATGGCCACGTGCCATATGTCCTGGTCGATCGGTGGTCAGTCCCAGGTCTATTTTCCGCGGTGACCTCTCAGCTGTTCCTATCCAAAGTGGAGAGACACCACTGTTAAACACAGTCTGGTCGGTCTGTCCATGCATGCGTAGGTACGGTAAGTGTCACCCGTGTCCCTCCGTGCCATACATGCAACAATGGCGAGCATAGTGAAACTCTTTACCAAGCTCGTGGGTCGGTGGATGGGTGGAGTGTACCGTCTCGTCTTCACACAGATAAGGATCGAGTATCTCCACACCCCACCTCCCCGCAATAAAAAGTAACCGCATCCGCATCCACACCTCCGTGGATCTCGCATCCCCATTGTTATAGTACTAAGCGTCTGAAGTACCTGTTTATTCAGCCAGATCTAAATCTCAGTCAGATATGATGGTTGGGACTATTTCCAAGGATTATAACTTTGGTCCCTATATATCCGGTAAGGTGATGTGGTAGCTAGCACACCTGGCCGGATGACCTGTTGTTATGATGCTTTGTTCAGCAAGGATTGCCAATCTTTCATGGGTGAATTGTATGACTTATTTTACAAGTTGTTCCTACTGGATCCTTTGTGTATCCAAACCCCATCCTTTACTCGAAACACCATGTCTTTGTTATCTCGAAGCATGTCTGTGGTACACCGATCCTCAAAACAAGAACATTGGAGGCATAATACTAAATGTTTCTTGATCAATTATCCCAAACATCGTTGTATGGGTAAACATCATAAATTCCTTGCCCCTTGGTCTTAATGGTTACCTACCTGGAGCCTTGCCGTGATTATCTCGCTCTGCTTGCTCTTGGAAAAGATATACTCCTAAAACTTGAGTATAAACACATTTTCCTTTCCATTGGTCTGTTTAGCCTTTCTTGAGATTTATTTGATCTGAGCAGTGATAATTCCCTGCTTAGGTAAATACCTCGGTGTACTACTCTGTCAGTAAGATCCTGTTACTATTGTTGTTAACATTTCGGTAACCGTCGGTGGACGAGAACTTTGCCTATTTGTCCGCCTCGTTTCGACGAGCAGGAAGATGGTTCTCTTCGTCCCCCGCCCTTGGTACCAATGTTGTTGCCGACATAGTTGACAGACTATCCTCTGACATGTCTTGCTAGCATGACCGTGCAAGATGCCACCGCTTTTCCTACTCTTGACCCACATGATGGGCCCATAACCCATAGTTCCACAGGATCGAAACCTGACTCTCCTGTACCACTTTGCTTCCAAGGTATCTATTGCACTTGGCTTCGTGTGTAATTCTCGAGCCATCGCCTAAGGGATAATCTACTCTTGTGTCAGACGCAATAATTATTTCGTTGCTCTGAACCCTTTTTCACCGTCTGATCAGGCATCGAATGATTGCCTACCCGTTTGAAACTTTTGTACCATCGCTTATTGCTCCTGATGAATTACCTGAATTACGACGTCCTCACCCCCGACCTCTGATTCGGAGGGTGACGAAAAGGCACTAGAAACCCTAGCACTCGAGGCTAGGGCCTTGGCAACAAGGGCGCGACATTGCGGCGATCTCGTAGAAGCCCGCTGGTCCGCCCCAGCTTTGTACTTCCTCGCCATGGGTCCGCAACAACTACTTCATCAACCACATACCACAGGAGTGCATCATCGACAGGTTTGCCTCCGATTGCAGCTTCAGCACCGTCGGCCTCATTTCATTCTCAGACAATGAGAGCAGCAAGGCTAACGTGATCGCCATCATGGACAATGAGGTCGAGGAGCTCTCCCCAACACCAGCCATGGAAACCAAAGGTTCACATCCAACCTCAACACCGGCGCCAGCATACGAGACCGGAGACAGCCATCCAACCACCAAAATAGTGTCAGAAGAGGAGGAGGCCCCAACAATTATCACCCTCCAATAAGTCATGATGACGGCACCGGCGGGCACGTCTTCAGTGCCAACAACCTCGATCGCGCCCAACACCAGCGGGACGGCAACGACAAATGTGGGGCGCGCAACCTCACAACACCCGACCTCTGGGCCAACGGTCATCACACCATCAGCACCACCGGTGCCTCCCCCCGTCACGCAACACCAGACCGGTCTCAATGCCTTTGGATCGCCCCCCCCCCCTAGGTTTCTTCTGTAGGAGATATGCCCTAGAGGCAATAATAACAGTTATTTTGTATCTCCAAGTTTGTAATGAATGTTTATGTTCCATGCAATAACTGCAATGATTCTCGAGTCTACAATATCCACGAGGCTCGGAGGGAAACTCATATGCACGTGTGGTATAATAAACGGTAAAAAGTATTCCTAGTCATGCCTCTAAGACTAGCTCAAATATTGCATGATGATCCTATTTTCCTGATCATGGGCATGACTATGCCGGCAATTTTGAGGGCACAATATTAGGAGAACATTTGTTTTGAGTCGACCCGAATTGATGTTATGCTATGAGATACATTCGTCACAAGTTAATGGTTAATAACACAGAGAAAGTTAATGTTTGCATAATTCCTTAGACCATGAGAGTATCGAGTTCCTTCGCACTTGCTTCATGAACTTTGGGGTTTGTTAAACATCATTCGTAAATGGGTGGCTATTACGGCGGCTTACGGGTTCATGGAAAAGTATGGCAAGTAACTTGATAGCTCAAGATTGGGATTTTCTCCTCTGACGATGGAGAGATATTCTTTGGGCCCTCTCGGTGTTATGGTATGCATCATCGTCTGGCCAGACACAGCGTGATTTGATCACGGGGATGCCGGAACACGGGAACGAGAAAAGAGAACAAAATTGGTAACGAGGTAACTGGCATAGTGGACAAGTTGTTGATCCACGGGGATGTCGATAAATCTCACCTCGGGTGTCTGTAACATATCGCATAGCAACAGGAATAGCACACGGCAACTGGAGGTTCACTTGAATATTTATTCGTGTGGGTATAGGGATCAACATGGGTGTCCACGGTTCCGCTATTGATCACTGATCGGAAAGTGTTCTGGTCATGTCTATACTTCACCGAACCTATAGGGTCACACACTTAAGGGTCATCTATCTGCTGAATACTAGACAGGGAGTCTGAGAGAAAGTCACCGGAAAAGTTTCGGAGACAACGGAAAAGTTCTGGAGAGAAAACCGGAATTGTTTCGGAGCAAACGAAAATGTTTCTGAATTAAACCACCATACCGGAAATGTTTCGGAAGGTGCCCAGAATAATTTTAGAGGGTGCTGGAAATGTTCTGGGATTTTCTGAAATTTTTTAGAAGAAACGGTCGCGGAAAACATCTTGTCCCAGCGTAAGGGGACAAGATCCCATGATTCGTGGGCAGCCATGTTTGGTGGCTTTTTGGGGAGGGAGCATCCAAGTTTGATGGAGGCTTGTTTGGTGGAAGGTGGGGGGCCCCCATGTAGGGGGCCAAGGTGTGGCCGGCCATATGTGGGAAAGCCCCCATGTGGGGCTTTTCACTCCCATGGTGGATGGCTTTTTTGTGAGCCACTTCCATGTGGGGGCCACCCACCTTTTGGGATGAAAATTTCATCCACCGCCACCTCCTCCTTCCTATAAATAGAGGTGGAGAGGAGCTCTCCACACTCAGTCCAAGCTCTCATACACATGCCATACATAATCTGGCTTTCTCTCTCCCTCCCAGCGAAATAGTTTCGTAGAGCCGAAAGGATGTCTGGGTTCCGGTGGGAACTAGTTCTGGACGGCGAAGCCCAGCTGGATAGCTGACACCGTATGTGTGCAACCCCGTAGGGTCCTCCCGAAGGGCTGTCCGAGTTACCGTTCGAGCTTCGAGGATCCTCCCGAAGGGCTGTCCGTGACATCGTCCGGGGGACTGTCCGACTGCCTCCCGAAGGGCTGTCCGGCGAGGGAGTACATCCTCGCGGTTGGGAGGTTGTAAATCCTAGCTGCGGGGATCTGCGTCGATGATCTACATTACCCGATGTTCTTGTTGCTTCCCTAGAATTTACGTATTTCTGATCTTGAGACATCATGGTGGAATTTGACAAAGTTCTGGAAATCCATGATCCTGATTGATCAACGAAGTGCTATCAGTTCTTTGGGTTCCGCCATAGTCAAAAGAAAGATGAAATTTCGCAGACGAAAGGGCAATGCAGATATGATCTACACGGGGGTCATGCGTATGACGAAGTTCAGTATGGGTCTCGAGATTTTATTATCTCATGTTTCATACACCCCGCAAAGTTAATCTAGCGACTTGAATAATCATACTTGATGATAAAACGTTGGTAGTTGCGGTTTAAGTCAAACCTTAGAAGCCATGTAAAATAAAATTTTGCATAAACCGATTAGAGGCGTCTAACTTGGTTTTGTAGGATGTGCATGTGATGTGGTATAGCAGTTCTTATCTTAATGCGATTATGTATGAGATGACTATATGATGTAAATTTACTAACATGACCTGCGTGTCATGATTCGGCATGATGGCTGGAGCCATATGATTGTCACTTTAATGACCTGTGTGTCAACTTTAAGTAATGCACTTATTTTATTAGCTATAGAGATAGCAATATTATCTGGTGCATCAACAAGGTGGTGGCAATCTTCGCGAAGGTGAACACCGACGCAAATGCCGAAGACGAAGAAATACTTGACTTCTCCGTCAGAAGGGGCTATACCATATCATACTATTATGAATTGCCTGAGATGTTTATCCCTCTTGATGCACCCTTCTTGATTGCGTAGTAGTCGCTTTTTATTAGGGTGATCTCTCACTTAAAAATATCAAAGTAGTTAGTGTTCACCCAAATGTAGCACCATCTGAAATTCGTATCTTTTTGGGGTGCGACATGTCCACATGGGTACGAACGAATCGAGAGGAATGAGGCGGGTGAGGTCAGACCTCGTAGCAAGATCACTTGGTCGTCTTTGATGTTCAGGCAGGATAGTCCTGAGCTCGGAACACACCCATCGAAAGATGAACAAGAGTCACATAGAGATGTGATCGGCAAGTTTGTCTACCGATTGAAATTCTCGTCATCAGTGATGTCCACATCAATGGCGTTGAATTGAAATGCGGGTCTTGTATCACTCATAATCAATTTTGAGAGATATTGATTTGAGTGGGAGCGCACTTTAGAATAAAATTGTTTATTCACTAGTGCAAATTAATTATGAACAAAGTCTAAGTGAAACTTGTGTTTACCATTGTAGATCAAATGGCTCGCAATACCGCGTTCAACTTAGGCCCGATGTTAGAGAAAGAGAAGTTAGCTGCGACTGGAAACAACCACGCGGACTGGATCCGTAACCTGAGGATTGTCCTCAGGAGCGCTAAGAGAATGTATGTGCTTGAATCTCCTCTTCCAGCTAAACCGGCGGCAACTGCCCGGAAGATGAACAAAATGTCTGGGCCACTAAGGATGATGATTACAACTTAGTGCAGTGCCTCATGCTAGCTTGCATGAGTCCAGAGCTTCAAAAATATTTTGAATTCCATAACGCCCGTGATATGATCCGGGAATTGGATGCTCTGTACAAGGAAACCGCACGGTCTGAACGTTTTGATATCATGAAGGCCGTGATGGATTGCAAGATGGCTGAGGGCAGTTCAGTTGGCGAACACATGGTCAAAATGATTGGCTACGCTGAAAGGCTTAAAACCCTGGAATTTCCAATTCCACCAGCCCATATGATGGACATGTTGCTTTCTTCACTCCGCCGTCTTACGATGGTTTTGTCATGAACTACAACATGAGTGGGATGGAGAAGACACCAAATGAGGTGCTCGCCATGCTGAAAACTGCGGAAGGAGGACTGCGGAAAAATCACAAGCAAGTGTTGCTTGTGAATAAGACCACCAGTTTCAAAAAGAATGGCAAGTCCAAGAAGGGCAAGGGCGCCGGTAAGACCGGCTCCCAAAGCAACTCTAAGGGCGGAGCCAAGAATGAAACTAAGTGCTTCTACTGCAAGGGCACAGGACACTGGAAGAGAAACTGCAAGAAGTATCTGGAAGATAAGAAGACCAGGAAAACTAGAAAAGGTATAATTGTTATACAGGTTAATGTCATTGACGTTTTGCTTGCTAGCGAAAATTCTAAGTCTTGGGTATTTGATACCGGATCGGTTGCTCACATTTGCAACTCAATACAGGGGCTTCAGAAGGTGCGCAAGCTGGCAAAGAATGAAGTCGTGATGTGTGTCGGGAACGGCACTGGGATCGCCGCTCAAGCCGTCGGCATTATGCCTCTACGTCTCCCTTCAGGATTTACCTTAGAACTAAGTAACTGTTATTTTGTTCCGGCATTGTGTAGAAACATTATCTCTGGATCATGTTTAGTACACGATGGGTACTCTTACAAGTCTGAGAACAATGGTTGTTCACTTTATTATAAGGATATGTTTTATGGATTTGCACCCATTGTTGGGGGCCTTTTCATAGTAAATCTTGAATGTGGAGATGATGTCTTTAACGTGAATGCTAAACGCCTTAAGAAGGCTGATACCAACACCACTTACTTGTGGCACTGTCGCCTTGGCCACATCGGAAAGAAACGCATGCAAAGACTCCATAAAGATGGAGTTTTACCGTCCTTTGATTTTGAATCATTTGACACATGTGAAGCTTGTCTGATAGGGAAAATGACAAAGACGCTGTTCACGGGTCGTCCTGAACGGGCAGGTGAATTATTGGAAATAATACATAGTGATGTGTGGTCCGATGAGCACAACTGCACGGGGTGGGTATTTCTACTTCGTGACTTTTACTGATGATTTAAGTAGGTATGGGTATATCTACTTGATGAAGCATAAGTCAAAAACCTTTGAAAAGTTCAAAGAATTTCAGAATGAGGTAGAAAATCATCGTAACAAAAGGATTAAGTTTATGTGATCAGATCGCGGGGGCGAGTATCTTAGTCATGAGTTTAGCCAACATCTGAGTGACCGTGGAATCATTTCACAGCTTACGCCTCCCGAAACTCCACAGCGAAACGGAGTGTCGGAACGACGTAACCGAACCCTGATATCTTTTTGGGGTCATGCACTACTCACTGCCGCTTATACATTAAACAGAGCACCATCTAAGTCTGTTGAGACGACACCATATGAGTTATGGCATGGGAAGAAACCCAATTTGTCACATCTCAAAATCTGGGGTTGTGAAACTTATGTAAAACGTTTACAACCAAGCAAACTCGATCCCAGATCAGACAAATGTTGCTTTGTAGGTTATCCAAATGAAACAGTTGGGTATTCTTTCTACCAACCCTTCGAGTGCAAAGTTGTTGTCGCTAAAAACGAAGTCTTTCTCGAGAAAGAGTTTCTCGCTAAAGAATTGAGTGGGAGGACAGTACAACTTAATGAGATTGGTGAATCTTTGGAAACCGTTGTTATGGTTAAGGAACCGGAAGAAATTCCGCAAATTATCCCTACAACCGAGCCGGAAGTTATCGCATGTGATGCGAAAACTCCAGACAATGTTATAACTGAAACGCGCAGATCAGGTAGGGCTATCCAGCCAACTGAGTGGTTTCATAAGGAAATCTTCATCCTTGAAGATGATGAACCTGCGCACTACAAGGAAGCGATGGCGGGGCCTGGCTCAAGGGAATGGCAAATAGCCATGAAATCCGAGATGGAATCCTTGTACGAAAACCAAGTTTGGAACTTGGAAGAACTTCCAGAAGGTGTAAAGCCCATTGGCTGTAAATGGATTTTCAAAAGAAAGACAGACGTGGATGGTAACATTACTATCCATAAAGCTAGACTTGTCGCGAAAGGGTTCACGCAAGTTCCAGGAGTGGACTACGACGAGACTTTCTCGCCCGTAGCTATGCTTAAGTCTGGTCGGATATTACTAGCAATTGCTGCTTATTTCGATTATGAAATATGACAGATGGATGTCAAAATGGCTTTCCTAAATGGAAACCTCAAAGAGGATGTATAAATGATACAGCTAGAAGGTTTTGTCAATCCTAAGGATGCTGGAAAGATATGCAAGCTTCAGAGGGCCATTTATGGTCTGAAGCAAGCATCAAGGAGCTAGAACATTCGTTTTGATGAAGTAGTCAAAGAGTTTGGCTTCATTAGGAATGATGAAGAATCTTGTGTTTATAAGAAGTTTAGTGGGAACGCAAAAGCATTTCTAATCTTGTATGTGGATGACATATTGTTGATTGGAAATGACGTGAATTTTCTTAGCGAAATAAAAGACTCATTGAAGAAGAGTTTTTCAATGAAAGACTTAGGCGAAGCGGCATATGTATATTGGGCATCAGAATCTATAGAGATAGATCAAAACGCCTGATAGCGCTTAGCCAAAGCACGTACATGGACAAGGTGTTGAAAAAGGTTCAACATGGAGAACTCCAAGAAAGGCCTACTCCCCATGTCACCTGGCACAGTGCTTTGCAAGAATCAGTGTCCTCAGACTCTAGATGAGCGAGTACAAATGAATGATGTTCCATATGCCTCGGCAGTTGGTTCTATTATGTATGCCATGCTATGTACAAGACTGGATGTTTCCTATGCGCTAAGTGTTAGCAGCCGGTACCAAAGTGATCCAGGACTGGAACACTGGGCCACGGTCAAAAGTATTCTTAGGTACCTCAGAAGGACCAATGATTTACTCCTTGTGTACGGAGGTGGTGAAGAGCTCATTGTAAGTGGTTACACTGATGCAGGCTTCATGACTGACCCAGATGACTTCAAATCTCAATCAGGCTATGTTTTCATATTGAACGGCGGCGCAGTTGATTGGAAAAGTTCCAAACAAAAGACTGTGGTGGATTCTACGACGAAGGCGGAATATGTTGCAGCTTCAGAAGCCTCCAAGGAGGCAGTCTGGATCAAGCAGTTTCTTGAAGACCTTGGTGTGGTTCCAAGTGCGCTGGACCCGGTGGAGATCTATTGTGATAATAGTGGCGCCGTGGCTCAGGCTAGGGAGCCATCTTCGCACCATAAGACAAGACATATTGAACGCAAATATAAACTCATTCGACATCATGTCGAAGCAGGTTTAGTGAAAGTACGCAAAGTTCACACAGATCTGAACGAGTCAGACCCGATGACAAAGCCTCTACCACGAGCAAAGCATGAGAAACATCGGATAGCCATTGGTGTTAGGGAAGCCATGTAACTGGATTATGACTCTAGTGCAAGTGGGAGTCTGTAGGAGATATGCCCTAGAGGCAGTAATAACAGTTATTTCGTATCTCCAAGTTTGTAATGAATGTTTATGTTCCATGCTATAACTGCAATGATTCTCGAGTCTAAAATATCCATGAGGCTCGGAGGGAAACTCATATGCACGTGTGGTATAATAAACGGTAAAAAGTATTCCTAGTCATGCCTCTAAAGACTAGCTCAAGTATTGCATGATGATCCTATTTTCCTAATCATGGGCAAGACTATGCCGGCAATTTTGAGGGCACAATGTTAAGAGAACATTTGTGTTGAATCGACCCGAATTGATGTTATGCTATGAGATACATTCGTCACAAGTTAATGGTTAATAACACAGAGAAAGTTAATGTTTGCATAATTCCTTAGACCATGAGAGTATCAAGTTCCTTCGCCCTTGCTTCATGAACTTTTGGGTTTGTTAAACATCATCCGTAAATGGGTGGCTATTACGGCGGCTTACGGGTTCATGGAAAAGTATGACAAGTAACTTGATAGCTCAAGATTGGGATTTGCTCCTCTGATGATGGAGAGATATTCTTTGGGCCCTCTCGGTGTTACGGACGTTATCCATCATCGTCTGGCCAGACACGGCGTGATTTGATCATGGGGATGTCGGAACACGGGAACGAGAAAAAAGAACAAAACCGGTAACGAGGTAACTGGCATAGTGGACAAGTTGTTGATTCACAGGGATGCCGATAAATCTCACCTCGGGTGTTTGTAATATATCGCGTAGCAACAGGAATAGCACACGGCAACTGGAGGTTCACTTGAATATTTATTCGTGTGGGTATAGGGGTCAACATGGGTGTCCACGGTTTCGCTATTGATCATTGATCGGAAAGTGTTCTGGTCATGTCTATACTTCACCGAACCTATAGGGTCACACGCTTAAGGGTCATCTATCTGCTGAATACTAGACAGGGAGTCTGAGAGAAAGTCACCGGAAAAGTTTCGGAGAGAAAACCGGAATTGTTTCGGAGTAAACAAAAATGTTTCTTAATTAAACCACCATACCGGAAATGTTTTGGAAGGTGCCCAGAATAATTTTAGAGGGTACCAGAAATGTTCTAGGATTTTCTGGAATTTTTCAGAAGAAACGGTCGTGGAAAACATCTTGTCCCAGCGTAAGGGGACAAGATCCCATGATTCGTGGGCAGCCATGTTTGGTGGACTTTTGGGGAGGGAGCATCCAAGTTTGATGGAGGCTTGTTTGGTGGAAGGTGGGGCCCCCCATGTAGGGGGGCAAGATGTGGCCGGCCACATGTGGGAAAGCCCCCATGTGGGGCTTTTCACTCCCATGGTGGATGGTTTTTTGTGAGCCACTTCCATGTGGGGGCCACCCACCTTTTGGGATGAAAATTTCAGCCACCACCACCTCCTCCTTCCCTATAAATAGAGGTGGAGAGGAGCTCTCCACACTCACTCCAAGCTCTCATACACATGCCATGCATAATCTGGCTTTCTCTCTCCCTCCCAGCGAAATAGTTTCGTAGAGCCGAAAGGCTGTCTGGGTTCCGGTGGGAAATAGTTCTGGACGGCGAAGCCCTGCCGGATAGCTGACACCATATGTGTGCAACCCCATAGAGAGGTCGTAGGTTCGATCTTTTGCCTGAGGGGCTGTTCGAGGGTCCTCCCGAAGGGCTGTCCGAGTTACCGTTCGAGCTTCGAGGGTCCTCCCGAAGGGCTGTGATACGTCTCCAACGTATCTATAATTTATGAAGTATTCATGGCATGTTTATTATAGTTTTGTATGATTTTGGTGCACTTTTATATGGATTTTATATGATTTTTATGGACTAACATATTGACCTGGTGCCCAGTGCCAATTGTTGTTTTCTGCTTGCTTTTGGTTTTCCAGAAAATCCATATCAAATGAAGTCCAAATGCAGCGAAACTTTATGACGATTTTTTCTGGAACATAAGAGACACTAGCAGCTTCGGGAGGAGCCTAGAAGACCCACAGGGGGCCCACAAGCCACCAGGGCGCGCCACCCCCCCAGGCATGCCCTGGTGCCTCGTGGGCCCCCTGTGGCACCTCCTCGCGTGATTCCAATGCCAAAAAATCATATATATTTAGAAACCCCCGAAAGTTAACCTAGATGAGTTTTTACGCCGCCGCAAGCTTCTGTACCTCCACGATCTAATCTACAGCCCTTTTCAGGCACCCTGCCGGAGGGGGCAATCATCGCCGGAGGTCATCTTCATCATCCCGGCTGTCTCCATGGTGAGGAGGGAGTAGTTCACTCTCGAGGCTAGGGATATGTACAGTAGCTATGTGTTTTATTTCTCTCTCTCTCGTGTTCTTGATATGGCACGATCTTGATGTATCACGAGCTTTGTTAATATAGTTGGATCATATGGTGTTTCTCCCCTCTCTATCTTTGTTGTGATGAATCGAATCTTTTCCCTTTGAGGTTTCGTTATTGTCGGATTGAATATTTCAGATTTGAGAACACTTGATGTATGTCTTGCATATGAATACCCGTGGTGACAATGGGGTATTATATTGATTCACTTGATATATGTTTTGGCACTCAACTCCCGGATTCCCGAGGTGACATTGGGGTAATCTATGCATAGGGGTTAATGCACGTTTTCATTATCTTTTCTCCGATAGAAACTTTGGGGTGCTCCTTGGAGTTCTTTGTGTGGATTGAATATTATGATTATGAAGTTGTTTGATGCATATCGTATAATCAACTCGCGGATACTTGTGGTGACATTGGAGTATCTAGGTGACATTAGAGTTGGTTGATGTGTATCATATGGTGTTATTTTAGTACGAACTCTAGGGCCGTTTGTGACACTTATAGGAATAGCTCAATAGATCGATCGGAAAGGATAACTTTGAGGTGGTTCGTACCCTACAAACAATTTCTATCTTATGTTCTCCGCCAATACACTACTAGGAAAAATCTTATAGGTAGAACTTTACTAGTAGCGCCTGTTTAGGCCACCACGCTTCTGGTAAGTACCAGTAGCACTGGGCACAAGACGCGCTACTGGTATAACTTTGCAGCAGCGTTTGTTTTGCTGGGCCACGCTACTGGTAAGTTGTGCCACACCACACCCCCAGGTCAAGAGATAGTAGCAGCGTCGGTGGTATACCCAGCACTACTGTTAAAGCCAGATCTGTAACGCCTTGTCTAAACAACGCGCTACTGCTATTTCTTCTGCGTGTAAGCTTGTGGGCCCCTTTAGCAGTAGCGTGTTGTGCAACCCAGCGCTATAGCTAGTGCAGCTACCAGTAGCGCGCGTTGGTTGCCAGCGCTACTGCTATGGTCACCAGCCAAAATATCTACCACCTTCCCCCCCCCCCCCTTCTTCTCCCTCCCCCTTCCTTTCTCCCCCTCCTCTTGCACTTGCTTGTTGGTTCTTCCTTTCAATGCTCCCCCTCCTCCTCCTCTCTTCTTTGCCCCTCCACCCCCTCCATTAATGCCCTCCCTCCTCCCTCTCTCTTTCTTCGCCCCTCCACCACCTCCATTAATTAATGGCCTCCCTCCTCCATCTCTCTTTCTTTGCCAATCCACCCATCTCCACTAGCTCTCTCTCTCTCTCACTCTCCCTCTCCATAGTTAGAGCTATATGTAGGTACCTCACTATCTAGAGCTACTAGCTAATTAAGAAGGTGCTCGATATCCCTCTTGACACATAGGTGAGCAAAAAAAGAGTTGTGCAAGAATGGAAATATGTGTGTGTACGTGCGTGTGTATTTGTGCACGCGCGTGATAGGACCGAAACTATGCGCGATATGAATATACCGAATTGTGTGTGGCATGTGAGTTGCCTATATTGTGTATTTGTTCAAATGTGGGTGCCGTGAGTTGCCTATGTTTTGTCGAAATGTCGATTCAATTCCGTTTCGGCGAATTTCGGGCAAACTCAATATGTCCTATGTTTAGGGAAGGTCATGTCGAATTTTTGTATGAATTTGATCCATGCATGCGTACGTGGTTATAATTCTTTTGCTCCGCGCAGGTGATCATGAAGGTCAATGGAAGGATGGTGGAAAGATACTGGCAATCCGCGGTGGACGGCATGTATGAAAAAAGACTGAAGGATGTTTTATGTCCGTGTCGAAAATGCAAAGGAGGAGTCAGGCTCAACCCCTTTAAGGGTGGTAAATCCAAGGCGCACCTGCTCATGCATGGTTTCATGGATGGCCATACTCGGTGGATAAGTGAAGATGATGATGATGAGGACGTCGACGGGGTAGGAAATAACAACATGGGGCCAGACGAAGAGATGACCGATTATGGGCCTGAAGAAGAGGGCCTCGGAAATGGCGATGGCGAAGAGGCTGTACAAGGCGGAGAAGACGCGAACACGCCGCAGCCTTCGTCGCTACTAACTTCAGCCATGCGGGACCCGCATGTTTGAGACCTGCTTCACAAGGAGACGACTAGCGACAGAGCTGCTTCTAGAGAGGAGGCCAAACTGGTGCAACTGGAGGTAGACTCGATGACTCCGTTGTATGATGGTTGCAATCCCGAGGTGACCCGCTTGAATTTCACGCTAGAACTTCTAAAGACGAAGGCAAAAAACAAATGGACGGATGCAAGCCTGGATGATCTTCTGAAGTATCTATAGAAGGTTCTTCCCGCGGGAAGCCTGTGTCCTACTAGTGTCGAGGAGGCAAAGAAAATCGTGTGCCCTCTTGATCTGCCACACATTAGATATCATGCATGCATCAATGATTGCATGATATATCGGAACGAGCATGCGGAAAAAACCATCTGTCCAAAGTGCAATGCTTCACGATATAAGAAGGCCGGAAAGAAAGCTCCACAGAAAGTTGTATGGTACTTTCTGATCACTCCGCGTCTGCAGCGGTATTTCGTAGATCCTAAGGAAACAAAGCTTATGCGCTGGCACGCGGAGAGGGTGAAGCCAGATGACGGAGATGATCCGAAGCTGAGACACCTCGCAGATGCTAGCCAGTGGAGAGCATTAAATGCTGAATTTAAATTTTTCGCAGATGATGCAAGGAACATCGTGCTTGGCGCTAGTAGTGATGGCATGAATCCGTCTGGCAACCAGAACACCAATCATAGCACATGGCCCGTGTTTGTATGGATGTACAACCTCCCCCCCTGGAAGTGCATGAAGGAAAAATACATACACATGACTATTCTTATTCAAGGGCTGAGACAACCGAGAAATGATATAAATCTGTATCTCGGGTTACTGAAAGAGGAGCTACAGACCTTATGGACAACGCCGGCCAAGACATGGACGCAAGCAAAGGAGAGTATTTCTACATGAGAGCCGCGCTGATCACGACGGTGCAGGACTATCTCGGTTACGGCTATATCTCTGGCCAGGTGTGCCACGGATATTGCGGATGCACCAGGTGCATGGATGATACAACTTCTCAGCAGCTATCGAAAGATGGCGGGTCTTCGAAAATCGTGTACATGGGGCATCGAAGATGGCTCGAGAAAGATGACCCGTGGAGAAAGCGTGGAGATCTATTCAATGGTAAGGCTGAGCATCGAGGTCCTCCACATAAGCGTAGCGGTGCCGAAATATATGAGTTATTGAAGAACTGGGAAGAGTGCCCCTCACCGGGAAAGACGAAGAAAAAGGCATCGGAGCCGCTGCATGGAAGACGAGGTCTGTTTTCTGGGACTTAGAGTACTGGCCCAAACTCGACACGCCTCATAGCCTTGATCAAATGCATATCACGAAGAATATCCTCGAGAGCTTGCTTGGAACATTGATGAACATGCCGGAGAAGACCAAGGATGGGCCGAAGGCAAGAAAAGACTTGGAATTTTTGAATATCAGGAAAGATCTCCAAATGCCCGGTAAAAAGTTATTGGAGGAGACGGAGATGGAGACGGAGATGGAAGATAGGGGGAAAAGTAAACAAGAGGAAGAACAATATTGCCCCCCCCCTCTTGCTTCACCTTAGATCCGAAGGAGGTCGATCAATTGTTCAAGTGCCTTGCCGGAATCAAAGTTAGTTCCAGATACTGTGGGAAGATTACCAGATATCTGGACACCAAGAAAAAAAGGTTCAGCGGGATGAAGTCTCACGACTGTCACGTGATGATGACGCAGTTACTCCCGGTTGCACTTAGAGGGATTATGGACACACACGTCCGTGAGACGCTTACTGACCTATGCCACTTTTTTTATGTTATCTCTCGAAAGTCGATCACTGTCAAGCAACTCCATAGGATACAGGAAGAGATCATTGTCATACTAAATGAGCTAGAGATGTACTTCCCGCCCGCGTTCTTTGATGTCATGGTGCATCTATGTGTCCACATCGTGGACGACATCATCGACCTAGGGCCGACATTCCTGCACAGCATGATGCCGTTCGAGAGGATGAATGGGGTCATCAAAGGATTCGTTCGTAACATGTCCCGTCCGGATGGAAGCATAGCCCAGGGATATCTGACCAAAGAGTGCATCTCTTTCTGCGAGAGTTATCTAGGCACCGGAGACCCTGTTGTTGGTTTGCCCGTCAACAAGCACTGTGGAAGGCTCGAAGGCGAAGGTCACACCAACGGTCGGAGGGATGTGAATGTGGTCCGCTCGGGCCGACAAAACAACTTTGACAGGGCAAACTTAGTAGTGCTACAACACCTAGATGTGCTAGAAGATTTCATGACACTGCACAAAGAGACCATCGCAAAGAACTACCGTGACCGTGGGGTGCACAGGACGGACGCTGAAGTTGTTAGAGAGCACAACTCCACTTTCTTGCGTTGGTTCAAAGAGCGATTTCTGGCTAATCCCCCGGAAGAGGGCTGTCCGGACGGAACGCTCATATACGCCTTAGCACATGGCCCGTCGGTCAACCTCGCGACTTATCAAGCATACGATATCAACGGATACACGTTCTACACGGAGGCCAAAGATATAAACAGTGATAACCAGAACTCGGGGGTGACGATGGAAGCCATGACCGGGAACGTAATTGAAAGATATTACGGAAGGGTCGAAGAGATCTGGGAGCTTGACTACTCTGGATTGCATAGCGCGACGATGTTCCGTGTCAGATGGGCTAAGAACGTACAAAGAGAAAACCGACATTTCACTACCATGTGTATACCCGACTCCGATAGCGGTACCGTCAATGCCACTGCCAAAAATGAGCCATGGGTACACGCTAAACATGTGACACAATGTTTCTTCATAACCGACCCGAGCAATCCCAGCCGTGTTGTCGTGAGGAGAGGCAAAAGGAGCATCGTCGGAATGGATGGAGTCGCCAACGTGGAAGACTACGACCAGTACGGTGACCCGATGAGGGAAGATGATGCTGATGACGATGAAACATACGTCAAAAGAAGGATGAAGACTACATTACCTACAAAAGATCGTACTCCCTGGAAAAGGAAAAGTCACGACCATGGGCTCAATTATTCGACAACGAACAAAAGAGGAAAGAAGAAGATCAGTCTGAAGCGTCGTCAACCAAGCTGACAAACTATCATAATTTGTCTCTATCTATTTTGTATACGTACTTAACACACCGTTAGCGGTCAAATGATGTAATATATATTATACACTAATTATTATCCGGAGGGTGTTATTACTCCAACAGACCTAACCCTATCCCACTGCTACAACTTATACAACAAAGATAAGAAAAAGAAAAATGAAAATGAAAGATAAGAAAAAGAAAAATGCAAATGAAAGATAAGAAAAAGAAAAATGAAAATGAAAGATAAGAAATAGGAAAATGAAAATCAAAGATAAGAAATAGAAAAATGAAAATCAAAGATCAGAAATAGAAAAAAAATTAGCAGTAGTGCTTTTTGGGAAAACAAGCGCTACAGCTAACTGTCCAGATAATTTAAAAAAATGTAGCAGTAGCGCGTTTTCTATGCGGCCGCGCTATAGCTAACTTAGCTATACGCGTGTTGTCGAGCTGCGCTATAGCTAAGTTGCCTATAGCCCCGGCCCTGTCGAGCCACATGCTCACCACTCTCTCTTCCTCCTCACTCTGTCGATCCCCCTCTCTCTCCAACGCCACGCCGCCGCCGACGCCGCACCGCCCATGCCGCCGCCGACTCCGGACCCGACCTCAACCTCAACCCCGACGCCGGCCACCGGCCGCCCCGTCACCCTCCTCCCCCTGTGGCGCCCCCCGGCCCTAGGTCCACCCCCCGGCACGGCCCCTCCCCCGGCCGAGCAGTCCCATCCACCGGTGGCAGGTTTGGTCTCTGTAGATCGACCAGGCTCGGCTCCTCTCTCTCTCTCTCTCTCTCTCTCTCTCTCTCTCTCTCTCTCTCTCTCTCTCTCTCTCAATCTGACCAAATTTGGTCTCTGTAGATCGACCAGGCTCGGCTCCTCCGGCAACAAGGTGCTCGGCGAGGAGGAGAAGGACGCCCTCAACCCCCTCAGCCCCGGCAACCCCGACCATGACGCCGACGTCCTCAACCCCGACGCTGACCCTCTTAGCCCCGGCGACCCCAACCCCGACGCGCGGTGAGCCACCCCCTTCCCTGCCTCCTGTTCTTAAATTATTAGGGCCAATTTTTTCTATGTAGGGTGTCCAAATTGAGTTCATGAGCAGTAGTATTTTGAAAATGAGCTTATGTTGCAGACCATTTTTTCAGTGTAGGGTGTCCAAATGAAAATGAGGCAAAACAAAAAGTAAATGAAAATGAAATTGAGGATTTTTAATTTGTAGTTGCTATCCATTTTGAAAATGTTGATTTTTAAATGAAAATTAAAATTAGCTTATGTTGTTGTCCAAATGAAAATGAGGATGTTGCTGTCCAAATGAACAAATGAAAATGAAATTGTAAATGAAAATGAAGATGTAAATGAAAATGAAAATGAGCTTATCTTGCTGTCCATTTTAAATGAAAATGAGGATTTTGAAATGTAAATGAAAATGAGGATGTAAATGAAAATGAAAATTAGCTTATGTTGCTCTCCATTTAATGGTAGTTTAGTTTAGATTGATTGCTCTCCATTTGTTACTGCCACTATGCCTGTGCTTGTTTCTAAACAGAGAATGATGAGCAATAGCATGCATGTGATGACACACATCACTTGACATGCAGATGATCAGTATGCTCATGCTCACACTTGTTTACACTGGACTTATCAAATTTTCTTGTGAGGGCTGCATCTCCGTGATTGTTAGTGAAATGCTACTTCAGCACATAGTGCTTATTGTCATTTGTAAGGAAACCGATTACGAGTGGTCTATGTTTTGCCAAAAATATTGATTCATTTCCATTCCGGCAAATTTCAGGCGCTCTATATGTGCACTTTCTAGCATAGGTCATGCCGAAATTTTTCGTGAATTTCGGCATGATTTGTGCTAGAAAGTTGGACATATCGAGTGCTCGAGATTTGCCGCGACGGGAATGAAATGACATTCAGGCAAACCAAAGGTCACTTTTTTTGTCATTATTCACTTTATTATATAAAGCTCGATAATTAAATGACTACGACATTGAACCCTCGCTAGGAAACATGACCGACAATGATGAGGCCGGAGGTTCTCACACCCAAGAAGGACAAGCACACGCCTACCTCGACTTTCTGGCGGCTCAGGAGAAACAAGGGTGGCAGGACCCCCTTGTCATGATGGACGACGACGGTGGTGGCGCCGGCGCCGACACTGATGCCACCTACACCGGCACTGAGACGGGCCCTGATGATGTTGCTAACAACAGCACGGAAGGTGGGACCTCCCAAGCCAGTGAAGGAAAGAAGGCAAAGAGGGCACGATGCCCAAATGAGCTCAGCACCGGAAGACTGGTGGTCACGGCGGTGCACCCCGGCGAGTTCGAGCCTGTAGAGCCGCGGGAAGTGGCAGCGTGTTACGGCAACCAACTAGCATGCATCCTACGAGATACCGCTAACATCAACACCACAAAAATACGGAAGAATGAACATTTGAAGCATCTGCTCCTAACTAGGTTGCACGCAAGATTTCTGTTCCCCGGTCGGAATGACGACGTCGACCCATGGAAAGATGATGCCATGAAAAAAATCAACAACAAAGCCCTAGGGAAGTTCAGCGACGCATTGAGCGCCTGGAAAACTAGGGTGAAAAGGCGATTGAAGTAGACCATGAAACCTACACCGAGATTGTTGCAGACAATCCGACAATTATGCTAGAGGACTTTGAAAAGTTCAAGGCGACTTGCAATGAAGAAGCTGCCAAGGCCAGGTCGGAGAGAGGCAAGCAGCTGCAGGCAAAGAACATGGGGAACCACCGCCTCGAAAGTCGTGGTTACACGGGAAAGAGGCCCGTGTGGGCTAAGGAGGATGCGGAACGTGAACGTCTGGGGATCCCTGACCCCTTGGCTGAGTTCACCGACCAGGAGGAGCACGACTTCATCAGGGCCCGATTCTCGTGGGACCCCCAAAAAAAGATTTTTTTTCACCGACGGGCCGACTAGGCAATTCATGAGATTACTGGTAATTATCCTTTTACCACCTTATATATTAGCTTCTGATCAATGAAGTCTACTACATTCTAGTCACATTCGTAAATGATTCACGCTCCATTTTGCAGAGAGAGCAACACAAGATTGCGGCCGAAAGCGACTCGTCGACTCAGTCGACTCAATCATCGGTGAAGTACAAGTGGGACACCCCTTTCAACCGGGCGATGAACATAATGATGGGACACCCGCCGGGCCAGCGGCCGCAATATGGACGTGTGCCCGGCGCCGGAGACGGCGCCACGTGGAAGTAGTATTATAGCAAGGACCCCGAGGCCAAAAGACAGAGAAAGAAGTTCAGTCAAGTGACTATCGACGAGAAGGTGGCGCAGGGGATCGAGAAAACAAAAGCTGATACCAAAGCTGAGGTAATCCGGGAAGTGGTAGCTGCCTGCAGAAATGATATGGTAGTTGCCTTTACAAGCTTGATTCCAACTGTGGTCAGCTGGGTGCAACAAAATCCAAACGCGGCACCAACTGATTTTCCCATGCCCAGCTTCACCGGGAGCAACTCATTGAACACCGCACCCACACCCGTACCTGCTATGGCAACCGCACCCGCACCTACTCCAGCACCTGCTCCCGCACCCTCTCACAGCAGCCCTAGCTCCGTCTCTGGCTTGAATGCCGGGCCGTCGACATTGGCTGAGCTCGATGCCCTCACGATAAATACGCGTCACACTCTCATCAACACAACTAATTAATCTTCAGTTCCCGTTCTTTTTGGATATCTGACGCCGCACACGTACATGTCTTCACAGGCCGACTCCACTCCGTGCACCCTCCTTTACCACATGAAGGGCGGGTTGGTGGATGTAGGGAAGGGTACTATAGTGAAGCCCAAGGATCGATTGTTCCACCGCCGGCAGATGCCTGATAACACCTTAAGGGTCTCCGGGCGAGTGTGAAAGTGGGCTATGAGGGTTTTCCTCGTCCCAATCAAACCGGTGGAGAGGATGACGAGACCCCCACGCAGCTTGGCCAGTGCAAAAATTGGCCGATCCTGTGGCCGAAGAATCTTCTTCGTGTGGAGGTGGCTAGGAGCACACCAACGGGACCTCAGGAAGGTATGACCACAACCCCACCTACACAACTACAACCATCGTCTGTGCTGCTGGGTGAGATCAAGAGACACGAGGAAGGAGGGCCAACCGTTCTGGCGGATGATGACATTGACCCCATGGAAGAGGATATGGATCATGACATGGAGGAGGATGACCCTCTCCAGTATCTCAATACCGGCTTTGACCACGAAGTAACGATGAGTCAACCATATGAATATGAGATGCATGGTGTACCAGAGCCGGAACGTCCTCGGGAGTGCAAGAAGTCTTTGTTCATGCAATCCTCGCAGGACACGCCTCCAGATGCCGGTTCCACCCAAGCTCAACTAATTAGCCAGAGGCGTTCAATGCCGAGCCCGACAACACTAGGGGCGGTGCTCAGGGAGGGTCTAACAGACCCACCAGCACCTGCGCCCACCAAGAAGAAGCAGAGGAAGAGACCGATGAGAAAACGCCATAAAGCTGCCAATGTTGCTTCTAGTAGCTAGCCGCCTCCGCAGACCAGGGTTGACAGTGTACCGATGAAACATGCGCCATTACTCCATGTCGCGGGAAAGCCAATGGTACCGGCGGATGCGCTAGCTGCCATAACAGGGGATCTCAGGAGACTCCATGACCATGTGCTATCGACAGAGAGAAGCCTCCTCACCTCGGATGATCCAAGATACCCACTTTATACAGTTAGTGTGCCATGCAGTGGCAAGATGTACGTCAGCACATGCCCCGCGGACCTGTTCTTCCTGCGATTTGATTACATCTTCCAGATGTTTCAAATGAGGACACTCGATTTTACGTTCGTCCGCCTGTATGCACTGCACATGAACTACATCGTCGGGAGAGAGCAAATCACTGGTCTTGCGGTCGCGGACCCATACAACATGCATGAGGGCTTCTTGTCAATCAACGAAGCCAACCGTCAATATGTGAGGGAGTACATCAAAGAATTCATGGTCATCAATAAGGACAAAGAAACGATTCTCCTACCTTATCATCCCGGGTAAGTCATCCGTGGATAGCCACTATAACACATACATCCTTTCGTGCATTTCAATAATTACTTTGCACGCATGGAGGCTAACTTGATCGTGTATTTTGCGCAGCGGGGGGGGGGGGTGCCGTTCTCATGGTTCTTTACCCGCGTTTCTCCCGCGCTCTATATTTGGGCCCGTCGAAGAACATAGAGAAGAAAGATTACACACACATAAAGTATGTTCTAGACAGAGCTCTCCTGGGCTTCAGCACGCGGGGTGGCTACATCCAAGTCAAAAAAACAAGTAAGGTCGGGCTATGTTTCGGCCATAAGACTGAGTTCTGTTGCCTCCAGCGACCGGCAACAAGTGATAATGATGGATTCTACGTCATCCATCTAATGATGGAGTACAGAAGGGATGTGCAATCACTTTGCATGACATCTTCATCCGATGCCCATATCCAGAGATGGGCCGAAGCCTTTGGAACCGTGTCGGATAATCGACTTCGAAATGATTTCTACTGGATCCAGCAGGAAATTGCGAGCATCAACATGAAAGACGTCTTCGAAGAGAATGGGATGTTCTACGGCGGCCCAATATTGCGAGCTGACGTCTGAACCCGCATAGCCCTATAGCGTCAGGACATGACGCCTTTCACTAAGCTTGGGTGCATCCTCCCGGATATGGCCGGATGGGAAGAGTGCACTGCTTGAAGACAATGTGTCTGTTTAGTTAGTTGTTACTTTCTGTACGACAAAACTTTTGAATGTCTCTATATGACGAAACTATTAGATGTAAATGGTGTTGCGCTCTAGTTAATTAGTTTCGGTACGATGAATTTCGTTAACTATGTTTACTATATGTTGCTTCTATTTCATAATTGTTTCTCTCCATAGGCCGACGTATCTTATGCTGCATATTATATATCATTGAATTCGCTTGATGATATATGTGCATCTCTGACAGGTATATAGATCAACGATGGCGAGGAAGTGGTATGCCGTGTATGTAGGGCATGTTCCGGGTGTGTACGATGAGTGGCCGGAGTGTCAGGCCCAAGTGTACCGCTTCCCGGGCGGAAGCCAGAAAGGGTTTGATAGCAGAATGGAAGCTGAAGCTAGTTACTTGAGATTCATAGCGCAACAGAGGATTCAGAACCGGTGCCGCAAAAACTACTACATAATCCCGCTTTTGCTCATCGTGATCGCTCTTCTCTTCTATGCGATCATATCATAGTCCACATAGATGATGAAACATGAGTATGTGACCATGTAGTTGCATGTATTCGGAACTTCTAATAACTTGTAACGATATTTTGAGACATGTGTTCTACAATGATTGATGATGATGAGATACTGTAGTCGAGACTTCTAATAACTTTTGCTCATCGATGCCTCACTTGTTTTTCAATGAATATGCATGTTGTTATTGTATAAAAGATGTATCTGTTTAAATATGTACAGCGCCAAAACGTAGAAAAAAAAACTAAAACTTTAGCAGTGGTGCAGGGGTAAAGATTACCAGCAGCGCTCAATTAACAGTAGCGCTTATTCTCCACCCGCACTGCAGATAATTACCAGTAGCGCGCAAAACAAAAGCGCTACTACTATCTTCTGTTACCAATAGTGCTGGGACAAACAAGCGCTACTGCTAAAAAATAGCTGTAGCGCCGTAGCAGTAGCGCATCTGCCTGCGCTACTGGTAGCAAAAAAACCAGCGCTACTAGTAAGCTTTTTCCTAGTAGTGATAGGAACTTGGGAGTGATTCTTTATCGCACGTTGAGGGATGGTTATATGATCCAATTATGTTAGCATTGTAGAGAGATTGCACTAGTGAAAGTATGAACCCTAGGCCTTGTTTCTAAGCATTGCAATACCGTTTGTGTTCCGTTTTACTACTTGTTACCTTGCTGTTTTTATATTTTCAGATTACAAAAACCTATATCTACTATCCATACTACACTTTTATCATCATCTCTTCGCCGAACTAGTGCACCTATACAATTTACCATTGTATTGGGTGTGTTGAGGACACAAGAGATTTCTTGTATTCGGTTGCAGGGTTGTTTGAGAGATACCATCTTCAACCTACGCCTCCCACGGATTGATAAACCTTAGGTCATCCACTTGAGGAAAAATTGCTACTGCCCTACAAAACTCTGCGCTTGGAGGCCCAACACGAGTCTACAAGAACAAGTTGTGTAGTAGACATCAAGCTCTTTTCTGGGGCCGTTGCCGGGGAGGTGAGTGCTTGAAGGTATATCTTTAGATCTTGCAATCGAATCTTTTAGTTTCTTGTTTATCACTAGTTTCGCTTATAAAAGAAAATTACAAAAAAATGGAATTGAGGTTGCCTCATATTATTCGTCTTTATCATGTCTTTCTTGAAAATAAGGATTCTGATAATTGTGCTCAATTGATAGAACAAGAATTCAATAAAATGTTTGGCATAAAATCTTTGAATTATGAGCATGATTGCAATGTTGTTAGTATAAATTCTTTGAATATCCATGATGCTAATGATATGCAAGGCCATAAGCTTGGGGATGCTACGTTTGATGAAGATGATATTTTTAGTCCCCCACGTTTTGATGTGCAAATTTTTTATGATGGTTGCATGCCTCCTATTTATGATGATTATATTGATGAAAGTGGATTTGGAGAGGTCACAATTTTATTTAATGATAATTCCACTATTTTGGAAGAGGTTTCAATTGATTATGACAACAAAGTTGCTATCTATGATGATTATTGTGATGACATGTATGCTATAAATAATAATGATAACTATGAAACTTGTCATGATGATTTTAATTTTCAATTGGATTATGCCAATCAAGTATCTCATGATAGTTATTTTGTTGAGTTTGCTCCAACTATTATGAATGAGAATAAATTTGCTTATGTGTAGAGTAATAAATCTTCTATGCTTGTGCATCATGAAAAGAGTACTGTATGTGATAGTTATATTGTTGAATTTATTCATGATGCTACTGAAAATTATTATGAGAGAGGAACTTATGATTGTAGGTATCTCAATAATATCAAGTTTCCTCTCTATGTGTTGAAAGTTTTGAAGTTATACTTGTTTTGCCTCCCTATGCTAGTTGATTCTAGTTCCCAGAAATTGTTTGCTCACAAAATCCCAATGCATAGGAAGTGGGTTAGGCTTAAATGTGTTTGATATATTTCTCATGATGTTCCCTTTACGTTTCAATTCTTTACTTCCATGTGAGCATCATTCAAAATTATCATGCCTAGCTAAAAGGCTTTAAAGAAAAGCGCTTGTTGGGAGGCAACCCAATATGTATCCTTTCTGTTTTAGTGTGTTCACATGATTAAGCTACTGGAGTAATCATGTTTTATTTGTTTTATTTCAATAATGTGCCAAGTAAAGCCTTTGGGATAGTGTGGATGATAGTTGACTTGATTCTGTACAAAAACAGAAACTTTTGCGCCCAGTTCTGGAATTACCATAAATCACTGGAGCATCTAAAAATTCTGAATTTTTTTGCACATGATTGATATACAAATTGCCTACGTTGTCCTAATTTTTTCAGAATTTTTAGAGATACAGAAGTATGGTCATTGTTCTTATCATTACAGACTGTTTTGTTTTTGACAGATTCTGTTTTTATTGCATAGTTTGCTTGTTCTAGTGTTTCCATAGCTTATATTATGAGATATAAATTATGGAAATGATAGAGTACAGTAGGTATTATGTGGGAACAATTGTGAATCTTGTCTTGGACAGTGCCTAAGTGATGGTTTATTCTTTATCATACTAATCTATCTCACGAAGTTCCGTTAAGTTTTGTGTGATTGAAGTTTTCAAGTTTTGGGTGAGATATCGATATGAGGAGAATAAGGAGTGGCAAGTCCCTAAGCTTGGGGATGCCCAAGGCACCCCAAGGTGATATCCAAGGAATACTCAAGCGTCTAAGCTTGGGGATGCCCCGGAAGGCATCCCCTCTTTCGTCTTCAACACTATCGGTAACCTCACTCGGAGCTATATGTTTATTCGTCACATAATATGAGTTTTGCTTGGAGCGCCATTTTCTTCTGTTGAAAATTTTCTTGCTGCTATCAATAATCATGTTTTGTATCTTTTAGTTCAATAAAATGTCAATTATAGCCTTTACCATGCTCAGTTTGCAAGTTTATGTGTTGCTGTTTGAAAACATAAAGTTTTATGTTATGTCCTGAATTTTTGTGAATTGTCAGAACATGATAAAAATCTGAAATTTTTACACAGTAAGCATGCATGAGTTCTCTGTCACGTGGTAATTTTTCAGAATTTTTTGAGTTAGGGAAGTATGGATTCTTATTCACCTTTTAAAGACTGTTCTGTTTTGCCAGATTGCTGTTATAGTTGCATTGCTTGCATATGTTTGCGTGTTTGATGTTTCTATTTGTGGATGGGAGTATTAAATATGCAGAGGCATTTAGTATGCAATGTTTAATTATATTTTTTGTGATTTGCTACAGTAGAAAATGTTAAGGTTTTGAGTTGATTTATACTAACTTATCTCACGAGTTCTTGTTGAGTTTTGTGTGGATGAAGTTTTTAAGATTTAGGGAAACCATGATATGAGAGGAATTAAGGAGACACAAGAGCTCAAGCTTGGGGATGCCCAAGGCACCCCAAGATAACATTCCAAGAAGTCTCAAGCCACTAAGCTTGGGGATGCCCCGTTAGGCATCCCACCTTTCTTCATCAACACCTATCGGTTAGCCTAAGTTTTTACTTCTTCTCATGATATGCGCTATTCTTGGAGTGTCCTTTTATTTTCATTTTGTTTGCTGTTTTAATAAAATTGTCAAGATCTGAAACTTTTTAAATAAGAGAGAGTCCTCACATAGCTACTTAATTGTTTTACTACTCATTGGTCTTCGCTTATATCTTTTGGAGTACTTTGTCATTCACTCTCATGCTTCACTTATATCTTTTTGAGAGTTAATAATAGTAATGGTAATTTGCATGAGATATGAATTTGGTCCGAAAGTGATGAATATTCATGAGGGATATAATAAAAACTTTCATAAAGATCATTGGATATGATAAGTGTGATTCCTTGCAATGAAAAATAATGAAAGAGATCATATGCTAATCTTATGGAAAGTAATGACATTACATAAAGAAAAGTATAAGTGGTAAAATATATTGGAAGTTAACAAACATAGCATTAGTCCATGATGCAATTCATGAAAAATTAATAAGGGAAGAGAAGATTCACATGCAAATATACTATCTTGGACATCTTTTATGATTGTGAGCCCCCATTAAGTATTTTATGTCAATTGACGTTGGACAAGGAAGACAACGTAATGAATTATGTTTGTTCATATTCACATAGAAGTTATATTGTTATAGATCCTCCAACATGTGGTGCTTCCCCAATATCTTTGCTAGCCAAAAATCCGCACCAAGTATAGATACTACTTGTGCATCCAAAACCCTTAAACCCAGTTTCTTGCCATGAGAGTCCACTATATCTACCTATGGATTGAATAAGATCCTTCAAGTAAGTTGTCATCAGTGCAAAAAGCAATAAAAATTGCTCCTAAAATATGTATGATCTTTTATTGCAAGGGAAAATAAGCGTTGTACGAACTTGTGATGGTAAAGAAATAAAAGCGACAGACTGCATAATAAAGGTTGCTATCACAAGGGGCAATATAACGTGACATTCTTTTGCATTAAGGGCTTGTGCATCCAACAACAAAAAGCGCATGACAACCTCTGCTTCCCTCTGCGAAGGGCCTATCTTTTACTTTTATGCATTTACTTTGATGAATTTATTTTTTATGCAAGAGTCAATAGTGTTCTCCTCTACTTTTTTATTTTTCTCTTTTCCAAGCATCATGTGGTGGGGAAAGATCTAGGCACATATATCCAGTTGGATATGAGTGAGCATGAGTTATTATTGTTGGCATCGCCCTTGAGGTGAATAAGTTGGGAGGCGAAATCACAAGCCCCTATCTTTCTATGTGTCTGGCTGAAACTTTTGCTCCATATATATGTCCTGAGTGTTAGCAATCATAGAAGACTAAATGATGGTTGAGTATGTGGACTTAGTAAAAATCTCCTACATGAGACCCTTCCTGAAAATATGATGAATTGCAATTGCATTGTTGACTAGAATAGTTTGTTAGTTTCCAAGAAAGTTTATGCCTTATACTTCATTGTTGTGATGAATTGTTACTTGCTCATGAGATGTTTTATGATAATAAATATTGCTGTTATAATAATGATCTTGCTTTGAATCATTCAAGTCCAATTTCCATGCTATAAAAGAAAAGGTTATATGATGATTGTGATAGGTAGCATTCCACATCAAAATTTCTGTTTTTAATTGCTACTTTATCATGATGAGTTTTATGAGAAAAAGTTGATGTTATGATGTTAGAAAAAGTGATTGAAATTATCATTGATCAAACTTATGCACTATGCTAGCATTCACACTTCATAAATTATTTCTTTTATCATTTACCTACTCGAGGATGAGCAGGAATTAAGCTTGGGGATGCTGATACGTCTCCAACGTATCTATAATTTATGAAGTATTCATGCCATGTTTATTATAGTTTTGTACGATTTTGGTGCACTTTTATATGGCTTTTATATGATTTTTATGGACTAACATATTGACCTAGTGCCTAGTGCCAGTTGTTGTTTTCTGCTTGTTTTTGGTTTTCCAGAAAATCCATATCAAATGAAGTCCAAATGCAGCGAAACTTTTTGACGATTTTTTCTAGAACATAAGAGACACTAGAAGCTTCGGGAGGAGGCTAGAAGACCCACAAGGGCCCCACAAGCCACCAGGGTGCGCCACCCCCGCCCCCCCAGGCATGCCCTGGTGCCTCGTGGGGCCCCTGTGGCACCTCTTCGCGTGATTCCGACGCCAAAAAATCATATATATTCAGAAACCCCCGAAAGTTAACCTAGATGAGTTTTTACGCCGCCGCAAGCTTCTGTACCTCCACGATCTAATCTACAGCCCTTTTTCGGCAACCTGCCGGAGGGGGGAATCATCGCCGGAGGCCATCTTCATCATCCCGGCGGTCTCCATGATGAGGAGGGAGTAGTTCACCCTCGAGGCTAGGGGTATGTATAGTAGCTATGTGTTTTATCTCTCTCTCTCTCGTGTTCTTGATATGGCACGATCTTGATGTATCACGAGCTTTGTTAATATAGTTGGATCATATGGTGTTTCTCCCCTCTCTATCTTTGTTGTGATGAATCGAATCTTTTCCCTTTGAGGTTTCGTTATTGTCGGATTGAATATTTCAGATTTGAGAACACTTGATGTATGTCTTGCATATGAATACCCGTGGTGACAATGGGGTATTATATGGATTCACTTGATATATGTTTTGGCACTCAACTCGCGGATTCCTGAGGTGACATTGGGGTAATCTATGCATACGGGTTAATGCACGTTTTCATTATCTTTTCTCCGATAGAAACTTTGGGGTGCTCCTTGGAGTTCTTCGTGTGGATTGAATATTATGTTTATGAAGTTGTTTGATGCATATCGTATAATCAACTCATGGATACTTGTGGTGATATTGGAGTATCTAGGTGACATTAGAGTTGGTTGATGTGTATCATATGGTGTTATTTTAGTACGAACTCTAGGGCTGTTTGTGACACTTATAGGAATAGCTCAATAGATCGATCGGAAAGGATAACTTTGAGGTGGTTTCGTACCCTACAAACAATTTCTATCTTATGTTCTCCGCTAATAGGAACTTGGGAGTGATTCTTTATCGCACGTTGAGGGATGCTTATATGATCTAATTATGTTAGCATTGTTGAAGATTGCACTAGTGAAAGTATGAACCCTAGGCCTTGTTTCTAAGCATTGCAATACCGTTTGTGCTCCGTTTTACTACTTGTTACCTTGCTGTTTTTATATTTTCAGATTACAAAAACCTATATCTACTATCCATACTACACTTTTATCATCATCTCTTCGCCGAACTAGTGCACCTATACAATTTACCATTGTATTGGGTGTGTTGGGGACACAAGAGATTTCTTGTATTTGGTTGCAGGGTTGTTTGAGAGATACCATCTTCAACCTATGCCTCCCACGGATTGATAAACCTTAGGTCATCCACTTGAGGGAAAATTGCTACTGTCCTACAAAACTCTGCACTTGGAGGCCCAACACGAGTCTACAAGAACAAGTTGTGTAGTAGACATCAGGCTGTCCGTGACATCGTCCGGGGGACTGTCCGACCGCCTCCCGAAGGGCTGTCCGGCGAGGGAGTACATCCTCGCGGTTGGGAGGTTCTAAATCCTAGCTGCGGGGATCTGCACCGACGATCTACATCGACTCTACTTCCGCTGCGCTACGAGTCGGTAATGATCAGATCAAACCTTGTATGCAGTCTCCATAGTGATCCTGTGCGTGCTCGTTGTACCGAAATTTTTTGTTTTCTGTCGCGTTCCCCTACATCTTCACCCCTGGGGTCGGTCCCTCGGGACTCGCCGACGTAACAGTGATACATCCCATTGTCACGGAGGATGCACTGCGCTTCCTCACCATGCCTATACCATCCAGCCACAAGGGCAATGGAGGCCCTCCGGGTGGCCATGTTGACCACCTAGCTACAACTGTAGCAAGGCACAATGGATGCCGCCGCGTGAGAGGCACGGTGGCAAGAACACAATGACCAATGAACAGCAGCGCCGACCTCACCGCCGGCCATGAGCAACCATTGATGCCCTCGCGAGGTCATGAGGACGACATAGGCTTTAACGAACCCGCTGAAGACGCGCTACTCCAGACTCCAGCCCACGCCCTCCAAGCAGCCATGGTCTGCCATGAACAGTAGACTCCTGGAACCCTCCCTGAGTACACCACATACAACTTCATCTATTAAGACGGAAGAAAAAGATTTCAACAAGCAGGAGAAACAACACAAGTTGAGAAGAACACATGGAACATAAGCAACATAAACATGTATGATTCATATACCTAAAAGCATCACAAGTTCATCCTACCACCACATAAAAAATGTGGTGTAATCCTACCACCACAAGTTCATCATCACCATATGATATACCACATCATCAAAATATACAGGCCATTAACAATTTTCAAGCCCTAGCCACCAAAAAAATATACATCATCATCATCATGCATGCCACCACCACGAGAGACCTTTGAACTAGTAGTATTGCTTGGTTAGCCAGGTCCTAAGCCAGAGGATCTTGTGTTGCACTTCCATCCTAGCAAAACCTGATGCGGAGCATCCCACGGTCATCCCCATGGACCTACCTACGTCTCCTCAAGTGCCAAGTGGGCCAATGACACGAGCACGTGCAAGAGCTCTCGAGACCGAGGTCACATCTCTCCTTAATGAACTTCCATTTGACTCATGTGAGACATGGCTACTACCTCAAGTCGGAATGCTATGTGTGATCAGGTACGAAGAAGACCGCCTCGGGAATGCTCGGAACGAAGACCAAGTCGACAAGTGCACGGACGAACTAGCGCGAGGAAGAAGACCGCTGAAAAGTATCAGCGGCCGGACATCCAGCCCCTGGCCCGGACATCCGGCCCCTGATGGAGAGGACAGCAGCAGCAGCCCAGCTGCGACGAAGCTACAGGGCCCGGACATCCGGCCCCTTCCCGGATTTCGGGCCGCCTGTCACAAAACGTGGGAGCGCCTCCAGGCCGGACATCCGGCGCCAAGCCCGGACATCCGACCCCCCGATGAACCGCCAGACATCCGGCCCGACAGCCGGACATTCGGCCACTGCCAGCGCCAAAGGAGGCCTTCGGCCATGTACCCTCTCTCCCTCACCCCCACTTCGTCCTAGACTATAAATAGACCTCCTCCTCGTCCTTTCTAGGGTTAGCAAAGTATATTGAGACATTGAGTAGAGCTTTGTTCCTTGTATCTCCTCTTGGGGAATCAAGACCTCTCTAGGGAGAAGGATCCCCATCATAGGATCATCAAAACCTCCTAAGGGAGATGGATCTCATCTAGATCACGAAGACCTCACCTCCTTTGTAGTGGGAAGAACTTTACCTTTGTGCTTGTTTCCATGGATTGATCTTGTATGCTTGTGGATCTCATGTATGCTCTCCTAGTGGATGTGTGATTTGGGTTTGTTTGAGTGATTTCCCTTGGTTGTTCTTGTTGTTCCTCTCTTTTCCCCCATCAAGTGTGGAAAGATCGTCAAATTAGGGTTCCACCCTACATCATCTTGGATCAGAGCCACGTTGATTCACACTTTGGAGTCTTCCCCCCCCCCCCCGTTTTCTAGCCCAATTTTGTTTGATTTTGCCCAATTTTGAAAATTCCCCACAAAAATAGCCCTACCAAAAAAAATTTGATTTCTTGGTTTATGATGTTTTGTTGATTTTCATCCATGGATTTGCTTGGTTTCGAGTGGATCTAGCTTTTCCCCACCTTCTCCATGAATTCCATCCACAAAATCTCTCCAATTTTGCCACGAAATTTTTCTTTTCCATCCTTGTTCATCGAGTTCATCCGTGGAGTGGGCACCCCGGACATCCGGCCGTGACCCCGGACATCTGGCCCGACGACCAGCCCGGACATCCGGCTGGCAGCCCGGACATCCGGCCCCTGGCTGTCAGCCCACCAAAACTTTGCAATTTCTCCGAATTTTTGTCGTTTCCCACCGTTTCTTCCGCAAGGCCTCGTACATATCCACATTACCATCGCATACTCGTGTGACTCCACCACCGACTTCCGCAACCACCACAAATTTTGCCACCTTTGCCACTTGAGATTTTGAGTCGCGGTGTTCCGTTTCCTAACGTGTTTCGGCTACTTAGGGACGGTTCGACATCGACATCACCGCCGCTCATCATCGCCATGGACTCGTCATCGACAACAACCACTTCATCATTGTGACACCATCACCGTTAGCAAGGACGGTAACATCGACGACAACTTATTCATCTCCTTGCCATTGCATTTGTTAACCCTCGAGACCATCTTTTGCGTCACTTTCCTACGAGACTAGCCATTTGAGTATTGCCGGGCAACGCTACTTTTGCACTTTAGTGATACCGTTCCGCATAGCTATCATAGCATGCTAATATCATCATAACATCTCTTGTGCCAAAATTTTGTTCCCGCATATACATGATTGCTATCTTCGTAAGAGCATTTCGCATAAGTGGCCAAAGGAAACCATCAAAAGAAAGAGAAGCTTTTAAGCAAAAGAGAAAGAGCAACAACAAGCTTGGAAGCAATAGCCATAGCATCACCACATTACATAGCATATTTGATCATCTTGGATCATTGTGACAAGTTCACCGGGACTCATACATACATAGCATAAGTGAGATAGAAAGTCGATACGTTTTGTCTCTTATAGGTTGTGCACAAGTTCGTATCCGCCTATTGAGCAATCGTGCTAGTGTCTCTCTAGTGTTGTGCAACAAGAGCATTTTCTGTGGATTCCACATTTTGAGCTCATTCCTTGGTTGCACGACCTCATTTATCTATCCATGCGTGTGTTTCCGTGTGCTACTTATTGCTATTGGTCTACTTGTTACACTTGCGAACTTGTGAATCTTTTTCAACATTATTGATATCTTGCTTGCAAATTGCAACTATTTTGTGCCACCATCCTAACCAAGCTACTCCATAAGCCTTTTGTGTAGGTGTGAGAAACAAACCCGGTACCAATTCTACTATCATAGCTATACATTGAGTGATACTCGATACATCTTCAATCTTCGGAAAAGGTAACTTTGGTTTTGTTCTCTCATTTCCTACTCACCTCTACTTGATCATGATGGATAGGCCAAGTACATCTTCGAATCCTCTCTTCGACGAGCACGAAGCACCGAACGACTACATACCCAAGAGCCATCTCTTTGGGGTACAACGAGCCTTGCATCAAGAAAGTGAAGCTTTGGGCGATCGCATTGAGCAACTCGCCACCGACTTGCGTCACTCCGAAACACGGACAAGAGACTACCTCAACGCCAAGCTTGCTACACAAATGGACGAATTTCGTGCCATGATGATTGACTGCACTTCCTCAACTTCGTCCTCGACAAGGAGAACACGGTCAAGACGCCATTCTTCGGATTCATCATCGGATGCAAGTCTTCCTCGAGCTCGTCTACATCCTCGGCAAGAACATCAAGCTCACCAAAATCCATCATATGGCAATGGGTTGCAACAACGCCTTCGAGAGCGTGAACGTCAACGCCATCAAGTTCAAGACGACATGCACCAAGAGCAAGTTCCACGACGTCAACAACAAGACGCCCAAGAAGGCGATCCACTTCGGCAAGAACAAAAACGTCGTGAACAACAAGCCCTCGAAGCACAACGTGCCCTTCACGAAGCCACTCATGCCCTCAATGAACACAACCGTCGTGTGCGTGAAGAAGAAGAGGCACGTCACCAAGAAGAAGCCGCACACCAAGAAGAGAATCAAGAACGGAGGAACCGGGCAAGAGTACCTCGTCCCCACCGTCAAGCCAATCGCGTAGAGCAAGTTGAGAACGGGGATGATGACCCACCTCCAAGACAAGAGCGACGACAACATCGGCATAATGACGAACAACGCTACGGCAAGCTCAAGTTTCCGGAAGCAACGACCCGAAAGACTATCTCTCATGGGCCTTAATAGTGGACAAGATATTCCGTCTACAAAACTATGACGAGGAAGAGACGGTAGCCATGGCATCGATTGAGTTCCAAGACTATTGTTCTCATTTGGTGGGAGCAAGTGATCGAGAGACGCCAAGAGAAAGGCGAACCACCTATCACAACGTGGACTCAAATGAAGGATGTCATGAGAGCTCGGTTTGTGCCTACACACTATAGCCGCGACCTCTTCAAGAAACTTCAACTCCTCAAGCAAGGCACCAAGTCGGTTGAAGAATACTACAAAGAACTGATACGAGCCAACGTCAAGGAAGATGATGAACAAACTATGGCACGTTTCTTGAATGGCCTCAACCATCCAATCAAGAACCTCCTCGAAGGACCGCCGGACATCCGGCCCGACGGCCAGACATCCGGCCCCTGCCAGCGCCAAAGGGGGCCTTCGGCCGTGTACCCTCTCTCCCTCACCCCCACTTTGTCCTAGACTATAAATAGACCTCCTCCTCATCCTTTCTAGGGTTAGCAAAGTATATTGAGACATTGAGTAGAGCTTTGCTCCTTGTATCTCCTCTTGGGGAATCAAGACCTCTCTAGGGAGAAGGATCCCCATCATAGGATCATCAAGACCTCCTAAGGGAGAAGGATCTCATCTAGATCACGAAGACATCACCTCCTTTGGAGTGGGAAGAACTTTACCTTTGCGCTTGTTTCCATGGATTGATCTTGTATGCTTGTGGACCTCATGTATGCTATCCTAGTGGATGTGTGATTTGGGTTTGTTTGAGTGATTTCCCTTGGTTGTTCTTGTTGTTCCTCTCTTTTCCCCCTCCAAGTGTGGAAAGATCATCAAATTAGGGTTCCACCCTACACCAAAACCAAGACCCTCTGTCCTATTGTTCAGGAGGTAGCTAAGAGCGGCCATCATAGCCTCCTCACTGAAGTCAATGATGTCCATGACAACGTTGTAGAGGAAAGGGTTCATGTCGACATGCTTGGTCTCCCTAATGGCGAATGCCACCTCCTTTATGGCGTTGATCATGCTGCTAAACATTCTCAACTCCTCGTCGATCAAGGCACACCTCTTCCTCTACCTCCGAGGAGCAGGAGCGTGATCAACAGCAGCAGCCTTCTTAGGGCCATCCCGAATGATGGTCTCCGACTCTTGGGTGTATGGATACTCAGGATAGGTGAACCAAGAGGCTCACTGAAGCCCATGGCATGCTTGCCAGTAGCCAGACTCCAAGAGAAGATTATCTGTATCTGAGAGGGCATGTTGAAGTACTCAGCGTCCTGGTGATCCTAAGAAAAAAAGACAATGTTGTAAGTTGTGATTGCATGTTACTTCAAGTGAGACAAGTGGTAGGTTAGCTAACCGCGATGTGGTTTTGGTAGTGCTCAACCTCCAACCGAATGGTGAAAGTTGATCCCATTGTGTGCTAGTAAGGTCTCTAAGCTTGGACACTTGGACCCATCTCGCTCTCCACTCCTAAGATGGTTGTACACATGTGTTGAGGTGTAACACCCCCAGTGTTAGGCCACAGTAACCTCACCCTAATGGTGCCATGTCATCAAGATTAATTAAGCCAATTTGCCATTTAATGAAAATAAAACAATAATTCAAATTTAGAATAAAGTCAAATAAATAATTTCTTCAAACATGAAAAGTAAAGTGTTCATGATGTTACAAATAATCCCCTGGTATTTGTAAAGTTGTAACACATATTTTAACATGTATTTAAGCGCCTCAAATTTATTTTAACAGTGGGCAAAACAATTGGTTAAATGCCTTTGCATTTATAAAAAATTACCAAACCATTTCAAACTGACCCCAAACTTTTTGTGGCAGTATTATGTATTGCAAGATAATATTAGACACAAGTATTACATTTTACAAAACTCTTGTGGTGCAATAATGAATACAAAACAAATGGATAATAACTAAACAGAAAATATAAAAGGAAATAGAAAACAAAATTAAAAAATAAAATAAAATAAAAAGCCCACCCCACCCCCTGCTGGGTCCCCGGCCCAGCTAACCGGCCCGACCGGCCCAGATCGCCCCCTTATCCCCCCCTAGCGCCCGAACCCTAACCGGAGCCACCCCACTCCTCCCCTCGCTCCTCTCCTCCCCCTCCCCTCGATCCGGACGGGGCCGACGCCCCCGTGCCGCCCGTCGCCGCTGGGCGACCCGCGCCTCCCTGCCGGCGCCCTGCGCCACCCCGCCGCCGGTCCGCCCTACCACCGCACCTCCTCGTCCCCCCCTCGGCCTCCTCCCCACGCCCGGCGCCGCCTCCCTCCTCGCCGGCCGACGCTCCCCGCCGTCGCCACAATGGCCGCCGGCCGACGCCCTCGCCCCCGAGCCCACTGCCCTCCCCTGCTCATCGATGTGAGCCGCCGCAATGCTCCCTTTCCCCTCGCCCCCGGGCTCCTCCCTCTGGCCCCGCACGCGCCCCCGCCGCCGCATCCGCTCGCGCTGCCACGGCCCGCACCCCGCTCACCCGCGCTCGCGGGCTGCGCTCCGCCCGCGCACCGCCCGCACCCGCGCGCGCTCGCCCGCAGCCCCGCGCCCCCGTTCGCCCTGCGTCCGGCCGCCGCGCGCCTGGACGCGTCCGGTCCCCCGTGTAGGCACGCGCGCTACGGACACCCGGACATGTCCGGTCCCGAAAGACCAGGCACCGGACCTGTCCGCCCCTGCCCTATGACAGATGGGGCCCAGCCCTAAAACGTTTTTTAATTAAAAAGAAAAAGATAATAAAAATAAATATTAAAATAAACAATTAGATAATTAATTAATTAATTAATTAGTTAAATAGTCAGTTAATTAACCTGATTAGATTAATTAGTTAATCTGTTAACTAAACAGTGTATGCCATGTGGGGTCCACCCCCCATTAACACTAATTAAACTATTAATAATTCTGTTAATTAAATAGATTAAACAGTATTTACTGTTTCGGATAATGTTGATTTAAATAATTAATTAAATTCTAGAAATTAGATAAAACTTTGAAAAATCATATAAAATAATCCGTAACTCGGATCGAAAAACTTTGTACATGAAAGTTGCTCAGAACGACGAGACGAATCCGAATACGTGCTCCGTTCGTTCACCACATGCCCCTAACTACCCGAACCTGCAACCGTCCCCCTCCGGTCATCTGTCCGACATTTGTCCGGAACCGGGAAAACATTCCCGGATGGGTTCCCCCTTTCTCGGTATCGAGTAACACTGTGTTAGGTCACACCCGGCACTGCGTATCGCCATGTCATACTTTGTGTTACGATTGTCTGCTTTGTATTTACTGTTTCTTCCCCCTCCTTCTCTCTCGATAGACGCTGAGACTACCGATGATACTGCCGTGATCGACTACGTCGCCGACGACCAGCCTTTTGCCGCGGAGCAGCAAGGCAAGCAAACCCCCCTTGAGCATTCCGATATCACCCATCTCTCTCCCTCTTATGCTTGCATTAGATTTTGCTACTGTATTAGATAGCTCCTACTCTGATGCATAGCCTGATTTTGATGAACTGTTACTATCACTGTAACCATACCAACTGCTTAGTATAGGTGGATCAGTAAATCCCCAGTGACCCCTGAGTCCCAGTTGCCCCTGCTTGTTCATCGACGACTCGACGACTCGAAGACCCGAAGACTTGGTCAACTGACCGACGAGCCAGACCCCTCACATCACCGCACACCCCTTTAGTATGGCATTGCAGAGCTACCATCGAGTGCCGAGGGTGATACCTCACTTAGCACTCCGGATGTTAATTCTGTAGCGTAGCTAATCGATCGTGGGTATCGAGGGTGATTCCTCCTTCCCATTTATCGATAGCGACTCTTGTCATACACATACCTCGAGTGGGATCCATCGAGGGTGATTCCTCGGATCTCCACTTGGTGTATAACCACACAGTTACTTGGACTTGACATTTATTACATGTGAAAGACGGGACTGGCGGGACAGGCGGTACCACCCTGTTGAGGTGGACCTGAGTTCCCGACAGTTCTGAGACGGGTCGGCCCCAAGGGTACCCGTGTGAGAAAGATTTGGTGGGATGCGCCGCAAGGCATCCGGAAACTGGTGGGGTGCGCCGGAAGGCACTCGAGTGTTCTTGGTGGGGCGACGGACCGCACTTATGGTTCGAGCTTGCCCCACACAAATAAATTGCTAATGGGTTGAGTAGTTAATCTAAGTTAGGTCGTTGGCCTAATACGCACTAACCACCACGCAGAGTAATCAGTATGGGCTGCTCGGCGGCGTACATTCTCCCGAAAGCTCTTCAGATGCCACATTTTTCGACTCGCGCCCGGGTGGTCTGGAACGCATGGCGCTTGTTACTAAGGCATGCTAGGACTGGTCCCGGCCGAGGGCGTAACGTGCAGGATGGCGAGGGCGATGGCCCAAGACCCCGAGCCATTAGGATGTAGACCGGCATGCTGGCCTCTCTGTTGAGCCTAGGTAGGACTACGTCGTGTTGATATGTCGAGGCCGGGTATGACCAGAAAATCGTATCCGGCCGTAGCTTATCGAGCGTGTTGGGGAATGTGGTGCACCCCCGCAGGGAAGTAAACTATTCGAATAGCCGTGTCCACGGTAACAGGACGACTTGGTGTTGTGCTCTGACCTACTACAACTATAATCATAACTAATTAAATGAATTGTGGCTCCGGGATTGCTTCCTCGCAGGGAGTCGAGGAAGGATCGTTGGGCGTGTTACTTAATAAAATTTGCTACAACAATATGACTATACATGAGCTGCAGGTCTACTCTCGTCTTATGCTGCAAGATGTTGAAGATGCTAGTCTTCGATAGGGCTAGGCCTTCTTCTCTATTCTGGCATTCCTGTAGTCTAGTCCAAAGATATAGCCGCATTCCTTTGATACTGGTGCATATCTAGCATAGATCTGATGTAAGTCTTGCGAGTACTTTGGATGAGTACTCACCGTTGCTTTGCTCCCCCTTTCCCCCTTGATACGATGCCGCGACCAGATGGCGGCGCCCAGGAGACCCAGGATCCAGCTTACCCGGTGGACGACTACAGCTATCCCGATGGAGACCACTGCTACCAGGATGGAGCCTACTACGACGTGGACTTCTCTGACGTCCAGGAGTAGTTAGGAGGTTCCCAGGCAGGAGGCCTCGCCTCTTTCGATCCGCTGCTTATGTTTGTGCTGGCCTTCTTAAGGCAAACTTGTCTAACTTATGTCTGTACTCAGATATATTTGCTTTCGCTGACTTGTGCTTGTCGGAGCTTTATATTCGAGCCCTCGAGGCCCCTGGCTTGTAATATTAAGTTGTATGACTTTATATTTGTGTCTTTTGTCGTGTTGTGGTACTAATCAGTGAGTCCCTAATCTTGGCCGTACGCATTGCGTGATTGATTAGCTTACGGACGAGAATGGGGGCGTCACAAGTTGGTATCAGAGCCGACTGCCTGTAGGTAGCCCCCTTTCCAACTCCTTGGCCGAAGTTGAGTCTAGACATTGAAAAACTTTTACTAGCACTGATGCTGTGGCTTACGAGCCCACATCTCAATCGGGTGGTGTTAGGATCTTTTGTTCCTCGTCTATACTCTGGATTCTGATCTCTCTCCTCTTCGGGTTAAAATATTTTATCAAACCTAACATTAGGTTCTCGTGATCACATCCACCGGAGAGTTGTTTCGCCGACAATTGTTTGCTCTTGAAGTATGATACACGCACTGTCATTTGACATCTTGAATCTCCTTGTTACAGATGCGTCCCGCTAGGCAGATCGTCCGTTTGACCTATGCGCACGATACGACTGGGTTCCCGGCCATTCTGAACGGCCTCTTGAAGACACTGGGTTATCGTTGGTACCCCGAGTACACTATTTACGAGGATTACCACGAGTTCAACCAGGAGCAGTATGAGGCTGAGATGGTTATCTGGGATAAGCATGATCGTACCAGAGATGGGCTGCACACCTTCCGTGGCATTGGAGTGACTGTTGAGATGGCAGTACAGGATGCTGCCTATGCTGCTATTGTTCGTCTCCGTGCAGCAAACCCTAGCTTGGAGGATTCGGCATATCGGTACATTCCGTATGTCCCTGATGGAGTTGATACGCCAGCCAACGCTAAGGTCTTGATTCCTTTCGCTCCGCAGCGTACAGATCGGTCCTACACTGCTGTTTGCGCCCCCTATGTGAGTCGTCGCTACGACCCACGGGTTCTGATGCAGTACACTGAGGCACTGGATTGCATTGTCAGGGCTCTTAATGTCGAGCTGCATGCCACTCGAGCTCGTCTGTATCAGGCTATGGAGCATTTGATGCCAGCAGTTCGTGCGAGGATACATCAGGAGCACATCCTTTATCCGGCTCGGATTGCGTTTCCCCCAGGTCTTGAGTGGCCTGAGGTTGGAGGTCGTACTCCGGCACGTGGACCTGCGCTCCCGCTTGGTATGCAGGTTCTACATCAGAGTCTGCACGGCATGCAGGACCCTGCCATCGGTTTTCACAACCGGGGTCATATGCAGCTCCCTGGCTACTTTCGTTGTCTCCGACGCTGATGCGTTGTTGTATCCCTCCACCGCGAGCCTGCGTGCCGCCTAGTTGTCTAGTTTAATTTCATGCCAGATCTATCGTCTATTTTGTAACGAACTTATGGTTTGTAATAGACTTATGTATGGATCTGTATGATGAAATCTGAACTGCTATGTTTTAACTGTGGCACTTCCTTCCTTGTGCAAATTACTTCATGAATCGTTCATTGATGTTGCAATTACCAAATACTAAACTACCACTGTTAAATTGACAGAATGGTTAGGCCTGCTGGTCGTGGTCATGGTGCACCTGAGCCACCACCGCCACCGGATTACATGGTTGGTATGATGCAACAGTTTGAGTTGAATCGTCAGTTTATGCAAGGGCTTATGGATCACTTTCCAAGGCCGAACATGAATCAGCCGCCAGCCCCAGTGACGCTGCAAGACTTCATGCGCCTCAACCCTACGAATTTCCGCAGCTCAACTCAGCCGCTTGACGCAGATGACTGGCTCCGTGACATCACTTATGAGCTGGAAGCTTCAGGCGCCCCAGAGGCTAGCTATGTCACTTTTGCCTCGTACTTTCTGAAGGGTCCCGCTGCTCAATGGTGGGACAGCCACAGGCGCTCTCAGCCTGTTGGAACAATCATCACCTGGCCGGAGTTCCAAGCTGCTTTCCGTGCTCGCCACATCCCTCAAGGGATAATGGACCGGAAGAAGCAAGAGTTCCGCAACCTTATCCAAGGCAACAAGACTGTGGACGCTTATCAGCGGGACTTTCTGGATTTGTCCCGTTATGCTGAAGAGGAACTGCCAACTGATGCTCGCAGACAGGAAAAGTTTCGTGAAGGGCTTCACCCAGACATTCACCTGGCCCTTCTGGCTCATGAATTTCCTAACTTCGCCACCTTGGTGAATAAGGCTATCCAGGTGGAAACAGGTCTGCAGAGGTACAAGGATCACACCAAGCGCAAGACTGACGTGGGTTCATCTTCAGGCCCTCGTCCTCAGAAGCAGAGGATCTGGATCCCCAACAACTACCGTCCACCTGTTTATGCACCGAGGCCATCCTATGTGGCGCCTCGTCTACCCCTCCACCGCCAAGGCAGCCAAGAGTTGTACCGCCAAGAGCACCTCAGCCTCCACCATCCCGTCCTGAGGATGGACTGTGCTTCAAGTGTGGCCGTCCAGGTCACCGTGCTAGAGACTGCAGGCAGGGTCAGAATCAACTTGCGCTGTCTACCAATCAGCCCCGCAACAACAACGCCAGGCCTAACACTGGTCGTGTTCTAGCCAACAATGTTGATCTGAATCAAGTTCAAGAGCAGGCTGCTACTGTGATGGGTACACTTCTTGTTAACTCAATACCCGCATCCGTATTATTTGATACTGGGTCATCGCATTCATTCATGTCGGAAGAATTTGCATGTAAGCATAACCTTAAGAGCGAGAACATGAACGTTCAAATAATGGTATCCACACCCGTGGGTAATTGTCAGACTTCTATGGTATGCCCCAACGTTGCCGTTGAAATCGAAGGACTAGAGTTCCTCGTTTCGCCCATTGTGTTGCCATCCTCAAATATTGACTTACTCTTGGGAATGGAGTGGATGACAGCACATAGTGCTTCAGTCGTTTGTGCCACCAAAACCGTGCATCTCCTGCACCCTTCCAACGAGCTAGTGGTTCATACCGCTCGTCTCGTTCATAATGCCGAGAACCAGATTCATTTCATGAATGCATTGAATGCTTCACCTCTTGAAGGGATTGAAAGCATTCCAGTGGTTCGAGACTTTCCAGATGTGTTTCCAGAAGAGCTTCCAGGCATTCCCCCTGCTAGAGCAGTCGAGTTTGTCATCGACTTGGTACCTGGTACCACTCCTATAGCCAAGCGACCCTATAAAATGCCTCCTCATGAACTTCTTGAGCTTAAGGAAGAAATTGACAAATCACTTCGCAAGGGTTTTATTCGTCCTAGTTCCTCCGCTTGGGGAGCACCTTCTCTCTTTGTCAAGAAGAAGGATGGTACGAATCGGCTAGTTCAAGATTACCGGCCTATTAATCAAGCAACAATTCAGAATAAATATCCGCTCCCCCGGATCAATGACCTGTATGATCAGCTTGCTGGATCATCAGTGTTCTCTAAACTTGACTTGAGACTGGGTTATCATTAGATCCGTGTTCGTGAAGAGGATATTCCCAAGACTGCATTTGTTACTCACTATGGTTCATACGAGTACACCGTAATGTCCTTCGGCTTAACCAATGCTCTAGCAACATCCTCTCGCCAGATGAACTATGTATTCATGGGTTACCTCGATAAATTCGTCGTGGATTATCTGGATGATATCCTGGTTTTCTCCAAGAATAAAGAAGAGCATGCTGAACATCTTCGTCTTATACTGGAGACGACTTACAGATACATCCCGTATATTCCTGCTAGAGTTGATACTGCAACCGACGCTGAGATCTTGACCCCTTTCGCGCGTAGCAGTGTCCCATCTTGCAGAGACCTCCATCTATGGCCACGTGCCATATGTCCTGGTCGATCGGTGGTCAGTCCCAGGTCTATTTTCCGCGGTGACCTCTCAGCTGTTCCTATCCAAAGTGGAGAGACACCACTGTTAAACACAGTCTGGTCGGTCTGTCCATGCATGCGTAGGTACGGTAAGTGTCACCCGTGTCCCTCCGTGCCATACATGCAACAATGGCGAGCATAGTGAAACTCTTTACCAAGCTCGTGGGTCGGTGGATGGGTGGAGTGTACCGTCTCGTCTTCACACAGATAAGGATCGAGTATCTCCACACCCCACCTCCCCGCAATAAAAAGTAACCGCATCCGCATCCACACCTCCGTGGATCTCGCATCCCCATTGTTATAGTACTAAGCGTCTGAAGTACCTGTTTATTCAGCCAGATCTAAATCTCAGTCAGATATGATGGTTGGGACTATTTCCAAGGATTATAACTTTGGTCCCTATATATCCGGTAAGGTGATGTGGTAGCTAGCACACCTGGCCGGATGACCTGTTGTTATGATGCTTTGTTCAGCAAGGATTGCCAATCTTTCATGGGTGAATTGTATGACTTATTTTACAAGTTGTTCCTACTGGATCCTTTGTGTATCCAAACCCCATCCTTTACTCGAAACACCATGTCTTTGTTATCTCGAAGCATGTCTGTGGTACACCGATCCTCAAAACAAGAACATTGGAGGCATAATACTAAATGTTTCTTGATCAATTATCCCAAACATCGTTGTATGGGTAAACATCATAAATTCCTTGCCCCTTGGTCTTAATGGTTACCTACCTGGAGCCTTGCCGTGATTATCTCGCTCTGCTTGCTCTTGGAAAAGATATACTCCTAAAACTTGAGTATAAACACATTTTCCTTTCCATTGGTCTGTTTAGCCTTTCTTGAGATTTATTTGATCTGAGCAGTGATAATTCCCTGCTTAGGTAAATACCTCGGTGTACTACTCTGTCAGTAAGATCCTGTTACTATTGTTGTTAACATTTCGGTAACCGTCGGTGGACGAGAACTTTGCCTATTTGTCCGCCTCGTTTCGACGAGCAGGAAGATGGTTCTCTTCGTCCCCCGCCCTTGGTACCAATGTTGTTGCCGACATAGTTGACAGACTATCCTCTGACATGTCTTGCTAGCATGACCGTGCAAGATGCCACCGCTTTTCCTACTCTTGACCCACATGATGGGCCCATAACCCATAGTTCCACAGGATCGAAACCTGACTCTCCTGTACCACTTTGCTTCCAAGGTATCTATTGCACTTGGCTTCGTGTGTAATTCTCGAGCCATCGCCTAAGGGATAATCTACTCTTGTGTCAGACGCAATAATTATTTCGTTGCTCTGAACCCTTTTTCACCGTCTGATCAGGCATCGAATGATTGCCTACCCGTTTGAAACTTTTGTACCATCGCTTATTGCTCCTGATGAATTACCTGAATTACAACTCGAGAGATAATTCATGCCTTCTTCTTTGAGTTCACCGTCAGTTACCCAACTTTGTGAAGATGCGTTCCTCCAGAGTTTTACCGCTTATCGTATACGTAGGACGAAGAAGATCCCGAAGAAAAGAAGATGACTTCGTCATGATGCCCTGTTACAGCAAGTTGGAGACATCAAAGCCATGGATCAACCTCTTCGAGAAGAGCAACCAAGACAAGAAGATCCGATAGAATTTTGTAACCTAACTTGCCCCCTACCTCTACCGCTAAATTCTCGGGACGAGAATTCTTGTTAGACGAGGAGAGTTGTAACACCCCCAGTGTTAGGCCACAGTAACCTCACCCTAATGGTGCCATGTCATCAAGATTAATTAAGCCAATTTGCCATTTAATGAAAATAAAACAATAATTCAAATTTAGAATAAAGTCAAATAAATAATTTCTTCAAACATGAAAAGTAAAGTGTTCATGATGTTACAAATAATCCCCTGGTATTTGTAAAGTTGCAACACATATTTTAACATGTATTTAAGCGCCTCAAATTTATTTTAACAGTGGGCAAAACAATTGGTTAAATGCCTTTGCATTTATAAAAATTTACCAAACCATTTCAAACTGACCCCAAACTTTTTGTGGCAGTATTATGTATTGCAAGATAATATTAGAGACAAGTATTGTGCAACCCAGCGCTATAGCTAGTGCAGCTACCAGTAGCGCGCGTTGGTTGCCAGCGCTACTGCTATGGTCACCAGCCAAAATATCTACCACCTTCCCCCCCCCTTCTTCTCCCTCCCCCTTCCTTTCTCCCCCTCCTCTTGCACTTGCTTGTTGGTTCTTCCTTTCAATGCTCCCCCTCCTCCTCCTCTCTTCTTTGCCCCTCCACCCCCTCCATTAATGCCCTCCCTCCTCCCTCTCTCTTTCTTCGCCCCTCCACCACCTCCATTAATTAATGGCCTCCCTCCTCCATCTCTCTTTCTTTGCCAATCCACCCATCTCCACTAGCTCTCTCTCTCTCTCTCACTCTCCCTCTCCATAGTTAGAGCTATATGTAGGTACCTCACTATCTAGAGCTACTAGCTAATTAAGAAGGTGCTCGATATCCCTCTTGACACATAGGTGAGCAAAAAAAGAGTTGTGCAAGAATGGAAATATGTGTGTGTACGTGCGTGTGTATTTGTGCACGCGCGTGATAGGACCGAAACTATGCGCGATATGAATATACCGAATTGTGTGTGGCATGTGAGTTGCCTATATTGTGTATTTGTTCAAATGTGGGTGCCGTGAGTTGCCTATGTTTTGTCGAAATGTCGATTCAATTCCGTTTCGGCGAATTTCGGGCAAACTCAATATGTCCTATGTTTAGGGAAGGTCATGTCGAATTTTTGTATGAATTTGATCCATGCATGCGTACGTGGTTATAATTCTTTTGCTCCGCGCAGGTGATCATGAAGGTCAATGGAAGGATGGTGGAAAGATACTGGCAATCCGCGGTGGACGGCATGTATGAAAAAAGACTGAAGGATGTTTTATGTCCGTGTCGAAAATGCAAAGGAGGAGTCAGGCTCAACCCCTTTAAGGGTGGTAAATCCAAGGCGCACCTGCTCATGCATGGTTTCATGGATGGCCATACTCGGTGGATAAGTGAAGATGATGATGATGAGGACGTCGACGGGGTAGGAAATAACAACATGGGGCCAGACGAAGAGATGACCGATTATGGGCCTGAAGAAGAGGGCCTCGGAAATGGCGATGGCGAAGAGGCTGTACAAGGCGGAGAAGACGCGAACACGCCGCAGCCTTCGTCGCTAATAAGTTCAGCCATGCGGGACCCGCATGTTCGAGACCTGCTTCACAAGGAGACGACTAGCGACAGAGCTGCTTCTAGAGAGGAGGCCAAACTGGTGCAACTGGAGGTAGACTCGATGACTCCGTTGTATGATGGTTGCAATCCCGAGGTGACCCGCTTGAATTTCACGCTAGAACTTCTAAAGACGAAGGCAAAAAACAAATGGACGGATGCAAGCCTGGATGATCTTCTGAAGTATCTATAGAAGGTTCTTCCCGCGGGAAGCCTGTGTCCTACTAGTGTCGAGGAGGCAAAGAAAATCGTGTGCCCTCTTGATCTGCCACACATTAGATATCATGCATGCATCAATGATTGCATGATATATCGGAACGAGCATGCGGAAAAAACCATCTGTCCAAAGTGCAATGCTTCACGATATAAGAAGGCCGGAAAGAAAGCTCCACAGAAAGTTGTATGGTACTTTCTGATCACTCCGCGTCTGCAGCGGTATTTCGTAGATCCTAAGGAAACAAAGCTTATGCGCTGGCACGCGGAGAGGGTGAAGCCAGATGACGGAGATGATCCGAAGCTGAGACACCTCGCAGATGCTAGCCAGTGGAGAGCATTAAATGCTGAATTTAAATTTTTCGCAGATGATGCAAGGAACATCGTGCTTGGAGCTAGTAGTGATGGCATGAATCCGTCTGGCAACCAGAACACCAATCATAGCACATGGCCCGTGTTTGTATGGATGTACAACCTCCCCCCCTGGAAGTGCATGAAGGAAAAATACATACACATGACTATTCTTATTCAAGGGCTGAGACAACCGAGAAATGATATAAATCTGTATCTCGGGTTACTGAAAGAGGAGCTACAGACCTTATGGACAACGCCGGCCAAGACATGGACGCATGCAAAGGAGAGTATTTCTACATGAGAGCCGCGCTGATCACGACGGTGCAGGACTATCTCGGTTACGGCTATATCTCTGGCCAGGTGTGCCACGGATATTGCGGATGCACCAGGTGCATGGATGATACAACTTCTCAGCAGCTATCGAAAGATGGCGGGTCTTCGAAAATCGTGTACATGGGGCATCGAAGATGGCTCGAGAAAGATGACCCGTGGAGAAAGCGTGGAGATCTATTCAATGGTAAGGCTGAGCATCGAGGTCCTCCACATAAGCGTAGCGGTGCCGAAATATATGAGTTATTGAAGAACTGGGAAGAGTGCCCCTCACCGGGAAAGACGAAGAAAAAGGCATCGGAGCCGCTGCATGGAAGACGAGGTCTGTTTTCTGGGACTTAGAGTACTGGCCCAAACTCGACACGCCTCATAGCCTTGATCAAATGCATATCACGAAGAATATCCTCGAGAGCTTGCTTGGAACATTGATGAACATGCCGGAGAAGACCAAGGATGGGCCGAAGGCAAGAAAAGACTTGGAATTTTTGAATATCAGGAAAGATCTCCAAATGCCCGGTAAAAAGTTATTGGAGGAGACGGAGATGGAGACGGAGATGGAAGATAGGGGGAAAAGTAAACAAGAAGGAAGAACAATATTGCCCCCCCCCCTCTTGCTTCACCTTAGATCCGAAGGAGGTCGATCAATTGTTCAAGTGCCTTGCCGGAATCAAAGTTAGTTCCAGATACTGTGGGAAGATTACCAGATATCTGGACACCAAGAAAAAAAGGTTCAGCGGGATGAAGTCTCACGACTGTCACGTGATGATGACGCAGTTACTCCCGGTTGCACTTAGAGGGATTATGGACACACACGTCCGTGAGACGCTTACTGACCTATGCCACTTTTTTTATGTTATCTCTCGAAAGTCGATCACTGTCAAGCAACTCCATAGGATACAGGAAGAGATCATTGTCATACTAAATGAGCTAGAGATGTACTTCCCGCCCGCGTTCTTTGATGTCATGGTGCATCTATGTGTCCACATCGTGGACGACATCATCGACCTAGGGCCGACATTCCTGCACAGCATGATGCCGTTCGAGAGGATGAATGGGGTCATCAAAGGATTCGTTCGTAACATGTCCCGTCCGGATGGAAGCATAGCCCAGGGATATCTGACCAAAGAGTGCATCTCTTTCTGCGAGAGTTATCTAGGCACCGGAGACCCTGTTGTTGGTTTGCCCGTCAACAAGCACTGTGGAAGGCTCGAAGGCGAAGGTCACACCAACGGTCGGAGGGATGTGAATGTGGTCCGCTCGGGCCGACAAAACAACTTTGACAGGGCAAACTTAGTAGTGCTACAACACCTAGATGTGCTAGAAGATTTCATGACACTGCACAAAGAGACCATCGCAAAGAACTACCGTGACCGTGGGGTGCACAGGACGGACGCTGAAGTTGTTAGAGAGCACAACTCCACTTTCTTGCGTTGGTTCAAAGAGCGATTTCTGGCTAATCCCCCGGAAGAGGGCTGTCCGGACGGAACGCTCATATACGCCTTAGCACATGGCCCGTCGGTCAACCTCGCGACTTATCAAGCATACGATATCAACGGATACACGTTCTACACGGAGGCCAAAGATATAAACAGTGATAACCAGAACTCGGGGGTGACGATGGAAGCCATGACCGGGAACGTAATTGAAAGATATTACGGAAGGGTCGAAGAGATCTGGGAGCTTGACTACTCTGGATTGCATAGCGCGACGATGTTCCGTGTCAGATGGGCTAAGAACGTACAAAGAGAAAACCGACATTTCACTACCATGTGTATACCCGACTCCGATAGCGGTACCGTCAATGCCACTGCCAAAAATGAGCCATGGGTACACGCTAAACATGTGACACAATGTTTCTTCATAACCGACCCGAGCAATCCCAGCCGTGTTGTCGTGAGGAGAGGCAAAAGGAGCATCGTCGGAATGGATGGAGTCGCCAACGTGGAAGACTACGACCAGTACGGTGACCCGATGAGGGAAGATGATGCTGATGACGATGAAACATACGTCAAAAGAAGGATGAAGACTACATTACCTACAAAAGATCGTACTCCCTGGAAAAGGAAAAGTCACGACCATGGGCTCAATTATTCGACAACGAACAAAAGAGGAAAGAAGAAGATCAGTCTGAAGCGTCGTCAACCAAGCTGACAAACTATCATAATTTGTCTCTATCTATTTTGTATACGTACTTAACACACCGTTAGCGGTCAAATGATGTAATATATATTATACACTAATTATTATCCGGAGGGTGTTATTACTCCAACAGACCTAACCCTATCCCACTGCTACAACTTATACAACAAAGATAAGAAAAAGAAAAATGAAAATGAAAGATAAGAAAAAGAAAAATGCAAATGAAAGATAAGAAAAAGAAAAATGAAAATGAAAGATAAGAAATAGGAAAATGAAAATCAAAGATAAGAAATAGAAAAATGAAAATCAAAGATCAGAAATAGAAAAAAAATTAGCAGTAGTGCTTTTTGGGAAAACAAGCGCTACAGCTAACTGTCCAGATAATTTAAAAAAAATGTAGCAGTAGCGCGTTTTCTATGCGGCCGCGCTATAGCTAACTTAGCTATACGCGTGTTGTCGAGCTGCGCTATAGCTAAGTTGCCTATAGCCCCGGCCCTGTCGAGCCACATGCTCACCACTCTCTCTTCCTCCTCACTCTGTCGATCCCCCTCTCTCTCCAACGCCACGCCGCCGCCGACGCCGCACCGCCCATGCCGCCGCCGACTCCGGACCCGACCTCAACCTCAACCCCGACGCCGGCCACCGGCCGCCCCGTCACCCTCCTCCCCCTGTGGCGCCCCCCGGCCCTAGGTCCACCCCCCGGCACGGCCCCTCCCCCCGTGCCGCCCCTCCCCCGGCCGAGCAGTCCCATCCACCGGTGGCAGGTTTCTCTCTCTCTCTCTCTCTCTCTCTCTCTCTCTCTCTCTCTCTCTCTCAATCTGACCAAATTTGGTCTCTGTAGATCGACCAGGCTCGGCTCCTCCGGCAACAAGGTGCTCGGCGAGGAGGAGAAGGACGCCCTCAACCCCCTCAGCCCCGGCAACCCCGACCATGACGCCGACGTCCTCAACCCCGACGCTGACCCTCTTAGCCCCGGCGACCCCAACCCCGACGCGCGGTGAGCCACCCCCTTCCCTGCCTCCTGTTCTTAAATTATTAGGGCCAATTTTTTCTATGTAGGGTGTCCAAATTGAGTTCATGAGCAGTAGTATTTTGAAAATGAGCTTATGTTGCAGACCATTTTTTCAGTGTAGGGTGTCCAAATGAAAATGAGGCAAAACAAAAAGTAAATGAAAATGAAATTGAGGATTTTTAATTTGTAGTTGCTATCCATTTTGAAAATGTTGATTTTTAAATGAAAATTAAAATTAGCTTATGTTGTTGTCCAAATGAAAATGAGGATGTTGCTGTCCAAATGAACAAATGAAAATGAAATTGTAAATGAAAATGAAGATGTAAATGAAAATGAAAATGAGCTTATCTTGCTGTCCATTTTAAATGAAAATGAGGATTTTGAAATGTAAATGAAAATGAGGATGTAAATGAAAATGAAAATTAGCTTATGTTGCTCTCCATTTAATGGTAGTTTAGTTTAGATTGATTGCTCTCCATTTGTTACTGCCACTATGCCTGTGCTTGTTTCTAAACAGAGAATGATGAGCAATAGCATGCATGTGATGACACACATCACTTGACATGCAGATGATCAGTATGCTCATGCTCACACTTGTTTACACTGGACTTATCAAATTTTCTTGTGAGGGCTGCATCTCCGTGATTGTTAGTGAAATGCTACTTCAGCACATAGTGCTTATTGTCATTTGTAGGGAAACCGATTACGAGTGGTCTATGTTTTGCCAAAAATATTGATTCATTTCCATTCCGGCAAATTTCAGGCGCTCTATATGTGCACTTTCTAGCATAGGTCATGCCGAAATTTTTCGTGAATTTCGGCATGATTTGTGCTAGAAAGTTGGACATATCGAGTGCTCGAGATTTGCCGCGACGGGAATGAAATGACATTCAGGCAAACCAAAGGTCACTTTTTTTGTCATTATTCACTTTATTATATAAAGCTCGATAATTAAATGACTACGACATTGAACCCTCGCTAGGAAACATGACCGACAATGATGAGGCCGGAGGTTCTCACACCCAAGAAGGACAAGCACACGCCTACCTCGACTTTCTGGCGGCTCAGGAGAAACAAGGGTGGCAGGACCCCCTTGTCATGATGGATGACGACGGTGGTGGCGCCGGCGCCGACACTGATGCCACCTACACCGGCACTGAGACGGGCCCTGATGATGTTGCTAACAACAGCACGGAAGGTGGGACCTCCCAAGCCAGTGAAGGAAAGAAGGCAAAGAGGGCACGATGCCCAAATGAGCTCAGCACCGGAAGACTGGTGGTCACGGCGGTGCACCCCGGCGAGTTCGAGCCTGTAGAGCCGCGGGAAGTGGCAGCGTGTTACGGCAACCAACTAGCATGCATCCTACGAGATACCGCTAACATCAACACCACAAAAATACGGAAGAATGAACATTTGAAGCAGCTGCTCCTAACTAGGTTGCACGCAAGATTTCTGTTCCCCGGTCGGAATGACGACGTCGACCCATGGAAAGATGATGCCATGAAAAAAATCAACAACAAAGCCCTAGGGAAGTTCAGCGACGCATTGAGCGCCTGGAAAACTAGGGTGAAAAGGCGATTGAAGTAGACCATGAAACCTACACCGAGATTGTTGCAGACAATCCGACAATTATGCTAGAGGACTTTGAAAAGTTCAAGGCGACTTGCAATGAAGAAGCTGCCAAGGCCAGGTCGGAGAGAGGCAAGCAGCTGCAGGCAAAGAACATGGGGAACCACCGCCTCGAAAGTCGTGGTTACACGGGAAAGAGGCCCGTGTGGGCTAAGGAGGATGCGGAACGTGAACGTCTGGGGATCCCTGACCCCTTGGCTGAGTTCACCGACCAGGAGGAGCACGACTTCATCAGGGCCCGATTCTCGTGGGACACCCAAAAAAAGATTTTTTTTCACCGACGGGCCGACTAGGCAATTCATGAGATTACTGGTAATTATCCTTTTACCACCTTATATATTAGCTTCTGATCAATGAAGTCTACTACATTCTAGTCACATTCGTAAATGATTCACGCTCCATTTTGCAGAGAGAGCAACACAAGATTGCGGCCGAAAGCGACTCGTCGACTCAGTCGACTCAATCATCGGTGAAGTACAAGTGGGACACCCCTTTCAACCGGGCGATGAACATAATGATGGGACACCCGCCGGGCCAGCGGCCGCAATATGGACGTGTGCCCGGCGCCGGAGACGGCGCCACGTGGAAGTAGTATTATAGCAAGGACCCCGAGGCCAAAAGACAGAGAAAGAAGTTCAGTCAAGTGACTATCGACGAGAAGGTGGCGCAGGGGATCGAGAAAACAAAAGCTGATACCAAAGCTGAGGTAATCCGGGAAGTGGTAGCTGCCTGCAGAAATGATATGGTAGTTGCCTTTACAAGCTTGATTCCAACTGTGGTCAGCTGGGTGCAACAAAATCCAAACGCGGCACCAACTGATTTTCCCATGCCCAGCTTCACCGGGAGCAACTCATTGAACACCGCACCCACACCCGTACCTGCTATGGCAACCGCACCCGCACCTACTCCAGCACCTGCTCCCGCACCCTCTCACAGCAGCCCTAGCTCCGTCTCTGGCTTGAATGCCGGGCCGTCGACATTGGCTGAGCTCGATGCCCTCACGATAAATACGCGTCACACTCTCATCAACACAACTAATTAATCTTCAGTTCCCGTTCTTTTTGGATATCTGACGCCGCACACGTACATGTCTTCACAGGCCGACTCCACTCCGTGCACCCTCCTTTACCACATGAAGGGCGGGTTGGTGGATGTAGGGAAGGGTACTATAGTGAAGCCCAAGGATCGATTGTTCCACCGCCGGCAGATGCCTGATAACACCTTAAGGGTCTCCGGGCGAGTGTGAAAGTGGGCTATGAGGGTTTTCCTCGTCCCAATCAAACCGGTGGAGAGGATGACGAGACCCCCACGCAGCTTGGCCAGTGCAAAAATTGGCCGATCCTGTGGCCGAAGAATCTTCTTCGTGTGGAGGTGGCTAGGAGCACACCAACGGGACCTCAGGAAGGTATGACCACAACCCCACCTACACAACTACAACCATCGTCTGTGCTGCTGGGTGAGATCAAGAGACACGAGGAAGGAGGGCCAACCGTTCTGGCGGATGATGACATTGACCCCATGGAAGAGGATATGGATCATGACATGGAGGAGGATGACCCTCTCCAGTATCTCAATACCGGCTTTGACCACGAAGTAACGATGAGTCAACCATATGAATATGAGATGCATGGTGTACCAGAGCCGGAACGTCCTCGGGAGTGCAAGAAGTCTTTGTTCATGCAATCCTCGCAGGACACGCCTCCAGATGCCGGTTCAACCCAAGCTCAACTAATTAGCCAGAGGCGTTCAATGCCGAGCCCGACAACACTAGGGGCGGTGCTCAGGGAGGGTCTAACAGACCCACCAGCACCTGCGCCCACCAAGAAGAAGCAGAGGAAGAGACCGATGAGAAAACGCCATAAAGCTGCCAATGTTGCTTCTAGTAGCTAGCCGCCTCCGCAGACCAGGGTTGACAGTGTACCGATGAAACATGCGCCATTACTCCATGTCGCGGGAAAGCCAATGGTACCGGCGGATGCGCTAGCTGCCATAACAGGGGATCTCAGGAGACTCCATGACCATGTGCTATCGACAGAGAGAAGCCTCCTCACCTCGGATGATCCAAGATACCCACTTTATACAGTTAGTGTGCCATGCAGTGGCAAGATGTACGTCAGCACATGCCCCGCGGACCTGTTCTTCCTGCGATTTGATTACATCTTCCAGATGTTTCAAATGAGGACACTCGATTTTACGTTCGTCCGCCTGTATGCACTGCACATGAACTACATCGTCGGGAGAGAGCAAATCACTGGTCTTGCGGTCGCGGACCCATACAACATGCATGAGGGCTTCTTGTCAATCAACGAAGCCAACCGTCAATATGTGAGGGAGTACATCAAAGAATTCATGGTCATCAATAAGGACAAAGAAACGATTCTCCTACCTTATCATCCCGGGTAAGTCATCCGTGGATAGCCACTATAACACATACATCCTTTCGTGCATTTCAATAATTACTTTGCACGCATGGAGGCTAACTTGATCGTGTATTTTGCGCAGCGGGGGGGGGGGTGCCGTTCTCATGGTTCTTTACCCGCGTTTCTCCCGCGCTCTATATTTGGGCCCGTCGAAGAACATAGAGAAGAAAGATTACACACACATAAAGTATGTTCTAGACAGAGCTCTCCTGGGCTTCAGCACGCGGGGTGGCTACATCCAAGTCAAAAAAACAAGTAAGGTCGGGCTATGTTTCGGCCATAAGACTGAGTTCTGTTGCCTCCAGCGACCGGCAACAAGTGATAATGATGGATTCTACGTCATCCATCTAATGATGGAGTACAGAAGGGATGTGCAATCACTTTGCATGACATCTTCATCCGATGCCCATATCCAGAGATGGGCCGAAGCCTTTGGAACCGTGTCGGATAATCGACTTCGAAATGATTTCTACTGGATCCAGCAGGAAATTGCGTCCATCAACATGAAAGACGTCTTCGAAGAGAATGGGATGTTCTACGGCGGCCCAATATTGCGAGCTGACGTCTGAACCCGCATAGCCCTATAGCGTCAGGACATGACGCCTTTCACTAAGCTTGGGTGCATCCTCCCGGATATGGCCGGATGGGAAGAGTGCACTGCTTGAAGACAATGTGTCTGTTTAGTTAGTTGTTACTTTCTGTACGACAAAACTTTTGAATGTCTCTATATGACGAAACTATTAGATGTAAATGGTGTTGCGCTCTAGTTAATTAGTTTCGGTACGATGAATTTCGTTAACTATGTTTACTATATGTTGCTTCTATTTCATAATTGTTTCTCTCCATAGGCCGACGTATCTTATGCTGCATATTATATATCATTGAATTCGCTTGATGATATATGTGCATCTCTGACAGGTATATAGATCAACGATGGCGAGGAAGTGGTATGCCGTGTATGTAGGGCATGTTCCGGGTGTGTACGATGAGTGGCCGGAGTGTCAGGCCCAAGTGTACCGCTTCCCGGGCGGAAGCCAGAAAGGGTTTGATAGCAGAATGGAAGCTGAAGCTAGTTACTTGAGATTCATAGCGCAACAGAGGATTCAGAACCGGTGCCGCAAAAACTACTACATAATCCCGCTTTTGCTCATCGTGATCGCTCTTCTCTTCTATGCGATCATATCATAGTCCACATAGATGATGAAACATGAGTATGTGACCATGTAGTTGCATGTATTCGGAACTTCTAATAACTTGTAACGATATTTTGAGACATGTGTTCTACAATGATTGATGATGATGAGATACTGTAGTCGAGACTTCTAATAACTTTTGCTCATCGATGCCTCACTTGTTTTTCAATGAATATGCATGTTGTTATTGTATAAAAGATGTATCTGTTTAAATATGTACAGCGCCAAAACGCAGAAAAAAAAACTAAAACTTTAGCAGTGGTGCAGGGGTAAAGATTACCAGCAGCGCTCAATTAACAGTAGCGCTTATTCTCCACCCGCACTGCAGATAATTACCAGTAGCGCGCAAAACAAAAGCGCTACTACTATCTTCTGTTACCAATAGTGCTGGGACAAACAAGCGCTACTGCTAAAAAATAGCTGTAGCGCCGTAGCAGTAGCGCATCTGCCTGCGCTACTGGTAGCAAAAAAACCAGCGCTACTAGTAAGCTTTTTCCTAGTAGTGATAGGAACTTGGGAGTGATTCTTTATCGCACGTTGAGGGATGGTTATATGATCCAATTATGTTAGCATTGTAGAGAGATTGCACTAGTGAAAGTATGAACCCTAGGCCTTGTTTCTAAGCATTGCAATACCGTTTGTGTTCCGTTTTACTACTTGTTACCTTGCTGTTTTTATATTTTCAGATTACAAAAACCTATATCTACTATCCATACTACACTTTTATCATCATCTCTTCGCCGAACTAGTGCACCTATACAATTTACCATTGTATTGGGTGTGTTGAGGACACAAGAGATTTCTTGTATTCGGTTGCAGGGTTGTTTGAGAGATACCATCTTCAACCTACGCCTCCCACGGATTGATAAACCTTAGGTCATCCACTTGAGGAAAAATTGCTACTGCCCTACAAAACTCTGCGCTTGGAGGCCCAACACGAGTCTACAAGAACAAGTTGTGTAGTAGACATCAAGCTCTTTTCTGGGGCCGTTGCCGGGGAGGTGAGTGCTTGAAGGTATATCTTTAGATCTTGCAATCGAATCTTTTAGTTTCTTGTTTATCACTAGTTTCGCTTATAAAAGAAAATTACAAAAAAATGGAATTGAGGTTGCCTCATATTATTCGTCTTTATCATGTCTTTCTTGAAAATAAGGATTCTGATAATTGTGCTCAATTGATAGAACAAGAATTCAATAAAATGTTTGGCATAAAATCTTTGAATTATGAGCATGATTGCAATGTTGTTAGTATAAATTCTTTGAATATCCATGATGCTAATGATATGCAAGGCCATAAGCTTGGGGATGCTACGTTTGATGAAGATGATATTTTTAGTCCCCCACGTTTTGATGTGCAAATTTTTTATGATGGTTGCATGCCTCCTATTTATGATGATTATATTGATGAAAGTGGATTTGGAGAGGTCACAATTTTATTTAATGATAATTCCACTATTTTGGAAGAGGTTTCAATTGATTATGACAACAAAGTTGCTATCTATGATGATTATTGTGATGACATGTATGCTATAAATAATAATGATAACTATGAAACTTGTCATGATGATTTTAATTTTCAATTGGATTATGCCAATCAAGTATCTCATGATAGTTATTTTGTTGAGTTTGCTCCAACTATTATGAATGAGAATAAATTTGCTTATGTGTAGAGTAATAAATCTTCTATGCTTGTGCATCATGAAAAGAGTACTGTATGTGATAGTTATATTGTTGAATTTATTCATGATGCTACTGAAAATTATTATGAGAGAGGAACTTATGATTGTAGGTATCTCAATAATATCAAGTTTCCTCTCTATGTGTTGAAAGTTTTGAAGTTATACTTGTTTTGCCTCCCTATGCTAGTTGATTCTAGTTCCCAGAAATTGTTTGCTCACAAAATCCCAATGCATAGGAAGTGGGTTAGGCTTAAATGTGTTTGATATATTTCTCATGATGCTCCCTTTACGTTTCAATTCTTTACTTCCATGTGAGCATCATTCAAAATTATCATGCCTAGCTAAAAGGCTTTAAAGAAAAGCGCTTGTTGGGAGGCAACCCAATATGTATCCTTTCTGTTTTAGTGTGTTCACATGATTAAGCTACTGGAGTAATCATGTTTTATTTGTTTTATTTCAATAATGTGCCAAGTAAAGCCTTTGGGATAGTGTGGATGATAGTTGACTTGATTCTGTACAAAAACAGAAACTTTTGCGCCCAGTTCTGGAATTACCATAAATCACTGGAGCGTCTAAAAATTCTGAATTTTTTTGCACATGATTGATATACAAATTGCCTACGTTGTCCTAATTTTTTCAGAATTTTTAGAGATACAGAAGTATGGTCATTGTTCTTATCATTACAGACTGTTTTGTTTTTGACAGATTCTGTTTTTATTGCATAGTTTGCTTGTTCTAGTGTTTCCATAGCTTATATTATGAGATATAAATTATGGAAATGATAGAGTACAGTAGGTATTATGTGGGAACAATTGTGAATCTTGTCTTGGACAGTGCCTAAGTGATGGTTTATTCTTTATCATACTAATCTATCTCACGAAGTTCCGTTAAGTTTTGTGTGATTGAAGTTTTCAAGTTTTGGGTGAGATATCGATATGAGGAGAATAAGGAGTGGCAAGTCCCTAAGCTTGGGGATGCCCAAGGCACCCCAAGGTGATATCCAAGGAATACTCAAGCGTCTAAGCTTGGGGATGCCCCGGAAGGCATCCCCTCTTTCGTCTTCAACACTATCGGTAACCTCACTCGGAGCTATATGTTTATTCGTCACATAATATGAGTTTTGCTTGGAGCGCCATTTTCTTCTGTTGAAAATTTTCTTGCTGCTATCAATAATCATGTTTTGTATCTTTTAGTTCAATAAAATGTCAATTATAGCCTTTACCATGCTCAGTTTGCAAGTTTATGTGTTGCTGTTTGAAAACATAAAGTTTTATGTTATGTCCTGAATTTTTGTGAATTGTCAGAACATGATAAAAATCTGAAATTTTTACACAGTAAGCATGCATGAGTTCTCTGTCACGTGGTAATTTTTCAGAATTTTTTGAGTTAGGGAAGTATGGATTCTTATTCACCTTTTAAAGACTGTTCTGTTTTGCCAGATTGCTGTTATAGTTGCATTGCTTGCATATGTTTGCGTGTTTGATGTTTCTATTTGTGGATGGGAGTATTAAATATGCAGAGGCATTTAGTATGCAATGTTTAATTATATTTTTTGTGATTTGCTACAGTAGAAAATGTTAAGGTTTTGAGTTGATTTATACTAACTTATCTCACGAGTTCTTGTTGAGTTTTGTGTGGATGAAGTTTTTAAGATTTAGGGAAACCATGATATGAGAGGAATTAAGGAGACACAAGAGCTCAAGCTTGGGGATGCCCAAGGCACCCCAAGATAATATTCCAAGAAGTCTCAAGCCACTAAGCTTGGGGATGCCCCGTTAGGCATCCCACCTTTCTTCATCAACACCTATCGGTTAGCCTAAGTTTTTACTTCTTCTCATGATATGCGCTATTCTTGGAGTGTCCTTTTATTTTCATTTTGTTTGCTGTTTTAATAAAATTGTCAAGATCTGAAACTTTTTAAATAAGAGAGAGTCCTCACATAGCTACTTAATTGTTTTACTACTCATTGGTCTTCGCTTATATCTTTTGGAGTACTTTGTCATTCACTCTCATGCTTCACTTATATCTTTTTGAGAGTTAATAATAGTAATGGTAATTTGCATGAGATATGAATTTGGTCCGAAAGTGATGAATATTCATGAGGGATATAATAAAAACTTTCATAAAGATCATTGGATATGATAAGTGTGATTCCTTGCAATGAAAAATAATGAAAGAGATCATATGCTAATCTTATGGAAAGTAATGACATTACATAAAGAAAAGTATAAGTGGTAAAATATATTGGAAGTTAACAAACATAGCATTAGTCCATGATGCAATTCATGAAAAATTAATAAGGGAAGAGAAGATTCACATGCAAATATACTATCTTGGACATCTTTTATGATTGTGAGCCCCCATTAAGTATTTTATGTCAATTGACGTTGGACAAGGAAGACAACGTAATGAATTATGTTTGTTCATATTCACATAGAAGTTATATTGTTATAGATCCTCCAACATGTGGTGCTTCCCCAATATCTTTGCTAGCCAAAAATCCGCACCAAGTATAGATACTACTTGTGCATCCAAAACCCTTAAACCCAGTTTCTTGCCATGAGAGTCCACTATATCTACCTATGGATTGAATAAGATCCTTCAAGTAAGTTGTCATCAGTGCAAAAAGCAATAAAAATTGCTCCTAAAATATGTATGATCTTTTATTGCAAGGGAAAATAAGCGTTGTACGAACTTGTGATGGTAAAGAAATAAAAGCGACAGACTGCATAATAAAGGTTGCTATCACAAGGGGCAATATAACGTGACATTCTTTTGCATTAAGGGCTTGTGCATCCAACAACAAAAAGCGCATGACAACCTCTGCTTCCCTCTGCGAAGGGCCTATCTTTTACTTTTATGCATTTACTTTGATGAATTTATTTTTTATGCAAGAGTCAATAGTGTTCTCCTCTACTTTTTTATTTTTCTCTTTTCCAAGCATCATGTGGTGGGGAAAGATCTAGGCACATATATCCAGTTGGATATGAGTGAGCATGAGTTATTATTGTTGGCATCGCCCTTGAGGTGAATAAGTTGGGAGGCGAAATCACAAGCCCCTATCTTTCTATGTGTCTGGCTGAAACTTTTGCTCCATATATATGTCCTGAGTGTTAGCAATCATAGAAGACTAAATGATGGTTGAGTATGTGGACTTAGTAAAAATCTCCTACATGAGACCCTTCCTGAAAATATGATGAATTGCAATTGCATTGTTGACTAGAATAGTTTGTTAGTTTCCAAGAAAGTTTATGCCTTATACTTCATTGTTGTGATGAATTGTTACTTGCTCATGAGATGTTTTATGATAATAAATATTGCTGTTATAATAATGATCTTGCTTTGAATCATTCAAGTCCAATTTCCATGCTATAAAAGAAAAGGTTATATGATGATTGTGATAGGTAGCATTCCACATCAAAATTTCTGTTTTTAATTGCTACTTTATCATGATGAGTTTTATGAGAAAAAGTTGATGTTATGATGTTAGAAAAAGTGATTGAAATTATCATTGATCAAACTTATGCACTATGCTAGCATTCACACTTCATAAATTATTTCTTTTATCATTTACCTACTCGAGGATGAGCAGGAATTAAGCTTGGGGATGCTGATACGTCTCCAACGTATCTATAATTTATGAAGTATTCATGCCATGTTTATTATAGTTTTGTACGATTTTGGTGCACTTTTATATGGCTTTTATATGATTTTTATGGACTAACATATTGACCTAGTGCCTAGTGCCAGTTGTTGTTTTCTGCTTGTTTTTGGTTTTCCAGAAAATCCATATCAAATGAAGTCCAAATGCAGCGAAACTTTTTGACGATTTTTTCTAGAACATAAGAGACACTAGAAGCTTCGGGAGGAGGCTAGAAGACCCACAAGGGCCCCACAAGCCACCAGGGTGCGCCACCCCCGCCCCCCCAGGCATGCCCTGGTGCCTCGTGGGGCCCCTGTGGCACCTCTTCGCGTGATTCCGACGCCAAAAAATCATATATATTCAGAAACCCCCGAAAGTTAACCTAGATGAGTTTTTACGCCGCCGCAAGCTTCTGTACCTCCACGATCTAATCTACAGCCCTTTTTCGGCAACCTGCCGGAGGGGGGAATCATCGCCGGAGGCCATCTTCATCATCCCGGCGGTCTCCATGATGAGGAGGGAGTAGTTCACCCTCGAGGCTAGGGGTATGTATAGTAGCTATGTGTTTTATCTCTCTCTCTCTCGTGTTCTTGATATGGCACGATCTTGATGTATCACGAGCTTTGTTAATATAGTTGGATCATATGGTGTTTCTCCCCTCTCTATCTTTGTTGTGATGAATCGAATCTTTTCCCTTTGAGGTTTCGTTATTGTCGGATTGAATATTTCAGATTTGAGAACACTTGATGTATGTCTTGCATATGAATACCCGTGGTGACAATGGGGTATTATATGGATTCACTTGATATATGTTTTGGCACTCAACTCGCGGATTCCTGAGGTGACATTGGGGTAATCTATGCATAGGGGTTAATGCACGTTTTCATTATCTTTTCTCCGATAGAAACTTTGGGGTGCTCCTTGGAGTTCTTCGTGTGGATTGAATATTATGTTTATGAAGTTGTTTGATGCATATCGTATAATCAACTCATGGATACTTGTGGTGATATTGGAGTATCTAGGTGACATTAGAGTTGGTTGATGTGTATCATATGGTGTTATTTTAGTACGAACTCTAGGGCTGTTTGTGACACTTATAGGAATAGCTCAATAGATCGATCGGAAAGGATAACTTTGAGGTGGTTTCGTACCCTACAAACAATTTCTATCTTATGTTCTCCGCTAATAGGAACTTGGGAGTGATTCTTTATCGCACGTTGAGGGATGCTTATATGATCTAATTATGTTAGCATTGTTGAAGATTGCACTAGTGAAAGTATGAACCCTAGGCCTTGTTTCTAAGCATTGCAATACCGTTTGTGCTCCGTTTTACTACTTGTTACCTTGCTGTTTTTATATTTTCAGATTACAAAAACCTATATCTACTATCCATACTACACTTTTATCATCATCTCTTCGCCGAACTAGTGCACCTATACAATTTACCATTGTATTGGGTGTGTTGGGGACACAAGAGATTTCTTGTATTTGGTTGCAGGGTTGTTTGAGAGATACCATCTTCAACCTATGCCTCCCACGGATTGATAAACCTTAGGTCATCCACTTGAGGGAAAATTGCTACTGTCCTACAAAACTCTGCACTTGGAGGCCCAACACGAGTCTACAAGAACAAGTTGTGTAGTAGACATCAGGCTGTCCGTGACATCGTCCGGGGGACTGTCCGACCGCCTCCCGAAGGGCTGTCCGGCGAGGGAGTACATCCTCGCGGTTGGGAGGTTCTAAATCCTAGCTGCGGGGATCTGCACCGACGATCTACATCGACTCTACTTCCGCTGCGCTACGAGTCGGTAATGATCAGATCAAACCTTGTATGCAGTCTCCATAGTGATCCTGTGCGTGCTCGTTGTACCGAAATTTTTTGTTTTCTGTCGCGTTCCCCTACATCTTCACCCCTGGGGTCGGTCCCTCGGGACTCGCCGACGTAACAGTGATACATCCCATTGTCACGGAGGATGCACTGCGCTTCCTCACCATGCCTATACCATCCAGCCACAAGGGCAATGGAGGCCCTCCGGGTGGCCATGTTGACCACCTAGCTACAACTGTAGCAAGGCACAATGGATGCCGCCGCGTGAGAGGCACGGTGGCAAGAACACAATGACCAATGAACAGCAGCGCCGACCTCACCGCCGGCCATGAGCAACCATTGATGCCCTCGCGAGGTCATGAGGACGACATAGGCTTTAACGAACCCGCTGAAGACGCGCTACTCCAGACTCCAGCCCACGCCCTCCAAGCAGCCATGGTCTGCCATGAACAGTAGACTCCTGGAACCCTCCCTGAGTACACCACATACAACTTCATCTATTAAGACGGAAGAAAAAGATTTCAACAAGCAGGAGAAACAACACAAGTTGAGAAGAACACATGGAACATAAGCAACATAAACATGTATGATTCATATACCTAAAAGCATCACAAGTTCATCCTACCACCACATAAAAAATGTGGTGTAATCCTACCACCACAAGTTCATCATCACCATATGATATACCACATCATCAAAATATACAGGCCATTAACAATTTTCAAGCCCTAGCCACCAAAAAAATATACATCATCATCATCATGCATGCCACCACCACGAGAGACCTTTGAACTAGTAGTATTGCTTGGTTAGCCAGGTCCTAAGCCAGAGGATCTTGTGTTGCACTTCCATCCTAGCAAAACCTGATGCGGAGCATCCCACGGTCATCCCCATGGACCTACCTACGTCTCCTCAAGTGCCAAGTGGGCCAATGACACGAGCACGTGCAAGAGCTCTCGAGACCAAGGTCACATCTCTCCTTAATGAACTTCCATTTGACTCATGTGAGACATGGCTACTACCTCAAGTCGGAATGCTATGTGTGATCAGGTACGAAGAAGACCGCCTCGGGAATGCTCGGAACGAAGACCAAGTCGACAAGTGCACGGACGAACTAGCGCGAGGAAGAAGACCGCTGAAAAGTATCAGCGGCCGGACATCCAGCCCCTGGCCCAGACATCCGGCCCCTGATGGAGAGGACAGCAGCAGCAGCCCAGCTGCGACGAAGCTACAGGGCCCGGACATCCGGCCCCTTCCCGGATTTCGGGCCGCCTGTCACAAAACGTGGGAGCGCCTCCAGGCCGGACATCCGGCGCCAAGCCCGGACATCCGACCCCCCGATGAACCGCCAGACATCCGTCCCGACAGCCGGACATTCGGCCACTGCCAGCGCCAAAGGAGGCCTTCGGCCATGTACCCTCTCTCCCTCACCCCCACTTCGTCCTAGACTATAAATAGACCTCCTCCTCGTCCTTTCTAGGGTTAGCAAAGTATATTGAGACATTGAGTAGAGCTTTGCTCCTTGTATCTCCTCTTGGGGAATCAAGACCTCTCTAGGGAGAAGGATCCCCATCATAGGATCATCAAAACCTCCTAAGGGAGAAGGATCTCATCTAGATCACGAAGACCTCACCTCCTTTGTAGTGGGAAGAACTTTACCTTTGTGCTTGTTTCCATGGATTGATCTTGTATGCTTGTGGATCTCATGTATGCTCTCCTAGTGGATGTGTGATTTGGGTTTGTTTGAGTGATTTCCCTTGGTTGTTCTTGTTGTTCCTCTCTTTTCCCCCATCAAGTGTGGAAAGATCGTCAAATTAGGGTTCCACCCTACATCATCTTGGATCAGAGCCACGTTGATTCACACTTTGGAGTCTCCCCCCCCCCCCCCCCCCCCCCGTTTTCTAGCCCAATTTTGTTTGATTTTGCCCAATTTTGAAAATTCCCCACAAAAATAGCCCTACCAAAAAAAATTTGATTTCTTGGTTTATGATGTTTTGTTGATTTTCATCCATGGATTTGCTTGGTTTCGAGTGGATCTAGCTTTTCCCCACCTTCTCCATGAATTCCATCCACAAAATCTCTCCAATTTTGCCACGAAATTTTTCTTTTCCATCCTTGTTCATCGAGTTCATCCGTGGAGTGGGCACCCCGGACATCCGGCCGTGACCCCGGACATCTGGCCCGACGACCAGCCCGGACATCCGGCTGGCAGCCCGGACATCCGGCCCCTGGCTGTCAGCCCACCAAAACTTTGCAATTTCTCCGAATTTTTGTCGTTTCCCACCGTTTCTTCCGCAAGGCCTCGTACATATCCACATTACCATCGCATACTCGTGTGACTCCACCACCGACTTCCGCAACCACCACAAATTTTGCCACCTTTGCCACTTGAGATTTTGAGTCGCGGTGTTCCGTTTCCTAACGTGTTTCGGCTACTTAGGGACGGTTCGACATCGACATCACCGCCGCTCATCATCGCCATGGACTCGTCATCGACAACAACCACTTCATCATTGTGACACCATCACCGTTAGCAAGGACGGTAACATCGACGACAACTTATTCATCTCCTTGCCATTGCATTTGTTAACCCTCGAGACCATCTTTTGCGTCACTTTCCTACGAGACTAGCCATTTGAGTATTGCCGGGCAACGCTACTTGTGCACTTTAGTAATACCGTTCCGCATAGCTATCATAGCATGCTAATATCATCATAACATCTCTTGTGCCAAAATTTTGTTCCCGCATATACATGATTGCTATCTTCGTAAGAGCATTTCGCATAAGTGGCCAAAGGAAACCATCAAAAGAAAGAGAAGCTTTTAAGCAAAAGAGAAAGAGCAACAACAAGCTTGGAAGCAATAGCCATAGCATCACCACATTACATAGCATATTTGATCATCTTGGATCATTGTGACAAGTTCACCGGGACTCATACATACATAGCATAAGTGAGATAGAAAGTCGATACGTTTTGTCTCTTATAGGTTGTGCACAAGTTCGTATCCGCCTATTGAGCAATCGTGCTAGTGTCTCTCTAGTGTTGTGCAACAAGAGCATTTTCTGTGGATTCCACATTTTGAGCTCATTCCTTGGTTGCACGACCTCATTTATCTATCCATGCGTGTGTTTCCGTGTGCTACTTATTGCTATTGGTCTACTTGTTACACTTGCGAACTTGTGAATCTTTTTCAACATTATTGATATCTTGCTTGCAAATTGCAACTATTTTGTGCCACCATCCTAACCAAGCTACTCCATAAGCCTTTTGTGTAGGTGTGAGAAACAAACCCGGTACCAATTCTACTATCATAGCTATACATTGAGTGATACTCGATACATCTTCAATCTTCGGAAAAGGTAACTTTGGTTTTGTTCTCTCATTTCCTACTCACCTCTACTTGATCATGATGGATAGGCCAAGTACATCTTCGAATCCTCTCTTCGACGAGCACGAAGCACCGAACGACTACATACCCAAGAGCCATCTCTTTGGGGTACAACGAGCCTTGCATCAAGAAAGTGAAGCTTTGGGCGATCGCATTGAGCAACTCGCCACCGACTTGCGTCACTCCGAAACACGGACAAGAGACTACCTCAACGCCAAGCTTGCTACACAAATGGACGAATTTCGTGCCATGATGATTGACTGCACTTCCTCAACTTCGTCCTCGACAAGGAGAACACGGTCAAGACGCCATTCTTCGGATTCATCATCGGATGCAAGTCTTCCTCGAGCTCGTCTACATCCTCGGCAAGAACATCAAGCTCACCAAAATCCATCATATGGCAATGGGTTGCAACAACGCCTTCGAGAGCGTGAACGTCAACGCCATCAAGTTCAAGACGACATGCACCAAGAGCAAGTTCCACGACGTCAACAACAAGACGCCCAAGAAGGCGATCCACTTCGGCAAGAACAAAAACGTCGTGAACAACAAGCCCTCGAAGCACAACGTGCCCTTCGCGAAGCCACTCATGCCCTCAACGAACACAACCGTCGTGTGCGTGAAGAAGAAGAGGCACGTCACCAAGAAGAAGCCGCACACCAAGAAGAGAATCAAGAACGGAGGAACCGGGCAAGAGTACCTCGTCCCCACCGTCAAGCCAATCGCGTAGAGCAAGTTGAGAACGGGGATGATGACCCACCTCCAAGACAAGAGCGACGACAACATCGGCATAATGACGAACAACGCTACGGCAAGCTCAAGTTTCCGGAAGCAACGACCCGAAAGACTATCTCTCATGGGCCTTAATAGTGGACAAGATATTCCGTCTACAAAACTATGACGAGGAAGAGACGGTAGCCATGGCATCGATTGAGTTCCAAGACTATTGTTCTCATTTGGTGGGAGCAAGTGATCGAGAGACGCCAAGAGAAAGGCGAACCACCTATCACAACGTGGACTCAAATGAAGGATGTCATGAGAGCTCGGTTTGTGCCTACACACTATAGCCACGACCTCTTCAAGAAACTTCAACTCCTCAAGCAAGGCACCAAGTCGGTTGAAGAATACTACAAAGAACTGATACGAGCCAACGTCAAGGAAGATGATGAACAAACTATGGCACGTTTCTTGAATGGCCTCAACCATCCAATCAAGAACCTCCTCGAAGGACCGCCGGACATCCGGCCCGACGGCCAGACATCCGGCCCCTGCCAGCGCCAAAGGGGGCCTTCGGCCGTGTACCCTCTCTCCCTCACCCCCACTTTGTCCTAGACTATAAATAGACCTCCTCCTCATCCTTTCTAGGGTTAGCAAAGTATATTGAGACATTGAGTAGAGCTTTGCTCCTTGTATCTCCTCTTGGGGAATCAAGACCTCTCTAGGGAGAAGGATCCCCATCATAGGATCATCAAGACCTCCTAAGGGAGAAGGATCTCATCTAGATCACGAAGACATCACCTCCTTTGGAGTGGGAAGAACTTTACCTTTGCGCTTGTTTCCATGGATTGATCTTGTATGCTTGTGGATCTCATGTATGCTATCCTAGTGGATGTGTGATTTGGGTTTGTTTGAGTGATTTCCCTTGGTTGTTCTTGTTGTTCCTCTCTTTTCCCCCTCCAAGTGTGGAAAGATCATCAAATTAGGGTTCCACCCTACACCAAAACCAAGACCCTCTGTCCTATTGTTCAGGAGGTAGCTAAGAGCGGCCATCATAGCCTCCTCACTGAAGTCAATGATGTCCATGACAACGTTGTAGAGGAAAGGGTTCATGTCGACATGCTTGGTCTCCCTAATGGCGAATGCCACCTCCTTTATGGCGTTGATCATGCTGCTAAACATTCTCAACTCCTCGTCGATCAAGGCACACCTCTTCCTCTACCTCCGAGGAGCAGGAGCGTGATCAACAGCAGCAGCCTTCTTAGGGCCATCCCGAATGATGGTCTCCGACTCTTGGGTGTATGGATACTCAGGATAGGTGAACCAAGAGGCTCACTGAAGCCCATGGCATGCTTGCCAGTAGCCAGACTCCAAGAGAAGATTATCTGTATCTGAGAGGGCATGTTGAAGTACTCAGCGTCCTGGTGATCCTAAGAAAAAAAGACAATGTTGTAAGTTGTGATTGCATGTTACTTCAAGTGAGACAAGTGGTAGGTTAGCTAACCGCGATGTGGTTTTGGTAGTGCTCAACCTCCAACCGAATGGTGAAAGTTGATCCCATTGTGTGCTAGTAAGGTCTCTAAGCTTGGACACTTGGACCCATCTCGCTCTCCACTCCTAAGATGGTTGTACACATGTGTTGAGGTGTAACACCCCCAGTGTTAGGCCACAGTAACCTCACCCTAATGGTGCCATGTCATCAAGATTAATTAAGCCAATTTGCCATTTAATGAAAATAAAACAATAATTCAAATTTAGAATAAAGTCAAATAAATAATTTCTTCAAACATGAAAAGTAAAGTGTTCATGATGTTACAAATAATCCCCTGGTATTTGTAAAGTTGTAACACATATTTTAACATGTATTTAAGCGCCTCAAATTTATTTTAACAGTGGGCAAAACAATTGGTTAAATGCCTTTGCATTTATAAAAAATTACCAAACCATTTCAAACTGACCCCAAACTTTTTGTGGCAGTATTATGTATTGCAAGATAATATTAGAGACAAGTATTACATTTTACAAAACTCTTGTGGTGCAATAATGAATACAAAACAAATGGATAATAACTAAACAGAAAATATAAAAGGAAATAGAAAACAAAATTAAAAAATAAAATAAAATAAAAAGCCCACCCCACCCCCTGCTAGGTCCCCGGCCCAGTTAACCGGCCCGACCGGCCCAGATCGCCCCCTTATCCCCCCCAGCGCCCAAACCCTAACCGGAGCCACCCCACTCCTCCCCTCGCTCCTCTCCTCCCCCTCCCCTCGATCCGGATGGGGCCGACGCCCCCGCGCCGCCCGTCGCCGCTGGGCGACCCGCGCCTCCCTGCCGGCGCCCTGCGCCACCCCGTCGCCGGTCCGCCCTACCACCGCGCCTCCTCGTCCCCCCCTCGGCCTCCTCCCCACGCCCGGCGTCGCCTCCCTCCTCGCCGGCCGACGCTCCCCGCCGTCGCCACAACGGCCGCCGGCCGACGCCCTCGCCCCCGAGCCCACTGCCCTCCCCTGCTCATCGATGTGAGCCGCCGCAATGCTCCCCTTCCCCTCGCCCCCGGGCTCCTCCCTCTGGCCCCGCACGCGCCCCCGCCGCCGCATCCGCTCGCGCCGCCGCGGCCCGCACCCCGCTCACCCGCGCTCGCGGGCTGCGCTCCGCCCGCGCACCGCCCGCACCCGCGCGCGCTCGCCCGCAGCCCCGCGCCCCCGTTCGCCCTGCGTCCGGCCGCCGCGCGCCCGGACGCGTCCGGTCCCCCGTGTACGCACGCGCGCTACGGACACCCGGACATGTCCGGTCCCGAAAGGCCAGGCACCGGACCTGTCCGCCCCTGCCCTATGACAGATGGGGCCCAGCCCTAAAACGTTTTTTAATTAAAAAGAAAAAGATAATAAAAATAATTATTAAAATAAACAATTAGATAATTAATTAATTAATTAATTAATTAGTTAAATAGTCAGTTAATTAACCTGATTAGATTAATTAGTTAATCTGTTAACTAAACAGTGTATGACATGTGGGGTCCACCCCCCCCCAATTAACACTAATTAAACTATTAATAATTCTGTTAATTAAATAGATTAAACAGTATTTACTGTTTCGGATAATGTTGATTTAAATAATTAATTAAATTCTAGAAATTAGATAAAACTTTGAAAAATCATATAAAATAATCCGTAACTCGGATCGAAAAACTTTGTACATGAAAGTTGCTCAGAACGACGAGACGAATCCGAATACGTGCTCCGTTCGTTCACCACATGCCCCTAACTACCCGAACCTGCAACCGTCCCCCTCCGGTCATCTGTCCGACATTTGTCCGGAACCGGGAAAACATTCCCGGATGGGTTCCCCCTTTCTCGGTATCGAGTAACACTGTGTTAGGTCACACCCGGCACTGCGTATCGCCATGTCATACTTTGTGTTACGATTGTCTGCTTTGTATTTACTGTTTCTTCCCCCTCCTTCTCTCTCGATAGACGCTGAGACTACCGATGATACTGCCGTGATCGACTACGTCGCCGACGACCAGCCTTTTGCCGCGGAGCAGCAAGGCAAGCAAACCCCCCTTGAGCATTCCGATATCACCCATCTCTCTCCCTCTTATGCTTGCATTAGATTTTGCTACTGTATTAGATAGCTCCTACTCTGATGCATAGCCTGATTTTGATGAACTGTTACTATCACTGTAACCATACCAACTGCTTAGTATAGGTGGATCAGTAAATCCCCAGTGACCCCTGAGTCCCAGTTGCCCCTGCTTGTTCATCGACGACTCGACGACTCGAAGACCCGAAGACTTGGTCAACTGGCCGACGAGCCAGACCCCTCACATCACCGCACACCCCTTTAGTATGGCATTGCAGAGCTACCATCGAGTGCCGAGGATGATACCTCACTTAGCACTCCGGATGTTAATTCTGTAGCGTAGCTAATCGATCGTGGGTATCGAGGGTGATTCCTCCTTCCCATTTATCGATAGCGACTCTTGTCATACACATACCTCGAGTGGGATCCATCGAGGGTGATTCCTCGGATCTCCACTTGGTGTATAACCACACAGTTACTTGGACTTGACATTTATTACATGTGAAAGACGGGACTGGCGGGACAGGTGGTACCACCCTGTTGAGGTGGACCTGAGTTCCCGACAGTTCTGAGACGGGTCGGCCCCAAGGGTACCCGTGTGAGAAAGATTTGGTGGGATGCGCCGCAAGGCATCCGGAAACTGGTGGGGTGCGCCGGAAGGCACTCGAGTGTTCTTGGCGGGGCGACGGACCGCACTTATGGTTCGAGCTTGCCCCACACAAATAAATTGCTAATGGGTTGAGTAGTTAATCTGAGTTAGGTCGTTGGCCTAATACGCACTAACCACCACGCGGAGTAATCAGTATGGGCTGCTCGGCGGCGTACATTCTCCCGAAAGCTCTTCAGATGCCACATTTTTCGACTCGCGCCCGGGTGGTCTGGAACGCATGGCGCTTGTTACTAAGGCATGCTAGGACTGGTCCCGACCGAGGGCGTAACGTGCAGGATGGCGAGGGCGATGGCCCAAGACCCCGAGCCATTAGGATGTAGACCGGTGTGCTGGCCTCTCTGTTGAGCCTAGGTAGGACTACGTCGTGTCGATATGTTGAGGCCGGGTATGACCAGAAAATCGTATCCGGCCGTAGCTTATCGAGCGTGTTGGGGAATGTGGTGCACCCCTACAGGGAAGTAAACTATTCGAATAGCTGTGTCCACGGTAACAGGACGACTTGGTGTTGTGCTCTGACCTACTACAACTATAATCATAACTAATTAAATGAATTGTGGCTCCGGGATTGCTTCCTCGCAGGGAGTCGAGGAAGGATCTCTGGGCGTGTTACTTAATAAAATTTGCTACAACAATATGACTATACATGAGCTGCAGGTCTACTCTCGTCTTATGCTGCAAGATGTTGAAGATGCTAGTCTTCGATAGGGCTAGGCCTTCTTCTCTATTCTGGCATTCCTGCAGTCTAGTCCAAAGATATAGCCGCATTCCTTTGATACTGGTGCATATCTAGCAAAGATCTGATGTAAGTCTTGCGAGTACTTTGGATGAGCACTCACCGTTGCTTTGCTCCCCCTTTCCCTCTTGATACGATGCCGCGACCAGATGGCGGCGCCCAGGAGACCCAGGATCCAGCTTACCCGGTGGACGACTACAGCTATCCCGATGGAGACCACTGCTACCAGGATGGAGCCTACTACGACGTGGACTTCTCTGACGTCCAGGAGTAGTTAGGAGGTTCCCAGGCAGGAGGCCTCGCCTCTTTCGATCCGCTGCTTATGTTTGTGCTGGCCTTCTTAAGGCAAACTTGTCTAACTTATGTCTGTACTCAGATATATTTGCTTTCGCTGACTTGTGCTTGTCGGAGCTTTATATTCGAGCCCTCGAGGCCCCTGGCTTGTAATATTAAGCTGTATGACTTTATATTTGTGTCTTTTGTTGTGTTGTGGTACTAATCAGTGAGTCTCTAATCTTGACCGTACGCATTGCGTGATTGATTAGCTTACGGACGAGAATGGGGGCGTCACATGAGGTCACCTCTGTGGCACGGAACTCAAAACCCCGCTTGGCAACAACGTTGAGGTGCACCTTTCTTGAAGCCCTAATCATCCCTCACCCCACTGGTGATGATATCATACATCTCTTTCGGGACGAAGGTGGACATGAAATGCTGCCATCTCATTGTGTTCCCTTCATTCCCCCCCCCCCCCCCCCCCCCCCCCCTCATTTGTGCCTTTCTAGCCTTAATGGCCGCCTTAGTAGTTGTCACACGCATCACCACCATTAAATATGGCACCGCAGGCCCCTCAAACACTTCTTCATCAGGAGCCATCGGCTGGGAGTCCTCGAATAAGAGAGAAAGATCTGGGTGTCGGACATAACAATGGCTTGACTAAGGTCTTCAGTAGTGATGTCCTACAATGGTTATCATCAGGACTACTGAACAAAAACAATGCATCTACCGTGCTACCCTACTACACATGGACTGATCACCAAGCTCAACACACAAGCATATGTAGCGATCATGGACCGATCATGAAGTTCAACACAATACCACATCTACCATACTACACATGGACCGGTCATCAAGCTCAACATAGTACCACATCTGGCATAATAGCATCGAACCCGACATGGAAAACATTTAAATCTACCACAATAACATGAACATCATCACCGTCGAAATGCAAAGTTTACCATACTACCAAAACGGCACCACTAGCTAGCAGCTGATCTACCACATTCTCACACATCATCATGAAGCAATACTTGCATAACCTACCATACTACCTGCAGATCTACTCCTACCACATGCTCACAGATCTAAGCTACAATCGTGGGGAGTGATTGAACTTACAACCATCGGAGGAGCAAGTAGGAGGCAGGGAACAACTCGGTAAAAAAAAGGAAGAAGGATAGTTGTCGGCGACCAGCGCCGACCGGAGAAGATGGCGCCTCTTACCTGCTCGTCAGCTAAGAAGATTCCCAGGACGGAGAGATCGAATGGGGGAAATGGTGGCGAGGGTTCGGGCAGCGAGCCAAAGAGATTCTGGGTGAGTGGAAATTGCAGTTCGACCGTTCCTCGCGGCGCTATAAGAAGCGTGCTATGCATGCCCAACAATGAAAATGCTCAGAGGCTACCAAACGGACCAAAGTTGCATCCCAGGACCTGACCGGGGATGCGGGCAACCAAACACACCCCGAGAAGAATACACGAGCACAATCATCAGCTAGTTTACCTCTGTTGAGTTGAGGGCTGACAAGGCAGGACATCACTTCTTGCAGCTAAGCAGCAGCAGCAGCCGCTGCGGCGGCGTGCTTCTTGAGGCAGAGCTTCCCGTCGATCCCGATCCGGTCGGCATAGTTTCCCGGCGAAGAAGCGCTTCCACCACCTGGCTTGCTCGATACGTGCGTATACATTCTACACCATCTTCTTCATGCTCGTGACTGCAATGGACTCCACAGCAAAATGCTCCTAGCAAATCCATGCTCAATGCCTCTCAACACTGAACTAGTACTCTGTTTGGCACTCAAGATCCGCTCTGAATTTCCAAATCCTTGGGCAGGCCAAGCAGGACACCATTGACAAGGTCTGCGGGATCGTCAAGAAGCAGCTGGCCGTCGTGAACGGAGAGACCAAGTTCGCCGACCTCGGGCCGATTCGCTCGACACGGTAAATCCCCTCAGACTTGACGGGAGATGAATCAACATCACATCATGCCTATACCGTTGACGACTTTATTTATTAAATTAACGTGCTGTAAAAGGAGTTTGGAGATAAGAGCATACGTCTTAGCTTGAATGGCTTCTCTGTGTCTGAACTTTTACAGGTCTAGTGTATCCTTCCATATATAGTACGTAGAACCAATTCTGTTTGTTATTCTTTCCTCCTAAGAGTGGGCACTGAGTACCGCTTCTAATCATAGTGCTGGATCATACTTCAAACATGTTGCAGGTTGAGATTGTGATGTGATGGGCCTGGAGGAGGCATTCAGCATCACGGTGGTCGAATCGAGCGCCCGGGAGATCAGGACGATCGGTGGAGGACGCATCGACAAGCTGGTGACAGACAAAGATTCTTAGAGTGACGACGGCCCGGATCCGCCTCCGTGCCCCTGCCTGAACAGCTTTTTGGGTGCTCGCCTTGTTGTTGTTGTTGTTGTTGTTGTACTCTAAATACAGATAAAACACCATGTACTGACTGAAACTAGTTAGCCAGGAAGAGGTTGTCTGTGTATGCTATCCCAGTCTGAATAAATGAGGGGGGGTAGCATTTCTTCCCTGAGGCAAAGATTCTTGTTATATGTTCTATTGGTGTTGCTCAGCAGTGCTGAGACGTTTACTCTTAAGATAAGAAAATAGAATGCTGAGATTTGTCCTGGAAATTACTGGAATCTGATTACCGCGGCAGTAACCATGATCCGTGGTACAGCTAAACTCATGTTAGAATTTCATACTGGCAATGCCTTGAGGACCCAGACGTTACTCAGAGGATATTTCGGTTTTCAAGAAGTTCCTCGCCATCTCTTCAGTCACATCGCTGCGTGCAAATAGACGGGGAATATTAATGTCAAGAATCGTGTTAACCGAATTATCTGCAGTAGAGGCGTAGGGGTTTCCATACCTGTCAGGCGCTTCTTCTTTGCATATAAGCAAAACATTATTGGATGAAAGAAGCTGAAAGAACTTCACGACATCATCCACCTTCTTCAGTCTCTCGTAAAGCTTAGTCACGAATTGGTTATATTCCTCCGGCTCCTAAGAACAAACCACAGATTAGATACATACTGACCAAGCATGTTTAAATTAACCATGTCCAGGTGCTCTTACTCTTAACTAAAACATATGACCTATGCTCCTCCGTTCCTAAATACAAGTCTTTTTAGAGATTTCAATAAGGGACTACATACGGAGCAAAATGAGAGAATCTACACTCTAAAATATGTCTATATACATCCGTATGTAGTCCATATTGAAATCTCTACAAAGACTTATATTTAGAAACGGAGGGAGTACTATACACTGAAGTAAATAACCATAGGGAGTGAACATTACCTGTTCGATTATACAGGCCTTCCGCAGAGCAACAAAACACTCGAGTGCCTTTTCGTAGTAATCTCCTTGAGGAGAATTTTCTATCAAAGTGGTCGTGTACTTCTTCATCTCTTCCATTGCCTTCTGAACCCATGTTGAGCTAGATCTCTCTGCCAGCATGGCTTCAAAATCTTTAACAGGATTTACATCTCCAATCTTCCCAACCTTCTCTGTTGAAGGAAACAGAACTTCTATCGCCCTAGCCTTCTCGGCATCTGTAGCTTGATCATCTATCGCCATAGCCTTCCCTGCGTCATCTTCTGACTTTTTAGCTTGATCGTCCGTACCAGTATAAGCCAATCTCTCCTGTGTCCGGGCTTTCTTTCTCTGTGATCAATCAAACAAGTTAATGTTGCATTTAATTACCAAATTACTGAATCAAGTTTAACACAAAATGTCAGTGTTTAACCTTGGGGTTCTCCTTCAGCTCGAATGATTTGCCTAAATTTTGGATTAATGGTGCTCGATAATTAATGACATCAGGATCTGGCTCGGTTACCCTCCTTAGACAGCTATCGAGCGGTGGCGGGTTTGCATCTGGCTGCTTTGACTTCAGATCAAGGTAGCTGTAGAACCTCTGAAGGGGGTTAACAGAACCGTAGTCAATGAAACAAGAGATATACACAATCAAATAGTACAACTAAGAAGCAAATGAGAAAGCAAAAATTAAAACCAGATTGCTAGCATAGGCTCACCAAAACATAGGTCAACCTCGATGCACAAGGTCCCAATGACATTTCAAATATGTATGATTATTTGATAAGAAGTCTCTTTGTTAGTCAAGAGACCTTTCATCTTTAAATCACACCTTATTGTGCCTAGAGTGCTAATATTGCTCGTACTGTCTTGTTCATTACACTCGGGTGACTAATGATATGGAACAAAAGAATCAACTATCATATGATAGCAGTCCAGAAAAAACAGCTACCGTTTCTCAGAACTGAAAAATAGTAATTCACAGAAACCTAGTAATGTGTGTATTGCTAAGCATTTCTAAAAAGAAAGCAATGAAAAAAGACGAGGGGTAATAGCATATACTAAGAAAGAAAAAATAACAGAAAAAACAGTTTTTTTGGTGAATTGTAGTATTCAACCTCCAGCATGGGATTTGGTGTGAAATCAGGCCTGAGGATCTCTTCCCTTCCAGGTGGTGCAAGGTCTAACATCTTCACTAGGTTATCTGCCGCTTCCTGCTGTTCTTCAGTAGGCTGTGATGATGGTGGCAGGCTGCTGAAGGAGCGAAACGGAAAATCTCTGATGTCCTCAGCAAAAGGCAGTATATTGAAGTAAAAGGAATCTGGCTGCAAGGCACAGTAAACAATTGCTTGAACAGGTTCGTAGTCACCCGTCAATTGCTTCAAAAAATAGCCACCCATAAAATCCATCAATTGCAAGTTACGAATGAAGTACATACCACATTGTTCACTGATGAGATATTTGGTGTCAATACACCAAAAGCGACATTCGCTTGATTTTGCCTCCACACACATCGCAGAATTGCAACCTTGTCCATTTCTTGCATTGCTCTAGCTAAGGCAGAGACTGCAACAATTGCTTTTGTGTTTCCCGGTTCAGGTACAAAGGAGTTCACATCTTTCATAAAATAGGACCTGTCAAGGAGAAAGGGGACTGCCTTACATTACCAGTAATATGGTTTTTTAAGTTAAAATTGCAATACAACAAAGATAGTGTGCAGCTCACTAATGAGTCTGAGAATTTTTCTGAGATGTACACAATTGGGATTTAAAAGTAACTTGTATTACTCAGTGACATACTTTCAGAAAGGGGCGCAATTATACTAGCTTTTATTCAGAAAGTGGCATTCCTCAAAGGATAAATTGATTTTGACCCAGTACCAGACTGGGTTATGTTGTAGGAGTAATATATTCTTATACACATGCAACTGGGCCAACCATGGAAATAACTATATAACGTCCAGACACAAGCTTAAACCAGCAGAAAACCAGGCCACAACCAGCAACACTTTTTTTTTTTTTTGTGTGTGTGTGTGGGGGGGGGGGGGGGGTCACCAGATGCTTCATATTTGCAACGTCTTCAAAATAAGTGGCATCATGAATAACAAAGAAAGAAACGCAGATGAATCATGGGATAACCTACTAGAATATTTATGCCCCCATCGCAATGCACGTGCAATTATCTAGTGGGGTAAAATGGTTGCAATTTCTATGCCTCAAAACGATGGCATATAAAGGAACAAGGAAAAGTTTCAGCTTATTAACTGGCAAAATAGTACAACTGAAGGACTAGGTGTATCATTACTCATTAGTTTCAAAGATAACAATAATGCTGAAGCTTAACACCTTTCTCTGGTGCCAAAGAAATAGATATAATGCCAGATGCCAAGGATATCCAATATACCGTGGTATGCTGGATCTATCTGCAAAACCTAGAAGCTTCACACCTTTCTCTGGCTTGAACTTCACTGCCTCCCATTCAGCAGATGATATAGGAACAACTTGAGGACCATAAAGATAGCCCTTGATTCTTTGATCTGGTGGAATAACTGTGTCTGGTTCTAGAATGCTTTTGTATTCATAATCCACTTTGACTTCATGCGAGGCAAATTGATCACTTGGAGGAGCCTTATCAGAATACTTCTTCAAAGTGGGGAATTTCTCCTCAGATGTTTTCTTATAGGCCCACACCTGTTCACAGGGCATCAAGCAGAAACACCGTTGTCAACCAACTGGAACACTAATGATATAGTGATGTCAAACTAAACTGCAAACTGAATCAGTAATATTTGACTACTGTAGACTTTGTTTAACTGACAGAAATATTGTACGGATTTTTAAACATCTCACCTTGATTTTAAAAGTGGAGCTCACTTCCAGGTCTCCCCTGAAGATAGTAACTGGGAGAACTTTTCTTGTCTTGAGAGCACCTAAGAGTGCTGTCGGGGTGTCAACCTGGACTACCTTTGCCACCGACCTATCTCTGAAGTGATATAATAATCGGTCATTTTCATCCATTTCAGAATTGTGTTGAACTCCAGATTCCCTGAAAACAATGCAATCCATCTTAATATCATGTTTTTTCATCTGGTCTGCAATAGTGTCCACCTGATCTTCTTTTGTCCCTTGGGGCGGATCCCTTAGCAGATGTTGTGCGTCGGTGATTAGACACAGACGTTGCTTTGCTTTGGTATCTCCGAATCTCTTTATCAGCATATCCAAGCCAACAACAATAGCATCCAGAACTTGCTTCAGTCAAGGACTAACTGAATTTTTATCATACTCAACGAAAATATAATAACAAGAACAAGGCCACATTGCACACATCAACAATATGGTAACTAAAAGAAGTAATTTCATGTAAAAACAAGGGAACTACAGAAACTGCAAATGAATTATGAAAGAGAACCTGCTACATAAGGAACCAAGTTTTAGTTATAATTAATGGATGTCAAACTAACAACAGAGGGAACTCCTCAACAAGCAAACACCTTAAGATGATGAGATCAAAGAACTACTTTATATTTCAACTGGGGATATGAACTAGTAGCACATATAAGCGTAGACAACTACAAAAAACCTTAGAAAGTTAAAAAAAAAAAAAGAGGAGCTCAAAACATGGTGATGTGCTGATCATGGGAATTAAGCACATGTAACAAATGGCTCTCTAAACATTAAACTGAAAAGACATCAAGAAATATGTTATTTATGGATACAGTCACCAGGGGCAGTTCCCCTAGGAAGATTTTCAAAAGCATCTTTTGTTTCTTCGTCAACAACTTTAATATCATGCTTAACCAGCACATGCTTATAGCCCCCAAGTTCCCTTGCGAGGTCATTGTGTGTTTCTGCATACATGAGTAAAAAAGTTAAGTAGCACAGTTTTCAATTTTAAGAAGCATATATGCAAGCCAGTCCCAGATAATGTTGTTGGATGTTGTCAGGACTCAAGCACTGGGATGGCATAGCTAAATATAGTGCAGTAATGAGTTGAGAACAAATATTCCCCAAAGACTAGATGCATGCTAAGGAGGAGGAAAACAATAACTTGTTTGATTGTTTGCCATTCTGAATCATAAATACACTTGTTCAGTGCAAACATATGTAGTGTAAGACTTCCCTGAGGTGACATTAATCAGGACCATAAATATACAGGCACTTGCAAATACAAGTTACATTCAGTTCACCATTGCATTAAAACCTATATATATGCTGTAGTGAAAAATGACAAGAAAACAAGAAGAGGTTTTCTAGTTAACAGGACAAAAACTGACGAGTAGGAAGTTAGTCGTCACATGATGGACCTGCAATATCTGAAATCCCAACGTACACGCAAAGTTGTGTTACCACAAACACAGCATAAGTTATACCTTTAGTTCCAAACAGGACAAGACCAACCTCGTCGCTCCTATGAAAAACCAGCTGCAGAGTACAAAGACGCAAAGGCGGCCCCAACGGCAGATTAACTGACTCTTGCATTTGTAGTGGGTCAATCAATCACAAAGCTTCGGATGGAAACATGGTGTTGCTTGCCTTCTTGCGCACGAGGGTGGTGCAGACGTTCTCGACTTGCTGCAGCGCCCGGTGCATCGACGGGCCGACATCCAGCAGCAGAACCAGCCCTTCCTACGCGGCAACCGGCAAATCAAATGCGTCAGCGTACCGCAAGAATAATGTACTGCCTGGCTGCCTGCGCCTGTAAAATACTAGTGTATCTACACATCAGCCCCCCAATTCCCCTTGTACTGCTGGTGAAAACGAAGACCAAATAGATGTATAAGAATGGTAAGTTAAAAACAGAGACAAAATTAATTGATTTGATTGCTGCACAATGAGGTTCAAAGTTGTAGTCTTGCAGATGAGAAAAAATATAGACCTACATATTTATTTTGTGTTTGCATCCCAAAATGTTGGTATGCAGAAGAAAAAGAATACTTTAAAAGACAGTAGTATTCAGTTTTCAGCTCTCATTTCATCATCTTTGCTGGACTGCACTGCACGATACCAACAACGGTAGACAAAGCCAGAACGTATATACAACTCACTTAAACCAGAATGAGCCATACCTTGTGATGAAGCATACTGGTACTTGGCACGGGAGGCGAGCTTGAGGCCGGGCACGAGCTGGGCGGCGGCGGCGAGACGGGGTGGACGGGCCCGGCGGCGTCGATCTGCTGGCGCGGGAGCTCCGTGGAAGTGGCCGGCGGCGGAGGGGCGAGGAACGGCGGCGGGGACGGCGGGGGTGGGAGGCGACGGCGGAGCGGGGGTGGGTGGGCGAAACCCTAGCCAATTTTTTTTTTTGAGGGGTATCGCGCACGGGGGAGATGGGGAGAGAGAGCGCAACGCTTCGGGGAATGATGAGGAGGAGAACCCTGCGGCTGGGCTGCGGGCAAACCTGGCCAAATGGGCCGGCCTAGACGTGCCAGCCCGATAGCCCGCGTGCTTGGCCCGTCACGGGCCGTGCCTGGAAGCCAGCAGGCACGCGTGCCGGCCCGGCACGTGTGCCGGCCCGGCACGTCACGTCTAACACACATGAGCGAGGAGCGCAAAAAAAAAAACATGAGCGAGGAACGACTAGTACCTGGAAGCGGCACGAGCCCACGAGATCGGGATGAGCGATGCATTTAAAAAAAAATATCGGTTGCATATATAAGCATAAGGCACGTCAAATTTTACTTGTATAGAAAAAACACCCACAACAAATAATTAAAATCCCTTGCAATGATTTTCAAAAAAAATGGAATTCGACGATGTATACTATCAGATCTAATGCACAAAATAACGAATGTGGTACACAAACATATAACTTTGTAGTGTGCAATGCATTATAAACGATAGATAGCACCTTTTTTTGGAAAAGACCCCAGATCATATATTAAAGAACACCAGTGATACATGGAAATTACAACCAGGTCCTTGGGGCTTCGACCCACCACAAACTTCGATGCGGGCCGAAGGCGCACCGCCGCTGCCCCACCAATATGGAGCCGACGTGACCTTGTAAAGTGCGGACGGGTTCTTCACGGCCGGGAAGTCATCAACCTATATACACCTCCTGAGCACCGCCGACTGGAAACCAACCCGTCCACACCCTATATACACGCCAAAGTAAAGAACCGGGGTTCCCCAACCCTCCCGCCACCGGAGCGACCGGCGGAGGGAAAGGGAACCCACGGTCTCGCCTAAGAGCTAATCCCAAGCATTCAAAGCTGACTGTTAAATCAAAACCCTTGCTAACCAAAAGTGAACAGGAGCAGCTGTTGACACTTGCTAATCATGTATAGACATCAAATACGAGCAGAGTTAACAACAAATACCATGCTGGGATGCCCTCAGGTAACAGTAACTATTTGGATTTATACCGTGTTGTTGAAAACGGAACAACAAAAAGTCAATGTCTTTTAGGCAAGCGGCAGTAACTATTTAGACGAAGGGAAGAGTTTAGTGCTCAAGTACATACAACATATCCCACTGTAATGCTGCCTATGAAGTGCGTGAAAAAACAAAACTGAACATCAAACTCCATTACTTCAGATCTCCAATACAAACAAAGATGATGATCTCCAATACATATCCCACTGTAATTCTGCTTTCTCCCAAAAAGATATATACATGGTAAGGGTTCAAAACCTGTATAGGTGGATGACTTGTGGGGTTTTTTGACATTAATGTGCGTGAGGTCTTGGGCTATTCTAGAGGTATCACACTTGCTTTTTCATTTTTGGTTGTTTTATATATTTTTTTTTCTTTGTAGTGTTGGCGTATATATTTTTTTCAACACTAGGTTTAGATGATGATCCCTCCTTTTGGCTTCGTGATGCAGATCTAGGGTTAGATGAGCCTAAATACAGTCTTTTTGAGAGCCAATGTGAGACGACACAAATTCACGTAATCTTGGATGAGGACATTTCAAACTCAGTTGAAGTTGTTAAAGTAAAGAAGGGAGGCGTGCAATCAAATGCTAAGAGGCTGACTCGTGCAAATCAGAAGGTTGTCGATCCTGTTGGGGAGAGCGACGATGATTCATTTATGCCACCGGCACCCAAAAAGGGATTGCCTCCCAGGGCCGTTAGTTCTGATAAAGTAGCAGTCAAATCCCCTCTTGTTCTTCATGACGATTATGATTTTGTTTTGCGGGGCGAGAGAATAGTTTTCACGATTAGCAAAGAAGCAGAGGAGCCATTGGTAGTGTCTAATAAGAGGCCAGTTGCACTGTCAACAAGGTTGAGAATCCTTGTGCCTGTGCTTAGGCTGTTCAAGTTTCCACATACGCGTGTTGCAAGGCAAATTCTGGACCTTATACTTAGCAAGGAGTTCTTGGATGAGCATCCAGAGTGAGTTCCTTGTTCTTTAAAATGTCTCTCCTTTTTTTTCATATATGATGACGTGATTTCATCTCTCTTTTTGTGTTGTGTCTATAGGGTACCTCTTTTCAAGTGCACTCCTCCAAGTGGTGATGAATTTATAGTTGACGCGAAATATCTGGTCACCTGCGTTGGACCTGCTGGCTGTATTGACTGTGAGTTGATGGATCTTACCATTAGCTACTGGAAGGGGAGTCCTAACTCCAATCATGTGTGTAAATCTCGAGAGAGGGTGTTGCTTAGCCCTTACGTGGTTAATGTACGATGTTTTTATCTAGCATTCCTCTTGTTATGTTCATTTGTTGTGTTCCACCCTTTCATCTCTGTATGCCCTTTTTAGTATCTTTTGGAAATTGACCCGTACCATCGCCCAGTCGATGAAGCTGGGCAGGAGGTGCCGAGGCGGCCTTTTGATGTTAAACTGGCTGCTCAGAAGTTCAAGTTATACATAAAAGAGAACTTGCTCATCACAAATCTGGTGAGTCTGCATGTCCCTTTTTTCACCAAGTTAACTTCCTTAAGCACTGCCTCATGTAAACTGTCGAGACATATGTAGTTAACTTCTAGGAATGTTTCTCCATATTTGTCTTACGGTTTTTGTTCTTTCATGTCCTTTTTTTATGGATGCAAACAGATTATGCTCAAATATTGGAATCGGAGTCACTTTACATTGTACACGATGAACAAGTATCGAGAGTCATTGGACATCCATGACTCATGGAGATACACGGGGCACAGCACTTCAAGGAATAGATTTCATGGAGAATGCATTGAAATTGTATGGCATTTTTTACTTATTTATTTACGAGTTATTTTCAAATAATCTTCCAGCATTTTTTTGTTTTTGTGTTTTTAGGTGAAGCGTGCTTTTGTGTCCGACGTAGTCACTCTCATATTTTTGTTTACCTCTTTTTTGTTGTGCATATGGCCAGATGACTATGTTGATGAAGGAGGTATACGATGAAGCTGCATATAATTCTTCAAATCAACCCAGCTGGAAACATTTGGCAGAGAGATGCAGTTTTCCCAAAATGCCAGAGCAAGGGGTTAACGAATGCGGCTTCTATATGCTGAAAACTGCTTATCAGTATGATGGCATCAAGCTAGTAGAGGAAGTGAAGAAGCGCGATGTACTTTTTGCTGGTCTTTTTAATTATGTTTTTATTTTGGCTTTAGCTTTTCATTTTTGTCAGTTCTCTTGTCTTTTTTGTTGGTGGGGAGCGCAACATCTGACATAACATTTTTTGCTCTTTTGCTTTTTTTATTGCAGCCATGGACTGTCAATTGGAAGGCTGAGTGCCTGTTTTATGTGCTTTTTCACCCCAACAATGAGGTTTCGCGTGATCGGTGGCCGAAGGAGATGGTAGATCTTGCTAAGCTTGTAGAGGCGGGATCGCAGGACACTGAAGCAAGCAAATGAATATGTTTTTTCCTAATATTCTTGTATATATTTTAGGTTATTATTAGTTATTGTGTTTTTATTTATTGATCATGTAAAGGACCGAACCATTCGATGAGTGAACTTTTTTTATGTTGTTCTCACTGTTAACTGTGTAAGTTTAGTAATGGTAGCCGACGTTTTTACATGTGTTTAACCGGACCTATGTGGAAAACATAACTGTCGCTTTTTTGGCTGGAAGTGATTGCTCTTTTTTTTTTAATCTTAGACAACCTACTGGGGCCCAAGTTAACTGTCGGGAAGTGCATAGCTAACTGCATCAGTCTTATAATGCAAACCTGGTACACATAGCATGCTAACTGCATCACAGAAAGCATATATGTCTTGAGTTCAGTTAAACTACCCCGAGTTTAGCTCTCTGCAAACGATATGCGTTTAGTCATGTTAACAGTAATAGTTAACATCTTTTTTAGCTATACTCTGTTCTCAAACTTTAACTGCTTCAGCGTAGGATGCTAACTGGTATGCACAAAGCACGCTAACTGCATCACAAAAGCACAATTTTTTTTGTATGTAGGTTCGCGTTAACTGCTACATTACAAGATGCTAACAAGAGTGCATATAGGACGCTAACTGCAGCCGAAAGCACAATTTTTGGCAGCTAATTCCATAGCATATGCGTGCAGTCATGTTAACAGGAGCAGTTAACATCTCTTTCAGCTCTACCCTCTGCTCAAACGTAACTTCTTCAGTTTAAGATGCTAATTGGTGTGCATAAAGCACGCTAACTGCGTCACAAAGCACAATTTATTATATGTATTTTTTGCATTAACTGCTTCATTACAGGATGCTAACCGATGTGCATGTAGCACGCTAACTGCATACCGTATGCGTGCAGTCATGTTAACAGGAGCAGTTAACATCTCTTTCAGCTCTACTCTGTTCTCAAATGTAACTTCTCCAGTATAGGATATTAAGGGCCTGTTCGCTTCAAAGGATTTGTGGAGGAATCGTACAGGTTTACATTCCCTTTGGAAATATTCCTACGAAGGTGTTCGATTCAAAGGAACAACCTCGTCCATTCCTACGGAAAGGTTCTGTTTCCTTCGCTTTTCACAGGAAATAAAGAATCCGGCCGGAGCTCTTGTTTGGGCGGATGCCCGAGGCATGCAGCTTATGTCTATATTAAATAAATCAGAGATACAAGGTCGTACATGAAACATGATGAATGCAGCAAATAAAATATACAATTCTTATGGCAGAGTGTGGGTCCTGAGCCAAATAAAATATTTGAGAAGCTATGTTTCCCTAGAAAATTTCCCTTGGTCTCAATGCATTGCCGAACACATAACCTTCGGATCTTCGCCATGTTTCCGTTCCTCCGGTTTGCAACTAGATGTCATCCCTATTCCTTCACTTTTTTCATTTCCTGTGTTTTGGCCAACTCTATTCCGAACAGGCCCTAACTGGTGTGCACAAAGCATGCTAACTGCATCACAAAGAAAAATTTATTACATGTATTTTTGGCATTAACTGCTTCATTACAGGATGCCAACCGGTGTGCATGTAGCACGTTAACTGATGTACAATGCACAGATTTTTGTATGTAGCTTCACATTAACTGCTTCATTACAGGAATGCTAACCGATGTACATATAGTAAGCTAACTGTATCACCGGCACAAAATTTTTGTATTCAGTTTTCGCGTTAAGTGTTTTAGAGGGTGGGGGGTTGGGGTGTTGCATCACCGATCTAACTGATGGAAATAAGTTTTTTCAACCGGCAACCCTGCATAAGCTAACTGTCGCTCGATTGGAATGACTTCACAAAAGCTAACTGACGTAATTAACTCATGATAACTGCGCTAAACATCTGCTGACATAATTGAAATGAAAAACAAAGATCACCATATATTACTGACGGAACAATTAACATAAAGTTCAAAGCAAAGCAACTGCAAACTACATTGTGCAAAAGACGCTGCATACATAAGCTAAGTAGTAACAGATATATTTTTTTCTACTATGCCAACTTCTCGGTGTGACTGCAGTTAGCTCCTGGGGCAGTGGCATCACGAGTCCATCCCGCGCTTCACCAGTTCTTCCTCCCGCGCTTCGATCCGTTGCACGTAGCCCTAGACGACTGCGCAGGCTTCTCCTCATGGGTTTCTGGGAGGAGGCATTCCCGCATGGCTGAGATGCGCATGTACATGTCGTAACTGATGAAGGCATCGATCGCGGCGTAGCCGATGTGCTCTGGAGTGAGCTTCTCCTCCCACCTCGAGTGCAGCCAGGGCTTCTTCTTCGCGTCCATCTTCTTCTTCAGGCCTTCGTAAGAAGGACAGATGATGGACTTGGTGAGGTCTTCGAGGGAATCCTTTTCCCAAGGCTTCTTGCCGCTGCCCGCCACCCTATACTGCTTCTGTATGTCAATCAGCTTGGCTATGTGCAGGCCAGAGTTATGGAGCACCCTCGTGTCATTGGTGGTGTCAACGGTGGCGAAGCTGTAGCGCTCGTTGCCGAGGAACTGGTGGAGCCTCTGGCAGGGGCCGCTCGCCCTGCAGAAGTGGTAGAGGAGGACGTTGTCGCAGACGCAGAGCTATAGGACGGCGATGTACTGCTTCCGGGCGCGAGGCTGGGTGAACTTGATGTCGAGGCCGACCACCTTGTAGCGCTCCATCCCCATGAAGCGCTCAAGATCGTCGATGTAGCCGGCTGCCTTCTCGGGGTCATCGGTGTACCTGATGAAGAGCTGCTTCCCAAGGTGGGCATCGACGATGTACGTGTCGGTGTTCTCTTCCATCTGGTCTGCCATCTGGGCATGGTGGTCTCGCTCTTGTTCTGCTGGGAGTGGTGGAAGGGGAAGCGGGAGGTGGAAGACAATCGTGGGAGGCAAAGTTTTGGAGGTGGGGAGGGGTTTTTTTATAGCGGGTTGAGAGAAGGGACAATTCAGTTAGCATTCCCACTATCCCCACTACTCCCTCCGTCCAGGTGCATAGGGCGCATTTGAGAATCCCAGAATTCCTAAAGTGTAAGGCGTAATTCAATTGAATGCTCCTTGATTATTTCAACCGGCGTCTCGTACGACTCACCAAAGAGAAAAGTTTCGCGGGTTTTCTCAGTACACTCGAACGAAAACGGGGAGAGGAGGAAGATGATGACCGGTGAGAGAAGGGAAGAGCCAATGCATGCAGGGAAGCCGGACGCTGATTAGGCGAGCGGGTGGGTGGCGGACGTGGGATATTTGTTTGCATGGGTTAGCTGAAACGGCCAGCACTAATGACGGGATTTACTTCCAAATCAGTTTCGCTTTTTGAGGAAACACTGCGCGCGCACTCGTCCAATCGTTGCCCACCTAAATCGCAGAGCTTTCTCAAATGCGCCCTATGCACCTGGACGGAGGGAGTACCCCCCTTCTCAACTGCGGTCCAAGTCATGTTTAATGGCACATTTCCCCGAGTCGTGCGAGTAGTCCCATCGGTGACAGAGGAACCGTTGCTTCGTCTAGCGAGCCCATCGGGACTAGCGTTTGAACCACGTGCCACATTTGTGTTAACTGCGGGTGTGTGAGAATGTTAACTGCTCTCTCCCCAGTGGCACAAAGGAAAGAAAAAAAGAGCACCCACATGTACATAGTCTGGTTAATGTTAACTTTACAGACCCCTGCATGCTAACTGCACGACGTTCACACTTTTTATTTTGATCTTCTTTTTTTTGCTCATTGCTGAATAAAACATCTTTTCTTTTTAACTCTTGTTCTCAAAGATAACATAGTATATGCGCATGAATGTTTTGTATTTTAACTCTTTTTAACTTGTTGCCACTCACGGGTAGCTATTTGGCATGATTCTCAAAGATAACTGGCACATTTTTTCTCGCTATACATGAAACTGAACGGTAACCATAGTCCTGCATCCATGCTAACTGCAACACATTTTCACATTTTTCTTTTTACGAATGTGAACCCACACATTCGTAACATGCTAACTGCGTCAAAGCATTTTACAGCATTTATCTTTTTGTTAACTTTTTTTTCTTCCTTCCTAACCGTCGGCATTCAGGGAAGCTAACTGGCATAATTCACGGGAAGATAACTGAAAGTGCAATACTTTTGAAAAGATAACTGTTGAGCAAAGATAACTATTTCAACCAGTGACTCATAATTTGAAGTCTAATCAAATGAGCACATAAAAGCGATTGTTCTTTTTTTTAGCAAAATAGCACGATTGATAAGGCATCACCCCCATGTGTATTTTTTTTTAGTTTTTGAGCCTGTTGCTCCTCCTGGCTGGCTTTTCATCTTCCTTTGTCCCTGCAAGCTTCTGAGATCTTGTAACGCGTGTTTGCTTTTTCGCCGCCTCCTCTTCGCGATCAATCATTTTCTCTGTCATTTCCAGAATTTCATTCCCTCTTCTGACGACGTCACATGTACGAGAGTTATGCCCTTCGATTTTGTCGCACTTTTTGCATCTCTTTTTGAAGACTATGTCCTGAACAACATCTTTGTTCTTGTGAATCCTCTTCGGGGAAGGCTTTGCATCTTCGTCAGTCTCACTTCTTTCATCCCAATCGTCACCCATCTCTCCGCTGTTGTCGATAGCGTCTTCTTTTATCTTTGTTTTTTATAGCAGCTTCTTCAGAGTTGCGCTCACCTTGGAACTGTCCATAGGCCTGTATGTTTTCTCATGCTCTTGCAGTAACTTTTGTTCTAGCTTCCTCTTCACGCAAGTTCTCTTGTTGTACCCACTTATTTTATTGCAGTTGCTGCAAATCCTGCTCCCTAGTGGCATACCATCCTTTCCAAGCACTAGCTCTGGCCTCTCTGGTTTTGAACTGGTCTTCACAATGTTATCAGTCGTGTCTTCTTCATTCTTCATCGCAGCAGTTAGTTTGTTTCTACCTTTTTTTTGGATACTGGTGGTGGGTGTATTTTTTGCTGATCATCATGCATATTTTCTGTCTCGATCACTGGATCTGTTTGCGCACTCATATCAGGGGCAACTTCATTTTCAACTTCAGACGTTCGGTGCTGGCTTCTCGAGTCTATGTCATCACCGTTTAGAGCATCCAGCTCTGGCTGCACCTGTTTTAGGCATGTCATCAGTCTGTTGTAAGTTGTGTCTGTCTTGACCCCATTCTGCACTGTCTTCAGTGTCTCGTTCAGCAGCATTGTGCGACGGTATTGGATGAGGGTACCATCTGGAGTTGTACTTCTGTTGTATCTGCGGTTGAAAGTTGCGTCACTGTTTGCATCCCTTGTGTACAGTTGTAATATATACCGATCTGGTATTTTCTCCACTCGGAGGTGTTCCAGTAGTGCAATTATGTGATGGTAGAATAGTCCCGCCACAATATATAGTACTCCCTCCGTTCCTAAATATAAGTCTTTTAAGACATTTTAATAGGGAACTACATACGGATGTATATAGTACTCACATTTTGCTTCGTATGTAGTTCCCTATTGAAATGTCTAAAAATACTTATATTTAGGAACGGAGGGAGTAAAACATATGTGAGTACTTCACATTTGTTTCCAAGAAAGACTGTACGTTGTTAACTGCCATACATTTTTTTTCCTTTTTTCATGTAGAAAGTGCATCATTGGTTGTTGTTACCTGTGTGATCAAAGAGTTTGCACTCGCATTCGTATTCACCATTTGTTTGATCAGCGACCACCTGGAATTCGTGCCTTGACCATGCGAATTCTTTTTCCTTGTTGTAGTGGTGTACGTAGTATTTTGTTGGATGCGCAGTAGATGGTTTGATTCGGAAAGCACCGCTTTCAAATAGTCTTTCACGGAATAAGTTGTAGATAGCACGTGTGTACACGTCCATCAGCTGTTTCTCAAACAGGTATCTAGTCAAAGGGTTTCTGACTCCCTGCAATACGAAACAAGCTGTGTCGTTAGTTGTCACATTTTTTTTATTTTTACTCTACATGCAGTTACAAGGGACTGATATAACTGTAGGAAAATATGGGAGAGTATGAGTTAACTGCTGGAAGGCAGTGTTCGTCACAACTGCAGCAGCTAGGAAAGATAACCGCCGCAAGGTTCAACTTTAGTAGCTATTAACTGCTGCAAGGTTCAACTTTTAGTAGTTATTAACTGCCGCAAGTTAACAAGCAACGTCGTTAGTTGCCTAATTTTCTATTTTACTCTACATGCAGTTACAAGGTAGGAAGTGCTCATACCGTTGAAGCTATCGTCTCGGCAACCTCAAGCTGATGCCTTTTATGTATGCATTCGTTGACCTGTCTAGAAAATATGTGTAGCACTTGTGTTTCTTTTACAAAACCCTTTTTCAGGACAAGATTCATGCTTTCGCTCCTCTGTGTTTTTCTTTCCTCCCATAGGCCTATCATGACGCTGTCAACTTACAAGTTGTATTTGTCCATGAGGTCGTGCCATGCTGCCTCAAACTCCGCTGGCATTAGCGGATGGTTCAGGACCGCTGCGAGCTGTTCCTTATGGGATGTTCTGAGTACAATTTTGACAAATGATCTTTTATTTTTTTCATAATGTGCCATCGGCACAGGCGGTGATGAGTTCTCAGGAAGACCTTAGGTATAGTTGCCTTCATAGCAGGGCATTGATCTGCAAAAACATTGTGTGTCATGTGTATTTTGTTCTTTGAAAGTAATAGGCATGGAAAAAGTAATAGGCAGTGACGGTTGAATGGTAATACCTGTTAGTATGCACGACGAGTCTTTTCTCATGCATCGTTTGAAAGCATTAAATATCCATTCGAATGAGTCACTACTCTCATTTCCCACCAAAGCCACTCCAAAAATTGTTGACTGGAGATGATTATTCACACCGACAAAACCCCCCAAAGGCATGTGATATTTGTTGGTCTTGTATGTAGTGTTAAACGTAACACGGTCACCGAAATCTGCGTATGAGGCCTGGCAGCTAGCATTTGACCAGAATATATTTCTGATAATTCGCTTACCATCCTCATTAGTTCCAACATCTATATCAAAGAAGAAATTCTCATTCTCATTCTTCATCTCCTCAAAGAATGCAAACAATTTCTCCACATCGTCTTGTGAATCAGTCCTCGCAAATTCTGCTTTCCTGCGCAAAATGTTTGAATTTTTTTGTTTCATCAGATAACTGCAACATGATAGTATATATAACTGCAATATGACAATATATATAACTGCAACTTACATGTTTAGCACGTCCTTGTCTGTAAATGGCAATTTATCGCGCCCACCAGATAACCAAGAAAGGAGAGCCATGATATTAACATGCTTAACATTGGTCTTATGCAAATCCCTTATGTAGTCTTTCACTATTGGATCTATTGTCTTGTGGGAATGTAGGAAGACCAGCGCGGACAGGCTGATGCGGAATCTGTGGTTGTGCTCAATGACAATGTGTTTCACAACACAAGTTCCATCATCTCTTTCTTTCAAGCGCATCATCAACTTGCAACCGATCCTCTTAGCGACCTTGTCGCGCTGACGATCTGCATCGTGAACAGAGGGTTTGTATTCGCCGTGGTGTATGCAATATATGTAGCGTCTCCTGTCACTTTTCTGTCCTTTCCTTATCCCGAAGCCAGCATGTTTGGCATAATCATTATAAAAATTGAATTCCTGCCCCAGCACTAGAATTATGTGACCTGCTAGATCTGGTCTCTGCAAAACAAAGAAATAAAAAATGACCCTTTTTTACGTTAGCACCCTGCAAACATGTGAATTGGGGGGGGGGGGGGGGGTGCTGGTGTCTACTCACGTGTGTGTATGATCGGAGTTCTGCTGGTGTTTGCAAGTGTCCAGGCTGTATTGGGCACGGGGGTGTGATGATAGGCACATGGAGAATTGGATCTCACGGCGGCAGCAGTCTTGACGAGGTCGGTCTGTCGCTGCATTTCCTCATGGGATGATTGCTCCACGAAGGTTTCTTTGAGCACACTGATTTGAGCAGAACATCCTTTTTTGCAGATGTTTTATTGGAAGAGCATTGCGCACGTCCAGCTTGGTTGTTGGCATTGGCTGCATTTTTTGCTGGTGGATCGTCATGCGCCATCTCGTCTTGTGCTTCTTGTTGGGGTGGATATCGCGGACATTGTCGTGTTTTTGGTTTTAGAACATAGACAGGCTCGTACTCTGGTTGGGAGTTTAGTTGATCAACAAGTTCAGTCCAACATTCAATGTAGTCATCATCCATGTCATCAGCAGCTGTGTGTTGGGTTTCATCCCCTGCAGCTCCATTTTCTACCTGCGTTAAGACACAATTTTTTTTTTCATTTTTGATGATTGCCTTTAACCTTTTTTCCGAAAATAACTTGCTGACAGTTAACTGCAAACAACTAGCTAGCAAACTTTGAAAATGAAAATAAGGGGAAACTCAACAGTATAGGGAGTGAACTGACAGGTGCGGACCAAAAGAAAACCACTGCATGTGCTAAATGTTAAACTGCACGGGATAAGCTTATTATACTCAGAAAGGGAATAACTGCAGTAGTTTCTGTCCAAGCGTTTTTGTTATTACCACGCTCATCTCAATGATCGGCTCCAGCATGCTTGTTCGGTGTTGTCGTTTACGCCTGGTTGCGTGCACCATAGGTTCCTGATGCGGGCTACCACTTTCTTCACTTGTTGTCGACGGCGGTGGATATCTTGCAGTTTGTCATACCACCGGCTTTAAAACGTACACTTGTTCATTTTTTTCTGGCCAACTCGGAGGGTCGACCCGCACAGTCCAGCAGGTAAGCTCATCACCCTCTGCGTCATCAGAATTTGTTTGTTCGAGGTTATCTTCTCCAGTCGATATGTTTCTCTGCAAGGAGTTATCCAAAACATAGAGTTAACTGCACGCACTCGCAAGGCTAACTGCGCAGGACTATATAGTTAACTTCTGAAACTGCATTTTGTTAATGCACAGGCAGGGAACAGTTAACTGCATGACGAATCAACCACCAACAACTGATTCAGTCGTTCAGTGAGGGGCAAAATAGCAGTTTAAGCAAGATCATTCAGTAGTTATGTTCAGGGAAGAGAGCAGTTATGTACAGAGATGAGCAAAATACCGGGATTGAATTGGAGAGAGGAGGTCGTCGTCGTCGTCGTTCTCCAGCGTCAAATTACATTACGTGGAGAAGGTGCCGAATACGTTCATCTGCGACGGAGGCATCTTCCTCTTGGCGCACCGAGCTTCAGAGCGGATGCTTGTGACGTTTTTCAGGTGGGACAGTCGGGATGCTAAGGGAATCGTACCCAAGTCAGCTGTTGATTTCGCCGGCTTCATCCTCGACGCGCGCCCAGCAAGTCGGGGGCGGGGGTGGATCGAGATCCGACTGTGATTTTGATTGGTAGTTTCCTAATACGGGGGGTTTACTAAATAACCATATTTAGGAACTCTAGAGGGTTTCCTAAATAGTCCCGCCCTATGTATATATATAGTGTATATATATATATATATATATATATATAGGGATCGACTATTCGTCACCCAGGGTGAAGAATTGTTATTCCTCACCCCAGTCAGAATGTGCGCCAAAACCAACCAGGCCTCCTGCTCGTAAGATTACCTTCCCACAGCACCTAATGAGTCGTAAGATTACCTCCTCGTAAGATTACCTTCCCACAGCACCTAAGAGTGTAAGATTACCTCTGCATCACACCAGCCAACGGGCTAACACAGTAGCCAACGTAAGATTACCGAGGCCTTATGTAAAATTTACACGTACAAGAAAGAAAAGGAAGCTGCCATTCATCACAAATAATAAAATGGAAGCTGCCTATGACTTTTTTTCGAGCAACCAATATTTATGAAGTGCTGATAACTACACCATATAATGAATGTGACTTTGTTTTGATGTCCATGTTAACTACGTCATGTAAAAAAATGGCACTGTTTTGACAAGCCCGCTTATTATGCCACTTAAGAAATCATGGTGAAACTCTTGCCTGAATGTGAGTAATCATACCGCACAATCACGGATGGTCATGCATGGATAACAGAAGAACTGCATGCTTGCTTGACAAAATCAGTACAATGTGTCCTTTTGGCCTTTTCTCTACTAACATAGTAGTATATATATAACAAGCTCTTTGCAAAGAAAAAAACCACAACTGAAACATCACTTGCTGCAAAGGATGAGAAGAGTATACAACGAAGGCAACCACTGGTTTGGTAAATTGACCACTCCAAACTCTTATCAGTGACAGAGAGCATCCACGTATCAGATAATTAACATAACTCTTATCAGTGTGTTTATACAATCATACCTACCAGGTTTAAGAATGAATCGAGGGAAATTGCAAAAAACGTCTCCAAAGGATCACATTTTTCAGAATTTTTTCAATCAGATTTACAGGTGTCCAACACAAGGCCTTCATTGTTTTGTAGACTACTTTTGATCTGTTGGAAGAGGAAGACAGGGGTAAAATGGTGTTGCATAATGAAACATCACAGGAAACCAGCACCTTGCATCGTCCCTGGAGGACTGACCCCGTCACTCAGCCGGCTGATTCGATGCAAGAGAGCAGTGTCATGGAGGTGACTGGCCCGACACCGAGGCGTCATGGTGGTTGTGATCAAGGATGCCACCATTCTGGAATAAGAGGTGTGCGAGCACCCTGTATAACGCGAGGAGGCTGCATTAACACACCTCGCTCCAATAAATAAAAAGAATCGTGTTGAAACATAATGTGAAAAAATGATTCATAAAACGCATAGGTTTTACATAAGTTTTGAAACAGAATGGGGAGGCCAGGATGACATAAGAAGCTGCAAAGTATAATGATCTTAAAGAAGAGACGAAACAAGTCATATCTGCACTATATCATACATACTGTAAGTCTGAAACTTCTGGCTAGAATAGAGTTATACAACAATCATAGATTTATGCAACAGTCTCAACTGTGGAATTAGCATTGTGCTTTTCTAAACCGAGAAGCAGAAAACTAAACAGAGCAAAAACAAATAGAAGTACGCAAATGGTCAGAATGAACAGATTATACAAGAACAAAGGGAACCTTAAACTTCTGCTTTCCTCTTCGTATACAAGTAAGCAAAAATCTCTAAGATCATGTGCTTAAAAGCTTGGTATGATAATTTACATTCCTGACAAAATTCATAAACAAATTTTTTTTACAAGGAACATAAGAAATAAAATCATATAAACTAGTCTGTAACTGGGAATTTCAAACAGTAATGGAGATGCATGCCATCAGTCTATCTAGATTTAAAGAAAAATTCTAGTAGTAGTCAAAATAAAGGAAGCCACAATTCAAAAGATTCAATTTGGGGGGCAAAAGGATATCTTTTCGGTCCCCTAAAAATAGGCAGCATATTAAATGCTATATGGTAGTAGTAGTACCCCCCCCCCCCCACCACGCACACAGGCACACATCAATCATGCACAGGAATTCAAGCTTTTTTAAGGAAACATGGACATGGTACATGACAGTACTAAACACTCTTCCTCCCTTCAATCATGCCAGGTAATCAATGGAGAATGGAAACAATAGTATTTTTCTTATTAAAAAGGATATGTGCACAAAGTAATATGAATATATCATCATAGTCCTAAAAATATAAATTAGCATCTACGTGTCGAGTAAAGGTAGATCATAAATAACACAATCTATGAACAAAACCAATAAGACATCTGACTAAGCACATACAAACTACGCAAAAAGAAATTATGACATCCGAGTACTAAGCTTGTAGGATAGCTATGCCCAAAAAAATAAAATCGGGGACAAGACCAAAATAAAATACATAATGTTTCAGCTCTGCACTTGAGGACGCAATCAATCCATATTCAGCTAACCAATTTTCTTACTGAATCTTACTTAATTCAAGCATATACTCCCTCCGTCCCAAAATAACTGTCTCAACTTTGTACTAGGTCTAGTACAAATTTGTACTAAGCTTGAGACACTTATTTTGGGACGGACGGAGTACTTGGCATGGGAGAGTAAAAAATACATACTCATGTAAAATGATGGAGAGGGGGCAATACTATAGAACTCCGATGGCGAACACCTAGTTGCTGACTGTTGTCGTGGGAGTAGTCGCCAGTGATGTTAAAAGATTATACAAGAACAGAAGCTGCTATATGAAAAAAGTAAATAAACAGATAATTCGAGCATATATACATTGGATGGGAGAGTAAGACACATATTCATATAAATTGATGGAGAGTGGGCGATACTGATTGCATTAATATGGTCATAGCAAGTGATAAGAAAAGTGCACTGGGATTTCCTTTTTGTAGTTATTAGTTCATACAATTTCTGATTTATCCAATAATCTAAGTGGAGACTGTTCGAGCTAACTCAGCATTTCGTTAATCTTATTTATAGATGACCTGGTAGCCTTTTATAAATTTTCATGTTGTGAAGAAAGTTTCAAGCAGCTAACTCAATATTTACGCAGAGTGATAAGGTTAGCTGAAACCAAAACAAAGTGAACACGGCGATGGTCATAAGTCCACTTGATTATTATTTTTCTCCACGCCTTAAATCTGAACTGAACTCTGAGATCATGATTCATGTCATCTAAATGTTACAGTTTGAACAGGACAATGGTGGAACTTTGAGCAAACAATTTTTTTTCTTTGGTTTGTAGAGTTATCACTATATATTTTTGGAGGCAAATATATCCCTGTACTAAGGAGAGCAAACTCGAATACAGAAGGACACCCATAAGCTTTATACTGAATCCCTAATTTGTTGGAACAACCAAAAAGACAAGTTCCAAATTGCAATTAGATAGCTGCATAGTACAGCCTGCTACACTAGGAGCTAGGGAGTATGCCTACTCGTACTATCTTAAGATCAAGCTAATTTTGTGGCGCACTTGGCCATCTCCTGAAGCGGCTGATGTAACCAAATTTCGGACTTATAAACCGAAGAGCATTCGAACAACAGTCCTAAGAGTTCGAAATTCCAATGGTTTGGTTTTGCTTCAGGGTTCAGGCTACCATCAAACAGAGCACCTCATATACTGCATGTTTGGCAAATGATGGGGAGAGCAATAGGAGATTAAAGGAGGGAGTTAAAAGGGTCCCCTGGGTGAGGAATTCTTAATCTCACCCCAGCCCGTCTGTGCATCCCAGCCTCAGCAGCCTGATATTTAATCAACAATCCAACCTGAACTTGAGTGAGAAAACATTCTCCTATATCCTGAATATATAATAGATGTTTCCTTACTAGGAACAAACTTATACAAGAAAGCACAGCCAAAGCATGAACCTAGCAAGTAAGTAAAGATCTAAGATAGCCAGATAAGATGTAATTCTTTACCACTTTACTGACGAGGCTTCGTGCACACTTCTCTTCCTATATAAATATGCTAATTAATCTAAATAGCAGTAGCAGAGTGACTAATAAGAAGATACACACAAGCATCCAGAGAGAGAGAGAGAGAGAGAGAGAGAGAACCTGGGGACGGCTTGGGTGGCACCTATGCGACAGAGGCCATGGAACCTGTGTTGCTGCTGCTACCGTGCAGCTATGCGACAGAGGGCAATGGTGAGCTCGCTGGAGAGTTGACAGAGACGGCCTCGGCTTTGTCGGGGATACAGAGCAGTTTTAACGGCGGGGTCGCAAGCCTTGATCCCATCAGAACCCCTCCTTCTGTCGCCGTGCGTGACGAAGAGAAGAGGAGCGGGGAGTGGAGGCAGGGGCCGCCGCCGGCGTGGCGACGAGAGTCCATCCGCAAAGATGGGCAGCGCGGGTGCGGGATATAGAGAAGGAGGTAGGGCCATGGCCTCGTCCATCGCCACGGGCAAGGAAGAGGGCGGGGGATGGAGGCGGGTCGCCACACGGTCACCGGCCGAAGAGGCCGCCACCCGCCTTGAAGCCTCTTGCAGCACCGCTCGCATCGGTGCTGCCTCCGGCAAACGGGTCCCACCACCAGTGCCACACGTATCTGTGTCCGGTAGGGCAGCTGCCGGCAGCTCGCCGTCGAAACCTCCCGCCGCTCGCCTCTGAAACCTCCAGCAGCAGAACCAGCCCTTCCTACGCGGCAACCGGCAAATCAAATGCGTCAGCGTACCGCAAGAATAATGTACTGCCTGGCTGCCTGCGCCTGTAAAATACTAGTGTATCTACACATCAGCCCCCCAATTCCCCTTGTACTGCTGGTGAAAACGAAGACCAAATAGATGTATAAGAATGGTAAGTTAAAAACAGAGACAAAATTAATTGATTTGATTGCTGCACAATGAGGTTCAAAGTTGTAGTCTTGCAGATGAGAAAAAATATAGACCTACATATTTATTTTGTGTTTGCATCCCAAAATGTTGGTATGCAGAAGAAAAAGAATACTTTAAAAGACAGTAGTATTCAGTTTTCAGCTCTCATTTCATCATCTTTGCTGGACTGCACTGCACGATACCAACAACGGTAGACAAAGCCAGAACGTATATACAACTCACTTAAACCAGAATGAGCCATACCTTGTGATGAAGCATACTGGTACTTGGCACGGGAGGCGAGCTTGAGGCCGGGCACGAGCTGGGCGGCGGCGGCGAGACGGGGTGGACGGGCCCGGCGGCGTCGATCTGCTGGCGCGGGAGCTCCGTGGAAGTGGCCGGCGGCGGAGGGGCGAGGAACGGCGGCGGGGACGGCGGGGGTGGGAGGCGACGGCGGAGCGGGGGTGGGTGGGCGAAACCCTAGCCAATTTTTTTTTTTGAGGGGTATCGCGCACGGGGGAGATGGGGAGAGAGAGCGCAACGCTTCGGGGAATGATGAGGAGGAGAACCCTGCGGCTGGGCTGCGGGCAAACCTGGCCAAATGGGCCGGCCTAGACGTGCCAGCCCGATAGCCCGCGTGCTTGGCCCGTCACGGGCCGTGCCTGGAAGCCAGCAGGCACGCGTGCCGGCCCGGCACGTGTGCCGGCCCGGCACGTCACGTCTAACACACATGAGCGAGGAGCGCAAAAAAAAAACATGAGCGAGGAACGACTAGTACCTGGAAGCGGCACGAGCCCACGAGATCGGGATGAGCGATGCATTTAAAAAAAAATATCGGTTGCATATATAAGCATAAGGCACGTCAAATTTTACTTGTATAGAAAAAACACCCACAACAAATAATTAAAATCCCTTGCAATGATTTTCAAAAAAAATGGAATTCGACGATGTATACTATCAGATCTAATGCACAAAATAACGAATGTGGTACACAAACATATAACTTTGTAGTGTGCAATGCATTATAAACGATAGATAGCACCTTTTTTTGGAAAAGACCCCAGATCATATATTAAAGAACACCAGTGATACATGGAAATTACAACCAGGTCCTTGGGGCTTCGACCCACCACAAACTTCGATGCGGGCCGAAGGCGCACCGCCGCTGCCCCACCAATATGGAGCCGACGTGACCTTGTAAAGTGCGGACGGGTTCTTCACGGCCGGGAAGTCATCAACCTATATACACCTCCTGAGCACCGCCGACTGGAAACCAACCCGTCCACACCCTATATACACGCCAAAGTAAAGAACCGGGGTTCCCCAACCCTCCCGCCACCGGAGCGACCGGCGGAGGGAAAGGGAACCCACGGTCTCGCCTAAGAGCTAATCCCAAGCATTCAAAGCTGACTGTTAAATCAAAACCCTTGCTAACCAAAAGTGAACAGGAGCAGCTGTTGACACTTGCTAATCATGTATAGACATCAAATACGAGCAGAGTTAACAACAAATACCATGCTGGGATGCCCTCAGGTAACAGTAACTATTTGGATTTATACCGTGTTGTTGAAAACGGAACAACAAAAAGTCAATGTCTTTTAGGCAAGCGGCAGTAACTATTTAGACGAAGGGAAGAGTTTAGTGCTCAAGTACATACAACATATCCCACTGTAATGCTGCCTATGAAGTGCGTGAAAAAACAAAACTGAACATCAAACTCCATTACTTCAGATCTCCAATACAAACAAAGATGATGATCTCCAATACATATCCCACTGTAATTCTGCTTTCTCCCAAAAAGATATATACATGGTAAGGGTTCAAAACCTGTATAGGTGGATGACTTGTGGGGTTTTTTGACATTAATGTGCGTGAGGTCTTGGGCTATTCTAGAGGTATCACACTTGCTTTTTCATTTTTGGTTGTTTTATATATTTTTTTTTCTTTGTAGTGTTGGCGTATATATTTTTTTCAACACTAGGTTTAGATGATGATCCCTCCTTTTGGCTTCGTGATGCAGATCTAGGGTTAGATGAGCCTAAATACAGTCTTTTTGAGAGCCAATGTGAGACGACACAAATTCACGTAATCTTGGATGAGGACATTTCAAACTCAGTTGAAGTTGTTAAAGTAAAGAAGGGAGGCGTGCAATCAAATGCTAAGAGGCTGACTCGTGCAAATCAGAAGGTTGTCGATCCTGTTGGGGAGAGCGACGATGATTCATTTATGCCACCGGCACCCAAAAAGGGATTGCCTCCCAGGGCCGTTAGTTCTGATAAAGTAGCAGTCAAATCCCCTCTTGTTCTTCATGACGATTATGATTTTGTTTTGCGGGGCGAGAGAATAGTTTTCACGATTAGCAAAGAAGCAGAGGAGCCATTGGTAGTGTCTAATAAGAGGCCAGTTGCACTGTCAACAAGGTTGAGAATCCTTGTGCCTGTGCTTAGGCTGTTCAAGTTTCCACATACGCGTGTTGCAAGGCAAATTCTGGACCTTATACTTAGCAAGGAGTTCTTGGATGAGCATCCAGAGTGAGTTCCTTGTTCTTTAAAATGTCTCTCCTTTTTTTTCATATATGATGACGTGATTTCATCTCTCTTTTTGTGTTGTGTCTATAGGGTACCTCTTTTCAAGTGCACTCCTCCAAGTGGTGATGAATTTATAGTTGACGCGAAATATCTGGTCACCTGCGTTGGACCTGCTGGCTGTATTGACTGTGAGTTGATGGATCTTACCATTAGCTACTGGAAGGGGAGTCCTAACTCCAATCATGTGTGTAAATCTCGAGAGAGGGTGTTGCTTAGCCCTTACGTGGTTAATGTACGATGTTTTTATCTAGCATTCCTCTTGTTATGTTCATTTGTTGTGTTCCACCCTTTCATCTCTGTATGCCCTTTTTAGTATCTTTTGGAAATTGACCCGTACCATCGCCCAGTCGATGAAGCTGGGCAGGAGGTGCCGAGGCGGCCTTTTGATGTTAAACTGGCTGCTCAGAAGTTCAAGTTATACATAAAAGAGAACTTGCTCATCACAAATCTGGTGAGTCTGCATGTCCCTTTTTTCACCAAGTTAACTTCCTTAAGCACTGCCTCATGTAAACTGTCGAGACATATGTAGTTAACTTCTAGGAATGTTTCTCCATATTTGTCTTACGGTTTTTGTTCTTTCATGTCCTTTTTTTATGGATGCAAACAGATTATGCTCAAATATTGGAATCGGAGTCACTTTACATTGTACACGATGAACAAGTATCGAGAGTCATTGGACATCCATGACTCATGGAGATACACGGGGCACAGCACTTCAAGGAATAGATTTCATGGAGAATGCATTGAAATTGTATGGCATTTTTTACTTATTTATTTACGAGTTATTTTCAAATAATCTTCCAGCATTTTTTTGTTTTTGTGTTTTTAGGTGAAGCGTGCTTTTGTGTCCGACGTAGTCACTCTCATATTTTTGTTTACCTCTTTTTTGTTGTGCATATGGCCAGATGACTATGTTGATGAAGGAGGTATACGATGAAGCTGCATATAATTCTTCAAATCAACCCAGCTGGAAACATTTGGCAGAGAGATGCAGTTTTCCCAAAATGCCAGAGCAAGGGGTTAACGAATGCGGCTTCTATATGCTGAAAACTGCTTATCAGTATGATGGCATCAAGCTAGTAGAGGAAGTGAAGAAGCGCGATGTACTTTTTGCTGGTCTTTTTAATTATGTTTTTATTTTGGCTTTAGCTTTTCATTTTTGTCAGTTCTCTTGTCTTTTTTGTTGGTGGGGAGCGCAACATCTGACATAACATTTTTTGCTCTTTTGCTTTTTTTATTGCAGCCATGGACTGTCAATTGGAAGGCTGAGTGCCTGTTTTATGTGCTTTTTCACCCCAACAATGAGGTTTCGCGTGATCGGTGGCCGAAGGAGATGGTAGATCTTGCTAAGCTTGTAGAGGCGGGATCGCAGGACACTGAAGCAAGCAAATGAATATGTTTTTTCCTAATATTCTTGTATATATTTTAGGTTATTATTAGTTATTGTGTTTTTATTTATTGATCATGTAAAGGACCGAACCATTCGATGAGTGAACTTTTTTTATGTTGTTCTCACTGTTAACTGTGTAAGTTTAGTAATGGTAGCCGACGTTTTTACATGTGTTTAACCGGACCTATGTGGAAAACATAACTGTCGCTTTTTTGGCTGGAAGTGATTGCTCTTTTTTTTTTAATCTTAGACAACCTACTGGGGCCCAAGTTAACTGTCGGGAAGTGCATAGCTAACTGCATCAGTCTTATAATGCAAACCTGGTACACATAGCATGCTAACTGCATCACAGAAAGCATATATGTCTTGAGTTCAGTTAAACTACCCCGAGTTTAGCTCTCTGCAAACGATATGCGTTTAGTCATGTTAACAGTAATAGTTAACATCTTTTTTAGCTATACTCTGTTCTCAAACTTTAACTGCTTCAGCGTAGGATGCTAACTGGTATGCACAAAGCACGCTAACTGCATCACAAAAGCACAATTTTTTTTGTATGTAGGTTCGCGTTAACTGCTACATTACAAGATGCTAACAAGAGTGCATATAGGACGCTAACTGCAGCCGAAAGCACAATTTTTGGCAGCTAATTCCATAGCATATGCGTGCAGTCATGTTAACAGGAGCAGTTAACATCTCTTTCAGCTCTACCCTCTGCTCAAACGTAACTTCTTCAGTTTAAGATGCTAATTGGTGTGCATAAAGCACGCTAACTGCGTCACAAAGCACAATTTATTATATGTATTTTTTGCATTAACTGCTTCATTACAGGATGCTAACCGATGTGCATGTAGCACGCTAACTGCATACCGTATGCGTGCAGTCATGTTAACAGGAGCAGTTAACATCTCTTTCAGCTCTACTCTGTTCTCAAATGTAACTTCTCCAGTATAGGATATTAAGGGCCTGTTCGCTTCAAAGGATTTGTGGAGGAATCGTACAGGTTTACATTCCCTTTGGAAATATTCCTACGAAGGTGTTCGATTCAAAGGAACAACCTCGTCCATTCCTACGGAAAGGTTCTGTTTCCTTCGCTTTTCACAGGAAATAAAGAATCCGGCCGGAGCTCTTGTTTGGGCGGATGCCCGAGGCATGCAGCTTATGTCTATATTAAATAAATCAGAGATACAAGGTCGTACATGAAACATGATGAATGCAGCAAATAAAATATACAATTCTTATGGCAGAGTGTGGGTCCTGAGCCAAATAAAATATTTGAGAAGCTATGTTTCCCTAGAAAATTTCCCTTGGTCTCAATGCATTGCCGAACACATAACCTTCGGATCTTCGCCATGTTTCCGTTCCTCCGGTTTGCAACTAGATGTCATCCCTATTCCTTCACTTTTTTCATTTCCTGTGTTTTGGCCAACTCTATTCCGAACAGGCCCTAACTGGTGTGCACAAAGCATGCTAACTGCATCACAAAGAAAAATTTATTACATGTATTTTTGGCATTAACTGCTTCATTACAGGATGCCAACCGGTGTGCATGTAGCACGTTAACTGATGTACAATGCACAGATTTTTGTATGTAGCTTCACATTAACTGCTTCATTACAGGAATGCTAACCGATGTACATATAGTAAGCTAACTGTATCACCGGCACAAAATTTTTGTATTCAGTTTTCGCGTTAAGTGTTTTAGAGGGTGGGGGGTTGGGGTGTTGCATCACCGATCTAACTGATGGAAATAAGTTTTTTCAACCGGCAACCCTGCATAAGCTAACTGTCGCTCGATTGGAATGACTTCACAAAAGCTAACTGACGTAATTAACTCATGATAACTGCGCTAAACATCTGCTGACATAATTGAAATGAAAAACAAAGATCACCATATATTACTGACGGAACAATTAACATAAAGTTCAAAGCAAAGCAACTGCAAACTACATTGTGCAAAAGACGCTGCATACATAAGCTAAGTAGTAACAGATATATTTTTTTCTACTATGCCAACTTCTCGGTGTGACTGCAGTTAGCTCCTGAGGCAGTGGCATCACGAGTCCATCCCGCGCTTCACCAGTTCTTCCTCCCGCGCTTCGATCCGTTGCACGTAGCCCTAGACGACTGCGCAGGCTTCTCCTCATGGGTTTCTGGGAGGAGGCATTCCCGCATGGCTGAGATGCGCATGTACATGTCGTAACTGATGAAGGCATCGATCGCGGCGTAGCCGATGTGCTCTGGAGTGAGCTTCTCCTCCCACCTCGAGTGCAGCCAGGGCTTCTTCTTCGCGTCCATCTTCTTCTTCAGGCCTTCGTAAGAAGGACAGATGATGGACTTGGTGAGGTCTTCGAGGGAATCCTTTTCCCAAGGCTTCTTGCCGCTGCCCGCCACCCTATACTGCTTCTGTATGTCAATCAGCTTGGCTATGTGCAGGCCAGAGTTATGGAGCACCCTCGTGTCATTGGTGGTGTCAACGGTGGCGAAGCTGTAGCGCTCGTTGCCGAGGAACTGGTGGAGCCTCTGGCAGGGGCCGCTCGCCCTGCAGAAGTGGTAGAGGAGGACGTTGTCGCAGACGCAGAGCTATAGGACGGCGATGTACTGCTTCCGGGCGCGAGGCTGGGTGAACTTGATGTCGAGGCCGACCACCTTGTAGCGCTCCATCCCCATGAAGCGCTCAAGATCGTCGATGTAGCCGGCTGCCTTCTCGGGGTCATCGGTGTACCTGATGAAGAGCTGCTTCCCAAGGTGGGCATCGACGATGTACGTGTCGGTGTTCTCTTCCATCTGGTCTGCCATCTGGGCATGGTGGTCTCGCTCTTGTTCTGCTGGGAGTGGTGGAAGGGGAAGCGGGAGGTGGAAGACAATCGTGGGAGGCAAAGTTTTGGAGGTGGGGAGGGGTTTTTTTATAGCGGGTTGAGAGAAGGGACAATTCAGTTAGCATTCCCACTATCCCCACTACTCCCTCCGTCCAGGTGCATAGGGCGCATTTGAGAATCCCAGAATTCCTAAAGTGTAAGGCGTAATTCAATTGAATGCTCCTTGATTATTTCAACCGGCGTCTCGTACGACTCACCAAAGAGAAAAGTTTCGCGGGTTTTCTCAGTACACTCGAACGAAAACGGGGAGAGGAGGAAGATGATGACCGGTGAGAGAAGGGAAGAGCCAATGCATGCAGGGAAGCCGGACGCTGATTAGGCGAGCGGGTGGGTGGCGGACGTGGGATATTTGTTTGCATGGGTTAGCTGAAACGGCCAGCACTAATGACGGGATTTACTTCCAAATCAGTTTCGCTTTTTGAGGAAACACTGCGCGCGCACTCGTCCAATCGTTGCCCACCTAAATCGCAGAGCTTTCTCAAATGCGCCCTATGCACCTGGACGGAGGGAGTACCCCCCTTCTCAACTGCGGTCCAAGTCATGTTTAATGGCACATTTCCCCGAGTCGTGCGAGTAGTCCCATCGGTGACAGAGGAACCGTTGCTTCGTCTAGCGAGCCCATCGGGACTAGCGTTTGAACCACGTGCCACATTTGTGTTAACTGCGGGTGTGTGAGAATGTTAACTGCTCTCTCCCCAGTGGCACAAAGGAAAGAAAAAAAGAGCACCCACATGTACATAGTCTGGTTAATGTTAACTTTACAGACCCCTGCATGCTAACTGCACGACGTTCACACTTTTTATTTTGATCTTCTTTTTTTTGCTCATTGCTGAATAAAACATCTTTTCTTTTTAACTCTTGTTCTCAAAGATAACATAGTATATGCGCATGAATGTTTTGTATTTTAACTCTTTTTAACTTGTTGCCACTCACGGGTAGCTATTTGGCATGATTCTCAAAGATAACTGGCACATTTTTTCTCGCTATACATGAAACTGAACGGTAACCATAGTCCTGCATCCATGCTAACTGCAACACATTTTCACATTTTTCTTTTTACGAATGTGAACCCACACATTCGTAACATGCTAACTGCGTCAAAGCATTTTACAGCATTTATCTTTTTGTTAACTTTTTTTTCTTCCTTCCTAACCGTCGGCATTCAGGGAAGCTAACTGGCATAATTCACGGGAAGATAACTGAAAGTGCAATACTTTTGAAAAGATAACTGTTGAGCAAAGATAACTATTTCAACCAGTGACTCATAATTTGAAGTCTAATCAAATGAGCACATAAAAGCGATTGTTCTTTTTTTTAGCAAAATAGCACGATTGATAAGGCATCACCCCCATGTGTATTTTTTTTTAGTTTTTGAGCCTGTTGCTCCTCCTGGCTGGCTTTTCATCTTCCTTTGTCCCTGCAAGCTTCTGAGATCTTGTAACGCGTGTTTGCTTTTTCGCCGCCTCCTCTTCGCGATCAATCATTTTCTCTGTCATTTCCAGAATTTCATTCCCTCTTCTGACGACGTCACATGTACGAGAGTTATGCCCTTCGATTTTGTCGCACTTTTTGCATCTCTTTTTGAAGACTATGTCCTGAACAACATCTTTGTTCTTGTGAATCCTCTTCGGGGAAGGCTTTGCATCTTCGTCAGTCTCACTTCTTTCATCCCAATCGTCACCCATCTCTCCGCTGTTGTCGATAGCGTCTTCTTTTATCTTTGTTTTTTATAGCAGCTTCTTCAGAGTTGCGCTCACCTTGGAACTGTCCATAGGCCTGTATGTTTTCTCATGCTCTTGCAGTAACTTTTGTTCTAGCTTCCTCTTCACGCAAGTTCTCTTGTTGTACCCACTTATTTTATTGCAGTTGCTGCAAATCCTGCTCCCTAGTGGCATACCATCCTTTCCAAGCACTAGCTCTGGCCTCTCTGGTTTTGAACTGGTCTTCACAATGTTATCAGTCGTGTCTTCTTCATTCTTCATCGCAGCAGTTAGTTTGTTTCTACCTTTTTTTTGGATACTGGTGGTGGGTGTATTTTTTGCTGATCATCATGCATATTTTCTGTCTCGATCACTGGATCTGTTTGCGCACTCATATCAGGGGCAACTTCATTTTCAACTTCAGACGTTCGGTGCTGGCTTCTCGAGTCTATGTCATCACCGTTTAGAGCATCCAGCTCTGGCTGCACCTGTTTTAGGCATGTCATCAGTCTGTTGTAAGTTGTGTCTGTCTTGACCCCATTCTGCACTGTCTTCAGTGTCTCGTTCAGCAGCATTGTGCGACGGTATTGGATGAGGGTACCATCTGGAGTTGTACTTCTGTTGTATCTGCGGTTGAAAGTTGCGTCACTGTTTGCATCCCTTGTGTACAGTTGTAATATATACCGATCTGGTATTTTCTCCACTCGGAGGTGTTCCAGTAGTGCAATTATGTGATGGTAGAATAGTCCCGCCACAATATATAGTACTCCCTCCGTTCCTAAATATAAGTCTTTTAAGACATTTTAATAGGGAACTACATACGGATGTATATAGTACTCACATTTTGCTTCGTATGTAGTTCCCTATTGAAATGTCTAAAAATACTTATATTTAGGAACGGAGGGAGTAAAACATATGTGAGTACTTCACATTTGTTTCCAAGAAAGACTGTACGTTGTTAACTGCCATACATTTTTTTTCCTTTTTTCATGTAGAAAGTGCATCATTGGTTGTTGTTACCTGTGTGATCAAAGAGTTTGCACTCGCATTCGTATTCACCATTCGTTTGATCAGCGACCACCTGGAATTCGTGCCTTGACCATGCGAATTCTTTTTCCTTGTTGTAGTGGTGTACGTAGTATTTTGTTGGATGCGCAGTAGATGGTTTGATTCGGAAAGCACCGCTTTCAAATAGTCTTTCACGGAATAAGTTGTAGATAGCACGTGTGTACACGTCCATCAGCTGTTTCTCAAACAGGTATCTAGTCAAAGGGTTTCTGACTCCCTGCAATACGAAACAAGCTGTGTCGTTAGTTGTCACATTTTTTTTATTTTTACTCTACATGCAGTTACAAGGGACTGATATAACTGTAGGAAAATATGGGAGAGTATGAGTTAACTGCTGGAAGGCAGTGTTCGTCACAACTGCAGCAGCTAGGAAAGATAACCGCCGCAAGGTTCAACTTTAGTAGCTATTAACTGCTGCAAGGTTCAACTTTTAGTAGTTATTAACTGCCGCAAGTTAACAAGCAACGTCGTTAGTTGCCTAATTTTCTATTTTACTCTACATGCAGTTACAAGGTAGGAAGTGCTCATACCGTTGAAGCTATCGTCTCGGCAACCTCAAGCTGATGCCTTTTATGTATGCATTCGTTGACCTGTCTAGAAAATATGTGTAGCACTTGTGTTTCTTTTACAAAACCCTTTTTCAGGACAAGATTCATGCTTTCGCTCCTCTGTGTTTTTCTTTCCTCCCATAGGCCTATCATGACGCTGTCAACTTACAAGTTGTATTTGTCCATGAGGTCGTGCCATGCTGCCTCAAACTCCGCTGGCATTAGCGGATGGTTCAGGACCGCTGCGAGCTGTTCCTTATGGGATGTTCTGAGTACAATTTTGACAAATGATCTTTTATTTTTTTCATAATGTGCCATCGGCACAGGCGGTGATGAGTTCTCAGGAAGACCTTAGGTATAGTTGCCTTCATAGCAGGGCATTGATCTGCAAAAACATTGTGTGTCATGTGTATTTTGTTCTTTGAAAGTAATAGGCATGGAAAAAGTAATAGGCAGTGACGGTTGAATGGTAATACCTGTTAGTATGCACGACGAGTCTTTTCTCATGCATCGTTTGAAAGCATTAAATATCCATTCGAATGAGTCACTACTCTCATTTCCCACCAAAGCCACTCCAAAAATTGTTGACTGGAGATGATTATTCACACCGACAAAACCCCCCAAAGGCATGTGATATTTGTTGGTCTTGTATGTAGTGTTAAACGTAACACGGTCACCGAAATCTGCGTATGAGGCCTGGCAGCTAGCATTTGACCAGAATATATTTCTGATAATTCGCTTACCATCCTCATTAGTTCCAACATCTATATCAAAGAAGAAATTCTCATTCTCATTCTTCATCTCCTCAAAGAATGCAAACAATTTCTCCACATCGTCTTGTGAATCAGTCCTCGCAAATTCTGCTTTCCTGCGCAAAATGTTTGAATTTTTTTGTTTCATCAGATAACTGCAACATGATAGTATATATAACTGCAATATGACAATATATATAACTGCAACTTACATGTTTAGCACGTCCTTGTCTGTAAATGGCAATTTATCGCGCCCACCAGATAACCAAGAAAGGAGAGCCATGATATTAACATGCTTAACATTGGTCTTATGCAAATCCCTTATGTAGTCTTTCACTATTGGATCTATTGTCTTGTGGGAATGTAGGAAGACCAGCGCGGACAGGCTGATGCGGAATCTGTGGTTGTGCTCAATGACAATGTGTTTCACAACACAAGTTCCATCATCTCTTTCTTTCAAGCGCATCATCAACTTGCAACCGATCCTCTTAGCGACCTTGTCGCGCTGACGATCTGCATCGTGAACAGAGGGTTTGTATTCGCCGTGGTGTATGCAATATATGTAGCGTCTCCTGTCACTTTTCTGTCCTTTCCTTATCCCGAAGCCAGCATGTTTGGCATAATCATTATAAAAATTGAATTCCTGCCCCAGCACTAGAATTATGTGACCTGCTAGATCTGGTCTCTGCAAAACAAAGAAATAAAAAATGACCCTTTTTTACGTTAGCACCCTGCAAACATGTGAATTGGGGGGGGGGGGGGGGGGGGGGTGCTGGTGTCTACTCACGTGTGTGTATGATCGGAGTTCTGCTGGTGTTTGCAAGTGTCCAGGCTGTATTGGGCACGGGGGTGTGATGATAGGCACATGGAGAATTGGATCTCACGGCGGCAGCAGTCTTGACGAGGTCGGTCTGTCGCTGCATTTCCTCATGGGATGATTGCTCCACGAAGGTTTCTTTGAGCACACTGATTTGAGCAGAACATCCTTTTTTGCAGATGTTTTATTGGAAGAGCATTGCGCACGTCCAGCTTGGTTGTTGGCATTGGCTGCATTTTTTGCTGGTGGATCGTCATGCGCCATCTCGTCTTGTGCTTCTTGTTGGGGTGGATATCGCGGACATTGTCGTGTTTTTGGTTTTAGAACATAGACAGGCTCGTACTCTGGTTGGGAGTTTAGTTGATCAACAAGTTCAGTCCAACATTCAATGTAGTCATCATCCATGTCATCAGCAGCTGTGTGTTGGGTTTCATCCCCTGCAGCTCCATTTTCTACCTGCGTTAAGACACAATTTTTTTTTTCATTTTTGATGATTGCCTTTAACCTTTTTTCCGAAAATAACTTGCTGACAGTTAACTGCAAACAACTAGCTAGCAAACTTTGAAAATGAAAATAAGGGGAAACTCAACAGTATAGGGAGTGAACTGACAGGTGCGGACCAAAAGAAAACCACTGCATGTGCTAAATGTTAAACTGCACGGGATAAGCTTATTATACTCAGAAAGGGAATAACTGCAGTAGTTTCTGTCCAAGCGTTTTTGTTATTACCACGCTCATCTCAATGATCGGCTCCAGCATGCTTGTTCGGTGTTGTCGTTTACGCCTGGTTGCGTGCACCATAGGTTCCTGATGCGGGCTACCACTTTCTTCACTTGTTGTCGACGGCGGTGGATATCTTGCAGTTTGTCATACCACCGGCTTTAAAACGTACACTTGTTCATTTTTTTCTGGCCAACTCGGAGGGTCGACCCGCACAGTCCAGCAGGTAAGCTCATCACCCTCTGCGTCATCAGAATTTGTTTGTTCGAGGTTATCTTCTCCAGTCGATATGTTTCTCTGCAAGGAGTTATCCAAAACATAGAGTTAACTGCACGCACTCGCAAGGCTAACTGCGCAGGACTATATAGTTAACTTCTGAAACTGCATTTTGTTAATGCACAGGCAGGGAACAGTTAACTGCATGACGAATCAACCACCAACAACTGATTCAGTCGTTCAGTGAGGGGCAAAATAGCAGTTTAAGCAAGATCATTCAGTAGTTATGTTCAGGGAAGAGAGCAGTTATGTACAGAGATGAGCAAAATACCGGGATTGAATTGGAGAGAGGAGGTCGTCGTCGTCGTCGTTCTCCAGCGTCAAATTACATTACGTGGAGAAGGTGCCGAATACGTTCATCTGCGACGGAGGCATCTTCCTCTTGGCGCACCGAGCTTCAGAGCGGATGCTTGTGACGTTTTTCAGGTGGGACAGTCGGGATGCTAAGGGAATCGTACCCAAGTCAGCTGTTGATTTCGCCGGCTTCATCCTCGACGCGCGCCCAGCAAGTCGGGGGCGGGGTGGATCGAGATCCGACTGTGATTTTGATTGGTAGTTTCCTAATACGGGGGGTTTACTAAATAACCATATTTAGGAACTCTAGAGGGTTTCCTAAATAGTCCCGCCCTATGTATATATATAGTGTATATATATATATATATATATATATATAGGGATCGACTATTCGTCACCCAGGGTGAAGAATTGTTATTCCTCACCCCAGTCAGAATGTGCGCCAAAACCAACCAGGCCTCCTGCTCGTAAGATTACCTTCCCACAGCACCTAATGAGTCGTAAGATTACCTCCTCGTAAGATTACCTTCCCACAGCACCTAAGAGTGTAAGATTACCTCTGCATCACACCAGCCAACGGGCTAACACAGTAGCCAACGTAAGATTACCGAGGCCTTATGTAAAATTTACACGTACAAGAAAGAAAAGGAAGCTGCCATTCATCACAAATAATAAAATGGAAGCTGCCTATGACTTTTTTTCGAGCAACCAATATTTATGAAGTGCTGATAACTACACCATATAATGAATGTGACTTTGTTTTGATGTCCATGTTAACTACGTCATGTAAAAAAATGGCACTGTTTTGACAAGCCCGCTTATTATGCCACTTAAGAAATCATGGTGAAACTCTTGCCTGAATGTGAGTAATCATACCGCACAATCACGGATGGTCATGCATGGATAACAGAAGAACTGCATGCTTGCTTGACAAAATCAGTACAATGTGTCCTTTTGGCCTTTTCTCTACTAACATAGTAGTATATATATAACAAGCTCTTTGCAAAGAAAAAAACCACAACTGAAACATCACTTGCTGCAAAGGATGAGAAGAGTATACAACGAAGGCAACCACTGGTTTGGTAAATTGACCACTCCAAACTCTTATCAGTGACAGAGAGCATCCACGTATCAGATAATTAACATAACTCTTATCAGTGTGTTTATACAATCATACCTACCAGGTTTAAGAATGAATCGAGGGAAATTGCAAAAAACGTCTCCAAAGGATCACATTTTTCAGAATTTTTTCAATCAGATTTACAGGTGTCCAACACAAGGCCTTCATTGTTTTGTAGACTACTTTTGATCTGTTGGAAGAGGAAGACAGGGGTAAAATGGTGTTGCATAATGAAACATCACAGGAAACCAGCACCTTGCATCGTCCCTGGAGGACTGACCCTGTCACTCAGCCGGCTGATTCGATGCAAGAGAGCAGTGTCATGGAGGTGACTGGCCCGACACCGAGGCGTCATGGTGGTTGTGATCAAGGATGCCACCATTCTGGAATAAGAGGTGTGCGAGCACCCTGTATAACGCGAGGAGGCTGCATTAACACACCTCGCTCCAATAAATAAAAAGAATCGTGTTGAAACATAATGTGAAAAAATGATTCATAAAACGCATAGGTTTTACATAAGTTTTGAAACAGAATGGGGAGGCCAGGATGACATAAGAAGCTGCAAAGTATAATGATCTTAAAGAAGAGACGAAACAAGTCATATCTGCACTATATCATACATACTGTAAGTCTGAAACTTCTGGCTAGAATAGAGTTATACAACAATCATAGATTTATGCAACAGTCTCAACTGTGGAATTAGCATTGTGCTTTTCTAAACCGAGAAGCAGAAAACTAAACAGAGCAAAAACAAATAGAAGTACGCAAATGGTCAGAATGAACAGATTATACAAGAACAAAGGGAACCTTAAACTTCTGCTTTCCTCTTCGTATACAAGTAAGCAAAAATCTCTAAGATCATGTGCTTAAAAGCTTGGTATGATAATTTACATTCCTGACAAAATTCATAAACAAATTTTTTTTACAAGGAACATAAGAAATAAAATCATATAAACTAGTCTGTAACTGGGAATTTCAAACAGTAATGGAGATGCATGCCATCAGTCTATCTAGATTTAAAGAAAAATTCTAGTAGTAGTCAAAATAAAGGAAGCCACAATTCAAAAGATTCAATTTGGGGGGCAAAAGGATATCTTTTCGGTCCCCTAAAAATAGGCAGCATATTAAATGCTATATGGTAGTAGTAGTACCCCCCCCCCCCCCCCCACCACGCACACAGGCACACATCAATCATGCACAGGAATTCAAGCTTTTTTAAGGAAACATGGACATGGTACATGACAGTACTAAACACTCTTCCTCCCTTCAATCATGCCAGGTAATCAATGGAGAATGGAAACAATAGTATTTTTCTTATTAAAAAGGATATGTGCACAAAGTAATATGAATATATCATCATAGTCCTAAAAATATAAATTAGCATCTACGTGTCGAGTAAAGGTAGATCATAAATAACACAATCTATGAACAAAACCAATAAGACATCTGACTAAGCACATACAAACTACGCAAAAAGAAATTATGACATCCGAGTACTAAGCTTGTAGGATAGCTATGCCCAAAAAAATAAAATCGGGGACAAGACCAAAATAAAATACATAATGTTTCAGCTCTGCACTTGAGGACGCAATCAATCCATATTCAGCTAACCAATTTTCTTACTGAATCTTACTTAATTCAAGCATATACTCCCTCCGTCCCAAAATAACTGTCTCAACTTTGTACTAGGTCTAGTACAAATTTGTACTAAGCTTGAGACACTTATTTTGGGACGGACGGAGTACTTGGCATGGGAGAGTAAAAAATACATACTCATGTAAAATGATGGAGAGGGGGCAATACTATAGAACTCCGATGGCGAACACCTAGTTGCTGACTGTTGTCGTGGGAGTAGTCGCCAGTGATGTTAAAAGATTATACAAGAACAGAAGCTGCTATATGAAAAAAGTAAATAAACAGATAATTCGAGCATATATACATTGGATGGGAGAGTAAGACACATATTCATATAAATTGATGGAGAGTGGGCGATACTGATTGCATTAATATGGTCATAGCAAGTGATAAGAAAAGTGCACTGGGATTTCCTTTTTGTAGTTATTAGTTCATACAATTTCTGATTTATCCAATAATCTAAGTGGAGACTGTTCGAGCTAACTCAGCATTTCGTTAATCTTATTTATAGATGACCTGGTAGCCTTTTATAAATTTTCATGTTGTGAAGAAAGTTTCAAGCAGCTAACTCAATATTTACGCAGAGTGATAAGGTTAGCTGAAACCAAAACAAAGTGAACACGGCGATGGTCATAAGTCCACTTGATTATTATTTTTCTCCACGCCTTAAATCTGAACTGAACTCTGAGATCATGATTCATGTCATCTAAATGTTACAGTTTGAACAGGACAATGGTGGAACTTTGAGCAAACAATTTTTTTTCTTTGGTTTGTAGAGTTATCACTATATATTTTTGGAGGCAAATATATCCCTGTACTAAGGAGAGCAAACTCGAATACAGAAGGACACCCATAAGCTTTATACTGAATCCCTAATTTGTTGGAACAACCAAAAAGACAAGTTCCAAATTGCAATTAGATAGCTGCATAGTACAGCCTGCTACACTAGGAGCTAGGGAGTATGCCTACTCGTACTATCTTAAGATCAAGCTAATTTTGTGGCGCACTTGGCCATCTCCTGAAGCGGCTGATGTAACCAAATTTCGGACTTATAAACCGAAGAGCATTCGAACAACAGTCCTAAGAGTTCGAAATTCCAATGGTTTGGTTTTGCTTCAGGGTTCAGGCTACCATCAAACAGAGCACCTCATATACTGCATGTTTGGCAAATGATGGGGAGAGCAATAGGAGATTAAAGGAGGGAGTTAAAAGGGTCCCCTGGGTGAGGAATTCTTAATCTCACCCCAGCCCGTCTGTGCATCCCAGCCTCAGCAGCCTGATATTTAATCAACAATCCAACCTGAACTTGAGTGAGAAAACATTCTCCTATATCCTGAATATATAATAGATGTTTCCTTACTAGGAACAAACTTATACAAGAAAGCACAGCCAAAGCATGAACCTAGCAAGTAAGTAAAGATCTAAGATAGCCAGATAAGATGTAATTCTTTACCACTTTACTGACGAGGCTTCGTGCACACTTCTCTTCCTATATAAATATGCTAATTAATCTAAATAGCAGTAGCAGAGTGACTAATAAGAAGATACACACAAGCATCCAGAGAGAGAGAGAGAGAGAGAGAGAGAGAACCTGGGGACGGCTTGGGTGGCACCTATGCGACAGAGGCCATGGAACCTGTGTTGCTGCTGCTACCGTGCAGCTATGCGACAGAGGGCAATGGTGAGCTCGCTGGAGAGTTGACAGAGACGGCCTCGGCTTTGTCGGGGATACAGAGCAGTTTTAACGGCGGGGTCGCAAGCCTTGATCCCATCAGAACCCCTCCTTCTGTCGCCGTGCGTGACGAAGAGAAGAGGAGCGGGGAGTGGAGGCAGGGGCCGCCGCCGGCGTGGCGACGAGAGTCCATCCGCAAAGATGGGCAGCGCGGGTGCGGGATATAGAGAAGGAGGTAGGGCCATGGCCTCGTCCATCGCCACGGGCAAGGAAGAGGGCGGGGGATGGAGGCGGGTCGCCACACGGTCACCGGCCGAAGAGGCCGCCACCCGCCTTGAAGCCTCTTGCAGCACCGCTCGCATCGGTGCTGCCTCCGGCAAACGGGTCCCACCACCAGTGCCACACGTATCTGTGTCCGGTAGGGCAGCTGCCGGCAGCTCGCCGTCGAAACCTCCCGCCGCTCGCCTCTGAAAAACTGCTCGCCGCTTCGATCCAAGAACGCGGGGGTTATCTGTTCTTTTCTTTTTTACCTTTTTTTTTCTTTTTCGTTTGATGGACAGAAAGAGTGGGTTAACCGTCGCCTTTTTTTTTTTTACCGGACAGCTGTGTGGCTTGAGCCATGTAGAGCGATTGCGATGGAGCAGGGTCTCGGTTGGGTCGGTTGTTCGACCCGGGTGAGGAATAAGTAATTCATCACCCTAGGTTACTAATAGACTTATATATATATATATATATATATATATATATATATATATATATATATATATATATATATATATATATATATATATATATATTCAGCAAGAGGTGTATATTGTTAAATTTGAATACATCCCATGGGCGTTGTAGATAATACTATCCCTAATTAAATTTGTGTATACCGTGCGACACGCACATGGCTATTCTGCTGTTCTTGTATCTATCCTTTAAGGTAGCGTTTGGTTCTCTGGCTATCCGTCGGTGGGATAGGGATAACCAATATTCCTAGGATGCCACCCGTTTGGTTCAAAAGCAGCAAAGGATAGGGATAACCAAGATGCTTCGAATATTCGTGAGAAAACTGGTTGAAGGGAGCCCTCTCCTTCTCTCATGCAAGCGTGCGGTGGCGACTTGGGCGCATAGCAGCGACGACGGCTTGGGCGTGCCGCGGCGACAGCTGCTCGAGGACGCCCCACGTCCGCCGCAACATCAAACACTGCAGCTCGCGTCATACCACTGGCTGCTCGAGGCTGCAGCTGGCTCCGTCCTCTCTCTGATCCCTTGCTTCAGTTCCCCTCTCAGATATGTTCCTCTCTGAACTGCAGCCCCAAAGGAGAAATCCGCTCTTGCTGCGAACAAATATGTGCTTGATTTCCGCTTGTGATTATTTTCTGTCAAACTTGTTCACCATTCATGGCGATGGCTACTGACCGCTGTGAACTGACGGTAGTTTTGTGTTAAATTTTCATTGGAGAAAGGAATTGGGGCGCTGCCCTTTGCGTGCTGCCTTCAAACCAAACAAAAGGCTATGCTTTGGAAGTAGTTTATTTCAATCACCCCAAGCAGGTTGACTAGCTAGGATGGCGCTAATCGTGACAGAAAATAATAATATTCTCCTTCATTAATGTAAATGAGTAAGAAAAATCATTAACAGTAAGAAATATCGGCTAGATAGGTGAAATGTAATATATTCGGCAATTGGTTGTGGGGTATTGACAAACAATTTTCTGCAAATATTCTTTTGGGGTCGACGGCCTTATGTTGGGCGCTGTGGCTTAACATAAATGATGTGGTTTTTGATGAAAAAATCTGTTTCATCTCCTGCACAGGTTATTCATGCATGAGCACGATGACTCCATACTTGGTCTATCTTGCAGAGGCCGAAGAATAGAGACCTGTTTATGATGGCGTCTACCTGGCTGGAGCATACGGCCAGGGAGGTTTTCTCCCATCATGGATGGAGGTATAATCTCCGGATAGGATCTACCTCATATTAGGCGGGACTTTTTTTATTATTGCTATAAAATGATATTTTCTTTTTGTTTGTGTTGGACGTGTTGCCTGTGTGCATGATGTTATGCAGAGGCAGGTCATTCCTTCAATGCGGTTGTATCACCTCGATATATCAATTGAATGAAATTAATGACTTTTGCTTTTATTTAAAAAATATATATTTAATGACCTTTGTTGAAAAGAAGATCTTCTCTACATTCACTTGATTCCACGGTATGCATATGTTTTTTTTTTGAGAGGAAATACCCGTATTCATTCATAAGCCAAGCATACGACATACAAATACGAGTACAAACGCCACACATCTACCACAGAAGCAAACCGGACAGCTGTCCCCCCAAACCAGACAGAGCACCCTGAGAAAATCAGAAATTGCACACAAGTCCCTGGCCTCTGAAAATCTTCCATCTCCAACGAGGCACGATGAACACTGCCTCCGCCGGAGCGAGCCAGAGCCGCCGTCCTCAAACCATGGGCATCGGGTCCACGCCGCACAGACGGGAACCAGGGGCGGGTTCCGGTACATCGGCCGGGGACAAACCCCGTGCCTCCTTGTCCACGAAGCCACCACCAGGTCGAGCCAACGCCAGAGCAGAGCAGCAGCTCCGACCACCATGCCCACCGCGCTCCGCAGCCGCCAGTTGTCTGCAGCACCCGGATCCCAGAACCTCGGAGAGCACTGGCTCCAGATCCGCCGCCCTCCGCCGAAGACGACGCAGACGAACGGGTCCAAAAGCCAACCTCCGAGCAACCAGATCCACCAATCCAAGCCACGGGTCGATGCCATACAAACCACCATCGCCGACGGAGAAGAGAACAAAGCAAACGTCGTACCTGCAACTCACAAACTCTAACCCCAAAACATCCGTCTCCGCGACGGTCGCCACCACCGAAGCCGGCGCACGAGATCCACCACTGCGAACTCCGAACACCTGGATCCGCGCACCAAAAGACCCCTGGCTCTTCGCCGACGCCACCACCGACGCCGAACGGGCGGGGAAAAGCCGGGCCAGCCCTTATTCCTCTCGCCATCACCTCCTCCGCCCCGGTGACGGCGCCGGAGACACACCCTCCTAACCCTAGGCTTATAAACACCACCGCGCAGAGCACCAGGGTCCTCCCCCTTTCCGGCAGCCAACACAGCCACCGAAACCGGAGAGGACCACCGGTCTCGCCGGCGGAAACTCGAAATCGCCTCGCAGTCGCCCTCTCATGTACACCCAAATCAAATAAGGTACGGCGAATCAAGTAAGGGATGTGGACATTGATGCATGCATAGCACAATTAATTAGTACATGTGTGATAATTAATTATGTGGAGTACTCCCTCCGTCCAGGTGCATAGGGCATTTAATGAAAATCAGGTATGGAGCCCCTCATTCCTCGCGATTATTAATTTCTGATTTGCATGCCGCTCTTTCTATTGGCTAGCGCATTAAACATGATATCCCAGGGAGAATTTAGGAATTAATGATTGGGAGAACGGATGTACTGGTTGGCACCTCCCAATTTTTCTAGCGGGCCCAACGAGAGTCATTATTGTAATTAATTAATTCTTGGTTTTTAATATCCTCTCCATGCGCCTGATTGCAATGCAGCTCCTTAGACACGCTATGCACCGGAACTGGACGGAGGGAGGGAGTAGTAGTGTACGTATCTCCCGATATGAATGGGAGTGTAATGCTACCCGGCCCGAGCGCATCTATCTACGTACCTTTAGGAAGAAAGACAGCCTAGGGTATATATCTGACCAAATACGCACAGTATTTTTTGTGAAATTGAGATGGAAGATGGTACTCTTGACAAAGGCAACAAGTGCGTGACCTCGGCGGCCGCGAGGAACACCATGCTTCTTGATCTGGCCGCCGTCGTGTTCGTGGGGTGGCTCATCTGCTTTGGTAATCTTTCTTCTGCCACTCACGATCACGACTCGTAAGAATCGCGCTATTTTTTTTTAAATAATACATTTTTTTTAATAAATTTGAAAAATAATACGCGGTTTGAAATATTTGCAAAAATAATACACCATCGGCTTACTATAGGCCGATAGGGACTAATCGGCTTACTATAGGCCGATTAGGTCCCAGTCGGCCTATAGTAAGCCGACTTCCTTTCGGCCAACATCACATGCACCAGTCGGCTTATAGTAAGCCAATTAGACCTAATCGGCTTATAGTAAGCCGACTAGACCTAATCGGCTTACTATAAGCCAACTGGTGCATGGCTCCAATTTTGTTGGTATTTCCTTCGCCGAAGAGTGCATTTTCCCGCCATTTTCGTTCCCGCCCTTCTCTCCCGCCATTTTCTTGCCCACCACTTTTTCTCCCGCCATTCTTTCCCGCAGTTTCGTTCCCGCCCTTCTTTCCCGCCAGTTTCGTTCCCGCCCTTCTTTCCCGCCATTTTCTTTCCCACCACTTTTTCTCCCGCCATTCTTTCCCGCAGTTTCGTTCCCGCCCTTCTATACCGCCAGTTTCGTTCCCGCCCTTCTTTCCCGCCATTCTCTCCCGCCCTTCTTTCCCGCCATTCTCTCCCGCCCTTCTTTCCCGCCAGTTTCGTTCCCGCCCTTCTTTCCCGCCAGTTTCGTTCCCGCCCTTCTTTCCCGCCAGTTTCGTTCCCGCCATCTTCTCTTCTGACCCTATAAAACCCCCTCAGCAAGGTGGGTGAGCAGGCAAGTGTAGTGTTTATTTTGGTCACCGTTTCTTTGCAGGTAATGGCTTGCCCCTTTTGCCGAGCTCCAGGTGGCCCTTGTTCTTCCTTTGATTCTTGTGCGTCTGTCTTCAGTGTGGTGCTGGATCGTCGCTGTTCAAGGCGTGTTGTAAGATTCCATATCTTGTATATTTGATTGTGGCATATGGTTCATGTTGTTTAGGTTGGAATGTATTCTAATGCCTTTGTTTATATGATTATGATGTTTGCTTCCATTCTTTTTGTAGTATGTTCCGTGCAGTGTTAGATCACATCTTGCTCGGTACATTGAGGGGTGCAGAGCTTTAGCTATTCGGAGGGGTGACACAGATATTGATCTTGCTCTTCACAACAGTGAGGATAACTTATACCATGTTCTGTTTACACATGGTCGGGTGAGCAGTAAATTCCATGGTCCTTCCTGGGAGGAACTTGTGAATGATTATGGTCTCCATCATCGTGACATGATGACTGTTAGGCTTGAGCACTATGGAACATGGTGTAGTGTTGATTTTCATCGGGATGGTGTTATGTTGTTCCCATTACCCTGTGTTGGTAAGTTTTTTTTTGAGTGATTTAAATTTCTGTTTCAACTTATACGTTTTGCTGTTATGCTAAATTTGTGAAATTATTTTTTTGTAGCTCTTGAGGATCTGAGTGAAACTCAGAGGGAACTTGTTGACAGTTTTTTTTATAGTCGTGGTATCTTCAGTCTGAATTATCACCAAATGTATGTCATGTCGCGACAGCTCTTTGATGACAACTACATACTGTGTACTCCTTTTGTTCATAGGATTGATTCCATGAATGTTAATGGTCAAAAGATGGTGAGCTTTGTTTTTGGATACTGTATTTTTTTTTTTGTTCTTTGCTCTAGTATACTGTTTTAAATTTGTAAGCTCAACATCATATAACTTGATGTTTTTGGTCAGGTTATTCCGAGCATGGTTTTGAGGAGTTTGAAGGATTTTGTGTCAATTCCTAGGACTGGTTCTTTAACTCTTGAAATTACTTTGGATTCTGAAGATGATGATGTATCTGTGAGCATTCCTTGTTCCTACTTAATTGGCTTGGGTAATAGAATGGTGCTCAAGAAGGAAGATTTCGCTAATTTTCTTCGGGCATCGTCTATTGAAGTAAACAATTTGGTGCTCATAACCTTCAAAGAGCGTGATCAGGAGCTAGTTGTTGTTTTCAGCCATCTGCCACAGTGATCGTACTATCTCACCCTACTATCCCCCCATTTTCTTTTCCCGCCATATTCTTTCCCGCCATAATCTCCCGCCACTTTCTTTCCCGCCATTCTCTCCCGCCATTTTCTTTCCCGCCTTTCTCTCCCGCCATTTTCTTTCCCGCCTTTCTCTCCCGCCTTTCTCTCCCGCCATCTTCTCTTGTGAACCTATATAACCACATCCGCAGTAAGGTGGGTGAGCAGGCCCTTCTGTCCCCCCTTTCTCTCACGCCTTTCGCTCCCGCCATCCTTTCGTGGAGATGTCTCATCCTCATTATCCTTTTGATCGTAGTTTTCACTCTGGTATGTCCGATCGTCTTCTCAAACTAGCCGCCAATTTCAAGATGGATGATAGAGTAGTTCCATGGGAGGAACTCATCAGTAGTGACACCATAATGAATGAGTTGGCTCACTCATTAGCTAGGAGTGGGTGGCCTCCCAGGACATTTGAGGAGATACGAAAAGAACTTCTCAGGTTGCATGGCAGATGGCAGAAGGTCAAACTGCATAAGAGTGAATCTTACATCAGGCTTGGGAGGAAGAATTCAGATTTATGGTCAGCAGACAGTGAGGACGAAGACGACCTCTTCATGCCGAGCAGCAAGGTCAAGACTACCTCATCGTCGAAGGCCAAGAGTTCTACTTTGACAAAGGGCAAGAGATCTGCATCGACGGAGGAGGAGGATGATGCATTCATGTAGTACTGTTTTATGTAGTACTGTTGATTTAATGTTGTAGTGTTTAATTCAGTGGTAATGTTTAATTCAGTGGTAATGTTTAATTTCAGTTGGATGCATGTAGTTTAATTCAATGGTAATGTTTAATTCAGTGGTAATGTTTAATTCAGTGGTAATGTTTAATTCCGTTGTCCACACTGTAGTGACTGGCCAGACTGTAGTGACGACGCTGATTCCGATGCCCACACTGTAGTGATTGGCAGACTGTAGTGATTGGCAGACTGTAGTGATTGGCAGACTGTAGTGACGGCGCTGATTCCGATGCCCACACTGTAGTGATTGGCAGACTGTAGTGACGGCGCTGCTTTGTCTGCTTTGTATGATTCCCGCTGTCTGCGGTGCGGTGCTGTTGCTGCGGCGGACGCGCGTGTTTTATTTTCTTCTACCGACAACACAGTGCTCCTCATCTTTATATACGAGATGCCGTTGCCTGCTCTCTCTCACGCTCTTCTCTTTGCTTCTGCCCACACTGCTTGCTCTTTCTCACTCTCTTCTACATCTTCCAGCCGCACTTCAAAACACCAACGCGCTAGTCATTATGAGTTTGCCTTGCTCGGATCAAAGCATTAGGCCTACGAAAATGAAGAGTGCGACTTTGCCTCGGGGGGTGGAAGTACTTCGTTGTTGGTGTGGCGATCTCTGCAAGGTGAAGGAGGTGACGGATTTTTCAGATTGGTTGGGCATGAAGTTTTTCATGTGCGCCAATTATGAGGAAGATCCACCCGTTGCTATTTCACCGTACATCAGGCCTCCGGTATGTTTCAGTCACCAAGAATAAACACGGTGTTGATATTATTGTTGATTTGATATTTCTATTTCTATTTTTGTTGTAGTCTCCTCCGCCTCTGTGCATGTACTATCGTTGGATTGACACGAAAAAACCGGACTGGGCGGTGACCGAGATTCGTGAAAGAGGTCGTCGTGCATGGGCAAGTTTGGACTTGGAAGAGCGCCGCGCGAAGGCGGCAGCAGAGGAGAAAGCAGAGCAGGAGAGAGAGTGGCAAGAGTACTGTGTGAAGCAGAGGGCTTTTCTTGATGAGATGAAGAAGAAAAACCGAGAAGAGGGACTTAGACTGGCGGAGGTTTACCGACAGCGACAGGAGGCCCGTGAGGCTGAGAGGCAGATGAAGAAAGAAAGGGCTCGTGCAGCCAAGGAAGCAGAAGAAGCTGGTGATGGAAAAGGAAAATATCCCCGTTGGACTCAGTAGATTTATGGTATGTCCTGTCTCTGAGGGTGGTTAATGATGCGTAACCGTGTCATATCACTGTACCGATCCCAATAGGCATTGAACTCAGCCGTATCGAAATTGCGATCCTCGTCCCAAATCTGTGTCGTCGCAGTCTCCCACTCTGCAACGTACATCTGAACACGTGCCAGCCACTGAGCCATGGTCCTGTTAATCCCCTTCCTTGTGTTCCTGAAATTGCATTGTGTGTGCAATGATTAAATAATTCTTTGGTATTTCGGAATGTGAAGACCAACCAACATTGAAATACTACACATACCTGTAGACATCGTCTAACAGCCGGCGCTCAGTAGGTGGGGGCTGGGCCAACTGTCGAAGACCAAACTGTCTCATGACCCTCTGTTGGGCCATCTCCTCGACGAATACATCGAAGATGATCTTCGATTTTGTCATCCAGTAATCCCGATCTCTTGTGCATAGCTCGGAAATACCGCCGGGATATCTAGCATGTATGGCTGCCTGCGTGTACGGCTGCCAGATCACCCCAGTGTACACATCGAACTGCTCGTTCAAAGCGGTGTAGGCTCGCCTAGTCTGTTCATGAGCAAAGCTTCTCTGCACGAACAAAAAGTTATTTTCCGTCATGGTGTACATAAGAACATGGTTTACTCGACACATACCTTGCGACGTGTCCAGATCATACCAAAAGTAGGCATGTCGATGCCCTCAGCATCGAAAAGCTCGTTCGAAGGCCAAGCCTCATCCACATTTATGTTCGGTCGTGCAATAGAGAATCTCTCCCAGGACCACAGCTGTAAAAATAGAGGGCAACCAAGAAGGGCCGCCTTCTTCCCCTCTAGCCGACAGGCGTTGCACATAGCTCGGTATGTAGCCGCTAAAACCGCAGAACCCCAACTCCTCTATGTGATCTGCTCCGGGCCCGTAGCTGTAGCGATCTCTAATGCAATGGGGATGTATCGTGCGGTGCAAGTGGTGACATGATTCTCTGTGAACATCACCTTCCCGAGAAGCCACAATAGGTATGCCTCCAGGCTCCTAGTGATCTGTATCGCAGTCAATGGAACTTCTGGATACCCCGGGAACTTCTGGATCTGTAGGCAATAAGTAAAGATGGACAATTAGTAAATAGAGAATATGCAAGACAAGGGAAAGATGCAAGAGAAGAGAATATGCAAGACAAGGGAAAGATGAACAAACCTCGAATTTCCCCAACCAATCGAACTTAGGTCCGTGATGCTCCGCGGCTAATGCCGGAGCATCGGGGTAGAGATTCTGGAAACGTGCACGAAGTTGCTCCTCCCAACCATCCGGTGCCTCCAACGGTCCTATGGCATGACCCGACAAGGGTAGTCCAAGCAAAAGTGACACATCCTCGAGAGTAGGAGCCATCTCTCCCCAACGGAAGTGAAACGTGTGGGTCTCCGGCCTCCATCGATCCACTAAGCACGTGAGCAAAGAGTGGTCAATACCGACGTGTTTCTGTCGTCCACCTCTGGCCTCAACAAGACGCGCGAAAGGTAAAAGCCCAGCCCATTTCAACCTGCGTATAACACCGCACAAAGGTTCAATGATTTGTTATCGGATAAAACACCTAACAAACAAAATTAATAAAACCCGTACCTCTCAGTCCAATCCGGGTGTATCTTCCAGTCATGCTTAGGAGTGCGAGTGACTAGGGGTAACAGAGGGCGTTCGTCTAACATTCTACCACGATGGCCACTATCAATGAAAGGATCAATCAATGGTGGGCGTTCATCCTCCATTCCTGCACTTATGATAACACAGTTGCACGCACCATACAAATTTAAACAGAGTGCCACACTTAATACAGAATTTAAACAGAGTGCCACACTTAATACAGAATTAAACAGAGTGCCACACTTAATACAGAATTAAACAGAGTGCCACACTTAATACAAAATTTAAACAGAGTGCCACACTTAATACAAAATTTAAACAGAGTGCCACACTTAATACAGAATTAAACAGAGTGCCACACTTAATACAAAATTTAAACAGAGTGCCACACTTAATACAGAATTTAAACAGAATTTAAACAGAGTGCCACACTTAGTTTCTTCCTCTTCCTCCTCTCCCTCTTCTTCCTCTTCGTCCCCGGTTTCCTCGTCCACGCCCAGTCACGAAGATGGGACAATTAGGGTCCCTGTGGCCAAAATCGTTGCATAGAATGCATTGAATAGTTGGCCCTCCGGCTTCAGATTCATCCATATCATTCCGGATGCGTTGAGACTGACGTCTACCTCTGCTTGTACGCATATTCCGTGGGTCCGGAATGTACCGCCTTTCAACAGGGTTAACAGTGGTGAAGTTACCCATTGATTGAAATCCCTGCAACTCACCTGTCCAGGTATTGACCACGGACTGTTTCAGGAAATATGGAGACACGAAAGAGATTGCATCAAGTCCTAGCTGCCCGCAAGCAGCAAGTACATGAGAGCAAGGTAGATGAAGCAACTTCGGTTTGTTGCATGTGCACTCGCACGTTGGCCTGACTTCATTGCCAATTTTCACCTCATGCGTCAACACCTGATTTCCACATCCGAATTTGTTGTTAGCTAATCGGACCTCAAACCTTCTTTCTTGATTTCCGATGGGGACTACAGTGTGAGTCCTAGCTTTCCGCATCTTAGCATTCATGTACTTCATAACCCTTTCACAATAACGTGTGTTTGGGTTGTTTGTGATATGCAACTCTGCTGCTTGACGTCTATCTCTGAAATACTTCACCGTGCCATAGAAAATACCCTCAACGATTGCTGTCAGTGGCAAAGCACGGTTTCCTCTGAGGACAAAGTTATAAGTTTCAGCTAGGTTGGTAGTCATGACACCATACCTTGCTCCATGTGTGTCATGCAGCAAAGACCACCTCTCCAGAGGCTCATGCTCTATCCACTGCTCGAATGTTTTAATCGTCCTGCCAAGCCTTCTCCTAGTACCAGGTGGGTCAAATCCTGGCAAATCACAAAGCCCTACAGGTTCTTCCTCCTCGGCCGCTGGTCCTGTTGCTAACTGTGCAGCTACTGCTTCTACATGTGCCCTCACAGCTGCATCCCTTGCAGCTTTCCTGTCCCTAACATGTCTCAGAGTGCACACATTAAGTCTCTCACGTATCTTCATGTACTTCCATTCCTGGTTCTGCTTGCAGAGTTTTTTGAATAGATTCATAAGGTTCTTATTTCTGAACTGCGAGAAGAAATTGGCCCCCAGGTGACGCATGCACCAACGGCTCTGCATGTCCGGCCATGGAGTTGGCTCATCAGGAACAGGGTTTGTCAGTGTCCTTATCGCACTCAGTATACCTGCATGCCTGTCATGAAGGATGCACACATTCGGCTTATCCTTCACAACTGCTATTTTCAGTTGCCTGAAGAACCAAGTCCAACTTTCAATATTCCCGCTCTCCACAAAAGCAAATGCTAGTGGGACTACTTGATTTTGACCGTCCTGACCAATGGCGGTGAGGATCTGACCCTTGTACTTGCCAGTGAGAAATGTGCCATCTACACATATCACCGGTCTACAATGACTGAAAGCTTCGATGCATACACCGAAAGAGAAGAACAATCGATGCAACACCATCACAGTTGGGAACTCTGGCATGACCAAGTCTTGGATGTCAACATAGGTGCCTGGATTCCGGTACTGCAGTGTGCGGAGGAGACGGACAACACAGTCATATGCATCGAAATACGAACCAAATCTCTTCTCAAGCGCCATGTGCTTAGCCCTCCAAGCCTTGCCATAAGAAATTCTGTAATTGAACCTGACGAAGACTTTTGTCTGGATAGCCTTCACTTCCATCGCTTTGCTCTCCACTATCTCGCTGTAAAACAATCGAGCAATAAGCGTGGACGAAAGGTTACCATGATCTTGAGGGATATACGGAATAACACATGTGTGCTGTACGAAGTCACTGATCACCCAACTTGTGCCATACTTTGGGAGATAGCCATGCACCCTCGCGGGACAACCATCGTTCTTGCATACCATTGTCAAATATTGCTGACTAGACACGGCAGCTCTCAAAACCCTTTGCGTGGACATTGCCCACTGAGTGATTGCATCCTTCAGAGCTTCCTTGTTGGGGTACATACCACCCGTCGCAATGTTGTTCTGGTGATATTGCCAGGCAGAATCATGGCCATCATTGACGTTCATTGCAGACGAGAAGTCATGATTCCATGCTGCAGGATTAGGCACCACCTCTACGTTCTCATCTTCATCCGACTCGTCGGAATTATCAGCATGACCAATATCAACATCTGTATCTTCATCTTCCATCAGGTTTTGCATTTGGCCATCTACCTCGTCAGCATCAGCCTGGCCAACGTCATAAACATCAGCATTTCCTCCTTCTACCTGACTACTCTGCCCTGATTCGTGGCCATCATATCCAGCATTTGACGGAACATCTAACATAGATAGATGTATCCCTACACTGCTCTGGCCAGGATCATAACCGCCCTCGCCTTCAGGGGCACTGACCTCCTTCAGGACAGGAAGCACTAAGGCGCAAGGATTTACGATCCTTTTTGCACATCCTTCCAACCAGCGCACCCACTGAGAGTCCCGCTCGATTGGCCTCAAATAAAAGAAAATGTTCGAACTTGACCGGCTCCACAATGCATGAACACCGACGGTATGAGTTCCAGTATTATACCCTAAACATCTTGTCAACCACTCTGTCAACTGACCAACAGACCATGTTTGAGGGGCACTAATTGGAACCACTATGTTCTCGAACTCGCTAAGATCAACTCCCAACTGATTTGTTTGGACGGTACCATGACCGTAGAAAAAAGTGAACTTCACTACATCTGACATATCTGCTGACCTAAAATATTCAACATGGATAACTATTAAACAGCAAGTCAAACATATAATATATTATGGGATATTATCGGTGCACTTAAAATTATTCATAAACTGAAATATCAGACATATAAAAATATTCCGGAATATTACCGGTCAGGGCCGGCCCTGAGGGGGGGCAGGGGGGGCGGCCGCCCCGGGCCCCTCAAATCCAGGGGCCCCCTCGCCAGGTAATCAGCAGGTAGCAGTGTAGGTACACGAAGATTACACTGTATTGTTTTCCTTCCTCTCTCCTTAATCGTGAGAGTTCGCTGGCCTGCACATTCACTGGGCCTAGCCCAAGTAGTAGTAGCTACGTGCTGCCGTGCTGGAGTCGTATTTCCGAACAGTAAAAACTGGAGCGCCTGATGGCCTAATTAACGAACGCAGCGTCACACGGATCGTACCCTAGCAGGCGCCGCCTACTTCACCTCCTGCCCAAATCGCGACAGATACACCCGGGAAGTTTGCCAAGATCTAGTCCAGGTGACGCGACTATGCGCCGGAGCCGCCGGCACACCGGCGCTGCGCGTAGTCCGCGGCCGTGAGCATTTCGGCCGCTCGACATCTTCCATCGTATAGGTATTGGTAAATGTTATGGTTTTGTAGTTTGATAATGATGTTCTTATGGTAGATCTCAAATAGATTTTAAGCAGAGTAGATTCTTTGATTAATCAAAAATCAGTTATCACAAAATTATTCTTGATTCACTGATTTACACAACTGGTAAGAAAAAGTGTGCACTGTTGTAGTATTCTTTGATTTATTTTTTTAAGATACAAAAGAATATTTTGCATATCATTAGTATGGATTTACTCATATCTTAATTTCTCGGATACTGTTATTTAGAAAAGCAATCTTACAACTAGTCAGTCCAAGAACTTCGGCCGCAAAAAAAAGTTCTATTCTTAGAGTCTCCTGCCTCCAAACCTTTGGTATCTCAAACGTATAGTGTACTAGTATAGTTGTAGTAAGCATACAATTAAACATGACTTTGTATTTCTATAAAGATGTCTTGGGATAGACATACACGCCTTTGTTTTTTTTCCCACAACCATCATATATATACCTCTGGCTAGTCGTGAGATCACAATGACAGTGATTTCTTTTTTCTTTTTTCTTGAGGAAAGATTTCTTGTGTTTATTGATAACATCTTCATATATATACGTATTGAATATTAGTGATATGATATTTATGTAAAGGGCCCCAAATTTTGGTTTCGCCCCGGGCCCCCAAAATCTCAGGACCGGCCCTGTTACCGGTCACCTAAATATTACCGGTCACCAAAATATTAACGGACAACTATATATTACCGGACGCCTAAATATTACCGGTCACCTAAGTATTACCGGACACCTAAATATTAACAGACAACTAAATATTACCGGTCACCTAAATATTACCGGACACCTAAATATTTGACATCTAAATATTACCGAATCAACTAAATATGTTACGATATATTACCGAACCAACTAAAATATTGCACAACTAATATGACAGACAAAATGTAACTTGTATTATACCCTTGAAGCGTGCGAAGCAACGACGAACGGCGGCCCTTCTCCACGTGCAGCACCCCCTCCTCCACCACCTCCTCCTCCACGTGCAGCACCCCCTCCTCCACCACCTCCTCCTCCACGAAAATGTTCACCACCACCACAGACTATCCCATGACGAGATCGAGGTTTCCCTTGACTCCTCCAACCATGTACAATGCAACTACGGTGGAAAATTTGCAAAAAAGTGGTTGAATCTTGTGTATAAATTGGGACTAGTTTCGGAGTGGAGAGAAGAAGTGAAGAGGAGCAAAGGAGAGAAAGAAGAGAGGAAGAAGAAGGCTCGGGGCGCTGTGTTACCCGTGGCTGCAACAGTCGGCTTATAGCAAGCCGACTGGCCAGCTGTCGGCTTATAGGAAGCCGACTGAACACAGTCGGCCGCGGTGACGTGCTCGCACCAACGATTGGTCGCCACGCGGCAGAATCGTTACCTGTCAGCTTCCTATTGGCCGAGTGGCGGCTGTCGGCTTTCTACAGGCCGAATGAGCCCAGTCGGCCTCCTAAACACCGACGGTGTATTATTTTTGCAAATATTTCATACCGCGTATTATTTTTCAAATTTATTAAAAAATATGTATTATTTAAAAAAAATTAGCTAAGAATCGCACCGTTGTTCACGCCAGTTTTAACGATCTGAGGTTTCTATATATTACAGGGATGGGGATTAGCATGACGGTGTACGTGTTCCCAGTACTGTTGGTGTATGTTGTTGCGTGCGTTTACCTGCATTTGCACAAGGGGACCCAACGCTTTGACGTAAACCGGCGCCCCATGGCCATGGCCGCGGAGTTCGACTTCAAGGCGTACATGGAGGAACGGGCGGTGGCCGTGAACAGCGCGCTGGACGCGGCCGTCTCAGCCGGCAAGGCCCCGGTGCCGCTCCACGACGCGATGCGCTACGTGCTGCTGTCCGGGGGCAAGCGCGTGCGCCCGGCCCTATGCCTGGCCGCCTGCGGCGTGGCCGGCGGGCGCGAGGCCTGGGCGATGCCTCCCGCCGCCGCTGTGGAGATGGTGCACACCATGTCGCTCATCCACGACGACCTCCCCTGCATGGACGACGACCATCTCCGCCGCGGCAAGCCCACCGTCCACGTTGTGTACGGCGAACCCATCGCCGTGCTCGCTGGTGATGCCCTGCTTGCGCTCGCCTTCCGGCTTATGGCCAGCCTGAGCTCTTATCCTCCGGACATTAACCCCGAAAAGCACACCGCCCGAGTCGTCCGCGCCATTGGTGAGCTCGCGCGCTGCATCGGATCGGAGGGCCTCGTCGCCGGCCAGGTCAGCACATTCTATTCTATTCGATTTCGTCACTGAAAAAGTACAAATTGGGAATGTTCTAATTCTGTGAATCGTTTGTCATTCTAAGTAAGAAGGATGATTTGCATAGGTATCTCCGTACATTTGAATTAGAAATTGAAATTATCCTCTTTAACATATATAGATCCTGCCACGCAGAAGTTGTCACATTTCTCCAAAATATAATGGGTGTCTACTTTTTGTTAGGTTGTTGATCTGGAGATGACTGGCTCAACTGAGAATGTACCTCTTCACCGCCTTGAATACATCCATCTCCACAAGACTGCGGCATTGCTTGAGGCCTCAGTGGTCATTGGTGCAATCATTGGGGGTGGCTCCGAGGACCAGATTGAGCGGTTGCGGAAGTATGCGAGATCAATTGGGTTGCTGTTCCAGGTGGTTGATGACATACTTGATGTGACCAAATCATCAGAGGAGCTAGGGAAGACAGCAGGGAAGGACTTGGCGAGTGACAAGACGACATATCCAAAGTTACTAGGGTTGGAGAAATCACGGGAGTTTGCAGAAAACTTGCTCTGTGATGCAAAGGAGCAACTTGCTGATTTCGACCAAGACAAGGCAGCACCACTATTGTCTTTGGCCAATTATATTGCCTATCGGCAGAACTAAGGTGATGGTTGGTTAATCGATCTGTTGTCCGTTGTTGATCTGCAACTTTGTAAGATCATTAAGTCTTCTTGGGTTTGAGGAATATCTAAATTCTTTCTCAGATATATACCAGTTTAGTTTTCTACCGTTGTGTCATGAGCATATGGTCATGATAATATTTAGGTGAGAAATGCCACACGATCGAGCTTGTTGTTGCCAAATGCTAATGTGCCATTGAGATAAGCAAGACATTATAATGGGAATCAACCTTTGTGTCTTAGTAGCTAATTGCCCGTGTGTTGCAACGGTGCATACATATTCTAGTGGTTCAACACCAATCGTGTCTGACATATACCTTACACCACCATATTCTAATGCAACAAGTGATTTGATTTGATTTGATTGAGTTAATGCAAAGATTTGATTTGATTGAGTTAATGCAAAAGATTTGATTTCATTTGATTGCCCATGTTCGAGATATAGCTAGAATGATTTAATTCGATTTGATTGAGTTAACGCAATTATCTTACACCCACCAATGGGGGCGATGTAAAAGATTTGATTTGATTTGATTGAGTTAAGGCAGGACGTGGGGGAGCGGAGGCTTCACCAATGGACGTATGACCACCAAGTCCCCCCCTTTAATAGTAGAGATACTGTCTGGATCTGGATGATAATAAATCGATTGATTTTGAAAGAATAACATTTTATTTCTTTCTTTTTCTTTGTGTGACAATTGCAAGCATCACAATATTGCTATGGTCCTTGCTAGCTAGTATGTTCAGCGAGAAATGGCATATCAAAGTCATGCTTTTCTATCTGAGGTACTTCCTCCGTTCCAAACTATAGTCCCTCTGTCCTGAAAATCTTGTCCATCAAATGAATGTATCTAGCACCAAGTTAGTGCTAGATACATCCATTTGAGGGACAAGCTTGGGACAAGTTTTTTTGGACGGAGGGAGTACATATTTTTTTTCGAAATTCAAGCTTTGTAAAGTTTGACCAAGTATGTACTCTCTCTGTTCACAAATATAAGATGTTTTGGATATTTCAATATGGACTACATATGGACTGAAATGAGTGAACAAACACATTAAAACATGTCTATATACATCCGATTCAGAAAAAAGCTAGAACATCTTATATTTGTGAACGGAGTGAGTAGATGTTAGGCAAACAGAATATCAAGGATATTCTTGATATTCTGTTATCCCTTCCCATACTTAGCGCCTGCCGTAATTAGTGAAATCACGCCATTATGAAGAAGGATTGTAATTGGGATTGTTGCCTTGTACGTCTCGTGTAATCTGCTATATATTTGAGATAACAGGAAGGTCAGGATTGTGGCCTCTATTCACATTTCACAAGGGCCTCCTCGGCTGGGCCTCCGGCTTGCTCCGCTGGCGCAGATACGGCCTCCCGGACGCGCACGTCTCCTGTGCGGGCGGACGCGCCGGTCTCGCCCGAGCTGGCAGCATCTCCTGCGCACGCGGGCGCGCCGGTCTCGCCCGAGCTGGTGGCCTCTCCTACGCACACGGACGCGCAGCGCCTTCCCCGGTTCCCAAATCAGTTCGGGGTGCTCTCAAAGATCTACACTGGTTCGCTGCCATGACAGATGAGTACAACGCCCTCGTCACCAACAACACTTGGGATCTTGTGTGTCCGCTCTCCAACGCCAACATCGTCTCCGGCAAATGGATTTTTCGCCACAAGTTCCACCCTGACGGCTCCCTCAAATGGTACAAGGCACGTTGGGTTCTTCGTGGTTTCTCGCAAGAACAAGGCATTGATTTCGACGAGACATTCAGCCCGGTCGTCAAACCGGCCACCATACACGTTATCCTCTCCATCGCTCTCTCCCTCAACCGGAGTGTTCATCAACTCGATGTGAAGAACGCTTTCCTCCATGCATAGTTTTAAATAGCCGGCTATAGCCAGGCTATAGCCCCGCTATAGCCTTTGGCACATGCTGCGGCTAAGTGCATTAGCCCAGCTATGTAGTGTTAGAACTTTTAAATAGCCGGCTATAGCCAGGCTATAGCTGTTTTCACAGGGTGCGGCTATTTGGCTTAGCCGGCTATTTAAAACTTTGCCTCCATGGTACTCTCTCTGACGTGGTCTATTGTCGTCAACCTACCGGCTTCGTGGACGACACTCGACCGGATCACGTGTGCCGTCTCAACCGTTCCCTCTACGGCCTGAAGCAAGCGCCCCGAGCCTGGTACCAATGTGACAGCCCGAGACCGATGCTCCAGATGCCTTCCATTTATTTCGTTGTCATCGTGTGATTTATTTGTTTGTTGCATTCATCATCGCATCATTCGCATTGCATCGGCACTTCGTTGTCGTCATTTTTCAAAACTGCATCCGTTCGTAGTTGCCGCTTCTCCCTGTTGCCTTTCGTTTCAAGACCAACCACACTTGCATGCGCCCGCGGCATCGTAAAATATTGTTTTCTAATTGGGAAAAAAACGTTCTCGGAATGGGTTGGAAGTTGGCGTGCGGTCTCAATATATTGTAGGTAGACCGCCTGCCAAATTTCGTCGCATTCGGAGATCGTTTGATAGCCCAACCATTATACTATAACGGCACTATAGCCGGTCAAATCGCAGACGTTTTCGGTATTGCAAAAACTCGTTGCCGGGATGCCATCTTCCCTCTCATCTCAACCTAACCCACCTACACAACCCACTTCAGCCCACCTAGCCCTCCTACACCTTTCCCTCTGTCCGGAACCGTCCGATCTCGATCGGAGGGCTCCGAAACTCTCCCTAAACCCCCCTTATGTCTATAAATGGACAGCCCCTCCTCCAAAACTGGAAAACCTAGCCTTCCTCCTCGAAATCCGCGCTGCTCCCACTCCTCCGCCGCCACTTGGCGCGTCGCCACCAGCCAGCGCCGCCCCCTGTCTCCCTCCTCGCGCAGGGCCTGCGAGCCCAGATCAGGCCCTGGAAGCCCATTGGGGAGCGACCGCCCGTACGCCGCTACCTCCGCGCCTTGTCCCGATCCAGGAGGAGAGGAGCTCCTCCCGATCCAGAGCTCCGTCGCCTCCCTCGCGCCCTGAGCCGGCGTACCCCGTCCTCGCCGCCGGCAACCTCCGCCATCAGGCCGCGCCCCTGCCCGTCTCCTTACTTCCTTCTCTTTTCTTTCCCTCTCTCACGATCTCTCTCCTTCTCTGTCTCCTTCACAGGGACCCCGCCGCCATGGCCGTTGGAGAAGCTCCATCGGACCCCCTCGCCTCCTAGCCGCTGCTGCCCTCACCTCGCCTCGGGTCTGCGGATCCCGCCGCCGTTCACGCCCCTCCGTCCATCTCCAGCGCCCAAGTTCGTTCCCGGCCTCCCGACGCCAAGCCGTCGGCCGCCATGGATGCTCGCGCCACTGGCCACCTCCGAACGCCTCCCGCAGCCATCCATCGCTGGATCCGGGCTCCGCCGTGCTGGATCTCTCCAACCCCGACCCGCCTTCCTCGCGGGAGAGCACCCCGCCGCAAGTCCCGTCAGCCGCTGGCCTCGAGCTCGAGCACCTGCACGAGGGAGCACGATGCCCAGCCGTTCGCCTCCTCTTCTTCATTGACGAGCGCCTGGACCGCGATGTCCCTGCTCCGCCTCGTCCCTCGATCCAAACGGAGCGCCTGCCCCCGTCATCCATCTTCGTCCCGCTCCGCTCCGTCCCGCTTCGTGCCGTCCAGCGGGCCTTGGCCCATGGTGAGCAGCCACCCAGTCCCTCGCCCTGTTCACTGCTTAGTATGTTGCGCCCGCTGCTGCTGGCCCGATTCACTCCAGATTTCAGCCCGTTCATGTTTTTTTTCCTCTGTGCGAATTTAGCTATTATGTCCAGGAATTACTGTTTTACAGAAAACCCCTCTAATTTCATGCATATAATAACTAATTAACCGTGCATTGGTTTAAACATGTCATATATGTAAAATGCTTATAATTTCATGTTGTTTCATAATATCCAACTTTCATCCATGTTAAAAATGTTTAAAATTGCTGTTTGCATTAAATTGCTAAATGACATGTTAAAATGGTTTATTTCGTAACTAAATAACCGTAGCTCCGAATTAAATAAACATTATATGTAAATGGTGTAGAAAAACGTGTAGATTAAGATGGTGCACTTACTTTTCCTGTTTAACAACATTAAAATTGTGTTTTAGGCAGAACAGTACCAAATTCAAAAATTACATATGGGGATTTTCTGGAATTGTTATTTGTGTTTCCGGCCTCATTTAAAATTGCCTAAATAGATAATTTAATTATGCTTCACCTCTTGCCATGTTAACCAACATTTTAATCTTGTCATGTGCATAAACGATAGTGAACTAAATAATTGTTGTGGAGTTTCGTCAATGTGCAACTCGTTGCATATTGAGTTTCACTTAAAATGTGTAGTATTTGGTTGTTGCATCTTGCCATGCCATGCCTCATTAAATCGTACATGCATCATACTTGATTGTGCAATATGCCATGATTATGCTTGTGTGTTTACCATGTTGTTTCCTTCTTTCCGGTTGTGCTTCTTCTCGATAGTCCGGTTACGTTGCGAAGTGTGAGGATTCGTTCGACTACGCGTGTTCATCTTCTTCATGGATTCGATCTTCTTCCTAGCGGGATTTCAGGCAAGATGATCATGACCTTGGATATCTCTACTATCTTTGCTTGCTAGTTGTCTCGTTACTATCGCTATGTCGCGCTTCCTACCACATATAAGTCAGCCTCCCATATGCCATGAAACATCCTCTAACCTTCCACCATCCCAGCAAACCGTTGTTTGGCTATGTTATTGCTTTGCTCAGCCCCTTTCTTATAGCGTTGCTAGTTGCAGGTGCAGTTGCAGGTTGTTCCATGTGGGGACATGGAAATCATGGGATATCACAATATCTCTTATTTAATTAATGCATCTATATTCTTGGTTGTGGGTGGAAGGCTTGGCCTTTTGCCTGGTGTTTTGTTCCACTCATGCCACCCTAGTTTTCGTAATACCGGTGTTATGTTCCATGTTGAGCGCTTCCAACACATGTGGGGCATATGGGAACCCCCCTGATCATTCGTTTTAGGATAAACTTCTCCAGCAAGGCCCAACATTGGTTTTACCATTTGCCTAATAACAACTAAAATTAGCATAGGGACTTTCCGGACCCCGTGGATAATTAATCAACAACCCGGGCCAGTGCTCCTATGAGTGTTGGTCCAAAACAGAGCACCTTGCGGCGCCCCCTTGGAAACTTGGGTCTCAGCTAACCGTAAGCTTAGCTTATCCGCCGTGTCCTGAGAACAAGATACGCGACTCCTATCGGGATCGTCGACACGCCGGGAGGTCTTGCTGGTTTAGTTTTACCTTTTACGAGTGGCTTGTCCACCGGGATTCCTTATCGTAAGCATCGTGTTATCATGGTGTGAGGATGTTCCATCGGATGCGTGTGGTAATTTATAATGGACTACTTGGAGCACCCCTGCAGGGTTAAATCTTTTGCGAAGCCGTGCCCGCGGTTAGGTGGCACTTGGAAATTTATAACCTCCGGTTGCAGATAACTTGACACTAATTCTAATTAAAATACACCAACCGCGTGCGTAACCGTGATCATCTCTTTTCAAGGAAGTTCGAGAAAAGAACACGGTGGGGTTATGTTTGACTCGTAAGTAGGTGTTCAGGATCACTTCTTGATCATTACTAGTTGCGACCGTTTATGCGTAGTTTACTCTTCTTATTCTTGTACTCATAAGTTAGCCACCATACAATGCTTAGTGCTTGCTGCAACCTCACCACTTAACCATTCCATACCCGTTAAGCTTTGCTAGTCTTGATACCCATGGTAATGGGATTGCTGAGTCCTTGTGGCTCACAGATTACTACAACAACAGGTGCAGGTATAGGTTAAGCGATGCTTTGACATGAGCGCGATGCATGTTTGCTTTTGGAGTTCTTCTTCTGCTTCTTCTTCTTCATCGATCATAGGATGGGTTCCCGGTTGGCAGCCTGGGATTAGCAGGGTGGATGTCGTTCTTCTTTTTCGTTTGATTTCATCCGTAGTTGGATCCTGCTCTTCTGTATGATGATTGCTATGTATTGATGTATTCATGTATTCATGCTGTAGTTTGTGGCGAGTGTAAGCCTTTATCTGGTATTCTCATCTATTCAGTACATGGTATGTTGTAATGATATCCACCTTGCGAAGCGTCTCTGATATGCGCTTCTATCCTTAGTGAGATTTTCTAGTCCCTTGAGAATAGGACCGCATATTGGGCGTGACAAGTTGGTATCAGAGCCTCTACCGACCGCAGGAGCACCCTTGATTGATCGAACCGTTGACGAGTCTAGAAAAGAAAAACTATTTTGAGTCTAGTTATATATCGGAGAGTAGGAATTCTTTTTACTCCTTATCCCCTTCGTCGCTCTGGTGAGGAATTGTGACGTAGGTGTTTTGATTCTACTACTCTTCTCACTCATTTTTTTTAGGATCACGCGGGTATTTTTGGAATTGTTGCGATATCGGTGTGACAGAATTCTGTTCTTGGTGCCTCCTGACCGTATGGATTGGACCTGGGGAGTTGAGCTCCAAGGGGTTCTTGTCACATTCGCTATCGTTTCAGTTCCTGAATACCAGAGGACGCCAACATCGAAATGCTTCTATACTTTTTGTGGTGGCAAATAGTGCCATGACTTTTCCCCAGTACTGAAGGAGATAGCTCGGATGATCCACTATGACTAGTATCGCTGTGTTTTCGAAGGTCTGAGGTAGACTAATTTGTGAAGTTTCTCGGTCGTGTGTTGAGGGTTGCGGATGCGGTTGCACCTGATTAGGTTGTTGTCTGCTGAGTAGGTTCCTGGATCCGCAACCTGATCGCATAACCAAGAAGTTTCGGGAATTCTTAGTTGGGAATTCAAGTAGTTACCTAGGATATCTTTCCGACAGATGCATGATATGAGATTGGGGTTCGACGTCTAGTGGTCTGCCTGTACACGGTCGTTTTTACAGTGGTCTCGTGGTGTCTTAAAGAGCCCTTGTAGCTTTGCTACGGCTCGGGGATGTTTCGTATGTCAAGGGCAGCAATGTACTTGATGGTCGCTATACGATCGAGCCCATGTGGGCCCCACCACAAAAATTTCGGATGAAATTTCTATCATATGTTTGTTCCGGCTTATTCTGCAAGCCAAATCCTTTGTTTTGTTTTGAGTTGCGGTATACGAGTTGCTTCGAAGTCAAGTGTGAATTCCATATCTTTCCTAAGCGGTGTTCTCATATTTCTATGTGAATACTAATCCTTTTGACCGATCGTATTGTCATGGAAATTTCTTTTCAACCGGTGTGCTTCTCTTCGAGTTAATTCAATCTTCTTCACCATTTACAAGATCAATTCTCAGTTTTTCTCACCGGTGTTCATCTCATCCGTCCCAAGTTGTCTTTATTTTCCCACCCTCCCACCCTTTTCTTCGCGGAGTTAAAATTCCCAAATCAAGTATCCATTTTATTCATTTGAAGTATCTTCATTCTTTCGTTCGGTGTTCTTTTCTGGTGATTCTCTCGTGAAGATGCTCAGGAGCTACAAGTTCATCATTCTTCGCTCTCGTTTTCTTCTCCGGTGGTCTAAATTCAAGCTTACGGTGTTGATCATACCCCTTTCCTCGTTTCAAATGCTTTCCCATGCCGGTGCACCTCTTAATCATTCACCTCTCCCTATTCTTCCCCGGAGTGCTGAAATTATCCCAGAAGATTCATGTTTCCATTCAAGATCCGTTCGAGCTATTTCGAGGTTGTCATTTCATTCAAGCCATTCAAATCAACCGGTGCAATCTCGCTTTCCGAGCATTCGTTCCAACGGTGTTTCTTTTGAGTGGGCCCATAACCCACAGGTCTTTTCTCAGGATCTTACCTGGCTCCTCTAATTTTTCCCGGTGCTATTCTCAAATTCTTTCAAAGTTTGACGTATGAATGGATTCCATCAGTCAATTGCCTTCTCCAAGATCGCTTTCAAATTCTTGTCATATTTGGCCCAACCAATCTATTCTTCATTTACCCGGAGTATCTCAAAAATCTTCATGGTGGTTCTCGTCGTTGTTCATAGCTTTGAAGACCGAAGAAGAATTTCTTCTAAATCTTGTCCGTTCTCTTGAAGATCCGTGGTTGAAGCTTGTTGCTATCCTCTCAAATTGCTTCGATCGTGAGAAATTCTTTTCATACCCATCCGAAGCATTTCAGGAGTGTTTCGTTTTGATTATCCGAAGGTCATCATTTCAGAATTCTTCATTCTCAATGTTCAGCTCTTGTTCTCTAATTCTTCCGGGTGCTTCGTTCAACTATTCTTTAATCAGCTCGTGATCTCTTCATTCTCTTGTATCTAAATTCCCTCAAGTATCTTCGTCCGTTTCTAATTCTTCCCGGTGATTCGTTCTCTTTTCTTCGTTCATTTTCAATTCTTACGATGGTTCATTCAAGATTTATCTTCCGTTGTTATCATATCAATTCATTCATTGTTTCTAAAATCCTACCGGTGTTTCCTCGAAGATTTCGTCAAGTTGGCGCTATATATCTCGTCAATTTTTTTTAAGCAGAGTAAGTGGCATGCAAAATCCATTGCTTTTCATCAATTTAAATTGATGAAGGATAATCATAACATAATTCTTATTCTTGTTTCATGGAGGTGATTTAATTCCTTCTTCCGGAGTTCGTTCATGATATCGTGTCTCAATTCAATTCGCTTCATCTTTTCGTTTTCGGAGTTCCAAGTTTTTCTCGGTTGTCTTGTCACGAAGCTCCATCTAAATCATCACAATGTGTCATCTTGTTCTTTTTCAACCTTCGTTTCTATCATCCTTTTGTTTACCGGAGTTCTTCATTGTGGTTCGTTAAGGATTTAATTCATTCTCGAAGTGTTCTTCGATGAGCTCAAGCATTCTTCATATTGCATTCCGAAGTGCAAATCCTTTCTACCTTGTCTTTTGAGGTGGTGTTATGTCTTTCTTGACAATGTCCCTTCGTGTTTCATGATTCATAAGTTGTCAGGAATGAGATATTTAAACCCATCAGTTTTCTCTTCGTTCAGGAATGAGTTATCTTGGGTTATATTTCACCTAAAGCTTTCCCTGAGGAATGTTGCTATTGTGGTGCTTATCAATGATCCAAGTTTCTCCTTATCTTCTCGGTGAAAGAGGTTTTCATCTCTTCGAGATCTCAAGCAATCAATTGTTTCCGCTAGTGGCCTGTTGTCACCTTATAATATTGAGATGTTTACCATAAGCCCATAACAAGCTTATTCTTTTCGTTGTTGATTTTCCAACAACTCCGTTCATTCTTTCGTTGTAAGGATGCTTTTCAAATTCAATGGTGAGAGAAGTTGTCATTTACTTCTCCGTTCTTTTCTTTCCAACGATCTAGCTTCTATTCTTTTGTTCCGGAGTCATTATGATGTTGCTCTCTTCAACCCATTATCTCGTTTCGCCAAGATCATGTTCATTTCCTTGCTTATCCATTTAATCGGAGTGCTGTCCAAATTCTTTCTTCCTTATTCCTTATCCATCTCATTTTAATCGGAGTGGTTTCATACACTATCTTACCCCTTGAGAGCTTGGTTCCGTTGTACTCCTTGTTCCTCTTGTCTAACGGAGAGTTTTCAATTTCGTTCATCTCCGTCGTATCATTTCTTCAAGTTTTTCAACCTCTCAAGGTTCTTTGGTTTTACTCGTCTGTCAAAGAAGCAACTTAGTTTGACCTCTTCCTCTTCCTCTTCTCATTCCTAAGATCTCGGGGTGAGATCTATTGTAAGTGGGGGAGTGTTGTGACAGCCCAAGACCGATGCTCCAGATGCCTTCCATTTATTTCGTTGTCATCGTGTGATTTATTTGTTTGTTGCATTCATCATCGCATCATTCGCATTGCATCGGCACTTCGTTATCGTCATTTTTCAAAACTGCATCCGTTCATAGTTGCCGCTTCTCCCTGTTGCCTTTCGTTTCAAGACCAACAACACTTGCACGCGCCCGCGGCATCGTAAAATATTGTTTTCTAATTGGGAATAAAACGTTCTCGGAATGGGTTGGAAGTTGGCGTGCGGTCTCAATATATTGTAGGTAGACCGCCTGCCAAATTTCGTCGCATTTGGAGGTCGTTTGATAGCCCAACCGTTATACTATAACGACACTATAGCAGGTCAAATTGCAGACATTTTCGGTATTGCAAAAACTCGTTGCCGGGATGCCATCTTCCCTCTCATCTCAACCTAGCCCATCTACACAGCCCACTTCAGCCCACCTAGCCCTCCTACACCTTTTCCTCTGTCCGGAAACGTCCGATCTCGATCGGAGGGCTCCGAAACTCTCCCTAAACCCCCCTTCTGTCTATAAATGGACATCCCCTCCTCCAAAATTGGAAAACCTAGCCTTCCTCCTCGAAATCCGTGCCACTCCCACTCCTCTGCCGCCACTTGGCGCACCACCACCAGCCAGCGCCGCCCCCTGTCTCCCTCCTCGCGCAGGGCCTGCGAGCCCAGATCAGGCCCTGGAAGCCCATTGGGGAGCGACCGACCGTACGCCGCCGCCTCCGCGCCTTGTCCCGATCCAGGAGGAGAGGAGCTCCTCCCGATCCAGAGCTCCGTCGCCTCCCTCGCGCCCTGCGCCGGCGTACCCCATCCTCGCCGCCGGCAACCTCCGCCATCAGGCCGCGCCCCTGCCCGTCTCCTTACTTCCTTCTCTTTTCTTTCCCTCTCTCACGATCTCTCTCCTTCTTTGTCTCCTTCATAGGGACCCCGCCGCCATGGCCGTTGGAGAAGCTCCACCGGACCCCCTCGCCTCCTAGCCGCTACTACCCTCACCTCGCCTTGGGTCTGCGGATCCCGCCGCCGTTCACGCCCCTCCGTCCATCTCCAGCGCCCAAGTTCGTTCCCGGCCTCCCGACGCCAAGCCGCCGGCCGCCATGGATGCTCGCGCCGCCGGCCACCTCCAAACACCTCCCGCAGCCATCCATCGCCGGATCCGGGCTCCGCCGTGCCGGATCTCTCCAACCCCGACCCGCCTTCCTTGCCAGAGAGCACCCCGCCGCAAGTCCCGTCAGCCACTGGCCTCGAGCTCGAGCACCTGCACGAGGGAGCACGATGCCCAGCCGTTCGCCTCCTCTGCTTCATTGACGAGCGCCTGGACCGCGATGTCCCAGCTCCGCCTCGTCCCCGAATCCAAACGGAGCGCCTGCCCCCGTCATCCATCTTCATCCCGCTCCGGTCCGTCCCGCTTCGTGCCGTCCAGCGGGCCTTGGCCCATGGTGAGCAGCCACTCAGTCCCTCGCCCTGTGCACTGCTTGGTATGTTGCGCCCGTTCACTCCAGATTTCAGCCCGTTCATGTTTTTTTTCTCTGTGCGAATTTAGCTATTATGTCCAGGAATTACTGTTTTACAGAAAACCCCTCTAATTTCATGCATATAATAACTAATTAACCGTGCATTGGTTTAAACATGTCATATATGTAAAATGCTTCTAATTTCATGTAGTTTCATAATATCCAACTATCATCCATGTTAAAAATGTTTAAAATTGCTGTTTGCATTAAATTGCTAAATGACATGTTTAAATGGTTTATTTCGTAACTAAATAACCGTAGCTCCGAATTAAATAAACTTTATATGTAAATGGTGTAGAAAAATGTGTAGATTAACATGGTGCACTTACTTTTCCTGTTTAACAACATTAAAATTGTGTTTTAGGCAGAACAGTACCGAATTCGAAAATTACATATGGGGATTTTCCGGAATTGTTCTTTGTGTTTCCGGCCTCATTTAAAATTGCCTAAATAGATAATTTAATTATGCTTCACCTCTTGCCATGTTAACAAACATTTTATTCTTGTCATCTGCATAAACGAGAGTGAACTAAGTAATTGTTGTGGAGTTTCGTCAAGGTGCAACTCGTTGCATATTGAGCTTCACTTAAAATGTGTAGTATTTGGTTGTTGCATCTTGCCATGCCATGCCTCATTAAACCGGACATGCATCATACTTGATTGTGCATTATGCCATGATTATGCTTGTGTGTTTACCATGTTGTTTCCTTCTTTCCGGTTGTGCTTCTTCTCGATAGTCCGGTTACGTTGCGAAGTGTGAGGATTCGTTCGACTACGCGTGTTCGTCTTCTTCATGGATTTGATCTTCTTCCTAGCGGGATTTCAGGCAACATGATCATGACCTTGGATATCTCTACTATCTTTGCTTGCTAGTTGTCTCGTTGCTATCGCTATGTCACGCTTCCGACCACATATAAGTCAGCCTCCCATATGCCATGAAACAGCCTCTAACCTTCCACCATCCTAGCAAACCGTTGTTTGGCTGTGTTTCCGCTTTGCTCAGCCCCTTTCTTATAGCGTTACTAGTTGCAGGTCCAGTTGTAGGTTGTTCCATGTGGGGGCATGGAAATCATGGGATATCACAATATCTCTTATTTAATTAATGCATCTATATACTTGGTTGTGGGTGGAAGGCTCGGCCTTTTGCCTGGTGTTTTGTTCCACTCATGCCGCCCTAGTTTCCTTAATACCGGTGTTATGTTCCATGTTGAGCACTTCTAACACATGCGGGGCATATGGGAACCCCCCTGATCATTCGTTTTAGGATAAACTTCTCCAGCAAGGCCCAACATTGGTTTTACCATTTGCCTAATAACAACTAAAATTAGCATAGGGACTTTCCGGACCCCGTGGATAATTAATCAACAACCCGGGCTAGTGCTCCTCATGAGTGTTGGTCCAAAACAGAGCACCATGCGGCGCCCCCTTGGAAACTTGGGTCTCAGCTAACCGTAAGCTTAGCTTATCCGCCGTGTCCTGAGAATGAGATACGCGGCTCCTATCGGGATCGTCGACACGCTGGGAGGTCTTGCTGGTTTAGTTTTACCTTTTACGAGTGGCTTGTCCACCGGGTTCCTTATCATAAGCATCGTGTTATCATGGTGTGAGGATGTTCCATCGGATGCGTGTGGTAATTTATAATGGACTACTTGGAGCACCCCTGCAGGGTTAAATCTTTCGTGCCCGCGGTTATGTGGCACTTGGAAATTTATAACCTCCGGTTGTAGAGAACTTGACACTAATTCTAATTAAAATACACCAACCGCGTGCGTAACCGTGATCGTCTCTTTTCAAGGAAGTTCGAGAAAAGAACACGGTGGGGTTATGTTTGACTCGTAAGTAGGTGTTCAGGATCACTTCTTGATCATTACTAGTTGCGACTGTTTATGCGTAGTTTACTCTTCTTATTCTTGTACTCGTAAGTTAGCCACCATACAATTCTTAGTGTTTGCTGGAACCTCACCACTTAACCATTCCATACCCGTTAAGCTCTGCTAGTCTTGATACCCATGGTAATGGGATTGCTGAGTCCTCGTGGCTCACAGATTACTACAACAACAGGTGCAGGTACAGGTTAAGCGATGCTTTGACGTGAGCGCGATGCATGTTTGCTTTTGGAGTTCTTCTTCTGCTTCTTCTTCTTCGTCGATCATAGGATGGGTTCCCGGTTGGCAGCCTAGGATTAGTAGGGTGGATGCCGTTCTTCTTTTTCGTTTGATTTCATCTATAGTCGGATCCTGCTCTTCTGTATGATGATTGCTATGTATTGATGTATTCATGTATTCATGCTGTAGTTTGTGGCGAGTGTAAGCCTTTATCTGATATTCTCGTCTATTCAGTACATGGTATGTTGTAATGATATCCACCTTGCGAAGCGTCTCCGATATGCGCTTCTTTCCTTAGTGGGATTTTTGAGTCCCTTGAGAATAGGAACACATATTGGGCGTGACAACCAACGCTTTGCTCATTTCATCGCCACTGTTGGTTTCACCTGCTCCAGATCGGACACCTCGCTCTTCGTCCTACACGACGCATCGGGCACGGCATTTCTACTACTCAATGTCGATGACATCATCCTCACGGCTTCTTCACCGACGCTTCATGCTAACGTCATCGCCGCCCTCAGCTCCGAGTTCGCCATGACTGACATGGGCGACCTCCACTACTTCCTCGGCGTGGCGGTTCGACGCGACTCGTCTGGGATGTTTCTTTTCCAGACCAATTATGTGCTTGAAATCATCGAGCGTGCTGGCATGAGCAACTGCAAGACTGCTTCAACTCCCGTTGACACCTCTCCGAAGCTGGCCGCTGCACCCCCCCACGTCGATGATCCTACGGCCTACTGGAGTCTCACCGGAGCCTTGCAATACTTAACATTCACGCATCCGGACATCGCTTATGCGGTGCAGCAGATCTGCCTCCACATGCACGACCTACGTGAGCAGCATCTCTCGTTGGTCAAAAGAGTTCTTGGTACATCCAGGGTACCCTTCACCACAGCTTGCAGCTGACACCGTCCGCCACCGACTCGCTTGTCGCCTACACAGACGCCGACTGGGCGGGCTGCCCTGACACTTGCCGCTCCACCTCCGGCTATTGTGTTTACCTCGGTGAGAACCTTGTGTCCTGGTCATCTAAACGCCAACACACGGTTTCTCGATCGAGTGCCGAAGCCGAGTATCGAGCCGTCGCCAATCCCATTGCCGAAGCTAGCTGGCTTCGCCAACTCCTGTCGGAACTACAACATCCCCTACCCTGGGCTACTGTCCTCTTCTGTGACAATGTCAACAAGGTTTACATGTCTACGAACCTGGTTCAGCATCATCGAACTAAACATATTGAGATTGACCGGCACTTCGTGCGCGACCATGTCACCCTTGGACACATTCGTGTGCTCCATGTGTGTAACACCCCAAAATTTTAACCTAAGCTTTTGCAAAATAGAATTTTGACAGAAATATTTTTTGTCAATTAAATTGTATCTTTTAATAATTCCAATGTCATTTTTTTTTCTGTTTCCCTCTTTCTAAGTTTCCTCTCTCTTTATGAAATTTTTGTGAAAAATATTGATGACTTTAGTAATCTTGCTCTAATTATTTTATTACTTCTTAAATTTCAGTGGGGATTATTTTCAAAATAATATAGCCCCGAAAAGAATGCTTTTATCTCTGTTTTCAAAACCTAAATAGGCTCTGTTGCACTAGAACTATTTCAAATGAATTTGATAAAAATGCCACAAAATTTTGTGAGATTCTTGGTGCCTATAAATCACTTTTATGCAAAAACCTATCCTACTCTTTTGGAAATTTTGAGAGAAACATCCACTTTTCAATTTTGGTCGAATTCTAGCTTATAACTACAGCCCTATTTTATATTGACCAGACAATCCTGACATTTTTCCATCTTAGAGTCCTTCCGTATAAACCCTTAAATCCTGAAACTCAGCTCCATTTGCATCTTGGTAGCCCACCAAATAATTCCCTGAAGTTTTGACCCAGTACTGAAATCCAACAAAACTTGCACTTGCAAGTTATTTGTTTGGTCAAACCAACTCTACCATCATCACTGCCATCTAATGAAGCATCATTCTACCAAGTTTCAAATTCAACAAAATCTTTTAGACAGCCCTAGCATTTTATCAAACAGCTTGTGGGCATGGCAGAATCTTTCAACCTTCTGAATCTTCATATGGAACTTGATGATCTTGCCAGGCAAGCTTGTCTACCATCCTTGCCATCCCAGGCAGTGCCACCCTACAAATTTTCAGAGGCAACAAATCATATTAGGCCACCCTGGCAATCTATTGAGCACCTCGGGTGCGTGCCCGGAGCGCGACCAAAGCGCTCGTATTGCAAGCCAGAACACTGCAGCTCCCGCAATCACCTGCACCGTAGCCGCTGCCCCTGGCTTGCCCCGCACACCCCTGCTAGCAGTAGGAAACTCTGGAATCACTTCCAAGGTTCCTTTCCTTTGATCTGATGACGAAGATACTTCTTATCTCGTCGGGTTGCACTTTCATCCCACTCACCTTTTGTAAGAACCATTTTCTTCAAAATCATACCGTTCTTTGTGGCAAACTTTTGCCTCGGTATAGTGAGTGAGGAATACCCAATAAATTAGGATAACCTACAAAGTAGTACTTGTCTGATTTGGAATAGGTTTGTAAATATTTTACACAAGCCCCATATTCCAAATGTTAAGAAAAGACAAGAACATGGTTGGGCGTACCATACCATGGTGTCATTTCAACAGACCCGATGGAGCTCTTTTCAGTGTCAAAGCCGCAGTCTCTAAAGCATTACTTTAAAAGGGATAATGGCAAATTGATTTATGTCATCTTTGATCTTACCATGTGACAAATGGTTTGATTACATCTTCACGGACTTTCCACTCACTGTGGTGTTCCGGGAGGTGCAAGTTATGAAACCCCTTTCACAACTCATCAGACATTCGCTAAACTTGTAACTCAAATATTCCTTTCTGCAATCGAATTGTAGAAACATAATTTTCTTGTTACAATAACTTCTACTTCATTTTTGAAAACCTTTCGAATGATTTCAAAAGATCCAGACTTACGTCTCATCAAGTAAATATCCATATATCTACTTGAGTCAATTTTTGAAGATAGAAAAATCCACTGCTTGCAACAACATTTATTGGACTACACTCGTCATAATGTATGATCACCAATAATTTCGTTGCTCGTTCCTTATGGCCTGTGAACGGTATTTCAGTCACTTCTCTTTTCGGAGGAAATTTGCAAGTGTCAGATGATTCAAAATCAAACGACTTCAAAATCCATCATAATGGAATTTCTCCATGCGGGTTTCTCCAATGTGGCCAAATGCAGTGCCACCCATGTGTGGTATTCTTTTAGTCTTGCGACATTTAGCGTCTGTGTTATGGATGTATTATATTACCATCAATATTCATAACATACATCACATCCTAGATGGAAGTATGGCCCTTATGTTATTCAAAATACTGAACAACAATTGTTCCATTATGAACAACCCTATTGCAACAAACTTTTTGCAATGGGCTAGAGTGTATGAAACTCCAAAATGAATTATGAAAGTAAATGCAGAGGTAATGTATTTTTATCAATATTCATCACACACATCTTATTCACAATGAAAGTATGGCCCTTAAATTATTCATAACACCGAACATAAAAAAGTTCTCTTATGAATAACCTTCTTGCAAGATACCTTATGCAAAGGGCTAGAGTGTATGAAACTCTAAAATGAATTATGAAAATGAATACATAGGTAATACACCGATGGAAGGCATAGCAACTTTTACTATGTTCCCAACATGTATTTTAAACCTCATTACCGGCTAGTCTTTTAGGCCATAGTAGTTCTTGCATCGAGTTGTAACAGAATGCAATCGAGCGGGTAATTTTGTGATCAACTTTAACCACAATACCCAAGAATCAGTGACTAACAATTTAACCACAATTCTTAAGAACTATTACTTTGACCATCCTTCTATACATCAATAACCTGTATGAACTTCATACATGAGCTGGACATTCCAGTCTTCTCTCCTTTTGCCTTTATACTTCTAACAGTTTTACTTCCAGTATTTCTCCTACTCTCATCAGTCAAATGCCCAGTAAACACTTTACTAATAGTTTGCAAAACAAACACTGCTTTGCATATCTCATATCTTTTAGCCTTTGTTTTTGTCTGAAAAAATAATTTTCAGTTCCATGAATATCACATAACTATCCCAAACTTTTGAAGTTCGGGTCTCATCGAAGCAAACATATTGCACTTTGCCGTAACTGAATTCTAGCTTTTGGATCGAAGGACGAGAGTCACATCTTCCATAGCATCAGTGGGAGAATACCGAAAGCATGCAATAGGACAAAGTCCTTCTCAGCACTCTTGAGGACAATCCTCACATTACGTTACCAACCGTAAAGTTTTAATCAGATATATAACAGCTAATTCAATTTTAACAGGGAAGGTGGAAATGCGAGCCATTCTTCAACAACTATTATGCAAATAACACTTTGACAATGTCCATAATTAATTGCCCTGAGAATTAAACATGTTAATTCAATAGTGCGCTCCCACTCAAATCAATATCTCTCATAATTGATTGTGAGTGTTACAAGACATAAATTTTAATTCAACGCCATTGATGTCAGCATCATTGATGACGAGAATTTCAATTGTTAGGCCAACTTGCCGATCACATCTCTATGTGACTCTTGTTCATCTTTCGATGGGCGTGTTCCGAGCTCAGGACTATCATGCCTGAACGTCAAAGACAACCAAGTGATCTTGCTGCGAGGTCTGAGCTCACCCGACTCATTCCTCTCAATTCGTTCGTACCCATGTCAGCATGGCGCACACCGAAAAGATACGAATTTCAGACGGTGCTACACATGGGTGAACACTAACTACTTTGATATTTTAAGTGAGAGATCACCCTAATAAAAGCGACTACCGCGCAATCAAAAAGGGTGCATCATAAGGGATAAACATCTCGGGCAATTTATAATAGCATGATATGGTATAGCCCTTTCTGACGGAGAAGTCCTTTATTTCTTCATCTTCGGCATTCGCGTCGGTGTTCACTTTCGCGAAGATTGCCACCACCTTGTCGATGCACCAGATAATATTGCTATCTCTATAGCTAATAAAATAAGTGCATTACATAAGGTTGACACGTAGGTCATTAAAGTGACAATCATATGGCTCCAGCCATCATGCCGAATCATGACACGCAGGTCATGTTAATTTACATTGTATAGTCATCTCATACATAATCAAATTAAATATGAGAACCGCTATACCACATCACATGCACATCTCATGACATCCTGCAAAACCAAGTTAGACGCCTCTAATCGGTTTATGCAACATTTTATTTTACGTGGCTTCTAAGGTTTCAACCAAACCGCAGCTACCAACGTCCATCATCAAGCATGATTATTGAAGTCGCTAGATTAACTTTGCGGGGTGTATGAAACATGAGATAATAAAATCTCGAGCCCCATACTAAACTTCGTCATACGCATGACCCCCATGCAGATCATATCTGCATTGCCCTTTAGTCTGTGAAACATCCATCTTTCTTTAACTAAGGTGGAACCCAAACACACTTAAGCACTTCGTTGATCTGTCAATCAGCATACTCAAGAGCAGCATGAAAGGATCGCCGATTGCCAGAACTTTGTCAGATTCCACAATGCTGTCAAGATCAGGACTACGCAAATTTAAGGGAAGCAACAGGAACATCGTGTAGCAGATGAAATCTGCTACCCGCACAAATAATTTTCAGTAATAGAACCCTTCTACTACCTAATTATATTGTGCAACACCCATACATCTCTATGTATTCTAGATCGTAACCTGCATCTACGCATAGCACGGCTCTTGATGCCACTGTTGGGTAACGCAGCAGAAAACAAAAAATTTCCGTACTACAAGCATGCCCAGGATCACTATGGAGATTACATACATGGTTTGATCTTTTCGTAAACGACTCGTAGCGCAGCGGAAGTAGAGTCGATGACGATCGGCGGTCCAAATCCCCGTAGCTAGGATTTTACAACCACCCAACCGCGAGGACGTACTCCCTCGTCTACCCCTCGGACAGCCCTCCGGGAGGCAGTCGGATAGTCCCCCGGATGATGTCGCGGACAGCCCTTTGGGAGGACCTTCGAAACTCGGACGGTCACTCGGACTGCCCTTCGGGAGGACCGTCGAAACTCGGACGGTCACTCGGACAGCCCTTCGGGAGGACCCTCAAAACTCGGACGGTCACTCGGACAGCCCTTCGGGAGGCAGTCTCGAACTAAGACCGAAACTACGATCTCTCTACAGAGTTGCACACATACGGTGTCATCTATCCGGCAGGGCTTCGCCGTCCAGAACAAGTTCCCACCGGAACCCAGACATCCTTTTGTCTCTACGAAACTCTTTTCGTGGGAGGGAGAGAGAAGCCAGATAACATCAGATGGCATGTGTATGAGAGCAAGGAAGAGTGTGTTTCTGGGAAGCCCCCTCCACCTCTATTTATAGGAGAAGGAGGGGTGGAGGGGCTGAATATTTCAGCCACATCCATCCATGTCATCTCCAAGATATTTTGGAGCAAAAGCCCAAAAAGGTGGCTTTCCAGTAAAGTAACCATTAAGCTGATTTCACTATTCACGACGACATTTTTCAGCGTCCGTTCGAACCGAAAATATTTATGTGGGCTTAGAACATTTCCAGTACCCACTAAAATAATTTTCAACACGTTCCGGAACAATTCCGGTTTAGTGATTTTCATCTGCGAAAAGCATCTGAAGCGGTTCCGGCAGGTCCGGAACATTTCCGGTTTTCATCCCGGAAAATTCCAGAAAGTTTCCAGAATGATTCTGGCACCCTCCAAGAATTATCAGGCATGTGCCAAAACCAATTTCACTTTATGGTATCCTCTGAAACAACTTTTCAGTTTCACCAGAACTCATCCGGTGACCTCTTTCTTCGGAACTTTTCCGCTTTCTCCGAAAAAAAATTCGGAGACTTTCTCTCAGACTCCCTTTCTAGTATTTAGCAGATAGATTACCTTTAAGGATGTGACCCTATAGGTTCGTTGAAGTATAGACATGACCTGGAACCCCTTCCGATCAATGATCAACATCGGAGCCGTGGACACCCATATTGACCCCTATACCCACACGAATGAATATTCGGGTGAACCTCCAGTTGCCGTGTGCTATTCCTGTTGCTTCGCGATATGTTACAAATACCCGAGGTGAGATTTATTGGCATCCCCATGGATCAACAACCTTGTCCACTATGCCAGTTACCTCGTTACCGGTTTTGTTCTCTTTTCTCGTTTCCGTGTTCCGGCATCCCTGTGATCAAATCACCCTGTGTCTGGCCAGACGATGATGGATACCGTAACACCGAGAGGGCCCGAGAATATCTCTCCATCACCGGAGGAGCAAATCCCAATCTTGAGCTATCAAGTCCCTTGACATACTTTTCCATGAACCCGTAAGCCGCCGTAATAGCCACCCATTTACGGACGACGTTTAACAAACCCCAAAGTTCATGAAGCAAGCATGAAGAAACTCGATACTCTCATGGTCTAAGGAATTATGCAAACATTAACTTCTCTGTGTTATTAACCATTAACTTGTGATGAATGTATCTCATAGCATAACATCAATCGGGTCGATTCAACACAAGTGTTCTCCTAACATTGTGCCCTCAAAGTTGACGGCATAGTCATGCCCATCATCATGCAACACTTGAGCCAGTCATAGAGGCTTGACCAGGAATACTTTTTACCGTTTATTACTCCACACGTGCACATGGGTTTTCCTCAGAGCCTTTATGGATATACGGGCTAGGGAACCATAGCAGTTATAGCATGGAACATAAACATAATTACAAACATGGAGATAAATAATAACATGTATTATTGCTCGGCTGGGCGACGTCCAGAAGTTCACCGGCTGCTTGGCCTCTCTCAGCCGGTTCGTCAGCCGGCTGGGGGAGAGGGCCCTGCCCCTATATCAGCTGATGAAGAAGACGATGGCGTTCGAGTGGAGCGACCAGGCAGACGAAGCATTCCCCGACCTCAAGCGCATGCTGTCAACCGCACCCGTCCGGGCCGCGCCGGCTGAGAAAGAGCCGCTCCTGCTGTACATCGCCGCCACCTCCCGTGCGGTCAGGACAGTGCTGGTCGTCGAGCGCCCTGAGAAGGGAAAGGTGCAGCCGGTTCACCGGCCAGTGTACTTCCTGAGCGAGGTGCTCTCCGCCTCGAAGCAGAACTACCAGCACTACCAGAAGATGTGCTACGGCGTGTACTTTGCCGCCAAGAAGCTAAGGCAGTATTTCTAGGAGCACGCCATTACCGTGGTGAGCACGGCCCCCATCGGCGAGATCATGGGCTGCCGGGATGCCTCTGGCCGGGTGGCCAAATGGGCCATCGAGCTAGCCGGCCACACAATCCTCTACGAGCCCCGCACCACCATCAAATCCCAGGCGCTGGCGGACTTCCTCGTCGACTGGACAGAGACCCAGTAACTGCCGCCGGCGCCCGACTCGACTCATTGGCGCATGCACTTCGACGGCTCCATGATGCGCGCCGGCTTGGGAGCCGGCATCGTGCTGTCCTCCCCCAAGGGAGACCGGCTTCGGTACGTACTGCAGATCCATTTCGCCGCCTCCAACAACGTCGCCGAGTATGAAGCCCTCGTACACGGCATCCGGCTGGCCAAGGAGATCGGCATCCGGCGCATCCTTGGCTACAGCGACTCGGACCTGGTGGTGCAGCAAGCCTCCGGCGACTGGGACGCCATAGACGCCAACATGGCCAGCTACGGCTTCCTGGTCCAGCAGCTCTCTGGCGGGTTCGACGGTTGGAAGTTCCTCAACGTCCCCCGCGCGGACAACGAGGCGGCCGATGCACTGGCCAAGGTAGGCTCCACTCGGCAGGCCATCCCATCCGGCGTCTCCCTCGAGCACCTGCGGAAGCCGTCCATCAAACCGTCTCCCGAGTCGAAGTCCATTTTCGTCCCGGATGACCCCCAGGCACCCGACCAGGGGACTGCCAGCTCCGACCCGGGGACTGCCGCCTCTGACCCGGGGACTGCCATCCCGGTCCTGGGGACTGCCGTCTGCGACCCGGGAACTGCCGGCTCCGGCTCAGGGGCTGCTATTCCGGATCCCATCCCGGCGGCCGTCTTCACAGTGGTGACGGCGCCGTCCTGGGCTCAGCCGATCCTCGCCTTCTTGGAAGGCGGCGACCTCCGCAGCGACGAAACCAAAGCCCGGCAAGTGCAGCGGCGTGCGTCCGCCTACAGCATCATCAACCACGAGCTCGTCAAGCGCAGCGCGACGGGCGTGTTCCAACGCTGCGTCGAGCAGGACAAAGGGATCGACATCCTCCTCGACATCCACCAAGGCGAGTGCGGCCACCACGCCGCCTCGCGGTCCCTGGTTGCCAAGGCTTTCCGCCATGGCTTCTACTGGCCCACAGCCCTCCAAGATGCCGAGCTGCTGGTCCTCAAGTGCGAGGGCTGCCAACGCTTCAGCAAGCGGAGCCGCCAGCCAGCTTCAGCCCTCCAAACCATCCCGATCATGTGGCCCTTTGCCGTCTGGGGACTCGACATGGTGGCGCCCTTCAAAACTGCCCGAGGCGGCATGACACACTTGCTCGTCGCCATCGACAAATTTACCAAGTGGATCGAAGCTCGGCCGATCAAGAAGCTCGATTGGCCAACAGCCGTCCGGTTCTCCAAAGATATCGCGGTTCGCTATGGCGTCCCCCACAGCATCATCACGGACAACAGCACCAACTTCGCCAAGGGCGCGCTGGCCCACTACTGCTCGGCATCCGACATTCGGCTTGACTTGGCCTCCGTCGCACATCCCTAGTCAAACGGCCAGGTCGAGTGGGCAAACGGCCTCATCCTGGCCGGCATCAAGCCGCGACTCGTCGAGCCGCTCGTGCGCTCACCCGGCAGCTGGCTCGATGAGCTGCCAGCCGTCCTCTGGAGCCTCCGGATGACGCCCAACCGCTCAACCGGGTTCACCCCGTTCTTCCTCGTCTACGGAGCCGAAGCCATCATCCCCACCGACGTCGAGTTCGACTCACCTCGGGTGACCATGTACACCGAAGCCGAGTCCAAGGCGGCTCGCGAAGACGGCGTCAACCTGCTCGAGGAGGTGCGCATTCTGGCCCTAAGCCGGTCGGCCATCTACCAACAAGGCCTGTGCCACTACCATAGCAAGAAGATCAGGCCCCTCGCATTCCGCGAGGGCGACCTCGTGTCCGGCTCGTCCAGCGGACGGCCGGCCAGCACAAGCTGGCCTCCCCTTGGGAGGGCCCTTTCATCATCAGCAAGGCTCTCTGCGACAGGAACGCGTACTACCTCATCGACGCGCAGAAGCCGAACAAACGCAAGAGAGATGGGGCCGGCGAGGAGTCCGGCCAGACCTGGAACGCGGAGCTCCTCCACCCGTTTTACAGTTGAACGCACGCACGTATGTATCACCACCTTTTGTATCTAATGAAAGTAGTAAGCCACCCCCCCCCCGCATGACGGTTACCGCTCGCCGAGTCGGCCAGCCGGCTCGGGGGCTTACTTTTCCTTTTCTTACTAAGATCTGTGTCTACACACTTCCCCATTTTCGTTTCACCCGCCGAGTCGGCCCAGCCGGCTCGGGGGCTCGGGGGCTACCCGGCTAGACCGCGCCTCGCCACTTTTTCCTAAGTCCACGTCGAACCGTACGAATCGCCAAAGCCCTCTCTTCGCCAGCCACAGCCGGCTCCCGGCTGTCCGGCCGGCAAGAGCCAAAGGCCGGCAGCGTCGTCCTGCAAGAACGACTAAAGGAGGAAAGCCCGGCTCGGCCAACCCGGCCCAACCCTCCCTCTTTTACTCTTCTCACCGCACGACCGGCCGCGCGCCAGCCGGCTTCGCCGCCTGCCGCCAGCCGGCCCAGTGGGTGTTTCACTCGCGCTCAATGTCCGAAAAAGCCCAAGTATTGTGCGTCCCCTCTCAAGGCCGAATCCCCGTCCTAGCCACAGTCCGCAACCCGGCTGTACGGCTAGCGGGAAGCAAGCCCGACGATAAGACAAACAAGAAAAGGCCCAAGGCCGAACAGCAACAAGCGAATCACGACAGTTGGCCCACACCAAACTTATATACAGTAATGGGCCCGCGGCCACAAGTCCATTACATAAACTACACCCCCAGTGGGTGGACCTGCTACCTAACAAAATTCGAGTACCGAGTACAGGAAAGAAAAAGGAAAAAGAAGTCCTAGGCGGCGCCGCCATCGGCTCCGGCTCGGCGGAGGTGGATGCGGCCGCCGGGTCGGGCCTGGAGCTCTCCAACCTCTCGGTCGTGGCGGTGTCGTCCGGGTCAGCCTCGTCGGCGGCGTAGGCTCCCGTCTCAGCTGAGCTACCAGCCGGATCGTCGAGCAGCAGGCCGAAGTCGTCGGCGGGGAGCTCCTCGCCGTCTTCCGTCCAATCCAAGACGAACTCGTCGATCACGGCGAACAAGGCCAAGTAGCTGGCCCGCCCGGCGATCCGCCGCGCCTATGCCGCCAAGTGCTCCTCCGCGCCGGCCCGCTGCACCACCAAGCGATCGAGGTCCAAGGTCGGATACCACGACATGACGAACTGCAGCGCCGTCTCCGCACCGGCGCGGGCCGCAGAGGCCCTCCACGCGCAGAGCCGGTCCATGCCGGCCTCCAGCCACTGCGCCAGCCGGGTGACGCTGTTCGGCGCCACCGCGCCCGGCCAGAGGCTCTGCGCCATGGCCAGTCCGGCATCGAATAGACGGTGCATTTGGCCCTCGACGGCTCGAAGACGGAACTCGCCGGCAAGGACCATCTCCGAGAGGGTCCAGGCAGCGTAGACGTCGATCTCCTCTCCTGTCGCGCGCTGGTCCGACCGGTGGGCGTACACGGCCGCCTCGGCCGCCTCCTGCGTCTTAGGGAAGGCTCTTGCCAAGGAAGGAAAGAAGTTTGCCAGAAGAAAAAACAACTTGCCTAGTCGGCCAGCCGGATCGAGGGAAAGACGGCAATCACGGGCGAAGGTCTCATCGAGGTGCTGCACCTCGCTCAGCATCCCGTGCTCCTGCAGGGCCGACGCGCGGGCCTGGGCCTCGAGATCCTTCTCGATCTAGGCGATCTTCTTGCCGGCGTCCTCCAGCTCCTCGGCCGCCTTCCCGCGCTCTTCCGCCAGACGGCCTAGCTCCGCTTGGTGGACCTCCTCTGCCTTGGCCTTCTCGGCTGCCAGCCGGTCCACCTCGGTCTGAAGCCGGTCGCGGTCGGCGACGGCAAGGTCGTGGTGCTGGCCGACTTCGGCAAGCCGGCCTCGGAGACCCGGCACCTCGGCCGCATCAGCCGCGCGCCAGGGTTCCCGGTCAAAAGCAAAGACAAGAAGAAACACAAAGCTCTAAGGTTCGACCCGGCTGCTCCGCAGTCCGGCCAGAACCTCGGGGACTACACCCAGTGGGTGCGCTGGCGCGCCCCCACTGAAGGCATGCAAGACGTGCCTTCGACACGGCGCAGCTCCTCCTCTTTGCCGGCTAGCAGGCCCTTGACCTCGCGGTACCGCGCCAGAAGCCGGTTGTACAGGTCGGCCCGCAGGTCGTACAGATGCTGCGCAAGGACAAGAGTGAGAAGAATACAAAAGACGAGCTATAAGATTCGACCCGGCTGCTTTGCAGTCCGGCTCGAACCTCGGGGACTACACCTAGTGGGTTCGCTGGCGCGCCCCATCTGATTCAATGGCCAAGACAAGCAAAGAGAAAAAACTTACTACGACCGCTTGCTCCAGCCTCCGGGCCCATTCCTGGTCTTCCCGGATGAAGGCCTGCAGGCGCTCGCCCCGTCCGCGAAGCTGCGAGCACAAGGCGTCCGCCGCGTCGTCCTCCCGGGTGCGCGGCCCGACCAGAACCTGGCCGGCGCTCACCCACGGCTCCTGCATCGCAGTTCCGGAGCCGGATCCACTTCCACCCGGCCGCTCAGAGGATGAAGTGTTGGAAATATGCCCTAGAGGCAATAATAAATTGGTTATTATTATATTTCCTTGTTCATGATAATCGTTTATTATCCATGCTATAATTGTATTGATTGGAAACTCAAATACATGTGTGGGTACATAGACAACACTGTGTCCCTAGTAAGCCTCTAGTTGACTAGCTCGTTGATCAAAGATGGTTAAGGTTTCCTAGCCATTGACATGAGATGTCATTTGATAACGGGATCACATCATTAGGAGAATGATGTGATGGACAAGACCCAAACTAAGAACGTAGCATTTGATCGTGTCAGTTTATTGCTATTGTTTTCTGCATGTCAAGTATCTGTTCCTATGACCATGAGATCATGCAACTCCCTGACATCGGAGGAGTACCTTGTGTGTATCAAACGTCGCAACGTAACTGGGTGACTATAAAGGTGCTCTACAGGTATCTCCGAGGGTGTCAGTTGGGTTGGCATGGATCAAGACTGGGATTTGTTACTTTGTGTGACGGAGAGGTATCTCAGGGCCCACTCGGTAATACAACATCACAATGAGCCTTGCAAGCAATGTGACTAAAGTGTTAGCCACGAGATCTTGTATTACGGAACGAGTAAAGAGACTTGCCGGTAACGAGATTGAACTAGGTATAGAGATACCGACGATCGAATCTCGGGCAAGTAACATACCGAAGAACAAAGGGAACAGCATACGGGATTAACTGAATCCTTGACATAGAGGTTCGACCGATAAAGATCTTCGTAGAATATGTAGGAGCCAATATGGGCATCCAAGTCCCGCTATTGGTTATTGATCGTAGAGGTGTCTCGGTCATGTCTACATAGTTCTCGAACCCGCAGGGTCTACACACTTAACGTTTGGTGACGATTAGTATAATTGAGTTATTTTGTTGGTGACTGAAGGTTGTTCGGAGTCCCGGATAAGATCCCGGACATGACGAGGATCTCCGGAATAGTCCGGAGGTAAAGATTGATATATGTGATAATAGTGTTTTGATCTCCGGAAGGGTTCCGGAATTCACCGGAAGTGGTTCTGGATGTTTACCGAAGTGTTCGGGTGCAAGAACACTTTATATGGGCCAAGGGATAAAAGCCCACGAGGTATTGGAAAGTGCAAAAGTAGTTTTGCTGCCGCGTAAGCGGTACTACCGCTTGGTGAAGCGGTACTACCGCCCGAGCGGTACTACCGCTTGTGTGAAGCGGTACTACCGCCCAAGCGGTACTACCGCTTGTGTGAAGCGGTACTACCGCTTGTGCGCGGTACTGCAGGGATCCGAGTTGGACTCTTTCCCTGCGGGCCAAACCGACCTTGTGCGGGCAAAACCGACCTGGAGGAGGCTTTTACTCCAAGTTTAGACCCCAAGGCTCAACATATAAATAGAGGGGCAGGGCTAGCACACGGGAGACATCAAGATTTCCCCAAGCCGTGTGCGGCAACCCTAACCCTCTAGTTCCTCCGTCATAATCTCCGTAGCGCTTGGCGAAGCCCTGCAGAGATTGTTCCTCACCACCATCACCACGCCGTCGTGCTGCTGGAACTCAACCACTACTTCACCATCGCTCGCTGGATCGAGGAGGTGAATGCGTCATCAAGCCGTACGTGTGTTGAACGCGGAGGTGCCGTCCGTTCGGCGCTAGTTCGTGATCGGATCGAGGGACGACTTGTGATTTGGATCGCGGAGACGTTCGACTACATCAACCGCGTTTCTTAAACGCTTCCGCTTAGCGATCTACAAGGGTATGTAGATTCACTCTTCCTCTCGTAGATGCTCATCACCATGGATAGATCTTGCGTGTGCGTAGGAAAATTTTTGTTTCCCATGCAACGTTTCCCAACAGTGGCATCCGAGCTAGGTCTATGCGTAGATGAGATCTCGAGTAGAACACAAACGAGTTGTGGGCGTGGGTGTATACATATTGCTTGCCGTTACTTGTTGATACTTGATTCGGCGGTATTGTGAGATGAAGCGGCCCGGACCGACATTACGCGTACACTTACGCGAGACAGGTTCCTTCAACTGACATGTAATTTTGTTGCATAAAGATGGCTAGCGGGTGTCTGTCTCTCTCACTTTAGTTGAATCGATTTCAATGAAGAGGGTTCTTTTAGAAGATCAAAAAGCAATCACTACACCACGTTGTGGTTTTGCGTAGGTAAGAACGGTTCTTGCAAACCCGTAGCAGCCACGTAAAATTTGCAACAACAATTAGAGGACGTCTAACTTGTTTTTGCAGGGTATGTTGTGATGTGATATGGCCAATTACATGATGAGATATATGTGATGTATGAGATGATCATGTGTTGTATAGAATATCACGACTTGCATGTCGATGAGTACGGCAACTGGCAGGAGCCATAGAGTTGTCTTTAATTATTGTATGACCTGCGTGTCAATCATTAAGCGCTATGTAATGCTTTACTTTATCGCTAAACGTTAGCAATAGTCGTGGAAGCAACAGTCGGCGCGACAACCTTATGGCGACACGTTGATGGAGATCAAGATGATGGAGATCATGGTGTCATGCCGGTGACGATGGAGATCATGCCGGTGCTTTGGAGATGGAGATCAAAAGCACAAGTTCATGGCCATATCATGTCACTTATGATTTGCATGTGATGTTAATCCTTTTATGCATCTTATTTTGCTTAGGACGACGGTAGCATTATAAGGTGATCCCTCACTTAAATTTCAAGATAAATTGTGTTCTCCCCGAGTGTGCACCGTTGCGAAAGTTCGTCGTTTCGAGACACGCCGTGATGATCGGGTGTGATAGACTCCACGTTCACATACAACGGGTGCAAGCCATGTTGCACACGCGGAACACTCGGGTTAAACTTGACGAGCCTAGCATGTACAGACATGGCCTCGGAACACAAGAGACCGAAAGGTCGAACATGAGTCATATAGTAGATATGATCAACATGAAGATGTTCACCATTGAAACCACCTCGACTCACGTGATGATCGGACTTGAGTTGGTGGATTTGGATCATGTTACACTCGAATGACCGGAGAGATGTCAATTTGAGTGGGAGTTTTTAAGTAATATGATTAATTAAACTCATTATCTTGAACAATAGTCTAAGTTGTCTTTGCTATATTTATGTTGTAGATCATGGCTCGCGCAGTAGCACCCCTGAATTTTAATGCGTTCCTAGAGAAAGCTAAGTTGAAAGATGATGGAAGTAACTTTGTGGACTGGGCCCGTAATCTAAGGATTATCCTTACGGCTTCCCAGAAGGCTTATGTCCTTAATGCACCGCTTGGTGATCCACCCGCTCCAGTTGAGTCTCTAGACGTTGTGAACGCCTGGCAGGCTCGTTCTGATGATTACTCAATAGTTCAATGTGCATTATTGTATGGCTTAGAACCGGGACTTCAAAGACGTTTTGAACGTCATGGAGCATATGAGATGTTCCAGGAGTTGAAGTTTATCTTTCAGAAGAATGCCCGGATCGAGAGATATGAGATCTCCGATAAGTTCTATGCTTGCAAGATGGAGGAGAACGGGTCTATCAGTGATCACGTGCTCAGAATGTCTGGGTACTCCACCCGTCTGGCTGAATTGGGGATGCCCCTTCCGCCAGAGGCTATCACTGACAGAGTTCTTCAATCATTGCCACCTAGCTACAAGAGCTTCGTGTTGAACTATAACATGCACGGGATGAACAAGTCAGTCGCCGAGCTGTTTGCGATGCTGAAAGCCGCTGAGTCTGAAATTCAGAAGGAGCATCAAGTGTTGATGGTCAATAAAACCACTAGTTTCAAGAAAAATGGCAAGGGTAAGAAGGGTAAATCCAAGAAGGGTGGCAAAGCAGTTGCTACTCCCGTGAAGAAACCCAAGGCTGGACCCAAACCAGAAACTAAGTGCTTTCATTGCAAGGGAACTGGACAGTGGAAGCGGAACTGCCCCAAGTATTTGGCTGACAAGAAGGCGGCCAACAACAAACAAGGTATATATGATATACATGTTATTGATATGTTCCTTACCAACCCTCGTTGTAGTGCCTGGGTATTTGATACCGGTGCGGTTGCTCATATTTGCAACTCTAAACAGGAACTGCGGAATAGACGGAGGCTGGCAAAGGACGAAGTGACGATGCGCGTGGGAAATGGTTCCAAGGTTGATGTGATCGCCGTCGGCACGCTCGCTCTTCGATTACCGTCGGGATTAGTGATGAACCTAAATAAGTGTTATTTGGTGCCTGCGTTAAGCATGAACATTATATCTGGATCTTGTTTATTGCGAGACGGTTACTCATTTAAATCAGAGAATAATGGTTGTTCTATTTATATGAGTAATATCTTTTATGGTCATGCACCCAATGTGAGGGGTTTATTCTTATTGAATCTCGATAGTAATGATACACATGTTCATAACATTGATTCCAAAAGATGTAGAATTGATAATGATAATACCACTTTCTTGTGGCACTGCCGTTTAGGTCATATTGGCGTAAAACGCATGAGGAAGCTCCATGCTGATGGACTTTTGGAGTCACTTGATTTTGAATCACTTGACACATGTGAGCCATGCCTCATAGGCAAGATGACTAAAACTCCGTTCTCTGGTACAATGGAACGGGCAAGTGACTTATTGGAAATCATACATACTGATGTGTGCGGTCCGATGAGTATTGAGGCGCGCGGTGGTTATCGTTACTTTCTCACCTTCACTGATGACTTAAGTAGATATGGGTATATTTACTTAATGAAACACAAGTCTGAAACATTTGAAAAGTTCAAACAATTTCAGAGTGAAGTTGAGAATCATCGTAACAAGAAGATTAAATTCCTATAATCTGATCGAGGAGGAGAATATCTGAGTTATGAGTTTGGCAGTCACTTAAGACAGTGTGGAATTGTTTCACAATTGACACCGCCTGGAACACCACAGCGTAATGGTGTGTCCGAACGTCGTAATCGAACCTTATTGGATATGGTGCGATCTATGATGTCTCTTGCCGATTTACCACTATCGTTTTGGGGTTATGCATTAGAGACAGCTGCATTCACTTTAAATAGGGCACCATCGAAATCCGTTGAGACGACGCCATATGAACTTTGGTTTGGCAAGAAGCCAAAGATGTCGTTTCTTAAAGTTTGGGGATGTGATGCTTATGTCAAAAAGCTTCAGCCTGAAAAGCTGGAACCCAAAGCGGAGAAATGCGTCTTCATAGGATACCCAAAAGAGACAGTTGGGTATACCTTCTACCTCAGATCCGAAGGCAAAGTGTTTGTCGCTAAAAACGGAACATTTCTTGAGAAAGAGTTTCTCTCGAAAGAATTGAGTGGGAGGAAGATAGAACTTGATGAGGTTGTTGAACCTTTACTTCAACCTGAGAGTAGCGCAGCGCAGAAAGATGTTTCTCTGGAGCCTACATTAGCTGAAGAGGAAGTTAATGATGATGATCATGAAGCTTTGGATCAAGTTGCTATCGAACCTCGTAGGTCGACAAGGACGCGTACTGCTTATTATTATATTTCCTAGAGGCAATAATAAATTGGTTATTATTATATTTCCTTGTTCATGATAATCGTTTATTATCCATGCTATAATTGTATTGATTGGAAACTCAAATACATGTGTGGGTACATAGACAACACTGTGTCCCTAGTAAGCCTCTAGTTGACTAGCTCGTTGATCAAAGATGGTTAAGGTTTCCTAGCCATTAACATGAGATGTCATTTGATAACGGGATCACATCATTAGGAGAATGATGTGATGGACAAGACCCAAACTAAGAACGTAGCATTTGATCGTGTCAGTTTATTGCTATTGTTTTCTGCATGTCAAGTATCTGTTCCTATGACCATGAGATCATGCAACTCCCTGACATCGGAGGAGTACCTTGTGTGTATCAAACGTCGCAACGTAACTGGGTGACTATAAAGGTGCTCTACAGGTATCTCCGAGGGTGTCTGTTGGGTTGGCATGGATCAAGACTGGGATTTGTTACTCTGTGTGACGGAGAGGTATCTCAGGGCCCACTCAGTAATACAACATCACAATGAGCCTTGCAAGCAATGTGACTAAAGTGTTAGCCATGAGATCTTGTATTACGGAACGAGTAAAGAGACTTGCCGGTAACGAGATTGAACTAGGTATAGAGATACCGACGATCGAATCTCGGGCAAGTAACATACCGAAGAACAAAGGGAACAGCATACGGGATTAACTGAATCCTTGACATAGAGGTTCGACCGATAAAGATCTTCGTAGAATATGTAGGAGCCAATATGGGCATCCAGGTCCCGCTATTGGTTATTGATCGTAGAGGTGTCTCGGTCATGTCTACATAGTTCTCGAACCCGCAGGGTCTACACACTTAACGTTTGGTGACGATTAGTATAATTGAGTTATTTTGTTGGTGACCGAAGGTTGTTCGGAGTCCCGGATAAGATCTCGGACATGACGAGGATCTCCGGAATAGTCCGGAGGTAAAGATTGATATATGTGATAATAGTGTTTTGATCTCCGGAAGGGTTCCGGAATTCACCGGAAGTGGTTCTGAATGTTTACCGAAGTGTTCGGGTGCAAGAACACTTTATATGGGCCAAGGGATAAAAGCCCACGAGGTATTGGAAAGTGCAAAAGTAGTTTTGCTGCCGCGTAAGCGGTACTACCGCTTGGTGAAGCGGTACTACCGCCCGAGCGGTACTACCGCTTGTGTGAAGCGGTACTACCGCCCAAGCGGTACTACCGCTTGTGTGAAGCGGTACTACCGCTTGTGCGCGGTACTGCAGGGATCCGAGTTGGACTCTTTCCCTGCGGGCCAAACCGACCTTGTGCGGGCAAAACCGACCTGGAGGAGGCTTTTACTCCAAGTTTAGACCCCAAGGCTCAACATATAAATAGAGGGGCAGGGCTAGCACACGGGAGACATCAAGATTTCCCCAAGCCGTGTGCGGCAACCCTAACCCTCTAGTTCCTCCGTCATAATCTCCGTAGCGCTTGGCGAAGCCCTGCAGAGATTGTTCCTCACCACCATCACCACGCCGTCGTGCTGCTGGAACTCAACCACTACTTCACCATCGCTCGCTGGATCGAGGAGGTGAAGGCGTCATCAAGCCGTACGTGTGTTGAACGCGGAGGTGCCGTCCGTTCGGCGCTAGTTCGTGATCGGATCGAGGGACGACTTGTGATTTGGATCGCGGAGACATTCGACTACATCAACCGCGTTTCTTAAACGCTTCCGCTTAGCGATCTACAAGGGTACGTAGATTCACTCTTCCTCTCGTAGATGCTCATCACCATGGATAGATCTTGCGTGTGCGTAGGAAAATTTTTGTTTCCTATGCAACGTTTCCCAACATGAAGCCCCTTGGGGCGGAACGACCAGCAAGACGCCAGCGTCTCCGGCCGCGGCCTCCGAGGCCGGCGTCAGCTGCGCCTGGCCGGACGGTGCGGGAGCCGCCTCGTGCGTCGCTCCGCCGCCCTCGCCTCCTCCTGTCGGGTCAACCCGGGGCGGCATGTCTACAACGATGTTCTCATCAACGTCCGACTCGCCGTCGCCCGGCCCCGTCCGCCCTGCCGGCTCCATCGCCCCCTCCGGCTGCGGCTCGACGACCGTCACCGCCGGCTCCGTGCCCCTCTCCATCTCCGGCCAGGCCGGGTCCGCGGTGATCCTGGCCTGCTTTGCGGAGGCCCTCTCCCATGCCAGGGCCGAGGCCACCTCCATCTCCTTCTCGGCCTCTGCGCGATCCCGCCAGGCCTCACGTCTCGCCCCGTCGAGGTCTTGGCCGGACTGGCGGGCCTCGATCTCCTCCTCTGTGGTCCGGGCCGGATCGGGGTCGATGGCGCTGCTCCAGGTTTTCTGCCAGACGGCCTCGCAAGCCGCGGCCTCCGTCGCCGCCACCGCCAAGTCAAGGGCATTCGAGTGGAACGACCAGGCGGACGAAGCATTCCCCGACCTTAAGCGCATGCTGTCAACCGTTCCCGTCCTGGCCACGCCGACTGAGAAAGAGCCGCTCCTGCTGTACATCGCCGCCACCTCCCGTGCGGTCAGGACAGTGCTGGTCATCGAGCGCCATGAGAAGGGCAAGGTGCAGCCGGTTCACCGGCCAGTGTACTTCCTGAGCGAGGTGCTCTCCGCCTCGAAGCAGAACTACCACCACTACCAAAAGATGTGCTACGGCGTGTACTTTGCCGCCAAGAAGCTAAGGCAGTATTTCCAGGAGCACGCCATTACCGTGGTGAGCACGGCCCCCATCGGCGAGATCATGGGCTGCCGGGATGCCTCTGGCCCGGTGGCCAAATAGGCCATCGAGCTAGCGGGCCACACAATCCTCTACGAGCCCCGCACAACCATCAAATCCCAGGCGCTGGCGGACTTCCTCGTCGACTGGACAGAGACCCAGTAACTGCCGCCGGCGCCCGACTCGACTCATTGGCGCATGCACTTTGACGGCTCCATGATGCGCGCCGGCTTGGGAGCCGGCATCGTGCTGTCCTCCCCCAAGGGAGACCGTCTTCGGTACGTACTGCAGATCCATTTCGCCGCCTCTTACAACGTCGCCGAGTACGAAGCCCTCGTACACGGCATCCGGCTGGCCAAGGAGATCGGCATCCGGCGCATCCTTGGCTACAGCGACTCGGACCTGGTGGTGCAGCAAGCCTCCGGCGACTGGGACGCCATAGACGCCAACATGGCCAGCTACGGCTTCCTGGTCCAGCAGCTCTCTGGCGGGTTCGACGGTTGGAAGTTCCTCAACGTCCCCCGCGCGGACAACGAGGCAGCCGATGCACTGGCCAAGGTAGGCTCCACTCGGCAGGCCATCCCATCCGGCGTCTCCCTCGAGCACCTGCGGAAGCCGTCCATCAAACCGTCTCCCGAGTCGAAGTCCATTTTCGTCCCGGATGACCCCCAGGCACCCGACCAGGGGACTGCCAGCTCCGACCCGGGGACTGCCGCCTCCGACCCGGGGACTGCCATCCCGGTCCTGGGGACTGCCGTCTCCGACCCGGGGACTGCCGGCTCCGGCTCAGGGGCTGCTATTCCGGATCCCATCCCGGCGGCCGTCTTCACAGTGGTGACGGCGCCGTCCTGGGCTCAGCCGATCCTCGCCTTCTTGGAAGGCGGCGACCTCCGCAGCGACGAAACCAAAGCCCGGCAAGTGCAGCGGCGTGCGTCCGCCTACAGCATCATCAACCACGAGCTCGTCAAGCGCAGCGCGACGGGCGTGTTCCAGCGCTGCGTCGAGCAGGACAAAGGGATCGACATCCTCCTCGACATCCACCAAGGCGAGTGCGGCCACCACGCCGCCTCGCGGTCCCTGTTGGCCAAGGCTTTCCGCCATGGCTTCTACTGGCCCACGGACCTCCAAGATGCCAAGCAGCTGGTCCTCAAGTGCGAGGGCTGCCAACGCTTCAGCAAGCGGAGCCGCCAGCCGGCTTCAGCCCTCCAAACCATCCCGGTCACGTGGCCCTTCGCCGTTTGGGGACTCGACATGGTGGGGCCCTTCAAAACTGCCCGAGGCGGCATGACACACTTGCTCGTCGCCATCGACAAGTTCACCAAGTGGACCGAATCTCGTCCGATCAAGAAGCTCGACGGGCCAACAGCCGTCCGGTTCATCAAAGATATCGCGGTTCGCTACGGCATCCCCCCACAGCATCATCACGGACAACGGCACCAACTTCGCCAAGGTCGTGCTGGCCCACTACTGCTCGGCTTCCGACATTCGGCTCGACTTGGCCTCCGTCGCACATCCCCAGTCAAACGGCCAGGTCGAGCGGGCAAACGGCCTCATCCTCGCCGGCATCAAGCCGCGACTCGTTGAGCCGCTCGTGCGCTCACCCGGTTGCTGGCTCGATGAGCTGCCAGCCGTCCTCTGGAGCCTCCGGACGACGCCCAACCGCTCAACCGGGTTCACCCCGTTCTTCCTCGTCTACGGAGCCGAAGCCATCATCCCCACCGACATCGAGTTCGACTCGCCTCGGGTGACCATGTACACCGAAGCCAAGTCCAAGGCGGCTCGCGAAGACGGCGTCGACCTGCTGGAGGAGGCGCGCCTTCTGGCCCTAAGCCGGTCGGCCATCTACCAATAAGGCCTGCGCCACTACCACAGCAAGAAGATCAGGCCCCTCGCATTCCGCGAGGGCGACCTCGTGCTCCGGCTCGTCAAGCGGACGGCCGGCCAGCACAAGCTGGCCTCCCCTTGGGAGGGCCCTTTCATCATCAGCAAGGCTCTCTGCGACAGGAACGCCTACTACCTCATCGACGCGCAGAAGCCGAACAAACACAAGAGAGATGGGGCCGGCGAGGAGTCCAGCCAGCCCTGGAACGCGGAGCTCCTCCACCCGTTTTACAGTTGAACGCACGCACGTATGTATCACCACCTTTTGTATCTAATGAAAGTAGTAAGCCCCCCCCCCCCCCCGCACGACGGTTACCGCTCGCCGAGTCGGCCAGCCGGCTCGGGGGCTCGGGGGCTTACTTTTCCTTTTCTTACTAAGATCTGTGTCTACGCAGTTCCCCGTTTTCGGTTCACCCGCCGAGTCGGCCCAGCCGGCTTGGGGGCTCAGGGGCTATCCGGCTAGACCGCGCCTCGCCACTTTTTCCTAAGTCCAGTTCGAACCGTACGAACCGCCAAAGCCCTCTCTTCGCCAGCCACAGCCGGCTCCCGGCTGTCCGGCCGGCAAGAGCCAAAGGCCGGCAGCGTCGTCATGCAAGAACGGCTAAAGGAGGAAAGCCTGGCTCGGCCAACCCGACCCAACCCTCCCTCTTTTACTCTTCTCACCGCACGACCGGCCGCGCGCCAGCCGGCTTCGCCGCCTGCCGCCAGCCAGCCCAGTGGGTGTTTCGCTCGCGCTCAACGTCCGAAAAAGCCCAAGTATTGTGCGTCCCCTCTCAAGGCCGAATCCCCGTCCTAGCCACAGTTCGCAGCCCGACGATAAGACAAACAAGAAAAGGCCCAAGGCCGAACAGCAACAAGCGAATCACGACAGTTGGCCCACACCAAACTTATATACAGCAATGGGCCCGCGGCCACAAGTTCATTACATAAACTACACCCCCAGTGGGTGGACCTGCTACCTAACAAAATTCGAGTACCGAGTACAGGAAAGAAAAAGGAAAAAGAAGTCGTAGGCGGCGCCGCCGTCGGCTCCGGTCGGCTCCGGCTCGGCGGAGGTGGATGCGGCCGCCGGGTCGGGCCTGGAGCTCTCCGGCCTCTCTGTCGTGGCGGTGTCGTCCGGGTCGGCCTCGTCGGCGGCGTAGGCTCCCGTCTTGGCCGAGCTACCAGCCGGATCGTCGAGCAGCAGGCCGAAGTCATTGACGGGGAGCTCCTCGCCGTCTTCCGTCTGCTCCAAGACGAACTCGTCGATCACGGTGAACAAGGCCAAGTAGCTGGCCCGCCCAGCGATCCGGCGCACCTGCGCCGCCAAGTGCTCCTCCGCGCCGGCCCGCTGCGCCACCAAGCGGTCGAGGTCCAAGGTCGGATACCACGACATGACGAACTGCAACGCCGTCTCCGCACCGGTGCGGGCCGCAGAGGCCCTCCACGTGCAGAGCCAGTCCACGCCGGCCTCCAGCCACCGCGCCAGCCGGGTGACGCTGTTCGGCGCCACCGCACCCGGCCAGAGGCTTTGCACCATGGCCAGTCCGGCGTTGAATAGCCGGCGCATTTGGCCCTCGACGGCTCGAAGACGGGCCTCGCCGGCAAGGACCATCTCCAAGAGGGTCCAGGCGGCGTAGACGTCGATCTCCTCCCCTGCCATGCGCTGGTCCGACCGGTGGGCGTACACGGCCGCCTCGGCCGCTTCCTGCGTCTCGGGGAAGGCTCCTGAAAAGGAAGGAAAGAAGTTAGCCAGAAGAAAAAACAACTTGCTGTGTCGGCCAGCCAGATTGAGGGAAAGACGACACTCACGGGCGAAGGTCTCATCGAGGTGCTGCGCCTCGCTCAGCATCCCGTGCTCCAGCAGGGCCGACGCACGGGCCTGGGCCTCGAGATCCTTCTCAAGCTGGGCGATCTTCTTGCCGGTGTCCGCTAGCTCCTCAGCCGCCTTGCCGCGCTCTTCCGCCAGACGGCCCAGCTCCGCTTGGTGGACCTCCTCTCCTTGGCCTTCTCGGCCGCCAGCCGGTCCACCTCAGTCTGAAGCCGGTCGTGGTCGGCGACGGCAAGGTCGCGCTGCTGGCCGACTTTGGCAAGCCAGCCTCGGAGACCCGGCACCTCGGCCGCATCAGCTGCGCGCCAGGGTTCCCGGTCAAAAGCAAAGACAAGAAGAAACGCAAAGCTCTAAGGTTCGACCCGGCTGCTCCGCAGTCCAGCCCGAACCTCGGGGACTACACCCAGTGGGTGCGCTGGCGCGCCCCCACTGAAGGCATGCAAGACGTACCTTCGACCCGGCGCAGCTCCTCCTCTTTGCCGGCTAGCAGGCCCTTGACCTCGCGGTACCGCGCCAGAAGCCGGTTGTACGCGTCGGCCCGCAGGTCATACAGATGCTGCGCAAGGACAAGAGTTAGAAGAATACAAAAGACAAGCTATAAGATTCGACCCGGCTGCTTCGCAGTCCGGCCCGAACCTCGGGGACTACACCCAGTGGGTTCGCTGGCGCGCCCCCACTGATTCAATGGCCAAGACAAGCAAAGAGAAAAAACTTACCGTGACCGCTTGCTCCAGCCTCCGGGCCCATTCCTGGTCTTCCCGGATGAAGGCCTGCAGGCGCTCGCCCCGCCCGCGAAGCTGCGAGCGCAAGGCGTCCACCGCGTCGTCCTCCCGGGTGCACGGCCCGACCACAACCTGGCCGGCGCTCGCCCACGGCTCCTGCATCGCGGTTCCGGAGCCGGATCCACTTCCACCCGGCCGCTCGGAGGATGAAGTCGCTTGGGGCGGAACGACCACCAAGACGCCAGCGTCTCCGGCCGCGGCCTCCGAGGCCGGCGTCGGCTGTGCCTGGCCGGACGGTGCGGGACCCGCCTCGTGCGTCGCTCCGCCGCCCTCGCCTCCTCCTGCCGGGTCAACCCGGGGCGGCGTGTCTACGACGATGTTCTCGTCAACGTCTGACTCACCGTCGTCCGGCCCCGTCCGCCCTGCCGGCTCCATCGCCCCCTCCGGCTGCGGCTCGACGACCGTCACCGCCGGCTCCGTGCCCATCTCCATCTCCGGCCAGGCCGGGTCCGCGGTGATCCTGGCCTGCTTTGCGGATGCCCTCTCCCATGCCAGGGCCGAGGCCGCCTCCATCTCCTTCTCGGCCTCCGCACGGTCCCGCCAGGCCTCGCGTCTCGCCCCGTCGAGGTCTTGGCCGGACTGGCGGGCCTCGATCTCCTCCTCCGTGGTCCGGGCCGGCTCTGGGTCGATGGCGCTGCTCCGGGTTTTCCGCCAGACGGCCTCGCAAACCGCGGCCTCCGTCGCCGCCACCGCCAAGTCAAGGGCGGACCTGTGCGCGGAAAGTTCATCACCACAGAGGCTCATGCCAGAAAACAAGCAAGAAATCAGACACGGACAAAAGGCACTTACCCGATAACCTTCGGGACCTCCCGCCTCGGGCCCACGGACGGGGCAAGCCGGCGCCTCTTCGCCACGACGGCCCTCTCGCGCGCCGGCGCCACCGCCGCCGGGCGCTTGGCAGCCGGCCTTGTCTCGACCGGCTCCTTCCCGTGCGGCCGGCTACCGGACGCCGTTGCGCGGGCCGGCCCGGCACCAGCCGCCTTCCGCAACCGCCTTGGAGGATTGACGCTGGCGTCCCCCCAGCCGAGGGCGCTACACCGTTGGCTTCGGTCAGGCCCTCCTCGTCGTCATCAGGCCAGTCGCGCAGGAGGTCTGGGGGCGGGCCCTTACCCGCGTTCCGTGTCCCCCGGCTGCGACGTCGGCCAGGCACGCTTCGGCGCTGGCTCCCTCCTCCACCTAGGCGCCGGCATCCTACGCGTCCGAGTCGGGCAAGTCGGCCAGCAGGATCTCGGGATTCGGCCCGTCGTGATGATCCTGATGGCTGGCGAACAGCTGCGGCCCTCCCGCGGCGTCAGGGCATAGAAATAATGTTGAAGCGGCAAAGAACAAAGACCAGGGACTCACCGCCGGTGCCGGGTTTGCCCGGTGATAGGGCTCCTTTCCAAAGCTCCACCCGTCCTCCTTCAGCCCGGCCTTGGAGATGTAGTTCACCCGCTGGACGATCCCGGCTGGTGACAGCTCCTTGGTCGACATCCGGGTTGGGTCGTGCCGGCCGCTCATGTCGTAGATCCGGTGTGCCCGGCGCTGCAGCGGCAGCACCCGACGGGCGATGAAAGCCGCGATGAGGTCAGTCGGCTTCAGCCCCTCTTCATCCGTCATCTCCCCGACCCGGTGGCAGATGTCCAGGAACATCTTCGCCCATAGCTCCACGTCCGGCAACATCTCGAGGTAGCCCTCACAGAGCGTGGCGAAGCCGGCGATCTGCAGCACGGCGTTGGCGTCGAGGTGATGCGACTGCAGTCCGAAGAAGTCGAGAAGATGGCGGAAGAAAAGACTCGCAGGAAGGCCGAGTCCGCGCTCGAAATGCGAGAAGAAGACGACGTGCTCCCCCGCCTGCGGCTGCGGCACCCTCTCCAGGCCGGGCACGCACGCGACCAGCGCCTCCGCCGGCGGCAGCCGTTTCGTGCGGCGGAGGTAGCGGATGTTCGCCTCGGTCGTGACGGAACCCTCCCAAGAGCCTTTCGGCAACGCCATTGGAGGGCTCTACGAGCGTGGGGCTGCGGCGGCGAAGAGGGGAGAAGGAAAAGAGATGGCTGCGCGCTGCGGGCTCCGGGACGCGGCGCACGGCAGCGAGCGTGGGGGGAGTGCGCGGCGGCAGCACTTCACTCGGGCGCGGTGAAGAGGAAGAGCAGGAGAAGAGGAGCGAGGGGCGGGAGTGGACGCACGAGAGTGCTTCCGTCGCTCTCCCTCCCCTCTCTTTATAACCGCGAAGAGGACGTGGGGAAGTGGGATCATTTGCGCCCACGATCCCCACTCCCCCGTACTGTGTGCGCGCGTTTTCCGCGCACATTTACTACATGGGGAAGCGCAACCGCCAAGCACCGCCGCAGTAAATCCTTCGCGCGCGGGCCGAGGGCACGTCGTGGCGGGCCCGGTCCACAGTCGCATCCCATCGCGCGCGTGGGCTGGCAGGCCTCGCCCGCCGCGAGGCTACACGTGGCGGCCCGTCAGGCGGCGGCGGGCACGAGTAACCGTACGAAGCCAGACTCGTCAACAGGCGTTTCCGTTTCCCGCCCAGGCCGGGGTGCCACGACCCGGCATTCGGAAGCCGGCGTCCGACTCCGCCCTGCCGGCGCGCGGGCGGAGGGAGCCGCCCGACCAGACTCCCGCACTTCGCCAACAAACCGACTCCTCATGGGGTAAGCTGCGAAGGCTCCCCTGCTCGAAGCCGGTGAGCCTTCACAGCTTCGGGGACTACTGTCGGGGGGATGATCCCCGGCTAGGCAACGGAGCGGGAACCCCTTCTTAAAAATCATCGGGGCAGGCCAAGCCCCTCGACCCGGCTTGCCGGCACGCCGGCCCCTCAGCACGAGCCGGCTCGCACGGCGACCCGGCCTGGCCGGCTGGCCCATGCCGGCTAGCCATGAGAGGACAAAAGCCCTCGCAACGAGGCAGGCGTGGCTACCAGCGCTCCTTCCTTTACGCTGACAGAACAGGCGTGGCTACAGCGTTCCTTGCGCTCCCGCCCGAGGCGGGCGGTGTCAGAGCGGCGCGGTCCTGTAGCCTTGACGGCGCCGACCTGTCCTCTGACGGCGGACGGGACGCGCCATAGTGCCCCATACCCAGAGTGACGACGGACAAGACCTGTCACAGTGCCCCGCACCTGCCAGGTGCGGCGCACCCAGCGACCCGGCGAGCCGGCGGCTCCCACCACCGGCTCCCGGTCAATGACACCAGGGCCCCGCGCCTTTGTAATCTTACCATTGTAACCCTGGGGGTCGGCCTATAAGACCCCCAGGGAGACCCCCGTGCAGGGGGGTTCGCATTCTGCTCGCTAGTTCACCACCTCTCGGTCGGACGCTCCCCGTCCCCTTTAGCTACTCCTTCTGCTCCACAGAGCACACTCAGTGGCAACACACACTCAGGAGAGGCAGAACGGCGGCCTAGCCCCTTCCTCCTCCTCCGTCCCGAACAGCTCCAGGAGCAACCTTGTAGCCCTTGTGCTTCTCATACTACACTCGGCAGGATTAGGGGTGTTACCTCTCCGAAGGGCCCCGAACCTGGGTACGTCTCGTGTCTCGCACTTGCTCGTGCCAACCTCGCCTCCGGAACCCACCGACGTCCTTAGGTAGCCCCACCTCTTTAGCCATCTTATGGCATCTGCCGTGAGAATACCACGACACAACTCAAACTGCATTCATGCCAGGACGGCACATCCTAGAAGGGGTTGTTGTCCTACATGAAACGCTCCATGAAATCCATACGAAGAAACTAGATGGTGTTATCTTCAAAGTGGATTTTGAGAAAGCGTATGATAAGGTCAAATGGCCATTCCTTCAGCAAGCCTTACGTATGAAAGGGTTCAATGAATCTTGGAGATCTCAGGTGGATTCATTCATACAGAAAGACAGTGTCGGGATAAAAGTCAATGATGACACAGGACATTATTTCCAGACACATAAGGGGTTAAGACAGGGGGACTCCATGTCTCCTGTGTTGTTCAACATTGTAGCGGATATGTTGGCAGTCCTTATTGGTCGGGCTAAAGAGAGTGGCCAAGTAGGAGGACTCGTCCCCCACCTTGTAGAGGGGGGTGTCTCCGTTCTACAATACGCGGATGACACTATTATTTTCATGGAACACGATCTTGCAAAAGCTAGGAATATGAAGCTTGTGTTATGCCTATTTGAGCAATTGTCTGGGCTAACAATCAACTTTAACAAAAGCGAATTGTTCTGCTTTGGGAGAGCGAAAGAGGACCAAGACGATTACAGAAAATTGTTCGGTTGTGAAATGGGATCCTTACCGTTTAGTTATCTAGGGATCCCAATTCACCATAGGCGTTTAACGAACAAGGAATGGAAATGTATAGAAGATAGATTTGAAAAAAGACTAAGATGCTGGAAGGGCAAGCTAATGTCTTACGGAGGTCATCTGGTTTTGATAAATTCGGTTTTGACAAGTCTACCGATGTTCCTCTTATCTTTCTTTGAAGTGCCGGTAGGGGTATGGAAAAGACTAGACTTCTATCGGTCCCGGTTCTTTTGGCAAAGTGATGAGGCCAAGAAGAAATACAGATTGACTAGATGGGATATTATTTGTAGACCAAAGGACTAGGGTGGGTTAGGGATCGAAAATTTAGAAGTAAAGAATAGATGTCTGCTTAGCAAATGGCTATACAGACTATCTGTTGAGACTGAGGGTATGTGGGTACAAATCTTGCGGAATAAGTACCTACACTCTAAGACTTTGGCCCAGGTTACCGCTAGGTCAACAGACTCACCCTTTTGGAAGGGGTTAATGAGGACAAAGGTAACTTTCTTCCAACGGGTGAAGTTCGTAGTTGGTAATGGTACCACTACTAGATTCTGGGAGGATACATGGCTAGGGGAGACGCCTTTGGCTTTGCAATACCCTTCCTTATATAATATTGTGCAACGTAAGGAGGATTATGTTGCCACAATATTAAACTCGATACCGCTTAATATCCAATTTAGGAGATCCCTAATAGGGGAACGTTGGAATGCTTGGTTGCACCTGGTCCGTAGGTTGATGGATGTTCAACTATCGGATCAGGTTGATACAATTCGCTGGAAGTTAACTACGACTGGAATCTTCTCAGTGAAATCTATGTATTTGGACTTAATTGATTCCGGGCCATTGTCGAGGTCATTGCACATATGGAAGATTAAAGTTCCGCTTCGAATTAAAATATTTATGTGGTTCGTCCATAAAGGAGTCATTCTGACCAAAGATAACTTGGTGAAAAGAAATTGGGTTGGTAATTCCAGGTGCTGTTTTTGTGATCAAAATGAATCGATTAAACACCTCTTTCTCGAGTGTCCACTTGCAAAATTATTATGGCGATCAATACATATAGCTTTTAACGTTCATCCCCCAACGAGCATAAACACGTTATTTGGGACGTGGCTCAATGGAGTGGACGTACACATAGCTAAACATATTCGGATAGGGATATGTGCACTATTTTGGGCTATATGGAATACTAGGAATGATTTGATTTTTAATGGGACAAACTTCACTAATTTTTTGCAGGTTATCTACAAAGCTACAGTTTGGATCCGTATGTGGTCGTTACTCACTCATGCGGACTTAAGTGAGCTTTTGGTTATTGGGTGCAACTGCTGAGAGACGGTAGCACGGGCTATCTTCAGCCGATTTGGATGGCGAGCTAATAATAGGCTAGGTGTGTAGGCATCGTAGTCTGTTCTTTATCGCCGGATGTGGCACTTTTCCTCTTTATTTTTTGACTTACGCTCAGATTATGAGCTTCTCTGGACCTTAAGACTTTGTTACGTTTTTATTTAATAATATGGCTGCATGCATCGATTGATGCAGAGGCCGAGGGTTATCCTCCTTTTCCAAAAAAAATAAAAAATCTGACTTGCAATCTTTCCTTCCACCGCCAACCATACACGCTTTTAATTCAAAGCACGTAACCATGCAGTTGTACCTGAAGATTTCTGAGGGATAAAAAGGATATGTAATAGGTCCTCGTCGTTATATACATGACCATAAGGTCAAAGGAACCCCATCCTAATCTAACTTAAGCAAAATTGCAGAAGAGCTCACAAGTGGACCTGAAGCTATGATAAGAACAAAATTTGAACGGTGTTCCTCTTGAACATCCTATGAGGAATAACAATATATTAAGCGAAACCCGAAACGGTGGTTCAATGCTCGCAAAAACAAATTACTATTGCCTTAGCAACTTCAACTTCAGGAGTATCTACAAAGGTTTACATTTTACTACATCCTTCTTAAATGTCAGTCTTTGCATAAAACCTTCACGTTTTCAGAAAACTATCATGCATGAAATCACATTCTTTATGAGAAACACACCTCATAATAGAAAATCTGTATCGTAATAGAAATTGTAGGTTTCCTTGATGGGAAACATACTAATGGTCAGATCCGCATCATCATCACAGTTTCAGCCTCTACCGCTACCCATCATTACTCATCTTGTGCAACCTCTCTTCTTTTTTGCTTTCACTCCCTTTTCTGGAGTTTGTCTTCACCAGCAGTGGCAACAAAAGCAAGTCCAGCTCAATGGTGTCAGCAACCTAAAAAACGTTTCATCTCTGATGGCATTTCCAGATGGCTTGGCAAGTTCTCATGCTCTTTCTAATCCAAGACATATACACAAGAACCAACTTTCTAAGACAAGAATCAGGCTACTCATGTATGTGCCTTTTAGTCTCTTCCTCAAAAAAATGAAGAACACACACACATAAACAATAATTGCTACTAAAATTACCGGCAAGCTTGCATTGAAAGAGGACAGAGTCTCTTAAGACCTTGTAGCTGTGCTATTCTGTTTTGATGAAGTTTCATTCATTCACAACATTCAGAAACAACAATTATACGCTGGTAGAAAATGAAAACCAAGCATGAGGGACAACTAAACCTGGACCAGAGATAAATGGAGACACACACACACACACACACACACACACCCATCACAAGGTAGACTAATTTCAGTTCCTGCTCCCGTACATGCATTTCTTGAAATGTGACCTCGGTTACCCCACTGTGACAGAAGACAAATACTCTCCCCCACCGGTCTCCCCTTAATTGAGAGCATATTTAAAAAAAACGAACCGGTAATTGAAGCGGCGAGGCTGCCGGTTCAGGTTTTTACCGGTCAGACCGCCGGTTCACCGGTTCAATTGTCGGTTTTTTAAGCACTAAAATAATACATATTTTTATCAATAAATGCACCAATCAATAGATAAAAAATTGTGTAATCGGAGGTGATCGTCGGGCGTCTTGGTCCTCCTGCTTCGCTGCTCCTGGTCTAGAGTCTGGAATGGAGGGAGGCAACCGGAGGGAAGCTTGGTCGATTTGACTAGAGCGGAGGGAGATCGAAGTTGTACGGACCAGTCTAACCAGGTGGTGGCAGCCCCTCTCCCCATTGTCAATAGAGGTGGAGCAGATGGCACGATGCGAGAGTGGCGGCGCGGGCTGGTGGCCTGGTGCTGCCGCGGGGAGCGGCGAGGGAGAAGCGGCATCGCCACGCCATGGCACCAAGCAAGGGTTGCGCTGGAGGGGGCGCCGGCACACGATAGGGTTTGTCCGTGGCTAAAATCGAGAGAAATGCTCCTAAAATGGCTGAATCCCTAATAAAAAAGGGGTTTTCTTCCTTTCCTGATTCTACCCCAGCTTGTTCGCATGAAAACGAGTTGATTGAGGGGCTTTTCTGGAAACGACATCGAACCGACCGGTTTTCTGTGAACCTCCTGGTTCATCGTTTTTCAAAAAACCAGCCGGTTCGACTGCTCAAACGGTCTGCTGCACTTAAAAAACCACCAGGATCGCCGGTTCCTGTTTTTTCCGGTCCGACCACCGGTCGGGTCCGGTTTTTTAAACCATGATTGAGAGACCGCTCGCCCCCACCCATCTCATGGGTTGATCTCGCGACTCTTGGTGCGGGCCCGCCGCTACCGAAACAACCTCTTTTCGTCCCCTCACTGCCGTCGCCACTGGAGGCCCCACGGCCAGCCCGCGGTGATGGGCAGTCATGCCTGGATCTGCGGGGTTGCGGGCTGGGAAGGGGCCCTGAGCCCATCCTTGCCTCAGGTGGGATGGTGTCCTGCCGCATCCGGTGCCGTGAGACCAGTTTTTCTAGGATCTGGTCTCGGGATCTTGTTGCTTGTGTGTCACGGGTGTGACCGGTGGCCATTTGCAGGTGGTGGGATGCAGATTGAGTTCGTTGGTGTGGCAGCTGCGGTGGCCGGTTGCGTACTTGTGGCTTGCTGCCATTGGTAGCAGGTGAGGATGGCTTTTAGGATATGACGCCCTGCGGCAGGTGACGCACATGTATGTGGCTGCCTTCTTGGTTGCGTGGGTGGCGAGGAGGCAGTGGGTGCTGGCCGCTGTGCATGGGCGTCGCGGCGCTCCTCCGTCAGATCTGAAGGTTTTCGACTTCTCTACCATATGGATCCAGTCCGTGGCAACCTTTGGTTTGCCGGATTTGGGTGGGTTTGCTCATGGGTAGGGTGAGGGTTCTTGGAGAAATCATTGGCTTGTGGACGGCCACGATGGTGATGGAGTCCGTGAATGTCGCCTTTTTCCTTGGAGGCGTCATCAAGGATCTCCTTCCCTTCCTTCCTAAATCTTGGTTGAAAACCCAATCCTTTCAGACTTGGCGGCGGTAGTGCTTCGGCCTTGTCCCCATCTTGGAGACGTCGCTATGGGATGATGGGGCTATGTGTGTGTTGGGCCATCATTGGTGGGTATGGTGTGATTGCTTGGGTTCATGCTTTGGTGGCGGCCCTCCACCATTTGCTCCCATGGATGCACCACCCCGGTCACATGCGTCAACCCAAAGTGGTTTTTCCGTGGGCGACGATGTTGAAGTCCTTGCGACGAAGTTGGCATGGGTGGTTCGTCGTGCTTGGTTTTTGCCCCTTAGTGATTTGTCGTTTGCTTCCGTCTGAGCTCAAGGGTGACCGACTTTGTCTGTCGACGGTGGGGCGCCCTTCGTGACTAGGCAAGAGACAAAAGTTAGTGCTTCCTAATTCGGCCATCTTATGGTATACGACGGCGTGAGCCCCCTCTCTCGTTTTCTTCACTTCATTGTTGTCTTGTTTTGACACTCCATTGGATTTTTGCCTTGGTGGATGAGAACCTCGACAATCAAGCTGTGTTTCCTGGTTATGTTTTGGTTTGTTGGATTGTTTGATGTCTTGTAAGCTGGTCTTCAACATCTTGTACCCTGTATCTTTGTAGTTTCCCTTTCCTATTTATCAGGGTGTCATTAATTTAGGAACCCAATAGGGTTCTGACGTTCGATCAGGGAGGATCCTGCAGCGAACGAATCGTTAGATCTGGTAGGTTTGACCGGTCGAACGTTTTCGCTCGGTGAGACAACCCTTGAGCATGACCCATGGCCCTATAGGCCACCTGCTTTGCTGGGCCTCCCCATCGTAATTCCTTATGCCGAAAAAGAAACACAATTCAAAATAGGGCCATTTGCATTTCTATCCCTAACTCGAACCACCTACTCAGATTTATCCCTAATTTCGATGCATGCTCAAATTTGCCTCTCTGCCGTTAGTTCCCCTTCGTTCCGTTTACTTGATGCCCTTCCGTTCCGTTTTCGTCTGGTCAAAAGGGTTTGACCGTTTACTTGATGTTTTCTGGACATTTTGCCCCTGCCTCCTTATGTCACTGACATGTAGGACCCATTCTTAAGGTCAAATGGTCAGCAGTTGACTGGGTCAACATGGGATTGGGTCCACTTGTCATAGGTTAATTATTTTAGATCAATTATTTAGATTTATTTAATATGCCATTGACAAATTAATTAACTAATTAATACCCACATCATAGATTAACCCATATCTAACTCAAAAAATAGATTAACACTAATCTAACAGCCCCAAGTGACGATGGGGGCCACTGGCAGTGGCTTGGCCAGCTGAAATCGGGCCGCCCCGGCACTGGTCTGAGCGAGCATGTACGATGGCGAACATGCCGACGCACAAGAGCGAGGTAGAGGGGCGGCCTGCGGTCGAGCGAGGCCTTGGCGCGTTGCACACGTCCAACACGTACGACGGGAAATACCTGAGTGACGTCCAGCACAACGACGGCGACCGGTGGAACATACCGTCGCGGTCAGGATGGCTCGAGGGCGCGTAACTCGGAGGGGAGGCGCCAGAAGATTCGAGGCCAAGTCCGGTTGCCGAGGAAAACAAGGAGGGCACTCGACACTCATCGGAGCAGCATATCAGGGCGAGATGGCAACCGGTAGGAGGCAAGGAAGACGGCAATGGTGTGCACAAATGGAGGTGCCCTACATCAATTCGATCTATGGGGAGGGCACGGAGATCTGGGCGGAGCTACTGGACAAGGAGGTTGAGCCCGAGGAGGTTGTTGGCCGCGCGGAGAAGAAGGCAGCGGCGACGGTGGCGCTCTACACAATGAGGGAGGAAGGGAGAGGGGGGAGAGGGAGGGATGAAGATGGCGGATGGGATGGAGGCAGGGCTGCGGCGCGTGGGGAGCTACCGGCGGCAGCGCACTGTCCAGAGCAGCGGGCGCTCGCCGGAGGTGAGTGAGAGAGAGGCCGTGAGGTAGGGGAGAGAGGTGGGAGGGATTTTTTTCTTTTTCTTTTTTTATTTCTCTGTTTTGTTTGGGGCCCACATGTAAGTGTGAGAGAGAAAGAGAGGGGTGAGAGAAAGAGTTTTTCCTTTTTATTTTTTTGACTGATTCCCACATGTAAGTGACACATGGAGGCAGGGGCAAAATGTCCAATAAACGCCCTGTAGACGGTCAAACCTCTTTGACCAGACGGAAACTGAACGGAATGGCATTTCTATAAGGTCACTTAACGGCAAAAGGGCAAATTTGAGCAGGCTTTAAAATTAGGGGCAAACCTGAGTAGTGGGTTCGAGTTAGGGGCACAGATGTAAAAGTCCCTTCAAAATAACATATACAAATAAAAAATAAACAGAAACGCTTGCCACCAAGATAAGAAAAAATTGATTTGCCAGGACATATATGATGAATTTGCCAACTAGATATATCGAGTAGAACAAAAATATTTCCTACCAAAATTGCCATCGTACATGTACAAACTTTTTTGTGAAAAATGCCATATCAATATATCATTTTTTCTTAACTTTCCCATCTTTCAATACACAGATTTTCCTACTTTTTCGTATGTGCAACCAGAAAATAAAAACAGAGAGAAATTGGCTTTACACATATAAAAAATTCCACGGTATGTTCAATGAATTTCCCGCAGTATATAAAATAAAGTTGCCATGGTAAAATATACAGGACATGCTTTTTCCATGGTATTAAGAAGATACATGTAGAGTTAAAGTTTTTTGCCATGGGCCATGGTAACTTTGACAGAAAATGTTCTATATATCGTGGAAAACTTAGCGAAAAAAATTTGTACTTGTAATTAGGAATTTTGTTTTACAAGTTTTCGAAAAGGTTTTGTGTTTTGACTGTTTTATGTAGAGGGCGAAAAATCATGAGGTGTTGAACATGACATATGTCGACATGGCAAATCTGGAAAACAATATTGGTGACATGGGGAAAATTTATATAAATGTATAGAAGTGTCATGTATGCTAATTTCAAAAAAGTTGTTATCTTCAGGTAGCCATGGCAAATGAGAAAACACACAATGTAAAATGTGCCATCTAAGAAGTATGCGTGACGGCGATTAAAAAAACATAGTGCAAAGTGACATGACAAATTTTGTATTGGTGACATGGAAAATTTTGTATTGGTGACATGGCCAAAGTTATAAATTTTTGCGATGGCAAAATTTGTATTGGTGAGATGGCAAAATTTGGATTTGTGACACTGCAAGAGTTCTAAGATTGCTTCCATGACAAAAGATTTAACAAATTATGAATTGCAATGATATTCAACATCTAAGTAGTACAAATGATGGCAAATAGTTTTAAGATTATTTCCATGGGAGAAGAATTAACAACATTTTAGAAATTTGCCCATGGAAGTTGTAGCAAAACAAAAAAAATCTAAGATTTGCCATATAAGTAGTACACATGATGGCAAAGAGAAAGAAAAACATTGATGTGGCTAAGATTGTTTCAGGTTGATATACATCTAATTTTTTTCTTTTGAAAAGGGGATGTTCCTGGTCTCTGCATCATCTGATGCACACATCCATTTTATTAAACAGAAAGATCCAATTCAACGAGTACAAAAAGGTCTATAGCAAAACATGACCATGCTGATCGGAAACAAGATTACATAGCTCATCCACGTAATCTGCTACTGGCACACCAGCTAAGTTCGTTGAACAAATCACGAGCAACGATTCCAGTGGCTGCACCCAAAAGCCATAACCCCCCGCGCATCCACATGCTGCAGTATGACCACGCGTACAAATTGACATACATTCCGACTTGGTTAATACCTATCACGTGCTTAAGAGGATGTTAAAAAGAAGAACAAAGGTAGTATGCGGTAGAATGACAATTAGAATCGGGGTTACGATGATAATTGAGTTACCAGTTCAAATTAAAATTCGCAGTGCCTTCAAATTAGCTAAAATGAGTTAATTCTCAACCAATTTCACACATCCTTCATGATGCAGAGGACCAGGACTACTCCCTGCTATTACTTCCTAGTTAAGTGATGGTTAGCATGACTGGAACTTGCATATATAACATGCATATTACGTCCTTGTAGTACTTGAAAGGTTTGTTTCTTTGGATAATTCAAGAGTAACCTGTTTCGGAATTCAATGCCCGTTCAACTACTTTCACATTCAGAACCTCTCGTCGTTACTTTAATGTGAGTTCACTCCATCCAAACACAATATTTCGCTTTAATTACATTGTTTTTAGCAAGGGATAATAAACTAAACATGCACATAGGATGGTCACACGATTCTATAGTCCAATCACATGTGATTAAAAAAACATGATAAGCAGTTCTTGAATGACTTACTCAACACATAACCCATGCTCACATTCTTTTTTTCTTACGAAGAGCTAACAAAGATGAGATGTACAGAAGTCCTATATAAACTCCACTATCTAAGGCCGTCAGGGTGAGTGTGCTATGGTTTCAGGTTTGCTTCCACTTTTATCTAGCTTCACTCTATCTTAAATATTAGAGGAAAACAAATACATGTATCCTCTCGCCCTTAATACCTCCGATACTCATGATATTCAGTGGTACAAGTCCATCCGAGCTACCACTCACTTTGTCGAGCTGGAGCTTGTCTCTATGCGACATGACGAAATGGCAATGGCGTTGACATCCACGCCTGCATTTGGTTTTGGGGTGCCAGACGAGACGATGGTCATGAACTTTTGCACCTTGGATGCAAACAATGTTAGTGTTAATCTTGTCATGTGTTAGTTTAAGTTTGCTATGAAGTGCCCATGTGTTGGTGCATAGTGTATGTGGCGGAACACTATATGCGTTATAGTAGACCGTCATGGCAAACGAGAACAGCATGCACTGCATATGCACATTGTGGATTCTTCAGGTTGGTGGTTATAAGTGGCCATCAAAGGGTCAAGGCATGTATGCGTTGTAGGTCGTGCAGCTAGAAGAAAAAAGTCGAAGGGCATGTGTTGCCTAGAACCAAAGTCCTTTATTAACTCTGTTTTCATATCCTGAAACACATCGCGTGCATTGTGAGAATCACAGGGGAGAAGATAGATAATAGTGGGATCTTGCCAACATTTGGCATGATAATGTGAAAAAACTTTGTTTCACTACTTGTCAGTTTTCTTTTAGTTGGCTTCGATAGATTAACATGTGAGCTCTGTATTTTCTAGTCTGAACCTTACTGAGACGTTTAGTAGTGTCGAGTAACATGCATGTTCAGATTGCGAATGAGTTTGGAAGTCGGGCGTCTCGATTTATGGTATGTGGGATGACACACACAATGTGTGGATCGTGGCATGTTTAGTGTGAATACTTTGTTATGTGTATTCCTTCCTGTGTTCGTCCAGACCTCACATGTGTGGAGACTGGACAGATCCAAGCATTGTGATCTAAGGCTCCCCTGAGACCAGTTACTTTTGTATGGATGATACGGTTGACATTTCTTGTGTATCTTTTGAAGAAAACCATATCCTTACCTGGAGTATTGATTTCCAAGAGAGGTCAAGCAGTGTTCCAAATGGAACATAAAATGGAACTGGGACCAGCTAGGTTCCTAGCTGAGTTCTACCAGAGATTCTGCAAATTGATCAAAGGAGATGATGGCTTTCAGCTGGGTCACTTGCCTCCTGTCATGCTGAATTTAGGCATGGCCGATTTCCTGCCAAATAAGGAGGATGCATAGTAGATCGATCAATATCGTCCTATTTGACGATTCAATGTTTGTTCAAAGATTTTCACCAAATTGGGAACAGATTGAATTACGGCTATGCTGCATTTGATTAGCCAGCCGATTAATTCACCATTTATGCACGGACAACACATACTCGAGGAGGCAGCCACTAGAGAAAACTCAACATAGTCATCTTCAAGGTTTATTTTGAGAAGGTACATTTGGCCTTTTATTCAACAAGTATTGCGCATTGAAAGGTTTTGCGCCACTGTGGCGGGAGTTGATTGCTCATCTTGTCGACGGGAGTTGTGTTGGCTTTAAAGTAAAGAAAGATCTTGACACCTATATCATAATGTGACAGGGGCCACACCAAGGCATCCCAATGTCTCCCATTTTATTCAATACCTTCATCTTTCATAGAGCATGATATTGAAATGAGTGTTGACATGAATCCCATCCCATGTATTTTTGAGCAATTTTATGGCCTCGAGATTATTATTTTTAAGAGAGAAATCTTCTGCTTTGACAAGCCAAAGATCTAGAGGACCAGTATAAAGTATAAAAGTATACTTGGCTCTGCAAGCAGGTTCCTTTCTCTTTAAGAATTTAGGTATTCGTATAAATTTACCAACATTCTTTGAAGAAAGGGGTTTGAAAAGAACTAATTAGTTGTAAGGGCACGTTTTTCCATATGGGAAATGACTTGTGCTCATCAACACTGTCCTACTAGCCTCCGTATGTTTATGTTAGCATTCTTTAAAGTATGCAAGGGTGTGCGGTAATGAATGGATTACTGTTGCCCTACACTGTTTGGTAAAGTGAAATGTAAGAAGAAATATCAGATTACAAAATGGAGCATAATTTGACGGCCAAAGGGCTAGGATGGCCTCAGGGTAGAAGACCTCCAGATAAAGAACCAGTGCCTTCTAAGTAAATGGTTGTTCAAAATACTAAATGAGAAGGGTACGTGGCAAAGTTGCTATGAAATAAATATCTCCACTTGAAAACTACATCTGAAGTGAAGACCAAACCAACTGATTGGTTTGCCTATAATAATAAGTTTTAATAAAGAATATTGTGTGCGTCACTCATGTGGCAGCAGGGGAGTGCTCCCTCGTTTTGGTAAATAAAAAACATTGCCATTGTGGAACACTAAATGCCCATGTGTTTATTGACTATGGCTTGTCGCTTGTTTGTTGTGTTTCTTACAAGAAGCTACTTCCGTGCCGTGGCCATCCATTTCTTTTCATAGTGCCATCGGTTGCTGAATCATTAGAGGAATGGCAGGTTTCATTTAATTTCAGTTTGACATCACACTTCACAATACGAACTCAATTCCATTTGCTATTGTAAATGTTTTTAGTTCACTTTCTATTTTTGTATGTGTTCGATGATGATTTTAATTGATTGTACTTGCATTCCAGTAGAGCAATAAAACCAAGCCTTAAAGGGAACGGAAAACTTGGCTGAAATTAGTTGATTCCCGTTTCACACATCTTTCATGATTCATGACACAATGGACTTGGGACTAGATCATTCAAGACTAACCTGTTTGCAAATGCAAATGGCGCTCAACTACTCAGTCATTCAGGATCATCGACGTCATTTTAATGTTAATTCACTCCAACCAAATCCAATACTTTTCTTTGCTTTGTTTTAGGCAAGAAAGCGGAAACTAAACATGCAAAACAGAATGGTCACATGATCATGCAGCCTACACATCACATAATAAAACACACATGATAAACAATTGTTGGATTGTCTGCTCAATACATATTCCATGCTCACATTATGCTCTATAAGAGATGACAAAAACTAGTGGTGTGGCCACGGTTTGAACAGTGGGAAAAGTCTTTGAAAAACTTACACAAGTTGGGAAAATTGATAAGGTTGGACGTGATATTCAATATGCAAAAAAAAACACTTAAAAAGGAGCCACGGTTTGCAAGATATGGTCAAATGAAGGTTTCAATTCAAATTTGAAAATTTTGAACAAGTGAAATATTGATACCAAAAGCTAGGCAAGATCAACATAAACATGTAGGAAAAAGAATCACTTTATTTGAATGTATGGATCACAAGATATAGCCAAAACAAAAATTGAATTGAATCTGTTCAAAACCCTGCCATGGCAGCGTTTCAGATGACATTGCTGCGGGTGCTGAGGATGTGAGGCATGGCAGCACCGGATTCGCCGGTACCTTTTTGTTTTAGTTAATAGATGTGAGTTGTTTGATGAAGATCTAACGGCTGATATTGCGTACCCCTTCGCGATTTAATCTGAGCTGTGAGGGACAGATAAGACAATTAGGGTTTGCTCATCAGAGAGAGAGAGAGAGAGAGAGAGAGAGAGGGAGGGAGGGAGAGAGAGAGGCAGTTTGACCAGCGAAACTGGAGAAGAACGCGGTGCAGGCTCGTGAATCAATGTTGTCGATGACTACGAGGCTCTTTGGGGCTCAGTGGAGATGTAACAAGGTGCGGAGGGAGATGGTGAACTTGAAAACGTCCTCTGAGACAAGTGGGGATTCTTCTAGCGTCGACAAAACGAGAGAGAGAGAGAGAGAGAGAGAGAGAGAGAGAGAGAGAGAGAGAGAGAGAGAGAGAGAGAGAGAGAGAGAGAGAGAGAGAGAGAGAGGGAGGACCGGGGATATGAAGGCAGAGGATATATGAGGTGCTGGAACCTGCGGTGGAGACGAATTTGACCGGCAATAGGAGCTTATGCGACAGTGGACTCCAGCGAGGGCGTATGAGAGCTCTAGGGCACGAGGAGATCTCCATTTGTGAAAAAATGGCAGAGGATAGCTTGGTTAATATTTATGTGGTGGCTACCGTGATCGAGGGCCAGGAGTCGCCTGAATCGGGCGAAAGCTTGTTGGCTCAGCTACAAGAGACTGGGAAGAGCAGGGCACGACGAACATGTGGGCCCCATTCATCAGCAGCAGAAAGAAAAAGAAAGGGAAGGGAGAGGCAGTCCGGCTGCTGCTGCTGGGCTTCGGCCTGCTTGGCCTGGGCTACTGCTTCTGGTGGGCCGATGCGATGCCGGATGCTTCGCGCGCGTTGGCGAGGAGTAAGGGATGGTTGCATGATGGGTTGCTACTGTGCATCCCACAGTAACAGTAATAGCTTACTATTAAGAATTCAATTACTATTTGAAAATTATTTGGCTAAATAAAATACCAATACACTTCCTAAAATTACAAGAAAATCACAAAAATATTAATATAAATAGAGAGCACATGAAATATATTTACAGCCTAAAGCAATTTTGTAAAATAATTTTCTCAAATAGATATAATTTTGGTCTTAATATAATTCTCTAGAAGTATTTAAGGCGTATAATAAATTCCCAAAATTAGTTCCAAAACTCCATAAAATTATCAAACATTTCCCATCTATATTTAATAGGGGAGAAGTCGTATCATCTCCTCTCCAATACTTTGCCTTGAGTAAAAAAATGATGTGAATATTTGTAAAATCAAAATAAGATCCAAATGAATATTTTGGAAATTTCTTTTATTCCCTATCATTAGAATATTCCATAAACTCCAAAAGTTTCAATCCCTAGTCAAAACTAGCTAAAAGCAAGCAACACGACGCAAGTTTTAATTAATCTTATCTAAATAATTAACATTCAAAAAGTTACATTTTTTGGATGTTACACACGACCCCTTCATGCTGGTGTGGAGGCTGCTCGCCGGCGCGGCGCAACCAGTCTCGTGGATCCCACTGCCGCCGCTCGTCATCCATCCGTCCATCCTGCCGTCCATGGCGGCGGAGACCGCACCGGCATCAGCACGACCAGCGCGGCGGCAGGCAGCATGAACTTCCGCTTCGAAACTACTTCACAGACGACATTTGCTTGCACGATCCTGAGCCGATGCCTAATCCAACAACTTTCTGTACATTGGCGTCTTGAATGGATGGTGTGATATGGAGTGTCGTGCTGAAATCGTCCGTAAAATGTCGTCTGTATAGCACTCCTCCTTCCGCTTCCTCCTGCCCTGCGACATCGGCCCCCCCTAACCTTCCGCGTCCTTGAGCCCCCCATCCGGCCTCATACCCCCACCACCGCCGCTCAAGGGTACTCACTTCCTGCCCCCAAATCTGCACTCTCTTAAAATCTGTTTTTGCATTTGTTCAACTTTATTTTGGCTTTTGTTCTAGTCTGTATAATTTGACATCCATCACCCTTTTTGCTGTAATGGTAGTACGTCTTACATTGTGACCTCCATTTTTTTTTCACTTGCACTTTTCTACACTGTATGAAGAGCACAATTTGTTGTCATTCATAGCAAAGAAGCACAAGTTTTGTCACGAAGAGCGTGTATTTTGTCCGCCTGACTAAAATGAAATGAATCACTTTCTTGCTCGTCTTCTGTGACTATGTCACATATGGCTGTTGGTGCCCCGGTGTAGCCAATTTGATTTGTTTAAAACCTGCATCCTTAGTAGCACCCACTTGGTTTGGTTGCAAGCTGTGTACGCATCCCTACCCAATTCATTGCCCCCTTCCTGCCCCACAAATCTCCACTCTGCTCAAATCTGTTTCTATTTTTTGCATTTGTAAGATTTTATCCACCTCCTCAAGGTAAAACGAATCACTTCCCTCCTCGTCTTCCGCGACGAGTGCGACTATCCATGTGATGCGCTTACCCATAAGTGGATGTTCCGCAATCCAAGTGCACATCGTCTCAGATGGCTGTCGGTGCCTCGGTGCAGCCAGGCCATTTGATTAATCCAAAACCCGCATCTTCTCTTAATTCTATGGATCGCTGGCTGATCTCGGTCGTAAGTGCTAGTACTGCTAACACACTTGACTTTTGATTTGGCCGAGAACAGATCCCAACCTGTATGCAACAGTGGTAGGCTGGAGACGGTGTTGTCCTCCATGGGGAACCACAGGTTTGCCGCCTGTAGTTTGCACTCCATGATCAGCGTCCACTCGCTGTAGTTCGACTAGGTGAGCATCAGGAAGGTAATATTCGTGCCGCCGCCTCCAACGACCTCGCGCACAATATCCCTTACCACGACCTCATTGCCAGCGCCGCCGCGGTGCTGCACTGGGCTGCGACCGTGGCTGCCCGGTGATGGCGCTCCCATAGTTTTAAATAGCCGGCTATAGCCAGGCTATAGCCCCGCTATAGCCTTTGGCACATGCTGCGGCTAAGTGCATTAGCCCAGCTATGTAGTGTTAGAACTTTTAAATAGCCGGCTATAGCCAGGCTATAGCTGTTTTCACAGGGTGCGGCTATTTGGCTTAGCCGGCTATTTAAAACTTCGTCCTCCCGTGGAAGTGGCAACTTAGAGCAGTCTGCCGCGGTGTGCAGCTGCTGCTCTAGCAGCGTCTTGGAACCGCCCGAGGTGGAGCGCTTCACACTGTCGCCTGACATGGCCACCGGAATGAGGCTCTGATGCCAACTGTTAGGCCATACTAATGTGGTAGAGGTGTACTATGAGTGGTAGGCGTTCTACCCAATGAGTGGTAGGGGTCCTTGTTTGGAGTGCTAGGGATCCTGCACTATGAGTAGTAGCGATCTTCTCTATGTGGTAGTGGTCCTATACTATGAGTGCTAGGGGTGCTCAGAACTGAGTATATTCATTCTCACACACACGTACACTTGTAAAAAGTTGTACTAAGCTTTGAAGATGAAAAGTTTCTTAGGAGAAATGACTTACTAAAGATTACAAGTAAGACAAACTAACCGACTATGGTTGCACATTACGTGTACTACAAACTAGTACTACTAGTCGTCAACCCGTGCAATTGCACGGGCTAGTGTAGTTAATGCATATTTGGCCTGAATATTAAGAAAATACATTTATAGTTATTACTATGAAATAATTAGTTCTCATTTAGGTTCTCTATATGCTTGGGTTATCTTCTATATCCGCGAAGAAAAAAACTGTCGATATCATATTCCGGCTATGTACTGAACATAGTGTGTCAATTTTTCACATGTCTTGCTTAAGTTCTTAACTACTATTTGAATTTGCATGAAAAAAATCACCAATAATCCTATGTACAAAACAATGGTCAAATATGCATGCTTAGGACCATGCCAATCTCTAAAATTTCTTTTTTTGGGGATGCAAACTGTAGCGCTAAACAACCGTATTGTGTGATTCAGTCGTTGTTTATGCATTTACAAACTCGTTCCTTCAATTATAAGTTAAAAGTGCTAAGTTAACATAGGGTCACATTATTTATTTGAAGTGATAATAAGTAACTTCTTCATATTCATTTGATATATCTGTTAGTTATTGTAATGTTGTGCTTAACATGCGCTCTGGCCACACTATTTTACTTCTGAAATATATCTTGAAAGAAATACTTGTCTGCAAGTACATTTTTTTAGCATATAGAATAATTATACATAGATATATTATCGCATGAAATTTCGTGTGCAGAAACAACTAATATGTTGGCCGGTATCAACTATAAGATAATGATAAGGGATTAAGGGTTATGCAATTTCATAAAAATTGCAATCAAACGTGGAAGGAAAAGTTTCTAAAGTAACTTAGTAACCTCTTTATCAAGTGTTCAACATGCCAAATGAAAGCAACAATCAAAGGATATCACATGTCGTTCCTTCCTATTCAATTTCTACACATAATTAGAATTAGAGAAGTTTTAAAATAGGGAAGAGGACAAACGAAACCAAGGTGAGCACTTGATATATAACTTACGTGGAAATAGCAATAAAGGTGGTAGTGTCAATTTTCACACAAATTACCTACCAAACATAAAAGGCATTAGAAAAAGAACTAATGGAAGATGAATGTCGAAACTGCAAGCGACTTGTTGCCAACATCAAGGGGCACTTAAATTTTGTTTTTCTACACCATAATGTCAATTCTCACAGAATTTGCGATAGGCAAAGTGGTCTTTAAATTAAATCTCGTTCCAAGCGACGAAGTTCAATCCAAAAGTATAACATGTGAATAGTTTGCATTTGAATAAATATACATAGGGGAAAAATGCGAGAATTCAAAGCAGCAACAGATATTCATTGGTGACTTTAGCTCCAATGAAAATTGAGAATGAGACAGTGGTTGTAAGAAGAGAACCACAAGACAAAGTATTTGGAAGTAATTAAGCATTACCTTTTTCACGTCACAGCCATGTATTGCTTCGCCTTGTTGTCTATTCACATCAAGGTTTGAAGCCCTTGTGCAGACGGGTTCGAGCATGTACTTCCTTATTACACCTGCATTGTCCATGTCAAGTATGAGGCAAAGAGAACCGTGCATATGCATGGTGTCATGGGATCTGTTTTCAGTTGTGCTACTATATCAGTCGACGCCTTGCATATGCATTGTGCATACTGAACGATATAAAGATTAAGATTAAACAAATTATATCACCAGTAATAATGGATGTAAGAAATCATCACTCTCTCACCCATGTCCTCGAATAGTAGTTCATTAGAAAATCATTGTCCATAAAAAAGTAACCTCTTATGAGAAAATCTGTATGTTATCTATGTTATGTTGGATGTCCTTTATAGTGGCAGATTAATTTGTTCTTATTTTCCAGAATGAATTAAGAATGTATTGTCAGCCCATTGTGTAGATATAATGGAACTATTAATTAAATTAACGCCTAGTTAGTATCCACCAGCACTTCATTTTTTAGCATAGATAGATGAGACAAAATGCAGGTTTTCTTACCCTCTCCCTGCAGAGTTCCCTACTTGCTCAATAGCTAAACTTTCTGCAAGGACAATAGCAGTCACATGACATGATTTTTCTGTGCTAATAGAAATTACAGAATGATTAATTGAGAAGTTCTTATTACCAAGCAATGGTTCCAAGACTGAATATAACATATACATTTATATGTGCTAAGACAAAGTAATATATAACAATTACTTGAGCTGAAGAAACATGCAGTGTACATGCAGCGTCATTGACGGAGAAACTGCAAGTGTTCCGTCTGCGTACATCCACGTCAGCCGTAGCTTCTTAGCGTGTGAGGTCTTCTCCGCGGCATGATACTCCTGAAAGTTCATTACACTTGCGGTGAAGAAAAATCCCAACCTACACGTAACAAAAAACAAACCTGACCCAATCTACACGTGTGCAAACCACATTATAGAGTCCATACGACTTCCAAAAAATAAGTTTATCACCATGATTGCTCCATCCCACGATGAAGTAGCAGTCCCAATCTATCATGAATCCTCTCCTTTATCTACATCTTAAAGAGGAGTAAATCAGAACGCAAATGGAGAAGATCAACCTATCTAGCTGAAAGAGGAAATTTTCAAAAGGAAGTTTCTCTAACCTGGTGTAAGCAATGATGTTACTTGTTAAGTGAGGGAAATCTCGGCAGTGATCCCATGCTCAGAATGATCTTAGTTTTGGACGAACCATCCTACTGCTCCTTTCTGGTGTCTGTACCACATGATCAGTAGATACAGGTGAACATCATGAACATCCATTCGGTGCGTATGAGACACCTCACAACTGGTCACACAACAACTTGCAGCTGGGCGTATCACTGAAGAACCGATTCCTATCCATCTAAGTGAAAGCCAAGGCATGGCCAAAACAACCCTGGAAGCAAAGCAATCAAACACTTCAGAAACCCGATAGAATAGAGATTATAATATTCAGGGGATAGACTATGAGGAGAAGAACAAATATGAGAAAGAAACCTGAAAAGAGGATGTGTACCCATGAACTATTTAGGAATATATTCTGAAAAAAAGAAATCAGATCCAACTATAATATGAGAAAACTATGGTATCAATAACTCCCGAATGTTCCCTGTTTTTGCCCCTCGTCCCGAACGCCTCCTACACCTTTGGTTTTTCAGCATGAATCTTAAAGCACGGGAAGTTGCCACGTCACCACAAACTCGTTCGGGACGAAGCCAACCCGTCGCGAACGCCGCCCCACGAGTCACTCCTCTGTCTCCTCACCAGTTCTTTCCCCGCTCCTCTACCTCACCTTTTCCCCTCCCCCTCCCCCTCCCCGACGGGATTTAATCGGCGAGGCCAGCGGATCCCGGCGACTCCCGGCGGGGGGTCGCGCTAGATGTGCGGTGGGAGGGCCCCGGTTGACGATAGATGGCTGGCGAGGCGGGCGGTGGCAGGCGGAGGCCGCTGCGGTGGTGAACAGCAGTGGATCTGGCTGACGGCGAGGGAAGGCACGACGGAGGAGGAACGCGCGCGCGCGGCTGCTGCTGGGGGTTCGAGCTCCGCCGCCGCCAGGTGCTCCGTGCTCCCACGGGATGGGCCTCGATGCTGCTAGCTGGTCGCCCCCGCCGCCGCGGCGGGCGTCGAGGCGGACTCCATTCGGGCGCTCCTCATCGACGGCGAGCACCAGGCCGCCCTTCGCGATGGCGCGTGGTGGCCATGGTGAGCCTACTGCTTGCGGCGGCTGGCGACAACTCGCGGGCTCGTCAACTCCGGCGTGGAGGAGACCAGATGCTGCTGTGGTGGTGAGCGCCCGCTCGCCCCTGGTCAACCTCCTGTGTCCGCGTGCCCCCGTCGCCTCCGGTCGACGCCACCTGTGGGTGGAGGAGATGGCCGAAGCGGCCTGCTCCTACACCACCATGAGCACCAGTGGAGGAGCCGCGGCGGGGAGGTGTTCATCTACTCTTTTTCTTCACTGGAATAAGGTGCGCCTGTAATGACGTATGATGATTTTGCTATGAGTTAATCTACCTGCTAGATGCTTGTGTATGAAACAGTCCCTAAAATTTGCCATGCTACACAAAAATCTGAGTAGCACACAATTTTGCTGTGATTTTTTAGTTACTACTTAATTTGCCATGTGGGTAGTACAGAATTTTACGATTTTGGTCTAATAATACATGGCAATTTCTAATCACAATGTTTAGCAAAACATGGCAAATTCTCAGATTATTTACAAATTCTCACACCATGGAAACTTTATAATTTGTTAGTTCATTCACATGACATTATTTTTGATAGTTTTTGTCCTAACATCATGGCCCATCTCAGATTATTGTTTCTAATGGTCATATGGCAAATGTAGGTTATTTTTAGTAACTATGTGTCATATGGTCATAGGCCAATGAGGTGATCATTGCATTTTAGTAACCATCTATCATCATTTCATCAACGCGGCGATCCACAAAAGAGAACTTTTAGTTGTTTTTGCCATGAAAAACTTAACATGCGTTCATACGTCATCTGTTTATAGTGATTTTGCCATGGAAAGTAAAGTGGTTATTTTCTCTGATCTAAACATGTGTTTTACCATGGGAACAAGGACAAGTTACCACCAAACTAGACAAAATCTAGGTATAGGTTTGCGAAACTGGGGTGTGTTTTTGTCACGGCAACTAAAGATGTACTGGCATGGTAAATTTGGGACCATGGGCACATGGCAGATTTAAAATTGCTCTTCTCTAAAACATGGCAATTTCTGAAAGTTTCTAAAACATGGCAATCTTGCCATCCTTCAAATAGTTTGCCACCATTTTTCTTCAAATGTATGTTAGTTTTTATTTCTCTAACATGGCAAACTTAGTATATGGACCATGGCACAATTAATTGATGGACCATGGCAAGTTTAATTCAAGTATATCATGGAAAAATTCTTTTGTCGTACCATGGCCAAATTATTTTACATAAATGACTTTTTTTCTTTATAGACTTTACATGGCAAGTTAAACTCAAGTATCATGTCTAAATCTGCCATGTTTTTAGACATCTCTAAAATTGCCATGAAAAAATCACTAAAACATGGCAAATTATGAACGTTTTTAAATCATGGCAAACTTGCCATCTTTCAAATAGTTTACCACCATTTTCTTTGAATGTAGATTATTTTCTATCTCTTTTTAACATGGCAAAATTATTTTATGGACCATGGCAACATTAATTTATTCGCCATGGCAAGTTTAATCCATTTACCATGACAACTAACATATACTCTTACCATGGCAATTTAAGATGTCTTTTCTATGGTTTGTTTGGCCATCAAAAACTAACATAAATTCTGAAAGTTTCTAAAACATGGCAACATTGCCATCCTTCAAATAGTTTGCCATCATTCTTCTTCAAATGTATGTTAGTTTTCATTTCTCTAACACGGCAAACTTACTATATGGACCATGGCAAAATTAATTGATGGACCATGGCAAGTTTAATTTCAAGTATCATGGAAAATTTCCTTTGTCATATCACGACCAAATTATTTTACATAAATGATATTTTCCTTTATAGATTTTACATGGCAAGTTTATCTCAAGTATCATGTCTAAATTTTCTATGTTTTTAGACATCTCTAAAATTGCCATGACAAAACGACCACTAAAACATGGCAAATTATGAAAGTTTTTAAATCATGGCAAACTTGCCATCTTTCAAATAGTTTACCACCATTTTCTTCAAATGTAGATTAATTTTTTTTATCTCTTTTAACATGCCAATCTTATTTGATGGACCATGGCAACATTAATTTATTGGCCATGGCAAGTTTAATCCATGTACCATGGCAACTAACATATACTCTTACCATGGCAATTTAAGATGTGTTTTTGCCATGGCAACTTAAGATGTGTTTTTACCGTGTGTAAAATTCTGAAAGTTTCTAAAACATGGCAATCTTGCCATCCTTCAAATAGGTTGCCACCATTTTCTTCAAATGATTGTTAGTTTTCAGTTGTCTAACACGGCAAGCTTACTATCTGGACCATGGCAAAATTAATTAATGGACCATGGAAAGTTTAATTCAAGTACCATGGAAAATTTCTTTTGTCACATCACGGCTATATTTTTTTACATAAATGACATTTTCCTTTATAGATTTTACATGGAAAGTTTAACTCAAGTATCATGTCTAATTTTGCCATGTTTTAGACATCTCTAAAATTGCCATGACAAAACAATCACTAAAATATGATTTTTTTTGAAAGTTTTTAAATCATGGCAAACTTGCCATCTTTCAAATAGTTACCACCATTTTTTCTTGAAATGTATGTTACCATGGTCCATATAGACATGGCAAATTCATATGGCAAATTTGCTATATTTTTTTTAACATGGCAAACTTTTTTTATGGATCATGGCAAAATTAATTTATGGATCATGGCAAGTTTAATCCAAGTACCATAGCAAATTCATACTCCCTCCGTTCCAAAATATAGTGCGCCCGCGCTTCCCGAGGTTCAACTTTGACCATAAATTTAACCAACGAGAACGACTGCGGCGGGAGCAAAAATGATACCAGTGATAAATTTAACCAGTGAATTCGAAAGAAGTTTTCAATTATATAATTTTTGCTCCCGCCGCAGTCGGTCTCGTTGGTTAAATTTATTGTCAAAGTTGAAGCGCGGAAACCGAGGACGCACTATATTTTGGAACGGAGGGAGTACTTGATAACATGGCAAAAACAGTTACAAGTGTAAACCTTTTGTTAGCTAAGTTTTCCATGATGGATAGAACATTTTCCATCAAACATTGCTATGGCCCATGGCAAAAACTTTTAAATCTGCATGTTTTCTCATTCAATACCATGGCATTTTCTCGTGTATATGTTGTTTTTCTGTTTTTTTACTAGGGCCAGTTTATTTTATAGTCTACGGCAAATTCATCGAGTATACCATGGGAAACTTTTAATTATATCGTGGTACTTTTGTCCCTGTTTTTACTTTCTGTTGGTTATGTGTAAGGAAAATGCAAGTACATCTGTGTATTGAAAGATGATAAAGTTAAGAAATTTTGATCCATTGACACGGCATTGCTTAGAATTTTTCTATAGATGCCCAATGGAAATTTCTGTACAAATCTTTTTTGTTCTATCTTATATGCCCATTTTTTGTGTTTTTTGTGTTTCTTTCGTAATATCATGGCAAATTTCCACACTCATTTGTCATGAAGTGTGCATGAACATCATGGCAAATCATGAAAATTTCTGTAATATACCTTTTTTTCATGATTATATGGTAGTTTTGTTCATTAAAGGATGGCAACTTTTTGTTCTTGGATTTTTTTTAGGTAGTGTTTTCTTGGTCCAGTGCATTTTTAGGCCTTTTTTGTGTTTTCTCTATTTTTTTGTGACAGAAGCAGTTTTGGTCCAAGGTAGGCTCCACCCGGCAGACCATCCCATCCGGCGTCTCCCTCGAGCACCTGAGGAAGCCGTCCATCAAACCGTCTCCCGAGTCGAAGTCCATTCTCGTCCCGGACGACCCCTAGGTACCCGACCAGGGGACTGCCGCCTCCAACCCGGGGACTGCCATCCCGGTCCCGGGGACTGCCGTCTCCGACCCGGGGACTGCCGGCTCTGGCTCAGGAGCTGCTATTCCGGATCCCACCCCGGCGGCCGTCTTCACAGTGGTGACGGCGCCGTCCTGGGCTCAGCCGATCCTCGCCTTCTTGAAAGGCGGCGACCTCCGCAGTGACAAAATCGAAGCTCGGCAAGTGCAGCGGCGTGCGTCCGCCTACAGCATCATCAACCACGAGCTCGTCAAGCGCAACGCAACGAGCGTGTTCCAGCGCTGCGTCGAGCAGGACAAAGGGATCAACATCCTCCTCGACATCCACCAAGGCGAGTGCGGCCACCACGCCGCCTCGCGGTCCCTGGTGGACAAGGCTTTCCGCCATGGCTTCTACTGGCCCACGGCCCTCCAAGATGCCAAGCAGCTAGTCCTCAAGTGTGAGGGCTGCCAACGCTTCAGCAAGCGGAGCCGCCAGCCAGCTTCAGCCCTCCAAACCATCCCGATCACGGGGCCCTTCGCCGTTTGGGGACTCGACATGGTGGGGCCCTTCAAAACTGCCCGAGGCGGCATGACACACTTGCTCGTCACCATCGACAAGTTCACCAAGTGGATCGAAGCTCGGCCGATCAAGAAGCTCGACGGGCCAACAGCCGTCCGGTTCATCAAAGATATCGCGGTTCGCTACGGCGTCCCCCACAGCATCATCACGGACAACGGCACCAACTTCGCCAAGGGCGTGCTGGCCCACTACTGCTCGGCATCCGACATTCGGCTCGACTTGGCCTCCGTCGCACATCCCCAGTCAAATGGCCAGGTCGAGCGGGCAAACGTCCTCATCCTCGCCGGCATCAAGCCGCGACTTGTCGAGCCGCTCGTGCGCTCACCCGGTTGCTGGCTCGATGAGCTGCCAGCCGTCCTCTGGAGCCTCCGGACGACGCCCAACCGCTCAACCGGGTTCACCCCGTTCTTCCTCGTCTACGGAGCCGAAGCCATCATCCCCACCGACATCGAGTTCGACTCGCCTCGGGTGACCATGTACACCGAATCCGAGTCCAAGGCGGCTCGCGAAGACGGCGTCGACCTGCTCGAGGAGGCGCGCCTTCTGGCCCTAAGCCGGTCGGCCATCTACCAACAAGGTCTGCGCCACTACCACAGCAAGAAGATCAGGCCCCTCGCATTCCGCGAGGGCGACCTCGTGCTCCGGCTCGTCAAGCGGACGGCCGGCCAGCAGAAGCTGGCCTCCCCTTGGGAGGGCCCTTTCATCATCAGCAAGGCTCTCTGCGACAGGAACGCCTACTACCTCATGGACGCGCAGAAGCCGAACAAACACAAGAGAGATGGGGCCGGCGAGGAGTCCAGCCGGCCCTGGAACGCGGAGCTCCTCCACCCGTTTTACAGTTGAACGCACGCACGTATGTATCACCACCTTTTGTATCTAATGAAAGTAGTAAGCCCCCCCCCCCCCCCCCCCCCCCGCACGACGGTTATCGCTCGCCGAGTCGGCCAGCCGGCTCGGGGGCTCGGGGGCTTACTTTTCCTTTTCTTACTAAGATCTATGTCTACGTAGTTCCCCGTTTTTGGTTCACCCGCCGAGTCGGCCCAGCCGGCTTGGGGGCTCGGGGGCTACCCGGCTAGACCGCACCTCGCCACTTTTTCCTAAGTCCAGTTCGAACCGTACGAACCACCAAAGCCCTCTCTTCGCCAGCCACAGCCGGCACCCGGCTGTCCGGCCGGCAAGAGCCAAAGGCCGGCAGCGTCGTCACGCAAGAACGGCTAAAGGAGGAAAGCCTAGCTCGGCCAACCCGACCCAACCCTCCCTCTTTTACTCTTCTCACCGCACGACCGGCCGCGCGCCAGCCGGCTTCGCCGCCTGCCGCCAGCCAGCCCAGTGGGTGTTTCGCTCGCGCTCAACGTCCGAAAAAGCCCAAGTATTGTGTGTCCCCTCTCAAGGCCGAATCCCCGTCCTAGCCACAGTCCGCAACCCGGCTGTCCGGCTAGCGGGAAGCAAGCCCGACGATAAGACAAACAAGAAAAGGCCCAAGGCCGAACAACAACAAGCGAATCACGACAGTTGGCCCACACCAAACTTATATACAGCAATGGTCCCGCGGCCACAAGTTCATTACATAAACTATACCCCCAGTGGGTGGACCTGCTACCTAACAAACTTCGAGTACCGAGTACAGGAAAGAAAAAGGAAAAAGAAGTCGTAGGCGGTGCCGCCGTCGGCTCCGGTCGGCTCCGGCTTGGCGGAGGTGGATGCGGCCGCCGGGTCGGGCCTGGAGCTCTCCGGCCTCTCGGTCGTGGCGGTGTCGTCCGGGTCGGCCTCGTCGGCGGCGTAGGCTCCCGTCTCGGCCGAGCTACCAGCCGGATCGTCGAGCAGCAGGCCGAAGTCGTCGACGGGGAGCTCCTCGCCGTCTTCCGTCCGCTCCAAGACGAACTCGTCGATCACGGTGAACAAGGCCAAGTAGCTGGCCCGCCCAGCGATCCGCCGCGCCTGCGCCGCCAAGTGCTCCTCCGCGCCGGCCCGCTGCGCCACCAAGCGGTCGAGGTCCAAGGTCGGATACCACGACATGACGAACTGCAGCGCCGTCTCCGCACCGGCGCGGGCCGCAGAGGCCATCCACGCACAGAGCCGGTCCACGCCGGCCTCCAGCCACCGCGCCAGCCGGGTGACGCTATTCGGCGCCACCGCACCCGGCCAGAGGCTTTGCGCCATGGCCAGTCCGGCGTCGAATAGCCGGCGCATTTGGCCCTCGACGGCTCGAAGACGGGCCTCGCCAGCAAGGACCATCTCCGAGAGGGTCCAGGCGGCGTAGACGTCGATCTCCTCCCCTGCCGCGCGCTGGTCCGACCGGTGGGCATACACGGCCGCCTCCTGCGTCTTGGGAAAGGCTCCTGCCAAGGAAGGAAAGAAGTTAGCCAGAAGAAAAAACAACTTGCCGGGTCGGCCAGCCGGATTGAGGGAAAGACGGCACTCACGGGCGAAGGTCTCATCGAGGTGCTGCGCCACGCTCAGCATCCCGTGCTCCCGCAGGGCCGACGCACGGGCCTGGGCCTCGAGATCCTTCTCGAGCTGGGCGATCTTCTTGCCGGCGTCCGCCAGCTCCTCGGCCGCCTTGCCGCGCTCTTCCGCCAGACGGCCCAGCTCCGCTTGGTGGACCTCCTCCGCCTTGGCCTTCTCGGCCGCCAGCCGGTCCACCTCGGTCTGAAGCCGGTCGTGGTCGGCGACGGCAAGGTCGCGCTGCTGGCTGACTTTGGCAAGCCAGCCTCGGAGACCCGGCACCTCGGCCGCATCAGCTGCGCGCCAGGGTTCCCGGTCAAAAGCAAAGACAAGAAGAAACGCAAAGCTCTAAGGTTCGACCCGGCTGCTCCGCAGTCCGGCCCGAACCTCGGGGACTACACCCAGTGGGTGCGCTGGCGCGCCCCCACTGAAGGCATGCAAGACGTACCTTCGACCCGGCGCAGCTCCTCCTCTTTGCCGGCTAGCAGGCCCTTGACCTCGTGGTACCGCGCCAGAAGCCGGTTGTACGCGTCGGCCCGCAGGTCATACAGATGCTGCGCAAGGACAAGAGTTAGAAGAATACAAAAGACGAGCTATAAGATTCGACCCGGCTACTTCGCAGTCCGGCCCGAACCTCGGGGACTACACCCAGTGGGTTCGCTGGCGTGCCCCCACTGATTCAATGGCCAAGACAAGCAAAGAGAAAAAACTTACCGTGACCGCTTGCTCCAGCCTCCGGGCCCATTCCTGGTCTTCTCGGATGAAGGCCTGCAGGCGCTCGCCCCGCCCGCGAAGCTGCGAGCGCAAGGCGTCCACTGCGTCGTCCTCCCGGGTGCGCGGCCCGACCACAACCTGGCCGGCGCTCGCCCACGGCTCCTGCATCGCGGTTCCGGAGCCGGATCCACTTCCACCCGGCCGCTCGGAGGATGAAGCCGCTTGGGGCGGAATGACCACCAAGACGCCAGCGTCTCCGGCCGCGGCCTCCGAGGCCGGCGTCGGCTGTGCCTGGCCGGACGGTGCGGGAGCCGCCTCGTGCGTCGCTCCGCCGCCCTCGCCTCCTCCTGCCGGGTCAACCCGGGGCGGCGTGTCTACGACGATGTTCTCATCAACGTCTGACTCGCCGTCGTCCGGCCCCGTCCGCCCTGCCGGCTCCATCGCCCCCTCCGGCTGCGGCTCGACGACCGTCACCGCCGATTCCGTGCCGCTCTCCATCTCCGCCCAGGCCGGGTCCGCGGTGATCCTGGCCTGCTTTGCGGAGGCCCTCTCCCATGCCAGGGCCGAGGCCGCCTCCATCTCCTTCTCGGCCTCTGCACGGTCCCGCCAGGCCTCGCGTCTCGCCCCGTCGAGGTCTTGGCCGGACTGGCGGGCCTCGATCTCCTCCTCCGTGGTCCGGGCCGGCTCTGGGTCGATGGCGTTGCTCCGGGTTTTCCGCCAGACGGCCTCGCAAGCCGCGGCCTCCGTCGCCGCCACCTCCAAGTCAAGGGCGGACCTGTGCGCGGCAAGTTCATCACCACAGAGGCTCATGCCAGAAAACAAGCAAGAAATCAGACACGGACAAAAGGCACTTACCCGATAACCTTTGGGACCTCCCGCCTCGGGCCCACGGACGGGGCAAGCCGGCGCCTCTTTGCCACGACGGCCCTTTCGTGCTCCGGCGCCACCGCCGTCGGGCGCTTGGCAGCTGGCCTTGTCTCGACCGGCTCGTTCCCGTGCGGCCGGCTACCGGACGCCGTTGCGCGGGCCGGCCCGGCACCAGCCGCCTTCCGCAGCCGCCTTGGAGGATCGATGCTGGCGTCCCCCCCCAGCCGAGGGCGCTGCACCGTTGGCTTCGGTCAGGCCCTCCTCGTCGTCATCAGGCCAGTCGCGCAGGAGGTCTGGGGGCGGGGACTTACCCGCGTTCCGTGTCCCCCGGCTGCGACGTCGGCCAGGCACGCTTCGGCGCTGGCTCCCTCCTCCACCTAGGCGCCGGCATCCTCCGCGTCCGAGTCGGGCAAGTCGGCCAGCAGGATCTCGGGATTCGGCCCGTCGTGATGATCCTGATGGCTGGCGAACAGCTGCGGCCCTCCCGCGGCGTCAGGGCATAGAAATAATGTTGAAGCAGCAAAGAACAAAGACCAGGGACTCACCGCCGGTGCCGCGTTTGCCCGGTGATAGGGCTCTTTTCCAAAGCTCCACCCGTCCTCCTTCAGCCCGGCCTTGGAGATGTAGTTCACCCGCTGGACGATCCCGGCTGGTGACAGCTCCTTGGTCGACATCCGGGTTGGGTCGTGCCGGCCGCTCATGTCGCAGATCCGCGATGAGGTCAGTCGGCTTCAGCCCCTCTTGATCCGTCATCTCGCCGACCCGGTGGCAGATGTCCAGGAACATCTTCGCCCACAGCTCCACGTCCGGCAACATCCCGAGGTAGCCCTCACAGAGCGTGGCGAAGCCGGCGATCTGCAGCACGGCGTTGGCGCCGAGGTGATGCGGCTGAAGTCCGAAGAAGTCGAGAAGACGGCGGAAGAAAAGACTCGCAGGGAGGCCGAGTCCGCGCTCGAAATGCGAGAAGAAGACGACGTGCTCCCCCGCCTGCGGCTGCGGCACCCTCTCCAGGCCGGGCACGCGCGCGACCAGCGCCTCCGCCGGCGGCAGCCGTTTCGTGCGGCGGAGGTAGCGGATGTTCGCCTCGGTCATGACGGAACCCTCCCAAGAGCCTTTCGGCAACGCCAATGGAGGGCTCTACGAGCGTGGGGCTGCGGCGGCGAAGAGGGGAGAAGGAAAAGAGATGGCTGCGTGCTGCGGGCTCCGGGACGCGGCGCGCGGCAGCGAGCGTGGGCGGAGTGCGCGGCGGCAGCACTTCACTCGGGCGCGGTGAAGAGGAAGAGCAGGAGAAGAGGAGCGAGGGGCGGGAGTGGACGCACGAGAGTGCGTCCGTCGCTCTCCCTCCCCTCTCTTTATAACCGCGAAGAGGACGTGGGGAAGTGGGATCATTTGCGCCCACGATCCCCACTCCCCCGTACTGTGCGCGCGCATTTTCCGCGCACATTTACTACATGGGGAAGCGCAACCGCCAAGCGCTGCCGCAGTAAATCCTTCGCGCGCGGGCCGAGGGCACGTCGTGGCGGGCCCGGTCCACAGTCGCATCCCGTCGCGCGCGTGGGCTGGCAGGCCTCGCCCGCCGCGAGGCTACACGTGGCGGCCCGTCAGGCGGCGGCGGGCACGAGTAACCGTACGAAGCCAGACTCGTCAACAAGCGTTTCCGTTTCCCGCCCAGGCCGGGGTGCCACGACCCGGCATCCGGAAGCCGGCGGCCGACTCCGCCCTGCCGGCGCGCGGGCAGAGGGAGCCGCCCGACCGGACTCCCGCACTTCGCCAACAAACCGACTCCTCATGGGGTAAGCTGCGAAGGCTCCCCTGCTCGAAGCCGGTGAGCCTTCACAGCTTCGGGGACTACTGTCGGGGGGATGATCCCCGGCTAGGCAACGGAGCGGGAACCCCTTCTTAAAAATCATCGGGGCAGGCCAAGCCCCTCGACCCGGCTTGCCGGCACGCCGGCCCCTCAGCGCGAGCCGGCCTGGCCGGCTGGCCCATGCCGGCTAGCCATGAGAGGACAAAAGCCCTCGCAACAAGGCAGGCGTGGCTACCAGCGCTCCTTCCTTTACGCTGACAGAACAGGCGTGGCTACAGCGTTCCTTGCGCTCCCGCCCGAGGCGGGCGGTGTCAGAGCGGCGCGGTCCTGTAGCCTTGACGGCGCCGACCTGTCCTATGACGGCGGACGGGACGCGCCATAGTGCCCCGTAGCCAGAGTGACGACGGACAAGACCTGTCACAGTGCCCCGCACCTGCCAGGTGCGGCGCACCCAGCGACCCGGCGACCCGGCGACCCGGCGGCTCCCACCACCGGCTCCCGGTCAATGACACCAGGGCCCCGCGCCTTTGTAATCTTACCATTGTAACCCTGGGGGTCGGCCTATAAGACCCCCAGGGAGACCCCCGTGCAGGGGGGTTCGCATTCTGCTCGCTAGTTCACCACCTCTCGGTCGGACGCTCCCCGTCCCCTTTAGCTACTCCTTCTGCTCCACAGAGCACACTCAGTGGCAACACACACTCAGGAGAGGCAGAACGGCGGCCTAGCCCCTTCCTCCTCCTCCGTCCCGAACAGCTCCAGGAGCAACCTTGTAGCCCTTGTGCTTCTCATACTACACTTGGCAGGATTAGGGGTGTTACCTCTCCGAAGGGCCCCGAACCTGGGTACGTCTCGTGTCTCGCACTTGCTCGTGCCAACCTCGCCTCCGGAACCCACCGACGTCCTTAGGTAGCCCCACCTCTTTAGCCATCTTATGGCATCTGCCGTGAGAATACCACGACACAACTCAAACTGCTTTCATGCCAGGACGGCACATCCTAGAAGGGGTTGTTGTCCTACATGAAACGCTCCATGAAATCCATACGAAGAAACTAGATGATGAAAAGTTACTAGGGTTGGAGAAATCACGGGAGTTTGCAGAAAACTTGCTCTGTGATGCAAAGGAGCAACTTGCTGATTTCGACCAAGACAAGGCAGCACCACTATTGTCTTTGGCCAATTATATTGCCTATCGGCAGAACTAAGGTGATGGTTGGTTAATCGATCTGTTGTCCGTTGTTGATCTGCAACTTTGTAAGATCATTAAGTCTTCTTGGGTTTGAGGAATATCTAAATTCTTTCTCAGATATATACCAGTTTAGTTTTCTACCGTTGTGTCATGAGCATATGGTCATGATAATATTTAGGTGAGAAATGCCACACGATCGAGCTTGTTGTTGCCAAATGCTAATGTGCCATTGAGATAAGCAAGACATTATAATGGGAATCAACCTTTGTGTCTTAGTAGCTAATTGCCCGTGTGTTGCAACGGTGCATACATATTCTAGTGGTTCAACACCAATCGTGTCTGACATATACCTTACACCACCATATTCTAATGCAACAAGTGATTTGATTTGATTTGATTGAGTTAATGCAAAGATTTGATTTGATTGAGTTAATGCAAAAGATTTGATTTCATTTGATTGCCCATGTTCGAGATATAGCTAGAATGATTTAATTCGATTTGATTGAGTTAACGCAATTATCTTACACCCACCAATGGGGGCGATGTAAAAGATTTGATTTGATTTGATTGAGTTAAGGCAGGACGTGGGGGAGCGGAGGCTTCACCAATGGACGTATGACCACCAAGTCCCCCCCTTTAATAGTAGAGATACTGTCTGGATCTGGATGATAATAAATCGATTGATTTTGAAAGAATAACATTTTATTTCTTTCTTTTTCTTTGTGTGACAATTGCAAGCATCACAATATTGCTATGGTCCTTGCTAGCTAGTATGTTCAGCGAGAAATGGCATATCAAAGTCATGCTTTTCTATCTGAGGTACTTCCTCCGTTCCAAACTATAGTCCCTCTGTCCTGAAAATCTTGTCCATCAAATGAATGTATCTAGCACCAAGTTAGTGCTAGATACATCCATTTGAGGGACAAGCTTGGGACAAGTTTTTTTGGACGGAGGGAGTACATATTTTTTTTCGAAATTCAAGCTTTGTAAAGTTTGACCAAGTATGTACTCTCTCTGTTCACAAATATAAGATGTTTTGGATATTTCAATATGGACTACATATGGACTGAAATGAGTGAACAAACACATTAAAACATGTCTATATACATCCGATTCAGAAAAAAGCTAGAACATCTTATATTTGTGAACGGAGTGAGTAGATGTTAGGCAAACAGAATATCAAGGATATTCTTGATATTCTGTTATCCCTTCCCATACTTAGCGCCTGCCGTAATTAGTGAAATCAGGCCATTATGAAGAAGGATTGTAATTGGGATTGTTGCCTTGTACGTCTCGTGTAATCTGCTATATATTTGAGATAACAGGAAGGTCAGGATTGTGGCCTCTATTCACATTTCACAAGGGCCTCCTCGGCTGGGCCTCCGGCTTGCTCCGCTGGCGCAGATACGGCCTCCCGGACGCGCACGTCTCCTGTGCGGGCGGACGCGCCGGTCTCGCCCGAGCTGGCAGCATCTCCTGCGCACGCGGGCGCGCCGGTCTCGCCCGAGCTGGTGGCCTCTCCTACGCACACGGACGCGCAGCGCCTTCCCCGGTTCCCAAATCAGTTCGGGGTGCTCTCAAAGATCTACACTGGTTCGCTGCCATGACAGATGAGTACAACGCCCTCATCACCAACAACACTTGGGATCTTGTGTGTCCGCTCTCCAACGCCAACATCGTCTCCGGCAAATGGATTTTTCGCCACAAGTTCCACCCTGACGGCTCCCTCAAATGGTACAAGGCACGTTGGGTTCTTCGTGGTTTCTCACAAGAACAAGGCATTGATTTCGACGAGACATTCAGCCCGGTCGTCAAACCGGCCACCATACACGTTATCCTCTCCATCGCTCTCTCCCTCAACCGGAGTGTTCATCAACTCGATGTGAAGAACGCTTTCCTCCATGCATAGTTTTAAATAGCCGGCTATAGCCAGGCTATAGCCCCGCTATAGCCTTTGGCACATGCTGCGGCTAAGTGCATTAGCCCAGCTATGTAGTGTTAGAACTTTTAAATAGCCGGCTATAGCTGTTTTCACAGGGTGCGGCTATTTGGCTTAGCCGGCTATTTAAAACTTTGCCTCCATGGGACTCTCTCTGACGTGGTCTATTGTCGTCAACCTACCGGCTTCGTGGACGACACTCGACCGGATCACGTGTGCCGTCTCAACCGTTCCCTCTACGGCCTGAAGCAAGCGCCCCGAGCCTGGTACCAATGTGACAGCCCGAGACCGATGCTCCAGATGCCTTCCATTTATTTCGTTGTCATCGTGTGATTTATTTGTTTGTTGCATTCATCATCGCATCATTCGCATTGCATCGGCACTTCGTTGTCGTCATTTTTCAAAACTGCATCCGTTCGTAGTTGCCGCTTCTCCCTGTTGCCTTTCGTTTCAAGACCAACCACACTTGCATGCGCCCGCGGCATCGTAAAATATTGTTTTCTAATTGGGAAAAAAACGTTCTCGGAATGGGTTGGAAGTTGGCGTGCGGTCTCAATATATTGTAGGTAGACCGCCTGCCAAATTTCGTCGCATTCGGAGATCGTTTGATAGCCCAACCATTATACTATAACGGCACTATAGCCGGTCAAATCGCAGACGTTTTCGGTATTGCAAAAACTCGTTGCCGGGATGCCATCTTCCCTCTCATCTCAACCTAACCCACCTACACAACCCACTTCAGCCCACCTAGCCCTCCTACACCTTTCCCTCTGTCCGGAACCGTCCGATCTCGATCGGAGGGCTCCGAAACTCTCCCTAAACCCCCCTTATGTCTATAAATGGACAGCCCCTCCTCCAAAACTGGAAAACCTAGCCTTCCTCCTCGAAATCCGCGCTGCTCCCACTCCTCCGCCGCCACTTGGCGCGTCGCCACCAGCCAGCGCCGCCCCCTGTCTCCCTCCTCGCGCAGGGCCTGCGAGCCCAGATCAGGCCCTGGAAGCCCATTGGGGAGCGACCGCCCGTACGCCGCTACCTCCGCGCCTTGTCCCGATCCAGGAGGAGAGGAGCTCCTCCCGATCCAGAGCTCCGTCGCCTCCCTCGCGCCCTGAGCCGGCGTACCCCGTCCTCGCCGCCGGCAACCTCCGCCATCAGGCCGCGCCCCTGCCCGTCTCCTTACTTCCTTCTCTTTTCTTTCCCTCTCTCACGATCTCTCTCCTTCTCTGTCTCCTTCACAGGGACCCCGCCGCCATGGCCGTTGGAGAAGCTCCACCGGACCCCCTCGCCTCCTAGCCGCTGCTGCCCTCACCTCGCCTCGGGTCTGCGGATCCCGCCGCCGTTCACGCCCCTCCGTCCATCTCCAGCGCCCAAGTTCGTTCCCGGCCTCCCGACGCCAAGCCGTCGGCCGCCATGGATGCTCGCGCCGCTGGCCACCTCCGAACGCCTCCCGCAGCCATCCATCGCTGGATCCGGGCTCCGCCGTGCTGGATCTCTCCAACCCCGACCCGCCTTCCTCGCGGGAGAGCACCCCGCCGCAAGTCCCGTCAGCCGCTGGCCTCGAGCTCGAGCACCTGCACGAGGGAGCACGATGCCCAGCCGTTCGCCTCCTCTTCTTCATTGACGAGCGCCTGGACCGCGATGTCCCTGCTCCGCCTCGTCCCTCGATCCAAACGGAGCGCCTGCCCCCGTCATCCATCTTCGTCCCGCTCCGGTCCGTCCCGCTTCGTGCCGTCCAGCGGGCCTTGGCCCATGGTGAGCAGCCACCCAGTCCCTCGCCCTGTTCACTGCTTAGTATGTTGCGCCCGCTGCTGCTGGCCCGATTCACTCCAGATTTCAGCCCGTTCATGTTTTTTTTCCTCTATGCGAATTTAGCTATTATGTCCAGGAATTACTGTTTTACAGAAAACCCCTCTAATTTCATGCATATAATAACTAATTAACCGTGCATTGGTTTAAACATGTCATATATGTAAAATGCTTATAATTTCATGTTGTTTCATAATATCCAACTTTCATCCATGTTAAAAATGTTTAAAATTGCTGTTTGCATTAAATTGCTAAATGACATGTTAAAATGGTTTATTTCGTAACTAAATAACCGTAGCTCCGAATTAAATAAACATTATATGTAAATGGTGTAGAAAAACGTGTAGATTAAGATGGTGCACTTACTTTTCCTGTTTAACAACATTAAAATTGTGTTTTAGGCAGAACAGTACCAAATTCAAAAATTACATATGGGGATTTTCTGGAATTGTTATTTGTGTTTCCGGCCTCATTTAAAATTGCCTAAATAGATAATTTAATTATGCTTCACCTCTTGCCATGTTAACCAACATTTTAATCTTGTCATGTGCATAAACGATAGTGAACTAAATAATTGTTGTGGAGTTTCGTCAATGTGCAACTCGTTGCATATTGAGTTTCACTTAAAATGTGTAGTATTTGGTTGTTGCATCTTGCCATGCCATGCCTCATTAAATCGTACATGCATCATACTTGATTGTGCATTATGCCATGATTATGCTTGTGTGTTTACCATGTTGTTTCCTTCTTTCCGGTTGTGCTTCTTCTCGATAGTCCGGTTACGTTGCGAAGTGTGAGGATTCGTTCGACTACGCGTGTTCATCTTCTTCATGGATTCGATCTTCTTCCTAGCGGGATTTCAGGCAAGATGATCATGACCTTGGATATCTCTACTATCTTTGCTTGCTAGTTGTCTCGTTACTATCGCTATGTCGCGCTTCCTACCACATATAAGTCAGCCTCCCATATGCCATGAAACAGCCTCTAACCTTCCACCATCCCAGCAAACCGTTGTTTGGCTATGTTATCGCTTTGCTCAGCCCCTTTCTTATAGCGTTGCTAGTTGCAGGTGCAGTTGCAGGTTGTTCCATGTGGGGACATGGAAATCATGGGATATCACAATATCTCTTATTTAATTAATGCATCTATATTCTTGGTTGTGGGTGGAAGGCTTGGCCTTTTGCCTGGTGTTTTGTTCCACTCATGCCACCCTAGTTTTCGTAATACCGGTGTTATGTTCCATGTTGAGCGCTTCCAACACATGTGGGGCATATGGGAACCCCCCTGATCATTCGTTTTAGGATAAACTTCTCCAGCAAGGCCCAACATTGGTTTTACCATTTGCCTAATAACAACTAAAATTAGCATAGGGACTTTCCGGACCCCGTGGATAATTAATCAACAACCCGGGCCAGTGCTCCTATGAGTGTTGGTCCAAAACAGAGCACCTTGCGGCGCCCCCTTGGAAACTTGGGTCTCAGCTAACCGTAAGCTTAGCTTATCCGCCGTGTCCTAAGAACAAGATACGCGGCTCCTATCGGGATCGACGACACGCCGGGAGGTCTTGCTGGTTTAGTTTTACCTTTTACGAGTGGCTTGTCCACCGGGATTCCTTATCGTAAGCATCGTGTTATCATGGTGTGAGGATGTTCCATCGGATGCGTGTGGTAATTTATAATGGACTACTTGGAGCACCCCTGCAGGGTTAAATCTTTTGCGAAGCCGTGCCCGCGGTTAGGTGGCACTTGGAAATTTATAACCTCCGGTTGCAGATAACTTGACACTAATTCTAATTAAAATACACCAACCGCGTGCGTAACCGTGATCATCTCTTTTCGAGGAAGTTCGAGAAAAGAACACGGTGGGGTTATGTTTGACTCGTAAGTAGGTGTTCAGGATCACTTCTTGATCATTACTAGTTGCGACCGTTTATGCGTAGTTTACTCTTCTTATTCTTGTACTCATAAGTTAGCCACCATACAATGCTTAGTGCTTGCTGCAACCTCACCACTTAACCATTCCATACCTGTTAAGCTTTGCTAGTCTTGATACCCATGGTAATGGGATTGCTGAGTCCTTGTGGCTCACAGATTACTACAACAACAGGTGCAGGTATAGGTTAAGCGATGCTTTGACATGAGCGCGATGCATGTTTGCTTTTGGAGTTCTTCTTCTGCTTCTTCTTCTTCATCGATCATAGGATGGGTTCCCGGTTGGCAGCCTGGGATTAGCAGGGTGGATGTCGTTCTTCTTTTTCGTTTGATTTCATCCGTAGTTGGATCCTGCTCTTCTGTATGATGATTGCTATGTATTGATGTATTCATGTATTCATGCTGTAGTTTGTGGCGAGTGTAAGCCTTTATCTGGTATTCTCATCTATTCAGTACATGGTATGTTGTAATGATATCCACCTTGCGAAGCGTCTCTGATATGCGCTTCTATCCTTAGTGAGATTTTCGAGTCCCTTGAGAATAGGACCGCATATTGGGCGTGACAAGTTGGTATCAGAGCCTCTACCGACCGCAGGAGCACCCTTGATTGATCGAACCGTTGACGAGTCTAGAAAAGAAAAACTATTTTGAGTCTAGTTATATATCGGAGAGTAGGAATTCTTTTTACTCCTTATCCCCTTCGTCGCTCTGGTGAGGAATTGTGACGTAGGTGTTTTGATTCTACTACTCTTCTCACTCATTTTTTTTAGGATCACGCGGGTATTTTTGGAATTGTTGCGATATCGGTGTGACAGAATTCTGTTCTTGGTGCCTCCTGACCGTATGGATTGGACCTGGGGAGTTGAGCTCCAAGGGGTTCTTGTCACATTCGCTATCGTTTCAGTTCCTGAATACCAGAGGACGCCAACATCGAAATGCTTCTATACTTTTTGTGGTGGCAAATAGTGCCATGACTTTTCCCCAGTACTGAAGGAGATAGCTCGGATGATCCACTATGACTAGTATCGCTGTGTTTTCGAAGGTCTGAGGTAGACTAATTTGTGAAGTTTCTCGGTCGTGTGTTGAGGGTTGCGGATGCGGTTGCACCTGATTAGGTTGTTGTCTGCTGAGTAGGTTCCTGGATCCGCAACCTGATCGCATAACCAAGAAGTTTCGGGAATTCTTAGTTGGGAATTCAAGTAGTTACCTAGGATATCTTTCCGACAGATGCATGATATGAGATTGGGGTTCGACGTCTAGTGGTCTGCCTGTACATGGTCGTTTTTACAGTGGTCTCATGGTGTCTTAAAGAGCCCTTGTAGCTTTGCTACGGCTCGGGGATGTTTCGTATGTCAAGGGCAGCAATGTACTTGATGGTCGCTATACGATCGAGCCCATGTGGGCCCCACCACAAAAATTTCGGATGAAATTTCTATCATATGTTTGTTCCGGCTTATTCTGCAAGCCAAATCCTTTGTTTTGTTTTGAGTTACGGTATACGAGTTGCTTCGAAGTCAAGTGTGAATTCCATATCTTTCCTAAGCGGTGTTCTCATATTTCTATGTGAATACTAATCCTTTTGACCGATCGTATTGTCATGGAAATTTCTTTTCAACCGGTGTGCTTCTCTTCGAGTTAATTCAATCTTCTTCACCATTTACAAGATCAATTCTCAGTTTTTCTCACCGGTGTTCATCTCATCCGTCCCAAGTTGTCTTTATTTTCCCACCCTCCCACCCTTTTCTTCGCGGAGTTAAAATTCCCAAATCAAGTATCCATTTTATTCATTTGAAGTATCTTCATTCTTTCGTTCGGTGTTCTTTTCTGGTGATTCTCTCGTGAAGATGCTCAGGAGCTACAAGTTCATCATTCTTCGCTCTCGTTTTCTTCTCCGGTGGTCTAAATTCAAGCTTACGGTGTTGATCATACCCCTTTCCTCGTTTCAAATGCTTTCCCATGCCGGTGCACCTCTTAATCATTCACCTCTCCCTATTCTTCCCCGGAGTGCTGAAATTATCCCAGAAGATTCATGTTTCCATTCAAGATCCGTTCGAGCTATTTCGAGGTTGTCATTTCATTCAAGCCATTCAAATCAACCGGTGCAATCTCCCTTTCCGAGCATTCGTTCCAACGGTGTTTCTTTTGAGTGGGCCCATAACCCACAGGTCTTTTCTCAGGATCTTACCTGGCTCCTCTAATTTTTCCCGGTGCTATTCTCAAATTCTTTCAAAGTTTGACGTATGAATGGATTCCATCAGTCAATTGCCTTCTCCAAGATCGCATTCAAATTCTTGTCATATTTGGCCCAACCAATCTATTCTTCATTTACCCGGAGTATCTCAAAAATCTTCATGGTGGTTCTCGTCGTCGTTCATAGCTTTGAAGACCGAAGAAGAATTTCTTCTAAATCTTGTCCGTTCTCTTGAAGATCCGTGGTTGAAGCTTGTTGCTATCCTCTCAAATTGCTTCGATCGTGAGAAATTCTTTTCATACCCATCCGAAGCATTTCAGGAGTGTTTCGTTTTGATTATCCGAAGGTCATCATTTCAGAATTCTTCATTCTCAATGTTCAGCTCTTGTTCTCTAATTCTTCCGGGTGCTTCGTTCAACTATTCTTTAATCAGCTCGTGATCTCTTCATTCTCTTGTATCTAAATTCCCTCAAGTATCTTCGTCCGTTTCTAATTCTTCCCGGTGATTCGTTCTCTTTTCTTCGTTCATTTTCAATTCTTACGATGGTTCATTCAAGATTTATCTTCCGTTGTTATCATATCAATTCATTCATTGTTTCTAAAATCCTACCGGTGTTTCCTCGAAGATTTCGTCAAGTTGGCGCTATATATCTCGTCAATTTTTTTTAAGCAGAGTAAGTGGCATGCAAAATCCATTGCTTTTCATCAATTTAAATTGATGAAGGATAATCATAACATAATTCTTATTCTTGTTTCATGGAGGTGATTTAATTCCTTCTTCCGGAGTTCGTTCATGATATCGTGTCTCAATTCAATTCGCTTCATCTTTTCGTTTTCGGAGTTCCAAGTTTTTCTCGGTTGTCTTGTCACGAAGCTCCATCTAAATCATCACAATGTGTCATCTTGTTCTTTTTCAACCTTCGTTTCTATCATCCTTTTGTTTACCGGAGTTCTTCATTGTGGTTCGTTAAGGATTTAATTCATTCTCGAAGTGTTCTTCGATGAGCTCAAGCATTCTTCATATTGCATTCCGAAGTGCAAATCCTTTCTACCTTGTCTTTTGAGGTGGTGTTATGTCTTTCTTGACAATGTCCCTTCGTGTTTCATGATTCATAAGTTGTCAGGAATGAGATATTTAAACCCATCAGTTTTCTCTTCGTTCAGGAATGAGTTATCTTGGGTTATATTTCACCTAAAGCTTTCCCTGAGGAATGTTGCTATTGTGGTGCTTATCAATGATCCAAGTTTCTCCTTATCTTCTCGGTGAAAGAGGTTTTCATCTCTTCGAGATCTCAAGCAATCAATTGTTTCCGCTAGTGGCCTGTTGTCACCTTATAATATTGAGATGTTTTCCATAAGCCCATAACAAGCTTATTCTTTTCGTTGTTGATTTTCCAACAACTCCGTTCATTCTTTCGTTGTAAGGATGCTTTTCAAATTCAATGGTGAGAGAAGTTGTCATTTACTTCTCCATTCTTTTCTTTCCAACGATTTAGCTTCTATTCTTTTGTTCCGGAGTCATTATGATGTTGCTCTCTTCAACCCATTATCTCGTTTCGCCAAGATCATGTTCATTTCCTTGCTTATCCATTTAATCGGAGTGCTGTCCAAATTCTTTCTTCCTTATTCCTTATCCATCTCATTTTAATCGGAGTGGTTTCATACACTATCTTACCCCTTGAGAGCTTGGTTCCGTTGTACTCCTTGTTCCTCTTGTCTAACGGAGAGTTTTCAATTTCGTTCATCTCCGTCGTATCATTTCTTCAAGTTTTTCAACCTCTCAAGGTTCTTTGGTTTTACTCGTCTGTCAAAGAAGCAACTTAGTTTGACCTCTTCCTCTTCCTCTTCCTCTTCTCATTCCTAAGATCTCGGGGTGAGATCTATTGTAAGTGGGGGAGTGTTGTGACAGCCCAAGACCGATGCTCCAGATGCCTTCCATTTATTTCGTTGTCATCGTGTGATTTATTTGTTCGTTGCATTCATCATCGCATCATTCGCATTGCATCGGCACTTCGTTATCGTCATTTTTCAAAACTGCATCCGTTCATAGTTGCCGCTTCTCCCTGTTGCCTTTCGTTTCAAGACCAACAACACTTGCACGCGCCCGCGGCATCGTAAAATATTGTTTTCTAATTGGGAATAAAACGTTCTCGGAATGGGTTGGAAGTTGGCGTGCGGTCTCAATATATTGTAGGTAGACCGCCTGCCAAATTTCGTCGCATTTGGAGGTCGTTTGATAGCCCAACCGTTATACTATAACGACACTATAGCAGGTCAAATTGCAGACATTTTCGGTATTGCAAAAACTCGTTGCCGGGATGCCATCTTCCCTCTCATCTCAACCTAGCCCATCTACACAGCCCACTTCAGCCCACCTAGCCCTCCTACACCTTTTCCTCTGTCCGGAAACGTCCGATCTCGATCGGAGGGCTCCGAAACTCTCCCTAAACCCCCCTTCTGTCTATAAATGGACATCCCCTCCTCCAAAATTGGAAAACCTAGCCTTCCTCCTCGAAATCCGTGCCACTCCCACTCCTCTGCCGCCACTTGGCGCACCACCACCAGCCAGCGCCGCCCCCTGTCTCCCTCCTCGCGCAGGGCCTGCGAGCCCAGATCAGGCCCTGGAAGCCCATTGGGGAGCGACCGACCGTACGCCGCCGCCTCCGCGCCTTGTCCCGATCCAGGAGGAGAGGAGCTCCTCCCGATCCAGAGCTCCGTCGCCTCCCTCGCGCCCTGCGCCGGCGTACCCCGTCCTCGCCGCCGGCAACCTCCGCCATCAGGCCGCGCCCCTGCCCGTCTCCTTACTTCCTTCTCTTTTCTTTCCCTCTCTCACGATCTCTCTCCTTCTTTGTCTCCTTCACAGGGACCCCGCCGCCATGGCCGTTGGAGAAGCTCCACCGGACCCCCTCGCCTCCTAGCCGCTACTGCCCTCACCTCGCCTTGGGTCTGCGGATCCCGCCGCCGTTCACGCCCCTCCGTCCATCTCCAGCGCCCAAGTTCGTTCCCGGCCTCCCGACGCCAAGCCGCCGGCCGCCATGGATGCTCGCGCCGCCGGCCACCTCCAAACACCTCCCGCAGCCATCCATCGCCGGATCCGGGCTCCGCCGTGCCGGATCTCTCCAACCCCGACCCGCCTTCCTTGCCAGAGAGCACCCCGCCGCAAGTCCCGTCAGCCACTGGCCTCGAGCTCGAGCACCTGCACGAGGGAGCACGATGCCCAGCCGTTCGCCTCCTCTGCTTCATTGACGAGCGCCTGGACCGCGATGTCCCAGCTCCGCCTCGTCCCCGAATCCAAACGGAGCGCCTGCCCCCGTCATCCATCTTCATCCCGCTCCGGTCCGTCCCGCTTCGTGCCGTCCAGCGGGCCTTGGCCCATGGTGAGCAGCCACTCAGTCCCTCGCCCTGTGCACTGCTTGGTATGTTGCGCCCGTTCACTCCAGATTTCAGCCCGTTCATGTTTTTTTCCTCTGTGCGAATTTAGCTATTATGTCCAGGAATTACTGTTTTACAGAAAACCCCTCTAATTTCATGCATATAATAACTAATTAACCGTGCATTGGTTTAAACATGTCATATATGTAAAATGCTTCTAATTTCATGTAGTTTCATAATATCCAACTATCATCCATGTTAAAAATGTTTAAAATTGCTGTTTGCATTAAATTGCTAAATGACATGTTTAAATGGTTTATTTCGTAACTAAATAACCGTAGCTCCGAATTAAATAAACTTTATATGTAAATGGTGTAGAAAAATGTGTAGATTAACATGGTGCACTTACTTTTCCTGTTTAACAACATTAAAATTGTGTTTTAGGCAGAACAGTACCAAATTCGAAAATTACATATGGGGATTTTCCGGAATTGTTCTTTGTGTTTCCGGCCTCATTTAAAATTGCCTAAATAGATAATTTAATTATGCTTCACCTCTTGCCATGTTAACAAACATTTTATTCTTGTCATCTGCATAAACGAGAGTGAACTAAGTAATTGTTGTGGAGTTTCGTCAAGGTGCAACTCGTTGCATATTGAGCTTCACTTAAAATGTGTAGTATTTGGTTGTTGCATCTTGCCATGCCATGCCTCATTAAACCGGACATGCATCATACTTGATTGTGCATTATGCCATGATTATGCTTGTGTGTTTATCATGTTGTTTCCTTCTTTCCGGTTGTGCTTCTTCTCGATAGTCCGGTTACGTTGCGAAGTGTGAGGATTCGTTCGACTACGCGTGTTCGTCTTCTTCATGGATTCGATCTTCTTCCTAGCGGGATTTCAGGCAACATGATCATGACCTTGGATATCTCTACTATCTTTGCTTGCTAGTTGTCTCGTTGCTATCGCTATGTCACGCTTCCGACCACATATAAGTTAGCCTCCCATATGCCATGAAATAGCCTCTAACCTTCCACCATCCTAGCAAACCGTTGTTTGGCTGTGTTTCCGCTTTGCTCAGCCCCTTTCTTATAGCGTTACTAGTTGCAGGTCCAGTTGTAGGTTGTTCCATGTGGGGGCATGGAAATCATGGGATATCACAATATCTCTTATTTAATTAATGCATCTATATACTTGGTTGTGGGTGGAAGGCTCGGCCTTTTGCCTGGTGTTTTGTTCCACTCATGCCGCCCTAGTTTCCTTAATACCGGTGTTATGTTCCATGTTGAGCACTTCTAACACATGCGGGGCATATGGGAACCCCCCTGATCATTCGTTTTAGGATAAACTTCTCCAGCAAGGCCCAACATTGGTTTTACCATTTGCCTAATAACAACTAAAATTAGCATAGGGACTTTCCGGACCCCGTGGATAATTAATCAACAACCCGGGCCAGTGCTCCTATGAGTGTTGGTCCAAAACAGAGCACCTTGCGGCGCCCCCTTGGAAACTTGGGTCTCAGCTAACCGTAAGCTTAGCTTATCCGCCGTGTCCTAAGAACAAGATACGCGGCTCCTATCGGGATCGACGACACGCCGGGAGGTCTTGCTGGTTTAGTTTTACCTTTTACGAGTGGCTTGTCCACCGGGATTCCTTATCGTAAGCATCGTGTTATCATGGTGTGAGGATGTTCCATCGGATGCGTGTGGTAATTTATAATGGACTACTTGGAGCACCCCTGCAGGGTTAAATCTTTTGCGAAGCCGTGCCCGCGGTTAGGTGGCACTTGGAAATTTATAACCTCCGGTTGCAGATAACTTGACACTAATTCTAATTAAAATACACCAACCGCGTGCGTAACCGTGATCATCTCTTTTCGAGGAAGTTCGAGAAAAGAACACGGTGGGGTTATGTTTGACTCGTAAGTAGGTGTTCAGGATCACTTCTTGATCATTACTAGTTGCGACCGTTTATGCGTAGTTTACTCTTCTTATTCTTGTACTCATAAGTTAGCCACCATACAATGCTTAGTGCTTGCTGCAACCTCACCACTTAACCATTCCATACCTGTTAAGCTTTGCTAGTCTTGATACCCATGGTAATGGGATTGCTGAGTCCTTGTGGCTCACAGATTACTACAACAACAGGTGCAGGTATAGGTTAAGCGATGCTTTGACATGAGCGCGATGCATGTTTGCTTTTGGAGTTCTTCTTCTGCTTCTTCTTCTTCATCGATCATAGGATGGGTTCCCGGTTGGCAGCCTGGGATTAGCAGGGTGGATGTCGTTCTTCTTTTTCGTTTGATTTCATCCGTAGTTGGATCCTGCTCTTCTGTATGATGATTGCTATGTATTGATGTATTCATGTATTCATGCTGTAGTTTGTGGCGAGTGTAAGCCTTTATCTGGTATTCTCATCTATTCAGTACATGGTATGTTGTAATGATATCCACCTTGCGAAGCGTCTCTGATATGCGCTTCTATCCTTAGTGAGATTTTCGAGTCCCTTGAGAATAGGACCGCATATTGGGCGTGACAAGTTGGTATCAGAGCCTCTACCGACCGCAGGAGCACCCTTGATTGATCGAACCGTTGACGAGTCTAGAAAAGAAAAACTATTTTGAGTCTAGTTATATATCGGAGAGTAGGAATTCTTTTTACTCCTTATCCCCTTCGTCGCTCTGGTGAGGAATTGTGACGTAGGTGTTTTGATTCTACTACTCTTCTCACTCATTTTTTTTAGGATCACGCGGGTATTTTTGGAATTGTTGCGATATCGGTGTGACAGAATTCTGTTCTTGGTGCCTCCTGACCGTATGGATTGGACCTGGGGAGTTGAGCTCCAAGGGGTTCTTGTCACATTCGCTATCGTTTCAGTTCCTGAATACCAGAGGACGCCAACATCGAAATGCTTCTATACTTTTTGTGGTGGCAAATAGTGCCATGACTTTTCCCCAGTACTGAAGGAGATAGCTCGGATGATCCACTATGACTAGTATCGCTGTGTTTTCGAAGGTCTGAGGTAGACTAATTTGTGAAGTTTCTCGGTCGTGTGTTGAGGGTTGCGGATGCGGTTGCACCTGATTAGGTTGTTGTCTGCTGAGTAGGTTCCTGGATCCGCAACCTGATCGCATAACCAAGAAGTTTCGGGAATTCTTAGTTGGGAATTCAAGTAGTTACCTAGGATATCTTTCCGACAGATGCATGATATGAGATTGGGGTTCGACGTCTAGTGGTCTGCCTGTACATGGTCGTTTTTACAGTGGTCTCATGGTGTCTTAAAGAGCCCTTGTAGCTTTGCTACGGCTCGGGGATGTTTCGTATGTCAAGGGCAGCAATGTACTTGATGGTCGCTATACGATCGAGCCCATGTGGGCCCCACCACAAAAATTTCGGATGAAATTTCTATCATATGTTTGTTCCGGCTTATTCTGCAAGCCAAATCCTTTGTTTTGTTTTGAGTTACGGTATACGAGTTGCTTCGAAGTCAAGTGTGAATTCCATATCTTTCCTAAGCGGTGTTCTCATATTTCTATGTGAATACTAATCCTTTTGACCGATCGTATTGTCATGGAAATTTCTTTTCAACCGGTGTGCTTCTCTTCGAGTTAATTCAATCTTCTTCACCATTTACAAGATCAATTCTCAGTTTTTCTCACCGGTGTTCATCTCATCCGTCCCAAGTTGTCTTTATTTTCCCACCCTCCCACCCTTTTCTTCGCGGAGTTAAAATTCCCAAATCAAGTATCCATTTTATTCATTTGAAGTATCTTCATTCTTTCGTTCGGTGTTCTTTTCTGGTGATTCTCTCGTGAAGATGCTCAGGAGCTACAAGTTCATCATTCTTCGCTCTCGTTTTCTTCTCCGGTGGTCTAAATTCAAGCTTACGGTGTTGATCATACCCCTTTCCTCGTTTCAAATGCTTTCCCATGCCGGTGCACCTCTTAATCATTCACCTCTCCCTATTCTTCCCCGGAGTGCTGAAATTATCCCAGAAGATTCATGTTTCCATTCAAGATCCGTTCGAGCTATTTCGAGGTTGTCATTTCATTCAAGCCATTCAAATCAACCGGTGCAATCTCCCTTTCCGAGCATTCGTTCCAACGGTGTTTCTTTTGAGTGGGCCCATAACCCACAGGTCTTTTCTCAGGATCTTACCTGGCTCCTCTAATTTTTCCCGGTGCTATTCTCAAATTCTTTCAAAGTTTGACGTATGAATGGATTCCATCAGTCAATTGCCTTCTCCAAGATCGCATTCAAATTCTTGTCATATTTGGCCCAACCAATCTATTCTTCATTTACCCGGAGTATCTCAAAAATCTTCATGGTGGTTCTCGTCGTCATTCATAGCTTTGAAGACCGAAGAAGAATTTCTTCTAAATCTTGTCCGTTCTCTTGAAGATCCGTGGTTGAAGCTTGTTGCTATCCTCTCAAATTGCTTCGATCGTGAGAAATTCTTTTCATACCCATCCGAAGCATTTCAGGAGTGTTTCGTTTTGATTATCCGAAGGTCATCATTTCAGAATTCTTCATTCTCAATGTTCAGCTCTTGTTCTCTAATTCTTCCGGGTGCTTCGTTCAACTATTCTTTAATCAGCTCGTGATCTCTTCATTCTCTTGTATCTAAATTCCCTCAAGTATCTTCGTCCGTTTCTAATTCTTCCCGGTGATTCGTTCTCTTTTCTTCGTTCATTTTCAATTCTTACGATGGTTCATTCAAGATTTATCTTCCGTTGTTATCATATCAATTCATTCATTGTTTCTAAAATCCTACCGGTGTTTCCTCGAAGATTTCGTCAAGTTGGCGCTATATATCTCGTCAATTTTTTTTAAGCAGAGTAAGTGGCATGCAAAATCCATTGCTTTTCATCAATTTAAATTGATGAAGGATAATCATAACATAATTCTTATTCTTGTTTCATGGAGGTGATTTAATTCCTTCTTCCGGAGTTCGTTCATGATATCGTGTCTCAATTCAATTCGCTTCATCTTTTCGTTTTCGGAGTTCCAAGTTTTTCTCGGTTGTCTTGTCACGAAGCTCCATCTAAATCATCACAATGTGTCATCTTGTTCTTTTTCAACCTTCGTTTCTATCATCCTTTTGTTTACCGGAGTTCTTCATTGTGGTTCGTTAAGGATTTAATTCATTCTCGAAGTGTTCTTCGATGAGCTCAAGCATTCTTCATATTGCATTCCGAAGTGCAAATCCTTTCTACCTTGTCTTTTGAGGTGGTGTTATGTCTTTCTTGACAATGTCCCTTCGTGTTTCATGATTCATAAGTTGTCAGGAATGAGATATTTAAACCCATCAGTTTTCTCTTCGTTCAGGAATGAGTTATCTTGGGTTATATTTCACCTAAAGCTTTCCCTGAGGAATGTTGCTATTGTGGTGCTTATCAATGATCCAAGTTTCTCCTTATCTTCTCGGTGAAAGAGGTTTTCATCTCTTCGAGATCTCAAGCAATCAATTGTTTCCGCTAGTGGCCTGTTGTCACCTTATAATATTGAGATGTTTTCCATAAGCCCATAACAAGCTTATTCTTTTCGTTGTTGATTTTCCAACAACTCCGTTCATTCTTTCGTTGTAAGGATGCTTTTCAAATTCAATGGTGAGAGAAGTTGTCATTTACTTCTCCATTCTTTTCTTTCCAACGATTTAGCTTCTATTCTTTTGTTCCGGAGTCATTATGATGTTGCTCTCTTCAACCCATTATCTCGTTTCGCCAAGATCATGTTCATTTCCTTGCTTATCCATTTAATCGGAGTGCTGTCCAAATTCTTTCTTCCTTATTCCTTATCCATCTCATTTTAATCGGAGTGGTTTCATACACTATCTTACCCCTTGAGAGCTTGGTTCCGTTGTACTCCTTGTTCCTCTTGTCTAACGGAGAGTTTTCAATTTCGTTCATCTCCGTCGTATCATTTCTTCAAGTTTTTCAACCTCTCAAGGTTCTTTGGTTTTACTCGTCTGTCAAAGAAGCAACTTAGTTTGACCTCTTCCTCTTCCTCTTCCTCTTCTCATTCCTAAGATCTCGGGGTGAGATCTATTGTAAGTGGGGGAGTGTTGTGACAGCCCAAGACCGATGCTCCAGATGCCTTCCATTTATTTCGTTGTCATCGTGTGATTTATTTGTTCGTTGCATTCATCATCGCATCATTCGCATTGCATCGGCACTTCGTTATCGTCATTTTTCAAAACTGCATCCGTTCATAGTTGCCGCTTCTCCCTGTTGCCTTTCGTTTCAAGACCAACAACACTTGCACGCGCCCGCGGCATCGTAAAATATTGTTTTCTAATTGGGAATAAAACGTTCTCGGAATGGGTTGGAAGTTGGCGTGCGGTCTCAATATATTGTAGGTAGACCGCCTGCCAAATTTCGTCGCATTTGGAGGTCGTTTGATAGCCCAACCGTTATACTATAACGACACTATAGCAGGTCAAATTGCAGACATTTTCGGTATTGCAAAAACTCGTTGCCGGGATGCCATCTTCCCTCTCATCTCAACCTAGCCCATCTACACAGCCCACTTCAGCCCACCTAGCCCTCCTACACCTTTTCCTCTGTCCGGAAACGTCCGATCTCGATCGGAGGGCTCCGAAACTCTCCCTAAACCCCCCTTCTGTCTATAAATGGACATCCCCTCCTCCAAAATTGGAAAACCTAGCCTTCCTCCTCGAAATCCGTGCCACTCCCACTCCTCTGCCGCCACTTGGCGCACCACCACCAGCCAGCGCCGCCCCCTGTCTCCCTCCTCGCGCAGGGCCTGCGAGCCCAGATCAGGCCCTGGAAGCCCATTGGGGAGCGACCGACCGTACGCCGCCGCCTCCGCGCCTTGTCCCGATCCAGGAGGAGAGGAGCTCCTCCCGATCCAGAGCTCCGTCGCCTCCCTCGCGCCCTGCGCCGGCGTACCCCGTCCTCGCCGCCGGCAACCTCCGCCATCAGGCCGCGCCCCTGCCCGTCTCCTTACTTCCTTCTCTTTTCTTTCCCTCTCTCACGATCTCTCTCCTTCTTTGTCTCCTTCACAGGGACCCCGCCGCCATGGCCGTTGGAGAAGCTCCACCGGACCCCCTCGCCTCCTAGCCGCTACTGCCCTCACCTCGCCTTGGGTCTGCGGATCCCGCCGCCGTTCACGCCCCTCCGTCCATCTCCAGCGCCCAAGTTCGTTCCCGGCCTCCCGACGCCAAGCCGCCGGCCGCCATGGATGCTCGCGCCGCCGGCCACCTCCAAACACCTCCCGCAGCCATCCATCGCCGGATCCGGGCTCCGCCGTGCCGGATCTCTCCAACCCCGACCCGCCTTCCTTGCCAGAGAGCACCCCGCCGCAAGTCCCGTCAGCCACTGGCCTCGAGCTCGAGCACCTGCACGAGGGAGCACGATGCCCAGCCGTTCGCCTCCTCTGCTTCATTGACGAGCGCCTGGACCGCGATGTCCCAGCTCCGCCTCGTCCCCGAATCCAAACGGAGCGCCTGCCCCCGTCATCCATCTTCATCCCGCTCCGGTCCGTCCCGCTTCGTGCCGTCCAGCGGGCCTTGGCCCATGGTGAGCAGCCACTCAGTCCCTCGCCCTGTGCACTGCTTGGTATGTTGCGCCCGTTCACTCCAGATTTCAGCCCGTTCATGTTTTTTTCCTCTGTGCGAATTTAGCTATTATGTCCAGGAATTACTGTTTTACAGAAAACCCCTCTAATTTCATGCATATAATAACTAATTAACCGTGCATTGGTTTAAACATGTCATATATGTAAAATGCTTCTAATTTCATGTAGTTTCATAATATCCAACTATCATCCATGTTAAAAATGTTTAAAATTGCTGTTTGCATTAAATTGCTAAATGACATGTTTAAATGGTTTATTTCGTAACTAAATAACCGTAGCTCCGAATTAAATAAACTTTATATGTAAATGGTGTAGAAAAATGTGTAGATTAACATGGTGCACTTACTTTTCCTGTTTAACAACATTAAAATTGTGTTTTAGGCAGAACAGTACCAAATTCGAAAATTACATATGGGGATTTTCCGGAATTGTTCTTTGTGTTTCCGGCCTCATTTAAAATTGCCTAAATAGATAATTTAATTATGCTTCACCTCTTGCCATGTTAACAAACATTTTATTCTTGTCATCTGCATAAACGAGAGTGAACTAAGTAATTGTTGTGGAGTTTCGTCAAGGTGCAACTCGTTGCATATTGAGCTTCACTTAAAATGTGTAGTATTTGGTTGTTGCATCTTGCCATGCCATGCCTCATTAAACCGGACATGCATCATACTTGATTGTGCATTATGCCATGATTATGCTTGTGTGTTTATCATGTTGTTTCCTTCTTTCCGGTTGTGCTTCTTCTCGATAGTCCGGTTACGTTGCGAAGTGTGAGGATTCGTTCGACTACGCGTGTTCGTCTTCTTCATGGATTCGATCTTCTTCCTAGCGGGATTTCAGGCAACATGATCATGACCTTGGATATCTCTACTATCTTTGCTTGCTAGTTGTCTCGTTGCTATCGCTATGTCACGCTTCCGACCACATATAAGTTAGCCTCCCATATGCCATGAAATAGCCTCTAACCTTCCACCATCCTAGCAAACCGTTGTTTGGCTGTGTTTCCGCTTTGCTCAGCCCCTTTCTTATAGCGTTACTAGTTGCAGGTCCAGTTGTAGGTTGTTCCATGTGGGGGCATGGAAATCATGGGATATCACAATATCTCTTATTTAATTAATGCATCTATATACTTGGTTGTGGGTGGAAGGCTCGGCCTTTTGCCTGGTGTTTTGTTCCACTCATGCCGCCCTAGTTTCCTTAATACCGGTGTTATGTTCCATGTTGAGCACTTCTAACACATGCGGGGCATATGGGAACCCCCCTGATCATTCGTTTTAGGATAAACTTCTCCAGCAAGGCCCAACATTGGTTTTACCATTTGCCTAATAACAACTAAAATTAGCATAGGGACTTTCCGGACCCCGTGGATAATTAATCAACAACCCGGGCCAGTGCTCCTATGAGTGTTGGTCCAAAACAGAGCACCTTGCGGCGCCCCCTTGGAAACTTGGGTCTCAGCTAACCGTAAGCTTAGCTTATCCGCCGTGTCCTAAGAACAAGATACGCGGCTCCTATCGGGATCGACGACACGCCGGGAGGTCTTGCTGGTTTAGTTTTACCTTTTACGAGTGGCTTGTCCACCGGGATTCCTTATCGTAAGCATCGTGTTATCATGGTGTGAGGATGTTCCATCGGATGCGTGTGGTAATTTATAATGGACTACTTGGAGCACCCCTGCAGGGTTAAATCTTTTGCGAAGCCGTGCCCGCGGTTAGGTGGCACTTGGAAATTTATAACCTCCGGTTGCAGATAACTTGACACTAATTCTAATTAAAATACACCAACCGCGTGCGTAACCGTGATCATCTCTTTTCGAGGAAGTTCGAGAAAAGAACACGGTGGGGTTATGTTTGACTCGTAAGTAGGTGTTCAGGATCACTTCTTGATCATTACTAGTTGCGACCGTTTATGCGTAGTTTACTCTTCTTATTCTTGTACTCATAAGTTAGCCACCATACAATGCTTAGTGCTTGCTGCAACCTCACCACTTAACCATTCCATACCTGTTAAGCTTTGCTAGTCTTGATACCCATGGTAATGGGATTGCTGAGTCCTTGTGGCTCACAGATTACTACAACAACAGGTGCAGGTATAGGTTAAGCGATGCTTTGACATGAGCGCGATGCATGTTTGCTTTTGGAGTTCTTCTTCTGCTTCTTCTTCTTCATCGATCATAGGATGGGTTCCCGGTTGGCAGCCTGGGATTAGCAGGGTGGATGTCGTTCTTCTTTTTCGTTTGATTTCATCCGTAGTTGGATCCTGCTCTTCTGTATGATGATTGCTATGTATTGATGTATTCATGTATTCATGCTGTAGTTTGTGGCGAGTGTAAGCCTTTATCTGGTATTCTCATCTATTCAGTACATGGTATGTTGTAATGATATCCACCTTGCGAAGCGTCTCTGATATGCGCTTCTATCCTTAGTGAGATTTTCGAGTCCCTTGAGAATAGGACCGCATATTGGGCGTGACAAGTTGGTATCAGAGCCTCTACCGACCGCAGGAGCACCCTTGATTGATCGAACCGTTGACGAGTCTAGAAAAGAAAAACTATTTTGAGTCTAGTTATATATCGGAGAGTAGGAATTCTTTTTACTCCTTATCCCCTTCGTCGCTCTGGTGAGGAATTGTGACGTAGGTGTTTTGATTCTACTACTCTTCTCACTCATTTTTTTTAGGATCACGCGGGTATTTTTGGAATTGTTGCGATATCGGTGTGACAGAATTCTGTTCTTGGTGCCTCCTGACCGTATGGATTGGACCTGGGGAGTTGAGCTCCAAGGGGTTCTTGTCACATTCGCTATCGTTTCAGTTCCTGAATACCAGAGGACGCCAACATCGAAATGCTTCTATACTTTTTGTGGTGGCAAATAGTGCCATGACTTTTCCCCAGTACTGAAGGAGATAGCTCGGATGATCCACTATGACTAGTATCGCTGTGTTTTCGAAGGTCTGAGGTAGACTAATTTGTGAAGTTTCTCGGTCGTGTGTTGAGGGTTGCGGATGCGGTTGCACCTGATTAGGTTGTTGTCTGCTGAGTAGGTTCCTGGATCCGCAACCTGATCGCATAACCAAGAAGTTTCGGGAATTCTTAGTTGGGAATTCAAGTAGTTACCTAGGATATCTTTCCGACAGATGCATGATATGAGATTGGGGTTCGACGTCTAGTGGTCTGCCTGTACATGGTCGTTTTTACAGTGGTCTCATGGTGTCTTAAAGAGCCCTTGTAGCTTTGCTACGGCTCGGGGATGTTTCGTATGTCAAGGGCAGCAATGTACTTGATGGTCGCTATACGATCGAGCCCATGTGGGCCCCACCACAAAAATTTCGGATGAAATTTCTATCATATGTTTGTTCCGGCTTATTCTGCAAGCCAAATCCTTTGTTTTGTTTTGAGTTACGGTATACGAGTTGCTTCGAAGTCAAGTGTGAATTCCATATCTTTCCTAAGCGGTGTTCTCATATTTCTATGTGAATACTAATCCTTTTGACCGATCGTATTGTCATGGAAATTTCTTTTCAACCGGTGTGCTTCTCTTCGAGTTAATTCAATCTTCTTCACCATTTACAAGATCAATTCTCAGTTTTTCTCACCGGTGTTCATCTCATCCGTCCCAAGTTGTCTTTATTTTCCCACCCTCCCACCCTTTTCTTCGCGGAGTTAAAATTCCCAAATCAAGTATCCATTTTATTCATTTGAAGTATCTTCATTCTTTCGTTCGGTGTTCTTTTCTGGTGATTCTCTCGTGAAGATGCTCAGGAGCTACAAGTTCATCATTCTTCGCTCTCGTTTTCTTCTCCGGTGGTCTAAATTCAAGCTTACGGTGTTGATCATACCCCTTTCCTCGTTTCAAATGCTTTCCCATGCCGGTGCACCTCTTAATCATTCACCTCTCCCTATTCTTCCCCGGAGTGCTGAAATTATCCCAGAAGATTCATGTTTCCATTCAAGATCCGTTCGAGCTATTTCGAGGTTGTCATTTCATTCAAGCCATTCAAATCAACCGGTGCAATCTCCCTTTCCGAGCATTCGTTCCAACGGTGTTTCTTTTGAGTGGGCCCATAACCCACAGGTCTTTTCTCAGGATCTTACCTGGCTCCTCTAATTTTTCCCGGTGCTATTCTCAAATTCTTTCAAAGTTTGACGTATGAATGGATTCCATCAGTCAATTGCCTTCTCCAAGATCGCATTCAAATTCTTGTCATATTTGGCCCAACCAATCTATTCTTCATTTACCCGGAGTATCTCAAAAATCTTCATGGTGGTTCTCGTCGTCGTTCATAGCTTTGAAGACCGAAGAAGAATTTCTTCTAAATCTTGTCCGTTCTCTTGAAGATCCGTGGTTGAAGCTTGTTGCTATCCTCTCAAATTGCTTCGATCGTGAGAAATTCTTTTCATACCCATCCGAAGCATTTCAGGAGTGTTTCGTTTTGATTATCCGAAGGTCATCATTTCAGAATTCTTCATTCTCAATGTTCAGCTCTTGTTCTCTAATTCTTCCGGGTGCTTCGTTCAACTATTCTTTAATCAGCTCGTGATCTCTTCATTCTCTTGTATCTAAATTCCCTCAAGTATCTTCGTCCGTTTCTAATTCTTCCCGGTGATTCGTTCTCTTTTCTTCGTTCATTTTCAATTCTTACGATGGTTCATTCAAGATTTATCTTCCGTTGTTATCATATCAATTCATTCATTGTTTCTAAAATCCTACCGGTGTTTCCTCGAAGATTTCGTCAAGTTGGCGCTATATATCTCGTCAATTTTTTTTAAGCAGAGTAAGTGGCATGCAAAATCCATTGCTTTTCATCAATTTAAATTGATGAAGGATAATCATAACATAATTCTTATTCTTGTTTCATGGAGGTGATTTAATTCCTTCTTCCGGAGTTCGTTCATGATATCGTGTCTCAATTCAATTCGCTTCATCTTTTCGTTTTCGGAGTTCCAAGTTTTTCTCGGTTGTCTTGTCACGAAGCTCCATCTAAATCATCACAATGTGTCATCTTGTTCTTTTTCAACCTTCGTTTCTATCATCCTTTTGTTTACCGGAGTTCTTCATTGTGGTTCGTTAAGGATTTAATTCATTCTCGAAGTGTTCTTCGATGAGCTCAAGCATTCTTCATATTGCATTCCGAAGTGCAAATCCTTTCTACCTTGTCTTTTGAGGTGGTGTTATGTCTTTCTTGACAATGTCCCTTCGTGTTTCATGATTCATAAGTTGTCAGGAATGAGATATTTAAACCCATCAGTTTTCTCTTCGTTCAGGAATGAGTTATCTTGGGTTATATTTCACCTAAAGCTTTCCCTGAGGAATGTTGCTATTGTGGTGCTTATCAATGATCCAAGTTTCTCCTTATCTTCTCGGTGAAAGAGGTTTTCATCTCTTCGAGATCTCAAGCAATCAATTGTTTCCGCTAGTGGCCTGTTGTCACCTTATAATATTGAGATGTTTTCCATAAGCCCATAACAAGCTTATTCTTTTCGTTGTTGATTTTCCAACAACTCCGTTCATTCTTTCGTTGTAAGGATGCTTTTCAAATTCAATGGTGAGAGAAGTTGTCATTTACTTCTCCATTCTTTTCTTTCCAACGATTTAGCTTCTATTCTTTTGTTCCGGAGTCATTATGATGTTGCTCTCTTCAACCCATTATCTCGTTTCGCCAAGATCATGTTCATTTCCTTGCTTATCCATTTAATCGGAGTGCTGTCCAAATTCTTTCTTCCTTATTCCTTATCCATCTCATTTTAATCGGAGTGGTTTCATACACTATCTTACCCCTTGAGAGCTTGGTTCCGTTGTACTCCTTGTTCCTCTTGTCTAACGGAGAGTTTTCAATTTCGTTCATCTCCGTCGTATCATTTCTTCAAGTTTTTCAACCTCTCAAGGTTCTTTGGTTTTACTCGTCTGTCAAAGAAGCAACTTAGTTTGACCTCTTCCTCTTCCTCTTCCTCTTCTCATTCCTAAGATCTCGGGGTGAGATCTATTGTAAGTGGGGGAGTGTTGTGACAGCCCAAGACCGATGCTCCAGATGCCTTCCATTTATTTCGTTGTCATCGTGTGATTTATTTGTTCGTTGCATTCATCATCGCATCATTCGCATTGCATCGGCACTTCGTTATCGTCATTTTTCAAAACTGCATCCGTTCATAGTTGCCGCTTCTCCCTGTTGCCTTTCGTTTCAAGACCAACAACACTTGCACGCGCCCGCGGCATCGTAAAATATTGTTTTCTAATTGGGAATAAAACGTTCTCGGAATGGGTTGGAAGTTGGCGTGCGGTCTCAATATATTGTAGGTAGACCGCCTGCCAAATTTCGTCGCATTTGGAGGTCGTTTGATAGCCCAACCGTTATACTATAACGACACTATAGCAGGTCAAATTGCAGACATTTTCGGTATTGCAAAAACTCGTTGCCGGGATGCCATCTTCCCTCTCATCTCAACCTAGCCCATCTACACAGCCCACTTCAGCCCACCTAGCCCTCCTACACCTTTTCCTCTGTCCGGAAACGTCCGATCTCGATCGGAGGGCTCCGAAACTCTCCCTAAACCCCCCTTCTGTCTATAAATGGACATCCCCTCCTCCAAAATTGGAAAACCTAGCCTTCCTCCTCGAAATCCGTGCCACTCCCACTCCTCTGCCGCCACTTGGCGCACCACCACCAGCCAGCGCCGCCCCCTGTCTCCCTCCTCGCGCAGGGCCTGCGAGCCCAGATCAGGCCCTGGAAGCCCATTGGGGAGCGACCGACCGTACGCCGCCGCCTCCGCGCCTTGTCCCGATCCAGGAGGAGAGGAGCTCCTCCCGATCCAGAGCTCCGTCGCCTCCCTCGCGCCCTGCGCCGGCGTACCCCGTCCTCGCCGCCGGCAACCTCCGCCATCAGGCCGCGCCCCTGCCCGTCTCCTTACTTCCTTCTCTTTTCTTTCCCTCTCTCACGATCTCTCTCCTTCTTTGTCTCCTTCACAGGGACCCCGCCGCCATGGCCGTTGGAGAAGCTCCACCGGACCCCCTCGCCTCCTAGCCGCTACTGCCCTCACCTCGCCTTGGGTCTGCGGATCCCGCCGCCGTTCACGCCCCTCCGTCCATCTCCAGCGCCCAAGTTCGTTCCCGGCCTCCCGACGCCAAGCCGCCGGCCGCCATGGATGCTCGCGCCGCCGGCCACCTCCAAACACCTCCCGCAGCCATCCATCGCCGGATCCGGGCTCCACCGTGCCGGATCTCTCCAACCCCGACCCGCCTTCCTTGCCAGAGAGCACCCCGCCGCAAGTCCCGTCAGCCACTGGCCTCGAGCTCGAGCACCTGCACGAGGGAGCACGATGCCCAGCCGTTCGCCTCCTCTGCTTCATTGACGAGCGCCTGGACCGCGATGTCCCAGCTCCGCCTCGTCCCCGAATCCAAACGGAGCGCCTGCCCCCGTCATCCATCTTCATCCCGCTCCGGTCCGTCCCGCTTCGTGCCGTCCAGCGGGCCTTGGCCCATGGTGAGCAGCCACTCAGTCCCTCGCCCTGTGCACTGCTTGGTATGTTGCGCCCGTTCACTCCAGATTTCAGCCCGTTCATGTTTTTTTCCTCTGTGCGAATTTAGCTATTATGTCCAGGAATTACTGTTTTACAGAAAACCCCTCTAATTTCATGCATATAATAACTAATTAACCGTGCATTGGTTTAAACATGTCATATATGTAAAATGCTTCTAATTTCATGTAGTTTCATAATATCCAACTATCATCCATGTTAAAAATGTTTAAAATTGCTGTTTGCATTAAATTGCTAAATGACATGTTTAAATGGTTTATTTCGTAACTAAATAACCGTAGCTCCGAATTAAATAAACTTTATATGTAAATGGTGTAGAAAAATGTGTAGATTAACATGGTGCACTTACTTTTCCTGTTTAACAACATTAAAATTGTGTTTTAGGCAGAACAGTACCAAATTCGAAAATTACATATGGGGATTTTCCGGAATTGTTCTTTGTGTTTCCGGCCTCATTTAAAATTGCCTAAATAGATAATTTAATTATGCTTCACCTCTTGCCATGTTAACAAACATTTTATTCTTGTCATCTGCATAAACGAGAGTGAACTAAGTAATTGTTGTGGAGTTTCGTCAAGGTGCAACTCGTTGCATATTGAGCTTCACTTAAAATGTGTAGTATTTGGTTGTTGCATCTTGCCATGCCATGCCTCATTAAACCGGACATGCATCATACTTGATTGTGCATTATGCCATGATTATGCTTGTGTGTTTATCATGTTGTTTCCTTCTTTCCGGTTGTGCTTCTTCTCGATAGTCCGGTTACGTTGCGAAGTGTGAGGATTCGTTCGACTACGCGTGTTCGTCTTCTTCATGGATTCGATCTTCTTCCTAGCGGGATTTCAGGCAACATGATCATGACCTTGGATATCTCTACTATCTTTGCTTGCTAGTTGTCTCGTTGCTATCGCTATGTCACGCTTCCGACCACATATAAGTTAGCCTCCCATATGCCATGAAATAGCCTCTAACCTTCCACCATCCTAGCAAACCGTTGTTTGGCTGTGTTTCCGCTTTGCTCAGCCCCTTTCTTATAGCGTTACTAGTTGCAGGTCCAGTTGTAGGTTGTTCCATGTGGGGGCATGGAAATCATGGGATATCACAATATCTCTTATTTAATTAATGCATCTATATACTTGGTTGTGGGTGGAAGGCTCGGCCTTTTGCCTGGTGTTTTGTTCCACTCATGCCGCCCTAGTTTCCTTAATACCGGTGTTATGTTCCATGTTGAGCACTTCTAACACATGCGGGGCATATGGGAACCCCCCTGATCATTCGTTTTAGGATAAACTTCTCCAGCAAGGCCCAACATTGGTTTTACCATTTGCCTAATAACAACTAAAATTAGCATAGGGACTTTCCGGACCCCGTGGATAATTAATCAACAACCCGGGCTAGTGCTCCTCATGAGTGTTGGTCCAAAACAGAGCACCATGCGGCGCCCCCTTGGAAACTTGGGTCTCAGCTAACCATAAGCTTAGCTTATCCGCCGTGTCCTGAGAATGAGATACACGGCTCCTATCGGGATCGTCGACACGCTGGGAGGTCTTGCTGGTTTAGTTTTACCTTTTACGAGTGGCTTGTCCACCGGGATTCCTTATCGTAAGCATCGTGTTATCATGGTGTGAGGATGTTCCATCGGATGCGTGTGGTAATTTATAATGGACTACTTGGAGCACCCCTGCAGGGTTAAATCTTTCGTGCCCGCGGTTATGTGGCACATGGAAATTTATAACCTCCGGTTGTAGAGAACTTGACACTAATTCTAATTAAAATACACCAACCGCGTGCGTAACCGTGATCGTCTCTTTTCAAGGAAGTTCGAGAAAAGAACACGGTGGGGTTATGTTTGACTCGTAAGTAGGTGTTCAGGATCACTTCTTGATCATTACTAGTTGCGACTGTTTATGCGTAGTTTACTCTTCTTATTCTTGTACACGTAAGTTAGCCACCATACAATTCTTAGTGTTTGCTGGAACCTCACCACTTAACCATTCCATACCCGTTAAGCTCTGCTAGTCTTGATACCCATGGTAATGGGATTGCTGAGTCCTCGTGGCTCACAGATTACTACAACAACATGTGCAGGTACAGGTTAAGCGATGCTTTGACGTGAGCGCGATGCATGTTTGCTTTTGGAGTTCTTCTTCTGCGTCTTCTTCTTCGTCGATCATAGGATGGGTTCCCGGTTGGCAGCCTAGGATTAGTAGGGTGGATGCCGTTCTTCTTTTTTGTTTGATTTCATCTATAGTCGGATCCTGCTCTTCTGTATGATGATTGCTATGTATTGATGTATTCATGTATTCATGCTGTAGTTTGTGGCGAGTGTAAGCCTTTATCTGATATTCTCGTCTATTCAGTACATGGTATGTTGTAATGATATCCACCTTGCGAAGCGTCTCCGATATGCGCTTCTTTCCTTAGTGGGATTTTTGAGTCCCTTGAGAATAGGAACACATATTGGGCGTGACAACCAACGCTTTGCTCATTTCATCGCCACTGTTGGTTTCACCTGCTCCAGATCGGACACCTCGCTCTTCGTCCTACACGACGCATCGGGCACGGCATTTCTACTACTCAATGTCGATGACATCATCCTCACGGCTTCTTCACCGACGCTTCATGCTAACGTCATCGCCGCCCTCAGCTCCGAGTTCGCCATGACTGACATGGGCGACCTCCACTACTTCCTCGGCGTGGTGGTTCGACGCGACTCGTCTGGGATGTTTCTTTTCCAGACCAATTATGTGCTTGAAATCATCGAGCGTGCTGGCATGAGCAACTGCAAGACTGCTTCAACTCCCGTTGACACCTCTCCGAAGCTGGCCGCTGCACCCCCCCACGTCGATGATCCTACGGCCTACTGGAGTCTCACTGGAGCCTTGCAATACTTAACATTCACGCATCCGGACATCGCTTATGCGGTGCAGCAGATCTGCCTCCACATGCACGACCTACGTGAGCAGCATCTCTCGTTGGTCAAAAGAGTTCTTGGTACATCCAGGGTACCCTTCACCACAGCTTGCAGCTGACACCGTCCGCCACCGACTCGCTTGTCGCCTACACAGACGCCGACTGGGCGGGCTGCCCTGACACTTGCCGCTCCACCTCCGGCTATTGTGTTTACCTCGGTGAGAACCTTGTGTCCTGGTCATCTAAACGCCAACACACGGTTTCTCGATCGAGTGCCGAAGCCGAGTATCGAGCTGTCGCCAATCCCATTGCCGAAGCTAGCTGGCTTCGCCAACTCCTGTCGGAACTACAACATCCCCTACCCTGGGCTACTGTCCTCTTCTGTGACAATGTCAACAAGGTTTACATGTCTACGAACCTGGTTCAGCATCATCGAACTAAACATATTGAGATTGACCGGCACTTCGTGCGCGACCATGTCACCCTTGGACACATTCGTGTGCTCCATGTGTGTAACACCCCAAAATTTTAACCTAAGCTTTTGCAAAATAGAATTTTGACAGAAATATTTTTTGTCAATTAAATTGTATCTTTTAATAATTCCAATGTCATTTTTTTTCTGTTTCCCTCTTTCTAAGTTTCCTCTCTCTTTATGAAATTTTTGTGAAAAATATTGATGACTTTAGTAATCTTGCTCTAATTATTTTATTACTTCTTAAATTTCAGTGGGGATTATTTTCAAAATAATATAGCCCCGAAAAGAATGCTTTTATCTCTGTTTTCAAAACCTAAATAGGCTCTGTTGCACTAGAACTATTTCAAATGAATTTGATAAAAATGCCACAAAATTTTGTGAGATTCTTGGTGCCTATAAATCACTTTTATGCAAAAACCTATCCTACTCTTTTGGAAATTTTGAGAGAAACATCCACTTTTCAATTTTGGTCGAATTCTAGCTTATAACTACAGCCCTATTTTATATTGACCAGACAATCCTGACATTTTTCCATCTTAGAGTCCTTCCGTATAAACCCTTAAATCCTGAAACTCAGCTCCATTTGCATCTTGGTAGCCCACCAAATAATTCCCTGAAGTTTTGACCCAGTACTGAAATCCAACAAAACTTGCACTTGCAAGTTATTTGTTTGGTCAAACCAACTCTACCATCATCACTGCCATCTAATGAAGCATCATTCTACCAAGTTTCAAATTCAACAAAATCTTTTAGACAGCCCTAGCATTTTATCAAACAGCTTGTGGGCATGGCAGAATCTTTCAACCTTCTGAATCTTCATATGGAACTTGATGATCTTGCCAGGCAAGCTTGTCTACCATCCTTGCCATCCCAGGCAGTGCCACCCTACAAATTTTCAGAGGCAACAAATCATATTAGGCCACCCTGGCAATCTATTGAGCACCTCGGGTGCGTGCCCGGAGCGCGACCAAAGCGCTCGTATTGCAAGCCAGAACACTGCAGCTCCCGCAATCACCTGCACCGTAGCCGCTGCCCCTGGCTTGCCCCGCACACCCCTGCTAGCAGTAGGAAACTTTGGAATCACTTCCAAGGTTCCTTTCCTTTGATCTGATGACGAAGATACTTCTTATCTCGTCGGGTTGCACTTTCATCCCACTCACCTTTTGTAAGAACCATTTTCTTCAAAATCATACCGTTCTTTGTGGCAAACTTTTGCCTCGGTATAGTGAGTGAGGAATACCCAATAAATTAGGATAACCTACAAAGTAGTACTTGTCTGATTTGGAATAGGTTTGTAAATATTTTACACAAGCCCCATATTCCAAATGTTAAGAAAAGACAAGAACATGGTTGGGCGTACCATACCATGGTGTCATTTCAACAGACCCGATGGAGCTCTTTTCAGTGTCAAAGCCGCAGTCTCTAAAGCATTACTTTAAAAGGGATAATGGCAAATTGATTTATGTCATCTTTGATCTTACCATGTGACAAATGGTTTGATTACATCTTCACGGACTTTCCACTCACTGTGGTGTTCCGGGAGGTGCAAGTTATGAAACCCCTTTCACAATTCATCAGACATTCGCTAAACTTGTAACTCAAATATTCCTTTCTGCAATCGAATTGTAGAAACATAATTTTCTTGTTACAATAACTTCTACTTCATTTTTGAAAACCTTTCGAATGATTTCAAAAGATCCAGACTTACGTCTCATCAAGTAAATATCCATATATCTACTTGAGTCAATTTTTGAAGATAGAAAAATCCACTGCTTGCAACAACATTTATTGGACTACACTCATCATAATGTATGATCACCAATAATTTCGTTGCTCGTTCCTTATGGCCTGTGAACGGTATTTCAGTCACTTCTCTTTTCGGAGGAAATTTGCAAGTGTCAGATGATTCAAAATCAAACGACTTCAAAATCCATCATAATGGAATTTCTCCATGCGGGTTTCTCCAATGTGGCCAAATGCAGTGCCACCCATGTGTGGTATTCTTTTAGTCTTGCGACATTTAGCGTCTGTGTTATGGATGTATTATATTACCATCAATATTCATAACATACATCACATCCTAGATGGAAGTATGGCCCTTATGTTATTCAAAATACTGAACAACAATTGTTCCATTATGAACAACCCTATTGCAACAAACTTTTTGCAATGGGCTAGAGTGTATGAAACTCCAAAATGAATTATGAAAGTAAATGCAGAGGTAATGTATTTTTATCAATATTCATCACACACATCTTATTCACAATGAAAGTATGGCCCTTAAATTATTCATAACACCGAACATAAAAAAGTTCTCTTATGAATAACCTTCTTGCAAGATACCTTATGCAAAGGGCTAGAGTGTATGAAACTCTAAAATGAATTATGAAAATGAATACATAGGTAATACACCGATGGAAGGCATAGCAACTTTTACTATGTTCCCAACATGTATTTTAAACCTCATTACCGGCTAGTCTTTTAGGCCATAGTAGTTCTTGCATCGAGTTGTAACAGAATGCAATCGAGCGGGTAATTTTGTGATCAACTTTAACCACAATACCCAAGAATCAGTGACTAACAATTTAACCACAATTCTTAAGAACTATTACTTTGACCATCCTTCTATACATCAATAACCTGTATGAACTTCATACATGAGCTGGACATTCCAGTCTTCTCTCCTTTTGCCTTTATACTTCTAACAGTTTTACTTCCAGTATTTCTCCTACTCTCATCAGTCAAATGCCCAGTAAACACTTTACTAATAGTTTGCAAAACAAACACTGCTTTGCATATCTCATATCTTTTAGCCTTTGTTTTTGTCTGAAAAAATAATTTTCAGTTCCATGAATATCACATAACTATCCCAAACTTTTGAAGTTCGGGTCTCATCGAAGCAAACATATTGCACTTTGCCGTAACTGAATTCTAGCTTTTGGATCGAAGGACGAGAGTCACATCTTCCATAGCATCAGTGGGAGAATACCGAAAGCATGCAATAGGACAAAGTCCTTCTCAGCACTCTTGAGGACAATCCTCACATTACGTTACCAACCGTAAAGTTTTAATCAGATATATAACAGCTAATTCAATTTTAACAGGGAAGGTGGAAATGCAAGCCATTCTTCAACAACTATTATGCAAATAACACTTTGACAATGTCCATAATTAATTGCCCTGAGAATTAAACATGTTAATTCAATAGTGCGCTCCCACTCAAATCAATATCTCTCATAATTGATTGTGAGTGTTACAAGACACAAATTTTAATTCAACGCCATTGATGTCAGCATCACTGATGACGAGAATTTCAATTGTTAGGCCAACTTGCCGATCACATCTCTATGTGACTCTTGTTCATCTTTCGATGGGCGTGTTCCGAGCTCAGGACTATCATGCCTGAACGTCAAAGACAACCAAGTGATCTTGCTGCGAGGTCTGAGCTCACCCGACTCATTCCTCTCAATTCGTTCGTACCCATGTCAGCATGGCGCACACCGAAAAGATACGAATTTCAGACGGTGCTACACATGGGTGAACACTAACTACTTTGATATTTTAAGTGAGAGATCACCCTAATAAAAGCGACTACCGCGCAATCAAAAAGGGTGCATCATAAGGGATAAACATCTCGGGCAATTTATAATAGCATGATATGGTATAGCCCTTTCTGACGGAGAAGTCCTTTATTTCTTCATCTTCGGCATTCGCGTCGGTGTTCACTTTCGCGAAGATTGCCACCACCTTGTCGATGCACCAGATAATATTGCTATCTCTATAGCTAATAAAATAAGTGCATTACATAAGGTTGACACGTAGGTCATTAAAGTGACAATCATATGGCTCCAGCCATCATGCCGAATCATGACACGCAGGTCATGTTAATTTACATTGTATAGTCATCTCATACATAATCAAATTAAATATGAGAACCGCTATACCACATCACATGCACATCTCATGACATCCTGCAAAACCAAGTTAGACGCCTCTAATCGGTTTATGCAACATTTTATTTTACGTGGCTTCTAAGGTTTCAACCAAACTGCAGCTACCAACGTCCATCATCAAGCATGATTATTGAAGTCGCTAGATTAACTTTGCGGGGTGTATGAAACATGAGATAATAAAATCTCGAGCCCCATACTAAACTTCGTCATACGCATGACCCCCGTGCAGATCATATCTGCATTGCCCTTTAGTCTGTGAAACATCCATCTTTCTTTAACTAAGGTGGAACCCAAACACACTTAAGCACTTCGTTGATCTGTCAATCAGCATACTCAAGAGCAGCATGAAAGGATCGCCGATTGCCAGAACTTTGTCAGATTCCACAATGCTGTCAAGATCAGGACTACGCAAATTTAAGGGAAGCAACAGGAACATCGTGTAGCAGATGAAATCTGCTACCCGCACAAATAATTTTCAGTAATAGAACCCTTCTACTACCTAATTATATTGTGCAACACCCATACATCTCTATGTATTCTAGATCGTAACCTGCATCTACGCATAGCACGGCTCTTGATGCCACTGTTGGGTAACGCAGCAGAAAACAAAAAATTTCCGTACTACGAGCATGCCCAGGATCACTATGGAGATTACATACATGGTTTGATCTTTTCGTAAACGACTCGTAGCGCAGCGGAAGTAGAGTCGATGACGATCGGCGGTCCAAATCCCCGTAGCTAGGATTTTACAACCACCCAACCGCGAGGACGTACTCCCTCGTCTACCCCTCGGACAGCCCTCCGGGAGGCAGTCGGATAGTCCCCCGGATGATGTCGCGGACAGCCCTTTGGGAGGACCTTTGAAACTCGGACGGTCACTCGGACTGCCCTTCGGGAGGACCGTCGAAACTCGGACGGTCACTCGGACAGCCCTTCGGGAGGACCCTCAAAACTCGGACGGTCACTCGGACAGCCCTTCGGGAGGCAGTCTCGAACTAAGACCGAAACTACGATCTCTCTACAGAGTTGCACACATACGGTGTCATCTATCCGGCAGGGCTTCGCCGTCCAGAACAAGTTCCCACCGGAACCCAGACATCCTTTTGTCTCTACGAAACTCTTTTCGTGGGAGGGAGAGAGAAGCCAGATAACATCAGATGGCATGTGTATGAGAGCAAGGAAGAGTGTGTTTCTGGGAAGCCCCCTCCACCTCTATTTATAGGAGAAGGAGGGGTGGAGGGGCTGAATATTTCAGCCACATCCATCCATGTCATCTCCAAGATATTTTGGAGCAAAAGCCCAAAAAGGTGGCTTTCCAGTAAAGTAACCATTAAGCTGATTTCACTATTCACGACGACATTTTTCAGCGTCCGTTCGAACCGAAAATATTTATGTGGGCTTAGAACATTTCCAGTACCCACTAAAATAATTTTCAACACGTTCCGGAACAATTCCGGTTTAGTGATTTTCATCTGCGAAAAGCATCTGAAGCGGTTCCGGCAGGTCCGGAACATTTCCGGTTTTCATCCCGGAAAATTCCAGAAAGTTTCCAGAATGATTCTGGCACCCTCCAAGAATTATCAGGCATGTGCCAAAACCAATTTGACTTTATGGTATCCTCTGAAACAACTTTTCAGTTTCACCAGAACTCATCCGGTGACCTCTTTGTTCGGAACTTTTCCGCTTTCTCCGAAAAAATATTCGGAGACTTTCTCTCAGACTCCCTTTCTAGTATTTAGCAGATAGATTACCTTTAAGCATGTGACCCTATAGGTTCGTTGAAGTATAGACATGACCTGGAACCCCTTCCGATCAATGATCAACATCGGAGCCGTGGACACCCATATTGACCCCTATACCCACACGAATGAATATTCGGGTGAACCTCCAGTTGCCGTGTGCTATTCCTGTTGCTTCGCGATATGTTACAAATACCCGAGGTGAGATTTATTGGCATCCCCATGGATCAACAACCTTGTCCACTATGCCAGTTACCTCGTTACCGGTTTTGTTCTCTTTTCTCGTTTCCGTGTTCCGGCATCCCTGTGATCAAATCACCCTGTGTCTGGCCAGACGATGATGGATACCGTAACACCGAGAGGGCCCGAGAATATCTCTCCATCACCGGAGGAGCAAATCCCAATCTTGAGCTATCAAGTCCCTTGACATACTTTTCCATGAACCCGTAAGCCGCCGTAATAGCCACCCATTTACGGACGACGTTTAACAAACCCCAAAGTTCATGAAGCAAGCATGAAGAAACTCGATACTCTCATGGTCTAAGGAATTATGCAAACATTAACTTCTCTGTGTTATTAACCATTAACTTGTGATGAATGTATCTCATAGCATAACATCAATCGGGTCGATTCAACACAAGTGTTCTCCTAACATTGTGCCCTCAAAGTTGACGGCATAGTCATGCCCATCATCATGCAACACTTGAGCCAGTCATAGAGGCTTGACCAGGAATACTTTTTACCGTTTATTACTCCACACGTGCACATGGGTTTTCCTCAGAGCCTTTATGGATATACGGGCTAGGGAACCATAGCAGTTATAGCATGGAACATAAAAATAATTACAAACATGGAGATAAATAATAACATGTATTATTGCTCGGCTGGGCGACGTCCAGAAGTTCACCGGCTGCTTGGCCTCTCTCAGCCGGTTCGTCAGCCGGCTGGGGGAGAGGGCCCTGCCCCTATATCAGCTGATGAAGAAGACGATGGCGTTCGAGTGGAGCGACCAGGCAGACGAAGCATTCCCCGACCTCAAGCGCATGCTGTCAACCGCACCCGTCCGGGCCGCGCCGGCTGAGATAGAGCCGCTCCTGCTGTACATCGCCGCCACCTCCCGTGCGGTCAGGACAGTGCTGGTCGTCGAGCGCCCTGAGAAGGGAAAGGTGCAGCCGGTTCGCCGGCCAGTGTACTTCCTGAGCGAGGTGCTCTCCGCCTCGAAGCAGAACTACCAGCACTACCAGAAGATGTGCTACGGCGTGTACTTTGCCGCCAAGAAGCTAAGGCAGTATTTCTAGGAGCACGCCATTACCGTGGTGAGCACGGCCCCCATCGGCGAGATCATGGGCTGCCGGGATGCCTCTGGCCGGGTGGCCAAATGGGCCATCGAGCTAGCCGGCCACACAATCCTCTACGAGCCCCGCACCACCATCAAATCCCAGGCGCTGGCGGACTTCCTCGTCGACTGGACAGAGACCCAGTAACTGCCGCCGGCGCCCGACTCGACTCATTGGCGCATGCACTTCGACGGCTCCATGATGCGCGCCGGCTTGGGAGCCGGCATCGTGCTGTCCTCCCCCAAGGGAGACCGGCTTCGGTACGTACTGCAGATCCATTTCGCCGCCTCCAACAACGTCGCCGAGTACGAAGCCCTCGTACACGGCATCCGGCTGGCCAAGGAGATCGGCATCCGGCGCATCCTTGGCTACAGCGACTCGGACCTGGTGGTGCAGCAAGCCTCCGGCGACTGGGACGCCATAGACGCCAACATGGCCAGCTACGGCTTCCTGGTCCAGCAGCTCTCTGGCGGGTTCGACGGTTGGAAGTTCCTCAACGTCCCCCGCGCGGACAACGAGGCGGCCGATGCACTGGCCAAGGTAGGCTCCACTCGGCAGGCCATCCCATCCGGCGTCTCCCTCGAGCACCTGCGGAAGCCGTCCATCAAACCGTCTCCCGAGTCGAAGTCCATTTTCGTCCCGGATGACCCCCAGGCACCCGACCAGGGGACTGGCAGCTCCGACCCGGGGACTGCCGCCTCTGACCCGGGGACTGCCATCCCGGTCCTGGGGACTGCCGTCTCCGACCCGGGGACTGCCGGCTCCGGCTCAGGGGCTGCTATTCCGGATCCCATCCCGGCGGCCGTCTTCACAGTGGTGACGGCGCCGTCCTGGGCTCAGCCGATCCTCGCCTTCTTGGAAGGCGGCGACCTCCGCAGCGACGAAACCAAAGCCCGGCAAGTGCAGCGGCGTGCGTCCGCCTACAGCATCATCAACCACGAGCTCGTCAAGCGCAGCGCGACGGGCGTGTTCCAACGCTGCGTCGAGCAGGACAAAGGGATCGACATCCTCCTCGACATCCACCAAGGCGAGTGCGGCCACCACGCCGCCTCACGGTCCCTGGTTGCCAAGGCTTTCCGCCATGGCTTCTACTGGCCCACAGCCCTCCAAGATGCCGAGCAGCTGGTCCTCAAGTGCGAGGGCTGCCAACGCTTCAGCAAGCGGAGCCGCCAGCCAGCTTCAGCCCTCCAAACCATCCCGATCATGTGGCCCTTTGCCGTCTGGGGACTCGACATGGTGGGGCCCTTCAAAACTGCCCGAGGCGGCATGACACACTTGCTCGTCGCCATCGACAAATTTACCAAGTGGATCGAAGCTCGGCCGATCAAGAAGCTCGATTGGCCAACAGCCGTCCGGTTCACCAAAGATATCGCGGTTCGCTACGGCGTCCCCCACAGCATCATCACGGACAACGGCACCAACTTCGCCAAGGGCGCGCTGGCCCACTACTGCTCGGCATCCGACATTCGGCTTGACTTGGCCTCCGTCGCACATCCCTAGTCAAACGGCCAGGTCGAGTGGGCAAACGGCCTCATCCTGGCCGGCATCAAGCCGCGACTCGTCGAGCCGCTCGTGCGCTCACCCGGCAGCTGGCTCGATGAGCTGCCAGCCGTCCTCTGGAGCCCAACCGCTCAACCGGGTTCACCCCGTTCTTCCTCGTCTACGGAGCCGAAGCCATCATCCCCACCGACGTCGAGTTCGACTCACCTCGGGTGACCATGTACACCGAAGCCGAGTCCAAGGCGGCTCGCGAAGACGGCGTCAACCTGCTCGAGGAGGTGCGCATTCTGGCCCTAAGCCGGTCGGCCATCTACCAACAAGGCCTGTGCCACTACCACAGCAAGAAGATCAGGCCCCTCGCATTCCGCGAGGGCGACCTCGTGTCCGGCTCGTGGGCTTACTTTTCCTTTTCTTACTAAGATCTGTGTCTACACACTTCCCCATTTTCGTTTCACCCGCCGAGTCGGCCCAGCCGGCTCGGGGGCTCGGGGGCTACCCGGCTAGACCGCGCCTCGCCACTTTTTCCTAAGTCCACGTCGAACTGTACGAATCGCCAAAGCCCTCTCTTCGCCAGCCACAGCCGGCTCCCGGCTGTCCGGCCGGCAAGAGCCAAAGGCCGGCAGCGTCGTCCTGCAAGAACGACTAAAGGAGGAAAGCCCGGCTCGGCCAACCCGGCCCAACCCTCCCTCTTTTAGTCTTCTCACCGCACGACCGGCCGCGCGCCAGCCGGCTTCGCCTCCTGCCGCCAGCCGGCCCAGTGGGTGTTTCGCTCGCGCTCAATGTCCGAAAAAGCCCAAGTATTGTGCGTCCCCTCTCAAGGCCGAATCCCCGTCCTAGCCACAGTCCGCAACCCGGCTGTACGGCTAGCGGGAAGCAAGCCCGACGATAAGACAAACAAGAAAAGGCCCAAGGCCGAACAGCAACAAGCGAATCACGACAGTTGGCCCACACCAAACTTATATACAGTAATGGGCCCGCGGCCACAAGTCCATTACATAAACTACACCCCCAGTGGGTGGACCTGCTACCTAACAAAATTCGAGTACCGAGTACAGGAAAGAAAAAGGAAAAAGAAGTCCTAGGCGGCGCCGCCATCGGCTCCGGCTCGGCGGAGGTGGATGCGGCCGCCGGGTCGGGCCTGGAGCTCTCCGGCCTCTCGGTCGTGGCGGTGTCGTCCGGGTCAGCCTCGTCGGCGGCGTAGGCTCCCGTCTCAGCTGAGCTACCAGCCGGATCGTCGAGCAGCAGGCCGAAGTCGTCGGCGGGGAGCTCCTCGCCGTCTTCCGTCCGATCCAAGACGAACTCGTCAATCACGGCGAACAAGGCCAAGTAGCTGGCCCGCCCGGCGATCCGCCGCGCCTATGCCGCCAAGTGCTCCTCCGCGCCGGCCCGCTGCACCACCAAGCGATCGAGGTCCAAGGTCGGATACCACGACATGACGAACTGCAGCGCCGTCTCCGCACCGGCGCGGGCCGCAGAGGCCCTCCACGCGCAGAGCCGGTCCATGCCGGCCTCCAGCCACTGCGCCAGCCGGGTGACGCTGTTCGGCGCCACCGCGCCCGGCCAGAGGCTCTGCGCCATGGCCAGTCCGGCATCGAATAGACGGTGCATTTGGCCCTCGACGGCTCGAAGACGGAACTCGCCGGCAAGGACCATCTCCGAGAGGGTCCAGGCAGCGTAGACGTCGATCTCCTCTCCTGTCGCGCGCTGGTCCGACCGGTGGGCGTACACGGCCGCCTCGGCCGCCTCCTGCGTCTCAGGGAAGGCTCTTGCCAAGGAAGGAAAGAAGTTTGCCAGAAGAAAAAACAACTTGCCTAGTCGGCCAGCCGGATCGAGGGAAAGACGGCAATCACGGGCGAAGGTCTCATCGAGGTGCTGCACCTCGCTCAGCATCCCGTGCTCCTGCAGGGCCGACGCGCGGGCCTGGGCCTCGAGATCCTTCTCGATCTAGGCGATCTTCTTGCCGGCGTCCTCCAGCTCCTCGGCCGCCTTCCCGCGCTCTTCCGCCAGACGGCCTAGCTCCGCTTGGTGGACCTCCTCTGCCTTGGCCTTCTCGGCTGCCAGCCGGTCCACCTCGGTCTGAAGCCGGTCGCGGTCGGCGACGGCAAGGTCGTGGTGCTGGCCGACTTCGGCAAGCCGGCCTCGGAGACCCGGCACCTCGGCCGCATCAGCCGCGCGCCAGGGTTCCCGGTCAAAAGCAAAGACAAGAAGAAACACAAAGCTCTAAGGTTCGACCCGGCTGCTCCGCAGTCCGGCCAGAACCTCGGGGACTACACCCAGTGGGTGCGCTGGCGCGCCCCCACTGAAGGCATGCAAGACGTGCCTTCGACACGGCGCAGCTCCTCCTCTTTGCCGGCTAGCAGGCCCTTGACCTCGCGGTACCGCGCCAGAAGCCGGTTGTACAGGTCGGCCCGCAGGTCGTACAGATGCTGCGCAAGGACAAGAGTGAGAAGAATACAAAAGACGAGCTATAAGATTCGACCCGGCTGCTTTGCAGTCCGGCTCGAACCTCGGGGACTACACCTAGTGGGTTCACTGGCGCGCCCCATCTGATTCAATGGCCAAGACAAGCAAAGAGAAAAAACTTACTACGACCGCTTGCTCCAGCCTCCGGGCCCATTCCTGGTCTTCCCGGATGAAGGCCTGCAGGCGCTCGCCCCGTCCGCGAAGCTGCGAGCACAAGGCGTCCGCCGCGTCGTCCTCCCGGGTGCGCGGCCCGACCAGAACCTGGCCGGCGCTCACCCACGGCTCCTGCATCGCAGTTCCGGAGCCGGATCCACTTCCACCCGGCCGCTCAGAGGATAAAGTGTTGGAAATATGCCCTAGAGGCAATAATAAATTGGTTATTATTATATTTCCTTGTTCATGATAATCGTTTATTATCCATGCTATAATTGTATTGATTGGAAACTCAAATACATGTGTGGGTACATAGACAACACTGTGTCCCTAGTAAGCCTCTAGTTGACTAGCTCGTTGATCAAAGATGGTTAAGGTTTCCTAGCCATTGACATGAGATGTCATTTGATAACGGGATAACATCATTAGGAGAATGATGTGATGGACAAGACCCAAACTAAGAACGTAGCATTTGATCGTGTCAGTTTATTGCTATTGTTTTCTGCATGTCAAGTATCTGTTCCTATGACCATGAGATCATGCAACTCCCTGACATCGGAGGAGTACCTTGTGTGTATCAAACGTCGCAACGTAACTGGGTGACTATAAAGGTGCTCTACAGGTATCTTCGAGGGTGTCTATTGGGTTGGCATGGATCAAGACTGGGATTTGTTACTCTGTGTGACGGAGAGGTATCTCAGGGCCCACTCGGTAATACAACATCACAATGAGCCTTGCAAGCAATGTGACTAAAGTGTTAGCCACGAGATCTTGTATTACGGAACGAGTAAAGAGACTTGCCGGTAACGAGATTGAACTAGGTATAGAGATACCGACGATCGAATCTCGGGCAAGTAACATACCGAAGAACAAAGGGAACAGCATACGGGATTAACTGAATCCTTGACATAGAGGTTCGACCGATAAAGATCTTCGTAGAATATGTAGGAGCCAATATGGGCATCCAAGTCCCGCTATTGGTTATTGATCGTAGAGGTGTCTCGGTCATGTCTACATAGTTCTCGAACCCGCAGGGTCTACACACTTAACGTTTGGTGACGATTAGTATAATTGAGTTATTTTGTTGGTGACTGAAGGTTGTTCGGAGTCCCGGATAAGATCCCGGACATGACGAGGATCTCCGGAATAGTCCGGAGGTAAAGATTGATATATGTGATAATAGTGTTTTGATCTCCGGAAGGGTTCCGGAATTCACCGGAAGTGGTTCTGGATGTTTACCGAAGTGTTCGGGTGCAAGAACACTTTATATGGGCCAAGGGATAAAAGCCCACGAGGTATTGGAAAGTGCAAAAGTAGTTTTGCTGCCGCGTAAGCGGTACTACCGCTTGGTGAAGCGGTACTACCGCCCGAGCGGTACTACCGCCCAAGCGGTACTACCGCTTGTGTGAAGCGGTACTACCGCTTGTGCGCGGTACTGCAGGGATCCGAGTTGGACTCTTTCCCTGCGGGCCAAACCGACCTTGTGCGGGCAAAACCGACCTGGAGGAGGCTTTTACTCCAAGTTTAGACCCCAAGGCTCAACATATAAATAGAGGGGCAGGGCTAGCACACGGGAGACATCAAGATTTCCCCAAGCCGTGTGCGGCAACCCTAACCCTCTAGTTCCTCCATCATAATCTCCGTAGCGCTTGGCGAAGCCCTGCAGAGATTGTTCCTCACCACCATCACCACGCCGTCGTGCTGCTGGAACTCAACCACTACTTCACCATCGCTCGCTGGATCGAGGAGGTGAATGCGTCATCAAGCCGTACGTGTGTTGAACGCGGAGGTGCCGTCCGTTCGGCGCTAGTTCGTGATCGGATCGAGGGACGACTTGTGATTTGGATCGCGGAGACGTTCGACTACATCAACCGCGTTTCTTAAACGCTTCCGCTTAGCGATCTACAAGGGTATGTAGATTCACTCTTCCTCTCGTAGATGCTCATCACCATGGATAGATCTTGCGTGTGCGTAGGAAATTTTTTGTTTCCCATGCAACGTTTCCCAACAGTGGCATCCGAGCTAGGTCTATGCGTAGATGAGATCTCGAGTAGAACACAAACGAGTTGTGGGCGTGGGTGTATACATATTGCTTGCCGTTACTAGTTGATACTTGATTCGGCGGTATTGTGAGATGAAGCGGCCCGGACCGACATTACGCGTACACTTACGCGAGACAGGTTCCTTCAACTGACATGTAATTTTGTTGCATAAAGATGGCTAGCGGGTGTCTGTCTCTCTCACTTTAGTTGAATCGATTTCAATGAAGAGGGTTCTTTTAGAAGATCAAAAAGCAATCACTACACCACGTTGTGGTTTTGCGTAGGTAAGAACGGTTCTTGCAAACCCGTAGCAGCCACGTAAAATTTGCAACAACAATTAGAGGACGTCTAACTTGTTTTTGCAGGGTATGTTGTGATGTGATATGGCCAATTACATGATGAGATATATGTGATGTATGAGATGATCATGTGTTGTATAGAATATCACGACTTGCATGTCGATGAGTACGGCAACTGGCAGGAGCCATAGAGTTGTCTTTAATTATTGTATGACCTGCGTGTCAATCATTAAGCGCTATGTAATGCTTTACTTTATCGCTAAACGTTAGCAATAGTCGTGGAAGCAACAGTCGGCGCGACAACCTTATGGCGACACGTTGATGGAGATCAAGATGATGGAGATCATGGTGTCATGCCGGTGACGATGGAGATCATGCCGGTGCTTTGGAGATGGAGATCAAAAGCACAAGTTCATGGCCATATCATGTCACTTATGATTTGCATGTGATGTTAATCCTTTTATGCATCTTATTTTGCTTAGGACGACGGTAGCATTATAAGGTGATCCCTCACTTAAATTTCAAGATAAATTGTGTTCTCCCCGAGTGTGCACCGTTGCGAAAGTTCGTCGTTTCGAGACACGCCGTGATGATCGGGTGTGATAGACTCCACGTTCACATACAACGGGTGCAAGCCATGTTGCACACGCGGAACACTCGGGTTAAACTTGACGAGCCTAGCATGTACAGACATGGCCTCGGAACACAAGAGACCGAAAGGTCGAACATGAGTCATATAGTAGATATGATCAACATGAAGATGTTCACCATTGAAACCACCTCGACTCACGTGATGATCGGACTTGAGTTGGTGGATTTGGATCATGTTACACTCGAATGACCGGAGAGATGTCAATTTGAGTGGGAGTTTTTAAGTAATATGATTAATTAAACTCATTATCTTGAACAATAGTCTAAGTTGTCTTTGCTATATTTATGTTGTAGATCATGGCTCGCGCAGTAGCACCCCTGAATTTTAATGCGTTCCTAGAGAAAGCTAAGTTGAAAGATGATGGAAGTAACTTTGTGGACTAGGCCCGTAATCTAAGGATTATCCTTACGGCTTCCCAGAAGGCTTATGTCCTTAATGCACCGCTTGGTGATCCACCCGCTCCAGTTGAGTCTCTAGACGTTGTGAACGCCTGGCAGGCTCATTCTGATGATTACTCAATAGTTCAATGTGCATTATTGTATGGCTTAGAACTGGGACTTCAAAGACGTTTTGAACGTCATGGAGCATATGAGATGTTCCAGGAGTTGAAGTTTATCTTTCAGAAGAATGCCCGGATCGAGAGATATGAGATCTCCGATAAGTTCTATGCTTGCAAGATGGAGGAGAACGGGTCTATCAGTGATCACGTGCTCAGAATGTCTGGGTACTCCACCCGTCTGGCTGAATTGGGGATGCCCCTTCCGCCAGAGGCTATCACTGACAGAGTTCTTCAATCATTGCCACCTAGCTACAAGAGCTTCGTGTTGAACTATAACATGTACGGGATGAACAAGTCAGTCGCCGAGCTGTTTGCGATGCTGAAAGCCGCTGAGTCTGAAATTCAGAAGGAGCATCAAGTGTTGATGGTCAATAAAACCACTAGTTTCAAGAAAAATGGCAAGGGTAAGAAGGGTAAATCCAAGAAGGGTGGCAAAGCAGTTGCTACTCCCGTGAAGAAACCCAAGGCTGGACCCAAACCAGAAACTGAGTGCTTTCATTGCAAGGGAACTGGACACTGGAAGCGGAACTGCCCCAAGTATTTGGCTGACAAGAAGGCGGCCAACAACAAACAAGGTATATATGATATACATGTTATTGATATGTTCCTTACCAACCCTCGTTGTAGTGCCTGGGTATTTGATACCGGTGCGGTTGCTCATATTTGCAACTCTAAACAGGAACTGCGGAATAGACGGAGGCTGGCAAAGGACGAAGTGACGATGCGCGTGGGAAATGGTTCCAAGGTTGATGTGATCGCCGTCGGCACGCTCGCTCTTCGATTACCGTCGGGATTAGTGATGAACCTAAATAAGTGTTATTTGGTGCCTGCGTTAAGCATGAACATTATATCTGGATCTTGTTTATTGCGAGACGGTTACTCATTTAAATAAGAGAATAATGGTTGTTCTATTTATATGAGTAATATCTTTTATGGTCATGCACCCAATGTGAGGGGTTTATTCTTATTGAATCTCAATAGTAATGATACACATGTTCATAACATTGATGCCAAAAGATGTAGAATTGATAATGATAATACCACTTTCTTGTGGCACTGCCGTTTAGGTCATATTGGCGTAAAACGCATGAGGAAGCTCCATGCTGATGGACTTTTGGAGTCACTTGATTTTGAATCACTTGACACATGTGAGCCATGCCTCATAGGCAAGATGACTAAAACTCCGTTCTCTGGTACAATGGAACGGGCAAGTGACTTATTGGAAATCATACATACTGATGTGTGCGGTCCGATGAGTATTGAGGCGCGCGGTGGTTATCGTTACTTTCTCACCTTCACTGATGACTTAAGTAGATATGGGTATATTTACTTAATGAAACACAAGTCTGAAACATTTGAAAAGTTCAAACAATTTCAGAGTGAAGTTGAGAATCATCGTAACAAGAAGATTAAATTCCTATGATCTGATTGAGGAGGAGAATATCTGAGTTATGAGTTTGGCAGTCACTTAAGACAGTGTGGAATTGTTTCACAATTGACACCGCCTGGAACACCACAGCGTAATGGTGTGTCCGAATGTCGTAATCGAACCTTATTGGATATGGTGCGATCTATGATGTCTCTTGCCGATTTACCACTATCGTTTTGGGGTTATGCATTAGAGACAGCTGCATTCACTTTAAATAGGGCACCATCGAAATCCGTTGAGACGACGCCATATGAACTTTGGTTTGGCAAGAAGCCAAAGCTGTCGTTTCTTAAAGTTTGGGGATGTGATGCTTATGTCAAAAAGCTTCAGCCTGAAAAGCTGGAACCCAAAGCGGAGAAATGCGTCTTCATAGGATACCCAAAAGAGACAGTTGGGTATACCTTCTACCTCAGATCCGAAGGCAAAGTGTTTGTCGCTAAAAACGGAACATTTCTTGAGAAAGAGTTTCTCTCGAAAGAATTGAGTGGGAGGAAGATAGAACTTGATGAGGTTGTTGAACCTTTACTTCAACCTGAGAGTAGCGCAGCGCAGAAAGATGTTTCTGTGGAGCCTACATTAGCTGAAGAGGAAGTTAATGATGATGATCATGAAGCTTTGGATCAAGTTGCTATCGAACCTCGTAGGTCGACAAGGACGCGTACTGCTTATTATTATATTTCCTAGAGGCAATAATAAATTGGTTATTATTATATTTCCTTGTTCATGATAATCGTTTATTATCCATGCTATAATTGTATTGATTGGAAACTCAAATACATGTGTGGGTACATAGACAACACTGTGTCCCTAGTAAGCCTCTAGTTGACTAGCTCGTTGATCAAAGATGGTTAAGGTTTCCTAGCCATTGACATGAGATGTCATTTGATAACGGGATCACATCATTAGGAGAATGATGTGATGGACAAGACCCAAACTAAGAACGTAGCATTTGATCGTGTCAGTTTATTGCTATTGTTTTCTGCATGTCAAGTATCTGTTCCTATGACCAAGAGATCATGCAACTCCCTGACATCGGAGGAGTACCTTGTGTGTATCAAACGTCGCAACGTAACTGGGTGACTATAAAGGTGCTCTACAGGTATCTCCGAGGGTGTCTGTTGGGTTGGCATGGATCAAGACTGGGATTTGTTACTCTGTGTGACGGAGAGGTATCTCAGGGCCCACTCAGTAATACAACATCACAATGAGCCTTGCAAGCAATGTGACTAAAGTGTTAGCCACGAGATCTTGTATTACAGAACGAGTAAAGAGACTTGCCGGTAACGAGATTGAACTAGGTATAGAGATACCGACGATCGAATCTCGGGCAAGTAACATACCGAAGAACAAAGGGAACAACATACGGGATTAACTGAATCCTTGACATAGAGGTTCGACCGATAAAGATCTTCATAGAATATGTAGGAGCCAATATGGGCATCCAGGTCCCGCTATTGGTTATTGATCGTAGAGGTGTCTCGGTCATGTCTACATAGTTCTCGAACCCGCAGGGTCTACACACTTAACGTTTGGTGACGATTAGTATAATTGAGTTATTTTGTTGGTGACCAAAGGTTGTTCGGAGTCCCGGATAAGATCCCGGACATGACGAGGATCTCCGGAATAGTCCGGAGGTAAAGATTGATATATGTGATAATAGTGTTTTGATCTCCGGAAGGGTTCCGGAATTCACCGGAAGTGGTTCTGGATGTTTACCGAAGTGTTCGGGTGCAAGAACACTTTATATGGGCCAAGGGATAAAAGCCCACGAGGTATTGGAAAGTGCAAAAGTAGTTTTGCTGCCGCGTAAGCGGTACTACCGCTTGGTGAAGCGGTACTACCGCCCGAGCGGTACTACCGCTTGTGTGAAGCGGTACTACCGCCCAAGCGGTACTACCGCTTGTGTGAAGCGGTACTACCGCTTGTGCGCGGTACTGCAGGGATCCGAGTTGGACTCTTTCCCTGCGGGCCAAACTGACCTTGTGCGGGCAAAACCGACCTGGAGGAGGCTTTTACTCCAAGTTTAGACCCCAAGGCTCAACATATAAATAGAGGGGCAGGGCTAGCACACGGGAGACATCAAGATTTCCCCAAGCCGTGTGCGGCAACCCTAACCCTCTAGTTCCTCCGTCATAATCTCCGTAGCGCTTGGCGAAGCCCTGCAGAGATTGTTCCTCACCACCATCACCACGCCGTCGTGCTGCTGGAACTCAACCACTACTTCACCATCGCTCGCTGGATCGAGGAGGTGAAGGCGTCATCAAGCCGTACGTGTGTTGAACGCGGAGGTGCCGTCCGTTCGGCGCTAGTTCGTGATCGGATCGAGGGACGACTTGTGATTTGGATCGCGGAGACATTCGACTACATCAACCGCGTTTCTTAAACGCTTCCGCTTAGCGACCTACAAGGGTATGTAGATTCACTCTTCCTCTCGTAGATGCTCATCACCATGGATAGATCTTGCGTGTGCGTAGGAAAATTTTTGTTTCCCATGCAACGTTTCCCAACATGAAGCCCCTTGGGGCGGAACGACCACCAAGACGCCAGCGTCTCCGGCCGCGGCCTCCGAGGCCGGCGTCGGCTGCGCCTGGCCGGACGGTGCGGGAGCCGCCTCGTGCGTCGCTCCGCCGCCCTCGCCTCCTCCTGTCGGGTCAACCCGGGGCGGCATGTCTACGACGATGTTCTCATCAACGTCCGACTCGCCGTCGCCCGGCCCCGTCCGCCCTGCCGGCTCCATCGCCCTCTCCGGCTGCGGCTCGACGACGGTCACCGCCGGCTCCGTGCCCCTCTCCATCTCCGGCCAGGCCGGGTCCGCGGTGATCCTGGCCTGCTTTGCGGAGGCCCTCTCCCATGCCAGGGCCGAGGCCACCTCCATCTCCTTCTCGGCCTCTACGCGATCCCGCCAGGCCTCACGTCTCGCCCCGTCGAGATCTTGGCCGGACTGGCGGGCCTCGATCTCCTCCTCTGCGGTCCGGGCCGGATCGGGGTCGATGGCGCTGCTCCAGGTTTTCTGCCAGACGGCCTCGCAAGCCGCGGCCTCCGTCGCCGCCACCGCCAAGTCAAGGGCATTCGAGTGGAGCGACCAGGCGGACGAAGCATTCCCCGACCTTAAGCGCATGCTGTCAACCGTTCCCGTCCTGGCCACGCCGACTGAGAAAGAGCCGCTCCTGCTGTACATCGCCGCCACCTCCCGTGCGGTCAGGACAGTGCTGGTCATCGAGCGCCATGAGAAGGGCAAGGTGCAGCCGGTTCACCGGCCAGTGTACTTCCTGAGCGAGGTGCTCTCCGCCTCGAAGCAGAACTACCACCACTACCAGAAGATGTGCTACGGCGTGTACTTTGCCGCCAAGAAGCTAAGGCAGTATTTCCAGGAGCACGCCATTACCGTGGTGAGCACGGCCCCCATCGGCGAGATCATGGGCTGCCGGGATGCCTCTGGCCAGGTGGCCAAATAGGCCATCGAGCTAGCGGGCCACACAATCCTCTACGAGCCCCGCACAACCATCAAATCCCAGGCGCTGGTGGACTTCCTCGTCGACTGGACAGAGACCCAGTAACTGCCGCCGGCGCCCGACTCGACTCATTGGCGCATGCACTTCGACGGCTCCATGATGCGCGCCGGCTTGGGAGCCGGCATCGTGCTGTCCTCCCCCAAGGGAGACCGTCTTCGGTACGTACTGCAGATCCATTTCGCCGCCTCCAACAACGTCGCCGAGTACGAAGCCCTCGTACACGGCATCCGGCTGGCCAAGGAGATCGGCATCCGGCGCATCCTTGGCTACAGCGACTCGGACCTGGTGGTGCAGCAAGCCTCCGGCGACTGGGACGCCATAGACGCCAACATGGCCAGCTACGGCTTCCTGGTCCAGCAGCTCTCTGGCGGGTTCGACGGTTGGAAGTTCCTCAACGTCCCCCGCGCGGACAACGAGGCAGCCGATGCACTGGCCAAGGTAGGCTCCACTCGGCAGGCCATCCCATCCGGCGTCTCCCTCGAGCACCTGCGGAAGCCGTCCATCAAACCGTCTCCCGAGTCGAAGTCCATTTTCGTCCCGGATGACCCCCAGGCACCCGACCAGGGGACTGCCAGCTCCGACCCGGGGACTGCCGCCTCCGACCCGGGGACTGCTATCCCGGTCCTGGGGACTGCCGTTTCCGACCCGGGGACTGCCGGCTCCGGCTCAGGGGCTGCTATTCCGGATCCCATCCCGGCGGCCGTCTTCACAGTGGTGACGGCGCCGTACTGGGCTCAGCCGATCCTCGCCTTCTTGGAAGGCGGCGACCTCCGCAGCAACGAAACCAAAGCCCGGCAAGTGCAGCGGCGTGCGTCCGCCTACAGCATCATCAACCACGAGCTCGTCAAGCGCAGCGCGACGGGCGTGTTCCAGCGCTGCGTCGAGCAGGACAAAGGGATCGACATCCTCCTCGACATCCACCAAGGCAGTGCGGCCACCACGCCGCCTCGCGGTCCCTGGTGGCCAAGGCTTTCCGCCATGGCTTCTACTGGCCCACGGACCTCCAAGATGCCAAGCAGCTGGTCCTCAAGTGCGAGGGCTGCCAACGCTTCAGCAAGCGGAGCCGCCAGCCGGCTTCAGCCCTCCAAACCATCCCGGTCATGTGGCCCTTCGCCGTTTGGGGACTCGACATGGTGGGGCCCTTCAAAACTGCCCGAGGCGGCATGACACACTTGCTCGTCGCCATCGACAAGTTCACCAAGTGGACCGAATCTCGTCCGATCAAGAAGCTCGACGGGCCAACAGCCGTCCGGTTCATCAAAGATATCGCGGTTCGCTACGGCATCCCCCACAGCATCATCACGGACAACGGCACCAACTTCGCCAAGGTCGTGCTGGCCCACTACTGCTCGGCTTCCGACATTCGGCTCGACTTGGCCTCCGTCGCACATCCCCAGTCAAACGGCCAGGTCGAGCGGGCAAATGGCCTCATCCTCGCCGGCATCAAGCCGCGACTCGTTGAGCCGCTCGTGCGCTCACCCGGTTGCTGGCTCGATGAGCTGCCAGCCGTCCTCTGGAGCCTCCGGACGACGCCCAACCGCTCAACCGGGTTCACCCCGTTCTTCCTCGTCTACGGAGCCGAAGCCATCATCCCCACCGACATCGAGTTTGACTCGCCTCGGGTGACCATGTACACCGAAGCCAAGTCCAAGGCGGCTCGCGAAGACGGCGTCGACCTGCTGGAGGAGGCGCGCCTTCTGGCCCTAAGCCGGTCGGCCATCTACCAATAAGGCCTGCGCCACTACCACAGCAAGAAGATCAGGCCCCTCGCATTCCGCGAGGGCGACCTCGTGCTCCGGCTCGTCAAGCGGACGGCCGGCCAGCACAAGCTGGCCTCCCCTTGGGAGGGCCCTTTCATCATCAGCAAGGCTCTCTGCGACAGGAACGCCTACTACCTCATCGACGCGCAGAAGCCGAACAAACACAAGAGAGATGGGGCCGGCGAGGAGTCCAGCCAGCCCTGGAACGCGGAGGTCCTCCACCCGTTTTACAGTTGAACGCACGCACGTATGTATCACCACCTTTTGTATCTAATGAAAGTAGTAAGCCCCCCCCCCCCCGCACGACGGTTACCGCTCGCCGAGTCGGCCAGCCGGCTCGGGGGCTCGGGGGCTTACTTTTCCTTTTCTTACTAAGATCTGTGTCTACGCAGTTCCCCGTTTTCGGTTCACCCGCCGAGTCGGCCCAGCCGGCTTGGGGGCTCAGGGGCTATCCGGCTAGACCGCGCCTCGCCACTTTTTCCTAAGTCCAGTTCGAACCGTACGAACCGCCAAAGCCCTCTCTTCGCCAGCCACAGCCGGCTCCCGTCTGTCCGGCCGGCAAGAGCCAAAGGCCGGCAGCGTCGTCATGCAAGAACGGCTAAAGGAGGAAAGCCTGGCTCGGCCAACCCGACCCAACCCTCCCTCTTTTACTCTTCTCACCGCACGACCGGCCGCGCGCCAGCCGGCTTCGCCGCCTGCCGCCAGCCAGCCCAGTGGGTGTTTCGCTCGCGCTCAACGTCCGAAAAAGCCCAAGTATTGTGCGTCCCCTCTCAAGGCCGAATCCCCGTCCTAGCCACAGTTCGCAGCCCGACGATAAGACAAACAAGAAAAGGCCCAAGGCCGAACAGCAACAAGCGAATCACGACAGTTGGCCCACACCAAACTTATATACAGCAATGGGCCCGCGGCCACAAGTTCATTACATAAACTACACCCCAAGTGGGTGGACCTGCTACCTAACAAAATTCGAGTACCGAGTACAGGAAAGAAAAAGGAAAAAGAAGTCGTAGGCGGCGCCGCCGTCGGCTCCGGTCGGCTCCGGCTCGGCGGAGGTGGATGCGGCCGCCGGGTCGGGCCTGGAGCTCTCCGGCCTCTCTGTCGTGGCGGTGTCGTCCGGGTCGGCCTCGTCGGCGGCGTAGGCTCCCGTCTTGGCCGAGCTACCAGCCGGATCGTCGAGCAGCAGGCCGAAGTCGTTGACGGGGAGCTCCTCGCCGTCTTCCGTCCGCTCCAAGACGAACTCGTCGATCACGGTGAACAAGGCCAAGTAGCTGGCCCGCCCAGCGATCCGGCGCACCTGCGCCGCCAAGTGCTCCTCCGCGCCGGCCCGCTGCGCCACCAAGCGGTCGAGGTCCAAGGTCGGATACCACGACATGACGAACTGCAACGCCGTCTCCGCACCGGCGCGGGCCGCAGAGGCCCTCCACGTGCAGAGCCAGTCCACGCCGGCCTCCAGCCACCGCGCCAGCCGGGTGACGCTGTTCGGCGCCACCGCACCCGGCCAGAGGCTTTGCACCATGGCCAGTCCGGCGTTGAATAGCCGGCGCATTTGGCCCTCGACGGCTCGAAGACGGGCCTCGCCGGCAAGGACCATCTCCGAGAGGGTCCAGGCGGCGTAGACGTCGATCTCCTCCCCTGCCATGCGCTGGTCCGACCGGTGGGCGTACACGGCCGCCTCGGCCGCTTCCTGCGTCTCGGGGAAGGCTCCTGAAAAGGAAGGAAAGAAGTTAGCCAGAAGAAAAAACAACTTGCTGGGTCGGCCAGCCAGATTGAGGGAAAGACGACACTCACGGGCGAAGGTCTCATCGAGGTGCTGCGCCTCGCTCAGCATCCCGTGCTCCAGCAGGGCCGACGCACGGGCCTGGGCCTCGAGATCCTTCTCGAGCTGGGCGATCTTCTTGCCGGTGTCCGCTAGCTCCTCAGCCGCCTTGCCGCGCTCTTCCACCAGACGGCCCAGCTCCGCTTGGTGGACCTCCTCTCCTTGGCCTTCTCGGCCGCCAGCCGGTCCACCTCGGTCTGAAGCCGGTCGTGGTCGGCGACGGCAAGGTCGCGCTGCTGGCCGACTTTGGCAAGCCAGCCTCGGAGACCCGGCACCTCGGCCGCATCAGCTGCGCGCCAGGGTTCCCGGTCAAAAGCAAAGACAAGAAGAAACGCAAAGCTCTAAGGTTCGACCCGGCTGCTCCGCAGTCCGGCCCGAACCTCGGGGACTACACCCAGTGGGTGCGCTGGCGCGCCCCCACTGAAGGCATGCAAGACGTACCTTCGACCCGGCGCAGCTCCTCCTCTTTGCCGGCTAGCAGGCCCTTGACCTCGCGGTACCGCGCCAGAAGCCGGTTGTACGCGTCGGCCCGCAGGTCATACAGATGCTGCGCAAGGACAAGAGTTAGAAGAATACAAAAGACAAGCTATAAGATTTGACCCGGCTGCTTCGCAGTCCGGCCCGAACCTCGGGGACTACACCCAGTGGGTTCGCTGGCGCGCCCCCACTGATTCAATGGCCAAGACAAGCAAAGAGAAAAAACTTACCGTGACCGCTTGCTCCAGCCTCCGGGCCCATTCCTGGTCTTCCCGGATGAAGGCCTGCAGGCGCTCGCCCCGCCCGCGAAGCTGCGAGCGCAAGGCGTCCACCGCGTCGTCCTCCCGGGTGCACGGCCCGACCACAACCTGGCCGGCGCTCGCCCACGGCTCCTGCATCGCGGTTCCGGAGCCGGATCCACTTCCACCCGGCCGCTCGGAGGATGAAGCCGCTTGGGGCGGAACGACCACCAAGACGCCAGCGTCTCCGGCCGCGGCCTCCGAGGCCGGCGTCGGCTATGCCTGGCCGGACGGTGCGGGACCCGCCTCGTGCGTCGCTCCGCCGCCCTCGCCTCCTCCTGCCGGGTCAACCCGGGGCGGCGTGTCTACGACGATGTTCTCGTCAACGTCTGACTCACCGTCGTCCGGCCCCGTTCGCCCTGCCGGCTCCATCGCCCCCTCCGGCTGCGGCTCGACGACCGTCACCGCCGGCTCCGTGCCCATCTCCATCTCCGGCCAGGCCGGGTCCGCGGTGATCCTGGCCTGCTTTGCGGATGCCCTCTCCCATGCCAGGGCCGAGGCCGCCTCCATCTCCTTCTCGGCCTCCGCACGGTCCCGCCAGGCCTCGCGTCTCGCCCCGTCGAGGTCTTGGCCGGACTGGCGGGCCTCGATCTCCTCCTCCGTGGTCCGCGCCGACTCTGGGTCGATGGCGCTGCTCCGGGTTTTCCGCCAGACGGCCTCGCAAACCGCGGCCTCCGTCGCCGCCACCGCCAAGTCAAGGGCGGACCTGTGCGCGGCAAGTTCATCACCACAGAGGCTCATGCCAGAAAACAAGCAAGAAATCAGACACGGACAAAAGGCACTTACCCGATAACCTTCGGGACCTCCCGCCTCGGGCCCACGACGGGGCAAGCCGGCGCCTCTTCGCCACGACGGCCCTCTCGCGCGCCGGCGCCACCGCCGCCGGGCGCTTGGCAGCCGGCCTTGTCTCGACCGGCTCCTTCCCGTGCGGCCGGCTACCAGACGCCGTTGCGCGGGCCGGCCCGGCACCAGCCGCCTTCCGCAACCGCCTTGGAGGATTGACGCTGGCGTCCCCCCAGCCGAGGGCGCTACACCGTTGGCTTCGGTCAGGCCCTCCTCGTCGTCATCAGGCCAGTCGCGCAGGAGGTCTGGGGGCGGGCCCTTACCCGCGTTCCGTGTCCCCCGGCTGCGACGTCGGCCAGGCACGCTTCGGCGCTGGCTCCCTCCTCCACCTAGGCGCCGGCATCCTCCGCGTCCGGGTCGGGCAAGTCGGCCAGCAGGATCTCGGGATTCGGCCCGTCGTGATGATCCTGATGGCTGGCGAACAGCTGCGGCCCTCCCGCGGCGTCAGGGCATAGAAATAATGTTGAAGCGGCAAAGAACAAAGACCAGGGACTCACCGCCGGTGCCGGGTTTGCCCGGTGATAGGGCTCTTTTCCAAAGCTCCACCCGTCCTCCTTCAGCCCGGCCTTGGAGATGTAGTTCACCCGCTGGACGATCCCGGCCGGTGACAGCTCCTTGGTCGACATCCGGGTTGGGTCGTGCCGGCCGCTCATGTCGTAGATCCGGTGTGCCCGGCGCTGCAGCGGCAGCACCCGACGGGCGATGAAAGCCGCGATGAGGTCAGTCGGCTTCAGCCCCTCTTCATCCGTCATCTCCCCGACCCGGTGGCAGATGTCCAGGAACATCTTCGCCCATAGCTCCACGTCCGGCAACATCTCGAGGTAGCCCTCACAGAGCGTGGCGAAGCCGGCGATCTGCAGCACGGCGTTGGCGTCGAGGTGATGCGGCTGCAGTCCGAAGAAGTCGAGAAGATGGCGGAAGAAAAGACTCGCAGGAAGGCCGAGTCCGCGCTCGAAATGCGAGAAGAAGACGACGTGCTCCCCCGCCTGCTGCTGCGGCACCCTCTCCAGGCCGGGCACGCACGCGACCAGCGCCTCCGCCGGCGGCAGCCGTTTCGGGCGGCGGAGGTAGCGGATGTTCGCCTCGGTCGTGACGGAACCCTCCCAAGAGCCTTTCGGCAACGCCATTGGAGGGCTCTACGAGCGTGGGGCTGCGGCGGCGAAGAGGGGAGAAGGAAAAGAGATGGCTGCGCGCTGCGGGCTCCGGGACGCGGCGCACGGCAGCGAGCGTGGGGGGAGTGCGCGGCGGCAGCACTTCACTCGGGCGCGGTGAAGAGGAAGAGCAGGAGAAGAGGAGCGAGGGGCGGGAGTGGACGCACGAGAGTGCTTCCGTCGCTCTCCCTCCCCTCTCTTTATAACCGCGAAGAGGACGTGGGGAAGTGGGATCATTTGCGCCCACGATCCCCACTCCCCCGTACTGTGTGCGCGCGTTTTCCGCGCACATTTACTACATGGGGAAGCGCAACCGCCAAGCACCGCCGCAGTAAATCCTTCGCGCGCGGGCCGAGGGCACGTCGTGGCGGGCCCGGTCCACAGTCGCATCCCATCGCGCGCGTGGGCTGGCAGGCCTCGCCCGCCGCGAGGCTACACGTGGCGGCCCGTCAGGCGGCGACGGGCACGAGTAACCGTACGAAGCCAGACTCGTCAACAGGCGTTTCCGTTTCCCGCCCAGGCCGGGGTGCCACGACCCGGCATTCGGAAGCCGGCGTCCGACTCCGCCCTGCCGGCGCGCGGGCGGAGGGAGCCGCCCGACCAGACTCCCGCACTTCGCCAACAAACCGACTCCTCATGGGGTAAGCTGCGAAGGCTCCCCTGCTCGAAGCCGGTGAGCCTTCACAGCTTCGGGGACTACTGTCGGGGGGATGATCCCCGGCTAGGCAACGGAGCGGCAACCCCTTCTTAAAAATCATCGGGGCAGGCCAAGCCCCTCGACCCGGTTTGCCGGCACGCCGGCCCCTCAGCACGAGCCGGCTCGCACGGCGACCCGGCCTGGCCGGCTGGCCCATGCCGGCTAGCCATGAGAGGACAAAAGCCCTCGCAACGAGGCAGGCGTGGCTACCAGCGCTCCGGAACCCACCGACGTCCTTAGGTAGCCCCACCTCTTTAGCCATCTTATGGCATCTGCCGTGAGAATACCACGACACAACTCAAACTGCTTTCATGCCAGGACGGCACATCCTAGAAGGGGTTGTTGTCCTACATGAAACGCTCCATGAAATCCATACGAAGAAACTAGATGGTGTTATCTTCAAAGTGGATTTTGAGAAAGCGTATGATAAGGTCAAATGGCCATTCCTTCAGCAAGCCTTACGTATGAAAGGGTTCAATGAATCTTGGAGATCTCAGGTGGATTCATTCATACAGAAAGACAGTGTCGGGATAAAAGTCAATGATGACACAGGACATTATTTCCAGACACATAAGGGGTTAAGACAGGGGGACTCCATGTCTCCTGTGTTGTTCAACATTGTAGCGGATATGTTGGCAGTCCTTATTGGTCGGGCTAAAGAGAGTGGCCAAGTAGGAGGACTCGTCCCCCACCTTGTAGAGGGGGGTGTCTCCGTTCTACAATACGCGGATGACACTATTATTTTCATGGAACACGATCTTGCAAAAGCTAGGAATATGAAGCTTGTGTTATGCCTATTTGAGCAATTGTCTGGGCTAACAATCAACTTTAACAAAAGCGAATTGTTCTGCTTTGGGAGAGCGAAAGAGGACCAAGACGATTACAGAAAATTGTTCGGTTGTGAAATGGGATCCTTACCGTTTAGTTATCTAGGGATCCCAATTCACCATAGCCGTTTAACGAACAAGGAATGGAAATGTATAGAAGATAGATTTGAAAAAAGACTAAGATGCTGGAAGGGCAAGCTAATGTCTTACGGAGGTCATCTGGTTTTGATAAATTCGGTTTTGACAAGTCTACCGATGTTCCTCTTATCTTTCTTTGAAGTGCCGGTAGGGGTATGGAAAAGACTAGACTTCTATCGGTCCCGGTTCTTTTGGCAAAGTGATGAGGCCAAGAAGAAATACAGATTGACTAGATGGGATATTATTTGTAGACCAAAGGACTAGGGTGGGTTAGGGATCGAAAATTTAGAAGTAAAGAATAGATGTCTGCTTAGCAAATGGCTATACAGACTATCTGTTGAGACTGAGGGTATGTGGGTACAAATCTTGCGGAATAAGTACCTACACTCTAAGACTTTGGCCCAGGTTACCGCTAGGTCAACAGACTCACCCTTTTGGAAGGGGTTAATGAGGACAAAGGTAACTTTCTTCCAACGGGTGAAGTTCGTAGTTGGTAATGGTACCACTACTAGATTCTGGGAGGATACATGGCTAGGGGAGACGCCTTTGGCTTTGCAATACCCTTCCTTATATAATATTGTGCAACGTAAGGAGGATTATGTTGCCACAATATTAAACTCGGTACCGCTTAATATCCAATTTAGGAGATCCCTAATAGGGGAACGTTGGAATGCTTGGTTGCACCTGGTCCGTAGGTTGATGGATGTTCAACTATCGGATCAGGTTGATACAATTCGCTGGAAGTTAACTACGACTGGAATCTTCTCAGTGAAATCTATGTATTTGGACTTAATTGATTCCGGGCCATTGTCGAGGTCATTGCACATATGGAAGATTAAAGTTCCGCTTCGAATTAAAATATTTATGTGGTTCGTCCATAAAGGAGTCATTCTGACCAAAGATAACTTGGTGAAAAGAAATTGGGTTGGTAATTCCAGGTGCTGTTTTTGTGATCAAAATGAATCGATTAAACACCTCTTTCTCGAGTGTCCACTTGCAAAATTATTATGGCGATCAATACATATAGCTTTTAACGTTCATCCCCCAACGAGCATAAACACGTTATTTGGGACGTGGCTCAATGGAGTGGACGTACACATAGCTAAACATATTCGGATAGGGATATGTGCACTATTTTGGGCTATATGGAATACTAGGAATGATTTGATTTTTAATGGGACAAACTTCACTAATTTTTTGCAGGTTATCTACAAAGCTACAGTTTGGATCCGTATGTGGTCGTTACTCACTCATGCGGACTTCAGTGAGCTTTTGGTTATTGGGTGCAACCGCTGAGAGACGGTAGCACGGGCTATCTTCAGCCGATTTGGATGGCGAGCTAATAATAGGCTAGGTGTGTAGGCATCGTAGTCTGTTCTTTATCGCCGGATGTGGCACTTTTCCTCTTTATTTTTTGACTTACGCTCAGATTATGAGCTTCTCTGGACCTTAAGACTTTGTTACGTTTTTATTTAATAATATGGCTGCATGCATCGATTGATGCAGAGGCCGAGGGTTATCCTCCTTTTCCAAAAAAAATAAAAAATCTGACTTGCAATCTTTCCTTCCACCGCCAACCATACACGCTTTTAATTCAAAGCACGTAACCATGCAGTTGTACCTGAAGATTTCTGAGGGATAAAAAGGATATGTAATAGGTCCTCGTCGTTATATACATGACCATAAGGTCAAAGGAACCCCATCCTAATCTAACTTAAGCAAAATTGCAGAAGAGCTCACAAGTGGACCTGAAGCTATGATAAGAACAAAATTTGAACGGTGTTCCTCTTGAACATCCTATGAGGAATAACAATATATTAAGCGAAACCCGAAACGGTGGTTCAATGCTCGCAAAAACAAATTACTATTGCCTTAGCAACTTCAACTTCAGGAGTATCTACAAAGGTTTACATTTTACTACATCCTTCTTAAATGTCAGTCTTTGCATAAAACCTTCACGTTTTCAGAAAACTATCATGCATGAAATCACATTCTTTATGAGAAACACACCTCATAATAGAAAATCTGTATCGTAATAGAAATTGTAGGTTTCCTTGATGGGAAACATACTAATGGTCAGATCCGCATCATCATCACAGTTTCAGCCTCTACCGCTACCCATCATTACTCATCTTGTGCAACCTCTCTTCTTTTTTGCTTTCACTCCCTTTTCTGGAGTTTGTCTTCACCAGCAGTGGCAACAAAAGCAAGTCCAGCTCAATGGTGTCAGCAACCTAAAAAACGTTTCATCTCTGATGGCATTTCCAGATGGCTTGGCAAGTTCTCATGCTCTTTCTAATCCAAGACATATACACAAGAACCAACTTTCTAAGACAAGAATCAGGCTACTCATGTATGTGCCTTTTAGTCTCTTCCTCAAAAAAATGAAGAACACACACACATAAACAATAATTGCTACTAAAATTACCGGCAAGCTTGCATTGAAAGAGGACAGAGTCTCTTAAGACCTTGTAGCTGTGCTATTCTGTTTTGATGAAGTTTCATTCATTCATAACATTCAGAAACAACAATTATACGCTGGTAGAAAATGAAAACCAAGCATGAGGGACAACTAAACCTGGACCAGAGATAAATGGAGACACACACACACACACACACACACACACCCATCACAAGGTAGACTAATTTCAGTTCCTGCTCCCGTACATGCATTTCTTGAAATGTGACCTCGGTTACCCCACTGTGACAGAAGACAAATACTCTCCCCCACCGGTCTCCCCTTAATTGAGAGCATATTTATAAAAAACGAACCGGTAATTGAAGCGGCGAGGCTGCCGGTTCAGGTTTTTACCGGTCAGACCGCCGGTTCACCGGTTCAATTGTCGGTTTTTTAAGCACTAAAATAATACATATTTTTATCAATAAATGCACCAATCAATAGATAAAAAATTGTGTAATCGGAGGTGATCGTCGGGCGTCTTGGTCCTCCTGCTTCGCTGCTCCTGGTCTAGAGTCTGGAATGGAGGGAGGCAACCGGAGGGAAGCTTGGTCGATTTGACTAGAGCGGAGGGAGATCGAAGTTGTACGGACCAGTCTAACCAGGTGGTGGCAGCCCCTCTCCCCATTGTCAATAGAGGTGGAGCAGATGGCACGATGCGAGAGTGGCGGCGCGGGCTGGTGGCCTGGTGCTGCCGCGGGGAGCGGCGAGGGAGAAGCGGCATCGCCACGCCATGGCACCAAGCAAGGGTTGCGCTGGAGGGGGCGCCGGCACCCGATAGGGTTTGTCCGTGGCTAAAATCGAGAGAAATGCTCCTAAAATGGCTGAATCCCTAATAAAAAAGGGGTTTTCTTCCTTTCCTGATTCTACCCCAGCTTGTTCGCATGAAAACGAGTTGATTGAGGGGCTTTTCTGGAAACGACATCGAACCGACCGGTTTTCTGTGAACCGCCTGGTTCATCGTTTTTAAAAAAACCAGCCGGTTCGACTGCTCAAACGGTCTGCTGCACTTAAAAAACCACCAGGATCGCCGGCTCCTGTTTTTTCCGGTCCGACCACCGGTCGGGTCCGGTTTTTTAAACCATGATTGAGAGACCGCTCGCCCCCACCCATCTCATGGGTTGATCTCGCGACTCTTGGTGCGGCCCGCCGCTACCGAAACAACCTCTTTTCGTCCCCTCACTGCCGTCGCCACTGGAGGCCCCACGGCCAGCCCGCGGTGATGGGCGGTCATGCCTGGATCTGCGGGGTTGCGGGCTGGGAAGGGGCCCTGAGCCCATCCTTGCCTCAGGTGGGATGGTGTCCTGCCGCATCCGGTGCCGTGAGACCAGTTTTTCTAGGATCTGGTCTCGGGATCTTGTTGCTTGTGTGTCACGGGTGTGACCGGTGGCCATTTGCAGGTGGTGGGATGCAGATTGAGTTCGTTGGTGTGGCAGCTGCGGTGGCCGGTTGCGTACTTGTGGCTTGCTGCCATTGGTAGCAGGTGAGGATGGCTTTTAGGATATGACGCCCTGCGGCAGGTGACGCACATGTATGTGGCTGCCTTCTTGGTTGCGTGGGTGGCGAGGAGGCAGTGGGTGCTGGCCGTTGTGCATGGGCGTCGCGGCGCTCCTCCGTCAGATCTGAAGGTTTTCGACTTCTCTACCATATGGATCCAGTCCGTGGCAACCTTTGGTTTGCCGGATTTGGGTGGGTTTGCTCATGGGTAGGGTGAGGGTTCTTGGAGAAATCATTGGCTTGTGGACGGCCACGATGGTGATGGAGTCCGTGAATGTCGCCTTTTCCCTTGGAGGCGTCATCAAGGATCTCCTTCCCTTCCTTCCTAAATCTTGGTTGAAAACCCAATCCTTTCAGACTTGGCGGCGGTAGTGCTTCGGCCTTGTCCCCATCTTGGAGACGTCGCTATGGGATGATGGGGCTATGTGTGTGTTGGGCCATCATTGGTGGGTATGGTGTGATTGCTTGGGTTCATGCTTTGGTGGCGGCCCTCCACCATTTGCTCCCATGGATGCACCACCCCGGTCACATGCGTCAACCCAAAGTGGTTTTTCCGTGGGCGACGATGTTGAAGTCCTTGCGACGAAGTTGGCATGGGTGGTTCGTCGTGCTTGGTTTTTGCCCCTTAGTGATTTGTCGTTTGCTTCTGTCTGAGCTCAAGGGTGACCGACTTTGTCTGTCGACGGTGGGGCGCCCTTCGTGACTAGGCAAGAGACAAAAGTTAGTGCTTCCTAATTCGGCCATCTTATGGTATACGACGGCGTGAGCCCCCTCTCTCGTTTTCTTCACTTCATTGTTGTCTTGTTTTGACACTCCATTGGATTTTTGCCTTGGTGGATGAGAACCTCGACAATCAAGCTGTGTTTCCTGGTTATGTTTTGGTTTGTTGGATTGTTTGATGTCTTGTAAGCTGGTCTTCAACATCTTGTACCCTGTATCTTTGTAGTTTCCCTTTCCTATTTATCAGGGTGTCATTAATTTAGGAACCCAATAGGGTTCTGACGTTCGATCAGGGAGGATCCTGCAGCGAACGAATCGTTAGATCTGGTAGGTTTGACCGGTCGAACGTTTTCGCTCGGTGAGACAACCCTTGAGCATGACCCATGGCCCTATAGGCCACCTGCTTTGCTGGGCCTCCCCATCGTAATTCCTTATGCCGAAAAAGAAACACAATTCAAAATAGGGCCATTTGCATTTCTATCCCTAACTCGAACCACCTACTCAGATTTATCCCTAATTTCGATGCATTCTCAAATTTGCCTCTCTGCCGTTAGTTCCCCTTCGTTCCGTTTACTAGATGCCCTTCCGTTCCGTTTTCGTCTGGTCAAAAGGGTTTGACCGTTTACTTGATGTTTTCTGGACATTTTGCCCCTGCCTCCTTATGTCACTGACATGTAGGACCCATTCTTAAGGTCAAATGGTCAGCAGTTGACTGGGTCAACATGGGATTGGGTCCACTTGTCATAGGTTAATTATTTTAGATCAATTATTTAGATTTATTTAATATGCCATTGACAAATTAATTAACTAATTAATACCCACATCATAGATTAACCCATATCTAACTCAAAAAATAGATTAACACTAATCTAACAGCCCCAAGTGACGATGGGGGCCACTGGCAGTGGCTTGGCCAGCTGAAATCGGGCCGCCCCGGCACTGGTCTGAGCGAGCATGTACGATGGCGAACATGCCGACGCACAAGAGCGAGGTAGAGGGGCGGCCTGCGGTCGAGCGAGGCCTTGGCGCGTTGCACACGTCCAACACGTACGACGGGAAATACCTGAGTGACGTCCAGCACAACGACGGCGACCGGTGGAACATACCGTCGCGGTCAGGATGGCTCGAGGGCGCGTAACTCGGAGGGGAGGCGCCAGAAGATTCGAGGCCAAGTCCGGTTGCCGAGGAAAACAAGGAGGGCACTCGACACTCATCGGAGCAGCATATCAGGGCGAGATGGCAACCGGTAGGAGGCAAGGAAGACGGCAATGGTGTGCACAAATGGAGGTGCCCTACATCAATTCGATCTATGGGGAGGGCACGGAGATCTGGGCGGAGCTACTGGACAAGGAGGTTGAGCCCGAGGAGGTTGTTGGCCGCGCGGAGAAGAAGGCAGCGGCGACGGTGGCGCTCTACACAATGAGGGAGGAAGGGAGAGGGGGGAGAGGGAGGGATGAAGATGGCGGATGGGATGGAGGCAGGGCTGCGGCGCGTGGGGAGCTACCGGCGGCAGCGCACTGTCCAGAGCAGCGGGCGCTCGCCGGAGGTGAGTGAGAGAGAGGCCGTGAGGTAGGGGAGAGAGGTGGGAGGGATTTTTTTCTTTTTCTTTTTTTATTTCTCTGTTTTGTTTGGGGCCCACATGTAAGTGTGAGAGAGAAAGAGAGGGGTGAGAGAAAGAGTTTTTCCTTTTTATTTTTTTGACTGATTCCCACATGTAAGTGACACATGGAGGCAGGGGCAAAATGTCCAATAAACGCCCTGTAGACGGTCAAACCTCTTTGACCAGACGGAAACTGAACGGAATGGCATTTCTATAAGGTCACTTAACGGCAAAAGGGCAAATTTGAGCAGGCTTTAAAATTAGGGGCAAACCTGAGTAGTGGGTTCGAGTTAGGGGCACAGATGTAAAAGTCCCTTCAAAATAACATATACAAATAAAAAATAAACAGAAACGCTTGCCACCAAGATAAGAAAAAATTGATTTGCCAGGACATATATGATGAATTTGCCAACTAGATATATCGAGTAGAACAAAAATATTTCCTACCAAAATTGCCATCGTACATGTACAAACTTTTTTGTGAAAAATGCCATATCAATATATCATTTTTTCTTAACTTTCCCATCTTTCAATACACAGATTTTCCTACTTTTTCGTATGTGCAACCAGAAAATAAAAACAGAGAGAAATTGGCTTTACACATATAAAAAATTCCACGGTATGCTCAATGAATTTCCCGCAGTATATAAAATAAAGTTGCCATGGTAAAATATACAGGACATGCTTTTTCCATGGTATTAAGAAGATACATGTAGAGTTAAAGTTTTTTGCCATGGGCCATGGTAACTTTGACAGAAAATGTTCTATATATCGTGGAAAACTTAGCGAAAAAAATTTGTACTTGTAATTAGGAATTTTGTTTTACAAGTTTTCGAAAAGGTTTTGTGTTTTGACTGTTTTATGTAGAGGGCGAAAAATCATGAGGTGTTGAACATGACATATGTCGACATGGCAAATCTGGAAAACAATATTGGTGACATGGGGAAAATTTATATAAATGTATAGAAGTGTCATGTATGCTAATTTCAAAAAAGTTGTTATCTTCAGGTAGCCATGGCAAATGAGAAAACACACAATGTAAAATGTGCCATCTAAGAAGTATGCGTGACGGCGATTAAAAAAACATAGTGCAAAGTGACATGACAAATTTTGTATTGGTGACATGGAAAATTTTGTATTGGTGACATGGCCAAAGTTATAAATTTTTGCGATGGCAAAATTTGTATTGGTGAGATGGCAAAATTTGGATTTGTGACACTGCAAGAGTTCTAAGATTGCTTCCATGACAAAAGATTTAACAAATTATGAATTGCAATGATATTCAACATCTAAGTAGTACAAATGATGGCAAATAGTTTTAAGATTATTTCCATGGGAGAAGAATTAACAACATTTTAGAAATTTGCCCATGGAAGTTGTAGCAAAACAAAAAAAATCTAAGATTTGCCATATAAGTAGTACACATGATGGCAAAGAGAAAGAAAAACATTGATGTGGCTAAGATTGTTTCAGGTTGATATACATCTAATTTTTTTCTTTTGAAAAGGGGATGTTCCTGGTCTCTGCATCATCTGATGCACACATCCATTTTATTAAACAGAAAGATCCAATTAAACGAGTACAAAAAGGTCTATAGCAAAACATGACCATGCTGATCGGAAACAAGATTACATAGCTCATCCACGTAATCTGCTACTGGCACACCAGCTAAGTTCGTTGAACAAATCACGAGCAACGATTCCAGTGGCTGCACCCAAAAGCCATAACCCCCCGCGCATCCACATGCTGCAGTATGACCACGCGTACAAATTGACATACATTCCGACTTGGTTAATACCTATCACGTGCTTAAGAGGATGTTAAAAAGAAGAACAAAGGTAGTATGCGGTAGAATGACAATTAGAATCGGGGTTACGATGATAATTGAGTTACCAGTTCAAATTAAAATTCGCAGTGCCTTCAAATTAGCTAAAATGAGTTAATTCTCAACCAATTTCACACATCCTTCATGATGCAGAGGACCAGGACTACTCCCTGCTATTACTTCCTAGTTAAGTGATGGTTAGCATGACTGGAACTTGCATATATAACATGCATATTACGTCCTTGTAGTACTTGAAAGGTTTGTTTCTTTGGATAATTCAAGAGTAACCTGTTTCGGAATTCAATGCCCGTTCAACTACTTTCACATTCAGAACCTCTCGTCGTTACTTTAATGTGAGTTCACTCCATCCAAACACAATATTTTGCTTTAATTACATTGTTTTTAGCAAGGGATAATAAACTAAACATGCACATAGGATGGTCACACGATTCTATAGTCCAATCACATGTGATTAAAAAAACATGATAAGCAGTTCTTGAATGACTTACTCAACACATAACCCATGCTCACATTCTTTTTTTCTTACGAAGAGCTAACAAAGATGAGATGTACAGAAGTCCTATATAAACTCCACTATCTAAGGCCGTCAGGGTGAGTGTGCTATGGTTTCAGGTTTGCTTCCACTTTTATCTAGCTTCACTCTATCTTAAATATTAGAGGAAAACAAATACATGTATCCTCTCGCCCTTAATACCTCCGATACTCATGATATTCAGTGATACAAGTCCATCCGAGCTACCACTCACTTTGTCGAGCTGGAGCTTGTCTCTATGCGACATGACGAAATGGCAATGGCGTTGACATCCACGCCTGCATTTGGTTTTGGGGTGCCAGACGAGACGATGGTCATGAACTTTTGCACCTTGGATGCAAACAATGTTAGTGTTAATCTTGTCATGTGTTAGTTTAAGTTTGCTATGAAGTGCCCATGTGTTGGTGCATAGTGTATGTGGCGGAACACTATATGCGTTATAGTAGACCGTCATGGCAAACGAGAACAGCATGCACTGCATATGCACATTGTGGATTCTTCAGGTTGGTGGTTATAAGTGGCCATCAAAGGGTCAAGGCATGTATGCGTTGTAGGTCGTGCAGCTAGAAGAAAAAAGTCGAAGGGCATGTGTTGCCTAGAACCAAAGTCCTTTATTAACTCTGTTTTCATATCCTGAAACACATCGCGTGCATTGTGAGAATCACAGGGGAGAAGATAGATAATAGTGGGATCTTGCCAACATTTGGCATGATAATGTGAAAAAACTTTGTTTCACTACTTGTCAGTTTTCTTTTAGTTGGCTTCGATAGATTAACATGTGAGCTCTGTATTTTCTAGTCTGAACCTTACTGAGACGTTTAGTAGTGTCGAGTAACATGCATGTTCAGATTGCGAATGAGTTTGGAAGTCGGGCGTCTCGATTTATGGTATGTGGGATGACACACACAATGTGTGGATCGTGGCATGTTTAGTGTGAATACTTTGTTATGTGTATTCCTTCCTGTGTTCGTCCAGACCTCACATGTGTGGAGACTGGACAGATCCAAGCATTGTGATCTAAGGCTCCCCTGAGACCAGTTACTTTTGTATGGATGATACGGTTGACATTTCTTGTGTATCTTTTGAAGAAAACCATATCCTTACCTGGAGTATTGATTTCCAAGAGAGGTCAAGCAGTGTTCCAAATGGAACATAAAATGGAACTGGGACCAGCTAGGTTCCTAGCTGAGTTCTACCAGAGATTCTGCAAATTGATCAAAGGAGATGATGGCTTTCAGCTGGGTCACTTGCCTCCTGTCATGCTGAATTTAGGCATGGCCGATTTCCTGCCAAATAAGGAGGATGCATAGTAGATCGATCAATATCGTCCTATTTGACGATTCAATGTTTGTTCAAAGATTTTCACCAAATTGGGAACAGATTGAATTACGGCTATGCTGCATTTGATTAGCCAGCCGATTAATTCACCATTTATGCACGGACAACACATACTCGAGGAGGCAGCCACTAGAGAAAACTCAACATAGTCATCTTCAAGGTTTATTTTGAGAAGGTACATTTGGCCTTTTATTCAACAAGTATTGCGCATTGAAAGGTTTTGCGCCACTGTGGCGGGAGTTGATTGCTCATCTTGTCGACGGGGGTTGTGTTGGCTTTAAAGTAAAGAAAGATCTTGACACCTATATCATAATGTGACAGGGGCCACACCAAGGCATCCTAATGTCTCCCATTTTATTCAATACCTTCATCTTTCATAGAGCATGATATTGAAATGAGTGTTGACATGAATCCCATCCCATGTATTTTTGAGCAATTTTATGGCCTCGAGATTATTATTTTTAAGAGAGAAATCTTCTGCTTTGACAAGCCAAAGATCTAGAGGACCAGTATAAAGTATAAAAGTATACTTGGCTCTGCAAGCAGGTTCCTTTCTCTTTAAGAATTTAGGTATTCGTATAAATTTACCAACATTCTTTGAAGAAAGGGGTTTGAAAAGAACTAATTAGTTGTAAGGGCACGTTTTTCCATATGGGAAATGACTTGTGCTCATCAACACTGTCCTACTAGCCTCCGTATGTTTATGTTAGCATTCTTTAAAGTATGCAAGGGTGTGCGGTAATGAATGGATTACTGTTGCCCTACACTGTTTGGTAAAGTGAAATGTAAGAAGAAATATCAGATTACAAAATGGAGCATAATTTGACGGCCAAAGGGCTAGGATGGCCTCAGGGTAGAAGACCTCCAGATAAAGAACCAGTGCCTTCTAAGTAAATGGTTGTTCAAAATACTAAATGAGAAGGGTACGTGGCAAAGTTGCTATGAAATAAATATCTCCACTTGAAAACTACATCTGAAGTGAAGACCAAACCAACTGATTGGTTTGCCTATAATAATAAGTTTTAATAAAGAATATTGTGTGCGTCACTCATGTGGCAGCAGGGGAGTGCTCCCTCGTTTTGGTAAATAAAAAACATTGCCATTGTGGAACACTAAATGCCCATGTGTTTATTGACTATGGCTTGTCGCTTGTTTGTTGTGTTTCTTACAAGAAGCTACTTCCGTGCCGTGGCCATCCATTTCTTTTCATAGTGCCATCGGTTGCTGAATCATTAGAGGAATGGCAGGTTTCATTTAATTTCAGTTTGACATCACACTTCACAATACGAACTCAATTCCATTTGCTATTGTAAATGTTTTTAGTTCACTTTCTATTTTTGTATGTGTTCGATGATGATTTTAATTGATTGTACTTGCATTCCAGTAGAGCAATAAAACCAAGCCTCAAAGGGAACGGAAAACTTGGCTGAAATTAGTTGATTCCCGTTTCACACATCTTTCATGATTCATGACACAATGGACTTGGGACTAGATCATTCAAGACTAACCTGTTTGCAAATGCAAATGGCGCTCAACTACTCAGTCATTCAGGATCATCGACGTCATTTTAATGTGAATTCACTCCAACCAAATCCAATACTTTTCTTTGCTTTGTTTTAGGCAAGAAAGCGGAAACTAAACATGCAAAACAGAATGGTCACATGATCATGCAGCCTACACATCACATAATAAAACACACATGATAAACAATTGTTGGATTGTCTGCTCAATACATATTCCATGCTCACATTATGCTCTATAAGAGATGACAAAAACTAGTGGTGTGGCCACGGTTTGAACAGTGGGAAAAGTCTTTGAAAAACTTACACAAGTTGGGAAAATTGATAAGGTTGGACGTGATATTCAATATGCAAAAAAAAACACTTAAAAAGGAGCCACGGTTTGCAAGATATGGTCAAATGAAGGTTTCAATTCAAATTTGAAAATTTTGAACAAGTGAAATATTGATACCAAAAGCTAGGCAAGATCAACATAAACATGTAGGAAAAAGAATCACTTTATTTGAATGTATGGATCACAAGATATAGCCAAAACAAAAATTGAATTGAATCTGTTCAAAACCCTGCCATGGCAGCGTTTCAGATGACATTGCTGCGGGTGCTGAGGATGTGAGGCATGGCAGCACCGGATTCGCCGGTACCTTTTTGTTTTAGTTAATAGATGTGAGTTGTTTGATGAAGATCTAACGGCTGATATTGCGTACCCCTTCGCGATTTAATCTGAGCTGTGAGGGACAGATAAGACAATTAGGGTTTGCTCATCAGAGAGAGAGAGAGAGAGAGAGAGAGAGAGGGAGGGAGGGAGAGAGAGAGGCAGTTTGACCAGCGAAACTGGAGAAGAACGCGGTGCAGGCTCGTGAATCAATGTTGTCGATGACTACGAGGCTCTCTGGGGCTCAGTGGAGATGTAACAAGGTGCGGAGGGAGATGGTGAACTTGAAAACGTCCTCTGAGACAAGTGGGGATTCTTCTAGCGTCGACAAAACGAGAGAGAGAGAGAGAGAGAGAGAGAGAGAGAGAGAGAGAGAGAGAGAGAGAGAGAGAGAGAGAGAGAGAGAGAGAGAGAGAGAGAGAGAGAGAGGGAGGACCGGGGATATGAAGGCAGAGGATATATGAGGTGCTGGAACCTGCGGTGGAGACGAATTTGACCGGCAATAGGAGCTTATGCGACGGTGGACTCCAGCGAGGGCGTATGAGAGCTCTAGAGCACGAGGAGATCTCCATTTGTGAAAAAATGGCAGAGGATAGCTTGGTTAATATTTATGTGGTGGCTACCGTGATCGAGGGCCAGGAGTCGCCTGAATCGGGCGAAAGCTTGTTGGCTCAGCTACAAGAGACTGGGAAGAGCAGGGCACGACGAACATGTGGGCCCCATTCATCAGCAGCAGAAAGAAAAAGAAAGGGAAGGGAGAGGCAGTCCGGCTGCTGCTGCTGGGCTTCGGCCTGCTTGGCCTGGGCTACTGCTTCTGGTGGGCCGATGCGATGCCGGATGCTTCGCGCGCGTTGGCGAGGAGTAAGGGATGGTTGCATGATGGGTTGCTACTGTGCATCCCACAGTAACAGTAATAGCTTACTATTAAGAATTCAATTACTATTTGAAAATTATTTGGCTAAATAAAATACCAATACACTTCCTAAAATTACAAGAAAATCACAAGAATATTAATATAAATAGAGAGCACATGAAATATATTTACAGCCTAAAGCAATTTTGTAAAATAATTTTCTCAAATAGATATAATTTTGGTCTTAATATAATTCTCTAGAAGTATTTAAGGCGTATAATAAATTCCCAAAATTAGTTCCAAAACTCCATAAAATTATCAAACATTTCCCATCTATATTTAATAGGGGAGAAGTCGTATCATCTCCTCTCCAATACTTTGCCTTGAGTAAAAAAATGATGTGAATATTTGTAAAATCAAAATAAGATCCAAATGAATATTTTGGAAATTTCTTTTATTCCCTATCATTAGAATATTCCATAAACTCCAAAAGTTTCAATCCCTAGTCAAAACTAGCTAAAAGCAAGCAACACGACGCAAGTTTTAATTAATCTTATCTAAATAATTAACATTCAAAAAGTTACATTTTTTGGATGTTACACACGACCCCTTCATGCTGGTGTGGAGGCTGCTCGCCGGCGCGGCGCAACCAGTCTCGTGGATCCCACTGCCGCCGCTCGTCATCCATCCGTCCATCCTGCCGTCCATGGCGGCGGAGACCGCACCGGCATCAGCACGACCAGCGCGGCGGCAGGCAGCATGGACTTCCGCTTCGAAACTACTTCACAGACGACATTTGCTTGCACGATCCTGAGCCGATGCCTAATCCAACAACTTTCTGTACATTGGCGTCTTGAATGGATGGTGTGATATGGAGTGTCGTGCTGAAATCGTCCGTAAAATGTCGTCTGTATAGCACTCCTCCTTCCGCTTCCTCCTGCCCTGCGACATCGGCCCCCCCTAACCTTCCGCGTCCTTGAGCCCCCCATCCGGCCTCATACCCCCACCACCGCCGCTCAAGGGTACTCACTTCCTGCCCCCAAATCTGCACTCTCTTAAAATCTGTTTTTGCATTTGTTCAACTTTATTTTGGCTTTTGTTCTAGTCTGTATAATTTGACATCCATCACCCTTTTTGCTGTAATGGTAGTACGTCTTACATTGTGACCTCCATTTTTTTTTCACTTGCACTTTTCTACACTGTATGAAGAGCACAATTTGTTGTCATTCATAGCAAAGAAGCACAAGTTTTGTCACGAAGAGCGTGTATTTTGTCCGCCTGACTAAAATGAAATGAATCACTTTCTTGCTCGTCTTCTGTGACTATGTCACATATGGCTGTTGGTGCCCCGGTGTAGCCAATTTGATTTGTTTAAAACCTGCATCCTTAGTAGCACCCACTTGGTTTGGTTGCAAGCTGTGTACGCATCCCTACCCAATTCATTGCCCCCTTCCTGCCCCACAAATCTCCACTCTGCTCAAATCTGTTTCTATTTTTTGCATTTGTAAGATTTTATCCACCTCCTCAAGGTAAAACGAATCACTTCCCTCCTCGTCTTCCGCGACGAGTGCGACTATCCATGTGATGCGCTTACCCATAAGTGGATGTTCCGCAATCCAAGTGCACATCGTCTCAGATGGCTGTCGGTGCCTCGGTGCAGCCAGGCCATTTGATTAATCCAAAACCCGCATCTTCTCTTAATTCTATGGATCGCTGGCTGATCTCGGTCGTAAGTGCTAGTACTGCTAACACACTTGACTTTTGATTTGGCCGAGAACAGATCCCAACCTGTATGCAACAGTGGTAGGCTGGAGACGGTGTTGTCCTCCATGGGGAACCACAGGTTTGCCGCCTGTAGTTTGCACTCCATGATCAGCGTCCACTCGCTGTAGTTCGACTAGGTGAGCATCAGGAAGGTAATATTCGTGCCGCCGCCTCCAACGACCTCGCGCACAATATCCCTTACCACGACCTCATTGCCAGCGCCGCCGCGGTGCTGCACTGGGCTGCGACCGTGGCTGCCCGGTGATGGCGCTCCCATAGTTTTAAATAGCCGGCTATAGCCAGGCTATAGCCCCGCTATAGCCTTTGGCACATGCTGCGGCTAAGTGCATTAGCCCAGCTATGTAGTGTTAGAACTTTTAAATAGCCGGCTATAGCCAGGCTATAGCTGTTTTCACAGGGTGCGGCTATTTGGCTTAGCCGGCTATTTAAAACTTCGTCCTCCCGTGGAAGTGGCAACTTAGAGCAGTCTGCCGCGGTGTGCAGCTGCTGCTCTAGCAGCGTCTTGGAACCGCCCGAGGTGGAGCGCTTCACACTGTCGCCTGACATGGCCACCGGAATGAGGCTCTGATGCCAACTGTTAGGCCATACTAATGTGGTAGAGGTGTACTATGAGTGGTAGGCGTTCTACCCAATGAGTGGTAGGGGTCCTTGTTTGGAGTGCTAGGGGTCCTGCACTATGAGTAGTAGCGATCTTCTCTATGTGGTAGTGGTCCTATACTATGAGTGCTAGGGGTGCTCAGAACTGAGTATATTCATTCTCACACACACGTACACATGTAAAAAGTTGTACTAAGCTTTGAAGATGAAAAGTTTCTTAGGAGAAATGACTTACTAAAGATTACAAGTAAGACAAACTAACCGACTATGGTTGCACATTACGTGTACTACAAACTAGTACTACTAGTCGTCAACCCGTGCAATTGCACGGGCTAGTGTAGTTAATGCATATTTGGCCTGAATATTAAGAAAATACATTTATAGTTATTACTATGAAATAATTAGTTCTCATTTAGGTTCTCTATATGCTTGGGTTATCTTCTATATCCGCGAAGAAAAAAACTGTCGATATCATATTCCGGCTATGTACTGAACATAGTGTGTCAATTTTTCACATGTCTTGCTTAAGTTCTTAACTACTATTTGAATTTGCATGAAAAAAATCACCAATAATCCTATGTACAAAACAATGGTCAAATATGCATGCTTAGGACCATGCCAATCTCTAAAATTTCTTTTTTTGGGGATGCAAACTGTAGCGCTAAACAACCGTATTGTGTGATTCAGTCGTTGTTTATGCATTTACAAACTCGTTCCTTCAATTATAAGTTAAAAGTGCTAAGTTAACATAGGGTCACATTATTTATTTGAAGTGATAATAAGTAACTTCTTCATATTCATTTGATATATCTGTTAGTTATTGTAATGTTGTGCTTAACATGCGCTCTGGCCACACTATTTTACTTCTGAAATATATCTTGAAAGAAATACTTGTCTGCAAGTACATTTTTTTAGCATATAGAATAATTATACATAGATATATTATCGCATGAAATTTCGTGTGCAGAAACAACTAATATGTTGGCCGGTATCAACTATAAGATAATGATAAGGGATTAAGGGTTATGCAATTTCATAAAAATTGCAATCAAACGTGGAAGGAAAAGTTTCTAAAGTAACTTAGTAACCTCTTTATCAAGTGTTCAACATGCCAAATGAAAGCAACAATCAAAGGATATCACATGTCGTTCCTTCCTATTCAATTTCTACACATAATTAGAATTAGAGAAGTTTTAAAATAGGGAAGAGGACAAACGAAACCAAGGTGAGCACTTGATATATAACTTACGTGGAAATAGCAATAAAGGTGGTAGTGTCAATTTTCACACAAATTACCTACCAAACATAAAAGGCATTAGAAAAAGAACTAATGGAAGATGAATGTCGAAACTGCAAGCGACTTGTTGCCAACATCAAGGGGCACTTAAATTTTGTTTTTCTACACCATAATGTCAATTCTCACAGAATTTGCGATAGGCAAAGTGGTCTTTAAATTAAATCTCGTTCCAAGCGACGAAGTTCAATCCAAAAGTATAACATGTGAATAGTTTGCATTTGAATAAATATACATAGGGGAAAAATGCGAGAATTCAAAGCAGCAACAGATATTCATTGGTGACTTTAGCTCCAATGAAAATTGAGAATGAGACAGTGGTTGTAAGAAGAGAACCACAAGACAAAGTATTTGGAAGTAATTAAGCATTACCTTTTTCACGTCACAGCCATGTATTGCTTCGCCTTGTTGTCTATTCACATCAAGGTTTGAAGCCCTTGTGCAGACGGGTTCGAGCATGTACTTCCTTATTACACCTGCATTGTCCATGTCAAGTATGAGGCAAAGAGAACCGTGCATATGCATGGTGTCATGGGATCTGTTTTCAGTTGTGCTACTATATCAGTCGACGCCTTGCATATGCATTGTGCATACTGAACGATATAAAGATTAAGATTAAACAAATTATATCACCAGTAATAATGGATGTAAGAAATCATCACTCTCTCACCCATGTCCTCGAATAGTAGTTCATTAGAAAATCATTGTCCATAAAAAAGTAACCTCTTATGAGAAAATCTGTATGTTATCTATGTTATGTTGGATGTCCTTTATAGTGGCAGATTAATTTGTTCTTATTTTCCAGAATGAATTAAGAATGTATTGTCAGCCCATTGTGTAGATATAATGGAACTATTAATTAAATTAACGCCTAGTTAGTATCCACCAGTACTTCATTTTTTAGCATAGATAGATGAGACAAAATGCAGGTTTTCTTACCCTCTCCCTGCAGAGTTCCCTACTTGCTCAATAGCTAAACTTTCTGCAAGGACAATAGCAGTCACATGACATGATTTTTCTGTGCTAATAGAAATTACAGAATGATTAATTGAGAAGTTCTTATTACCAAGCAATGGTTCCAAGACTGAATATAACATATACATTTATATGTGCTAAGACAAAGTAATATATAACAATTACTTGAGCTGAAGAAACATGCAGTGTACATCCACGTCAGCCGTAGCTTCTTAGCGTGTGAGGTCTTCTCCACGGCATGATACTCCTCAAAGTTCATTACACTTGCGGTGAAGAAAAACCCCAACCTACACGTAACAAAAAACAAACCTGACCCAATCTACACGTGTGCAAACCACATTATAGAGTCCATACGACTTCCAAAAAATAAGTTTATCACCATGATTGCTCCATCCCACGATGAAGTAGCAGTCCCAATCTATCATGAATCCTCTCCTTTATCTACATCTTAAAGAGGAGTAAATCAGAACGCAAATGGAGAAGATCAACCTATCTAGCTGAAAGAGGAAATTTTCAAAAGGAAGTTTCTCTAACCTGGTGTAAGCAATGATGTTACTTGTTAAGTGAGGGAAATCTCGGCAGTGATCCCATGCTCAAAATGATCTTAGTTTTGGACGAACCATCCTACTGCTCCTTTCTGGTGTCTGTACCACATGATCAGTAGATACAGGTGAACATCATGAACATCCATTCGGTGCGTATGAGACACCTCACAACTGGTCACACAACAACTTGCAGCTGGGCGTATCACTGAAGAACCGATTCCTATCCATCTAAGTGAAAGCCAAGGCATGGCCAAAACAACCCTGGAAGCAAAGCAATCAAACACTTCAGAAACCCGATAGAATAGAGATTATAATATTCAGGGGATAGACTATGAGGAGAAGAACAAATATGAGAAAGAAACCTGAAAAGAGGATGTGTACCCATGAACTATTTAGGAATATATTCTGAAAAAAAGAAATCAGATCCAACTATAATATGAGAAAACTATGGTATCAATAACTCCCGAATGTTCCCTGTTTTTGCCCCTCGTCCCGAACGCCTCCTACACCTTTGGTTTTTCAGCGTGAATCTTAAAGCACGGGAAGTTGCCACGTCACCACAAACTCGTTCGGGACGAAGCCAACCCGTCGCGAACGCCGCCCCACGAGTCACTCCTCTGTCTCCTCACCAGTTCTTTCCCCGCTCCTCTACCTCACCTTTTCCCCTCCCCCTCCCCCTCCCCGACGGGATTTAATCGGCGAGGCCAGCGGATCCCGGCGACTCCCGGCGGGGGGTCGCGCTAGATGTGCGGTGGGAGGGCCCCGGTTGACGATAGATGGCTGGCGAGGCGGGCGGTGGCAGGCGGAGGCCGCTGCGGTGGTGAACAGCAGTGGATCTGGCTGACGGCGAGGGAAGGCACGACGGAGGAGGAAGGCGCGCGCGCGGCTGCTGCTGGGGGTTCGAGCTCCGCCGCCGCCAGGTGCTCCGTGCTCCCACGGGATGGGCCTCGATGCTGCTAGCTGGTCGCCCCCGCCGCCGCGGCGGGCGTCGAGGCGGACTCCATTCGGGCGCTCCTCATCGACGGCGAGCACCAGGCCGCCCTTCGCGATGGCGCGTGGTGGCCATGGTGAGCCTACTGCTTGCGGCGGCTGGCGACAACTCGCGGGCTCGTCAACTCCGGCGTGGAGGAGACCAGATGCTGCTGTGGTGGTGAGCGCCCGCTCGCCCCTGGTCAACCTCCTGTGTCCGCGTGCCCCCGTCGCCTCCGGTCGACGCCACCTGTGGGTGGAGGAGATGGCCGAAGCGGCCTGCTCCTACACCACCATGAGCACCAGTGGAGGAGCCGCGGCGGGGAGGTGTTCATCTACTCTTTTTCTTCACTGGAATAAGGTGCGCCTGTAATGACGTATGATGATTTTGCTATGAGTTAATCTACCTGCTAGATGCTTGTGTATGAAACAGTCCCTAAAATTTGCCATGCTACACAAAAATCTGAGTAGCACACAATTTTGCTGTGATTTTTTAGTTACTACTTAATTTGCCATGTGGGTAGTACAGAATTTTACGATTTTGGTCTAATAATACATGGCAATTTCTAATCACAATGTTTAGCAAAACATGGCAAATTCTCAGATTATTTACAAATTCTCACACCATGGAAACTTTATAATTTGTTAGTTCATTCACATGACATTATTTTTGATAGTTTTTGTCCTAACATCATGGCCCATCTCAGATTATTGTTTCTAATGGTCATATGGCAAATGTAGGTTATTTTTAGTAACTATGTGTCATATGGTCATAGGCCAATGAGGTGATCATTGCATTTTAGTAACCATCTATCATCATTTCATCAACGCGGCGATCCACAAAAGAGAACTTTTAGTTGTTTTTGCCATGAAAAACTTAACATGCGTTCATACGTCATCTGTTTATAGTGATTTTGCCATGGAAAGTAAAGTGGTTATTTTCTCTGATCTAAACATGTGTTTTACCATGGGAACAAGGACAAGTTACCACCAAACTAGAGAAAATCTAGGTATAGGTTTGCGAAACTGGGGTGTGTTTTTGTCACGGCAACTAAAGATGTACTGGCATGGTAAATTTGGGACCATGGGCACATGGCAGATTTAAAATTGCTCTTCTCTAAAACATGGCAATTTCTGAAAGTTTCTAAAACATGGCAATCTTGCCATCCTTCAAATAGTTTGCCACCATTTTTCTTCAAATGTATGTTAGTTTTTATTTCTCTAACATGGCAAACTTAGTATATGGACCATGGCACAATTAATTGATGGACCATGGCAAGTTTAATTCAAGTATATCATGGAAAAATTCTTTTGTCGTACCATGGCCAAATTATTTTACATAAATGACTTTTTTTCTTTATAGACTTTACATGGCAAGTTAAACTCAAGTATCATGTCTAAATCTGCCATGTTTTTAGACATCTCTAAAATTGCCATGAAAAAAATCACTAAAACATGGCAAATTATGAACGTTTTTAAATCATGGCAAACTTGCCATCTTTCAAATAGTTTACCACCATTTTCTTTGAATGTAGATTATTTTCTATCTCTTTTTAACATGGCAAAATTATTTTATGGACCATGGCAACATTAATTTATTCGCCATGGCAAGTTTAATCCATTTACCATGACAACTAACATATACTCTTACCATGGCAATTTAAGATGTCTTTTCTATGGTTTGTTTGGCCATCAAAAACTAACATAAATTCTGAAAGTTTCTAAAACATGGCAACATTGCCATCCTTCAAATAGTTTGCCATCATTCTTCTTCAAATGTATGTTAGTTTTCATTTCTCTAACACGGCAAACTTACTATATGGACCATGGCAAAATTAATTGATGGACCATGGCAAGTTTAATTTCAAGTATCATGGAAAAATTCCTTTGTCATATCACGACCAAATTATTTTACATAAATGATATTTTCCTTTATAGATTTTACATGGCAAGTTTATCTCAAGTATCATGTCTAAATTTTCTATGTTTTTAGACATCTCTAAAATTGCCATGACAAAACGACCACTAAAACATGGCAAATTATGAAAGTTTTTAAATCATGGCAAACTTGCCATCTTTCAAATAGTTTACCACCATTTTCTTCAAATGTAGATTAATTTTTTTTATCTCTTTTAACATGCCAATCTTATTTGATGGACCATGGCAACATTAATTTATTGGCCATGGCAAGTTTAATCCATGTACCATGGCAACTAACATATACTCTTACCATGGCAATTTAAGATGTGTTTTTGCCATGGCAACTTAAGATGTGTTTTTACCGTGTGTAAAATTCTGAAAGTTTCTAAAACATGGCAATCTTGCCATCCTTCAAATAGGTTGCCACCATTTTCTTCAAATGATTGTTAGTTTTCAGTTGTCTAACACGGCAAGCTTACTATCTGGACCATGGCAAAATTAATTAATGGACCATGGAAAGTTTAATTCAAGTACCATGGAAAATTTCTTTTGTCACATCACGGCTATATTTTTTTACATAAATGACATTTTCCTTTATAGATTTTACATGGAAAGTTTAACTCAAGTATCATGTCTAATTTTGCCATGTTTTAGACATCTCTAAAATTGCCATGACAAAACAATCACTAAAATATGATTTTTTTTGAAAGTTTTTAAATCATGGCAAACTTGCCATCTTTCAAATAGTTACCACCATTTTTCTTGAAATGTATGTTACCATGGTCCATATAGACATGGCAAATTCATATGGCAAATTTTCTATATTTTTTTTAGCATGGCAAACTTTTTTTATGGATCATGGCAAAATTAATTTATGGATCATGGCAAGTTTAATCCAAGTACCATAGCAAATTCATACTCCCTCCGTTCCAAAATATAGTGCGCCCGCGCTTCCCGAGGTTCAACTTTGACCATAAATTTAACCAACGAGAACGACTGCGGCGGGAGCAAAAATGATACCAGTGATAAATTTAACCAGTGAATTCGAAAGAAGTTTTCAATTATATAATTTTTGCTCCCGCCGCAGTCGGTCTCGTTGGTTAAATTTATTGTCAAAGTTGAAGCGCGGAAACCGAGGACGCACTATATTTTGGAACGGAGGGAGTACTTGATAACATGGCAAAAACAGTTACAAGTGTAAACCTTTTGTTAGCTAAGTTTTCCATGATGGATAGAACATTTTCCATCAAACATTGCTATGGCCCATGGCAAAAACTTTTAAATCTGCATGTTTTCTCATTCAATACCATGGCATTTTCTCGTGTATATGTTGTTTTTCTGTTTTTTTACTAGGGCCAGTTTATTTTATAGTCTACGGCAAATTCATCGAGTATACCATGGGAAACTTTTAATTATATCGTGGTACTTTTGTCCCTGTTTTTACTTTCTGTTGGTTATGTGTAAGGAAAATGCAAGTACATCTGTGTATTGAAAGATGATAAAGTTAAGAAATTTTGATCCATTGACACGGCATTGCTTAGAATTTTTCTATAGATGCCCAATGGAAATTTCTGTACAAATCTTTTTTGTTCTATCTTATATGCCCATTTTTTGTGTTTTTTGTGTTTCTTTCGTAATATCATGGCAAATTTCCACACTCATTTGTCATGAAGTGTGCATGAACATCATGGCAAATCATGAAAATTTCTGTAATATACCTTTTTTTCATGATTATATGGTAGTTTTGTTCATTAAAGGATGGCAACTTTTTGTTCTTGGATTTTTTTTAGGTAGTGTTTTCTTGGTCCAGTGCATTTTTAGGCCTTTTTTGTGTTTTCTCTATTTTTTTGTGACAGAAGCAGTTTTGGTCCAAGGTAGGCTCCACCCGGCAGACCATCCCATCCGGCGTCTACCTCGAGCACCTGCGGAAGCCGTCCATCAAACCGTCTCCCGAGTCGAAGTCCATTCTCGTCCCGGACTACCCCCAGGTACCCGACCAGGGGACTGCCGCCTCCAACCCGGGGACTGCCATCCCGGTCCCGGGGACTGCCGTCTCCGACCCGGGGACTGCCGGCTCTGGCTCAGGAGCTGCTATTCCGGATCCCACCCCGGCGGCCGTCTTCACAGTGGTGACGGCGCCGTCCTGGGCTCAGCCGATCCTCGCCTTCTTGAAAGGCGGCGACCTCCGCAGTGACAAAATCGAAGCTCGGCAAGTGCAGCGGCGTGCGTCCGCCTACAGCATCATCAACCACGAGCTCGTCAAGCGCAACGCAACGAGCGTGTTCCAGCGCTGCGTCGAGCAGGACAAAGGGATCAACATCCTCCTCGACATCCACCAAGGCGAGTGCGGCCACCACGCCGCCTCGCGGTCCCTGGTGGACAAGGCTTTCCGCCATGGCTTCTACTGGCCCACGGCCCTCCAAGATGCCAAGCAGCTAGTCCTCAAGTGTGAGGGCTGCCAACGCTTCAGCAAGCGGAGCCGCCAGCCAGCTTCAGCCCTCCAAACCATCCCGATCACGGGGCCCTTCGCCGTTTGGGGACTCGACATGGTGGGGCCCTTCAAAACTGCCCGAGGCGGCATGACACACTTGCTCGTCGCCATCGACAAGTTCACCAAGTGGATCGAAGCTCGGCCGATCAAGAAGCTCGACGGGCCAACAGCCGTCCGGTTCATCAAAGATATCGCGGTTCGCTACGGCGTCCCCCACAGCATCATCACGGACAACGGCACCAACTTCGCCAAGGGCGTGCTGGCCCACTACTGCTCGGCATCCGACATTCGGCTCGACTTGGCCTCCGTCGCACATCCCCAGTCAAATGGCCAGGTCGAGCGGGCAAACGTCCTCATCCTCGCCGGCATCAAGCCGCGACTTGTCGAGCCGCTCGTGCGCTCACCCGGTTGCTGGCTCGATGAGCTGCCAGCCGTCCTCTGGAGCCTCCGGACGACGCCCAACCGCTCAACCGGGTTCACCCCGTTCTTCCTCGTCTACGGAGCCGAAGCCATCATCCCCACCGACATCGAGTTCGACTCGCCTCGGGTGACCATGTACACCGAAGCCGAGTCCAAGGCGGCTCGCGAAGACGGCGTCGACCTGCTCGAGGAGGCGCGCCTTCTGGCCCTAAGCCGGTCGGCCATCTACCAACAAGGTCTGCGCCACTACCACAGCAAGAAGATCAGGCCCCTCGCATTCCGCGAGGGCGACCTCGTGCTCCGGCTCGTCAAGCGGACGGCCGGCCAGCAGAAGCTGGCCTCCCCTTGGGAGGGCCCTTTCATCATCAGCAAGGCTCTCTGCGACAGGAACGCCTACTACCTCATGGACGCGCAGAAGCCGAACAAACACAAGAGAGATGGGGCCGGCGAGGAGTCCAGCCGGCCCTGGAACGCGGAGCTCCTCCACCCGTTTTACAGTTGAACGCACGCACGTATGTATCACCACCTTTTGTATCTAATGAAAGTAGTAAGCCCCCCCCCCCCCGCACGACGGTTATCGCTCGCCGAGTCGGCCAGCCGGCTCGGGGGCTCGGGGGCTTACTTTTCCTTTTCTTACTAAGATCCATGTCTATGTAGTTCCCCGTTTTCGGTTCACCCGCCGAGTCGGCCCAGCCGGCTTGGGGGCTCGGGGGCTACCCGGCTAGACCGCACCTCGCCACTTTTTCCTAAGTCCAGTTCGAACCGTACGAACCACCAAAGCCCTCTCTTCGCCAGCCACAGCCGGCTCCCGGCTGTCCGGCCGGCAAGAGCCAAAGGCCGGCAGCGTCGTCACGCAAGAACGGCTAAAGGAGGAAAGCCTAGCTCGGCCAACCCGACCCAACCCTCCCTCTTTTACTCTTCTCACCGCACGACCGGCCGCGCGCCAGCCGGCTTCGCCGCCTGCCGCCAGCCAGCCCAGTGGGTGTTTCGCTCGCGCTCAACGTCCGAAAAAGCCCAAGTATTGTGTGTCCCCTCTCAAGGCCGAATCCCCGTCCTAGCCACAGTCCGCAACCCGGCTGTCCGGCTAGCGGGAAGCAAGCCCGACGATAAGACAAACAAGAAAAGGCCCAAGGCCGAACAACAACAAGCGAATCACGACAGTTGGCCCACACCAAACTTATATACAGCAATGGTCCCGCGGCCACAAGTTCATTACATAAACTAAACCCCCAGTGGGTGGACCTGCTACCTAACAAACTTCGAGTACCGAGTACAGGAAAGAAAAAGGAAAAAGAAGTCGTAGGCGGTGCCGCCGTCGGCTCCGGTCGGCTCCGGCTTGGCGGAGGTGGATGCGGCCGCCGGGTCGGGCCTGGAGCTCTCCGGCCTCTCGGTCGTGGCGGTGTCGTCCGGGTCGGCCTCGTCGGCGGCGTAGGCTCCCGTCTCGGCCGAGCTACCAGCCGGATCGTCGAGCAGCAGGCCGAAGTCGTCGACGGGGAGCTCCTCGCCGTCTTCCGTCCGCTCCAAGACGAACTCGTCGATCACGGTGAACAAGGCCAAGTAGCTGGCCCGCCCAGCGATCCGCCGCGCCTGCGCCGCCAAGTGCTCCTCCGCGCCGGCCCGCTGCGCCACCAAGCGGTCGAGGTCCAAGGTCGGATACCACGACATGACGAACTGCAGCGCCGTCTCCGCACCGGCGCGGGCCGCAGAGGCCCTCCACGCACAGAGCCGGTCCACGCCGGCCTCCAGCCACCGCGCCGGCCGGGTGACGCTATTCGGCGCCACCGCACCCGGCCAGAGGCTTTGCGCCATGGCCAGTCCGGCGTCGAATAGCCGGCGCATTTGGCCCTCGACGGCTCGAAGACGGGCCTCGCCAGCAAGGACCATCTCCGAGAGGGTCCAGGCGGCGTAGACGTCGATCTCCTCCCCTGCCGCGCGCTGGTCCGACCGGTGGGCATACACGGCCGCCTCCTGCGTCTTGGGGAAGGCTCCTGCCAAGGAAGGAAAGAAGTTAGCCAGAAGAAAAAACAACTTGCCGGGTCGGCCAGCCGGATTGAGGGAAAGACGGCACTCACGGGCGAAGGTCTCATCGAGGTGCTGCGCCACGCTCAGCATCCCGTGCTCCCGCAGGGCCGACGCACGGTCCTGGGCCTCGAGATCCTTCTTGAGCTGGGCGATCTTCTTGCCGGCGTCCGCCAGCTCCTCGGCCGCCTTGCCGCGCTCTTCCGCCAGACGGCCCAGCTCCGCTTGGTGGACCTCCTCCGCCTTGGCCTTCTCGGCCGCCAGCCGGTCCACCTCGGTCTGAAGCCGGTCGTGGTCGGCGACGGCAAGGTCGCGCTGCTGGCTGACTTTGGCAAGCCAGCCTCGGAGACCCGGCACCTCGGCCGCATCAGCTGCGCGCCAGGGTTCCCGGTCAAAAGCAAAGACAAGAAGAAACGCAAAGCTCTAAGGTTCGACCCGGCTGCTCCGCAGTCCGGCCCGAACCTCGGGGACTACACCCAGTGGGTGCGCTGGCGCGCCCCCACTGAAGGCATGCAAGACGTACCTTCGACCCGGCGCAGCTCCTCCTCTTTGCCGGCTAGCAGGCCCTTGACCTCGTGGTACCGCGCCAGAAGCCGGTTGTACGCGTCGGCCCGCAGGTCATACAGATGCTGCGCAAGGACAAGAGTTAGAAGAATACAAAAGACGAGCTATAAGATTCGACCCGGCTACTTCGCAGTCCGGCCCGAACCTCGGGGACTACACCCAGTGGGTTCGCTGGCGTGCCCCCACTGATTCAATGGCCAAGACAAGCAAAGAGAAAAAACTTACCGTGACCGCTTGCTCCAGCCTCCGGGCCCATTCCTGGTCTTCTCGGATGAAGGCCTGCAGGCGCTCGCCCCGCCCGCGAAGCTGCGAGCGCAAGGCGTCCACTGCGTCGTCCTCCCGGGTGCGCGGCCCGACCACAACCTGGCCGGCGCTCGCCCACGGCTCCTGCATCGCGGTTCCGGAGCCGGATCCACTTCCACCCGGCCGCTCGGAGGATGAAGCCGCTTGGGGCGGAATGACCACCAAGACGCCAGCGTCTCCGGCCGCGGCCTCCGAGGCCGGCGTCGGCTGTGCCTGGCCGGATGGTGCGGGAGCCGCCTCGTGCGTCGCTCCGCCGCCCTCGCCTCCTCCTGCCGGGTCAACCCGGGGCGGCGTGTCTACGACGATGTTCTCATCAACGTCTGACTCGCCGTCGTCCGGCCCCGTCCGCCCTGCCGGCTCCATCGCCCCCTCCGGCTGCGGCTCGACGACCGTCACCGCCGGCTCCGTGCCCCTCTCCATCTCCGCCCAGGCCGGGTCCGCGGTGATCCTGGCCTGCTTTGCGGAGGCCCTCTCCCATGCCAGGGCCGAGGCCGCCTCCATCTCCTTCTCGGCCTCTGCACGGTCCCGCCAGGCCTCGCGTCTCGCCCCGTCGAGGTCTTGGCCGGACTGGCGGGCCTCGATCTCCTCCTCCGTGGTCCGGGCCGGCTCTGGGTCGATGGCGTTGCTCCGGGTTTTCCGCCAGACGGCCTCGCAAGCCGCGGCCTCCGTCGCCGCCACCTCCAATTCAAGGGCGGACCTGTGCGCGGCAAGTTCATCACCACAGAGGCTCATGCCAGAAAACAAGCAAGAAATCAGACACGGACAAAAGGCACTTACCCGATAACCTTCGGGACCTCCCGCCTCGGGCCCACGGACGGGGCAAGCCGGCGCCTCTTCGCCACGACGGCCCTTTCGTGCTCCGGCGCCACCACCGTCGGGCGCTTGGCAGCCGGCCTTGTCTCGACTGGCTCGTTCCCGTGCGGCCGGCTACCGGACGCCGTTGCGCGGGCCGGCCCGGCACCAGCCGCCTTCCGCAGCCGCCTTGGAGGATCGACGCTGGCGTCCCCCCCCCAGCCGAGGGCGCTGCACCGTTGGCTTCGGTCAGGCCCTCCTCGTCGTCATCAGGCCAGTCGCGCAGGAGGTCTGGGGGCGGGGACTTACCCGCGTTCCGTGTCCCCCGGCTGCGACGTCGGCCAGGCACGCTTCGGCGCTGGCTCCCTCCTCCACCTAGGCGCCGGCATCCTCCGCGTCCGAGTCGGGCAAGTCGGCCAGCAGGATCTCGGGATTCGGCCCGTCGTGATGATCCTGATGGCTGGCGAACAGCTGCGGCCCTCCCGCGGCGTCAGGGCATAGAAATAATGTTGAAGCAGCAAAGAACAAAGACCAGGGACTCACCGCCGGTGCCGCGTTTGCCCGGTGATAGGGCTCTTTTCCAAAGCTCCACCCGTCCTCCTTCAGCCCAGCCTTGGAGATGTAGTTCACCCGCTGGACGATCCCGGCTGGTGACAGCTCCTTGGTCGACATCCGGGTTGGGTCGTGTCGGCCGCTCATGTCGCAGATCCGCGATGAGGTCAGTCGGCTTCAGCCCCTCTTGATCCGTCATCTCGCCGACCCGGTGGCAGATGTCCAGGAACATCTTCGCCCACAGCTCCACGTCCGGCAACATCCCGAGGTAGCCCTCACAGAGCGTGGCGAAGCCGGCGATCTGCAGCACGGCGTTGGCGCCGAGGTGATGCGGCTGAAGTCCGAAGAAGTCGAGAAGACGGCGGAAGAAAAGACTCGCAGGGAGGCCGAGTCCGCGCTCGAAATGCGAGAAGAAGACGACGTGCTCCCCCGCCTGCGGCTGCGGCACCCTCTCCAGGCCGGGCACGCGCGCGACCAGCGCCTCCGCCGGCGGCAGCCGTTTCGTGCGGCGGAGGTAGCGGATGTTCGCCTCGGTCATGACGGAACCCTCCCAAGAGCCTTTCGGCAACGCCAATGGAGGGCTCTACGAGCGTGGGGCTGCGGCGGCGAAGAGGGGAGAAGGAAAAGAGATGGCTGCGCGCTGCGGGCTCCGGGACGCGGCGCGCGGCAGCGAGCGTGGGCGGAGTGCGCGGCGGCAGCACTTCACTCGGGCGCGGTGAAGAGGAAGAGCAGGAGAAGAGGAGCGAGGGGCGGGAGTGGACGCACGAGAGTGCGTCCGTCGCTCTCCCTCCCCTCTCTTTATAACCGCGAAGAGGACGTGGGGAAGTGGGATCATTTGCGCCCACGATCCCCACTCCCCCGTACTGTGCGCGCGCATTTTCCGCGCACATTTACTACATGGGGAAGCGCAACCGCCAAGCGCCGCCGCAGTAAATCCTTCGCGCGCGGGCCGAGGGCACGTCGTGGCGGGCCCGGTCCACAGTCGCATCCCGTCGCGCGCGTGGGCTGGCAGGCCTCGCCCGCCGCGAGGCTACACGTGGCGGCCCGTCAGGCGGCGGCGGGCACGAGTAACCGTACGAAGCCAGACTCGTCAACAAGCGTTTCCGTTTCCCGCCCAGGCCGGGGTGCCACGACCCGGCATCCGGAAGCTGGCGGCCGACTCCGCCCTGCCGGCGCGCGGGCAGAGGGAGCCGCCCGACCGGACTCCCGCACTTCGCCAACAAACCGACTCCTCATGGGGTAAGCTGCGAAGGCTCCCCTGCTCGAAGCCGGTGAGCCTTCACAGCTTCGGGGACTACTATCGGGGGGATGATCCCCGGCTAGGCAACGGAGCGGGAACCCCTTCTTAAAAATCATCGGGGCAGGCCAAGCCCCTCGACCCGGCTTGCCGGCACGCCGGCCCCTCAGCGCGAGCCGGCTCGCACGGCGACCCGGCCTGGCCGGCTGGCCCATGCCGGCTAGCCATGAGAGGACAAAAGCCCTCGCAACAAGGCAGGCGTGGCTACCAGCGCTCCTTCCTTTACGCTGACAGAACAGGCGTGGCTACAGCGTTCCTTGCGCTCCCGCCCGAGGCGGGCGGTGTCAGAGCGGCGCGGTCCTGTAGCCTTGACGGCGCCGACCTGTCCTATGACGGCGGACGGGACGCGCCATAGTGCCCCGTAGCCAGAGTGACGACGGACAAGACCTGTCACAGTGCCCCGCACCTGCTAGGTGCGGCGCACCCAGCGACCCGGCGACCCGGCGACCCGGCGGCTCCCACCAACGGCTCCCGGTCAATGACACCAGGGCCCCGCGCCTTTGTAATCTTACCATTGTAACCCTGGGGGTCGGCCTATAAGACCCCCAGGGAGACCCCCGTGCAGGGGGGTTCGCATTCTGCTCGCTAGTTCACCACCTCTCGGTCGGACGCTCCCTGTCCCCTTTAGCTACTCCTTCTGCTCCACAGAGCACACTCAGTGGCAACACACACTCAGGAGAGGCAGAACGGCGGCCTAGCCCCTTCCTCCTCCTCCGTCCCGAACAGCTCCAGGAGCAACCTTGTAGCCCTTGTGCTTCCCATACTACACTCGGCAAGATTAGGGGTGTTACCTCTCCGAAGGGCCCCGAACCTGGGTACGTCTCGTGTCTCGCACTTGCTCGTGCCAACCTCGCCTCCGGAACCCACCGACGTCCTTAGGTAGCCCCACCTCTTTAGCCATCTTATGGCATCTGCCGTGAGAATACCACGACACAACTCAAACTGCTTTCATGCCAGGACGGCACATCCTAGAAGGGGTTGTTGTCCTACATGAAACGCTCCATGAAATCCATACGAAGAAACTAGATGGTGTTATCTTCAAAGTGGATTTTGAGAAAGCGTATGATAAGGTCAAATGGCCATTCCTTCAGCAAGCCTTACGTATGAAAGGGTTCAATGAATCTTGGAGATCTCAGGTGGATTCATTCATACAGAAAGACAGTGTCGGGATAAAAGTCAATGATGACACAGGACATTATTTCCAGACACATAAGGGGTTAAGACAGGGGGACTCCATGTCTCCTGTGTTGTTCAACATTGTAGCGGATATGTTGGCAGTCCTTATTGGTCGGGCTAAAGAGAGTGGCCAAGTAGGAGGACTCGTCCCCCACCTTGTAGAGGGGGGTGTCTCCGTTCTACAATACGCGGATGACACTATTATTTTCATGGAACACGATCTTGCAAAAGCTAGGAATATGAAGCTTGTGTTATGCCTATTTGAGCAATTGTCTGGGCTAACAATCAACTTTAACAAAAGCGAATTGTTCTGCTTTGGGAGAGCGAAAGAGGACCAAGACGATTACAGAAAATTGTTCGGTTGTGAAATGGGATCCTTACCGTTTAGTTATCTAGGGATCCCAATTCACCATAGGCGTTTAACGAACAAGGAATGGAAATGTATAGAAGATAGATTTGAAAAAAGACTAAGATGCTGGAAGGGCAAGCTAATGTCTTACGGAGGTCATCTGGTTTTGATAAATTCGGTTTTGACAAGTCTACCGATGTTCCTCTTATCTTTCTTTGAAGTGCCGGTAGGGGTATGGAAAAGACTAGACTTCTATCGGTCCCGGTTCTTTTGGCAAAGTGATGAGGCCAAGAAGAAATACAGATTGGCTAGATGGGATATTATTTGTAGACCAAAGGACCAGGGTGGGTTAGGGATCGAAAATTTAGAAGTAAAGAATAGATGTCTGCTTAGCAAATGGCTATACAGACTATCTGTTGAGACTGAGGGTATGTGGGTACAAATCTTGCGGAATAAGTACCTACACTCTAAGACTTTGGCCCAGGTTACCGCTAGGTCAACAGACTCACCCTTTTGGAAGGGGTTAATGAGGACAAAGGTAACTTTCTTCCAACGGGTGAAGTTTGTAGTTGGTAATGGTACCACTACTAGATTCTGGGAGGATACATGGCTAGGGGAGACACCTTTGGCTTTGCAATACCCTTCCTTATATAATATTGTGCAACGTAAGGAGGATTATGTTGCCACAATATTAAACTCGGTACCGCTTAATATCCAATTTAGGAGATCCCTAATAGGGGAACGTTGGAATGCTTGGTTGCACCTGGTCCGTAGGTTGATGGATGTTCAACTATCGGATCAGGTTGATACAATTCGCTGGAAGTTAACTACGACTGGAATCTTCTCAGTGAAATCTATGTATTTGGACTTAATTGATTCCGGGCCATTGTCGAGGTCATTGCACATATGGAAGATTAAAGTTCCGCTTCGAATTAAAATATTTATGTGGTTCGTCCATAAAGGAGTCATTCTGACCAAAGATAACTTGGTGAAAAGAAATTGGGTTGGTAATTCCAGGTGCTGTTTTTGTGATCAAAATGAATCGATTAAACACCTCTTTCTCGAGTGTCCACTTGCAAAATTATTATGGCGATGAATACATATAGCTTTTAACGTTCATCCCCCAACGAGTATAAACACGTTATTTGGGACGTGGCTCAATGGAGTGGACGTACACATAGCTAAACATATTCGGATAGGGATATGTGCACTATTTTGGGCTATATGGAATACTAGGAATGATTTAATTTTTAATGGGACAAACTTCACTAATTTTTTGCAGGTTATCTACAAAGCTACAGTTTGGATCCGTATGTGGTCGTTACTCACTCATGCGGACTTCAAGGAGCTTTTGGTTATTGGGTGCAACCGCTGAGAGACGGTAGCACGGGCTATCTTCAGCCGATTTGGATGGTGAGCTAATAATAGGCTAGGTGTGTAGGCATCGTAGTCTGTTCTTTATCGCCGGATGTGGCACTTTTCCTCTTTATTTTTTGACTTACGCTCAGATTATGAGCTTCTCTGGACCATAAGACTTTGTTACGTTTTTATTTAATAATATGGCTGCATGCATCGATTGATGCATAGGCCGAGGGTTATCCTCCTTTTCCAAAAAAATTAAAAATCTGACTTGCAATCTTTCCTTCCACCGCCAACCATACACGCTTTTAATTCAAAGCACGTAACCATGCAGTTGTACCTGAAGATTTCTGAGGGATAAAAAGGATATGTAATAGGTCCTCGTCGTTATATACATGACCATAAGGTCAAAGGAACCCCATCCTAATCTAACTTAAGCAAAATTGCAGAAGAGCTCACAAGTGGGCCTGAAGCTATGATAAGAACAAAATTTGAACGGTGTTCCTCTTGAACATCCTATGAGGAATAACAATATATTAAGCAAAACCCGAAACGGTGGTTCAATGCTCGCAAAAACAAATTACTATTGCCTTAGCAACTTCAACTTCAGGAGTATCTACAAAGGTTTACATTTTACTACATCCTTCTTAAATGTCAGTCTTTGCATAAAACCTTCACGTTTTCAGAAAACTATCATGCATGAAATCACATTCTTTATGAGAAACACACCTCATAATAGAAAATCTGTATCATAATAGAAATTGTAGGTTTCCTTGATGGGAAACATACGAATGGTCAGATCCGCATCATCATCACAGTTTCAGCCTCTACCGCTACCCATCATTACTCATCTTGTGCAACCTCTCTTCTTTTTTGCTTTCACTCCCTTTTCTGGAGTTTGTCTTCACCAGCATTGGCAACAAAAGCAAGTCCAGCTCAATGGTGTCAGCAACCTAAAAAACGTTTCATCTCTGATGGCATTTCCAGATGGCTTGGCAAGTTCTCATGCTCTTTCTAATCCAAGACATATACACAAGAACCAACTTTCTAAGACAAGAATCAGGCTACTCATGTATGTGCCTTTTAGTCTCTTCCTCAAAAAAATGAAGAACACACACACATAAACAATAATTGCTACTAAAATTACCGGCAAGCTTGCATTGAAAGAGGACAGAGTCTCTTAAGACCTTGTAGCTGTGCTATTCTGTTTTGATGAAGTTTCATTCATTCATAACATTCAGAAACAACAATTATACGCTGGTAGAAAATGAAAACCAAGCATGAGGGACAACTAAACCTGGACCAGAGATAAATGGAGACACACACACACACACACACACACACACACACCCATCACAAGGTAGACTAATTTCAGTTCCTGCTCCCGTACATGCATTTCTTGAAATGTGACCTCGGTTACCCCACTGTGACAGAAGACAAATACTCTCCCCCACCGGTCTCCCCTTAATTGAGAGCATATTTAAAAAAAACGAACCGGTAATTGAAGCGGCGAGGCTGCCGGTTCAGGTTTTTACCGGTCAGACCGCCGGTTCACCGGTTCAATTGTCGGTTTTTTAAGCACTAAAATAATACATATTTTTATCAATAAATGCACCAATCAATAGATAAAAAATTGTGTAATCGGAGGTGATCGTCGGGCGTCTTGGTCCTCCTGCTTCGCTGCTCCTGGTCTAGAGTCTGGAATGGAGGGAGGCAACCAGAGGGAAGCTTGGTCGATTTGACTAGAGCGGAGGGAGATCGAAGTTGTACGGACCAGTCTAACCAGGTGGTGGCAGCCCCTCTCCCCATTGTCAATAGAGGTGGAGCAGATGGCACGATGCGAGAGTGGCGGCGCGGGCTGGTGGCCTGGTGCTGCCGCGGGGAGCGGCGAGGGAGAAGCGGCATCGCCACGCCATGGCACCAAGCAAGGGTTGCGCTGGAGGGGGCGCCGGCACCCGATAGGGTTTGTCCGTGGCTAAAATCGAGAGAAGTGCTCCTAAAATGGCTGAATCCCTAATAAAAAAGGGGTTTTCTTCCTTTCCTGATTCTACCCCAGCTTGTTCGCATGAAAACGAGTTGATTGAGGGGCTTTTCTGGAAACGACATCGAACCGACCGGTTTTCTGTGAACCGCCTGGTTCATCGTTTTTAAAAAAACCAGCCGGTTCGACTGCTCAAACGGTCTGCTGCACTTAAAAAACCACCAGGATCGCCGGCTCCTGTTTTTTCCGGTCCGACCACCGGTCGGGTCCGGTTTTTTAAACCATGATTGAGAGACCGCTCGCCCCCACCCATCTCATGGGTTGATCTCGCGACTCTTGGTGCGGCCCGCCGCTACCGAAACAACCTCTTTTCGTCCCCTCACTGCCGTCGCCACTGGAGGCCCCACGGCCAGCCCGCGGTGATGGGCGGTCATGCCTGGATCTGCGGGGTTGCGGGCTGGGAAGGGGCCCTGAGCCCATCCTTGCCTCAGGTGGGATGGTGTCTTGCCGCATCCGGTGCCGTGAGACCAGTTTTTCTAGGATCTGGTCTCGGGATCTTGTTGCTTGTGTGTCACGGGTGTGACCGGTGGCCATTTGCAGGTGGTGGGATGCAGATTGAGTTCGTTGGTGTGGCAGCTGCTGTGGCCGGTTGCGTACTTGTGGCTTGCTGCCATTGGTAGCAGGTGAGGATGGCTTTTAGGATATGACGCCCTGCGGCAGGTGACGCACATGTATGTGGCTGCCTTCTTGGTTGCGTGGGTGGCGAGGAGGCAGTGGGTTCTGGCCGCTGTGCATGGGCGTCGCGGCGCTCCTCCGTCAGATCTGAAGGTTTTCGACTTCTCTACCATATGGATCCAGTCCGTGGCAACCTTTGGTTTGCCGGATTTGGGTGGGTTTGCTCATGGGTAGGGTGAGGGTTCTTGGAGAAATCATTGGCTTGTGGACGGCCACGATGGTGATGGAGTCCGTGAATGTCGCCTTTTTCCTTGGAGGCATCATCAAGGATCTCCTTCCCTTCCTTCCTAAATCTTGGATGAAAACCCAATCCTTTCAGACTTGGCGGCGGTAGTGCTTTGGCCTTGTCCCCATCTTGGAGACGTCGCTATGGGATGATGGGGCTATGTGTGTGTTGGGCCATCATTGGTGGGTATGGTGTGATTGCTTGGGTTCATGCTTTGGTGGCGGCCCTCCACCATTTGCTCCCATGGATGCACCACCCCGGTCACATGCGTCAACCCAAAGTGGTTTTCCCGTGGGCGACGATGTTGAAGTCCTTGCGACGAAGTTGGCATGGGTGGTTCGTCGTGCTTGGTTTTTGCCCCTTAGTGATTTGTCGTTTGCTTCCGTCTGAGCTCAAGGGTGACCGACTTTGTCTGTCGACGGTGGGGCGCCCTTCGTGACTAGGCAAGAGACAAAAGTTAGTGCTTCCTAATTTGGCCATCTTATGGTATACGACGGCGTGAGCCCCCTCTCTCGTTTTCTTCACTTCATTGTTGTCTTGTTTTGACACTCCATTGGATTTTTGCCTTGGTGGATGAGAACCTCGACAATCAAGCTGTGTTTCCTGGTTATGTTTTGGTGGATGAGAATCTTGTAAGCTGTGTTTCCTGTATCTTTGTAGTTTCCCTTTCCTATTTATCAGGGTGTCATTAATTTAGGAACCCAATAGGGTTCTGACGTTCGATCAGGGAGGATCCTGCAGCGAACGAATCGTTAGATCTGGTAGGTTTGACCGGTCGAACGTTTTCGCTCGGTGAGACAACCCTTGAGCATGACCCATGGCCCGATCGATAGGCCACCTGCTTTGCTGGGCCTCCCCCATCGTAATTCCTTATGCCGAAAAATAAACACAATTCAAAATAGGGCCATTTGCATTTCTATCCCTAACTCGAACCACCTACTCAGATTTATCCCTAATTTCGAAGCATGCTCAAATTTGCCCCTCTGCCGTTAGTTCCCCTTATGGAAATGCCCTTCCGTTCCGTTTTCGTCTGGTCAAAACGGTTTGACCGTCTACTTGATGTTTTCTGGACATTTTGCCCCTGCCTCCTTATGTCCCTGACATGTAGGACCCATTCTCAAGGTCAAATGGTGAGCAGTTGACTGGGTCAACATGGGATTGGGTCCACTTGTCATAGGTTAATTATTTTAGATCAATTATTTAGATTTATTTAATATGCCATTGACAAATTAATTAACTAATTAATACCCACATCATAGATTAACCCATATCTAACTCAAAAAATAGATTAACCCTAATCTAACAGCCCCAAGTGACGATGGGGGCCACTGGCAGTGGCTTGGCCAGCTGAAATCGGGCCGCCCCGGCACTGGTCTGAGCGAGCATGTACGATGGCAAACATGCCGACGCACAAGAGCGAGGTAGAGGGGCGGCCTGCGGTCGAGCGAGGCCTTGGCGCGTTGCACACGTCCAACACGTACGACGGGAAATACCTGAGTGACGTCCAGCACAACGACGGCGACCGGTGGAACATACCGTCGCGGTCAGGATGGCTCGAGGGCGCGTAACTCGGAGGGGAGGCGCCAGAAGATTCGAGGCCAAGTCCGGTTGCCGAGGAAAACAAGGAGGGCAGTCGACACTCATCGGAGCAGCATATCAGGGCGAGATGGCAACCGGTAGGAGGCAAGGAAGACGGCAATGGTGTGCACAAATGGAGGCGCCCTACATCAATTCGATCTGTGGGGAGGGCACGGAGATCTGGGCGGAGCTACTGGACAAGGAGGTTGAGCCCGAGGAGGCTGTTGGCCGCGCGGAGAAGAAGGCAGCGGCGACGGTGGCGCTCTACACAATGAGGGAGGAAGGGAGAGGGGGGAGAGGGAGGGATGAAGATGGCGGATGGGATGGAGGCAGGGCTGCGGCGCGTGGGGAGCTACCGGCGGCAGCGCACTGTCCAGAGCAGCGGGCGCTCGCCGGAGGTGAGTGAGAGAGAGGTCGTGAGGTAGGGGAGAGAGGTGGGAGGGATTTTTTTCTTTTTCTTTTTTTATTTCTCTGTTTTGTTTGGGGCCCACATGTAAGTGTGAGAGAGACAGAGAGGGGTAAGAGAAAGAGTTTTTCCTTTTTTATTTTTTTGACTGATTCCCACATGTAAGTGACACATGGAGGCAGGGGCAAAATGTCCAATAAACGCCCTGTAGACGGTCAAACCTCTTTGACCATACGGAAACTGAACGGAATGGCATTTCTATAAGGTCACTTAACGGCAAAAGGGCAAATTTGAGCAGGCTTTAAAATTAGGGGCAAACCTGAGTAGTGGGTTCGAGTTAGGGGCACAGATGTAAAAGTCCCTTCAAAATAACATATACAAATAAAAAATAAACAGAAACGCTTGCCACCAAGATAAGAAAAAATTGATTTGCCAGGACATATATGATGAATTTGCCAACTAGATATATCGAGTAGAACAAAAATATTTCCTACCAAAATTGCCATCGTACATGTACAAACTTTTTTGTGAAAAATGCCATATCAATAGATCATTTTTTCTTAACTTTGCTATCTTTCAATACACAGATTTTCCTACATTTTCGTATGTGCAACCAGAAAATAAAAACAGAGAGAAATTGGCTTTACACATATAAAAAATTCCACGGTATGCTCAATGAATTTCCCGCAGTATATAAAATAAAGTTGCCATGGTAAAATATACAGGACATGCTTTTTCCATGGTATTAAGCGAGATACATGTAGAGTTAAAGTTTTTTGCCATGGGCCATGGTAACTTTGACAGAAAATGTTCTATATATCGTGGAAAACTTAGCGAAAAAAGTTTGTACTTGTAATTAGGAATTTTGTTTTACAAATTTTCGAAAAGGTTTTGTGTTTTGACTGTTTTATGTAGAGGGCGAAAAATCATGAGGTGTTGAACATGACATATGTCGACATGGCAAATCTGGAAAACAATATTGGTGACATGGGGAAAATTTATATAAATGTATAGAAGTGTCATGTGTGCTAATTTCAAAAAAGTTGTTATCTTCAGGTAGCCATGGCAAATGAGAAAACACACAATGTAAAATGTGCCATCTAAGAAGTATGCGTGACGGCGATTAAAAAAACATAGTGCAAAGTGACATGACAAATTTTGTATTGGTGACATGGAAAATTTTGTATTGGTGACATGGCCAAAGTTATAAATTTTTGCCATGGCAAAATTTGTATTGGTGAGATGGCAAAATTTGGAGTCGTGACTCTGCAAGAGTTCTAAGATTGCTTCCATGACAAAAGATTTAACAAATTATGAATTGCAATGATATTCAACATCTAAGTAGTACAAATGATGGCAAATAGTTTTAAGATTATTTCCATGGGAGAAGAATTAACAACATTTTAGAAATTTGCCCATGGAAGTTGTAGCAAAACAAAAAAAATCTAAGATTTGCCATATAAGTAGTACACATGATGGCAAAGAGAAAGAAAAACATTGATGTGGCTAAGATTGTTTCAGGTTGATATACATCTAATTTTTTTCTTTTGAAAAGGGGATGTTCCTGGTCTCTGCATCATCTGATGCACACATCCATTTTATTAAACAGAAAGATCCAATTCAACGAGTACAAAAAGGTCTATAGCAAAACATGACCATGCTGATTGGAAACAAGATTACATAGATCATCCACGTAATCTGCTACTGGCACACCAGCTAAGTTCGTTGAACAAATCACGAGCAACGATTCCAGTGGCTGCACCCAAAAGCCATAACCCCCCGCGCATCCACATGCTGCAGTATGACCACGCGTACAAATTGACATACATTCCGACTTGGTTAATACCTATCACGTGATTAAGAGGATGTTAAAAAGAAGAACAAAGGTAGTATGCGGTAGAATGACAATTAGAATCGGGGTTACGATGATAATTGAGTTACCAGTTCAAATTAAAATTCGCAGTGCCTTCAAATTAGCTAAAATGAGTTAATTCTCAACCAATTTCACACATCCTTCATGATGCAGAGGACCAGGACTACTCCCTGCTATTACTTCCTAGTTAAGTGATGGTTGGCATGACTGGAACTGGCATATATAACATGCATATTACGTCCTTGTAGTACTTGAAAGGTTTGTTTCTTTGGATAATTCAAGACTAACCTGTTTCGGAATTCAATGCCCGTTCAACTACTTGCACATTCAGAACCTCTCGTCGTTACTTTAATGTGAGTTCACTCCATCCAAACACAATATTTCGCTTTAATTACATTGTTTTTAGCAAGGGATAATAAACTAAACATGCACATAGGATGGTCACACGATTCTATAGTCCAATCACATGTGATTAAAAAAACATGATAAGCAGTTCTTGAATGACTTACTGAACACATAACCCATGCTCACATTCTTTTTTTCTTACGAAGAGCTAACAAAGATGAGATGTACAGAAGTCCTATATAAACTCCACTATCTAAGGCCGTCAGGGTGAGTGTGCTATGGTTTCAGGTTTGCTTCCACTTTTATCTAGCTTCACTCTATCTTAAATATTAGAGGAAAACAAATACATGTATCCTCTCGCCCTTAATACCTCCGATACTCATGATATTCAGTGGTACAAGTCCATCCGAGCTACCACTCACTTTGTCGAGCTGGAGCTTGTCTCTATGCGACATGACGAAATGGCAATGGCGTTGACATCCACGCCTGCATTTGGTTTTGGGGTGCCGGACGAGACGATGGTCATGAACTTTTGCACCTTGGATGCAAACAATGTTAATGTTAATCTTGTCATGTGTTAGTTTAAGTTTGCTATGAAGTGCCCATGTGTTGGTGCATAGTGTATGTGGCGGAACACTATATGCGTTATAGTAGACCGTCATGGCAAACGAGAACAGCATGCACTGCATATGCACATTGTGGATTCTTCAGGTTGGTGGTTATAAGTGGCCATCAAAGGGTCAAGGCATGTATGCGTTGTAGGTCGTGCAGCTAGAAGAAAAGAGTCGAAGGGCATGTGTTGCCTAGAACCAAAGTCCTTTATTAACTCTGTTTTCATATCCTGAAACACATCGCGTGCATTGTGAGAATCACAGGGGAGAAGATAGATAATAGTGGGATCTTGCCAACATTTGGCATGATAATGTGAAAAAACTTTGTTTCACTACTTGTCAGTTTTCTTTTAGTTGGCTTCGATAGATTAACATGTGAGCTCTGTATTTTCTAGTCTGAACCTTACTGAGACGTTTAGTAGTGTCGAGTAACGTGCATGTTCAGATTGCGAATGAGTTTGGAAGTCGGGCGTCTTGATTTATGGTATGTGGGATGACACACACAATGTGTGGATCGTGGCATGTTTAGTGTGAATACTTTGTTATGTGTATTCCTTCCTCTGTTCGTCCAGCCCTCGCATGTGTGGAGACTGGACAGATCCAAGCATTGTGATCTAAGGCTCCCCTGAGACCAGTTACTTTTGTATGGATGATACGATTGACATTTCTTGTGTATCTTTTGAAGAAAACCATATCCTTACCTGGAGTATTGATTTCCAAGAGAGGTCAAGCAGTGTTCCAAATGGAACATAAAATGGAACTGGGACCAGCTAGGTTCCTAGCTGAGTTCTATCAGAGATTCTGCAAATTGATCAAAGGAGATGATGGCTTTCAGCTGGGTCACTTGCCTCCTGTCATGCTGAATTTAATTAGGCATGGCCGATTTCCTGCCAAATAAGGAGGATGCATAGTAGATCGATCAATATCGTCCTATTTGACGATTCAATGTTTGTTCAAAGATTTTCACCAAATTGGGAACAGATTGAATTACGGCTATGCTGTATTTGATTAGCCAGCCGATTAATTCACCATTTATGCACGGACAACACATACTCGAGGAGGCAGCCACTAGAGAAAACTCAACATAGTCATCTTCAAGGTTTATTTTGAGAAGGTACATTTGGCCTTTTATTCAACAAGTATTGCGCATTGAAAGGTTTTGCGCCACTGTGGCGGGAGTTGATTGCTCATCTTGTCGACGGGGGTTGTGTTGGCTTTAAAGTAAATAAAGATCTTGACACCTATATCATAATGTGACAGGGGCCACACCAAGGCATCCCAATGTCTCCCATTTTATTCAATACCTTCATCTTTCATAGAGCATGATATTGAAATGAGTGTTGACATGAATCCCATCCCATGTATTTTTGAGCAATTTTATGGCCTCCAGATTATTATTTTTAAGAGAGAAATCTTCTGCTTTGACAAGCCAAAGATCTAGAGGACCAGTATAAAGTATAAAAGTATACTTGGCTCTGCAAGCAGGTTCCTTTCTTTTTAAGAATTTAGGTATTCGTATAAATTTACCAACATTCTTTGAAGAAAGGGGTTTGAAAAGAACTAATTAGTTGTAAGGGCACGTTTTTCCATATGGGAAATGACTTGTGCTCATCAACACTGTCCTACTAGCTTCCCTATGTTTATGTTAGCATTCTTTAAAGTATGCAAGGGTGTGCGGTAATGAATGGATTACTGTTGCCCTACACTTGTTTGGTAAAGTGAAATGTAAGAAGAAATATCAGATTACAAAATGGAGCATAATATGACGGCCAAAGGGCTAGGATGGCCTCAGGGTAGAAGACCTCCTGATAAAGAACCAGTGCCTTCTAAGTAAATGGTTGTTCAAAATACTAAATGAGAAGGGTACGTGGCAAAGTTGCTATGAAATAAATATCTCCACTTGAAAACTACATCTGAAGTGAAGACCAAACCAACTGATTGGTTTGTCTATAATAATAAGTTTTAATAAAGAATATTGTGTGCGTCACTCATGTGGCAGCAGGGGAGTGCTCCCTCGTTTTGGTAAATAAAAAACATTGCCATTGTGGAACACTAAATGCCCATGTGTTTATTGACTATGGCTTGTCGCTTGTTTGTTGTGTTTCTTACAAGAAGCTACTTCCGTGCCGTGGCCATCCATTTCTTTTCATAGTGCCATCGGTTGCTGAATCATTAGAGGAATGGCAGGTTTCATTTAATTTCAGTTTGACATCACACTTCACAATACGAACTCAATTCCATTTGCTATTGTAAATGTTTTTAGTTCACTTTCTCTTTTTGTATGTGTTCGATGATGATTTTAATTGATTGTACTTGCATTCCAGTAGAGCAATAAAACCAAGCCTCAAAGGGAACGGAAAACTTGGCTGAAATTAGTTGATTCCCGTTTCACACATCTTTCATGATTCATGACACAATGGACTTGGGACTAGATCATTCAAGACTAACCTGTTTGCAAATGCAAATGGCGCTCAACTACTCAGTCATTCAGGATCATCGACGTCATTTTAATGTGAATTCACTCCAACCAAATCCAATACTTTTCTTTGCTTTGTTTTAGCCAAGAAAGCGGAAACTAAACATGCAAAACAGAATGGTCACATGATCATGCAGCCTACACATCACATAATAAAACACACATGATAAACAATTGTTGGATTGTCTGCTCAATACATATTCCATGCTCACATTATGCTCTATAAGAGATGACAAAAACTAGTGGTGTGGCCACGGTTTGAACAGTGGGAAAAGTCTTTGAAAAACTCACACAAGTTGGGAAAATTGATAAGGTTGGACGTGATATTCAATATGCAAAAAAAAAAAACACTTAAAAAGGAGCCACGGTTTGCAAGATATGGTCAAATGAAGGTTTCAATTCAAATTTGAAAATTTTGAACAAGTGAAATATTGATACCAAAAGCTAGGCAAGATCAACATAAACATGTAGGAAAAAGAATCACTTTATTTGAATGTATGGATCACAAGATATAGCCAAAACAAAAATTGAATTGAATCTGTTCAAAACCCTGCCATGGCAGCGTTTCAGATGACATTGCTGCGGGTGCTGAGGATGTGAGGCATGGCAGCACCGGATTCGCCGGTACCTTTTTGTTTTAGTTAATAGATGTGAGTTGTTTGATGAAGATCTAACGGCTGATATTGCGTACCCCTTCGCGATTTAATCTGAGCTGTGAGGGACAGATAAGACAATTAGGGTTTGCTCATCAGAGAGAGAGAGAGAGAGAGAGAGAGAGAGAGAGAGGGAGGGAGGGAGGGAGGGAGAGAGAGAGGCAGTTTGACCAGCGAAACTAGAGAAGAACGCGGTGGAGGCTCGTGAATCAATGTTGTCGATGACTACGAGGCTATCTGGGGCTCACTGGAGATGTAACAAGGTGCGGAGGGAGATGGTGAACTTGAAAACGTCCTCCGAGACAAGTGGGGATTCTTCTAGCGTCGACAAAACGAGAGAGAGAGAGAGAGAGAGAGAGAGAGAGAGAGAGAGAGAGAGAGGACCGGGGATATGAAGGCAGAGGATATATGAGGTGCTGGAACCTGCGGTGGAGACGAATTTGACCGGCAATAGGAGCTTATGCGACGGTGGACTCCAGCGAGGGCGTATGAGAGCTCTAGGGCACGAGGAGATCTCCATTTGTGAAAAAATGGCAGAGGATAGCTTGGTTAATATTTATGTGGTGGCTACCATGATCGAGGGCCAGGAGTCGCCTGAATCGGGCGAAAGCTTGTTGGGTCAGCTACAAGAGACTGGGAAGAGCAGGGCACGACGAACATGTGGGCCCCATTCATCAGCAGCAGAAAGAAAAAGAAAGGGAAGGGAGAGGCAGTCCGGCTGCTGCTGCTGGGCTTCGGCCTGCTTGGCCTGGGCTACTGCTTCTGGTGGGCCGATGCGATGCCGGATGCTTCGCGCGCGTTGGCGAGGAGTAAGGGATGGTTGCATGATGGTTTGCTACTGTGCATCCCACAGTAACAGTAATAGCTTACTATTAATAATTCAATTACTATTTGAAAATTATTTGGCTAAATAATACACTTCCTAAAATTACAAGAAAATCACAAAAATATTAATATAAATAGAGAGCACATGAAATATATTTACAGCCTAAAGCAATTTTGTAAAATAATTTTCTCAAATAGATATAATTTTGGTCTTAATATAATTCTCTAGAAGTATTTAAGGCGTATAATAAATTCCCCAAATTAGTTCCAAAACTCCATAAAATTATCAAACATTTCCCATCTATATTTAATAGGGGAGAAGTCGTATCATCTCCTCTCCAATACTTTGCCTTGAGTAAAAAAATGATGTGAATATTTGTAAAATCAAAATAAGATCCAAATGAATATTTTGGAAATTTCTTTTATTCCCTATCATTAGAATATTCCATAAACTCCAAAAGTTTCAATCCCTAGTCAAAACTAGCTAAAAGCAAGCAACACGACGCAAGTTTTAATTAATCTTATCTAAATAATTAACATTCAAAAAGTTACATTTTTTGGATGTTACACACGACCCCTTCATGCTGGTGTGGAGGCTGCTCGCCGGCGCGGCGCAACCAGTCTCGTGGATCCCACTGCCGCCGCTCGTCATCCATCCGTCCATCCTGCCGTCCATGGCGGCGGAGACCGCACCGGCATCAGCACGACCAGCGCGGCGGCAGGCAGCATGGACTTCCGCTTCGAAACTACTTCACAGACGACATTTGCTTGCACGATCCTGAGCCGATGCCTAATCCAACAACTTTCTGTACATTGGCGTCTTGAATGGATGGTGTGATATGGAGTGTCGTGCTGAAATCGTCCGTAAAATGTCATCTGTATAGCACTCCTCCTTCCGCTTCCTCCTGCCCTGCGACATCGGCCCCCCCTAACCTTCCGCGTCCTTGAGCCCCCCATCCGGCCTCGTACCCCCACCACCGCCGCTCAAGGGTACTCACTTCCTGCCCCCAAATCTGCACTCTCTTAAAATCTGTTTTTGCATTTGTTCAACTTTATTTTGGCTTTTGTTCTAGTCTGTATAATTTGACATCCATCACCCTTTTTGCTGTAATGGTAGTACGTCTTACATTGTGACCTCCATTTTTTTTTCACTTGCACTTTTCTACACTGTATGAAGAGCACAATTTGTTGTCATTCATAGCAAAGAAGCACAAGTTTTGTCACGAAGAGCGTGTATTTTGTCCGCCTGACTAAAATGAAATGAATCACTTTCTTGCTCGTCTTCTGTGACTATGTCACATATGGCTGTTGGTGCCCCGGTGTAGCCAATTTGATTTGTTTAAAACCTGCATCCTTAGTAGCACCCACTTGGTTTGGTTGCAAGCTGTGTACGCATCCCTACCCAATTCATTGCCCCCTTCCTGCCCCACAAATCTCCACTCTGCTCAAATCTGTTTCTATTTTTTGCATTTGTAAGATTTTATCCACCTCCTCAAGGTAAAACGAATCACTTCCCTCCTCGTCTTCCGCGACGAGTGCGACTATCCATGTGATGCGCTTACCCATAAGTGGATGTTCCGCAATCCAAGTGCACATCGTCTCAGATGGCTGTCGGTGCCTCGGTGCAGCCAGGCCATTTGATTAATCCAAAACCCGCATCTTCTCTTAATTCTATGGATCGCTGGCTGATCTCGGTCGTAAGTGCTAGTACTGCTAACACACTTGACTTTTGATTTGGCCGAGAACAGATCCCAACCTGTATGCAACAGTGGTAGGCTGGAGACGGTGTTGTCCTCCATGGGGAACCACAGGTTTGCCGCCTGTAGTTTGCACTCCATGATCAGCGTCCACTCGCTGTAGTTCGACTAGGTGAGCATCAGGAAGGTAATATTCGTGCCGCCGCCTCCAACGACCTCGCGCACAATATCCCTTACCACGACCTCATTGCCAGCGCCGCCGCGGTGCTGCACTGGGCTGCGACCGTGGCTGCCCGGTGATGGCGCTCCCATAGTTTTAAATAGCCGGCTATAGCCAGGCTATAGCCCCGCTATAGCCTTTGGCACATGCTGCGGCTAAGTGCATTAGCCCAGCTATGTAGTGTTAGAACTTTTAAATAGCCGGCTATAGCCAGGCTATAGCTGTTTTCACAGGGTGCGGCTATTTGGCTTAGCCGGCTATTTAAAACTTCGTCCTCCCGTGGAAGTGGCAACTTAGAGCAGTCTGCCGCGGTGTGCAGCTGCTGCTCTAGCAGCGTCTTGGAACCGCCCGAGGTGGAGCGCTTCACACTGTCGCCTGACATGGCCACCGGAATGAGGCTCTGATGCCAACTGTTAGGCCATACTAATGTGGTAGAGGTGTACTATGAGTGGTAGGCGTTCTACCCAATGAGTGGTAGGGGTCCTTGTTTGGAGTGCTAGGGGTCCTGCACTATGAGTAGTAGCGATCTTCTCTATGTGGTAGTGGTCCTATACTATGAGTGCTAGGGGTGCTCAGAACTGAGTATATTCATTCTCACACACACGTACACTTGTAAAAAGTTGTACTAAGCTTTGAAGATGAAAAGTTTCTTAGGAGAAATGACTTACTAAAGATTACAAGTAAGACAAACTAACCGACTATGGTTGCACATTACGTGTACTACAAACTAGTACTACTAGTCGTCAACCCGTGCAATTGCACGGGCTAGTGTAGTTAATGCATATTTGGCCTGAATATTAAGAAAATACATTTATAGTTATTACTATGAAATAATTAGTTCTCATTTAGGTTCTCTATATGCTTGGGTTATCTTCTATATCCGCGAAGAAAAAAACTGTCGATATCATATTCCGGCTATGTACTGAACATAGTGTGTCAATTTTTCACATGTCTTGCTTAAGTTCTTAACTACTATTTGAATTTGCATGAAAAAAATCACCAATAATCCTATGTACAAAACAATGGTCAAATATGCATGCTTAGGACCATGCCAATCTCTAAAATTTCTTTTTTTGGGGATGCAAACTGTAGCGCTAAACAACCGTATTGTGTGATTCAGTCGTTGTTTATGCATTTACAAACTCGTTCCTTCAATTATAAGTTAAAAGTGCTAAGTTAACATAGGGTCACATTATTTATTTGAAGTGATAATAAGTAACTTCTTCATATTCATTTGATATATCTGTTAGTTATTGTAATGTTGTGCTTAACATGCGCTCTGGCCACACTATTTTACTTCTGAAATATATCTTGAAAGAAATACTTGTCTGCAAGTACATTTTTTTAGCATATAGAATAATTATACATAGATATATTATCGCATGAAATTTCGTGTGCAGAAACAACTAATATGTTGGCCGGTATCAACTATAAGATAATGATAAGGGATTAAGGGTTATGCAATTTCATAAAAATTGCAATCAAACGTGGAAGGAAAAGTTTCTAAAGTAACTTAGTAACCTCTTTATCAAGTGTTCAACATGCCAAATGAAAGCAACAATCAAAGGATATCACATGTCGTTCCTTCCTATTCAATTTCTACACATAATTAGAATTAGAGAAGTTTTAAAATAGGGAAGAGGACAAACGAAACCAAGGTGAGCACTTGATATATAACTTACGTGGAAATAGCAATAAAGGTGGTAGTGTCAATTTTCACACAAATTACCTACCAAACATAAAAGGCATTAGAAAAAGAACTAATGGAAGATGAATGTCGAAACTGCAAGCGACTTGTTGCCAACATCAAGGGGCACTTAAATTTTGTTTTTCTACACCATAATGTCAATTCTCACAGAATTTGCGATAGGCAAAGTGGTCTTTAAATTAAATCTCGTTCCAAGCGACGAAGTTCAATCCAAAAGTATAACATGTGAATAGTTTGCATTTGAATAAATATACATAGGGGAAAAATGCGAGAATTCAAAGCAGCAACAGATATTCATTGGTGACTTTAGCTCCAATGAAAATTGAGAATGAGACAGTGGTTGTAAGAAGAGAACCACAAGACAAAGTATTTGGAAGTAATTAAGCATTACCTTTTTCACGTCACAGCCATGTATTGCTTCGCCTTGTTGTCTATTCACATCAAGGTTTGAAGCCCTTGTGCAGACGGGTTCGAGCATGTACTTCCTTATTACACCTGCATTGTCCATGTCAAGTATGAGGCAAAGAGAACCGTGCATATGCATGGTGTCATGGGATCTGTTTTCAGTTGTGCTACTATATCAGTCGACGCCTTGCATATGCATTGTGCATACTGAACGATATAAAGATTAAGATTAAACAAATTATATCACCAGTAATAATGGATGTAAGAAATCATCACTCTCTCACCCATGTCCTCGAATAGTAGTTCATTAGAAAATCATTGTCCATAAAAAAGTAACCTCTTATGAGAAAATCTGTATGTTATCTATGTTATGTTGGATGTCCTTTATAGTGGCAGATTAATTTGTTCTTATTTTCCAGAATGAATTAAGAATGTATTGTCAGCCCATTGTGTAGATATAATGGAACTATTAATTAAATTAACGCCTAGTTAGTATCCACCAGTACTTCATTTTTTAGCATAGATAGATGAGACAAAATGCAGGTTTTCTTACCCTCTCCCTGCAGAGTTCCCTACTTGCTCAATAGCTAAACTTTCTGCAAGGACAATAGCAGTCACATGACATGATTTTTCTGTGCTAATAGAAATTACAGAATGATTAATTGAGAAGTTCTTATTACCAAGCAATGGTTCCAAGACTGAATATAACATATACATTTATATGTGCTAAGACAAAGTAATATATAACAATTACTTGAGCTGAAGAAACATGCAGTGTACATGCAGCGACATTGACGGAGAAACTTGCAAGTGTTCCGTCTGCGTACATCCACGTCAGCCGTAGCTTCTTAGCGTGTGAGGTCTTCTCCGCGGCATGATACTCCTCAAAGTTCATTACACTTGCGGTGAAGAAAAACTCCAACCTACACGTAACAAAAAACAAACCTGACCCAATCTACACGTGTGCAAACCACATTATAGAGTCCATACGACTTCCAAAAAATAAGTTTATCACCATGATTGCTCCATCCCACGATGAAGTAGCAGTCCCAATTTATCATGAATCCTCTCCTTTATCTACATCTTAAAGAGGAGTAAATCAGAACGCAAATGGAGAAGATCAACCTATCTAGCTGAAAGAGGAAATTTTCAAAAGGAAGTTTCTCTAACCTGGTGTAAGCAATGATGTTACTTGTTAAGTGAGGGAAATCTCGGCAGTGATCCCATGCTCAGAATGATCTTAGTTTTGGACGAACCATCCTACTGCTCCTTTCTGGTGTCTGTACCACATGATCTGTAGATACAGGTGAACATCATGAACATCCATTCGGTGCGTATGAGACACCTCACAACTGGTCACACAACAACTTGCAGCTGGGCGTATCACTGTAGAACCGATTCCTATCCATCTAAGTGAAAGCCAAGGCATGGCCAAAACAACCCTGGAAGCAAAGCAATCAAACACTTCAGAAACCCGATAGAATAGAGATTATAATATTCAGGGGATAGACTATGAGGAGAAGAACAAATATGAGAAAGAAACCTGAAAAGAGGATGTGTACCCATGAACTATTTAGGAATATATTCTGAAAAAAAGAAATCAGATCCAACTATAATATGAGAAAACTATGGTATCAATAACTCCCGAATGTTCCCTGTTTCTGCCCCTCGTCCCGAACGCCTCCTACACCTTTGGTTTTTCAGCGTGAATCTTAAAGCACGGGAAGTTGCCACGTCACCACAAACTCGTTCGGGACGAAGCCAACCCGTCGCGAACGCCGCCCCACGAGTCACTCCTCTGTCTCCTCACCAGTTCTTTCCCCGCTCCTCTACCTCACCTTTTCCCCTCCCCCTCCCCCTCCCCGACGGGATTTAATCGGCGAGGCCAGTGGATCCCGGCGACTCCCGGCGGGGGGTCGCGCTAGATGTGCGGTGGGAGGGCCCCGGTTGGCGATAGATGGCTGGCGAGGCGGGCGGTGGCAGGCGGAGGCCGCTGCGGTGGTGAACAGCAGTGGATCTGGCTGACGGCGAGGGAAGGCACGACGGAGGAGGAAGGCGCGCGCGCGGCTGCTGCTGGGGGTTCGAGCTCCGCCGCCGCCAGGTGCTCCGTGCTCCCACGGGATGGGCCTCGATGCTGCTAGATGGTCGCCCCCGCCGCCGCGGCGGGCGTCGAGGCGGACTCCATTCGGGCGCTCCTCATCGACGGCGAGCACCAGGCCGCCCTTCGCGATGGCGCGTGGTGGCCATGGTGAGCCTACTGCTTGCGGCGGCTGGCGACAACTCGCGGGCTCGTCAGCTCCGGCGTGGAGGAGACCAGATGCTGCTGTGGTGGTGAGCGCCCGCTCGCCCCTGGTCAACCTCCTGTGTCCGCGTGCCCCCGTCGCCTCCGGTCGACGCCACCTGTGGGTGGAGGAGATGGCCGAAGCGGCCTGCTCCTACACCACCACGAGCACCAGTGGAGGAGCCGCGGCGGGGAGGTGTTCATCTACTCTTTTTCTTCACTGGAATAACGTGCGCCTGTAATGACGTATGATGATTTTGCTATGAGTTAATCTACCTGCTAGATGCTTGTGTATGAAACAGTCCCTAAAATTTGCCATGCTACACAAAAATCTGAGTAGCACACAATTTTGCTGTGATTTTTTAGTTACTACTTAATTTGCCATGTGGGTAGTACAGAATTTTACGATTTTGGTCTAATAATACATGGCAATTTCTAATCACAATTTTTAGCAAAACATGGCAAATTCTCAGATTATTTACAAATTCTCACACCATGGAAACTTTATAATTTGTTAGTTCATTCACATGACATTATTTTTGATAGTTTTTGTCCTAACATCATGGCCCATCTCAGATTATTGTTTCTAATGGTCATATGGCAAATGTAGGTTATTTTTAGTAACTATGTGTCATATGGTCATAGGCCAATGAGGTGATCATTGCATTTTAGTAACCATCTATCATCATTTCATCAACGCGGCGATCCACAAAAGAGAACTTTTAGTTGTTTTTGCCATGAAAAACTTAACATGCGTTCATACGTCATCTGTTTATAGTGATTTTGCCATGGAAAGTAAAGTGGTTATTTTCTCTGATCTAAACATGTGTTTTACCATGGGAACAAGGACAAGTTACCACCAAACTAGAGAAAATCTAGGTATAGGTTTGCGAAACTGGGGTGTGTTTTTGTCACGGCAACTAAAGATGTACTGGCATGGTAAATTTGGGACCATGGGCACATGGCAGATTTAAAATTGCTCTTCTCTAAAACATGGCAATTTCTGAAAGTTTCTAAAACATGGCAATCTTGCCATCCTTCAAATAGTTTGCCACCATTTTTCTTCAAATGTATGTTAGTTTTTATTTCTCTAACATGGCAAACTTAGTATATGGACCATGACACAATTAATTGATGGACCATGGCAAGTTTAATTCAAGTATATCATGGAAAAATTCTTTTGTCGTACCATGGCCAAATTATTTTACATAAATGACTTTTTTTCTTTATAGACTTTACATGGCAAGTTAAACTCAAGTATCATGTCTAAATCTGCCATGTTTTTAGACATCTCTAAAATTGCCATGAAAAAATCACTAAAACATGGCAAATTATGAACGTTTTTAAATCATGGCAAACTTGCCATCTTTCAAATAGTTTACCACCATTTTCTTTGAATGTAGATTATTTTCTATCTCTTTTTAACATGGCAAAATTATTTTATGGACCATGGCAACATTAATTTATTCGCCATGGCAAGTTTAATCCATTTACCATGACAACTAACATATACTCTTACCATGGCAATTTAAGATGTCTTTTCTATGGTTTGTTTGGCCATCAAAAACTAACATAAATTCTGAAAGTTTCTAAAACATGGCAACATTGCCATCCTTCAAATAGTTTGCCATCATTCTTCTTCAAATGTATGTTAGTTTTCATTTCTCTAACACGGCAAACTTACTATATGGACCATGGCAAAATTAATTGATGGACCATGGCAAGTTTAATTTCAAGTATCATGGAAAAATTCCTTTGTCATATCACGACCAAATTATTTTACATAAATGATATTTTCCTTTATAGATTTTACATGGCAAGTTTATCTCAAGTATCATGTCTAAATTTTCCATGTTTTTAGACATCTCTAAAATTGCCATGACAAAACGACCACTAAAACATGGCAAATTATGAAAGTTTTTAAATCATGGCAAACTTGCCATCTTTCAAATAGTTTACCACCATTTTCTTCAAATGTAGATTAATTTTTTTATCTCTTTTAACATGCCAATCTTATTTGATGGACCATGGCAACATTAATTTATTGGCCATGGCAAGTTTAATCCATGTACCATGGCAACTAACATATACTCTTACCATGGCAATTTAAGATGTGTTTTTGCCATGGCAACTTAAGATGTGTTTTTACCGTGTGTAAAATTCTGAAAGTTTCTAAAACATGGCAATCTTTCCATCCTTCAAATATGTTGCCACCATTTTCTTCAAATGATTGTTAGTTTTCATTTGTCTAACACGGCAAGCTTACTATCTGGGCCATGGCAAAATTAATTAATGGACCATGGAAAGTTTAATTCAAGTACCATGGAAAATTTCTTTTGTCACATCACGGCTATATTTTTTTACATAAATGACATTTTCCTTTATAGATTTTACATGGAAAGTTTAACTCAAGTATCATGTCTAATTTTGCCATGTTTTAGACATCTCTAAAATTGCCATGACAAAACAATCACTAAAACATGAATTTTTTTGAAAGTTTTTAAATCATGGCAAACTTGCCATCTTTCAAATAGTTACCACCATTTTTTCTTGAAATGTATGTTACCATGGTCCATATAGACATGGCAAATTCATATGGCAAATTTGCTATATTTTTTTTAACATGGCAAACTTTTTTTATGGATCATGGCAAAATTAATTTATGGATCATGGCAAGTTTAATCCAAGTACCATAGCAAATTCATACTCCCTCCGTTCCAAAATATAGTGCGCCCGCGCTTCCCGAGGTTCAACTTTGACCATAAATTTAACCAACGAGAACGACTGCGGTGGGAGCAAAAATGATACCAGTGATAAATTTAACCAGTGAATTCGAAAGAAGTTTTCAATTATATAATTTTTGCTCCCGCCGTAGTCGGTCTCGTTGGTTAAATTTATTGTCAAAGTTGAAGCGCGGAAACCGAGGACGCACTATATTTTGGAACGGAGGGAGTACTTGATAACATGGCAAAAACAGTTACAAGTGTAAACCTTTTGTTAGCTAAGTTTTCCATGATGGATAGAACATTTTCCATCAAACATTGCTATGGCCCATGGCAAAAACTTTTAAATCTGCATGTTTTCTCATTTAATACCATGGCATTTTCTCGTGTATATGTTGTTTTTCTGTTTTTTTACTAGGGCCAGTTTATTTTATAGTCTACGGCAAATTCATCGAGTATACCATGGGAAACTTTTAATTATGTCGTGGTACTTTTGTCCCTGTTTTTACTTTCTGTTGGTTATGTGTAAGGAAAATGCAAGTACATCTGTGTATTGAAAGATGATAAAGTTAAGAAATTTTGATCCATTGACACGGCATTGCTTAGAATTTTTCTATAGATGCCCAATGGAAATTTCTGTACAAATCTTTTTTGTTCTATCTTATATGCCCATTTTTTGTGTTTTTTGTGTTTCTTTCGTAATATCATGGCAAATTTCCACACTCATTTGTCATGAAGTGTGCATGAACATCATGGCAAATCATGAAAATTTCTGTAATATACCTTTTTTTCATGATTATATGGTAGTTTTGTTCATTAAAGGATGGCAACTTTTTGTTCTTGGATTTTTTTTTTTAGGTAGTGTTTTCTTGGTCCAGTGCATTTTTAGGCCTTTTTTGTGTTTTCTCTATTTTTTTGTGACAGAAGCAGTTTTGGGCCTTCAATATTGTAATTCTTTGTTTTTTTTATTCTTGAAGGCAATGGCGTTTCTGGGCTTGTCCAATTTTGGGCTGGTCCGCTGGAGGGGAGGAGCCGTTCTGCTAGCGACAAGTTGGTGTGACGTGGGATCGTTCGGGCTCGAGATCACTAGTTAGCGAGTACACATTTCAACAATCACTTCAACCTCCCCAGTTTGCGACAAGTGGCGCACTGTGTCACTTGTCGCAACCTGGGAGTTTTCCCTTTTTTCGTATATCCGTATTTTCAAAACGTTTTATCTTCTAAACCGTGCATCCAAATCTTGAACCGTTTTCATTGTTGGATTTCTCGCGTCGAGATCTTTAAAACTAGATCCCATGTTGATAGGTTTTGACGAACTTTTTTTTTCACGAAAAAAAACTGGACAAAAACCGGGAAAAAACCGTGCCTCTTGCGATTGAAAAAAAACAGAAAACGTGTTTTTTTTCCTTTTCGAGAGGCACGGCCGTGCCTCTCGCGAAGGCAAAACCGTACCTCTCGCGGAAGCAAAACCGTGCCTCTCGCGGAAAAAAAAGAGAGAGAGAGCAGAAAACACGTTTTTTTCTCTTTTCGAGAGGCACGGCCGTGCCTCTCGCGAAGGCAAAACCGTGCCTCTCGCGGTAGCAAAACCGTGCCTCTCGCGGAATGAAAAAAGAGCAGAAAACACGTTTTTTTCCTTTCCGAGAGGCACGGCCGTGCCTCTCGCGAAGGCAAAACCGTACCTCTCGTGGAAGCAAAACCATGCCTCTTGCGGAAAAAAAAAAAAAGAGCAGAAAACGCATTTTTTTTTTCTCTTTCCGAGAGGCACGGCCGTGCCTCTCGCGAAGGCAAAACCGTGCCTCTCGCGGAAGCAAAACCGTGCCTCTCGCAAAAAAAAACAGAAAACCCGTACTTTTTTCCTTTTCCGAGAGGCACGGCCCGCGATAGCAAAACCGTGCCTCTCGCTAAAAAAACGCATTTTTTTCACGAAATTTTTTTTTTGAATTTTTTTTTCGTCCAAAAGCTAAGGAAGACCGTTGGGAAACCGGAACACCAAAAAAACCCAGAAAAAAACCATTCTCAAAAGCCAAAAATGCGTGCGAAAAAATAAAAAAATAAAATCCAAAGGGAACGCTCAGAGCGCGACATGTGGTGGCGGTTGAGAACGCGCCAAGTGGCGGCGCGTGGGAGTGATCGCTAGCAGGCTACCCAGGGAGTACTCGCTAATTAGTTGCTCCCGTTCGGGCTGGAGGGGTACTTCTGCCGAACGAGTTCGTTCGTTCCAGCGACCCTGCCAGCACGAACAATTCGTTCGGGCTGGGGTGTCTCCAGGCCGAACGTACGCGCGTTATCGGTGTCCAAACTAACTGGTCTGGCTGCTGCTTGCTCTAGACCGTTCCTTCTAAATAGCCGATATCCTAAGAGTCCATGTACTGTTGGCAAGTAAAAAACAAAAAACTAACCACGTGCTGTAGGAACTATAAATTTCTAGTTCCAAATTTTGTTAGTACTTGTAGAGTCATAACCATAAGTAGTCTTCTTGTAGGTATATATATAATACATGTACACCAGAAAAATATAAAATGTCTCCTGCAGGGTGCAGAATATCTGAAAAAATAAAATATGAATCAAACATATATATAAATATCTAGAGATTGAGCGATCAAAAGAAATCGATGGCCCTCTGGAAAGAAAGAAAGATACATACGTACCAGTGTGATATTGGATAGCTCTTGCCTTTGCGTTGTTTATCTGCATGAGGTCTTGCAGCTCGCCTCACGCCTCATATTAGTAGACCGCTCCAAGGTGCCGAGGAGCAGCAACCCAACCAGCTCTCCATGTCGAGGAGCAGTACTGTCCAGCCTTCGAGCCCTGGAGCACCGAATAACCGGTCGATGACCACCATGCAAAATACCCTGGCAACAACTCCTCCACACCAATGCAATCCGATGCGGCAGGGATGACGGTGTATCAAGGACCTCGCGGATCAGAGTTGCAGGCGTGGGTGGGATCAGTCCGGCAACGACACCATCCTGCAGATCGCCGATGCAGCGGGGATGATGGTCTATCAAGGACGCGGCAGATCAGAGTTCCAGGCGAGGGTGGGATCAGTCCGCAATGACACCATCGTGCAGATCGCCGACGGCCGATGCGGTGGGGATGACGTCTATCAAGGAGGTGGCGGACCAGAGTTGCAGGCGAGGGTGGGACAGAGTTTTGGATTTCGTCCGAAAAAACCGAATTTCGTCCGAAATTCGCCCAGTTCGTTTGGACCCGGTATTAGTACAAACCGGTCAGAAAATTTGGCCTTATTTGAATTTTTAGTCCGGCCCATGGTCGACAATACCCCACATACACACCCCCAGTCGTATAAAAACTGTTGCCGAGCCTTTCCCAACCCTAACTTTCATTTTCCCCCGTCTCCAATCCTCTGTGTGGCGGCTGCAGGCTCCTCCTCGTCCTCTGGCGCTCCACCTCTGCCCATCCTCCTCCTCCGGCGCTCCACCTGCGCCTAGCCTCCTTCTCCTCCAGCCCTCCACCTCCTCAAGAACTACTCCCCTTCTTCTCTTTCCCATAGAGGGTGAAGGCCCGCTAGTAGGAAAACCCCCATTTGTCCCGGTTCGTAAGGGCCTTTTGTCCCGGTTCTGGAACCGGGACTAAATGGTCGGGACTAAAGCCCAAAACCTTTAGTCCCGGTTGGCTTACGAACCGGGACTAAAGGCCCTCCACGTGGCCGGTGCTGGGAGCCCAGGCAGGAGGACCTTTAGTCCCGGTTGGTAACACCAACCGGGACCAAAAGGCACTGGGTTTTTGTTTTTTTTTTAAAGGGGGGGGGGGGGGTTAGGGTGGTTTGTAGGGTTAATTGAGGTGTTTCATATTGTGTTAGCTAACTAATAGAGAGAAGTGTCCTCTCTTTCTCCGTGCTTGGTCGACGCTAGCTACTATAGAGAGAACTCGACACGCTAGCTAGTAAGCAAATGAAGGAACCATTAAGTACACAAGATCGTCGATCATGAACATATACACAGAGAAGTGATCGACCTCTCTTTCTCCGAGAGATTGGTCGAACAACAAGTTTTCGTATATCTATCCGACGCTACTAGCTACATATATACAATATAAGATCTCTTACAATCCCTAACATTTAATTTCAAATTCCAGATGGTATTCTCCGGCTTTATTTATGACGTGGTCAAGAAAGAATCCCGCCAATTCCTCTTGAATTGCTCGAATGCGATCATGTGGTAGGAGTTCATCCCAAATCTGCCACGTCTAATTTGAAGAAGGGGGCCAATACATATATATGAATGAAACTCAACACAAATCATGGTAATAAAATAAAATTGTGAATATTATTGCTTACGCACTTGAAATTGTTTTTCAGAGTAGCCCCGCTTAGGGGTCGTCGCGTTGTAAATGAACTCGCAAACGTAGTATCCACAAAAATTATTCCCTTTTTCCTGCCACAAGCACTTTACGAGAAATAGAGTTCAATCAAACTGATAATCAAGCATGATAAATGGTATTGATGGAACTAGAATCAATGAGAGATGCGCGGAACTAGCTAGTAGTACTTACTTTCGGGTGTGTAAATCGCAGCTCCCTCGGCAGTGCCGGAACAATTGCGGTGAACTCTTTCCAAACCCTGCCAGACAAAGAAAATAATTACTTGATATCAGGAAATGAACAAAGTTGCCGATATGATGCGATAATGATCGATTGAACTTACTTCTGGAGCATTTCAGTCATGTCCGCATATTCCTGGGGATCTTTTCGTTTCGAGTCTAAGACGATTACTACTCCCCGCTCAAGCTTAATCTCTAGCAGAATATAGTGGAACCTGCGCACGCATGCATAACTCATCAATTACATTACTATAACCTCGAGTAATAAGGGAAACCGAATATGCACAAGACAGTAACACTCACTTGAAGTTGTAAGGAAAGAGTATTGTCCCTTTGTTTTGATTTTTAAGCAACGATTGTAGCAAGTTGTCCTCGGTTTGTGTGACATTGTTTTTAACCGTAAACTCATGTATGATATTTGGGTTAATGAACCCAATGTCATACATTTGTGCTTTTCTGCATTCGACGATCTTCAATCTGCATAATATAGTGAGGATAATTATATATACATGCAATGAAAGAGCTGAGCTATATATATATAGAGAGACTTAATTACAGAAGTAGTACTTACAGACAGTAGCAAGTCACGATTGTTTTGTCGAGGGCCTTTTGATGGTATAACTGGAATATCTCCTCAAATTCAACATTCAACTGATCCATTCCAACGAGGTCGTGCTCCTCTTTAATTCTCAGTGTCAAAGCATCCCTCCCAGACTCCCGGCAGGTTTTCATGTACCATTCATGCAATGTTCGCATCATCGTTGTTAGAGGTGGATGATCAGGTTTGACGAGAGGCCGCCCGTACCGGTAACTGAATTCGTCCACCTCCAACGGCTCAAACTGTACATCATCGCTCAGGTAATCACCAGGATTGGTACCGGGCACCATCCCCGGATGATTAGCGACGATATGCACGATTGGTTCGCCTGTTCGCCGAGCTGGGGATTTTTTTTCCCACTTCTTCGTTTTGCTAACCTTGCATCACTGGAAGTACTTCCCGACCGCCGTGCGTCTTGATATGTCTTTTTAACACAGCGGTCAAAGTTGGAATCCGGCAGAGGCGGTGGTGGTCGCTTCAGGGCATCGATAGTGCGCATCACTTTCACCGGATCTAGCTTCTCCTTCGGAGGTGGAGTTTTCTTTGCAAAATGGGCCCTCAATTCGGCCTGACATATCTCCTCGTTTTCAGACTCGGTCCTCTCATATGGTAACTTTTCCAGAGGCTTGAGAGATGGACCGTATCTGTAATCCCCCCCGCCTCTTCTTGTACTGCTAGCCGCCGGAGCGGCAGCGTCTCTCTTCTGTCGTTGCTTACGAGCCGGAGAAGGAGGCGGAGTGCTCCGACGCGTCGGAGGAGCCGGAGCGGCGGCGTCTGTCTTCCGTCGTTGCCGACGAGGCTGAGGAGGAGGCGTACTGCTCCGACGTGCCGGAGTAGGCGAAGGAGGATGCGGAGTGCCCTCATGCGTCGGAGGAGCCGGAGAAGGAGGCGGGGTGCCCTGATCACTCGCCGGAGGAGGAGGAGGAGGAGGAGGCGGAGTGCCCTGACTCGCCGGAGGAGGAGGAGGAGGCGGAGGTGTCCAGTTTGGAAGCTTGATGTACTCCTTCTGCCATAGACATGTACTCTTCACGGCACGACCTAGCCGATTCTCCCCTTCACCTATAGAGTGGTGAAGCTCGAGCTCCTCAAATTCCTTCATTACTTCATCGACCATCACAACAGCATAGCTGTTGGGGATATAACCCCGTGATAAGACCCGCCTAGGCGGGGCCGGGTCACACCAGGCGGCTCGTAAGCCCAAGACCTGTAAGGTGGGCCGAAAGATCAAGGCCTGGCTGCGTGGCGGCTTGCCAGACGGGCCAAGACGGAGGCCCAGAGACGGAAGATAGCATGATGATCCGGGTGGCCAAGCCGCCCAGTGGCGGCTTACCCAAGATGGTATGGCGGCTTAGAGACAGAGTAGGACACGTTGTGTGAGTCGGTTTGAGACTCGTGTAACCCGGGGCCTTGACCTCCTATATAAAGGCTAGACCCCGGGGCGGATTAGACAAGAAACCAAGTTATCGAGAACTAGGTCAAGCAATCCGCTCCCTTGTAATCGATACTCCAGTTAATACAGCACAAGCAGGATGTAGGCTTTTACCTCGACTTGAGGGGCCGAACCTGGGTAAACTCGTGTCCTTCATCTCGATCAACCCCTTTGAGTCCACTACCATGGTGCTGGCCTCGAACCTAAGTCTTCGGACATCTGCCGTGTTAAAACCGCGACAGTTGGCGCCCACCGTGGGGCTAGCGCTCGGCGGTGTTGAGTTCTCAAAGGGCTCTCTACCAGGGATCGAGGGGTACGCGGTTGGCAGGATGACCAAGAGTTGCCGCGGCCGGCTCTACATCGACGACGCCGGCTGGGGCCCCGAGGCTGACTCCATTGAGTACGGTTTTCGGGTCCCCTTCGGCGGGATTCACGTCTTCATCGGCAAGATCGGCGGATCTAAGCCCGGGCCGGACACCTGCACCGACATCGTCGAGCCGGCTCGGCGCATGCAACCCGCCCGACGCGTGCGACCCGCCCGTGTTAAATCGGGCCGGAAGCATGTTTTCGTCGGCTTCACTCAGGGCATGGATCTCGAGGGATCTATGTCACAGGAGGAAACTCTTATCTGCTCCGAGGATGGATCTTCGAGCGGAGAGACGGAATCAATCTACCAGGTCCATGATGGCGGACTCGGGGGCTACGTTGAGCCTTACCCCGAGTCGGATTTCCATGAGCCGGAGGAATATGAGCCGCCGAACCGTGCTGCCGTCTTCATGGCGGGTTCAGCAGCGGCTCATGGCAGCTCAGCCACCGAGGCGACCGGATCTGGGGCTGGCAGGGCGCCGGCTCAGGTCCTTCTGGATCTGATGGGTGAGCTTACAACCCTGATGGCGACTGAGGTCACAGCTAAAAACCAAGCGGCCCGAAATACAGAGATTGCGAGGTTGAAGAACCAGATGACTGAAGTCCAGCAGGAGATTAATGAACTGAAGACTCAGATGGATGCTGAGGCAGAGCGCCTTAGGGCGGACGCTTTCCGTCTTGAGCTGGAACAGCAATCAGCAGCGGCGGTTCAGCGGATGAGGCATCAGTCCCGCTTGCCGGATCAGTATGAAGCAAGGAATCTTTTCAACACGCCAGGAACGGGACAGAACGTGCCTTTGGCCGTAACCCGGACGGCGGAAGTGCCTGGAAGCCGGGCGGCGGTTCAGCATTAGCAGATTAACCCGCCCCGACGGAATCAGGTGACGCCAACTTCTTTCCCTACACCGCCGGGTCATTATTCTAACCCGGCGGAGAACATGGTGGTGGCGGCAACCCGGCTTGCTGCTATCCCAATCCCTGATGAGTCGCCTTTCGCGGAAGAAGTATGCTTACAGCCGGAGTCGCGTGCACTCAACCCCCGTCCCCAGCCGCAGCTACAGCCGGCGTTATGAGTCGCCAGCAGTTTCTAGCAGTGAACGACATCGGAACCCGCCGCGGGCTGACCGGGCGGCTTTGGATGCTCAGGCACTGGTGGATCGAGCGAGAGCACAGCGAGAGGCGGCGGCTCTGGCGGCAGCGGCGGCTTATCAGGAACCCACAGTCGCACCCTCCGTCTCAACCGGAGCGGGGTTAACTTCCAGGGCTGTGGGGGTGCCGTGCTTAGTGCCGGCTTTGCGGAATGAGCGCCTGCCGAAAGATTTCAAGGGCCCTCGCAAGGTGCCCAATTACACAGCTGACCTACCTCCAGAGGCTTGGATCGAAAGCTATGAGCTGGCCATGGAGATGTTGGATGTTAGTGATGCAGTATGTGCCAAGTACTTCATCATGATGCTGGAAGGACCGGCTCGCACGTGGTTGATGGGATTGCCACCCAACACCATTACTTCCTGGGCCGAGTTAAAGGCGAAATTTATCAAAAATTTCAAAGGGACATGCAAGCAGCCCATGACAATCGTAGATTTGAACCATTGTGTGCAACAGACGGATGAGTCGGCTCATCATTGGGTTCGGCGGGTCTCAACCATCATCCACTCTTCAGAACAGATCACGGCGGCTCAAGCAGTTTTGATTCTGGAAAAGAATTGCCACTTTACACCTCTGAAGCAGAAGCTTGGCCGGCTCAAACGCTCGTGTCAAGACATGGGGGAGCTCATGGCGGCTCTAACCAAATATGCAGACTCTGACAACACGAAAGACCCGGGCTCTGATGATGAAAAATCATGTCAGGGGAAGAAAGGTAACAATGGAAAGGGTCAGCAGCAGAACGCAGCTGGAAACGGAAATTCTGGCAAGCGGAAACACCCGGACGGCGGGTCAGAACTGGTGGCGAACACCAGCACTGGAAACAACCGTGCTAAGGGCAACGGGAACTTCAGGCAGAATTTTAACAAGGGAAAAACTCCTTTCAACTTGGAAGCGATGCTCAATAAACCTTGTCCAGAGCATAGTCAGCCCGATAAGCCGGCAGGCCATACATGGAGGAATTGTAGCATTATGCGGCAGTTTCGAGATTACGGCCTTCAACAACATCATAACAACGGCAATGGTCCGTCCGGCGGCTCAGGGCCAGGCGGGTCAGGAGCCGGCTTTGGTTCCGGCGGTTCAGGGTCTGGGTACCAGGGTCAAGGCAATCAAGGGGGACATCATCAACAGTCTGGAGGCGGTGGCCAACAGCAGCATAACCAGTCGGGTTTTTAGAGCAACCTAAAACAGCTTAGCGGGGGTCAGTATCATGTTTTCACAACCAGCCTTGACAAGCGAGACCAGAAGGTACGCAAGAGGGCGGTTAATGCAGTCATGCCGGCTCTCCCGCAGTATTTGAAGTGGTCTGAGTATGACATCACTTGGAGCAGGGCAGATCACCCGCCGCGGGTTGACAACCCGGGGCAACTAGCTTTGGTGGTTGCCCCCCAAGTGGGTGGATACGTGTTCACGAAGGTGCTTATGGATGGTGGCAGCAGCATCAACATCCTGTATTATGACACTTTCAGCCGGATGGGTTTGCTTGACAAGAATCTTAAGCTGTCTTCCACAGTATTTCATGGTGTGGTGCCTGGTAAGTCGGCTTATCCAGTGGGCAGGATTTCTCTGGAAGTCACCTTTGGTGATGAGTACAATTACAGGGTGGAGTCCTTGTGGTTTGAGGTGGTCAAAATTAAAAGTCCATATCATGCTTTATTTGGACGGCCGGCTTATGCCAAGTTCATGGATAGGCCTTGTTATGTCTACTTACAACTCAAGATGCCCGGGTTAAGGGGAACGATTACCGTGCATGGTGATCGGAAAACGGCTCTTGAGTGTGAGGAAGGTGATGCAGCTTATGCAGAGTCAAGTTGTGCAGAGGCAGAGCTCAAGTTTTATAAAGAGAATGTCGACCCGGAGGATATGACTCCCTTAAAGAAGCCCACTACGGAATCAGAGCTGCCCCTCGAGTTTGCGGCGGATGATACCAAGCAGGTGGATTTCACCGAGGGCGACTCATCTCAGCAGTTCACTATAGGGGCTAACATGGACCCCGCATAGGAAAGCGCGCTCATCAAATTCATCCGTGAGAATTGGGACATCTTTGCATGGAAGCCGTCTGACATGCCGGGTGTACCGAGAGAGTTTGCTGAGCACCACCTTAATGTGGATCCTAAGTTCAAGCCGATCAAGCAATTCCTTCGTCGTTTCAATGAAGAGCGGCGCAAAGCTATTGGATCGGAGAAGAGGTGGCCCGGCTCTTAGCGGCAGGGTTCATCGTGGAGGTATTTCACCCGGAGTGGTTAGCTAACCCGGTGCTAGTGCTTAAGAAGAACGGCACTTGGCGTATGTGCGTGGACTACATGGATCTTAACAAAGCATGTCCAGTTGACCCGTTTGCTCTCCCCCGGATTGATCAGATCATTGATGCAACGGCGGGTTGCGAGAGTTTATGCTTCCTGGACGCCTATTCAGGTTATCACCAGATCAAGATGGCAGTCAAAGACCAAGAGAAGACGGCATTCATCACGCCTTTTGGTGCTTTCTGCTATGTGTCTATGCCTTTCGGGCTCAAGACAGCCCAGGCGACTTATCAGCGTTGTGTGCAGAACTGTCTTCACAGTCAAATTGGGCGCAATGTTCATGCTTATGTGGATGATATTATGGTCAAATCAAGGAAGAAGGAAACTTTGCTGGACGACCTAAAGGAAACTTTTGATAACTTACGGGTCTATAAGATGATGCTTAACCCGGCCAAGTGTGTTTTTGGAGTTCCTGCAGGCAAGCTTTTGGGGTTTCTGGTCTCTGAGCGTGGAATTGAAGCTAACCCGGACAAGATCAAAGCGATCACTTCTTTGTCTGAGCCGGCGTGCATAAACGTTCAACGCCTGGCGGGTCGGATCACTGCGTTAAGCCGATTCATAAGCCGCCTGGGCGAGAAGGCAGTCCCTTTATATCAGATGATGAAGAAAACAGACGATTTCGTCTGGAGCAAGGCGGCGGGTGAGGCGTTTGAGGCGCTCAAATAGCAGTTGACTGAGCCGCCAGTCTTAGCCGCTCCGGCTGAGAAGGAACCCTTACTCCTCTATGTGGCGGCTAACAACAGGGCAGTCAGCGCTGCGATTGTTGTGGAGCGCAAGGAGGCAGGGAAGGAATATCCGGTTCAAAGGCCGGTTTACTACGTCAGCGAAGTTTTGATTGAGTCCAAGCAGCGGTACCCACATTGGCAGAAACTGATCTATGGGGTATTCATGGCGAATCGCAAGCTGAAGCACTATTTCCTGGGACACCCGATCACAGTGGTTAGCTCTGCCCCGCTGGGAGACATAATTCAAAACAGAGAAGCCACTGGCCGGATTGCTAAGTGGGCATTGGAGCTGGGACCTCTTAATCTAAAGTATGTGCCTCGCACGGCTGTCAAGTCTCAAGCCTTGGTGGACTTTATAAACGACTGGACGGAGTGTCAGTCGCCAGAGGAGAAGCCGGACAATACTTACTGGACGATTCACTTCGACGGGTCTAGACAGTTGGAAGGCTCGGGGGCTGGAGTTGTTTTAACTTCCCCTAAAGGTGATAAGTTCTGTTATGTGCTAAGGCTGATGTTTCCTTGTACTAACAATGCAGCTGAGTACGAGGGTTTGCTCCATGGCCTCCGGGTGGCGAAGGAGATGAACCTAAGTCGGGTTAGATGCCTCGGCGACTCAGACCTTGTGGCTCAACAAGTTTCAGGCACGTGGGACTCCAAAGACCCATGGATGGCGGCTTATCGTCAGGCAGTTGATATCATTGCAGGCCATTTCAAGGGTTATCAGGTGGACCATATTGATCGTCGCAAGAACGAGGCGGCTGATGCATTGTCAAGACTCGGCTCTCAGCGTAAGCCGGTGCCGCCTAACGTATTCTTGGACGTGTTATATCACCCGTCGGTTAAGCTACCTTCAGAGGAGGACCTAGCTATACCTGACTCGGAGGGGCAGTTGGTGGCGGCTCTGCATGCTATTCCTGACTGGACGTTGCCTTACATGGCGTATCTAACTCGCGGCGAGTTACCTGAGGACGAGACCTTGGCGAGGCAAATCGTCAGACGATCTAAGTCCATGACAATTATCAATGGCGAGTTACATAAACGCAGCGTCACTGGCGTCTTCCAGCGTTGTGTTTCACCTGAGGAAGGCAAGGAGATCCTGAATGAAATCCACGCCGGAGATTGTGGTCATCATGCCGGCTCAAAATCTCTGGTGGCCAAGGCTTTTCGACATGGTTTCTTATGGCTGACGGCTCATAAGGACGTAGAAAACTTAGTTCTCAAGTGTGATGGCTGTCAAAAGTTCGGGCAACGTGCTCACGTGCCGGCTCAGGAATTGCGCATGATCCCAATTACTTGGCCGTTCGCGGTCTCGGGGCTTGATATGGTCGGGCCCTTCAAGAGATCCAAAGATAAGAAGACCCACCTTTTGGTGGCGGTGGATAAGTTTACCAAGTGGATAGAGGCTGAGCCGGTCAGCAAGTGTGACCCGGCTACGGCGGTTCAGTTTGTCAAAAAATTGATCTACCGCTTTGGTTACCCCCATAGTATCATCACAGATAATGGCACAAACCTATCCAAGGGGGCTATGCAAGCTTTCTGTGAAAGTGAACACATCCGGCTTGACGTTTCTGCTGTGGCTCATCCACAGTCCAATGGTCAGGCGGAGCGTGCTAACCAGGAAATCCTGAGAGGTATCAAGCCCCGTCTTATGGTTCCTCTACAGAGAACGCCGGGTTGCTGGGTTGAGGAGTGACCATCAGTCCTATGGAGCATCAATACAACTCCCAACAGATCAACAGGCTATACGCCTTTCTTCATGGTTTACGGCGCAGAAGCCGTGTTACCAAGTGATATACGTCATGACTCGCCAAGAGTGGCGGCTTACGTTGAGGCAGACAATGAGACGGCGCGTCAGGACGCGTTGGATGCTTTGGATGAAGAGCGTGACCTGGCGGCGGCTCGATCGGCGATTTATCAGCAAGACCTGCGCCGCTATCACAGCCGCCGAGTCAAGACCCGGACGTTCCAAGAAGGCGATTTAGTGTTGCGCCTGATTCAAGATCAGACGGACGCGCACAAGTTGTCTCCTCCATGGGAAGGGCCTTTTGTGGTTAGCAGAAACCTCAACAATGGGTCATACTATCTCATTGACGTACGGGATGAGTCACGCACTTCTGGGCAGGAGACCCACCGGCCGTGGAATATCGCTCATCTGCGGCCTTACTACACCTGAGTCATCGACTCCCCCCATTGTATATCATCATTGTGTATATCACATATATATATATAATAAAGTTGGCATCCTGCAAGCCGGGGCCTCTGCCGTTTTACGTATCTCACATTGTTCAAAGATGGATACAACCATACGGTCATTTGGGGGCTTTCCACCCGCCGGGTTAAGCTTTAACCCTCTTGATCAGGCTTTGAAGCCGGAATTACAAGGTCACTTGGGGGCTTCTAACCTACCGGGTTAAGCTTTAACCCTCTTGATCAAGCTCTTCTGCCAAGATAGCACTATCAACTGGCGGCTTACAATACGGCGGCTTACAAGATAGTGTGTAAGTTGATATCGTCAACAAAGATTATTAGGAGTGCAGCGAGTTATGAACTCACCTCCTCTTCTGATCTGCAAAACCGGGTTACGCCTGCCTGTATGTAGCTGCGCTTTCTCAGGGGTGCAGTGAGTTCTAAAACTTACCCCCTGCAAAGGCCTCTTACAGCGGCGAGGCTAACCCTTACATCGGTAAGGACGGGTTATACCTGCCTGTAAGTAGCTGCGCTTTGATCAGGGGTGCAGCGAGTTCTAAAACTCACCCTCTGAAAAGGCCTTTTACAGCGGCGAGGTAAACTCTCATCTGTAAGGCCGGGTTATACCTGCCTGTAAGCAGCTGTGCTTTGCCAGGGGTGCAGCGAGTTCTAAAACTCACCCTCTGGAAAGGCCTCTTACAGCGGCGAGGTAAACTCTTATATCTACAATGCCGGGTTAGACCTGCCTGTAAGCAGCTGTGCTTTGTCAGGGGTGCAGAAAGTTCTAAAACTTACCCCCTGCAAAGGCCTCTTACAGCGGCAAGGCAAACTTTCATCTGCGGCGTCTCTTTCTGATTTGCTACGCTCTTGACAGTTATTAAGAGTTCAAAGTAGTAAAACTACCCAGAAGAATCGGCTTATGTATTCGGAAAGAAGCAAAATTATGAGATTTCACGTCTCCGGGTTAGGCTTTTTAAGCCGCCCTTACAACAGTACAGAACATGTTCTGTCTTATTTATTTTTGCCGGGTTTTATCTATAAGATAAGACGCCGTGCAAATTGGCATCATAAGCCGGACAAAGACAAGCAAGGCATATATTAAGATCGACAAAAGATTTATACGTGCACGATGGCACGGATCAGACAGTGAAAGGGTTTTTCTAAAGCCTATTACAAAGCCCTCTTCGAGAGCCCAACAGGCAACAGACAAAAGTTTTGTACAACTCGGTTGGCGGCTCAGGAGGCCGGGTTATCAAATACAAAGTGTTCAGCTCGATGGCGGGTCAGCCTGCGCCAGGTCTTCGATCTCTTCGATCTGAAGATTGTCCACGTCCCAGTTGCAGTGTGTTAGTGCTTCAAACCGGGCGTCCTCAAAGATAGGAGACGTGTCAATCTCAGGAGCAAAGAGATGCTTACAGCGGGCAGGAGTCAAGTCTCTGCATTCAAAGGTTGGACAGCGCACTTTCTTAGAAGCCTCGCTGTAAGCCGCCTGGTAAGTTGACACATCAAGTTCCTCCACCAGCTTTGAGGCAAGTACCCTGGAGGCTCTTCTGCATTGGGCATAGTCTTCTGCTGTGAACTCAGAGCCATCGTCCTTCCTGGATGGGAACCCGTCCATCATCTCTTCAGCAGTCAGCTCAGGAGCGAAAGCTGGGCACCGGCTTAGCGCGGCTATAGCTCCCTGCCTGGCGGCTGATCGTTTCAGCTCTTCAACCTGCTTAGGCAGTGTGGATAGCAGCTCTATAACTCCCTTCATGTACTTGGGGATGCTCTTCTCAGTCAACATTGCTTTGATGGTAAGAAGAGTCCCGCAGTAGAGTTGTTCGCCTAAGGAGTACACTGCCTTCAATTTCATCAGGCTGTCAGACGACAATTGGCGGCTCCTTTCGCCTGCAAGGAAAGATTGGGTGGTATAAGCCGCCAGCAAGGTTATTTAGAATGGAAAGGAAGATCACTACGTATTATATGCTTACCAAAGATAGCAGAGGTCATCCTCGATATATGGCGCTTCAGTGTTTGCAGTTCTTCTGATACAACTGTAAGCCGCCCTTCAGCATCTTCTCCACGTTTGGTCAGGGCGACTTGGTGTGATTCAGTGTTCTTCTTGAACAGCGCGAAGTCAACTTGCGTCTTCTCAAGTTCTTCTACGGTAATCCACCATTTGCTTTCTGCCTCTGACCGGGCGGTTTTTTGTAAAGCAAGGTTTTTCTTTAGGCTGGCCATCTCGGACTCAGCCGCCTCCAAAGCATCCTGTGATAAAATACAAAAACAGGAAAAGGGTTCAATGGTCAGGACAAATTATCAATGAGGAAAATAAGCTACAAGTCTCAAGCAGATTGCAAGCAATATACTCGACACTTGGGGGCTAATGTCTATTTGCTCTTCAAGGTTATACTGCAGTCCCGGCTCATCTTCGTAAAGGATAAGCTGGCCCTTGGGGGCTACGGGTGACGCTTTCAAGTCTTTTATTAAGTTCCGGCTCATCTTTGCAAAAGATAAGCCGGCACTTGGGGGCTACACTCGGCGCTATGCAGATCTGCAATACAGTCCCGGCTCATCTTCATGAAGATCAGCCGGCACTTGGGGGCTACAATCAGCATTTTCAAAGTTTCCGATGAAGTTCCGGTTCATCATTTTATGATAACCCGGACTTGGGGGCTACCATTGCTCAAACTCCACACAATGAGTATCGACTTACTATCTATACTAACCCGATACTTGGGGGCTACACGCCAAACTAATTGGTATATGATATAGGTTGGAAGACCCGATTTAATATGTGAAATATTAATCCGGCTCTTGGCGGCTATGGAAGGATATAAGGGAAAAATTGGTTAAAATATTACCTCATATTTCTTCTTCATCAGGCTGACAAGCTTCAGCTCCATATTCTGGCTTGACTCCAGGCGGTTCAAAAACCCAGCGTGAAGCTCGTCAGCAGTAAACTTCTCCAGCACAGGGTGTTCAAAGTTAAACTTCTCAAGCGAAGAAGTTTCAGCCTTGCCAGAGTGCCTTGACAGTACATGGGGCTCAGGAGTTTGGTGACCCGCCCCAGTTCTAGCAACACCTGGGAAAACTGTATCTTCAACAGCCATTGAAGGGCTGGGCGGTTTAGGGTCATCCCTTGCAGGGCTTTCAGCGGTCGTATCATGACCCTCCGGCTCAGATGGCTTGTGAGTATCTTCAGATGTATCTTTCATAATATCAGCAGCTGGTGAAGGGGAGGCCGGCTTAGCAAATACTGGCTCTTGGGCAGTAGGGGCGGCAGTAGACCCGCCAGTCTTCCTTCGTTTTGCTTGGGCCTTGGAAGGAGCAGATGATGGTTACACACATGTTAAGGATATTAAAGCATTGGGTACAAAGTAAAAACACGCACTCCGGGTTGATCTTCATTGGAGGCAGCTTGGAGGCAGTTGAGTCGCCAGATGAAGGAGGAGAGTCCTGAAGGCAGTTAAAACAATACAAGACAGAGTAAGGTTACAAGGCAAGATTGATTAAAATTATGTTTTAATTAAAGAATACCTCAGCTGGTCGTTTCCGTTGAGCCGGAGCATGTGATAACCCGGCCACGAGATCTTCAGAGCCGGCGCTCCGGGTCTGACGTCGGGAGGTGTGCTGTTGCTTTTTCAAAAGGAAATTGGGATCTAAGTGAGCAAGAGGATGAGAGAAGGGGACTTTCCGGACGACCCGCCGTTCTCTGTCTTGTGGAAAGATCTCTGAGTCAGAAATATCAATTACCTCAGGCGCGTTTGCATGGCTCCCTTCCGTTTCATCCGGTGAGAAGTTATTGTCAGTAAGTTGCCTAAGGAAAACGGCCAAGGGAGTCAGGTTTTACCTCCGAGTCATCAGATTCAACCGGCTCCGGAGTGGCGGCTTTCTTTTTCTTCTGAGCCGGAGTTTTCACCTTTGGTTTCCTCACTGGCGGATTAAACTTCTTTTTCCAGAAAGGGGAGTTGGCCTATACATAAGCCGCCAACAAAGGTTAGAAGGTGCAAGACAAACATGACCAGTGGAGGGAAGAAGAATCTTACATCCGGAGCCGGGTTCTTGGTATAAAAGGGCTTCAGCCCAACTTTGTTGCAGGCTTCCTGTTTTTCACCAAGGAGCCCTTTGATCCCAGAGTTGATATCTTCTTCAGTCAAAGGGGTGTTCTTGAAACAAAGAGGGTCATTGGGTTCACCCGTATATTCGCACATGAGCCGGTCACGCCGGCTCAGTGGCATGATCTTCCAACTTACCCAGCAGCGGGTTAAGTCAACACCTGTCAAGCCGTTCGCCAGTAAAGCCTTGACTTTGGTGTAAGCCGGGGCATACTTTGCTCGTTCGGCGGCAGTCATCCGTGCCGGGAGTGGATTGTCACTTGTAAAGCAGAGCCGGGTTGGACGGTAACCCGGCAGGGGATTCTCACCTTCAGGAGTGGTGTCCTTACAATAAAACCAAGTTTTATTCCAGTCTTTGGGATGGCTTGGCAAGGTAGCAAAGGGGTATGGCAGGTCTCTCCGTCTCTGGATTGTAATACCGCCAAGCTCCAAACTGGGCCCAGCCGCCATTTCAGTTTGGCGGTTTGCATAGTGATAGTCGTAGAAGAGGTCAACAGACGGCTCTTCTTGCAGAAAGACTTCACTTAAGACTTGGAACTGGCAAAGGTTGGTGACTGAATTTTGGCCTATGTCCTGGGGATGAATCTTGAAGAAGTGAAGGACGTCTCGAAAGAATTTTGACCCTGGAGGGCAGAACCCACGGAGGATATGATCTGTAAATATGATAATTTCCCCTTCCTTGGGCTCAGGCCTCTTCTCTGGTCCTGGGACTCGCCAGTGTATCACGTCTTTAACCGGCAGCATGCCGGATTCAACAAAATTAAGCAGGAGCTCTTCAGTAACTCCAGAGCTGACCCAGTCGCAGGATGATGGAGCCCTTGACATGACGGCGGGTTATGCTACGAAGATAGAAAGTATGGCGGGTTAGAAGAACACTTGCTGTGTAAGGCAGCTATGGTCAGCATAACAATGAAAGAGTTAAGCCGCCAGAGTAATTGGCGGAAAGCCGCCAAGGCAATGGCGAGTTACGGAAACAAGGCAGTATTGGAAAGAAAACGACTAAGTGCGGATAAACAGATTTTGTATAAAAATGCTACGGCAGCAAGATCTACAGGTGAAGGGAAAATGAAAATATTTATGACCTAAAAATAACAAGTGGGAGAACAGATCAATCTACCAGCAGAGATAAGTGCTATATGGACTTAAAACAAAGGGGCATTGGCCTCGGAGGAATACCCGCAACAGATGGGCAGTGCTATGGGGCATGGAGTGGTGCTTGATGCCACGATGGATGCTGATGAACAGCGACGAACTTTCAAGAACAGCGAAGAACTTGGAACCCTAATGGGGATGAACACAGATCCAACAAGGGCCGGGGGAGATTACCTCCTGGGTGCGGAAGCGCCGGCGAAACTTTGGTTCGATTCAAGTTGAGGCAGCGGCCGGCGATGGAGTTGACGGAGGAGGTCAGTCCACGGCGGCGGAGCTCTGGAGAGACGGGGCTTCGAGCGGGGAGGAAGACGACAGCGACAGGAGAAGAAAGGAAAGGGGCACCACGTGTCCTATTTATAAGGGGGAAGGGCAACCGTGCGCGCGAAAATTGGGGAGGCATAGTAAAGATTGACAGAACGTGGCACCTCGATTTTCGGGATGACCCTTCGGTGAGAAAGATCCGTTGCAAACGTCATGGAATCTTTTCCGAATATTCGATATGACGTCATGGCGGGTTACAAATTGTCTTTCGAAGATGACAGACGTATGAAGACTCGCCGCCAAGTAAGTTGAAGATTGACATGAGCTGGCTCAAATCAACCTGGGGCCTAATGTTGGGGATATAACCCCGTGATAAGACCCGCCCAGGCGGGGCCGGGTCACACCAGGCGGCTCGTAAGCCCAAGACTTGTAAGGTGGGCCGAAAGATCAAGGCCTGGCTGCGTGGCGGCTTGCCAGACGGGCCAAGACGGAGGCCCAGAGACGGAAGATAGCATGCTGATCCGGGTGGCCAAGCCGCCCAGTGGCGGCTTACCCAAGATGGTATGGCAGCTTAGAGACAGAGTAGGACACGTTGTGTGAGTCGGTTTGAGACTCGTGTAACCCGGGGCCTTGACCTCCTATATAAAGGCTAGACCCCGGGGCGGCTTAGACAAGAAACCAAGTTATCGAGAACTAGGTCAAGCAATCCGCTCCCTTGTAATCGATACTCCAGTTAATACAGCACAAGCAGGACGTAGGCTTTTACCTCGACTTGAGGGGCCGAACCTGGGTAAACTCGTGTCCTTCATCCCGATCAACCCCTTTGAGTCCACTACCATGGCGCTGGCCTCGAACCTAAGTCTTCGGACATCTGCCGTGTTAAAACCGCGACAATAGCCATGTGGAATCGAACGGCAGTGAAAAGTTCTGTTGGGTTGAGGAGGTGCAACAAAGCCAACAGCCGCCAATAAAGTGAGGTTCTGGCATTTCGTCATAAGATTACAATGTTGAGCCTCCGTGATAGTATCCACGGGGTAGCTAGGAGACGTGAAGTCAGGCTGAAGGGGCTCCATGGAAGCGACGCTGCTTCTCCGCTGAGATGGCGGGGTAGCTTCTGGGGTAGCTTCGTGCCACTGAGATGGTTGGCTGGCAGCTCGGTGGCTCTTAGCTTCCTCTAGCTTTTGTAGTCTTGCATTGAGCTTCTGAATTTCGCTCAGCTCTGCTTTCCTCTTTCTCTCCCAGCTTCTGTAACCGCCTGGGTCGGGAAACCCAACCTTCCATGAAACGGAGCCTGGTGTGCCTCGTGTTCGTCCAGGGTGCTCAGCATTCCCTAGGGCCTCAGTCAGCTCGTCCTTCTCTCTGTCGGGAATGAACGTCCCTTCCTGCGCTGCGGTGATATACTCCTGAAGCTTGTTCATGGGTATTGCAAGTTGCTCGTTCGTCCAACGGCACTTCCCTGTTTCAGGGTCCAAAGTTCCCCCAACCCCGAAGAACCAAGTCCTTGAACGGTCTGGCCAGTTCAATGTCTGTGGTACGACGTTTTTAGCAATCAGGTCATTCTCAGCTTTGTCCCACAACGGCCGGGCTTTGAGGTAGCCACTTGACCCCATGTGATGGTGATACTGCTTCTTTGCAGCATTGGTCTTGTTTGTCTCTGACATTTTAATACTCTTGTCCGATGTCTTGTAGGCCACAAATGCGGGCCAGTGATCTCTTATCTTCTCAAATCGGCACGTGAATACTGGAGTCTTCCCTTTGTCGGCAAACTTTGATTTCAACTCATTCTTCCACCTCCTGAATAGATCTGCCATCTTCTTAAGAGCACACGCCTTGACCAGTGGCTCTATAACTGGCTTATTCGGATCCTCCTCTGGCGGTAGGATGAAATTTGCCTTCAGCGCGGTCCAAAGATCATCTTTCTGTCTATCGGTGACATAATCAGCTTCAGGGGCGCCGTCCTTAGGCTTATTCCATTGCTTGATGCTGATCCGGATGTCGTCCCTAACAATAGCTCCGCACTGAGCAGAAAATGCGTCCTTGGTCCACTTGGGTTCAATCGGATGGCCATCGTGCGCGACTGCTGTGATCGTGAACCTTTCATCCTTGCGCAACCTCTTCTTCGGGCCTCATCTCGTTACCGAAGTTTGGCTCGATCCGAAGGGCTATAAAAGAAGAAAGAAGAGTTAATTAATATATGTACATACCAAAACAATTAATGCATCAATTAGCTAGTCAGCACAGGCTTAATTAATATATATACCTCGCCGGACTTTGCAACAGCTCCCTCCTCCGTTCGGTCACCGGAGCGGTCATCATGGTCTCCTTCTTCCTCCGGCATTCGGTCACCGGAGCCATCATGATCATGTCCTTCCTCCTCCATTGTTCGATCACCGGAGCCGTCATCCTCTCCTTCCAGACCATCGGTGTCGTTGAGAAACGACAAGATATCACGTCCGCCGCCGTGGATTATGTCCCCCAACAACTGTTCTTGTTCCAAGTCTCTTGGATCCATAGTTTCTGCAAATATTACAACATGGCAATTAATATACAAACATGAATGTCCGACATCCGAACCGCCTCTCTCATGAATGTCCGACGTCCGGTTTGGGGTGGCCTCGACAACACTTCTAGGGTAGGGACGGGAGGGGTAGGAGATCGACAACGCTCTTTCTTCTAGGGTTTGGGTGGCCTCGAGAGTTTATCGGGTAGGGACGGGAGGGGGTAGGAGATCGACAACGCTCTTTCTTCTAGGGTTTGGGTGGCCTCGAGAGTTTATCGGGTAGGGACGGGAGGGGTAGGAGATCGACAACGCTCTTTCTTCTTTTGCACATCCATAATGGGGGCATTCTTGCTAAATCTATATTACCGGAGTTTTCTGTATGAATTTTTTTTCTAGGGTTTGGGTGGCCTCGAGAGTTGGTCGCCCGGTATATCGAGAGGGGGGTGAACATTTTACCTTAGTAACTTAGAAAAAAAATGTTATCGGGGAGGGGGTATATCGACCCCCCCCCTCCCCCCTCATGTCGAAGTTATCGGGGAGGGGGTATATCGACAACGACATACATTCCGGATAACATATACACATATATACATGAACATATATACATATACATGAAAAAAACATATACATGACTTTTTACATGAACATATACACACATATACATGAACATATATACATATACATGAAAAAAAATATACATGACATTTTACATGAACATATACACACATATACATGAACATATACATATACATGAAAAAAAACATATACATGGCCGGAAAGGGGGGGGCTCACTGGGGTGGGCGGCGATGGCTGGAGGCCGGCGACGAGGACGGCGGGCTCGGGGCGGCACGCGGTGACGGGGACGAGGACGGCGGGCGCTCGGGGAGGCGACGACGATGAGGACGGCGGGCTCGGGGAGGCGACGACGCGGCGACGGGGAGGCAACGGCGACGACTGGGACGGCGGGCTCGGGGAGGCGACGACGACGAGGACGGCGGGCTCGGCGACGGAGACGACGCGGCGACGTCGGGGAGGCGACGGCGACGACGGGGACAGCGGGCTCGGGGAGGCGACGACGACGAGGACGGCGGGCTCGGCGACGGCGACGACGCGGCGACGGGGAGGCGACAGCGACGACGAGGACGGCAGGCTCGGGGAGGCGACGACGCGGCGACGGGGAGGCGGCGGCGACGACGGGGAGGCGGGCTCGGGGTAACTGGTAGATGAAAACCTGAAATTTTCCAAGGGTTTTCTTATATACAAGAAGCATTGGTCCCGGTTGGTGGCACCAACCGGGACCAATGCCCACCTTTAGTCCCGGTTGGTGCCACCAACCGGGACCAAAGGTCTCTTTTCAGCAGCCCAAAGGGCGGGAAGCAGAGACCTTTGGTCCCGGTTGGTGGCACAAACCGGGACCAAAGGTGCGCATTGGTCCCGGTTGGTGCCACCAACCGGGACCAATGGCCTTGCACAGCGGCGTAGTGGTGGGAGTTTAGTCCCACCTCGCTACTTGAGAGCGCCGAGCACCTGTTTATAAGCCCCGCTACCTCTTCCCTCTCGAACTCCTCTGAACCGCAGGCCTATGGGCCTAATCTGACACTGCTATGCCTGTGGGCCTGCTGGGCCTACTGCGGGCCTGAATCCTGGCTCAACTATCTTGGTTTCTAGTCGTATTCAGGCTGTGGTGGCCCAGTAGGTGGCATTTTTTCTGTTTATTTGTTTTCTTTTTTGCTTTTTTTTCAGTTTTCCAGTGATTCTTTTTGCTGTTAGGTCACAAAATTATAGACTTTCTGTTAGTGCCATTAATTTTTATATTTGAATAGTTTAAATTTGAATTCTTTTAAATTTGTGTGAATAACTATACTATAAAAATAGATTTTGGAGTGATTCTTTTTCCTGCTATTTAATATTATTGTGTTTTATCATTATATTAAATTTGGTAATTTTTAGGTTATTTTCAATGTCTGTTTTAATCAAGAACAGATTTTGTTATTTTAGTTTGCTATTAAAGTTTGTAACTAAAAATTTCTTTATGAAAATTCTTTTTGCCGTTAATGTTTTGAACAGAAAATACTTTGATAATTTTAGTTGCATAAATTTTATATAATTTTAGTTTAAAAAATACTAGAGGTTTATAAAAGCTTTTTAGTTGATTCCTTTTGCTATTAGAGTTTTATAAAAGCACTACAAATGAACTCTGAAAAGCTTGAAAGTTGGCATGGTATCATCATTTCACCCACATAGCATGTGCTAAAAAGTTGAGAGGGTTCCGGCAAAAACTGGATGCACTTCGTGTACAAAACGGGCAATCTCTTTCGAAGTATCAGGGTTTCGAACGAAAACTCATCTGTTACAAAGGGATTTCATTTTTTTGAACTTATTTGAACTCCAGACTTTTTGTGTGTTCAAAATGCACCATTCTAAGCCACATCATCAAATTTTAACCCTTTTTGACTTCATTTGTTATTTTTCATGCATTTACTGATTTTTTTGAGCTAAATGACCCTGAAATTGAAAAGCACTTCAAATGAACTCTGAAAAGGTTGAAAGTTGGCATGGTATCATCATTTCACCCACATAGCATGTGCTAAAAAGTTGAGAGGGTTACGGCAAAAACTGGATGCACTTCGTGTACAAAACGGACAATCTCTTTCGAAGTATCAGGGTTTCGGACGAAAACTCATCTGTTACAAAGGGATTTCATTTTTTTGAACTTATTTGAACTCCATACTTTTTGTGTGTACAAAATGCACCATTCGAAGCCACATCATCAATTTTCAACCCTTTCTGACTTCATTTGGTATTTTTCATGCATTTACTGATTTTTTTGAGCTAAATGACCCTGAAATTGAAAAGCACTTCAAATGAACTCTGAAAAGGTTGAAAGTTGGCATGGTATTATCATTTCACCCACATAGCATGTGCTAAAAAGTTTACTGGGTTACGGCAAAAACTGGATGCACTTCGTGTACAAAACGGACAATCTCTTTCGAAGTATCAGGGTTTCGGACGAAAACTCATCTGTTACAAAGGGATTTCATTTTTTTGAACTTATTTGAACTCCATACTTTTTGTGTGTTCAAAATGCACCATTCAAAGCCACATCATCAATTTTCAACCCTTTCTGACTTCATTTGGTATTTTTCATGCACTTACTGATTTTTTTGAGCTAAATAACACTGAAATTGAAAAGCACTTCAAATAAACTCTGAAAAGGTTGAAAGTTGGCATGGTATCATCATTTCACCCACATAGCATGTGCTAAAAAGTTGAGTGGGTTACGGCAAAAACTGGATGCACTTCGTGTACAAAACGGACAATCTCTTTCGAAGTATCAGGGTTTCGGACGAAAACTCATCTGTTACAAAGGGATTTCATTTTTTTGAACTTATTTGAACTCCATACTTTTTGTCTGTTCAAAATGCACCATTCAAAGCCACATCATCAATTTTCAACCCTTTCTGACTTCATTTGGTATTTTTCATGCACTTACTGATTTTTTTGAGCTAAATAACACTGAAATTGAAAATCACTTCAAATGAACTCTGAAAAGGTTGAAAGTTGGCATGGTATCATCATTTCACCCACATAGCATGTGCTAAAAAGTTGAGTGGGTTACGGCAAAAACTGGATGCACTTCGTGTACAAAATGGACAATCTCTTTCGATGTATCAGGCTTTCGGACGAAAACTCATCTGTTACAAAGGGATTTCATTTTTTTGAACTTATTTGAACTCCATACTTTTTGTGTGTTCAAAATGCACCATTCAAAGCTACACCATCAATTTTCAACCCTTTCTGACTTCATTTGGTATTTTTCATGCACTTACTGATTTTTTTGAGCTAAATAACCCTGAAATTGAAAAGCACTTCAAATGAACTCGTACCCTTTGTAAGTCATTACAGTCGAACATGGTCCCCTGGCCAACGAGTACAGCTCATCAGAAACAGTGTTGTCACGCATGAGACGTGTTTGCAACCAACTGCCGAAAGTCCTGATGTGTTCACATGTAATCCAGTCGTCACACTGCTCCGGGTGTTTGGAGCGCAGAATATTGTTGTGTTCATCGACATACGGGGTCACCAAGGTAGAATTCTATAAAACTGTGTAGTGTGCTTGAGACCAAGAATGGCCGTCCCTACATATTATTGAGTCCGCTCCTAGCGTGCCTTTTCCAGTCAGTCTCCCCTCATACCGCCATTGAGGGAGACCAATCTTCTTAAGGTCAGGAATGAAGTCAACACAAAACCCAATGACATCCTCTGTTTGATGGCCCATGGAGATGCTTGCTTCTGGCCTAGCGCGGTTACGAACATATTTCTTTAAGACTCCCATGAACCTCTCAAAGGGGAACATATTGTGTAGAAATACAGGGCCCAGAACGACAATCTCGTCGACTAGATGAACTAGGACGTGCATCATGATATTGAAGAAGGACGGTGGGAACACCAGCTCGAAACTAACAAGACATTGCACCAAATCACTCCTTAACCTTGACAGGATTTCTGGATCGATCACCTTCTGAGAGATTGCATTGAGGAATGCACATAGCTTCACAATGGCTAATCGAACGTTTTTCGGTAGAAGCCCCCTCAATGCAACCGGAAGCAGTTGCGTCATAACGTTCATACATAGTTCTCATTATTGAACAACATATAGCTCTCTAGAGCATCTAATTAAAACATACATTGAAACTATAAAATTTAAATGCAACAACAAATGCGATCATAACCGCAACTAAGGTACCAATTGATCCAACAGCATAATGATACCAAGCCTCAGTATGAATGGCATATTTTCTAATCTTTCTAATCTTCAAGCGCATTGCATCCATCTTGATCTTGTGATCGTCGACGACATCGGAAACATGCAACTCCAACTTCATCTTCTCCTCTTTCAAGTAATTGTTTTCTTTTTCAACCAAATTTAACTTCTCGACAAGAATTTCTATGTCGGTTGGAATTTCCGGTTCACATACCTCCTAGATTAAAAAATATATGTCACGTTGGTCGGCATAATTGTCATAAACACTAAATAAAACAAATAGTTATAAAAGATAATATATACCACATCCGAATCATAGACCGGACGAGGGCCGACGTGGGCGGATACCATGACCATGGCACTATATAATAACAAACAATAATAAAAGTAAGAAAATTACACAAGTATCTATCTAAATGATACAAGTAAGAATTTTTTTCTTTTAGAAAGAAGATAAGAAGAAGAGGCTAACCACGGTGGTGCCGGCGCCGAGATGGACGCGGGCGATCGACGGCGGTGAGGACGGGGATGGGACAGGATGGACCGCCAAACCTAAACAAATCTTGAGAAAAATGGAGCTTGGACAAGGAGCTTCGAGAGGAGAAAGCTTAAGTGTGGCTCGGGCATTTCATCGAACATCTCATGTGCATAAGATGTGAGCTAGAGCACCACAAAGCTCTCCCCTCGCCGGCCAGAAAAACAGAGCAATGTGGAGTGCTCTGCTCGCTGGCGGGGGGTATATATAGGCATCTCATTGGTCCCGGTTCGTGACTGGAACCGGCACTAAAGGACCCCCTTTGGTCCCGGTTCCAACCACGAACCGGGACCAATGGTTGTGGGCCAGGAGCGAGGCACACTGGTCCCGGTTCGTGTCTGGAACCGGGACCAAAGGGTCCAGACGAACCGGGACCAATGCCCCACGAGGCCCGGCCGGCCCCCTGGCCTCACGAACCGGGACCGTTGCCCCCATTGGTCCCGGTTCGTGACTGAACCGGGACTAATGGGCTAGCCCGGCCTGGACCAATGCCCTGTTATGTACTAGTGGCCGCAGCTGCGCCGGTGACCAGGGGACCCTGTTGACGGCGGCAACACCGTAGAGCGCGGCCACATGAGGTCGAGGATGCACTTGGGCATCGACTGGGTCGACGGCGGCAACAACACTGAGCGCGTCCACAAATAGTTGATCTTGGCTCGGGCAGCACGTCGGCGGCAGATTGGTTAACTATTTGTTCAAGATTGATCTATAATGTTTTGAAGCATGGATTGTATGATTTTACATGTGTATTTGGTAAAGATTCTGCTATATGTTTTTACTCTGGTTTATTTCAAATTTTGGACAAATTTTGGTGAAATTTCAAATTTTGTTTTGTCATTTTCGTCTGAATTTTTCCTAAAAATATCCGAAAAACCGAATTTCGCCCATTTCGCCCGGGCCCGGTAAAATTTGCATAACGAAATCCGAAACCTTGGGTGGGATCCGTCGTGTGGTGAAAGTCCTCCGCGTGAGGTGTTGTCTCGATGGCGTAAGATTGGTTCACGCTGTTTTTTCACGGGAAGAGGAAAAGATGGTAGAGCAACATTGTGGGCCTTATCTCTTTAGGTTTCTTTTTTGTAAGGCTTTATTTCCTACCGCCGTGAAAGGATGGCTTTCAAAGAAATCAATCTTTTCTTTGGGCCTAGATTTGTTGTACAGCTGTCGTAGTTCCTAAAAGGAATGATGCACAGTCGTAAAGGATTTTGGGCCTTTTATGGTCGAACTGAGCAGAATTTTGACCGAGAATTATAAGGGTTAATCTACACCGTAATAACTCGGACCTACCAGATTAATGGCTCATAAAATCTAATTAACGTGGGAATTTCTAGGGAGTCTAGGATTACTATAGGTATAGATGTAGATAGATAGACAAGTTTGAACATGAAAAATAATTCCTAGCCGCACTGCCGTGCATTAATTGCATGCTATCCTATCTTGTCATCTTATCCTGCCACAAACAGCGATAAGCCACTTTTTTTGGCTCTTGTGGTTGCTTCAAGATGGGGTTGAAACCCAACATGCGTCGGATGGTTGTTTGCAAGTACCCCGGGGAAGGCTTATTTTGTAATATTTTTGTGTGGGGTTCTTTCTGAAATTTTTCTGGACACATGTCCCGGTCGTTCCGGTAGTTTCTCCTGTGCAGTTGCACTCTGTGGTATGGATTAATATAATGTTTGTTGTTAGAAAAAAACATGGGCAATTGCCTTTATAAGCGACAGACATTGTATGCAGCTGAGCCATAACAACCCAAGCATAATTGCAAGAGCAAACATGATGAATGCCCACGCCAACCTAGCTCTGGCCGCTTTGTCATTCCCAGCCCACATGCCCAACTCTAAATTCTCCAGCATCCGATCATGATGCACCCGACGCCCACGCCTTCCACTCTCAATGGCGGCACATCCACCAATCCGAACTCTCCCAACACAGATCACAATGAACACCCCTGTCAGTGGCGGCGCGGAGCGAGCCGGCATCTCCAGCACGGACCGCTTCCGCATGATTGACTTCCACCACGTCGAGTTTTGGTGTGCCGATGCCGCCTCCGCTGCCGGACGCTTCTCCTTCGGGCTCGGCGTGCCACTTGCCGCAGAGTCCAACCTCTCCACGGGGAACACTGCGCATGCCTCCCACCTACTCCACTCGCGCTCGGGCTCTCTCGCGCTCCTCTTCAGTGCCCCATATGCACAGGGCGACGCGGTCACCGCATCGGTGCCCTCCTTCGACGCAGACGCCGCACGCCGCTTTACCGCAGATCACGGCCTGGCGGTGCGCGCCGTGGCCGTCCGTGTCCCCGACGCCGCCGAGGCCTTCCGCACGAGCGTCGACGCTGGAGCGCGCCCGTCCTTTGCCCCTGCTGAGCTTGGCGGAGGTCCAGCTCTACGGAGACGCCGTTCTCCGCTTCGTGAGCTACCCAGACGACAAGGCCATACCCTTCTTGCCGGTGTTTGAGAGCGTCCCCAGCTCCGGGGCTACACCAGACTATGGGCTCACACGGTTCGACCACATCGTCGGCAACGTCCCTCACCTGACTCCGGTCGCTGCATACATAGCCGGGTTCACAGGGTTCCACGAGTTCTCTCGCTTCACTGGGGACCAGGTGGGCACGGCCGAGAGCTCCCTGAACGTCGTGGTGCTCGCCAACAATTCAGAGACCGTGCTGCTCACCGTCACCGACCCAGTGCACGGCACCAAGCGCCGGAGCCAGGTACAGACGTACCTGGACCACCATGGCCGCTCAGGCGTGCAGCACCTGGCGATGGCCAGCGACGACGTGCTCGGCGCGTTAAGGAAGATTCGTGGACGGTCCGCCATGGGCGGCATTGAGCTGCTGCCACCGCCGCCGGCCAGCTACTATGACGATGTAAGGCGGCTCGCCGGGGACGTGCTGTCGGAAGCACAGATTAAGGAGTGCCAGGAGCTAGGCGTACGGGTGGACAAGGATGAGCATGGAGGTGTTGTGCTCCAAATCTTCACAAAGGTGGCGGGGGACAGGTGAGATGACCTAGCAAGCTAATTGTTCCACTCATGTCATTTGTACTACGAAACCAACAAGGAATATAACCAGACCAAAATATTATATTTTTTGTATATTCACATGTATGCAGTTCTACCTTCTAATTAATGGTTCGAAAAAAATCTTGTATTGTGTGCAGGCCAACCTTGCTCTTGGAGTTTATCCAAAGGATCGGATGCATGGAGAAGGACGAGAACGGGCAGGAATACCAGAGGGGTGGCTGCGGTGGATTTGGCCTGGGTAACGTCACTGAGCTGTTCAAGTCCATCGAGGACTATGAAAAGTCCCTTGACGCTTCTGCACACCTGGCCGCCTAACAACACAATGGTTCAACACTCAGGGCTTCGCATCTTTTTGGATGGCAACTTAAGGGGCTTTCTCAAACCTTTGTTGGTAATCAAGTCCGTTTAGATCTACGTATTGGTAATCAAGTCCGTGCAGGTGTATGAGGGATCATGTCGTTACTCATGTCTAGTTGCAGTGTCTTCATTAAATAAAGTACTGTTCCATCCTGCAAAAAATGCTGTCACCAAGAATTGTATCTGAGAGATCTCACTGTAATTCTTAGTTCGAAGAGTTATTTTGTAGTTCCTTGGATGTTTGATTCAAAGCAATGTACTTGTAACTAGAGGATACCCCGCGTTGGTTCATGAATATTTGGGTTGATAGTATGAGAATCAAAATTAAAAACACATATGACTTATATTATATTTGATTATGTATAGTTGTACCCATATTTCTTGAATCTAATAAATAGAAGAGTGAATTCCGGTTTTTACCCCCTATTTGACATTTTTGACACTAATTACCCCATTTAGCAATATTTCATTCGTTTTACCCCATTTAGCAAAAGTTTTGCCACATTTTACCCTGTTTAAAATTTTGTGTGTGTCCTGACGGGTGTTACGGGCTTTGTACCAAATATGACAATAAAGGCAGGCAGTTCTACATGTATTAACTTCGTACCGGTCAACATATTTGCTACCTAGGTATTAAGATATGTAGATGCATCAGATTTAGTAAAGTAGTATATTTACACCCGTTTTAATCTGATCCACAAAATCATGCAAATTAAGGTCGCATGTGATAATATTGAAGAAAAACATAGATGATTTCAGATTATATCGGTAATAGTTTCTCCTAATTTTTCTCAATGGTAACATGCTACACTGATCATATTTGTTACCTAGGTATTCAGATATCTAGGGGAGAAGATTGCTGTACTGGCACCCGCCCACTCCAACGATCGCCAGCAGCCACGCCTCTTGCTTGCCGCTCTTCGCCAACGTCGTCCTACCCCCTCCTAACAAAGGAGGCAATGGTTTGGGACAGGATCGTGTGTGCAATTGGAAGGAATGCGAACGATGCGTGCCGTGAATATTGGAGGCCAGCATGGTGCGGTCCTACTCGGGAGTTGTTCGTTGGATGCGAGCGACCTGCTCTGGTGCGATCATATCATGCTGGGCTGGTCGGGTGAATCTGCGAGGATCGGTTCAGCAGGAAGAAAAATAGTCAGGAAAAACTCATCGATGTGGCATGCCAGTTGGGCCTGACAATTGGGACCTGCCGGTCAGAACGCACACAAAATTTTAAACAGGGTAAATTGTGAAAGCACTTTCGCTAAATGAGGTAAAACGGATGAAATCCCGCTAAATGGGGGTAATTATTGTCAAAAATATCAAAATAGGTTGTAAAAACTGGAATTCACTCTAAATAGAATAACGGAATGGAAAACATCTTTGCATGTATACACTACTACAGGAATGCCTAGCAGTGACGGGCGGAAAAAGGCTATCAGTGACGGGTGAGGCTTTCAGGGGCGCCCGCCAATGACCTCCTTCCACTGCTAATATGTCATCTGTGGTGGCCGGGCGCCCGCTACTGGTGACAGTTGTAGCAGTGGCGGCCAAATTAGAGCGTCGGCCACTGATAGCTTACACATGCAAATTAAAAATTACGCAGCCACGGTAAGATTTTTGCTGCCATGGCTGCGTTTTGCGTAATATCAATATCAAATATTGCAGTACGCTGGAACATTACATTGATTGCGATAAGAAAATACGATACATTAACCAATAGCTAATTGTTATCAGTCATTACTAAAAACACACCAACTAATTGTTATCATCCTAACTAGCTAGCTAGCTAACCAGCACATAGACATAGTAGCCAAAATACGATCGATAGGGTCAGCTACTATGACGATGTAAGGCGGCTCGCCGGGGACGTGCTGTGGGAAGCACAGATTAAGGAGTGCCAGGAGCTAGGCGTACGGGTGGACAAGGATGAGCATGGAGGTGTTGTGCTCCAAATCTTGACAAAGGCGGCGGGGGACAGGTGAGATGACCTAGCAAGCTAATTGTTCCACTCATGTCATTTGTACTACGAAACCAACAAGGAATATAACCAGACCAAAATCTTATATTTTTTGTATATTCACATGTATGCAGTTCTACCTTCTAATTAATGGTTCGAAAAAAATCTTGTATTGTGTGCAGGCCAACCTTGCTCTTGGAGTTTATCCAAAGGATGGGATGCATGGAGAAGGACGAGAACGGGCAGGAATACCAGAGGGGTGGCTGCGGTGGATTTGGCCTGGGTAACGTCACTGAGCTGTTCAAGTCCATCGACACTAGTAGGAAAACCCCCATTTGTCCCGGTTCGTAAGGGCCTTTTGTCCCGGTTCTGGAACCGGGACTAAAGGGTCGGGACTAAAGCCCAAAACCTTTAGTCCCGGTTCGCTTACGAACCGGGACCAAAAGCCGTCCACGTGGCCGCCGCGGGGAGCCCGGGCAGGAGGACCTTTAGTCCCGGTTTGTCACACCAACCGGGACCAAAAGGCACTGGGTTTTTGTTTTTTTTTTGAAAGGGGAGTTTAGGGGGTGTTGTAGGGTTAATTGAGGTGTTTCATATTATGTTAGCTAGCTAATAGAGAGAAGTGTCCTCTCTTTCTCCGTGCTTGGTCGACGCTAGCTACTATAGAGAGAACTCGACACGCTTGCTAGTAAGCAAATGAAGGAACCATTAAGTACACAAGATCGTCATGAACATATACACAGAGAAGTGATCGACCTCTCTTTCTCCGAGAGATTGGTCGAACAACAAGTTTTCGTATATCTATCCGACGCTACTAGCTACATATATACAATATAAGATCTCTTACAATCCCTAACATCTAATGTCAAATTCCAGATGGTATTCTCCGGCTTTATTTATGACGTGGTCAAGAAAGAATCCCGCCAATTCCTCTTCAATTGCTCGTATGCGATCATGTGGTAGGAGTTCATCCCACATCTGCCACGTCTAATTTGAAGAAGGGGGTCAATACATATATATGAATGAAACTCAACACAAATCATGGTAATAAAATAAAGTTGTGAATATTATTGCTTACGTACTTGAAATTGTTTTTCAGAGTAGCCCCGCTTAGGGGTCGTCGCGTTGTAGATGAACTCGCAAACGTAGTATCCACAAAAATCATTCCCTTTTTCCTGCCACAAGCACTTTACGAGAAATAGAGTTCAATCAAACTGATAATCAAGCATGATAAATGGTATTGATGGAACTAGAATCAATGGGAGATGCGCGGAACTAGCTAGTAGTACTTACTTTCGGGTATGTAAATCGCAGCTCCCTCGGCAGGGCCGGAACAATTGCGGTGAACTCTTTCCAAACCCTGCCAGACAAACAAAATAATTACTTGATATCAGGAAATGAACAAAGTTGCCGATATGACGCAATAATGATCGATTGAACTTACTTCTGGAGCATTTCAGTTATGCCCGCATATTCCTGGGGATCTTTTCGTTTCGAGTCTAAGACGATTACTACTCCCCGCTCAAGCTTAATCTCTAGCAAAATAAAGTGGTACCTGCGCACGCATGCATAACTCATCAATTACATTACTATAACCTCGAGTAATAAGGGAAACCGAATATGCACAAGACAGTAACACTCACTGGCAGTTATAAGGAAAGAGTATTGTCCCTTTGTTTTGATTTTTAAGCAACGATTGTAGCAAGTTGTCCTCGGTGTCTGTGACATTGTTTTTAACCGTATACTCATGTATGATATCTGGGTTAATGAACCCAATGTCATACATTTGTGCTTTTCTGCATTCGACGATCTTCAATCTGCATAATATAGTGAGGATAATTATATATACATGCAATGAAAGAGCTGAGCTATATATAGAGAGAGACTTAATTACAGAAGTAGTACTTACAGACAGTAGCAAGTCACGATTGTTTTGTCGATGGCCTTTTGATTGTATAACTGGAATATCTCCTCAAAATCAACATTCAACTGATCCATTCCAACAAGGTCGTGCTCCTCTTTAATCATCAGCGTCAAAGAATCCCTCCCTGACTCGCGGCAGGTTTTCATGTACCATTCATGCAATGTTCGCATCATCGTTGTTAGAGGAGGATGATCAGGTTTCACGAGAGGATGCCCGTACCGGTACTTGAATTCGTCCACCTCCAACGGCTCAAACTGTACATCATCGCTCAGGTAATCACCAGGATTGGTACCGGGCAGCATCCCCGGATGATTAGCGACGATATCGCTAGACACCTTGAGCGGGGGGCACGATTGGTTCGCCTGTTCGCCGAGCTGGGGAATTTTTTTCCCACTTCTTCGTTTTGCTAACCTTGCATCACTGGAAGTACTTCCCGACCGCCGCGCGTCTTGATATATCTTTTTAACACAGCGGTCATAGTTGGAATCCGGCGGCGGCGGTGGTGGTCGCTTCAGGGCATCGATAGTGCGCATCACTTTCACCGGATCTAGCTTCTCCTTCGGAGGTGCAGTTTTCTTCGCAAAATGTGCCCTCAATTGCTCCTGACATATCTCCTCGTTTTCAGACTCGGTCCTCTCATATGGTAACTTTTCCATAGGCTTGAGAGATGGACCGTATCTGTATCCCCTCCCGCCTCTTCTTGTACTGCTAGCCGCCGGAGCGGCGGCGTCTCTCTTCCGTCGTTGCTTACGAGGCGGAGCAGGAGGCGGAGTGCTCCGACGCGCCGGAGGAGCCGGAGCGGCGGCGTCTGTCTTCTGCCGTTGCCGACGAGGCTGAGGAGGAGGCGTACTGCTCCGACGTGCCGGAGTAGGCGAAGGAGGAGGCGGAGGGCCCTCACGCGTCGGAGTAGGCGAAGGAGGAGGCGGAGTGCCCTCACGCGTCGGAGGAGCCGGAGAAGGAGGCGGTGTGCCCTGATCATTCGTCGTCGTCGTCGGAGGAGGAGGAGGCGGAGAGCCCTGATTCGCCTGAGGAGGAGGAGGAGGCGGAGGAGGCGTCCAATTTGGAAGCTTGATGTACTCCTTCTGCCATAGACATGTACTCCTCAGAGCACGAGCCAGCTTATTCTCTCCTTCACCTGTAGGCTGGTCAAGCTCGAGCTCCTCGAATCCCTCAATTACTTCATCCACCATCACAACAGCATAGCCATGTGGAATCGGTGAGCAGTGAAAAGTTCCGTTGGGTTGAGGAGGTGCAACAGAGCCGACAGCCGCCTTCAAAGTGAGGTTCCGCCATTTCGTCATGAGCTCGCAATGTTGAGCCTCCATGATAGTATCCACGGGGTAGATAGGAGCCGTGAAGTCAGGCTGAACGGGCTCCGTGGAAGCGACGCTGCTTCTCCGCTGAGATGGCGGGGTAGCTTCTGGGGTAGCTTCGTGCCGCTGAGATGGTTGGCCGATAGCTCGCTGGCTCTCAGCTTCCTCTAGCTTTTGTAGTCTTGCATTCAGCTTCTGAATTTCGCTCAGCTCCGCTTTCCTCTTTCTCTCCCGGCTTCTGTAACCGCCTGCGTCGGGAAACCCAACCTTCCACGGAACGGAGCCTGGTGTGCCTCGTGTTCGTCCAGGGTGCTCAGCATTCCCTAGGGCCTCAGTCAGCTCGTCCTTCTCTCTGTCGGGAATGAACATCCCTTCCTGCGCTGCGGTGATATACTCCTGAAGCTTGTTCATGGGTATTGCAAGTTGCTCGTTCGTCCAACGGCACTTCCCTGTTTCAGGGTCCAAAGTTCCCCCAACCCCGAAGAACCAAGTCCTTGAATGGTCTGGCCAGTTGAATGTCTATGGTACGACGTTTTTAGCCATCAGGTCATTCTCAGCTTTGTCCCACAACGGTCGGGCTTTGAGGTAGCCACCTGACCCCGTGTGATGGTGATACTGCTTCTTTGCAGCATTGATCTTGTTTGTCTCTGACATTTGTTTACTCTTGTCCGATGTCTTGTAGGCCACAAATGCGGGCCAGTGATCACCTATCTTCTCAAATCGGCCGGTGAATTCTGGAGTCTTCCCTTTGTCGACAAACTTTGATTTCAACTCATTCTTCCACCTCCTGAATAGATCTGCCATCTTCTTAAGAGCACACGCCTTGACCAGTGGCTCTATAACTGGCTTATTCGGATCCTCCTCTGGCGGTAGGGTGAAATTTGCCTTCAGAGCGGTCCAAAGATCATCTTTCTGTCTATCGGTGACATAATCACCATCAGGGGCGCGGTCCTTAGGCTTATTCCATTGCTTGATGCTGATCGGGATGTAGTCCCTAACAATAGCTCCGCACTGAGCAGAAAATGCGTCCTTGGTCTGCTTGGGTCCAATCGGATGGCCATCCCGCGTGAGTGCTGTGATCGTGAACCTTTCTTCCTTGCGCAACCTCTTCTTCGGGCCTCGTCTCGTTACCGAAGTTTGGCTCGATCCGGAGGGCTATAAAAGAAGAAAAAAGAGTTAATTAATATATGTACATACCAAAACAATTAATGCATCAATTAGCTAGTCAGCACAGGCTTAATTAATATATATACCTCGCCGGACTTTGCAACAGCTCCCTCCTCCGTTCGGTCACCGGAGCCGTCATCATGGTCTCCTTCTTCCTCAGGCATTCGGTCACCGGAGCCATCATGATCATGTCCTTCCTCCTCCATTGTTCGATCACCGGAGCCGTCATCCTCTCCTTCCAGACCATCGGTGTCGTTGAGAAAGGACAAGATATCACGTCCGCCGCCGTTGATTATGTCCCCCAACAACTGTTCTTGTTCCAAGTCTCTTGGATCCATAGTTTCTGCAAATATTACAACATGGCAATTAATATACAAACATGAATGTCCGACGTCCGGTTTGGGGTGGCCTCGACAACACTTCTAGGGTAGGGACGGGAGGGGGTAGGAGATTGACAACGCCTTTCTTCTAGGGTTTGGGTGGCCTCGAGAGTTTATCGGGTAGGGACGGGAGGCCTCGAGAGTTGGTATCGAGGGACGGGAGGCCACAATTACCGGAGTTTTCTGTATGAATTTTTTTTTCTAGGGATTGGGTGGCCTATCGATCGACCCCCCCTCCCCCCTCATGTCAAAGTTATCGGGGAGGGGGTATATCGACAACGACATACATTCCGGATAACATATACACACATATACATACATATACATGAACATATATACATATACATGAAAAAAACATATACATGACTTTTTAATTACATCTCATTTATCTATATATATTTTAATTCCCCGTCGCCCTCTACATGAACATATATTTTAATTCCGGATAACATATACACACATATACACACATATACATGAACATATATTCATATACATGAAAAAAACATGAACATACTTCTCATCTCCACATGACCATTTATCTATCTATCTCATCTCCACATGAACATACATCTCATTTATATATATATATCATCATATCATATATATATATATATCATCATATAAACAACAGAAAAATTAATTGTTTCCAACAGAGCAGTTGCAGATGGCTTGAGGCCGGCGACGAGGTGTGCTCGGGGGCACGCGGCGACGGGGAGCAGGGGACCATGGGAAAGGGGGCTCACTGGGGGGGCGCGGCGATGGCTTGAGGCCGGCGACGAGGCCGGCGACGAGGACGGCGGGCTCGGGGGGGCACGCGCGCGGAGACGGCGAGGAGGGCGCGACGGCGAGGGCTCGGGGGAAGGCGGGGTGCTCACTGGGGGCGGCGATGGGAGAGGGCGACGGCGACGAGGAGGCGCGGCGACGAGGAGCGGGCGGCGACGGGGCTGGGCGGCGACGGCGACAGCGACGATGGGAGAGGGCGACGGCGACAGCGACTACGGGAGAGGGCGACGGCGACAGCAACGATGGGAGAGGGCGACGGCGACAGCGACGATGGGAGAGGGCGACGGCGACGAGGTGCGGGCGACGACGGCGACAGCGACGAGGAGCAGCCGGGCGGCGTCGGGGGAGATGTGAGAATTTGGGGAAAAATTCCTAAGCGGTGGCTTATATAGCAAAGCCTTTAGTCCCGGTTGGTGCCACCAACCGGGACCAATGCCTCCCTTTCGTCCTGGTTGGTGCCACCAACCGGGACCAAAGGTCTCTTTTCGTCAGCCCAAAGGGCGGGAAACAGGGACCTTTGGTCCCGGTTGGTGGCACCAACCGGGACCAAAGGGTGGTGCTGCCCGGGGCCAAATTTCTAGTCCCACCTCGCTAGCCGATAGAGCTCGAGAGTGGTTTATAAGCGCTGCTGCGCATACCCTCTCGAGCTCCTCTCATCTGCAGGCCTCCGGGCCTAATCCGTCACTGCGTGTGGGCCTATTGGGCCTTCTGCGGGCCCAGTAGGTGGCATTTTTTTAAAAAAAAATCCAGTTTTTTGTTTTGTTTTTTGCTTTATTTATTTTTTTAATTTTTTTCAAGTATTTTTCTTCTACTATTTTAGTTCATTCTTTTAAACAAATAAATACTTCGATAATTTTAGTTGCATTTATTTATTTTTGTTTTGTTTTTTGCTTTATTTATTTTTGTTTTATTTTTTGCTTTATTTATTTCCAGTGTGTTTTATCATTATATTCTTTTTGCTATTAATGTTTTGAACAAAAAAATACTTTGATAATTTTAGTTGCATAATTTTTATATAATTATAGTTTCAAAAATACTAGAGGTTTATAAAAACTTTTTAGTTGATTCTTTTTTGAACTCCACTCCCACGATGTTTTGAAAGAAATTAAAAGGCACTTCAAATGAACTCTGAAAAGGTTGAAAGTTGGCATGGTATCATCATTTCACCCACATAGCATGTGCTAAAAAGTTGAGTGGGTTACGGCAAAAACTGGATGCACTTCGTGTACAAAACGGACAATCTCTTTCGAAGTATCATGGTTTCAAACGAAAACTCATCTGTTACAAAGGGATTTCATTTTTTTGAACTTATTTGAACTCCATACTTTTTGTGTGTTCAAAATGCACCATTCAAAGCCACATCATCAATTATCAACCCTTTCTGACGTCATTTGGTATTTTTCATGCACTTACTGATTTTTTTGAGCTAAATAACCCTGAAATTGAAAAGCACTTCAAATGAACTCTGAAAAGGTTGAAAGTTGGCATGGTATAATCATTTCACCCACATAGCATGTGCTTAAAAGTTGAGAGGGTTACGGCAAAAACTGGATGCACTTCGTGTACAAAACGGACAATCTCTTTCGAAGTATTAGGGTTTCATACGAAAACTCATCTGTTACAAAAGGCATTTCATTTCTTCACATGTAACTGCAATGATATAGTTGTGGAGAGAAAGTCTTCACTTTTTCTTCGCTTGTGTCCTTTGCTTATTGCGCCGTAACCATGGATAATCTTCATCGTTTAAGAGGGTGCTTGGGTCAGCCTTGACTTTGAAGGGAGGAATTTCATGAAACTTTTCATAATCTTCAGACATGTCTGTCTTGCCCTCCAATCCCACGATGTCTCTTTTTCCTGAAAGAACTATGTGGCGCTTTGGCTCATCGTATGATGTATTCGCTTCCTTATCTTTTCTTTTTCTCGGTTTGGTAGACATGTCCTTCACATAGAAAACCTGCGCCACATCATTGGCTAGGGCGAATGGTTCGTCTGTGTACCCAAGATTGTTCAGATCCACTGTTGTCATTCCGTACCGTGGGTCTTCCTGTACCCCGCCTCCAGATAGATTGACCCATTTGCACTGAAACAAAGGGACCTTGAAATCATGTCCATAGTCAAGTTCCCATATGTCCACTATGTAACCATAATATGTGTCCTTTCCCCTATTGGTTGCTGCATCAAAGCGGACACCGCTGTTTTGGTTGGTGCTCTTTTGATCTTGGGCGATCGTGTAAAATGTATTCCCATTTATCTCGTACCCTTTGTAAGTCAATACAGTCGAAGATGGTCCCCTGGCCAACGAGTACAACTCATCAGAAACAGTGTCGTCACCCATGAGACGTGTTTGCAACCAACTGCCAAAAGTCCTGATGTGTTCATATGTAATCCAGTCGTCACACTGCTCCGGGTGTTTGGAGCGCAGAATATTCTTGTGTTCATCGACATACGGGGTCACCAAGGTAGAATTCTGTAGAACTGTGTAGTGTGCTTGAGACCAAGAATGCCCGTCCCTACATATTATTGAGTCCGCTCCTAGCGTGCCTTTTCCAGTCAGTCTCCCCTCATACCGTGATTGAGGGAGACCAATCTTCTTAAGGTCAGGAATGAAGTCAACACAAAACCCAATGACATCCTCTGTTTGATGGCCCATGGAGATGCTTGCTTCTGGCCTAGCGCGGTTACGAACATATTTCTTTAAGACTCCCATGAACCTCTCAAAGGGGAACATATTGTGTAGAAATACAGGGCCCAGAACGACAATCTCGTCGACTAGATGAACTAGGACGTGCGTCATGATATTGAAGAAGGACGGTGGGAACACCAACTCGAAACTAACAAGACATTGCACCAAATCACTCCTTAACCTTGGCAGGATTTCTGGATCGATCACCTTCTGAGAGATTGCATTGAGGAATGCACATAGCTTCACAATGGCTAATCGAACGTTTTCAGGTAGAAGCCCCCTCAATGCAACCGGAAGCAGTTGCGTCATAATCACGTGGCAGTCATGAGACTTTAGGTTCTGGAACTTTTTCTCTGCCATATTTATTATTCCCTTTATATTCGACGAGAACCCAGACGGGACCTTCATACTGAGCAGGCATTCAAAGAAGATTTCCTTCTCTTCTTTGGTAAGAGCGTAGCTGGCAGGACCTTCATACTGCTTTGGATGCATGCCGTCTTTTTCATGCACACGTTGTTGTTCCACCCGTGCGTCTGGTGTATCTTTTGTCTTCCCATACACTCCCAAGAAGCCTAGCAGGTTCACGCAAAGATTCTTCGTCACGTGCATCACGTCGATTGCAGAGCGGACCTCTAGGTCTTTCCAATAGGGTAGGTCCCAAAATATAGATTTCTTCTTCCACATGGGTGCGCGTCCCGCATCGTCAGTCGGAACAGATAGTCCGCCAGGACCCTTTCCAAATATTACTTGTAAATCATTGACCATATCAAGTATGTGATCACCAGTACGGAGGGCGGGCTTCTTCCGGTGATCTGCCTCACCTTTGAAATGCTTTCCTTTCTTTCGACATTGATGGTTGGTCGGAAGAAATCGACGATGCCCCAGGTACACATTCTTCCTGCATTTGTCCAAATATATACTGTCGGTGTCATCTAAACAGTGTGTGCATGCGTGGTATCCCTTGTTTGTCTGTCCTGAAAGGTTACTGAGAGCAGGCCAATCGTTGATGGTTACAAACAGCAACGCTCGTAGGTCAAATTCCTCTTGTGCATGCTCATCCCACACACGTACACCTCTTCCATGCCATAGCTGTAAAAGTTCATCAACTAATGGCCTTAGGTACACATCAATGTCATTGCCGGGTTGCTTAGGGCCTTGGATGAGCACTGGCATCATAATGAACTTACGCTTCATGCACAACAACGGAGGAAGGTTATACATACATAGAGTCACAGGCCATGTGCTATGCTTGCTGCTCTGCTCCCCAAAAGGATTAACGCCATCTGCACTTAAACCAAACCATACGTTCCTCGGGTCACCTGTAAAGTCGCTCCACTTTCTCTCGATCTTTCTCCACTGCGACCCGTCAGCGGGTGCTCTCAACTTCCCGTCTTTCTTACGGTCTTTTTTGTGCCATTGCATCAACTCGGCATGCTTTTTGTTTCTGAACAGACGTTTCAACCGTGGTATTATAGGAGCATACCACATCACCTTGGCAGGAACCCTTTTCCCGGTGCGCTGGCCCTCAACATCACCAGGGTCATCTCTTCTGATCTTATACCGCAAGGCACCGCATACCGAGCATGCGTTCAAATCCTCGTACGCACCGCGGTAGAGGATGCAGTCATTAGGGCATGCATGTATCTTCTGCACCTCCAATCCTAGAGGGCATAGAACCTTCTTTGCTTCGTACGTACTGCCGGGCAATTCGTTATCCTTTGGAAGCTTATTCTTCATTATTTTCAGAAGCGAACTAAATCTCTTGTCAGATACACCATTGTCTGCCTTCCATTGCAGCAATTCCAGTGTGGTACCGAGCTTTCTGTTGTCATCTTCGCAATTTGGGTACAACCCTTTTTTGTGATCCTCTAACATGCGATCGAACTTCAACTTCTCCCTTTCACTTTCGCATTCTCTCTGTGCATCAACAATGACCCGGCGAAGATCATCATCGGGCAGATCGTCTGGTTCCTCTTGATCTTAATCTTCCCCCATTGCAGCATCACCGTATTCAGGAGGCGGGTAGTTGTCGTCATCCTCTTCTTCTTCGTTGTCTTCCATCATAACCCCTCTTTCTCCGTGCTTGGTCCAAACATTATAGTGTGGCATAAAACCCTTCTGAAGCAGGTGGAAGTGAAGGGTTTTATAGTTGGAGAAAGCCTTCGTATTCTCACAGACAGTACATGGACAATGCATAAAACCATTCTGCTTGTTTGCCTCAGCCGCTTCGAGAAAATTATGCAGGCCTTCAATATACTCGGAGGTGCGTCGGTCATCGTACATCCATTGCCGGTTCATCTGCGTGCATATCATGAATAGAGAAGTGACCAAATTAATAGAAATTCATCAACACATTAAAGCCAAAGTACAGTAGTGACCAAAATAAATACATAACGTTCATACATAGTTCTCATTATTGAACAACATATAGCTCTCTAGAGCATATTTTCTAATCTTTCTAATCTTCAAGCGCATTGCATCCATCTTGATCTTGTGATCGGCGACGACATCGGCAACATGCAACTCCAACTTCATCTTCTCCTCTTCAAGTCTTTGTAATTTTTCTTTCAAGTAATTGTTTTCTTTTTCAACCAAATTTAACTTCTCGACAAGAATTTCTATGTCGGTTGGAATTTCCGGTTCACATACCTCCTAGATTAAAAAATCTATGTCACGTTGGTCGGCATAATTGTCATAAACACTAAATAAAACAAATAGTTATAAAAGATAATATATACCACATCCGAATCATAGACCGGACGAGGGCAAATGAATAGAGAAGTGAATAGAGAAGTGATCAAATGTTATTATTGAAAAAATAAATACATAAAGTTCACACATAGTTCTCATAGAACAACATACAGCTCTCTAGAGCATCTAATTAAAACATAAATTGAAACTAACATACAACTATGTAAAACATTTAAATGCAACAACAAATGCGATCATAATGGCAACTAAGGTAACAATTGATCCAACAGCATAATGATACCAAGCCTCATTATCAATGGCATATTTTCTTATCTTTCTAATCTTCAAGCGCATTGCATCCATCTTGATCTTGTGGTCATCGACGACATCGGCAACATGCAACTCCAATTTCATCTTCTCCTCCTCAATTCTTTTCAATTTTTCTTTCAAATCCTCGTTTTCTTTTTCAACTAAATTTAACCTCTCGACAAGAGGGTCGGTTGGAATTTCCGGTTCACATACCTCCTAGATTAAAAAATCTATGTCACGTTGGTCGGCATAATTGTCATAAACACTAAATAAAACAAATAATTATAAAAGATAATATATACCACATCCGAATCATAGACCGGACGAGGGCCGACGTGGGCGGATACCATGACCATGGCACTATATAATAACAAACAATAATAAAAGTAAGAAAATTACACAGGTATCTATCTAAATGATACAAGTAAGAACTTTTTTCTTTTAGAAAGAAGATAAGAATAAGAGGCTAACCATGGTGGTGCCGGTGCCGAGATGGACGCGGGCGATCGACGGCGGTGAGGACGGGGACGGGACAGGACGGACCGCCAAACCTAAACAAATCTTGAGAAAAATGGAGCTTGGACAAGGAGCTTCGAGAGCAGAAAGCTTAAGTGTGGCTCAGGCATTTCATCGAACACCTCATGTGCATAGGAGGTGAGCTAGAGCACCACAAAGCTCCCCCCTCGCCGGCCAGAAAAACAGAGCAGTGTGGAGTGCTCTGCTCGCTGGCGAGGGGGTATATATAGGCATCTCATTGGTCCCGGTTCGTGGCTGGAACCGGGACTAAAGGATCCCCTTTGGTCCCGGTTCCAGCCACGAACCGGGACCAATGGTTGTGGGCTAGGAGCGAGGCCCATTGGTCCCGGTTCGTGTCTGGAACCAGGACCAAAGGGGTCATACGAACCGGGACCAATGCCCCAGGAGGCCCGGCCGGCCCCCTGGCCTCACGAACCGGGACCAATGCCCCCATTGGTCCCGGTTCGTGAGTGAACCGGGACTAATGGGCTGGCCCGGCCTGGACCAATGCCCTGTTATGTACTAGTGCGAGGACTATGAAAAGTCCCTTGACGCTTCTGCACACGTGGCCGCCTAACAACACAATGGTTCAACACTCAGGGCTTCGCATCTTTTTGGATGGGCAACTTAAGGGGCTTTCTCAAACCTTTGTTGGTAATTAAGTCCGTTTAGATCTACGTATTTGTAATCAAGTCCGTGCAGGTGTATGAGGGATCATGTCGTTACTCATGTCTAGTTGCAGTGTCTTCATTAAATAAAGTACTGTTCCATCCTGCAAAAAATGCTGTCACCAAGAATTGTATCTGAGAGATCTCACTGTAATTCTTAGTTCGAAGAGTTATTTTGTAGTTCCTTGGATGTTTGATTCAAAGCAATGTACTTGTAACTAGAGGATACCCCGCGTTGGTTCATGAATATTTGGGTTGATAGTATGAGAATCAAAATTAAAAACACATATGACTTATATAATATTTGATTATGTATAGTTGTACCCATATTTCTTGAATCTAATAAATAGAAGAGTGAATTCCGGTTTTTACCCCCTATTTGACATTTTTGACACTACTTACCTCATTTAGCAATATTTCATCCGTTTTACCCCATTTAGCAAAAGTTTTGCCACATTTTACCCTGTTTAAAATTTTGTGTGTGTCCTGACGGCTGTTAGGGGCTTTGTACCAAATATGACAATAAAGGCAGGCAGTTCTACATGTATTAACTTCGTACCGGTCAACATATTTGCTACCTAGGTATTAAGATATGTAGATGCATCAGATTTAGTAAAGTAGTATATTTACTCCCGTTTTAATCTGATCCACAAAATCATGCAAATTAAGGTCGCATGTGATAATATTGAAGAAAAACATAGATGATTTCAGATTATATCGGTAACAGTTTCTCCTAATTTTTCTCAATGGTAACATGCCACACTGATCATATTTGTTACCTAGGTATTCAGATATCTAGGGGAGAAGATTGCCGTACTGGCACCCGCCCACTCCAACGATCGCCAGCAGCCACGCCTCTTGCTTGCCGCTCTTCGCCAACGTCGTCCTACCCCCTCCTAACAAAGGAGGCAATGGTTTGGGACAGGATCGTGTGTGCAATTGGAAGGAATGCGAACGATGCGTGCCGTGAATATTGGAGGCCAGCATGGTGCGGTCCTACTCGGGAGTTGTTCGTTGGATGCGAGCGACCTGCTCTGGTGCGATCATATCATGCTGGGCTGGTCGGGAGAATCTGCGAGGATCGGTTCAGCAGGAAGAAAAATAGTCAGGAAAAAATCGTCGATGTGGCATGCCAGTTGGGCCTGACAATTGGGACCTGCCGGTCAGAACGGACACAAAATTTTAAACAGGGTAAATTGTGAAAGCACTTTCGCTAAATGAGGTAAAACGGATGAAATCCCGCTAAATGGGGGTAATTATTGTCAAAAATATCAAAATAGGTTGTAAAAACTGGAATTCACTCTAAATAGAATAACGGAATGGAAAACATCTTTGCATGTATACACTACTACAGGAATGCCTAGCAGTGACGGGCGGAAAAAGGCTATCAGTGACGGGTGAGGCTTTCAGGGGCGCCCGCCACTGACCTCCTTCCACTGCTAATATGTCATCTGTGGTGGCCGGGCGCCCGCTACTGGTGACAGTTGTAGCAGTGGCGGCCAAATTAGAGCGCCGGCCACTGATAGCTTACGCATGCAAATTAAAAATTTCGCAGCCACGGTAAGATTTTTGCTGCCATGGCTGCGTTTTGCGTAATATCAATATCAAATATCGCAGTACGCTGGAACATTACATTGATTGCGATAAGAAAATACGATACATTAACCAATAGCTAATTGTTATCAGTCATTACTAAAAACACACCAACTAATTGTTATCATCCTAACTAGCTAGCTAGCTAACCAGCACATAGACATAGTAGCCAAAATACGATCGATAGGGTCAGCTACTATGACGATGTAAGGCGGCTCGCCGGGGACGTGCTGTCGGAAGCACAGATTAAGGAGTGCCAGGAGCTAGGCGTACGGGTGGACAAGGATGAGCATGGAGGTGTTGTGCTCCAAATCTTGACAAAGGCGGCGGGGGACAGGTGAGATGACCTAGCAAGCTAATTGTTCCACTCATGTCATTTGTACTACGAAACCAACAAGGAATATAACCAGACCAAAATCTTATATTTTTTGTATATTCACATGTATGCAGTTCTACCTTCTAATTAATGGTTCGAAAAAAATCTTGTATTGTGTGCAGGCCAACCTTGCTCTTGGAGTTTATCCAAAGGATCGGATGCATGGAGAAGGACGAGAACGGGCAGGAATACCAGAGGGGTGGCTGCGGTGGATTTGGCCTGGGTAACGTCACTGAGCTGTTCAAGTCCATCGAGGACTATGAAAAGTCCCTTGACGCTTCTGCACACCTGGCCGCCTAACAACACAATGGTTCAACACTCAGGGCTTCGCATCTTTTTGGATGGGCAACTTAAGGGGCTTTCTCAAACCTTTGTTGGTAATCAAGTCCGTTTAGATCTACGTATTGGTAATCAAGTCCGTGCAGGTGTATGAGGGATCATGTCGTTACTCATGTCTAGTTGCAGTGTCTTCATTAAATAAAGTACTGTTCCATCCTGCAAAAAATGCTGTCACCAAGAATTGTATCTGAGAGATCTCACTGTAATTCTTAGTTCGAAGAGTTATTTTGTAGTTCCTTGGATGTTTGATTCAAAGCAATGTACTTGTAACTAGAGGATACCCCGCGTTGGTTCATGAATATTTGGGTTGATAGTATGAGAATCAAAATTAAAAACACATATGACTTATATAATATTTGATTATGTATAGTTGTACCCATATTTCTTGAATCTAATAAATAGAAGAGTGAATTCCGGTTTTTACCCCCTATTTGACATTTTTGACACTACTTACCTCATTTAGCAATATTTCATCCGTTTTACCCCATTTAGCAAAAGTTTTGCCACATTTTACCCTGTTTAAAATTTTGTGTGTGTCCTGACGGCTGTTAGGGGCTTTGTACCAAATATGACAATAAAGGCAGGCAGTTCTACATGTATTAACTTCGTACCGGTCAACATATTTGCTACCTAGGTATTAAGATATGTAGATGCATCAGATTTAGTAAAGTAGTATATTTACTCCCGTTTTAATCTGATCCACAAAATCATGCAAATTAAGGTCGCATGTGATAATATTGAAGAAAAACATAGATGATTTCAGATTATATCGGTAACAGTTTCTCCTAATTTTTCTCAATGGTAACATGCCACACTGATCATATTTGTTACCTAGGTATTCAGATATCTAGGGGAGAAGATTGCCGTACTGGCACCCGCCCACTCCAACGATCGCCAGCAGCCACGCCTCTTGCTTGCCGCTCTTCGCCAACGTCGTCCTACCCCCTCCTAACAAAGGAGGCAATGGTTTGGGACAGGATCGTGTGTGCAATTGGAAGGAATGCGAACGATGCGTGCCGTGAATATTGGAGGCCAGCATGGTGCGGTCCTACTCGGGAGTTGTTCGTTGGATGCGAGCGACCTGCTCTGGTGCGATCATATCATGCTGGGCTGGTCGGGAGAATCTGCGAGGATCGGTTCAGCAGGAAGAAAAATAGTCAGGAAAAAATCGTCGATGTGGCATGCCAGTTGGGCCTGACAATTGGGACCTGCCGGTCAGAACGGACACAAAATTTTAAACAGGGTAAATTGTGAAAGCACTTTCGCTAAATGAGGTAAAACGGATGAAATCCCGCTAAATGGGGGTAATTATTGTCAAAAATATCAAAATAGGTTGTAAAAACTGGAATTCACTCTAAATAGAATAACGGAATGGAAAACATCTTTGCATGTATACACTACTACAGGAATGCCTAGCAGTGACGGGCGGAAAAAGGCTATCAGTGACGGGTGAGGCTTTCAGGGGCGCCCGCCACTGACCTCCTTCCACTGCTAATATGTCATCTGTGGTGGCCGGGCGCCCGCTACTGGTGACAGTTGTAGCAGTGGCGGCCAAATTAGAGCGCCGGCCACTGATAGCTTACGCATGCAAATTAAAAATTTCGCAGCCACGGTAAGATTTTTGCTGCCATGGCTGCGTTTTGCGTAATATCAATATCAAATATCGCAGTACGCTGGAACATTACATTGATTGCGATAAGAAAATACGATACATTAACCAATAGCTAATTGTTATCAGTCATTACTAAAAACACACCAACTAATTGTTATCATCCTAACTAGCTAGCTAGCTAACCAGCACATAGACATAGTAGCCAAAATACGATCGATAGGGTCAGCTACTATGACGATGTAAGGCGGCTCGCCGGGGACGTGCTGTCGGAAGCACAGATTAAGGAGTGCCAGGAGCTAGGCGTACGGGTGGACAAGGATGAGCATGGAGGTGTTGTGCTCCAAATCTTGACAAAGGCGGCGGGGGACAGGTGAGATGACCTAGCAAGCTAATTGTTCCACTCATGTCATTTGTACTACGAAACCAACAAGGAATATAACCAGACCAAAATCTTATATTTTTTGTATATTCACATGTATGCAGTTCTACCTTCTAATTAATGGTTCGAAAAAAATCTTGTATTGTGTGCAGGCCAACCTTGCTCTTGGAGTTTATCCAAAGGATCGGATGCATGGAGAAGGACGAGAACGGGCAGGAATACCAGAGGGGTGGCTGCGGTGGATTTGGCCTGGGTAACGTCACTGAGCTGTTCAAGTCCATCGAGGACTATGAAAAGTCCCTTGACGCTTCTGCACACCTGGCCGCCTAACAACACAATGGTTCAACACTCAGGGCTTCGCATCTTTTTGGATGGGCAACTTAAGGGGCTTTCTCAAACCTTTGTTGGTAATCAAGTCCGTTTAGATCTACGTATTGGTAATCAAGTCCGTGCAGGTGTATGAGGGATCATGTCGTTACTCATGTCTAGTTGCAGTGTCTTCATTAAATAAAGTACTGTTCCATCCTGCAAAAAATGCTGTCACCAAGAATTGTATCTGAGAGATCTCACTGTAATTCTTAGTTCGAAGAGTTATTTTGTAGTTCCTTGGATGTTTGATTCAAAGCAATGTACTTGTAACTAGAGGATACCCCGCGTTGGTTCATGAATATTTGGGTTGATAGTATGAGAATCAAAATTAAAAACACATATGACTTATATAATATTTGATTATGTATACTTGTACCCATATTTCTTGAATCTAATAAATAGAAGAGTGAATTCCGGTTTTTACCCCCTATTTGACATTTTTGACACTAATTACCCCATTTAGCAATATTTCATCCGTTTTACCCCATTTAGCAAAAGTTTTGCCACATTTTACCCTGTTTAAAATTTTGTGTGTGTCCTGACGGCTGTTAGGGGCTTTGTACCAAATATGACAATAAAGGCAGGCAGTTCTACATGTATTAACTTCGTACCGGTCAACATATTTGCTACCTAGGTATTAAGATATGTAGATGCATCAGATTTAGTAAAGTAGTATATTTACACCCGTTTTAATCTGATCCACAAAATCATGCAAATTAAGGTCGCATGTGATAATATTGAAGAAAAACATAGATGATTTCAGATTATATCGGTAACAGTTTCTCCTAATTTTTCTCAATGGTAACATGCCACACTGATCATATTTGTTACCTAGGTATTCAGATATCTAGGGGAGAAGATTGCCGTACTGGCACCCGCCCACTCCAACGATCGCCAGCAGCCACGCCTCTTGCTTGCCGCTCTTCGCCAACGTCGTCCTACCCCTCCTAACAAAGGAGGCAATGGTTTGGGACAGGATCGTGTGTGCAATTGGAAGGAATGCGAACGATGCGTGCCGTGAATATTGGAGGCCAGCATGGTGCGGTCCTACTCGGGAGTTGTTCGTTGGATGCGAGCGACCTGCTCTGGTGCGATCATATCATGCTGGGCTGGTCGGGAGAATCTGCGAGGATCGGTTCAGCAGGAAGAAAAATAGTCAGGAAAAAATCGTCGATGTGGCATGCCAGTTGGGCCTGACAATTGGGACCTGCCGGTCAGAACGCACACAAAATTTTAAACAGGGTAAATTGTGAAAGCACTTTCGCTAAATGAGGTAAAACGGATGAAATCCCGCTAAATGGGGGTAATTATTGTCAAAAATATCAAAATAGGTTGTAAAAACTGGAATTCACTCTAAATAGAATAACGGAATGGAAAACATCTTTGCATGTATACACTACTACAGGAATGCCTAGCAGTGACGGGCGGAAAAAGGCTATCAGTGACGGGTGAGGCTTTCAGGGGCGCCCGCCACTGACCTCCTTCCACTGCTAATATGTCATCTGTGGTGGCCGGGCGCCCGCTACTGGTGACAGTTGTAGCAGTGGCGGCCAAATTAGAGCGCCGGCCACTGATAGCTTACGCATGCAAATTAAAAATTTCGCAGCCACGGTAAGATTTTTGCTGCCATGGCTGCGTTTTGCGTAATATCAATATCAAATATCGCAGTACGCTGGAACATTACATTGATTGCGATAAGAAAATACGATACATTAACCAATAGCTAATTGTTATCAGTCATTACTAAAAACACACCAACTAATTGTTATCATCCTAACTAGCTAGCTAGCTAACCAGCACATAGACATAGTAGCCAAAATACGATCGATAGGGTCAGCTACTATGACGATGTAAGGCGGCTCACCGGGGACGTGCTGTCGGAAGCACAGATTAAGGAGTGCCAGGAGCTAGGCGTACGGGTGGACAAGGATGAGCATGGAGGTGTTGTGCTCCAAATCTTGACAAAGGCGGCGGGGGACAGGTGAGATGACCTAGCAAGCTAATTGTTCCACTCATGTCATTTGTACTACGAAACCAACAAGGAATATAACCAGACCAAAATCTTATATTTTTTGTATATTCACATGTATGCAGTTCTACCTTCTAATTAATGGTTCGAAAAAAATCTTGTATTGTGTGCAGGCCAACCTTGCTCTTGGAGTTTATCCAAAGGATCGGATGCATGGAGAAGGACGAGAACGGGCAGGAATACCAGAGGGGTGGCTGCGGTGGATTTGGCCTGGGTAACGTCACTGAGCTGTTCAAGTCCATCGAGGACTATGAAAAGTCCCTTGACGCTTCTGCACACCTGGCCGCCTAACAACACAATGGTTCAACACTCAGGGCTTCGCATCTTTTTGGATGGGCAACTTAAGTGGCTTTCTCAAACCTTTGTTGGTAATCAAGTCCGTTTAGATCTACGTATTGGTAATCAAGTCCGTGCAGGTGTATGAGGGATCATGTCGTTACTCATGTCTAGTTGCAGTGTCTTCATTAAATAAAGTACTGTTCCATCCTGCAAAAAATGCTGTCACCAAGAATTGTATCTGAGAGATCTCACTGTAATTCTTAGTTCGAAGAGTTATTTTGTAGTTCCTTGGATGTTTGATTCAAAGCAATGTACTTGTAACTAGAGGATACCCCGCGTTGGTTCATGAATATTTGGGTTGATAGTATGAGAATCAAAATTAAAAACACATATGACTTATATAATATTTGATTATGTATACTTGTACCCATATTTCTTGAATCTAATAAATAGAAGAGTGAATTCCGGTTTTTACCCCCTATTTGACATTTTTGACACTAATTACCCCATTTAGCAATATTTCATCCGTTTTACCCCATTTAGCAAAAGTTTTGCCACATTTTACCCTGTTTAAAATTTTGTGTGTGTCCTGACGGCTGTTAGGGGCTTTGTACCAAATATGACAATAAAGGCAGGCAGTTCTACATGTATTAACTTCGTACCGGTCAACATATTTGCTACCTAGGTATTAAGATATGTAGATGCATCAGATTTAGTAAAGTAGTATATTTACACCCGTTTTAATCTGATCCACAAAATCATGCAAATTAAGGTCGCATGTGATAATATTGAAGAAAAACATAGATGATTTCAGATTATATCGGTAACAGTTTCTCCTAATTTTTCTCAATGGTAACATGCCACACTGATCATATTTGTTACCTAGGTATTCAGATATCTAGGGGAGAAGATTGCCGTACTGGCACCCGCCCACTCCAACGATCGCCAGCAGCCACGCCTCTTGCTTGCCGCTCTTCGCCAACGTCGTCCTACCCCCTCCTAACAAAGGAGGCAATGGTTTGGGACAGGATCGTGTGTGCAATTGGAAGGAATGCGAACGATGCGTGCCGTGAATATTGGAGGCCAGCATGGTGCGGTCCTACTCGGGAGTTGTTCGTTGGATGCGAGCGACCTGCTCTGGTGCGATCATATCATGCTGGGCTGGTCGGGAGAATCTGCGAGGATCGGTTCAGCAGGAAGAAAAATAGTCAGGAAAAAATCGTCGATGTGGCATGCCAGTTGGGCCTGACAATTGGGACCTGCCGGTCAGAACGCACACAAAACTTAAACAGGGTAAATTGTGAAAGCACTTTCGCTAAATGAGGTAAAACGGATGAAATCCCGCTAAATGGGGGTAATTATTGTCAAAAATATCAAAATAGGTTGTAAAAACTGGAATTCACTCTAAATAGAATAACGGAATGGAAAACATCTTTGCATGTATACACTACTACAGGAATGCCTAGCAGTGACGGGCGGAAAAAGGCTATCAGTGACGGGTGAGGCTTTCAGGGGCGCCCGCCACTGACCTCCTTCCACTGCTAATATGTCATCTGTGGTGGCCGGGCGCCCGCTACTGGTGACAGTTGTAGCAGTGGCGGCCAAATTAGAGCGCCGGCCACTGATAGCTTATGCATGCAAATTAAAAATTTCGCAGCCACGGTAAGATTTTTGCTGCCATGGCTGCGTTTTGCGTAATATCAATATCAAATATCGCAGTACGCTGGAACATTACATTGATTGCGATAAGAAAATATGATACATTAACCAATAGCTAATTGTTATCAGTCATTACTAAAAACACACCAACTAATTGTTATCATCCTAACTAGCTAGCTAGCTAACCAGCACATAGACATAGTAGCCAAAATACGATCGATAGGGTCAGATACTATGACGATGTAAGGCGGCTCGCCGGGGACGTGTTGTCGGAAGCACAGATTAAGGAGTGCCAGGAGCTAGGCGTACGGGTGGACAAGGATGAGCATGGAGGTGTTGTGCTCCAAATCTTGACAAAGGCGGCGGGGGACAGGTGAGATGACCTAGCAAGCTAATTGTTCCACTCATGTCATTTGTACTACGAAAACAACAAGGAATATAACCAGACCAAAATCTTATATTTTTTGTATATTCACATGTATGCAGTTCTACCTTCTAATTAATGGTTCGAAAAAAATCTTGTATTGTGTGCAGGCCAACCTTGCTCTTGGAGTTTATCCAAAGGATCGGATGCATGGAGAAGGACGAGAACGGGCAGGAATACCAGAGGGGTGGCTGCGGTGGATTTGGCCTGGGTAACGTCACTGAGCTGTTCAAGTCCATCGAGGACTATGAAAAGTCCCTTGACGCTTCTGCACACCTGGCCGCCTAACAACACAATGGTTCAACACTCAGGGCTTCGCATCTTTTTGGATGGGCAACTTAAGGGGCTTTCTCAAACCTTTGTTGGTAATCAAGTCCGTTTAGATCTACTTATTGGTAATCAAGTCCGTGCAGGTGTATGAGGGATCATGTCGTTACTCATGTCTAGTTGCAGTGTCTTCATTAAATAAAGTACTGTTCCATCCTGCAAAAAATGCTGTCACCAAGAATTGTATCTGAGAGATCTCACTGTAATTCTTAGTTCGAAGAGTTATTTTGTAGTTCCTTGGATGTTTGATTCAAAGCAATGTACTTGTAACTAGAGGATACCCCGCGTTGGTTCATGAATATTTGGGTTGATAGTATGAGAATCAAAATTAAAAACACATATGACTTATATAATATTTGATTATGTATACTTGTACCCATATTTCTTGAATCTAATAAATAGAAGAGTGAATTCCGGTTTTTACCCCCTATTTGACATTTTTGACACTAATTACCCCATTTAGCAATATTTCATCCGTTTTACCCCATTTAGCAAAAGTTTTGCCACATTTTACCCTGTTTAAAATTTTGTGTGTGTCCTGACGGCTGTTAGGGGCTTTGTACCAAATATGACAATAAAGGCAGGCAGTTCTACATGTATTAACTTCGTACCGGTCAACATATTTGCTACCTAGCTATTAAGATATGTAGATGCATCAGATTTAGTAAAGTAGTATATTTACACCCGTTTTAATCTGATCCACAAAATCATGCAAATTAAGGTCGCATGTGATAATATTGAAGAAAAACATAGATGATTTCAGATTATATCGGTAACAGTTTCTCCTAATTTTTCTCAATGGTAACATGCCACACTGATCATATTTGTTACCTAGGTATTCAGATATCTAGGGGAGAAGATTGCCGTACTGGCACCCGCCCACTCCAACGATCGCCAGCAGCCACGCCTCTTGCTTGCCGCTCTTCGCCAACGTCGTCCTACCCCCTCCTAACAAAGGAGGCAATGGTTTGGGACAGGATCGTGTGTGCAATTGGAAGGAATGCGAACGATGCGTGCCGTGAATATTGGAGGCCAGCATGGTGCGGTCCTACTCGGGAGTTGTTCGTTGGATGCGAGCGACCTGCTCTGGTGCGATCATATCATGCTGGGCTGGTCGGGAGAATCTGCGAGGATCGGTTCAGCAGGAAGAAAAATAGTCAGGAAAAAATCGTCGATGTGGCATGCCAGTTGGGCCTGACAATTGGGACCTGCCGGTCAGAACGCACACAAAATTTTAAACAGGGTAAATTGTGAAAGCACTTTCGCTAAATGAGGTAAAACGGATGAAATCCCGCTAAATGGGGGTAATTATTGTCAAAAATATCAAAATAGGTTGTAAAAACTGGAATTCACTCTAAATAGAATAACGGAATGGAAAACATCTTTGCATGTATACACTACTACAGGAATGCCTATCAGTGACGGGCGGAAAAAGGCTATCAGTGACGGGTGAGGCTTTCAGGGGCGCCCGCCACTGACCTCCTTCCACTGCTAATATGTCATCTGTGGTGGCCGGGCGCCCGCTACTGGTGACAGTTGTAGCAGTGGCGGCCAAATTAGAGCGCCGGCCACTGATAGCTTACGCATGCAAATTAAAAATTTCGCAGCCACGGTAAGATTTTTGCTGCCATGGCTGCGTTTTGCGTAATATCAATATCAAATATCGCAGTACGCTGGAACATTACATTGATTGCGATAAGAAAATACGATACATTAACCAATAGCTAATTGTTATCAGTCATTACTAAAAACACACCAACTAATTGTTATCATCCTAACTAGCTAGCTAGCTAACCAGCACATAGACATAGTAGCCAAAATACGATCGATAGGGTCAGCTACTATGACGATGTAAGGCGGCTCGCCGGGGACGTGCTGTCGGAAGCACAGATTAAGGAGTGCCAGGAGCTAGGCGTACGGGTGGACAAGGATGAGCATGGAGGTGTTGTGCTCCAAATCTTGACAAAGGCGGCGGGGGACAGGTGAGATGACCTAGCAAGCTAATTGTTCCACTCATGTCATTTGTACTACGAAACCAACAAGGAATATAACCAGACCAAAATCTTATATTTTTTGTATATTCACATGTATGCAGTTCTACCTTCTAATTAATGGTTCGAAAAAAATCTTGTATTGTGTGCAGGCCAACCTTGCTCTTGGAGTTTATCCAAAGGATCGGATGCATGGAGAAGGACGAGAACGGGCAGGAATACCAGAGGGGTGGCTGCGGTGGATTTGGCCTGGGTAACGTCACTGAGCTGTTCAAGTCCATCGAGGACTATGAAAAGTCCCTTGACGCTTCTGCACACGTGGCCGCCTAACAACACAATGGTTCAACACTCAGGGCTTCGCATCTTTTTGGATGGGCAACTTAAGGGGCTTTCTCAAACCTTTGTTGGTAATCAAGTCCGTTTAGATCTACGTATTGGTAATCAAGTCCGTGCAGGTGTATGAGGGATCATGTCGTTACTCATGTCTAGTTGCAGTGTCTTCATTAAATAAAGTACTGTTCCATCCTGCAAAAAATGCTGTCACCAAGAATTGTATCTGAGAGATCTCACTGTAATTCTTAGTTCGAAGAGTTATTTTGTAGTTCCTTGGATGTTTGATTCAAAGCAATGTACTTGTAACTAGAGGATACCCCGCGTTGGTTCATGAATATTTGGGTTGATAGTATGAGAATCAAAATTAAAAACACATATGACTTATATAATATTTGATTATGTATACTTGTACCCATATTTCTTGAATCTAATAAATAGAAGAGTGAATTCCGGTTTTTACCCCCTATTTGACATTTTTGACACTAATTACCCCATTTAGCAATATTTCATCCGTTTTACCCCATTTAGCAAAAGTTTTGCCACATTTTACCCTGTTTAAAATTTTGTGTGTGTCCTGACGGCTGTTAGGGGCTTTGTACCAAATATGACAATAAAGGCAGGCAGTTCTACATGTATTAACTTCGTACCGGTCAACATATTTGCTACCTAGGTATTAAGATATGTAGATGCATCAGATTTAGTAAAGTAGTATATTTACACCCGTTTTAATCTGATCCACAAAATCATGCAAATTAAGGTCGCATGTGATAATATTGAAGAAAAACATAGATGATTTCAGATTATATCGGTAACAGTTTCTCCTAATTTTTCTCAATGGTAACATGCCACACTGATCATATTTGTTACCTAGGTATTCAGATATCTAGGGGAGAAGATTGCCGTACTGGCACCCGCCCACTCCAACGATCGCCAGCAGCCACGCCTCTTGCTTGCCGCTCTTCGCCAAGTCCTACCCCCTCCTAACAAAGGAGGCAATGGTTTGGGACAGGATCGTGTGTGCAATTGGAAGGAATGCGAACGATGCGTGCCGTGAATATTGGAGGCCAGCATGGTGCGGTCCTACTCGGGAGTTGTTCGTTGGATGCGAGCGACCTGCTCTGGTGCGATCATATCATGCTGGGCTGGTCGGGAGAATCTGCGAGGATCGGTTCAGCAGGAAGAAAAATAGTCAGGAAAAAATCGTCGATGTGGCATGCCAGTTGGGCCTGACAATTGGGACCTGCCGGTCAGAACGCACACAAAATTTTAAACAGGGTAAATTGTGAAAGCACTTTCGCTAAATGAGGTAAAACGGATGAAATCCCGCTAAATGGGGGTAATTATTGTCAAAAATATCAAAATAGGTTGTAAAAACTGGAATTCACTCTAAATAGAATAACGGAATGGAAAACTTCTTTGCATGTATACACTACTACAGGAATGCCTATCAGTGACGGGCGGAAAAAGGCTATCAGTGACGGGTGAGGCTTTCAGGGGCGCCCGCCACTGACCTCCTTCCACTGCTAATATGTCATCTGTGGTGGCCGGGCGCCTGCTACTGGTGACAGTTGTAGCAGTGGCGGCCAAATTAGAGCGCCGGCCACTGATAGCTTACGCATGCAAATTAAAAATTTCGCAGCCACGGTAAGATTTTTGCTGCCATGGCTGCGTTTTGCGTAATATCAATATCAAATATCGCAGTACGCTGGAACATTACATTGATTGCGATAAGAAAATACGATACATTAACCAATAGCTAATTGTTATCAGTCATTACTAAAAACACACCAACTAATTGTTATCATCCTAACTAGCTAGCTAGCTAACCAGCACATAGACATAGTAGCCAAAATACGATCGATAGGGTCAGCTACTATGACGATGTAAGGCGGCTCGCCGGGGACGTGCTGTCGGAAGCACAGATTAAGGAGTGCCAGGAGCTAGGCGTACGGGTGGACAAGGATGAGCATGGAGGTGTTGTGCTCCAAATCTTGACAAAGGCGGCGGGGGACAGGTGAGATGACCTAGCAAGCTAATTGTTCCACTCATGTCATTTGTACTACGAAACCAACAAGGAATATAACCAGACCAAAATCTTATATTTTTTGTATATTCACATGTATGCAGTTCTACCTTCTAATTAATGGTTCGAAAAAAATCTTGTATTGTGTGCAGGCCAACCTTGCTCTTGGAGTTTATCCAAAGGATCGGATGCATGGAGAAGGACGAGAACGGGCAGGAATACCAGAGGGGTGGCTGCGGTGGATTTGGCCTGGGTAACGTCACTGAGCTGTTCAAGTCCATCGAGGACTATGAAAAGTCCCTTGACGCTTCTGCACACGTGGCCGCCTAACAACACAATGGTTCAACACTCAGGGCTTCGCATCTTTTTGGATGGGCAACTTAAGGGGCTTTCTCAAACCTTTGTTGGTAATCAAGTCCGTTTAGATCTACGTATTGGTAATCAAGTCCGTGCAGGTGTATGAGGGATCATGTCGTTACTCATGTCTAGTTGCAGTGTCTTCATTAAATAAAGTACTGTTCCATCCTGCAAAAAATGCTGTCACCAAGAATTGTATCTGAGAGATCTCACTGTAATTCTTAGTTCGAAGAGTTATTTTGTAGTTCCTTGGATGTTTGATTCAAAGCAATGTACTTGTAACTAGAGGATACCCCGCGTTGGTTCATGAATATTTGGGTTGATAGTATGAGAATCAAAATTAAAAACACATATGACTTATATAATATTTGATTATGTATACTTGTACCCATATTTCTTGAATCTAATAAATAGAAGAGTGAATTCCGGTTTTTACCCCCTATTTGACATTTTTGACACTAATTACCCCATTTAGCAATATTTCATCCGTTTTACCCCATTTAGCAAAAGTTTTGCCACATTTTACCCTGTTTAAAATTTTGTGTGTGTCCTGACGGCTGTTAGGGGCTTTGTACCAAATATGACAATAAAGGCAGGCAGTTCTACATGTATTAACTTCGTACCGGTCAACATATTTGCTACCTAGGTATTAAGATATGTAGATGCATCAGATTTAGTAAAGTAGTATATTTACACCCGTTTTAATCTGATCCACAAAATCATGCAAATTAAGGTCGCATGTGATAATATTGAAGAAAAACATAGATGATTTCAGATTATATCGGTAACAGTTTCTCCTAATTTTTCTCAATGGTAACATGCCACACTGATCATATTTGTTACCTAGGTATTCAGATATCTAGGGGAGAAGATTGCCGTACTGGCACCCGCCCACTCCAACGATCGCCAGCAGCCACGCCTCTTGCTTGCCGCTCTTCGCCAACGTCGTCCTACCCCCTCCTAACAAAGGAGGCAATGGTTTGGGACAGGATCGTGTGTGCAATTGGAAGGAATGCGAACGATGCGTGCCGTGAATATTGGAGGCCAGCATGGTGCGGTCCTACTCGGGAGTTGTTCGTTGGATGCGAGCGACCTGCTCTGGTGCGATCATATCATGCTGGGCTGGTCGGGAGAATCTGCGAGGATCGGTTCAGCAGGAAGAAAAATAGTCAGGAAAAAATCGTCGATGTGGCATGCCAGTTGGGCCTGACAATTGGGACCTGCCGGTCAGAACGCACACAAAATATTAAACAGGGTAAATTGTGAAAGCACTTTCGCTAAATGAGGTAAAACGGATGAAATCCCGCTAAATGGGGGTAATTATTGTCAAAAATATCAAAATAGGTTGTAAAAACTGGAATTCACTCTAAATAGAATAACGGAATGGAAAACATCTTTGCATGTATACACTACTACAGGAATGCCTAGCAGTGACGGGCGGAAAAAGGCTATCAGTGACGGGTGAGGCTTTCAGGGGCGCCCGCCACTGACCTCCTTCCACTGCTAATATGTCATCTGTGGTGGCCGGGCGCCCGCTACTGGTGACAGTTGTAGCAGTGGCGGCCAAATTAGAGCGCCGGCCACTGATAGCTTACGCATGCAAATTAAAAATTTCGCAGCCACGGTAAGATTTTTGCTGCCATGGCTGCGTTTTGCGTAATATCAATATCAAATATCGCAGTACGCTGGAACATTACATTGATTGCGATAAGAAAATACGATACATTAACCAATAGCTAATTGTTATCAGTCATTACTGAAAACACACCAACTAATTGTTATCATCCTAACTAGCTAGCTAGCTAACCAGCACATAGACATAGTAGCCAAAATACGATCGATAGGGTCAGCTACTATGACGATGTAAGGCGGCTCGCCGGGGACGTGCTGTCGGAAGCACAGATTAAGGAGTGCCAGGAGCTAGGCGTACGGGTGGACAAGGATGAGCATGGAGGTGTTGTGCTCCAAATCTTGACAAAGGCGGCGGGGGACAGGTGAGATGACCTAGCAAGCTAATTGTTCCACTCATGTCATTTGTACTACGAAACCAACAAGGAATATAACCAGACCAAAATCTTATATTTTTTGTATATTCACATGTATGCAGTTCTACCTTCTAATTAATGGTTCGAAAAAAATCTTGTATTGTGTGCAGGCCAACCTTGCTCTTGGAGTTTATCCAAAGGATCGGATGCATGGAGAAGGACGAGAACGGGCAGGAATACTAGAGGGGTGGCTGCGGTGGATTTGGCCTGGGTAACGTCACTGAGCTGTTCAAGTCCATCGAGGACTATAAAAAGTCCCTTGACGCTTCTGCACACCTGGCCGCCTAACAACACAATGGTTCAACACTCAGGGCTTCGCATCTTTTTGGATGGGCAACTTAAGGGGCTTTCTCAAACCTTTGTTGGTAATCAAGTCCGTTTAGATCTACGTATTGGTAATCAAGTCCGTGCAGGTGTATGAGGGATCATGTCGTTACTCATGTCTAGTTGCAGTGTCTTCATTAAATAAAGTAATGTTCCATCCTGCAAAAAATGCTGTCACCACGAATTGTATCTGAGAGATCTCACTGTAATTCTTAGTTCGAAGAGTTATTTTGTAGTTCCTTGGATGTTTGATTCAAAGCAATGTACTTGTAACTAGAGGATACCCCGCGTTGGTTCATGAATATTTGGGTTGATAGTATGAGAATCAAAATTAAAAACACATATGACTTATATAATATTTGATTATGTATACTTGTACCCATATTTCTTGAATCTAATAAATAGAAGAGTGAATTCCGGTTTTTACCCCCTATTTGACATTTTTGACACTAATTACCCCATTTAGCAATATTTCATCCGTTTTACCCCATTTAGCAAAAGTTTTGCCACATTTTACCCTGTTTAAAATTTTGTGTGTGTCCTGACGGCTGTTAGGGGCTTTGTACCAAATATGACAATAAAGGCAGGCAGTTCTACATGTATTAACTTCGTACCGGTCAACATATTTGCTACCTAGGTATTAAGATATGTAGATGCATCAGATTTAGTAAAGTAGTATATTTACACCCGTTTTAATCTGATCCACAAAATCATGCAAATTAAGTTCGCATGTGATAATATTGAAGAAAAACATAGATGATTTCAGATTATATCGGTAACAGTTTCTCCTAATTTTTCTCAATGGTAACATGCCACACTGATCATATTTGTTACCTAGGTATTCAGATATCTAGGGGAGAAGATTGCCGTACTGGCACCCGCCCACTCCAACGATCGCCAGCAGCCACGCCTCTTGCTTGCCGCTCTTCGCCAACGTCGTCCTACCCCCTCCTAACAAAGGAGGCAATGGTTTGGGACAGGATCGTGTGTGCAATTGGAAGGAATGCGAACGATGCGTGCCGTGAATATTGGAGGCCAGCATGGTGCGGTCCTACTCGGGAGTTGTTCGTTGGATGCGAGCGACCTGCTCTGGTGCGATCATATCATGCTGGGCTGGTCGGGAGAATCTGCGAGGATCGGTTCAGCAGGAAGAAAAATAGTCAGGAAAAAATCGTCGATGTGGCATGCCAGTTGGGCCTGACAATTGGGACCTGCCGGTCAGAACGCACACAAAATTTTAAACAGGGTAAATTGTGAAAGCACTTTCGCTAAATGAGGTAAAACGGATGAAATCCCGCTAAATGGGGGTAATTATTGTCAAAAATATCAAAATAGGTTGTAAAAACTGGAATTCACTCTAAATAGAATAACGGAATGGAAAACATCTTTGCATGTATACACTACTACAGGAATGCCTAGCAGTGACGGGCGGAAAAAGGCTATCAGTGACGGGTGAGGCTTTCAGGGGCGCCCGCCACGGACCTCCTTCCACTGCTAATATGTCATCTGTGGTGGCCGGGCGCCCGCTACTGGTGACAGTTGTAGCAGTGGCGGCCAAATTAGAGCGCCGGCCACTGATAGCTTACGCATGCAAATTAAAAATTTCGCAGCCACGGTAAGATTTTTGCTGACATGGCTGCGTTTTGCGTAATATCAATATCAAATATCGCAGTACGCTGGAACATTACATTGATTGCGATAAGAAAATACGATACATTAACCAATAGCTAATTGTTATCAGTCATTACTAAAAACACACCAACTAATTGTTATCATCCTAACTAGCTAGCTAGCTAACCAGCACATAGACATAGTAGCCAAAATACGATCGATAGGGTCAGCTACTATGACGATGTAAGGCGGCTCGCCGGGGACGTGCTGTCGGAAGCACAGATTAAGGAGTGCCAGGAGCTAGGCGTACGGGTGGACAAGGATGAGCATGGAGGTGTTGTGCTCCAAATCTTGACAAAGGCGGCGGGGGACAGGTGAGATGACCTAGCAAGCTAATTGTTCCACTCATGTCATTTGTACTACGAAACCAACAAGGAATATAACCAGACCAAAATCTTATATTTTTTGTATATTCACATGTATGCAGTTCTCCCTTCTAATTAATGGTTCGAAAAAAAATCTTGTATTGTGTGCAGGCCAACCTTGCTCTTGGAGTTTATCCAAAGGATCGGATGCATGGAGAAGGACGAGAACGGGCAGGAATACCAGAGGGGTGGCTTTGGTGGATTTGGCCTGGGTAACGTCACTCAGCTGTTCAGGTCCATTGAGGACGACTATGAGAAGTCCCTTGACGGTCCTGCACGCCTGGCCTCCTTATAACACAATGGTTCTTTGGATGGGCAACTAAGGGGCTCTCTAAAACCTTTGGTGGTATAATCAAGTCCGTTCAGTCCGTGCAGGTGTACGAGCGACCTTGTCGTTGCTCATGCCTAATTACAGTGTCTTATTGAATAAAGTAGCGGAAAGGTGCGATAGCACCCGCGGGTCCCGACACCCCCTTATCCGTCCCTTCAGCAGGCGATTATAAGATTCGTGTTGCGGAACGGTCAGCAGCGGTAGTATGCAGAGTAGGCTTGGCAGGAGGTTAATTAAGCAGGCCATTAACCCAGACAAATAGGGCCTCCCTAGCCTGTAGCATGCAGAGTAGGCCTGTGATCAGCCTACGTTCGACCCTAGCGCAGCACAAGACAGGCGGATCCGGACAAATTTGACGCCAAGAGTGGGCATGTCTCCTGCAGACCTCGCCCCTTCTTTTTAGCATTTCCGTTTTTGTTTAATTCATCCATCCAGCCAGAAGCACACAGTTCGAATCGATGTGTTTCTCAAAAAAAAAAAAAAAAAAAAAAAAAAGGAATCGATGTGCACATGTGAACGAAGACGTGATGGTGCAGACGCGGTTCTCGCCCATGTCTCCTCGGACTTTTTTTTTTATACTTGGCTAAAGTTGTTTGTTTCATGTAGGCCGCCCACGCGTACTTCCATCAACAGTGCTGGACAAGTGCGAAGCACATTTGGCCCTACTCTTTCTTGTGCCTGCTACATATACCCGCTTCGGAAAACGAATTCGGCTCCCGGGTGCATATGTTCTTGCGCGCGAAAATAAATTTTAAAATGTCAAAAGAATCTAAAAAAAAAAATCTACGTGCTTTTAGTCACACCCAAATGCTATCTGCAAATTTTTAGGCAAAAAGGTTAAGCATTTTGGCTTGTGCAAAAAAATAAACAAATTGAACACCAAATATCACCCTAATTTTGTTTTTTTTTTCACGACGAAAATCCGCAGCTCCGTTTCGCATGAAATTTGTCACACATGCTTGCCACACTAACACGATCATCTACTCAAAAAAATCAGAATTTTTTGAAAACATTTAGTTTTTTTTGGGTTACTGAATATGCTAACATACCACCCATGATACTCTGTACGAAGCAGTCGCATCATGGCCTTGTATTCTGTTTTGCATTAGACAGAATTCTCCTTGTCTGGCTTACCCTGCAATCAGATTTCTTTTTAGATGTTGCCAGACCAAATGTCATCATTCATAAGCATTTCGTGCATCAGCTAACCAGACATGAATTTGCAATTGACATGACAATGCAAATGGGCCAGCACAAGTAGTAAATGACACAACAATAAACACACATATACGGTAACTTAATTCAGTGGGCTCTAGAACTAACCTGACACTGACACATGATTTTGTGCATTAGCTGGAAACGTCCTTCCCCCATCTCGATTTTCCATGTCGAATACCAAATCAATTCTCCCAAGCAAACAGATTATATTGCTCCTACGCTTCTTGGCAACAGTCAAACGACATGCCTACCACAGGAGCGGAAGTGTCGGGTGTGTGCTTGCCTTCAGAGTTCAAAAGGCATCTTTCAATAGAGCTCACTTTGCTTGGCGTCGCCCTCGCCGTAAGTCCATCACGGTTTCTCTTCCTGTTTGAACTTAGAACCAACAGTTAGAACAACAATATAAGTCTGACCAGTGCGTTAGATTTGTTCAGAAGGAACAACATATTGCAAACAGGGATACCCATACGGTACAATACATCAGATGAGATCAGAGAAATCATCAATTTATTCAATGGAGTACACCTTCACTAACCTGGAGATCGGCCCCAAATCCAGATCGGCGGCGATTGATGCCAACGTGTCGATACCACAAGCAGACACGGGAGTCGATATGCCTCCAGTATGCGGGTCACCGCGGTGGAGCAGCTCGACGAATCCTGTGACCATCTCATCCCCACCAGGATCGACGAACTCCATTAGTATCTGAGTTGTGGTACGGGGGCGGAGAGACTTTTTAGGCCCTGTTCGGTTCGTAGGTTTCGTGAAGGAAAACCGTTGGAATTGCAAAACGGAGGAAAGGAAGCTGGAGCAGTGTTCGGAATGGAGGAAGAGCCGATCCATTTCCCTTGGAACACTGTTGAGGGATGCTCATTTCACAGGAAAATAAAAATCCACTCAGATCTCTGGTTTTCTCACCCTTTCGCGGATGCCCGAGGCAAGGCGTGGGAAGGAGATAAAATATTACAGTGCTTAATGGAGTTCGGACCCACCATCTTCCTAGACGACAATGTCAGTGGGCAAAGCTGCATGCATGGTTGTTACTTCTTTCCTTGTGGGACCCACCTATCCTATACTTCTATCCCTCCAATCCGAACACACCAGGTTTTAAGTTTCCTAAGTTTTTGCATTCCAGTGCTTTCACACTACATTCTGACCACGTTCCTACATTTTATTCCACTCCTCTGTTTTCTATTCCAGTGTTACGAACAGGGCCTTACATTTTTTGAGATGGCAGAGAGACGCTTGGCGATGAGGAATAGAGATGCGGACGACGGGGGGCTCCAAGGAGACACGTCTTTTCAACGTGTCCTCTCTTTTCTTTTTTCTTTTTGAACACTGACGGGTCCCGAAGGACCCAGAACTCTTATTATTAAAACTCGTAACCAGTACAGAGTTCACCACAGGACTCAAGAAAGAGGAAAATAACAAGCAGGTCCCTGATACTTGAGGAAAGGACCCTAGACCGAGATCCAAAATCACAATTGGGTCCAAAGTGCATCTCCTTCCCAGATTCGATCCTACCACCACCGGGGACAGAACCACTTGGGGTGGATGGATCGCCACCACACCATCGACGACTTCCATCGAAGCCAGCAGCAGAAATGGCAGACTCTGAGAAGAAGATGCAAAACTGCCTCCCTTTAAGGCTCCAGGCCGGGAGGAATAGAAGAGATGGACGACAAAACGCCGTCGATGCACCAGGCCGCCTTTCGACTAGCGAGGCCGAGACCGGGAGCCTCAGCAGGCGCCGTAGCTCGTCCATGGTCGCCAAAGGTGATGAGCTCCTTCCCAATCGCCGGATCTTCGGTCCACTCCTCCTCTCAACTCCGATTCCACCACCGCGGCGGTCATCGAGGTCAAGAATGAAAAGCGGGCCATCCACTCCCCTCCAGATCAGGAACAACAGCGAGCTTATTAAGGGAAGGGATGCGGCAGTAGTAACTTTTCCGGCGGCCCTTGGCACCTCGCCACCACCACCAGAAGAGCCAACACCATCAGCCACCACGCGCAGCTCGCGTGCGCCAGCAGCCCGCTCCCCGTCGGCATGTCGCCAATCACCGGCATCGCGCCAAACTCCAGAACGGAAACAACATAACTAGCCCTACTATGTACATCTGAGCATCGGGCACCTCTCCCTTCCCCTCCCTGACCGGCATCGCCGGCGGCGAAGATCCAGGTTCGGCCCGAGCCCGAGTCGCCTTTTTCCTCGCCTCTCTCGAACAGTAGAGAAGAAAGGGGAAAAAGAGCCCCCGGCAGCGAGGTTCCTCAACGTGTCCTCTCGACGTCTCGGGTAATAGCCTAATAGGTGGGATCCACCTAGTAGGAACAGTGCCAGTCTAGTCCCGATTTGGTTTGAAAAGTGTCCAGCGCCCCGCGCTTAGCGACCGAACAAGCCTGGTAAGGGCCTGTTCGGATCGAAGGGAATGAAAACACAGGTTTGGAACAAAATAGGGGAAATGGAAAGGAAGGCAGATGCAAAACATGGAAACAGAAAACTTTGTAAAAAAACTACACAGCCGTGCTCGGAATGCAGGATAAGGTAACCCACGAAATCAACACATGTGGGTCCCACGCTTTGAATTTTAAATGTTACTGAATGCTGCCTATGTGGGCCACCAGGTCTACAGATCAACCATTTCACAACCGATGTGGGTCCCAGTATGATAACGTCTGGCTTGGACCGGATGTTTGGTTTCCTGTGAAAACGCAGTCATTGAAAACTTTCCGGAGGATCGGTTAAGCGAGATTCCTTCGTTCCGAACGACAGAAAAGTAAATCGTTACTTAGGAATTGCTTTCCTTTGGTTTTCCTGTGTTTTTCCTTCGTCCCGAACAGGCCCTAAACAAAAGCTAGCTACTGTACGTGGTACATATCCCCAGGCGCCGAATTGAAAATGTACGGTGCTGATAAAGGGGTGCCTGGACACCCGGGTACTAAAAATCCACTTTCATAAAGTAGTGTTTCTTCTTGCAAAAATTGTTATCACGGAGAATTGTATCTGAGAGATCTCACTATAAAGGAGGTATTCAGTTTCGGGAAAAACACCCCCTCGCCTGACCCGCTCCCGCGAGCGGCGGGCGAAACCCTAGCTTGCGCCGCCGCCGCCCCAACCCTTGCCTCCCCCCTTCCTCGCCGCCGCCGGCGCGCGCCGCCGGGCAAAGCCGGGGCGGCGTAGGCGGCGGCGGGGTCTTCTTCCTCACGGGCGATCGCTCGCAGCGCGGGATGCGGCGCTCGTCACGGGACGCGGCGCTCACACAGGGCACGGCTGCAGCAACGCGGACGGTCGTGCCGGCGGCGCGGGTGTGCGTGGGTGCTGTGGCGGCGGCGTGGGCTCGGCCCGGCGTGGGGTGGCGGGGCTACGCGCGCCCGGTCGGGCGGTAGGATGCGGCGGCAGGTGGTTCGGTGGTGCCGGCTGCTGCTTGGCGGGAGCGTGCAGGGGGCGGAGGGCGATGGCGGCGGGGCCATGTGTGGGCTGCTCGTCGGTGCTGGTTCATCGGCTGGCTTGGCTGGCAGCTCGCGCCCGTGGTGGCCGTGGCGGCCAGATCTGGATCGGCCAGATCCGGCGCCTGGCGTTGCGGTTCGTCCGGGGCCTGTCACCGGCAGCGGTGGCTGCCCCTGGTGTAAGCTTTTCTCTGCTCCAGGTCTGTCGGAGCTATGGTGGGTGCTAGGTGGGGGCACCGGTCGTCGGCATGGTGGCGGCAGCTTTGGCGGCGGCGTGCGAGTGGTGGTGGTTCCTCCCTTTTCCTGGGTCCGGGCCAAAGCCGGGCTTTCACGCGGAGAGGGCCAGGACCTGGGGCTCGTGCTCGGGCGGACCAGATTGAGGCCCGAGAAGAGTTAGAGCTTCCGCTCCGGGTAGGCGATGGTGGGTGCGGTCCAGGTAGTGCTCGTTGGTGGTGGTCGGATTTGCGGTGCGTCGATACGCGGATCGATGCCGGTGGCCATGGACATGGCGTCGTGTGAACTCGCCTGGCCAGGGGCTGGTTCATCGGCGGCCGTCCGGAGTCTCAGAGTCGTTTCCCCCCGAGTCCACCTGGCACTGGCTGGGGACGCAGGTGTGGGTACCTCCTATGGTGGAGGTGCCTACCCAGACTCAAAGACTGATGCCGGGCTAGGAGTCGATGGACTGTCATCGCTCCTCCTACCGTAGTTGTGTGCGTTGTGACGTGGGCGGTGCACGGTATCTTGCGACAGGGACGCCGGGCGGCAGCCCCGGATGGCGGGCCGCATTGTTTCTCTTCGGCAGGCATCATTGTGGTGGAGGTGGCTCCTCTCCCGGGTTGTGTGGGCAACGGGAGGGGTGGCGATGGGTAGCTCAGACGTGCCCTGTCTTTGGTGGGGTGGCGTCCTAATCCGGATCTGGGGTGCTGACTTCGCCGCGCTCCTCTTGGCGGCCTCAAGGGGGCACGAGTGAGTTGCCGAGCGAAAGCTCTGTGCCATGGCGCCGACGACTGCGACACCCAGGGGTGCCGTGCTCTTCCTGAAGACGTCGTTGTGGATCTTCTCCTCGTGCCAGGGTTCCGGGTGAAGACCTTGATACGTCTCCAACGTATCTATAATTTATGAAGTATTCATGCCATTTTTATAACAATTTTATATGGTTTTGATATGATTTGATTAGAATTAACCCGGACTGACGCTGTTTTCAGCAGAACTACCGTGGTGTTGTTTTTGTACAGAAATCAAAGTTCTCGGAATTGGACGAAACTTTTTGGAGAATTTTTATGGAATAAATAAAAATTATTGGCGCAAGAATCAACAGAAGAGGGGCCACCTGCTGCCCACAAGGCAACAGGGCATGGCCACCCTAGGGCGCACCCTGATGCCTTGTGGGGCCCACAGGCGCCCGTCTGACCTAATTCCAACGCTATAAATTCACATTCCCGAAGAAAAAAATAGGAGAAGAAGTTTCATCGCGTTTTACGATACGGAGCCGCCACCACCTCCTGTTCTTCATCTGGAGCCCTGTTCCGACACCCTGCCGGAGGGGGGAATCATCACCGGAGGCCATCTTCATCATCCCGGCGGTCTCCATGACGAGGAGGGAGTAGTTCACCCTCGGGGCTGAGGGTATGTACTAGTAGCTATGTGATAACCCACAATTATAGGGGATCACGACAGTCTTCGAGGGTAGTATTTCACCCAAATTTATTGATTCGACACAAGGGGAGTTAAAGAATATTTCTAAGTATTAGCAGTTGAGTTGTCAATTCAACCACACCTGGAGATAGAATATCTGCAGCAAAATATTTAGTAGCACAGTAGTATGATAGTTTTGATAGCAGTAGTAACAGTAGCAATAGTAACGATAACAGTAATAGTGGAAGTTTTATAGTGATTGTAACAGCAATAGCAACGTAGTAACTTAGCAAGAACCAATATGACAAAGTCGTAGGCATTGGATCGGTGATGATAATTATGTTGGATGATATTAACCATGTAACAGTCACAACCTAAGGCGATACAAAGTAGCTCTAATTCATCAATGTAATGTAGGCATGTATTCCGTATATAGTCATACGTGCTTATAATAAGAACTTGCATGACATCTTTCGTCCTACTCTCCCGTGGCAGCGGGGTCCATAAGGAAACTAAGGGATATTAAGGCCTCCTTTTAATAGAGAACCGGAACAAAGCATTAACACATAGTGAATACGTGAACTCCTCAAACTACGGTAATCACCGGAAAGAATCCCAATTATTGTCACTTTGGGGTATGCAGATCATAACTCGTAATAGGTGCATATAACTTGCAAAATAGGATCAAGAACACAAATATATTGATGAAAACATAAAGGGTTCAGATCTGAAATCATGGCACTCGGGCCCTAGTGACAAGCATTAAGCATAGCAAAGTCATAGCAACATCAATCTCAGAACATAGTGGATACTAGGGATCAAAGCCCTAACAAATTGACTCGATTACATGATAAATCTCATCCAACCCATCACCGTCCAGCAAGCCTACGAATGAATTATTCACGCCCGGTGGTGAGCAACATGAGATTGGTGATGGAGGATGCACTAGTAGAAAACAGTCCTTTCGTCCGGAGCATTAGTCCCGGTCGGGTTTTGGACCGGGACTAATGTGACCACTAGTCCCGGTTCCAACGGCTAGGCTTTAGTCCCGGTTCATTTGTGACCTCTAGTCCCGGTTGGTGTTACCAACCGGGACTAAAGGGGTGGTGGCAGGCTGGCGTCAGGCTGGGGCCCCTGCGAGCCCCTTTAGTCCCGGTTGGTATCACCAACCGGGACTAAAGATGTCACTATATATAGTGCTTCGTCCAGCCCTAGCCCAAGCTCTCCTCTCTCTGTTTTCTCCTTTCTCTCCTCTGTTCTCTTCCCCTTGCTCGAGCTCATCCTCCATTTTTGCCAAGATTTGTCAAGATTTGAGGCACCCCATCTATCCAAGTGTTCACAAAGGTTAGCAACTTTGTCCTTTCATCTCTCATTGCTAGATTAGCTCGTGCAATGCTCTATAAGTATGGTGATTTGTGGGTTTTAGTTTGGGAGTAATTATGTGGGAGTTTATTTGATTTATATGCAATTTGAGCTCAAATTAACTTCTTAGTTTGCATATGTGTAGGTGTGGTTTACTTAGTGCCTTCCCGTCCCCGTCCTAACCACCGCCGATCGCCCGCACCGTCAAGTCGCCGGCACCACCTTGGTGAGCCTCTTGTTCTTATTCTTTTTATTAAAAAAAATCTTATTTGTATGATTTAGATAGTTACTTGTATGATTGTTTGTTATACATAGTGCCATGGTTTTGATATCCGTCCCCGTCGGCTCTCGTCCGGTTTATGATTCGGATATGGTATATTCTCTTTTATAACTATTTGTTGCATTTCATGTTTATGACAATTATGCCCATCAAGTTGACATAGATATTTTTATCTAGGAGGTATGTGAACCGGAAATTGCAACCGACCAGTCTCTCTCGTGCAATGACAAGTGAACCGGAAATTGTAACCGGAAATTGCAAAATCCGGGGGAGTTTGTTTCATTAAATAATTTTTTCATTTTTATTTTTTTTCATTTTTAGTAGGACTGGGCATCCCTTATACCAGTCTCTCTCGTGCAATGACAAGTGAATAAACACTCATCGTGAGAATAACTCGCTTAGCATGAAAGATACTGGCCGCCCCCTGTCGCTCCATGAGCGGTACGGGCACATAAAACAGATGCTTATTTGAATGTTTAGAGTGGGCACATGCAAATTTACTTAGACGGCAGAGTAATACCGAATATAGGTAGATATAGTGGACTCATCTGGAACAACTGGGTTTAAGGATTGTGGATGTACAAGAAGCATTCCCACTTAGTACAAGTGAAGGCTAGCAAGTAGATTGAGAAGCGACCAACCAGAGAGCGAAAACGGTCAAAATCATGCATTGAGAATAATTAACATTTAATACTAGTATGAGTAGGATATAAACACCCTGAACATAAATATCGTGAAGGCTATGCTGGTTTTGAATCAACTACATATATGAACATGTGCCAAGTCAATCCACTCGAAACATTCAGAGGAGGATACCATATTAACATACTACATCATAACTATTTTAATGCATGTTGACATCTAAAATACAACATTATCCACTCCTATCTACTTAAGCATGGCATGAGCAACTATAATCTCTAATTGTCATCACAAGCATGTTTACTAATAATATGATGAATCATGGGTACTGAGTTAAACATATTTACAAAAAAAAACAGAAAGAGTTCATACCTGCTTTTCCTTGCCACAGTCACTTCATCAAATCATCGTCATTATTGCCTTTCACTTGCACGACCGAATGATATGAAAATAATAATAGTGCAAGAGTGCCGTGGACTAAGCTGGGATCTACAAATATTTTATTCAGGGGAGAAGACAAAGTAAAATTGGCTCTTCGTTAGATAATCAATAAAGCATATAAGAGCCACTCGATCATTTTCATCGTGGTCTTCTCCTTTCGAGAACTCAAGAAAAAGAAAAGAAATTCAGAGAAACACACTGATTTTTTTGGAGTTTTTGATTTTTCTGAAGAAAGCAAATTAAAGAGGAAAAACAAAAACGAGAAAAACTATTTACACGGGAGAACTCCCAACAAGCAAAGGAAGAACCGAGAAATCTTTTTTGGTTTTCTTTTAATGATCCGAACTAACTAGCTGAGAAAGAAACTACAACTAATATATTTTTTTGTTTTTTGAAAGTTTTCTGAACACACAAGAAGAAAGCAGAAAAAGAAAGTAAACTAACATGGATAGTACAATGAAAAAGGATGAACACCGACAATTGGAATGAAAGTGTAAACATGAATGTAATGTCGGTGAGAGATACATACTCCCCCAAGCTTAGGCTTTTGGCCTAGCTGGGTAATCACCACCCGTAGTATCCATCGGGACCGGGCAGATAGTACTGAGACCGAGGCACCTGAGCGTCCCACTGCTGGGCCTCGTTCACTGCGGCAGCTAACTCGTTCCTGTAAGCTGTTATGTCTACCGGCATGATGGTGTATCCGTTCCTGGCATGAAAATTATACAAAGAGGGTGCAGGCAACGGAATAATATCGTGAGTTGTCTCGCTGAAAACCAGGTTATAACGAATGTACTAAGGCGGCTCAGGCTCATCAATAAAGTGGTGATCGATCATGCACTGATGGTCTAAATAAACCTTGGGCAGCAAATAATCATTTGGGCGAATATCAACATGAAAATGTCGCGCAAGACGTGAAGCATAAATACTGCCATGAATCTTGCCCCTAGCCCTGTTAATGTGCAAGCGGCGTGCAATGATAGCGCCCAGGCTAAAAGTGTTATCGCCGTAAAGTGCACGGCGTAAGATGGCGAGATCAGGGGCACTAAGCGTACCACCTTCATCCCTAGCAGTCAAACATTTTCCTATGAATAAAGCAAAGTAGTGCACAGCAGGAAAATGCAAGCTGGTGACTCGGGCCTTCGACACGCCCCTAAACTCTCCAACAGTCAAAGTGCGAAGCAAGCCCTCGAACTCCTCAGGTCGAGGCTCCCTCATCCCCATCAGAAGGGATCAAGCATATCTCACAAAACTCATCTAGCGTTAACTCATGATGTTCAGCATATAAATCGAAACACACCATGGGGATAGCAAGCCTAGGCATGAAATGAAAATTTTGCACAAAGGAATTTGTAAGGATGTGCTATTGATCACACTCATCTGCGAGGAAGTTGGTCAGCCTAGCGTTTGCAACAAATTGTGCAAACTCTTGACGGAACCCGGCTTCATCCATTAATGGGTTGTGCGGCCATTCCCACGGTCGGACCTCCGTCCTACGAGGGATGTTGAGGTCATGGTCCGGAGCATCCCCAAGGACACCCTTGGAGCTCCGGCTCGAAGAACCCCTCCGGAGGAAGTTCATTTTACTAAGAGCAAATTTCTGAAAAAAATTGGGCCACAAAAAGATATTAACAAAACTTCACAAGATTGATAGCTACAACTCATATAAGTGCCTAGAGACTATATCAAGCATTCAAACTACTTAGAACTCAAAGAATTCAACATGCAAGCTCATTTTCAGTAGCACCAATAGCAGCAATTTATGCAAAATATATTCCGCTAAAGCAAAAATTAATTGGAGCAATGGGAGAGTCACATACCAAGGAGCAATCCCTCAAAACAGTTTCGGAAACGAAGTTTCGAGCAAAGAGATCGAAAATCTCAGGTTTGGGAGCAAGAACACGAGAGAGAGAGCTACCATGATTTTTTTCTGGAGGTAGGAGAAGAAGTGGACTGAAGAGATAAGTGAGTGGGTCCCTGTGGGGCCCACAAGGCATCTTGGCGCGCCCTGGGGGGTGGCCGCGCCCTGTTGCCTTGTGGGAACAGGTGCACCCCCCTGGGTTGTTCTCAGTGCCAAAAATTCTTATTTATTCCAGAAAAAATCATGTTTAAAATTTTATTGCATTCTGAACACTTTTATTTTTGGGTCATTTTTTTTATTGCACGGATAATTCAGAAAACAGGATAATCAGGGCATTTGACTTTATTAAACTATAAATAACAGAGAGCAAACTTGGGTTACAGAAAGTTGTGCTTACTAAATTCATCGACCACATATCCCTAAAAAAGAATCCATTAATAAGGTTGATCAAGTCTTATTACCAAACTACTTCCGAGTGACATAAAACCGAAGAATTTTCGTATAACACTAAGTTACCTCAACGGGGATATGCATCTCCCCAACAATAAAAGTTTCATATTTATTTTTGACTGAGGGGAAGAGGAAATTCGAAACCTCCAATAGCGATTGTAGTAGTTTTCTCAATAATAGTAGTACCATTCACCGAAATTTGTTTCTTCGGAAAGTGAACCGTATGCTCATCACCATTGATGTGGAAAGTAACCTTGCTTTTGTTGCAATCAATAACAACCCCTGCAGTATTCAAAAAAGGGTCTTCCAAGGATAATCGACATGTTGTCGTCCTCGGGCATATCAAGTATGACAAAGTACGTTAAGATAGTAACATTTGCAATAACAACGGGTACATCCTCACAAATTCCAATAGGTATAACAGTTGATATATCAGCCATTTGCAAAGATATTTCAGTAGGTGTGAGCTTACTCAAATCAAGTCTTTTGTATAAAGAGAAAGGCATAACACTAACACCGGCTCCCAAATCACATAAAGCAGTTTTAACATAATTTCTTTTAATGGAGCATGGTATAGTAGGTATTCCTGGATCTCCTGGTTTCTTAGGTACTCCATCCTTAAAAGAATAATTTGCAATCATAGTGGAGATTTCAGCTTCAGTTATCTTTCTTTTATCTGTGACAATGTCTTTCATATATTTAGCATAAGGAGGCATTTTTAACATATCAATCAAGCGAGTTCGCAAAAAGACAGGCCTAAGTATTTCAACAAAGCGCTTAAAGTCTTCTTCATCTTTATTCTTAGATGGTTTAGTAGGAAAATGCATAGGTTTTTGAACCCATGGTTCTCTTTTCTTCCCATGCTTTCTAGCAACAAAATCACCTTTATCATATCTTTTATTCTTAGGAGGTGAGTTATCAAGATCAACAGTAGGTTCTATTTCTACATCATTATCTGGTTGAGCATCAACATGAACATCATTATCATTATCATTATCATTAGGTGAATGTTCATTATCAGATTGTGTCTCAGCATTAGAAATAGATACATCATTTTGATTCTCAGAAGGTTTTTCTACCTCAGGTTCACTAGATGTTGTCCTAGATGAACCCTTCTAGTGGTTCAGGTCTTATGGATAATGTATTATACGTTAGCTCTGTGTAGGAGCTGGCTGCATGCATTGTTTGGCTAGTTGCCTCCTAGCTCTGGGTTACATGCTACATTAACCACACCGATGGAGGTCGTGCAAAACTGCAAACAATCTGATGATACATGAAAGTCAGTGTCCTGCGCTGGGCTTTGGCTCTAACAAAATAGCCCGGATGAGTTGATGTTAGGAGGTTCGAGGACAACCTTCTCGTCCTAACCGAAATAGAGATAGGATCGATAGTGGTTCTAAAATTAAGACAACTTCGATTAACTTATTGCCTTATCTAGGACAAGCTATCCTTTTTTTTTCTATGGAAAAAAGTTCTTTATTTTTCCCCAATTACTATAGAATTGTCGGTCATACTCTCCATTCTGAATTAATTATCTAGGTTTGTCCTAAGTCAAACTGCCTTTAGTTTGATAAATATATGCAAAAATATGCTAAGATCTAATAAGTATGACCAAGCTAGGGCAAAACTAGGATGCCAATTAATTTAGACCGGAGGGAGTTGGAAGTATTATCATGTGATAACCAGGAAAGCACAGTTACCCATTGTGAGTACCCCCAAATTTTTGACGTGTCAACCCTGCTGAATGTTCTGTACGTAGCACCGTTCCATGTGTTCCATCACAAGCCAAAATGCTCTAGACAAGGCAGCTTCACTGTGGTGAATTGTGGTGTCACCAGCGGGGGCCGCGGGCATAGGCCTTGACCTTGCCGCTTTTTCCGAGCTGCCGACTGAACGTTTTGCACGAGCAGTCCAAGATAAACCCTGACAACCACAAGGACAAGCACGTCGTGATAGCTCTCATCAAGATTCTATTCCACGGGATAGATTTTCCTTTCCATTACAGAAGTGCCCAACTATTAGCTTCTTGCAAGGCACGTCAAACAAAAGAAATAAAATGACTAAGCCTCTCGTCTTCACATATATTTTAGAAACGAACAACTCTGACCATTTTTATAAGGGAGTCCTTGTCCCCATCTCTTTTTTGACATTATATTTGGCGGTATTCAAAGCAAATAATACTCCAATTAATATATAATATTTCTAAATGACAAGGGTTCTGTCGTAAGAACATGTAGGTTTTGCATTATTGGATAAGCTACATCACATACTTGCTGGCCTTTCGCATGCATGCATGAGGTTGGAATCGCAAAAAAGACAGGCTATCGTATGTAAAACTGGTAGGTCTGAAATGGTGGCTTAGATGATCACCCCTTCTAGCATTGAACAGCTGGTTTAACCATGTACGCAGGAAATTAGAAGCTAATCCTTACATGTACCAAAGGAAAATGACTACAGTGTTTGACCCCATGCGCATTTGCTATTGGTAAGTTGCCTGAAAAACAAAAGTGTTTAAGTTAATTTTATGGGAGAAGAAAGGGACGCAAGACGTAGTTCCAAGGCTGAGACGGTGACGATGCGGTGTGTACCAGTGAGGCTGAGCTGGGAGCGAACCGGAGATGGTGGTGATGCGACTAGCAGCGGCGTCGCAAGTGGAGGCAAGTCCAAGGCTTGACATGTGTGTGGGAGCGCGGGGTGGGTGTGGGCACTTCTTTGTATTGATCCGTGGTTGGATGCCCGGGCAAGAGAAGTGGATGCCGCAACAGGCCGTGGCGTCGCCAACGAGGGTTGGATGCCGTTGAAGGCAATGACCGGAGGAGAGCCAGTGGGCCGTCACGATCAATCTGATATGAAGAAGAAGATTAACATTTTGTGGGAAGGATAATGATTGGACGAGGAAGATGATGATCCCGCTATCCATTTCCAAATCAAAGGGCTCTCGCGAGATCGACTAACTGCAGTCTTTTTTCCAGGCAACATGTAAATAATCAGCCCCGACCCCAGGGTGAATAAGAAAACCAATATGCACTATACTTATGCCTCCAGCAAGCTTTTTCAATGAAATCGACGATCTCTAAGCTAAGATGTGAGCCAATTTTTGCTCCTTTAATCAGCTGGAGCCGGCTCTCCATTTATACTTGACTACTCAAAATATTCCATTAGCTTCACTGCATGCAACGTTTGGCTTTGACCTTGCCGATGCTAGTTGCTTCCTAGTTCCGGGATACAGACAACATTGCACACACCCAACGGAGGTCAGTGAGGTGATGATTGGAGGTTCGAGGATAGCCTACTCGTCCTGATCGAACTAGTGATTTCATCATTAGAGTTTGTAAAATAAGATAACTTCGATTGACTTATTTCTTTGTGTAGAGCAAGCTATGGTGTTCCGCTCATATAAGACTGAGATGCTTTACTTCTATGTACCATCTAGAATTCTGTTTTCCTCATTTTCTGTAGAATTTCAGGTCATACTCTCTCCATTCCAAATTAATTGAGTTTCAAGCTTTGTCGGAAGTCAAACAACTTTAAGGTTTACAACTTTTATACAAAAACATGCTATGATATACGGCGTCAAATACATATTGTATGAAAATATACTTTGTGATGAATCTAACTAAACTAATTTGGTGTTGTACATGTTGATATGTTTCCTATAGATTTTGGGTCATAGCAATTATTGTCATCGGACAATCAGGACAATGACGAGCGCTGTGGTTCAAGGGACGGTGTCAAGAGTGGTTGTCGCTCTGTGGCATCATCTTCTTAGCCAGCTCTGCCTAAGTTGACCAGCCACCTGGGGTAGGAAATTGATAAAGGGGACAAGTGGTGGCTGAAACCTTCTTTTCCCAATGAGCCATGCTGACGGCGCGTACGAACAAGAGAGGTGACACGTGAGGTGAGGAGGTGGCACCATGATGCCCAATAGAGAAATGAAGAAGTTGAGTTGCAACCGTGGCTGTGCAATGGAGATGAGATGACATTTTTGTTGTCACTATCGTTTTCGAGCGTGCATGGCAGATCCGGGGAGAGGGTGAGGCATGTCAACGATGAGGGTGGAGCGATGCCATGGTGGTGGCATGGATGGTGAGGGAGAGGATGTGTGGGAGGAGCAAAGAAGAGAAGCATGTGTCTTTTTTTTCTTTAACGCCCATGAAACCTAGGGTTACCCGATTCAGTTCCTCACATACCAGCATATGTGTCCACCGTTGGCTGATGCGTGGGACCAATGGGAACCGAAGTTCCACTATCAAGGACATAGAGGTGGATGGCCAGAATTACTTTTCCCTGGCAAAAAATGGACGGTTGGGAGAGGTAAAAATGAGATCAACCCAATTATTGAATGGCTAGAGAATCCCAATAGCCTGGGAAGCCCTCAGGAGGCAAGTAGCAGGGACATGTTGGATATGCCACCAAAAAAGACTGCTCGACCTTATCCATTCTAGTTTTTACTAATGGTGCTACACCCACCAGACCACCACTGCATTCACTAGACAGATGGAACTAATAACAACATGCTTGCACGACTGATGCAAGTTCTCCCTTCGTGAATCGCATGCCCTACGCGTGAATGCGGATCTACAGGATCCATGTCGGCCAATCATCTACCTTGCATGAGGATAACTTCGTTGCTGGCAAGCAATCCGGAGTATATATGAAATGGTAGCAACGCAACTCACATGAAGAAACTTCAATGCAAATTATAGCAAGTGCCCCCTTCATGTGAATATATGCTAGAGACAATCAACCAGATATAACAAAACACAAGCATAAACCTTTACGCTTCTTGGAGGGCGCGTCAAACAAAAGGAATAAAATGACTAAGCCTCCGGTCTTCTCATATATTTTATAAACAAACTACTTCTACTCCGACCATTCTTTTATGGGATTCCTTGTACCCATCTTTTTATTGACATTATATTTGGCTGTGTTCAAAGCAAGTGGTACTCCAATTGATATATAATTTTTCTAAACGATATGTGTATGTCGTAAGAACATAGATGTTTGGCATAATTGGATAAGCCAGAGCAACTTGCTGGCCTTAGTTCTGACTCCTGCACCTTCACCTGAATGGCTATGTACGTGGCCTCCACCTAAATCCTGCCACTGCTTTTTTCTCTGCTTTGGTCCCACGGACCTAGGATCATTGGTGCAATTGATCATGGCATAGCATTGGTGATTACTCCAAATTCTGCGTGGGCATGCATGCATGGTCCTCCAGGGAGATCGCCACCTGCAAATTGCAACTGATCATTGCATCGATCAACATGCTGGCAAATCTGGCAGTGTGGATCCGGCTGTGCTGGCTGCCGGGCTACATGCAAAGAAGTGTCGGTGCCCGTGCCAGTTCTCACAAATAGAGATACATAGTAGACACTATGGCTGTTCTAAAAAATCAGTAGACATTATAGCTGTACATAGTAGACACGACCAAATAAAAGAGATAAAAGTAGCAACTAGCTTGAAATGTCCTTGCTGCCTCAATGGAGCTTTCAAGCTCGGGGGCTTCAAGGGAAAAGCTTAGAGATTCAGCACGAAAAATTCTGGAACTGGCTATTCGATGCTGGATAGGGTGCACTACCACATCTCATATGGTCATTCTGGTGTAGTGGCATCCGAGATGTAGATTCTGGTGTGTAGTCGAATTCATGATATAAAATAGGGCAATGATTTGTACTTGTTTTCCACACACCACATGCATGCATGTTAAGCCATGACAAATCGACACCCTAGATGTATATACTAAGTACCAAACTTATAATATGACAAATGAGGTCAAGTCATTCACAAAGATTGTATTATTTGGACCAAAAGAACAAAGTTTAAATAAACTAATATCCTAAGTTTTCTTGAATGTATCTTCAGTTAGGCGGTCTTAGCTGTTTATTAGATGGTGAGAAGAACATATTTTAACTGGATCTGACTCAACATCCAGTGGCTCAGCAAACACACAGAACCCCAGCTATAAATTGCCACCTTCAGTCTGTTCATTTCATCACCAAACACACCGAACCCCAGCTAGCTTGCTTAGCTTAAGCTCCCCACGCACCCGATAGCCATGGCCGCTACAAACCCTTCCTACTACCAGAGTGGTGTTTGCCAAGACATCAAACATAAGGAGCATCTCTTCCACTTATACATGAACCAGATATTTGATGGTCCGGCTGCTACCAACGCCAACCAACACACTGTTGCCGATCCAATTCAGACTTTTGGGTTTGGTCACACCATTGCAAACAACTGGACCATACGTGATGGTCCGGCTGCCGATGCAAACCTTGTCGCACGTGCTCGTGGCATGCACATGGGCGCGGGCAAAGTCGATCAGCACTGGTTATTCTGTCACAATATATTGTTCACTGATACCAGGTTGGTTTCCCACCTTTTGGAGCTGTTAGTGTCAAAATCACCATACGTTGCATCTGTATTTTTTTGGGTAACGTTTATGATTTTGACCTCACTTATTAGGTTTAAGGGGTCCAGCCTTAAAGTTCTTGGGGACTTCGTAACCGGCAAAGATAGTGAATGGGCAATTGTAGGTGGGAGTGGAGAATTTGCATATGCACAAGGTATTGTTGTCGCCAAAGAAATCCAAGCTGTACTACCTAGTCCTGGGCGTACTTGGGAGCTTCGTATCAGTGCTTTCTGTCTGTGCATCCCCAAAGTGGTGAGATACATTTACCATCAATTGTTTTCCTATATTAAGTCTGCTTAAATTGTATAAAAATAGCATTGCACCTAATGACTTGGATTTTCACAAATATTGTATCAATTTTACGATATTCCAGACCCCCGTGACCAAGATGGGACCTTGGGGTGGGGACGGAGGGACAGCCTTTGACATCATGGAGCTGCCTCGTTCTCTTCAAACCGTGACAGTTCGATGTGGCAACGTGATAAACTCAGTTGCGTTTTCCTACACTGACCAAGCTGGTCAAAAGAAAACTGCTGGACCATGCACTACTAGGAGAAACCTTATAGGCAGGACAATATCAGCAGCGCTGGAATATAACAGGCGCTGCTGCTAATTACCAGTAGCGCTGGATTTGAGCAGCGCTACAAGTAAGGACTTAGCAGTAGCGCTGAAAGCATAAAGAGCGCTACTCCTAAGCGGGACCAGACGAGCCCACCGACACTATTGGTAGTAGCAGCGCAGTCCATAATACAGCGCTACTACTAAGATTTTAGCAGTAGCGCTTTATTTGGTGGAACCGCTACTGATAATGGGCCCCACTTAGTAGTAGCGCTCTTTATGGAAAGCGCTACTATTAAGTAACATAGTGGTAGCGCTTGCTGAAAAACAGCGCTACTGCTATGCGTGGCTGGTGCCACCTTTTCACCCCCTCCCCCTCCTCCCCCCTTTGCCCTCTCTCCCCCTCCTTTCCCCTCTCCCCTCACCATTGTTGCCCTTCTTCTCTCTTCCTCCTACCTCTCTTCTCTCCCCATTAATGCCCCCCTCCACCATAACTCTCCCCCGTAAATGGCCTTCTCATCTCTAGCTAGCTCCATAAATGCCCCCTACCTCATTTGTTTGGCTCTCCCTCCATTCCATTAGATATAGATCTAGCTAGCTCATCTCTCTCCCTCTCCATTAGTTATCTAGAGTCATCTCTCCTCCCCAACAACTTGATCTAGCTAGCTATTGACATGTCCCCAACAACTAGATCTAGCTAGATCTAGCTAGATATGGGTGAGTAAAAAGTTGTTCATTTCAAGAATGGGAATATGTGTGTGTGAATGGGAATATGTGTGTTTGGGATATGGAGAGATTTCTAGAAGTGACATGCCCCCGAGTTGCTTATGTTTTGACGAAATGTCGATTTATTTCCGTTTCGGTGAATTTCGAGCAAACTCGATATGTCCTATTTTTAGGCAAGATCATGCCAAATTTTTATATGACTTTGATGCATGCATGCATTTTGTTTATAACCCTTTTGCTTGTTATACTGTGCATGCAGTCGGTCATGAAGGTGAGTGGATGGAAGGTGGAGCGATACATGCAATCCGCGGTGATGGACATGCATGCAAATAATCGGACTAGGATTAGATGTCCGTGTACAAGATGCAAAGAAGGAGTCCTTTTGGACCCTTATGATCATGGCAGGTTGAAGGCGCACCTGCTGATGAATGGTTTCATGGATGGCTATACTCGGTGGATAAGTGAAGATGATGATGATGAGGACGTCCACATGGCAGGGAATAACGACATGGGGCTAGACGAAGAGATGACCGATCGACACGAAGACGATGGCGTCGGACATGGCGGCGGGGAAGAGTTAAATGACGGCGGCGGAGAAGATTCCGAACATGGCGGCGGAGAAGATTCCGGACACGGCGAAGAAGAGTCCGGACATGGCGGAGAAGCAGAGGCGGCGGTCACGCCGCAGTCTTCGACGCGACTAAGTGCAGTCGTGCATGACCCTCATGTTCGAGACCTCCTTCGCAAGAGTACGACTAGCGAGAGAGCTGCTTCTAGAGAGGAGGCCAAGCTGGCGCAACTTGAAGTAGACTCAAAGACTCCATTGTATGACGGTTGCGATCCCGAGGTGACCCGCTTGAGTTTCACGCTCGAACTTCTAAAGACGAAGGCCAAAAACAAATGGACAGACAAAAGCCTCGATGAGCATTTGAAGTATCTACATAATAAAGTTCTTCCCGCGGGGAACATGTGTCCTACTAGTGTCGATGAGGCCAAGAAAATCGTTTGCCCTTTTGATTTGCCACACATTAGGTACCACGCATGCATCAACGATTGCATCATTTATCGGGGGGAGCACGCGGAAAAAACCAGCTGTCCAGTGTGCAATGCTTCTCGATACAAGAAGGCAGGAAAGAAAGCTCCTCGGAAAGTTGTATGGTACTTTCCGATCACTCCCCGTCTGCAGCGGTATTTCGTAGATCCTAAGGAAGCAAAGCTCATGCGCTGGCACGCGCAGAGGAAGAAGCCCGACGATGGAGATGATCCGAAGCTGAGACACCTCGTAGATGGTAGCCAGTGGAGAGCATTCAACACCGTATATGGATTTGCTGCAGAAGATCCAAGGAACATCGTGCTTGGTGCGAGTACCGATGGCATGAATCCGTTTGGAAACCAAAACACCAACCACATCACATGGCCCGTCTTTGTATGGATGTACAACCTCCCCCCATGGAAGTGCATGAAGACAAAGTACATACACATGAGCATGCTGATTCAAGGGCCGAAACAACCGGGAAATAATATTAACCTGTATATGGGGCTTCTGAAAGAGGAGCTAGACACGTTATGGAAAACACCGGCATGGACATGGGACGCCAGCAAAGGAGAGTATTTCTATATGAGAGCCGCGCTGATGACGACGGTGCACGACTATCTCGGTTACGGGTACACCTCAGGCCAGGTGTGCCACGGATACTGCGGATGCACGAGGTGCATGGATGATACAACGTCTCAGCAGCTTACGTCAACGAAAGATGGCGGGTCCGGGAAAATCGTGTACATGGGGCATCGTAGATGGCTCGAGAAGGATGACCCGTGGAGAAAGCGTGGAGATCTATTCAATGGGTTGACTGAGCATCGAGGACCTCCACGTAAGAGAAGCGGCGCCAAAATCAACGAGCTGTTGAAAAACTGGGGACAGTGCCCCGCGCCGGGAACGATGAAAAAGGCGCCGGAGCCGCTACTGAAGGTATGGAAAACGAGGTCTGTTTTCTGGGACTTGGAGTACTGGCCCAATCACGACACGCCTCATTGCCTTGATCAAATGCATATCACGAAGAATGTCCTCGAGAGCTTGCTTGGCACACTGATGAACATGCCGGAGAAGACCAAGGACGGGCCGAAGGCAAGGAAAGACTTGGAAGATTTGAAGATCAGGAAAGATCTTCATCGTAAAAAGTCAACGGAGGAGACGGAGACGGAGACGGTGGAGGGGGGAAGGGGCAGAAAAGTCAACAAGAAGGAGGAGAATTATTGCCCCCCTTCTTGCTTCACCTTAAGTGCGAAGGAGATCGATCAATTCATCAAGTGCCTTATGGGAATCAAAGTCAGTTCCGGTTACTGTGGGAAGATAAGCAGATTTCTAGACCCCAAGAAAAAAAGGTTCAGCGGGATGAAGTCTCATGACTGTCACGTGATAATGACGCAGATACTCCCGGTTGCCATTAGAGGGATAATGGACAAGCACGTCCGTGACACGCTTACTGGTCTCTGCAACTTCTTCGACGTTATCTCTCGAAAGTCCATAAGTGTGAAGCAGCTCCGAAGGCTATAGGAAGAGATCGTTGTCATACTATGTGAGCTTGAGATGTACTTCCCGCCCGCGTTCTTTGACGTCATGGTGCATCTGTGTGTCCACATCGTGGACGACATCATCGACCTCGGGCCGACATTCCTTCACAGCATGATGCCGTTCGAGAGGATGAATGGGGTCATCAAAGGATTCGTTCGTAACATGTCCCGTCCCGATGGGAGCATCGTCAAGGGGTATCTGACGCATGAGTGCATCTCCTTTTGCGAGAATTATATAGGCGTCGGAGACCCTGTTGTTGGTTTGCCCGTCAACAAGCACGATGGGAGGCTCGAAGGAGAAGGTCACAACAACGGCCGGAGGGAATTGCACGTGGACTACTCGGATCGACGGAACGACTTTGACAGGGCTAACTTAGTAGTGCTACAACACCTAGATGTGGTAGATGATTATGTGGCACGGCACAAAGAAACCATCGCAAATAAGTACCGTGATAAGGGGATGCTCAAGACGGAGGACGAAGTTACTGTAGAGCACAACGCCACTTTCTTGCGTTGGTTCAAAGAGCAAGTTCTTGAAAATCCCCCAGAAGAGGACAGTTCGGACGGATTGCTCATACACGCCTTAGCACATGGCCCCGCGCCCAAACTCGCGAGCTATCAGTCATACGATATCAACGGGTACACGTTCTACAAGGAGGCCAACGACATGGACAGTGATTACCAGAACTCCGGGGTGACGATTGAATGCGTGACCGACGCTAACGGCACAACTGAAAGATTCTACGGAAGGGTCGAAGAGATCTGGGAGCTTGACTATACTGGATTGCACGATGCGACGATGTTCCGTGTCAGATGGGCTAAGGACGTCGTAAGAGAAAACAAGTATTTCACTACCATGTCTATACCACCCGCTGACGCGAAGAGCGCAACCGTGAACGTTAACGTCATCGCCAAAACTGAGCCATGGGTACACGCTAAGCGCATGACACAATGCTTGTTCATAACCGACCCGACCAATCCCAGCCGTGTTGTCGTGAGGAGAGGCAAAAGGAGCATCGTCGGAATGGATGGAGTCGCCAACGAGGAAGACTACGACCAATACGGCAACCCGATGAGGGAAGATGACGATGACGATGAAGCATACGTGAAAAGAAGAATCAATACAACATTACATAAGAAAGATCGTACTCCAGGGTTCTGGAAAAGTCACAAGGACGGGCTCAATTATTCGGCAACAAACAAGAAAGGGAAGAAGCTCAAAGTGAAACGTCGTCGACGCAGTTGAGAAACCATCATTTATATATATGTATCTATTTTGTGTACGCACTTAAGTAACCGTTATCAGTCAACCGATATATATGTTACCACCACATGCATGCATGGTTCCGGTGATATTCGCGCAGTGTGGGAGGGAGACGCCGTCGTAAACAGAAAGGAAGAAAGCAATACAAAAGAAATACAAATGGGAGAAAGCAATACAAAAGAACAAAAACAAAAGGGAGAAAGTAATACAAAAGAAAAAGAAAAGTAAATAGAAAAGAAAAGAGAAATAACAAAAACTAATACATATCGGTAGCGCTGGATTATGAACCAGCGCTATAGCTCATATAGTTATAGCGCTGGATCCTAACCCAGCGCTACTACTATATTTGAGTTAACCGCCGCGCGTGCTCAAATTTTCCAACTCCCATTCCCCCCCCCCACCCCCACCTCTCCCCCTCTTCTCTGTCGCGCGCCGCCGTCGCCCTCCTGTTGGGAATATGCCCTAGAGGCAATAATAAAATGGTTATTATTATATTTCCTTGTTCATGATAATCGTTTATTATCCATGCTATAATTGTATTGATTGGAAACTCAAATACATGTGTGGGTACATAGACAAACAATGTGTCCTTAGTAAGCCTCTAGTTAACTAGCTCGTTGATCAAAGGATGGTGAAGGTTTCCTGGCCATGGACATGAGATGTCATCTGATAACGTGATCACATCATTAGGAGAATGATGTGATGGACAAGACCCAAACTATAAACGTAGCATATGATCGTGTCAGTTTATTGCTATTGTTTTCTGCATGTCAAGTATCTGTTCCTATGACCATGAGATCATGCAACTCACTGACACCGGAGGAATACCTTGTGTGTATCAAACGTCGCAACGTAACTGGGTGACTATAAAGATGCTCTACAGGTATCTCCGAGGGTGTCTGTTGGGTTGGCATGGATCAAGACTGGGATTTGTTACTCCGTGTGACGGAGAGGTATCTCAGGGCCCACTCGGTAATACAACATCACTATAAGCCTTGCAAGCAATGTGACTAAGGTGTTAGCCACGGGATCTTGTATTACGGAACGAGTAAAGAGACTTGCTGGTAACGAGATTGAACTAGGTATAGGGATACCGACGATCGAATCTCGGGCAAGTAACATACCGAAGAACAAAGGGAACAACATACGGGATTAACTGAATCCTTGACATAGAGGTTCGACTGATATAGATCTTCGTAGAATATGTAGGAACCAATATGGGCATCCAGGTCCCGCTATTGGTTATTGACCGTAGAGGTGTCTCGGTCATGTCTACATAGTTCTCGAACCCGCAGGGTCTACACACTTAACGTTTGGTGACCATTAGTATAGTTGAGTTATTGTGTTGGTGACCGAAGGTTGTTCGGAGTCTCGGATAAGATCCCGGACATGACGAGGATCTCCGGAAGAGTCCGGAGGTAAAGATTGATATATGTGATAATAGTGTTTTGATCTCCGGAAGGGTTCCGGAATTCACCGTAGGGGTTCCGGATGTTTACCGAAGTGTTCGGGTGCAGCAACACTTTATATGGGCCAAAGGGGTAAAGCCCACGAGGTATTGGAAAGTGCAAAAGGGAGTTTTGCTGCTGCCTTAAGCGGTACTACCGCTGGTAAGGCAGTACTACCGCGTAAGCGGTACTACCGCTTGTGTGAAGCGGTACTACCGCTCAAACGGTACTACCGCTTGTACGCGGTACTGCTGGAATCCGAGTGCGACTCTTTCCGTGCGGGCCAAACCGACCTTGTGTGGGCAAAACCGACCTTGTGGAGCTTTTCTCTCCAAGTTTAGACCCCAGGGCTCAACATATAAATAGAGGGGCAGGGCTAGCACACGGGACACATCAGGATTTCCCAAGCCATGTGCCGGCAACCCTAACCCTCTAGTTCCTCCAGTCATAATCTCCGTAGTGCTTGGCGAAGCCCTGCAGAGATTGTTCCTCACCACCATCACCACGCCGTCGTGCTGCCGGAACTCATCTACTACTTCACCATCGCTCGCTGGATCGAGGAGGTGAAGGCGTCATCAAGCCGTACGTGTGTTGAACGCGGAGGTGCCGTCTGTTCGGCACTAGTTCGTGATCAGATCGAGGGACGACTTGCGATTTGGATCGCGGAGACGTTCGACTACATCAACCGCGTTTCTTAACGCTTCCGCTTAGCGATCTACAAGGGTATGTAGATTCACTCTCCCTCTCGTAGATGCTCATCACCATGGATAGAACTTGCGTGTGCGTAGGAAAATTTTTGTTTCCCATGTGACGTTCTCCAACACCTCCTGCCCGCCGCCGTCGCCCCTGCCCGCCGCCGTCGCCCCTGCCCGCCGCTCTGACCTCCTCCTCGTCCGCGCGGACGCCCGAGCCCTCTCATCCCCCCCACCCCCACCTCTCCCTCTCCTCTTTGTCGCGCGCCGCCGTCGCCCTCCTGCCCGCCGCCGTCGCCCCTGCACGCCGCTCTGACCTCCTCCTCGTCCGCGCGGACGCCCGAGCCCTCTCATCCCCCCCACCCCCACCTCTCCCTCTCCTCTTTGTCGCGCGCCGCCGTCGCCCTCCTGCCCGCCGCCGTCGCCCCTGCACGCCGCTCTGACCTCCTCCTCGTCCGCGCGGACGCCCGAGCCCTCCCATCCCCCCCCCACTCTCCCGCCTCTCCCCATCCTCTCTGTCGCGCGCCGCCGTCGCCCCTACCCGCCGCCGTCGCCCCTGCCCGCCGCCGTCGCCCCTGCCCGCCGTCGTCGCCCCTGCCCGCTCCTGCCTCCTCGTCTGCGCCGCTGCAGGTACCCCCCTCCCCCCCACCTCCCCCTCTCTCTAGTCAATTAGGAAAAAAAATCTAGGGTTCATATCTAGGATTAAAAACAGGATTGTTGCTACTTAGTAATAGAATGTCCTAGTACAGCCATTAAAGGCCAAACTCTAGAGAACCACATGACCAAATACACATGGATATAGGAGAAATACTTGCTTATGGTTTCCTTCTCTTGGGCTATAACAATGTCCATTCTAGGTACCCTCCCTGTCGTGCAAGGGCCTTGTAAGAGCCATAGCAACCTAGGCAATACCCTGTACTGTGTCATTCTCTGTGTTGCAAAATGTTGGTTGCAAAATGTTTGCAATGTTGGTTGAATGTCGAAGAATATCCGAGTGGCTATGTTTTGCCGGAATGTTGATTCAATTCCGTTCCGGCAAATTTCAGGCGCTCTATATGTCCACTTTTTAGCAAAGGTCATGCCGAAAATTTCCGTGAATTTCGGCATGACTTGTGCTAGAAACTAGGACATATGGAGTGCCCGGGATTTGCCGGAAGGGGAATGAATCAACATTCAGACCAAATATAGGCCCCCTTTTTCTCTTCATTATATCTTTTATTTACAATTGTTGAATAGGAAACATGTCTAGCCACGCCTCAGCCGGGGGTTCTGCTCGCCTTGAAGAAGACCCCATCGAGGCAGCAAATCACTATTTCGATTACCTGGACGAACACCAGATGGGGGTGCATGGTGGCGGCAGTGGCACTAACCCCGACGCCGACGCCGACACCGGCACCAGCACTGGCACGGCACCGACACCACCCCCGAGACCGGCAACAATGCTGCCGTAGCCGGTAAAGCACCGAAGCAGAAGAGGACACGAAGACCAAACGAGCTCGGCATCGGACAAATTGTGGTCACGGAGATGCACCCCAAGAAATTAGAGCCAACGGTGCCGGATGAAGCGCGCTCATGCTGGGGCAATCAACTAGGATGCATCCTCAGGGAAACCGCCAACATCAACGACGAGAAGTTGAAGAAGATACCACATATGGAGCACATGCTCCTAAAGAAGTTGCACAATAGGTTCTTGTTCCCCGGCCGCACAGAAATCAAAGATCCGTGGGACTATGACGCCATGACAAAGATAAACAACAAGGCGATGGTGACGTTCACCAACGACTTGTCCGCCTGGAAAGTTCGGGTGAAAAAAGCGATTGATAAGAATGAATCGTGGTCCAAGATTCATGCTGACAATCCGTCACTTACGGAAGAGGACTTTGAAAAATTCAAGGAGACTTGCGCTAAAGATGAAACCAAGAAAAAGTCAGAGAAAATGAAGGTGCTCCAGGCCAGGAACACGCCTCCCCACCGCCTCGGAAGCCGTGGTTACGAGGGGAAGAGGCACGTATGGGCCAAGGAGGACGCCGAACGTGAAAATCACAGAATCCCAGACCCCTTGGCGGAGTTCACCGACCCGCTGGAGCGTGACTGGATCAGGGCCCGGTACAAGTGGGACCGCGTCAAGAAGACCTTTTACACGGACCCGAACACGAGGGAGTTCATGAGACTTCTGGTAATTGTTATATTACCACATTATCATATTAGCTTCCAATCAATTCGACTACAAGTTTTGTCACATTATTAGTAAGCCATCCACGTTCCTTTTGTAGAAAGAGCAGCACCAAAAGGCAGCCGAAAGCGATGAGTCATCACAGTCGTCGGAGAGGCCCAAGTGGGACACCCATTTCAACCGGGCCCTGAACATACTGAAAAAGGTCCCGGAGGACACACCGCCATCCTATGGACGTGTGCACGGCGTCGGAGATGGCGCCTCGCGGAAGACGTGCTACCACGAGGAGCTTGAGGAAAGAAGGAAGAGAAAGTTGCTTACTCAATAGACCATCGAGCAGAAGGTCGCGCTTGCGATCAATAAGTCCAAAGCTGAGACCAAAGCAGAGTTGGAACAGATAGTCGATGCAAGGGTCAGTGCAGCGGTAGCTGGCGTCACGGCTGACTTCACATCTTCCATTTCCAGCTTGCTTCCGGCATTTTTTGAATGGACGAAGAAAAATCCAGATAAAGGGCCAGCGGACTTTCCGCTTCCCAGCTATGTCGGGAGCAATTCGGTGAACATCGCACCACCAGCACCTGCTCATGCCACCGCACATGCTCCCGCTCCTGTTCATAGCAGCCCGTCCTCCGTCTCTGGCCAACTCGGCGGGCCTTCGTCTATGGCTGAGCTCGACGCCCTCACGGTAATTACCCGTCATAGCCTTTTCACCAGCATGTGTATATAGTCTTCCGTTTCAATTGCCTTTCGGATGTTTGACGTCGCAGACATGTCTTCGTAGGCCAACGATACCCCGTGCACCCTACTGTACGACATCAAGGGCCAGAAGGTGGCCGTGGGAAAGGCAACAATCGTGAAGCCGAAGGACCGCATGTTCCACAACCGAGAGATGCCCGATGGCGTCTTCAAGGTTAACGTGGCTAGTGTCTTAGCGGGCTTCGAGGATTTGCCTCCTCCGGTACCAGTCGATGACGAGGAGACCCCTCAACGGATTGGCGCATGCAAGAGCTGGTTCTTGCCTTGGCCGAAGACTCTTCTTCGTGTCGAGGTGCCCAGTATCACACCAATGACAGCTTCTCAAGAAGGTATGAACACCACCCCACCTACCAAATTACCTGCACCTGTCATGGCGGGTGATAGCGGACGACGCGAGGGAGAGCCTCCATTAGTGCCAGATGACGTCTCCCCCGTTGTCGAAGAAGCAAATGCTGATGATGACATGGAGGAGGATGATGATGACCCAGACAAGTATTTCAATACCGCCTATGATGATGGAGGATTGATGGCTCAGGACGACGAAGACTCAGGCTTTGAGCGTGGAGATGATGACTTGATGCTGCCTGATTTGCCGGAGCCGGAACGTCCGGAATGCAAAAAGTCTCTCTTCAAGCGATCCTCGCAGGAGACGCCTCCAGATGCCGCCTCTACCTAGCAACAACCCGAGGGCCGTCCACTGATTAGCCCGACGACACTAGGGGTGACAGTTAGGGAAGGTATGGTGGGCTCACTACCGCCACCCGCCAAGAAGCAAAGGAGGAGACCGGGCAAGAAAGGCCCTAAAGGCACCAGAGCTGCTTCAAGCAGCCAGCCGCCTCTGAAGCCCCAGGAGGTAGACAGAATACCTGTAGTAGGTGCGGAGCGTTTCCATGTCGCCGGCCACCCGATCCTACCTCAGAAAGCGCTAGAGGACATACTGAACAATGATCTAAGGAGACTTCATGATGATGTGCTGGCCAGAGAGAAAAGCCTTCTCATGTCGGGAAAACCAGGATACCAGATTTACGCGGCTCAGGTGCCGGGTGGGAAGTTGTACGTCGAGGGATGGCCCGCGAATAAGTTCATCCTGCGATTTGACTACATCTACGACATGTTCCACATGACCAAGCTGGATTTCCAGTTCATCCGCATGTATGCGCTGTATCTCAACTACATCATCAGGATCGAGAACATAAAATATATCTGCATCGCGGACCCGTACCATATGCACGAGAGCTTCTTGGATGTCTGCAAAGGGCACCGTGACTATGCGAGCAAGTACATCGGCGGCTTCATGATCGCTAATAAGGACAAGGAAGCGATTCTCTTGCCTTATCATCCCACGTAAGTCATCCGCGCATATCCTTTCGTAAGTGTTAATCATTCCTTTGCAAGCATGGAGGCTAATTTGAGGCGTACTTAATTTGCGCAGTGGGGGGGGGGGGGGGCGTCCTCATCGTTCTGTACCCAGAATACTCCCATGCTATATACTTGGACTCATCGAAGAACATCAAGAAAAAGGATTACAAGCACATAAAGAGTGTTCTCGATAGTGCCCTGTTAACCTTCAGCCTGTCTAGTGGATATATCAAGGACAAAAAGTGCAGGAGGAACGGGCTGGTTTTCAGCCATAAGACCGACTTCTGCTGCATCCAGCAACCGCACATCAGTAAGGCTGATGGATTCTACCTCATGCATCACCTGCTCGAGTTCAGAAGTGATAATCAACGCCTTCGCATGTCAGCTACTACCAACGATGCCGAGATTGTCAACTGGGCCACAAGCATAGGAAAGACACTGGATCATCGAATCCGAGCTGAGTTTTATCACGTGCAGTGTGAACTTGCCCAAGTGATCATGAAGCAGGTCCTCAAACCAATAGGGATGTTCTACCATGGGCCAATCACGCAGGATGATGTCCGAGCACTGCTAATCGCTCAGCGTCTAGACCTGAAGCTTTTCAAGAAGCTCGGGTCCTTCCTCCCTGACTATGAAGATTGGACCGAGGACTGATTGTCGTTGACAATATATGTGTCACTAGCGTCCAGACGAAACTATGTGATGTAATTAAACCGTGGTCCTGAACTAGCGTAGATCGCTCTAGTTAATTAGTTTGGGTATGAGGAACTTCGTCATTTATGTTTACTATAGGTTGCTTGTATTTTTCTAATTATGCCTCTTTGTGTTTTTAATTACATTATGTTGCATATTATCGTTCACGATGCAGGTACATAGATCAGAGATGGCGAAGGGCTGCTACGTCGTGTTCGTTGGGAAGGTTCCAGGCGTCTACGACCACTGGCCGGACGCTCAGGCCCAGGTGTACAAGTACCCGGGTGCTAGCCACAGAGGGTTCGACAGCAGAGCCGAAGCGGAAAGTAGTTACTTGAGGTGGACGCTCCGGCAAAAGCGGGAGCGGAACCGCCGGTGCCTCAAGTACTACATAGTCACGGTCTTGATGATGCTGATCGCTCTTCTCTTCTACATCATGGTTTAGATAGAGATGATGAAACTTGTGTGTGTGCCATGACCATGCAGTTGCACTTATTCGAGACATGACATGACTTGTGTATCGCTATTTTCGAGATGTGATGATATTTGTGTTGAATGATGATGATGACGGTATAACGAGACTACTGTATGTGTATGATATGATGATAATAGTGTATGTTTATTGTGACCTGATGAAACTACTGTATAGAGCATGTATAAATACATCACGAATACATAGAGGGGGAATGAATCTGTGGAAGCAGGAATTATAGCAGCAGCGCTGGAAGGCATCTAGTAGCAGCGATGTATTAGCAGCAGCGCTTGCCTTTCCACAGCGCTACAGATAGTTAGCAGTAGCGCTGGTCAGTGCAGCGCTACTGCTAACCAGACTTAGCAGTAGCGCTGCACCGACCAGCGCTACTGCTATAACTTAGCTGTAGCGCCTTAGCAGTAGCGCTGGACCCAGCGCTACTGCTATAGGTTTTTCAAGCGCTACTAGTAGGCTTTCTCCTAGTAGTGATGGGGTGGTGATGGTGCACTTAGTGCGACAGTGAGTTATCTTTGGTATTCGTCCATTGTAATTTCTGCATCGTTTTCTACAACACAACTTCAATCTAACACCCTATACATGCGCTCCCTTCCAGATCACACTTGCTCCTACCGAGTTTATAAAGCAAGTTCTTGGAACAACCGGTACAGTTGGAGGAGAGGCAGTTGTTACATCACCTACCTTGGTCAGCAGCGTTACAACATATGGGCCTTTCGGAAAAGCAAACGGTGCCCCTTTTAGCAGCCAGGTTCCAGATAATCACATCATTGGGGGATTCTATGCACGTGTTGCGGGGTCAGTGAATGCACTTGGCGTTTACGCGTGCCCAATTTAGCACAATGCATGTGTTAATTTGCTTAAGAATCTTCTTGCTCCGTTCGATATCTCACTTCGGTTTCCAACATTCCAACAGTTAATAAGCAGATGGAGAAGGCTTGTCCTTGTCGCGATCTCGTGTACTATTTATTTTCCTTTTCATTGTGTACCTTTTTCTATTGTCTACATGTACTTGCTTGAAAGTAAAACGATGTACTAAGAGCTAGATGACTAGCCTCTTTGTTCTTCAATATATATAAACCGAGTTTGTTTTGTGTATCCCTCTCTCTCTCTCTCTCTCACTTGTGTGTTTTTCCGACACGACAAGGGTAAAAGATATTTCATAGCTACAACTTCGCAACATAACTAGATACATTGCAATTCCTAGTTCTGCATATATAAGTAAAAGTAGACAAATCATTTATGAAAAATCATATACATAAGTTGTAAAAATAGCTTCAGAAAAAGAGTAAACTTTAGGTCTTCAAATATGACAAAAACACTCTAGCATGCATTAGTGGCCAAATCCACTAACATCGGGATATGTAGGTATTAGTGGCGAAAATAACTTAAATACTAATATTACCACCTTTCAAGGAGACAAAGGACTTGATCGTCAATACGGATAGAATTCTCCTTCTGTCAACTTGTTCTTCGATCCTCGAAAGCAAAAGGTTCATGGAGAGATTAAATTTAATTCAGTTGTTAGTCGTAAGAACAAAAATAACCATCTAGGCGAGCCTTAATCAAAGCAAAGCGTCTGTAATTAATACCGAAGATCCAAATATCATGTAAAGATCTGGAAAAGAACTCAAGTCCTCTTTTTTCATCATCAAATAGATCATGGTGATATACTATGCTTCTTATTCCTTATATTTATGCTTCTTTCACCTAGTCGATAAGAAACTAACACAAATCTTTCCATCGCATTCTTCATCAATTTCTAGTTCTTGTTTTAACATTAACGATCTAGAGGAGCTAGATCTCTCAAAGCTACCACGTCCCACTTGCATACCAAGGGGATAATTCTAACTCCCTCTTAGATCCACATATAGAGAGGATAGATCAAAGCTAGTACTCCATGAGTAGCAATCACTACTAGGGAAAACCCTAGCAGTAGCGCGGGTATTTGGTGTATCAGTAGCGCGGGTACCCGCGCTACTGATACGGCGCTACAGCTAACGTTTAGCAGTAGCGCGTTTTGACACGCGCTACTGCTATACCTACTTAGCAGTGTGTTCCATACCAGCGCTACTGCTAAGTCCTTTAGCAGCAGCGTTTTCCTGTCCAGCGCTAAAGAGCGCTACTACTATATTTTCTCATATCTTTTTTTTTCTACGTATTTGCGATGTTTCTGTACAGGTTTCATACAGTATTCTAATCATATCATAAACATGCAATATGCTCATCATATCATACACATAATAGTCTCATCATATCATCCAACACAAATCATGTCGTCACGTCATAATCCCGATATAGCTATACAAGTTACATGACATGTCTCATCATACATAATGTAGTACTTCTTGAGGCGTCGGTTCGTATCCCTCTCTCGCACTAGCGTGAACCTAAACTAACTACTGGCTGTCGCTCGGAAACCGGAAACCGGTACACCTGGGCCTGACACTCCGGCCACTCGTCGTATACTCCTGGCGTAGCACTTCTTCGCCATCGATGATCTATGCACCTGCATCGTCACATGAGTTGATGATATACAACATATATAGTTGAGCAACAGAAAGAGACAGACTTGGCAAAAATAGAAGCAACATATCATAAGCATAAATAACAAAGTTCATCATACCCAAAATGCCCTAACTAGAGTGATCTTCGCTAGTTGAGGAGGACGGTTTAATTACATCACAAATAAAGTTTCATCGTGCATAACTCAAAGTTTCGTCATAGAGAAAGTATGGACTAAACGGACACATTGTCATATATCGTCAATCACTCCAACATGTCGTGCCATCCATGCAAGTCAGGGAGATAGTCCCCGAGCGCAGTGAAAGGCTTCAGGTCGAGACGCTGAGCAGCTACGCGTGTTCGGACGTCTTCCCGCGACATTTTCCCTTCTTCGTAGAACATCCCTGTTTTTTCGACGACCTCCTTCATGATGATTTGGGCAAGTTCACGCTGGATGTGATAGAACTCAGCTCGGAGTCGATGATCCGGGATATCTCCTAGGTTCTTTGCCCATTGCAGAATATGGGCATCGCCGGATCTAGGTGACATGCGAAGGTTCTGCTGATCCCGTCTGAACTCCTGCATGTGGTGGAGGACATAGAAGCCATCACTGATAGTATCACTCGCTTGCTGGATGCAGCAGAAGTCAGTCTTATGGCCGAAGCAGGGCGCGCGGTTCCTTGTCTTCCTGAGCGTGATCTCTCCACCCCGTACGCCGTACGTAAAGATAGCACTGTCGAGAACAGACTTGATGTGGGTGTAATCCTTTTTCTTCATGTTCTTCAACAAGTCCAAGTAAAGAGCGTGGGAGACTCGGGGGTAAAGGATGATGAGGACGTTGCGCAAAATAAGTACAAGCGTGGATGACGGTGTCAGTCTCAGCGCCGGTCTCGGTGCCGGTCTCGATGTCGGTCTCAGTCTCGGATGTGACAGGTGGGCCCTGCAACAACCGTTGCTCATCGAGAAGGTTCAAATAGGCGTCTGCCGCCGCGTAGACGTTGCAATCACCAGAACCCTGTCCTTCATCGTTGCTAGCCATGTTTCCTACGATTAAACCTAGTCAATTAATTCTAGACCTAATAAAATGAATAATGACATAAAAAAAGGCCAATGTTTTGCAGGAATGTTGATTCATTCCCGTTGCGGCAAATCCCGGGCACTCGATATGTCCTAGTTTGTAGCACAAGTCATGCCGAAATTCACGGAAATTTTCGACATGACCTTTGCTACAAACTGGAAAAATAGAGCGCCTGAAATTTGCCGGAACGGAAATGAATCAACATTCCGGCAAAACATAGGCCACTTGGAATCATTCCCTGCAAACAACAAAAGGCCACTTGGGCACAATCGAAGCACTTCAATGTTGCATATAACAGGACCACTTAAGAACATGTACATGAGCAACTACAACAATAGATAAACATGAGCAAACACTATTGAGGAATTTGCATATAACATGACCACTTCAAATTTGCATCTCCTAGTGTTTGACAATTCAAGAAAATCTACACAAATCTCATGCTCTCTCAAACTCAAATCAAAAACCAAATATAGATGGATGAACCCTAGAAACCTAGAACCTTTACATATTTTTTTCCTAATAAAAATTATGTCCTAATAAGAATTATGAACCCTAGAACTCAATTTCTGTCCTAATAAAAATTATGAACCCTAGAACTCAAATTATGTTAAACCTTACTTTCCTAACATTTGTAATTAAACCTTACTTTCCTAACATTTGTAATTAAACCCTACAGCCCTAACCCTACTGCCCTAGAACTCAAAAACTAAACCCTACTGAACTAATTAATATCTACATTATCTACTACTTAACATCTATTATTACCCTAACTAAAAAACTTCTACTATTAACCCTAGAACATGACAGGAAGAACAGGCAGAGAGAGAGGAAGGATGGGGGGGGGCTTACAGAGAGGGAGAGAGGGTGGTGGGGAGGTGCTCGTCGACGGAGGCAGGGGCGGCGAGGGCGCGCGGCTCCGTTGGCGGCGACGGAGGTAGTGGCGGCGAGGGAGGCAAGGGCGGCGAGGAGCGGCCCAGGGAAGCAGTGGCGGCGAGGGAGGCAGGGGCGTCGAGGGCGCACGGCTCCGGTGGCGGCGACGGCGCGCGGCTCCGGTGGGGCAGGGCCGGCGAGGGAACGATGGCGGCAAGGGAGCAGGGGCGGCGAGGGAGAGGCGGCGATGGGGAATTGGGGGAAAGGACTTAGCAAAATTTTGAGCCCACGCGGGGTTAAGTCAAAATAGCAGTAGCGCTTGTAGGCCAAAAGCGCTATAGCTAACTTAGCTATAGCGCTTTCTACCAAACGCGCTACTGCTATAGGAAGTAGTTATTTATTTTCCTTTTTCTTTTCTTTTTATGTAAGGAATGTAGCTATAGCGCGGTCTTACAAACCGCGCTACTGCTATAGTAACTACAGCGCTTTGTGGTAACAAGCGCTGCTGCTATGCCTTTCTCCTTTATTTTCCTTTTTCTTTTGTTTATCTTTATATTTTCTTTTTTTCATTTCTCCTTTTTCTACTTCTTTCATTTTCATTTCCTTTTCTACTTCTTTTCCATTTTATTTTCTTTTTTTAGTAGTAGGGCTCTATACATAAAACGCGCTACTACAAGGAACTTAGCGGTAGCGTTCTTTTTGAAGCCTCGCTACTACTATTCCTAGCCTACCGGCAATAGTGTGGGAATTATAGTAGCAGCGCTTTTACGAGCAGACGCGCTACTGCTAGAGAAATAGCTGTAGCGCGCTAAATGGACACGCGCTACTACTAAGTAGCAGTAGCGCTGTGTTCTAACCAGCGCTGCTGCTAAGATTCTGTGTATAAGGTTTTCCTTAGTAGTGAATTGAGATCTTGATATTTCCTAAACGTATCTACTTTTTCAAATTCTTTTGCTCTTGTTTTGAACTCTAATTTACATGATTTGAACGAAACTAACCGGGACTGACGCTATTTTCAGCAGAATTATCTTGGTGTTATTTTTATGCAAAAATAAAAGTTCTCGTAATAGGACGGAAATTTACGAATAATTTTCTAGAATAAATAAAAAATATTAGCATAAAGATCTACCAGAGGGGGGCCACCACAGAGCCACAAGCTCAGGTGGCGCGGCACGCCACCTGAGCTTGTGGGCCCCTGGAGCCTCCGTTTGCCCTACCTCCGGTCATATATATAAGTTCCGTCTCATGAAGAAAAAAATAGGAGAGAAAATTTCATCGTGTTTTACTATACAGAGCCGCCGCCACTTCCTGTTCTTCATCAGGGTTGATCTAGAGTCCATTCTGGGCTTCGGAGAAGGGGATTTGTCACCATCATCATCATCAACCCTTCTTCATCGACAATTCCATGATGCTCACTAGTGGGAGTGAGTAATCCCTTCATAGGCTTGTTGGACGGTGATGAAGATGGATGAGATTTGTCATGTAATCGAGTCCATTTGTTAGGGCTTGATTCCTAGTACCCATTATGTTATGAGATTGATGTTACTATGACTTTGCTATGTTTAATGCTTGTCACTAGGACCCGAGTGCAATGATTTCCAATCTGAACCTATTATTTTATATATATATAGGTGGTCAATCTCGAGAGCAGATAGTTCCAAAGGTTAACGGCTATCCTTTCCCTCTGTCTACTTACAGTTTCATGTTTTGCCATCATATCTAAAGCTTGGACAGTATTTTGCAAGACTATAAACTCTGCAACATTATTTGGGTGGCAAAGTGAGGGACATGATACTCTCAATGTTGTGCCACAAAATCAAGCCTGTAATGCTCCTTTTTTTTTCTGAATTTCATTTACAATAGCACTGCACTTTGAACTTCTAAGGGCGCGCGCGCACACACACACGATGCAAAGGGCGTTCAAGTGAGTCTTCATGAAAAAATAGCTACACAACAGGTACTCATGTGAACATTTCTGTTCTCAAATGCAAAAGGCATTTTTTTGTAATAAAGAATTGGCTAGGTATAATGGGAAATTGGGAAGGCAAAAGGGGAAGTAAATCAGTAGCGAGCAATTCTGATACAGCAAACAGCGAAGATTTTTTTTTATCTCTAGCACTCACTGAAGAAAAAGCATGGGCATTGTACATGCTCTAGCAGGATTGTTCCTCCCCAACATGAGAATTAATACACGGCAATAGATAAAAGTGCTTCACAATATGTTATCACACCCCGATTACTTCCAGCTGTGCAAGAGTGATGCTGTTGTTCGTTTCAGACATCTCCAAGTTATTCCGCGTACTACTTGGACTTGGACTACTCTCTGCTCTTACTTTGTAGTACAGTGGTGGTAAGCATGATTACAACTAACATAACAAGTAATTGAAAATAATTATCCAAATAGAATGCCCATGTGATTTGGCAATCTGGCCACATGATTGGAAAGAGCTTAATTTGCCACAACAGAATCAGTCGGTACATGCAAAACGCAAAATGTGTTCCCTGAATGACTTGTTCAACACATGTCCTGTTAGTGCAAAGTGCTTTTTTGCATGTTATTTCAGCTGAGACAAATGAATCACTTGGTACTTGCAAAATGCAAGAACTGCTTGCCGAATGGCTTCCTTGACACATGTGTCATGATTGCAAAGAGCTTATTTGAATGTTGTGGTAGTTGCCACAACAGAATCAGTCGTATTGCAAAATGCAAGGAGTGCTTCCTGAATGGCTTGCTCAACACATGTCCCATGCTCTTATTACTTTTTTCATGAAAAGAGCTTACAAAGACGAGATATATTGAAGTCCCCCTATATATCCCCCTGCCTTAAGATATCAAAGTGACTGGGATATGAAATTTATCCAGCTTCAGTTTATCTAAAATATTGGAGGAAGACTAAAGGATCATGGTAGCATCTTCGTAGATTAAATTTATACTGACTTGTAATAGTCAAAGCACAGTATGATCAGTGGTTCCAACTGGTTCCAACGGACTATCTTTCTAAGTACTTAAAGATGTTCCAACGGACTATCTTTCTAGATGACTGATTCCACATGATACGAAAAGGGAATTTGTAAAAAATTAGGGCATTGGACAGGGAAAATGAAACAACCGAATGACTTACTCGTCTTGTCCTAGTAAGCCATAGGGGTCACTTGTGCACCAATGTCGGCTCCGCCCGCTCCTTCAGCGGGAAAACGGGCTGGCAAAGGAAGCCGCCCACGACATAGACATTAGTCAGCTCCCCCCTCCCCAGCTCCTTGATAGCGCCATCGTCTCGGTGATGAAGTCACAGTCATCTAGGAGCGCACTGATTCGCGGACTTTGGGGGATTGGCATTGACAAAACGGCAGCCATTCACTACGAGTCGACTAGACACAAGAAGTGGTCGGGCCCGAACGACCAATATTCCAAGAATAGCTCGCTGTGATCCTGGTGTCATCGCCGCCCTTCATTGAGCACATGGAGAACCGGCAAGATCAAGCGACTTGACCAACCACATTCTTGTTGGTGCTGATCTTGAGCTCATAATAATGCTAGAATAAGTCAAATGAAAGCTTCACATAAGTGCAATAAAACGGCGAGGAAGAACACCGAGTTCGGTGTTAGGTGGTAAGATCCCATAGAAGTCCAAAACGGCGTGAAAGAATCCAAATCGTTTTGGTATTGCGTAAAATAAAAAAAATAACATTCATGTAGGCAGAGATGGATTTTTATATGAAGAATTTGATTCCATCCTCATGACTTACCATTGCTACTCTCTTTTTTCCGAGCGTGCTACATTTTTTTAGGGGACTTATCATTGCTACATTTTGTTTGGAGAAAGCACAAAAGCCAAATCTCAAGCCCAGCCCGTAGAGCAGCAGTAGGGGCCTTTAGCTTTTGTTCCAGTCTCTATTTTGTTTTTGTTTTTTCTGAAGAAAATGATCCTAAAACAGATATCACAATCCCAGCCCAGCCCAAGCCCACATTTTCCGGATTCTGCATCTACTCGCCGAGTCGAGGGTTGCCCTCTTCTCAAAAAAAATAAAAATAAAAATAAAATGTCGAGGGTTGCCACCACCACCGCCAGCCACCACCGCCACCTCCCCTCCCACCTCCGGCGCAGCGAGTTCCACCACCGCTGCTCGAAACCCACATCCCGCCCGCCACCGCCGCTCAAGGTACTCTCCTCACTCGTTCCCCTTCCCCTTTCCTTTCTGCCCCCAAATCTACATACACCCTAACCTCCATTTTCTCCGTAGGTTCCTAAGAAATCAGCGAGCTGTGGTCGAGGTTTGGGAGGAGGAGGAGGTGAATTAGATGGAGGCTGGATAATTTTGTTCCCTAGCCAACTACAGTAGTTGTTGGACTCTGCAGCTTCCACCTCAGATAGCAAGTGTCGGGTTTCCTAATGACGTGTTATCTTTTCCATTGGAAAAAGGTATTCCACACATTCTAGCTCCATTTCTGGAGTAGCTTTGTTTCTATAGAAAGTTACCTTTGTTGATTTTTGTTAATCGCTTGATCTTAGATTTTATCAGAACATCACAGTATTATAAGTTACCTACAAAAGTTCTATCATGACAAGGATGTTCCTTTTCGTATAGTATAACCACCAATGCTTCGATTATTTTGTAGAAAGCTGTGCTGGTTACTCTGTCATTACATATATTATGGTGTTGGAGACAGGTTGGTGTTTGCTTTATGGCTTTAAGTATCTGTAGGATTTAGGACTTAACCTTTTATGCTTAGAAGTAATACAGAAATGCTTCTTCCAGTTCTCTGTAAATTCAGCAGTCTTAAGAACTGTCAGTCTTGTAGCGCCGCATGTGGTAGACCATTATTTTTTTGCTTCAGAGTTCAGAGGAAATTGAACTTACTAGCGCGCCCCACATTTCGGAAATCCAACTGGTTATGTCTCGTGTTCCATTTGTAGGATTGTATAGCTTCAACTAGGTGCTTATTATTTCTAACCAATTTCTTATTTTTTAACACCTTCGGCACCATTTTGCTTGTCAAGCATGTTATTGCTTTGTTCTGAAAACACCTTCTCTTCCTCTTTGCATCATACTGCAAATGCAGTGATTGATTGCCATCTATCCGGAATGCTTTATATCTCCAAGTTATATTGAGCACATTGTTGTTGATAAAAGGATGCTTGGATTCATTCCTTCCAGTTTGCTTGCATGGGTAACTTGATATTGAGGATCATGGATGCCAGTAACCAGTTCTGTGTTTCCAAATGACATGTCATCTTTACCATTGGAAAAAGGTATTCCACACATTCTAGCTCCATTTCTTGAGTAGCTTTGTTTCTACAGAAAGTTACCTTTGTGGATTTTAGTTAATTGCTTGTTCTTGGATTTTATCAGAACATCACAATATTATAAGCTACCTACAAAAGTTCCATCATGATGAAGATGGTCCTTTTGGTACAGTATAACTACCAATGCTTGGATTTCTTATTGGATTATTTGCATGCTCCACTTCATTTTTGTTCTTCCTGATTACAGTTCAGAAATCAAACTCGTTATTTCTTGAGTTTCATTTTGTAAGGATTGTATTGCTTCAACTAGGTGCTTATTATTTCTGACCAATTTTCTTATTTATTAACACTAAGCTTGTTAGTGCTCTGTTCTGAAAACATCATCTCGTCCTCTTCGCATCATACTGCAAATGCAGTGATTGATTGTCTTCTATCAGGAATGCTTTATATTGGAGGCCAGCATGGTGCGGTCCTACTCGGGAGTTGTTCGTTGGATGCGAGCGACCTGCTCTGGTGCGATCATATCATGCTGGGCTGGTCGGGAGAATCTGCGAGGATCGGTTCAGCAGGAAGAAAAATAGTCAGGAAAAAATCGTCGATGTGGCATGCCAGTTGGGCCTGACAATTGGGACCTGCCGGTCAGAACGCACACAAAATTTTAAACAGGGTAAATTGTGAAAGCACTTTCGCTAAATGAGGTAAAACGGATGAAATCCCGCTAAATGGGGGTAATTATTGTCAAAAATATCAAAATAGGTTGTAAAAACTGGAATTCACTCTAAATAGAATAACGGAATGGAAAACATCTTTGCATGTATACACTACTACAGGAATGCCTAGCAGTGACGGGCGGAAAAAGGCTATCAGTGACGGGTGAGGCTTTCAGGGGCGCCCGCCACGGACCTCCTTCCACTGCTAATATGTCATCTGTGGTGGCCGGGCGCCCGCTACTGGTGACAGTTGTAGCAGTGGCGGCCAAATTAGAGCGCCGGCCACTGATAGCTTACGCATGCAAATTAAAAATTTCGCAGCCACGGTAAGATTTTTGCTGCCATGGCTGCGTTTTGCGTAATATCAATATCAAATATCGCAGTACGCTGGAACATTACATTGATTGCGATAAGAAAATACGATACATTAACCAATAGCTAATTGTTATCAGTCATTACTAAAAACACACCAACTAATTGTTATCATCCTAACTAGCTAGCTAGCTAACCAGCACATAGACATAGTAGCCAAAATACGATCGATAGGGTCAGCTACTATGACGATGTAAGGCGGCTCGCCGGGGACGTGCTGTCGGAAGCACAGATTAAGGAGTGCCAGGAGCTAGGCGTACGGGTGGACAAGGATGAGCATGGAGGTGTTGTGCTCCAAATCTTGACAAAGGCGGCGGGGGACAGGTGAGATGACCTAGCAAGCTAATTGTTCCACTCATGTCATTTGTACTACGAAACCAACAAGGAATATAACCAGACCAAAATCTTATATTTTTTGTATATTCACATGTATGCAGTTCTACCTTCTAATTAATGGTTCGAAAAAAATCTTGTATTGTGTGCAGGCCAACCTTGCTCTTGGAGTTTATCCAAAGGATCGGATGCATGGAGAAGGACGAGAACGGGCAGGAATACCAGAGGGGTGGCTGCGGTGGATTTGGCCTGGGTAACGTCACTGAGCTGTTCAAGTCCATCGAGGACTATGAAAAGTCCCTTGACGCTTCTGCACACGTGGCCGCCTAACAACACAATGGTTCAACACTCAGGGCTTCGCATCTTTTTGGATGGGCAACTTAAGGGGCTTTCTCAAACCTTTGTTGGTAATCAAGTCCGTTTAGATCTACGTATTGGTAATCAAGTCCGTGCAGGTGTATGAGGGATCATGTCGTTACTCATGTCTAGTTGCAGTGTCTTCATTAAATAAAGTACTGTTCCATCCTGCAAAAAATGCTGTCACCAAGAATTGTATCTGAGAGATCTCACTGTAATTCTTAGTTCGAAGAGTTATTTTGTAGTTCCTTGGATGTTTGATTCAAAGCAATGTACTTGTAACTAGAGGATACCCCGCGTTGGTTCATGAATATTTGGGTTGATAGTATGAGAATCAAAATTAAAAACACATATGACTTATATAATATTTGATTATGTATACTTGTACCCATATTTCTTGAATCTAATAAATAGAAGAGTGAATTCCGGTTTTTACCCCCTATTTGACATTTTTGACACTAATTACCCCATTTAGCAATATTTCATCCGTTTTACCCCATTTAGCAAAAGTTTTGCCACATTTTACCCTGTTTAATATTTTGTGTGTGTCCTGACGGCTGTTAGGGGCTTTGTACCAAATATGACAATAAAGGCAGGCAGTTCTACATGTATTAACTTCGTACCGGTCAACATATTTGCTACCTAGGTATTAAGATATGTAGATGCATCAGATTTAGTAAAGTAGTATATTTACACCCGTTTTAATCTGATCCACAAAATCATGCAAATTAAGGTCGCATGTGATAATATTGAAGAAAAACATAGATGATTTCAGATTATATCGGTAACAGTTTCTCCTAATTTTTCTCAATGGTAACATGCCACACTGATCATATTTGTTACCTAGGTATTCAGATATCTAGGGGAGAAGATTGCCGTACTGGCACCCGCCCACTCCAACGATCGCCAGCAGCCACGCCTCTTGCTTGCCGCTCTTCGCCAACGTCGTCCTACCCCCTCCTAACAAAGGAGGCAATGGTTTGGGACAGGATCGTGTGTGCAATTGGAAGGAATGCGAACGATGCGTGCCGTGAATATTGGAGGCCAGCATGGTGCGGTCCTACTCGGGAGTTGTTCGTTGGATGCGAGCGACCTGCTCTGGTGCGATCATATCATGCTGGGCTGGTCGGGAGAATCTGCGAGGATCGGTTCAGCAGGAAGAAAAATAGTCAGGAAAAAATCGTCGATGTGGCATGCCAGTTGGGCCTGACAATTGGGACCTGCCGGTCAGAACGCACACAAAATTTTAAACAGGGTAAATTGTGAAAGCACTTTCGCTAAATGAGGTAAAACGGATGAAATCCCGCTAAATGGGGGTAATTATTGTCAAAAATATCAAAATAGGTTGTAAAAACTGGAATTCACTCTAAATAGAATAACGGAATGGAAAACATCTTTGCATGTATACACTACTACAGGAATGCCTAGCAGTGACGGGCGGAAAAAGGCTATCAGTGACGGGTGAGGCTTTCAGGGGCGCCCGCCACTGACCTCCTTCCACTGCTAATATGTCATCTGTGGTGGCCGGGCGCCCGCTACTGGTGACAGTTGTAGCAGTGGCGGCCAAATTAGAGCGCCGGCCACTGATAGCTTACGCATGCAAATTAAAAATTTCGCAGCCACGGTAAGATTTTTGCTGACATGGCTGCGTTTTGCGTAATATCAATATCAAATATCGCAGTACGCTGGAACATTACATTGATTGCGATAAGAAAATACGATACATTAACCAATAGCTAATTGTTATCAGTCATTACTGAAAACACACCAACTAATTGTTATCATCCTAACTAGCTAGCTAGCTAACCAGCACATAGACATAGTAGCCAAAATACGATCGATAGGGTCAGCTACTATGACGATGTAAGGCGGCTCGCCGGGGACGTGCTGTCGGAAGCACAGATTAAGGAGTGCCAGGAGCTAGGCGTACGAGTGGACAAGGATGAGCATGGAGGTGTTGTGCTCCAAATCTTGACAAAGGCGGCGGGGGACAGGTGAGATGACCTAGCAAGCTAATTGTTCCACTCATGTCATTTGTACTACGAAACCAACAAGGAATATAACCAGACCAAAATCTTATATTTTTTGTATATTCACATGTATGCAGTTCTACCTTCTAATTAATGGTTCGAAAAAAATCTTGTATTGTGTGCAGGCCAACCTTGCTCTTGGAGTTTATCCAAAGGATCGGATGCATGGAGAAGGACGAGAACGGGCAGGAATACTAGAGGGGTGGCTGCGGTGGATTTGGCCTGGGTAACGTCACTGAGCTGTTCAAGTCCATCGAGGACTATGAAAAGTCCCTTGACGCTTCTGCACACCTGGCCGCCTAACAACACAATGGTTCAACACTCAGGGCTTCGCATCTTTTTGGATGGGCAACTTAAGGGGCTTTCTCAAACCTTTGTTGTTAATCAAGTCCGTTTAGATCTACGTATTGGTAATCAAGTCCGTGCAGGTGTATGAGGGATCATGTCGTTACTCATGTCTAGTTGCAGTGTCTTCATTAAATAAAGTAATGTTCCATCCTGCAAAAAATGCTGTCACCAAGAATTGTATCTGAGAGATCTCACTGTAATTCTTAGTTCGAAGAGTTATTTTGTAGTTCCTTGGATGTTTGATTCAAAGCAATGTACTTGTAACTAGAGGATACCCCGCGTTGGTTCATGAATATTTGGGTTGATAGTATGAGAATCAAAATTAAAAACACATATGACTTATATAATATTTGATTATGTATACTTGTACCCATATTTCTTGAATCTAATAAATAGAAGAGTGAATTCCGGTTTTTACCCCCTATTTGACATTTTTGACACTAATTACCCCATTTAGCAATATTTCATCCGTTTTACCCCATTTAGCAAAAGTTTTGCCACATTTTACCCTGTTTAATATTTTGTGTGTGTCCTGACGGCTGTTAGGGGCTTTGTACCAAATATGACAATAAAGGCAGGCAGTTCTACATGTATTAACTTCGTACCGGTCAACATATTTGCTACCTAGGTATTAAGATATGTAGATGCATCAGATTTAGTAAAGTAGTATATTTACACCCGTTTTAATCTGATCCACAAAATCATGCAAATTAAGGTCGCATGTGATAATATTGAAGAAAAACATAGATGATTTCAGATTATATCGGTAACAGTTTCTCCTAATTTTTCTCAATGGTAACATGCCACACTGATCATATTTGTTACCTAGGTATTCAGATATCTAGGGGAGAAGATTGCCGTACTGGCACCCGCCCACTCCAACGATCGCCAGCAGCCACGCCTCTTGCTTGCCGCTCTTCGCCAACGTCGTCCTACCCCCTCCTAACAAAGGAGGCAATGGTTTGGGACAGGATCGTGTGTGCAATTGGAAGGAATGCGAACGATGCGTGCCGTGAATATTGGAGGCCAGCATGGTGCGGTCCTACTCGGGAGTTGCTCGTTGGATGCGAGCGACCTGCTCTGGTGCGATCATATCATGCTGGGCTGGTCGGGAGAATCTGCGAGGATCGGTTCAGCAGGAAGAAAAATAGTCAGGAAAAAATCGTCGATGTGGCATGCCAGTTGGGCCTGACAATTGGGACCTGCCGGTCAGAACGCACACAAAATTTTAAACAGGGTAAATTGTGAAAGCACTTTCGCTAAATGAGGTAAAACGGATGAAATCCCGCTAAATGGGGGTAATTATTGTCAAAAATATCAAAATAGGTTGTAAAAACTGGAATTCACTCTAAATAGAATAACGGAATGGAAAACATCTTTGCATGTATACACTACTACAGGAATGCCTAGCAGTGACGGGCGGAAAAAGGCTATCAGTGACGGGTGAGGCTTTCAGGGGCGCCCGCCACGGACCTCCTTCCACTGCTAATATGTCATCTGTGGTGGCCGGGCGCCCGCTACTGGTGACAGTTGTAGCAGTGGCGGCCAAATTAGAGCGCCGGCCACTGATAGCTTACGCATGCAAATTAAAAATTTCGCAGCCACGGTAAGATTTTTGCTGACATGGCTGCGTTTTGCGTAATATCAATATCAAATATCGCAGTACGCTGGAACATTACATTGATTGCGATAAGAAAATACGATACATTAACCAATAGCTAATTGTTATCAGTCATTACTAAAAACACACCAACTAATTGTTATCATCCTAACTAGCTAGCTAGCTAACCAGCACATAGACATAGTAGCCAAAATACGATCGATAGGGTCAGCTACTATGACGATGTAAGGCGGCTCGCCGGGGACGTGCTGTCGGAAGCACAGATTAAGGAGTGCCAGGAGCTAGGCGTACGGGTGGACAAGGATGAGCATGGAGGTGTTGTGCTCCAAATCTTGACAAAGGCGGCGGGGGACAGGTGAGATGACCTAGCAAGCTAATTGTTCCACTCATGTCATTTGTACTACGAAACCAACAAGGAATATAACCAGACCAAAATCTTATATTTTTTGTATATTCACATGTATGCAGTTCTCCCTTCTAATTAATGGTTCGAAAAAAAATCTTGTATTGTGTGCAGGCCAACCTTGCTCTTGGAGTTTATCCAAAGGATCGGATGCATGGAGAAGGACGAGAACGGGCAGGAATACCAGAGGGGTGGCTTTGGTGGATTTGGCCTGGGTAACGTCACTCAGCTGTTCAGGTCCATTGAGGACGACTATGAGAAGTCCCTTGACGGTCCTGCACGCCTGGCCTCCTTATAACACAATGGTTCTTTGGATGGGCAACTAAGGGGCTCTCTAAAACCTTTGGTGGTATAATCAAGTCCGTTCAGTCCGTGCAGGTGTACGAGCGACCTTGTCGTTGCTCATGCCTAATTACAGTGTCTTATTGAATAAAGTAGCGGAAAGGTGCGATAGCACCCGCGGGTCCCGACACCCCCTTATCCGTCCCTTCAGCAGGCGATTATAAGATTCGTGTTGCGGAACGGTCAGCAGCGGTAGTATGCAGAGTAGGCTTGGCAGGAGGTTAATTAAGCAGGCCATTAACCCAGACAAATAGGGCCTCCCTAGCCTGTAGCATGCAGAGTAGGCCTGTGATCAGCCTACGTTCGACCCTAGCGCAGCACAAGACAGGCGGATCCGGACAAATTTGACGCCAAGAGTGGGCATGTCTCCTGCAGACCTCGCCCCTTCTTTTTAGCATTTCCGTTTTTGTTTAATTCATCCATCCAGCCAGAAGCACACAGTTCGAATCGATGTGTTTCTCAAAAAAAAAAAAAAAAAAAAAAAAAAGGAATCGATGTGCACATGTGAACGAAGACGTGATGGTGCAGACGCGGTTCTCGCCCATGTCTCCTCGGACTTTTTTTTTTATACTTGGCTAAAGTTGTTTGTTTCATGTAGGCCGCCCACGCGTACTTCCATCAACAGTGCTGGACAAGTGCGAAGCACATTTGGCCCTACTCTTTCTTGTGCCTGCTACATATACCCGCTTCGGAAAACGAATTCGGCTCCCGGGTGCATATGTTCTTGCGCGCGAAAATAAATTTTAAAATGTCAAAAGAATCTAAAAAAAAAAATCTACGTGCTTTTAGTCACACCCAAATGCTATCTGCAAATTTTTAGGCAAAAAGGTTAAGCATTTTGGCTTGTGCAAAAAAATAAACAAATTGAACACCAAATATCACCCTAATTTTGTTTTTTTTTTCACGACGAAAATCCGCAGCTCCGTTTCGCATGAAATTTGTCACACATGCTTGCCACACTAACACGATCATCTACTCAAAAAAATCAGAATTTTTTGAAAACATTTAGTTTTTTTTGGGTTACTGAATATGCTAACATACCACCCATGATACTCTGTACGAAGCAGTCGCATCATGGCCTTGTATTCTGTTTTGCATTAGACAGAATTCTCCTTGTCTGGCTTACCCTGCAATCAGATTTCTTTTTAGATGTTGCCAGACCAAATGTCATCATTCATAAGCATTTCGTGCATCAGCTAACCAGACATGAATTTGCAATTGACATGACAATGCAAATGGGCCAGCACAAGTAGTAAATGACACAACAATAAACACACATATACGGTAACTTAATTCAGTGGGCTCTAGAACTAACCTGACACTGACACATGATTTTGTGCATTAGCTGGAAACGTCCTTCCCCCATCTCGATTTTCCATGTCGAATACCAAATCAATTCTCCCAAGCAAACAGATTATATTGCTCCTACGCTTCTTGGCAACAGTCAAACGACATGCCTACCACAGGAGCGGAAGTGTCGGGTGTGTGCTTGCCTTCAGAGTTCAAAAGGCATCTTTCAATAGAGCTCACTTTGCTTGGCGTCGCCCTCGCCGTAAGTCCATCACGGTTTCTCTTCCTGTTTGAACTTAGAACCAACAGTTAGAACAACAATATAAGTCTGACCAGTGCGTTAGATTTGTTCAGAAGGAACAACATATTGCAAACAGGGATACCCATACGGTACAATACATCAGATGAGATCAGAGAAATCATCAATTTATTCAATGGAGTACACCTTCACTAACCTGGAGATCGGCCCCAAATCCAGATCGGCGGCGATTGATGCCAACGTGTCGATACCACAAGCAGACACGGGAGTCGATATGCCTCCAGTATGCGGGTCACCGCGGTGGAGCAGCTCGACGAATCCTGTGACCATCTCATCCCCACCAGGATCGACGAACTCCATTAGTATCTGAGTTGTGGTACGGGGGCGGAGAGACTTTTTAGGCCCTGTTCGGTTCGTAGGTTTCGTGAAGGAAAACCGTTGGAATTGCAAAACGGAGGAAAGGAAGCTGGAGCAGCGTTCGGAATGGAGGAAGAGCCGATCCATTTCCCTTGGAACACTGTTGAGGGATGCTCATTTCACAGGAAAATAAAAATCCACTCAGATCTCTGGTTTTCTCACCCTTTCGCGGATGCCCGAGGCAAGGCGTGGGAAGGAGATAAAATATTACAGTGCTTAATGGAGTTCGGACCCACCATCTTCCTAGACGACAATGTCAGTGGGCAAAGCTGCATGCATGGTTGTTACTTCTTTCCTTGTGGGACCCACCTATCCTATACTTCTATCCCTCCAATCCGAACACACCAGGTTTTAAGTTTCCTAAGTTTTTGCATTCCAGTGCTTTCACACTACATTCTGACCACGTTCCTACATTTTATTCCACTCCTCTGTTTTCTATTCCAGTGTTACGAACAGGGCCTTACATTTTTTGAGATGGCAGAGAGACGCTTGGCGATGAGGAATAGAGATGCGGACGACGGGGGGCTCCAAGGAGACACGTCTTTTCAACGTGTCCTCTCTTTTCTTTTTTCTTTTTGAACACTGACGGGTCCCGAAGGACCCAGAACTCTTATTATTAAAACTCGTAACCAGTACAGAGTTCACCACAGGACTCAAGAAAGAGGAAAATAACAAGCAGGTCCCTGATACTTGAGGAAAGGACCCTAGACCGAGATCCAAAATCACAATTGGGTCCAAAGTGCATCTCCTTCCCAGATTCGATCCTACCACCACCGGGGACAGAACCACTTGGGGTGGATGGATCGCCACCACACCATCGACGACTTCCATCGAAGCCAGCAGCAGAAATGGCAGACTCTGAGAAGAAGATGCAAAACTGCCTCCCTTTAAGGCTCCAGGCCGGGAGGAATAGAAGAGATGGACGACAAAACGCCGTCGATGCACCAGGCCGCCTTTCGACTAGCGAGGCCGAGACCGGGAGCCTCAGCAGGCGCCGTAGCTCGTCCATGGTCGCCAAAGGTGATGAGCTCCTTCCCAATCGCCGGATCTTCGGTCCACTCCTCCTCTCAACTCCGATTCCACCACCGCGGCGGTCATCGAGGTCAAGAATGAAAAGCGGGCCATCCACTCCCCTCCAGATCAGGAACAACAGCGAGCTTATTAAGGGAAGGGATGCGGCAGTAGTAACTTTTCCGGCGGCCCTTGGCACCTCGCCACCACCACCAGAAGAGCCAACACCATCAGCCACCACGCGCAGCTCGCGTGCGCCAGCAGCCCGCTCCCCGTCGGCATGTCGCCAATCACCGGCATCGCGCCAAACTCCAGAACGGAAACAACATAACTAGCCCTACTATGTACATCTGAGCATCGGGCACCTCTCCCTTCCCCTCCCTGACCGGCATCGCCGGCGGCGAAGATCCAGGTTCGGCCCGAGCCCGAGTCGCCTTTTTCCTCGCCTCTCTCGAACAGTAGAGAAGAAAGGGGAAAAAGAGCCCCCGGCAGCGAGGTTCCTCAACGTGTCCTCTCGACGTCTCGGGTAATAGCCTAATAGGTGGGATCCACCTAGTAGGAACAGTGCCAGTCTAGTCCCGATTTGGTTTGAAAAGTGTCCAGCGCCCCGCGCTTAGCGACCGAACAAGCCTGGTAAGGGCCTGTTCGGATCGAAGGGAATGAAAACACAGGTTTGGAACAAAATAGGGGAAATGGAAAGGAAGGCAGATGCAAAACATGGAAACAGAAAACTTTGTAAAAAAACTACACAGCCGTGCTCGGAATGCAGGATAAGGTAACCCACGAAATCAACACATGTGGGTCCCACGCTTTGAATTTTAAATGTTACTGAATGCTGCCTATGTGGGCCACCAGGTCTACAGATCAACCATTTCACAACCGATGTGGGTCCCAGTATGATAACGTCTGGCTTGGACCGGATGTTTGGTTTCCTGTGAAAACGCAGTCATTGAAAACTTTCCGGAGGATCGGTTAAGCGAGATTCCTTCGTTCCGAACGACAGAAAAGTAAATCGTTACTTAGGAATTGCTTTCCTTTGGTTTTCCTGTGTTTTTCCTTCGTCCCGAACAGGCCCTAAACAAAAGCTAGCTACTGTACGTGGTACATATCCCCAGGCGCCGAATTGAAAATGTACGGTGCTGATAAAGGGGTGCCTGGACACCCGGGTACTAAAAATCCACTTTCATAAAGTAGTGTTTCTTCTTGCAAAAATTGTTATCACGGAGAATTGTATCTGAGAGATCTCACTATAAAGGAGGTATTCAGTTTCGGGAAAAACACCCCCTCGCCTGACCCGCTCCCGCGAGCGGCGGGCGAAACCCTAGCTTGCGCCGCCGCCGCCCCAACCCTTGCCTCCCCCCTTCCTCGCCGCCGCCGGCGCGCGCCGCCGGGCAAAGCCGGGGCGGCGTAGGCGGCGGCGGGGTCTTCTTCCTCACGGGCGATCGCTCGCAGCGCGGGATGCGGCGCTCGTCACGGGACGCGGCGCTCACACAGGGCACGGCTGCAGCAACGCGGACGGTCGTGCCGGCGGCGCGGGTGTGCGTGGGTGCTGTGGCGGCGGCGTGGGCTCGGCCCGGCGTGGGGTGGCGGGGCTACGCGCGCCCGGTCGGGCGGTAGGATGCGGCGGCAGGTGGTTCGGTGGTGCCGGCTGCTGCTTGGCGGGAGCGTGCAGGGGGCGGAGGGCGATGGCGGCGGGGCCATGTGTGGGCTGCTCGTCGGTGCTGGTTCATCGGCTGGCTTGGCTGGCAGCTCGCGCCCGTGGTGGCCGTGGCGGCCAGATCTGGATCGGCCAGATCCGGCGCCTGGCGTTGCGGTTCGTCCGGGGCCTGTCACCGGCAGCGGTGGCTGCCCCTGGTGTAAGCTTTTCTCTGCTCCAGGTCTGTCGGAGCTATGGTGGGTGCTAGGTGGGGGCACCGGTCGTCGGCATGGTGGCGGCAGCTTTGGCGGCGGCGTGCGAGTGGTGGTGGTTCCTCCCTTTTCCTGGGTCCGGGCCAAAGCCGGGCTTTCACGCGGAGAGGGCCAGGACCTGGGGCTCGTGCTCGGGCGGACCAGATTGAGGCCCGAGAAGAGTTAGAGCTTCCGCTCCGGGTAGGCGATGGTGGGTGCGGTCCAGGTAGTGCTCGTTGGTGGTGGTCGGATTTGCGGTGCGTCGATACGCGGATCGATGCCGGTGGCCATGGACATGGCGTCGTGTGAACTCGCCTGGCCAGGGGCTGGTTCATCGGCGGCCGTCCGGAGTCTCAGAGTCGTTTCCCCCCGAGTCCACCTGGCACTGGCTGGGGACGCAGGTGTGGGTACCTCCTATGGTGGAGGTGCCTACCCAGACTCAAAGACTGATGCCGGGCTAGGAGTCGATGGACTGTCATCGCTCCTCCTACCGTAGTTGTGTGCGTTGTGACGTGGGCGGTGCACGGTATCTTGCGACAGGGACGCCGGGCGGCAGCCCCGGATGGCGGGCCGCATTGTTTCTCTTCGGCAGGCATCATTGTGGTGGAGGTGGCTCCTCTCCCGGGTTGTGTGGGCAACGGGAGGGGTGGCGATGGGTAGCTCAGACGTGCCCTGTCTTTGGTGGGGTGGCGTCCTAATCCGGATCTGGGGTGCTGACTTCGCCGCGCTCCTCTTGGCGGCCTCAAGGGGGCACGAGTGAGTTGCCGAGCGAAAGCTCTGTGCCATGGCGCCGACGACTGCGACACCCAGGGGTGCCGTGCTCTTCCTGAAGACGTCGTTGTGGATCTTCTCCTCGTGCCAGGGTTCCGGGTGAAGACCTTGATACGTCTCCAACGTATCTATAATTTATGAAGTATTCATGCCATTTTTATAACAATTTTATATGGTTTTGATATGATTTGATTAGAATTAACCCGGACTGACGCTGTTTTCAGCAGAACTACCGTGGTGTTGTTTTTGTACAGAAATCAAAGTTCTCGGAATTGGACGAAACTTTTTGGAGAATTTTTATGGAATAAATAAAAATTATTGGCGCAAGAATCAACAGAAGAGGGGCCACCTGCTGCCCACAAGGCAACAGGGCATGGCCACCCTAGGGCGCACCCTGATGCCTTGTGGGGCCCACAGGCGCCCGTCTGACCTAATTCCAACGCTATAAATTCACATTCCCGAAGAAAAAAATAGGAGAAGAAGTTTCATCGCGTTTTACGATACGGAGCCGCCACCACCTCCTGTTCTTCATCTGGAGCCCTGTTCCGACACCCTGCCGGAGGGGGGAATCATCACCGGAGGCCATCTTCATCATCCCGGCGGTCTCCATGACGAGGAGGGAGTAGTTCACCCTCGGGGCTGAGGGTATGTACTAGTAGCTATGTGATAACCCACAATTATAGGGGATCACGACAGTCTTCGAGGGTAGTATTTCACCCAAATTTATTGATTCGACACAAGGGGAGTTAAAGAATATTTCTAAGTATTAGCAGTTGAGTTGTCAATTCAACCACACCTGGAGATAGAATATCTGCAGCAAAATATTTAGTAGCACAGTAGTATGATAGTTTTGATAGCAGTAGTAACAGTAGCAATAGTAACGATAACAGTAATAGTGGAAGTTTTATAGTGATTGTAACAGCAATAGCAACGTAGTAACTTAGCAAGAACCAATATGACAAAGTCGTAGGCATTGGATCGGTGATGATAATTATGTTGGATGATATTAACCATGTAACAGTCACAACCTAAGGCGATACAAAGTAGCTCTAATTCATCAATGTAATGTAGGCATGTATTCCGTATATAGTCATACGTGCTTATAATAAGAACTTGCATGACATCTTTCGTCCTACTCTCCCGTGGCAGCGGGGTCCATAAGGAAACTAAGGGATATTAAGGCCTCCTTTTAATAGAGAACCGGAACAAAGCATTAACACATAGTGAATACGTGAACTCCTCAAACTACGGTAATCACCGGAAAGAATCCCAATTATTGTCACTTTGGGGTATGCAGATCATAACTCGTAATAGGTGCATATAACTTGCAAAATAGGATCAAGAACACAAATATATTGATGAAAACATAAAGGGTTCAGATCTGAAATCATGGCACTCGGGCCCTAGTGACAAGCATTAAGCATAGCAAAGTCATAGCAACATCAATCTCAGAACATAGTGGATACTAGGGATCAAAGCCCTAACAAATTGACTCGATTACATGATAAATCTCATCCAACCCATCACCGTCCAGCAAGCCTACGAATGAATTATTCACGCCCGGTGGTGAGCAACATGAGATTGGTGATGGAGGATGCACTAGTAGAAAACAGTCCTTTCGTCCGGAGCATTAGTCCCGGTCGGGTTTTGGACCGGGACTAATGTGACCACTAGTCCCGGTTCCAACGGCTAGGCTTTAGTCCCGGTTCATTTGTGACCTCTAGTCCCGGTTGGTGTTACCAACCGGGACTAAAGGGGTGGTGGCAGGCTGGCGTCAGGCTGGGGCCCCTGCGAGCCCCTTTAGTCCCGGTTGGTATCACCAACCGGGACTAAAGATGTCACTATATATAGTGCTTCGTCCAGCCCTAGCCCAAGCTCTCCTCTCTCTGTTTTCTCCTTTCTCTCCTCTGTTCTCTTCCCCTTGCTCGAGCTCATCCTCCATTTTTGCCAAGATTTGTCAAGATTTGAGGCACCCCATCTATCCAAGTGTTCACAAAGGTTAGCAACTTTGTCCTTTCATCTCTCATTGCTAGATTAGCTCGTGCAATGCTCTATAAGTATGGTGATTTGTGGGTTTTAGTTTGGGAGTAATTATGTGGGAGTTTATTTGATTTATATGCAATTTGAGCTCAAATTAACTTCTTAGTTTGCATATGTGTAGGTGTGGTTTACTTAGTGCCTTCCCGTCCCCGTCCTAACCACCGCCGATCGCCCGCACCGTCAAGTCGCCGGCACCACCTTGGTGAGCCTCTTGTTCTTATTCTTTTTATTAAAAAAAATCTTATTTGTATGATTTAGATAGTTACTTGTATGATTGTTTGTTATACATAGTGCCATGGTTTTGATATCCGTCCCCGTCGGCTCTCGTCCGGTTTATGATTCGGATATGGTATATTCTCTTTTATAACTATTTGTTGCATTTCATGTTTATGACAATTATGCCCATCAAGTTGACATAGATATTTTTATCTAGGAGGTATGTGAACCGGAAATTGCAACCGACCAGTCTCTCTCGTGCAATGACAAGTGAACCGGAAATTGTAACCGGAAATTGCAAAATCCGGGGGAGTTTGTTTCATTAAATAATTTTTTCATTTTTATTTTTTTTCATTTTTAGTAGGACTGGGCATCCCTTATACCAGTCTCTCTCGTGCAATGACAAGTGAATAAACACTCATCGTGAGAATAACTCGCTTAGCATGAAAGATACTGGCCGCCCCCTGTCGCTCCATGAGCGGTACGGGCACATAAAACAGATGCTTATTTGAATGTTTAGAGTGGGCACATGCAAATTTACTTAGACGGCAGAGTAATACCGAATATAGGTAGATATAGTGGACTCATCTGGAACAACTGGGTTTAAGGATTGTGGATGTACAAGAAGCATTCCCACTTAGTACAAGTGAAGGCTAGCAAGTAGATTGAGAAGCGACCAACCAGAGAGCGAAAACGGTCAAAATCATGCATTGAGAATAATTAACATTTAATACTAGTATGAGTAGGATATAAACACCCTGAACATAAATATCGTGAAGGCTATGCTGGTTTTGAATCAACTACATATATGAACATGTGCCAAGTCAATCCACTCGAAACATTCAGAGGAGGATACCATATTAACATACTACATCATAACTATTTTAATGCATGTTGACATCTAAAATACAACATTATCCACTCCTATCTACTTAAGCATGGCATGAGCAACTATAATCTCTAATTGTCATCACAAGCATGTTTACTAATAATATGATGAATCATGGGTACTGAGTTAAACATATTTACAAAAAAAAACAGAAAGAGTTCATACCTGCTTTTCCTTGCCACAGTCACTTCATCAAATCATCGTCATTATTGCCTTTCACTTGCACGACCGAATGATATGAAAATAATAATAGTGCAAGAGTGCCGTGGACTAAGCTGGGATCTACAAATATTTTATTCAGGGGAGAAGACAAAGTAAAATTGGCTCTTCGTTAGATAATCAATAAAGCATATAAGAGCCACTCGATCATTTTCATCGTGGTCTTCTCCTTTCGAGAACTCAAGAAAAAGAAAAGAAATTCAGAGAAACACACTGATTTTTTTGGAGTTTTTGATTTTTCTGAAGAAAGCAAATTAAAGAGGAAAAACAAAAACGAGAAAAACTATTTACACGGGAGAACTCCCAACAAGCAAAGGAAGAACCGAGAAATCTTTTTTGGTTTTCTTTTAATGATCCGAACTAACTAGCTGAGAAAGAAACTACAACTAATATATTTTTTTGTTTTTTGAAAGTTTTCTGAACACACAAGAAGAAAGCAGAAAAAGAAAGTAAACTAACATGGATAGTACAATGAAAAAGGATGAACACCGACAATTGGAATGAAAGTGTAAACATGAATGTAATGTCGGTGAGAGATACATACTCCCCCAAGCTTAGGCTTTTGGCCTAGCTGGGTAATCACCACCCGTAGTATCCATCGGGACCGGGCAGATAGTACTGAGACCGAGGCACCTGAGCGTCCCACTGCTGGGCCTCGTTCACTGCGGCAGCTAACTCGTTCCTGTAAGCTGTTATGTCTACCGGCATGATGGTGTATCCGTTCCTGGCATGAAAATTATACAAAGAGGGTGCAGGCAACGGAATAATATCGTGAGTTGTCTCGCTGAAAACCAGGTTATAACGAATGTACTAAGGCGGCTCAGGCTCATCAATAAAGTGGTGATCGATCATGCACTGATGGTCTAAATAAACCTTGGGCAGCAAATAATCATTTGGGCGAATATCAACATGAAAATGTCGCGCAAGACGTGAAGCATAAATACTGCCATGAATCTTGCCCCTAGCCCTGTTAATGTGCAAGCGGCGTGCAATGATAGCGCCCAGGCTAAAAGTGTTATCGCCGTAAAGTGCACGGCGTAAGATGGCGAGATCAGGGGCACTAAGCGTACCACCTTCATCCCTAGCAGTCAAACATTTTCCTATGAATAAAGCAAAGTAGTGCACAGCAGGAAAATGCAAGCTGGTGACTCGGGCCTTCGACACGCCCCTAAACTCTCCAACAGTCAAAGTGCGAAGCAAGCCCTCGAACTCCTCAGGTCGAGGCTCCCTCATCCCCATCAGAAGGGATCAAGCATATCTCACAAAACTCATCTAGCGTTAACTCATGATGTTCAGCATATAAATCGAAACACACCATGGGGATAGCAAGCCTAGGCATGAAATGAAAATTTTGCACAAAGGAATTTGTAAGGATGTGCTATTGATCACACTCATCTGCGAGGAAGTTGGTCAGCCTAGCGTTTGCAACAAATTGTGCAAACTCTTGACGGAACCCGGCTTCATCCATTAATGGGTTGTGCGGCCATTCCCACGGTCGGACCTCCGTCCTACGAGGGATGTTGAGGTCATGGTCTGGAGCATCCCCAAGGACACCCTTGGAGCTCCGGCTCGAAGAACCCCTCCGGAGGAAGTTCATTTTACTAAGAGCAAATTTCTGAAAAAAATTGGGCCACAAAAAGATATTAACAAAACTTCACAAGATTGATAGCTACAACTCATATAAGTGCCTAGAGACTATATCAAGCATTCAAACTACTTAGAACTCAAAGAATTCAACATGCAAGCTCATTTTCAGTAGCACCAATAGCAGCAATTTATGCAAAATATATTCCGCTAAAGCAAAAATTAATTGGAGCAATGGGAGAGTCACATACCAAGGAGCAATCCCTCAAAACAGTTTCGGAAACGAAGTTTCGAGCAAAGAGATCGAAAATCTCAGGTTTGGGAGCAAGAACACGAGAGAGAGAGCTACCATGATTTTTTTCTGGAGGTAGGAGAAGAAGTGGACTGAAGAGATAAGTGAGTGGGTCCCTGTGGGGCCCACAAGGCATCTTGGCGCGCCCTGGGGGGTGGCCGCGCCCTGTTGCCTTGTGGGAACAGGTGCACCCCCCTGGGTTGTTCTCAGTGCCAAAAATTCTTATTTATTCCAGAAAAAATCATGTTCAAAATTTTATTGCATTCTGAACACTTTTATTTTTGGGTCATTTTTTTTATTGCACGGATAATTCAGAAAACAGGATAATCAGGGCATTTGACTTTATTAAACTATAAATAACAGAGAGCAAACTTGGGTTACAGAAAGTTGTGCTTACTAAATTCATCGACCACATATCCCTAAAAAAGAATCCATTAATAAGGTTGATCAAGTCTTATTACCAAACTACTTCCGAGTGACATAAAACCGAAGAATTTTCGTATAACACTAAGTTACCTCAACGGGGATATGCATCTCCCCAACAATAAAAGTTTCATATTTATTTTTGACTGAGGGGAAGAGGAAATTCGAAACCTCCAATAGCGATTGTAGTAGTTTTCTCAATAATAGTAGTACCATTCACCGAAATTTGTTTCTTCGGAAAGTGAACCGTATGCTCATCACCATTGATGTGGAAAGTGACCTTGCTTTTGTTGCAATCAATAACAACCCCTGCAGTATTCAAAAAAGGGTCTTCCAAGGATAATCGACATGTTGTCGTCCTCGGGCATATCAAGTATGACAAAGTACGTTAAGATAGTAACATTTGCAATAACAACGGGTACATCCTCACAAATTCCAATAGGTATAACAGTTGATATATCAGCCATTTGCAAAGATATTTCAGTAGGTGTGAGCTTACTCAAATCAAGTCTTTTGTATAAAGAGAAAGGCATAACACTAACACCGGCTCCCAAATCACATAAAGCAGTTTTAACATAATTTCTTTTAATGGAGCATGGTATAGTAGGTATTCCTGGATCTCCTGGTTTCTTAGGTACTCCATCCTTAAAAGAATAATTTGCAAGCATAGTGGAGATTTCAGCTTCAGTTATCTTTCTTTTATCTGTGACAATGTCTTTCATATATTTAGCATAAGGAGGCATTTTTAACATATCAATCAAGCGAGTTCGCAAAAAGACAGGCCTAAGTATTTCAACAAAGCGCTTAAAGTCTTCTTCATCTTTATTCTTAGATGGTTTAGTAGGAAAATGCATAGGTTTTTGAACCCATGGTTCTCTTTTCTTCCCATGCTTTCTAGCAACAAAATCACCTTTATCATATCTTTTATTCTTAGGAGGTGAGTTATCAAGATCAACAGTAGGTTCTATTTCTACATCATTATCTGGTTGAGCATCAACATGAACATCATTATCATTATCATTATCATTAGGTGAATGTTCATTATCAGATTGTGTCTCAGCATTAGAAATAGATACATCATTTTGATTCTCAGAAGGTTTTTCTACCTCAGGTTCACTAGATGTTGTCCTAGATGAACCCTTCTAGTGGTTCAGGTCTTATGGATAATGTATTATACGTTAGCTCTGTGTAGGAGCTGGCTGCATGCATTGTTTGGCTAGTTGCCTCCTAGCTCTGGGTTACATGCTACATTAACCACACCGATGGAGGTCGTGCAAAACTGCAAACAATCTGATGATACATGAAAGTCAGTGTCCTGCGCTGGGCTTTGGCTCTAACAAAATAGCCCGGATGAGTTGATGTTAGGAGGTTCGAGGACAACCTTCTCGTCCTAACCGAAATAGAGATAGGATCGATAGTGGTTCTAAAATTAAGACAACTTCGATTAACTTATTGCCTTATCTAGGACAAGCTATCCTTTTTTTTTCTATGGAAAAAAGTTCTTTATTTTTCCCCAATTACTATAGAATTGTCGGTCATACTCTCCATTCTGAATTAATTATCTAGGTTTGTCCTAAGTCAAACTGCCTTTAGTTTGATAAATATATGCAAAAATATGCTAAGATCTAATAAGTATGACCAAGCTAGGGCAAAACTAGGATGCCAATTAATTTAGACCGGAGGGAGTTGGAAGTATTATCATGTGATAACCAGGAAAGCACAGTTACCCATTGTGAGTACCCCCAAATTTTTGACGTGTCAACCCTGCTGAATGTTCTGTACGTAGCACCGTTCCATGTGTTCCATCACAAGCCAAAATGCTCTAGACAAGGCAGCTTCACTGTGGTGAATTGTGGTGTCACCAGCGGGGGCCGCGGGCATAGGCCTTGACCTTGCCGCTTTTTCCGAGCTGCCGACTGAACGTTTTGCACGAGCAGTCCAAGATAAACCCTGACAACCACAAGGACAAGCACGTCGTGATAGCTCTCATCAAGATTCTATTCCACGGGATAGATTTTCCTTTCCATTACAGAAGTGCCCAACTATTAGCTTCTTGCAAGGCACGTCAAACAAAAGAAATAAAATGACTAAGCCTCTCGTCTTCACATATATTTTAGAAACGAACAACTCTGACCATTTTTATAAGGGAGTCCTTGTCCCCATCTCTTTTTTGACATTATATTTGGCGGTATTCAAAGCAAATAATACTCCAATTAATATATAATATTTCTAAATGACAAGGGTTCTGTCGTAAGAACATGTAGGTTTTGCATTATTGGATAAGCTACATCACATACTTGCTGGCCTTTCGCATGCATGCATGAGGTTGGAATCGCAAAAAAGACAGGCTATCGTATGTAAAACTGGTAGGTCTGAAATGGTGGCTTAGATGATCACCCCTTCTAGCATTGAACAGCTGGTTTAACCATGTACGCAGGAAATTAGAAGCTAATCCTTACATGTACCAAAGGAAAATGACTACAGTGTTTGACCCCATGCGCATTTGCTATTGGTAAGTTGCCTGAAAAACAAAAGTGTTTAAGTTAATTTTATGGGAGAAGAAAGGGACGCAAGACGTAGTTCCAAGGCTGAGACGGTGACGATGCGGTGTGTACCAGTGAGGCTGAGCTGGGAGCGAACCGGAGATGGTGGTGATGCGACTAGCAGCGGCGTCGCAAGTGGAGGCAAGTCCAAGGCTTGACATGTGTGTGGGAGCGCGGGGTGGGTGTGGGCACTTCTTTGTATTGATCCGTGGTTGGATGCCCGGGCAAGAGAAGTGGATGCCGCAACAGGCCGTGGCGTCGCCAACGAGGGTTGGATGCCGTTGAAGGCAATGACCGGAGGAGAGCCAGTGGGCCGTCACGATCAATCTGATATGAAGAAGAAGATTAACATTTTGTGGGAAGGATAATGATTGGACGAGGAAGATGATGATCCCGCTATCCATTTCCAAATCAAAGGGCTCTCGCGAGATCGACTAACTGCAGTCTTTTTTCCAGGCAACATGTAAATAATCAGCCCCGACCCCAGGGTGAATAAGAAAACCAATATGCACTATACTTATGCCTCCAGCAAGCTTTTTCAATGAAATCGACGATCTCTAAGCTAAGATGTGAGCCAATTTTTGCTCCTTTAATCAGCTGGAGCCGGCTCTCCATTTATACTTGACTACTCAAAATATTCCATTAGCTTCACTGCATGCAACGTTTGGCTTTGACCTTGCCGATGCTAGTTGCTTCCTAGTTCCGGGATACAGACAACATTGCACACACCCAACGGAGGTCAGTGAGGTGATGATTGGAGGTTCGAGGATAGCCTACTCGTCCTGATCGAACTAGTGATTTCATCATTAGAGTTTGTAAAATAAGATAACTTCGATTGACTTATTTCTTTGTGTAGAGCAAGCTATGGTGTTCCGCTCATATAAGACTGAGATGCTTTACTTCTATGTACCATCTAGAATTCTGTTTTCCTCATTTTCTGTAGAATTTCAGGTCATACTCTCTCCATTCCAAATTAATTGAGTTTCAAGCTTTGTCGGAAGTCAAACAACTTTAAGGTTTACAACTTTTATACAAAAACATGCTATGATATACGGCGTCAAATACATATTGTATGAAAATATACTTTGTGATGAATCTAACTAAACTAATTTGGTGTTGTACATGTTGATATGTTTCCTATAGATTTTGGGTCATAGCAATTATTGTCATCGGACAATCAGGACAATGACGAGCGCTGTGGTTCAAGGGACGGTGTCAAGAGTGGTTGTCGCTCTGTGGCATCATCTTCTTAGCCAGCTCTGCCTAAGTTGACCAGCCACCTGGGGTAGGAAATTGATAAAGGGGACAAGTGGTGGCTGAAACCTTCTTTTCCCAATGAGCCATGCTGACGGCGCGTACGAACAAGAGAGGTGACACGTGAGGTGAGGAGGTGGCACCATGATGCCCAATAGAGAAATGAAGAAGTTGAGTTGCAACCGTGGCTGTGCAATGGAGATGAGATGACATTTTTGTTGTCACTATCGTTTTCGAGCGTGCATGGCAGATCCGGGGAGAGGGTGAGGCATGTCAACGATGAGGGTGGAGCGATGCCATGGTGGTGGCATGGATGGTGAGGGAGAGGATGTGTGGGAGGAGCAAAGAAGAGAAGCATGTGTCTTTTTTTTCTTTAACGCCCATGAAACCTAGGGTTACCCGATTCAGTTCCTCACATACCAGCATATGTGTCCACCGTTGGCTGATGCGTGGGACCAATGGGAACCGAAGTTCCACTATCAAGGACATAGAGGTGGATGGCCAGAATTACTTTTCCCTGGCAAAAAATGGACGGTTGGGAGAGGTAAAAATGAGATCAACCCAATTATTGAATGGCTAGAGAATCCCAATAGCCTGGGAAGCCCTCAGGAGGCAAGTAGCAGGGACATGTTGGATATGCCACCAAAAAAGACTGCTCGACCTTATCCATTCTAGTTTTTACTAATGGTGCTACACCCACCAGACCACCACTGCATTCACTAGACAGATGGAACTAATAACAACATGCTTGCACGACTGATGCAAGTTCTCCCTTCGTGAATCGCATGCCCTACGCGTGAATGCGGATCTACAGGATCCATGTCGGCCAATCATCTACCTTGCATGAGGATAACTTCGTTGCTGGCAAGCAATCCGGAGTATATATGAAATGGTAGCAACGCAACTCACATGAAGAAACTTCAATGCAAATTATAGCAAGTGCCCCCTTCATGTGAATATATGCTAGAGACAATCAACCAGATATAACAAAACACAAGCATAAACCTTTACGCTTCTTGGAGGGCGCGTCAAACAAAAGGAATAAAATGACTAAGCCTCCGGTCTTCTCATATATTTTATAAACAAACTACTTCTACTCCGACCATTCTTTTATGGGATTCCTTGTACCCATCTTTTTATTGACATTATATTTGGCTGTGTTCAAAGCAAGTGGTACTCCAATTGATATATAATTTTTCTAAACGATATGTGTATGTCGTAAGAACATAGATGTTTGGCATAATTGGATAAGCCAGAGCAACTTGCTGGCCTTAGTTCTGACTCCTGCACCTTCACCTGAATGGCTATGTACGTGGCCTCCACCTAAATCCTGCCACTGCTTTTTTCTCTGCTTTGGTCCCACGGACCTAGGATCATTGGTGCAATTGATCATGGCATAGCATTGGTGATTACTCCAAATTCTGCGTGGGCATGCATGCATGGTCCTCCAGGGAGATCGCCACCTGCAAATTGCAACTGATCATTGCATCGATCAACATGCTGGCAAATCTGGCAGTGTGGATCCGGCTGTGCTGGCTGCCGGGCTACATGCAAAGAAGTGTCGGTGCCCGTGCCAGTTCTCACAAATAGAGATACATAGTAGACACTATGGCTGTTCTAAAAAATCAGTAGACATTATAGCTGTACATAGTAGACACGACCAAATAAAAGAGATAAAAGTAGCAACTAGCTTGAAATGTCCTTGCTGCCTCAATGGAGCTTTCAAGCTCGGGGGCTTCAAGGGAAAAGCTTAGAGATTCAGCACGAAAAATTCTGGAACTGGCTATTCGATGCTGGATAGGGTGCACTACCACATCTCATATGGTCATTCTGGTGTAGTGGCATCCGAGATGTAGATTCTGGTGTGTAGTCGAATTCATGATATAAAATAGGGCAATGATTTGTACTTGTTTTCCACACACCACATGCATGCATGTTAAGCCATGACAAATCGACACCCTAGATGTATATACTAAGTACCAAACTTATAATATGACAAATGAGGTCAAGTCATTCACAAAGATTGTATTATTTGGACCAAAAGAACAAAGTTTAAATAAACTAATATCCTAAGTTTTCTTGAATGTATCTTCAGTTAGGCGGTCTTAGCTGTTTATTAGATGGTGAGAAGAACATATTTTAACTGGATCTGACTCAACATCCAGTGGCTCAGCAAACACACAGAACCCCAGCTATAAATTGCCACCTTCAGTCTGTTCATTTCATCACCAAACACACCGAACCCCAGCTAGCTTGCTTAGCTTAAGCTCCCCACGCACCCGATAGCCATGGCCGCTACAAACCCTTCCTACTACCAGAGTGGTGTTTGCCAAGACATCAAACATAAGGAGCATCTCTTCCACTTATACATGAACCAGATATTTGATGGTCCGGCTGCTACCAACGCCAACCAACACACTGTTGCCGATCCAATTCAGACTTTTGGGTTTGGTCACACCATTGCAAACAACTGGACCATACGTGATGGTCCGGCTGCCGATGCAAACCTTGTCGCACGTGCTCGTGGCATGCACATGGGCGCGGGCAAAGTCGATCAGAACTGGTTATTCTGTCACAATATATTGTTCACTGATACCAGGTTGGTTTCCCACCTTTTGGAGCTGTTAGTGTCAAAATCACCATACGTTGCATCTGTATTTTTTTGGGTAACGTTTATGATTTTGACCTCACTTATTAGGTTTAAGGGGTCCAGCCTTAAAGTTCTTGGGGACTTCGTAACCGGCAAAGATAGTGAATGGGCAATTGTAGGTGGGAGTGGAGAATTTGCATATGCACAAGGTATTGTTGTCGCCAAAGAAATCCAAGCTGTACTACCTAGTCCTGGGCGTACTTGGGAGCTTCGTATCAGTGCTTTCTGTCTGTGCATCCCCAAAGTGGTGAGATACATTTACCATCAATTGTTTTCCTATATTAAGTCTGCTTAAATTGTATAAAAATAGCATTGCACCTAATGACTTGGATTTTCACAAATATTGTATCAATTTTACGATATTCCAGACCCCCGTGACCAAGATGGGACCTTGGGGTGGGGACGGAGGGACAGCCTTTGACATCATGGAGCTGCCTCGTTCTCTTCAAACCGTGACAGTTCGATGTGGCAACGTGATAAACTCAGTTGCGTTTTCCTACACTGACCAAGCTGGTCAAAAGAAAACTGCTGGACCATGCACTACTAGGAGAAACCTTATAGGCAGGACAATATCAGCAGCGCTGGAATATAACAGGCGCTGCTGCTAATTACCAGTAGCGCTGGATTTGAGCAGCGCTACAAGTAAGGACTTAGCAGTAGCGCTGAAAGCATAAAGAGCGCTACTCCTAAGCGGGACCAGACGAGCCCACCGACACTATTGGTAGTAGCAGCGCAGTCCATAATACAGCGCTACTACTAAGATTTTAGCAGTAGCGCTTTATTTGGTGGAACCGCTACTGATAATGGGCCCCACTTAGTAGTAGCGCTCTTTATGGAAAGCGCTACTATTAAGTAACATAGTGGTAGCGCTTGCTGAAAAACAGCGCTACTGCTATGCGTGGCTGGTGCCACCTTTTCACCCCCTCCCCCTCCTCCCCCCTTTGCCCTCTCTCCCCCTCCTTTCCCCTCTCCCCTCACCATTGTTGCCCTTCTTCTCTCTTCCTCCTACCTCTCTTCTCTCCCCATTAATGCCCCCCTCCACCATAACTCTCCCCCATAAATGGCCTTCTCATCTCTAGCTAGCTCCATAAATGCCCCCTACCTCATTTGTTTGGCTCTCCCTCCATTCCATTAGATATAGATCTAGCTAGCTCATCTCTCTCCCTCTCCATTAGTTATCTAGAGTCATCTCTCCTCCCCAACAACTTGATCTAGCTAGCTATTGACATGTCCCCAACAACTAGATCTAGCTAGATCTAGCTAGATATGGGTGAGTAAAAAGTTGTTCATTTCAAGAATGGGAATATGTGTGTGTGAATGGGAATATGTGTGTTTGGGATATGGAGAGATTTCTAGAAGTGACATGCCCCCGAGTTGCTTATGTTTTGACGAAATGTCGATTTATTTCCGTTTCGGTGAATTTCGAGCAAACTCGATATGTCCTATTTTTAGGCAAGATCATGCCAAATTTTTATATGACTTTGATGCATGCATGCATTTTGTTTATAACCCTTTTGCTTGTTATACTGTGCATGCAGTCGGTCATGAAGGTGAGTGGATGGAAGGTGGAGCGATACATGCAATCCGCGGTGATGGACATGCATGCAAATAATCGGACTAGGATTAGATGTCCGTGTACAAGATGCAAAGAAGGAGTCCTTTTGGACCCTTATGATCATGGCAGGTTGAAGGCGCACCTGCTGATGAATGGTTTCATGGATGGCTATACTCGGTGGATAAGTGAAGATGATGATGATGAGGACGTCCACATGGCAGGGAATAACGACATGGGGCTAGACGAAGAGATGACCGATCGACACGAAGACGATGGCGTCGGACATGGCGGCGGGGAAGAGTTAAATGACGGCGGCGGAGAAGATTCCGAACATGGCAGCGGAGAAGATTCCGGACACGGCGAAGAAGAGTCCGGACATGGCGGAGAAGCAGAGGCGGCGGTCACGCCGCAGTCTTCGACGCGACTAAGTGCAGTCGTGCATGACCCTCATGTTCGAGACCTCCTTCGCAAGAGTACGACTAGCGAGAGAGCTGCTTCTAGAGAGGAGGCCAAGCTGGCGCAACTTGAAGTAGACTCAAAGACTCCATTGTATGACGGTTGCGATCCCGAGGTGACCCGCTTGAGTTTCACGCTCGAACTTCTAAAGACGAAGGCCAAAAACAAATGGACAGACAAAAGCCTCGATGAGCATTTGAAGTATCTACATAATAAAGTTCTTCCCGCGGGGAACATGTGTCCTACTAGTGTCGATGAGGCCAAGAAAATCGTTTGCCCTTTTGATTTGCCACACATTAGGTACCACGCATGCATCAACGATTGCATCATTTATCGGGGGGAGCACGCGGAAAAAACCAGCTGTCCAGTGTGCAATGCTTCTCGATACAAGAAGGCAGGAAAGAAAGCTCCTCGGAAAGTTGTATGGTACTTTCCGATCACTCCCCGTCTGCAGCGGTATTTCGTAGATCCTAAGGAAGCAAAGCTCATGCGCTGGCACGCGCAGAGGAAGAAGCCCGACGATGGAGATGATCCGAAGCTGAGACACCTCGTAGATGGTAGCCAGTGGAGAGCATTCAACACCGTATATGGATTTGCTGCAGAAGATCCAAGGAACATCGTGCTTGGTGCGAGTACCGATGGCATGAATCCGTTTGGAAACCAAAACACCAACCACATCACATGGCCCGTCTTTGTATGGATGTACAACCTCCCCCCATGGAAGTGCATGAAGACAAAGTACATACACATGAGCATGCTGATTCAAGGGCCGAAACAACCGGGAAATAATATTAACCTGTATATGGGGCTTCTGAAAGAGGAGCTAGACACGTTATGGAAAACACCGGCATGGACATGGGACGCCAGCAAAGGAGAGTATTTCTATATGAGAGCCGCGCTGATGACGACGGTGCACGACTATCTCGGTTACGGGTACACCTCAGGCCAGGTGTGCCACGGATACTGCGGATGCACGAGGTGCATGGATGATACAAAGTCTCAGCAGCTTACGTCAACGAAAGATGGCGGGTCCGGGAAAATCGTGTACATGGGGCATCGTAGATGGCTCGAGAAGGATGACCCGTGGAGAAAGCGTGGAGATCTATTCAATGGGTTGACTGAGCATCGAGGACCTCCACGTAAGAGAAGCGGCGCCAAAATCAACGAGCTGTTGAAAAACTGGGGACAGTGCCCCGCGCCGGGAACGATGAAAAAGGCGCCGGAGCCGCTACTGAAGGTATGGAAAACGAGGTCTGTTTTCTGGGACTTGGAGTACTGGCCCAATCACGACACGCCTCATTGCCTTGATCAAATGCATATCACGAAGAATGTCCTCGAGAGCTTGCTTGGCACACTGATGAACATGCCGGAGAAGACCAAGGACGGGCCGAAGGCAAGGAAAGACTTGGAAGATTTGAAGATCAGGAAAGATCTTCATCGTAAAAAGTCAACGGAGGAGATGGAGACGGAGACGGTGGAGGGGGGAAGGGGCAGAAAAGTCAACAAGAAGGAGGAGAATTATTGCCCCCCTTCTTGCTTCACCTTAAGTGCGAAGGAGATCGATCAATTCATCAAGTGCCTTATGGGAATCAAAGTCAGTTCCGGTTACTGTGGGAAGATAAGCAGATTTCTAGACCCCAAGAAAAAAAGGTTCAGCGGGATGAAGTCTCATGACTGTCACGTGATAATGACGCAGATACTCCCGGTTGCCATTAGAGGGATAATGGACAAGCACGTCCATGACACGCTTACTGGTCTCTGCAACTTCTTCGACGTTATCTCTCGAAAGTCCATAAGTGTGAAGCAGCTCCGAAGGCTATAGGAAGAGATCGTTGTCATACTATGTGAGCTTGAGATGTACTTCCCGCCCGCGTTCTTTGACGTCATGGTGCATCTGTGTGTCCACATCGTGGACGACATCATCGACCTCGGGCCGACATTCCTTCACAGCATGATGCCGTTCGAGAGGATGAATGGGGTCATCAAAGGATTCGTTCGTAACATGTCCCGTCCCGATGGGAGCATCGTCAAGGGGTATCTGACGCATGAGTGCATCTCCTTTTGCGAGAATTATATAGGCGTCGGAGACCCTGTTGTTGGTTTGCCCGTCAACAAGCACGATGGGAGGCTCGAAGGAGAAGGTCACAACAACGGCCGGAGGGAATTGCACGTGGACTACTCGGATCGACGGAACGACTTTGACAGGGCTAACTTAGTAGTGCTACAACACCTAGATGTGGTAGATGATTATGTGGCACGGCACAAAGAAACCATCGCAAATAAGTACCGTGATAAGGGGATGCTCAAGACGGAGGACGAAGTTACTGTAGAGCACAACGCCACTTTCTTGCGTTGGTTCAAAGAGCAAGTTCTTGAAAATCCCCCAGAAGAGGACAGTTCGGACGGATTGCTCATACACGCCTTAGCACATGGCCCCGCGCCCAAACTCGCGAGCTATCAGTCATACGATATCAACGGGTACACGTTCTACAAGGAGGCCAACGACATGGACAGTGATTACCAGAACTCCGGGGTGACGATTGAATGCGTGACCGACGCTAACGGCACAACTGAAAGATTCTACGGAAGGGTCGAAGAGATCTGGGAGCTTGACTATACTGGATTGCACGATGCGACGATGTTCCGTGTCAGATGGGCTAAGGACGTCGTAAGAGAAAACAAGTATTTCACTACCATGTCTATACCACCCGCTGACGCGAAGAGCGCAACCGTGAACGTTAACGTCATCGCCAAAACTGAGCCATGGGTACACGCTAAGCGCATGACACAATGCTTGTTCATAACCGACCCGACCAATCCCAGCCGTGTTGTCGTGAGGAGAGGCAAAAGGAGCATCGTCGGAATGGATGGAGTCGCCAACGAGGAAGACTACGACCAATACGGCAACCCGATGAGGGAAGATGACGATGACGATGAAGCATACGTGAAAAGAAGAATCAATACAACATTACATAAGAAAGATCGTACTCCAGGGTTCTGGAAAAGTCACAAGGACGGGCTCAATTATTCGGCAACAAACAAGAAAGGGAAGAAGCTCAAAGTGAAACGTCGTCGACGCAGTTGAGAAACCATCATTTATATATATGTATCTATTTTGTGTACGCACTTAAGTAACCGTTATCAGTCAACCGATATATATGTTACCACCACATGCATGCATGGTTCCGGTGATATTCGCGCAGTGTGGGAGGGAGACGCCGTCGTAAACAGAAAGGAAGAAAGCAATACAAAAGAAATACAAATGGGAGAAAGCAATACAAAAGAACAAAAACAAAAGGGAGAAAGTAATACAAAAGAAAAAGAAAAGTAAATAGAAAAGAAAAGAGAAATAACAAAAACTAATACATATCGGTAGCGCTGGATTATGAACCAGCGCTATAGCTCATATAGTTATAGCGCTGGATCCTAACCCAGCGCTACTACTATATTTGAGTTAACCGCCGCGCGTGCTCAAATTTTCCAACTCCCATTCCCCCCCCCCCCACCCCCACCTCTCCCCCTCTTCTCTGTCGCGCGCCGCCGTCGCCCTCCTGTTGGGAATATGCCCTAGAGGCAATAATAAAATGGTTATTATTATATTTCCTTGTTCATGATAATCGTTTATTATCCATGCTATAATTGTATTGATTGGAAACTCAAATACATGTGTGGGTACATAGACAAACAATGTGTCCTTAGTAAGCCTCTAGTTAACTAGCTCGTTGATCAAAGGATGGTGAAGGTTTCCTGGCCATGGACATGAGATGTCATCTGATAACGTGATCACATCATTAGGAGAATGATGTGATGGACAAGACCCAAACTATAAACGTAGCATATGATCGTGTCAGTTTATTGCTATTGTTTTCTGCATGTCAAGTATCTGTTCCTATGACCATGAGATCATGCAACTCACTGACACCGGAGGAATACCTTGTGTGTATCAAACGTCGCAACGTAACTGGGTGACTATAAAGATGCTCTACAGGTATCTCCGAGGGTGTCTGTTGGGTTGGCATGGATCAAGACTGGGATTTGTTACTCCGTGTGACGGAGAGGTATCTCAGGGCCCACTCGGTAATACAACATCACTATAAGCCTTGCAAGCAATGTGACTAAGGTGTTAGCCATGGGATCTTGTATTACGGAACGAGTAAAGAGACTTGCTGGTAACGAGATTGAACTAGGTATAGGGATACCGACGATCGAATCTCGGGCAAGTAACATACCGAAGAACAAAGGGAACAACATACGGGATTAACTGAATCCTTGACATAGAGGTTCGACTGATATAGATCTTCGTAGAATATGTAGGAACCAATATGGGCATCCAGGTCCCGCTATTGGTTATTGACCGTAGAGGTGTCTCGGTCATGTCTACATAGTTCTCGAACCCGCAGGGTCTACACACTTAACGTTTGGTGACCATTAGTATAGTTGAGTTATTGTGTTGGTGACCGAAGGTTGTTCGGAGTCTCGGATAAGATCCCGGACATGACGAGGATCTCCGGAAGAGTCCGGAGGTAAAGATTGATATATGTGATAATAGTGTTTTGATCTCCGGAAGGGTTCCGGAATTCACCGTAGGGGTTCCGGATGTTTACCGAAGTGTTCGGGTGCAGCAACACTTTATATGGGCCAAAGGGGTAAAGCCCACGAGGTATTGGAAAGTGCAAAAGGGAGTTTTGCTGCTGCCTTAAGCGGTACTACCGCTGGTAAGGCAGTACTACCGCGTAAGCGGTACTACCGCTTGTGTGAAGCGGTACTACCGCTCAAACGGTACTACCGCTTGTACGCGGTACTGCTGGAATCCGAGTGCGACTCTTTCCGTGCGGGCCAAACCGACCTTGTGTGGGCAAAACCGACCTTGTGGAGCTTTTCTCTCCAAGTTTAGACCCCAGGGCTCAACATATAAATAGAGGGGCAGGGCTAGCACACGGGACACATCAGGATTTCCCAAGCCATGTGCCGGCAACCCTAACCCTCTAGTTCCTCCAGTCATAATCTCCGTAGTGCTTGGCGAAGCCCTGCAGAGATTGTTCCTCACCACCATCACCACGCCGTCGTGCTGCCGGAACTCATCTACTACTTCACCATCGCTCGCTGGATCGAGGAGGTGAAGGCGTCATCAAGCCGTACGTGTGTTGAACGCGGAGGTGCCGTCTGTTCGGCACTAGTTCGTGATCAGATCGAGGGACGACTTGCGATTTGGATCGCGGAGACGTTCGACTACATCAACCGCGTTTCTTAACGCTTCCGCTTAGCGATCTACAAGGGTATGTAGATTCACTCTCCCTCTCGTAGATGCTCATCACCATGGATAGAACTTGCGTGTGCGTAGGAAAATTTTTGTTTCCCATGTGACGTTCTCCAACACCTCCTGCCCGCCGCCGTCGCCCCTGCCCGCCGCCGTCGCCCCTGCCCGCCGCTCTGACCTCCTCCTCGTCCGCGCGGACGCCCGAGCCCTCTCATCCCCCCCACCCCCACCTCTCCCTCTCCTCTTTGTCGCGCGCCGCCGTCGCCCTCCTGCCCGCCGCCGTCGCCCCTGCACGCCGCTCTGACCTCCTCCTCGTCCGCGCGGACGCCCGAGCCCTCCCATCCCCCCCCCCACTCTCCCGCCTCTCCCCATCCTCTCTGTCGCGCGCCGCCGTCGCCCCTACCCGCCGCCGTCGCCCCTGCCCGCCGCCGTCGCCCCTGCCCGCCGTCGTCGCCCCTGCCCGCTCCTGCCTCCTCGTCTGCGCCGCTGCAGGTACCCCCCTCCCCCCCACCTCCCCCTCTCTCTAGTCAATTAGGAAAAAAAATCTAGGGTTCATATCTAGGATTAAAAACAGGATTGTTGCTACTTAGTAATAGAATGTCCTAGTACAGCCATTAAAGGCCAAACTCTAGAGAACCACATGACCAAATACACATGGATATAGGAGAAATACTTGCTTATGGTTTCCTTCTCTTGGGCTATAACAATGTCCATTCTAGGTACCCTCCCTGTCGTGCAAGGGCCTTGTAAGAGCCATAGCAACCTAGGCAATACCCTGTACTGTGTCATTCTCTGTGTTGCAAAATGTTGGTTGCAAAATGTTTGCAATGTTGGTTGAATGTCGAAGAATATCCGAGTGGCTATGTTTTGCCGGAATGTTGATTCAATTCCGTTCCGGCAAATTTCAGGCGCTCTATATGTCCACTTTTTAGCAAAGGTCATGCCGAAAATTTCCGTGAATTTCGGCATGACTTGTGCTAGAAACTAGGACATATGGAGTGCCCGGGATTTGCCGGAAGGGGAATGAATCAACATTCAGACCAAATATAGGCCCCTTTTTTCTCTTCATTATATCTTTTATTTACAATTGTTGAATAGGAAACATGTCTAGCCACGCCTCAGCCGGGGGTTCTGCTCGCCTTGAAGAAGACCCCATCGAGGCAGCAAATCACTATTTCGATTACCTGGACGAACACCAGATGGGGGTGCATGGTGGCGGCAGTGGCACTAACCCCGACGCCGACGCCGACACCGGCACCAGCACTGGCACGGCACCGACACCACCCCCGAGACCGGCAACAATGCTGCCGTAGCCGGTAAAGCACCGAAGCAGAAGAGGACACGAAGACCAAACGAGCTCGGCATCGGACAAATTGTGGTCACGGAGATGCACCCCAAGAAATTAGAGCCAACGGTGCCGGATGAAGCGCGCTCATGCTGGGGCAATCAACTAGGATGCATCCTCAGGGAAACCGCCAACATCAACGACGAGAAGTTGAAGAAGATACCACATATGGAGCACATGCTCCTAAAGAAGTTGCACAATAGGTTCTTGTTCCCCGGCCGCACAGAAATCAAAGATCCGTGGGACTATGACGCCATGACAAAGATAAACAACAAGGCGATGGTGACGTTCACCAACGAATTGTCCGCCTGGAAAGTTCGGGTGAAAAAAGCGATTGATAAGAATGAACCGTGGTCCAAGATTCATGCTGACAATCCGTCACTTACGGAAGAGGACTTTGAAAAATTCAAGGAGACTTGCGCTAAAGATGAAACCAAGAAAAAGTCAGAGAAAATGAAGGTGCTCCAGGCCAGGAACACGCCTCCCCACCGCCTCGGAAGCCGTGGTTACGAGGGGAAGAGGCACGTATGGGCCAAGGAGGACGCCGAACGTGAAAATCACAGAATCCCAGACCCCTTGGCGGAGTTCACCGACCCGCTGGAGCGTGACTGGATCAGGGCCCGGTACAAGTGGGACCGCGTCAAGAAGACCTTTTACACGGACCCGAACACGAGGGAGTTCATGAGACTTCTGGTAATTGTTATATTACCACATTATCATATTAGCTTCCAATCAATTCGACTACAAGTTTTGTCACATTATTAGTAAGCCATCCACGTTCCTTTTGTAGAAAGAGCAGCACCAAAAGGCAGCCGAAAGCGATGAGTCATCACAGTCGTCGGAGAGGCCCAAGTGGGACACCCATTTCAACCGGGCCCTGAACATACTGAAAAAGGTCCCGGAGGACACACCGCCATCCTATGGACGTGTGCACGGCGTCGGAGATGGCGCCTCGCGGAAGACGTGCTACCACGAGGAGCTTGAGGAAAGAAGGAAGAGAAAGTTGCTTACTCAATAGACCATCGAGCAGAAGGTCGCGCTTGCGATCAATAAGTCCAAAGCTGAGACCAAAGCAGAGTTGGAACAGATAGTCGATGCAAGGGTCAGTGCAGCGGTAGCTGGCGTCACGGCTGACTTCACATCTTCCATTTCCAGCTTGCTTCCGGCATTTTTTGAATGGACGAAGAAAAATCCAGATAAAGGGCCAGCGGACTTTCCGCTTCCCAGCTATGTCGGGAGCAATTCGGTGAACATCGCACCACCAGCACCTGCTCATGCCACCGCACATGCTCCCGCTCCTGTTCATAGCAGCCCGTCCTCCGTCTCTGGCCAACTCGGCGGGCCTTCGTCTATGGCTGAGCTCGACGCCCTCACGGTAATTACCCGTCATAGCCTTTTCACCAGCATGTGTATATAGTCTTCCGTTTCAATTGCCTTTCGGATGTTTGACGTCGCAGACATGTCTTCGTAGGCCAACGATACCCCGTGCACCCTACTGTACGACATCAAGGGCCAGAAGGTGGCCGTGGGAAAGGCAACAATCGTGAAGCCGAAGGACCGCATGTTCCACAACCGAGAGATGCCCGATGGCGTCTTCAAGGTTAACGTGGCTAGTGTCTTAGCGGGCTTCGAGGATTTGCCTCCTCCGGTACCAGTCGATGACGAGGAGACCCCTCAACGGATTGGCGCATGCAAGAGCTGGTTCTTGCCTTGGCCGAAGACTCTTCTTCGTGTCGAGGTGCCCAGTATCACACCAATGACAGCTTCTCAAGAAGGTATGAACACCACCCCACCTACCAAATTACCTGCACCTGTCATGGCGGGTGATAGCGGACGACGCGAGGGAGAGCCTCCATTAGTGCCAGATGACGTCTCCCCCGTTGTCGAAGAAGCAAATGCTGATGATGACATGGAGGAGGATGATGATGACCCAGACAAGTATTTCAATACCGCCTATGATGATGGAGGATTGATGGCTCAGGACGACGAAGACTCAGGCTTTGAGCGTGGAGATGATGACTTGATGCTGCCTGATTTGCCGGAGCCGGAACGTCCGGAATGCAAAAAGTCTCTCTTCAAGCGATCCTCGCAGGAGACGCCTCCAGATGCCGCCTCTACCTAGCAACAACCCGAGGGCCGTCCACTGATTAGCCCGACGACACTAGGGGTGACAGTTAGGGAAGGTATGGTGGGCTCACTACCGCCACCCGCCAAGAAGCAAAGGAGGAGACCGGGCAAGAAAGGCCCTAAAGGCACCAGAGCTGCTTCAAGCAGCCAGCTGCCTCTGAAGCCCCAGGAGGTAGACAGAATACCTGTAGTAGGTGCGGAGCGTTTCCATGTCGCCGGCCACCCGATCCTACCTCAGAAAGCGCTAGAGGACATACTGAACAATGATCTAAGGAGACTTCATGATGATGTGCTGGCCAGAGAGAAAAGCCTTCTCATGTCGGGAAAACCAGGATACCAGATTTACGCGGCTCAGGTGCCGGGTGGGAAGTTGTACGTCGAGGGATGGCCCGCGAATAAGTTCATCCTGCGATTTGACTACATCTACGACATGTTCCACATGACCAAGCTGGATTTCCAGTTCATCCGCATGTATGCGCTGTATCTCAACTACATCATCAGGATCGAGAACATAAAATATATCTGCATCGCGGACCCGTACCATATGCACGAGAGCTTCTTGGATGTCTGCAAAGGGCACCGTGACTATGCGAGCAAGTACATCGGCGGCTTCATGATCGCTAATAAGGACAAGGAAGCGATTCTCTTGCCTTATCATCCCACGTAAGTCATCCGCGCATATCCTTTCGTAAGTGTTAATCATTCCTTTGCAAGCATGGAGGCTAATTTGAGGCGTACTTAATTTGCGCAGTGGGGGGGGGGGCGTCCTCATCGTTCTGTACCCAGAATACTCCCATGCTATATACTTGGACTCATCGAAGAACATCAAGAAAAAGGATTACAAGCACATAAAGAGTGTTCTCGATAGTGCCCTGTTAACCTTCAGCCTGTCTAGTGGATATATCAAGGACAAAAAGTGCAGGAGGAACGGGCTGGTTTTCAGCCATAAGACCGACTTCTGCTGCATCCAGCAACCGCACATCAGTAAGGCTGATGGATTCTACCTCATGCATCACCTGCTCGAGTTCAGAAGTGATAATCAACGCCTTCGCATGTCAGCTACTACCAACGATGCCGAGATTGTCAACTGGGCCACAAGCATAGGAAAGACACTGGATCATCGAATCCGAGCTGAGTTTTATCACGTGCAGTGTGAACTTGCCCAAGTGATCATGAAGCAGGTCCTCAAACCAATAGGGATGTTCTACCATGGGCCAATCACGCAGGATGATGTCCGAGCACTGCTAATCGCTCAGCGTCTGGACCTGAAGCTTTTCAAGAAGCTCGGGTCCTTCCTCCCTGACTATGAAGATTGGACCGAGGACTGATTGTCGTTGACAATATATGTGTCACTAGCGTCCAGACGAAACTATGTGATGTAATTAAACCGTGGTCCTGAACTAGCGTAGATCGCTCTAGTTAATTAGTTTGGGTATGAGGAACTTCGTCATTTATGTTTACTATAGGTTGCTTGTATTTTTCTAATTATGCCTCTTTGTGTTTTTAATTACATTATGTTGCATATTATCGTTCACGATGCAGGTACATAGATCAGAGATGGCGAAGGGCTGCTACGTCGTGTTCGTTGGGAAGGTTCCAGGCGTCTACGACCACTGGCCGGACGCTCAGGCCCAGGTGTACAAGTACCCGGGTGCTAGCCACAGAGGGTTCGACAGCAGAGCCGAAGCGGAAAGTAGTTACTTGAGGTGGACGCTCCGGCAAAAGCGGGAGCGGAACCGCCGGTGCCTCAAGTACTACATAGTCACGGTCTTGATGATGCTGATCGCTCTTCTCTTCTACATCATGGTTTAGATAGAGATGATGAAACTTGTGTGTGTGCCATGACCATGCAGTTGCACTTATTCGAGACATGACATGACTTGTGTATCGCTATTTTCGAGATGTGATGATATTTGTGTTGAATGATGATGATGACGGTATGACGAGACTACTGTATGTGTATGATATGATGATAATAGTGTATGTTTATTGTGACCTGATGAAACTACTGTATAGAGCATGTATAAATACATCACGAATACATAGAGGGGGAATGAATCTGTGGAAGCAGGAATTATAGCAGCAGCGCTGGAAGGCATCTAGTAGCAGCGATGTATTAGCAGCAGCGCTTGCCTTTCCACAGCGCTACAGATAGTTAGCAGTAGCGCTGGTCAGTGCAGCGCTACTGCTAACCAGACTTAGCAGTAGCGCTGCACCGACCAGCGCTACTGCTATAACTTAGCTGTAGCGCCTTAGCAGTAGCGCTGGACCCAGCGCTACTGCTATAGGTTTTTCAAGCGCTACTAGTAGGCTTTCTCCTAGTAGTGATGGGGTGGTGATGGTGCACTTAGTGCGACAGTGAGTTATCTTTGGTATTCGTCCATTGTAATTTCTGCATCGTTTTCTACAACACAACTTCAATCTAACACCCTATACATGCGCTCCCTTCCAGATCACACTTGCTCCTACCGAGTTTATAAAGCAAGTTCTTGGAACAACCGGTACAGTTGGAGGAGAGGCAGTTGTTACATCACCTACCTTGGTCAGCAGCGTTACAACATATGGGCCTTTCGGAAAAGCAAACGGTGCCCCTTTTAGCAGCCAGGTTCCAGATAATCACATCATTGGGGGATTCTATGCACGTGTTGCGGGGTCAGTGAATGCACTTGGCGTTTACGCGTGCCCAATTTAGCACAATGCATGTGTTAATTTGCTTAAGAATCTTCTTGCTCCGTTCGATATCTCACTTCGGTTTCCAACATTCCAACAGTTAATAAGCAGATGGAGAAGGCTTGTCCTTGTCGCGATCTCGTGTACTATTTATTTTCCTTTTCATTGTGTACCTTTTTCTATTGTCTACATGTACTTGCTTGAAAGTAAAACGATGTACTAAGAGCTAGATGACTAGCCTCTTTGTTCTTCAATATATATAAACCGAGTTTGTTTTGTGTATCCCTCTCTCTCTCTCTCTCTCACTTGTGTGTTTTTCCGACACGACAAGGGTAAAAGATATTTCATAGCTACAACTTCGCAACATAACTAGATACATTGCAATTCCTAGTTCTGCATATATAAGTAAAAGTAGACAAATCATTTATGAAAAATCATATACATAAGTTGTAAAAATAGCTTCAGAAAAAGAGTAAACTTTAGGTCTTCAAATATGACAAAAACACTCTAGCATGCATTAGTGGCCAAATCCACTAACATCGGGATATGTAGGTATTAGTGGCGAAAATAACTTAAATACTAATATTACCACCTTTCAAGGAGACAAAGGACTTGATCGTCAATACGGATAGAATTCTCCTTCTGTCAACTTGTTCTTCGATCCTCGAAAGCAAAAGGTTCATGGAGAGATTAAATTTAATTCAGTTGTTAGTCGTAAGAACAAAAATAACCATCTAGGCGAGCCTTAATCAAAGCAAAGCGTCTGTAATTAATACCGAAGATCCAAATATCATGTAAAGATCTGGAAAAGAACTCAAGTCCTCTTTTTTCATCATCAAATAGATCATGGTGATATACTATGCTTCTTATTCCTTATATTTATGCTTCTTTCACCTAGTCGATAAGAAACTAACACAAATCTTTCCATCGCATTCTTCATCAATTTCTAGTTCTTGTTTTAACATTAACGATCTAGAGGAGCTAGATCTCTCAAAGCTACCACGTCCCACTTGCATACCAAGGGGATAATTCTAACTCCCTCTTAGATCCACATATAGAGAGGATAGATCAAAGCTAGTACTCCATGAGTAGCAATCACTACTAGGGAAAACCCTAGCAGTAGCGCGGGTATTTGGTGTATCAGTAGCGCGGGTACCCGCGCTACTGATACGGCGCTACAGCTAACGTTTAGCAGTAGCGCGTTTTGACACGCGCTACTGCTATACCTACTTAGCAGTGTGTTCCATACCAGCGCTACTGCTAAGTCCTTTAGCAGCAGCGTTTTCCTGTCCAGCGCTAAAGAGCGCTACTACTATATTTTCTCATATCTTTTTTTTTCTACGTATTTGCGATGTTTCTGTACAGGTTTCATACAGTATTCTAATCATATCATAAACATGCAATATGCTCATCATATCATACACATAATAGTCTCATCATATCATCCAACACAAATCATGTCGTCACGTCATAATCCCGATATAGCTATACAAGTTACATGACATGTCTCATCATACATAATGTAGTACTTCTTGAGGCGTCGGTTCGTATCCCTCTCTCGCACTAGCGTGAACCTAAACTAACTACTGGCTGTCGCTCGGAAACCGGAAACCGGTACACCTGGGCCTGACACTCCGGCCACTCGTCGTATACTCCTGGCGTAGCACTTCTTCGCCATCGATGATCTATGCACCTGCATCGTCACATGAGTTGATGATATACAACATATATAGTTGAGCAACAGAAAGAGACAGACTTGGCAAAAATAGAAGCAACATATCATAAGCATAAATAACAAAGTTCATCATACCCAAAATGCCCTAACTAGAGTGATCTTCGCTAGTTGAGGAGGACGGTTTAATTACATCACAAATAAAGTTTCATCGTGCATAACTCAAAGTTTCGTCATAGAGAAAGTATGGACTAAACGGACACATTGTCATATATCGTCAATCACTCCAACATGTCGTGCCATCCATGCAAGTCAGGGAGATAGTCCCCGAGCGCAGTGAAAGGCTTCAGGTCGAGACGCTGAGCAGCTACGCGTGTTCGGACGTCTTCCCGCGACATTTTCCCTTCTTCGTAGAACATCCCTGTTTTTTCGACGACCTCCTTCATGATGATTTGGGCAAGTTCACGCTGGATGTGATAGAACTCAGCTCGGAGTCGATGATCCGGGATATCTCCTAGGTTCTTTGCCCATTGCAGAATATGGGCATCGCCGGATCTAGGTGACATGCGAAGGTTCTGCTGATCCCGTCTGAACTCCTGCATGTGGTGGAGGACATAGAAGCCATCACTGATAGTATCACTCGCTTGCTGGATGCAGCAGAAGTCAGTCTTATGGCCGAAGCAGGGCGCGCGGTTCCTTGTCTTCCTGAGCGTGATCTCTCCACCCCGTACGCCGTACGTAAAGATAGCACTGTCGAGAACAGACTTGATGTGGGTGTAATCCTTTTTCTTCATGTTCTTCAACAAGTCCAAGTAAAGAGCGTGGGAGACTCGGGGGTAAAGGATGATGAGGACGTTGCGCAAAATAAGTACAAGCGTGGATGACGGTGTCAGTCTCAGCGCCGGTCTCGGTGCCGGTCTCGATGTCGGTCTCAGTCTCGGATGTGACAGGTGGGCCCTGCAACAACCGTTGCTCATCGAGAAGGTTCAAATAGGCGTCTGCCGCCGCGTAGACGTTGCAATCACCAGAACCCTGTCCTTCATCGTTGCTAGCCATGTTTCCTACGATTAAACCTAGTCAATTAATTCTAGACCTAATAAAATGAATAATGACATAAAAAAAGGCCAATGTTTTGCAGGAATGTTGATTCATTCCCGTTGCGGCAAATCCCGGGCACTCGATATGTCCTAGTTTGTAGCACAAGTCATGCCGAAATTCACGGAAATTTTCGACATGACCTTTGCTACAAACTGGAAAAATAGAGCGCCTGAAATTTGCCGGAACGGAAATGAATCAACATTCCGGCAAAACATAGGCCACTTGGAATCATTCCCTGCAAACAACAAAAGGCCACTTGGGCACAATCGAAGCACTTCAATGTTGCATATAACAGGACCACTTAAGAACATGTACATGAGCAACTACAACAATAGATAAACATGAGCAAACACTATTGAGGAATTTGCATATAACATGACCACTTCAAATTTGCATCTCCTAGTGTTTGACAATTCAAGAAAATCTACACAAATCTCATGCTCTCTCAAACTCAAATCAAAAACCAAATATAGATGGATGAACCCTAGAAACCTAGAACCTTTACATATTTTTTTCCTAATAAAAATTATGTCCTAATAAGAATTATGAACCCTAGAACTCAATTTCTGTCCTAATAAAAATTATGAACCCTAGAACTCAAATTATGTTAAACCTTACTTTCCTAACATTTGTAATTAAACCTTACTTTCCTAACATTTGTAATTAAACCCTACAGCCCTAACCCTACTGCCCTAGAACTCAAAAACTAAACCCTACTGAACTAATTAATATCTACATTATCTACTACTTAACATCTATTATTACCCTAACTAAAAAACTTCTACTATTAACCCTAGAACATGACAGGAAGAACAGGCAGAGAGAGAGGAAGGATGGGGGGGGGCTTACAGAGAGGGAGAGACGGTGGTGGGGAGGTGCTCGTCGACGGAGGCAGGGGCGGCGAGGGCGCGCGGCTCCGTTGGCGGCGACGGAGGTAGTGGCGGCGAGGGAGGCAAGGGCGGCGAGGAGCGGCCGAGGGAAGCAGTGGCGGCGAGGGAGGCAGGGGCGTCGAGGGCGCACGGCTCCGGTGGCGGCGACGGCGCGCGGCTCCGGTGGGGCAGGGCCGGCGAGGGAACGATGGCGGCAAGGGAGCAGGGGCGGCGAGGGAGAGGCGGCGATGGGGAATTGGGGGAAAGGACTTAGCAAAATTTTGAGCCCACGCGGGGTTAAGTCAAAATAGCAGTAGCGCTTGTAGGCCAAAAGCGCTATAGCTAACTTAGCTATAGCGCTTTCTACCAAACGCGCTACTGCTATAGGAAGTAGTTATTTATTTTCCTTTTTCTTTTCTTTTTATGTAAGGAATGTAGCTATAGCGCGGTCTTACAAACCGCGCTACTGCTATAGTAACTACAGCGCTTTGTGGTAACAAGCGCTGCTGCTATGCCTTTCTCCTTTATTTTCCTTTTTCTTTTGTTTATCTTTATATTTTCTTTTTTTCATTTCTCCTTTTTCTACTTCTTTCATTTTCATTTCCTTTTCTACTTCTTTTCCATTTTATTTTCTTTTTTTAGTAGTAGGGCTCTATACATAAAACGCGCTACTACAAGGAACTTAGCGGTAGCGTTCTTTTTGAAGCCTCGCTACTACTATTCCTAGCCTACCGGCAATAGTGTGGGAATTATAGTAGCAGCGCTTTTACGAGCAGACGCGCTACTGCTAGAGAAATAGCTGTAGCGCGCTAAATGGACACGCGCTACTACTAAGTAGCAGTAGCGCTGTGTTCTAACCAGCGCTGCTGCTAAGATTCTGTGTATAAGGTTTTCCTTCGTAGTGAATTGAGATCTTGATATTTCCTAAACGTATCTACTTTTTCAAATTCTTTTGCTCTTGTTTTGAACTCTAATTTACATGATTTGAACGAAACTAACCGGGACTGACGCTATTTTCAGCAGAATTATCTTGGTGTTATTTTTATGCAAAAATAAAAGTTCTCGTAATAGGACGGAAATTTACGAATAATTTTCTAGAATAAATAAAAAATATTAGCATAAAGATCTACCAGAGGGGGGCCACCACAGAGCCACAAGCTCAGGTGGCGCGGCACGCCACCTGAGCTTGTGGGCCCCTGGAGCCTCCGTTTGCCCTACCTCCGGTCATATATATAAGTTCCGTCTCATGAAGAAAAAAATAGGAGAGAAAATTTCATCGTGTTTTACTATACAGAGCCGCCGCCACTTCCTGTTCTTCATCAGGGTTGATCTAGAGTCCATTCTGGGCTTCGGAGAAGGGGATTTGTCACCATCATCATCATCAACCCTTCTTCATCGACAATTCCATGATGCTCACTAGTGGGAGTGAGTAATCCCTTCATAGGCTTGTTGGACGGTGATGAAGATGGATGAGATTTGTCATGTAATCGAGTCCATTTGTTAGGGCTTGATTCCTAGTACCCATTATGTTATGAGATTGATGTTACTATGACTTTGCTATGTTTAATGCTTGTCACTAGGACCCGAGTGCAATGATTTCCAATCTGAACCTATTATTTTATATATATATAGGTGGTCAATCTCGAGAGCAGATAGTTCCAAAGGTTAACGGCTATCCTTTCCCTCTGTCTACTTACAGTTTCATGTTTTGCCATCATATCTAAAGCTTGGACAGTATTTTGCAAGACTATAAACTCTGCAACATTATTTGGGTGGCAAAGTGAGGGACATGATACTCTCAATGTTGTGCCACAAAATCAAGCCTGTAATGCTCCTTTTTTTTTCTGAATTTCATTTACAATAGCACTGCACTTTGAACTTCTAAGGGCGCGCGCGCACACACACACGATGCAAAGGGCGTTCAAGTGAGTCTTCATGAAAAAATAGCTACACAACAGGTACTCATGTGAACATTTCTGTTCTCAAATGCAAAAGGCATTTTTTTGTAATAAAGAATTGGCTAGGTATAATGGGAAATTGGGAAGGCAAAAGGGGAAGTAAATCAGTAGCGAGCAATTCTGATACAGCAAACAGCGAAGATTTTTTTTTATCTCTAGCACTCACTGAAGAAAAAGCATGGGCATTGTACATGCTCTAGCAGGATTGTTCCTCCCCAACATGAGAATTAATACACGGCAATAGATAAAAGTGCTTCACAATATGTTATCACACCCCGATTACTTCCAGCTGTGCAAGAGTGATGCTGTTGTTCGTTTCAGACATCTCCAAGTTATTCCGCGTACTACTTGGACTTGGACTACTCTCTGCTCTTACTTTGTAGTACAGTGGTGGTAAGCATGATTACAACTAACATAACAAGTAATTGAAAATAATTATCCAAATAGAATGCCCATGTGATTTGGCAATCTGGCCACATGATTGGAAAGAGCTTAATTTGCCACAACAGAATCAGTCGGTACATGCAAAACGCAAAATGTGTTCCCTGAATGACTTGTTCAACACATGTCCTGTTAGTGCAAAGTGCTTTTTTGCATGTTATTTCAGCTGAGACAAATGAATCACTTGGTACTTGCAAAATGCAAGAACTGCTTGCCGAATGGCTTCCTTGACACATGTGTCATGATTGCAAAGAGCTTATTTGAATGTTGTGGTAGTTGCCACAACAGAATCAGTCGTATTGCAAAATGCAAGGAGTGCTTCCTGAATGGCTTGCTCAACACATGTCCCATGCTCTTATTACTTTTTTCATGAAAAGAGCTTACAAAGACGAGATATATTGAAGTCCCCCTATATATCCCCCTGCCTTAAGATATCAAAGTGACTGGGATATGAAATTTATCCAGCTTCAGTTTATCTAAAATATTGGAGGAAGACTAAAGGATCATGGTAGCATCTTCGTAGATTAAATTTATACTGACTTGTAATAGTCAAAGCACAGTATGATCAGTGGTTCCAACTGGTTCCAACGGACTATCTTTCTAAGTACTTAAAGATGTTCCAACGGACTATCTTTCTAGATGACTGATTCCACATGATACGAAAAGGGAATTTGTAAAAAATTAGGGCATTGGACAGGGAAAATGAAACAACCGAATGACTTACTCGTCTTGTCCTAGTAAGCCATAGGGGTCACTTGTGCACCAATGTCGGCTCCGCCCGCTCCTTCAGCGGGAAAACGGGCTGGCAAAGGAAGCCGCCCACGACATAGACATTAGTCAGCTCCCCCCTCCCCAGCTCCTTGATAGCGCCATCGTCTCGGTGATGAAGTCACAGTCATCTAGGAGCGCACTGATTCGCGGACTTTGGGGGATTGGCATTGACAAAACGGCAGCCATTCACTACGAGTCGACTAGACACAAGAAGTGGTCGGGCCCGAACGACCAATATTCCAAGAATAGCTCGCTGTGATCCTGGTGTCATCGCCGCCCTTCATTGAGCACATGGAGAACCGGCAAGATCAAGCGACTTGACCAACCACATTCTTGTTGGTGCTGATCTTGAGCTCATAATAATGCTAGAATAAGTCAAATGAAAGCTTCACATAAGTGCAATAAAACGGCGAGGAAGAACACCGAGTTCGGTGTTAGGTGGTAAGATCCCATAGAAGTCCAAAACGGCGTGAAAGAATCCAAATCGTTTTGGTATTGCGTAAAATAAAAAAAATAACATTCATGTAGGCAGAGATGGATTTTTATATGAAGAATTTGATTCCATCCTCATGACTTACCATTGCTACTCTCTTTTTTCCGAGCGTGCTACATTTTTTTAGGGGACTTATCATTGCTACATTTTGTTTGGAGAAAGCACAAAAGCCAAATCTCAAGCCCAGCCCGTAGAGCAGCAGTAGGGGCCTTTAGCTTTTGTTCCAGTCTCTATTTTGTTTTTGTTTTTTCTGAAGAAAATGATCCTAAAACAGATATCACAATCCCAGCCCAGCCCAAGCCCACATTTTCCGGATTCTGCATCTACTCGCCGAGTCGAGGGTTGCCCTCTTCTCAAAAAAAATAAAAATAAAAATAAAATGTCGAGGGTTGCCACCACCACCGCCAGCCACCACCGCCACCTCCCCTCCCACCTCCGGCGCAGCGAGTTCCACCACCGCTGCTCGAAACCCACATCCCGCCCGCCACCGCCGCTCAAGGTACTCTCCTCACTCGTTCCCCTTCCCCTTTCCTTTCTGCCCCCAAATCTACATACACCCTAACCTCCATTTTCTCCGTAGGTTCCTAAGAAATCAGCGAGCTGTGGTCGAGGTTTGGGAGGAGGAGGAGGTGAATTAGATGGAGGCTGGATAATTTTGTTCCCTAGCCAACTACAGTAGTTGTTGGACTCTGCAGCTTCCACCTCAGATAGCAAGTGTCGGGTTTCCTAATGACGTGTTATCTTTTCCATTGGAAAAAGGTATTCCACACATTCTAGCTCCATTTCTGGAGTAGCTTTGTTTCTATAGAAAGTTACCTTTGTTGATTTTTGTTAATCGCTTGATCTTAGATTTTATCAGAACATCACAGTATTATAAGTTACCTACAAAAGTTCTATCATGACAAGGATGTTCCTTTTCGTATAGTATAACCACCAATGCTTCGATTATTTTGTAGAAAGCTGTGCTGGTTACTCTGTCATTACATATATTATGGTGTTGGAGACAGGTTGGTGTTTGCTTTATGGCTTTAAGTATCTGTAGGATTTAGGACTTAACCTTTTATGCTTAGAAGTAATACAGAAATGCTTCTTCCAGTTCTCTGTAAATTCAGCAGTCTTAAGAACTGTCAGTCTTGTAGCGCCGCATGTGGTAGACCATTATTTTTTTGCTTCAGAGTTCAGAGGAAATTGAACTTACTAGCGCGCCCCACATTTCGGAAATCCAACTGGTTATGTCTCGTGTTCCATTTGTAGGATTGTATAGCTTCAACTAGGTGCTTATTATTTCTAACCAATTTCTTATTTTTTAACACCTTCGGCACCATTTTGCTTGTCAAGCATGTTATTGCTTTGTTCTGAAAACACCTTCTCTTCCTCTTTGCATCATACTGCAAATGCAGTGATTGATTGCCATCTATCCGGAATGCTTTATATCTCCAAGTTATATTGAGCACATTGTTGTTGATAAAAGGATGCTTGGATTCATTCCTTCCAGTTTGCTTGCATGGGTAACTTGATATTGAGGATCATGGATGCCAGTAACCAGTTCTGTGTTTCCAAATGACATGTCATCTTTACCATTGGAAAAAGGTATTCCACACATTCTAGCTCCATTTCTTGAGTAGCTTTGTTTCTACAGAAAGTTACCTTTGTGGATTTTAGTTAATTGCTTGTTCTTGGATTTTATCAGAACATCACAATATTATAAGCTACCTACAAAAGTTCCATCATGATGAAGATGGTCCTTTTGGTACAGTATAACTACCAATGCTTGGATTTCTTATTGGATTATTTGCATGCTCCACTTCATTTTTGTTCTTCCTGATTACAGTTCAGAAATCAAACTCGTTATTTCTTGAGTTTCATTTTGTAAGGATTGTATTGCTTCAACTAGGTGCTTATTATTTCTGACCAATTTTCTTATTTATTAACACTAAGCTTGTTAGTGCTCTGTTCTGAAAACATCATCTCGTCCTCTTCGCATCATACTGCAAATGCAGTGATTGATTGTCTTCTATCAGGAATGCTTTATATTGGAGGCCAGCATGGTGCGGTCCTACTCGGGAGTTGTTCGTTGGATGCGAGCGACCTGCTCTGGTGCGATCATATCATGCTGGGCTGGTCGGGAGAATCTGCGAGGATCGGTTCAGCAGGAAGAAAAATAGTCAGGAAAAAATCGTCGATGTGGCATGCCAGTTGGGCCTGACAATTGGGACCTGCCGGTCAGAACGCACACAAAATTTTAAACAGGGTAAATTGTGAAAGCACTTTCGCTAAATGAGGTAAAACGGATGAAATCCCGCTAAATGGGGGTAATTATTGTCAAAAATATCAAAATAGGTTGTAAAAACTGGAATTCACTCTAAATAGAATAACGGAATGGAAAACATCTTTGCATGTATACACTACTACAGGAATGCCTATCAGTGACGGGTGGAAAAAGGCTATCAGTGACGGGTGAGGCTTTCAGGGGCGCCCGCCACTGACCTCCTTCCACTGCTAATATGTCATCTGTGGTGGCCGGGCGCCCGCTACTGGTGACAGTTGTAGCAGTGGCGGCCAAATTAGAGCGCCGGCCACTGATAGCTTACGCATGCAAATTAAAAATTTCGCAGCCACGGTAAGATTTTTGCTGCCATGGCTGCGTTTTGCGTAATATCAATATCAAATATCGCAGTACGCTGGAACATTACATTGATTGCGATAAGAAAATACGATACATTAACCAATAGCTAATTGTTATCAGTCATTACTAAAAACACACCAACTAATTGTTATCATCCTAACTAGCTAGCTAGCTAACCAGCACATAGACATAGTAGCCAAAATACGATCGATAGGGTCAGCTACTATGACGATGTAAGGCGGCTCGCCGGGGACGTGCTGTCGGAAGCACAGATTAAGGAGTGCCAGGAGCTAGGCGTACGGGTGGACAAGGATGAGCATGGAGGTGTTGTGCTCCAAATCTTGACAAAGGCGGCGGGGGACAGGTGAGATGACCTAGCAAGCTAATTGTTCCACTCATGTCATTTGTACTACGAAACCAACAAGGAATATAACCAGACCAAAATCTTATATTTTTTGTATATTCACATGTATGCAGTTCTACCTTCTAATTAATGGTTCGAAAAAAATCTTGTATTGTGTGCAGGCCAACCTTGCTCTTGGAGTTTATCCAAAGGATCGGATGCATGGAGAAGGACGAGAACGGGCAGGAATACCAGAGGGGTGGCTGCGGTGGATTTGGCCTGGGTAACGTCACTGAGCTGTTCAAGTCCATCGAGGACTATGAAAAGTCCCTTGACGCTTCTGCACACGTGGCCGCCTAACAACACAATGGTTCAACACTCAGGGCTTCGCATCTTTTTGGATGGGCAACTTAAGGGGCTTTCTCAAACCTTTGTTGGTAATCAAGTCCGTTTAGATCTACGTATTGGTAATCAAGTCCGTGCAGGTGTATGAGGGATCATGTCGTTACTCATGTCTAGTTGCAGTGTCTTCATTAAATAAAGTACTGTTCCATCCTGCAAAAAATGCTGTCACCAAGAATTGTATCTGAGAGATCTCACTGTAATTCTTAGTTCGAAGAGTTATTTTGTAGTTCCTTGGATGTTTGATTCAAAGCAATGTACTTGTAACTAGAGGATACCCCGCGTTGGTTCATGAATATTTGGGTTGATAGTATGAGAATCAAAATTAAAAACACATATGACTTATATAATATTTGATTATGTATACTTGTACCCATATTTCTTGAATCTAATAAATAGAAGAGTGAATTCCGGTTTTTACCCCCTATTTGACATTTTTGACACTAATTACCCCATTTAGCAATATTTCATCCGTTTTACCCCATTTAGCAAAAGTTTTGCCACATTTTACCCTGTTTAATATTTTGTGTGTGTCCTGACGGCTGTTAGGGGCTTTGTACCAAATATGACAATAAAGGCAGGCAGTTCTACATGTATTAACTTCGTACCGGTCAACATATTTGCTACCTAGGTATTAAGATATGTAGATGCATCAGATTTAGTAAAGTAGTATATTTACACCCGTTTTAATCTGATCCACAAAATCATGCAAATTAAGGTCGCATGTGATAATATTGAAGAAAAACATAGATGATTTCAGATTATATCGGTAACAGTTTCTCCTAATTTTTCTCAATGGTAACATGCCACACTGATCATATTTGTTACCTAGGTATTCAGATATCTAGGGGAGAAGATTGCCGTACTGGCACCCGCCCACTCCAACGATCGCCAGCAGCCACGCCTCTTGCTTGCCGCTCTTCGCCAACGTCGTCCTAACCCCTCCTAACAAAGGAGGCAATGGTTTGGGACAGGATCGTGTGTGCAATTGGAAGGAATGCGAACGATGCGTGCCGTGAATATTGGAGGCCAGCATGGTGCGGTCCTACTCGGGAGTTGTTCGTTGGATGCGAGCGACCTGCTCTGGTGCGATCATATCATGCTGGGCTGGTCGGGAGAATCTGCGAGGATCGGTTCAGCAGGAAGAAAAATAGTCAGGAAAAAATCGTCGATGTGGCATGCCAGTTGGGCCTGACAATTGGGACCTGCCGGTCAGAACGCACACAAAATTTTAAACAGGGTAAATTGTGAAAGCACTTTCGCTAAATGAGGTAAAACGGATGAAATCCCGCTAAATGGGGGTAATTATTGTCAAAAATATCAAAATAGGTTGTAAAAACTGGAATTCACTCTAAATAGAATAACGGAATGGAAAACATCTTTGCATGTATACACTACTACAGGAATGCCTAGCAGTGACGGGCGGAAAAAGGCTATCAGTGACGGGTGAGGCTTTCAGGGGCGCCCGCCACTGACCTCCTTCCACTGCTAATATGTCATCTGTGGTGGCCGGGCGCCCGCTACTGGTGACAGTTGTAGCAGTGGCGGCCAAATTAGAGCGCCGGCCACTGATAGCTTACGCATGCAAATTAAAAATTTCGCAGCCACGGTAAGATTTTTGCTGCCATGGCTGCGTTTTGCGTAATATCAATATCAAATATCGCAGTACGCTGGAACATTACATTGATTGCGATAAGAAAATACGATACATTAACCAATAGCTAATTGTTATCAGTCATTACTGAAAACACACCAACTAATTGTTATCATCCTAACTAGCTAGCTAGCTAACCAGCACATAGACATAGTAGCCAAAATACGATCGATAGGGTCAGCTACTATGACGATGTAAGGCGGCTCGCCGGGGACGTGCTGTCGGAAGCACAGATTAAGGAGTGCCAGGAGCTAGGCGTACGGGTGGACAAGGATGAGCATGGAGGTGTTGTGCTCCAAATCTTGACAAAGGCGGCGGGGGACAGGTGAGATGACCTAGCAAGCTAATTGTTCCACTCATGTCATTTGTACTACGAAACCAACAAGGAATATAACCAGACCAAAATCTTATATTTTTTGTATATTCACATGTATGCAGTTCTACCTTCTAATTAATGGTTCGAAAAAAATCTTGTATTGTGTGCAGGCCAACCTTGCTCTTGGAGTTTATCCAAAGGATCGGATGCATGGAGAAGGACGAGAACGGGCAGGAATACTAGAGGGGTGGCTGCGGTGGATTTGGCCTGGGTAACGTCACTGAGCTGTTCAAGTCCATCGAGGACTATGAAAAGTCCCTTGACGCTTCTGCACACCTGGCCGCCTAACAACACAATGGTTCAACACTCAGGGCTTCGCATCTTTTTGGATGGGCAACTTAAGGGGCTTTCTCAAACCTTTGTTGGTAATCAAGTCCGTTTAGATCTACGTATTGGTAATCAAGTCCGTGCAGGTGTATGAGGGATCATGTCGTTACTCATGTCTAGTTGCAGTGTCTTCATTAAATAAAGTAATGTTCCATCCTGCAAAAAATGCTGTCACCAAGAATTGTATCTGAGAGATCTCACTGTAATTCTTAGTTCGAAGAGTTATTTTGTAGTTCCTTGGATGTTTGATTCAAAGCAATGTACTTGTAACTAGAGGATACCCCGCGTTGGTTCATGAATATTTGGGTTGATAGTATGAGAATCAAAATTAAAAACACATATGACTTATATAATATTTGATTATGTATACTTGTACCCATATTTCTTGAATCTAATAAATAGAAGAGTGAATTCCGGTTTTTACCCCCTATTTGACATTTTTGACACTAATTACCCCATTTAGCAATATTTCATCCGTTTTACCCCATTTAGCAAAAGTTTTGCCACATTTTACCCTGTTTAATATTTTGTGTGTGTCCTGACGGCTGTTAGGGGCTTTGTACCAAATATGACAATAAAGGCAGGCAGTTCTACATGTATTAACTTCGTACCGGTCAACATATTTGCTACCTAGGTATTAAGATATGTAGATGCATCAGATTTAGTAAAGTAGTATATTTACACCCGTTTTAATCTGATCCACAAAATCATGCAAATTAAGGTCGCATGTGATAATATTGAAGAAAAACATAGATGATTTCAGATTATATCGGTAACAGTTTCTCCTAATTTTTCTCAATGGTAACATGCCACACTGATCATATTTGTTACCTAGGTATTCAGATATCTAGGGGAGAAGATTGCCGTACTGGCACCCGCCCACTCCAACGATCGCCAGCAGCCACGCCTCTTGCTTGCCGCTCTTCGCCAACGTCGTCCTACCCCCTCCTAACAAAGGAGGCAATGGTTTGGGACAGGATCGTGTGTGCAATTGGAAGGAATGCGAACGATGCGTGCCGTGAATATTGGAGGCCAGCATGGTGCGGTCCTACTCGGGAGTTGCTCGTTGGATGCGAGCGACCTGCTCTGGTGCGATCATATCATGCTGGGCTGGTCGGGAGAATCTGCGAGGATCGGTTCAGCAGGAAGAAAAATAGTCAGGAAAAAATCGTCGATGTGGCATGCCAGTTGGGCCTGACAATTGGGACCTGCCGGTCAGAACGCACACAAAATTTTAAACAGGGTAAATTGTGAAAGCACTTTCGCTAAATGAGGTAAAACGGATGAAATCCCGCTAAATGGGGGTAATTATTGTCAAAAATATCAAAATAGGTTGTAAAAACTGGAATTCACTCTAAATAGAATAACGGAATGGAAAACATCTTTGCATGTATACACTACTACAGGAATGCCTAGCAGTGACGGGCGGAAAAAGGCTATCAGTGACGGGTGAGGCTTTCAGGGGCGCCCGCCACGGACCTCCTTCCACTGCTAATATGTCATCTGTGGTGGCCGGGCGCCCGCTACTGGTGACAGTTGTAGCAGTGGCGGCCAAATTAGAGCGCCGGCCACTGATAGCTTACGCATGCAAATTAAAAATTTCGCAGCCACGGTAAGATTTTTGCTGACATGGCTGCGTTTTGCGTAATATCAATATCAAATATCGCAGTACGCTGGAACATTACATTGATTGCGATAAGAAAATACGATACATTAACCAATAGCTAATTGTTATCAGTCATTACTAAAAACACACCAACTAATTGTTATCATCCTAACTAGCTAGCTAGCTAACCAGCACATAGACATAGTAGCCAAAATACGATCGATAGGGTCAGCTACTATGACGATGTAAGGCGGCTCGCCGGGGACGTGCTGTCGGAAGCACAGATTAAGGAGTGCCAGGAGCTAGGCGTACGGGTGGACAAGGATGAGCATGGAGGTGTTGTGCTCCAAATCTTGACAAAGGCGGCGGGGGACAGGTGAGATGACCTAGCAAGCTAATTGTTCCACTCATGTCATTTGTACTACGAAACCAACAAGGAATATAACCAGACCAAAATCTTATATTTTTTGTATATTCACATGTATGCAGTTCTCCCTTCTAATTAATGGTTCGAAAAAAAATCTTGTATTGTGTGCAGGCCAACCTTGCTCTTGGAGTTTATCCAAAGGATCGGATGCATGGAGAAGGACGAGAACGGGCAGGAATACCAGAGGGGTGGCTTTGGTGGATTTGGCCTGGGTAACGTCACTCAGCTGTTCAGGTCCATTGAGGACGACTATGAGAAGTCCCTTGACGGTCCTGCACGCCTGGCCTCCTTATAACACAATGGTTCTTTGGATGGGCAACTAAGGGGCTCTCTAAAACCTTTGGTGGTATAATCAAGTCCGTTCAGTCCGTGCAGGTGTACGAGCGACCTTGTCGTTGCTCATGCCTAATTACAGTGTCTTATTGAATAAAGTAGCGGAAAGGTGCGATAGCACCCGCGGGTCCCGACACCCCCTTATCCGTCCCTTCAGCAGGCGATTATAAGATTCGTGTTGCGGAACGGTCAGCAGCGGTAGTATGCAGAGTAGGCTTGGCAGGAGGTTAATTAAGCAGGCCATTAACCCAGACAAATAGGGCCTCCCTAGCCTGTAGCATGCAGAGTAGGCCTGTGATCAGCCTACGTTCGACCCTAGCGCAGCACAAGACAGGCGGATCCGGACAAATTTGACGCCAAGAGTGGGCATGTCTCCTGCAGACCTCGCCCCTTCTTTTTAGCATTTCCGTTTTTGTTTAATTCATCCATCCAGCCAGAAGCACACAGTTCGAATCGATGTGTTTCTCAAAAAAAAAAAAAAAAAAAAAAAAAAAGGAATCGATGTGCACATGTGAACGAAGACGTGATGGTGCAGACGCGGTTCTCGCCCATGTCTCCTCGGACTTTTTTTTTTATACTTGGCTAAAGTTGTTTGTTTCATGTAGGCCGCCCACGCGTACTTCCATCAACAGTGCTGGACAAGTGCGAAGCACATTTGGCCCTACTCTTTCTTGTGCCTGCTACATATACCCGCTTCGGAAAACGAATTCGGCTCCCGGGTGCATATGCTCTTGCGCGCGAAAATAAATTTTAAAATGTCAAAAGAATCTAAAAAAAAAAATCTACGTGCTTTTAGTCACACCCAAATGCTATCTGCAAATTTTTAGGCAAAAAGGTTAAGCATTTTGGCTTGTGCAAAAAAATAAACAAATTGAACACCAAATATCACCCTAATTTTGTTTTTTTTTTCACGACGAAAATCCGCAGCTCCGTTTCGCATGAAATTTGTCACACATGCTTGCCACACTAACACGATCATCTACAAAAAAAAATCAGAATTTTTTGAAAACATTTAGTTTTTTTTGGGTTACTGAATATGCTAACATACCACCCATGATACTCTGTACGAAGCAGTCGCATCATGGCCTTGTATTCTGTTTTGCATTAGACAGAATTCTCCTTGTCTGGCTTACCCTGCAATCAGATTTCTTTTTAGATGTTGCCAGACCAAATGTCATCATTCATAAGCATTTCGTGCATCAGCTAACCAGACTTGAATTTGCAATTGACATGACAATGCAAATGGGCCAGCACAAGTAGTAAATGACACAACAATAAACACACATATACGGTAACTTAATTCAGTGGGCTCTAGAACTAACCTGACACTGACACATGATTTTGTGCATTAGCTGGAAACGTCCTTCCCCCATCTCGATTTTCCATGTCGAATACCAAATCAATTCTCCCAAGCAAACAGATTATATTGCTCCTACGCTTCTTGGCAACAGTCAAACGACATGCCTACCACAGGAGCGGAAGTGTCGGGTGTGTGCTTGCCTTCAGAGTTCAAAAGGCATCTTTCAATAGAGCTCACTTTGCTTGGCGTCGCCCTCGCCGTAGGTCCATCACGGTTTCTCTTCCTGTTTGAACTTAGAACCAACAGTTAGAACAACAATATAAGTCTGACCAGTGCGTTAGATTTGTTCAGAAGGAACAACATATTGCAAACAGGGATACCCATACGGTACAATACATCAGATGAGATCAGAGAAATCATCAATTTATTCAATGGAGTACACCTTCACTAACCTGGAGATCGGCCCCAAATCCAGATCGGCGGCGATTGATGCCAACGTGTCGATACCACAAGCAGACACGGGAGTCGATATGCCTCCAGTATGCGGGTCACCGCGGTGGAGCAGCTCGACGAATCCTGTGACCATCTCATCCCCACCAGGATCGACGAACTCCATTAGTATCTGAGTTGTGGTACGGGGGCGGAGAGACTTTTTAGGCCCTGTTCGGTTCGTAGGTTTCGTGAAGGAAAACCGTTGGAATTGCAAAACGGAGGAAAGGAAGCTGGAGCAGCGTTCGGAATGGAGGAAGAGCCGATCCATTTCCCTTGGAACACTGTTGAGGGATGCTCATTTCACAGGAAAATAAAAATCCACTCAGATCTCTGGTTTTCTCACCCTTTCGCGGATGCCCGAGGCAAGGCGTGGGAAGGAGATAAAATATTACAGTGCTTAATGGAGTTCGGACCCACCATCTTCCTAGACGACAATGTCAGTGGGCAAAGCTGCATGCATGGTTGTTACTTCTTTCCTTGTGGGACCCACCTATCCTATACTTCTATCCCTCCAATCCGAACACACCAGGTTTTAAGTTTCCTAAGTTTTTGCATTCCAGTGCTTTCACACTACATTCTGACCACGTTCCTACATTTTATTCCACTCCTCTGTTTTCTATTCCAGTGTTACGAACAGGGCCTTACATTTTTTGAGATGGCAGAGAGACGCTTGGCGATGAGGAATAGAGATGCGGACGACGGGGGGCTCCAAGGAGACACGTCTTTTCAACGTGTCCTCTCTTTTCTTTTTTCTTTTTGAACACTGACGGGTCCCGAAGGACCCAGAACTCTTATTATTAAAACTCGTAACCAGTACAGAGTTCACCACAGGACTCAAGAAAGAGGAAAATAACAAGCAGGTCCCTGATACTTGAGGAAAGGACCCTAGACCGAGATCCAAAATCACAATTGGGTCCAAAGTGCATCTCCTTCCCAGATTCGATCCTACCACCACCGGGGACAGAACCACTTGGGGTGGATGGATCGCCACCACACCATCGACGACTTCCATCGAAGCCAGCAGCAGAAATGGCAGACTCTGAGAAGAAGATGCAAAACTGCCTCCCTTTAAGGCTCCAGGCCGGGAGGAATAGAAGAGATGGACGACAAAACGCCGTCGATGCACCAGGCCGCCTTTCGACTAGCGAGGCCGAGACCGGGAGCCTCAGCAGGCGCCGTAGCTCGTCCATGGTCGCCAAAGGTGATGAGCTCCTTCCCAATCGCCGGATCTTCGGTCCACTCCTCCTCTCAACTCCGATTCCACCACCGCGGCGGTCATCGAGGCCAAGAATGAAAAGCGGGCCATCCACTCCCCTCCAGATCAGGAACAACAGCGAGCTTATTAAGGGAAGGGATGCGGCAGTAGTAACTTTTCCGGCGGCCCTTGGCACCTCGCCACCACCACCAGAAGAGCCAACACCATCAGCCACCACGCGCAGCTCGCGTGCGCCAGCAGCCCGCTCCCCGTCGGCATGTCGCCAATCCCCGGCATCGCGCCAAACTCCAGAACGGAAACAACATAACTAGCCCTACTATGTACATCTGAGCATCGGGCACCTCTCCCTTCCCCTCCCTGACCGGCATCGCCGGCGGCGAAGATCCAGGTTCGGCCCGAGCCCGAGTCGCCTTTTTCCTCGCCTCTCTCGAACAGTAGAGAAGAAAGGGGAAAAAGAGCCCCCGGCAGCGAGGTTCCTCAACGTGTCCTCTCGACGTCTCGGGTAATAGCCTAATAGGTGGGATCCACCTAGTAGGAACAGTGCCAGTCTAGTCCCGATTTGGTTTGAAAAGTGTCCAGCGCCCCGCGCTTAGCGACCGAACAAGCCTGGTAAGGGCCTGTTCGGATCGAAGGGAATGAAAACACAGGTTTGGAACAAAATAGGGGAAATGGAAAGGAAGGCAGATGCAAAACATGGAAACAGAAAACTTTGTAAAAAAACTACACAGCCGTGCTCGGAATGCAGGATAAGGTAACCCACGAAATCAACACATGTGGGTCCCACGCTTTGAATTTTAAATGTTACTGAATGCTGCCTATGTGGGCCACCAGGTCTACAGATCAACCATTTCACAACCGATGTGGGTCCCAGTATGATAACGTCTGGCTTGGACCGGATGTTTGGTTTCCTGTGAAAACGCAGTCATTGAAAACTTTCCGGAGGATCGGTTAAGCGAGATTCCTTCGTTCCGAACGACAGAAAAGTAAATCGTTACTTAGGAATTGCTTTCCTTTGGTTTTCCTGTGTTTTTCCTTCGTCCCGAACAGGCCCTAAACAAAAGCTAGCTACTGTACGTGGTACATATCCCCAGGCGCCGAATTGAAAATGTACGGTGCTGATAAAGGGGTGCCTGGACACCCGGGTACTAAAAATCCACTTTCATAAAGTAGTGTTTCTTCTTGCAAAAATTGTTATCACGGAGAATTGTATCTGAGAGATCTCACTATAAAGGAGGTATTCAGTTTCGGGAAAAACACCCCCTCGCCTGACCCGCTCCCGCGAGCGGCGGGCGAAACCCTAGCTTGCGCCGCCGCCGCCCCAACCCTTGCCTCCCCCCTTCCTCGCCGCCGCCGGCGCGCGCCGCCGGGCAAAGCCGGGGCGGCGTAGGCGGCGGCGGGGTCTTCTTCCTCACGGGCGATCGCTCGCAGCGCGGGATGCGGCGCTCGTCACGGGACGCGGCGCTCACACAGGGCACGGCTGCAGCAACGCGGACGGTCGTGCCGGCGGCGCGGGTGTGCGTGGGTGCTGTGGCGGCGGCGTGGGCTCGGCCCGGCGTGGGGTGGCGGGGCTACGCGCGCCCGGTCGGGCGGTAGGATGCGGCGGCAGGTGGTTCGGTGGTGCCGGCTGCTGCTTGGCGGGAGCGTGCAGGGGGCGGAGGGCGATGGCGGCGGGGCCATGTGTGGGCTGCTCGTCGGTGCTGGTTCATCGGCTGGCTTGGCTGGCAGCTCGCGCCCGTGGTGGCCGTGGCGGCCAGATCTGGATCGGCCAGATCCGGCGCCTGGCGTTGCGGTTCGTCCGGGGCCTGTCACCGGCAGCGGTGGCTGCCCCTGGTGTAAGCTTTTCTCTGCTCCAGGTCTGTCGGAGCTATGGTGGGTGCTAGGTGGGGGCACCGGTCGTCGGCATGGTGGCGGCAGCTTTGGCGGCGGCGTGCGAGTGGTGGTGGTTCCTCCCTTTTCCTGGGTCCGGGCCAAAGCCGGGCTTTCACGCGGAGAGGGCCAGGACCTGGGGCTCGTGCTCGGGCGGACCAGATTGAGGCCCGAGAAGAGTTAGAGCTTCCGCTCCGGGTAGGCGATGGTGGGTGCGGTCCAGGTAGTGCTCGTTGGTGGTGGTCGGATTTGCGGTGCGTCGATACGCGGATCGATGCCGGTGGCCATGGACATGGCGTCGTGTGAACTCGCCTGGCCAGGGGCTGGTTCATCGGCGGCCGTCCGGAGTCTCAGAGTCGTTTCCCCCCGAGTCCACCTGGCACTGGCTGGGGACGCAGGTGTGGGTACCTCCTATGGTGGAGGTGCCTACCCAGACTCAAAGACTGATGCCGGGCTAGGAGTCGATGGACTGTCATCGCTCCTCCTACCGTAGTTGTGTGCGTTGTGACGTGGGCGGTGCACGGTATCTTGCGACAGGGACGCCGGGCGGCAGCCCCGGATGGCGGGCCGCATTGTTTCTCTTCGGCAGGCATCATTGTGGTGGAGGTGGCTCCTCTCCCGGGTTGTGTGGGCAACGGGAGGGGTGGCGATGGGTAGCTCAGACGTGCCCTGTCTTTGGTGGGGTGGCGTCCTAATCCGGATCTGGGGTGCTGACTTCGCCGCGCTCCTCTTGGCGGCCTCAAGGGGGCACGAGTGAGTTGCCGAGCGAAAGCTCTGTGCCATGGCGCCGACGACTGCGACACCCAGGGGTGCCGTGCTCTTCCTGAAGACGTCGTTGTGGATCTTCTCCTCGTGCCAGGGTTCCGGGTGAAGACCTTGATACGTCTCCAACGTATCTATAATTTATGAAGTATTCATGCCATTTTTATAACAATTTTATATGGTTTTGATATGATTTGATTAGAATTAACCCGGACTGACGCTGTTTTCAGCAGAACTACCGTGGTGTTGTTTTTGTACAGAAATCAAAGTTCTCGGAATTGGACGAAACTTTTTGGAGAATTTTTATGGAATAAATAAAAATTATTGGCGCAAGAATCAACAGAAGAGGGGCCACCTGCTGCCCACAAGGCAACAGGGCATGGCCACCCTAGGGCGCACCCTGATGCCTTGTGGGGCCCACAGGCGCCCGTCTGACCTAATTCCAACGCTATAAATTCACATTCCCGAAGAAAAAAATAGGAGAAGAAGTTTCATCGCGTTTTACGATACGGAGCCGCCACCACCTCCTGTTCTTCATCTGGAGCCCTGTTCCGACACCCTGCCGGAGGGGGGAATCATCACCGGAGGCCATCTTCATCATCCCGGCGGTCTCCATGACGAGGAGGGAGTAGTTCACCCTCGGGGCTGAGGGTATGTACTAGTAGCTATGTGATAACCCACAATTATAGGGGATCACGACAGTCTTCGAGGGTAGTATTTCACCCAAATTTATTGATTCGACACAAGGGGAGTTAAAGAATATTTCTAAGTATTAGCAGTTGAGTTGTCAATTCAACCACACCTGGAGATAGAATATCTGCAGCAAAATATTTAGTAGCACAGTAGTATGATAGTTTTGATAGCAGTAGTAACAGTAGCAATAGTAACGATAACAGTAATAGTGGAAGTTTTATAGTGATTGTAACAGCAATAGCAACGTAGTAACTTAGCAAGAACCAATATGACAAAGTCGTAGGCATTGGATCGGTGATGATAATTATGTTGGATGATATTAACCATGTAACAGTCACAACCTAAGGCGATACAAAGTAGCTCTAATTCATCAATGTAATGTAGGCATGTATTCCGTATATAGTCATACGTGCTTATAATAAGAACTTGCATGACATCTTTCGTCCTACTCTCCCGTGGCAGCGGGGTCCATAAGGAAACTAAGGGATATTAAGGCCTCCTTTTAATAGAGAACCGGAACAAAGCATTAACACATAGTGAATACGTGAACTCCTCAAACTACGGTAATCACCGGAAAGAATCCCAATTATTGTCACTTTGGGGTATGCAGATCATAACTCGTAATAGGTGCATATAACTTGCAAAATAGGATCAAGAACACAAATATATTGATGAAAACATAAAGGGTTCAGATCTGAAATCATGGCACTCGGGCCCTAGTGACAAGCATTAAGCATAGCAAAGTCATAGCAACATCAATCTCAGAACATAGTGGATACTAGGGATCAAAGCCCTAACAAATTGACTCGATTACATGATAAATCTCATCCAACCCATCACCGTCCAGCAAGCCTACGAATGAATTATTCACGCCCGGTGGTGAGCAACATGAGATTGGTGATGGAGGATGCACTAGTAGAAAACAGTCCTTTCGTCCGGAGCATTAGTCCCGGTCGGGTTTTGGACCGGGACTAATGTGACCACTAGTCCCGGTTCCAACGGCTAGGCTTTAGTCCCGGTTCATTTGTGACCTCTAGTCCCGGTTGGTGTTACCAACCGGGACTAAAGGGGTGGTGGCAGGCTGGCGTCAGGCTGGGGCCCCTGCGAGCCCCTTTAGTCCCGGTTGGTATCACCAACCGGGACTAAAGATGTCACTATATATAGTGCTTCGTCCAGCCCTAGCCCAAGCTCTCCTCTCTCTGTTTTCTCCTTTCTCTCCTCTGTTCTCTTCCCCTTGCTCGAGCTCATCCTCCATTTTTGCCAAGATTTGTCAAGATTTGAGGCACCCCATCTATCCAAGTGTTCACAAAGGTTAGCAACTTTGTCCTTTCATCTCTCATTGCTAGATTAGCTCGTGCAATGCTCTATAAGTATGGTGATTTGTGGGTTTTAGTTTGGGAGTAATTATGTGGGAGTTTATTTGATTTATATGCAATTTGAGCTCAAATTAACTTCTTAGTTTGCATATGTGTAGGTGTGGTTTACTTAGTGCCTTCCCGTCCCCGTCCTAACCACCGCCGATCGCCTGCACCGTCAAGTCGCCGGCACCACCTTGGTGAGCCTCTTGTTCTTATTCTTTTTATTAAAAAAAATCTTATTTGTATGATTTAGATAGTTACTTGTATGATTGTTTGTTATACATAGTGCCATGGTTTTGATATCCGTCCCCGTCGGCTCTCGTCCGGTTTATGATTCGGATATGGTATATTCTCTTTTATAACTATTTGTTGCATTTCATGTTTATGACAATTATGCCCATCAAGTTGACATAGATATTTTTATCTAGGAGGTATGTGAACCGGAAATTGCAACCGACCAGTCTCTCTCGTGCAATGACAAGTGAACCGGAAATTGTAACCGGAAATTGCAAAATCCGGGGGAGTTTGTTTCATTAAATAATTTTTTCATTTTTATTTTTTTTCATTTTTAGTAGGACTGGGCATCCCTTATACCAGTCTCTCTCGTGCAATGACAAGTGAATAAACACTCATCGTGAGAATAACTCGCTTAGCATGAAAGATACTGGCCGCCCCCTGTCGCTCCATGAGCGGTACGGGCACATAAAACAGATGCTTATTTGAATGTTTAGAGTGGGCACATGCAAATTTACTTAGACGGCAGAGTAATACCGAATATAGGTAGATATAGTGGACTCATCTGGAACAACTGGGTTTAAGGATTGTGGATGTACAAGAAGCATTCCCACTTAGTACAAGTGAAGGCTAGCAAGTAGATTGAGAAGCGACCAACCAGAGAGCGAAAACGGTCAAAATCATGCATTGAGAATAATTAACATTTAATACTAGTATGAGTAGGATATAAACACCCTGAACATAAATATCGTGAAGGCTATGCTGGTTTTGAATCAACTACATATATGAACATGTGCCAAGTCAATCCACTCGAAACATTCAGAGGAGGATACCATATTAACATACTACATCATAACTATTTTAATGCATGTTGACATCTAAAATACAACATTATCCACTCCTATCTACTTAAGCATGGCATGAGCAACTATAATCTCTAATTGTCATCACAAGCATGTTTACTAATAATATGATGAATCATGGGTACTGAGTTAAACATATTTACAAAAAAAAACAGAAAGAGTTCATACCTGCTTTTCCTTGCCACAGTCACTTCATCAAATCATCGTCATTATTGCCTTTCACTTGCACGACCGAATGATATGAAAATAATAATAGTGCAAGAGTGCCGTGGACTAAGCTGGGATCTACAAATATTTTATTCAGGGGAGAAGACAAAGTAAAATTGGCTCTTCGTTAGATAATCAATAAAGCATATAAGAGCCACTCGATCATTTTCATCGTGGTCTTCTCCTTTCGAGAACTCAAGAAAAAGAAAAGAAATTCAGAGAAACACACTGATTTTTTTGGAGTTTTTGATTTTTCTGAAGAAAGCAAATTAAAGAGGAAAAACAAAAACGAGAAAAACTATTTACACGGGAGAACTCCCAACAAGCAAAGGAAGAACCGAGAAATCTTTTTTGGTTTTCTTTTAATGATCCGAACTAACTAGCTGAGAAAGAAACTACAACTAATATATTTTTTTGTTTTTTGAAAGTTTTCTGAACACACAAGAAGAAAGCAGAAAAAGAAAGTAAACTAACATGGATAGTACAATGAAAAAGGATGAACACCGACAATTGGAATGAAAGTGTAAACATGAATGTAATGTCGGTGAGAGATACATACTCCCCCAAGCTTAGGCTTTTGGCCTAGCTGGGTAATCACCATCCGTAGTATCCATCGGGACCGGGCAGATAGTACTGAGACCGAGGCACCTGAGCGTCCCACTGCTGGGCCTCGTTCACTGCGGCAGCTAACTCGTTCCTGTAAGCTGTTATGTCTACCGGCATGATGGTGTATCCGTTCCTGGCATGAAAATTATACAAAGAGGGTGCAGGCAACGGAATAATATCGTGAGTTGTCTCGCTGAAAACCAGGTTATAACGAATGTACTAAGGCGGCTCAGGCTCATCAATAAAGTGGTGATCGATCATGCACTGATGGTCTAAATAAACCTTGGGCAGCAAATAATCATTTGGGCGAATATCAACATGAAAATGTCGCGCAAGACGTGAAGCATAAATACTGCCATGAATCTTGCCCCTAGCCCTGTTAATGTGCAAGCGGCGTGCAATGATAGCGCCCAGGCTAAAAGTGTTATCGCCGTAAAGTGCACGGCGTAAGATGGCGAGATCAGGGGCACTAAGCGTACCACCTTCATCCCTAGCAGTCAAACATTTTCCTATGAATAAAGCAAAGTAGTGCACAGCAGGAAAATGCAAGCTGGTGACTCGGGCCTTCGACACGCCCCTAAACTCTCCAACAGTCAAAGTGCGAAGCAAGCCCTCGAACTCCTCAGGTCGAGGCTCCCTCATCCCCATCAGAAGGGATCAAGCATATCTCACAAAACTCATCTAGCGTTAACTCATGATGTTCAGCATATAAATCGAAACACACCATGGGGATAGCAAGCCTAGGCATGAAATGAAAATTTTGCACAAAGGAATTTGTAAGGATGTGCTATTGATCACACTCATCTGCGAGGAAGTTGGTCAGCCTAGCGTTTGCAACAAATTGTGCAAACTCTTGACGGAACCCGGCTTCATCCATTAATGGGTTGTGCGGCCATTCCCACGGTCGGACCTCCGTCCTACGAGGGATGTTGAGGTCATGGTCTGGAGCATCCCCAAGGACACCCTTGGAGCTCCGGCTCGAAGAACCCCTCCGGAGGAAGTTCATTTTACTAAGAGCAAATTTCTGAAAAAAATTGGGCCACAAAAAGATATTAACAAAACTTCACAAGATTGATAGCTACAACTCATATAAGTGCCTAGAGACTATATCAAGCATTCAAACTACTTAGAACTCAAAGAATTCAACATGCAAGCTCATTTTCAGTAGCACCAATAGCAGCAATTTATGCAAAATATATTCCGCTAAAGCAAAAATTAATTGGAGCAATGGGAGAGTCACATACCAAGGAGCAATCCCTCAAAACAGTTTCGGAAACGAAGTTTCGAGCAAAGAGATCGAAAATCTCAGGTTTGGGAGCAAGAACACGAGAGAGAGAGCTACCATGATTTTTTTCTGGAGGTAGGAGAAGAAGTGGACTGAAGAGATAAGTGAGTGGGTCCCTGTGGGGCCCACAAGGCATCTTGGCGCGCCCTGGGGGGTGGCCGCGCCCTGTTGCCTTGTGGGAACAGGTGCACCCCCCTGGGTTGTTCTCAGTGCCAAAAATTCTTATTTATTCCAGAAAAAATCATGTTCAAAATTTTATTGCATTCTGAACACTTTTATTTTTGGGTCATTTTTTTTATTGCACGGATAATTCAGAAAACAGGATAATCAGGGCATTTGACTTTATTAAACTATAAATAACAGAGAGCAAACTTGGGTTACAGAAAGTTGTGCTTACTAAATTCATCGACCACATATCCCTAAAAAAGAATCCATTAATAAGGTTGATCAAGTCTTATTACCAAACTACTTCCGAGTGACATAAAACCGAAGAATTTTCGTATAACACTAAGTTACCTCAACGGGGATATGCATCTCCCCAACAATAAAAGTTTCATATTTATTTTTGACTGAGGGGAAGAGGAAATTCGAAACCTCCAATAGCGATTGTAGTAGTTTTCTCAATAATAGTAGTACCATTCACCGAAATTTGTTTCTTCGGAAAGTGAACCGTATGCTCATCACCATTGATGTGGAAAGTGACCTTGCTTTTGTTGCAATCAATAACAACCCCTGCAGTATTCAAAAAAGGGTCTTCCAAGGATAATCGACATGTTGTCGTCCTCGGGCATATCAAGTATGACAAAGTACGTTAAGATAGTAACATTTGCAATAACAACGGGTACATCCTCACAAATTCCAATAGGTATAACAGTTGATATATCAGCCATTTGCAAAGATATTTCAGTAGGTGTGAGCTTACTCAAATCAAGTCTTTTGTATAAAGAGAAAGGCATAACACTAACACCGGCTCCCAAATCACATAAAGCAGTTTTAACATAATTTCTTTTAATGGAGCATGGTATAGTAGGTATTCCTGGATCTCCTGGTTTCTTAGGTACTCCATCCTTAAAAGAATAATTTGCAAGCATAGTGGAGATTTCAGCTTCAGTTATCTTTCTTTTATCTGTGACAATGTCTTTCATATATTTAGCATAAGGAGGCATTTTTAACATATCAATCAAGCGAGTTCGCAAAAAGACAGGCCTAAGTATTTCAACAAAGCGCTTAAAGTCTTCTTCATCTTTATTCTTAGATGGTTTAGTAGGAAAATGCATAGGTTTTTGAACCCATGGTTCTCTTTTCTTCCCATGCTTTCTAGCAACAAAATCACCTTTATCATATCTTTTATTCTTAGGAGGTGAGTTATCAAGATCAACAGTAGGTTCTATTTCTACATCATTATCTGGTTGAGCATCAACATGAACATCATTATCATTATCATTATCATTAGGTGAATGTTCATTATCAGATTGTGTCTCAGCATTAGAAATAGATACATCATTTTGATTCTCAGAAGGTTTTTCTACCTCAGGTTCACTAGATGTTGTCCTAGATGAACCCTTCTAGTGGTTCAGGTCTTATGGATAATGTATTATACGTTAGCTCTGTGTAGGAGCTGGCTGCATGCATTGTTTGGCTAGTTGCCTCCTAGCTCTGGGTTACATGCTACATTAACCACACCGATGGAGGTCGTGCAAAACTGCAAACAATCTGATGATACATGAAAGTCAGTGTCCTGCGCTGGGCTTTGGCTCTAACAAAATAGCCCGGATGAGTTGATGTTAGGAGGTTCGAGGACAACCTTCTCGTCCTAACCGAAATAGAGATAGGATCGATAGTGGTTCTAAAATTAAGACAACTTCGATTAACTTATTGCCTTATCTAGGACAAGCTATCCTTTTTTTTTCTATGGAAAAAAGTTCTTTATTTTTCCCCAATTACTATAGAATTGTCGGTCATACTCTCCATTCTGAATTAATTATCTAGGTTTGTCCTAAGTCAAACTGCCTTTAGTTTGATAAATATATGCAAAAATATGCTAAGATCTAATAAGTATGACCAAGCTAGGGCAAAACTAGGATGCCAATTAATTTAGACCGGAGGGAGTTGGAAGTATTATCATGTGATAACCAGGAAAGCACAGTTACCCATTGTGAGTACCCCCAAATTTTTGACGTGTCAACCCTGCTGAATGTTCTGTACGTAGCACCGTTCCATGTGTTCCATCACAAGCCAAAATGCTCTAGACAAGGCAGCTTCACTGTGGTGAATTGTGGTGTCACCAGCGGGGGCCGCGGGCATAGGCCTTGACCTTGCCGCTTTTTCCGAGCTGCCGACTGAACGTTTTGCACGAGCAGTCCAAGATAAACCCTGACAACCACAAGGACAAGCACGTCGTGATAGCTCTCATCAAGATTCTATTCCACGGGATAGATTTTCCTTTCCATTACAGAAGTGCCCAACTATTAGCTTCTTGCAAGGCACGTCAAACAAAAGAAATAAAATGACTAAGCCTCTCGTCTTCACATATATTTTAGAAACGAACAACTCTGACCATTTTTATAAGGGAGTCCTTGTCCCCATCTCTTTTTTGACATTATATTTGGCGGTATTCAAAGCAAATAATACTCCAATTAATATATAATATTTCTAAATGACAAGGGTTCTGTCGTAAGAACATGTAGGTTTTGCATTATTGGATAAGCTACATCACATACTTGCTGGCCTTTCGCATGCATGCATGAGGTTGGAATCGCAAAAAAGACAGGCTATCGTATGTAAAACTGGTAGGTCTGAAATGGTGGCTTAGATGATCACCCCTTCTAGCATTGAACAGCTGGTTTAACCATGTACGCAGGAAATTAGAAGCTAATCCTTACATGTACCAAAGGAAAATGACTACAGTGTTTGACCCCATGCGCATTTGCTATTGGTAAGTTGCCTGAAAAACAAAAGTGTTTAAGTTAATTTTATGGGAGAAGAAAGGGACGCAAGACGTAGTTCCAAGGCTGAGACGGTGACGATGCGGTGTGTACCAGTGAGGCTGAGCTGGGAGCGAACCGGAGATGGTGGTGATGCGACTAGCAGCGGCGTCGCAAGTGGAGGCAAGTCCAAGGCTTGACATGTGTGTGGGAGCGCGGGGTGGGTGTGGGCACTTCTTTGTATTGATCCGTGGTTGGATGCCCGGGCAAGAGAAGTGGATGCCGCAACAGGCCGTGGCGTCGCCAACGAGGGTTGGATGCCGTTGAAGGCAATGACCGGAGGAGAGCCAGTGGGCCGTCACGATCAATCTGATATGAAGAAGAAGATTAACATTTTGTGGGAAGGATAATGATTGGACGAGGAAGATGATGATCCCGCTATCCATTTCCAAATCAAAGGGCTCTCGCGAGATCGACTAACTGCAGTCTTTTTTCCAGGCAACATGTAAATAATCAGCCCCGACCCTAGGGTGAATAAGAAAACCAATATGCACTATACTTATGCCTCCAGCAAGCTTTTTCAATGAAATCGACGATCTCTAAGCTAAGATGTGAGCCAATTTTTGCTCCTTTAATCAGCTGGAGCCGGCTCTCCATTTATACTTGACTACTCAAAATATTCCATTAGCTTCACTGCATGCAACGTTTGGCTTTGACCTTGCCGATGCTAGTTGCTTCCTAGTTCCGGGATACAGACAACATTGCACACACCCAACGGAGGTCAGTGAGGTGATGATTGGAGGTTCGAGGATAGCCTACTCGTCCTGATCGAACTAGTGATTTCATCATTAGAGTTTGTAAAATAAGATAACTTCGATTGACTTATTTCTTTGTGTAGAGCAAGCTATGGTGTTCCGCTCATATAAGACTGAGATGCTTTACTTCTATGTACCATCTAGAATTCTGTTTTCCTCATTTTCTGTAGAATTTCAGGTCATACTCTCTCCATTCCAAATTAATTGAGTTTCAAGCTTTGTCGGAAGTCAAACAACTTTAAGGTTTACAACTTTTATACAAAAACATGCTATGATATACGGCGTCAAATACATATTGTATGAAAATATACTTTGTGATGAATCTAACTAAACTAATTTGGTGTTGTACATGTTGATATGTTTCCTATAGATTTTGGGTCATAGCAATTATTGTCATCGGACAATCAGGACAATGACGAGCGCTGTGGTTCAAGGGACGGTGTCAAGAGTGGTTGTCGCTCTGTGGCATCATCTTCTTAGCCAGCTCTGCCTAAGTTGACCAGCCACCTGGGGTAGGAAATTGATAAAGGGGACAAGTGGTGGCTGAAACCTTCTTTTCCCAATGAGCCATGCTGACGGCGCGTACGAACAAGAGAGGTGACACGTGAGGTGAGGAGGTGGCACCATGATGCCCAATAGAGAAATGAAGAAGTTGAGTTGCAACCGTGGCTGTGCAATGGAGATGAGATGACATTTTTGTTGTCACTATCGTTTTCGAGCGTGCATGGCAGATCCGGGGAGAGGGTGAGGCATGTCAACGATGAGGGTGGAGCGATGCCATGGTGGTGGCATGGATGGTGAGGGAGAGGATGTGTGGGAGGAGCAAAGAAGAGAAGCATGTGTCTTTTTTTTCTTTAACGCCCATGAAACCTAGGGTTACCCGATTCAGTTCCTCACATACCAGCATATGTGTCCACCGTTGGCTGATGCGTGGGACCAATGGGAACCGAAGTTCCACTATCAAGGACATAGAGGTGGATGGCCAGAATTACTTTTCCCTGGCAAAAAATGGACGGTTGGGAGAGGTAAAAATGAGATCAACCCAATTATTGAATGGCTAGAGAATCCCAATAGCCTGGGAAGCCCTCAGGAGGCAAGTAGCAGGGACATGTTGGATATGCCACCAAAAAAGACTGCTCGACCTTATCCATTCTAGTTTTTACTAATGGTGCTACACCCACCAGACCACCACTGCATTCACTAGACAGATGGAACTAATAACAACATGCTTGCACGACTGATGCAAGTTCTCCCTTCGTGAATCGCATGCCCTACGCGTGAATGCGGATCTACAGGATCCATGTCGGCCAATCATCTACCTTGCATGAGGATAACTTCGTTGCTGGCAAGCAATCCGGAGTATATATGAAATGGTAGCAACGCAACTCACATGAAGAAACTTCAATGCAAATTATAGCAAGTGCCCCCTTCATGTGAATATATGCTAGAGATAATCAACCAGATATAACAAAACACAAGCATAAACCTTTACGCTTCTTGGAGGGCGCGTCAAACAAAAGGAATAAAATGACTAAGCCTCCGGTCTTCTCATATATTTTATAAACAAACTACTTCTACTCCGACCATTCTTTTATGGGATTCCTTGTACCCATCTTTTTATTGACATTATATTTGGCTGTGTTCAAAGCAAGTGGTACTCCAATTGATATATAATTTTTCTAAACGATATGTGTATGTCGTAAGAACATAGATGTTTGGCATAATTGGATAAGCCAGAGCAACTTGCTGGCCTTAGTTCTGACTCCTGCACCTTCACCTGAATGGCTATGTACGTGGCCTCCACCTAAATCCTGCCACTGCTTTTTTCTCTGCTTTGGTCCCACGGACCTAGGATCATTGGTGCAATTGATCATGGCATAGCATTGGTGATTACTCCAAATTCTGCGTGGGCATGCATGCATGGTCCTCCAGGGAGATCGCCACCTGCAAATTGCAACTGATCATTGCATCGATCAACATGCTGGCAAATCTGGCAGTGTGGATCCGGCTGTGCTGGCTGCCGGGCTACATGCAAAGAAGTGTCGGTGCCCGTGCCAGTTCTCACAAATAGAGATACATAGTAGACACTATGGCTGTTCTAAAAAATCAGTAGACATTATAGCTGTACATAGTAGACACGACCAAATAAAAGAGATAAAAGTAGCAACTAGCTTGAAATGTCCTTGCTGCCTCAATGGAGCTTTCAAGCTCGGGGGCTTCAAGGGAAAAGCTTAGAGATTCAGCACGAAAAATTCTGGAACTGGCTATTCGATGCTGGATAGGGTGCACTACCACATCTCATATGGTCATTCTGGTGTAGTGGCATCCGAGATGTAGATTCTGGTGTGTAGTCGAATTCATGATATAAAATAGGGCAATGATTTGTACTTGTTTTCCACACACCACATGCATGCATGTTAAGCCATGACAAATCGACACCCTAGATGTATATACTAAGTACCAAACTTATAATATGACAAATGAGGTCAAGTCATTCACAAAGATTGTATTATTTGGACCAAAAGAACAAAGTTTAAATAAACTAATATCCTAAGTTTTCTTGAATGTATCTTCAGTTAGGCGGTCTTAGCTGTTTATTAGATGGTGAGAAGAACATATTTTAACTGGATCTGACTCAACATCCAGTGGCTCAGCAAACACACAGAACCCCAGCTATAAATTGCCACCTTCAGTCTGTTCATTTCATCACCAAACACACCGAACCCCAGCTAGCTTGCTTAGCTTAAGCTCCCCACGCACCCGATAGCCATGGCCGCTACAAACCCTTCCTACTACCAGAGTGGTGTTTGCCAAGACATCAAACATAAGGAGCATCTCTTCCACTTATACATGAACCAGATATTTGATGGTCCGGCTGCTACCAACGCCAACCAACACACTGTTGCCGATCCAATTCAGACTTTTGGGTTTGGTCACACCATTGCAAACAACTGGACCATACGTGATGGTCCGGCTGCCGATGCAAACCTTGTCGCACGTGCTCGTGGCATGCACATGGGCGCGGGCAAAGTCGATCAGAACTGGTTATTCTGTCACAATATATTGTTCACTGATACCAGGTTGGTTTCCCACCTTTTGGAGCTGTTAGTGTCAAAATCACCATACGTTGCATCTGTATTTTTTTGGGTAACGTTTATGATTTTGACCTCACTTATTAGGTTTAAGGGGTCCAGCCTTAAAGTTCTTGGGGACTTCGTAACCGGCAAAGATAGTGAATGGGCAATTGTAGGTGGGAGTGGAGAATTTGCATATGCACAAGGTATTGTTGTCGCCAAAGAAATCCAAGCTGTACTACCTAGTCCTGGGCGTACTTGGGAGCTTCGTATCAGTGCTTTCTGTCTGTGCATCCCCAAAGTGGTGAGATACATTTACCATCAATTGTTTTCCTATATTAAGTCTGCTTAAATTGTATAAAAATAGCATTGCACCTAATGACTTGGATTTTCACAAATATTGTATCAATTTTACGATATTCCAGACCCCCGTGACCAAGATGGGACCTTGGGGTGGGGACGGAGGGACAGCCTTTGACATCATGGAGCTGCCTCGTTCTCTTCAAACCGTGACAGTTCGATGTGGCAACGTGATAAACTCAGTTGCGTTTTCCTACACTGACCAAGCTGGTCAAAAGAAAACTGCTGGACCATGCACTACTAGGAGAAACCTTATAGGCAGGACAATATCAGCAGCGCTGGAATATAACAGGCGCTGCTGCTAATTACCAGTAGCGCTGGATTTGAGCAGCGCTACAAGTAAGGACTTAGCAGTAGCGCTGAAAGCATAAAGAGCGCTACTCCTAAGCGGGACCAGACGAGCCCACCGACACTATTGGTAGTAGCAGCGCAGTCCATAATACAGCGCTACTACTAAGATTTTAGCAGTAGCGCTTTATTTGGTGGAACCGCTACTGATAATGGGCCCCACTTAGTAGTAGCGCTCTTTATGGAAAGCGCTACTATTAAGTAACATAGTGGTAGCGCTTGCTGAAAAACAGCGCTACTGCTATGCGTGGCTGGTGCCACCTTTTCACCCCCTCCCCCTCCTCCCCCCTTTGCCCTCTCTCCCCCTCCTTTCCCCTCTCCCCTCACCATTGTTGCCCTTCTTCTCTCTTCCTCCTACCTCTCTTCTCTCCCCATTAATGCCCCCCTCCACCATAACTCTCCCCCATAAATGGCCTTCTCATCTCTAGCTAGCTCCATAAATGCCCCCTACCTCATTTGTTTGGCTCTCCCTCCATTCCATTAGATATAGATCTAGCTAGCTCATCTCTCTCCCTCTCCATTAGTTATCTAGAGTCATCTCTCCTCCCCAACAACTTGATCTAGCTAGCTATTGACATGTCCCCAACAACTAGATCTAGCTAGATCTAGCTAGATATGGGTGAGTAAAAAGTTGTTCATTTCAAGAATGGGAATATGTGTGTGTGAATGGGAATATGTGTGTTTGGGATATGGAGAGATTTCTAGAAGTGACATGCCCCCGAGTTGCTTATGTTTTGACGAAATGTCGATTTATTTCCGTTTCGGTGAATTTCGAGCAAACTCGATATGTCCTATTTTTAGGCAAGATCATGCCAAATTTTTATATGACTTTGATGCATGCATGCATTTTGTTTATAACCCTTTTGCTTGTTATACTGTGCATGCAGTCGGTCATGAAGGTGAGTGGATGGAAGGTGGAGCGATACATGCAATCCGCGGTGATGGACATGCATGCAAATAATCGGACTAGGATTAGATGTCCGTGTACAAGATGCAAAGAAGGAGTCCTTTTGGACCCTTATGATCATGGCAGGTTGAAGGCGCACCTGCTGATGAATGGTTTCATGGATGGCTATACTCGGTGGATAAGTGAAGATGATGATGATGAGGACGTCCACATGGCAGGGAATAACGACATGGGGCTAGACGAAGAGATGACCGATCGACACGAAGACGATGGCGTCGGACATGGCGGCGGGGAAGAGTTAAATGACGGCGGCGGAGAAGATTCCGAACATGGCGGCGGAGAAGATTCCGGACACGGCGAAGAAGAGTCCGGACATGGCGGAGAAGCAGAGGCGGCGGTCACGCCGCAGTCTTCGACGCGACTAAGTGCAGTCGTGCATGACCCTCATGTTCGAGACCTCCTTCGCAAGAGTACGACTAGCGAGAGAGCTGCTTCTAGAGAGGAGGCCAAGCTGGCGCAACTTGAAGTAGACTCAAAGACTCCATTGTATGACGGTTGCGATCCCGAGGTGACCCGCTTGAGTTTCACGCTCGAACTTCTAAAGACGAAGGCCAAAAACAAATGGACAGACAAAAGCCTCGATGAGCATTTGAAGTGTCTACATAATAAAGTTCTTCCCGCGGGGAACATGTGTCCTACTAGTGTCGATGAGGCCAAGAAAATCGTTTGCCCTTTTGATTTGCCGCACATTAGGTACCACGCATGCATCAACGATTGCATCATTTATCGGGGGGAGCACGCGGAAAAAACCAGCTGTCCAGTGTGCAATGCTTCTCGATACAAGAAGGCAGGAAAGAAAGCTCCTCGGAAAGTTGTATGGTACTTTCCGATCACTCCCCGTCTGCAGCGGTATTTCGTAGATCCTAAGAAAGCAAAGCTCATGCGCTGGCACGCGGAGAGGAAGAAGCCCGACGATGGAGATGATCCGAAGCTGAGACACCTCGTAGATGGTAGCCAGTGGAGAGCATTCAACACCGTATATGGATTTGCTGCAGAAGATCCAAGGAACATCGTGCTTGGTGCGAGTACCGATGGCATGAATCCGTTTGGAAACCAAAACACCAACCACATCACATGGCCCGTCTTTGTATGGATGTACAACCTCCCCCCATGGAAGTGCATGAAGACAAAGTACATACACATGAGCATGCTGATTCAAGGGCCGAAACAACCGGGAAATAATATTAACCTGTATATGGGGCTTCTGAAAGAGGAGCTAGACACGTTATGGAAAACACCGGCATGGACATGGGACGCCAGCAAAGGAGAGTATTTCTATATGAGAGCCGCGCTGATGACGACGGTGCACGACTATCTCGGTTACGGGTACACCTCAGGCCAGGTGTGCCACGGATACTGCGGATGCACGAGGTGCATGGATGATACAACGTCTCAGCAGCTTACGTCAACGAAAGATGGCGGGTCCGGGAAAATCGTGTACATGGGGCATCGTAGATGGCTCGAGAAGGATGACCCGTGGAGAAAGCGTGGAGATCTATTCAATGGGTTGACTGAGCATCGAGGACCTCCACGTAAGAGAAGCGGCGCCAAAATCAACGAGCTGTTGAAAAACTGGGGACAGTGCCCCGCGCCGGGAACGATGAAAAAGGCGCCGGAGCCGCTACTGAAGGTATGGAAAACGAGGTCTGTTTTCTGGGACTTGGAGTACTGGCCCAATCACGACACGCCTCATTGCCTTGATCAAATGCATATCACGAAGAATGTCCTCGAGAGCTTGCTTGGCACACTGATGAACATGCCGGAGAAGACCAAGGACGGGCCGAAGGCAAGGAAAGACTTGGAAGATTTGAAGATCAGGAAAGATCTTCATCGTAAAAAGTCAACGGAGGAGACGGAGACGGAGACGGTGGAGGGGGGAAGGGGCAGAAAAGTCAACAAGAAGGAGGAGAATTATTGCCCCCCTTCTTGCTTCACCTTAAGTGCGAAGGAGATCGATCAATTCATCAAGTGCCTTATGGGAATCAAAGTCAGTTCCGGTTACTGTGGGAAGATAAGCAGATTTCTAGACCCCAAGAAAAAAAGGTTCAGCGGGATGAAGTCTCATGACTGTCACGTGATAATGACGCAGATACTCCCGGTTGCCATTAGAGGGATAATGGACAAGCACGTCCGTGACACGCTTACTGGTCTCTGCAACTTCTTCGACATTATCTCTCGAAAGTCCATAAGTGTGAAGCAGCTCCGAAGGCTACAGGAAGAGATCGTTGTCATACTATGTGAGCTTGAGATGTACTTCCCGCCCGCGTTCTTTGACGTCATGGTGCATCTGTGTGTCCACATCGTGGACGACATCATCGACCTCGGGCCGACATTCCTTCACAGCATGATGCCGTTCGAGAGGATGAATGGGGTCATCAAAGGATTCGTTCGTAACATGTCCCGTCCCGATGGGAGCATCGTCAAGGGGTATCTGACGCATGAGTGCATCTCCTTTTGCGAGAATTATATAGGCGTCGGAGACCCTGTTGTTGGTTTGCCCGTCAACAAGCACGATGGGAGGCTCGAAGGAGAAGGTCACAACAACGGCCGGAGGGAATTGCACGTGGACTACTCGGATCGACGGAACGACTTTGACAGGGCTAACTTAGTAGTGCTACAACACCTAGATGTGGTAGATGATTATGTGGCACGGCACAAAGAAACCATCGCAAATAAGTACCGTGATAAGGGGATGCTCAAGACGGAGGACGAAGTTACTGTAGAGCACAACGCCACTTTCTTGCGTTGGTTCAAAGAGCAAGTTCTTGAAAATCCCCCAGAAGAGGACAGTTCGGACGGATTGCTCATACACGCCTTAGCACATGGCCCCGCGCCCAAACTCGCGAGCTATCAGTCATACGATATCAACGGGTACACGTTCTACAAGGAGGCCAACGACATGGACAGTGATTACCAGAACTCCGGGGTGACGATTGAATGCGTGACCGACGCTAACGGCACAACTGAAAGATTCTACGGAAGGGTCGAAGAGATCTGGGAGCTTGACTATACTGGATTGCACGATGCGACGATGTTCCGTGTCAGATGGGCTAAGGACGTCGTAAGAGAAAACAAGTATTTCACTACCATGTCTATACCACCCGCTGACGCGAAGAGCGCAACCGTGAACGTTAACGTCATCGCCAAAACTGAGCCATGGGTACACGCTAAGCGCATGACACAATGCTTGTTCATAACCGACCCGACCAATCCCAGCCGTGTTGTCGTGAGGAGAGGCAAAAGGAGCATCGTCGGAATGGATGGAGTCGCCAACGAGGAAGACTACGACCAATACGGCAACCCGATGAGGGAAGATGACGATGACGATGAAGCATACGTGAAAAGAAGAATCAATACAACATTACATAAGAAAGATCGTACTCCAGGGTTCTGGAAAAGTCACAAGGACGGGCTCAATTATTCGGCAACGAACAAGAAAGGGAAGAAGCTCAATGTGAAACGTCGTCGACGCAGTTGAGAAACCATCATTTATATATATGTATCTATTTTGTGTACGCACTTAAGTAACCGTTATCAGTCAACCGATATATATGTTACCACCACATGCATGCATGGTTCCGGTGATATTCGCGCAGTGTGGGAGGGAGACGCCGTCGTAAACAGAAAGGAAGAAAGCAATACAAAAGAAATACAAATGGGAGAAAGCAATACAAAAGAACAAAAACAAAAGGGAGAAAGTAATACAAAAGAAAAAGAAAAGTAAATAGAAAAGAAAAGAGAAATAACAAAAACTAATACATATCGGTAGCGCTGGATTATGAACCAGCGCTATAGCTCATATAGTTATAGCGCTGGATCCTAACCCAGCGCTACTACTATATTTGAGTTAACCGCCGCGCGTGCTCAAATTTTCCAACTCCCATTCCCCCCCCCCCCACCCCCACCTCTCCCCCTCTTCTCTGTCGCGCGCCGCCGTCGCCCTCCTGTTGGGAATATGCCCTAGAGGCAATAATAAAATGGTTATTATTATATTTCCTTGTTCATGATAATCGTTTATTATCCATGCTATAATTGTATTGATTGGAAACTCAAATACATGTGTGGGTACATAGACAAACAATGTGTCCTTAGTAAGCCTCTAGTTAACTAGCTCGTTGATCAAAGGATGGTGAAGGTTTCCTGGCCATGGACATGAGATGTCATCTGATAACGTGATCACATCATTAGGAGAATGATGTGATGGACAAGACCCAAACTATAAACGTAGCATATGATCGTGTCAGTTTATTGCTATTGTTTTCTGCATGTCAAGTATCTGTTCCTATGACCATGAGATCATGCAACTCACTGACACCGGAGGAATACCTTGTGTGTATCAAACGTCGCAACGTAACTGGGTGACTATAAAGATGCTCTACAGGTATCTCCGAGGGTGTCTGTTGGGTTGGCATGGATCAAGACTGGGATTTGTTACTCCGTGTGACGGAGAGGTATCTCAGGGCCCACTCGGTAATACAACATCACTATAAGCCTTGCAAGCAATGTGACTAAGGTGTTAGCCACGGGATCTTGTATTACGGAACGAGTAAAGAGACTTGCCGGTAACGAGATTGAACTAGGTATAGGGATACCGACGATCGAATCTCGGGCAAGTAACATACCGAAGAACAAAGGGAACAACATACGGGATTAACTGAATCCTTGACATAGAGGTTCGACTGATATAGATCTTCGTAGAATATGTAGGAACCAATATGGGCATCCAGGTCCCGCTATTGGTTATTGACCGTAGAGGTGTCTCGGTCATGTCTACATAGTTCTCGAACCCGCAGGGTCTACACACTTAACGTTTGGTGACCATTAGTATAGTTGAGTTATTGTGTTGGTGACCGAAGGTTGTTCGGAGTCTCGGATAAGATCCCGGACATGACGAGGATCTCCGGAAGAGTCCGGAGGTAAAGATTGATATATGTGATAATAGTGTTTTGATCTCCGGAAGGGTTCCGGAATTCACCGTAGGGGTTCCGGATGTTTACCGAAGTGTTCGGGTGCAGCAACACTTTATATGGGCCAAAGGGGTAAAGCCCACGAGGTATTGGAAAGTGCAAAAGGGAGTTTTGCTGCTGCCTTAAGCGGTACTACCGCTGGTAAGGCAGTACTACCGCGTAAGCGGTACTACCGCTTGTGTGAAGCGGTACTACCGCTCAAACGGTACTACCGCTTGTACGCGGTACTGCTGGAATCCGAGTGCGACTCTTTCCGTGCGGGCCAAACCGACCTTGTGTGGGCAAAACCGACCTTGTGGAGCTTTTCTCTCCAAGTTTAGACCCCAGGGCTCAACATATAAATAGAGGGGCAGGGCTAGCACACGGGACACATCAGGATTTCCCAAGCCATGTGCCGGCAACCCTAACCCTCTAGTTCCTCCAGTCATAATCTCCGTAGTGCTTGGCGAAGCCCTGCAGAGATTGTTCCTCACCACCATCACCACGCCGTCGTGCTGCCGGAACTCATCTACTACTTCACCATCGCTCGCTGGATCGAGGAGGTGAAGGCGTCATCAAGCCGTACGTGTGTTGAACGCGGAGGTGCCGTCTGTTCGGCACTAGTTCGTGATCAGATCGAGGGACGACTTGCGATTTGGATCGCGGAGACGTTCGACTACATCAACCGCGTTTCTTAACGCTTCCGCTTAGCGATCTACAAGGGTATGTAGATTCACTCTCCCTCTCGTAGATGCTCATCACCATGGATAGAACTTGCGTGTGCGTAGGAAAATTTTTGTTTCCCATGTGACGTTCTCCAACACCTCCTGCCCGCCGCCGTCGCCCCTGCCCGCCGCCGTCGCCCCTGCCCGCCGCTCTGACCTCCTCCTCGTCCGCGCGGACGCCCGAGCCCTCTCATCCCCCCCACCCCCACCTCTCCCTCTCCTCTTTGTCGCGCGCCGCCGTCGCCCTCCTGCCCGCCGCCGTCGCCCCTGCACGCCGCTCTGACCTCCTCCTCGTCCGCGCGGACGCCCGAGCCCTCCCATCCCCCCCCCACTCTCCCGCCTCTCCCCATCCTCTCTGTCGCGCGCCGCCGTCGCCCCTACCCGCCGCCGTCGCCCCTGCCCGCCGCCGTCGCCCCTGCCCGCCGTCGTCGCCCCTGCCCGCTCCTGCCTCCTCGTCCGCGACGCTGCAGGTACCCCCCTCCCCCCCACCTCCCCCTCTCTCTAGTCAATTAGGAAAAAAAATCTAGGGTTCATATCTAGGATTAAAAACAGGATTGTTGCTACTTAGTAATAGAATGTCCTAGTACAGCCATTAAAGGCCAAACTCTAGAGAACCACATGACCAAATACACATGGATATAGGAGAAATACTTGCTTATGGTTTCCTTCTCTTGGGCTATAACAATGTCCATTCTAGGTACCCTCCCTGTCGTGCAAGGGCCTTGTAAGAGCCATAGCAACCTAGGCAATACCCTGTACTGTGTCATTCTCTGTGTTGCAAAATGTTGGTTGCAAAATGTTTGCAATGTTGGTTGAATGTCGAAGAATATCCGAGTGGCTATGTTTTGCCGGAATGTTGATTCAATTCCGTTCCGGCAAATTTCAGGCGCTCTATATGTCCACTTTTTAGCAAAGGTCATGCCGAAAATTTCCGTGAATTTCGGCATGACTTGTGCTAGAAACTAGGACATATGGAGTGCCCGGGATTTGCCGGAAGGGGAATGAATCAACATTCAGACCAAATATAGGCCCCTTTTTTCTCTTCATTATATCTTTTATTTACAATTGTTGAATAGGAAACATGTCTAGCCACGCCTCAGCCGGGGGTTCTGCTCGCCTTGAAGAAGACCCCATCGAGGCAGCAAATCACTATTTCGATTACCTGGACGAACACCAGATGGGGGTGCATGGTGGCGGCAGTGGCACTAACCCCGACGCCGACGCCGACACCGGCACCAGCACTGGCACGGCACCGACACCACCCCCGAGACCGGCAACAATGCTGCCGTAGCCGGTAAAGCACCGAAGCAGAAGAGGACACGAAGACCAAACGAGCTCGGCATCGGACAAATTGTGGTCACGGAGATGCACCCCAAGAAATTAGAGCCAACGGTGCCGGATGAAGCGCGCTCATGCTGGGGCAATCAACTAGGATGCATCCTCAGGGAAACCGCCAACATCAACGACGAGAAGTTGAAGAAGATACCACATATGGAGCACATGCTCCTAAAGAAGTTGCACAATAGGTTCTTGTTCCCCGGCCGCACAGAAATCAAAGATCCATGGGACTATGACGCCATGACAAAGATAAACAACAAGGCGATGGTGACGTTCACCAACGACTTGTCCGCCTGGAAAGTTCGGGTGAAAAAAGAGATTGATAAGAATGAACCGTGGTCCAAGATTCATGCTGACAATCCGTCACTTACGGAAGAGGACTTTGAAAAATTCAAGGAGACTTGCGCTAAAGATGAAACCAAGAAAAAGTCAGAGAAAATGAAGGTGCTCCAGGCCAGGAACACGCCTCCCCACCGCCTCGGAAGCCGTGGTTACGAGGGGAAGAGGCACGTATGGGCCAAGGAGGACGCCGAACGTGAAAATCACAGAATCCCAGACCCCTTGGCGGAGTTCACCGACCCGCTGGAGCGTGACTGGATCAGGGCCCGGTACAAGTGGGACTGCGTCAAGAAGACCTTTTACACGGACCCGAACACGAGGGAGTTCATGAGACTTCTGGTAATTGTTATATTACCACATTATCATATTAGCTTCCAATCAATTCGACTACAAGTTTTGTCACATTATTAGTAAGCCATCCACGTTCCTTTTGTAGAAAGAGCAGCACCAAAAGGCAGCCGAAAGCGATGAGTCATCACAGTCGTCGGAGAGGCCCAAGTGGGACACCCATTTCAACCGGGCCCTGAACATACTGAAAAAGGTCCCGGAGGACACACCGCCATCCTATGGACGTGTGCACGGCGTCGGAGATGGCGCCTCGCGGAAGACGTGCTACCACGAGGAGCTTGAGGAAAGAAGGAAGAGAAAGTTGCTTACTCAATAGACCATCGAGCAGAAGGTCGCGCTTGCGATCAATAAGTCCAAAGCTGAGACCAAAGCAGAGTTGGAACAGATAGTCGATGCAAGGGTCAGTGCAGCGGTAGCTGGCGTCACGGCTGACTTCACATCTTCCATTTCCAGCTTGCTTCCGGCATTTTTTGAATGGACGAAGAAAAATCCAGATAAAGGGCCAGCGGACTTTCCGCTTCCCAGCTATGTCGGGAGCAATTTGGTGAACATCGCACCACCAGCACCTGCTCATGCCACCGCACATGCTCCCGCTCCTGTTCATAGCAGCCCGTCCTCCGTCTCTGGCCAACTCGGCGGGCCTTCGTCTATGGCTGAGCTCGACGCCCTCACGGTAATTACCCGTCATAGCCTTTTCACCAGCATGTGTATATAGTCTTCCGTTTCAATTGCCTTTCGGATGTTTGACGTCGCAGACATGTCTTCGTAGGCCAACGATACCCCGTGCACCCTACTGTACGACATCAAGGGCCAGAAGGTGGCCGTGGGAAAGGCAACAATCGTGAAGCCGAAGGACCGCATGTTCCACAACCGAGAGATGCCCGATGGCGTCTTCAAGGTTAACGTGGCTAGTGTCTTAGCGGGCTTCGAGGATTTGCCTCCTCCGGTACCAGTCGATGACGAGGAGACCCCTCAACGGATTGGCGCATGCAAGAGCTGGTTCTTGCCTTGGCCGAAGACTCTTCTTCGTGTCGAGGTGCCCAGTATCACACCAATGACAGCTTCTCAAGAAGGTATGAACACCACCCCACCTACCAAATTACCTGCACCTGTCATGGCGGGTGATAGCGGACGACGCGAGGGAGAGCCTCCATTAGTGCCAGATGACGTCTCCCCCGTTGTCGAAGAAGCAAATGCTGATGATGACATGGAGGAGGATGATGATGACCCAGACAAGTATTTCAATACCGCCTATGATGATGGAGGATTGATGGCTCAGGACGACGAAGACTCAGGCTTTGAGCGTGGAGATGATGACTTGATGCTGCCTGATTTGCCGGAGCCGGAACGTCCGGAATGCAAAAAGTCTCTCTTCAAGCGATCCTCGCAGGAGACGCCTCCAGATGCCGCCTCTACCTAGCAACAACCCGAGGGCCGTCCACTGATTAGCCCGACGACACTAGGGGTGACAGTTAGGGAAGGTATGGTGGGCTCACTACCGCCACCCGCCAAGAAGCAAAGGAGGAGACCGGGCAAGAAAGGCCCTAAAGGCACCAGAGCTGCTTCAAGCAGCTAGCCGCCTCTGAAGCCCCAGGAGGTAGACAGAATACCTGTAGTAGGTGCGGAGCGTTTCCATGTCGCCGGCCACCCGATCCTACCTCAGAAAGCGCTAGAGGACATACTGAACAATGATCTAAGGAGACTTCATGATGATGTGCTGGCCAGAGAGAAAAGCCTTCTCATGTCGGGAAAACCAGGATACCAGATTTACGCGGCTCAGGTGCCGGGTGGGAAGTTGTACGTCGAGGGATGGCCCGCGAATAAGTTCATCCTGCGATTTGACTACATCTACGACATGTTCCACATGACCAAGCTGGATTTCCAGTTCATCCGCATGTATGCGCTGTATCTCAACTACATCATCAGGATCGAGAACATAAAATATATCTGCATCGCGGACCCGTACCATATGCACGAGAGCTTCTTGGATGTCTGCAAAGGGCACCGTGACTATGCGAGCAAGTACATCGGCGGCTTCATGATCGCTAATAAGGACAAGGAAGCGATTCTCTTGCCTTATCATCCCACGTAAGTCATCCGCGCATATCCTTTCGTAAGTGTTAATCATTCCTTTGCAAGCATGGAGGCTAATTTGAGGCGTACTTAATTTGCGCAGTGGGGGGGGGGGCGTCCTCATCGTTCTGTACCCAGAATACTCCCATGCTATATACTTGGACTCATCGAAGAACATCAAGAAAAAGGATTACAAGCACATAAAGAGTGTTCTCGATAGTGCCCTGTTAACCTTCAGCCTGTCTAGTGGATATATCAAGGACAAAAAGTGCAGGAGGAACGGGCTGGTTTTCAGCCATAAGACCGACTTCTGCTGCATCCAGCAACCGCACATCAGTAAGGCTGATGGATTCTACCTCATGCATCACCTGCTCGAGTTCAGAAGTGATAATCAACGCCTTCGCATGTCAGCTACTACCAACGATGCCGAGATTGTCAACTGGGCCACAAGCATAGGAAAGACACTGGATCATCGAATCCGAGCTGAGTTTTATCACGTGCAGTGTGAACTTGCCCAAGTGATCATGAAGCAGGTCCTCAAACCAATAGGGATGTTCTACCATGGGCCAATCACGCAGGATGATGTCCGAGCACTGCTAATCGCTCAGCGTCTGGACCTGAAGCTTTTCAAGAAGCTCGGGTCCTTCCTCCCTGACTATGAAGATTGGACCGAGGACTGATTGTCGTTGACAATATATGTGTCACTAGCGTCCAGACGAAACTATGTGATGTAATTAAACCGTGGTCCTGAACTAGCGTAGATCGCTCTAGTTAATTAGTTTGGGTATGAGGAACTTCGTCATTTATGTTTACTATAGGTTGCTTGTATTTTTCTAATTATGCCTCTTTGTGTTTTTAATTACATTATGTTGCATATTATCGTTCACGATGCAGGTACATAGATCAGAGATGGCGAAGGGCTGCTACGTCGTGTTCGTTGGGAAGGTTCCAGGCGTCTACGACCACTGGCCGGACGCTCAGGCCCAGGTGTACAAGTACCCGGGTGCTAGCCACAGAGGGTTCGACAGCAGAGCCGAAGCGGAAAGTAGTTACTTGAGGTGGACGCTCCGGCAAAAGCGGGAGCGGAACCGCCGGTGCCTCAAGTACTACATAGTCACGGTCTTGATGATGCTGATCGCTCTTCTCTTCTACATCATGGTTTAGATAGAGATGATGAAACTTGTGTGTGTGCCATGACCATGCAGTTGCACTTATTCGAGACATGACATGACTTGTGTATCGCTATTTTCGAGATGTGATGATATTTGTGTTGAATGATGATGATGATGGTATGACGAGACTACTGTATGTGTATGATATGATGATAATAGTGTATGTTTATTGTGACCTGATGAAACTACTGTATAGAGCATGTATAAATACATCACGAATACATAGAGGGGGAATGAATCTGTGGAAGCAGGAATTATAGCAGCAGCGCTGGAAGGCATCTAGTAGCAGCGATGTATTAGCAGCAGCGCTTGCCTTTCCACAGCGCTACAGATAGTTAGCAGTAGCGCTGGTCAGTGCAGCGCTACTGCTAACCAGACTTAGCAGTAGCGCTGCACCGACCAGCGCTACTGCTATAACTTAGCTGTAGCGCCTTAGCAGTAGCGCTGGACCCAGCGCTACTGCTATAGGTTTTTCAAGCGCTACTAGTAGGCTTTCTCCTAGTAGTGATGGGGTGGTGATGGTGCACTTAGTGCGACAGTGAGTTATCTTTGGTATTCGTCCATTGTAATTTCTGCATCGTTTTCTACAACACAACTTCAATCTAACACCCTATACATGCGCTCCCTTCCAGATCACACTTGCTCCTACCGAGTTTATAAAGCAAGTTCTTGGAACAACCGGTACAGTTGGAGGAGAGGCAGTTGTTACATCACCTACCTTGGTCAGCAGCGTTACAACATATGGGCCTTTCGGAAAAGCAAACGGTGCCCCTTTTAGCAGCCAGGTTCCAGATAATCACATCATTGGGGGATTCTATGCACGTGTTGCGGGGTCAGTGAATGCACTTGGCGTTTACGCGTGCCCAATTTAGCACAATGCATGTGTTAATTTGCTTAAGAATCTTCTTGCTCCGTTCGATATCTCACTTCGGTTTCCAACATTCCAACAGTTAATAAGCAGATGGAGAAGGCTTGTCCTTGTCGCGATCTCGTGTACTATTTATTTTCCTTTTCATTGTGTACCTTTTTCTATTGTCTACATGTACTTGCTTGAAAGTAAAACGATGTACTAAGAGCTAGATGACTAGCCTCTTTGTTCTTCAATATATATAAACCGAGTTTGTTTTGTGTATCCCTCTCTCTCTCTCTCTCTCACTTGTGTGTTTTTCCGACACGACAAGGGTAAAAGATATTTCATAGCTACAACTTCGCAACATAACTAGATACATTGCAATTCCTAGTTCTGCATATATAAGTAAAAGTAGACAAATCATTTATGAAAAATCATATACATAAGTTGTAAAAATAGCTTCAGAAAAAGAGTAAACTTTAGGTCTTCAAATATGACAAAAACACTCTAGCATGCATTAGTGGCCAAATCCACTAACATCGGGATATGTAGGTATTAGTGGCGAAAATAACTTAAATACTAATATTACCACCTTTCAAGGAGACAAAGGACTTGATCGTCAATACGGATAGAATTCTCCTTCTGTCAACTTGTTCTTCGATCCTCGAAAGCAAAAGGTTCATGGAGAGATTAAATTTAATTCAGTTGTTAATCGTAAGAACAAAAATAACCATCTAGGCGAGCCTTAATCAAAGCAAAGCGTCTGTAATTAATACCGAAGATCCAAATATCATGTAAAGATCTGGAAAAGAACTCAAGTCCTCTTTTTTCATCATCAAATAGATCATGGTGATATACTATGCTTCTTATTCCTTATATTTATGCTTCTTTCACCTAGTCGATAAGAAACTAACACAAATCTTTCCATCGCATTCTTCATCAATTTCTAGTTCTTGTTTTAACATTAACGATCTAGAGGAGCTAGATCTCTCAAAGCTACCACGTCCCACTTGCATACCAAGGGGATAATTCTAACTCCCTCTTAGATCCACATATAGAGAGGATAGATCAAAGCTAGTACTCCATGAGTAGCAATCACTACTAGGGAAAACCCTAGCAGTAGCGCGGGTATTTGGTGTATCAGTAGCGCGGGTACCCGCGCTACTGATACGGCGCTACAGCTAACGTTTAGCAGTAGCGCGTTTTGACACGCGCTACTGCTATACCTACTTAGCAGTGTGTTCCATACCAGCGCTACTGCTAAGTCCTTTAGCAGCAGCGTTTTCCTGTCCAGCGCTAAAGAGCGCTACTACTATATTTTCTCATATCTTTTTTTTTCTACGTATTTGCGATGTTTCTGTACAGGTTTCATACAGTATTCTAATCATATCATAAACATGCAATATGCTCATCATATCATACACATAATAGTCTCATCATATCATCCAACACAAATCATGTCGTCACGTCATAATCCCGATATAGCTATACAAGTTACATGACATGTCTCATCATACATAATGTAGTACTTCTTGAGGCGTCGGTTCGTATCCCTCTCTCGCACTAGCGTGAACCTAAACTAACTACTGGCTGTCGCTCGGAAACCGGAAACCGGTACACCTGGGCCTGACACTCCGGCCACTCGTCGTATACTCCTGGCGTAGCACTTCTTCGCCATCGATGATCTATGCACCTGCATCGTCACATGAGTTGATGATATACAACATATATAGTTGAGCAACAGAAAGAGACAGACTTGGCAAAAATAGAAGCAACATATCATAAGCATAAATAACAAAGTTCATCATACCCAAAATGCCCTAACTAGAGTGATCTTCGCTAGTTGAGGAGGACGGTTTAATTACATCACAAATAAAGTTTCATCATGCATAACTCAAAGTTTCGTCATAGAGAAAGTATGGACTAAACGGACACATTGTCATATATCGTCAATCACTCCAACATGTCGTGCCATCCATGCAAGTCAGGGAGATAGTCCCCGAGCGCAGTGAAAGGCTTCAGGTCGAGACGCTGAGCAGCTACGCGTGTTCGGACGTCTTCCCGCGACATTTTTCCCTTCTTCGTAGAACATCCCTGTTTTTTCGACGACCTCCTTCATGATGATTTGGGCAAGTTCACGCTGGATGTGATAGAACTCAGCTCGGAGTCGATGATCCGGGATATCTCCTAGGTTCTTTGCCCATTGCAGAATATGGGCATCGCCGGATCTAGGTGACATGCGAAGGTTCTGCTGATCCCGTCTGAACTCCTGCATGTGGTGGAGGACATAGAAGCCATCACTGATAGTATCACTCGCTTGCTGGATGCAGCAGAAGTCAGTCTTATGGCCGAAGCAGGGCGCGCGGTTCCTTGTCTTCCTGAGCGTGATCTCTCCACCCCGTACGCCGTACGTAAAGATAGCACTGTCGAGAACAGACTTGATGTGGGTGTAATCCTTTTTCTTCATGTTCTTCAACAAGTCCAAGTAAAGAGCGTGGGAGACTCGGGGGTAAAGGATGATGAGGACGTTGTGCAAAATAAGTACAAGCGTGGATGACGGTGTCAGTCTCAGCGCCGGTCTCGGTGCCGGTCTCGATGTCGGTCTCAGTCTCGGATGTGACAGGTGGGCCCTGCAACAACCGTTGCTCATCGAGAAGGTTCAAATAGGCGTCTGCCGCCGCGTAGACGTTGCAATCACCAGAACCCTGTCCTTCATCGTTGCTAGCCATGTTTCCTACGATTAAACCTAGTCAATTAATTCTAGACCTAATAAAATGAATAATGACATAAAAAAAGGCCAATGTTTTGCAGGAATGTTGATTCATTCCCGTTGCGGCAAATCCCGGGCACTCGATATGTCCTAGTTTGTAGCACAAGTCATGCCGAAATTCACGGAAATTTTCGACATGACCTTTGCTACAAACTGGAAAAATAGAGCGCCTGAAATTTGCCGGAACGGAAATGAATCAACATTCCGGCAAAACATAGGCCACTTGGAATCATTCCCTGCAAACAACAAAAGGCCACTTGGGCACAATCGAAGCACTTCAATGTTGCATATAACAGGACCACTTAAGAACATGTACATGAGCAACTACAACAATAGATAAACATGAGCAAACACTATTGAGGAATTTGCATATAACATGACCACTTCAAATTTGCATCTCCTAGTGTTTGACAATTCAAGAAAATCTACACAAATCTCATGCTCTCTCAAACTCAAATCAAAAACCAAATATAGATGGATGAACCCTAGAAACCTAGAACCTTTACATATTTTTTTCCTAATAAAAATTATGTCCTAATAAGAATTATGAACCCTAGAACTCAATTTCTGTCCTAATAAAAATTATGAACCCTAGAACTCAAATTATGTTAAACCTTACTTTCCTAACATTTGTAATTAAACCTTACTTTCCTAACATTTGTAATTAAACCCTACAGCCCTAACCCTACTTCCCTAGAACTCAAAAACTAAACCCTACTGAACTAATTAATATCTACATTATCTACTACTTAACATCTATTATTACCCTAACTAAAAAACTTCTACTATTAACCCTAGAACATGACAGGAAGAACAGGCAGAGAGAGAGGAAGGATGGGGGGGGGCTTACAGAGAGGGAGAGACGGTGGTGGGGAGGTGCTCGTCGACGGAGGCAGGGGCGGCGAGGGCGCGCGGCTCCGTTGGCGGCGACGGAGGTAGTGGCGGCGAGGGAGGCAAGGGCGGCGAGGAGCGGCCGAGGGAAGCAGTGGCGGCGAGGGAGGCAGGGGCGTCGAGGGCGCACGGCTCCGGTGGCGGCGACGGCGCGCGGCTCCGGTGGGGCAGGGCCGGCGAGGGAACGATGGCGGCAAGGGAGCAGGGGCGGCGAGGGAGAGGCGGCGATGGGGAATTGGGGGAAAGGACTTAGCAAAATTTTGAGCCCACGCGGGGTTAAGTCAAAATAGCAGTAGCGCTTGTAGGCCAAAAGCGCTATAGCTAACTTAGCTATAGCGCTTTCTACCAAACGCGCTACTGCTATAGGAAGTAGTTATTTATTTTCCTTTTTCTTTTCTTTTTATGTAAGGAATGTAGCTATAGCGCGGTCTTACAAACCGCGCTACTGCTATAGTAACTACAGCGCTTTGTGGTAACAAGCGCTGCTGCTATGCCTTTCTCCTTTATTTTCCTTTTTCTTTTGTTTATCTTTATATTTTCTTTTTTTCATTTCTCCTTTTTCTACTTCTTTCATTTTCATTTCCTTTTCTACTTCTTTTCCATTTTATTTTCTTTTTTTAGTAGTAGGGCTCTATACATAAAACGCGCTACTACAAGGAACTTAGCGGTAGCGTTCTTTTTGAAGCCTCGCTACTACTATTCCTAGCCTACCGGCAATAGTGTGGGAATTATAGTAGCAGCGCTTTTACGAGCAGACGCGCTACTGCTAGAGAAATAGCTGTAGCGCGCTAAATGGACACGCGCTACTACTAAGTAGCAGTAGCGCTGTGTTCTAACCTGCGCTGCTGCTAAGATTCTGTGTATAAGGTTTTCCTTAGTAGTGAATTGAGATCTTGATATTTCCTAAACGTATCTACTTTTTCAAATTCTTTTGCTCTTGTTTTGAACTCTAATTTACATGATTTGAACGAAACTAACCGGGACTGACGCTATTTTCAGCAGAATTATCTTGGTGTTATTTTTATGCAAAAATAAAAGTTCTCGTAATAGGACGGAAATTTACGAATAATTTTCTAGAATAAATAAAAAATATTAGCATAAAGATCTACTAGAGGGGGGCCACCACAGAGCCACAAGCTCAGGTGGCGCGGCACGCCACCTGAGCTTGTGGGTCCCTGGAGCCTCCGTTTGCCCTACCTCCGGTCATATATATAAGTTCCGTCTCATGAAGAAAAAAATAGGAGAGAAAATTTCATCGTGTTTTACTATACAGAGCCGCCGCCACTTCCTGTTCTTCATCAGGGTTGATCTAGAGTCCATTCTGGGCTTCGGAGAAGGGGATTTGTCACCATCATCATCATCAACCCTTCTTCATCGACAATTCCATGATGCTCACTAGTGGGAGTGAGTAATCCCTTCATAGGCTTGTTGGACGGTGATGAAGATGGATGAGATTTGTCATGTAATCGAGTCCATTTGTTAGGGCTTGATTCCTAGTACCCATTATGTTATGAGATTGATGTTACTATGACTTTGCTATGTTTAATGCTTGTCACTAGGACCCGAGTGCAATGATTTCCAATCTGAACCTATTATTTTATATATATATAGGTGGTCAATCTCGAGAGCAGATAGTTCCAAAGGTTAACGGCTATCCTTTCCCTCTGTCTACTTACAGTTTCATGTTTTGCCATCATATCTAAAGCTTGGACAGTATTTTGCAAGACTATAAACTCTGCAACATTATTTGGGTGGCAAAGTGAGGGACATGATACTCTCAATGTTGTGCCACAAAATCAAGCCTGTAATGCTCCTTTTTTTTTCTGAATTTCATTTACAATAGCACTGCACTTTGAACTTCTAAGGGCGCGCGCGCACACACACACGATGCAAAGGGCGTTCAAGTGAGTCTTCATGAAAAAATAGCTACACAACAGGTACTCATGTGAACATTTCTGTTCTCAAATGCAAAAGGCATTTTTTTGTAATAAAGAATTGGCTAGGTATAATGGGAAATTGGGAAGGCAAAAGGGGAAGTAAATCAGTAGCGAGCAATTCTGATACAGCAAACAGCGAAGATTTTTTTTTATCTCTAGCACTCACTGAAGAAAAAGCATGGGCATTGTACATGCTCTAGCAGGATTGTTCCTCCCCAACATGAGAATTAATACACGGCAATAGATAAAAGTGCTTCACAATATGTTATCACACCCCGATTACTTCCAGCTGTGCAAGAGTGATGCTGTTGTTCGTTTCAGACATCTCCAAGTTATTCCGCGTACTACTTGGACTTGGACTACTCTCTGCTCTTACTTTGTAGTACAGTGGTGGTAAGCATGATTACAACTAACATAACAAGTAATTGAAAATAATTATCCAAATAGAATGCCCATGTGATTTGGCAATCTGGCCACATGATTGGAAAGAGCTTAATTTGCCACAACAGAATCAGTCGGTACATGCAAAACGCAAAATGTGTTCCCTGAATGACTTGTTCAACACATGTCCTGTTAGTGCAAAGTGCTTTTTTGCATGTTATTTCAGCTGAGACAAATGAATCACTTGGTACTTGCAAAATGCAAGAACTGCTTGCCGAATGGCTTCCTTGACACATGTGTCATGATTGCAAAGAGCTTATTTGAATGTTGTGGTAGTTGCCACAACAGAATCAGTCGTATTGCAAAATGCAAGGAGTGCTTCCTGAATGGCTTGCTCAACACATGTCCCATGCTCTTATTACTTTTTTCATGAAAAGAGCTTACAAAGACGAGATATATTGAAGTCCCCCTATATATCCCCCTGCCTTAAGATATCAAAGTGACTGGGATATGAAATTTATCCAGCTTCAGTTTATCTAAAATATTGGAGGAAGACTAAAGGATCATGGTAGCATCTTCGTAGATTAAATTTATACTGACTTGTAATAGTCAAAGCACAGTATGATCAGTGGTTCCAACTGGTTCCAACGGACTATCTTTCTAAGTACTTAAAGATGTTCCAACGGACTATCTTTCTAGATGACTGATTCCACATGATACGAAAAGGGAATTTGTAAAAAATTAGGGCATTGGACAGGGAAAATGAAACAACCGAATGACTTACTCGTCTTGTCCTAGTAAGCCATAGGGGCCACTTGTGCACCAATGTCGGCTCCGCCCGCTCCTTCAGCGGGAAAACGGGCTGGCAAAGGAAGCCGCCCACGACATAGACATTAGTCAGCTCCCCCCTCCCCAGCTCCTTGATAGCGCCATCGTCTCGGTGATGAAGTCACAGTCATCTAGGAGCGCACTGATTCGCGGACTTTGGGGGATTGGCATTGACAAAACGGCAGCCATTCACTACGAGTCGACTAGACACAAGAAGTGGTCGGGCCCGAACGACCAATATTCCAAGAATAGCTCGCTGTGATCCTGGTGTCATCGCCGCCCTTCATTGAGCACATGGAGAACTGGCAAGATCAAGCGACTTGACCAACCACATTCTTGTTGGTGCTGATCTTGAGCTCATAATAATGCTAGAATAAGTCAAATGAAAGCTTCACATAAGTGCAATAAAACGGCGAGGAAGAACACCGAGTTCGGTGTTAGGTGGTAAGATCCCATAGAAGTCCAAAACGGCGTGAAAGAATCCAAATCGTTTTGGTATTGCGTAAAATAAAAAAAATAACATTCATGTAGGCAGAGATGGATTTTTATATGAAGAATTTGATTCCATCCTCATGACTTACCATTGCTACTCTCTTTTTTCCGAGCGTGCTACATTTTTTTAGGGGACTTATCATTGCTACATTTTGTTTGGAGAAAGCACAAAAGCCAAATCTCAAGCCCAGCCCGTAGAGCAGCAGTAGGGGCCTTTAGCTTTTGTTCCAGTCTCTATTTTGTTTTTGTTTTTTCTGAAGAAAATGATCCTAAAACAGATATCACAATCCCAGCCCAGCCCAAGCCCACATTTTCCGGATTCTGCATCTACTCGCCGAGTCGAGGGTTGCCCTCTTCTCAAAAAAAATAAAAATAAAAATAAAATGTCGAGGGTTGCCACCACCACCGCCAGCCACCACCGCCACCTCCCCTCCCACCTCCGGCGCAGCGAGTTCCACCACCGCTGCTCGAAACCCACATCCCGCCCGCCACCGCCGCTCAAGGTACTCTCCTCACTCGTTCCCCTTCCCCTTTCCTTTCTGCCCCCAAATCTACATACACCCTAACCTCCATTTTCTCCGTAGGTTCCTAAGAAATCAGCGAGCTGTGGTCGAGGTTTGGGAGGAGGAGGAGGTGAATTAGATGGAGGCTGGATAATTTTGTTCCCTAGCCAACTACAGTAGTTGTTGGACTCTGCAGCTTCCACCTCAGATAGCAAGTGTCGGGTTTCCTAATGACGTGTTATCTTTTCCATTGGAAAAAGGTATTCCACACATTCTAGCTCCATTTCTGGAGTAGCTTTGTTTCTATAGAAAGTTACCTTTGTTGATTTTTGTTAATCGCTTGATCTTAGATTTTATCAGAACATCACAGTATTATAAGTTACCTACAAAAGTTCTATCATGACAAGGATGTTCCTTTTCGTATAGTATAACCACCAATGCTTCGATTATTTTGTAGAAAGCTGTGCTGGTTACTCTGTCATTACATATATTATGGTGTTGGAGACAGGTTGGTGTTTGCTTTATGGCTTTAAGTATCTGTAGGATTTAGGACTTGACCTTTTATGCTTAGAAGTAATACAGAAATGCTTCTTCCAGTTCTCTGTAAATTCAGCAGTCTTAAGAACTGTCAGTCTTGTAGCGCCGCATGTGGTAGACCATTATTTTTTTGCTTCAGAGTTCAGAGGAAATTGAACTTACTAGCGCGCCCCACATTTCGGAAATCCAACTGGTTATGTCTCGTGTTCCATTTGTAGGATTGTATAGCTTCAACTAGGTGCTTATTATTTCTAACCAATTTCTTATTTTTTAACACCTTCGGCACCATTTTGCTTGTCAAGCATGTTATTGCTTTGTTCTGAAAACACCTTCTCTTCCTCTTTGCATCATACTGCAAATGCAGTGATTGATTGCCATCTATCCGGAATGCTTTATATCTCCAAGTTATATTGAGCACATTGTTGTTGATAAAAGGATGCTTGGATTCATTCCTTCCAGTTTGCTTGCATGGGTAACTTGATATTGAGGATCATGGATGCCAGTAACCAGTTCTGTGTTTCCAAATGACATGTCATCTTTACCATTGGAAAAAGGTATTCCACACATTCTAGCTCCATTTCTTGAGTAGCTTTGTTTCTACAGAAAGTTACCTTTGTGGATTTTAGTTAATTGCTTGTTCTTGGATTTTATCAGAACATCACAATATTATAAGCTACCTACAAAAGTTCCATCATGATGAAGATGGTCCTTTTGGTACAGTATAACTACCAATGCTTGGATTTCTTATTGGATTATTTGCATGCTCCACTTCATTTTTGTTCTTCCTGATTACAGTTCAGAAATCAAACTCGTTATTTCTTGAGTTTCATTTTGTAAGGATTGTATTGCTTCAACTAGGTGCTTATTATTTCTGACCAATTTTCTTATTTATTAACACTAAGCTTGTTAGTGCTCTGTTCTGAAAACATCATCTCGTCCTCTTCGCATCATACTGCAAATGCAGTGATTGATTGTCTTCTATCAGGAATGCTTTATATTTGAAAGTTGTATTGAGCATGATGTTGATGAAATACACCACCATAAGCTCTACCTGCGCTCCCGTCGCCCCCCGAGGCGGCGGAGCGCCACCACCCCACCACCCCGTCTCGACCCCCCCTCTTCCTCCCTCCTCCTTTGCCGCCGCCGGCAGAGGCCGCCCGCGTAGCCCGGGAGGCGCCAGCGACGGCGGACGTTCCTTCCCCGCGCGCTCGGAGGTGGAGTCGGGGCTCCTTCCTGCCTGGCGGTGGTGCTGCTCGGCTGGCGGCGGTGTGCCGCGGGCCTCGAGCGCCCTCGACGCGGCAGCGTGGTCGTTGGCTGTGGGGCGGCGTGGTGTGCTGCTAGCCGGCGGTGCCCGCTCGGCCCTGATCTGGGCCCTTTCGGGCCCCATCTGGGCTGGGGCGGGCCGGCGGTTCGGGGCGCGACGGCGCGGCTCCCTGGTTGGAGGTGAGGCGTCTGTGGCTGCAGGTGGTGATGGGGCCGGCATGCTGCAGCGTGGCTGCAAGGACTGTCCGGACCCTTTGGGGTCCGACCGGGCCTGTGGAGGCCTGGTAGGTCCTTGTTGCTACGTCCGGTCGGCTCCGCACAGCGGGTGGAGGCTGTCCCCTCCGGTCGGCTGCGTTGCGGTTGCCCCCGAGCCCGGTGTCTCCTCGTCCTCCCTCCAGGTCTCGTGTTGGTGGCCTCAGTGAGACGGCGAAGTTGGTGCGGTGACCGTGGTGGGACAGGCTGGTGGGCGACATGTTGGGCGGTGCACTTCCGATTGTCCGGGGTGGTGGTGGTTGTTTCGGGACGGGAGAAATCCCTGGCGGCTCGTCCGCCTCCGGCGTGGCTATGCCCGCGGGCGCCGCCGGACCTTCCTGAGGAGCGTCGGTGATACCCCCTTTCCCCACTGCCATCCGCGTACCGGGGGAAACCCTAGGACTTGTCCGGGCAGCAACAGCGTCGTCGTCGCATTCCTTCCTGAAGGTGTTGCTTGGTATGCGAGGCTTCGGAGTACTAGGAGTGCGGTGGAGCTTCTTCGGAGGGTGCAGCAGGTATCGGCCATCTTCGCTTAGTTGAGCTGCCGGCGTCAGCATTTGTTTCTCTTTCTTTCTCTCTTTTTTCTTTTGGGCTTGTTTGTGCTGCGGCCCCAGCGAGCTGGTTTTATCGGGTGGTTGCTTTATAATATAAAGCGGGGGGAAACCATTTATCGTCAATACACCACCATAATTAGTATATGCCTTTCTATATCGAATCCACCGTTCAATTGATCTGGTTAAGTTAACAGTGCAACTAATTGATGCTTTCCTACATTTCTATTGATCTTTGTATGTGTGTGTGCAAAAGCTGGTCGGCTGGTCCTCATGAATCTTTTGAATCCAGAATATTTTCTCTGATAAATTTATCTTGATCTAGTTTGTGAATGGCTTGGCGGCTTCTTATGTTTATGATAGTGTGCAGGAAGCTAAACAAACAGTTGAGTTGATCGGAAAAGGGAAGCAGTTGATGTGTCTGAGTTGATGTGTCTGATGCACTAGAGATTTCTCGCCTTGTTCTTAAAGTGAGGAAGTAAGCTACCTAGCACCTTTATATGTGCTTCTGTTTTTCGTTATGTGATAGCAGGTTCTCGGATTTTATTGGATTTATTCGTGGAAAAAAGATTTTCTGGGTATATAGAGAGAGTTTTATTTTGTTTTTCATCCTTACTTTTGTTTAGTTAATTAGTCATTATTTATTCTTGTTGTGGAATTTCTCATGAAAATTTGATGTATGATGAAGAGAAACACATGTGTCCTTGTGACAAGTGTGTTTATTCAGTTTTTGTCATCTGTTACGCATGCTTATCTCACCTTAATGCGCTTGCTCTGGTGCAGTAGAGATATTATCTGGTCTATTGTCCACTTCTAGTTCTATATCATATTTATGTAATTACCTATTCGATGTTTGAGTTTAGCATGATAGAAGCAAAATGTGTGCTATTTCTGGATTTTCCTACTAGTTATGTACCAGTCTGAGGACTGTCAGGGAGATGGTAGAAAATTGGCTTTCTGATTCATCAGGTGGCCTAGCAGAATATGTCGGTAGGCGATGGAACTGCCACTGAAGACAGTGAGAGAAGGTGGCCAAACTGGGTGGGGTGTGGGTGACAGCTTGGCTGGGATCGTCAGTTGGCTTCTTAATCTTGCACATGAATGCCATTTATTCTTGATTGTGGGATTACATACAAAACATGAAGATCTTTTAATTACTACTTTAACTTGTGAGCTTTCATTTGTTTTCACATATTAAAAAACCTTCTCATCCACTGGTACTAGCAAGTTTTCTTCCTAAACAAGTTTCTCTCAAGGTATTGGTTATTAAAAAATAATCTACAAGACTGTTTGACCCAAGAGGTCACATTTTTATCATCTTTACACCCTTCTAAATAATTTAACTAACTTGTAATTTTTTTTTCTGCAGAGGGCTGATGATGAAGAATTGCAATGCTACTTACTGTGGTTAGTGCAAGCTCTTCGTTGAAAGTTCAGGCGCAACTTTCTTGTAAACCGCTGCATGCTTTATCTTTTTAGTCTGTGTTGGAGTAAAATGTGGGTCAGCGAGAGCAGTGTTTGGCATCCGTGACACACATATTTTGTAAAGCTGAATCGTAGTACAACGTGGTGTTCCATGTGACATGACACGGCATCTTTGCTGCATACCAAGGCCAAAAAAGTCTGTGGCCCCTTCCAGACGAGCACTATTGCAGATGCAGTTTCGCCTCGCATGCATTGCTGCACAACTTTTCTGTTAGTCGGGCCCTTCTGTGTCCACGTGAAGATTTTTTACTTACTATTTTAACCTGTCAGCATTCATCTTTTTATCCACTTGAAAAGGGGGCTGATGATGAAGAATTGCAATGCTGCTTACCCCAGTCAGTACAAGCCCTCTGATTTGAACCATCAGACAAGTCTTGCCTGGCGCACTTTATTGTAAACCGTGGTATGCTTTTTCTTTCTATATAGATTCTTCGATGATGTTGATCATGACCCTATTTCTCACATTTGGTTATCATGATTAGCATTTTTTTTCTTTGTTAAATAGCTCCTGCATACGAAACTGACACCTCTGGATTGGTTGTTGAGCTCCATGCATGATCATGCATATGCAAGACGATACTACAGTATATATGACATGCTTGAAAATGAAATGATGAAAGTATATGATGTCTACCTTTTTGGACACTTCCTATCAGTTCTATAGTTCCCTGTAATGTAGGTTTTCATTACGTACCCGTTGTTTCTGCTCTCAACAGATTTTCAAGATTGCCTTAATATCCATCGTGCCTCAAATGGGCGAACATCCAAGATATTTTTTAAAACGGGAGATGACTTCCACCAAGATCAGCTGGTAATGATTCTAGGCTTATTTTACATGAAATCATTTTGGCTTTTGTTCTAGTCCTGGTACACTGGATATGTTGCCATCTCTAGTATTGGGTCTGAGCTAGTGGTTACAGTGTGATATCCCTGGGAAGCTAGCTAACCAGCCAGCCTGCATTTTCGGAATTTTTGTCCAAAAGGACCACCTGCCGAGTGCATTTGCTAAAAGAGACCACCTGCGAGTGCAATTGCTAAAAGAGACCCCCCACCTCTCCTAGAGGCAGGCGCGCCAGGTGACGCGTGGCACCTGCCGCCACCAGCGGAGGCGGCTGGGGCCTGCCGCCACCAGTGTAGGCGGCCGGCCGGGAATCCCGTTGCCGCCAGCCCCGTGACGGAACGGACGGCAGCTGCTGGCCCTGCCGCCAGCAGCCGAGGCGGCATCTGTCGCTAGCGGACGCCACACTGACGGCGCTGAAAACGATGTTGACGGTGCTGAAACCGAGGCAAGGATTCGGCCGAGCCGCGCGGGAAACGGCTGAAATGCTGCTGCTTTTTTTACGAGATGCTGATTCCTGCTGTTGCTGTTGTCAGCTTTGTTTGAAAAGATGTTGATGCTGCTGGGCACGCTGGAGACAGCGGTGCTATTGCTGCGGCGGACGCGCGCGTGTTTTATCATTTGAGATGCTGCTGCGTCTTAGCTGTAGTTTGTTTTTCTCATCTTCTACCGACAATACAGTGCTCGTTACTTCTTATATACCGGCTCCTCCTCCTCCTCCTCCGTGTTGTGCTGCTCCTCCTCCTCCGTGTTGTGCTCCTCTCTGGCTCTCTTCTCTTCTCTATTCTCTTCTAGCTGAAGAACACACATAGATAGCTCTCCTCTCTTCACTTTGATTCACTATTTATGATGTTGTAGAGTTGGATTTCAAATATGGTGCAGTTGAACAAAAGATAGATCAAGGTAAAATCTATTCATTTTTGTAGGTTATGTTCGCATGCACGATATTTTTACTCTATTTGATTAGTTTCTAAGTATGCACTCTCTGTTGTTTTAGGACTATAATTCATCACTTTGTTTAGTAATTTGGAGCTTCAGGAGTATGCTTTGTCGGGCTATGTGAACTATTAAGTTGAAGATCAAGGTATGGTCTTTGCAATATCTTAATTTTTATAAACGTATGTTGATGATGTCGTAGATCATTATTAGCTGTGTCCATTAGTACTATTATTTTTTACATGCAAGATGATGTTATTTTTGACATTAAGTCCTAATTAGTACTTCCGTTTAACGTTAAAATTCAAAATAGGGTGACTCCGTTGATATATTACTGGTGATATGTTAATGCATGCAACTGCCATTTTAAAACTTTTGGCAGCAAAAAAAAATTGTGTGTGTAATATTTTTGTTCATGTGATAATAGGGCGACTCCGTTGATATATTACTGGTGATATGTTCATGCATGCAACTGCTATTTGCAAGTATAAAAATATGCTGCTTTATTTTAAAAAAAGTTTTTAATCGACTAACGATGTAAATATGGCTGTTCGTTAGGTACTATGGAAAATTTGTTAGTGTTCTATGGGGACATCGTACGCGACGGTCCTTCCGGTGTGGATGTGTCTAGGTGCGAGATGACTACGGTTGTAGTGAGAGCCATGGTTAATGTAGGGTATGCGGCAGTTAGAAGGTGCATCCGATCGGTGTTTGGTTGAACGATGGATGGAAAAAAAATGGCCATGGAGGCTTTCGTGGTTGACGGAGGAAATGATGGGACAGTATCCCGTTGGGGTCTGCGGCGGGTTACTGGTGAAAAAGCCTGGGCGTCGTACATGGGGTTTGCAAGCAATCCCAATAACTCCATGTTTGGACAGCCCATGGTGTATGTGGAGTTCATTTCTGTTACTGATGTCGCCGAGTGCAGTAGCGGGGGCGGTGAGGCCGAGTTGGCAATCACTGTAGCCCCCAGCGCCGGTCCATCGGAACCAACAGGCGGCCAACAAGTGTATGACACAGGATATTGGTCTGCGGTTGTTGACATGAGCGAACACGTGGAGGGATTGCCGGAGGCGCTAGATGATGACGATGATGGTCATTCTTCTGCCTCTTCGGAATCAGATGATGATGAAGTTGTTCCTCCTGAGAAGGCGGTCGCTGCACCAATGAACCCAGAGTTTTTACAGGTTATGAGCATCACCAATGAATTTCACTCTGTTTCTGGCCTGGAAGCGGGAAGTCTGGCCGTTGGGCAGATTTTCCCAGATAAGAAATCTGCTTACCAAGCAATAAATAGCTATGCAATTGCCATACACCGGCATCATAGAGTGAAGCAGTCTGATAAAAAGGAGTTGACTGTCATATGCATCCATCGCGAAGATGGTTGCCGCGGAAGAGTTATTGCTCGCCGGAAGCCTGGGGTATGTCAGCCATGGCATGTCACAAGAATAGTGGAACATGGCTGTGAGCAAACCGGCACTCTTTCAGACCACCGCAATGTGACTGCAGAATATGTGTCACAGATAATGCAAACGACTGTGCAGGAAAGTCTTAATATTAGTATTAGGGCTTTGCAAGCAACTGCATCTGATCAGATTGGCTTCCCTGTCAGCTACAGCAAGGCTAGGCATGCAAAGGAAAAGATATTCCAGAGGTTGTATGGAACCTATGAGGAGGCGTATTTTTTTGCCCCCAGAATGCTGCATCAGATAGCAACTACTAACAGGGGGACTCAAGTTTTCCGGAAACAACGTCCAAATCTAATGAACCAGGACGAGCTAATCCTGGACCGCTTATTCTGGGCATTCGCCCGGACTATACAAGCATTCAAGCATTGTCGTCCGGTTTTATCAACCGATGGTACATTTCTCACTGGAAAGTACAAGGGCACACCACTACTAGAAAAAGGCCTACTAGTGGCGCACCTATTTTTGCCATTAATGGCGCACTATAGGTGCGCCACTATTACCACGCCACTAGTAACAAATACTAATGGCGAACCTCTGGTGCGCCATTACTAATCCAGATAGTAGTGGCGCACCACCTGGTGCGCCATTACTAACCATACATGTGCGCCACTGGTAAGATGAACAGGTGCGCCACTGGTAAGATGAACAGGTGCGCCACTACTAAAATTTTGAAATCTGGATCTGGATTTGGTACGATTTTTTTTGTTGCAATTTTTTTCGAATTTTGTTCTGGATCTGGTACGTTCTTTGTGCCGGGGAGCTCCACATGTGGCTGGAAGTAGAGGAGGGAGGAGAGGAGGGAGGAGGAGGGAGGAGAGAGGAGAGGAGGAGAGGAGGGAGGAGGAGGGAGGAGAGAGGAGAGAGGGAGGAGGAGGAGGGAGGAGGAAGTCGCCGGAGAGGAGGAGGAGGTCGCCGGAGAGGAGGAGGAGGAGGTCACCGGAGAGGAGGAGGAGGAGGTCGCCGGAGAGCCGTGAGGAGGAGGAGGAGGTCACCGGAGAGGAGGAGGAGGAGGAGGTCGCCGGAGAGCCGTGAGGAGGAGGGAGGAGGAGGTCGTCGGAGAGCCGTGAGGAGGAGGGAGGGGCATGGAGGAGGGGAGGAGGAAGAAGAGGTAGGTAGAAAAGGGAAGAAGTGATGGAGGGGAGGAGGAAGAGGAAGAAGAGGTAATATATATAGTGGTTGTGGCGTTACAGACTTAGTAGTGGCGCACCATGGGTCTGGTGCGCCATTATCAAAACTAGTAATGGCGCACCACACCAATGGTGCGCCATTACTAACTTTTGATTTATTTTGAATTTTGAAGGCGGGAAGATAGTAATGGCGCACCATGGGCAGGTGCGCCATTACTGAGTTTGATTTTTTTTAATTTTTTAGCCTCTCCAGATCTTGAAAGCCCCGTAACTTTATTTCTGTTAGGTTTTTCAGGATTCTAAAAATCTTCAATGGGGTTCCTGTTGAATTCGGATATAACTTTTCGAGTAGATGATTTTTCATATAAAAAACTTTTTCATCGGAGTTCGTATGCAAAAGTTATGCCCATTTTACAAATTCTCGAGAGATTTTGCAAAAAAGTCGAAAATTCATGTTTGTAAATTTTGCTAACAACTAGACCACATATCACATGGGAATCTTATTTTCTTTTATTTTTTTGATATTTCTATCATTTTCTTTTATTTTTTTTGAAACTGAAAAGGCGGTCCACGGGGGGTGCATTTGGTGAAATTTTTGCCCACCTCCCCTGGCTTACCAATGGCGCACCTTTGCCAGGTGCGCCATTGCTACCTAAAATAGCAATGGCGCACCTGGCAAAGGTGCGCCATTGGTAAGCCAGGGGAGGTGGGTGGACCCGGGGAAAAAATAACAATGGCGCATTGGACTAAAGGTGCGCCACTACTAAAAAAATAGCAATGGCGCACCTGGCAAAGGTGCGCCATTGGTAAGCCTGGGGAAGGGGGTGGACCCAGGGAAAAAATAGCAATGGCGCATTGGGCTAAAGGTGCGCCACTACTAAAAAAATAACAATGGCGCACCACCACCATGGTGCGCCACTAATAGGGATATTGGCTATAGCCATTTTTCTAGTAGTGCACTCTTGGTGGCAATTGCTGCAGATGCAAATAATCAACTTCTACCTATTGCGTATGCAATAGTCGAGAGCGAGAACAAACATAGCTGGCTGTGGTTCCTGAGTTGCCTAAAGATGGGGGTCGTCAAAGATCGCGAAGGGGTTTGCATCATCTCTGATCGCAACACTGGGCTATTAAGCGCGCTCGACATAATTAAGGCTTCAGAAGATCCAGACTGGAGGGGGCCCGATCTGGAGACAAGGTGGTGCATGCGGCATTTGGCAGCTAATTTTTATTCCAAATTCAAAAACAAAGATTGGTTCAAGCTATTCAAGAAGATGTGCATGCAGAAAACTGAAGCCAAAATGAATGCTATCTGGGCAGGTATCAATGGTGAGATCGAGCGCGCATCCCTGCCGGAGAGAGAAGACCGGAGGGGTCATCGGACAACAATAAATTTGAGCCAGTGGATCAGCGAGAATTGTCCCCATTTGTACAAGTGGGCGCAGTCTCACGACACTGGGGATCGGTACGGTATAATGACAAGCAACATGTCAGAGGTGTACAATGGTGTTCTTAAAGGGGTCAAAGCCCTACCTATCACAGCCATAATCGATGAAACTTGGAACCGGACTGTGTCATACTTTGCAGACAGAGTCACAGTCGCCAAGGAACTGGTTGATTTGAACAAGCCATGGTCTGAGAAGATGCAAAGACATCTTGATGAGAAAGCAAAGAAGTCACAAAGCCATGGTTGCAGGAAGGTAGATGCACTTAGGAATAAATGGGAAGTCAATGTGCGAGCCAAGTATGCTAAGGGTCACCACGGAGGATCAAAAAAACAAGCTGTGACCCTTGGCACAACCTCGTGTGAGTGCACTTGCAACAAGCCTAAGCTTCTGGGATACCCTTGCAGTCACGTACTCCGGGCAGCTGCCGATCAAAAAATCAGTGTCGAACCTTATGTATCGCCGTTCTTCAACATGCACAATTTATACAACACTTGGAACGGTGAGCTCTGGGCATGGGGCATTGATATGAACTACAAGCTATTGTGGCCAAACGGGTCCACATGGGTTCCTGATCCCGAGTTGATGAGAACCACCAAGGGACGGCGTCAGTCTAGGCGTCATCGCAATGACATGGACCATAGCCAGTCGGGAGAACCAAGGCGATGTCGCGTTTGCAGGTGCCCTAGACACTCGCGTAGGGAATGTCCGTATCGTACCAACAACACCGCATGATATTTAATCATGCTATGTATTTTAGTTTCATTTAATCGTGATGTAATGTAATCTTCGGATATTTAATTTCATTTCATCGTGATGTAATCTTCGGATATTTAATTACATTTAATCGTGATGTATTGTAATCTTCGGATATTTAATTTCATTTCATCGTGATGTAATCTTCGGATATTTAATTACATTTAATTGTGATGTAATCTTCGGATATTTAATTTCATCTAATCGTGATTGCAGGTTATGGCCGAAATGCCACAGCTTTTGCAGGGGCATCACGACGCCCACCACCGTTGCCACCTTTTCTTAAACCCGAATCATTAAAATCCTCCTCAGACCTTCATGCTTCGAACCGTAAAGAACAGATGGCCAATACACAATTGTTTCCATCAACACCTTCAGGCTTATGGACTCCTTCATTTTGCTAACCTCGCAACTCGTCCAGGCACTTTCACTTCTGACCCATCGCTTTTGACATCCCTCGTTGACCGATGTAGACCTGAGACCCACACATTTCACTTTCGCTGTGGAGAGCTCGCACCTACGCTAAAAGATGTGTCAATGATCACAGCTTTACCAATTAGAGGTGAGCCGGTGGTCCCTCCACTAGTTTCTGCAACTTGACCAAAAGATGTCTCGGTCCGTCTTGGGCTTACAATGCCAAGATCAAATCGTCCTGGTCTGCCTCGGGGTGTCCCACTTAGCTGGCTTTTTAATAACTTTGAAAGGTTATCTAGCTACGCTGATCTTGAGACGAGGAAGAGACACTTGTTTGCATATTTGTTGTGGCTATTTGGTGTGATGTTTCCTAATTCTCATGGTGAGGTAGTTCTCCCTGGTCTCATCTACTTTGGCGCAAAGATAGTGGACGAACCTTTACCCGCGGATCCAACATACAGCTTTGGTTCTGCTATACTTTCTCACACATATAGAGGGTTGTGTGATGCCACTCAGAAATCTTCATTCGCAGCTAAAGCTCCATTACTTTGTGTCTCGTACGAGTTTCTACAGTTGTGGTCATGGGAATACCTACTTGTTGGACGACCCCAGATAGTAAATCCCGTAACCCAATACGACTGTGGTGAGGGCATTGTAACTATGTCCAGCCGGTGGACGCTCGGTCGGAAAAAATGGGCTACAAAAATTGCGAAAAGTTGTTACCCCATATACCATGATTAGTTTGAGCTTCTTGACGACTCACTAATCACATGGAACCCGTGGACTGAGCTACACATTAACATGGTATTTAGTTCGCAACCCATCCCAGTGGAATGCGTGAGAGATAGTGGCTTCTGGATGACTCGTGGTATTTGGTTTGCAACGAGTCATCCACAAGACGGACCGAGACATCTTGTGGCCAAGTTGCAGAAACTAGTGGAGGGACCACTGTCTCACCTCTAATTGGTAAAGCTGTGATCATTGACACATCTTTTAGCGTAGGTGCAAGCTCTCCATAGCGAAAGTGAAAGGTGTGGGTCTCAGGTCTCCATCGGTCAACGAGGGATGTCAAAAGCGATGGGTCAGAAGTGAAAGTGCATGGACGAGTTGCGAGGTTAGCAAAATGAAGGAGTCCATAAGCCTGAAGGTGTTGATAGAAACAATTGTGTATTGGCCATCTGTTCTTTACGGTTAGAAGCCTGAAGGTCTGAGGAGGATTTTCATGATTCGGGTTTAAGAAAAGGTGGCAACGGTGGTGGTCGTCATGATGCCCCTGCAAAAGCTGTGGCATTTCGGCCATAACCTGCAATCACGATTAAATGAAATTAAATATCCGAAGATTACATCACGATGAAATGTAATTAAATATCCGAAGATTACATCACGATGAAATGAAATTAAATATCCGAAGATTACATTACATCACTATTAAATATAATTAAATATCCGAAGATTACATCACGATGAAATGAAATTAAATATCCGAAGATTACATTACATCACGATTAAATGAAACTAAAATACATAGCATGATTAAATATCATGCGGTGTTGTTGGTACGATACGGACATTCCCTACGCGAGTGTCCAGGGCACCTGCAAACGCGACATCGCCTTGGTTCTCCCGACTGGCTATGGTCCATGTTATTGCGATGACGCCTAGACTGACGCCATCCCTTGGTGGTTCTCATCAACTCGGGATCAGGAACCCATGTGGACCCGTTTGGCCACAATAGCTTGTAGTTCATATCAATGCTCCATGCTCAGAACTCACCGTTCCAAGCGTTGTATAAATTGTGCATGTTGAAGAACGGCGATACGTAAAGTTCGACACTGATTTTTTGATCGGCAGCTACCCGGAGTACGTGACTTCAAGGGTATCCCAGAAGCTTGGGCTTGTTGCAAGTGCACTCACACCAAGCTGCAAACTTGGTCAGTTCCACGATGCCTAGCACCACATTTTTTACCACGGAGTGGGACTCAGACGTTGGCACGTCAACATCCCTATATATACGCGTCTCATATTGTTCAAAAATATATATATATATATATACGCGTTTCATTGGTCGAGGCTACCCGACCCAGTACATTGACTGCAACGTGCACTGGCATTGTCTGCTGATGTAGTCCGTGAACCACCAAGTTGTGGTCCGCATATGCTACGACACCGTAGAGGAGGACACAAGTGGGTGGTCAATCATGCAACCATTGTGGATCTAAACAGGGAGGAGATGGAAATAGGAAAGAGACGAACATGCATGCTGAAATGATCAGGCAGGGGTGTGCGTCAATTTTTTTTATTTTTTGAACCATGCAGGAGCACTACGTACATGTATTAAATTAGAAAGAGAAATAACACCAAAGAAAGATGGCCTTGAGCCCATAGAAAGAAAACAAAAACAACCGGCAAACAACCCTCTGAAAACCACTAAAATCTGCAGCTAGCGCTGAACTAAACCACCTGGGAAAGGAACCTCGCTGGTCCTTAGGCCTTAGCCTAGCACCAGAGTAAAGCGACCCGCACTAGCTATCTCCCACTGTTTAGATTCTTGTTTGATGAGCTCGATGGAGATATTCGTTGGTTTGGCATCTTTGTCAAAAAAAAAAATTATTTCTCTCTCGCCATACCATCCAAACGACCAAAAGGATTAAGGAGTCAAATTTGTTCCTAACCTTTCCGGTGACCGAGCTTCTGGCCTGAATCCACCAATTCTTTAGGGAGGCTCGCGCAGATGGCGCAAGTCGCTGAAGATCAATCCAGCTTAACAGTTGCCCCAAGATTATATTAACGACCACACACCCCATAAAAAGATGTTGAACATTCTCCTCTGAAGAAATATAGAACGCGCATTTTTCATTGTGAGGCAGGCCCCGATCTTGGCCAACCGATCCGCCGTCAACACTCTTCCCCATGTGAGGAGTGCGTCAATATGGCTCCTGGGCTCCATGGAGCTCGGTATTTGAAATAAAAGAAAATAATATTTAAATGTTTCAAAAAATTATAATTTGTGGTATATGGATACATATTCATATGCACTGCAGATCTATAAAGTTTCATGAAAAAATATTAGGAATTTCACTCAGTTCCAGTGGCTAGCAAGATGCGTGTACCAACGGAGCGTTGTGAGGTTGAATCCTAGCAAGCACGCACTGTTTAATTGGGCGATTTTTGTGCCCGATCGCTCGCCAATAAGCCGGCCTGAATTTAGAGATTTTTGCAGGGCGCTCCTATGTCTCGCGTTTAGGGAGTCGAGTCTTCTGTGACTTGCTGGACCCCGCAAGGATATGGGCCGGCCCAGTTTGTGGTAGGTACACTGCCAGGTTTTCTTTTCTTCTTTTCTCATGTATTTACTTTTTTAGTTCATTTTTAGTTTTATTTACACTTTTAAATATTCTAAACATATATATTACAAAAATTTACTTCACATAATATATTTTTTAAAATGTTAATGTTAACCATGTATTAAAGAAATTATGAAACTTATTGATGTTGTATATAATTTTTTAAAGAATTTTAAAAAATGTTGAACAAGTATTTTAAAAAGGTTGAACGAGTATTTGAAAAATATTGAATAAGTATTTAAAAAATATTTAATAAGTATTAAAAATGTTGACAAGCGGTCAGACAATGTTAAACCTGTATATGAAAAATGTCGACCACTTATTAAAAAAATAATGAATGTTAATCAAGCTTGACAAATAATGTTGAAAAAGCATTTGAAAAATGTTGATCAAGCTTTTTGACAATATTAAATGTGTATAGAAAAAATGTTGACCTTGTATTAAAAAATAAAAAATATTGTTGATCAAGTATATAAAAAATGTTAATCAAGGATATAATAAAATGTTGAACAAGTATTTTTAAAATGTTAATCAACCATTTGAAAAAATCTTAAATTTGTACAAATAAAATGTTGAACGTGTGTTAAAAAATGTTAATATTGCATTTAGGAAATATATTCAAGCATTTGAAAAAATGTTGATGTGTATTAAAAAATGCTGTTGATAAATAAAAAATGTTAAATAACAACCAAAAGAAGAAAGAAAACCGAAAAAGAAAAAAATAAAGAATAAAGAACAAAATGGAAAAAGTATTTAAAAATTGGATAAAAAAAGAAAAGAAAACGAAAAAAACAACAAAAACAAAAAACCCGGCTCGAATCATCTCAAATAGGACGCACCTCTACTACTTACTATGAAATGGACTTGGGCGGAGTGTCCTAGTAGCGCAAATGTTTTCGGTGCAGACCAGGGATCGATCCCTACTTATCCCATTTCATGTGCTATTTTTACTAGCTTTGCGCGCGCTAATGTGAAGGCTCAATGTGACACGATGGAAGAAAAACCTTCAGCGCGAGCAAAATACCGTCTCCCTTAAAGCAAGAAATAGTCATCGTGACTTTTGCGTCCGAACGCTCTCTGTGTGCGACCCCAATGGGTCAGCCTACTTAGGCTGCTCCCTGCGCAATGAGCTATTGCGTCTAATAAGAGCTCCTACTCTCATCGCCCTACACGGGGAATAGGACGAAATCATTAATTAAGGAGTACTCTATGTAAAGGTCAGTCCCACCTTCTTCTCTTGTGAAAAATGCCGTACTGTATATGCATCATTTGTCGCAACCTATGAGCTTTCTTTGTTTTCATAGATTCGTTTATTCAAAACATTATATCTATTAAACTGTGCATTCAAATCTTGAACTTTTTATCGTTGGATTTCATGCGTGGAGATCTTCAAAACTAGTTTCCATATTAATAGGTTTTGATGATCCTTTTTTCATGAAAAGAACCGGACGAAAAAAACGAACCGGGATCACTTTTTTTCACCTTTCCAAAAAGGCATGACTGTGTCACACGGAAGCAAATCCTGGCTTCCACAAGAAGTAAAACTATGACTCTCGCGGAAGAAAAAAAATAAAACACGTTTTTTATTTATTTTCCAAGAAACACGACTGCGTCTTTCACGAAAACAAATCCGTGCCTCCATGAGAAGTGAATCTGTGCCTCATGCGGAGGAAAAAAAAAGAAGCACGTTTGGTTGTGATTAGTCGTGAAGAGAATTTATTAATGCCCTCTCAATCTAGGTTGGGCCGAGCCCAGTCCATCCGTCAAGATAGTGGAGAAGACGCGTTGACCTGTCCACTCCAGATCCTCGTACTGTAGCTCAGCTAATCCGCAACACCCATCGCCGGCGCCCGAGCTCCTCCTTGCCCGGCAGAGCTGCTAGGGATCCGCCGCCGCCGCAGCCGCAGCCTAGCTCGACACCATACTCCACCAGCAGGTATGTCCCCGTCCATCTCTGCTCCCGTTCCGTTCTTCCGTCTCCTCCAGCTCCGGCTCCGGCGCCGGCGCCCCCCTTGTCTTGCGCCGGCACGGGGGGTAACAACTCGCGGGTACTTAGATCCCTTCTCTTCGTTCATATTCATGCAGCCTGGTAGTGGTAGGCAGGTCGATCCAATCTTGCCTTGCCTATCGCTTCAGTATATTCCATCTATTTGCCTTGCCTTCCAGTTTTACAGTCTGGATATGTTCTTTTCAAATCTATGTGTGCTGTCATAGCATAAACTCATTTTGCCTGCAGCATATTAGTTGTCTAAAAAACTATATGAATTTTAGAGCAAATAGATGTGGTGCTTGCTTCCTATGGAATTTATTTGTTCCAGAAGGCCCACACACGGCATTTTCTCTTTTAGGAAACACCCAAATTGCTTTTACACAAACTTGTTTTGGACATTTTTAGTTAACTAGCTAGTTCAACTGCAACATACTTGTACAGCGCGTCCAAATTGCTATGCACGTCCTCACACAACTTGTTATGCTTTCCCGTTACAGTTTAACCGTGAGTCATACTCACTCAACAGCGCATCCTTCGTTGCACAACATCTTTCATAACAGTGCTCATAATCCTATGCTGTATATCTGGATGTGACATATAATATGACACTGTAATTGACCAGCAGGAATATACAGTGCTGCTGGCAGTTTGATCATTGCTAGCTGCCATGTGTTGAAATCATCTGTATTATGTTTCATTATTGATCATAGCAGCAATTAATAACATCTTGTAAAAGTTCATACTAAGAACCAGTATGTACATTTTTCTCGAAAGAGAATCTATATTAGATACTCCTTCCGTTCTTTTTTATAAGATGTTTCAGACAGCTGAGATTGAACTGTTTTGGGCGCTGTCTGAAATGTCTACAACGTCTTATAAAAGTGAACATAGGGGGTAGTATTGTTCTTACTCGAGAGGGTGTTTTTTAATTGTAGAAATGGACGAGGATCAAGCAAGTGAACTGGAAGCATTGGATGGCCTATTGAGTAATCCAAGTGCAGAGCCCATCAAGTTATCGTATGGACTTTTGAAATTCATAACAGGAAATTTTTCTAACGAAATTGGTCGTGGTGGGTTTGGAGTTGTTTATAAGGTATGGTCAGTTCTTGATTGCCTTGATAATCATAAGTTTTCACATATTATCCCTGGTGCAGTGAAATGCTAATTCCGTGAGAAAACAGGGAACTTTGCAAAATGGAGAGGTTGCTGTGAAGAAGATCTCCAATGTACATGAGCTTTCTGATAAGCTATTCATGGATGAGATCACGTGTTTAATGAAGGCAAAGCACAAGAATATAGTAAGATTTCTTGGCTACTGTTCAGAAAATCAGGGGGAAGTGATGGAATACAAGGGAAACTATGTGATGGCAGAGGTGCAAAAAAGGTTGCTTTGTTTTGAGTATGTTCCTAATGGAAACATTCGGGACTATCTTGAAGGTATAGAGGGCTTACAACTTAATTTCTCCACCATAGAAATATGCGCCACATCAAATTTTGTAAAAAAGTTTTTTCGAAGTATTGCTGGTTCAACTTCAAAATTTATCATGCAACTAAGTCTAACATTAATTATATTACCTCATGCTCACCTTCTTACTTTTGCTATCTGTGCTGAAATGCTAGACAAATTCATTATACTAAGAAAAACAAATCTAGTGGAAACCATATTATGGTAAAAACTTTGTCAAAACTGCCATCCATAATGGAAGACAACCTCCTTGACCGTATGCTCCAACCAGATAGACACCATGAAGAGCCGGATGGCCGAGATGAGAACAGGACATGAGGCCCACGCCCTTGGGGAAGTTGTATCTCCATGTAGTCATATGCAACAAATGATATTTTCTCCTACGTGTGTCTCGAACTCTCGATGTAGTTATATGCAACAAATAGTCAGGTGTGTGCAAAACTGCATATTTCTATTGGAACAAACACCACATAACAAAGTCTCTTTGCAACTTCCTTTAAATTGTCTTTTGTTTCACTATCGCAAAATGCAATCTTTGTTCGCTTTTGCAGAGAAACTGGATGAAAGTGACGAGTGGCATATAAGGTACCGAATAATAAAGGGAATATGTGAGGGTCTGCACTACCTTCATGCAGAACGCATTAGTCATCTAGACCTCAAACCTGAGAATGTTATGTTGGATGCTTGCATGGAGGCAAAAATTACGGACTTTGGTTTGGCAAGATGTTTAGTTGAAGGACAGTCCAAAGTTTATACTAATATTATCCGGGGAACACCGTAAGCTAATTCTCTTCACAGTTCTTCTTTGTGCCATTTGCTACCTCAAATTGATCATCATGTTATCATGCAGGGGATATATTGCACCAGAAAACATAAACACCGGAGAAATATCATTGAAGTCAGACATATACGCATTGGGCATTATTATAATAAAACTAATAACGAGGCGTAACATCATTGATTTTGATAATGTAAGGAGAATTCTTCTTAACTATAATTGGGTGTAACATCATTAAACTTGATTTTGAGACTTCTGCAGTGGCATGAATTATCAGATGTGGACAACCTGCAAGTGAAGTGCTGTATCGAAATAGCTCGAGCCTGTATTGAAGTTGACCAAGATGAAAGACCTACTGTAGTTGAAATAATTCGTGAGCTGGATGGGAAAGATAACATAATTCCAGATTGGACAGATGTCGCGAGTTCCTCCACAGATCAGGTATGAATGATTAACTCAAGGCAGATATACAGTCATTTAAGGTTCTTCCTTCAATTAATTCGGTCAGACTATCAACGGTGGTAACTAATCAGAAAATTATGAAGTAGCAGTAGAGTTCATTTGAAACGAGTGATTTTGTACTCAACTTGATAATTAATGAAGCCTAAAGGCCGTTAATGTTTCATAGAAAATCAGACTTCATCAAGCGGTAAACTCTAGTTCAACTAGCCAATGTTGCAGCCTTTTTTTTTTGCCATGCTGCAACTGTTATTACAAAAAAAAAAACACCGCTATTGTTATTGTGAAAAATAGTTGGTTTCACTTCCCTGTTGTGATCGTTACAGATTTTGGAAACACGCAACCATGCCGAGGAAAAGAAAAGAGTGTATCTTCCTTACAATGTCCTCCCACTTAATACTGGTAGTCCTAACCAGGCTAGTGTGAGACATCCTGAGGTTCCCATCTATCCTGAGTTCCATCCCCGAGTTTGCTGTGAGCTTATCATACTTGATGTTGAGATGATTACCTTATGGCTTATGCTGCTTTTTATAGATCCAATCCTCTTTTCGCGTTCTTCAAAACACAAGAGGTCTGCCATGGCCAAAGCACCATCAACGGAATGCTGATGCAGATCTTCTTGAATGGCTTCAGGCAATGTTTGGGTTTCAGGTTATCACAACACGGCGACTGTTTACATTTTGCTTTTGTATTAAATATATTAATGTCAATGATTTGTTTGCGAGCTCTGATACTTGCTCTATAACTTCCACAATATTGACCGCAGAAAGATAATGTGTCTAATCAAAGAGAATATCTCGTACTTTTGCTTGCCAACGTGCATACTTCCAAACCTGAACAAGAACCAATGGTACTGCATTTCCTGAGATGCATTCCTGTCTGGTATGTGCACATGGATCCTTCTGTAATAATTTCTTATTTCCTTTTCGGTAAAAATTTCAGTTAGATGCCAATGCACTGGATAATGTAATGAGTAAGTTCTTCGAGAACTACAAGAGATGGTGCAAGTACCTTGGCCGCAAAAGTAGCTTATGGTATGATCTTCAGTCATCATTTTCAAAATTTAGATACTAATCATGATTATTTGATTTAGAGTTAATTCCATTTTTTACCCCGATGATTTACGCTAGTGACAGATTTTACCCAATTTTGAGATAATCCTCAATTTATACCCCCATTGATCACCTTTGTGCCACATTTTACCAATTTGCACCCCCCCCCCCCCCAATTTGGTGCTGAGTTAGCGGGCCATGTGGGCGTTTTTTCTGTGTTTTTTACTGTAGCCAACCGAACTGGCTTTTTTGGGTTTGGTTCATTCTGGTCCTCTCAAGAATGCCACTTGTGCACGTTGACTAGTCCTCCATTGGTCCTGTTAAGAACGCCACATGTTCGCGTTGACTAGTCCTCCATCACCTGGTCGAGCTGCTCCTTGCACCCACCTGGTCGCCCAACCGGTCGAGCCGCACCTCGCACCCACCTGGCCGCTCACCCGGTCGAGCCGCACCTTGCGCCCACCTGGTCATCTGCGGCGCCTGTCTGTGTGGCTTGCCATGCTCGGCCACTGCCACCACGCCACCATTGCGCGGATGTACGGCGCGGTCGCCTACCCGACGACGCCCTCTTCCTCGCCTACGAGCTCGTCCCGGATGTTGTGCTGCTTTCCATGCTGCTCCGCAGGCGCTACGGACAACCCTGGTTTCAGACCACCTGTGATGGAGGACTAGTCAACGCGCACATGTGGCGTTCTTGAGATGACCGGAACGAACCAGACCAAAAAAAAAGCCAGTTCGGTTGGCTACAGTAAAAAAAAGAAGAAGAGAAAACCGCCTACGTGGCACGCCAACTCAGCACCAAATTGGGGGGGGGGGGGGGGGGGATTCGCTTAGGGGCAACATGTGGCACAAAGGTGATCAGTGGGGTTATAAATTGAGGATTTTCTCAAAATTGGATAATATCTGTCACTAGCATGAATCATGGGAGTAAAAAATGGAATTAACTCTTTGATTTTACACAAGCCTGCAATTATAAGCTCTTCATTGTCCATTGGTCCAGTAATTAATTGGACATTATCTTTCTACTAGGATGCCGACAATCCAACAAGAAGTACAACAACGTAAGCTTCTCTATATGGGCCTTTATCTGCTAATATGGGGCGAGGCAGTTACTTTGCGATTTATACCAGAGTGTCTTTTCTATATCTATCATCATGTAAGGTCAATTCCTCTCTCCATCAAAATAAACACATGATCTATTTATTGAGATGCCGAACTGGATTTGAAACTCTTGAAGGGAGTTCGGGGTCATAATCTGGTTTTGTGGTTACAAAGAAATCGATGCAAGGGATAGAATGATATTTGGGAGTGTCTGGATAGATGCCAGAATGTACCCTCCTTTTTTTTTGGTCATGACAAAAAAATATCGATCTTTGTTTGGATGATCACCAATTGTTTGGCATGCCAATGACCTTTTAAACAATCTAGTTCATTTATCTTGCCAACATTAGTATACTAATGTGGAAGTAAAACCTTGACCAATATTTTGGTAGGGATAGCTTGGGTTCAAACCGAACACACCCCTTTATCTTTTCTGACGTCAACCTGCACAAATCTGTTGGCATCTTCTGAGGAGTCACATTCTGTTCAATTCCATTGCATGGAAAGTATATGTTGGATGTGACCTGCAAAGTTGTCAGTTATAATGAACAGTCTCTTGAATCAAACCATAGCTTACCTATGTCAGTAAGACATTAGGTACAGACTAGCTTCTACGTGCATGACTCCACTGCTTATTCCAGTAGCCAAGACTGTTGAGGTGAAAAGTCTTTGATAATTTGGCTGCTTGATGAATGTTCTAAGCACGGCAACATCAAACATGTTGTACACGATAGTTTACTCAGATATAAGCTCCTCCAGAGGTGAACCTGTAGACACTGATCCAGAAAGTTCTAAAATTATCGTTGTGTTTGTCTGCCTCCTTTTCTTCTAGTGGTGTTTGTAGGCATGCTAACTAAAAGGTGCTTGATCATCAAAGCTGTTTGTTCGTCATGATGGGAGCATTGCTGCATTTTTAGGCCAGTGAGATGAGATGATAATAAAAACTACACCAACAGGGGAGGAGCCCTGTGGCATTTTAGTTAAGAGATAAGGTGTGGGAACCTGTGGTCGAACCCAGGCCGACAAAGACGCACTACCGTGTTTCTACTGCTGGGCAAGATGCCCATCCACTGTAGATGAGATGATAATTGGCAAGTGATGGTCGTGCTTTCTTTTTGTTCCGTTGCAGATGGCTTTTGAGTTGTACGGTATGTTGGCTGGAAATGTGAGCGCAGTAACAGGTGAAAATGTTAAACCGGCCTATGGTGGCGAAGAAGAAGCCTTCCGGAAGAAGGTTGTGGCTCCAATTAACAAAATCTTAGAGGAAGTTGTGACTCCACATATCAAAATCTTACAGGTGGTACATTTATTTTATTTCCATCTCATGTTTTAATTTTAAGCACAGTCAACTTATCCTTTGGGATTTTTGCATAGGAAGCTGAAGGGAGCAAGACAAATAAATCAAAACACTCGCACTGGAGAAATTATGAGGACCTCAATGCATACTTTTGGTAAAGACAACGTAATTTGTCATATTCTTTCTAATTTTGTGAGCCAGTCTAGGAGCAAATCCCTGCAACTAATTTTACATTGCTTATCAGGTCAAGAGATTGTTTCCGATTAGGATGGCCTATGAGACCGAATGCCGATTTTTTCGAGGCTCCAGACTTAGCTCTTGCTCCTCGTGATCAAATGAAGAGAGTAAGTCCTTTGTCATATCAATGTACTTACTGTCCATGTAGAGTTCGTGACATGTTCGGCAATTGGTTGAGAGTTATTGGTAGAATAAATTCTTCTTATATCCTCATTGGGACGGCAACCGTATGTTGAGCTTTGTGGCTTTTCAGAGATGATGTGTTTTTTTCTAATAGAAAGTGTATTTCATCTCCTGTGCAGGTTATTCATGCATGTACACGTTGGCTCCGTACATGGTCTGTCCCGAAAAGATCGTAGGACTTGGATGTCTACGAATAATGTTCCGTCGATCTTTCGATCTGCGTATAGTCGTGGAAGATGAATGATGCAGAGAACGGGTTTGTGTTCCCACATGACCATGTACTACCAGCGGTGCTCAACCTAGCCCTTGTATAGGTAGACAAGAGATTGGCAGTTTGGTTGCTATTCCCTCCGTCCTATAATATGAGGGCGTTTTTGACACCACTAGTGTAAAAAACGAGTATCTTCTAGGGAGACGATACAATCGGGTGACTCCACAATTAAGGCGAACATATCTTCCATAACTACAAAATCTCTGAAGTAGAGCTTCATCTTTGTCTCTTTTTTTTCTTTTGAAAAGGAGGATAATCCCCGGCCTTTGCATCATTACGGGCACACCGGTCCGCCCCATCTCCGATGGCCTCTAGGCCATGGAGGTGCGGAGGATCTCGGCCCCCCGCCGGCGGGAGGGACCCGTTCTCGTTCTGGTTAGATTCAGCGTCTTGGTTGGGGCTGTGTGGCGGCGGCGATATCCTTTAGTAGGAATAATGTCTCCCACGTTCTATCCCCATCCCGATGGTGTGTCTAGCATTGTCGGAGGGCGTGTGGAAATTTGTCTCCGTCGGATCTCGCGGGATTCGGTCGGTGCTGGTCTTCGGTGGATCTGTTTGGATCCGGTCTTTATTCGTCTTTGTTTGGGTGTTTACAGGTTTGATCCTTCTGATCTACGGCCTTAGCACGACGACTTCCCGACTGTCTACTACAACAAGGTTTGTCCGGCTCCGGTGAGGGAGGGGCGATGACGGCGGCGCGCCTTCGGCTCGCTCCAGTGCTTGTAGTCGTCGCTAGGTGGTCCACGGACATGGTTGTAATTTTTATTACCTCTGTTGTTCTTTGTACTGCCATGATTGAAGATGAATAGATTGGAAGTTTCTCGCAAAAAAAAAAAGAGGAACATAGATGAGCGCAAGTCATCTTTTATCTTCTCCATCAAGATGCAGTCTCTCGTTTTTCTATATACGTAGCTAATGTACAAGTACAACCCTCCAACCTTACATCCGACCTTGCTGATGTCATCGTTCTTCTTTGTCATGGTTCATATCCTCTCTATGCATGGATGATAATGCATTAAACATTAATATTCTCTCACTATAACATATATTTGATAGTAGTGATGATTGTTGTGATTGGTGAAATAATCTTTCAGTGGAAAACAATGTTTTTGTTGATAGCGAAATATTTGTGATGACTTCGTCAATCTCAAGACCCATAAGCTCAGTCTCTCAAAGGTGCCGTTGGTTCATAAAACAACTCAGTCTCTCAAAGGTGCCGTTGGTTCTTCATAAAATAACGAGACGTTTGTGGTGACTTTGTCAATCTCAAGACCCTTCAGTACAGTCTCTCAAAGGTGTCGTTGGTTCTTCATAAAACAACGAGACGTTTGTGGTGACTTTGTCAATCTCAAGACCCTTCAGTTCAGTCTCTCAAAGGTGCCGTTGGTTCTTCACAGAACATAGAAATGAATAACTGGTTCTTGCTATAGAAATTTTATTCACGGAAGCAAATCTGCTCATCCGTAAGAAGCATATATGTGCCTCTCGTGGAAACAAAAAAAGTGGTTTCTTTTCTTTTTCGAGAGGTACAACTGTGTCTCTCGCGGAACAAATATGTGCCTTCACAAGAAGGAACATGTTCCTCCCATAAAAGGAAAAAACAAAACATGTTTTTTTCTCTTTCAAAAGGCACAAACTCGTTGTTCCGCGCAATTTTTTTTCTCTAGAATCTACTAAAGACCGGGCAGAAACCGAAAAGCTGAAAAAACCTACCGTCAACCAAAAACGCATACATACAAATAAATTCTAAGGGAGTTCCCAACATGCGACATGTGACGGCGGCTGAGAGCGCGGCAAGTAGCACACTCTCATCCCATCAAAGTGACCCTTGAATGGCTCCAGCAAAAGGCACCCTCTATTTTTTTAGGAGTAAAGTAAAATTTATTCATGACAAATCATGTCATGGGGCTGACCAAGACAAACATGGCGTGGTTGGCCCAGAGAGAGAGAGAGAATATTTGGCTAAATTATGAGATTCAAAGTTAATAGAATGGCATTTAAAGATAAAATTACAATTAATAGTAACATTGTGCCTCTTGATTAGTTGCTCCTGGATTAAGAAAAGGATGCCCAGGTAGACCTGCGAAGCAGCGGGCCAAATAAGATGGGCCGAACGGTTAACGTAGGGTGTATTTGGTAGGGTGTATGGAGGGTGCACGAGGGTAAAAGTTTTCAATCTGACCCACTTGTGTTTGTTTGGTAGGGTGCATGGGCTCACCTGAGCTATGTCCATCCGATGCAAAAAAATGTCCTCAGCCATGCCCATCTCATGCACCCTATAGAGAGGGTGCACGGAGGCGGCCATGCTCGACTCGACCCTCCTTCCCATCCACCAGACCACGTCCAGATATGTTTAAATTTTCAAAAAATGTTCATAATTTCATTTTTTTTCAATTTTTAAAAATGTTCAGAATTTCAAAATTTGATTAAACTTTCAAAAAAGTTTAGAATTTAAAATTTTATTTAAATTTTCAAAAAGTATTCAAATTTAAAAATTTGTTTAAATTTTAAAAAAGTTTAGAATTTCAATTTTTTTAAAATTTTCAAAAATATCCAGAATTTTCAAATTTCCAAAAAATCTTGAGAATTTCAAAATTTTCAAAAAATGTTTAGAATTTGAAATTTGTTTAAATTTTCAATAAAAGTTCAGAATTTTGAAATACGTTAAAATTTTCTTCACGTTTTTACAATTTGGTTCTCCATTCAAAAAATTATTCAAAATTCAAAATTGTTTAGGATGTCTAAACACATGCAGGCTGCCAAACAATGTATCAACTCAGCATGTCTCAGCGCATACACCGTTATCAAACAACAACAAATGCATGGACTCAGCATGTATCAGAGAAGAACAACTAGACTAGGTCCATACATGCTACCAAACACATCCATAGATGATGCGATGAAAAGACCGAACTCAAGGAGTGGGACGCGCATGAGATTTAGACCGTTGCTAAGCATGATCGGGCAGCTGTCGAGCTCAAGTCTCTGTGAAAGCTTCTAAATGGCTCAATTATAATGTTTTGTAATAATGTAAATATAAGGGAGTGTCTCAGTTATACTGTTTTCTAATAATGTGAATATATGAGAGTGACTAACCGAAGGGTGCCCCTTTGAGTGGAAATTGAGCGGTCAATTTCCGGTGCCCAGTAGTGCTCCGCACAACCATGTGATGCGTCCAGCCACCGCCACGTATTGCGAACTAAGGGCATCTCGGGTTGATGTATTTTTGTTTCTACAAATGTGCTTCTTAAATTTTAAAAAGCACATCGTCTGCTTGACTATGAAGCATAGTTGTGCTTTCACATGAAGCACAAATGTAATTCTAAAAAAGTGAAAAGCACAATTGTGTTTTTCAAAAAAAGTGAAAAAGCACAACTGTGATTTCTGGCTTCCGTTTCCCGTTCTTGCACTAGTAGAGAACATGGTACTAGTCCCGGTTCCAGAGGGCCTTTAGTCCCGGTTCTGGAACCGGGACAAAACAAACGGGACTAATACCCAAAACCTTTAGTCCCGGTTTGCTTACGAACCGGGACCAAAGGGGATCCACGTGGCCGTTGCGGGGCGCCCAGGCAGGAGGACCTTTAGTCCCGGTTGGTAACACCAACCGGGACCAAAAGGCAGCCACGCGTCAGCAGCTCGCAGGCGCTGGGGTGTTTTTTTTGGAAGGGGGGGGGGGGTTTAGGGGTTTTGGAGGGTTAATTTAGGGGTTTCATATTGTGTTAGCTAGCTAATAGAGAGAAGTGACCTCTCTTTCTCCATGCTTGGTCGACGCTAGCTACTATACATATAGAGAGAACTCGACGCTAACTAGTAAGCAAATGAAGGAAACCATTAATTACACAAGATCGTCATGAACATATATAGAGAGAAGTGACATCTCTTTCTCCGTGCTTAGTCGAACAACAAGTTTTCGTATATCTATTCGACGCTACTACATATGTACAATATAACATCTCTTACAATCCCTAACATCATCTACCTAAGACCATTGCAATTTCACATGGTATTCTCCGTGTTCAGGTATGACGTGGTCAAGAAAGAATCCCGCCAATTCCTCTTGAATTGCTCGTATGTGATCATGTGGTAGGAGTTCATCCCGCATCTGCCAGATCTAATTTAAAGAAGGGGGTCAATACATATATATGAATGAAACTCAACACAATTGATGGTAATATATAAAATAAAATTGTGAATATTGTTTACGTACTTCAAATTGTTTCTCAGAGAAGCCCCGCGCAGAGGTCGAGTGGCAAATGAACTCGCATATGTAGTATCCACATAAATGATTCCCGGGTGCCTGGTACAAGCACTTTACGAGAATAGAGTTCAATCAAACTGATAAGCAAGCATGATAATTGTATTGATGAAACTAGAATCAATGAGAGATGCGCGGAACTAGCTAGTACTACTTACTTTGGGGTGTGTAAATCGCAGCTCGTTGTTTAGACCGGGAACCATTCCGGTGAACTTTTTCCAAACCCTGGCAGGCAAAGAAAATGATTACTTGATATCAGAAAATGAACGAAAGTTGCCGATATGGTCCCGATATTGATTGAACTTACTTCTGGAGCATTGCAGTCATGTCCGCATAATACTCGGGATCTTTACGTCTCGAGTCTAAGACAATTACTAATGCCCCGTCAAGCTTAATGGATAGCACCATAAAGTGGAACCTGCACACGCATAACTCATCAATTACATTACTTAACCCCGAGTAAGCGAAACCGAATATGCACAAGACAGTAACACTCACTTGAAGTTGTAAGGAAAGAGTATTTCCCTTTTGTTTTGATGTCTAAGGAACGCTTGTAGCAAGTTGTCCTCAGTAACTTTGGCTCTCTTTTGTACCGACCATTCATTTACGGTATTTGGGCTAATGAACCCAATGTCATAGATTTGTTCTTTTTTGCATTCAACCATCTTCAATCTGCATAATATAGTAAGGATAATTATATATACATGCAATGAACGAGCTGAGCTAGAAACTTAATTATAGAAGTAATACTTACAGACAGTAGCAAGTCATGATTTGTTTGTCGAGGGCCTCTTGATTGTATAACTGAAATAACTCCACAAATTCAACAGGCATCAGGTCGACTCCAATGAAGTCGTGCTCTTTTTTAATTCCGATCATCAAACTGTCGGTCCCAGACTTCCTGCAGGTTTCCATGTACCACTCATGCAATTTTTGCATCATCGTTGTTAGATGAGGATGATCAGGTTTGACGAGAGGCTTCCCGTGCTCGTATCTAAAGTCCTCTACTGCTACTACCTCAGCCATTTCAAACTGTACACTGATCGAGACATAGTCCCTAACAACAACTCCACACTGATGTACAAATGCGTCCTTGGTCCGCTTGGGAGCAATCGGTTGGCCATCTTTCGCGACTTCTGTGATTGTGAACCTTTCATCCGGGCGCAACCTTTTCTTCGGGCCTCGTCTCCTTACCTCATCGGACTTTGCAACAGTTGAGGCTCCCTCCTCCGTTCGGTCACCGGAGCCGTGATCATGATCTCCTTCCTCCGCCATTCGGTCACCTGAGCCGTCATGATCTCCTTCCTCCTCCATTGTTGGATCACCGGAGCCGTCATCCTCTCCTTCCTGACCATCGGTGTCATTGAGATACGACAAGGGATCACCTCCGGCGAGGATTATATCCCCCAACAACTGTTCTTTTTTAAGTCTCTGTGATCCATAGTTTCTGCAAATATTACAACATGGCAATATACAAACTTGAGATATGCAAATTAATACAAGGCAATGCAACAATACGATCGAATAGTATCGCTAATACATCATCGAATAGTATCGCTAATACATCATCGAATATTATCACTAATACATCTTGAATATTATTATATAATATCACTAATACAGATCTAGTTGGCGTCTCGCGGCGCAGGCGGTGGACACCCAAAGAGAAGGAACTATGACAGGATCATAGCTCGGGTGAGATCCCTGAAGAACCTGCCAGGTATTGGAGAACCTGGCGTCCAACGCAGCCATGTAGCGTCAGACGTGCTCGTCCTCCTCCCTGACACGGCGACGTACCACCTCCACGGGGGCCAGCTCCCTCTGCACTGACAGTGGTCCACGCGACCGCCACCAAAGAACCTCCGGGTCGACGACGGGACCCTGATTCCTCACCAAGCTGGGCGCCCCGGAAGGCAGCACCTCCCAGTGCCAGCCCGGCGGAGCCCAGTCCCGGACATGGCGCCTCTCAAGCAGGTGGTTGCCACCGAGTCGACGACGAGGATGTTGGCCGGGCATCGTCGACTCAACGGCTACGCTATGCAACTAAACATTTAAACATCTAATTAAACATCATATCGCGTCACTGACGATCGTCGGGGACTCCTCGATATCGTTGGGGACTCTCCCTCACCGACGATCGTCGGGGGGTACTCTCCCTCACCGACGATCGTCGGGGGCTCCCTCGATATCGCGTCACCGACGACCGACGATAAAACAACTAAACATCTAAACAATAAAAACAACTAAACAATAAAAACAACTAAAACAACTAAATTAACTAAATTAACTACCGCTTTTGTATATCCTAAAACAACTAATTAAAACAATTAAAATTAACTAAATTAACTAAACAACTAAATTAACTAAATCAACTAAAATAATTATAAGGGAGATCGTCGGGTGCGGGCGGAGGCGGGGCCGGTGGCGGTGCTGCGCGCGGTGGGCGAGGGCGAGCGGCGGAGCCACGCGTGCGGGGCCGACGGGGACAGAGAGGAGGGGGAGCCTTACCGGCAAGGAGCGGCGACGGCGACGGCGACGAGCGGCGACGGCGTCGGGTCGGGGCGGCGGCAGCGCAGGGCAGGGGTGGCGTCGAGGGCGCCGGGGCAGGGGCGGCGTCGAGGGCGTCGACGGCGAGGTGTAGCAGCCTGACGGCGTCGACGGGGCAGAGGGCGGCGACGGCGTCGACGGCGAGCTCGGGCAGCCTGGCGGCGTCGATGTGCTCGGCGTCGTCGGGGGCAACTGCAGATGAAATCTGAAAAATTCCTAAGTCCCTGCTTATATACCCAACCCTTTAGTCCCGGTTGGTGGCACCAACCGGGACGAAAGGCCCTTTTCGTCCCGGTTGGTGCCACCAACCGGGACTAAAGGTCAATTTCAGCAGCCCAAAGGGCGGGAAGCAGAGACCTTTGGTCCCGGTTGGTGGCACCAACCGGGACTAAAGGGTGGCATTGGTCCCGGTTGGTGGCTCGAACCGGGACAAAAGGGTGGCATTGGTCCCGGTTCGAGCCACCAACCGGGACCAAAGGCCTGTGCCTGGCACAGCCGCGGTGCGGTTGGATGTTTAGTCCCACCTCGCCAAGCGAAGGGCGCCCGGACCTGTTTATAAGCCCCGCCGCGGCTGCAACGTTAAGCTCCTCTCTAAAGCAGGCCTGTGGGCCTAACTGACCTCTTTCTGCTCTGTGGAGCCTACTAAGTGAAAATAAACGCGAATTTATAGAAAAAATTCAACCTAAATTCAAAGTGCAAAAAATAGCACTTTGAATTTAGGTTGAATTTTCTCTATAAATTCGCATCTATTTTCACTTTTGCTATTTTTTTATGTTATTTTTTTGCATATTAAAAGTTCTTAACAAAAAATACTTCATGAATATTCTTTTTGCTATTAAAGTTTTTAACAAAAATAACTTTGATAATTTTAGTTGCATAAATTTTATATAATATTAAGTTAAATAACTTTGATCGGACGAAAACACGTCTATTACAAAGAGATTTCAATTTTTTAAACATATTTTAACTCAAGACTTTTTCTGCATTCAATGTGCACCATTCAAAGCCACATCATCACTTTTCTACCCTTTTCTGACTTCATTTGCTATTTTTCATGCATTTCATGATTTATTTTGAGCTAAAATGACCCTGAATTGAAAAGCACTGCAAATGAACTATGAAATGGTTGAAAGTTGGCATGGTATCATAATTTCACCCACATAGCATGTGCTAAAAAGTTGAGAGGGTTACAGGAAAAACTGGATGCACTTCATGTACAAACTGGACAATCTCTTTCGAAGTATCAGGGTTTTGGACGAAAACTCGTCTATTACAAAATGATTTCAATTTTTTAAACATATTTTAACTCAAGACTTTCTCTGCATTCAATATGCACCATTCAAAGCCACATCATCACTTTTCAACCCTTTTCTGACTTCATTTGCTATTTTTCATGCATTTCATGATTTATTTGGAGCTAAAATGACCCTGAATTGAAAAGCACTACAAATGAACTCTGAAATGGTTGAAAGTTGGCATGGTATCATCATTTCACCCACATAGCATGTGCTAAAAAGTTGAGAGGGTTACGGCAAAAACTAGATGCACTTCGTGTACAAATTGGACAATCTCTTTCGAAGTATCAGGGTTTTGGACGAAAACTCATCTGTTACGAAAGGATTTCAATTTTTTAAACATATTTGAACTCAATACTTTTTCTGCATTCAATATGCACCATTCAAAGCCACATCATCACTTTTCAAACCTTTTCTGACTTCATTTGCTATTTTTCATGCATTTCATTATTTATTTTGAGCTAAGATGACCCTGAATTGAAAAGCACTGCAAATGAACTCTGAAATGGTTGAAAGTTGGCATGGTATCATAATTTCACCCACATAGCATGTGCTAAAAATTTGAGAGGGTTACAGGAAAAACTGGATGCACTTCATGTACAAACTGGACAATCTCTTTCGAAGTATCGGGGTTTTGGACGAAAACTCGTCTATTACAAAATGATTTCAATTTTTTAAACATATTTTAACTCAAGACTTTTTCTGCATTCAATATGCACCATTCAAAGCCACATCATCACTTTTCAACCCTTTTCTGACTTCATTTGCTTTTTTTCATGCATTTCATGATTTATTTTGAGCTAAAATGACCCTGAATTGAAAAGCACTACAAATGAACTCTGAAATGGTTGAAAGTTGGCATGGTATCATCATTTCACCCACATAGCATGTGCTAAAAAGTTGAGAGGGTTACGGCAAAAACTAGATGCACTTCGTGTACAAACTGGACAATCTCTTTCGAAGTATCAGGGTTTTGGACGAAACTCATCTGTTACAAAAGGATTTCAATTTTTTAAACATATTTGAACTCAATACTTTTTCTGCATTCAATATGCACCATTCAAAGCCACGTCATCACTTTTCAAACCTTTTCTGACTTCATTTGCTATTTTGCATGCATTTCATGATTTATTTTGAGCTAAGATGACCCTGAATTGAAAAGCACTACAAATGAACTCTGAAATGGTTGAAAGTTGGCATGGTATCATCATTTCACCCACATAGCATGTGCTAAAAAGTTGAGAGGGTTACGACAAAAATTGTATGCACTTCGTGTACAAAATGAACAATCTCTTTCGAAGTATCAGGGTTTCAGACGAAAACTCATCTGTTACAAAAGGCATTTCATTTCTTGACATGCAACTGCAGTGATATTCTAGATCAAAGCCATCATCGGAATAGTTGTGGAGAGAAAGTCTTCACTTTTTCTTCGCGTGTGTCCCTTGCTTATTGCGCCGTAACCATGGATAATCTTCATCGTTTAACAGGGTGCTTGGGTCAGCCTTCACTTTGAAGGGAGGAGTTTCATGAAACTTTTCATAATCTTTAGACATGTTTGTCTTGCCCTCCACTCCCACGATGTCTCTTTTCCCTGAAAGAACTATGTGGCGCTTTGGCTCATCGTATGATGTATTCGCTTCCTTATCTTTTCTTTTTCTCGGTTTGGTAGACATGTCCTTCACATAGAAAACCTGCGCCACATCATTGTCTAGGACGAATGGTTCGTCTGTGTACCCAAGATTGTTCAGATCCACTGTTGTCATTCCGTACTGCGGGTCTACCTGTACCCCGCCTCCTGACAGATTGACCCATTTGCACCGAAACAAAGGGACCTTAAAATCATGTCCATAGTCAAGTTCCCATATGTCCACTATGTAACCATAATATGTGTCCTTTCCGCTGTTGGTTGCTGCATCAAAGCGGACACCACTGTTTTGGTTGGTGCTCTTTTGATCTTGGGCGATCATGTAAAATGTATTCCCATTTATCTCGTACCCTTTGTAAGTCAATACAGTCGAAGATGGTCCCTGGCCAACGAGTATAGCTCATCTGCAACAGTGGTGTTACCCATGAGATGTGTTTGCAACCAACTGCCAAAAGTCCTGATGTGTTCACATGTAATCCAGTCGTCACACTGCTCCGGGTGTTTGGAGCGTAGAATATTCTTGTGTTCATTGACATACGGGGTCACCAAGGTAGAATTATGTAGAACTGTGTAGTGTGCTTGAGACCAAGAATAACCGTCCCTACATATTATTGAATTCACTCCTAGCGTGCCTTTTCCAGTCAGTCTCCCCTCATACCGCGATTGAGGGAGACCAACCGGCTTAAGGTCAGGAATAAAGTCAACACAAAACCCAATGCTTTCCTCTGTTTGATGGCCCATGGAGATGCTTCCTTCTGGCCTACCACGGTTACGAACATATTTCTTTAAGACTCCCATGAACCTCTCAAAGGGGAACATGTTGTGTAGAAATACAGGGCCCAGAATGCCAATCTTGTCGACTAGATGAACTAGGACATGCGTCATGATATTGAAGAAGGATGGTGGGAACATCAGCTCGAAACTGACAAGACATTGCACCAAATCACTCTTTAACCTTGGTAGGATTTCTGGATCGATTACCTTTTGAGAGATTGCATTGAGGAATGCACATAGCTTCACAATGGCTAATCGAACATTTTCCGGTAGAAGCCCCCTCAATGCAACCGGAAGCAGTTGCGTCATAATCACGTGGCAATCATGAGACTTTAGGTTCTGGAACTTTTTCTCTGCCATAATTATTATTCCCTTTATATTCGACGAGAAGCCAGACGGGACCTTCATACTGAAGAGGCATTCAAAGAAGATTTCCTTCTCTTCTTTGGTAAGAGCGTAGCTGGCAGGTCCTTCATACTGCTTTGGATCCATGCCATCTTTTTCGTGCACACGTTGCTGGTCCTCCTGTGCCTCCGGTGTATGTTTTGTCTTCCCATACACTCCCAAGAAGCCTAGCAGGTTCACGCAAAGATTCTTCGTCACGTGCATCACGTCGATTGCAGAGCGGACCTCTAGGTCTTTCCAATAGGGTAGGTCCCAAAATATAGATTTCTTCTTCCACATGGGTGCGCGTCCCTCAGCGTCATTCGGAACAGATAGTCTGCCAGGACCCTTTCCAAAGATTACTTGTAAATCATTGACCATATCAAGTATGTGATCACCAGTACGGAGGGCGGGCTTCTTCCGGTGATCTGCCTCACCTTTGAAATGCTTTCCTTTCTTTCGACATTGATGGTTGGTCGGAAGAAATCGACGATGCCCCAGGTACACATTCTTCCTGTATTTGTCCAAATATATACTTTTGGTGTTATCTAAACAGTGCGTGCATGCGTGGTATCCCTTGTTTGTCTGTCCTGAAAGGTTACTGAGAGCAGGCCAATCATTGATGGTTACAAACAGCAACGCTCGTAGGTCAAATTCCTCTTGTGCATGCTCATCCCACACACGTACACCTTTTCCATTCCACTGTTGTAAAAGTTCATCAACTAATGGCCTTAGGTACACATCAATGTCATTGCCGGGTTGCTTATGGCCTTGGATGAGCACTGGCATCATAATGAACTTCCGCTTCATGCACAACCAAGGAGGAAGGTTATACATACATAGAGTCACAGGCCATGTGCTATGCTTGCTGCTCTGCTCCCCAAAAGGATTAAGGCCATCTGCACTTAAACCAAACCATACGTTCCTTGGGTCACCTGTAAAGTCCCCCCACTTTCTCTCGATCTTTCTCCACTGCGACCCATCACCGGGTGCTCTCAACTTCCCGTCTTTCTTACGGTCTTCCTTGTGCCATCGCATCAACTTGGCATGCTCTTTGTTTCTGAACAAACGTTTCAACCGTGGTATTATAGGAGCATACCACATCACCTTGGCAGGAACCCTCTTCCCGGTGCGCTGGCCCTCAACATCACCAGGGTCATCTCGTCTGATCTTATACCGCCATGCACAGCATACCGGGCATGCGTTCAAATCCTCGTACTCACCGCGGTAGAGGATGCAGTCATTAATTAGGGCATGCATGTATCTTCTGCACCTCCAATCCTAGAGGGCAGACAACCTTCTTTGCTTTGTATATACTGTCGGGCAATTCGTTGTCCTTTGGAATCTTATTCTTCATTACTTTCAGCACCTTTTCAAATGCCTTGTCAGATACACCATTGTCTGCCTTCCATTGCAGCAATTCCAGTGTGGTACCGAGCTTTGTGTTGTCATCTTCGCAATTTGGGTACAACCCTTTTTTGTGATCCTCTAACATGCGATCGAACTTCAACTTCTCTCTTTCACTTTGGCATTGTCTCTTTGCATCAACAATGACCCGGCAAAGATCATCATCGGGCACATCGTCTGGTTCCTCTTGATCTTCAGCTTCCCCCCACTAGTAGAAAACGGGCCTTTAGTCCCGGTTCGTAAGGGCCTTTAGTCCCGGTTTTCCAACCGGGACTAAGCAATCTGGACTAAAGGCCTCCACTTTTAGTCCCGGTTGGATTACGAACCGGGACTAAAGGGGCTCCGCGTGGCAGCTTTCTGGAGCGGGGGCTGGAGGACCTTTAGTCCCGGTTGGTGTTACCAACTGGGACTAAAGGTATTTTTTTTAAATTAAATTTTTTTAGACATTTTTTTTATTTTTTTCCTGATTTTCAAATCTTTGAATTATTTGACAATTTAATCTCTAATCACCCCTCCTCACTGCTCTTGAATTATTTAACAATTTAATCTCTAATCACCCCTCCTCACTGCTCTTGAATTATTTGACAATTTAGGGCGTGTTCGGTAGCCCTCCGTGGTCGATAAATCCTTGACTCCAACTCCAGGAATCCAGCTCCAGCTTCTCACGATTGATCCCGGAGCTAGCGATCTGTTCGGTGTCACCGCTTCTCGCTCGCACGAGGGAGCGAATCTGAAGCCCATAAAATTGCCCCTTTGTGGCCCATCAGAACTAGGCTGCATGTCCAAAAGGTGTGGGAAAGATGGGCTGGGCCATAGGCCTGCTCGGGGACATGAGGGGGAACGATGCAGGGAGGGACAACTCGCGATGAGAGAAACAACTGGGAGCGAACCGGTACGAGAAGAATTCACTTCGCGGTGGCAGGGTCTGGTAATTATCTATCAACTCTCACATCGTAGTTTTGGAGGAGCTGCGATGTCCCAACTCCACGACTCCACCGATTTTGCACTATGTTTTTAGCCAGCTTCTCTCGAGTAAATCCTGGAGTGGAGCCGTTCGGTTGGACTCCTGGCTGGGAGTTAGAGGAGCTAGGAGTTGGAGGGGTACCGAACACGCCCTTAATCTCTAATCACCCCTCCTCACTGCTCCAGCGTGGAGCACTCATTCTAAATCGTCTAACTTCCCGACTGGTCACCCATCCTCTCACTGCTTCAACCCCAGCACGCTTAACTTTCGAGTTCTATCTCCCCTAGTTTCCAAGTCTGCCCTTGTTGTTTTCTTGACAATAGTAAGCTATCAATCCTATTAACCCATAGGTCTTGATGTCACATGATTTAATTTTTTGAATTCCAAACAATTATTAAAATAAACAACAATGATTAACAAACAACAATGATTAATTTAAAAACTCCAAAAAACTTCAAAAAAGGCAAAAATTTCAAAAAAAACTCAAAAATTCTCAAAAACAAAAAAACCGAAAAAACCAACATAATAAAAAGTTCAAAATAAAATAAGTAATAATAATATTGAATTTCAATGAAAATAAAATAAGTAATAATATTATTTTATTCATTTTTTGCCATTTATTCATTTAATATGGCCTAATTAATATCTTTAAATCTGTAAATCGAAATTCGACAAATAATATATCCATTATTATCAGAAAAATGTGAGGAATCCAAATATGACATCATTTATTTTTTTTAAAAAATAAAATTAATTTTTAAAAACTGAATTTTTATTCTTTTCGAATTTCAAAAATCTAAAAGAATTAAAAATGTTTTAAAAAAATAAATTACTTATTCAATCAATTTATGTTATATGTATCATATCAATCCTATTAAGCCCTTGAGCATGATGTCACACGTTTCACCTTTTGAGTTTGAAACTATTATTCTAAAAAACAATAATTATTTAGTAACACTAATATTTATTGAATAATTATTTAGTACACTAATATTTATTCGATGGCGGTTGCCATCGAAACCGGTTTCTCGTGCTAAACATTTTGATATATTAAACTTTTTTTTTCGACATCGTATGCAAAAGTTATAGCCGTTTTACTTTTTCATAACCCTTTTTTTAAACTTGTGCGTTCAACATGCACCATTCAAAGCCACATCATCAATTTTCAACCGTTTCCCACTTCATTTGCTATTTTTCATGCATTTATTGATTTTTTTGAGCTAAATGACCCTGAAATTGAAAAGCACTACAAATGAACTCTGAAAAGTTTGAAACTTGGCATGGTATCATCATTTCACCCACATAGCTTGTGCTAAAAAGTTGAGAGGGTTACGGCAAAAACAGGACGCACTTCGTGTACAAACTGGACAATCACTTTCGAAGTATCAGGGTTTCGGACGAAAACTCATTTGTTACAAAGGCATTTCATTTTTTAAACCTTATTTGAACTCTAGACTTTTTGTGCGTTTAACATACACCATTCAAAGCCACATCATCAATTTTCAACCCTTTCCCACTTCATTCTCTATTTTTCACTCATTTATTGATTTTTTTGAGCTAAATGACCCTGAAATTGAAAAGCACTACAAATGAACTCTAAAAAGGTTGAAACTTGGCATGATATCATCATTTCACCCACATAGCATGTGCGAAAAAGTTGAGATGGTTACGGCAAAAAATGGATGCACTTTGTGTACAAACTCGACAATCTCTTTCGAAGTATCATGGTTTCGGACGAAAACTCATCTGTTACAAAGGCATTTCATTTTTTTTTAAACTTATTTCAACCCCAGACTTTTTGTGCGTTCAACATGCACCATTAAAAGCCACATCATCAATTTTCAACCCTTTCCCACTTCATTCGCTATTTTTCATGCATTTATTGATTTTTTTTGAGCTAAATGACCCTGAAATTGAAAAGCACTACAAATGAACTCTGAGAAGGTTGAAACTTGGCATGGTATCATCATTTCACCCACATAGCATGTGCTAAAAAGTTGAGAGGGTTAGGGCAAAAACTGGATGCACTTCGTGTACAAACTGGACAATCCCTTTCGAAGTATCAGGGTTTCGGACGAAAACTCATCTGTTACAAAGGCATTTCATTTTTAAACCTTATTTTCACTCTAGACTTTTTGTGCATTTAACATGCACCATTCAAAGCCACATCGTCAATTTTCAACCCTTTTCCACTTCATTCTCTATTTTTCATGCATTTATTTATTTTTTGAGCTAAATGACCCTGAAATTGAAAAGCACTACAAATGAACTCTGAAAAGGTTGAAATTTGGCATGATATCATCATTTCACCCACATAGCATGTGCGAAAGAGTTGAGATGGTGACAGCAAAAACTGGACGCACTTTGTGTACAAACTCGACAATCGCTTTCGAAGTATCAGGGTTTCGGACGAAAACTCATCTGTTACAAAGGAATTTCATTTTTTTAAACTTATTTCAACTCCAGACTTTTTGTGCATTCAACATGCACCATTAAAAGCCACATCATCAATTTTCAATCCTTTCCCACTTCATTCGCTAGTTTTCATGCATTTATTGATTTTTTAGCTATAAAACTAAAAGAGCTAAACATAATCTGTTTTGACTAAAACACCTATTTCAAATAACCTAAAAATTACCAAATTGAATATAATGATAAAACACACTAATATTAAACAACAAGAAAAAGAATCACTCAAAAATCTATTTTCAAAGTAAAGTTATTCACAAACTAGTGATTCACACAAATTTCAAAGAATTCAAATTTAAACTATTCAAATTTGAAAACTACTGGCACTAACAGAAATTTTATAATTTTTGTGACCTAAAGCAAAAAGATTCACTCAAAAACTCTAAATATTTCGCTGTAAGTACAAACAAAAGAAAATAAATAAAGCAAAAAACAAAAAAAACTGGAAAAAGGGGGTGAGACCCATTAGTCCCGGTTGGTGTCTCCAACCGGGACTAAAGATAGACCTTTAGTCCCGGTTGGAGACACCAACCGGGACTAAAGATGGTGATACCCTTTAGTCCCGGTTGGTGTCTCCAACCGGGACTAAAGGTCCCATTCGAGCCGGGACTGATGCCTGTTGAGCCCCGTCCGGCGTCCTAGCCGCTCGAACCGGGACTATTGCTCCGATCCGGCTAGGACGAAATCCCTGTTTTCTACTAGTGCCCATTGCAGCATCACCGTATTCAGGGGGCGGATAGTTGTCATCATCCTCTTCTTCTTTGTTGTCTTCCATCATAACCCCTCTTTCTCCGTGCTTGGTCCAAACATTATAGTGTGGCATGAAACCCTTCTCAAGTAGGTGGACGTGAAGGGTTTTTGAGTTAGAGTAATCCTTCGTATTCCCACAGATAGTACATGGACAATACATAAAACCATTCTGCTTGGTTGCCTCAGCCACTTCGAGAAAATTATGCAGGCCCTTAATGTACTCGGAGGTGCGTCGGTCACCGTACATCCATTGCCGGTTCATCTGCGTGCATTATATAATTAAGTGTATCAAAAACCATTACAGAACATCATGAATAGAGAAGTGACCAAATGAATAGAAGCTCATCATCACATTAAAACCAAAGTATAGTAGTGACCAAAATAAATACATAAAGTTCATACATAGTTCTCATTAAACAACATATAGCTCTCTAGAGCATCTAATTAAAACATACGACGGTGGTGCCGACGACGAGATCGGCGCGGGCGATCGACGGTGGTGAGGACGGGGACGGGACAAGACGGACCACCAAACCTAGACAAATCTTGAGGAAAATGGAGCTTGGAGGTCGAGCTTGGAGAGGAGAAAGCTTAAGTGTGGCTCGGGCATTTCATCGAACACCTCATGTGCATAGGAGGTGAGAGCTAGAGCAACACACACCTGCACACGCCGGCCGGCCAAAAAACAGAGTGAGCAGGCAGGGGCGGGGGTATATATAGGCTTATCTTTAGTCCCGGTTGGTGGCCAGAACCGGGACAGAAGACCGACCATTGGTCCCGGTTCCAGCCACCAACCGGGACTAAAGGTGCTAGGCCAGGAGCGAGGCCCATTGGTCCCGGTTCGTGTCTGGAACCGGGACCAAAAGTGTCAGACGAACCGGGACCAATGGCCCCCGAGGCCCGGCCGGTGCCCTGGCCTCATGAACCGGGACTGGTGCACCCTTTGGTCCCAGTTCGTAAGTGAACCGGGATTAATGCCCTTATCCTGGCCTCAACCAAAGCCCTGTTTTCTACTAGTGTTGTTATATCCTGGTTTTTGGTTTATTTTGCTTTCTTTTTTTTGGATTTCTTTCCTTTTGGGATTTTTAAACCTTTTAACGTGAAATTAATTTTAAAGATCTCGACGTGATAAAACCTACGGAAAAAGCAGTTCATGATTTTTTAACCCAGTATAACCGACATCGCTTTTATACACGAGCATACACTTATTTCTATGAACGCACACATTCACATCCTATCCCTATGATCACCTCTGAAAGACTGAGCCGACACATCATCTTGAGATTGATAAAGTCAGCAGAGTCGGCTTCGTGGTCGACGTGAACGTCTCCTCCCACTAATTGCCCATCACGGAAGGCCTAAAATAAAATATGATCACCAATGTCAAGTCTGGGACATGAACTCTCGTGGACAGGGGTATCCATCCAACCACAACCACAAGTTGGCTCGCAATAGTTCATGATTTGGACACACGGTGTTAAACCATAAAATGCTTCGAAATAAACGAATATAAGAAAAAAATGCAAATTCCCAGGGAGACCCCTTAACTTATGGGCAATATTGGGCGCCGGCACACTGGCCCAAAATTTGGGCCGGTCGGCCCCCAGCCTTCCGATCCTTCCAGTTGTGAGCGTGCGGAGACACACGCGGCCAAGGTGGATTCTGCTCCACTACTACTTACCGACCAGAGGGGAGACCTGCTTCCCGTGGCTCCAGTCGGTTCTCAAATTACAAGTCCAGCCACGGTGAGGGAGCCGAAGAGATCCAAAGGCACCATTGATGGCAAGGGAATTGTGAATGCTGTGACAAAAAAATCTCCTGGCGGGCTCCTTTGAGGAGCGCCGCCGAGGCCAATGAGTGCTATGTGCTAGAACTATCGTGGTGTGGGCAAAGCCGCGACAGTGTGAGAGCTTCACGATTTCGCAAAGAAATTTGCCCCTACCGTGGTATGTATTGTTGAAACACAAATAAGTGGAGCACGTGTAGAAGCACTATCGAGTACTCTGGGTTATGATAACTCTTTTGCAATTAATAGTCAAGGTAGAAGTGGAGGAATAGGGATTTTTGGAATAATACGATAAGTGTTGAGATTTTGGGCGATTCTGTTTATCACATCGATGCAAAGATAGTGGAGAGTGGAAGTGACCCGTGGCGTTTGACCTGTGTGTATGGAGAGGCTCAGACTAGCCTTAGACACCAAACTTGGGATTTCTTGAAGGGATTATCATCTTACAGCTCTCTCCCTTGGCTTTGTATTGGTGACTTTAATGAAGTCTTACGTCCGGAAGAACATGATGGAGTGGCCAATCGAAGTAATGCGTAGATATAGGGATTTCGTGATGCTATTGATGTTTGCATGCTGGTAGATCTGGGCTACCAAGGACGGTTTTGGACCTTTGAGAAAAAGGTAGCTGGAGGTCCCTATATGAGAATCAGGCTAGACCGAGCTCTTGCATCGGCTGACTGAATGGCTCGCTTCCCAATGGGGCAAGTGACACACCTTACAGCTGCCTCTTCCGATCATGGGCCGATCCTTCTGCGCCTGGAGGAAGCCTTACCTCCCCAGAAACCAAACTTCCGGTATGAAGTAATATGGGAGTCTCACGAGTCCTGCCAGGATACAATCACATCGGGATGGAGTGAGGCACCAAGTGCAAATACTGTTGAGGGCATCCGTATCAAGCTTGCTGCATTGTCGAAAAACTTAACAACATGGGGTAATGACACCTTTGGTAGCGTCAGGAAGGAGATCAAACGGGCCAAGGCTGAACTCGAGTCGCTTCGAAATGCCACTTCAAGAACGTCTCCAACTCATTTGGAGTTGAAGCTCAATGAACGCCTACTCGAGCTATACCACAGAGAGGAGATAATGTGGAGGCAAAGATCTCGGATTGAGTGGCTATCAGCAGGAGATAGGAATACAATTTTTTTCCACTTAAGAGCAAGCATGAGGAGGAAAAAGAATATGATCCGGGCATTATCCAATGTACTAGGGGTTAGTGTAGATGACCCGATCCAGCTAAAACATATGGTAACTGAATTCTATGGCAATCTCTGCAGGTCGGAAGGGGTTCAGGGCGTGGAAGAAGTTCTTGCTCATGTCAACCGGAAGGTCACACCAGAGATGAACAATGCTCTTTGCGCCCCATATATAGAAGCGGAGGTTAAACAAGCTTTGTTTCATATGTTTCCCATGAACGCACCCGGCCCGGATGGCTACCCGGCACATTTTTATCAGTGTCATTGGGACGTATGTGGAGAAGAGGTGACTAAAGCCATCCTAAGAATAGTAAGAGGGGAGGAAAGTGCAGAAAGCATAAATGATACTATCCTTGTACTGATTCCCAAGGTACTTAACCCGGCTCTTCTATCTCAGTTTAGGCCTATTAGTCTCTGCAATGTGCTTTACAAAATTGCATCTAAAGTGGTCGCGAATAGACTGAAACTCATACTCCCGGACATCATTTCGGAAGAGTAGTCTGCCTTTGTCCCCGGAAGGCTTATAACTGACAATATCATATGTGCATATGAGTGTCTACACTTCATGAAGAGGAACAAATTAAAGTCCAACAGTTTCTGTGCTCTTAAGTTGGATATGATGAAAGCTTATGATAGGTTGGAATGGCCCTATCTCCAGGCCATCATGGGAAAGCTGGGTTTTGCACAACAATGGATTGATACGGTAATGAGTATGATCACGTCAGTCAGTTTTTCAGTTCTGTTTAATGGAGAGAAATTGGACCAATTCAAACCATCTAGAGGCATTCGGCAGGGAGATCCTATCTCCCCTTACATATTCTTGATTGCAGCAGAGGGCCTTTCGTGCCTTTTAAAAAATAGTTCTCAATCATCGGCGCTTGCTGGCATACAGGTGGCTCCCACGGCTCTGGCAGTGAATCACCTATTGTTTGCAGATGACAGTGATACGACTCCAACGTATCTATAAATTTTTATTGTTCCATGCTATTATATTATCTGTTTTGGATGTTTTATATGTATTAATATGCTATTTTATATTATTTTTGGGACTAACCTACTAACCTAGAGCCCAGTGCCAGTTTCTGTTTTTTCCTTGTTTTTGAGTATTGCAGATAAGGAATATTAAACGGAGTCCAAACGGAATAAAATCTTCGATATGATTTTTCTGGGACCAGAAGAAACCTACCAGACTTGGAGAGGGGGGCAGGAGACCTGCCGGGAGACGACAAGCTTGCAGGGCGCGCCCTAGGGGGGGCGCCCCCTGGCTTGTGGCCCCCTGGTAGGCCTCCTAACCCTAATATTCCTCCTATAAATTCCCAAATATTCCCCCAATACCAGAGAGAGCCACGAAAATACTTTTCCGCCGCCAGAAGCCTCTGTTCCCGTGAGATCCCATCTTGGGGCCTTTTTCGGTAATCTGCCGGAGGGGGATTCGATCACGGAGGGCATCTACATCAACTCCATTGCCCCTCCGATGATGCATGAGTAGTTCACCTCAGACCTTCGGGTCCATAGAGATGGCTTCTTATCTCTCTATGTTCTTCAATACCATGTTCTCCATGATCTTAATGGGGATCTATTCGATGTAATACTCTTTGCGGTGTGTTTGTCGAGATCCGATGAATTGTGGATTTATGATCAGCTTATCTATGAATATTATTTGAATCTTCTCTGAATTCTTATATGCATGATTTCATATCTTTGCAAGTCTCTTCGAGTTATTCATTCTGTTTGGCCAACTAGATTGGTAATTCTTGCAATGGGAGAAGTGCTTAGTTTTGGGTTCAATCTTGCGGTATCCTCACCCAGTGACAAAGTAGGGGTAGCGAGGCACGTATTTGTATTGTTGCCATCAAGGGTAAAAAGATGGGGTTTTCATCATATTGCTTGAGTTTATCCCTGTACATCATGTCATCTTACCTAATGCGTTACTATGTTCTTCATGAACTTAATACTCTAGATGCAGGCAGGAGTCGGTCGATGTGATGAGTAATAGTAGTAGATGTAGAATCGTTTCGGTCTACTTGATACGGATGTGATGCCTATATGCATAATCATTGCCTTGGATATCGTCATAACTATGCGCTTTTCTATCAATTGCTCGACAGTAATTTGTTCACCCACCATATTATTTTCCTTCAAGAGAGAAGCCTCTAGTGAAACCTATGGCCCCCGGGTCTATTTTCCATATTATATTTTCAGATCTATAAACCAAAAATACCAAAAATACTTTGCTGCAATCTTTTTACTTTTATTTTACTTTTCGTTTTCATAATCTTTTATATCTATCTCTATCAGATCTCATCCTTGCAAGTAACCGTGAAGGGATTGACAAACCCTTTATTGCGTTGGGTGCAAGTGTTTGATTGTTTGTGTGGGTGCATAAATTGGGGATTTGCTTGTACCTCCTACTGGATTGATACCTTGGTTCTCAACAACTGAGGGAAATACTTATCTACTTTGTTGCATCACCCTTTCCTCTTCAAGGGAAAACCAACGCAAGCTCAAGAAGTAGCAAGAAGGATTTCTGGCGCCGTTGCCGGGGAGGATACATAGCAAGTCAAGATCTACATCTAGCCTACCAAGTACCCATCACAAACTCATCTCTTGCATTTACATTATTTGCCATTTGCCTCTCGTTTTCCTCTCCCCCACTTCACCAATTTGCCGTTTTATTCGCCTTTTTCTCGCCGGATCTCTTTTTGTTTGCTTGTGTTGTCATGTGCCTTTTATTTGCTTGCATCTTCGCTTGCTAAAAATCTATTGATATGGATCCTCATACACTTGCTAATCTTTTCAAAAGACCAAATTATGATGAACCAATTGCTAGTGAGTTGAGTGCACTTGATTATCTCTATGAAGTTTTGTTTGAAAATCATGAATCTAAATTTTTTGATGAAGTGTTGAAAGAAGAAATTTATAAGGTGATTCATGATAGTCCCTTGAATGATGAGCATGATTGCAATGTTGCTAGTATGAATTCTCTAAATATCCATTATGCTTATGATATGCAAAGCCACAAGCTTGGGGATACTATGTTTGATGAAGATGATATTTTTTGTCCCCCAAGTTTTGATGAGAAAATTTATTATGATGATTGCATTCCTTCTATTTATGGTGATGGTGATGACACGTATGCTATAATGAGTAATGATAACCATGAAACTTATCATCATGATTTTAATTTGCAATGTGGTTATGTCAATCAAGTGTCTCATGATAGTTATTTTGTTGAGTTTGCTCCCACTACTATGGATGATAAGGAATTTGCTTATGTGGAGAGTAATGAAAATTCTATGCTTGTGAAATATGAAAAGAATGATTTATGTGATAGTTATATTGTTGAATTACTTCATGATGCTACTGAAATTCATTATGAGGGGAGAACATATGCTTGTAGGAATTGCAATAATATCAAGTTTCCTCTCTATGTGTTTAAAGTTTTGAAGTTATGCTTGTTTTGCCTTCCTATGCTAGTTGATTCTTGTTCCCATAAATTGTTTGCTCAAAAAATCCCTATGCATAGGAAGTGGGTTAGACTTAAATATGTTTTTCATGCTATTCATGATGCTCTTTTGCATATCTCAATTACTACTTTTTATGTGAGCATCATTGAAATCGTTATGCCTAGCTAGGGGCGTAAAACGATAACGCTTGTTGGGAGGCAACCCAATGAATAAATTTATTTTTTCTTTTTTTGTTTCTGTTATTGAGTGTTTTACACATTATTACCTCTGTATTAATTGTGTTTTATTGTTTTAATTAGTGTTTGAGCCAAGTAAGACCTTTGGGATGGTCTACGGTGATTGTTGATTTGATTTTGCTGAAAAACAGAAACTTTTGCGCTCAGTCCAGGAATTTTATAAATTCACCAGAGCGTCGAATGAGTCTGAAATTTTTACACTAGATTGATATACAAATTTACTAGATTTTACTAATGTTTCAGAATTTTTTGAGTTACAGAAATATTCGAAGTTTACAGATTGCTACAGACTGTTCTGTTTTTGACAGATTCTGTTTTCTTTGTGTTGTTTGCCTATTTTGATGTATCTATGGGTTGTATCGGGGGTATGAACCATGGAGAAGTTGGAATACAGTATATATTACACCAATATAAATAAAGAATGAGTTCACAACAGTACCTAAAGTGGTGATTTATTTTTCTTATACTAACGGATCTCACGAGTTTTCTGTTGAGTTTTGTGTTGTGAAGTTTTCAAGTTTTGGGTAAAGATTTGATGGACTATGGAATAAGGAGTGGCAAGAGCCTAAGCTTGGGGATGCCCAAGGCACCCCAAGACATATTCAAGGATACCAAAGAGCCTAATCTTGGGGATTCCCCGGAAGGCATCCCCTCTTTCGTCTTCAATCCATCGGTAAATTTACTTGAGGCTATATTTTTATTCACCACATAATATGTGTTTTGCTTGGAGCGTCTTGTATGATATGAGTCTTTGCTTTTTAGTTTTACACAATCATCCTTGCTGCACACATCTTTTGAGAGGGACACACATTAATCGTGAATTTATTAGAATACTCTATGTGCTTCACTTATATCTTTTGAGCTAGGCAATTTTGCTCTAGTGCTTCACTTATATCTTTTTAGAGCACGGTGGTGTTTTATATTATAGAAATTATTGAACTCTTGTACCTCACTTATATTATTTTGAGTGTCTTTAAACATCATGGTAATTGGTTTAGGTTATGAATTTAGTCCTAATATAATGGGCATCCAAGAGGGATATAATAAAAACTTTCATATAAAGTGCATTGAATACTATGAGAAGTTTGATTCCTTGCATATAGTTTTGAGATATAAAGATGGTGATATTAGAGTCATGCTAGTAAGTAATTGTGGATTGGTAGAAATACTTGTGTTAAAGTTTTTGATTCCCGTAGCATGCACGTATGGTGAACCGTTATGTAACGAAGTCGAAGCATGATTTGTTTAATGATTGTCATTCTTTGTGTGAGGGTCGGGAGCGCGCGATGGTTAACTCCTACCAACCTCTCCCCTAGGAGCATGCGTCTAATACTTTGCTTCGATAACTAATAGACTTTTGCAGTAAGTATGTGAGTTCTTTATGACTAATGTGAGTCCATGGATTATACGCACTCTCATCCTTCCACCATTGCTAGCCTCTCTAGTACCGCGCAACTTTCGCCGGTGCATTAAACCCACCATATACCTTTCCTCAAAACAGCCACCATACCTACCTATTATGGCATTTCCATAGCCATTCCGAGATATATTGCCATGCAACTTCCACCGTTCCGTTTATTATGATACGCACCATCATTTTCATATTGCTTTGCATGATCGTAAGATAGCTAGCATGATGTTTTCATGCCTTGTCTGTTTTTTGATGTCATTTGCTATGCTAGATCGTTGCACATCCCGGTACACCGCCGGAGGCATTCATATAGAGTCATATTTTGTTCTAAGTATCGAGTTGTAATTCTTGAGTTGTAAGTAAATAAAAGTGTGATGATCATCATTATTAGAGCATTGTCCCATGAGAGAAAAGGATGATGGAAGCTATGATTCCCTCACAAGTTGGGATGAGTCTCCGGACTTTACAAATAATAAAAGAGGCCAATGAAACCCAAATAAAAAAGAGAGGCCAAAGATGCCCACCAAAAAAAATGAGAGAAAAGAGAGAAGGGACAATGCTACTATCCTTTTCCACACTTGTGCTTCAAAGTAGCACCATGATCTTCATGATAGAGAGTCTCCTATATTGTCACTTTCATATACTAGTGGGAATTTTTCATTATAGAACTTGGCTTGCATATTCCAATGATGGGCTTCCTCAAATTGCCCTAGGTCTTCGTGAGCAAGCAAGTTGGATGCACACCCACTTAGTTTCTTTTTGAGCTTTCATACACTTATGCTCTAGTGCATCCATTGCATGGCAATCCCTACTCACTCACATTGATATCTATTGATGGGCATCTCCATAGCCCGTTGATACGCCTAGTTGATGTGAGACTATCTTCTCCTTTTCCTCACAACCTCCACCATATTCTATTCCACCTATAGTGCTATATCCATGGCTCACGCTCATGTATTGCGTGAAAGTTGAAAAGGTTTGAGAACATAAAAGGTGTGAAACAATTTCTTGACTTGTCATCGGGGTTGTGCATGATTGAAATACTTTGTGTGGGGAAGATGGAGACCATAGCCAGACCATATGATTTTGTAGGGATAACTTTCTTTGGCCATGTTATTTTGAAAGGACACAATTGCTTTGTTAGTATGCTTGAAGTATTATTGTTTTTATGTCAATATTAAGTTTTTGTTTTGAATCTTATGGATCTGAACATTCATGCCACAATAAATAATATTACATGGATAAATATGTTAGGTAGCATTCCACATCAAATATTCTGTTTTTATCATTTACCTACTCGAGGACGAGCAGGAATTAAGCTTGAGGATGCTTGATACGTCTCCAACATACCTACAATTTTTGATTGTTCCATGCTGATAATCCCCAAGTGCAAGGAATCATCGTAGCAATTTCCAAAGGTGGAAGTGATAAGTATGGAGTGTCGAACCCACAAGGAGCTAAAGGTAAGATCAATATTCTCTCAAGTCCTATCTGCCACTGATACGACTCTACGCACGCCGAACGTTTGCTTCCAACTAGGAACGAGAAATAAAACTACGTTGTGGGTATGAAGGGGATAGCTTTGCATGAAATCGGAGAACTAAAATATAAAAATAGGTGCTGTTATCATAAAGTTAGAATATATTACAATGTATTACAAACAGCGAGGGTGGAATAACGATGAGTCGGTGTGCGGAATTGTCCTAGGCAATTGTTAACAAGATCGGTAATCATTATTGCAATTTTATATGAGGGAGAGGCATAAGCTAACATACTTTCTCTACTTGGATCATATGCACTTATGATTGGAACTCTAGCAAGCATCCGCAACTACTAAAGATCATTAAGGTAAAACCCAACCATAGCATTAAAGCATCAAGTACCCTTTATCCCATATGCAACAACCCACCTACTCGGGTTTATGCTTCTGTCACTCAAGCAACCCACTATAAGCGAATCATGAACGTATTGCAACACCCTACAGCGGGAATCCTTCACGTGTGCGCGGCACGGAAGGCACCATAGGACAGCACCAAAGTAAAACATACAACTCAAACCAATCTAGATCATCAATCAACCCAAAGGACAAAAGTAATCTACTCAACCCATCATAGGATGGCAACACATCATTGGATCATAATATGTGGCATGAAGCACCATGTTCAAGTAGGGGATTACAGCGGGATGCGGGAGAGTGGACCGCTGAAAAGACATGAGGACGGTCATGAAGAAGGTGGTGTTGATGAAGACGATCACCACGGCGATGGTTCCCCCGGTGGCACTCCGGCACCACCGGGAGAGAGGGGGAGAGGGTCTCCCCCTTGTGCTTCCTCCTCCATGGCCTCCCCCCTGAGTGGGGAGAGGTTCTCCCTCTGGTCCTTGGCCTTCATGGCGATGATGGCCCCTCCGTCCACCTCCTCCATGGTCTCCGGTGAAGGTGACCCCCTCTGGCAGGGTGCCGGAGAGGGCCAAGATTGATCTTTCGTGCCTACAGAGACTTGCGGCGGCGGAACTTCCGATCTAGGTTTATTTCTGGAGGTTTCTTGATTTATAGGAGGTCTTGGCGTTGGAATCACGTCAGGGGAGTGCTCGAGGGGCCCACAAGCCAGGGGGGCGCGCCCTAGGGGGGGGCGCCCCCCAGGCTTGTGGCCTCATCGGTCACTTCCTGGCCCAGCTTTTCGCTCCAGTATTTTTTATATTTTCCAAAAATATTCTCTGTAAATTTTCAGCCCATTCCGAGAACTTTTATTTCTGCACAAAAACAACACCACGGTATCTCTGCTGAAAACAGCGTCAGTCCGGGTTACTTCTAATCAAATCATACCAAAATCATATAAAATTATTGCAAACATGGCATGAATACTTCATAAATTATAGATACGTTGGAGACGTATTAGCATCCCCAAGCTTAATTCCTGCTCGTCCTCGAGTAGGTAAATGATAAAAGAAATAATTTATGACGTGTGAATGCTAGCATGTGCACAAGTTTGATCAATGATAATTCCAATCACTTTTTCTAGCATCAATATAAACCATAAACAGTAGCTCATCTCATAAAACTTCTCATGATCAAGTAACAAGCTATTCACATGTTAAAGTATAGACCAGAAAGTTTCTTGAAAACTAACAAACCATATTCTTAGTCATCGAACAATTGCAATTCATTTTATTTTCAGGAAGGGTCTATGTAAGAGCTTTGATTTAGCAAATTCCACATACTCAACTATCATATAGTCTTCCATGACTATTGACACTCAAAGCATATTTTTAGAACAAATAGCATCCATCGAACACAGAGAAAGATATGGGCTTAATGTTTCGCCTCCCAACTTATTTATCATATAGATAATTGTCAACAATAATAATTCATGATCAAATATATTTGTGTGGATATATATGTCTAGATCATTCCCCAACACATGACGCTTGCCAAAAGAAAAAGGCGAAATATAGGAAGTGGTGAAGATCACCATGACTCTTGCATAAAGGTAAGTACTTAGAAAGTAAAAGATAGGCCCTTCGCAGAGGGAAGCAGAGGTTGTCATGCGCTTTTTGTTTTTGGATGTGCAAACCCTTAATGCAAAGGAACGTCACATTGTATTGCCCTTTGTGATAGCAACCTTTATTATGCAGTCTGTCGCTTTTATTTCTTTACCATCACAAGTTCGTACAACACTTATTTTCCCTTACAATAAAAGATCATACATATTTAGGAGCAATTTTTATTGCTTTTTGCACCGATGACAACTTACTTGAAGGATCTTACTCAATCCATAGGTAGGTATAGTGGACTCTCATGGCAAAACTGGTTTAAGGGTGTTTGGATGCACAAGTAGTATTTCTACTTGGTGCGGAAGTTTTGGCTAGTATGATGTGGAAGCAAGCATCACATGTTGGAGGATCCATAACAATATAACTTCTATACAAATATACCCAATCATAACTCATTAAGTTGTCTTCCTTGTCCAATTTTAACTAATTTGCTCAAGTTTGAAACTAATTAATGAGCTCACAAACATAGAAGATGTCCAAGATAGTATATTTATATGTGGAATCTCTCTTCCTTCAATATTCTTTCATGAATTGTTCAAGTGACCAATGTGGTGTTTGCTAACTTTCAATAAATTTTACCAGCTATACTTATTATGTGTGAAGTCATTACTCCCCATGGGATAAGTATATGAAGCATATTTAATTTCAGATTTATGATATTCAATTCATTCAACCAATTACTCATAGGATGTAAGTGAAGCATGAGAGTGAATGGCAAACTACTCCAAAAAGATATAAGTGAAGATCAATGCGTAGTCAAGTAGTTAGATAACCATGTGAGGACTCTCTTTCATTCAAAATTTCAGATCCAATGATTTTATTCAAACAGCAAGCAAAAGAAAAAATAGCACTCCAAGAATAGCACGCATCATGTGAACGAATAAAAATTTAGGCTCAACATAGGCTAACCGATAATTGTTGATGAAGAGAGGTGGGATGCGTAGCATCCCCAAGCTTAGATGCTTGAGACTTCTTGAAATATTCACTTGGGGTTCCTTGGGCATCCCCAAGCTTGAGCTTTTGTATCTCGTTCAATCCTCTCATATCATGGTTTCACCTGTTCTCAAAAACATCTTCCACACAAAACTTGAAAAGGACTCGTGAGATTGGTTAGTACACATAATAATAAATCAACTCTTTATGTACTGCCAAGACAAGTTGCATAATAATTTTAAAACATTAGGTACTGTATACTATCATCTCCACAATTTATATCTACCAATATAGGCTATGGAAACTATAGGATAAGTAGATAACGAAACTATGACAGCAATCTGTCCAAACAGAACAGTCTGTAGCAATTTATGAAAACAGTGTACTTCCATAACTCAAACAATTATGAAAATTTAGGAAATGCTAAGGAATTTATATTAAAATACTGTGTAAAAATTTCATAAACTTTCCACGTTCCAGTAAAATATGAAAATTCAAACACTACAGCAAAAGTTTCTGTTTTTTTTACACAGTACACATCAAACATGCAATGCAAGCATCCTAAGGCAATTCTTGGAAATTTTTATTGAAAAACAAGATTATGAATAACACCTAACAGAAAATAACAAAATATAATGACGATCCAAGCAAAGAACATATTATGTGACGAATAAAAATATAGCTCCAAGTGAGGTTACCGATAATGTTGAAGACGAAAGAGGGGATGCCTTCCGGGGCATCCCCAAGTTAAGAGCTTGAGTCTTCCTTGGATATTACCTTGGGGGTGCCTTGGGAATCCCCAAGCTTAGGTTCTTTTCACTCCTTATTCTCCTCATATCAGTGTCTCACCCAAAACTTGAAAACTTAAATCACACAAAACTTAATGGAACTTCGTGAGAAGGGTTAGTGTAATAAAGATAGATCATTCACTTAGGTACTGTCAAGACAAGATTCATAATAGTTCCCACATGATACCTACTGTATTCCCATAATTTATATCACTAAATATAAGCTATGAAAACACTAAAACAAGCAAACTATGCATGCAAAACAGAATTTGTCAAAAACAGAACAGTCTGTGAAGATCTGTAGTGTAGCCATACTTCCCTGTCTCTAAAAATTCTAAAAAATTAGGAAAATCTAGACAATTTGTTTATCAAGACTGTGTAAAAACTTCAGATCAAAATCATGTTCCAGTGAATTTACAAAATTCCTGGACTGAGAGCAAAAGTTTCTGTTTTTGCACAGAATCAAGTCAACTATCATCCACACTATCCCAAAGGCTTTACTTGGAACTTTATTGAAAACAAAAGCTGTAAAACATGATTATACAGTAGCTTAATCATGTGTACACACAAAAACAGAAAGTAAAAGTGTTGGGTTGTCTCCCCACAAGCGCTTTTCTTTAATGCCTTTTAGCTAGGCATGATGATTTCAATGATACTCTTCCACGCCTAATTCCGATGATAATTTTATTCATACTCTAAAAGATATAAGTGAAGTTCCTAGAGCATTCTATAATTAATATAGATTAACCAATATCCAAGCTCAAAATATATAAGTGAAGCACACGAAGCATTCTATAAAGCCATACTCAAAAGATTTAAGTGAAGCACAAAGAGCATTCTACAAAACCATACTCAAAAGATTTAAGTGAAGCGCATGAAGAATTCTACAAATCAATGAAGGACTATCTCATACTAGAATGGTGCATAAAAGGAAAAGAAAAACACTAAAGACGCATATCATGTGAACAAAACAAAAACCGAGGTATACCGATAATTGTTGAAGAATAAAGATGGGATGCCTTCCGGGGCATCCCCAAGCTTAAACTCTTGTCTCTCCTTATTCTTCTCATATCGATACCTTCTCGATCTTCGAACACTTCATTCACACAAAACTTAACAAAACCCTCGTGAGATCCGTTAGTATAATAAAGCAAAATACTACTTTAAGTACTGTTGTAAACTCATTCCAAATTCATATTAGCATTATATCTACTGTATTACAACTTCACCATGGTTCGTACCGCCCGATACAACCCATAGATTCATCAAAATAAGAGAACAACGCATAGAAAACAGAATCTGTCTAAAACAGGACAGTCTGTAGCAATCTGGAAACTTCGTATACTTATGTAACTCAAAAAATTCTGAAAATTTAGGAAAAATTAAAAAAAAATTGTATAGCAGTACTGTGTAAAAATTTCAGAAACTTTTGACGTTCCAGTAAGAAATGTAAATTCATGCACTACAGTCAAAGTTTCTGTTTTTGCACCGCAGAAAGCAAACAAGCAATCTAATCATCCTAAAAGCAAATCTTGGCACATTATTTTTATAATACAATGGATATATACAAGGGGATAATTATTTTTGAGAAGCTTCCATGAAAAATTCTACATTGTTTCCATGAGCATGAACACAAGTGTTCAAGGTCGACCCTCACTTCTCCAATGCACAACTTTCCAATCACTTCTCTTTTTGAAAAACTTCTTAGGCAAGAGACAAGTAATTCTTTTTGTATTTTTCATTATTTATTTTTGATTGTTTCACCCACAACTAAAGAAAGCAAAAAGGGAAAACAAAATATACTTAGTGAAGAAAGCAAACAAGCACACACGAGAATATCAACCCCACGCTATTGCTCCCCGGCAACGGCGCCAAAAAAGAGCTTGATAATCCCCAAGTGCAAGGAATCATCGTAGCAATTTCCAAAGGTGGAAGTGATAAGTATGGAGTGTCGAACCCACAAGGAGCTAAAGGTAAGATCAATATTCTCTCAAGTCCTATCTGCCACTGATACGACTCTACGCACGCCGAACGTTTGTTTCCAACTAGGAACGAGAAATAAAACTACGTTGTGGGTACGAAGGGGATAGCTTTGCATGAAATCGGAGAACTAAAATATAAAAATAGGTGCTGTTATCATAAAGTTAGAATATATTACAATGTATTACAAACAGCGAGGGTGGAATAATGATGAGTCGGTGTGCGGAATTGTCCTAGGCAATTGTTAACAAGATCGGTAATCATTATTGCAATTTTATATGAGGGAGAGGCATAAGCTAAGATACTTTCTCTACTTGGATCATATGCACTTATGATTGGAACTCTAGCAAGCATCCGCAACTACTAAAGATCATTAAGGTAAAACCCAACCATAGCATTAAAGCATCAAGTCCCCTTTATCCCATACGCAACAACCCACCTACTCGGGTTTATGCTTCTGTCACTCAAGCAACCCACTATAAGCGAATCATGAACGTATTGCAACACCCTACAGCGGGAATCCTTCACGTGTGCGCGGCACGGAAGGCACCATAGGACAGCACCAAAGTAAAACATACAACTCAAACCAATCTAGATCATCAATCAACCCAAAGGACAAAAGTAATCTACTCAAACCATCATAGGATGGCAACACATCATTGGATCATAATATGTGGCATAAAGCACCATGTTCAAGTAGGGGATTACAGCGGGATGCGGGAGAGTGGACCGCTGAAAAGACATGAGGACGGTCATGAAGAAGGTGGTGTTGATGAAGACGATCACCACGGCGATGGTTCCCCCGGTGGCACTCCGGCACCACCGGGAGAGAGGGGGAGAGGGTCTCCCCCTAGTGCTTCCTCCTCCATGGCCTCCCCCTGAGTGGGGAGAGGTTCTCCCTCTGGTCCTTGGCCTTCATGGCGATGATGGCCCCTCCGTCCACCTCCTCCATGGTCTCCGGTGAAGGTGACCCCCTTCGGCAGGGTGCCGGAGAGGGCCAAGATTGATCTTTCGTGGCTACAGAGACTTGCGGCGGCGGAACTTCCGATCTAGGTTTATTTCTGGAGGTTTCTTGATTTATAGGAGGTCTTGGCGTTGGAATCACGCCAGGGGAGTGCTCGAGGGGCCCACAAGCCAGGGGGGGCGCGCCCTAGGAGGGGGGGGCGTCCCCCAGGCTTGTGGCCTCCTCGGTCACTTCCTGGCCCAGCTTTTTGCTACAGTATTTTTTATATTTTCCAAAAATATTCTCTGTAAATTTTCAGCCCATTCCGAGAACTTTTATTTCTGCACAAAAACAACACCACGGTATCTCTGCTGAAAATAGCGTCAGTCCGGGTTAGTTCTAATCAAATCATATAAAATTATTGCAAACATGGCATGAATACTTCATAAATTATAGATACGTTGGAGACGTATCACATGCTATTATATTATCTGTTTTGGATGTTTTATATGCATTAATATGCTATTTTATATTATTTTTGGGACTAACCTATTAACCTAGAGCCCAGTGTCAGTTTCTGTTTTTTCCTTGTTTTTGAGTATTGCAGATAAGGAATATTAAACGGAGTCCAAACGGAATAAAATCTTCGATATGATTTTTCTTGGACCAGAAGAAACCTACCAGACTTGGAGAGGGGGGTAGGAGACCTGCCGGGAGACGACAAGCCTGCAGGGCGCGCCCTAGGTGGGGGGCGCCCCTGGCTTGTGGCCCCCCTGCAGGCCTCCTAACCCTAATCTTCCTCCTATAAATTCCCAAATATTCCCTCAATAGCAGAGAGAGCCACGAAAATACTTTTCCGCCGCCAGAAGCCTCTGTTCCCGTGAGATCCCATCTTGGGGCCTTTTCCGGTAATCTGCCGGAGGGGGATTCGATCACGGAGGGCATCTACATCAACTCCATTGCCCCTCCGATGATGCGTGAGTAGTTCACCTCAGACCTTCGGGTCCATAGCTAGTAGCTAGATGGCTTCTTCTCTCTCTATGTCCTTCAATACCATGTTCTCCATGATCTTCATGGGGATCTATTCGATGTAGTACTCTTTTGCGGTGTGTTTGTCGAGATCCGATGAATTGTGGATTTATGATCAGCTTATCTATGAATATTATTTGAATCTTCTCTGAATTCTTATATGCATGATTTCATATCTTTGCAAGTCTCTTCGAGTTATTGGTTCGGTTTGGCCAACTAGATTGGTAATTCTTGCAATGGGAGAAGTGCTTAGTTTTGGGTTCAATCTTGCGGTGTCCTCACCCAGTGACAAAGTAGGGGTAGCGAGACACGTATTTGTATTGTTGCCATCAAGGGTAAAAAAGATGGGGTTTTCATCATATTGCTTGAGTTTATCCCTCTTCATCATGTCATCTTACCTAATGCGTTACTCTGTTCTTCATGAACTTAATACTCTAGATGCAGGCAGGAGTCGGTCGATGTGTGGAGTAATAGTAGTAGATGCAGAATCGTTTCGGTCTACTTGATACGGACGTGATGCCTATATGCATAATCATTGCCTTGGATATCGTCATAACTATGCGCTTTTCTATCAATTGCTCGACAGTAATTTGTTCACCCACCGTATTATTTTCCTTCAAGAGAGAAGCCTCTAGTGAAACCTATGCCCCCCGGGTCTATTTTCCATATTATATTTTCAGATCTATGAACCAAAAATACCAAAAATACTTTGCTGCAATCTTTTTACTTTTATTTTACTTTTCGTTTTAGCAATCTTTTATATCTATCTCTATCAGATCTCATCCTTGCAAGTAACCGTGAAGGGATTGACAACCCCTTTATTGCGTTGGGTGCAAGTGTTTGATTGTTTGTGTAGGTGCATAAATTTGGGATTTGCTTGTACCTCCTACTGGATTGGTACCTTGGTTCTCAACAACTGAGGGAAATACTTATCTACTTTGCTGTATCAACCTTTCCTCTTCAAGGGAAAACCAACGCAAGCTCAAGAAGTAGCAGACAGCCTGCTGCTTTTCAAGACTAGTGTTGAGGGGGCAAACGAGGTTTCAAACCTGCCAAGTGCATATTGTGCAGCGCCAGGACAGAGAGTTAACAATGATAAGTCCTTGATCTTTTTCAGCAAGGGGTGCCCTGATAACCTCCGACAAGTTATAAAGGACAAAAGTAATCTACTCAAACCATCATAGGATGGCAACACATCATTGGATCATAATATGTGGCATAAAGCACCATGTTCAAGTAGGGGATTACAGCGGGATGCGGGAGAGTGGACCGCTGAAAAGACATGAGGACGGTCATGAAGAAGGTGGTGTTGATGAAGACGATCACCACGGCGATGGTTCCCCCGGTGGCACTCCGGCACCACCGGGAGAGAGGGGGAGAGGGTCTCCCCCTTGTGCTTCCTCCTCCATGGCCTCCCCCCCTGAGTGGGGAGAGGTTCTCCCTCTGGTCCTTGGCCTTCATGGCGATGATGGCCCCTCCGTCCACCTCCTCCACGGTCTCCGGTGAATGTGACCCCCTCCGGCAGGGTGCCGGAGAGGGCCAAGATCGATCTTTCATGGCTACAGAGACTTGCGGCGGCGGAACTTCCGATCTAGGTTTATTTCTGGAGGTTTCTTGATTTATAGGAGGTCTTGGCGTTGGAATCACGCCAGGGGAGTGCTCGAGGGGCCCACAAGCCAGGGGGGGCGCGCCCTAGGAGGGGGGGGGGCGCCCCCCAGGCTTGTGGCCTCCTCGGTCACTTCCTGGCCCAGCTTTTTGCTCCAGTATTTTTTATATTTTCCAAAAATATTCTCTGTAAATTTTCAGCCCATTCCGAGAACTTTTATTTCTGCACAAAAACAACACCACGGTATCTCTGCTGAAAATAGCGTCAGTCCGGGTTAGTTCTAATCAAATCATACCAAAATCATATAAAATTATTGCAAACATGGCATGAATACTTCATAAATTATAGATACGTTGGAGACGTATCACATGCTATTATATTATCTGTTTTGGATGTTTTATATGCATTAATATGCTATTTTATATTATTTTTGGGACTAACCTATTAACCTAGAGCCCAGTGTCAGTTTCTGTTTTTTCCTTGTTTTTGAGTACTGCAGATAAGGAATATTAAACGGAGTCCAAACGGAATAAAATCTTCGATATGATTTTTCTTGGACCAGAAGAAACGTACCAGACTTGGAGAGGGGGGTAGGAGACCTGCCGGGAGACGACAAGCCTGCAGGGCGCGCCCTAGGTGGGGGGCGCCCCTGGCTTGTGGCCCCCCTGCAGGCCTCCTAACCCTAATCTTCCTCCTATAAATTCCCAAATATTCCCTCAATACTAGAGAGAGCCACGAAAATACTTTTCCGCCGCCAGAAGCCTCTGTTCCCGTGAGATCCCATCTTGGGGCCTTTTCCGGTAATCTGCCGGAGGGGGATTCGATCACGGAGGGCATCTACATGAACTCCATTGCCCCTCCGATGATGCGTGAGTAGTTCACCTCAGACCTTCGGGTCCATAGCTAGTAGCTAGATGGCTTCTTCTCTCTCTATGTCCTTCAATACCATGTTCTCCATGATCTTCATGGGGATCTATTCGATGTAATACTCTTTTGCGGTGTGTTTGTCGAGATCCGATGAATTGTGGATTTATGATCAGCTTATCTATGAATATTATTTGAATCTTCTCTGAATTCTTATATGCATGATTTCATATCTTTGCAAGTCTCTTCGAGTTATTGGTTCGGTTTGGCCAACTAGATTGGTAATTCTTGCAATGGGAGAAGTGCTTAGTTTTGGGTTCAATCTTGCGGTGTCCTCACCCAGTGACAAAGTAGGGGTAGCGAGACACGTATTTGTATTGTTGCCATCAAGGGTAAAAAAGATGGGGTTTTCATCATATTGCTTGAGTTTATCCCTCTACATCATGTCATCTTACCTAATGCGTTACTCTGTTCTTCATGAACTTAATACTCTAGATGCAGGCAGGAGTCGGTCGATGTGTGGAGTAATAGTAGTAGATGCAGAATCGTTTCGGTCTACTTGATACGGACGTGATGCCTATATGCATAATAATTGCCTTGGATATCGTCATAACTATGCGCTTTTCTATCAATTGCTCGACAGTAATTTGTTCACCCACCGTATTATTTTCCTTCAAGAGAGAAGCCTCTAGTGAAACCTATGCCCCCCGGGTCTATTTTCCATATTATATTTTCAGATATATGAACCAAAAATACCAAAAAATACTTTGCTGCAATCTTTTTACTTTTATTTTACTTTTCGTTTCAGCAATCTTTTATATCTATCTCTATCAGATCTCATCCTTGCAAGTAACCGTGAAGGGATTGACAACCCCTTTATTGCGTTGGGTGCAAGTGTTTGATTGTTTGTGTAGGTGCATAAATTTGGGATTTGCTTGTACCTCCTACTGGATTGGTACCTTGGTTCTCAACAACTGAGGGAAATACTTATCTACTTTGCTGTATCAACCTTTCCTCTTCAAGGGAAAACCAACGCAAGCTCAAGAAGTAGCAGACAGCCTGCTGCTTTTCAAGACTAGTGTTGAGGGGGCAAACGAGGTTTCAAACCTGCCAAGTGCATATTGTGCAGCGTCAGGACAGAGAGTTAACAATGATAAGTCCTTGATCTTTTTCAGCAAGGGGTGCCCTGATAACCTCCGACAAGTTATAAAGGACACTCTGCAGGTTCAAAATGAGTCGCTGAGCGAGAAGTACTTAGGTATGCCAACTGATGTGGGGCAGTCAAAGAACGGAACTTTCAAGTATCTTAGGGATCGAGTCTGGGAGAAAGTAAAAGGATGGATGGAAAAACTCCTGTCTGCTGCAGGCAAGGATGTGTTAATCAAGTCGGTGGCCCAGACGATCTGAATATACTCCATGGCTTCCTTCAGGATACCCAGGGGCTTATGTGAGAGCGTGACTTCAATCATTCGTCAATTCTGGTGGGTAGAAAACGTGGCAAGAGGAAGCCCTGCTGGGTTGCGTGGGACTTGATGACATGTCCGAAGAACCTAGGCGGGTTGGGGTTCAGGGACATGGAGATTTTTAATCTTGCCCTGCTGTCGCGACAGGCCTGGAGGATTTTGAATGAACCTTCTTCATTAAGTGCCCGCATCCTCAAGTCTGTTTACTTCCCATCGTGTTCGATCCTGGAGGCCGAACTGGGGACTCATCCTTCTCAGATCTGGCGTGCCATACTCGACGGGCGGGATATCCTGGCCCAGGGGGTGATTCGAAGGATTGGTGATGGCACTACAACGGGTGTCTGGAGCCATAACTGGATACCGAGGACTGGTATGATGAAGCCAATCACTTCTCTGGTGGCTGATCCGCCGCCGTGGTGTCGAAGCTCATTGATCACACGACGGTATCATGGCTTGAAAATCAGATAAGACAAGTTTTTGTACCAGTCGACGCTGAAGCAATATTGCAAATACCTCTGTGCACACGCCAGGTAGATGACTTCTGGGCTTGGAACGAGGATGCAAGAGGACGTTTCTCTGTGCTTGTAGCCTACAGAATGATCATCAGAACAAAGCTCGCTCGTGAAGCATGGCTGGAAGAGAGGGAGGACCCTTCTAACTCTGCAGCTTTGTCCCAAGGCTGGTTATCCCTATGGAAAACCCCGGTACCACCGAAGCTCAAGGTCTTTGCTTGGCGGCTGGCCCAACATTCCCTACCGACTGGTGATGTTCTTCACCGTAGGAATATGGCAACCTCACGGGTGTGTCCCCTCTGTGGGTCGGAGGATAGCTGGCGTCATTCCCTGATAGAATGCAATGCATCTAGATGTGTGTGGGCTCTGTCTAATGAAGAATTGGTGGAGCATATGATTATGACATGGGTAGACGATGCTAAACTATGGCTGTTCACAATGAGCGACTCTCTACCAGCTGACCAGTTCATATTGATGATAGTCACACTTTGGGTCATTTGGAGTTCTCGATGAAAGGCAATCCATGAGGATATCTTTCAAACTCCTTTTGCCACTGACAAATTTATAGCTTCATACATGGAGGACATCAAGTTCATGCAGAGTAAGAAGGAAGGGCCACATGTGATAGCAGCACCGAGGACTACTCATTGGGTGAAACCGCCGGAGGATAAAGCGAAGATAAATGTCAATGCAGCTGTATCAAGGCATGACACTTTTGGTGCAGTTGGAGCTTTATGCAGGAATTCATCGGGAGCGTTTCTAGGGGCGTCGGCAGTGGTCTTTAAGGATATTCGGGACCCTCCAACTCTGGAGGCTCTCGCCATTAGGGAGGCTCAGGCCCTTGGGGAGGACCTCTACGTGCAACAAGTGCTAATTGCTTCAGACTGCAAAGTGGCCGTCGACTCAATCAAGGATGGAAGTATGGCAAATTATGGAGCAATAATTAAGGAGATAGTAGCTAGGGCTAGTAGTTTTTCTTCTTGTGTTTTTAGCCATGAGTATAGAACCTCAAATGTGGAGGCTCATAATCTCGCAAAGTATGCTTTGTCATTAGGGTTTGGTCGCCATGTGTGGTTAGGCCAACCCGGAGATCTTTTCTTCGTCCCTGTAAACATTGTAACGTAGTAATAAAGCTTTGTGAGATCCTCAAAAAAAAAAGTTGTAGCCGTCTGATCGAGCTTCTCGCACGCGTTCGTCTTCCTCCCGATGCAAAATATGTTGTAACGCCTCGTCGCCCCTTTCTCCCCCTGGCCTCCTGCTTGCAGCTTCGCGTGCTGGCTCGCCGGCGTCGTCGCCGCTCACCGGCTTGGTGATTGTCTCGCCGGTGCCCCGTGTGGTTCTGCCCTCCTATGCAACAAAATGTGCTGTTGGTTCCAGCAAATTAACTCACAGGTCATAGCATCGTCATTGTTTCTTCATTGTAACCGGTTGTAGCAACTGCGACTGTCGGCCGCAGCTCGCCATGGCCGCTTGTAGCTTCCACCGACGCCGGTTATAGCTTGCACTAACGCCTGTTGTAGCGAAAAATACATTGTCGCAGGGGTCGGGTCCGCATCATCATCGTGAAAACAGTTGTGGCATTAGTCGACGAGCCACACCCGTTTGTAGCTCCGGTGTACGTGGTTGTAGCATCTCCCTTAACTCATTGTAGCTCCTGCGACACACAATTGTAGCACGGCGGCACCCGACTAAAACTCTGGCGAACTCGGGTTGCAACTCCGACGAACGTGGATGTAGCTTTTTTGGTGAACAATTGTAGCATTTGTCGACACACCTTGCTGGTTGTATAGTTCCATATTTTACTTCCGTACGGTATAATTTTTTATGTTACATTAGTTTGTACGTGTTTATTCTGACGCCATTTGTGATATGTGCAGTGATGGCACTTAAACCAAAGACATGGAAGGAGATACCAAGTCTAGTCCGTGAGCGGAGGAAGGCCGCTCGAGAAGCCAGGAAGCGCCAACAATCCACCATGCAGGAGTAAACAGGTCGGAAACCACATAGAAAGGGCGTGGATTTTGATTGCTCTGAACAATGTACAAGATTATGTCATGACTGTGATCAATCGGCTTTGTTGAGCTTTGGCCTCTACCTTGTTGAGATATTTGTAATGCGAATCAAATTATGTCTTTGTGGGTAATTGTTTCTCCATTATTTTTTTACTTTCGTATGGTACAAATTATGTTACATTAGTTTGTACGTGTTTGTGCTGACGCCATTTGCGATATGTGCAGTGATGGCACTTAAACCGAAGACATGGAAGGAGATACCAAGGCTAGTCCATGAGCGGAGGGAGGCCGCTCGAGAAGCCAGGGAGCTCCAGCAATCCGCCATGCAGGAGTAAACATGTCGGAAACCACATAGAAAAGGGCACGGATTTTGATTGCTCTGAACAATGTACAAGATTATGTCGTGACTGTGATCAATCGGCTTTGTTGAGCTTTGGCTTCTACCTTGTTGAGATATTTGTAATGCGAATCAAACGAGTTTCGCCGGTTCAGTAGAAGTTAGGATAATATACTCACATGTGTGTCTGTGAGCTATCTACGTATCCATCTGTTTTTGCTTTTTGCTTAGTTAACTGAGAAGACACTGGCCTTTAACTTGTTCAATAAACTTTTTCAACCGTGGCTTTATCTGTGGATTTTCTTGGATGATAGGCCTAATCCCTGATTGTTGCTCTGCTCTGCTCTGCTCTGCTAGGGGAATGGCCTGTGATTGCTTCTACAACTGAACTGTTGGGGCCTGCGGTGTAGGGCGACTACTGCTTGGCGTCGAGTCAAGCATCTCTGAATCAACATCCTAGGCCGAGACGATCTCATCTTGATCTGGTTTGCTGCTGCCCAGCCAAGCGAGGAAAACAGGGAAGAAACAACTTAGAAAGGGCATGGTAGTTTATTTTATTTTGCTTCAGAAATTGTACCAATTTATGTCATGATTGTTATCCACTCCGTTAAACTTTGACTTTTATCTTGTTCAAGATTCAGATACTTGCCAGGTTTAGTAGAAGCTGGGGTATGGGATGGATGTCATCATCTCTGGATGGATGTGCAGTTGAGAAACTTATGAAGAGCAACAGTTTAATTGCTCTGCTCTGCGGAGGAATGAATTTCAGTTTCTGAATTTGTGAGCTACTAGCCCTATGTAGTATCTAGTATCAGAGTCGTTTATTTAGTTGAGAAGACGCACACAATTGACCATCTTAATGTGTTCAGAACACGTGCTATTTGATAAACTTTGCTGTCTGTGATTGCCTCTGCACTGTGGTCGCCCTCACTGGACAATTGTCGGGGCCTGCAGTGCACTGTGACTGCTTGGCGTCTAAGTCGAGCTGCATCGCTGAATCACATCCGAGGCCAGCCAAGACGATCTATCTGATCTGGATTTGGTTTGCTGCTGGCCCTTTGGGTGGATCAGCAACAGTTTAGTCTTCAGTTTCGCCTGTCTGATATCCGAATAACTTGTTGGCTGCTTACGAGGAAGGACTTAAGATGCAGGAACCAAAAGAGCAGGCTGAGGATGTTGAGTAGTATATAATGTGCCCCCTCTGTGCCTTAATATAAGACGTTTGATTACTTTTGGCACAGCTTCGGTTGATGGTTTCATTGGTTTGAATGCTAATCTTCTCAAGGATGAATTTACTCTTGGTGTGTTTCTTACTGGTAAGTTTCTCTTACAGCCTGCCTCAGTTAGCTCTTTGCTTTTATAGACTACTAGTGTTATTAGTAATGCTCTGTTATTGGTAATCCTCTGGTGTGCCGCACTAGCAGCCGGGAGGCATGCATGCTTCGGTGGAATCAATATTGATTAATTGTTAGGTACGAATTCAGTTACTACATTTTTTTAACCTAGAAATATGTATTTTAGACCCTGTTACATGTTGTGCCATGCATGCCTATTTACAGAATGCTTATGCATGCAGCATGCTTGTACATTGGCTAGATTTGCACATGTTTACTGAAGCTGTTAGCATAACCGTGACCAGACTAGATTAATATTGCTTTTTAAAAATTCGAAGTTAATCATCTAATCAATTAGTTTGTCAACATGAAGCATTGAATTTTTCTCTTGAGTTTTGCTCTGTTGATGTGCTGAATTTTGGAGAGATTTCTGCATAGGGGCATGATTGTAATCTACCTTCTTTGTTGAATTTTAACTTTATTATCTTGTTCAGATATACTTGTAGTGCCGATGGGTTCTTCTCCTTCAACAGTTTCACAGGTTTATTAGAAGAAGCTGGGATACATGCTGTTATTTGTGAGCTATCTATGTATCTGGTTTTGGTGCCGTTACTTAGTCGAGAAGACATTCAATTTTCACAAGAGTAACTAATGAAGCTATAACTTGTTGCGAAACATTCTGCACTCTGCATTTTGGAGGCCTGTTCGAAGGAACATGCTGTGAGTTTTCTGGTAGTGTTTTACTGTGCTGTTATAGATTTTATTTGAATGGTGATCTCTTTCATTAGCTGTTTTAGCATTCTTGTTTTTTTCTGAATCTGTGAGCACTCCCTATATATTTCTTGTAAAACCATATGGTTCCTTGCAGTCGACCTGTTCCCTAGTACGTATTGTGAGTAACGCATTTAGCAGTTTTCTGATCTCGTGTTATTATGTCGAGAGGCTATTTATTGTCAGAGGCCATGGCAAACAACGTTAAGGACACCCATGGGTGGATCTGAGGAACTTGGCGGCATATTTGGGAGCTCGACTGTCCAGCGAAAGTACACCATTTCGGGCAGAGGGGTTGATGTTGATACTAGGCGCGTCGTCTGTTTCAGCTGGTCATTCGGTTTGCATGGTGTAGGGTGGTTAAGTAGCAGTAGCAGCTGTGGCTTTCATGTTGGAGGATGAGCACTAGTTGACTGCGATGGCCCTGTGAGAAACGGGTGAAGACAGACAATTGCAGTGCCCCTGTTGCTGAACACTATGTCTGTCTGCGGAGGGATTTCAGTTTCAGATTCGACGGCGCCAAACAATTTTGTCCTTCAGCAATTTCTCAGGTTTAGCAGAAGCTGGGACCTATACTCAGATTTGTGAGCTATCTATTTATGTATCTAGTATTTGCATCGTCATTATTCGGTTGAGAAGACATTGGCATTTCACTTGTTCAAGAAACTTTTTCAACTATGGTTTCATCTGTTTCAGTGCAGATAGTCAGCTGATAATGCTGGTTAATGTGGATTTATTGGCGAGGTGTCGTCAAACCATCCATTTGGCAAGAGCAGTTAAAGCTCCAGCATTTAAACAGGGGACTGTACTGTACACGTATTAATATTGGTTAATTCTTAAGACGAGTTTGGCTTTGACCAGAATATTTTCGATCTTGATGCAGGAAGGGAAAGTGGCAAGCAGCAGCTAGCAGCAGTGCACGGCCATGGTCATAATACGTACTTCAGACCAATTTAAACAGGGGACTGAACATTCAGCACTGCACCCGGAATATTCAGATGTTTCGCTGATCAGAGTCTGATTGGGCTTGATAGATAGCTGCAGAACCCAACCCTGGGATTGCCTGCTGAAAATGAATAAGTATATATGTTTGTCTGATGAGAAGGATTAGCGTCGATACAGTCTGTCTATGTAAGAGCATGTGTGCTCAGGCTGAACCTTAGCGATTCTGCATGTCATACTCTGCTGAAGTTTGGATAAATTTCCAGATAGAGGCAGGCATGTTGCCTCCGTGCTTTCTTTCTTCAACAAGGCAAGGATACAGATTTTTAGTCCTAGGTAAACGGCTTCCTGTAGTTAGTGTCTGTTAGTTAGGGCGCGTTGTTTCCAATGTTTATTTTTATTTATGTTTTTGTGGGTAATTGTTTCTTGTGTTTATTTATGTTAATCAGTCTGTCCTCTGCTTTTATAGTACTGTCATTAGTAATGCTGTTGACCCCCACACTGTCTGCTCCCGAGCACCGTGAGGTACAAAGTCGCCGTCACCTTCAGGAGCTGCCGACGGAGAGGAAAGGCCGTTCTGAGAGGAAAGCCTTGTTTCTCTGCAATGCATGTACTAGCAGCACTGTAACCTGTTTGTTCAGTTCATTAAACTGAAGCACCTCCTGGTATGTGCAGTGAAAGAATTCAAACCACTGAAACCGAAGACATGGAAGGAAATACCGAGGCTAGTCCGTGAGCGGAGGGAGGCCTGCCGGAGCTGAAGGTCATTCAGCCTTTTTTCATGGAAAATCTCGAGCCCAGCAGGAAAGCCGTTTTGCTTGGCGTTCGTTGGATGAGAAAGGTTTGGTGGCGAGGTGAGTTTTGCTTGGCTGTTTTTGTTAATGGACGGAATATTGTTGTTTTGAACTGGTTTTTGCTTCTCTACGTAATGCCGCAGTAGAAGTGGACCTGTTAGTTCGAGCTACCACCTACTCTGTTTTTTCTTCGCTTGTTTTAGTATGATCACTGAGTGGACCTGAAGCTAAAAGCAGTCCCATCAGCAGTGAAAGAACAACTTCCTAACCGAATAAAAAGTTTCTGAAGTCAAGCCTAGCAGCCTTGCCATGATAAGTAGTCCAGTCTAAGAAGAAAGTGTTGTGATAATAAAAAATACTAGCCGAAAAAACAGTTCCATTCGAATACTCTGCTGCGAGAAAGAGGTAGATCTTATTAATCAGAGACTGGCTGTTGGGGATATAACCCCAACGCTTATATTACATTGGAGCGACTGGAACAAGGTGACTGCGGGCACCTAGTTATCCATGCGGATGATGCAGCGGATGCCCTCCCCCTTGGCCATGAGGTCAAAGGCCTTGTTGATCTCCGAGAACGGTACGCTGTGCGTGATGAACTTCTCCACCTCCAGTTCCTGAGCATAATAGCAAGTTGTTAGTGTGAGCATCGAGTTCTTCACGATGTCGCATTTTGATGTATGCTGACTTTGGAAATGGGGCGGCATCCAGCATATCTCAAGTCGTCGCGAGCATTGATCAAGCTATGTCAAAACTGTTTACCTTCTTCATGTACATCTCCACAACATTGGGCAGATCAGTGCACGGCTTGAAGTTACCAAAGAAGGCGCCCTTGAGAGTCCTCTCGTTCAGGAAGTTCATTGGGTGGGTCTTGAATTCGGCGTCCTTGTGCGGCACACCGACCAGCACAGCGACACCCCAACCCTGTATACAGATAGAAGATTTAATTTAATGATTCCATCTAAGAGAGAGGAGACGATGCAAATGATCATATTTTAAGTGGATGACTGATGTCTTGAAAAGTCATACATCATGAACACATTCAAATGCTTGTATCATAGCACTGATATTGCCGGTGCATTCAACACTGCGGTCAACTCCCCCGTTCGTCATCTCAGCGAGTACCTAAAGCATCATATCATAAAGTTGTATGTTATGGTCGTGAAGCATAACGAATACTACTTCGCCTAATGTGAAGAAACAAACCTCTTGAACTGGCTTGCTGTGGTCTTTCGGGTTCATAAATTCTGTGCAACCAAATTTTCGAGCTGAACATTGACAAAATAGAAACATTAGTGGTAACTTCTCAAAACAACAAAATAAACTCAAGATTTGGTAAAATCAGGAGTGTTATATTTACCCTCTTCAAATCTGTTGGCGTTCAGGTCAACACCAATGATCCTTGATGCTCCTGCAATCCTTGCACCTTCTGCTGCCTAAATATATAAATACAAATATGAAGGGCAAATATATAGATGCATACCGATAGCAATTGTAGGACAATCCAGAGAAGAGTCAGGAAACTTACAGCAAGGCCAACTGCTCCTAGCCCAAATATCGCCACCGTCGAACCCTTGGGCGGTTTTGCAACATTAATGGACGCACCGAGACCTACAAAAAGAATGACGACTCAGCATCACAAGATAAGATGTTGGCATAACAAGAATACTACAACAACAATACAAGTCAACTTACCAGTGGAAATACCACAGCTAAGAACACAGACTTTATCAAGGGGAGCCTCAGGGTTGATCTTGGCAACACAACCAACATGCATGACAGTATACTCACTGAAGGTTGAAGTCCCTACGAAATGGTAAATCGGCTTCCCGTCAATAGAGAAGCGGGACTTGCCATCGCCGATCATCACACCTCTGTCAGTGTTGATCCTGAGCAGATCACACATGTTGCTCTCTGGAGACTTGCAATGTGGGCATTCCTTACACTCCCCAGTGAACACAGGGAGGACATGATCACCAGGGGCAACCTCAGTCACACCCTGTCCAACACTCTCCACTATGCTGTTGACATTAGTAAGTTAAGTGACGTGCGACAGATAAATTTGGCTAGAAAATCTATATAAAAGGAAGATACATGCAACATGGTCTTATGATTGATTGCTTCACATGCTTTGTCTTTAGGATCACATAAACATATTGTACTACGTTGACATATCCTTTCTCAAAAAACAATTAGCATAACTGAAAGCAAGTACACCAAAGAAGGTAGGTAGTTCAAAAAGCATACCCTCCAGCTTCGTGACCGAAGACCCGAGGGAAGACCGGAGTCTGCCCCTAACCATCGGAAGCCACAGAGGGACAAGTCAATGAAACATTTGGTGTGCGATGTAATTTACTTGACGAGAAGCAAATGGCATGCATACCTTGGCCTCCCAGTAGTAGACATCTGTGTGGCAGAGGGAGGTGAAGAGGATCTTGATGCGCACCTCCATGGCCTGCGGCGGCGCCACCTCCACCTCCTCCATTGACAGCGGCTTCCCAGCCTCCCATGCCACCGCCGCTGCAACAGCGGATCCAATGGAAGGTCATCAAACTGAGACGTAGAGTATCTACTCGCAAGCTCATATGCTCTCCTAGATAAACCTTACATTCGAAAACATAAAAAATATCTGATTTTTTTGTGGCAAACCGGAGTGCATGCCAAAATTCATCACGAAATCACATTGGTGGAAGGCGTGAAGAAATAAAGAAAATCGATGCTCTGAAAAATGGTACTTACAAACGTATTTTAGAGCTCTAATTTTGTTAAGGATTTCAATCCTATAAAATCCTATGGAATTACTTTGAATCAAAGGTGCCCTAAACAGAAGATATTACTAGACATGCAAGCACCTTCCACTTCCAGTGAGGCATAAAACCAAAAGCTCGCCAGTCTCCATGAAAATATTGTTTGAGAAGAATAAGAAGAAACGGAGGATAAAGAAGGGCGGACAGACCTTTGCACTTGATCGTCTTCCCTGCGGTCGCCATTTCTCTTTCAACTCAAAAATCCCCCCCCCCCCCCCCCCCCCCCCGAACGAAAATCACAATCTCAGCACGAAACCAAACTCCAGTCAATAGTTTCACCGGATCAAATCCGTGGGCAATGAGCTACATATATATGTTCCTGTCAGGGTCTTAATAATAAAATGAAGAATGGAGGAGGTGGAAAGGTATCGTACGTGGACAGGTGTGTGCTGAGCCTGAGATGGAAATTGTTTGGGGAATTCCAGAGGCGCGCGCATGTGGAAAGAAGAGAGCAGGTGTCGCTTCTAGATCCCATGTTCTTTACTTTTCCCCTTTTTAAGTGGCCCAATTGCTTCTCAGCGTGCTAGCCATTTCTGTTTTGTTGAGGAGTGAGCCTAGCTCAACTGGTTGGGGGAGTGGATGTATAAGCCCAACACCTGAGTTCGAATCCTTACGGAGGCGAATTTGGGTTCCTATTTATTCTTGAGGACCAGGCTCTCCTGATAGTCCATTTCGTAACGCTTACGGTGATAAAGAAAAGTAACTCCCATCCGCGTGAGAGGCATCGCTACCGGGCCGGGGTAAGGTAAAGCGAAACCAGAGTCCTTCTAGCCCAGCTCCGCTCTTTTTCTCGTGATACGTCTGATCGATTTTCTCGCAGGGATGATATTGAATCAGAAAACCTAATCAGTTGTAGAAATTACTAAATTTTGCCTTATCTCGAGTACTTGGTTGGGATACGAGGATCCGTGTGGGTTTGAAGCTCCATAGCATGAAATAACACCATTCCCTAATTGAGAATTGAATGACCACCGCTTTTAGGAAATTTTGACAATTCTCTTTCACCAAGACGAAAAATCCTAGTACTCATACTTAAAAGGCTGTGTGCATCCCTAGTTGGTGCAGAGGCCGGGGAAGTGAAATTCTCCCCCATTTTCAGGGCGGCGGCGGGGGAACCCTAGCCCCCACCCCGCGCCCGCCTCCTACACCATCCCCTCCCCTCGCCGCCGCCAGAAGGCGCCGCCGGGCAAAGCCCGGTGTGCGGCGGCGGCGGCGGGGCCCTTCTTCCCCTCCCGGCGTGCGGCTGTAGCGCGAGATGCGGCGGCGCGGCGGCCAGACGGCGGAGCGAGCGGGCGGCCAGGCCGTGGCGGCTGCGCGAGGGGTTTGCTCCGGGGCGGCGGCGCGGGCATGGATCCATCGCGGATCTGGTCCTGCAGGCGCGGTCTCGGCCTCCCATGCTCGGCCGGCGGGTCTCGGTGGCCGTGTGGGTGGCGGGAAGGTGGTGGGCGTCGGCTGCGGCGGCGGTTCTCGCTGGATGCTGGTGGCCATGGTGATGCTCGTCCTCGACCCCGATCTACTCCGATCTGCAGCGGATCCGGCCCCTGATGGCTTCTCGCTGTTCTTGGGTGCTGGCCTTGCAGATCCGGTGGCTGGAAGGGTTCCGGGGGAATCCCTTGGCCGGCGCGGCGGCCACTCCAAAGGCAGCGCCTTTGGGTGTTGCTCCCCTTGTTGGAGGCTTCGGAGAGGATCCCCTTCCTTCCACCCCTCCCAGGAGCTCATGTGAAAACCTCAGATCCCCTTGTTCCAAGCGACGACGACACCGCGGTGGCGTGCTCCTTCCTAAAGGCGTTGCTCGGGGGCTGCTCAAGCGGCGGTGGAGGTGTCGGCGCATTTTGGCCAGCTTCATCTTGGAGGCTGCGGTGACGTCGGCGGCGCTCGTCTGGTGGAGCAACTGCCAGTTGCAGTTTGCGTCATCAGGCTCGGGATGCTCCGGGGAAAACCCTAGATCTGGGTCTTCCTGGATCGGACGATGATGGCGTTTTCTCGCTTTCCCTCCTGGGGGCATCGTTTTGGAGCAAGTGCTGGCTGGAGGGATGGTGGAGCGGTGCTTCATCTCACACATTGATGGCGGCGGATACCGGCGGCATGGCGCTGTGGAGACTCGGCGTCCGATGCGTGGAGATGGACTCGCGCAGGAGGAGGTAGCTGTCTGGCGTCATGGTGATGTCGATGGCAGAGTGGCTAGACAAGGTAGAAGCATCAATATCTGCTCTGAAGACGGACCGGTGGAAGATGGCGGCGACAGCACACGAGTGCGTCTGACCGGTTTGTGCCCCAGACCCGGTATGTGGCTCGGCTGGGGCTTCCGGCTTTTGATGTTAGGCTTAGGTGAGTGGTCTGGGTAGTGGCCCAGCTAGCATCCCTTCATCATATGGATAGGAGTAGCGGCACTTTTTGCCAAGATGGTGGATTCAGGCATATTGTTATAATACTTTGTAAGGTCCTCGAGAATAATCAATAAAGTGGCCGTATGCATCTCCCACATGCAGAGGCCGTGGGTCATCCTCCTTTTCTAAAAAAATAATTCTGTTTTGTTTACTCGTCTGCAAGCAAAGACACCGCATCTGTCAGTACAAGATGGACTTCTTCGCAGAACAGCATATAGCCCCCACATACACATAAAATAGAAGATGTCAGCAACATGCAAACTAATTTAAGTTTAAATAAAAAAACATTGCTCTCAACCCGAGTGGAATACTGGACTTTTGTTCTGCGGCCTTGTCTCCTGCCCACAACTCCAGCAGTTCCGGCGTCCCTAAATAAACTATCAGAAAGTTGAGGCAAAAATAACCCTCCAACGGCTCCCTTAAATAGATATAAACCAGGTTATATTTACGGGATTCCGTATAATTGCCCCCAACGCCTGTGTGCGCTGCCGCCACGCCTCATCACTTCCGCCACCGTTGCCACGCCTCCCATTAAAACGAGAGTTTATTCTTAAGTAAATCAATTGGGAGTGTCCTACGGATAATGCAAATCGAAGCTATTTGATGTCTGACTCAGGCCTATATGACCGATCGATCGAAATACTCCAAGACTCCACCTTTGTCATATATTCAGAAAAGCAAATCTTGATCGAATTAGAATATGGGTTTAAGTAAATTGGATCTTGGCGAAGGCTTCCCGGATAAATACTTCGGGGGGGAGTTATTGTCTATCGTTGGCCTCTATGGTAGAACCCGTCGGGGAGGCCTGAGAGGCGGTGGTTTACCCTGTGGCGGATGTCAGCGGTTCGAGTCCGCTTATCTCCAGCCCGTGAACTTAGCGGATACTATGATAGCGATAGCACCGAATTTTGCCAATTCGGCAGTTCGATCTACGATTTCACATTCATGGACGTTGATAAGATCCTTCCATTTAGTAGCACAATGGGACTCTCTCTTTGTCCTCGTCCGATTAATCCACTTTTTTAAAGTTCTCAAAACTTTGAATTTGAATTGAAGAATTTGATTATTCAATATAAATCTGGGCCTGGCGCTCTCCTCTATCTTCTGAGGTCCTTAACCATCTCCCTGAGAAAAGTAGACAGTAAAAGCCACTGATGAAGGATTCCTCGAAAAGTTAAGGATTAGTAGTTCTTTTTCGAAATCGATTGGTTTGAGGAATGTCTTGAGATTCAGGCAAGCGCCGTGTCACTAACATGCGGGCCCAGCCTCATTTAATCTTTACCAAATAATAAAGCGCTTATCGCTTCTGGTCGTACGTCATCTAATTTACCCTCGAAGTTGGCAAAAATTACCCACCAATGCCATCCGTAAGTGGAAAAAACGATTCACTTTTTTTCTTTTACAAATCAGCCGTTCATACTCATTCAATAGTAGTCTATGCTCACCTATGTTGCATGTACGCACCCATCCCACTGGTTAGACGCTCGGTCGTCATTGGGCCGGCCTTCATTTCTTTTTTGTTCTTTCTTACATTCAGTTTTTCTTTCTTTTGATTTTATTTCGAAAATACTCCGAATATTTCTATTATAAAAATACCTTATATGCAAAATTTTAAAAAAATGTTAATCATGCATGAAAGAAATGTTAAACTTCACTAGAAAGAATATTTCCCTTGTTATACAAACAAATGGGTAGTGTGTATGGAAAACAAAATTAGGAAAGTAATAATGTAAGTTTTTGTTTTTTGAAAAAAGTTAAGGATACATTGAAAAAATGTTAAATGTGTATAAAAAATGTTTTTGATGTACACAAAACAAATTTAGGAAAGTAACAATGTAACTTTTTTTTTTAAAAAAACTGAAGGATACATTGATTTTTTTTAAATGTGTATAAAAAATCTTTCTGATGTAAACAAAAAATATAAAATGTGTATGGAACTATGTAGACATGATAAATTATAAGTTTTCAAAAATATTAATCATGTATATGAACAATGTTAACATGTATATAAAAAATCATCATGATGTATACTGGAAATGTAGAATGCATATAGAAAAAGTAGACATAAAAAACTATACGTTTAAAAAAATGTTGACCATGAAATTGGAATATGTTAAATGTGTACATCTAAATGTTTTTGATGTATACAAAAATGTACAATGTTAATGGAGAATGTAGACATCAAAAATATTGTACTAAATGTTAACTATGTATTTTCAAAATATTAATCATGTATTTTCCAGTTGTTAAACGTGTATATAAAAAAACTTTTGGTGTATACAAAAAATGCACAATGTATATAAGAAATGTTGACATAAAAAATATAAGTTATAAAAAATGTTAATTATATATTTGGAAAATTTTAAACGTGTATATAAAAATTATAATTGGTGTATAAAAATGTAGAAAGAAAAGGAACAAAAAATATGAAATTGGAAAAGAAACACAAAAAACAAAGAAAGCCAAAACCCGTAAACCAGAAAAATATACCAAAGAAAAGAAGAAAAAACAAGAATGATAAAAACATGCAATCATTAATTACTAAAATGTACTTTGTTATTTTTATCGTACTGCAAGTATTTGTTGGGCATCACCGAGGAGGAGCGGCAACAAATGCGTAATAAGATACCTCCAACTAGGTAGATATTTTTGTTGTCTAATAAGTTAAAAACATCTAAAGTACACTTTAAAAATCATCCCATTTTTATTGTTTCTACGCAACACCACTTAACATGTTATTTTTCATGTGACATTGTGAAATATTTCAAAGAATTTACTGGTGTCTTGAGAGTGTGTATGGGGGGTGATTTTTTCTTCCCCGTTGCAACGCACGGGCATGTTTGCTAGTAGGAATTAATACGGAAATAGGATTTTAGGGGAATTGACGGAACCGAGAAAAGTATGTGTTAGACACATTCCCCTAAATTATACGGTCATCCCATTAAATGATATTCCGAGATGTTATTTCCAGGAGCTATCAGGCAAATCTAATCAATTCCCAAAATTCAAGGCATGTTCAAAACAACCCAGCTCCGAACTCCGACGAATTCGCAGGTGGTGCCGGGTCGAACGGTGCTTCATGAATCAGAGGGGAAGGGGTGTCACGGTAGGAAAAATGACTAGCTGCGGTTTTTGGGATCTGCCGAATTGGGAAACGTAGAGTTAGCCTTATCTACAGCAAGATGTCACCGCGCGCCAAGTGAGAATACCGGTTCTAGTTTTCCATTTCTCATGAGCTCCCTACTCCATGACGGCATGACCTTAGCCGCCAGAAGCTTCTCCCTGACCTCACGCTCAAGGTGGCCACACGGTCTAGGCCCGTCCGGTTCCCGACCAAAGCCGTGCTTTGGACCGTCTGTCCGGTCCGGTTTGGCTGTTATAGAGATTTGAATGGCGGTCCCTTTCATGACCCGTTTTAGCAATGGAATGTTGTTGTTTAGAACTGACTATTGTTTCTCTCAAGTAATGCAGTAGAACTTATTAATGGTGTGGTTGAGATTTATAGTTTGATTACTTCTGGCCAGGCGACTTCAGGCCTAGGTAAATTGATTCAGCTGATGATTTGCTACAGAAATTAAGCAGGTGGTAAACTGCTTCTTCTCAAGGCTTTTTCTTAGTGCTTGTTACCTTTATAGCCTCATGTAGTTACTCAGCGATCTTCTCAAGGATTGGGGGAGCAAGTTGCAGCCAAATGGCTGAATATCATGTTCCCTATAGAAAATGTCAGTAGCCAGTGACCAGCTATGTGCTGAGGTGAGGAAGAAACTGAAGAATGACTAGCTATTTGATTGCCTGGTTGTTCGGAGTGTTTAGCAGAGAGAAGAAGATGGGACTCAACACACATCGATTATGCTCAAGGCTGGGTGATAAATACAGGTTGCTGGCTCAGCCGAGCAGGATCGTGGGTGTGCCACTACCTCTGGACGTGCAGCACTACTCTACAACTGCTTGCACGATCATGGCTATACCGTATGGCAGGCTATACAAGGGCGCATATGGTATAGAACTACCTAGCCTAACACCCCCCGCAGTCGTGACGTCGGGTCCAGCGATGCAAAGACTGGACCGTAAGTCATAGAAAACTTCCGATGGCAGCCCCTTGGTCATGATATCCACGAGCTGCTGGCGAGTAGAGATGTGAAGAACACGAAATTCGCCAAGCGCCACGCGTTCACGAACGAAGAGGATGTCCAGCTCGACATGCTTCGTGTGACGGTGATGCACAGGGTTGGCCGACAGGTACACGGTGAATATATTATCGAAGTAGACGAGCGTAGCCTTGTTGACGGGGTAAAAGAGTTCGCCAAGCAGTTGTCGGAGCCAGACACACTCTGCGACGACGTTGGCGACGCCACGGTACTCGGCCTCGGCGCTGGAGCGGGAGACGACAGCCTGGCGCTTGGACGACCAGGAGATGAGGGCATCGTCGAGGTAGATGCAGAAGACGAAGGTCGAGCGGCGGGTGTCAGGGCAGCCTGCCCAGTCGGCGTCCGTGAACGCGCGTAGGTCCAAAGTGCGCGAGGAGCGAAGGTGAAGCCCGAGGGCAGGCGTGCCGCGCACGTACCGCAGCACACGCTTGATCAACCCGAGATGGCACTCGCGGGGATCATGCATATGCAGGCAGATCTGCTGAACGGCGTATGCAATCTCCGGCCACGTGATCGTCAAGTACTGCAGGGCACCGGCGATGCTGTGATAGGCGGAGGGGTCAGCGACGCATGGCCCGTCGACGGTAGGGAGATTGCCCTTTGTGTCGATCGGCGTGGGCGACGGACGACAGATGTCCATGCCGGCTCGGTCCAAGATGTCGGCAGCGTACTGCTGCTGACAGAGGAAGAAGCCCGCCGAAGTACGCATGACATGAATGTCGAGGAAGAAGTGGAGAGGGCCGAGGTCCTTCATGGAGAACTCCACGATGAGCTGGGCGATGACATGGCGAAGAGCAGCGGCAGACGACGCGGTGAGGACGATGTCGTCGACGTAGAGGAGAAGGAGCACAACGTCGCAGCTGCGACGACGAGTGAAGACCGATAAGTCGGAGCACGTGGCAACGAAGCCAATGGACTTGAGGAAGACGGCGAATCAAAGAAACCACGCACGCGACGCCTGCTTCAAGCCATAGAGTGACTTGGAGAGGCGGCAAACGTGGTGTGGTTTGTCAGCGTCGACGAAGCCGACTGGCTGAAGACAAAAGACCTCCTCGTCCAACGTACCGTGGAGGAACGCATTGGACACGTCAAGCTGGTGACTTGGCCAGCCGCGAGAGGCAGCCAGAGTGAGCACCGTGCGGATGGTGGCGGGTTTGACGACTGGCGAGAAGGTTTCTCTGAAGTCCATGCCAGCGCGCTGGCGGAAGCCGCGCATGACCCAACGGGCCTTGTAGCACTCGAGAGAGCCGTCGGCGTTGAGCTTGTGCTTGAACACCCATTTGCCGGTGATGAGGTTGGCACCGGGAGGACAGGGCACTAGCTCGCACGTGCGGTTGTGCACGAGAGCGCCGTACTCCTCGCGCATGGCGGCGAGCCAGTGGGGGTCATGGAGGGCGACGCGTACCAAAGTAGGGGCCGGCGAGAGCGCGCCGGGCATGCTCGTAGTGGCGGCGAGATTGTAGTGGTAGCGCGGATTCGGGCGGAAGACGCCGGTCTGGGCGCGCATGACCATCCGTCGAGGAGGAGCCGGCGGGGCAGCCGGAGGGGCGGGTGCAGGCGAGGGTGGCGACGAAGAGCTCGGTAGAGTGGTAGACGAGGCACCTGTGGTGCAAGAGCTCGCGCCCGAGCCGTTGACCGACAGATCAGCGCCGCCACGCGGCTGCATGGTGGAGGCGCTGGACGGGGAATCCACGAGGCTGTCCGGTGGAGAGCCAGTGGCAGATCTTGAACGCACGGTGCGCACGCGCGGGGCACGCACGGGAGAGCCGCCCGATGGCGATCCAGGGGCCATGTTCGAAGGGGAACATGGCACACTATCACAGAGGCGCCGCGGGAGCATGGGGACCTGCAAAACAGGCGAAGCAAAAGCAGGTGGTGGTAGAGCGGCGGGGTTAACTGCGGATGGTGACGCGAAGGGGAAGACCGTCTCATGAAACTCGACATGACAAGAGGTGATCACACGACGGGTGGTGGGATCGAAACACCGGTAGCCACGATGGTCAGACGGATAGCCGAGGAAGATGCACGCGACAGAGCGGTGATCAAGCTTATGCTTCGCTGTGGAGGCGAGGTTGGGATAACACAAACACCCGAAGACGCGGAGGAGGGAGTAGTCAGGAGCAACGCCAAGAAGCAGCTCATGAGGCGTGCGCGGCGCGCTGGAATGGCACGGTCGGTGGTTAATGAGATAGGTGGCTGTGTTGAGGGCCTCGACCCAGAAGCGAGTAGGCATGGAAGCATGAAATAATAGAGCACGCACACTGTCATTGAGCGTTTGTAGAACGCGTCCGGCCTTTCCGTTTTGTTGGCTGGTGTAAGAACAGGAGAGGCGAAGATGAGTGCCATGAGTAGGGAGGAGTGTGCAGCGCTGTCGAACTCACACCCGTTGTCAGTTTGGTGCCAGAATACGGGAAGCTCAAATTGCGTTTTGACATAGGCATAGAAATCGGCAAAACAGGAAGAACTTCCGACTTGTGTTTGAAAGGGAACGTCCAAACGTAGTGGGTATAGTCATCAAGCACTACTAAGTAAAATTGAAAGCCAGATATGCTGACAACTGGAAATGTCCATACATCAAGATGCAAAACATGAAAGGGAAACATGCTAATGCTGGTAGATTTGCTAAAAGGTAGGCGTGTGTGCTTGCCAAAACGGCATGCATGACACGAGTGCGGCATGGACTTGCTGAAGTCAAGGTGATCGGCAGCCAAGCGAAGCGAAGCATGCCCGAGCTGCTGGTGCCATATGGTGGAGTCGGCGAGGCCGGTGAAGGCAGAGCGAGATGGGAGCGTCGGGCGGCCAACCGAGTACAGATCGCTGTTAGAGTCACATCGGAGGATCACCGCCCTGGTTCGAACGTCCTTTACAGAGAAGCCAAAGGCGTCAATTCGACAGAAACGGGGTTATCACGACAGATTTGACGAACAGAGAGCAAGTTGGTAATGAGAGAAGAGGAGACCAGAACGTTGCGAAGTTGCACAGGGGACACGCCCTCGATGAGAGCACCATCACTAACGTGGGTGATCGGTAGATGGGCACCACTGCCACCGACAATGTGAGAAGGAGAATGAGATGGACGAAGTGAGTGGAGATTACCAGGTGAGTTGGACATGTGGGACGACGCTCCTGAGTCGAGATACCACTCCGAGGCGGTGCCGGACGAGGAGGGCCCTGATGTGTCACTGTGGAGCGCAGCCTACAGCGACTACATGTCCCACGGCTGCAGCGGCGGTGCGGTGGACGAACTGGCGCCTGGGGAGCCATAGAGAGGAGGCAGGCCGCCAGGAGCGCCGTACCCAGGAGGGAGAGCGCCGGGCACGCCGTAGCCGTACGGGGCAGGAGCTGCGAGCATGGCCTATTGATGAGGCGTGCCGGGACGAGGCCCGAGAACGCTGGTGCCGGGGGCGCGCCAGGGCATGGGCCAGGCCTGGATGAGGCCAGTCCAAGAGTTGGCGCCAGGAGCCGGCGCGGGGTAGGCAGGTGGGCATGACATCTGAGGCGTTGGGGAGGCAGGGGCGCCGCCGTTGCCACTGCCGCGGCGATGCTGGCCACGACCACGGCCCCGTGTGTTGTCGTTGGCGGGTGCTGGGGGAGGCAGTGCCAGAGTCGAAGGAGAGTTGCGCCCAGCGAAGAGGGGATGCACGGACTGCTGGCGAGCCGCCTGCTTAGCACAATGCTCCTCCAACAGAAGGAAGGAGCGCACTTGGAGAAACAACGGGAGCGGGACCTGAGAGGTGATGTGCGGGATGGAAGAATGGTACTGGCAGTTGAGACCACGGAGGAGGTGAAAAAACTGCCGCGATTCGGTCACCTGCTGGCCCAGATCACGGAGTTGATTGGCGAAGGTCTTGAGCTTGGTGCAGTACTGCATCACCGTCATGTCGCCCTATACTTGATGAGATCATCTCCCCAGAACAGAGTGCTTTTGTGCCAGGCAGGATGATAACTGATAGCATGTTAGCTGCATTTGAGTGCATACATCATACTATTCAGCAAGAGAAGGACCCTACGAGAAGCTTTTGTGCATATAAATTAGACATGTCAAAGGCATATGATGGGGTTGACTGAGTTTTCTTGGAATGGACGATGCAAAAGTTGGGTTTCGCTGACCGATGGCTGAACTGGATTATGACTTGCGGCACCTCAGTTAGATACACTATCAAATTTAATGGCACCCTCTTGGATTCGTTCACCCCGTCGCGTGGGCTTCGTCAAGGTGACCCCCTCTCCCCATTTTTATTCCTGTTTATTGCAGATGGGTTTTCTGCTCTGTTAAAGGATGGAGAGGAACTATTCACATCTTTGAAGGTGTGTCGACGGGCTCCTGGCATCTCCCACCTTTTGTTCGCCAATGACACCCTCTTGTTTTTTAAGGCAGACCCGCAACAAGCTAATGGGTACACTCAATAATCACAACTTATGAAGGTGCCACAGGGCAACTCATCAACCCAACTAAATGCAGTATTATGGTTGGTAGAGCATGCTCAGAGAATGGCCAAAACAGTGTAAGAGCACAGTTGTAGGTTCAACTCTCAACTTTTGAGGAGAAATATCCGGGGCTCCCAACTCCTGATTGCAGAATGTCAAAAGGTAAATGTCAGAATCTACAAGCCCGCTTGACAAAAAGAATTATTGCTTGGAGAGATACTTTATCCTTGGCAGGCAAGGAAACGATGATCAAAGCAGTCGCACAAGCTATACCCACTTATGTGATGGGCGTGTTCAAGATTCACATGTCTGTTTGTGATGATCTTAACAGGATGGTGTGTAAATTTGGTGGGGGTCATCGGAGGGGAAGCGAAAAACACACCGGCAAGCTTGGCCAAAAATTCACAGGCATAAGTTGTGTGGTGGACTGGGCTTTCGAGATTTCATGGTGTTCAATCAGTCCCTGCTGGCTAGGCAGGCTTGGAGGTTATTAACTAAACCTAACAGTCTTTGTGCGCGGGTTCTTAAAGCCTGCTACTATACCAAGGGAAGGATGGAGGATACTGTATTTACTGGTAATGCATAGGTGACTTGGCAATCCATCCAGTACGGCCTCGACCTTCTGAAGAAAGGGCTTATATGGCGGGTGAGCAGCGGTATGCAAATCCGCATCGGGCGGGATAGGGTGGCTGCCTAGAGAACCATCTGGCCAACTTATCACGCCCCCAGGGGATGTGCCGATATTTTCTTCCGGTCGACGTTCTGGTCGACGTCGACACCATCACGAGCATAAAGACTTCCCCTCATGTTGGGCGCAAATGGGGCCTGGAAGGTTGATGTTCTCCGCCAATATTTTCTTCCGGTCGACGTCGACACCAGCACGAGCATAAAGACTTCCCCTCATGCCCCGGGCGATGTTCTGGCATGGGCCCTGAAGAAATCTGGCGTCTTCTCCGTCCATTCAGCATACCGCTTTGCCATGAACGAGCGTGAACGTCCACTAGCAAACGCATCGAGCATGGCACTAGATGGTCGTCGCGCCATCTGGAAGACCATATGGGGGTGCCCTTCTCCCCCAAAGGTATGAGTCTTTGCATGGAGGCTAGTGTCTAATTCTCTCACTACTTGGGCAAATAAATTTATGCGTAAACTAGAGCTTAATGATCTTTTTCCCCTGTGTGGTGTGGAATGCGAGGATGGCTTCCACGCTATATGCAGATGCCCTCAAGCCAGGGACCTATGGAGAGCTATGACAACGGATTGGACCCTTCTAGACGTCGACAAGGTTCGCAACACAAGGCCAGAATGGCTTCTCGGTGTGCTCTATCAACTACCTGAAATTAGCTGCATGGTGCTGTTGATGGTTCTTTGGCATATTTGGCACGTCAGAAATGAGATCACACATGACAAAGCTCTGCCGCCGACGGAGTCTTCCAGATGCTTCCTTCAAAGCTACATAAACTCTTTGTTGTGCATCAAGCAATATCCGTTGGTGATAGTACATGCCTTGCAAAGGGCCATTTCAGACCACACACCACTACTGGTCGATCCTGGGGAAGCGACTCATGTGGGAAACAAAAATATTTTCTCTTTCGAATTAAGTTGGTTTGAGAGAGAAGGATTAATGGATCTCATTGCTACATAATGGGCCAGGGAATCCGGTGGGTCGTCTAATGTAGATAGGTGGCAAAACAAGATTAGACACTTGCGCCAATTCTTTAGAGGCTGGGCCAAGAATCAAAGTGGCATTTACAAAGTGGAAAAAGAGAGGCTTATTCAATTACTTAATGAGTTAGATGTCAAAGCAGACTCTAGAGTTCTTAATATGTTAGATAGAAATATTAAGATTGAGGCTGAGAAGAAGTTGCAAACCCTTCTGAGAGAGGAGGAGATGAAATGGGCCCTTCAAGCAAAGGTGACGAAGGTGGTCCATGGAGATGATAACACACAATTCTTTCACATGATTGCGAACGGAAAGCATAGGAAGAAAAAAAATGCAACTTGAACAGGATGATGGTACAATTGTAGGACATGAGAACCTAAAATTGTACATCTCTGAGTACTATAAGAAACTCTTTGGTGCAACCGATGAGAATTTGGTTTCTCTGGATGAAAGCACAACAGGCGACATTCCTCACCCCAGTTCAGATGAGAATGAGTTATTATCAGGCCCGTTTACAGAGAAAGAGGTGTTTAACGCAATAGCACAGATGAAACAAAATAAGGCACCGGGACCGGATGGGTTTCCGGTGGAATTCTATAAAAAATGTTTACATATTATAAAAGGTGATCTTCTACCTATGTTTCATGATTTGTTCAATGGTCAGTTACAGCTTTTCCACCTTAACTTTGGAACAATAACGCTGTTGCCAAAGAAGGTGGAGGCTATCCGCATTGAGCAGTTCAGACCGACATGTCTGCTCAATGTCAGTTTCAATTTTTTTTACAAAGGTTGGCACGAATAGATTGACACAAATAGCACATTCGGTAGTCCAACCCACTGAGACAGCTTTCATGCCTGGAAGACACATACTAGAAGGGCTAGTCGTCCTGCATGAAACGTTGCACGAAATTCATACAAAGAAACTCGTCGGGGTTATATGTAAGGTGTATTTTGAGAAGGCGTATGATAAGGTCAAATGGCCATTTCTTCAACAGGCCTTATGTATGAAGGGGTTCAACGAACCCTTAAGGGATCAGGTGGATGCCTTCATTCAGAAAGGTAGTGTTGGGATTAATGTTAATGATGACATAGGTCATTATTTTCAGACTCATAAAGGATTGAGACAGGGAGACACCATGTCTCTAGTCTTGTTCAACATAGTAGCAGATATTATGGCAAACCTTATTGGTCGTGCTAAAGAGAATGGCCAAGTAGGAGGACTAGTCCCACACCTTGTAGAGGGGGGGGGGGGGTGTCCATACTACAATACGCGGATGACACAATCATATTCATGGAACACGATATCGCAAAAGCTAGGAATATGAAGCTGGTACTTTGCCTATTTGAACAATTGTCTGGACTAAAAATAAATTTTAACAAAAGCGAATTGTTTTGTTTTGGGAGAGCAAAAGAAGAACAAGACGCTTACATGCAACTATTCAGATGTGAAATGGGATCATTGCCATTTAGTTACTAGGAATTCCCATTCATCATAGACGACTGACGAACAGGGAATGGAAATGTATTGAAGATAGATTCAAAAAAAGACTAGGTTACTGGAAGGGCAAGCTAATGTCTTATGGAGGGCGGATGGTGTTGATAAACTCGGTTTTAACAAGCCTGCCGATGTCCCTGCTATCTTTCTTTAAAGTACCGATAGGTGTACGGAAAGGACTAGACTTTTATCGATCTCGTTTCTTCTGGCAATGTGATGAAGCTAAGAATAAATATAGATTGGCAAAGTGGGATATTATTTGTAGATCCAAAGACCAAGGGAGTCTTGGTATTGATAATTTAGAAGTGAAGAATAGATGCCTGCTTAGCAAATGGCTATGCAGGCTATCTACGGAGACCGAAGGGATGTGGATACAAATCTTGAGAAATAAGTATTTACGGTCCAAGACTTTGGCCCAGGTTGCTGCTAGACCTAATGACTCACCTTTTTGGAAGGGGTTAATGAAGATGAAGGTAACCGTTTTCCAGCAGGTGAAGTTTTTAGTTGGCAATGGTACCACGACCAGATTCTGGGAGGACACGTGGCTTGGAGAAATGCCTCTAGCTTTGCAATACCCTACCTTATATAATATTGCACAACGGAAGGAAGATTACGATTGCTAGAGTATTACAGTCGGTACCTCTAAACATCCAATTCAGTCGATCTCTAGTGGGAGAACGCTGGAATTCCTGGCTGCATTTGGTCAGACGATTGATGAATGTTCAATTATCTGACCAGCCAGATCACGTTCACTGGAAATTAGCTACGAACGGTATTTTCTCAATGAAGTCGATGTACCTAGATTTAATTAACTCTAGGCCTATTTCGATATCTTCGCACATTTGGAAGATTAAAATGCCACTTAGAATTAAAATTTCCATGTGGTTTGTACACAAGGGAGTGGTACTAACCAAAGATAATTTGATAAAACGAAGGGTAGGCAGTCCAAAATGTTATTATTGTGATCAAAATGAAACAATAAGACACCTCTTTCTTGATTACCCCCTAGCAAAACTGTTAGGGCGCACTGTTCATATGGCCTTCAATATTAATCCACCAACGAACATTAATACGATATTCGGAACGTGGCTCAATGGAGTGGACGTAACTATAGCGAATCATATCCGGATTGGAATAACTGCATTATTTTGGGCTATATGGAACACTAGAAATGACATGATATTTAATGGCAAGATCTTCAATCATTTTTTGCAGGTTATCTACAGAACCACGGCCTGGATCCATACGTAGTCGTTACTCAATCATGCAGACTCCAGGGAGCATATGGCTATTGGGAGCAACCGGTGGGAGACGGTCGCACGGGCTATCTTCGGCCGATTTGGATGGTGAGCTAATAATAAGCTAGGTGTATAGGCATCGTAGCCTACTTTTGGTTTCATCGGATGTGGCAATTTTTTTATCTTTCCTTGCACTTGTTATTACGCTCAGATTGTGAGCACTTTGCAGATCTAAGACTTTATAATATGATTGCATGCATCAATTGATGCAGAGGCCGGAGGCTCCGTTCCTCCTCAAAAAAAAAAAACAAGTCAAAGGGAAGCTGGTGCTTTCACAGGACGGTGTACGCCTTGCTCCAAACCAAGTGAAAAAGCAACATGCGTGTGAAGCAGAGATGCAACGCTGGTCACGACCGCCGGATGGTCGCTGCTAATCGTACTGCTGGGTGTGGCATAGTGCTGCGGGACGGCCATGGTGAAATTATTTCCACAGCATGCCGGCAGCTCTTTGCATGCTATAACGCCCTTGATGCCGAACTAGAGGCATGCAAAGAAGGCCTCGCGCTTGCATTGGAGCGCACGACCTGCCCCATCCAGGTTGAGTTGGACTGCTCGGAAGCAGTGGTGATGCTACATGACACTGAACGGAACCGGTCAAGGCACATGACCATTGTGACTGAAATTCAGATGTTAAAAGTTGATAGGGATATCTCAGTTACTCTTATTAGCCGTATCAAAAATAAAGTTAGTCATACTCTAGCTGCCTACGGGCATTGTACTCTTCGGACTGCGCTATGGTTAGGAGGAGGTACGGACGAAATTGTAAACTTGTGCAAGGATGATGCACCACCTTAAGTAATGAGATTTTCTTTTCCCACCGCAAAAAAAAAAAAAAAAAAAATAAATAAATAACTGCAGCGACTCTAAGACGGCCGACTCTAAGTACTGTATTTTATTTCTTTCCTCTTATTTTGTTTGGTGGCGATGGTTAGGTGATTGAACTTTCAGTTGAGCCTGCCTTTTTACAATTCTGCGTGTAGATGCCACATAGGACTAGGCGGGGATCATGAGTGAAACTAGCTATTCCCTAAATAACAGCCCCTTTGCGCCATAGTCACAACAGTCATTGTCGTGGTTGCGGGTCAAATTTACCTGAGTCTTGATGATCTTTAGTTCTCCTTTGAATTATCCATGGGGCCTTTGATGTTTATGCTCCAGCGGAGAAATGTTCAACCTTCTAGAGGAAACCAGGTTGGCAATGGCGTTGAGTGGAAGGGTTGCTTTCCACAAACAGTGGAAAAGAGGCCTCCAGAATTTTTTCTACATTTTCTTGGACTTTTCCATATTTCTTTCCAAGTTCGGGTGAATTTTCCTGACTTTTGGGCATTCCTTGCCTATTTTTTTGGTGAACTAGATGATGCCCCACACGTTGTTGCGGAAATATTTTGCAAAAAATTCCATTGAAATTCACCGCATGAAACATGAATAATTTGAGTAATAATATAAGAGCTAAAAGTAATAATACATATTAGTTATTATGTTTGATTATGGTATAGTTGCAAATTATTTATAAAATATGAATAACATAATGAAATGAAAATTCGCATGTATGTTTGCATGTTTACGTGAGTATTTTTTCATACATGTGTTGCATGATGTTGTGGTATGCTTGCATGAGTGAAATAAATAGGTTAGTGGGAGTGGGCGTTTTTTGAATGCATGTTGTGTGATGAGGTCGCATGTTTGCATGTTAAGAAAAATAGGTTAGTGGGGGCTAGCTATTTAGATATAGAAGATTCTCTGAATTTCTCGAGCATTTCTATAATTTTCCACGGGCTCTTCCGCAATCTTTGACCAACTACAACAAACTTTTTTTTAGGGAAGCCAACTACAACTATTGGACACAACAAATTAGCAAATAGCTATTACAGACAATTAAGTGGTCGGTGTCACCCTCTCTGTCTTCTCTCTGCATGGTGCACTCAAGTAGGAGAAGAAAAGTCTAGTCATAGAAACGTGACAGTCTCGACAGAGAAACACACGATAGGAAGGTGTGATGTCTGGCCTCCTCGGGAGCACTCCGATGGACTAGCTTCCTTGTCCAGCCTCACATGGTTTGATATGCCTGCACCTCTGGACACACAATAACACAAAACGTGTTTCCATTTCACTATGATTCCCAGTCACGTATTAATCAAATAAATGTGATATCATTCTAGCAATACGAATATAATTTCTATTTCAACTTCCAGGTCTTGCAGAACCACATGGTAGGATAACAATCAATTTATTTATTTTCCGCAAATGACCCACTTCTGCCCCGGATTTAATGCAGATGACCTGTAAAAGTTTTTAAAGTAATAAGATAACATGCTTGTATGTTGTTTTTTGGCAGGACTTTTGTCTTTCGTGGGTATAAAATATATCGTATTACTTTAAAAACTTTTACAGGTAACAGTGAAAAAAAAACTTTTTGAAACTTGGAAATACCAATAAAAAGAAAAATTGGAAATACCAATTTCCATTTCTTTCTAATTCCAGGCTCCATGGAGCTCGGTGCGAAAACGCCACACTCCTTACAATTATCGTCCTATTTCCTAGTTGTTTTCCTTGGACTCACGGGCTAACTGTAACCTCATACTGATCAAACGCGCTCCAGCGCGCGCAAGGGCACCCATGTTAGGGTTACCACTGCCTCCATCCGCGCAGCCACCGACCTACCTTGACTCTTGTGGCTTCAGAGCCACGGAGGCGCGGTGGATCCCAGTCATTGCCAGCGGAAGTGTTATGTTTTTAGTATTTTTTTTATTTTTGATAGGGTTTGTGTCGTGCTAAGGAAGGCGAGACGGTGGCGACTTTTTGAAGATGGAATATGGTTCTCTCCGTCTAGCCCCTGTCCCAGTGGTGCTTCGGGCACTCATGCTAGGGTTTCCGCTGCATCCTGCCGCGCAACCATCGGCCTACCTTGACTCATGTGGCTTTAGGGCCACGAAGGCGCGGTGGATCCCAGTCATTGCCGGCGGAAGTGCTCTGTTTTTTGTTTTTCTAGTTTTGGTAGGGTTTGTATCCTGCTAAGGAAGGTGAGAAGGCGGCGACTTTCTGAAGATGGAATAATGGTTCTCTCCACCTAGCCCCTGTCCCAGTGGTGCTTCTAGCGTCATCGGTGGGCGTGTGGAGGTTTGTGTCTGGTGGATCTCGCGGGATTCGGTCGGCGTTTCTTTTCGGCGACTCCACTTGGATCCAGTCTTCGTTCATCTATGTTCATGTGTCTATAGGTTGGATCCTTCTGATCTACGGTTCTATTCATCAACGGAGGTTGCTGTTCTGGTGCTCTGGTTCTCTGGGGCATTAGCACTGCAGCTTCCTGACTGTCTACTACAACAAGGTTTTCCCAGCTCCGGTGATGGATGGCCGATAATGGCGGCATGGCTTCGGCTCGCTCTAGTGCTTGTAGTCGTCGCTAGGTGGTCTACGGACCTGGAAGTAACTTTTACTTCTGGTGTCCTTTGTACTACCTTGACATTTGGTCAATAGATCGGAAGTTTTTCCCGCAAAAAAGAAAAAGAACTGTAGCCTCATGTGTTGTTTCGCAAAAATAAATGCATGAGGCTTTTAGAGGTCACATATTTCTTCAACAGTTGATTGGCTCTCTCGCTACGCCTACGCTGGTACCACTAGCTCTATCCGAATATAAAGGGTCTAATACATATTTTGAGATATAGTTTTACCATCCCAAAGAGCATGGTGCCACCATGTTTAGTTTTGGTAATATTGATGACAGTCCCTATGAACAAATGGTGGAATTGAGTTATATTTAAAGGATTTGTCCATAAACATTGCTTCAAGACCATTTGTTGGTTTCAAGGTTATTAAAAGAAGTTTATTGCACACATGTCTTGAAGAAGAGGATTGTGTGGACATTTATGTTAACTTGAAGACATCATCTTTATGAAGCGAGAATACAAGATACGAGGTTGATCAAGACTAAGTCAAAGAATGAATCAAGGTGATCAACACACAAAGCGTAGAGGTTGTATCGAGTGGGCTGAGGTGATCCCATGGTATGGTAAGTATTGTGCATTACGCTTTATGTACTAACCCAGTCTATGTTAGAGTTTTTTGTGAGGTTAGGTATGTTTTCATGGGTATGCATCAAAATTAAGATATCATATATAACCCATGAAGAATGACATCAAGTGGTGATCATCAAGATTGTCATATGCAAGTTCAAGTGGAGCATCATGAAAAAATCACATGCTTAAAGCTTGTCGTCTACTGTGATGATAATAGATATGTGAAGATGTGTCGAAGAAAGGCTCATCCGTAATGGAGTACGGCGAAGCAATCTGCTAGTCTTCAAGATGTTGCGCCGTCAGCTAGGTAGCTACTGTACTAGCTGGTCTGAAAAATCTGATCCATCCAGAAGATGGGGCTGCTGTCCAACACCCCGGTGCACCACGCCGTGCCGGACGAGTACGTCCTGCCGCCGGAGATGCGCCCCGAAACCGAGGAGCTCGTCGATCCCACCGTCACCCTGCCTGTCATAGACCTCGCCGCCGGCCACCGCCGCCACCTCGTCGTCAACGAGATCATCAAGGCCGGCAAAGAGTTCGGCTTCTTCCAGGCACGCACGCACGCACGCACCACAAGAATTGTTTGTTTATTATATCTGTGCCACTCAGCTATATATTGATTGATTTTGGAGCCAGCCGGCACTCCATGGATGGATGTGTTGTTGCAAACACAGGTTGTGAACCATGGCGTGGGCGAGGAGGTGGTCGGGGCGTTCCGGTCGGCGGCGGCGGAGTTCTTCGCGATGCCGGCGGAGGAGAAGCTCCCCTACTACTCGGACGACGTGAGCAAACCGTTCCGCGTCGACACCAGCACCACCTACGTCCTCGACCGTAGCCGGTACTGGCGCGACTACCTCCAGCTGCAGTGCTTCCCCGTTGAGAGGTTCTCGCAGGACTGGCCGGCCGCCTTGGTGCCCAGCCTGGCCGCGTACGCCACAGCGGTGCAGACGCTGGCCGGCACGCTGCTGGGGCTCATCGCCGAGGGGCTCGGGCTGGAGGAGAGCTTCTTCGGCGGCGAGCTGAGCGGCGGCGGGACGGTGATGAACGTGAACTGGTACCCGCCGTGCCCGGACCCGAGCCTGACGCTGGGCCTGCTGCCGCACTGCGACCGACCACTCCTGACCGTGCTGTCGCAGGGCGACGTTAGCGGCCTCCAGGCCAAGCACAAGGGGCGGTGGATCGCCGTGCAGCCCGTCCCAAACGCTTTCGTCATCAACTTGGGCCACCTGATGGAGGTCAGAAATGAGCGAGAATCGATCTTCAATTCCTGATCGGTGATTTGGTATCTAGTGTAACTGCATGCGTGTCGTGCGTTCGTGTGTGGTGTGCAGATCGTGACGAACGGGTTGCTTCAGAGCGTAGAGCACCGCGCAGTGAACAGCTCCAGTGCGGCGAGGCTGTCGGTGGTGACCATCATGTTGCCGGACATGGACTGCCGCATCGAGCCCGCGCCGGCGCTGCTGATGGAGGAGGAGCAGGCCAAGTTCAGGCCGTTCCTCTTCCGGGAGTTCAACGAGGCGTACGCAGCCGCCGCAGCCAATCGGGAGGACGTGCTCCAGCGCTTCAGGATCCACCCTGCGGGTACTGGTACAATGGAGTGACCGCCTACTTGCTTTGGTTCCAGCCATTAACGGCACTGCTTGCTGTGATTCACTTGACAATTAATCTCCAATAAACTTTTCTTAATTTTTTTTTAGTTTGGTGGTGTCTTATAAGTTGTTTCTCCTCCCTTCAACCTTTTTGTTTCTGTATGGTAATTCACTGTTTCAGAATATCGTTTTTATTTTTATTAAATCTATAAATATTGGGTTTGTCTAAGGCAAATCTAGACGTGATCTAAGTATAGCACATCCAAGTGACTCAATCAAACATAAGAAGAAAAAAGAAAAAGGAAAAATAAAATATCTGCACGAATCATCAGGTAAAATGACGAAAAAGGGTCTCCCCGCTTTATATATAAAGCAACCATCACCGAACAAGCCAAACCAGCCGATACAAATACACACACGGACACCACACCACACACACCCTAGGTTGGCTACAAGGACGCTGAAAACAACAACACCACCCCAATAAACTCCTAGCAAACATCAGATGAAACACAAAGCACTACTACGAAGTCGTCGGAGCCTCAACCGTGGGAGAACCACCGCGAAGAGGAGAAGCCGTGTATGACGAACAATGGGCTCCAAGGCGGCACCTTCAGCAAGGGAACGGCACCGTAGCGTCGCCACCGCCCGATCCAAGGATTAGGGTTTCCCTCGGAGCACCACGGCGACAGATGAGATGCGCGACGGTGCCATCAAGAAGGGGCCAACGCCAGAACGTCGCCACCGCCGGCCTGTCAAGACAGAACGGATTTTCACCCCGGCCAACACACACCGGCACCGGGTTGGGTTACGGACAATCGTAACGCCGCCATTGAACAATACATCACGGTCAACACGCCGCCCACACGGCCATGGCGACCGGACAGCGCCGGCCGAGCCGCGTGCTCCGCCCATAAGCACCCCGACTTCCATCAACTGGGCCGCCGACACGGCATCCGAGCCCCACCCTCATCCATGGGTACACCAAACCAACGTAGCCGGCCGGAACGGAGCAGAAGACCCTTCCACCCCAAAGTGACACCTTGGCAGGGTTGATGCCCTCGGCGACCAGATCTGGGCCAGGGGAACTCCAACAGCCACCCGCAGCAGGCGCCAGATGCCACGGAGGGGCACCCTGTCGCCTCCGGCAGGCCTCGCGCGCACCCACGCCGCACCATGTAGCCACCCCAGCCGGACGAGTCCGTAGCTAAAACCGTAGAAGAGGTACGGAGCTCACCCCAAGTCCATCCCAGACGAACCGCCGCCGGAGCATGTCCCGACGTTGTCGCGGGAAGACTAGGCCGACCACGAGGTTGCAGCCACGCCGCTACAAGCCCCACCACACCAAGCCCCGGATGGGCCTCCGCCACCAACCCCCGCGACGCCCTCCACCACCAGGGACCAGATCCGGGAGGATCTGGCCGGAGGCGCGCCGGCCCGCCACCACCAGATCTGGTCTTGCCGCAGCCGCTGCGCCGCAGACGTTTGCCCAGCCGCCGTCATGACGCCACCAGGCGTCCTCGCCGTCATCCTGGAGCTGCGCCGCCGTCCCCGCCGTAGGCCAGCGCCCCCAGACGAGCGGCCACCCCGCGCCGGCCGTGGATCCCGTGTGGAGGGGAAAAGGAGGCCCCGCCGCCGCCCTTGCCGGTCGGGCTTTGCCCAGTGGCACTGCTGGACGGCGGCGAGCGAAGGGGGGCGTGAGAGGAGAAGAGGAGAGGTGGGAGGATACCCCCACCCTCCCCCCCCCCCCCCCCGGCGCTCGCGGGAGGGCGAGAGCTCCTTTTTATATTGAGTGATGGCCGGCCATCTTCAAGTAAAATCAATGGTATAGGACTTAGATGTGCAATACTTAAGTCACATCTAGATGTGTTTTAGCAAACCCGCTAAGGAGCATCTACAACTGGACCCCTCATATCCGTCTCAAACGGCCGGGCAGGCCGACCGGCCACTGACCAGTCACAAAAAATCGACCCAGACGGACCTCTCAAACGGGCCTCAAACGCACGGCCTGACCGGCACCCCTCATATCCAGCATGAATATGGGGCGATATGGGGGCTGGCCCGCATCGACCCCAAATATATTCGTCCCAATCCGCTCGCCGGACCAAACCCTAACTACTTCACTCCACTCCCCTTCACTCCCATCCGTCACCCAAGCTCACCTCCGGCGATCTCTGGCCTTCTCCGGCATGGCGGGCAGCGGATCCGAGTCCTTCACCTCCAGATCCGTCGACCACGAGCTCATCCCACGCGGCCCCAAGGAGGAGTTGGCTATACGGCTTGCGTTCTGCCGCTCCTGAGAGGCGGCCGCCCTTCGGCAGCACTCCGACTCGCAACGTCAGGAATCCATTGCATCGGCACAGCCAGTGCCTGAATTTGGTGTCGCTGCCTCACCGGAGGCGGTGCGGTCCGTCTGGCGTCCAAACGCCATGGCGGACGCGTAACCCCTCCATTGGCGCGCCAAGGACACACCTTGGGCGTCCTCGGACGCTAACATGGCACGGCGTGCCCGTCGTGCAAGGCAGCGGGCACAGGAGGCGGCGGAGGCCCAAGCGGCGGTGGACGTTGGAGAGGCGGAGTCGCACTCTCCAGTGCCCCATGCAATGCACGGGTGCGGGTGCCACAACCACGTCGTGCTCGACATCGTCTCCTCCAAGGAAAGATCGGTCATCGACCTGACATCCACCGGCACCGTTCGGCTCACGGGCTCTGACGAGGAAGAGTAGGGCATGCGAGACGGCGGGAGCTCGACTCCCATGAGCCGGCTAGTGTCCCATGTCCTACTCTACCTCGCCGGCGACCGGACCGTCACTGTGAGGGGCGCAGCCGGCCGCCGGAGATGGGCACGGCGGAGCCGGACGAGCTCCGCTTAGCATTAGGTTTACGTTGCAAGTAATAATATGGATTTGAGGTTTCTAATATGAGGTGTCCGGTTATAGAATACATTATTTGAGACGTGACCGGTCATTGTCTGCGGACGCGCCTTGATGTTTGAGGGTAGGATTTGCAGGTTATGGCTGTAGATGCTCTAAATATTACTATTATGCAACATGAAACAAAGTATCCAAAATCCATGAAATTTGAATGTGCCCCAATGCACGAAAAAGGGTTTCCCGCTTTGTATTACAAAGCAACCAACCGATACAGCCAACAATAAATGATGTGACGGAAGCAGCACAATCACCCCCAATGCAAGCAAGATTATATCCTCCCGGCCCCTTGTGTCTCCCAAATCCATCACACGGGCGAGAGGAGAGCACACCATCTTTGACCATATCCAGCTGATTAAATTAAACCAGCTAGCATCATCTCGCTCTGCGTTGTGGCCACGTACGGCGATGGAGGCCTCAGCATCTGCGTGCCAGCACGGCGTCCGCATCGTGTCTCGGCGAATGGTGCGGCCGGCAAGCGACGGGGAGACGACGGCGAAACCAAAGTCGACTGAGACGACGGTGCACCTCACGCCGTGGGACCTGCAGATGCTCACCGTCGACTACATCCAGATGGGCGTCCTCCTGCCCCGGCCACCGACGCCGACGACGGCAGAGCACATGGTCGACCACCTCGCGCAGTCCTTGGCGCGCGCACTGGCACGTTTCTACCCCTACGCCGGCCGCCTCGCCACCGAGGAACACACCGATACCGGCAGGGACGGAGCTGGCATGTAGGCATTGGGGTCAATTGACCCCAATGGAATTACTAAATCCTTCATTAACTTAGTACTAATCACTGTTGATTTATAGAAGATGACCCCATTGCCATGGATATGACCCCATCAAGCTTTTTTCCTAGCTTCGTCCCTGGATACCGGCAAGGGCGTCGTCACCGTTTCGCTGCAATGCACCGGGGACGGCGCCGAGTTCGTCCACGCCGTGGCGGCAGGCACAACCGTCGCCGACGTCGCTGGCTCGCTGCGCATCCCTCGCGTGGCCTGGTCCTTGTTCCCTCTCAACGGGCTGGTCGCCGCCGACGCCGCCGTGGCCAGCGCCAGCGGCTCCCGCGTCCCGGTCCTCGCCGCGCAGGTCACCGAGCTCGCCGACGGCGTGTTCGTGGGCATGTCGCTCAACCATGGCGTCGCGGACGGGACTGCGTTCTGGCACCTGTTCAACACGTGGTCCGAGATGAGCCGCAGCAGCGAGGGCGAGGCGATCACCACGCCGGAGCCCGTGCTGGAGCGGTGGTTCCCGGACGCCTGCCCGGTTCCGGTGCCGCTTCCATTCCCGACGCTCGATCACGCCGTGCGGCGGTTCCATGGCCCACCCGTGGAGGAATGCTTCTTGGCATTCTCCGCGGAGAGCATCAGGTGCCTCAAAGCGAGAGCCAACGCTGAGATATCATCAGGCACGGCGGCGACGGCCACCATTTCGTCGCTGCAGTCCCTGCTCGCGCACCTGTGGCTCGCCGTGACCCGCGCCCGGCGCCTCCGGCCGGAGCAGGAGACCTCCTACACGCTGGCGGTCAGTTGTCGGGGTCGAGTGAAGCGCGTGCCGCAGTTATACTCGGGCAACTCCATGGTGCGGTGCGCGACGGCGAAGGTGGCCGCCGGCGAGATCCTGCGCGGTGGTCTGGGTCCGACGGCGTGGCGGCTGAACCGCGCGGTGGCGTCGTGCGATGATGAGGCGGTCTGGTGGCGTGCAGGTGGCACGTGGAGCCACGGTTCGCGTACCTGGTCGGGTGGTGGGACCCGACGCTGCTGGTGACGGGCAACTCGCCGCGGTTTGACGTGTTCGGTAACGACTTTGGGTGGGGGAGGCCGGTGGCGGCGCGGAGCGGCGGCGGGAACAAGGTTGACGGAAGGGCCACCGTGTACGAGGGGCGCGGAGGTGGCATCGGGATGGAGCTCTGCCTGGCTCCGGAGGCTCTTGCAAGGCTCATCGCGGATGACGACTTCATGGCCGCCGTGGTGCGCCAAGGCCAATAGGGAAAAACTCTGTGCGGCTAGTATCCAAATTCAACATAGGAATCTCTTAGGAATCACTGTGCTTAGTGCTTTTGTATTTTCATTCTTAATAATTGAGGCAACCCCGCGCCATGGATAGGATCAAGGTTGGATGATTTACTCTATGTTAACCAGTGCTCTAGGACATAGTGACTCCCTACATATATTATATGTCATATGAATTAATTATTACTAACAGTTTACATCTTATTTTATTTATCCCATGCCACTAACGCACTGCTGATGCTGGTGAAACCTTGAGCCCTGACCTATTTTAATCCAATGAGTAAAACCCCTTTTGTTGGAACAAGTTGGTCCCGGAAAATGAAAAATAATTTTAGCTTTCTTAGACTTGTAGACTGGCCTTATCAAGCACCTACCTCCTGGTTCATTTTATCACTTTATTTAGTAAATGCTATGGTAGGGATCATACGTCATTCATCTACATATTTTTGCACCGGTTGAATTCTAAGTCCTCCTTGCGTCTCTGGTGGCAACCTCCACAATGCTGCGATACCCACTCACTGATAACCAAAGCAACTGCTCACATGGCCGGCGCGGGAGAGAGAGCCCGCTTTGACCCGTCGCTGTGGGCGAGTAAGGCCACTTCAAATGCATTGGTCCTAACATGAGGTGCTAAATGCATTAAAATATTTAGCAACTAGTCTCTTCGATGCATAGGTGCTTAGATTTTTTTCGAAATGGCAGTTATCCTCCATTCATTAAGAAGAAAAGAGTTGCTCAGTTAATTAAGGAAAACCGAGCGAAAACCAGATTGCCCAGTTAATTATGGAAAACCGGGCGAAATCGTTACAACCGTTGAGCGAACAAGGGTCAAGCCCACTCTCAAAGACTGAAACACACAGGGCAAAGCCCACCCTTCTCTTGAGGCCGCCGCCTCGACATCCACTGCTCCGATGCGCCCTGCGCACTCAACCGACACCGCCTTCCGAGGCCGCCGCCCCGACATGCCACCGCTCACCCTCGAGCAGCAACGTCGCACGATACAACAGTCCGCAGCCCACACTGCTCAGGACAACCGCACGCAGACCACGAACGTCGCACCACATCCGTGGCCGCCGCCCCGACATGCCACCGCTCACCCTCGAGCAACAACGCCGCACGATACAACAGTCCGTAGCCCACACTGCTCACGACAACCGCACGCAGACCACGAACGTCGCACCGCATCCGGGGCCGCCGCCTCGACATGCCACCGCTCACCCTCGAGCAGCAACGTCGCACGATACAACAGTCCGCAGCCCACACTGCTCAGGACAACCGCACGCAGACCACGAACGTCGCACCACATCCGGGGCCGCCGCCCCGACATGCCACCGCTCACCCTCGAGCAGCAACGCCGCACGATACAACAGTCCGTAGCCCACACTGCTCGGGACAACCGCACGCAGACCACGAACGTCGCACCACATCCGGGGCCGCCGCCCCGACATGCCACCGCTCACCCTCGAGCAGCAACGCCGCACGATACAACAGTCCGCAGCCCACACTGCTCCGGACAACCGCACGCAGACCACGAACGTCGCACCACATCCGGGGCCGCCGCCCCGACATGCCACCGCTCACCCTCGAGCAGCAACGCCGCACGATACAGCAACCCGCAGCCCACACTGCTCAAGACAACCGTGTACGCAGACCACGAACGCCGCACCACATCCGAGGCCGCCGCCCCAACATACCGTCCAACCGCCCCCGCTGGGACGCGTCGACCGAGCCGACAACCTTGCCGCCCCGGCAGCTCAAGGTCCTCACCCAAGCCGGAATGACAAGCAGCCCTACCTCCTCGAGCTGTCGCCGCACCGCTGCCCGAGGCCGCCGCCTCGGCTCTCAATAGAAGATCCCGGAGCCGTCGCCCCGGCATACACCGCCCATGAAAACGGAAGAGCGCCACACAACATCCAAAGGCTGACCCTCCAAAGCGACGCCTCCAAGAAGGTTACGACGTAACCACCGCCGCCGCCCACTCCAGAAACTGAAGTTTAGGTTCTCACCCGGAGAGCCCAAGCACATGGAAGGAGAGAGGAAGAACTCTGCGACGACGCCTCCAAGAAGGTCACGACGCCCGCAGGCGCCGACGTCGTCAAAGCTTTCGCCCAAGTCCATCGTCTCCTAACAGTGAGCTTGCAAATCTGAGCACACGTGGATATCCAGATCACCAGAGCGAAACCCGCTGTGTAGAGCACCTCCCGTCGTGAGCCGCCATAGCCCACACGCGACGACCCGCTGCAGCACCCCATGCGACAGAGAGACGAAGCGCTTGCCGGGGTCAGATCCGAGGGCACCGCGTCGAATCCACCGTCCCCGGCCGCTGCAGCAGCCCATGCCGATGCAGCCATCGCCCCGGGGCCGCTGCCCCGGCATCCTTGCCCTGACGCCCGCAGCCGCCGGGCTCGCAGCTCCGAGCATCGCCCGCAACTGAACCCGGCGCCGCCAGCCCCTCCAGCCGAGCCCCCGTCACCGAAGCCGACAGCCACCCACGGCCGAGCACGGACGCCGCCGTCTCGACCAGCACCCAAACCGCCAGCACCACCTCAAGAGGCGCACCGGCAAGCCTGACCCAGGGCCGCCGCCCCGGCCACCTCGCGTTAGGCCGTCGCCCGCGCCGGCCAGATGCAGCTCCTCCGCGCCGCCTCGCCGCTGCCACACCTCTCCCAGCCCCGACCGCAACCCCGAGCCCCTTCACCACCGACGCACGCAGTCCCTGAAGCACATCTCGCCGCCGGCACACTAGGCGACCAGATCCGTCGCCGCCGCATCGAGAAACGGCCCCACCGCCGCCGACGTCGTCCGGGCTTTGCCCGGCGGCGCCCTCCGGCGGCGGTGAGGGGAGAGGAGGAGGGGGGAGGACCCTAGCCGGCCGGAGTTTGGGGCGCTCCGGTGCGGCTGGAAGCCGCACGGGAGCGGGGCGCGGGGGATGGGGTGGGGATCAAAGGTAGCTGCTTAGATTTGGTTGCTAAGCTTTCTTCATTGAATTGTTTAACAATTAAACTCCTTCATCTATTGATTGGCAGCCACTTTGCATAGGTCCACGTGCTTAGCACCGTTTCCTTCTAGGGTCACCATAATGTTCTCTTTCTTCTTTAATAACTTTGCCACATTACTTTTTTGCCTATGTGGCACCCTTAGCACCTTTACATCATGGAACACTGGGAAGGGCCTAAAAGCTGGAACAACAACCCTTCCTTACTTTCAATTAGATTCATTCATATACTACTCCAGTCTGAAACGAATCCAGCTGCATGTGTGTGTAGCCAAGCCAAGTCTAGCAAAATATCCTCATCCCCTTGCACAGCAGCCACCGGTTAGAGATCTCTCGTCTATGGCGTTCAGACTCGATCCTCCTCGTGGTTCTCGTGGCAACCTCCACAATGCTGTGCAGCTCACTCACTGATAGCCGATCCCTGGCTCGCGTGAAATCTTTGTATGGCTGTTGCATGAGTACGTAACCAGTGGATGTTAGCACTGAAAACACAAGCGACAACTATTGCTAACCTCTCAGCTGGCCCTTCTCAGCTCCCAACTGTCCCCAGACCTATCATGTCTTATCCCAAAAGCCAAGGCTCTTCTGTCTCTTTTCCAGAATGGTTGGTTCATTAGGCCTCCCATGATATACTAGCAATCAGGCAACATTACTGTCTGAAGAAATTCGTCACCTCTTTTTTTTTAAAAAAAATCAGGGCCTACGGGTCACGATTGAGCATTGCACGCCTTCGAATATTGCACACGAGTAAAATAAAGAGGTAATATCATCCAGAGTCATATAACTTGCGCCATATGTTCAGTTTAGTGCTAGAACTTTAAAAATACGGTGTTGTGGTCATCAAACTTGACTTAAGCATGTAGATACGGTAATAGTACGCACATGTAAGTGTATTCATGTGTGTGAACCGACCTGTCAGTGAGTGATAGAATTGGGCATGATTTATTTTTACAGAAGAGACCCTCATTTTTTTTGCGAAAAAGTCAACTACTGCAACGCATTTTTTGCAGAAAACCGCCTGACATTTTTTTTTAAAAAATGTGACAACTGTACTGCCATTATATGCTAAAATTAACAACAAAAATTGGGTCCAACGAGGTACGAACCAGTGCCCAACTGTTTTAACAACGGACGATCTAAACGCTACACCATTCATGTCTGCGTAGTGTCGTCCAACTTTGATAACGAACGTATATGGACTCAAAGGTCACGCATGCGGGCCTTAAATGGGCTGCGAATATTGCAGCCCAGTTTCCACACTCTATTTTTAAAAAGATATTTATAAAACCTGTGTATTACATATTTTTGCACACGTTTTTTAAGATCATTTTAGTAAATATTTAATAAACCTGCGTATTATATAAACCAGTGTGTTATATAAATGTATTATATAAACCTGGACTTCAATTGTGGCTAACATTTCATTTAAATATTTTTTAATACAAGTTAGTGAAAATCATACATAAGTGAATATACATAAATATTTATTAAATGTTTGTATTCATCATTTTGTATAATTTAAATATAAGCCTCAAGTGTATGTATTTGGGATTCATTAAACATAATTATTTAATAAACATTTTCAATGTCCCTATTAACTAAATATATTTTATATAATACACAGGTTTGTGTTTAAATGTTTTTATTTACTAATCATGATTTGTATGTATAGTATATTTAACACACAAATATTTGGACATACGTTATTACTTATGTTTTACAAATATCTTAAATTTATTTATTACTTACAACTTACTAAATATTTCATATATAATATATAAGTTATATTTAAATGTTTTTATTTACTAATCATTGTCTGTATGTATATTATATATTTTTTGAGACGATGCATATTATATTTAACACATACAAAAAATAGTGCGTGGAAAATGGGCTCCAGTATAGGCAGCCCATTTTAAGCTCCGTATGTGTTTACTTATAAGATTGTTATCGGTTTTGCACCATACAGACCTGGAGGTCGTAGTGGCTTGACCGTCCCACTGTTGAAACAGTTCTTTGCTAAAAAAAAAAGTTGTTTGCAGGTTCGACACCGGGCGCTCCTTTTTTGTTGTCAAATTTTTAGCATGCAATTGCAGTACTTTAGTCGGATTTACCTGCAATAAAAATAATATGAGGTGGTTTTTTGCAAATATACGTCACGGTGTTTGACCTTTTCTGCAACTAAAAAAATATGTCTGCATACACATGGATATGTGTGCATACACGTACTGTGACCGTATCTGCACGCTTGAGTCAAGTTAGGTGACCACAAAACCATATTTTTAAAGTTCTAGCATCAAACTGAACATACGACGCAAGTTCTGTGACTCCGGGTGATATTACCTGTAAAATAAATTTTGCTACTGGATCTGCCAGTACATGTGGAGGTTCATCATGTGCTTGGTCTAGTTAATCTCCTCAGCTTATGGCCTTGCATTGTAATCGACGCTCTTAGGGTTCCAAGAAAACAGCAACAGAGCCATGCCGTCAAGTCAGTGAAGCAAACATTGGATGCTACCCCGGGATCACCATATCACATGGTACAACACGAAGGAGTTTAGCCAATGTATCACGTGGCACATAGTAAATCCATGGCTCCTCGATTGAGGACCACTTCATGGAAGATGACCTAGAGGCGGTAGATGTTTGTGTCCGCCATGGTGATCTGGAAGATGTTTTTTAGTGTCAGAAAAGCGGGTGTCGAGCCCGGCCAAAAAAGATCCAGAGAAATTGGAAAAATCATTTTTAATAAATATATATTAAAGGGTACTACCTTTGACTTTGACACTGAGTAGTATAGAAAATTTGAAACCGTGTTTGATTTTGCCTCATCAAGTTGACAGGAACGGATTGTGTATTTCTTATGATCAGAGTGTGCATGAACTTCATATTTTTTTTCTCGGTGTTAGGATATATTTCAGAATTAAATTCTTGTTTTTGTGCGACAAAAGAAGAAGAGACGCGTCATTGAGACATGGCCGGGAGATCTTAGTGCACGACCGCCCCCGCGCATGTCACATTGAGTCGAGTTGTGAGATCACGAGCGCCTGATCATCTCGTCCGGCTTGTAATGGCCACATTGAATTATCATGATGCAACACCGTTGCCCCGCTCAAAGCAACAACTGGTGGCTCGTCGAACCATACCTCCCGGTAGTGTCGTTCGCGTGTCGTCTGGTCGTAGCATCTCCATCCTCATTGTCTTCGCTGTAGTGCACACCATCGTCCTTGCAGTATTGTGTCAATCGTTGCAGCACCCACGTACTATGTCAATCGTTGCAGCACCGACATATGCTTGGCTTTCAACAACGTGCGTCACCGGGTCATAGCACCGCCAGCCTCATCGTCGTTCTTGCAGCGCACACTATTGACCTTGCAACACAATGTCAGTCATTGCAGCATACCGGCATGTGCTTGGCTCGTGTTATTGTGAGTGCCATCCTAGCCACCGTCCTCGGCACACGTGTCGTCGTCCTAGTATAACCAGCTAAAATCGTGTGCAACACCACATGAAGGACTTGCAACACCCGCCCAACATAGCCCTAGTCCTTCAATGCACTGCTTGTCGCCATTTACAGCACCACACGAAGGCTTGCAAAACCGGTGCCATCCTCGCCATGCGCCGCCTTCCATGTAACACCATTGCAATCTTTTGAAGTGCCGCTTGTCACCATTTGCAACACCCTGCACCAGCCTTGCATCACCATTGGCCGGCTCGCGGCAGCAACACAACCGTCGTCGGTGTTGCATACAACACCCGACCTATGACGCCGACGCTGGCCTTTGCAGCTCACTGGACCACCATGCAACGGCACAAGACCCCACAAGACTAACCTAGTTGCAAAATGCAATTGCTCATTCAACTACTCAATCAGAAGCTTCTTGCCGTTCAAGTACTACTTTATCACATATTTCTTGCCGTTCTTTTAATGAGAGTGCGACCACAATATTTTCCTTCACTTTCTTTTCTCGCAAGGAATCATGAACTAACACATGCAAGTAGGATGGTCACACACATAATTCTAGTCGAGTCACATGATTAGAAAGACATGATAAACATTTTTTAATGGCTTGCTCAACACTTATCCCACGCTCACAATCTATCCTTCCCCTCCCCACCCCACCCCACCCCCAACTAAAAAGAGGTAATAAAAAGGATACGAGCTGTATATATAGAAGTCCTATATATGGTCCATAGTCTTAGGACGTCAAACCAAGTGTGGTGTGAATTTAGATTTGCTTCCCTCTTTATCCGGCTTTAGTGTATTTGCGACATTGGAGGAAAACAAATACATGTATTCCCAATCGTGTACTTCCCCTACCGTTCTTGATATTAAATTTTAAGAGTTTGTTGAATCGGAGATCATGTCTACGTCACCGAACAATGAGGCAATGATGCTGGAGTTTAAGGCTATGCCCGATGCAAAGCAAATCACTTCTTTTGTTTCTCAAGTGATCTTGATGCAGCAACAGCAAAAGGAAAATTCTCTTTAGAGCTCACAGAAAAAAAAACATTGTACGTGCTTTAGCTAGACATCTCCAGCGTTCGAATTCACGACAATGGGTAAGAATTCTTCACAAGATATTATCACACCCTGTTTACTTCTAGCCATTTTTAGAACGGGCATTGCCACAGCGGAAACTTGTACAGTCCAGCGATTTGCTTCATTGTCTTCATGGACATTCTCTTCGGCTTCACAAGTGGTTTAGTTTTTTTTACAGAAAAAAGTCATTCACATATGTAATTTCCTTGTACATGCCTACATTTATCATGTGTTGTTGTCTTAGTTTTTTTCCCTTTTGCTATGACATGCTAACTGAAAAGGGGAGTTGAAGACTTAGCTCAGGATAGTAGCAGTAGCAGTAGCAGTAGCGGTAGCAATAGCAGTAGCAGTAGCAGTAGTAGTTGTTGTTGTTGTTGTTGTTGTTGTTGTTGAGGGAGGCAAAGGAAGGCATGGCTGAATCAAGCGGCAGTGATTGACATTTCTTCAGCCAAAGAAAGGGAATGTAGAGGGGAGCTCCTATGAGTGTGTTTGGTAGGTGCAAGAAGGGTGCATGATGGCAAAAATTCTTAATCTGACCCACTTTTGTTTGTTTGGTAGGGTGCATGGGCTCACCTGCCAATGCCCATCTGATGCAAAAAAGGGCGATCAGCCATGTCCATATCATGCCCCCAGACAGGGTGTATGGAGGCAGGCATGCTAGCCCTGACCCTCGTCCTCACCCACCAGAACACGTCCAGATATGTTTAAATTTTCAAAAAATGTTTATAATATAAAATTTTGTTTGAATTTTCAAAAAATATTTAGAAATTCAAATTTTGTTTAAATTTTGAAAAAACTTCAGAATTTCAGAATTTTTTTAAATATTTTAAAATGTTTAGAATTTCAAAAATCTTCAGAATTTCAAAAACAAAATCAAATGTTTAGAATTTCATTTTTTTAATTTTTCAAAAATGTTCAGAATTTCAAATTATGTTTAAATTTTTACATAATATTCATAATTTCAAATTTTGATTATATTTTCAAAAAAGATCTGAATTTCAAATACGTTTAAATTTTCAAAAAATGTTCAAAATGTCAAAAAATATATAATTGAAATTTTTTAAATTTTTTAATAAAAGTTCAGAATTTCAAAATATGTTTTAATTTTTGTTCATGTTTTTTCAATTTTGTTCACCATTTAAAAAAATATTCGGAATTCGAAATTGTTCAGCATGTCTAAACACATGCTCGCTGTCAAACAAAGTATAAGGTCAGCATGTCTCAGCGCATACATCACCGTCAACCAACAATAACTGCATGGACTCAGCATGTATGACAAGAGAACAACTAGGTTAGGTCCATACATGCTACCAAACACACCCTATTTAGCGCGGTGCGCGCTGACGAACGAGCCATCGCGCACCCTCCCTTCCCCTAATGCGCCAATAGGACCGGCCTATTTACGGGTCTGGACACTCCCTGTTTCCTTTTCTTTTTCGTTTTCATTTTCCTTTTTGTTTGATTCTTCATTGAAATAATTCGGGATTACAAAACAGTTCTGAAATTTGAACATAATTGAGAATTTTGTTTTTTTTAAGAAATTATAAAATATTCACGGATTCAAAGTATGTTGGTGATATTTTTACAAATACTGGCATATTTAAAATTGTTCACGAGTTTTAAGTTTTTTTCACGAACTTGAAACAATGTTCACATACTTCAACAAATGTTCACGGGTCCATAAAAATGGTTGAATGTTAAAAATATTCATGAATTTGAAAAACTGTTCACGAATTCAAAAAATGTTCATGATTTTTTCCAAATATCCGCAAGATTCAATTTTTTTGAATTTCTAAAAATTGTTCCCGATTTTAAAAAAATCATCGGTTAAAAAAGTTTCGTCTATTAAACAAATGTCACACAAAAATTGAGGGGGGAGCTCTGTTTTAGAATAGAATTGAGCGGGGAGCTCTATTTTCAGATGGGCCTCGACTCGACACGAGGTCAACAACCCAACCCAGTCAGCAGCCCAGCCCACGCTTCCCCGATCTGCCTCTGCTTTCCTCTTCGCCGATCCTCACAAAAAAAAGGCTTTCCTCTTCGCCGGTGGGACCCCTTCGTGCCGGCGCGGCGGCTGCTCGCCGGCAGACCGAGTCTCGCGGGTTCGACCGCCGCCGCGTGCTCTGTCCTCGAAGCCCTCATCCTGCTTTGCCATCAAGGTATTCCCTCACTTCCTGTCCCCCCGAATCTCCACTCTCTTCTGACCTCTAGGGTTTCACACTATGATGAAGTGCACACTTGTAGGTTCCCGACGAAGAGCGAGGTGAGATTCTGCGGCTGGAGAGGCTCCTTCATGCGTGGATTGGTTGGCTGGACCGTCTTTGCCTTCGGTGCTGTGGAATGTGAGGGGAATTTATTTTGTTCCACTCTAGTCTAGTTGTTCAAGTCTGCAGTTTCTGACCCAGAGTTTTGTCTCCAGGTTGACACTGATACACACCATTGATTGTGCATTGAGATTCTTCCTGCCCCACGGCTCCCCAGTTTATATTTGATCCGCTTTTCAGTCGACCCAGTTTATATAATTGTGCAAATAAATGATGCTTCATAGTTCATACCAGTACATTTCAATTCATCTTATGTGTGTTACTATCCGATGGTTGCTAGTCTCTTATGTTTTCACATGAATTTATGAGGCATACCCTTGACATGCTAACTTGCCATGTTAATCTTAATATGCCATACCACTGTATAAGTATATAACTACGTCTTCTTTACAATAGTTGAGTGCCATATAATGCAACATTCAGCATAACTGCTTAAATTTTTGGTGCCTGTTCACTTGCTGTTATTTCAAACGCTGGTCTCTATATAGATAATACATAGATCTCAGTACACACTTGCCTGGGAGGGAGTGAGATCATGACTAATGTGTGATTTGCTTTGTAGGTTATTCAAGTCGTTTTTTTAATGGACTGATGCTCAAACTGGAAAGTATGGACTTGCTTTATTTCCTGCAACTGGACAAGATGAAGGGATGCTTGAATTTATTCCTTCCACTTCGCTTGCACGGGTAACTCGTATTCAGGCTCATGGACGCCTGTAGCCAGTGCTAGATTTCCAAAGGAGTTTCTATCTTTTCCATTGGAAAAAGCCAAAACGGTAGTCTGCTCATTCTAACTTCATTTCTGGAGTAGCTTTGTTTCTACAGAAAGTTAGCTTTTAATTAATTGCCTGATCTTGGATTTTATCAGAACATCACAGTATTATAAGTTACCTACAAAAGTTCCACCCTGAGAACAATGCCCATTTGGTAACTGCCAATGCTTGGATAAATTTTAATGAGAGCTGCGCCGGTTACTCTGTCATTACATGTATTATGGGTGTTGGAAACAGGTTGGTGTTTGCCCTCTGAATTGAAGTACTTGTAGGACTTGGGAACTAACCTTTTATGCTTAGGAAAAAATATAAAGAAATGTTTCTTCAGTTCCCTGTAAATTAAGCAATCTTCAGCTATCAATCTTGTAGTGCTGTATCTCCTAGACTCTGTTTACTTCAGAGGAAATTGAATTTATTTGTGCGCCCCACTTCTTTTTTGTTCTTCCTGATTACAGTTCAACAATCAAACAGGTTATTTCTCGTGTTTCATTCTGTAAGAGTTATATAGCGCAACTAGACCTTCATTAACAGCTTCTGCCTCATGTTGTTTGTTAAGCATGTTAGTGCTCTGCTCTTCCTCTTTGCATCATACATTCATACTGCAAATGTAGTGGTTGGTTGCCATCTAGAAAGAATGCTATATGTTTGGAAGTTGTATTGAACACGATTTTTCAAAATACACCGCCCTAGTCCCTAATTAATTTTTTTCAGGGTGTAAGGATGCCTTTTTATATTAAGCCCACCGTTCAATTGATCCAGTTTAGTTAATTGTGCAACTCAATGATGCTTTCATGCATTTCAAATTCAATTGATATTTGTGTGCGTGCAAAACTGGTCCTGGTGACTCTTTTGAATCCAGTACATTTTCTCTGATAATATTTATCTTGTTAAAGCTTGTAAACGAATCTAAAAGCATGAATGAATACAGAGTTGAGTTTAGAGTGAGTAAGCCCAGCATAATAAGTGTCACGAGGCTCTCTATTTGCTGAGGCCCCCGAATCATAAGCCCAGCCCAGCCCAGCCCACCGAGGCCGGCCGTCCTGCATCTCATCTTCATCGCCGAGGCCGGCCGGCCGCCACCGCCGCCACACTTCCTCCAAGGCTGGCCGGCTGGACCGCCTCCTGCTGTGGCTGCTGGCAGTGGCGCAGCGATTCTCCCGAGCTTACCACCACCACTGCTCGCCGTCCCTCCCTCCATCCGCCCATGGCTGCAGCGACCTCCGGCGTCAGCAGGACCAGCGGGGCGGTGGCGGGCAACAACAACGGCGACGTCGGCCTCCACGACCCCCATCACGGCTCCCGCTCAAGGTAGGTACCCACTCCTTCCACTTCCCCGTCACTTGCTGGCTTCCCCCAAATCCCCGCTCTGTTCAAATCTGTTTCCACATCTTCTGTTAGAATTTGTTTTAGCTTTTGCTATTAATTTCTAGCTAGTCTTGATGTATAATTGGTTGGTAGCTCAAAACGAAACTGGTTACAAATGATTCAATAGATTTACATACAGCACAGCCAGCAAGAAAATTATCTTGCAACTGGTTGCAAAAAACAAATGCCATGACTGACGGGACTGAAAAAACAATCACTTTCTTCCTCGTCCTGGGTGAAAACCATGTGACTGCTCGCCTCATGCATCAAACGCAGTATCTGAAACAATGTTATCTTCCTGCCTGCCTGCAAGTGGAGGTTTTGTAATGACATTGCACGCCGTCTCAGGTGCCCGTCGGTGTGGCCATTTGGTTATTTTATTAATAAAGCCTGCATCGCTAATGGCATGATTAGATATTGTTCTCGTGATTGGCTCGAGAACAGATCTCAGGCTGTATACAACCGTTGTAGATTGTAAACATTCAGGTAAAATATTTTCGATACATCTCAGAGTGAAAAAAGAGAGAGAATATAGTTACGAAATCCAACCAGATGGAGCCTTGATGATAAGAGGAAACCAATGGCGCAATAGGTTTAGAGCACAACTTGTAAATAGGTGCGACCAGCTGGGTGCTGATGCTGATGCTGATGCCATGCCATTGGTACCACGCTTGTAATGCACAAAACCAATGCCATGACTGACGAGACTGAAAAATTAATCACTTTCTTCCTTGTATTGGGTGACAAGCATGTGACTGCTCACGTGATGCATCAAACGTAGTATCTGAAACAAAATCATCTGCTCCTGAGAGGTAACAAATGATGCAATAGATTCACAGCACAACTTGTGAATAAGTGCCACCAACTGGGTGATGATGCTGATGGCAAGGCATTCGTAGCACGGTTGTAAACTTGTAATGCACAAAACAAATGTCAAGACCGTGAATCCTGTGTCATGACTGACGAGAATGAAAAAAAAATCTCGTATTGGGAACAGCCATGTGATTGCTCACATGATGCTCCAAACGTATCTGAAACAAAATTATTTTTTTAGCCGCCAGTGGACGTTTTGTAATGGTGGTGCACGCTGTCTCAGACGGCTGTCGGTGCCTCGGTGTAGCCATTTGATTACTATATTAAAGCCTGCATCGCTAGTGGCAAGATTAAATTTTCTTTTTCTCATGTTTGGTTCGCGGACAGATCTCAGGCTACATACGACCGTTGTACATTGGAGAGCTCAAGCACTATACTCGTCCCGCTCACAAAATTCTCTTCTGAACTCAGGCATCCAAAAGCATCAAGATCTCACAAAAATCTCCAAATTCCCATTCGTCGGTTTAGAGCCTGCCCACGCATCTGTTCGGCGTCGGCCACCATAACTTCAACGGAGTCGCCTCCTGCTTCTGCGCCGCGTCGCCGGCATCGACAAGGCTCTGAATCTGCTGCTGCTGCTACCGCCAATACAATGCTGGAGCTGGCGCCGACGTGCCTGTGACTGTGAGGACCACGTCTTCCTCGCTGCTGCTGCGTTGCTGGTCCTGGGTGCTGAACAGGGGCGAGCTCGTGAAGGTAACTATGGCTGCAAGATTGGATTTTGACTTGTAATGTGTTCAAGAACAGATCCCAAGCTCTACTTATAAATTTCTTGCTCACACCATTCTCTTCTTCGTTAATTTCTGCAGTGCACGTGTGTTGGAGGAGTTTGTTACGAGAGTTCCAATGGCGGAGCTGGTGGTCACCATGGCGCTCCGGCCACTGGTTGCCATGCTCAGGGACAAGGCGTCTAGCTATCTCCTTGACCAGTACAATGTGATGGAGGGAATGGAGAAGCAGCACATGATTCTGAAACGCAGACTTCCTATCATCCTGGACGTCATTACTGACGCCGAGAAGCAGGCGACGGCCAACAGAGAAGGGGCGAAAGCCTGGCTCCAGGAGCTCAAGAGAGTAGCCTATGAGGCAAATGAAGTCTTCGATGAATTCAAATACGAAGCACTTCGCCGTGAAGCCAGGAAGAATGGACACTACAAAAAGCTTGGATTTGATGTGATAAAACTCTTCCCTACTCACAACCGTGTTGTGTTCCGTCACAGAATGGGTAGCAAGCTTTGCAGGATTCTGCAGGATATCAATGTCCTCATTGCAGAGATGCATGACTTTGGGTTGAGGCAGACGTTGGTGGTGTCTAATCAGTTGAGGCAGACACCAGTGTCCAAGGAGTGGAGCCACACAGATTATGTCATCATCGACCCACAAGAAATTGCCAGCAGATCCAGACACGAAGATAAGAATAATATCGTTGACATACTACTTGGTCAAGCTAGCAATGCAGATCTCGCAGTAGTTCCCGTTGTTGGAATGGGGGGCCTTGGCAAGACCACATTAGCGCAACTCATATACAATGAACCTGAAATTCAGAAGCATTTTCAGTTGCAGCTCTGGGTCTGCGTCTCTCATACGTTCGATGTGAATTCCGTGGCTAAGAGTATAGTTGAAGCATCCCCAAAGAAAAATTATGATACAGACAAACCACCATTGGATAGACTTCAAAAATTGGTCAGCGGGCAAAGGTATCTCCTTGTACTGGATGATGTCTGGAACAGAGAGGTCCATAAGTGGGAAAGGCTGAAGGTCTGTCTTCAACATGGTGGCATGGGTAGTGCAGTGTTGACAACAACCCGTGATAAACAAGTTGCTGAAATTATGGGTGCAGATAGAACCTACAATCTCAATGTTTTGAAGGATAACTTCATAAAGGAAATTATTGTGGCCCGAGCATTCAGTTCAGAGTATGAAAAGCCTCCCAAGCTACTCAAGCTGGTTGGTGATATTGTGAAGAAATGCCGTGGCTCTCCTTTAGCTGCAACTGCACTGGGATCTGTACTTCGTACCAAGACCAGCATGGAAGAATGGAAGGCTGTATCATCAAGAAGCAGTATTTGCACCGAGGAAACTGGAATTTTGCCAATTCTCAAGCTTAGCTACAATGATTTGCCAGCACACATGAAGCAGTGCTTTGCTTTCTGTGCCATATTTCCCAAGGATTACAAGATTAATGTGGAGAAGCTTATCCAACTATGGATCGCAAATGGCTTTATCCCAGAACATGAGGAAGATAGTCTTGAAACCATTGGAAAAAATATTTTCAGTGAGCTAGCATCAAGGTCATTCTTTCTGGACATAGAGGAATTTAAAGGTGACAAGCAAAATCAGCAGTATTGTTTCAGAACTACGTGCAAAATCCATGACCTTATGCATGATATTGCAATGTCTGTTATGGGAAAGGAATGTGTCATTGCAATTAAGGAACCAAGTCAAATTGAGTGGCTTTCGGATACTGCTCGGCATTTGTTCTTCTCATGTGAAGAAGCAAAAGGTATTTTGAATGATTCTTTGGAGAAAAAATCCCCTGCCATTCAAACACTGATATGCGATAGTCCTATGCGAAGTTCATTCAAGCATCTATCAAAATATAGCTCTTTGCATGCCTTGAAGCTCCGTATCAGAGTGAGAGGTACAGAATCATTTCTTCTGAAACCAAAGTATTTGCATCACCTGAGGTACCTTGATCTCTCAGAAAGTTCTATCAAATCACTTCCCGAAGATATAAGTATTCTATATAACCTTCAAACGCTGGACCTTTCCAACTGCTCTTATCTTGATCGACTTCCGAGGCAAATGAAGTATATGACTTCCCTCCGCCACCTATATACTCATGGTTGTCCGAATCTGAAGAGCATGCCTCCAGAATTAGGAAAACTCAATAAGCTGCAAACGCTTACATGTTTCGTAGCAGCAACAGTTACTGAACCGAATTGCAGTGACGTTGCAGAGCTGCAGAATTTAAACATTGGTAGTCAGTTAGAGCTACGTCGGATAGAGAATGTTACAGAAGCAGAGGCAAAAGTGGCAAACCTTGGAAAGAAGAAGGATCTCAGAGAACTGACCCTAAGATGGACTTCTGTTTGTGACGACAAGGTGCTCGACAACTTTGAACCACATGATGGGTTGGAGGTTTTTAAGATATATTCCTATGGAGGAGAGTGCATAGGTATGTTGCAAAACATGGTTGAGATCCATCTTTTTCATTGTGAAAGATTGCATTTTCTGTTCAGACGCAGTACATCTTTCACTTTTCCAAAACTGAAGGTGCTTGCGCTCGAACATCTGTTGGGTTTTGAGGGATGGTGGGAAATAGATGAGAGGCAAGAAGAACAGACAATATTTCCTGTGCTTGAGAAGTTGTTTATCAGTAATTGTGGAAAGCTGGTAGCATTACCTGAAGCACCATTGCTGCAAGGACCTTGTGGCGAACGTGGTTATACATTTGTACACTCAGCATTTCCTGCCCTAAAGGTGCTCGAAATGAAAGACTTGGAGAGCTTTCAGAGATGGGATGCAGTCGAAGAGACTCAAGGAGAACAAATATTGTTTCCTTGGCTTCAGGAACTATCAATTGAGGAATGTCCAAAGCTGATAGCGTTACCTGAAGCACCATTGCTTCAAGAACCATGTAGTGAAGGTGGTTACAGATTGGTACGCTCAGCATTTCCTGCCCTCAAGGTGCTCAAAATGAAAAGGTTGGAGAGCTTTCAGAGATGGGATGCTGCTACTGAAGGAGAACATATATTGTTTCCTCAGCTTGAGAAATTATCAGTTAAGAAATGCCGAAAGATAATAAATTTACCTGAAGCACCAAAACTCAGTGTATTAGAAATTGAAGATGGCAAGCAAGAGATATTCCATTGTGTAGACAGATATTTGTCTTCATTGAACAATCTGATATTGAAGCTAGAATACATAGAAATAACATCAGAGGTTGATTGCACTTCAATTGTACCGGTGGAAAGCAAGGAGAAATGGAACCAGAAATCCCCCCTTACAGTTATGCAGTTAAGATGCTGCAACTCATTCTTTGGAGCAGGTGCACCAGAGCCGTCAGACTATTTTGTACACCTTGAAAAGTTGATAATTGATAGATGCGGTGTGCTCGTCCACTGGCCAGAGAAAGTGTTCCAAAGCTTGGTATCCTTGAGGACATTAGTGATTACAAGCTGCGAAAATCTGACTGGATATGCAGAAGCTCCTCTTGAGCCATCAGCAAATGAAAGGAGTCAATGCCTGCCAGGTCTCGAGTCTCTTGAGTTAGAAGGTTGTGCAAGTTTGGTAGAGATGTTCAATGTCCCGGCATCTCTCAAGATAATGAATATTTGGACGTGCCCTAAACTTGAGTCCATTTTCGGCAAGCAGCAGGACATGTCAGAGTTAGCCCAAGGGTCTTCTTGCAGTGAGGCAATCATGCCTACAGCTGTATCAGAGTTGTCATCCTCACCCATGAATCACTCTTATCCATGCCTAGAAGATCTAAATTTAGTTTTATGTGGAAGCTTACCAGCGGTTCTAAATCTGCCTCCATCCTTAAAGACCTTAAAAATGGATGGCTGTAGTAGTATTCAAGTCCTGGCATGTCAGCCGGGTGGGCTCCAGCAACCAGAAGTCACTACCTCCATAAGCAGAAGACCTATCATGCCAGAGCCACCAGCAGCAGCAGCGACAGCTGCAAGAGAGCATTTACTTCCTCCCCATCTCGAATGTCTAGTAATGGAGGACTGTGCTGGCATGTTGGGTGGGACTCTCCGCCTGCCTGCACCCCTCAAGAGACTGGACATTATTGGCAACAGTGGGTTGACATCGCTGGAGTATCTTTCAGGAGAGCACCCCCCATCGCTGGAAATCCTTGATCTTGAAAGATGCAGTACCCTGGCATCCCTACCGAATGAGCCGCAAGTATACAGTTCTCTCTGGTATCTTGAAATTACAGGCTGCCCTGCTATAAAGAAGCTCCCTAGATGCCTGCAGCAGCAACTGGGCAGCATCAAATACAAAGAAGTAGATGCCCGTTATGAAGGTATGCTTGTAGCACGTCCTTCTATCTTTGCCACATTTAATAAACATATGCAGTCATCCATTCCATTAAGTCTACCACGCCAACATGTTTGTACAAGTTTGTTCTCCATTATTTTACTTTCATACGGTATATATTTTTATGTTACATTAGTTTGTACGTGTTTGTTTTGACGCCATTTACGATATGTGCAGTGATGGCACTTAAACCGAAGACATGGAAGGAGATGCCAAGGCTAGTCCGTGAGCGGAGGAAGGCCGCTCGAGAAGCCAGGGAGCGCCAGCAATCCACCATGCAGGAGTAAACAAGTCGGAAACCACGTAGAGAGGGCGTAGATTTTGATTGCTCTGAACAATGTAGAAGATAATGCCGTGATTGTAATCAATCGGCTTTGTTGAGATTTGGCCTCTACCTAGTTCAGATATTTGTAATGCGAATCAAACGGATTTCCCCGGTACAGTAGAAGTTAGGATAATATGCTCACATGTGTGTCTGTGAGCTATCTATGTATCCATCTGTTTTTGCTTTGCTTAGTTAACTGGGAAGACACTGGCCTTTAACTTGTTCAATAAACTTTTTCACCTGTGGCTTTATCTGCTTGGATTACTGGGGAGATGGCGGCGGCGTGCCAAATGATCCTTTTCTCAAGGGGAACTAAAGCTGTAGTAACTTGTCTGAGAAACTTTCCAGCACTCTGCAGTTTGGATAGGCCTGATCCCTGATTGTTGCTCTGCTCTATTTTGCTAGGGAATGGCCTATGATTGCTTCTACAACTGAACTGTGCCGCAGTCGCTCTTGGTCGAGAACTGTCAGGGCCTGCGGTGTAGGGCGACTACTGCTTGGCGTCGAGTCGAGCATCTCTGAATCAACATCCTAGGCCGAGACGTTCTCATCTTGATCTGGTTTGCTGCTGCCTAGTCAAGCGAGGAAAACAGGAAAGAAACAACGTAGAAAGGGCATGGTAGTTTATTTTATTTTGCTTCAAAAGTTGTACCAATTTATGTCATGATTGTTATCTGCTCCGTTAAACTCTGACCTGTATCTAGCTATATATATTTCTAGTTTCAGCCTTTTGCAGGTGGTGCGTTAACTTTCTGGCCCTGACGCAAAGTTTTACAGACATATAGTGAGGTGTGGGATGGATGTCATCATCTCTGGATTACACAGATATATGTAATATAATATACAGTTAAGCAGCAGCTTCATCGTCTGTATGAGAGAGAGTCATTTCTCCTCGTATGTAAGATGGTTAAGCAGCAGCATCAGATGTCAGACAGGCCGGCACTTGTTGAATGTGATGGCCCTGTATGAGCAGTTGAGAAACTTATCAAGATCGACAGTTGAATTGCTCTGCTCTGCTGCAAACTGTATGTTTGCCTGTGGAGGAATGAATTTCAGTTTCAGCATCGTTTATTTAGTTCAGAAGACATTTACTGTTCACCTTTGTAACGTGATGTGATTCTTTTTTTACCTGTTTCGATACTTGTACAGATCAAGTAGTACAAGTTAGAGGGAGAAAAAGCTCAGGTCCATGAACCATTTGGTCCTGTCTAGCATCTGTTTGTCTGTACAAATAAGTGATTTGTCCATGGACATTTAAGAGTTGGGATGTGTCCTTGTGTATATATCTAGTTTCAGCGGCATTATTTGGTTGACAAGACATTGATTGGCCTTCAACTTGCTGACCAACTTTGCTGTACCGCGGCAATGCTGGTTACTGGGGAGATAGATGTCGGGGGTTTCTGAGCAGATGGCTGCGGCATGCCGAATCATCCTTTAGCAGGAGGTAATAAAGATTCAACTTTGTTGTCTATGTGATTGCTTCTGCACCGCCGTCACTCTCAGTGGAGAATTGTCGGGGCCTGCAGCGCACTGTGACTGCTTGGCGTCTGAGTCGAGCTGCATCGCTGAATCACATCCCAGGCCAGCCAATCTCTCTGATCTGATCTGGCTTTGGTCTACTGCTGGCCCTTTGGGTGGATCAGCAGCAGTTTAGTCTTCAGTTTCGCCTGTCTGTGGCTCGATGTAGCCCAGAGACGGACCCAAGATGCAGGAACCAAAAGAGCAGGCTGAGGATGTTGAGTATAGTAGTATAATGTAAGATTTTGTGCCCTTTGATTACTTTTGGCACAGCTTCAGTTGATGGTTTCATTGGTTTGCATGCTCATCTTCTCAAGGATGAATTCACTCTTGGTGTGTTTCTTACTACGGAGTATGTTTCTTTTACAGCTCTATGAACCAATGCTCAGCTTTTTGACGGTGATCTCTTTCACGAGCTGTTTTAGCAATGGAACCTTGTTCTTTTCAGGGTCTGTGAGCACGCCATATATATTCATGCAAAACCATGATGCTTCCTTGCAGGTGCAGGGTTCTCGTGGCGATTCCCGAGTGCGTACTGTGAGTGACTCGGTGAAACTCGAATGCATTTGACAGTTTGCTGATCTCGTGTTATTATGCATCTGACTCGACAGACTGTGCCGAACAATGTGAAGGAAACCTGTGGATCTCAGGGACATGGTGGCAGATTTGGAAGAGTGACTGTCCAGCGAAAGTACATCATTTCAAGCAGAGGGGTCCATATTGAGACAAGGCGCGAAGCCTGTTTCAGGGCTTTCTTTTCATGTTGGATGTTGTGATAATAGGCCTCCCTGATGGCTGCTGCTCTGCTCGGCTCTGCCCTGGGGAATGACTTGTGATCGCTTCTGCAGCTGTACTGTAGTGCAGTAGCTGTAGCTAGCGACGGAGAATAGTTTGGGCCTGCAGTGTGAGTCGAGTCGAGCATCGCTGAATCACATCCTGGTGGCTGCTTAGATGATCTGCTCTGGATTTGGTTTTCTGCTGCTCCTTTGTGTTGGTGTGTACAACAGGAGTCAGCAGCATTTTAGTCTTCCTGGTCGCTGTAGCCCAGTAGGTGTTGTAGATACTAGGCCAGCAGGTCGAACTGCTCCAGAAGGCAACTAGTACATGTGAATGCCCATCATTATGACTAAGCCTACTGTCAAGATGATGTCATCTATTCATCTTGGTCAACATTTATGAAGTCGATTTCTAATCCCAAGACCATGGAATTTAAGCATTTCACATAGGCGCGAGAAGCAGAAAGGAAGAACATTGATAGGGCATTTGGATTGCTGCAAAGTAGATTTGAAATTGTTCGGGTCCTTTTCCTTTCTAAAAAACAACAAGGATGTCTTGAAAAATATCATGACATGTTGTGTGATCCTACACAACATTATATCATCACTGAGGATGAGAGGGATATTACAAGCCCCATGGACCATGAAAACATTGGCTCTACTATCAGACCTAGCAGGCACACAAACCACATTCAAGCATTTTTTGAGGTGTACAAGAAAATTAAAGACTGGGCGGGCCTCCCATGATAAGCCATGTGAGCATCTCACTGAGCATCACTGACAACTAGCTAGGCGATAGTGTATTTATGTTTCTTTCAAATTAATTTATGTTTACTTGGAAATTTTCTTTTATCATATTTTTAGTTGTATTTTCATTATTTGTTAATTTGGATTATTTGTTTGTACTTGGATTAATGGTTTTTAAAATGATTTTCTGAATTATTCAATTGTTTCATCTAAATGGGAGTATAGACTAGAAACAAGAAAACATAAAATATAAATGGAATTCACATTAGGACGATTTTTGTTTGCGCGCATCCTCCAAAAAATTATGGAGGCTACGAATAAGGCAACTCTGCTAGATTTACTAGTGATGTGACCCCCGCATGCCACTGATCATTTCTTCTGGGCATGTAACTGACAGCCATTTTCTTAGTAGTGTATTTCGGTAGCATTGGCAGGCCTAGCTACAACCGCACACGGTGACACAAGAGGCCCGGCGGCAGGGCAAACCCAGCACGACACCACCACCACCATCATTGCAACACACTGTAGGGAAATCGGTCTATTGCAATGACAAAAGGTTGTTGCAATAAATCCAAAATTGTGGATGTTGGGTCTATGGCCATGCACGACGGTGTTGGACAGATGGCGACACAGAGCCAGAAGAACAACTACAAGGGAAGAATGCATGAGTAGATGATGCCATGGCAGTAATGGGCTAGGACGGTCGGCTACGTGTGGTGATGGAGGTGAGGCGGGCTGCGTGGGCTTGATCCAGATGATGTAGGGCTCAACAACATCCGACGATGACTTCACATCAAGGAGACGACCCACAATGCATGGCGCCGTGGTGACCGAGGTGACACGGGAAGCGGCGGGGTTGATCCGGGCGAGGTAGGGGGACTCTCGGTATCGAGAGGGAAGTGGATTGGAGGAAGAGGAGCAGCGGCAAGGCGGACGAGTTATGGCAAAGATTCGGTTGAGAAGCACTCGATAATGATAAAAAGGGAGGCGAGAGGAGGGAGGAGAGTCGGTTGACCGAAAAAGGCTTTCGCCCCACTTTATAGATAAAGCAACCACCACAGCCACAGAGTACCACAAAGTCACACACGCACACAGAGTTACACCACAACAAGTACGGTTGACCGAAAAAGGCTTTCGCCCCACTTTATAGATAAAGCAACCACCACAGCCACAGAGTACCACAAAGTCACACACGCACACAGAGTTACACCACAACAAGTACGATAAGGTTCTGCTGAGGGCACATCTCAACAAGCCCTAAAAGAAAACACAAAGGGAGGACCAACATGGGCCCTGAAGACGCGTGAAGCGAAGCGTCTAGTCCGACTCGGGTGGTGGAGGCGGAAGCGGCGTCGCCAAGCGAAGAGCCATCGTCCGGAGATCAGCAGTGAGGGTGTTGATGGCGTCCTGGTCCTGGTGACGGCTAAGCGGCCGCCAGAGTTGGAGAAAACCACACATTTTGAAAGGAGTCAATTGGGGGGAGGACTGAACCTCGGCGAATAATTCTGGGAAGTTGGTGCTACACCAACTCATGCCCAGGAGCTCCCGAAGGCAGCTCCAGAGGAACTGGGCGGAAACGCACGAGAAGAATATGTGGTTGGAATCCTCAGTAGTACCGCAAAGGGGGCATAGCCCATCACCCGGACCGTTCCTCTTAAGCACCTCGACACCGGAAGGGACGCGGCCTCGGATCCACTGCCGCAAGAAGATCCGGATCTTTAGGGGGGGCATGATCGTCCAGATCAGTTCGAGGGGCGCCGGTGCAGGAGAGGGAGCAATGACCCGATAGAGCGACTTCGTGGAGAAACATCTTGAGGGCTCTAGACACCATGAGATGTGGTCGGCAGGATGGTCAAGGGATGGCTCATGGAGAGCGACAGCCTCCAGTAGCTCTAACCAGGCTAGCTGGTCCTCGGAGCCGAAGGGTCGTCGGAACGCAAGGCGGCCAAGATCAGTAAGTGCGGTCGCAACCGAAATCCGAGCATCCACCGCGATGGAGAAGAGGGTCGGGAACCTCGCCGCGAAGGGCTCTAGCCCGGCCCAACGGTCAAACCAAAACAGGGTGGATGATCCGGAGCCGACCTCAATAGAAGTCCCGATTCGAAGTAATGGGAGTGTAGGGTAACGCAGCAGAAAACAAAAAATTTCTGACCTACGCACCAGCCCAGGACCACTATGGAGACTGCATACAAGGTTTGATCATTTTCGTTACCGACTCGTAGCGCAGCGGAAGTAGAGTCGATGACGATCGGCGGTGCAGATCCCCGCAGCTAGGATTTACAACCTCCCAACGGCGAGGATGTATACCCTCATCTGCCCCGCGGACAGCCCTCCGGGAGGCGGTCGGACAGTCCCCCGGACGGTGTCGCGGACAGCCCTTCGGGAGGACCTCCGAAACTCGGACTGTCACTCGGACAGCCCTTCGGGAGGACCTCCAAAACTCGGACGGTCACACGGACAGCCCTTCGGGAGGCACTCACGAACTAAGACCGAAACTACGATCTCTCTACAGAGTTGCACACATACGGTGTCATCTATCCGGCAGGGCTTCGTCGTCCAGAACTAGTTCCTGCCGGAACCCAGACAACCTTTCGGCTCTACGAAACTATTTCGCTGGGAGGGAGAGAGAATGCCAGATCATGCATGGCTTGTGTATGAGAGCAAGGAATGAGGTTTGGGCAGCCCCCTCACCTCCTATTTATAGGAAAACCAAGGGGTAGGATGGGCATTTCAAAAATACCAAAACTTGCTCATGAAGGAAACACTTTCCAAGGGCAAAATGGGAAAGCAAGTGGGCAAGTGGGGCTCCAAGGTGGAGCCCCCTTCTTGGCCGGCCACAACCCTTGTGGGCCCCCCCAAGGTGGTCCCCATCCATCCATACCTTCTAGAAGCCTTTTGGGAAAATATCCCAAAAGGCACTTTTCCAAAAATATTCCAAAAAGCACTTTCACTATTCACGACGACATTTTTCAGCGTCTGGTCGAACTGAAAATATTTATGTGGGCTTAGAACATTTCCAGTACCCACCAAAATAATTTTCAATGCCATCCAGAACAATTCCGGATTAGTGATTTTCATCTGCGAAAAGCATCTGAAGCAGTTTCGGCAGCTCCGGAACATTTCCGGTTTTCATCCCGGAAAATTCCAGAAAGTTTCCAGAATGATTCTGGCATCCTCCAAGAATTATCAGGCATGTGCCAAAACCAATTTGACCTTTTCGTATCCCCTGAAACAACTTTTCAGTTTCACCGGAACTAATTCGGTCACCTCTCTCTTCGGAACTTTTCCGCTGTCTCTGAAAAACTTTTTCCCGGAAACTTTTTCTCAGACTCCCTGTCTAGTATTCAGCAGATAGATGACCCTTAAGCATGTGACCCTATAGGTTCAGTGAAGCATAGACATGACCCGGAACCCCTTCCGATCAATGATCAACATCGGAGCCGTGGACACCCATATTGACCCCTATACCCACACGAATGAATATTCGAGTGAACCTCCAGTTGTCATGTGCTATTCCTATTGCTTCGCGATATGTTACAAATACCCGAGGTGAGACACGTTGGCATCCCCGTGGATCAACACCTTGTCCACTATGCCAGTTACCTCGTCACCGGTATTGTTCTCTTTTCTCGTTCCGTGTTCCGGCATCCCCGTGATCAAATCACAAAGTGTCTGGCCAGACGATGATGTATACTGTAACATCGAGAGGGCCCAGAGATATCTCTCCATCGTCGGAGGAGAAAATCCCAATCTTGAGCTATCAAGTTACTTGACACACTTTTCCATGAACCCGTAAGCCGCCGTAATAGCCACCCATTTACGGATGACGTTTAACAAACCCCAAAGTTCATGAAGCAAGCATGAAGAAACTCGATACTCTCATGGTCTAAGGAATCATGCAAACGTTAACCATCTCTGTGTTATTAACCATTAACTTATGACGTATGAATCTCATAGCATAACATCAATTCGGGTCGATTCAACACAAATGTTCTTCTAACATTGTGCCCTAAAAATTGCCGGCATAGCCATGCCCATGATCAGGAAAACAGGATCATCATGCAATACTTGAGCCAGTCTTAGAGGCCAGACTAGGAATACTTTTTACCGTTTATTATCCCACACGTGCATATGAGTCTTCCTCCGAGCCTCGTGGTTATTGTAGACTCGAGAACCATAGCAGTTATAGCATGGAACATAAACCTAATTATGAACAGGGAAATCATCAATAACATTTATTATTGCCTCTAGGGCATATCTCCTACAGACTCCCACTTGCACTAGAGTCAATAATCTAGTCAATGCTTAATGCACTTTACACCTATGGCATACTGGTGTAAAATATGCTTCGCATGTGGTATAGCCTGATGTCCAACGTATCTAACGACTTCAGCTCCGTGTGCAACATTGCATATCCTCGCGTTTTCACCCTTTCACAAAATTCATATTTTGTGTGGACTTGGCTTTGCATATGTGTGAATCATTGGTCGAAACCTGATTCCTCAGACTGAGCTATGGAGCAACTATCTGCAATAGTGTCCCATAGACCAAAGCCATCTTGGAACCATACTAAGTTCATGAATGAACTATATGATTCAACAACTTCTTTGTCGCTTCTAAAGCGTCAACATACTTAGCCTTTGTTATAGAATTCGCCACAGTATCTTGTTTGGAACAATTTCCAACTACCGTGCCACCATATTGTGTATTACACAAAACCCTTAACTTAAATCAAAAATCGCATGGAGCATTGATGAAGACTGTATCGATGTAATTACTTACAACGAGCACTTCATAATCTCTGCTTGCGAGAAAACATGTCATCAGTACTACTCTAGTACCTAATGACATCTTTCACTGTTGTCCCATGATCAGTACTTTTGATCACTTTGGTATCTATACTCGCAACAACTTTGGAGTATTGGACATATCTGGTTGTTTTACATACCATGGAATACATGATTAATCCAAACACAAGAGTGTGTGGAATCACCATCATGTATTTTTCCTCATCTGTGTTTTGAGACACCGAGTCTTGCAAAACTCTTCCCATGTCACTTCGGCAAGAATCACTCCTTGGCGTTTTAAATGCTAAAAGGTTTTAGCACCTTGTCAATATGTATTCATAGCTTAGCCCCATTAGGTAAATCTATCTCCATAGATCATCATGCCTAATATTGAGGCTATTTAGTCTAAGCACTCATCGAAAAACTATTTTCAAATGAAGTCCTAATTCGTGTCAAGAAATTTATTTCCAATTAACAATGTGTCAAGTACACAAGGTTTTTAGAAATATTATTATGCTCCCACTTACTTTCTTGAATCACAAGCATCTTCGATACCCATTTGATGAATTCAAACCCCTTTGACCATTCCATTAAAGACGAAGATTCCAACTCCACTTTGCACTCTTCTGTCCATTGCTGGAACTCTGAAGTTTGCATACTTACTAGCATCCTCTGGATCGACAAATTACTTTGGACTCTATCACATACAAGTCCTAGGTTTCATTTCCATCAGATGGAAATCCTTTCGTCATCCATGTTTCATATCTCATGATTGAAATATGTATTTATTGCTAGTTCAACCCGAACCGACTTTAATCATCGCTACGGTGAGACAATCTCATCGTAGTCAACTCCTTGAACTTGTTATTGCAATAAGTCGAGCTTTATGGATAATTTTTTTTATCCGTATCAGTTATTTAGTTCCATAAATACTCGTTAGACTCTAAGTCTTTCGAAAGGTGTATCAAGGTTTTAATCTTGAATCACTTATATGGAAACTATCTCGGATTGTATTGGCATGTAGCCAATTCCGGAGTCAGGGCCCATCACCACTTCCTTGTGTATCGTAGGTATACTGTTGTCCAACAACAATATCTCGTTTGCGCACCTGAGAGGTTTGCACGAGCCTTGCCTACGAGGTTCAGCTGCAAGTTCGACCGAAGTCCATACATTTTATTGTAGAGACTTCCGTATCAGTCGCAGTAGGAAACCCTGGAATCACTTCCAAGGTTCCTTTCCTTTGATCTGATGACGAAGATATTGTTTATCTCGTCGAGTTGCAGTGTTCTCCCACTCACCTTTTGTAAGAACTATTCTCTTTAAAAGCATACCGTTTTGTGGCAAAACCCTTTGCCTTGTTATAGTGGTGGGGGAATACCCAATGACTTGGGATAACCTACAAAGTAGCACTTGTCTGATTTGGAATAGGTTTGTAACCTTTTACACAAGCACCATATTCCAAATGTTAAGAAAAGATATAACATGGTTGGGCGTACCATACCATGGCGTCATTTCAACAGACCTGATGGAGCTCTTTTCAGTGTAAAAGCCACAGTCTCGAAAGCATCACTTTAAAAGGGATAATGGTAAATCTATTTATGTCATCTTTGATCTTACCATGTCATAAATGGTTCGATTACATCTTCACGGACTTTCCACTTGCAGTGGTGTTCCGGGAGATGCAAGTTATGAAACCCCTTTCACAACTCATCAGACAATCGCTAAACTTGTAACTCAAATATTCCTTTCTGCAATCGAATTGTAGAAACATAATTTTCTTGTTACAATATTTTCTTCTTCATTTTGAAAACCTTTCGAATGATTTCAAAAGATCCAGACTCACGTCTCATCAAGTAAATATCCATATATCTACTTGAGTCATTTCTGAAGATAGATAAATCCACTACTTGCAACAACATTTATTGGACTACACACATCATAATGTATGATCACCAATATGTTCTTTGCTCGTTCCTTAAGGCCTATGAACGGTATTTCAGTCACTTCACTTTTCGGAGGAAAGTTGTAAGTGTCAGATGATTCAAAATCAAATGACTTTAAAAACCATCATAATGGAATTTTCCATGCGGGTTTCTCCAATGTGACCAAATGTAGTGCCACACTTGTGTGGTATTCTTTTAGTCTTGCGACATTTAGCGTCAGTGTTATGGATGTATCATATTTCCATCAATATTCATAACATACATCCCATCTAGGATGGAAGCATGGCCCTTCATGTTATTCATAATACTGAACAACAATTGTTGTTTTCATGAACAACTCTTTCGCAACAAACTTTATGCAAAGGGCTAGAGTGTGAAACTCTAAAATGAATTATGAAAGTAAACCCAGAGGTAATGTATTATTTATCAATATTCATAACACACGTTTCATTCATAATGAAAGTATGGCCCTTATGTTATTCATAACACCGAACATTAAAAGTTCTCTTATGAACAACCTTCTTGCAAGATACCTTATGCAAAGGGCTAGAGTGTGAAACTCTAAAATGAATTATGAAAGTAAATACATAGGGAATACACCTATGGAAGGCATAGTAACATTTACTATGTTCCCTGCGTTTATCTAACCTCATTCCTGGCTAGTCTTTCAGGCCATAGTAGTTCTTACATCGAGTTGCAACAGAATGCAATCGAGCGGGTATCTTTGCGATTAACTCACAATACCCAAGAATTAGTGATTAACATGTTTAACCATAATTCCCAAGAACTATATCTTTGACCAGCCTTCTATACATCAAAAACCTGTATGACATTCATACATGAGCTGGATATTCCAGTCTTCTTTCCTTTTGCCATTATACTTCTAACAGTTTCACTTTCAGTATTTCTCCTACTCTCAGAAGAAGCACCCAACTTAAGAGTGGCGTTAGCCCTGGACTTCCTAGGCGTGAAAGTTTCACTAACACCCTTCGGACACTTCCTTTCTCTTTAAGTTGTCGTTTTATTCACCATCATCATATGACAGGCGTTCTTCTGGATCCCCTCTTATCAGTCTAATGCATAGTAAACACCTTTACTAATAGTTTGCAAACAATCATTGCTTTGGATATCTCATATCTATTAGCCTTTGTCTGTCTCTGAAAATGATTTTCAGATTCCATGAATATCACATAACTATCCAAACTTTCGAAGTTCGGGTCTCATGGAAGCAAACATATTGCACTTTGACTGAAAAGGAATTCTAGCTTTTGGATCGAAGGACGAGAGTCACATGATCCATAGCATTAGCGGGAGAATACTGAAAGCATGCGATATGCCAAAGTCCTTCTCGGCACTCTAGAGGACAATCCTCACATTACGTTACCAACCGTAAAGTTTTAACCAGATATTTAACAGCTATTCAATTTTAATAGGGAAGGTGGAAACGCGAGCCATTATTCTACAACTATTTTGCAAACCACACTTAGACAATGTTCAAAATTAATTGCACTGAGAATTAAACAAGTTAATTCTACAGTGCGCTCCCACTCAAATCAATATCTCTCATAATTGATTGTGAGTTATTCAAGATCCAAATTACAATTCAACGACAAGGATGTATCCATCTCAAGTGACGAGAATTGCAATCGGTAGGCCAACTTGCCAATCACATCTCTATGTGACTCTTGTTCATCTTTCGATGCGTGTGTTCTGAGCTCAGGACTTTCAAGCTAGAATGTCAAGACAACCAAGTGATCTCGCTGCGAGGTCTCAACTCACCCGCCTCACACTTCTCTAATCGTTCGTACCCATGTATCCATGTGATAGCCCGAAGAGATAGGTGCCGTGACGGTGCTACACTTCGGAGAACACTAACTACTTGATATTTTCTGTGAGAGATCACCCTAATAAAAGCGACTACCGCGCAATCAAAAGGGTGCATCATAAGGGATAATCATCTCAGGCAATTCATAATAGCATGATATGGTATAGCCCTTTCTGACGGAGAAGTCTTGCATTTCTTCGTCTTCGGCATTCGCGTTGGTGGTCACCTTCGCGAAGATTGCCACCACCTTGTCGATGCACCAGATAATATTGCTATCTCTATAGCTAATAAAATAAGTGCATTACTGAAGGTTGACACGCAGGTCATTAAAGTGACAATCATATGGCTCCAGCCATCATGCCGAATCATGACACGCAGGTCATGTTAATCAATTTACATTATATAGTCATCTCATACATAATCAAATTATAACGAGCACTGCTATACCACATCACATGCACATGCAAACCATCCTGCAAAACCAAGTTAGACGCCTCTAATCGGTTCATGCAAAATTTTATTTATTCGTGGCTTCTAAGGTTTCGAAACAAACCGAAGCTACCAACGTGCATCATCAATCATGATAATCCAAGTCGCTAGATTAACATTGCGGGGTGTATGAAACACGAGATAATAAAATCTCGAGCCCCATACTAAAGTTCGTCATACGCGTGACCCCCGTGAAGATCATATTTGCATTGCCCTTTCGTCTGCGAAACATCCATCTTTCTCAACTATGGTGGAACCCAAAGAACTGTTAGCACTTCGTTGATCTGTCAATCATCATACTCAAGAGCAGCATGAAAGGATCGCGGATTGCCAGAACTTTGTGAGATTCCACGATGCCGTCAAGGTCAGGACTACGCAAATTCCAGGGAAACAACAAGAACATCGGGTAACAGATTTCATCTGCTACCCGCACAAATAATTTTCAGCAATAGATCTCATCTACTACCTAATTATATTGTGCAATACCCATACATCTCTATGTATTCTAGATCACAACCTGAATCTACGCATAACCTGGCTCTTGATGCCACTGTAGGGTAACGCAGCAAAAAACAAAAAAATTCCGACCTACGCACCAGCCCAGGACCACTATGGAGACTGCATACAAGGTTTGATCATTTTCGTTACCGACTCGTAGCGCAGCGGAAGTAGAGTCGATGATGATCGGTGGTGCAGATCCCCGCAGCTAGGATTTACAACCTCCCAACCGCGAGGATGTATACCCTCATCTGCCCCGCGGACAGCCCTCCGGGAGGCGGTCGGACAGTCCCCCGGACGGTGTCGCGGACAGCCCTTCGGGAGGACCTCCGAAACTCGGACTGTCACTCGGACAGCCCTTCTGGAGGACCTCCAAAACTCGGAAGGTCACACGGACAGCCCTTCGGGAGGCACTCACGAACTAAGACCGAAACTACGATCTCTCTACAGAGTTGCACACATACGGTGTCATCTATCCGGCAGGGTTTCGCCGTCCAGAACTAGTTCCTGCCGGAACCCAGACAACCTTTCGGCAATACGAAACTATTTCGCTGGGAGGGAGAGAGAATGCCAGATCATGCATGGCTTGTGTATGAGAGCAAGGAATGAGGTTTGGGCAGCCCCCTCACCTCCTATATATAGGAAAACCAAGGGGTAGGATGGGCATTTCAAAAATACCAAAACTTGCTCATGAAGGAAACACTTTCCAAGGGCAAAATGGGAAAGCAAGTGGGCAAGCGGGGCTCCAAGGTGGAGCCCCCTTCTTGGCCGGCCACAACCCTTGTGGGGCCCCCCAAGGTGGTCCCCATCCATCCATACCTTCTAGAAGCCTTTTGGGAAAATATCCCAAAAGGCACTTTTCCAAAAATATCCCAAAAAGCACTTTCACTATTCACGACGACATTTTTCAGCGTCTGGTCGAACTGAAAATATTTATGTGGGCTTAGAACATTTCCACTACCCACCAAAATAATTTTCAATGCCATCCGGAACAATTCCGGATTAGTGATTTTCATCTGCGAAAAGCATCTGAAGCAGTTTCGGCAGCTCCGGAACATTTCCGGTTTTCATCCCGGAAAATTCCAGAAAGTTTCCAGAATGATTCTGGCATCCTCAAAGAATTATCAGGCATGTGCCAAAACCAATTTCACTTTTTGGTATCCCCTGAAACAACTTTTCAGTTTCACCGGAACTCATCCGGTGACCTCTCTCTTCGGAACTTTTCCGCTGTCTCCGAAAAACTTTTTCCCGGAAACTTTTTCTCAGACTCCCTGTCTAGTATTCAGCAGATAGATGACCCTTAAGCGTGTGACCCTATAGGTTTGGTGAAGCATAGACATGACCCGGAACCCCTTCCGATCAATGATCAACATCGGAGCCGTGGACACCCATATTGACCCCTATACCCACACGAATGAATATTCGAGTGAACCTCCAGTTGTCGTGTGCTATTCCTGTTGCTTCGCGATATGTTACAAATACCCGAGGTGAGACACGTTGGCATCCCCGTGGATCAACACCTTGTCCACTATGCCAGTTACCTCGTTACCGGTATTGTTCTCTTTTCTCGTTCCGTGTTCCGGCATCCCCGTGATCAAATCACAAAGTGTCTGGCCAGACGATGATGGATACCGTAACACCGAGAGGGCCCAGAGATATCTCTCCATCGTCGGAGGAGCAAATCCCAATCTTGAGCTATCAAGTTACTTGACACACTTTTCCATGAACCCGTAAGCCGCCGTAATAGCCACCCATTTACGGATGACGTTTAACAAACCCCAAAGTTCATGAAGTAAGCATGAAGAAACTCGATACTCTCATGGTCTAAGGAATCATGCAAACGTTAACCATCTCTGTGTTATTAACCATTAACTTATGACGAATGAATCTCATAGCATAACATCAATTCGGGTCGATTCAACACAAATGTTCTTCTAACATTGTGCCCTCAAAATTGCCGGCATAGCCATGCCCATGATCAGGAAAACAGGATCATCATGCAATACTTGAGCCAGTCTTAGAGGCCAGACTAGGAATACTTTTTACTGTTTATTATCCCACACGTGCATATGAGTCTTCCTCCGAGCCTCGTGGTTATTGTAGACTCGAGAACCATAGCAGTTATAGCATGGAACATAAAACCTAATTATGAATAGGGAAATAATCAATAACATTTATTATTGCCTCTAGGGCATATCTCCTACAGGGAGCAGCTGGATGATCGACTACCAGAACTGGGAGCCGCCAGATCGCTGGCAGAAGGCGAGCGGCTGGCCCCGAAGGTATTTATGCCGGATGATCTGGAGCCAAAGGCCACCTGAGCCGTTGGCAATCTGCCAGAGCCAACGTGTCAGGAGGGCATTGTTCATGCGTTTAGAGGACATGATCCCGAGGCCGCCCTGGTGTCTAGGCCGATAAATATCGGTCCACCGAACCACATATGGTACTTCTTCTTGTCCCCGGCGCCGGCCCAGAAGAACCATGCCTGGACAGATCCGATCTCATGATGAAGAGTCTCGGGCAGGCTGTAGAAACTCATAATGAACAAGAGCAGGCTGGATAGGGAAGAGTTAATGAGGACCGTCCTAGCCGCCGTGGAAAGCCAACGGCCTTGCCAGGGCTCAGTCCAGTGTTGAAGCTTGAGCACAGCTGGCCGGAGATCTGCAATGGACAGGCACGAGTCACTGATGGGGATCCCCAAATAAGAAGTGGGGAATACGCCCATCTGACAGTTCATCCTGTCAGCAATACTCTTGCTCATCTCGGGTGAGTATCCCAACACCATCACCTCGCGCTTGTCGAAGTTGATCTTAAGCCCGGACATTTGTTGGAAGCACAACAGGAGGAATTTCAGGTTCGTAATCTCGTCGATGGAACCCTGGACGATGATGATGGTGTCATCCGCATACTGAAGGAGGAACACACCCTGGCCATTAACAAGGTGGGGGACAAGGCCCTAGATGTGGCCCGCGGCCTTAGCCTTATCCAGGATGTACGCCAAGGCATCAACCACCATGCTGAATAGGAAGGGGGAGAAGGGGTCGCCCTGCCTAACCCCACAAAGGGTGGGGAAGTAGGGGACAATCTCCCCATTGATGTTAACCGCGGTCCTGCCGGATGAGACGAGCTACATGACCCGGGTCACCCATCTGTCATCAAACACCTTCCGAAGAAGCACCTCCCGAAGGAAGGGCCAACTAACCGTGTCGTAGGCCTTGTGGAAGTCGATCTTGAGGAAGACCGCCCTAAGGTGTTTGGCACGGACCTCATGAAGGACCTCGTGGAACACCAGTACCCCATCAAGGATATATCGTCCGCGGATGAAGGCAGACTGGTCCGGGTGAGTGATGCTGTCAGCCAAAGGGGTCACCCTATTGACGTACCCCTTTGCCAATATACGGAAGATGATGACCCACAAGTATAGGGGATCAATCGTAGTCCTTTTGATAAGTAAGAGTGTCGAACCCAACGAGGAGCAGAAGGATATGATAAGCGGTTTTCAGCAAGGTAATTTCTGCAAGCATTGAAATTGTAAGTAGCAAGTAGTTTGATAGCAAGGCAATTTGTAACAAGCAAGTAACGGTAACAATAAGTAAGGTGCAGCAAGGTAGCCCAATCCTTTTGTGGCAAAGGACAGGCCAAAAGTATTTCTTATGATGAGAAAAGTGTTCTTGTGGGTACACGGGAATTTCATCTAGGCACTTTCGTCATGTTGATTTGATTTGTCTTCGCTACTTTGATAATTTGATATGTGGGTGGACCGGTGCTCAGGTGTTGTTCTTACTTGAACTAACAACCTACTTATGATTAACCCCCTCACAAGCATCCGCAACTACGAGAAAAGTATTAAGACAAAGTCTAACCATAGCATTAAACATGTGGACCTAAATCAGCCCCTTACAGAGTAGCGCATAAACTAGGGTTTAAGTTTCTGTCACTCTCGCAACCCATCATCTAATAACTACTCCACAGTGCATTCCCTTAGGCCCAAGGATGGTGAAGTGTCATGTAGTCGACGTTCACATGACACCACTAAGGGAATCACAACATACATATCATCAAAATATCGAACACATATCAAATTCACATGAGTACTTGCAACATGACTTCTCCCGTGACCTCAAGAATAAAGGTAACTACTCACAAATAATATGCATGCTCAAGATCATAGGTGTATTGAATATCATAATGGATCTGAACATATAATCTTCCACCAAATAAACCATATAGTAATCAACTACGCAAGGTAATCAACACTACTAGTCACCCACAGGTACCAATCTGAGGTTCCAGTACAAAGATTGAACACAAGGGATGAACTAGGGTTTGAGATGAGATGGTGCTGTTGAAGATATTGATGAAGAATGGCCTCCCCAAGATGAGAGGGTTGTTGGTGATGACGATGGCTTCGATTTCCCCCTCCGGGAGGGAAGTTCCCCCGGCGGAATCACTCCACCGGAGGGCAAAAGTGCTCCTACCCAAGTTCCGCCTCGAGGCGGCGGCGCTTCATCCCGAAAGTCCTCCTCTTATTTTTTTTCTAGTTTTTTTATGAATTTATGCCAGAAGATGGGCTCCGGAGGTGGGCCAGGCTGCCCACCCTCTACCAGGGCGCGCCTGGTAGGGCTGGCGCGCCCTGGTGGAGGGTGGGCACCTGGTGGCCCCCCTCCGGTAGTTTTCTGCTCCAGTATTTTTTATTTATTGTATAAAAATCTCCGTAAAGTTTCAGCTTCATTGGAGTTGTGCAGAATAGGTATCTCTGACGTGCTTTTTCGGGGTGCTGAATTCCAGTTGCCGACATTCTCCCTGTTGATGTAAACCTTGCAAATTGTGAGAGAAAAGGCATTAGAATTACTCCCCAAAGCATTATTATGCATAAAAACATTAAAAATAACAGTAGTAAAACATGATGGAAAATGGACGTATCAGAAGATCACATTGATCACCGTAATTGGACGGAACTGGCGAATCTCTCAGGCGTCAATAATCTTGGGGATCAGGGTGATGATCCCGTAGTTGAGGCGGTGGAGGTCGATGGAGCCTACGTAGAACTCCTCGAACAGGGCCATCACCTCGTGCTTAATGGTTCCCCAGAAGGCCTTGAAGAACTTGACCGGCAGGCCATCGGGGCCCGGGGCGGACGAGGGGTTCATCCCCTTGATGGCCGTCCACACCTCATCCTCGAAAAACGGGGCCGTTAAGGTTGCGTTCTACTTAGCAGAGACACGTTGGGACTCGGACCAGAAGTCGGACGCCAAGGTCAGGCCACTCCTAGGGGGAGGGGAGAAGAGAGCCTTATAGAAGCCGTCAACATGCTCACGAATATCAGCCGGCCGCTGGAGAAGTGTCTCTCCATCCCATAGCAGGGGGATGGAGTTGCGGTGTCTACAGCCATTCGCGATGGCCTGGAAATAGGCCGTATTGGCATCTCCCTTGAGGACCCACTTCTGGGTTCCCCGGAGACGCCAATACGCCTCCTCGTCAGTGTATATGGTCGAGAGCTGGTCCTCTAGATCGTATCGAAGCATCCACTCGTCAGGGGAAATGCCCATTGAATCAACTCGCATGTCGAGCGCCTGGATGGCGACGAGAATGGATTTCTTGTGTTCCCGCAAGTCCCGGCCAAGGTTTGCACCCCATCCCTTCATGAACCGGCTAGCTCGCTTGGCACAGAAGTGCCAATGATCCACCGCAGAGGTAGACCGATGGGGGGCTATCCGGGCCTCCGTCCAGCGAGCGCGGACCGCGTCCGCGAAGCCCAACTAGTTAAGCCAGAAGGTTTCAACGTGGAACCGCGGAGGCGGAGGGGGGCGGTCATCCTCCGAGGAGAGGAGTAGCGGGACATGATCCGAGCCAATTCGGGTGATAGCCCGGAGAGAGGCGAGGGGGCATCGGATATCCCACTCCGGGGATACCAGGACGCGATCCAGAACAGAGCACGTCGGGTTGGCCTGGCGGTTGGTCCAAGTGTATCAGGCACCCACCCGCTCTAGCTCCCGAAGACCGAGCTCGGCGATGCAGTCATTGAACATCTGCATCCTAGGGAAGTTGACTAGATCGTTGCTTTTATCCTCCGCAAAGTGGAGGAGGTTGAAATCACCGCCCACCACCAGCAGCAGGGAAGCTGCCGAGACCTTCCTACTAAGCTCCGCGAGGAAGGTCGCAGGCCGGCGGTGGTCTGCGGGTCCGTATACTATGATGATCTCCCATTTGAAGTTGAGAGCCCGCTCGAAGATCTCCATACTGACAAAGAACTCGCCCCGGTCCATGCTCCCTACCTCAAAGGAGGCATCCTTGACTCCGAGAAGGATGTCTCCCGAGTGGCCGGTGCTCCCACTAGAAGGGAGCCAGTGCCAGGCGAACAGGTGGGTACTAAGGCGCTCCAGTTCTGACAACGAGAACTCGGTGCGCATGGTTTCTTGAATAGCCACTATGTCGATCCGTTCGTCCCTCATGTACTCGATGAGCTGGCGGCGTCGGCCATATTGACCGAAGCCGTGGATATTCCATAAGAGTGTCCGCATTAGGGCGCCATCGGGGGGCTGCTTGACTCAAGGACACGGGAGGCACTCTGTGCACGGAGTGCAGCAGTACGGGAGCGAGTGCGGCCCCGGATTTTAGCAGCCGCCATAGGCAGCCGCGAAGAGGGGGGTGGCGTGCTGGGGTTAGAGGATGAGGAGGCGGCTAGGCGAGCGCGGGTCTCGGCCAGCCTTCCGTCCAGGATTTCCCGTGTGCGGATTGCTTCAATCTGAACTAAGGGAGGATCTATTTCCCCCCCTGAAGATGATCGCCGACTCCGCTGCGACCTTCGCTAGGCGGCCAAGCGGAGCGGACTCGAGAGCGGAAAACGAGCAAGTGGAAGAGCTAGCCGGGATGACTGGAGTACCTGGCTCGAGGTCGCGGGACGCCGACCGCAGCTCTGCGCGCTCCGGGATGGGTAGGGCAGGGCTCCCTGGAGGCCGGGCCGCATCAATTCGGGCGCTGTGACAGGACGAAACCACCAGGGTCGAGGTCGACCTACCCCTCCTGGAGTACGCAGCCGTGCGTGGCGGGTGGGGTTGTGCCATCAGTGGAGTGGTCACCACCGAGGGACCCACCACCACGGAGGCAGGCGGGGGGGTGAGGGGCAGGCGGGCGTGAAGCAGCTGGAGAGGAGGTCCGTAGTGGCCGCCCGGGGGTGGTTCACGGGGGGGAGGCAGGCTAGCTCGGTGGGGAGCGAGGATCCGCCTCCACAGCCGGCAGCGGGTTGCCCTGCGTCGAGTCCGGGCCAGCAGACGGGTCGGCCGCGGTCGGTGGGGAGCCAGGCGGTCCCGTCAGCAGAGCCGGTGTCACCGAGACAGCCTCAGGCCCAGGAGGGGAGGGCGCTGGCGGGGCCGAGGCAGGGGAGTGGCGGACGAAGCAGGGAGCACCACCAGCCCCACGCTGGAGACGTCACTCCCGTCGCACGTGTGATCCGGAGAGCCCCCATCCCCAAGGGGCATTATAACCGACTCCCGCCGGAAGAATGCATGAGTAGATGATGCCATGGCAGTGACGGGCTAGGTCGGCCGGCTACATGTGGTGATGGAGGTGAGGCGGGCTGCGTGGGATTGATCCAGATGATGTAGGGCTCAACAACATCCGATGATGACTTCACATCAAGGAGACAACCCACAATGCATGGCGCCATGGTGACCAAGGTGACACGGGAAGCGGCGGGGTTGATCCGGGCGAGGTAGGGGGACTCTCGGTATCGAGAGGTGATGTCTACTATGCAACCTTCTTCTTGTAGACTCGTGTTGGGCCTCCAAGCGCAGAGTTTTGTAGGACAGTAGCAAATTTACCTCAAGTGGATGACCTAAGGTTTATCAATCTGTGGGAGGCATAGGATGAAGATGGTCTCTCTCAAACAACCCTGCAACCAAATAACAAAGAGCGTCTTGTGTCCCCAACACACCCAATACAATAGTAAATTGTATAGGTGCACTAGTTCAGCGAAGAGATGGTGATACAAGTGTAATATGGATAGTAGATATAGGTTTTTGTAATCTGAAAATATAAAAACATCAAGGTAGCAAGTAACAAAAGTGAGCAAAAACGGTATTGCAATGCTTGGAAACAGGGCCTAGGGTCCATACTTTCACTAGTGGAAGTTCTCTCAACAATACTGACATAGTTGAATCATATGTAAATCCCACATGCGACAAAGAGTTCACTCCAAAGTCACAAATAGCGGAGAACAAACGAAGAAATTATTGTAGGGTACGAAACGACCTCAAAGTTACCTTTTCCGATCAATCTTATGAGCTATCCCTATAAGTGTCACGAACAGCCCTAGAGTTCGTACTAAAATAAAACCTTAAGATACACATCAACAAAAACCCTAATGTCACCTAGATACTCCAATGTCACCACGAGTACCCATGGGATTGATTATACGATATGCATCACACAATTTCAGATTCATCATGTTCAATCCAACACAAAGAACTTCAAAGAGTGCCCCAAAGTTTCTACCGGAGAGTCAAGACGAAAACGTGTGCCAACCCCTATGCATAGATTCCCAAGGTCACGAAACCCGCAAGTTGATCACCAAAACATACATCAAGTGGATCAATAGAACATTCCATTGTCACCACGGATATCCCATCGCAAGACATGCATCAAGTGTTCTCAAATCCTTAAAGACTCAATCCGATAAGAAAACTTCAAAGGGAAAAATCAATTCATCACAAGAAGATAGAGAGGGGAAAACTCCATATGATTCATCTATATCAATAAAGCTCACGATACATCAAGATCGTGCCATCTCAAGAACACGAGAGAGAGAGATCAAACACATAGCTACTGGTACATACCCTCAGCCCCGAGGGTGAACTACTCCCTGCTCGTCATGGAGACCGCCGGGATGATGAAGATGGCCTCCGGTGATGGTTTCCCCCTCCGGCAGGGTGCCGGAACGGGCTCCGGATTGGTTTTTCATGACTATAGAGGCTTGCGGCGGCGGAACTCCCGATCTAGGTTTCTTTCTGGGGGTTACGGGATTTATAGGAATACTTGGCGTTGGAATCAAGTCAGGGGGACTCCCGAGGGGCCCACAAGCTAGGGGGGCGCGCCCTAGGGGGATGCGCCCCCTAGGCTTGTGGCGGCCTCGGGACTCCTCTCCGGTATCTTTTTGGTCTAGTATTTTTTATATTTTCCAAAAATATTCTCCGTAAATTTTCAGCCCATTCCGAGAACTTTTATTTCTGCACAAAAAATGACACCATGGTAGTTCTGCTGAAAATAGTGTCAGTCCGGGTTAGTTCTAATAAAATCATATAAAATTATTGTAAACATGGCATGAATACTTCATAAATTATAGATACGTTGGAGATGTATCAGCATCCCCAAGCTTAATTCCTTCTCGTCCTCGAGTAGGTAAATGATAAAAGAAATAATTTATGAAGTGTGAATGCTAGCACGTGCACAAGTTTGATCAATGATAATCCCAATCACTTTTTCTAGCATCAATATAAACCATAAACAGTAGCTCATCTCATAAAACTTCTCATGATCAAGTAACAAGCTATTCACATGTTAAAGTATAGACCAGAAAGTTTCTTGAAAACTAACAAACCATATTCCTAGTCATCGAACAATTGCAATTCATCTTATTTTCAGGAAGGGTCTATGTAAGAGCTTTGATTTAGCAAATTCCACATACTCAACTATCATATAGTCTTCCATGATTATTGACACTCAAAGCATATTTTTAGAACAAATAGCATCCATCGAACACAGAGAAAGATAGGGGCTTAATGTTTCGCCTCCCAACTTATTTATCATATAGATAATTGTCAACAATAATAATTCATGATCAAATATATTTGTTTGGATATATATGTCTAGATCATTCCCCAACATATGACGCTTGCCAAGAGAAAAAGGCGAAATATAGGAAGTGGTGAAGATCACCATGACTCTTGCATAAAGGTAAGTACTAGAAAGTAAAAGATAGGCCCTTCGCAGAGGGAAGCAGAGGTTGTCATGCACTTTTTGTTTTTGGATGTGCAAACCCTTAATGCAAAGGAACGTCGCGTTGTATTGCCCTTTGTGATAGCAACCTTTATTATGCAGTCTGTCGCTTTTATTTCTTTACCATCACAAGTTCGTACAACGCTTATTTCCCTTCACTATAAAAGACCATACATATTTAGGAGCAATTTTTATTGCTTTTTGCACCGATGACAACTTACTTGAAGGATCTTACTCAATCCATAGGTAGGTATAGTGGACTCTCATGACAAAACTGGTTTAAGGGTGTTTGGATGTACAAGTAGTATTTCTACTTGGTGCGTAAGTTTTGGCTAGTATGAGGTGGAAGCAAGCACCACATGTTGGAGGATCCATAACAATATAACTTCTATACAAATATACCCAAACATAACTCATTAAGTTGTCTTCCTTGTCCAATTTTAACTAATTTTCTCGAGTTTGAAAATAATTAATGAGCACACAATCATAGAAGATGTCCAAGATAGTATATTTATATGTGGAATCTCTCTTCCTTCAATATTCTTTCATGAATTGTTCAAGTGACCAATGCGGTGTTTGCTAACTTTCAATAAATTTTACCACCTATACTTCTCATATGTGAAGTCATTACTCACCATGGGATAAGTATATGAAGCATATTTAATTTCAGATTTATGATATTCAATTCATTCAACCATTTACTCATAGGATATAAGTGAAGCACGAGAGTGAATGACAAACTACTCCAAAAAGATATAAGTGAAGATCAATGAGTAGTCAAAAATTTAAATAACTATGTGAAGACTCTCTCATCTAAGAATTTCGGATCTTAAGTACTTTATTCAAACAGAAAAACAAAATAAAATGACATTCCAAGGATAGCACGTATCATGTGGACGAATAAAACTTTAGGCTCAACATAGGCTAACCGATAATTGTTGATGAAGAAAGGTGGGATGCGTAGCATCCCCAAGCTTAGATGCTTGAGACTTCTTGAAATATTTACTTGGGGTGCCTTGGGCATCCCCAAGCTTGAGCTTTTGTATCTCGTTCAATCCTCTCATACCACGGTTTCACCTATTCTCAAAAACTTCATCCACACAAAACTCAAAAAGAACTCGTGAGATAGGTTAGTACACATAAGAACAAATCAACACTTGGGTACTGACAAGACAAGTTGCACAATAATTTCAATCATCATCTACAGTTTACTATCATTTCCACGATTTATATCTACCTATATAGGCTATGGAAACTATCGGATAAGTAGATAATAAAACTGTGATAGCAATCTGTCCAAACAGAACAGTCTGTAGCAATCTATTAAACCAGTGTACTTCTGAAATTCGAAATATTATTCAAGTTTAGGAAATGCTAAATAATTTATATGAAAATACTGTGTAAAAATTTCAGAAACTTTCCACCTTCCAGTAAAATATGAAAATTCAAATACTACAGCAAAAGTTTCTGTTTTTTACACAGCACACATCAAACATGCAATGCAAGCATCCTAAGGCAATTCTTGGAACTTTTTATTGAAGAACAATATTATAAATAACACCTAACAGAGAAAAACAAAATAAAATGATGCTCCAAGCAAAACTCGTATTATGTAACGAATAAAAATATAGCTCCAAGTAAGATATACCGATAGTGTTGAAGACGAAAGAGGGGATGCCTTCCGGGGCATCCCCAAGCTTAGGCACGTGAGTCTTACTTGGATATTACCTTGGGGTGCCTTGGGAATCCCTAATCTTAGATTCTTGTCACTCCTTATTCTCCTCATATCGGTGTCTCACCCAACACTTGAAAACGTCAATCACACAAAACTTAACGGAACTTTGTGAGAAGGGTTAGTGTAATAAAGATAGATCATTCACTTAGGTACTGTCAAGACAAGATTCATAATTGTTACCACATGATACCTACTGTATTCTACCATTCCCATAATTTATATTACTGAATATAAGCTATGGGAACACTAAAACAAGCAAACTATGCATGCAAAACAGAATCTGTCAAAAACAGAACAGTCTGTGAAGATCTGTAGTATAGCCATACTTCCCTGTCTCTACAAATTCTGAAATATTAGTAAAACCATAATAATTTGTATATAAATACTGGGTAAAAATTTCAGATCATTATCACGCTCCAGTAAAAAATGAATATTCCTGTACTGGATTCAAAAGTTTCTGTTTTGGTTCAGCATCAATTCTACTCATCTTGTGAGTCATCCCAAAGGCTTTACTTGGCACTTTTTTGAAATAAAAGGCACAAAACATGATTAATACAGTAGCTTAATCATGTGAACACACAAAAACAGAAAGTAAAAGTGTTGGGTTGTCTCCCAACAAACACTTTTCTTGAATGCCGTTTAGCAAGGCATGATGATTTCAATGACGCTCACATAGGAATAATAATTGAAACATGCAAAAAGAGCATCATGAATCTCATGACAAGCACATTTAAGTCTAACCCACTTCCTATGCATAGGTATTTTGTGAGCAAACAATTTATGGGAGCAAGAATCAACTAGCATAGGAAGGCAAAACAAGCATAACTTCAAAATTTTGAACACATAGAGAGGAAACTTGATATTATTGCAATTCCTACAAGAATATGTTCCTCCCTCATAATAATTTTCAGTAGCATCATGAAGGAATTTCACAACATAACTATCACATAAAGCATTATCTTCATGATCTACAAGCATAGAAAATTTGTCACTCTCCACATAAGCAATTTTCTTCTCATTCATAATAGTGGGAGCAAACTCAACGAAATAACTATCATGGGGTACTTGATAGACAAAACCACTTTGAATATTAAAATCATGATAACAAGTTTCATGGTTGTCATTACTCTTTATGGCATACATTTCATCACAATAATCATCATACATAGGAGGCATGCTATCATCATAACAAATTTGCTCATGAAAACTTGGGGGACTAAAAATATCATCTTCATCAAACATAGCATCCCCAACTTGTGGGTTTGCATATCATTAGCATGATGGATATTCAGAGAATTCATACTAGCAATATTGCAATCATGCTCATCATTCAAGGAATTCTCATTAAGTATTTTCATAAATTCCTCCACTACCAATTGAGCACAATTTTCCAAACCATCATTTTCATGAAAGACATTAAAAAGACGAACCAATTGATGCAACTTAAACTCCATTTTTTTGTAGTTTTCTTTTATAAAACCAAACTAGTGAAAAACAAGAAACTAAAAGATTTTAATTGCAAGATCTAAGGATGTACCTTCAAGCACTCACCTCCCCGGCAACGGCGTCAGAAAAGAGCTTGATGTCTACTAGGCAACCTTCTTCTTGTAGACTCGTGTTGGGCCTCCAAGCGTAGAGTTTTGTAGGACAGTAGCGAATTTCCCTCAAGTGGATGACCTAAAGTTTATCAATCCGTGGGAGGCATAGGATGAAGATGGTCTCTCTCAAACAATCCTGCAACCAAATAACAAAGAGTCTCTTGTGTCCCCAACACACCCAATACAATAGTAAATTGTATAGGTGCACTAGTTCGACGAAGAGATGGTGATACAAGTGTAATATGGCTAGTAGATATAGGTTTTTGTAATCTGAAAATATCAAAACAGCAAGGTAGCAAGTAAAAAAAGTGAGCAAAAACGGTATTGCAATGCTTGGAAACAAGGCCTAGGGTCCATACTTTCACTAGTGCAAGTTCTCTCAACAATACTGACATAGTTGAATCATATGTAAATCCCTCACGTGCGACAAAGAGTTCACTCCAAAGTCACAAATAGCGGAGAACAAACGAAGAAATTATTGTAGGGTACGAAACCACCTCAAAGTTACCTTTTGCAATCAATTTTATGAGCTATCCCTATAAGTGTCACGAACAGCCCTAGAGTTCATACTAAAATAACACCTTAACATACACATCAACCAAAACCCTAATGTCACCTAGATACTCCAATGTCACCACGAGTATCCATGGGCTTGATTATACGATATGCATCACACAATTTCAGATTCATCATGTTCAATCCAACACAAAGAACTTCAAAGAGTGCCCCAAAGTTTCTACCGGAGAGTCAAGACGAAAACGTGTGCCAACCCCTATGCATAGATTCCCAAGGTCACGGAACCCGCAAGTTGATCACCAAAACATACATCAAGTGGATCAATAGAACATTCCATTGTCACCACGGATATCCCATCGCAAGACATACATCAAGTGTTCTCAAATCCTTAAAGACTCAATCCGATAAGAAAACTTCAAAGGGAAAACTCAATTCATCACAAGAAGATAGAGAGGGGAAAACTCCATATGATTCATCTATATCAATAAAGCTCACGATACATCAAGATCGTGCCATCTCAAGAACATGAGAGAGAGAGAGAGATCAAACACATAGCTACTGGTACATACCCTCAGCCCCGAGGGTGAACTACTCCCTGCTCGTCATGGAGACCGCCGGGATGATGAAGATGGCCTCCGGTGATGGTTTCCCCCTCCGGCAGGGTGCCGGAACGGGCTCCCGATTGGTTTTTCGTAGCTATAGAGGCTTGCGGCGGCGGAACTCCCGATCTAGGTTTCTTTCTGGGGGTTACGGGATTTATAGGAATACTTGGCGTTGGAATCAAGTCAGGGGGTCTCCCGAGGGGCCCACAAGCCAGGGGGGCGCGCCCTAGGGGGATGCGCCCCTAGGCTTGTGGCGGCCTCGGGACTCCTCTCCGGTATCTTTTTGGTCTAGTATTTTTTATATTTTCCAAAAATATTCTCCGTAAATTTTCAGCCCATTCCGAGAACTTTTATTTCTGCACAAAAAATGACACCATGGTAGTTCTGCTGAAAATAGTGTCAGTCCGGGTTGTATCTAATAAAATCATATAAAATTATTGTAAACATGGCATGAATACTTCATAAATTATAGATACGTTGGAGATGTATTAGCATCCCCAAGCTTAATTCCTTCTCGTCCTCGAGTAGGTAAATGATAAAAGAAATAATTTATGAAGTGTGAATGCTAGCAAGTGCACAAGTTTGATCAATGATAATCCCAATCACTTTTTCTAGCATCAATATAAACCATAAACAGTAGCTCATCTCATAAAACTTCTCATGATCAAGTAACAAGCTATTCACATGTTAAAGTATAGACCAGAAAGTTTCTTGAAAACTAACAAACCATATTCCTAGTCATCGAACAATTGCAATTCATCTTATTTTCAGGAAGGGTCTATGTAAGAGCTTTGATTTAGCAAATTCCACATACTCAACTATCATATAGTCTTCCATGATTATTGACACTCAAAGCATATTTTTAGAACAAATAGCATCCATCGAACACAGAGAAAGATAGGGTCTTAATGTTTCGCCTCCCAACTTATTTATCATATAGATAATTGTCAACAATAATAATTCATGATCAAATATATTTGTTTGGATATATATGTCTAGATCATTCCCCAACATATGACGCTTGCCAAGAGAAAAAGGCGAAATATAGGAAGTGGTGAAGATCACCATGACTCTTGCATAAAGGTAAGTACTAGAAAGTAAAAGATAGGCCCTTCGCAGAGGGAAGCAGAGGTTGTCATGCACTTTTTGTTTTTGGATGTGCAAACCCTTAATGCAAAGGAACGTCGCGTTGTATTGCCATTTGTGATAGCAACCTTTATTATGCAGTCTGTCGCTTTTATTTCTTTACCATCACAAGTTCGTACAACGCTTATTTCCCTTCACTATAAAAGACCATACATATTTAGGAGCAATTTTTATTGCTTTTTGCACCGATGACAACTTACTTGAAGGATCTTACTCAATCCATAGGTAGGTATAGTGGACTCTCATGACAAAACTGGTTTAAGGGTGTTTGGATGTACAAGTAGTATTTCTACTTGGTGCGTAAGTTTTGGCTAGTATGAGGTGGAAGCAAGCACCACATGTTGGAGGATCCATAACAATATAACTTCTATACAAATATACCCAAACATAACTCATTAAGTTGTCTTCCTTGTCCAATTTTAACTAATTTTCTCGAGTTTGAAAATAATTAATGAGCACATGATCAGAGAAGATGTCCAAGATAGTATATTTATATGTGGAATCTCTCTTCCTTCAATATTCTTTCATGAAATGTTCAAGTGACCAATGCGGTGTTTGCTAACTTTCAATAAATTTTACCACCTATAATTCTCATATGTGAATTCATTACTCACCATGGGATAAGTATATGAAGCATATTTAATTTCAGATTTATGATATTCAATTCATTCAACCATTTACTCATAGGATATAAGTGAAGCACGAGAGTGAATGACAAACTACTCCAAAAAGATATAAGTGAACATCAATGAGTAGTCAAAAATTTAAATAACTATGTGAAGACTCTCTAATCTAAGAATTTCGGATCTTAAGTACTTTATTCAAACAGAAAAACAAAATAAAATGACATTCCAAGGATAGCACGTATCATGTGGACGAATAAAACTTTAGGCTCAACATGGGCTAACCGATAATTGTTGATGAAGAAAGGTGGGATGCGTAGCATCCCCAAGCTTAGATGCTTGAGACTTCTTGAAATATTTACTTGGGGTGCCTTGGGCATCCCCAAGCTTGAGCTTTTGTATCTCGTGCAATCCTCTCATACCACGGTTTCACCTATTCTCAAAAACTTCATCCACACAAAACTCAAAAAGAACTCGTGAGATAGGTTAGTACACATAAGAACAAATCAACACTTGGGTACTGACAAGACAAGTTGCACAATAATTTCAATCATCATCTACAGTTTACTATCATTTCCACGATTTATATCTACCTATATAGGCTATGGAAACTATCGGATAAGTAGATAATAAAACTGTGACAGCAATCTGTCCAAACAGAACAGTCTGTAGCAATCTATTAAACCAGTGTACTTCTGAAATTCGAAAAATTATTAAAGTTTAGGAAGTGCTAAATAATTTATATGACAATACTGTGTAAAAATTTCAGAAACTTTCCACCTTCCAGTAAAATATGAAAATTCAAATACTACAGCAAAAGTTTCTGTTTTTTACACAGCACACATCAAACATGCAATGCAAGCATCCTAAGGCAATTCTCGGAACTTTTTATTGAAGAACAAGATTATAAATAACACCTAACAGAGAAAAACAAAATAAAATTATGCTCCAAGCAAAACTCGTATTATGTAACGAATAAAAATATAGATCCAAGTAAGATATACCGATAGTGTTGAAGACGAAAGAGGGGATGCCTTCCGGGGCATCCCCAAGCTTAGGCACTTGAGTCTTACTTGGATATTACCTTGGGGTGCCTTGGGAATCCCTAATCTTAGATTCTTGTCACTCCTTATTCTCCTCGTATCGGTGTCTCACCCAAAACTTGAAAACGTCAATCACACAAAACTTAACAGAACTTAGTGAGAAGGGTTAGTGTAATAAAGATAGATCATTCACTTAGGTACTGTAAAGACAAGATTCATAATTGTTACCACATGATACCTACTGTATTCTACCATTCCCACAATTTATATTACTGAATATAAGCTATGGGAACACTAAAACAAGCAAACTATGCATGCAAAACAGAATCTGTCAAAAACAGAACAGTCTGTGAAGATCTGTAGTATAGCCATACTTACCTGTCTCTACAAATTCTGAAAAATTAGTAAAACCTGAAGAATTTGTATATAAAGACTGGGTAAAAATTTCAGATCATTATCACGCTCCAGTAAAAAATGAATATTCCTGTACTGGATTCAAAAGTTTCTGTTTTGGTTCAGCATCAATTCTACTCATCTTGTGAGTCATCCCAAAGGCTTTACTTGGCACTTTATTGAAATAAAAGGCACAAAACATGATTAATACAGTAGCTTAATCATGTGAACACACAAAAACAGAAAGTAAAAGTGTTGGGTTGTCTCCCAACAAACACTTTTCTTGAATGCCGTTTAGCTAGGCATGATGATTTCAATGACGCTCACATAGGAATAATAATTGAAACATGCAAAAAGAACATCATGAATCTCATGACAAGCACATTTAAGTCTAACTCACTTCCTATGCATAGGTATTTTGTGAGCAAACAATTTATGGGAGCAAGAATCAACTAGCATAGGAAGGCAAAACAAGCAAAACTTCAAAACTTTGAACACATAGAGAGGAAACTTGATATTATTGCAATTCCTACAAGAATATGTTCCTCCCTCATAATAATTTTCAGTAGCATCATGAAGGAATTTCACAATATAACTATCACATAAAGCATTATCTTCATGATCCACAAGCATAGAAAATTTGTCACTCTCCACATAAGCAATTTTCTTCTCATTCATAATAGTGGGAGCAAACTCAACGAAATAACTATCATGGGGTACTTGATAGGCAAAACCACTTTGAATATTAAAATCATGATAACAAGTTTCATGGTTGTCATTACTCTTTATGGCATACATTTCATCACAATAATCATCATACATAGGAGGCATGCTATCATCATAAGAAATTTGCTCATGAAAACTTGGGGGACTAAAAATATCATCTTCATCAAACATAGCATCCCCAAGCTTGTGGGTTTGCATATCATTAGCATGATGGATATTCAGAGAATTCATACTAGCAATATTGCAATCATGCTCATCATTCAAGGCATTCTCATTAAGTATTTTCATAAATTCCTCCTCTACCAATTGAGCACAATTTTCCAAACCATCATTTTCACGAAAGACATTAAAAAGACGAACCAATTGATGCAACTTAAACTCCATTTTTTTGTAGTTTTCTTTTATAAAACCAAACTAGTGAAAAACAAGAAACTAAAAGATTTTAATTGCAAGATCTAAAGATATACCTTCAAGCACTCACCTCCCCGGCAACGGCACCAGAAAAGAGCTTGATGTCTACTAGGCAACCTTCTTCTTGTAGACTCGTGTTGGGCCTCCAAGCGTAGAGTTTTGTAGGACAGTAGCGAATTTCCAACAAGTGGATGACCTAAAGTTTATCAATCCGTGGGAGGCATAGGATGAAGATGGTCTCTCTCAAACAACCCTGCAACCAAATAACAAAGAGTCTCTTGTGTCCCCAACACACCCAATACAATAGTAAATTGTATAGGTGCACTAGTTCGGCGAAGAGATGGTGATACAAGTGTAATATGGATAGTAGATATAGGTTTTTGTAATCTGAAAATATAAAAACAGCAAGGTAGCAAGTAACAAAAGTGAGCAAAAAGGTATTGCAATGCTTGGAAACAAGGCCTAGGGTCCATACTTTCACTAGTGCAAGTTCTCTCAACAATACTGACATAGTTGAATCATATGTAAATCCCTCACGTGCGACAAAGAGTTCACTCCAAAGTCACAAATAGCGGAGAACAAATGAAGAAATTATGTAGGGTACGAAACCACCTCAAAGTTACCTTTTCCAATCAATCTTATGAGCTATCCCTATAAGTGTCACGAACAGCCCTAGAGTTCATACTAAAATAACACCTTAAGATACACATCAACCAAAACCCTAATGTCACCTAGATACTCCAATGTCACCACGAGTACCCATGGGCTTGATTATACGATATGCATCACACAATTTCAGATTCATCATGTTCAATCCAACACAAAGAACTTCAAAGAGGGCCCCAAAGTTTCTACCGGAGAGTCAAGACGAAAACGTGTGCCAACCCCTATGCATAGATTCCCAAGGTCACGGAACCCGCAAGTTGATCACCAAAACATACATCAAGTGGATCAATAGAACATTCCATTGTCACCACGGATATCCCATCGCAAGACATACATCAAGTGTTCTCAAATCCTTAAAGACTCAATCCGATAAGAAAACTTCAAAGGGAAAACTCAATTCATCACAAGAAGATAGAGAGGGGAAAGCTCCATATGATTCATCTATATCAATAAAGCTCACGATACATCAAGATCGTGCCATCTCAAGAACATGAGAGAGAGAGATCAAACACATAGCTACTGGTACATACCCTCAGCCCCGAGGGTGAACTACTCCCTGCTCGTCATGGAGACCGCCGGGATGATGAAGATGGCCTCCGGTGATGGTTTGCCCCTCCGGCAGGGTGCCGGAACGGGCTCCCGATTGGTTTTTCATGGCTATAGAGGCTTGCGGCGGCGGAACTCCCGATCTAGGTTTCTTTCTGGGGGTTACGGGATTTATAGGAATACTTGGCGTTGGAATCAAGTCAGGGGGACTCCCGAGGGGCCCACAAGCCAGGGGGGCGCGCCCTAGGGGGATGCGCCCCCTAGGCTTGTGGCGGCCTCGGGACTCCTCTCCGGTATATTTTTTCTCTAGTATTTTTATATTTTCCAAAAATATTCTCCGTAAATTTTCAGCCCATTCCGAGAACTTTTATTTCTGCACAAAAAATGACACCATGGTAGTTCTGCTGAAAATAGTGTCAGTCCGGGTTAGTTCTAATAAAAACATACCAAAATCATATAAAATTATTGTAAACATGGCATGAATACTTCATAAATTATAGATACGTTGGAGATGTATCAGCATCCCCAAGCTTAATTCCTTCTCGTCCTCGAGTAGGTAAATGATAAAAGAAATAATTTATGAAGTGTGAATGCTAGCAAGTGCACAAGTTTGATCAATGATAATCCCAATCACTTTTTCTAGCATCAATATAAACCATAAACAGTAGCTCATCTCATAAAACTTCTCATGATCAAGTAACAAGCTATTCACATGTTAAAGTATAGACCAGAAAGTTTCTTGAAAACTAACAAACCATATTCCTAGTCATCGAACAATTGCAATTCATCTTATTTTAGGGAAGGGTCTATGTAAGAGCTTTGATTTAGCAAATTCCACATACTCAACTATCATATAGTCTTCCATGATTATTGACACTCAAAGCATATTTTTAGAACAAATAGCATCCATCGAACACAGAGAAAGATAGGGGCTTAATGTTTCGCCTCCCAACTTATTTATCATATAGATAATTGTCAACAATAATAACTCATGATCAAATATATTTGTTTGGATATATATGTCTAGATCATTCCCCAACATATGACGCTTGCCAAGAGAAAAAGGCGAAATATAGGAAGTGGTGAAGATCACCATGACTCTTGCATAAAGGTAAGTACTAGAAAGTAAAAGATAGGCCCTTCGCAGAGGGAAGCAGAGGTTGTCATGCACTTTTTGTTTTTGGATGTGCAAACCCTTAATGCAAAGGAACGTCGCGTTGTATTGCCCTTTGTGATAGCAACCTTTATTATGCAGTCTGTCGCTTTTATTTCTTTACCATCACAAGTTCGTACAACGCTTATTTCCCTTCACTATAAAAGACCATACATATTTAGGAGCAATTTTTATTGCTTTTTGCACCGATGACAACTTACTTGAAGGATCTTACTCAATCCATAGGTAGGTATAGTGGACTCTCATGACAAAACTGGTTTAAGGGTGTTTGGATGTACAAGTAGTATTTCTACTTGGTGCGTAAGTTTTGGCTAGTATGAGGTGGAAGCAAGCACCACATGTTGGAGGATCCATAACAATATAACTTCTATACAAATATACCCAAACATAACTCATTAAGTTGTCTTCCTTGTCCAATTTTAACTAATTTTCTCGAGTTTGAAAATAATTAATGAGCACACAATCATAGAAGATGTCCAAGATAGTATATTTATATGTGGAATCTCTCTTCCTTCAATATTCTTTCATGAATTGTTCAAGTGACCAATGCGGTGTTTGCTAACTTTCAATAAATTTTACCACCTATACTTCTCATATGTGAAGTCATTACTCACCATGGGATAAGTATATGAAGCATATTTAATTTCAGATTTATGATATTCAATTCATTCAACCATTTACTCATAGGATATAAGTGAAGCACGAGAGTGAATGACAAACTACTCCAAAAAGATATAAGTGAAGATCAATGAGTAGTCAAAAATTTAAATAACTATGTGAAGACTCTCTCATCTAAGAATTTCAGATCTTAAGTACTTTATTCAAACAGAAAAACAAAATAAAATGACATTCCAAGGATAGCACGTATCATGTGGATGAATAAAACTTTAGGCTCAACATAGGCTAATCGATAATTGTTGATGAAGAAAGGTGGGATGCGTAGCATCCCCAAGCTTAGATGCTTGAGACTTCTTGAAATATTTACTTGGGGTGCCTTGGGCATCCCCAAGCTTGAGCTTTTGTATCTCGTTCAATCCTCTCATACCACGGTTTCACCTATTCTCAAAAACTTCATCCACACAAAACTCAAAAAGAACTCGTGAGATAGGTTAGTACACATAAGAACAAATCAACACTTGGGTACTGACAAGACAAGTTGCACAATAATTTCAATCATCATCTACAGTTTACTATCATTTCCACAATTTATATCTACCTATATAGGCTATGGAAACTATCGGATAAGTAGATAATAAAACTGTGACAGCAATCTGTCCAAACAGAACAGTCTGTAGCAATCTATTAAACCAGTGTACTTCTGAAATTCGAAAAATTATTAAAGTTTAGGAAGTGCTAAATAATTTATATGACAATACTGTGTAAAAATTTCAGAAACTTTCCACCTTCCAGTAAAATATGAAAATTCAAATACTACAGCAAAAGTTTCTGTTTTTTACACAGCACACATCAAACATGCAATGCAAGCATCCTAACGCAATTCTTGGAAATTTTTATTGAAGAACAAGATTATAAATAACACCTAACAGAGAAAAACAAAATAAAATGATGCTCCAAGCAAAACTCGTATTATGTAACGAATAAAAATATAGCTCCAAGTAAGATATACCGATAGTGTTGAAGACGAAAGAGGGGATGCCTTCCGGGGCATCCCCAAGCTTAGGCACTTGAGTCTTACTTGGATATTACCTTGGGGTGCCTTGGGAATCCCTAATCTTAGATTCTTGTCACTCCTTATTATCCTCATATCGGTGTCTCACCCAAAACTTGAAAACTTCAATCACACAAAACTTAACGGAACTTTGTGAGAAGGGTTAGTGTAATAAAGATAGATCATTCACTTAGGTACTGTAAAGACAAGATTCATAATTGTTACCACATGATACCTACTGTATTCTACCATTCCCATAATTTATATTACTGAATATAAGCTATGGGAACACTAAAACAAGCAAACTATGCATGCAAAACAGAATCTGTCAAAAACAGAACAGTCTGTGAAGATCTGTAGTATAGCCATACTTCCCTGTCTCTACAAATTCTGAAAAATTAGTAAAACCAGAAGAATTTGTATATAAAGACTGGGTAAAAATTTCAGATCATTATCACGCTCCAGTAAAAAATGAATATTCCTGTACTGGATTCAAAAGTTTCTGTTTTGGTTCGGCATCAATTCTACTCATCTTGTGAGTCATCCCAAGGGCTTTACTTGGCACTTTATTGAAATAAAAGGCACAAAACATGATTAATACAGTAGCTTAATCATGTGAACACACAAAAACAGAAAGTAAAAGTGTTGGGTTGACTCCCAACAAACACTTTTCTTGAATGCCGTTTAGCAAGGCATGATGATTTCAATGACGCTCACATAGGAATAATAATTGAAACATGCAAAAAGAGCATCATGAATCTCATGTCAAGCACATTTAAGTCTAACCCACTTCCTATGCATAGGTATTTTGTGAGCAAACAATTTATGGGAGCAAGAATCAACTAGCATAGGAAGGCAAAACAAGCATAACTTCAAAACTTTGAACACATAGAGAGGAAACTTGATATTATTGCAATTCCTACAAGAATATGTTCCTCCCTCATAATAATTTTCAGTAGCATCATGAAGGAATTTCACAACATAACTATCACATAAAGCATTATCTTCATGATCCACAAGCATAGAAAATTTGTCACTCTCCACATAAGCAATTTTCTTCTCATTCATAATAGTGGGAGCAAACTCAACGAAATAACTATCATGGGGTACTTGATAGACAAAACCACTTTGAATATTAAAATCATGATAACAAGTTTCATGGTTGTCATTACTCTTTATGGCATACATTTCATCACAATAATCATCATACATAGGAGGCATGCTATCATCATAACAAATTTGCTCATGAAAACTTGGGGGACTAAAAATATCATCTTCATCAAACATAGCATCCCCAAGCTTGTGGGTTTGCATATCATTAGCATGATGGATATTCAGAGAATTCATACTAGCAATATTGCAATCATGCTCATCATTCAAGGAATTCTCATTAAGTATTTTCATAAATTCCTCCTCTACCAATTGAGCACAATTTTCCAAACCATCATTTTCACGAAAGACATTAAAAAGACGAACCAATTGATGCAACTTAAACTCCATTTTTTTGTAGTTTTCTTTTATAAAACCAAACTAGTGAAAAACAAGAAACTAAAAGATTTTAATTGCAAGATCTAAAGATGTACCTTCAAGCACTCACCTCCTCGGCAACGGCGCCAGAAAAGAGCTTGATGTCTACTAGGCAACCTTCTTCTTGTAGACTCGTGTTGGGCCTCCAAGCGTAGAGTTTTGTAGGACAGTAGCGAATTTCCCTCAAGTGGATGACCTAAAGTTTATCAATCCGTGGGAGGCATAGGATGAAGATGGTCTCTCTCAAACAACCCTGCAACCAAATAACAAAGAGTCTCTTGTGTCCCCAACACACCCAATACAATAGTAAATTGTATAGGTGCACTAGTTCGGCGAAGAGATGGTGATACAAGTGTAATATGGATAGTAGATATAGGTTTTTGTAATATGAAAATATAAAAACAGCAAGGTAGCAAGTAACAAAAGTGAGCAAAAACGGTATTGCAATGCTTGGAAACAAGGCCTAGGGTCCATACTTTCACTAGTGCAAGTTCTCTCAACAATACTGACATAGTTGAATCATATGTAAATCCCTCACGTGCGACAAAGAGTTCACTCCAAAGTCACAAATAGCGGAGAACAAACGAAGAAATTATTGTAGGGTACGAAACCACCTCAAAGTTACCTTTTGCAATCAATCTTATGAGCTATCCCTATAAGTGTCACGAACAGCCCTAGAGTTCATACTAAAATAACACCTTAAGATACACATCAACCAAAACCCTAATGTCACCTAGATACTCCAATGTCACCACGAGTACCCATGGGCTCGATTATACGATATGCATCACACAATTTCAGATTCATCATGTTCAATCCAACACAAAGAACTTCAAAGAGTGCCCCAAAGTTTCTACCGGAGAGTCAAGACGAAAACGTGTGCCAACCCCTATGCATAGATTTCCAAGGTCACGGAACCCGCAAGTTGATCACCAAAACATACATCAAGTGGATCAATAGAACATTCCATTGTCACCACGGATATCCCATCGCAAGACATACATCAAGTGTTCTCAAATCCTTAAAGACTCAATCCGATAAGAAAACTTCAAAGGGAAAACTCAATTCATCACAAGAAGATAGAGAGGGGAAAACTCCATATGATTCATCTATATCAATAAAGCTCACGATACATCAAGATCGTGCCATCTCAAGAACATGGGAGAGAGAGAGAGATCAAACACATAGCTACTGGTACATACCCTCAACCCCGAGGGTGAACTACTCCCTCCTCGTCATGGAGACCGCCGGGATGATGAAGATGGCCTCCGGTGATGGTTTGCCCCTCCGGCAGGGTGCCGAAACGGGCTCCCGATTGGTTTTTCATGGCTATAGAGGCTTGCGGCGGCGGAACTCCCGATCTAGGTTTCTTTCTGGGGGTTACGGGATTTATAGGAATACTTGGCGTTGGAATCAAGTCCGGGGGACTCCCGAGGGGCCCACAAGCCAGGGGGGCGCGCCCTAGGGGGATGCGCCCCCTAGGCTTGTGGCGGCCTCGGGACTCCTCTCCGGTATCTTTTTGCTCTAGTATTTTTTATATTTTCCAAAAATATTCTCCGTAAATTTTCAGCCCATTCCGAAAACTTTTATTTCTGCACAAAAAATGACACCATGGTAGTTCCGCTGAAAATAGTGTCAGTCCGGGTTAGTTCTAATAAAATCACACCAAAATAATATAAAATTATTGTAAACATGGCATGAATACTTCATAAATTATATATACGTTGGAGATGTATCAGCATCCCCAAGCTTAATTCCTTCTCGTCCTCGAGTAGGTAAATGATAAAAGAAATAATTTATGAAGTGTGAATGCTAGCAAGTGCACAAGTTTGATCAATGATAATCCCAATCACTTTTTCTAGCATCAATATAAACCATAAACAGTAGCTCATCTCATAAAACTTCTCATGATCAAGTAACAAGCTATTCACATGTTAAAGTATAGACCAGAAAGTTTCTTGAAAACTAACAAACCATATTCCTAGTCATCGAACAATTGCAATTCATCTTATTTTCAGGAAGGGTCTATGTAAGAGCTTTGATTTAGCAAATTCCACATACTCAACTATCATATAGTCTTCCATGATTATTGACACTCAAAGCATATTTTTAGAACAAATAGCATCCATCGAACACAGAGAAAGATAGGGGCTTAATGTTTCGCCTCCCAACTTATTTATCATATAGATAATTGTCAACAATAATAATTCATGATCAAATATATTTGTTTGGATATATATGTCTAGATCATTCCCCAACATATGACGCTTGCCAAGAGAAAAAGGCGAAATATAGGAAGTGGTGAAGATCACCATGACTCTTGCATAAAGGTAAGCACTAGAAAGTAAAAGATAGGCCCTTCGCAGAGGGAAGCAGAGGTTGTCATGCACTTTTTGTTTTTGGATGTGCAAACCCTTAATGCAAAGGAACGTCGCGTTGTATTGCCCTTTGTGATAGCAACCTTTATTATGCAGTCTGTCGCTTTTATTTCTTTACCATCACAAGTTCGTACAACGCTTATTTCCCTTCACTATAAAAGACCATACATATTTAGGAGCAATTTTTATTGCTTTTTGCACCGATGACAACTTACTTGAAGGATCTTACTCAATCCATAGGTAGGTATAGTGGACTCTCATGACAAAACTGGTTTAAGGGTGTTTGGATGTACAAGTAGTATTTCTACTTGGTGCGTAAGTTTTGGCTAGTATGAGGTGGAAGCAAGCACCACATGTTGGAGGATCCATAACAATATAACTTCTATACAAATATACCCAAACATAACTCATTAAGTTGTCTTCCTTGTCCAATTTTAACTAATTTTCTCGAGTTTGAAAATAATTAATGAGCACACAATCATAGAAGATGTCCAAGATAGTATATTTATATGTGGAATCTCTCTTCCTTCAATATTCTTTCATGAATTGTTCAAGTGACCAATGCGGTGTTTGCTAACTTTCAATAAATTTTACCACCTATACTTCTCATATGTGAAGTCATTACTCACCATGGGATAAGTATATGAAGCATATTTAATTTCAGATTTATGACATTCAATTCATTCAACCATTTACTCATAGGATATAAGTGAAGCACGAGAGTGAATGACAAACTACTCCAAAAAGATATAAGTGAAGATCAATGAGTAGTCAAAAATTTAAATAACTATGTGAAGACTCTCTCATCTAATAATTTTGGATCTTAAGTACTTTATTCAAACAGAAAAACAAAATAAAATGACATTCCAAGGATAGCACGTATCATGTGGACGAATAAAACTTTAGGCTCAACATAGGCTAACCGATAATTGTTGATGAAGAAAGGTGGGATGCGTAGCATCCCCAAGCTTAGATGCTTGAGACTTCTTGAAATATTTACTTGGGGTGCCTTGGGCATCCCCAAGCTTGAGCTTTTGTATCTCGTTCAATCCTCTCATACCACGGTTTCACCTATTCTCAAAAACTTCATCCACACAAAACTCAAAAAGAACTCGTGAGATAGGTTAGTACACATAAGAACAAATCAACACTTGGGTACTGACAAGACAAGTTGCACAATAATTTCAATCATCATCTACAGTTTACTATCATTTCCACAATTTATATATACCTATATAGGCTATGGAAAATATCGGATAAGTAGATAATAAAACTGTGACAGCAATCTGTCCAAACAGAACAGTCTGTAGCAATCTATTAAACCAGTGTACTTCTGAAATTCGAAAAATTATTAAAGTTTAGGAAGTGCTAAATAATTTATATGAAAATACTGTGTAAAAATTTCAGAAACTTTCCACCTTCCAGTAAAATATGAAAATTCAAATATTACAGCAAAAGTTTCTGTTTTTTACACAGCACACATCAAACATGCAATGCAAGCATCCTAAGGCAATTCTTGGAACTTTTTATTTAAGAACAAGATTATAAATAACACCTAACAGAGAAAAACAAAATAAAATGATGCTCCAAGCAAAACTCGTATTATGTAACGAATAAAAATATAGCTCCAAGTAAGATATACCGATAGTGTTGAAGACGAAAGAGGGGATGCCTTCCGGGGCATCCCCAAGCTTAGGCACTTGAGTCTTACTTGGATATTACCTTGGGGTGCCTTGGGAATCCCTAATCTTAGATTCTTGTCACTCCTTATTCTCCTCATATCGGTGTCTCACCCAAAACTTGAAAACGTCAATCACACAAAACTTAACAGAACTTAGTGAGAAGGGTTAGTGTAATAAAGATAGATCATTCACCTAGGTACTGTCAAGACAAGATTCATAATTGTTACCACATGATACCTACTGTATTCTACCATTCCCATAATTTATATTACTAAATATAAGCTATGGGAACACTAAAACAAGCAAACTATGCATGCAAAACAGAATCTGTGAAAAACAGAACAGTCTGTGAAGATCTGTAGTATAGCCATACTTACCTGTCTCTACAAATTCTGAAAAATTAGTAAAACCAGAAGAATTTGTATATAAAGACTGGGTAAAAATTTCAGATCATTATCACGCTCCAGTAAAAAATGAATATTCCTGTACTGGATTCAAAAGTTTCTGTTTTGGTTCAGCATCAATTCTACTCATCTTGTGAGTCATCCCAAAGGCTTTACTTGGCACTTTATTGAAATAAAAGGCACAAAACATGATTAATACAGTAGCTTAATCATGTGAACACACAAAAACAGAAAGTAAAAGTGTTGGGTTGTCTCCCAACAAACACTTTTCTTGAATGCCGTTTAGCAAGGCATGATGATTTCAATGACGCTCACATAGGAATAATAATCGAAACATGCAAAAAGAGCATCATGAATCTCATGACAAGCACATTTAAGTCTAACCCACTTCCTATGCATAGGTATTTTGTGAGCAAACAATTTATGGGAGCAAGAATCAACTAGCATAGGAAGGCAAAACAAGCATAACTTCAAAACTTTGAACACATAGAGAGGAAACTTGATATTATTGCAATTCCTACAAAAATATGTTCCTCCCTCATAATAATTTTCAGTAGCATCATGAAGGAATTTCACAATATAACTATCACATAAAGCATTATCTTCATGATCCACAAGCATAGAAAATTTGTCACTCTCCACATAAGCAATTTTCTTCTCATTCATAATAGTGGGAGCAAACTCAACGAAATAACTATCATGGGGTACTTGATAGACAAAACCACTTTGAATATTAAAATCATGATAACAAGTTTCATGGTTGTCATTACTCTTTATGGCATACATTTCATCACAATAATCATCATACATAGGAGGCATGCTATCATCATAACAAATTTGCTCATGAAAACTTGGGGGACTAAAAATATCATCTTCATCAAACATAGCATCCCCAAGCTTGTGGGTTTGCATATCATTAGCATGATGGATATTCAGAGAATTCATACTAGCAATATTGCAATCATGCTCATCATTCAAGGAATTCTCATTAAGTATTTTAATAAATTCCTCCTCTACCAATTGAGCACAGATTTCCAAACCATCATTTTCACGAAAGACATTAAAAAGACGAACCAATTGATGCAACTTAAACTCCATTTTTTTGTAGTTTTCTTTTATAAAACCAAACTAGTGAAAAACAAGAAACTAAAAGATTTTAATTGCAAGATCTAAATATATAGCTTCAAGCACTCACCTCCCCGGCAACGGCGCCAGAAAAGAGCTTGATGTCTACTAGGCAACCTTCTTCTTGTAGACTCGTGTTGGGCCTCCAAGCGTAGAGTTTTGTAGGACAGTAGCGAATTTCCCTCAAGTGGATGACCTAAAGTTTATCAATCCGTGGGAGGCATAGGATGAAGATGGTCTCTCTCAAACAACCCTGCAACCAAATAACAAAGAGTCTCTTGTGTCCCCAACACACCCAATACAATAGTAAATTGTATAGGTGCACTAGTTCGGCGAAGAGATGGTGATACAAGTGTAATATAGATAGTAGATATAGGTTTTTGTAATCTGAAAATATAAAAACAGCAAGGTAGCAAGTAACAAAAGTGAGCAAAAACGGTATTGCAATGCTTGAAAACAAGGCCTAGGGTCCATACTTTCACTAGTGCAAGTTCTCTCAACAATACTGACATAGTTGAATCATATGTAAATCCCTCACGTGCGACAAAGAGTTCACTCCAAAGTCACAAATAGCGGAGAACAAACGAAGAAATTATTGTAGGGTACGAAACCACCTCAAAGTTACCTTTTCCGATCAATCTTATGAGCTATCCCTATAAGTGTCACGAACAGCCCTAGAGTTCATACTAAAATAACACCTTAAGATACACATCAACCAAAACCCTAATGTCACCTAGATACTCCAATGTCACCACGAGTACCCATGGGCTTGATTATACGATATGCATCACACAATTTCAGATTCATCATGTTCAATCCAACACAAAGAACTTCAAAGAGTGCCCCAAAGTTTCTACCGGAGAGTCAAGACGAAAACGTGTGCCAACCCCTATGCATAGATTCCCAAGGTCACGGAACCCGCAAGTTGATCACCAAAACATACATCAAGTGGATCAATAGAACATCCCATTGTCACCACGGATATCCCATCGCAAGAAATACATCAAGTGTTCTCAAATCCTTAAAGACTCAATCCGATAAGAAAACTTCAAAGGGAAAACTCAATTCATCACAAGAAGATAGAGAGGGGAAAACTCCATGTGATTCATCTATATCAATAAAGCTTGAGATACATCAAGATCGTGCCATCTCAAGAACACGAGAGAGAGAGATCAAACACATAGCTACTGGTACATACCCTCAGCCCCGAGGGTGAACTACTCCATCCTCGTCATGGAGACCGCCGGGATGATGAAGATGGCCTCCGGTGATGGTTTCCCCCTCCGGCAGCGTGCCGGAACGGGCTCCCGATTTGTTTTTCGTGGCTATAGAGGCTTGCGGCGACGGAACTCCCGATCTAGGTTTCTTTCTGGGGGTTACGGGATTTATAGGAATACTTGGCATTGGAATCAAGTCAGGGGGACTCCCGAGGGGCCCACAAGCCAGGGGGCGCGCATCCCCCTAGGCTTGTGGTGGCCTCGGGACTCCTCTCCAGTATCTTTTTGCTCCAGTATTTTTTATATTTTCCAAAAATATTCTCCGTAAATTTTCAGCTCATTCCGAGAACTTTTATTTCTGCACAAAAAATGACACCATGGTAGTTCTGCTGAAAACATCGTCAGTCCGGGTTAGTTCTATTAAAATCATACCAAAATCATATAAAATTATTGTTAACATGGCATGAATACTTCATAAATTATAGATACGTTGGAGACGTATCAAGAGGGAAGTGGATTGGAGGAAGAGGAGCAGCGGCAAGGCAGATGAGTTGTGGCAAAGATTCGGGTGAGAAGCGCTCGATAATGATAAAAAGGGAGGCGAGAGGAGGGAGGAGAGTCGTTTATAATGCCCCTTGAGGTCACCACTAAATTTTTAGCAAGGTGTCCGGTCAATGGTGTGTCATCCCTCATGGGCCGAACTTGGCAACCGATCTATGATGGCGATCTATCAGTGGTATGGCCACCTAAGCAAAAGGGTGAACTACAATCATTGGCCAGTCATCTAGTGGTCCGTCGGTGTTGAGTAACCTACATAGCCATCGATGTTTCAGTATACTTATTGATCGTTGTTATCTTGTCAGTGCGACTGTCACCATTGAAAAATGGTCACTAACCAGTTAGTGTTGATGCGTCAACCGTAACGTTATTTGTAATAGTGATCCTTCTCAACAGTCAAAAGTACATCTAGATAGTAGTTTGCCAAATGTGGAAAGTTATGTCGTGTATGGACTAATGGTATGAGAAAATAGACAAGCAACCATTAAATATGGACAAGTATATTTTTATGAACAAAGAACAAATGAGCAATAAAGCATGTGCAAATTATGAAACAAGTGAAAAAAATATTTTTTTAGTTTTCCTAACTTGGTACCTAATTAAACTATATGATATACTGAACATTGTTGCGGAGTCGGTCGCAGTATATTTCAATATAATTTGGTTTTTGAAACATGAATATATGAATACTTGCTATATGAATTAAACCTAAAAATAATATCATATATTGTATTTGATCATTGTATATTTTAAAAATAGCTATGAATAATATGAGAAGAATAATATAGTGAAAAAAAATTCCCAAGCATCTTGTGGTGGTCTTTTGATAAGATGACACTAGTAGAAAACATGGCTTTGGTTGAGGCCAGGATAAGGGCATTAATCTCGGTTCACTTACGAACCGGGACCAAAGGGTGCATCAGTCCCGGTTCGTGAGGCCAGGGCGCCGGCCGGGCCTCGGGGGCCATTGGTCCCGGTTCGTCTGACACTTTTGGTCCCGGTTCGTCTGACACTTTTGGTCCCGGTTCTAGACACGAACCGGGACCAATGGGCCTCGCTCCTGGCCCAGCACCTTTAGTCCCGGTTGGTGGCTCGAACCGGGACCAAAGGTCAGTCTTCTGTCCCGGTTCTAGCCACCAACCGGGACTAAAGATAAGCCTATATATACCCCCACCCCTGCCCTCTCACTCTGTTTTTTGGCCGGCCGGTGTGTGCAGGTGTGTGTTGCTCTAGCTCTCACCTCCTATGCACATGAGGTGTTCGATGAAATGCCCGAGCCACACTTAAGCTTTCTCCTCTCCAAGATCGACCTCCAAGCTCCATTTTTCTCAAGATTTGTCTAGGTTTGGCGGTTCGTCCTGTCCCGTCCCCGTCCTCACCGCCGTCGATCGCCCGCGCCGATCTCGTCGCCGGCACCACCGTGGTGAGCCTCTTGTTCTTATATTCTTTCTAAAAGAAAAAAAATATTACTTGTATGATTTAGATAGATACTTGTACAATTTTCTTACTTTTTTATTGTTTGTTATTATATAGTGCCATGGTTTTGGTATCCGCCCCCGTCGGCCCTCGTCCTCTCTATGATTTGGATGTGGTATATTATCTTTTATAACTATTTGTTTCATTTAGTGTTTATGACAATTATGCCGACCAACATGACATAGATGTTTTTATCTAGGAGGTATGTGAACCGGAAATTCGAACCGACCCTCTTGTCGAGAGGTTAAATTTAGTTGAAAAAGAAAACAATTACTTGAAGAAAAAATTGAAAAGAATTGAGGAGGAGAAGATGGAATTGGAGTTGCATGTTGCTGATGTCGTCGAAGATCACAAGATCAAGATGGATGCAATGCGCTTGAAGATTAGAAAGATTAGAAAATATGCCATTCATACCGAGGCTTGGTATCATTATGCTGTTGGATCAATTGGTACCTTAGTTGCGGTTATGATTGCATTTGTTGTTGCATTTAAATGTTTTACATAGTTTCAATGTATGGTTTAATTAGATGCTCTAGATAGCTATATGTTGTTCAATGAGAACTATGTATGAACTTTATGTATTTATTTTGGTCACTACTGTACTTTGGTTTTAATGTGATGATGAACTTCTATTAATTTTGTCACTTCTCTATTCATGATGTTCTGTAATGGTTTTTGATACGCTTAATTATATAATGCACGCCGATGAACCGGCAATGGATGTACGGTGACCGATGCACCTCCGAGTACATTAAGGGCCAGCATAATTTTCTCGAAGTGGCTGAGGCAAACAAGCAGAATGGTTTTATGTATTGTCCATGTACTATCTGTGGAAATACAAAGGATTACTCTAACTCGAAAACCCTTCACGTCCACCTGCTTGAGAAGGGTTTCATGCCACACTATAATGTTTGGACCAAGCACGGAGAAAGAGGGGTTATGATGGAAGACAACGAAGAAGAAGAGGATGATGACAACTATCCACCCGCTGAATACGGTGATGCTGCAATGGAGGAAGCTGAAGATCAAGAGGAACCAGATGATGTGCGCGATGATGATCTTCGTCGGGTCATTGTTGATGCAAAGAGACAATGCCAAAGTGAAAGGAGAAGTTGAAGTTTGATCGCATGTTAGAGGATCACAAAAAAGGGTTGTACCCAAATTGCGAAGATGACAACACAAGGCTCGGTACCACACTGGAATTTCTGCAATGGAAGGCAGACAATGGTGTATCTGACAAGGGATTTGGTTCGCTACTGAAAATAATGAAGAAGAAGCTTCCAAAGAATAACGAATTGCCCGACAGTACGTACGAAGCAAAGAAGATTCTATGCCCTCTAGGATTGGAGGCGCAGAAGATACATGCATGCCCTAATGAGTGCATCCTCTACCGCGGTGCGTACAAGGATTTGAACGCATGCCCGGTATGATGTGCATTGCCGTATAAGATCAGACGAGATGACCCTGGTGATGTTGAGGGCCAGCGCAACGGGAAGAGGGGTCCTGCCAAGGTGATGTGGTATGCTCCTATAATACCACGGTTGAAACATTTGTTCAGAAACAAAGAGCATGCCAAGTTGATGCGATGGCACAAGGAAGACCGTAAGAAAGACGGGAAGTTGAGAGCACCCACTGATGGGTCGCAGTCGAGAAAGATCGAGAGAAAGTGGGGGGACTTTACAGGTGACCCAAGGAACGTATGGTTTGGTTTAAGTGTAGATGGAGTTAGTCCTTTTGGGGAGCAGAGCAGCAAGCATATCACATGGCCTATGACTCTATGTATGTATAACCTTCCTCCTTGGTTGTGCATGAAGTGGAAGTTCATTATGATGCCAGTGCTCATCCAAGGCCCTAAGCAACCCGGCAATGACATTGATGTGTACCTAAGGCCATTAGTTGATGAACTTTTACAATTGTGGAATAAAAAAGGTGTACGTGTGTGGGATGAGAACGAACAGGAGGAATCTGACCTATATGCATTGCTGTTTGTAACGATCAATGATTGGCCTGCTCTCAGTAACCTTTCAGGACAGACAAACAAGGGATACCACGCATGCACGCACTGTTTAGATGACACCGAAAGTATATATTTGGACAAATGCAGGAAGAATGTGTACCTGGGGCATCATCGATTTCTTCCGACCAACCAACAATGTCGAAAGAAAGGAAAGCATTTCAAAGGTGAGGCAGATCACCGGAAGAAGCCCGCCCTCCATACTGTTGATCACATACTTGATATGGTCAATGATTTACAAGTAATCTTTGGAAAGGGTCCTGGCGGACTATCTGTTCCAAATGACGCTGAGGGACGCGCACCCATGTGGAAGAAGAAATCTATATTTTGGGACCTACCCTATTGGAAAGACCTAGAGGTCCGCTCTGCAATCGACGTGATGCACATGACGAAGAATCTTTGCGTGAACCTGCTAGGCTTCTTGGGAGTGTATGGGAAGACAAAAGATACACCGGAGGCATGGGAGGACTAGCAACGTGTGCACAAAAAAGACGACATGCATCCAAAGCAGTTTGAACGTCCTGCCAGCTACGCTCTTACCATAGAAGAGAAGGAAATCTTCTTTGAATGCCTGCTCAGTATGAAGGTCCCGTCTGGCTTCTCGTCGAATATAAAGGGAATAATAAATATGGCAGAGAAAAAGTTCCAGAACCTAAAGTCTCATGACTGCCTCGTGATTATGACGTAACTGCTTCTGGTTGCATTGAGGGGGCTTCTATCGGAAAACGTTCGATTAGCCATTGTGAAGCTATGTGCATTCCTCAATGCAATCTCTCAGAAGGTAATCGATCCAGAAATCCTACCAAGGTTATGGAATGATTTGGTGCAATGTCTTGTCAGTTTCGAGTTGGTGTTCCCACCATCCTTCTTCAATATCATGACGCACGTCCTAGTTCATCTAGTCGACGATATAGCCATTCTGGGTCCTGTATTTCTACACAATATGTTCCCCTTTGAGAGGTTCATCGGAGTATTAATTAAAGAAATATGTTCGTAACAGTGCTAGGCCAGAAGGAAGCATCTCCGCGGGCCATCAAATAGAGGAGGTCAATGGGTTTTGTGTTGACTTCATTCCTGACCTTAAGCCGATTGGTCTCCCTCAATCGCGGTATGAGGGGAGACTGACTGGAAAAGCCATGCTAGGACCGGACTCAATAATATGTAGGGATGGGCATTCTTGGTCTCAAGCACACTACACAGTTCTACAGAATTCTACCTTGGTGACCCCGTATGTCAATGAACACAAGAATATTCTGCGCTCCAAACACCCGGAGCAGTGTGACGATTGGATTACATGTGAACACATCAGGACTTTGGGCAGTTGGTTGCAAACACATCTCATGGGTAACACCATTGTTGCAGATGAGTTGTACTCATTGGCCAGGGGACCATCTTCGACTGTATTGACTTACAAAGGGTACGAAATAAATGGGAATACATTTTACACGATCGCCCAAGATCAAAAGAGCACCAACCAAAACAGTGGTGTCCGCTTTGATGCAGCAACCAATAGGGGAAAGGACACATATTATGGTTACATAGTGGACATATAGGAACTTGACTATGGACATGATTTTAAGGTCCCTTTGTTTCGGTGCAAATGGGTCAATCTGTCAGGAGGCGGGGTACAGGTAGACCCGCAGTACAGAATGACAACAGTGGATCTGAACAATCTTGGGTACACAGATGTACCATTCGTCCTAGCCAATGATGTGGCGCAGGTTTTCTATGTGAAGGACATGTCTACCAAACCGAGAAAAAGAAAAGATAAGGAAGCGAATACATCATACGATGAGCCAAAGCGCCACATAGTTCTTTCAGGGAAAAGAGATATCGTGGGAGTGGAGGGCAAGATAGACATGTCTGAAGATTATGAAAAGTTTCATGAAATTCCTTCCTTCAAAGTGAAGGCTGACCCAAGCACCCTGTTAAACGATGAAGATTATCCATGGTTACGGCGCAATAAGCAAGGAACACACGCGAAAAAAAGTGAAGACTTTCTCTCCACAACTATTCTGATGATGGCTTTGATCTAGAATATCACTGCAGTTACATGTCAAGAAATGAAATGCCTTTTGTAACAGATGAGTTTTCGTCTGAAACCCTGATACTTCGAAATAGATTATCCATTTTGTACACGAAGTGCATGCAGTTTTTGCCGTAACCCTCTCAATTTTTTAGCTAATGCTATGTGGGTGAAATGATGATATCATGCCAAATTTCAACCATTTCAGAGTTCATTTACAGTGCTTTTCAATTCAGGGTCATTTTAGCTCAAAATAAATAATGAAATGCATGAAAAATAGCAAATGAAGTCAGAAAATGGTTGAAAAGTGACGATGTAGCTTTGAATGGTGCATATTGAATGCAGAAAAAGTCTTGAGTTCAAATATGTTTAAAAAAATTGAAATCCCTTTGTAATAGACGAGTTTTCGTCCGAAACCCTGATACTTCGAAAGAGATTGTCCAGTTTGTACACGAAGTGCATCCAGTTTTTCCTGTAACCCTCTCAACTTTTTAGCACATGCTATGTGGGTGAAATTATGATACCATGCCAACTTTCAACCATTTCAGAGTTCATTTGCAGTGTTTTTCAATTCAGGGTCATTTTAGCTCAAAATAAATAATGAAATGCATGAAAAATAGCAAATGAAGTCAGAAAAGGTTTGAAAAGTGATGATGTGGCTTTGAATGGTTCATATTGAATGCAGAAAAAGTCTTGAGTTAAAATATGTTTAAAAAATTGAAATCCCTTTGTAATAGACGTGTTTTCGTCCGATCAAAGTTATTTAACTTAATATTATATAAAATTTATGCAACTAAAATTATCAAAGTTATTTTTGTTAAAAACTTTAATAGCAAAAAGAATATTTATAAAGTATTTTTTGTTAAGAACTTTTAATATGCAAAAAAATAACATAAAAAAATAGCAAAAGGGAAAATAGATGCGAATTTATAGAGAAAATTCAACCTAAATTCAAAGTGCTAGTTAAAGCCAACTAGCACTTTGAATTTAGATTGAATTTTCTCTATAAATTCGCATCTATTTTCACTTTAGTAACAGCGACATAGTAGGCACATGTTCGGTTTGAGAGAGGCTTGTGCTGCCTCTCTCACAGCGGGGCTTATAAGCTGGTCGTCGTGCTCCTCAACTAGCGAGGTGGGACTAAACATCCAACCGCACCGTGGCTGTGCCAGGCACAGGCCTTTAGTCCCGGTTGGTGGCTCGAACCGGGACCAGTGCCACCCTTTAGTCCCGGTTCGAGCCACCAACCGGGACTAAAGCCCCCGTTTAGTCCCGGTTGGTGCCACCAACCGGGACTAAAGGGCTCTGCTTCCCGCCCTTTGGGCTGCTGAAATTGACCTTTAGTCCCGGTTGGTGGCACCAACCGGGACGAAAGGAGGCCTTTCGTCCCGGTTGGAGCCACCAACTGGGACTAAAGGGGGCGCTATGTAATCGGAACTTAGCGGTTTTCAGATTTCATCTGCAGTTGCCCCCGACAACGCCGAGCACATCGACGCCGCCAGGCTGCCCGAGCTCGCCGTCGATGCCCTCGCCGCCCTCTGCCCCGTCGACGCCGTCAGGCTGCTCCACCTCGCCATCGACGCCCTCGCCGATGCCCTCGCCGACGCCCTCGACGCCGCCCCTGCCCCGACGCCGCCCCTGCCCTGCCGCCGCCGCCGCCCCTGCCCTGCCGCCGCCGCCGCCCCGACCCAACGCCATCGCCACTCGTTGCCATCGCCACCCCGACCCAACGCCGTCGCCGCTCTCCCCGTCGCCGCTCGTCGCCGTCGCGGTCGTCGTCGCTGCTCGTCGCCGTCGCCCAGCCCCGACGCCGCCAGGCTGCCGCTCGACGCTGTCGCGCCGCTCTCCTCGTCAGCCCCCCGGTGAGCTCCCCCGCATCGATATAGATTATTTCCATGTTTTTTTGTAGTAATTGTTTCTGTAGATGATGATGATTGATGATAGATGATAGATGATTTTCTGTCGTAATTTTTTCTGTGAGTTGATTTTGTTAAATTATGATGCTTTTCATGTTTTAGTTTTAGTTGTTTTAGTTAATTAAGTGTTTATATTGTTTTAGTTAATTTAGTTGTTTTATGTTTTAGTTGTTTTAGTTCTTTAGTTATTTTATGTTTTAGTTAATTTAGTTGTTTTAGTTGTTTTATGTTTTAGTTGTTTAGTTTTTTTATGTTTTAGTTAATTAAGTGTTCATATTGTTTTAGTTAATTTAGTTGTTTAGTTTTTTTTATGTTTTAGTTGTTTTAGTTGGAAATAATGTAGCATCGTCGGTCGTCGGTGAAGCGATATCGAGGAGTCCCCGACGATCGTCGGTGAGGGAGCGAGAGTCCCCGACGATATCGACGATTTTATATTAGGCAGATATATGATATTTAGATGTTTAAATGTTTAGTTGAATAGCCCGTTGAGTCGACGATGCCCGGCCATCATCCTCGTCGTTGACTCGGTGGCAACAACCTGTTGAGAGGCGCCATATCCGGGATTGGGCTTCGCTGGGCTGGCACTGGGAGGTGCTGCCTTCCGGGGTGCGCAGTGATATCTACTACGCAACCTTCTTCTTGTAGACTCGTGTTGGGCCTCCAAGCGCAGAGTTTTGTAGGACAGTAGCAAATTTCCCTCAAGTGGATGACCTAAGGTTTATCAATCCATGGGAGGCGTAGGATGAAGATGGTCTCTCTCAAACAACCCTGCAATCAAATAATAAAGAGTCTCTTGTGTCCCCAACACACCCAATACAATGGTAAATTATATAGGTGCACCAGTTCGGCGAAGAGATGGTGATACGAGTGTAATATGGATGGTAGATATAAGTTTTTGTAATCTGAAAATATAAAAACAGCAAGGTAGAAAGTAACAAAAGTGAGCAAAAACGGTATTGCAATGCTTGAAAACAAGGCCTAGGGTTCATACTTTCACTAGTGCAAGTTCTCTCAACAATACTAACATAGTTGAATCATATGTAAATCCCTCACGTGCGACAAAGAGTTCACTCCAAAGTCACAAATAGAGGAGAACAAACGAAGAAATTATTGTAGGGTACGAAACCACTTCAAAGTTATCTTTTCCGATCAATCTTATGAGCTATCCCTATAAGTGTCACGAACAGCCCTAGAGTTCGTACTAAAATAACACCTTAAGATACACATCAACCAAAACCCTAATGTCACCACAAGTACCCATGGGATTGATTATACGATATGCATCACACAATTTCAGATTCATCATGTTCAATCCAACACAAAGAACTTCAAAGAGTGCCCCAAAGTTTCTACCGGAGAGTCAAGACGAAAACATGTGCCAACCCCTATGCATCGATTCCCAAGGTCACGGAACCCGCAAGTTGATCACCAAAACATACATCAAGTGGATCAATAGAACATCCCATTGTCACCACGGATATCCCATCGCAAGACATACATCAAGTGTTCTCAAATCCTTAAAGACTCAATCCGATAAGTAAACTTCAAAGGGAAAACTCAATTCATCATAAGAAGATAGAGAGGGGAAAACTCCATATGATTCATCTATATTAATAAAGCTCGCGGCACATCAAGGTCGTGTCATCTCAAGAACACGAGAGAGAGAGAGAGAGAGAGAGAGAGAGATCAAACACATAGCTACTGGTACATACCCTCAGCCCCGTGGTTTAACTACTCCCTCCTCGTCATGGAGATCGCCGGGATGATGAAGATGGCCTCCGGTGATGGTTTCCCCCTCCAGCAGGGTGCCGGAACAGGCTCCCGATTGGTTTTTCGTGGCTCTGGAGGCTTGCGGCGGCGGAACTCCCGATCTAGGTTTGTTTCTGGGGGTTTCTCTATTTATAGGAATTTTTGGCGGCGGAAACGAGTCCAGAGGGCCACGAGGAAGTCACAAGCCAGGGGGGCGCGCCCTAGGGGGGGCGCCCCCCAGTCTTGTGGCCTCCTCGGTCACTTCCTGGCCCAGCTTTTTGCTCCAGTATTTTTTATATTTTCCAAAAATATTCTCCATAAATTTTCAGCTCATTTCGAGAACTTTTATTTCTGCACAAAAACAACACCACGGTAGTTCTGCTGAAAACAGCGTCAGTCCGGGTTAGTTCTAATAAAATCATATATAATTATTGTAAACATGGCATGAATACTTCATAAATTATAGATACGTTGGAGACGTATCAGCATCCCCAAGCTTAATTCCTGCTCGTCCTCGAGTAGGTAAATGATAAAAGAAATAATTTATGAAGTGTGGATGCTAGCAAACATTTTCATCATATTCTATTCTTCTTTGTATAGCATGGACATTTGGACTTATAAATGATTCAAAGCAATAGTCTAGTTGTAACATAATGACTTCAATACTCAAGCATGTCAACAAGCAACCATGTCTTTCAAAATATCAACACTAAAGAAAGTTATCCCTAGCCCATCATGCTCAATCATTGATCCATTCATGAAACACACTCAAATATTAGTTATGCCCAATGCTCAAGTATGATCATAGTGCCCCCTAGTTGGTGCTTATAAGAGGAGATGGAGACTCAAAGCAAAAATAAAAATTGCATAAAGGATAGGCCCTTCACAGAGGGAAGTAGGGATTTGTAGAGGTGCCAGAGCTCAAGGTTTAAATTGAGAGAGAAAAATATTTTGAGTGGCATGCTTTTCCTGTCAACGAAAACGACAAAGTAGCTCACAATACTTTCCATGCTAGATACATTATAGGCGGTTCCCAAACAGAATAGTAAAGTTTTTACTCCCCCTCCACCAATCAATCACATTCCACGGGGAGCCGAATCCACGGGTACCGTCCATACCAACAACATTCCTGGGGGAGTTTTGTTTCATTATTTTTTTTGATTTGAGTTTTGAGCATGGGACTGGGCATCCCGAATACCAGCCACTTTCTCGTGAATGATAGTGAATCAACACATATCGTGAGAATAACACACCTAGCATGGAAAAATATTGGATACTCCCCACTGTTTCATGAGCGGTACGGGCACACAAAAGAGAAAATTTATTTTGAAAATTTAGAGATGGCACATACAAATTTGCTTGGAACGACATGGAAATACCGCATATAGGTAGGTATGGTGGACTCATAAGGCAAAACTTGGTTTAAGGATTTTGGATACACAAGTAGTATTTCTACTTAGTACAAATGAAGGCTAGCAAATAGATTGGGAAGCAACCAAACCAAGGAACGAAAATTCACATAAGTGAGCATTGAGTCATAACTAACACCGAATAATGCACCACAAGTAGGATATAACTTCATTGCATAACTATTGACTTTCGTACATGCATAGGGAATCACAAACCTTAACACCAATATTCCTACTAAGCATAATTACTTACTAACATGACTCACATATTACTATCATCATGTTTCAAAACTATTACAAAGAGTCAAGTTTAATTTGTCCCATGATCTTCATGAAAGTTTTTATTATATCCTCCTTGGATATCTATCACTTTGGGACTAGTTTCATATATTACCATTGCTTTTTCGACAAGCTCAAACAAATTTAAATGAAGCACATGAGCATAAAGATTTCATCCCTCAAAAAGGTATAAGTGAAGCATGAGAGGAAATGACAAGCTACTCACAAAAGATATAAGTGAAGATCAATGAGTAGTCAAACAATTAAGGAGCTACGTGAGGACTCTCTCTCCCTCAATAAATATTTTCAGATCTGAGTATTTTATTCAACAGCAAGCAAAAGAAAAATAGCACTCCAATAATAGCACGCATCATGTAAACGAATAAAAATTTAGGCTCAACATAGGCTAACCGATAATTGTTGATGAAGAGAGGTGGGATGCGTAGCATCCCCAAGCTTAGATGCTTGAGACTTCTTGAAATATTTACTTGGGGTGCCTTGGGCATCCCCAAGCTTGAGCTTTTGTATCTCGTTCAATCCTCTCATATCTCGGTTTCACCTATTCTCAAAAGCTTCATCCACACAAAACTTTGAAAAGAACTCGTGAGATAGGTTAGTACACATAATAATAAATCAACACTTCATGTACTGCCAAGACAAGTTGTATAATAATTTTCAAACATTAGGTACTGTATACTATCATTTCCACAATTTATATCTACCAATATAGGCTATGGAAACTATAGGATAAGTAGATAACAAAACTATGACAGCAATCTGTCCAAACAGAACAGTCTTTAGCAATCTATTAAACCAGTGTACTTATGTAACTCAAAAAATTATGAAAATTTAGGACATGCTAAATAATTTATATGACAACACTGTGTAAAAATTGCAGAAACTTTCAACATTCCAGTAAAACATGAAAATTCAAACACTACAGCCAAAGTTTCTGTTTTTACACAGCACTCATCAAAACATGCAATGCAAACATCCTAAGGCAATTCTTGGAACTTTTTATTGAAAAATAAGATTATAAATAACACCTAACAGAAAACAAGAAAATAAAATGATGCTCCAAGCAAAACTCATATTATGTGACGAATAAAAATATAGCTCCAAGTAAGATATACCAATAGTGTTGAAGACGAAAGAGGGGATGCCTCCCGGGGCATCCCCAAGCTTAGGCGCTTGAGTATTCCTTGGATATTACCTTGGGGGTGCCTTGGGAATCTCCAAGCTTAGGTTCTTGTCACTCCTTATTCTCCTCATATCGGTGTCTCACCCAAAACTTGAAAACCTCAATCACACAAAACTTAACGGAACTTTGTGAGATGGGTTAGTATAATAAACGAAGATGATTCACTTAGGTACTGTCAAGACAAGATTCATAATTGTTCTCACATAATACCTACTGTATTATATCATTCCCATAATTTATATCACTGAATATAAGCTATGGAAACACTAAAACAAGTAAACTATGCATGCAAAACAGAATCTGTCAAAAACAGAACAGTCTGTGAAGATCTATAGTATAACCATTCTGCCCTGTCTCTAAAAATTCTGAAACATTAGGACAATCTAGGCAATTTGTATATCAATCATGTGTAAACAATTCATATCAAAAGCACGTTACAGTGAATTTACAAAATTCCTGGACTGAGAGCAAAAGTTTCTGGTTTTGCACAGAATCAAGTCAACTATCATCCACACTATCCCAAAGGCTTTACTTGGCACTTTACTGAAACAAAAGCTATAAAACATGATTATACAGTAGCTTAATCATGTGGACACACAAAAACAGAAAGTAAAAGTGTTGGGTTGTCTCCCAACAAGCGGTTTGCTTTAATGCCTTTTTAGCTAGGCATGATGATTTCAATGATGCTCACATAATAGATAAGAATTGAAACATGTAAGAGAGCATCATGAATCTCATGACAAGCATATTTAAGTCTAACCCACTTCCTATGCATAGGGATTTTGTGAGCAACCAATTTATGGGAACAAGAATCATCTAGCATAGGAAGGCAAAACAAGTGCAACTTCAATACTTTGAACACATAGAGAGGAAACTTGATATTATTGCAATATGTAGAAGCATAAGATCCTCTCTCATAATAATTTTCAGTAGCATCATGAAGGAATTTCACAATATAACCAGCACATAAATCATTCTTTTCATGATCTACAAGCATAGAAATTTTATCACTCTCCACATAAGCAATTTTCTTCTCATTCATAATAGTGGGAGCAAACTCAACAAAATAACTATCATGATATACTTGATTGACATAACCACTTTGAATATTAAAACCATGATGACAAGTTTCATGGTTACTATCACTCTTTATAGCGTACGTGTCATCACAATAATCATCATAGATAGGAGGCATGCCATCATCATAATAGTTTTTCTCATCAAAACTTGGGGGAGTAAAAATATCATATTCATCAAACATAGCATCCCCAAGCTTGTGGCTTTGCATATCATTAGCATCATGATTATTCAGAGAATTCATACTAACAATATTTCTATCATGCTCATCATTCAAAGATTTAGTGCCAAACATTTTAATAACTTCTTCTTCTAACACTTGAGCACAATTTTCCTTTCCGTCATTTTCACGAAAGACATTAAAAAGATGAAGCATACGAGGCAACCTCAATTCCATTTTTTGTAGTTTTCTTTTATAAAACCAAACTAGTGATAAAACAAGAAACTAAAAGATTCAATTGCAAGATCTAAAGATATACCTTCAAGCACTCACCTCCCCGGCAACGGCGCCAGAAAAGAGCTTGATGTCTACTACGCAACCTTCTTCTTGTAGACTCGTGTTGGGCCTCCAAGCGCAGAGTTTTGTAGGACAGTAGCAAATTTCCCTCAAGTGGATGACCTAAGGTTTATCAATCCGTGGGAGGCGTAGGATGAAGATGGTCTCTCTCAAACAACCCTGCAATCAAATAACAAAGAGTCTCTTGTGTCCCCAACACACCCAATACAATGGTAAATTGTATAGGTGCACTAGTTCGGCGAAGAGATGGTGATCCGAGTGTAATATGGATGGTAGATATAAGTTTTTGTAATCTGAAAATATAAAAACAGCAAGGTAGCAAGTAACAAAAGTGAGCAAAAACGGTATGGCAATGCTTGAAAACAAGGCCTAGGGTTCATACTTTCACTAGTGCAAGTTCTCTCAACAATACTAACATAGTTGAATCATATGTAAATCCCTCACGTGCGACAAAGAGTTCACTCCAAAGTCACAAATAGCGGAGAACAAATGAAGAAATTATTGTAGGGTACGAAACCACCTCAAAGTTATCTTTTCCGATCAATCTTATGAGCTATCCCTATAAGTGTCACGAACAGCCCTAGAGTTCGTACTAAAATAACACCTTAAGATACACATCAACCAAAACCCTAATGTCACCTAGATACTCCAATGTCACCACAAGTACCCATGGGCTTGATTATACGATATGCATCACACAATTTCAGATTCATCATGTTCAATCCAACACAAAGAACTTCAAAGAGTGCCCCAAAGTTTCTACCGGAGAGTCAAGACGAAAACATGTGCCAACCCCTATGCATAGATTCCCAAGGTCACGGAACCAGCAAGTTGATCACCAAAACATACATCAAGTGGATCAATAGAACATCCCATTGTCACCATGGATATCCCATCGCAAGACATACATCAAGTGTTCTCAAATCCTTAAAGAGTCAATCCGATAAGTAAACTTCAAAGGGAAAACTCAATTCATCACAAGAAGATAGAGAGAGGAAAACTCCATATGATTCATCTATATTAATAAAGCTCGCGGTACATCAAGATCGTGTCATCTCAAGAACACGAGAGAGAGAGATCAAACACATAGCTACTGGTACATACCCTCAGCCTCGAGGGTGAACTACTCCCTCCTCGTCATGGAGATTGCCGGGATGATGAAGATGGCCTCCGGTGATGGTTTCCCCCTCCGGCAGGGTGCCGGAACGGGCTCCCGATTGGTTTTTCGTGGCTCTGGAGGCTTGTGGCGGCGGAACTCCCGATCTAGGTTTGTTTCTGGGGGTTTCTCTATTTATAGGAATTTTTGGCGGCAGAAACGAGTCCAGGGGGGCCACGAGGAAGAAGGATGGCAATGGGTCGGGTTCGGCTCGGGTTGGACAATATTAAATCCATATCCAAACCCATGAATACATTCCTTACCCATCCACGAAAAAACCCACGGGCAAAAAATTGTATCCATGTCCAAACCCGATGGATATCCATCGGGTCCTGCAAAGACATGTCATTATAGCTCAAGAAATAGCATGACATTGACATAATCTCTCAAAGTATCACAAACGGCACAAGATCACAACAACAAATAAGTTGTGAAATCCTCACATATGAGAAATAATCGTATAAGACAAGCTATCTGATTATGAAAAAATGACATAGCACAACATCTGATGAGCACAATTATAGATCAGTCCTAGTTTCTCACAATACATACACTCAGCTTTGAATTCCCCATTGATAAAATGTTCCTGAAAATTCTCTTCCCATAGAACTGATGCGAGCTTTCCCTTAATACTGAGTCTAACATATCCCTCACCGTGGCCTTGTGTGTTGTGATGCTCCCGCACTAGTAGCTTGACAATTAGATGATGTGGGTACTGGTTGAATTAAAATTTCCAATGCTAACCAGAACGAATCCTTGTGCTCCATCATGAGAGGCCATTAAGCTAGACATGCAAAAAAGGTCATTAGTTTCAGTATTGTGAATCAAGGTACATAATGCCTGAACTGTAGAAATTCGAAATTGTGATCCCTGAATTGCAGTCGTTACAGTCACACTAACTAATAACTACTTATTCATTATTTTACCATACATGAACACTTCAATGCTTACAGGGATTAACTAAATAATCAAACATAACAAAAGTAGCTGACAATATGGGATCTCTTATTCAGCATGAATTCACATGAAACAGACCAAGTTTAACAAATGCTTTAATTAGGCGAGCTCAATGGTAAGCATCACATTTGCCTGGTCTATCCACTACCAACGTCACTTCATTTTCTATCTTTCTTATTTTGGGGAATAAGGGCAGACATGCTCAAATTATCAGTCTGATTCTAATGAAAGTTAATCATTCACAACGGTCTTGACTGAAAGTTCAAAATGAAATCTGACTAGTTTGGTAAAAAAAAAAATGCATATCTACAGATATGTGTCCAAAATTAAAATCTGACTGATTTGACAAACAAGCACGTTTTGGTCATCCACTTACAGGAACAGAAGACGTACAGGAGCAGGAACAAGAATATTACCCCGAACATCGTTGTTTGGAGAGGTCCTGCCTCCTTGGCGTGGTCTTGTAGACCGTCATGGCCATGCTGCTTGTCATGGTCTGCAGCGCCCGCATCGCTGCACTCCCTTGCCACCGTGCTCCTGGTCATGTGTGCTGCAACGCTCTTGTACGCCTCTTCGCTATGCATCAGTGTGCTCCACCTCGCAGGTGGTAGCCTTGTGTCGACGCGTGCACTGCTGATCTGTTGCTTGCTTGAAGAAGCAGAGAGGAAGAGGGAGATAGATCTATGAAACTACACTAGCGCTTTCCATAGGCGCTGGCTAGTGCAGGGGTGCAACATATGTGGAGGCGATGAGGCACGATGACTGGAGGCGCCAGTTATATCGGGGGTTGTGCGCAGAATAACTCAAGGAGATGAGGTCATCCTTAATGAATCGTTCAACGAAGAGACGGGAGAATAGGAAGGGGCGGTGGAGTAAATTACAGTGGGCATTGCACAATTTCCTACGCTTTTTTTATTATAGATAAAAAATTACAATCTCTACCTAATAATAAACCACCGATAGCTTCTGGTCGTATGTCGTGGTATTTTTACAAAAAAGTCCTTATGTTTCTTGATATTGAACCCGTAGTCCTATTTTAAGTGGCTATCCGAGAAAAAAACGTTTCGATTTTCTAAAAAAGACCCTACACTTTATAATATTGAACTCGCGGGAGTCAAAACACCACGCCCCCGCACGGTCCCCTCCCCCCCGAGGGCGACTCGGGCGGCGGCGCATCCCGCCTGCACAGCGCCCCCCCTCCTCCTCCTCCCCACGCCGCCGCCCGTTTGCGTCCGCCAGTCAAAGCTCCGAGCGGATCCGGCGGCGACAGGGCCTCTAGCGCGCCAGAGCGGTTCAGCTGCGAGCGGGGGCTCGTGCGGTGGTGGCGGCGCGGCGTTCCTCTGCACGCGCCGTTCGTGCTCTTGGGCGTGGGGAGGGCGGCGATTCCCGCGGCGGGGTGGTGACGCGTCCCGTGCTCTGGCCCTCTGTGTCCGCGCGTGGAGCTCGCCCCCCAAATCGGGCGGAGCGGCTGGTCGGTGGGTCTACCCCCACGGACCGCGCCGAGCCGAGCACCACAGCCAACATAGACATCGACTCCGGCGGAGACCATGGGGGCAGGGATCCGGGCGCCAAAAGGAGGCACGGCGACGGCAGCAACAGCAACGAAGCGCATGACGTGTTCCAGAGGCCGGCGAAGCATCGGATCCTCGCGTGGAGGGTGCGCCAGTACCGGTCCTTGGTGGCCAAGGCGAAGGTGACGGCCAGGAGGGCCAGAATCCGGGCGGTGAGAAAGAGGACGGCCGCTTGGAAGATCGTCCAACGGCAACTGGCGCGTGCCACCCTAAGCTGCGACGGCCTGGACAGATGGAGCCCCTGCGGAGGAGGAGGAGCTGCTAGCAAAAGTCAGATCCGCTGGTAATTTTATCAGCTCAATTCTCATGCTAATTAGGGAATGGGATTAGCACCCTAGCATTTTTTTCCCTACTCGATTAGGCAGTGCTCCTTGATCTGAATGACACGGGTGCTCAGCTCAATTAGGTTGGTCTTTTGTGATGTTATCCAATTGCGTGTAGAAATCCCATCTTTATGCTCTGAAAAACTTACTACTGACACTCTGAAAGACAGCAGTATACATTAGTGTTCTATAAGGTTATTGTGCACTTGAGCATTTGTGCTCTAAGTTGATTTACGAGATGACAACATCAGTCTCGGCTGATTTTGCAGCTTCATTCATGCCTTTCACTGGGCATTGATCTGTCTGCAGTCTCCACTGCATTTCACTAGTAGCAGTTTTGGCCTTGTGAGGTCTGAGCTATCAAGTATTCGAATGCCTTAACTTATCTGGCTAATCCAATAGCCTAGGAGTATCACCATGTTTACACATTTAGAAGATTTTTGCAGTTAGACGATTCCCGAGAGAGCAAAGAGTGAGCTGAGAGAGAAGGGAAGAGAGCACGGGAGGGAAGGAGAAGGAAGAGGAAGGCGTGTCGGTGGTTGGTTCTCCAGCGGCAATGGATCGGGGCACAGGCACAGAGTTCCTGCTCGGGGACGCAAATATCCAGAGAGGCACTCTCCCGTTCAGTTACCCTTACTATTGGTTCCTAGGTGCAGCCCCGGCCGCCATCGCGTGCACAGTGCGGACGCGTGCTTCTCACCAGGGAGGGCCATGCCTCCGCAGGTGAAAGTGAATCCCCTTCCGGGCCGGCGGACATGACATGGTAAGAACACTGACGCAGATATTCAGTTTTGTTTGGTTAGGTAGGTTTGTGTTCGTTGGATGGACGGATATTTTTATTTAGTCTCTCCGTTTTCCTCTTGTGCCTTGGTCATTCAGGTTGGCTTTCGGGTTGATTCATATGATTCTTCAGCGGCAGCAGGTTTTTCATGTACATTCCTTCCTATAAGCTACGGGCGCGACACACACCTCCAACCAACGCTTTCCCTGATGCTCCCTCTCCGCCTGATGCGGCAAGGTCGTGGGAGTGTTCTGTAGCACGGAGCTGCAGCATGGGCACCCGATCGTCGCCCTCATGGCCACTGCCATAGACTTCGTGTCTGGCCTGCTTATCCTCACCACGTTCTGAATCGGAGGCAGTGCATCACCGGTGACCAGTGTCCGACTTTGATCGTTGACGCTGATGATGGATTCAAGCACTCCGCCATATGCTTGATACATCACCACTGAGGAGTTAGCGAAACTGCTTTTTAGTCAATAACATCCAAGTCCTGGATATTGTTATGGCATAAATTTTGATGGATAGGATTGTAACAAGGTGCAGAGTAGTGTAGGCTGAGATGACAGAGATAATAGTATGCATAGTTTGACAATTTTGCTGAAACATACTACTCCCTTTAGTAAAAAAGATGTCCTGAATAAACTCTAATATGGCATCATGATTGTTACCATTTGTTCCGAAGAACAAGGGGAACTTCTATAAAATAATTGACTGTTATTTTTTCAGATTTTCTCCTCGCACACTTTTACTAGCTCATGATGTTTAGCGATCCTTTTTCCATATGCTTGTGCATAATATGTAATTTGTTTTCAGAAATATTCTTCCGAAGGATTTTTATTGTTATGCTGCTACAATGCCTTCTTCCGTCGTGAGTTAATCTGATCTTAGGTTCCCATGTATAGCCAAACTATCATTCACAAGACTTTGTTATATTGCTATTAGCTATGATTGACGATATTTTTTACCATTTTGTTAAATGGAAGACTATATCATGATTTCTTAGTGAAATTCATAAGTCATACTCCCTCCGTCCGGAATTACTTGTCGCACAAATGGATATGTATCTAGAACTAAAATACATCTAGATACATACATTCCTATGACAAGTATTTCCGGACGGAGGGAGTATAATATGGCATCATGATTGTTACCATTGGTTCTGAAGAACAAGGGGAAGTTCTATAAAATAATTTACTGTTATTTTTTCAGTTTTTTCTCTTCGTGCACGTTTACTATCTCATGATGTCTAGTGATCCTTTTTCCATATACTTATGCATAGTATGTATTTTTTTTTTCAGAAATATACTTTCGAGGGAATTTTATTATTATGTTACTACGACGCCTTCTTCCGTCACGAGTTAATCTAATCTTAGGTTCCCATGTATAGACAAACTATCATTCACAAGAATTTATTATATTGGTATTAGCTATGATTGATGTTATTTTTTACCATTTTGTTAAATGTAAGACTATATCATGATTTGTTGGTGAAATTCATAAGTCATATATCTGCATATGTATACAATTATTTAGTAAGATGATATGTATAGCAGAATTATGAATCCGCGTTTTAGCACTATTCTTATGTAAACATGAATGTTGGGTTTTGCATCTAATTCTGAAGAGCAGTCAGCGAACAGTTTTATTTGATTTCAACTAACGAGGTGGGATGTAGATTATTAATAATCATTATAGTTATTATGTTCTCAATCGCTCAATTTACATGCCGTAAGTTTGATACCCCGTTGCAACGCACGGGCCACCATAATTAGCTTCTTCCAGTTTCTTCCATCATGATTAAGTAAGACTGACTATTTTCAGGTTACATCGTCAGGATTCACACCTCGTCAGGTCCGAGATCTTTGATCTCTTGCTGTTTGGAAGGGATCCATGAGTCGCTGCCGCTGTTCAAGTTAGATCTAAGACAATCTGTAACGCTCCATTATTGCGATTCAGAGACTCCATCATGGGTGTTGTATGCTAAAAATATGAGTGCAGAGGAAACTTACTCTGTGTTGTTGCCCTATTCTTTTATAGTTGTGTCCGATCTCAAGCAGCTCATCTTGATGAGCCGTGGTCTCGGCGCGGGGATGATATCCCCTTTCCAACGCTTGACGAAGGTTCGTTTTACGCCAGGTAGCTTTATGTAAGTCATCGTTAGTCTATACAGCATCACTCAATCATGTAAAATCTGGGAATTTCGGTTAACAACTCTGCTCGGACAACTGGTTCTAGCTTTATTGCTAGGAACAATTAAGCTTAGTGCCTCTCAGGTCCATCATTGCTTGATTTTGGATTTTTGTTGTAGCCTTTATGTTAATTTCTTATGTGGTAGGCATAACACCTAATTCATAATGAAGTAATTTTAAATAAGTTATAAGGTTTAAGAGAAATCCTATACCAATAAAGAAAATAATCAGGTTGGGCAAGGGGAGGGGAATGTGTCTCCTCTACTATTACATTACATCTGATAGTATCAAATTAGATGCATGCTCACTACAATGCCTCGTTTTTATGCTAATTTACAAATTTAGCAGTCTTTGTATAAATTAAGATTAAGCAGGACAATGTTCTAGGTTTAAGAAAAAAGATTTATGTTTAGGATAAAACTGTTCTAGATTTTGAGAAGATTGTTACATATCCATGAGAAAAATGTCCCAAGTTTAGAAAATTAGCTATCCATGTTTTCGGATTTTGGTTAATAAGATGGTCACAATAGGTTTTTATTTTTGAATCAAGATGGTCACGATAGTTAACCCAATAGATTCCTGGTCCTACATATGTCTCTCATTAACACCAGACAAAAAGTACACCATCGTGACTGGAGAGCACCTGCAACAGTGCAGGTAGGAATAAAATGCCAAAGCCGCAAACTTAACAATGCAAACATTTCTTAGCCATTTTGCAAAGATAGTCTGGACGAAAGCATAAGTTTTTGTGTTGCGAAAGCATAAGTCTTTGTGTTGAGAATAGTTGACGTGGGTCATAAATTAAACAATTACTCGTGTAATAGGTTATGCTTACCGGGTGTGGTAATTTTGTTTTTCCGGTGCAGCGCACGGGCATTTTTGCTAGTGGGTGATAAAATACGGGACAACAGAATATTTGCTTGCTAGTCATATTATTGCGTCGGGTTTGGGTATACCCATGGACACATAATTATATCCGTGCCCTACCCATCATTAGCCGGGTCGGGTTTGGACACTATCCATGGGTATAAAAATGTATCCAAACCCTACCCATTGGGGTCGGGTATCCGCGGGTATCCATGTCCATGGATAAAATTGTCATCCTTAACGAGGAAGTCACAAGCCTGGGGGCGCGCCCTAGGGGGGGGGGGGGGCGCCCCCCAGGCTTGTGGCCTCCTCGGTCACTTCCTGGCCCAGCTTTTTGCTCCAGTATTTTTTATATTTTCCAAAAATATTCTTCGAAAATTTTCAGCTCATTCCGAGAACTTTTATTTCTGCACAAAAACAACACCACGGTAGTTCTGCTGAAAACAGCGTCAGTCCGGGTTAGTTCTAATAAAATCATACCAAAATCATATAGAATTATTGTAAACATGGCATGAATACTTTATAAATTATAGATACGTTGGAGACGTACCACGCAGCTTGGTGAGGAATCAGGGTCCCGTCGTCGACCCGGAGGTTCTTGGGTGGCAGTCGCGTGGACCACTGTCGCTGCAGAGGGAGCCGACCCCCACGGAGGTGGTACGTTGCCGTGTTAGGGAGGAGGACGAGCACGTCCGACGCTACATGGCTGCATTGGACGACAGGTTCTCCAATACCTGGCAGGTTCTTCAGGGATCTCATAGTTCTTTCTCTTTGGGTGTCCACCGCTTGCGCCGCGAGACGTCAACTAGATCTGTATTAGTGATATTATATAATAATATTCGAGATGTATTAGTGATAATATTCGATGATGTATTAGTGATACTATTCGATGATGTATTAGTGATATTATATGATCGTATTGTTGCATTGCCTTGTATTGATTTGCATATCTCATGTTTGTATATTGCCATGTTGTAATATTTGCAGAAACTATGGATCACAGAGACTTAGAAAAAGAACAGTTGTTGGGGGATATAATCCTCGCCGAAGGTGACCCCTTGTCGTATCTCAACGACACCGATGGTCAGGAAGGAGAGGATGACGGCTCCGGTGATCCAACAATGGAGGAGGAAGGAGATCATGACGGCTTCGGTGACGGAATGGCGGAGGAAGGAGATCATGATCACGGCTCCGGTGACCGAATGGAGGAGGGAGCCTCAACTGTTGCAAAGTCCGGCAAGGTAAGGAGACGAGGCCCGAAGAAAAGGTTGCGCCAGGATGAAAGGTTCACGATCACAGAAGTCGCGACAAATGGCCAACCGATTGCTCCCAAGCGGACCAAGGACGCATTTGTACATCAGTGTGGAGTTGTTGTTAGGGACTACGTCTCGATCAGCACCCAGCAATGGAATAAGAATAATAAGGACCCTGAAGTTTCTTATGTCCAGGATAGACTGAAAGATGATCTTTGGACCGAGCTGATGACAAATTTCAGCCTACCGCGAGAGGAGGATCCGAATAACCCAGTTATAGAGCGAAAGGTCAAGGCGTTTGCTCTTAAGAAGATGGCAGAACTATTCAGGAACTGGAAGAAAGAGTTGAACACAAAGTTTGTCGTGAAAGAGGAGACTAAGGAATTCATCAGTCGATATGAGAAGATAAGAGATCAATGGTCCGAATTTGTGGCCTACAAGAAATCGGAGAAGGGTTAGAAAAGGTCATTGACAAACAAGCAAAATGCTGCAAAGAAGAAGTATCACCATCACACGGGGTCAGGTGGCTACTACAAAGCTCGGCCGTTGTGGGACAAAGCTGAGCAAGACCTGGTTGCTAAGAATGTCCAACCACTGACATTGCACTGGCCAGATCGTTCAAGGACTTGGTTCTTCGGGGTTGGGGGAACTTTGGACCCAGAAACAGGGGAGTGTGTTTGGACGGACGAGCAACTTGCAATACCCTTCCGGAAGCTTCAGGCAGCAATCAAGGGAGCACAGGAAGGGACGTTCATTCCCGACAGAGAGAAGGACGAGCTGATAGAGGCCCTCGGGAATCCTGAACACCCTGGACGAACACGAGGCACATCAGGCTCCGTTCCGTGGGTGCATGGGTTTCCCGACAGCGGTGGTTATAGAAGCCGATAGAGAAAGAGGAAACAGGAAGCAAGCAAAATGCAGAAGCTCAGTTCAAGATTAGCAAAACTAGAGGAACTTGAGAGCCAGCGAGCTATCGGCCAATCATCTGAGCGGCACGAAGATCCTTCCTTCGACGCTGCCCCAGAAGCTACCCCACCATCTCAGCGGAGAAGCGGCGTGGCTTCCACGGAGCTCGTTCAGCCTGATTTCACGGCTCCTCGCTACCCCGTGGATAGTATAACGGAGGCTGAACATTGCGAGCTAATGACGAAATGCCAGAACCTGACCTTCAAGGCGGCGGTCGGCTCTGTTGTACCTCCTCGAGCCGAGGGAACTTTCCATTGCCTTCCGATTCCACATGGCTATGCTGTTGTGACGGTGGATGAAATGATGGATGGATTTGAGGGGCTGGAGCTTGACAACCCTACAGGTGAAGAGGATATTATTCTTCTCGAAAATGCTTTGAGCAGTACCTGTCTATGGAGAAACGAGTACATCAAGCTTCCAAACTCGATGCCTCAGCAGACTCAGCCTCCTCCGACGCATCAGGGCACTCTGCCTCCTCCTCCGGCGCGTCAGGGCACTCCGCCTCCTCCTTCTCCTCCTCCGGCGCGTCAGGGCACTCCGCCTCCTCCTTCGCCTCCTCCGGCGCGTCAGGGCACTCCGCCTCCTCCTCCTCCTCCTCCGGCGTGTCAGGGCACTCCGCCTCCTCCGGCGCGTCAGCAATGGCGGAAGAGAGACGCCGCTACTCCGGCGGCTAGCAGTACAATAGGCGGGAAGAAATACAAATTTGGTCCAAGCCTCAAGCCTCTTCCAAAGTTACCATATGAGAGGACGGACAAGGAAAACGCTGAAATCATGGAAGCCGAAGTGCAGGCCCATTTTGCACGGAAACGTCCACCTCCGAAGGAAACGGTAGATCCGGTGAAAGCGAAGCGCACTCTGGATGCCCTGAAGCGACCACCACCGCCTCCGCTGCAATCCAACTATGACCGCTGTATTAAAAAAACATATGAGGAAGCGCGGCGGTCGGGAAGTACTTCCAGTGCTGCAAGAGACAAAAAACGAAGAAGTGGGAAAACAATTCCCTAGCTCAGCGAACAGGAGAAGCAATCGTGCCCTCCGCTCAAGGTGTCTAGCGATATCGCTAATCATCCGGTGCTACTGCCCGGTACCACTCTTGGTGATTACGTGGGCGATGATGTACAGTTTGAAACGGCTGAGGTAGTAGTAGAGAACTTTAGATACGAGCATGGGAAGCCTCTCGTCAAACCTGATCATCCTCATCTAACAACGATGATGCAAAAATTGCATGAGTGGTACATGGAAACCTGCAGGAAGTCTGGGACCGACAGTTTGATGGTCGGAATTAAAAAAGAGCACGACTTCATTGGAGTCGACCTGATGCCTGTTGAATTTGTGGAGTTATTTGAGTTATTCAATCAAGAGGCCCTCGACAAACAACTCATGACTTGCTACTGTCTGTAAGTATTACTTCTATAATTAAGTCTCTAGCTCAGCTCGTTCATTGCATGTATATATAATTATCCTCACTATATTATGCAGATTGAAGATCGTCGAATGCAAAAAAGGACAAATCTATGACATTGGGTTCATTAGCCCAAATACCGTAAATGAATGGTTGGTACAAAACAAAGCCAAAGTTACTGAGGACAACTTGCTAGAAGCGTTCCTTAGACATCAAAACAAAAGGGAAATACTCTTGCCTTACAACTTCAAGTGAGTGTTACTGTCTTGTGCATATTCGGTTTCGCTTACTCGAGGTTAAGTAATGTAATTGATGAGTTATGCGTGCATAGGTTCCACTTTATTTTGCTATCCATTAAGCTTGACGGGGCATTAGTAACTGTCTTAGACTCGAGATGTAAAGATCCCGAGGATTATGCGGACATGACTGCAATGCTCCAGAAGTAAGTTCAATCAATACCGGGACCATATCGGCAACTTTCGTTTATTTCCTGATATCAAGTAATCATTTTCTTTGCCTGGCAGGGTTTGGAAACAGTTCACCGGAATGGTTCCCGGTCTAAACAACGAGCTGCGATTTACACACCCCAAAGTAAGTAGTACTAGCTAGTTCCGCGCATCTCTCATTGATTCTAGTTTCATCAATACCATTATCATGCTTGCTTATCAGTTTGATTGAACTCTATTCTCGTAAAGTGCTTGTACCAAGCACCCGGGAATCATTTATGTGGATACTACGTATGCAAGTTCATTCGCCACTCGACCTCTGAGCGGGGCTTCTCTGACAAACAATTTGAAGTACGTAAACAATATTCACAATTTTATTTTATATATTACCATCAATTGTGTTGAGTTTCATTCATATATATGTATTGACCCCCTTCTTTAAATTAGATCTGGCAGATGCGGGATGAACTCCTACCACATGATCGCATACGAGCAATTCAAGAGGAATTGGCGGGATTCTTTCTTGACCACGTCATACCTGAACACGGAGAATACCATGTGAAGTTGCAAATGGATCTTAGGTAGATGATGTTAGGGATTGTAAGAGATGTTATATTGTATATATGTAGTTGCGTCGGATAGATATACGAAAACTTGTTGTTCGACCAAGCACAGAGAAAGAGATGTCACTTCTCTCTATATATGTTCATGACGATCTTGTGTAATTAATGGTTTCCTTCATTTGCTTACTAGCTAGCGTCGAGTTCTCTCTATATGTATAGTAGCTAGCGTCAACCAAGCACGGAGAAAGAGAGGTCACTTCTCTCTATTAGCTAGCTAACACAATATGAAACCCCTAAATTAACCCTCCAAAACCCCTAAACCCCCCCTTCCAAAAAAAAAAAACAAAAACCCCAGCGCCTGCGAGCTGCTGACGCGTGGCTGCCTTTTGGTCCCGGTTGGTGTTACCAACAGGGACTAAAGGTCCTCCTGCCTGGGCGCCCCACAGCGGCCACGTGGAGCCCCTTTGGTCTCGGTACGTAAGCAAACCGGGACTAATGGTTTTGGGTATTAGTCCCGTTTATTTTGTCCCGGTTCCAGAACCGGGACTAAAGGCCCTCTGGAACCGGGACTAGTACCCTGTTTTCTACTAGTGTGACATTGTGGTGAGATAAGATGTGTACATGTTGAGATAAATAGAATAGTGGAGATCAACTAATAACGAAAACTGTTTTTCATGCATGTTGAGGTGGTCCTTTCATGATGTGGCATGTGTGGAGAGGTGACATGTGTACACGTCAAAATAAATAGAAGTAGTGGTGATCAACTACTAGATAAGTACAATTAGACGTAGTACTAATTGTCAGTTCAATTAACTAGCTGTTTTGATATGAATGCATACAAGAGGGAATAGTTAGCTGTTGGTATTGTAACATGGAAATGATTAGTAGTTTCAAGTGCCAGGAATTTGGAATGACTTCATGTGATATTGATGGGTGACGGTTAGAGACACAAGTTTCTTGTGTGCTGTGATGACAAGGACTGGCTGAATGGCCCTATTTAAGGCTTCATACAAGGTGGAGAGCATGGCTATGTTGTAAGAGTATTCCTCTAGATCATCGAAGTCCGAATCATGTTTCTGCTACTTAACTTTGTTATGTAACTGAGATTTGTACATTGAGATATTGGAGGAACTACCACACATTTGCAAAGCAGCTATGGTTACTAAGATCATGGTTATGCTTCTTCTCATGCTCCTCTCTTTTAAGAGTCCACCACCCCTTGCTTTCAACGTGCAAAAGGGGAGTAGCGAGGAGCTTCACCAAGCAAGCAATGGAGAGCAAGCGTTGGCCCTCGCCTTCCGGCGGTTCGTCAGGCGAAGTGGATACTCGTTCACGCGGACGACCTGCAGGCTCTCGTCTCCTTGATAACTACAATGGCGGTAGTCTGCTGTAGTCTGCTGCTGTAGTCTGCAGGTAGTCTGCTGTTGTAGTCTGCAGGCTCTCGTCTCCACCGTAAATTTTACATGAATTATATGGACCTCATGGTTGTTGTTGTCTGTTGTGGTTTACCCCTATTTGGCGAGTTTCTTATGGTGGACTTTGGAAAGTTTCTTGGTCATCGCCATGTATTTGTTGTCCAGATGAATTTGGAGTTTTCATCCCAATCCAATTTATACAATTGTAATTATGTGTAAATAAGTATTTGTTTCTCTTATTTCCATGGTAATCTTGGTTATTAAGGTCACATTTCCACTGTGGTAGAGAATAGATAAGTTTCACGCGCAACAAATTTTTTTAGAAGCTTTCGTGTGATTTTTTCTGTGTGTTTTTATTGGTTTTCAACATTTATTCTTCTTTTCTAGTACATTTTTTGGTTTCTTAAATGTAAACTTTTTTTCAAATACACATTGAAGCATATTTGACATGCAGGTTTAGCATTTTATTTCTATTATGCAGAAATTTTAACTACATGGCATAAACATTTTAAAAACATTCGATGAACTTATTTTTGAAACATGTGAACACTTTTTCAGAAATTTCATGATATGAATGTTTTTTTAAATTATGCGAACATATTTTACATTGTACAAATAATTTTGGAAACTGTGACGAACATCTTTTTTTAAAACGGTTAAACATTTTTTTTGAATGGTATGAATTATATTTTTAAGATTACGCGCAACTTTATTTTGCATTGCATAAACAGTTTTCGAAAATTCCATGGACTTATTTTTGTAGCACCCTAACATTTTATAAAAACCTAGCGAACATATTTTTGATATGAATATTTTAAAAGAATGCGGACATATTTTACATTGTACAAATAGTTTTGAAAACTGTGACGAACATCTTTTATTGAAACGGTTGAACAATTTTTTAAATGTTATGAAATATATTTTTAAAATTACGGGCAACTTTATTTTGTATTGCATAAACATTTCTAAAACATTCCTGGAACTTATTTTTGGAACACGTGAACATATTTTTTAAATGTCAGGACCATTTTTTTAAAGTTATGCAAACATATTTTACATTGTAAAAATAGTTTTTAAAACTTTGAAGAACATCTTTTTCTGAAACGCTCGAACATTTTTTTTAATAGTACGAACATCTTGTTTTGATACTGTGATGGTCTTTTTTGAAGTAACTGAATTGTTTTTTAAATTACGTGAAAATTTAGCTTACATTGTATAAACGTTTTTAAAAATGACAGGGACATATTTTTATGGAACACATGAATGTTTTTAAATATCACAAACATTGTTTTTGAATGGTACGGATTTTTTGTAAAATTAGGTGAATGTTTTATTTTGAATGTATTATTTTTCTTAAATTTCAAGAAGATTTTTTAAATAGTACGGAATTGAACCCTGGTGGTTAGGAATACCATAGTCCTCCTATTCATCAAACCACAGATTGGTTCGCCATAAACATTTTTGTAATGCGTGTTGAACACTTTAGAAAAAGTAAGTAAATTAAATTTTGTAATACGTTTATTTAGAATATGTAAAATATAAACAAAAGAAAAACAAACAGGAATGCAAGGAAAATCGAACGAAACGAAGCCGGGCTACTGGAGGTTGAAATAGCAAAAGTAAAGGATTTCGGTATGTAGTGGGCAGCTGGAGCACTGGCCCCTAAGGATGCATTTCTTGCTGATATGAAATCCATTTGAGCAATACATAGTTAGAGCATCTACAGCCGGACATTCCAAAACTTCCTCAAACGTCCGCAGACACGACCGGTCAGTGACTGGACAGAAGAGAGAAGGAAAAAACTGATCCCACCAGACCCTTCGTATCATCTCTATACACCTGGGCTGTCCGCGCACCCTCGTATTGAGGACAAATGTAGGGAAGCTATGAGGGCTCGGGGACGCGTCCTAACGCGGCCGGTCAGTCCGCCACGTAGAACGCGGCCCACCCCGGCCCACCCCGGACCACCTTTTTTCTTTCGTTATTTTTTCTTTTCCTTCTCTCTCTTCATCTCCATCAATCACATGTAAGTGATCGGACATATGATAAAGAAAATGAAAAGTGTGGTTGCATGGACATATAATTAGGGGCTCAAAACAGACACAGTGACCGGACGCGTCTGCAGGGGTTTAGGGGTTCAGCTTCGGTATGTCCGACTGTAGATGCTCTTACATTTTTGTGCCTCTGTCATGGCAGCCCAAAGGGTGAGTATATATTCTTACGGAAGGAGACAGTCATTAAGTCTGTCGCTCAGGCTTTACCCACATATATTATGGGTTTTTTAAGGTGCCCTTCTCGGGTTGTGATGAACTTACCAGGATGGTTAGTGGTTTTTATTTGGGTGCTAAGAAAGGTAAAATGAAAGTGCATTGGCGTGCATGGAATGATATTTTGCAACCAAAGAACGAAAGAGGTGCTGATTTGCGTGACTTCCGTATTTTCAACCAAGCATTGTTGGCCAAGCAAGCATGGAGATTAATTTTTCAAGACCGAATAGTTTGTGTGCACAAGTGCTAAAGGCCAGATATTATCCACATGGTAAGCTTGAGGATACTGAATTTTCGGGTGATGCTTCTTCTTTATGGAAAGCTATTACATATGTATTTAAATACCTCACCCTTTTTTTTCTAGCGAGAGAAAGGTAATGTAGAAGTTGGTTTCATGTAGACACTAGTTCAATCCAACCCGACAACAGTTTAGCGAATTCAAACTGCGCTCTGTTTTCTGGCCATATGGTCATGCTGCATTGGCGAGCCAACAGGCACAGGCACGGAATTTTGGCCCGGTACGATACATGAATAAAAGAGTTGGGCCAGACTTCGGCCCTCCACGGAACAAGGCCAATCTCGAAAGCTTTAATTAAGGCCGCACATGACACGATCCTTTTAAGTTTTTTTCTGTATTTTTCTCTTAAATTTTTAGATTTTTTTGTATTTTTTGGTAAAGTTTTGGATTTTTTTGTATTTTATTGGATAGCAAATATGCCTCCATGATGGCTGCTCTGCCCTGCTAGAGTGCTAGGGGGGGTGAATGGCTTGTGATTGCTTCTACAACTGTACTGTCCTGCAGTTGGTCTAGATCGAGAATTGTTGTGGCCTGCGGTGTAGGGTGGACTGCTCGACCTGCGTCGAGCTGTATCATTGAATCACATCCCAAGTAGGTCGCGGGTCCTTTGGGAGGGGTATGTACAACAGAGCCTGTAGCAGTTTAGTCTTCAGTTTTGTTCAGAGCACGCATCAGGCTGAAAACCGGACGTCTGTGTCGGCGGCACAGCAAGCATGCCTGCACCTGGTCCAGCTGTTTGGGCTCTTGGGTCCCAAGGACAAGATGACGGTCAAGGCCGCAGCCGGGCTGATCATGGGCTTTAATTTGACGAGCCACTTTCCAATAGAGACATTCAAGGCATCACCATGCTCACCCAACTCGCCATCGACACTCTCAGGGTTGTTGAGGCCACCTATTAGCTACATCCTCTATCTCATAATGTAATACATTTTTTTAATCTAGTATAGTGTCAAAAAGCGTCTTATTTTATGAGACAGAGGAAGTTGTAATTTATTTAGTCTCGGTCAGCGGCTAGTCTTATGCTGGTTAGAGTAAGGAACTATGTTGATTAGTGATGGGAACGACGCGTTAGCTAGATGACGCCGAGGTACAATGAACAGCTGAAAGAATAAAATGCCCACTTATCTTCTATTCTTAAATAGTTGTAACTCACTAACTATTTTTCCAAAGTATGCAATGCTTCCACATCACTAAACCGTGCATCTCCACCATGTCATTAATCTACCACCCCACAGACTATTGTTTTTCCATGCATGCAACCCTTTCACAATTACCAATCATGCATGGTTGCCAAATCATTTTTCACCAAATCATAACTAAATTTTATTGTTATTCAGTCATCAACCCTAATTATCCATGTTTTCAACCTACCATCCCGCGGCAACGGCGCGGGTTATCTGCTAGTTTATTCAGAACTGATGTGCATTTGTACATAAACAGGCACTTACTATTAATTATTTCCCATTTTATACATCAGTATCTCTAATGTTTTCTTCTAGATTTCTTTGCCATGATACACTGATCTTGAAATGGAGCCAAAAACATAAAGTGTATATATGACTGCAAATAGCATAACCTGCATAATAAGTATGCTCTTCGAAGGTTGGTTACTTTGGACCATTAGGGATTAGCATGTTTGCAAATGCTATTGGCATTCGACCACTCACCCATTTATGGACATCTCCCATTCATTTGAGGTGGGTTCCCTCCAACCACACACAATATTTACTAACATAACATGCATGCAAGTAGAATGGTATGGTCACACCCTTCCACAGTCTAGTCACATGCTAAAAATGTCATGTTAAACGGTTCTTGAATGATAAATCACATGCTCACGATATATTTGTTTCGTAAGATGAGCTGAATAGAACAGAGCTGCGTAGAAGTCCTATATATACTGCCCCGGGATGTTAAAGTGAGTGTGATATGGGTTCAGATGTGTTTACATCTTTATCTTCAGAACATCTAAAATATTGGAGGAAAACAAATACACGAGAGTCAAGGTGGTCAAGGAAAAATGGGCTGAAATCAGAAGGCGATGACGTGTATTGCTTTGTCCAATTGTAATCGGATGGCCATTCAATGGAGACTTTTGGTAGCTGCGGTGACCTTGGCTGCTCTTGGGAGAACATCTGTATACAATTCGCCGTGGGAAGTTTCTCTGCTATATGTCTCTACAATACTAGTTACATCAAGACTGTAACCTGTTAGTTCGAGCTACCACATACTCTGTTTTTTCTTCGCTTGTTTTAGTATGATCACTGAGTGGACCTAAAGCTAAAAGCAGTCTCATCAGCAGTAAAAGAACAACTTCCTAACCGAATAAAAAGTTTCTGAAGTCAAACCTAGCGGCCTTGCAATGATAAGTAGTCCAGTCTAAGAAGTGTTGTGATAATAAAAATACAAGCCGAAAAAATGGTTCCATTCGAATACTCTGCTGCGAGAAAGAGGTAGATCTTATTAATCACAGACTGGCTGTTCGAGATATAACCCCAACAATTATATTACATTGGAGCGACTGGAACGAGGTGACTGAGGGCACCTAGTTCTCCATGCGGATGATGCAGCGGATGCCCTCCCCCTTGGCCATGAGGTCAAAGGCCTTGTTGATCTCTGAGAACGGTACTCTATGCGTGATGAACTTCTCCACCTCCAGTTCCTGAGGATAATAGCAAGTTGTTAGCATGAGCATTGAGTTCTTCGCCACGTCACAATTCGATGTATGGTGACTTTGGAAATGGGGTGGCATCCAACATATCTCAAGTCGTCGCGAGCATCGATCAAGCTATGTCAAAACTGTTTACCTTCTTCATGTACATCTCCACAACATTGGGCAAATCAGTGCACGGCTTGAAGTTACCAAAGAAGGCACCCTTGAGAGTTCTCTCGTTCAGGAAGTTCATTGGGTGGGTCTTGAATTCGGCATCCTTGTGCGGCACACCGACCAGCACAGCGACACCCCAACCCTGTATACAGATAAAAGATTTAATTTAATGATTCCATCTAAGAGAGAAGAGATGATGCAAATTATCATATTTTAAGTGGGTGATTTATGTCTTGAAAAGTCATACATCATGAACACACTCAAATGATTGTATCATAGCACTGATATTGCCGGTGCATTCAATACTGGGGTCAACTCCCCCGTTCGTCATCTCAGCGAGTACCTAAAGCATCATATCACAAAGTTGTATGTTATGGTGATGAAGCGTAACGAATACTACTTCACCTAATGTGAAAAAACAAACCTCTTGAACTGGCTTGCTGTGGTCTTTCGGGTTCACAAATTCTGTGCAACCAAATTTTCTGGCTGAACATTGACAAAATAGAAACATTAGTAGTAACTTCTCAAAACAGCAAAATAAACTCATGATTTGGTAAAATCAGGAGTGCTATATTTACCTTCTTCAAATCTGTTGGCGTTCAGGTCAACACCAATGATCCTTGATGCACCTGCAATCCTTGCACCTTCTGCAGCCTAAATAAAACATACAAATATGAAGGGCAAATAGATGCATACCGATAGCGATTGTAGGACAATCCAGAGAAGAGTTAGGAAACTTACAGCAAGGCCAACTGCTCCTAGCCCAAATATCGCCACTGTCAAACCCTTGGGCGGTTTTGCAACATTAATGGACGCACCGAGACCTACAAAAAGAATGACCACTCAGCATCACAAGATAAGATGTTGGCATAACAAGCATAGTACAACAACAATACAAGTCAACTTACCAGTGGAAATACCACAGCTAAGAACACAGACTTTATCAAGGGGAGCCTCAGGGTTGATCTTGGCAACACAACCAACATGCATGACAGTATACTCACTGAAGGTGGAAGTCCCTACGAAATGGTAAATCGGCTTCCCATCAATAGAGAAGCGGGACTTGCCATCGCCGATCATCACACCTCTGTCAGTGTTGATCCTTAGCAGATCACACATGTTGCTCTCTGCAGACTTGTAATGTGGACATTCCTTACACTCCCCAGTGAACACAGGTAGGACATGGTCACCAGGGGCAACCTCAGTCACGCCCTCTCCAACACTTTCCACTATGCTGTTGACATTAGTAAGTTCAGGGGACGCGCAACAGATAAATTTGGCTAGAAAATCTATATAAAAGTAAAGGACTTCAAATTCGACACATGCAGGCAACACGGTTCTTATGATTGATTGCTTCACATGTCTTGTCTTCAGGATTACATTAACATATTGCACTAGGGTGACCTATGCTTTCCGAACAAACAATTAGCACAACTAAAAGCTAGACAAAGTAAGTACATCAAAGAAGGTAGGTAGTTCAAAAACCATACCCTCCATCTTCGTGACCGAAGACCCGAGGGAACACGGGAGTCTGTCCCTAAACCACCATCGGAATCCACTGAGGCGCAAGTCAACCACAAATTTGTTGTACGATGTAATTTACTTGACGAGAAGCAAATGACATGCATACCTTGGCCTCCCAGTAGTAGACATCGGTGTGGCAGAGGGAGGTGAAGAGGATCTTGACGCGCACCTCCATGGCCTATGGCGGGGCTACCTCCACCTCCTCCATCGACAGAGGCTTCCCTGCCTCCCATGCGACTGCCGCTGCAACCACAGATCCAAGGAAAGGGCATCAAACTGCAGGTTACGATGACACCATAAGGTTAAAGATTGGGGATCGGCTGATATCAACACATTATGTATTATTTTTCATTTTCATTTTCTTCTTTCGTTTTTTCACATGCACAACCGACAAAGGATGTGAAGTTGTAGTTACGCACTTAATTAGGCTTTGACGTGCAATGGTAGTTGCACGTGTACGGCGTACATGCAATTGCTGAGGGAGGTGGAAAGGTGGGGAGGTATCGTGCGTGGACAGGTGTGTGCTGAGGGAGCCTGAGATGGAAATTGTTTGGGGAATTCGAGAGGCGCGCGCATGTGGAAAGAAGAGAGCAGGTGTCGCTTCTACATCCCATATTCTTTACATTTCCCCTTTTTAAGTGGCCCAATTGCCTCTCAGCGCGCGAGCCATTTCTGTTTTGTTTACTCGACCGCGAGCAAAAACACCGCATCTGTCAGTACAAGATGGACTTCTTCGCAGAACAGCATATACCCCCCACGTACACATAAAATAGAAGATGTCAGCAACATGCAAACCAATTTAAGTTTAAATTTTAAAAAAAACGTCGCTCTCAAGTCTCAACCCGAGTGGAATATTGGACTTTTGTTCTGCGGCCTTGTCTCCTGCCCACAACTCCAGCAGTTCCGGTGTCCCTCAATAAACTATCAGAAAGTTGAGGCAAGAATTAATAACCCTTCAACGGCTCCCTTAAATAGATAAACCAGGTTATATTTACGGGATTCCGTATAATTGCCCCCAACGCCTGTGTGCGCCTGCGCCACGCCTCATCACTTCAGCCACCGTTGCCACGCCTCCCAGCGTCGTGTCACTAACAAGCGGGCCCAGCCTCATTTAATAGGAATTAATACGGAAATAGGATTTTAGGGGAATTGACGGAACCGAGAAAAGTATGTGTTAGACACATTCCCCTAAATTATACGGTCATCCCATTAAATGATATTCCGAGATGTTATTTCCAGGAGCTATCAGGCAAATCTAATCAATTCCCAAAAGTCAAGGCATGTTCGAAACAACCCAGCTCCGAACTCCGACGAATTCGCAGGTGGTGCCGGGTCGAACGGTGCTTCATGAATCAGAGGGGAAGGGGTGTCACAGTAGGAAAAACGACAAGCTGCGGTTTTTGGGATCTGCCGAATTGGGAAACGTAGAGTTAGCCTTATCTACAGCAAGATGTCACCGCCAAGTGAGAATACCGGTTCTAGTTTTCCATTTCTCATGAGCTCTCTACTCCATGACGGCATGACCTTAGCCGCCAGAAGCTTCTCCCTGACCTCACGCTCAAGGTGGCCACGCGGTCTAGGCCCGTCCGGTTCCCGACCAAAGCCGTGCTTTGGACCGTCTGTCCGGTCCGGTTTGGCTGTTATAGAGATTTGAATGGCGGTCCCTTTCATGACCCGTTTTAGCAATGGAATGTTGTTGTTTAGAACTGACTATTGTTTCTCTCAAGTAATGCAGTAGAACTTATTAATGGTGTGGTTGAGATTTATAGTTTGATTACTTCTGGCCAGGCGACTTCAGGCCTAGGTAAATTGATTCAGCTGATGATTTGCTACAGAAATTAAGCAGGTGGTAAACTGCTTCTTCTCAAGGCTTTTTCTTAGTGCTTGTTACCTTTATAGCCTCATGTAGTTACTCAGCGATCTTCTCAAGGATTGGGGGAGCAAGTTGCAGCCAAATTGCTGAATATCATGTTCCCTATGGAAAATGTCAGTAGCCAGTGACCAGCTATGTGCTGAGGTGAGGAAGAAACTGAAGAATGACTAGCTATTTGATTGCCTGGTTGTTCGGAGTGTTTAGCAGAGAGAAGAAGATGGGACTCAACACACATCGATTATGCTCAAGGCTGGGTGATAAATACAGGTTGCTGGCTCAGCCGAGCAGGATCGTGGGTGTGCCACTACCTCTGGACGTGCAGCACTACTCTACAACTGTTTGCACGATCATGGCTATACCGTATGGCAGGCTATACAAGGGCGCATACGGTATAGAACTACCTAGCCTAACACCCCCCACAGTCGTGACGTCGGGTCCGGCGATGCAAAGACTGGACCGTAAGTCAGAGAAAACTTCCGATGGCAGCCCCTTCGTCATGATATCCACGAGCTGCTGGCGAGTAGAGATGTGAAGAACATGAAATTCTCCAAGCGCCACGCGTTCACGAACGAAGAGGATGTCCAGCTCGACATGCTTCGTGTGACGGTGATGCACAGGGTTGGCCGACAGGTACACGGCGGATATATTATCGAAGTAGACGAGCGTAGCCTTGTTGACGGGGCAAAAGAGTTTGCCAAGCAGTTGTCGGAGCCAGACACACTCTGCGACGACGTTGGCGACGCCACGGTACTTGGCCTCGGCGCTGGAGCGGGAGACGACAGCCTGGCGCTTGGACGACCAGGAGATGAGGGCATCGTCGAGGTAGATGTAGAAGACGGAGGTCGAGCGGCGGGTGTCAGGGCAGCCTGCCAGCGTCCGTGAACGCGCGTAGGTCCAAAGTGCGCGAGGCGCGGAGGTGAAGCCCAAGGGCAGGCGTGCCGCGCACGTACCGCAGCACACGCTTGATCAACCCGAGATGGCACTCGCGGGGATCATGCATATGCAGGCAGATCTATTGAACGGCGTATGCAATCTCCGGCCGCGTGATCGTCAAGTACTGCAGGGCACCGGCGATGCTGTGGTAGGCGGAGGGGTCAGCGACGCACGGCCCGTCGACGGTAGGGAGCTTGCCCTTTGTGTCGATCGGCGTGGGCGACGGACGACAGATGTCCATGCCGGCTTGGTCCAAGATGTCGACAACGTACTGCTGCTGACAAAGGAAGAAGCCCGCCGAAGTACGCATGACACGGATGTCGAGGTAGAAGTGGAGAGGGCCGAGGTCCTTCATGGAGAACTCCACGATGAGCTGGGCGACGACGTGGCGAAGAGCGGCGGTAGACGACGCGGTGAGGACGATGTCGTCGACGTAGAGGAGAAGGAGCGCAGTGTCACAGCTGCGACGACGAGTGAAGACCAATAAGTCGGAGCGCGTGGCGACGAAGCAGATGGACTTGAGGAAGCCGGCGAATCAAAGAAACCATGCACACGACGCCTGCTTCAAGCCATAGAGTGACTTGGAGAGGCGGCAAACGTGGTGTGGTTTGTCAGCGTCGACGAAGCCAGCTGGCTGAAGACAAAAGACCTCCTCGTCCAACCTACCGTGGAGGAACGCATTGGACACGTCAAGCTGGTGAACCGGCCAGCCGCGAGAGGCAGCCAGAGTGAGCACCGTGCGGATGGTGGCGGGTTTGACGACTGGCGAGAAGGTTTCTCTGAAGTCCATGCCAGCGCGCTGGCGGAAGCCGCGCATGACCCAGTGGGCCTTGTAGCGCTCGAGAGAGCCGTCGGCGTTGAGCTTGTGCTTGAACACCCATTTGCCGGTGATGAGGTTGGCACCGGGAGGACGGCGCACTAGCTCGCACATGCGGTTGCGCACGAGAGCGCCGTACTCCTCGCGCATGGCAGCGAGCCAATGGGGGTCACAGAGGGCGACGCGTACCAAAGTAGGGGCCGGCGAGAGCGCGCCGGGCGTGCTCGTAGTGACGGCGAGACTGTAGTGGTAGCGTGGATTCGGGCGGAAGACGCCGGTCTGGGCGCGCATGACCATCCACCAAGGAGGAGCCGGCGGGGCAGCCGGAGGGGCGGGTGTAGGCGAGGGTGGCGACGAAGAGCTCGGCAGCCTGTGGTGCAAGAGCTTGCGCCCGAGCCGTTAACCGACAGATCAGCGCCGCCACGTGGCTGCATGGTGGAGGCGCTGGACGGGGAATCCACGAGGCTGTCCGATGGAGAGCCAGCGGCAGATCCTAAACGCACGGTGCGCACGCGCGGGGCATGCACGGGAGAGCCGCCCGATGGCGATCCAGGGGCCATGTTCGAAGGGGAACATGGCACACTATCACAGAGGCGCCGCGGGAGCATGGGGACCTGCAAAACTGGCGAAGCAAAAGCAGGTGGTGGTGGAGCGGCGGGGTTAACTGCGGGTGGTGACGCGAAGGGGAAGACCGTCTCATGAAACTAGACATGACAAGAGGTGATCACACGATGGGTGGTGGGATCGAAACACCGGTAGCCACGATGGTCAGACGGGTAGCCGAGGAAGATGCACGCGACAGAGCGGTGATCAAGCTTATGCTTCGCTGTTGAGGCGGGCTTGGGATAACACAAACACCCAAAGACGCGGAGGAGGGATCGTAGTCAGGAGCAACGCCAAGAAGCAGCTCAGGAGGCGTGCGGGCGCGCCGGAATGGCACGGCCGGCGGTTAATGAGATAGGTGGCTGTGTTGAGGGCCTCGACCCAGAAGCGAGTAGGCATGGAAGCATGAAATAATAGAGCACGCACACTGTCATTGAGCGTTTGTAGAACGCGTTCGGCCTTTCCGTTTTGTTGGCTGGTGTAAGAACAGGAGAGGCGAAGATGAGTGCCATGAGTAGGGAGGAGTCTGCAGCGCTGTCGAACTCACACCCGTTGTCAGTTTGGTGCCAGGATACGGGAAGCTGAAATTGCGTTTTGACATAGGCATAGAAATCGGCAAAACATGAAGAACGTCCGACTTGTGTTTGAAAGGGAACGTCCAAACGTAGTGGGTATAGTCATCAAGCACTACTAAGTAAAATTGAAAGCTAGATATGCTGACAACTGGAAATGTCCATACATCAAGATGCAAAACATGAAAGGGAAACATGCTAATGCTGGTAGATTTGCTAAAAGTTACACGTGTGTGCTTGCCAAAACGGCATGCATGACACGAGTGCGGCATGGACTTGCTGAAGTCAAGGTGATCGGCAGCCAAGCGAAGCGAAGCATGCCCGAGCCGCTGGTGCCATATGGTGGAGTCGGCGAGGCGGGCAAAGGCAGAGCGAGATGGGAGCGTCGGGCGGCCAACCGAGTACAGATCGCCGTCGGAGTCACATCGGAAGATCACCGCCCTAGTTCGAAGGTCCTATACAGAGAAGCCAAAGGCGTCAATTCGACAGAAACGGGGTTATCACGACAGATTTGACGAACAGAGAGCAAGTTGGTAATGAGAGAAGGGGAGACCAGAACGTTGCGAAGTTGCACAGGGGACGCGCCCTCGATGAGAGCACCATCACTGACGTGGGTGATCGGTAGATGGGCACCACTGCCAACGACAATGTGAGAAGGAGAATGAGATGGCTGAAGTGAGTGGAGATTACTAGGTGAGCTGGACATGTGAGACGACGCTCCTGAGTCGAGATACCACTCCGAGGCGGTGCCGGACGAGGAGGGCCCTGATGTGGCACTGTGGAGCGCGTCCTACAGCGACTGCATGTCCCACGGCTGCAGTGGTGGTGTGGTGGACGAACTGGCGCCTGGGGAGCCGTAGAGAGGAGGCAGGCCGCCAGGAGCGCCGTATCCAGGAGGGAGAGCGCCGGGCGCGCCGTAGCCGTACGGGGCAGGAGCTGCGAGCATGGCCTGTTGATGAGGCGTGCCAGGACGAGGCCCGAGAACGCCGGTGCCTGGGGCGCACCAGGGCATGGGCCAGGCCTGGATTTGGCCAGTCCAAGAGTTGGCGCCAGGAGCCGGCGTGGGGTAGGCAAGTGGGCACGGCATCGGAGGCGTTGGGGAGGCAGGGGCGCCGCCGTTGCCACGGCCGCGGCGACGCTGGCCACGACCACGGCCCCGTGTGTTGTCGTTGGCGGGTGCTGGGGGAGGCGGTGCCGGAGTCGAAGGAGAGTTGCGCCTAGCGAAGAGGGGGTGCACGGACTGCTGGCGAGCAGCCTGCTTAGCACAATGCTCCTCCAATAGAAGGAAGGAGCGCACTTGGAGAAACGACGGGAGCGGGACCTGAGAGGTGATGTGCGGGATGGCAGAATGGTACTGGCAGCTGAGACCACGAAGGAGGTGAAAAAACTGCCGTGATTCGGTCACCTGCTGGCCCAGATCACGGGGTTGATCGGCGAAGGTCTTGAGCTTGGTGCAGTACTGCATCACCGTCATGTCGCCCTATACTTGATGAGATCATCTCCCCAAAGCAGAGTGCTTTTGTGCCAGGCAGGATGATAACTGATAGCATGTTAGCTGCATTTGAGTGCATACATCATACTATTCAGCAAGAGAAGGACCCTACGAGAAGCTTTTGTGCATATAAATTAGACCTGTCAAAGGCATATGATCGGGTTGACTGAGTTTTCTTGAAACGGACGATGCAAAAGTTGGGTTTCGCTGACCGATGGCTGAACTGGATTATGACTTGCAGCACCTCAGTTAGATACACTATCAAATTTAATGGCACCCTCTTGGATTCGTTCACCCCGTCGCGTGGGCTTCGTCAAGGTGACCCCCTCTCCCCATTTTTATTCCTGTTTATTGCAGATGGGCTTTCTGCTCTGTTGAAGGATGGAGAGGAACTATTCACATCTTTGAAGGTGTGTCGACGGGCTCCTGGCATCTCCCACCTTTTGTTCGCCAATGACACCCTCTTATTTTTTAAGGCAGACCCGCAACAAGCTAATGGGTACACTCAATAATCACAACTTATGAAGGTGCCACAGGGCAACTCATCAACCCAACTAAATGCAGTATTATGGTTGGTAGAGCATGCTCAGAGAATGGCCAAAACAGTGTAAGAGCACAGTTGCAGGTTCAACTCTCAACTTTTGAGGAGAAATATCGGGGCTCCCAACTACTGATTGCAGAATGTCAAAAGGTAAATGTCAGAATCTACAAGCCCGCTTGACAAAAAGAATTATTGCTTGGAGAGATACTTTATCCTTGGCAGGCAAGGAAACGATGATCAAAGCAGCCGCACAAGCTATACCCACTTATGTGATGGGCGTGTTCAAGATTCCCATGTCTGTTTGTGATGATCTTAACAGGATGGTGTGTAAATTTGGTGGGGGTCATCGGAGGGGAAGCGAAAAACACACCGGCAAGCTTGGCCAAAAATTCACAGGCATAAGTTGTGTGGTGGACTGGGCTTTCGAGATTTCATGGTGTTCAATCAGTCCCTGCTGGCTAGGCAGGCTTGGAGGTTATTAACTAAACCTAACAGTCTTTGTGCGTGGGTTCTTAAAGCCCGCTACTATACCGAGGGAAGGATCGAGGATACTGTATTTACTGGTAATGCATAGGTGACTTGGCAATCCAGCAAGTACGGCCTCGACCTTTTGAAGAAAGGGCTTATATGGCGGGTGAGCAGCGGTACGCAAATCCGCATCGGGCGGGATAGGGTGGCTGCCTAGAGAACCATCTGGCCAACTTATCACGCCCCAGGGGATGTGCCGATATTTTCTTCCGGTCGACGTTCTGGTCGACGTCGACACCATCACGAGCATAAAGACTTCCCCTCATGTTGGGCGCAAATGGGGCCTGGAAGGTTGATGTTCTCCGCCAATATTTTCTTCCGGTCGACGTCGACACCAGCACGAGCATAAAGACTTCCCCTCATGCCTCGGGCGATGTTCTGGCATGGGCCCCGGAGAAATATGGCGTCTTCTCCGTCCATTCAGCATACCGCTTTGAACGAGCGTGAACGTCCACTAGCAAACACATCGAGCATGGCACTAGATGGTCGTCGCGCCATCTGAAAGACCATATGGGGTGCCCTTCTCCCCCAAAGGTATGAGTCTTTGCATGGAGGCTAGTGTCTAATTCTCTCACTACTTGGGCAAATAAGTTTATGCGTAAACTAGAGCTTAATGATCTTTTTCCCCTGTGTGGTGTGGAATGCGAGGATGGCTTCCACGCTATATGCAGATGCCCTCAAGCTAGGGACCTATGGAGAGCTATGACAACGGATTGGACCCTTCTAGACATCGACGAGGTTCGCAACACAAGGCCAGAATGGCTTCTCGGCGTGCTTGATCAACTACCTGAAATTAGCCGCATGGTGTTGTTGATGATTCTTTGGCATATTTGGCACGTCAGAAATAAGATCACACATGACAAAGCTCTGCCGCCAACGGAGTCTTCCAGATGCTTCCTTCAAAGCTACATAAACTCTTTGTTGTGCATCAAGCAATATCCGCTGGTGATAGTATACGCCTTGCAAAGGGCCATTTCAGACCACACACCACTATTGGTCGATTCTGGGGAAGCGACTCATGTGGGAAACAAAAATATTTTCTCTTTCGAATTAAGTTGGTTTGAGAGAGAAGGATTAATGGATCTCATTGCTACATAATGGGCCAGGGAATCCGGTGGGTCATCTAATGTAGATAGGTGGCAAAACAAGATTAGACACTTGCGCCAATCCTTTAGAGGCTGGGCCAAGAATCAAAGTGGCATTTACAAAGTGGAAAAAGAGAGGCTTATTCAATTAATTAATGAGTTAGATGTCAAAGCAGACTCTACAGTTCTTAATATGTTAGATAGAAATATTAAGATTGAGGCTGAGAAGAAGTTGCAAACCCTTCTGAGAGAGGAGGAGATGAAATGGGCCCTTCGAGCAAAGGTGACGAAGGTGGTCCATGGAGATGATAACACACAATTCTTTCACATGATTGCGAACGGAAAGCATAGGAAGAAAAAAATGCAACTTGAACAGGACGATGGTACAATTGTAGGACATGAGAACCTAAAATTGTACATCTCTGAGTACTATAAGATACTCTTTGGTGCACTCGATGAGAATTTGGTTTCTCTGGATGAAAGCACAACAGGCGACATTCCTCACCCCAGTTTAGATGAGAATGAGTTATTATCTGGCCCGTTTACAGAGAAAGAGGTGTTTAACGCAATAGCACAGATGAAACAAAATAAGGCACCGGGACCGGATGGGTTTCTTTTGGAATTCTATAAAAAAATGTTGACATATTATAAAAGGTGATCTTCTACCTATGTTCCATGATTTGTTCAATGGTCAGTTACAGCTTTTCCACCTTAACTTTGGAACAATAATGTTGTTGCCAAAGAAGGTGGAGGCTATCCGCATTGAGCAGTTCAGACCGACATGTCTGCTCAATGTCAGTTTCAATTTTTTTACAAAGGTTGGCACGAATAGATTGACACAAATAGCACATTCGGTAGTCCAACCCACTGAGACAGCTTTCATGCCTGGAAGACACATACTAGAAGGGGTAGTCGTCCTGCATGAAACGTTGCACGAAATTCATACAAAGAAACTCATCGGGGTTATGTTTAAGGTGTATTTTGAGAAGGCGTATGATAAGGTCAAATGGCCATTTCTTCAACAGGCCTTATGTATGAAGGGGTTCAACGAATCCTTAAGGTATCAGGTGGATGCCTTCATTCAGAGAGGTAGTGTTGGGATTAATGTTAATGATGACATAGGTCATTATTTTCAGACTCATAAAGGATTGAGACGGGGAGACACCATGTCTCTAGTCTTGTTCAACATAGTAGCAGATATTATGGCAAACCTTATTGGTCGGGCTAAAGAGAATGGCCAAGTAGGAGGACTAGTCCCACACATTGTAGAGGGGGGGGGTGTCCATACTACAATACGTGGATGACACAATCATATTCATGGAACACGATATCGCAAAAGCTAGGAATATGAAGCTGGTACTTTGCCTATTTGAACAATTGTCTGGACTAAAAATAAATTTTAACAAAAGTGAATTGTTTTGTTTTGGGAGAGCAAAAGAGGAACAAGACGCTTACATGCAACTATTCAGATGTGAAATGGGATCATTGCCATTTAGTTACTAGGAATTCCCATTCATCATAAACGACTGACGAACAGGGAATGGAAATGTATTGAAGATAGATTCGAAAAAAGACTAGGTTGCTGGAAGGGCAAGCTAATGTCTTATGGAGGACGGATGGTGTTGATAAACTCGGTTTTAACAAGCCTATCGATGTCCCTGCTATCTTTCTTTGAAGTACCGATAGGTGTACGGAAAGGACTAGACTTTTATCGATCTCGTTCCTTCTGGCAATGTGATGAAGCTAAGAAGAAATATAGATTGGCAAAGTAGGATATTATATCTAGACCACTAGTAGAAAAAGGCCCATTTGTCCCAGTTCCAGAGGCCCATTTGTCCCGGTTCTGGAACCGGGACTAAAGGGTCGGGACTAAAGCCCAAAACCTTTAGTCCCGGTTTGCTTACGAACCGGGACCAAAGGCCCTCCACGTGGCCGCTGCGGGGAGCCCAGGCAGGAGGACCTTTAGTCCCGGTTTGTAACACCAACCGGGACCAAAAGGCATCCACGCGTCAGCATCTGGCAGGAGCTGGGTTTTTTTTTTTTTGAAGGGGGGGGGGGTTTAGGGGGTTTTGTAGGGTTAATTTAGGAGTTCATATTGTGTTAGCTAGCTAATAGATGGAAGTGTCCTCTCTTTCTCCGTGCTTGGTCGATGCTAGCTACTATAGAGAGAACTCGACACGCTAGCTAGTAAGCAAATGAAGGAACCATTAAGTACACAAGATCGTCATGAGCATATACAGAGAGAAGTGATCGACCTCTCTTTCTCCAAGAGATTGGTCGAACAACAAGTTTTCGTATATCTATCCGACGGTACTACATATATACAATATAACATCTTTTACAATCCCTAACATCATGTACCTAAGATCCAATCACAAATTCGAATGGTATTCTCCGTCTTTAGGTATGACGTGGTCAAGAAAGAATCCCGCCAATTCCTCTTGAATTGCTCGTATGCGATCATGTGGTAGGAGTTCATCCCGCATCTGCCAGATCTAATTTAAAGAAGGGGGTCAATACATGCATATATATGAATAAAACTCAACACAATTGATGGTAATATATAAAATAAAATTGTGAATATTATTTACGTACTTCAAATTGTTTGTCAGAGAAGCCCCGCTCAGAGGCCGAGTGGCGAATGAACTCGCATACGTAGTATGCACATAAAGAAGTCCCTTCTTTCGGGTACAAGCACTTTACGAGAATAGAGTTCAATCAAACTGATAAGCAAGCATGTTAATGATATATTGATGAAAATTTGAATCAATTAGAGATGCGCGGAACTAGCTAGTACTACTTACTTTGGGGTGCGTAAATCACAACTCTTTGTTTAGACCGGGAACCTTTCGGGTGAACTTCTTCCAAACCCTGCCAGGCAAAGAAAATGATTACTTGATATCAGGAAATTAACGAAAGTTGCATGTCGATATGGTCCCGGTATTGACTGAACTTACTTCTTGAGCATTGCAGGCATGTCCGCATAATTCTCGGGATCTTTACGTCTCGAGTCTAAGACAGTTACTAATGCCCCGTCAAGCTTAATGGATAGCAGAATAAAGTGGAAACTGCGCACGCATATATAACTCATCAATTACATTACTTAACCTCAAGTAAGCGAAACCGAGTATACAGAGAAGACAACAACACTCACTTGAAGTTGTAAGGAAAGAGTATTTCCCTTTTGTTTTGATGTATAAGGAACGACTTTAGCAAGTTCTCCTTGGTCTCTTTGATTGAGTTTCGTACCGTCCATTCATTTACGGCATCTGGGCTAAGGAACCCAACGTTGAAGATTCCTAGTTTTTTGCATTCGACATCTTCAATCTGCATAATATAGTGAGGATAATTATATATACATGCAATGAACGAGCTGAGCTAGAGACTTAACTATAGAAGTAATACTTACAGACAGTAGGCAATCATGAGTTGTTTGTCGAGGGCCAGTTGATTGTATAACTGAAATAACTCCACAAATTCAACAGGCATCACGGGAAGTCCAATGAATTCGTGCTCTGGTTTCACTGCCATATACATAGTGTCTCTCCTAGACTCCCTGCAGGTTTTCATGTACCACTCATGCAATTTGTACATCATCGTTGTTAGAGGAGGATGATCAGGTTTGACGAGAGGCTTCCCGTGCATGTATTCATATTCTTCTTTTGTTACCTCGGCCGTTTGATAAATTACATCATCCCCCAAGTAATCACCAGGATTGGTACCGGGCACCATCCCCAGATGATTTGCGACGATATCGCTAGACACCTTGAGCGGGGGGCACGATTGCTTCTCCTGTTCGCCGAGCTGGGGAATTGTTTTCCCACTTCTTCGTTCTGCTAACCTTGCATCACTAGAAGTACTTCCCGACTGCCGCGCTTCTTCATATGTCTTTTTAATAATCCGGACATAGTTGGAATCCGGTGGAAGCGGTGGTGGTCGCTTCAGGGCATCGATAGTGCGCTTCACTTTCACCAGATCTAGCTTCTCCTTCGGAGGTGGAGTTTTCTTTGCAAAATGGGCCCTCAATTGGTCCTGACATATCTCCTCGTTTTCTGACTCGGTCCTCTCATATCGTAACTTCTCCAGAGGCTTGAGAGATGGACCGTATTTGTATTCCCTCCCGCCTCTGCTTGTACTGCTAGCCGCCGGAGCGGCGGCGTCTCTCTTCCGTCGTTGCTTACGAGGCGGAGAAGGAGGCGGAGTGCTCCGACGCGCCGGAGGAGCCGGAGCGGCGGGGTGTGTCTTCCACCGTTGCCGACGAGGCTGAGGAGGAGGCGGACTGCTCCGACGCGCCGGAGTAGGCGAAGGAGGAGGCGGAGTGCCCTCACGCATCGGTGGAGCCGGAGAAGGAGGCGGGGTGCCCTGATCACTCGCCGGAGGAGGAGGAGGAGGAGGCGGAGTGCCCTGACTCGCCGGCGGATGAGGAGGAGGAGGCGGAGGCGTCCAGTTTGGAAGCTTGATGTACTCCTTCTGCCATAGACATGTACTCCTCAGGGCACGAACCAGCCGATTCTCCCCTTCACCTGTAGAGTGGTCAAGCTCGAGCTCCTCAAATCCCTCCATTACTTCATCCACCATCACAACAGCATAGCCATGTGGAATCGGACGGTAGTGAAAAGTTCTGTTGGGTTGAGGAGGTGCAACAGAGCCGACAGCCGCCTTGAAAGCGAGGTTCCGGTATTTCGTCATAAGCTCGCAATGTTGAGCCTCCGTGATAGTATCCACGGGGTAGCTAGGAGACGTGCAGTCAGGCTGAACGGGCTCCGTGGAAGCGACGCTGCTTCTCCGTTGAGATGGCGGAGTAGCTTCTGGGGTAGCTTCGTGCCTCTGAGATGGTTGGCCGGCAGCTCGCTGGCTCTCAGCTTCCTCTGGCTTTTGTAGTCTTGCATTGAGCTTCTGAATTTCGCTCAGCTCCGCTTTCCTCTTTCTCTCCCGGCTTCTGTAACCGCCTGCGTCGGGAAACCCAACCTTCCACGGAACGGAGGCTGGTGTGCCTCGTGTTCGTCTAGGGTGCTCAGCATTCCCTAGGGCCTCAGTCAGCTCGTCCTTCTCTCTGTCGGGAATGAACGTCCCTTCCTGCGCTGCGGTGATATACTCCTGAAGCTTCGTGACGGGTATTGCAAGTTGCTCGTCCGTCCAACGGCGCTTCCCTGTTTCAGGGTCCAAAGTTCCCCCAACTCCGAAGAACCAAGTCCTTGAACGGTCTGGCCAGTTCAATGTCTGTGGTACGACCCCTTTAGCTTTCAGGTCATTCTCAGCTTTGTCCCACAACGGCCGGGCTTTGAGGTAGCCACCTGACCCCGTGTGATGGTGATACTGCTTCTTTGCAGCGTTGTTCTTGTTTGTCTCTGACATTTTCTTACTCTTGTCCGATGTCTTGTAGGCCACAAATGCGGGCCAGTGATCTCTTATCTTCTCAAATCGGCTGGTGAATTCTGGAGTCTTCCCTTTGTCGACAAACTTTGATTTCAACTCATTCTTCCACCTCCTTAATAGATCTGCCATCTTCTTAAGAGCACACGCCTTGACCAGTGGCTCTATAACTGGCTTATTCGGATCCTCCTCCGGCGGTAGGGTGAAATTTGCCTTCAGCAAGGTCCAAAGATCATCTTTCTGTCTATCGATGACATAATCACCTTCAGGGACGCCGTCCTTAGGCTTATTCCATTGCTTGATGCTGATCGGGATGTTGTCCCTAACAATAGCTCCGCACTGAGCAGAAAATGCGTCCTTGGTCCGCTTGGGTTCAATCGGATGGCCATCATGCGCGAGTGCTGTGATCGTGAACCTTTCATCCTTGCGCAACCTCTTCTTCGGGCCTCGTCTCGTTACCGAAGTTTGGCTCGATCCGGAGGGCTATAAAAGAAGAAAGAAGAGTTAATATATGTACATACCAAAACAATTAATGCATCAATTAGCTAGTCAGCACAGGCTTAATTAATATATATACCTCGCCGGACTTTGCAACAGCTCCCTCCTCCGTTCGGTCACCGGAGCCGTCATCATGGTCTCCTTCTTCCTCCGGCATTCGGTCACCGGAGCCATCATGATCATGTCCTTCCTCCTCCATTGTTCGATCACCGGAGCCGTCATCCTCTCCTTCCAGACCATCGGTGTCGTTGAGAAACGACAAGATATCACGTCCGCCGAGGATTATGTCCCCCAACAACTGTTCTTGTTTTTCGTCTCTTTGTTCCATAGTTTCTACAAATATTACAACATGGCAATTAATATACAAACATGAATGTCCGACGTCCGGACCGCCTCTCTCATGAATGTCCGTCGTCCGGACCGCCTCTCTCATGAATGTCAAACAAGGGATTCTCTTAACCTTTAAGGGATTTAATTAACAAAATGGCGCCATTCTGAATGTGCAGAAAATGGTCCATATTTTTCCTGATCTCATCTACCCTTCTATATGTCACGTTGTCTAGTGTCAAAGGATTCAAGAAAACCATGGCTTCATCATTAGCCGGAAGTAACACGCGCATAATGGTACGAAGCTCTCCAAAATTGTTTTGGAACGGAGTCCCGGATAGGATAATTAATTAGCTTTTTGGTACGAAGTACAGCAAGAGCCTTCCGAATATCGCTATTTGGAAGGCCTTTGCTGAAATTCGTACCAAAAAGCGAATTATTCTATCCGGAACTCCGTTCCAAAACAACTTTGAAGAGCTTCGTAGCATCATACGCATGTTACTTCCGGCTAATGATGAAGCCATGTATTTCTTCAATACTTTGACAGACAACGTGACATATAGAAGAATATATATATAGATGAGATCAGAAAAAAATTGGATCAACTTGTGCACATCCATAATGGGGGCATTCTTGATAAATCTATGTTACCGGAGTTTTCTTCATTTAACTTGGTAAATTTGGGTGGCCTCGACAACGCTTCTAGGGTTTGGGGTGGCGTCGAGAGTTTATCGGGTAGGGACGGGAGGGGGTAGGAGATCGACAACGCTCTTTCTTCTAGGGTTTGGATGGCCTCGAGAGTTTATCGGGTAGGGACGGGAGGGGGTAGGAGATCGACAACGCTCTTTCTTCTAGGGTTTGGGTGGCCTCGAGAGTTTATCGGGTAGGGACAGGAGGGGGTAGGAGATCGACAACGCTCTTTCTTCTAGGGTTTGGGTGGCCTCGAGAGTTTATCGGGTAGGGACGGGAGGGGGTAGGAGATCGACAACTCTCTTTCTTCTAGGGTTTGGGTGGCCTCGAGAGTTTATCGGGTAGGGGCGAGAGGGGGTAGGAGATCGAAACGCTCTTTCTTCTAGGGTTTGTGTGGCCTCGAGAGTTTATCGGGTAGGGACGGGAGGGGGTAGGAGATCGACAACGCTCTTTCTTCTAGGGTTTGGGTGGCCTCGAGAGTTTATCGGGTAGGGGAGGGAGGGGGTAGGAGCCGCTCTAAAATGCTAACGGGGGGTGCTCCTGTGGTCTAAAATCGGTCTATTCATGATAGAAAATCTGAAAAAAATACATACAAAACACCTAAAAACATCTGAAAAATTCTGAAAAAAATACATCTATGATCCCTTAGAAAAAAATGTTATCGGGAAGGGGGTATATCGACAATGCTTTTTTTCTAGGGTTTGGGTGGCCTCGAGAGTTGGTCGCCCGGTATATCGAGAGGGGGGTGAACATTTTACCTTAGTAACTTAGAAAAAAATGTTATTGGGGAGGGGGTATATCGACAACGCTTTTTTTCTAGGGTTTGGGTGGCCTCGAGTGCTGGTCGCCCGGTATATCGAGAGGGGGGTGAACATTTTACCTTAGTAACTTAGAAAAAAAATGTTATCGGGGAGGGGGTATATCGACCCCCCCCCCCCCACATGTCGAAGTTATTGGGGAGGGGGTATATCGACAACGACATACATACATGGAAAAAATGCTATCCATCTATACATACATAGCAACATACATATATACATGGAAAAAAATGCTATGAAAAAAATAGCGGGGGCGGCCGGCGAGGGCGACGGCAGCGGCTCAGAGCGGGGGCGGCCGGCGAGGGCGACGGCGGGGGTGGCGAGGGCGTCGGCGACGGCGAGGGCGGCGAGGGCGTCGGCGAGGGCGACGGTGGGGGCGGGCCGGGGCAGGGGCGTGGCCGGGCGCGCTCGGGGGCAGCGGACGGCGTCGGCTGGCGAGGGCGACGGCGGGGGCGGCTCGCGAGGGAGCCGACGACGGCGTCGGCTGGCGAGGGCGACGGCGGGGGCGGCGCACGAGGGAGCCGGAGACGACGGCGACGGTGGGGGCGGGCCGGGGCGCAGGGGCGCGGCCGGGCGCGCTCGGGGGCGGCGGACGGCGACGGCATGGGCGGCGGACGGCGTCAGCGTGGGCTCGGGGGCGGGCAGGGGGACGGGCGACGGCGACGGCGTCGGGGCAGCCTGGCGGCGTCGAGGAGGTCGGCGTCGTCGGGGGGAACTGCGAGATGAAAATGAAAATTTTCACAAGTGCTGCTTATATACACACAGCATTGGTCCCGGTTGGCCTTGCAAAACGGCGTGGTGGGAGTTTAGTCCCACCTCGCTAGTTGAGAGAGTGCCGCACCTGGTTATAAGGCGCGGTGCGCCAGAGCCTTCGAGCACCTCTCTAAAGCAGGCTTACGGGCCTAACCACTCTGTATCTGCCTGTGGGCCTACTGGGCCTTCTGCGGGCCTGAATCCTGGCCCAACTGGCTGGTTGGGTTTCTAGTCGTATTCAGGCCGTGGTGACCCAGTAGGCGGCATTTTTTTAATTATTTTTTCAGTTTTTTGTTTTGTTTTTTGCATTATTTATTTCTTTTGTTTTTTTCTTTATTTTTTTAATTCTTTTTGCTGTTAGGTCACAAAAATTATAAACTTTCTGTTAGTGCCATTAGTTTTCAAATTTGAAAAATTTAAATTTGAATTCTTTTAAATTTGTGTGAATCACTAGTTTGTGAATAACTTTACTATAAAAATAGATTTTTGAGTGATTCTTTTTCTTGCTATTTAATATTACTGTGTTTTATCATTATATTCAATTTGGTAATTTTTAGGTTATTTTAAATGTCCGTTTTAATCAAAAATAGATTTTGTTATTTTAGTTTGCTATTAAAGTTTCTAACAAAAAAATTCTTTATGAAAATTCTTTTTGCTATTAATGTTTTGAACAAAAAATACTTTGATAATTTTAGTTGCATAAATTTTATATAATTTTAGTTTCAAAAATAATAGAGGTTTATAGAATTTTAGTTTCAAAAATATCTGTTTTTTGAGCTAAATGACCCTGAAATTGAAAAGCACTTCAAATGAACTCTGAAAATGTTGAAAGTTGGCATGGTATCATCATTTCATCCACATAGCATGTTATAAAAAGTTGAGAGGGTTACGGCAAAAACTGGATGCACTTCGTGTACAAAACGGACAATCTCTTTCGAAGTATCAGGGTTTCGGACGAAAACTCATCTGTTACAAAGGGATTTCATTTTTTGAACTTATTTGAACTCCAGATTTTTTGTGTGTTCAAAATGCACCATTCAAAGCCACATCATCAATTTTCAACCATTTCTGACTTCATTTGGTATTTTTCATGCATTTACTGATTTTTTTTGAGCTAAATGACCATGAAATTGAAAAGCACTAGAAATGAACTCTGAAAAGGTTAAAAGTTGGCATGGTATCATCATTTCACCCACATAGCATGTTATAAAAAGTTTTGAGGGTTACGGCAAAAACTGGATGCACTTCGTGTACAAAACGGACAATCTCTTTCGAAGTATCAGGGTTTCGGAGGAAAACTCATCTGTTACAAAGGGATTTCATTTTTTTGAACTTATTTGAACTCCAGACTTTTTGTGTGTTCAAAATGCACCATTCAAAGCCACATCATCAATTTTCAACCCTTTCTGACTTCATTTGGTATTTTTCATGCATTTACTGATTTTTTTGAGATAAATGACCCTGAAATTGAAAAGCACTACAAATGAACTCTGAAAAGGTTGAAAGTTGGCATGGTATCATTATTTCACCCACATAGCATGTTATAAAAAGTTGAGAGCACTGCTCCGGGTGTTTGGAGCGCAGAATATTCTTGTGTTCATCAACATACGGGGTCACCAAGGTAGAATTCTGTAGAACTGTGTAGTGTGCTTGAGACCAAGAATGCCCGTCCCTACATATTATTGAGTCCGCTCCTAGCGTGCCTTTTCCAGTCAGTCTCCCCTCATACCGTGATTGAGGGAGACCAATCTTCTTAAGGTCAGGAATGAAGTCAACACAAAACCCAATGACATTCTCTGTTTGATGGCCCATGGAGATGCTTGCTTCTGGCTTAGCGCGGTTATGAACATATTTCTTTAAGACTCCCATGAACCTCTCAAAGGGGAACATATTGTGTAGAAATACAGGGCTCAGAACGACAATCTCGTCGACTAGATGAACTAGGACGTGCGTCATGATATTGAAGAAGGACGGTGGGAACACCAGCTCGAAACTAACAAGACATTGCACCAAATCACTCCTTAACCTTGGCAGGATTTCTGGATCGATCACCTTCTGAGAGATTGCATTGAGGAATGCACATAGCTTCACAATGGCTAATCGAACGTTTTCCGGTAGAAGCCCCCTCAATGCATCCGGAAGCAGTTGCGTCATAATCACGTGGTAGTCATGAGACTTTAGGTTCTGGAACTTTTTCTCTGCCATATTTATTATTCCCTTTATATTCGACGAGAAGCCAGACGGGACCTTCATACTGAGCAGGCATTCAAAGAAGATTTCCTTCTCTTCTTTGGTAAGAGCGTAGCTGGCAGGACCTTCATACTACTTTGGATGCATGCCGTCTTTTTCATGCACACGTTGCTGTTCCTCCCGTGCCTCCGGTGTATCTTTTGTCTTCCCATACACTCCCAAGAAGCCTAGCAGGTTCACGCAAAGATTCTTCGTCACGTGCATCACGTCGATTGCAGAGCGGACCTCTAGGTCTTTCCAATAGGGTAGGTCCCAAAATATAGATTTCTTCTTCCACATGGGTGCGCGTCCCGCATCGTCAGTCGGAACAGATAGTCCGACAGGACCCTTTCCAAAGATTACTTGTAAATCATTGACCATATCAAGTATGTGATCACCAGTACGGAGGGCGGGCTTCTTCCGGTGATCTGCCTCACCTTTGAAATGCTTTCCTTTCTTTCGACATTGATGGTTGGTCGGAAGAAATCAACGATGCCCCAGGTACACATTCTTCCTGCATTTGTCCAAATATATACCGTCGGTGTCATCTAAACAGTGTGTGCATGCGTGGTATCCCTTGTTTGTCTGTCCTGAAAGGTTACTGAGAGCAGGCCAATCGTTGATGGTTACAAACAGCAACGCATGTAGGTCAAATTCCTCCTGTTCGTTCTCATCCCACACACGTACACCTCTTCCATTCCATAGATGTAAAAGTTCATCAACTAATGGCCTTAGGTACACATCAATGTCATTGCCGGGTTGCTTAGGGCCTTGGATGAGCACTGGCATCATAATGAACTTCCGCTTAATGCACAACCAAGGAGGAAGGTTATACATACATAGAGTCACAGGCCATGTGCTATGCTTGCTGCTCTGATCCCCAAAAGGATTAAGGCCATCTGCACTTAAACCAAACCATACGTTCCTCGGGTCACCTGTAAAGTCGCTCCACTTTCTCTCGATCTTTCTCCACTGCGACCCGTCAGCGGGTGCTCTCAACTTCCCATCTTTCTTACGGTCTTTTATGTGCCATTGCATCAACTCGGCATGCTTTTTGTTTCTGAACAGACGTTTCAACCGTGGTATTATAGGAGCATACCACATCACCTTGGCAGAAACCCTCTTCCCGGTGCGCTGGCCCTCAACATCACCAGGGTCATCTCTTCTGATCTTATACCGCAATGCACCGCATACCGGGCATGCGTTCCAATCCTCGTACGCACCGCGGTAGAGGATGCAATCATTAGGGCATGCATGTATCTTCTGCACCTCCAATCCTAGAGGGCATAGAACCTTCTTTGCTTCATACGTACTGCCGGGCAATTCGTTATCCTTTGGAAGCTTCTTCTTCATTATTTTCAGTAGCGAACTAAAACCCTTGTCAGATAAACCATTCTCTGCCTTCCATTGCAGCAATTCCAGTGTGGTACCGAGCTTTCTGTTGTCATCTTCGCAATTTGGGTACAACCCTTTTTTGTGATCCTCTAACATGCGATCGAACTTCAACTTCTCCCTTTCACTTTCGCATTCTCTCTGTGCATCAACAATGACCCAGCGAAGATCATCATCGGGCACATCGTCTGGTTCCTCTTGATCTTCAGCTTCCCCCATTGCAGCATCGCTGTATTCAGGGGGCGGGTAGTTGTCATCATCCTCTTCTTCTTCGTTGTCTTCCATCATAACCCCTCTTTCTCCGTGCTTCGTCCAAACATTATAGTGTGGCATAAAACCCTTCTCAAGCAGGTGGAAGTGAAGGGTTTTAGAGTTGGAGAAAGCCTTCGTATTCTCACAGACAGTACATGGACAATGCATAAAACCATTCTGCTTGTTTGCCTCAGCCGCTTCGAGAAAATTATGCAGGCCCTTAATATACTCGGAGGTGCGTCGGTCACCGTACATCCATTGCCGGTTCATCTGCGTGCGTTGTATAATAAAGTGTATTAAAAATCAAATTAATAGAAATTTATCATCACAGTAAAGCCAAAGTACAGTAGTGACCAAAATAAATACATAACGTTCATACATAGTTCTCATTATTGAACAACATATAGCTCTCTAGAGCATCTAATTAAAACATACATTAAAACTATAAAATTTAAATGCAACAACAAATGCGATCATAACCGCAACAAATACATAGTTCTCATTATTGAACAACATATAGCTCTCTGAAGTCAAACCTAGCGGCCTTGCAATGATAAGTAGTCCAGTCTAAGAAGTGTTGTGATAATAAAAAATACAAGCGAAAAAAATTGTTCCATTCGAATACTCTGCTGCGAGAAAGAGGTACATCTTATTAATCAGAGACTGGCTGTTGGGGATAGAACCCCAACCCTTGTATTACATTGCAGCGAATGTGACTGAGGGCACCTAGTTCTCCATGCGGATGATGCAGCGAATGCCCTCCCCCTTGGCCATGAGGTCAAAGGCCTTGTTGATCTCCGAGAACGGTACGCTGTGCGTGATGAACTTCTCCACCTCCAGTTCCTGAGGATAATAGCAGGCATGAGCATTGAGTTCTTCGCCATGTCGCTTTTCGATGTATGGTGACTTTGGAAATGGGGTGGCATCCAACATATCTCAAGTCGTCGCGACCATCGATCAAGCTATGTCAAAACTGTGTACCTTCTTCATGTACATCTCCACAACATCGGGCAGATCAGTGCACGGCTTGAAGTTACCAAAGAAGGCACCCTTGAGAGTTCTCTCGTTCAGGAAGTTCATTGGGTGGGTCTTGAATTCGGCGTCCTTGTGCGGCACACCGACCAGCACAGCGACACCCCAACCCTGTATACAGATAAAAGATTTAATGTAATGATTCCATCTAAGAGAGAGGAGACGATGCAAATGATCATATTTTAAGTGGATGACTGATGTCTTGAAAAGTCATACATCATGAACACATTCAAATGCTTGTATCATAGCACTGATATTGCCGGTGCATTCAATACTGCGGTCAACTCCGGCGTTCGTCATCTCAGCGAGTACCTAAAGCATCATATCATAAAGTTGTATGTTATGGTCGTGAAGCATAACGAATACTACTTCGCCTAATGTGAAGAAACAAACCTCTTGAACTGGCTTGCTGTGGTCTTTCGGGTTCACAAATTCTGTGCAACCAAATTTTCGAGCTGAACATTGATAAAATAGAAACATTAGTGGTAACTTCTCAAAACAACAAAATAAACTCAAGATTTGGTAAAATCAGGAGTGTTATATTTACCTTCTTCAAATCTGTTGGCGTTCAGGTCAACACCAATGATCCTTGATGCTCCTGCAATCCTTGCACCTTCTGCTGCCTAAATATATAAATACAAATATGAAGGGAAAATATATAGATGCATACCGATAGCAATTGTAGGACAATCCAGAGAAGAGTCAGGAAACTTACAGCAAGGCCAACTGCTCCTAGCCCAAATATCGCCACCGTCGAACCCTTGGGCGGTTTTGCAACATTAATGGACGCACCGAGACCTACAAAAAGAATGACGACTCAGCATCACAAGATAAGATGCTGGCATAACAAGAATACTACAACAACAATACAAGTCAACTTACCAGTGGAAATACCACAGCTAAGAACACAGACTTCATCAAGGGGAGCCTCAGGGTTGATCTTGGCAACACAACCAACATGCATGACAGTATACTCACTGAAGGTTGAAGTCCCTACGAAATGGTAAATCGGCTTCCCGTCAATAGAGAAGCGGGACTTGCCATCGCCGATCATCACACCTCTGTCAGTGTTGATCCTGAGCAGATCACACATGTTGCTCTCTGGAGACTTGCAATGTGGGCATTCCTTACACTCCCCAGTGAACACAGGGAGGACATGATCACCAGGGGCAACCTCAGTCACACCCTGTCCAACACTCTCCACTATGCTGTTGACATTAGTAAGTTAAGTGACGTGCGACAGATAAATTTGGCTAGAAAATCTATATAAAAGGAAGATACATGCAACATGGTCTTATGATTGATTGCTTCACATGCTTTGTCTTTAGGATCACATAAACATATTGTACTACGTTGACATATCCTTTCTCAACAAACAATTAGCATAACTGAAAGCAAGTACACCAAAGAAGGTAGGTAGTTCAAAAAGCATACCCTCCAGCTTCGTGACCGAAGACCCGAGGGAAGACGGGAGTCTGCCCCTAACCATCGGAAGCCACAGAGGGGCAAGTCAATGAAACATTTGGTGTGCGATGTAATTTACTTGACGAGAAGCAAATGGCATGCATACCTTGGCCTCCCAGTAGTAGACATCTGTGTGGCAGAGGGAGGTGAAGAGGATCTTGATGCGCACCTCCATGGCCTGCGGCGGCGCCACCTCCACCTCCTCCATTGACAGCGGCTTCCCAGCCTCCCATGCCACCGCCGCTGCAACAACGGATCCAATGGAAGGTCATCAAACTGAGACGTAGAGTATCTACTCGCAAGCTCATATGCTCTCCTAGATAAACCTTACATTCGAAAACATAAAAAAATATCTGATTTTTTTGTGGCAAACCGGAGCGCATGCCAAAATTCATCACGAAATCACATTGGTGGAAGGCGTGAAAAAATAAAGAAAATTGATGCTCTGAAAAATGGTACTTACAAACGTATTTTAGAGCTCTAATTTTGTTAAGGATTTCAATCCTATAAAATCCTATGGAATTACTTTGAATCAAAGGTGCCCTAAACAGAAGATATTACTAGACATGCAAGCACCTTCCACTTCCAGTGAGGCATAAAACCAAAAGCTCGCCAGTCTCCATGAAAATATTGTTTGAGAAGAATAAGAAGAAACGGAGGATAAAGAAGGGCGGACAGACCTTTGCACTTGATCGTCTTCCCTGCGGTCGCCGTTTCTCTTTCAACTCAAAAATAACACCCCCCCCCCCCTCCAATCTCTCCAGTCAATAGTTTCACCGGATCAAATCCGTGGGCAATGAGCTACATATATATGTTCCTGTCAGGGTCTTAATAATAAAATGAAGAATGGAGGAGGTGGAAAGGTATCGTACGTGGACAGGTGTGTGCTGAGCCTGAGATGGAAATTGTTTGGGGAATTCCAGAGGCGCGCGCATGTGGAAAGAAGAGAGCAGGTGTCGCTTCTAGATCCCATGTTCTTTACTTTTCCCCTTTTTAAGTGGCCCAATTGCTTCTCAGCGTGCTAGCCATTTCTGTTTTGTTGGGGAGTGAGCCTAGCTCAACTGGTTGGGGGAGTGGATGTACAAGCCCAACACCTGAGTTCGAATCCTCACGGAGGCGAATTTGGGTTTCTATTTATTCTTGAGGACCAGGCTCTCCTGATACTCACGCATTTATTGAGGACTAGGCTTGGTGTATAACCAAGACGAAAAATCCTAGTACTCATACTTAAAAGGCTGTGTGCATCCCTAGTTGGTGCAGAGGCCGGGGAAGTGAAATTCTCCCCCATTTTCCGGGCGGCAGCAGGGGAACCCTAGCCCCCGCCCCGCGCCCACCTCCTACACCATCTCCTCCCCTCGCCGCCGCCAGAAGGCGCCGCCGGGCAAAGCCCGGTGTGCGTCGGCGGCGGCGGGGCCCTTCTTCCCCTCCCGGCGTGCGGCTGTAGCGCGAGATGCGGCGGCGCGGTGGAGTCTTGATGCTGATGCGGCGAGGGCGCGTCGGGCGGCGCGGCGGCCAGACGGCGGAGCGAGCGGGCGGCCAGGCCGTGGCAGCTGCGCGAGGGGTTGGCTCCGGGGCGGCGGCGCGGGCATGGATCCATCGCGGATCTGGTCCTGCAGGCGCGGTCTCATCCTCCCATGCTCGGCCGGCGGGTCTCGGTGGCCGTGTGGGTGGCAGGAAGGTGGTGGGCGTCGGCTGCGGCGGCGGTTCTCGCTGGATGCTGGTGGCCATGGTGATGCTCGTCCTCGACCCCGATCTACTCCGATCTGCAGCGGATCCGGCCCCTGATGGCTTCTCGCTGTTCTTGGGTGCTGGCCTTGCAGATCCGGTGGCTGGAAGGGTTCCGGGGGAATCCCTTGGCCGGCGCGGCGGCCACTCCGAAGGCAGCGCCTTTGGGTGTTGCGCCCCTTGTTGGAGGCTTCGGAGAGGACCCCCTTCCTTCCACCCCTCCCAGGAGCTCAGGTGAAAACCTCAGATCCCCTTGTTCCAAGCGACGACGACACCGCGGTGGCGTGCTCCTTCCTGAAGGCATTGCTCGGGGGCTGCTCAAGCGGCGGTGGAGGTGTCGGCGGTTCGGTGTCGGCGCATTTTGGCCAGCTTCATCTTGGAGGCTGCGGTGACGTCGGTGGCGCTCGTCTGGTGGAGCAACTGCCAGTTGCAGTTTGCGTCATCAGGCTCGGGATGCTCCGGGGAAAACCCTAGATCTAGGTCTTCCTGGATCGGACGATGATGGCGTTTTATCGCTTTCCCTCCTGGGGGCATCGTTTTGGAGCAAGTGCTGGCTGGAGGGATGGTGGTGCGGTGCTTCATCTCACACATTGATGGCGGCGGATACCGGCGGCATGGCGCTATGGAGACTCGGCGTCCGATGCGTGGAGATGGACTCGCGCAGGAGGAGGTAGCTGTCTGGCATCATGGTGATGTCGATGGCAGAGTGGCTAGACAAGGTAGAAGCATCAATATCTGCTCTGAAGACGGACCGGTGGAAGATGGCGGCGACAGCACACGAGTGCGTCTGACCGGTTTGTGCCCCAGACCCGGTATGTGGCTCGGCTGGAGCTTCCGGCTTTTGATGTTAGGCTTAGGTGAGTGGTCTGGGTAGTGGCCCAGCTAGCATCCCTTCATCATATGGATAGGAGTAGCGGCACTTTTTGCCAAGATGGTGGATTTAGGCATATTGTTATAATACTTTGTAAGGTCCTCGAGAATAATCAATAAAGTGGCCGTATGCATCTCCCACATGCAGAGGCCGGGGGTGATCCTCCTTTTTAAAAAAAAAAATTCTATTTTGTTTACTCGTCCGCAAGCAAAGACACCGCATCTGTCAGTACAAGATGGACTTCTTCGCAGAACAGCATATACCCCCACATACACATAAAATAGAAGATGTCAGCAACATGCAAACTAATTTAAGTTTAAATAAAAAAACATTGCTCTCAACCCGAGTGGAATACTGGACTTTTGTCTCCTGCCCACAACTCCAGCAGTTCCGGCGTCCCTAAATAAACTATCAGAAAGTTGAGGCAAAAATAACCCTCCAACGGCTCCCTTAAATAGATATAAACCAGGTTATATTTACGGGATTCCGTATAATTGCCCCCAACGCCTGTGTGCGCTGCCGCCACGCCTCATCACTTCCGCCACCGTTGCCACGCCTCCCAGCGCCGTGTCACTAACATGCGGGCCCAGCCTCATTTAATCTTTACCTAATAATAAAGCGCTTATCGCTTCTGGTCGTACGTCATCTAATTTACCCTCGAAGTTGGCAAAAATTACCCACCAATGCCATCCGTAAGTGGAAAAAACGATTCACTTTTTTTTTCTTTTACAAATCAGCCGTTCGTACTCATTCAATAGGAGTCTATGCTCACCTATGTTGCATGTACGCACCTATCCCACTGGTTAGACGCTTGGTCGTCATTGGGCCGGCCTTCATTTCTTTTTTGTTCTTTCTTACATTCAGTTTTTCTTTCTTTTGATTTTATTTCGAAAATACTCCGAATATTTCTATTATAAAAATACCTTATATGCAAAATTTTAAAAAAATGTTAATCATGCATGAAAGAAATGTTAAACTTCACTAGAAAGAATATTTCCCTTGTTATACAAACAAATGGGTAGTGTGTATGGAAAACAAAATTAGGAAAGTAATAATGTATGTTTATGTTTTTTGAAAAAAGTTAAGGATACATTGAAAAAATGTTAAATGTGTATAAAAAATGTTTTTGATGTACACAAAAACAAAATTAGGAAAGTAACAATGTAACTTTTTTTTTAAAAGTGAAGGATACATTGATTTTTTTTTTAAATGTGTATAAAAAATCTTTCTGATGTAAACAAAAAATATAAAATGTGTATGGAACTATGTAGACATGATAAATTATAAGTTTTCAAAAATATTAATCGTGTATATGAACAATGTTAAACATGTATATAAAAAATCATCATGATGTATACTGGAAATGTAGAATGCATATAGAAAAAGTAGACATAAAAGACTATACGTTTAAAAAAATGTTGACCATGAAATTGGAATATGTTAAATGTGTACATCTAAATGTTTTTGATGTATACAAAAATGTACAATGTTAATGGAGAATGTAGACATAAAAAATATTGTACTAAATGTTAACTATGTATTTTCAAAATATTAATCATGTATTTTCCAGTTGTTAAACGTGTATATAAAAAAACTTTTGGTGTATACAAAAAATGCACAATGTATATAAGAAATGTTGACATAAAAAATATAAGTTATAAAAATGTTAATTATATATTTGGAAAATTTTAAACGTGTATATAAAAATTATAATTGGTGTATAAAAATGTAGAAAGAAAAGGAACAAAAAATATGAAATTGGAAAAGAAACACAAAAAACAAAGAAAGCCAAAACCCGTAAACCAGAAAAATATACCAAAGAAAAGAAGAAAAAACAAGAATGATAAAAACATGCAATCATTAATTACTAAAATGTACTTTGTTATTTTTATCGTACTGCAAGTATTTGTTGGGCATCACCGAGGAGGAGCGGCAACAAATGCGTAATAAGATACCTCCAACTAGGTAGATATTTTTGTTGTCTAATAAGTTAAAAACATCTTAAGTACACTTTAAAAATCATCCCATTTTTATTGTTTCTACACAACACCACTTAACATGTTATTTTTCATGCGACATTGTAAAATATTTCAAAGAATTTACTGGTGTCTTGAGAGTGTGTATGGGGGGTGATTTTTTCTTCCCCGTTGCAACGCACGGGCATGTTTGCTAGTAGGAATTAATACGGAAATAGGATTTTGGGGGAATTGACGGAACCGAGAAAAGTATGTGTTAGACACATTCCCCTAAATTATACGGTCATCCCATTAAATGATATTCCGAGATGTTATTTCCAGGAGCTATCAGGCAAATCTAATCAATTCCCAAAAGTCAAGGCATGTTCAAAACAACCCAGCTCCGAACTCCGACGAATTCGCAGGTGGTGCCGGGTCGAACGGTGCTTCATGAATCAGAGGGGAAGGGGTGTCACCGTAGGAAAAACGACAAGCTGCGATTTTTGGGATCTGCCGAATTGGGAAACGTAGAGTTAGCCTTATCTACAGCAAGATGTCACCGCCAAGTGAGAATACCGGTTCTAGTTTTCCATTTCTCATGAGCTCTCTACTCCATGACGGCATGACCTTAGCCGCCAGAAGCTTCTCCCTGACCTCACGCTCAAGGTGGCCACACGGTCTAGGCCCGTCCGGTTCCCGACCAAAGCCGTGCTTTGGACCGTCTGTCCGGTCCGGTTTGGCTGTTATAGAGATTTGAATGGCGGTCCCTTTCATGACCCGTTTTAGCAATGGAATGTTGTTGTTTAGAACTGACTATTGTTTCTCTCAAGTAATGCAGTAGAACTTATTAATGGTGTGGTTGAGATTTATAGTTTGATTACTTCTGGCCAGGCGACTTCAGGCCTAGGTAAATTGATTCAGCTGATGATTTGCTACAGAAATTAAGCAGGTGGTAAACTGCTTCTTCTCAAGGCTTTTTCTTAGTGCTTGTTACCTTTATAGCCTCATGTAGTTACTCAGCGATCTTCTCAAGGATTGGGGGAGCAAGTTGCAGACAAATGGCTGAATATCATGTTCCCTATAGAAAATGTCAGTAGCCAGTGACCAGATATGTGCTGAGGTGAGGAAGAAACTGAAGAATGACTAGCTATTTGATTGCCTGGTTGTTCGGAGTGTTTAGCAGAGAGAAGAATATGGGACTCAACACACATCGATTATGCTCAAGGCTGGGTGATAATTAAATACAGGTTGCTGGCTCAGCCGAGCAGGATCGTGGGTGTGCCACTACCTCTGGACGTGCAGCACTACTCTACAACTGCTTGCACGATCATGGCTATACCGTATGGCAGGCTATACAAGGGTGCATACGGTATAGAACTACCTAGCCTAACACCCCCCGCAGTCGTGACGTCGGGTCCGGCGATGCAAAGACTGGACCGTAAGTCAGAGGAAACTTCCGATGGCAGCCCCTTGGTCATGATATCCACGAGCTGCTGGCGAGTAGAGATGTGAAGAACACGAAATTCGCCAAGCGCCACGCGTTCACGAATGAAGAGGATGTCCAGCTCGACATGCTTCGTGTGACGGTGATGCACAGGGTTGGCCGACAGGTACACGGCGGATATATTATCGAAGTAGACGAGTGTAGCCTTGTTGACGGAAGTCGAGCGGCGGGTGTCAGGGCAGCCTGCCCAGTCGGCATCCGTGAACGCGCGTAGGTCCAAAGTGCGCGAGGCGCGGAGGTGAAGCCCGAGGGCAGGCGTGCCGCGCACGTACCGCAGCACACGCTTGATCAACCCGAGATGGCACTCGCGGGGATCGTGCATATGCAGGCAGATCTGCTGAACGGCGTATGCAATCTCCGGCCGCGTGATCGTCAAGTACTGCAGGGCACCGGTGATGCTGTGATAGGCGGAGGGGTCAGCGACGCACGGCCCGTCGACGGTAGGGATATTGCCCTTTGTGTCGATCGGCGTGGGCGACGGACGACAGATGTCCATGCCGGCTCGGTCCAAGATGTCGGCAGCGTACTGCTGCTGACAGAGGAAGAAGCCCGCCGAAGTATGCATGACACGAATGTCGAGGAAGAAGTGGAGAGGGCCGAGGTCCTTCATGGAGAACTCCACGATGAGCTGGGCGATGACGTGGCGAAGAGCGGCGGCAGACGACGCGGTGAGGACGATGTCGTCGACGTAGAGGAGAAGGAGCGCAGTGTCGCAGCTGCGACGACGAGAGAAGACCGATAAGTCGGAGCGCGTGGCGACAAAGCCGATGGACTTGAGGAAGCAGGCGAATCAAAGAAACCACGCACGCGACGCCTGCTTCAAGCCATAGAGTGACTTGGAGAGGCGGCAAACGTGGTGTGGTTTGTCAGCGTCGACGAAGCCGGCTGGCTGAAGACAAAAGACCTCCTCATCCAACGTACCGTGGAGGAACGCATTGGACACGTCAAGCTGGTGAACCGGCCAGCCACGAGAGGCAGCCAGAGTGAGCACCGTGCGGATGGTGGCGGGTTTGACGACTGGCGAGAAGGTTTCTCTGAAGTCCATGCCAGCGCGCTGGCGGAAGCCGCGCACGACCCAGCGGGCCTTGTAGCACTCGAGAGAGCCGTCGGCGTTGAGCTTGTGCTTGAACACCCATTTGCCGGTGATGAGGTTGGCACCGGGAGGACAGGGCACTAGCTCACACGTGCGGTTGTGCACGAGAGCGCCGTACTCCTCGCGCATGGCGGCGAGCCAGTGGGGGTCATGGAGGGCGACGCGTACCAAGTAGGGGCCGGCGAGAGCGCGCCGGGCGTGCTCGTAGTGGCGGTGAGACTGTAGTGGTAGCGCGGATTCGGGCGGAAGACGCCGGTCTGGGCGCGCATGACCATCCGCCGAGGAGGAGCCGGCGGGGCAGCCGGAGGGGCAGGTGCAGGCGAGGGTGGCGACGAAGAGCTCGGCAGAGTGGTAGACGAGGCGCCTGTGGTGCAAGAGCTCGCGCCCGAGCCATTGACCGACAGATCAGCGCCGCCACGCGGCTGCATGGTGGAGGCGCTGGACGGGGAATCCACGAGGCTGTCCGGTGGAGAGCCAGCGGCAGATCCTGAACGCACGGTGCGCACGCGCGGGGCACGCACGGGAGAGCCGCCCGATGGCGATCCTGTGGCCATGTTCGAAGGGGAACATGGCACACTATCACAGAGGCGCCGCGGGAGCATGGGGACCTGCAAAACTGGCGAAGCAAAAGCAGGTGGTGGTGGAGCGGCGGGGTTAACTGCGGATGGTGACGCGAAGGGGAAGACCGTCTCATGAAACTGGACATGACAAGAGGTGATCACATGACGGGTGGTGGGATCGAAACACCGGTAGCCACGATGGTCAGACGGATAGCCGAGGAAGATGCACGCGACAGAGCGGTGATCAAGCTTATGCTTCGCTATGGAGGCGAGGTTGGGATAACACAAACACCCGAAGACGCGGAGGAGGGAGTAGTCAGGAGCAACGCCAAGAAGCAGCTCATGAGGCGTGCGTGGCGCGCTGGAATGGCACGGCCGGCGGTTAATGAGATAGGTGGCTGTGTTGAGGGCCTCGACCCAGAAGCGAGTAGGCATGGAAGCATGAAATAATAGAGCACGCACACTGTCATTGAGCGTTTGTAGAACGCGTTCGGCCTTTCCGTTTTGTTGGCTGGTGTAAGAACAGGAGAGGTGAAGATGAGTGCCATGAGTAGGGAGGAGTCGGCAGCGCTGTCGAATTCACACCCGTTGTCAGTTTGGTGCCAGAATACGGGAAGCTGAAATTGCGTTTTGACATAGGCATAGAAATCGGCAAAACAGGAAGAACTTCCGACTTGTGTTTGAAAGGGAACGTCCAAACGTAGTGGGTATAGTCATCAAGCACTACTAAGTAAAATTGAAAGCCAGATATGCTGACAACTGGAAATGTCCATACATCAAGATGCAAAACATGAAAGGGAAACATGCTAATGCTAGTAGATTTTCTAAAAGGTAGGCGTGTGTGCTTGCCAAAACGGCATGCATGACACGAGTGCGGCATGGACTTGCTGAAGTCAAGGTGATCGGCAGCCAAGCGAAGCGAAGCATGTCCGAGCCGCTGGTGCCATATGGTGGAGTCGGCGAGGCCGGCGAAGGCAGAGCGAGATGGGAGCGTCGGGCGGCCAACCGAGTACAGATCGCTGTGGGAGTCACATCGGAGGATCACCGCCCTGGTTCGAAGGTCCTTTACAGAGAAGCCAAAGGCGTCAATTCGACAGAAACGGGGTTATCACGACAGATTTGACGAACAGAGAGCAAGTTGGTAATGAGAGAAGGGGAGACCAGAACATTGCGAAGTTGCACAGGGGACACGCCCTCGATGAGAGCACCATCACTGACGTGGGTGATCGGTAGATGGGCACCACTGCCAACGACAATGTGAGAAGGAGAATGAGATGGACGAAGTGAGTGGAGATTACCAGGTGAGTTGGACATGTGGGACGACGCTCCTGAGTCGAGATACCACTCCGAGGCGGTGCCGGACGAGGAGGGCCCTGATGTGGCACTGTGGAGCGCGGCCTACAACGACTGCATGTCCCACGGCTACAGCGGCGGTGCGGTGGACGAACTGGCGCCTGGGGAGCCGTAGGGAGGAGGCAGGCCGCCAGGAGCGCCGTACCCAGGAGGGAGAGCACCAGGCGCGCCGTAGCCGTACGGGGCAGGAGCTGCGAGCATGGCCTGTTGATGAGGCGTGCCGGGACGAGGCCCGTGAATGCTGGTGCCGGGGGCGTGCCAGGGCATGGGCCAGGCCTGGATGAGGCCAGTCCAAGAGTTGGCGCCAGGAGCCGGCGCGGGGTAGGCAGGTGGGCACGACGTCGGAGGCGTTGGGGAGGCAGGGGGCACGGCCACGGCGACGCTGGCCACGACCACGGCCCCGTGTGTTGTCGTTGGCGGGTGCTGGGGGAGGCGGTGCCGGAGTCGAAGGAGAGTTGCGCCCAGCAAAGAGGGGGTGCACGGACTGCTGGCGAGCCGCCTGCTTAGCACAATGCTTCTCCAACAGAAGGAAGGAGCGCACTTGGAGAAACGACGGGAGCGGGACCTGAGAGGTGATGTGCGGGATGGAAGAATGGTACTGGCAGTTGAGACCACGGAGGAGGTGAAAAAACTGCCGCGATTCGGTCACCTGCTGGCCCAGATCACGGAGTTGATCGGCGAAGGTCTTGAGCTTGGTGCAGTACTGCATCACCGTCATGTCGCCCTATACTTGATGAGATCATCTCCCCAAAGCAGAGTGCTTTTGTGCCAGGCAGGATGATAACTGATAGCATGTTAGCTGCATTTGAATGCATACATCATACTATTCAGCAAGAGAAGGACCCTACGAGAAGCTTTTGTGCATATAAATTAGACCTGTCAAAGGCATATGATCGGGTTGACTGAGTTTTCTTGGAACGGACGATGCAAAAGTTGGGTTTCGCTGACCGATGGCTGAACTGGATTATGACTTGCGGCACCTCAGTTAGATACACTATCAAATTTAATGGCACCCTCTTGGATTCGTTCACCCTGTCGCGTGGGCTTTGTCAAGGTGACCCCCTCTCCCCATTTTTATTCCTGTTTATTGCAGATGGGCTTTCTGCTCTGTTAAAGGATGGAGAGGAACTATTCACATCTTTGAAGGTGTGTCGACGGGCTCTTGGCATCTCCCACCTTTTGTTCGCCAATGACACCCTCTTGTTTTTTAAGGCAGACCCGCAACAAGCTAATGGGTACACTCAATAATCACAACTTATGAAGGTGCCACAGGGCAACTCATCAACCCAACTAAATGCAGTATTATGGTTGGTAGAGCATGCTCAGAGAATGGCCAAAACAGTGTAAGAGCACAGTTGTAGGTTCAACTCTCAACTTTTGAGGAGAAATATCCGGGGCTCCCAACTCCCGATTGCAGAATGTCAAAAGGTAAATGTCAGAATCTACAAGCCCGCTTGACAAAAAGAATTATTGCTTGGAGAGATACTTTATCCTTGGCAGGCAAGGAAACGATGATCAAAGCAGTCGCACAAGCTATACCCACTTATGTGATGAGCGTGTTCAAGATTCCCATGTCTGTTTGTGATGATCTTAACAGGATGGTGTGTAAATTTGGTGGGGGTCATCGGAGGGGAAGCGAAAATACACCGGCAAGTTTGGCCAAAAATTCACAGGCATAAGTTGTGTGGTGGACTGGGCTTTCGAGATTTCATGGTGTTCAATCAGTCCCTGCTGGCTAGGCAGGCTTGGAGGTTATTAACTAAACCTAACAGTCTTTGTGCGCGGGTTCTTAAAGCCTGCTACTATAACGAGGGAAGGATGGAGGATACTGTATTTACTGGTAATGCATAGGTGACTTGGCAATCCATCCAGTACGGCCTCGACCTTCTGAAGAAAGGGCTTATATGGCGGGTGAGCAGCGGTACGCAAATCCGCATCGGGCGGGATAGGGTGGCTGCCTAGAGAACCATCTGGCCAACTTATCACGCCCCAGGGGATGTGCCGATATTTTCTTCCGGTCGACGTTCTGGTCGACGTCGACACCATCACGAGCATAAAGACTTCCCCTCATGTTGGGCGCAAATGGGGCCTGGAAGGTTGATGTTCTCCGCCAATATTTTCTTCCGGTCGACGTCGACACCAGCACGAGCATAAAGACTTCCCCTCATGCCTCGGGCGATGTTCTGGCATGGGCCCCGGAGAAATCTGGCGTCTTCTCCGTCCATTCAGCATACCGCTTTGCCATGAACGAGCGTGAATGTCCACTAGCAAACGCATCGAGCATGGCACTAGATGGTCGTCGCGCCATCTGGAAGACCATATGGGGGTGCCCTTCTCCCCCAAAGGTATGAGTCTTTGCATGGAGGCTAGTGTCTAATTCTCTCACTACTTGGGCAAATAAATTTATGTGTAAACTAGAGCTTAGTGATCTTTTTCCCCTGTGTGGTGTGGAATGCGAGGATGGCTTCCACGCTATATGCAGATGCCCTCAAGCCAGGGACCTATGGAGAGCTATGACAATGGATTGAACCCTTCTAGACGTCGACAAGGTTCGCAACACAAGGCAAGAATGGCTTCTCGGCGTGCTCGATCAACTACCTGAAATTAGCTGCATGGTGATGTTGATGGTTCTTTGGCATATTTGGCACGTCAGAAATGAGATCACACATGACAAAGCTCTGCCGGCGACGGAGTCTTCCAGATGCTTCCTTCAAAGCTACATAAACTCTTTGTTGTGCATCAAGCAATATCCGCTGGTGATAGTACACGCCTTGCAAAGGGCCATTTCAGACCACACACCACTACTGGTCGATTCTGGGGAAGCGACTCATGTGGGAAACAAAAATATTTTCTCTTTCGAATTAAGTTGGTTTGAGAGAGAAGGATTAATGGATCTCATTGCTACATAATGGGCCAGGGAATCCGGTGGGTCATCTAATGTAGATAGGTGGCAAAACAAGATTAGACACTTGCGCCAATTCTTTAGAGGCTGGGCCAAGAATCAAAGTGGCATTTACAAAGTGGAAAAAGAGAGGCTTATTCAATTACTTAATGAGTTAGATGTCAAAGCAGACTCTACAGTTCTTAATATGTTAGATAGAAATATTAAGATTGAGGCTGAGAAGAAGTTGCAAACCCTTCTGAGAGAGGAGGAGATGAAATGGGCCCTTCGAGCAAAGGTGAGGAAGGTGGTCCATGGAGATGATAACACACAATTCTTTCACATGATTGCGAACGGAAAGCATAGGAAGAAAAAAAATGCAACTTGAACAGGACGATGGTACAATTGTAGGACATGAGAACCTAAAATTGTACATCTCTGAGTACTATAAGCAACTCTTTGGGGCACCCGATGAGAATTTGGTTTCTCTGGATGAAAGCACAACAGGCGACATTCCTCACCCCAGTTCAGATGAGAATGAGTTATTATCAGGCCTGTTTACAGAGAAAGAGGTGTTTAACGCAATAGCACAGATGAAACAAAATAAGGCACCGGGACCGGATGGGTTTCCGGTGGAATTCTATAAAAAATGTTTACATATTATAAAAGGTGATCTTCTACCTATGTTCCATGATTTGTTCAATGGTCAGTTACATCTTTTCCACCTTAACTTTGGAACAATAACGCTGTTGCCAAAGAAGGTGGAGGTTATCCGCATTGAGCAGTTCAGACCGACATGTCTGCTCAATGTCAGTTTCAATTTTTTTTACAAAGGTTGGCACGAATAGATTGACACAAATAGCACATTCGGTAGTCCAACCCACTGAGACAGCTTTCATGCCTGGAAGACACATACTAGAAGGGGTAGTCGTCCTGCATGAAACGTTGCATGAAATTCATACAAAGAAAGTCGTCGGGGTTATATTTAAGGTGTATTTTGAGAAGGCGTATGATAAGGTCAAATGGCCATTTCTTCAACCGGCCTTATGTATGAAGGGGTTCAACGAACCCTTAAGGGATCAGATGGATGCCTTCATTCAGAAAGGTAGTGTTGGGATTAATGTTAATGATGACATAGGTCATTATTTTCAGACTCATAAAGGATTGAGACAGGGAGACACCATGTCTCTAGTCTTGTTCAACATAGTAGCAGATATTATGGCAAACCTTATTGTTCGGGCTAAAGAGAATGGCCAAGTAGGAGGACTAGTCCCACACCTTGTAGAGGGGGGGGGTGGTGTCCATACTACAATACGCGGATGACACAATCATATTCATGGAACACGATATCGCAAAAGCTAGGAATATGAAGTTGGTACTTTGCCTATTTGAACAATTGTCTGGACTAAAAATAAATTTTAACAAAAGCGAATTGTTTTGTTTTGGGAGAGCAAAACAGGAACAAGACGCTTACATGCAACTATTCAGATGTGAAATGGGATCATTGCCATTTAGTTACTAGGAATTCCCATTCATCATAGACGACTGACGAACAGGGAATGGAAATGTATTGAAGGTAGATTCGAAAAAAGACTAGGTTGCCGGAAGGGCAAGCTAATGTCTTATGGAGGACGGATGGTGCTGATAAACTCGGTTTTAACAAGCCTGCCGATGTCCCTGCTATCTTTCTTTGAAGTACCGATAGGTGTACGGAAAGGACTAGACTTTTATCGATCTCGTTTCTTCTGGCAATGTGATGAAGCTAAGAAGAAATATAGATTGGCAAAGTGGGATATTATTTGTAGATCCAAGGACCAAGGGAGTCTTGGTATTGAGAATTTAGAAGTGAAGAATAGATGCCTGCTTAGCAAATGGCTATGCAGGCTATCTACGGAGACCGAAGGGATGTGGATACAAATCTTGAGAAATAAGTATTTACAGTCCAAGACTTTGGCCCAGGTTGCTGCTAGACCTAATGACTCACCTTTTTGGAAGGGGTTAATGAAGATGAAGGTAACCGTTTTCCAGCAGGTGAAGTTTTTAGTTGGCAATGGTACCACGGCCAGATTCTGGGAGGACACGTGGCTTGGGGAAATGCCTCTAGCTTTGCAATACCCTACCTTATATAATATTGCACAACGGAAGGAAGATTACGATTGCTAGAGTATTACAGTCGGTACCTCTAAAATTCAGTCGATCACTAGTGGGAGAACGCTGGAATTCCTGGCTGCATTTGGTCAGACGATTGATGAATGTTCAATTATCTGACCAGCCAGATCACGTTCACTGGAAATTAGCTACGAACGGTATTTTCTCAATGAAGTCGATGTACCTGGATTTAATTAACTCTAGGCCTATTTCGATATCTTCGCACATTTGGAAGATTAAAATGCCACTTAGAATTAAAATTTCCATGTGGTTTGTACACAAGGGAGTGGTACTAACCAAAGATAATTTGATAAAACGAAGGGTAGGCAGTCCAAAATGTTATTATTGTGATTAAAATGAAACAATAAGACACCTCTTTCTTGATTGCCCCCTAGCAAAACTGTTAGGGCACACTGTTCATATGGCCTTCAATATTAATCCACCAATGAACATTAATACGATATTCGGAACGTGGCTCAATGGAGTGGACGTAACTATAGCGAATCATATCCGGATTGGAATAACTGCATTATTTTGGGCTATATGGAACACTAGAAATGACGTGATATTTAATAGCAAGATCTTCAATCATTTTTTGCAGGTTATCTACAGAACCACGGCCTGGATCCGTACATAGTCGTTACTCAATCATGCGGACTCCAGGGAGCATATGGCTATTGGGAGCAACCGGTGGGAGACGGTCGCACGGGCTATCTTCAGCCGATTTGGATGGTGAGCTAATAATAGGCTAGGTGTATAGGCATCGTAGCCTACTTTTGGTTTCACCGGATGTGGCAATTTTTTTATCTTTCCTTGCACTTGTTATTACGCTCAGATTGTGAGCACTTTGCAGATCTAAGACTTTATACTTGAATTTTTAATAATATGATTGCATGCATCGATTGATGCAGAGGCCGGGGGCTTCGTTCCTCCTCCAAAAAAAAAATCAAGCAATTTCCGCAAGAGGACCAAGTCAAAGGGAAGCTGGTGCTTTCACTGGACGGTGTACGCCTTGCTCCAAACCAAGTGAAAAAGCAACATCCGTGTGAAGCAGAGATGCAACGCTGGTCAGGACCGCCGGATGGTCGCTGCTAATCGTACTGCTGGGTGTGGTATAGTGCTGCGGGACGGCCATGGTGAAATTATTTCCACAGCATGCCGGCAGCTCTTTGCATGTTATAACGCCCTTGATGCCGAACTAGAGGCATGCAAAGAAGGCCTCGCGCTTGCATTGGAGCGCACGACCTGCCCCATCCAGGTTGAGTTGGACTGCTCGGAAGCAGTGGTGATGCTACATGCCACACATGACCATTGTGAGTGAAATTCAGATGTTAAAAGTTGATAGGGACATCTCAGTTACTCTTATTAGCCGTATCAAAAATAAAGTTAGTCATACTCTAGCTGCATACGGGCATTGTACTCTTCGGACTGCGGTATGGTTAGGAGGAGGTACGGACGAAATTGTAAACTTGTGCAAGGATGATGCACCACCTTAAGTAATGAGATTTTCCTTTCCACCCGCAAAAAAAAAAAAAAAAAAAAAAAAAAAAAAAAAAACCTGCAGCGACTCTAAGACGGCCGACTCTAAGTACTGTATTTTATTTCTTTCCTCTTATTTTGTTTGGTGGCGATGGTTAGGTGATTGAACTTTCAGTTGAGCCTGCCTTTTTACAATTCTGCGTGTAGATGCCACATAGGACTAGGCGGGGATCATTTTTTTTTCGAAACGGTCTAGGCGGGGATCATGAGTGAAACTAGCTATTCCCTAAATAAGAGCCCCTTTGCGCCATAGTCACAATAGTCATTGTCGTGGTTGCGGGTCAAATTTACCTGAGTCTTGATGATCTTTAGTTCTCCTTTGAATTATCCATGGGGCCTTTGATGTTTATGCTCCAGCGGAGAAATGTTCAACCTTCTAGAGGAAACCAGGTTGGCAATGGCGTCGAGTGGAAGGGTTGCTTTCCACAAACAGTGGAAAAGAGGCCTCCAGAATTTTTTCTACATTTTCTTGGACTTTTCCATGTTTCTTTCCAAGTTCGGGTGAATTTTCCTGACTTTTGGGCATTCCTTGCCTATTTTTTTGGTGAACTAGATGATGCCCCGCACGTTGTTGCGGAAATATTTTGCAAAAAATTCCATTGAAATTCACCGCATGAAACATGAATAATTTGAGTAATAATATAAGATCTAAAAGTAATAATACATACTAGTTATTATGTTTGATTATTGTATAGTTGCAAATTATTTATCAAATATGAATAACATAATGAAATGAAAATTCGCATGTATGTTTGCATGTTTACATGAGTATTTTTTCATACATGTGTTGCATGATGTTGTGGTATGCTTGCATGAGTGAAATAAATAGGTTAGTGGGAGTGTGCCTTTTTTGAATGCATGATGTTTTCACGGAAGCGGAAATCATGAAGAGTTCGTTGTAATATGTTACATCGATACAGTCTTCACCATTTCTCCATGCGATTTTCGATTTGATTTAAGGGTTTTTGTGTAATACACAATATGGTGGCACGGTAGTTGGAAATTGTTCCAAACAAGATACTGTGGCGAATTCTATAACAAAGGCTAAGTATGTTGACGCTTAAGAAGCGACAAAGAAGTTGTTGAATCATATAGTTCATTCATGAACTTAGTATGGTTCCAAGATGGCTTTGGTCTATGGGACACTATTGCAGATAGTTGCTCCATAGCTCAGTCTAAGGAATCAGGTTTCGACCAATGATTTACACATATGCAAAGCCAAGTCCACACAAAATATGAATTTTGTGAAAGCGTGAAAACGCGAGGATATGCAAAGTTACACACGGAGCTGAAGTCGTCAGATCCGTTGGACATCAGGCTATACCACAAGCGAAGCATATTTTACAACAGTATGCCATAGGTGTAAAGTGCATTAGCATTGACTAGATTATTGACTCTAGTGCAAGTGGGAGTCTGTAGGAGATATGCCCTAGAGGCAATAATATATGTTATTGATTATCTCCCTGTTCATAATTAGGTTTATGTTCCATGCTATAACTGCTATGGTTCTCGAGTCTACAATAACCACGAGGCTCGGAGGAAGACTCATATGCACGTGTGGAATAATAAATGGTAAAATGTATTCCTAGTCTGGCCTCTAAGACTGGCTCAAGTATTGCATGATGATCCTGTTTTCCTGATCATGGGCATGGCTATGCCGGCAATTTTGAGGGCACAATGTTAGAAGAACATTTGTGTTGAATCGACCCGAATTGATGTTATGCTATGAGATTCATTCGTCATAAGTTAATGGTTTATAACATAGAGATGGTTAATGTTTGCATGATTCCTTAGACCATGAGAGTATCGAGTTTCTTCATGCTTGCTTCATGAACTTTGGGGTTTGTTAAACGTCATCCGTAAATGGGTGGCTATTACGGCGGCTTACGGGTTCATGGAAAAGTATGTCAAGTAACTTGATAGCTCAAGATTGGGATTTGCTCCTTCGACGATGGAGAGATATCTCTGGGCCCTCTCGGTGTTACGGTATCCATCATCGTCTGGCCAGACACAGGGTGATTTGATCACAGGGATGCCGGAACACGGGAACGAGAAAAGAGAACAATACCGGCAACGAGGTAACTGGCATAGTGGACAAGTTGTTGATCCACGGGGATGCCAACGTTTCTCACCTCGGGTATTTGTAACATATCGCGAAGCAACAGGAATAGCACACGGCAACTGGAAGTTCGCTCGAATATTCATTCGTGTGGGTATAGGGGTCAATATGGGTGTCCACGGCTCCGATGTTGATCATTGATCGGAAGGGGTTCCGGGTCATGTCTATGCTTCACCGAACCTATAGGGTCACACGCTTAAGGGTCATCTGTCTGTTGAATACTAGACAGGGAGTCTGAGAGAAAATCACCGAAAAAGTTTCGGACGCCGGAAAAGTTTCGGACAGCAGAAAAGTTCCGCAGAGAGGTCACCGGATGAGTTCCGGTGAAACTGAAAAGTTGTTTCAGGGGATACCAAAAAGTCAAATTGGTTTTGGCACATGCCTGATAATTCTTGGAGGATGCCAGAATCATTCTGGAAACTTTCTGGAATTTTCCAGGTGAAAACCGGAAATGTTCCGGAGCTGCCGAAACCGCTTCAGATGCTTTTTGCAGATGAAAATCACTTATCCGAAATTGTTGCGGATGGCATTGAAAATTATTTTGGTGGGTACTGGAAATTTTCTAAGCCCACATCAATATTTTCAGTTCGACCAGACGCTGAAAAATGTCGTCGCGAATAGTGAAAGTGTTTTTTGGGATATTTTTGGAAAAGTGCCTTTTGGGATATTTTTCCAAAAGGCTTCTAGAAGGTATGGATGGATGGGGACCACCTTGGGGGGGGCCCCACAAGGGTTGTGGCCGGCCAAGAAGGGGGCTCCAACTTGGAGCCCCACTTGCCCACTTGCTTTCCCATTTTGCCCTTAGAAAGTGTTTCCTTCATGAGCAAGTTTTGGTATTTTTGAAATGCCCATCCTACCCCTTGGTTTTCCTATAAATAGGAGGTGAGGGGGCTGCCCAAACCTCATTCCTTACTCTCATACACAAGCCATGCATGATCTGGCATTCTCTCTCCCTCCCAGCGAAATAGTTTCGTAGAGCCGAAAGGCTGTCTGGGTTCCGGCAGGAACTAGTTCTGGACGGCGAAGCCCTGCCGGATAGATGACACCGTATGTGTGCAACTCTGTAGAGAGATCGTAGTTTCGGTCTTAGTTCGTGAGTGCCTCCCGAAGGGCTGTCCGTGTGACCGTCCGAGTTTTGGAGGTCCTCCCGAAGGGCTGTCCGAGTGACAGTCCGAGTTTCGGAGGTCCTCCCGAAGGGCTGTCCGCGACACCGTCCGGGGGACTGTCCGACCGCCTCCCGGAGGGCTGTCCGCGGGGCAGATGAGGGTATACATCCTCGCGGTTGGGAGGTTGTAAATCCTAGCTGCGGTGATCTGCACTGCCGTTCGTCATCGACTCTACTTCCGCTGCGCTACGAGTCGGTAACGAAAATGATCAAACCTTGTATGCAGTCTCCATAGTGGTCCTGGGCTGGTGCGTAGGTCGAATTTTTTTTGTTTTCTGCTGCGTTACCCTACATCCATTGCAATCCCATTCCAGCTGGCTATGCTCGTGTCGGGGTTGATGAAGTGATGTCAGGATATCACGAGCTACAACTTGACATTCTTGGAGGTGATGAGGAGAGAACACTAGGAGAGGCCATACATCGTATCATTCTATGGAAAAAGGATTGCATCGTCTTTCCAAGGCCACCGACTCCTCCTCCTCCAAGTCCACCGCCACGTCAGTCGACTCCTCCTCCTCCAAGTCCGGCACCGCGTCAGCCGACTCCTCCTCCAAGTCCGGCACGGCGTCAGCCAACTGCTCCTCCTCCAAGTCCACTGGCACCGCGTCAGCCGACTCCTCCTCCAAGTCCGGCACGGCGTCGGCGTCAGCCGACCCCTCCTCCTTCAAGTCCGACACCGCGTCAGCCTAAGCAACAGCGGAAGAGAGAGGCCGCAGCTACGACGGCTAGCGGTACAACAGGCAAGAAATTCAAATATGGTCCAAACCTCAAGCCTCTTCCGAAGTTGCCATACCACCTGACTCCTGAGGAACTCGACATCGCAGTGGATGCCAAAGTGAAGGCCCATTTTGGACCGAAACCGCCCCCGCCGCCAAAGGAGAAAGTACCTGAGCATGTCTCACAACACTTTATTGATATGGCTCAACCGGCTGACAATCAGACGGACTCCGACTATGTGTGGTCTATCAAGAAGTCATATTTGGCAGGACAAAAGGAGTCGAGCTCGAGCTCGAGCCAAGCAGTTGGCAAAAAAAGCGGGAAAACTATTCCCCAGCTGGGAGAACAGGCAGTGCAATCGATCCCTCCGCTCATTGTACAAACACCTGTGAGTACCGCCGATCGGCTGGTAATAACCGAAGATTATAAAAGGCAGGCTAAAGAGGCCGGTGTCACTTTTGAACAACTCCTAGGCCTTGAGGAAATCCCCGGGATTAAAGAAGAGGAGGTAAAATACCAATATGTCCGCGGCAAACCTCTGGTCAAGCCTGACGGTGTCAAGCTTCTACCAATGAGAATGTACGATTTGCATACGTGGTACATGCAAGAAACAACAAATACCAATGAAGAGTCCCTCATGGTGAAAGTCAAGAGAAAGCATTACTTCCATAAAAAAGATGTGTGGATTCATTATTCAGAGTTGTTTCAGTTATTCAATCAAGACGCACTCGACAAATCTATCGTCAGTTGCTATTGTCTGTAAGTGATTTCTTTCTGTAATTTAAGTCTCTAGCTAGCTAGCTGTGCTCTCATTCATTACCTGTAATTATCCTCACTATATTCTTTTCTGTGGTATTATGCAGAATGAAGATGTATGAAATGAAAAAAGCTGGACGCTATGACATTGGGTTCATTGACCCAAATACGGTTAATCAGGCGATATGAGAAGATCAATATTCGAGAAAAGACACAGAGAGATTCCTGCTAGAGTTTTTGAAGCAACTAAACACCCAACCAGAAATACTACTTCCTTACAACTTCGGGTGAGTGTTACTATATCTTGTACTACAAATTCTATTTTTTGCTTAATTACTAGATGTTAATAAGTGTAGTTGATGAGTTATGCACGTGCCCGCTTATTTATACAAAACGTGTGCGCATGCAGTTACCACTGGATCTCGTTAATCATTGAAGTTAACAAGGCAAAAGTTGAAGTACTGGACTCACTATATAAGAATCCATCCGAATACGCAACCGTGAGGGGGGTGGTCGACAGGTAATTTCAATCATTATCGCACTATGTCGGCCTCTTTACTTCATTTCCTGATATCAAGTAGTTAATGACTCCTTTATTCATTTTCTTTGCCGGCGGGCAGGGCTTGGGCCAAGTTCGTCAAACAGGTCCCAAGCGTCTGAAAACAAAAGCTGACATGGGTGCGACCCAAGGTAATTAAGTAGTACTAGCTAGCTACGTCCGTGCATCTCTTTAATTCTAGTTTCAATACCATTATCATGCTTGATTAATTATTACTTGATTGAATTTTATTCTTGTAAAGTGCATGAAGCAGGAGCAGGGAAATGCTTTATGCGCATACTACGTTTGCGAGAACATTCGCATGATCACATCTGAAAGGAGCAGAAACGGAAGAAATCTTTGGGTACGACGTTTGCCAGAACACTATCCATAATTTTTTTATCATGATCTAGCTAATATATATACACACAACTAATATATTCATCTTGATCTCCTGATTATAGCTGACGGAGATGCGGGGCCAGCTCCTACCAACGGCTCGCGTACGAGCAATTCAAGAGGAAATAACTGGATTTCTGGTCAACCAGGTCATAGATCCAAAGGAGAATACCATTACAAGATCAAAAAGTAATGCCTGCATATATGTAAGGATCCGCAAATTGTAGGAGAAATTGTATATACCAAATTGTATATATATATATGTATGTGAATGGTCGTCGTACGATAAATTCGATGACATATATATATATATATATATATATATATATATATATATATATATATATATATATATATATATATATATATATATATATATATATATATATATATATGATCGGTTCTACGAGAAATTCTATTTATATATATGCACAACGTGTAAAGTATGTAGTAGCGTAATATATGTTTGAAATGAAAAATAATTAAATGGAAAACACAAAATTAAAAGGAAAAATAAACCATAATTAATTCATAAACCCCTAAAGGATTAAAAGGAAAAATAAACCAAAATTAAAAGAATTAAATACTTTTAGTCCCGGTTGGTATTACCGACCGGGACTAAAGGTCCCCCAGCCCACGGCGCCGGCAGGTGCCACGTGGTGGGCCTTTAGTGCCGGGCCGTGTTGAACCGGGATTAAAGGGGGGGGGGGGCTTTAGTCCCCACCCTTTAGTGTCGGTTGGAGAACCGGCACTAAAGGCCCTTATGAACCGGCACTATAGGCCGATTCTACACTAGTGATACGAAAAGGACTAGACTTTTATCGATCTCGTTTCTTCTGGCAATGTGATGAAGCTAAGAAGAAATATAGATTGGCAAAGTGGGATATTATTTGTAGATCCAAAGACCAAGGGAGTCTTGGTATTGAGAATTTAGAAGTGAAGAATAGATGTCTGCTTAGCAAATGGCTATGCAGGCTATCTACGGAGACCGGAGGGATGTGGATACAAATCTTGAGAAATAAGTATTTACGGTCCAAGACTTTGGCCCAGGTTGCTGCTAGACCTAATGACTCACCTTTTTGGAAGGGGTTAATGAAGATGAAGGTAACCGTTTTCCAGCAGGTGAAGTTTTTAGTTGGCAATGGTACCACGACCAGATTCTGGGAGGACACGTGGCTTGGGGAAATGCCTCTAGCTTTGCAATACCCTACCTTATATAATATTGCACAACGGAAGAAAGATTACGATTGCTAGAGTATTACAGTCGGTACCTCTAAACATCCAATTCAGCCGATCTCTAGTGGGAGAACGCTGGAATTCCTGGCTGCATTCGGTCAGACGATTGATGAATGTTCAATTATCTGACCAGCCAGATCACGTTCACTGGAAATTAGCTACGAACGGTATTTTCTCAATGAAGTCGATGTACCTAGATTTAATTAACTCTAGGCCTATTTCGATATCTTCGCACATTTGGAAGATTAAAATGCCAATTAGAATTAAAATTTCCATGTGGTTTGTACACAAGGGAGTGGTACTAACCAAAGATAATTTGATAAAACGAAGGGTAGGCAGTCCAAAATGTTATTATTGTGATTAAAATGAAACAATAAGACACCTCTTTCTTGATTGCCCCCTAGCAAAACTGTTAGGGCGCACTGTTCATATGGCCTTCAATATTAATCCACCAACGAACATTAATACGATATTCGGAACGCGGCTCAATGGAGTGGACGTAACTATAGCGAGTCATATCCGGATTGGAATAACTGCATTATTTTGGGCTATATGGAACACTAGAAATGACATGATATTTAATGGCAAGATCTTCAATCATTTTTTGCAGGTTATCTACAGAACCACGGCCTGGATCCGTACGTAGTCGTTACTCAATCATGCGGACTCCAGGGAGCATATGGCTATTGGGAGCAACCGGTGGGAGACGGTCGCACGGGCTATCTTCAGCCGATTTGGATGGTGAGCTAATAATAGGCTAGGTGTATAGGCATCGTAGCCTACTTTTGGTTTCGCCGAATGTGGCAATTTTTTATCTTTCCTTGCACTTGTTTTTACGTTATTGTGAGCACTTTGCAGATCTAAGACTTTATACTTGAATTTTTAATAATATGATTGCATGCATCGATTGATGCAGAGGCCGGAGGCTCCGTTCCTCCTCCAAAAAAAAAAATTCAAGCAATTTCCGCAAGAGGACCAAGTCAAAGGGAAGCTGGTGCTTTCACTGGACGGTGTACGCCTTGCTCCAAACCAAGTGAAAAAGCAACATGCGTGTGAAGCAGAGATGCAACGCTGGTCACGACCGCCGGATGGTCGCTGCTAATCGTACTGCTGGGTGTGGCATAGTGCTGCGGGACGGCCATGGTGAAATTATTTCCACAGCATGCCGGCAGCTCTTTGCATGTTATAACGCCCTTGATGCCGAACTAGAGGCATGCAAAGAAGGCCTCGCGCTTGCATTGGAGCGCACGACCTGCCCCATCCAGGTTGAGTTGGACTGCTCGGAAGCAGTGGTGATGCTACATGCCACACATGACCATTGTGAGTGAAATTCAGATGTTAAAAGTTGATAGGGACATCTCAGTTACTCTTATTAGCCGTATCAAAAATAAAGTTACTCATACTCTAGCTGCCTACGGGCATTGTACTCTTCGGACTGCGGTATGGTTAGGAGGAGGTACGGACGAAATTGTAAACTTGTGCAAGGATGATGCACCACCTTAAGTAATGAGATTTTCCTTTCCACCCGCAAAAAAAAAAAAAAAAAAAAAAAAAAAAAAAACCTGCAGCGACTCTAAGACGGCCGACTCTAAGTACTGTATTTTATTTCTTTCCTCTTATTTTGTTTGGTGGCGATGGTTAGGTGATTGAACTTTCAGTTGAGCCTGCCTTTTTACAATTCTGCGTGTAGACGCCACATAGGACTAGGCGGGGATCATTTTTTTTTTCGAAACGGTCTAGGCGGGGATCATGAGTGAAACTAGCTATTCCCTAAATAAGAGCCCCTTTGCGCCATAGTCACAATAGTCATTGTCGTGGTTGCGGGTCAAATTTACCTGAGTCTTGATGATCTTTAGTTCTCCTTTGAATTATCCATGGGGCCTTTGATGTTTATGCTCCAGCGGAGAAATGTTCAACCTTCTAGAGGAAACCAGGTTGGCAATGGCGTCGAGTGGAAGGGTTGCTTTCCACAAACAGTGGAAAAGAGGCCTCCAGAATTTTTTCTACATTTTCTTGGACTTTTCCATGTTTCTTTCCAAGTTCGGGTGAATTTTCCTGACTTTTGGGCATTCCTTGCCTATTTTTTTGGTGAACTAGATGATGCCCCGCACGTTGTTGCGGAAATATTTTGCAAAAAATTCCATTGAAATTCACCGCATGAAACATGAATAATTTGAGTAATAATATAAGATCTAAAAGTAATAATACATACTAGTTATTATGTTTGATTATTGTATAGTTGCAAATTATTTATAAAATATGAATAACATAATGAAATGAAAATTCGCATGTATGTTTGCATGCTTACGTGAGTATTTTTTCATACATGTGTTGCATGATGTTGTGGTATGCTTGCATGAGTGAAATAAATAGGTTAGTGGGAGTATGCCTTTTTTGAATGCATGTTGTGTGATGAGGTCGCATGTTTGGATGTTAAGAAAAATAGGTTAGTGGGGCTAGCTATTTAGATATAGAAGATTCTCTGAATTTCTCGAGCATTTCTATAATTTTCCACGGGCTCTTCCGCAATCTTTGACCAACTACAACAAACTTTTTTTTTAGGGAAGCCAACTACAACTATTGGACACAACAAATTAGCAAATAGCTATTACAGACAATTAAGTGGTCGGTGTCACCCTCTCTGTCTTCTCTCTGCATGGTGCACTCAAGTAGGAGAAGAAAAGTCTAGTCATAGAAACGTGACAGTCTCGATAGAGAAACACACGATAGGAAGGTGTGATGTCTGGCCTCCTCGGTAGCACTCCGATGGACTAGCTTCCTTGTCCAGCCTCACATGGTTTGATATGCCTGCACCTCTGGACACACAATAACACAAAACGTGTTTCCATTTCACTATGATTCCCAGTCACGTACAAATAAATGTGATATCATTCTAGCAATACGAATATAATTTCTATTTCAACTTCCAGGTCTTGCAGAACCACATGGTAGGATAACAATCAATTTATTTATTTTCCGCAAATGACCCACTTCTGCCCCGGATTTAATGCAGCTGACCTGTAAAAGTTTTTAAAGTAATAAGATAACATGCTTGTATGTTGTTTTTTGGCAGGACTTTTGTCTTTCGTGGGTATAAAATATATCATATTACTTTAAAAACTTTTACAGGTAACAGTGAAAAAAAATCTTTTTGAAACTTGGAACTACCAATAAAAAGAAAAATTGGAAATACCAATTTCCATTTCTTTCTAATTCCAGGCTCCATGGAGCTCGGTGCGAAAACGCCACACTCCTTACAATTATCGTCCTATTTCCTAGTTGTTTTCCTTGGACTCACGGGCTAACTGTAACCTCATACTGATCAAACGCGCTCCAGCGCGCACAAGGGCACCCATGCTAGGGTTTCCACTGCCTCCTTCCGCGCAGCCACCGACCTACCTTGACTCTTGTGGCTTCAGAGCCACGGAGGCGCGGTGGATCCCAATCATTGCCAGCGGAAGTGTTATGTTTTTAGTATTTTTTTTAGTTTTGATAGGGTTTGTGTCGTGCTAAGGAAGGTGAGACGGTAGCGACTTTTTGAAGATGGAATATGGTTCTCTCCATCTAGCCCCTGTCCCAGTGGTGCTTCGGGCACTCATGCTAGGGTTTCCGCTGCCTCCTGCCGCGCAACCATCGGCCTACCTTGACTCATGTGGCTTTAGGGCCACGAAGGCACGGTGGATCCCAGTCATTGCCGGCGGAAGTGCTCTGTTTTTAGTTTTTCTAGTTTTGGTAGGGTTTGTGTCCTGCTAAGGAAGGTGGGAAGGCGGCGACTTTCTGAAGATGGAATAATGGTTCTCTCCGCCTAGCCCCTGTCCCAGTGGTGCTTCTAGCGTCATCGGTGGGCGTGTGGAGGTTTGTGTCTGGTGGATCTCGCGGGATTCGGTCGGTGTTTCTTTTCGGCGACTCCACTTGGATCCAGTCTTCGTTCATCTATGTTCATGTGTCTATAGGTTGGATCATTCTGATCTACGGTTCTATTCATCAACGGAGGTTGCTGTTCTGGTGCTCTGGTTCTCTGGGGCATTAGCACTGCAGCTTCCTGACTGTCTACTACAGCAAGGTTTTCCGAGCTCCGGTGATGGATGGCCGATAATGGCGGCACGGCTTCGGCTCGCTCTAGTGCTTGTAGTCGTCGCTAGGTGGTCTACGGACCTGAAAGTAACTTTTACTTCTGGTGTTCTTTGTACTACCTTGACATTTGGTCAATAGATCGGAAGTTTTTCCCGCAAAAAAGAAAAAGAACTGTAGCCTCATGTGTTGTTTCGCAAAAATAAATGCATGAGGCTTTTAGAGGTCACATATTTCTTCAACAGTTGATTGGCTCTCTCGCTACGCCTACGCTGGTACCACTAGCTCTATCCGAATATAAAGGGTCTAATACATATTTTGAGATATAGTTTTACCATCCGAAAGAGCATGGTGCCACCATGTTTAGTTTTGGTAATTGATGACAGTCCCTATGAACAAATGGTGGAATTGAGTTATATTTAAAGAATTTGTCCAAAAACATTGCTTCAAGACCATTTGTTGGTTTCAAGGTTATTAAAAGAAGTTTATTGCACACATGTCTTGAAGAAGGGGATTGTGTGGACATTTATGTTAACTTGAAGACATCATCTTTATGAAGCGAGAATACAAGATACGAGGTTGATCAAGACTAAGTCAAAGAATGAATCAAGGTGATCAACACACAAAGCGTAGAGGTTGTATCGAGTGGGATGAGGTGATCCCATGGTATGGTAAGTATTGTCCATTACGCTTTATGTACTAATTAACCCAGTCTATGTTAGAGTTTTTTGTGAGGTTAGGTATGTTTTCATGGGTATATATGCATCAAAAATAAGATATCATATATAACCCATAAAGAATGACATCAAGTGGTGATCATCAAGATTGTCATATGTAAGTTCAAGTGGAGCATCATGAAAAAATCACATGCTTAAAGCTTGCCGTCTACTGTGATGACAATAGATATGTGAAGATGTGCCGAAGAAAGGCTCATCCATAATGGAGTACGGCGAAGCAATCTGCTAGTGTTCGTGGACCTGACAGGTAGGAGCTTGTGTTGCACGCAAAGAAGACATCGTTTGTTTGACGTTGCGCCGTCAGCTAGGTAGCTACTGTACTAGCTGGTCTGAAAAATCTGATCCATCCAGAAGATGGGGCTGCTGTCCAACACCCCGGTGCACCACGCCGTGCCGGACGAGTACGTCCTGCCGCCGGAGATGCGCCCCGAAACCGAGGAGCTCGTCGATCCCACCGTCACCCTGCCTGTCATAGACCTCGCCGCCGGCCACCGCCGCCACCTCGTCGTCAACGAGATCATCAAGGCCGGCAAAGAGTTCGGCTTCTTCCAGGCACGCACGCACGCACGCACCACAAGAATTGTTTGTTTATTATATCTGTGCCACTCAGCTATATATTGATTGATTTTGGAGCCAGCCGGCACTCCATGGATGGATGTGTTGTTGCAAACACAGGTTGTGAACCATGGCGTGGGCGAGGAGGTGGTCGGGGCGTTCCGGTCGGCGGCGGCGGAGTTCTTCGCGATGCCGGCGGAGGAGAAGCTCCCCTACTACTCGGACGACGTGAGCAAACCGTTCCGCGTCGACACCAGCACCACCTACGTCCTCGACCGTAGCCGGTACTGGCGCGACTACCTCCAGCTGCAGTGCTTCCCCGTTGAGAGGTTCTCGCAGGACTGGCCGGCCGCCTTGGTGCCCAGCCTGGCCGCGTACGCCACAGCGGTGCAGACGCTGGCCGGCACGCTGCTGGGGCTCATCGCCGAGGGGCTCGGGCTGGAGGAGAGCTTCTTCGGCGGCGAGCTGAGCGGCGGCGGGACGGTGATGAACGTGAACTGGTACCCGCCGTGCCCGGACCCGAGCCTGACGCTGGGCCTGCTGCCGCACTGCGACCGACCACTCCTGACCGTGCTGTCGCAGGGCGACGTTAGCGGCCTCCAGGCCAAGCACAAGGGGCGGTGGATCGCCGTGCAGCCCGTCCCAAACGCTTTCGTCATCAACTTGGGCCACCTGATGGAGGTCAGAAATGAGCGAGAATCGATCTTCAATTCCTGATCGGTGATTTGGTATCTAGTGTAACTGCATGCGTGTCGTGCGTTCGTGTGTGGTGTGCAGATCGTGACGAACGGGTTGCTTCAGAGCGTAGAGCACCGCGCAGTGAACAGCTCCAGTGCGGCGAGGCTGTCGGTGGTGACCATCATGTTGCCGGACATGGACTGCCGCATCGAGCCCGCGCCGGCGCTGCTGATGGAGGAGGAGCAGGCCAAGTTCAGGCCGTTCCTCTTCCGGGAGTTCAACGAGGCGTACGCAGCCGCCGCAGCCAATCGGGAGGACGTGCTCCAGCGCTTCAGGATCCACCCTGCGGGTACTGGTACAATGGAGTGACCGCCTACTTGCTTTGGTTCCAGCCATTAACGGCACTGCTTGCTGTGATTCACTTGACAATTAATCTCCAATAAACTTTTCTTAATTTATTTTTAGTTTGGTGGTGTCTTATAAGTTGTTTCTCCTCCCTTCAACCTTTTTGTTTCTGTATGGTAATTCACTGTTTCAGAATATCGTTTTTATTTTTATTAAATCTATAAATATTGGGTTTGTCTAAGGCAAATCTAGACGTGATCTAAGTATAGCACATCCAAGTGACTCAATCAAACATAAGAAGAAAAAAGAAAAAGGAAAAATAAAATATCTGCACGAATCATCAGGTAAAATGACGAAAAAGGGTCTCCCCGCTTTATATATAAAGCAACCATCACCGAACAAGCCAAACCAGCCGATACAAATACACACACGGACACCACACCACACACACCCTAGGTTGGCTACAAGGACGCTGAAAACAACAACACCACCCCAATAAACTCCTAGCAAACATCAGATGAAACACAAAGCACTACTACGAAGTCGTCGGAGCCTCAACCGTGGGAGAACCACCGCGAAGAGGAGAAGCCGTGTATGACGAACAATGGGCTCCAAGGCGGCACCTTCAGCAAGGGAACGGCACCGTAGCGTCGCCACCGCCCGATCCAAGGATTAGGGTTTCCCTCGGAGCACCACGGCGACAGATGAGATGCGCGACGGTGCCATCAAGAAGGGGCCAACGCCAGAACGTCGCCACCGCCGGCCTGTCAAGACAGAACAGATTTTCACCCCGGCCAACACACACCGGCACCGGGTTGGGTTACGGACAATCGTAACGCCGCCATTGAACAATACATCACGGTCAACACGCCGCCCACACGGCCATGGCGACCGGACAGCGCCGGCCGAGCCGCGTGCTCCGCCCATAAGCACCCCGGCTTCCATCAACTGGGCCGCCGACACGGCATCCGAGCCCCACCCTCATCCATGGGTACACCAAACCAATGTAGCCGGCCGGAACGGAGCAGAAGACCCTTCCACCCCAAAGTGACACCTTGGCAGGGTTGATGCCCTCGGCGACCAGATCTGGGCCAGGGGAACTCCAACAGCCACCCGCAGCAGGCGCCAGATGCCACGGAGGGGCACCCTGCCGCCTCCGGCAGGCCTCGCGCGCACCCACGCCGCACCATGTAGCCACCCCAGCCGGACGAGTCCGTAGCTAAAACCGTAGAAGAGGTACGGAGCTCACCCCAAGTCCATCCCAGACGAACCGCCGCCGGAGCATGTCCCGACGTTGTCGCGGGAAGACTAGGCCGACCACGAGGTTGCAGCCACGCCGCTACAAGCCCCACCACACCAAGCCCCGGATGGGCCTCCGCCACCAACCCCCGCGATGCCCTCCACCACCAGGGACCAGATCCGGGAGGATCTGGCCGGAGGCGCGCCGGCCCGCCACCACCAGATCTGGTCTTGCCGCAGCCGCTGCGCCGCAGACGTCTGCCCAGCCGCCGTCATGACGCCACCAGGCGTCCTCGCCGTCATCCTGGAGCTGCGCCGCCGTCCCCGCCATAGGCCAGCGCCCCCAGACGAGCGGCCACCCCGCGCCGGCCGTGGATCCCGTGTGGAGGGGAAAAGGAGGCCCCGCCGCCGCCCTTGCCGGTCGGGCTTTGCCCAGCGGCACTGCTGGACGGCGGCGAGCGAAGGGGGGCGTGAGAGGAGAAGAGGAGAGGTGGGAGGATACCCCCACCCTCCCCCCCCCCCCTGGCGCTCGCGGGAGGGCGAGAGCTCCTTTTTATATTGAGTGATGGCCGGCCATCTTCAAGTAAAATCAATGGTATAGGACTTAGATGTGCAATACTTAAGTCACATCTAGATGTGTTTTAGCAAACCCGCTAAGGAGCATCTACAACTGGACCCCTCATATCCGTCTCAAACGGCCGGGCAGGCCGACCGGTCACTGACCAGTCACAAAAAATCGACCCAGACGGACCTCTCAAACGGGCCTCAAACGCACGGCCTGACCGGCACCCCTCATATCCAGCATGAATATGGGGCGATATGGGGGCTGGCCCGCATCGACCCCAAATATATTCGTCCCAATCCGCTCGCCGGACCAAACCCTAACTACTTCACTCCACTCCCCTTCACTCCCATCCGTCACCCAAGCTCACCTCCGGCGATCTCTGGCCTTCTCCGGCATGGCGGGCAGCGGATCCGAGTCCTTCACCTCCAGATCCGTCGACCACGAGCTCATCCCACGCGGCCCCAAGGAGGAGTTGGCTATACGGCTTGCGTTCTGCCGCTCCTGAGAGGCGGCCGCCCTTCGGCAGCACTCCGACTCGCAACGTCAGGAATCCATTGCATCGGCACAGCCAGTGCCTGAATTTGGTGTCCCTGCCTCACCGGAGGCGGTGCGGTCCGTCTGGCGTCCAAACGCCATGGCGGACGCGTAACCCCTCCATTGGCGCGCCAAGGACACACCTTGGGCGTCCTCGGACGCTAACATGGCACGGCGTGCCCGTCATGCAAGGCAGCGGGCACAGGAGGCGGCGGAGGCCCAAGCGGCGGTGGACGTTGGAGAGGCGGAGTCGCACTCTCCAGTGCCCCATGCAATGCACGGGTGCGGGTGCCACAACCACGTCGTGCTCGACATCGTCTCCTCCAAGGAAAGATCGGTCATCGACCTGACATCCACCGGCACCGTTCGGCTCACGGGCTCTGACGAGGAAGAGTAGGGCATGTGAGACGGCGGGAGCTCGACTCCCATGAGCCGGCTAGTGTCCCATGTCCTACTCTACCTCGCCGGCGACCGGACCGTCACTGCGCAGCCGGCCGCCGGAGATGGGCACGGCGGAGCCGGACGAGCTCCGCTTAGCATTAGGTTTACGTTGCAAGTAATAATATGGATTTGAGGTTTCTAATATGAGGTGTCCGGTTATAGAATGCATTATTTGAGACGTGACCGGTCATTGTCTGCGGACGCGCCTTGATGTTTGAGGGATAGGATTTGCAAGTTATGGCTGTAGATGCTCTAAATATTACTATTATGCAACATGAAACAAAGTATCCAAAATCCATGAAATTTGAATGTGCCCCAATGCACGAAAAAGGGTTTCCCCGTTTTGTATTACAAAGCAACCAACCGATACAGCCAACAATAAATGATGTTACGGAAGCAGCACAATTACCCCCGATGCAAGCAAGATTATATCCTCCCGGCCCCTTGTGTCTCCCAAATCCATCACACGGGCGAGAGGAGAGCACACCATCTTTGACCATATCCAGCTGATTAAATTAAACCAGCTAGCATCATCTCGCTCTGCGTTGTGGCCACGTACGGCGATGGAGGCCTCAGCATCTGCGTGCCAGCACGGCGTCCGCATCGTGTCTCGGCGAATGGTGCGGCCGGCAAGCGACGGGGAGACGACGGCGAAACCAAAGTCGACTGAGACGACGGTGCACCTCACGCCGTGGGACCTGCAGATGCTCACCGTCGACTACATCCAGATGGGCGTCCTCCTGCCCCGGCCACCGACGCCGACGACGGCAGAGCACATGGTCGACCACCTCGCGCAGTCCTTGGCGCGCGCACTGGCACGTTTCTACCCCTACGCCGGCCGCCTCGCCACCGAGGAACACACCGATACCGGCAAAGGCGTCGTCACCGTTTCGCTGCAATGCACCGGGGACGGCGCCGAGTTCGTCCACGCCGTGGCGGCAGGCACAACCGTCGCCGACGTCGCTGGCTCGCTGCGCATCCCTCGCGTGGCCTGGTCCTTGTTCCCTCTCAACGGGCTGGTCGCCGCCGACGCCGCCGTGGCCAGCGCCAGCGGCTCCCGCGTCCCGGTCCTCGCCGCGCAGGTCACCGAGCTCGCCGACGGCGTGTTCGTGGGCATGTCGCTCAACCATGGCGTCGCGGACGGGACTGCGTTCTGGCACCTGTTCAACACGTGGTCCGAGATGAGCCGCAGCAGCGAGGGCGAGGCGATCACCACGCCGGAGCCCGTGCTGGAGCGGTGGTTCCCGGACGCCTGCCCGGTTCCGGTGCCGCTTCCATTCCCGACGCTCGATCACGCCGTGCGGCGGTTCCATGGCCCACCCGTGGAGGAATGCTTCTTGGCATTCTCCGCGGAGAGCATCAGGTGCCTCAAAGCGAGAGCCAACGCTGAGATATCATCAGGCACGGCGGCGACGGCCACCATTTCGTCGCTGCAGTCCCTGCTCGCGCACCTGTGGCTCGCCGTGACCCGCGCCCGGCGCCTCCGGCCGGAGCAGGAGACCTCCTACACGCTGGCGGTCAGTTGTCGGGGTCGAGTGAAGCGCGTGCCGCAGTTATACTCGGGCAACTCCATGGTGCGGTGCGCGACGGCGAAGGTGGCCGCCGGCGAGATCCTGCGCGGTGGTCTGGGTCCGACGGCGTGGCGGCTGAACCGCGCGGTGGCGTCGTGCGATGATGAGGCGGTCCTGGTGGCGTGCAGGTGGCACGTGGAGCCACGGTTCGCGTACCTGGTCGGGTGGTGGGACCCGACGCTGCTGGTGACGGGCAACTCGCCGCGGTTCGACGTGTTCGGTAACGACTTTGGGTGGGGGAGGCCGGTGGCGGCGCGGAGCGGCGGCGGGAACAAGGTTGACGGAAGGGCCACCGTGTACGAGGGGCGCGGAGGTGGCATCGGGATGGAGCTCTGCCTGGCTCCGGAGGCTCTTGCAAGGCTCATCGCGGATGACGACTTCATGGCCGCCGTGGTGCGCCAAGGCCAATAGGGAAAAACTCTGTGCGGCTAGTATCCAAATTCAACATAGGAATCTCTTAGGAATCACTGTGCTTAGTGCTTTTGTATTTTCATTCTTAATAATTGAGGCAACCCCGCGCCAGGGATAGGATCAAGGTTGGATGATTTACTCTATGTTAACCAGTGCTCTAGGACATAGTGACTCCCTACATATATTATATGTCATATGAATTAATTATTACTAACAGTTTACATCTTATTTTATTTATCCCATGCCACTAACACACTGCTGATGCTGGTGAAACCTTGAGCCCTGACCTATTTTAATCCAATGAGTAAAACCCCTTTTGTTGGAACAAGTTGGTCCCGGAAAATGAAAAATAATTTTAGCTTTCTTAGACTTGTAGACTGGCCTTATCAAGCACCTACCTCCTGGTTCATTTTATCACTTTATTTAGTAAATGCTATGGTAGGGATCATACGTCATTCATCTACATATTTTTGCACCGGTTGAATTCTAAGTCCTCCTTGCGTCTCTGGTGGCAACCTCCACAATGCTGCGATACCCACTCACTGATAACCAAAGCAACTGCTCACATGGCCGGCGCGGGAGAGAGAGCCCGCTTTGACCCGTCGCTGTGGGCGAGTAAGGCCACTTCAAATGCATTGGTCCTAACATGAGGTGCTAAATGCATTAAAATATTTAGCAACTAGTCTCTTCGATGCATAGGTGCTTAGATTTTTTTCGAAATGGCAGTTATCCTCCATTCATTAAGAAGAAAAGAGTTGCTCAGTTAATTAAGGAAAACCGAGCGAAAACCAGATTGCCCAGTTAATTATGGAAAACCGGGCGAAATCGTTACAACCGTTGAGCGAACAAGGGTCAAGCCCACTCTCAAAGACTGAAACACACAGGGCAAAGCCCACCCTTCTCTTGAGGCCGCCGCCTCGACATCCACTGCTCCGATGCGCCCTGCGCACTCAACCGACACCGCCTTCCGAGGCCGCCGCCCCGACATGCCACCGCTCACCCTCGAGCAGCAACGTCGCACGATACAACAGTCCGCAGCCCACACTGCTCAGGACAACCGCACGCAGACCACGAACGTCGCACCACATCCGTGGCCGCCGCCCCGACATGCCACCGCTCACCCTCGAGCAACAACGCCGCACGATACAACAGTCCGTAGCCCACACTGCTCAGGACAACCGCACGCAGAGCACGAACGTCGCACCACATCCGGGGCCGCCGCCTCGACATGCCACCGCTCACCCTCGAGCAGCAACGTCGCACGATACAACAGTCCGCAGCCCACACTGCTCAGGACAACCGCACGCAGACCACGAACGTCGCACCACATCCGGGGCCGCCGCCCCGACATGCCACCGCTCACCCTCGAGCAGCAACGCCGCACGATACAACAGTCCGTAGCCCACACTGCTCGGGACAACCGCACGTAGACCACGAACGTCGCACCACATCCGGGGCCGCCGCCCCGACATGCCACCGCTCACCCTCGAGCAGCAACGCCGCACGATACAACAGTCCGCAGCCCACACTGCTCCGGACAACCGCACGCAGACCACGAACGTCGCACCACATCCGGGGCCGCCGCCCCGACATGCCACCGCTCACCCTCAAGCAGCAACGCCGCACGATACAGCAACCCGCAGCCCACACTGCTCAAGACAACCGTGTACGCAGACCACGAACGCCGCACCACATCCGAGGCCGCCGCCCCAACATACCGTCCAACCGCCCCCGCTGGGACGCGTCGACCGAGCCGACAACCTTGCCGCCCCGGCAGCTCAAGGTCCTCACCCAAGCCGGAATGACAAGCAGCCCTACCTCCTCGAGCTGTCGCCGCACCGCTGCCCGAGGCCGCCGCCTCGGCTCTCAATAGAAGATCCCGGAGCCGTCGCCCCGGCATACACCGCCCATGAAAACGGAAGAGCGCCACACAACATCCAAAGGCTGACCCTCCAAAGCGACGCCTCCAAGAAGGTTACGACGTAACCACCGCCGCCGCCCACTCCAGAAACTGAAGTTTAGGTTCTCACCCGGAGAGCCCAAGCACATGGAAGGAGAGAGGAAGAACTCTGCGACGACGCCTCCAAGAAGGTCACGATGCCCGCAGGCGCCGACGTCGTCAAAGCTTTCGCCCAAGTCCATCGTCTCCTAACAGTGAGCTTGCAAATCTAAGCACACGTGGATATCCAGATCACCAGAGCCAAACCCGCTGTGTAGAGCACCTCCCGTCGTGAGCCGCCATAGCCCACACGCGACGACCCGCTGCAGCACCCCATGCGACAGAGAGACGAAGCGCTTGCTGGGGTCAGATCCGAGGGCACCGCGTCGAATCCACCGTCCCCGGCCGCTGCAGCAGCCCATGCCGATGCAGCCATCGCCCCGGGGCCGCTGCCCCGGCATCCTTGCCCTGACGCCCGCAGCCGCCGGGCTCGCAGCTCCGAGCATCGCCCGCAACTGAACCCGGCGCCGCCAGCCCCTCCAGCCGAGCCCCCGTCACCGAAGCCGACAGCCACCCACGGCCGAGCACGGACGCCGCCGTCTCGACCAGCACCCAAACCGCCAGCACCACCTCAAGAGGCGCACCGGCAAGCCTGACCCAGGGCCGCCGCCCCGGCCACCTCGCGTTAGGCCGTCGCCCGCGCCGGCCAGATGCAGCTCCTCCGCGCCGCCTCGCCGCTGCCACACCTCTCCCAGCCCCGACCGCAACCCCGAGCCCCTTCACCACCGACGCACGCAGTCCCTGAAGCACATCTCGCCGCCGGCACACTAGGCGACCAGATCCGTCGCCGCCGCATCGAGAAACGGCCCCACCGCCGCCGACGTCGTCCGGGCTTTGCCCGGCGGCGCCCTCCGGCGGCGGTGAGGGGAGAGGAGGAGGGGCGAGGACCCTAGCCGGCCGGAGTTTGGGGCGCTCCGGTGCGGCTGGAAGCCGCACGGGAGCGGGGCGCGGGGGATGGGGTGGGGGTCAAAGGTAGCTGCTTAGATTTGGTTGCTAAGCTTTCTTCATTGAATTGTTTAACAATTAAACTCCTTCATCTATTGATTGGCAGCCACTTTGCATAGGTCCACGTGCTTAGCACCGTTTCCTTCTAGGGTCACCATAATGTTCTCTTTCTTCTTTAATAACTTTGCCACATTACTTTTTTGCCTATGTGGCACCCTTAGCACCTTTACATCATGGAACACTGGGAAGGGCCTAAAAGCTGGAACAACAACCCTTCCTTACTTTCAATTAGATTCATTCATATACTACTCCAGTCTGAAACGAATCCAGCTGCATGTGTGTGTAGCCAAGCCAAGTCTAGCAAAATATCCTCATCCCCTTGCACAGCAGCCACCGGTTAGAGATCTCTCGTCTATGGCGTTCAGACTCGATCCTCCTCGTGGTTCTCGTGGCAACCTCCACAATGCTGTGCAGCTCACTCACTGATAGCCGATCCCTGGCTCGCGTGAAATCTTTGTATGGCTGTTGGATGAGTACGTAACCAGTGGATGTTAGCACTGAAAACACAAGCGACAACTATTGCTAACCTCTCAGCTGGCCCTTCTCAGCTCCCAACTGTCCCAGACCTATCATGTCTTATCCCAAAAGCCAAGGCTCTTCTGTCTCTTTTCCAGAATGGTTGGTTCATTAGGCCTCCCATGATATACTAGCAATCAGGCAACATTACTGTCTGAAGAAATTCGTCACCTCTTTTTTTTAAAAAAAAATCAGGGCCTACGGGTCACGATTGAGCATTGCACGCCTTCGAATATTGCACACGAGTAAAATAAAGAGGTAATATCATCCAGAGTCATATAACTTGCGCCATATGTTCAGTTTAGTGCTAGAACTTTAAAAATACGGTGTTGTGGTCATCAAACTTGACTTAAGCATGTAGATACGGTAATAGTACGCACATGTAAGTGCATTCATGTGTGTGAACCGACCTGTCAGTGAGTGATAGAATTGGGCATGATTTATTTTTACAGAAGAGACCCTCATTTTTTTTGCGAAAAAGTCAACTACTGCAACGCATTTTTTGCAAAAAACCGCCTGACATTTTTTTTAAAAAAATGTGACAACTGTACTGCCATTATATGCTAAAATTAACAACAAAAATTGGGTCCAACGAGGTACGAACCAGTGCCCAACTGTTTTAACAACGGACGATCTAAACGCTACACCATTCATCTCTGCGTAGTGTCGTCCAACTTTGATAACGAACGTATATGGACTCAAAGGTCACGCATGCGGGCCTTAAATGGGCTGCGAATATTGCAGCCCAGTTTCCACACTCTATTTTTTAAAAGATATTTATAAAACCTGTGTATTACATATTTTTGCACACGTTTTTTAAGATCATTTTAGTAAATATTTAATAAACCTGCGTATTATATAAACCAGTGTGTTATATAAATGTATTATATAAACCTGGACTTCAATTGTGGCTAACATTTCATTTAAATATTTTTTAATACAAGTTAGTAAAAATCATACATAAGTGAATATACATAAATATTTATTAAATGTTTGTATTCATCATTTTGTATAATTTAAATATAAGCCTCAAGTGTATGTATTTGGGATTCATTAAACATAATTATTTAATAAACATTTTCAATGTCCCTATTAACTAAATATATTTTATATAATAGACAGGTTTGTGTTTAAATGTTTTTATTTACTAATCATGATTTGTATGTATAGTATATTTAACACACAAATATTTGGACATACGTTATTACTTATGTTTTACAAATATCTTAAATTTATTTATTACTTACAACTTACTAAATATTTCATATATAATATATAAGTTATATTTAAATGTTTTTATTTACTAATCATTGTCTGTATGTATATTATATATTTTTTGAGACGATGCATATTATATTTAACACATACAAAAAATAGTGCGTGGAAAATGGGCTCCAGTATAGGCAGCCCATTTTAAGCTCCGTATGTGTTTACTTATAAGATTGTTATCGGTTTTGCACCATACAGACCTGGAGGTCGTAGTGGCTTGACCGTCCCACTGTTGAAACAGTTCTTTGCTAAAAAAAAAAAGTTGTTTGCAGGTTCGACACCGGGCGCTCCTTTTTTGTTGTCAAATTTTTAGCATGCAATTGCAGTACTTTAGTCGGATTTACCTGCAATAAAAATAATATGAGGTGGTTTTTTGCAAATATACGTCACGGTGTTTGACCTTTTCTGCAACTAAAAAAATATGTCTGCATACACATGGATATGTGTGCATACATGTACTGTGACCGTATCTGCACGCTTGAGTCAAGTTAGGTGACCACAAAACCATATTTTTAAAGTTCTAGCATCAAACTGAACATACGACGCAAGTTCTGTGACTCCGGGTGATATTACCTGTAAAATAAATTTTGCTACTGGATCTGCCAGTACATGTGGAGGTTCATCATGTGCTTGGTCTAGTTAATCTCCTCAGCTTATGGCCTTGCATTGTAATCGACGCTCTTAGGGTTCCAAGAAAACAGCAACAGAGCCATGCCGTCAAGTCAGTGAAGCAAACATTGGATGCTACCCCGGGATCACCATATCACATGGTACAACACGAAGGAGTTTAGCCAATGTATCACGTGGCACATAGTAAATCCATGGCTCCTCGATTGAGGACCACTTCATGGAAGATGACCTAGAGGCGGTAGATGTTTGTGTCCGCCATGGTGATCTGGAAGATGTTTTTTAGTGTCAGAAAAGCGGGTGTCGAGCCCGGCCAAAAAAGATCCAGAGAAATTGGAAAAATCATTTTTAATAAATATATATTAAAGGGTACTACCTTTGACTTTGACACTGAGTAGTATAGAAAATTTGAAACCGTGTTTGATTTTGCCTCATCAAGTTGACAGGAACGGATTGTGTATTTCTTATGATCAGAGTGTGCATGAACTTCATATTTTTTTTCTTGGTGTTAGGATATATTTCAGAATTAAATTCTTGTTTTTGTGCGACAAAAGAAGAAGAGACGTGTCATTGAGACATGGCCGGGAGATCTTAGCGCACGACCGCCCCCGCGCATGTCACATTGAGTCGAGTTGTGAGATCACGAGCGCCTAATCATCTTGTCCGGCTTGTAATGGCCACATTGAATTATCATGATGCAACACCGTTGCCCCGCTCAAAGCAACAACTGGTGGCTCGTCGAACCATACCTCCCGGTAGTGTCGTTCGCGTGTCGTCTGGTCGTAGCATCTCCATCCTCATTGTCTTCGCTGTAGTGCACACCATCGTCCTTGCAGTATTGTGTCAATCGTTGCAGCACCCACGTACTATGTCAATCGTTGCAGCACCGACATATGCTTGGCTTTCAACAACGTGCGTCACCGGGTCATAGCACCGCCAGCCTCATCGTCGTTCTTGCAGCGCACACTATTGACCTTGCAACACAATGTCAGTCATTGCAGCATACCGGCATGTGCTTGGCTCGTGTTATTGTGAGTGCCATCCTAGCCACCGTCCTCGGCACACGTGTCGTCGTCCTAGTATAACCAGCTAAAATCGTGTGCAACACCACATGAAGGACTTGCAACACCCGCCCAACATAGCCCTAGTCCTTCAATGCACTGCTTGTCGCCATTTACAGCACCACACGAAGGCTTGCAAAACCGGTGCCATCCTCGCCATGCGCCGCCTTCCATGTAACACCATTGCAATCTTTTGAAGTGCCGCTTGTCACCATTTGCAACACCCTGCACCAGCCTTGCATCACCATTGGCCGGCTCGCGGCAGCAACACAACCGTCGTCGGTGTTGCATACAACACCCGACCTATGACGCCGACGCTGGCCTTTGCAGCTCACTGGACCACCATGCAACGGCACAAGACCCCACAAGACTAACCTAGTTGCAAAATGCAATTGCTCATTCAACTACTCAATCAGAAGCTTCTTGCCGTTCAAGTACTACTTTATCACATATTTCTTGCCGTTCTTTTAATGAGAGTGCGACCACAATATTTTCCTTCACTTTCTTTTCTCGCAAGGAATCATGAACTAACACGTGCAAGTAGGATGGTCACACACATAATTCTAGTCGAGTCACATGATTAGAAAGACATGATAAACATTTTTTAATGGCTTGCTCAACACTTATCCCACGCTCACAATCTATCCTTCCCCTCCCCACCCCACCCCACCCCCAACTAAAAAGAGGTAATAAAAAGGATACGAGCTGTATATATAGAAGTCCTATATATGGTCCATAGTCTTAGGACGTCAAACCAAGTGTGGTGTGAATTTAGATTTGCTTCCCTCTTTATCCGGCTTTAGTGTATTTGCGACATTGGAGGAAAACAAATACATGTATTCCCAATCGTGTACTTCCCCTACCGTTCTTGATATTAAATTTTAAGAGTTTGTTGAATCGGAGATCATGTCTACGTCACCGAACAATGAGGCAATGATGCTGGAGTTTAAGGCTATGCCCGATGCAAAGCAAATCACTTCTTTTGTTTCTCAAGTGATCTTGATGCAGCAACAGCAAAAGGAAAATTCTCTTTAGAGCTCACAGAAAAAAAAACATTGTACGTGCTTTAGCTAGACATCTCCAGCGTTCGAATTCACGACAATGGGTAAGAATTCTTCACAAGATATTATCACACCCTGTTTACTTCTAGCCATTTTTAGAACGGGCATTGCCACAGCGGAAACTTGTACAGTCCAGCGATTTGCTTCATTGTCTTCATGGACATTCTCTTCGGCTTCACAAGTGGTTTAGTTTTTTTTACAGAAAAAAGTCATTCACATATGTAATTTCCTTGTACATGCCTACATTTATCATGTGTTGTTGTCTTAGTTTTTTTCCCTTTTGCTATGACATGCTAACTGAAAAGGGGAGTTGAAGACTTAGCTCAGGATAGTAGCAGTAGTAGTAGCAGTAGCGGTAGCAATAGCAGTAGCAGTAGCAGTAGTTGTTGTTGTTGTTGTTGTTGTTGTTGAGGGAGGCAAAGGAAGGCATGGCTGAATCAAGCGGCAGTGATTGACATTTCTTCAGCCAAAGAAAGGGAATGTAGAGGGGAGCTCCTATGAGTGTGTTTGGTAGGTGCAAGAAGGGTGCATGATGGCAAAAATTCTTAATCTGACCCACTTTTGTTTGTTTGGTAGGGTGCATGGGCTCACCTGCCAATGCCCATCTGATGCAAAAAAGGGCCATCAGCCATGTCCATATCATGCCCCCAGACAGGGTGTATGGAGGCAGGCATGCTAGCCCTGACCCTCGTCCTCACCCACCAGAACACGTCCAGATATGTTTAAATTTTCAAAAAATGTTTATAATATAAAATTTTGTTTGAATTTTCAAAAAATATTTAGAAATTCAAATTTTGTTTAAATTTTGAAAAAACTTCAGAATTTCAGAAATTTTTTAAATATTTTAAAATGTTTAGAATTTCAAAAATCTTCAGAATTTCAAAAACAAAATCAAATGTTTAGAATTTCATTTTTTTAATTTTTCAAAAATGTTCAGAATTTCAAATTATGTTTAAATTTTTACATAATATTCATAATTTCAAATTTTGATTATATTTTCAAAAAAGATCTGAATTTCAAATACGTTTAAATTTTCAAAAAATGTTCAAAATGTCAAAAAATATATAATTTAAAATTTTTAAAATTTTCAATAAAAGTTCAGAATTTCAAAATATGTTTTAATTTTTGTTCATGTTTTTTCAATTTTGTTCACCATTTAAAAAAATATTCGGAATTCGAAATTGTTCAGCATGTCTAAACACATGCTCGCTGTCAAACAAAGTATAAGGTCAGCATGTCTCAGCGCATACATCACCGTCAACCAACAATAACTGCATGGACTCAGCATGTATGACAAGAGAACAACTAGGTTAGGTCCATACATGCTACCAAACACACCCTATTTAGCGCGGTGCGCGCTGACGAACGAGCCATCGCGCACCCTCCCTTCCCCTAATGCGCCAATAGGACCGGCCTATTTACGGGTCTGGACACTCCCTGTTTCCTTTTCTTTTTCGTTTTCATTTTCCTTTTTGTTTGATTCTTCATTGAAATAATTCGGGATTACAAAACAGTTCTGAAATTTGAACATAATTGAGAATTTTGTTTTTTTTTAAGAAATTATAAAATATTCACGGATTCAAAGTATGTTGGTGACATTTTTACAAATACTGGCATATTTAAAATTGTTCACGAGTTTTAAGTTTTTTTCACGAACTTGAAACAATGTTCACATACTTCAACAAATGTTCACGGGTCCATAAAAATGCTTGAATGTTAAAAATATTCATGAATTTGAAAAACTGTTCACGAATTCAAAAAATGTTCATGATTTTTTCCAAATATCCGCAAGATTCAATTTTTTTTGAATTTCTAAAAATTGTTCCCGATTTTAAAAAAATCATCGGTTAAAAAAGTTTCGTCTATTAAACAAATGTCACACAAAAATTGAGGGGGGAGCTCTGTTTTAGAATAGAATTGAGCGGGGAGCTCTATTTTCAGATGGGCCTCGACTCGACACGAGGTCAACAACCCAACCCAGTCAGCAGCCCAGCCCACGCTTCCCCGATCTGCCTCTGCTTTCCTCTTCGCCGATCCTCCAGGTTGACACTGATACACACCATTGATTGTGCATTGAGATTCTTCCTGCCCCACGGCTCCCCAGTTTATATTTGATCCGCTTTTCAGTCGACCCAGTTTATATAATTGTGCAAATAAATGATGCTTCATAGTTCATACCAGTACATTTCAATTCATCTTATGTGTGTTACTATCCGATGGTTGCTAGTCTCTTATGTTTTCACATGAATTTATGAGGCATACCCTTGACATGCTAACTTGCCATGTTAATCTTAATATGCCATACCACTGTATAAGTATATAACTACGTCTTCTTTACAATAGTTGAGTGCCATATAATGCAACATTCAGCATAACTGCTTAAATTTTTGGTGCCTGTTCACTTGCTGTTATTTCAAACGCTGGTCTCTATATAGATAATACATAGATCTCAGTACACACTTGCCTGGGAGGGAGTGAGATCATGACTAATGTGTGATTTGCTTTGTAGGTTATTCAAGTCGTTTTTTTAATGGACTGATGCTCAAACTGGAAAGTATGGACTTGCTTTATTTCCTGCAACTGGACAAGATGAAGGGATGCTTGAATTTAGTCCTTCCACTTCGCTTGCACGGGTAACTCGTATTCAGGCTCATGGACGCCTGTAGCCAGTGCTAGATTTCCAAAGGAGTTTCTATCTTTTCCATTGGAAAAAGCCAAAACGGTAGTCTGCTCATTCTAACTTCATTTCTGGAGTAGCTTTGTTTCTACAGAAAGTTAGCTTTTAATTAATTGCCTGATCTTGGATTTTATCAGAACATCACAGTATTATAAGTTACCTACAAAAGTTCCACCCTGAGAACAATGCCCATTTGGTAACTGCCAATGCTTGGATAAATTTTAATGAGAGCTGCGCCGGTTACTCTGTCATTACATGTATTATGGGTGTTGGAAACAGGTTGGTGTTTGCCCTCTGAATTGAAGTACTTGTAGGACTTGGGAACTAACCTTTTATGCTTAGGAAAAAATATAAAGAAATGTTTCTTCAGTTCCCTGTAAATTAAGCAATCTTCAGCTATCAATCTTGTAGTGCTGTATCTCCTAGACTCTGTTTACTTCAGAGGAAATTGAATTTATTTGTGCGCCCCACTTCTTTTTTGTTCTTCCTGATTACAGTTCAACAATCAAACAGGTTATTTCTCGTGTTTCATTCTGTAAGAGTTATATAGCGCAACTAGACCTTCATTAACAGCTTCTGCCTCATGTTGTTTGTTAAGCATGTTAGTGCTCTGCTCTTCCTCTTTGCATCATACATTCATACTGCAAATGTAGTGGTTGGTTGCCATCTAGAAAGAATGCTATATGTTTGGAAGTTGTATTGAACACGATTTTTCAAAATACACCGCCCTAGTCCCTAATTAATTTTTTTCAGGGTGTAAGGATGCCTTTTTATATTAAGCCCACCGTTCAATTGATCTAGTTTAGTTAATTGTGCAACTCAATGATGCTTTCATGCATTTCAAATTCAATTGATATTTGTGTGCGTGCAAAACTGGTCCTGGTGACTCTTTTGAATCCAGTACATTTTCTCTGATAATATTTATCTTGTTAAAGCTTGTAAACGAATCTAAAAGCATGAATGAATACAGAGTTGAGTTTAGAGTGAGTAAGCCCAGCATAATAAGTGTCACGAGGCTCTCTATTTGCTGAGGCCCCCGAATCATAAGCCCAGCCCAGCCCAGCCCACCGAGGCCGGCCGTCCTGCATCTCATCTTCATCGCCGAGGCCGGCCGGCCGCCATCGCCGCCACACTTCCTCCAAGGCTGGCCGGCTGGACCGCCTCCTGCTGTGGCTGCTGGCAGTGGCGCAGCGATTCTCCCGAGCTTACCACCACCACTGCTCGCCGTCCCTCCCTCCATCCGCCCATGGCTGCAGCGACCTCCGGCGTCAGCAGGACCAGCGGGGCGGTGGCGGGCAACAACAACGGCGACGTCGGCCTCCACGACCCCCATCACGGCTCCCGCTCAAGGTAGGTACCCACTCCTTCCACTTCCCCGTCACTTGCTGGCTTCCCCCAAATCCCCGCTCTGTTCAAATCTGTTTCCACATCTTCTGTTAGAATTTGTTTTAGCTTTTGCTATTAATTTCTAGCTAGTCTTGATGTATAATTGGTTGGTAGCTCAAAACGAAACTGGTTACAAATGATTCAATAGATTTACATACAGCACAGCCAGCAAGAAAATTATCTTGCAACTGGTTGCAAAAAACAAATGCCATGACTGACGGGACTGAAAAAACAATCACTTTCTTCCTCGTCCTGGGTGAAAACCATGTGACTGCTCGCCTCATGCATCAAACGCAGTATCTGAAACAATGTTATCTTCCTGCCTGCCTGCAAGTGGAGGTTTTGTAATGACATTGCACGCCGTCTCAGGTGCCCGTCGGTGTGGCCATTTGGTTATTTTATTAATAAAGCCTGCATCGCTAATGGCATGATTAGATATTGTTCTCGTGATTGGCTCGAGAACAGATCTCAGGCTGTATACAACCGTTGTAGATTGTAAACATTCAGGTAAAATATTTTCGATACATCTCAGAGTGAAAAAAGAGAGAGAATATAGTTACGAAATCCAACCAGATGGAGCCTTGATGATAAGAGGAAACCAATGGCGCAATAGGTTTAGAGCACAACTTGTAAATAGGTGCGACCAGCTGGGTGCTGATGCTGATGCTGATGCCATGCCATTGGTACCACGCTTGTAATGCACAAAACCAATGCCATGACTGACGAGACTGAAAAATTAATCACTTTCTTCCTTGTATTGGGTGACAAGCATGTGACTGCTCACGTGATGCATCAAACGTAGTATCTGAAACAAAATCATCTGCTCCTGAGAGGTAACAAATGATGCAATAGATTCACAGCACAACTTGTGAATAAGTGCCACCAACTGGGTGATGATGCTGATGGCAAGGCATTCGTAGCACGGTTGTAAACTTGTAATGCACAAAACAAATGTCAAGACCGTGAATCCTGTGTCATGACTGACGAGAATGAAAAAAAAATCTCGTATTGGGAACAGCCATGTGATTGCTCACATGATGCTCCAAACGTATCTGAAACAAAATTATTTTTTTAGCCGCCAGTGGACGTTTTGTAATGGTGGTGCACGCTGTCTCAGACGGCTGTCGGTGCCTCGGTGTAGCCATTTGATTACTATATTAAAGCCTGCATCGCTAGTGGCAAGATTAAATTTTCTTTTTCTCATGTTTGGTTCGCGGACAGATCTCAGGCTACATACGACCGTTGTACATTGGAGAGCTCAAGCACTATACTCGTCCCGCTCACAAAATTCTCTTCTGAACTCAGGCATCCAAAAGCTTCAAGATCTCACAAAAATCTCCAAATTCCCATTCGTCGGTTTAGAGCCTGCCCACGCATCTGTTCGGCGTCGGCCACCATAACTTCAACGGAGTCGCCTCCTGCTTCTGCGCCGCGTCGCCGGCATCGACAAGGCTCTGAATCTGCTGCTGCTGCTACCGCCAATACAATGCTGGAGCTGGCGCCGACGTGCCTGTGACTGTGAGGACCACGTCTTCCTCGCTGCTGCTGCGCTGCTGGTCCTGGGTGCTGAACAGGGGCGAGCTCGTGAAGGTAACTATGGCTGCAAGATTGGATTTTGACTTGTAATGTGTTCAAGAACAGATCCCAAGCTCTACTTATAAATTTCTTGCTCACACCATTCTCTTCTTCGTTAATTTCTGCAGTGCACGTGTGTTGGAGGAGTTTGTTACGAGAGTTCCAATGGCGGAGCTGGTGGTCACCATGGCGCTCCGGCCACTGGTTGCCATGCTCAGGGACAAGGCATCTAGCTATCTCCTTGACCAGTACAATGTGATGGAGGGAATGGAGAAGCAGCACATGATTCTGAAACGCAGACTTCCTATCATCCTGGACGTCATTACTGACGCCGAGGAGCAGGCGACGGCCAACAGAGAAGGGGCGAAAGCCTGGCTCCAGGAGCTCAAGAGAGTAGCCTATGAGGCAAATGAAGTCTTCGATGAATTCAAATACGAAGCACTTCGCCGTGAAGCCAGGAAGAATGGACACTACAAAAAGCTTGGATTTGATGTGATAAAACTCTTCCCTACTCACAACCGTGTTGTGTTCCGTCACAGAATGGGTAGCAAGCTTTGCAGGATTCTGCAGGATATCAATGTCCTCATTGCAGAGATGCATGACTTTGGGTTGAGGCAGACGTTGGTGGTGTCTAATCAGTTGAGGCAGACACCAGTGTCCAAGGAGTGGAGCCACACAGATTATGTCATCATCGACCCACAAGAAATTGCCAGCAGATCCAGACACGAAGATAAGAATAATATCGTTGACATACTACTTGGTCAAGCTAGCAATGCAGATCTCGCAGTAGTTCCCGTTGTTGGAATGGGGGGCCTTGGCAAGACCACATTAGCGCAACTCATATACAATGAACCTGAAATTCAGAAGCATTTTCAGTTGCAGCTCTGGGTCTGCGTCTCTCATACGTTCGATGTGAATTCCGTGGCTAAGAGTATAGTTGAAGCATCCCCAAAGAAAAATTATGATACAGACAAACCACCATTGGATAGACTTCAAAAATTGGTCAGCGGGCAAAGGTATCTCCTTGTACTGGATGATGTCTGGAACAGAGAGGTCCATAAGTGGGAAAGGCTGAAGGTCTGTCTTCAACATGGTGGCATGGGTAGTGCAGTGTTGACAACAACCCGTGATAAACAAGTTGCTGAAATTATGGGTGCAGATAGAACCTACAATCTCAATGTTTTGAAGGATAACTTCATAAAGGAAATTATTGTGGCCCGAGCATTCAGTTCAGAGTATGAAAAGCCTCCCAAGCTACTCAAGCTGGTTGGTGATATTGTGAAGAAATGCCGTGGCTCTCCTTTAGCTGCAACTGCACTGGGATCTGTACTTCGTACCAAGACCAGCGTGGAAGAATGGAAGGCTGTATCATCAAGAAGCAGTATTTGCACCGAGGAAACTGGAATTTTGCCAATTCTCAAGCTTAGCTACAATGATTTGCCAGCACACATGAAGCAGTGCTTTGCTTTCTGTGCCATATTTCCCAAGGATTACAAGATTAATGTGGAGAAGCTTATCCAACTATGGATCGCAAATGGCTTTATCCCAGAACATGAGGAAGATAGTCTTGAAACCATTGGAAAAAATATTTTCAGTGAGCTAGCATCAAGGTCATTCTTTCTGGACATAGAGGAATTTAAAGGTGACAAGCAAAATCAGCAGTATTGTTTCAGAACTACGTGCAAAATCCATGACCTTATGCATGATATTGCAATGTCTGTTATGGGAAAGGAATGTGTCATTGCAATTAAGGAACCAAGTCAAATTGAGTGGCTTTCGGATACTGCTCGGCATTTGTTCTTCTCATGTGAAGAAGCAAAAGGTATTTTGAATGATTCTTTGGAGAAAAAATCCCCTGCCATTCAAACACTGATATGCGATAGTCCTATGCGAAGTTCATTCAAGCATCTATCAAAATATAGCTCTTTGCATGCCTTGAAGCTCCGTATCAGAGTGAGAGGTACAGAATCATTTCTTCTGAAACCAAAGTATTTGCATCACCTGAGGTACCTTGATCTCTCAGAAAGTTCTATCAAATCACTTCCCGAAGATATAAGTATTCTATATAACCTTCAAACGCTGGACCTTTCCAACTGCTCTTATCTTGATCGACTTCCGAGGCAAATGAAGTATATGACTTCCCTCCGCCACCTATATACTCATGGTTGTCCGAATCTGAAGAGCATGCCTCCAGAATTAGGAAAACTCAATAAGCTGCAAACGCTTACATGTTTCGTAGCAGCAACAGTTACTGAACCGAATTGCAGTGACGTTGCAGAGCTGCAGAATTTAAACATTGGTAGTCAGTTAGAGCTACGTCGGATAGAGAATGTTACAGAAGCAGAGGCAAAAGTGGCAAACCTTGGAAAGAAGAAGGATCTCAGAGAACTGACCCTAAGATGGACTTCTGTTTGTGACGACAAGGTGCTCGACAACTTTGAACCACATGATGGGTTGGAGGTTTTTAAGATATATTCCTATGGAGGAGAGTGCATAGGTATGTTGCAAAACATGGTTGAGATCCATCTTTTTCATTGTGAAAGATTGCATTTTCTGTTCAGACGCAGTACATCTTTCACTTTTCCAAAACTGAAGGTGCTTGCGCTCGAACATCTGTTGGGTTTTGAGGGATGGTGGGAAATAGATGAGAGGCAAGAAGAACAGACAATATTTCCTGTGCTTGAGAAGTTGTTTATCAGTAATTGTGGAAAGCTGGTAGCATTACCTGAAGCACCATTGCTGCAAGGACCTTGTGGCGAACGTGGTTATACATTTGTACACTCAGCATTTCCTGCCCTAAAGGTGCTCGAAATGAAAGACTTGGAGAGCTTTCAGAGATGGGATGCAGTCAAAGACACTCAAGGAGAACAAATATTGTTTCCTTGGCTTCAGGAACTATCAATTGAGGAATGTCCAAAGCTGATAGCGTTACCTGAAGCACCATTGCTTCAAGAACCATGTAGTGAAGGTGGTTACAGATTGGTACGCTCAGCATTTCCTGCCCTCAAGGTGCTCAAAATGAAAAGGTTGGAGAGCTTTCAGAGATGGGATGCTGCTACTGAAGGAGAACATATATTGTTTCCTCAGCTTGAGAAATTATCAGTTAAGAAATGCCGAAAGATAATAAATTTACCTGAAGCACCAAAACTCAGTGTATTAGAAATTGAAGATGGCAAGCAAGAGATATTCCATTGTGTAGACAGATATTTGTCTTCATTGAACAATCTGATATTGAAGCTAGAATACATAGAAATAACATCAGAGGTTGATTGCACTTCAATTGTACCGGTGGAAAGCAAGGAGAAATGGAACCAGAAATCCCCCCTTACAGTTATGCAGTTAAGATGCTGCAACTCATTCTTTGGAGCAGGTGCACCAGAGCCGTCAGACTATTTTGTACACCTTGAAAAGTTGATAATTGATAGATGCGGTGTGCTCGTCCACTGGCCAGAGAAAGTGTTCCAAAGCTTGGTATCCTTGAGGACATTAGTGATTACAAGCTGCGAAAATCTGACTGGATATGCAGAAGCTCCTCTTGAGCCATCAGCAAATGAAAGGAGTCAATGCCTGCCAGGTCTCGAGTCTCTTGAGTTAGAAGGTTGTGCAAGTTTGGTAGAGATGTTCAATGTCCCGGCATCTCTCAAGATAATGAATATTTGGACGTGCCCTAAACTTGAGTCCATTTTCGGCAAGCAGCAGGACATGTCAGAGTTAGCCCAAGGGTCTTCTTGCAGTGAGGCAATCATGCCTACAGCTGTATCAGAGTTGTCATCCTCACCCATGAATCACTCTTATCCATGCCTAGAAGATCTAAATTTAGTTTTATGTGGAAGCTTACCAGCGGTTCTAAATCTGCCTCCATCCTTAAAGACCTTAAAAATGGATGGCTGTAGTAGTATTCAAGTCCTGGCATGTCAGCCGGGTGGGCTCCAGCAACCAGAAGTCACTACCTCCATAAGCAGAAGACCTATCATGCCAGAGCCACCAGCAGCAGCAGCGACAGCTGCAAGAGAGCATTTACTTCCTCCCCATCTCGAATGTCTAGTAATGGAGGACTGTGCTGGCATGTTGGGTGGGACTCTCCGCCTGCCTGCACCCCTCAAGAGACTGGACATTATTGGCAACAGTGGGTTGACATCGCTGGAGTATCTTTCAGGAGAGCACCCCCCATCGCTGGAAATCCTTGATCTTGAAAGATGCAGTACCCTGGCATCCCTACCGAATGAGCCGCAAGTATACAGTTCTCTCTGGTATCTTGAAATTACAGGCTGCCCTGCTATAAAGAAGCTCCCTAGATGCCTGCAGCAGCAACTGGGCAGCATCAAATACAAAGAAGTAGATGCCCGTTATGAAGGTATGCTTGCAGCACGTCCTTCTATCTTTGCCACATTTAATAAACATATGCAGTCATCCATTCCATTAAGTCTACCACGCCAACATGTTTGTACAAGTTTGTTCTCCATTATTTTACTTTCATACGGTATATATTTTTATGTTACATTAGTTTGTACGTGTTTGTTTTGACGCCATTTACGATATGTGCAGTGATGGCACTTAAACCGAAGACATGGAAGGAGATGCCAAGGCTAGTCCGTGAGCGGAGGAAGGCCGCTCGAGAAGCCAGGGAGCGCCAGCAATCCACCATGCAGGAGTAAACAAGTCGGAAACCACGTAGAGAGGGCGTAGATTTTGATTGCTCTGAACAATGTAGAAGATAATGCCGTGATTGTAATCAATCGGCTTTGTTGAGATTTGGCCTCTACCTAGTTCAGATATTTGTAATGCGAATCAAACGGATTTCCCCGGTACAGTAGAAGTTAGGATAATATGCTCACATGTGTGTCTGTGAGCTATCTATGTATCCATCTGTTTTTGCTTTGCTTAGTTAACTGGGAAGACACTGGCCTTTAACTTGTTCAATAAACTTTTTCACCTGTGGCTTTATCTGCTTGGATTACTGGGGAGATGGCGGCGGCGTGCCAAATGATCCTTTTCTCAAGGGGAACTAAAGCTGTAGTAACTTGTCTGAGAAACTTTCCAGCACTCTGCAGTTTGGATAGGCCTGATCCCTGATTGTTGCTCTGCTCTATTTTGCTAGGGAATGGCCTATGATTGCTTCTACAACTGAACTGTGCCGCAGTCGCTCTTGGTCGAGAACTGTCAGGGCCTGCGGTGTAGGGCGACTACTGCTTGGCGTCGAGTCGAGCATCTCTGAATCAACATCCTAGGCCGAGACGATCTCATCTTGATCTGGTTTGCTGCTGCCTAGTCAAGCGAGGAAAACAGGAAAGAAACAACGTAGAAAGGGCATGGTAGTTTATTTTATTTTGCTTCAAAAGTTGTACCAATTTATGTCATGATTGTTATCTGCTCCGTTAAACTCTGACCTGTATCTAGCTATATATATTTCTAGTTTCAGCCTTTTGCAGGTGGTGCGTTAACTTTCTGGCCCTGACGCAAAGTTTTACAGACATATAGTGAGGTGTGGGATGGATGTCATCATCTCTGGATTACACAGATATATGTAATATAATATACAGTTAAGCAGCAGCTTCATCGTCTGTATGAGAGAGAGTCATTTCTCCTCGTATGTAAGATGGTTAAGCAGCAGCATCAGATGTCAGACAGGCCGGCACTTGTTGAATGTGATGGCCCTGTATGAGCAGTTGAGAAACTTATCAAGATCGACAGTTGAATTGCTCTGCTCTGCTGCAAACTGTATGTTTGCCTGTGGAGGAATGAATTTCAGTTTCAGCATCGTTTATTTAGTTCAGAAGACATTTACTGTTCACCTTTGTAACGTGATGTGATTCTTTTTTTACCTGTTTCGATACTTGTACAGATCAAGTAGTACAAGTTAGAGGGAGAAAAAGCTCAGGTCCATGAACCATTTGGTCCTGTCTAGCATCTGTTTGTCTGTACAAATAAGTGATTTGTCCATGGACATTTAAGAGTTGGGATGTGTCCTTGTGTATATATCTAGTTTCAGCGGCATTATTTGGTTGACAAGACATTGATTGGCCTTCAACTTGCTGACCAACTTTGCTGTACCGCGGCAATGCTGGTTACTGGGGAGATAGATGTCGGGGGTTTCTGAGCAGATGGCTGCGGCATGCCGAATCATCCTTTAGCAGGAGGTAATAAAGATTCAACTTTGTTGTCTATGTGATTGCTTCTGCACCGCCGTCACTCTCAGTGGAGAATTGTCGGGGCCTGCAGCGCACTGTGACTGCTTGGCGTCTGAGTCGAGCTGCATCGCTGAATCACATCCCAGGCCAGCCAATCTCTCTGATCTGATCTGGCTTTGGTCTACTGCTGGCCCTTTGGGTGGATCAGCAGCAGTTTAGTCTTCAGTTTCGCCTGTCTGTGGCTCGATGTAGCCCAGAGACGGACCCAAGATGCAGGAACCAAAAGAGCAGGCTGAGGATGTTGAGTATAGTAGTATAATGTAAGATTTTGTGCCCTTTGATTACTTTTGGCACAGCTTCAGTTGATGGTTTCATTGGTTTGCATGCTCATCTTCTCAAGGATGAATTCACTCTTGGTGTGTTTCTTACTACGGAGTATGTTTCTTTTACAGCTCTATGAACCAATGCTCAGCTTTTTGACGGTGATCTCTTTCACGAGCTGTTTTAGCAATGGAACCTTGTTCTTTTCAGGGTCTGTGAGCACGCCATATATATTCATGCAAAACCATGATGCTTCCTTGCAGGTGCAGGGTTCTCGTGGCGATTCCCGAGTGCGTACTGTGAGTGACTAACTGAAACTCGAATGCATTTGACAGTTTGCTGATCTCGTGTTATTATGCATCTGACTCGACAGACTGTGCCGAACAATGTGAAGGAAACCTGTGGATCTCAGGGACATGGTGGCAGATTTGGAAGAGTGACTGTCCAGCGAAAGTACATCATTTCAAGCAGAGGGGTCCATATTGAGACAAGGCGCGAAGCCTGTTTCAGGGCTTTCTTTTCATGTTGGATGTTGTGATAATAGGCCTCCCTGATGGCTGCTGCTCTGCTCGGCTCTGCCCTGGGGAATGACTTGTGATCGCTTCTGCAGCTGTACTGTAGTGCAGTAGCTGTAGCTAGCGACGGAGAATAGTTTGGGCCTGCAGTGTGAGTCGAGTCGAGCATCGCTGAATCACATCCTGGTGGCTGCTTAGATGATCTGCTCTGGATTTGGTTTTCTGCTGCTCCTTTGTGTTGGTGTGTACAACAGGAGTCAGCAGCATTTTAGTCTTCCTGGTCGCTGTAGCCCAGTAGGTGTTGTAGATACTAGGCCAGCAGGTCGAACTGCTCCAGAAGGCAACTAGTACATGTGAATGCCCATCATTATGACTAAGCCTACTGTCAAGATGATGTCATCTATTCATCTTGGTCAACATTTATGAAGTCGATTTCTAATCCCAAGACCATGGAATTTAAGCATTTCACATAGGCGCGAGAAGCAGAAAGGAAGAACATTGATAGGGCATTTGGATTGCTGCAAAGTAGATTTGAAATTGTTCGGGTCCTTTTCCTTTCTAAAAAACAACAAGGATGTCTTGAAAAATATCATGACATGTTGTGTGATCCTACACAACATTATATCATCACTGAGGATGAGAGGGATATTACAAGCCCCATGGACCATGAAAACATTGGCTCTACTATCAGACCTAGCAGGCACACAAACCACATTCAAGCATTTTTTGAGGTGTACAAGAAAATTAAAGACTGGGCGGGCCTCCCATGATAAGCCATGTGAGCATCTCACTGAGCATCACTGACAACTAGCTAGGCGATAGTGTATTTATGTTTCTTTCAAATTAATTTATGTTTACTTGGAAATTTTCTTTTATCATATTTTTAGTTGTATTTTCATTATTTGTTAATTTGGATTATTTGTTTGTACTTGGATTAATGGTTTTTAAAATGATTTTCTGAATTATTCAATTGTTTCATCTAAATGGGAGTATAGACTAGAAACAAGAAAACATAAAATATAAATGGAATTCACATTAGGACGATTTTTGTTTGCGCGCATCCTCCAAAAAATTATGGAGGCTACGAATAAGGCAACTCTGCTAGATTTACTAGTGATGTGACCCCCGCATGCCACTGATCATTTCTTCTGGGCATGTAACTGACAGCCATTTTCTTAGTAGTGTATTTCGGTAGCATTGGCAGGCCTAGCTACAACCGCACACGGTGACACAAGAGACCCGGCGGCAGGGCAAACCCAGCACGACACCACCACCACCATCACTGCAACACACTGTAGGGAAATCGGTCTATTGCAATGACAAAAGGTTGTTGCAATAAATCCAAAATTGTGGATGTTGGGTCTATGGCCATGCACGACGGTGTTGGACAGATGGCGACACAGAGCCAGAAGAACAACTACAAGGGAAGAATGCATGAGTAGATGATGCCATGGCAGTAATGGGCTAGGACGGTCGGCTACGTGTGGTGATGGAGGTGAGGCGGGCTGCGTGGGCTTGATCCAGATGATGTAGGGCTCAACAACATCCGACGATGACTTCACATCAAGGAGACGACCCACAATGCATGGCGCCGTGGTGACCGAGGTGACACGGGAAGCGGCGGGGTTGATCCGGGCGAGGTAGGGGGACTCTCGGTATCGAGAGGGAAGTGGATTGGAGGAAGAGGAGCAGCGGCAAGGCGGACGAGTTGTCGCAAAGATTCGGTTGAGAAGCACTCGATAATGATAAAAAGGGAGGCGAGAGGAGGGAGGAGAGTCGGTTGACCGAAAAAGGCTTTCGCCCCACTTTATAGATAAAGCAACCACCACAGCCACAGAGTACCACAAAGTCACACACGCACACAGAGTTACACCACAACAAGTACGGTTGACCGAAAAAGGCTTTCGCCCCACTTTATAGATAAAGCAACCACCACAGCCACAGAGTACCACAAAGTCACACACGCACACAGAGTTACACCACAACAAGTACGATAAGGTTCTGCTGAGGGCACATCTCAACAAGCCCTAAAAGAAAACACAAAGGGAGGACCAACATGGGCCCTGAAGACGCGTGAAGCGAAGCGTCTAGTCCGACTCGGGTGGTGGAGGCGGAAGCGGCGTCGCCAAGCGAAGAGCCATCGTCCGGAGATCAGCAGTGAGGGTGTTGATGGCGTCCTGGTCCTGGTGACGGCTAAGCGGCCGCCAGAGTTGGAGAAAACCACACATTTTGAAAACGGCGTCAGTTGCGCGTTGGAGAGGAACTCATTGGATCACCAGCTTATTGCGAACCGTCCAGAGCGTCCAGGCAAGGACCACAATGACGATCCACCTAATGTGGCGCTGCAATTGGGGGGAGGACTGAACCTCGGCGAATAATTCTGGGAAGTTGGTGCTACACCAACTCATGCTCAGGAGCTCCCGAAGGCAGCTCCAGAGGAACTGGGCGGAAACGCACGAGAAGAATATGTGGTTGGAATCCTCAGTAGTACCGCAAAGGGGGCATAGCCCATCACCCGGACCGTTCCTCTTAAGCACCTCGACACCGGAAGGGACGCGGCCTCGGATCCACTGCCGCAAGAAGATCCGGATCTTTAGGGGGGGCATGATCGTCCAGATCAGTTCGAGGGGCGCCGGTGCAGGAGAGGGAGCAATGACCCGATAGAGCGACTTCGTGGAGAAACATCTTGAGGGCTCTAGACACCATGAGATGTGGTCGGCAGGATGGTCAAGGGATGGCTCATGGAGAGCGACAGCCTCCAGTAGCTCTAACCAGGCTAGCTGGTCCTCGGAGCCGAAGGGTCGTCGGAACGCAAGGCGGCCAAGATCAGTAAGTGCGGTCGCAACCAAAATCCGAGCATCCACCGCGATGGAGAAGAGGGTCGGGAACCTCGCCGCGAAGGGCTCTAGCCCGGCCCAACGGTCAAACCAAAACAGGGTGGATGATCCGGAGCCGACCTCAATAGAAGTCCCGATTCGAAGTAATGGGAGTGTAGGGTAACGCAGCAGAAAACAAAAAATTTCCGACCTACGCACCAGCCCAGGACCACTATGGAGACTGCATACAAGGTTTGATCATTTTCGTTACCGACTCGTAGCGCAGCGGAAGTAGAGTCGATGACGATCGGCGGTGCAGATCCCCGCAGCTAGGATTTACAACCTCCCAACCGCGAGGATGTATACCCTCATCTGCCCCGCGGATAGCCCTCCGGGAGGCGGTCGGACAGTCCCCCGGACGGTGTCGCGGACAGCCCTTCGGGAGGACCTCCGAAACTCGGACTGTCACTCGGACAGCCCTTCGGGAGGACCTCCAAAACTCGGACGGTCACACGGACAGCCCTTCGGGAGGCACTCACGAACTAAGACCGAAACTACGATCTCTCTACAGAGTTGCACACATACGGTGTCATCTATCTGGCAGGGCTTCATCGTCCAGAACTAGTTCCTGCCGGAACCCAGACAACCTTTCGGCTCTACGAAACTATTTCGCTGGGAGGGAGAGAGAATGCCAGATCATGCATGGCTTGTGTATGAGAGCAAGGAATGAGGTTTGGGCAGCCCCCTCACCTCCTATTTATAGGAAAACCAAGGGGTAGGATGGGCATTTCAAAAATACCAAAACTTGCTCATGAAGGAAACACTTTCCAAGGGCAAAATGGGAAAGCAAGTGGGCAAGTGGGGCTCCAAGGTGGAGCCCCCTTCTTGGCCGGCCACAACCCTTGTGGGGCCCCCCAAGGTGGTCCCCATCCATCCATATCTTATAGAAGCCTTTTGGGAAAATATCCCAAAAGGCACTTTTCCAAAAATATCCCAAAAAGCACTTTCACTATTCACGACGACATTTTTCAGCGTCTGGTCGAACTGAAAATATTTATGTGGGCTTAGAACATTTCCAGTACCCACCAAAATAATTTTCAATGCCATCCGGAACAATTCCGGATTAGTGATTTTCATGTGCGAAAAGCATCTGAAGCAGTTTCGGCAGCTCCGGAACATTTCCGGTTTTCATCCCGGAAAATTCCAGAAAGTTTCCAGAATGATTCTGGCATCCTCCAAGAATTATCAGGCATGTGCCAAAACCAATTTGACCTTTTCGTATCCCCTGAAACAACTTTTCAGTTTCACCGGAACTAATTCGGTCACCTCTCTCTTCGGAACTTTTCCGCTGTCTCTGAAAAACTTTTTCCCGGAAACTTTTTCTCAGACTCCCTGTCTAGTATTCAGCAGATAGATGACCCTTAAGCGTGTGACCCTATAGGTTCAGTGAAGCATAGACATGACCCGGAACCCCTTCCGATCAATGATCAACATCGGAGCCGTGGACACCCATATTGACCCCTATACCCACACGAATGAATATTCAGTGAACCTCCAGTTGTCATGTGCTATTCCTATTGCTTCGCGATATGTTACAAATACCCGAGGTGAGACACGTTGGCATCCCCGTGGATCAACACCTTGTCCACTATGCCAGTTACCTCGTTACCGGTATTGTTCTCTTTTCTCGTTCCGTGTTCCGGCATCCCCGTGATCAAATCACAAAGTGTCTGGCCAGACGATGATGTATACCGTAACATCGAGAGGGCCCAGAGATATCTCTCCATCGTCGGAGGAGAAAATCTCAATCTTGAGCTATCAAGTTACTTGACACACTTTTCCATGAACCCGTAAGCCGCCGTAATAGCCACCCATTTACGGATGACGTTTAACAAACCCCAAAGTTCATGAAGCAAGCATGAAGAAACTCGATACTCTCATGGTCTAAGGAATCATGCAAACGTTAACCATCTCTGTGTTATTAACCATTAACTTATGACGAATGAATCTCATAGCATAACATCAATTCGGGTCGATTCAACACAAATGTTCTTCTAACATTGTGCCCTCAAAATTGCCGGCATAGCCATGCCCATGATCAGGAAAACAGGATCATCATGCAATACTTGAGCCAGTCTTAGAGGCCAGACTAGGAATACTTTTTACCGTTTATTATCCCACACGTGCATATGAGTCTTCCTCCGAGCCTCGTGGTTATTGTAGACTCGAGAACCATAGCAGTTATAGCATGGAACATAAACCTAATTATGAACAGGGAAATCATCAATAACATTTATTATTGCCTCTAGGGCATATCTCCTACAGACTCCCACTTGCACTAGAGTTAATAATCTAGTCAATGCTTAATGCACTTTACACCTATGGCATACTGGTGTAAAATATGATTCGCATGTGGTATAGCCTGATGTCCAACGTATCTGACGACTTCAGCTCCGTGTGTAACATTGCATATCCTCGCGTTTTCACCCTTTCACAAAATTCATATTTTGTGTGGACTTGGCTTTGCATATGTGTGAATCATTGGTCGAAACCTGATTCCTCAGACTGAGCTATGGAGCAACTATCTGCAATAGTGTCCCATAGACCAAAGCCATCTTGGAACCATACTAAGTTCATGAATGAACTATATGATTCAACAACTTCTTTGTCGCTTCTAAAGCGTCAACATACTTAGCCTTTGTTATAGAATTCGCCACAGTATCTTGTTTGGAACAATTTCCAACTACCGTGCCACCATATTGTGTATTACACAAAACCCTGAACTTAAATCAAAAATCGCATGGAGCATTGATGAAGACTGTATCGATGTAATTACTTACAACGAGCACTTCATAATCTCTGCTTGCGAGAAAACATGTCATCAGTACTACTCTAGTACCTAATGACATCTTTCACTGTTGTCCCATGATCAGTACTTTTGATCACTTTGGTATCTATACTCGCAATAACTTTGGAGTATTGGACATATCTGGTTGTTTTACATACCATGGAATACATGATTAATCCAAACACAAGAGTGTGTGGAATCACCATCATGTATTTTTGCTCATCTGTGTTTTGAGACACCGAGTCTTGCAAAACTCTTCCCATGTGACTTCGGCAAGAATCACTCCTTGGCGTTTTAAATGCTAAAAGGTTTTAGCACCTTGTCAATATGTATTCGTAGCTTAGCCCCATTAGGTAAATCTATCTCCATAGATCATCATGCCTAATATTGAGGCTATTTAGTCTAAGCACTCATCGAAAAACTATTTTCAAATGAAGTCCTAATTCGTGTCAAGAAATTTATTTCCAATTAACAATGTGTCAAGTACACAAGGTTTTTAGAAATATTATTATGCTCCCACTTACTTTCTTGAATCACAAGCATCTTCGATACCCATTTGATGAATTCAAACCCCTTTGACCATTCCATTAAAGACGAAGATTCCAACTCCACTTTGCACTCTTCTGTCCATTGCTGGAACTCTGAAGTTTGCATACTTACTAGCATCCTCTGGATCGACAAATTACTTTGGACTGTATCACATACAAGTCCTAGGTTTCATTTCCATCAGATGGAAATCCTTTCGTCATCCATGTTTCATATCTCATGATTGAAATATGTATTTATTGCTAGTTCAACCCGAACCGACTTTAAGCATCGCTACGGTGTGACAATCTCATCGTAGTCAACTCCTTGAACTTGTTATTGCAATAAGTCGAGCTTTATGGATAATTTTTTTTATCCGTATCAGTTATTTAGTTCCATAAATACTCGTTAGACTCTAAGTCTTTCGAAAGGTGTATCAAGGTTTTAATCTTGAATCACTTATATGGAAACTATCTCGGATTGTATTGGCATGTAGCCAATTCCGGAGTCAGGGCCCATCACCACTTCCTTGTGTATCGTAGGTATACTGTTGTCCAACAACAATATCTCATTTGCGCACCTGAGAGGTTTGCACGAGCCTTGCCTACGAGGTTCAGCTGCAAGTTTGACCGAAGTCCATACATTTTATTGTAGAGACTTCCGTATCAGTCGCAGTAGGAAACCCTGGAATCACTTCCAAGGTTCCTTTCCTTTGATCTGATGACGAAGATACTGTTTATCTCGTCGAGTTGCAGTGTTCTCCCACTCACCTTTTGTAAGAACTATTCTCTTTAAAAGCATACCGTTTTGTGGCAAAACCCTTTGCCTTGGTATAGTGGTGGGGGAATACCCAATGACTTGGGATAACCTACAAAGTAGCACTTGTCTGATTTGGAATAGGTTTGTAACCTTTTACACAAGCACCATATTCCAAATGTTAAGAAAAGATATAACATGGTTGGGCGTACCATACCATGGCGTCATTTCAACAGACCTGATGGAGCTCTTTTCAGTGTAAAAGCCACAGTCTCGAAAGCATCACTTTAAAAGGGATAATGGTAAATCTATTTATGTCATCTTTGATCTTACCATGTCATAAATGGTTCGATTACATCTTCACGGACTTTCCACTTGCAGTGGTGTTCCGGGAGATGGAAGTTATGAAACCCCTTTCACAACTCATCAGACAATCGCTAAACTTGTAAATCAAATATTCCTTTCTGCAATCGAATTGTAGAAACATAATTTTCTTGTTACAATATTTTCTTCTTCATTTTGAAAACCTTTCGAATGATTTCAAAAGATCCAGACTCACGTCTCATCAAGTAAATATCCATATATCTACTTGAGTCATTTCTGAAGATAGATAAATCCACTACTTGTAACAACATTTATTGGACTACACACATCATAATGTATGATCACCAATATGTTCTTTGCTCGTTCCTTAAGGCCTGTGAACGGTATTTCAGTCACTTCACTTTTCGGAGGAAAGTTGTAAGTGTCAGATGATTCAAAATCAAATGACTTTAAAAACCATCATAATGGAATTTTCCATGCGGGTTTCTCCAATGTGACCAAATGCAGTGCCACACTTGTGTGGTATTCTTTTAGTCTTGCGACATTTAGCGTCAGTGTTATGGATGTATCATATTTCCATCAATATTCATAACATACATCCCATCTAGGATGGAAGCATGGCCCTTCATGTTATTCATAATACTGAACAACAATTGTTGTTTTCATGAACAACTCTTTCGCAACAAACTTTATGCAAAGGGCTAGAGTGTGAAACTCTAAAATGAATTATGAAAGTAAACCCAGAGGTAATGTATTATTTATCAATATTCATAACACACGTTTCATTCATAATGAAAGTATGGCCCTTATGTTATTCATAACACCGAACATTAAAAGTTCTCTTATGAACAACCTTCTTGCAAGATACCTTATGCAAAGGGCTAGAGTGTGAAACTCTAAAATGAATTATGAAAGTAAATACATAGGGAATACACCTATGGAAGGCATAGTAACATTTACTATGTTCCCTGCGTTTATCTAACCTCATTCCTGGCTAGTCTTTCAGGCCATAGTAGTTCTTACATCGAGTTGCAACAGAATGCAATCGAGCGGGTATCTTTGCGATTAACTCACAATACCCAAGAATTAGTGATTAACATGTTTAACCATAATTCCCAAGAACTATATCTTTGACCAGCCTTCTATACATCAAAAACCTGTATGACATTCATACATGAGCTGGATATTCCAGTCTTCTTTCCTTTTGCCATTATACTTCTAACAGTTTCACTTTCAGTATTTCTCCTACTCTCAGAAGAAGCACCCAACTTAAGAGTGGCGTTAGCCCTGGACTTCCTAGGCGTGAAAGTTTCACTAACACCCTTCGGACACTTCCTTTCTCTTTAACTTGTCGTTTTATTCACCATCATCATATGACAGGCGTTCTTCTGGATCCCCTCTTATCAGTCTAATGCATAGTAAACACCTTTACTAATAGTTTGCAAACAAACATTGCTTTGGATATCTCATATCTATTAGCCTTTGTCTGTCTCTGAAAATGATTTTCAGATTCCATGAATATCACATAACTATCCAAACTTTCGAAGTTCGGGTCTCATGGAAGCAAACATATTGCACTTTGACTGAAAAGGAATTCTAGCTTTTGGATCGAAGGACGAGAGTCACATGATCCATAGCATTAGCGGGAGAATACTGAAAGCATGCGATATGCCAAAGTCCTTCTCGGCACTCTAGAGGACAATCCTCACATTACGTTACCAACCGTAAAGTTTTAACCAGATATTTAACAGCTATTCAATTTTAATAGGGAAGGTGGAAACGCGAGCCATTATTCTACAACTATTTTGCAAACCACACTTAGACAATGTTCAAAATTAATTGCACTGAGAATTAAACAAGTTAATTCTACAGTGCGCTCCCACTCAAATCAATATCTCTCATAATTGATTGTGAGTTATTCAAGATCCAAATTACAATTCAACGACAAGGATGTATCCATCTCAAGTGACGAGAATTGCAATCGGTAGGCCAACTTGCCAATCACATCTCTATGTGACTCTTGTTCATCTTTCGATGCGTGTGTTCTGAGCTCAGGACTTTCAAGCTAGAACGTCAAGACAACCAAGTGATCTCGCTGCGAGGTCTCAACTCACCCGCCTCACACTTCTCTAATCGTTCGTACCCATGTATCCATGTGATAGCCCAAAGAGATAGGTGCCGTGACGGTGCTACACTTGGGAGAACACTAACTACTTGATATTTTCTGTGAGAGATCACCCTAATAAAAGCGACTACCGCGCAATCAAAAGGGTGCATCATAAGGGATAATCATCTCAGGCAATTCATAATAGCATGATATGGTATAGCCCTTTCTGACGGAGAAGTCTTGCATTTCTTCGTCTTCGGCATTCGCGTTGGTGTTCACCTTCGCGAAGATTGCCACCACCTTGTCGATGCACCAGATAATATTGCTATCTCTATAGCTAATAAAATAAGTGCATTACTGAAGGTTGACACGCAGGTCATTAAAGTGACAATCATATGGCTCCAGCCATCATGCCGAATCATGACACGCAGGTCATGTTAATCAATTTACATTATATAGTCATCTCATACATAATCAAATTATAACGAGCACTGCTATACCACATCACATGCACATGCAAACCATCCTGCAAAACCAAGTTAGATGCCTCTAATCGGTTCATGCAAAATTTTATTTATTCGTGGCTTCTAAGGTTTCGAAACAAACCGAAGCTACCAACGTCCATCATCAATCATGATAATCCAAGTCGCTAGATTAACATTGCGGGGTGTATGAAACACGAGATAATAAAATCTCGAGCCCCATACTAAACTTCGTCATACGCGTGACCCCCGTGAAGATCATATTTGCATTGCCCTTTCGTCTGCGAAACATCCATCTTTCTCAACTATGGTGGAACCCAAAGAACTATTAGCACTTCGTTGATCTGTCAATCATCATACTCAAGAGCAGCATGAAAGGATCGCGGATTGCCAGAACTTTGTGAGATTCCACGATGCCGTCAAGGTCAGGACTACGCAAATTCCAAGGAAACAACAAGAACATCGGGTAACAGATTTCATCTGCTACCCGCACAAATAATTTTCAGCAATAGATCTCATCTACTACCTAATTATATTGTGCAATACCCATACATCTCTATGTATTCTAGATCGCAACCTGAATCTACGCATAACCTGGCTCTTGATGCCACTGTAGGGTAACGCAGCAAAAAACAAAAAAATTCCGACCTACGCACCAGCCCAGGACCACTATGGAGACTGCATACAAGGTTTGATCATTTTCGTTACCGACTCGTAGCGCAGCGGAAGTAGAGTCGATGACGATCGGTGGTGCAGATCCCCGCAGCTAGGATTTACAACCTCCCAACCGCGAGGATGTATACCCTCATCTGCCCCGCGGACAGCCCTCCGGGAGGCGATCGGACAGTCCCCCGGACGGTGTCGCGGACAGCCCTTCGGGAGGACCTCCGAAACTCGGACTGTCACTCGGACAGCCCTTCGGGAGGACCTCCAAAACTCGGAAGGTCACACGGACAGCCCTTCGGGAGGCACTCACGAACTAAGACCGAAACTACGATCTCTCTACAGAGTTGCACACATACGGTGTCATCTATCCGGCAGGGTTTCGCCGTCCAGAACTAGTTCCTGCCGGAACCCAGACAACCTTTCGGCAATACGAAACTATTTCGCTGGGAGGGAGAGAGAATGCCAGATCATGCATGGCTTGTGTATGAGAGCAAGGAATGAGGTTTGGGCAGCCCCCTCACCTCCTATATATAGGAAAACCAAGGGGTAGGATGGGCATTTCAAAAATACCAAAACTTGCTCATGAAGGAAACACTTTCCAAGGGCAAAATGGGAAAGCAAGTGGGCAAGCGGGGCTCCAAGGTGGAGCCCCCTTCTTGGCCGGCCACAACCCTTGTGGGGCCCCCCCAAGGTGGTCCCCATCCATCCATACCTTCTAGAAGCCTTTTGGGAAAATATCCCAAAAGGCACTTTTCCAAAAATATCCCAAAAAGCACTTTCACTATTCACGACGACATTTTTCAGCGTCTGGTCGAACTGAAAATATTTATGTGGGCTTAGAACATTTCCACTACCCACCAAAATAATTTTCAATGCCATCCGGAACAATTCCGGATTAGTGATTTTCATGTGCGAAAAGCATCTGAAGCAGTTTCGGCAGCTCCGGAACATTTCCGGTTTTCATCCCGGAAAATTCCAGAAAGTTTCCAGAATGATTCTGGCATCCTCCAAGAATTATCAGGCATGTGCCAAAACCAATTTCACTTTTTGGTATCCCCTGAAACAACTTTTCAGTTTCACCGGAACTCATCCGGTGACCTCTCTCTTCGGAACTTTTCCGCTGTCTCCGAAAAACTTTTTCCCGGAAACTTTTTCTCAGACTCCCTGTCTAGTATTCAGCAGATAGATGACCCTGAAGCGTGTGACCCTATAGGTTTGGTGAAGCATAGACATGACCCGGAACCCCTTCCGATCAATGATCAACATCGGAGCCGTGGACACCCATATTGACCCCTATACCCACACGAATGAATATTCGAGTGAACCTCCAGTTGTCGTGTGCTATTCGTGTTGCTTCGCGATATGTTACAAATACCCGAGGTGAGACACGTTGGCATCCCCTTGGATCAACACCTTTTCCACTATGCCAATTACCTCGTTACCGGTATTGTTCTCTTTTCTCGTTCCGTGTTCCGGCATCCCCGTGATCAAATCACAAAGTGTCTGGCCAGACGATGATGGATACCGTAACACCGACAGGGCCCAGAGATATCTCTCCATCGTCGGAGGAGCAAATCCCAATCTTGAGCTATCAAGTTACTTGACATACTTTTCCATGAACCCGTAAGCCGCCGTAATAGCCACCCATTTACGGATGACGTTTAACAAACCCCAAAGTTCATGAAGTAAGCATGAAGAAACTCGATACTCTCATGGTCTAAGGAATCATGCAAACGTTAACCATCTCTGTGTTATTAACCATTAACTTATGACGAATGAATCTCATAGCATAACATCAATTCGGGTCGATTCAACACAAATGTTCTTCTAACATTGTGCCCTCAAAATTGCCGGCATAGCCATGCCCATGATCAGGAAAACAGGATCATCATGCAATACTTGAGCCAGTCTTAGAGGCCAGACTAGGAATACTTTTTACCGTTTATTATCCCACACGTGCATATGAGTCTTCCTCCGAGCCTCGTGGTTATTGTAGACTCGAGAACCATAGCAGTTATAGCATGGAACATAAAACCTAATTATGAATAGGGGAATAATCAATAACATTTATTATTGCCTCTAGGGCATATCTCCTACAGGGAGCAGCTGGATGATCGACTACCAGAACTGGGAGCCGCCAGATCGCTGGCAGAAGGCGAGCGGCTGGCCCCGAAGGTATTTATGCCGGATGATCTGGAGCCAAAGGCCACCCGAGCCGTTGGCAATCTGCCAGAGCCAATGTGTCAGGAGGGCATTGTTCATGCGTTTAGAGGACATGATCCCGAGGCCGCCCTGGTGTCTAGGCCGATAAATATCGGTCCACCGAACCACATATGGTACTTCTTCTTGTCCCCGGCGCCGGCCCAGAAGAACCGTGCCTGGACAGATCCGATCTCATGATGAAGAGTCTCGGGCAGGCTGTAGAAACTCATAATGAACAAGAGCAGGCTGGATAGGGAAGAGTTAATGAGGACCGTCCTAGCCGCCGTGGAAAGCCAACGGCCTTGCCAGGGCTCAGTCCAGTGTTGAAGCTTGAGCACAGCTGGCCGGAGATCTGCAATGGACAGGCACGAGTCACTGATGGGGATCCCCAAATAAGAAGTGGGGAATACGCCCATCTGACAGTTCATCCTGTCAGCAATACTCTTGCTCATCTCGGGTGAGTATCCCAACACCATCACCTCGCGCTTGTCGAAGTTGATCTTAAGCCCGGACATTTGTTGGAAGCACAACAGGAGGAATTTCAGGTTCGTAATCTCGTCGACGGAACCCTGGACGATGATGATGGTGTCATCCGCATACTGAAGGAGGAACACACCCTGGCCATTAACAAGGTGGGGGACAAGGCCCTAGATGTGGCCCGCGGCCTTAGCCTTATCCAGGATGTACGCCAAGGCATCAACCACCATGCTGAATAGGAAGGGGGAGAAGGGGTCGTCCTGCCTAACCCCACAAAGGGTGGGGAAGTAGGGGACAATCTCGAAGAAGCACCTCCCGAAGGAAGGGCCAACTAACCGTGTCACCCATCTGTCATCAAACCCCTTCCGAAGAAGCACCTCCCGAAGGAAGGGCCAACTAACCGTGTCGTAGGCCTTGTGGAAGTCGATCTTGAGGAAGACCGCCCTAAGGTGTTTGGCACGGACCTCATGAAGGACCTCGTGGAACACCAGTACCCCATTAAGGATATATCGTCCGCGGATGAAGGCAGACTGGTCTGGGTGAGTGATGCTGTCAGCCAAAGGGGTCACCCTATTGACGTACCCCTTTGCCAATATACGGAAGATGATGACCCACAAGTATAGGGGATCAATCGTAGACCTTTTGATAAGTAAGAGTGTCCAACCCAACGAGGAGCAGAAGGATATGATAAGCGGTTTTCAGCAAGGTAATTTCTGCAAGCACTGAAATTGTAAGTAGCAAGTAGTTTGATAGCAAGGCAATTTGTAACAAGCAAGTAACGGTAACAATAAGTAAGGTGCAGAAAGGTAGCCCAATCCTTTTGTGGCAAAGGACAGGCCAAAAGTATTTATTATGATGAGAAAAGTGTTCTTGTGGGTACACGGGAATTTCATCTAGGCACTTTCGTCATGTTGATTTGATTTGTCTTCGCTACTTTGATAATTTGATATGTGGGTGGACCGGTGCTCAGGTGTTGTTCTTACTTGAACTAACAACCTACTTATGATTAACCCCCTCGCAAGCATCCGCAACTACGAGAAAAGTATTAAGACAAAGTCTAACCATAGCATTAAACATGTGGACCTAAATCAGCCCCTTACAGAGTAGCGCATAAACTAGGGTTTAAGTTTCTGTCACTCTCGCAACCCATCATCTAATAACTACTCCACAATGCATTCCCTTAGGCCCAAGGATGGTGAAGTGTCATGTAGTCGACGTTCACATGACACCACTAAGGGAATCACAACATACATATCATCAAAATATCGAACACATATCAAATTCACATGAGTACTTGCAACATGACTTCTCCCGTGACCTCAAGAATAAAGGTAACTACTCACAAATAATATGCATGCTCAAGATCATAGGTGTATTGAATATCATAATGGATCTGAACATATAATCTTCCACCAAATAAACCATATAGTAATCAACTACGCAAGGTAATCAACACTACTAGTCACCCACAGGTACCAATCTGAGGTTCCAGTACAAAGATTGAACACAAGGGATGAACTAGGGTTTGAGATGAGATGGTGCTGTTGAAGATATTGATGAAGAATGGCCTCCCCAAGATGAGAGGGTTGTTGGTGATGACGATGGCTTCGATTTCCCCCTCCGGGAGGGAAGTTCCCCCGGCGGAATCACTCCGCCGGAGGGCAAAAGTGCTCCTACCCAACTTCCGCCTCGAGGCGGCGGCGCTTCATCCCGAAAGTCCTCCTCTTATTTTTTTCTAGTTTTTTTGGGAATTTATGCCAGAAGATGGGCTCCGGAGGTGGGCCAGGCTGCCCACCCTCTACCAGGGCGCGCCTGGTAGGGCTGGCGCGCCCTGGTGGAGGGTGGGCACCTGGTGGCCCCCCTCCGGTAGTTTTCTGCTCCAGTATTTTTTATTTATTGTATAAAAATCTCCGTAAAGTTTCAGCTTCATTGGAGTTGTGCAGAATAGGTATCTCTGACGTGCTTTTTCGGGGTGCTGAATTCCAGTTGCCGACATTCTCCCTGTTGATGTAAACCTTGCAAATTGTGAGAGAAAAGGCATTAGAATTACTCCCCAAAGCATTATTATGCATAAAAACATTAAAAATAACAGTAGTAAAACATGATGGAAAATGGACGTATCAGAAGATCACATTGATCACCGTAATTGGACGGAACTGGCGAATCTCTCAGGCGTCAGTAATCTTGGGGATCAGGGTGATGATCCCGTAGTTGAGGCGGTGGAGGTCGATGGAGCCTACGTAGAACTCCTCGAACAGGGCCATCACCTCGTGCTTAATGGTTCCCCAGAAGGCCTTGAAGAACTTGACCGGCAGGCCATCGGGGCCCGGGGCGGACGAGGGGTTCATCCCCTTGATGGCCGTCCACACCTCATCCTCGAAAAACGGGGCCGTTAAGGTTGCGTTCTCCTTAGCAGAGACACGTTGGGACTCGGACCAGAAGTCGGACGCCAAGGTCAGGCCACTCCTAGGGGGAGGGGAGAAGAGAGCCTTATAGAAGCCGTCAACATGCTCACGAATATCAGCCGGCCGCTGGAGAAGTGTCTCTCCATCCCATAGCAGGGGGATGGAGTTGCGGTGTCTACAGCCATTCGCGATGGCCTGGAAATAGGCCGTATTGGCGTCTCCCTTGAGGACCCACTTCTGGGTTCCCCGGAGATGCCAATACGCCTCCTCGTCAGTGTATATGGTCGAGAGCTGGTCCTCTAGATCGTATCGAAGCATCCACTCGTCAGGGGAAATGCCCATTGAATCAACTCGCATGTCGAGCGCCTGGATGGCGACGAGAATGGATTTCTTGTGTTCCCGCAAGTCCCGGCCAAGGTTTGCACCCCATCCCTTCATGAACCGCCTAGCTCGCTTGGCACAGAAGTGCCAATGATCCACCGCAGAGGTAGACCGATGGGGGGCTATCCGGGCCTCCGTCCAGCGAGCGCGGACCGCGTCCGCGAAGCCCAACTAGTTAAGCCAGAAGGTTTCAATGTGGAACCGCGGAGGCGGAGGGGGGCGGTCATCCTCCGAGGAGAGGAGTAGCGGGACATGATCCGAGCCAATTCGGGTGATAGCCCGGAGAGAGGCGAGGGGGCATCGGATATCCCACTCCGGGGATACCAGGACGCGATCCAGAACAGAGCACGTCGGGTTGGCCTGGCGGTTGGTCCAAGTGTATCAGGCACCCACCCGCTCTAGCTCCCGAAGACCGAGCTCGGCGATGCAGTCATTGAACATCTGCATCCTAGGGAAGTTGACTAGATCGTTGCTTTTATCCTCCGCAAAGTGGAGGAGGTTGAAATCACCGCCCACCACCAGCAGCAGGGAAGCTGCCGAGACCTTCCTACTAAGCTCCGCGAGGAAGGTCGCAGGCCGGCGGTGGTCTGCGGGTCCGTATACTATGATGATCTCCCATTTGAAGTTGAGAGCCCGCTCGAAGATCTCCATACTGACAAAGAACTCGCCCCGGTCCATGCTCCCTACCTCAAAGGAGGCATCCTTGACTCCGAGAAGGATGTCTCCCGAGTGGCCGGTGCTCCCACTAGAAGGGAGCCAGTGCCAGGCGAACAGGTGGGTACTAAGGCGCTCCAGTTCTGACAACGAGAACTCGGTGCGCATGGTTTCTTGAATAGCCACTATGTCGATCCGTTCGTCCCTCATGTACTCGATGAGCTGGCGGCGTCGGCCATATTGACCGAAGCCGTGGATATTCCATAAGAGTGTCCGCATTAGGGCGCCATCGGGGGGCTGCTTGACTCAAGGACACGGGAGGCACTCTGTGCACGGAGTGCAGCAGTACGGGAGCGAGTGCGGCCCCGGATTTTAGCAGCCGCCGTAGGCGGCCGCGAAGAGGGGGGTGGCGTGCTGGGGTTAGAGGATGAGGAGGCGGCTAGGCGAGCGCGGGTCTCGGCCAGCCTTCCGTCCAGGATTTCCCGTGTGCGGATTGCTTCAATCTAAACTAAGGGAGGATCTATTTCCCCCCCTGAAGATGATCGCCGACTCCGCTGCGACCTTCGCTAGGCGGCCAAGCGGAGCGGACTCGAGAGCGGAAAACGAGCAAGTGGAAGAGCTAGCCGGGATGACTGGAGTACCTGGCTCGAGGTCGCGGGACGCCGACCGCAGCTCTGCGCGCTCCGGGATGGGTAGGGCAGGGCTCCCTGGAGGCCGGGCCGCATCAATTCGGGCGCTGTGACAGGACGAAACCACCAGGGTCGAGGTCGACCTACCCCTCCTGGAGTACGCAGCCGTGCGTGGCGGGTGGGGTTGTGCCATCAGTGGAGTGGTCACCACCGAGGGACCCATCACCACGGAGGCAGGCGGGGGGGTGAGGGGCAGGCGGGCGTGAAGCAGCTGGAGAGGAGGTCCGTAGTCGCCGCCCGGGGGTGGTTCACGGGGGGGAGGCAGGCCAGCTCGGTGGGGAGCGAGGATCCGCCTCCACAGCCGGCAGCGGGTTGCCCTGCGTCGAGTCCGGGCCAGCAGACGGGTCGGCCGCGGTCGGTGGGGAGCCAGGCGGTCCCGTCAGCAGAGCCGGTGTCACCGAGACAGCCTCAGGCCCAGGAGGGGAGGGCGCTGGCGGGGCCGAGGCAGGGGAGTGGCGGACGAAGCAGGGAGCACCACCAGCCCCACGCTGGAGACGTCACTCCCGTCGCACGTGTGATCCGGAGAGCCCCCATCCCCAAGGGGCATTATAACCGACTCCCGCCGGAAGAATGCATGAGTAGATGATGCCATGGCAGTGACGGGCTAGGTCGGCCGGCTACATGTGGTGATGGAGGTGAGGCGGGCTGCGTGGGATTGATCCAGATGATGTAGGGCTCAACAACATCCGATGATGACTTCACATCAAGGAGACAACCCACAATGCATGGGGCCATGGTGGCCAAGGTGACACGGGAAGCGGCGGGGTTGATCCGGGCGAGGTAGGGGGACTCTCGGTATCGAGAGGTGATGTCTACTATGCAACCTTCTTCTTGTAGACTCGTGTTGGGCCTCCAAGCGCAGAGTTTTGTAGGACAGTAGCAAATTTCCCTCAAGTGGATGACCTAAGGTTTATCAATCTGTGGGAGGCATAGGATGAAGATGGTCTCTCTCAAACAACCCTGCAACCAAATAACAAAGAGCGTCTTGTGTCCCCAACACACCCAATACAATAGTAAATTGTATAGGTGCACTAGTTCAGCGAAGAGATGGTGATACAAGTGTAATATGGATAGTAGATATAGGTTTTTGTAATCTGAAAATATAAAAACATCAAGGTAGCAAGTAACAAAAGTGAGCAAAAACGGTATTGCAATGCTTGGAAACAAGGCCTAGGGTCCATACTTTCACTAGTGGAAGTTCTCTCAACAATACTGACATAGTTGAATCATATGTAAATCCCTCACATGCGACAAAGAGTTCACTCCAAAGTCACAAATAGCGGAGAACAAACGAAGAAATTATTGTAGGGTACGAAACGACCTCAAAGTTACCTTTTCCGATCAATCTTATGAGCTATCCCTATAAGTGTCACGAACAGCCCTAGAGTTCATACTAAAATAACACCTTAAGATACACATCAACCAAAACCCTAATGTCACCTAGATACTCCAATGTCACCACGAGTACCCATGGGCTTGATTATACGATATGCATCACACAATTTCAGATTCATCATGTTCAATCCAACACAAAGAACTTCAAAGAGTGCCCCAAAGTTTCTACCGGAGAGTCAAGACGAAAACGTGTGCCAACCCCTATGCATAGATTCCCAAGGTCACGAAACCCGCAAGTTGATCACCAAAACATACATCAAGTGGATCAATAGAACATTCCATTGTCACCACGGATATCCCATCGCAAGACATGCATCAAGTGTTCTCAAATCCTTAAAGACTCAATCCGATAAGAAAACTTCAAAGGGAAAAATCAATTCATCACAAGAAGATAGAGAGGGGAAAACTCCATATGATTCATCTATATCAATAAAGCTCACGATACATCAAGATCGTGCCATCTCAAGAACACGAGAGAGAGAGATCAAACACATAGCTACTGGTACATACCCTCAGCCCCGAGGGTGAACTACTCCCTCCTCGTCATGGAGACCGCCGGGATGACGAAGATGGCCTCCGGTGATGGTTTCCCCCTCCGGCACGGTGCCGGAACGGGCTCCGGATTGGTTTTTCATGACTATAGAGGCTTGCGGCGGCGGAACTCCCGATCTAGGTTTCTTTCTGGGGGTTACGGGATTTATAGGAATACTTGGCGTTGGAATCAAGTCAGGGGGACTCCCGAGGGGCCCACAAGCCAGGGGGGCGCACCCTAGGGGGATGCGCCCCCTAGGCTTGTGGCGGCCTCGGGACTCCTCTCCGGTATCTTTTTGCTCTAGTATTTTTTATATTTTCCAAAAATATTCTCCGTAAATTTTCAGCCCATTCCGAGAACTTTTATTTCTGCACAAAAAATGACACCATGGTAGTTCTGCTGAAAATAGTGTCAGTCCGGGTTAGTTCTAATAAAATCATATAAAATTATTGTAAACATGGCATGAATACTTCATAAATTATAGATACGTTGGAGATGTATCAGCATCCCCAAGCTTAATTCCTTCTCGTCCTCGAGTAGGTAAATGATAAAAGAAATAATTTATGAAGTGTGAATGCTAGCAAGTGCACAAGTTTGATCAATGATAATCCCAATCACTTTTTCTAGCATCAATATAAACCATAAACAGTAGCTCATCTCATAAAACTTCTCATGATCAAGTAACAAGCTATTCACATGTTAAAGTATAGACCAGAAAGTTTCTTGAAAACTAACAAACCATATTCCTAGTCATCGAACAATTGCAATTCATCTTATTTTAGGGAAGGGTCTATGTAAGAGCTTTGATTTAGCAAATTCCACATACTCAACTATCATATAGTCTTCCATGATTATTGACACTCAAAGCATATTTTTAGAACAAATAGCATCCATCGAACACAGAGAAAGATAGGGGCTTAATGTTTCGCCTCCCAACTTATTTATCATATAGATAATTGTCAACAATAATAACTCATGATCAAATATATTTGTTTGGATATATATGTCTAGATCATTCCCCAACATATGACACTTGCCAAGAGAAAAAGGCGAAATATAGGAAGTGGTGAAGATCACCATGACTCTTGCATAAAGGTAAGTACTAGAAAGTAAAAGATAGGCCCTTCGCAGAGGGAAGCAGAGGTTGTCATGCACTTTTTGTTTTTGGATGTGCAAACCCTTAATGCAAAGGAACGTCGCGTTGTATTGCCCTTTGTGATAGCAACCTTTATTATGCAGTCTGTCGCTTTTATTTCTTTACCATCACAAGTTCGTACAACGCTTATTTCCCTTCACTATAAAAGACCATACATATTTAGGAGCAATTTTTATTGCTTTTTGCACCGATGACAACTTACTTGAAGGATCTTACTCAATCCATAGGTAGGTATAGTGGACTCTCATGACAAAACTGGTTTAAGGGTGTTTGGATGTACAAGTAGTATTTCTACTTGGTGCGTAAGTTTTGGCTAGTATGAGGTGGAAGCAAGCACCACATGTTGGAGGATCCATAACAATATAACTTCTATACAAATATACCCAAACATAACTCATTAAGTTGTCTTCCTTGTCCAATTTTAACTAATTTTCTCGAGTTTGAAAATAATTAATGAGCACACAATCATAGAAGATGTCCAAGATAGTATATTTATATGTGGAATCTCTCTTCCTTCAATATTCTTTCATGAATTGTTCAAGTGACCAATGCGGTGTTTGCTAACTTTCAATAAATTTTACCACCTATACTTCTCATATGTGAAGTCATTACTCACCATGGGATAAGTATATGAAGCATATTTGATTTCAGATTTATGATATTCAATTCATTCAACCATTTACTCATAGGATATAAGTGAAGCACGAGAGTGAATGACAAACTACTCCAAAAAGATATAAGTGAAGATCAATGAGTAGTCAAAAATTTAAATAACTATGTGAAGACTCTCTCATCTAAGAATTTCGGATCTTAAGTACTTTATTCAAACATAAAAACAAAATAAAATGACATTCCAAGGATAGCACGTATCATGTGGACGAATAAAACTTTAGGCTCAACATAGGCTAACCGATAATTGTTGATGAAGAAAGGTGGGATGCGTAGCATCCCCAAGCTTAGATGCTTGAGACTTCTTGAAATATTTACTTGGGGTGCCTTGGGCATCCCCAAGCTTGAGCTTTTGTATCTCGTGCAATCCTCTCATACCACGGTTTCACCTATTCTCAAAAACTTCATCCACACAAAACTCAAAAAGAACTCGTGAGATAGGTTAGTACACATAAGAACAAATCAACACTTGGGTACTGACAAGACAAGTTGCACAATAATTTCAATCATCATATACAGTTTACTATCATTTCCACGATTTATATCTACCTATATAGGCTATGTAAACTATCGGATAAGTAGATAATAAAACTGTGACAGCAATCTGTCCAAACAGAACAGTCTGTAGCAATCTATTAAACCAGTGTACTTCTGAAATTCGAAAAATTATTAAAGTTTAGGAAGTGCTAAATAATTTATATGACAATACTGTGTAAAAATTTCAGAAACTTTCCACCTTCCAGTAAAATATGAAAATTCAAATACTACAGCAAAAGTTTCTGTTTTTTACACAGCACACATCAAACATGCAATGCAAGCATCCTAAGGCAATTCTTGGAACTTTTTATTGAAGAACAAGATTATAAATAACACCTAACAGAGAAAAACAAAATAAAATTATGCTCCAAGCAAAACTCGTATTATGTAACGAATAAAAATATAGCTCCAAGTAAGATATACCGATAGTGTTGAAGACGAAAGAGGGGATGCCTTCCGGGGCATCCCCAAGCTTAGGCACTTGAGTATTACATGGATATTACCTTGGGGTGCCTTGGGAATCCCTAATCTTAGATTCTTGTCACTCCTTATTCTCCTCGTATCGGTTTCTCACCCAAAACTTGAAAACGTCAATCACACAAAACTTAACAGAACTTAGTGAGAAGGGTTAGTGTAATAAAGATAGATCATTCACTTAGGTACTGTAAAGACAAGATTCATAATTGTTACCACATGATACCTACTGTATTCTACCATTCCCACAATTTATATTGCTGAATATAAGCTATGGGAACACTAAAACAAGCAAACTATGCATGCAAAACAGAATCTGTCAAAAACAGAACAGTCTGTGAAGATCTGTAGTATAGCCATACTTACCTGTCTCTACAAATTCTGAAAAATTAGTAAAACCTTAAGAATTTGTATATAAAGACTGGGTAAAAATTTCAGATCATTATCACGCTCCAGTAAAAAATGAATATTCCTGTACTGGATTCAAAAGTTTCTGTTTTGGTTCAGCATCAATTCTACTCATCTTGTGAGTCATCCCAAAGGCTTTACTTGGCACTTTATTGAAATAAAAGGCACAAAACATGATTAATACAGTAGCTTAATCATGTGAACACACAAAAACAGAAAGTAAAAGTGTTGGGTTGTCTTCCAACAAACACTTTTCTTGAATGCCGTTTAGCTAGGCATGATGATTTCAATGACGCTCACATAGGAATAATAATTGAAACATGCAAAAAGAACATCATGAATCTCATGACAAGCACATTTAAGTCTAACCCACTTCCTATGCATAGGTATTTTGTGAGCAAACAATTTATGGGAGCAAGAATCAACTAGCATAGGAAGGCAAAACAAGCATAACTTCAAAACATTGAACACATAGAGAGGAAACTTGATATTATTGCAATTCCTACAAGAATATGTTCCTCCCTCATAATAATTTTCAGTAGCATCATGAAGGAATTTCACAACATAAATATCACATAAAGCATTATCTTCATGATCCACAAGCATAGAAAATTTGTCACTCTCCACATAAGCAATTTTCTTCTCATTCATAATAGTGGGAGCAAACTCAACGAAATAACTATCATGGGGTACTTGATAGGCAAAACCAGTTTGAATATTGAAATCATGATAACAAGTTTCATGGTTGTCATTACTCTTTATGGCATACATTTCATCACAATAATCATCATACATAGGAGGCATGCTATCATCATAACAAATTTGCTCATGAAAACTTGGGGGACTAAAAATATCATCTTCATCAAACATAGCGTCCCCAAGCTTGTGGGTTTGCATATCATTAGCATGATGGATATTCAGAGAATTCATACTAGCAATATTGCAATCATGCTCATCATTCAAGGAATTCTCATTAAGTATTTTCATAAATTCCTCCTCTACCAATTGAGCACAATTTTCCAAACCATCATTTTCACCAAAGACATTAAAAAGACGAACCAATTGATGCAACTTAAACTCCATTTTTTTGTAGTTTTCTTTTATAAAACCAAACTAGTGAAAAACAAGAAACTAAAAGATTTTAATTGCAAGATCTAAAGATATACCTTCAAGCACTCACCTCCCCGGCAACGGCGCCAGAAAAGAGCTTGATGTCTACTAGGCAACCTTCTTCTTGTAGACTCGTGTTGGGCCTCCAAGCGTAGAGTTTTGTAGGACAGTAGCGAATTTCCCTCAAGTGGATGACCTAAAGTTTATCAATCCGTGGGAGGCATAGGATGAAGATGGTCTCTCTCAAACAACCCTACAACCAAATAACAAAGAGTCTCTTGTGTCCCCAACAAACCCAATACAATAGTAAATTGTATAGGTGCACTAGTTCGGCGAAGAGATGGTGATACAAGTGTAATATGGATAGTAGATATAGGTTTTTGTAATCTGAAAATATAAAAACAGCAAGGTAGCAAGTAACAAAAGTGAGCAAAAAGGTATTGCAATGCTTGGAAACAAGGCCTAGGGTCCATACTTTCACTAGTGCAAGTTCTCTCAACAATACTGACATAGTTGAATCATATGTAAATCCCTCACGTGCGACAAAGAGTTCACTCCAAAGTCACAAATAGCGGAGAACAAACGAAGAAATTATTGTAGGGTACGAAACCACCTCAAAGTTACCTTTTCCAATCAATCTTATGAGCTATCCCTATAAGTGTCACGAACAGCCCTAGAGTTCATACTAAAATAACACCTTAAGATACACATCAACCAAAACCCTAATGTCACCTAGATACTCCAATGTCACCACGTTACCCATGGGCTTGATTATACTATATGCATCACACAATTTCAGATTCATCATGTTCAATCCAACACAAAGAACTTCAAAGAGTGCCCCAAAGTTTCTACCGGAGAGTCAAGACGAAAACGTGTGCCAACCCCTATGCATAGATTCCCAAGGTCACGGAACCCGCAAGTTGATCACCAAAACATACATCAAGTGGATCAATAGAACATTCCATTGTCACCACGGATATCCCATCGCAAGACATACATCAAGTGTTCTCAAATCCTTAAAGACTCAATCCGATAAGAAAACTTCAAAGGGAAAACTCAATTCATCACAAGAAGATAGAGAGGGGAAAGCTCCATATGATTCATCTATATCAATAAAGCTCACGATACATCAAGATCGTGCCATCTCAAGAACATGAGAGAGAGAGAGAGATCAAACACATAGCTACTGGTACATACCCTCAGCCCCGAGGGTGAACTACTCCCTGCTCGTCATGGAGACCGCCGGGATGATGAAGATAGCCTCCGGTGATGGTTTGCCCCTCCGGCAGGGTGCCGGAACGGGCTCCCGATTGGTTTTTCGTGGCTATAGAGGCTTGCGGCGGCGGAACTCCCGATCTAGGTTTCTTTCTGGGGGTTACGGGATTTATAGGAATACTTGGCGTTGGAATCAAGTCAGGGGGACTCCCGAGGGGCCCACAAGCCAGGGGGCGCGCCCTAGGGGGATGCGCCCCCTAGGCTTGTGGCGGCCTCGGGACTCCTCTCCGGTATATTTTTGCTCTAGTATTTTTTATATTTTCCAAAAATATTCTCCGTAAATTTTCAGCCCATTCCGAGAACTTTTATTTCTGCACAAAAAATGACACCATGGTAGTTCTGCTGAAAATAGTGTCAGTCCGGGTTAGTTCTAATAAAATCATATAAAATTATTGTAAACATGGCATGAATACTTCATAAATTATAGATACGTTGGAGATGTATAAGCATCCCCAAGCTTAATTCCTTCTCGTCCTCGAGTAGGTAAATGATAAAAGAAATAATTTATGAAGTGTGAATGCTAGCAAGTGCACAAGTTTGATCAATGATAATCCCAATCACTTTTTCTAGCATCAATATAAACCATAAACAGTAGCTCATCTCATAAAACTTCTCATGATCAAGTAACAAGCTATTCACATGTTAAAGTATAGACCAGAAAGTTTCTTGAAAACTAACAAACCATATTCCTAGTCATCGAACAATTGCAATTCATCTTATTTTAGGGAAGGGTCTATGTAAGAGCTTTGATTTAGCAAATTCCACATACTCAACTATCATATAGTCTTCCATGATTATTGACACTCAAAGCATATTTTTAGAACAAATAGCATCCATCGAACACAGAGAAAGATAGGGGCTTAATGTTTCGCCTCCCAACTTATTTATCATATAGATAATTGTCAACAATAATAACTCATGATCAAATATATTTGTTTGGATATATATGTCTAGATCATTCCCCAACATATGACGCTTGCCAAGAGAAAAAGGCGAAATATAGGAAGTGGTGAAGATCACCATGACTCTTGCATAAAGGTAAGTACTAGAAAGTAAAAGATAGGCCCTTCGCAGAGGGAAGCAGAGGTTGTCATGCACTTTTTGTTTTTGGATGTGCAAACCCTTAATGCAAAGGAACGTCGCGTTGTATTGCCCTTTGTGATAGCAACCTTTATTATGCAGTCTGTCGCTTTTATTTCTTTACCATCACAAGTTCGTACAACGCTTATTTCCCTTCACTATAAAAGACCATACATATTTAGGAGCAATTTTTATTGCTTTTTGCACCGATGACAACTTACTTGAAGGATCTTACTCAATCCATAGGTAGGTATAGTGGACTCTCATGACAAAACTGGTTTAAGGGTGTTTGGATGTACAAGTAGTATTTCTACTTGGTGCGTAAGTTTTGGCTAGTATGAGGTGGAAGCAAGCACCACATGTTGGAGGATCCATAACAATATAACTTCTATACAAATATACCCAAACATAACTCATTAAGTTGTCTTCCTTGTCCAATTTTAACTAATTTTCTCGAGTTTGAAAATAATTAATGAGCACACAATCATAGAAGATGTCCAAGATAGTATATTTATATGTGGAATCTCTCTTCCTTCAATATTCTTTCATGAATTGTTCAAGTGACCAATGCGGTGTTTGCTAACTTTCAATAAATTTTACCACCTATACTTCTCATATGTGAAGTCATTACTCACCATGGGATAAGTATATGAAGCATATTTGATTTCAGATTTATGATATTCAATTCATTCAACCATTTACTCATAGGATATAAGTGAAGCACGAGAGTGAATGACAAACTACTCCAAAAAGATATAAGTGAAGATCAATGAGTAGTCAAAAATTTAAATAACTATGTGAAGACTCTCTCATCTAAGAATTTCGGATCTTAAGTACTTTATTCAAACAGAAAAACAAAATAAAATGACATTCCAAGGATAGCACGTATCATGTGGACGAATAAAACTTTAGGCTCAACATAGGCTAATCGATAATTGTTGATGAAGAAAGGTGGGATGCGTAGCATCCCCAAGCTTAGATGCTTGAGACTTCTTGAAATATTTACTTGGGGTGCCTTGGGCATCCCCAAGCTTGAGCTTTTGTATCTCGTTCAATCCTCTCATACCACGGTTTCACCTATTCTCAAAAACTTCATCCACACAAAACTCAAAAAGAACTCGTGAGATAGGTTAGTACACATAAGAACAAATCAACACTTGGGTACTGACAAGACAAGTTGCACAATAATTTCAATCATCATCTACAGTTTACTATCATTTCCACAATTTATATCTACCTATATAGGCTATGGAAACTATCGGATAAGTAGATAATAAAACTGTGACAGCAATCTGTCCAAACAGAACAGTCTGTAGCAATCTATTAAACCAGTGTACTTCTGAAATTCGAAAAATTATTAAAGTTTAGGAACTGCTAAATAATTTATATGAAAATACTGTGTAAAAATTTCAGAAACTTTCCACCTTCCAGTAAAATATGAAAATTCAAATACTACAGCAAAAGTTTCTGTTTTTTACACAGCACACATCAAACATGCAATGCAAGCATCCTAAGGCAATTCTTGGAAATTTTTATTGAAGAACAAGATTATAAATAACACCTAACAGAGAAAAACAAAATAAAATGATGCTCCAAGCAAAACTCGTATTATGTAACGAATAAAAATATAGCTCCAAGTAAGATATACCGATAGTGTTGAAGACGAAAGAGGGGATGCCTTCCGGGGCATCCCCAAGCTTAGGCACTTGAGTCTTACTTGGATATTACCTTGGGGTGCCTTGGGAATCCCTAATCTTAGATTCTTGTCACTCCTTATTATCCTCATATCGGTCTCTCACCCAAAACTTGAAAACTTCAATCACACAAAACTTAACGGAACTTTGTGAGAAGGGTTAGTGTAATAAAGATAGATCATTCACTTAGGTACTGTCAAGACAAGATTCATAATTGTTACCACATGATACCTACTGTATTCTACCATTCCCATAATTTATATTACTGAATATAAGCTATGGGAACACTAAAACAAGCAAACTATGCATGCAAAACAGAATCTGTCAAAAACAGAACAGTCTGTGAAGATCTGTAGTATAGCCATACTTCCCTGTCTCTAAAAATTCTGAAAAATTAGTAAAACAAGAAGAATTTGTATATAAAGACTGGGTAAAAATTTCAGATCATTATCAAACTCCAGTAAAAAATGAATATTCCTGTACTGGATTCAAAAGTTTCTGTTTTGGTTCGGCATCAATTCTACTCATCTTGTGAGTCATCCCAAAGGCTTTACTTGGCACTTTATTGAAATAAAAGGCACAAAACATGATTAATACAGTAGCTTAATCATGTGAACACACAAAAACAGAAAGTAAAAGTGTTGGGTTGTCTCCCAACAAACACTTTTCTTGAATGCCGTTTAGCAAGGCATGATGATTTCAATGACGCTCACATAGGAATAATAATTGAAACATGCAAAAAGAGCATCATGAATCTCATGACAAGCACATTTAAGTCTAACCCAATTCCTATGCATAGGTATTTTGTGAGCAAACAATTTATGGGAGCAAGAATCAACTAGCATAGGAAGGCAAAACAAGCATAACTTCAAAACTTTGAACACATAGAGAGGAAACTTGATATTATTGCAATTCCTACAAGAATATGTTCCTCCCTCATAATAATTTTCAGTAGCATCATGAAGGAATTTCACAACATAACTATCACATAAAGCATTATCTTCATGATCCACAAGCATAGAAAATTTGTCACTCTCCACATAAGCAATTTTCTTCTCATTCATAATAGTGGGAGCAAACTCAACGAAATAACTATCATGGGGTACTTGATAGACAAAACCACTTTGAATATTAAAATCATGATAACAAGTTTCATGGTTGTCATTACTCTTTATGGCATACATTTCATCACAATAATCATCATACATAGGAGGCATGCTATCATCATAACAAATTTGCTCATGAAAACTTGGGGGACTAAAAATACCATCTTCATCAAACATAGCATCCCCAAGCTTGTGGGTTTGCATATCATTAGCATGATGGATATTCAGAGAATTCAGACTAGCAATATTGCAATCATGCTCATCATTCAAGGAATTCTCATTAAGTATTTTCATAAATTCCTCCTCTACCAATTGAGCACAATTTTCCAAACCATCATTTTCACGAAAGACATTAAAAAGACGAACCAATTGATGCAACTTAAACTCCAATTTTTTGTAGTTTTCTTTTATAAAACCAAACTAGTGAAGAACAAGAAACTAAAAGATTTTAATTGCAAGATCTAAAGATATACCTTCAAGCACTCACCTCCCCGGCAACGGCGCCAGAAAAGAGCTTGATGTCTACTAGGCAACCTTCTTCTTGTAGACTCGTGTTGGGCCTCCAAGCGTAGAGTTTTGTAGGACAGTAGCGAATTTCCCTCAAGTGGATGACCTAAAGTTTATCAATCCGTGGGAGGCATAGGATGAAGATGGTCTCTCTCAAACAACCCTACAACCAAATAACAAAGAGTCTCTTGTGTCCCCAACACACCCAATACAATAGTAAATTGTATAGGTGCACTAGTTCGGCGAAGAGATGGTGATACAAGTGTAATATGGATAGTAGATATAGGTTTTTGTAATCTGAAAATATAAAAACAGCAAGGTAGGAAGTAACAAAAGTGAGCAAAAACGGTATTGCAATGCTTGGAAACAAGGCCTAGGGTCCATACTTTCACTAGTGCAAGTTCTCTCAACAATACTGACATAGTTGAATCATATGTAAATCCCTCACGTGCGACAAAGAGTTCACTCCAAAGTCACAAATAGCGGAGAACAAACGAAGAAATTATTGTAGGGTATGAAACCACCTCAAAGTTACCTTTTCCGATCAATCTTATGAGCTATCCCTATAAGTGTCACGAACAGCCCTAGAGTTCATACTAAAATAACACCTTAAGATACACATCAACCAAAACCCTAATGTCACCTAGATACTCCAATGTCACCACGAGTACCCATGGGCTTGATTATACGATATGCATCACACAATTTCAGATTCATCATGTTCAATCCAACACAAAGAACTTCCAAGAGTGCCCCAAATTTCTACGGGAGAGTCAAGACGAAAACGTGTGCCAACCCCTATGCATAGATTCCCAAGGTCACGGAACCCGCAAGTTGATCACCAAAACATACATCAAGTGGATCAATAGAACATTCCATTGTCACCACGGATATCCCATCGCAAGACATACATCAAGTGTTCTCAAATCCTTAAAGACTCAATCCGATAAGAAAACTTCAAAGGGAAAACTCAATTCATCACAAGAAGATAGAGAGGGGAAAACTCCATATGATTCATCTATATCAATAAAGCTCACGATACATCAAGATCGTGCCATCTCAAGAACATGAGAGAGAGAGATCAAACACATAGCTACTGGTACATACCCTCAGCCCCGAGGGTGAACTACTCCCTGCTCGTCATGGAGACCGCCGGGATGATGAAGATGGCCTCCGGTGATGGTTTCCCCCTCCGGTAGGGTGCCGGAACGGGCTCCCGATTGGTTTTTCGTGGCTATAGAGGCTTGCGGCGGCGGAACTCCCGATCTAGGTTTCTTTCTGGGGGTTACGGGATTTATAGGAATACTTGGCATTGGAATCAAGTCAGGGGGACTCCCGAGGGGCCCACAAGCCAGGGGGGCACGCCCTAGGGGGATGCGCCCCCTAGGCTTGTGGCGGCCTCGGGACTCCTCTCCGGTATCTTTTTGCTCTAGTATTTTTTATATTTTCCAAAAATATTCTCCGTAAATTTTCAGCCCATTCCGAGAACTTTTATTTCTGCACAAAAAATGACACCATGGTAGTTCTGCTGAAAATAGTGTCAGTCCGGGTTAGTTCTAATAAAATCATATAAAATTATTGTAAACATGGCATGAATACTTCATAAATTATAGATACGTTGGAGATGTATCAGCATCCCCAAGCTTAATTCCTTCTCGTCCTCGAGTAGGTAAATGATAAAAGAAATAATTTATGAAGTGTGAATGCTAGCAAGTGCACAAGTTTGATCAATGATAATCCCAATCACTTTTTCTAGCATCAATATAAACCATAAACAGTAGCTCATCTCATAAAACTTCTCATGATCAAGTAACAAGCTATTCACATGTTAAAGTATAGACCAGAAAGTTTCTTGAAAACTAACAAACCATATTCCTAGTCATAGAACAATTGCAATTCATCTTATTTTCAGGAAGGGTCTATGTAAGAGCTTTGATTTAGCAAATTCCACATACTCAACTATCATATAGTCTTCCATGATTATTGACACTCAAAGCATATTTTTAGAACAAATAGCATCCATCGAACACAGAGAAAGATAGGGCCGGGGCTTAATGTTTCGCCTCCCAACTTATTTATCATATAGATAATTGTCAACAATAATAATTCATGATCAAATATATTTGTTTGGATAGATATGTCTAGATCATTCCCCAACATATGACGCTTGCCAAGAGAAAAAGGCGAAATATAGGAAGTGGTGAAGATCACCATGACTCTTGCATAAAGGTAAGTACTAGAAAGTAAAAGATAGGCCCTTCGCAGAGGGAAGCAGAGGTTGTCATGCACTTTTTGTTTTTGGATGTGCAAACCCTTAATGCAAAGGAACGTCGCGTTGTATTGCCCTTTGTGATAGCAACCTTTATTATGCAGTCTGTCGCTTTTATTTCTTTACCATCACAAGTTCGTACAACGCTTATTTCCCTTCACTATAAAAGACCATACATATTTAGGAGCAATTTTTATTGCTTTTTGCACCGATGACAACTTACTTGAAGGATCTTACTCAATCCATAGGTAGGTATAGTGGACTCTCATGACAAAACTGGTTTAAGGGTGTTTGGATGTACAAGTAGTATTTCTACTTGGTGCGTAAGTTTTGGCTAGTATGAGGTGGAAGCAAGCACCACATGTTGGAGGATCCATAACAATAGAACTTCTATACAAATATACCCAAACATAACTCATTAAGTTGTCTTCCTTGTCCAATTTTAACTAATTTTCTCGAGTTTGAAAATAATTAATGAGCACACAATCATAGAACATGTCCAAGATAGTATATTTATATGTGGAATCTCTCTTCCTTCAATATTCTTTCATGAATTGTTCAAGTGACCAATGCGGTGTTTGCTAACTTTCAATAAATTTTACCACCTATACTTCTCATATGTGAAGTCATTACTCACCATGGGATAAGTATATGAAGCATATTTAATTTCAGATTTATGATATTCAATTCATTCAACCATTTACTCATAGGATATAAGTGAAGCACGAGAGTGAATGACAAACTACTCCAAAAAGATATAAGTGAAGATCAATGAGTAGTCAAAAATTTAAATAACTATGTGAAGACTCTCTCATCTAAGAATTTCGGATCTTAAGTACTTTATTCAAACAGAAAAACAAAATAAAATGACATTCCAAGGATAGCACGTATCATGTGGACGAATAAAACTTTAGGCTCAACATAGGCTAACCGATAATTGTTGATGAAGAAAGGTGGGATGCGTAGCATCCCCAAGCTTAGATGCTTGAGACTTCTTGAAATATTTACTTGGGGTGCCTTGGGCATCCCCAAGCTTGAGCTTTTGTATCTCGTTCAATCCTCTCATACCACGGTTTCACCTATTCTCAAAAACTTCATCCACACAAAACTCAAAAAGAACTCGTGAGATAGGTTAGTACACATAAGAACAAATCAACACTTGGGTACTGACAAGACAAGTTGCACAATAATTTCAATCATCATCTACAGTTTACTATCATTTCCACGATTTATATATACCTATATAGGCTATGGAAACTATCGGATATGTAGATAATAAAACTGTGACAGCAATCTGTCCAAACAGAACAGTCTGTAGCAATCTATTAAACCAGTGTACTTCTGAAATTCGAAAAATTATTAAAGTTTAGGAACTGCTAAATAATTTATATGAAAATACTGTGTAAAAATTTCAGAAACTTTCCACCTTCCAGTAAAATATGAAAATTCAAATACTACAGCAAAAGTTTCTGTTTTTTACACAGCACACATCAAACATGCAATGCAAGCATCCTAAGGCAATTCTTGGAACTTTTTATTGAAGAACAAGATTATAAATAACACCTAACAGAGAAAAACAAAATAAAATGATGCTCCAAGCAAAACTCGTATTATGTAACGAATAAAAATATAGCTCCAAGTAAGATATACCGATAGTGTTGAAGACGAAAGAGGGGATGCCTTCCGGGGCATCCCCAAGCTTAGGCACTTGAGTCTTACTTGGATATTACCTTGGGGTGCCTTGGGAATCCCTAATCTTAGATTCTTGTCACTCCTTATTCTCCTCATATCGGTGTCTCACCCAAAACTTGAAAACGTCAATCACACAAAACTTAACAGAACTTAGTGAGAAGGGTTAGTGTAATAAAGATAGATCATTCACTTAGGTACTGTCAAGACAAGATTCATAATTGTTACCACATGATACCTACTGTATTCTACCATTCCCATAATTTATATTACTAAATATAAGCTATGGGAACACTAAAACAAGCAAACTATGCATGCAAAACAGAATCTGTCAAAAACAGAACAGTCTGTGAAGATCTGTAGTATAGCCATACTTCCCTGTCTCTACAAATTCTGAAAAATTAGTAAAACCAGAAGAATTTGTATATAAAGACTGGGTAAAAATTTCAGATCATTATCACGCTCCAGTAAAAAATGAATATTCCTGTACTGGATTCAAAAGTTTCTGTTTTGGTTCAGCATCAATTCTACTCATCTTGTGAGTCATCCCAAAGGCTTTACTTGGCACTTTATTGAAATAAAAGGCACAAAACATGATTAATACAGTAGCTTAATCATGTGAACACACAAAAACAGAAAGTAAAAGTGTTGGGTTGTCTCCCAACAAACACTTTTCTTGAATGCCGTTTAGCAAGGCATGATGATTTCAATGACGCTCACATAGGAATAATAATTGAAACATGCAAAAAGAACATCATGAATCTAATGACAAGCACATTTAAGTCTAACCCAATTCCTATGCATAGGTATTTTGTGAGCAAACAATTTATGGGAGCAAGAATCAACTAGCATAGGAAGGCAAAACAAGCATAACTTCAAAACTTTGAACACATAGAGAGGAAACTTGATATTATTGCAATTCCTACAAGAATATGTTCCTCCCTCATAATAATTTTCAGTAGCATCATGAAGGAATTTCACAACATAACTATCACATAAAGCATTATCTTCATGATCCACAAGCATAGAAAATTTGTCACTCTCCACATAAGCAATTTTCTTCTCATTCATAATAGTGGGAGCAAACTCAACGAAATAACTATCATGGGGTACTTGATAGACAAAACCACTTTGATTATTAAAATCATGATAACAAGTTTCATGGTTGTCATTACTCTTTATGGCATACATTTCATCACAATAATCATCATACATAGGAGGCATGCTATCATCATAACAAATTTGCTCATGAAAACTTGGGGGACTAAAAATATCATCTTCATCAAACATAGCATCCCCAAGCTTGTGGGTTTGAATATCATTAGCATGATGGATATTCAGAGAATTCATACTAGCAATATTGCAATCATGCTCATCATTCAAGGAATTCTCATTAAGTATTTTTCATAAATTCCTCCTCTACCAATTGAGCACAATTTTCCAAACCATCATTTTCACGAAAGACATTAAAAAGACGAACCAATTGATGCAACTTAAACTCCATTTTTTTGTAGTTTTCTTTTATAAGACCAAACTAGTGAAAAACAAGAAACTAAAAGATTTTAATTGCAAGATCTAAAGATATACCTTCAAGCACTCACCTCCCCGGCAACGGCGCCAGAAAAGAGCTTGATGTCTACTAGGCAACCTTCTTCTTGTAGACTCGTGTTGGGCCTCCAAGCGTAGAGTTTTGTAGGACAGTAGCGAATTTCCCTCAAGTGGATGACCTAAAGTTTATCAATCCGTGGGAGGCATAGGATGAAGATGGTCTCTCTCAAACAACCCTGCAACCAAATAACAAAGAGTCTCTTGTGTCCCCAACACACCCAATACAATAGTAAATTGTATAGGTGCACTAGTTCGGCGAAGAGATGGTGATACAAGTGTAATATGGACAGTAGATATAGGTTTTTGTAATCTGAAAATATAAAAACAGAAAGGTAGCAAGTAACAAAAGTGAGCAAAAACGGTATTGCAATGCTTGGAAACAAGGCCTAGGGTCCATACTTTCACTAGTGCAAGTTCTCTCAACAATACTGACATAGTTGAATCATATGTAAATCCCTCACGTGCGACAAAGAGTTCACACCAAAGTCACAAATAGCGGAGAACAAACGAAGAAATTATTGTAGGGTACGAAACCACCTCAAAGTTACCTTTTCCGATCAATCTTATGAGCTATCCCTATAAGTGTCACGAACAGCCCTAGAGTTCATACTAAAATAACACCTTAAGATACACATCAACCAAAACCCTAATGTCACCTAGATACTCCAATGTCACCACGAGTACCCGTGGGCTTGATTATACGATATGCATCACACAATTTCAGATTCATCATGTTCAATCCAACACAAAGAACTTCAAAGAGTGCCCCAAAGTTTCTACCGGAGAGTCAAGACGAAAACGTGTGCCAACCCCTATGCATAGATTCCCAAGGTCATGGAACCCGCAAGTTGATCACCAAAACATACATCAAGTGGATCAATAGAACATCCCATTGTCACCACGGATATCCCATCGCAAGACATACATCAAGTGTTCTCAAATCCTTAAAGACTCAATCCGATAAGTAAACTTCAAAGGGAAAACTCAATTCATCACAAGAAGATAGAGAGGGGAAAACTCCATGTGATTCATCTATATCAATAAAGCTTGAGATACATCAAGATCGTGCCATCTCAAGAACACGAGAGAGAGAGATCAAACACATAGCTACTGGTACATACCCTCAGCCCCGAGGGTGAACTACTCCCTCCTCGTCATGGAGACCGCCGGGATGATGAAGATGGCCTCCGGTGATGGTTTCCCCCTCCGGCAGCGTGCCGGAACGGGCTCCCGATTTTTTTTTCGTGGCTATAGAGGCTTGCGGCGACGGAACTCCCGATCTAGGTTTCTTTCTGGGGGTTACGGGATTTATAGGAATACTTGGCATTGGAATCAAGTCAGGGGGACTCCCGAGGGGCCCACAAGCCAGGGGGCGCGCATCCCCCTAGGCTTGTGGTGGCCTCGGGACTCCTCTCCAGTATCTTTTTGCTCCAGTATTTTTTATATTTTCCAAAAATATTTTCCGTAAATTTTCAGCTCATTCCGAGAACTTTTATTTCTGCACAAAAAATGACACCATGGTAGTTCTGCTGAAAACAGCGTCAGTCCGGGTTAGTTCTATTAAAATCATACCAAAATCATATAAAATTATTGTAAACATGGCATGAATACTTCATAAATTATAGATACGTTGGAGACGTATCAAGAGGGAAGTGGATTGGAGGAAGAGGAGCAGCGGCAAGGCAGATGAGTTGTGGCAAAGATTCGGGTGAGAAGCGCTCGATAATGATAAAAAGGGAGGCGAGAGGAGGGAGGAGAGTCGTTTATAATGCCCCTTGAGGTCACCACTAAATTTTTAGCAAGGTCTCCGGTCAATGGTGTGTCATCCCTCATGGGCCGAACTTGGCAACCGATCTATGATGGCGATCTATCAGTGGTATGGCCACCTAAGCAAAAGGGTGAACTACAATCATTGGCCAGTCATCTAGTGGTCCGTCGGTGTTGAGTAACCTACATAGCCATCGATGTTTCAGTATACTTATCGATCGTTGTTATCTTGTCAGTGCGACTGTCACCATTGAAAAATGGTCACTAACCAGTTAGTGTTGATGCGTCAACCGTAACGTTATTTGTAATAGTGATCCTTCTCAACAGTCAAAAGTACATCTAGATAGTAGTTTGCCAAATGTGGAAAGTTATGTCGTGTATGGACTAATGGCATGAGAAAATAGACAAGCAACCATTAAATATGGACAAGTATATTTTTATGAACAAAGAACAAATGAGCAATAAAGCATGTGCAAATTATGAAACAAGTGAAAAAAATATTTTTTTAGTTTTCCTAACTTGGTACCTAATTAAACTATATGATATACGGAACATTGTTGCGGAGTCGGTCGCAGTATATTTCAATATAATTTGGTTTTTGAAACATGAATATATGAATACTTGCTATATGAATTAAACCTAAAAATAATATCATATATTGTATTTGATCATTGTATATTTTAAAAATAGCTATGAATAATATGAGAAGAATAATATAGTGAAAAAAATTTCCCAAGCGTGTTGTGGTGGTCTTTTGATAAGATGACACTAGTAGAAAACATGGCTTTGGTTGAGGCCAGGATAAGGGCATTAATCTCTGTTCACTTACGAACCGGGACCAAAGGGTGCATCAGTAACGGTTCGTGAGGCCAGGGCGCCGGCCGGGCCTCGGGGGCCATTGGTCCCGGTTCGTCTGACACTTTTGGTCCCGGTTCTAGACACGAACCGGGACCAATGGGCCTCGCTCCTGGCCCAGCACCTTTAGTCCCGGTTGGTGGCTCGAACCGGGACCAAAGGTCAGTCTTCTGTCCCGGTTCTAGCCACCAACCGGGACTAAAGATAAGCCTATATATACCCCCACCCCTGCCCGCTCACTCTGTTTTTTGGCCGGCCGGTGTGTGCAGGTGTGTGTTGCTCTAGCTCTCACCTCCTATGCACATCAGGTGTTCGATGAAATGCCCGAGCCACACTTAAGCTTTCTCCTCTCCAAGATCGACCTCCAAGCTCCATTTTCCTCAAGATTTGTCTAGGTTTGGCGGTTCGTCCTGTCCCGTCCCCGTCCTCACCGCCGTCGATCGCCCGCGCCGATCTCGTCACCGGCACCACCGTGGTGAGCCTCTTGTTCTTATATTCTTTCTAAAAGAAAAAAAATATTACTTGTATGATTTAGATAGATACTTGTACAATTTTCTTACTTTTTTATTGTTTGTTATTATATAGTGCCATGGTTTTGGTATCCGCCCCCGTCGGCCCTCGTCCTCTCTATGATTTGGATGTGGTATATTATCTTTTATAACTATTTGTTTCATTTAGTGTTTATGACAATTATGCCGACCAACATGACATAGATGTTTTTATCTAGGAGGTATGTGAACCGGAAATTCGAACCGACCCTCTTGTCGAGAGGTTAAATTTAGTTGAAAAAGAAAACAATTACTTGAAGAAAAAATTGAAAAGAATTGAGGAGGAGAAGATGGAATTGGAGTTGCATGTTGCTGATGTCGTCGAAGATCACAAGATCAAGATGGATGCAATGCGCTTGAAGATTAGAAAGATTAGAAAATATGCCATTCATACCGAGGCTTGGTATCATTATGCTGTTGGATCAATTGGTACCTTAGTTGCGGTTATGATTGCATTTGTTGTTGCATTTAAATGTTTTACATAGTTTCAATGTATGGTTTAATTAGATGCTCTAGATAGCTATATGTTGTTCAATGAGAACTATGTATGAACTTTATGTATTTATTTTGGTCACTACTGTACTTTGGTTTTAATGTGATGATGAACTTCTATTAATTTTGTCACTTCCCTATTCATGATGTTCTGTAATGGTTTTTGATACACTTAATTATATAATGCACGCCGATGAACCGGCAATGGATGTACGGTGACCGATGCACCTCCGAGTACATTAAGGGCCAGCATAATTTTCTCGAAGTGGCTGAGGCAAACAAGCAGAATGGTTTTATGTATTGTCCATGTACTATCTGTGGAAATACAAATGATTACTCTAACTCGAAAACCCTTCACGTCCACCTGCTTGAGAAGGGTTTCATGCCACACTATAATGTTTGGACCAATCACGGAGAAAGAGGGGTTATGATGGAAGACAACGAAGAAGAAGAGGATGATGACAACTATCCACCCGCTGAATACGGTGATGCTGCAATGGAGGAAGCTGAAGATCAAGAGGAACCAGATGATGTGCGCGATGATGATCTTCGTCGGGTCATTGTTGATGCAAAGAGACAATGCCAAAGTGAAAGGAGAAGTTGAAGTTTGATCGCATGTTAGAGGATCACAAAAAAGGGTTGTACCCAAATTGCGAAGATGACAACACAAGGCTCGGTACCACACTGGAATTTCTGCAATGGAAGGCAGACAATGGTGTATCTGACAAGGGATTTGGTTCGCTACTGAAAATAATGAAGAAGAAGCTTCCAAAGAATAACGAATTGCCCGACAGTACGTACGAAGCAAAGAAGATTCTATGCCCTCTAGGATTGGAGGCGCAGAAGATACATGCATGCCCTAATGAGTGCATCCTCTACCGCGGTGCGTACAAGGATTTGAACGCATGCCCGGTATGATGTGCATTGCCGTATAAGATCAGACGAGATGACCCTGGTGATGTTGAGGGCCAGCGCAACGGGAAGAGGGGTCCTGCCAAGGTGATGTGGTATGCTCCTATAATACCACGGTTGAAACATTTGTTCAGAAACAAAGAGCATGCCAAGTTGATGCGATGGCACAAGGAAGACCGTAAGAAAGACGGGAAGTTGAGAGCACCCACTGGTGGGTCGCAGTCGAGAAAGATCGAGAGAAAGTGGGGGGACTTTACAGGTGACCCAAGGAACGTATGGTTTGGTTTAAGTGTAGATGGAGTTAGTCCTTTTGGGGAGCAGAGCAGCAAGCATATCACATGGCCTGTGACTCTATGTATGTATAACCTTCCTCCTTGGTTGTGCATGAAGTGGAAGTTCATTATGATGCCAGTGCTCATCCAAGGCCCTAAGCAACCCGGCAATGACATTGATGTGTACCTAAGGCCATTAGTTGATGAACTTTTACAATTGTGGAATAAAAAAGGTGTACGTGTGTGGGATGAGAACGAACAGGAGGAATTTGACCTATATGCATTGCTGTTTGTAACGATCAATGATTGGCCTGCTCTCAGTAACCTTTCAGGACAGACAAACAAGGGATACCACGCATACACGCACTGTTTAGATGACACCGAAAGTATATATTTGGACAAATGCAGGAAGAATGTGTACCTAGGGCATCATCGATTTCTTCCGACCAACCAACAATGTCGAAAGAAAGGAAAGCATTTCAAAGGTGAGGCAGATCACCGGAAGAAGCCCGCCCTCCATACTGTTGATCACATACTTGATATGGTCAATGATTTACAAGTAATCTTTGGAAAGGGTCCTGGCGGACTATCTGTTCCAAATGACGCTGAGGGACGCGCACCCATGTGGAAGAAGAAATCTATATTTTGGGACCTACCCTATTGGAAAGACCTAGAGGTCCGCTCTGCAATCGACGTGATGCACATGACGAAGAATCTTTGCGTGAACCTGCTAGGCTTCTTGGGAGTGTATGGGAAGACAAAAGATACACCGGAGGCATGGGAGGACTAGCAACGTGTGCACAAAAAAGACGACATGCATCCAAAGCAGTTTGAACGTCCTGCCAGCTACGCTCTTACCATAGAAGAGAAGGAAATCTTCTTTGAATGCCTGCTCAGTATGAAGGTCCCGTCTGGCTTCTCGTCGAATATAAAGGGAATAATAAATATGGCAGAGAAAAAGTTCCAGAACCTAAAGTCTCATGACTGCCTCGTGATTATGACGTAACTGCTTCTGGTTGCATTGAGGGGGCTTCTATCGGAAAACGTTCGATTAGCCATTGTGAAGCTATGTGCATTCCTCAATGCAATCTCTCAGAAGGTAATCGATCCAGAAATCCTACCAAGGTTATGGAATGATTTGGTGCAATGTCTTGTCAGTTTCGAGTTGGTGTTCCCACCATCCTTCTTCAATATCATGACGCACGTCCTAGTTCATCTAGTCGACGATATAGCCATTATGGGTCCTGTATTTCTACACAATATGTTCCCCTTTGAGAGGTTCATCGGAGTATTAATTAAAGAAATATGTTCGTAACAGTGCTAGGCCAGAAGGAAGCATCTCCGCGGGCCATCAAATAGAGGAGGTCAATGGGTTTTGTGTTGACTTCATTCCTGACCTTAAGCCGATTGGTCTCCCTCAATCGCGGTATGAGGGGAGACTGACTGGAAAAGCCATGCTAGGACCGGACTCAATAATATGTAGGGATGGGCATTCTTGGTCTCAAGCACACTACACAGTTCTACAGAATTCTACCTTGGTGACCCCGTATGTCAATGAACACAAGAATATTCTGCGCTCCAAACACCCGGAGCAGTGTGACGATTGGATTACATGTGAACACATCAGGACTTTGGGCAGTTGGTTGCAAACACATCTCATGGGTAACACCATTGTTGCAGATGAGTTGTACTCATTGGCCAGGGGACCATCTTCGACTGTATTGACTTACAAAGGGTACGAAATAAATGGGAATACATTTTACACGATCGCCCAAGATCAAAAGAGCACCAACCAAAACAGTGGTGTCCGCTTTGATGCAGCAACCAATAGGGGAAAGGACACATATTATGGTTACATAGTGGACATATAGGAACTTGACTATGGACATGATTTTAAGGTCCCTTTGTTTCGGTGCAAATGGGTCAATCTGTCAGGAGGCGGGGTACAGGTAGACCCGCAGTACAGAATGACAACAGTGGATCTGAACAATCTTGGGTACACAGATGTACCATTCGTCCTAGCCAATGATGTGGCGCAGGTTTTCTATGTGAAGGACATGTCTACCAAACCGAGAAAAAGAAAAGATAAGGAAGCGAATACATCATACGATGAGCCAAAGCGCCACATAGTTCTTTCAGGGAAAAGAGATATCGTGGGAGTGGAGGGCAAGATAGACATGTCTGAAGATTATGAAAAGTTTCATGAAATTCCTACCTTCAAAGTGAAGGCTGACCCAAGCACCCTGTTAAACGATGAAGATTATCCATGGTTACGGCGCAATAAGCAAGGAACACACGCGAAAAAAAGTGAAGACTTTCTCTCCACAACTATTCTGATGATGGCTTTGATCTAGAATATCACTGCAGTTACATGTCAAGAAATGAAATGCCTTTTGTAACAGATGAGTTTTCGTCTGAAACCCTGATACTTCAAAATAGATTATCCATTTTGTACACGAAGTGCATGCAGTTTTTGCCGTAACCCTCTCAATTTTTTAGCTAATGCTATGTGGGTGAAATGATGATATCATGCCAAATTTCAACCATTTCAGAGTTCATTTACAGTGCTTTTCAATTCAGGGTCATTTTAGCTCAAAATAAATAATGAAATGCATGAAAAATAGCAAATGAAGTCAGAAAATGGTTGAAAAGTGACGATGTAGCTTTGAATGGTGCATATTGAATGCAGAAAAAGTCTTGAGTTCAAATATGTTTAAAAAAATTGAAATCCCTTTGTAATAGACGAGTTTTCGTCCGAAACCCTAATACTTCGAAAGAGATTGTCCAGTTTGTACACGAAGTGCATCCAGTTTTTCCTGTAACCCTCTCAACTTTTTAGCACATGCTATGTGGGTGAAATTATGATACCATGCCAACTTTCAACCATTTCAGAGTTCATTTGCAGTGTTTTTCAATTCAGGGTCATTTTAGCTCAAAATAAATAATGAAATGCATGAAAAATAGCAAATGAAGTCAGAAAAGGTTTGAAAAGTGATGATGTGGCTTTGAATGGTTCATATTGAATGCAGAAAAAGTCTTGAGTTAAAATATGTTTAAAAAATTGAAATCCCTTTGTAATAGACGTGTTTTCGTCCGATCAAAGTTATTTAACTTAATATTATATAAAATTTATGCAACTAAAATTATCAAAGTTATTTTTGTTAAAAACTTTAATAGCAAAAAGAATATTTATAAAGTATTTTTTGTTCAGAACTTTTAATATGCAAAAAAATAACATAAAAAAATAGCAAAAGGGAAAATAGATGCGAATTTATAGAGAAAATTGAACCTAAATTCAAAGTGCTAGTTAAAGCCAACTAGCACTTTGAATTTAGATTGAATTTTCTCTATAAATTCGCATCTATTTTCACTTTAGTAACAGCGACATAGTAGGCACATGTTCGGTTTGAGAGAGGCTTGTGCTGCCTCTCTCACAGCGGGGCTTATAAGCTGGTCGTCGTGCTCCTCAACTAGCGAGGTGGGACTAAACATCCAACCGCACCGTGGCTGTGCCAGGCACAGGCCTTTAGTCCCGGTTGGTGGCTCGAACCGGGACCAGTGCCACCCTTTAGTCCCGGTTCGAGCCACCAACCGGGACTAAAGCCCCCCTTTAGTCCCGGTTGGTGCCACCAACCGGGACTAAAGGGCTCTGCTTCCCGCCCTTTGGGCTGCTGAAATTGACCTTTAGTCCCGGTTGGTGGCACCAACCGGGACGAAAGGAGGCCTTTCGTCCCGGTTGGAGCCACCAACTGGGACTAAAGGGGGCGCTATGTAATCGGAACTTAGCGGTTTTCAGATTTCATCTGCAGTTGCCCCCGACAACGCCGAGCACATCGACGCCGCCAGGCTGCCCGAGCTCGCCGTCGATGCCCTCGCCGCCCTCTGCCCCGTCGACGCCGTCAGGCTGCTCCACCTCGCCATCGACGCCCTCGCCGATGCCCTCGCCGACGCCCTCGACGCCGCCCCTGCCCCGACGCCGCCCCTGCCCTGCCGCCGCCGCCGCCCCTGCCCTGCCGCCGCCGCCGCCCCGACCCAACGCCATCGCCACTCGTTGCCATCGCCACCCCGACCCAACGCCGTCGCCGCTCTCCCCGTCGCCGCTCGTCGCCGTCGCGGTCGTTGTCGCTGCTCGTCGCCGTCGCCCAGCCCCGACGCCGCCAGGCTGCCGCTCGACGCTGTCGCGCCGCTCTCCTCGTCAGCCCCCCGGTGAGCTCCCCCGCATCGATATAGATTATTTCCATGTTTTTTTGTAGTAATTGTTTCTGTAGATGATGATGATTGATGATAGATGATAGATGATTTTCTGTCGTAATTTTTTCTGTGAGTTGATTTTGTTAAATTATGATGCTTTTCATGTTTTAGTTTTAGTTGTTTTAGTTAATTAAGTGTTTATATTGTTTTAGTTAATTTAGTTGTTTTATGTTTTAGTTGTTTTAGTTCTTTAGTTATTTTATGTTTTAGTTAATTTAGTTGTTTTAGTTGTTTTATGTTTTAGTTGTTTAGTTTTTTTATGTTTTAGTTAATTAAGTGTTCATATTGTTTTAGTTAATTTAGTTGTTTAGTTTTTTTTATGTTTTAGTTGTTTTAGTTGGAAATAATGTAGCATCGTCGGTCATCGGTGAAGCGATATCGAGGAGTCCCCGACGATCGTCGGTGAGGGAGCGAGAGTCCCCGACGATATCGACGATTTTATATTAGGCAGATATATGATATTTAGATGTTTAAATGTTTAGTTGAATAGCCCGTTGAGTCGACGATGCCCGGCCATCATCCTCGTCGTTGACTCGGTGGCAACAACCTGTTGAGAGGCGCCATATCCGGGATTGGGCTTCGCTGGGCTGGCACTGGGAGGTGCTGCCTTCCGGGGTGCGCAATGATATCTACTACGCAACCTTCTTCTTGTAGACTCGTGTTGGGCCTCCAAGCGCAGAGTTTTGTAGGACAGTAGCAAATTTCCCTCAAGTGGATGACCTAAGGTTTATCAATCCATGGGAGGCGTAGGATGAAGATGGTCTCTCTCAAACAACCCTGCAATCAAATAATAAAGAGTCTCTTGTGTCCCCAACACACCCAATACAATGGTAAATTATATAGGTGCACTAGTTCGGCGAAGAGATGGTGATACGAGTGTAATATGGATGGTAGATATAAGTTTTTGTAATCTGAAAATATAAAAACAGCAAGGTAGAAAGTAACAAAATTGAGCAAAAACGGTATTGCAATGCTTGAAAACATGGCCTAGGGTTCATACTTTCACTAGTGCAAGTTCTCTCAACAATACTAACATAGTTGAATCATATGTAAATCCCTCACGTGCGACAAAGAGTTCACTCCAAAGTCACAAATAGAGGAGAACAAACGAAGAAATTATTGTAGGTTACGAAACCACTTCAAAGTTATCTTTTCCGATCAATCTTATGAGCTATCCCTATAAGTGTCACGAACAGCCCTAGAGTTCGTACTAAAATAACACCTTAAGATACACATCAACCAAAACCCTAATGTCACCACAAGTACCCATGGGATTGATTATACGATATGCATCACACAATTTCAGATTCATCATGTTCAATCCAACACAAAGAACTTCAAAGAGTGCCCCAAAGTTTCTACCGGAGAGTCAAGACGAAAACATGTGCCAACCCCTATGCATCGATTCCCAAGGTCACGGAACCCGCAAGTTGATCACCAAAACATACATCAAGTGGATCAATAGAACATCCCATTGTCACCACGGATATCCCATCGCAAGACATACATCAAGTGTTCTCAAATCCTTAAAGACTCAATCCGATAAGTAAACTTCAAAGGGAAAACTCAATTCATCATAAGAAGATAGAGAGGGGAAAACTCCATATGATTCATCTATATTAATAAAGCTCGCGGCACATCAAGGTCGTGTCATCTCAAGAACACGAGAGAGAGAGAGAGAGAGAGAGAGAGATCAAACACATAGCTACTGGTACATACCCTCAGCCCCGTGGTTTAACTACTCCCTCCTCGTCATGGAGATCGCCGGGATGATGAAGATGGCCTCCGGTGATGGTTTCCCCCTCCAGCAGGGTGCCGGAACAGGCTCCCGATTGGTTTTTCGTGGCTCTGGAGGCTTGCGGCGGCGGAACTCCCGATCTAGGTTTGTTTCTGGGGGTTTCTCTATTTATAGGAATTTTTGGCGGCGGAAACGAGTCCAGAGGGCCACAAGGAAGTCACAAGCCATGGGGGCGCGCCCTAGGGGGGGCGCCCCCTAGGCTTGTGGCCTCCTCGGTCACTTCCTGGCCCAGCTTTTTGCTCCAGTATTTTTTATATTTTCCAAAAATATTCTCCATAAATTTTCAGCTCATTTCGAGAACTTTTATTTCTGCACAAAAACAACACCACGGTAGTTCTGCTGAAAACAGCGTCAGTCCGGGTTAGTTCTAATAAAATCATATATAATTATTGTAAACATGGCATGAATACTTCATAAATTATAGATACGTTGGAGATGTATCAGCATCCCCAAGCTTAATTCCTGCTCGTCCTCGAGTAGGTAAATGATAAAAGAAATAATTTATGAAGTGTGGATGCTAGCAAACATTTTCATCATATTCTATTCTTCTTTGTATAGCATGGACATTTGGACTTATAAATGATTCAAAGCAATAGTCTAGTTTTAACATAATGACTTCAATACTCAAGCATGTCAACAAGCAACCATGTCTTTCAAAATATCAACACTAAAGAAATTTATCCCTAGCCCATCATGCTCAATCATTGATCCATTCATGAAACACACTCAAATATTAGTTATGCCCAATGCTCAAGTATGATCATAGTGCCCCCTAGTTGGTGCTTATAAGAGGAGATGGAGACTCAAAGCAAAAATAAAAATTGCATAAAGGATAGGCCCTTCACAGAGGGAAGTAGGGATTTGTAGAGGTGCCAGAGCTCAAGGTTTAAATTGAGAGAGAAAAATATTTTGAGTGGCATGCTTTTCCTGTCAACGAAAACGACAAAGTAGCTCACAATACTTTCCATGCTAGATACATTATAGGCGGTTCCCAAACAGAATAGTAAAGTTTTTACTCCCCCTCCACCAATCAATCACATTCCACGGGGAGCCGAATCCACGGGTACCGTCCATACCAACAACATTCCTGGGGGAGTTTTGTTTCATTATTTTTTTGATTTGAGTTTTGAGCATGGGACTGGGCATCCCGAATACCAGCCACTTTCTCGTGAATGATAGTGAATCAACACATATCGTGAGAATAACACACCTAGCATGGAAAAATATTGGATACTCCCCACCGTTTCATGAGCGGTACGGGCACACAAAAGAGAAAATTTATTTTGAAAATTTAGAGATGGCACATACAAATTTGCTTGGAACGACATGGAAATACCGCATATAGGTAGGTATGGTGGAGTCATAAGGCAAAACTTGGTTTAAGGATTTTGGATACACAAGTAGTATTTCTACTTAGTACAAATGAAGGCTAGCAAATAGATTGGGAAGCAACCAAACCAAGGAACGAAAATTCACATAAGTGAGCATTGAGTCATAACTAACACCGAATAATGCACCACAAGTAGGATATAACTTCATTGCATAACTATTGACTTTCGTACATGCATAGGGAATCACAAACCTTAACACCAATATTCCTACTAAGCATAATTACTTACTAACATGACTCACATATTACTATCATCATGTTTCAAAACTATTACAAAGAGTCAAGTTTAATTTGTCCCATGATCTTCATGAAAGTTTTTATTATATCCTCCTTGGATATCTATCACTTTGGGACTAGTTTCATATATTGCCATTGCTTTTTCGACAAGCTCAAACAAATTTAAATGAAGCACATGAGCATAAAGATTTCATCCCTCAAAAAGGTATAAGTGAAGCATGAGAGGAAATGACAAGCTACTCACAAAAGATATAAGTGAAGATCAATGAGTAGTCAAACAATTAAGGAGCTACGTGAGGACTCTCTCTCCCTCAATAAATATTTTCAGATCTGAGTATTTTATTCAACAGCAAGCAAAAGAAAAATAGCACTCCAATAATAGCACGCATCATGTAAACGAATAAAAATTTAGGCTCAACATAGGCTAACCGATAATTGTTGATGAAGAGAGGTGGGATGCGTAGCATCCCCAAGCTTAGATGCTTGAGACTTCTTGAAATATTTACTTGGGGTGCCTTGGGCATCCCCAAGCTTGAGCTTTTGTATCTCGTTCAATCCTCTCATATCTCGGTTTCACCTATTCTCAAAAGCTTCATCCACACAAAACTTTGAAAAGAACTCGTGAGATAGGTTAGTACACATAATAATAAATCAACACTTCATGTACTGCCAAGACAAGTTGTATAATAATTTTCAAACATTAGGTACTGTATACTATCATTTCCACAATTTATATCTACCAATATAGGCTATGGAAACTATAGGATAAGTAGATAACAAAACTATGACAGCAATCTGTCCAAACAGAACAGTCTTTAGCAATCTATTAAACCAGTGTACTTATGTAACTCAAAAAATTATGAAAATTTAGGACATGCTAAATAATTTATATGACAACACTGTGTACAAATTGCAGAAACTTTCAACATTCCAGTAAAACATGAAAATTCAAACACTACAGCCAAAGTTTCTGTTTTTACACAGCACTCATCAAAACATGCAATGCAAACATCCTAAGGCAATTCTTGGAACTTTTTATTGAAAAATAAGATTATAAATAACACCTAACAGAAAACAAGAAAATAAAATGATGCTCCAAGCAAAACTCATATTATGTGACGAATAAAAATATAGCTCCAAGTAAGATATACCAATAGTGTTGAAGACGAAAGAGGGGATGCCTCCCGGGGCATCCCCAAGCTTAGGCGCTTGAGTATTCCTTGGATATTACCTTGGGGGTGCCTTGGGAATCTCCAAGCTTAGGTTCTTGTCACTCCTTATTCTCCTCATATCGGTGTCTCACCCAAAACTTGAAAACCTCAATCACACAAAACTTAACGGAACTTTGTGAGATGGGTTAGTATAATAAACGAAGATGATTCACTTAGGTACTGTCAAGACAAGATTCATAATTGTTCTCACATAATACCTACTGTATTATATCATTCCCATAATTTATATCACTGAATATAATCTATGGAAACACTAAAACAAGTAAACTATGCATGCAAAACAGAATCTGTCAAAAACAGAACAGTCTGTGAAGATCTGTAGTATAACCATTCTGCCCTGTCTCTAAAAATTCTGAAACATTAGGACAATCTAGGCAATTTGTATATCAATCATGTGTAAACAATTCATATCAAAAGCACGTTACAGTGAATTTACAAAATTCCTGGACTGAGAGCAAAAGTTTCTGGTTTTGCACAGAATCAAGTCAACTATCATCCACACTATCCCAAAGGCTTTACTTGGCACTTTACTGAAACAAAAGCTATAAAACATGATTATACAGTAGCTTAATCATGTGGACACACAAAAACAGAAAGTAAAAGTGTTGGGTTGTCTCCCAACAAGCGGTTTGCTTTAATGCCTTTTTAGCTAGGCATGATGATTTCAATGATGCTCACATAATAGATAAGAATTGAAACATGTAAGAGAGCATCATGAATCTCATGACAAGCATATTTAAGTCTAACCCACTTCCTATGCATAGGGATTTTGTGAGCAACCAATTTATGGGAACAAGAATCATCTAGCATAGGAAGGCAAAACAAGTGCAACTTCAATACTTTGAACACATAGAGAGGAAACTTGATATTATTGCAATATGTAGAAGCATAAGATCCTCTCTCATAATAATTTTCAGTAGCATCATGAAGGAATTTCACAATATAACCAGCACATAAATCATTCTTTTCATGATCTACAAGCATAGAAATTTTATCACTCTCCACATAAGCAATTCTCTTCTCATTCATAATAGTGGGAGCAAACTCAACAAAATAACTATCATGATATACTTGATTGACATAACCACTTTGAATATTAAAACCATGATGACAAGTTTCATGGTTACTATCACTCTTTATAGCGTACGTGTCATCACAATAATCATCATAGATAGGAGGCATGCCATCATCATAATAGTTTTTCTCATCAAAACTTGGGGGAGTAAAAATATCATATTCATCAAACATAGCATCCCCAAGCTTGTGGCTTTGCATATCATTAGCATCATGATTATTCAGAGAATTCATACTAACAATATTTCTATCATGCTCATCATTCAAAGATTTAGTGCCAAACATTTTAATAACTTCTTCTTCTAACACTTGAGCACAATTTTCCTTTCCGTCATTTTCACGAAAGACAATAAAAAGATGAAGCATATGAGGCAACCTCAATTCCATTTTTTGTAGTTTTCTTTTATAAAACCAAACTAGTGATAAAACAAGAAACTAAAAGATTCAATTGCAAGATCTAAAGATATACCTTCAAGCACTCACCTCCCCGGCAACGGCGCCAGAAAAGAGCTTGATGTCTACTACGCAACCTTCTTCTTGTAGACTCGTGTTGGGCCTCCAAGCGCAGAGTTTTGTAGGACAGTAGCAAATTTCCCTCAAGTGGATGACCTAAGGTTTATCAATCCGTGGGAGGCGTAGGATGAAGATGGTCTCTCTCAAACAACCCTGCAATCAAATAACAAAGAGTCTCTTGTGTCCCCAACACACCCAATACAATGGTAAATTGTATAGGTGCACTAGTTCGGCGAAGAGATGGTGATCCGAGTGTAATATGGATGGTAGATATAAGTTTTTGTAATCTGAAAATATAAAAACAGCAAGGTAGCAAGTAACAAAAGTGAGCAAAAACGGTATTGCAATGCTTGAAAACAAGGCCTAGGGTTCATACTTTCACTAGTGCAAGTTCTCTCAACAATACTAACATAGTTGAATCATATGTAAATCCCTCACGTGCGACAAAGAGTTCACTCCAAAGTCACAAATAGCGGAGAACAAATGAAGAAATTATTGTAGGGTACGAAACCACCTCAAAGTTATCTTTTCCGATCAATCTTATGAGCTATCCCTATAAGTGTCACGAACAGCCCTAGAGTTCGTACTAAAATAACACCTTAAGATACACATCAACCAAAACCCTAATGTCACCTAGATACTCCAATGTCACCACAAGTACCCATGGGCTTGATTATACGATATGCATCACACAATTTCAGATTCATCATGTTCAATCCAACACAAAGAACTTCAAAGAGTGCCCCAAAGTTTCTACCGGAGAGTCAAGACGAAAACATGTGCCAACCCCTATGCATAGATTCCCAAGGTCACGGAACCAGCAAGTTGATCACCAAAACATACATCAAGTGGATCAATAGAACATCCCATTGTCACCACGGATATCCCATCGCAAGACATACATCAAGTGTTCTCAAATCCTTAAAGAGTCAATCCGATAAGTAAACTTCAAAGGGAAAACTCAATTCATCACAAGAAGATAGAGAGAGGAAAACTCCATATGATTCATCTATATTAATAAAGCTCGCGGTACATCAAGATCGTGTCATCTCAAGAACACGAGAGAGAAAGATCAAACACATAGCTACTGGTACATACCCTCAGCCCCGGGGGTGAACTACTCCCTCCTCGTCATGGAGATCGCCGGGATGATGAAGATGGCCTCCGGTGATGGTTTCCCCCTCCGGCAGGGTGCCGGAACGGGCTCCCGATTGGTTTTTCGTGGCTCTGGAGGCTTGTGGCGGCGGAACTCCCGATCTAGGTTTGTTTCTGGGGGTTTCTCTATTTATAGGAATTTTTGGCGGCAGAAACGAGTCCAGGGGGGCCACGAGGAAGTAGGATGGCAATGGGTCGGGTTCGGCTCGGGTTGGACAATATTAAATCCATATCCAAACCCATGAATACATTCCTTACCCATCCACGAAAAAACCCACGGGCAAAAAATTGTATCCATGTCCAAACCCGATGGATATCCATCGGGTCCTGCAAAGACATGTCATTATAGCGCAAGAAATAGCATGACATTGACATAATCTCTCAAAGTATCACAAACGGCACAAGATCACAACAACAAATAAGTTGTGAAATCCTCACATATGAGAAATAATCGTATAAGACAAGCTATCTGATTATGAAAAAATGACATAGCACAACATCTGATGAGCACAATTATAGATCAGTCCTAGTTTCTCACAATACATACACTCAGCTTTGAATTCCCCATTGATAAAATGTTCCTGAAAATTCTCTTCCCATAGAACTGATGCGAGCTTTCCCTTAATACTGAGTCTAACATATCCCTCACCGTGGCCTTGTGTGTTGTGATGCTCCCGCACTAGTAGCTTGACAATTAGATGATGTGGGTACTGGTTGAATTAAAATTTCCAATGCTAACCAGAACGAATCCTTGTGCTCCATCATGAGAGGCCATTAAGCTAGACATGCAAAAAAGGTCATTAGTTTCAGTATTGTGAATCAAGGTACATAATGCCTGAACTGTAGAAATTCGAAATTGTGATCCCTGAATTGCAGTCGTTACAGTCACACTAACTAATAACTACTTATTCATTATTTTACCATACATGAACACTTCAATGCTTACAGGGATTAACTAAATAATCAAACATAACAAAAGTAGCTGACAATATGGGATCTCTTATTCAGCATGAATTCACATGAAACAGACCAAGTTTAACAAATGCTTTAATTAGGCGAGCTCAATGGTAAGCATCACATTTGCCTGGTCTATCCACTACCAACGTCACTTCATTTTCTATCTTTCTTATTTTGGGGAATAAGGGCAGACATGCTCAAATTATCAGTCTGATTCTAATGAAAGTTAATCATTCACAACGGTCTTGACTGAAAGTTCAAAATGAAATCTGACTAGTTTGGTAAAAAAAAAATGCATATCTACAGATATGTGTCCAAAATTAAAATCTGACTGATTTGACAAACAAGCACGTTTTGGTCATCCACTTACAGGAACAGAAGACGTACAGGAGCAGGAACAAGAATATTACCCCGAACATCGTTGTTTGGAGAGGTCCTGCCTCCTTGGCGTGGTCTTGTAGACCGTCATGGCCATGCTGCTTGTCATGGTCTGCAGCGCCCGCATCGCTGCACTCCCTTGCCACCGTGCTCCTGGTCATGTGTGCTGCAACGCTCTTGTACGCCTCTTCGCTATGCATCAGTGTGCTCCACCTCGCAGGTGGTAGCCTTGTGTCGACGCGTGCACTGCTGATCTGTTGCTTGCTTGAAGAAGCAGAGAGGAAGAGGGAGATAGATCTATGAAACTACACTAGCGCTTTCCATAGGCGCTGGCTAGTGCAGGGGTGCAACATATGTGGAGGCGATGAGGCACGATGACTGGAGGCGCCAGTTATATCGGGGGTTGTGCGCAGAATAACTCAAGGAGATGAGGTCATCCTTAATGAATCGTTCAACGAAGAGACGGGAGAATAGGAAGGGGCGGTGGAGTAAATTACAGTGGGCATTGCACAATTTCCTACGCTTTTTTTATTATAGATAAAAAATTACAATCTCTACCTAATAATAAACCACCGATAGCTTCTGGTCGTATGTCGTGGTATTTTTACAAAAAAGTCCTTATGTTTCTTGATATTGAACCCGCAGTCCTATTTTAAGTGGCTATCCGAGAAAAAAACGTTTCGATTTTCTAAAAAAGACCCTACACTTTATAATATTGAACTCGCGGGAGTCAAAACACCACGCCCCCGCACGGTCCCCTCCCCCCCGAGGGCGACTCGGGCGGCGGCGCATCCCGCCTGCACAGCGCCCCCCCTCCTCCTCCTCCCCACGCCGCCGCCCGTTTGCGTCCGCCAGTCAAAGCTCCGAGCGGATCCGGCGGCGACAGGGCCTCTAGCGCGCAAGAGCGGTTCAGCTGCGAGCGGGGGCTCGTGCGGTGGTGGCGGCGCGGCGTTCCTCTGCACGCGCCGTTCGTGCTCTTGGGCGTGGGGAGGGCGGCGATTCCCGCGGCGGGGTGGTGACGCGTCCCGTGCTCTGGCCCTCTGTGTCCGCGCGTGGAGCTCGCCCCCCAAATCGGGCGGAGCGGCTGGTCGGTGGGTCTACCCCCACGGACCGCGCCGAGCCGAGCACCACAGCCAACATAGACATCGACTCCGGCGGAGACCATGGGGGCAGGGATCCGGGCGCCAAAAGGAGGCACGGCGACGGCAGCAACAGCAACGAAGCGCATGACGTGTTCCAGAGGCCGGCGAAGCATCGGATCCTCGCGTGGAGGGTGCGCCAGTACCGGTCCTTGGTGACCAAGGCGAAGGTGACGGCCAGGAGGGCCAGAATCCGGGCGGTGAGAAAGAGGACGGCCGCTTGGAAGATCGTCCAACGGCAACTGGCGCGTGCCACCCTAAGCTGCGACGGCCTGGACAGATGGAGCCCCTGCGGAGGAGGAGGAGCTGCTAGCAAAAGTCAGATCCGCTGGTAATTTTATCAGCTCAATTCTCATGCTAATTAAGGAATGGGATTAGCACCCTAGCATTTTTTTCCCTACTCGATTAGGCAGTGCTCCTTGATCTGAATGACACGGGTGCTCAGCTCAATTAGGTTGGTCTTTTGTGATGTTATCCAATTGCGTGTAGAAATCCCATCTTTATGCTCTGAAAAACTTACTACTGACACTCTGAAAGACAGCAGTATACATTAGTGTTCTATAAGGTTATTGTGCACTTGAGCATTTGTGCTCTAAGTTGATTTACGAGATGACAACATCAGTCTCGGCTGATTTTGCAGCTTCATTCATGCCTTTCACTGGGCATTGATCTGTCTGCAGTCTCCACTGCATTTCACTAGTAGCAGTTTTGGCCTTGTGAGGTCTGAGCTATCAAGTATTCGAATGCCTTAACTTATCTGGCTAATCCAATAGCCTAGGAGTATCACCATGTTTACACATTTAGAAGATTTTTGCAGTTAGACGATTCCCGAGAGAGCAAAGAGTGAGCTGAGAGAGAAGGGAAGAGAGCACGGGAGGGAAGGAGAAGGAAGAGGAAGGCGTGTCGGTGGTTGGTTCTCCAGCGGCAATGGATCGGGGCACAGGCACAGAGTTCCTGCTCGGGGACGCAAATATCCAGAGAGGCACTCTCCCGTTCAGTTACCCTTACTATTGGTTCCTAGGTGCAGCCCCGGCCGCCATCGCGTGCACAGTGCGGACGCGTGCTTCTCACCAGGGAGGGCCATGCCTCCGCAGGTGAAAGTGAATCCCCTTCCGGGCTGGCGGACATGACATGGTAAGAACACTGACGCAGATATTCAGTTTTGTTTGGTTAGGTAGGTTTGTGTTCGTTGGATGGACGGATATTTTTATTTAGTCTCTCCGTTTTCCTCTTGTGCCTTGGTCATTCAGGTTGGTTTTCGGGTTGATTCATATGATTCTTCAGCGGCAACAGGTTTTTCATGTACATTCCTTCCTATAAGCTACGGGCGCGACACACACCTCCAACCAACGCTTTCCCTGATGCTCCCTCTCCGCCTGATGCGGCAAGGTCGTGGGAGTGTTCTGTAGCACGGAGCTGCAGCATGGGCACCCGATCGTCGCCCTCATGGCCACTGCCATAGACTTCGTGTCTGGCCTGCTTATCCTCACCACGTTCTGAATCGGAGGCAGTGCATCACCGGTGACCAGTGTCCGACTTTGATCGTTGACGCTGATGATGGATTCAAGCACTCCGCCATATGCTTGATACATCACCACTGAGGAGTTAGCGAAACTGCTTTTTAGTCAATAACATCCAAGTCCTGGATATTGTTATGGCATAAATTTTGATGGATAGGATTGTAACAAGGTGCAGAGTAGTGTAGGCTGAGATGACAGAGATAATAGTATGCATAGTTTGACAATTTTGCTGAAACATACTACTCCCTTTAGTAAAAAAGATGTCCTGAATAAACTCTAATATGGCATCATGATTGTTACCATTTGTTCCGAAGAACAAGGGGAACTTCTATAAAATAATTGACTGTTATTTTTTCAGATTTTCTCCTCGCACACTTTTACTAGCTCATGATGTTTAGCGATCCTTTTTCCATATGCTTGTGCATAATATGTAATTTGTTTTCAGAAATATTCTTCCGAAGGATTTTTATTGTTATGCTGCTACAATGCCTTCTTCCGTCGTGAGTTAATCTGATCTTAGGTTCCCATGTATAGCCAAACTATCATTCACAAGACTTTGTTATATTGCTATTAGCTATGATTGACGATATTTTTTACCATTTTGTTAAATGGAAGACTATATCATGATTTGTTAGTGAAATTCATAAGTCATACTCCCTCCGTCCGGAATTACTTGTCGCACAAATGGATATGTATCTAGAACTAAAATACATCTAGATACATACATTCCTATGACAAGTATTTCCGGACGGAGGGAGTATAATATGGCATCATGATTGTTACCATTGGTTCTGAAGAACAAGGGGAAGTTCTATAAAATAATTTACTGTTATTTTTTCAGTTTTTTCTCTTCGTGCACGTTTACTATCTCATGATGTCTAGTGATCCTTTTTCCATATACTTATGCATAGTATGTATTTTTTTTTCAGAAATATACTTTCAAGGGAATTTTATTATTATGTTACTACGACGCCTTCTTCCGTCACGAGTTAATCTAATCTTAGGTTCCCATGTATAGACAAACTATCATTCACAAGAATTTATTATATTGGTATTAGCTATGATTGATGTTATTTTTTACCATTTTGTTAAATGTAAGACTATATCATGATTTGTTGGTGAAATTCATAAGTCATATATCTGCATATGTATACAATTATTTAGTAAGATGATATGTATAGCAGAATTATGAATCCGCGTTTTAGCACTATTCTTATGTAAACATGAATGTTGGGTTTTGCATCTAATTCTGAAGAGCAGTCAGCGAACAGTTTTATTTGATTTCAACTAACGAGGTGGGATGTAGATTATTAATAATCATTATAGTTATTATGTTCTCAATCGCTCAATTTAAATGCCGTAAGTTTGATACCCCGTTGCATCGCACGGGCCACCATAATTAGCTTCTTCCAGTTTCTTCCATCATGATTAAGTAAGACTGACTATTTTCAGGTTACATCGTCAGGATTCACACCTCGTCAGGTCCGAGATCTTTGATCTCTTGCTGTTTGGAAGGGATCCATGAGTCGCTGCCGCTGTTCAAGTTAGATCTAAGACAATCTGTAACGCTCCATTATTGCGATTCAGAGACTCCATCATGGGTGTTGTATGCTAAAAATATGAGTGCAGAGGAAACTTACTCTGTGTTGTTGCCCTATTCTTTTATAGTTGTGTCCGATCTCAAGCAGCTCATCTTGATGAGCCGTGGTCTCGGCGCGGGGATGATATCCCCTTTCCAACGCTTGACGAAGGTTCGTTTTACGCCAGGTAGCTTTATGTAAGTCATCGTTAGTCTATACAGCATCACTCAATCATGTAAAATCTGGGAATTTCGGTTAACAACTCTGCTCGGACAACTGGTTCTAGCTTTATTGCTAGGAACAATTAAGCTTAGTGCCTCTCAGGTCCATCATTGCTTGATTTTGGATTTTTGTTGTAGCCTTTATGTTAATTTCTTATGTGGTAGGCATAACACCTAATTCATAATGAAGTAATTTTAAATAAGTTATAAGGTTTAAGAGAAATCCTATACCAATAAAGAAAATAATCAGGTTGGGCAAGGGGAGGGGAATGTGTCTCCTCTACTATTACATTACATCTGATAGTATCAAATTAGATGCATGCTCACTACAATGCCTCGTTTTTATGCTAATTTACAAATTTAGCAGTCTTTGTATAAATTAAGATTAAGCAGGACAATGTTCTAGGTTTAAGAAAAAAGATTTATGTTTAGGATAAAACTGTTCTAGATTTTGAGAAGATTGTTACATATCCATGAGAAAAATGTCCCAAGTTTAGAAAATTAGCTATCCATGTTTTCGGATTTTGGTTAATAAGATGGTCACAATAGGTTTTTATTTTTGAATCAAGATGGTCACGATAGTTAACCCAATAGATTCCTGGTCCTACATATGTCTCTCATTAACACCAGACAAAAAGTACACCATCGTGACTGGAGAGCACCTGCAACAGTGCAGGTAGGAATAAAATGCCAAAGCCGCAAACTTAACAATGCAAACATTTCTTAGCCATTTTGCAAAGATAGTCTGGACGAAAGCATAAGTTTTTGTGTTGCGAAAGCATAAGTCTTTGTGTTGAGAATAGTTGACGTGGGTCATAAATTAAACAATTACTCGTGTAATAGGTTATGCTTACCGGGTGTGGTAATTTTGTTTTTCCGGTGCAGCGCACGGGCATTTTTGCTAGTGGGTGATAAAATACGGGACAACAGAATATTTGCTTGCTAGTCATATTATTGCGTCGGGTTTGGGTATACCCATGGACACATAATTATATCCGTGCCCTACCCATCATTAGCCGGGTCGGGTTTGGACACTATCCATGGGTATAAAAATGTATCCAAACCCTACCCATTGGGGTCGGGTATCCGCGGGTATCCATGTCCATGGATAAAATTGTCATCCTTAACGAGGAAGTCACAAGCCTGGGGGCGCGCCCTAGGGGGGGGGGGGCGCCCCCCAGGCTTGTGGCCTCCTCGGTCACTTCCTGGCCCAGCTTTTTGCTCCAGTATTTTTTATATTTTCCAAAAATATTCTTCGAAAATTTTCAGCTCATTCCGAGAACTTTTATTTCTGCACAAAAACAACACCACGGTAGTTCTGCTGAAAACAGCGTCAGTCCGGGTTAGTTCTAATAAAATCATACCAAAATCATATAGAATTATTGTAAACATGGCATGAATACTTTATAAATTATAGATACGTTGGAGACGTACCACGCAGCTTGGTGAGGAATCAGGGTCCCGTCGTCGACCCGGAGGTTCTTGGGTGGCAGTCGCGTGGACCACTGTCGCTGCAGAGGGAGCCGACCCCCACGGAGGTGGTACGTTGCCGTGTTAGGGAGGAGGACGAGCACGTCCGACGCTACATGGCTGCATTGGACGACAGGTTCTCCAATACCTGGCAGGTTCTTCAGGGATCTCATAGTTCTTTCTCTTTGGGTGTCCACCGCTTGCGCCGCGAGACGTCAACTAGATCTGTATTAGTGATATTATATAATAATATTCGAGATGTATTAGTGATAATATTCGATGATGTATTAGTGATACTATTCGATGATGTATTAGTGATATTATATGATCGTATTGTTGCATTGCCTTGTATTGATTTGCATATCTCATGTTTGTATATTGCCATGTTGTAATATTTGCAGAAACTATGGATCACAGAGACTTAGAAAAAGAACAGTTGTTGGGGGATATAATCCTCGCCGAAGGTGACCCCTTGTCGTATCTCAACGACACCGATGGTCAGGAAGGAGAGGATGACGGCTCCGGTGATCCAACAATGGAGGAGGAAGGAGATCATGACGGCTTCGGTGACGGAATGGCGGAGGAAGGAGATCATGATCACGGCTCCGGTGACCGAATGGAGGAGGGAGTCTCAACTGTTGCAAAGTCCGGCAAGGTAAGGAGACAAGGCCCGAAGAAAAGGTTGCGCCAGGATGAAAGGTTCACGATCACAGAAGTCGCGACAAATGGCCAACCGATTGCTCCCAAGCGGACCAAGGACGCATTTGTACATCAGTGTGGAGTTGTTGTTAGGGACTACGTCTCGATCAGCACCCAGCAATGGAATAAGAATAATAAGGACCCTGAAGTTTCTTATGTCCAGGATAGACTGAAAGATGATCTTTGGACCGAGCTGATGACAAATTTCAGCCTACCGCGAGAGGAGGATCCGAATAACCCAGTTATAGAGCGAAAGGTCAAGGCGTTTGCTCTTAAGAAGATGGCAGAACTATTCAGGAACTGGAAGAAAGAGTTGAACACAAAGTTTGTCGTGAAAGAGGAGACTAAGGAATTCATCGGTCGATATGAGAAGATAAGAGATCAATGGTCCGAATTTGTGGCCTACAAGAAATCGGAGAAGGGTTAGAAAAGGTCATTGACAAACAAGCAAAATGCTGCAAAGAAGAAGTATCACCATCACACGGGGTCAGGTGGCTACTACAAAGCTCGGCCGTTGTGGGACAAAGCTGAGCAAGACCTGGTTGCTAAGAATGTCCAACCACTGACATTGCACTGGCCAGATCGTTCAAGGACTTGGTTCTTCGTGGTTGGGGGAACTTTGGACCCAGAAACAGGGGAGTGTGTTTGGACGGACGAGCAACTTGCAATACTCTTCCGGAAGCTTCAGGCAGCAATCATGGGAGCACAGGAAGGGACGTTCATTCCCGACAGAGAGAAGGACGAGCTGACAGAGGCCCTCGGGAATCCTGAACACCCTGGACGAACACGAGGCACATCAGGCTCCGTTCCGTGGGTGCATGGGTTTCCCGACAGCGGTGGTTATAGAAGCCGATAGAGAAAGAGGAAACAGGAAGCAAGCAAAATGCAGAAGCTCAGTTCAAGATTAGCAAAACTAGAGGAACTTGAGAGCCAGCGAGCTATCGGCCAATCATCTGAGCGGCACGAAGATCCTTCCTTCGACGCTGCCCCAGAAGCTACCCCACCATCTCAGCGGAGAAGCAGCGTGGCTTCCACGGAGCTCGTTCAGCCTGATTTCACGGCTCCTCGCTACCCCGTGGATAGTATAACAGAGGCTGAACATTGCGAGCTAATGACGAAATGCCAGAACCTGACCTTCAAGGCGGCGGTCGGCTCTGTTGTACCTCCTCGAGCCGAGGGAACTTTCCATTGCCTTCCGATTCCACATGGCTATGCTGTTGTGACGGTGGATGAAATGATGGATGGATTTGAGGGGCTGGAGCTTGACAACCCTACAGGTGAAGAGGATATTATTCTTCTCGAAAATGCTTTGAGCAGTACCTGTCTATGGAGAAACGAGTACATCAAGCTTCCAAACTCGATGCCTCAGCAGACTCAGCCTCCTCCGACGCATCAGGGCACTCTGCCTCCTCCTCCGGCGCGTCAGGGCACTCCGCCTCCTCCTTCTCCTCCTCCGGCGCGTCAGGGCACTCCGCCTCCTCCTTCGCCTCCTCCGGCGCGTCAGGGCACTCCGCCTCCTCCTCCTCCTCCTCCGGCGCGTCAGGGCACTCCGCCTCCTCCGGCGCGTCAGCAATGGCGGAAGGGAGACGCCGCTACTCCGGCGGCTAGCAGTACAATAGGCGGGAAGAAATACAAATTTGGTCCAAGCCTCAAGCCTCTTCCAAAGTTACCATATGAGAGGACGGACAAGGAAAATGCTGAAATCATGGAAGCCGAAGTGCAGGCCCATTTTGCACGGAAACGTCCACCTCCGAAGGAAACGGTAGATCCGGTGAAAGCGAAGCGCACTCTGGATGCCCTGAAGCGACCACCACCGCCTCCGCTGCAATCCAACTATGACCGCTGTATTAAAAAAACATATGAGGAAGCGCGGCGGTCGGGAAGTACTTCCAGTGCTGCAAGAGACAAAAAACGAAGAAGTGGGAAAACAATTCCCCAGCTCAGCGAACAGGAGAAGCAATCGTGCCCCCCGCTCAAGGTGTCTAGCGATATCGCTAATCATCCGGTGCTACTGCCCGGTACCACTCTTGGTGATTACGTGGGCGATGATGTACAGTTTGAAACGGCTGAGGTAGTAGTAGAGAACTTTAGATACGAGCATGGGAAGCCTCTCGTCAAACCTGATCATCCTCATCTAACAACGATGATGCAAAAATTGCATGAGTGGTACATGGAAACCTGCAGGAAGTCTGGGACCGACAGTTTGATGGTCGGAATTAAAAAAGAGCACGACTTCATTGGAGTCGACCTGATGCCTGTTGAATTTGTGGAGTTATTTGAGTTATTCAATCAAGAGGCCCTCGACAAACAACTCATGACTTGCTACTGTCTGTAAGTATTACTTCTATAATTAAGTCTCTAGCTCAGCTCGTTCATTGCATGTATATATAATTATCCTCACTATATTATGCAGATTGAAGATCGTCGAATGCAAAAAAGGACAAATCTATGACATTGGGTTCATTGGCCCAAATACCGTAAATGAATGGTTGGTACAAAACAAAGCCAAAGTTACTGAGGACAACTTGCTAGAAGCGTTCCTTAGACATCAAAACAAAAGGGAAATACTCTTGCCTTACAACTTCAAGTGAGTGTTACTGTCTTGTGCATATTCGGTTTCGCTTACTCGAGGTTAAGTAATGTAATTGATGAGTTATGCGTGCATAGGTTCCACTTTATTTTGCTATCCATTAAGCTTGACGGGGCATTAGTAACTGTCTTAGACTCGAGATGTAAAGATCCCGAGGATTATGCGGACATGACTGCAATGCTCCAGAAGTAAGTTCAATCAATACCGGGACCATATCGGCAACTTTCGTTTATTTCCTGATATCAAGTAATCATTTTCTTTGCCTGGCAGGGTTTGGAAACAGTTCACCGGAATGGTTCCCGGTCTAAACAACGAGCTGCGATTTACACACCCCAAAGTAAGTAGTACTAGCTAGTTCCGCGCATCTCTCATTGATTCTAGTTTCATCAATACCATTATCATGCTTGCTTATCAGTTTGATTGAACTCTATTCTCGTAAAGTGCTTGTACCAAGCACCCGGGAATCATTTATGTGGATACTACGTATGCAAGTTCATTCGCCACTCGACCTCTGAGCGGGGCTTCTCTGACAAACAATTTGAAGTATGTAAACAATATTCACAATTTTATTTTATATATTACCATCAATTGTGTTGAGTTTCATTCATATATATGTATTGACCCCCTTCTTTAAATTAGATCTGGCAGATGCGGGATGAACTCCTACCACATGATCGCATACGAGCAATTCAAGAGGAATTGGCGGGATTCTTTCTTGACCACGTCATACCTGAACACGGAGAATACCATGTGAAGTTGCAAATGGATCTTAGGTAGATGATGTTAGGGATTGTAAGAGATGTTATATTGTATATATGTAGTTGCGTCGGATAGATATACGAAAACTTGTTGTTCGACCAAGCACAGAGAAAGAGATGTCACTTCTCTCTATATATGTTCATGACGATCTTGTGTAATTAATGGTTTCCTTCATTTGCTTACTAGCTAGCGTCGAGTTCTCTCTATATGTATAGTAGCTAGCGTCAACCAAGCACGGAGAAAGAGAGGTCACTTCTCTCTATTAGCTAGCTAACACAATATGAAACCCCTAAATTAACCCTCCAAAACCCCTAAACCGCCCCTTCCAAAAAAAAAAAAAAAACCCCAGCGCCTGCGAGCTGCTGACGCGTGGCTGCCTTTTGGTCCCGGTTGGTGTTACCAACAGGGACTAAAGGTCCTCCTGCCTGGGCGCCCCACAGCGGCCACGTGGAGCCCCTTTGGTCCCGGTACGTAAGCAAACCGGGACTAATGGTTTTGGGTATTAGTCCCGTTTATTTTGTCCCGGTTCCAGAACCGGGACTAAAGGCCCTCTGGAACCGGGACTAGTACCCTGTTTTCTACTAGTGTGACATTGTGGTGAGATAAGATGTGTACATGTTGAGATAAATAGAATAGTGGAGATCAACTAATAACGAAAACTGTTTTTCATGCATGTTGAGGTGGTCCTTTCATGATGTGGCATGTGTGGAGAGGTAACATGTGTACACATCAAAATAAATAGAAGTAGTGGTGATCAACTACTAGATAAGTACAATTAGACGTAGTACTAATTGTCAGTTCAATTAACTAGCTGTTTTGATATGAATGCATACAAGAGGGAATAGTTAGCTGTTGGTATTGTAACATGGAAATGATTAGTAGTTTCAAGTGCCAGGAATTTGGAATGACTTCATGTGATATTGATGGGTGACGGTTAGAGACACAAGTTTCTTGTGTGCTGTGATGACAAGGACTGGCTGAATGGCCCTATTTAAGGCTTCATACAAGGTGGAGAGCATGGCTATGTTGTAAGAGTATTCCTCTAGATCATCGAAGTCCGAATCATGTTTCTGCTACTTAACTTTGTTATGTAACTGAGATTTGTACATTGAGATATTGGAGGAACTACCACACATTTGCAAAGCAGCTATGGTTACTAAGATCATGGTTATGCTTCTTCTCATGCTCCTCTCTTTTAAGAGTCCACCACCCCTTGCTTTCAACGTGCAAAAGGGGAGTAGCGAGGAGCTTCACCAAGCAAGCAATGGAGAGCAAGCGTTGGCCCTCGCCTTCCGGCGGTTCGTCAGGCGAAGTGGATACTCGTTCACGCGGACGACCTGCAGGCTCTCGTCTCCTTGATAACTACAATGGCGGTAGTCTGCTGTAGTCTGCTGCTGTAGTCTGCAGGTAGTCTGCTGTTGTAGTCTGCAGGCTCTCGTCTCCACCGTAAATTTTACATGAATTATATGGACCTCATGGTTGTTGTTGTCTGTTGTGGTTTACCCCTATTTGGCGAGTTTCTTATGGTGGACTTTGGAAAGTTTCTTGGTCATCGCCATGTATTTGTTGTCCAGATGAATTTGGAGTTTTCATCCCAATCCAATTTATACAATTGTAATTATGTGTAAATAAGTATTTGTTTCTCTTATTTCCATGGTAATCTTGGTTATTAAGGTCACATTTCCACTGTGGTAGAGAATAGATAAGTTTCACGCGCAACAATTTTTTTTAGAAGCTTTCGTGTGATTTTTTCTGTGTGTTTTTATTGGTTTTCAACATTTATTCTTCTTTTCTAGTACATTTTTTGGTTTCTTAAATGTAAACTTTTTTTCAAATACACATTGAAGCATATTTGACATGCAGGTTTAGCATTTTATTTCTATTATGCAGAAATTTTAACTACATGGCATAAACATTTTAAAAACATTCGATGAACTTATTTTTGAAACATGTGAACACTTTTTCAGAAATTTCATGATATGAATGTTTTTTTAAATTATGCGAACATATTTTACATTGTACAAATAATTTTGGAAACTGTGACGAACATCTTTTTTTAAAACGGTTAAACATTTTTTTTGAATGGTATGAATTATATTTTTAAGATTACGCGCAACTTTATTTTGCATTGCATAAACAGTTTTCGAAAATTCCATGGACTTATTTTTGTAGCACCCTAACATTTTATAAAAACCTCGCGAACATATTTTTGATATGAATATTTTAAAAGAATGCGGACATATTTTACATTGTACAAATAGTTTTGAAAACTGTGACGAACATCTTTTATTGAAACGGTTGAACAATTTTTTAAATGTTATGAAATATATTTTTAAAATTACGGGCAACTTTATTTTGTATTGCATAAACATTTCTAAAACATTCCTGGAACTTATTTTTGGAACACGTGAACATATTTTTTAAATGTCAGGACCATTTTTTTAAAGTTATGCAAACATATTTTACATTGTAAAAATAGTTTTTAAAACTTTGAAGAACATCTTTTTCTGAAACGCTCGAACATTTTTTTTAATAGTACGAACATCTTGTTTTGATACTGTGATGGTCTTTTTTGAAGTAACTGAATTGTTTTTTAAATTACGTGAAAATTTAGCTTACATTGTATAAACGTTTTTAAAAATGACAGGGACATATTTTTATGGAACACATGAATGTTTTTAAATATCACAAACATTGTTTTTGAATGGTACGGATTTTTTGTAAAATTAGGTGAATGTTTTATTTTGAATGTATTATTTTTCTTAAATTTCAAGAAGATTTTTTAAATAGTACGGAATTGAACCCTGGTGGTTAGGAATACCATAGTCCTCCTATTCATCAAACCACAGATTGGTTCGCCATAAACATTTTTGTAATGCGTGTTGAACACTTTAGAAAAAGTAAGTAAATTAAATTTTGTAATACGTTTATTTAGAATATGTAAAATATAAACAAAAGAAAAACAAACAGGAATGCAAGGAAAATCGAACGAAACGAAGCCGGGCTACTGGAGGTTGAAATAGCAAAAGTAAAGGATTTCGGTATGTAGTGGGCAGCTGGAGCACTGGCCCCTAAGGATGCATTTCTTGCTGATATGAAATCCATTTGAGCAATACATAGTTAGAGCATCTACAGCCGGACATTCCAAAACTTCCACAAACGTCCGCAGACACGACCGGTCAGTGACTGGACAGAAGAGAGAAGGAAAAAACTGATCCCACCAGACCCTTCGTATCATCTCTATACACCTGGGCTGTCCGCGCACCCTCGTATTGAGGACAAATGTAGGGAAGCTATGAGGGCTCGGGAACGCGTCCTAACGCGGCCGGTCAGTCCGCCACGTAGAACGCGGCCCACCCCGGCCCACCCCGGACCACCTTTTTTCTTTCGTTATTTTTTCTTTTCCTTCTCTCTCTTCATCTCCATCAATCACATGTAAGTGATCGGACATATGATAAAGAAAATGAAAAGTGTGGTTGCATGGACATATAATTAGGGGCTCAAAACAGACACAGTGACCGGACGCGTCTGCAGGGGTTTAGGGGTTCAGCTTCGGTATGTCCGACTGTAGATGCTCTTACATTTTTGTGCCTCTGTCATGGCAGCCCAAAGGGTGAGTATATATTCTTACGGAAGGAGACAGTCATTAAGTCTGTCGCTCAGGCTTTACCCACTTATATTATGGGTTTTTTAAGGTGCCCTTCTCGGGTTGTGATGAACTTACCAGGATGGTTAGTGGTTTTTATTTGGGTGCTAAGAAAGGTAAAATGAAAGTGCATTGGCGTGCATGGAATGATATTTTGCAACCAAAGAACGAAAGAGGTGCTGATTTGCGTGACTTCCGTATTTTCAACCAAGCATTGTTGGCCAAGCAAGCATGGAGATTAATTTTTCAAGACCGAATAGTTTGTGTGCACAAGTGCTAAAGGCCAGATATTATCCACATGGTAAGCTTGAGGATACTGAATTTTCGGGTGATGCTTCTTCTTTATGGAAAGCTATTACATATGTATTTAAATACCTCACCCTTTTTTTTCTAGCGAGAGAAAGGTAATGTAGAAGTTGGTTTCATGTAGACACTAGTTCAATCCAACCCGACAACAGTTTAGCGAATTCAAACTGCGCTCTGTTTTCTGGCCATATGGTCATGCTGCATTGGCCAGCCAACAGGCACAGGCACGGAATTTTGGCCCGGTACGATACATGAATAAAAGAGTTGGGCCAGACTTCGGCCCTCCACGGAACAAGGCCAATCTCGAAAGCTTTAATTAAGGCCGCACATGACACGATCCTTTTAAGTTTTTTTCTGTATTTTTCTCTTAAATTTTTAGATTTTTTTGTATTTTTTGGTAAAGTTTTGGATTTTTTTGTATTTTATTGGATAGCAAATATGCCTCCATGATGGCTGCTCTGCCCTGCTAGAGTGCTAGGGGGGGTGAATGGCTTGTGATTGCTTCTACAACTGTACTGTCCTGCAGTTGGTCTAGATCGAGAATTGTTGTGGCCTGCGGTGTAGGGTGGACTGCTCGACCTGCGTCGAGCTGTATCATTGAATCACATCCCAAGTAGGTCGCGGGTCCTTTGGGAGGGGTATGTACAACAGAGCCTGTAGCAGTTTAGTCTTCAGTTTTGTTCAGAGCACGCATCAGGCTGAAAACCGGACGTCTGTGTCGGCGGCACAGCAAGCATGCCTGCACCTGGTCCAGCTGTTTGGGCTCTTGGGTCCCAAGGACAAGATGACGGTCAAGGCCGCAGCCGGGCTGATCATGGGCTTTAATTTGACGAGCCACTTTCCAATAGAGACATTCAAGGCATCACCATGCTCACCCAACTCGCCATCGACACTCTCAGGGTTGTTGAGGCCACCTATTAGCTACATCCTCTATCTCATAATGTAATACATTTTTTTAATCTAGTATAGTGTCAAAAAGCGTCTTATTTTATGAGACAGAGGAAGTTGTAATTTATTTAGTCTCGGTCAGCGGCTAGTCTTATGCTGGTTAGAGTAAGGAACTATGTTGATTAGTGATGGGAACGACGCGTTAGCTAGATGACGCCGAGGTACAATGAACAGCTGAAAGAATAAAATGCCCACTTATCTTCTATTCTTAAATAGTTGTAACTCACTAACTATTTTTCCAAAGTATGCAATGCTTCCACATCACTAAACCGTGCATCTCCACCATGTCATTAATCTACCACCCCACAGACTATTGTTTTTCCATGCATGCAACCCTTTCACAATTACCAATCATGCATGGTTGCCAAATCATTTTTCACCAAATCATAACTAAATTTTATTGTTATTCAGTCATCAACCCTAATTATCCATGTTTTCAACCTACCATCCCGCGGCAACGGCGCGGGTTATCTGCTAGTTTATTCAGAACTGATGTGCATTTGTACATAAACAGGCACTTACTATTAATTATTTCCCATTTTATACATCAGTATCTCTAATGTTTTCTTCTAGATTTCTTTGCCATGATACACTGATCTTGAAATGGAGCCAAAAACATAAAGTGTATATATGACTGCAAATAGCATAACCTGCATAATAAGTATGCTCTTCGAAGGTTGGTTACTTTGGACCATTAGGGATTAGCATGTTTGCAAATGCTATTGGCATTCGACCACTCACCCATTTATGGACATCTCCCATTCATTTGAGGTGGGTTCCCTCCAACCACACACAATATTTACTAACATAACATGCATGCAAGTAGACTGGTATGGTCACACCCTTCCACAGTCTAGTCACATGCTAAAAATGTCATGTTAAACGGTTCTTGAATGATAAATCACATGCTCACGATATATTTGTTTCGTAAGATGAGCTGAATAGAACAGAGCTGCGTAGAAGTCCTATATATACTGCCCCTGGATGTTAAAGTGAGTGTGATATGGGTTCAGATGTGTTTACATCTTTATCTTCAGAACATCTAAAATATTGGAGGAAAACAAATACATGAGAGTCAAGGTGGTCAAGGAAAAATGGGCTGAAATCAGAAGGCGATGACGTGTATTGCTTTGTCCAATTGTAATCGGATGGCCATTCAATGGAGACTTTTGGTAGCTGCGGTGACCTTGGCTGCTCTTGGGAGAACATCTGTATACAATTCGCCGTGGGAAGTTTCTCTGCTATATGTCTCTACAATACTAGTTACATCAAGACTGTAACCTGTTAGTTCGAGCTACCACATACTCTGTTTTTTCTTCGCTTGTTTTAGTATGATCACTGAGCGGCCTTGCAATGATAAGTAGTCCAGTCTAAGAAGTGTTGTGATAATAAAAATACAAGCCGAAAAAATGGTTCCATTCGAATACTCTGCTGCGAGAAAGAGGTAGATCTTATTAATCACAGACTGGCTGTTCGAGATATAACCCCAACAATTATATTACATTGGAGCGACTGGAACGAGGTGACTGAGGGCACCTAGTTCTCCATGCGGATGATGCAGCGGATGCCCTCCCCCTTGGCCATGAGGTCAAAGGCCTTGTTGATCTCTGAGAACGGTACTCTATGCGTGATGAACTTCTCCACCTCCAGTTCCTGAGGATAATAGCAAGTTGTTAGCATGAGCATTGAGTTCTTCGCCACGTCACAATTCGATGTATGGTGACTTTGGAAATGGGGTGGCATCCAACATATCTCAAGTCGTCGCGAGCATCGATCAAGCTATGTCAAAACTGTTTACCTTCTTCATGTACATCTCCACAACATTGGGCAAATCAGTGCACGGCTTGAAGTTACCAAAGAAGGCACCCTTGAGAGTTCTCTCGTTCAGGAAGTTCATTGGGTGGGTCTTGAATTCGGCATCCTTGTGCGGCACACCGACCAGCACAGCGACACCCCAACCCTGTATACAGATAAAAGATTTAATTTAATGATTCCATCTAAGAGAGAAGAGATGATGCAAATTATCATATTTTAAGTGGGTGATTTATGTCTTGAAAAGTCATACATCATGAACACACTCAAATGATTGTATCATAGCACTGATATTGCCGGTGCATTCAATACTGGGGTCAACTCCCCCGTTCGTCATCTCAGCGAGTACCTAAAGCATCATATCACAAAGTTGTATGTTATGGTGATGAAGCGTAACGAATACTACTTCACCTAATGTGAAAAAACAAACCTCTTGAACTGGCTTGCTGTGGTCTTTCGGGTTCACAAATTCTGTGCAACCAAATTTTCTGGCTGAACATTGACAAAATAGAAACATTAGTAGTAACTTCTCAAAACAGCAAAATAAACTCATGATTTGGTAAAATCAGGAGTGCTATATTTACCTTCTTCAAATCTGTTGGCGTTCAGGTCAACACCAATGATCCTTGATGCACCTGCAATCCTTGCACCTTCTGCAGCCTAAATAAAACATACAAATATGAAGGGCAAATAGATGCATACCGATAGCGATTGTAGGACAATCCAGAGAAGAGTTAGGAAACTTACAGCAAGGCCAACTGCTCCTAGCCCAAATATCGCCACTGTCAAACCCTTGGGCGGTTTTGCAACATTAATGGACGCACCGAGACCTACAAAAAGAATGACCACTCAGCATCACAAGATAAGATGTTGGCATAACAAGCATAGTACAACAACAATACAAGTCAACTTACCAGTGGAAATACCACAGCTAAGAACACAGACTTTATCAAGGGGAGCCTCAGGGTTGATCTTGGCAACACAACCAACATGCATGACAGTATACTCACTGAAGGTGGAAGTCCCTACGAAATGGTAAATCGGCTTCCCATCAATAGAGAAGCGGGACTTGCCATCGCCGATCATCACACCTCTGTCAGTGTTGATCCTTAGCAGATCACACATGTTGCTCTCTGCAGACTTGTAATGTGGACATTCCTTACACTCCCCAGTGAACACAGGTAGGACATGGTCACCAGGGGCAACCTCAGTCACGCCCTCTCCAACACTTTCCACTATGCTGTTGACATTAGTAAGTTCAGGGGACGCGCAACAGATAAATTTGGCTAGAAAATCTATATAAAAGTAAAGGACTTCAAATTCGACACATGCAGGCAACACGGTTCTTATGATTGATTGCTTCACATGTCTTGTCTTCAGGATTACATTAACATATTGCACTAGGGTGACCTATGCTTTCCGAACAAACAATTAGCACAACTAAAAGCTAGACAAAGTAAGTACATCAAAGAAGGTAGGTAGTTCAAAAACCATACCCTCCATCTTCGTGACCGAAGACCCGAGGGAACACGGGAGTCTGTCCCTAAACCACCATCGGAATCCACTGAGGCGCAAGTCAACCACAAATTTGTTGTACGATGTAATTTACTTGACGAGAAGCAAATGACATGCATACCTTGGCCTCCCAGTAGTAGACATCGGTGTGGCAGAGGGAGGTGAAGAGGATCTTGACGCGCACCTCCATGGCCTATGGCGGGGCTACCTCCACCTCCTCCATCGACAGAGGCTTCCCTGCCTCCCATGCGACTGCCGCTGCAACCACAGATCCAAGGAAAGGGCATCAAACTGCAGGTTACGATGACACCATAAGGTTAAAGATTGGGGATCGGCTGATATCAACACATTATGTATTATTTTTCATTTTCATTTTCTTCTTTCGTTTTTTCACATGCACAACCGACAAAGGATGTGAAGTTGTAGTTACGCACTTAATTAGGCTTTGACGTGCAATGGTAGTTGCACGTGTACGGCGTACATGCAATTGCTGAGGGAGGTGGAAAGGTGGGGAGGTATCGTGCGTGGACAGGTGTGTGCTGAGGGAGCCTGAGATGGAAATTGTTTGGGGACTTCGAGAGGCGCGCGCATGTGGAAAGAAGAGAGCAGGTGTCGCTTCTACATCCCATATTCTTTACATTTCCCCTTTTTAAGTGGCCCAATTGCCTCTCAGCGCGCGAGCCATTTCTGTTTTGTTTACTCGACCGCGAGCAAAGACACCGCATCTGTCAGTACAAGATGGACTTCTTCGCAGAACAGCATATACCCCCCACGTACACATAAAATAGAAGATGTCAGCAACATGCAAACCAATTTAAGTTTAAATTTAAAAAAAAACGTCGCTCTCAAGTCTCAACCCGAGTGGAATATTGGACTTTTGTTCTGCGGCCTTGTCTCCTGCCCACAACTCCAGCAGTTCCGGTGTCCCTCAATAAACTATCAGAAAGTTGAGGCAAGAATTAATAACCCTTCAACGGCTCCCTTAAATAGATAAACCAGGTTATATTTACGGGATTCCGTATAATTGCCCCCAACGCCTGTGTGCGCCTGCGCCACGCCTCATCACTTCAGCCACCGTTGCCACGCCTCCCAGCGTCGTGTCACTAACAAGCGGGCCCAGCCTCATTTAATAGGAATTAATACGGAAATAGGATTTTAGGGGAATTGACGGAACCGAGAAAAGTATGTGTTAGACACATTCCCCTAAATTATACGGTCATCCCATTAAATGATATTCCGAGATGTTATTTCCAGGAGCTATCAGGCAAATCTAATCAATTCCCAAAAGTCAAGGCATGTTCGAAACAACCCAGCTCCGAACTCCGACGAATTCGCAGGTGGTGCCGGGTCGAACGGTGCTTCATGAATCAGAGGGGAAGGGGTGTCACAGTAGGAAAAACGACAAGCTGCGGTTTTTGGGATCTGCCGAATTGGGAAACGTAGAGTTAGCCTTATCTACAGCAAGATGTCACCGCCAAGTGAGAATACCGGTTCTAGTTTTCCATTTCTCATGAGCTCTCTACTCCATGACGGCATGACCTTAGCCGCCAGAAGCTTCTCCCTGACCTCACGCTCAAGGTGGCCACGCGGTCTAGGCCCGTCCGGTTCCCGACCAAAGCCGTGCTTTGGACCGTCTGTCCGGTCCGGTTTGGCTGTTATAGAGATTTGAATGGCGGTCCCTTTCATGACCCGTTTTAGCAATGGAATGTTGTTGTTTAGAACTGACTATTGTTTCTCTCAAGTAATGCAGTAGAACTTATTAATGGTGTGGTTGAGATTTATAGTTTGATTACTTCTGGCCAGGCGACTTCAGGCCTAGGTAAATTGATTCAGCTGATGATTTGCTACAGAAATTAAGCAGGTGGTAAACTGCTTCTTCTCAAGGCTTTTTCTTAGTGCTTGTTACCTTTATAGCCTCATGTAGTTACTCAGCGATCTTCTCAAGGATTGGGGGAGCAAGTTGCAGCCAAATGGCTGAATATCATGTTCCCTATGGAAAATGTCAGTAGCCAGTGACCAGCTATGTGCTGAGGTGAGGAAGAAACTGAAGAATGACTAGCTATTTGATTGCCTGGTTGTTCGGAGTGTTTAGCAGAGAGAAGAAGATGGGACTCAACACACATCGATTATGCTCAAGGCTGGGTGATAAATACAGGTTGCTGGCTCAGCCGAGCAGGATCGTGGGTGTGCCACTACCTCTGGACGTGCAGCACTACTCTACAACTGTTTGCACGATCATGGCTATACCGTATGGCAGGCTATACAAGGGCGCATACGGTATAGAACTACCTAGCCTAACACCCCCCACAGTCGTGACGTCGGGTCCGGCGATGCAAAGACTGGACCGTAAGTCAGAGAAAACTTCCGATGGCAGCCCCTTCGTCATGATATCCACGAGCTGCTGGCGAGTAGAGATGTGAAGAACATGAAATTCTCCAAGCGCCACGCGTTCACGAACGAAGAGGATGTCCAGCTCGACATGCTTCGTGTGACGGTGATGCACAGGGTTGGCCGACAGGTACACGGCGGATATATTATCGAAGTAGACGAGCGTAGCCTTGTTGACGGGGCAAAAGAGTTTGCCAAGCAGTTGTCGGAGCCAGACACACTCTGCGACGACGTTGGCGACGCCACGGTACTTGGCCTCGGCGCTGGAGCGGGAGACGACAGCCTGGCGCTTGGACGACCAGGAGATGAGGGCATCGTCGAGGTAGATGTAGAAGACGGAGGTCGAGCGGCGGGTGTCAGGGCAGCCTGCCAGCGTCCGTGAACGCGCGTAGGTCCAAAGTGCGCGAGGCGCGGAGGTGAAGCCCAAGGGCAGGCGTGCCGCGCACGTACCGCAGCACACGCTTGATCAACCCGAGATGGCACTCGCGGGGATCATGCATATGCAGGCAGATCTATTGAACGGCGTATGCAATCTCCGGCCGCGTGATCGTCAAGTACTGCAGGGCACCGGCGATGCTGTGGTAGGCGGAGGGGTCAGCGACGCACGGCCCGTCGACGGTAGGGAGCTTGCCCTTTGTGTCGATCGGCGTGGGCGACGGACGACAGATGTCCATGCCGGCTTGGTCCAAGATGTCGACAACGTACTGCTGCTGACAAAGGAAGAAGCCCGCCGAAGTACGCATGACACAGATGTCGAGGGAGAAGTGGAGAGGGCCGAGGTCCTTCATGGAGAACTCCACGATGAGCTGGGCGACGACGTTGCGAAGAGCGGCGGCAGACGACGCGGTGAGGACGATGTCGTCGACGTAGAGGAGAAGGAGCGCAGTGTCACAGCTGCGACGACGAGTGAAGACCAATAAGTCGGAGCGCGTGGCGACGAAGCAGATGGACTTGAGGAAGCCGGCGAATCAAAGAAACCATGCACACGACGCCTGCTTCAAGCCATAGAGTGACTTGGAGAGGCGGCAAACGTGGTGTGGTTTGTCAGCGTCGACGAAGCCAGCTGGCTGAAGACAAAAGACCTCCTCGTCCAACCTACCGTGGAGGAACGCATTGGACACGTCAAGCTGGTGAACCGGCCAGCCGCGAGAGGCAGCCAGAGTGAGCACCGTGCGGATGGTGGCGGGTTTGACGACTGGCGAGAAGGTTTCTCTGAAGTCCATGCCAGCGCGCTGGCGGAAGCCGCGCATGACCCAGTGGGCCTTGTAGCGCTCGAGAGAGCCGTCGGCGTTGAGCTTGTGCTTGAACACCCATTTGCCGGTGATGAGGTTGGCACCGGGAGGACGGCGCACTAGCTCGCACATGCGGTTGCGCACGAGAGCGCCGTACTCCTCGCGCATGGCAGCGAGCCAATGGGGGTCACAGAGGGCGACGCGTACCAAAGTAGGGGCCGGCGAGAGCGCGCCGGGCGTGCTCGTAGTGACGGCGAGACTGTAGTGGTAGCGTGGATTCGGGCGGAAGACGCCGGTCTGGGCGCGCATGACCATCCACCAAGGAGGAGCCGGCGGGGCAGCCGGAGGGGCGGGTGTAGGCGAGGGTGGCGACGAAGAGCTCGGCAGCCTGTGGTGCAAGAGCTTGCGCCCGAGCCGTTAACCGACAGATCAGCGCCGCCACGTGGCTGCATGGTGGAGGCGCTGGACGGGGAATCCACGAGGCTGTCCGATGGAGAGCCAGCGGCAGATCCTAAACGCACGGTGCGCACGCGCGGGGCATGCACGGGAGAGCCGCCCGATGGCGATCCAGGGGCCATGTTCGAAGGGGAACATGGCACACTATCACAGAGGCGCCGCGGGAGCATGGGGACCTGCAAAACTGGCGAAGCAAAAGCAGGTGGTGGTGGAGCGGGGGGGTTAACTGCGGGTGGTGACGCGAAGGGGAAGACCGTCTCATGAAACTAGACATGACAAGAGGTGATCACACGATGGGTGGTGGGATCGAAACACCGGTAGCCACGATGGTCAGACGGGTAGCCGAGGAAGATGCACGCGACAGAGCGGTGATCAAGCTTATGCTTCGCTGTTGAGGCGAGGTTGGGATAACACAAACACCCAAAGACGCGGAAGAGGGATCGTAGTCAGGAGCAACGCCAAGAAGCAGCTCAGGAGGCGTGCGGGCGCGCCGGAATGGCACGGCCGACGGTTAATGAGATAGGTGGCTGTGTTGAGGGCCTCGACCCAGAAGCGAGTAGGCATGGAAGCATGAAATAATAGAGCACGCACACTGTCATTGAGCGTTTGTAGAACGCGTTCGGCCTTTCCGTTTTGTTGGCTGGTGTAAGAACAGGAGAGGCGAAGATGAGTGCCATGAGTAGGGAGGAGTCTGCAGCGCTGTCGAACTCACACCCGTTGTCAGTTTGGTGCCAGGATACGGGAAGCTGAAATTGCGTTTTGACATAGGCATAGAAATCGGCAAAACATGAAGAACTTCCGACTTGTGTTTGAAAGGGAACGTCCAAACGTAGTGGGTATAGTCATCAAGCACTACTAAGTAAAATTGAAAGCCAGATATGCTGACAACTGGAAATGTCCATACATCAAGATGCAAAACATGAAAGGGAAACATGCTAATGCTGGTAGATTTGCTAAAAGTTACACGTGTGTGCTTGCCAAAACGGCATGCATGACACGAGTGCGGCATGGACTTGCTGAAGTCAAGGTGATCGGCAGCCAAGCGAAGCGAAGCATGCCCGAGCCGCTGGTGCCATATGGTGGAGTCGGCGAGGCGGGCAAAGGCAGAGCGAGATGGGAGCGTCGGGCGGCCAACCGAGTACAGATCGCCGTCGGAGTCACATCGGAAGATCACCGCCCTAGTTCGAAGGTCCTATACAGAGAAGCCAAAGGCGTCAATTCGACAGAAACGGGGTTATCACGACAGATTTGACGAACAGAGAGCAAGTTGGTAATGAGAGAAGGGGAGACCAGAACGTTGCGAAGTTGCACAGGGGACGCGCCCTCGATGAGAGCACCATCACTGACGTGGGTGATCGGTAGATGGGCACCACTGCCAACGACAATGTGAGAAGGAGAATGAGATGGCTGAAGTGAGTGGAGATTACTAGGTGAGCTGGACATGTGGGACGACGCTCCTGAGTCGAGATACCACTCCGAGGCGGTGCCGGATGAGGAGGGCCCTGATGTGGCACTGTGGAGCGCGTCCTACAGCGACTGCATGTCCCACGGCTGCAGTGGTGGTGTGGTGGACGAACTGGCGCCTGGGGAGCCGTAGAGAGGAGGCAGGCCGCCAGGAGCGCCGTATCTAGGAGGGAGAGCGCCGGGCGCGCCGTAGCCGTACGGGGCAGGAGCTGCGAGCATGGCCTGTTGATGAGGCGTGCCAGGACGAGGCCCGAGAACGCCGGTGCCTGGGGCGCACCAGGGCATGGGCCAGGCCTGGATGTGGCCAGTCCAAGAGTTGGCGCCAGGAGCCGGCGTGGGGTAGGCAAGTGGGCACGGCATCGGAGGCGTTGGGGAGGCAGGGGCGCCGCCGTTGCCACGGCCGCGGCGACGCTGGCCACGACCACGGCCCCGTGTGTTGTCGTTGGCGGGTGCTGGGGGAGGCGGTGCCGGAGTCGAAGGAGAGTTGCGCCCAGCGAAGAGGGGGTGCACGGACTGCTGGCGAGCAGCCTGCTTAGCACAATGCTCCTCCAATAGAAGGAAGGAGCGCACTTGGAGAAACGACGGGAGCGGGACCTGAGAGGTGATGTGCGGGATGGCAGAATGGTACTGGCAGCTGAGACCACGAAGGAGGTGAAAAAACTGCCGTGATTCGGTCACCTGCTGGCCCAGATCACGGGGTTGATCGGCGAAGGTCTTGAGCTTGGTGCAGTACTGCATCACCGTCATGTCGCCCTATACTTGATGAGATCATCTCCCCAAAGCAGAGTGCTTTTGTGCCAGGCAGGATGATAACTAATAGCATGTTAGTTGCATTTGAGTGCATACATCATACTATTCAGCAAGAGAAGGACCCTACGAGAAGCTTTTGTGCATATAAATTAGACCTGTCAAAGGCATATGATCGGGTTGACTGAGTTTTCTTGAAACGGACGATGCAAAAGTTGGGTTTCGCTGACCGATGGCTGAACTGGATTATGACTTGCAGCACCTCAGTTAGATACACTATCAAATTTAATGGCACCCTCTTGGATTCGTTCACCCCGTCGCGTGGGCTTCGTCAAGGTGACCCCCTCTCCCCATTTTTATTCCTGTTTATTGCAGATGGGCTTTCTGCTCTGTTGAAGGATGGAGAGGAACTATTCACATCTTTGAAGGTGTGTCGACGGGCTCCTGGCATCTCCCACCTTTTCTTCGCCAATGACACCCTCTTATTTTTTAAGGCAGACCCGCAACAAGCTAATGGGTACACTCAATAATCACAACTTATGAAGGTGCCACAGGGCAACTCATCAACCCAACTAAATGCAGTATTATGGTTGGTAGAGCATGCTCAGAGAATGGCCAAAACAGTGTAAGAGCACAGTTGCAGGTTCAACTCTCAACTTTTGAGGAGAAATATCGGGGCTCCCAACTACTGATTGCAGAATGTCAAAAGGTAAATGTCAGAATCTACAAGCCCGCTTGACAAAAAGAATTATTGCTTGGAGAGATACTTTATCCTTGGCAGGCAAGGAAACGATGATCAAAGCAGCCGCACAAGCTATACCCACTTATGTGATGGGCGTGTTCAAGATTCCCATGTCTGTTTGTGATGATCTTAACAGGATGGTGTGTAAATTTGGTGGGGGTCATCGGAGGGGAAGCGAAAAACACACCGGCAAGCTTGGCCAAAAATTCACAGGCATAAGTTGTGTGGTGGACTGGGCTTTCGAGATTTCATGGTGTTCAATCAGTCCCTGCTGGCTAGGCAGGCTTGGAGGTTATTAACTAAACCTAACAGTCTTTGTGCGTGGGTTCTTAAAGCCCGCTACTATACCGAGGGAAGGATCGAGGATACTGTATTTACTGGTAATGCATAGGTGACTTGGCAATCCATCCAGTACGGCCTCGACCTTTTGAAGAAAGGGCTTATATGGCGGGTGAGCAGCGGTACGCAAATCCGCATCGGGCGGGATAGGGTGGCTGCCTAGAGAACCATCTGGCCAACTTATCACGCCCCAGGGGATGTGCCGATATTTTCTTCCGGTCGACGTTCTGGTCGACGTCGACACCATCACGAGCATAAGGACTTCCCCTCATGTTGGGCGCAAATGGGGCCTGGAAGGTTGATGTTCTCCGCCAATATTTTCTTCCGGTCGACGTCGACACCAGCACAAGCATAAAGACTTCCCCTCATGCCTCGGGCGATGTTCTGGCATGGGCCCCGGAGAAATCTGGCGTCTTCTCCGTCCATTCAGCATACTGCTTTGAACGAGCGTGAACGTCCACTAGCAAACGCATCGAGCATGGCACTAGATGGTCGTCGCGCCATCTGAAAGACCATATGGGGTGCCCTTCTCCCCCAAAGGTATGAGTCTTTGCATGGAGGCTAGTGTCTAATTCTCTCACTACTTGGGCAAATAAGTTTATGCGTAAACTAGAGCTTAATGATCTTTTTCCCCTGTGTGGTGTGGAATGCGAGGATGGCTTCCACGCTATATGCAGATGCCCTCAAGCTAGGGACCTATGGAGAGCTATGACAACGGATTGGACCCTTCTAGACATCGACGAGGTTCGCAACACAAGGCCAGAATGGCTTCTCGGCGTGCTCGATCAACTACCTGAAATTAGCCGCATGGTGTTGTTGATGATTCTTTGGCATATTTGGCACGTCAGAAATAAGATCACACATGACAAAGCTCTGCCGCCAACGGAGTCTTCCAGATGCTTCCTTCAAAGCTACATAAACTCTTTGTTGTGCATCAAGCAATATCCGCTGGTGATAGTATACGCCTTGCAAAGGGCCATTTCAGACCACACACCACTATTGGTCGATTCTGGGGAAGCGACTCATGTGGGAAACAAAAATATTTTCTCTTTCGAATTAAGTTGGTTTGAGAGAGAAGGATTAATGGATCTCATTGCTACATAATGGGCCAGGGAATCCGGTGGGTCATCTAATGTAGATAGGTGGCAAAACAAGATTAGACACTTGCGCCAATCCTTTAGAGGCTGGGCCAAGAATCAAAGTGGCATTTACAAAGTGGAAAAAGAGAGGCTTATTCAATTAATTAATGAGTTAGATGTCAAAGCAGACTCTACAGTTCTTAATATGTTAGATAGAAATATTAAGATTGAGGCTGAGAAGAAGTTGCAAACCCTTCTGAGAGAGGAGGAGATGAAATGGGCCCTTCGAGCAAAGGTGACGAAGGTGGTCCATGGAGATGATAACACACAATTCTTTCACATGATTGCGAACGGAAAGCATAGGAAGAAAAAAATGCAACTTGAACATGACGATGGTACAATTGTAGGACATGAGAACCTAAAATTGTACATCTCTGAGTACTATAAGATACTCTTTGGTGCACTCGATGATAATTTGGTTTCTCTGGATGAAAGCACAACAGGCGACATTCCTCACCCCAGTTTAGATGAGAATGAGTTATTATCTGGCCCGTTTACAGAGAAAGAGGTGTTTAACGCAATAGCACAGATGAAACAAAATAAGGCACCGGGACCGGATGGGTTTCTTTTGGAATTCTATAAAAAAATGTTGACATATTATAAAAGGTGATCTTCTACCTATGTTCCATGATTTGTTCAATGGTCAGTTACAGCTTTTCCACCTTAACTTTGGAACAATAATGTTGTTGCCAAAGAAGGTGGAGGCTATCCGCATTGAGCAGTTCAGACCGACATGTCTGCTCAATGTCAGTTTCAATTTTTTTACAAAGGTTGGCACGAATAGATTGACACAAATAGCACATTCGGTAGTCCAACCCACTGAGACAGCTTTCATGCCTGGAAGACACATACTAGAAGGGGTAGTCGTCCTGCATGAAACGTTGCACGAAATTCATACAAAGAAACTCATCGGGGTTATGTTTAAGGTGTATTTTGAGAAGGCGTATGATAAGGTCAAATGGCCATTTCTTCAACAGGCCTTATGTATGAAGGGGTTCAACGAATCCTTAAGGGATCAGGTGGATGCCTTCATTCAGAGAGGTAGTGTTGGGATTAATGTTAATGATGACATAGGTCATTATTTTCAGACTCATAAAGGATTGAGACGGGGAGACACCATGTCTCTAGTCTTGTTCAACATAGTAGCAGATATTATGGCAAACCTTATTGGTCGGGCTAAAGAGAATGGCCAAGTAGGAGGACTAGTCCCACACATTGTAGAGGGGGGGGGGGTGTCCATACTACAATACGTGGATGACACAATCATATTCATGGAACACGATATCGCAAAAGCTAGGAATATGAAGCTGGTACTTTGCCTATTTGAACAATTGTCTGGACTAAAAATAAATTTTAACAAAAGTGAATTGTTTTGTTTTGGGAGAGCAAAAGAGGAACAAGACGCTTACATGCAACTATTCAGATGTGAAATGGGATCATTGCCATTTAGTTACTAGGAATTCCCATTCATCATAAACGACTGACGAACAGGGAATGGAAATGTATTGAAGATAGATTCGAAAAAAGACTAGGTTGCTGGAAGGGCAAGCTAATGTCTTATGGAGGACGGATGGTGTTGATAAACTCGGTTTTAACAAGCCTATCGATGTCCCTGCTATCTTTCTTTGAAGTACCGATAGGTGTACGGAAAGGACTAGACTTTTATCGATCTCGTTCCTTCTGGCAATGTGATGAAGCTAAGAAGAAATATAGATTGGCAAAGTAGGATATTATATCTAGACCACTAGTAGAAAAAGGCCCATTTGTCCCAGTTCCAGAGGCCCATTTGTCCCGGTTCTGGAACCGGGACTAAAGGGTCGGGACTAAAGCCCAAAACCTTTAGTCCCGGTTTGCTTACGAACCGGGACCAAAGGCCCTCCACGTGGCCGCTGCGGGGAGCCCAGGCAGGAGGACCTTTAGTCCCGGTTTGTAACACCAACCGGGACCAAAAGGCATCCACGCGTCAGCATCTGGCAGGAGCTGGGTTTTTTTTTTTTGAAGGGGGGGGGGGTTTAGGGGGTTTTGTAGGGTTAATTTAGGAGTTCATATTGTGTTAGCTAGCTAATAGATGGAAGTGTCCTCTCTTTCTCCGTGCTTGGTCGATGCTAGCTACTATAGAGAGAACTCGACACGCTAGCTAGTAAGCAAATGAAGGAACCATTAAGTACACAAGATCGTCATGAGCATATACAGAGAGAAGTGATCGACCTCTCTTTCTCCAAGAGATTGGTCGAACAACAAGTTTTCGTATATCTATCCGACGGTACTACATATATACAATATAACATCTTTTACAATCCCTAACATCATGTACCTAAGATCCAATCACAAATTCGAATGGTATTCTCCGTCTTTAGGTATGACGTGGTCAAGAAAGAATCCCGCCAATTCCTCTTGAATTGCTCGTATGCGATCATGTGGTAGGAGTTCATCCCGCATCTACCAGATCTAATTTAAAGAAGGGGGTCAATACATGCATATATATGAATAAAACTCAACACAATTGATGGCAATATATAAAATAAAATTGTGAATATTATTTACGTACTTCAAATTGTTTGTCAGAGAAGCCCCGCTCAGAGGCCGAGTGGCGAATGAACTCGCATACGTAGTATGCACATAAAGAAGTCCCTTCTTTCGGGTACAAGCACTTTACGAGAATAGAGTTCAATCAAACTGATAAGCAAGCATGTTAATGATATATTGATGAAAATTTGAATCAATTAGAGATGCGCGGAACTAGCTAGTACTACTTACTTTGGGGTGCGTAAATCACAACTCTTTGTTTAGACCGGGAACCTTTCGGGTGAACTTCTTCCAAACCCTGCCAGGCAAAGAAAATGATTACTTGATATCAGGAAATTAACGAAAGTTGCATGTCGATATGGTCCCGGTATTGACTGAACTTACTTCTTGAGCATTGCAGGCATGTCCGCATAATTCTCGGGATCTTTACGTCTCGAGTCTAAGACAGTTACTAATGCCCCGTCAAGCTTAATGGATAGCAGAATAAAGTGGAAACTGCGCACGCATATATAACTCATCAATTACATTACTTAACCTCAAGTAAGCGAAACCGAGTATACAGAGAAGACAACAACACTCACTTGAAGTTGTAAGGAAAGAGTATTTCCCTTTTGTTTTGATGTATAAGGAACGACTTTAGCAAGTTCTCCTTGGTCTCTTTGATTGAGTTTCGTACCGTCCATTCATTTACGGCATCTGGGCTAAGGAACCCAACGTTGAAGATTCCTAGTTTTTTGCATTCGACATCTTCAATCTGCATAATATAGTGAGGATAATTATATATACATGCAATGAACGAGCTGAGCTAGAGACTTAACTATAGAAGTAATACTTACAGACAGTAGGCAATCATGAGTTGTTTGTCGAGGGCCAGTTGATTGTATAACTGAAATAACTCCACAAATTCAACAGGCATCACGGGAAGTCCAATGAATTCGTGCTCTGGTTTCACTGCCATATACATAGTGTCTCTCCTAGACTCCCTGCAGGTTTTCATGTACCACTCATGCAATTTGTACATCATCGTTGTTAGAGGAGGATGATCAGGTTTGACGAGAGGCTTCCCGTGCATGTATTCATATTCTTCTTTTGTTACCTCGGCCGTTTGATAAATTACATCATCCCCCAAGTAATCACCAGGATTGGTACCGGGCACCATCCCCAGATGATTTGCGACGATATCGCTAGACACCTTGAGCGGGGGGCACGATTGCTTCTCCTGTTCGCCGAGCTGGGGAATTGTTTTCCCACTTCTTCGTTCTGCTAACCTTGCATCACTAGAAGTACTTCCCGACTGCCGCGCTTCTTCATATGTCTTTTTAATAATCCGGACATAGTTGGAATCCGGTGGAAGCGGTGGTGGTCGCTTCAGGGCATCGATAGTGCGCTTCACTTTCACCAGATCTAGCTTCTCCTTCGGAGGTGGAGTTTTCTTTGCAAAATGGGCCCTCAATTGGTCCTGACATATCTCCTCGTTTTCTGACTCGGTCCTCTCATATCGTAACTTCTCCAGAGGCTTGAGAGATGGACCGTATTTGTATTCCCTCCCGCCTCTGCTTGTACTGCTAGCCGCCGGAGCGGCGGCGTCTCTCTTCCGTCGTTGCTTACGAGGCGGAGAAGGAGGCGGAGTGCTCCGACGCGCCGGAGGAGCCGGAGCGGCGGCGTGTGTCTTCCACCGTTGCCGACGAGGCTGAGGAGGAGGCGGACTGCTCCGACGCGCCGGAGTAGGCGAAGGAGGAGGCGGAGTGCCCTCACGCATCGGTGGAGCCGGAGGAGGAGGCGGGGTGCCCTGATCACTCGCCGGAGGAGGAGGAGGAGGAGGCGGAGTGCCCTGACTCGCCGGCGGATGAGGAGGAGGAGGCGGAGGCGTCCAGTTTGGAAGCTTGATGTACTCCTTCTGCCATAGACATGTACTCCTCAGGGCACGAACCAGCCGATTCTCCCCTTCACCTGTAGAGTGGTCAAGCTCGAGCTCCTCAAATCCCTCCATTACTTCATCCACCATCACAACAGCATAGCCATGTGGAATCGGACGGTAGTGAAAAGTTCTGTTGGGTTGAGGAGGTGCAACAGAGCCGACAGCCGCCTTGAAAGCGAGGTTCCGGTATTTCGTCATAAGCTCGCAATGTTGAGCCTCCGTGATAGTATCCACGGGGTAGCTAGGAGACGTGCAGTCAGGCTGAACGGGCTCCGTGGAAGCGACGCTGCTTCTCCGTTGAGATGGCGGAGTAGCTTCTGGGGTAGCTTCGTGCCTCTGAGATGGTTGGCCGGCAGCTCGCTGGCTCTCAGCTTCCTCTAGCTTTTGTAGTCTTGCATTGAGCTTCTGAATTTCGCTCAGCTCCGCTTTTCTCTTTCTCTCCCGGCTTCTGTAACCGCCTGCGTCGGGAAACCCAACCTTCCACGGAACGGAGGCTGGTGTGCCTCGTGTTCGTCTAGGGTGCTCAGCATTCCCTAGGGCCTCAGTCAGCTCGTCCTTCTCTCTGTCGGGAATGAACGTCCCTTCCTGCGCTGCGGTGATATACTCCTGAAGCTTCGTGACGGGTATTGCAAGTTGCTCGTCCGTCCAACGGCGCTTCCCTGTTTCAGGGTCCAAAGTTCCCCCAACTCCGAAGAACCAAGTCCTTGAACGGTCTGGCCAGTTCAATGTCTGTGGTACGACCCCTTTAGCTTTCAGGTCATTCTCAGCTTTGTCCCACAACGGCCGGGCTTTGAGGTAGCCACCTGACCCCGTGTGATGGTGATACTGCTTCTTTGCAGCGTTGTTCTTGTTTGTCTCTGACATTTTCTTACTCTTGTCCGATGTCTTGTAGGCCACAAATGCGGGCCAGTGATCTCTTATCTTCTCAAATCGGCTGGTGAATTCTGGAGTCTTCCCTTTGTCGACAAACTTTGATTTCAACTCATTCTTCCACCTCCTTAATAGATCTGCCATCTTCTTAAGAGCACACGCCTTGACCAGTGGCTCTATAACTGGCTTATTCGGATCCTCCTCCGGCGGTAGGGTGAAATTTGCCTTCAGCAAGGTCCAAAGATCATCTTTCTGTCTATCGATGACATAATCACCTTCAGGGACGCCGTCCTTAGGCTTATTCCATTGCTTGATGCTGATCGGGATGTTGTCCCTAACAATAGCTCCGCACTGAGCAGAAAATGCGTCCTTGGTCCGCTTGGGTTCAATCGGATGGCCATCATGCGCGAGTGCTGTGATCGTGAACCTTTCATCCTTGCGCAACCTCTTCTTCGGGCCTCGTCTCGTTACCGAAGTTTGGCTCGATCCGGAGGGCTATAAAAGAAGAAAGAAGAGTTAATATATGTACATACCAAAACAATTAATGCATCAATTAGCTAGTCAGCACAGGCTTAATTAATATATATACCTCGCCGGACTTTGCAACAGCTCCCTCCTCCGTTCGGTCACCGGAGCCGTCATCATGGTCTCCTTCTTCCTCCGGCATTCGGTCACCGGAGCCATCATGATCATGTCCTTCCTCCTCCATTGTTCGATCACCGGAGCCGTCATCCTCTCCTTCCAGACCATCGGTGTCGTTGAGAAACGACAAGATATCACGTCCGCCGAGGATTATGTCCCCCAACAACTGTTCTTGTTTTTCGTCTCTTTGTTCCATAGTTTCTACAAATATTACAACATGGCAATTAATATACAAACATGAATGTCCGACGTCCGGACCGCCTCTCTCATGAATGTCCGTCGTCCGGACCGCCTCTCTCATGAATGTCAAACAAGGGATTCTCTTAACCTTTAAGGGATTTAATTAACAAAATGGCGCCATTCTGAATGTGCAGAAAATGGTCCATATTTTTCCTGATCTCATCTACCCTTCTATATGTCACGTTGTCTAGTGTCAAAGGATTCAAGAAAACCATGGCTTCATCATTAGCCGGAAGTAACACGCGCATAATGGTACGAAGCTCTCCAAAATTGTTTTGGAACGGAGTCCCGGATAGGATAATTAATTAGCTTTTTGGTACGAAGTACAGCAAGAGCCTTCCGAATATCGCTATTTGGAAGGCCTTTGCTGAAATTCGTACCAAAAAGCGAATTATTCTATCCGGAACTCCGTTCCAAAACAACTTTGAAGAGCTTCGTAGCATCATACGCATGTTACTTCCGGCTAATGATGAAGCCATGTATTTCTTCAATACTTTGACAGACAACGTGACATATAGAAGAATATATATATAGATGAGATCAGAAAAAAATTGGATCAACTTGTGCACATCCATAATGGGGGCATTCTTGATAAATCTATGTTACCGGAGTTTTCTTCATTTAACTTGGTAAATTTGGGTGGCCTCGACAACGCTTCTAGGGTTTGGGGTCGCCTCGAGAGTTTATCGGGTAGGGACGGGAGGGGGTAGGAGATCGACAACGCACTTTCTTCTAGGGTTTGGATGGCCTCGAGAGTTTATCGGGTAGGGACGGGAGGGGGTAGGAGATCGACAACGCTCTTTCTTCTAGGGTTTGGGTGGCCTCGAGAGTTTATCGGGTAGGGACAGGAGGGGGTAGGAGATCGACAACGCTCTTTCTTCTAGGGTTTGGGTGGCCTCGAGAGTTTATCGGGTAGGGACGGGAGGGGGTAGGAGATCGACAACTCTCTTTCTTCTAGGGTTTGGGTGGCCTCGAGAGTTTATCGGGTAGGGGCGAGAGGGGGTAGGAGATCGAAACGCTCTTTCTTCTAGGGTTTGTGTGGCCTCGAGAGTTTATCGGGTAGGGACGGGAGGGGGTAGGAGATCGACAACGCTCTTTCTTCTAGGGTTTGGGTGGCCTCGAGAGTTTATCGGGTAGGGGAGGGAGGGGGTAGGAGCCGCTCTAAAATGCTAACGGGGGGTGCTCCTGTGGTCTAAAATCGGTCTATTCATGATAGAAAATCTGAAAAAAAATACATACAAAACATCTAAAAACATCTGAAAAATTCTGAAAAAAATACATCTATGATCCCTTAGAAAAAAATGTTATCGGGAAGGGGGTATATCGACAATGCTTTTTTTCTAGGGTTTGGGTGGCCTCGAGAGTTGGTCGCCCGGTATATCGAGAGGGGGGTGAACATTTTACCTTAGTAACTTAGAAAAAAATGTTATTGGGGAGGGGGTATATCGACAACGCTTTTTTTCTAGGGTTTGGGTGGCCTCGAGTGCTGGTCGCCCGGTATATCGAGAGGGGGGTGAACATTTTACCTTAGTAACTTAGAAAAAAAATGTTATCGGGGAGGGGGTATATCGACCCCCCCCCCCTCATGTCGAAGTTATCGGGGAGGGGGTATATCGACAACGACATACATACATGGAAAAAATGCTATCCATCTATACATACATAGCAACATACATATATACATGGAAAAAAATGCTATGAAAAAAATAGCGGGGGCGGCCGGCGAGGGCGACGGCGGCGGCTCGGAGCGGGGGCGGCCGGCGAGGGCGACGGCGGGGGTGGCGAGGGCGTCGGCGACGGCGGGGGCGGCGAGGGCGTCGGCGAGGGCGACGGTGGGTGCGGGCCGGGGCAGGGGCGTGGCCGGGCGCGCTCGGGGGCAGCGGACGGCGTCGGCTGGCGAGGGCGACGGCGGGGGCGGCGCGCGAGGGAGCCGACGACGGCGTCGGCTGGCGAGGGCGACGGCGGGGGCGGCGCACGAGGGAGCCGGAGACGACGGCGACGGTGGGGGCGGGCCGGGGCGCAGGGGCGCGGCCGGGCGCGCTCGGGGGCGGCGGACGGCGACGGCATGGGCGGCGGACGGCGACGGCATGGGCGGCGGACGGCGTCAGCGTGGGCTCGGGGGCGGGCAGGGGGACGGGCGACGGCGACGGCGTCGAGGCAGCCTGGCGGCGTCGAGGAGGTCGGCGTCGTCGGGGGGAACTGCGAGATGAAAATGAAAATTTTCACAAGTGCTGCTTATATACACACAGCATTGGTCCCGGTTGGCCTTGCAAAACGGCGTGGTGGGAGTTTAGTCCCACCTCGCTAGTTGAGAGAGTGCCGCACCTGGTTATAAGGCGCGGTGCGCCAGAGCCTTCGAGCACCTCTCTAAAGCAGGCTTACGGGCCTAACCACTCTGTATCTGCCTGTGGGCCTACTGGGCCTTCTGCGGGCCTGAATCCTGGCCCAACTGGCTGGTTGGGTTTCTAGTCGTATTCAGGTCGTGGTGACCCAGTAGGCGGCATTTTTTTATTTATTTTTTCAGTTTTTTGTTTTGTTTTTTGCATTATTTATTTCTTTTATTTTTTGCTTTATTTTTTTAATTCTTTTTGCTGTTAGGTCAGAAAAATTATAAACTTTCTGTTAGTGCCATTAGTTTTCAAATTTGAAAAATTTAAATTTGAATTCTTTTAAATTTGTGTGAATCACTAGTTTGTGAATAACTTTACTATAAAAATAGATTTTTGAGTGATTCTTTTTCTTGCTATTTAATATTACTGTGTTTTATCATTATATTCAATTTGGTAATTTTTAGGTTATTTTAAATGTCCGTTTTAATCAAAAATAGATTTTGTTATTTTAGTTTGCTATTAAAGTTTCTAACAAAAAAATTCTTTATGAAAATTCTTTTTGCTATTAATGTTTTGAACAAAAAATACTTTGATAATTTTAGTTGCATAAATTTTATATAATTTTCGTTTCAAAAATAATAGAGGTTTATAGAATTTTAGTTTCAAAAATATCTGTTTTTTGAGCTAAATGACCCTGAAATTGAAAAGCACTTCAAATGAACTCTGAAAATGTTGAAAGTTGGCATGGTATCATCATTTCATCCACATAGCATGTTATAAAAAGTTGAGAGAGTTACGGCGAAAACTGGATGCACTTCGTGTACAAAATGGACAATCTCTTTCGAAGTATCAGGGTTTCGAACGAAAACTCATCTGTTACAAAGGGATTTCATTTTTTGAACTTATTTGAACTCCAGACTTTTTGCGTGTTCAAAATGCACCATTGAAAGCCACATCATCAATTTTCAACCCTTTCTGACTTCATTTGGTATTTTTCATGCATTTGCTGATTTTTTTGAGCTAAATGACCCTGAAATTAAAAAGCACTACAAATGAACTCTGAAAAGGTTGAAAGTTGGCATGGTATCATCATTTCACCCACATAGCATGTTATAAAAAGTTGAGAGGGTTACGGCAAAAACTGGATGCACTTCGTGTACAAAACGGACAATCTCTTTCGAAGTATCAGGGTTTCAAACGAAAACTCATCTGTTACAAAGGGATTTCATTTTTTTGAACTTATTTGAACTCCAGACTTTTTGTGTGTTCAAAATGCACCATTCAAAGCCACATCATCAATTTTCAACACTTTCTGACTTCATTTGGTATTTTTCATGCATTTACTGATTTTTTTTGAGCTAAATGACCATGAAATTGAAAAGCACTACAAATGAACTCTGAAAAGGTTAAAAGTTGGCATGGTATCATCATTTCACCCACATAGCATGTTATAAAAAGTTTTGAGGGTTACGGCAAAAACTGGATGCACTTCGTGTACAAAACGGACAATCTCTTTCGAAGTATCAGGGTTTCGGAGGAAAACTCATCTGTTACAAAGGGATTTCATTTTTTTGAACTTATTTGAACTCCAGACTTTTTGTGTGTTCAAAATGCACCATTCAAAGCCACATCATCAATTTTCAACCCTTTCTGACTTCATTTGGTATTTTTCATGCATTTACTGATTTTTTTGAGATAAATGACCCTGAAATTGAAAAGCACTACAAATGAACTCTGAAAAGGTTGAAAGTTGGCATGGTATCATCATTTCACCCACATAGCATGTTATAAAAAGTTGAGAGCACTGCTCCGGGTGTTTGGAGCGCAGAATATTCTTGTGTTCATCAACATACGGGGTCACCAAGGTAGAATTCTGTAGAACTGTGTAGTGTGCTTGAGACCAAGAATGCCCGTCCCTACATATTATTGAGTCCGCTCCTAGCGTGCCTTTTCCAGTCAGTCTCCCCTCATACCGTGATTGAGGGAGACCAATCTTCTTAAGGTCAGGAATGAAGTCAACACAAAACCCAATGACATTCTCTGTTTGATGGCCCATGGAGATGCTTGCTTCTGGCTTAGCGCGGTTATGAACATATTTCTTTAAGACTCCCATGAACCTCTCAAAGGGGAACATATTGTGTAGAAATACAGGGCTCAGAACGACAATCTCGTCGACTAGATGAACTAGGACGTGCGTCATGATATTGAAGAAGGACGGTGGGAACACCAGCTCGAAACTAACAAGACATTGCACCAAATCACTCCTTAACCTTGGCAGGATTTCTGGATCGATCACCTTCTGAGAGATTGCATTGAGGAATGCACATAGCTTCACAATGGCTAATCGAACGTTTTCCGGTAGAAGCCCCCTCAATGCAACCGGAAGCAGTTGCGTCATAATCACGTGGTAGTCATGAGACTTTAGGTTCTGGAACTTTTTCTCTGCCATATTTATTATTCCCTTTATATTCGACGAGAAGCCAGACGGGACCTTCATACTGAGCAGGCATTCAAAGAAGATTTCCTTCTCTTCTTTGGTAAGAGCGTAGCTGGCAGGACCTTCATACTACTTTGGATGCATGCCGTATTTTTCATGCACACGTTGCTGTTCCTCCCGTGCCTCCGGTGTATCTTTTGTCTTCCCATACACTCCCAAGAAGCCTAGCAGGTTCACGCAAAGATTCTTCGTCACGTGCATCACGTCGATTGCAGAGCGGACCTCTAGGTCTTTCCAATAGGGTAGGTCCCAAAATATAGATTTCTTCTTCCACATGGGTGCGCGTCCCGCATCGTCAGTCGGAACAGATAGTCCGACAGGACCCTTTCCAAAGATTACTTGTAAATCATTGACCATATCAAGTATGTGATCACCAGTACGGAGGGCGGGCTTCTTCCGGTGATCTGCCTCACCTTTGAAATGCTTTCCTTTCTTTCGACATTGATGGTTGGTCGGAAGAAATCAACGATGCCCCAGGTACACATTCTTCCTGCATTTGTCCAAATATATACCGTCGGTGTCATCTAAACAGTGTGTGCATGCGTGGTATCCCTTGTTTGTCTATCCTGAAAGGTTACTGAGAGCAGGCCAATCGTTGATGGTTACAAACAGCAACGCATGTAGGTCAAATTCCTCCTGTTCGTTCTCATCCCACACACGTACACCTCTTCCATTCCATAGCTGTAAAAGTTCATCAACTAATGGCCTTAGGTACACATCAATGTCATTGCCGGGTTGCTTAGGGCCTTGGATGAGCACTGGCATCATAATGAACTTCCGCTTAATGCACAACCAAGGAGGAAGGTTATACATACATAGAGTCACAGGCCATGTGCTATGCTTGCTGCTCTGATCCCCAAAAGGATTAACGCCATCTGCACTTAAACCAAACCATACGTTCCTCGGGTCACCTGTAAAGTCGCTCCACTTTCTCTCGATCTTTCTCCACTGCGACCCGTCAGCGGGTGCTCTCAACTTCCCATCTTTCTTACGGTCTTTTATGTGCCATTGCATCAACTCGGCATGCTTTTTGTTTCTGAACAGACGTTTCAACCGTGGTATTATAGGAGCATACCACATCACCTTGGCAGAAACCCTCTTCCCGGTGCGCTGGCCCTCAACATCACCAGGGTCATCTCTTCTGATCTTATACCGCAATGCACCGCATACCGGGCATGCGTTCCAATCCTCGTACGCACCGCGGTAGAGGATGCAATCATTAGGGCATGCATGTATCTTCTGCACCTCCAATCCTAGAGGGCATAGAACCTTCTTTGCTTCATACGTACTGCCGGGCAATTCGTTATCCTTTGGAAGCTTCTTCTTCATTATTTTCAGTAGCGAATTAAAACCCTTGTCAGATAAACCATTCTCTGCCTTCCATTGCAGCAATTCCAGTGTGGTACCGAGCTTTCTGTTGTCATCTTCGCAATTTGGGTACAACCCTTTTTTGTGATCCTCTAACATGCGATCGAACTTCAACTTCTCCCTTTCACTTTCGCATTCTCTCTGTGCATCAACAATGACCCAGCGAAGATCATCATCGGGCACATCGTCTGGTTCCTCTTGATCTTCAGCTTCCCCCATTGCAGCATCGCTGTATTCAGGGGGCGGGTAGTTGTCATCATCCTCTTCTTCTTCGTTGTCTTCCATCATAACCCCTCTTTCTCCGTGCTTCGTCCAAACATTATAGTGTGGCATAAAACCCTTCTCAAGCAGGTGGAAGTGAAGGGTTTTAGAGTTGGAGAAAGCCTTCGTATTCTCACAGACAGTACATGGACAATGCATAAAACCATTCTGCTTGTTTGCCTCAGCCGCTTCGAGAAAATTATGCAGGCCCTTAATATACTCGGAGGTGCGTCGGTCACCGTACATCCATTGCCGGTTCATCTGCGTGCGTTGTATAATAAAGTGTATTAAAAATCAAATTAATAGAAATTTATCATCACAGTAAAGCCAAAGTACAGTAGTGACCAAAATAAATACATAACGTTCATACATAGTTCTCATTATTGAACAACATATAGCTCTCTAGAGCATCTAATTAAAACATACATTAAAACTATAAAATTTAAATGCAACAACAAATGCGATCATAACCGCAACAAATACATAGTTCTCATTATTGAACAACATATAGCTCTCTGAAGTCAAACCTAGCGGCCTTGCAATGATAAGTAGTCCAGTCTAAGAAGTGTTGTGATAATAAAAAATACAAGCGAAAAAAATTGTTCCATTCGAATACTCTGCTGCGAGAAAGAGGTACATCTTATTAATCAGAGACTGGCTGTTGGGGATAGAACCCCAACCCTTGTATTACATTGCAGCGAATGTGACTGAGGGCACCTAGTTCTCCATGCGGATGATGCAGCGAATGCCCTCCCCCTTGGCCATGAGGTCAAAGGCCTTGTTGATCTCCGAGAACGGTACGCTGTGCGTGATGAACTTCTCCACCTCCAGTTCCTGAGGATAATAGCAGGCATGAGCATTGAGTTCTTCGCCATGTCGCTTTTCGATGTATGGTGACTTTGGAAATGGGGTGGCATCCAACATATCTCAAGTCGTCGCGACCATCGATCAAGCTATGTCAAAACTGTGTACCTTCTTCATGTACATCTCCACAACATCGGGCAGATCAGTGCACGGCTTGAAGTTACCAAAGAAGGCACCCTTGAGAGTTCTCTCGTTCAGGAAGTTCATTGGGTGGGTCTTGAATTCGGCGTCCTTGTGCGGCACACCGACCAGCACAGCGACACCCCAACCCTGTATACAGATAAAAGATTTAATGTAATGATTCCATCTAAGAGAGAGGAGACGATGCAAATGATCATATTTTAAGTGGATGACTGATGTCTTGAAAAGTCATACATCATGAACACATTCAAATGCTTGTATCATAGCACTGATATTGCCGGTGCATTCAATACTGCGGTCAACTCCGGCGTTCGTCATCTCAGCGAGTACCTAAAGCATCATATCATAAAGTTGTATGTTATGGTCGTGAAGCATAACGAATACTACTTCGCCTAATGTGAAGAAACAAACCTCTTGAACTGGCTTGCTGTGGTCTTTCGGGTTCACAAATTCTGTGCAACCAAATTTTCGAGCTGAACATTGATAAAATAGAAACATTAGTGGTAACTTCTCAAAACAACAAAATAAACTCAAGATTTGGTAAAATCAGGAGTGTTATATTTACCTTCTTCAAATCTGTTGGCGTTCAGGTCAACACCGATGATCCTTGATGCTCCTGCAATCCTTGCACCTTCTGCTGCCTAAATATATAAATACAAATATGAAGGGCAAATATATAGATGCATACCGATAGCAATTGTAGGACAATCCAGAGAAGAGTCAGGAAACTTACAGCAAGGCCAACTGCTCCTAGCCCAAATATCGCCACCGTCGAACCCTTGGGCGGTTTTGCAACATTAATGGACGCACCGAGACCTACAAAAAGAATGACGACTCAGCATCACAAGATAAGATGCTGGCATAACAAGAATACTACAACAACAATACAAGTCAACTTACCAGTGGAAATACCACAGCTAAGAACACAGACTTTATCAAGGGGAGCCTCAGGGTTGATCTTGGCAACACAACCAACATGCATGACAGTATACTCACTGAAGGTTGAAGTCCCTACGAAATGGTAAATCGGCTTCCCGTCAATAGAGAAGCGGGACTTGCCATCGCCGATCATCACACCTCTGTCAGTGTTGATCCTGAGCAGATCACACATGTTGCTCTCTGGAGACTTGCAACGTGGGCATTCCTTACACTCCCCAGTGAACACAGGGAGGACATGATCACCAGGGGCAACCTCAGTCACACCCTGTCCAACACTCTCCACTATGCTGTTGACATTAGTAAGTTAAGTGACGTGCGACAGATAAATTTGGCTAGAAAATCTATATAAAAGGAAGATACATGCAACATGGTCTTATGATTGATTGCTTCACATGCTTTGTCTTTAGGATCACATAAACATATTGTACTACGTTGACATATCCTTTCTCAACAAACAATTAGCATAACTGAAAGCAAGTACACCAAAGAAGGTAGGTAGTTCAAAAAGCATACCCTCCAGCTTCGTGACCGAAGACCCGAGGGAAGACGGGAGTCTGCCCCTAACCATCGGAAGCCACAGAGGGACAAGTCAATGAAACATTTGGTGTGCGATGTAATTTACTTGACGAGAAGCAAATGGCATGCATACCTTGGCCTCCCAGTAGTAGACATCTGTGTGGCAGAGGGAGGTGAAGAGGATCTTGATGCGCACCTCCATGGCCTGCGGCGGCGCCACCTCCACCTCCTCCATTGACAGCGGCTTCCCAGCCTCCCATGCCACCGCCGCTGCAACAACGGATCCAATGGAAGGTCATCAAACTGAGACGTAGAGTATCTACTCGCAAGCTCATATGCTCTCCTAGATAAACCTTACATTCGAAAACATAAAAAAATATCTGATTTTTTTGTGGCAAACCGGAGCGCATGCCAAAATTCATCACGAAATCACATTGGTGGAAGGCGTGAAAAAATAAAGAAAATCGATGCTCTGAAAAATGGTACTTACAAACGTATTTTAGAGCTCTAATTTTGTTAAGGATTTCAATCCTATAAAATCCTATGGAATTACTTTGAATCAAAGGTGCCCTAAACAGAAGATATTACTAGGCATGCAAGCACCTTCCACTTCCAGTGAGGCATAAAACCAAAAGCTCGCCAGTCTCCATAAAAATATTGTTTGAGAAGAATAAGAAGAAACGGAGGATAAAGAAGGGCGGACAGACCTTTGCACTTGATCGTCTTCCCTGCGGTCGCCATTTCTCTTTCAACTCAAAAATCCCCCCCCCCCCCCCCCCCCCCCCCGCCCCCCCCCCCGCCCCCCCCCCTCACAATCTCCAGTCAATAGTTTCACCGGATCAAATCCGTGGGCAATGAGCTACATATATATGTTCCTATCAGGGTCTTAATAATAAAATGAAGAATGGAGGAGGTGGAAAGGTATCGTACGTGGACAGGTGTGTGCTGAGCCTGAGATGGAAATTGTTTGGGGAATTCCAGAGGCGCGCGCATGTGGAAAGAAGAGAGCAGGTGTCGCTTCTAGATCCCATGTTCTTTACTTTTCCCCTTTTTAAGTGGCCCAATTGCTTCTCAGCGTGCTAGCCATTTCTGTTTTGTTGGGGAGTGAGCCTAGCTCAACTGGTTGGGGGAGTGGATGTACAAGCCCAACACCTGAGTTCGAATCCTCACGGAGGCGAATTTGGTTTTCTATTTATTCTTGAGGACCAGGCTCTCCTGATACTCACGCATTTATTGAGGACTAGGCTTGGTGTATAACCAAGACGAAAAATCCTAGTACTCATACTTAAAAGGCTGTGTGCATCCCTAGTTGGTGCAGAGGCCGGGGAAGTGAAATTCTCCCCCATTTTCCGGGCGGCAGCAGGGGAACCCTAGCCCCCGCCCCGCGCCCACCTCCTACACCATCTCCTCCCCTCGCCGCCGCCAGAAGGCGCCGCCGGGCAAAGCCCGGTGTGCGTCGGCGGCGGCGGGGCCCTTCTTCCCCTCCCGGCGTGCGGCTGTAGCGCGAGATGCGGCGGCGCGGTGGAGTCTTGATGCTGATGCGGCGAGGGCGCGTCGGGCGGCGCGGCGGCCAGACGGCGGAGCGAGCGGGCGGCCAGGCCGTGGCAGCTGCGTGAGGGGTTGGCTCCGGGGCGGCGGCGCGGGCATGGATCCATCGCGGATCTGGTCCTGCAGGCGCGGTCTCGGCCTCCCATGCTCGGCCGGCGGGTCTCGGTGGCCGTGTGGGTGGCAGGAAGGTGGTGGGCGTCGGCTGCGGCGGTGGTTCTCGCTGGATGCTGGTGGCCATGGTGATGCTCGTCCTCGACCCCGATCTACTCCGATCTGCAGCGGATCCGGCCCCTGATGGCTTCTCGCTGTTCTTGGGTGCTGGCCTTGCAGATCCGGTGGCTGGAAGGGTTCCGGGGGAATCCCTTGGCCGGCGCGGCGGCCACTCCGAAGGCAGCGCCTTTGGGTGTTGCGCCCCTTGTTGGAGGCTTCGGAGAGGACCCCCTTCCTTCCACCCCTCCCAGGAGCTCAGGTGAAAACCTCAGATCCCCTTGTTCCAAGCGACGACGACACCGCGGTGGCGTGCTCCTTCCTGAAGGCATTGCTCGGGGGCTGCTCAAGCGGCGGTGGAGGTGTCGGCGGTTCGGTGTCGGCGCATTTTGGCCAGCTTCATCTTGGAGGCTGCGGTGACGTCGGCGGCGCTCGTCTGGTGGAGCAACTGCCAGTTGCAGTTTGCGTCATCAGGCTCGGGATGCTCCGGGGAAAACCCTAGATCTAGGTCTTCCTGGATCGGACGATGATGGCGTTTTATCACTTTCCCTCCTGGGGGCATCGTTTTGGAGCAAGTGCTGGCTGGAGGGATGGTGGAGCGGTGCTTCATCTCACACATTGATGGCGGCGGATACTGGCGGCATGGCGCTGTGGAGACTCGGCGTCCGATGCGTGGAGATGGACTCGCGCAGGAGGAGGTAGCTGTCTGGCATCATGGTGATGTCGATGGCAGAGTGGCTAGACAAGGTAGAAGCATCAATATCTGCTCTGAAGACGGACCGGTGGAAGATGGCGGCGACAGCACACGAGTGCGTCTGACCGGTTTGTGCCCCAGACCCGGTATGTGGCTCGGCTGGAGCTTCCGGCTTTTGATGTTAGGCTTAGGTGAGTGGTCTGGGTAGTGGCCCAGCTAGCATCCCTTCATCATATGGATAGGAGTAGCGGCACTTTTTGCCAAGATGGTGGATTTAGGCATATTGTTATAATACTTTGTAAGGTCCTCGAGAATAATCAATAAAGTGGCCGTATGCATCTCCCACATGCAGAGGCCGGGGGTCATCCTCCTTTTTAAAAAAAAAATTCTATTTTGTTTACTCGTCCGCAAGCAAAGACACCGCATGTGTCAGTACAAGATGGACTTCTTCGCAGAACAGCATATACCCCCCACATACACATAAAATAGAAGATGTCAGCAACATGCAAACTAATTTAAGTTTAAATAAAAAAACATTGCTCTCAACCCGAGTGGAATACTGGACTTTTGTCTCCTGCCCACAACTCCAGCAGTTCCGGCGTCCCTAAATAAACTATCAGAAAGTTGAGGCAAAAATAACCCTCCAACGGCTCCCTTAAATAGATATAAACCAGGTTATATTTACGGGATTCCGTATAATTGCCCCCAACGCCTGTGTGCGCTGCCGCCACGCCTCATCACTTCCGCCACCGTTGCCACGCCTCCCAGCGCCGTGTCACTAACATGCGGGCCCAGCCTCATTTAATCTTTACCTAATAATAAAGCGCTTATCGCTTCTGGTCGTACGTCATCTAATTTACCCTCGAAGTTGGCAAAAATTACCCACCAATGCCATCCGTAAGTGGAAAAAACGATTCACTTTTTTTTTCTTTTACAAATCAGCCGTTCGTACTCATTCAATAGGAGTCTATGCTCACCTATGTTGCATGTACGCACCTATCCCACTGGTTAGACGCTTGGTCGTCATTGGGCCGGCCTTCATTTCTTTTTTGTTCTTTCTTACATTCAGTTTTTCTTTCTTTTGATTTTATTTCGAAAATACTCCGAATATTTCTATTATAAAAATACCTTATATGCAAAATTTTAAAAAAATGTTAATCATGCATGAAAGAAATGTTAAACTTCACTAGAAAGAATATTTCCCTTGTTATACAAACAAATGGGTAGTGTGTATGGAAAACAAAATTAGGAAAGTAATAATGTATGTTTATGTTTTTTGAAAAAAGTTAAGGATACATTGATTTTTTTTTAAATGTGTATAAAAAATCTTTCTGATGTAAACAAAAAATATAAAATGTGTATGGAACTATGTAGACATGATAAATTATAAGTTTTCAAAAATATTAATCGTGTATATGAACAATGTTAAACATGTATATAAAAAATCATCATGATGTATACTGGAAATGTAGAATGCATATAGAAAAAGTAGACATAAAAGACTATACGTTTAAAAAAATGTTGACCATGAAATTGGAATATGTTAAATGTGTACATCTAAATGTTTTTGATGTATACAAAAATGTACAATGTTAATGGAGAATGTAGACATAAAAAATATTGTACTAAATGTTAACTATGTATTTTCAAAATATTAATCATGTATTTTCCAGTTGTTAAACGTGTATATAAAAAAACTTTTGGTGTATACAAAAAGTGCACAATGTATATAAGAAATGTTGACATAAAAAATATAAGTTATAAAAATGTTAATTATATATTTGGAAAATTTTAAACGTGTATATAAAAATTATAATTGGTGTATAAAAATGTAGAAAGAAAAGGAACAAAAAATATGAAATTGGAAAAGAAACACAAAAAACAAAGAAAGCCAAAACCCGTAAACCAGAAAAATATACCAAAGAAAAGAAGAAAAAACAAGAATGATAAAAACATGCAATCATTAATTACTAAAATGTACTTTGTTATTTTTATCGTACTGCAAGTATTTGTTGGGCATCACCGAGGAGGAGCGGCAACAAATGCGTAATAAGATACCTCCAACTAGGTAGATATTTTTGTTGTCTAATAAGTTAAAAACATCTTAAGTACACTTTAAAAATCATCCCATTTTTATTGTTTCTACACAACACCACTTAACATGTTATTTTTCATGCGACATTGTAAAATATTTCAAAGAATTTACTGGTGTCTTGAGAGTGTGTATGGGGGGTGATTTTTTCTTCCCCGTTGCAACGCACGGGCATGTTTGCTAGTAGGAATTAATACGGAAATAGGATTTTGGGGGAATTGACGGAACCGAGAAAAGTATGTGTTAGACACATTCCCCTAAATTATACGGTCATCCCATTAAATGATATTCCGAGATGTTATTTCCAGGAGCTATCAGGCAAATCTAATCAATTCCCAAAAGTCAAGGCATGTTCAAAACAACCCAGCTCCGAACTCCGACGAATTCGCAGGTGGTGCCGGGTCGAACGGTGCTTCATGAATCAGAGGGGAAGGGGTGTCACAGTAGGAAAAACGACAAGCTGCGGTTTTTGGGATCTGCCGAATTGGGAAACGTAGAGTTAGCCTTATCTACAGCAAGATGTCACCGCCAAGTGAGAATACCGGTTCTAGTTTTCCATTTCTCATGAGCTCTCTACTCCATGACGGCATGACCTTAGCCGCCAGAAGCTTCTCCCTGACCTCACGCTCAAGGTGGCCACACGGTCTAGGCCCGTCCGGTTCCCGACCAAAGCCGTGCTTTGGACCGTCTGTCCGGTCCGGTTTGGCTGTTATAGAGATTTGAATGGCGGTCCCTTTCATGACCCGTTTTAGCAATGGAATGTTGTTGTTTAGAACTGACTATTGTTTCTCTCAAGTAATGCAGTAGAACTTATTAATGGTGTGGTTGAGATTTATAGTTTGATTACTTCTGGCCAGGCGACTTCAGGCCTAGGTAAATTGATTCAGCTGATGATTTGCTACAGAAATTAAGCAGGTGGTAAACTGCTTCTTCTCAAGGCTTTTTCTTAGTGCTTGTTACCTTTATAGCCTCATGTAGTTACTCAGCGATCTTCTCAAGGATTGGGGGAGCAAGTTGCAGCCAAATGGCTGAATATCATGTTCCCTATAGAAAATGTCAGTAGCCAGTGACCAGATATGTGCTGAGGTGAGGAAGAAACTGAAGAATGACTAGCTATTTGATTGCCTGGTTGTTCGGAGTGTTTAGCAGAGAGAAGAATATGGGACTCAACACACATCGATTATGCTCAAGGCTGGGTGATAATTAAATACAGGTTGCTGGCTCAGCCGAGCAGGATCGTGGGTGTGCCACTACCTCTGGACGTGCAGCACTACTCTACAACTGCTTGCACGATCATGGCTATACCGTATGGCAGGCTATACAAGGGTGCATACGGTATAGAACTACCTAGCCTAACACCCCCCGCAGTCGTGACGTCGGGTCCGGCGATGCAAAGACTGGACCGTAAGTCAGAGGAAACTTCCGATGGCAGCCCCTTGGTCATGATATCCACGAGCTGCTGGCGAGTAGAGATGTGAAGAACACGAAATTCGCCAAGCGCCACGCGTTCACGAATGAAGAGGATGTCCAGCTCGACATGCTTCGTGTGACGGTGATGCACAGGGTTGGCCGACAGGTACACGGCGGATATATTATCGAAGTAGACGAGTGTAGCCTTGTTGACGGAAGTCGAGCGGCGGGTGTCAGGGCAGCCTGCCCAGTCGGCATCCGTGAACGCGCATAGGTCCAAAGTGCGCGAGGCGCGGAGGTGAAGCCCGAGGGCAGGCGTGCCGCGCACGTACCGCAGCACACGCTTGATCAACCCGAGATGGCACTCGCGGGGATCGTGCATATGCAGGCAGATCTGCTGAACGGCGTATGCAATCTCCGGCCGCGTGATCGTCAAGTACTGCAGGGCACCGGTGATGCTGTGATAGGCGGAGGGGTCAGCGACGCACGGCCCGTCGACGGTAGGGATATTGCCCTTTGTGTCGATCGGCGTGGGCGACGGACGACAGATGTCCATGCCGGCTCGGTCCAAGATGTCGGCAGCGTACTGCTGCTGACAGAGGAAGAAGCCCGCCGAAGTATGCATGACATGAATGTCGAGGGAGAAGTGGAGAGGGCCGAGGTCCTTCATGGAGAACTCCACGATGAGCTGGGCGATGACGTGGCGAAGAGCGGCGGCAGACGACGCGGTGAGGACGATGTCGTCGACGTAGAGGAGAAGGAGCGCAGTGTCGCAGCTGCGACGACGAGAGAAGACCGATAAGTCGGAGCGCGTGGCGACAAAGCCGATGGACTTGAGGAAGCAGGCGAATCAAAGAAACCACGCACGCGACGCCTGCTTCAAGCCATAGAGTGACTTGGAGAGGCGGCAAACGTGGTGTGGTTTGTCAGCGTCGACGAAGCCGGCTGGCTGAAGACAAAAGACCTCCTCATCCAACGTACCGTGGAGGAACGCATTGGACACGTCAAGCTGGTGAACCGGCCAGCCACGAGAGGCAGCCAGAGTGAGCACCGTGCGGATGGTGGCGGGTTTGACGACTGGCGAGAAGGTTTCTCTGAAGTCCATGCCAGCGCGCTGGCGGAAGCCGCGCACGACCCAGCGGGCCTTGTAGCACTCGAGAGAGCCGTCGGCATTGAGCTTGTGCTTGAACACCCATTTGCCGGTGATGAGGTTGGCACCGGGAGGACAGGGCACTAGCTCACACGTGCGGTTGTGCACGAGAGCGCCGTACTCCTCGCGCATGGCGGCGAGCCAGTGGGGGTCATGGAGGGCGACGCGTACCAAGTAGGGGCCGGCGAGAGCGCGCCGGGCGTGCTCGTAGTGGCGGTGAGACTGTAGTGGTAGCGCGGATTCGGGCGGAAGACGCCGGTCTGGGCGCGCATGACCATCCGCCGAGGAGGAGCCGGCGGGGCAGCCGGAGGGGCAGGTGCAGGCGAGGGTGGCGACGAAGAGCTCGGCAGAGTGGTAGACGAGGCGCCTGTGGTGCAAGAGCTCGCGCCCGAGCCATTGACCGACAGATCAGCGCCGCCATGCGGCTGCATGGTGGAGGCGCTGGACGGGGAATCCACGAGGCTGTCCGGTGGAGAGCCAGCGGCAGATCCTGAACGCACGGTGCGCACGCGCGGGGCACGCACGGGAGAGCCGCCCGATGGCGATCCAGTGGCCATGTTCGAAGGGGAACATGGCACACTATCACAGAGGCGCCGCGGGAGCATGGGGACCTGCAAAACTGGCGAAGCAAAAGCAGGTGGTGGTGGAGCGGCGGGGTTAACTGCGGATGGTGACGCGAAGGGGAAGACCGTCTCATGAAACTGGACATGACAAGAGGTGATCACATGACGGGTGGTGGGATCGAAACACCGGTAGCCACGATGGTCAGACGGATAGCCGAGGAAGATGCACGCGACAGAGCGGTGATCAAGCTTATGCTTCGCTATGGAGGCGAGGTTGGGATAACACAAACACCCGAAGACGCGGAGGAGGGAGTAGTCCGGAGCAACGCCAAGAAGCAGCTCATGAGGCGTGCGTGGCGCGCTGGAATGGCACGGCCGGCGGTTAATGAGATAGGTGGCTGTGTTGAGGGCCTCGACCCAGAAGCGAGTAGGCATGGAAGCATGAAATAATAGAGCACGCACACTGTCATTGAGCGTTTGTAGAACGCGTTCGGCCTTTCCGTTTTGTTGGCTGGTGTAAGAACAGGAGAGGTGAAGATGAGTGCCATGAGTAGGGAGGAGTCGGCAGCGCTGTCGAATTCACACCCGTTGTCAGTTTGGTGCCAGAATACGGGAAGCTGAAATTGCGTTTTGACATAGGCATAGAAATCGGCAAAACAGGAAGAACTTCCGACTTGTGTTTGAAATGGAACGTCCAAACGTAGTGGGTATAGTCATCAAGCACTACTAAGTAAAATTGAAAGCCAGATATGCTGACAACTGGAAATGTCCATACATCAAGATGCAAAACATGAAAGGGAAACATGCTAATGCTAGTAGATTTTCTAAAAGGTAGGCGTGTGTGCTTGCCAAAACGGCATGCATGACACGAGTGCGGCATGGACTTGCTGAAGTCAAGGTGATCGGCAGCCAAGCGAAGCGAAGCATGCCCGAGCCGCTGGTGCCATATGGTGGAGTCGGCGAGGCCGGCGAAGGCAGAGCGAGATGGGAGCGTCGGGCGGCCAACCGAGTACAGATCGCTGTGGGAGTCACATCGGAGGATCACCGCCCTGGTTCGAAGGTCCTTTACAGAGAAGCCAAAGGCGTCAATTCGACAGAAACGGGGTTATCACGACAGATTTGACGAACAGAGAGCAAGTTGGTAATGAGAGAAGGGGAGACCAGAACGTTGCGAAGTTGCACAGGGGACACGCCCTCGATGAGAGCACCATCACTGACGTGGGTGATCGGTAGATGGGCACCACTGCCAACGACAATGTGAGAAGGAGAATGAGATGGACGAAGTGAGTGGAGATTACCAGGTGAGTTGGACATGTGGGACGACGCTCCTGAGTCGAGATACCACTCCGAGGCGGTGCCGGACGAGGAGGGCCCTGATGTGGCACTGTGGAGCGCGGCCTACAACGACTGCATGTCCCACGGCTACATCGGCGGTGCGGTGGACGAACTGGCGCCTGGGGAGCCGTAGGGAGGAGGCAGGCCGCCAGGAGCGCCGTACCCAGGAGGGAGAGCGCCAGGCGCGCCGTAGCCGTACGGGGCAGGACCTGCGAGCATGGCCTGTTGATGAGGCGTGCCGGGACGAGGCCCATGAATGCTGGTGCCGGGGGCGTGCCAGGGCATGGGCCAGGCCTGGATGAGGCCAGTCCAAGAGTTGGCGCCAGGAGCCGGCGCGGGGTAGGCAGGTGGGCACGACGTCGGAGGCGTTGGGGAGGCAGGGGGCACGGCCACGGCGACGCTGGCCACGACCACGGCCCCGTGTGTTGTCGTTGGCGGGTGCTGGGGGAGGCGGTGCCAGAGTCGAAGGAGAGTTGCGCCCAGCGAAGAGGGGGTGCACGGACTGCTGGCGAGCCGCCTGCTTAGCACAATGCATCTCCAACAGAAGGAAGGAGCGCACTTGGAGAAACGACGGGAGCGGGACCTGAGAGGTGATGTGCGGGATGGAAGAATGGTACTGGCAGTTGAGACCACGGAGGAGGTGAAAAAACTGCCGCGATTCGGTCACCTGCTGGCCCAGATCACGGAGTTGATCGGCGAAGGTCTTGAGCTTGGTGCAATACTGCATCACCGTCATGTCGCCCTATACTTGATGAGATCATCTCCCCAAAGCAGAGTGCTTTTGTGCCAGGCAGGATGATAACTGATAGCATGTTAGCTGCATTTGAATGCATACATCATACTATTCAGCAAGAGAAGGACCCTACGAGAAGCTTTTGTGCATATAAATTAGACCTGTCAAAGGCATATGATCGGGTTGACTGAGTTTTCTTGGAACGGACGATGCAAAAGTTGGGTTTCGCTGACCGATGGCTGAACTGGATTATGACTTGCGGCACCTCAGTTAGATACACTATCAAATTTAATGGCACCCTCTTGGATTCGTTCACCCTGTTGCGTGGGCTTTGTCAAGGTGACCCCCTCTCCCCATTTTTATTCCTGTTTATTGCAGATGGGCTTTCTGCTCTGTTAAAGGATGGAGAGGAACTATTCACATCTTTGAAGGTGTGTCGACGGGCTCTTGGCATCTCCCACCTTTTGTTCGCCAATGACACCCTCTTGTTTTTTAAGGCAGACCCGCAACAAGCTAATGGGTACACTCAATAATCACAACTTATGAAGGTGCCACAGGGCAACTCATCAACCCAACTAAATGCAGTATTATGGTTGGTAGAGCATGCTCAGAGAATGGCCAAAACAGTGTAAGAGCACAGTTGTAGGTTCAACTCTCAACTTTTGAGGAGAAATATCCGGGGCTCCCAACTCCCGATTGCAGAATGTCAAAAGGTAAATGTCAGAATCTACAAGCCCGCTTGACAAAAAGAATTATTGCTTGGAGAGATACTTTATCCTTGGCAGGCAAGGAAACGATGATCAAAGCAGTCGCACAAGCTATACCCACTTATGTGATGAGCGTGTTCAAGATTCCCATGTCTGTTTGTGATGATCTTAACAGGATGGTGTGTAAATTTGGTGGGGGTCATCGGAGGGGAAGCGAAAATACACCGGCAAGCTTGGCCAAAAATTCACAGGCATAAGTTGTGTGGTGGACTGGGCTTTCGAGATTTCATGGTGTTCAATCAGTCCCTGCTGGCTAGGCAGGCTTGGAGGTTATTAACTAAACCTAACAGTCTTTGTGCGCGGGTTCTTAAAGCCTGCTACTATAACGAGGGAAGGATGGAGGATACTGTATTTACTGGTAATGCATAGGTGACTTGGCAATCCATCCAGTACGGCCTCGACCTTCTGAAGAAAGGGCTTATATGGCGGGTGAGCAGCGGTACGCAAATCCGCATCGGGCGGGATAGGGTGGCTGCCTAGAGAACCATCTGGCCAACTTATCACGCCCCAGGGGATGTGCCGATATTTTCTTCCGGTCGACGTTCTGGTCGACGTCGACACCATCACGAGCATAAAGACTTCCCCTCATGTTGGGCGCAAATGGGGCCTGGAAGGTTGATGTTCTCCGCCAATATTTTCTTCCGGTCGACGTCGACACCAGCACGAGCATAAAGACTTCCCCTCATGCCTCGGGCGATGTTCTGGCATGGGCCCCGGAGAAATATGGCGTCTTCTCCGTCCATTCAGCATACCGCTTTGCCATGAACGAGCGTGAATGTCCACTAGCAAACGCATCGAGCATGGCACTAGATGGTCGTCGCGCCATCTGGAAGACCATATGGGGGTGCCCTTCTCCCCCAAAGGTATGAGTCTTTGCATGGAGGCTAGTGTCTAATTCTCTCACTACTTGGGCAAATAAATTTATGTGTAAACTAGAGCTTAGTGATCTTTTTCCCCTGTGTGGTGTGGAATGCAAGGATGGCTTCCACGCTATATGCAGATGCCCTCAAGCCAGGGACCTATGGAGAGCTATGACAATGGATTGAACCCTTCTAGACGTCGACAAGGTTCGCAACACAAGGCAAGAATGGCTTCTCGGCGTGCTCGATCAACTACCTGAAATTAGCTGCATGGTGATGTTGATGGTTCTTTGGCATATTTGGCACGTCAGAAATGAGATCACACATGACAAAGCTCTACCGGCGACGGAGTCTTCCAGATGCTTCCTTCAAAGCTACATAAACTCTTTGTTGTGCATCAAGCAATATCCGCTGGTGATAGTACACGCCTTGCAAAGGGCCATTTCAGACCACACACCACTACTGGTCGATTCTGGGGAAGCGACTCATGTGGGAAACAAAAATATTTTCTCTTTCGAATTAAGTTGGTTTGAGAGAGAAGGATTAATGGATCTCATTGCTACATAATGGGCCAGGGAATCCGGTGGGTCATCTAATGTAGATAGGTGGCAAAACAAGATTAGACACTTGCGCCAATTCTTTAGAGGCTGGGCCAAGAATCAAAGTGGCATTTACAAAGTGGAAAAAGAGAGGCTTATTCAATTACTTAATGAGTTAGATGTCAAAGCAGACTCTACAGTTCTTAATATGTTAGATAGAAATATTAAGATTGAGGCTGAGAAGAAGTTGCAAACCCTTCTGAGAGAGGAGGAGATGAAATGGGCCCTTCGAGCAAAGGTGAGGAAGGTGGTCCATGGAGATGATAACACACAATTCTTTCACATGATTGCGAACGGAAAGCATAGGAAGAAAAAAAATGCAACTTGAACAGGACGATGGTACAATTGTAGGGCATGAGAACCTAAAATTGTACATCTCTGAGTACTATAAGCAACTCTTTGGGGCACCCGATGAGAATTTGGTTTCTCTGGATGAAAGCACAACAGGCGACATTCCTCACCCCAGTTCAGATGAGAATGAGTTATTATCAGGCCTGTTTACAGAGAAAGAGGTGTTTAACGCAATAGCACAGATGAAACAAAATAAGGCACCGGGACCGGATGGGTTTCCGGTGGAATTCTATAAAAAATGTTTACATATTATAAAAGGTGATCTTCTACCTATGTTCCATGATTTGTTCAATGGTCAGTTACATCTTTTCCACCTTAACTTTGGAACAATAACGCTGTTGCCAAAGAAGGTGGAGGTTATCCGCATTGAGCAGTTCAGACCGACATGTCTGCTCAATGTCAGTTTCAATTTTTTTACAAAGGTTGGCACGAATAGATTGACACAAATAGCACATTCGGTAGTCCAACCCACTGAGACAGCTTTCATGCCTGGAAGACACATACTAGAAGGGGTAGTCGTCCTGCATGAAACGTTGCATGAAATTCATACAAAGAAAGTCGTCGGGGTTATATTTAAGGTGTATTTTGAGAAGGCGTATGATAAGGTCAAATGGCCATTTCTTCAACCGGCCTTATGTATGAAGGGGTTCAACGAACCCTTAAGGGATCAGATGGATGCCTTCATTCAGAAAGGTAGTGTTGGGATTAATGTTAATGATGACATAGGTCATTATTTTCAGACTCATAAAGGATTGAGACAGGGAGACACCATGTCTCTAGTCTTGTTCAACATAGTAGCAGATATTATGGCAAACCTTATTGTTCGGGCTAAAGAGAATGGCCAAGTAGGAGGACTAGTCCCACACCTTGTAGAGGGGGGGGGGGGGTGGTGTCCATACTACAATACGCGGATGACACAATCATATTCATGGAACACGATATCGCAAAAGCTAGGAATATGAAGCTGGTACTTTGCCTATTTGAACAATTGTCTGGACTAAAAATAAATTTTAACAAAAGCGAATTGTTTTGTTTTGGGAGAGCAAAACAGGAACAAGACGCTTACATGCAACTATTCAGATGTGAAATGGGATCATTGCCATTTAGTTACTAGGAATTCCCATTCATCATAGACGACTGACGAACAGGGAATGGAAATGTATTGAAGGTAGATTCGAAAAAAGACTAGGTTGCCGGAAGGGCAAGCTAATGTCTTATGGAGGACGGATGGTGCTGATAAACTCGGTTTTAACAAGCCTGCCGATGTCCCTGCTATCTTTCTTTGAAGTACCGATAGGTGTACGGAAAGGACTAGACTTTTATCGATCTCGTTTCTTCTGGCAATGTGATGAAGCTAAGAAGAAATATAGATTGGCAAAGTGGGATATTATTTGTAGATCCAAGGACCAAGGGAGTCTTGGTATTGAGAATTTAGAAGTGAAGAATAGATGCCTGCTTAGCAAATGGCTATGCAGGCTATCTACGGAGACCGAAGGGATGTGGATACAAATCTTGAGAAATAAGTATTTACAGTCCAAGACTTTGGCCCAGGTTGCTGCTAGACCTAATGACTCACCTTTTTGGAAGGGGTTAATGAAGATGAAGGTAACCGTTTTCCAGCAGGTGAAGTTTTTAGTTGGCAATGGTACCACGGCCAGATTCTGGGAGGACACGTGGCTTGGGGAAATGCCTCTAGCTTTGCAATACCCTACCTTATATAATATTGCACAACGGAAGGAAGATTACGATTGCTAGAGTATTACAGTCGGTACCTCTAAAATTCAGTCGATCACTAGTGGGAGAACGCTGGAATTCCTGGCTGCATTTGGTCAGACGATTGATGAATGTTCAATTATCTGACCAGCCAGATCACGTTCACTGGAAATTAGCTACGAACGGTATTTTCTCAATGAAGTCGATGTACCTGGATTTAATTAACTCTAGGCCTATTTTGATATCTTCGCACATTTGGAAGATTAAAATGCCACTTAGAATTAAAATTTCCATGTGGTTTGTACACAAGGGAGTGGTACTAACCAAAGATAATTTGATAAAACGAAGGGTAGGCAGTCCAAAATGTTATTATTGTGATCAAAATGAAACAATAAGACACCTCTTTCTTGATTGCCCCCTAGCAAAACTGTTAGGGCACACTGTTCATATGGCCTTCAATATTAATCCACCAACGAACATTAATACGATATTCGGAACGTGGCTCAATGGAGTGGACGTAACTATAGCGAATCATATCCGGATTGGAATAACTGCTTTATTTTGGGCTATATGGAACACTAGAAATGGCGTGATATTTAATAGCAAGATCTTCAATCATTTTTTGCAAGTTATCTACAGAACCACGGCCTGGATCCGTACATAGTCGTTACTCAATCATGCGGACTTCAGGGAGCATATGGCTATTGGGAGCAACCGGTGGGAGACGGTCGCACGGGCTATCTTCAGCCGATTTGGATGGTGAGCTAATAATAGGCTAGGTGTATAGGCATCGTAGCCTACTTTTGGTTTCACCGGATGTGGCAATTTTTTTATCTTTCCTTGCACTTGTTATTACGCTCAGATTGTGAGCACTTTGCAGATCTAAGACTTTATACTTGAATTTTTAATAATATGATTGCATGCATGGATTGATGCAGAGGCCGGGGGCTTCGTTCCTCCTCCAAAAAAAAAAAAATCAAGCAATTTCCGCAAGAGGACCAAGTCAAAGGGAAGCTGGTGCTTTCACTGGACGGTGTACGCCTTGCTCCAAACCAAGTGAAAAAGCAACATCCGTGTGAAGCAGAGATGCAACGCTGGTCAGGACCGCCGGATGGTCGCTGCTAATCGTACTGCTGGGTGTGGTATAGTGCTGCGGGACGGCCATGGTGAAATTATTTGCACAGCATGCCGGCAGCTCTTTGCATGTTATAACGCCCTTGATGCCGAACTAGAGGCATGCAAAGAAGGCCTCGCGCTTGCATTGGAGCGCACGACCTGCCCCATCCAGGTTGAGTTGGACTGCTCGGAAGCAGTGGTGATGCTACATGCCACACATGACCATTGTGAGTGAAATTCAGATGTTAAAAGTTGATAGGGACATCTCAGTTACTCTTATTAGCCGTATCAAAAATAAAGTTAGTCATACTCTAGCTGCCTACGGGCATTGTACTCTTCGGACTGCGGTATGGTTAGGAGGAGGTACGGACGAAATTGTAAACTTGTGCAAGGATGATGCACCACCTTAAGTAATGAGATTTTCCTTTCCACCCGCAAAAAAAAAAAAAAAAAAAAAAAAAAAAACCTGCAGCGACTCTAAGACGGCCGACTCTAAGTACTGTATTTTATTTCTTTCCTCTTATTTTGTTTGGTGGCGATGGTTAGGTGATTGAACTTTCAGTTGAGCCTGCCTTTTTACAATTCTGCGTGTAGATGCCACATAGGACTAGGCGGGGATCATTTTTTTTTCGAAACGGTCTAGGCGGGGATCATGAGTGAAACTAGCTATTCCCTAAATAAGAGCCCCTTTGCGCCATAGTCACAATAGTCATTGTCGTGGTTGCGGGTCAAATTTACCTGAGTCTTGATGATCTTTAGTTCTCCTTTGAATTATCCATGGGGCCTTTGATGTTTATGCTCCAGCGGAGAAATGTTCAACCTTCTAGAGGAAACCAGGTTGGCAATGGCGTCGAGTGGAAGGGTTGCTTTCCACAAACAGTGGAAAAGAGGCCTCCAGAATTTTTTCTACATTTTCTTGGACTTTTCCATGTTTCTTTCCAAGTTCGGGTGAATTATCTTGACTTTTGGGCATTCCTTGCCTATTTTTTTGGTGAACTAGATGATGCCCCGCACGTTGTTGCGGAAATATTTTGCAAAAAATTCCATTGAAATTCACCGCATGAAACATGAATAATTTGAGTAATAATATAAGATCTAAAAGTAATAATACATACTAGTTATTATGTTTGATTATTGTATAGTTGCAAATTATTTATCAAATATGAATAACATAATGAAATGAAAATTCGCATGTATGTTTGCATGTTTACATGAGTATTTTTTCATACATGTGTTGCATGATGTTGTGGTATGCTTGCATGAGTGAAATAAATAGGTTAGTGGGAGTGTGCCTTTTTTGAATGCATGATGTTTTCACGGAAGCGGAAATCATGAAGAGTTCGTTGTAATATGTTACATCGATACAGTCTTCACCATTTCTCCATGCGATTTTCGATTTGATTTAAGGGTTTTTGTGTAATACACAATATGGTGGCACGGTAGTTGGAAATTGTTCCAAACAAGATACTGTGGCGAATTCTATAACAAAGGCTAAGTATGTTGACGCTTAAGAAGCGACAAAGAAGTTGTTGAATCATATAGTTCATTCATGAACTTAGTATGGTTCCAAGATGGCTTTGGTCTATGGGACACTATTGCAGATAGTTGCTCCATAGCTCAGTCTAAGGAATCAGGTTTCGACCAATGATTTACACATATGCAAAGCCAAGTCCACACAAAATATGAATTTTGTGAAAGCGTGAAAACGCGAGGATATGCAAAGTTACACACGGAGCTGAAGTCGTCAGATCCGTTGGACATCAGGCTATACCACAAGCGAAGCATATTTTACAACAGTATGCCATAGGTGTAAAGTGCATTAGCATTGACTAGATTATTGACTCTAGTGCAAGTGGGAGTCTGTAGGAGATATGCCCTAGAGGCAATAATATATGTTATTGATTATCTCCCTGTTCATAATTAGGTTTATGTTCCATGCTATAACTGCTATGGTTCTCGAGTCTACAATAACCACGAGGCTCGGAGGAAGACTCATATGCACGTGTGGAATAATAAATGGTAAAATGTATTCCTAGTCTGGCCTCTAAGACTGGCTCAAGTATTGCATGATGATCCTGTTTTCCTGATCATGGGCATGGCTATGCCGGCAATTTTGAGGGCACAATGTTAGAAGAACATTTGTGTTGAATCGACCCGAATTGATGTTATGCTATGAGATTCATTCGTCATAAGTTAATGGTTTATAACACAGAGATGGTTAATGTTTGCATGATTCCTTAGACCATGAGAGTATCGAGTTTCTTCATGCTTGCTTCATGAACTTTGGGGTTTGTTAAACGTCATCCGTAAATGGGTGGCTATTACGGCGGCTTACGGGTTCATGAAAAAGTATGTCAAGTAACTTGATAGCTCAAGATTGGGATTTGCTCCTTCGACGATGGAGAGATATCTCTGGGCCCTCTCGGTGTTACGGTATCCATCATCGTCTGGCCAGACACAGGGTGATTTGATCACAGGGATGCCGGAACACGGGAACGAGAAAAGAGAACAATACCGGCAACGAGGTAACTGGCATAGTGGACAAGTTGTTGATCCACGGGGATGCCAACGTTTCTCACCTCGGGTATTTGTAACATATCGCGAAGCAACAGGAATAGCACACGGCAACTGGAGGTTCGCTCGAATATTCATTCGTGTGGGTATAGGGGTCAATATGGGTGTCCACGGCTCCGATGTTGATCATTGATCGGAAGGGGTTCCGGGTCATGTCTATGCTTCACCGAACCTATAGGGTCACACGCTTAAGGGTCATCTATCTGTTGAATACTAGACAGGGAGTCTGAGAGAAAATCACCGAAAAAGTTTCGGACGCCGGAAAAGTTTCGGACAGCAGAAAAGTTCCGCAGAGAGGTCACCGGATGAGTTCCGGTGAAACTGAAAAGTTGTTTCAGGGGATACCAAAAAGTCAAATTGGTTTTGGCACATGCCTGATAATTCTTGGAGGATGCCAGAATCATTCTGGAAACTTTCTGGAATTTTCCAGGTGAAAACCGGAAATGTTCCGGAGCTGCCGAAACCGCTTCAGATGCTTTTTGCAGATGAAAATCACTTATCCGGAATTGTTCCGGATGGCATTGAAAATTATTTTGGTGGGTACTGGAAATTTTCTAAGCCCACATAAATATTTTCAGTTCGACCAGACGCTGAAAAATGTCGTCGTGAATAGTGAAAGTGTTTTTTGGGATATTTTTGGAAAAGTGCCTTTTGGGATATTTTTCCAAAAGGCTTCTAGAAGGTATGGATGGATGGGGACCACCTTGGGGGGGGGCCCACAAGGGTTGTGGCCGGCCAAGAAGGGGGCTCCAACTTGGAGCCCCACTTGCCCACTTGCTTTCCCATTTTGCCCTTAGAAAGTGTTTCCTTCATGAGCAAGTTTTGGTATTTTTGAAATGCCCATCCTACCCCTTGGTTTTCCTATAAATAGGAGGTGAGGGGGCTGCCCAAACCTCATTCCTTACTCTCATACACAAGCCATGCATGATCTGGCATTCTCTCTCCCTCCCAGCGAAATAGTTTCGTAGAGCCGAAAGGCTGTCTGGGTTCCGGCAGGAACTAGTTCTGGACGGCGAAGCCCTGCCGGATAGATGACACCGTATGTGTGCAACTCTGTAGAGAGATCGTAGTTTCGGTCTTAGTTCGTGAGTGCCTCCCGAAGGGCTGTCCGTGTGACCGTCCGAGTTTTGGAGGTCCTCCCGAAGGGCTGTCCGAGTGACAGTTCGAGTTTCGGAGGTCCTCCCGAAGGGCTGTCCGCGACACCGTCCGGGGGACTGTCCGACCGCCTCCCGGAGGGCTGTCCGCGGGGCAGATGAGGGTATACATCCTCGCGGTTGGGAGGTTGTAAATCCTAGCTGCGGTGATCTGCACTGCCGTTCGTCATCGACTCTACTTCCGCTGCGCTACGAGTCGGTAACGAAAATGATCAAACCTTGTATGCAGTCTCCATAGTGGTCCTGGGCTGGTGCGTAGGTCGAATTTTTTTTGTTTTCTGCTGCGTTACCCTACATCCATTGCAATCCCATTCCAGCTGGCTATGCTCGTGTCGGGGTTGATGAAGTGATGTCAGGATATCACGAGCTACAACTTGACATTCTTGGAGGTGATGAGGAGAGAACACTAGGAGAGGCCATACATCGTATCATTCTATGGAAAAAGGATTGCATCGTCTTTCCAAGGCCACCGACTCCTCCTCCTCCAAGTCCACCGCCACGTCAGTCGACTCCTCCTCCTCCAAGTCCGGCACCGCGTCAGCCGACTCCTCCTCCAAGTCCGGCACGGCGTCAGCCAACTGCTCCTCCTCCAAGTCCACTGGCACCGCGTCAGCGGACTCCTCCTCCAAGTCCGGCACGGCGTCGGCGTCAGCCGACCCCTCCTCCTTCAAGTCCGACACCGCGTCAGCCTAAGCAACAGCGGAAGAGAGAGGCCGCAGCTACGACGGCTAGCGGTACAACAGGCAAGAAATTCAAATATGGTCCAAACCTCAAGCCTCTTCCGAAGTTGCCATACCACCTGACTCCTGAGGAACTCGACATCGCAGTGGATGCCAAAGTGAAGGCCCATTTTGGACCGAAACCGCCCCCGCCGCCAAAGGAGAAAGTACCTGAGCATGTCTCACAACACTTTATTGATATGGCTCAACCGGCTGACAATCAGACGGACTCCGACTATGTGTGGTCTATCAAGAAGTCATATTTGGCAGGACAAAAGGAGTCGAGCTCGACCTCGAGCCAAGCAGTTGGCAAAAAAAGCGGGAAAACTATTCCCCAGCTGGGAGAACAGGCAGTGCAATCGATCCCTCCGCTCATTGTACAAACACCTGTGAGTACCGCCGATCGGCTGGTAATAACCGAAGATTATAAAAGGCAGGCTAAAGAGGCCGGTGTCACTTTTGAACAACTCCTAGGCCTTGAGGAAATCCCCGGGATTAAAGAAGAGGAGGTAAAATACCAATATGTCCGCGGCAAACCTCTGGTCAAGCCTGACGGTGTCAAGCTTCTACCAATGAGAATGTACGATTTGCATACGTGGTACATGCAAGAAACAGCAAATACCAATGAAGAGTCCCTCATGGTGAAAGTCAAGAGAAAGCATTACTTCCATAAAAAAGATGTGTGGATTCATTATTCAGAGTTGTTTCAGTTATTCAATCAAGACGCACTCGACAAATCTATCGTCAGTTGCTATTGTCTGTAAGTGATTTCTTTCTGTAATTTAAGTCTCTAGCTAGCTAGCTGTGCTCTCGTTCATTACCTGTAATTATCCTCACTATATTCTTTTCTGTGGTATTATGCAGAATGAAGATGTATGAAATGAAAAAAGCTGGACGCTATGACATTGGGTTCATTGACCCAAATACGGTTAATCAGGCGATATGAGAAGATCAATATTCGAGAAAAGACACAGAGAGATTCCTGCTAGAGTTTTTGAAGCAACTAAACACCCAACCAGAAATACTACTTCCTTACAACTTCGGGTGAGTGTTACTATATCTTGTACTACAAATTCTATTTTTGTGCTTAATTACTAGATGTTAATAAGTGTAGTTGATGAGTTATGCACGTGCCCGCTTATTTATACAAAACGTGTGCGCATGCAGTTACCACTGGATCTCGTTAATCATTGAAGTTAACAAGGCAAAAGTTGAAGTACTGGACTCACTATATAAGAATCCATCCGAATACGCAACCGTGAGGGGGGTGGTCGACAGGTAATTTCAATCATTATCGCACTATGTCGGCCTCTGTACTTCATTTCCTGATATCAAGTAGTTAATGACTCCTTTATTCATTTTCTTTGCCGGCGGGCAGGGCTTGGGCCAAGTTCGTCAAACAGGTCCCAAGCGTCTGAAAACAAAAGCTGACATGGGTGCGACCCAAGGTAATTAAGTAGTACTAGCTAGCTACGTCCGTGCATCTCTTTAATTCTAGTTTCAATACCATTATCATGCTTGATTAATTATTACTTGATTGAATTTTATTCTCGTAAAGTGCATGAAACAAGAGCAGGGGAATGCTTTATGCGCATACTACGTTTGCGAGAACATTCGCATGATCACATCTGAAAGGAGCAGAAACGGAAGAAATCTTTGGGTACGACGTTTGCCAGAACACTATCCATAATTTTTTTATCATGATCTAGCTAATATATATACACACAACTAATATATTCATCTTGATCTCCTGATTATAGCTGACGGAGATGCGGGGCCAGCTCCTACCAACGGCTCGCGTACGAGCAATTCAAGAGGAAATAACTGGATTTCTGGTCAACCAGGTCATAGATCCAAAGGAGAATACCATTACAAGATCAAAAAGTAATGCCTGCATATATGTAAGGATCCGCAAATTGTAGGAGAAATTGTATATACCAAATTGTATATATATATATGTATGTGAATGGTCGTCGTACGATAAATTCGATGATATATATATATATATATATATATATATATATATATATATATATATATATATATATATATATATATATATATATATATATATATATATGATCGGTTCTACGAGAAATTCTATTTATATATATGCACAACGTGTAAAGTATGTAGTAGCGTAATATATGTTTGAAATGAAAAATAATTAAATGGAAAACACAAAATTAAAAGGAAAAATAAACCATAATTAATTCATAAACCCCTAAAGGATTAAAAGGAAAAATAAATCAAAATTAAAAGAATTAAATACTTTTAGTCCCGGTTGGTATTACCGACCGGGACTAAAGGTCCCCCAGCCCACGGCGCCGGCAGGTGCCACGTGGTGGGCCTTTAGTGCCGGGCCGTGTTGAACCGGGATTAAAGGGGGGGGGCTTTAGTCCCCACCCTTTAGTGTCGGTTGGAGAACCGGCACTAAAGGCCCTTATGAACCGGCACTATAGGCCGATTCTACACTAGTGATACGAAAAGGACTAGACTTTTATCGATCTCGTTTCTTCTGGCAATGTGATGAAGCTAAGAAGAAATATAGATTGGCAAAGTGGGATATTATTTGTAGATCCAAAGACCAAGGGAGTCTTGGTATTCAGAATTTAGAAGTGAAGAATAGATGTCTGCTTAGCAAATGGCTATGCAGGCTATCTACGGAGACCGGAGGGATGTGGATACAAATCTTGAGAAATAAGTATTTACGGTCCAAGACTTTGGCCCAGGTTGCTGCTAGACCTAATGACTCACCTTTTTGGAAGGGGTTAATGAAGATGAAGGTAACCGTTTTCCAGCAGGTGAAGTTTTTAGTTGGCAATGGTACCACGACCAGATTCTGGGAGGACACGTGGCTTGGGGAAATGTCTCTAGCTTTGCAATACCCTACCTTATATAATATTGCACAACGGAAGAAAGATTACGATTGCTAGAGTATTACAGTCGGTACCTCTAAACATCCAATTCAGCCGATCTCTAGTGGGAGAACGCTGGAATTCCTGGCTGCATTCGGTCAGACGATTGATGAATGTTCAATTATCTGACCAGCCAGATCACGTTCACTGGAAATTAGCTACGAACGGTATTTTCTCAATGAAGTCGATGTACCTAGATTTAATTAACTCTAGGCCTATTTCGATATCTTCGCACATTTGGAAGATTAAAATGCCAATTAGAATTAAAATTTCCATGTGGTTTGTACACAAGGGAGTGGTACTAACCAAAGATAATTTGATAAAACGAAGGGTAGGCAGTCCAAAATGTTATTATTGTGATTAAAATGAAACAATAAGACACCTCTTTCTTGATTGCCCCCTAGCAAAACTGTTAGGGCGCACTGTTCATATGGCCTTCAATATTAATCCACCAACGAACATTAATACGATATTCGGAACGCGGCTCAATGGAGTGGACGTAACTATAGCGAATCATATCCGGATTGGAATAACTGCATTATTTTGGGCTATATGGAACACTAGAAATGACATGATATTTAATGGCAAGATCTTCAATCATTTTTTGCAGGTTATCTACAGAACCACGGCCTGGATCCGTACGTAGTCGTTACTCAATCATGCGGACTCCAGGGAGCATATGGCTATTGGGAGCAACCGGTGGGAGACGGTCGCACGGGCTATCTTCAGCCGATTTGGATGGTGAGCTAATAATAGGCTAGGTGTATAGGCATCGTAGCCTACTTTTGGTTTCGCCGGATGTGGCAATTTTTTATCTTTCCTTGCACTTGTTTTTACGTTATTGTGAGCACTTTGCAGATCTAAGACTTTATACTTGAATTTTTAATAATATGATTGCATGCATCGATTGATGCAGAGGCCGGAGGCTCCGTTCCTCCTCCAAAAAAAAAATTCAAGCAATTTTCGCAAGAGGACCAAGTCAAAGGGAAGCTGGTGCTTTCACTGGACGGTGTACGCCTTGCTCCAAACCAAGTGAAAAAGCAACATGCGTGTGAAGCAGAGATGCAACGCTGGTCACGACCGCCGGATGGTCGCTGCTAATCGTACTGCTGGGTGTGGCATAGTGCTGCGGGACGGCCATGGTGAAATTATTTCCACAGCATGCCGGCAGCTCTTTGCATGTTATAACGCCCTTGATGCCGAACTAGAGGCATGCAAAGAAGGCCTCGCGCTTGCATTGGAGCGCACGACCTGCCCCATCCAGGTTGTGTTGGACTGCTCGGAAGCAGTGGTGATGCTACATGCCACACATGACCATTGTGAGTGAAATTCAGATGTTAAAAGTTGATAGGGACATCTCAGTTACTCTTATTAGCCGTATCAAAAATAAAGTTAGTCATACTCTAGCTGCCTACGGGCATTGTACTCTTCGGACTGCGGTATGGTTAGGAGGAGGTACGGACGAAATTGTAAACTTGTGCAAGGATGATGCACCACCTTAAGTAATGAGATTTTCCTTTCCACCCGCAAAAAAAAAAAAAAAAAAAAAAAAAAAAAAAAAAAAAAAAAAACCTGCAGCGACTCTAAGACGGCCGACTCTAAGTACTGTATTTTATTTCTTTCCTCTTATTTTGTTTGGTGGCGATGGTTAGGTGATTGAACTTTCAGTTGAGCCTGCCTTTTTACAATTCTGCGTGTAGATGCCACATAGGACTAGGCGGGGATCATTTTTTTTTCGAAACGGTCTAGGCGGGGATCATGAGTGAAACTAGCTATTCCCTAAATAAGAGCCCCTTTGCGCCATAGTCACAATAGTCATTGTCGTGGTTGCGGGTCAAATTTACCTGAGTCTTGATGATCTTTAGTTCTCCTTTGAATTATCCATGGGGCCTTTGATGTTTATGCTCCAGCGGAGAAATGTTCAACCTTCTAGAGGAAACCAGGTTGGCAATGGCGTCGAGTGGAAGGGTTGCTTTCCACAAACAGTGGAAAAGAGGCCTCCAGAATTTTTTCTACATTTTCTTGGACTTTTCCATGTTTCTTTCCAAGTTCGGGTGAATTTTCCTAACTTTTGGGCATTCCTTGCCTATTTTTTTGGTGAACTAGATGATGCCCCGCACGTTGTTGCGGAAATATTTTGCAAAAAATTCCATTGAAATTCACCGCATGAAACATGAATAATTTGAGTAATAATATAAGATCTAAAAGTAATAATACATACTAGTTATTATGTTTGATTATTGTATAGTTGCAAATTATTTATAAAATATGAATAACATAATGAAATGAAAATTCGCATGTATGTTTGCATGCTTACGTGAGTATTTTTTCATACATGTGTTGCATGATGTTGTGGTATGCTTGCATGAGTGAAATAAATAGGTTAGTGGGAGTATGCCTTTTTTGAATGCATGTTGTGTGATGAGGTCGCATGTTTGCATGTTAAGAAAAATAGGTTAGTGGGGCTAGCTATTTAGATATAGAAGATTCTCTGAATTTCTCGAGCATTTCTATAATTTTCCACGGGCTCTTCCGCAATCTTTGACCAACTACAACAAACTTTTTTTTTAGGGAAGCCAACTACAACTATTGGACACAACAAATTAGCAAATAGCTATTACAGACAATTAAGTGGTCGGTGTCACCCTCTCTGTCTTCTCTCTGCATGGTGCACTCAAGTAGGAGAAGAAAAGTCTAGTCATAGAAACGTGACAGTCTCGATAGAGAAACACACGATAGGAAGGTGTGATGTCTGGCCTCCTCGGTAGCACTCCGATGGACTAGCTTCCTTGTCCAGCCTCACATGGTTTGATATGCCTGCACCTCTGGACACACAATAACACAAAACGTGTTTCCATTTCACTATGATTCCCAGTCACGTATTAATCAAATAAATGTGATATCATTCTAGCAATACGAATATAATTTCTATTTCAACTTCCAGGTCTTGCAGAACCACATGGTAGGATAACAATCAATTTATTTATTTTCCGCAAATGACCCACTTCTGCCCCGGATTTAATGCAGCTGACCTGTAAAAGTTTTTAAAGTAATAAGATAACATGCTTGTATGTTGTTTTTTGGCAGGACTTTTGTCTTTCGTGGGTATAAAATATATCATATTACTTTAAAAACTTTTACAGGTAACAGTGAAAAAAAATCTTTTTGAAACTTGGAACTACCAATAAAAAGAAAAATTGGAAATACCAATTTCCATTTCTTTCTAATTCCAGGCTCCATGGAGCTCGGTGCGAAAACGCCACACTCCTTACAATTATCGTCCTATTTCCTAGTTGTTTTCCTTGGACTCACGGGCTAACTGTAACCTCATACTGATCAAACGCGCTCCAGCGCGCGCAAGGGCACCCATGCTAGGGTTTCAACTGCCTCCTTCCGCGCAGCCACCGACCTACCTTGACTCTTGTGGCTTCAGAGCCACGGAGGCGCGGTGGATCCCAATCATTGCCAGCGGAAGTGTTATGTTTTTAGTATTTTTTTTAGTTTTGATAGGGTTTGTGTCGTGCTAAGGAAGGTGAGACGGTAGCGACTTTTTGAAGATGGAATATGGTTCTCTCCATCTAGCCCCTGTCCCAGTGGTGCTTCGGGCACTCATGCTAGGGTTTCCGCTGCCTCCTGCCGCGCAACCATCGGCCTACCTTGACTCATGTGGCTTTAGGGCCACGAAGGCACGGTGGATCCCAGTCATTGCCGGCGGAAGTGCTCTGTTTTTAGTTTTTCTAGTTTTGGTAGGGTTTGTGTCCTGCTAAGGAAGGTGGGAAGGCGGCGACTTTCTGAAGATGGAATAATGGTTCTCTCCGCCTAGCCCCTGTCCCAGTGGTGCTTCTAGCGTCATCGGTGGGCGTGTGGAGGTTTGTGTCTGGTGGATCTCGCGGGATTCGGTCGGTGTTTCTTTTCGGCGACTCCACTTGGATCCAGTCTTCGTTCATCTATGTTCATGTGTCTATAGGTTGGATCATTCTGATCTACGGTTCTATTCATCAACGGAGGTTGCTGTTCTGGTGCTCTGGTTCTCTGGGGCATTAGCACTGCAGCTTCCTGACTGTCTACTACAGCAAGGTTTTCCGAGCTCCGGTGATGGATGGCCGATAATGGCGGCACGGCTTCGGCTCGCTCTAGTGCTTGTAGTCGTCGCTAGGTGGTCTACGGACCTGAAAGTAACTTTTACTTCTGGTGTTCTTTGTACTACCTTGACATTTGGTCAATAGATCGGAAGTTTTTCCCGCAAAAAAGAAAAAGAACTGTAGCCTCATGTGTTGTTTCGCAAAAATAAATGCATGAGGCTTTTAGAGGTCACATATTTCTTCAACAGTTGATTGGCTCTCTCGCTACGCCTACGCTGGTACCACTAGCTCTATCCGAATATAAAGGGTCTAATACATATTTTGAGATATAGTTTTACCATCCGAAAGAGCATGGTGCCACCATGTTTAGTTTTGGTAATTGATGACAGTCCCTATGAACAAATGGTGGAATTGAGTTATATTTAAAGGATTTGTCCAAAAACATTGCTTCAAGACCATTTGTTGGTTTCAAGGTTATTAAAAGAAGTTTATTGCACACATGTCTTGAAGAAGGGGATTGTGTGGACATTTATGTTAACTTGAAGACATCATCTTTATGAAGCGAGAATACAAGATACGAGGTTGATCAAGACTAAGTCAAAGAATGAATCAAGGTGATCAACACACAAAGCGTAGAGGTTGTATCGAGTGGGATGAGGTGATCCCATGGTATGGTAAGTATTGTCCATTACGCTTTATGTACTAATTAACCCAGTCTATGTTAGAGTTTTTTGTGAGGTTAGGTATGTTTTCATGGGTATATATGCATCAAAAATAAGATATCATATATAACCCATAAAAAATGACATCAAGTGGTGATCATCAAGATTGTCATATGTAAGTTCAAGTGGAGCATCATGAAAAAATCACATGCTTAAAGCTTGCCGTCTACTGTGATGACAATAGATATGTGAAGATGTGCCGAAAAAAGGCTCATCCATAATGGAGTACGGCGAAGCAATCTGCTAGTGTTCGTGGACCTGACAGGTAGGAGCTTGTGTTGCACGCAAAGAAGACATCGTTTGTTTGACGTTGCGCCGTCAGCTAGGTAGCTACTGTACTAGCTGGTCTGAAAAATCTGATCCATCCAGAAGATGGGGCTGCTGTCCAACACCCCGGTGCACCACGCCGTGCCGGACGAGTACGTCCTGCCGCCGGAGATGCGCCCCGAAACCGAGGAGCTCGTCGATCCCACCGTCACCCTGCCTGTCATAGACCTCGCCGCCGGCCACCGCCGCCACCTCGTCGTCAACGAGATCATCAAGGCCGGCAAAGAGTTCGGCTTCTTCCAGGCACGCACGCACGCACGCACCACAAGAATTGTTTGTTTATTATATCTGTGCCACTCAGCTATATATTGATTGATTTTGGAGCCAGCCGGCACTCCATGGATGGATGTGTTGTTGCAAACACAGGTTGTGAACCATGGCGTGGGCGAGGAGGTGGTCGGGGCGTTCCGGTCGGCGGCGGCGGAGTTCTTCGCGATGCCGGCGGAGGAGAAGCTCCCCTACTACTCGGACGACGTGAGCAAACCGTTCCGCGTCGACACCAGCACCACCTACGTCCTCGACCGTAGCCGGTACTGGCGCGACTACCTCCAGCTGCAGTGCTTCCCCGTTGAGAGGTTCTCGCAGGACTGGCCGGCCGCCTTGGTGCCCAGCCTGGCCGCGTACGCCACAGCGGTGCAGACGCTGGCCGGCACGCTGCTGGGGCTCATCGCCGAGGGGCTCGGGCTGGAGGAGAGCTTCTTCGGCGGCGAGCTGAGCGGCGGCGGGACGGTGATGAACGTGAACTGGTACCCGCCGTGCCCGGACCCGAGCCTGACGCTGGGCCTGCTGCCGCACTGCGACCGACCACTCCTGACCGTGCTGTCGCAGGGCGACGTTAGCGGCCTCCAGGCCAAGCACAAGGGGCGGTGGATCGCCGTGCAGCCCGTCCCAAACGCTTTCGTCATCAACTTGGGCCACCTGATGGAGGTCAGAAATGAGCGAGAATCGATCTTCAATTCCTGATCGGTGATTTGGTATCTAGTGTAACTGCATGCGTGTCGTGCGTTCGTGTGTGGTGTGCAGATCGTGACGAACGGGTTGCTTCAGAGCGTAGAGCACCGCGCAGTGAACAGCTCCAGTGCGGCGAGGCTGTCGGTGGTGACCATCATGTTGCCGGACATGGGCTGCCGCATCGAGCCCGCGCCGGCGCTGCTGATGGAGGAGGAGCAGGCCAAGTTCAGGCCGTTCCTCTTCCGGGAGTTCAACGAGGCGTACGCAGCCGCCGCAGCCAATCGGGAGGACGTGCTCCAGCGCTTCAGGATCCACCCTGCGGGTACTGGTACAATGGAGTGACCGCCTACTTGCTTTGGTTCCAGCCATTAACGGCACTGCTTGCTGTGATTCACTTGACAATTAATCTCCAATAAACTTTTCTTAATTTATTTTTAGTTTGGTGGTGTCTTATAAGTTGTTTCTCCTCCCTTCAACCTTTTTGTTTCTGTATGGTAATTCACTGTTTCAGAATATCGTTTTTATTTTTATTAAATCTATAAATATTGGGTTTGTCTAAGGCAAATCTAGACGTGATCTAAGTATAGCACATCCAAGTGACTCAATCAAACATGAGAAGAAAAAGGAAAAAGGAAAAATAAAATATCTGCACGAATCATCAGGTAAAATGACGAAAAAGGGTCTCCCCGCTTTATATATAAAGCAACCATCACCGAACAAGCCAAACCAGCCGATACAAATACACACACGGACACCACACCACACACACCCTAGGTTGGCTACAAGGACGCTGAAAACAACAACACCACCCCAATAAACTCCTAGCAAACATCAGATGAAACACAAAGCACTACTACGAAGTCGTCGGAGCCTCAACCGTGGGAGAACCACCGCGAAGAGGAGAAGCCGTGTATGACGAACAATGGGCTCCAAGGCGGCACCTTCAGCAAGGGAACGGCACCGTAGCGTCGCCACCGCCCGATCCAAGGATTAGGGTTTCCCTCGGAGCACCACGGCGACAGATGAGATGCGCGACGGTGCCATCAAGAAGGGGCCAACGCCAGAACGTCGCCACCGCCGGCCTGTCAAGACAGAACGGATTTTCACCCCGGCCAACACACACCGGCACCGGGTTGGGTTACGGACAATCGTAACGCCGCCATTGAACAATACATCACGGTCAACACGCCACCCACACGGCCATGGCGACCGGACAGCGCCGGCCGAGCCGCGTGCTCCGCCCATAAGCACCCCGGCTTCCATCAACTGGGCCGCCGACACGGCATCCGAGCCCCACCCTCATCCATGGGTACACCAAACCAACGTAGCCGGCCGGAACGGAGCAGAAGACCCTTCCACCCCAAAGTGACACCTTGGCAGGGTTGATGCCCTCGGCGACCAGATCTGGGCCAGGGGAACTCCAACAGCCACCCGCAGCAGGCGCCAGATGCCACGGAGGGGCACCCTGCCGCCTCCGGCAGGCCTCGCGCGCACCCACGCCGCACCATGTAGCCACCCCAGCCGGACGAGTCCGTAGCTAAAACCGTAGAAGAGGTACGGAGCTCACCCCAAGTCCATCCCAGACGAACCGCCGCCGGAGCATGTCCCGACGTTGTCGCGGGAAGACTAGGACGACCACGAGGTTGCAGCCACGCCGCTACAAGCCCCACCACACCAAGCCCCGGATGGGCCTCCGCCACCAACCCCCGCGATGCCCTCCACCACCAGGGACCAGATCCGGGAGGATCTGGCCGGAGGCGCGCCGGCCCGCCACCACCAGATCTGGTCTTGCCGCAGCCGCTGCGCCGCAGACGTCTGCCCAGCCGCCGTCATGACGCCACCAGGCGTCCTCGCCGTCATCCTGGAGCTGCGCCGCCGTCCCCGCCGTAGGCCAGCGCCCCCAGACGAGCGGCCACCCCGCGCCGGCCGTGGATCCCGTGTGGAGGGGAAAAGGAGGCCCCGCCGCCGCCCTTGCCGGTCGGGCTTTGCCCAGCGGCACTGCTGGACGGCGGCGAGCGAAGGGGGGCGTGAGAGGAGAAGAGGAGAGGTGGGAGGATACCCCCACCCTCCCCCCCCCCCCCTGGCGCTCGCGGGAGGGCGAGAGCTCCTTTTTATATTGAGTGATGGCCGGCCATCTTCAAGTAAAATCAATGGTATAGGACTTAGATGTGCAATACTTAAGTCACATCTAGATGTGTTTTAGCAAACCCGCTAAGGAGCATCTACAACTGGACCCCTCATATCCGTCTCAAACGGCCGGGCAGGCCGACCGGTCACTGACCAGTCACAAAAAATCGACCCAGACGGACCTCTCAAATGGGCCTCAAACGAACGGCCTGACCGGCACCCCTCATATCCAGCATGAATATGGGGCGATATGGGGGCTGGCCCGCATCGACCCCAAATATATTCGTCCCAATCCGCTCGCCGGACCAAACCCTAACTACTTCACTCCACTCCCCTTCACTCCCATCCGTCACCCAAGCTCACCTCCGGCGATCTCTGGCCTTCTCCGGCATGGCGGGCAGCGGATCCGAGTCCTTCACCTCCAGATCCGTCGACCACGAGCTCATCCCACGCGGCCCCAAGGAGGAGTTGGCTATATGGCTTGCGTTCTGACGCTCCTGAGAGGCGGCCGCCCTTCGGCAGCACTCCGACTCGCAACGTCAGGAATCCATTGCATCGGCACAGCCAGTGCCTGAATTTGGTGTCGCTGCCTCACCGGAGGCGGTGCGGTCCGTCTGGCGTCCAAACGCCATGGCGGACGCGTAACCCCTCCATTGGCGCGCCAAGGACACACCTTGGGCGTCCTCGGACGCTAACATGGCACGGCGTGCCCGTCGTGCAAGGCAGCGGGCACAGGAGGCGGCGGAGGCCCAAGCGGCGGTGGACGTTGGAGAGGCGGAGTCGCACTCTCCAGTGCACCATGCAATGCACGGGTGCGGGTGCCACAACCACGTCGTGCTCGACATCGTCTCCTCCAAGGAAAGATCGGTCATCGACCTGACATCCACCGGCACCGTTCGGCTCACGGGCTCTGACGAGGAAGAGTAGGGCATGTGAGACGGCGGGAGCTCGACTCCCATGAGCCGGCTAGTGTCCCATGTCCTACTCTACCTCGCCGGCGACCGGACCGTCACTGTGAGGGGCGCAGCCGGCCGCCGGAGATGGGCACGGCGGAGCCGGACGAGCTCCGCTTAGCATTAGGTTTACGTTGCAAGTAATAATATGAATTTGAGGTTTCTAATATGAGGTGTCCGGTTATAGAATGCATTATTTGAGACGTGACCGGTCATTGTCTGCGGACGCGCCTTGATGTTTAAGGGGTAGGATTTGCAAGTTATGGCTGTAGATGCTCTAAATATTACTATTATGCAACATGAAACAAAGTATCCAAAATCCATGAAATTTGAATGTGCCCCAATGCACGAAAAAGGGTTTCCCCGCTTTGTATTACAAAGCAACCAACCGATACAGCCAACAATAAATGATGTGACGGAAGCAGCACAATCACCCCCAATGCAAGCAAGATTATATCCTCCCGGCCCCTTGTGTCTCCCAAATCCATCACACGGGCGAGAGGAGAGCACACCATCTTTGACCATATCCAGCTGATTAAATTAAACCAGCTAGCATCATCTCGCTCTGCGTTGTGGCCACGTACGGCGATGGAGGCCTCAGCATCTGCGTGCCAGCACGGCGTCCGCATCGTGTCTCGGCGAATGGTGCGGCCGGCAAGCGACGGGGAGACGACGGCGAAACCAAAGTCGACTGAGACGACGGTGCACCTCACGCCGTGGGACCTGCAGATGCTCACCGTCGACTACATCCAGATGGGCGTCCTCCTGCCCCGGCCACCGACGCCGACGACGGCAGAGCACATGGTCGACCACCTCGCGCAGTCCTTGGCGCGCGCACTGGCACGTTTCTACCCCTACGCCGGCCGCCTCGCCACCGAGGAACACACCGATACCGGCAAAGGCGTCGTCACCGTTTCGCTGCAATGCACCGGGGACGGCGCCGAGTTCGTCCACGCCGTGGCGGCAGGCACAACCGTCGCCGACGTCGCTGGCTCGCTGCGCATCCCTCGCGTGGCCTGGTCCTTGTTCCCTCTCAACGGGCTGGTCGCCGCCGACGCCGCCGTGGCCAGCGCCAGCGGCTCCCGCGTCCCGGTCCTCGCCGCGCAGGTCACCGAGCTCGCCGACGGCGTGTTCGTGGGCATGTCGCTCAACCATGGCGTCGCGGACGGGACTGCGTTCTGGCACCTGTTCAACACGTGGTCCGAGATGAGCCGCAGCAGCGAGGGCGAGGCGATCACCACGCCGGAGCCCGTGCTGGAGCGGTGGTTCCCGGACGCCTGCCCGGTTCCGGTGCCGCTTCCATTCCCGACGCTCGATCACGCCGTGCGGCGGTTCCATGGCCCACCCGTGGAGGAATGCTTCTTGGCATTCTCCGCGGAGAGCATCAGGTGCCTCAAAGCGAGAGCCAACGCTGAGATATCATCAGGCACGGCGGCGACGGCCACCATTTCGTCGCTGCAGTCCCTGCTCGCGCACCTGTGGCTCGCCGTGACCCGCGCCCGGCGCCTCCGGCCGGAGCAGGAGACCTCCTACACGCTGGCGGTCAGTTGTCGGGGTCGAGTGAAGCGCGTGCCGCAGTTATACTCGGGCAACTCCATGGTGCGGTGCGCGACGGCGAAGGTGGCCGCCGGCGAGATCCTGCGTGGTGGTCTGGGTCCGACGGCGTGGCGGCTGAACCGCGCGGTGGCGTCGTGCGATGATGAGGCGGTCCTGGTGGCGTGCAGGTGGCACGTGGAGCCACGGTTCGCGTACCTGGTCGGGTGGTGGGACCCGACGCTGCTGGTGACGGGCAACTCGCCGCGGTTCGACGTGTTCGGTAACGACTTTGGGTGGGGGAGGCCGGTGGCGGCGCGGAGCGGCGGCGGGAACAAGGTTGACGGAAGGGCCACCGTGTACGAGGGGCGCGGAGGTGGCATCGGGATGGAGCTCTGCCTGGCTCCGGAGGCTCTTGCAAGGCTCATCGCGGATGACGACTTCATGGCCGCCGTGGTGCGCCAAGGCCAATAGGGAAAAACTCTGTGCGGCTAGTATCCAAATTCAACATAGGAATCTCTTAGGAATCACTGTGCTTAGTGCTTTTGTATTTTCATTCTTAATAATTGAGGCAACCCCGCGCCATGGATAGGATCAAGGTTGGATGATTTACTCTATGTTAACCAGTGCTCTAGGACATAGTGACTCCCTACATATATTATATGTCATATGAATTAATTATTACTAACAGTTTACATCTTATTTTATTTATCCCATGCCACTAACGCACTGCTGATGCTGGTGAAACCTTGAGCCCTGACCTATTTTAATCCAATGAGTAAAACCCCTTTTGTTGGAACAAGTTGGTCCCGGAAAATGAAAAATAATTTTAGCTTTCTTAGACTTGTAGACTGGCCTTATCAAGCACCTACCTCCTGGTTCATTTTATCACTTTATTTAGTAAATGCTATGGTAGGGATCATACGTCATTCATCTACATATTTTTGCACCGGTTGAATTCTAAGTCCTCCTTGCGTCTCTGGTGGCAACCTCCACAATGCTGCGATACCCACTCACTGATAACCAAAGCAACTGCTCACATGGCCGGCGCGGGAGAGAGAGCCCGCTTTGACCCGTCGCTGTGGGCGAGTAAGGCCACTTCAAATGCATTGGTCCTAACATGAGGTGCTAAATGCATTAAAATATTTAGCAACTAGTCTCTTCGATGCATAGGTGCTTAGATTTTTTTCGAAATGGCAGTTATCCTCCATTCATTAAGAAGAAAAGAGTTGCTCAGTTAATTAAGGAAAACCGAGCGAAAACCAGATTGCCCAGTTAATTATGGAAAACCGGGCGAAATCGTTACAACCGTTGAGCGAACAAGGGTCAAGCCCACTCTCAAAGACTGAAACACACAGGGCAAAGCCCACCCTTCTCTTGAGGCCGCCGCCTCGACATCCACTGCTCCGATGCGCCCTGCGCACTCAACCAACACCGCCTTCCGAGGCCGCCGCCCCGACATGCCACCGCTCACCCTCGAGCAGCAACGTCGCACGATACAACAGTCCGCAGCCCACACTGCTCAGGACAACCGCACGCAGACCACGAACGTCGCACCACATCCGTGGCCGCCGCCCCGACATGCCACCGCTCACCCTCGAGCAACAACGCCGCACGATACAACAGTCCGTAGCCCACACTGCTCAGGACAACCGCACGCAGACCACGAACGTCGCACCACATCCGGGGCCGCCGCCTCGACATGCCACCGCTCACCCTCGAGCAGCAACGTCGCACAATACAACAGTCCGCAGCCCACACTGCTCAGGACAACCGCACGCAGACCACGAACGTCGCACCACATCCGGGGCCGCCGCCCCGACATGCCACCGCTCACCCTCGAGCAGCAACGCCGCACGATACAACAGTCCGTAGCCCACACTGCTCGGGACAACCGCACGCAGACCACGAACGTCGCACCACATCCAGGGCCGCCGCCCCGACATGCCACCGCTCACCCTCGAGCAGCAACGCCGCACGATACAACAGTCCGCAGCCCACACTGCTCCGGACAACCGCACGCAGACCACGAACGTCGCACCACATCCGGGGCCGCCGCCCCGACATGCCACCGCTCACCCTCGAGCAGCAACGCCGCACGATACAGCAACCCGCAGCCCACACTGCTCAAGACAACCGTGTACGCAGACCACGAACGCCGCACCACATCCGAGGCCGCCGCCCCAACATACCGTCCAACCGCCCCCGCTGGGACGCGTCGATCGAGCCGACAACCTTGCTGCCCCGGCAGCTCAAGGTCCTCACCCAAGCCGGAATGACAAGCAGCCCTACCTCCTCGAGCTGTCGCCGCACCGCTGCCCGAGGCCGCCGCCTCGGCTCTCAATAGAAGATCCCGGAGCCGTCGCCCCGGCATACACCGCCCATGAAAACGGAAGAGCGCCACACAACATCCAAAGGCTGACCCTCCAAAGCGACGCCTCCAAGAAGGTTACGACGTAACCACCGCCGCCGCCCACTCCAGAAACTGAAGTTTAGGTTCTCACCCGGAGAGCCCAAGCACATGGAAGGAGAGAGGAAGAACTCTGCGACGACGCCTCCAAGAAGGTCACGACGCCCGCAGGCGCCGACGTCGTCAAAGCTTTCGCCCAAGTCCATCGTCTCCTAACAGTGAGCTTGCAAATCTAAGCACACGTGGATATCCAGATCACCAGAGCCAAACCCGCTGTGTAGAGCACCTCCCGTCGTGAGCCGCCATAGCCCACACGCGACGACCCGCTGCAGCACCCCATGCGACAGAGAGACGAAGCGCTTGCCGGGGTCAGATCCGAGGGCACCGCGTCGAATCCACCGTCCCCGGCCGCTGCAGCAGCCCATGCCGATGCAGCCATCACCCCGGGGCCGCTGCCCCGGCATCCTTGCCCTGACGCCCGCAGCCGCCGGGCTCGCAGCTCCGAGCATCGCCCGCAACTGAACCCGGCGCCGCCAGCCCCTCCAGCCGAGCCCCCGTCACCGAAGCCGACAGCCACCCACGGCCGAGCACGGACGCCGCCGTCTCGACCAGCACCCAAACCGCCAGCACCACCTCAAGAGGCGCACCGGCAAGCCTGACCCAGGGCCGCCGCCCCGGCCACCTCGCGTTAGGCCGTCGCCCGCGCCGGCCAGATGCAGCTCCTCCGCGCCGCCTCGCCGCTGCCACACCTCTCCCAGCCCCGACCGCAACCCCGAGCCCCTTCACCACCGACGCACGCAGTCCCTGAAGCACATCTCACCGCCGGCACACTAGGCGACCAGATCCGTCGCCGCCGCATCGAGAAACGGCCCCACCGCCGCCGACGTCGTCCGGGCTTTGCCCGGCGGCGCCCTCCGGCGGCGGTGAGGGGAGAGGAGGAGGGGGGAGGACCCTAGCCAGCCGGAGTTTGGGGCGCTCCGGTGCGGCTGGAAGCCGCACGGGAGCGGGGCGCGGGGGATGGGGTGGGGGTCAAAGGTAGCTGCTTAGATTTGGTTGCTAAGCTTTCTTCATTGAATTGTTTAACAATTAAACTCCTTCATCTATTGATTGGCAGCCACTTTGCATAGGTCCACGTGCTTAGCACCGTTTCCTTCTAGGGTCACCATAATGTTCTCTTTCTTCTTTAATAACTTTGCCACATTACTTTTTTGCCTATGTGGCACCCTTAGCACCTTTACATCATGGAACACTGGGAAGGGCCTAAAAGCTGGAACAACAACCCTTCCTTACTTTCAATTAGATTCATTCATATACTACTCCAGTCTGAAACGAATCCAGCTGCATGTGTGTGTAGCCAAGCCAAGTCTAGCAAAATATCCTCATCCCCTTGCACAGCAGCCACCGGTTAGAGATCTCTCGTCTATGGCGTTCAGACTCGATCCTCCTCGTGGTTCTCGTGGCAACCTCCACAATGCTGTGCAGCTCACTCACTGATAGCCGATCCCTGGCTCGCGTGAAATCTTTGTATGGCTGTTGGATGAGTACGTAACCAGTGGATGTTAGCACTGAAAACACAAGCGACAACTATTGCTAACCTCTCAGCTGGCCCTTCTCAGCTCCCAACTGTCCCCAGACCTATCATGTCTTATCCCAAAAGCCAAGGCTCTTCTGTCTCTTTTCCAGAATGGTTGGTTCATTAGGCCTCCCATGATATACTAGCAATCAGGCAACATTACTGTCTGAAGAAATTCGTCACCTCTTTTTTTTTAAAAAAAATCAGGGCCTACGGGTCACGATTGAGCATTGCACGCCTTCGAATATTGCACACGAGTAAAATAAAGAGGTAATATCATCCAGAGTCATATAACTTGCGCCATATGTTCAGTTTAGTGCTAGAACTTTAAAAATACGGTGTTGTGGTCATCAAACTTGACTTAAGCATGTAGATACGGTAATAGTACGCACATGTAAGTGTATTCATGTGTGTGAACCGACCTGTCAGTGAGTGATAGAATTGGGCATGATTTAGTTTTACAGAAGAGACCCTCATTTTTTTTGCGAAAAAGTCAACTACTGCAACGCATTTTTTGCAGAAAACCGCCTGACATTTTTTTTTTTAAAATGTGACAACTGTACTGCCATTATATGCTAAAATTAACAACAAAAATTGGGTCCAACGAGGTACGAACCAGTGCCCAACTGTTTTAACAACGGACGATCTAAACGCTACACCATTCATGTCTGCGTAGTGTCGTCCAACTTTGATAACGAACGTATATGGACTCAAAGGTCACGCATGCGGGCCTTAAATGGGCTGCGAATATTGCAGCCCAGTTTCCACACTCTATTTTTAAAAAGATATTTATAAAACCTGTGTATTACATATTTTTGCACACGTTTTTTAAGATCATTTTAGTAAATATTTAATAAACCTGCGTATTATATAAACCAGTGTGTTATATAAATGTATTATATAAACCTGGACTTCAATTGTGGCTAACATTTCATTTAAATATTTTTTAATACAAGTTAGTGAAAATCATACATAAGTGAATATACATAAATATTTATTAAATGTTTGTATTCATCATTTTGTATAATTTAAATATAAGCCTCAAGTGTATGTATTTGGGATTCATTAAACATAATTATTTAATAAACATTTTCAATGTCCCTATTAACTAAATATATTTTATATAATAGACAGGTTTGTGTTTAAATGTTTTTATTTACTAATCATGATTTGTATGTATAATATATTTAACACACAAATATTTGGACATACGTTATTACTTATGTTTTACAAATATCTTAAATTTATTTATTACTTACAACTTACTAAATATTTCATATATAATATATAAGTTATATTTAAATGTTTTTATTTACTAATCATTGTCTGTATGTATATTATATATTTTTTGAGACGATGCATATTATATTTAACACATACAAAAAATAGTGCGTGGAAAATGGGCTCCAGTATAGGCAGCCCATTTTAAGCTCCGTATGTGTTTACTTATAAGATTGTTATCGGTTTTGCACCATACAGACCTGGAGGTCATAGTGGCTTGACCGTCCCACTGTTGAAACAGTTCTTTGCTAAAAAAAAAAGTTGTTTGCAGGTTCGACACCGGGCGCTCCTTTTTTGTCGTCAAATTTTTAGCATGCAATTGCAGTACTTTAGTCGGATTTACCTGCAATAAAAATAATATGAGGTGGTTTTTTGCAAATATACGTCACGGTGTTTGACCTTTTCTGCAACTAAAAAAATATGTCTGCATACACATGGATATGTGTGCATACACGTACTGTGACCGTATCTGCACGCTTGAGTCAAGTTAGGTGACCACAAAACCATATTTTTAAAGTTCTAGCATCAAACTGAACATACGACGCAAGTTCTGTGACTCCGGGTGATATTACCTGTAAAATAAATTTTGCTACTGGATCTGCCAGTACATGTGGAGGTTCATCATGTGCTTGGTCTAGTTAATCTCCTCAGCTTATGGCCTTGCATTGTAATCGACGCTCTTAGGGTTCCAAGAAAACAGCAACAGAGCCATGCCGTCAAGTCAGTGAAGCAAACATTGGATGCTACCCCGGGATCACCATATCACATGGTACAACACGAAGGAGTTTAGCCAATGTATCACGTGGCACATAGTAAATCCATGGCTCCTCGATTGAGGACCACTTCATGGAAGATGACCTAGAGGCGGTAGATGTTTGTGTCCGCCATGGTGATCTGGAAGATGTTTTTTAGTGTCAGAAAAGCGGGTGTCGAGCCCGGCCAAAAAAGATCCAGAGAAATTGGAAAAATCATTTTTAATAAATATATATTAAAGGGTACTACCTTTGACTTTGACAATGAGTAGTATAGAAAATTTGAAACCGTGTTTGATTTTGCCTCATCAAGTTGACAGGAACGGATTGTGTATTTCTTATGATCAGAGTGTGCATGAACTTCATATTTTTTTTCTCGGTGTTAGGATATATTTCAGAATTAAATTCTTGTTTTTGTGCGACAAAAGAAGAAGAGACGTGTCATTGAGACATGGCCGGGAGATCTTAGCGCACGACCGCCCCCGCGCATGTCACATTGAGTCGAGTTGTGAGATCACGAGCGGCTGATCATCTCGTCCGGCTTGTAATGGCCACATTGAATTATCATGATGCAACACCGTTGCCCCGCTCAAAGCAACAACTGGTGGCTCGTCGAACCATACCTCCCGGTAGTGTCGTTCGCGTGTCGTCTGGTCGTAGCATCTCCATCCTCATTGTCTTCGCTGTAGTGCACACCATCGTCCTTGCAGTATTGTGTCAATCGTTGCAGCACCCACGTACTATGTCAATCGTTGCAGCACCGACATATGCTTGGCTTTCAACAACGTGCGTCACCGGGTCATAGCACCGCCAGCCTCATCGTCGTTCTTGCAGCGCACACTATTGACCTTGCAACACAATGTCAGTCATTGCAGCATACCGGCATGTGCTTGGCTCGTGTTATTGTGAGTGCCATCCTAGCCACCGTCCTCGGCACACGTGTCGTCGTCCTAGTATAACCAGCTAAAATCGTGTGCAACACCACATGAAGGACTTGCAACACCCGCCCAACATAGCCCTAGTCCTTCAATGCACTGCTTGTCGCCATTTACAGCACCACACGAAGGCTTGCAAAACCGGTGCCATCCTCGCCATGCGCCGCCTTCCATGTAACACCATTGCAATCTTTTGAAGTGCCGCTTGTCACCATTTGCAACACCCTGCACCAGCCTTGCATCACCATTGGCCGGCTCGCGGCAGCAACACAACCGTCGTCGGTGTTGCATACAACACCCGACCTATGACGCCGACGCTGGCCTTTGCAGCTCACTGGACCACCATGCAACGGCACAAGACCCCACAAGACTAACCTAGTTGCAAAATGCAATTGCTCATTCAACTACTCAATCAGAAGCTTCTTGCCGTTCAAGTACTACTTTATCACATATTTCTTGCCGTTCTTTTAATGAGAGTGCGACCACAATATTTTCCTTCACTTTCTTTTCTCGCAAGGAATCATGAACTAACACGTGCAAGTAGGATGGTCACACACATAATTCTAGTCGAGTCACATGATTAGAAAGACATGATAAACATTTTTTAATGGCTTGCTCAACACTTATCCCACGCTCACAATCTATCCTTCCCCTCCCCACCCCACCCCACCCCCAACTAAAAAGAGGTAATAAAAAGGATACGAGCTGTATATATAGAAGTCCTATATATGGTCCATAGTCTTAGGACGTCAAACCAAGTGTGGTGTGAATTTAGATTTGCTTCCCTCTTTATCCGGCTTTAGTGTATTTGCGACATTGGAGGAAAACAAATACATGTATTCCCAATCGTGTACTTCCCCTACCGTTCTTGATATTAAATTTTAAGAGTTTGTTGAATCGGAGATCATGTCTACGTCACCGAACAATGAGGCAATGATGCTGGAGTTTAAGGCTATGCCCGATGCAAAGCAAATCACTTCTTTTGTTTCTCAAGTGATCTTGATGCAGCAACAGCAAAAGGAAAATTCTCTTTAGAGCTCACAGAAAAAAAAAACATTGTACGTGCTTTAGCTAGACATCTCCAGCGTTCGAATTCACGACAATGGGTAAGAATTCTTCACAAGATATTATCACACCCTGTTTACTTCTAGCCATTTTTAGAACGGGCATTGCCACAGCGGAAACTTGTACAGTCCAGCGATTTGCTTCATTGTCTTCATGGACATTCTCTTCGGCTTCACAAGTGGTTTAGTTTTTTTTACAGAAAAAAGTCATTCACATATGTAATTTCCTTGTACATGCCTACATTTATCATGTGTTGTTGTCTTAGTTTTTTTCCCTTTTGCTATGACATGCTAACTGAAAAGGGGAGTTGAAGACTTAGCTCAGGATAGTAGCAGTAGTAGTAGCAGTAGCGGTAGCAATAGCAGTAGCAGTAGCAGTAGTTGTTGTTGTTGTTGTTGTTGTTGTTGAGGGAGGCAAAGGAAGGCATGGCTGAATCAAGCGGCAGTGATTGACATTTCTTCAGCCAAAGAAAGGGAATGTAGAGGGGAGCTCCTATGAGTGTGTTTGGTAGGTGCAAGAAGGGTGCATGATGGCAAAAATTCTTAATCTGACCCACTTTTGTTTGTTTGGTAGGGTGCATGGGCTCACCTGCCAATGCCCATCTGATGCAAAAAAGGGCCATCAGCCATGTCCATATCATGCCCCCAGACAGGGTGTATGGAGGCAGGCATGCTAGCCCTGACCCTCGTCCTCACCCACCAGAACACGTCCAGATATGTTTAAATTTTCAAAAAATGTTTATAATATAAAATTTTGTTTGAATTTTCAAAAAATATTTAGAAATTCAAATTTTGTTTAAATTTTGAAAAAACTTCAGAATTTCAGAATTTTTTTAAATATTTTAAAATGTTTAGAATTTCAAAAATCTTCAGAATTTCAAAAACAAAATCAAATGTTTAGAATTTCATTTTTTTAATTTTTCAAAAATGTTCAGAATTTCAAATTATGTTTAAATTTTTATATAATATTCATAATTTCAAATTTTGATTATATTTTCAAAAAAGATCTGAATTTCAAATACGTTTAAATTTTCAAAAAATGTTCAAAATGTCAAAAAATATATAATTTAAATTTTTTAAAATTTTCAATAAAAGTTCAGAATTTCAAAATATGTTTTAATTTTTGTTCATGTTTTTTCAATTTTGTTCACCATTTAAAAAAATATTCGGAATTCGAAATTGTTCAGCATGTCTAAACACATGCTCGCTGTCAAACAAAGTATAAGGTCAGCATGTCTCAGCGCATACATTACCGTCAACCAACAATAACTGCATGGACTCAGCATGTATGACAAGAGAACAACTAGGTTAGGTCCATACATGCTACCAAACACACCCTATTTAGCGCGGTGCGCGCTGACGAACGAGCCATCGCGCACCCTCCCTTCCCCTAATGCGCCAATAGGACCGGCCTATTTACGGGTCTGGACACTCCCTGTTTCCTTTTCTTTTTCGTTTTCATTTTCCTTTTTGTTTGATTCTTCATTGAAATAATTCGGGATTACAAAACAGTTCTGAAATTTGAACATAATTGAGAATTTTGTTTTTTTTTAAGAAATTATAAAATATTCACGGATTCAAAGTATGTTGGTGATATTTTTACAAATACTGGCATATTTAAAATTGTTCACGAGTTTTAAGTTTTTTTCAGGAACTTGAAACAATGTTCACATACTTCAACAAATGTTCACGGGTCCATAAAAATGCTTGAATGTTAAAAATATTCATGAATTTGAAAAACTGTTCACGAATTCAAAAAATGTTCATGATTTTTTCCAAATATCCGCAAGATTCAATTTTTTTTGAATTTCTAAAAATTGTTCCCGATTTTAAAAAAATCATCGGTTAAAAAAGTTTCGTCTATTAAACAAATGTCACACAAAAATTGAGGGGGGAGCTCTGTTTTAGAATAGAATTGAGCGGGGAGCTCTATTTTCAGATGGGCCTCGACTCGACACGAGGTCAACAACCCAACCCAGTCAGCAGCCCAGCCCACGCTTCCCCGATCTGCCTCTGCTTTCCTCTTCGCCGATCCTCACAAAAAAAAGGCTTTCCTCTTCGCCGGTGGGACCCCTTCGTGCCGGCGCGGCGGCTGCTCGCCGGCAGACCGAGTCTCGCGGGTTCGACCGCCGCCGCGTGCTCTGTCCTCGAAGCCCTCATCCTGCTTTGCCATCAAGGTATTCCCTCACTTCCTGTCCCCCCGAATCTCCACTCTCTTCTGACCTCTAGGGTTTCACACTATGATGAAGTGCACACTTGTAGGTTCCCGACGAAGAGCGAGGTGAGATTCTGCGGCTGGAGAGGCTCCTTCATGCGTGGATTGGTTGGCTGGACCGTCTTTGCCTTCGGTGCTGTGGAATGTGAGGGGAATTTATTTTGTTCCACTCTAGTCTAGTTGTTCAAGTCTGCAGTTTCTGACCCAGAGTTTTGTCTCCAGGTTGACACTGATACACACCATTGATTGTGCATTGAGATTCTTCCTGCCCCACGGCTCCCCAGTTTATATTTGATCCGCTTTTCAGTCGACCCAGTTTATATAATTGTGCAAATAAATGATGCTTCATAGTTCATACCAGTACATTTCAATTTATCTTATGTGTGTTACTATCCGATGGTTGCTAGTCTCTTATGTTTTCACATGAATTTATGAGGCATACCCTTGACATGCTAACTTGCCATGTTAATCTTAATATGCCATACCACTGTATAAGTATATAACTACGTCTTCTTTACAATAGTTGAGTGCCATATAATGCAACATTCAGCATAACTGCTTAAATTTTTGGTGCCTGTTCACTTGCTGTTATTTCAAACGCTGGTCTCTATATAGATAATACATAGATCTCAGTACACACTTGCCTGGGAGGGAGTGAGATCATGACTAATGTGTGATTTGCTTTGTAGGTTATTCAAGTCGTTTTTTTAATGGACTGATGCTCAAACTGGAAAGTATGGACTTGCTTTATTTCCTGCAACTGGACAAGATGAAGGGATGCTTGAATTTATTCCTTCCACTTCGCTTGCACGGGTAACTCGTATTCAGGCTCATGGACGCCTGTAGCCAGTGCTAGATTTCCAAAGGAGTTTCTATCTTTTCCATTGGAAAAAGCCAAAACGGTAGTCTGCTCATTCTAACTTCATTTCTGGAGTAGCTTTGTTTCTACAGAAAGTTAGCTTTTAATTAATTGCCTGATCTTGGATTTTATCAGAACATCACAGTATTATAAGTTACCTACAAAAGTTCCACCCTGAGAACAATGCCCATTTGGTAACTGCCAATGCTTGGATAAATTTTAATGAGAGCTGCGCCGGTTACTCTGTCATTACATGTATTATGGGTGTTGGAAACAGGTTGGTGTTTGCCCTCTGAATTGAAGTACTTGTAGGACTTGGGAACTAACCTTTTATGCTTAGGAAAAAATATAAAGAAATGTTTCTTCAGTTCCCTGTAAATTAAGCAATCTTCAGCTATCAATCTTGTAGTGCTGTATCTCCTAGACTCTGTTTACTTCAGAGGAAATTGAATTTATTTGTGCGCCCCACTTCTTTTTTGTTCTTCCTGATTACAGTTCAACAATCAAACAGGTTATTTCTCGTGTTTCATTCTGTAAGAGTTATATAGCGCAACTAGACCTTCATTAACAGCTTCTGCCTCATGTTGTTTGTTAAGCATGTTAGTGCTCTGCTCTTCCTCTTTGCATCATACATTCATACTGCAAATGTAGTGGTTGGTTGCCATCTAGAAAGAATGCTATATGTTTGGAAGTTGTATTGAACACGATTTTTCAAAATACACCGCCCTAGTCCCTAATTAATTTTTTTCAGGGTGTAAGGATGCCTTTTTATATTAAGCCCACCGTTCAATTGATCCAGTTTAGTTAATTGTGCAACTCAATGATGCTTTCATGCATTTCAAATTCAATTGATATTTGTGTGCGTGCAAAACTGGTCCTGGTGACTCTTTTGAATCCAGTACATTTTCTCTGATAATATTTATCTTGTTAAAGCTTGTAAACGAATCTAAAAGCATGAATGAATACAGAGTTGAGTTTAGAGTGAGTAAGCCCAGCATAATAAGTGTCACGAGGCTCTCTATTTGCTGAGGCCCCCGAATCATAAGCCCAGCCCAGCCCAGCCCACCGAGGCCGGCCGTCCTGCATCTCATCTTCATCGCCGAGGCCGGCCGGCCGCCACCGCCGCCACACTTCCTCCAAGGCTGGCCGGCTGGACCGCCTCCTGCTGTGGCTGCTGGCAGTGGCGCAGCGATTCTCCCGAGCTTACCACCACCACTGCTCGCCGTCCCTCCCTCCATCCGCCCATGGCTGCAGCGACCTCCGGCGTCAGCAGGACCAGCGGGGCGGTGGCGGGCAACAACAACGGCGACGTCGGCCTCCACGACCCCCATCACGGCTCCCGCTCAAGGTAGGTACCCACTCCTTCCACTTCCCCGTCACTTGCTGGCTTCCCCCAAATCCCCGCTCTGTTCAAATCTGTTTCCACATCTTCTGTTAGAATTTGTTTTAGCTTTTGCTATTAATTTCTAGCTAGTCTTGATGTATAATTGGTTGGTAGCTCAAAACGAAACTGGTTACAAATGATTCAATAGATTTACATACAGCACAGCCAGCAAGAAAATTATCTTGCAACTGGTTGCAAAAAACAAATGCCATGACTGACGGGACTGAAAAAACAATCACTTTCTTCCTCGTCCTGGGTGAAAACCATGTGACTGCTCGCCTCATGCATCAAACGCAGTATCTGAAACAATGTTATCTTCCTGCCTGCCTGCAAGTGGAGGTTTTGTAATGACATTGCACGCCGTCTCAGGTGCCCGTCGGTGTGGCCATTTGGTTATTTTATTAATAAAGCCTGCATCGCTAATGGCATGATTAGATATTGTTCTCGTGATTGGCTCGAGAACAGATCTCAGGCTGTATACAACCGTTGTAGATTGTAAACATTCAGGTAAAATATTTTCGATACATCTCAAAGTGAAAAAAGAGAGAGAATATAGTTACGAAATCCAACCAGATGGAGCCTTGATGATAAGAGGAAACCAATGGCGCAATAGGTTTAGAGCACAACTTGTAAATAGGTGCGACCAGCTGGGTGCTGATGCTGATGCTGATGCCATGCCATTGGTACCACGCTTGTAATGCACAAAACCAATGCCATGACTGACGAGACTGAAAAATTAATCACTTTCTTCCTTGTATTGGGTGACAAGCATGTGACTGCTCACGTGATGCATCAAACGTAGTATCTGAAACAAAATCATCTGCTCCTGAGAGGTAACAAATGATGCAATAGATTCACAGCACAACTTGTGAATAAGTGCCACCAACTGGGTGATGATGCTGATGGCAAGGCATTCGTAGCACGGTTGTAAACTTGTAATGCACAAAACAAATGTCAAGACCGTGAATCCTGTGTCATGACTGACGAGAATGAAAAAAAAATCTCGTATTGGGAACAGCCATGTGATTGCTCACATGATGCTCCAAACGTATCTGAAACAAAATTATTTTTTTAGCCGCCAGTGGACGTTTTGTAATGGTGGTGCACGCTGTCTCAGACGGCTGTCGGTGCCTCGGTGTAGCCATTTGATTACTATATTAAAGCCTGCATCGCTAGTGGCAAGATTAAATTTTCTTTTTCTCATGTTTGGTTCGCGGACAGATCTCAGGCTACATACGACCGTTGTACATTGGAGAGCTCAAGCACTATACTCGTCCCGCTCACAAAATTCTCTTCTGAACTCAGGCATCCAAAAGCATCAAGATCTCACAAAAATCTCCAAATTCCCATTCGTCGGTTTAGAGCCTGCCCATGCATCTGTTCGGCGTCGGCCACCATAACTTCAACGGAGTCGCCTCCTGCTTCTGCGCCGCGTCGCCGGCATCGACAAGGCTCTGAATCTGCTGCTGCTGCTACCGCCAATACAATGCTGGAGCTGGCGCCGACGTGCCTGTGACTGTGAGGACCACGTCTTCCTCGCTGCTGCTGCGTTGCTGGTCCTGGGTGCTGAACAGGGGCGAGCTCGTGAAGGTAACTATGGCTGCAAGATTGGATTTTGACTTGTAATGTGTTCAAGAACAGATCCCAAGCTCTACTTATAAATTTCTTGCTCACACCATTCTCTTCTTCGTTAATTTCTGCAGTGCACGTGTGTTGGAGGAGTTTGTTACGAGAGTTCCAATGGCGGAGCTGGTGGTCACCATGGCGCTCCGGCCACTGGTTGCCATGCTCAGGGACAAGGCGTCTAGCTATCTCCTTGACCAGTACAATGTGATGGAGGGAATGGAGAAGCAGCACATGATTCTGAAACGCAGACTTCCTATCATCCTGGACGTCATTACTGACGCCGAGAAGCAGGCGACGGCCAACAGAGAAGGGGCGAAAGCCTGGCTCCAGGAGCTCAAGAGAGTAGCCTATGAGGCAAATGAAGTCTTCGATGAATTCAAATACGAAGCACTTCGCCGTGAAGCCAGGAAGAATGGACACTACAAAAAGCTTGGATTTGATGTGATAAAACTCTTCCCTACTCACAACCGTGTTGTGTTCCGTCACAGAATGGGTAGCAAGCTTTGCAGGATTCTGCAGGATATCAATGTCCTCATTGCAGAGATGCATGACTTTGGGTTGAGGCAGACGTTGGTGGTGTCTAATCAGTTGAGGCAGACACCAGTGTCCAAGGAGTGGAGCCACACAGATTATGTCATCATCGACCCACAAGAAATTGCCAGCAGATCCAGACACGAAGATAAGAATAATATCGTTGACATACTACTTGGTCAAGCTAGCAATGCAGATCTCGCAGTAGTTCCCGTTGTTGGAATGGGGGGCCTTGGCAAGACCACATTAGCGCAACTCATATACAATGAACCTGAAATTCAGAAGCATTTTCAGTTGCAGCTCTGGGTCTGCGTCTCTCATACGTTCGATGTGAATTCCGTGGCTAAGAGTATAGTTGAAGCATCCCCAAAGAAAAATTATGATACAGACAAACCACCATTGGATAGACTTCAAAAATTGGTCAGCGGGCAAAGGTATCTCCTTGTACTGGATGATGTCTGGAACAGAGAGGTCCATAAGTGGGAAAGGCTGAAGGTCTGTCTTCAACATGGTGGCATGGGTAGTGCAGTGTTGACAACAACCCGTGATAAACAAGTTGCTGAAATTATGGGTGCAGATAGAACCTACAATCTCAATGTTTTGAAGGATAACTTCATAAAGGAAATTATTGTGGCCCGAGCATTCAGTTCAGAGTATGAAAAGCCTCCCAAGCTACTCAAGCTGGTTGGTGATATTGTGAAGAAATGCCGTGGCTCTCCTTTAGCTGCAACTGCACTGGGATCTGTACTTCGTACCAAGACCAGCGTGGAAGAATGGAAGGCTGTATCATCAAGAAGCAGTATTTGCACCGAGGAAACTGGAATTTTGCCAATTCTCAAGCTTAGCTACAATGATTTGCCAGCACACATGAAGCAGTGCTTTGCTTTCTGTGCCCTATTTCCCAAGGATTACAAGATTAATGTGGAGAAGCTTATCCAACTATGGATCGCAAATGGCTTTATCCCAGAACATGAGGAAGATAGTCTTGAAACCATTGGAAAAAATATTTTCAGTGAGCTAGCATCAAGGTCATTCTTTCTGGACATAGAGGAATTTAAAGGTGACAAGCAAAATCAGCAGTATTGTTTCAGAACTACGTGCAAAATCCATGACCTTATGCATGATATTGCAATGTCTGTTATGGGAAAGGAATGTGTCATTGCAATTAAGGAACCAAGTCAAATTGAGTGGCTTTCGGATACTGCTCGGCATTTGTTCTTCTCATGTGAAGAAGCAAAAGGTATTTTGAATGATTCTTTGGAGAAAAAATCCCCTGCCATTCAAACACTGATATGCGATAGTCCTATGCGAAGTTCATTCAAGCATCTATCAAAATATAGCTCTTTGCATGCCTTGAAGCTCCGTATCAGAGTGAGAGGTACAGAATCATTTCTTCTGAAACCAAAGTATTTGCATCACCTGAGGTACCTTGATCTCTCAGAAAGTTCTATCAAATCACTTCCCGAAGATATAAGTATTCTATATAACCTTCAAACGCTGGACCTTTCCAACTGCTCTTATCTTGATCGACTTCCGAGGCAAATGAAGTATATGACTTCCCTCCGCCACCTATATACTCATGGTTGTCCGAATCTGAAGAGCATGCCTCCAGAATTAGGAAAACTCAATAAGCTGCAAACGCTTACATGTTTCGTAGCAGCAACAGTTACTGAACCGAATTGCAGTGACGTTGCAGAGCTGCAGAATTTAAACATTGGTAGTCAGTTAGAGCTACGTCGGATAGAGAATGTTACAGAAGCAGAGGCAAAAGTGGCAAACCTTGGAAAGAAGAAGGATCTCAGAGAACTGACCCTAAGATGGACTTCTGTTTGTGACGACAAGGTGCTCGACAACTTTGAACCACATGATGGGTTGGAGGTTTTTAAGATATATTCCTATGGAGGAGAGTGCATAGGTATGTTGCAAAACATGGTTGAGATCCATCTTTTTCATTGTGAAAGATTGCATTTTCTGTTCAGACGCAGTACATCTTTCACTTTTCCAAAACTGAAGGTGCTTGCGCTCGAACATCTGTTGGGTTTTGAGGGATGGTGGGAAATAGATGAGAGGCAAGAAGAACAGACAATATTTCCTGTGCTTGAGAAGTTGTTTATCAGTAATTGTGGAAAGCTGGTAGCATTACCTGAAGCACCATTGCTGCAAGGACCTTGTGGCGAACGTGGTTATACATTTGTACACTCAGCATTTCCTGCCCTAAAGGTGCTCGAAATGAAAGACTTGGAGAGCTTTCAGAGATGGGATGCAGTCGAAGAGACTCAAGGAGAACAAATATTGTTTCCTTGGCTTCAGGAACTATCAATTGAGGAATGTCCAAAGCTGATAGCGTTACCTGAAGCACCATTGCTTCAAGAACCATGTAGTGAAGGTGGTTACAGATTGGTACGCTCAGCATTTCCTGCCCTCAAGGTGCTCAAAATGAAAAGGTTGGAGAGCTTTCAGAGATGGGATGCTGCTACTGAAGGAGAACATATATTGTTTCCTCAGCTTGAGAAATTATCAGTTAAGAAATGCCGAAAGATAATAAATTTACCTGAAGCACCAAAACTCAGTGTATTAGAAATTGAAGATGGCAAGCAAGAGATATTCCATTGTGTAGACAGATATTTGTCTTCATTGAACAATCTGATATTGAAGCTAGAATACATAGAAATAACATCAGAGGTTGATTGCACTTCAATTGTACCGGTGGAAAGCAAGGAGAAATGGAACCAGAAATCCCCCCTTACAGTTATGCAGTTAAGATGCTGCAACTCATTCTTTGGAGCAGGTGCACCAGAGCCGTCAGACTATTTTGTACACCTTGAAAAGTTGATAATTGATAGATGCGGTGTGCTCGTCCACTGGCCAGAGAAAGTGTTCCAAAGCTTGGTATCCTTGAGGACATTAGTGATTACAAGCTGCGAAAATCTGACTGGATATGCAGAAGCTCCTCTTGAGCCATCAGCAAATGAAAGGAGTCAATGCCTGCCAGGTCTCGAGTCTCTTGAGTTAGAAGGTTGTGCAAGTTTGGTAGAGATGTTCAATGTCCCGGCATCTCTCAAGATAATGAATATTTGGACGTGCCCTAAACTTGAGTCCATTTTCGGCAAGCAGCAGGACATGTCAGAGTTAGCCCAAGGGTCTTCTTGCAGTGAGGCAATCATGCCTACAGCTGTATCAGAGTTGTCATCCTCACCCATGAATCACTCTTATCCATGCCTAGAAGATCTAAATTTAGTTTTATGTGGAAGCTTACCAGCGGTTCTAAATCTGCCTCCATCCTTAAAGACCTTAAAAATGGATGGCTGTAGTAGTATTCAAGTCCTGGCTTGTGAGCCGGGTGGGCTCCAGCAACCAGAAGTCACTACCTCCATAAGCAGAAGACCTATCATGCCAGAGCCACCAGCAGCAGCAGCGACAGCTGCAAGAGAGCATTTACTTCCTCCCCATCTCGAATGTCTAGTAATGGAGGACTGTGCTGGCATGTTGGGTGGGACTCTCCGCCTGCCTGCACCCCTCAAGAGACTGGACATTATTGGCAACAGTGGGTTGACATCGCTGGAGTATCTTTCAGGAGAGCACCCCCCATCGCTGGAAATCCTTGATCTTGAAAGATGCAGTACCCTGGCATCCCTACCGAATGAGCCGCAAGTATACAGTTCTCTCTGGTATCTTGAAATTACAGGCTGCCCTGCTATAAAGAAGCTCCCTAGATGCCTGCAGCAGCAACTGGGCAGCATCAAATACAAAGAAGTAGATGCCCGTTATGAAGGTATGCTTGCAGCACGTCCTTCTATCTTTGCCACATTTAATAAACATATGCAGTCATCCATTCCATTAAGTCTACCACGCCAACATGTTTGTACAAGTTTGTTCTCCATTATTTTACTTTCATACGGTATATATTTTTATGTTACATTAGTTTGTACGTGTTTGTTTTGACGCCATTTACGATATGTGCAGTGATGGCACTTAAACCGAAGACATGGAAGGAGATGCCAAGGCTAGTCCGTGAGCGGAGGAAGGCCGCTCGAGAAGCCAGGGAGCGCCAGCAATCCACCATGCAGGAGTAAACAAGTCGGAAACCACGTAGAGAGGGCGTAGATTTTGATTGCTCTGAACAATGTAGAAGATAATGCCGTGATTGTAATCAATCGGCTTTGTTGAGATTTGGCCTCTACCTAGTTCAGATATTTGTAATGCGAATCAAACGGATTTCCCCGGTACAGTAGAAGTTAGGATAATATGCTCACATGTGTGTCTGTGAGCTATCTATGTATCCATCTGTTTTTGCTTTGCTTAGTTAACTGGGAAGACACTGGCCTTTAACTTGTTCAATAAACTTTTTCACCTGTGGCTTTATCTGCTTGGATTACTGGGGAGATGGCGGCGGCGTGCCAAATGATCCTTTTCTCAAGGGGAACTAAAGCTGTAGTAACTTGTCTGAGAAACTTTCCAGCACTCTGCAGTTTGGATAGGCCTGATCCCTGATTGTTGCTCTGCTCTATTTTGCTAGGGAATGGCCTATGATTGCTTCTACAACTGAACTGTGCCGCAGTCGCTCTTGGTCGAGAACTGTCAGGGCCTGCGGTGTAGGGCGACTACTGCTTGGCGTCGAGTCGAGCATCTCTGAATCAACATCCTAGGCCGAGACGATCTCATCTTGATCTGGTTTGCTGCTGCCTAGTCAAGCGAGGAAAACAGGAAAGAAACAACGTAGAAAGGGCATGGTAGTTTATTTTATTTTGCTTCAAAAGTTGTACCAATTTATGTCATGATTGTTATCTGCTCCGTTAAACTCTGACCTGTATCTAGCTATATATATTTCTAGTTTCAGCCTTTTGCAGGTGGTGCGTTAACTTTCTGGCCCTGACGCAAAGTTTTACAGACATATAGTGAGGTGTGGGATGGATGTCATCATCTCTGGATTACACAGATATATGTAATATAATATACAGTTAAGCAGCAGCTTCATCGTCTGTATGAGAGAGAGTCATTTCTCCTCGTATGTAAGATGGTTAAGCAGCAGCATCAGATGTCAGACAGGCCGGCACTTGTTGAATGTGATGGCCCTGTATGAGCAGTTGAGAAACTTATCAAGATCGACAGTTGAATTGCTCTGCTCTGCTGCAAACTGTATGTTTGCCTGTGGAGGAATGAATTTCAGTTTCAGCATCGTTTATTTAGTTCAGAAGACATTTACTGTTCACCTTTGTAACGTGATGTGATTCTTTTTTTACCTGTTTCGATACTTGTACAGATCAAGTAGTACAAGTTAGAGGGAGAAAAAGCTCAGGTCCATGAACCATTTGGTCCTGTCTAGCATCTGTTTGTCTGTACAAATAAGTGATTTGTCCATGGACATTTAAGAGTTGGGATGTGTCCTTGTGTATATATCTAGTTTCAGCGGCATTATTTGGTTGACAAGACATTGATTGGCCTTCAACTTGCTGACCAACTTTGCTGTACCGCGGCAATGCTGGTTACTGGGGAGATAGATGTCGGGGGTTTCTGAGCAGATGGCTGCGGCATGCCGAATCATCCTTTAGCAGGAGGTAATAAAGATTCAACTTTGTTGTCTATGTGATTGCTTCTGCACCGCCGTCACTCTCAGTGGAGAATTGTCGGGGCCTGCAGCGCACTGTGACTGCTTGGCGTCTGAGTCGAGCTGCATCGCTGAATCACATCCCAGGCCAGCCAATCTCTCTGATCTGATCTGGCTTTGGTCTACTGCTGGCCCTTTGGGTGGATCAGCAGCAGTTTAGTCTTCAGTTTCGCCTGTCTGTGGCTCGATGTAGCCCAGAGACGGACCCAAGATGCAGGAACCAAAAGAGCAGGCTGAGGATGTTGAGTATAGTAGTATAATGTAAGATTTTGTGCCCTTTGATTACTTTTGGCACAGCTTCAGTTGATGGTTTCATTGGTTTGCATGCTCATCTTCTCAAGGATGAATTCACTCTTGGTGTGTTTCTTACTACGGAGTATGTTTCTTTTACAGCTCTATGAACCAATGCTCAGCTTTTTGACGGTGATCTCTTTCACGAGCTGTTTTAGCAATGGAACCTTGTTCTTTTCAGGGTCTGTGAGCACGCCATATATATTCATACAAAACCATGATGCTTCCTTGCAGGTGCAGGGTTCTCGTGGCGATTCCCGAGTGCGTACTGTGAGTGACTAACTGAAACTCGAATGCATTTGACAGTTTGCTGATCTCGTGTTATTATGCATCTGACTCGACAGACTGTGCCGAACAATGTGAAGGAAACCTGTGGATCTCAGGGACATGGTGGCAGATTTGGAAGAGTGACTGTCCAGCGAAAGTACATCATTTCAAGCAGAGGGGTCCATATTGAGACAAGGCGCGAAGCCTGTTTCAGGGCTTTCTTTTCATGTTGGATGTTGTGATAATAGGCCTCCCTGATGGCTGCTGCTCTGCTCGGCTCTGCCCTGGGGAATGACTTGTGATCGCTTCTGCAGCTGTACTGTAGTGCAGTAGCTGTAGCTAGCGACGGAGAATAGTTTGGGCCTGCAGTGTGAGTCGAGTCGAGCATCGCTGAATCACATCCTGGTGGCTGCTTAGATGATCTGCTCTGGATTTGGTTTTCTGCTGCTCCTTTGTGTTGGTGTGTACAACAGGAGTCAGCAGCATTTTAGTCTTCCTGGTCGCTGTAGCCCAGTAGGTGTTGTAGATACTAGGCCAGCAGGTCGAACTGCTCCAGAAGGCAACTAGTACATGTGAATGCCCATCATTATGACTAAGCCTACTGTCAAGATGATGTCATCTATTCATCTTGGTCAACATTTATGAAGTCGATTTCTAATCCCAAGACCATAGAATTTAAGCATTTCACATAGGCGCGAGAAGCAGAAAGGAAGAACATTGATAGGGCATTTGGATTGCTGCAAAGTAGATTTGAAATTGTTCGGGTCCTTTTCCTTTCTAAAAAACAACAAGGATGTCTTGAAAAATATCATGACATGTTGTGTGATCCTACACAACATTATATCATCACTGAGGATGAGAGGGATATTACAAGCCCCATGGACCATGAAAACATTGGCTCTACTATCAGACCTAGCAGGCACACAAACCACATTCAAGCATTTTTTGAGGTGTACAAGAAAATTAAAGACTGGGCGGGCCTCCCATGATAAGCCATGTGAGCATCTCACTGAGCATCACTGACAACTAGCTAGGCGATAGTGTATTTATGTTTCTTTCAAATTAATTTATGTTTACTTGGAAATTTTCTTTTATCATATTTTTAGTTGTATTTTCATTATTTGTTAATTTGGATTATTTGTTTGTACTTGGATTAATGGTTTTTAAAATGATTTTCTGAATTATTCAATTGTTTCATCTAAATGGGAGTATAGACTAGAAACAAGAAAACATAAAATATAAATGGAATTCACATTAGGACGATTTTTGTTTGCGCGCATCCTCCAAAAAATTATGGAGGCTACGAATAAGGCAACTCTGCTAGATTTACTAGTGATGTGACCCCCGCATGCCACTGATCATTTCTTCTGGGCATGTAACTGACAGCCATTTTCTTAGTAGTGTATTTCGGTAGCATTGGCAGGCCTAGCTACAACCGCACACGGTGACACAAGAGACCCGGCGGCAGGGCAAACCCAGCACGACACCACCACCACCATCACTGCAACACACTGTAGGGAAATCGGTCTATTGCAATGACAAAAGGTTGTTGCAATAAATCCAAAATTGTGGATGTTGGGTCTATGGCCATGCACGACGGTGTTGGACAGATGGCGACACAGAGCCAGAAGAACAACTACAAGGGAAGAATGCATGAGTAGATGATGCCATGGCAGTAATGGGCTAGGACGGTCGGCTACGTGTGGTGATGGAGGTGAGGCGGGCTGCGTGGGCTTGATCCAGATGATGTAGGGCTCAACAACATCCGACGATGACTTCACATCAAGGAGACGACCCACAATGCATGGCGCCGTGGTGACCGAGGTGACACGGGAAGCGGCGGGGTTGATCCGGGCGAGGTAGGGGGACTCTCGGTATCGAGAGGGAAGTGGATTGGAGGAAGAGGAGCAGCGGCAAGGCGGACGAGTTGTGGCAAAGATTCGGTTGAGAAGCACTCGATAATGATAAAAAGGGAGGCGAGAGGAGGGAGGAGAGTCGGTTGACCGAAAAAGGCTTTCGCCCCACTTTATAGATAAAGCAACCACCACAGCCACAGAGTACCACAAAGTCACACACGCACACAGAGTTACACCACAACAAGTACGGTTGACCGAAAAAGGCTTTCGCCCCACTTTATAGATAAAGCAACCACCACAGCCACAGAGTACCACAAAGTCACACACGCACACAGAGATACACCACAACAAGTACGATAAGGTTCTGCTGAGGGCACATCTCAACAAGCCCTAAAAGAAAACACAAAGGGAGGACCAACATGGGCCCTGAAGACGCGTGAAGCGAAGCGTCTAGTCCGACTCGGGTGGTGGAGGCGGAAGCGGCGTCGCCAAGCGAAGAGCCATCGTCCGGAGATCAGCAGTGAGGGTGTTGATGGCGTCCTGGTCCTGGTGACGGCTAAGCGGCCGCCAGAGTTGGAGAAAACCACACATTTTGAAAACGGCGTCAGTTGCGCGTTGGAGAGGAACTCATTGGATCACCAGCTTATTGCGAACCGTCCAGAGCGTCCAGGCAAGGACCACAATGACGATCCACCTAATGTGGCGCTGCAATTGGGGGGAGGACTGAACCTCGGCGAATAATTCTGGGAAGTTGGTGCTACACCAACTCATGCCCAGGAGCTCCCGAAGGCAGCTCCAGAGGAACTGGGCGGAAACGCACGAGAAGAATATGTGGTTGGAATCCTCAGTAGTACCGCAAAGGGGGCATAGCCCATCACCCGGACCGTTCCTCTTAAGCACCTCGACACCGGAAGGGACGCGGCCTCGGATCCACTGCCGCAAGAAGATCCGGATCTTTAGGGGGGGCATGATCGTCCAGATCAGTTCGAGGGGCGCCGGTGCAGGAGAGGGAGCAATGACCCGATAGAGCGACTTCGTGGAGAAACATCTTGAGGGCTCTAGACACCATGAGATGTGGTCGGCAGGATGGTCAAGGGATGGCTCATGGAGAGCGACAGCCTCCAGTAGCTCTAACCAGGCTAGCTGGTCCTCGGAGCCGAAGGGTCGTCGGAACGCAAGGCGGCCAAGATCAGTAAGTGCGGTCGCAACCGAAATCCGAGCATCCACCGCGATGGAGAAGAGGGTCGGGAACCTCGCCGCGAAGGGCTCTAGCCCGGCCCAACGGTCAAACCAAAACAGGGTGGATGATCCGGAGCCGACCTCAATAGAAGTCCCGATTCGAAGTAATGGGAGTGTAGGGTAACGCAGCAGAAAACAAAAAATTTCCGACCTACGCACCAGCCCAGGACCACTATGGAGACTGCATACAAGGTATGATCATTTTCGTTACCGACTCGTAGCGCAGCGGAAGTAGAGTCGATGACGATCGGCGGTGCAGATCCCCGCAGCTAGGATTTACAACCTCCCAACCGCGTGGATGTATACCCTCATCTGCCCCGCGGACAGCCCTCCGGGAGGCGGTCGGACAGTCCCCCGGACGGTGTCGCGGACAGCCCTTCGGGAGGACCTCCGAAACTCGGACTGTCACTCGGACAGCCCTTCGGGAGGACCTCCAAAACTCGGACGGTCACACGGACAGCCCTTCGGGAGGCACTCACGAACTAAGACCGAAACTACGATCTCTCTACAGAGTTGCACACATACGGTGTCATCTATCCGGCAGGGCTTCGTCGTCCAGACAACCTTTCGGCTCTACGAAACTATTTCGCTGGGAGGGAGAGAGAATGCCAGATCATGCATGGCTTGTGTATGAGAGCAAGGAATGAGGTTTGGGCAGCCCCCTCACCTCCTATTTATAGGAAAACCAAGGGGTAGGATGGGCATTTCAAAAATACCAAAACTTGCTCATGAAGGAAACACTTTCCAAGGGCAAAATGGGAAAGCAAGTGGGCAAGTGGGGCTCCAAGGTGGAGCCCCCTTCTTGGCCGGCCACAACCCTTGTGGGGCCCCCCAGGGTGGTCCCCATCCATCCATACCTTCTAGAAGCCTTTTGGGAAAATATCCCAAAAGGCACTTTTCCAAAAATATTCCAAAAAGCACTTTCACTATTCACGACGACATTTTTCAGCGTCTGGTCGAACTGAAAATATTTATGTGGGCTTAGAACATTTCCAGTACCCACCAAAATAATTTTCAATGCCATCCGGAACAATTCCGGATTAGTGATTTTCATCTGCGAAAAGCATCTGAAGCAGTTTCGGCAGCTCCGGAACATTTCCGGTTTTCATCCCGGAAAATTCCAGAAAGTTTCCAGAATGATTCTGGCATCCTCCAAGAATTATCAGGCATGTGCCAAAACCAATTTGACCTTTTCGTATCCCCTGAAACAACTTTTCAGTTTCACCGGAACTAATTCGGTCACCTCTCTCTTCGGAACTTTTCCGCTGTCTCTGAAAAACTTTTTCCCGGAAACTTTTTCTCAGACTCCCTGTCTAGTATTCAGCAGATAGATGACCCTTAAGCGTGTGACCCTATAGGTTCAGTGAAGCATAGACATGACCCGGAACCCCTTCCGATCAATGATCAACATCGGAGCCGTGGACACCCATATTGACCCCTATACCCACACGAATGAATATTCGAGTGAACCTCCAGTTGTCATGTGCTATTCCTATTGCTTCGCGATATGTTACAAATACCCGAGGTGAGACACGTTGGCATCCCCGTGGATCAACACCTTGTCCACTATGCCAGTTACCTCGTTACCGGTATTGTTCTCTTTTCTCGTTCCGTGTTCCGGCATCCCCGTGATCAAATCACAAAGTGTCTGGCCAGACGATGATGTATACCGTAACATCGAGAGGGCCCAGAGATATCTCTCCATCGTCGGAGGAGAAAATCCCAATCTTGAGCTATCAAGTTACTTGACACACTTTTCCATGAACCCGTAAGCCGCCGTAATAGCCACCCATTTACGGATGACGTTTAACAAACCCCAAAGTTCATGAAGCAAGCATGAAGAAACTCGATACTCTCATGGTCTAAGGAATCATGCAAACGTTAACCATCTCTGTATTATTAACCATTAACTTATGACGAATGAATCTCATAGCATAACATCAATTCGGGTCGATTCAACACAAATGTTCTTCTAACATTGTGCCCTCAAAATTGCCGGCATAGCCATGCCCATGATCAGGAAAACAGGATCATCATGCAATACTTGAGCCAGTCTTAGAGGCCAGACTAGGAATACTTTTTACCGTTTATTATCCCACACGTGCATATGAGTCTTCCTCCGAGCCTCGTGGTTATTGTAGACTCGAGAACCATAGCAGTTATAGCATGGAACATAAACCTAATTATGAACAGGGAAATCATCAATAACATTTATTATTGCCTCTAGGGCATATCTCCTACAGACTCCCACTTGCACTAGAGTCAATAATCTAGTCAATGCTTAATGCACTTTACACCTATGGCATACTGGTGTAAAATATGCTTCGCATGTGGTATAGCCTGATGTCCAACGTATCTGACGACTTCAGCTCCGTGTGTAACATTGCATATCCTCGCGTTTTCACCCTTTCACAAAATTCATATTTTGTGTGGACTTGGCTTTGCATATGTGTGAATCATTGGTCGAAACCTGATTCCTCAGACTGAGCTATGGAGCAACTATCTGCAATAGTGTCCCATAGACCAAAGCCATCTTGGAACCATACTAAGTTCATGAATGAACTATATGATTCAACAACTTCTTTGTCGCTTCTAAAGCGTCAACATACTTAGCCTTTGTTATAGAATTCGCCACAGTATCTTGTTTGGAACAATTTCCAACTACCGTGCCACCATATTGTGTATTACACAAAACCCTTAACTTAAATCAAAAATCGCATGGAGCATTGATGAAGACTGTATCAATGTAATTACTTACAACGAGCACTTCATAATCTCTGCTTGCGAGAAAACATGTCATCAGTACTACTCTAGTACCTAATGACATCTTTCACTGTTGTCCCATGATCAGTACTTTTGATCACTTTGGTATCTATACTCGCAACAACTTTGGAGTATTGGACATATCTGGTTGTTTTACATACCATGGAATACATGATTAATCCAAACACAAGAGTGTGTGGAATCACCATCATGTATTTTTGCTCATCTGTGTTTTGAGACACCGAGTCTTGCAAAACTCTTCCCATGTGACTTCGGCAAGAATCACTCCTTGGCGTTTTAAATGCTAAAAGGTTTTAGCACCTTGTCAATATGTATTCATAGCTTAGCCCCATTAGGTAAATCTATCTCCATAGATCATCATGCCTAATATTGAGGCTATTTAGTCTAAGCACTCATCGAAAAACTATTTTCAAATGAAGTCCTAATTCGTGTCAAGAAATTTATTTCCAATTAACAATGTGTCAAGTACACAAGGTTTTTAGAAATATTATTATGCTCCCACTTACTTTCTTGAATCACAAGCATCTTCGATACCCATTTGATGAATTCAAACCCCTTTGACCATTCCATTAAAGACGAAGATTCCAACTCCACTTTGCACTCTTCTGTCCATTGCTGGAACTCTGAAGTTTGCATACTTACTAGCATCCTCTGGATCGACAAATTACTTTGGACTGTATCACATACAAGTCCTAGGTTTCATTTCCATCAGATGGAAATCCTTTCGTCATCCATGTTTCATATCTCATGATTGAAATATGTATTTATTGCTAGTTCAACCCGAACCGACTTTAAGCATCGCTACGGTGAGACAATCTCATCGTAGTCAACTCCTTGAACTTGTTATTGCAATAAGTCGAGCTTTATGGATAATTTTTTTTATCCGTATCAGTTATTTAGTTCCATAAATACTCGTTAGACTCTAAGTCTTTCGAAAGGTGTATCAAGGTTTTAATCTTGAATCACTTATATGGAAACTATCTCGGATTGTATTGGCATGTAGCCAATTCCGGAGTCAGGGCCCATCACCACTTCCTTGTGTATCGTAGGTATACTGTTGTCCAACAACAATATCTCGTTTGCGCACCTGAGAGGTTTGCACGAGCCTTGCCTACGAGGTTCAGCTGCAAGTTCGACCGAAGTCCATACATTTTATTGTAGAGACTTCCGTATCAGTCGCAGTAGGAAACCCTGGAATCACTTCCAAGGTTCCTTTCCTTTGATCTGATGACGAAGATACTGTTTATCTCGTCGAGTTGCAGTGTTCTCCCACTCACCTTTTGTAAGAACTATTCTCTTTAAAAGCATACCGTTTTGTGGCAAAACCCTTTGCCTTGGTATAGTGGTGGGGGAATACCCAATGACTTGGGATAACCTACAAAGTAGCACTTGTCTGATTTGGAATAGGTTTGTAACCTTTTACACAAGCACCATATTCCAAATGTTAAGAAAAGATATAACATGGTTGGGCGTACCATACCATGGCGTCATTTCAACAGACCTGATGGAGCTCTTCTCAGTGTAAAAGCCACAGTCTCGAAAGCATCACTTTAAAAGGGATAATGGTAAATCTATTTATGTCATCTTTGATCTTACCATGTCATAAATGGTTCGATTACATCTTCACGGACTTTCCACTTGCAGTGGTGTTCCGGGAGATGCAAGTTATGAAACCCCTTTCACAACTCATCAGACAATCGCTAAACTTGTAACTCAAATATTCCTTTCTGCAATCGAATTGTAGAAACATAATTTTCTTGTTACAATATTTTCTTCTTCATTTTGAAAACCTTTCGAATGATTTCAAAAGATCCAGACTCACGTCTCATCAAGTAAATATCCATATATCTACTTGAGTCATTTCTGAAGATAGATAAATCCACTACTTGCAACAACATTTATTGGACTACACACATCATAATGTATGATCACCAATATGTTCTTTGCTCGTTCCTTAAGGCCTGTGAACGGTATTTCAGTCACTTCACTTTTCGGAGGAAAGTTGTAAGTGTCAGATGATTCAAAATCAAATGACTTTAAAAACCATCATATTGGAATTTTCCATGCGGGTTTCTCCAATGTGACCAAATGCAGTGCCACACTTGTGTGGTATTCTTTTAGTCTTGCGACATTTAGCGTCAGTGTTATGGATGTATCATATTTCCATCAATATTCATAACATACATCCCATCTAGGATGGAAGCATGGCCCTTCATGTTATTCATAATACTGAACAACAATTGTTGTTTTCATGAACAACTCTTTCGCAACAAACTTTATGCAAAGGGCTAGAGTGTGAAACTCTAAAATGAATTATGAAAGTAAACCCAGAGGTAATGTATTATTTATCAATATTCATAACACACGTTTCATTCATAATGAAAGTATGGCCCTTATGTTATTCATAACACCGAACATTAAAAGTTCTCTTATGAACAACCTTCTTGCAAGATACCTTATGCAAAGGGCTAGAGTGTGAAACTCTAAAATGAATTATGAAAGTAAATACATAGGGAATACACCTATGGAAGGCATAGTAACATTTACTATGTTCCCTGCGTTTATCTAACCTCATTCCTGGCTAGTCTTTCAGGCCATAGTAGTTCTTACATCGAGTTGCAACAGAATGCAATCGAGCGGGTATCTTTGCGATTAACTCACAATACCCAAGAATTAGTGATTAACATGTTTAACCATAATTCCCAAGAACTATATCTTTGACCAGCCTTCTATACATCAAAAACCTGTATGACATTCATACATGAGCTGGATATTCCAGTCTTCTTTCCTTTTGCCATTATACTTCTAACAGTTTCACTTTCAGTATTTCTCCTACTCTCAGAAGAAGCACCCAACTTAAGAGTGGCGTTAGCCCTGGACTTCCTAGGCGTGAAAGTTTCACTAACACCCTTCGGACACTTCCTTTATCTTTAACTTGTCGTTTTATTCACCATCATCATATGACAGGCGTTCTTCTGGATCCCCTCTTATCAGTCTAATGCATAGTAAACACCTTTACTAATAGTTTGCAAACAAACATTGCTTTGGATATCTCATATCTATTAGCCTTTGTGTGTCTCTGAAAATGATTTTCAGATTCCATGAATATCACATAACTATCCAAACTTTCGAAGTTCGGGTCTCATGGAAGCAAACATATTGCACTTTGACTGAAAAGGAATTCTAGCTTTTGGATCGAAGGACGAGAGTCACATGATCCATAGCATTAGCGGGAGAATACTGAAAGCATGCGATATGCCAAAGTCCTTCTCGGCACTCTAGAGGACAATCCTCACATTACGTTACCAACCGTAAAGTTTTAACCAGATATTTAACAGCTATTCAATTTTAATAGGGAAGGTGGAAACGCGAGCCATTATTCTACAACTATTTTGCAAACCACACTTAGACAATGTTCAAAATTAATTGCACTGAGAATTAAACAAGTTAATTCTACAGTGCGCTCCCACTCAAATCAATATCTCTCATAATTGATTGTGAGTTATTCAAGATCCAAATTACAATTCAACGACAAGGATGTATCCATCTCAAGTGACGAGAATTGCAATCGGTAGGCCAACTTGCCAATCACATCTCTATGTGACTCTTGTTCATCTTTCGATGCGTGTGTTCTGAGCTCAGGACTTTCAAGCTAGAACGTCAAGACAACCAAGTGATCTCGCTGCGAGGTCTCAACTCACCCGCCTCACACTTCTCTAATCGTTCGTACCCATGTATCCATGTGATAGCCCGAAGAGATAGGTGCCGTGACGGTGCTACACTTGGGAGAACACTAACTACTTGATATTTTCTGTGAGAGATCACCCTAATAAAAGCGACTACCGCGCAATCAAAAGGGTGCATCATAAGGGATAATCATCTCAGGCAATTCATAATAGCATGATATGGTATAGCCCTTTCTGACGGAGAAGTCTTGCATTTCTTCGTCTTCGGCATTCGCGTTGGTGTTCACCTTCGCGAAGATTGCCACCACCTTGTCGATGCACCAGATAATATTGCTATCTCTATAGCTAATAAAATAAGTGCATTACTGAAGGTTGACACGCAGGTCATTAAAGTGACAATCATATGGCTCCAGCCATCATGCCGAATCATGACACGCAGGTCATGTTAATCAATTTACATTATATAGTCATCTCATACATAATCAAATTATAACGAGCACTGCTATACCACATCACATGCACATGCAAACCATCCTGCAAAACCAAGTTAGATGCCTCTAATCGGTTCATGCAAAATTTTATTTATTCGTGGCTTCTAAGGTTTCGAAACAAACCGAAGCTACCAACGTCCATCATCAATCATGATAATCCAAGTCGCTAGATTAACATTGCGGGGTGTATGAAACACGAGATAATAAAATCTTGAGCCCCATACTAAACTTCGTCATACGCGTGACCCCCGTGAAGATCATATTTGCATTGCCCTTTCGTCTGCGAAACATCCATCTTTCTCAACTATGGTGGAACCCAAAGAACTGTTAGCACTTCGTTGATCCGTCAATCATCATACTCAAGAGCAGCATGAAAGGGTCGCGGATTGCCAGAAGTTTGTGAGATTCCACGATGCCGTCAAGGTCAGGACTACGCAAATTCCAGGGAAACAACAAGAACATCGGGTAACAGATTTCATCTGCTACCCGCACAAATAATTTTCAGCAATAGATCTCATCTACTACCTAATTATATTGTGCAATACCCATACATCTCTATGTATTCTAGATCGCAACCTGAATCTACGCATAACCTGGCTCTTGATGCCACTGTAGGGTAACGCAGCAAAAAACAAAAAATTTCCGACCTACGCACCAGCCCAGGACCACTATGGAGACTGCATACAAGGTTTGATCATTTTCGTTACCGACTCGTAGCGCAGCGGAAGTAGAGTCGATGACGATCGGTGGTGCAGATCCCCGCAGCTAGGATTTACAACTTCCCAACCGCGAGGATGTATACCCTCATCTGCCCCGCGGACAGCCCTCCGGGAGGCGATCGGACAGTCCCCCGGACGGTGTCGCGGACAGCCCTTCGGGAGGACCTCCGAAACTCGGACTGTCACTCGGACAGCCCTTCGGGAGGACCTCCAAAACTCGGAAGGTCACACGGACAGCCCTTCGGGAGGCACTCACGAACTAAGACCGAAACTACGATCTCTCTACAGAGTTGCACACATACGGTGTCATCTATCCGGCAGGGTTTCGCCGTCCAGAACTAGTTCCTGCCGGAACCCAGACAACCTTTCGGCAATACGAAACTATTTCGCTGGGAGGGAGAGAGAATGCCAGATCATGCATGGCTTGTGTATGAGAGCAAGGAATGAGGTTTGGGCAGCCCCCTCACCTCCTATATATAGGAAAACCAAGGGGTAGGATGGGCATTTCAAAAATACCAAAACTTGCTCATGAAGGAAACACTTTCCAAGGGCAAAATGGGAAAGCAAGTGGGCAAGCGGGGCTCCAAGGTGGAGCCCCCTTCTTGGCCGGCCACAACCCTTGTGGGGCCCCCCCAAGGTGGTCCCCATCCATCCATACCTTCTAGAAGCCTTTTGGGAAAATATCCCAAAAGGCACTTTTCCAAAAATATCCCAAAAAGCACTTTCACTATTCACGACGACATTTTTCAGCGTCTGGTCGAACTGAAAATATTTATGTGGGCTTAGAACATTTCCACTACCCACCAAAATAATTTTCAATGCCATCCGGAACAATTCCGGATTAGTGATTTTCATCTGCGAAAAGCATCTGAAGCAGTTTCGGCAGCTCCGGAACATTTCCGGTTTTCATCCCGGAAAATTCCAGAAAGTTTCCAGAATGATTCTGGCATCCTCCAAGAATTATCAGGCATGTGCCAAAACCAATTTTACTTTTTGGTATCCCCTGAAACAACTTTTCAGTTTCACCGGAACTCATCCGGTGACCTCTCTCTTCGGAACTTTTCCGCTGTCTCCGAAAAACTTTTTCCCGGAAACTTTTTCTCAGACTCCCTGTCTAGTATTCAGCAGATAGATGACCCTTAAGCGTGTGACCCTATAGGTTTGGTGAAGCATAGACATGACCCGGAACCCCTTCCGATCAATGATCAACATCGGAGCCGTGGACACCCATATTGACCCCTATACCCACACGAATGAATATTCGAGTGAACCTCCAGTTGTCGTGTGCTATTCCTGTTGCTTCGCGATATGTTACAAATACCCGAGGTGAGACACGTTGGCATCCCCGTGGATCAACACCTTTTCCACTATGCCAGTTACCTCGTTACCGGTATTGTTCTCTTTTCTCGTTCCGTGTTCCGGCATCCCCGTGATCAAATCACAAAGTGTCTGGCCAGACGATGATGGATACCGTAACACTGACAGGGCCCAGAGATATCTCTCCATCGTCGGAGGAGCAAATCCCAATCTTGAGCTATCAAGTTACTTGACACACTTTTCCATGAACCCGTAAGCCGCCGTAATAGCCACCCATTTACGGATGACGTTTAACAAACCCCAAAGTTCATGAAGTAAGCATGAAGAAACTCGATACTCTCATGGTCTAAGGAATCATGCAAACGTTAACCATCTCTGTGTTATTAACCATTAACTTATGACGAATGAATCTCATAGCATAACATCAATTCGGGTCGATTCAACACAAATGTTCTTCTAACATTGTGCCCTCAAAATTGCCGGCATAGCCATGCCCATGATCAGGAAAACAGGATCATCATGCAATACTTGAGCCAGTCTTAGAGGCCAGACTAGGAATACTTTTTACCGTTTATTATCCCACACGTGCATATGAGTCTTCCTCCGAGCCTCGTGGTTATTGTAGACTCGAGAACCATAGCAGTTATAGCATGGAACATAAAACCTAATTATGAATAGGGAAATAATCAATAACATTTATTATTGCCTCTAGGGCATGTCTCCTACAGGGAGCAGCTGGATGATCGACTACCAGAACTGGGAGCCGCCAGATCGCTGGCAGAAGGCGAGCGGCTGGCCCCGAAGGTATTTATGCCGGATGATCTGGAGCCAAAGGCCACCCGAGCCGTTGGCAATCTGCCAGAGCCAACGTGTCAGGAGGGCATTGTTCATGCGTTTAGAGGACATGATCCCGAGGCCGCCCTGGTGTCTAGGCCGATAAATATCGGTCCACCGAACCACATATGGTACTTCTTCTTGTCCCCGGCGCCGGCCCAGAAGAACCGTGCCTGGACAGATCCGATCTCATGATGAAGAGTCTCGGGCAGGCTGTAGAAACTCATAATGAACAAGAGCAGGCTGGATAGGGAAGAGTTAATGAGGACCGTCCTAGCCGCCGTGGAAAGCCAACGGCCTTGCCAGGGCTCAGTCCAGTGTTGAAGCTTGAGCACAGCTGGCCGGAGATCTGCAATGGACAGGCACGAGTCACTGATGGGGATCCCCAAATAAGAAGTGGGGAATACGCCCATCTGACAGTTCATCCTGTCAGCAATACTCTTGCTCATCTCGGGTGAGTATCCCAACACCATCACCTCGCGCTTGTCGAAGTTGATCTTAAGCCCGGACATTTGTTGGAAGCACAACAGGAGGAATTTCAGGTTCGTAATCTCGTCGACGGAACCCTGGACGATGATGATGGTGTCATCCGCATACTGAAGGAGGAACACACCCTGGCCATTGACAAGGTGGGGGACAAGGCCCTAGATGTGGCCCGCGGCCTTAGCCTTATCCAGGATGTACGCCAAGGCATCAACCACCATGCTGAATAGGAAGGGGGAGAAGGGGTCGTCCTGCCTAACCCCACAAAGGGTGGGGAAGTAGGGGACAATCTCCCCATTGATGTTAACCGCGGTCCTGCCGGACGAGACGAGCTACATGACCCGGGTCACCCATCTGTCATCAAACCCCTTCCGAAGAAGCACCTCCCGAAGGAAGGGCCAACTAACCGTGTCGTAGGCCTTGTGGAAGTCGATCTTGAGGAAGACCGCCCTAAGGTGTTTGGCACGGACCTCATGAAGGACCTCGTGGAACACCAGTACCCCATTAAGGATATATCGTCCGCGGATGAAGGCAGACTGGTCCGGGTGAGTGATGCTGTCAGCCAAAGGGGTCACCCTATTGACGTACCCCTTTGCCAATATACGGAAGATGATGACCCACAAGTATAGGGGATCAATCGTAGTCCTTTTGATAAGTAAGAGTGTCGAACCCAACGAGGAGCAGAAGGATATGATAAGCGGTTTTCAGCAAGGTAATTTCTGCAAGCACTGAAATTGTAAGTAGCAAGTAGTTTGATAGCAAGGCAATTTGTAACAAGCAAGTAACGGTAACAATAAGTAAGGTGCAGCAAGGTAGCCCAATCCTTTTGTGGCAAAGGACAGGCCAAAAGTATTTCTTATGATGAGAAAAGTGTTCTTGTGGGTACACGGGAATTTCATCTAGGCACTTTCGTCATGTTGATTTGATTTGTCTTCGCTACTTTGATAATTTGATATGTGGGTGGACCGGTGCTCAGGTGTTGTTCTTACTTGAACTAACAACCTACTTATGATTAACCCCCTCGCAAGCATCCGCAACTACGAGAAAAGTATTAAGACAAAGTCTAACCATAGCATTAAACATGTGGACCTAAATCAGCCCCTTACAGAGTAGCGCATAAACTAGGGTTTAAGTTTCTGTCACTCTCGCAACCCATCATCTAATAACTACTCCACAGTGCATTCCCTTAGGCCCAAGGATGGTGAAGTGTCATGTAGTCGACGTTCACATGACACCACTAAGGGAATCACAACATACATATCATCAAAATATCGTACACATATCAAATTCACATGAGTACTTGCAACATGACTTCTCCCGTGACCTCAAGAATAAAGGTAACTACTCACAAATAATATGCATGCTCAAGATCATAGGTGTATTGAATATCATAATGGATCTGAACATATAATCTTCCACCAAATAAACCATATAGTAATCAACTACGCAAGGTAATCAACACTACTAGTCACCCACAGGTACCAATCTGAGGTTCCAGTACAAAGATTGAACACAAGGGATGAACTAGGGTTTGAGATGAGATGGTGCTGTTGAAGATATTGATGAAGAATGGCCTCCCCAAGATGAGAGGGTTGTTGGTGATGACGATGGCTTCGATTTCCCCCTCCGGGAGGGAAGTTCCCCCGGCGGAATCACTCCGCCGGAGGGCAAAAGTGCTCCTACCCAAGTTCCGCCTCGAGGCGGCGGCGCTTCATCCCGAAAGTCCTCCTCTTATTTTTTTCTAGTTTTTTTGGGAATTTATGCCAGAAGATGGGCTCCGGAGGTGGGCCAGGCTGCCCACCCTCTACCAGGGCGCGCCTGGTAGGGCTGGCGCGCCCTGGTGGAGGGTGGGCACCTGGTGGCCCCCCTCCGGTAGTTTTCTACTCCAGTATTTTTTATTTATTGTATAAAAATCTCCGTAAAGTTTCAGCTTCATTGGAGTTGTGCAGAATAGGTATCTCTGACGTGCTTTTTCGGGGTGCTGAATTCCAGTTGCCGACATTCTCCCTGTTGATGTAAACCTTGCAAATTGTGAGAGAAAAGGCATTAGAATTACTCCCCAAAGCATTATTATGCATAAAAACATTAAAAATAACAGTAGTAAAACATGATGGAAAATGGACGTATCAGAAGATCACATTGATCACCGTAATTGGACGGAACTGGCGAATCTCTCAGGCGTCAGTAATCTTGGGGATCAGGGTGATGATCCCGTAGTTGAGGCGGTGGAGGTCGATGGAGCCTACGTAGAACTCCTCGAACAGGGCCATCACCTCGTGCTTAATGGTTCCCCAGAAGGCCTTGAAGAACTTGACCGGCAGGCCATCGGGGCCCGGGGCGGACGAGGGGTTCATCCCCTTGATGGCCGTCCACACCTCATCCTCGAAAAACGGGGCCGTTAAGGTTGCGTTCTCCTTAGCAGAGACACGTTGGGACTCGGACCAGAAGTCGGACGCCAAGGTCAAGCCACTCCTAGGGGGAGGGGAGAAGAGAGCCTTATAGAAGCCGTCAACATGCTCACGAATATCAGCCGGCCGCTGGAGAAGTGTCTCTCCATCCCATAGCAGGGGGATGGAGTTGCGGCGTCTACAGCCATTCGCGATGGCCTGGAAATAGGCCGTATTGGCGTCCCCCTTGAGGACCCACTTCTGGGTTCCCCGGAGACGCCAATACGCCTCCTCGTCAGTGTATATGGTCGAGAGCTGGTCCTCTAGATCGTATCGAAGCATCCACTCGTCAGGGGAAATGCCCATTGAATCAACTCGCATGTCGAGCGCCTGGATGGCGACGAGAATGGATTTCTTGTGTTCCCGCAAGTCCCGGCCAAGGTTTGCACCCCATCCCTTCATGAACCGCCTAGCTCGCTTGGCACAGAAGTGCCAATGATCCACCGCAGAGGTAGACCGATGGGGGGCTATCCGGGCCTCCGTCCAGCGAGCGCGGACCGCGTCCGCGAAGCCCAACTAGTTAAGCCAGAAGGTTTCAACGTGGAACCGCGGAGGCGGAGGGGGGCGGTCATCCTCCGAGGAGAGGAGTAGCGGGACATGATCCGAGCCAATTCGGGTGATAGCCCGGAGAGAGGCGAGGGGGCATCGGATATCCCACTCCGGGGATACCAGGACGCGATCCAGAACAGAGCACGTCGGGTTGGCCTGGCGGTTGGTCCAAGTGTATCAGGCACCCACCCGCTCTAGCTCCCGAAGACCGAGCTTGGCGATGCAGTCATTGAACATCTGCATCCTAGGGAAGTTGACTAGATCGTTGCTTTTATCCTCCGCAAAGTGGAGGAGGTTGAAATCACCGCCCACCACCAGCAGCAGGGAAGCTGCCGAGACCTTCCTACTAAGCTCCGCGAGGAAGGTCGCAGGACGGCGGTGGTCTGCGGGTCCGTATACTATGATGATCTCCCATTTGAAGTTGAGAGCCCGCTCGAAGATCTCCATACTGACAAAGAACTCGCCCCGGTCCATGCTCCCTACCTCAAAGGAGGCATCCTTGACTCCGAGAAGGATGTCTCCCGAGTGGCCGGTGCTCCCACTAGAAGGGAGCCAGTGCCAGGCGAACAGGTGGGTACTAAGGCGCTCCAGTTCTGACAACGAGAACTCGGTGCGCATGGTTTCTTGAATAGCCACTATGTCGATCCGTTCGTCCCTCATGTACTCGATGAGCTGGCGGCGTCGGCCATATTGACCGAAGCCGTGGATATTCCATAAGAGTGTCCGCATTAGGGCGCCATCGGGGGGCTGCTTGACTCAAGGACACGGGAGGCACTCTGTGCACGGAGTGCAGCAGTACGGGAGCGAGTGCGGCCCCGGATTTTAGCAGCCGCCGTAGGCGGCCGCGAAGAGGGGGGTGGCGTGCTGGGGTTAGAGGATGAGGAGGCGGCTAGGCGAGCGCGGGTCTCGGCCAGCCTTCCGTCCAGGATTTCCCGTGTGCGGATTGCTTCAATCTGAACTAAGGGAGGATCTATTTCCCCCCCTGAAGATGATCGCCGACTCCGCTGCGACCTTCGCTAGGCGGCTAAGCGGAGCGGACTCGAGAGCGGAAAACGAGCAAGTGGAAGAGCTAGCCGGGATGACTGGAGTACCTGGCTCGAGGTCGCGGGACGCCGACCGCAGCTCTGCGCGCTCCGGGATGGGTAGGGCAGGGCTCCCTGGAGGCCGGGCCGCATCAATTCGGGCGCTGTGACAGGACGAAACCACCAGGGTCGAGGTCGACCTACCCCTCCTGGAGTACGCAGCCGTGCGTGGCGGGTGGGGTTGTGCCATCAGTGGAGTGGTCACCACCGAGGGACCCACCACCACGGAGGCAGGCGGGGGGGTGAGGGGCAGGCGGGCGTGAAGCAGCTGGAGAGGAGGTCCGTAGTCGCCGCCCGGGGGTGGTTCACGGGGGGGAGGCAGGCCAGCTCGGTGGGGAGCGAGGATCCGCCTCCACAGCCGGCAGCGGGTTGCCCTGCGTCGAGTCCCGGCCAGCAGACGGGTCGGCCACGGTCGGTGGGGAGCCAGGCGGTCCCGTCAGCAGAGCCGGTGTCACCGAGACAGCCTCAGGCCCAGGAGGGGAGGGCGCTGGCGGGGCCGAGGCAGGGGAGTGGCGGACGAAGCAGGGAGCACCACCAGCCCCACGCTGGAGACGTCACTCCCGTCGCACGTGTGATCCGGAGAGCCCCCATCCCCAAGGGGCATTATAACCGACTCCCGCCGGAAGAATGCATGAGTAGATGATGCCATGGCAGTGACGGGCTAGGTCGGCCGGCTACATGTGGTGATGGAGGTGAGGCGGGCTGCGTGGGATTGATCCAGATGATGTAGGGCTCAACAACATCCGATGATGACTTCACATCAAGGAGACAACCCACAATGCATGGGGCCATGGTGACCAAGGTGACACGGGAAGCGGCGGGGTTGATCCGGGCGAGGTAGGGGGACTCTCGGTATCGAGAGGTGATGTCTACTATGCAACCTTCTTCTTGTAGACTCGTGTTGGGCCTCCAAGCGCAGAGTTTTGTAGGACAGTAGCAAATTTCCCTCAAGTGGATGACCTAAGGTTTATCAATCTGTGGGAGGCATAGGATGAAGATGGTCTCTCTCAAACAACCCTGCAACCAAATAACAAAGAGCGTCTTGTGTCCCCAACACACCCAATACAATAGTAAATTGTATAGGTGCACTAGTTCAGCGAAGAGATGGTGATACAAGTGTAATATGGATAGTAGATATAGGTTTTTGTAATCTGAAAATATAAAAACATCAAGGTAGCAAGTAACAAAAGTGAGCAAAAACGGTATTGCAATGCTTGGAAACAAGGCCTAGGGTCCATACTTTCACTAGTGGAAGTTCTCTCAACAATACTGACATAGTTGAATCATATGTAAATCCCTCACATGCGACAAAGAGTTCACTCCAAAGTCACAAATAGCGGAGAACAAACGAAGAAATTATTGTAGGGTACGAAACGACCTCAAAGTTACTTTTTCCGATCAATCTTATGAGCTATCCCTATAAGTGTCACGAACAGCCCTAGAGTTCATACTAAAATAACACCTTAAGATACACATCAACCAAAACCCTAATGTCACCTAGATACTCCAATGTCACCACGAGTACCCATGGGCTTGATTATACGATATGCATCACACAATTTCAGATTCATCATGTTCAATCCAACACAAAGAACTTCAAAGAGTGCCCCAAAGTTTCTACCGGAGAGTCAAGACGAAAACGTGTGCCAACCCCTATGCATAGATTCCCAAGGTCACGAAACCCGCAAGTTGATCACCAAAACATACATCAAGTGGATCAATAGAACATTCCATTGTCACCACGGATATCCCATCGCAAGACATGCATCAAGTGTTCTCAAATCCTTAAAGACTCAATCCGATAAGAAAACTTCAAAGGGAAAAATCAATTCATCACAAGAAGATAGATAGGGGAAAACTCCATATGATTCATCTATATCAATAAAGCTCACGATACATCAAGATCGTGCCATCTCAAGAACACGAGAGAGAGAGATCAAACACATAGCTACTGGTACATACCCTCAGCCCCGAGGGTGAACTACTCCCTCCTCGTCATGGAGACCGCCGGGATGATGAAGATGGCCTCCGGTGATGGTTTCCCCCTCCGGCAGGGTGCCGGAACGGGCTCCGGATTGGTTTTTCATGACTATAGAGGCTTGTGGCGGCCTCGGGACTCCTCTCCGGTATCTTTTTGCTCTAGTATTTTTTATATTTTCCAAAAATATTCTCCGTAAATTTTCAGCCCATTCCGAGAACTTTTATTTCTGCACAAAAAATGACACCATGGTAGTTCTGCTGAAAATAGTGTCAGTCCGGGTTAGTTCTAATAAAATCATATAAAATTATTGTAAACATGGCATGAATACTTCATAAATTATAGATACGTTGGAGATGTATCAGCATCCCCAAGCTTAATTCCTTCTCGTCCTCGAGTAGGTAAATGATAAAAGAAATAATTTATGAAGTGTGAATGCTAGCAAGTGCACAAGTTTGATCAATGATAATCCCAATCACTTTTTCTAGCATCAATATAAACCATAAACAGTAGCTCATCTCATAAAACTTCTCATGATCAAGTAACAAGCTATTCACATGTTAAAGTATAGACCAGAAAGTTTCTTGAAAACTAACAAACCATATTCCTAGTCATCGAACAATTGCAATTCATCTTATTTTAGGGAAGGGTCTATGTAAGAGCTTTGATTTAGCAAATTCCACATACTCAACTATCATATAGTCTTCCATGATTATTGACACTCAAAGCATATTTTTAGAACAAATAGCATCCATCGAACACAGAGAAAGATAGGGGCTTAATGTTTCGCCTCCCAACTTATTTATCATATAGATAATTGTCAACAATAATAACTCATGATCAAATATATTTGTTTGGATCTATATATGTCTAGATCATTCCCCAACATATGACGCTTGCCAAGAGAAAAAGGCGAAATATAGGAAGTGGTGAAGATCACCATGACTCTTGCATAAAGGTAAGTACTAGAAAGTAAAAAGATAGGCCCTTCGCAGAGGGAAGCAGAGGTTGTCATGCACTTTTTGTTTTTGGATGTGCAAACCCTTAATGCAAAGGAACGTCGCGTTGTATTGCCCTTTGTGATAGCAACCTTTATTATGCAGTCTGTCGCTTTTATTTCTTTACCATCACAAGTTCGTACAACGCTTATTTCCCTTCACTATAAAAGACCATACATATTTAGGAGCAAGTTTTATTGCTTTTTGCACCGATGACAACTTACTTGAAGGATCTTACTCAATCCATAGGTAGGTATAGTGGACTCTCATGACAAAACTGGTTTAAGGGTGTTTGGATGTACAAGTAGTATTTCTACTTGGTGCGTAAGTTTTGGCTAGTATGAGGTGGAAGCAAGCACCACATGTTGGAGGATCCATAACAATATAACTTCTATACAAATATACCCAAACATAACACATTAAGTTGTCTTCCTTGTCCAATTTTAACTATTTTTCTCGAGTTTGAAAATAATTAATGAGCACACAATCATAGAAGATGTCCAAGATAGTATATTTATATGTGGAATCTCTCTTCCTTCAATATTCTTTCATGAATTGTTCAAGTGACCAATGCGGTGTTTGCTAACTTTCAATAAATTTTACCACCTATACTTCTCATATGTGAAGTCATTACTCACCATGGGATAAGTATATGAAGCATATTTAATTTCACATTTATGATATTCAATTCATTCAACCATTTACTCATAGGATATAAGTGAAGCACGAGAGTGAATGACAAACTACTCCAAAAAGATATAAGTGAAGATCAATGAGTAGTCAAAAATTTAAATAACTATGTGAAGACTCTCTCATCTAAGAATTTCGGATCTTAAGTACTTTATTCAAACAGAAAAACAAAATAAAATGACATTCCAAGGATAGCACGTATCATGTGGACGAATAAAACTTTAGGCTCAACATAGGCTAACCGATAATTGTTGAAGAAGAAAGGTGGGATGCGTAGCATCCCCAAGCTTAGATGGTTGAGACTTCTTGAAATATTTACTTGGGGTGCCTTGGGCATCCCCAAGCTTGAGCTTTTGTATCTCGTGCAATCCTCTCATACCACGGTTTCACCTATTCTCAAAAACTTCATCCACACAAAACTCAAAAAGAACTCGTGAGATAGGTTAGTACACATAAGAACAAATCAACACTTGGGTACTGACAAGACAAGTTGCACAATAATTTCAATCATCATCTACAGTTTACTATCATTTCCACGATTTATATCTACCTATATAGGCTATGTAAACTATCGGATAAGTAGATAATAAAACTGTGACAGCAATCTGTCCAAACAGAACAGTCTGTAGAAATCTATTAAACCAGTGTACTTCTGAAATTCGAAAAATTATTAAAGTTTAGGAAGTGCTAAATAATTTATATGACAATACTGTGTAAAAATTTCAGAAACTTTCCACCTTCCAGTAAAATATGAAAATTCAAATACTACAGCAAAAGTTTCTGTTTTTTACACAGCACACATCAAACATGCAATGCAAGCATCCTAAGGCAATTCTTGGAACTTTTTATTGAAGAACAAGATTATAAATAACACCTAACAGAGAAAAACAAAATAAAATTATGCTCCAAGCAAAACTCGTATTATGTAACGAATAAAAATATAGCTCCAAGTAAGATATACCGATAGTGTTGAAGACGAAAGAGGGGATGCCTTCCGGGGCATCCCCAAGCTTAGGCACTTGAGTCTTACTTGGATATTACCTTGGGGTGCCTTGGGAATCCCTAATCTTAGATTCTTGTCACTCCTTATTCTCCTCGTATCGGTGTCTCACCCAAAACTTGAAAACGTCAATCACACAAAACTTAACAGAACTTAGTGAGAAGGGTTAGTGTAATAAAGATAGATCATTCACTTAGGTACTGTAAAGACAAGATTCATAATTGTTACCACATGATACCTACTGTATTCTACCATTCCCACAATTTATATTACTGAATATAAGCTATGGGAACACTAAAACAAGCAAACTATGCATGCAAAACAGAATCTGTCAAAAACAGAACAGTCTGTGAAGATCTGTAGTATAGCCATACTTACCTGTCTCTACAAATTCTGAAAAATTAGTAAAACCTTAAGAATTTGTATATAAAGACTGGGTAAAAATTTCAGATCATTATCACACTCCAGTAAAAAATGAATATTCCTGTACTGGATTCAAAAGTTTCTGTTTTGGTTCAGCATCAATTCTACTCATCTTGTGAGTCATCCCAAAGGCTTTACTTGGCACTTTATTGAAATAAAAGGCACAAAACATGATTAATACAGTAGCTTAATCATGTGAACACACAAAAACAGAAAGTAAAAGTGTTGGGTTGTCTTCCAACAAACACTTTTCTTGAATGCCGTTTAGCTAGGCATGATGATTTCAATGACGCTCACATAGGAATAATAATTGAAACATGCAAAAAGAACATCATGAATCTCATGACAAGCACATTTAAGTCTAACCCACTTCCTATGCATAGGTATTTTGTGAGCAAACAATTTATGGGAGCAAGAATCAACTAGCATAGGAAGGCAAAAGAAGCATAACTTCAAAACTTTGAACACATAGAGAGGAAACTTGATATTATTGCAATTCCTACAAGAATATGTTCCTCCCTCATAATAATTTTCAGTAGCATCATGAAGGAATTTCACAACATAACTATCACATAAAGCATTATCTTCATGATCCACAAGCATAGAAAATTTGTCACTCTCCACATAAGCAATTTTTTTCTCATTCATAATAGTGCGAGCAAACTCAACGGAATAACTATCATGGGGTACTTGATAGGCAAAACCACTTTGAATATTAAAATCATGATAACAAGTTTCATGGTTGTCATTACTCTTTATGGCATACATTTCATCACAATAATCATCATACATAGGAGGCATGCTATCATCATAACAAATTTGCTCATGAAAACTTGGGGGACTAAAAATATCATCTTCATCAAACATAGCGTCCCCAAGCTTGTGGGTTTGCATATCATTAGCATGATGGATATTCAGAGAATTCATACTAGCAATATTGCAATCATGCTCATCATTCAAGGAATTCTCATTAAGTATTTTCATAAATTCCTCCTCTACCAATTGAGCACAATTTTCCAAACCATCATTTTCACGAAAGACATTAAAAAGACGAACCAATTGATGCAACTTAAACTCCATTTTTTTGTAGTTTTCTTTTATAAAACCAAACTAGTGAAAAACAAGAAACTAAAATATTTTAATTGCAAGATCTAAAGATATACCTTCAAGCACTCACCTCCCCGGCAACGGCGCCAGAAAAGAGCTTGATGTCTACTAGGCAACCTTCTTCTTGTAGACTCGTGTTGGGCCTCCAAGCGTAGAGTTTTGTAGGACAGTAGCGAATTTCCCTCAAGTGGATGACCTAAAGTTTATCAATCCGTGGGAGGCATAGGATGAAGATGGTCTCTCTCAAACAACCCTGCAACCAAATAACAAAGAGTCTCTTGTGTCCCCAACACACCCAATACAATAGTAAATTGTATAGGTGCACTAGTTCGGCGAAGAGATGGTGATACAAGTGTAATATGGATAGTAGATATAGGTTTTTGTAATCTGAAAATATAAAAACAGCAAGGTATCAAGTAACAAAAGTGAGCAAAAAGGTATTGCAATGCTTGGAAACAAGGCCTAGGGTCCATACTTTCACTAGTGCAAGTTCTCTCAACAATACTGACATAGTTGAATCATATGTAAATCCCTCACGTGCGACAAAGAGTTCACTCCAAAGTCACAAATAGCGGAGAACAAACGAAGAAATTATTGTAGGGTACGAAACCACCTCAAAGTTACCTTTTCCAATCAATCTTATGAGCTATCCCTTTAAGTGTCACGAACAGCCCTAGAGTTCATACTAAAATAACACCTTAAGATACACATCAACCAAAACCCTAATGTCACCTAGATACTCCAATGTCACCACGAGTACCCATGGGCTTGATTATACGATATGCATCACACAATTTCAGAATCATCATGTTCAATCCAACACAAAGAACTTCAAAGAGTGCCCCAAAGTTTCTACGGGAGAGTCAAGACGAAAACGTGTGCCAACCCCTATGCATAGATTCCCAAGGTCACGGAACCCGCAAGTTGATCACCAAAACATACATCAAGTGGATCAATAGAACATTCCATTGTCACCACGGATATCCCATCGCAAGACATACATCAAGTGTTCTCAAATCCTTAAAGACTCAATCCGATAAGAAAACTTCAATGGGAAAACTCAATTCATCACAAGAAGATAGAGAGGGGAAAGCTCCATATGATTCATCTATATCAATAAAGATCACGATACATCAAGATCGTGCCATCTCAAGAACATGAGAGAGAGAGATCAAACACATAGCTACTGGTACATACGCTCAGCCCCGAGGGTGAACTACTCCCTGCTCGTCATGGAGACCGCCGGGATGATGAAGATAGCCTCCGGTGATGGTTTGCCCCTCCGGCAGGGTGCCGGAACGGGCTCCCGATTGGTTTTTCGTGGCTATAGAGGCTTGCGGCGGCAGAACTCCCGATCTAGGTTTCTTTCTGGGGGTTACGGGATTTATAGGAATACTTGGCGTTGGAATCAAGTCAGGGGGACTCCCGAGGGGCCCACAAGCCAGGGGGGCACGCCCTAGGGGGATGCGCCCCCTAGGCTTGTGGCGGCCTCGGGACTCCTCTCCGGTATATTTTTGCTCTAGTATTTTTTATATTTTCCAAAAATATTCTCCGTAAATTTTCATCCCATTCCGAGAACTTTTATTTCTGCACAAAAAATGACACCATGGTAGTTCTGCTGAAAATAGTGTCAGTCCGGGTTAGTTCTAATAAAATCATACCAAAATCATATAAAATTATTGTAAACATGGCATGAATACTTCATAAATTATAGATACGTTGGAGATTTCTCAGCATCCCCAAGCTTAATTCCTTCTCGTCCTCGAGTAGGTAAATGATAAAAGAAATAATTTATGAAGTGTGAATGCTAGCAAGTGCACAAGTTTGATCAATGATAATCCCAATCACTTTTTCTAGCATCAATATAAACCATAAACAGTAGCTCATCTCATAAAACTTCTCATGATCAAGTAACAAGCTATTCACATGTTAAAGTATAGACCAGAAAGTTTCTTGAAAACTAACAAACCATATTCCTAGTCATCGAACAATTGCAATTCATCTTATTTTAGGGAAGGGTCTATGTAAGAGCTTTGATTTAGCAAATTCCACATACTCAACTATCATATAGTCTTCCATGATTATTGACACTCAAAGCATATTTTTAGAACAAATAGCATCCATCGAACACAGAGAAAGATAGGGGCTTAATGTTTCGCCTCCCAACTTATTTATCATATAGATAATTGTCAACAATAATAACTCATGATCAAATATATTTGTTTGGATATATATGTCTAGATCATTCCCCAACATATGACGCTTGCCAAGAGAAAAAGGCGAAATATAGGAAGTGGTGAAGATCACCATGACTCTTGCATAAAGGTAAGTACTAGAAAGTAAAAGATAGGCCCTTCGCAGAGGGAAGCAGAGGTTGTCATGCACTTTTTGTTTTTGGATGTGCAAACCCTTAATGCAAAGGAACGTCGCGTTGTATTGCCCTTTGTGATAGCAACCTTTATTATGCAGTCTGTCGCTTTTATTTCTTTACCATCACAAGTTCGTACAACGCTTATTTCCCTTCACTATAAAAGACCATACATATTTAGGAGCAATTTTTATTGCTTTTTGCACCGATGACAACTTACTTGAAGGATCTTACTCAATCCATAGGTAGGTATAGTGGACTCTCATGACAAAACTGGTTTAAGGGTGTTTGGATGTACAAGTAGTATTTCTACTTGGTGCGTAAGTTTTGGCTAGTATGAGGTGGAAGCAAGCACCACATGTTGGAGGATCCATAACAATATAACTTCTATACAAATATACCCAAACATAACTCATTAAGTTGTCTTCCTTGTCCAATTTTAACTAATTTTCTCGAGTTTGAAAATAATTAATGAGCACACAATCATAGAAGATGTCCAAGATAGTATATTTATATGTGGAATCTCTCTTCCTTCAATATTCTTTCATGAATTGTTCAAGTGACCAATGCGGTGTTTGCTAACTTTCAATAAATTTTACCACCTATACTTCTCATATGTGAAGTCATTACTCACCATGGGATAAGTATATGAAGCATATTTAATTTCAGATTTATGATATTCAATTCATTCAACCATTTACTCATAGGATATAAGTGAAGCACGAGAGTGAATGACAAACTACTCCAAAAAGATATAAGTGAAGATCAATGAGTAGTCAAAAATTTAAATAACTATGTGAAGACTCTCTCATCTAAGAATTTCGGATCTTAAGTACTTTATTCAAACAGAAAAACAAAATAAAATGACATTCCAAGGATAGCACGTATCATGTGGACGAATAAAACTTTAGGCTCAACATAGGCTAATCGATAATTGTTGATGAAGAAAGGTGGGATGCGTAGCATCCCCAAGCTTAGATGCTTGAGACTTCTTGAAATATTTACTTGGGGTGCCTTGGGCATCCCCAAGCTTGAGCTTTTGTATCTCGTTCAATCCTCTCATACCACGGTTTCACCTATTCTCAAAAACTTCATCCACACAAAACTCAAAAAGAACTCGTGAGATAGGTTAGTACACATAAGAACAAATCAACACTTGGGTACTGACAAGACAAGTTGCAAAATAATTTCAATCATCATCTACAGTTTACTATCATTTCCACGATTTATATCTACCTATATAGGCTATGTAAACTATCGGATAAGTAGATAATAAAACTGTGACAGCAATCTGTCCAAACAGAACAGTCTGTAGCAATCTATTAAACCAGTGTACTTCTGAAATTCGAAAAATTATTAAAGTTTAGGAAGTGCTAAATAATTTATATTACAATACTGTGTAAAAATTTCAGAAACTTTCCACCTTCCAGTAAAATATGAAAATTCAAATACTACAGCAAAAGTTTCTGTTTTTTACACAGCACACATCAAACATGCAATGCAAGCATCCTAAGGCAATTCTTGGAAATTTTTATTGAAGAACAAGATTATAAATAACACCTAACAGAGAAAAACAAAATAAAATGATGCTCCAAGCAAAACTCGTATTATGTAACGAATAAAAATATAGCTCCAAGTAAGATATACCGATAGTGTTGAAGACGAAAGAGGGGATGCCTTCCGGGGCATCCCCAAGCTTAGGCACTTGAGTCTTACTTGGATATTACCTTGGGGTGCCTTGGGAATCCCTAATCTTAGATTCTTGTCACTCCTTATTATCCTCATATCGGTCTCTCACCCAAAACTTGAAAACTTCAATCACACAAAACTTAACGGAACTTTGTGAGAAGGGTTAGTGTAATAAAGAAAGATCATTCACTTAGGTACTGTCAAGACAAGATTCATAATTGTTACCACATGATACCTACTGTATTCTACCATTCCCATAATTTATATTACTGAATATAAGCTATGGGAACACTAAAACAAGCAAACTATGCATGCAAAACAGAATCTGTCAAAAACAGAACAGTCTGTGAAGATCTGTAGTATAGCCATACTTCCCTGTCTCTACAAATTCTGAAAAATTAATAAAACCAGAAGAATTTGTATATAAAGACTGGGTAAAAATTTCAGATCATTATCACGCTCCAGTAAAAAATGAATATTCCTGTACTGGATTCAAAAGTTTCTGTTTTGGTTCGGCATCAATTCTACTCATCTTGTGAGTCATCCCAAAGGCTTTACTTGGCACTTTATTGAAATAAAAGGCACAAAACATGATTAATACAGTAGCTTAATCATGTGAACACACAAAAACAGAAAGTAAAAGTGTTGGGTTGTCTCCCAACAAACACTTTTCTTGAATGCCGTTTAGCAAGGCATGATGATTTCAATGACGCTCACATAGGAATAATAATTGAAACATGCAAAAAGAGCATCATGAATCTCATGACAAGCACATTTAAGTCTAACCCAATTCTTATGCATAGGTATTTTGTGAGCAAACAATTTATGGGAGCAAGAATCAACTAGCATAGGAAGGCAAAACAAGCATAACTTCAAAACTTTGAACACATAGAGAGGAAACTTGGTATTATTGCAATTCCTACAAGAATATGTTCCTCCCTCATAATAATTTTCAGTAGCATCATGAAGGAATTTCACAACATAACTATCACATAAAGCATTATCTTCATGATCCACAAGCATAGAAAATTTGTCACTCTCCACATAAGCAATTTTCTTCTCATTCATAATAGTGGGAGCAAACTCAACGAAATAACTATCATGGGGTACTTGATAGACAAAACCACTTTGAATATTAAAATCATGATAACAAGTTTCATGGTTGTCATTACTCTTTATGGCATACATTTCATCACAATAATCATCATACATAGGAGGCATGCTATCATCATAACAAATTTGCTCATGAAAACTTGGGGGACTAAAAATACCATCTTCATCAAACATAGCTTCCCCAAGCTTGTGGGTTTGCATATCATTAGCATGATGGATATTCAGAGAATTCAGACTAGCAATATTGCAATCATGCTCATCATTCAAGGAATTCTCATTAAGTATTTTTATAAATTCCTCCTCTACCAATTGAGCACAATTTTCCAAACCATCATTTTCACGAAAGACATTAAAAAGACGAACCAATTGATGCAACTTAAACTCCATTTTTTTGTAGTTTTCTTTTATAAAACCAAACTAGTGAAAAACAAGAAACTAAAAGATTTTAATTGCAAGATGTAAAGATATACCTTCAAGCACTCACCTCCCCGGCAACGGCGCCAGAAAAGAGCTTGATGTCTACTAGGCAACCTTCTTCTTGTAGACTCGTGTTGGGCCTCCAAGCGTATAGTTTTGTAGGACAGTAGCGAATTTCCCTCAAGTGGATGACCTAAAGTTTATCAATCCGTGGTAGGCATAGGATGAAGATGGTCTCTCTCAAACAACCCTACAACCAAATGACAAAGAGTCTCTTGTGTCCCCAACACACCCAATACAATAGTAAATTGTATAGGTGCACTAGTTCGGCGAAGAGATGGTGATACAAGTGTAATATGGATAGTAGATATAGGTTTTTGTAATCTGAAAATATAAAAACAGCAAGGTAGCAAGTAACAAAAGTGAGCAAAAACGGTATTGCAATGCTTGGAAACAAGGCCTAGGGTCCATACTTTCACTAGTGCAAGTTCTCTCAACAATACTGACATAGTTGAATCATATGTAAATCCCTCACGTGCGACAAAGAGTTCACTCCAAAGTCACAAATAGCGGAGAACAAACGAAGAAATTATTGTAGGGTATGAAACCACCTCAAAGCTACCTTTTCCGATCAATCTTATGAGCTATCCCTATAAGTGTCACGAACAGCCCTAGAGTTCATACTAAAATAACACCTTAAGATACACATCAACCAAAACCCTAATGTCACCTAGATACTCCAATGTCACCACGAGTACCCAAGGGCTTGATTATACGATATGCATCACACAATTTCAGATTCATCATGTTCAATCCAACACAAAGGACTTCCAAGAGTGCCCCAAAGTTTCTACGGGAGAGTCAAGACGAAAACGTGTGCCAACCCCTATGCATAGATTCCCAAGGTCACGGAACCCGCAAGTTGATCACCAAAACATACATCAAGTGGATCAATAGAACATTCCATTGTCACCACGGATATCCCATCGCAAGACATACATCAAGTGTTCTCAAATCCTTAAAGACTCAATCCGATAAGAAAACTTCAAAGGGAAAACTCAATTCATCACAAGAAGATAGAGAGGGGAAAACTCCATATGATTCATCTATATCAATAAAGCTCACGATACATCAAGATCGTGCCATCTCAAGAACATGAGAGAGAGAGATCAAACACATAGCTACTGGTACATACCCTCAGCCCCGAGGGTGAACTACTCCCTGCTCGTCATGGAGACCGCCGGGATGATGAAGATGGCCTCCGGTGATGGTTTCCCCCTCCGGCAGGGTGCCGGAACGGGCTCCCGATTGGTTTTTCGTGGCTATAGAGGCTTGCGGCGGCGGAACTCCCGATCTAGGTTTCTTTCTGGGGGTTACGGGATTTATAGGAATACTTGGCGTTGGAATCAAGTCAGGGGGACTCCCGAGGGGCCCACAAGCCAGGGGGACACGCCCTAGGGGGATGCGCCCCCTAGGCTTGTGGCGGCCTCGGGACTCCTCTCCGGTATCTTTTAGCTCTAGTATTTTTTATATTTTCCAAAAATATTCTCCGTAAATTTTCAGCCCATTCCGAGAACTTTTATTTCTGCACAAAAAATGACACCATGGTAGTTCTGCTGAAAATAGTGTCAGTCCGGGTTAGTTCTAATAAAATCATACCAAAATCATATAAAATTATTGTAAACATGGCATGAATACTTCATAAATTATAGATACGTTGGAGATGTATCAGCATCCCCAAGCTTAATTCCTTCTCGTCCTCGAGTAGGTAAATGATAAAAGAAATAATTTATGAAGTGTGAATGCTAGCAAGTGCACAAGTTTGATCAATGATAATCCCAATCACTTTTTCTAGCATCGATATAAACCATAAACAGTAGCTCATCTCATAAAACTTCTCATGATCAAGTAACAAGCTATTCACATGTTAAAGTATAGACCAGAAAGTTTCTTGAAAACTAACAAACCATATTCCTAGTCATCGAACAATTGCAATTCATCTTATTTTCAGGAAGGGTCTATGTAAGAGCTTTGATTTAGCAAATTCCACATACTCAACTATCATATAGTCTTCCATGATTATTGACACTCAAAGCATATTTTTAGAACAAATAGCATCCATCGAACACAGAGAAAGATAGGGCCGGGGCTTAATGTTTCGCCTCCCAACTTATTTATCATATAGATAATTGTCAACAATAATAATTCATGATCAAATATATTTGTTTGGATAGATATGTCTAGATCATTCCCCAACATATGACGCTTGCCAAGAGAAAAAGGCGAAATATAGGAAGTGGTGAAGATCACCATGACTCTTGCATAAAGGTAAGTACTAGAAAGTAAAAGATAGGCCCTTCGCAGAGGGAAGCAGAGGTTGTCATGCACTTTTTGTTTTTGGATGTGCAAACCCTTAATGCAAAGGAACGTCGCGTTATATTGCCCTTTGTGATAGCAACCTTTATTATGCAGTCTGTCGCTTTTATTTCTTTACCATCACAAGTTCGTACAACGCTTATTTCCCTTCACTATAAAACACCATACATATTTAGGAGCAATTTTTATTGCTTTTTGCACCGATGACAACTTACTTGAAGGATCTTACTCAATCCATAGGTAGGTATAGTGGACTCTCATGACAAAACTGGTTTAAGGGTGTTTGGATGTACAAGTAGTATTTCTACTTGGTGCGTAAGTTTTGGCTAGTATGAGGTGGAAGCAAGCACCACATGTTGGAGGATCCATAACAATATAACTTCTATACAAATATACCCAAACATAACTCATTAAGTTGTCTTCCTTGTCCAATTTTAACTAATTTTCTCGAGTTTGAAAATAATTAATGAGCACACAATCATAGAAGATGTCCAAGATAGTATATTTATATGTGGAATCTCTCTTCCTTCAATATTCTTTCATGAATTGTTCAAGTGACCAATGCGGTGCTTGCTAACTTTCAATAAATTTTACCTCCTATACTTCTCATATGTGAAGTCATTACTCACCATGGGATAAGTATATGAAGCATATTTAATTTCATATTTATGATATTCAATTCATTCAACCATTTACTCATAGGATATAAATGAAGCACGAGAGTGAATGACAAACTACTCCAAAAAGATATAAGTGAAGATCAATGAGTAGTCAAAAATTTAAATAACTGTGTGAAGACTCTCTCATCTAAGAATTTTGGATCTTAAGTACTTTATTCAAACAGAAAAACAAAATAAAATGACATTCCAAGGATAGCACGTATCATGTGGACGAATAAAACTTTAGGCTCAACATAGGCTAACCGATAATTGTTGATGAAGAAAGGTGGGATGCGTAGCATCCCCAAGCTTAGATGCTTGAGACTTCTTGAAATATTTACTTGGGGTGCCTTGGGCATCCCCAAGCTTGAGCTTTTGTATCTCGTTCAATCCTCTCATACCACGGTTTCACCTATTCTCAAAAACTTCATCCACACAAAACTCAAAAAGAACTCGTGAGATAGGTTAGTACACATAAGAACAAATCAACACTTGGGTACTGACAAGACAAGTTGCACAATAATTTCAATCATCATCTACAGTTTACTATCATTTCCACAATTTATATCTACCTATATAGGCTATGGAAACTATCGGATAAGTAGATAATAAAACTGTGACAGCAATCTGTCCAAACAGAACAGTCTGTAGCAATCTATTAAACCAGTGTACTTCTGAAATTCGAAAAATTATTAAAGTTTAGGAATTGCTAAATAATTTATATGACAATACTGTGTAAAAATTTCAGAAACTTTCCACCTTCCAGTAAAATATGAAAATTCAAATACTACAGCAAAAGTTTCTGTTTTTTACACAGCACACATCAAACATGCAATGCAAGCATCCTAAGGCAATTCTTGGAAATTTTTATTGAAGAACAAGATTATAAATAACACCTAACAGAGAAAAACAAAATAAAATGATGCTCCAAGCAAAACTCGTATTATGTAACGAATAAAAATATAGCTCCAAGTAAGATATACCGATAGTGTTGAAGACGAAAGAGGGGATGCCTTCCGGGGCATCCCCAAGCTTAGGCACTTGAGTCTTACTTGGATATTACCTTGGGGTGCCTTGGGAATCCCTAATCTTAGATTCTTGTCACTCCTTATTCTCCTCATATCGGTGTCTCACCCAAAACTTGAAAACGTCAATCACACAAAACTTAACGGAACTTTGTGAGAAGGGTTAGTGTAATAAAGATAGATCATTCACTTAGGTACTGTCAAGACAAGATTCATAATTGTTATCACATGATACTTACTGTATTCTACCATTCCCATAATTTATATTACTGAATATAAGCTATGGGAACACTAAAACAAGCAAACTATGCATGCAAAACAGAATCTGTCAAAAACAGAACAGTCTGTGAAGATCTGTAGTATAGCCATACTTCCCTGTCTCTACAAATTCTGAAAAATTATTAAAACCATAAGAATTTGTATATAAAGACTGGGTAAAAAATTCAGATCATTATCACGCTCCAGTAAAAAATGAATATTCCTGTACTGGATTCAAAAGTTTCTGTTTTGGTTCAGCATCAATTCTACTCATCTTGTGAGTCATCCCAAAGGCTTTACTTGGCACTTTATTGAAATAAAAGGCACAAAACATGATTAATACATTAGCTTAATCATGTGAACACACAAAAACAGAAAGTAAAAGTGTTGGGTTGTCTCCCAACAAACACTTTTCTTGAATGCCGTTTAGCAAGGCATGATGATTTCAATGACGCTCACATAGGAATAATAATTGAAACATGCAAAAAGAGCATCATGAATCTCATGACAAGCACATTTAAGTCTAACCCACTTCTTATGCATAGGTATTTTGTGAGCAAACAATTTATGGGAGCAAGAATCAACTAGCATAGGAAGGCAAAACAATCATAACTTCAAAACTTTGAACACATAGAGAGGAAACTTGATATTATTGCAATTCCTACAAGAATATGTTCCTCCCTCATAATAATTTTCAGTAGCATCATGAAGGAATTTCACAACATAACTATCACATAAAGCATTATCTTCATGATCCACAAGCATAGAAAATTTGTCACTCTCCACATAAGCAATTTTCTTCTCATTCATAATAGTGGGAGCAAACTCAACGAAATAACTATCATGGGGTACTTGATAGGCAAAACCACTTTGAATATTAAAATCATGATAACAAGTTTCATGGTTGTCATTACTCTTTATGGCATACATTTCATCACAATAATCATCATACATAGGAGGCATGCTATCATCATAACAAATTTGCTCATGAAAACTTGGGGGACTAAAAATATCATCTTCATCAAACATAGCATCCCCAAGCTTGTGGGTTTGCATATCATTAGCATGATGGATATTCAGAGAATTCATACTAGCAATATTGCAATCATGCTCATCATTCAAGGAATTCTCATTAAGTATTTTCATAAATTCCTCCTCTACCAATTGAGCACAATTTTCCAAACCATCATTTTCACGAAAGACATTAAAAAGACGAACCAATTGATGCAACTTAAACTCCATTTTTTTGTAGTTTTCTTTTATAAAACCAAACTAGTGAAAAACAAGAAACTAAAAGATTTTAATTGCAAGATCTAAAGATGTACCTTCAAGCACTCACCTCCCTGGCAACGGCGCCAGAAAAGAGCTTGATGTCTACTAGGCAACCTTCTTCTTGTAGACTCGTGTTGGGCCTCCAAGCGTAGAGTTTTGTAGGACAGTAGCGAATTTCCCTCAAGTGGATGACCTAAAGTTTATCAATCCGTGGGAGGCATAGGATGAAGATGGTCTCTCTCAAACAACCCTGCAACCAAATAACAAAGAGTCTCTTGTGTCCCCAACACACCCAATACAATAGTAAATTGTATAGGTGCACTAGTTCGGCGAAGAGATGGTGATACAAGTGTAATATGGATAGTAGATATAGGTTTTTGTAATCTGAAAATATAAAAACAGCAAGGTAGCAAGTAACAAAAGTGAGCAAAAACGGTATTGCAATGCTTGGAAACAAGGCCTAGGGTCCATACTTTCACTAGTGCAAGTTCTCTCAACAATACTGACATAGTTGAATCATATGTAAATCCCTCACGTGCGACAAAGAGTTCACTCCAAAGTCACAAATAGCGGAGAACAAACGAAGAAATTATTGTAGGGTACGAAACCACCTCAAAGTTACCTTTTGCAATCAATTTTATGAGCTATCCCTATAAGTGTCACGAACAGCCCTAGAGTTCATACTAAAATAACACCTTAAGATACACATCAACCAAAACCCTAATGTCACCTAGATACTCCAATGTCACCACGAGTACCCATGGGCTTGATTATACGATATGCATCACACAATTTCAGATTCATCATGTTCAATCCAACACAAAGAACTTCAAAGAGTGCCCCAAAGTTTCTACCGGAGAGTCAAGACGAAAACGTGTGCCAACCCCTATGCATAGATTCCCAAGGTCACGGAACCCGCAAGTTGATCACCAAAACATACATCAAGTGGATCAATAGAACATTCCATTGTCACCATGGATATCCCATCGCAAGACATACATCAAGTGTTCTCAAATCCTTAAAGACTCAATCCGATAAGAAAACTTCAAAGGGAAAACTCAATTCATCACAAGAAGATAGAGAGGGGAAAACTCCATATGATTCATCTATATCAATAAAGCTCACGATACATCAAGATCGTGCCATCTCAAGAACATGAGAGAGAGAGAGAGAGATCAAACACATAGCTACTGGTAAATACCCTCAGCCCCGAGGGTGAACTACTCCCTGCTCGTCATGGAGACCGCCGGGATGATGAAGATGGCCTCCGGTGATGGTTTGCCCCTCCGGCAGGGTGCCGGAACGGGCTCCCGATTCGTTTTTCGTGGCTATAGAGGCTTGCGGCGGCGGAACTCCCGATCTAGGTTTCTTTCTGGGGGTTACGGGATTTATAGGAATACTTGGCGTTGGAATCAAGTCAGGGGGACTCCCGAGGGGCCCACAAGCCAGGGGGGCGCGCCCTAGGGGGATGCGCCCCCTAGGCTTGTGGCGGCCTCGGGACTCCTCTCCGGTATCTTTTTGCTCTAGTATTTTTTATATTTTCCAAAAATATTCTCCGTAAATTTTCAGCCCATTCCGAGAACTTTTATTTCTGCACAAAAAATGACACCATGGTAGTTCTGCTGAAAATAGTGTCAGTCCGGGTTAGTTCTAATAAAATCATATAAAATTATTGTAAACATGGCATGAATACTTCATAAATTATAGATACGTTGGAGATGTATCAGCATCCCCAAGCTTAATTCCTTCTCGTCCTCGAGTAGGTAAATGATAAAAGAAATAATTTATGAAGTGTGAATGCTAGCAAGTGCACAAGTTTGATCAATGATAATCCCAATCACTTTTTCTAGCATCAATATAAACCATAAATAGTAGCTCATCTCATAAAACTTCTCATGATCAAGTAACAAGCTATTCACATGTTAAAGTATAGACCAGAAAGTTTCTTGAAAACTAACAAACCATATTCCTAGTCATCGAACAATTGCAATTCATCTTATTTTCAGGAAGGGTCTATGTAAGAGCTTTGATTTAGCAAATTCCACATACTCAACTATCATATAGTCTTCCATGATTATTGACACTCAAAGCATATTTTTAGAACAAATAGCATCCATCGAACACAGAGAAAGATAGGGGCTTAATGTTTCGCCTCCCAACTTATTTATCATATAGATAATTGTCAACAATAATAATTCATGATCAAATATATTTGTTTGGATATATATGTCTAGATCATTCCCCAACATATGACGCTTGCCAAGAGAAAAAGGCGAAATATAGGAAGTGGTGAAGATCACCATGACTCTTGCATAAAGGTAAGTACTAGAAAGTAAAAGATAGGCCCTTCGCAGAGGGAAGCAGAGGTTGTCATGCACTTTTTGTTTTTGGATGTGCAAACCCTTAATGCAAAGGAACGTCGCGTTGTATTGCCCTTTGTGATAGCAACCTTTATTATGCAGTCTGTCGCTTTTATTTCTTTACCATCACAAGTTCGTACAACGCTTATTTCCCTTCACTATAAAAGACCATACATATTTAGGAGCAATTTTTATTGCTTTTTGCACCGATGACAACTTACTTGAAGGATCTTACTCAATCCATAGGTAGGTATAGTGGACTCTCATGACAAAACTGGTTTAAGGGTGTTTGGATGTACAAGTAGTATTTCTACTTGGTGCGTAAGTTTTGGCTAGTATGAGGTGGAAGCAAGCACCACATGTTGGAGGATCCATAACAATATAACTTCTATACAAATATACCCAAACATAACTCATTAAGTTGTCTTCCTTGTACAATTTTAACTAATTTTCTCGAGTTTGAAAAATAATTAATGAGCACACAATCATAGAACATGTCCAAGATAGTATATTTATATGTGGAATCTCTCTTCCTTCAATATTCTTTCATGAATTGTTCAAGTGACCAATGCGGTGTTTGCTAACTTTCAATAAATTTTACCACCTATACTTCTCATATGTGAAGTCATTACTCACCATGGGATAAGTATATGAAGCATATTTAATTTCAGATTTATGATATTCAATTCATTCAACCATTTACTCATAGGATATAAGTGAAGCACGAGAGTGAATGACAAACTACTCCAAAAAGATATAAGTGAAGATCAATGAGTAGTCAAAAATTTAAATAACTATGTGAAGACTCTCTCATCTAAGAATTTCGGATCTTAAGTACTCTATTCAAACAGAAAAACAAAATAAAATGACATTCCAAGGATAGCACGTATCATGTGGACGAATAAAACTTTAGGCTCAACATAGGCTAACCGATAATTGTTGATGAAGAAAGGTGGGATGCGTAGCATCCCCAAGCTTAGATGCTTGAGACTTCTTGAAATATTTACTTGGGGTGCCTTGGGCATCCCCAAGCTTGAGCTTTTGTATCTCGTTCAATCCTCTCATACCACGGTTTCACCTATTCTCAAAAACTTCATCCACACAAAACTCAAAAAGAACTCGTGAGATAGGTTAGTACACATAAGAACAAATCAACACTTGGGTACTTACAAGACAAGTTGCACAATAATTTCAATCATCATCTACAGTTTACTATCATTTCCACGATTTATATATACCTATATAGGCTATGGAAACTATCGGATAAGTAGATAATAAAACTGTGACAGCAATCTGTCCAAACAGAACAGTCTGTAGCAATCTATTAAACCAGTGTACTTCTGAAATTCGAAAAATTATTAAAGTTTAGGAAGTGCTAAATAATTTATATGAAAATACTGTGTAAAAAATTTCAGAAACTTTCCACCTTCCAGTAAAATATGAAAATTCAAATACTACAGCAAAAGTTTCTGTTTTTTACACAGCACACATCAAACATGCAATGCAAGCATCCTAAGGCAATTCTTGGAACTTTTTATTGATGAACAAGATTATAAATAACACCTAACAGAGAAAAACAAAATAAAATGATGCTCCAAGCAAAACTCGTATTATGTAACGAATAAAAATATAGCTCCAAGTAAGATATACCGATAGTGTTGAAGACGAAAGAGGGGATGCCTTCCGGGGCATCCCCAAGCTTAGGCACTTGAGTCTTACTTGGATATTACCTTGGGGTGCCTTGGGAATCCCTAATCTTAGATTCTTGTAACTCCTTATTCTCCTCATATCGGTGTCTCACCCAAAACTTGAAAACGTCAATCACACAAAACTTAACAGAACTTAGTGAGAAGGGTTAGTGTAATAAAGATAGATCATTCACTTAGGTACTGTCAAGACAAGATTCATAATTGTTACCACATGATACCTACTGTATTCTACCATTCCCATAATTTATATTACTAAATATAAGCTATGGGAACACTAAAACAAGCAAACTATGCATGCAAAACAGAATCTGTCAAAAACAGAACAGTCTGTGAAGATCTGTAGTATAGCCATACTTCCCTGTCTCTACAAATTCTGAAAAATTAGTAAAACCAGAAGAATTTGTATATAAAGACTGGGTAAAAATTTCAGATCATTATCACGCTCCAGTAAAAAATTAATATTCCTGTACTGGATTCAAAAGTTTCTGTTTTCGTTCAGCATCAATTCTACTCATCTTGTGAGTCATCCCAAAGGCTTTACTTGGCACTTTATTGAAATAAAAGGCACAAAACATGATTAATACAGTAGCTTAATCATGTGAACACACAAAAACAGAAAGTAAAAGTGTTGGGTTGTCTCCCAACAAACACTTTACTTGAATGCCGTTTAGCAAGGCATGATGATTTCAATGACGCTCACATAGGAATAATAATTGAAACATGCAAAAAGAACATCATGAATCTCATGACAAGCACATTTAAGTCTAACCCACTTCCTATGCATAGGTATTTTGTGAGCAAACAATTTATGGGAGCAAGAATCAACTAGCATAGGAAGGCAAAACAAGCATAACTTCAAAACTTTGAACACATAGAGAGGAAACTTGATATTATTGCAATTCCTACAAGAATATGTTCCTCCCTCATAATAATTTTCAGTAGCATCATGAAGGAATTTCACAACATAACTATCACATAAAGCATTATCTTCATGATCCACAAGCATAGAAAATTTGTCACTCTCCACATAAGCAATTTTCTTCTCATTCATAATAGTGGGAGCAAACTCAACGAAATAACTATCATGGGGTACTTGATAGACAAAACCACTTTGAATATTAAAATCATGATAACAAGTTTCATGGTTGTCATTACTCTTTATGGCATACATTTCATCACAATAATCATCATACATAGGAGGCATGCTATCATCATAACAAATTTGCTCATGAAAACTTGGGGGACTAAAAATATCATCTTCATCAAACATAGCATCCCCAAGCTTGTGGGTTTGAATATCATTAGCATGATGGATATTCAGAGAATTCATACTAGCAATATTGCAATCATGCTCATCATTCAAGGAATTCTCATTAAGTATTTTCATAAATTCCTCCTCTACCAATTGAGCACAATTTTCCAAACCATCATTTTCACGAAAGACATTAAAAAGACGAACCAATTGATGCAACTTAAACTCCATTTTTTTGTAGTTTTCTTTTATAAAACCAAACTAGTGGAAAACAAGAAACTAAAAGATTTTAATTGCAAGATCTAAAGATATACCTTCAAGCACTCACCTCCCCGGCAACGGCGCCAGAAAAGAGCTTGATGTCTACTAGGCAACCTTCTTCTTGTAGACTCGTGTTGGGCCTCCAAGCGTAGAGTTTTGTAGGACAGTAGCGAATTTCCCTCAAGTGGATGACCTAAAGTTTATCAATCCGTGGGAGGCATAGGATGAAGATGGTCTCTCTCAAACAACCCTGCAACCAAATAACAAAGAGTCTCTTGTGTCCCCAACACACCCAATACAATAGTAAATTGTATAGGTGCACTAGTTCGGCGAAGAGATGGTGATACAAGTGTAATATAGATAGTAGATATAGGTTTTTGTAATCTGAAAATATAAAAACAGAAAGGTAGCAAGTAACAAAAGTGAGCAAAAACGGTATTGCAATGCTTGGAAACAAGGCCTAGGGTCCATACTTTCACTAGTGCAAGTTCTCTCAAAAATACTGACATAGTTGAATCATATGTAAATCCCTCACGTGCGACAAAGAGTTCACACCAAAGTCACAAATAGCGGAGAACAAACGAAGAAATTATTGTAGGGTACGAAACCACCTCAAAGTTACCTTTTCCGATCAATCTTATGAGCTATCCCTATAAGTGTCACGAACAGCCCTAGAGTTCATACTAAAATAACACCTTAAGATACACATCAACCAAAACCCTAATGTCACCTAGATACTCCAATGTCACCACGAGTACCCGTGGGCTTGATTATACGATATGCATCACACAATTTCAGATTCATCATGTTCAATCCAACACAAAGAACTTCAAAGAGTGCCCCAAAGTTTCTACCGGAGAGTCAAGACGAAAACGTGTGCCAACCCCTATGCATAGATTCCCAAGGTCACGGAACCCGCAAGTTGATCACCAAAACATACATCAAGTGGATCAATAGAACATCCCATTGTCACCACGGATATCCCATCGCAAGACATACATCAAGTGTTCTCAAATCCTTAAAGACTCAATCCGATAAGAAAAATTCAAAGGGAAAACTCAATTCATCACAAGAAGATAGAGAGGGGAAAACTCCATGTGATTCATCTATATCAATAAAGCTTGAGATACATCAAGATCGTGCCATCTCAAGAACACGAGAGAGAGAGATCAAACACATAGCTACTGGTACATACCCTCAGCCCCGAGGGTGAACTACTCCCTCCTCGTCATGGAGACCGCCGGGATGATGAAGATGGCCTCCGGTGATGGTTTCCCCCTCCGGCAGCGTGCCGGAACGGGCTCCCGATTTGTTTTTCGTGGCTATAGAGGCTTGCGGCGACGGAACTCCCGATCTAGGTTTCTTTCTGGGGGTTACGGGATTTATAGGAATACTTGGCATTGGAATCAAGTCAGGGGGACTCCCGAGGGGCCCATAAGCCAGGGGGCGCGCATCCCCCTAGGCTTGTGGTGGCCTCGGGACTCCTCTCCAGTATCTTTTTGCTCCAGTATTTTTTATATTTTCCAAAAATATTCTCCGTAAATTTTCAGCTCATTCCGAGAACTTTTATTTCTGCACAAAAAATGACACCATGGTAGTTCTGCTGAAAACAGCGTCAGTCCGGGTTAGTTCTATTAAAATCATACCAAAATCATATAAAATTATTGTAAACATGGCATGAATACTTCATAAATTATAGATACGTTGGAGACGTATCAAGAGGGAAGTGGATTGGAGGAAGAGGAGCAGCGGCAAGGCAGATGAGTTGTGGCAAAGATTCGGGTGAGAAGCGCTCGATAATGATAAAAAGGGAGGCGAGAGGAGGGAGGAGAGTCGTTTATAATGCCCCTTGAGGTCACCACTAAATTTTTAGCAAGGTGTCCGGTCAATGGTGTGTCATCCCTCATGGGCCGAACTTGGCAACCGATCTATGATGGCGATCTATCAGTGGTATGGCCACCTAAGCAAAAGGGTGAACTACAATCATTGGCCAGTCATCTAGTGGTCCGTCGGTGTTGAGTAACCTACATAGCCATCGATGTTTCAGTATACTTATCGATCGTTGTTATCTTGTCAGTGCGACTGTCGCCATTGAAAAATGGTCACTAACCAGTTAGTGTTGATGCGTCAACCGTAACGTTATTTGTAATAGTGATCCTTCTCAACAGTCAAAAGTACATCTAGATAGTAGTTTGCCAAATGTGGCAAGTTATGTCGTGTATGGACTAATGGCATGAGAAAATAGACAAGCAACCATTAAATATGGACAAGTATATTTTTATGAACAAAGAACAAATGAGCAATAAAGCATGTGCAAATTATGAAACAAGTGAAAAAAATATTTTTTTAGTTTTCCTAACTTGGTACCTAATTAAACTATATGATATACGGAACATTGTTGCGGAGTCGGTCGCAGTATATTTCAATATAATTTGGTTTTTGAAACATGAATATATGAATACTTGCTATATGAATTAAACCTAAAAATAATATCATATATTGTATTTGATCATTGTATATTTTAAAAATAGCTATGAATAATATGAGAAGAATAATATAGTGAAAAAAATTTCCCAAGCGTGTTGTGGTGGTCTTTTGATAAGATGACACTAGTAGAAAACATGGCTTTGGTTGAGGCCAGGATAAGGGCATTAATCTCTGTTCACTTACGAACCGGGACCAAAGGGTGCATCAGTCCCGGTTCGTGAGGCCAGGGCACCGGCCGGGCCTCGGGGGCCATTGGTCCCGGTTCGTCTGACACTTTTGGTCCCGGTTCTAGACACGAACCGGGACCAATGGGCCTCGCTCCTGGCCCAGCACCTTTAGTCCCGGTTGGTGGCTCGAACCGGGACCAAAGGTCAGTCTTCTGTCCCGGTTCTAGCCACCAACCGGGACTAAAGATAAGCCTATATATACCCCCACCCCTGCCCGCTCACTCTGTTTTTTGGCCGGCCGGTGTGTGCAGGTGTGTGTTGCTCTAGCTCTCACCTCCTATGCACATGAGGTGTTCGATGAAATGCCCGAGCCACACTTAAGCTTTCTCCTCTCCAAGATCGACCTCCAAGCTCCATTTTCCTCAAGATTTGTCTAGGTTTGGCGGTTCGTCCTGTCCCGTCCCCGTCCTCACCGCCGTCGATCGCCCGCGCCGATCTCGTCGCCGGCACCACCGTGGTGAGCCTCTTGTTCTTATATTCTTTCTAAAAGAAAAAAAATATTACTTGTATGATTTAGATAGATACTTGTACAATTTTCTTACTTTTTTATTGTTTGTTATTATATAGTGCCATGGTTTTGGTATCCGCCCCCGTCGGCCCTCGTCCTCTCTATGATTTGGATGTGGTATATTATCTTTTATAACTATTTGTTTCATTTAGTGTTTATGACAATTATGCCGACCAACATGACATAGATGTTTTTATCTAGGAGGTATGTGAACCGGAAATTCGAACCGACCCTCTTGTCGAGAGGTTAAATTTAGTTGAAAAAGAAAACAATTACTTGAAGAAAAAATTGAAAAGAATTGAGGAGGAGAAGATGGAATTGGAGTTGCATGTTGCTGATGTCGTCGAAGATCACAAGATCAAGATGGATGCAATGCGCTTGAAGATTAGAAAGATTAGAAAATATGCCATTCATACCGAGGCTTGGTATCATTATGCTGTTGGATCAATTGGTACCTTAGTTGCGGTTATGATTGCATTTGTTGTTGCATTTAAATGTTTTACATAGTTTCAATGTATGTTTTAATTAGATGCTCTAGATAGCTATATGTTGTTCAATGAGAACTATGTATGAACTTTATGTATTTATTTTGGTCACTACTGTACTTTGGTTTTAATGTGATGATGAACTTCTATTAATTTTCTCACTTCCCTATTCATGATGTTCTGTAATGGTTTTTGATACACTTAATTATATAATGCACGCCGATGAACCGGCAATGGATGTACGGTGACCGATGCACCTCCGAGTACATTAAGGGCCAGCATAATTTTCTCGAAGTGGCTGAGGTAAACAAGCAGAATGGTTTTATGTATTGTCCATGTACTATCTGTGGAAATACAAAGGATTACTCTAACTCGAAAACCCTTCATGTCCACCTGCTTGAGAAGGGTTTCATGCCACACTATAATGTTTGGACCAAGCACGGAGAAAGAGGGGTTATGATGGAAGACAACGAAGAAGAAGAGGATGATGACAACTATCCACCCGCTGAATACGGTGATGCTGCAATGGAGGAAGCTGAAGATCAAGAGAAACCAGATGATGTGCGCGATGATGATCTTCGTCGGGTCATTGTTGATGCAAAGAGACAATGCCAAAGTGAAAGGAGAAGTTGAAGTTTGATCGCATGTTAGAGGATCACAAAAAAGGGTTGTACCCAAATTGCGAAGATGACAACACAAGGCTCGGTACCACACTGGAATTTCTGCAATGGAAGGCAGACAATGGTGTATCTGACAAGGGATTTGGTTCGCTACTGAAAATAATGAAGAAGAAGCTTCCAAAGAATAACGAATTGCCCGACAGTACGTACGAAGCAAAGAAGATTCTATGCCCTCTAGGATTGGAGGCGCAGAAGATACATGCATGCCCTAATGAGTGCATCCTCTACCGCGGTGCGTACAAGGATTTGAACGCATGCCCGGTATGATGTGCATTGCCGTATAAGATCAGACGAGATGACCCTGGTGATGTTGAGGGCCAGCGCAACGGGAAGAGGGGTCCTGCCAAGGTGATGTGGTATGCTCCTATAATACCACGGTTGAAACATTTGTTCAGAAACAAAGAGCATGCCAAGTTGATGCGATGGCACAAGGAAGACCGTAAGAAAGACGGGAAGTTGAGAGCACCCACTGATGGGTCGCAGTCGAGAAAGATCGAGAGAAAGTGGGGGGACTTTACAGGTGACCCAAGGAACGTATGGTTTGGTTTAAGTGTAGATGGAGTTAGTCCTTTTGGGGAGCAGAGCAGCAAGCATATCACATGGCCTGTGACTCTATGTATGTATAACCTTCCTCCTTGGTTGTGCATGAAGTGGAAGTTCATTATGATGCCAGTGCTCATCCAAGGCCCTAAGCAACCCGGCAATGACATTGATGTGTACCTAAGGCCATTAGTTGATGAACTTTTACAATTGTGGAATAAAAAAGGTGTACGTGTGTGGGATGAGAACGAACAGGAGGAATTTGACCTATATGCATTGCTGTTTGTAACGATCAATGATTGGCCTGCTCTCAGTAACCTTTCAGGACAGACAAACAAGGGATACCACGCATGCACGCACTGTTTAGATGACACCGAAAGTATATATTTGGACAAATGCAGGAAGAATGTGTACCTGGGGCATCATCGATTTCTTCCGACCAACCAACAATGTCGAAAGAAAGGAAAGCATTTCAAAGGTGAGGCAGATCACCGGAAGAAGCCCGCCCTCCATACTGTTGATCACATACTTGATATGGTCAATGATTTACAAGTAATCTTTGGAAAGGGTCCTGGCGGACTATCTGTTCCAAATGACGCTGAGGGACGCGCACCCATGTGGAAGAAGAAATCTATATTTTGGGACCTACCCTATTGGAAAGACCTAGAGGTCCGCTCTGCAATCGACGTGATGCACATGACGAAGAATCTTTGCGTGAACCTTCTAGGCTTCTTGGGAGTGTATGGGAAGACAAAAGATACACCGGAGGCATGGGAGGACTAGCAACGTGTGCACAAAAAAGACGACATGCATCCAAAGCAGTATGAACGTCCTGCCAGCTACGCTCTTACCATAGAAGAGAAGGAAATCTTCTTTGAATGCCTGCTCAGTATGAAGGTCCCGTCTGGCTTCTCGTCGAATATAAAGGGAATAATAAATATGGCAGAGAAAAAGTTCCAGAACCTAAAGTCTCATGACTGCCTCGTGATTATGACGTAACTGCTTCTGGTTGCATTGAGGGGGCTTCTATCGGAAAACGTTCGATTAGCCATTGTGAAGCTATGTGCATTCCTCAATGCAATCTCTCAGAAGGTAATCGATCCAGAAATCCTACCAAGGTTATGGAATGATTTGGTGCAATGTCTTGTCAGTTTCGAGTTGGTGTTCCCACCATCCTTCTTCAATATCATGACGCACGTCCTAGTTCATCTAGTCGACGATATAGCCATTATGGGTCCTGTATTTCTACACAATATGTTCCCCTTTGAGAGGTTCATCGGATTATTAATTAAAGAAATATGTTCGTAACAGTGCTAGGCCAGAAGGAAGCATCTCCGCGGGCCATCAAATAGAGGAGGTCAATGGGTTTTGTGTTGACTTCATTCCTGACCTTAAGCCGATTGGTCTCCCTCAATCGCGGTATGAGGGGAGACTGACTGGAAAAGCCATGCTAGGACCGGACTCAATAATATGTAGGGATGGGCATTCTTGGTCTCAAGCACACTACACAGTTCTACAGAATTCTACCTTGGTGACCCCGTATGTCAATGAACACAAGAATATTCTGTGCTCCAAACACCCGGAGCAGTGTGACGATTGGATTACATGTGAACACATCAGGACTTTGGGCAGTTGGTTGCAAACACATCTCATGGGTAACACCATTGTTGCAGATGAGTTGTACTCATTGGCCAGGGGACCATCTTCGACTGTATTGACTTACAAAGGGTACGAAATAAATGGGAATACATTTTACACGATCGCCCAAGATCAAAAGAGCACCAACCAAAACAGTGGTGTCCGCTTTGATGCAGCAACCAATAGGGGAAAGGACACATATTATGGTTACATAGTGGACATATAGGAACTTGACTATGGACATGATTTTAAGGTCCCTTTGTTTCGGTGCAAATGGGTCAATCTGTCAGGAGGCGGGGTACAGGTAGACCCGCAGTACAGAATGACAACAGTGGATCTGAACAATCTTGGGTACACAGATGTACCATTCGTCCTAGCCAATGATGTGGCGCAGGTTTTCTATGTGAAGGACATGTCTACCAAACCGAGAAAAAGAAAAGATAAGGAAGCGAATACATCATACGATGAGCCAAAGCGCCACATAGTTCTTTCAGGGAAAAGAGATATCGTGGGAGTGGAGGGCAAGATAGACATGTCTGAAGATTATGAAAAGTTTCATGAAATTCCTACCTTCAAAGTGAAGGCTGACCCAAGCACCCTGTTAAACGATGAAGATTATCCATGGTTACGGCGCAATAAGCAAGGAACACACGCGAAAAAAAGTGAAGACTTTCTCTCCACAACTATTCTGATGATGGCTTTGATCTAGAATATCACTGCAGTTACATGTCAAGAAATGAAATGCCTTTTGTAAAAGATGAGTTTTCGTCTGAAACCCTGATACTTCGAAATAGATTATCCATTTTGTACACGAAGTGCATGCAGTTTTTGCCGTAACCCTCTCAATTTTTTAGCTAATGCTATGTGGGTGAAATGATGATATCATGCCAAATTTCAACCATTTCAGAGTTCATTTACAGTGCTTTTCAATTCAGGGTCATTTTAGCTCAAAATAAATAATGAAATGCATGAAAAATAGCAAATGAAGTCAGAAAATGGTTGAAAAGTGACGATGTAGCTTTGAATGGTGCATATTGAATGCAGAAAAAGTCTTGAGTTCAAATATGTTTAAAAAAATTGAAATCCCTTTGTAATAGACGAGTTTTCGTCCGAAACCCTGATACTTCGAAAGAGATTGTCCAGTTTGTACACGAAGTGCATCCAGTTTTTCCTGTAACCCTCTCAACTTTTTAGCACATGCTATGTGGGTGAAATTATGATACCATGCCAACTTTCAACCATTTCAGAGTTCATTTGCAGTGTTTTTCAATTCAGGGTCATTTTAGCTCAAAATAAATAATGAAATGCATGAAAAATAGCAAATGAAGTCAGAAAAGGTTTGAAAAGTGATGATGTGGCTTTGAATGGTGCATATTGAATGCAGAAAAAGTCTTGAGTTAAAATATGTTTAAAAAATTGAAATCCCTTTGTAATAGACGTGTTTTCGTCCGATCAAAGTTATTTAACTTAATATTATATAACATTTATGCAACTAAAATTATCAAAGTTATTTTTTTAAAAAACTTTAATAGCAAAAAGAATATTTATAAAGTATTTTTTGTTAAGAACTTTTAATATGCAAAAAAATAACATAAAAAAATAGCAAAAGGGAAAATAGATGCGAATTTATAGAGAAAATTCAACCTAAATTCAAAGTGCTAGTTAAAGCCAACTAGCACTTTGAATTTAGATTGAATTTTCTCTATAAATTCGCATCTATTTTCACTTTAGTAACAGCGACATAGTAGGCACATGTTCGGTTTGAGAGAGGCTTGTGCTGCCTCTCTCACAGCGGGGCTTATAAGCTGGTCGTCGTGCTCCTCAACTAGCGAGGTGGGACTAAACATCCAATCGCACCGTGGCTGTGCCAGGCACAGGCCTTTAGTCCCGGTTGGTGGCTCGAACCGGGACCAGTGCCACCCTTTCGTCCCGGTTCGAGCCACCAACCGGGACTAAAGCCCCCCTTTAGTCCCGGTTGGTGCCACCAACTGGGACTAAAGGGCTCTGCTTCCCGCCCTTTGGGCTGTTGAAATTGACCTTTAGTCCCGGTTGGTGGCACCAACCGGGACGAAAGGAGGCCTTTCGTCCCGGTTGGAGCCACCAACTGGGACTAAAGGGGGCGCTATGTAATCGGAACTTAGCGGTTTTCAGATTTCATCTGCAGTTGCTCCCGACAACGCCGAGCACATCGACGCCGCCAGGCTGCCCGAGCTCGCCGTCGATGCCCTCGCCGCCCTCTGCCCCGTCGACGCCGTCAGGCTGCTCCACCTCGCCATCGACGCCCTCGCCGATGCCCTCGCCGACGCCCTCGACGCCGCCCCTGCCCCGACGCCGCCCCTGCCCTGCCGCCGCCGCCGCTCGTTGCCATCGCCACCCCGACCCAACGCCGTCGCCGCTCTCCCCGTCGCCGCTCGTCGCCGTCGCGGTCGTCGTCGCTGCTCGTCGCCGTCGCCCAGCCCCGACGCCGCCAGGCTGCCGCTCGACGCTGTCGCGCCGCTCTCCACGTCAGCCCCCCGGTGAGCTCCCCCGCATCGATATAGATTATTTCCATGTTTTTTTGTATTAATTGTTTCTGTAGATGATGTTGATTGATGATAGATGATAGATGATTTTCTGTCGTAATTTTTTCTGTGAGTTGATTTTGTTAAATTATGATGCTTTTCATGTTTTAGTTTTAGTTGTTTTAGTTAATTAAGTGTTTATATTGTTTTAGTTAATTTAGTTGTTTTATGTTTTAGTTGTTTTAGTTCTTTAGTTATTTTATGTTTTAGTTAATTTAGTTGTTTTAGTTGTTTTATTTTTTAGTTGTTTAGTTTTTTTATGTTTTAGTTAATTAAGTGTTCATATTGTTTTAGTTAATTTAGTTGTTTAGTTTTTTTTATGTTTTAGTTGTTTTAGTTGGAAATAATGTAGCATCGTCGGTCGTCGGTGAAGCGATATCGAGGAGTCCCCGACGATCGTCGGTGAGGGAGCGAGAGTCCCCGACGATATCGACGATTTTATATTAGGCAGATATATGATATTTAGATGTTTAAATGTTTAGTTGAATAGCCCGTTGAGTCGACGATGCCCGGCCATCATCCTCGTCGTTGACTCGGTGGCAACAACCTGTTGAGAGGCGCCATATCCGGGATTGGGCTTCGCTGGGCTGGCACTGGGAGGTGCTGCCTTCCGGGGTGCGCAGTGATATCTACTACGCAACCTTCTTCTTGTAGACTCGTGTTGGGCCTCCAAGGGCAGAGTTTTGTAGGACAGTAGCAAATTTCCCTCAAGTGGATGACCTAAGGTTTATCAATCCATGGGAGGCGTAGGATGAAGATGGTCTCTCTCAAACAACCCTGCAATCAAATAATAAAGAGTCTCTTGTGTCCCCAACACACCCAATACAATGGTAAATTATATAGGTGCACTAGTTCGGCGAAGAGATGGTGATACGAGTGTAATATGGATGGTAGATATAAGTTTTTGTAATCTGAAAATATAAAAACAGCAAGGTAGAAAGTAACAAAAGTGAGCAAAAACGGTATTGCAATGCTTGAAAACAAGGCCTAGGGTTCATACTTTCACTAGTGCAAGTTCTCTCAACAATACTAACATTAGTTGAATCATATGTAAATCCCTCACGTGCGACAAAGAGTTCACTCCAAAGTCACAAATAGAGGAGAACAAACGAAGAAATTATTGTAGGGTACGAAACCACTTCAAAGTTATCTTTTCCGATCAATCTTATGAGCTATCCCTATAAGTGTCACGAACAGCCCTAGAGTTCGTACTAAAATAACACCTTAAGATACACATCAACCAAAACCCTAATGTCACCACAAGTACCCATGGGCTTAATTATACGATATGCATCACACAATTTCAGATTCATCATGTTCAATCCAACACAAAGAACTTCAAAGAGTGCCCCAAAGTTTCTACCGGAGAGTCAAGACGAAAACATGTGCCAACCCCTATGCATCGATTCCCAAGGTCACGGAACCCGCAAGTTGATCACCAAAACATACATCAAGTGGATCAATAGAACATCCCATTGTCACCACGGATATCCCATCGCAAGACATACATCAAGTGTTCTCAAATCCTTAAAGACTCAATCCGATAAGTAAACTTCAAAGGGAAAACTCAATTCATCATAAGAAGATAGAGAGGGGAAAACTCCATATGATTCATCTATATTAATAAAGCTCGCGGCACATCAAGGTCGTGTCATCTCAAGAACACGAGAGAGAGAGAGAGAGATCAAACACATAGCTACTGGTACATACCCTCAGCCCCGTGGTTTAACTACTCCCTCCTCATCATGGAGATCGCCGGGATGATGAAGATGGCCTCCGGTGATGGTTTCCCCCTCCAGTAGGGTGCCGGAACAGGCTCCCGATTGGTTTTTCGTGGCTCTGGAGGCTTGCGGCGGCGGAACTCCCGATCTAGGTTTGTTTCTGGGGGTTTCTCTATTTATAGGAATTTTTGGCGGCGGAAACGAGTCCAGAGGGCCACGAGGAAGTCACAAGCCAGGGGGGCGCGCCCTAAGGGGGGCGCCCCCCAGGCTTGTGGCCTCCTCAGTCACTTCCTGGCCCAGCTTTTTGCTCCAGTATGTTTTATATTTTCCAAAAATATTCTCCATAAATTTTCAGCTCATTTCGAGAACTTTTATTTCTACACAAAAACAACACCACGGTAGTTCTGCTGAAAACAGCGTCAGTCCGGGTTAGTTCTAATAAAATCATATATAATTATTGTAAACATGGCATGAATACTTCATAAATTATAGATACGTTGGAGACGTATCAGCATCCCCAAGCTTAATTCCTGCTCGTCCTCGAGTAGGTAAATGATAAAAGAAATAATTTATGAAGTGTGGATGCTAGCAAACATTTTCATCATATTCTATTCTTCTTTGTATAGCATGGACATTTGGACTTATAAATGATTCAAAGCAATAGTCTAGTTTTAACATAATGACTTCAATACTCAAGCATGTCAACAAGCAACCATGTCTTTCAAAATATCAACACTAAAGAAAGTTATCCCTAGCCCATCATGCTCAATCATTGATCCATTCATGAAACACACTCAAATATTAGTTATGCCCAATGCTCAAGTATGATCATAGTGCCCCCTAGTTGGTGCTTATAAGAGGAGATGGAGACTCAAAGCAAAAATAAAAATTGCATAAAGGATAGGCCCTTCACAGAGGGAAGTAGGGATTTGTAGAGGTGCCAGAGCTCAAGGTTTAAATTGAGAGAGAAAAATATTTTGAGTGGCATGCTTTTCCTGTCAACGAAAACGACAAAGTAGCTCACAATACTTTCCATGCTAGATACATTATAGGCGGTTCCCAAACAGAATAGTAAAGTTTTTACTCCCCCTCCACCAATCAATCACATTCCACGGGGAGCCGAATCCACGGGTACCGTCCATACCAACAACATTCCTGGGGGAGTTTTGTTTCATTATTTTTTTTGATTTGAGTTTTGAGCATGGGACTGGGCATCCCGAATACCAGCCACTTTCTCGTGAATGATAGTGAATCAACACATATCGTGAGAATAACACACCTAGCATGGAAAAATATTGGATACTCCCCACCGTTTCATGAGCGGTACGGGCACACAAAAGAGAAAATTTATTTTGAAAATTTAGAGATGGCACATACAAATTTGCTTGGAACGACATGGAAATACCGCATATAGGTAGGTATGGTGGACTCATAAGGCAAAACTTGGTTTAAGGATTTTGGATACACAAGTAGTATTTCTACTTAGTACAAATGAAGGCTAGCAAATAGATTGGGAAGCAACCAAACCAAGGAACGAAAATTCACATAAGTGAGCATTGAGTCATAACTAACATCGAATAATGCACCACAAGTAGGATATAACTTCATTGCATAACTATTGACTTTCGTACATGCATAGGGAATCACAAACCTTAACACCAATATTCCTACTAAGCATAATTACTTACTAACATGACTCACATATTACTATCATCATGTTTCAAAACTATTACAAAGAGTCAAGTTTAATTTGTCCCATGATCTTCATGAAAGTTTTCATTATATCCTCCTTGGATATCTATCACTTTGGGACTAGTTTCATATATTGCCATTGCTTTTTCGACAAGCTCAAACAAATTTAAATGAAGCACATGAGCATAAAGATTTCATCCCTCAAAAAGGTATAAGTGAAGCATGAGAGGAAATGACAAGCTACTCACAAAAGATATAAGTGAAGATCAATGAGTAGTCAAACAATTAAGGAGCTACGTGAGGACTCTCTCTCCCTCAATAAATATTTTCAGATCTGAGTATTTTATTCAATAGCAAGCAAAAGAAAAATAGCACTCCAATAATAGCACGCATCATGTAAACGAATAAAAATTTAGGCTCAACATAGGCTAATCGATAATTGTTGATGAAGAGAGGTGGGATGCGTAGCATCCCCAAGCTTAGATGCTTGAGACTTCTTGAAATATTTACTTGGGGTGCCTTGGGCATCCCCAAGCTTGAGCTTTTGTATCTCGTTCAATCCTCTCATATCCCGGTTTCACCTATTCTCAAAAGCTTCATCCACACAAAACATTGAAAAGAACTCGTGAGATAGGTTAGTACACATAATAATAAATCAACACTTCATGTACTGCCAAGACAAGTTGCATAATAATTTTCAAACATTAGGTACTGTATACTATCATTTCCACAATTTATATCTACCAATATAGGCTATGGAAACTATAGGATAAGTAGATAACAAAACTATGACAGCAATCTGTCCAAACAGAACAGTCTTTAGCAATCTATTAAACCAGTATACTTATGTAACTCAAAAAATTATGAAAATTTAGGACATGCTAAATAATTTATATGACAACACTGTGTAAAAATTGCAGAAACTTTCAACATTCCAGTAAAACATGAAAATTCAAACACTACAGCCAAAGTTTCTGTTTTTACACAGCACTCATCAAAACATGCAATGCAAACATCCTAAGGCAATTCTTGGAACTTTTTATTGAAAAATAAAATTATAAATAACACGTAACAGAAAACAAGAAAATAAAATGATGCTCCAAGCAAAACTCATATTATGTGACGAATAAAAATATAGCTCCAAGTAAGATATACCAATAGTGTTGAAGACGAAAGAGGGGATGCCTCCCGGGGCATCCCCAAGCTTAGGCGCTTGAGTATTCCTTGGATATTACCTTGGGGGTGCCTTGGGAATCTCCAAGCTTAGGTTCTTGTCACTCCTTATTCTCCTCATATCGGTGTCTCACCCAAAACTTGAAAACCTCAATCACACAAAACTTAACGGAACTTTGTGAGATGGGTTAGTATAATAAACGAAGATGATTCACTTAGGTACTGTCAAGACAAGATTCATAATTGTTCTCACATAATACCTACTGTATTATATCATTCCCATAATTTATATCACTGAATATAAGCTATGGAAACACTAAAACAAGTAAACTATGCATGCAAAACAGAATCTGTCAAAAACAGAACAGTCTGTGAAGATCTGTAGTATAACCATTCTTCCCTGTCTCTAAAAATTCTGAAACATTAGGACAATCTAGGCAATTTGTATATCAATCATGTGTAAACAATTCATATCAAAAGCACATTACAGTGAATTTACAAAATTCCTGGACTGAGAGCAAAAGTTTCTGGTTTTGCACAGAATCAAGTCAACTATCATCCACACTATCCCAAAGGCTTTACTTGGCACTTTACTGAAACAAAAGCTATAAAACATGATTATACAGTATCTTAATCATGTGGACACACAAAAACAGAAAGTAAAAGTGTTGGGTTGTCTCCCAACAAGCGGTTTGCTTTAATGCCTTTTTAGCTAGGCATGATGATTTCAATGATGCTCACATAATAGATAAGAATTGAAACATGTAAGAGAGCATCATGAATCTCATGACAAGCATATTTAAGTCTAACCCACTTCCTATGCATAGGGATTTTGTGAGCAACCAATTTATGGGAACAAGAATCATCTAGCATAGGAAGGCAAAACAAGTGCAACTTCAATACTTTGAACACATAGAGAGGAAACTTGATATTATTGCAATATGTAGAAGCATAAGATCCTCTCTCATAATAATTTTCAGTAGCATCATGAAGGAATTTCACAATATAACCAGCACATAAATCATTCTTTTCATGATCTACAAGCATAGAAATTTTATCACTCTCCACATAAGCAATTTTCTTCTCATTCATAATAGTGGGAGCAAACTCAACAAAATAACTATCATGATATACTTGATTGACATAACCACTTTGAATATTAAAACCATGATGACAAGTTTCATGGTTACTATCACTCTTTATAGCGTACGTGTCATCACAATAATCATCATAGATAGGAGGCATGCCATCATCATAATAGTTTTTCTCATCAAAACTTGGGGGAGTAAAAATATCATATTCATCAAACATAGCATCCCCAAGCTTGTGGCTTTGCATATAATTAGCATCATGATTATTCAGAGAATTCATACTAACAATATTTCTATCATGCTCATCATTCAAAGATTTAGTGCCAAACATTTTAATAACTTCTTCTTCTAACACTTGAGCACAATTTTCCTTTCCGTCATTTTCACGAAAGACATTAAAAAGATGAAGCACATGAGGCAACCTCAATTCCATTTTTTGTAGTTTTCTTTTATAAAACCAAACTAGTGATAAAACAAGAAACTAAAAGATTCAATTGCAAGATCTAAAGATATACCTTCAAGCACTCACCTCCCCGGCAACGGCGCCAGAAAAGAGCTTGATGTCTACTACGCAACCTTCTTCTTGTAGACTCGTGTTGGGCCTCCAAGCGCAGAGTTTTGTAGGACAGTAGCAAATTTCCCTCAAGTGGATGACCTAAGGTTTATCAATCCGTGGGAGGCGTAGGATGAAGATGGTCTCTCTCAAACAACCCTGCAATCAAATAACAAAGAGTCTCTTGTGTCCCCAACACACCCAATACAATGGTAAATTGTATAGGTGCACTAGTTCGGCGAAGAGATGGTGATCCGAGTGTAATATGGATGGTAGATATAAGTTTTTGTAATCTGAAAATATAAAAACAGCAAGGTAGCAAGTAACAAAAGTGAGCAAAAACGGTATAGCAATGCTTGAAAACAAGGCCTAGGGTTCATACTTTCACTAGTGCAAGTTCTCTCAACAATACTAACATAGTTGAATCATATGTAAATCCCTCACGTGCGACAAAGAGTTCACTCCAAAGTCACAAATAGCGGAGAACAAATGAAGAAATTATTGTAGGGTACGAAACCACCTCAAAGTTATCTTTTCCGATCAATCTTATGAGCTATCCCTATAAGTGTCACGAACAGCCCTAGAGTTCGTACTAAAATAACACCTTAAGATACACATCAACCAAAACCCTAATGTCACCTAGATACTCCAATGTCACCACAAGTACCCATGGGCTTGATTATACGATATGCATCACACAATTTCAGATTCATCATGTTCAATCCAACACAAAGAACTTCAAAGAGTGCCCCAAAGTTTCTACCGGAGAGTCAAGACGAAAACATGTGCCAACCCCTATGCATAGATTCCCAAGGTCACGGAACCAGCAAGTTGATCACCAAAACATACATCAAGTGGATCAATAGAACATCCCATTGTCACCACGGATATCCCATCGCAAGACATACATCAAGTGTTCTCAAATCCTTAAAGAGTCAATCCGATAAGTAAACTTCAAAGGGAAAACTCAATTCATCACAAGAAGATAGAGAGAGGAAAACTCCATATGATTCATCTATATTAATAAAGCTCGCGGTACATCAAGATCGTGTCATCTCAAGAACACGAGAGAGAGAGATCAAACACATAGCTACTGGTACATACCCTCAGCCCCGAGGGTGAACTACTCCCTCCTCGTCATGGAGATCGCCGGGATGATGAAGATGGCCTTCGGTGATGGTTTCCCCCTCCGGCAGTGTGCCGGAACGGGCTCCCGATTGGTTTTTCGTGGCTCTGGAGGCTTGTGGCGGCGGAACTCCCGATCTCGGTTTGTTTCTGGGGGTTTCTCTATTTATAGGAATTTTTGGCGGCAGAAACGAGTCCAGGGGGGCCACGAGGAAGAAGGATGGCAATGGGTCGGGTTCGGCTCGGGTTGGACAATATTAAATCCATATCCAAACCCATGAATACATTCCTTACCCATCCACGAAAAAACCCACGGGTAAAAAATTGTATCCATGTCCAAACCCGATGGATATCCATCGGGTCCTGCAAAGACATGTCATTATAGCTCAAGAAATAGCATGACATTGACATAATCTCTCAAAGTATCACAAACGGCACAAGATCACAACAACAAATAAGTTGTGAAATCCTCACATATGAGAAATAATCGTATAAGACAAGCTATCTGATTATGAAAAAATGACATAGCACAACATCTGATGAGCACAATTATAGATCAGTCCTAGTTTCTCACAATACATACACTCAGCTTTGAATTCCCCATTGATAAAATGTTCCTGAAAATTCTCTTCCCATAGAACTGATGCGAGCTTTCCCTTAATACTGAGTCTAACATATCCCTCACCGTGGCCTTGTGTGTTGTGATGCTCCCGCACTAGTAGCTTGACAATTAGATGATGTGGGTACTGGTTGAATTAAAATTTCCAATGCTAACCAGAACGAATCCTTGTGCTCCATCATGAGAGGCCATTAAGCTAGACATGCAAAAAAGGTCATTAGTTTCAGTATTGTGAATCAAGGTACATAATGCCTGAACTGTAGAAATTCGAAATTGTGATCCCTGAATTGCAGTCGTTACAGTCACACTAACTAATAACTACTTATTCATTATTTTACCATACATGAACACTTCAATGCTTACAGGGATTAACTAAATAATCAAACATAACAAAAGTAGCTGACAATATGGGATCTCTTATTCAGCATGAATTCACATGAAACAGACCAAGTTTAACAAATGCTTTAATTAGGCGAGCTCAATGGTAAGCATCACATTTGCCTGGTCTATCCACTACCAACGTCACTTCATTTTCTATCTTTCTTATTTTGGGGAATAAGGGCAGACATGCTCAAATTATCAGTTTGATTCTAATGAAAGTTAATCATTCACAACGGTCTTGACTGAAAGTTCAAAATGAAATCTGACTAGTTTGGTAAAAAAAAAAATGCATATCTACAGATATGTGTCCAAAATTAAAATCTGACTGATTTGACAAACAAGCACGTTTTGGTCATCCACTTACAGGAACAGAAGACGTACAGGAGCAGGAACAAGAATATTACCCCGAACATCGTTGTTTGGAGAGGTCCTGCCTCCTTGGCGTGGTCTTGTAGACCGTCATGGCCATGCTGCTTGTCATGGTCTGCAGCGCCCGCATCGCTGCACTCCCTTGCCACCGTGCTCCTGGTCATGTGTGCTGCAACGCTCTTGTACGCCTCTTCGCTATGCATCAGTGTGCTCCACCTCGCAGGTGGTAGCCTTGTGTCGACGCGTGCACTGCTGATCTGTTGCTTGCTTGAAGAAGCAGAGAGGAAGAGGGAGATAGATCTATGAAACTACACTAGCGCATTCCATAGGCGCTGGCTAGTGCAGGGGTGCAACATATGTGGAGGCGATGAGGCACGATGACTGGAGGCGCCAGTTATATCGGGGGTTGTGCGCAGAATAACTCAAGGAGATGAGGTCATCCTTAATGAATCGTTCAACGAAGAGACGGGAGAATAGGAAGGGGCGGTGGAGTAAATTACAGTGGGCATTGCACAATTTCGCTTTTTTTATTATAGATAAAAAATTACAATCTCTACCTAATAATAAACCACCGATAGCTTCTGGTCGTATGTCGTGGTATTTTTACAAAAAAGTCCTTATGTTTCTTGATATTGAACCCGCAGTCCTATTTTAAGTGGCTATCCGAGAAAAAAACGTTTCGATTTTCTAAAAAAGACCCTACACTTTATAATATTGAACTCGCGGGAGTCAAAACACCACGCCCCCGCACGGTCCCCTCCCCCCCCGAGGGCGACTCGGGCGGCGGCGCATCCCGCCTGCACAGCGCCCCCCCTCCTCCTCCTCCCCACGCCGCCGCCCGTTTGCGTCCGCCAGTCAAAGCTCCGAGCGGATCCGGCGGCGACAGGGCCTCTAGCGCGCAAGAGCGGTTCAGCTGCGAGCGGGGGCTCGTGCGGTGGTGGCGGCGCGGCGTTCCTCTGCACGCGCCGTTCGTGCTCTTGGGCGTGGGGAGGGCGGTGATTCCCGCGGCGGGGTGGTGACGCGTCCCGTGCTCTGGCCCTCTGTGTCCGCGCGTGGAGCTCGCCCCCCAAATCGGGCGGAGCGGCTGGTCGGTGGGTCTACCCCCACGGACCGCGCCGAGCCGAGCACCACAGCCAACATAGACATCGACTCCGGCGGAGACCATGGGGGCAGGGATCCGGGCGCCAAAAGGAGGCACGGCGACGGCAGCAACAGCGACGAAGCGCATGACGTGTTCCAGAGGCCGGCGAAGCATCGGATCCTCGCGTGGAGGGTGCGCCAGTACCGGTCCTTGGTGGCCAAGGCGAAGGTGACGGCCAGGAGGGCCAGAATCCGGGCGGTGAGAAAGAGGACGGCCGCTTGGAAGATCGTCCAACGGCAACTGGCGCGTGCCACCCTAAGCTGCGACGGCCTGGACAGATGGAGCCCCTGCGGAGGAGGAGGAGCTGCTAGCAAAAGTCAGATCCGCTGGTAATTTTATCAGCTCAATTCTCATGCTAATTAGGGAATGGGATTAGCACCCTAGCATTTTTTTCCCTACTCGATTAGGCAGTGCTCCTTGATCTGAATGACACGGGTGCTCAGCTCAATTAGGTTGGTCTTTTGTGATGTTATCCAATTGCGTGTAGAAATCCCATCTTTATGCTCTGAAAAACTTACTACTGACACTCTGAAAGACAGCAGTATACATTAGTGTTCTATAAGGTTATTGTGCACTTGAGCATTTGTGCTCTAAGTTGATTTACGAGATGACAACATCAGTCTCGGCTGATTTTGCAGCTTCATTCATGCCTTTCACTGGGCATTGATCTGTCTGCAGTCTCCACTGCATTTCACTAGCAGCAGTTTTGGCCTTGTGAGGTCTGAGCTATCAAGTATTCGAATGCCTTAACTTATCTGGCTAATCCAATAGCCTAGGAGTATCACCATGTTTACACATTTAGAAGATTTTTGCAGTTAGACGATTCCCGAGAGAGCAAAGAGTGAGCTGAGAGAGAAGGGAAGAGAGCACGGGAGGGAAGGAGAAGGAAGAGGAAGGCGTGTCGGTGGTTGGTTCTCCAGCGGCAATGGATCGGGGCACAGGCACAGAGTTCCTGCTCGGGGACGCAAATATCCAGAGAGGCACTCTCCCGTTCAGTTACCCTTACTATTGGTTCCTAGGTGCAGCCCCGGCCGCCATCGCGTGCACAGTGCGGACGCGTGCTTCTCACCAGGGAGGGCCATGCCTCCGCAGGTGAAAGTGAATCCCCTTCTGGGCCGGCGGACATGACATGGTAAGAACACTGACGCAGATATTCAGTTTTGTTTGGTTAGGTAGGTTTGTGTTCGTTGGATGGACGGATATTTTTATTTAGTCTCTCCGTTTTCCTCTTGTGCCTTGGTCATTCAGGTTGGTTTTCGGGTTGATTCATATGATTCTTCAGCGGCAGCAGGTTTTTCATGTACATTCCTTCCTATAAGCTACGGGCGCGACACACACCTCCAACCAACGCTTTCCCTGATGCTCCCTCTCCGCCTGATGCGGCAAGGTCGTGGGAGTGTTCTGTAGCACGGAGCTGCAGCATGGGCACCCGATCGTCGCCCTCATGGCCACTGCCATAGACTTCGTGTCTGGCCTGCTTATCCTCACCACGTTCTGAATCGGAGGCAGTGCATCACCGGTGACCAGTGTCCGACTTTGATCGTTGACGCTGATGATGGATTCAAGCACTCCGCCATATGCTTGATACATCACCACTGAGGACTTAGCGAAACTGCTTTTTAGTCAATAACATCCAAGTCCTGGATATTGTTATGGCATAAATTTTGATGGATAGGATTGTAACAAGGTGCAGAGTAGTGTAGGCTGAGATGACAGAGATAATAGTATGCATAGTTTGACAATTTTGCTGAAACATACTACTCCCTTTAGTAAAAAAGATGTCCTGAATAAACTCTAATATGGCATCATGATTGTTACCATTTGTTCCGAAGAACAAGGGGAACTTCTATAAAATAATTGACTGTTATTTTTTCAGATTTTCTCCTCGCACACTTTTACTAGCTCATGATGTTTAGCGATCCTTTTTCCATATGCTTGTGCATAATATGTAATTTGTTTTCAGAAATATTCTTCCGAAGGATTTTTATTGTTATGCTGCTACAATGCCTTCTTCCGTCGTGAGTTAATCTGATCTTAGGTTCCCATGTATAGCCAAACTATCATTCACAAGACTTTGTTATATTGCTATTAGCTATGATTGACGATATTTTTTACCATTTTGTTAAATGGAAGACTATATCATGATTTGTTAGTGAAATTCATAAGTCATACTCCCTCCATCCGGAATTACTTGTCGCACAAATGGATATGTATCTAGAACTAAAATACATCTAGATACATACATTCCTATGACAAGTATTTCCGGACGGAGGGAGTATAATATGGCATCATGATTGTTACCATTGGTTCTGAAGAACAAGGGGAAGTTCTATAAAATAATTTACTGTTATTTTTTCAGTTTTTTCTCTTCGTGCACGTTTACTATCTCATGATGTCTAGTGATCCTTTTTCCATATACTTATGCATAGTATGTATTTTTTTTTTCAGAAATATACTTTCGAGGGAATTTTATTATTATGTTACTACGACGCCTTCTTCCGTCACGAGTTAATCTAATCTTAGGTTCCCATGTATAGACAAACTATCATTCACAAGAATTTATTATATTGGTATTAGCTATGATTGATGTTATTTTTTACCATTTTGTTAAATGTAAGACTATATCATGATTTGTTGGTGAAATTCATAAGTCATATATCTGCATATGTATACAATTATTTAGTAAGATGATATGTATAGCAGAATTATGAATCCGCGTTTTAGCACTATTCTTATGTAAACATGAATGTTGGGTTTTGCATCTAATTCTGAAGAGCAGTCAGCGAACAGTTTTATTTGATTTCAACTAACGAGGTGGGATGTAGATTATTAATAATCATTATAGTTATTATCTTCTCAATCGCTCAATTTAAATGCCGTAAGTTTGATACCCCGTTGCAACGCACGGGCCACCATAATTAGCTTCTTCCAGTTTCTTCCATCATGATTAAGTAAGACTGACTATTTTCAGGTTACATCATCAGGATTCACACCTCGTCAGGTCCGAGATCTTTGATCTCTTGCTGTTTGGAAGGGATCCATGAGTCGCTGCCGCTGTTCAAGTTAGATCTAAGACAATCTGTAACGCTCCATTATTGCGATTCAGAGACTCCATCATGGGTGTTGTATGCTAAAAATATGAGTGCAGAGGAAACTTACTCTGTGTTGTTGCCCTATTCTTTTATAGTTGTGTCCGATCTCAAGCAGCTCATCTTGATGAGCCGTGGTCTCGGCGCGGGGATGATATCCCCTTTCCAACGCTTGACGAAGGTTCGTTTTACGCCAGGTAGCTTTATGTAAGTCATCGTTAGTCTATACAGCATCACTCAATCATGTAAAATCTGGGAATTTCGGTTAACAACTCTGCTCGGACAACTGGTTCTAGCTTTATTGCTAGGAACAATTAAGCTTAGTGCCTCTCAGGTCCATCATTGCTTGATTTTGGATTTTTGTTGTAGCCTTTATGTTAATTTCTTATGTGGTAGGCATAACACCTAATTCATAATGAAGTAATTTTAAATAAGTTATAAGGTTTAAGAGAAATCCTATACCAATAAAGAAAATAATCAGGTTGGGCAAGGGGAGGGGAATGTGTCTCCTCTACTATTACATTACATCTGATAGTATCAAATTAGATGCATGCTCACTACAATGCCTCGTTTTTATGCTAATTTACAAATTTAGCAGTCTTTGTATAAATTAAGATTAAGCAGGACAATGTTCTAGGTTTAAGAAAAAAGATTTATGTTTAGGATAAAACTGTTCTAGATTTTGAGAAGATTGTTACATATCCATGAGAAAAATGTCCCAAGTTTAGAAAATTAGCTATCCATGTTTTCGGATTTTGGTTAATAAGATGGTCACAATAGTTTTTTATTTTTGAATCAAGATGGTCACGATAGTTAACCCAATAGATTCCTGGTCCTACATATGTCTCTCATTAACACCAGACAAAAAGTACACCATCGTGACTGGAGAGCACCTGCAACAGTGCAGGTAGGAATAAAATGCCAAAGCCGCAAACTTAACAATGCAAACATTTCTTAGCCATTTTGCAAAGATAGTCTGGACGAAAGCATAAGTTTTTGTGTTGCGAAAGCATAAGTCTTTGTGTTGAGAATAGTTGACGTGGGTCATAAATTAAACAATTACTCGTGTAATAGGTTATGCTTACCGGGTGTGGTAATTTTGTTTTTCCGGTGCAGCGCACGGGCATTTTTGCTAGTGGGTGATAAAATACGGGACAACAGAATATTTGCTTGCTAGTCATATTATTGCGTCGGGTTTGGGTATACCCATGGACACATAATTATATCCGTGCCCTACCCATCATTAGCCGGGTCGGGTTTGGACACTATCCATGGGTATAAAAATGTATCCAAACCCTACCCATTGGGGTCGGGTATCCGCGGGTATCCATGTCCATGGATAAAATTGTCATCCTTAACGAGGAAGTCACAAGCCTGGGGGGCGCGCCCTAGGGGGGGGGCGCCCCCCAGGCTTGTGGCCTCCTCGGTCACTTCCTGGCCCAGCTTTTTGCTCCAGTATTTTTTATATTTTCCAAAAATATTCTTCGAAAATTTTCAGCTCATTCCGAGAACTTTTATTTCTGCACAAAAACAACACCACGGTAGTTCTGCTGAAAACAGCGTCAGTCCGGGTTAGTTCTAATAAAATCATACCAAAATCATATAGAATTATTGTAAACATGGCATGAATACTTTATAAATTATAGATACGTTGGAGACGTACCACGCAGCTTGGTGAGGAATCAGGGTCCCGTCGTCGACCCGGAGGTTCTTGGGTGGTAGTCGCGTGGACCACTGTCGCTGCAGAGGGAGCCGACCCCCACGGAGGTGGTACGTTGCCGTGTTAGGGAGGAGGACGAGCACGTCCGACGCTACATGGCTGCATTGGACGACAGGTTCTCCAATACCTGGCAGGTTCTTCAGGGATCTCATAGTTCTTTCTCTTTGGGTGTCCACCGCTTGCGCCGCGAGACGTCAACTAGATCTGTATTAGTGATATTATATAATAATATTCGAGATGTATTAGTGATAATATTCGATGATGTATTAGTGATACTATTCGATGATGTATTAGTGATATTATATGATCGTATTGTTGCATTGCCTTGTATTGATTTGCATATCTCATGTTTGTATATTGCCATGTTGTAATATTTGCAGAAACTATGGATCACAGAGACTTAGAAAAAGAACAGTTGTTGGGGGATATAATCCTCGCCGAAGGTGACCCCTTATCGTATCTCAACGACACCGATGGTCAGGAAGGAGAGGATGACGGTTCCGGTGATCCAACAATGGAGGAGGAAGGAGATCATGACGGCTTCGGTGACGGAATGGCGGAGGAAGGAGATCATGATCACGGCTCCGGTGACCGAATGGAGGAGGGAGCCTCAACTGTTGCAAAGTCCGGCAAGGTAAGGAGACGAGGCCCGAAGAAAAGGTTGCGCCAGGATGAAAGGTTCACGATCACAGAAGTCGCGACAAATGGCCAACCGATTGCTCCCAAGCGGACCAAGGACGCATTTGTACATCAGTGTGGAGTTGTTGTTAGGGACTACGTCTTGATCAGCACCCAGCAATGGAATAAGAATAATAAGGACCCTGAAGTTTCTTATGTCCAGGATAGACTGAAAGATGATCTTTGGACCGAGCTGATGACAAATTTCAGCCTACCGCGAGAGGAGGATCCGAATAACCCAGTTATAGAGCGAAAGGTCAAGGCGTTTGCTCTTAAGAAGATGGCAGAACTATTCAGGAACTGGAAGAAAGAGTTGAACACAAAGTTTGTCGTGAAAGAGGAGACTAAGGAATTCATCGGTCGATATGAGAAGATAAGAGATCAATGGTCCGAATTTGTGGCCTACAAGAAATCGGAGAAGGGTTAGAAAAGGTCATTGACAAACAAGCAAAATGCTGCAAAGAAAAAGTATCACCATCACACGGGGTCAGGTGGCTACTACAAAGCTCGGCCGTTGTGGGACAAAGCTGAGCAAGACCTGGTTGCTAAGAATGTCCAACCACTGACATTGCACTGGCCAGATCGTTCAAGGACTTGGTTCTTCGGGGTTGGGGGAACTTTGGACCCAGAAACAGGGGAGTGTGTTTGGACGGACGAGCAACTTGCAATACCCTTCCGGAAGCTTCAGGCAGCAATCAAGGGAGCACAGGAAGGGACGTTCATTCCCGACAGAGAGAAGGACGAGCTGACAGAGGCCCTCGGGAATCCTGAACACCCTGGACGAACACGAGGCACATCAGGCTCCGTTCCGTGGGTGCATGGGTTTCCCGACAGCGGTGGTTATAGAAGCCGATAGAGAAAGAGGAAACAGGAAGCAAGCAAAATGCAGAAGCTCAGTTCAAGATTAGCAAAACTAGAGGAACTTGAGAGCCAGCGAGCTATCGGCCAATCATCTGAGCGGCACGAAGATCCTTCCTTCGACGCTGCCCCAGAAGCTACCCCACCATCTCAGCGGAGAAGCAGCGTGGCTTCCACGGAGCTCGTTCAGCCTGATTTCACGGCTCCTCGCTACCCCGTGGATAGTATAACGGAGGCTGAACATTGCGAGCTAATGACGAAATGCCAGAACCTGACCTTCAAGGCGGCGGTCGGCTCTGTTGTACCTCCTCGAGCCGAGGGAACTTTCCATTGCCTTCCGATTCCACATGGCTATGCTGTTGTGACGGTGGATGAAATGATGGATGGATTTGAGGGGCTGGAGCTTGACAACCCTACAGGTGAAGAGGATATTATTCTTCTCGAAAATGCTTTGAGCAGTACCTGTCTATGGAGAAAGGAGTACATCAAGCTTCCAAACTTGACGCCTCAGCAGACTCAGCCTCCTCCGACACATCAGGGCACTCTGCCTCCTCCTCCGGCGCGTCAGGGCACTCCGCCTCCTCCTTCTCCTCCTCCGGCGCGTCAGGGCACTCCGCCTCCTCCTTCGCCTCCTCCGGCGCGTCAGGGCACTCCGCCTCCTCCTCCTCCTCCTCCGGCGCGTCAGGGCACTCCGCCTCCTCCGGCGCGTCAGCAACGGCGGAAGAGAGACGCCGCTACTCCGGTGGCTAGCAGTACAATAGGCGGGAAGAAATACAAATTTGGTCCAAGCCTCAAGCCTCTTCCAAAGTTACCATATGAGAGGACGGACAAGGAAAACGCTGAAATCATGGAAGCCGAAGTGCAGGCCCATTTTGCACGGAAACGTCCACCTCCGAAGGAAACGGTAGATCCGGTGAAAGCGAAGCGCACTCTGGATGCCCTGAAGCGACCACCACCGCCTCCGCTGCAATCCAACTATGACCGCTGTATTAAAAAAACATATGAGGAAGCGCGGCGGTCGGGAAGTACTTCCAGTGCTGCAAGAGACAAAAAACGAAGAAGTGGGAAAACAATTCCCCAGCTCAGCGAACAGGAGAAGCAATCGTGCCCCCCGCTCAAGGTGTCTAGCGATATCGCTAATCATCCGGTGCTACTGCCCGGTACCACTCTTGGTGATTACGTGGGCGATGATGTACAGTTTGAAACGGCTGAGGTAGTAGTAGAGAACTTTAGATACGAGCATGGGAAGCCTCTCGTCAAACCTGATCATCCTCATCTAACAATGATGATGCAAAAATTGCATGAGTGGTACGGAAACCTGCAGGAAGTCTGGGACCGACAGTTTGATGGTCGGAATTAAAAAAGAGCACGACTTCATTGGAGTCGACCTGATGCCTGTTGAATTTGTGGAGTTATTTGAGTTATTCAATCAAGAGGCCCTCGACAAACAACTCATGACTTGCTACTGTCTGTAAGTATTACTTCTATAATTAAGTCTCTAGCTCAGCTCGTTCATTGCATGTATATATAATTATCCTCACTATATTATGCAGATTGAAGATCGTCGAATGCAAAAAAGGACAAATCTATGACATTGGGTTCATTAGCCCAAATACCGTAAATGAATGGTTGGTACAAAACAAAGCCAAAGTTACCGAGGACAACTTGCTAGAAGCGTTCCTTAGACATCAAAACAAAAGGGAAATACTCTTGCCTTACAACTTCAAGTGAGTGTTACTGTCTTGTGCATATTCGGTTTCGCTTACTCGAGGTTAAGTAATGTAATTGATGAGTTATGCGTGCATAGGTTCCACTTTATTTTGCTATCCATTAAGCTTGACGGGGCATTAGTAACTGTCTTAGACTCGAGATGTAAAGATCCCGAGGATTATGCGGACATGACTGCAATGCTCCAGAAGTAAGTTCAATCAATACCGGGACCATATCGGCAACTTTCGTTTATTTCCTGATATCAAGTAATCATTTTCTTTGCCTGGCAGGGTTTGGAAACAGTTCACCGGAATGGTTCCCGGTCTAAACAACGAGCTGCGATTTACACACCCCAAAGTAAGTAGTACTAGCTAGTTCCGCGCATCTCTCATTGATTCTAGTTTCATCAATACCATTATCATGCTTGCTTATCAGTTTGATTGAACTCTATTCTCGTAAAGTGCTTGTACCAAGCACCCGGGAATCATTTATGTGGATACTACGTATGCAAGTTCATTCGCCACTCGACCTCTGAGCGGGGCTTCTCTGACAAACAATTTGAAGTACGTAAACAATATTCACAATTTTATTTTATATATTACCATCAATTGTGTTGAGTTTCATTCATATATATGTATTGACCCCCTTCTTTAAATTAGATCTGGCAGATGCGGGATGAACTCCTACCACATGATCGCATACGAGCAATTCAAGAGGAATTGGCGGGATTCTTTCTTGACCACGTCATACCTGAACACGGAGAATACCATGTGAAGTTGCAAATGGATCTTAGGTAGATGATGTTAGGGATTGTAAGAGATGTTATATTGTATATATGTAGTTGCGTCGGATAGATATACGAAAACTTGTTGTTCGACCAAGCACAGAGAAAGAGATGTCACTTCTCTCTATATATGTTCATGACGATCTTGTGTAATTAATGGTTTCCTTCATTTGCTTACTAGCTAGCGTCGAGTTCTCTCTATATGTATAGTAGCTAGCGTCAACCAAGCACGGAGAAAGAGAGGTCACTTCTCTCTATTAGCTAGCTAACACAATATGAAACCCCTAAATTAACCCTCCAAAACCACTAAACCCCCCCTTCCAAAAAAAAAAAAAAAAACCCCAGCGCCTGCGAGCTGCTGACGCGTGGCTGCCTTTTGGTCCCGGTTGGTGTTACCAACAGGGACTAAAGGTCCTCCTGCCTGGGCGCCCCACAGCGGCCACGTGGAGCCCCTTTGGTCCCGGTACGTAAGCAAACCGGGACTAATGGTTTTGGGTATTAGTCCCGTTTATTTTGTCCCGGTTCCAGAACCGGGACTAAAGGCCCTCTGGAACCGGGACTAGTACCCTGTTTTCTACTAGTGTGACATTGTGGTGAGATAAGATGTGTACATGTTGAGATAAATAGAATAGTGGAGATCAACTAATAACGAAAACTGTTTATCATGCATGTTGAGGTGGTCCTTTCATGATGTGGCATGTGTGGAGAGGTGACATGTGTACACGTCAAAATAAATAGAAGTAGTGGTGATCAACTACTAGATAAGTACAATTAGACGTAGTACTAATTGTCAGTTCAATTAACTAGCTGTTTTGATATGAATGCATACAAGAGGGAATAGTTAGCTGTTGGTATTGTAACATGGAAATGATTAGTAGTTTCAAGTGCCAGGAATTTGGAATGACTTCATGTGATATTGATGGGTGACGGTTAGAGACACAAGTTTCTTGTGTGCTGTGATGACAAGGACTGGCTGAATGGCCCTATTTAAGGCTTCATACAAGGTGGAGAGCATGGCTATGTTGTAAGAGTATTCCTCTAGATCATCGAAGTCCGAATCATGTTTCTGCTACTTAACTTTGTTATGTAACTGAGATTTGTACATTGAGATATTGGAGGAACTACCACACATTTGCAAAGCAGCTATGGTTACTAAGATCATGGTTATGCTTCTTCTCATGCTCCTCTCTTTTAAGAGTCCACCACCCCTTGCTTTCAACGTGCAAAAGGGGAGTAGCGAGGAGCTTCACCAAGCAAGCAATGGAGAGCAAGCGTTGGCCCTCGCCTTCCGGCGGTTCGTCAGGCGAAGTGGATACTCGTTCACGCGGACGACCTGCAGGCTCTCGTCTCCTTGATAACTACAATGGCGGTAGTCTGCTGTAGTCTGCTGCTGTAGTCTGCAGGTAGTCTGCTGTTGTAGTCTGCAGGCTCTCGTCTCCACCGTAAATTTTACATGAATTATATGGACCTCATGGTTGTTGTTGTCTGTTGTGGTTTACCCCTATTTGGCGAGTTTCTTATGGTGGACTTTGGAAAGTTTCTTGGTCATCGCCATGTATTTGTTGTCCAGATGAATTTGGAGTTTTCATCCCAATCCAATTTATACAATTGTAATTATGTGTAAATAAGTATTTGTTTCTCTTATTTCCATGGTAATCTTGGTTATTAAGGTCACATTTCCACTGTGGTAGAGAATAGATAAGTTTCACGCGCAACAAATTTTTTTAGAAGCTTTCGTGTGATTTTTTCTGTGTGTTTTTATTGGTTTTCAACATTTATTCTTCTTTTCTAGTACATTTTTTGGTTTCTTAAATGTAAACTTTTTTTCAAATACACATTGAAGCATATTTGACATGCAGGTTTAGCATTTTATTTCTATTATGCAGAAATTTTAACTACATGGCATAAACATTTTAAAAACATTCGATGAACTTATTTTTGAAACATGTGAACACTTTTTCAGAAATTTCATGATATGAATGTTTTTTTAAATTATGCGAACATATTTTACATTGTACAAATAATTTTGGAAACTGTGACGAACATCTTTTTTTAAAACGGTTAAACATTTTTTTTGAATGGTATGAATTATATTTTTAAGATTACGCGCAACTTTATTTTGCATTGCATAAACAGTTTTCGAAAATTCCATGGACTTATTTTTGTAGCACCCTAACATTTTATAAAAACCTCGCGAACATATTTTTGATATGAATATTTTAAAAGAATGCGGACATATTTTACATTGTACAAATAGTTTTGAAAACTGTGACGAACATCTTTTATTGAAACGGTTGAACAATTTTTTAAATGTTATGAAATATATTTTTAAAATTACGGGCAACTTTATTTTGTATTGCATAAACATTTCTAAAACATTCCTGGAACTTATTTTTGGAACACGTGAACATATTTTTTAAATGTCAGGACCATTTTTTTAAAGTTATGCAAACATATTTTACATTGTAAAAATAGTTTTAAAAACTGTGAAGAACATCTTTTTCTGAAACACTCGAACATTTTTTTTAATAGTACGAACATATTGTTTTGATACTGTGATGGTCTTTTTTGAAGTAACTGGATTGTTTTTTAAATTACGTGAAAATTTAGCTTACATTGTATAAACGTTTTTAAAAATGACAGGGACATATTTTTATGGAACACATGAATGTTTTTAAATATCACAAACATTGTTTTTGAATGGTACGGATTTTTTGTAAAATTAGGTGAATGTTTTATTTTGAATGTATTATTTTTCTTAAATTTCAAGAAGATTTTTTAAATAGTACGGAATTGAACCCTGGTGGTTAGGAATACCATAGTCCTCCTATTCATCAAACCACAGATTGGTTCGCCATAAACATTTTTGTAATGCGTGTTGAACACTTTAGAAAAAGTAAGTAAATTAAATTTTGTAATACGTTTATTTAGAATATGTAAAATATAAACAAAAGAAAAACAAACAGGAATGCAAGGAAAATCGAACGAAACGAAGCTGGGCTACTGGAGGTTGAAATAGCAAAAGTAAAGGATTTCGGTATGTAGTGGGCAGCTGGAGCGCTGGCCCCTAAGGATGCATTTCTTGCTGATATGAAATCCATTTGAGCAATACATAGTTAGAGCATCTACAGCCGGACATTCCAAAACTTCCTCAAACGTCCGCAGACACGACCGGTCAGTGACTGGACAGAAGAGAGAAGGAAAAAACTGATCCCACCAGACCCTTCGTATCATCTCTATACACCTGGGCTGTCCGCGCACCCTCGTATTGAGGACAAATGTAGGGAAGCTATGAGGGCTCGGGGACGCGTCCTAACGCGGCCGGTCAGTCCGCCACGTAGAACGCGGCCCACCCCGGCCCACCCCGGACCACCTTTTTTCTTTCGTTATTTTTTCTTTTCCTTCTCTCTCTTCATCTCCATCAATCACATGTAAGTGATCGGACATATGATAAAGAAAATGAAAAGTGTGGTTGCATGGACATATAATTAGGGGCTCAAAACAGACACAGTGACCGGACGCGTCTGCAGGGGTTTAGGGGTTCAGCTTCGGTATGTCCGACTGTAGATGCTCTTACATTTTTGTGCCTCTGTCATGGCAGCCCAAAGGGTGAGTATATATTCTTACGGAAGGAGACAGTCATTAAGTCTGTCGCTCAGGCTTTACCCACTTATATTATGGGTTTTTTAAGGTGCCCTTCTCGGGTTGTGATGAACTTACCAGGATGGTTAGTGGTTTTTATTTGGGTGCTAAGAAAGGTAAAATGAAAGTGCATTGGCGTGCATGGAATGATATTTTGCAACCAAAGAACGAAAGAGGTGCTGATTTGCATGACTTCCGTATTTTCAACCAAGCATTGTTGGCCAAGCAAGCATGGAGATTAATTTTTCAAGACCGAATAGTTTGTGTGCACAAGTGCTAAAGGCCAGATATTATCCACATGGTAAGCTTGAGGATACTGAATTTTCGGGTGATGCTTCTTCTTTATGGAAAGCTATTACATATGTATTTAAATACCTCACCCTTTTTTTTCTAGCGAGAGAAAGGTAATGTAGAAGTTGGTTTCATGTAGACACTAGTTCAATCCAACCCGACAACAGTTTAGCGAATTCAAACTGCGCTCTGTTTTCTGGCCATATGGTCATGCTGCATTGGCCAGCCAACAGGCACAGGCACGGAATTTTGGCCCGGTACGATACATGAATAAAAGAGTCGGGCCAGACTTCGGCCCTCCACGCCAATCTCGAAAGCTTTAATTAAGGCCGCACATGACACGATCCTTTTAAGTTTTTTTCTGTATTTTTCTCTTAAATTTTTAGATTTTTTTGTATTTTTTGGTAAAGTTTTGGATTTTTTTGTATTTTATTGGATAGCAAATATGCCTCCATGATGGCTGCTCTGCCCTGCTAGAGTGCTAGGGGGGGTGAATGGCTTGTGATTGCTTCTACAACTGTACTGTCCTGCAGTTGGTCTAGATCGAGAATTGTTGTGGCCTGCGGTGTAGGGTGGACTGCTCGACCTGCGTCGAGCTGTATCATTGAATCACATCCCAAGTAGGTCGCGGGTCCTTTGGGAGGGGTATGTACAACAGAGCCTGTAGCAGTTTAGTCTTCAGTTTTGTTCAGAGCACGCATCAGGCTGAAAACCGGACGTCTGTGTCGGCGGCACAGCAAGCATGCCTGCACCTGGTCCAGCTGTTTGGGCTCTTGGGTCCCAAGGACAAGATGACGGTCAAGGCCGCAGCCGGGCTGATCATGGGCTTTAATTTGACGAGCCACTTTCCAATAGAGACATTCAAGGCATCACCATGCTCACCCAACTCGCCATCGACACTCTCAGGGTTGTTGAGGCCACCTATTAGCTACATCCTCTATCTCATAATGTAATACATTTTTTTAATCTAGTATAGTGTCAAAAAGCGTCTTATTTTATGAGACAGAGGAAGTTGTAATTTATTTAGTCTCGGTCAGCGGCTAGTCTTATGCTGGTTAGAGTAAGGAACTATGTTGATTAGTGATGGGAACGACGCGTTAGCTAGATGACGCCGAGGTACAATGAACAGCTGAAAGAATAAAATGCCCACTTATCTTCTATTCTTAAATAGTTGTAACTCACTAACTATTTTTCCAAAGTATGCAATGCTTCCACATCACTAAACCGTGCATCTCCACCATGTCATTAATCTACCACCCCACAGACTATTATTTTTCCATGCATGCAACCCTTTCACAATTACCAATCATGCATGGTTGCCAAATCATTTTTCACCAAATCATAACTAAATTTTATTGTTATTCAGTCATCAACCCTAATTATCCATGTTTTCAACCTACCATCCCGCGGCAACGGCGCGGGTTATCTGCTAGTTTATTCAGAACTGATGTGCATTTGTACATAAACAGGCACTTACTATTAATTATTTCCCATTTTATACATCAGTATCTCTAATGTTTTCTTCTAGATTTCTTTGCCATGATACACTGATCTTGAAATGGAGCCAAAAACATAAAGTGTATATATGACTGCAAATAGCATAACCTGCATAATAAGTATGCTCTTCGAAGGTTGGTTACTTTGGACCATTATGGATTAGCATGTTTGCAAATGCTATTGGCATTCGACCACTCACCCATTTATGGACATCTCCCATTCATTTGAGGTGGGTTCCCTCCAACCACACACAATATTTACTAACATAACATGCATGCAAGTAGAATGGTATGGTCACACCCTTCCACAGTCTAGTCACATGCTAAAAATGTCATGTTAAACGGTTCTTGAATGATAAATCACATGCTCACGATATATTTGTTTCGTAAGATGAGCTGAATAGAACAGAGCTGCGTAGAAGTCCTATATATACTGCCCCTGGATGTTAAAGTGAGTGTGATATGGGTTCAGATGTGTTTACATCTTTATCTTCAGAACATCTAAAATATTGGAGGAAAACAAATACACGAGAGTCAAGGTGGTCAAGGAAAAATGGGCTGAAATCAGAAGGCGATGACGTGTATTGCTTTGTCCAATTGTAATCGGATGGCCATTCAATGGAGACTTTTGGTAGCTGCGGTGACCTTGGCTGCTCTTGGGAGAACATCTGTATACAATTCGCCGTGGGAAGTTTCTCTGCTATATGTCTCTACAATACTAGTTACATCAAGACTGTAACCTGTTAGTTCGAGCTACCACATACTCTGTTTTTTCTTCGCTTGTTTTAGTATGATCACTGAGTGGACCTAAAGCTAAAAGCAGTCTCATCAGCAGTAAAAGAACAACTTCCTAACCGAATAAAAAGTTTCTGAAGTCAAACCTAGCGGCCTTGCAATGATAAGTAGTCCAGTCTAAGAAGTGTTGTGATAATAAAAATACAAGCCGAAAAAATGGTTCCATTCGAATACTCTGCTGCGAGAAAGAGGTAGATCTTATTAATCACAGACTGGCTGTTCGAGATATAACCCCAACAATTATATTACATTGGAGCGACTGGAACGAGGTGACTGAGGGCACCTAGTTCTCCATGCGGATGATGCAGCGGATGCCCTCCCCCTTGGCCATGAGGTCAAAGGCCTTGTTGATCTCTGAGAACGGTACTCTGTGCGTGATGAACTTCTCCACCTCCAGTTCCTGAGGATAATAGCAAGTTGTTAGCATGAGCATTGAGTTCTTCGCCACGTCACAATTCGATGTATGGTGACTTTGGAAATGGGGTGGCATCCAACATATCTCAAGTCGTCGCGAGCATCGATCAAGCTATGTCAAAACTGTTTACCTTCTTCATGTACATCTCCACAACATTGGGCAAATCAGTGCACGGCTTGAAGTTACCAAAGAAGGCACCCTTGAGAGTTCTCTCGTTCAGGAAGTTCATTGGGTGGGTCTTGAATTCGGCATCCTTGTGCGGCACACCGACCAGCACAGCGACACCCCAACCCTGTATACAGATAAAAGATTTAATTTAATGATTCCATCTAAGAGAGAAGAGATGATGCAAATTATCATATTTTAAGTGGGTGATTTATGTCTTGAAAAGTCATACATCATGAACACACTCAAATGATTGTATCATAGCACTGATATTGCCGGTGCATTCAATACTGGGGTCAACTCCCCCGTTCGTCATCTCAGCGAGTACCTAAAGCATCATATCACAAAGTTGTATGTTATGGTGATGAAGCGTAACGAATACTACTTCACCTAATGTGAAAAAACAAACCTCTTGAACTGGCTTGCTGTGGTCTTTCGGGTTCACAAATTCTGTGCAACCAAATTTTCTGGCTGAACATTGACAAAATAGAAACATTAGTAGTAACTTCTCAAAACAGCAAAATAAACTCATGATTTGGTAAAATCAGGAGTGCTATATTTACCTTCTTCAAATCTGTTGGCGTTCAGGTCAACACCAATGATCCTTGATGCACCTGCAATCCTTGCACCTTCTGCAGCCTAAATAAAACATACAAATATGAAGGGCAAATAGATGCATACCGATAGCGATTGTAGGACAATCCAGAGAAGAGTTAGGAAACTTACAGCAAGGCCAACTGCTCCTAGCCCAAATATCGCCACTGTCAAACCCTTGGGCGGTTTTGCAACATTAATGGACGCACCGAGACCTACAAAAAGAATGACCACTCAGCATCACAAGATAAGATGTTGGCATAACAAGCATAGTACAACAACAATACAAGTCAACTTACCAGTGGAAATACCACAGCTAAGAACACAGACTTTATCAAGGGGAGCCTCAGGGTTGATCTTGGCAACACAACCAACATGCATGACAGTATACTCACTGAAGGTGGAAGTCCCTACGAAATGGTAAATCGGCTTCCCATCAATAGAGAAGCGGGACTTGCCATCGCCGATCATCACACCTCTGTCAGTGTTGATCCTTAGCAGATCACACATGTTGCTCTCTGCAGACTTGTAATGTGGACATTCCTTACACTCCCCAGTGAACACAGGTAGGACATGGTCACCAGGGGCAACCTCAGTCACGCCCTCTCCAACACTTTCCACTATGCTGTTGACATTAGTAAGTTCAGGGGACGCGCAACAGATAAATTTGGCTAGAAAATCTATATAAAAGTAAAGGACTTCAAATTCGACACATGCAGGCAACACGGTTCTTATGATTGATTGCTTCACATGTTTTGTCTTCAGGATTACATTAACATATTGCACTAGGGTGACCTATGCTTTCCGAACAAACAATTAGCACAACTGAAAGCTAGACAAAGTAAGTACATCAAAGAAGGTAGGTAGTTCAAAAACCATACCCTCCATCTTCGTGACCGAAGACCCGAGGGAACACGGGAGTCTGTCCCTAAACCACCATCGGAATCCACTGAGGCGCAAGTCAACCACAAATTTGTTGTACGATGTAATTTACTTGACGAGAAGCAAATGACATGCATACCTTGGCCTCCCAGTAGTAGACATCGGTGTGGCAGAGGGAGGTGAAGAGGATCTTGACGCGCACCTCCATGGCCTATGGCGGGGCTACCTCCACCTCCTCCATCGACAGAGGCTTCCCTGCCTCCCATGCGACTGCCGCTGCAACCACAGATCCAAGGAAAGGGCATCAAACTGCAGGTTACGATGACACCATAAGGTTAAAGATTGGGGATCGGCTGATATCAACACATTATGTATTATTTTTCATTTTCATTTTCTTCTTTCGTTTTTTCACATGCACAACCGACAAAGGATGTGAAGTTGTAGTTACGCACTTAATTAGGCTTTGACGTGCAATGGTAGTTGCACGTGTACGGCGTACATGCAATTGCTGAGGGAGGTGGAAAGGTGGGGAGGTATCGTGCGTGGACAGGTGTGTGCTGAGGGAGCCTGAGATGGAAATTGTTTGGGGAATTCGAGAGGCGCGCGCATGTGGAAAGAAGAGAGCAGGTGTCGCTTCTACATCCCATATTCTTTACATTTCCCCTTTTTAAGTGGCCCAATTGCCTCTCAGCGCGCGAGCCATTTCTGTTTTGTTTACTCGACCGCGAGCAAAGACACCGCATCTGTCAGTACAAGATGGACTTCTTCGCAGAACAACATATACCCCCCACGTACACATAAAATAGAAGATGTCAGCAACATGCAAACCAATTTAAGTTTAAATTTTAAAAAAAACGTCGCTCTCAAGTCTCAACCCGAGTGGAATATTGGACTTTTGTTCTGCGGCCTTGTCTCCTGCCCACAACTCCAGCAGTTCCGGTGTCCCTCAATAAACTATCAGAAAGTTGAGGCAAGAATTAATAACCCTTCAACGGCTCCCTTAAATAGATAAACCAGGTTATATTTACGGGATTCCGTATAATTGCCCCCAACGCCTGTGTGCGCCTGCGCCACGCCTCATCACTTCAGCCACCGTTGCCACGCCTCCCAGCGTCGTGTCACTAACAAGCGGGCCCAGCCTCATTTAATAGGAATTAATACGGAAATAGGATTTTAGGGGAATTGACGGAACCGAGAAAAGTATGTGTTAGACACATTCCCCTAAATTATACGGTCATCCCATTAAATGATATTCCGAGATGTTATTTCCAGGAGCTATCAGGCAAATCTAATCAATTCCCAAAAGTCAAGGCATGTTCGAAACAACCCAGCTCCGAACTCCGACGAATTCGCAGGTGGTGCCGGGTCGAACGGTGCTTCATGAATCAGAGGGGAAGGGGTGTCACAGTAGGAAAAACGACAAGCTGCGGTTTTTGGGATCTGCCGAATTGGGAAACGTAGAGTTAGCCTTATCTACAGCAAGATGTCACCGCCAAGTGAGAATACCGGTTCTAGTTTTCCATTTCTCATGAGCTCTCTACTCCATGACGGCATGACCTTAGCCGCCAGAAGCTTCTCCCTGACCTCACGCTCAAGGTGGCCACACGGTCTAGGCCCGTCCGGTTCCCGACCAAAGCCGTGCTTTGGACCGTCTGTCCGGTCCGGTTTGGCTGTTATAGAGATTTGAATGGCGGTCCCTTTCATGACCCGTTTTAGCAATGGAATGTTGTTGTTTAGAACTGACTATTGTTTCTCTCAAGTAATGCAGTAGAACTTATTAATGGTGTGGTTGAGATTTATAGTTTGATTACTTCTGGCCAGGCGACTTCAGGCCTAGGTAAATTGATTCAGCTGATGATTTGCTACAGAAATTAAGCAGGTGGTAAACTGCTTCTTCTCAAGGCTTTTTCTTAGTGCTTGTTACCTTTATAGCCTCATGTAGTTACTCAGCGATCTTCTCAAGGATTGGGGGAGCAAGTTGCAGCCAAATGGCTGAATATCATGTTCCCTATGGAAAATGTCAGTAGCCAGTGACCAGCTATGTGCTGAGGTGAGGAAGAAACTGAAGAATGACTAGCTATTTGATTGCCTGGTTGTTCGGAGTGTTTAGCAGAGAGAAGAAGATGGGACTCAACACACATCGATTATGCTCAAGGCTGGGTGATAAATACAGGTTGCTGGCTCAGCCGAGCAGGATCGTGGGTGTGCCACTACCTCTGGACGTGCAGCACTACTCTACAACTGTTTGCACGATCATGGCTATACCGTATGGCAGGCTATACAAGGGCGCATACGGTATAGAACTACCTAGCCTAACACCCCCCACAGTCGTGACATCGGGTCCGGCGATGCAAAGACTGGACCGTAAGTCAGAGAAAACTTCCGATGGCAGCCCCTTCGTCATGATATCCACGAGCTGCTGGCGAGTAGAGATGTGAAGAACATGAAATTCTCCAAGCGCCACGCGTTCACGAACGAAGAGGATGTCCAGCTCGACATGCTTCGTGTGACGGTGATGCACAGGGTTGGCCGACAGGTACATGGCGGATATATTATCGAAGTAGACGAGCGTAGCCTTGTTGACGGGGCAAAAGAGTTTGCCAAGCAGTTGTCGGAGCCAGACACACTCTGCGACGACGTTGGCGACGCCACGGTACTTGGCCTCGGCGCTGGAGCGGGAGACGACAGCCTGGCGCTTGGACGACCAGGAGATGAGGGCATCGTCGAGGTAGATGTAGAAGACGGAGGTCGAGCGGCGGGTGTCAGGGCAGCCTGCCAGCGTCCGTGAACGCGCGTAGGTCCAAAGTGTGCGAGGCGCGGAGGTGAAGCCCAAGGGCAGGCGTGCCGCGCACGTACCGCAGCACACGCTTGATCAACCCGAGATGGCACTCGCGGGGATCATGCATATGCAGGCAGATCTATTGAACGGCGTATGCAATCTCCGGCCGCGTGATCGTCAAGTACTGCAGGGCACCGGCGATGCTGTGGTAGGCGGAGGGGTCAGCGACGCACGGCCCGTCGACGGTAGGGAGCTTGCCCTTTGTGTCGATCGGCGTGGGCGACGGACGATAGATGTCCATGCCGGCTTGGTCCAAGATGTCGACAACGTACTGCTGCTGACAAAGGAAGAAGCCCGCCGAAGTACGCATGACACGGATGTCGAGGGAGAAGTGGAGAGGGCCGAGGTCCTTCATGGAGAACTCCACGATGAGCTGGGCGACGACGTGGCGAAGAGCGGCGGCAGACGACGCGGTGAGGACGATGTCGTCGACGTAGAGGAGAAGGAGCGCAGTGTCACAGCTGCGACGACGAGTGAAGACCAATAAGTCGGAGCGCGTGGCGACGAAGCAGATGGACTTGAGGAAGCCGGCGAATCAAAGAAACCATGCACACGACGCCTGCTTCAAGCCATAGAGTGACTTGGAGAGGCGGCAAACGTGGTGTGGTTTGTCAGCGTCGACGAAGCCAGCTGGCTGAAGACAAAAGACCTCCTCGTCCAACCTACCGTGGAGGAACGCATTGGACACGTCAAGCTGGTGAACCGGCCAGCCGCGAGAGGCAGCCAGAGTGAGCACCGTGCGGATGGTGGCGGGTTTGACGACTGGCGAGAAGGTTTCTCTGAAGTCCATGCCAGCGCGCTGGCGGAAGCCGCGCATGACCCAGTGGGCCTTGTAGCGCTCGAGAGAGCCGTCGGCGTTGAGCTTGTGCTTGAACACCCATTTGCCGGTGATGAGGTTGGCACCGGGAGGACGGCGCACTAGCTCGCACATGCGGTTGCGCACGAGAGCGCCGTACTCCTCGCGCATGGCAGCGAGCCAATGGGGGTCACAGAGGGCGACGCGTACCAAAGTAGGGGCCGGCGAGAGCGCGCCGGGCGTGCTCGTAGTGACGGCGAGACTGTAGTGGTAGCGTGGATTCGGGCGGAAGACGCCGGTCTGGGCGCGCATGACCATCCACCAAGGAGGAGCCGGCGGGGCAGCCGGAGGGGCGGGTGTAGGCGAGGGTGGCGACGAAGAGCTCGGCAGCCTGTGGTGCAAGAGCTTGCGCCCGAGCCGTTAACCGACAGATCAGCGCCGCCACGTGGCTGCATGGTGGAGGCGCTGGACGGGGAATCCACGAGGCTGTCCGGTGGAGAGCCAGCGGCAGATCCTAAACGCACGGTGCGCACGCGCGGGGCATGCACGGGAGAGCCGCCCGATGGCGATCCAGGGGCCATGTTCGAAGGGGAACATGGCACACTATCACAGAGGCGCCGCGGGAGCATGGGGACCTGCAAAACTGGCGAAGCAAAAGCAGGTGGTGGTGGAGCGGCGGGGTTAACTGCGGGTGGTGACGCGAAGGGGAAGACCGTCTCATGAAACTAGACATGACAAGAGGTGATCACACGATGGGTGGTGGGATCGAAACACCGGTAGCCACGATGGTCAGACGGGTTGCCGAGGAAGATGCACGCGACAGAGCGGTGATCAAGCTTATGCTTCGCTGTTGAGGCGAGGTTGGGATAACACAAACACCCAAAGACGCGGAGGAGGGATCGTAGTCAGGAGCAACGCCAAGAAGCATATCAGGAGGCGTGCGGGCGCGCTGGAATGGCACGGCCGGTGGTTAATGAGATAGGTGGCTGTGTTGAGGGCCTCGACCCAGAAGCGAGTAGGCATGGAAGCATGAAATAATAGAGCACGCACACTGTCATTGAGCGTTTGTAGAACGCGTTCGGCCTTTCCGTTTTGTTGGCTGGTGTAAGAACAGGAGAGGCGAAGATGAGTGCCATGAGTAGGGAGGAGTCTGCAGCGCTGTCGAACTCACACCCGTTGTCAGTTTGGTGCCAGAATACGGGAAGCTGAAATTGCGTTTTGACATAGGCATAGAAATCGGCAAAACATGAAGAACTTCCGACTTGTGTTTGAAAGGGAACGTCCAAACGTAGTGGGTATAGTCATCAAGCACTACTATGTAAAATTGAAAGCCAGATATGCTGACAACTGGAAATGTCCATACATCAAGATGCAAAACATGAAAGGGAAACATGCTAATGCTGGTAGATTTGCTAAAAGTTACACGTGTGTGCTTGCCAAAACGGCATGCATGACACGAGTGCGGCATGGACTTGCTGAAGTCAAGGTGATCGGCAGCCAAGCGAAGCGAAGCATGCCCGAGCCGCTGGTGCCATATGGTGGAGTCGGCGAGGCGGGCAAAGGCAGAGCGAGATGGGAGCGTCGGGCGGCCAACCGAGTACAGATCGCCATCGGAGTCACATCGGAAGATCACCGCCCTAGTTCGAAGGTCCTATACAGAGAAGCCAAAGGCGTCAATTCGACAGAAACGGGGTTATCACGACAGATTTGACGAACAGAGAGCAAGTTGGTAATGAGAGAAGGGGAGACCAGAACGTTGCGAAGTTGCACAGGGGACGCGCCCTCGATGAGAGCACCATCACTGACGTGGGTGATCGGTAGATGGGCACCACTGCCAACGACAATGTGAGAAGGAGAATGAGATGGCTGAAGTGAGTGGAGATTACTAGGTGAGCTGGACATGTGGGACGACGCTCCTGAGTCGAGATACCACTCCGAGGCGGTGCCGGACGAGGAGGGCCCTGATGTGGCACTGTGGAGCGCGTCCTACAGCGACTGCATGTCCCACGGCTGCAGTGGTGGTGCGGTGGACGAACTGGCGCCTGGGGAGCCGTAGAGAGGAGGCAGGCCGCCAGGAGCGCCGTATCCAGGAGGGAGAGCGCCGGGCGCGCCGTAGCCGTACGGGGCAGGAGCTGCGAGCATGGCCTGTTGATGAGGCGTGCCAGGACGAGGCCCGAGAACGCCGGTGCCTGGGGCGCGCCAGGGCATGGGCCAGGCCTGGATGTGGCCAGTCCAAGAGTTAGGGGCGGGGTAGGCAAGTGGGCACGGCATCGGAGGCGTTGGGGAGGCAGGGGCGCCGCCGTTGCCACGGCCGCGGCGACGCTGGCCACGACCACGGCCCCGTGTGTTGTCGTTGGCGGGTGCTGGGGGAGGCGGTGCCGGAGTCGAAGGAGAGTTGCGCCCAGCGAAGAGGGGGTGCACGGACTGCTGGCGAGCAGCCTGCTTAGCACAATGCTCCTCCAATAGAAGGAAGGAGCGCACTTGGAGAAACGACGGGAGCGGGACCTGAGAGGTGATGTGCGGGATGGCAGAATGGTACTGGCAGCTGAGACCATGAAGGAGGTGAAAAAACTGCCGTGATTCGGTCACCTGCTGGCCCAGATCACGGGGTTGATCGGCGAAGGTCTTGAGCTTGGTGCAGTACTGCATCACTGTCATGTCGCCCTATACTTGATGAGATCATCTCCCCAAAGCAGAGTGCTTTTGTGCCAGGCAGGATGATAACTGATAGCATGTTAGCTGCATTTGAGTGCATACATCATACTATTTAGCAAGAGAAGGACCCTACGAGAAGCTTTTGTGCATATAAATTAGACCTGTCAAAGGCATATGATCGGGTTGACTGAGTTTTCTTGAAACGGACGATGCAAAAGTTGGGTTTCGCTGACCGATGGCTGAACTGGATTATGACTTGCAGCACCTCAGTTAGATACACTATCAAATTTAATGGCACCCTCTTGGATTCGTTCACCCCGTCGCGTGGGCTTCGTCAAGGTGACCCCCTCTCCCCATTTTTATTCCTGTTTATTGCAGATGGGCTTTCTGCTCTGTTGAAGGATGGAGAGGAACTATTCACATCTTTGAAGGTGTGTCGACGGGCTCCTGGCATCTCCCACCTTTTGTTCGCCAATGACACCCTCTTATTTTTTAAGGCAGACCCGCAACAAGCTAATGGGTACACTCAATAATCACAACTTATGAAGGAGCCACAGGGCAACTCATCAACCCAACTAAATGCAGTATTATGGTTGGTAGAGCATGCTCAGAGAATGGCCAAAACAGTGTAAGAGCACAGTTGCAGGTTCAACTCTCAACTTTTGAGGAGAAATATCGGGGCTCCCAACTACTGATTGCAGAATGTCAAAAGGTAAATGTCAGAATCTACAAGCCCGCTTGACAAAAAGAATTATTGCTTGGAGAGATACTTTATCCTTGGCAGGCAAGGAAACGATGATCAAAGCAGCCGCACAAGCTATACCCACTTATGTGATGGGCGTGTTCAAGATTCCCATGTCTGTTTGTGATGATCTTAACAGGATGGTGTGTAAATTTGGTGGGGGTCATCGGAGGGGAAGCGAAAAACACACCGGCAAGCTTGGCCAAAAATTCACAGGCATAAGTTGTGTGGTGGACTGGGCTTTCGAGATTTCATGGTGTTCAATCAGTCCCTGCTGGCTAGGCAGGCTTGGAGGTTATTAACAAAACCTAACAGTCTTTGTGCGCGGGTTCTTAAAGCCCGCTACTATACCGAGGGAAGGATGGAGGATACTGTATTTACTGGTAATGCATAGGTGACTTGGCAATCCATCCAGTACGGCCTCGACCTTTTGAAGAAAGGGCTTATATGGCGGGTGAGCAGCGGTACGCAAATCCGCATCGGGCGGGATAGGGTGGCTGCCTAGAGAACCATCTGGCCAACTTATCACGCCCCAGGGGATGTGCCGATATTTTCTTCCGGTCGACGTTCTGGTCGACGTCGACACCATCACGAGCATAAAGACTTCCCCTCATGTTGGGCGCAAATGGGGCCTGGAAGGTTGATGTTCTCCGCCAATATTTTCTTCCGGTCGACGTCGACACCAGCACGAGCATAAAGACTTCCCCTCATGCCTCGGGCGATGTTCTGGCATGGGCCCCGGAGAAATCTGGCGTCTTCTCCGTCCATTCAGCATACTGCTTTGAACGAGCGTGAACGTCCACTAGCAAACGCATCGAGCATGGCACTAGATGGTCGTCGCGCCATCTGAAAGACCATATGGGGTGCCCTTCTCCCCCAAAGGTATGAGTCTTTGCATGGAGGCTAGTGTCTAATTCTCTCACTACTTGGGCAAATAAATTTATGCGTAAACTAGAGCTTAATGATCTTTTTCCCCTGTGTGGTGTGGAATGCGAGGATGGCTTCCACGCTATATGCAGATGCCCTCAAGCTAGGGACCTATGGAGAGCTATGACAACGGATTGGACCCTTCTAGACATCGACGAGGTTCACAACACAAGGCCAGAATGGCTTCTCGGCATGCTCGATCAACTACCTGAAATTAGCCGCATGGTGTTGTTGATGATTCTTTGGCATATTTGGCACGTCAGAAATAAGATCACACATGACAAAGCTCTGCCGCCAACGGAGTCTTCCAGATGCTTCCTTCAAAGCTACATAAACTCTTTGTTGTGCATCAAGCAATATCCGCTGGTGATAGTATACGCCTTGCAAAGGGCCATTTCAGACCACACACCACTACTGGTCGATTCTGGGGAAGCGACTCATGTGGGAAACAAAAATATTTTCTCTTTCGAATTAAGTTGGTTTGAGAGAGAAGGATTAATGGATCTCATTGCTACATAATGGGCCAGGGAATCCGGTGGGTCATCTAATGTAGATAGGTGGCAAAACAAGATTAGACACTTGCGCCAATCCTTTAGAGGCTGGGCCAAGAATCAAAGTGGCATTTACAAAGTGGAAAAAGAGAGGCTTATTCAATTAATTAATGAGTTAGATGTCAAAGCAGACTCTACAGTTCTTAATATGTTAGATAGAAATATTAAGATTGAGGCTGAGAAGAAGTTGCAAACCCTTCTGAGAGAGGAGGAGATGAAATGGGCCCTTCGAGCAAAGGTGACGAAGGTGGTCCATGGAGATGATAACACACAATTCTTTCACATGATTGCGAACGGAAAGCATAGGAAGAAAAAAATGCAACTTGGACAGGACGATGGTACAATTGTAGGACATGAGAACCTAAAATTGTACATCTCTGAGTACTATAAGATACTCTTTGGTGCACTCGATGAGAATTTGGTTTCTCTGGATGAAAGCACAACAGGCGACATTCCTCACCCCAGTTCAGATAAGAATGAGTTATTATCTGGCCCGTTTACAGAGAAAGAGGTGTTTAACGCAATAGCACAGATGAAACAAAATAAGGCACCGGGACCGGATGGGTTTCTGGTGGAATTCTATAAAAAAAATGTTGACATATTATAAAAGGTGATCTTCTACCTATGTTCCATGATTTGTTCAATGGTCAGTTACAGCTTTTCCACCTTAACTTTGGAACAATAATGCTGTTGCCAAAGAAGGTGGAGGCTATCCGCATTGAGCAGTTCAGACCGACATGTCTGCTCAATGTCAGTTTCAATTTTTTTACAAAGGTTGGCACGAATAGATTGACACAAATAGCACATTCGGTAGTCCAACCCACTGAGACAGCTTTCATGCCTGGAAGACACATACTAGAAGGGGTAGTCGTCCTGCATGAAACGTTGCACGAAATTCATACAAAGAAACTCATCGGGGTTATGTTTAAGGTGTATTTTGAGAAGGCGTATGATAAGGTCAAATGGCCATTTCTTCAACAGGCCTTATGTATGAAGGGGTTCAACGAATCCTTAAGGGATCAGGTGGATGCCTTCATTCAGAGAGGTAGTGTTGGGATTAATGTTAATGATGACATAGGTCATTATTTTCAGACTCATAAAGGATTGAGACGGGGAGACACCATGTCTCTAGTCTTGTTCAACATAGTAGCAGATATTATGGCAAACCTTATTGGTCGGGCTAAAGAGAATGGCCAAGTAGGAGGACTAGTCCCACACATTGTAGAGGGGGGGGGGTGTCCATACTACAATACGTGGATGACACAATCATATTCATGGAACACGATATCGCAAAAGCTAGGAATATGAAGCTGGTACTTTGCCTATTTGAACAATTGTCTGGACTAAAAATAAATTTTAACAAAAGTGAATTGTTTTGTTTTGGGAGAGCAAAAGAGGAACAAGACGCTTACATGCAACTATTCAGATGTGAAATGGGATCATTGCCATTTAGTTACTAGGAATTCCCATTCATCATAAACGACTGACGAACAAGGAATGGAAATGTATTGAAGATAGATTCGAAAAAAGACTAGGTTGCTGGAAGGGCAAGCTAATGTCTTATGGAGGACGGATGGTGTTGATAAACTCGGTTTTAACAAGCCTATCGATGTCCCTGCTATCTTTCTTTGAAGTACCGATAGGTGTACGGAAAGGACTAGATTTTTATCGATCTCGTTCCTTCTGGCAATGTGATGAAGCTAAGAAGAAATATAGATTGGCAAAGTAGGATATTATATCTAGACCACTAGTAGAAAAAGGCCCATTTGTCCCAGTTCTAGAGGCCCATTTGTCCCGGTTCTGGAACCGGGACTAAAGGGTCGGGACTAAAGCCCAAAACCTTTAGTCTCGGTTTGCTTACGAACCGGGACCAAAGGCCCTCCACGTGGCCGCTGCGGGGAGCCCAGGCAGGAGGACCTTTAGTCCCGGTTTGTAACACCAACCGGGACCAAAAGGCATCCACGCGTCAGCATCTGGCAGGAGCTGGGTTTTTTTTTTGAAGGGGGGGGGGGTTTAGGGGGTTTTGTAGGGTTAATTTAGGAGTTCATATTGTGTTAGCTAGCTAATAGATGGAAGTGTCCTCTCTTTCTCCGTGCTTGGTCGATGCTAGCTACTATAGAGAGAACTCGACACGCTAGCTAGTAAGCAAATGAAGGAACCATTAAGTACACAAGATCGTCATGAGCATATACAGAGAGAAGTGATCGACCTCTCTTTCTCCAAGAGATTGGTCGAACAACAAGTTTTCGTATATCTATCCGACGGTACTACATATATACAATATAACATCTTTTACAATCCCTAACATCATGTACCTAAGATCCAATCACAAATTCGAATGGTATTCTCCGTCTTTAGGTATGACGTGGTCAAGAAAGAATCCCGCCAATTCCTCTTGAATTGCTCGTATGCGATCATGTGGTAGGAGTTCATCCCGCATCTGCCAGATCTAATTTAAAGAAGGGGGTCAATACATGCATATATATGAATAAAACTCAACACAATTGATGGTAATATATAAAATAAAATTGTGAATATTATTTACGTACTTCAAATTGTTTGTCAGAGAAGCCCCGCTCAGAGGCCGAGTGGCGAATGAACTCGCATACGTAGTATGCACATAAAGAAGTCCCTTCTTTCGGGTACAAGCACTTTACGAGAATAGAGTTCAATCAAACTGATAAGCAAGCATGTTAATGATATATTGATGAAAATTTGAATCAATTAGAGATGCGCGGAACTAGCTAGTACTACTTACTTTGGGGTGCGTAAATCACAACTCTTTGTTTAGACCGGGAACCTTTCGGGTGAACTTCTTCCAAACCCTGCCAGGCAAAGAAAATGATTACTTGATATCAGGAAATTAACGAAAGTTGCATGTCGATATGGTCCCGGTATTGACTGAACTTACTTCTTGAGCATTGCAGGCATGTCCGCATAATTCTCGGGATCTTTACGTCTCGAGTCTAAGACAGTTACTAATGCCCCGTCAAGCTTAATGGATAGCAGAATAAAGTGGAAACTGCGCACGCATATATAACTCATCAATTACATTACTTAACCTCAAGTAAGCGAAACCGAGTATACAGAGAAGACAACAACACTCACTTGAAGTTGTAAGGAAAGAGTATTTCCCTTTTGTTTTGATGTATAAGGAACGACTTTAGCAAGTTCTCCTTGGTCTCTTTGATTGAGTTTCGTACCGTCCATTCATTTACGGCATCTGGGCTAAGGAACCCAACGTTGAAGATTCCTAGTTTTTTGCATTCGACATCTTCAATCTGCATAATATAGTGAGGATAATTATATATACATGCAATGAACGAGCTGAGCTAGAGACTTAACTATAGAACTAATACTTACAGACAGTAGGCAATCATGAGTTGTTTGTCGAGGGCCAGTTGATTGTATAACTGAAATAACTCCACAAATTCAACAGGCATCACGGGAAGTCCAATGAATTCGTGCTCTGGTTTCACTGCCATATACATAGTGTCTCTCCCAGACTCCCTGCAGGTTTTCATGTACCACTCATGCAATTTGTACATCATCGTTGTTAGAGGAGGATGATCAGGTTTGACGAGAGGCTTCCCGTGCATGTATTCATATTCTTCTTTTGTTACCTCGGCCGTTTGATAAATTACATCATCCCCCAAGTAATCACCAGGATTGGTACCGGGCACCATCCCCAGATGATTTGCGACGATATCGCTAGACACCTTGAGCGGGGGGCACGATTGCTTCTCTTGTTCGCCGAGCTGGGGAATTGTTTTCCCACTTCTTCGTTCTGCTAACCTTGCATCACTAGAAGTACTTCCCGACCGCCGCGCTTCTTCATATGTCTTTTTAATAATCCGGACATAGTTGGAATCCGGTGGAAGCGGTGGTGGTCGCTTCAGGGCATCGATAGTGCGCTTCACTTTCACCAGATCTAGCTTCTCCTTCGGAGGTGGAGTTTTCTTTGCAAAATGGGCCCTCAATTGGTCCTGACATATCTCCTCGTTTTCTGACTCGGTCCTCTCATATCGTAACTTATCCAGAGGCTTGAGAGATGGACCGTATTTGTATTCCCTCCCGCCTCTGCTTGTACTGCTAGCCGCCGGAGCGGCGGCGTCTCTCTTCCGTCGTTGCTTACGAGGCGGAGAAGGAGGCGGAGTGCTCCGACGCGCCGGAGGAGCCGGAGCAGCGGCGTGTGTCTTCCGCCGTTCCCGACGAGGCTGGGGAGGAGGCGGACTGCTCCGACGCGCCGGAGTAGGCGAAGGAGGAGGCGGAGTGCCCTCACGCATCGGTGGAGCCGGAGAAGGAGGCGGGGTGCCCTGATCACTCGCCGGAGGAGGAGGAGGAGGAGGCGGAGTGCCCTGACTCGCCGGCGGATGAGGAGGAGGAGGCGGAGGCGTCCAGTTTGGAAGCTTGATGTACTCCTTCTGCCATAGACATGTACTCCTCAGGGCACGAACCAGCCGATTCTCCCCTTCACCTGTAGAGTGGTCAAGCTCGAGCTCCTCAAATCCCTCCATTACTTCATCCACCATCACAACAGCATAGCCATGTGGAATCGGACGGTAGTGAAAAGTTCTGTTGGGTTGAGGAGGTGCAACAGAGCCGACAGCCGCCTTGAAAGCGAGGTTCCGGTATTTCGTCATAAGCTCGCAATGTTGAGCCTCCGTGATAGTATCCACGGGGTAGCTAGGAGACGTGCAGTCAGGCTGAACGGGCTCCGTGGAAGCGACGCTGCTTCTCCGTTGAGATGGCGGAGTAGCTTCTGGGGTAGCTTCGTGCCTCTGAGATGGTTGGCCGGCAGCTCGCTGGCTCTCAGCTTCCTCTAGCTTTTGTAGTCTTGCATTGAGCTTCTGAATTTCGCTCAGCTCCGCTTTCCTCTTTCTCTCCCGGCTTCTGTAACCGCCTGCGTCGGGAAACCCAACCTTCCACGGAACGGAGGCTGGTGTGCCTCGTGTTCGTCTAGGGTGCTCAGCATTCCCTAGGGCCTCAGTCAGCTCGTCCTTCTCTCTGTCGGGAATGAACGTCCCTTCCTGCGCTGCGGTGATATACTCCTGAAGCTTCGTGACGGGTATTGCAAGTTGCTCGTCCGTCCAACGGCGCTTCCCTGTTTCAGGGTCCAAAGTTCCCCCAACTCCGAAGAACCAAGTCCTTGAACGGTCTGGCCAGTTCAATGTCTGTGGTACGACCCCTTTAGCTTTCAGGTCATTCTCAGCTTTGTCCCACAACGGCCGGGCTTTGAGGTAGCCACCTGACCCCGTGTGATGGTGATACTGCTTCTTTGCAGCGTTGTTCTTGTTTGTCTCTGACATTTTCTTACTCTTGTCCGATGTCTTGTAGGCCACAAATGCGGGCCAGTGATCTCTTATCTTCTCAAATCGGCCGGTGAATTCTGGAGTCTTCCCTTTGTCGACAAACTTTGATTTCAACTCATTCTTCCACCTCCTTAATAGATCTGCCATCTTCTTAAGAGCACACGCCTTGACCAGTGGCTCTATAACTGGCTTATTCGGATCCTCCTCCGGCGGTAGGGTGAAATTTGCCTTCAGCAAGGTCCAAAGATCATCTTTCTGTCTATCGATGACATAATCACCTTCAGGGACGCCGTCCTTAGGCTTATTCCATTGCTTGATGCTGATCGGGATGTTGTCCCTAACAATAGCTCCGCACTGAGCAGAAAATGCGTCCTTGGTCCGCTTGGGTTCAATCGGATGGCCATCATGCGCGAGTGCTGTGATCGTGAACCTTTCATCCTTGCGCAACCTCTTCTTCGGGCCTCGTCTCGTTACCGAAGTTTGGCTCGATCCGGAGGGCTATAAAAGAAGAAAGAAGAGTTAATATATGTACATACCAAAACAATTAATGCATCAATTAGCTAGTCAGCACAGGCTTAATTAATATATATACCTCGCCGGACTTTGCAACAGCTCCCTCCTCCGTTCGGTCACCGGAGCCGTCATCATGGTCTCCTTCTTCCTCCGGCATTCGGTCACCGGAGCCATCATGATCATGTCCTTCCTCCTCCATTGTTCGATCACCGGAGCCGTCATCCTCTCCTTCCAGACCATCGGTGTCGTTGAGAAACGACAAGATATCACGTCCGCCGAGGATTATGTCCCCCAACAACTGTTCTTGTTTTTCGTCTCTTTGTTCCATAGTTTCTACAAATATTACAACATGGCAATTAATATACAAACATGAATGTCCGACGTCCGGACCGCCTCTCTCATGAATGTCCGTTGTCCGGACCGCCTCTCTCACGAATGTCAAACAAGGGATTCTCTTAACCTTTAAGGGATTTAATTAACAAAATGGCGCCATTCTGAATGTGCAGAAAATGGTCCATATTTTTCCTGATCTCATCTACCCTTCTATATGTCACGTTGTCTAGTGTCAAAGGATTCAAGAAAACCATGGCTTCATCATTAGCCGGAAGTAACACGCGCATAATGGTACGAAGCTCTCCAAAATTGTTTTGGAACGGAGTCCCGGATAGGATAATTAATTAGCTTTTTGGTACGAAGTACAGCAAGAGCCTTCCGAATATCGCTATTTGAAAGGCCTTTGCTGAAATTCGTACCAAAAAGCGAATTATTCTATCCGGAACTCCGTTCCAAAACAACTTTGAAGAGCTTCGTAGCATCATACGCATGTTACTTCCGGCTAATGATGAAGCCATGTATTTCTTCAATACTTTGACAGACAACGTGACATATAGAAGAATATATATATAGATGAGATCAGAAAAAAATTGGATCAACTTGTGCACATCCATAATGGGGGCATTCTTGATAAATCTATGTTACCGGAGTTTTCTTCATTTAACTTGGTAAATTTGGGTGGCCTCGACAACGCTTCTAGGGTTTGGGGTGGCCTCGAGAGTTTATCGGGTAGGGACGGGAGGGGGTAGGAGATCGACAACGCTCTTTCTTCTAGGGTTTGGATGGCCTCGAGAGTTTATCGGGTAGGGACGGGAGGGGGTAGGAGATCGACAACGCTCTTTCTTCTAGGGTTTGGGTGGCCTCGAGAGTTTATCGGGTAGGGACAGGAGGGGGTAGGAGATCGACAACGCTCTGTCTTCTAGGGTTTGGGTGGCCTCGAGAGTTTATCGGGTAGGGACGGGAGGGGGTAGGAGATCGACAACTCTCTTTCTTCTAGGGTTTGGGTGGCCTCGAGAGTTTATCGGGTAGGGGCGAGAAGGGGTAGGAGATCGAAACGCTCTTTCTTCTAGGGTTTGTGTGGCCTCGAGAGTTTATCGGGTAGGGACGGGAGGGGGTAGGAGATCGACAACGCTCTTTCTTCTAGGGTTTGGGTGGCCTCGAGAGTTTATCGGGTAGGGGAGGGAGGGGGTAGGAGCCGCTCTAAAATGCTAACGGGGGGTGCTCCTGTGGTCTAAAATCGGTCTATTCATGATAGAAAATCTGAAAAAAATACATACAAAACATCTAAAAACATCTGAAAAAAATACATCTATGATCCCTTAGAAAAAAATGTTATCGGGAAGGGGGTATATTGACAATGCTTTTTTTCTAGGGTTTGGGTGGCCTCGAGAGTTGGTCACCCGGTATATCGAGAGGGGGGGTGAACATTTTACCTTAGTAACTTAGAAAAAAATGTTATTGGGGAGGGGGTATATCGACAACGCTTTTTTTCTAGGGTTTGGGTGGCCTCGAGTGCTGGTCGCCCGGTATATCGAGAGGGGGGTGAACATTTTACCTTAGTAACTTAGAAAAAAAATGTTATCGGGGAGGGGGTATATCGACCCCCCCCCCTCATGTCGAAGTTATCGGGGAGGGGGTATATCGACAACGACATACATACATGGAAAAAAATGCTATCCATCTATACATACATAGCAACATACATATATACATGGAAAAAAATGCTATGAAAAAAATAGAGGGGGCGGCCGGCGAGGGCGACGGCGGCGGCTCAGAGCGGGGGCGGCCGGCGAGGGCGACGGCGGGGGTGGCGAGGGCGTCGGCGACGGCGGGGGCGGCGAGGGCGTCGGCGAGGGCGGCGCGCGAGGGAGCCGACGACGGCGTCGGCTGGCGAGGGCGACGGCGGGGGCGGCGCACGAGTGAGCCGGAGACGACGGCGACGGTGGGGGCGGGCCGGGGCGCAGGGGCGCGGCCGGGCGCGCTCGGGGGCGGCGGACGGCGACGGCATGGGCGGCGGACGGCGTCAGCGTGGGCTCGGGGGCGGGCAGGGGGACGGGCGACGGCGTCGGGGCAGCCTGGCGGCGTCGAGGAGGTCGGCGTCGTCGGGGGGAACTGCGAGATGAAAATGAAAATTTTCACAAGTGCTGCTTATATACACACAGCATTGGTCCCGGTTGGCCTTGCAAAACGGCGTGGCGGGAGTTTAGTCCCACCTCGCTAGTTGAGAGAGTGCCGCACCTGGTTATAAGGCGCGGTGCGCCAGAGCCTTCGAGCACCTCTCTGTATCTGCCTGTGGGCCTACTGGGCCTTCTGCGGGCCTGAATCCTGGCCCAACTGGCTGGTTGGGTTTCTAGTCGTAATCAGGCCGTGGTGACCCAGTAGGCGGCATTTTTTTATTTATTTTTTCAGTTTTTTGTTTTGTTTTTTGCATTATTTATTTCTTTTGTTTTTTGCTTTATTTTTTTAATTCTTTTTGCTGTTAGGTCACAAAAATTATAAACTTTCTGTTAGTGCCATTAGTTTTCAAATTTGAAAAATTTAAATTTGAATTCTTTTAAATTTGTGTGAATCACTAGTTTGTGAATAACTTTACTATAAAAATAGATTTTTGAGTGATTCTTTTTCTTGCTATTTAATATTACTGTGTTTTATCATTATATTCAATTTGGTAATTTTTAGGTTATTTTAAATGTCCGTTTTAATCAAAAATAGATTTTGTTATTTTAGTTTGCTATTAAAGTTTCTAACAAAAAAATTCTTTATGAAAATTCTTTTTGCTATTAATGTTTTGAACAAAAAATACTTTGATAATTTTCATTGCATAAATTTTATATAATTTTAGTTTCAAAAATAATAGAGGTTTATAGAATTTTAGTTTTAAAAATATCTGTTTTTTGAGCTAAATGACCCTGAAATTGAAAAGCACTTCAAATGAACTCTGAAAATGTTGAAAGTTGGCATGGTATCATCATTTCATCCACATAGCATGTTATAAAAAGTTGAGAGGGTTACGGCGAAAACTGGATGCACTTCGTGTACAAAATGGACAATCTCTTTCGAAGTATCAGGGTTTCGGAAGAAAACTCATCTGTTACAAAGGGATTTCATTTTTTGAACTTATTTGAACTCCAGACTTTTTGCGTGTTCAAAATGCACCATTGAAAGCCACATCATCAATTTTCAACCCTTTCTGACTTCATTTGGTATTTTTCATGCATTTGCTGATTTTTTTGAGCTAAATGACCCTGAAATTAAAAAGCACTACAAATGAACTCTGAAAAGGTTGAAAGTTGGCATGGTATCATCATTTCACCCACATAGCATGTTATAAAAAGTTGAGAGGGTTATGGCAAAAACTGGATGCACTTCGTGTACAAAACGGACAATCTCTTTCGAAGTATCAGGGTTTCAAACGAAAACTCATCTGTTACAAAGGGATTTCATTTTTTTGAACTTATTTGAACTCCAGACTTTTTGTGTGTTCAAAATGCACCATTCAAAGCCACATCATCAATTTTCAACCCTTTCTGACTTCATTTGGTATTTTTCATGCATTTACTGATTTTTTTGAGCTAAATGACCATGAAATTGAAAAGCACTACAAATGAACTCTGAAAAGGTTAAAAGTTGGCATGGTATCATCATGTCACCCACATAGCATGTTATAAAAAGTTTTGAGGGTTACGGCAAAAACTGGATGCACTTCGTGTACAAAACGGACAATCTCTTTCGAAGTATCAGGGTTTCGGAGGAAAACTCATCTGTTACAAAGGGATTTCATTTTTTTGAACTTATTTGAACTCCAGACTTTTTGTGTGTTCAAAATGCACCATTCAAAGCCACATCATCAATTTTCAACCCTTTCTGACTTCATTTGGTATTTTTCATGCATTTACTGATTTTTTTGAGATAAATGACCCTGAAATTGAAAAGCACTACAAATGAACTCTGAAAAGGTTGAAAGTTGGCATGGTATCATCATTTCACCCACATAGCATGTTATAAAAAGTTGAGAGCACTGCTCCGGGTGTTTGGAGCGCAGAATATTCTTGTGTTCATCGACATACGGGGTCACCAAGGTAGAATTCTGTAGAACTGTGTAGTGTGCTTGAGACCAAGAATGCCCGTCCCTACATATTATTGAGTCCGCTCCTAGCGTGCCTTTTCCAGTCAGTCTCCCCTCATACCGTGATTGAGGGAGACCAATCTTCTTAAGGTCAGGAATGAAGTCAACACAAAACCCAATGACATTCTCTGTTTGATGGCCCATGGAGATGCTTGCTTCTGGTTTAGCGCGGTTATGAACATATTTCTTTAAGACTCCCATGAACCTCTCAAAGGGGAACATATTGTGTAGAAATACAGGGCTCAGAACGACAATCTCGTCGATTAGATGAACTAGGACGTGCGTCATGATATTGAAGAAGGACGGTGGGAACACCAGCTCGAAACTAACAAGACATTGCACCAAATCACTCCTTAACCTTGGCAGGATTTCTGGATCGATCACCTTCTGAGAGATTGCATTGAGGAATGCACATAGCTTCACAATGGCTAATCGAACGTTTTCCGGTAGAAGCCCCCTCAATGCAACCGGAAGCAGTTGCGTCATAATCACGTGGCAGTCATGAGACTTTAGGTTCTGGAACTTTTTCTCTGCCATATTTATTATTCCCTTTATATTCGACGAGAAGCCAGACGGGACCTTCATACTGAGCAGGCATTCAAAGAAGATTTCCTTCTCTTCTTTGGTAAGAGCGTAGCTGGCAGGACCTTCATACTACTTTGGATGCATGCCGTCTTTTTCATGCACACGTTGCTGTTCCTCCCGTGCCTCCGGTGTATCTTTTGTCTTCCCATACACTCCCAAGAAGCCTAGCAGGTTCACGCAAAGATTCTTCGTCACGTGCATCACGTCGATTGCAGAGCGGACCTCTAGGTCTTTCCAACAGGGTAGGTCCCAAAATATAGATTTCTTCTTCCACATGGGTGCGCGTCCCGCATCGTCAGTCGGAACAGATAGTCCGACAGTACCCTTTCCAGAGATTACTTGTAAATCATTGACCATATCAAGTATGTGATCACCAGTACGGAGGGCGGGCTTCTTCCGGTGATCTGCCTCACCTTTGAAATGCTTTCCTTTCTTTCGACATTGATGGTTGGTCGGAAGAAATCAACGATGCCCCAGGTACACATTCTTCCTGCATTTGTCCAAATATATACCGTCGGTGTCATCTAAACAGTGTGTGCATGCGTGGTATCCCTTGTTTGTCTGTCCTGAAAGGTTACTGAGAGCAGGCCAATCGTTGATGGTTACAAACAGCAACGCATGTAGGTCAAATTCCTCCTGTTCGTTCTCATCCCACACACGTACACCTCTTCCATTCCATAGCTGTAAAAGTTCATCAACTAATGGCCTTAGGTACACATCAATGTCATTGCCGGGTTGCTTAGGGCCTTGGATGAGCACTGGCATCATAATGAACTTCCGCTCAATGCACAACCAAGGAGGAAGGTTATACATACATAGAGTCACAGGCCATGTGCTATGCTTGCTGCTCTGATCCCCAAAAGGATTAACGCCATCTGCACTTAAACCAAACCATACGTTCCTCGGGTCACCTGTAAAGTCGCTCCACTTTCTCTCGATCTTTCTCCACTGCGACCCGTCAGCGGGTGCTCTCAACTTCCCATCTTTCTTACGGTCTTTTATGTGCCATTGCATCAACTCGGCATGCTTTTTGTTTCTGAACAGACGTTTCAACCGTGGTATTATAGGAGCATACCACATCACCTTGGCAGAAACCCTCTTCCCGGTGCGCTGGCCCTCAACATCACCAGGGTCATCTCTTCTGATCTTATACCGCAATGCACCGCATACCGGGCATGCGTTCCAATCCTCGTACGCACCGCGGTAGAGGATGCAATCATTAGGGCATGCATGTATCTTCTGCACCTCCAATCCTAGAGGGCATAGAACCTTCTTTGCTTCATACGTACTGTCGGGCAATTCGTTATCCTTTGGAAGCGTCTTCTTCATTATTTTCAGTAGCGAACTAAAACCCTTGTCAGATAAACCATTCTCTGCCTTCCATTGCAGCAATTCCAGTGTGGTACCGAGCTTTCTGTTGTCATCTTCGCAATTTGGGTACAACCCTTTTTTGTGATCCTCTAACATGCGATCGAACTTCAACTTCTTCCTTTCACTTTCGCATTCTCTCTGTGCATCAACAATGACCCAGCGAAGAGCATCATCGGGCACATCGTCTGGTTCCTCTTGATCTTCAGCTTCCCCCATTGCAGCATCGCTGTATTCAGGGGGCGGGTAGTTGTCATCATCCTCTTCTTCTTCGTTGTCTTCCATCATAACCCCTCTTTCTCCGTGCTTCGTCCAAACATTATAGTGTGGCATAAAACCCTTCTCAAGCAGGTGGAAGTGAAGGGTTTTAGAGTTGGAGAAAGCCTTCGTATTCTCACAGACAGTACATGGACAATGCATAAAACCATTCTGCTTGTTTGCCTCAGCCGCTTCGAGAAAATTATGCAGGCCCTTAATATACTCGGAGGTGCGTCGGTCACCGTACATCCATTGCCGGTTCATCTGCGTGCGTTGTATAATAAAGTGTATTAAAAATCAAATTAATAGAAATTTATCATCACAGTAAAGCCAAAGTACAGTAGTGACCAAAATAAATACATAACGTTCATACATAGTTCTCATTATTGAACAACATATAGCTCTCTAGAGCATCTAATTAAAACATACATTAAAACTATAAAATTTAAATGCAACAACAAATGCGATCATAACCGCAACAAATACATAGTTCTCATTATTGAACAACATATAGCTCTCTGAAGTCAAACCTAGCGGCCTTGCAATGATAAGTAGTCCAGTCTAAGAAGTGTTGTGATAATAAAAAATACAAGCGAAAAAAAATGTTCCATTCGAATACTCTGCTGCGAGAAAGAGGTACATCTTATTAATCAGAGACTGGCTGTTGGGGATAGAACCCCAACCCTTGTATTACATTGCAGCGAATGTGACTGAGGGCACCTAGTTCTCCATGCGGATGATGCAGCGAATGCCCTCCCCCTTGGCCATGAGGTCAAAGGCCTTGTTGATCTCCGAGAACGGTACGCTGTGCGTGATGAACTTCTCCACCTCCAGTTCCTGAGGATAATAGCAAGTTGTTAGCATGAGCATTGAGTTCTTCGCCATGTTGCTTTTCGATGTATGGTGACTTTGGAAATGGGGTGGCATCCAACATATCTCAAGTCGTCGCGACCATCGATCAAGCTATGTCAAAACTGTGTACCTTCTTCATGTACATCTCCACAACATCGGGCAGATCAGTGCACGGCTTGAAGTTACCAAAGAAGGCACCCTTGAGAGTTCTCTCGTTCAGGAAGTTCATTGGGTGGGTCTTGAATTCGGCGTCCTTGTGCGGCACACCGACCAGCACAGCGACACCCCAACCCTGTATACAGATAAAAGATTTAATGTAATGATTCCATCTAAGAGAGAGGAGACGATGCAAATGATCATATTTTAAGTGGATGACTGATGTCTTGAAAAGTCATACATCATGAACACATTCAAATGCTTGTATCATAGCACTGATATTGCCGGTGCATTCAATACTGCGGTCAACTCCGGCGTTCGTCATCTCAGCGAGTACCTAAAGCATCATATCATAAAGTTGTATGTTATGGTCGTGAAGCATAACGAATACTACTTCGCCTAATGTGAAGAAACAAACCTCTTGAACTGGCTTGCTGTGGTCTTTCGGGTTCACAAATTCTGTGCAACCAAATTTTCGAGCTGAACATTGACAAAATAGAAACATTAGTGGTAACTTCTCAAAACAACAAAATAAACTCAAGATTTGGTAAAATCAGGAGTGTTATATTTACCTTCTTCAAATCTGTTGGCGTTCAGGTCAACACCAATGATCCTTGATGCTCCTGCAATCCTTGCACCTTCTGCTGCCTAAATATATAAATACAAATATGAAGGGCAAATATATAGATGCATACCGATAGCAATTGTAGGACAATCCAGAGAAGAGTCAGGAAACTTACAGCAAGGCCAACTGCTCCTAGCCCAAATATCGCCACCGTCGAACCCTTGGGCGGTTTTGCAACATTAATGGACGCACCGAGACCTACAAAAAGAATGACGACTCAGCATCACAAGATAAGATGCTGGCATAACAAGAATACTACAACAACAATACAAGTCAACTTACCAGTGGAAATACCACAGCTAAGAACACAGACTTTATCAAGGGGAGCCTCAGGGTTGATCTTGGCAACACAACCAACATGCATGACAGTATACTCACTGAAGGTTGAAGTCCCTACGAAATGGTAAATCGGCTTCCCGTCAATAGAGAAGCGGGACTTGCCATCGCCGATCATCACAGCTCTGTCAGTGTTGATCCTGAGCAGATCACACATGTTGCTCTCTGGAGACTTGCAATGTGGGCATTCCTTACACTCCCCAGTGAACACAGGGAGGACATGATCACCAGGGGCAACCTCAGTCACACCCTGTCCAACACTCTCCACTATGCTGTTGACATTAGTAAGTTAAGTGACGTGCGACAGATAAATTTGGCTAGAAAATCTATATAAAAGGAAGATACGTGCAACATGGTCTTATGATTGATTGCTTCACATGCTTTGTCTTTAGGATCACATAAACATATTGTACTACGTTGACATATCCTTTCTCAACAAACAATTAGCATAACTGAAAGCAAGTACACCAAAGAAGGTAGGTAGTTCAAAAAGCATACCCTCCAGCTTCGTGACCGAAGACCCGAGGGAAGACGGGAGTCTGCCCCTAACCATCGGAAGCCACAGAGGGACAAGTCAATGAAACATTTGGTGTGCGATGTAATTTACTTGACGAGAAGCAAATGGCATGCATACCTTGGCCTCCCAGTAGTAGACATCTGTGTGGCAGAGGGAGGTGAAGAGGATCTTGATGCGCACCTCCATGGCCTGCGGCGGCGCCACCTCCACCTCCTCCATTGACAGCGGCTTCCCAGCCTCCCATGCCACCGCCGCTGCAACAACGGATCCAATGGAAGGTCATCAAACTGAGACGTAGAGTATCTACTTGCAAGCTCATATGCTCTCCTAGATAAACCTTACATTCGAAAACATAAAAAAATATCTGATTTTTTTGTGGCAAACGGGAGCGCATGCCAAAATTCATCACGAAATCACATTGGAGGAAGGCGTGAAAAAATAAAGAAAATCGATGCTCTGAAAAATGGTACTTACAAACGTATTTTAGAGCTCTAATTTTGTTAAGGATTTCAATCCTATAAAATCCTATGGAATTACTTTGAATCAAAGGTGCCCTAAACAGAAGATATTACTAGACATGCAAGCACCTTCCACTTCCAGTGAGGCATAAAACCAAAAGCTCGCCAGTCTCCATGAAAATATTGTTTGAGAAGAATAAGAAGAAACGGAGGATAAAGAAGGGCGGACAGACCTTTGCACTTGATCGTCTTCCCTGCGGTCGCCATTTCTCTTTCAACTCAAAAATAACACCCCCCCCCCCCCCCCCTCTCACAATCTCCAGTCAATAGTTTCACCGGATCAAATCCGTGGGCAATGAGCTACATATATATGTTCCTGTCAGGGTCTTAATAATAAAATGAAGAATGGAGGAGGTGGAAAGGTATCGTACGTGGACAGGTGTGTGCTGAGCCTGAGATGGAAATTGTTTGGGGAATTCCAGAGGCGCGCGCATGTGGAAAGAAGAGAGCAGGTGTCGCTTCTAGATCCCATGTTCTTTACTTTTCCCCTTTTTAAGTGGCCCAATTGCTTCTCAGCGTGCTAGCCATTTCTGTTTTGTTGGGGAGTGAGCCTAGCTCAACTGGTTGGGGGAGTGGATGTACAAGCCCAACACCTGAGTTCGAATCCTCACGGAGGCGAATTTGGGTTTCTATTTATTCTTGAGGACCAGGCTCTCCTGATACTCACGCATTTATTGAGGACTAGGCTTGGTGTATAACTAAGACGAAAAATCCTAGTACTCATACTTAAAAGGCTGTGTGCATCCCTAGTTGGTGCAGAGGCCGGGGAAGTGAAATTCTCCCCCATTTTCCGGGCGGCAGCAGGGGAACCCTAGCCCCCGCCCCGCGCCCACCTCCTACACCATCTCCTCCCCTCGCCGCCGCCAGAAGGCGCCGCCGGGCAAAGCCCGGTGTGCGTCGGCGGCGGCGGGGCCCTTCTTCCCCTCCCGGCGTGCGGCTGTAGCGCGAGATGCGGCGGCGCGGTGGAGTCTTGATGCTGATGCGGCGAGGGCGCGTCGGGCGGCGTGGCGGCCAGACGGCGGAGCGAGCGGGCGGCCAGGCCGTGGCAGCTGCGCGAGGGGTTGGCTCCGGGGCGGCGGCGCGGGCATCGATCCATCGCGGATCTGGTCCTGCAGGCGCGGTCTCGGCCTCCCATGCTCGGCCGGCGGGTCTCGGTGGCCGTGTGGGTGGCAGGAAGGTGGTGGGCGTCGGCTGCGGCGGCGGTTCTCGCTGGATGCTGGTGGCCATGGTGATGCTCGTCCTCGACCCCGATCTACTCCGATCTGCAGCGGATCCGGCCCCTGATGGCTTCTCGCTGTTCTTGGGTGCTGGCCTTGCAGATCCGGTGGCTGGAAGGGTTCCGGGGGAATCCCTTGGCCGGCGCGGCGGCCACTCCGAAGGCAGCGCCTTTGGGTGTTGCTCCCCTTGTTGGAGGCTTCGGAGAGGACCCCCTTCCTTCCACCCCTCCCAGGAGCTCAGGTGAAAACCTCAGATCCCCTTGTTCCAAGCGACGACGACACCGCGGTGGCGTGCTCCTTCCTGAAGGCATTGCTCGGGGGCTGCTCAAGCGGCGGTGGAGGTGTCGGCAGTTCGGTGTCGGCGCATTTTGGCCAGCTTCATCTTGGAGGCTGCGGTGACGTCGGCGGCGCTCGTCTGGTGGAGCAACTGCCAGTTGCAGTTTGCGTCATCAGGCTCGGGATGCTCCGGGGAAAACCCTAGATCTAGGTCTTCCTGGATCGGACGATGATGGCGTTTTATCGCTTTCCCTCCTGGGGGCATCATTTTGGAGCAAGTGCTGGCTGGAGGGATGGTGGAGCGGTGCTTCATCTCACACATTGATGGCGGCGGATACCGGCGGCATGGCGCTGTGGAGACTCGGCGTCCGATGCGTGGAGATGGACTCGCGCAGGAGGAGGTAGCTGTCTGGCATCATGGTGATGTCGATGGCAGAGTGGCTAGACAAGGTAGAAGCATCAATATCTGCTCTGAAGACGGACCGGTGGAAGATGGCGGCGACAGCACACGAGTGCGTCTGACCGGTTTGTGCCCCAGACCCGGTATGTGGCTCGGCTGGGGCTTCCGGCTTTTGATGTTAGGCTTAGGTGAGTGGTCTGGGTAGTGGCCCAGCTAGCATCCCTTCATCATATGGATAGGAGTAGCGGCACTTTTTGCCAAGATGGTGGATTCAGGCATATTGTTATAATACTTTGTAAGGTCCTCGAGAATAATCAATAAAGTGGCCGTATGCATCTCCCACATGCAGAGGCCGGGGTCATCCTCCTTTTCTAAAAAAAAAAATTCTATTTTGTTTACTCGTCCGCAAGCAAAGACACCGCATCTGTCAGTACAAGATGGACTTCTTCGCAGAACAGCATATACCCCCCACATACACATAAAATAGAAGATGTCAGCAACATGCAAACTAATTTAAGTTTAAATAAAAAAACATTGCTCTCAACCCGAGTGGAATACTGGACTTTTGTCTCCTGCCCACAACTCCAGCAGTTCCGGCGTCCCTAAATAAACTATCAGAAAGTTGAGGCAAAAATAACCCTCCAACGGCTCCCTTAAATAGATATAAACCAGGTTATATTTACGGGATTCCGTATAATTGCCCCCAACGCCAGTGTGCGCTGCCGCCACGCCTCATCACTTCCGCCACCGTTGCCACGCCTCCCAGCGCCGTGTCACTAACATGCGGGCCCAGCCTCATTTAATCTTTACCTAATAATAAAGCGCTTATCGCTTCTGGTCGTACGTCATCTAATTTACCCTCGAAGTTGGCAAAAATTACCAACCAATGCCATCCGTAAGTGGAAAAAATGATTCACTTTTTTTTTCTTTTACAAATCAGCCGTTCGTACTCATTCAATAGGAGTCTATGCTCACCTATGTTGCATGTACGCACCTATCCCACTGGTTAGACGCTTGGTCGTCATTGGGCCGGCCTTCATTTCTTTTTTGTTCTTTCTTACATTCAGTTTTTCTTTCTTTTGATTTTATTTCGAAAATACTCCGAATATTTCTATTATAAAAATACCTTATATGCAAAATTTAAAAAAAATGTTAATCATGCATGAAAGAAATGTTAAACTTCACTAGAAAGAATATTTCCCTTGTTATACAAACAAATGGGTAGTGTGTATGGAAAACAAAATTAGGAAAGTAATAATGTATGTTTATGTTTTTTGAAAAAAGTTAAGGATACATTGAAAAAATGTTAAATGTGTATAAAAAATGTTTTTGATGTACACAAAAAAAAAATTAGGAAAGTAACAATGTAACTTTTTTTTTAAAAGTGAAGGATACATTGATTTTTTTTTAAATGTGTATAAAAAATCTTTCTGATGTAAACAAAAAATATAAAATGTGTATGGAACTATGTAGACATGATAAATTATAAGTTTTCAAAAATATTAATCGTGTATATGAACAATGTTAAACATGTATATAAAAAATCATCATGATGTATACTGGAAATGTAGAATGCATATAGAAAAAGTAGACATAAAAGACTATACGTTTAAAAAAATGTTGACCATGAAATTGGAATATGTTAAATGTGTACATCTAAATGTTTTTGATGTATACAAAAATGTACAATGTTAATGGAGAATGTAGACATAAAAAATATTGTACTAAATGTTAACTATGTATTTTCAAAATATTAATCATGTATTTTCCAGTTGTTAAACGTGTATATAAAAAAACTTTTGGTGTATACAAAAAATGCACAATGTATATAAGAAATGTTGACATAAAAAATATAAGTTATAAAAATGTTAATTATATATTTGGAAAATTTTAAACGTGTATATAAAAATTATAATTGGTGTATAAAAATGTAGAAAGAAAAGGAACAAAAAATATGAAATTGGAAAAGAAACACAAAAAACAAAGAAAGCCAAAACCCGTAAACCAGAAAAATATACCAAAGAAAAGAAGAAAAAACAAGAATGATAAAAACATGCAATCATTAATTACTAAAATGTACTTTGTTATTTTTATTGTACTGCAAGTATTTGTTGGGCATCACCGAGGAGGAGCGGCAACAAATGCGTAATAAGATACCTCCAACTAGGTAGATATTTTTGTTGTCTAATAAGTTAAAAACATCTTAAGTACACTTTAAAAATCATCCCATTTTTATTGTTTCTACACAACACCACTTAACATGTTATTTTTCATGCGACATTGTAAAATATTTCAAAGAATTTACTGGTGTCTTGAGAGTGTGTATGGGGGGTGATTTTTTCTTCCCCGTTGCAACGCACGGGCATGTTTGCTAGTAGGAATTAATACGGAAATAGGATTTTGGGGGAATTGACGGAACCGAGAAAAGTATGTGTTAGACACATTCCCCTAAATTATACGGTCATCCCATTAAATGATATTCCGAGATGTTATTTCCAGGAGCTATCAGGCAAATCTAATCAATTCCCAAAAGTCAAGGCATGTTCAAAACAACCCAGCTCCGAACTCCGACGAATTCGCAGGTGGTGCCGGGTCGAACGGTGCTTCATGAATCAGAGGGGAAGGGGTGTCACAGTAGGAAAAACGACAAGCTGCGGTTTTTGGGATCTGCCGAATTGGGAAACGTAGAGTTAGCCTTATCTACAGCAAGATGTCACCGCCAAGTGAGAATACCGGTTCTAGTTTTCCATTTCTCATGAGCTCTCTACTCCATGACGGCATGAACTTAGCCGCCAGAAGCTTCTCCCTGACCTCACGCTCAAGGTGGCCACACGGTCTAGGCCCGTCCGGTTCCCGACCAAAGCCGTGCTTTGGACCGTCTGTCCGGTCCGGTTTGGCTGTTATAGAGATTTGAATGGCGGTCCCTTTCATGACCCGTTTTAGCAATGGAATGTTGTTGTTTAGAACTGACTATTGTTTCTCTCGAGTAATGCAGTAGAACTTATTAATGGTGTGGTTGAGATTTATAGTTTGATTACTTCTGGCCAGGCGACTTCAGGCCTAGGTAAATTGATTCAGCTGATGATTTGCTACAGAAATTAAGCAGGTGGTAAACTGCTTCTTCTCAAGGCTTTTTCTTAGTGCTTGTTACCTTTATAGCCTCATGTAGTTACTCAGCGATCTTCTCAAGGATTGGGGGAGCAAGTTGCAGCCAAATGGCTGAATATCATGTTCCCTATAGAAAATGTCAGTAGCCAGTGACCAGATATGTGCTGAGGTGAGGAAGAAACTGAAGAATGACTAGCTATTTGATTGCCTGGTTGTTCGGAGTGTTTAGCAGAGAGAAGAATATGGGACTCAACACACATCGATTATGCTCAAGGCTGGGTGATAATTAAATACAGGTTGCTGGCTCAGCCGAGCAGGATCGTGGGTGTGCCAGTACCTCTGGACGTGCAGCACTACTCTACAACTGCTTGCACGATCATGGCTATACCGTACGGCAGGCTATACAAGGGTGCATACGGTATAGAACTACCTAGCCTAACACCCCCCGCAGTCGTCACGTCGGGTCCGGCGATGCAAAGACTGTACCGTAAGTCAGAGGAAACTTCCGATGGCAGCCCCTTGGTCATGATATCCACGAGCTGCTGGCGAGTAGAGATGTGAAGAACACGAAATTCGCCAAGCGCCACGCGTTCACGAATGAAGAGGATGTCCAGCTCGACATGCTTCGTGTGACGGTGATGCACAGGGTTGGCCGACAGGTACACGGCGGATATATTATCGAAGTAGACGAGTGTAGCCTTGTTGACGGAAGTCGAGCGGCGGGTGTCAGGGCAGCCTGCCCAGTCGGCATCCGTGAACGCGCGTAGGTCCAAAGTGCGCGAGGCGCGGAGGTGAAGCCCGAGGGCAGGCGTGCCGCGCACGTACCGCAGCACACGCTTGATCAACCCGAGATGGCACTCGCGGGGATCGTGCATATGCAGGCAGATCTGCTGAACGGCGTATGCAATCTCCGGCCGCGTGATCGTCAAGTACTGCAGGGCACCGGTGATGCTGTGATAGGCGGAGGGGTCAGCGACGCACGGCCCGTCGACGGTAGGGATATTGCCCTTTGTGTCGATCGGCGTGGGCGACGGACGATAGATGTCCATGCCGGCTCGGTCCAAGATGTCGGCAGCGTACTGCTGCTGACAGAGGAAGAAGCCCGCCGAAGTATGCATGACACGAATGTCGAGGAAGAAGTGGAGAGGGCCGAGGTCCTTCATGGAGAACTCCACGATGAGCTGGGCGATGACGTGGCGAAGAGCGGCGGCAGACGACGCGGTGAGGACGATGTCGTCGACGTAGAGGAGAAGGAGCGCAGTGTCGCAGCTGCGACGACGAGAGAAGACCGATAGGTCGGAGCGCGTGGCGACAAAGCCGATGGACTTGAGGAAGCAGGCGAATCAAAGAAACCACGCACGCGACGCCTGCTTCAAGCCATAGAGTGACTTGGAGAGGCGGCAAACGTGGTGTGGTTTGTCAGCGTCGACGAAGCCGGCTGGCTGAAGACAAAAGACCTCCTCATCCAACGTACCGTGGAGGAACGCATTGGACACGTCAAGCTGGTGAACCGGCCAGCCACGAGAGGCAGCCAGAGTGAGCACCGTGCGGATGGTGGCGGGTTTGACGACTGGCGAGAAGGTTTCTCTGAAGTCCATGCCAGCGCGCTGGCGGAAGCCGCGCACGACCCAGCGGGCCTTGTAGCACTTGAGAGAGCCGTCGGCGTTGAGCTTGTGCTTGAACACCCATTTGCCGGTGATGAGGTTGGCACCGGGAGGACAGGGCACTATCTCACACGTGCGGTTGTGCACGAGAGCGCCGTACTCCTCGCGCATGGCGGCGAGCTAGTGGGGGTCATGGAGGGCGACGCGTACCAAGTAGGGGCCGGCAAGAGCGCGCCGGGCGTGCTCGTAGTGGCGGTGAGACTGTAGTGGTAGCGCGGATTCGGGCGGAAGACGCCGGTCTGGGCGCGCATGACCATCCGCCGAGGAGGAGCCGGCGGGGCAGCCGGAGGGGCGGGTGCAGGCGAGGGTGGCGACGAAGAGCTCGGCAGAGTGGTAGACGAGGCGCCTGTGGTGCAAGAGCTCGCGCCCGAGCCATTGACCGACAGATCAGCGCCGCCACGCGGCTGCATGGTGGAGGCGCTGGACGGGGAATCCACGAGGCTGTCCGGTGGAGAGCCAGCGGCAGATCCTGAACGCACGGTGCGCACGCGCGGGGCACGCACGGGAGAGCCGCCCGATGGCGATCCAGTGGCCATGTTCGAAGGGGAACATGGCACACTATCACAGAGGCGCCGCGGGAGCATGGGGACCTGCAAAACTGGCGAAGCAAAAGCAGGTGGTGGTGGAGCGGCGGGGTTAACTGCGGATGGTGACGCGAAGGGGAAGACCGTCTCATGAAACTGGACATGACAAGAGGTGATCACATGACGGGTGGTGGGATCGAAACACCGGTAGCCACGATGGTCAGACGGATAGCCGAGGAAGATGCACGCGACAGAGCGGTGATCAAGCTTATGCTTCGCTATGGAGGCGAGGTTGGGATAACACAAACACCCGAAGACGCGGAGGAGGGAGTAGTCAGGAGCAACGCCAAGAAGCAGCTCATGAGGCGTGCGCGGCGCGCTGGAATGGCACGGCCGGCGGTTAATGAGATAGGTGGCTGTGTTGAGGGCCTCGACCCAGAAGCGAGTAGGCATGGAAGCATGAAATAATAGAGCACGCACACTGTCATTGAGCGTTTGTAGAACGCGTTCGGCCTTTCCGTTTTGTTGGCTGGTGTAAGAACAGGAGAGGTGAAGATGAGTGCCATGAGTAGGGAGGAGTCGGCAGCGCTGTCAAATTCACACCCGTTGTCAGTTTGGTGCCAGAATACGGGAAGCTGAAATTGCGTTTTGACATAGGCATAGAAATCGGCAAAACAGGAAGAACTTCCGACTTGTGTTTGAAAGGGAACGTCCAAACGTAGTGGGTATAGTCATCAAGCACTACTAAGTAAAATTGAAAGCCAGATATGCTGACAACTGGAAATGTCCATACATCAAGATGCAAAACATGAAAGGGAAACATGCTAATGCTAGTAGATTTTCTAAAAGGTAGGCGTGTGTGCTTGCCAAAACGGCATGCATGACACGAGTGCGGCATGGACTTGCTGAAGTCAAGGTGATCGGCAGCCAAGCGAAGCGAAGCATGCCCGAGCCGCTGGTGCCATATGGTGGAGTCGGCGAGGCCGGCGAAGGCAGAGCGAGATGGGAGCGTCGGGCGGCCAACCGAGTACAGATCGCTGTCGGAGTCACATCGGAGGATCACCGCCCTGGTTCGAAGGTCCTTTACAGAGAAGCCAAAGGCGTCAATTCGACAGAAACGGGGTTATCACGACAGATTTGACGAACAGAGAGCAAGTTGGTAATGAGAGAAGGGGAGACCAGAACGTTGCGAAGTTGCACAGGGGACACGCCCTCGATGAGAGCACCATCACTGACGTGGGTGATCGGTAGATGGGCACCACTGCCAACGACAATGTGAGAAGGAGAATGAGATGGACGAAGTGAGTGGAGATTACCAGGTGAGTTGGACATGTGGGACGACGCTCCTGAGTCGAGATACCACTCCGAGGCGGTGCCGGACGAGGAGGGCCCTGATGTGGCACTGTGGAGCGCGGCCTACAACGACTGCATGTCCCACGGCTACAGCGGCGGTGCGGTGGACGAACTGGCGCCTGGGGAGCCGTAGGGAGGAGGCAGGCCGCCAGGAGCGCCGTACCCAGGAGGGAGAGCGCCAGGCGCGCCGTAGCCGTACGGGGCAGGAGCTGCGAGCATGGCCTGTTGATGAGGCGTGCCGGGACGAGGCCCGTGAATGCTGGTGCCGGGGGCGTGCCAGGGCATGGGCCAGGCCTGGATGAGGCCAGTCCAAGAGTTGGCGCCAGGAGTCGGCGCGGGGTAGGCAGGTGGGCACGACGTCGGAGGCGTTGGGGAGGCAGGGGCGCCGCCGTTGCCACGGCCACGGCGACGCTGGCCACGACCACGGCCCCGTGTGTTGTCGTTGGCGGGTGCTGGGGGAGGCGGTGCCGGAGTCGAAGGAGAGTTGCGCCCAGCGAAGAGGGGGTGCACGGACTGCTGGCGAGCCGCCTGGCGCCAACAGAAGGAAGGAGCGCACTTGGAGAAACGACGGGAGCGGGACCTGAGAGGTGATGTGCGGGATGGAAGAATGGTACTGGCAATTGAGACCACGGAGGAGGTGAAAAAACTGCCGCGATTCGGTCACCTGCTGGCCCAGATCACGGAGTTGATCGGCGAAGGTCTTGAGCTTGGTGCAGTACTGCATCACCGTCATGTCGCCCTATACTTGATGAGATCATCTCCCCAAAGCAGAGTGCTTTTGTGCCAGGCAGGATGATAACTGATAGCATGTTAGCTGCATTTGAATGCATACATCATACTATTCAGCAAGAGAAGGACCCTACGAGAAGCTTTTGTGCATATAAATTAGACCTGTCAAAGGCATATCATCGGGTTGACTGAGTTTTCTTGGAACGGACGATGCAAAAGTTGGGTTTCGCTGACCGATGGCTGAACTGGATTATGACTTGCGGCACCTCAGTTAGATACACTATCAAATTTAATGGCACCCTCTTGGATTCGTTCACCCCGTCGCGTGGGCTTTGTCAAGGTGACCCCCTCTCCCCATTTTTATTCCTGTTTATTGCAGATGGGCTTTCTGCTCTGTTAAAGGATGGAGAGGAACTATTCACATCTTTGAAGGTGTGTCGACGGGCTCTTGGCATCTCCCACCTTTTGTTCGCCAATGACACCCTCTTGTTTTTTAAGGAAGACCCGCAACAAGCTAATGGGTACACTCAATAATCACAACTTATGAAGGTGCCACAGGGCAACTCATCAACCCAACTAAATGCAGTATTATGGTTGGTAGAGCATGCTCAGAGAATGGCCAAAACAGTGTAAGAGCACAGTTGTAGGTTCAACTCTCAACTTTTGAGGAGAAATATCCGGGGCTCCCAACTCCCGATTGCAGAATGTCAAAAGGTAAATGTCAGAATCTACAAGCCCGCTTGACAAAAAGAATTATTGCGTGGAGAGATACTTTATCCTTGGCAGGCAAGGAAACGATGATAAAAGCTGTCGCACAAGCTATACCCACTTATGTGATGAGCGTGTTCAAGATTCCCATGTCTGTTTGTGATGATCTTAACAGGATGGTGTGTAAATTTGGTGGGGGTCATCGGAGGGGAAGCGAAAATACACCGGCAAGCTTGGCAAAAAATTCACAGGCATAAGTTGTGTGGTGGACTAGGCTTTCGAGATTTCATGGTGTTCAATCAGTCCCTGCTGGCTAGGCAGGCTTGGAGGTTATTAACTAAACCTAACAGTCTTTGTGCGCGGGTTCTTAAAGCCTGCTACTATAACGAGGGAAGGATGGAGGATACTGTATTTACTGGTAATGCATAGGTGACTTGGCAATCCATCCAGTACGGCCTCGACCTTCTGAAGAAAGGGCTTATATGGCGGGTTAGCAGCGGTACGCAAATCCGCATCGGGCGGGATAGGGTGGCTGCCTAGAGAACCATCTGGCCAACTTATCACGCCCCAGGGGATGTGCCGATATTTTCTTCCGGTCGACGTTCTGGTCGACGTCGACACCATCACGAGCATAAAGACTTCCCCTCATGTTGGGCGCAAATGGGGCCTGGAAGGTTGATGTTCTCCGCCAATATTTTCTTCCGGTCGACGTCGACACCAGCACGAGCATAAAGACTTCCCCTCATGCCTCGGGCGATGTTCTGGCATGGGCCCCGGAGAAATCTGGCGTCTTCTCCGTCCATTCAGCATACCGCTTTGCCATGAACGAGCGTGAACGTCCACTAGCAAACGCATCGAGCATGGCACTAGATGGTCGTCGCGCCATCTGGAAGACCATATGGGGGTGCCCTTCTCCCCCAAAGGTATGAGTCTTTGCATGGAGGCTAGTGTCTAATTCTCTCACTACTTGGGCAAATAAATTTATGTGTAAACTAGAGCTTAGTGATCTTTTTCCCCTGTGTGGTGTGGAATGCGAGGATGGCTTCCACGCTATATGCAGATGCCCTCAAGCCAGGGACCTATGGAGAGCTATGACAATGGATTGAACCCTTCTAGACGTCGACAAGGTTCGCAACACAAGGCAAGAATGGCTTCTCGGCGTGCTCGATCAACTACCTGAAATTAGCTGCATGGTGATGTTGATGGTTCTTTGGCATATTTGGCACGTCAGAAATGAGATCACACATGACAAAGCTCTGCCAGCGACGGAGTCTTCCAGATGCTTCCTTCAAAGCTACATAAACTCTTTCTTGTGCATCAAGCAATATCCGCTGGTGATAGTACACGCCTTGCAAAGGGCCATTTCAGACCACACACCACTACTGGTCGATTCTGGGGAAGCGACTCATGTGGGAAACAAAAATATTTTCTCTTTCGAATTAAGTTGGTTTGAGAGAGAAGGATTAATGGATCTCATTGCTACATAATGGGCCAGGGAATCCGGTGGGTCATCTAATGTAGATAGGTGGCAAAACAAGATTAGACACTTGCGCCAATTCTTTAGAGGCTGGGCCAAGAATCAAAGTGGCATTTACAAAGTGGAAAAAGAGAGGCTTATTCAATTACTTAATGAGTTAGATGTCAAAGCAGACTCTACAGTTCTTAATATGTTAGATAGAAATATTAAGATTGAGGCTGAGAAGAAGTTGCAAACCCTTCTGAGAGAGGAGGAGATGAAATGGGCCCCTCGAGCAAAGGTGAGGAAGGTGGTCCATGGAGATGATAACACACAATTCTTTCACATGATTGCGAACGGAAAGCATAGGAAGAAAAAAAATGCAACTTGAACAGGACGATGGTACAATTGTAGGACATGAGAACCTAAAATTGTACATCTCTGAGTACTATAAGCAACTCTTTGGGGCACCCGATGAGAATTTGGTTTCTCTGGATGAAAGCACAACAGGCGACATTCCTCACCCCAGTTCAGATGAGAATGAGTTATTATCAGGCCTGTTTACAGAGAAAGAGGTGTTTAACGCAATAGCACAGATGAAACAAAATAAGGCACCGGGACCGGATGGGTTTCCGGTGGAATTCTATAAAAAATGTTTACATATTATAAAAGGTGATCTTCTACCTATGTTCCATGATTTGTTCAATGGTCAGTTACATCTTTTCCACCTTAACTTTGGAACAATAACGCTGTTGCCAAAGAAGGTGGAGGTTATCCGCATTGAGCAGTTCAGACCGACATGTCTGCTCAATGTCAGTTTCAATTTTTTTACAAAGGTTGGCACGAATAGATTGACACAAATAGCACATTCGGTAGTCCAACCCACTGAGACAGCTTTCATGCCTGGAAGACACATACTAGAAGGGGTAGTCGTCCTGCATGAAACGTTGCATGAAATTCATACAAAGAAAGTCGTCGGGGTTATATTTAAGGTGTATTTTGAGAAGGCGTATGATAAGGTCAAATGGCCATTTCTTCAACCGGCCTTATGTATGAAGGGGTTCAACGAACCCTTAAGGGATCAGATGGATGCCTTCATTCAGAAAGGTAGTGTTGGGATTAATGTTAATGATGACATAGGTCATTATTTTTAGACTCATAAAGGATTGAGACAGGGAGACACCATGTCTCTAGTCTTGTTCAACATAGTAGCAGATATTATGGCAAACCTTATTGTTCGGGCTAAAGAGAATGGCCAAGTAGGAGGACTAGTCCCACACCTTGTAGAGGGGGGGGTGGGGTGTCCATACTACAATACGCGGATGACACAATCATATTCATGGAACACGATATCGCAAAAGCTAGGAATATGAAGCTGGTACTTTGCCTATTTGAACAATTGTCTGGACTAAAAATAAATTTTAACAAAAGCGAATTGTTTTGTTTTGGGAGAGCAAAAGAGGAACAAGACGCTTACATGCAACTATTCAGATGTGAAATGGGATCATTGCCATTTAGTTACTAGGAATTCCCATTCATCATAGACGACTGACGAACAGGGAATGGAAATGTATTGAAGGTAGATTCGAAAAAAGACTAGGTTGCCGGAAGGGCAAGCTAATGTCTTATGGAGGACGGATGGTGCTGATAAACTCGGTTTTAACAAGCCTGCCGATGTCCCTGCTATCTTTCTTTGAAGTACCGATAGGTGTACGGAAAGGACTAGACTTTTATCGATCTCGTTTCTTCTGGCAATGTGATGAAGCTAAGAAGAAATATAGATTGGCAAAGTGGGATATTATTTGTAGATCCAAGGACCAAGGGAGTCTTGGTATTGAGAATTTAGAAGTGAAGAATAGATGCCTGCTTAGCAAATGGCTATGCAGGCTATCTACGGAGACCGAAGGGATGTGGATACAAATCTTGAGAAATAAGTATTTACGGTCCAGGACTTTGGCCCAGGTTGCTGCTAGACCTAATGACTCACCTTTTTGGAAGGGGTTAATGAAGATGAAGGTAACCGTTTTCCAGCAGGTGAAGTTTTTAGTTGGCAATGGTACCACGACCAGATTCTGGGAGGACACGTGGCTTGGGGAAATGCCTCTAGCTTTGCAATACCCTACCTTATATAATATTGCACAACGGAAGGAAGATTACGATTGCTAGAGTATTACAGTCGGTACCTCTAAAATTCAGTCGATCACTAGTGGGAGAACGCTGGAATTCCTGGCTGCATTTGGTCAGACGATTGATGAATGTTCAATTATCTGACCAGCCAGATCACGTTCACTGGAAATTAGCTACGAACGGTATTTTCTCAATGAAGTCGATGTACCTGGATTTAATTAAATCTAGGCCTATTTCGATATCTTCGCACATTTGGAAGATTAAAATGCCACTTAGAATTAAAATTTCCATGTGGTTTGTACAGAAGGGAGTGGTACTAACCAAAGATAATTTGATAAAACGAAGGGTAGGCAGTCCATAATGTTATTATTGTGATCAAAATGAAACAATAAGACACCTCTTTCTTGATTGCCCCCTAGCAAAACTGTTAGGGCACACTGTTCATATGGCCTTCAATATTAATCCACCAACGAACATTAATACGATATTCGGAACGTGGCTCAATGGAGTGGACGTAACTATAGCGAATCATATCCGGATTGGAATAACTGCATTATTTTGGGCTATATGGAACACTAGAAATGACGTGATATTTAATAGCAAGATCTTCAATCATTTTTTGCAGGTTATCTACAGAACCACGGCCTGGATCCGTACATAGTCGTTACTCAATCATGCGGACTCCAGGGAGCATATGGCTATTGGGAGCAACCGGTGGGAGACGGTCGCACGGGCTATCTTCAGCCGATTTGGATGGTGAGCTAATAATAGGCTAGGTGTATAGGCATCGTAGCCTACTTTTGGTTTCACCGGATGTGGCAATTTTTTTATCTTTCCTTGCACTTGTTATTACGCTCAGATTGTGAGCACTTTGCAGATCTAAGACTTTATACTTGAATTTTTAATAATATGATTGCATGCATCGATTGATGCAGAGGCCGGGGGCTTCGTTCCTCCTCCAAAAAAAAAAAATCAAGCAATTTCCGCAAGAGGACCAAGTCAAAGGGAAGCTGGTGCTTTCACTGGACGGTGTACGCCTTGCTCCAAACCAAGTGAAAAAGCAACATCCGTGTGAAGCAGAGATGCAACGCTGGTCAGGACCGCCGGATGGTCGCTGCTAATCGTACTGCTGGGTGTGGTATAGTGCTGCGGGACGGCCATGGTGAAATTATTTCCACAGCATGCCGGCAGCTCTTTGCATGTTATAACGCCCTTGATGCCGAACTAGAGGCATGCAAAGAAGGCCTCGCGCTTGCATTGGAGCGCACGACCTGCCCCATCCAGGTTGAGTTGGACTGCTCGGAAGCAGTGGTGATGCTACATGCCACACATGACCATTGTGAGTGAAATTCAGATGTTAAAAGTTGATAGGGACATCTCAGTTACTCTTATTAGCCGTATCAAAAATAAAGTTAGTCATACTCTAGCTGCCTACGGGCATTGTACTCTTCGGACTGCGCTATGGTTAGGAGGAGGTACGGACGAAATTGTAAACTTGTGCAAGGATGATGCACCACCTTAAGTAATGAGATTTTCTTTTCCCACCGCAAAAAAAAAAAAAAAAAAAAAAAAAAAAAAATAACTGCAGCGACTCTAAGACGGCCGACTCTAAGTACTGTATTTTATTTCTTTCCTCTTATTTTGTTTGGTGGCGATGGTTAGGTGATTGAACTTTCAGTTGAGCCTGCCTTTTTACAATTCTGCGTGTAGATGCCACATAGGACTAGGCGGGGATCATGAGTGAAACTAGCTATTCCCTAAATAACAGCCCCTTTGCGCCATAGTCACAACAGTCATTGTCGTGGTTGCGGGTCAAATTTACCTGAGTCTTGATGATCTTTAGTTCTCCTTTGAATTATCCATGGGGCCTTTGATGTTTATGCTCCAGCGGAGAAATGTTCAACCTTCTAGAGGAAACCAGGTTGGCAATGGCGTTGAGTGGAAGGGTTGCTTTCCACAAACAGTGGAAAAGAGGCCTCCAGAATTTTTTCTACATTTTCTTGGACTTTTCCATATTTCTTTCCAAGTTCGGGTGAATTTTCCTGACTTTTGGGCATTCCTTGCCTATTTTTTTGGTGAACTAGATGATGCCCCACACGTTGTTGCGGAAATATTTTGCAAAAAATTCCATTGAAATTCACCGCATGAAACATGAATAATTTGAGTAATAATATAAGAGCTAAAAGTAATAATACATATTAGTTATTATGTTTGATTATGGTATAGTTGCAAATTATTTATAAAATATGAATAACATAATGAAATGAAAATTCGCATGTATGTTTGCATGTTTACGTGAGTATTTTTTCATACATGTGTTGCATGATGTTGTGGTATGCTTGCATGAGTGAAATAAATAGGTTAGTGGGAGTGGGCGTTTTTTGAATGCATGTTGTGTGATGAGGTCGCATGTTTGCATGTTAAGAAAAATAGGTTAGTGGGGGCTAGCTATTTAGATATAGAAGATTCTCTGAATTTCTCGAGCATTTCTATAATTTTCCACGGGCTCTTCCGCAATCTTTGACCAACTACAACAAACTTTTTTTTAGGGAAGCCAACTACAACTATTGGACACAACAAATTAGCAAATAGCTATTACAGACAATTAAGTGGTCGGTGTCACCCTCTCTGTCTTCTCTCTGCATAGTGCACTCAAGTAGGAGAAGAAAAGTCTAGTCATAGAAACGTGACAGTCTCGACAGAGAAACACACGATAGGAAGGTGTGATGTCTGGCCTCCTCGGGAGCACTCCGATGGACTAGCTTCCTTGTCCAGCCTCACATGGTTTGATATGCCTGCACCTCTGGACACACAATAACACAAAACGTGTTTCCATTTCACTATGATTCCCAGTCACGTATTAATCAAATAAATGTGATATCATTCTAGCAATACGAATATAATTTCTATTTCAACTTCCAGGTCTTGCAGAACCACATGGTAGGATAACAATCAATTTATTTATTTTCCGCAAATGACCCACTTCTGCCCCGGATTTAATGCAGATGACCTGTAAAAGTTTTTAAAGTAATAAGATAACATGCTTGTATGTTGTTTTTTGGCAGGACTTTTGTCTTTCGTGGGTATAAAATATATCGTATTACTTTAAAAACTTTTACAGGTAACAGTGAAAAAAAAACTTTTTGAAACTTGGAAATACCAATAAAAAGAAAAATTGGAAATACCAATTTCCATTTCTTTCTAATTCCAGGCTCCATGGAGCTCGGTGCGAAAACGCCACACTCCTTACAATTATCGTCCTATTTCCTACTTGTTTTCCTTGGACTCACGGGCTAACTGTAACCTCATACTGATCAAACGCGCTCCAGCGCGCGCAAGGGCACCCATGTTAGGGTTACCACTGCCTCCATCCGCGCAGCCACCGACCTACCTTGACTCTTGTGGCTTCAGAGCCACGGAGGCGCGGTGGATCCCAGTCATTGCCAGCGGAAGTGTTATGTTTTTAGTATTTTTTTTATTTTTGATAGGGTTTGTGTCGTGCTAAGGAAGGCGAGACGGTGGCGACTTTTTGAAGATGGAATATGGTTCTCTCCGTCTAGCCCCTGTCCCAGTGGTGCTTCGGGCACTCATGCTAGGGTTTCCGCTGCATCCTGCCGCGCAACCATCGGCCTACCTTGACTCATGTGGCTTTAGGGCCACGAAGGCGCGGTGGATCCCAGTCATTGCCGGCGGAAGTGCTCTGTTTTTTGTTTTTCTAGTTTTGGTAGGGTTTGTATCCTGCTAAGGAAGGTGAGAAGGCGGCGACTTTCTGAAGATGGAATAATGGTTCTCTCCACCTAGCCCCTGTCCCAGTGGTGCTTCTAGCGTCATCGGTGGGCGTGTGGAGGTTTGTGTCTGGTGGATCTCGCGGGATTCGGTCGGCGTTTCTTTTCGGCGACTCCACTTGGATCCAGTCTTCGTTCATCTATGTTCATGTGTCTATAGGTTGGATCCTTCTGATCTACGGTTCTATTCATCAACGGAGGTTGCTGTTCTGGTGCTCTGGTTCTCTGGGGCATTAGCACTGCAGCTTCCTGACTGTCTACTACAACAAGGTTTTCCCAGCTCCGGTGATGGATGGCCGATAATGGCGGCACGGCTTCGGCTCGCTCTAGTGCTTGTAGTCGTCGCTAGGTGGTCTACGGACCTGGAAGTAACTTTTACTTCTGGTGTCCCTTGTACTACCTTGACATTTGGTCAATAGATCGGAAGTTTTTCCCGCAAAAAAGAAAAAGAACTGTAGCCTCATGTGTTGTTTCGCAAAAATAAATGCATGAGGCTTTTAGAGGTCACATATTTCTTCAACAGTTGATTGGCTCTCTCGCTACGCCTACGCTGGTACCACTAGCTCTATCCGAATATAAAGGGTCTAATACATATTTTGAGATATAGTTTTACCATCCCAAAGAGCATGGTGCCACCATGTTTAGTTTTGGTAATATTGATGACAGTCCCTATGAACAAATGGTGGAATTGAGTTATATTTAAAGGATTTGTCCATAAACATTGCTTCAAGACCATTTGTTGGTTTCAAGGTTATTAAAAGAAGTTTATTGCACACATGTCTTGAAGAAGAGGATTGTGTGGACATTTATGTTAACTTGAAGACATCATCTTTATGAAGCGAGAATACAAGATACGAGGTTGATCAAGACTAAGTCAAAGAATGAATCAAGGTGATCAACACACAAAGCGTAGAGGTTGTATCGAGTGGGCTGAGGTGATCCCATGGTATGGTAAGTATTGTGCATTACGCTTTATGTACTAACCCAGTCTATGTTAGAGTTTTTTGTGAGGTTAGGTATGTTTTCATGGGTATGCATCAAAATTAAGATATCATATATAACCCATGAAGAATGACATCAAGTGGTGATCATCAAGATTGTCATATGCAAGTTCAAGTGGAGCATCATGAAAAAATCACATGCTTAAAGCTTGTCGTCTACTGTGATGATAATAGATATGTGAAGATGTGTCGAAGAAAGGCTCATCCGTAATGGAGTACGGCGAAGCAATCTGCTAGTCTTCAAGATGTTGCGCCGTCAGCTAGGTAGCTACTGTACTAGCTGGTCTGAAAAATCTGATCCATCCAGAAGATGGGGCTGCTGTCCAACACCCCGGTGCACCACGCCGTGCCGGACGAGTACGTCCTGCCGCCGGAGATGCGCCCCGAAACCGAGGAGCTCGTCGATCCCACCGTCACCCTGCCTGTCATAGACCTCGCCGCCGGCCACCGCCGCCACCTCGTCGTCAACGAGATCATCAAGGCCGGCAAAGAGTTCGGCTTCTTCCAGGCACGCACGCACGCACGCACCACAAGAATTGTTTGTTTATTATATCTGTGCCACTCAGCTATATATTGATTGATTTTGGAGCCAGCCGGCACTCCATGGATGGATGTGTTGTTGCAAACACAGGTTGTGAACCATGGCGTGGGCGAGGAGGTGGTCGGGGCGTTCCGGTCGGCGGCGGCGGAGTTCTTCGCGATGCCGGCGGAGGAGAAGCTCCCCTACTACTCGGACGACGTGAGCAAACCGTTCCGCGTCGACACCAGCACCACCTACGTCCTCGACCGTAGCCGGTACTGGCGCGACTACCTCCAGCTGCAGTGCTTCCCCGTTGAGAGGTTCTCGCAGGACTGGCCGGCCGCCTTGGTGCCCAGCCTGGCCGCGTACGCCACAGCGGTGCAGACGCTGGCCGGCACGCTGCTGGGGCTCATCGCCGAGGGGCTCGGGCTGGAGGAGAGCTTCTTCGGCGGCGAGCTGAGCGGCGGCGGGACGGTGATGAACGTGAACTGGTACCCGCCGTGCCCGGACCCGAGCCTGACGCTGGGCCTGCTGCCGCACTGCGACCGACCACTCCTGACCGTGCTGTCGCAGGGCGACGTTAGCGGCCTCCAGGCCAAGCACAAGGGGCGGTGGATCGCCGTGCAGCCCGTCCCAAACGCTTTCGTCATCAACTTGGGCCACCTGATGGAGGTCAGAAATGAGCGAGAATCGATCTTCAATTCCTGATCGGTGATTTGGTATCTAGTGTAACTGCATGCGTGTCGTGCGTTCGTGTGTGGTGTGCAGATCGTGACGAACGGGTTGCTTCAGAGCGTAGAGCACCGCGCAGTGAACAGCTCCAGTGCGGCGAGGCTGTCGGTGGTGACCATCATGTCGCCGGACATGGACTGCCGCATCGAGCCCGCGCCGGCGCTGCTGATGGAGGAGGAGCAGGCCAAGTTCAGGCCGTTCCTCTTCCGGGAGTTCAACGAGGCGTACGCAGCCGCCGCAGCCAATCGGGAGGACGTGCTCCAGCGCTTCAGGATCCACCCTGCGGGTACTGGTACAATGGAGTGACCGCCTACTTGCTTTGGTTCCAGCCATTAACGGCACTGCTTGCTGTGATTCACTTGACAATTAATCTCCAATAAACTTTTCTTAATTTATTTTTAGTTTGGTGGTGTCTTATAAGTTGTTTCTCCTCCCTTCAACCTTTTTGTTTCTGTATGGTAATTCACTGTTTCAGAATATCGTTTTTATTTTTATTAAATCTAAGTATAGCACATCCAAGTGACTCAATCAAACATAAGAAGAAAAAAGAAAAAGGAAAAATAAAATATCTGCACGAATCATCAGGTAAAATGACGAAAAAGGGTCTCCCCGCTTTATATATAAAGCAACCATCACCGAACAAGCCAAACCAGCCGATACAAATACACACACGGACACCACACCACACACACCCTAGGTTGGCTACAAGGACGCTGAAAACAACAACACCACCCCAATAAACTCCTAGCAAACATCAGATGAAACACAAAGCACTACTACGAAGTCGTCGGAGCCTCAACCGTGGGAGAACCACCGCGAAGAGGAGAAGCCGTGTATGACGAACAATGGGCTCCAAGGCGGCACCTTCAGCAAGGGAACGGCACCGTAGCGTCGCCACCGCCCGATCCAAGGATTAGGGTTTCCCTCGGAGCACCACGGCGACAGATGAGATGCGCGACGGTGCCATCAAGAAGGGGCCAACGCCAGAACGTCGCCACCGCCGGCCTGTCAAGACAGAACGGATTTTCACCCCGGCCAACACACACCGGCACCGGGTTGGGTTACGGACAATCGTAACGCCGCCATTGAACAATACATCACGGTCAACACGCCGCCCACACGGCCATGGCGACCGGACAGCGTCGGCCGAGCCGCGTGCTCCGCCCATAAGCACCCCGACTTCCATCAACTGGGCCGCCGACACGGCATCCGAGCCCCACCCTCATCCATGGGTACACCAAACCAACGTAGCCGGCCGGAACGGAGCAGAAGACCCTTCCACCCCAAAGTGACACCTTGGCAGGGTTGATGCCCTCGGCGACCAGATCTGGGCCAGGGGAACTCCAACAGCCACCCGCAGCAGGCGCCAGATGCCACGGAGGGGCACCCTGCCGCCTCCGGCAGGCCTCGCGCGCACCCACGCCGCACCATGTAGCCACCCCAGCCGGACGAGTCCGTAGCTAAAACCGCAGAAGAGGTACGGAGCTCACCCCAAGTCCATCCCAGACGAACCGCCGCCGGAGCATGTCCCGACGTTGTCGCGGGAAGACTAGGCCGACCACGAGGTTGCAGCCACGCCGCTACAAGCCCCACCACACCAACCCCGGATGGGCCTCCGCCACCAACCCCCGCGACGCCCTCCACCACCAGGGACCAGATCCGGGAGGATCTGGCCGGAGGCGCGCCGGCCCGCCACCACCAGATCTGGTCTTGCCGCAGCCGCTGCGCCGCAGACGTTTGCCCAGCCGCCGTCATGACGCCACCAGGCGTCCTCGCCGTCATCCTGGAGCTGCGCCGCCGTCCCCGCCGTAGGCCAGCGCCCCCAGACGAGCGGCCACCCCGCGCCGGCCGTGGATCCCGTGTGGAGGGGAAAAGGAGGCCCCGCCGCCGCCCTTGCCGGTCGGGCTTTGCCCAGTGGCACTGCTGGACGGCGGCGAGCGAAGGGGGGCGTGAGAGGAGAAGAGGAGAGGTGGGAGGATACCCCCACCCTCCCCCCCCCCCCCCCCCGGCGCTCGCGGGAGGGCGAGAGCTCCTTTTTATATTGAGTGATGGCCGGCCATCTTCAAGTAAAATCAATGGCATAGGACTTAGATGTGCAATACTTAAGTCACATCTAGATGTGTTTTAGCAAACCCGCTAAGGAGCATCTACAACTGGACCCCTCATATCCGTCTCAAACGGCCGGGCAGGCCGACCGGCCACTGACCAGTCACAAAAAATCGACCCAGACGGACCTCTCAAACGGGCCTCAAACGCACGGCCTGACCGGCACCCCTCATATCCAGCATGAATATGGGGCGATATGGGGGCTGGCCCGCATCGACCCCAAATATATTCGTCCCAATCCGCTCGCCGGACCAAACCCTAACTACTTCACTCCACTCCCCTTCACTCCCATCCGTCACCCAAGCTCACCTCCGGCGATCTCTGGCCTTCTCCGGCATGGCGGGCAGCGGATCCGAGTCCTTCACCTCCAGATCCGTCGACCACGAGCTCATCCCACGCGGCCCCAAGGAGGAGTTGGCTATACGGCTTGCGTTCTGCCGCTCCTGAGAGGCGGCCGCCCTTCGGCAGCACTCCGACTCGCAACGTCAGGAATCCATTGCATCGGCACAGCCAGTGCCTGAATTTGGTGTCGCTGCCTCACCGGAGGCGGTGCGGTCCGTCTGGCGTCCAAACGCCATGGCGGACGCGTAACCCCTCCATTGGCGCGCCAAGGACACACCTTGGGCGTCCTCGGACGCTAACATGGCACGGCGTGCCCGTCGTGCACGGCAGCGGGCACAGGAGGCGGCGGAGGCCCAAGCGGCGGTGGACGTTGGAGAGGCGGAGTCGCACTCTCCAGTGCCCCATGCAATGCACGGGTGCGGGTGCCACAACCACGTCGTGCTCGACATCGTCTCCTCCAAGGAAAGATCGGTCATCGACCTGACATCCACCGGCACCGTTCGGCTCACGGGCTCTGACGAGGAAGAGTAGGGCATGCGAGACGGCGGGAGCTCGACTCCCATGAGCCGGCTAGTGTCCCATGTCCTACTCTACCTCGCCGGCGACCGGACCGTCACTGTGAGGGGCGCAGCCGGCCGCCGGAGATGGGCACGGCGGAGCCGGACGAGCTCCGCTTAGCATTAGGTTTACGTTGCAAGTAATAATATGGATTTGAGGTTTCTAATATGAGGTGTCCGGTTATAGAATGCATTATTTGAGACGTGACCGGTCATTGTCTGCGGACGCGCCTTGATGTTTGAGGGGTAGGATTTGCAGGTTATGGCTGTAGATGCTCTAAATATTACTATTATGCAACATGAAACAAAGTATCCAAAATCCATGAAATTTGAATGTGCCCCAATGCACGAAAAAGGGTTTCCCGCTTTGTATTACAAAGCAACCAACCGATACAGCCAACAATAAATGATGTGACGGAAGCAGCACAATCACCCCCAATGCAAGCAAGATTATATCGTCCCGGCCCCTTGTGTCTCCCAAATCCATCACACGGGCGAGAGGAGAGCACACCATCTTTGACCATATCCAGCTGATTAAATTAAACCAGCTAGCATCATCTCGCTCTGCGTTGTGGCCACGTACGGCGATGGAGGCCTCAGCATCTGCGTGCCAGCACGGCGTCCGCATCGTGTCTCGGCGAATGGTGCGGCCGGCAAGCGACGGGGAGACGACGGCGAAACCAAAGTCGACTGAGACGACGGTGCACCTCACGCCGTGGGACCTGCAGATGCTCACCGTCGACTACATCCAGATGGGCGTCCTCCTGCCCCGGCCACCGACGCCGACGACGGCAGAGCACATGGTCGACCACCTCGCGCAGTCCTTGGCGCGCGCACTGGCACGTTTCTACCCCTACGCCGGCCGCCTCGCCACCGAGGAACACACCGATACCGGCAAGGGCGTCGTCACCGTTTCGCTGCAATGCACCGGGGACGGCGCCGAGTTCGTCCACGCCGTGGCGGCAGGCACAACCGTCGCCGACGTCGCTGGCTCGCTGCGCATCCCTCGCGTGGCCTGGTCCTTGTTCCCTCTCAACGGGCTGGTCGCCGCCGACGCCGCCGTGGCCAGCGCCAGCGGCTCCCGCGTCCCGGTCCTCGCCGCGCAGGTCACCGAGCTCGCCGACGGCGTGTTCGTGGGCATGTCGCTCAACCATGGCGTCGCGGACGGGACTGCGTTCTGGCACCTGTTCAACACGTGGTCCGAGATGAGCCGCAGCAGCGAGGGCGAGGCGATCACCACGCCGGAGCCCGTGCTGGAGCGGTGGTTCCCGGACGCCTGCCCGGTTCCGGTGCCGCTTCCATTCCCGACGCTCGATCACGCCGTGCGGCGGTTCCATGGCCCACCCGTGGAGGAATGCTTCTTGGCATTCTCCGCGGAGAGCATCAGGTGCCTCAAAGCGAGAGCCAACGCTGAGATATCATCAGGCACGGCGGCGACGGCCACCATTTCGTCGCTGCAGTCCCTGCTCGCGCACCTGTGGCTCGCCGTGACCCGCGCCCGGCGCCTCCGGCCGGAGCAGGAGACCTCCTACACGCTGGCGGTCAGTTGTCGGGGTCGAGTGAAGCGCGTGCCGCAGTTATACTCGGGCAACTCCATGGTGCGGTGCGCGACGGCGAAGGTGGCCGCCGGCGAGATCCTGCGCGGTGGTCTGGGTCCGACGGCGTGGCGGCTGAACCGCGCGGTGGCGTCGTGCGATGATGAGGCGGTCCTGGTGGCGTGCAGGTGGCACGTGGAGCCACGGTTCGCGTACCTGGTCGGGTGGTGGGACCCGACGCTGCTGGTGACGGGCAACTCGCCGCGGTTCGACGTGTTCGGTAACGACTTTGGGTGGGGGAGGCCGGTGGCGGCGCGGAGCGGCGGCGGGAACAAGGTTGACGGAAGGGCCACCGTGTACGAGGGGCGCGGAGGTGGCATCGGGATGGAGCTCTGCCCGGCTCCGGAGGCTCTTGCAAGGCTCATCGCGGATGACGACTTCATGGCCGCCGTGGTGCGCCAAGGCCAATAGGGAAAAACTCTGTGCGGCTAGTATCCAAATTCAACATAGGAATCTCTTAGGAATCACTGTGCTTAGTGCTTTTGTATTTTCATTCTTAATAATTGAGGCAACCCCGCGCCATGGATAGGATCAAGGTTGGATGATTTACTCTATGTTAACCAGTGCTCTAGGACATAGTGACTCCCTACATATATTATATGTCATATGAATTAATTATTACTAACAGTTTACATCTTATTTTATTTATCCCATGCCACTAACGCACTGCTGATGCTGGTGAAACCTTGAGCCCTGACCTATTTTAATCCAATGAGTAAAACCCCTTTTGTTGGAACAAGTTGGTCCCGGAAAATGAAAAATAATTTTAGCTTTCTTAGACTTGTAGACTGGCCTTATCAAGCACCTACCTCCTGGTTCATTTTATCACTTTATTTAGTAAATGCTATGGTAGGGATCATACGTCATTCATCTACATATTTTTGCACCGGTTGAATTCTAAGTCCTCCTTGCGTCCCTGGTGGCAACCTCCACAATGCTGCGATACCCACTCACTGATAACCAAAGCAACTGCTCACATGGCCGGCGCGGGAGAGAGAGCCCGCTTTGACCCGTCGCTGTGGGCGAGTAAGGCCACTTCAAATGCATTGGTCCTAACATGAGGTGCTAAATGCATTAAAATATTTAGCAACTAGTCTCTTCGATGCATAGGTGCTTAGATTTTTTTCGAAATGGCAGTTATCCTCCATTCATTAAGAAGAAAAGAGTTGCTCAGTTAATTAAGGAAAACCGAGCGAAAACCAGATTGCCCAGTTAATTATGGAAAACCGGGCGAAATCGTTACAACCGTTGAGCGAACAAGGGTCAAGCCCACTCTCAAAGACTGAAACACACAGGGCAAAGCCCACCCTTCTCTTGAGGCCGCCGCCTCGACATCCACTGCTCCGATGCGCCCTGCGCACTCAACCGACACCGCCTTCCGAGGCCGCCGCCCCGACATGCCACCGCTCACCCTCGAGCAGCAACGTCGCACGATACAACAGTCCGCAGCCCACACTGCTCAGGACAACCGCACGCAGACCACGAACGTCGCACCACATCCGTGGCCGCCGCCCCGACATGCCACCGCTCACCCTCGAGCAACAACGCCGCACGATACAACAGTCCGTAGCCCACACTGCTCAGGACAACCGCACGCAGACCACGAACGTCGCACCACATCCGGGGCCGCCGCCTCGACATGCCACCGCTCACCCTCGAGCAGCAACGTCGCACGATACAACAGTCCGCAGCCCACACTGCTCAGGACAACCGCACGCAGACCACGAACGTCGCACCACATCCGGGGCCGCCGCCCCGACATGCCACCGCTCACCCTCGAGCAGCAACGCCGCACGATACAACAGTCCGTAGCCCACACTGCTCGGGACAACCGCACGCAGACCACGAACGTCGCACCACATCCGGGGCCGCCGCCCCGACATGCCACCGCTCACCCTCGAGCAGCAACGCCGTACGATACAACAGTCCGCAGCCCACACTGCTCCGGACAACCGCACGCAGACCACGAACGTCGCACCACATCCGGGGCCGCCGCCCCGACATGCCACCGCTCACCCTCGAGCAGCAACGCCGCACGATACAGCAACCCGCAGCCCACACTGCTCAAGACAACCGTGTACGCAGACCACGAACGCCGCACCACATCCGAGGCCGCCGCCCCAACATACCGTCCAACCGCCCCCGCTGGGACGCGTCGACCGAGCCGACAACCTTGCCGCCCCGGCAGCTCAAGGTCCTCACCCAAGCCGGAATGACAAGCAGCCCTACCTCCTCGAGCTGTCGCCGCACCGCTGCCCGAGGCCGCCGCCTCGGCTCTCAATAGAAGATCCCGGAGCCGTCGCCCCGGCATACACCGCCCATGAAAACGGAAGAGCGCCACACAACATCCAAAGGCTGACCCTCCAAAGCGACGCCTCCAAGAAGGTTACGACGTAACCACCGCCGCCGCCCACTCCAGAAACTGAAGTTTAGGTTCTCACCCGGAGAGCCCAAGCACATGGAAGGAGAGAGGAAGAACTCTGCGACGACGCCTCCAAGAAGGTCACGACGCCCGCAGGCGCCGACGTCGTCAAAGCTTTCTCCCAAGTCCATCGTCTCCTAACAGTGAGCTTGCAAATCTGAGCACACGTGGATATCCAGATCACCAGAGCGAAACCCGCTGTGTAGAGCACCTCCCGTCGTGAGCCGCCATAGCCCACACGCGACGACCCGCTGCAGCACCCCATGCGACAGAGAGACGAAGCGCTTGCCGGGGTCAGATCCGAGGGCACCGCGTCGAATCCACCGTCCCCGGCCGCTGCAGCAGCCCATGCCGATGCAGCCATCGCCCCGGGGCCGCTGCCCCGGCATCCTTGCCCTGACGCCCGCAGCCGCCGGGCTCGCAGCTCCGAGCATCGCCCGCAACTGAACCCGGCGCCGCCAGCCCCTCCAGCCGAGCCCCTGTCACCGAAGCCGACAGCCACCCACGGCCGAGCACGGACGCCGCCGTCTCGACCAGCACCCAAACCGCCAGCACCACCTCAAGAGGCGCACCGGCAAGCCTGACCCAGGGCCGCCGCCCCGGCCACCTCGCGTTAGGCCGTCGCCCGCGCCGGCCAGATGCAGCTCCTCCGCGCCGCCTCGCCGCTGCCACACCTCTCCCAGCCCCGACCGCAACCCCGAGCCCCTTCACCACCGACGCACGCAGTCCCTGAAGCACATCTCGCCGCCGGCACACTAGGCGACCAGATCCGTCGCCGCCGCATCGAGAAACGGCCCCACCGCCGCCGACGTCGTCCGGGCTTTGCCCGGCGGCGCCCTCCGGCGGCGGTGAGGGGAGAGGAGGAGGGGGGAGGACCCTAGCCGGCCGGAGTTTGGGGCGCTCCGGTGCGGCTGGAAGCCGCACGGGAGCGGGGCGCGGGGGATGGGGTGGGGGTCAAAGGTAGCTGCTTAGATTTGGTTGCTAAGCTTTCTTCATTGAATTGTTTAACAATTAAACTCCTTCATCTATTGATTGGCAGCCACTTTGCATAGGTCCACGTGCTTAGCACCGTTTCCTTCTAGGGTCACCATAATGTTCTCTTTCTTCTTTAATAACTTTGCCACATTACTTTTTTGCCTATGTGGCACCCTTAGCACCTTTACATCATGGAACACTGGGAAGGGCCTAAAAGCTGGAACAACAACCCTTCCTTACTTTCAATTAGATTCATTCATATACTACTCCAGTCTGAAACGAATCCAGCTGCATGTGTGTGTAGCCAAGCCAAGTCTAGCAAAATATCCTCATCCCCTTGCACAGCAGCCACCGGTTAGAGATCTCTCGTCTATGGCGTTCAGACTCGATCCTCCTCGTGGTTCTCGTGGCAACCTCCACAATGCTGTGCAGCTCACTCACTGATAGCCGATCCCTGGCTCGCGTGAAATCTTTGTATGGCTGTTGCATGAGTACGTAACCAGTGGATGTTAGCACTGAAAACACAAGCGACAACTATTGCTAACCTCTCAGCTGGCCCTTCTCAGCTCCCAACTGTCCCCAGACCTATCATGTCTTATCCCAAAAGCCAAGGCTCTTCTGTCTCTTTTCCAGAATGGTTGGTTCATTAGGCCTCCCATGATATACTAGCAATCAGGCAACATTACTGTCTGAAGAAATTCGTCACCTCTTTTTTTTTTTTTTAAATCAGGGCCTACGGGTCACGATTGAGCATTGCACGCCTTCGAATATTGCACACGAGTAAAATAAAGAGGTAATATCATCCAGAGTCATATAACTTGCGCCATATGTTCAGTTTAGTGCTAGAACTTTAAAAATACGGTGTTGTGGTCATCAAACTTGACTTAAGCATGTAGATACGGTAATAGTACGCACATGTAAGTGTATTCATGTGTGTGAACCGACCTGTCAGTGAGTGATAGAATTGGGCATGATTTATTTTTACAGAAGAGACCCTCATTTTTTTTGCGAAAAAGTCAACTACTGCAACGCATTTTTTGCAGAAAACCGCCTGACATTTTTTTTTTTAAAATGTGACAACTGTACTGCCATTATATGCTAAAATTAACAACAAAAATTGGGTCCAACGAGGTACGAACCAGTGCCCAACTGTTTTAACAACGGACGATCTAAACGCTACACCATTCATGTCTGCGTAGTGTCGTCCAACTTTGATAACGAACGTATATGGACTCAAAGGTCACGCATGCGGGCCTTAAATGGGCTGCGAATATTGCAGCCCAGTTTCCACACTCTATTTTTAAAAAGATATTTATAAAACCTGTGTATTACATATTTTTGCACACGTTTTTTAAGATCATTTTAGTAAATATTTAATAAACCTGCGTATTATATAAACCAGTGTGTTATATAAATGTATTATATAAACCCGGACTTCAATTGTGGCTAACATTTCATTTAAATATTTTTTAATACAAGTTAGTGAAAATCATACATAAGTGAATATACATAAATATTTATTAAATGTTTGTATTCATCATTTTGTATAATTTAAATATAAGCCTCAAGTGTATGTATTTGGGATTCATTAAACATAATTATTTAATAAACATTTTCAATGTCCCTATTAACTAAATATATTTTATATAATACACAGGTTTGTGTTTAAATGTTTTTATTTACTAATCATGATTTGTATGTATAGTATATTTAACACACAAATATTTGGACATACGTTATTACTTATGTTTTACAAATATCTTAAATTTATTTATTACTTACAACTTACTAAATATTTCATATATAATATATAAGTTATATTTAAATGTTTTTATTTACTAATCATTGTCTGTATGTATATTATATATTTTTTGAGACGATGCATATTATATTTAACACATACAAAAAATAGTGCGTGGAAAATGGGCTCCAGTATAGGCAGCCCATTTTAAGCTCCGTATGTGTTTACTTATAAGATTGTTATCGGTTTTGCACCATACAGACCTGGAGGTCGTAGTGGCTTGACCGTCCCACTGTTGAAACAGTTCTTTGCTAAAAAAAAAAGTTGTTTGCAGGTTCGACACCGGGCGCTCCTTTTTTGTTGTCAAATTTTTAGCATGCAATTGCAGTACTTTAGTCGGATTTACCTGCAATAAAAATAATATGAGGTGGTTTTTTGCAAATATACGTCACGGTGTTTGACCTTTTCTGCAACTAAAAAAATATGTCTGCATACACATGGATATGTGTGCATACACGTACTGTGACCGTATCTGCACGCTTGAGTCAAGTTAGGTGACCACAAAACCATATTTTTAAAGTTCTAGCATCAAACTGAACATACGACGCAAGTTCTGTGACTCCGGGTGATATTACCTGTAAAATAAATTTTGCTACTGGATCTGCCAGTACATGTGGAGGTTCATCATGTGCTTGGTCTAGTTAATCTCCTCAGCTTATGGCCTTGCATTGTAATCGACGCTCTTAGGGTTCCAAGAAAACAGCAACAGAGCCATGCCGTCAAGTCAGTGAAGCAAACATTGGATGCTACCCCGGGATCACCATATCACATGGTACAACACGAAGGAGTTTAGCCAATGTATCACGTGGCACATAGTAAATCCATGGCTCCTCGATTGAGGACCACTTCATGGAAGATGACCTAGAGGCGGTAGATGTTTGTGTCCGCCATGGTGATCTGGAAGATGTTTTTTAGTGTCAGAAAAGCGGGTGTCGAGCCCGGCCAAAAAAGATCCAGAGAAATTGGAAAAATCATTTTTAATAAATATATATTAAAGGGTACTACCTTTGACTTTGACACTGAGTAGTATAGAAAATTTGAAACCGTGTTTGATTTTGCCTCATCAAGTTGACAGGAACGGATTGTGTATTTCTTATGATCAGAGTGTGCATGAACTTCATATTTTTTTTCTCGGTGTTAGGATATATTTCAGAATTAAATTCTTGTTTTTGTGCGACAAAAGAAGAAGAGACGCGTCATTGAGACATGGCCGGGAGATCTTAGTGCACGACCGCCCCCGCGCATGTCACATTGAGTCGAGTTGTGAGATCACGAGCGCCTGATCATCTCGTCCGGCTTGTAATGGCCACATTGAATTATCATGATGCAACACCGTTGCCCCGCTCAAAGCAACAACTGGTGGCTCGTCGAACCATACCTCCCGGTAGTGTCGTTCGCGTGTCGTCTGGTCGTAGCATCTCCATCCTCATTGTCTTCGCTGTAGTGCACACCATCGTCCTTGCAGTATTGTGTCAATCGTTGCAGCACCCACGTACTATGTCAATCGTTGCAGCACCGACATATGCTTGGCTTTCAACAACGTGCGTCACCGGGTCATAGCACCGCCAGCCTCATCGTCGTTCTTGCAGCGCACACTATTGACCTTGCAACACAATGTCAGTCATTGCAGCATACCGGCATGTGCTTGGCTCGTGTTATTGTGAGTGCCATCCTAGCCACCGTCCTCGGCACACGTGTCGTCGTCCTAGTATAACCAGCTAAAATCGTGTGCAACACCACATGAAGGACTTGCAACACCCGCCCAACATAGCCCTAGTCCTTCAATGCACTGCTTGTCGCCATTTACAGCACCACACGAAGGCTTGCAAAACCGGTGCCATCCTCGCCATGCGCCGCCTTCCATGTAACACCATTGCAATCTTTTGAAGTGCCGCTTGTCACCATTTGCAACACCCTGCACCAGCCTTGCATCACCATTGGCCGGCTCGCGGCAGCAACACAACCGTCGTCGGTGTTGCATACAACACCCGACCTATGACGCCGACGCTGGCCTTTGCAGCTCACTGGACCACCATGCAACGGCACAAGACCCCACAAGACTAACCTAGTTGCAAAATGCAATTGCTCATTCAACTACTCAATCAGAAGCTTCTTGCCGTTCAAGTACTACTTTATCACATATTTCTTGCCGTTCTTTTAATGAGAGTGCGACCACAATATTTTCCTTCACTTTCTTTTCTCGCAAGGAATCATGAACTAACACATGCAAGTAGGATGGTCACACACATAATTCTAGTCGAGTCACATGATTAGAAAGACATGATAAACATTTTTTAATGGCTTGCTCAACACTTATCCCACGCTCACAATCTATCCTTCCCCTCCCCACCCCACCCCACCCCCAACTAAAAAGAGGTAATAAAAAGGATACGAGCTGTATATATAGAAGTCCTATATATGGTCCATAGTCTTAGGACGTCAAACCAAGTGTGGTGTGAATTTAGATTTGCTTCCCTCTTTATCCGGCTTTAGTGTATTTGCGACATTGGAGGAAAACAAATACATGTATTCCCAATCGTGTACTTCCCCTACCGTTCTTGATATTAAATTTTAAGAGTTTGTTGAATCGGAGATCATGTCTACGTCACCGAACAATGAGGCAATGATGCTGGAGTTTAAGGCTATGCCCGATGCAAAGCAAATCACTTCTTTTGTTTCTCAAGTGATCTTGATGCAGCAACAGCAAAAGGAAAATTCTCTTTAGAGCTCACAGAAAAAAAAAACATTGTACGTGCTTTAGCTAGACATCTCCAGCGTTCGAATTCACGACAATGGGTAAGAATTCTTCACAAGATATTATCACACCCTGTTTACTTCTAGCCATTTTTAGAACGGGCATTGCCACAGCGGAAACTTGTACAGTCCAGCGATTTGCTTCATTGTCTTCATGGACATTCTCTTCGGCTTCACAAGTGGTTTAGTTTTTTTTACAGAAAAAAGTCATTCACATATGTAATTTCCTTGTACATGCCTACATTTATCATGTGTTGTTGTCTTAGTTTTTTTCCCTTTTGCTATGACATGCTAACTGAAAAGGGGAGTTGAAGACTTAGCTCAGGATAGTAGCAGTAGCAGTAGCAGTAGCGGTAGCAATAGCAGTAGCAGTAGCAGTAGTAGTTGTTGTTGTTGTTGTTGTTGTTGAGGGAGGCAAAGGAAGGCATGGCTGAATCAAGCGGCAGTGATTGACATTTCTTCAGCCAAAGAAAGGGAATGTAGAGGGGAGCTCCTATGAGTGTGTTTGGTAGGTGCAAGAAGGGTGCATGATGGCAAAAATTCTTAATCTGACCCACTTTTGTTTGTTTGGTAGGGTGCATGGGCTCACCTGCCAATGCCCATCTGATGCAAAAAAGGGCCATCAGCCATGTCCATATCATGCCCCCAGACAGGGTGTATGGAGGCAGGCATGCTAGCCCTGACCCTCGTCCTCACCCACCAGAACACGTCCAGATATGTTTAAATTTTCAAAAAATGTTTATAATATAAAATTTTGTTTGAATTTTCAAAAAATATTTAGAAATTCAAATTTTGTTTAAATTTTGAAAAAACTTCAGAATTTCAGAATTTTTTTAAATATTTTAAAATGTTTAGAATTTCAAAAATCTTCAGAATTTCAAAAACAAAATCAAATGTTTAGAATTTCATTTTTTTAATTTTTCAAAAATGTTCAGAATTTCAAATTATGTTTAAATTTTTACATAATATTCATAATTTCAAATTTTGATTATATTTTCAAAAAATATCTGAATTTCAAATACGTTTAAATTTTCAAAAAATGTTCAAAATGTCAAAAAATATATAATTTAAAATTTTTAAAATTTTTAATAAAAGTTCAGAATTTCAAAATATGTTTTAATTTTTGTTCATGTTTTTTCAATTTTGTTCACCATTTAAAAAAATATTCGGAATTCGAAATTGTTCAGCATGTCTAAACACATGCTCGCTGTCAAACAAAGTATAAGGTCAGCATGTCTCAGCGCATACATCACCGTCAACCAACAATAACTGCATGGACTCAGCATGTATGACAAGAGAACAACTAGGTTAGGTCCATACATGCTACCAAACACACCCTATTTAGCGCGGTGCGCGCTGACGAACGAGCCATCGCTCACCCTCCCTTCCCCTAATGCGCCAATAGGACCGGCCTATTTACGGGTCTGGACACTCCCTGTTTCCTTTTCTTTTTCGTTTTCATTTTCCTTTTTGTTTGATTCTTCATTGAAATAATTCGGGATTACAAAACAGTTCTGAAATTTGAACATAATTGAGAATTTTGTTTTTTTTTAAGAAATTATAAAATATTCACGGATTCAAAGTATGTTGGTGATATTTTTACAAATACTGGCATATTTAAAATTGTTCACGAGTTTTAAGTTTTTTTCACGAACTTGAAACAATGTTCACATACTTCAACAAATGTTCACGGGTCCATAAAAATGGTTGAATGTTAAAAATATTCATGAATTTGAAAAACTGTTCACGAATTCAAAAAATGTTCATGATTTTTTCCAAATATCCGCAAGATTCAATTTTTTTTGAATTTCTAAAAATTGTTCCCGATTTTAAAAAAATCATCGGTTAAAAAAGTTTCGTCTATTAAACAAATGTCACACAAAAATTGAGGGGGGAGCTCTGTTTTAGAATAGAATTGAGCGGGGAGCTCTATTTTCAGATGGGCCTCGACTCGACACGAGGTCAACAACCCAACCCAGTCAGCAGCCCAGCCCACGCTTCCCCGATCTGCCTCTGCTTTCCTCTTCGCCGATCCTCACAAAAAAAAGGCTTTCCTCTTCGCCGGTGGGACCCCTTCGTGCCGGCGCGGCGGCTGCTCGCCGGCAGACCGAGTCTCGCGGGTTCGACCGCCGCCGCGTGCTCTGTCCTCGAAGCCCTCATCCTGCTTTGCCATCAAGGTATTCCCTCACTTCCTGTCCCCCCGAATCTCCACTCTCTTCTGACCTCTAGGGTTTCACACTATGATGAAGTGCACACTTGTAGGTTCCCGACGAAGAGCGAGGTGAGATTCTGCGGCTGGAGAGGCTCCTTCATGCGTGGATTGGTTGGCTGGACCGTCTTTGCCTTCGGTGCTGTGGAATGTGAGGGGAATTTATTTTGTTCCACTCTAGTCTAGTTGTTCAAGTCTGCAGTTTCTGACCCAGAGTTTTGTCTCCAGGTTGACACTGATACACACCATTGATTGTGCATTGAGATTCTTCCTGCCCCACGGCTCCCCAGTTTATATTTGATCCGCTTTTCAGTCGACCCAGTTTATATAATTGTGCAAATAAATGATGCTTCATAGTTCATACCAGTACATTTCAATTCATCTTATGTGTGTTACTATCCGATGGTTGCTAGTCTCTAATGTTTTCACATGAATTTATGAGGCATACCCTTGACATGCTAACTTGCCATGTTAATCTTAATATGCCATACCACTGTATAAGTATATAACTACGTCTTCTTTACAATAGTTGAGTGCCATATAATGCAACATTCAGCATAACTGCTTAAATTTTTGGTGCCTGTTCACTTGCTGTTATTTCAAACGCTGGTCTCTATATAGATAATACATAGATCTCAGTACACACTTGCCTGGGAGGGAGTGAGATCATGACTAATGTGTGATTTGCTTTGTAGGTTATTCAAGTCGTTTTTTTAATGGACTGATGCTCAAACTGGAAAGTATGGACTTGCTTTATTTCCTGCAACTGGACAAGATGAAGGGATGCTTGAATTTATTCCTTCCACTTCGCTTGCACGGGTAACTCGTATTCAGGCTCATGGACGCCTGTAGCCAGTGCTAGATTTCCAAAGGAGTTTCTATCTTTTCCATTGGAAAAAGCCAAAACGGTAGTCTGCTCATTCTAACTTCATTTCTGGAGTAGCTTTGTTTCTACAGAAAGTTAGCTTTTAATTAATTGCCTGATCTTGGATTTTATCAGAACATCACAGTATTATAAGTTACCTACAAAAGTTCCACCCTGAGAACAATGCCCATTTGGTAACTGCCAATGCTTGGATAAATTTTAATGAGAGCTGCGCCGGTTACTCTGTCATTACATGTATTATGGGTGTTGGAAACAGGTTGGTGTTTGCCCTCTGAATTGAAGTACTTGTAGGACTTGGGAACTAACCTTTTATGCTTAGGAAAAAATATAAAGAAATGTTTCTTCAGTTCCCTGTAAATTAAGCAATCTTCAGCTATCAATCTTGTAGTGCTGTATCTCCTAGACTCTGTTTACTTCAGAGGAAATTGAATTTATTTGTGCGCCCCACTTCTTTTTTGTTCTTCCTGATTACAGTTCAACAATCAAACAGGTTATTTCTCGTGTTTCATTCTGTAAGAGTTATATAGCGCAACTAGACCTTCATTAACAGCTTCTGCCTCATGTTGTTTGTTAAGCATGTTAGTGCTCTGCTCTTCCTCTTTGCATCATACATTCATACTGCAAATGTAGTGGTTGGTTGCCATCTAGAAAGAATGCTATATGTTTGGAAGTTGTATTGAACACGATTTTTCAAAATACACCGCCCTAGTCCCTAATTAATTTTTTTCAGGGTGTAAGGATGCCTTTTTATATTAAGCCCACCGTTCAATTGATCCAGTTTAGTTAATTGTGCAACTCAATGATGCTTTCATGCATTTCAAATTCAATTGATATTTGTGTGCGTGCAAAACTGGTCCTGGTGACTCTTTTGAATCCAGTACATTTTCTCTGATAATATTTATCTTGTTAAAGCTTGTAAACGAATCTAAAAGCATGAATGAATACAGAGTTGAGTTTAGAGTGAGTAAGCCCAGCATAATAAGTGTCACGAGGCTCTCTATTTGCTGAGGCCCCCGAATCATAAGCCCAGCCCAGCCCAGCCCACCGAGGCCGGCCGTCCTGCATCTCATCTTCATCGCCGAGGCCGGCCGGCCGCCACCGCCGCCACACTTCCTCCAAGGCTGGCCGGCTGGACCGCCTCCTGCTGTGGCTGCTGGCAGTGGCGCAGCGATTCTCCCGAGCTTACCACCACCACTGCTCGCCGTCCCTCCCTCCATCCGCCCATGGCTGCAGCGACCTCCGGCGTCAGCAGGACCAGCGGGGCGGTGGCGGGCAACAACAACGGCGACGTCGGCCTCCACGACCCCCATCACGGCTCCCGCTCAAGGTAGGTACCCACTCCTTCCACTTCCCCGTCACTTGCTGGCTTCCCCCAAATCCCCGCTCTGTTCAAATCTGTTTCCACATCTTCTGTTAGAATTTGTTTTAGCTTTTGCTATTAATTTCTAGCTAGTCTTGATGTATAATTGGTTGGTAGCTCAAAACGAAACTGGTTACAAATGATTCAATAGATTTACATACAGCACAGCCAGCAAGAAAATTATCTTGCAACTGGTTGCAAAAAACAAATGCCATGACTGACGGGACTGAAAAAACAATCACTTTCTTCCTCGTCCTGGGTGAAAACCATGTGACTGCTCGCCTCATGCATCAAACGCAGTATCTGAAACAATGTTATCTTCCTGCCTGCCTGCAAGTGGAGGTTTTGTAATGACATTGCACGCCGTCTCAGGTGCCCGTCGGTGTGGCCATTTGGTTATTTTATTAATAAAGCCTGCATCGCTAATGGCATGATTAGATATTGTTCTCGTGATTGGCTCGAGAACAGATCTCAGGCTGTATACAACCGTTGTAGATTGTAAACATTCAGGTAAAATATTTTCGATACATCTCAAAGTGAAAAAAGAGAGAGAATATAGTTACGAAATCCAACCAGATGGAGCCTTGATGATAAGAGGAAACCAATGGCGCAATAGGTTTAGAGCACAACTTGTAAATAGGTGCGACCAGCTGGGTGCTGATGCTGATGCTGATGCCATGCCATTGGTACCACGCTTGTAATGCACAAAACCAATGCCATGACTGACGAGACTGAAAAATTAATCACTTTCTTCCTTGTATTGGGTGACAAGCATGTGACTGCTCACGTGATGCATCAAACGTAGTATCTGAAACAAAATCATCTGCTCCTGAGAGGTAACAAATGATGCAATAGATTCACAGCACAACTTGTGAATAAGTGCCACCAACTGGGTGATGATGCTGATGGCAAGGCATTCGTAGCACGGTTGTAAACTTGTAATGCACAAAACAAATGTCAAGACCGTGAATCCTGTGTCATGACTGACGAGAATGAAAAAAAAATCTCGTATTGGGAACAGCCATGTGATTGCTCACATGATGCTCCAAACGTATCTGAAACAAAATTATTTTTTTAGCCGCCAGTGGACGTTTTGTAATGGTGGTGCACGCTGTCTCAGACGGCTGTCGGTGCCTCGGTGTAGCCATTTGATTACTATATTAAAGCCTGCATCGCTAGTGGCAAGATTAAATTTTCTTTTTCTCATGTTTGGTTCGCGGACAGATCTCAGGCTACATACGACCGTTGTACATTGGAGAGCTCAAGCACTATACTCGTCCCGCTCACAAAATTCTCTTCTGAACTCAGGCATCCAAAAGCATCAAGATCTCACAAAAATCTCCAAATTCCCATTCGTCGGTTTAGAGCCTGCCCATGCATCTGTTCGGCGTCGGCCACCATAACTTCAACGGAGTCGCCTCCTGCTTCTGCGCCGCGTCGCCGGCATCGACAAGGCTCTGAATCTGCTGCTGCTGCTACCGCCAATACAATGCTGGAGCTGGCGCCGACGTGCCTGTGACTGTGAGGACCACGTCTTCCTCGCTGCTGCTGCGTTGCTGGTCCTGGGTGCTGAACAGGGGCGAGCTCGTGAAGGTAACTATGGCTGCAAGATTGGATTTTGACTTGTAATGTGTTCAAGAACAGATCCCAAGCTCTACTTATAAATTTCTTGCTCACACCATTCTCTTCTTCGTTAATTTCTGCAGTGCACGTGTGTTGGAGGAGTTTGTTACGAGAGTTCCAATGGCGGAGCTGGTGGTCACCATGGCGCTCCGGCCACTGGTTGCCATGCTCAGGGACAAGGCGTCTAGCTATCTCCTTGACCAGTACAATGTGATGGAGGGAATGGAGAAGCAGCACATGATTCTGAAACGCAGACTTCCTATCATCCTGGACGTCATTACTGACGCCGAGAAGCAGGCGACGGCCAACAGAGAAGGGGCGAAAGCCTGGCTCCAGGAGCTCAAGAGAGTAGCCTATGAGGCAAATGAAGTCTTCGATGAATTCAAATACGAAGCACTTCGCCGTGAAGCCAGGAAGAATGGACACTACAAAAAGCTTGGATTTGATGTGATAAAACTCTTCCCTACTCACAACCGTGTTGTGTTCCGTCACAGAATGGGTAGCAAGCTTTGCAGGATTCTGCAGGATATCAATGTCCTCATTGCAGAGATGCATGACTTTGGGTTGAGGCAGACGTTGGTGGTGTCTAATCAGTTGAGGCAGACACCAGTGTCCAAGGAGTGGAGCCACACAGATTATGTCATCATCGACCCACAAGAAATTGCCAGCAGATCCAGACACGAAGATAAGAATAATATCGTTGACATACTACTTGGTCAAGCTAGCAATGCAGATCTCGCAGTAGTTCCCGTTGTTGGAATGGGGGGCCTTGGCAAGACCACATTAGCGCAACTCATATACAATGAACCTGAAATTCAGAAGCATTTTCAGTTGCAGCTCTGGGTCTGCGTCTCTCATACGTTCGATGTGAATTCCGTGGCTAAGAGTATAGTTGAAGCATCCCCAAAGAAAAATTATGATACAGACAAACCACCATTGGATAGACTTCAAAAATTGGTCAGCGGGCAAAGGTATCTCCTTGTACTGGATGATGTCTGGAACAGAGAGGTCCATAAGTGGGAAAGGCTGAAGGTCTGTCTTCAACATGGTGGCATGGGTAGTGCAGTGTTGACAACAACCCGTGATAAACAAGTTGCTGAAATTATGGGTGCAGATAGAACCTACAATCTCAATGTTTTGAAGGATAACTTCATAAAGGAAATTATTGTGGCCCGAGCATTCAGTTCAGAGTATGAAAAGCCTCCCAAGCTACTCAAGCTGGTTGGTGATATTGTGAAGAAATGCCGTGGCTCTCCTTTAGCTGCAACTGCACTGGGATCTGTACTTCGTACCAAGACCAGCGTGGAAGAATGGAAGGCTGTATCATCAAGAAGCAGTATTTGCACCGAGGAAACTGGAATTTTGCCAATTCTCAAGCTTAGCTACAATGATTTGCCAGCACACATGAAGCAGTGCTTTGCTTTCTGTGCCCTATTTCCCAAGGATTACAAGATTAATGTGGAGAAGCTTATCCAACTATGGATCGCAAATGGCTTTATCCCAGAACATGAGGAAGATAGTCTTGAAACCATTGGAAAAAATATTTTCAGTGAGCTAGCATCAAGGTCATTCTTTCTGGACATAGAGGAATTTAAAGGTGACAAGCAAAATCAGCAGTATTGTTTCAGAACTACGTGCAAAATCCATGACCTTATGCATGATATTGCAATGTCTGTTATGGGAAAGGAATGTGTCATTGCAATTAAGGAACCAAGTCAAATTGAGTGGCTTTCGGATACTGCTCGGCATTTGTTCTTCTCATGTGAAGAAGCAAAAGGTATTTTGAATGATTCTTTGGAGAAAAAATCCCCTGCCATTCAAACACTGATATGCGATAGTCCTATGCGAAGTTCATTCAAGCATCTATCAAAATATAGCTCTTTGCATGCCTTGAAGCTCCGTATCAGAGTGAGAGGTACAGAATCATTTCTTCTGAAACCAAAGTATTTGCATCACCTGAGGTACCTTGATCTCTCAGAAAGTTCTATCAAATCACTTCCCGAAGATATAAGTATTCTATATAACCTTCAAACGCTGGACCTTTCCAACTGCTCTTATCTTGATCGACTTCCGAGGCAAATGAAGTATATGACTTCCCTCCGCCACCTATATACTCATGGTTGTCCGAATCTGAAGAGCATGCCTCCAGAATTAGGAAAACTCAATAAGCTGCAAACGCTTACATGTTTCGTAGCAGCAACAGTTACTGAACCGAATTGCAGTGACGTTGCAGAGCTGCAGAATTTAAACATTGGTAGTCAGTTAGAGCTACGTCGGATAGAGAATGTTACAGAAGCAGAGGCAAAAGTGGCAAACCTTGGAAAGAAGAAGGATCTCAGAGAACTGACCCTAAGATGGACTTCTGTTTGTGACGACAAGGTGCTCGACAACTTTGAACCACATGATGGGTTGGAGGTTTTTAAGATATATTCCTATGGAGGAGAGTGCATAGGTATGTTGCAAAACATGGTTGAGATCCATCTTTTTCATTGTGAAAGATTGCATTTTCTGTTCAGACGCAGTACATCTTTCACTTTTCCAAAACTGAAGGTGCTTGCGCTCGAACATCTGTTGGGTTTTGAGGGATGGTGGGAAATAGATGAGAGGCAAGAAGAACAGACAATATTTCCTGTGCTTGAGAAGTTGTTTATCAGTAATTGTGGAAAGCTGGTAGCATTACCTGAAGCACCATTGCTGCAAGGACCTTGTGGCGAACGTGGTTATACATTTGTACACTCAGCATTTCCTGCCCTAAAGGTGCTCGAAATGAAAGACTTGGAGAGCTTTCAGAGATGGGATGCAGTAGAAGAGACTCAAGGAGAACAAATATTGTTTCCTTGGCTTCAGGAACTATCAATTGAGGAATGTCCAAAGCTGATAGCGTTACCTGAAGCACCATTGCTTCAAGAACCATGTAGTGAAGGTGGTTACAGATTGGTACGCTCAGCATTTCCTGCCCTCAAGGTGCTCAAAATGAAAAGGTTGGAGAGCTTTCAGAGATGGGATGCTGCTACTGAAGGAGAACATATATTGTTTCCTCAGCTTGAGAAATTATCAGTTAAGAAATGCCGAAAGATAATAAATTTACCTGAAGCACCAAAACTCAGTGTATTAGAAATTGAAGATGGCAAGCAAGAGATATTCCATTGTGTAGACAGATATTTGTCTTCATTGAACAATCTGATATTGAAGCTAGAATACATAGAAATAACATCAGAGGTTGATTGCACTTCAATTGTACCGGTGGAAAGCAAGGAGAAATGGAACCAGAAATCCCCCCTTACAGTTATGCAGTTAAGATGCTGCAACTCATTCTTTGGAGCAGGTGCACCAGAGCCGTCAGACTATTTTGTACACCTTGAAAAGTTGATAATTGATAGATGCGGTGTGCTCGTCCACTGGCCAGAGAAAGTGTTCCAAAGCTTGGTATCCTTGAGGACATTAGTGATTACAAGCTGCGAAAATCTGACTGGATATGCAGAAGCTCCTCTTGAGCCATCAGCAAATGAAAGGAGTCAATGCCTGCCAGGTCTCGAGTCTCTTGAGTTAGAAGGTTGTGCAAGTTTGGTAGAGATGTTCAATGTCCCGGCATCTCTCAAGATAATGAATATTTGGACGTGCCCTAAACTTGAGTCCATTTTCGGCAAGCAGCAGGACATGTCAGAGTTAGCCCAAGGGTCTTCTTGCAGTGAGGCAATCATGCCTACAGCTGTATCAGAGTTGTCATCCTCACCCATGAATCACTCTTATCCATGCCTAGAAGATCTAAATTTAGTTTTATGTGGAAGCTTACCAGCGGTTCTAAATCTGCCTCCATCCTTAAAGACCTTAAAAATGGATGGCTGTAGTAGTATTCAAGTCCTGGCATGTCAGCCGGGTGGGCTCCAGCAACCAGAAGTCACTACCTCCATAAGCAGAAGACCTATCATGCCAGAGCCACCAGCAGCAGCAGCGACAGCTGCAAGAGAGCATTTACTTCCTCCCCATCTCGAATGTCTAGTAATGGAGGACTGTGCTGGCATGTTGGGTGGGACTCTCCGCCTGCCTGCACCCCTCAAGAGACTGGACATTATTGGCAACAGTGGGTTGACATCGCTGGAGTATCTTTCAGGAGAGCACCCCCCATCGCTGGAAATCCTTGATCTTGAAAGATGCAGTACCCTGGCATCCCTACCGAATGAGCCGCAAGTATACAGTTCTCTCTGGTATCTTGAAATTACAGGCTGCCCTGCTATAAAGAAGCTCCCTAGATGCCTGCAGCAGCAACTGGGCAGCATCAAATACAAAGAAGTAGATGCCCGTTATGAAGGTATGCTTGCAGCACGTCCTTCTATCTTTGCCACATTTAATAAACATATGCAGTCATCCATTCCATTAAGTCTACCACGCCAACATGTTTGTACAAGTTTGTTCTCCATTATTTTACTTTCATACGGTATATATTTTTATGTTACATTAGTTTGTACGTGTTTGTTTTGACGCCATTTACGATATGTGCAGTGATGGCACTTAAACCGAAGACATGGAAGGAGATGCCAAGGCTAGTCCGTGAGCGGAGGAAGGCCGCTCGAGAAGCCAGGGAGCGCCAGCAATCCACCATGCAGGAGTAAACAAGTCGGAAACCACGTAGAGAGGGCGTAGATTTTGATTGCTCTGAACAATGTAGAAGATAATGCCGTGATTGTAATCAATCGGCTTTGTTGAGATTTGGCCTCTACCTAGTTCAGATATTTGTAATGCGAATCAAACGGATTTCCCCGGTACAGTAGAAGTTAGGATAATATGCTCACATGTGTGTCTGTGAGCTATCTATGTATCCATCTGTTTTTGCTTTGCTTAGTTAACTGGGAAGACACTGGCCTTTAACTTGTTCAATAAACTTTTTCACCTGTGGCTTTATCTGCTTGGATTACTGGGGAGATGGCGGCGGCGTGCCAAATGATCCTTTTCTCAAGGGGAACTAAAGCTGTAGTAACTTGTCTGAGAAACTTTCCAGCACTCTGCAGTTTGGATAGGCCTGATCCCTGATTGTTGCTCTGCTCTATTTTTCTAGGGAATGGCCTATGATTGCTTCTACAACTGAACTGTGCCGCAGTCGCTCTTGGTCGAGAACTGTCAGGGCCTGCGGTGTAGGGCGACTACTGCTTGGCGTCGAGTCGAGCATCTCTGAATCAACATCCTAGGCCGAGACGATCTCATCTTGATCTGGTTTGCTGCTGCCTAGTCAAGCGAGGAAAACAGGAAAGAAACAACGTAGAAAGGGCATGGTAGTTTATTTTATTTTGCTTCAAAAGTTGTACCAATTTATGTCATGATTGTTATCTGCTCCGTTAAACTCTGACCTGTATCTAGCTATATATATTTCTAGTTTCAGCCTTTTGCAGGTGGTGCGTTAACTTTCTGGCCCTGACGCAAAGTTTTACAGACATATAGTGAGGTGTGGGATGGATGTCATCATCTCTGGATTACACAGATATATGTAATATAATATACAGTTAAGCAGCAGCTTCATCGTCTGTATGAGAGAGAGTCATTTCTCCTCGTATGTAAGATGGTTAAGCAGCAGCATCAGATGTCAGACAGGCCGGCACTTGTTGAATGTGATGGCCCTGTATGAGCAGTTGAGAAACTTATCAAGATCGACAGTTGAATTGCTCTGCTCTGCTGCAAACTGTATGTTTGCCTGTGGAGGAATGAATTTCAGTTTCAGCATCGTTTATTTAGTTCAGAAGACATTTACTGTTCACCTTTGTAACGTGATGTGATTCTTTTTTTACCTGTTTCGATACTTGTACAGATCAAGTAGTACAAGTTAGAGGGAGAAAAAGCTCAGGTCCATGAACCATTTGGTCCTGTCTAGCATCTGTTTGTCTGTACAAATAAGTGATTTGTCCATGGACATTTAAGAGTTGGGATGTGTCCTTGTGTATATATCTAGTTTCAGCGGCATTATTTGGTTGACAAGACATTGATTGGCCTTCAACTTGCTGACCAACTTTGCTGTACCGCGGCAATGCTGGTTACTGGGGAGATAGATGTCGGGGGTTTCTGAGCAGATGGCTGCGGCATGCCGAATCATCCTTTAGCAGGAGGTAATAAAGATTCAACTTTGTTGTCTATGTGATTGCTTCTGCACCGCCGTCACTCTCAGTGGAGAATTGTCGGGGCCTGCAGCGCACTGTGACTGCTTGGCGTCTGAGTCGAGCTGCATCGCTGAATCACATCCCAGGCCAGCCAATCTCTCTGATCTGATCTGGCTTTGGTCTACTGCTGGCCCTTTGGGTGGATCAGCAGCAGTTTAGTCTTCAGTTTCGCCTGTCTGTGGCTCGATGTAGCCCAGAGACGGACCCAAGATGCAGGAACCAAAAGAGCAGGCTGAGGATGTTGAGTATAGTAGTATAATGTAAGATTTTGTGCCCTTTGATTACTTTTGGCACAGCTTCAGTTGATGGTTTCATTGGTTTGCATGCTCATCTTCTCAAGGATGAATTCACTCTTGGTGTGTTTCTTACTACGGAGTATGTTTCTTTTACAGCTCTATGAACCAATGCTCAGCTTTTTGACGGTGATCTCTTTCACGAGCTGTTTTAGCAATGGAACCTTGTTCTTTTCAGGGTCTGTGAGCACGCCATATATATTCATGCAAAACCATGATGCTTCCTTGCAGGTGCAGGGTTCTCGTGGCGATTCCCGAGTGCGTACTGTGAGTGACTCGGTGAAACTCGAATGCATTTGACAGTTTGCTGATCTCGTGTTATTATGCATCTGACTCGACAGACTGTGCCGAACAATGTGAAGGAAACCTGTGGATCTCAGGGACATGGTGGCAGATTTGGAAGAGTGACTGTCCAGCGAAAGTACATCATTTCAAGCAGAGGGGTCCATATTGAGACAAGGCGCGAAGCCTGTTTCAGGGCTTTCTTTTCATGTTGGATGTTGTGATAATAGGCCTCCCTGATGGCTGCTGCTCTGCTCGGCTCTGCCCTGGGGAATGACTTGTGATCGCTTCTGCAGCTGTACTGTAGTGCAGTAGCTGTAGCTAGCGACGGAGAATAGTTTGGGCCTGCAGTGTGAGTCGAGTCGAGCATCGCTGAATCACATCCTGGTGGCTGCTTAGATGATCTGCTCTGGATTTGGTTTTCTGCTGCTCCTTTGTGTTGGTGTGTACAACAGGAGTCAGCAGCATTTTAGTCTTCCTGGTCGCTGTAGCCCAGTAGGTGTTGTAGATACTAGGCCAGCAGGTCGAACTGCTCCAGAAGGCAACTAGTACATGTGAATGCCCATCATTATGACTAAGCCTACTGTCAAGATGATGTCATCTATTCATCTTGGTCAACATTTATGAAGTCGATTTCTAATCCCAAGACCATGGAATTTAAGCATTTCACATAGGCGCGAGAAGCAGAAAGGAAGAACATTGATAGGGCATTTGGATTGCTGCAAAGTAGATTTGAAATTGTTCGGGTCCTTTTCCTTTCTAAAAAACAACAAGGATGTCTTGAAAAATATCATGACATGTTGTGTGATCCTACACAACATTATATCATCACTGAGGATGAGAGGGATATTACAAGCCCCATGGACCATGAAAACATTGGCTCTACTATCAGACCTAGCAGGCACACAAACCACATTCAAGCATTTTTTGAGGTGTACAAGAAAATTAAAGACTGGGCGGGCCTCCCATGATAAGCCATGTGAGCATCTCACTGAGCATCACTGACAACTAGCTAGGCGATAGTGTATTTATGTTTCTTTCAAATTAATTTATGTTTACTTGGAAATTTTCTTTTATCATATTTTTAGTTGTATTTTCATTATTTGTTAATTTGGATTATTTGTTTGTACTTGGATTAATGGTTTTTAAAATGATTTTCTGAATTATTCAATTGTTTCATCTAAATGGGAGTATAGACTAGAAACAAGAAAACATAAAATATAAATGGAATTCACATTAGGACGATTTTTGTTTGCGCGCATCCTCCAAAAAATTATGGAGGCTACGAATAAGGCAACTCTGCTAGATTTACTAGTGATGTGACCCCCGCATGCCACTGATCATTTCTTCTGGGCATGTAACTGACAGCCATTTTCTTAGTAGTGTATTTCGGTAGCATTGGCAGGCCTAGCTACAACCGCACACGGTGACACAAGAGACCCGGCGGCAGGGCAAACCCAGCACGACACCACCACCACCATCATTGCAACACACTGTAGGGAAATCGGTCTATTGCAATGACAAAAGGTTGTTGCAATAAATCCAAAATTGTGGATGTTGGGTCTATGGCCATGCACGACGGTGTTGGACAGATGGCGACACAGAGCCAGAAGAACAACTACAAGGGAAGAATGCATGAGTAGATGATGCCATGGCAGTAATGGGCTAGGACGGTCGGCTACGTGTGGTGATGGAGGTGAGGCGGGCTGCGTGGGCTTGATCCAGATGATGTAGGGCTCAACAACATCCGGCGATGACTTCACATCAAGGAGACGACCCACAATGCATGGCGCCGTGGTGACCGAGGTGACACGGGAAGCGGCGGGGTTGATCCGGGCGAGGTAGGGGGACTCTCGGTATCGAGAGGGAAGTGGATTGGAGGAAGAGGAGCAGCGGCAAGGCGGACGAGTTGTGGCAAAGATTCGGTTGAGAAGCACTCGATAATGATAAAAAGGGAGGCGAGAGGAGGGAGGAGAGTCGGTTGACCGAAAAAGGCTTTCGCCCCACTTTATAGATAAAGCAACCACCACAGCCACAGAGTACCACAAAGTCACACACGCACACAGAGTTACACCACAACAAGTACGGTTGACCGAAAAAGGCTTTCGCCCCACTTTATAGATAAAGCAACCACCACAGCCACAGAGTACCACAAAGTCACACACGCACACAGAGTTACACCACAACAAGTACGATAAGGTTCTGCTGAGGGCACATCTCAACAAGCCCTAAAAGAAAACACAAAGGGAGGACCAACATGGGCCCTGAAGACGCGTGAAGCGAAGCGTCTAGTCCGACTCGGGTGGTGGAGGCGGAAGCGGCGTCGCCAAGCGAAGAGCCATCGTCCGGAGATCAGCAGTGAGGGTGTTGATGGCGTCCTGGTCCTGGTGACGGCTAAGCGGCCGCCAGAGTTGGAGAAAACCACACATTTTGAAAGGAGTCAATTGGGGGGAGGACTGAACCTCGGCGAATAATTCTGGGAAGTTGGTGCTACACCAACTCATGCCCAGGAGCTCCCGAAGGCAGCTCCAGAGGAACTGGGCGGAAACGCACGAGAAGAATATGTGGTTGGAATCCTCAGTAGTACCGCAAAGGGCGCATAGCCCATCACCCGGACCGTTCCTCTTAAGCACCTCGACACCGGAAGGGACGCGGCCTCGGATCCACTGCCGCAAGAAGATCCGGATCTTTAGGGGGGGCATGATCGTCCAGATCAGTTCGAGGGGCGCCGGTGCAGGAGAGGGAGCAATGACCCGATAGAGCGACTTCGTGGAGAAACATCTTGAGGGCTCTAGACACCATGAGATGTGGTCGGCAGGATGGTCAAGGGATGGCTCATGGAGAGCGACAGCCTCCAGTAGCTCTAACCAGGCTAGCTGGTCCTCGGAGCCGAAGGGTCGTCGGAAGGCAAGGCGGCCAAGATCAGTAAGTGCGGTCGCAACCGAAATCCGAGCATCCACCGCGATGGAGAAGAGGGTCGGGAACCTCGCCGCGAAGGGCTCTAGCCCGGCCCAACGGTCAAACCAAAACAGGGTGGATGATCCGGAGCCGACCTCAATAGAAGTCCCGATTCGAAGTAATGGGAGTGTAGGGTAACGCAGCAGAAAACAAAAAATTTCTGACCTACGCACCAGCCCAGGACCACTATGGAGACTGCATACAAGGTTTGATCATTTTCGTTACCGACTCGTAGCGCAGCGGAAGTAGAGTCGATGACGATCGGCGGTGCAGATCCCCGCAGCTAGGATTTACAACCTCCCAACCGCGAGGATGTATACCCTCATCTGCCCCGCGGACAGCCCTCCGGGAGGCGGTCGGACAGTCCCCCGGACGGTGTCGCGGACAGCCCTTCGGGAGGACCTCCGAAACTCGGACTGTCACTCGGACAGCCCTTCGGGAGGACCTCCAAAACTCGGACGGTCACACGGACAGCCCTTCGGGAGGCACTCACGAACTAAGACCGAAACTACGATCTCTCTACAGAGTTGCACACATACGGTGTCATCTATCCGGCAGGGCTTCGTCGTCCAGAACTAGTTCCTGCCGGAACCCAGACAACCTTTCGGCTCTACGAAACTATTTCGCTGGGAGGGAGAGAGAATGCCAGATCATGCATGGCTTGTGTATGAGAGCAAGGAATGAGGTTTGGGCAGCCCCCTCACCTCCTATTTATAGGAAAACCAAGGGGTAGGATGGGCATTTCAAAAATACCAAAACTTGCTCATGAAGGAAACACTTTCCAAGGGCAAAATGGGAAAGCAAGTGGGCAAGTGGGGCTCCAAGGTGGAGCCCCCTTCTTGGCCGGCCACAACCCTTGTGGGGCCCCCCAAGGTGGTCCCCATCCATCCATACCTTCTAGAAGCCTTTTGGGAAAATATCCCAAAAGACACTTTTCCAAAAATATTCCAAAAAGCACTTTCACTATTCACGATGACATTTTTCAGCGTCTGGTCGAACTGAAAATATTTATGTGGGCTTAGAACATTTCCAGTACCCACCAAAATAATTTTCAATGCCATCCAGAACAATTCCGGATTAGTGATTTTCATCTGCGAAAAGCATCTGAAGCAGTTTCGGCAGCTCCGGAACATTTCCGGTTTTCATCCCGGAAAATTCCAGAAAGTTTCCAGAATGATTCTGGCATCCTCCAAGAATTATCAGGCATGTGCCAAAACCAATTTGACCTTTTCGTATCCCCTGAAACAACTTTTCAGTTTCACCGGAACTAATTCGGTCACCTCTCTCTTCGGAACTTTTCCGCTGTCTCTGAAAAACTTTTTCCCGGAAACTTTTTCTCAGACTCCCTGTCTAGTATTCAGCAGATAGATGACCCTTAAGCGTGTGACCCTATAGGTTCAGTGAAGCATAGACATGACCCGGAACCCCTTCCGATCAATGATCAACATCGGAGCCGTGGACACCCATATTGACCCCTATACCCACACGAATGAATATTCGAGTGAACCTCCAGTTGTCATGTGCTATTCCTCTTGCTTCGCGATATGTTACAAATACCCGAGGTGAGACACGTTGGCATCCCCGTGGATCAACACCTTGTCCACTATGCCAGTTACCTCGTCACCGGTATTGTTCTCTTTTCTCGTTCCGTGTTCCGGCATCCCCGTGATCAAATCACAAAGTGTCTGGCCAGACGATGATGTATACTGTAACATCGAGAGGGCCCAGAGATATCTCTCCATCGTCGGAGGAGAAAATCCCAATCTTGAGCTATCAAGTTACTTGACACACTTTTCCATGAACCCGTAAGCCGCCGTAATAGCCACCCATTTACGGATGACGTTTAACAAACCCCAAAGTTCATGAAGCAAGCATGAAGAAACTCGATACTCTCATGGTCTAAGGAATCATGCAAACGTTAACCATCTCTGTGTTATTAACCATTAACTTATGACGAATGAATCTCATAGCATAACATCAATTCGGGTCGATTCAACACAAATGTTCTTCTAACATTGTGCCCTCAAAATTGCCGGCATAGCCATGCCCATGATCAGGAAAACAGGATCATCATGCAATACTTGAGCCAGTCTTAGAGGCCAGACTAGGAATACTTTTTACCGTTTATTATCCCACACGTGCATATGAGTCTTCCTCCGAGCCTCGTGGTTATTGTAGACTCGAGAACCATAGCAGTTATAGCATGGAACATAAACCTAATTATGAACAGGGAAATCATCAATAACATTTATTATTGCCTCTAGGGCATATCTCCTACAGACTCCCACTTGCACTAGAGTCAATAATCTAGTCAATGCTTAATGCACTTTACACCTATGGCATACTGGTGTAAAATATGCTTCGCATGTGGTATAGCCTGATGTCCAACGTATCTGACGACTTCAGCTCCGTGTGCAACATTGCATATCCTCGCGTTTTCACCCTTTCACAAAATTCATATTTTGTGTGGACTTGGCTTTGCATATGTGTGAATCATTGGTCGAAACCTGATTCCTCAGACTGAGCTATGGAGCAACTATCTGCAATAGTGTCCCATAGACCAAAGCCATCTTGGAACCATACTAAGTTCATGAATGAACTATATGATTCAACAACTTCTTTGTCGCTTCTAAAGCGTCAACATACTTAGCCTTTGTTATAGAATTCGCCACAGTATCTTGTTTGGAACAATTTCCAACTACCGTGCCACCATATTGTGTATTACACAAAACCCTTAACTTAAATCAAAAATCTCATGGAGCATTGATGAAGACTGTATCGATGTAATTACTTACAACGAGCACTTCATAATCTCTGCTTGCGAGAAAACATGTCATCAGTACTACTCTAGTACCTAATGACATCTTTCACTGTTGTCCCATGATCAGTACTTTTGATCACTTTGGTATCTATACTCGCAACAACTTTGGAGTATTGGACATATCTGGTTGTTTTACATACCATGGAATACATGATTAATCCAAACACAAGAGTGTGTGGAATCACCATCATGTATTTTTGCTCATCTGTGTTTTGAGACACCGAGTCTTGCAAAACTCTTCCCATGTGACTTCGGCAAGAATCACTCCTTGGCGTTTTAAATGCTAAAAGGTTTTAGCACCTTGTCAATATGTATTCATAGCTTAGCCCCATTAGGTAAATCTATCTCCATAGATCATCATGCCTAATATTGAGGCTATTTAGTCTAAGCACTCATCGAAAAACTATTTTCAAATGAAGTCCTAATTCGTGTCAAGAAATTTATTTCCAATTAACAATGTGTCAAGTACACAAGGTTTTTAGAAATATTATTATGCTCCCACTTACTTTCTTGAATCACAAGCATCTTCGATACCCATTTGATGAATTCAAACCCCTTTGACCATTCCATTAAAGACGAAGATTCCAACTCCACTTTGCACTCTTCTGTCCATTGCTGGAACTCTGAAGTTTGCATACTTACTAGCATCCTCTGGATCGACAAATTACTTTGGACTGTATCACATACCAGTCCTAGGTTTCATTTCCATCAGATGGAAATCCTTTCGTCATCCATGTTTCATATCTCATGATTGAAATATGTATTTATTGCTAGTTCAACCCGAACCGACTTTAATCATCGCTACGGTGAGACAATCTCATCGTAGTCAACTCCTTGAACTTGTTATTGCAATAAGTCGAGCTTTATGGATAATTTTTTTTATCCGTATCCGTTATTTAGTTCCATAAATACTCGTTAGACTCTAAGTCTTTCGAAAGGTGTATCAAGGTTTTAATCTTGAATCACTTATATGGAAACTATCTCGGATTGTATTGGCATGTAGCCAATTCCGGAGTCAGGGCCCATCACCACTTCCTTGTGTATCGTAGGTATACTGTTGTCCAACAACAATATCTCGTTTGCGCACCTGAGAGGTTTGCACGAGCCTTGCCTACGAGGTTCAGCTGCAAGTTCGACCGAAGTCCATACATTTTATTGTAGAGACTTCCGTATCAGTCGCAGTAGGAAACCCTGGAATCACTTCCAAGGTTCCTTTCCTTTGATCTGATGACGAAGATATTGTTTATCTCGTCGAGTTGCAGTGTTCTCCCACTCACCTTTTGTAAGAACTATTCTCTTTAAAAGCATACCGTTTTGTGGCAAAACCCTTTGCCTTGGTATAGTGGTGGGGGAATACCCAATGACTTGGGATAACCTACAAAGTAGCACTTGTCTGATTTGGAATAGGTTTGTAACCTTTTACACAAGCACCATATTCCAAATGTTAAGAAAAGATATAACATGGTTGGGCGTACCATACCATGGCGTCATTTCAACAGACCTGATGGAGCTCTTTTCAGTGTAAAAGCCACAGTCTCGAAAGCATCACTTTAAAAGGGATAATGGTAAATCTATTTATGTCATCTTTGATCTTACCATGTCATAAATGGTTCGATTACATCTTCACGGACTTTCCACTTGCAGTGGTGTTCCGGGAGATGCAAGTTATGAAACCCCTTTCACAACTCATCAGACAATCGCTAAACTTGTAACTCAAATATTCCTTTCTGCAATCGAATTGTAGAAACATAATTTTCTTGTTACAATATTTTCTTCTTCATTTTGAAAACCTTTCGAATGATTTCAAAAGATCCAGACTCACGTCTCATCAAGTAAATATCCATATATCTACTTGAGTCATTTCTGAAGATAGATAAATCCACTACTTGCAACAACATTTATTGGACTACACACATCATAATGTATGATCACCAATATGTTCTTTGCTCGTTCCTTAAGGCCTGTGAACGGTATTTCAGTCACTTCACTTTTCGGAGGAAAGTTGTAAGTGTCAGATGATTCAAAATCAAATGACTTTAAAAACCATCATAATGGAATTTTCCATGCGGGTTTCTCCAATGTGACCAAATGTAGTGCCACACTTGTGTGGTATTCTTTTAGTCTTGCGACATTTAGCGTCAGTGTTATGGATGTATCATATTTCCATCAATATTCATAACATACATCCCATCTAGGATGGAAGCATGGCCCTTCATGTTATTCATAATACTGAACAACAATTGTTGTTTTCATGAACAACTCTTTCGCAACAAACTTTATGCAAAGGGCTAGAGTGTGAAACTCTAAAATGAATTATGAAAGTAAACCCAGAGGTAATGTATTATTTATCAATATTCATAACACACGTTTCATTCATAATGAAAGTATGGCCCTTATGTTATTCATAACACCGAACATTAAAAGTTCTCTTATGAACAACCTTCTTGCAAGATACCTTATGCAAAGGGCTAGAGTGTGAAACTCTAAAATGAATTATGAAAGTAAATACATAGGGAATACACCTATGGAAGGCATAGTAACATTTACTATGTTCCCTGCGTTTATCTAACCTCATTCATGGCTAGTCTTTCAGGCCATAGTAGTTCTTACATCGAGTTGCAACAGAATGCAATCGAGCGGGTATCTTTGCGATTAACTCACAATACCCAAGAATTAGTGATTAACATGTTTAACCATAATTCCCAAGAACTATATCTTTGACCAGCCTTCTATACATCAAAAACCTATATGACATTCATACATGAGCTGGATATTCCAGTCTTCTTTCCTTTTGCCATTATACTTCTAACAGTTTCACTTTCAGTATTTCTCCTACTCTCAGAAGAAGCACCCAACTTAAGAGTGGCGTTAGCCCTGGACTTCCTAGGCGTGAAAGTTTCACTAACACCCTTCGGACACTTCCTTTCTCTTTAAGTTGTCGTTTTATTCACCATCATCATATGACAGGCGTTCTTCTGGATCCCCTCTTATCAGTCTAATGCATAGTAAACACCTTTACTAATAGTTTGCAAACAAACATTGCTTTGGATATCTCATATCTATTAGCCTTTGTCTGTCTCTGAAAATGATTTTCAGATTCCATGAATATCACATAACTATCCAAACTTTCGAAGTTCGGGTCTCATGGAAGCAAACATATTGCACTTTGACTGAAAAGGAATTCTAGCTTTTGGATCGAAGGACGAGAGTCACATGATCCATAGCATTAGCGGGAGAATACTGAAAGCATGCGATATGCCAAAGTCCTTCTCGGCACTCTAGAGGACAATCCTCACATTACGTTACCAACCGTAAAGTTTTAACCAGATATTTAACAGCTATTCAATTTTAATAGGGAAGGTGGAAACGCGAGCCATTATTCTACAACTATTTTGCAAACCACACTTAGACAATGTTCAAAATTAATTGCACTGAGAATTAAACAAGTTAATTCTACAGTGCGCTCCCACTCAAATCAATATCTCTCATAATTGATTGTGAGTTATTCAAGATCCAAATTACAATTCAACGACAAGGATGTATCCATCTCAAGTGACGAGAATTGCAATCGGTAGGCCAACTTGCCAATCACATCTCTATGTGACTCTTGTTCATCTTTCGATGCGTGTGTTCTGAGCTCAGGACTTTCAAGCTAGAACGTCAAGACAACCAAGTGATCTCGCTGCGAGGTCTCAACTCACCCGCCTCACACTTCTCTAATCGTTCGTACCCATGTATCCATGTGATAGCCCGAAGAGATAGGTGCCGTGACGGTGCTACACTTGGGAGAACACTAACTACTTGATATTTTCTGTGAGAGATCACCCTAATAAAAGCGACTACCGCGCAATCAAAAGGGTGCATCATAAGGGATAATCATCTCAGGCAATTCATAATAGCATGATATGGTATAGCCCTTTCTGACGGAGAAGTCTTGCATTTCTTCGTCTTCGGCATTCGCGTTGGTGTTCACCTTCGCGAAGATTGCCACCACCTTGTCGATGCACCAGATAATATTGCTATCTCTATAGCTAATAAAATAAGTGCATTACTGAAGGTTGACACGCAGGTCATTAAAGTGACAATCATATGGCTCCAGCCATCATGCCGAATCATGACACGCAGGTCATGTTAATCAATTTACATTATATAGTCATCTCATACATAATCAAATTATAACGAGCACTGCTATACCACATCACATGCACATGCAAACCATCCTGCAAAACCAAGTTAGACGCCTCTAATCGGTTCATGCAAAATTTTATTTATTCGTGGCTTCTAAGGTTTCGAAACAAACCGAAGCTACCAACGTCCATCATCAATCATGATAATCCAAGTCGCTAGATTAACATTGCGGGGTGTATGAAACACGAGATAATAAAATATCGAGCCCCATACTAAAGTTCGTCATACGCGTGACCCCCGTGAAGATCATATTTGCATTGCCCTTTCGTCTGCGAAACATCCATCTTTCTCAACTATGGTGGAACCCAAAGAACTGTTAGCACTTCGTTGATCTGTCAATCATCATACTCAAGAGCAGCATGAAAGGATCGCGGATTGCCAGAACTTTGTGAGATTCCACGATGCCGTCAAGGTCAGGACTACGCAAATTCCAGGGAAACAACAAGAACATCGGGTAACAGATTTCATCTGCTACCCGCACAAATAATTTTCAGCAATAGATCTCATCTACTACCTAATTATATTGTGCAATACCCATACATCTCTATGTATTCTAGATCGCAACCTGAATCTACGCATAACCTGGCTCTTGATGCCACTGTAGGGTAACGCAGCAAAAAACAAAAAATTTCCGACCTACGCACCAGCCCAGGACCACTATGGAGACTGCATACAAGGTTTGATCATTTTCGTTACCGACTCGTAGCGCAGCGGAAGTAGAGTCGATGACGATCGGTGGTGCAGATCCCCGCAGCTAGGATTTACAACCTCCCAACCGCGAGGATGTATACCCTCATCTGCCCCGCGGACAGCCCTCCGGGAGGCGGTCGGACAGTCCCCCGGACGGTGTCGCGGACAGCCCTTCGGGAGGACCTCCGAAACTCGGACTGTCACTCGGACAGCCCTTCGGGAGGACCTCCAAAACTCGGAAGGTCACACGGACAGCCCTTCGGGAGGCACTCACGAACTAAGACCGAAACTACGATCTCTCTACAGAGTTGCACACATACGGTGTCATCTATCCGGCAGGGTTTCGCCGTCCAGAACTAGTTCCTGCCGGAACCCAGACAACCTTTCGGCAATACGAAACTATTTCGCTGGGAGGGAGAGAGAATGCCAGATCATGCATGGCTTGTGTATGAGAGCAAGGAATGAGGTTTGGGCAGCCCCCTCACCTCCTATATATAGGAAAACCAAGGGGTAGGATGGGCATTTCAAAAATACCAAAACTTGCTCATGAAGGAAACACTTTCCAAGGGCAAAATGGGAAAGCAAGTGGGCAAGCGGGGCTCCAAGGTGGAGCCCCCTTCTTGGCCGGCCACAACCCTTGTGGGCCCCCCCCAAGGTGGTCCCCATCCATCCATACCTTCTAGAAGCCTTTTGGGAAAATATCCCAAAAGGCACTTTTCCAAAAATATCCCAAAAAGCACTTTCACTATTCACGACGACATTTTTCAGCGTCTGGTCGAACTGAAAATATTTATGTGGGCTTAGAACATTTCCACTACCCACCAAAATAATTTTCAATGCCATCCGGAACAATTCCGGATTAGTGATTTTCATCTGCGAAAAGCATCTGAAGCAGTTTCGGCAGCTCCGGAACATTTCCGGTTTTCATCCCGGAAAATTCCAGAAAGTTTCCAGAATGATTCTGGCATCCTCAAAGAATTATCAGGCATGTGCCAAAACCAATTTCACTTTTTGGTATCCCCTGAAACAACTTTTCAGTTTCACCGGAACTCATCCGGTGACCTCTCTCTTCGGAACTTTTCCGCTGTCTCCGAAAAACTTTTTCCCGGAAACTTTTTCTCAGACTCCCTGTCTAGTATTCAGCAGATAGATGACCCTTAAGCGTGTGACCCTATAGGTTTGCTGAAGCATAGACATGACCCGGAACCCCTTCCGATCAATGATCAACATCGGAGCCGTGGACACCCATATTGACCCCTATACCCACACGAATGAATATTCGAGTGAACCTCCAGTTGTCGTGTGCTATTCCTGTTGCTTCGCGATATGTTACAAATACCCGAGGTGAGACACGTTGGCATCCCCGTGGATCAACACCTTGTCCACTATGCCAGTTACCTCGTTACCGGTATTGTTCTCTTTTCTCGTTCCGTGTTCCGGCATCCCCGTGATCAAATCACAAAGTGTCTGGCCAGACGATGATGGATACCGTAACACCGAGAGGGCCCAGAGATATCTCTCCATCGTCGGAGGAGCAAATCCCAATCTTGAGCTATCAAGTTACTTGACACACTTTTCCATGAACCCGTAAGCCGCCGTAATAGCCACCCATTTACGGATGACGTTTAACAAACCCCAAAGTTCATGAAGTAAGCATGAAGAAACTCGATACTCTCATGGTCTAAGGAATCATGCAAACGTTAACCATCTCTGTGTTATTAACCATTAACTTATGACGAATGAATCTCATAGCATAACATCAATTCGGGTCGATTCAACACAAATGTTCTTCTAACATTGTGCCCTCAAAATTGCCGGCATAGCCATGCCCATGATCAGGAAAACAGGATCATCATGCAATACTTGAGCTAGTCTTAGAGGCCAGACTAGGAATACTTTTTACCATTTATTATCCCACACGTGCATATGAGTCTTCCTCCGAGCCTCGTGGTTATTGTAGACTCGAGAACCATAGCAGTTATAGCATGGAACATAAAACCTAATTATGAATAGGGAAATAATCAATAACATTTATTATTGCCTCTAGGGCATATCTCCTACAGGGTGCAGCTGGATGATCGACTACCAGAACTGGGAGCCGCCAGATCGCTGGCAGAAGGCGAGCGGCTGGCCCCGAAGGTATTTATGCCAGATGATCTGGAGCCAAAGGCCACCCGAGCCGTTGGCAATCTGCCAGAGCCAACGTGTCAGGAGGGCATTGTTCATGCGTTTAGAGGACATGATCCCGAGGCCGCCCTGGTGTCTAGGCCGATAAATATCGGTCCACCGAACCTCATATGGTACTTCTTCTTGTCCCCGGCGCCGGCCCAGAAGAACCGTGCCTGGACAGATCCGATCTCATGATGAAGAGTCTCGGGCAGACTGTAGAAACTCATAATGAACAAGAGCAGGCTGGATAGGGAAGAGTTAATGAGGACCGTCCTAGCCGCCGTGGAAAGCCAACGGCCTTGCCAGGGCTCAGTCCAGTGTTGAAGCTTGAGCACAGCTGGCCGGAGATCTGCAATGGACAGGCACGAGTCACTGATGGGGATCCCCAAATAAGAAGTGGGGAATACGCCCATCTGACAGTTCATCCTGTCAGCAATACTCTTGCTCATCTCGGGTGAGTATCCCAACACCATCACCTCGCGCTTGTCGAAGTTGATCTTAAGCCCGAACATTTGTTGGAAGCACAACAGGAGGAATTTCAGGTTCGTAATCTCGTCGATGGAACCCTGGACGATGATGATGGTGTCATCCGCATACTGAAGGAGGAACACACCCTGGCCATTAACAAGGTGGGGGACAAGGCCCTAGATGTGGCCCGCGGCCTTAGCCTTATCCAGGATGTACGCCAAGGCATCAACCACCATGCTGAATAGGAAGGGGGAGAAGGGGTCGCCCTGCCTAACCCCACAAAGGGTGGGGAAGTAGGGGACAATCTCCCCATTGATGTTAACCGCGGTCCTGCCGGACGAGACGAGCTACATGACCCGGGTCACCCATCTGTCATCAAACACCTTCCGAAGAAGCACCTCCCGAAGGAAGGGCCAACTAACCGTGTCGTAGGCCTTGTGGAAGTCGATCTTGAGGAAGACCGCCCTAAGGTGTTTGGCACGGACCTCATGAAGGACCTCGTGGAACACCAGTACCCCATCAAGGATATATCGTCCGCGGATGAAGGCAGACTGGTCCGGGTGAGTGATGCTGTCAGCCAAAGGGGTCACCCTATTGACGTACCCCTTTGCCAATATACGGAAGATGATGACCCACAAGTATAGGGGATCAATCATAGTCCTTTTGATAAGTAAGAGTGTCGAACCCAACGAGGAGCAGAAGGATATGATAAGCGGTTTTCAGCAAGGTAATTTCTGCAAGCATTGAAATTGTAAGTAGCAAGTAGTTTGATAGCAAGGCAATTTGTAACAAGCAAGTAACGGTAACAATAAGTAAGGTGCAGCAAGGTAGCCCAATCCTTTTGTGGCAAAGGACAGGCCAAAAGTATTTCTTATGATGAGAAAAGTGTTCTTGTGGGTACACGGGAATTTCATCTAGGCACTTTCGTCATGTTGATTTGATTTGTCTTCGCTACTTTGATAATTTGATATGTGGGTGGACCGGTGCTCAGGTGTTGTTCTTACTTGAACTAACAACCTACTTATGATTAACCCCCTCGCAAGCATCCGCAACTACGAGAAAAGTATTAAGACAAAGTCTAACCATAGCATTAAACATGTGGACCTAAATCAGACCCTTACAGAGGAGCGCATAAACTAGGTTTTAAGTTTCTGTCACTCTCGCAACCCATCATCTAATAACTACTCCACAGTGCATTCCCTTAGGCCCAAGGATGGTGAAGTGTCATGTAGTCGACGTTCACATGACACCACTAAGGGAATCACAACATACATATCATCAAAATATCGAACACATATCAAATTCACATGAGTACTTGCAACATGACTTCTCCCGTGACCTCAAGAATAAAGGTAACTACTCACAAATAATATGCATGCTCAAGATCATAGGTGTATTGAATATCATAATGGATCTGAACATATAATCTTCCACCAAATAAACCATATAGTAATCAACTACGCAAGGTAATCAACACTACTAGTCACCCACAGGTACCAATCTGAGGTTCCAGTACAAAGATTGAACACAAGGGATGAACTAGGGTTTGAGATGAGATGGTGCTGTTGAAGATATTGATGAAGAATGGCCTCCCCAAGATGAGAGGGTTGTTGGTGATGACGATGGCTTCGATTTCCCCCTCCGGGAGGGAAGTTCCCCCGGCGGAATCACTCCACCGGAGGGCAAAAGTGCTCCTACCCAAGTTCCGCCTCGAGGCGGCGACGCTTCATCCCGAAAGTCCTCCTCTTATTTTTTTTCTAGTTTTTTTGGGAATTTATGCCAGAAGATGGGCTCCGGAGGTGGGCCAGGCTGCCCACCCTCTACCAGGGCGCGCCTGGTAGGGCTGGCGCGCCCTGGTGGAGGGTGGGCACCTGGTGGCCCCCCTCCGGTAGTTTTCTGCTCCAGTATTTTTTATTTATTGTATAAAAATCTCCGTAAAGTTTCAGCTTCATTGGAGTTGTGCAGAATAGGTATCTCTGACGTGCTTTTTCGGGGTGCTGAATTCCAGTTGCCGACATTCTCCCTGTTGATGTAAACCTTGCAAATTGTGAGAGAAAAGGCATTAGAATTACTCCCCAAAGCATTATTATGCATAAAAACATTAAAAATAACAGTAGTAAAACATGATGGAAAATGGACGTATCAGAAGATCACATTGATCACCGTAATTGGACGGAACTGGCGAATCTCTCAGGCGTCAGTAATCTTGGGGATCAGGGTGATGATCCCGTAGTTGAGGCGGTGGAGGTCGATGGAGCCTACGTAGAACTCCTCGAACAGGGCCATCACCTCGTGCTTAATGGTTCCCCAGAAGGCCTTGAAGAACTTGACCGGCAGGCCATCGGGGCCCGGGGCGGACGAGGGGTTCATCCCCTTGATGGCCGTCCACACCTCATCCTGGAAAAACGGGGCCGTTAAGGTTGCGTTCTCCTTAGCAGAGACACGTTGGGACTCGGACCAGAAGTCGGACGCCAAGGTCAGGCCACTCCTAGGGGGAGGGGAGAAGAGAGCCTTATAGAAGCCGTCAACATGCTCACGAATATCAGCCGGCCGCTGGAGAAGTGTCTCTCCATCCCATAGCAGGGGGATGGAGTTGCGGTATCTACAGCCATTCGCGATGGCCTGGAAATAGGCCGTATTGGCATCTCCCTTGAGGACCCACTTCTGGGTTCCCCGGAGACGCCAATACGCCTCCTCGTCAGTGTATATGGTCGAGAGCTGGTCCTCTAGATCGTATCGAAGCATCCACTCGTCAGGGGAAATGCCCATTGAATCAACTCGCATGTCGAGCGCCTGGATGGCGACGAGAATGGATTTCTTGTGTTCCCGCAAGTCCCGGCCAAGGTTTGCACCCCATCCCTTCATGAACCGCCTAGCTCGCTTGGCACAGAAGTGCCAATGATCCACCGCAGAGGTAGACCGATGGGGGGCTATCCGGGCCTCCGTCCAGCGAGCGCGGACCGCGTCCGCGAAGCCCAACTAGTTAAGCCAGAAGGTTTCAACGTGGAACCGCGGAGGCGGAGGGGGGCGGTCATCCTCCGAGGAGAGGAGTAGCGGGACATGATCCGAGCCAATTCGGGTGATAGCCCGGAGAGAGGCGAGGGGGCATCGGATATCCCACTCCGGGGATACCAGGACAAGATCCAGAACAGAGCACGTCGGGTTGGCCTGGCGGTTGGTCCAAGTGTATCAGGCACCCACCCGCTCTAGCTCCCGAAGACCGAGCTCGGCGATGCAGTCATTGAACATCTGCATCCTAGGGAAGTTGACTAGATCGTTGCTTTTATCCTCCGCAAAGTGGAGGAGGTTGAAATCACCGCCCACCACCAGCAGCAGGGAAGCTGCCGAGACCTTCCTACTAAGCTCCGCGAGGAAGGTCGCAGGCCGGCGGTGGTCTGCGGGTCCGTATACTATGATGATCTCCCATTTGAAGTTGAGAGCCCGCTCGAAGATCTCCATACTGACAAAGAACTCGCCCCGGTCCATGCTCCCTACCTCAAAGGAGGCATCCTTGACTCCGAGAAGGATGTCTCCCGAGTGGCCGGTGCTCCCACTAGAAGGGAGCCAGTGCCAGGCGAACAGGTGGGTACTAAGGCGCTCCAGTTCTGACAACGAGAACTCGGTGCGCATGGTTTCTTGAATAGCCACTATGTCGATCCGTTCGTCCCTCATGTACTCGATGAGCTGGCGGCGTCGGCCATATTGACCGAAGCCGTGGATATTCCATAAGAGTGTCCGCATTAGGGCGCCATCGGGGGGCTGCTTGACTCAAGGACACGGGAGGCACTCTGTGCACGGAGTGCAGCAGTACGGGAGCGAGTGCGGCCCCGGATTTTAGCAGCCGCCATAGGCAGCCGCGAAGAGGGGGGTGGCGTGCTGGGGTTAGAGGATGAGGAGGCGGCTAGGCGAGCGCGGGTCTCGGCCAGCCTTCCGTCCAGGATTTCCCGTGTGCGGATTGCTTCAATCTGAACTAAGGGAGGATCTATTTCCCCCCCTGAAGATGATCGCCGACTCCGCTGCGACCTTCGCTAGGCGGCCAAGCGGAGCGGACTCGAGAGCGGAAAACGAGCAAGTGGAAGAGCTAGCCGGGATGACTGGAGTACCTGGCTCGAGGTCGCGGGACGCCGACCGCAGCTCTGCGCGCTCCGGGATGGGTAGGGCAGGGCTCCCTGGAGGCCGGGCCGCATCAATTCGGGCGCTGTGACAGGACGAAACCACCAGGGTCGAGGTCGACCTACCCCTCCTGGAGTACGCAGCCGTGCGTGGCGGGTGGGGTTGTGCCATCAGTGGAGTGGTCACCACCGAGGGACCCACCACCACGGAGGCAGGCGGGGGGGTGAGGGGCAGGCGGGCGTGAAGCAGCTGGAGAGGAGGTCCGTAGTGGCCGCCCGGGGGTGGTTCACGGGGGGGAGGCAGGCTAGCTCGGTGGGGAGCGAGGATCCGCCTCCACAGCCGGCAGCGGGTTGCCCTGCGTCGAGTCCGGGCCAGCAGACGGGTCGGCCGCGGTCGGTGGGGAGCCAGGCGGTCCCGTCAGCAGAGCCGGTGTCACCGAGACAGCCTCAGGCCCAGGAGGGGAGGGCGCTGGCGGGGCCGAGGCAGGGGAGTGGCGGACGAAGCAGGGAGCACCACCAGCCCCACGCTGGAGACGTCACTCCCGTCGCACGTGTGATCCGGAGAGCCCCCATCCCCAAGGGGCATTATAACTGACTCCCGCCGGAAGAATGCATGAGTAGATGATGCCATGGCAGTGACGGGCTAGGTCGGCCGGCTACATGTGGTGATGGAGGTGAGGCGGGCTGCGTGGGATTGATCCAGATGATGTAGGGCTCAACAACATCCGATGATGACTTCACATCAAGGAGACAACCCACAATGCATGGCGCCATGGTGACCAAGGTGACACGGGAAGCGGCGGGGTTGATCCGGGCGAGGTAGGGGGACTCTCGGTATCGAGAGGTGATGTCTACTATGCAACCTTCTTCTTGTAGACTCGTGTTGGGCCTCCAAGCGCAGAGTTTTGTAGGACAGTAGCAAATTTACCTCAAGTGGATGACCTAAGGTTTATCAATCTGTGGGAGGCATAGGATGAAGATGGTCTCTCTCAAACAACCCTGCAACCAAATAACAAAGAGCGTCTTGTGTCCCCAACACACCCAATACAATAGTAAATTGTATAGGTGCACTAGTTCAGCGAAGAGATGGTGATACAAGTGTAATATGGATAGTAGATATAGGTTTTTGTAATCTGAAAATATAAAAACATCAAGGTAGCAAGTAACAAAAGTGAGCAAAAACGGTATTGCAATGCTTGGAAACATGGCCTAGGGTCCATACTTTCACTAGTGGAAGTTCTCTCAACAATACTGACATAGTTGAATCATATGTAAATCCCACATGCGACAAAGAGTTCACTCCAAAGTCATAAATAGCGGAGAACAAACGAAGAAATTATTGTAGGGTACAAAACGACCTCAAAGTTACCTTTTCCGATCAATCTTATGAGCTATCCCTATAAGTGTCACGAACAGCCCTAGAGTTCGTACTAAAATAAAACCTTAAGATACACATCAACAAAAACCCTAATGTCACCTAGATACTCCAATGTCACCACGAGTACCCATGGGCTTGATTATACGATATGCATCACACAATTTCAGATTCATCATGTTCAATCCAACACAAAGAACTTCAAAGAGTGCCCCAAAGTTTCTACCGGAGAGTCAAGACGAAAACGTGTGCCAACCCCTATGCATAGATTCCCAAGGTCACGAAACCCGCAAGTTGATCACCAAAACATACATCAAGTGGATCAATAGAACATTCCATTGTCACCACGGATATCCCATCGCAAGACATGCATCAAGTGTTCTCAAATCCTTAAAGACTCAATCCGATAAGAAAACTTCAAAGGGAAAAATCAATTCATCACAAGAAGATAGAGAGGGGAAAACTCCATATGATTCATCTATATCAATAAAGCTCACAATACATCAAGATCGTGCCATCTCAAGAACACGAGAGAGAGAGAGATCAAACACATAGCTACTGGTACATACCCTCAGCCCCGAGGGTGAACTACTCCCTCCTCGTCATGGAGACCGCCGGGATGATGAAGATGGCCTCCGGTGATGGTTTCCCCCTCCGGCAGGGTGCCGGAACGGGCTCCGGATTGGTTTTTCATGACTATAGAGGCTTGCGGCGGCGGAACTCCCGATCTAGGTTTCTTTCTGGGGGTTACGGGATTTATAGGAATACTTGGCGTTGGAATCAAGTCAGGGGGACTCCCGAGGGGCCCACAAGCTAGGGGGGCGCGCCCTAGGGGGATGCGCCCCCTAGGCTTGTGGCGGCCTCGGGACTCCTCTCCGGTATCTTTTTGCTCTAGTATTTTTTATATTTTCCAAAAATATTCTCCGTAAATTTTCAGCCCATTCCGAGAACTTTTATTTCTGCACAAAAAATGACACCATGGTAGTTCTGCTGAAAATAGTGTCAGTCCGGGTTAGTTCTAATAAAATCATATAAAATTATTGTAAACATGGCATGAATACTTCATAAATTATAGATACGTTGGAGATGTATCAGCATCCCCAAGCTTAATTCCTTCTCGTCCTCGAGTAGGTAAATGATAAAAGAAATAATTTATGAAGTGTGAATGCTAGCACGTGCACAAGTTTGATCAATGATAATCCCAATCACTTTTTCTAGCATCAATATAAACCATAAACAGTAGCTCATCTCATAAAACTTCTCATGATCAAGTAACAAGCTATTCACATGTTAAAGTATAGACCAGAAAGTTTCTTGAAAACTAACAAACCATATTCCTAGTCATCGAACAATTGCAATTCATCTTATTTTCAGGAAGGGTCTATGTAAGAGCTTTGATTTAGCAAATTCCACATACTCAACTATCATATAGTCTTCCATGATTATTGACACTCAAAGCATATTTTTAGAACAAATAGCATCCATCGAACACAGAGAAAGATAGGGGCTTAATGTTTCGTCTCCCAACTTATTTATCATATAGATAATTGTCAACAATAATAATTCATGATCAAATATATTTGTTTGGATATATATGTCTAGATCATTCCCCAACATATGACGCTTGCCAAGAGAAAAAGGCGAAATATAGGAAGTGGTGAAGATCACCATGACTCTTGCATAAAGGTAAGTACTAGAAAGTAAAAGATAGGCCCTTCGCAGAGGGAAGCAGAGGTTGTCATGCACTTTTTGTTTTTGGATGTGCAAACCCTTAATGCAAAGGAACGTCGCGTTGTATTGCCCTTTGTGATAGCAACCTTTATTATGCAGTCTGTCGCTTTTATTTCTTTACCATCACAAGTTCGTACAACGCTTATTTCCCTTCACTATAAAAGACCATACATATTTAGGAGCAATTTTTATTGCTTTTTGCACCGATGACAACTTACTTGAAGGATCTTACTCAATCCATAGGTAGGTATAGTGGACTCTCATGACAAAACTGGTTTAAGGGTGTTTGGATGTACAAGTAGTATTTCTACTTGGTGCGTAAGTTTTGGCTAGTATGAGGTGGAAGCAAGCACCACATGTTGGAGGATCCATAACAATATAACTTCTATACAAATATACCCAAACATAACTCATTAAGTTGTCTTCCTTGTCCAATTTTAACTAATTTTCTCGAGTTTGAAAATAATTAATGAGCACACAATCATAGAAGATGTCCAAGATAGTATATTTATATGTGGAATCTCTCTTCCTTCAATATTCTTTCATGAATTGTTCAAGTGACCAATGCGGTGTTTGCTAACTTTCAATAAATTTTACCACCTATACTTCTCATATGTGAAGTCATTACTCACCATGGGATAAGTATATGAAGCATATTTAATTTCAGATTTATGATATTCAATTCATTCAACCATTTACTCATAGGATATAAGTGAAGCACGAGAGTGAATGACAAACTACTCCAAAAAGATATAAGTGAAGATCAATGAGTAGTCAAAAATTTAAATAACTATGTGAAGACTCTCTCATCTAAGAATTTCGGATCTTAAGTACTTTATTCAAACAGAAAAACAAAATAAAATGACATTCCAAGGATAGCACGTATCATGTGGACGAATAAAACTTTAGGCTCAACATAGGCTAACCGATAATTGTTGATGAAGAAAGGTGGGATGCGTAGCATCCCCAAGCTTAGATGCTTGAGACTTCTTGAAATATTTACTTGGGGTGCCTTGGGCATCCCCAAGCTTGAGCTTTTGTATCTCGTTCAATCCTCTCATACCACGGTTTCACCTATTCTCAAAAACTTCATCCACACAAAACTCAAAAAGAACTCGTGAGATAGGTTAGTACACATAAGAACAAATCAACACTTGGGTACTGACAAGACAAGTTGCACAATAATTTCAATCATCATCTACAGTTTACTATCATTTCCACGATTTATATCTACCTATATAGGCTATGGAAACTATCGGATAAGTAGATAATAAAACTGTGACAGCAATCTGTCCAAACAGAACAGTCTGTAGCAATCTATTAAACCAGTGTACTTCTGAAATTCGAAATATTATTCAAGTTTAGGAAATGCTAAATAATTTATATGAAAATACTGTGTAAAAATTTCAGAAACTTTCCACCTTCCAGTAAAATATGAAAATTCAAATACTACAGCAAAAGTTTCTGTTTTTTACACAGCACACATCAAACATGCAATGCAAGCATCCTAAGGCAATTCTTGGAACTTTTTATTGAAGAACAAGATTATAAATAACACCTAACAGAGAAAAACAAAATAAAATGATGCTCCAAGCAAAACTCGTATTATGTAACGAATGAAAATATAGCTCCAAGTAAGATATACCGATAGTGTTGAAGACGAAAGAGGGGATGCCTTCCGGGGCATCCCCAAGCTTAGGCACGTGAGTCTTACTTGGATATTACCTTGGGGTGCCTTGGGAATCCCTAATCTTAGATTCTTGTCACTCCTTATTCTCCTCATATCGGTGTCTCACCCAACACTTGAAAACGTCAATCACACAAAACTTAACGGAACTTTGTGAGAAGGGTTAGTGTAATAAAGATAGATCATTCACTTAGGTACTGTCAAGACAAGATTCATAATTGTTACCACATGATACCTACTGTATTCTACCATTCCCCTAATTTATATTACTGAATATAAGCTATGGGAACACTAAAACAAGCAAACTATGCATGCAAAACAGAATCTGTCAAAAACAGAACAGTCTGTGAAGATCTGTAGTATAGCCATACTTCCCTGTCTCTACAAATTCTGAAATATTAGTAAAACCATAATAATTTGTATATAAAGACTGGGTAAAAATTTCAGATCATTATCACGCTCCAGTAAAAAATGAATATTCCTGTACTGGATTCAAAAGTTTCTGTTTTGGTTCAGCATCAATTCTACTCATCTTGTGAGTCATCCCAAAGGCTTTACTTGGCACTTTTTTGAAATAAAAGGCACAAAACATGATTAATACAGTAGCTTAATCATGTGAACACACAAAAACAGAAAGTAAAAGTGTTGGGTTGTCTCCCAACAAACGCTTTTCTTGAATGCCGTTTAGCAAGGCATGATGATTTCAATGACGCTCACATAGGAATAATAATTGAAACATGCAAAAAGAGCATCATGAATCTCATGACAAGCACATTTAAGTCTAACCCACTTCCTATGCATAGGTATTTTGTGAGCAAACAATTTATGGGAGCAAGAATCAACTAGCATAGGAAGGCAAAACAAGCATAACTTCAAAACTTTGAACACATAGAGAGGAAACTTGATATTATTGCAATTCCTACAAGAATATGTTCCTCCCTCATAATAATTTTCAGTAGCATCATGAAGGAATTTCACAACATAACTATCACATAAAGCATTATCTTCATGATCCACAAGCATAGAAAATTTGTCACTCTCCACATAAGCAATTTTCTTCTCATTCATAATAGTGGGAGCAAACTCAACGAAATAACTATCATGGGGTACTTGATAGACAAAACCACTTTGAATATTAAAATCATGATAACAAGTTTCATGGTTGTCATTACTCTTTATGGCATACATTTCATCACAATAATCATCATACATAGGAGGCATGCTATCATCATAACAAATTTGCTCATGAAAACTTGGGGGACTAAAAATATCATCTTCATCAAACATAGCATCCCCAAGCTTGTGGGTTTGCATATCATTAGCATGATGGATATTCAGAGAATTCATACTAGCAATATTGCAATCATGCTCATCATTCAAGGAATTCTCATTAAGTATTTTCATAAATTCCTCCTCTACCAATTGAGCACAATTTTCCAAACCATCATTTTCATGAAAGACATTAAAAAGACGAACCAATTGATGCAACTTAAACTCCATTTTTTTGTAGTTTTCTTTTATAAAACCAAACTAGTGAAAAACAAGAAACTAAAAGATTTTAATTGCAAGATCTAAGGATGTACCTTCAAGCACTCACCTCCCCGGCAACGGCGTCAGAAAAGAGCTTGATGTCTACTAGGCAACCTTCTTCTTGTAGACTCGTGTTGGGCCTCCAAGCGTAGAGTTTTGTAGGACAGTAGCGAATTTCCCTCAAGTGGATGACCTAAAGTTTATCAATCCGTGGGAGGCATAGGATGAAGATGGTCTCTCTCAAACAATCCTGCAACCAAATAACAAAGAGTCTCTTGTGTCCCCAACACACCCAATACAATAGTAAATTGTATAGGTGCACTAGTTCGATGAAGAGATGGTGATACAAGTGTAATATGGCTAGTAGATATAGGTTTTTGTAATCTGAAAATATCAAAACAGCAAGGTAGCAAGTAAAAAAAGTGAGCAAAAACGGTATTGCAATGCTTGGAAACAAGGCCTAGGGTCCATACTTTCACTAGTGCAAGTTCTCTCAACAATACTGACATAGTTGAATCATATGTAAATCCCTCACGTGCGACAAAGAGTTCACTCCAAAGTCACAAATAGCGGAGAACAAACGAAGAAATTATTGTAGGGTACGAAACCACCTCAAAGTTACCTTTTGCAATCAATTTTATGAGCTATCCCTATAAGTGTCACGAACAGCCCTAGAGTTCATACTAAAATAACACCTTAAGATACACATCAACCAAAACCCTAATGTCACCTAGATACTCCAATGTCACCACGAGTATCCATGGGCTTGATTATACGATATGCATCACACAATTTCAGATTCATCATGTTCAATCCAACACAAAGAACTTCAAAGAGTGCCCCAAAGTTTCTACCGGAGAGTCAAGACGAAAACGTGTGCCAACCCCTATGCATAGATTCCCATGGTCACGGAACCCGCAAGTTGATCACCAAAACATACATCAAGTGGATCAATAGAACATTCCATTGTCACCACGGCTATCCCATCGCAAGACATACATCAAGTGTTCTCAAATCCTTAAAGACTCAATCCGATAAGAAAACTTCAAAGGGAAAACTCAATTCATCACAAGAAGATAGAGAGGGGAAAACTCCATATGATTCATCTATATCAATAAAGCTCACGATACATCAAGATCGTGCCATCTCAAGAACATGAGAGAGAGAGAGAGATCAAACACATAGCTACTGGTACATACCCTCAGCCCCGAGGGTGAACTACTCCCTGCTCGTCATGGAGACCGCCGGGATGATGAAGATGGCCTCCGGTGATGGTTTCCCCCTCCGGCAGGGTGCCGGAACGGGCTCCCGATTGGTTTTTCGTGGCTATAGAGGCTTGCGGCGGCGGAACTCCCGATCTAGGTTTCTTTCTGGGGGTTACGGGATTTATAGGAATACTTGGTGTTGGAATCAAGTCAGGGGGACTCCCGAGGGGCCCACAAGCCAGGGGGGCGCGCCCTAGGGGGATGCGCCCCTAGGCTTGTGGCGGCCTCGGGACTCCTCTCCGGTATCTTTTTGCTCTAGTATTTTTTATATTTTCCAAAAATATTCTCCGTAAATTTTCAGCCCATTCCGAGAACTTTTATTTCTGCACAAAAAATGACACCATGGTAGTTCTGCTGAAAATAGTGTCAGTCCGGGTTGTATCTAATAAAATCATATAAAATTATTGTAAACATGGCATGAATACTTCATAAATTATAGATACGTTGGAGATGTATCAGCATCCCCAAGCTTAATTCCTTCTCGTCCTCGAGTAGGTAAATGATAAAAGAAATAATTTATGAAGTGTGAATGCTAGCAAGTGCACAAGTTTGATCAATGATAATCCCAATCACTTTTTCTAGCATCAATATAAACCATAAATAGTAGCTCATCTCATAAAACTTCTCATGATCAAGTAACAAGCTATTCACATGTTAAAGTATAGACCAGAAAGTTTCTTGAAAACTAACAAACCATATTCCTAGTCATCGAACAATTGCAATTCATCTTATTTTCAGGAAGGGTCTATGTAAGAGCTTTGATTTAGCAAATTCCACATACTCAACTATCATATAGTCTTCCATGATTATTGACACTCAAAGCATATTTTTAGAACAAATAGCATCCATCGAACACAGAGAAAGATAGGGGCTTAATGTTTCGCCTCCCAACTTATTTATCATATAGATAATTGTCAACAATAATAATTCATGATCAAATATATTTGTTTGGATATATATGTCTAGATCATTCCCCAACATATGACGCTTGCCAAGAGAAAAAGGCGAAATATAGGAAGTGGTGAAGATCACCATGACTCTTGCATAAAGGTAAGTACTAGAAAGTAAAAGATAGGCCCTTCGCAGAGGGAAGCAGAGGTTGTCATGCACTTTTTGTTTTTGGATGTGCAAACCCTTAATGCAAAGGAACGTCGCGTTGTATTGCCCTTTGTGATAGCAACCTTTATTATGCAGTCTGTCGCTTTTATTTCTTTACCATCACAAGTTCGTACAACGCTTATTTCCCTTCACTATAAAAGACCATACATATTTAGGAGCAATTTTTATTGCTTTTTGCACCGATGACAACTTACTTGAAGGATCTTACTCAATCCATAGGTAGGTATAGTGGACTCTCATGACAAAACTGGTTTAAGGGTGTTTGGATGTACAAGTAGTATTTCTACTTGGTGCGTAAGTTTTGGCTAGTATGAGGTGGAAGCAAGCACCACATGTTGGAGGATCCATAACAATATAACTTCTATACAAATATACCCAAACATAACTCATTAAGTTGTCTTCCTTGTCCAATTTTAACTAATTTTCTCGAGTTTGAAAATAATTAATGAGCACATGATCATAGAAGATGTCCAAGATAGTATATTTATATGTGGAATCTCTCTTCCTTCAATATTCTTTCATGAAATGTTCAAGTGACCAATGCGGTGTTTGCTAACTTTCAATAAATTTTACCACCTATACTTCTCATATGTGAATTCATTACTCACCATGGGATAAGTATATGAAGCATATTTAATTTCAGATTTATGATATTCAATTCATTCAACCATTTACTCATAGGATATAAGTGAAGCACGAGAGTGAATGACAAACTACTCCAAAAAGATATAAGTGAAGATCAATGAGTAGTCAAAAATTTAAATAACTATGTGAAGACTCTCTAATCTAAGAATTTCGGATCTTAAGTACTTTATTCAAACAGAAAAACAAAATAAAATGACATTCCAAGGATAGCACGTATCATGTGGACGAATAAAACTTTAGGCTCAACATAGGCTAACCGATAATTGTTGATGAAGAAAGGTGGGATGCGTAGCATCCCCAAGCTTAGATGCTTGAGACTTCTTGAAATATTTACTTGGGGTGCCTTGGGCATCCCCAAGCTTGAGCTTTTGTATCTCGTGCAATCCTCTCATACCACGGTTTCACCTATTCTCAAAAACTTCATCCACACAAAACTCAAAAAGAACTCGTGAGATAGGTTAGTACACATAAGAACAAATCAACACTTGGGTACTGACAAGACAAGTTGCACAATAATTTCAATCATCATCTACAGTTTACTATCATTTCCACGATTTATATCTACCTATATATTCTATGGAAACTATCGGATAAGTAGATAATAAAATTGTGACAGCAATCTGTCCAAACAGAACAGTCTGTAGCAATCTATTAAACCAGTGTACTTCTGAAATTCGAAAAATTATTAAAGTTTAGGAAGTGCTAAATAATTTATATGACAATACTGTGTAAAAATTTCAGAAACTTTCCACCTTCCAGTAAAATATGAAAATTCAAATACTACAGCAAAAGTTTCTGTTTTTTACACAGCACACATCAAACATGCAATGCAAGCATCCTAAGGCAATTCTTGGAACTTTTTATTGAAGAACAAGATTATAAATAACACCTAACAGAGAAAAACAAAATAAAATTATGCTCCAAGCAAAACTCGTATTATGTAACGAATAAAAATATAGATCCAAGTAAGATATACCGATAGTGTTGAAGACGAAAGAGGGGATGCCTTCCGGGGCATCCCCAAGCTTAGGCACTTGAGTCTTACTTGGATATTACCTTGGGGTGCCTTGGGAATCCCTAATCTTAGATTCTTGTCACTCCTTATTCTCCTCGTATCGGTGTCTCACCCAAAACTTGAAAACGTCAATCACACAAAACTTAACAGAACTTAGTGAGAAGGGTTAGTGTAATAAAGATAGATCATTCACTTAGGTACTGTAAAGACAAGATTCATAATTGTTAACACATGATACCTACTGTATTCTACCATTCCCACAATTTATATTACTGAATATAAGCTATGGGAACACTAAAACAAGCAAACTATGCATGCAAAACAGAATCTGTCAAAAACAGAACAGTCTGTGAAGATCTGTAGTATAGCCATACTTACCTGTCTCTACAAATTTGGAAAAATTAGTAAAACCTGAAGAATTTGTATATAAAGACTGGGTAAAAATTTCAGATCATTATCACGCTCCAGTGAAAAATGAATATTCCTGTACTGGATTCAAAAGTTTCTGTTTTGGTTCAGCATCAATTCTACTCATCTTGTGAGTCATCCCAAAGGCTTTACTTGGCACTTTATTGAAATAAAAGGCACAAAACATGATTAATACAGTAGCTTAATCATGTGAACACACAAAAACAGAAAGTAAAAGTGTTGGGTTGTCACCCAACAAACACTTTTCTTGAATGCCGTTTAGCTAGGCATGATGATTTCAATGACGCTCACATAGGAATAATAATTGAAACATGCAAAAAGAACATCATGAATCTCATGACAAGCACATTTAAGTCTAACCCACTTCCTATGCATAGGTATTTTGTGAGCAAACAATTTATGGGAGCAAGAATCAACTAGCATAGGAAGGCAAAACAAGCATAACTTCAAAACTTTGAACACATAGAGAGGAAACTTGATATTATTGCAATTCCTACAAGAATATGTTCCTCCCTCATAATAATTTTCAGTAGCATCATGAAGGAATTTCACAATATAACTATCACATAAAGCATTATCTTCATGATCCACAAGCATAGAAAATTTGTCACTCTCCACATAAGCAATTTTCTTCTCATTCATAATAGTGGGAGCAAACTCAACGAAATAACTATCATGGGGTACTTGATAGGCAAAACCACTTTGAATATTAAAATCATGATAACAAGTTTCATGGTTGTCATTACTCTTTATGGCATACATTTCATCACAATAATCATCATACATAGGAGGCATGCTATCATCATAAGAAATTTGCTCATGAAAACTTGGGGGACTAAAAATATCATCTTCATCAAACATAGCATCCCCAAGCTTGTGGGTTTGCATATCATTAGCATGATGGATATTCAGAGAATTCATACTAGCAATATTGCAATCATGCTCATCATTCAAGGAATTCTCATTAAGTATTTTCATAAATTCCTCCTCTACCAATTGAGCACAATTTTCCAAACCATCATTTTCACGAAAGACATTAAAAAGACGAACCAATTGATGCAACTTAAACTCCATTTTTTTGTAGTTTTCTTTTATAAAACCAAACTAGTGAAAAACAAGAAACTAAAAGATTTTAATTGCAAGATCTAAAGATATACCTTCAAGCACTCACCTCCCCGGCAACGGCGCCAGAAAAGAGCTTGATGTCTACTAGGCAACCTTCTTCTTGTAGACTCGTGTTGGGCCTCCAAGCATAGAGTTTTGTAGGACAGTAGCGAATTTCCCACAAGTGGATGACCTAAAGTTTATCAATCCGTGGGAGGCATAGGATGAAGATGGTCTATCTCAAACAACCCTGCAACCAAATAACAAAGAGTCTCTTGTGTCCCCAACACACCCAATACAATAGTAAATTGTATAGGTGCACTAGTTCGGCGAAGAGATGGTGATACAAGTGTAATATGGATAGTAGATATAGGTTTTTGTAATCTGAAAATATAAAAACAGCAAGGTAGCAAGTAACAAAAGTGAGCAAAAAGGTATTGCAATGCTTGGAAACAAGGCCTAGGGTCCATACTTTCACTAGTGCAAGTTCTCTCAACAATACTGACATAGTTGAATCATATGTAAATCCCTCACGTGCGACAAAGAGTTCACTCCAAAGTCACAAATAGCGGAGAACAAATGAAGAAATTATTGTAGGGTACGAAACCACCTCAAAGTTACCTTTTCCAATCAATCTTATGAGCTATCCCTATAAGTGTCACGAACAGCCCTAGATTTCATACTAAAATAACACCTTAAGATACACATCAACCAAAACCCTAATGTCACCTAGATACTCCAATGTCACCACGAGTACCCATGGGCTTGATTATACGATATGCATCACACAATTTCAGATTCATCATGTTCAATCCAACACAAAGAACTTCAAAGGGGGCCCCAAAGTTTCTACCGGAGAGTCAAGACGAAAACGTGTGCCAACCCCTATGCATAGATTCCCAAGGTCACGGAACCCGCAAGTTGATCACCAAAACATACATCAAGTGGATCAATAGAACATTCCATTGTCACCACGGATATCCCATCGCAAGACATACATCAAGTGTTCTCAAATCCTTAAAGACTCAATCCGATAAGAAAACTTCAAAGGGAAAACTCAATTCATCACAAGAAGATAGAGAGGGGAAAGCTCCATATGATTCATCTATATCAATAAAGCTCACGATACATCAAGATCGTGCCATCTCAAGAACATGAGAGAGAGAGATCAAACACATAGCTACTGGTACATACCCTCAGCCCCGAGGGTGAACTACTCCCTGCTCGTCATGGAGACCGCCGGGATGATGAAGATGGCCTCCGGTGATGGTTTGCCCCTCCGGCAGGGTGCCGGAACGGGCTCCCGATTGGTTTTTCATGGCTATAGAGGCTTGCGGCGGCGGAACTCCCGATCTAGGTTTCTTTCTGGGGGTTACGGGATTTATAGGAATACTTGGCGTTGGAATCAAGTCAGGGGGACTCCCGAGGGGCCCACAAGCCAGGGGGGCGCGCCCTAGGGGGATGCGCCCCCTAGGCTTGTGGCGGCCTCGGGACTCCTCTCCGGTATATTTTTTCTCTAGTATTTTTATATTTTCCAAAAATATTCTCCGTAAATTTTCAGCCCATTCCGAGAACTTTTATTTCTGCACAAAAAATGACACCATGGTAGTTCTGCTGAAAATAGTGTCAGTCCGGGTTAGTTCTAATAAAATCATACCAAAATCATATAAAATTATTGTAAACATGGCATGAATACTTCATAAATTATAGATACGTTGGAGATTTATCAGCATCCCCAAGCTTAATTCCTTCTCGTCCTCGAGTAGGTAAATGATAAAAGAAATAATTTATGAAGTGTGAATGCTAGCAAGTGCACAAGTTTGATCAATGATAATCCCAATCACTTTTTCTAGCATCAATATAAACCATAAACAGTAGCTCATCTCATAAAACTTCTCATGATCAAGTAACAAGCTATTCACATGTTAAAGTATAGACCAGAAAGTTTCTTGAAAACTAACAAACCATATTCCTAGTCATCGAACAATTGCAATTCATCTTATTTTAGGGAAGGGTCTATGTAAGAGCTTTGATTTAGCAAATTCCACATACTCAACTATCATATAGTCTTCCATGATTATTGACACTCAAAGCATATTTTTAGAACAAATAGCATCCATCGAACACAGAGAAAGATAGGGGCTTAATGTTTCGCCTCCCAACTTATTTATCATATAGATAATTGTCAACAATAATAACTCATGATCAAATATATTTGTTTGGATATATATGTCTAGATCATTCCCCAACATATGACGCTTGCCAAGAGAAAAAGGCGAAATATAGGAAGTGGTGAAGATCACCATGACTCTTGCATAAAGGTAAGTACTAGAAAGTAAAACATAGGCCCTTCGCAGAGGGAAGCAGAGGTTGTCATGCACTTTTTGTTTTTGGATGTGCAAACCCTTAATGCAAAGGAACGTCGCGTTGTATTGCCCTTTGTGATAGCAACCTTTATTATGCAGTCTGTCGCTTTTATTTCTTTACCATCACAAGTTCGTACAACGCTTATTTCCCTTCACTATAAAAGACCATACATATTTAGGAGCAATTTTTATTGCTTTTTGCACCGATGACAACTTACTTGAAGGATCTTACTCAATCCATAGGTAGGTATAGTGGACTCTCATGACAAAACTGGTTTAAGGGTGTTTGGATGTACAAGTAGTATTTCTACTTGGTGCGTAAGTTTTGGCTAGTATGAGGTGGAAGCAAGCACCACATGTTGGAGGATCCATAACAATATAACTTCTATACAAATATACCCAAACATAACTCATTAAGTTGTCTTCCTTGTCCAATTTTAACTAATTTTCTCGAGTTTGAAAATAATTAATGAGCACACAATCATAGAAGATGTCCAAGATAGTATATTTATATGTGGAATCTCTCTTCCTTCAATATTCTTTCATGAATTGTTCAAGTAACCAATGCGGTGTTTGCTAACTTTCAATAAATTTTACCACCTATACTTCTCATATGTGAAGTCATTACTCACCATGGGATAAGTATATGAAGCATATTTAATTTCAGATTTATGATATTCAATTCATTCAACCATTTACTCATAGGATATAAGTGAAGCACGAGAGTGAATGACAAACTACTCCAAAAAGATATAAGTGAAGATCAATGAGTAGTCAAAAATTTAAATAACTATGTGAAGACTCTCTCATCTAAGAATTTCAGATCTTAAGTACTTTATTCAAACAGAAAAACAAAATAAAATGACATTCCAAGGATAGCACGTATCATGTGGACGAATAAAACTTTAGGCTCAACATAGGCTAATCGATAATTGTTGATGAAGAAAGGTGGGATGCGTAGCATCCCCAAGCTTAGATGCTTGAGACTTCTTGAAATATTTACTTGGGGTGCCTTGGGCATCCCCAAGCTTGAGCTTTTGTATCTCGTTCAATCCTCTCATACCACGGTTTCACCTATTCTCAAAAACTTCATCCACACAAAACTCAAAAAGAACTCGTGAGATAGGTTAGTACACATAAGAACAAATCAACACTTGGGTACTGACAAGACAAGTTGCACAATAATTTCAATCATCATCTACAGTTTACTATCATTTCCACAATTTATATCTACCTATATAGGCTATGGAAACTATCGGATAAGTAGATAATAAAACTGTGACAGCAATCTGTCCAAACAGAACAGTCTGTAGCAATCTATTAAACCAGTGTACTTCTGAAATTCGAAAAATTATTAAAGTTTAGGAAGTGCTAAATAATTTATATGACAATACTGTGTAAAAATTTCAGAAACTTTCCACCTTCCAGTAAAATATGAAAATTCAAATACTACAGCAAAAGTTTCTGTTTTTTACACAGCACACATCAAACATGCAATGCAAGCATCCTAAGGCAATTCTTGGAAATTTTTATTGAAGAACAAGATTATAAATAACACCTAACAGAGAAAAACAAAATAAAATGATGCTCCAAGCAAAACTCGTATTATGTAACGAATAAAAATATAGCTCCAAGTAAGATATACCGATAGTGTTGAAGACGAAAGAGGGGATGCCTTCCGGGGCATCCCCAAGCTTAGGCACTTGAGTCTTACTTGGATATTACCTTGGGGTGCCTTGGGAATCCCTAATCTTAGATTCTTGTCACTCCTTATTATCCTCATATCGGTCTCTCACCCAAAACTTGAAAACTTCAATCACACAAAACTTAACGGAACTTTGTGAGAAGGGTTAGTGTCATAAAGATAGATCATTCACTTAGGTACTGTCAAGACAAGATTCATAATTGTTACCACATGATACCTACTGTATTCTACCATTCCCATAATTTATATTACTGAATATAAGCTATGGGAACACTAAAACAAGCAAACTATGCATGCAAAACAGAATCTGTCAAAAACAGAACAGTCTGTGAAGATCTGTAGTATAGCCATACTTCCCTGTCTCTACAAATTCTGAAAAATTAGTAAAACCAGAAGAATTTGTATATAAAGACTGGGTAAAAATTTCAGATCATTATCACGCTCCAGTAAAAAATGAATATTCCTGTACTGGATTCAAAAGTTTCTGTTTTGGTTCGGCATCAATTCTACTCATCTTGTGAGTCATCCCAAGGGCTTTACTTGGCACTTTATTGAAATAAAAGGCACAAAACATGATTAATACAGTAGCTTAATCATGTGAACACACAAAAACAGAAAGTAAAAGTGTTGGGTTGACTCCCAACAAACACTTTTCTTGAATGCCGTTTAGCAAGGCATGATGATTTCAATGACGCTCACATAGAAATAATAATTGAAACATGCAAAAAGAGCATCATGAATCTCATGACAAGCACATTTAAGTCTAACCCACTTCCTATGCATAGGTATTTTGTGAGCAAACAATTTATGGGAGCAAGAATCAACTAGCATAGGAAGGCAAAACAAGCATAACTTCAAAACTTTGAACACATAGAGAGGAAACTTGATATTATTGCAATTCCTACAAGAATATGTTCCTCCCTCATAATAATTTTCAGTAGCATCATGAAGGAATCTCACAACATAACTATCACATAAAGCATTATCTTCATGATCCACAAGCATAGAAAATTTGTCACTCTCCACATAAGCAATTTTCTTCTCATTCATAATAGTGGGAGCAAACTCAACGAAATAACTATCATGGGGTACTTGATAGACAAAACCACTTTGAATATTAAAATCATGATAACAAGTTTCATGGTTGTCATTACTCTTTATGGCATACATTTCATCACAATAATCATCATACATAGGAGGCATGCTATCATCATAACAAATTTGCTCATGAAAACTTGGGGGACTAAAAATATCATCTTCATCAAACATAGCATCCCCAAGCTTGTGGGTTTGCATATCATTAGCATGATGGATATTCAGAGAATTCATACTAGCAATATTGCAATCATGCTCATCATTCAAGGAATTCTCATTAAGTATTTTCATAAATTCCTCCTCTACCAATTGAGCACAATTTTCCAAACCATCATTTTCACGAAAGACATTAAAAAGACGAACCAATTGATGCAACTTAAACTCCATTTTTTTGTAGTTTTCTTTTATAAAACCAAACTAGTGAAAAACAAGAAACTAAAAGATTTTAATTGCAAGATCTAAATATGTACCTTCAAGCACTCACCTCCCCGGCAACGGCGCCAGAAAAGAGCTTGATGTCTACTAGGCAACCTTCTTCTTGTAGACTCGTGTTGGGCCTCCAAACGTAGAGTTTTGTAGGATAGTAGCGAATTTCCCTCAAGTGGATGACCTAAAGTTTATCAATCCGTGGGAGGCATAGGATGAAGATGGTCTCTCTCAAACAACCCTGCAACCAAATAACAAAGAGTCTCTTGTGTCCCCAACACACCCAATACAATAGTAAATTGTATAGGTGCACTAGTTCGGCGAAGAGATGGTGATACAAGTGTAATATGGATAGTAGATATAGGTTTTTGTAATATGAAAATATAAAAACAGCAAGGTAGCAAGTAACAAAAGTGAGCAAAAACGGTATTGCAATGCTTGGAAACAAGGCCTAGGGTCCATACTTTCACTAGTGCAAGTTCTCTCAACAATACTGACATAGTTGAATCATATGTAAATCCCTCACGTGCGACAAAGAGTTCACTCCAAAGTCACAAATAGTGGAGAACAAACGAAGAAATTATTGTAGGGTACGAAACCACCTCAAAGTTACCTTTTGCAATCAATTTTATGAGCTATCCCTATAAGTGTCACGAACAGCCCTAGAGTTCATACTAAAATAACACCTTAAGATACACATCAACCAAAACCCTAATGTCACCTAGATACTCCAATGTCACCACGAGTACCCATGGGCTTGATTATACGATATGCATCACACAATTTCAGATTCATCATGTTCAATCCAACACAAAGAACTTCAAAGAGTGCCCCAAAGTTTCTACCGGAGAGTCAAGACGAAAACGTGTGCCAACCCCTATGCATAGATTCCCAAGGTCACGGAACCCGCAAGTTGATCACCAAAACATACATCAAGTGGATCAATAGAACATTCCATTGTCACCACGGATATCCCATCGCAAGACATACATCAAGTGTTCTCAAATCCTTAAAGACTCAATCCGATAAGAAAACTTCAAAGGGAAAACTCAATTCATCACAAGAAGATAGAGAGGGGAAAACTCCATATGATTCATCTATATCAATAAAGCTCACGATACATCAAGATCGTGCCATCTCAAGAACATGAGAGAGAGAGAGAGATCAAACACATAGCTACTGGTACATACCCTCAGCCCCGAGGGTGAACTACTCCCTCCTCGTCATGGAGACCGCCGGGATGATGAAGATGGCCTCCGGTGATGGTTTGCCCCTCCGGCAGGGTGCCGAAACGGGCTCCCGATTGGTTTTTCGTGGCTATAGAGGCTTGCGGCGGCGGAACTCCCGATCTAGGTTTCTTTCTGGGGGTTACGGGATTTATAGGAATACTTGGCGTTGGAATCAAGTCCGGGGGACTCCCGAGGGGCCCACAAGCCAGGGGGGCGCGCCCTAGGGGGATGCGCCCCCTAGGCTTGTGGCGGCCTCGGGACTCCTCTCCGGTATCTTTTTGCTCTAGTATTTTTTATATTTTCCAAAAATATTCTCCGTAAATTTTCAGCCCATTCCGAGAACTTTTATTTCTGCACAAAAAATGACACCATGGTAGTTCCGCTGAAAATAGTGTCAGTCCGGGTTAGTTCTAATAAAATCATACCAAAATAATATAAAATTATTGTAAACATGGCATGAATACTTCATAAATTATATATACGTTGGAGATGTATCAGCATCCCCAAGCTTAATTCCTTCTCGTCCTCGAGTAGGTAAATGATAAAAGAAATAATTTATGAAGTGTGAATGCTAGCAAGTGCACAAGTTTGATCAATGATAATCCCAATCACTTTTTCTAGCATCAATATAAACCATAAACAGTAGCTCATCTCATAAAACTTCTCATGATCAAGTAACAAGCTATTCACATGTTAAAGTATAGACCAGAAAGTTTCTTGAAAACTAACAAACCATATTCCTAGTCATCGAACAATTGCAATTCATCTTATTTTCAGGAAGGGTCTATGTAAGAGCTTTGATTTAGCAAATTCCACATACTCAACTATCATATAGTCTTCCATGATTATTGACACTCAAAGCATATTTTTAGAACAAATAGCATCCATCGAACACAGAGAAAGATAGGGTCTTAATGTTTCGCCTCCCAACTTATTTATCATATAGATAATTGTCAACAATAATAATTCATGATCAAATATATTTGTTTGGATATATATGTCTAGATCATTCCCCAACATATGACGCTTGCCAAGAGAAAAAGGCGAAATATAGGAAGTGGTGAAGATCACCATGACTCTTGCATAAAGGTAAGTACTAGAAAGTAAAAGATAGGCCCTTCGCAGAGGGAAGCAGAGGTTGTCATGCACTTTTTGTTTTTGGATGTGCAAACCCTTAATGCAAAGGAACGTCGCGTTGTATTGCCCTTTGTGATAGCAACCTTTATTATGCAGTCTGTCGCTTTTATTTCTTTACCATCACAAGTTCGTACAACGCTTATTTCCCTTCACTATAAAAGACCATACATATTTAGGAGCAATTTTTATTGCTTTTTGCACCGATGACAACTTACTTGAAGGATCTTACTCAATCCATAGGTAGGTATAGTGGACTCTCATGACAAAACTGGTTTAAGGGTGTTTGGATGTACAAGTAGTATTTCTACTTGGTGCGTAAGTTTTTGCTAGTATGAGGTGGAAGCAAGCACCACATGTTGGAGGATCCATAACAATATAACTTCTATACAAATATACCCAAACATAACTCATTAAGTTGTCTTCCTTGTCCAATTTTAACTAATTTTCTCGAGTTTGAAAATAATTAATGAGCACATGATCATAGAAGATGTCCAAGATAGTATATTTATATGTGGAATCTCTCTTCCATCAATATTCTTTCATGAAATGTTCAAGTGACCAATGTGGTGTTTGCTAACTTTCAATAAATTTTACCACCTATACTTCTCATATGTGAATTCATTACTCACCATGGGATAAGTATATGAAGCATATTTAATTTCAGATTTATGATATTCAATTCATTCAACCATTTACTCATAGGATATAAGTGAAGCACGAGAGTGAATGACAAACTACTCCAAAAAGATATAAGTGAAGATCAATGAGTAGTCAAAAATTTAAATAACTATGTGAAGACTCTCTCATCTAAGAATTTCGGATCTTAAGTACTTTATTCAAACAGAAAAACAAAATAAAATGACATTCCAAGGATAGCACGTATCATGTGGACGAATAAAACTTTAGGCTCAACATAGGCTAACCGATAATTGTTGATGAAGAAAGGTGGATTGCGTAGCATCCCCAAGCTTAGATGCTTGAGACTTCTTGAAATATTTACTTGGGGTGCCTTGGGCATCCCCAAGCTTGAGCTTTTGTATCTCGTGCAATCCTCTCATACCACGGTTTCACCTATTCTCAAAAACTTCATCCACACAAAACTAAAAAAGAACTCGTGAGATAGGTTAGTACACATAAGAACAAATCAACACTTGGGTACTGACAAGACAAGTTGCACAATAATTTCAATCATCATCTACAGTTTACTATCATTTCCACGATTTATATCTACCTATATAGGCTATGGAAACTATCGGATAAGTAGATAATAAAACTGTGACAGCAATCTGTCCAAACAGAACAGTCTGTAGCAATCTATTAAACCAGTGTACTTCTGAAATTCGAAAAATTATTAAAGTTTAGGAAGTGCTAAATAATTTATATGACAATATTGTGTAAAAATTTCAGAAACTTTCCACCTTCCAGTAAAATATGAAAATTCAAATACTACAGCAAACGTTTCTGTTTTTTACACAGCACACATCAAACATGCAATGCAAGCATCCTAAGGCAATTCTTGGAACTTTTTATTGAAGAACAAGATTATAAATAACACCTAACAGAGAAAAACAAAATAAAATGATGCTCCAAGCAAAACTCGTATTATGTAACGAATAAAAATATAGCTCCAAGTAAGATATACCGATAGTGTTGAAGACGAAAGAGGGGATGCCTTCCGGGGCATCCCCAAGCTTAGGCACGTGAGTCTTACTTGGATATTACCTTGGGGTGCCTTGGGAATCCCTAATCTTAGATTCTTGTCACTCCTTATTTTCCTCATATCGGTGTCTCACCCAAAACATGAAAACGTCAATCACACAAAACTTAACGGAACTTTGTGAGAAGGGTTAGTGTAATAAAGATAGATCATTCACTTAGGTACTGTCAAGACAAGATTCATAATTGTTACCACATGATACCTACTGTATTCTACCATTCCCATAATTTATATTACTGAATATAAGCTATGGGAACACTAAAACAAGCAAACTATGCATGCAAAACAGAATCTGTCAAAAACAGAACAGTCTGTGAAGATCTGTAGTATAGCCATACTTCCCTGTCTCTACAAATTCTGAAAAATTAGTAAAACCAGAAGAATTTGTATATAAATACTGGGTAAAAATTTCAGATCATTATCACGCTCCAGTAAAAAATGAATATTCCTGTACTGGATTCAAAAGTTTCTGTTTTGGTTCAGCATCAATTCTACTCATCTTGTGAGTCATCCCAAAGGCTTTACTTGGCACTTTTTTGAAATAAAAGGCACAAAACATGATTAATACAGTAGCTTAATCATGTGAACACACAAAAACAGAAAGTAAAAGTGTTGGGTTGTCTCCCAACAAACACTTTTCTTGAATGCCGTTTAGCAAGGCATGATGATTTCAATGACGCTCACATAGGAATAATAATTGAAACATGCAAAAAGAGCATCATGAATCTCATGACAAGCACATTTAAGTCTAACCCACTTCCTATGCATAGGTATTTTGTGAGCAAACAATTTATGGGAGCAAGAATCAACTAGCATAGGAAGGCAAAACAAGCATAACTTCAAAACTTTGAACACATAGAGAGGAAACTTGATATTATTGCAATTCCTACAAGAATATGTTCCTCCCTCATAATAATTTTTAGTAGCATCATGAAGGAATTTCACAACATAACTATCACATAAAGCATTATCTTCATGATCCACAAGCATAGAAAATTTGTCACTCTCCATATAAGCAATTTTCTTCTCATTCATAATAGTGGGAGCAAACTCAACGAAATAACTATCATGGGGTACTTGATAGACAAAACCACTTTGAATATTAAAATCATGATAACAAGTTTCATGGTTGTCATTACTCTTTATGGCATACATTTCATCACAATAATCATCATACATAGGAGGCATGCTATCATCATAACAAATTTGCTCATGAAAACTTGGGGGACTAAAAATATCATCTTCATCAAACATAGCATCCCCAAGCTTGTGGGTTTGCATATCATTAGCATGATGGATATTCAGAGAATTCATACTAGAAATATTGCAATCATGCTCATCATTCAAGGAATTCTCATTAAGTATTTTCATAAATTCCTCCTCTACCAATTGAGCACAATTTTCCAAACCATCATTTTCATGAAATACATTAAAAAGACGAACCAATTGATGCAACTTAAACTCCATTTTTTTGTAGTTTTCTTTTATAAAACCAAACTAGTGAAAAACAAGAAACTAAAAGATTTTAATTGCAAGATCTAAAGATGTACCTTCAAGCACTCACCTCCCCGGCAACGGCGCCAGAAAAGAGCTTGATGTCTACTAGGCAACCTTCTTCTTGTAGACTCGTGTTGGGCCTCCAAGCGTAGAGTTTTGTAGGACAGTAGCGAATTTCCCTCAAGTGGATGACCTAAAGTTTATCAATCCGTGGGAGGCATAGGATGAAGATGGTCTCTCTCAAACAACCCTGCAACCAAATAACAAAGAGTCTCTTGTGTCCCCAACACACCCAATACAATAGTAAATTGTATAGGTGCACTAGTTCGGCGAAGAGATGGTGATACAAGTGTAATATGGCTAGTAGATATAGGTTTTTGTAATCTGAAAATATAAAAACATCAAGGTAGCAAGTACCAAAAGTGAGCAAAAACGGTATTGCAATGCTTGGAAACAAGGCCTAGGGTCCATACTTTCACTAGTGCAAGTTCTCTCAACAATACTGACATAGTTGAATCATATGTAAATCCCTCACGTGCGACAAAGAGTTCACTCCAAAGTCACAAATAGCGGAGAACAAACGAAGAAATTATTGTAGGGTACGAAACCACCTCAAAGTTACCTTTTGCAATCAATTTTATGAGCTATCCCTATAAGTGTCACGAACAGCCCTAGAGTTCATACTAAAATAACACCTTAAGATACACATCAACCAAAACCCTAATGTCACCTAGATACTCCAATGTCACCACGAGTACCCATGGGCTTGATTATACGATATGCATCACACAATTTCAGATTCATCATGTTCAATCCAACACAAAGAACTTCAAAGAGTGCCCCAAAGTTTCTACCGGAGAGTCAAGACGAAAACGTGTGCCAACCCCTATGCATAGATTCCCAAGGTCACGGAACCCGCAAGTTGATCACCAAAACATACATCAAGTGGATCAATAGAACATTCCATTGTCACCACGGATATCCCATCGCAAGACATACATCAAGTGTTCTCAAATCCTTAAAGACTCAATCCGATAAGAAAACTTCAAAGGGAAAACTCAATTCATCACAAGAAGATAGAGAGGGGAAAACTCCATATGATTCATCTATATCAATAAAGCTCACGATACATCAAGATCGTGCCATCTCAAGAACATGAGAGAGAGAGAGATCAAACACATAGCTACTGGTACATACCCTCAGCCCCGAGGGTGAACTACTCCCTGCTCGTCATGGAGACCGCCGGGATGATGAAGATGGCCTCCGGTGATGGTTTCCCCCTCCGGCAGGGTGCCGGAACGGGCTCCCGGTTGGTTTTTCGTGGCTATAGAGGCTTGCGGCGGCGGAACTCCCGATCTAGGTTTCTTTCTGGGGGTTACGGGATTTATAGGAATACTTGGCGTTGGAATCAAGTCAGGGGGACTCCCGAGGGGCCCACAAGCCAGGGGGGCGCGCCCTAGGGGGATGCGCCCCCTAGGCATGTGGCGGCCTCGGGACTCCTCTCCGGTATCTTTTTGCTCTAGTATTTTTTATATTTTCCAAAAATATTCTCCGTAAATTTTCAGCCCATTCCGAGAACTTTTATTTCTGCACAAAAAATGACACCATGGTAGTTCTGCTGAAAATAGTGTCAGTCCGGGTTAGTTCTAATAAAATCATACCAAAATCATATAAAATTATTGTAAACATGGCATGAATACTTCATAAATTATATATACGTTGGAGATGTATCAGCATCCCCAAGCTTAATTCCTTCTCGTCCTCGAGTAGGTAAATGATAAAAGAAATAATTTATGAAGTGTGAATGCTAGCAAGTGCACAAGTTTGATCAATGATAATCCCAATCACTTTTTCTAGCATCAATATAAACCATAAACAGTAGCTCATCTCATAAAACTTCTCATGATCAAGTAACAAGCTATTCACATGTTAAAGTATAGACCAGAAAGTTTCTTGAAAACTAACAAACCATATTCCTAGTCATCGAACAATTGCAATTCATCTTATTTTCAGGAAGGGTCTATGTAAGAGCTTTGATTTAGCAAATTCCACATACTCAACTATCATATAGTCTTCCATGATTATTGACACTCAAAGCATATTTTTAGAACAAATAGCATCCATCGAACACAGAGAAAGATAGGGGCTTAATGTTTCGCCTCCCAACTTATTTATCATATAGATAATTGTCAACAATAATAATTCATGATCAAATATATTTGTTTGGATATATATGTCTAGATCATTCCCCAACATATGACGCTTGCCAAGAGAAAAAGGCGAAATATAGGAAGTGGTGAAGATCACCATGACTCTTGCATAAAGATAAGCACTAGAAAGTAAAAGATAGGCCCTTCGCAGAGGGAAGCAGAGGTTGTCATGCACTTTTCGTTTTTGGATGTGCAAACCCTTAATGCAAAGGAACGTCGCGTTGTATTGCCCTTTGTGATAGCAACCTTTATTATGCAGTCTGTCGCTTTTATTTCTTTACCATCACAAGTTCGTACAACGCTTATTTCCCTTCACTATAAAAGACCATACATATTTAGGAGCAATTTTTATTGCTTTTTGCACCGATGACAACTTACTTGAAGGATCTTACTCAATCCATAGGTAGGTATAGTGGACTCTCATGACAAAACTGGTTTAAGGGTGTTTGGATGTACAAGTAGTATTTCTACTTGGTGCGTAAGTTTTGGCTAGTATGAGGTGGAAGCAAGCACCACATGTTGGAGGATCCATAACAATATAACTTCTATACAAATATACCCAAACATAACTCATTAAGTTGTCTTCCTTGTCCAATTTTAACTAATTTTCTCGAGTTTGAAAATAATTAATGAGCACACAATCATAGAAGATGTCCAAGATAGTATATTTATATGTGGAATCTCTCTTCCTTCAATATTCTTTCATGAATTGTTCAAGTGACCAATGCGGTGCTTGCTAACTTTCAATAAATTTTACCACCTATACTTCTCATATGTGAAGTCATTACTCACCATGGGATAAGTATATCAAGCATATTTAATTTCATATTTATGATATTCAATTCATTCAACCATTTACTCATAGGATATAAATGAAGCACGAGAGTGAATGACAAACTACTCCAAAAAGATATAAGTGAAGATCAATGAGTAGTCAAAAATTTAAATAACTATGTGAAGACTCTCTCATCTAAGAATTTTGGATCTTAAGTACTTTATTCAAACAGAAAAACAAAATAAAATGACATTCCAAGGATAGCACGTATCATGTGGACGAATAAAACTTTAGGCTCAACATAGGCTAACCGATAATTGTTGATGAAGAAAGGTGGGATGCGTAGCATCCCCAAGCTTAGATGCTTGAGACTTCTTGAAATATTTACTTGGGGTGCCTTGGGCATCCCCAAGCTTGAGCTTTTGTATCTCGTTCAATCCTCTCATACCACGGTTTCACGTATTCTCAAAAACTTCATCCACACAAAACTCAAAAAAAACTCGTGAGATAGGTTAGTACACATAAGAACAAATCAACACTTGGGTACTGACAAGACAAGTTGCACAATAATTTCAATCATCATCTACAGTTTACTATCATTTCCACAATTTATATCTACCTATATAGGCTATGGAAACTATCGGATAAGTAGATAATAAAACTGTGACAGCAATCTGTCCAAACAGAACAGTCTGTAGCAATCTATTAAACCAGTGTACTTCTGAAATTCGAAAAATTATTAAAGTTTAGGAAGTGCTAAATAATTTATATGACAATACTGTGTAAAAATTTCAGAAACTTTCCACCTTCCAGTAAAATATGAAAATTCAAATACTACAGCAAAAGTTTCTGTTTTTTACACAGCACACATCAAACATGCAATGCAAGCATCCTAAGGCAATTCTTGGAAATTTTTATTGAAGAACAAGATTATAAATAACACCTAACAGAGAAAAACAAAATAAAATGATGCTCCAAGCAAAACTCGTATTATGTAACGAATAAAAATATAGCTCCAAGTAAGATATACCGATAGTGTTGAAGACGAAAGAGGGGATGCCTTCCGGGGCATCCCCAAGCTTAGGCACTTGAGTCTTACTTGGATATTACCTTGGGGTGCCTTGGGAATCCCTAATCTTAGATTCTTGTCACTCCTTATTCTCCTCATATCGGTGTCTCACCCAAAACTTGAAAACGTCAATCACACAAAACTTAACGGAACTTTGTGAGAAGGGTTAGTGTAATAAAGATAGATCATTCACTTAGGTACTGTCAAGACAAGATTCATAATTGTTATCACATGATACCTACTGTATTCTACCATTCCCATAATTTATATTACTGAATATAAGCTATGGGAACACTAAAACAAGCAAACTATGCATGCAAAACAGAATCTGTCAAAAACAGAACAGTCTGTGAAGATCTGTAGTATAGCCAAACTTCCCTGTCTCTACAAATTCTGAAAAATTAGTAAAACAATAAGAATTTGTATATAAAGACTGGGTAAAAAATTCAGATCATTATCACGCTCCAGTAAAAAATGAATATTCCTGTACTGGATTCAAAAGTTTCTGTTTTGGTTCAGCATCAATTCTACTCATCTTGTGAGTCATCCCAAAGGCTTTACTTGGCACTTTATTGAAATAAAAGGCACAAAACATGATTAATACAGTAGCTTAATCATGTGAACACACAAAAACAGAAAGTAAAAGTGTTGGGTTGTCTCCCAACAAACACTTTTCTTGAATGCCGTTTAGCAAGGCATGATGATTTCAATGACGCTCACATAGGAATAATAATTGAAACATGCAAAAAGAGCATCATGAATCTCATGACAAGCACATTTAAGTCTAACCCACTTCCTATGCATAGGTATTTTGTGAGCAAACAATTTATGGGAGCAAGAATCAACTAGCATAGGAAGGCAAAACAATCATAACTTCAAAACTTTGAACACATAGAGAGGAAACTTGATATTATTGCAATTCCTACAAGAATATGTTCCTCCCTCATAATAATTTTCAGTAGCATCATGAAGGAATTTCACAACATAACTATCACATAAAGCATTATCTTCATGATCCACAAGCATAGAAAATTTGTCACTCTCCACATAAGCAATTTTCTTCTCATTCATAATAGTGGGAGCAAACTCAACGAAATAACTATCATGGGGTACTTGATAGGCAAAACCACTTTGAATATTAAAATCATGATAACAAGTTTCATGGTTGTCATTACTCTTTATGGCATACATTTCATCACAATAATCATCATACATAGGAGGCATGCTATCATCATAACAAATTTGCTCATGAAAACTTGGGGGACTAAAAATATCATCTTCATCAAACATAGCATCCCCAAGCTTGTGGGTTTGCATATCATTAGCATGATGGATATTCAGAGAATTCATACTAGCAATATTGCAATCATGCTCATCATTCAAGGAATTCTCATTAAGTATTTTCATAAATTCCTCCTCTACCAATTGAGCACAGATTTCCAAACCATCATTTTCACGAAAGACATTAAAAAGACGAACCAATTGATGCAACTTAAACTCCATTTTTTTGTAGTTTTCTTTTATAAAACTAAACTAGTGAAAAACAAGAAACTAAAAGATTTTAATTGCAAGATCTAAATATATAGCTTCAAGCACTCACCTCCCCGGCAACGGCGCCAGAAAAGAGCTTGATGTCTACTAGGCAACCTTCTTCTTGTAGACTCGTGTTGGGCCTCCAAGCGTAGAGTTTTGTAGGACAGTAGCGAATTTCCCTCAAGTGGATGACCTAAAGTTTATCAATCCGTGGGAGGCATAGGATGAAGATGGTCTCTCTCAAACAACCCTGCAACCAAATAACAAAGAGTCTCTTGTGTCCCCAACACACCCAATACAATAGTAAATTGTATAGGTGCACTAGTTCGGCGAAGAGATGGTGATACAAGTGTAATATAGATAGTAGATATAGGTTTTTGTAATCTGAAAATATAAAAACAGCAAGGTAGCAAGTAACAAAAGTGAGCAAAAACGGTATTGCAATGCTTGAAAACAAGGCCTAGGGTCCATACTTTCACTAGTGCAAGTTCTCTCAACAATACTGACATAGTTGAATCATATGTAAATCCCTCACGTGCGACAAAGAGTTCACTCCAAAGTCACAAATAGCGGAGAACAAACGAAGAAATTATTGTAGGGTACGAAACCACCTCAAAGTTACCTTTTCCGATCAATCTTATGAGCTATCCCTATAAGTGTCACGAACAGCCCTAGAGTTCATACTAAAATAACACCTTAAGATACACATCAACCAAAACCCTAATGTCACCTAGATACTCCAATGTCACCACGAGTACCCATGGGCTTGATTATACGATATGCATCACACAATTTCAGATTCATCATGTTCAATCCAACACAAAGAACTTCAAAGAGTGCCCCAAAGTTTCTACCGGAGAGTCAAGACGAAAACGTGTGCCAACCCCTATGCATAGATTCCCAAGGTCACGGAACCCGCAAGTTGATCACCAAAACATACATCAAGTGGATCAATAGAACATCCCATTGTCACCACGGATATCCCATCGCAAGAAATACATCAAGTGTTCTCAAATCCTTAAAGACTCAATCCGATAAGAAAACTTCAAAGGGAAAACTCAATTCATCACAAGAAGATAGAGAGGGGAAAACTCCATGTGATTCATCTATATCAATAAAGCTTGAGATACATCAAGATCGTGCCATCTCAAGAACACGAGAGAGAGAGATCAAACACATAGCTACTGGTACATACCCTCAGCCCCGAGGGTGAACTACTCCATCCTCGTCATGGAGACCGCCGGGATGATGAAGATGGCCTCCGGTGATGGTTTCCCCCTCCGGCAGCGTGCCGGAACGGGCTCCCGATTTGTTTTTCGTGGCTATAGAGGCTTGCGGCGACGGAACTCCCGATCTAGGTTTCTTTCTGGGGGTTACGGGATTTATAGGAATACTTGGCATTGGAATCAAGTCAGGGGGACTCCCGAGGGGCCCACAAGCCAGGGGGCGCGCATCCCCCTAGGCTTGTGGTGGCCTCGGGACTCCTCTCCAGTATCTTTTTGCTCCAGTATTTTTTATATTTTCCAAAAATATTCTCCGTAAATTTTCAGCTCATTCCGAGAACTTTTATTTCTGCACAAAAAATGACACCATGGTAGTTCTGCTGAAAACATCGTCAGTCCGGGTTAGTTCTATTAAAATCATACCAAAATCATATAAAATTATTGTAAACATGGCATGAATACTTCATAAATTATAGATACGTTGGAGACGTATCAAGAGGGAAGTGGATTGGAGGAAGAGGAGCAGCGGCAAGGCAGATGAGTTGTGGCAAAGATTCGGGTGAGAAGCGCTCGATAATGATAAAAAGGGAGGCGAGAGGAGGGAGGAGAGTCGTTTATAATGCCCCTTGAGGTCACCACTAAATTTTTAGCAAGGTGTCCAGTCAATGGTGTGTCATCCCTCATGGGCCGAACTTGGCAACCGATCTATGATGGCGATCTATCAGTGGTATGGCCACCTAAGCAAAAGGGTGAACTACAATCATTGGCCAGTCATCTAGTGGTCCGTCGGTGTTGAGTAACCTACATAGCCATCGATGTTTCAGTATACTTATTGATCGTTGTTATCTTGTCAGTGCGACTGTCACCATTGAAAAATGGTCACTAACCAGTTAGTGTTGATGCGTCAACCGTAACGTTATTTGTAATAGTGATCCTTCTCAACAGTCAAAAGTACATCTAGATAGTAGTTTGCCAAATGTGGAAAGTTATGTCGTGTATGGACTAATGGTATGAGAAAATAGACAAGCAACCATTAAATATGGACAAGTATATTTTTATGAACAAAGAACAAATGAGCAATAAAGCATGTGCAAATTATGAAACAAGTGAAAAAAATATTTTTTTAGTTTTCCTAACTTGGTACCTAATTAAACTATATGATATACTGAACATTGTTGCGGAGTCGGTCGCAGTATATTTCAATATAATTTGGTTTTTGAAACATGAATATATGAATACTTGCTATATGAATTAAACCTAAAAATAATATCATATATTGTATTTGATCATTGTATATTTTAAAAATAGCTATGAATAATATGAGAAGAATAATATAGTGAAAAAAATTTCCCAAGCGTGTTGTGGTGGTCTTTTGATAAGATGACACTAGTAGAAAACATGGCTTTGGTTGAGGCCAGGATAAGGGCATTAATCTCGGTTCACTTACGAACCGGGACCAAAGGGTGCATCAGTCCCGGTTCGTGAGGCCAGGGCGCCGGCCGGGCCTCGGGGGCCATTGGTCCCGGTTCGTCTGACACTTTTGGTCCCGGTTCGTCTGACACTTTTGGTCCCGGTTCTAGACACGAACCGGGACCAATGGGCCTCGCTCCTGGCCCAGCACCTTTAGTCCCGGTTGGTGGCTCGAACCGGGACCAAAGGTCAGTCTTCTGTCCCGGTTCTAGCCACCAACCGGGACTAAAGATAAGCCTATATATACCCCCACCCCTGCCCTCTCACTCTGTTTTTTGGCCGGCCGGTGTGTGCAGGTGTGTGTTGCTCTAGCTCTCACCTCCTATGCACATGAGGTGTTCGATGAAATGCCCGAGCCACACTTAAGCTTTCTCCTCTCCAAGATCGACCTCCAAGCTCCATTTTCCTCAAGATTTGTCTAGGTTTGGCGGTTCGTCCTGTCCCGTCCCCGTCCTCACTGCCGTCGATCGCCCGCGCCGATCTCGTCGCCGGCACCACCGTGGTGAGCCTCTTGTTCTTATATTCTTTCTAAAAGAAAAAAAATATTACTTGTATGATTTAGATAGATACTTGTACAATTTTCTTACTTTTTTATTGTTTGTTATTATATAGTGCCATGGTTTTGGTATCCGCCCCCGTCGGCCCTCGTCCTCTCTATGATTTGGATGTGGTATATTATCTTTTATAACTATTTGTTTCATTTAGTGTTTATGACAATTATGCCGACCAACATGACATAGATGTTTTTATCTAGGAGGTATGTGAACCGGAAATTCGAACCGACCCTCTTGTCGAGAGGTTAAATTTAGTTGAAAAAGAAAACAATTACTTGAAGAAAAAATTGAAAAGAATTGAGGAGGAGAAGATGGAATTGGAGTTGCATGTTGCTGATGTCGTCGAAGATCACAAGATCAAGATGGATGCAATGCGCTTGAAGATTAGAAAGATTAGAAAATATGCCATTCATACCGAGGCTTGGTATCATTATGCTGTTGGATCAATTGGTACCTTAGTTGCGGTTATGATTGCATTTGTTGTTGCATTTAAATGTTTTACATAGTTTCAATGTATGGTTTAATTAGATGCTCTAGATAGCTATATGTTGTTCAATGAGAACTATGTATGAACTTTATGTATTTATTTTGGTCACTACTGTACTTTGGTTTTAATGTGATGATGAACTTCTATTAATTTTGTCACTTCTCTATTCATGATGTTCTGTAATGGTTTTTGATACGCTTAATTATATAATGCACACCGATGAACCGGCAATGGATGTACGGTGACCGATGCACCTCCGAGTACATTAAGGGCCGGCATAATTTTCTCGAAGTGGCTGAGGCAAACAAGCATAATGGTTTTATGTATTGTCCATGTACTATCTGTGGAAATACAAAGGATTACTCTAACTCGAAAACCCTTCACGTCCACCTGCTTGAGAAGGGTTTCATGCCACACTATAATGTTTGGACCAAGCACGGAGAAAGAGGGGTTATGATGGAAGACAACGAAGAAGAAGAGGATGATGACAACTATCCACCCGCTGAATACGGTGATGCTGCAATGGAGGAAGCTGAAGATCAAGAGGAACCAGATGATGTGCGCGATGATGATCTTCGTCGGGTCATTGTTGATGCAAAGAGACAATGCCAAAGTGAAAGGAGAAGTTGAAGTTTGATCGCATGTTAGAGGATCACAAAAAAGGGTTGTACCCAAATTGCGAAGATGACAACACAAGGCTCGGTACCACACTGGAATTTCTGCAATGGAAGGCAGACAATGGTGTATCTGACAAGGGATTTGGTTCGCTACTGAAAATAATGAAGAAGAAGCTTCCAAAGAATAACGAATTGCCCGACAGTACGTACGAAGCAAAGAAGATTCTATGCCCTCTAGGATTGGAGGCGCAGAAGATACATGCATGCCCTAATGAGTGCATCCTCTACCGCGGTGCGTACAAGGATTTGAACGCATGCCCGGTATGATGTGCATTGCCGTATAAGATCAGACGAGATGACCCTGGTGATGTTGAGGCCCAGCGCAACGGGAAGAGGGGTCCTGCCAAGGTGATGTGGTATGCTCCTATAATACCACGGTTGAAACATTTGTTCAGAAACAAAGAGCATGCCAAGTTGATGCGATGGCACAAGGAAGACCGTAAGAAAGACGGGAAGTTGAGAGCACCCACTGATGGGTCGCAGTCGAGAAAGATCGAGAGAAAGTGGGGGGACTTTACAGGTGACCCAAGGAACGTATGGTTTGGTTTAAGTGTAGATGGAGTTAGTCCTTTTGGGGAGCAGAGCAGCAAGCATATCACATGGCCTATGACTCTATGTATGTATAACCTTCCTCCTTGGTTGTGCATGAAGTGGAAGTTCATTATGATGCCAGTGCTCATCCAAGGCCCTAAGCAACCCGGCAATGACATTGATGTGTACCTAAGGCCATTAGTTGATGAACTTTTACAATTGTGGAATAAAAAAGGTGTACGTGTGTGGGATGAGAACGAACATGAGGAATTTGACCTATATGCATTGCTGTTTGTAACGATCAATGATTGGCCTGCTCTCAGTAACCTTTCAGGACAGACAAACAAGGGATACCACACATGCACGCACTGTTTAGATGACACCGAAAGTATATATTTGGACAAATGCAGGAAGAATGTGTACCTGGGGCATCATCGATTTCTTCCGACCAACCAACAATGTCGAAAGAAAGGAAAGCATTTCAAAGGTGAGGCAGATCACCGGAAGAAGCCCGCCCTCCATACTGTTGATCACATACTTGATATGGTCAATGATTTACAAGTAATCTTTGGAAAGGGTCCTGGCGGACTATCTGTTCCAAATGACGCTGAGGGACGCGCACCCATGTGGAAGAAGAAATCTATATTTTGGGACCTACCCTATTGGAAAGACCTAGAGGTCCGCTCTGCAATCGACGTGATGCACATGACGAAGAATCTTTGCGTGAACCTGCTAGGCTTCTTGGGAGTGTATGGGAAGACAAAAGATACACCGGAGGCATGGGAGGACTAGCAACGTGTGCACAAAAAAGACGACATGCATCCAAAGCAGTTTGAACGTCCTGCCAGCTACGCTCTTACCATAGAAGAGAAGGAAATCTTCTTTGAATGCCTGCTCAGTATGAAGGTCCCGTCTGGCTTCTCGTCGAATATAAAGGGAATAATAAATATGGCAGAGAAAAAGTTCCAGAACCTAAAGTCTCATGACTGCCTCATGATTATGACGTAACTGCTTCTGGTTGCATTGAGGGGGCTTCTATCGGAAAACGTTCGATTAGCCATTGTGAAGCTATGTGCATTCCTCAATGCAATCTCTCAGAAGGTAATCGATCCAGAAATCCTACCAAGGTTATGGAATGATTTGGTGCAATGTCTTGTCAGTTTCGAGTTGGTGTTCCCACCATCCTTCTTCAATATCATGACGCACGTCCTAGTTCATCTAGTCGACGATATAGCCATTCTGGGTCCTGTATTTCTACACAATATGTTCCCCTTTGAGAGGTTCATCGGAGTATTAATTAAAGAAATATGTTCGTAACAGTGCTAGGCCAGAAGGAAGCATCTCCGCGGGCCATCAAATAGAGGAGGTCAATGGGTTTTGTGTTGACTTCATTCCTGACCTTAAGCCGATTGGTCTCCCTCAATCGCGGTATGAGGGGAGACTGACTGGAAAAGCCATGCTAGGACCGGACTCAATAATATGTAGGGATGGGCATTCTTGGTCTCAAGCACACTACACAGTTCTACAGAATTCTACCTTGGTGACCCCGTATGTCAATGAACACAAGAATATTCTGCGCTCCAAACACCCGGAGCAGTGTGACGATTGGATTACATGTGAACACATCAGGACTTTGGGCAGTTGGTTGCAAACACATCTCATGGGTAACACCATTGTTGCAGATGAGTTGTACTCATTGGCCAGGGGACCATCTTCGACTGTATTGACTTACAAAGGGTACGAAATAAATGGGAATACATTTTACACGATCGCCCAAGATCAAAAGAGCACCAACCAAAACAGTGGTGTCCGCTTTGATGCAGCAACCAATAGGGGAAAGGACACATATTATGGTTACATAGTGGACATATAGGAACTTGACTATGGACATGATTTTAAGGTCCCTTTGTTTCGGTGCAAATGGGTCAATCTGTCAGGAGGCGGGGTACAGGTAGACCCGCAGTACAGAATGACAACAGTGGATCTGAACAATCTTGGGTACACAGATGTACCATTCGTCCTAGCCAATGATGTGGCGCAGGTTTTCTATGTGAAGGACATGTCTACCAAACCGAGAAAAAGAAAAGATAAGGAAGCGAATACATCATACGATGAGCCAAAGCGCCACATAGTTCTTTCAGGGAAAAGAGATATCGTGGGAGTGGAGGGCAAGATAGACATGTCTGAAGATTATGAAAAGTTTCATGAAATTCCTACCTTCAAAGTGAAGGCTGACCCAAGCACCCTGTTAAACGATGAAGATTATCCATGGTTACGGCGCAATAAGCAAGGAACACACGCGAAAAAAAGTGAAGACTTTCTCTCCACAACTATTCTGATGATGGCTTTGATCTAGAATATCACTGCAGTTACATGTCAAGAAATGAAATGCCTTTTGTAACAGATGAGTTTTCGTCTGAAACCCTGATACTTCGAAATAGATTATCCATTTTGTACACGAAGTGCATGCAGTTTTTGCCGTAACCCTCTCAATTTTTTAGCTAATGCTATGTGGGTGAAATGATGATATCATGCCAAATTTCAACCATTTCAGAGTTCATTTACAGTGCTTTTCAATTCAGGGTCATTTTAGCTCAAAATAAATAATGAAATGCATGAAAAATAGCAAATGAAGTCAGAAAATGGTTGAAAAGTGACGATGTAGCTTTGAATGGTGCATATTGAATGCAGAAAAAGTCTTGAGTTAAAATATGTTTAAAAAATTGAAATCCCTTTGTAATAGACGTGTTTTCGTCCGAAACCCTGATACTTCGAAAGAGATTGTCCAGTTTGTACACGAAGTGCATCCAGTTTTTCCTGTAACCCTCTCAACTTTTTAGCACATGCTATGTGGGTGAAATTATGATACCATGCCAACTTTCAACCATTTCAGAGTTCATTTGCAGTGTTTTTCAATTCAGGGTCATTTTAGCTCAAAATAAATAATGAAATGCATGAAAAATAGCAAATGAAGTCAGAAAAGGTTTGAAAAGTGATGATGTGGCTTTGAATGGTTCATATTGAATGCAGAAAAAGTCTTGAGTTAAAATATGTTTAAAAAATTGAAATCCCTTTGTAATAGACGTGTTTTCGTCCGATCAAAGTTATTTAACTTAATATTATATAAAATTTATGCAACTAAAATTATCAAAGTTATTTTTGTTAAAAACTTTAATAGCAAAAAGAATATTTATAAAGTATTTTTTGTTAAGAACTTTTAATATGCAAAAAAATAACATAAAAAAATAGCAAAAGGGAAAATAGATGCGAATTTATAGAGAAAATTCAACCTAAATTCAAAGTGCTAGTTAAAGCCAACTAGCACTTTGAATTTAGATTGAATTTTCTCTATAAATTCGCATCTATTTTCACTTTAGTAACAGCGACATAGTAGGCACATGTTCGGTTTGAGAGAGGCTTGTGCTGCCTCTCTCACAGCGGGGCTTATAAGCTGGTCGTCGTGCTCCTCAACTAGCGAGGTGGGACTAAACATCCAACCGCACCGTGGCTGTGCCAGGCACAGGCCTTTAGTCCCGGTTGGTGGCTCAAACCGGGACCAGTGCCACCCTTTAGTCCCGGTTCGAGCCACCAACCGGGACTAAAGCCCCCCTTTAGTCCCGGTTGGTGCCACCAACCGGGACTAAAGGGCTCTGCTTCCCGCCCTTTGGGCTGCTGAAATTGACCTTTAGTCCCGGTTGGTGGCACCAACCGGGACGAAAGGAGGCCTTTCGTCCCGGTTGGAGCCACCAACTGGGACTAAAGGGGGCGCTATGTAATCGGAACTTAGCGGTTTTCAGATTTCATCTGCAGTTGCCCCCGACAACGCCGAGCACATCGACGCCGCCAGGCTGCCCGAGCTCGCCGTCGATGCCCTCGCCGCCCTCTGCCCCGTCGACGCCGTCAGGCTGCTCCACCTCGCCATCGACGCCCTCGCCGATGCCCTCGCCGACGCCCTCGACGCCGCCCCTGCCCCGACGCCGCCCCTGCCCTGCCGCCGCCGCCGCCGCCCCGACCCAACGCCATCGCCACTCGTTGCCATCGCCACCCCGACCCAACGCCGTCGCCGCTCTCCCCGTCGCCGCTCGTCGCCGTCGCGGTCGTCGTCGCTGCTCGTCGCCGTCGCCCAGCCCCGACGCCGCCAGGCTGCCGCTCGACGCTGTCGCGCCGCTCTCCTCGTCAGCCCCCCGGTGAGCTCCCCCGCATCGATATAGATTATTTCCATGTTTTTTTGTAGTAATTGTTTCTGTAGATGATGATGATTGATGATAGATGATAGATGATTTTCTGTCGTAATTTTTTCTGTGAGTTGATTTTGTTAAATTATGATGCTTTTCATGTTTTAGTTTTAGTTGTTTTAGTTAATTAAGTGTTTATATTGTTTTAGTTAATTTAGTTGTTTTATGTTTTAGTTGTTTTAGTTCTTTAGTTATTTTATGTTTTAGTTAATTTAGTTGTTTTAGTTGTTTTATGTTTTAGTTGTTTAGTTTTTTTATGTTTTAGTTAATTAAGTGTTCATATTGTTTTAGTTAATTTAGTTGTTTAGTTTTTTTTATGTTTTAGTTGTTTTAGTTGGAAATAATGTAGCATCGTCGGTCGTCGGTGAAGCGATATCGAGGAGTCCCCGACGATCGTCGGTGAGGGAGCGAGAGTCCCCGACGATATCGACGATTTTATATTAGGCAGATATATGATATTTAGATGTTTAAATGTTTAGTTGAATAGCCCGTTGAGTCGACGATGCCCGGCCATCATCCTCGTCGTTGACTCGGTGGCAACAACCTGTTGAGAGGCGCCATATCCGGGATTGGGCTTCGCTGGGCTGGCACTGGGAGGTGCTGCCTTCCGGGGTGCGCAGTGATATCTACTACGCAACCTTCTTCTTGTAGACTCGTGTTGGGCCTCCAAGCGCAGAGTTTTGTAGGACAGTAGCAAATTTCCCTCAAGTGGATGACCTAAGGTTTATCAATCCATGGGAGGCGTAGGATGAAGATGGTCTCTCTCAAACAACCCTGCAATCAAATAATAAAGAGTCTCTTGTGTCCCCAACACACCCAATACAATGGTAAATTATATAGGTGCACTAGTTCGGCGAAGAGATGGTGATACGAGTGTAATATGGATGGTAGATATAAGTTTTTGTAATCTGAAAATATAAAAACAGCAAGGTAGAAAGTAACAAAAGTGAGCAAAAACGGTATTGCAATGCTTGAAAACAAGGCCTAGGGTTCATACTTTCACTAGTGCAAGTTCTCTCAACAATACTAACATAGTTGAATCATATGTAAATCCCTCACGTGCGACAAAGAGTTCACTCCAAAGTCACAAATAGAGGAGAACAAACGAAGAAATTATTGTAGGGTACGAAACCACTTCAAAGTTATCTTTTCCGATCAATCTTATGAGCTATCCCTATAAGTGTCACGAACAGCCCTAGAGTTCGTACTAAAATAACACCTTAAGATACACATCAACCAAAACCCTAATGTCACCACAAGTACCCATGGGATTGATTATACGATATGCATCACACAATTTCAGATTCATCATGTTCAATCCAACACAAAGAACTTCAAAGAGTGCCCCAAAGTTTCTACCGGAGAGTCAAGACGAAAACATGTGCCAACCCCTATGCATCGATTCCCAAGGTCACGGAACCCGCAAGTTGATCACCAAAACATACATCAAGTGGATCAATAGAACATCCCATTGTCACCACGGATATCCCATCGCAAGACATACATCAAGTGTTCTCAAATCCTTAAAGACTCAATCCGATAAGTAAACTTCAAAGGGAAAACTCAATTCATCATAAGAAGATAGAGAGGGGAAAACTCCATATGATTCATCTATATTAATAAAGCTCGCGGCACATCAAGGTCGTGTCATCTCAAGAACACGAGAGAGAGAGAGAGAGAGAGAGAGAGATCAAACACATAGCTACTGGTACATACCCTCAGCCCCGTGGTTTAACTACTCCCTCCTCGTCATGGAGATCGCCGGGATGATGAAGATGGCCTCCGGTGATGGTTTCCCCCTCCAGCAGGGTGCCGGAACAGGCTCCCGATTGGTTTTTCGTGGCTCTGGAGGCTTGCGGCGGCGGAACTCCCGATCTAGGTTTGTTTCTGGGGGTTTCTCTATTTATAGGAATTTGTGGCGGCGGAAACGAGTCTAGAGGGCCACGAGGAAGTCACAAGCCAGGGGGGCGTGCCCTAGGGGGGGCGCCCCCCAGTCTTGTGGCCTCCTCGGTCACTTCCTGGCCCAGCTTTTTGCTCCAGTATTTTTTATATTTTCCAAAAATATTCTCCATAAATTTTCAGCTCATTTCGAGAACTTTTATTTCTGCACAAAAACAACACCACGGTAGTTCGGCTGAAAACAGCGTCAGTCCGGGTTAGTTCTAATAAAATCATATATAATTATTGTAAACATGGCATGAATACTTCATAAATTATAGATACGTTGGAGACGTATCAGCATCCGCAAGCTTAATTCCTGCTCGTCCTCGAGTAGGTAAATGATAAAAGAAATAATTTATGAAGTGTGGATGCTAGCAAACATTTTCATCATATTCTATTCTTCTTTGTATAGCATGGACATTTGGACTTATAAATGATTCAAAGCAATAGTCTAGTTTTAACATAATGACTTCAATACTCAAGCATGTCAACAAGCAACCATGTCTTTCAAAATATCAACACTAAAGAAAGTTATCCCTAGCCCATCATGCTCAATCATTGATCCATTCATGAAACACACTCAAATATTAGTTATGCCCAATGCTCAAGTATGATCATAGTGCCCCCTAGTTGGTGCTTATAAGAGGAGATGGAGACTCAAAGCAAAAATAAAAATTGCATAAAGGATAGGCCCTTCACAGAGGGAAGTAGGGATTTGTAGAGGTGCCAGAGCTCAAGGTTTAAATTGAGAGAGAAAAATATTTTGAGTGGCATGCTTTTCCTGTCAACGAAAACGACAAAGTAGCTCACAATACTTTCCATGCTAGATACATTATAGGCGGTTCCCAAACAGAATAGTAAAGTTTTTACTCCCCCTCCACCAATCAATCACATTCCACGGGGAGCCGAATCCACGGGTACCGTCCATACCAACAACATTCCTGGGGGAGTTTTGTTTCATTATTTTTTTTGATTTGAGTTTTGAGCATGGGACTGGGCATCCCGAATACCAGCCACTTTCTCGTGAATGATAGTGAATCAACACATATCGTGAGAATAACACACCTAGCATGGAAAAATATTGGATACTCCCCACCGTTTCATGAGCGGTACGGGCACACAAAAGAGAAAATTTATTTTGAAAATTTAGAGATGGCACATACAAATTTGCTTGGAACGACATGGAAATACCGCATATAGGTAGGTATGGTGGACTCATAAGGCAAAACTTGGTTTAAGGATTTTGGATACACAAGTAGTATTTCTACTTAGTACAAATGAAGGCTAGCAAATAGATTGGGAAGCAACCAAACCAAGGAACGAAAATTCACATAAGTGAGCATTGAGTCATAACTAACACCGAATAATGCACCACAAGTAGGATATAACTTCATTGCATAACTATTGACTTTCGTACATGCATAGGGAATCACAAACCTTAACACCAATATTCCTACTAAGCATAATTACTTACTAACATGACTCACATATTACTATCATCATGTTTCAAAACTATTACAAAGAGTCAAGTTTAATTTGTCCCATGATCTTCATGAAAGTTTTTATTATATCCTCCTTGGATATCTATCACTTTGGGACTAGTTTCATATATTACCATTGCTTTTTCGACAAGCTCAAACAAATTTAAATGAAGCACATGAGCATAAAGATTTCATCCCTCAAAAAGGTATAAGTGAAGCATGAGAGGAAATGACAAGCTACTCACAAAAGATATAAGTGAAGATCAATGAGTAGTCAAACAATTAAGGAGCTACGTGAGGACTCTCTCTCCCTCAATAAATATTTTCAGATCTGAGTATTTTATTCAACAGCAAGCAAAAGAAAAATAGCACTCCAATAATAGCACGCATCATGTAAACGAATAAAAATTTAGGCTCAACATAGGCTAACCGATAATTGTTGATGAAGAGAGGTGGGATGCGTAGCATCCCCAAGCTTAGATGCTTGAGACTTCTTGAAATATTTACTTGGGGTGCCTTGGGCATCCCCAAGCTTGAGCTTTTGTATCTCGTTCAATCCTCTCATATCTCGGTTTCACCTATTCTCAAAAGCTTCATCCACACAAAACTTTGAAAAGAACTCGTGAGATAGGTTAGTACACATAATAATAAATCAACACTTCATGTACTGCCAAGACAAGTTGTATAATAATTTTCAAACATTAGGTACTGTATACTATCATTTCCACAATTTATATCTACCAATATAGGCTATGGAAACTATAGGATAAGTAGATAACAAAACTATGACAGCAATCTGTCCAAACAGAACAGTCTTTAGCAATCTATTAAACCAGTGTACTTATGTAACTCAAAAAATTATGAAAATTTAGGAAATGCTAAATAATTTATATGACAACACTGTGTAAAAATTGCAGAAACTTTCAACATTCCAGTAAAACATGAAAATTCAAACACTACAGCCAAAGTTTCTGTTTTTACACAGCACTCATCAAAACATGCAATGCAAACATCCTAAGGCAATTCTTGGAACTTTTTATTGAAAAATAAGATTATAAATAACACCTAACAGAAAACAAGAAAATAAAATGATGCTCCAAGCAAAACTCATATTATGTGACGAATAAAAATATAGCTCCAAGTAAGATATACCAATAGTGTTGAAGACGAAAGAGGGGATGCCTCCCGGGGCATCCCCAAGCTTAGGCGCTTGAGTATTCCTTGGATATTACCTTGGGGGTGCCTTGGGAATCTCCAAGCTTAGGTTCTTGTCACTCCTTATTCTCCTCATATCGGTGTCTCACCCAAAACTTGAAAACCTCAATCACACAAAACTTAACGGAACTTTGTGAGATGGGTTAGTATAATAAACGAAGATGATTCACTTAGGTACTGTCAAGACAAGATTCATAATTGTTCTCACATAATACCTACTGTATTATATCATTCCCATAATTTATATCACTGAATATAAGCTATGGAAACACTAAAACAAGTAAACTATGCATGCAAAACAGAATCTGTCAAAAACAGAACAGTCTGTGAAGATCTATAGTATAACCATTCTGCCCTGTCTCTAAAAATTCTGAAACATTAGGACAATCTAGGCAATTTGTATATCAATCATGTGTAAACAATTCATATCAAAAGCACGTTACAGTGAATTTACAAAATTCCTGGACTGAGAGCAAAAGTTTCTGGTTTTGCACAGAATCAAGTCAACTATCATCCACACTATCCCAAAGGCTTTACTTGGCACTTTACTGAAACAAAAGCTATAAAACATGATTATACAGTAGCTTAATCATGTGGACACACAAAAACAGAAAGTAAAAGTGTTGGGTTGTCTCCCAACAAGCGGTTTGCTTTAATGCCTTTTTAGCTAGGCATGATGATTTCAATGATGCTCACATAATAGATAAGAATTGAAACATGTAAGAGAGCATCATGAATCTCATGACAAGCATATTTAAGTCTAACCCACTTCCTATGCATAGGGATTTTGTGAGCAACCAATTTATGGGAACAAGAATCATCTAGCATAGGAAGGCAAAACAAGTGCAACTTCAATACTTTGAACACATAGAGAGGAAACTTGATATTATTGCAATATGTAGAAGCATAAGATCCTCTCTCATAATAATTTTCAGTAGCATCATGAAGGAATTTCACAATATAACCAGCACATAAATCATTCTTTTCATGATCTACAAGCATAGAAATTTTATCACTCTCCACATAAGCAATTTTCTTCTCATTCATAATAGTGGGAGCAAACTCAACAAAATAACTATCATGATATACTTGATTGACATAACCACTTTGAATATTAAAACCATGATGACAAGTTTCATGGTTACTATCACTCTTTATAGCGTACGTGTCATCACAATAATCATCATAGATAGGAGGCATGCCATCATCATAATAGTTTTTCTCATCAAAACTTGGGGGAGTAAAAATATCATATTCATCAAACATAGCATCCCCAAGCTTGTGGCTTTGCATATCATTAGCATCATGATTATTCAGAGAATTCATACTAACAATATTTCTATCATGCTCATCATTCAAAGATTTAGTGCCAAACATTTTAATAACTTCTTCTTCTAACACTTGAGCACAATTTTCCTTTCCGTCATTTTCACGAAAGACATTAAAAAGATGAAGCATACGAGGCAACCTCAATTCCATTTTTTGTAGTTTTCTTTTATAAAACCAAACTAGTGATAAAACAAGAAACTAAAAGATTCAATTGCAAGATCTAAAGATATACCTTCAAGCACTCACCTCCCCGGCAACGGCGCCAGAAAAGAGCTTGATGTCTACTACGCAACCTTCTTCTTGTAGACTCGTGTTGGGCCTCCAAGCGCAGAGTTTTGTAGGACAGTAGCAAATTTCCCTCAAGTGGATGACCTAAGGTTTATCAATCCGTGGGAGGCGTAGGATGAAGATGGTCTCTCTCAAACAACCCTGCAATCAAATAACAAAGAGTCTCTTGTGTCCCCAACACACCCAATACAATGGTAAATTGTATAGGTGCACTAGTTCGGCGAAGAGATGGTGATCCGAGTGTAATATGGATGGTAGATATAAGTTTTTGTAATCTGAAAATATAAAAACAGCAAGGTAGCAAGTAACAAAAGTGAGCAAAAACGGTATGGCAATGCTTGAAAACAAGGCCTAGGGTTCATACTTTCACTAGTGCAAGTTCTCTCAACAATACTAACATAGTTGAATCATATGTAAATCCCTCACGTGCGACAAAGAGTTCACTCCAAAGTCACAAATAGCGGAGAACAAATGAAGAAATTATTGTAGGGTACGAAACCACCTCAAAGTTATCTTTTCCGATCAATCTTATGAGCTATCCCTATAAGTGTCACGAACAGCCCTAGAGTTCGTACTAAAATAACACCTTAAGATACACATCAACCAAAACCCTAATGTCACCTAGATACTCCAATGTCACCACAAGTACCCATGGGCTTGATTATACGATATGCATCACACAATTTCAAATTCATCATGTTCAATCCAACACAAAGAACTTCAAAGAGTGCCCCAAAGTTTCTACCGGAGAGTCAAGACGAAAACATGTGCCAACCCCTATGCATAGATTCCCAAGGTCACGGAACCAGCAAGTTGATCACCAAAACATACATCAAGTGGATCAATAGAACATCCCATTGTCACCACGGATATCCCATCGCAAGACATACATCAAGTGTTCTCAAATCCTTAAAGAGTCAATCCGATAAGTAAACTTCAAAGGGAAAACTCAATTCATCACAAGAAGATAGAGAGAGGAAAACTCCATATGATTCATCTATATTAATAAAGCTCGCGGTACATCAAGATCGTGTCATCTCAAGAACACGAGAGAGAGAGATCAAACACATAGCTACTGGTACATACCCTCAGCCCCGAGGGTGAACTACTCCCTCCTCGTCATGGAGATCGCCGGGATGATGAAGATGGCCTCCGGTGATGGTTTCCCCCTCCGGCAGGGTGCCGGAACGGGCTCCCGATTGGTTTTTCGTGGCTCTGGAGGCTTGTGGCGGCGGAACTCCCGATCTAGGTTTGTTTCTGGGGGTTTCTCTATTTATAGGAATTTTTGGCGGCAGAAACGAGTCCAGGGGGGCCACGAGGAAGAAGGATGGCAATGGGTCGGGTTCGGCTCGGGTTGGACAATATTAAATCCATATCCAAACCCATGAATACATTCCTTACCCATCCACGAAAAAACCCACGGGCAAAAAATTGTATCCATGTCCAAACCCGATGGATATCCATCGGGTCCTGCAAAGACATGTCATTATAGCTCAAGAAATAGCATGACATTGACATAATCTCTCAAAGTATCACAAACGGCACAAGATCACAACAACAAATAAGTTGTGAAATCCTCACATATGAGAAATAATCGTATAAGACAAGCTATCTGATTATGAAAAAATGACATAGCACAACATCTGATGAGCACAATTATAGATCAGTCCTAGTTTCTCACAATACATACACTCAGCTTTGAATTCCCCATTGATAAAATGTTCCTGAAAATTCTCTTCCCATAGAACTGATGCGAGCTTTCCCTTAATACTGAGTCTAACATATCCCTCACCGTGGCCTTGTGTGTTGTGATGCTCCCGCACTAGTAGCTTGACAATTAGATGATGTGGGTACTGGTTGAATTAAAATTTCCAATGCTAACCAGAACGAATCCTTGTGCTCCATCATGAGAGGCCATTAAGCTAGACATGCAAAAAAGGTCATTAGTTTCAGTATTGTGAATCAAGGTACATAATGCCTGAACTGTAGAAATTCGAAATTGTGATCCCTGAATTGCAGTCGTTACAGTCACACTAACTAATAACTACTTATTCATTATTTTACCATACATGAACACTTCAATGCTTACAGGGATTAACTAAATAATCAAACATAACAAAAGTAGCTGACAATATGGGATCTCTTATTCAGCATGAATTCACATGAAACAGACCAAGTTTAACAAATGCTTTAATTAGGCGAGCTCAATGGTAAGCATCACATTTGCCTGGTCTATCCACTACCAACGTCACTTCATTTTCTATCTTTCTTATTTTGGGGAATAAGGGCAGACATGCTCAAATTATCAGTCTGATTCTAATGAAAGTTAATCATTCACAACGGTCTTGACTGAAAGTTCAAAATGAAATCTGACTAGTTTGGTAAAAAAAAAAATGCATATCTACAGATATGTGTCCAAAATTAAAATCTGACTGATTTGACAAACAAGCACGTTTTGGTCATCCACTTACAGGAACAGAAGACGTACAGGAGCAGGAACAAGAATATTACCCCGAACATCGTTGTTTGGAGAGGTCCTGCCTCCTTGGCGTGGTCTTGTAGACCGTCATGGCCATGCTGCTTGTCATGGTCTGCAGCGCCCGCATCGCTGCACTCCCTTGCCACCGTGCTCCTGGTCATGTGTGCTGCAACGCTCTTGTACGCCTCTTCGCTATGCATCAGTGTGCTCCACCTCGCAGGTGGTAGCCTTGTGTCGACGCGTGCACTGCTGATCTGTTGCTTGCTTGAAGAAGCAGAGAGGAAGAGGGAGATAGATCTATGAAACTACACTAGCGCTTTCCATAGGCGCTGGCTAGTGCAGGGGTGCAGCATATGTGGAGGCGATGAGGCACGATGACTGGAGGCGCCAGTTATATCGGGGGTTGTGCGCAGAATAACTCAAGGAGATGAGGTCATCCTTAATGAATCGTTCAACGAAGAGACGGGAGAATAGGAAGGGGCGGTGGAGTAAATTACAGTGGGCATTGCACAATTTCCTACGCTTTTTTTATTATAGATAAAAAATTACAATCTCTACCTAATAATAAACCACCGATAGCTTCTGGTCGTATGTCGTGGTATTTTTACAAAAAAGTCCTTATGTTTCTTGATATTGAACCCGTAGTCCTATTTTAAGTGGCTATCCGAGAAAAAAACGTTTCGATTTTCTAAAAAAGACCCTACACTTTATAATATTGAACTCGCAGGAGTCAAAACACCACGCCCCCGCACGGTCCCCTCCCCCCCGAGGGCGACTCGGGCGGCGGCGCATCCCGCCTGCACAGCGCCCCCCCTCCTCCTCCTCCCCACGCCGCTGCCCGTTTGCGTCCGCCAGTCAAAGCTCCGAGCGGATCCGGCGGCGACAGGGCCTCTAGCGCGCAAGAGCGGTTCAGCTGCGAGCGGGGGCTCGTGCGGTGGTGGCGGCGCGGCGTTCCTCTGCACGCGCCGTTCGTGCTCTTGGGCGTGGGGAGGGCGGCGATTCCCGCGGCGGGGTGGTGACGCGTCCCGTGCTCTGGCCCTCTGTGTCCGCGCGTGGAGCTCGCCCCCCAAATCGGGCGGAGCGGCTGGTCGGTGGGTCTACCCCCACGGACCGCGCCGAGCCGAGCACCACAGCCAACATAGACATCGACTCCGGCGGAGACCATGGGGGCAGGGATCCGGGCGCCAAAAGGAGGCACGGCGACGGCAGCAACAGCAACGAAGCGCATGACGTGTTCCAGAGGCCGGCGAAGCATCGGATCCTCGCGTGGAGGGTGCGCCAGTACCGGTCCTTGGTGGCCAAGGCGAAGGTGACGGCCAGGAGGGCCAGAATCCGGGCGGTGAGAAAGAGGACGGCCGCTTGGAAGATCGTCCAACGGCAACTGGCGCGTGCCACCCTAAGCTGCGACGGCCTGGACAGATGGAGCCCCTGCGGAGGAGGAGGAGCTGCTAGCAAAAGTCAGATCCGCTGGTAATTTTATCAGCTCAATTCTCATGCTAATTAGGGAATGGGATTAGCACCCTAGCATTTTTTTCCCTACTCGATTAGGCAGTGCTCCTTGATCTGAATGACACGGGTGCTCAGCTCAATTAGGTTGGTCTTTTGTGATGTTATCCAATTGCGTGTAGAAATCCCATCTTTATGCTCTGAAAAACTTACTACTGACACTCTGAAAGACAGCAGTATACATTAGTGTTCTATAAGGTTATTGTGCACTTGAGCATTTGTGCTCTAAGTTGATTTACGAGATGACAACATCAGTCTCGGCTGATTTTGCAGCTTCATTCATGCCTTTCACTGGGCATTGATCTGTCTGCAGTCTCCACTGCATTTCACTAGTAGCAGTTTTGGCCTTGTGAGGTCTGAGCTATCAAGTATTCGAATGCCTTAACTTATCTGGCTAATCCAATAGCCTAGGAGTATCACCATGTTTACACATTTAGAAGATTTTTGCAGTTAGACGATTCCCGAGAGAGCAAAGAGTGAGCTGAGAGAGAAGGGAAGAGAGCACGGGAGGGAAGGAGAAGGAAGAGGAAGGCGTGTCGGTGGTTGGTTCTCCAGCGGCAATGGATCGGGGCACAGGCACAGAGTTCCTGCTCGGGGACGCAAATATCCAGAGAGGCACTCTCCCGTTCAGTTACCCTTACTATTGGTTCCTAGGTGCAGCCCCGGCCGCCATCGCGTGCACAGTGCGGACGCGTGCTTCTCACCAGGGAGGGCCATGCCTCCGCAGGTGAAAGTGAATCCCCTTCCGGGCCGGCGGACATGACATGGTAAGAACACTGACGCAGATATTCAGTTTTGTTTGGTTAGGTAGGTTTGTGTTCGTTGGATGGACGGATATTTTTATTTAGTCTCTCCGTTTTCCTCTTGTGCCTTGGTCATTCAGGTTGGCTTTCGGGTTGATTCATATGATTCTTCAGCGGCAGCAGGTTTTTCATGTACATTCCTTCCTATAAGCTACGGGCGCGACACACACCTCCAACCAACGCTTTCCCTGATGCTCCCTCTCCGCCTGATGCGGCAAGGTCGTGGGAGTGTTCTGTAGCACGGAGCTGCAGCATGGGCACCCGATCGTCGCCCTCATGGCCACTGCCATAGACTTCGTGTCTGGCCTGCTTATCCTCACCACGTTCTGAATCGGAGGCAGTGCATCACCGGTGACCAGTGTCCGACTTTGATCGTTGACGCTGATGATGGATTCAAGCACTCCGCCATATGCTTGATACATCACCACTGAGGAGTTAGCGAAACTGCTTTTTAGTCAATAACATCCAAGTCCTGGATATTGTTATGGCATAAATTTTGATGGATAGGATTGTAACAAGGTGCAGAGTAGTGTAGGCTGAGATGACAGAGATAATAGTATGCATAGTTTGACAATTTTGCTGAAACATACTACTCCCTTTAGTAAAAAAGATGTCCTGAATAAACTCTAATATGGCATCATGATTGTTACCATTTGTTCCGAAGAACAAGGGGAACTTCTATAAAATAATTGACTGTTATTTTTTCAGATTTTCTCCTCGCACACTTTTACTAGCTCATGATGTTTAGCGATCCTTTTTCCATATGCTTGTGCATAATATGTAATTTGTTTTCAGAAATATTCTTCCGAAGGATTTTTATTGTTATGCTGCTACAATGCCTTCTTCCGTCGTGAGTTAATCTGATCTTAGGTTCCCATGTATAGCCAAACTATCATTCACAAGACTTTGTTATATTGCTATTAGCTATGATTGACGATATTTTTTACCATTTTGTTAAATGGAAGACTATATCATGATTTGTTAGTGAAATTCATAAGTCATACTCCCTCCGTCCGGAATTACTTGTCGCACAAATGGATATGTATCTAGAACTAAAATACATGCATCTAGATACATACATTCCTATGACAAGTATTTCCGGACGGAGGGAGTATAATATGGCATCATGATTGTTACCATTGGTTCTGAAGAACAAGGGGAAGTTCTATAAAATAATTTACTGTTATTTTTTCAGTTTTTTCTCTTCGTGCACGTTTACTATCTCATGATGTCTAGTGATCCTTTTTCCATATACTTATGCATAGTATGTATTTTTTTTTTCAGAAATATACTTTCGAGGGAATTTTATTATTATGTTACTACGACGCCTTCTTCCGTCACGAGTTAATCTAATCTTAGGTTCCCATGTATAGACAAACTATCATTCACAAGAATTTATTATATTGGTATTAGCTATGATTGATGTTATTTTTTACCATTTTGTTAAATGTAAGACTATATCATGATTTGTTGGTGAAATTCATAAGTCATATATCTGCATATGTATACAATTATTTAGTAAGATGATATGTATAGCAGAATTATGAATCCGCGTTTTAGCACTATTCTTATGTAAACATGAATGTTGGGTTTTGCATCTAATTCTGAAGAGCAGTCAGCGAACAGTTTTATTTGATTTCAACTAACGAGGTGGGATGTAGATTATTAATAATCATTATAGTTATTATGTTCTCAATCGCTCAATTTAAATGCCGTAAGTTTGATACCCCGTTGCAACGCACGGGCCACCATAATTAGCTTCTTCCAGTTTCTTCCATCATGATTAAGTAAGACTGACTATTTTCAGGTTACATCGTCAGGATTCACACCTCGTCAGGTCCGAGATCTTTGATCTCTTGCTGTTTGGAAGGGATCCATGAGTCGCTGCCGCTGTTCAAGTTAGATCTAAGACAATCTGTAACGCTCCATTATTGCGATTCAGAGACTCCATCATGGGTGTTGTATGCTAAAAATATGAGTGCAGAGGAAACTTACTCTGTGTTGTTGCCCTATTCTTTTATAGTTGTGTCCGATCTCAAGCAGCTCATCTTGATGAGCCGTGGTCTCGGCGCGGGGATGATATCCCCTTTCCAACGCTTGACGAAGGTTCGTTTTACGCCAGGTAGCTTTATGTAAGTCATCGTTAGTCTATACAGCATCACTCAATCATGTAAAATCTGGGAATTTCGGTTAACAACTCTGCTCGGACAACTGGTTCTAGCTTTATTGCTAGGAACAATTAAGCTTAGTGCCTCTCAGGTCCATCATTGCTTGATTTTGGATTTTTGTTGTAGCCTTTATGTTAATTTCTTATGTGGTAGGTATAACACCTAATTCATAATGAAGTAATTTTAAATAAGTTATAAGGTTTAAGAGAAATCCTATACCAATAAAGAAAATAATCAGGTTGGGCAAGGGGAGGGGAATGTGTCTCCTCTACTATTACATTACATCTGATAGTATCAAATTAGATGCATGCTCACTACAATGCCTCGTTTTTATGCTAATTTACAAATTTAGCAGTCTTTGTATAAATTAAGATTAAGCAGGACAATGTTCTAGGTTTAAGAAAAAAGATTTATGTTTAGGATAAAACTGTTCTAGATTTTGAGAAGATTGTTACATATCCATGAGAAAAATGTCCCAAGTTTAGAAAATTAGCTATCCATGTTTTCGGATTTTGGTTAATAAGATGGTCACAATAGTTTTTTATTTTTGAATCAAGATGGTCACGATAGTTAACCCAATAGATTCCTGGTCCTACATATGTCTCTCATTAACACCAGACAAAAAGTACACCATCGTGACTGGAGAGCACCTGCAACAGTGCAGGTAGGAATAAAATGCCAAAGCCCCAAACTTAACAATGCAAACATTTCTTAGCCATTTTGCAAAGATAGTCTGGACGAAAGCATAAGTTTTTGTGTTGCGAAAGCATAAGTCTTTGTGTTGAGAATAGTTGACGTGGGTCATAAATTAAACAATTACTCGTGTAATAGGTTATGCTTACCGGGTGTGGTAATTTTGTTTTTCCGGTGCAGCGCACGGGCATTTTTGCTAGTGGGTGATAAAATACGGGACAACAGAATATTTGCTTGCTAGTCATATTATTGCGTCGGGTTTGGGTATACCCATGGACACATAATTATATCCGTGCCCTACCCATCATTAGCCGGGTCGGGTTTGGACACTATCCATGGGTATAAAAATGTATCCAAACCCTACCCATTGGGGTCGGGTATCCGCGGGTATCCATGTCCATGGATAAAATTGTCATCCTTAACGAGGAAGTCACAAGCCTGGGGGCGCCCTAGGGGGGGGGGCGCCCCCAGGCTTGTGGCCTCCTCGGTCACTTCCTGGCCCAGCTTTTTGCTCCAGTATTTTTTATATTTTCCAAAAATATTCTTCGAAAATTTTCAGCTCATTCCGAGAACTTTTATTTCTGCACAAAAACAACACCACGGTAGTTCTGCTGAAAACAGCGTCAGTCCGGGTTAGTTCTAATAAAATCATACAAAAATCATATAGAATTATTGTAAACATGGCATGAATACTTTATAAATTATAGATACGTTGGAGACGTACCACGCAGCTTGGTGAGGAATCAGGGTCCCGTCGTCGACCCGGAGGTTCTTGGGTGGCAGTCGCGTGGACCACTGTCGCTGCAGAGGGAGCCGACCCCCACGGAGGTGGTACGTTGCCGTGTTAGGGAGGAGGACGAGCACGTCCGACGCTACATGGCTGCATTGGACGACAGGTTCTCCAATACCTGGCAGGTTCTTCAGGGATCTCATAGTTCTTTCTCTTTGGGTGTCCACCGCTTGCGCCGCGAGACGTCAACTAGATCTGTATTAGTGATATTATATAATAATATTCGAGATGTATTAGTGATAATATTCGATGATGTATTAGTGATACTATTCGATGATGTATTAGTGATATTATATGATCGTATTGTTGCATTGCCTTGTATTGATTTGCATATCTCATGTTTGTATATTGCCATGTTGTAATATTTGCAGAAACTATGGATCACAGAGACTTAGAAAAAGAACAGTTGTTGGGGGATATAATCCTCGCCGAAGGTGACCCCTTGTCGTATCTCAACGACACCGATGGTCAGGAAGGAGAGGATGACGGCTCCGGTGATCCAACAATGGAGGAGGAAGGAGATCATGACGGCTTCGGTGACGGAATGGCGGAGGAAGGAGATCATGATCACGGCTCCGGTGACCGAATGGAGGAGGGAGCCTCAACTGTTGCAAAGTCCGGCAAGGTAAGGAGACGAGGCCCGAAGAAAAGGTTGCGCCAGGATGAAAGGTTCACGATCACAGAAGTCGCGACAAATGGCCAACCGATTGCTCCCAAGCGGACCAAGGACGCATTTGTACATCAGTGTGGAGTTGTTGTTAGGGACTACGTCTCGATCAGCACCCAGCAATGGAATAAGAATAATAAGGACCCTGAAGTTTCTTATGTCCAGGATAGACTGAAAGATGATCTTTGGACCGAGCTGATGACAAATTTCAGCCTACCGCGAGAGGAGGATCCGAATAACCCAGTTATAGAGCGAAAGGTCAAGGCGTTTGCTCTTAAGAAGATGGCAGAACTATTCAGGAACTGGAAGAAAGAGTTGAACACAAAGTTTGTCGTGAAAGAGGAGACTAAGGAATTCATCAGTCGATATGAGAAGATAAGAGATCAATGGTCCGAATTTGTGGCCTACAAGAAATCGGAGAAGGGTTAGAAAAGGTCATTGACAAACAAGCAAAATGCTGCAAAGAAGAAGTATCACCATCACACGGGGTCAGGTGGCTACTACAAAGCTCGGCCGTTGTGGGACAAAGATGAGCAAGACCTGGTTGCTAAGAATGTCCAACCACTGACATTGCACTGGCCAGATCGTTCAAGGACTTGGTTCTTCGGGGTTGGGGGAACTTTGGACCCAGAAACAGGGGAGTGTGTTTGGACGGACGAGCAACTTGCAATACCCTTCCGGAAGCTTCAGGCAGCAATCAAGGGAGCACAGGAAGGGACGTTCATTCCCGACAGAGAGAAGGACGAGCTGACAGAGGCCCTCGGGAATCCTGAACACCCTGGACGAACACGAGGCACATCAGGCTCCGTTCCGTGGGTGCATGGGTTTCCCGACAGCGGTGGTTATAGAAGCCGATAGAGAAAGAGGAAACAGGAAGCAAGCAAAATGCAGAAGCTCAGTTCAAGATTAGCAAAACTAGAGGAACTTGAGAGCCAGCGAGCTATCGGCCAATCATCTGAGCGGCACGAAGATCCTTCCTTCGACGCTGCCCCAGAAGCTACCCCACCATCTCAGCGGAGAAGTAGCGTGGCTTCCACGGAGCTCGTTCAGCCTGATTTCACGGCTCCTCGCTACCCCGTGGATAGTATAACGGAGGCTGAACATTGCGAGCTAATGACGAAATGCCAGAACCTGACCTTCAAGGCGGCGGTCGGCTCTGTTGTACCTCCTCGAGCCGAGGGAACTTTCCATTGCCTTCCGATTCCACATGGCTATGCTGTTGTGACGGTGGATGAAATGATGGATGGATTTGAGGGGCTGGAGCTTGACAACCCTACAGGTGAAGAGGATATTATTCTTCTCGAAAATGCTTTGAGCAGTACCTGTCTATGGAGAAACGAGTACATCAAGCTTCCAAACTCGATGCCTCAGCAGACTCAGCCTCCTCCGACGCATCAGGGCACTCTGCCTCCTCCTCCGGCGCGTCAGGGCACTCCGCCTCCTCCTTCTCCTCCTCCGGCGCGTCAGGGCACTCCGCCTCCTCCTTCGCCTCCTCCGGCGCGTCAGGGCACTCCGCCTCCTCCTCCTCCTCCTCCGGCGCGTCAGGGCACTCCGCCTCCTCCGGCGCGTCAGCAATGGCGGAAGAGAGACGCCGCTACTCCGGCGGCTAGCAGTACAATAGGCGGGAAGAAATACAAATTTGGTCCAAGCCTCAAGCCTCTTCCAAAGTTACCATATGAGAGGACGGACAAGGAAAACGCTGAAATCATGGAAGCCGAAGTGCAGGCCCATTTTGCACGGAAACGTCCACCTCCGAAGGAAACGGTAGATCCGGTGAAAGCGAAGCGCACTCTGGATGCCCTGAAGCGACCACCACCGCCTCCGCTGCAATCCAACTATGACCGCTGTATTAAAAAAACATATGAGGAAGCGCGGCGGTCGGGAAGTACTTCCAGTGCTGCAAGAGACAAAAAACGAAGAAGTGGGAAAACAATTCCCCAGCTCAGCGAACAGGAGAAGCAATCGTGCCCCCCGCTCAAGGTGTCTAGCGATATCGCTAATCATCCGGTGCTACTGCCCGGTACCACTCTTGGTGATTACGTGGGCGATGATGTACAGTTTGAAACGGCTGAGGTAGTAGTAGAGAACTTTAGATACGAGCATGGGAAGCCTCTCGTCAAACCTGATCATCCTCATCTAACAACGATGATGCAAAAATTGCATGAGTGGTACATGGAAACCTGCAGGAAGTCTGGGACCGACAGTTTGATGGTCGGAATTAAAAAAGAGCACGACTTCATTGGAGTCGACCTGATGCCTGTTGAATTTGTGGAGTTATTTGAGTTATTCAATCAAGAGGCCCTCGACAAACAACTCATGACTTGCTACTGTCTGTAAGTATTACTTCTATAATTAAGTCTCTAGCTCAGCTCGTTCATTGCATGTATATATAATTATCCTCACTATATTATGCAGATTGAAGATCGTCGAATGCAAAAAAGGACAAATCTATGACATTGGGTTCATTAGCCCAAATACCGTAAATGAATGGTTGGTACAAAACAAAGCCAAAGTTACTGAGGACAACTTGCTAGAAGCGTTCCTTAGACATCAAAACAAAAGGGAAATACTCTTGCCTTACAACTTCAAGTGAGTGTTACTGTCTTGTGCATATTCGGTTTCGCTTACTCGAGGTTAAGTAATGTAATTGATGAGTTATGCGTGCATAGGTTCCACTTTATTTTGCTATCCATTAAGCTTGACGGGGCATTAGTAACTGTCTTAGACTCGAGATGTAAAGATCCCGAGGATTATGCGGACATGACTGCAATGCTCCAGAAGTAAGTTCAATCAATACCGGGACCATATCGGCAACTTTCGTTTATTTCCTGATATCAAGTAATCATTTTCTTTGCCTGGCAGGGTTTGGAAACAGTTCACCGGAATGGTTCCCGGTCTAAACAACGAGCTGCGATTTACACACCCCAAAGTAAGTAGTACTAGCTAGTTCCGCGCATCTCTCATTGATTCTAGTTTCATCAATACCATTATCATGCTTGCTTATCAGTTTGATTGAACTCTATTCTCGTAAAGTGCTTGTACCAAGCACCCGGGAATCATTTATGTGGATACTACGTATGCAAGTTCATTCGCCACTCGACCTCTGAGCGGGGCTTCTCTGACAAACAATTTGAAGTACGTAAACAATATTCACAATTTTATTTTATATATTACCATCAATTGTGTTGAGTTTCATTCATATATATGTATTGACCCCCTTCTTTAAATTAGATCTGGCAGATGCGGGATGAACTCCTACCACATGATCGCATACGAGCAATTCAAGAGGAATTGGCGGGATTCTTTCTTGACCACGTCATACCTGAACACGGAGAATACCATGTGAAGTTGCAAATGGATCTTAGGTAGATGATGTTAGGGATTGTAAGAGATGTTATATTGTATATATGTAGTTGCGTCGGATAGATATACGAAAACTTGTTGTTCGACCAAGCACAGAGAAAGAGATGTCACTTCTCTCTATATATGTTCATGACGATCTTGTGTAATTAATGGTTTCCTTCATTTGCTTACTAGCTAGCGTCGAGTTCTCTCTATATGTATAGTAGCTAGCGTCAACCAAGCACGGAGAAAGAGAGGTCACTTCTCTCTATTAGCTAGCTAACACAATATGAAACCCCTAAATTAACCCTCCAAAACCCCTAAACCCCCCCTTCCAAAAAAAAAAACAAAAACCCCAGCGCCTGCGAGCTGCTGACGCGTGGCTGCCTTTTGGTCCCGGTTGGTGTTACCAACAGGGACTAAAGGTCCTCCTGCCTGGGCGCCCCACAGCGGCCACGTGGAGCCCCTTTGGTCTCGGTACGTAAGCAAACCGGGACTAATGGTTTTGGGTATTAGTCCCGTTTATTTTGTCCCGGTTCCAGAACCGGGACTAAAGGCCCTCTGGAACCGGGACTAGTACCCTGTTTTCTACTAGTGTGACATTGTGGTGAGATAAGATGTGTACATGTTGAGATAAATAGAATAGTGGAGATCAACTAATAACGAAAACTGTTTTTCATGCATGTTGAGGTGGTCCCTTCATGATGTGGCATGTGTGGAGAGGTGACATGTGTACACGTCAAAATAAATAGAAGTAGTGGTGATCAACTACTAGATAAGTACAATTAGACGTAGTACTAATTGTCAGTTCAATTAACTAGCTGTTTTGATATGAATGCATACAAGAGGGAATAGTTAGCTGTTGGTATTGTAACATGGAAATGATTAGTAGTTTCAAGTGCCAGGAATTTGGAATGACTTCATGTGATATTGATGGGTGACGGTTAGAGACACAAGTTTCTTGTGTGCTGTGATGACAAGGACTGGCTGAATGGCCCTATTTAAGGCTTCATACAAGGTGGAGAGCATGGCTATGTTGTAAGAGTATTCCTCTAGATCATCGAAGTCCGAATCATGTTTCTGCTACTTAACTTTGTTATGTAACTGAGATTTGTACATTGAGATATTGGAGGAACTACCACACATTTGCAAAGCAGCTATGGTTACTAAGATCATGGTTATGCTTCTTCTCATGCTCCTCTCTTTTAAGAGTCCACCACCCCTTGCTTTCAACGTGCAAAAGGGGAGTAGCGAGGAGCTTCACCAAGCAAGCAATGGAGAGCAAGCGTTGGCCCTCGCCTTCCGGCGGTTCGTCAGGCGAAGTGGATACTCGTTCACGCGGACGACCTGCAGGCTCTCGTCTCCTTGATAACTACAATGGCGGTAGTCTGCTGTAGTCTGCTGCTGTAGTCTGCAGGTAGTCTGCTGTTGTAGTCTGCAGGCTCTCGTCTCCACTGTAAATTTTACATGAATTATATGGACCTCATGGTTGTTGTTGTCTGTTGTGGTTTACCCCTATTTGGCGAGTTTCTTATGGTGGACTTTGGAAAGTTTCTTGGTCATCGCCATGTATTTGTTGTCCAGATGAATTTGGAGTTTTCATCCCAATCCAATTTATACAATTGTAATTATGTGTAAATAAGTATTTGTTTCTCTTATTTCCATGGTAATCTTGGTTATTAAGGTCACATTTCCACTGTGGTAGAGAATAGATAAGTTTCACGCGCAACAATTTTTTTTAGAAGCTTTCGTGTGATTTTTTCGGTGTGTTTTTATTGGTTTTCAACATTTATTCTTCTTTTCTAGTACATTTTTTGGTTTCTTAAATGTAAACTTTTTTTCAAATACACATTGAAGCATATTTGACATGCAGGTTTAGCATTTTATTTCTATTATGCAGAAATTTTAACTACATGGCATAAACATTTTAAAAACATTCGATGAACTTATTTTTGAAACATGTGAACACTTTTTCAGAAATTTCATGATATGAATGTTTTTTTAAATTATGCGAACATATTTTACATTGTACAAATAATTTTGGAAACTGTGACGAACATCTTTTTTTAAAACGGTTAAACATTTTTTTTGAATGGTATGAATTATATTTTTAAGATTACGCGCAACTTTATTTTGCATTGCATAAACAGTTTTCGAAAATTCCATGGACTTATTTTTGTAGCACCCTAACATTTTATAAAAACCTCGCGAACATATTTTTGATATGAATATTTTAAAAGAATGCGGACATATTTTACATTGTACAAATAGTTTTGAAAACTGTGACGAACATCTTTTATTGAAACGGTTGAACAATTTTTTAAATGTTATGAAATATATTTTTAAAATTACGGGCAACTTTATTTTGTATTGCATAAACATTTCTAAAACATTCCTGGAACTTATTTTTGGAACACGTGAACATATTTTTTAAATGTCAGGACCATTTTTTTAAAGTTATGCAAACATATTTTACATTGTAAAAATAGTTTTTAAAACTTTGAAGAACATCTTTTTCTGAAACGCTCGAACATTTTTTTTAATAGTACGAACATCTTGTTTTGATACTGTGATGGTCTTTTTTGAAGTAACTGAATTGTTTTTTAAATTACGTGAAAATTTAGCTTACATTGTATAAACGTTTTTAAAAATGACAGGGACATATTTTTATGGAACACATGAATGTTTTTAAATATCACAAACATTGTTTTTGAATGGTACGGATTTTTTGTAAAATTAGGTGAATGTTTTATTTTGAATGTATTATTTTTCTTAAATTTCAAGAAGATTTTTTAAATAGTACGGAATTGAACCCTGGTGGTTAGGAATACCATAGTCCTCCTATTCATCAAACCACAGATTGGTTCGCCATAAACATTTTTGTAATGCGTGTTGAACACTTTAGAAAAAGTAAGTAAATTAAATTTTGTAATACGTTTATTTAGAATATGTAAAATATAAACAAAAGAAAAACAAACAGGAATGCAAGGAAAATCGAACGAAACGAAGCCGGGCTACTGGAGGTTGAAATAGCAAAAGTAAAGGATTTCGGTATGTAGTGGGCAGCTGGAGCACTGGCCCCTAAGGATGCATTTCTTGCTGATATGAAATCCATTTGAGCAATACATAGTTAGAGCATCTACAGCCGGACATTCCAAAACTTCCTCAAACGTCCGCAGACACGACCGGTCAGTGACTGGACAGAAGAGAGAAGGAAAAAACTGATCCCACCAGACCCTTCGTATCATCTCTATACACCTGGGCTGTCCGCGCACCCTCGTATTGAGGACAAATGTAGGGAAGCTATGAGGGCTCGGGGACGCGTCCTAACGCGGCCGGTCAGTCCGCCACGTAGAACGCGGCCCACCCCGGCCCACCCCGGACCACCTTTTTTCTTTCGTTATTTTTTCTTTTCCTTCTCTCTCTTCATCTCCATCAATCACATGTAAGTGATCGGACATATGATAAAGAAAATGAAAAGTGTGGTTGCATGGACATATAATTAGGGGCTCAAAACAGACACAGTGACCGGACGCGTCTGCAGGGGTTTAGGGGTTCAGCTTCGGTATGTCCGACTGTAGATGCTCTTACATTTTTGTGCCTCTGTCATGGCAGCCCAAAGGGTGAGTATATATTCTTACGGAAGGAGACAGTCATTAAGTCTTTCGCTCAGGCTTTACCCACATATATTATGGGTTTTTTAAGGTGCCCTTCTCGGGTTGTGATGAACTTACCAGGATGGTTAGTGGTTTTTATTTGGGTGCTAAGAAAGGTAAAATGAAAGTGCATTGGCGTGCATGGAATGATATTTTGCAACCAAAGAACGAAAGAGGTGCTGATTTGCGTGACTTCCGTATTTTCAACCAAGCATTGTTGGCCAAGCAAGCATGGAGATTAATTTTTCAAGACCGAATAGTTTGTGTGCACAAGTGCTAAAGGCCAGATATTATCCACATGGTAAGCTTGAGGATACTGAATTTTCGGGTGATGCTTCTTCTTTATGGAAAGCTATTACATATGTATTTAAATACCTCACCCTTTTTTTTCTAGCGAGAGAAAGGTAATGTAGAAGTTGGTTTCATGTAGACACTAGTTCAATCCAACCCGACAACAGTTTAGCGAATTCAAACTGCGCTCTGTTTTCTGGCCATATGGTCATGCTGCATTGGCCAGCCAACAGGCACAGGCACGGAATTTTGGCCCGGTACGATACATGAATAAAAGAGTTGGGCCAGACTTCGGCCCTCCATGGAACAAGGCCAATCTCGAAAGCTTTAATTAAGGCCGCACATGACACGATCCTTTTAAGTTTTTTTCTGTATTTTTCTCTTAAATTTTTAGATTTTTTTGTATTTTTTGGTAAAGTTTTGGATTTTTTTGTATTTTATTGGATAGCAAATATGCCTCCATGATGGCTGCTCTGCCCTGCTAGAGTGCTAGGGGGGGTGAATGGCTTGTGATTGCTTCTACAACTGTACTGTCCTGCAGTTGGTCTAGATCGAGAATTGTTGTGGCCTGCGGTGTAGGGTGGACTGCTCGACCTGCGTCGAGCTGTATCATTGAATCACATCCCAAGTAGGTCGCGGGTCCTTTGGGAGGGGTATGTACAACAGAGCCTGTAGCAGTTTAGTCTTCAGTTTTGTTCAGAGCACGCATCAGGCTGAAAACCGGACGTCTGTGTCGGCGGCACAGCAAGCATGCCTGCACCTGGTCCAGCTGTTTGGGCTCTTGGGTCCCAAGGACAAGATGACGGTCAAGGCCGCAGCCGGGCTGATCATGGGCTTTAATTTGACGAGCCACTTTCCAATAGAGACATTCAAGGCATCACCATGCTCACCCAACTCGCCATCGACACTCTCAGGGTTGTTGAGGCCACCTATTAGCTACATCCTCTATCTCATAATGTAATACATTTTTTTAATCTAGTATAGTGTCAAAAAGCGTCTTATTTTATGAGACAGAGGAAGTTGTAATTTATTTAGTCTCGGTCAGCGGCTAGTCTTATGCTGGTTAGAGTAAGGAACTATGTTGATTAGTGAAGGGAACGACGCGTTAGCTAGATGACGCCGAGATACAATGAACAGCTGAAAGAATAAAATGCCCACTTATCTTCTATTCTTAAATAGTTGTAACTCACTAACTATTTTTCCAAAGTATGCAATGCTTCCACATCACTAAACCGTGCATCTCCACCATGTCATTAATCTACCACCCCACAGACTATTGTTTTTCCATGCATGCAACCCTTTCACAATTACCAATCATGCATGGTTGCCAAATCATTTTTCACCAAATCATAACTAAATTTTATTGTTATTCAGTCATCAACCCTAATTATCCATGTTTTCAACCTACCATCCCGCGGCAACGGCGCGGGTTATCTGCTAGTTTATTCAGAACTGATGTGCATTTGTACATAAACAGGCACTTACTATTAATTATTTCCCATTTTATACATCAGTATCTCTAATGTTTTCTTCTAGATTTCTTTGCCATGATACACTGATCTTGAAATGGAGCCAAAAACATAAAGTGTATATATGACTGCAAATAGCATAACCTGCATAATAAGTATGCTCTTCGAAGGTTGGTTACTTTGGACCATTAGGGATTAGCATGTTTGCAAATGCTATTGGCATTCGACCACTCACCCATTTATGGACATCTCCCATTCATTTGAGGTGGGTTCCCTCCAACCACACACAATATTTACTAACATAACATGCATGCAAGTAGAATGGTATGGTCACACCCTTCCACAGTCTAGTCACATGCTAAAAATGTCATGTTAAACGGTTCTTGAATGATAAATCACATGCTCACGATATATTTGTTTCGTAAGATGAGCTGAATAGAACAGAGCTGCGTAGAAGTCCTATATATACTGCCCCTGGATGTTAAAGTGAGTGTGATATGGGTTCAGATGTGTTTACATCTTTATCTTCAGAACATCTAAAATATTGGAGGAAAACAAATACATGAGAGTCAAGGTGGTCAAGGAAAAATGGGCTGAAATCAGAAGGCGATGACGTGTATTGCTTTGTCCAATTGTAATCGGATGGCCATTCAATGGAGACTTTTGGTAGCTGCGGTGACCTTGGCTGCTCTTGGGAGAACATCTGTATACAATTCGCCGTGGGAAGTTTCTCTGCTATATGTCTCTACAATACTAGTTACATCAAGACTGTAACCTGTTAGTTCGAGCTACCACATACTCTGTTTTTTCTTCGCTTGTTTTAGTATGATCACTGAGTGGACCTAAAGCTAAAAGCAGTCTCATCAGCAGTAAAAGAACAACTTCCTAACCGAATAAAAAGTTTCTGAAGTCAAACCTAGCGGCCTTGCAATGATAAGTAGTCCAGTCTAAGAAGTGTTGTGATAATAAAAATACAAGCCGAAAAAATGGTTCCATTCGAATACTCTGCTGCGAGAAAGAGGTAGATCTTATTAATCACAGACTGGCTGTTCGAGATATAACCCCAACAATTATATTACATTGGAGCGACTGGAACGAGGTGACTGAGGGCACCTAGTTCTCCATGCGGATGATGCAGCGGATGCCCTCCCCCTTGGCCATGAGGTCAAAGGCCTTGTTGATCTCTGAGAACGGTACTCTGCGTGATGAACTTCTCCACCTCCAGTTCCTGAGGATAATAGCAAGTTGTTAGCATGAGCATTGAGTTCTTCGCCACGTCACAATTCGATGTATGGTGACTTTGGAAATGGGGTGGCATCCAACATATCTCAAGTCGTCGCGAGCATCGATCAAGCTATGTCAAAACTGTTTACCTTCTTCATGTACATCTCCACAACATTGGGCAAATCAGTGCACAGCTTGAAGTTACCAAAGAAGGCACCCTTGAGAGTTCTCTCGTTCAGGAAGTTCATTGGGTGGGTCTTGAATTCGGCATCCTTGTGCGGCACACCGACCAGCACAGCGACACCCCAACCCTGTATACAGATAAAAGATTTAATTTAATGATTCCATCTAAGAGAGAAGAGATGATGCAAATTATCATATTTTAAGTGGGTGATTTATGTCTTGAAAAGTCATACATCATGAACACACTCAAATGATTGTATCATAGCACTGATATTGCCGGTGCATTCAATACTGGGGTCAACTCCCCCGTTCGTCATCTCAGCGAGTACCTAAAGCATCATATCACAAAGTTGTATGTTATGGTGATGAAGCGTAACGAATACTACTTCACCTAATGTGAAAAAACAAACCTCTTGAACTGGCTTGCTGTGGTCTTTCGGGTTCACAAATTCTGTGCAACCAAATTTTCTGGCTGAACATTGACAAAATAGAAACATTAGTAGTAACTTCTCAAAACAGCAAAATAAACTCATGATTTGGTAAAATCAGGAGTGCTATATTTACCTTCTTCAAATCTGTTGGCGTTCAGGTCAACACCAATGATCCTTGATGCACCTGCAATCCTTGCACCTTCTGCAGCCTAAATAAAACATACAAATATGAAGGGCAAATAGATGCATACCGATAGCGATTGTAGGACAATCCAGAGAAGAGTTAGGAAACTTACAGCAAGGCCAACTGCTCCTAGCCCAAATATCGCCACTGTCAAACCCTTGGGCGGTTTTGCAACATTAATGGACGCACCGAGACCTACAAAAAGAATGACCACTCAGCATCACAAGATAAGATGTTGGCATAACAAGCATAGTACAACAACAATACAAGTCAACTTACCAGTGGAAATACCACAGCTAAGAACACAGACTTTATCAAGGGGAGCCTCAGGGTTGATCTTGGCAACACAACCAACATGCATGACAGTATACTCACTGAAGGTGGAAGTCCCTACGAAATGGTAAATCGGCTTCCCATCAATAGAGAAGCGGGACTTGCCATCGCCGATCATCACACCTCTGTCAGTGTTGATCCTTAGCAGATCACACATGTTGCTCTCTGCAGACTTGTAATGTGGACATTCCTTACACTCCCCAGTGAACACAGGTAGGACATGGTCACCAGGGGCAACCTCAGTCACGCCCTCTCCAACACTTTCCACTATGCTGTTGACATTAGTAAGTTCAGGGGACGCGCAACAGATAAATTTGGCTAGAAAATCTATATAAAAGTAAAGGACTTCAAATTCGACACATGCAGGCAACACGGTTCTTATGATTGATTGCTTCACATGTCTTGTCTTCAGGATTACATTAACATATTGCACTAGGGTGACCTATGCTTTCCGAACAAACAATTAGCACAACTAAAAGCTAGACAAAGTAAGTACATCAAAGAAGGTAGGTAGTTCAAAAACCATACCCTCCATCTTCGTGACCGAAGACCCGAGGGAACACGGGAGTCTGTCCCTAAACCACCATCGGAATCCACTGAGGCGCAAGTCAACCACAAATTTGTTGTACGATGTAATTTACTTGACGAGAAGCAAATGACATGCATACCTTGGCCTCCCAGTAGTAGACATCGGTGTGGCAGAGGGAGGTGAAGAGGATCTTGACGCGCACCTCCATGGCCTATGGCGGGGCTACCTCCACCTCCTCCATCGACAGAGGCTTCCCTGCCTCCCATGCGACTGCCGCTGCAACCACAGATCCAAGGAAAGGGCATCAAACTGCAGGTTACGATGACACCATAAGGTTAAAGATTGGGGATCGGCTGATATCAACACATTATGTATTATTTTTCATTTTCATTTTCTTCTTTCGTTTTTTCACATGCACAACCGACAAAGGATGTGAAGTTGTAGTTACGCACTTAATTAGGCTTTGACGTGCAATGGTAGTTGCACGTGTACGGCGTACATGCAATTGCTGAGGGAGGTGGAAAGGTGGGGAGGTATCGTGCGTGGACAGGTGTGTGCTGAGGGAGCCTGAGATGGAAATTGTTTGGGGAATTCGAGAGGCGCGCCCATGTGGAAAGAAGAGAGCAGGTGTCGCTTCTACATCCCATATTCTTTACATTTCCCCTTTTTAAGTGGCCCAATTGCCTCTCAGCGCGCGAGCCATTTCTGTTTTGTTTACTCGACCGCGAGCAAAGACACCGCATCTGTCAGTACAAGATGGACTTCTTCGCAGAACAGCATATACCCCCCACGTACACATAAAATAGAAGATGTCAGCAACATGCAAACCAATTTAAGTTTAAATTTAAAAAAAAACGTCGCTCTCAAGTCTCAACCCGAGTGGAATATTGGACTTTTGTTCTGCGGCCTTGTCTCCTGCCCACAACTCCAGCAGTTCCGGTGTCCCTCAATAAACTATCAGAAAGTTGAGGCAAGAATTAATAACCCTTCAACGGCTCCCTTAAATAGATAAACCAGGTTATATTTACGGGATTCCGTATAATTGCCCCCAACGCCTGTGTGCGCCTGCGCCACGCCTCATCACTTCAGCCACCGTTGCCACGCCTCCCAGCGTCGTGTCACTAACAAGCGGGCCCAGCCTCATTTAATAGGAATTAATACGGAAATAGGATTTTAGGGGAATTGACGGAACCGAGAAAAGTATGTGTTAGACACATTCCCCTAAATTATACGGTCATCCCATTAAATGATATTCCGAGATGTTATTTCCAGGAGCTATCAGGCAAATCTAATCAATTCCCAAAAGTCAAGGCATGTTCGAAACAACCCAGCTCCGAACTCCGACGAATTCGCAGGTGGTGCCGGGTCGAACGGTGCTTCATGAATCAGAGGGGAAGGGGTGTCACAGTAGGAAAAACGACAAGCTGCGGTTTTTGGGATCTGCCGAATTGGGAAACGTAGAGTTAGCCTTATCTACAGCAAGATGTCACCGCCAAGTGAGAATACCGGTTCTAGTTTTCCATTTCTCATGAGCTCTCTACTCCATGACGGCATGACCTTAGCCGCCAGAAGCTTCTCCCTGACCTCACGCTCAAGGTGGCCACGCGGTCTAGGCCCGTCCGGTTCCCGACCAAAGCCGTGCTTTGGACCGTCTGTCCGGTCCGGTTTGGCTGTTATAGAGATTTGAATGGCGGTCCCTTTCATGACCCGTTTTAGCAATGGAATGTTGTTGTTTAGAACTGACTATTGTTTCTCTCAAGTAATGCAGTAGAACTTATTAATGGTGTGGTTGAGATTTATAGTTTGATTACATCTGGCCAGGCGACTTCAGGCCTAGGTAAATTGATTCAGCTGATGATTTGCTACAGAAATTAAGCAGGTGGTAAACTGCTTCTTCTCAAGGCTTTTTCTTAGTGCTTGTTACCTTTATAGCCTCATGTAGTTACTCAGCGATCTTCTCAAGGATTGGGGGAGCAAGTTGCAGCCAAATGGCTGAATATCATGTTCCCTATGGAAAATGTCAGTAGCCAGTGACCAGCTATGTGCTGAGGTGAGGAAGAAACTGAAGAATGACTAGCTATTTGATTGCCTGGTTGTTCGGAGTGTTTAGCAGAGAGAAGAAGATGGGACTCAACACACATCGATTATGCTCAAGGCTGGGTGATAAATACAGGTTGCTGGCTCAGCCGAGCAGGATCGTGGGTGTGCCACTACCTCTGGACGTGCAGCACTACTCTACAACTGTTTGCACGATCATGGCTATACCGTATGGCAGGCTATACAAGGGCGCATACGGTATAGAACTACCTAGCCTAACACCCCCCACAGTCGTGACGTCGGGTCCGGCGATGCAAAGACTGGACCGTAAGTCAGAGAAAACTTCCGATGGCAGCCCCTTCGTCATGATATCCACGAGCTGCTGGCGAGTAGAGATGTGAAGAACATGAAATTCTCCAAGCGCCACGCGTTCACGAACGAAGAGGATGTCCAGCTCGACATGCTTCGTGTGACGGTGATGCACAGGGTTGGCCGACAGGTACACGGCGGATATATTATCGAAGTAGACGAGCGTAGCCTTGTTGACGGGGCAAAAGAGTTTGCCAAGCAGTTGTCGGAGCCAGACACACTCTGCGACGACGTTGGCGACGCCACGGTACTTGGCCTCGGCGCTGGAGCGGGAGACGACAGCCGGGCGCTTGGACGACCAGGAGATGAGGGCATCGTCGAGGTAGATGTAGAAGACGGAGGTCGAGCGGCGGGTGTCAGGGCAGCCTGCCAGCGTCCGTGAACGCGCGTAGGTCCAAAGTGCGCGAGGCGCGGAGGTGAAGCCCAAGGGCAGGCGTGCCGCGCACGTACCGCAGCACACGCTTGATCAACCCGAGATGGCACTCGCGGGGATCATGCATATGCAGGCAGATCTATTGAACGGCGTATGCAATCTCCGGCCGCGTGATCGTCAAGTACTGCAGGGCACCGGCGATGCTGTGGTAGGCGGAGAGGTCAGCGACGCACGGCCCGTCGACGGTAGGGAGCTTGCCCTTTGTGTCGATCGGCGTGGGCGACGGACGACAGATGTCCATGCCGGCTTGGTCCAAGATGTCGACAACGTACTGCTGCTGACAAAGGAAGAAGCCCGCCGAAGTACGCATGACACGGATGTCGAGGTAGAAGTGGAGAGGGCCGAGGTCCTTCATGGAGAACTCCACGATGAGCTGGGCGACGACGTGGCGAAGAGCGGCGGCAGACGACGCGGTGAGGACGATGTCGTCGACGTAGAGGAGAAGGAGCGCAGTGTCACAGCTGCGACGACGAGTGAAGACCAATAAGTCGGAGCGCGTGGCGACGAAGCAGATGGACTTGAGGAAGCCGGCGAATCAAAGAAACCATGCACACGACGCCTGCTTCAAGCCATAGAGTGACTTGGAGAGGCGGCAAACGTGGTGTGGTTTGTCAGCGTCGACGAAGCCAGCTGGCTGAAGACAAAAGACCTCCTCGTCCAACCTACCGTGGAGGAACGCATTGGACACGTCAAGCTGGTGAACCGGCCAGCCGCGAGAGGCAGCCAGAGTGAGCACCGTGCGGATGGTGGCGGGTTTGACGACTGGCGAGAAGGTTTCTCTGAAGTCCATGCCAGCGCGCTGGCGGAAGCCGCGCATGACCCAGTGGGCCTTGTAGCGCTCGAGAGAGCCGTCGGCGTTGAGCTTGTGCTTGAACACCCATTTGCCGGTGATGAGGTTGGCACCGGGAGGACGGCGCACTAGCTCGCACATGCGGTTGCGCACGAGAGCGCCGTACTCCTCGCGCATGGCAGCGAGCCAATGGGGGTCACAGAGGGCGACGCGTACCAAAGTAGGGGCCGGCGAGAGCGCGCCGGGCGTGCTCGTAGTGACGGCGAGACTGTAGTGGTAGCGTGGATTCGGGCGGAAGACGCCGGTCTGGGCGCGCATGACCATCCACCAAGGAGGAGCCGGCGGGGCAGCCGGAGGGGCGGGTGTAGGCGAGGGTGGCGACGAAGAGCTCGGCAGCCTGTGGTGCAAGAGCTTGCGCCCGAGCCGTTAACCGACAGATCAGCGCCGCCACGTGGCTGCATGGTGGAGGCGCTGGACGGGGAATCCACGAGGCTGTCCGATGGAGAGCCAGCGGCAGATCCTAAACGCACGGTGCGCACGCGCGGGGCATGCACGGGAGAGCCGCCCGATGGCGATCCAGGGGCCATGTTCGAAGGGGAACATGGCACACTATCACAGAGGCGCCGCGGGAGCATGGGGACCTGCAAAACTGGCGAAGCAAAAGCAGGTGGTGGTGGAGCGGCGGGGTTAACTGCGGGTGGTGACGCGAAGGGGAAGACCGTCTCATGAAACTAGACATGACAAGAGGTGATCACACGATGGGTGGTGGGATCGAAACACCGGTAGCCACGATGGTCAGACGGGTAGCCGAGGAAGATGCACGCGACAGAGCGGTGATCAAGCTTATGCTTCGCTGTTGAGGCGGGCTTGGGATAACACAAACACCCAAAGACGCGGAGGAGGGATCGTAGTCAGGAGCAACGCCAAGAAGCAGCTCAGGAGGCATGCGGGCGCGCCGGAATGGCACGGCCGGCGGTTAATGAGATAGGTGGTTGTGTTGAGGGCCTCGACCCAGAAGCGAGTAGGCATGGAAGCATGAAATAATAGAGCACGCACACTGTCATTGAGCGTTTGTAGAACGCGTTCGGCCTTTCCGTTTTGTTGGCTGGTGTAAGAACAGGAGAGGCGAAGATGAGTGCCATGAGTAGGGAGGAGTCTGCAGCGCTGTCGAACTCACACCCGTTGTCAGTTTGGTGCCAGGATACGGGAAGCTGAAATTGCGTTTTGACATAGGCATAGAAATCGGCAAAACATGAAGAACTTCCGACTTGTGTTTGAAAGGGAACGTCCAAACGTAGTGGGTATAGTCATCAAGCACTACTAAGTAAAATTGAAAGCCAGATATGCTGACAACTGGAAATGTCCATACATCAAGATGCAAAACATGAAAGGGAAACATGCTAATGCTGGTAGATTTGCTAAAAGTTACACGTGTGTGCTTGCCAAAACGGCATGCATGACACGAGTGCGGCATGGACTTGCTGAAGTCAAGGTGATCGGCAGCCAAGCGAAGCGAAGCATGCCCGAGCCGCTGGTGCCATATGGTGGAGTCGGCGAGGCGGGCAAAGGCAGAGCGAGATGGGAGCGTCGGGCGGCCAACCGAGTACAGATCGCCGTCGGAGTCACATCGGAAGATCACCGCCCTAGTTCGAAGGTCCTATACAGAGAAGCCAAAGGCGTCAATTCGACAGAAACGGGGTTATCACGACAGATTTGACGAACAGAGAGCAAGTTGGTAATGAGAGAAGGGGAGACCAGAACGTTGCGAAGTTGCACAGGGGACGCGCCCTCGATGAGAGCACCATCACTGACGTGGGTGATCGGTAGATGGGCACCACTGCCAACGACAATGTGAGAAGGAGAATGAGATGGCTGAAGTGAGTGGAGATTACTAGGTGAGCTGGACATGTGGGACGACGCTCCTGAGTCGAGATACCACTCCGAGGCGGTACCGGACGAGGAGGGCCCTGATGTGGCACTGTGGAGCGCGTCCTACAGCGACTGCATGTCCCACGGCTGCAGTGGTGGTGTGGTGGACGAACTGGCGCCTGGGGAGCCGTAGAGAGGAGGCAGGCCGCCAGGAGCGCCGTATCCAGGAGGGAGAGCGCCGGGCGCGCCGTAGCCGTACGGGGCAGGAGCTGCGAGCATGGCCTGTTGATGAGGCGTGCCAGGACGAGGCCCGAGAACGCCAGTGCCTGGGGCGCACCAGGGCATGGGCCAGGCCTGGATGTGGCCAGTCCAAGAGTTGGCGCCAGGAGCCGGCGTGGGGTAGGCAAGTGGGCACGGCATCGGAGGCGTTGGGGAGGCAGGGGCGCCGCCGTTGCCACGGCCGCGGCGACGCTGGCCACGACCACGGCCCCGTGTGTTGTCGTTGGCGGGTGCTGGGGGAGGCGGTGCCGGAGTCGAAGGAGAGTTGCGCCCAGCGAAGAGGGGGTGCACGGACTGCTGGCGAGCAGCGTGCTTAGCACAATGCTCCTCCAATAGAAGGAAGGAGCGCACTTGGAGAAACGACGGGAGCGGGACCTGAGAGGTGATGTGCGGGATGGCAGAATGGTACTGGCAGCTGAGACCACGAAGGAGGTGAAAAAACTGCCGTGATTCGGTCACCTGCTGGCCCAGATCACGGGGTTGATCGGCGAAGGTCTTGAGCTTGGTGCAGTACTGCATCACCGTCATGTCGCCCTATACTTGATGAGATCATCTCCCCAAAGCAGAGTGCTTTTGTGCCAGGCAGGATGATAACTGATAGCATGTTAGCTGCATTTGAGTGCATACATCATACTATTCAGCAAGAGAAGGACCCTACGAGAAGCTTTTGTGCATATAAATTAGACCTGTCAAAGGCATATGATCGGGTTGACTGAGTTTTCTTGAAACGGACGATGCAAAAGTTGGGTTTCGCTGACCGATGGCTGAACTGGATTATGACTTGCAGCACCTCAGTTAGATACACTATCAAATTTAATGGCACCCTCTTGGATTCGTTCACCCCGTCGCGTGGGCTTCGTCAAGGTGACCCCCTCTCCCCATTTTTATTCCTGTTTATTGCAGATGGGCTTTCTGCTCTGTTGAAGGATGGAGAGGAACTATTCACATCTTTGAAGGTGTGTCGACGGGCTCCTGGCATCTCCCACCTTTTGTTCGCCAATGACACCCTCTTATTTTTTAAGGCAGACCCGCAACAAGCTAATGGGTACACTCAATAATCACAACTTATGAAGGTGCCACAGGGCAACTCATCAACCCAACTAAATGCAGTATTATGGTTGGTAGAGCATGCTCAGAGAATGGCCAAAACAGTGTAAGAGCACAGTTGCAGGTTCAACTCTCAACTTTTGAGGAGAAATATCGGGGCTCCCAACTACTGATTGCAGAATGTCAAAAGGTAAATGTCAGAATCTACAAGCCCACTTGACAAAAAGAATTATTGCTTGGAGAGATACTTTATCCTTGGCAGGCAAGGAAACGATGATCAAAGCAGCCGCACAAGCTATACCCACTTATGTGATGGGCGTGTTCAAGATTCCCATGTCTGTTTGTGATGATCTTAACAGGATGGTGTGTAAATTTGGTGGGGGTCATCGGAGGGGAAGCGAAAAACACACCGGCAAGCTTGGCCAAAAATTCACAGGCATAAGTTGTGTGGTGGACTGGGCTTTCGAGATTTCATGGTGTTCAATCAGTCCCTGCTGGCTAGGCAGGCTTGGAGGTTATTAACTAAACCTAACAGTCTTTGTGCGTGGGTTCTTAAAGCCCGCTACTATACCGAGGGAAGGATCGAGGATACTGTATTTACTGGTAATGCATAGGTGACTTGGCAATCCAGCCAGTACGGCCTCGACCTTTTGAAGAAAGGGCTTATATGGCGGGTGAGCAGCGGTACGCAAATCCGCATCGGGCGGGATAGGGTGGCTGCCTAGAGAACCATCTGGCCAACTTATCACGCCCCAGGGGATGTGCCGATATTTTCTTCCGGTCGACGTTCTGGTCGACGTCGACACCATCACGAGCATAAAGACTTCCCCTCATGTTGGGCGCAAATGGGGCCTGGAAGGTTGATGTTCTCCGCCAATATTTTCTTCCGGTCGACGTCGACACCAGCACGAGCATAAAGACTTCCCCTCATGCCTCGGGCGATGTTCTGGCATGGGCCCCGGAGAAATCTGGCGTCTTCTCCGTCCATTCAGCATACTGCTTTGAACGAGCGTGAACGTCCACTAGCAAACGCATCGAGCATGGCACTAGATGGTCGTCGCGCCATCTGAAAGACCATATGGGGTGCCCTACTCCCCCAAAGGTATGAGTCTTTGCATGGAGGCTAGTGTCTAATTCTCTCACTACTTGGGCAAATAAGTTTATGCGTAAACTAGAGCTTAATGATCTTTTTCCCCTGTGTGGTGTGGAATGCGAGGATGGCTTCCACGCTATATGCAGATGCCCTCAAGCTAGGGACCTATGGAGAGCTATGACAACGGATTGGACCCTTCTAGACATCGACGAGGTTCGCAACACAAGGCCAGAATGGCTTCTCGGCGTGCTCGATCAACTACCTGAAATTAGCCGCATGGTGTTGTTGATGATTCTTTGGCATATTTGGCACGTCAGAAATAAGATCACACATGACAAAGCTCTGCCGCCAACGGAGTCTTCCAGATGCTTCCTTCAAAGCTACATAAACTCTTTGTTGTGCATCAAGCAATATCCGCTGGTGATAGTATACGCCTTGCAAAGGGCCATTTCAGACCACACACCACTACTGGTCGATTCTGGGGAAGCGACTCACGTGGGAAACAAAAATATTTTCTCTTTCGAATTAAGTTGGTTTGAGAGAGAAGGATTAATGGATCTCATTGCTACATAATGGGCCAGGGAATCCGGTGGGTCATCTAATGTAGATAGGTGGCAAAACAAGATTAGACACTTGCGCCAATCCTTTAGAGGCTGGGCCAAGAATCAAAGTGGCATTTACAAAGTGGAAAAAGAGAGGCTTATTCAATTAATTAATGAGTTAGATGTCAAAGCAGACTCTACAGTTCTTAATATGTTAGATAGAAATATTAAGATTGAGGCTGAGAAGAAGTTGCAAACCCTTCTGAGAGAGGAGGAGATGAAATGGGCCCTTCGAGCAAAGGTGACGAAGGTGGTCCATGGAGATGATAACACACAATTCTTTCACATGATTGCGAACGGAAAGCATAGGAAGAAAAAAATGCAACTTGAACAGGACGATGGTACAATTGTAGGACATGAGAACCTAAAATTGTACATCTCTGAGTACTATAAGATACTCTTTGGTGCACTCGATGAGAATTTGGTTTCTCTGGATGAAAGCACAACAGGCGACATTCCTCACCCCAGTTTAGATGAGAATGAGTTATTATCTGGCCCGTTTACAGAGAAAGAGGTGTTTAACGCAATAGCACAGATGAAACAAAATAAGGCACCGGGACCGGATGGGTTTCTTTTGGAATTCTATAAAAAAATGTTGACATATTATAAAAGGTGATCTTCTACCTATGTTCCATGATTTGTTCAATGGTCAGTTACAGCTTTTCCACCTTAACTTTGGAACAATAATGTTGTTGCCAAAGAAGGTGGAGGCTATCCGCATTGAGCAGTTCAGACCGACATGTCTGCTCAATGTCAGTTTCAATTTTTTTACAAAGGTTGGCACGAATAGATTGACACAAATAGCACATTCGGTAGTCCAACCCACTGAGACAGCTTTCATGCCTGGAAGACACATACTAGAAGGGGTAGTCGTCCTGCATGAAACGTTGCACGAAATTCATACAAAGAAACTCATCGGGGTTATGTTTAAGGTGTATTTTGAGAAGGCGTATGATAAGGTCAAATGGCCATTTCTTCAACAGGCCTTATGTATGAAGGGGTTCAACGAATCCTTAAGGTATCAGGTGGATGCCTTCATTCAGAGAGGTAGTGTTGGGATTAATGTTAATGATGACATAGGTCATTATTTTCAGACTCATAAAGGATTGAGACGGGGAGACACCATGTCTCTAGTCTTGTTCAACATAGTAGCAGATATTATGGCAAACCTTATTGGTCGGGCTAAAGAGAATGGCCAAGTAGGAGGACTAGTCCCACACATTGTAGAGGGGGGGGGTGTCCATACTACAATACGTGGATGACACAATCATATTCATGGAACACGATATCGCAAAAGCTAGGAATATGAAGCTGGTACTTTGCCTATTTGAACAATTGTCTGGACTAAAAATAAATTTTAACAAAAGTGAATTGTTTTGTTTTGGGAGAGCAAAAGAGGAACAAGACGCTTACATGCAACTATTCAGATGTGAAATGGGATCATTGCCATTTAGTTACTAGGAATTCCCATTCATCATAAACGACTGACGAACAGGGAATGGAAATGTATTGAAGATAGATTCGAAAAAAGACTAGGTTGCTGGAAGGGCAAGCTAATGTCTTATGGAGGACGGATGGTGTTGATAAACTCGGTTTTAACAAGCCTATCGATGTCCCTGCTATCTTTCTTTGAAGTACCGATAGGTGTACGGAAAGGACTAGACTTTTATCGATCTCGTTCCTTCTGGCAATGTGATGAAGCTAAGAAGAAATATAGATTGGCAAAGTAGGATATTATATCTAGACCACTAGTAGAAAAAGGCCCATTTGTCCCAGTTCCAGAGGCCCATTTGTCCCGGTTCTGGAACCGGGACTAAAGGGTCGGGACTAAAGCCCAAAACCTTTAGTCCCGGTTTGCTTACGAACCGGGACCAAAGGCCCTCCACGTGGCCGCTGCGGGGAGCCCAGGCAGGAGGACCTTTAGTACCGGTTTGTAACACCAACCGGGACCAAAAGGCATCCACGCGTCAGCATCTGGCAGGAGCTGGGTTTTTTTTTTGAAGGGGGGGGGGGGTTTAGGGGGTTTTGTAGGGTTAATTTAGGAGTTCATATTGTGTTAGCTAGCTAATAGATGGAAGTGTCCTCTCTTTCTCCGTGCTTGGTCGATGCTAGCTACTATAGAGAGAACTCGACACGCTAGCTAGTAAGCAAATGAAGGAACCATTAAGTACACAAGATCGTCATGAGCATATACAGAGAGAAGTGATCGACCTCTCTTTCTCCAAGAGATTGGTCGAACAACAAGTTTTCGTATATCTATCCGACGGTACTACATATATACAATATAACATCTTTTACAATCCCTAACATCATGTACCTAAGATCCAATCACAAATTCGAATGGTATTCTCCGTCTTTAGGTATGACGTGGTCAAGAAAGAATCCCGCCAATTCCTCTTGAATTGCTCGTATGCGATCATGTGGTAGGAGTTCATCCCGCATCTGCCAGATCTAATTTAAAGAAGGGGGTCAATACATGCATATATATGAATAAAACTCAACACAATTGATGGTAATATATAAAATAAAATTGTGAATATTATTTACGTACTTCAAATTGTTTGTCAGAGAAGCCCCGCTCAGAGGCCGAGTGGCGAATGAACTCGCATACGTAGTATGCACATAAAGAAGTCCCTTCTTTCGGGTACAAGCACTTTACGAGAATAGAGTTCAATCAAACTGATAAGCAAGCATGTTAATGATATATTGATGAAAATTTGAATCAATTAGAGATGCGCGGAACTAGCTAGTACTACTTACTTTGGGGTGCGTAAATCACAACTCTTTGTTTAGACCGGGAACCTTTCGGGTGAACTTCTTCCAAACCCTGCCAGGCAAAGAAAATGATTACTTGATATCAGGAAATTAACGAAAGTTGCATGTCGATATGGTCCCGGTATTGACTGAACTTACTTCTTGAGCATTGCAGGCATGTCCGCATAATTCTCGGGATCTTTACGTCTCGAGTCTAAGACAGTTACTAATGCCCCGTCAAGCTTAATGGATAGCAGAATAAAGTGGAAACTGCGCACGCATATATAACTCATCAATTACATTACTTAACCTCAAGTAAGCGAAACCGAGTATACAGAGAAGACAACAACACTCACTTGAAGTTGTAAGGAAAGAGTATTTCCCTTTTGTTTTGATGTATAAGGAACGACTTTAGCAAGTTCTCCTTGGTCTCTTTGATTGAGTTTCGTACCGTCCATTCATTTACGGCATCTGGGCTAAGGAACCCAACGTTGAAGATTCCTAGTTTTTTGCATTCGACATCTTCAATCTGCATAATATAGTGAGGATAATTATATATACATGCAATGAACGAGCTGAGCTAGAGACTTAACTATAGAAGTAATACTTACAGACAGTAGGCAATCATGAGTTGTTTGTCGAGGGCCAGTTGATTGTATAACTGAAATAACTCCACAAATTCAACAGGCATCACGGGAAGTCCAATGAATTCGTGCTCTGGTTTCACTGCCATATACATAGTGTCTCTCCTAGACTCCCTGCAGGTTTTCATGTACCACTCATGCAATTTGTACATCATCGTTGTTAGAGGAGGATGATCAGGTTTGACGAGAGGCTTCCCGTGCATGTATTCATATTCTTCTTTTGTTACCTCGGCCGTTTGATAAATTACATCATCCCCCAAGTAATCACCAGGATTGGTACCGGGCACCATCCCCAGATGATTTGGGACGATATCGCTAGACACCTTGAGCGGGGGGCACGATTGCTTCTCCTGTTCGCCGAGCTGGGGAATTGTTTTCCCACTTCTTCGTTCTGCTAACCTTGCATCACTAGAAGTACTTCCCGACCGCCGCGCTTCTTCATATGTCTTTTTAATAATCCGGACATAGTTGGAATCCGGTGGAAGCGGTGGTGGTCGCTTCAGGGCATCGATAGTGCGCTTCACTTTCACCAGATCTAGCTTCTCCTTCGGAGGTGGAGTTTTCTTTGCAAAATGGGCCCTCAATTGGTCCTGACATATCTCCTCGTTTTCTGACTCGGTCCTCTCATATCGTAACTTCTCCAGAGGCTTGAGAGATGGACCGTATTTGTATTCCCTCCCGCCTCTGCTTGTACTGCTAGCCGCCGGAGCGGCGGCGTCTCTCTTCCGTCGTTGCTTACGAGGCGGAGAAGGAGGCGGAGTGCTCCGACGCGCCGGAGGAGCCGGAGCGGCGGCGTGTGTCTTCCGCCGTTGCCGACGAGGCTGAGGAGGAGGCGGACTGCTCCGACGCGCCGGAGTAGGCGAAGGAGGAGGCGGAGTGCCCTCACGCATCGGTGGAGCCGGAGAAGGAGGCGGGGTGCCCTGATCACTCGCCGGAGGAGGAGGAGGAGGAGGAGGCGGAGTGCCCTGACTCGCCGGCGGATGAGGAGGAGGAGGCGGAGGCGTCCAGTTTGGAAGCTTGATGTACTCCTTCTGCCATAGACATGTACTCCTCAAGGCACGAACCAGCCGATTCTCCCCTTCACCTGTAGAGTGGTCAAGCTCGAGCTCCTCAAATCCCTCCATTACTTCATCGACCATCACAACAGCATAGCCATGTGGAATCGGACGGTAGTGAAAAGTTCTGTTGGGTTGAGGAGGTGCAACAGAGCCGACAGCCGCCTTGAAAGCGAGGTTCCGGTATTTCGTCATAAGCTCGCAATGTTGAGCCTCCGTGATAGTATCCACGGGGTAGCTAGGAGACGTGCAGTCAGGCTGAACGGGCTCCGTGGAAGCGACGCTGCTTCTCCGTTGAGATGGCGGAGTAGCTTCTGGGGTAGCTTCGTGCCTCTGAGATGGTTGGCCGGCAGCTCGCTGGCTCTCAGCTTCCTCTAGCTTTTGTAGTCTTGCATTGAGCTTCTGAATTTCGCTCAGCTCCGCTTTCCTCTTTCTCTCCCGGCTTCTGTAACCGCCTGCGTCGGGAAACCCAACCTTCCACGGAACGGAGGCTGGTGTGCCTCGTGTTCGTCTAGGGTGCTCAGCATTCCCTAGGGCCTCAGTCAGCTCGTCCTTCTCTCTGTCGGGAATGAACGTCCCTTCCTGCGCTGCGGTGATATACTCCTGAAGCTTCGTGACGGGTATTGCAAGTTGCTCGTCCGTCCAACGGCGCTTCCCTGTTTCAGGGTCCAAAGTTCCCGCAACTCCGAAGAACCAAGTCCTTGAACGGTCTGGCCAGTTCAATGTCTGTGGTACGACCCCTTTAGCTTTCAGGTCATTCTCAGCTTTGTCCCACAACGGCCGGGCTTTGAGGTAGCCACCTGACCCCGTGTGATGGTGATACTGCTTCTTTGCAGCGTTGTTCTTGTTTGTCTCTGACATTTTCTTACTCTTGTCCGATGTCTTGTAGGCCACAAATGCGGGCCAGTGATCTCTTATCTTCTCAAATCGGCTGGTGAATTCTGGAGTCTTCCCTTTGTCGACAAACTTTGATTTCAACTCATTCTTCCACCTCCTTAATAGATCTGCCATCTTCTTAAGAGCACACGCCTTGACCAGTGGCTCTATAACTGGCTTATTCGGATCCTCCTCCGGCGGTAGGGTGAAATTTGCCTTCAGCAAGGTCCAAAGATCATCTTTCTGTCTATCGATGACATAATCACCTTCAGGGACGCCGTCCTTAGGCTTATTCCATTGCTTGATGCTGATCGGGATGTTGTCCCTAACAATAGCTCCGCACTGAGCAGAAAATGCGTCCTTGGTCCGCTTGGGTTCAATCGGATGGCCATCATGCGCGAGTGCTGTGATCGTGAACCTTTCATCCTTGCGCAACCTCTTCTTCGGGCCTCGTCTCGTTACCGAAGTTTGGCTCGATCCGGAGGGCTATAAAAGAAGAAAGAAGAGTTAATATATGTACATACCAAAACAATTAATGCATCAATTAGCTAGTCAGCACAGGCTTAATTAATATATATACCTCGCCGGACTTTGCAACAGCTCCCTCCTCCGTTCGGTCACCGGAGCCGTCATCATGGTCTCCTTCTTCCTCCGGCATTCGGTCACCGGAGCCATCATGATCATGTCCTTCCTCCTCCATTGTTCGATCACCGGAGCCATCATCCTCTCCTTCCAGACCATCGGTGTCGTTGAGAAACGACAAGATATCACGTCCGCCGAGGATTATGTCCCCCAACAACTGTTCTTGTTTTTCGTCTCTTTGTTCCATAGTTTCTACAAATATTACAACATGGCAATTAATATACAAACATGAATGTCCGACGTCCGGACCGCCTCTCTCATGAATGTCCGTCGTCCGGACCGCCTCTCTCATGAATGTCAAACAAGGGATTCTCTTAACCTTTAAGGGATTTAATTAACAAAATGGCGCCATTCTGAATGTGCAGAAAATGGTCCATATTTTTCCTGATCTCATCTACCCTTCTATATGTCACGTTGTCTAGTGTCAAAGGATTCAAGAAAACCATGGCTTCATCATTAGCCGGAAGTAACACGCGCATAATGGTACGAAGCTCTCCAAAATTGTTTTGGAACGGAGTCCCGGATAGGATAATTAATTAGCTTTTTGGTACGAAGTACAGCAAGAGCCTTCCGAATATCGCTATTTGGAAGGCCTTTGCTGAAATTCGTACCAAAAAGCGAATTATTCTATCCGGAACTCCGTTCCAAAACAACTTTGAAGAGCTTCGTAGCATCATACGCATGTTACTTCCGGCTAATGATGAAGCCATGTATTTCTTCAATACTTTGACAGACAACGTGACATATAGAAGAATATATATATAGATGAGATCAGAAAAAAATTGGATCAACTTGTGCACATCCATAATGGGGGCATTCTTGATAAATCTATGTTACCGGAGTTTTCTTCATTTAACTTGGTAAATTTGGGTGGCCTCGACAATGCTTCTAGGGTTTGGGGTGGCCTCGAGAGTTTATCGGGTAGGGACGGGAGGGGGTAGGAGATCGAGAACGCTCTTTCTTCTAGGGTTTGGATGGCCTCGAGAGTTTATCGGGTAGGGACGGGAGGGGGTAGGAGATCGACAACGCTCTTTCTTCTAGGGTTTGGGTGTCCTCGAGAGTTTATCGGGTAGGGACAGGAGGGGGTAGGAGATCGACAACGCTCTTTCTTCTAGGGTTTGGGTGGCCTCGAGAGTTTATCGGGTAGGGACGGGAGGGGGTAGGAGATCGACAACTCTCTTTCTTCTAGGGTTTGGGTGGCCTCGAGAGTTTATCGGGTAGGGGCGAGAGGGGGTAGGAGATCGAAACGCTCTTTCTTCTAGGGTTTGTGTGGCCTCGAGAGTTTATCGGGTAGGGACGGGAGGGGGTAGGAGATCGACAACGCTCTTTCTTCTAGGGTTTGGGTGGCCTCGAGAGTTTATCGGGTAGGGGAGGGAGGGGGTAGGAGCCGCTCTAAAATGCTAACGGGGGGTGCTCCTGTGGTCTAAAATCGGTCTATTCATGATAGAAAATCTGAAAAAAATACATACAAAACATCTAAAAACATCTGAAAAATTCTGAAAAAAATACATCTATGATCCCTTAGAAAAAAATGTTATCGGGAAGGGGGTATATCGACAATGCTTTTTTTCTAGGGTTTGGGTGGCCTCGAGAGTTGGTCGCCCGGTATATCGAGAGGGGGGTGAACATTTTACCTTAGTAACTTAGAAAAAAATGTTATTGGGGAGGGGGTATATCGACAACGCTTTTTTTCTAGGGTTTGGGTGGCCTCGAGTGCTGGTCGCCCGGTATATCGAGAGGGGGGTGAACATTTTACCTTAGTAACTTAGAAAAAAAATGTTATCGGGGAGGGGGTATATCGACCCCCCCCCCCTCATGTCGAAGTTATCGGGGAGGGGGTATATCGACAACGACATACATACATGGAAAAAATGCTATCCATCTATACATACATAGCAACATACATATATACATGGAAAAAAATGCTATGAAAAAAATAGCGGGGGCGGCCGGCGACGGCGACGGCAGCGGCTCAGAGCGGGGGCGGCCGGCGAGGGCGACGGCGGGGGTGGCGAGGGCGTCGGCGACGGCGGGGGCGGCGAGGGCGTCGGCGAGGGCGACGGTGGGGGCGGGCCGGGGCAGGGGCGTGGCCGGGCGCGCTCGGGGGCAGCGGACGGCGTCGGCTGGCGAGGGCGACGGCGGGGGCGGCGCGCGAGGGAGCCGACGACGGCGTCGGCTGGCGAGGGCGACGGCGGGGGCGGCGCACGAGGGAGCCGGAGACGACGGCGACGGTGGGGGCGGGCCGGGGCGCAGGGGCGCGGCCGGGCGCGCTCGGGGGCGGCGGACGGCGACGGCATGGGCGGCGGACGGCGACGGCATGGGCGGCGGACGGCGTCAGCGTGGGCTCGGGGGCGGGCAGGGGGACGGGCGGCGGCGACGGCGTCGGGGCAGCCTGGCGGCGTCGAGGAGGTCGGCGTCGTCGGGGGGAACTGCGAGATGAAAATGAAAATTTTCACAAGTGCTGCTTATATACACACAGCATTGGTCCCGGTTGGCCTTGCAAAACGGCGTGGTGGGAGTTTAGTCCCACCTCGCTAGTTGAGAGAGTGCCGCACCTGGTTATAAGGCGCGGTGCGCCAGAGCCTTCGAGCACCTCTCTAAAGCTGGCTTACGGGCCTAACCACTCTGTATCTGCCTGTGGGCCTACTGGGCCTTCTGCGGGCCTGAATCCTGGCCCAACTGGCTGGTTGGGTTTCTAGTCGTATTCAGGCCGTGGTGACCCAGTAGGCGGCATTTTTTTAATTATTTTTTCAGTTTTTTGTTTTGTTTTTTGCATTATTTATTTCTTTTGTTTTTTGCTTTATTTTTTTAATTCTTTTTGCTGTTAGGTCACAAAAATTATAAACTTTCTGTTAGTGCCATTAGTTTTCAAATTTGAAAAATTTAAATTTGAATTCTTTTAAATTTGTGTGAATCACTAGTTTGTGAATAACTTTACTATAAAAATAGATTTTTGAGTGATTCTTTTTCTTGCTATTTAATATTACTGTGTTTTATCATTATATTCAATTTGGTAATTTTTAGGTTATTTTAAATGTCCGTTTTAATCAAAAATAGATTTTGTTATTTTAGTTTGCTATTAAAGTTTCTAACAAAAAAATTCTTTATGAAAATTCTTTTTGCTATTAATGTTTTGAACAAAAAATACTTTGATAATTTTAGTTGCATAAATTTTATATAATTTTAGTTTCAAAAATAATAGAGGTTTATAGAATTTTAGTTTCAAAAATATCTGTTTTTTGAGCTAAATGACCCTGAAATTGAAAAGCACTTCAAATGAACTCTGAAAATGTTGAAAGTTGGCATGGTATCATCATTTCATCCACATAGCATGTTATAAAAAGTTGAGAGGGTTACGGCGAAAACTGGATGCACTTCGTGTACAAAATGGACAATCTCTTTCAAAGTATCAGGGTTTCGGACGAAAACTCATCTGTTACAAAGGGATTTCATTTTTTGAACTTATTTGAACTCCAGACTTTTTGCGTGTTCAAAATGCACCATTGAAAGCCACATCATCAATTTTCAACCCTTTCTGACTTCATTTGGTATTTTTCATGCATTTGCTGATTTTTTTGAGCTAAATGACCCTGAAATTAAAAAGCACTACAAATGAACTCTGAAAAGGTTGAAAGTTGGCATGGTATCATCATTTCACCCACATAGCATGTTATAAAAAGTTGAGAGGGTTACGGCAAAAACTGGATGCACTTCGTGTACAAAACGGACAATCTCTTTCGAAGTATCAGGGTTTCAAACGAAAACTCATCTGTTACAAAGGGATTTCATTTTTTTGAACTTATTGGAACTCCAGATTTTTTGTGTGTTCAAAATGCACCATTCAAAGCCACATCATCAATTTTCAACCCTTTCTGACTTCATTTGGTATTTTTCATGCATTTACTGATTTTTTTTGAGCTAAATGACCATGAAATTGAAAAGCACTACAAATGAACTCTGAAAAGGTTAAAAGTTGGCATGGTATCATCATTTCACCCACATAGCATGTTATAAAAAGTTTTGAGGGTTACGGCAAAAACTGGATGCACTTCGTGTACAAAACGGACAATCTCTTTCGAAGTATCAGGGTTTCGGAGGAAAACTCATCTGTTACAAAGGGATTTCATTTTTTTGAACTTATTTGAACTCCAGACTTTTTGTGTGTTCAAAATGCACCATTCAAAGCCACATCATCAATTTTCAACCCTTTCTGACTTCATTTGGTATTTTTCATGCATTTACTGATTTTTTTGAGATAAATGACCCTGAAATTGAAAAGCACTACAAATGAACTCTGAAAAGGTTGAAAGTTGGCATGGTATCATCATTTCACCCACATAGCATGTTATAAAAAGTTGAGAGCACTGCTCCGGGTGTTTGGAGCGCAGAATATTCTTGTGTTCATCAACATACGGGGTCACCAAGGTAGAATTCTGTAGAACTGTGTTGTGTGCTTGAGACCAAGAATGCCCGTCCCTACATATTATTGAGTCCGCTCCTAGCGTGCCTTTTCCAGTCAGTCTCCCCTCATACCGTGATTGAGGGAGACCAATCTTCTTAAGGTCAGGAATGAAGTCAACACAAAACCCAATGACATTCTCTGTTTGATGGCCCATGGAGATGCTTGCTTCTGGCTTAGCGTGGTTATGAACATATTTCTTTAAGACTCCCATGAACCTCTCAAAGGGGAACATATTGTGTAGAAATACAGGGCTTAGAATGACAATCTCGTCGACTAGATGAACTAGGACGTGCGTCATGATATTGAAGAAGGACGGTGGGAACACCAGCTCGAAACTAACAAGACATTGCACCAAATCACTCCTTAACCTTGGCAGGATTTCTGGATCGATCACCTTCTGAGAGATTGCATTGAGGAATGCACATAGCTTCACAATGGCTAATCGAACGTTTTCCGGTAGAAGCCCCCTCAATGCAACCGGAAGCAGTTGCGTCATAATCACGTGGTAGTCATGAGACTTTAGGTTCTGGAACTTTTTCTCTGCCATATTTATTATTCCCTTTATATTCGACGAGAATCCAGACGGGACCTTCATACTGAGCAGGCATTCAAAGAAGATTTCCTTCTCTTCTTTGGTAAGAGCGTAGCTGGCAGGACCTTCATACTACTTTGGATGCATGCCGTCTTTTTCATGCACACGTTGCTGTTCCTCCCGTGCCTCCGGTGTATCTTTTGTCTTCCCATACACTCCCAAGAAGCCTAGCAGGTTCACGCAAAGATTCTTCGTCACGTGCATCACGTCGATTGCAGAGCGGACCTCTAGGTCTTTCCAATAGGGTAGGTCCCAAAATATAGATTTCTTCTTCCACATGGGTGCGCGTCCCGCATCGTCAGTCGGAACAGATAGTCCGACAGGACCCTTTCCAAAGATTACTTGTAAATCATTGACCATATCAAGTATGTGATCACCAGTACGGAGGGCGGGCTTCTTCCGGTGATCTGCCTCACCTTTGAAATGCTTTCCTTTCTTTCGACATTGATGGTTGGTCGGAAGAAATCAACGATGCCCCAGGTACACATTCTTCCTGCATTTGTCCAAATATATACCGTCGGTGTCATCTAAACAGTGTGTGCATGCGTGGTATCCCTTGTTTGTCTGTCCTGAAAGGTTACTGAGAGCAGGCCAATCGTTGATGGTTACAAACAGCAACGCATGTAGGTCAAATTCCTCCTGTTCGTTCTCATCCCACACACGTACACCTCTTCCATTCCATAGCTGTAAAAGTTCATCAACTAATGGCCTTAGGTACACATCAATGTCATTGCCGGGTTGCTTAGGGCCTTGGATGAGCACTGGCATCATAATGAACTTCCGCTTAATGCACAACCAAGGAGGAAGGTTATACATACATAGAGTCACAGGCCATGTGCTATGCTTGCTGCTCTGATCCCCAAAAGGATTAAGGCCATCTGCACTTAAACCAAACCATACGTTCCTCGGGTCACCTGTAAAGTCGCTCCACTTTCTCTCGATCTTTCTCCACTGCGACCCGTCAGCGGGTGCTCTCAACTTCCCATCTTTCTTACGGTCTTTTATGTGCCATTGCATCAACTCGGCATGCTTTTTGTTTCTGAACAGACGTTTCAACCGTGGTATTATAGGAGCATACCACATCACCTTGGCAGAAACCCTCTTCCCGGTGCGCTGGCCCTCAACATCACCAGGGTCATCTCTTCTGATCTTATACCGCAATGCACCGCATACCGGGCATGCGTTCCAATCCTCGTACGCACCGCGGTAGAGGATGCAATCATTAGGGCATGCATGTATCTTCTGCACCTCCAATCCTAGAGGGCATAGAACCTTCTTTGCTTCATACGTACTGCCGGGCAATTCGTTATCCTTTGGAAGCTTCTTCTTCATTATTTTCAGTAGCGAACTAAAACCCTTGTCAGATAAACCATTCTCTGCCTTCCATTGCAGCAATTCCAGTGTGGTACCGAGCTTTCTGTTGTCATCTTCGCAATTTGGGTACAACCCTTTTTTGTGATCCTCTAACATGCGATCGAACTTCAACTTCTCCCTTTCACTTTCGCATTCTCTCTGTGCATCAACAATGACCCAGCGAAGATCATCATCGGGCACATCGTCTGGTTCCTCTTGATCTTCAGCTTCCCCCATTGCAGCATCGCTGTATTCAGGGGGCGGGTAGTTGTCATCATCCTCTTCTTCTTCGTTGTCTTCCATCATAACCCCTCTTTCTCCGTGCTTCGTCCAAACATTATAGTGTGGCATAAAACCCTTCTCAAGCAGGTGGAAGTGAAGGGTTTTAGAGTTGGAGAAAGCCTTCGTATTCTCACAGACAGTACATGGACAATGCATAAAACCATTCTGCTTGTTTGCCTCAGCCGCTTCGAGAAAATTATGCAGGCCCTTAATATACTCGGAGGTGCGTCGGTCACCGTACATCCATTGCCGGTTCATCTGCGTGCGTTGTATAATAAAGTGTATTAAAAATCAAATTAATAGAAATTTATCATCACAGTAAAGCCAAAGTACAGTAGTGACCAAAATAAATACATAACGTTCATACATAGTTCTCATTATTGAACAACATATAGCTCTCTAGAGCATCTAATTAAAACATACATTAAAACTATAAAATTTAAATGCAACAACAAATGCGATCATAACCGCAACAAATACATAGTTCTCATTATTGAACAACATATAGCTCTCTGAAGTCAAACCTAGCGGCCTTGCAATGATAAGTAGTCCAGTCTAAGAAGTGTTGTGATAATAAAAAATACAAGCGAAAAAAATTGTTCCATTCGAATACTCTGCTGCGAGAAAGAGGTACATCTTATTAATCAGAGACTGGCTGTTGGGGATAGAACCCCAACCCTTGTATTACATTGCAGCGAATGTGACTGAGGGCACCTAGTTCTCCATGCGGATGATGCAGCGAATGCCCTCCCCCTTGGCCATGAGGTCAAAGGCCTTGTTGATCTCCGAGAACGGTACGCTGTGCGTGATGAACTTCTCCACCTCCAGTTCATGAGGATAATAGCAGGCATGAGCATTGAGTTCTTCGCCATGTCGCTTTTCGATGTATGGTGACTTTGGAAATGGGGTGGCATCCAACATATCTCAAGTCGTCGCGACCATCGATCAAGCTATGTCAAAACTGTGTACCTTCTTCATGTACATCTCCACAACATCGGGCAGATCAGTGCACGGCTTGAAGTTACCAAAGAAGGCACCCTTGAGAGTTCTCTCGTTCAGGAAGTTCATTGGGTGGGTCTTGAATTCGGCGTCCTTGTGCGGCACACCGACCAGCACAGCGACACCCCAACCCTGTATACAGATAAAAGATTTAATGTAATGATTCCATCTAAGAGAGAGGAGACGATGCAAATGATCATATTTTAAGTGGATGACTGATGTCTTGAAAAGTCATACATCATGAACACATTCAAATGCTTGTATCATAGCACTGATATTGCCGGTGCATTCAATACTGCGGTCAACTCCGGCGTTCGTCATCTCAGCGAGTACCTAAAGCATCATATCATAAAGTTGTATGTTATGGTCGTGAAGCATAACGAATACTACTTCGCCTAATGTGAAGAAACAAACCTCTTGAACTGGCTTGCTGTGGTCTTTCGGGTTCACAAATTCTGTGCAACCAAATTTTCGAGCTGAACATTGATAAAATAGAAACATTAGTGGTAACTTCTCAAAACAACAAAATAAACTCAAGATTTGGTAAAATCAGGAGTGTTATATTTACCTTCTTCAAATCTGTTGGCGTTCAGGTCAACACCAATGATCCTTGATGCTCCTGCAATCCTTGCACCTTCTGCTGCCTAAATATATAAATACAAATATGAAGGGCAAATATATAGATGCATACCGATAGCAATTGTAGGACAATCCAGAGAAGAGTCAGGAAACTTACAGCAAGGCCAACTGCTCCTAGCCCAAATATCGCCACCGTCGAACCCTTGGGCGGTTTTGCAACATTAATGGACGCACCGAGACCTACAAAAAGAATGACGACTCAGCATCACAAGATAAGATGCTGGCATAACAAGAATACTACAACAACAATACAAGTCAACTTACCAGTGGAAATACCACAGCTAAGAACACAGACTTTATCAAGGGGAGCCTCAGGGTTGATCTTGGCAACACAACCAACATGCATGACAGTATACTCACTGAAGGTTGAAGTCCCTACGAAATGGTAAATCGGCTTCCCGTCAATAGAGAAGCGGGACTTGCCATCGCCGATCATCACACCTCTGTCAGTGTTGATCCTGAGCAGATCACACATGTTGCTCTCTGGAGACTTGCAATGTGGGCATTCCTTACACTCCCCAGTGAACACAGGGAGGACATGATCACCAGGGGCAACCTCAGTCACACCCTGTCCAACACTCTCCACTATGCTGTTGACATTAGTAAGTTAAGTGACGTGCGACAGATAAATTTGGCTAGAAAATCTATATAAAAGGAAGATACATGCAACATGGTCTTATGATTGATTGCTTCACATGCTTTGTCTTTAGGATCACATAAACATATTGTACTACGTTGACATATCCTTTCTCAACAAACAATTAGCATAACTGAAAGCAAGTACACCAAAGAAGGTAGGTAGTTCAAAAAGCATACCCTCCAGCTTCGTGACCGAAGACCCGAGGGAAGACGGGAGTCTGCCCCTAACCATCGGAAGCCACAGAGGGACAAGTCAATGAAACATTTGGTGTGCGATGTAATTTACTTGACGAGAAGCAAATGGCATGCATACCTTGGCCTCCCAGTAGTAGACATCTGTGTGGCAGAGGGAGGTGAAGAGGATCTTGATGCGCACCTCCATGGCCTGCGGCGGCGCCACCTCCACCTCCTCCATTGACAGCGGCTTCCCAGCCTCCCATGCCACCGCCGCTGCAACAACGGATCCAATGGAAGGTCATCAAACTGAGACGTAGAGTATCTACTCGCAAGCTCATATGCTCTCCTAGATAAACCTTACATTCGAAAACATAAAAAAATATCTGATTTTTTTGTGGCAAACCGGAGCGCATGCCAAAATTCATCACGAAATCACATTGGTGGAAGGCGTGAAAAAATAAAGAAAATTGATGCTCTGAAAAATGGTACTTACAAACGTATTTTAGAGCTCTAATTTTGTTAAGGATTTCAATCCTATAAAATCCTATGGAATTACTTTGAATCAAAGGTGCCCTAAACAGAAGATATTACTAGACATGCAAGCACCTTCCACTTCCAGTGAGGCATAAAACCAAAAGCTCGCCAATCTCCATGAAAATATTGTTTGAGAAGAATAAGAAGAAACGGAGGATAAAGAAGGGCGGACAGACCTTTGCACTTGATCGTCTTCCCTGCGGTCGCCGTTTCTCTTTCAACTCAAAAATAACCCCCCCCCCCCCCCCCCCCCCCCCCCCCCCCCCCTCCAATCTCCAGTCAATAGTTTCACCGGATCAAATCCGTGGGCAATGAGCTACATATATATGTTCCTGTCAGGGTCTTAATAATAAAATGAAGAATGGAGGAGGTGGAAAGGTATCGTACGTGGACAGGTGTGTGCTGAGCCTGAGATGGAAATTGTTTGGGGAATTCCAGAGGCGCGCGCATGTGGAAAGAAGAGAGCAGGTGTCGCTTCTAGATCCCATGTTCTTTACTTTTCCCCTTTTTAAGTGGCCCAATTGCTTCTCAGCGTGCTAGCCATTTCTGTTTTGTTGGGGAGTGAGCCTAGCTCAACTGGTTGGGGGAGTGGATGTACAAGCCCAACACCTGAGTTCGAATCCTCACGGAGGCGAATTTGGGTTTCTATTTATTCTTGAGGACCAGGCTCTCCTGATACTCACGCATTTATTGAGGACTAGGCTTGGTGTATAACCAAGACGAAAAATCCTAGTACTCATACTTAAAAGGCTGTGTGCATCCCTAGTTGGTGCAGAGGCCGGGGAAGTGAAATTCTCCCCCATTTTCCGGGCGGCAGCAGGGGAACCCTAGCCCCCGCCCCGCGCCCACCTCCTACACCATCTCCTCCCCTCGCCGCCGCCAGAAGGCGCCGCCGGGCAAAGCCCGGTGTGCGTCGGCGGCGGCGGGGCCCTTCTTCCCCTCCCGGCGTGCGGCTGTAGCGCGAGATGCGGCGGCGCGGTGGAGTCTTGATGCTGATGCGGCGAGGGCGCGTCGGGCGGCGCGGCGGCCAGACGGCGGAGTGAGCGGGCGGCCAGGCCGTGGCAGCTGCGCGAGGGGTTGGCTCCGGGGCGGCGGCGCGGGCATGGATCCATCGCGGATCTGGTCCTGCAGGCGCGGTCTCGGCCTCCCATGCTCGGCCGGCGGGTCTCGGTGGCCGTGTGGGTGGCAGGAAGGTGGTGGGCGTCGGCTGCGGCGGCGGTTCTCGCTGGATGCTGGTGGCCATGGTGATGCTCGTCCTCGACCCCGATCTACTCCGATCTGCAGCGGATCCGGCCCCTGATGGCTTCTCGCTGTTCTTGGGTGCTGGCCTTGCAGATCCGGTGGCTGGAAGGGTTCCGGGGGAATCCCTTGGCCGGCGCGGCGGCCACTCCGAAGGCAGCGCCTTTGGGTGTTGCACCCCTTGTTGGAGGCTTCGGAGAGGACCCCCTTCCTTCCACCCCTCCCAGGAGCTCAGGTGAAAACCTCAGATCCCCTTGTTCCAAGCGACGACGACACCGCGGTGGCGTGCTCCTTCTTGAAGGCATTGCTCGGGGGCTGCTCAAGCGGCGGTGGAGGTGTCGGCGGTTCGGTGTCGGCGCATTTTGGCCAGCTTCATCTTGGAGGCTGCGGTGACGTCGGTGGCGCTCGTCTGGTGGAGCAACTGCCAGTTGCAGTTTGCGTCATCAGGCTCGGGATGCTCCGGGGAAAACCCTAGATCTAGGTCTTCCTGGATCGGACGATGATGGCGTTTTATCGCTTTCCCTCCTGGGGGCATCGTTTTGGAGCAAGTGCTGGCTGGAGGGATGGTGGAGCGGTGCTTCATCTCACACATTGATGGCGGCGGATACCGGCGGCATGGCGCTGTGGAGACTCGGCGTCCGATGCGTGGAGATGGACTCGCGCAGGAGGAGGTAGCTGTCTGGCATCATGGTGATGTCGATGGCAGAGTGGCTAGACAAGGTAGAAGCATCAATATCTGCTCTGAAGACGGACCGGTGGAAGATGGCGGCGACAGCACACGAGTGCGTCTGACCGGTTTGTGCCCCAGACCCGGTATGTGGCTCGGCTGGAGCTTCCGGCTTTTGATGTTAGGCTTAGGTGAGTGGTCTGGGTAGTGGCCCAGCTAGCATCCCTTCATCATATGGATAGGAGTAGCGGCACTTTTTGCCAAGATGGTGGATTTAGGCATATTGTTATAATACTTTGTAAGGTCCTCGAGAATAATCAATAAAGTGGCCGTATGCATCTCCCACATGCAGAGGCCGGGGGTCATCCTCCTTTTTAAAAAAAAAATTCTATTTTGTTTACTCGTCCGCAAGCAAAGACACCGCATCTGTCAGTACAAGATGGACTTCTTCGCAGAACAGCATATACCCCCCACATACACATAAAATAGAAGATGTCAGCAACATGCAAACTAATTTAAGTTTAAATAAAAAAACATTGCTCTCAACCCGAGTGGAATACTGGACTTTTGTCTCCTGCCCACAACTCCAGCAGTTCCGGCGTCCCTAAATAAACTATCAGAAAGTTGAGGCAAAAATAACCCTCCAACGGCTCCCTTAAATAGATATAAACCAGGTTATATTTACGGCATTCCGTATAATTGCCCCCAACGCCTGTGTGCGCTGCCGCCACGCCTCATCACTTCCGCCACCGTTGCCACGCCTCCCAGCGCCGTGTCACTAACATGCGGGCCCAGCCTCATTTAATCTTTACCTAATAATAAAGCGCTTATCGCTTCTGGTCGTACGTCATCTAATTTACCCTCGAAGTTGGCAAAAATTACCCACCAATGCCATCCGTAAGTGGAAAAAACGATTCACTTTTTTTTTCTTTTACAAATCAGCCGTTCGTACTCATTCAATAGGAGTCTATGCTCACCTATGTTGCATGTACGCACCTATCCCACTGGTTAGACGCTTGGTCGTCATTGGGCCGGCCTTCATTTCTTTTTTGTTCTTTCTTACATTCAGTTTTTCTTTCTTTTGATTTTATTTCGAAAATACTCCGAATATTTCTATTATAAAAATACCTTATATGCAAAATTTTAAAAAAATGTTAATCATGCATGAAAGAAATGTTAAACTTCACTAGAAAGAATATTTCCCTTGTTATACAAACAAATGGGTAGTGTGTATGGAAAACAAAATTAGGAAAGTAATAATGTATGTTTATGTTTTTTGAAAAAAGTTAAGGATACATTGAAAAAATGTTAAATGTGTATAAAAAATGTTTTTGATGTACACAAAAACAAAATTAGGAAAGTAACAATGTAACTTTTTTTTTAAAAGTGAAGGATACATTGATTTTTTTTTTAAATGTGTATAAAAAATCTTTCTGATGTAAACAAAAAATATAAAATGTGTATGGAACTATGTAGACATGATAAATTATAAGTTTTCAAAAATATTAATCGTGTATATGAACAATGTTAAACATGTATATAAAAAATCATCATGATGTATACTGGAAATGTAGAATGCATATAGAAAAAGTAGACATAAAAGACTATACGTTTAAAAAAATGTTGACCATGAAATTGGAATATGTTAAATGTGTACATCTAAATGTTTTTGATGTATACAAAAATGTACAATGTTAATGGAGAATGTGGACATAAAAAATATTGTACTAAATGTTAACTATGTATTTTCAAAATATTAATCATGTATTTTCCAGTTGTTAAACGTGTATATAAAAAAACTTTTGGTGTATACAAAAAATGCACAATGTATATAAGAAATGTTGACATAAAAAATATAAGTTATAAAAATGTTAATTATATATTTGGAAAATTTTAAACGTGTATATAAAAATTATAATTGGTGTATAAAAATGTAGAAAGAAAAGGAACAAAAAATATGAAATTGGAAAAGAAACACAAAAAACAAAGAAAGCCAAAACCCGTAAACCAGAAAAATATACCAAAGAAAAGAAGAAAAAACAAGAATGATAAAAACATGCAATCATTAATTACTAAAATGTACTTTGTTATTTTTATCGTACTGCAAGTATTTGTTGGGCATCACCGAGGAGGAGCGGCAACAAATGCGTAATAAGATACCTCCAACTAGGTAGATATTTTTGTTGTCTAATAAGTTAAAAACATCTTAAGTACACTTTAAAAATCATCCCATTTTTATTGTTTCTACACAACACCACTTAACATGTTATTTTTCATGCGACATTGTAAAATATTTCAAAGAATTTACTGGTGTCTTGAGAGTGTGTATGGGGGGTGATTTTTTCTTCCCCGTTGCAACGCACGGGCATGTTTGCTAGTAGGAATTAATACGGAAATAGGATTTTGGGGGAATTGACGGAACCGAGAAAAGTATGTGTTAGACACATTCCCCTAAATTATACGGTCATCCCATTAAATGATATTCCGAGATGTTATTTCCAGGAGCTATCAGGCAAATCTAATCAATTCCCAAAAGTCAAGGCATGTTCAAAACAACCCAGCTCCGAACTCCGACGAATTCGCAGGTGGTGCCGGGTCGAACGGTGCTTCATGAATCAGAGGGGAAGGGGTGTCACAGTAGGAAAAACGACAAGCTGCGGTTTTTGGGATCTGCCGAATTGGGAAACGTAGAGTTAGCCTTATCTACAGCAAGATGTCACCGCCAAGTGAGAATACCGGTTCTAGTTTTCCATTTCTCATGAGCTCTCTACTCCATGACGGCATGACCTTAGCCGCCAGAAGCTTCTCCCTGACCTCACGCTCAAGGTGGCCACACGGTCTAGGCCCGTCCGGTTCCCGACCAAAGCCGTGCTTTGGACCGTCTGTCCGGTCCGGTTTGGCTGTTATAGAGATTTGAATGGCGGTCCCTTTCATGACCCGTTTTAGCAATGGAATGTTGTTGTTTAGAACTGACTATTGTTTCTGTCAAGTAATGCAGTAGAACTTATTAATGGTGTGGTTGAGATTTATAGTTTGATTACTTCTGGCCAGGCGACTTCAGGCCTAGGTAAATTGATTCAACTGATGATTTGCTACAGAAATTAAGCAGGTGGTAAACTGCTTCTTCTCAAGGCTTTTTCTTAGTGCTTGTTACCTTTATAGCCTCATGTAGTTACTCAGCGATCTTCTCAAGGATTGGGGGAGCAAGTTGCAGCCAAATGGCTGAATATCATGTTCCCTATAGAAAATGTCAGTAGCCAGTGACCAGATATGTGCTGAGGTGAGGAAGAAACTGAAGAATGACTAGCTATTTGATTGCCTGGTTGTTCGGAGTGTTTAGCAGAGAGAAGAATATGGGACTCAACACACATCGATTATGCTCAAGGCTGGGTGATAATTAAATACAGGTTGCTGGCTCAGCCGAGCAGGATCGTGGGTGTGCCACTACCTCTGGACGTGCAGCACTACTCTACAACTGCTTGCACGATCATGGCTATACCGTATGGCAGGCTATACAAGGGTGCATACGGTATAGAACTACCTAGCCTAACACCCCCCGCAGTCGTGACGTCGGGTCCGGCGATGCAAAGACTGGACCGTAAGTCAGAGGAAACTTCCGATGGCAGCCCCTTGGTCATGATATCCACGAGCTGCTGGCGAGTAGAGATGTGAAGAACACGAAATTCGCCAAGCGCCACGCGTTCACGAATGAAGAGGATGTCCAGCTCGACATGCTTCGTGTGACGGTGATGCACAGGGTTGGCCGACAGGTACACGGCGGATATATTATCGAAGTAGACGAGTGTAGCCTTGTTGACGGAAGTCGAGCGGCGGGTGTCAGGGCAGCCTGCCCAGTCGGCATCCGTGAACGCGCGTAGGTCCAAAGTGCGCGAGGCGCGGAGGTGAAGCCCGAGGGCAGGCGTGCCGCGCACGTACCGCAGCACACGCTTGATCAACCCGAGATGGCACTCGCGGGGATCGTGCATATGCAGGCAGATCTGCTGAACGGCGTATGCAATCTCCGGCCGCGTGATCGTCAAGTACTGCAGGGCACCGGTGATGCTGTGATAGGCGGAGGGGTCAGCGACGCACGGCCCGTCGACGGTAGGGATATTGCCCTTTGTGTCGATCGGCGTGGGCGACGAACGACAGATGTCCATGCCGGCTCGGTCCAAGATGTCGGCAGCGTACTGCTGCTGACAGAGGAAGAAGCCCGCCGAAGTATGCATGACACGAATGTCGAGGAAGAAGTGGAGAGGGCCGAGGTCCTTCATGGAGAACTCCACGATGAGCTGGGCGATGACGTGGCGAAGAGCGGCGGCAGACGACGCGGTGAGGACGATGTCGTCGACGTAGAGGAGAAGGAGCGCAGTGTCGCAGCTGCGACGACGAGAGAAGACCGATAAGTCGGAGCGCGTGGCGACAAAGCCGATGGACTTGAGGAAGCAGGCGAATCAAAGAAACCACGCACGCGACGCCTGCTTCAAGCCATAGAGTGACTTGGAGAGGCGGCAAACGTGGTGTGGTTTGTCAGCGTCGACGAAGCCGGCTGGCTGAAGACAAAAGACCTCCTCATCCAACGTACCGTGGAGGAACGCATTGGACACGTCAAGCTGGTGAACCGGCCAGCCACGAGAGGCAGCCAGAGTGAGCACCGTGCGGATGGTGGCGGGTTTGACGACTGGCGAGAAGGTTTCTCTGAAGTCCATGCCAGCGCGCTGGCGGAAGCCGCGCACGACCCAGCGGGCCTTGTAGCACTCGAGAGAGCCGTCGGCGTTGAGCTTGTGCTTGAACACCCATTTGCCGGTGATGAGGTTGGCACCGGGAGGACAGGGCACTAGCTCACACGTGCGGTTGTGCACGAGAGCGCCGTACTCCTCGCGCATGGCGGCGAGCCAGTGGGGGTCATGGAGGGCGACGCGTACCAAGTAGGGGCCGGCGAGAGCGCGCCGGGCGTGCTCGTAGTGGCGGTGAGACTGTAGTGGTAGCGCGGATTCGGGCGGAAGACGCCGGTCTGGGCGCGCATGACCATCCGCCGAGGAGGAGCCGGCGGGGCAGCCGGAGGGGCAGGTGCAGGCGAGGGTGGCGACGAAGAGCTCGGCAGAGTGGTAGACGAGGCGCCTGTGGTGCAAGAGCTCGCGCCCGAGCCATTGACCGACAGATCAGCGCCGCCACGCGGCTGCATGGTGGAGGCGCTGGACGGGGAATCCACGAGGCTGTCCGGTGGAGAGCCAGCGGCAGATCCTGAACGCACGGTGCGCACGCGCGGGGCACGCACGGGAGAGCCGCCCGATGGCGATCCTGTGGCCATGTTCGAAGGGGAACATGGCACACTATCACAGAGGCGCCGCGGGAGCATGGGGACCTGCAAAACTGGCGAAGCAAAAGCAGGTGGTGGTGGAGCGGCGGGGTTAACTGCGGATGGTGACGCGAAGGGGAAGACCGTCTCATGAAACTGGACATGACAAGAGGTGATCACATGACGGGTGGTGGGATCGAAACACCGGTAGCCACGATGGTCAGACGGATAGCCGAGGAAGATGCACGCGACAGAGCGGTGATCAAGCTTATGCTTCGCTATGGAGGCGAGGTTGGGATAACACAAACACCCGAAGACGCGGAGGAGGGAGTAGTCAGGAGCAACGCCAAGAAGCAGCTCATGAGGCGTGCGTGGCGCGCTGGAATGGCACGGCCGGCGGTTAATGAGATAGGTGGCTGTGTTGAGGGCCTCGACCCAGAAGCGAGTAGGCATGGAAGCATGAAATAATAGAGCACGCACACTGTCATTGAGCGTTTGTAGAACGCGTTCGGCCTTTCCGTTTTGTTGGCTGGTGTAAGAACAGGAGAGGTGAAGATGAGTGCCATGAGTAGGGAGGAGTCGGCAGCGCTGTCGAATTCACACCCGTTGTCAGTTTGGTGCCAGAATACGGGAAGCTGAAATTGCGTTTTGACATAGGCATAGAAATCGGCAAAACAGGAAGAACTTCCGACTTGTGTTTGAAAGGGAACGTCCAAACGTAGTGGGTATAGTCATCAAGCACTACTAAGTAAAATTGAAAGCCAGATATGCTGACAACTGGAAATGTCCATACATCAAGATGCAAAACATGAAAGGGAAACATGCTAATGCTAGTAGATTTTCTAAAAGGTAGGCGTGTGTGCTTGCCAAAACGGCATGCATGACACGAGTGCGGCATGGACTTGCTGAAGTCAAGGTGATCGGCAGCCAAGCGAAGCGAAGCATGCCCGAGCCGCTGGAGCCATATGGTGGAGTCGGCGAGGCCGGCGAAGGCAGAGCGAGATGGGAGCGTCGGGCGGCCAACCGAGTACAGATCGCTGTGGGAGTCACATCGGAGGATCACCGCCCTGGTTCGAAGGTCCTTTACAGAGAAGCCAAAGGCGTCAATTCGACAGAAACGGGGTTATCACGACAGATTTGACGAACAGAGAGCAAGTTGGTAATGAGAGAAGGGGAGACCAGAACATTGCGAAGTTGCACAGGGGACACGCCCTCGATGAGAGCACCATCACTGACGTGGGTGATCGGTAGATGGGCACCACTGCCAACGACAATGTGAGAAGGAGAATGAGATGGACGAAGTGAGTGGAGATTACCAGGTGAGTTGGACATGTGGGACGACGCTCCTGAGTCGAGATACCACTCCGAGGTGGTGCCGGACGAGGAGGGCCCTGATGTGGCACTGTGGAGCGCGGCCTACAACGACTGCATGTCCCACGGCTACAGCGGCGGTGCGGTGGACGAACTGGCGCCTGGGGAGCCGTAGGGAGGAGGCAGGCCGCCAGGAGCGCCGTACCCAGGAGGGAGAGCGCCAGGCGCGCCGTAGCCGTACGGGGCAGGAGCTGCGAGCATGGCCTGTTGATGAGGCGTGCCGGGACGAGGCCCGTGAATGCTGGTGCCGGGGGCGTGCCAGGGCATGGGCCAGGCCTGGATGAGGCCAGTCCAAGAGTTGGCGCCAGGAGCCGGCGCGGGGTAGGCAGGTGGGCACGACGTCGGAGGCGTTGGGGAGGCAGGGGGCACGGCCACGGCGACGCTGGCCACGACCACGGCCCCGTGTGTTGTCGTTGGCGGGTGCTGGGGGAGGCGGTGCCGGAGTCGAAGGAGAGTTGCGCCCAGCAAAGAGGGGGTGCACGGACTGCTGGCGAGCCGCCTGCTTAGCACAATGCTTCTCCAACAGAAGGAAGGAGCGCACTTGGAGAAACGACGGGAGCGGGACCTGAGAGGTGATGTGCGGGATGGAAGAATGGTACTGGCAGTTGAGACCACGGAGGAGGTGAAAAAACTGCCGCGATTCGGTCACCTGCTGGCCCAGATCACGGAGTTGATCGGCGAAGGTCTTGAGCTTGGTGCAGTACTGCATCACCGTCATGTCGCCCTATACTTGATGAGATCATCTCCCCAAAGCAGAGTGCTTTTGTGCCAGGCAGGATGATAACTGATAGCATGTTAGCTGCATTTGAATGCATACATCATACTATTCAGCAAGAGAAGGACCCTACGAGAAGCTTTTGTGCATATAAATTAGACCTGTCAAAGGCATATGATCGGGTTGACTGAGTTTTGTTGGAACGGACGATGCAAAAGTTGGGTTTCGCTGACCGATGGCTGAACTGGATTATGACTTGCGGCACCTCAGTTAGATACACTATCAAATTTAATGGCACCCTCTTGGATTCGTTCACCCTGTCGCGTGGGCTTTGTCAAGGTGACCCCCTCTCCCCATTTTTATTCCTGTTTATTGCAGATGGGCTTTCTGCTCTGTTAAAGGATGGAGAGGAACTATTCACATCTTTGAAGGTGTGTCGACGGGCTCTTGGCATCTCCCACCTTTTGTTCGCCAATGACACCCTCTTGTTTTTTAACGCAGACCCGCAACAAGCTAATGGGTACACTCAATAATCACAACTTATGAAGGTGCCACAGGGCAACTCATCAACCCAACTAAATGCAGTATTATGGTTGGTAGAGCATGCTCAGAGAATGGCCAAAACAGTGTAAGAGCACAGTTGTAGGTTCAACTCTCAACTTTTGAGGAGAAATATCCGGGGCTCCCAACTCCCGATTGCAGAATGTCAAAAGGTAAATGTCAGAATCTACAAGCCCGCTTGACAAAAAGAATTATTGCTTGGAGAGATACTTTATCCTTGGCAGGCAAGGAAACGATGATCAAAGCAGTCGCACAAGCTATACCCACTTATGTGATGAGCGTGTTCAAGATTCCCATGTCTGTTTGTGATGATCTTAACAGGATGGTGTGTAAATTTGGTGGGGGTCATCGGAGGGGAAGCGAAAATACACCGGCAAGTTTGGCCAAAAATTCACAGGCATAAGTTGTGTGGTGGACTGGGCTTTCGAGATTTCATGGTGTTCAATCAGTCCCTGCTGGCTAGGCAGGCTTGGAGGTTATTAACTAAACCTAACAGTCTTTGTGCGCGGGTTCTTAAAGCCTGCTACTATAACGAGGGAAGGATGGAGGATACTGTATTTACTGGTAATGCATAAGTGACTTGGCAATCCATCCAGTACGGCCTCGACCTTCTGAAGAAAGGGCTTATATGGCGGGTGAGCAGCGGTACGCAAATCCGCATCGGGCGGGATAGGGTGGCTGCCTAGAGAACCATCTGGCCAACTTATCACGCCCCAGGGGATGTGCCGATATTTTCTTCCGGTCGACGTTCTGGTCGACGTCGACACCATCACGAGCATAAAGACTTCCCCTCATGTTGGGCGCAAATGGGGCCTGGAAGGTTGATGTTCTCCGCCAATATCTTCTTCCGGTCGACGTCGACACCAGCACGAGCATAAAGACTTCCCCTCATGCCTCGGGCGATGTTCTGGCATGGGCCCCGGAGAAATCTGGCGTCTTCTCCGTCCATTCAGCATACCGCTTTGCCATGAACGAGCGTGAATGTCCACTAGCAAACGCATCGAGCATGGCTCTAGATGGTCGTCGCGCCATCTGGAAGACCATATGGGGGTGCCCTTCTCCCCCAAAGGTATGAGTCTTTGCATGGAGGCTAGTGTCTAATTCTCTCACTACTTGGGCAAATAAATTTATGTGTAAACTAGAGCTTAGTGATCTTTTTCCCCTGTGTGGTGTGGAATGCGAGGATGGCTTCCACGCTATATGCAGATGCCCTCAAGCCAGGGACCTATGGAGAGCTATGACAATGGATTGAACCCTTCTAGACGTCGACAAGGTTCGCAACACAAGGCAAGAATGGCTTCTCGGCGTGCTCGATCAACTACCTGAAATTAGCTGCATGGTGATGTTGATGGTTCTTTGGCATATTTGGCACGTCAGAAATGAGATCACACATGACAAATCTCTGCCGGCGACGGAGTCTTCCAGATGCTTCCTTCAAAGCTACATAAACTCTTTGTTGTGCATCAAGCAATATCCGCTGGTGATAGTACACGCCTTGCAAAGGGCCATTTCAGACCACACACCACTACTGGTCGATTCTGGGGAAGCGACTCATGTGGGAAACAAAAATATTTTCTCTTTCGAATTAAGTTGGTTTGAGAGAGAAGGATTAATGGATCTCATTGCTACATAATGGGCCAGGGAATCCGGTGGGTCATCTAATGTAGATAGGTGGCAAAACAAGATTAGACACTTGCGCCAATTCTTTAGAGGCTGGGCCAAGAATCAAAGTGGCATTTACAAAGTGGAAAAAGAGAGGCTTATTCAATTACTTAATGAGTTAGATGTCAAAGCAGACTCTACAGTTCTTAATATGTTAGATAGAAATATTAAGATTGAGGCTGAGAAGAAGTTGCAAACCCTTCTGAGAGAGGAGGAGATGAAATGGGCCCTTCGAGCAAAGGTGAGGAAGGTGGTCCATGGAGATGATAACACACAATTCTTTCACATGATTGCGAACGGAAAGCATAGGAAGAAAAAAAATGCAACTTGAACAGGACGATGGTACAATTGTAGGACATGAGAACCTAAAATTGTACATCTCTGAGTACTATAAGCAACTCTTTGGGGCACCCGATGAGAATATGGTTTCTCTGGATGAAAGCACAACAGGCGACATTCCTCACCCCAGTTCAGATGAGAATGAGTTATTATCAGGCCTGTTTACAGAGAAAGAGGTGTTTAACGCAATAGCACAGATGAAACAAAATAAGGCACCGGGACCGGATGGGTTTCCGGTGGAATTCTATAAAAAATGTTTACATATTATAAAAGGTGATCTTCTACCTATGTTCCATGATTTGTTCAATGGTCAGTTACATCTTTTCCACCTTAACTTTGGAACAATAACGCTGTTGCCAAAGAAGGTGGAGGTTATCCGCATTGAGCAGTTCAGACCGACATGTCTGCTCAATGTCAGTTTCAATTTTTTTACAAAGGTTGGCACGAATAGATTGACACAAATAGCACATTCGGTAGTCCAACCCACTGAGACAGCTTTCATGCCTGGAAGACACATACTAGAAGGGGTAGTCGTCCTGCATGAAACGTTGCATGAAATTCATACAAAGAAAGTCGTCGGGGTTATATTTAAGGTGTATTTTGAGAAGGCGTATGATAAGGTCAAATGGCCATTTCTTCAACCGGCCTTATGTATGAAGGGGTTCAACGAACCCTTAAGGGATCAGATGGATGCCTTCATTCAGAAAGGTAGTGTTGGGATTAATGTTAATGATGACATAGGTCATTATTTTCAGACTCATAAAGGATTGAGACAGGGAGACACCATGTCTCTAGTCTTGTTCAACATAGTAGCAGATATTATGGCAAACCTTATTGTTCGGGCTAAAGAGAATGGCCAAGTAGGAGGACTAGTCCCACACCTTGTAGAGGGGGGGGGGGTGGTGTCCATACTACAATACGCGGATGACACAATCATATTCATGGAACACGATATCGCAAAAGCTAGGAATATGAAGTTGGTACTTTGCCTATTTGAACAATTGTCTGGACTAAAATTAAATTTTAACAAAAGCGAATTGTTTTGTTTTGGGAGAGCAAAACAGGAACAAGACGCTTACATGCAACTATTCAGATGTGAAATGGGATCATTGCCATTTAGTTACTAGGAATTCCCATTCATCATAGACGACTGACGAACAGGGAATGGAAATGTATTGAAGGTAGATTCGAAAAAAGACTAGGTTGCCGGAAGGGCAAGCTAATGTCTTATGGAGGACGGATGGTGCTGATAAACTCGGTTTTAACAAGCCTGCCGATGTCCCTGCTATCTTTCTTTGAAGTACCGATAGGTGTACGGAAAGGACTAGACTTTTATCGATCTCGTTTCTTCTGGCAATGTGATGAAGCTAAGAAGAAATATAGATTGGCAAAGTGGGATATTATTTGTAGATCCAAGGACCAAGGGAGTCTTGGTATTGAGAATTTAGAAGTGAAGAATAGATGCCTGCTTAGCAAATGGCTATGCAGGCTATCTACGGAGACCGAAGGGATGTGGATACAAATCTTGAGAAATAAGTATTTACAGTCCAAGACTTTGGCCCAGGTTGCTGCTAGACCTAATGACTCACCTTTTTGGAAGGGGTTAATGAAGATGAAGGTAACCGTTTTCCAGCAGGTGAAGTTTTTAGTTGGCAATGGTACCACGGCCAGATTCTGGGAGGACACGTGGCTTGGGGAAATGCCTCTAGCTTTGCAATACCCTACCTTATATAATATTGCACAACGGAAGGAAGATTACGATTGCTAGAGTATTACAGTCGGTACCTCTAAAATTCAGTCGATCACTAGTGGGAGAACGCTGGAATTCCTGGCTGCATTTGGTCAGACGATTGATGAATGTTCAATTATCTGACCAGCCAGATCACGTTCACTGGAAATTAGCTACGAACGGTATTTTCTCAATGAAGTCGATGTACCTGGATTTAATTAACTCTAGGCCTATTTCGATATCTTCGCACATTTGGAAGATTAAAATGCCACTTAGAATTAAAATTTCCATGTGGTTTGTACACAAGGGAGTGGTACTAACCAAAGATAATTTGATAAAACGAAGGGTAGGCAGTCCAAAATGTTATTATTGTGATTAAAATGAAACAATAAGACACCTCTTTCTTGATTGCCCCCTAGCAAAACTGTTAGGGCACACTGTTCATATGGCCTTCAATATTAATCCACCAATGAACATTAATACGATATTCGGAACGTGGCTCAATGGAGTGGACGTAACTATAGCGAATCATATCCGGATTGGAATAACTGCATTATTTTGGGCTATATGGAACACTAGAAATGACGTGATATTTAATAGCAAGATCTTCAATCATTTTTTGCAGGTTATCTACAGAACCACGGCCTGGATCCGTACATAGTCGTTACTCAATCATGCGGACTCCAGGGAGCATATGGCTATTGGGAGCAACCGGTGGGAGACGGTCGCACGGGCTATCTTCAGCCGATTTGGATGGTGAGCTAATAATAGGCTAGGTGTATAGGCATCGTAGCCTACTTTTGGTTTCGCCGGATGTGGCAATTTTTTATCTTTCCTTGCACTTGTTTTTACGTTATTGTGAGCACTTTGCAGATCTAAGACTTTATACTTGAATTTTTAATAATATGATTGCATGCATCGATTGATGCAGAGGCCGGAGGCTCCGTTCCTCCTTCAAAAAAAAAAAATTCAAGCAATTTCCGCAAGAGGACCAAGTCAAAGGGAAGCTGGTGCTTTCACTGGACGGTGTACGCCTTGCTCCAAACCAAGTGAAAAAGCAACATGCGTGTGAAGCAGAGATGCAACGCTGGTCACGACCGCCGGATGGTCGCTGCTAATCGTACTGCTGGGTGTGGCATAGTGCTGCGGGACGGCCATGGTGAAATTATTTCCACAGCATGCCGGCAGCTCTTTGCATGTTATAACGCCCTTGATGCCGAACTAGAGGCATGCAAAGAAGGCCTCGCGCTTGCATTGGAGCGCACGACCTGCCCCATCCAGGTTGAGTTGGACTGCTCGGAAGCAGTGGTGATGCTACATGCCACACATGACCATTGTGAGTGAAATTCAGATGTTAAAAGTTGATAGGGACATCTCAGTTACTCTTATTAGCCGTATCAAAAATAAAGTTACTCATACTCTAGCTGCCTACGGGCATTGTACTCTTCGGACTGCGGTATGGTTAGGAGGAGGTACGGACGAAATTGTAAACTTGTGCAAGGATGATGCACCACCTTAAGTAATGAGATTTTCCTTTCCACCCGAAAAAAAAAAAAAAAAAAAAAAAAAAAAAAAAAAAATCTGCAGCGACTCTAAGACGGCCGACTCTAAGTACTGTATTTTATTTCTTTCCTCTTATTTTGTTTGGTGGCGATGGTTAGGTGATTGAACTTTCAGTTGAGCCTGCCTTTTTACAATTCTGCGTGTAGATGCCACATAGGACTAGGCGGGGATCATTTTTTTTTCGAAACGGTCTAGGCGGGGATCATGAGTGAAACTAGCTATTCCCTAAATAAGAGCCCCTTTGCGCCATAGTCACAATAGTCATTGTCGTGGTTGCGGGTCAAATTTACCTGAGTCTTGATGATCTTTAGTTCTCCTTTGAATTATCCATGGGGCCTTTGATGTTTATGCTCCAGCGGAGAAATGTTCAACCTTCTAGAGGAAACCAGGTTGGCAATGGCGTCGAGTGGAAGGGTTGCTTTCCACAAACAGTGGAAAAGAGGCCTCCAGAATTTTTTCTACATTTTCTTGGACTTTTCCATGTTTCTTTCCAAGTTCGGGTGAATTTTCCTGACTTTTGGGCATTCCTTGCCTATTTTTTTGGTGAACTAGATGATGCCCCGCACGTTGTTGCGGAAATATTTTGCAAAAAATTCCATTGAAATTCACCGCATGAAACATGAATAATTTGAGTAATAATATAAGATCTAAAAGTAATAATACATACTAGTTATTATGTTTGATTATTGTATAGTTGCAAATTATTTATCAAATATGAATAACATAATGAAATGAAAATTCGCATGTATGTTTGCATGTTTACATGAGTATTTTTTCATACATGTGTTGCATGATGTTGTGGTATGCTTGCATGAGTGAAATAAATAGGTTAGTGGGAGTGTGCCTTTTTTGAATGCATGATGTTTTCACGGAAGCGGAAATCATGAAGAGTTCGTTGTAATATGTTACATCGATACAGTCTTCATCATTTCTCCATGCGATTTTCGATTTGATTTAAGGGTTTTTGTGTAATACACAATATGGTGGCACGGTAGTTGGAAATTGTTCCAAACAAGATACTGTGGCGAATTCTATAACAAAGGCTAAGTATGTTGACACTTAAGAAGCGACAAAGAAGTTGTTGAATCATATAGTTCATTCATGAACTTAGTATGGTTCCAAGATGGCTTTGGTCTATGGGACACTATTGCAGATAGTTGCTCCATAGCTCAGTCTAAGGAATCAGGTTTCGACCAATGATTTACACATATGCAAAACCAAGTCCACACAAAATATGAATTTTGTGAAAGCGTGAAAACGCGAGGATATGCAAAGTTACACACGGAGCTGAAGTCGTCAGATCCGTTGGACATCAGGCTATACCACAAGCGAAGCATATTTTACAACAGTATGCCATAGGTGTAAAGTGCATTAGCATTGACTAGATTATTGACTCTAGTGCAAGTGGGAGTCTGTAGGAGATATGCCCTAGAGGCAATAATATATGTTATTGATTATCTCCCTGTTCATAATTAGGTTTATGTTCCATGCTATAACTGCTATGGTTCTCGAGTCTACAATAACCACGAGGCTCGGAGGAAGACTCATATGCACGTGTGGAATAATAAATGGTAAAATGTATTCCTAGTCTGGCCTCTAAGACTGGCTCAAGTATTGCATGATGATCCTGTTTTCCTGATCATGGGCATGGCTATGCCGGCAATTTTGAGGGCACAATGTTAGAAGAACATTTGTGTTGAATTGACCCGAATTGATGTTATGCTACGAGATTCATTCGTCATAAGTTAATGGTTTATAACATAGAGATGGTTAATGTTTGCATGATTCCTTAGACCATGAGAGTATCGAGTTTCTTCATGCTTGCTTCATGAACTTTGGGGTTTGTTAAACGTCATCCGTAAATGGGTGGCTATTACGGCGGCTTACGGGTTCATGGAAAAGTATGTCAAGTAACTTGATAGCTCAAGATTGGGATTTGCTCCTTCGACGATGGAGAGATATCTCTGGGCCCTCTCGGTGTTACGGTATCCATCATCGTCTGGCCAGACACAGGGTGATTTGATCACAGGGATGCCGGAACACGGGAACGAGAAAAGAGAACAATACCGGCAACGAGGTAACTGGCATAGTGGACAAGTTGTTGATCCACGGGGATGCCAACGTTTGTCACCTCGGGTATTTGTAACATATCGCGAAGCAACAGGAATAGCACACGGCAACTGGAGGTTCGCTCGAATATTCATTCGTGTGGGTATAGGGGTCAATATGGGTGTCCACGGCTCCGATGTTGATCATTGATCGGAAGGGGTTCCGGGTCATGTCTATGCTTCACCGAACCTATAGGGTCACACGCTTAAGGGTCATCTGTCTGTTGAATACTAGACAGGGAGTCTGAGAGAAAATCACCGAAAAAGTTTCGGACGCCGGAAAAGTTTCGGACAGCAGAAAAGTTCCGCAGAGAGGTCACCGGATGAGTTCCGGTGAAACTGAAAAGTTGTTTCAGGGGATACCAAAAAGTCAAATTGGTTTTGGCACATGCCTGATAATTCTTGGAGGATGCCAGAATCATTCTGGAAACTTTCTGGAATTTTCCAGGTGAAAACCGGAAATGTTCCGGAGCTGCCGAAACCGCTTCAGATGCTTTTTGCAGATGAAAATCACTTATCCGAAATTGTTGCGGATGGCATTGAAAATTATTTTGGTGGGTACTGCAAATTTTCTAAGCCCACATAAATATTTTCAGTTCGACCAGACGCTGAAAAATGTCGTCGCGAATAGTGAAAGTGTTTTTTGGGATATTTTTGGAAAAGTGCCTTTTGGGATATTTTTCCAAAAGGCTTCTAGAAGGTATGGATGGATGGGGACCACCTTGGGGGGGGGGCCCACAAGGGTTGTGGCCGGCCAAGAAGGGGGCTCCAACTTGGAGCCCCACTTGCCCACTTGCTTTCCCATTTTGCCCTTAGAAAGTGTTTCCTTCATGAGCAAGTTTTGGTATTTTTGAAATGCCCATCCTACCCCTTGGTTTTCCTATAAATAGGAGGTGAGGGGGCTGCCCAAACCTCATTCCTTACTCTCATACACAAGCCATGCATGATCTGGCATTCTCTCTCCCTCCCAGCGAAATAGTTTCGTAGAGCCGAAAGGCTGTCTGGGTTCCGGCAGGAACTAGTTCTGGACGGCGAAGCCCTGCCGGATAGATGACACCGTATGTGTGCAACTTTGTAGAGAGATCGTAGTTTCGGTCTTAGTTCGTGAGTGCCTCCCGAAGGGCTGTCCGTGTGACCGTCCGAGTTTTGGAGGTCCTCCCGAAGGGCTGTCCGAGTGACAGTCCGAGTTTCGGAGGTCCTCCCGAAGGGCTGTCCGCGACACCGTCCGGGGGACTGTCCGACCGCCTCCCGGAGGGCTGTCCGCGGGGCAGATGAGGGTATACATCCTCGCGGTTGGGAGGTTGTAAATCCTAGCTGCGGTGATCTGCACTGCCGTTCGTCATCGACTCTACTTCCGCTGCGCTACGAGTCGGTAACGAAAATGATCAAACCTTGTATGCAGTCTCCATAGTGGTCCTGGGCTGGTGCGTAGGTCGAATTTTTTTTGTTTTCTGCTGCGTTACCCTACATCCATTGCAATCCCATTCCAGCTGGCTATGCTCGTGTCGGGGTTGATGAAGTGATGTCAGGATATCACGAGCTACAACTTGACATTCTTGGAGGTGATGAGGAGAGAACACTAGGAGAGGCCATACATCGTATCATTCTATGGAAAAAGGATTGCATCGTCTTTCCAAGGCCACCGACTCCTCCTCCTCCAAGTCCACCGCCACGTCAGTCGACTCCTCCTCCTCCAAGTCCGGCACCGCGTCAGCCGACTCCTCCTCCAAGTCCGGCACGGCGTCAGCGTCAGCCGACCCCTCCTCCTTCAAGTCCGACACCGCGTCAGCCTAAGCAACAGCGGAAGAGAGAGGCCGCAGCTACGACGGCTAGCGGTACAACAGGCAAGAAATTCAAATATGGTCCAAACCTCAAGCCTCTTCCGAAGTTGCCATACCACCTGACTCCTGAGGAACTCGACATCGCAGTGGATGCCAAAGTGAAGGCCCATTTTGGACCGAAACCGCCCCCGCCGCCAAAGGAGAAAGTACCTGAGCATGTCTCACAACACTTTATTGATATGGCTCAACCGGCTGACAATCAGACGGACTCCGACTATGTGTGGTCTATCAAGAAGTCATATTTGGCAGGACAAAAGGAGTCGAGCTCGAGCTCGAGCCAAGCAGTTGGCAAAAAAAGCGGGAAAACTATTCCCCAGCTGGGAGAACAGGCAATGCAATCGATCCCTCCGCTCATTGTACAAACACCTGTGAGTACCGCCGATCGGCTGGTAATAACCGAAGATTATAAAAGGCAGGCTAAAGAGGCCGGTGTCACTTTTGAACAACTCCTAGGCCTTGAGGAAATCCCCGGGATTAAAGAAGAGGAGGTAAAATACCAATATGTCCGCGGCAAACCTCTGGTCAAGCCTGACGGTGTCAAGCTTCTACCAATGAGAATGTACGATTTGCATACGTGGTACATGCAAGAAACAGCAAATACCAATGAAGAGTCCCTCATGGTGAAAGTCAAGAGAAAGCATTACTTCCATAAAAAAGATGTGTGGATTCATTATTCAGAGTTGTTTCAGTTATTCAATCAAGACGCACTCGACAAATCTATCGTCAGTTGCTATTGTCTGTAAGTGATTTCTTTCTGTAATTTAAGTCTCTAGCTAGCTAGCTGTGCTCTCGTTCATTACCTGTAATTATCCTCACTATATTCTTTTCTGTGGTATTATGCAGAATGAAGATGTATGAAATGAAAAAAGCTGGACGCTATGACATTGGGTTCATTGACCCAAATACGGTTAATCAGGCGATATGAGAAGATCAATATTCGAGAAAAGACACAGAGAGATTCCTGCTAGAGTTTTTGAAGCAACTAAACACCCAACCAGAAATACTACTTCCTTACAACTTCGGGTGAGTGTTACTATATCTTGTACTACAAATTCTATTTTTTGCTTAATTACTAGATGTTAATAAGTGTAGTTGATGAGTTATGCACGTGCCCGCTTATTTATACAAAACGTGTGCGCATGCAGTTACCACTTGATCTCGTTAATCATTGAAGTTAACAAGGCAAAAGTTGAAGTACTGGACTCACTATATAAGAATCCATCCGAATACGCAACCGTGAGGGGGGTGGTCGACAGGTAATTTCAATCATTATCGCACTATGTCGGCCTCTTTACTTCATTTCCTGATATCAAGTAGTTAATGACTCCTTTATTCATTTTCTTTGCCGGCGGGCAGGGCTTGGGCCAAGTTCGTCAAACAGGTCCCAAGCTTCTGAAAACAAAAGCTGACATGGGTGCGACCCAAGGTAATTAAGTAGTACTAGCTAGCTACGTCCGTGCATCTCTTTAATTCTAGTTTCAATACCATTATCATGCTTGATTAATTATTACTTGATTGAATTTTATTCTCGTAAAGTGCATGAAGCAGGAGCAGGGGAATGCTTTATGCGCATACTACGTTTGCGAGAACATTCGCATGATCACATCTGAAAGGAGCAGAAACGGAAGAAATCTTTGGGTACGACGTTTGCCAGAACACTATCCATAATTTTTTTATCATGATCTAGCTAATATATATACACACAACTAATATATTCATCTTGATCTCCTGATTATAGCTGACGGAGATGCGGGGCCAGCTCCTACCAACGGCTCGCGTACGAGCAATTCAAGAGGAAATAACTGGATTTCTGGTCAACCAGGTCATAGATCCAAAGGAGAATACCATTACAAGATCAAAAAGTAATGCCTGCATATATGTAAGGATCCGCAAATTGTAGGAGAAATTGTATATACCAAATTGTATATATATATATATATATGGTCGTCGTACGATAAATTCGATGACATATATATATATATATATATATATATATATATATATATATATATATATATATATATATATATATATATATGATCGGTTCTACGAGAAATTCTATTTATATATATGCACAACGTGTAAAGTATGTAGTAGCGTAATATATGTTTGAAATGAAAAATAATTAAATGGAAAACACAAAATTAAAAGGAAAAATAAACCATAATTAATTCATAAACCCCTAAAGGATTAAAAGGAAAAATAAACCAAAATTAAAAGAATTAAATACTTTTAGTCCCGGTTGGTATTACCGACCGGGACTAAAGGTCCCCCAGCCCACGGCGCCGGCAGGTGCCACGTGGTGGGCCTTTAGTGCCGGGCCGTGTTGAACCGGGATTAAAGGGGGGGGGGGCTTTAGTCCCCACCCTTTAGTGTCGGTTGGAGAACCGGCACTAAAGGCCCTTATGAACCGGCACTATAGGCCGATTCTACACTAGTGATACGAAAAGGACTAGACTTTTATCGATCTCGTTTCTTCTGGCAATGTGATGAAGCTAAGAAGAAATATAGATTGGCAAAGTGGGATATTATTTGTAGATCCAAAGACCAAGGGAGTCTTGGTATTGAGAATTTAGAAGTGAAGAATAGATGTCTGCTTAGCAAATGGCTATGCAGGCTATCTACGGAGACCGGAGGGATGTGGATACAAATCTTGAGAAATAAGTATTTACGGTCCAAGACTTTGGCCCAGGTTGCTGCTAGACCTAATGACTCACCTTTTTGGAAGGGGTTAATGAAGATGAAGGTAACCGTTTTCCAGCAGGTGAAGTTTTTAGTTGGCAATGGTACCACGACCAGATTCTGGGAGGACACGTGGCTTGGGGAAATGCCTCTAGCTTTGCAATACCCTACCTTATATAATATTGCACAACGGAAGAAAGATTACGATTGCTAGAGTATTACAGTCGGTACCTCTAAACATCCAATTCAGCCGATCTCTAGTGGGAGAACGCTGGAATTCCTGGCTGCATTCGGTCAGACGATTGATGAATGTTCAATTATCTGACCAGCCAGATCACGTTCACTGGAAATTAGCTACGAACGGTATTTTCTCAATGAAGTCGATGTACCTAGATTTAATTAACTCTAGGCCTATTTCGATATCTTCGCACATTTGGAAGATTAAAATGCCAATTAGAATTAAAATTTCCATGTGGTTTGTACACAAGGGAGTGGTACTAACCAAAGATAATTTGATAAAACGAAGGGTAGGCAGTCCAAAATGTTATTATTGTGATTAAAATGAAACAATAAGACACCTCTTTCTTGATTGCCCCCTAGCAAAACTGTTAGGGCGCACTGTTCATATGGCCTTCAATATTAATCCACCAACGAACATTAATACGATATTCGGAACGCGGCTCAATGGAGTGGACGTAACTATAGCGAATCATATCCGGATTGGAATAACTGCATTATTTTGGGCTATATGGAACACTAGAAATGACATGATATTTAATGGCAAGATCTTCAATCATTTTTTGCAGGTTATCTACAGAACCACGGCCTGGATCCGTACGTAGTCGTTACTCAATCATGCGGACTCCAGGGAGCATATGGCTATTGGGAGCAACCGGTGGGAGACGGTCGCACGGGCTATCTTCAGCCGATTTGGATGGTGAGCTAATAATAGGCTAGGTGTATAGGCATCGTAGCCTACTTTTGGTTTCGCCGGATGTGGCAATTTTTTATCTTTCCTTGCACTTGTTTTTACGTTATTGTGAGCACTTTGCAGATCTAAGACTTTATACTTGAATTTTTAATAATATGATTGCATGCATCGATTGATGCAGAGGCCGGAGGCTCCGTTCCTCCTTCAAAAAAAAAAATTCAAGCAATTTCCGCAAGAGGACCAAGTCAAAGGGAAGCTGGTGCTTTCACTGGACGGTGTACGCCTTGCTCCAAACCAAGTGAAAAAGCAACATGCGTGTGAAGCAGAGATGCAACGCTGGTCACGACCGCCGGATGGTCGCTGCTAATCGTACTGCTGGGTGTGGCATAGTGCTGCGGGACGGCCATGGTGAAATTATTTCCACAGCATGCCGGCAGCTCTTTGCATGTTATAACGCCCTTGATGCCGAACTAGAGGCATGCAAAGAAGGCCTCGCGCTTGCATTGGAGCGCACGACCTGCCCCATCCAGGTTGAGTTGGACTGCTCGGAAGCAGTGGTGATGCTACATGCCACACATGACCATTGTGAGTGAAATTCAGATGTTAAAAGTTGATAGGGACATCTCAGTTACTCTTATTAGCCGTATCAAAAATAAAGTTACTCATACTCTAGCTGCCTACGGGCATTGTACTCTTCGGACTGCGGTATGGTTAGGAGGAGGTACGGACGAAATTGTAAACTTGTGCAAGGATGATGCACCACCTTAAGTAATGAGATTTTCCTTTCCACCCGCAAAAAAAAAAAAAAAAAAAAAAAAAAAAAAAAAAAAAAAAATCTGCAGCGACTCTAAGACGGCCGACTCTAAGTACTGTATTTTATTTCTTTCCTCTTATTTTGTTTGGTGGCGATGGTTAGGTGATTGAACTTTCAGTTGAGCCTGCCTTTTTACAATTCTGCGTGTAGATGCCACATAGGACTAGGCGGGGATCATTTTTTTTTCGAAACGGTCTAGGCGGGGATCATGAGTGAAACTAGCTATTCCCTAAATAAGAGCCCCTTTGCGCCATAGTCACAATAGTCATTGTCGTGGTTGCGGGTCAAATTTACCTGAGTCTTGATGATCTTTAGTTCTCCTTTGAATTATCCATGGGGCCTTTGATGTTTATGCTCCAGCGGAGAAATGTTCAACCTTCTAGAGGAAACCAGGTTGGCAATGGCGTCGAGTGGAAGGGTTGCTTTCCACAAACAGTGGAAAAGAGGCCTCCAGAATTTTTTCTACATTTTCTTGGACTTTTCCATGTTTCTTTCCAAGTTCGGGTGAATTTTCCTGACTTTTGGGCATTCCTTGCCTATTTTTTTGGTGAACTAGATGATGCCCCGCACGTTGTTGCGGAAATATTTTGCAAAAAATTCCATTGAAATTCACCGCATGAAACATGAATAATTTGAGTAATAATATAAGATCTAAAAGTAATAATACATACTAGTTATTATGTTTGATTATTGTATAGTTGCAAATTATTTATAAAATATGAATAACATAATGAAATGAAAATTCGCATGTATGTTTGCATGCTTACGTGAGTATTTTTTCATACATGTGTTGCATGATGTTGTGGTATGCTTGCATGAGTGAAATAAATAGGTTAGTGGGAGTATGCCTTTTTTGAATGCATGTTGTGTGATGAGGTCGCATGTTTGCATGTTAAGAAAAATAGGTTAGTGGGGCTAGCTATTTAGATATAGAAGATTCTCTGAATTTCTCGAGCATTTCTATAATTTTCCACGGGCTCTTCCGCAATCTTTGACCAACTACAACAAACTTTTTTTTTAGGGAAGCCAACTACAACTATTGGACACAACAAATTAGCAAATAGCTATTACAGACAATTAAGTGGTCGGTGTCACCCTCTCTGTCTTCTCTCTGCATGGTGCACTCAAGTAGGAGAAGAAAAGTCTAGTCATAGAAACGTGACAGTCTCGATAGAGAAACACACGATAGGAAGGTGTGATGTCTGGCCTCCTCGGTAGCACTCCGATGGACTAGCTTCCTTGTCCAGCCTCACATGGTTTGATATGCCTGCACCTCTGGACACACAATAACACAAAACGTGTTTCCATTTCACTATGATTCCCAGTCACGTATTAATCAAATAAATGTGATATCATTCTAGCAATACGAATATAATTTCTATTTCAACTTCCAGGTCTTGCAGAACCACATGGTAGGATAACAATCAATTTATTTATTTTCCGCAAATGACCCACTTCTGCCCCGGATTTAATGCAGCTGACCTGTAAAAGTTTTTAAAGTAATAAGATAACATGCTTGTATGTTGTTTTTTGGCAGGACTTTTGTCTTTCGTGGGTATAAAATATATCATATTACTTTAAAAACTTTTACAGGTAACAGTGAAAAAAAATCTTTTTGAAACTTGGAACTACCAATAAAAAGAAAAATTGGAAATACCAATTTCCATTTCTTTCTAATTCCAGGCTCCATGGAGCTCGGTGCGAAAACGCCACACTCCTTACAATTATCGTCCTATTTCCTAGTTGTTTTCCTTGGACTCACGGGCTAACTGTAACCTCATACTGATCAAACGCGCTCCAGCGCGCGCAAGGGCACCCATGCTAGGGTTTCCACTGCCTCCTTCCGCGCAGCCACCGACCTACCTTGACTCTTGTGGCTTCAGAGCCACGGAGGCGCGGTGGATCCCAATCATTGCCAGCGGAAGTGTTATGTTTTTAGTATTTTTTTTAGTTTTGATAGGGTTTGTGTCGTGCTAAGGAAGGTGAGACGGTAGCGACTTTTTGAAGATGGAATATGGTTCTCTCCATCTAGCCCCTGTCCCAGTGGTGCTTCGGGCACTCATGCTAGGGTTTCCGCTGCCTCCTGCCGCGCAACCATCGGCCTACCTTGACTCATGTGGCTTTAGGGCCACGAAGGCACGGTGGATCCCAGTCATTGCCGGCGGAAGTGCTCTGTTTTTAGTTTTTCTAGTTTTGGTAGGGTTTGTGTCCTGCTAAGGAAGGTGGGAAGGCGGCGACTTTCTGAAGATGGAATAATGGTTCTCTCCGCCTAGCCCCTGTCCCAGTGGTGCTTCTAGCGTCATCGGTGGGCGTGTGGAGGTTTGTGTCTGGTGGATCTCGCGGGATTCGGTCGGTGTTTCTTTTCGGCGACTCCACTTGGATCCAGTCTTCGTTCATCTATGTTCATGTGTCTATAGGTTGGATCATTCTGATCTACGGTTCTATTCATCAACGGAGGTTGCTGTTCTGGTGCTCTGGTTCTCTGGGGCATTAGCACTGCAGCTTCCTGACTGTCTACTACAGCAAGGTTTTCCGAGCTCCGGTGATGGATGGCCGATAATGGCGGCACGGCTTCGGCTCGCTCTAGTGCTTGTAGTCGTCGCTAGGTGGTCTACGGACCTGAAAGTAACTTTTACTTCTGGTGTTCTTTGTACTACCTTGACATTTGGTCAATAGATCGGAAGTTTTTCCCGCAAAAAAGAAAAAGAACTGTAGCCTCATGTGTTGTTTCGCAAAAATAAATGCATGAGGCTTTTAGAGGTCACATATTTCTTCAACAGTTGATTGGCTCTCTCGCTACGCCTACGCTGGTACCACTAGCTCTATCCGAATATAAAGGGTCTAATACATATTTTGAGATATAGTTTTACCATCCGAAAGAGCATGGTGCCACCATGTTTAGTTTTGGTAATTGATGACAGTCCCTATGAACAAATGGTGGAATTGAGTTATATTTAAAGGATTTGTCCAAAAACATTGCTTCAAGACCATTTGTTGGTTTCAAGGTTATTAAAAGAAGTTTATTGCACACATGTCTTGAAGAAGGGGATTGTGTGGACATTTATGTTAACTTGAAGACATCATCTTTATGAAGCGAGAATACAAGATACGAGGTTGATCAAGACTAAGTCAAAGAATGAATCAAGGTGATCAACACACAAAGCGTAGAGGTTGTATCGAGTGGGATGAGGTGATCCCATGGTATGGTAAGTATTGTCCATTACGCTTTATGTACTAATTAACCCAGTCTATGTTAGAGTTTTTTGTGAGGTTAGGTATGTTTTCATGGGTATATATGCATCAAAAATAAGATATCATATATAACCCATAAAGAATGACATCAAGTGGTGATCATCAAGATTGTCATATGTAAGTTCAAGTGGAGCATCATGAAAAAATCACATGCTTAAAGCTTGCCGTCTACTGTGATGACAATAGATATGTGAAGATGTGCCGAAGAAAGGCTCATCCATAATGGAGTACGGCGAAGCAATCTGCTAGTGTTCGTGGACCTGACAGGTAGGAGCTTGTGTTGCACGCAAAGAAGACATCGTTTGTTTGACGTTGCGCCGTCAGCTAGGTAGCTACTGTACTAGCTGGTCTGAAAAATCTGATCCATCCAGAAGATGGGGCTGCTGTCCAACACCCCGGTGCACCACGCCGTGCCGGACGAGTACGTCCTGCCGCCGGAGATGCGCCCCGAAACCGAGGAGCTCGTCGATCCCACCGTCACCCTGCCTGTCATAGACCTCGCCGCCGGCCACCGCCGCCACCTCGTCGTCAACGAGATCATCAAGGCCGGCAAAGAGTTCGGCTTCTTCCAGGCACGCACGCACGCACGCACCACAAGAATTGTTTGTTTATTATATCTGTGCCACTCAGCTATATATTGATTGATTTTGGAGCCAGCCGGCACTCCATGGATGGATGTGTTGTTGCAAACACAGGTTGTGAACCATGGCGTGGGCGAGGAGGTGGTCGGGGCGTTCCGGTCGGCGGCGGCGGAGTTCTTCGCGAAGCCGGCGGAGGAGAAGCTCCCCTACTACTCGGACGACGTGAGCAAACCGTTCCGCGTCGACACCAGCACCACCTACGTCCTCGACCGTAGCCGGTACTGGCGCGACTACCTCCAGCTGCAGTGCTTCCCCGTTGAGAGGTTCTCGCAGGACTGGCCGGCCGCCTTGGTGCCCAGCCTGGCCGCGTACGCCACAGCGGTGCAGACGCTGGCCGGCACGCTGCTGGGGCTCATCGCCGAGGGGCTCGGGCTGGAGGAGAGCTTCTTCGGCGGCGAGCTGAGCGGCGGCGGGACGGTGATGAACGTGAACTGGTACCCGCCGTGCCCGGACCCGAGCCTGACGCTGGGCCTGCTGCCGCACTGCGACCGACCACTCCTGACCGTGCTGTCGCAGGGCGACGTTAGCGGCCTCCAGGCCAAGCACAAGGGGCGGTGGATCGCCGTGCAGCCCGTCCCAAACGCTTTCGTCATCAACTTGGGCCACCTGATGGAGGTCAGAAATGAGCGAGAATCGATCTTCAGTTCCTGATCGGTGATTTGGTATCTAGTGTAACTGCATGCGTGTCGTGCGTTCGTGTGTGGTGTGCAGATCGTGACGAACGGGTTGCTTCAGAGCGTAGAGCACCGCGCAGTGAACAGCTCCAGTGCGGCGAGGCTGTCGGTGGTGACCATCATGTTGCCGGACATGGACTGCCGCATCGAGCCCGCGCCGGCGCTGCTGATGGAGGAGGAGCAGGCCAAGTTCAGGCCGTTCCTCTTCCGGGAGTTCAACGAGGCGTACGCAGCCGCCGCAGCCAATCGGGAGGACGTGCTCCAGCGCTTCAGGATCCACCCTGCGGGTACTGGTACAATGGAGTGACCGCCTACTTGCTTTGGTTCCAGCCATTAACGGCACTGCTTGCTGTGATTCACTTGACAATTAATCTCCAATAAACTTTTCTTAATTTATTTTTAGTTTGGTGGTGTCTTATAAGTTGTTTCTCCTCCCTTCAACCTTTTTGTTTCTGTATGGTAATTCACTGTTTCAGAATATCGTTTTTATTTTTATTAAATCTATAAATATTGGGTTTGTCTAAGGCAAATCTAGACGTGATCTAAGTATAGCACATCCAAGTGACTCAATCAAACATAAGAAGAAAAAAGAAAAAGGAAAAATAAAATATCTGCACGAATCATCAGGTAAAATGACGAAAAAGGGTCTCCCCGCTTTATATATAAAGCAACCATCACCGAACAAGCCAAACCAGCCGATACAAATACACACACGGACACCACACCACACACACCCTAGGTTGGCTACAAGGACGCTGAAAACAACAACACCACCCCAATAAACTCCTAGCAAACATCAGATGAAACACAAAGCACTACTACGAAGTCGTCGGAGCCTCAACCGTGGGAGAACCACCGCGAAGAGGAGAAGCCGTGTATGACGAACAATGGGCTCCAAGGCGGCACCTTCAGCAAGGGAACGGCACCGTAGCGTCGCCACCGCCCGATCCAAGGATTAGGGTTTCCCTCGGAGCACCACGGCGACAGATGAGATGCGCGACGGTGCCATCAAGAAGGGGCCAACGCCAGAACGTCGCCACCGCCGGCCTGTCAAGACAGAACGGATTTTCACCCCGGCCAACACACATCGGCACCGGGTTGGGTTACGGACAATCGTAACGCCGCCATTGAACAATACATCACGGTCAACACGCCGCCCACACGGCCATGGCGACCGGACAGCGCCGGCCGAGCCGCGTGCTCCGCCCATAAGCACCCCGGCTTCCATCAACTGGGCCGCCGACACGGCATCCGAGCCCCACCCTCATCCATGGGTACACCAAACCAATGTAGCCGGCCGGAACGGAGCAGAAGACCCTTCCACCCCAAAGTGACACCTTGGCAGGGTTGATGCCCTCGGCGACCAGATCTGGGCCAGGGGAACTCCAACAGCCACCCGCAGCAGGCGCCAGATGCCACGGAGGGGCACCCTGCCGCCTCCGGCAGGCCTCGCGCGCACCCACGCCGCACCATGTAGCCACCCCAGCCGGACGAGTCCGTAGCTAAAACCGTAGAAGAGGTACGGAGCTCACCCCAAGTCCATCCCAGACGAACCGCCGCCGGAGCATGTCCCGACGTTGTCGCGGGAAGACTAGGCCGACCACGAGGTTGCAGCCACGCCGCTACAAGCCCCACCACACCAAGCCCCGGATGGGCCTCCGCCACCAACCCCCGCGATGCCCTCCACCACCAGGGACCAGATCCGGGAGGATCTGGCCGGAGGCGCGCCGGCCCGCCACCACCAGATCTGGTCTTGCCGCAGCCGCTGCGCCGCAGACGTCTGCCCAGCCGCCGTCATGACGCCACCAGGCGTCCTCGCCGTCATCCTGGAGCTGCGCCGCCGTCCCCGCCGTAGGCCAGCGCCCCCAGACGAGCGGCCACCCCGCGCCGGCCGTGGATCCCGTGTGGAGGGGAAAAGGAGGCCCCGCCGCCGCCCTTGCCGGTCGGGCTTTGCCCAGCGGCACTGCTGGACGGCGGCGAGCGAAGGGGGGCGTGAGAGGAGAAGAGGAGAGGTGGGAGGATACCCCCACCCTCCCCCCCCCCCTGGCGCTCGCGGGAGGGCGAGAGCTCCTTTTTATATTGAGTGATGGCCGGCCATCTTCAAGTAAAATCAATGGTATAGGACTTAGATGTGCAATACTTAAGTCACATCTAGATGTGTTTTAGCAAACCCGCTAAGGAGCATCTACAACTGGACCCCTCATATCCGTCTCAAACGGCCGGGCAGGCCGACCGGTCACTGACCAGTCACAAAAAATCGACCCAGACGGACCTCTCAAACGGGCCTCAAACGCACGGCCTGACCGGCACCCCTCATATCCAGCATGAATATGGGGCGATATGGGGGCTGGCCCGCATCGACCCCAAATATATTCGTCCCAATCCGCTCGCCGGACCAAACCCTAACTACTTCACTCCACTCCCCTTCACTCCCATCCGTCACCCAAGCTCACCTCCGGCGATCTCTGGCCTTCTCCGGCATGGCGGGCAGCGGATCCGAGTCCTTCACCTCCAGATCCGTCGACCACGAGCTCATCCCACGCGGCCCCAAGGAGGAGTTGGCTATACGGCTTGCGTTCTGCCGCTCCTGAGAGGCGGCCGCCCTTCGGCAGCACTCCGACTCGCAACGTCAGGAATCCATTGCATCGGCACAGCCAGTGCCTGAATTTGGTGTCGCTGCCTCACCGGAGGCGGTGCGGTCCGTCTGGCGTCCAAACGCCATGGCGGACGCGTAACCCCTCCATTGGCGCGCCAAGGACACACCTTGGGCGTCCTCGGACGCTAACATGGCACGGCGTGCCCGTCGTGCAAGGCAGCGGGCACAGGAGGCGGCGGAGGCCCAAGCGGCGGTGGACGTTGGAGGGGCGGAGTCGCACTCTCCAGTGCCCCATGCAATGCACGGGTGCGGGTGCCACAACCACGTCGTGCTCGACATCGTCTCCTCCAAGGAAAGATCGGTCATCGACCTGACATCCACCGGCACCGTTCGGCTCACGGGCTCTGACGAGGAAGAGTAGGGCATGTGAGACGGCGGGAGCTCGACTCCCATGAGCCGGCTAGTGTCCCATGTCCTACTCTACCTCGCCGGCGACCGGACCGTCACTGCGCAGCCGGCCGCCGGAGATGGGCACGGCGGAGCCGGACGAGCTCCGCTTAGCATTAGGTTTACGTTGCAAGTAATAATATGGATTTGAGGTTTCTAATATGAGGTGTCCGGTTATAGAATGCATTATTTGAGACGTGACCGGTCATTGTCTGCGGACGCGCCTTGATGTTTGAGGGATAGGATTTGCAAGTTATGGCTGTAGATGCTCTAAATATTACTATTATGCAACATGAAACAAAGTATCCAAAATCCATGAAATTTGAATGTGCCCCAATGCACGAAAAAGGGTTTCCCCGCTTAGTATTACAAAGCAACCAACCGATACAGCCAACAATAAATGATGTGACGGAAGCAGCACAATCACCCCCAATGCAAGCAAGATTATATCCTCCCGGCCCCTTGTGTCTCCCAAATCCATCACACGGGCGAGAGGAGAGCACACCATCTTTGACCATATCCAGCTGATTAAATTAAACCAGCTAGCATCATCTCGCTCTGCGTTGTGGCCACGTACGGCGATGGAGGCCTCAGCATCTGCGTGCCAGCACGGCGTCCGCATCGTGTCTCGGCGAATGGTGCGGCCGGCAAGCGACGGGGAGACGACGGCGAAACCAAAGTCGACTGAGACGACGGTGCACCTCACGCCGTGGGACCTGCAGATGCTCACCGTCGACTACATCCAGATGGGCGTCCTCCTGCCCCGGCCACCGACGCCGACGACGGCAGAGCACATGGTCGACCACCTCGCGCAGTCCTTGGCGCGCGCACTGGCACGTTTCTACCCCTACGCCGGCCGCCTCGCCACCGAGGAACACACCGATACCGGCAAAGGCGTCGTCACCGTTTCGCTGCAATGCACCGGGGACGGCGCCGAGTTCGTCCACGCCGTGGCGGCAGGCACAACCGTCGCCGACGTCGCTGGCTCGCTGCGCATCCCTCGCGTGGCCTGGTCCTTGTTCCCTCTCAACGGGCTGGTCGCCGCCGACGCCGCCGTGGCCAGCGCCAGCGGCTCCCGCGTCCCGGTCCTCGCCGCGCAGGTCACCGAGCTCGCCGACGGCGTGTTCGTGGGCATGTCGCTCAACCATGGCGTCGCGGACGGGACTGCGTTCTGGCACCTGTTCAACACGTGGTCCGAGATGAGCCGCAGCAGCGAGGGCGAGGCGATCACCACGCCGGAGCCCGTGCTGGAGCGGTGGTTCCCGGACGCCTGCCCGGTTCCGGTGCCGCTTCCATTCCCGACGCTCGATCACGCCGTGCGGCGGTTCCATGGCCCACCCGTGGAGGAATGCTTCTTGGCATTCTCCGCGGAGAGCATCAGGTGCCTCAAAGCGAGAGCCAACGCTGAGATATCATCAGGCACGGCGGCGACGGCCACCATTTCGTCGCTGCAGTCCCTGCTCACGCACCTGTGGCTCGCCGTGACCCGCGCCCGGCGCCTCCGGCCGGAGCAGGAGACCTCCTACACGCTGGCGGTCAGTTGTCGGGGTCGAGTGAAGCGCGTGCCGCAGTTATACTCGGGCAACTCCATGGTGCGGTGCGCGACGGCGAAGGTGGCCGCCGGCGAGATCCTGCGCGGTGGTCTGGGTCCGACGGCGTGGCGGCTGAACCGCGCGGTGGCGTCGTGCGATGATGAGGCGGTCCTGGTGGCGTGCAGGTGGCACGTGGAGCCACGGTTCGCGTACCTGGTCGGGTGGTGGGACCCGACGCTGCTGGTGACGGGCAACTCGCCGCGGTTCGACGTGTTCGGTAACGACTTTGGGTGGGGGAGGCCGGTGGCGGCGCGGAGCGGCGGCGGGAACAAGGTTGACGGAAGGGCCACCGTGTACGAGGGGCGCGGAGGTGGCATCGGGATGGAGCTCTGCCTGGCTCCGGAGGCTCTTGCAAGGCTCATCGCGGATGACGACTTCATGGCCGCCGTGGTGCGCCAAGGCCAATAGGGAAAAACTCTGTGCGGCTAGTATCCAAATTCAACATAGGAATCTCTTAGGAATCACTGTGCTTAGTGCTTTTGTATTTTCATTCTTAATAATTGAGGCAACCCCGCGCCAGGGATAGGATCAAGGTTGGATGATTTACTCTATGTTAACCAGTGCTCTAGGACATAGTGACTCCCTACATATATTATATGTCATATGAATTAATTATTACTAACAGTTTACATCTTATTTTATTTATCCCATGCCACTAACGCACTGCTGATGCTGGTGAAACCTTGAGCCCTGACCTATTTTAATCCAATGAGTAAAACCCCTTTTGTTGGAACAAGTTGGTCCCGGAAAATGAAAAATAATTTTAGCTTTCTTAGACTTGTAGACTGGCCTTATCAAGCACCTACCTCCTGGTTCATTTTATCACTTTATTTAGTAAATGCTATGGTAGGGATCATACGTCATTCATCTACATATTTTTGCACCGGTTGAATTCTAAGTCCTCCTTGCGTCTCTGGTGGCAACCTCCACAATGCTGCGATACCCACTCACTGATAACCAAAGCAACTGCTCACATGGCCGGCGCGGGAGAGAGAGCCCGCTTTGACCCGTCGCTGTGGGCGAGTAAGGCCACTTCAAATGCATTGGTCCTAACATGAGGTGCTAAATGCATTAAAATATTTAGCAACTAGTCTCTTCGATGCATAGGTGCTTAGATTTTTTTCGAAATGGCAGTTATCCTCCATTCATTAAGAAGAAAAGAGTTGCTCAGTTAATTAAGGAAAACCGAGCGAAAACCAGATTGCCCAGTTAATTATGGAAAACCGGGCGAAATCGTTACAACCGTTGAGCGAACAAGGGTCAAGCCCACTCTCAAAGACTGAAACACACAGGGCAAAGCCCACCCTTCTCTTGAGGCCGCCGCCTCGACATCCACTGCTCCGATGCGCCCTGCGCACTCAACCGACACCGCCTTCCGAGGCCGCCGCCCCGACATGCCACCGCTCACCCTCGAGCAGCAACGTCGCACGATACAACAGTCCGCAGCCCACACTGCTCAGGACAACCGCACGCAGACCACGAACGTCGCACCACATCCGTGGCCGCCGCCCCGACATGCCACCGCTCACCCTCGAGCAACAACGCCGCACGATACAACAGTCCGTAGCCCACACTGCTCAGGACAACCGCACGCAGACCACGAACGTCGCACCACATCCGGGGCCGCCGCCTCGACATGCCACCGCTCACCCTCGAGCAGCAACGTCGCACGATACAACAGTCCGCAGCCCACACTGCTCAGGACAACCGCACGCAGACCACGAACGTCGCACCACATCCGGGGCCGCCGCCCCGACATGCCACCGCTCACCCTCGAGCAGCAACGCCGCACGATACAACAGTCCGTAGCCCACACTGCTCGGGACAACCGCACGCAGACCACGAACGTCGCACCACATCCGGGGCCGCCGCCCCGACATGCCACCGCTCACCCTCGAGCAGCAACGCCGCACGATACAACAGTCCGCAGCCCACACTGCTCCGGACAACCGCACGCAGACCACGAACGTCGCACCACATCCGGGGCCGCCGCCCCGACATGCCACCGCTCACCCTCGAGCAGCAACGCCGCACGATACAGCAACCCGCAGCCCACACTGCTCAAGACAACCGTGTACGCAGACCACGAACGCCGCACCACATCCGAGGCCGCCGCCCCAACATACCGTCCAACCGCCCCCGCTGGGACGCGTCGACCGAGCCGACAACCTTGCCGCCCCGACAGCTCAAGGTCCTCACCCAAGCCGGAATGACAAGCAGCCCTACCTCCTCGAGCTGTCGCCGCACCGCTGCCCGAGGCCGCCGCCTCGGCTCTCAATAGAAGATCCCGGAGCCGTCGCCCCGGCATACACCGCCCATGAAAACGGAAGAGCGCCACACAACATCCAAAGGCTGAACCTCCAAAGCGACGCCTCCAAGAAGGTTACGACGTAACCACCGCCGCCGCCCACTCCAGAAACTGAAGTTTAGGTTCTCACCCGGAGAGCCCAAGCACATGGAAGGAGAGAGGAAGAACTCTGCGACAACGCCTCCAAGAAGGTCACGACGCCCGCAGGCGCCGACGTCGTCAAAGCTTTCGCCCAAGTCCATCGTCTCCTAACAGTGAGCTTGCAAATCTAAGCACACGTGGATATCCAGATCACCAGAGCCAAACCCGCTGTGTAGAGCACCTCCCGTCGTGAGCCGCCATCGCCCACACGCGACGACCCGCTGCAGCACCCCATGCGACAGAGAGACGAAGCGCTTGCCGGGGTCAGATCCGAGGGCACCGCGTCGAATCCACCGTCCCCGGCCGCTGCAGCAGCCCATGCCGATGCAGCCATCGCCCCGGGGCCGCTGCCCCGGCATCCTTGCCCTGACGCCCGCAGCCGCCGGGCTCGCAGCTCCGAGCATCGCCCGCAACTGAACCCGGCGCCGCCAGCCCCTCCAGCCGAGCCCCCGTCACCGAAGCCGACAGCCACCCACGGCCGAGCACGGACGCCGCCGTCTCGACCAGCACCCAAACCGCCAGCACCACCTCAAGAGGCGCACCGGCAAGCCTGACCCAGGGCCGCCGCCCCGGCCACCTCGCGTTAGGCCGTCGCCCGCGCCGGCCAGATGCAGCTCCTCCGCGCCGCCTCGCCGCTGCCACACCTCTCCCAGCCCCGACCGCAACCCCGAGCCCCTTCACCACCGACGCACGCAGTCCCTGAAGCACATCTCGCCGCCGGCACACTAGGCGACCAGATCCGTCGCCGCCGCATCGAGAAACGGCCCCACCGCCGCCGACGTCGTCCGGGCTTTGCCCGGCGGCGCCCTCCGGCGGCGGTGAGGGGAGAGGAGGAGGGGGGAGGACCCTAGCCGGCCGGAGTTTGGGGCGCTCCGGTGCGGCTGGAAGCCGCACGGGAGCGGGGCGCGGGGGATGGGGTGGGGGTCAAAGGTAGCTGCTTAGATTTGGTTGCTAAGCTTTCTTCATTGAATTGTTTAACAATTAAACTCCTTCATCTATTGATTGGCAGCCACTTTGCATAGGTCCACGTGCTTAGCACCGTTTCCTTCTAGGGTCACCATAATGTTCTCTTTCTTCTTTAATAACTTTGCCACATTACTTTTTTGCCTATGTGGCACCCTTAGCACCTTTACATCATGGAACACTGGGAAGGGCCTAAAAGCTGGAACAACAACCCTTCCTTACTTTCAATTAGATTCATTCATATACTACTCCAGTCTGAAACGAATCCAGCTGCATGTGTGTGTAGCCAAGCCAAGTCTAGCAAAATATCCTCATCCCCTTGCACAGCAGCCACCGGTTAGAGATCTCTCGTCTATGGCGTTCAGACTCGATCCTCCTCGTGGTTCTCGTGGCAACCTCCACAATGCTGTGCAGCTCACTCACTGATAGCCGATCCCTGGCTCGCGTGAAATCTTTGTATGGCTGTTGGATGAGTACGTAACCAGTGGATGTTAGCACTGAAAACACAAGCGACAACTATTGCTAACCTCTCAGCTGGCCCTTCTCAGCTCCCAACTGTCCCCAGACCTATCATGTCTTATCCCAAAAGCCAAGGCTCTTCTGTCTCTTTTCCAGAATGGTTGGTTCATTAGGCCTCCCATGATATACTAGCAATCAGGCAACATTACTGTCTGAAGAAATTCGTCACCTCTTTTTTTTTTAAAAAAATCAGGGCCTACGGGTCACGATTGAGCATTGCACGCCTTCGAATATTGCACACGAGTAAAATAAAGAGGTAATATCATCCAGAGTCATATAACTTGCGCCATATGTTCAGTTTAGTGCTAGAACTTTAAAAATACGGTGTTGTGGTCATCAAACTTGACTTAAGCATGTAGATACGGTAATAGTACGCACATGTAAGTGTATTCATGTGTGTGAACCGACCTGTCAGTGAGTGATAGAATTGGGCATGATTTATTTTTACAGAAGAGACCCTCATTTTTTTTGCGAAAAAGTCAACTACTGCAACGCATTTTTTGCAGAAAACCGCCTGACATTTTTTTTTAAAAAATGTGACAACTGTACTGCCATTATATGCTAAAATTAACAACAAAAATTGGGTCCAACGAGGTACGAACCAGTGCCCAACTGTTTTAACAACGGACGATCTAAACGCTACACCATTCATGTCTGCGTAGTGTCGTCCAACTTTGATAACGAACGTATATGGACTCAAAGGTCACGCATGCGGGCCTTAAATGGGCTGCGAATATTGCAGCCCAGTTTCCACACTCTATTTTTAAAAAGATATTTATAAAACCTGTGTATTACATATTTTTGCACACGTTTTTTAAGATCATTTTAGTAAATATTTAATAAACCTGCGTATTATATAAACCAGTGTGTTATATAAATGTATTATATAAACCTGGACTTCAATTGTGGCTAACATTTCATTTAAATATTTTTTAATACAAGTTAGTAAAAATCATACATAAGTGAATATACATAAATATTTATTAAATGTTTGTATTCATCATTTTGTATAATTTAAATATAAGCCTCAAGTGTATGTATTTGGGATTCATTAAACATAATTATTTAATAAACATTTTCAATGTCCCTATTAACTAAATATATTTTATATAATAGACAGGTTTGTGTTTAAATGTTTTTATTTACTAATCATGATTTGTATGTATAGTATATTTAACACACAAATATTTGGACATACGTTATTACTTATGTTTTACAAATATCTTAAATTTATTTATTACTTACAACTTACTAAATATTTCATATATAATATATAAGTTATATTTAAATGTTTTTATTTACTAATCATTGTCTGTATGTATATTATATATTTTTTGAGACGATGCATATTATATTTAACACATACAAAAAATAGTGCGTGGAAAATGGGCTCCAGTATAGGCAGCCCATTTTAAGCTCCGTATGTGTTTACTTATAAGATTGTTATCGGTTTTGCACCATACAGACCTGGAGGTCGTAGTGGCTTGACCGTCCCACTGTTGAAACAGTTCTTTGCTAAAAAAAAAAAGTTGTTTGCAGGTTCGACACCGGGCGCTCCTTTTTTGTTGTCAAATTTTTAGCATGCAATTGCAGTACTTTAGTCGGATTTACCTGCAATAAAAATAATATGAGGTGGTTTTTTGCAAATATACGTCACGGTGTTTGACCTTTTCTGCAACTAAAAAAATATGTCTGCATACACATGGATATGTGTGCATACACGTACTGTGACCGTATCTGCACGCTTGAGTCAAGTTAGGTGACCACAAAACCATATTTTTAAAGTTCTAGCATCAAACTGAACATACGACGCAAGTTCTGTGACTCCGGGTGATATTACCTGTAAAATAAATTTTGCTACTGGATCTGCCAGTACATGTGGAGGTTCATCATGTGCTTGGTCTAGTTAATCTCCTCAGCTTATGGCCTTGCATTGTAATCGACGCTCTTAGGGTTCCAAGAAAACAGCAACAGAGCCATGCCGTCAAGTCAGTGAAGCAAACATTGGATGCTACCCCGGGATCACCATATCACATGGTACAACACGAAGGAGTTTAGCCAATGTATCACGTGGCACATAGTAAATCCATGGCTCCTCGATTGAGGACCACTTCATGGAAGATGACCTAGAGGCGGTAGATGTTTGTGTCCGCCATGGTGATCTGGAAGATGTTTTTTAGTGTCAGAAAAGCGGGTGTCGAGCCCGGCCAAAAAAGATCCAGAGAAATTGGAAAAATCATTTTTAATAAATATATATTAAAGGGTACTACCTTTGACTTTGACACTGAGTAGTATAGAAAATTTGAAACCGTGTTTGATTTTGCCTCATCAAGTTGACAGGAACGGATTGTGTATTTCTTATGATCAGAGTGTGCATGAACTTCATATTTTTTTTCTCGGTGTTAGGATATATTTCAGAATTAAATTCTTGTTTTTGTGCGACAAAAGAAGAAGAGACGTGTCATTGAGACATGGCCGGGAGATCTTAGCGCACGACCGCCCCCGCGCATGTCACATTGAGTCGAGTTGTGAGATCACGAGCGCCTAATCATCTCGTCCGGCTTGTAATGGCCACATTGAATTATCATGATGCAACACCGTTGCCCCGCTCAAAGCAACAACTGGTGGCTCGTCGAACCATACCTCCCGGTAGTGTCGTTCGCGTGTCGTCTGGTCGTAGCATCTCCATCCTCATTGTCTTCGCTGTAGTGCACACCATCGTCCTTGCAGTATTGTGTCAATCGTTGCAGCACCCACGTACTATGTCAATCGTTGCAGCACCGACATATGCTTGGCTTTCAACAACGTGCGTCACCGGGTCATAGCACCGCCAGCCTCATCGTCGTTCTTGCAGCGCACACTATTGACCTTGCAACACAATGTCAGTCATTGCAGCATACCGGCATGTGCTTGGCTCGTGTTATTGTGAGTGCCATCCTAGCCACCGTCCTCGGCACACGTGTCGTCGTCCTAGTATAACCAGCTAAAATCGTGTGCAACACCACATGAAGGACTTGCAACACCCGCCCAACATAGCCCTAGTCCTTCAATGCACTGCTTGTCGCCATTTACAGCACCACACGAAGGCTTGCAAAACCGGTGCCATCCTCGCCATGCGCCGCCTTCCATGTAACACCATTGCAATCTTTTGAAGTGCCGCTTGTCACCATTTGCAACACCCTGCACCAGCCTTGCATCACCATTGGCCGGCTCGCGGCAGCAACACAACCGTCGTCGGTGTTGCATACAACACCCGACCTATGACGCCGACGCTGGCCTTTGCAGCTCACTGGACCACCATGCAACGGCACAAGACCCCACAAGACTAACCTAGTTGCAAAATGCAATTGCTCATTCAACTACTCAATCAGAAGCTTCTTGCCGTTCAAGTACTACTTTATCACATATTTCTTGCCGTTCTTTTAATGAGAGTGCGACCACAATATTTTCCTTCACTTTCTTTTCTCGCAAGGAATCATGAACTAACACGTGCAAGTAGGATGGTCACACACATAATTCTAGTCGAGTCACATGATTAGAAAGACATGATAAACATTTTTTAATGGCTTGCTCAACACTTATCCCACGCTCACAATCTATCCTTCCCCTCCCCACCCCACCCCACCCCCAACTAAAAAGAGGTAATAAAAAGGATACGAGCTGTATATATAGAAGTCCTATATATGGTCCATAGTCTTAGGACGTCAAACCAAGTGTGGTGTGAATTTAGATTTGCTTCCCTCTTTATCCGGCTTTAGTGTATTTGCGACATTGGAGGAAAACAAATACATGTATTCCCAATCGTGTACTTCCCCTACCGTTCTTGATATTAAATTTTAAGAGTTTGTTGAATCGGAGATCATGTCTACGTCACCGAACAATGAGGCAATGATGCTGGAGTTTAAGGCTATGCCCGATGCAAAGCAAATCACTTCTTTTGTTTCTCAAGTGATCTTGATGCAGCAACAGCAAAAGGAAAATTCTCTTTAGAGCTCACAGAAAAAAAAAACATTGTACGTGCTTTAGCTAGACATCTCCAGCGTTCGAATTCACGACAATGGGTAAGAATTCTTCACAAGATATTATCACACCCTGTTTACTTCTAGCCATTTTTAGAACGGGCATTGCCACAGCGGAAACTTGTACAGTCCAGCGATTTGCTTCATTGTCTTCATGGACATTCTCTTCGGCTTCACAAGTGGTTTAGTTTTTTTTACAGAAAAAAGTCATTCACATATGTAATTTCCTTGTACATGCCTACATTTATCATGTGTTGTTGTCTTAGTTTTTTTCCCTTTTGCTATGACATGCTAACTGAAAAGGGGAGTTGAAGACTTAGCTCAGGATAGTAGCAGTAGTAGTAGCAGTAGCGGTAGCAATAGCAGTAGCAGTAGCAGTAGTTGTTGTTGTTGTTGTTGTTGTTGTTGAGGGAGGCAAAGGAAGGCATGGCTGAATCAAGCGGCAGTGATTGACATTTCTTCAGCCAAAGAAAGGGAATGTAGAGGGGAGCTCCTATGAGTGTGTTTGGTAGGTGCAAGAAGGGTGCATGATGGCAAAAATTCTTAATCTGACCCACTTTTGTTTGTTTGGTAGGGTGCATGGGCTCACCTGCCAATGCCCATCTGATGCAAAAAAGGGCCATCAGCCATGTCCATATCATGCCCCCAGACAGGGTGTATGGAGGCAGGCATGCTAGCCCTGACCCTCGTCCTCACCCACCAGAACACGTCCAGATATGTTTAAATTTTCAAAAAATGTTTATAATATAAAATTTTGTTTGAATTTTCAAAAAATATTTAGAAATTCAAATTTTGTTTAAATTTTGAAAAAACTTCAGAATTTCAGAAATTTTTTAAATATTTTAAAATGTTTAGAATTTCAAAAATCTTCAGAATTTCAAAAACAAAATCAAATGTTTAGAATTTCATTTTTTTAATTTTTCAAAAATGTCCAGAATTTCAAATTATGTTTAAATTTTTACATAATATTCATAATTTCAAATTTTGATTATATTTTCAAAAAAGATCTGAATTTCAAATACGTTTAAATTTTCAAAAAATGTTCAAAATGTCAAAAAATATATAATTTAAAATTTTTAAAATTTTCAATAAAAGTTCAGAATTTCAAAATATGTTTTAATTTTTGTTCATGTTTTTTCAATTTTGTTCACCATTTAAAAAAATATTCGGAATTCGAAATTGTTCAGCATGTCTAAACACATGCTCGCTGTCAAACAAAGTATAAGGTCAGCATGTCTCAGCGCATACATCACCGTCAACCAACAATAACTGCATGGACTCAGCATGTATGACAAGAGAACAACTAGGTTAGGTCCATACATGCTACCAAACACACCCTATTTAGCGCGGTGCGCGCTGACGAACGAGCCATCGCGCACCCTCCCTTCCCCTAATGCGCCAATAGGACCGGCCTATTTACGGGTCTGGACACTCCCTGTTTCCTTTTCTTTTTCGTTTTCATTTTCCTTTTTGTTTGATTCTTCATTGAAATAATTCGGGATTACAAAACAGTTCTGAAATTTGAACATAATTGAGAATTTTGTTTTTTTTAAGAAATTATAAAATATTCACGGATTCAAAGTATGTTGGTGACATTTTTACAAATACTGGCATATTTAAAATTGTTCACGAGTTTTAAGTTTTTTTCACGAACTTGAAACAATGTTCACATACTTCAACAGATGTTCACGGGTCCATAAAAATGCTTGAATGTTAAAAATATTCATGAATTTGAAAAACTGTTCACGAATTCAAAAAATGTTCATGATTTTTTCCAAATATCCGCAAGATTCAATTTTTTTTGAATTTCTAAAAATTGTTCCCGATTTTAAAAAAATCATCGGTTAAAAAAGTTTCGTCTATTAAACAAATGTCACACAAAAATTGAGGGGGGAGCTCTGTTTTAGAATAGAATTGAGCGGGGAGCTCTATTTTCAGATGGGCCTCGACTCGACACGAGGTCAACAACCCAACCCAGTCAGCAGCCCAGCCCACGCTTCCCCGATCTGCCTCTGCTTTCCTCTTCGCCGATCCTCACAAAAAAAAGGCTTTCCTCTTCGCCGGTGGGACCCCTTCGTGCCGGCGCGGCGGCTGCTCGCCGGCAGACCGAGTCTCGCGGGTTCGACCGCCGCCGCGTGCTCTGTCCTCGAAGCCCTCATCCTGCTTTGCCATCAAGGTATTCCCTCACTTCCTGTCCCCCCGAATCTCCACTCTCTTCTGACCTCTAGGGTTTCACACTATGATGAAGTGCACACTTGTAGGTTCCCGACGAAGAGCGAGGTGAGATTCTGCGGCTGGAGAGGCTCCTTCATGCGTGGATTGGTTGGCTGGACCGTCTTTGCCTTCGGTGCTGTGGAATGTGAGGGGAATTTATTTTGTTCCACTCTAGTCTAGTTGTTCAAGTCTGCAGTTTCTGACCCAGAGTTTTGTCTCCAGGTTGACACTGATACACACCATTGATTGTGCATTGAGATTCTTCCTGCCCCACGGCTCCCCAGTTTATATTTGATCCGCTTTTCAGTCGACCTAGTTTATATAATTGTGCAAATAAATGATGCTTCATAGTTCATACCAGTACATTTCAATTCATCTTATGTGTGTTACTATCCGATGGTTGCTAGTCTCTTATGTTTTCACATGAATTTATGAGGCATACCCTTGACATGCTAACTTGCCATGTTAATCTTAATATGCCATACCACTGTATAAGTATATAACTACGTCTTCTTTACAATAGTTGAGTGCCATATAATGCAACATTCAGCATAACTGCTTAAATTTTTGGTGCCTGTTCACTTGCTGTTATTTCAAACGCTGGTCTCTATATAGATAATACATAGATCTCAGTACACACTTGCCTGGGAGGGAGTGAGATCATGACTAATGTGTGATTTGCTTTGTAGGTTATTCAAGTCGTTTTTTTAATGGACTGATGCTCAAACTGGAAAGTATGGACTTGCTTTATTTCCTGCAACTGGACAAGATGAAGGGATGCTTGAATTTAGTCCTTCCACTTCGCTTGCACGGGTAACTCGTATTCAGGCTCATGGACGCCTGTAGCCAGTGCTAGATTTCCAAAGGAGTTTCTATCTTTTCCATTGGAAAAAGCCAAAACGGTAGTCTGCTCATTCTAACTTCATTTCTGGAGTAGCTTTGTTTCTACAGAAAGTTAGCTTTTAATTAATTGCCTGATCTTGGATTTTATCAGAACATCACAGTATTATAAGTTACCTACAAAAGTTCCACCCTGAGAACAATGCCCATTTGGTAACTGCCAATGCTTGGATAAATTTTAATGAGAGCTGCGCCGGTTACTCTGTCATTACATGTATTATGGGTGTTGGAAACAGGTTGGTGTTTGCCCTCTGAATTGAAGTACTTGTAGGACTTGGGAACTAACCTTTTATGCTTAGGAAAAAATATAAAGAAATGTTTCTTCAGTTCCCTGTAAATTAAGCAATCTTCAGCTATCAATCTTGTAGTGCTGTATCTCCTAGACTCTGTTTACTTCAGAGGAAATTGAATTTATTTGTGCGCCCCACTTCTTTTTTGTTCTTCCTGATTACAGTTCAACAATCAAACAGGTTATTTCTCGTGTTTCATTCTGTAAGAGTTATATAGCGCAACTAGACCTTCATTAACAGCTTCTGCCTCATGTTGTTTGTTAAGCATGTTAGTGCTCTGCTCTTCCTCTTTGCATCATACATTCATACTGCAAATGTAGTGGTTGGTTGCCATCTAGAAAGAATGCTATATGTTTGGAAGTTGTATTGAACACGATTTTTCAAAATACACCGCCCTAGTGCCTAATTAATTTTTTTCAGGGTGTAAGGATGCCTTTTTATATTAAGCCCACCGTTCAATTGATCTAGTTTAGTTAATTGTGCAACTCAATGATGCTTTCATGCATTTCAAATTCAATTGATATTTGTGTGCGTGCAAAACTGGTCCTGGTGACTCTTTTGAATCCAGTACATTTTCTCTGATAATATTTATCTTGTTAAAGCTTGTAAACGAATCTAAAAGCATGAATGAATACAGAGTTGAGTTTAGAGTGAGTAAGCCCAGCATAATAAGTGTCACGAGGCTCTCTATTTGCTGAGGCCCCCGAATCATAAGCCCAGCCCAGCCCAGCCCACCGAGGCCGGCCGTCCTGCATCTCATCTTCATCGCCGAGGCCGGCCGGCCGCCATCGCCGCCACACTTCCTCCAAGGCTGGCCGGCTGGACCGCCTCCTGCTGTGGCTGCTGGCAGTGGCGCAGCGATTCTCCCGAGCTTACCACCACCACTGCTCGCCGTCCCTCCCTCCATCCGCCCATGGCTGCAGCGACCTCCGGCGTCAGCAGGACCAGCGGGGCGGTGGCGGGCAACAACAACGGCGACGTCGGCCTCCACGACCCCCATCACGGCTCCCGCTCAAGGTAGGTACCCACTCCTTCCACTTCCCCGTCACTTGCTGGCTTCCCCCAAATCCCCGCTCTGTTCAAATCTGTTTCCACATCTTCTGTTAGAATTTGTTTTAGCTTTTGCTATTAATTTCTAGCTAGCCTTGATGTATAATTGGTTGGTAGCTCAAAACGAAACTGGTTACAAATGATTCAATAGATTTACATACAGCACAGCCAGCAAGAAAATTATCTTGCAACTGGTTGCAAAAAACAAATGCCATGACTGACGGGACTGAAAAAACAATCACTTTCTTCCTCGTCCTGGGTGAAAACCATGTGACTGCTCGCCTCATGCATCAAACGCAGTATCTGAAACAATGTTATCTTCCTGCCTGCCTGCAAGTGGAGGTTTTGTAATGACATTGCACGCCGTCTCAGGTGCCCGTCGGTGTGGCCATTTGGTTATTTTATTAATAAAGCCTGCATCGCTAATGGCATGATTAGATATTGTTCTCGTGATTGGCTCGAGAACAGATCTCAGGCTGTATACAACCGTTGTAGATTGTAAACATTCAGGTAAAATATTTTCGATACATCTCAGAGTGAAAAAAGAGAGAGAATATAGTTACGAAATCCAACCAGATGGAGCCTTGATGATAAGAGGAAACCAATGGCGCAATAGGTTTAGAGCACAACTTGTAAATAGGTGCGACCAGCTGGGTGCTGATGCTGATGCTGATGCCATGCCATTGGTACCACGCTTGTAATGCACAAAACCAATGCCATGACTGACGAGACTGAAAAATTAATCACTTTCTTCCTTGTATTGGGTGACAAGCATGTGACTGCTCACGTGATGCATCAAACGTAGTATCTGAAACAAAATCATCTGCTCCTGAGAGGTAACAAATGATGCAATAGATTCACAGCACAACTTGTGAATAAGTGCCACCAACTGGGTGATGATGCTGATGGCAAGGCATTCGTAGCACGGTTGTAAACTTGTAATGCACAAAACAAATGTCAAGACCGTGAATCCTGTGTCATGACTGACGAGAATGAAAAAAAAATCTCGTATTGGGAACAGCCATGTGATTGCTCACATGATGCTCCAAACGTATCTGAAACAAAATTATTTTTTTAGCCGCCAGTGGACGTTTTGTAATGGTGGTGCACGCTGTCTCAGACGGCTGTCGGTGCCTCGGTGTAGCCATTTGATTACTATATTAAAGCCTGCATCGCTAGTGGCAAGATTAAATTTTCTTTTTCTCATGTTTGGTTCGCGGACAGATCTCAGGCTACATACGACCGTTGTACATTGGAGAGCTCAAGCACTATACTCGTCCCGCTCACAAAATTCTCTTCTGAACTCAGGCATCCAAAAGCTTCAAGATCTCACAAAAATCTCCAAATTCCCATTCGTCGGTTTAGAGCCTGCCCACGCATCTGTTCGGCGTCGGCCACCATAACTTCAACGGAGTCGCCTCCTGCTTCTGTGCCGCGTCGCCGGCATCGACAAGGCTCTGAATCTGCTGCTGCTGCTACCGCCAATACAATGCTGGAGCTGGCGCCGACGTGCCTGTGACTGTGAGGACCACGTCTTCCTCGCTGCTGCTGCGTTGCTGGTCCTGGGTGCTGAACAGGGGCGAGCTCGTGAAGGTAACTATGGCTGCAAGATTGGATTTTGACTTGTAATGTGTTCAAGAACAGATCCCAAGCTCTACTTATAAATTTCTTGCTCACACCATTCTCTTCTTCGTTAATTTCTGCAATGCACGTGTGTTGGAGGAGTTTGTTACGAGAGTTCCAATGGCGGAGCTGGTGGTCACCATGGCGCTCCGGCCACTGGTTGCCATGCTCAGGGACAAGGCGTCTAGCTATCTCCTTGACCAGTACAATGTGATGGAGGGAATGGAGAAGCAGCACATGATTCTGAAACGCAGACTTCCTATCATCCTGGACGTCATTACTGACGCCGAGGAGCAGGCGACGGCCAACAGAGAAGGGGCGAAAGCCTGGCTCCAGGAGCTCAAGAGAGTAGCCTATGAGGCAAATGAAGTCTTCGATGAATTCAAATACGAAGCACTTCGCCGTGAAGCCAGGAAGAATGGACACTACAAAAAGCTTGGATTTGATGTGATAAAACTCTTCCCTACTCACAACCGTGTTGTGTTCCGTCACAGAATGGGTAGCAAGCTTTGCAGGATTCTGCAGGATATCAATGTCCTCATTGCAGAGATGCATGACTTTGGGTTGAGGCAGACGTTGGTGGTGTCTAATCAGTTGAGGCAGACACCAGTGTCCAAGGAGTGGAGCCACACAGATTATGTCATCATCGACCCACAAGAAATTGCCAGCAGATCCAGACACGAAGATAAGAATAATATCGTTGACATACTACTTGGTCAAGCTAGCAATGCAGATCTCGCAGTAGTTCCCGTTGTTGGAATGGGGGGCCTTGGCAAGACCACATTAGCGCAACTCATATACAATGAACCTGAAATTCAGAAGCATTTTCAGTTGCAGCTCTGGGTCTGCGTCTCTCATACGTTCGATGTGAATTCCGTGGCTAAGAGTATAGTTGAAGCATCCCCAAAGAAAAATTATGATACAGACAAACCACCATTGGATAGACTTCAAAAATTGGTCAGCGGGCAAAGGTATCTCCTTGTACTGGATGATGTCTGGAACAGAGAGGTCCATAAGTGGGAAAGGCTGAAGGTCTGTCTTCAACATGGTGGCATGGGTAGTGCAGTGTTGACAACAACCCGTGATAAACAAGTTGCTGAAATTATGGGTGCAGATAGAACCTACAATCTCAATGTTTTGAAGGATAACTTCATAAAGGAAATTATTGTGGCCCGAGCATTCAGTTCAGAGTATGAAAAGCCTCCCAAGCTACTCAAGCTGGTTGGTGATATTGTGAAGAAATGCCGTGGCTCTCCTTTAGCTGCAACTGCACTGGGATCTGTACTTCGTACCAAGACCAGCGTGGAAGAATGGAAGGCTGTATCATCAAGAAGCAGTATTTGCACCGAGGAAACTGGAATTTTGCCAATTCTCAAGCTTAGCTACAATGATTTGCCAGCACACATGAAGCAGTGCTTTGCTTTCTGTGCCATATTTCCCAAGGATTACAAGATTAATGTGGAGAAGCTTATCCAACTATGGATCGCAAATGGCTTTATCCCAGAACATGAGGAAGATAGTCTTGAAACCATTGGAAAAAATATTTTCAGTGAGCTAGCATCAAGGTCATTCTTTCTGGACATAGAGGAATTTAAAGGTGACAAGCAAAATCAGCAGTATTGTTTCAGAACTACGTGCAAAATCCATGACCTTATGCATGATATTGCAATGTCTGTTATGGGAAAGGAATGTGTCATTGCAATTAAGGAACCAAGTCAAATTGAGTGGCTTTCGGATACTGCTCGGCATTTGTTCTTCTCATGTGAAGAAGCAAAAGGTATTTTGAATGATTCTTTGGAGAAAAAATCCCCTGCCATTCAAACACTGATATGCGATAGTCCTATGCGAAGTTCATTCAAGCATCTATCAAAATATAGCTCTTTGCATGCCTTGAAGCTCCGTATCAGAGTGAGAGGTACAGAATCATTTCTTCTGAAACCAAAGTATTTGCATCACCTGAGGTACCTTGATCTCTCAGAAAGTTCTATCAAATCACTTCCCGAAGATATAAGTATTCTATATAACCTTCAAACGCTGGACCTTTCCAACTGCTCTTATCTTGATCGACTTCCGAGGCAAATGAAGTATATGACTTCCCTCCGCCACCTATATACTCATGGTTGTCCGAATCTGAAGAGCATGCCTCCAGAATTAGGAAAACTCAATAAGCTGCAAACGCTTACATGTTTCGTAGCAGCAACAGTTACTGAACCGAATTGCAGTGACGTTGCAGAGCTGCAGAATTTAAACATTGGTAGTCAGTTAGAGCTACGTCGGATAGAGAATGTTACAGAAGCAGAGGCAAAAGTGGCAAACCTTGGAAAGAAGAAGGATCTCAGAGAACTGACCCTAAGATGGACTTCTGTTTGTGACGACAAGGTGCTCGACAACTTTGAACCACATGATGGGTTGGAGGTTTTTAAGATATATTCCTATGGAGGAGAGTGCATAGGTATGTTGCAAAACATGGTTGAGATCCATCTTTTTCATTGTGAAAGATTGCATTTTCTGTTCAGACGCAGTACATCTTTCACTTTTCCAAAACTGAAGGTGCTTGCGCTCGAACATCTGTTGGGTTTTGAGGGATGGTGGGAAATAGATGAGAGGCAAGAAGAACAGACAATATTTCCTGTGCTTGAGAAGTTGTTTATCAGTAATTGTGGAAAGCTGGTAGCATTACCTGAAGCACCATTGCTGCAAGGACCTTGTGGCGAACGTGGTTATACATTTGTACACTCAGCATTTCCTGCCCTAAAGGTGCTCGAAATGAAAGACTTGGAGAGCTTTCAGAGATGGGATGCAGTCGAAGAGACTCAAGGAGAACAAATATTGTTTCCTTGGCTTCAGGAACTATCAATTGAGGAATGTCCAAAGCTGATAGCGTTACCTGAAGCACCATTGCTTCAAGAACCATGTAGTGAAGGTGGTTACAGATTGGTACGCTCAGCATTTCCTGCCCTCAAGGTGCTCAAAATGAAAAGGTTGGAGAGCTTTCAGAGATGGGATGCTGCTACTGAAGGAGAACATATATTGTTTCCTCAGCTTGAGAAATTATCAGTTAAGAAATGCCGAAAGATAATAAATTTACCTGAAGCACCAAAACTCAGTGTATTAGAAATTGAAGATGGCAAGCAAGAGATATTCCATTGTGTAGACAGATATTTGTCTTCATTGAACAATCTGATATTGAAGCTAGAATACATAGAAATAACATCAGAGGTTGATTGCACTTCAATTGTACCGGTGGAAAGCAAGGAGAAATGGAACCAGAAATCCCCCCTTACAGTTATGCAGTTAAGATGCTGCAACTCATTCTTTGGAGCAGGTGCACCAGAGCCGTCAGACTATTTTGTACACCTTGAAAAGTTGATAATTGATAGATGCGGTGTGCTCGTCCACTGGCCAGAGAAAGTGTTCCAAAGCTTGGTATCCTTGAGGACATTAGTGATTACAAGCTGCGAAAATCTGACTGGATATGCAGAAGCTCCTCTTGAGCCATCAGCAAATGAAAGGAGTCAATGCCTGCCAGGTCTCGAGTCTCTTGAGTTAGAAGGTTGTGCAAGTTTGGTAGAGATGTTCAATGTCCCGGCATCTCTCAAGATAATGAATATTTGGACGTGCCCTAAACTTGAGTCCATTTTCGGCAAGCAGCAGGACATGTCAGAGTTAGCCCAAGGGTCTTCTTGCAGTGAGGCAATCATGCCTACAGCTGTATCAGAGTTGTCATCCTCACCCATGAATCACTCTTATCCATGCCTAGAAGATCTAAATTTAGTTTTATGTGGAAGCTTACCAGCGGTTCTAAATCTGCCTCCATCCTTAAAGACCTTAAAAATGGATGGCTGTAGTAGTATTCAAGTCCTGGCATGTCAGCCGGGTGGGCTCCAGCAACCAGAAGTCACTACCTCCATAAGCAGAAGACCTATCATGCCAGAGCCACCAGCAGCAGCAGCGACAGCTGCAAGAGAGCATTTACTTCCTCCCCATCTCGAATGTCTAGTAATGGAGGACTGTGCTGGCATGTTGGGTGGGACTCTCCGCCTGCCTGCACCCCTCAAGAGACTGGACATTATTGGCAACAGTGGGTTGACATCGCTGGAGTATCTTTCAGGAGAGCACCCCCCATCGCTGGAAATCCTTGATCTTGAAAGATGCAGTACCCTGGCATCCCTACCGAATGAGCCGCAAGTATACAGTTCTCTCTGGTATCTTGAAATTACAGGCTGCCCTGCTATAAAGAAGCTCCCTAGATGCCTGCAGCAGCAACTGGGCAGCATCAAATACAAAGAAGTAGATGCCCGTTATGAAGGTATGCTTGCAGCACGTCCTTCTATCTTTGCCACATTTAATAAACATATGCAGTCATCCATTCCATTAAGTCTACCACGCCAACATGTTTGTACAAGTTTGTTCTCCATTATTTTACTTTCATACGGTATATATTTTTATGTTACATTAGTTTGTACGTGTTTGTTTTGACGCCATTTACGATATGTGCAGTGATGGCACTTAAACCGAAGACATGGAAGGAGATGCCAAGGCTAGTCCGTGAGCGGAGGAAGGCCGCTCGAGAAGCCAGGGAGCGCCAGCAATCCACCATGCAGGAGGAAACAAGTCGGAAACCACGTAGAGAGGGCGTAGATTTTGATTGCTCTGAACAATGTAGAAGATAATGCCGTGATTGTAATCAATCGGCTTTGTTGAGATTTGGCCTCTACCTAGTTCAGATATTTGTAATGCGAATCAAACGGATTTCCCCGGTACAGTAGAAGTTAGGATAATATGCTCACATGTGTGTCTGTGAGCTATCTATGTATCCATCTGTTTTTGCTTTGCTTAGTTAACTGGGAAGACACTGGCCTTTAACTTGTTCAATAAACTTTTTCACCTGTGGCTTTATCTGCTTGGATTACTGGGGAGATGGCGGCGGCGTGCCAAATGATCCTTTTCTCAAGGGGAACTAAAGCTGTAGTAACTTGTCTGAGAAACTTTCCAGCACTCTGCAGTTTGGATAGGCCTGATCCCTGATTGTTGCTCTGCTCTATTTTGCTAGGGAATGGCCTATGATTGCTTCTACAACTGAACTGTGCCGCAGTCGCTCTTGGTCGAGAACTGTCAGGGCCTGCGGTGTAGGGCGACTACTGCTTGGCGTCGAGTCGAGCATCTCTGAATCAACATCCTAGGCCGAGACGATCTCATCTTGATCTGGTTTGCTGCTGCCTAGTCAAGCGAGGAAAACAGGAAAGAAACAACGTAGAAAGGGCATGGTAGTTTATTTTATTTTGCTTCAAAAGTTGTACCAATTTATGTCATGATTGTTATCTGCTCCGTTAAACTCTGACCTGTATCTAGCTATATATATTTCTAGTTTCAGCCTTTTGCAGGTGGTGCGTTAACTTTCTGGCCCTGACGCAAAGTTTTACAGACATATAGTGAGGTGTGGGATGGATGTCATCATCTCTGGATTACACAGATATATGTGATATAATATACAGTTAAGCAGCAGCTTCATCGTCTGTATGAGAGAGTCATTTCTCCTCGTATGTAAGATGGTTAAGCAGCAGCATCAGATGTCAGACAGGCCGGCACTTGTTGAATGTGATGGCCCTGTATGAGCAGTTGAGAAACTTATCAAGATCGACAGTTGAATTGCTCTGCTCTGCTGCAAACTGTATGTTTGCCTGTGGAGGAATGAATTTCAGTTTCAGCATCGTTTATTTAGTTCAGAAGACATTTACTGTTCACCTTTGTAACGTGATGTGATTCTTTTTTTACCTGTTTCGATACTTGTACAGATCAAGTAGTACAAGTTAGAGGGAGAAAAAGCTCAGGTCCATGAACCATTTGGTCCTGTCTAGCATCTGTTTGTCTGTACAAATAAGTGATTTGTCCATGGACATTTAAGAGTTGGGATGTGTCCTTGTGTATATATCTAGTTTCAGCGGCATTATTTGGTTGACAAGACATTGATTGGCCTTCAACTTGCTGACCAACTTTGCTGTACCGCGGCAATGCTGGTTACTGGGGAGATAGATGTCGGGGGTTTCTGAGCAGATGGCTGCGGCATGCCGAATCATCCTTTAGCAGGAGGTAATAAAGATTCAACTTTGTTGTCTATGTGATTGCTTCTGCACCGCCGTCACTCTCAGTGGAGAATTGTCGGGGCCTGCAGCGCACTGTGACTGCTTGGCGTCTGAGTCGAGCTGCATCGCTGAATCACATCCCAGGCCAGCCAATCTCTCTGATCTGATCTGGCTTTGGTCTACTGCTGGCCCTTTGGGTGGATCAGCAGCAGTTTAGTCTTCAGTTTCGCCTGTCTGTGGCTCGATGTAGCCCAGAGACGGACCCAAGATGCAGGAACCAAAAGAGCAGGCTGAGGATGTTGAGTATAGTAGTATAATGTAAGATTTTGTGCCCTTTGATTACTTTTGGCACAGCTTCAGTTGATGGTTTCATTGGTTTGCATGCTCATCTTCTCAAGGATGAATTCACTCTTGGTGTGTTTCTTACTACGGAGTATGTTTCTTTTACAGCTCTATGAACCAATGCTCAGCTTTTTGACGGTGATCTCTTTCACGAGCTGTTTTAGCAATGGAACCTTGTTCTTTTCAGGGTCTGTGAGCACGCCATATATATTCATGCAAAACCATGATGCTTCCTTGCAGGTGCAGGGTTCTCGTGGCGATTCCCGAGTGCGTACTGTGAGTGACTAACTGAAACTCGAATGCATTTGACAGTTTGCTGATCTCGTGTTATTATGCATCTGACTCGACAGACTGTGCCGAACAATGTGAAGGAAACCTGTGGATCTCAGGGACATGGTGGCAGATTTGGAAGAGTGACTGTCCAGCGAAAGTACATCATTTCAAGCAGAGGGGTCCATATTGAGACAAGGCGCGAAGCCTGTTTCAGGGCTTTCTTTTCATGTTGGATGTTGTGATAATAGGCCTCCCTGATGGCTGCTGCTCTGCTCGGCTCTGCCCTGGGGAATGACTTGTGATCGCTTCTGCAGCTGTACTGTAGTGCAGTAGCTGTAGCTAGCGACGGAGAATAGTTTGGGCCTGCAGTGTGAGTCGAGTCGAGCATCGCTGAATCACATCCTGGTGGCTGCTTAGATGATCTGCTCTGGATTTGGTTTTCTGCTGCTCCTTTGTGTTGGTGTGTACAACAGGAGTCAGCAGCATTTTAGTCTTCCTGGTCGCTGTAGCCCAGTAGGTGTTGTAGATACTAGGCCAGCAGGTCGAACTGCTCCAGAAGGCAACTAGTACATGTGAATGCCCATCATTATGACTAAGCCTACTGTCAAGATGATGTCATCTATTCATCTTGGTCAACATTTATGAAGTCGATTTCTAATCCCAAGACCATGGAATTTAAGCATTTCACATAGGCGCGAGAAGCAGAAAGGAAGAACATTGATAGGGCATTTGGATTGCTGCAAAGTAGATTTGAAATTGTTCGGGTCCTTTTCCTTTCTAAAAAACAACAAGGATGTCTTGAAAAATATCATGACATGTTGTGTGATCCTACACAACATTATATCATCACTGAGGATGAGAGGGATATTACAAGCCCCATGGACCATGAAAACATTGGCTCTACTATCAGACCTAGCAGGCACACAAACCACATTCAAGCATTTTTTGAGGTGTACAAGAAAATTAAAGACTGGGCGGGCCTCCCATGATAAGCCATGTGAGCATCTCACTGAGCATCACTGACAACTAGCTAGGCGATAGTGTATTTATGTTTCTTTCAAATTAATTTATGTTTACTTGGAAATTTTCTTTTATCATATTTTTAGTTGTATTTTCATTATTTGTTAATTTGGATTATTTGTTTGTACTTGGATTAATGGTTTTTAAAATGATTTTCTGAATTATTCAATTGTTTCATCTAAATGGGAGTATAGACTAGAAACAAGAAAACATAAAATATAAATGGAATTCACATTAGGACGATTTTTGTTTGCGCGCATCCTCCAAAAAATTATGGAGGCTACGAATAAGGCAACTCTGCTAGATTTACTAGTGATGTGACCCCCGCATGCCACTGATCATTTCTTCTGGGCATGTAACTGACAGCCATTTTCTTAGTAGTGTATTTCGGTAGCATTGGCAGGCCTAGCTACAACCGCACACGGTGACACAAGAGACCCGGCGGCAGGGCAAACCCAGCACGACACCACCACCACCATCACTGCAACACACTGTAGGGAAATCGGTCTATTGCAATGACAAAAGGTTGTTGCAATAAATCCAAAATTGTGGATGTTGGGTCTATGGCCATGCACGACGGTGTTGGACAGATGGCGACACAGAGCCAGAAGAACAACTACAAGGGAAGAATGCATGAGTAGATGATGCCATGGCAGTAATGGGCTAGGACGGTCGGCTACGTGTGGTGATGGAGGTGAGGCGGGCTGCGTGGGCTTGATCCAGATGATGTAGGGCTCAACAACATCCGACGATGACTTCACATCAAGGAGACGACCCACAATGCATGGCGCCGTGGTGACCGAGGTGACACGGGAAGCGGCGGGGTTGATCCGGGCGAGGTAGGGGGACTCTCGGTATCGAGAGGGAAGTGGATTGGAGGAAGAGGAGCAGCGGCAAGGCGGACGAGTTGTGGCAAAGATTCGGTTGAGAAGCACTCGATAATGATAAAAAGGGAGGCGAGAGGAGGGAGGAGAGTCGGTTGACCGAAAAAGGCTTTCGCCCCACTTTATAGATAAAGCAACCACCACAGCCACAGAGTACCACAAAGTCACACACGCACACAGAGTTACACCACAACAAGTACGGTTGACCGAAAAAGGCTTTCGCCCCACTTTATAGATAAAGCAACCACCACAGCCACAGAGTACCACAAAGTCACACACGCACACAGAGTTACACCACAACAAGTACGATAAGGTTCTGCTGAGGGCACATCTCAACAAGCCCTAAAAGAAAACACAAAGGGAGGACCAACATGGGCCCTGAAGACGCGTGAAGCGAAGCGTCTAGTCCGACTCGGGTGGTGGAGGCGGAAGCGGCGTCGCCAAGCGAAGAGCCATCGTCCGGAGATCAGCAGTGAGGGTGTTGATGGCGTCCTGGTCCTGGTGACGGCTAAGCGGCCGCCAGAGTTGGAGAAAACCACACATTTTGAAAACGGCGTCTGTTGCGCGTTGGAGAGGAACTCATTGGATCACCAGCTTATTGCGAACCGTCCAGAGCGTCCAGGCAAGGACCACAATGACGATCCACCTAATGTGGCGCTGCAATTGGGGGGAGGACTGAACCTCGGCGAATAATTCTGGGAAGTTGGTGCTACACCAACTCATGCTCAGGAGCTCCCGAAGGCAGCTCCAGAGGAACTGGGCGGAAACGCACGAGAAGAATATGTGGTTGGAATCCTCAGTAGTACCGCAAAGGGGGCATAGCCCATCACCCGGACCGTTCCTCTTAAGCACCTCGACACCGGAAGGGACGCGGCCTCGGATCCACTGCCGCAAGAAGATCCGGATCTTTAGGGGGGGCATGATCGTCCAGATCAGTTCGAGGGGCGCCGGTGCAGGAGAGGGAGCAATGACCCGATAGAGCGACTTCGTGGAGAAACATCTTGAGGGCTCTAGACACCATGAGATGTGGTCGGCAGGATGGTCAAGGGATGGCTCATGGAGAGCGACAGCCTCCAGTAGCTCTAACCAGGCTAGCTGGTCCTCGGAGCCGAAGGGTCGTCGGAACGCAAGGCGGCCAAGATCAGTAAGTGCGGTCGCAACCAAAATCCGAGCATCCACCGCGATGGAGAAGAGGGTCGGGAACCTCGCCGCGAAGGGCTCTAGCCCGGCCCAACGGTCAAACCAAAACAGGGTGGATGATCCGGAGCCGACCTCAATAGAAGTCCCGATTCGAAGTAATGGGAGTGTAGGGTAACGCAGCAGAAAACAAAAAATTTCCGACCTACGCACCAGCCCAGGACCACTATGGAGACTGCATACAAGGTTTGATCATTTTCGTTACCGACTCGTAGCGCAGCGGAAGTAGAGTCGATGACGATCGGCGGTGCAGATCCCCGCAGCTAGGATTTACAACCTCCCAACCGCGAGGATGTATACCCTCATCTGCCCCGCGGACAGCCCTCCGGGAGGCGGTCGGACAGTCCCCCGGACGGTGTCGCGGACAGCCCTTCGGGAGGACCTCCGAAACTCGGACTGTCACTCGGACAGCCCTTCGGGAGGACCTCCAAAACTCGGACGGTCACACGGACAGCCCTTCGGGAGGCACTCACGAACTAAGACCGAAACTACGATCTCTCTACAGAGTTGCACACATACGGTGTCATCTATCCGGCAGGGCTTCGTCGTCCAGAACTAGTTCCTGCCGGAACCCAGACAACCTTTCGGCTCTACGAAACTATTTCGCTGGGAGGGAGAGAGAATGCCAGATCATGCATGGCTTGTGTATGAGAGCAAGGAATGAGGTTTGGGCAGCCCCCTCACCTCCTATTTATAGGAAAACCAAGGGGTAGGATGGGCATTTCAAAAATACCAAAACTTGCTCATGAAGGAAACACTTTCCAAGGGCAAAATGGGAAAGCAAGTGGGCAAGTGGGGCTCCAAGGTGGAGCCCCCTTCTTGGCCGGCCACAACCCTTGTGGGGCCCCCCAAGGTGGTCCCCATCCATCCATACCTTCTAGAAGCCTTTTGGGAAAATATCCCAAAAGGCACTTTTCCAAAAATATCCCAAAAAGCACTTTCACTATTCACGACGACATTTTTCAGCGTCTGGTCGAACTGAAAATATTTATGTGGGCTTAGAACATTTCCAGTACCCACCAAAATAATTTTCAATGCCATCCGGAACAATTCCGGATTAGTGATTTTCATGTGCGAAAAGCATCTGAAGCAGTTTCGGCAGCTCCGGAACATTTCCGGTTTTCATCCCGGAAAATTCCAGAAAGTTTCCAGAATGATTCTGGCATCCTCCAAGAATTATCAGGCATGTGCCAAAACCAATTTGACCTTTTCGTATCCCCTGAAACAACTTTTCAGTTTCACCGGAACTAATTCGGTCACCTCTCTCTTCGGAACTTTTCCGCTGTCTCTGAAAAACTTTTTCCCGGAAACTTTTTCTCAGACTCCCTGTCTAGTATTCAGCAGATAGATGACCCTTAAGCGTGTGACCCTATAGGTTCAGTGAAGCATAGACATGACCCAGAACCCCTTCCGATCAATGATCAACATCGGAGCCGTGGACACCCATATTGACCCCTATACCCACACGAATGAATATTCGAGTGAACCTCCAGTTGTCATGTGCTATTCCTATTGCTTCGCGATATGTTACAAATACCCGAGGTGAGACACGTTGGCATCCCCGTGGATCAACACCTTGTCCACTATGCCAGTTACCTCGTTACCGGTATTGTTCTCTTTTCTCGTTCCGTGTTCCGGCATCCCCGTGATCAAATCACAAAGTGTCTGGCCAGACGATGATGTATACCGTAACATCGAGAGGGCCCAGAGATATCTCTCCATCGTCGGAGGAGAAAATCCCAATCTTGAGCTATCAAGTTACTTGACACACTTTTCCATGAACCCGTAAGCCGCCGTAATAGCCACCCATTTACGGATGACGTTTAACAAACCCCAAAGTTCATGAAGCAAGCATGAAGAAACTCGATACTCTCATGGTCTAAGGAATCATGCAAACGTTAACCATCTCTGTGTTATTAACCATTAACTTATGACGAATGAATCTCATAGCATAACATCAATTCGGGTCGATTCAACACAAATGTTCTTCTAACATTGTGCCCTCAAAATTGCCGGCATAGCCATGCCCATGATCAGGAAAACAGGATCATCATGCAATACTTGAGCCAGTCTTAGAGGCCAGACTAGGAATACTTTTTACCGTTTATTATCCCACACGTGCATATGAGTCTTCCTCCGAGCCTCGTGGTTATTGTAGACTCGAGAACCATAGCAGTTATAGCATGGAACATAAACCTAATTATGAACAGGGAAATCATCAATAACATTTATTATTGCCTCTAGGGCATATCTCCTACAGACTCCCACTTGCACTAGAGTTAATAATCTAGTCAATGCTTAATGCACTTTACACCTATGGCATACTGGTGTAAAATATGCTTCGCATGTGGTATAGCCTGATGTCCAACGTATCTGACGACTTCAACTCCGTGTGTAACATTGTATATCCTCGCGTTTTCACCCTTTCACAAAATTCATATTTTGTGTGGACTTGGCTTTGCATATGTGTGAATCATTGGTCGAAACCTGATTCCTCAGACTGAGCTATGGAGCAACTATCTGCAATAGTGTCCCATAGACCAAAGCCATCTTGGAACCATACTAAGTTCATGAATGAACTATATGATTCAACAACTTCTTTGTCGCTTCTAAAGCGTCAACATACTTAGCCTTTGTTATAGAATTCGCCACAGTATCTTGTTTGGAACAATTTCCAACTACCGTGCCACCATATTGTGTATTACACAAAACCCTTAACTTAAATCAAAAATCGCATGGAGCATTGATGAAGACTGTATCGATGTAATTACTTACAACGAGCACTTCATAATCTCTGCTTGCGAGAAAACATGTCATCAGTACTACTCTAGTACCTAATGACATCTTTCACTGTTGTCCCATGATCAGTACTTTTGATCACTTTGGTATCTATACTCGCAACAACTTTGGAGTATTGGACATATCTGGTTGTTTTACATACCATGGAATACATGATTAATCCAAACACAAGAGTGTGTGGAATCACCATCATGTATTTTTGCTCATCTGTGTTTTGAGACACCGAGTCTTGCAAAACTCTTCCCATGTGACTTCGGCAAGAATCACTCCTTGGCGTTTTAAATGCTAAAAGGTTTTAGCACCTTGTCAATATGTATTCATAGCTTAGCCCCATTAGGTAAATCTATCTCCATAGATCATCATGCCTAATATTGAGGCTATTTAGTCTAAGCACTCATCGAAAAACTATTTTCAAATGAAGTCCTAATTCGTGTCAAGAAATTTATTTCCAATTAACAATGTGTCAAGTACACAAGGTTTTTAGAAATATTATTATGCTCCCACTTACTTTCTTGAATCACAAGCATCTTCGATACCCATTTGATGAATTCAAACCCCTTTGACCATTCCATTAAAGACGAAGATTCCAACTCCACTTTGCACTCTTCTGTCCATTGCTGGAACTCTGAAGTTTGCATACTTACTAGCATCCTCTGGATCGACAAATTACTTTGGACTGTATCACATACAAGTCCTAGGTTTCATTTCCATCAGATGGAAATCCTTTCGTCATCCATGTTTCATATCTCATGATTGAAATATGTATTTATTGCTAGTTCAACCCGAACCGACTTTAAGCATCGCTACGGTGAGACAATCTCATCGTAGTCAACTCCTTGAACTTGTTATTGCAATAAGTCGAGCTTTATGGATAATTTTTTTTATCCGTATCAGTTATTTAGTTCCATAAATACTCGTTAGACTCTAAGTCTTTCGAAAGGTGTATCAAGGTTTTAATCTTGAATCACTTATATGGAAACTATCTCGGATTGTATTGGCATGTAGCCAATTCCGGAGTCAGGGCCCATCACCACTTCCTTGTGTATCGTAGGTATACTGTTGTCCAACAACAATATCTCATTTGCGCACCTGAGAGGTTTGCACGAGCCTTGCCTACGAGGTTCAGCTGCAAGTTTGACCGAAGTCCATACATTTTATTGTAGAGACTTCCGTATCAGTCGCAGTAGGAAACCCTAGAATCACTTCCAAGGTTCCTTTCCTTTGATCTGATGACGAAGATACTGTTTATCTCGTCGAGTTGCAGTGTTCTCCCACTCACCTTTTGTAAGAACTATTCTCTTTAAAAGCATACCGTTTTGTGGCAAAACCCTTTGCCTTGGTATAGTGGTGGGGGAATACCCAATGACTTGGGATAACCTACAAAGTAGCACTTGTTTGATTTGGAATAGGTTTGTAACCTTTTACACAAGCACCATATTCCAAATGTTAAGAAAAGATATAACATGGTTGGGCGTACCATACCATGGCGTCATTTCAACAGACCTGATGGAGCTCTTTTCAGTGTAAAAGCCACAGTCTCGAAAGCATCACTTTAAAAGGGATAATGGTAAATCTATTTATGTCATCTTTGATCTTACCATGTCATAAATGGTTCGATTACATCTTCACGGACTTTCCACTTGCAGTGGTGTTCCGGGAGATGGAAGTTATGAAACCCCTTTCACAACTCATCAGACAATCGCTAAACTTGTAAATCAAATATTCCTTTCTGCAATCGAATTGTAGAAACATAATTTTCTTGTTACAATATTTTCTTCTTCATTTTGAAAACCTTTCGAATGATTTCAAAAGATCCAGACTCACGTCTCATCAAGTAAATATCCATATATCTACTTGAGTCATTTCTGAAGATAGATAAATCCACTACTTGCAACAACATTTATTGGACTACACACATCATAATGTATGATCACCAATATGTTCTTTGCTCGTTCCTTAAGGCCTGTGAACGGTATTTCAGTCACTTCACTTTTCGGAGGAAAGTTGTAAGTGTCAGATGATTCAAAATCAAATGACTTTAAAAACCATCATAATGGAATTTTCCATGCGGGTTTCTCCAATGTGACCAAATGCAGTGCCACACTTGTGTGGTATTCTTTTAGTCTTGCGACATTTAGCGTCAGTGTTATGGATGTATCATATTTCCATCAATATTCATAACATACATCCCATCTAGGATGGAAGCATGGCCCTTCATGTTATTCATAATACTGAACAACAATTGTTGTTTTCATGAACAACTCTTTCGCAACAAACTTTATGCAAAGGGCTAGAGTGTGAAACTCTAAAATGAATTATGAAAGTAAACCCAGAGGTAATGTATTATTTATCAATATTCATAACACACGTTTCATTCATAATGAAAGTATGGCCCTTATGTTATTCATAACACCGAACATTAAAAGTTCTCTTATGAACAACCTTCTTGCAAGATACCTTATGCAAAGGGCTAGAGTGTGAAACTCTAAAATGAATTATGAAAGTAAATACATAGGGAATACACCTATGGAAGGCATAGTAACATTTACTATGTTCCCTGCGTTTATCTAACCTCATTCCTGGCTAGTCTTTCAGGCCATAGTAGTTCTTACATCGAGTTGCAACAGAATGCAATCGAGCGGGTATCTTTGCGATTAACTCACAATACCCAAGAATTAGTGATTAACATGTTTAACCATAATTCCCAAGAACTATATCTTTGACCAGCCTTCTATACATCAAAAACCTGTATGACATTCATACATGAGCTGGATATTCCAGTCTTCTTTCCTTTTGCCATTATACTTCTAACAGTTTCACTTTCAGTATTTCTCCTACTCTCAGAAGAAGCACCCAACTTAAGAGTGGCGTTAGCCCTGGACTTCCTAGGCGTGAAAGTTTCACTAACACCCTTCGGACACTTCCTTTCTCTTTAACTTGTCGTTTTATTCACCATCATCATATGACAGGCGTTCTTCTGGATCCCCTCTTATCAGTCTAATGCATAGTAAACACCTTTACTAATAGTTTGCAAACAAACATTGCTTTGGATATCTCATATCTATTAGCCTTTGTCTGTCTCTGAAAATGATTTTCAGATTCCATGAATATCACATAACTATCCAAACTTTCGAAGTTCGGGTCTCATGGAAGCAAACATATTGCACTTTGACTGAAAAGGAATTCTAGCTTTTGGATCGAAGGACGAGAGTCACATGATCCATAGCATTAGCGGGAGAATACTGAAAGCATGCGATATGCCAAAGTCCTTCTCGGCACTCTAGAGGACAATCCTCACATTACGTTACCAACCGTAAAGTTTTAACCAGATATTTAACAGCTATTCAATTTTAATAGGGAAGGTGGAAACGCGAGCCATTATTCTACAACTATTTTGCAAACCACACTTAGACAATGTTCAAAATTAATTGCACTGAGAATTAAACAAGTTAATTCTACAGTGCGCTCCCACTCAAATCAATATCTCTCATAATTGATTGTGAGTTATTCAAGATCCAAATTACAATTCAACGACAAGGATGTATCCATCTCAAGTGACGAGAATTGCAATCGGTAGGCCAACTTGCCAATCACATCTCTATGTGACTCTTGTTCATCTTTCGATGCGTGTGTTCTGAGCTCAGGACTTTCAAGCTAGAACGTCAAGACAACCAAGTGATCTCGCTGCGAGGTCTCAACTCACCCGCCTCAAACTTCTCTAATCGTTCGTACCCATGTATCCATGTGATAGCCCGAAGAGATAGGTGCCGTGACGGTGCTACACTTGGGAGAACACTAACTACTTGATATTTTCTGTGAGAGATCACCCTAATAAAAGCGACTACCGCGCAATCAAAAGGGTGCATCATAAGGGATAATCATCTCAGGCAATTCATAATAGCATGATATGGTATAGCCCTTTCTGACGGAGAAGTCTTGCATTTCTTCGTCTTCGGCATTCGCGTTGGTGTTCACCTTCGCGAAGATTGCCACCACCTTGTCGATGCACCAGATAATATTGCTATCTCTATAGCTAATAAAATAAGTGCATTACTGAAGGTTGACACGCAGGTCATTAAAGTGACAATCATATGGCTCCAGCCATCATGCCGAATCATGACACGCAGGTCATGTTAATCAATTTACATTATATAGTCATCTCATACATAATCAAATTATAACGAGCACTGCTATACCACATCACATGCACATGCAAACCATCCTGCAAAACCAAGTTAGATGCCTCTAATCGGTTCATGCAAAATTTTATTTATTCGTGGCTTCTAAGGTTTCGAAACAAACCGAAGCTACCAACGTCCATCATCAATCATGATAATCCAAGTCGCTAGATTAACATTGCGGGGTGTATGAAACACGAGATAATAAAATCTCGAGCCCCATACTAAACTTCGTCATACGCGTGACCCCCGTGAAGATCATATTTGCATTGCCCTTTCGTCTGCGAAACATCCATCTTTCTCAACTATGGTGGAACCCAAAGAACTGTTAGCACTTCGTTGATCTGTCAATCATCATACTCAAGAGCAGCATGAAAGGATCGCGGATTGCCAGAACTTTGTGAGATTCCACGATGCCGTCAAGGTCAGGACTACGCAAATTCCAAGGAAACAACAAGAACATCGGGTAACAGATTTCATCTGCTACCCGCACAAATAATTTTCAGCAATAGATCTCATCTACTACCTAATTATATTGTGCAATACCCATACATCTCTATGTATTCTAGATCGCAACCTGAATCTACGCATAACCTGGCTCTTGATGCCACTGTAGGGTAACGCAGCAAAAAACAAAAAAATTCCGACCTACGCACCAGCCCAGGACCACTATGGAGACTGCATACAAGGTATGATCATTTTCGTTACTGACTCGTAGCGCAGCGGAAGTAGAGTCGATGACGATCGGTGGTGCAGATCCCCGCAGCTAGGATTTACAACCTCCCAACCGCGAGGATGTATACCCTCATCTGCCCCGCGGACAGCCCTCCGGGAGGCGATCGGACAGTCCCCCGGACGGTGTCGCGGATAGCCCTTCGGGAGGACCTCCGAAACTCGGACTGTCACTCGGACAGCCCTTCGGGAGGACCTCCAAAACTCGGAAGGTCACACGGACAGCCCTTCGGGAGGCACTCACGAACTAAGACCGAAACTATGATCTCTCTACAGAGTTGCACACATACGGTGTCATCTATCCGGCAGGGTTTCGCCGTCCAGAACTAGTTCCTGCCGGAACCCAGACAACCTTTCGGCAATACGAAACTATTTCGCTGGGAGGGAGAGAGAATGCCAGATCATGCATGGCTTGTGTATGAGAGCAAGGAATGAGGTTTGGGCAGCCCCCTCACCTCCTATATATAGGAAAACCAAGGGGTAGGATGGGCATTTCAAAAATACCAAAACTTGCTCATGAAGGAAACACTTTCCAAGGGCAAAATGGGAAAGCAAGTGGGCAAGCGGGGCTCCAAGGTGGAGCCCCCTTCTTGGCCGGCCACAACCCTTGTGGGGCCCCCCCAAGGTGGTCCCCATCCATCCATACCTTCTAGAAGCCTTTTGGGAAAATATCCCAAAAGGCACTTTTCCAAAAATATCCCAAAAAGCACTTTCACTATTCACGACGACATTTTTCAGCGTCTGGTCGCACTGAAAATATTTATGTGGGCTTAGAACATTTCCACTACCCACCAAAATAATTTTCAATGCCATCCGGAACAATTCCGGATTAGTGATTTTCATCTGCGAAAAGCATCTGAAGCAGTTTCGGCAGCTCCGGAACATTTCCGGTTTTCATCCCGGAAAATTCCAGAAAGTTTCCAGAATGATTCTGGCATCCTCCAAGAATTATCAGGCATGTGCCAAAACCAATTTCACTTTTTGGTATCCCCTGAAACAACTTTTCAGTTTCACCGGAACTCATCCGGTGACCTCTCTCTTCGGAACTTTTCCGCTGTCTCCGAAAAACTTTTTCCCGGAAACTTTTTCTCAGACTCCCTGTCTAGTATTCAGCAGATAGATGACCCTTAAGCGTGTGACCCTATAGGTTTGGTGAAGCATAGACATGACCCGGAACCCCTTCCGATCAATGATCAACATCGGAGCCGTGGACACCCATATTGACCCCTATACCCACACGAATGAATATTCGAGTGAACCTCCAGTTGTCGTGTGCTATTCGTGTTGCTTCGCGATATGTTACAAATACACGAGGTGAGACACGTTGGCATCCCCGTGGATCAACACCTTTTCCACTATGCCAATTACCTCGTTACCGGTATTGTTCTCTTTTCTCGTTCCGTGTTCCGGCATCCCCGTGATCAAATCACAAAGTGTCTGGCCAGACGATGATGGATACCGTAACACCGACAGGGCCCAGAGATATCTCTCCATCGTCGGAGGAGCAAATCCCAATCTTGAGCTATCAAGTTACTTGACACACTTTTCCATGAACCCGTAAGCCGCCGTAATAGCCACCCATTTACGGATGACGTTTAACAAACCCCAAAGTTCATGAAGTAAGCATGAAGAAACTCGATACTCTCATGGTCTAAGGAATCATGCAAACGTTAACCATCTTTGTGTTATTAACCATTAACTTATGACGAATGAATCTCATAGCATAACATCAATTCGGGTCGATTCAACACAAATGTTCTTCTAACATTGTGCCCTCAAAATTGCCGGCATAGCCATGCCCATGATCAGGAAAACAGGATCATCATGCAATACTTGAGCCAGTCTTAGAGGCCAGACTAGGAATACTTTTTACCGTTTATTATCCCACACGTGCATATGAGTCTTCCTCCGAGCCTCGTGGTTATTGTAGACTCGAGAACCATAGCAGTTATAGCATGGAACATAAAACCTAATTATGAATAGGGGAATAATCAATAACATTTATTATTGCCTCTAGGGCATATCTCCTACAGGGAGCAGCTGGATGATCGACTACCAGAACTGGGAGCCGCCAGATCGCTGGCAGAAGGCGAGCGGCTGGCCCCGAAGGTATTTATGCCGGATGATCTGGAGCCAAAGGCCACCCGAGCCGTTGGCAATCTGCCAGAGCCAACGTGTCAGGAGGGCATTGTTCATGCGTTTAGAGGACATGATCCCGAGGCCGCCCTGGTGTCTAGGCCGATAAATATCGGTCCACCGAACCACATATGGTACTTCTTCTTGTCCCCGGCGCCGGCCCAGAAGAACCGTGCCTGGACAGATCCGATCTCATGATGAAGAGTCTCGGGCAGGCTGTAGAAACTCATAATGAACAAGAGCAGGCTGGATAGGGAAGAGTTAATGAGGACCGTCCTAGCCGCCGTGGAAAGCCAACGGCCTTGCCAGGGCTCAGTCCAGTGTTGAAGCTTGAGCACAGCTGGCCGGAGATCTGCAATGGACAGGCACGAGTCACTGATGGGGATCCCCAAATAAGAAGTGGGGAATACGCCCATCTGACAGTTCATCCTGTCAGCAATACTCTTGCTCATCTCGGGTGAGTATCCCAACACCATCACCTCGCGCTTGTCGAAGTTGATCTTAAGCCCGGACATTTGTTGGAAGCACAACAGGAGGAATTTCAGGTTCGTAATCTCGTCGACGGAACCCTGGACGATGATGATGGTGTCATCCGCATACTGAAGGAGGAACACACCCTGGCCATTAACAAGGTGGGGGACAAGGCCCTAGATGTGGCCCGCGGCCTTAGCCTTATCCAGGATGTACGCCAAGGCATCAACCACCATGCTGAATAGGAAGGGGGAGAAGGGGTCGTCCTGCCTAACCCCACAAAGGGTGGGGAAGTAGGGGACAATCTCCCCATTGATGTTAACCGCGGTCCTGCCGGACGAGACGAGCTACATGACCCGGGTCACCCATCTGTCATCAAACCCCTTCCGAAGAAGCACCTCCCGAAGGAAGGGCCAACTAACCGTGTCGTAGGCCTTGTGGAAGTCGATCTTGAGGAAGACCGCCCTAAGGTGTTTGGCACGGACCTCATGAAGGACCTCGTGGAACACCAGTACCCCATTAAGGATATATCGTCCGCGGATGAAGGCAGACTGGTCCGGGTGAGTGATGCTGTCAGCCAAAGGGGTCACCCTATTGACGTACCCCTTTGCCAATATACGGAAGATGATGACCCACAAGTATAGGGGATCAATCGTAGACCTTTTGATAAGTAAGAGTGTCGAACCCAACGAGGAGCAGAAGGATATGATAAGCGGTTTTCAGCAAGGTAATTTCTGCAAGCACTGAAATTGTAAGTAGCAAGTAGTTTGATAGCAAGGCAATTTGTAACAAGCAAGTAACGGTAACAATAAGTAAGGTGCAGCAAGGTAGCCCAATCCTTTTGTGGCAAAGGACAGGCCAAAAGTATTTATTATGATGAGAAAAGTGTTCTTGTGGGTACACGGGAATTTCATCTAGGCACTTTCGTCATGTTGATTTGATTTGTCTTCGCTACTTTGATAATTTGATATGTGGGTGGACCGGTGCTCAGGTGTTGTTCTTACTTGAACTAACAACCTACTTATGATTAACCCCCTCGCAAGCATCCGCAACTACGAGAAAAGTATTAAGACAAAGTCTAACCATAGCATTAAACATGTGGACCTAAATCAGCCCCTTACAGAGTAGCGCATAAACTAGGGTTTAAGTTTCTGTCACTCTCGCAACCCATCATCTAATAACTACTCCACAGTGCATTCCCTTAGGCCCAAGGATGGTGAAGTGTCATGTAGTCGACGTTCACATGACACCACTAAGGGAATCACAACATACATATCATCAAAATATCGAACACATATCAAATTCACATGAGTACTTGCAACATGACTTCTCCCGTGACCTCAAGAATAAAGGTAACTACTCACAAATAATATGCATGCTCAAGATCATAGGTGTATTGAATATCATAATGGATCTGAACATATAATCTTCCACCAAATAAACCATATAGTAATCAACTACGCAAGGTAATCAACACTACTAGTCACCCACAGGTACCAATCTGAGGTTCCAGTACAAAGATTGAACACAAGGGATGAACTAGGGTTTGAGATGAGATGGTGCTGTTGAAGATATTGATGAAGAATGGCCTCCCCAAGATGAGAGGGTTGTTGGTGATGACGATGGCTTCGATTTCCCCCTCCGGGAGGGAAGTTCCCCCGGCGGAATCACTCCGCCGGAGGGCAAAAGTGCTCCTACCCAACTTCCGCCTCGAGGCGGCGGCGCTTCATCCCGAAAGTCCTCCTCTTATTTTTTTCTAGTTTTTTTGGGAATTTATGCCAGAAGATGGGCTCCGGAGGTGGGCCAGGCTGCCCACCCTCTACCAGGGCGCGCCTGGTAGGGCTGGCGCGCCCTGGTGGAGGGTGGGCACCTGGTGGCCCCCCTCCGGTAGTTTTCTGCTCCAGTATTTTTTATTTATTGTATAAAAATCTCCGTAAAGTTTCAGCTTCATTGGAGTTGTGCAGAATAGGTATCTCTGACGTGCTTTTTCGGGGTGCTGAATTCCAGTTGCCGACATTCTCCCTGTTGATGTAAACCTTGCAAATTGTGAGAGAAAAGGCATTAGAATTACTCCCCAAAGCATTATTATGCATAAAAACATTAAAAATAACAGTAGTAAAACATGATGGAAAATGGACGTATCAGAAGATCACATTGATCACCGTAATTGGACGGAACTGGCGAATCTCTCAGGCGTCAGTAATCTTGGGGATCAGGGTGATGATCCCGTAGTTGAGGCGGTGGAGGTCGATGGAGCCTACGTAGAACTCCTCGAACAGGGCCATCACCTCGTGCTTAATGGTTCCCCAGAAGGCCTTGAAGAACTTGACCGGCAGGCCATCGGGGCCCGGGGCGGACGAGGGGTTCATCCCCTTGATGGCCGTCCACACCTCATCCTCGAAAAACGGGGCCGTTAAGGTTGCGTTCTCCTTAGCAGAGACACGTTGGGACTCGGACCAGAAGTCGGACGCCAAGGTCAGGCCACTCCTAGGGGGAGGGGAGAAGAGAGCCTTATAGAAGCCGTCAACATGCTCACGAATATCAGCCGGCCGCTGGAGAAGTGTCTCTCCATCCCATAGCAGGGGGATGGAGTTGCGGTGTCTACAGCCATTCGCGATGGCCTGGAAATAGGCCGTATTGGCGTCTCCCTTGAGGACCCACTTCTGGGTTCCCCGGAGATGCCAATACGCCTCCTCGTCAGTGTATATGGTCGAGAGCTGGTCCTCTAGATCGTATCGAAGCATCCACTCGTCAGGGGAAATGCCCATTGAATCAACTCGCATGTCGAGCGCCTGGATGGCGACGAGAATGGATTTCTTGTGTTCCCGCAAGTCCCGGCCAAGGTTTGCACCCCATCCCTTCATGAACCGCCTAGCTCGCTTGGCACAGAAGTGCCAATGATCCACCGCAGAGGTAGACCGATGGGGGGCTATCCGGGCCTCCGTCCAGCGAGCGCGGACCGCGTCCGCGAAGCCCAACTAGTTAAGCCAGAAGGTTTCAACGTGGAACCGCGGAGGCGGAGGGGGGCGGTCATCCTCCGAGGAGAGGAGTAGCGGGACATGATCCGAGCCAATTCGGGTGATAGCCCGGAGAGAGGCGAGGGGGCATCGGATATCCCACTCCGGGGATACCAGGACGCGATCCAGAACAGAGCACGTCGGGTTGGCCTGGCGGTTGGTCCAAGTGTATCAGGCACCCACCCGCTCTAGCTCCCGAAGACCGAGCTCGGCGATGCAGTCATTGAACATCTGCATCCTAGGGAAGTTGACTAGATCGTTGCTTTTATCCTCCGCAAAGTGGAGGAGGTTGAAATCACCGCCCACCACCAGCAGCAGGGAAGCTGCCGAGACCTTCCTACTAAGCTCCGCGAGGAAGGTCGCAGGCCGGCGGTGGTCTGCGGGTCCGTATACTATGATGATCTCCCATTTGAAGTTGAGAGCCCGCTCGAAGATCTCCATACTGACAAAGAACTCGCCCCGGTCCATGCTCCCTACCTCAAAGGAGGCATCCTTGACTCCGAGAAGGATGTCTCCCGAGTGGCCGGTGCTCCCACTAGAAGGGAGCCAGTGCCAGGCGAACAGGTGGGTACTAAGGCGCTCCAGTTCTGACAACGAGAACTCGGTGCGCATGGTTTCTTGAATAGCCACTATGTCGATCCGTTCGTCCCTCATGTACTCGATGAGCTGGCGGCGTCGGCCATATTGACCGAAGCCGTGGATATTCCATAAGAGTGTCCGCATTAGGGCGCCATCGGGGGGCTGCTTGACTCAAGGACACGGGAGGCACTCTGTGCACGGAGTGCAGCAGTACGGGAGCGAGTGCGGCCCCGGATTTTAGCAGCCGCCGTAGGCGGCCGCGAAGAGGGGGGTGGCGTGCTGGGGTTAGAGGATGAGGAGGCGGCTAGGCGAGCGCGGGTCTCGGCCAGCCTTCCGTCCAGGATTTCCCGTGTGCAGATTGCTTCAATCTAAACTAAGGGAGGATCTATTTCCCCCCCTGAAGATGATCGCCGACTCCGCTGCGACCTTCGCTAGGCGGCCAAGCGGAGCGGACTCGAGAGCGGAAAACGAGCAAGTGGAAGAGCTAGCCGGGATGACTGGAGTACCTGGCTCGAGGTCGCGGGACGCCGACCGCAGCTCTGCGCGCTCCGGGATGGGTAGGGCAGGGCTCCCTGGAGGCCGGGCCGCATCAATTCGGGCGCTGTGACAGGACGAAACCACCAGGGTCGAGGTCGACCTACCCCTCCTGGAGTACGCAGCCGTGCGTGGCGGGTGGGGTTGTGCCATCAGTGGAGTGGTCACCACCGAGGGACCCATCACCACGGAGGCAGGCGGGGGGGTGAGGGGCAGGCGGGCGTGAAGCAGCTGGAGAGGAGGTCCGTAGTCGCCGCCCGGGGGTGGTTCACGGGGGGGAGGCAGGCCAGCTCGGTGGGGAGCGAGGATCCGCCTCCACAGCCGGCAGCGGGTTGCCCTGCGTCGAGTCCGGGCCAGCAGACGGGTCGGCCGCGGTCGGTGGGGAGCCAGGCGGTCCCGTCAGCAGAGCCGGTGTCACCGAGACAGCCTCAGGCCCAGGAGGGGAGGGCGCTGGCGGGGCCGAGGCAAGGGAGTGGCGGACGAAGCAGGGAGCACCACCAGCCCCACGCTTGAGACGTCACTCCCGTCGCACGTGTGATCCGGAGAGCCCCCATCCCCAAGGGGCATTATAACCGACTCCCGCCGGAAGAATGCATGAGTAGATGATGCCATGGCAGTGACGGGCTAGGTCGGCCGGCTACATGTGGTGATGGAGGTGAGGCGGGCTGCGTGGGATTGATCCAGATGATGTAGGGCTCAACAACATCCGATGATGACTTCACATCAAGGAGACAACCCACAATGCATGGGGCCATGGTGACCAAGGTGACACGGGAAGCGGCGGGGTTGATCCGGGCGAGGTAGGGGGACTCTCGGTATCGAGAGGTGATGTCTACTATGCAACCTTCTTCTTGTAGACTCGTGTTGGGCCTCCAAGCGCAGAGTTTTGTAGGACAGTAGCAAATTTCCCTCAAGTGGATGACCTAAGGTTTATCAATCTGTGGGAGGCATAGGATGAAGATGGTCTCTCTCAAACAACCCTGCAACCAAATAACAAAGAGCGTCTTGTGTCCCCAACACACCCAATACAATAGTAAATTGTATAGGTGCACTAGTTCAGCGAAGAGATGGTGATACAAGTGTAATATGGATAGTAGATATAGGTTTTTGTAATCTGAAAATATAAAAACATCAAGGTAGCAAGTAACAAAAGTGAGCAAAAACGGTATTGCAATGCTTGGAAACAAGGCCTAGGGTCCATACTTTCACTAGTGGAAGTTCTCTCAACAATACTGACATAGTTGAATCATATGTAAATCCCTCACATGCGACAAAGAGTTCACTCCAAAGTCACAAATAGCGGAGAACAAACGAAGAAATTATTGTAGGGTACGAAACGACCTCAAAGTTACCTTTTCCGATCAATCTTATGAGCTATCCCTATAAGTGTCACGAACAGCCCTAGAGTTCATACTAAAATAACACCTTAAGATACACATCAACCAAAACCCTAATGTCACCTAGATACTCCAATGTCACCACGAGTACCCATGGGCTTGATTATACGATATGCATCACACAATTTCAGATTCATCATGTTCAATCCAACACAAAGAACTTCAAAGAGTGCCCCAAAGTTTCTACCGGAGAGTCAAGACGAAAACGTGTGCCAACCCCTATGCATAGATTCCCAAGGTCACGAAACCCGCAAGTTGATCACCAAAACATACATCAAGTGGATCAATAGAACATTCCATTGTCACCACGGATATCCCATCGCAAGACATGCATCAAGTGTTCTCAAATCCTTAAAGACTCAATCCGATAAGAAAACTTCAAAGGGAAAAATCAATTCATCACAAGAAGATAGAGAGGGGAAAACTCCATATGATTCATCTATATCAATAAAGCTCACGATACATCAAGATCGTGCCATCTCAAGAACACGAGAGAGAGAGATCAAACACATAGCTACTGGTACATACCCTCAGCCCCGAGGGTGAACTACTCCCTCCTCGTCATGGAGACCGCCGGGATGATGAAGATGGCCTCCGGTGATGGTTTCCCCCTCCGGCACGGTGCCGGAACGGGCTCCGGATTGGTTTTTCATGACTATAGAGGCTTGCGGCGGCGGAACTCCCGATCTAGGTTTCTTTCTGGTGGTTACGGGATTTATAGGAATACTTGGCGTTGGAATCAAGTCAGGGGGACTCCCGAGGGGCCCACAAGCCAGGGGGGCGCACCCTAGGGGGATGCGCCCCCTAGGCTTGTGGCGGCCTCGGGACTCCTCTCCGGTATCTTTTTGCTCTAGTATTTTTTATATTTTCCAAAAATATTCTCCGTAAATTTTCAGCCCATTCCGAGAACTTTTATTTCTGCACAAAAAATGACACCATGGTAGTTCTGCTGAAAATAGTGTCAGTCCGGGTTAGTTCTAATAAAATCATATAAAATTATTGTAAACATGGCATGAATACTTCATAAATTATAGATACGTTGGAGATGTATCAGCATCCCCAAGCTTAATTCCTTCTCGTCCTCGAGTAGGTAAATGATAAAAGAAATAATTTATGAAGTGTGAATGCTAGCAAGTGCACAAGTTTGATCAATGATAATCCCAATCACTTTTTCTAGCATCAATATAAACCATAAACAGTAGCTCATCTCATAAAACTTCTCATGATCAAGTAACAAGCTATTCACATGCTAAAGTATAGACCAGAAAGTTTCTTGAAAACTAACAAACCATATTCCTAGTCATCGAACAATTGCAATTCATCTTATTTTAGGGAAGGGTCTATGTAAGAGCTTTGATTTAGCAAATTCCACATACTCAACTATCATATAGTCTTCCATGATTATTGACACTCAAAGCATATTTTTAGAACAAATAGCATCCATCGAACACAGAGAAAGATAGGGGCTTAATGTTTCGCCTCCCAACTTATTTATCATATAGATAATTGTCAACAATAATAACTCATGATCAAATATATTTGTTTGGATATATATGTCTAGATCATTCCCCAACATATGACACTTGCCAAGAGAAAAAGGCGAAATATAGGAAGTGGTGAAGATCACCATGACTCTTGCATAAAGGTAAGTACTAGAAAGTAAAAGATAGGCCCTTCGCAGAGGGAAGCAGAGGTTGTCATGCACTTTTTGTTTTTGGATGTGCAAACCCTTAATGCAAAGGAACGTCGCGTTGTATTGCCCTTTGTGATAGCAACCTTTATTATGCAGTCTGTCGCTTTTATTTCTTTACCATCACAAGTTCGTACAACGCTTATTTCCCTTCACTATAAAAGACCATACATATTTAGGAGCAATTTTTATTGCTTTTTGCACCGATGACAACTTACTTGAAGGATCTTACTCAATCCATAGGTAGGTATAGTGGACTCTCATGACAAAACTGGTTTAAGGGTGTTTGGATGTACAAGTAGTATTTCTACTTGGTGCGTAAGTTTTGGCTAGTATGAGGTGGAAGCAAGCACCACATGTTGGAGGATCCATAACAATATAACTTCTATACAAATATACCCAAACATAACTCATTAAGTTGTCTTCCTTGTCCAATTTTAACTAATTTTCTCGAGTTTGAAAATAATTAATGAGCACACAATCATAGAAGATGTCCAAGATAGTATATTTATATGTGGAATCTCTCTTCCTTCAATATTCTTTCATGAATTGTTCAAGTGACCAATGCGGTGTTTGCTAACTTTCAATAAATTTTACCACCTATACTTCTCATATGTGAAGTCATTACTCACCATGGGATAAGTATATGAAGCATATTTGATTTCAGATTTATGATATTCAATTCATTCAACCATTTACTCATAGGATATAAGTGAAGCACGAGAGTGAATGACAAACTACTCCAAAAAGATATAAGTGAAGATCAATGAGTAGTCAAAAATTTAAATAACTATGTGAAGACTCTCTCATCTAAGAATTTCGGATCTTAAGTACTTTATTCAAACAGAAAAACAAAATAAAATGACATTCCAAGGATAGCACGTATCATGTGGACGAATAAAACTTTAGGCTCAACATAGGCTAACCGATAATTGTTGATGAAGAAAGGTGGGATGCGTAGCATCCCCAAGCTTAGATGCTTGAGACTTCTTGAAATATTTACTTGGGGTGCCTTGGGCATCCCCAAGCTTGAGCTTTTGTATCTCGTGCAATCCTCTCATACCACGGTTTCACCTATTCTCAAAAACTTCATCCACACAAAACTCAAAAAGAACTCGTGAGATAGGTTAGTACACATAAGAACAAATCAACACTTGGGTACTGACAAGACAAGTTGCACAATAATTTCAATCATCATCTACAGTTTACTATCATTTCCACGATTTATATCTACCTATATAGGCTATGTAAACTATCGGATAAGTAGATAATAAAACTGTGACAGCAATCTGTCCAAACAGAACAGTCTGTAGCAATCTATTAAACCAGTGTACTTCTGAAATTCGAAAAATTATTAAAGTTTAGGAAGTGCTAAATAATTTATATGACAATACTGTGTAAAAATTTCAGAAACTTTCCACCTTCCAGTAAAATATGAAAATTCAAATACTACAGCAAAAGTTTCTGTTTTTTACACAGCACACATCAAACATGCAATGCAAGCATCCTAAGGCAATTCTTGGAACTTTTTATTGAAGAACAAGATTATAAATAACACCTAACAGAGAAAAACAAAATAAAATTATGCTCCAAGCAAAACTCGTATTATGTAACGAATAAAAATATAGCTCCAAGTAAGATATACCGATAGTGTTGAAGACGAAAGAGGGGATGCCTTCCGGGGCATCCCCAAGCTTAGGCACTTGAGTCTTACATGGATATTACCTTGGGGAGCCTTGGGAATCCCTAATCTTAGATTCTTGTCACTCCTTATTCTCCTCGTATCGGTGTCTCACCCAAAACTTGAAAACGTCAATCACACAAAACTTAACAGAACTTAGTGAGAAGGGTTAGTGTAATAAAGATAGATCATTCACTTAGGTACTGTAAAGACAAGATTCATAATTGTTACCACATGATACCTACTGTATTCTACCATTCCCACAATTTATATTACTGAATATAAGCTATGGGAACACTAAAACAAGCAAACTATGCATGCAAAACAGAATCTGTCAAAAACAGAACAGTCTGTGAAGATCTGTAGTATAGCCATACTTACCTGTCTCTAAAAATTCTGAAAAATTAGTAAAACCTTAAGAATTTGTATATAAAGACTGGGTAAAAATTTCAGATCATTATCACGCTCCAGTAAAAAATGAATATTCCTGTACTGGATTCAAAAGTTTCTGTTTTGGTTCAGCATCAATTCTACTCATCTTGTGAGTCATCCCAAAGGCTTTACTTGGCACTTTATTGAAATAAAAGGCACAAAACATGATTAATACAGTAGCTTAATCATGTGAACACACAAAAACAGAAAGTAAAAGTGTTGGGTTGTCTTCCAACAAACACTTTTCTTGAATGCCGTTTAGCTAGGCATGATGATTTCAATGACGCTCACATAGGAATAATAATTGAAACATGCAAAAAGAACATCATGAATCTCATGACAAGCACATTTAAGTCTAACCCACTTCCTATGCATAGGTATTTTGTGAGCAAACAATTTATGGGAGCAAGAATCAACTAGCATAGGAAGGCAAAACAAGCATAACTTCAAAACATTGAACACATAGAGAGGAAACTTGATATTATTGCAATTCCTACAAGAATATGTTCCTCCCTCATAATAATTTTCAGTAGCATCATGAAGGAATTTCACAACATAAATATCACATAAAGCATTATCTTCATGATCCACAAGCATAGAAAATTTGTCACTCTCCACATAAGCAATTTTCTTCTCATTCATAATAGTGGGAGCAAACTCAACGAAATAACTATCATGGGGTACTTGATAGGCAAAACCAGTTTGAATATTAAAATCATGATAACAAGTTTCATGGTTGTCATTACTCTTTATGGCATACATTTCATCACAATAATCATCATACATAGGAGGCTTGCTATCATCATAACAAATTTGCTCATGAAAACTTGGGGGACTAAAAATATCATCTTCATCAAACATAGCGTCCCCAAGCTTGTGGGTTTGCATATCATTAGCATGATGGATATTCAGAGAATTCATACTAGCAATATTGCAATCATGCTCATCATTCAAGGAATTCTCATTAAGTATTTTCATAAATTCCTCCTCTACCAATTGAGCACAATTTTCCAAACCATCATTTTCACCAAAGACATTAAAAAGACGAACCAATTGATGCAACTTAAACTCCATTTTTTTGTAGTTTTCTTTTATAAAACCAAACTAGTGAAAAACAAGAAACTAAAAGATTTTAATTGCAAGATCTAAAGATATACCTTCAAGCACTCACCTCCCCGGCAACGGCGCCAGAAAAGAGCTTGATGTCTACTAGGCAACCTTCTTCTTGTAGACTCGTGTTGGGCCTCCAAGCGTAGAGTTTTGTAGGACAGTAGCGAATTTCCCTCAAGTGGATGACCTAAAGTTTATCAATCCGTGGGAGGCATAGGATGAAGATGGTCTCTCTCAAACAACCCTACAACCAAATAACAAAGAGTCTCTTGTGTCCCCAACACACCCAATACAATAGTAAATTGTATAGGTGCACTAGTTCGGCGAAGAGATGGTGATACAAGTGTAATATGGATAGTAGATATAGGTTTTTGTAATCTGAAAATATAAAAACAGCAAGGTAGCAAGTAACAAAAGTGAGCAAAAAGGTATTGCAATGCTTGGAAACAAGGCCTAGGGTCCATACTTTCACTAGTGCAAGTTCTCTCAACAATACTGACATAGTTGAATCATATGTAAATCCCTCACGTGCGACAAAGAGTTCACTCCAAAGTCACAAATAGCGGAGAACAAACGAAGAAATTATTGTAGGGTACGAAACCACCTCAAAGTTACCTTTTCCAATCAATCTTATGAGCTATCCCTATAAGTGTCACGAACAGCCCTAGAGTTCATACTAAAATAACACCTTAAGATACACATCAACCAAAACCCTAATATCACCTAGATACTCCAATGTCACCACGTTACCCATGGGCTTGATTATACGATATGCATCACACAATTTCAGATTCATCATGTTCAATCCAACACAAAGAACTTCAAAGAGTGCCCCAAAGTTTCTACCGGAGAGTCAAGACGAAAACGTGTGCCAACCCCTATGCATAGATTCCCAAGGTCACGGAACCCGCAAGTTGATCACCAAAACATACATCAAGTGGATCAATAGAACATTCCATTGTCACCACGGATATCCCATCGCAAGACATACATCAAGTGTTCTCAAATCCTTAAAGACTCAATCCGATAAGAAAACTTCAAAGGGAAAACTCAATTCATCACAAGAAGATAGAGAGGGGAAAGCTCCATATGATTCATCTATATCAATAAAGCTCACGATACATCAAGATCGTGCCATCTCAAGAACATGAGAGAGAGAGAGATCAAACACATAGCTACTGGTACATACCCTCAGCCCCGAGGGTGAACTACACCCTGCTCGTCATGGAGACCGCCGGGATGATGAAGATAGCCTCCGGTGATGGTTTGCCCCTCCGGCAGGGTGCCGGAACGGGCTCCCGATTGGTTTTTCGTGGCTATAGAGGCTTGCGGCGGCGGAACTCCCGATCTAGGTTTCTTTCTGGGGGTTACGGGATTTATAGGAATACTTGGCGTTGGAATCAAGTCAGGGGGACTCCCGAGGGGCCCACAAGCCAGGGGGGCGCGCCCTAGGGGGATGCGCCCCCTAGGCTTGTGGCGGCCTCGGGACTCCTCTCCGGTATATTTTTGCTCTAGTATTTTTTATATTTTCCAAAAATATTCTCCGTAAATTTTCAGCCCATTCCGAGAACTTTTATTTCTGCACAAAAAATGACACCATGGTAGTTCTGCTGAAAATAGTGTCAGTCCGGGTTAGTTCTAATAAAATCATATAAAATTATTGTAAACATGGCATGAATACTTCATAAATTATAGATACGTTGGAGATGTATCAGCATCCCCAAGCTTAATTCCTTCTCGTCCTCGAGTAGGTAAATGATAAAAGAAATAATTTATGAAGTGTGAATGCTAGCAAGTGCACAAGTTTGATCAATGATAATCCCAATCACTTTTTCTAGCATCAATATAAACCATAAACAGTAGCTCATCTCATAAAACTTCTCATGATCAAGTAACAAGCTATTCACATGTTAAAGTATAGACCAGAAAGTTTCTTGAAAACTAACAAACCATATTCCTAGTCATCGAACAATTGCAATTCATCTTATTTTAGGGAAGGGTCTATGTAAGAGCTTTGATTTAGCAAATTCCACATACTCAACTATCATATAGTCTTCCATGATTATTGACACTCAAAGCATATTTTTAGAACAAATAGCATCCATCGAACACAGAGAAAGATAGGGGCTTAATGTTTCGCCTCCCAACTTATTTATCATATAGATAATTGTCAACAATAATAACTCATGATCAAATATATTTGTTTGGATATATATGTCTAGATCATTCCCCAACATATGACGCTTGCCAAGAGAAAAAGGCGAAATATAGGAAGTGGTGAAGATCACCATGACTCTTGCATAAAGGTAAGTACTAGAAAGTAAAAGATAGGCCCTTCGCAGAGGGAAGCAGAGGTTGTCATGCACTTTTTGTTTTTGGATGTGCAAACCCTTAATGCAAAGGAACGTCGCGTTGTATTGCCCTTTGTGATAGCAACCTTTATTATGCAGTCTGTCGCTTTTATTTCTTTACCATCACAAGTTCGTACAACGCTTATTTCCCTTCACTATAAAAGACCATACATATTTAGGAGCAATTTTTATTGCTTTTTGCACCGATGACAACTTACTTGAAGGATCTTACTCAATCCATAGGTAGGTATAGTGGACTCTCATGACAAAACTGGTTTAAGGGTGTTTGGATGTACAAGTAGTATTTCTACTTGGTGCGTAAGTTTTGGCTAGTATGAGGTGGAAGCAAGCACCACATGTTGGAGGATCCATAACAATATAACTTCTATACAAATATACCCAAACATAACTCATTAAGTTGTCTTCCTTGTCCAATTTTAACTAATTTTCTCGAGTTTGAAAATAATTAATGAGCACACAATCATAGAAGATGTCCAAGATAGTATATTTATATGTGGAATCTCTCTTCCTTCAATATTCTTTCATGAATTGTTCAAGTGACCAATGCGGTGTTTGCTAACTTTCAATAAATTTTACCACCTATACTTCTCATATGTGAAGTCATTACTCACCATGGGATAAGTATATGAAGCATATTTGATTTCAGATTTATGATATTCAATTCATTCAACCATTTACTCATAGGATATAAGTGAAGCACGAGAGTGAATGACAAACTACTCCAAAAAGATATAAGTGAAGATCAATGAGTAGTCAAAAATTTAAATAACTATGTGAAGACTCTCTCATCTAAGAATTTCGGATCTTAAGTACTTTATTCAAACAGAAAAACAAAATAAAATGACATTCCAAGGATAGCACGTATCATGTGGACGAATAAAACTTTAGGCTCAACATAGGCTAATCGATAATTGTTGATGAAGAAAGGTGGGATGCGTTGCATCCCCAAGCTTAGATGCTTGAGACTTCTTGAAATATTTACTTGGGGTGCCTTGGGCATCCCCAAGCTTGAGCTTTTGTATCTCGTTCAATCCTCTCATACCACGGTTTCACCTATTCTCAAAAACTTCATCCACACAAAACTCAAAAAGAACTCGTGAGATAGGTTAGTACACATAAGAACAAATCAACACTTGGGTACTGACAAGACAAGTTGCACAATAATTTCAATCATCATCTACAGTTTACTATCATTTCCACAATTTATATCTACCTATATAGGCTATGGAAACTATCGGATAAGTAGATAATAAAACTGTGACAGCAATCTGTCCAAACAGAACAGTCTGTAGCAATCTATTAAACCAGTGTACTTCTGAAATTCGAAAAATTATTAAAGTTTAGGAAGTGCTAAATAATTTATATGAAAATACTGTGTAAAAATTTCAGAAACTTTCCACCTTCCAGTAAAATATGAAAATTCAAATACTACAGCAAAAGTTTCTGTTTTTTACACAGCACACATCAAACATGCAATGCAAGCATCCTAAGGCAATTCTTGGAAATTTTTATTGAAGAACAAGATTATAAATAACACCTAACAGAGAAAAACAAAATAAAATGATGCTCCAAGCAAAACTCGTATTATGTAACGAATAAAAATATAGCTCCAAGTAAGATATACCGATAGTGTTGAAGACGAAAGAGGGGATGCCTTCCGGGGCATCCCCAAGCTTAGGCACTTGAGTCTTACTTGGATATTACCTTGGGGTGCCTTGGGAATCCCTAATCTTAGATTCTTGTCACTCCTTATTATCCTCATATCGGTCTCTCACCCAAAACTTGAAAACTTCAATCACACAAAACTTAACGGAACTTTGTGAGAAGGGTTAGTGTAATAAAGATAGATCATTCACTTAGGTACTGTCAAGACAAGATTCATAATTGTTACCACATGATACCTACTGTATTCTACCATTCCCATAATTTATATTACTGAATATAAGCTATGGGAACACTAAAACAAGCAAACTATGCATGCAAAACAGAATCTGTCAAAAACAGAACAGTCTGTGAAGATCTGTAGTATAGCCATACTTCCCTGTCTCTAAAAATTCTGAAAAATTAGTAAAACAAGAAGAATTTGTATATAAAGACTGGGTAAAAATTTCAGATCATTATCACACTCCAGTAAAAAATGAATATTCCTGTACTGGATTCAAAAGTTTCTGTTTTGGTTCGGCATCAATTCTACTCATCTTGTGAGTCATCCCAAAGGCTTTACTTGGCACTTTATTGAAATAAAAGGCACAAAACATGATTAATACAGTAGCTTAATCATGTGAACACACAAAAACAGAAAGTAAAAGTGTTGGGTTGTCTCCCAACAAACACTTTTCTTGAATGCCGTTTAGCAAGGCATGATGATTTCAATGACGCTCACATAGGAATAATAATTGAAACATGCAAAAAGAGCATCATGAATCTCATGACAAGCACATTTAAGTCTAACCCAATTCCTATGCATAGGTATTTTGTGAGCAAACAATTTATGGGAGCAAGAATCAACTAGCATAGGAAGGCAAAACAAGCATAACTTCAAAACTTTGAACACATAGAGAGGAAACTTGATATTATTGCAATTCCTACAAGAATATGTTCCTCCCTCATAATAATTTTCAGTAGCATCATGAAGGAATTTCACAACATAACTATCACATAAAGCATTATCTTCATGATCCACAAGCATAGAAAATTTGTCACTCTCCACATAAGCAATTTTCTTCTCATTCATAATAGTGGGAGCAAACTCAACGAAATAACTATCATGGGGTACTTGATAGACAAAAACACTTTGAATATTAAAATCATGATAACAAGTTTCATGGTTGTCATTACTCTTTATGGCATACATTTCATCACAATAATCATCATACATAGGAGGCATGCTATCATCATAACAAATTTGCTCATGAAAACTTGGGGGACTAAAAATACCATCTTCATCAAACATAGCATCCCCAAGCTTGTGGGTTTGCATATCATTAGCATGATGGATATTCAGAGAATTCAGACTAGCAATATTGCAATCATGCTCATCATTCAAGGAATTCTCATTAAGTATTTTCATAAATTCCTCCTCTACCAATTGAGCACAATTTTCCAAACCATCATTTTCACGAAAGACATTAAAAAGACGAACCAATTGATGCAACTTAAACTCCATTTTTTTGTAGTTTTCTTTTATAAAACCAAACTAGTGAAAAACAAGAAACTAAAAGATTTTAATTGCAAGATCTAAAGATATACCTTCAAGCACTCACCTCCCCGGCAACGGCGCCAGAAAAGAGCTTGATGTCTACTAGGCAACCTTCTTCTTGTAGACTCGTGTTGGGCCTCCAAGCGTAGAGTTTTGTAGGACAGTAGCGAATTTCCCTCAAGTGGATGACCTAAAGTTTATCAATCCGTGGGAGGCATAGGATGAAGATGGTCTCTCTCAAACAACCCTACAACCAAATAACAAAGAGTCTCTTGTGTCCCCAACACACCCAATACAATAGTAAATTGTATAGGTGCACTAGTTCGGCGAAGAGATGGTGATACAAGTGTAATATGGATAGTAGATATAGGTTTTTTTAATCTGAAAATATAAAAACAGCAAGGTAGCAAGTAACAAAAGTGAGCAAAAACGGTATTGCAATGCTTGGAAACAAGGCCTAGGGTCCATACTTTCACTAGTGCAAGTTCTCACAACAATACTGACATAGTTGAATCATATGTAAATCCCTCACGTGCGACAAAGAGTTCACTCCAAAGTCAAAAATAGCGGAGAACAAACGAAGAAATTATTGTAGGGTATGAAACCACCTCAAAGTTACCTTTTCCGATCAATCTTATGAGCTATCCCTATAAGTGTCACGAACAGCCCTAGAGTTCATACTAAAATAACACCTTAAGATACACATCAACCAAAACCCTAATGTCACCTAGATACTCCAATGTCACCACGAGTACCCATGGGCTTGATTATACGATATGCATCACACAATTTCAGATTCATCATGTTCAATCCAACACAAAGAACTTCCAAGAGTGCCCCAAATTTCTACGGGAGAGTCAAGACGAAAACGTGTGCCAACCCCTATGCATAGATTCCCAAGGTCACGGAACCCGCAAGTTGATCACCAAAACATACATCAAGTGGATCAATAGAACATTCCATTGTCACCACGGATATCCCATCGCAAGACATACATCAAGTGTTCTCAAATCCTTAAAGACTCAATCCGATAAGAAAACTTCAAAGGGAAAACTCAATTCATCACAAGAAGATAGAGAGGGGAAAACTCCATATGATTCATCTATATCAATAAAGCTCACGATACATCAAGATCGTGCCATCTCAAGAAGATGAGAGAGAGAGATCAAACACATAGCTACTGGTACATACCCTCAGCCCCGAGGGTGAACTACTCCCTGCTCGTCATGGAGACCGCCGGGATGATGAAGATGGCCTCCGGTAATGGTTTCCCCCTCCGGTAGGGTGCCGGAACGGGCTCCCGATTGGTTTTTCGTGGCTATAGAGGCTTGCGGCGGCGGAACTCCCGATCTAGGTTTCTTTCTGGGGGTTACGGGATTTATAGGAATACTTGGCGTTGGAATCAAGTCAGGGGGACTCCCGAGGGGCCCACAAGCCAGGGGGGCACGCCTTGGGGGATGCGCCCCCTAGGCTTGTGGCGGCCTCGGGACTCCTCTCCGGTATCTTTTTGCTCTAGTATTTTTTATATTTTCCAAAAATATTCTCCGTAAATTTTCAGCCCATTCCGAGAACTTTTATTTCTGCACAAAAAATGACACCATGGTAGTTCTGCTGAAAATAGTGTCAGTCCGGGTTAGTTCTAATAAAATCATACCAAAATCATATAAAATTATTGTAAACATGGCATGAATACTTCATAAATTATAGATACGTTGGAGATGTATCAGCATCCCCAAGCTTAATTCCTTCTCGTCCTCGAGTAGGTAAATGATAAAAGAAATAATTTATGAAGTGTGAATGCTAGCAAGTGCACAAGTTTGATCAATGATAATCCCAATCACTTTTTCTAGCATCGATATAAACCATGAACAGTAGCTCATCTCATAAAACTTCTCATGATCAAGTAACAAGCTATTCACATGTTAAAGTATAGACCAGAAAGTTTCTTGAAAACTAACAAACCATATTCCTAGTCATCGAACAATTGCAATTCATCTTATTTTCAGGAAGGGTCTATGTAAGAGCTTTGATTTAGCAAATTCCACATACTCAACTATCATATAGTCTTCCATGATTATTGACACTCAAAGCATATTTTTAGAACAAATAGCATCCATCGAACACAGAGAAAGATAGGGCCGGGGCTTAATGTTTCGCCTCCCAACTTATTTATCATATAGATAATTGTCAACAATAATAATTCATGATCAAATATATTTGTTTGGATAGATATGTCTAGATCATTCCCCAACATATGACGCTTGCCAAGAGAAAAAGGCGAAATATAGGAAGTGGTGAAGATCACCATGACTCTTGCATAAAGGTAAGTACTAGAAAGTAAAAGATAGGCCCTTCGCAGAGGGAAGCAGAGGTTGTCATGCACTTTTTGTTTTTGGATGTGCAAACCCTTAATGCAAAGGAACATCGCGTTGTATTGCCCTTTGTGATAGCAACCTTTATTATGTAGTCTGTCGCTTTTATTTCTTTACCATCACAAGTTCGTACAACGCTTATTTCCCTTCACTATAAAAGACCATACATATTTAGGAGCAATTTTTATTGCTTTTTGCACCGATGACAACTTACTTGAAGGATCTTACTCAATCCATAGGTAGGTATAGTGGACTCTCATGACAAAACTGGTTTATGGGTGTTTGGATGTACAAGTAGTATTTCTACTTGGTGCGTAAGTTTTGGCTAGTATGAGGTGGAAGCAAGCACCACATGTTGGAGGATCCATAACAATATAACTTCTATACAAATATACCCAAACATAACTCATTAAGTTGTCTTCCTTGTCCAATTTTAACCAATTTTCTCGAGTTTGAAAATAATTAATGAGCACACAATCATAGAAGATGTCCAAGATAGTATATTTATATGTGGAATCTCTCTTCCTTCAATATTCTTTCATGAATTGTTCAAGTGACCAATGCGGTGCTTGCTAACTTTCAATAAATTTTACCACCTATACTTCTCATATGTGAAGTCATTACTCACCATGGGATAAGTATATCAAGCATATTTAATTTCATATTTATGATATTCAATTCATTCAACCATTTACTCATAGGATATAAATGAAGCACGAGAGTGAATGACAAACTACTCCAAAAAGATATAAGTGAAGATCAATGAGTAGTCAAAAATTTAAATAACTATGTGAAGACTCTCTCATCTAAGAATTTCAGATCTTAAGTACTTTATTCAAACAGAAAAACAAAATAAAATGACATTCCAAGGATAGCACGTATCATGTGGACGAATAAAACTTTAGGCTCAACATAGGCTAACCGATAATTGTTGATGAAGAAAGGTGGGATGCGTAGCATCCCCAAGCTTAGATGCTTGAGACTTCTTGAAATATTTACTTGGGGTGCCTTGGGCATCCCCAAGCTTGAGCTTTTGTATCTCGTTCAATCCTCTCATACCACGGTTTCACCTATTCTCAAAAACTTCATCCACACAAAACTCAAAAAGAACTCGTGAGATAGGTTAGTACACATAAGAACAAATCAACACTTGGGTACTGACAAGACAAGTTGCACAATAATTTCAATCATCATCTACAGTTTACTATCATTTCCACAATTTATATCTACCTATATAGGCTATGGAAACTATCGGATAAGTAGATAATAAAACTGTGACAGCAATCTGTCCAAACAGAACAGTCTGTAGCAATCTATTAAACCAGTGTACTTCTGAAATTCGAAAAATTATTAAAGTTTAGGAAGTGCTAAATAATTTATATGACAATACTGTGTAAAAATTTCAGAAACTTTCCACCTTCCAGTAAAATATGAAAATTCAAATACTACAGCAAAAGTTTCTGTTTTTTACACAGCACACATCAAACATGCAATGCAAGCATCCTAAGGCAATTCTTGGAAATTTTTATTGAAGAACAAGATTATAAATAACACCTAACAGAGAAAAACAAAATAAAATGATGCTCCAAGCAAAACTCGTATTATGTAACGAATAAAAATATAGCTCCAAGTAAGATATACCGATAGTGTTGAAGACGAAAGAGGGGATGCCTTCCGGGGCATCCCCAAGCTTAGGCACTTGAGTCTTACTTGGATATTACCTTGGGGTGCCATGGGAATCCCTAATCTTAGATTCTTGTCACTCCTTATTCTCCTCATATCGGTGTCTCACCCAAAACTTGAAAACGTCAATCACACAAAACTTAACGGAACTTTGTGAGAAGGGTTAGTGTAATAAAGATAGATCATTCACTTAGGTACTGTCAAGACAAGATTCATAATTGTTATCACATGATACCTACTGTATTCTACCATTCCCATAATTTATATTACTGATTATAAGCTATGGGAACACTAAAACAAGCAAACTATGCATGCAAAACAGAATCTGTCAAAAACAGAACAGTCTGTGAAGATCTGTAGTATAGCCAAACTTCCCTGTCTCTACAAATTCTGAAAAATTAGTAAAACCATAAGAATTTGTATATAAAGACTGGGTAAAAAATTCAGATCATTATCACGCTCCAGTAAAAAATGAATATTCCTGTACTGGATTAAAAAGTTTCTGTTTTGGTTCAGCATCAATTCTACTCATCTTGTGAGTCATCCCAATGGCTTTACTTGGCACTTTATTGAAATAAAAGGCACAAAACATGATTAATACAGTAGCTTAATCATGTGAACACACAAAAACAGAAAGTAAAAGTGTTGGGTTGTCTCCCAACAAACACTTTTCTTGAATGCCGTTTAGCAAGGCATGATGATTTCAATGACGCTCACATAGGAATAATAATTGAAACATGCAAAAAGAGCATCATGAATCTCATGACAAGCACATTTAAGTCTAACCCACTTCCTATGCATAGGTATTTTGTGAGCAAACAATTTATGGGAGCAAGAATCAACTAGCATAGGAAGGCAAAACAATCATAACTTCAAAACTTTGAACACATAGAGAGGAAACTTGATATTATTGCAATTCCTACAAGAATATGTTCCTCCCTCATAATAATTTTCAGTAGCATCATGAAGGAATTTCACAACATAACTATCACATAAAGCATTATCTTCATGATCCACAAGCATAGAAAATTTGTCACTCTCCACATAAGCAATTTTGTTCTCATTCATAATAGTGGGAGCAAACTCAACGAAATAACTATCATGGGGTACTTGATAGGCAAAACCACTTTGAATATTAAAATCATGATAACAAGTTTCATGGTTGTCATTACTCTTTATGGCATACATTTCATCACAATAATCATCATACATAGGAGGCATGCTATCATCATAACAAATTTGCTCATGAAAACTTGGGGGACTAAAAATATCATCTTCATCAAACATAGCATCCCCAAGCTTGTGGGTTTGCATATCATTAGCATGATGGATATTCAGAGAATTCATACTAGCAATATTGCAATCATGCTCATCATTCAAGGAATTCTCATTAAGTATTTTCATAAATTCCTCCTCTACCAATTGAGCACAATTTTCCAAACCATCATTTTCACGAAAGACATTAAAAAGACGAACCAATTGATGCAACTTAAACTCCATTTTTTTGTAGTTTTCTTGTATAAAACCAAACTAGTGAAAAACAAGAAACTAAAAGATTTTAATTGCAAGATCTAAAGATGTACCTTCAAGCACTCACCTCCCCGGCAACGGCGCCAGAAAAGAGCTTGATGTCTACTAGGCAACCTTCTTCTTGTAGACTCGTGTTGGGCCTCCAAGCGTAGAGTTTTGTAGGACAGTAGCGAATTTCCCTCAAGTGGATGACCTAAAGTTTATCAATCCGTGGGAGGCATAGGATGAAGATGGTCTCTCTCAAACAACCCTGCAACCAAATAACAAAGAGTCTCTTGTGTCCCCAACACACCCAATACAATAGTAAATTGTATAGGTGCACTAGTTCGGCGAAGAGATGGTGATACAAGTGTAATATGGATAGTAGATATAGGTTTTTGTAATCTGAAAATATAAAAACAGCAAGGTAGCAAGTAACAAAAGTGAGCAAAAACGGTATTGCAATGCTTGGAAACAAGGCCTAGGGTCCATACTTTCACTAGTGCAAGTTCTCTCAACAATACTGACATAGTTGAATCATATGTAAATCCCTCACGTGCGACAAAGAGTTCACTCCAAAGTCACAAATAGCGGAGAACAAACGAAGAAATTATTGTAGGGTACGAAACCACCTCAAAGTTACCTTTTGCAATCAATTTTATGAGCTATCCCTATAAGTGTCACGAACAGCCCTAGAGTTCATACTAAAATAACACCTTAAGATACACATCAACCAAAACCCTAATGTCACCTAGATACTCCAATGTCACCACGAGTACCCATGGGCTTGATTATACGATATGCATCACACAATTTCAGATTCATCATGTTCAATCCAACACAAAGAACTTCAAAGAGTGCCCCAAAGTTTCTACCGGAGAGTCAAGACGAAAACGTGTGCCAACCCCTATGCATAGATTCCCAAGGTCACGGAACCCGCAAGTTGATCACCAAAACATACATCAAGTGGATCAATAGAACATTCCATTGTCACCATGGATATCCCATCGCAAGACATACATCAAGTGTTCTCAAATCCTTAAAGACTCAATCCGATAAGAAAATTTCAAAGGGAAAACTCAATTCATCACAAGAAGATAGAGAGGGGAAAACTCCATATGATTCATCTATATCAATAAAGCTCACGATACATCAAGATCGTGCCATCTCAAGAACATGAGAGAGAGAGAGAGATCAAACACATAGCTACTGGTAAATACCCTCAGCCCCGAGGGTGAACTACTCCCTGCTCGTCATGGAGACCGCCGGGATGATGAAGATGGCCTCCGGTGATGGTTTGCCCCTCCGGCAGGGTGCCGGAACGGGCTCCCGATTCGTTTTTCGTGGCTATAGAGGCTTGCGGCGGCGGAACTCCCGATCTAGGTTTCTTTCTGGGGGTTACGGGATTTATAGGAATACTTGGCGTTGGAATCAAGTCAGGGGGACTCCCGAGGGGCCCACAAGCCAGGGGGGCGCGCCCTAGGGGGATGCGCCCCCTTGGCTTGTGGCGGCCTCGGGACTCCTCTCCGGTATCTTTTTGCTCTAGTATTTTTTATATTTTCCAAAAATATTCTCCGTAAATTTTCAGCCCATTCCGAGAACTTTTATTTCTGCACAAAAAATGACACCATGGTAGTTCTGCTGAAAATAGTGTCAGTCCGGGTTAGTTCTAATAAAATCATATAAAATTATTGTAAACATGGCATGAATACTTCATAAATTATAGATACGTTGGAGATGTATCAGCATCCCCAAGCTTAATTCCTTCTCGTCCTCGAGTAGGTAAATGATAAAAGAAATAATTTATGAAGTGTGAATGCTAGCAAGTGCACAAGTTTGATCAATGATAATCCCAATCACTTTTTCTAGCATCAATATAAACCATAAACAGTAGCTCATCTCATAAAACTTCTCATGATCAAGTAACAAGCTATTCACATGTTAAAGTATAGACCAGAAAGTTTCTTGAAAACTAACAAACCATATTCCTAGTCATCGAACAATTGCAATTCATCTTATTTTCAGGAAGGGTCTATGTAAGAGCTTTGATTTAGCAAATTCCACATACTCAACTATCATATAGTCTTCCATGATTATTGACACTCAAAGCATATTTTTAGAACAAATAGCATCCATCGAACACAGAGAAAGATAGGGCCGGGGCTTAATGTTTCGCCTCCCAACTTATTTATCATATAGATAATTGTCAACAATAATAATTCATGATCAAATATATTTGTTTGGATAGATATGTCTAGATCATTCCCCAACATATGACGCTTGCCAAGAGAAAAAGGCGAAATATAGGAAGTGGTGAAGATCACCATGACTCTTGCATAAAGGTAAGTACTAGAAAGTAAAAGATAGGCCCTTCGCAGAGGGAAGCAGAGGTTGTCATGCACTTTTTGTTTTTGGATGTGCAAACCCTTAATGCAAAGGAACGTCGCGTTGTATTGCCCTTTGTGATAGCAACCTTTATTATGCAGTCTGTCGCTTTTATTTCTTTACCATCACAAGTTCGTACAACGCTTATTTCCCTTCACTATAAAAGACCATACATATTTAGGAGCAATTTTTATTGCTTTTTGCACCGATGACAACTTACTTGAAGGATCTTACTCAATCCATAGGTAGGTATAGTGGACTCTCATGACAAAACTGGTTTAAGGGTGTTTGGATGTACAAGTAGTATTTCTACTTGGTGCGTAAGTTTTGGCTAGTATGAGGTGGAAGCAAGCACCACATGTTGGAGGATCCATAACAATATAACTTCTATACAAATATACCCAAACATAACTCATTAAGTTGTCTTCCTTGTCCAATTTTAACTAATTTTCTCGAGTTTGAAAATAATTAATGAGCACACAATCATAGAACATGTCCAAGATAGTATATTTATATGTGGAATCTCTCTTCCTTCAATATTCTTTCATGAATTGTTCAAGTGACCAATGCGGTGTTTGCTAACTTTCAATAAATTTTACCACCTATACTTCTCATATGTGAAGTCATTACTCACCATGGGATAAGTATATGAAGCATATTTAATTTCAGATTTATGATATTCAATTCATTCAACCATTTACTCATAGGATATAAGTGAAGCACGAGAGTGAATGACAAACTACTCCAAAAAGATATAAGTGAAGATCAATGAGTAGTCAAAAATTTAAATAACTATGTGAAGACTCTCTCATCTAAGAATTTCGGATCTTAAGTACTTTATTCAAACAGAAAAACAAAATAAAATGACATTCCAAGGATAGCACGTATCATGTGGACGAATAAAACTTTAGGCTCAACATAGGCTAACCGATAATTGTTGATGAAGAAAGGTGGGATGCGTAGCATCCCCAAGCTTAGATGCTTGAGACTTCTTGAAATATTTACTTGGGGTGCCTTGGGCATCCCCAAGCTTGAGCTTTTGTATCTCGTTCAATCCTCTCATACCACGGTTTCACCTATTCTCAAAAACTTCATCCACACAAAACTCAAAAAGAACTCGTGAGATAGGTTAGTACACATAAGAACAAATCAACACTTGGGTACTGACAAGACAAGTTGCACAATAATTTCAATCATCATCTACAGTTTACTATCATTTCCACGATTTATATATACCTATATAGGCTATGGAAACTATCGGATATGTAGATAATAAAACTGTGACAGCAATCTGTCCAAACAGAACAGTCTGTAGCAATCTATTAAACCAGTGTACTTCTGAAATTCGAAAAATTATTAAAGTTTAGGAACTGCTAAATAATTTATATGAAAATACTGTGTAAAAATTTCAGAAACTTTCCACCTTCCAGTAAAATATGAAAATTCAAATACTACAGCAAAAGTTTCTGTTTTTTACACAGCACACATCAAACATGCAATGCAAGCATCCTAAGGCAATTCTTGGAACTTTTTATTGAAGAACAAGATTATAAATAACACCTAACAGAGAAAAACAAAATAAAATGATGCTCCAAGCAAAACTCGTATTATGTAACGAATAAAAATATAGCTCCAAGTAAGATATACCGATAGTGTTGAAGACGAAAGAGGGGATGCCTTCCGGGGCATCCCCAAGCTTAGGCACTTGAGTCTTACTTGGATATTACCTTGGGGTTCCTTGGGAATCCCTAATCTTAGATTCTTGTCACTCCTTATTCTCCTCATATCGGTGTCTCACCCAAAACTTGAAAACGTCAATCACACAAAACTTAACAGAACTTAGTGAGAAGGGTTAGTGTAATAAAGATAGATCATTCACTTAGGTACTGTCAAGACAAGATTCATAATTGTTACCACATGATACCTACTGTATTCTACCATTCCCATAATTTATATTACTAAATATAAGCTATGGGAACACTAAAACAAGCAAACTATGCATGCAAAACAGAATCTGTCAAAAACAGAACAGTCTGTGAAGATCTGTAGTATAGCCATACTTCCCTGTCTCTACAAATTCTGAAAAATTAGTAAAACCAGAAGAATTTGTATATAAAGACTGGGTAAAAATTTCAGATCATTATCACGCTCCAGTAAAAAATGAATATTCCTGTACTGGATTCAAAAGTTTCTGTTTTGGTTCAGCATCAATTCTACTCATCTTGTGAGTCATCCCAAAGGCTTTACTTGGCACTTTATTGAAATAAAAGGCACAAAACATGATTAATACAGTAGCTTAATCATGTGAACACACAAAAACAGAAAGTAAAAGTGTTGGGTTGTCTCCCAACAAACACTTTTCTTGAATGCCGTTTAGCAAGGCATGATGATTTCAATGACGCTCACATAGGAATAATAATTGAAACATGCAAAAAGAACATCATGAATCTCATGACAAGCACATTTAAGTCTAACCCACTTCCTATGCATAGGTATTTTGTGAGCAAACAATTTATGGGAGCAAGAATCAACTAGCATAGGAAGGCAAAACAAGCATAACTTCAAAACTTTGAACACATAGAGAGGAAACTTGATATTATTGCAATTCCTACAAGAATATGTTCCTCCCTCATAATAATTTTCAGTAGCATCATGAAGGAATTTCACAACATAACTATCACATAAAGAATTATCTTCATGATCCACAAGCATAGAAAATTTGTCACTCTCCACATAAGCAATTTTCTTCTCATTCATAATAGTGGGAGCAAACTCAACGAAATAACTATCATGGGGTACTTGATAGACAAAACCACTTTGATTATTAAAATCATGATAACAAGTTTCATGGTTGTCATTACTCTTTATGGCATACATTTCATCACAATAATCATCATACATAGGAGGCATGCTATCATCATAACAAATTTGCTCATGAAAACTTGGGGGACTAAAAATATCATCTTCATCAAACATAGCATCCCCAAGCTTGTGGGTTTGAATATCATTAGCATGATGGATATTCAGAGAATTCATACTAGCAATATTGCAATCATGCTCATCATTCAAGGAATTCTCATTAAGTATTTTTCATAAATTCCTCCTCTACCAATTGAGCACAATTTTCCAAACCATCATTTTCACGAAAGACATTAAAAAGACGAACCAATTGATGCAACTTAAACTCCATTTTTTTGTAGTTTTCTTTTATAAAACCAAACTAGTGAAAAACAAGAAACTAAAAGATTTTAATTGCAAGATCTAAAGATATACCTTCAAGCACTCACCTCCCCGGCAACGGCGCCAGAAAAGAGCTTGATGTCTACTAGGCAACCTTCTTCTTGTAGACTCGTGTTGGGCCTCCAAGCGTAGAGTTTTGTAGGACAGTAGCGAATTTCCCTCAAGTGGATGACCTAAAGTTTATCAATCCGTGGGAGGCATAGGATGAAGATGGTCTCTCTCAAACAACCCTGCAACCAAATAACAAAGAGTCTCTTGTGTCCCCAACACACCCAATACAATAGTAAATTGTATAGGTGCACTAGTTCGGCGAAGAGATGGTGATACAAGTGTAATATGGACAGTAGATATAGGTTTTTGTAATCTGAAAATATAAAAACAGAAAGGTAGCAAGTAACAAAAGTGAGCAAAAACGGTATTGCAATGCTTGGAAACAAGGCCTAGGGTCCATACTTTCACTAGTGCAAGTTCTCTCAACAATACTGACATAGTTGAATCATATGTAAATCCCTCACGTGCGACAAAGAGTTCACACCAAAGTCACAAATAGCGGAGAACAAACGAAGAAATTATTGTAGGGTACGAAACCACCTCAAAGTTACCTTTTCCGATCAATCTTATGAGCTATCCCTATAAGTGTCACGAACAGCCCTAGAGTTCATACTAAAATAACACCTTAAGATACACATCAACCAAAACCCTAATGTCACCTAGATACTCCAATGTCACCACGAGTACCCGTGGGCTTGATTATACGATATGCATCACACAATTTCAGATTCATCATGTTCAATCCAACACAAAGAACTTCAAAGAGTGCCCCAAAGTTTCTACCGGAGAGTCAAGACGAAAACGTGTGCCAACCCCTATGCATAGATTCCCAAGGTCACGGAACCCGCAAGTTGATCACCAAAACATACATCAAGTGGATCAATAGAACATCCCATTGTCACCACGGATATCCCATCGCAAGACATACATCAAGTGTTCTCAAATCCTTAAAGACTCAATCCGATAAGTAAACTTCAAAGGGAAAACTCAATTCATCACAAGAAGATAGAGAGGGGAAAACTCCATGTGATTCATCTATATCAATAAAGCTTGAGATACATCAAGATCGTGCCATCTCAAGAACACGAGAGAGAGAGATCAAACACATAGCTACTGGTACATACCCTCAGCCCCGAGGGTGAACTACTCCCTCCTCGTCATGGAGACCGCCGGGATGATGAAGATGGCCTCCGGTGATGGTTTCCCCCTCCGACAGCGTGCCGGAACGGGCTCCCGATTTGTTTTTCGTGGCTATAGAGGCTTGCGGCGACGGAACTCCCGATCTAGGTTTCTTTCTGGGGGTTACGGGATTTATAGGAATACTTGGCATTGGAATCAAGTCAGGGGGACTCCCGAGGGGCCCACAAGCCAGGGGGCGCGCATCCCCCTAGGCTTGTGGTGGCCTCGGGACTCCTCTCCAGTATCTTTTTGCTCCAGTATTTTTTATATTTTCCAGAAATATTTTCCGTAAATTTTCAGCTCATTCCGAGAACTTTTATTTCTGCCCAAAAAATGACACCATGGTAGTTCTGCTGAAAACAGCGTCAGTCCGGGTTAGTTCTATTAAAATCATACCAAAATCATATAAAATTATTGTAAACATGGCATGAATACTTCATAAATTATAGATACGTTGGAGACGTATCAAGAGGGAAGTGGATTGGAGGAAGAGGAGCAGCGGCAAGGCAGATGAGTTGTGGCAAAGATTCGGGTGAGAAGCGCTCGATAATGATAAAAAGGGAGGCGAGAGGAGGGAGGAGAGTCGTTTATAATGCCCCTTGAGGTCACCACTAAATTTTTAGCAAGGTGTCCGGTCAATGGTGTGTCATCCCTCATGGGCCGAACTTGGCAACCGATCTATGATGGCGATCTATCAGTGGTATGGCCACCTAAGCAAAAGGGTGAACTACAATCATTGGCCAGTCATCTAGTGGTCCGTCGGTGTTGAGTAACCTACATAGCCATCGATGTTTCAGTATACTTATCGATCGTTGTTATCTTGTCAGTGCGACTGTCACCATTGAAAAATGGTCACTAACCAGTTAGTGTTGATGCGTCAACCGTAACGTTATTTGTAATAGTGATCCTTCTCAACAGTCAAAAGTACATCTAGATAGTAGTTTGCCAAATGTGGAAAGTTATGTCGTGTATGGACTAATGGCATGAGAAAATAGACAAGCAACCATTAAATATGGACAAGTATATTTTTATGAACAAAGAACAAATGAGCAATAAAGCATGTGCAAATTATGAAACAAGTGAAAAAAAATATTTTTTTAGTTTTCCTAACTTGGTACCTAATTAAACTATATGATATACGGAACATTGTTGCGGAGTCGGTCGCAGTATATTTCAATATAATTTGGTTTTTGAAACATGAATATATGAATACTTGCTATATGAATTAAACCTAAAAATAATATCATATATTGTATTTGATCATTGTATATTTTAAAAATAGCTATGAATAATATGAGAAGAATAATATAGTGAAAAAAAATTCCCAAGCGTGTTGTGGTGGTCTTTTGATAAGATGACACTAGTAGAAAACATGGCTTTGGTTGAGGCCAGGATAAGGGCATTAATCTCTGTTCACTTACGAACCGGGACCAAAGGGTGCATCAGTAACGGTTCGTGAGGCCAGGGCGCCGGCCGGGCCTCGGGGGCCATTGGTCCCGGTTCGTCTGACACTTTTGGTCCCGGTTCTAGACACGAACCGGGACCAATGGGCCTCGCTCCTGGCCCAGCACCTTTAGTCCCGGTTGGTGGCTCGAACCGGGACCAAAGGTCAGTCTTCTGTCCCGGTTCTAGCCACCAACCGGGACTAAAGATAAGCCTATATATACCCCCACCCCTGCCCGCTCACTCTGTTTTTTGGCCGGCCGGTGTGTGCAGGTGTGTGTTGCTCTAGCTCTCACCTCCTATGCACATGAGGTGTTCGATGAAATGCCCGAGCCACACTTAAGCTTTCTCCTCTCCAAGATCGACCTCCAAGCTCCATTTTCCTCAAGATTTGTCTAGGTTTGGCGGTTCGTCCTGTCCCGTCCCCGTCCTCACCGCCGTCGATCGCCCGCGCCGATCTCGTCGCCGGCACCACCGTGGTGAGCCTCTTGTTCTTATATTCTTTCTAAAAGAAAAAAAATATTACTTGTATGATTTAGATAGATACTTGTACAATTTTCTTACTTTTTTATTGTTTGTTATTATATAGTGCCATGGTTTTGGTATCCGCCCCCGTCGGCCCTCGTCCTCTCTATGATTTGGATGTGGTATATTATCTTTTATAACTATTTGTTTCATTTAGTGTTTATGACAATTATGCCGACCAACATGACATAGATGTTTTTATCTAGGAGGTATGTGAACCGGAAATTCGAACCGACCCTCTTGTCGAGAGGTTAAATTTAGTTGAAAAAGAAAACAATTACTTGAAGAAAAAATTGAAAAGAATTGAGGAGGAGAAGATGGAATTGGAGTTGCATGTTGCTGATGTCGTCGAAGATCACAAGATCAAGATGGATGCAATGCGCTTGAAGATTAGAAAGATTAGAAAATATGCCATTCATACCGAGGCTTGGTATCATTATGCTGTTGGATCAATTGGTACCTTAGTTGCGGTTATGATTGCATTTGTTGTTGCATTTAAATGTTTTACATAGTTTCAATGTATGGTTTAATTAGATGCTCTAGATAGCTATATGTTGTTCAATGAGAACTATGTATGAACTTTATGTATTTATTTTGGTCACTACTGTACTTTGGTTTTAATGTGATGATGAACTTCTATTAATTTTGTCACTTCCCTATTCATGATGTTCTGTAATGGTTTTTGATACACTTAATTATATAATGCACGCCGATGAACCGGCAATGGATGTACGGTGACCGATGCACCTCCGAGTACATTAAGGGCCAGCATAATTTTCTCGAAGTGGCTGAGGCAAACAAGCAGAATGGTTTTATGTATTGTCCATGTACTATCTGTGGAAATACAAATGATTACTCTAACTCGAAAACCCTTCACGTCCACCTGCTTGAGAAGGGTTTCATGCCACACTATAATGTTTGGACCAATCACGGAGAAAGAGGGGTTATGATGGAAGACAACGAAGAAGAAGAGGATGATGACAACTATCCACCCGCTGAATACGGTGATGCTGCAATGGAGGAAGCTGAAGATCAAGAGGAACCAGATGATGTGCGCGATGATGATCTTCGTCGGGTCATTGTTGATGCAAAGAGACAATGCCAAAGTGAAAGGAGAAGTTGAAGTTTGATCGCATGTTAGAGGATCACAAAAAAGGGTTGTACCCAAATTGCGAAGATGACAACACAAGGCTCGGTACCACACTGGAATTTCTGCAATGGAAGGCAGACAATGGTGTATCTGACAAGGGATTTGGTTCGCTACTGAAAATAATGAAGAAGAAGCTTCCAAAGAATAACGAATTGCCCGACAGTACGTACGAAGCAAAGAAGATTCTATGCCCTCTAGGATTGGAGGCGCAGAAGATACATGCATGCCCTAATGAGTGCATCCTCTACCGCGGTGCGTACAAGGATTTGAACGCATGCCCGGTATGATGTGCATTGCCGTATAAGATCAGACGAGATGACCCTGGTGATGTTGAGGGCCAGCGCAACGGGAAGAGGGGTCCTGCCAAGGTGATGTGGTATGCTCCTATAATACCACGGTTGAAACATTTGTTCAGAAACAAAGAGCATGCCAAGTTGATGCGATGGCACAAGGAAGACCGTAAGAAAGATGGGAAGTTGAGAGCACCCACTGATGGGTCGCAGTCGAGAAAGATCGAGAGAAAGTGGGGGGACTTTACAGGTGACCCAAGGAACGTATGGTTTGGTTTAAGTGTAGATGGAGTTAGTCCTTTTGGGGAGCAGAGCAGCAAGCATATCACATGGCCTGTGACTCTATGTATGTATAACCTTCCTCCTTGGTTGTGCATGAAGTGGAAGTTCATTATGATGCCAGTGCTCATCCAAGGCCCTAAGCAACCCGGCAATGACATTGATGTGTACCTAAGGCCATTAGTTGATGAACTTTTACAATTGTGGAATAAAAAAGGTGTACGTGTGTGGGATGAGAACGAACAGGAGGAATTTGACCTATATGCATTGCTGTTTGTAACGATCAATGATTGGCCTGCTCTCAGTAACCTTTCAGGACAGACAAACAAGGGATACCACGCATACACGCACTGTTTAGATGACACCGAAAGTATATATTTGGACAAATGCAGGAAGAATGTGTACCTAGGGCATCATCGATTTCTTCCGACCAACCAACAATGTCGAAAGAAAGGAAAGCATTTCAAAGGTGAGGCAGATCACCGGAAGAAGCCCGCCCTCCATACTGTTGATCACATACTTGATATGGTCAATGATTTACAAGTAATCTTTGGAAAGGGTCCTGGCGGACTATCTGTTCCAAATGACGCTGAGGGACGCGCACCCATGTGGAAGAAGAAATCTATATTTTGGGACCTACCCTATTGGAAAGACCTAGAGGTCCGCTCTGCAATCGACGTGATGCACATGACGAAGAATCTTTGCGTGAACCTGCTAGGCTTCTTGGGAGTGTATGGGAAGACAAAAGATACACCGGAGGCATGGGAGGACTAGCAACGTGTGCACAAAAAAGACGACATGCATCCAAAGCAGTTTGAACGTCCTGCCAGCTACGCTCTTACCATAGAAGAGAAGGAAATCTTCTTTGAATGCCTGCTCAGTATGAAGGTCCCGTCTGGCTTCTCGTCGAATATAAAGGGAATAATAAATATGGCAGAGAAAAAGTTCCAGAACCTAAAGTCTCATGACTGCCTCGTGATTATGACGTAACTGCTTCTGGTTGCATTGAGGGGGCTTCTATCGGAAAACGTTCGATTAGCCATTGTGAAGCTATGTGCATTCCTCAATGCAATCTCTCAGAAGGTAATTGATCCAGAAATCCTACCAAGGTTATGGAATGATTTGGTGCAATGTCTTGTCAGTTTCGAGTTGGTGTTCCCACCATCCTTCTTCAATATCATGACGCACGTCCTAGTTCATCTAGTCGACGATATAGCCATTATGGGTCCTGTATTTCTACACAATATGTTCCCCTTTGAGAGGTTCATCGGAGTATTAATTAAAGAAATATGTTCGTAACAGTGCTAGGCCAGAAGGAAGCATCTCCGCGGGCCATCAAATAGAGGAGGTCAATGGGTTTTGTGTTGACTTCATTCCTGACCTTAAGCCGATTGGTCTCCCTCAATCGCGGTATGAGGGGAGACTGACTGGAAAAGCCATGCTAGGACCGGACTCAATAATATGTAGGGATGGGCATTCTTGGTCTCAAGCACACTACACAGTTCTACAGAATTCTACCTTGGTGACCCCGTATGTCAATGAACACAAGAATATTCTGCGCTCCAAACACCCAGAGCAGTGTGACGATTGGATTACATGTGAACACATCAGGACTTTGGGCAGTTGGTTGCAAACACATCTCATGGGTAACACCATTGTTGCAGATGAGTTGTACTCATTGGCCAGGGGACCATCTTCGACTGTATTGACTTACAAAGGGTACGAAATAAATGGGAATACATTTTACACGATCGCCCAAGATCAAAAGAGCACCAACCAAAATAGTGGTGTCCGCTTTGATGCAGCAACCAATAGGGGAAAGGACACATATTATGGTTACATAGTGGACATATAGGAACTTGACTATGGACATGATTTTAAGGTCCCTTTGTTTCGGTGCAAATGGGTCAATCTGTCAGGAGGCGGGGTACAGGTAGACCCGCAGTACAGAATGACAACAGTGGATCTGAACAATCTTGGGTACACAGATGTACCATTCGTCCTAGCCAATGATGTGGCGCAGGTTTTCTATGTGAAGGACATGTCTACCAAACCGAGAAAAAGAAAAGATAAGGAAGCGAATACATCATACGATGAGCCAAAGCGCCACATAGTTCTTTCAGGGAAAAGAGATATCGTGGGAGTGGAGGGCAAGATAGACATGTCTGAAGATTATGAAAAGTTTCATGAAATTCCTACCTTCAAAGTGAAGGCTGACCCAAGCACCCTGTTAAACGATGAAGATTATCCATGGTTACGGCGCAATAAGCAAGGAACACACGCGAAAAAAAGTGAAGACTTTCTCTCCACAACTATTCTGATGATGGCTTTGATCTAGAATATCACTGCAGTTACATGTCAAGAAATGAAATGCCTTTTGTAACAGATGAGTTTTCGTCTGAAACCCTGATACTTCAAAATAGATTATCCATTTTGTACACGAAGTGCATGCAGTTTGTGCCGTAACCCTCTCAATTTTTTAGCTAATGCTATGTGGGTGAAATGATGATATCATGCCAAATTTCAACCATTTCAGAGTTCATTTACAGTGCTTTTCAATTCAGGGTCATTTTAGCTCAAAATAAATAATGAAATGCATGAAAAATAGCAAATGAAGTCAGAAAATGGTTGAAAATGACGATGTAGCTTTGAATGGTGCATATTGAATGCAGAAAAAGTCTTGAGTTCAAATATGTTTAAAAAAATTGAAATCCCTTTGTAATAGACGAGTTTTCGTCCGAAACCCTGATACTTCGAAAGAGATTGTCCAGTTTGTACACGAAGTGCATCCATTTTTTCCTGTAACCCTCTCAACTTTTTAGCACATGCTATGTGGGTGAAATTATGATACCATGCCAACTTTCAACCATTTCAGAGTTCATTTGCAGTGTTTTTCAATTCAGGGTCATTTTAGCTCAAAATAAATAATGAAATGCATGAAAAATAGCAAATGAAGTCAGAAAAGGTTTGAAAAGTGATGATGTGGCTTTGAATGGTTCATATTGAATGCAGAAAAAGTCTTGAGTTAAAATATGTTTAAAAAATTGAAATCCCTTTGTAATAGACGTGTTTTCGTCCGATCAAAGTTATTTAACTTAATATTATATAAAATTTATGCAACTAAAATTATCAAAGTTATTTTTGTTAAAAACTTTAATAGCAAAAAGAATATTTATAAAGTATTTTTTGTTAAGAACTTTTAATATGCAAAAAAATAACATAAAAAAATAGCAAAAGGGAAAATAGATGCGAATTTATAGAGAAAATTCAACCTAAATTCAAAGTGCTAGTTAAAGCCAACTAGCACTTTGAATTTAGATTGAATTTTCTCTATAAATTCGCATCTATTTTCACTTTAGTAACAGCGACATAGTAGGCACATGTTCGGTTTGAGAGAGGCTTGTGCTGCCTCTCTCACAGCGGGGCTTATAAGCTGGTCGTCGTGCTGCTCAACTAGCGAGGTGGGACTAAACATCCAACCGCACCGTGGCTGTGCCAGGCACAAGCCTTTAGTCCCGGTTGGTGGCTCGAACCGGGACCAGTGCCACCCTTTAGTCCCGGTTCGAGCCACCAACCGGGACTAAAGCCCCCCTTTAGTCCCGGTTGGTGCCACCAACCGGGACTAAAGGGCTCTGCTTCCCGCCCTTTGGGCTGCTGAAATTGACCTTTAGTCCCGGTTGGTGGCACCAACCGGGACGAAAGGAGGCCTTTCGTCCCGGTTGGAGCCACCAACTGGGACTAAAGGGGGCGCTATGTAATCGGAACTTAGCGGTTTTCAGATTTCATCTGCAGTTGCCCCCGACAACGCCGAGCACATCGACGCCGCCAGGCTGCCCGAGCTCGCCGTCGATGCCCTCGCCGCCCTCTGCCCCGTCGACGCCGTCAGGCTGCTCCACCTCGCCATCGACGCCCTCGCCGATGCCCTCGCCGACGCCCTCGACGTCGCCCCTGCCCCGACGCCGCCCCTGCCCTGCCGCCGCCGCCGCCCCTGCCCTGCCGCCGCCGCCGCCCCGACCCAACGCCATCGCCACTCGTTGCCATCGCCACCCCGACCCAACGCCGTCGCCGCTCTCCCCGTCGCCGCTCGTCGCCGTCGCGGTCGTCGTCGCTGCTCGTCGCCGTCGCCCAGCCCCGACGCCGCCAGGCTGCCGCTCGACGCTGTCGCGCCGCTCTCCTCGTCAGCCCCCCGGTGAGCTCCCCCGCATCGATATAGATTATTTCCATGTTTTTTTGTAGTAATTGTTTCTGTAGATGATGATGATTGATGATAGATGATAGATGATTTTCTGTCGTAATTTTTTCTGTGAGTTGATTTTGTTAAATTATGATGCTTTTCATGTTTTAGTTTTAGTTGTTTTAGTTAATTAAGTGTTTATATTGTTTTAGTTAATTTAGTTGTTTTATGTTTTAGTTGTTTTAGTTCTTTAGTTATTTTATGTTTTAGTTAATTTAGTTGTTTTAGTTGTTTTATGTTTTAGTTGTTTAGTTTTTTTATGTTTTAGTTAATTAAGTGTTCATATTGTTTTAGTTAATTTAGTTGTTTAGTTTTTTTATGTTTTAGTTGTTTTAGTTGGAAATAATGTAGCATCGTCGGTCGTCGGTGCAGCGATATCGAGGAGTCCCCGACGATCGTCGGTGAGGGAGCGAGAGTCCCCGACGATATCGACGATTTTATATTAGGCAGATATATGATATTTAGATGTTTAAATGTTTAGTTGAATAGCCCGTTGAGTCGAAGATGCCCGGCCATCATCCTCGTCGTTGACTCGGTGGCAACAACCTGTTGAGAGGCGCCATATCCGGGATTGGGCTTCGCTGGGCTGGCACTGGGAGGTGCTGCCTTCCGGGGTGCGCAATGATATCTACTACGCAACCTTCTTCTTGTAGACTCGTGTTGGGCCTCCAAGCGCAGAGTTTTGTAGGACAGTAGCAAATTTCCCTCAAGTGGATGACCTAAGGTTTATCAATCCATGGGAGGCGTAGGATGAAGATGGTCTCTCTCAAACAACCCTGCAATCAAATAATAAAGAGTCTCTTGTGTCCCCAACACACCCAATACAATGGTAAATTATATAGGTGCACTAGTTCGGCGAAGAGATGGTGATACGAGTGTAATATGGATGGTAGATATAAGTTTTTGTAATCTGAAAATATAAAAACAGCAAGGTAGAAAGTAACAAAAGTGAGCAAAAACGGTATTGCAATGCTTGAAAACAAGGCCTAGGGTTCATACTTTCACTAGTGCAAGTTCTCTCAACAATACTAACATAGTTGAATCATATGTAAATCCCTCACGTGCGACAAAGAGTTCACTCCAAAGTCACAAATAGAGGAGAACAAACGAAGAAATTATTGTAGGGTACGAAACCACTTCAAAGTTATCTTTTCCGATCAATCTTATGAGCTATCCCTATAAGTGTCACGAACAGCCCTAGAGTTCGTACTAAAATAACACCTTAAGATACACATCAACCAAAACCCTAATGTCACCACAAGTACCCATGGGATTGATTATACGATATGCATCACACAATTTCAGATTCATCATGTTCAATCCAACACAAAGAACTTCAAAGAGTGCCCCAAAGTTTCTACCGGAGAGTCAAGACGAAAACATGTGCCAACCCCTATGCATCGATTCCCAAGGTCACGGAACCCGCAAGTTGATCACCAAAACATACATCAAGTGGATCAATAGAACATCCCATTGTCACCACGGATATCCCATCGCAAGACATACATCAAGTGTTCTCAAATCCTTAAAGACTCAATCCGATAAGTAAACTTCAAAGGGAAAACTTAATTCATCATAAGAAGATAGAGAGGGGAAAACTCCATATGATTCATCTATATTAATAAAGCTCGCGGCACATCAAGGTCGTGTCATCTCAAGAACACGAGAGAGAGAGAGAGAGAGAGAGAGAGAGAGAGATCAAACACATAGCTACTGGTACATACCCTCAGCCCCGTGGTTTAACTACTCCCTCCTCGTCATGGAGATCGCCGGGATGATGAAGATGGCCTCCGGTGATGGTTTCCCCCTCCAGCAGGGTGCCGGAACAGGCTCCCGATTGGTTTTTCGTGGCTCTGGAGGCTTGCGGCGGCGGAACTCCCGATCTAGGTTTGTTTCTGGGGGTTTCTCTATTTATAGGAATTTTTGGCGGCGGAAACGAGTCCAGAGGGCCACGAGGAAGTCACAAGCCATGGGGGCGCGCCCTAGGGGGGGCGCCCCCCAGGCTTGTGGCCTCCTCGGTCACTTCCTGGCCCAGCTTTTTGCTCCAGTATTTTTTATATTTTCCAAAAATATTCTCCATAAATTTTCAGCTCATTTTGAGAACTTTTATTTCTGCACAAAAACAACACCACGGTAGTTCTGCTGAAAACAGCGTCAGTCCGGGTTAGTTCTAATAAAATCATATATAATTATTGTAAACATGGCATGAATACTTCATAAATTATAGATACGTTGGAGACGTATCAGCATCCCCAAGCTTAATTCCTGCTCGTCCTCGAGTAGGTAAATGATAAAAGAAATAATTTATGAAGTGTGGATGCTAGCAAACATTTTCATCATATTCTATTCTTCTTTGTATAGCATGGACATTTGGACTTATAAATGATTCAAAGCAATAGTCTAGTTTTAACATAATGACTTCAATACTCAAGCATGTCAACAAGCAACCATGTCTTTCAAAATATCAACACTAAAGAAAGTTATCCCTAGCCCATCATGCTCAATCATTGATCCATTCATGAAACACACTCAAATATTAGTTATGCCCAATGCTCAAGTATGATCATAGTGCCCCCTAGTTGGTGCTTATAAGAGGAGATGGAGACTCAAAGCAAAAATAAAAATTGCATAAAGGATAGGCCCTTCACAGAGGGAAGTAGGGATTTGTAGAGGTGCCAGAGCTCAAGGTTTAAATTGAGAGAGAAAAATATTTTGAGTGGCATGCTTTTCCTGTCAACGAAAACGACAAAGTAGCTCACAATACTTTCCATGCTAGATACATTATAGGCGGTTCCCAAACAGAATAGTAAAGTTTTTACTCCCCCTCCACCAATCAATCACATTCCACGGGGAGCCGAATCCACGGGTACCGTCCATACCAACAACATTCCTGGGGGAGTTTTGTTTCATTATTTTTTTGATTTGAGTTTTGAGCATGGGACTGGGCATCCCGAATACCAGCCACTTTCTCGTGAATGATAGTGAATCAACACATATCGTGAGAATAACACACCTAGCATGGAAAAATATTGGATACTCCCCACCGTTTCATGAGCGGTACGGGCACACAAAAGAGAAAATTTATTTTGAAAATTTAGAGATGGCACATACAAATTTGCTTGGAACGACATGGAAATACCGCATATAGGTAGGTATGGTGGACTCATAAGGCAAAACTTGGTTTAAGGATTTTGGATACACAAGTAGTATTTCTACTTAGTACAAATGAAGGCTAGCAAATAGATTGGGAAGCAACCAAACCAAGGAACGAAAATTCACATAAGTGAGCATTGAGTCATAACTAACACCGAATAATGCACCACAAGTAGGATATAACTTCATTGCATAACTATTGACTTTCGTACATGCATAGGGAATCACAAACCTTAACACCAATATTCCTACTAAGCATAATTACTTACTAACATGACTCACATATTACTATCATCATGTTTCAAAACTATTACAAAGAGTCAAGTTTAATTTGTCCCATGATCTTCATGAAAATTTTTATTATATCCTCCTTGGATATCTATCACTTTGGGACTAGTTTCATATATTGCCATTGCTTTTTCGACAAGCTCAAACAAATTTAAATGAAGCACATGAGCATAAAGATTTCATCCCTCAAAAAGGTATAAGTGAAGCATGAGAGGAAATGACAAGCTACTCACAAAAGATATAAGTGAAGATCAATGAGTAGTCAAACAATTAAGGAGCTACGTGAGGACTCTCTCTCCCTCAATAAATATTTTCAGATCTGAGTATTTTATTCAACAGCAAGCAAAAGAAAAATAGCACTCCAATAATAGCACGCATCATGTAAACGAATAAAAATTTAGGCTCAACATAGGCTAACCGATAATTGTTGATGAAGAGAGGTGGGATGCGTAGCATCCCCAAGCTTAGATGCTTGAGACTTCTTGAAATATTTACTTGGGGTGCCTTGGGCATCCCCAAGCTTGAGCTTTTGTATCTCGTTCAATCCTCTCATATCTCGGTTTCACCTATTCTCAAAAGCTTCATCCACACAAAACTTTGAAAAGAACTCGTGAGATAGGTTAGTACACATAATAATAAATCAACACTTCATGTACTGCCAAGACAAGTTGTATAATAATTTTCAAACATTAGGTACTGTATACTATCATTTCCACAATTTATATCTACCAATATAGGCTATGGAAACTATAGGATAAGTAGATAACAAAACTATGACAGCAATCTGTCCAAACAGAACAGTCTTTAGCAATCTATTAAACCAGTGTACTTATGTAACTCAAAAAATTATGAAAATTTAGGACATGCTAAATAATTTATATGACAACACTGTGTAAAAATTGCAGAAACTTTCAACATTCCAGTAAAACATGAAAATTCAAACACTACAGCCAAAGTTTCTGTTTTTACACAGCACTCATCAAAACATGCAATGCAAACATCCTAAGGCAATTCTTGGAACTTTTTATTGAAAAATAAGATTATAAATAACACCTAACAGAAAACAAGAAAATAAAATGATGCTCCAAGCAAAACTCATATTATGTGACGAATAAAAATATAGCTCCAAGTAAGATATACCAATAGTGTTGAAGACGAAAGAGGGGATGCCTCCCGGGGCATCCCCAAGCTTAGGCGCTTGAGTATTCCTTGGATATTACCTTGGGGGTGCCTTGGGAATCTCCAAGCTTAGGTTCTTGTCACTCCTTATTCTCCTCATATCGGTGTCTCACCCAAAACTTGAAAACCTCAATCACACAAAACTTAACGGAACTTTGTGAGATGGGTTAGTATAATAAACGAAGATGATTCACTTAGGTACTGTCAAGACAAGATTCATAATTGTTCTCACATAATACCTACTGTATTATATCATTCCCATAATTTATATCACTGAATATAAGCTATGGAAACACTAAAACAAGTAAACTATGCATGCAAAACAGAATCTGTCAAAAACAGAACAGTCTGTGAAGATCTGTAGTATAACCATTCTGCCCTGTCTCTAAAAATTCTGAAACATTAGGACAATCTAGGCAATTTGTATATCAATCATGTGTAAACAATTCATATCAAAAGCACGTTACAGTGAATTTACAAAATTCCTGGACTGAGAGCAAAAGTTTCTGGTTTTGCACAGAATCAAGTCAACTATCATCCACACTATCCCAAAGGCTTTACTTGGCACTTTACTGAAACAAAAGCTATAAAACATGATTATACAGTAGCTTAATCATGTGGACACACAAAAACAGAAAGTAAAAGTGTTGGGTTGTCTCCCAACAAGCGGTTTGCTTTAATGCCTTTTTAGCTAGGCATGATGATTTCAATGATGCTCACATAATAGATAAGAATTGAAACATGTAAGAGAGCATCATGAATCTCATGACAAGCATATTTAAGTCTAACCCACTTCCTATGCATAGGGATTTTGTGAGCAACCAATTTATGGGAACAAGAATCATCTAGCATAGGAAGGCAAAACAAGTGCAACTTCAATACTTTGAACACATAGAGAGGAAACTTGATATTATTGCAATATGTAGAAGCATAAGATCCTCTCTCATAATAATTTTCAGTAGCATCATGAAGGAATTTCACAATATAACCAGCACATAAATCATTCTTTTCATGATCTACAAGCATAGAAATTTTATCACTCTCCACATAAGCAATTCTCTTCTCATTCATAATAGTGGGAGCAAACTCAACAAAATAACTATCATGATATACTTGATTGACATAACCACTTTGAATATTAAAACCATGATGACAAGTTTCATGGTTACTATCACTCTTTATAGCGTACGTGTCATCACAATAATCATCATAGATAGGAGGCATGCCATCATCATAATAGTTTTTCTCATCAAAACTTGGGGGAGTAAAAATATCATATTCATCAAACATAGCATCCCCAAGCTTGTGGCTTTGCATATCATTAGCATCATGATTATTCAGAGAATTCATACTAACAATATTTCTATCATGCTCATCATTCAAAGATTTAGTGCCAAACATTTTAATAACTTCTTCTTCTAACACTTGAGCACAATTTTCCTTTCCGTCATTTTCACGAAAGACATTAAAAAGATGAAGCATATGAGGCAACCTCAATTCCATTTTTTGTAGTTTTCTTTTATAAAACCAAACTAGTGATAAAACAAGAAACTAAAAGATTCAATTGCAAGATCTAAAGATATACCTTCAAGCACTCACCTCCCCGGCAACGGCGCCAGAAAAGAGCTTGATGTCTACTACGCAACCTTCTTCTTGTAGACTCGTGTTGGGCCTCCAAGCGCAGAGTTTTGTAGGACAGTAGCAAATTTCCCTCAAGTGGATGACCTAAGGTTTATCAATCCGTGGGAGGCGTAGGATGAAGATGGTCTCTCTCAAACAACCCTGCAATCAAATAACAAAGAGTCTCTTGTGTCCCCAACACACCCAATACAATGGTAAATTGTATAGGTGCACTAGTTCGGCGAAGAGATGGTGATCCGAGTGTAATATGGATGGTAGATATAAGTTTTTGTAATCTGAAAATATAAAAACAGCAAGGTAGCAAGTAACAAAAGTGAGCAAAAACGGTATTGCAATGCTTGAAAACAAGGCCTAGGGTTCATACTTTCACTAGTGCAAGTTCTCTCAACAATACTAACATAGTTGAATCATATGTAAATCCCTCACGTGCGACAAAGAGTTCACTCCAAAGTCACAAATAGCGGAGAACAAATGAAGAAATTATTGTAGGGTACGAAACCACCTCAAAGTTATCTTTTCCGATCAATCTTATGAGCTATCCCTATAAGTGTCACGAACAGCCCTAGAGTTCGTACTAAAATAACACCTTAAGATACACATCAACCAAAACCCTAATGTCACCTAGATACTCCAATGTCACCACAAGTACCCATGGGCTTGATTATACGATATGCATCACACAATTTCAGATTCATCATGTTCAATCCAACACAAAGAACTTCAAAGAGTGCCCCAAAGTTTCTACCGGAGAGTCAAGACGAAAACATGTGCCAACCCCTATGCATAGATTCCCAAGGTCACGGAACCAGCAAGTTGATCACCAAAACATACATCAAGTGGATCAATAGAACATCCCATTGTCACCACGGATATCCCATCGCAAGACATACATCAAGTGTTCTCAAATCCTTAAAGAGTCAATCCGATAAGTAAACTTCAAAGGGAAAACTCAATTCATCACAAGAAGATAGAGAGAGGAAAACTCCATATGATTCATCTATATTAATAAAGCTCGCGGTACATCAAGATCGTGTCATCTCAAGAACACGAGAGAGAGAGATCAAACACATAGCTACTGGTACATACCCTCAGCCCCGGGGGTGAACTACTCCCTCCTCGTCATGGAGATCGCCGGGATGATGAAGATGGCCTCCGGTGATGGTTTCCCCCTCCGGCAGGGTGCCGGAACGGGCTCCCGATTGGTTTTTCGTGGCTCTGGAGGCTTGTGGCGGCGGAACTCCCGATCTAGGTTTGTTTCTGGGGGTTTCTCTATTTATAGGAATTTTTGGCGGCAGAAACGAGTCCAGGGGGGCCACGAGGAAGAAGGATGGCAATGGGTCGGGTTCGGCTCGGGTTGGACAATATTAAATCCATATCCAAACCCATGAATACATTCCTTACCCATCCACGAAAAAACCCACGGGCAAAAAATTGTATCCATGTCCAAACCCGATGGATATCCATCGGGTCCTGCAAAGACATGTCATTATAGCGCAAGAAATAGCATGACATTGACATAATCTCTCAAAGTATCACAAACGGCACAAGATCACAACAACAAATAAGTTGTGAAATCCTCACATATGAGAAATAATCGTATAAGACAAGCTATCTGATTATGAAAAAATGACATAGCACAACATCTGATGAGCACAATTATAGATCAGTCCTAGTTTCTCACAATACATACACTCAGCTTTGAATTCCCCATTGATAAAATGTTCCTGAAAATTCTCTTCCCATAGAACTGATGCGAGCTTTCCCTTAATACTGAGTCTAACATATCCCTCACCGTGGCCTTGTGTGTTGTGATGCTCCCGCACTAGTAGCTTGACAATTAGATGATGTGGGTACTGGTTGAATTAAAATTTCCAATGCTAACCAGAACGAATCCTTGTGCTCCATCATGAGAGGCCATTAAGCTAGACATGCAAAAAAGGTCATTAGTTTCAGTATTGTGAATCAAGGTACATAATGCCTGAACTGTAGAAATTCGAAATTGTGATCCCTGAATTGCAGTCGTTACAGTCACACTAACTAATAACTACTTATTCATTATTTTACCATACATGAACACTTCAATGCTTACAGGGATTAACTAAATAATCAAACATAACAAAAGTAGCTGACAATATGGGATCTCTTATTCAGCATGAATTCACATGAAACAGACCAAGTTTAACAAATGCTTTAATTAGGCGAGCTCAATGGTAAGCATCACATTTGCCTGGTCTATCCACTACCAACGTCACTTCATTTTCTATCTTTCTTATTTTGGGGAATAAGGGCAGACATGCTCAAATTATCAGTCTGATTCTAATGAAAGTTAATCATTCACAACGGTCTTGACTGAAAGTTCAAAATGAAATCTGACTAGTTTGGTAAAAAAAAAATGCATATCTACAGATATGTGTCCAAAATTAAAATCTGACTGATTTGACAAACAAGCACGTTTTGGTCATCCACTTACAGGAACAGAAGACGTACAGGAGCAGGAACAAGAATATTACCCCGAACATCGTTGTTTGGAGAGGTCCTGCCTCCTTGGCGTGGTCTTGTAGACCGTCATGGCCATGCTGCTTGTCATGGTCTGCAGCGCCCGCATCGCTGCACTCCCTTGCCACCGTGCTCCTGGTCATGTGTGCTGCAACGCTCTTGTACGCCTCTTCGCTATGCATCAGTGTGCTCCACCTCGCAGGTGGTAGCCTTGTGTCGACGCGTGCACTGCTGATCTGTTGCTTGCTTGAAGAAGCAGAGAGGAAGAGGGAGATAGATCTATGAAACTACACTAGCGCTTTCCATAGGCGCTGGCTAGTGCAGGGGTGCAACATATGTGGAGGCGATGAGGCACGATGACTGGAGGCGCCAGTTATATCGGGGGTTGTGCGCAGAATAACTCAAGGAGATGAGGTCATCCTTAATGAATCGTTCAACGAAGAGACGGGAGAATAGGAAGGGGCGGTGGAGTAAATTACAGTGGGCATTGCACAATTTCCTACGCTTTTTTTATTATAGATAAAAAATTACAATCTCTACCTAATAATAAACCACCGATAGCTTCTGGTCGTATGTCGTGGTATTTTTACAAAAAAGTCCTTATGTTTCTTGATATTGAACCCGCAGTCCTATTTTAAGTGGCTATCCGAGAAAAAAACGTTTCGATTTTCTAAAAAAGACCCTACACTTTATAATATTGAACTCGCGGGAGTCAAAACACCACGCCCCCGCACGGTCCCCTCCCCCCCGAGGGCGACTCGGGCGGCGGCGCATCCCGCCTGCACAGCGCCCCCCCTCCTCCTCCTCCCCACGCCGCCGCCCGTTTGCGTCCGCCAGTCAAAGCTCCGAGCGGATCCGGCGGCGACAGGGCCTCTAGCGCGCAAGAGCGGTTCAGCTGCGAGCGGGGGCTCGTGCGGTGGTGGCGGCGCGGCGTTCCTCTGCACGCGCCGTTCGTGCTCTTGGGCGTGGGGAGGGCGGCGATTCCCGCGGCGGGGTGGTGACGCGTCCCGTGCTCTGGCCCTCTGTGTCCGCGCGTGGAGCTCGCCCCCCAAATCGGGCGGAGCGGCTGGTCGGTGGGTCTACCCCCACGGACCGCGCCGAGCCGAGCACCACAGCCAACATAGACATCGACTCCGGCGGAGACCATGGGGGCAGGGATCCGGGCGCCAAAAGGAGGCACGGCGACGGCAGCAACAGCAACGAAGCGCATGACGTGTTCCAGAGGCCGGCGAAGCATCGGATCCTCGCGTGGAGGGTGCGCCAGTACCGGTCCTTGGTGACCAAGGCGAAGGTGACGGCCAGGAGGGCCAGAATCCGGGCGGTGCGAAAGAGGACGGCCGCTTGGAAGATCGTCCAACGGCAACTGGCGCGTGCCACCCTAAGCTGCGACGGCCTGGACAGATGGAGCCCCTGCGGAGGAGGAGGAGCTGCTAGCAAAAGTCAGATCCGCTGGTAATTTTATCAGCTCAATTCTCATGCTAATTAAGGAATGGGATTAGCACCCTAGCATTTTTTTCCCTACTCGATTAGGCAGTGCTCCTTGATCTGAATGACACGGGTGCTCAGCTCAATTAGGTTGGTCTTTTGTGATGTTATCCAATTGCGTGTAGAAATCCCATCTTTATGCTCTGAAAAACTTACTACTGACACTCTGAAAGACAGCAGTATACATTAGTGTTCTATAAGGTTATTGTGCACTTGAGCATTTGTGCTCTAAGTTGATTTACGAGATGACAACATCAGTCTCGGCTGATTTTGCAGCTTCATTCATGCCTTTCACTGGGCATTGATCTGTCTGCAGTCTCCACTGCATTTCACTAGTAGCAGTTTTGGCCTTGTGAGGTCTGAGCTATCAAGTATTCGAATGCCTTAACTTATCTGGCTAATCCAATAGCCTAGGAGTATCACCATGTTTACACATTTAGAAGATTTTTGCAGTTAGACGATTCCCGAGAGAGCAAAGAGTGAGCTGAGAGAGAAGGGAAGAGAGCACGGGAGGGAAGGAGAAGGAAGAGGAAGGCGTGTCGGTGGTTGGTTCTCCAGCGGCAATGGATCGGGGCACAGGCACAGAGTTCCTGCTCGGGGACGCAAATATCCAGAGAGGCACTCTCCCGTTCAGTTACCCTTACTATTGGTTCCTAGGTGCAGCCCCGGCCGCCATCGCGTGCACAGTGCGGACGCGTGCTTCTCACCAGGGAGGGCCATGCCTCCGCAGGTGAAAGTGAATCCCCTTCCGGGCTGGCGGACATGACATGGTAAGAACACTGACGCAGATATTCAGTTTTGTTTGGTTAGGTAGGTTTGTGTTCGTTGGATGGACGGATATTTTTATTTAGTCTCTCCGTTTTCCTCTTGTGCCTTGGTCATTCAGGTTGGTTTTCGGGTTGATTCATATGATTCTTCAGCGGCAACAGGTTTTTCATGTACATTCCTTCCTATAAGCTACGGGCGCGACACACACCTCCAACCAACGCTTTCCCTGATGCTCCCTCTCCGCCTGATGCGGCAAGGTCGTGGGAGTGTTCTGTAGCACGGAGCTGCAGCATGGGCACCCGATCGTCGCCCTCATGGCCACTGCCATAGACTTCGTGTCTGGCCTGCTTATCCTCACCACGTTCTGAATCGGAGGCAGTGCATCACCGGTGACCAGTGTCCGACTTTGATCGTTGACGCTGATGATGGATTCAAGCACTCCGCCATATGCTTGATACATCACCACTGAGGACTTAGCGAAACTGCTTTTTAGTCAATAACATCCAAGTCCTGGATATTGTTATGGCATAAATTTTGATGGATAGGATTGTAACAAGGTGCAGAGTAGTGTAGGCTGAGATGACAGAGATAATAGTATGCATAGTTTGACAATTTTGCTGAAACATACTACTCCCTTTAGTAAAAAAGATGTCCTGAATAAACTCTAATATGGCATCATGATTGTTACCATTTGTTCCGAAGAACAAGGGGAACTTCTATAAAATAATTGACTGTTATTTTTTCAGATTTTCTCCTCGCACACTTTTACTAGCTCATGATGTTTAGCGATCCTTTTTCCATATGCTTGTGCATAATATGTAATTTGTTTTCAGAAATATTCTTCCGAAGGATTTTTATTGTTATGCTGCTACAAGGCCTTCTTCCGTCGTGAGTTAATCTGATCTTAGGTTCCCATGTATAGCCAAACTATCATTCACAAGACTTTGTTATATTGCTATTAGCTATGATTGACGATATTTTTTACCATTTTGTTAAATGGAAGACTATATCATGATTTGTTAGTGAAATTCATAAGTCATACTCCCTCCGTCCGGAATTACTTGTCGCACAAATGGATATGTATCTAGAACTAAAATACATCTAGATACATACATTCCTATGACAAGTATTTCCGGACGGAGGGAGTATAATATGGCATCATGATTGTTACCATTGGTTCTGAAGAACAAGGGGAAGTTCTATAAAATAATTTACTGTTATTTTTTCAGTTTTTTCTCTTCGTGCACGTTTACTATCTCATGATGTCTAGTGATCCTTTTTCCATATACTTATGCATAGTATGTATTTTTTTTTCAGAAATATACTTTCGAGGGAATTTTATTATTATGTTACTACGACGCCTTCTTCCGTCACGAGTTAATCTAATCTTAGGTTCCCATGTATAGACAAACTATCATTCACAAGAATTTATTATATTGGTATTAGCTATGATTGATGTTATTTTTTACCATTTTGTTAAATGTAAGACTATATCATGATTTGTTGGTGAAATTCATAAGTCATATATCTGCATATGTATACAATTATTTAGTAAGATGATATGTATAGCAGAATTATGAATCCGCGTTTTAGCACTATTCTTATGTAAACATGAATGTTGGGTTTTGCATCTAATTCTGAAGAGCAGTCAGCGAACAGTTTTATTTGATTTCAACTAACGAGGTGGGATGTAGATTATTAATAATCATTATAGTTATTATGTTCTCAATCGCTCAATTTAAATGCCGTAAGTTTGATACCCCGTTGCAACGCACGGGCCACCATAATTAGCTTCTTCCAGTTTCTTCCATCATGATTAAGTAAGACTGACTATTTTCAGGTTACATCGTCAGGATTCACACCTCGTCAGGTCCGAGATCTTTGATCTCTTGCTGTTTGGAAGGGATCCATGAGTCGCTGCCGCTGTTCAAGTTAGATCTAAGACAATCTGTAACGCTCCATTATTGCGATTCAGAGACTCCATCATGGGTGTTGTATGCTAAAAATATGAGTGCAGAGGAAACTTACTCTGTGTTGTTGCCCTATTCTTTTATAGTTGTGTCCGATCTCAAGCAGCTCATCTTGATGAGCCGTGGTCTCGGCGCGGGGATGATATCCCCTTTCCAACGCTTGACGAAGGTTCGTTTTACGCCAGGTAGCTTTATGTAAGTCATCGTTAGTCTATACAGCATCACTCAATCATGTAAAATCTGGGAATTTCGGTTAACAACTCTGCTCGGACAACTGGTTCTAGCTTTATTGCTAGGAACAATTAAGCTTAGTGCCTCTCAGGTCCATCATTGCTTGATTTTGGATTTTTGTTGTAGCCTTTATGTTAATTTCTTATGTGGTAGGCATAACACCTAATTCATAATGAAGTAATTTTAAATAAGTTATAAGGTTTAAGAGAAATCCTATACCAATAAAGAAAATAATCAGGTTGGGCAAGGGGAGGGGAATGTGTCTCCTCTACTATTACATTACATCTGATAGTATCAAATTAGATGCATGCTCACTACAATGCCTCGTTTTTATGCTAATTTACAAATTTAGCAGTCTTTGTATAAATTAAGATTAAGCAGGACAATGTTCTAGGTTTAAGAAAAAAGATTTATGTTTAGGATAAAACTGTTCTAGATTTTGAGAAGATTGTTACATATCCATGAGAAAAATGTCCCAAGTTTAGAAAATTAGCTATCCATGTTTTCGGATTTTGGTTAATAAGATGGTCACAATAGTTTTTTATTTTTGAATCAAGATGGTCACGATAGTTAACCCAATAGATTCCTGGTCCTACATATGTCTCTCATTAACACCAGACAAAAAGTACACCATCGTGACTGGAGAGCACCTGCAACAGTGCAGGTAGGAATAAAATGCCAAAGCCGCAAACTTAACAATGCAAACATTTCTTAGCCATTTTGCAAAGATAGTCTGGACGAAAGCATAAGTTTTTGTGTTGCGAAAGCATAAGTCTTTGTGTTGAGAATAGTTGACGTGGGTCATAAATTAAACAATTACTCGTGTAATAGGTTATGCTTACCGGGTGTGGTAATTTTGTTTTTCCGGTGCAGCGCACGGGCATTTTTGCTAGTGGGTGATAAAATACGGGACAACAGAATATTTGCTTGCTAGTCATATTATTGCGTCGGGTTTGGGTATACCCATGGACACATAATTATATCCGTGCCCTACCCATCATTAGCCGGGTCGGGTTTGGACACTATCCATGGGTATAAAAATGTATCCAAACCCTACCCATTGGGGTCGGGTATCCGCGGGTATCCATGTCCATGGATAAAATTGTCATCCTTAACGAGGAAGTCACAAGCCTGGGGGCGCGCCCTAGGGGGGGCGCCCCCCAGGCTTGTGGCCTCCTCGGTCACTTCCTGGCCCAGCTTTTTGCTCCAGTATTTTTTATATTTTCCAAAAATATTCTTCGAAAATTTTCAGCTCATTCCGAGAACTTTTATTTCTGCACAAAAACAACACCACGGTAGTTCTGCTGAAAACAGCGTCAGTCCGGGTTAGTTCTAATAAAATCATACCAAAATCATATAGAATTATTGTAAACATGGCATGAATACTTTATAAATTATAGATACGTTGGAGACGTACCACGCAGCTTGGTGAGGAATCAGGGTCCCGTCGTCGACCCGGAGGTTCTTGGGTGGCAGTCGCGTGGACCACTGTCGCTGCAGAGGGAGCCGACCCCCACGGAGGTGGTACGTTGCCGTGTTAGGGAGGAGGACGAGCACGTCCGACGCTACATGGCTGCATTGGACGACAGGTTCTCCAATACCTGGCAGGTTCTTCAGGGATCTCATAGTTCTTTCTCTTTGGGTGTCCACCGCTTGCGCCGCGAGACGTCAACTAGATCTGTATTAGTGATATTATATAATAATATTCGAGATGTATTAGTGATAATATTCGATGATGTATTAGTGATACTATTCGATGATGTATTAGTGATATTATATGATCGTATTGTTGCATTGCCTTGTATTGATTTGCATATCTCATGTTTGTATATTGCCATGTTGTAATATTTGCAGAAACTATGGATCACAGAGACTTAGAAAAAGAACAGTTGTTGGGGGATATAATCCTCGCCGAAGGTGACCCCTTGTCGTATCTCAACGACACCGATGGTCAGGAAGGAGAGGATGACGGCTCCGGTGATCCAACAATGGAGGAGGAAGGAGATCATGACGGCTTCGGTGACGGAATGGCGGAGGAAGGAGATCATGATCACGGCTCCGGTGACCGAATGGAGGAGGGAGCCTCAACTGTTGCAAAGTCCGGCAAGGTAAGGAGACAAGGCCCGAAGAAAAGGTTGCGCCAGGATGAAAGGTTCACGATCACAGAAGTCGCGACAAATGGCCAACCGATTGCTCCCAAGCGGACCAAGGACGCATTTGTACATCAGTGTGGAGTTGTTGTTAGGGACTACGTCTCGATCAGCACCCAGCAATGGAATAAGAATAATAAGGACCCTGAAGTTTCTTATGTCCAGGATAGACTGAAAGATGATCTTTGGACCGAGCTGATGACAAATTTCAGCCTACCGCGAGAGGAGGATCCGAATAACCCAGTTATAGAGCGAAAGGTCAAGGCGTTTGCTCTTAAGAAGATGGCAGAACTATTCAGGAACTGGAAGAAAGAGTTGAACACAAAGTTTGTCGTGAAAGAGGAGACTAAGGAATTCATCGGTCGATATGAGAAGATAAGAGATCAATGGTCCGAATTTGTGGCCTACAAGAAATCGGAGAAGGGTTAGAAAAGGTCATTGACAAACAAGCAAAATGCTGCAAAGAAGAAGTATCACCATCACACGGGGTCAGGTGGCTACTACAAAGCTCGGCCGTTGTGGGACAAAGCTGAGCAAGACCTGGTTGCTAAGAATGTCCAACCACTGACATTGCACTGGCCAGATCGTTCAAGGACTTGGTTCTTCGGGGTTGGGGGAACTTTGGACCCAGAAACAGGGGAGTGTGTTTGGACGGACGAGCAACTTGCAATACTCTTCCGGAAGCTTCAGGCAGCAATCATGGGAGCACAGGAAGGGACGTTCATTCCCGACAGAGAGAAGGACGAGCTGACAGAGGCCCTCGGGAATCCTGAACACCCTGGACGAACACGAGGCACATCAGGCTCCGTTCCGTGGGTGCATGGGTTTCCCGACAGCGGTGGTTATAGAAGCCGATAGAGAAAGAGGAAACAGGAAGCAAGCAAAATGCAGAAGCTCAGTTCAAGATTAGCAAAACTAGAGGAACTTGAGAGCCAGCGAGCTATCGGCCAATCATCTGAGCGGCACGAAGATCCTTCCTTCGACGCTGCCCCAGAAGCTACCCCACCATCTCAGCGGAGAAGCAGCGTGGCTTCCACGGAGCTCGTTCAGCCTGATTTCACGGCTCCTCGCTACCCCGTGGATAGTATAACGGAGGCTGAACATTGCGAGCTAATGACGAAATGCCAGAACCTGACCTTCAAGGCGGCGGTCGGCTCTGTTGTACCTCCTCGAGCCGAGGGAACTTTCCATTGCCTTCCGATTCCACATGGCTATGCTGTTGTGACGGTGGATGAAATGATGGATGGATTTGAGGGGCTGGAGCTTGACAACCCTACAGGTGAAGAGGATATTATTCTTCTCGAAAATGCTTTGAGCAGTACCTGTCTATGGAGAAACGAGTACATCAAGCTTCCAAACTCGATGCCTCAGCAGACTCAGCCTCCTCCGATGCATCAGGGCACTCTGCCTCCTCCTCCGGCGCGTCAGGGCACTCCGCCTCCTCCTTCTCCTCCTCCGGCGCGTCAGGGCACTCCGCCTCCTCCTTCGCCTCCTCCGGCGCGTCAGGGCACTCCGCCTCCTCCTCCTCCTCCTCCGGCGCGTCAGGGCACTCCGCCTCCTCCGGCGCGTCAGCAATGGCGGAAGAGAGACGCCGCTACTCCGGCGGCTAGCAGTACAATAGGCGGGAAGAAATACAAATTTGGTCCAAGCCTCAAGCCTCTTCCAAAGTTACCATATGAGAGGACGGACAAGGAAAACGCTGAAATCATGGAAGCCGAAGTGCAGGCCCATTTTGCACGGAAACGTCCACCTCCGAAGGAAACGGTAGATCCGGTGAAAGCGAAGCGCACTCTGGATGCCCTGAAGCGACCACCACCGCCTCCGCTGCAATCCAACTATGACCGCTGTATTAAAAAAACATATGAGGAAGCGCGGCGGTCGGGAAGTACTTCCAGTGCTGCAAGAGACAAAAAACGAAGAAGTGGGAAAACAATTCCCCAGCTCAGCGAACAGGAGAAGCAATCGTGCCCCCCGCTCAAGGTGTCTAGCGATATCGCTAATCATCCGGTGCTACTGCCCGGTACCACTCTTGGTGATTACGTGGGCGATGATGTACAGTTTGAAACGGCTGAGGTAGTAGTAGAGAACTTTAGATACGAGCATGGGAAGCCTCTCGTCAAACCTGATCATCCTCATCTAACAACGATGATGCAAAAATTGCATGAGTGGTACATGGAAACCTGCAGGAAGTCTGGGACCGACAGTTTGATGGTCGGAATTAAAAAAGAGCACGACTTCATTGGAGTCGACCTGATGCCTGTTGAATTTGTGGAGTTATTTGAGTTATTCAATCAAGAGGCCCTCGACAAACAACTCATGACTTGCTACTGTCTGTAAGTATTACTTCTATAATTAAGTCTCTAGCTCAGCTCGTTCATTGCATGTATATATAATTATCCTCACTATATTATGCAGATTGAAGATCGTCGAATGCAAAAAAGGACAAATCTATGACATTGGGTTCATTGGCCCAAATACCGTAAATGAATGGTTGGTACAAAACAAAGCCAAAGTTACTGAGGACAACTTGCTAGAAGCGTTCCTTAGACATCAAAACAAAAGGGAAATACTCTTGCCTTACAACTTCAAGTGAGTGTTACTGTCTTGTGCATATTCGGTTTCGCTTACTCGAGGTTAAGTAATGTAATTGATGAGTTATGCGTGCATAGGTTCCACTTTATTTTGCTATCCATTAAGCTTGACGGGGCATTAGTAACTGTCTTAGACTCGAGATGTAAAGATCCCGAGGATTATGCGGACATGACTGCAATGCTCCAGAAGTAAGTTCAATCAATACCGGGACCATATCGGCAACTTTCGTTTATTTCCTGATATCAAGTAATCATTTTCTTTGCCTGGCAGGGTTTGGAAACAGTTCACCGGAATGGTTCCCGGTCTAAACAACGAGCTGCGATTTACACACCCCAAAGTAAGTAGTACTAGCTAGTTCCGCGCATCTCTCATTGATTCTAGTTTCATCAATACCATTATCATGCTTGCTTATCAGTTTGATTGAACTCTATTCTCGTAAAGTGCTTGTACCAAGCACCCGGGAATCATTTATGTGGATACTACGTATGCAAGTTCATTCGCCACTCGACCTCTGAGCGGGGCTTCTCTGACAAACAATTTGAAGTATGTAAACAATATTCACAATTTTATTTTATATATTACCATCAATTGTGTTGAGTTTCATTCATATATATGTATTGACCCCCTTCTTTAAATTAGATCTGGCAGATGCGGGATGAACTCCTACCACATGATCGCATACGAGCAATTCAAGAGGAATTGGCGGGATTCTTTCTTGACCACGTCATACCTGAACACGGAGAATACCATGTGAAGTTGCAAATGGATCTTAGGTAGATGATGTTAGGGATTGTAAGAGATGTTATATTGTATATATGTAGTTGCGTCGGATAGATATACGAAAACTTGTTGTTCGACCAAGCACAGAGAAAGAGATGTCACTTCTCTCTATATATGTTCATGACGATCTTGTGTAATTAATGGTTTCCTTCATTTGCTTACTAGCTAGCGTCGAGTTCTCTCTATATGTATAGTAGCTAGCGTCAACCAAGCACGGAGAAAGAGAGGTCACTTCTCTCTATTAGCTAGCTAACACAATATGAAACCCCTAAATTAACCCTCCAAAACCCCTAAACCCCCCCTTCCAAAAAAAAAAAAAAAACCCCAGCGCCTGCGAGCTGCTGACGCGTGGCTGCCTTTTGGTCCCGGTTGGTGTTACCAACAGGGACTAAAGGTCTTCCTGCCTGGGCGCCCCACAGCGGCCACGTGGAGCCCCTTTGGTCCCGGTACGTAAGCAAACCGGGACTAATGGTTTTGGGTATTAGTCCCGTTTATTTTGTCCCGGTTCCAGAACCGGGACTAAAGGCCCTCTGGAACCGGGACTAGTACCCTGTTTTCTACTAGTGTGACATTGTGGTGAGATAAGATGTGTACATGTTGAGATAAATAGAATAGTGGAGATCAACTAATAACGAAAACTGTTTTTCATGCATGTTGAGGTGGTCCTTTCATGATGTGGCATGTGTGGAGAGGTGACATGTGTACACGTCAAAATAAATAGAAGTAGTGGTGATCAACTACTAGATAAGTACAATTAGACGTAGTACTAATTGTCAGTTCAATTAACTAGCTGTTTTGATATGAATGCATACAAGAGGGAATAGTTAGCTGTTGGTATTGTAACATGGAAATGATTAGTAGTTTCAAGTGCCAGGAATTTGGAATGACTTCATGTGATATTGATGGGTGACGGTTAGAGACACAAGTTTCTTGTGTGCTGTGATGACAAGGACTGGCTGAATGGCCCTATTTAAGGCTTCATACAAGGTGGAGAGCATGGCTATGTTGTAAGAGTATTCCTCTTGATCATCGAAGTCCGAATCATGTTTCTGCTACTTAACTTTGTTATGTAACTGAGATTTGTACATTGAGATATTGGAGGAACTACCACACATTTGCAAAGCAGCTATGGTTACTAAGATCATGGTTATGCTTCTTCTCATGCTCCTCTCTTTTAAGAGTCCACCACCCCTTGCTTTCAACGTGCAAAAGGGGAGTAGCGAGGAGCCTCACCAAGCAAGCAATGGAGAGCAAGCGTTGGCCCTCGCCTTCCGGCGGTTCGTCAGGCGAAGTGGATACTCGTTCACGCGGACGACCTGCAGGCTCTCGTCTCCTTGATAACTACAATGGCGGTAGTCTGCTGTAGTCTGCTGCTGTAGTCTGCAGGTAGTCTGCTGTTGTAGTCTGCAGGCTCTCGTCTCCACCGTAAATTTTACATGAATTATATGGACCTCATGGTTGTTGTTGTCTGTTGTGGTTTACCCCTATTTGGCGAGTTTCTTATGGTGGACTTTGGAAAGTTTCTTGGTCATCGCCATGTATTTGTTGTCCAGATGAATTTGGAGTTTTCATCCCAATCCAATTTATACAATTGTAATTATGTGTAAATAAGTATTTGTTTCTCTTATTTCCATGGTAATCTTGGTTATTAAGGTCACATTTCCACTGTGGTAGAGAATAGATAAGTTTCACGCGCAACAATTTTTTTTAGAAGCTTTCGTGTGATTTTTTCTGTGTGTTTTTATTGGTTTTCAACATTTATTCTTCTTTTCTAGTACATTTTTTGGTTTCTTAAATGTAAACTTTTTTTCAAATACACATTGAAGCATATTTGACATGCAGGTTTAGCATTTTATTTCTATTATGCAGAAATTTTAACTACATGGCATAAACATTTTAAAAACATTCGATGAACTTATTTTTGAAACATGTGAACACTTTTTCAGAAATTTCATGATATGAATGTTTTTTTAAATTATGCGAACATATTTTACATTGTACAAATAATTTTGGAAACTGTGACGAACATCTTTTTTTAAAACGGTTAAACATTTTTTTTGAATGGTATGAATTATATTTTTAAGATTACGCGCAACTTTATTTTGCATTGCATAAACAGTTTTCGAAAATTCCATGGACTTATTTTTGTAGCACCCTAACATTTTATAAAAACCTCGCGAACATATTTTTGATATGAATATTTTAAAAGAATGCGGACATATTTTACATTGTACAAATAGTTTTGAAAACTGTGACGAACATCTTTTATTGAAACGGTTGAACAATTTTTTAAATGTTATGAAATATATTTTTAAAATTACGGGCAACTTTATTTTGTATTGCATAAACATTTCTAAAACATTCCTGGAACTTATTTTTGGAACACGTGAACATATTTTTTAAATGTCAGGACCATTTTTTTAAAGTTATGCAAACATATTTTACATTGTAAAAATAGTTTTTAAAACTTTGAAGAACATCTTTTTCTGAAACGCTCGAACATTTTTTTTAATAGTACGAACATCTTGTTTTGATACTGTGATGGTCTTTTTTGAAGTAACTGAATTGTTTTTTAAATTACGTGAAAATTTAGCTTACATTGTATAAACGTTTTTAAAAATGACAGGGACATATTTTTATGGAACACATGAATGTTTTTAAATATCACAAACATTGTTTTTGAATGGTACGGATTTTTTGTAAAATTAGGTGAATGTTTTATTTTGAATGTATTATTTTTCTTAAATTTCAAGAAGATTTTTTAAATAGTACGGAATTGAACCCTGGTGGTTAGGAATACCATAGTCCTCCTATTCATCAAACCACAGATTGGTTCGCCATAAACATTTTTGTAATGCGTGTTGAACACTTTAGAAAAAGTAAGTAAATTAAATTTTGTAATACGTTTATTTAGAATATGTAAAATATAAACAAAAGAAAAACAAACAGGAATGCAAGGAAAATCGAACGAAACGAAGCCGGGCTACTGGAGGTTGAAATAGCAAAAGTAAAGGATTTCGGTATGTAGTGGGCAGCTGGAGCACTGGCCCCTAAGGATGCATTTCTTGCTGATATGAAATCCATTTGAGCAATACATAGTTAGAGCATCTACAGCCGGACATTCCAAAACTTCCTCAAACGTCCGCAGACACGACCGGTCAGTGACTGGACAGAAGAGAGAAGGAAAAAACTGATCCCACCAGACCCTTCGTATCATCTCTATACACCTGGGCTGTCCGCGCACCCTCGTATTGAGGACAAATGTAGGGAAGCTATGAGGGCTCGGGGACGCGTCCTAACGCGGCCGGTCAGTCCGCCACGTAGAACGCGGCCCACCCCGGCCCACCCCGGACCACCTTTTTTCTTTCGTTATTTTTTCTTTTCCTTCTCTCTCTTCATCTCCATCAATCACATGTAAGTGATCGGACATATGATAAAGAAAATGAAAAGTGTGGTTGCATGGACATATAATTAGGGGCTCAAAACAGACACAGTGACCGGACGCGTCTGCAGGGGTTTAGGGGTTCAGCTTCGGTATGTCCGACTGTAGATGCTCTTACATTTTTGTGCCTCTGTCATGGCAGCCCAAAGGGTGAGTATATATTCTTACGGAAGGAGACAGTCATTAAGTCTGTCGCTCAGGCTTTACCCACTTATATTATGGGTTTTTTAAGGTGCCCTTCTCGGGTTGTGATGAACTTACCAGGATGGTTAGTGGTTTTTATTTGGGTGCTAAGAAAGGTAAAATGAAAGTGCATTGGCGTGCATGGAATGATATTTTGCAACCAAAGAACGAAAGAGGTGCTGATTTGCGTGACTTCCGTATTTTCAACCAAGCATTGTTGGCCAAGCAAGCATGGAGATTAATTTTTCAAGACCGAATAGTTTGTGTGCACAAGTGCTAAAGGCCAGATATTATCCACATGGTAAGCTTGAGGATACTGAATTTTCGGGTGATGCTTCTTCTTTATGGAAAGCTATTACATATGTATTTAAATACCTCACCCTTTTTTTTCTAGCGAGAGAAAGGTAATGTAGAAGTTGGTTTCATGTAGACACTAGTTCAATCCAACCCGACAACAGTTTAGCGAATTCAAACTGCGCTCTGTTTTCTGGCCATATGGTCATGCTGCATTGGCCAGCCAACAGGCACAGGCACGGAATTTTGGCCCGGTACGATACATGAATAAAAGAGTTGGGCCAGACTTCGGCCCTCCACGGAACAAGGCCAATCTCGAAAGCTTTAATTAAGGCCGCACATGACACGATCCTTTTAAGTTTTTTTCTGTATTTTTCTCTTAAATTTTTAGATTTTTTTGTATTTTTTGGTAAAGTTTTGGATTTTTTTGTATTTTATTGGATAGCAAATATGCCTCCATGATGGCTGCTCTGCCCTGCTAGAGTGCTAGGGGGGGTGAATGGCTTGTGATTGCTTCTACAACTGTACTGTCCTGCAGTTGGTCTAGATCGAGAATTGTTGTGGCCTGCGGTGTAGGGTGGACTGCTCGACCTGCGTCGAGCTGTATCATTGAATCACATCCCAAGTAGGTCGCGGGTCCTTTGGGAGGGGTATGTACAACAGAGCCTGTAGCAGTTTAGTCTTCAGTTTTGTTCAGAGCACGCATCAGGCTGAAAACCGGACGTCTGTGTCGGCGGCACAGCAAGCATGCCTGCACCTGGTCCAGCTGTTTGGGCTCTTGGGTCCCAAGGACAAGATGACGGTCAAGGCCGCAGCCGGGCTGATCATGGGCTTTAATTTGACGAGCCACTTTCCAATAGAGACATTCAAGGCATCACCATGCTCACCCAACTCGCCATCGACACTCTCAGGGTTGTTGAGGCCACCTATTAGCTACATCCTCTATCTCATAATGTAATACATTTTTTTAATCTAGTATAGTGTCAAAAAGCGTCTTATTTTATGAGACAGAGGAAGTTGTAATTTATTTAGTCTCGGTCAGCGGCTAGTCTTATGCTGGTTAGAGTAAGGAACTATGTTGATTAGTGATGGGAACGACGCGTTAGCTAGATGACGCCGAGGTACAATGAACAGCTGAAAGAATAAAATGCCCACTTATCTTCTATTCTTAAATAGTTGTAACTCACTAACTATTTTTCCAAAGTATGCAATGCTTCCACATCACTAAACCGTGCATCTCCACCATGTCATTAATCTACCACCCCACAGACTATTGTTTTTCCATGCATGCAACCCTTTCACAATTACCAATCATGCATGGTTGCCAAATCATTTTTCACCAAATCATAACTAAATTTTATTGTTATTCAGTCATCAACCCTAATTATCCATGTTTTCAACCTACCATCCCGCGGCAACGGCGCGGGTTATCTGCTAGTTTATTCAGAACTGATGTGCATTTGTACATAAACAGGCACTTACTATTAATTATTTCCCATTTTATACATCAGTATCTCTAATGTTTTCTTCTAGATTTCTTTGCCATGATACACTGATCTTGAAATGGAGCCAAAAACATAAAGTGTATATATGACTGCAAATAGCATAACCTGCATAATAAGTATGCTCTTCGAAGGTTGGTTACTTTGGACCATTAGGGATTAGCATGTTTGCAAATGCTATTGGCATTCGACCACTCACCCATTTATGGACATCTCCCATTCATTTGAGGTGGGTTCCCTCCAACCACACACAATATTTACTAACATAACATGCATGCAAGTAGACTGGTATGGTCACACCCTTCCACAGTCTAGTCACATGCTAAAAATGTCATGTTAAACGGTTCTTGAATGATAAATCACATGCTCACGATATATTTGTTTCGTAAGATGAGCTGAATAGAACAGAGCTGCGTAGAAGTCCTATATATACTGCCCCTGGATGTTAAAGTGAGTGTGATATGGGTTCAGATGTGTTTACATCTTTATCTTCAGAACATCTAAAATATTGGAGGAAAACAAATACATGAGAGTCAAGGTGGTCAAGGAAAAATGGGCTGAAATCAGAAGGCGATGACGTGTATTGCTTTGTCCAATTGTAATCGGATGGCCATTCAATGGAGACTTTTGGTAGCTGCGGTGACCTTGGCTGCTCTTGGGAGAACATCTGTATACAATTCGCCGTGGGAAGTTTCTCTGCTATATGTCTCTACAATACTAGTTACATCAAGACTGTAACCTGTTAGTTCGAGCTACCACATACTCTGTTTTTTCTTCGCTTGTTTTAGTATGATCACTGAGTGGACCTAAAGCTAAAAGCAGTCTCATCAGCAGTAAAAGAACAACTTCCTAACCGAATAAAAAGTTTCTGAAGTCAAACCTAGCGGCCTTGCAATGATAAGTAGTCCAGTCTAAGAAGTGTTGTGATAATAAAAATACAAGCCGAAAAAATGGTTCCATTCGAATACTCTGCTGCGAGAAAGAGGTAGATCTTATTAATCACAGACTGGCTGTTCGAGATATAACCCCAACAATTATATTACATTGGAGCGACTGGAACGAGGTGACTGAGGGCACCTAGTTCTCCATGCGGATGATGCAGCGGATGCCCTCCCCCTTGGCCATGAGGTCAAAGGCCTTGTTGATCTCTGAGAACGGTACTCTATGCGTGATGAACTTCTCCACCTCCAGTTCCTGAGGATAATAGCAAGTTGTTAGCATGAGCATTGAGTTCTTCGCCACGTCACAATTCGATGTATGGTGACTTTGGAAATGGGGTGGCATCCAACATATCTCAAGTCGTCGCGAGCATCGATCAAGCTATGTCAAAACTGTTTACCTTCTTCATGTACATCTCCACAACATTGGGCAAATCAGTGCACGGCTTGAAGTTACCAAAGAAGGCACCCTTGAGAGTTCTCTCGTTCAGGAAGTTCATTGGGTGGGTCTTGAATTCGGCATCCTTGTGCGGCACACCGACCAGCACAGCGACACCCCAACCCTGTATACAGATAAAAGATTTAATTTAATGATTCCATCTAAGAGAGAAGAGATGATGCAAATTATCATATTTTAAGTGGGTGATTTATGTCTTGAAAAGTCATACATCATGAACACACTCAAATGATTGTATCATAGCACTGATATTGCCGGTGCATTCAATACTGGGGTCAACTCCCCCGTTCGTCATCTCAGCGAGTACCTAAAGCATCATATCACAAAGTTGTATGTTATGGTGATGAAGCGTAACGAATACTACTTCACCTAATGTGAAAAAACAAACCTCTTGAACTGGCTTGCTGTGGTCTTTCGGGTTCACAAATTCTGTGCAACCAAATTTTCTGGCTGAACATTGACAAAATAGAAACATTAGTAGTAACTTCTCAAAACAGCAAAATAAACTCATGATTTGGTAAAATCAGGAGTGCTATATTTACCTTCTTCAAATCTGTTGGCGTTCAGGTCAACACCAATGATCCTTGATGCACCTGCAATCCTTGCACCTTCTGCAGCCTAAATAAAACATACAAATATGAAGGGCAAATAGATGCATACCGATAGCGATTGTAGGACAATCCAGAGAAGAGTTAGGAAACTTACAGCAAGGCCAACTGCTCCTAGCCCAAATATCGCCACTGTCAAACCCTTGGGCGGTTTTGCAACATTAATGGACGCACCGAGACCTACAAAAAGAATGACCACTCAGCATCACAAGATAAGATGTTGGCATAACAAGCATAGTACAACAACAATACAAGTCAACTTACCAGTGGAAATACCACAGCTAAGAACACAGACTTTATCAAGGGGAGCCTCAGGGTTGATCTTGGCAACACAACCAACATGCATGACAGTATACTCACTGAAGGTGGAAGTCCCTACGAAATGGTAAATCGGCTTCCCATCAATAGAGAAGCGGGACTTGCCATCGCCGATCATCACACCTCTGTCAGTGTTGATCCTTAGCAGATCACACATGTTGCTCTCTGCAGACTTGTAATGTGGACATTCCTTACACTCCCCAGTGAACACAGGTAGGACATGGTCACCAGGGGCAACCTCAGTCACGCCCTCTCCAACACTTTCCACTATGCTGTTGACATTAGTAAGTTCAGGGGACGCGCAACAGATAAATTTGGCTAGAAAATCTATATAAAAGTAAAGGACTTCAAATTCGACACATGCAGGCAACACGGTTCTTATGATTGATTGCTTCACATGTCTTGTCTTCAGGATTACATTAACATATTGCACTAGGGTGACCTATGCTTTCCGAACAAACAATTAGCACAACTAAAAGCTAGACAAAGTAAGTACATCAAAGAAGGTAGGTAGTTCAAAAACCATACCCTCCATCTTCGTGACCGAAGACCCGAGGGAACACGGGAGTCTGTCCCTAAACCACCATCGGAATCCACTGAGGCGCAAGTCAACCACAAATTTGTTGTACGATGTAATTTACTTGACGAGAAGCAAATGACATGCATACCTTGGCCTCCCAGTAGTAGACATCGGTGTGGCAGAGGGAGGTGAAGAGGATCTTGACGCGCACCTCCATGGCCTATGGCGGGGCTACCTCCACCTCCTCCATCGACAGAGGCTTCCCTGCCTCCCATGCGACTGCCGCTGCAACCACAGATCCAAGGAAAGGGCATCAAACTGCAGGTTACGATGACACCATAAGGTTAAAGATTGGGGATCGGCTGATATCAACACATTATGTATTATTTTTCATTTTCATTTTCTTCTTTCGTTTTTTCACATGCACAACCGACAAAGGATGTGAAGTTGTAGTTACGCACTTAATTAGGCTTTGACGTGCAATGGTAGTTGCACGTGTACGGCGTACATGCAATTGCTGAGGGAGGTGGAAAGGTGGGGAGGTATCGTGCGTGGACAGGTGTGTGCTGAGGGAGCCTGAGATGGAAATTGTTTGGGGACTTCGAGAGGCGCGCGCATGTGGAAAGAAGAGAGCAGGTGTCGCTTCTACATCCCATATTCTTTACATTTCCCCTTTTTAAGTGGCCCAATTGCCTCTCAGCGCGCGAGCCATTTCTGTTTTGTTTACTCGACCGCGAGCAAAGACACCGCATCTGTCAGTACAAGATGGACTTCTTCGCAGAACAGCATATACCCCCCACGTACACATAAAATAGAAGATGTCAGCAACATGCAAACCAATTTAAGTTTAAATTTAAAAAAAAACGTCGCTCTCAAGTCTCAACCCGAGTGGAATATTGGACTTTTGTTCTGCGGCCTTGTCTCCTGCCCACAACTCCAGCAGTTCCGGTGTCCCTCAATAAACTATCAGAAAGTTGAGGCAAGAATTAATAACCCTTCAACGGCTCCCTTAAATAGATAAACCAGGTTATATTTACGGGATTCCGTATAATTGCCCCCAACGCCTGTGTGCGCCTGCGCCACGCCTCATCACTTCAGCCACCGTTGCCACGCCTCCCAGCGTCGTGTCACTAACAAGCGGGCCCAGCCTCATTTAATAGGAATTAATACGGAAATAGGATTTTAGGGGAATTGACGGAACCGAGAAAAGTATGTGTTAGACACATTCCCCTAAATTATACGGTCATCCCATTAAATGATATTCCGAGATGTTATTTCCAGGAGCTATCAGGCAAATCTAATCAATTCCCAAAAGTCAAGGCATGTTCGAAACAACCCAGCTCCGAACTCCGACGAATTCGCAGGTGGTGCCGGGTCGAACGGTGCTTCATGAATCAGAGGGGAAGGGGTGTCACAGTAGGAAAAACGACAAGCTGCGGTTTTTGGGATCTGCCGAATTGGGAAACGTAGAGTTAGCCTTATCTACAGCAAGATGTCACCGCCAAGTGAGAATACCGGTTCTAGTTTTCCATTTCTCATGAGCTCTCTACTCCATGACGGCATGACCTTAGCCGCCAGAAGCTTCTCCCTGACCTCACGCTCAAGGTGGCCACGCGGTCTAGGCCCGTCCGGTTCCCGACCAAAGCCGTGCTTTGGACCGTCTGTCCGGTCCGGTTTGGCTGTTATAGAGATTTGAATGGCGGTCCCTTTCATGACCCGTTTTAGCAATGGAATGTTGTTGTTTAGAACTGACTATTGTTTCTCTCAAGTAATGCAGTAGAACTTATTAATGGTGTGGTTGAGATTTATAGTTTGATTACTTCTGGCCAGGCGACTTCAGGCCTAGGTAAATTGATTCAGCTGATGATTTGCTACAGAAATTAAGCAGGTGGTAAACTGCTTCTTCTCAAGGCTTTTTCTTAGTGCTTGTTACCTTTATAGCCTCATGTAGTTACTCAGCGATCTTCTCAAGGATTGGGGGAGCAAGTTGTAGCCAAATGGCTGAATATCATGTTCCCTATGGAAAATGTCAGTAGCCAGTGACCAGCTATGTGCTGAGGTGAGGAAGAAACTGAAGAATGACTAGCTATTTGATTGCCTGGTTGTTCGGAGTGTTTAGCAGAGAGAAGAAGATGGGACTCAACACACATCGATTATGCTCAAGGCTGGGTGATAAATACAGGTTGCTGGCTCAGCCGAGCAGGATCGTGGGTGTGCCACTACCTCTGGACGTGCAGCACTACTCTACAACTGTTTGCACGATCATGGCTATACCGTATGGCAGGCTATACAAGGGCGCATACGGTATAGAACTACCTAGCCTAACACCCCCCACAGTCGTGACGTCGGGTCCGGCGATGCAAAGACTGGACCGTAAGTCAGAGAAAACTTCCGATGGCAGCCCCTTCGTCATGATATCCACGAGCTGCTGGCGAGTAGAGATGTGAAGAACATGAAATTCTCCAAGCGCCACGCGTTCACGAACGAAGAGGATGTCCAGCTCGACATGCTTCGTGTGACGGTGATGCACAGGGTTGGCCGACAGGTACACGGGGGATATATTATCGAAGTAGACGAGCGTAGCCTTGTTGACGGGGCAAAAGAGTTTGCCAAGCAGTTGTCGGAGCCAGACACACTCTGCGACGACGTTGGCGACGCCACGGTACTTGGCCTCGGCGCTGGAGCGGGAGACGACAGCCTGGCGCTTGGACGACCAGGAGATGAGGGCATCGTCGAGGTAGATGTAGAAGACGGAGGTCGAGCGGCGGGTGTCAGGGCAGCCTGCCAGCGTCCGTGAACGCGCGTAGGTCCAAAGTGCGCGAGGCGCGGAGGTGAAGCCCAAGGGCAGGCGTGCCGCGCACGTACCGCAGCACACGCTTGATCAACCCGAGATGGCACTCGCGGGGATCATGCATATGCAGGCAGATCTATTGAACGGCGTATGCAATCTCCGGCCGCGTGATCGTCAAGTACTGCAGGGCACCGGCGATGCTGTGGTAGGCGGAGGGGTCAGCGACGCACGGCCCGTCGACGGTAGGGAGCTTGCCCTTTGTGTCGATCGGCGTGGGCGACGGACGACAGATGTCCATGCCGGCTTGGTCCAAGATGTCGACAACGTACTGCTGCTGACAAAGGAAGAAGCCCGCCGAAGTACGCATGACACGGATGTCGAGGGAGAAGTGGAGAGGGCCGAGGTCCTTCATGGAGAACTCCACGATGAGCTGGGCGACGACGTTGCGAAGAGCGGCGGCAGACGACGCGGTGAGGACGATGTCGTCGACGTAGAGGAGAAGGAGCGCAGTGTCACAGCTGCGACGACGAGTGAAGACCAATAAGTCGGAGCGCGTGGCGACGAAGCAGATGGACTTGAGGAAGCCGGCGAATCAAAGAAACCATGCACACGACGCCTGCTTCAAGCCATAGAGTGACTTGGAGAGGCGGCAAACGTGGTGTGGTTTGTCAGCGTCGACGAAGCCAGCTGGCTGAAGACAAAAGACCTCCTCGTCCAACCTACCGTGGAGGAACGCATTGGACACGTCAAGCTGGTGAACCGGCCAGCCGCGAGAGGCAGCCAGAGTGAGCACCGTGCGGATGGTGGCGGGTTTGACGACTGGCGAGAAGGTTTCTCTGAAGTCCATGCCAGCGCGCTGGCGGAAGCCGCGCATGACCCAGTGGGCCTTGTAGCGCTCGAGAGAGCCGTCGGCGTTGAGCTTGTGCTTGAACACCCATTTGCCGGTGATGAGGTTGGCACCGGGAGGACGGCGCACTAGCTCGCACATGCGGTTGCGCACGAGAGCGCCGTACTCCTCGCGCATGGCAGCGAGCCAATGGGGGTCACAGAGGGCGACGCGTACCAAAGTAGGGGCCGGCGAGAGCGCGCCGGGCGTGCTCGTAGTGACGGCGAGACTGTAGTGGTAGCGTGGATTCGGGCGGAAGACGCCGGTCTGGGCGCGCATGACCATCCACCAAGGAGGAGCCGGCGGGGCAGCCGGAGGGGCGGGTGTAGGCGAGGGTGGCGACGAAGAGCTCGGCAGCCTGTGGTGCAAGAGCTTGCGCCCGAGCCGTTAACCGACAGATCAGCGCCGCCACGTGGCTGCATGGTGGAGGCGCTGGACGGGGAATCCACGAGGCTGTCCGATGGAGAGCCAGCGGCAGATCCTAAACGCACGGTGCGCACGCGCGGGGCATGCACGGGAGAGCCGCCCGATGGCGATCCAGGGGCCATGTTCGAAGGGGAACATGGCACACTATCACAGAGGCGCCGCGGGAGCATGGGGACCTGCAAAACTGGCGAAGCAAAAGCAGGTGGTGGTGGAGCGGCGGGGTTAACTGCGGGTGGTGACGCGAAGGGGAAGACCGTCTCATGAAACTAGACATGACAAGAGGTGATCACACGATGGGTGGTGGGATCGAAACACCGGTAGCCACGATGGTCAGACGGGTAGCCGAGGAAGATGCACGCGACAGAGCGGTGATCAAGCTTATGCTTCGCTGTTGAGGCGAGGTTGGGATAACACAAACACCCAAAGACGCGGAAGAGGGATCGTAGTCAGGAGCAACGCCAAGAAGCAGCTCAGGAGGCGTGCGGGCGCGCCGGAATGGCACGGCCGACGGTTAATGAGATAGGTGGCTGTGTTGAGGGCCTCGACCCAGAAGCGAGTAGGCATGGAAGCATGAAATAATAGAGCACGCACACTATCATTGAGCGTTTGTAGAACGCGTTCGGCCTTTCCGTTTTGTTGGCTGGTGTAAGAACAGGAGAGGCGAAGATGAGTGCCATGAGTAGGGAGGAGTCTGCAGCGCTGTCGAACTCACACCCGTTGTCAGTTTGGTGCCAGGATACGGGAAGCTGAAATTGCGTTTTGACATAGGCATAGAAATCGGCAAAACATGAAGAACTTCCGACTTGTGTTTGAAAGGGAACGTCCAGACGTAGTGGGTATAGTCATCAAGCACTACTAAGTAAAATTGAAAGCCAGATATGCTGACAACTGGAAATGTCCATACATCAAGATGCAAAACATGAAAGGGAAACATGCTAATGCTGGTAGATTTGCTAAAAGTTACACGTGTGTGCTTGCCAAAACGGCATGCATGACACGAGTGCGGCATGGACTTGCTGAAGTCAAGGTGATCGGCAGCCAAGCGAAGCGAAGCATGCCCGAGCCGCTGGTGCCATATGGTGGAGTCGGCGAGGCGGGCAAAGGCAGAGCGAGATGGGAGCGTCGGGCGGCCAACCGAGTACAGATCGCCGTCGGAGTCACATCGGAAGATCACCGCCCTAGTTCGAAGGTCCTATACAGAGAAGCCAAAGGCGTCAATTCGACAGAAACGGGGTTATCACGACAGATTTGACGAACAGAGAGCAAGTTGGTAATGAGAGAAGGGGAGACCAGAACGTTGCGAAGTTGCACAGGGGACGCGCCCTCGATGAGAGCACCATCACTGACGTGGGTGATCGGTAGATGGGCACCACTGCCAACGACAATGTGAGAAGGAGAATGAGATGGCTGAAGTGAGTGGAGATTACTAGGTGAGCTGGACATGTGGGACGACGCTCCTGAGTCGAGATACCACTCCGAGGCGGTGCCGGACGAGGAGGGCCCTGATGTGGCACTGTGGAGCGCGTCCTACAGCGACTGCATGTCCCACGGCTGCAGTGGTGGTGTGGTGGACGAACTGGCGCCTGGGGAGCCGTAGAGAGGAGGCAGGCCGCCAGGAGCGCCGTATCCAGGAGGGAGAGCGCCGGGCGCGCCGTAGCCGTACGGGGCAGGAGCTGCGAGCATGGCCTGTTGATGAGGCGTGCCAGGACGAGGCCCGAGAACGCCGGTGCCTGGGGCGCACCAGGGCATGGGCCAGGCCTGGATGTGGCCAGTCCAAGAGTTGGCGCCAGGAGCCGGCGTGGGGTAGGCAAGTGGGCACGGCATCGGAGGCGTTGGGGAGGCAGGGGCGCCGCCGTTGCCACGGCCGCGGCGACGCTGGCCACGACCACGGCCCCGTGTGTTGTCGTTGGCGGGTGCTGGGGGAGGCGGTGCCGGAGTCGAAGGAGAGTTGCGCCCAGCGAAGAGGGGGTGCACGGACTGCTGGCGAGCAGCCTGCTTAGCACAATGCTCCTCCAATAGAAGGAAGGAGCGCACTTGGAGAAACGACGGGAGCGGGACCTGAGAGGTGATGTGCGGGATGGCAGAATGGTACTGGCAGCTGAGACCACGAAGGAGGTGAAAAAACTGCCGTGATTCGGTCACCTGCTGGCCCAGATCACGGGGTTGATCGGCGAAGGTCTTGAGCTTGGTGCAGTACTGCATCACCGTCATGTCGCCCTATACTTGATGAGATCATCTCCCCAAAGCAGAGTGCTTTTGTGCCAGGCAGGATGATAACTAATAGCATGTTAGCTGCATTTGAGTGCATACATCATACTATTCAGCAAGAGAAGGACCCTACGAGAAGCTTTTGTGCATATAAATTAGACCTTTCAAAGGCATATGATCGGGTTGACTGAGTTTTCTTGAAACGGACGATGCAAAAGTTGGGTTTCGCTGACCGATGGCTGAACTGGATTATGACTTGCAGCACCTCAGTTAGATACACTATCAAATTTAATGGCACCCTCTTGGATTCGTTCACCCCGTCGCGTGGGCTTCGTCAAGGTGACCCCCTCTCCCCATTTTTATTCCTGTTTATTGCAGATGGGCTTTCTGCTCTGTTGAAGGATGGAGAGGAACTATTCACATCTTTGAAGGTGTGTCGACGGGCTCCTGGCATCTCCCACCTTTTGTTCGCCAATGACACCCTCTTATTTTTTAAGGCAGACCCGCAACAAGCTAATGGGTACACTCAATAATCACAACTTATGAAGGTGCCACAGGGCAACTCATCAACCCAACTAAATGCAGTATTATGGTTGGTAGAGCATGCTCAGAGAATGGCCAAAACAGTGTAAGAGCACAGTTGCAGGTTCAACTCTCAACTTTTGAGGAGAAATATCGGGGCTCCCAACTACTGATTGCAGAATGTCAAAAGGTAAATGTCAGAATCTACAAGCCCGCTTGACAAAAAGAATTATTGCTTGGAGAGATACTTTATCCTTGGCAGGCAAGGAAACGATGATCAAAGCAGCCGCACAAGCTATACCCCCTTATGTGATGGGCGTGTTCAAGATTCCCATGTCTGTTTGTGATGATCTTAACAGGATGGTGTGTAAATTTGGTGGGGGTCATCGGAGGGGAAGCGAAAAACACACCGGCAAGCTTGGCCAAAAATTCACAGGCATAAGTTGTGTGGTGGACTGGGCTTTCGAGATTTCATGGTGTTCAATCAGTCCCTGCTGGCTAGGCAGGCTTGGAGGTTATTAACTAAACCTAACAGTCTTTGTGCGTGGGTTCTTAAAGCCCGCTACTATACCGAGGGAAGGATCGAGGATACTGTATTTACTGGTAATGCATAGGTGACTTGGCAATCCATCCAGTACGGCCTCGACCTTTTGAAGAAAGGGCTTATATGGCGGGTGAGCAGCGGTACGCAAATCCGCATCGGGCGGGATAGGGTGGCTGCCTAGAGAACCATCTGGCCAACTTATCACGCCCCAGGGGATGTGCCGATATTTTCTTCCGGTCGACGTTCTGGTCGACGTCGACACCATCACGAGCATAAAGACTTCCCCTCATGTTGGGCGCAAATGGGGCCTGGAAGGTTGATGTTCTCCGCCAATATTTTCTTCCGGTCGACGTCGACACCAGCACAAGCATAAAGACTTCCCCTCATGCCTCGGGCGATGTTCTGGCATGGGCCCCGGAGAAATCTGGCGTCTTCTCCGTCCATTCAGCATACTGCTTTGAACGAGCGTGAACGTCCACTAGCAAACGCATCGAGCATGGCACTAGATGGTCGTCGCGCCATCTGAAAGACCATATGGGGTGCCCTTCTCCCCCAAAGGTATGAGTCTTTGCATGGAGGCTAGTGTCTAATTCTCTCACTACTTGGGCAAATAAGTTTATGCGTAAACTAGAGCTTAATGATCTTTTTCCCCTGTGTGGTGTGGAATGCGAGGATGGCTTCCACGCTATATGCAGATGCCCTCAAGCTAGGGACCTATGGAGAGCTATGACAACGGATTGGACCCTTCTAGACATCGACGAGGTTCGCAACACAAGGCCAGAATGGCTTCTCGGCGTGCTCGATCAACTACCTGAAATTAGCCGCATGGTGTTGTTGATGATTCTTTGGCATATTTGGCACGTCAGAAATAAGATCACACATGACAAAGCTCTGCCGCCAACGGAGTCTTCCAGATGCTTCCTTCAAAGCTACATAAACTCTTTGTTGTGCATCAAGCAATATCCGCTGGTGATAGTATACGCCTTGCAAAGGGCCATTTCAGACCACACACCACTATTGGTCGATTCTGGGGAAGCGACTCATGTGGGAAACAAAAATATTTTCTCTTTCGAATTAAGTTGGTTTGAGAGAGAAGGATTAATGGATCTCATTGCTACATAATGGGCCAGGGAATCCGGTGGGTCATCTAATGTAGATAGGTGGCAAAACAAGATTAGACACTTGCGCCAATCCTTTAGAGGCTGGGCCAAGAATCAAAGTGGCATTTACAAAGTGGAAAAAGAGAGGCTTATTCAATTAATTAATGAGTTAGATGTCAAAGCAGACTCTACAGTTCTTAATATGTTAGATAGAAATATTAAGATTGAGGCTGAGAAGAAGTTGCAAACCCTTCTGAGAGAGGAGGAGATGAAATGGGCCCTTCGAGCAAAGGTGACGAAGGTGGTCCATGGAGATGATAACACACAATTCTTTCACATGATTGCGAACGGAAAGCATAGGAAGAAAAAAATGCAACTTGAACAGGACGATGGTACAATTGTAGGACATGAGAACCTAAAATTGTACATCTCTGAGTACTATAAGATACTCTTTGGTGCACTCGATGAGAATTTGGTTTCTCTGGATGAAAGCACAACAGGCGACATTCCTCACCCCAGTTTAGATGAGAATGAGTTATTATCTGGCCCGTTTACAGAGAAAGAGGTGTTTAACGCAATAGCACAGATGAAACAAAATAAGGCACCGGGACCGGATGGGTTTCTTTTGGAATTCTATAAAAAAATGTTGACATATTATAAAAGGTGATCTTCTACCTATGTTCCATGATTTGTTCAATGGTCAGTTACAGCTTTTCCACCTTAACTTTGGAACAATAATGTTGTTGCCAAAGAAGGTGGAGGCTATCCGCATTGAGCAGTTCAGACCGACATGTCTGCTCAATGTCAGTTTCAATTTTTTTACAAAGGTTGGCACGAATAGATTGACACAAATAGCACATTCGGTAGTCCAACCCACTGAGACAGCTTTCATGCCTGGAAGACACATACTAGAAGGGGTAGTCGTCCTGCATGAAACGTTGCACGAAATTCATACAAAGAAACTCATCGGGGTTATGTTTAAGGTGTATTTTGAGAAGGCGTATGATAAGGTCAAATGGCCATTTCTTCAACAGGCCTTATGTATGAAGGGGTTCAACGAATCCTTAAGGGATCAGGTGGATGCCTTCATTCAGAGAGGTAGTGTTGGGATTAATGTTAATGATGACATAGGTCATTATTTTCAGACTCATAAAGGATTGAGACGGGGAGACACCATGTCTCTAGTCTTGTTCAACATAGTAGCAGATATTATGGCAAACCTTATTGGTCGGGCTAAAGAGAATGGCCAAGTAGGAGGACTAGTCCCACACATTGTAGAGGGGGGGGGGGTGTCCATACTACAATACGTGGATGACACAATCATATTCATGGAACACGATATCGCAAAAGCTAGGAATATGAAGCTGGTACTTTGCCTATTTGAACAATTGTCTGGACTAAAAATAAATTTTAACAAAAGTGAATTGTTTTGTTTTGGGAGAGCAAAAGAGGAACAAGACGCTTACATGCAACTATTCAGATGTGAAATGGGATCATTGCCATTTAGTTACTAGGAATTCCCATTCATCATAAACGACTGACGAACAGGGAATGGAAATGTATTGATGATAGATTCGAAAAAAGACTAGGTTGCTGGAAGGGCAAGCTAATGTCTTATGGAGGACGGATGGTGTTGATAAACTCGGTTTTAACAAGCCTATCGATGTCCCTGCTATCTTTCTTTGAAGTACCGATAGGTGTACGGAAAGGACTAGACTTTTATCGATCTCGTTCCTTCTGGCAATGTGATGAAGCTAAGAAGAAATATAGATTGGCAAAGTAGGATATTATATCTAGACCACTAGTAGAAAAAGGCCCATTTGTCCCAGTTCCAGAGGCCCATTTGTCCCGGTTCTGGAACCGGGACTAAAGGGTCGGGACTAAAGCCCAAAACCTTTAGTCCCGGTTTGCTTACGAACCGGGACCAAAGGCCCTCCACGTGGCCGCTGCGGGGAGCCCAGGCAGGAGGACCTTTAGTCCCGGTTTGTAACACCAACCGGGACCAAAAGGCATCCACGCGTCAGCATCTGGCAGGAGCTGGGTTTTTTTTTTGAAGGGGGGGGGGGGTTTAGGGGGTTTTGTAGGGTTAATTTAGGAGTTCATATTGTGTTAGCTAGCTAATAGATGGAAGTGTCCTCTCTTTCTCCGTGCTTGGTCGATGCTAGCTACTATAGAGAGAACTCGACACGCTAGCTAGTAAGCAAATGAAGGAACCATTAAGTACACAAGATCGTCATGAGCATATACAGAGAGAAGTGATCGACCTCTCTTTCTCCAAGAGATTGGTCGAACAACAAGTTTTCGTATATCTATCCGACGGTACTACATATATACAATATAACATCTTTTACAATCCCTAACATCATGTACCTAAGATCCAATCACAAATTCGAATGGTATTCTCCGTCTTTAGGTATGACGTGGTCAAGAAAGAATCCCGCCAATTCCTCTTGAATTGCTCGTATGCGATCATGTGGTAGGAGTTCATCCCGCATCTGCCAGATCTAATTTAAAGAAGGGGGTCAATACATGCATATATATGAATAAAACTCAACACAATTGATGGTAATATATAAAATAAAATTGTGAATATTATTTACGTACTTCAAATTGTTTGTCAGAGAAGCCCCGCTCAGAGGCCGAGTGGCGAATGAACTCGCATACGTAGTATGCACATAAAGAAGTCCCTTCTTTCGGGTACAAGCACTTTACGAGAATAGAGTTCAATCAAACTGATAAGCAAGCATGTTAATGATATATTGATGAAAATTTGAATCAATTAGAGATGCGCGGAACTAGCTAGTACTACTTACTTTGGGGTGCGTAAATCACAACTCTTTGTTTAGACCGGGAACCTTTCGGGTGAACTTCTTCCAAACCCTGCCAGGCAAAGAAAATGATTACTTGATATCAGGAAATTAACGAAAGTTGCATGTCGATATGGTCCCGGTATTGACTGAACTTACTTCTTGAGCATTGCAGGCATGTCCGCATAATTCTCGGGATCTTTACGTCTCGAGTCTAAGACAGTTACTAATGCCCCGTCAAGCTTAATGGATAGCAGAATAAAGTGGAAACTGCGCACGCATATATAACTCATCAATTACATTACTTAACCTCAAGTAAGCAAAACCGAGTATACAGAGAAGACAACAACACTCACTTGAAGTTGTAAGGAAAGAGTATTTCCCTTTTGTTTTGATGTATAAGGAACGACTTTAGCAAGTTCTCCTTGGTCTCTTTGATTGAGTTTCGTACCGTCCATTCATTTACGGCATCTGGGCTAAGGAACCCAACGTTGAAGATTCCTAGTTTTTTGCATTCGACATCTTCAATCTGCATAATATAGTGAGGATAATTATATATACATGCAATGAACGAGCTGAGCTAGAGACTTAACTATAGAAGTAATACTTACAGACAGTAGGCAATCATGAGTTGTTTGTCGAGGGCCAGTTGATTGTATAACTGAAATAACTCCACAAATTCAACAGGCATCACGGGAAGTCCAATGAATTCGTGCTCTGGTTTCACTGCCATATACATAGTGTCTCTCCTAGACTCCCTGCAGGTTTTCATGTACCACTCATGCAATTTGTACATCATCGTTGTTAGAGGAGGATGATCAGGTTTGACGAGAGGCTTCCCGTGCATGTATTCATATTCTTCTTTTGTTACCTCGGCCGTTTGATAAATTACATCATCCCCCAAGTAATCACCAGGATTGGTACCGGGCACCATCCCCAGATGATTTGCGACGATATCGCTAGACACCTTGAGCGGGGGGCACGATTGCTGTTGGAAATATGCCCTAGAGGCAATAATAAATTGGTTATTATTATATTTCCTTGTTCATGATAATCGTTTATTATCCATGCTATAATTGTATTGATTGGAAACTCAAATACATGTGTGGGTACATAGACAACACTGTGTCCCTAGTAAGCCTCTAGTTGACTAGCTCGTTGATCAAAGATGGTTAAGGTTTCCTAGCCATAGACATGAGATGTCATTTGATAACGGGATCACATCATTAGGAGAATGATGTGATGGACAAGACCCAAACTGTAAACGTAGCATTTGATCGTGTCAGTTTATTGCTATTGTTTTCTGCATGTCAAGTATCTGTTCCTTTGACCATGAGATCATGCAACTCTCTGACACCGGAGGAATACCTTGTGTGTATCAAACGTCGCAACGTAACTGGGTGACTATAAAGGTGCTCTACAGGTATCTCCGAGGGTGTCTGTTGGGTTGGCATGGATCAAGACTGGGATTTGTTACTCCGTATGACGGAGAGGTATCTCAGGGCCCACTCGGTAATACAACATCACATTGAGCCTTGCAAGCAAAGTGACTAAAGAGTTAGCCACATGATCTTGTATTACGGAACGAGTAAAGAGACTTGCCGGTAACGAGATTGAACTAGGTATAGTGATACCGACGATCGAATCTCGGGCAAGTAACATACCGAAGAACAAAGGGAACAGCATACGGGATTAACTGAATCCTTGACATAGAGGTTCGACCGATAAAGATCTTCGTAGAATATGTAGGAGCCAATATGGGCATCCAGGTCCCGCTATTGGTTATTGGCCGTAGAGGTGTCTCGGTCATGTCTACATAGTTCTCGAACCCGCAGGGTCTACACACTTAACGTTTGGTGACGATTAGTATAATTGAGTTATTATGTTGGTGACCGAAAGTTGTTCGGAGTCCCGGATAAGATCCCGGACGTGACGAGGATCTCCGGAATAGTCCGGAGGTAAAGATTGATATATGTGATAATAGTGTTTCGATCTCCGGAAGAGTTCCGAAGTTCACCGGAAGGGGTTCCGGATGTTTACCGAAGTGTTCGGGTGCAGCAACACTTTATATGAGCCAAAGGGATAAAGCCCACAAGGTATTGGAAAGTGCAAAAGTAGTTTTGCTGCCGCGTAAGCGGTACTACCGCTTGGTGAAGCGGTACTACCGCCGGAGCGGTACTACCGCTTGTGTGAAGCGGTACTACCGCCCAAGCGGTACTACCGCTTGTGTGAAGCGGTACTACCGCTTGTGCGCGGCTGTGCACGATTCGGCAGGGTCCGAATTGGACTCTTTTCCTGCGGGCCAAACCGACCTTGTGCGGGCAAAACCGACCCGGAGGAGGCTTTTACTCCAAGTTTAGACCCCAAGGCTCAACATATAAATAGAGGGGCAGGGCTAGCACACGGGACACATCAGGATTTCCCAAGCCGTGTGCCGGCAACCCTAGCCCTCTAGTTCCTCCGTCATAATCTCCGTAGCGCTTGGCGAAGCCCTGCAGAGATTGTTCCTCACCACCATCACCACGCCGTCGTGCTGCTGGAACTCAACCACTACTTCATCATCGCTCGCTGGATCGAGGAGGTGAAGGCGTCATCAAGCCGTACGTGTGTTGAACGCGGAGGTGCCGTCCGTTCGGCACTAGATCGGAAGGATCGTGATTGGATCGCGGGACGCTCGGCGATTTGGATCGCGAAGACGTTCGACTACATCAACCGCGTTTATTAACGCTTCCGCTTAGCGATCTACAAGGGTATGTAGATTCACTCTCCCTCTCGTAGATGCTCATCACCATGGATAGATCTTATGTGTGCGTAGGAAAATTTTTGTTTCCCATGCAACGTTCCCCAACAGTGGCATCATGAGCTAGGTCTATGCGTAGATGAGATCTCGAGTAGAACACAAACGAGTTGTGGGCGTGGGTGTATACATATTGCTTGCCGTTACTAGTTGATACTTGATTCAGCGGCATTGTGAGATGAAGCGGCCCGGACCGACATTACGCGTACGCTTACGCGAGACTGGTTTTACCGCTGCGTGCACTTGTTGCATAAAGGTGACTGGCGGGTGTCTGTCTCTCTCACTTTAGTTGAATCGGTTCAATGAAGAGGGTTCTTTTAGAAGATCAAAAAGCAATCACTACACCACGTTGTGGTTTTGCGTAGGTAAGAACGGTTCTTGCAAACCCGTAGCAGCCACGTAAAATTTGCAACAACAATTAGAGGACGTCTAACTTGTTTTTGCAGGGTATGTTGTGATGTGATATGGCCAATTACATGATGAGATATATGTGATGTATGAGATGATCATGTTTTGTATAGAATATCACGACTTGCATGTCGATGAATACGGCAACTGGCAGGAGCCATAGAGTTGTCTTTAATTATTGTATGACCTGCGTGTCAATCATTAAGCGCTATGTAATGCTTTACTTTATCGCTAAACGTTAGCTATAGTCGTGGAAGCAACAGTCGGCGCGACAACCTTATGGCGACACGTTGATGGAGATCAAGATGATGGAGATCATGGTGTCATGCCGGTGACGATGGAGATCATGCCGGTGCTTTGGAGATGGAGATCAAAAGCACAAGTTCATGGCCATATCATGTCACTTATGATTTGCATGTGATGTTAATCCTTTTATGCATCTTATTTTGCTTAGGACGACGGTAGCATTATAAGGTGATCCCTCACTTAAATTTCAAGATAAATTGTGTTCTCCCCAAGTGTGCACCGTTGCGAAAGTTCGTCGTTTCGAGACACGCCGTGATGATCGGGTGTGATAGACTCTACGTTCGCATACAACGGGTGCAAGCCATGTTGCACGTGCGGAACACTCGGGTTAAACTTGACGAGCCTAGCATGTACAGACATGGCCTCGGAACACAAGAGACCGAAAGGTCGAACATGAGTCATATAGTAGATATGATCAACATGAAGATGTTCACCATTGAAACCACCTCAACTCACGTGATGATCGGACTTGAGTTGGTGGATTTGGATCATGTTACACTCGAATGATCGGAGGGATGTCAATTTGAGTGGGAGTTTTTAAGTAATATGATTAACTAAACTCATTATCTAAGAACAATAGTCTAAGTTGTCTTTGCAATATTTATGTTGTAGATCATGGCTCGCGCAGTAGCACCCCTGAATTTTAATGCGTTCCTAGAGAAAGCTAAGTTGAAAGATGATGGAAGTAACTTTGTGGACTGGGCCCGTAATCTAAGGATTATCCTTACGGCTTCCCAGAAGGCTTATGTCCTTGATGCACCGCTTGGTGATCCACCCGCTCCAGTTGAGTCTCTAGACGTTGTGAACGCCTGGCAGGCTCGTTCTGATGATTACTCAATAGTTCAATGTGCAATGTTGTATGGCTTAGAACCGGGACTTCAAAGACGTTTTGAACGTCATGGAGCATATGAGATGTTCCAGGAGTTGAAGTTTATCTTTCAGAAGAATGCCCGGATCGAGAGATATGAGATCTCCGATAAGTTCTATGCTTGCAAGATGGAGGAGAACGGGTCTATCAGTGATCACGTGCTCAGAATGTCTGGGTACTCCACCCGTCTGGCTGAGTTAGGGATGCCCCTTCCGCCAGAGGCTATCACTGACAGAGTTCTTCAATCATTGCCACCTAGCTACAAGAGCTTCGTGTTGAACTATAACATGCACGGGATGAACAAGTCAGTCGCCGAGCTGTTTGCGATGCTGAAAGTCGCTGAGTCTGAAATTCAGAAGGAGCATCAAGTGTTGATGGTCAATAAAACCACTAGTTTCAAGAAAAATGGCAAGGGTAAGAAGGGTAACTCCAAGAAGAGTGGCAAAGCAGTTGCTCCTCTCGTGAAGAAACCCAAGGCTGGACCCAAACCAGAAACTGTGTGTTTTCATTGCAAGGGAACTGGACACTGGAAGCGGAATTGCCCCAAATATTTGGCTGACAAGAAGGCGGCCAACAACAAACAAGGTATATATGATATACATGTTATTGATGTGTACCTTACCAACTCTCGTTGTAGTGCCTGGGTATTTGATACCGGTGCGGTTGCTCATATTTGCAACTCAAAACAGGAACTGCGGAATAGACGGAGACTGGCAAAGGACGAAGTGACGATGCGCGTGGGAAATGGTTCCAAGGTTGATGTGATCGCCGTCGGCACGCTCGCTCTTCGATTATCGTCGGGATTAGTGATGAACCTAAATAAGTGTTATTTGGTGCCTGCGTTAAGCATGAACATTATATCTGGATCTTGTTTATTGCGAGACGGTTACTCATTTAAATCAGAGAATAATGGTTGTTCTATTTATATGAGTAATATCTTTTATGGTCATGCACCCGATGTGAGGGGTTTATTCTTATTGAATCTCGATAATAATGATACACATGTTCATAACATTGATGCCAAAAGATGTAGAATTGATAATGATAATACCACTTTCTTGTGGCACTGCCGTTTAGGTCATATTGGCGTAAAACGCATGAAGAAGCTCCATGCTGATGGACTTTTGGAGTCACTTGATTTTGAATCACTTGACACATGTGAGCCATGCCTCATGGGCAAGATGACTAAAACGCCGTTCTCTGGAATAATGGAACGGGCAAGTGACTTATTGGAAATCATACATACTGATGTGTGCGGTCCGATGAGTATTGAGGCGCGCGGTGGTTATCGTTACTTTCTCACCTTCACTGATGACTTAAGTAGATATGGGTATATTTACTTAATGAAACACAAGTCTGAAACATTTGAAAAGTTCAAACAATTTCAGAGTGAAGTTGAGAATCATCGTAACAAGAAGATTAAATTCCTACGATCTGATCGAGGAGGAGAATATCTGAGTTATGAGTTTGGCAGTCACTTAAGACAGTGTGGAATTGTTTCACAATTGACACCGCCTGGAACACCACAGCGTAATGGTGTGTCCGAACGTCGTAATCGAACCTTATTGGATATGGTGCGATCTATGATGTCTCTTGCCGATTTGCCACTATCGTTTTGGGGTTATGCATTAGAGACAGCTGCATTCACTTTAAATAGGGCACCATCGAAATCCGTTGAGACGACGCCATATGAACTTTGGTTTGGCAAGAAGCCAAAGCTGTCGTTTCTTAAAGTTTGGGGATGTGATGCTTATGTCAAAAAGCTTCAGCCTGAAAAGCTGGAACCCAAAGCGGAGAAATGCGTCTTCATAGGATACCCAAAAGAGACAGTTGGGTATACCTTCTACCTCAGATCCGAAGGCAAAGTGTTTGTCGCTAAAAACGGAACATTTCTTGAGAAAGAGTTTCTCTCGAAAGAATTGAGTGGGAGGAAGATAGAACTTGATGAGGTTATTGAACCTTTACTTCAACCTGAGAGTAGCGCAGCGCAGAAAGTTGTTTCTGTGGAGCCTACATTAGCTGAAGAGGAAGTTAATGATGATGATCATGAAGCTTTGGATCAAGTTGCTATCGAACCTCGTAGGTCGACAAGGACGCGTACTGCTCCTGAGTGGTACGGCAACCCTGTCTTAGAGGTCATGTTGTTAGACAACGATGAACCTACGAGCTATGGAGAAGCGATGATGGGCCCGGATTCCGATAAGTGGTTAGAGGCCATGAAATCCGAGATGGGATCCATGTATGAAAACAAAGTATGGACTTTGGAAGTATTACCTGAAGGGCGTAAGGCCATTCAGAACAAATGGATCTTTAAGAGGAAGACGGACGCGGACGGTAATGTCACCGTCTATAAAGCTCGACTTGTGGCAAAGGGTTTTTCACAAGTTCAAGGAGTTGACTACGATGAGACCTTCTCACCCGTAGCGATGCTTAAGTCCGTCAGAATCATGTTAGCAATAGCTGCCTTTTTCGATTATGAAATTTGGCAGATGGATGTCAAAACAGCGTTCCTTAACGGTTACCTTAAGGAAGAGTTGTATATGATGCAACCAGAAGGTTTTGTCGATCCAGAGAATGCTGACAAAGTTTGCAAACTCCAGCGATCCATTTATGGACTGGTGCAAGCATCTCGGAGTTGGAATCTTCGTTTTGATGATGTGATCAAAGCGTTCGAGTTTATACAAGTTTACGGAGAAGCTTGTATTTACAAGAAAGTGAGTGGGAGCTCTATAGCGTTTCTAATATTATATGTGGATGACATATTGCTGATTGGAAACAATATAGAAATGCTGGAAAGCGTAAAGGAATATTTGAACAAGAGTTTTTCAATGAAGGACCTAGGAGAAGCTGCTTTCATATTAGGCATCAAGATCTATAGAGATAGATCAAGACGCTTAATAGGACTTTCACAAAGCACATACCTTGATAAGATTTTGAAGAAGTTCAAAATGGATCAGTCCAAGAAGGGGTTCTTGCCTGTTTTGCAAGGTGTGAAGTTGAGTAAGACTCAATGCCCAGTGACTGCAGAAGATAGAGAAAAGATGAGTGTCATCCCCTATGCTTCGGCCATAGGCTCTATCATGTATGCAATGCTGTGCACAAGACCCGATGTCAGCCTTGCCATAAGTATGGTCGGAAGGTTTCAAAGTGATCCAGGAATGGAACACTGGACGGCGGTCAAGAATATCCTGAAGTACCTGAAAAGGACTAAGGACATGTTTCTCGTTTATGGAGGTGATCAAGAGCTCGTCGTAAAGGGTTACGTCGATGCAAGCTTTGACACTGATCCGGATGACTCTAAGTCGCAAACCGGATACGTATTTATTCTTAATGGGGGTGCGGTTAGCTGGTGCAGTTCCAAGCAAAGCGTGGTAGCAGATTCTACATGCGAAGCGGAGTACATCGCTGCCTCGGAGGCGGCGAAGGAAGGTGTCTGGATGAAGGAGTTCATGACAGATCTTGGAGTAGTGCCTAGTGCACTTAACCCAATGACTCTGTTTTGTGATAATACTGGTGCCATTGCTCTAGCCAAGGAACCAAGATTTCACAAGAGGACCAGACACATAAAGCGACGTTTCAATTCCATCCGCGATTATATCAAGGAGGACGACATAAATATTTGCAAAGTACACACGGATCTAAATGTTGCAGATCCGATGACTAAACCTCTTCCAAGGGCTAAACATGAACAACACCAGAACTGCATGGGTGTTCGATTCATTACAATGTAAATCACATAGTGATGTGAACTAGATTATTGACTCTAGTGCAAGTGGGAGACTGTTGGAAATATGCCCTAGAGGCAATAATAAATTGGTTATTATTATATTTCCTTGTTCATGATAATCGTTTATTATCCATGCTATAATTGTATTGATTGGAAACTCAAATACATGTGTGGGTACATAGACAACACTGTGTCCCTAGTAAGCCTCTAGTTGACTAGCTCGTTGATCAAAGATGGTTAAGGTTTCCTAGCCATAGACATGAGATGTCATTTGATAACGGGATCACATCATTAGGAGAATGATGTGATGGACAAGACCCAAACTGTAAACGTAGCATTTGATCGTGTCAGTTTATTGCTATTGTTTTCTGCATGTCAAGTATCTGTTCCTTTGACCATGAGATCATGCAACTCTCTGACACCGGAGGAATACCTTGTGTGTATCAAACGTCGCAACGTAACTGGGTGACTATAAAGGTGCTCTACAGGTATCTCCGAGGGTGTCTGTTGGGTTGGCATGGATCAAGACTGGGATTTGTTACTCCGTATGACGGAGAGGTATCTCAGGGCCCACTCGGTAATACAACATCACATTGAGCCTTGCAAGCAAAGTGACTAAAGAGTTAGCCACAGGATCTTGTATTACGGAACGAGTAAAGAGACTTGCCGGTAACGAGATTGAACTAGGTATAGTGATACCGACGATCGAATCTCGGGCAAGTAACATACCGAAGAACAAAGGGAACAGCATACGGGATTAACTGAATCCTTGACATAGAGGTTCGACCGATAAAGATCTTCGTAGAATATGTAGGAGCCAATATGGGCATCCAGGTCCCGCTATTGGTTATTGGCCGTAGAGGTGTCTCGGTCATGTCTACATAGTTCTCGAACCCGCAGGGTCTACACACTTAACGTTTGGTGACGATTAGTATAATTGAGTTATTATGTTGGTGACCGAAAGTTGTTCGGAGTCCCGGATAAGATCCCGGACGTGACGAGGATCTCCGGAATAGTCCGGAGGTAAAGATTGATATATGTGATAATAGTGTTTTGATCTCCGGAAGAGTTCCGAAGTTCACCGGAAGGGGTTCCGGATGTTTACCGAAGTGTTCGGGTGCAGCAACACTTTATATGAGCCAAAGGGATAAAGCCCACAAGGTATTGGAAAGTGCAAAAGTAGTTTTGCTGCCGCGTAAGCGGTACTACCGCTTGGTGAAGCGGTACTACCGCCGGAGCGGTACTACCGCTTGTGTGAAGCGGTACTACCGCCCAAGCGGTACTACCGCTTGTGTGAAGCGGTACTACCGCTTGTGCGCGGCTGTGCACGATTCGGCAGGGTCCGAATTGGACTCTTTTCCTGCGGGCCAAACCGACCTTGTGCGGGCAAAACCGACCCGGAGGAGGCTTTTACTCCAAGTTTAGACTCCAAGGCTCAACATATAAATAGAGGGGCAGGGCTAGCACACGGGACACATCAGGATTTCCCAAGCCGTGTGCCGGCAACCCTAGCCCTCTAGTTCCTCCGTCATAATCTCCGTAGCGCTTGGCGAAGCCCTGCAGAGATTGTTCCTCACCACCATCACCACGCCGTCGTGCTGCTGGAACTCAACCACTACTTCATCATCGCTCGCTGGATCGAGGAGGTGAAGGCGTCATCAAGCCGTACGTGTGTTGAACGCGGAGGTGCCGTCCGTTCGGCACTAGATCGGAAGGATCGTGATTGGATCGCGGGACGCTCGGCGATTTGGATCGCGAAGACGTTCGACTACATCAACCGCGTTTATTAACGCTTCCGCTTAGCGATCTACAAGGGTATGTAGATTCACTCTCCCTCTCGTAGATGCTCATCACCATGGATAGATCTTATGTGTGCGTAGGAAAATTTTTGTTTCCCATGCAACGTTCCCCAACAATTGCTTCTCCTGTTCGCCGAGCTGGGGAATTGTTTTCCCACTTCTTCGTTCTGCTAACCTTGCATCACTAGAAGTACTTCCCGACTGCCGCGCTTCTTCATATGTCTTTTTAATAATCCGGACATAGTTGGAATCCGGTGGAAGCGGTGGTGGTCGCTTCAGGGCATCGATAGTGCGCTTCACTTTCACCAGATCTAGCTTCTCCTTCGGAGGTGGAGTTTTCTTTGCAAAATGGGCCCTCAATTGGTCCTGACATATCTCCTCGTTTTCTGACTCGGTCCTCTCATATCGTAACTTCTCCAGAGGCTTGAGAGATGGACCGTATTTGTATTCCCTCCCGCCTCTGCTTGTACTGCTAGCCGCCGGAGCGGCGGCGTCTCTCTTCCGTCGTTGCTTACGAGGCGGAGAAGGAGGCGGAGTGCTCCGACGCGCCGGAGGAGCCGGAGCGGCGGCGTGTGTCTTCCACCGTTGCCGACGAGGCTGAGGAGGAGGCGGACTGCTCCGACGCGCCGGAGTAGGCGAAGGAGGAGGCGGAGTGCCCTCACGCATCGGTGGAGCCGGAGAAGGAGGCGGGGTGCCCTGATCACTCGCCGGAGGAGGAGGAGGAGGAGGCGGAGTGCCCTGACTCGCCGGCGGATGAGGAGGAGGAGGCGGAGGCGTCCAGTTTGGAAGCTTGATGTACTCCTTCTGCCATAGACATGTACTCCTCAGGGCACGAACCAGCCGATTCTCCCCTTCACCTGTAGAGTGGTCAAGCTCGAGCTCCTCAAATCCCTCCATTACTTCATCCACCATCACAACAGCATAGCCATGTGGAATCGGACGGTAGTGAAAAGTTCTGTTGGGTTGAGGAGGTGCAACAGAGCCGACAGCCGCCTTGAAAGCGAGGTTCCGGTATTTCGTCATAAGCTCGCAATGTTGAGCCTCCGTGATAGTATCCACGGGGTAGCTAGGAGACGTGCAGTCAGGCTGAACGGGCTCCGTGGAAGCGACGCTGCTTCTCCGTTGAGATGGCGGAGTAGCTTCTGGGGTAGCTTCGTGCCTCTGAGATGGTTGGCCGGCAGCTCGCTGGCTCTCAGCTTCCTCTAGCTTTTGTAGTCTTGCATTGAGCTTCTGAATTTCGCTCAGCTCCGCTTTCCTCTTTCTCTCCCGGCTTCTGTAACCGCCTGCGTCGGGAAACCCAACCTTCCACGGAACGGAGGCTGGTGTGCCTCGTGTTCGTCTAGGGTGCTCAGCATTCCCTAGGGCCTCAGTCAGCTCGTCCTTCTCTCTGTCGGGAATGAACGTCCCTTCCTGCGCTGCGGTGATATACTCCTGAAGCTTCGTGACGGGTATTGCAAGTTGCTCGTCCGTCCAACGGCGCTTCCCTGTTTCAGGGTCCAAAGTTCCCCCAACTCCGAAGAACCAAGTCCTTGAACGGTCTGGCCAGTTCAATGTCTGTGGTACGACCCCTTTAGCTTTCAGGTCATTCTCAGCTTTGTCCCACAACGGCCGGGCTTTGAGGTAGCCACCTGACCCCGTGTGATGGTGATACTGCTTCTTTGCAGCATTGTTCTTGTTTGTCTCTGACATTTTCTTACTCTTGTCCGATGTCTTGTAGGCCACAAATGCGGGCCAGTGATCTCTTATCTTCTCAAATCGGCTGGTGAATTCTGGAGTCTTCCCTTTGTCGACAAACTTTGATTTCAACTCATTCTTCCACCTCCTTAATAGATCTGCCATCTTCTTAAGAGCACACGCCTTGACCAGTGGCTCTATAACTGGCTTATTCGGATCCTCCTCCGGCGGTAGGGTGAAATTTGCCTTCAGCAAGGTCCAAAGATCATCTTTCTGTCTATCGATGACATAATCACCTTCAGGGACGCCGTCCTTAGGCTTATTCCATTGCTTGATGCTGATCGGGATGTTGTCCCTAACAATAGCTCCGCACTGAGCAGAAAATGCGTCCTTGGTCCGCTTGGGTTCAATCGGATGGCCATCATGCGCGAGTGCTGTGATCGTGAACCTTTCATCCTTGCGCAACCTCTTCTTCGGGCCTCGTCTCGTTACCGAAGTTTGGCTCGATCCGGAGGGCTATAAAAGAAGAAAGAAGAGTTAATATATGTACATACCAAAACAATTAATGCATCAATTAGCTAGTCAGCACAGGCTTAATTAATATATATACCTCGCCGGACTTTGCAACAGCTCCCTCCTCCGTTCGGTCACCGGAGCCGTCATCATGGTCTCCTTCTTCCTCCGGCATTCGGTCACCGGAGCCATCATGATCATGTCCTTCCTCCTCCATTGTTCGATCACCGGAGCCGTCATCCTCTCCTTCCAGACCATCGGTGTCGTTGAGAAACGACAAGATATCACGTCCGCCGAGGATTATGTCCCCCAACAACTGTTCTTGTTTTTCGTCTCTTTGTTCCATAGTTTCTACAAATATTACAACATGGCAATTAATATACAAACATGAATGTCCGACGTCCGGACCGCCTCTCTCATGAATGTCCGTCGTCCGGACCGCCTCTCTCATGAATGTCAAACAAGGGATTCTCTTAACCTTTAAGGGATTTAATTAACAAAATGGCGCCATTCTGAATGTGCAGAAAATGGTCCATATTTTTCCTGATCTCATCTACCCTTCTATATGTCACGTTGTCTAGTGTCAAAGGATTCAAGAAAACCATGGCTTCATCATTAGCCGGAAGTAACACGCGCATAATGGTACGAAGCTCTCCAAAATTGTTTTGGAACGGAGTCCCGGATAGGATAATTAATTAGCTTTTTGGTACGAAGTACAGCAAGAGCCTTCCGAATATCGCTATTTGGAAGGCCTTTGCTGAAATTCGTACCAAAAAGCGAATTATTCTATCCGGAACTCCGTTCCAAAACAACTTTGAAGAGCTTCGTAGCATCATACGCATGTTACTTCCGGCTAATGATGAAGCCATGTATTTCTTCAATACTTTGACAGACAACGTGACATATAGAAGAATATATATATATAGATGAGATCAGAAAAAAATTGGATCAACTTGTGCACATCCATAATGGGGGCATTCTTGATAAATCTATGTTACCGGAGTTTTCTTCATTTAACTTGGTAAATTTGGGTGGCCTCGACAACGCTTCTAGGGTTTGGGGTCGCCTCGAGAGTTTATCGGGTAGGGACGGGAGGGGGTAGGAGATCGACAACGCACTTTCTTCTAGGGTTTGGATGGCCTCGAGAGTTTATCGGGTAGGGACGGGAGGGGGTAGGAGATCGACAACGCTCTTTCTTCTAGGGTTTGGGTGGCCTCGAGAGTTTATCGGGTAGGGACAGGAGGGGGTAGGAGATCGACAACGCTCTTTCTTCTAGGGTTTGGGTGGCCTCGAGAGTTTATCGGGTAGGGACGGGAGGGGGTAGGAGATCGACAACTCTCTTTCTTCTAGGGTTTGGGTGGCCTCGAGAGTTTATCGGGTAGGGGCGAGAGGGGGTAGGAGATCGAAACGCTCTTTCTTCTAGGGTTTGTGTGGCCTCGAGAGTTTATCGGGTAGGGACGGGAGGGGGTAGGAGATCGACAACGCTCTTTCTTCTAGGGTTTGGGTGGCCTCGAGAGTTTATCGGGTAGGGGAGGGAGGGGGTAGGAGCCGCTCTAAAATGCTAACGGGGGGTGCTCCTGTGGTCTAAAATCGGTCTATTCATGATAGAAAATCTGAAAAAAATACATACAAAACATCTAAAAACATCTGAAAAATTCTGAAAAAAATACATCTATGATCCCTTAGAAAAAAATGTTATCGGGAAGGGGGTATATCGACAATGCTTTTTTTCTAGGGTTTGGGTGGCCTCGAGAGTTGGTCGCCCGGTATATCGAGAGGGGGGTGAACATTTTACCTTAGTAACTTAGAAAAAAATGTTATTGGGGAGGGGGTATATCGACAATGCTTTTTTTCTAGGGTTTGGGTGGCCTCGAGTGCTGGTCGCCCGGTATATCGACAGGGGGGTGAACATTTTACCTTAGTAACTTAGAAAAAAAATGTTATCGGGGAGGGGGTATATCGACCCCCCCCCCCCTCATGTCGAAGTTATCGGGGAGGGGGTATATCGACAACGACATACATACATGGAAAAAATGCTATCCATCTATACATACATAGCAACATACATATATACATGGAAAAAAATGCTATGAAAAAAATAGCGGGGGCGGCCGGTGAGGGCGACGGCGGCGGCTCGGAGCGGGGGCGGCCGGCGAGGGCGACGGCGGGGGTGGCGAGGGCGTCGGCGACGGCGGGGGCGGCGAGGGCGTCGGCGAGGGCGACGGTGGGGGCGGGCCGGGGCAGGGGCGTGGCCGGGCGCGCTCGGGGGCAGCGGACGGCGTCGGCTGGCGAGGGCGACGGCGGGGGCGGCGCACGAGGGAGCCGGAGACGACGGCGACGGTGGGGGCGGGCCGGGGCGCAGGGGCGCGGCCGGGCGCGCTCGGGGGCGGCGGACGGCGACGGCATGGGCGGCGGACGGCGACGGCATGGGCGGGGGACGGCGTCAGCGTGGGCTCGGGGGCGGGCAGGGGGACGGGCGACGGCGACGGCGTCGAGGCAGCCTGGCGGCGTCGAGGAGGTCGGCGTCGTCGGGGGGAACTGCGAGATGAAAATGAAAATTTTCACAAGTGCTGCTTATATACACACAGCATTGGTCCCGGTTGGCCTTGCAAAACGGCGTGGTGGGAGTTTAGTCCCACCTCGCTAGTTGAGAGAGTGCCGCACCTGGTTATAAGGCGCGGTGCGCCAAAGCCTTCGAGCACCTCTCTAAAGCAGGCTTACGGGCCTAACCACTCTGTATCTGCCTGTGGGCCTACTGGGCCTTCTGCGGGCCTGAATCCTGGCCCAACTGGCTGGTTGGGTTTCTAGTCGTATTCAGGCCGTGGTGACCCAGTAGGCGGCATTTTTTTATTTATTTTTTCAGTTTTTTGTTTTGTTTTTTGCATTATTTATTTCTTTTATTTTTTGCTTTATTTTTTTAATTCTTTTTGCTGTTAGGTCAGAAAAATTATAAACTTTCTGTTAGTGCCATTAGTTTTCAAATTTGAAAAATTTAAATTTGAATTCTTTTAAATTTGTGTGAATCACTAGTTTGTGAATAACTTTACTATAAAAATAGATTTTTGAGTGATTCTTTTTCTTGCTATTTAATATTACTGTGTTTTATCATTATATTCAATTTGGTAATTTTTAGGTTATTTTAAATGTCCGTTTTAATCAAAAATAGATTTTGTTATTTTAGTTTGCTATTAAAGTTTCTAACAAAAAAATTCTTTATGAAAATTCTTTTTGCTATTAATGTTTTGAACAAAAAATACTTTGATAATTTTAGTTGCATAAATTTTATATAATTTTAGTTTCAAAAATAATAGAGGTTTATAGAATTTTAGTTTCAAAAATATCTGTTTTTTGAGCTAAATGACCCTGAAATTGAAAAGCACTTCAAATGAACTCTGAAAATGTTGAAAGTTGGCATGGTATCATCATTTCATCCACATAGCATGTTATAAAAAGTTGAGAGAGTTACGGCGAAAACTGGATGCACTTCGTGTACAAAATGGACAATCTCTTTCGAAGTATCAGGGTTTCGAACGAAAACTCATCTGTTACAAAGGGATTTCATTTTTTGAACTTATTTGAACTCCAGACTTTTTGCGTGTTCAAAATGCACCATTGAAAGCCACATCATCAATTTTCAACCCTTTCTGACTTCATTTGGTATTTTTCATGCATTTGCTGATTTTTTTGAGCTAAATGACCCTGAAATTAAAAAGCACTACAAATGAACTCTGAAAAGGTTGAAAGTTGGCATGGTATCATCATTTCACCCACATAGCATGTTATAAAAAGTTGAGAGGGTTACGGCAAAAACTGGATGCACTTCGTGTACAAAACGGACAATCTCTTTCGAAGTATCAGGGTTTCAAACGAAAACTCATCTGTTACAAAGGGATTTCATTTTTTTGAACTTATTTGAACTCCAGACTTTTTGTGTGTTCAAAATGCACCATTCAAAGCCACATCATCAATTTTCAACACTTTCTGACTTCATTTGGTATTTTTCATGCATTTACTGATTTTTTTTGAGCTAAATGACCATGAAATTGAAAAGCACTACAAATGAACTCTGAAAAGGTTAAAAGTTGGCATGGTATCATCATTTCACCCACATAGCATGTTATAAAAAGTTTTGAGGGTTACGGCAAAAACTGGATGCACTTCGTGTACAAAACGGACAATCTCTTTCGAAGTATCAGGGTTTCGGAGGAAAACTCATCTGTTACAAAGGGATTTCATTTTTTTGAACTTATTTGAACTCCAGACTTTTTGTGTTTTCAAAATGCACCATTCAAAGCCACATCATCAATTTTCAACCCTTTCTGACTTCATTTGGTATTTTTCATGCATTTACTGATTTTTTTGAGATAAATGACCCTGAAATTGAAAAGCACTACAAATGAACTCTGAAAAGGTTGAAAGTTGGCATGGTATCATCATTTCACCCACATAGCATGTTATAAAAAGTTGAGAGCACTGCTCCGGGTGTTTGGAGCGCAGAATATTCTTGTGTTCATCAACATACGGGGTCACCAAGGTAGAATTCTGTAGAACTGTGTAGTGTGCTTGAGACCAAGAATGCCCGTCCCTACATATTATTGAGTCCGCTCCTAGCGTGCCTTTTCCAGTCAGTCTCCCCTCATACCGTGATTGAGGGAGACCAATCTTCTTAAGGTCAGGAATGAAGTCAACACAAAACCCAATGACATTCTCTGTTTGATGGCCCATGGAGATGCTTGCTTCTGGCTTAGCGCGGTTATGAACATATTTCTTTAAGACTCCCATGAACCTCTCAAAGGGGAACATATTGTGTAGAAATACAGGGCTCAGAACGACAATCTCGTCGACTAGATGAACTAGGACGTGCGTCATGATATTGAAGAAGGACGGTGGGAACACCAGCTCGAAACTAACAAGACATTGCACCAAATCACTCCTTAACCTTGGCAGGATTTCTGGATCGATCACCTTCTGAGAGATTGCATTGAGGAATGCACATAGCTTCACAATGGCTAATCGAACGTTTTCCGGTAGAAGCCCCCTCAATGCAACCGGAAGCAGTTGCGTCATAATCACGTGGTAATCATGAGACTTTAGGTTCTGGAACTTTTTCTCTGCCATATTTATTATTCCCTTTATATTCGACGAGAAGCCAGACGGGACCTTCATACTGAGCAGGCATTCAAAGAAGATTTCCTTCTCTTCTTTGGTAAGAGCGTAGCTGGCAGGACCTTCATACTACTTTGGATGCATGCCGTCTTTTTCATGCACACGTTGCTGTTCCTCCCGTGCCTCCGGTGTATCTTTTGTCTTCCCATACACTCCCAAGAAGCCTAGCAGGTTCACGCAAAGATTCTTCGTCACGTGCATCACGTCGATTGCAGAGCGGACCTCTAGGTCTTTCCAATAGGGTAGGTCCCAAAATATAGATTTCTTCTTCCACATGGGTGCGCGTCCCGCATCGTCAGTCGGAACAGATAGTCCGACAGGACCCTTTCCAAAGATTACTTGTAAATCATTGACCATATCAAGTATGTGATCACCAGTACGGAGGGCGGGCTTCTTCCGGTGATCTGCCTCACCTTTGAAATGCTTTCCTTTCTTTCGACATTGATGGTTGGTCGGAAGAAATCAACGATGCCCCAGGTACACATTCTTCCTGCATTTGTCCAAATATATACCGTCGGTGTCATCTAAACAGTGTGTGCATGCGTGGTATCCCTTGTTTGTCTATCCTGAAAGGTTACTGAGAGCAGGCCAATCGTTGATGGTTACAAACAGCAACGCATGTAGGTCAAATTCCTCCTGTTCGTTCTCATCCCACACACGTACACCTCTTCCATTCCATAGCTGTAAAAGTTCATCAACTAATGGCCTTAGGTACACATCAATGTCATTGCCGGGTTGCTTAGGGCCTTGGATGAGCACTGGCATCATAATGAACTTCCGCTTAATGCACAACCAAGGAGGAAGGTTATACATACATAGAGTCACAGGCCATGTGCTATGCTTGCTGCTCTGATCCCCAAAAGGATTAACGCCATCTGCACTTAAACCAAACCATACGTTCCTCGGGTCACCTGTAAAGTCGCTCCACTTTCTCTCGATCTTTCTCCACTGCGACCCGTCAGCGGGTGCTCTCAACTTCCCATCTTTCTTACGGTCTTTTATGTGCCATTGCATCAACTCGGCATGCTTTTTGTTTCTGAACAGACGTTTCAACCGTGGTATTATAGGAGCATACCACATCACCTTGGCAGAAACCCTCTTCCCGGTGCGCTGGCCCTCAACATCACCAGGGTCATCTCTTCTGATCTTATACCGCAATGCACCGCATACCGGGCATGCGTTCCAATCCTCGTACGCACCGCGGTAGAGGATGCAATCATTAGGGCATGCATGTATCTTCTGCACCTCCAATCCTAGAGGGCATAGAACCTTCTTTGCTTCATACGTACTGCCGGGCAATTCGTTATCCTTTGGAAGCTTCTTCTTCATTATTTTCAGTAGCGAATTAAAACCCTTGTCAGATAAACCATTCTCTGCCTTCCATTGCAGCAATTCCAGTGTGGTACCGAGCTTTCTGTTGTCATCTTCGCAATTTGGGTACAACCCTTTTTTGTGATCCTCTAACATGCGATCGAACTTCAACTTCTCCCTTTCACTTTCGCATTCTCTCTGTGCATCAACAATGACCCAGCGAAGATCATCATCGGGCACATCGTCTGGTTCCTCTTGATCTTCAGCTTCCCCCATTGCAGCATCGCTGTATTCAGGGGGCGGGTAGTTGTCATCATCCTCTTCTTCTTCGTTGTCTTCCATCATAACCCCTCTTTCTCCGTGCTTCGTCCAAACATTATAGTGTGGCATAAAACCCTTCTCAAGCAGGTGGAAGTGAAGGGTTTTAGAGTTGGAGAAAGCCTTCGTATTCTCACAGACAGTACATGGACAATGCATAAAACCATTCTGCTTGTTTGCCTCAGCCGCTTCGAGAAAATTATGCAGGCCCTTAATATACTCGGAGGTGCGTCGGTCACCGTACATCCATTGCCGGTTCATCTGCGTGCGTTGTATAATAAAGTGTATTAAAAATCAAATTAATAGAAATTTATCATCACAGTAAAGCCAAAGTACAGTAGTGACCAAAATAAATACATAACGTTCATACATAGTTCTCATTATTGAACAACATATAGCTCTCTAGAGCATCTAATTAAAACATACATTAAAACTATAAAATTTAAATGCAACAACAAATGCGATCATAACCGCAACAAATACATAGTTCTCATTATTGAACAACATATAGCTCTCTGAAGTCAAACCTAGCGGCCTTGCAATGATAAGTAGTCCAGTCTAAGAAGTGTTGTGATAATAAAAAATACAAGCGAAAAAAATTGTTCCATTCGAATACTCTGCTGCGAGAAAGAGGTACATCTTATTAATCAGAGACTGGCTGTTGGGGATAGAACCCCAACCCTTGTATTACATTGCAGCGAATGTGACTGAGGGCACCTAGTTCTCCATGCGGATGATGCAGCGAATGCCCTCCCCCTTGGCCATGAGGTCAAAGGCCTTGTTGATCTCCGAGAACGGTACGCTGTGCGTGATGAACTTCTCCACCTCCAGTTCCTGAGGATAATAGCAGGCATGAGCATTGAGTTCTTCGCCATGTCGCTTTTCGATGTATGGTGACTTTGGAAATGGGGTGGCATCCAACATATCTCAAGTCGTCGCGACCATCGATCAAGCTATGTCAAAACTGTGTACCTTCTTCATGTACATCTCCACAACATCGGGCAGATCAGTGCACGGCTTGAAGTTACCAAAGAAGGCACCCTTGAGAGTTCTCTCGTTCAGGAAGTTCATTGGGTGGGTCTTGAATTCGGCGTCCTTGTGCGGCACACCGACCAGCACAGCGACACCCCAACCCTGTATACAGATAAAAGATTTAATGTAATGATTCCATCTAAGAGAGAGGAGACGATGCAAATGATCATATTTTAAGTGGATGACTGATGTCTTGAAAAGTCATACATCATGAACACATTCAAATGCTTGTATCATAGCACTGATATTGCCGGTGCATTCAATACTGCGGTCAACTCCGGCGTTCGTCATCTCAGCGAGTACCTAAAGCATCATATCATAAAGTTGTATGTTATGGTCGTGAAGCATAACGAATACTACTTCGCCTAATGTGAAGAAACAAACCTCTTGAACTGGCTTGCTGTGGTCTTTCGGGTTCACAAATTCTGTGCAACCAAATTTTCGAGCTGAACATTGATAAAATAGAAACATTAGTGGTAACTTCTCAAAACAACAAAATAAACTCAAGATTTGGTAAAATCAGGAGTGTTATATTTACCTTCTTCAAATCTGTTGGCGTTCAGGTCAACACCGATGATCCTTGATGCTCCTGCAATCCTTGCACCTTCTGCTGCCTAAATATATAAATACAAATATGAAGGGCAAATATATAGATGCATACCGATAGCAATTGTAGGACAATCCAGAGAAGAGTCAGGAAACTTACAGCAAGGCCAACTGCTCCTAGCCCAAATATCGCCACCGTCGAACCCTTGGGCGGTTTTGCAACATTAATGGACGCACCGAGACCTACAAAAAGAATGACGACTCAGCATCACAAGATAAGATGCTGGCATAACAAGAATACTACAACAACAATACAAGTCAACTTACCAGTGGAAATACCACAGCTAAGAACACAGACTTTATCAAGGGGAGCCTCAGGGTTGATCTTGGCAACACAACCAACATGCATGACAGTATACTCACTGAAGGTTGAAGTCCCTACGAAATGGTAAATCGGCTTCCCGTCAATAGAGAAGCGGGACTTGCCATCGCCGATCATCACACCTCTGTCAGTGTTGATCCTGAGCAGATCACACATGTTGCTCTCTGGAGACTTGCAACGTGGGCATTCCTTACACTCCCCAGTGAACACAGGGAGGACATGATCACCAGGGGCAACCTCAGTCACACCCTGTCCAACACTCTCCACTATGCTGTTGACATTAGTAAGTTAAGTGACGTGCGACAGATAAATTTGGCTAGAAAATCTATATAAAAGGAAGATACATGCAACATGGTCTTATGATTGATTGCTTCACATGCTTTGTCTTTAGGATCACATAAACATATTGTACTACGTTGACATATCCTTTCTCAACAAACAATTAGCATAACTGAAAGCAAGTACACCAAAGAAGGTAGGTAGTTCAAAAAGCATACCCTCCAGCTTCGTGACCGAAGACCCGAGGGAAGACGGGAGTCTGCCCCTAACCATCGGAAGCCACAGAGGGACAAGTCAATGAAACATTTGGTGTGCGATGTAATTTACTTGACGAGAAGCAAATGGCATGCATACCTTGGCCTCCCAGTAGTAGACATCTGTGTGGCAGAGGGAGGTGAAGAGGATCTTGATGCGCACCTCCATGGCCTGCGGCGGCGCCACCTCCACCTCCTCCATTGACAGCGGCTTCCCAGCCTCCCATGCCACCGCCGCTGCAACAACGGATCCAATGGAAGGTCATCAAACTGAGACGTAGAGTATCTACTCGCAAGCTCATATGCTCTCCTAGATAAACCTTACATTCGAAAACATAAAAAAATATCTGATTTTTTTGTGGCAAACCGGAGCGCATGCCAAAATTCATCACGAAATCACATTGGTGGAAGGCGTGAAAAAATAAAGAAAATCGATGCTCTGAAAAATGGTACTTACAAACGTATTTTAGAGCTCTAATTTTGTTAAGGATTTCAATCCTATAAAATCCTATGGAATTACTTTGAATCAAAGGTGCCCTAAACAGAAGATATTACTAGGCATGCAAGCACCTTCCACTTCCAGTGAGGCATAAAACCAAAAGCTCGCCAGTCTCCATGAAAATATTGTTTGAGAAGAATAAGAAGAAACGGAGGATAAAGAAGGGCGGACAGACCTTTGCACTTGATCGTCTTCCCTGCGGTCGCCATTTCTCTTTCAACTCAAAAATCCCCCCCCCCCCCGCCCCCCCCCCCCCCCCCCCCCCCCCTCACAATCTCCAGTCAATAGTTTCACCGGATCAAATCCGTGGGCAATGAGCTACATATATATGTTCCTGTCAGGGTCTTAATAATAAAATGAAGAATGGAGGAGGTGGAAAGGTATCGTACGTGGACAGGTGTGTGCTGAGCCTGAGATGGAAATTGTTTGGGGAATTCCAGAGGCGCGCGCATGTGGAAAGAAGAGAGCAGGTGTCGCTTCTAGATCCCATGTTCTTTACTTTTCCCCTTTTTAAGTGGCCCAATTGCTTCTCAGCGTGCTAGCCATTTCTGTTTTGTTGGGGAGTGAGCCTAGCTCAACTGGTTGGGGGAGTGGATGTACAAGCCCAACACCTGAGTTCGAATCCTCACGGAGGCGAATTTGGTTTTCTATTTATTCTTGAGGACCAGGCTCTCTTGATACTCACGCATTTATTGAGGACTAGGCTTGGTGTATAACCAAGACGAAAAATCCTAGTACTCATACTTAAAAGGCTGTGTGCATCCCTAGTTGGTGCAGAGGCCGGGGAAGTGAAATTCTCCCCCATTTTCCGGGCGGCAGCAGGGGAACCCTAGCCCCCGCCCCGCGCCCACCTCCTACACCATCTCCTCCCCTCGCCGCCGCCAGAAGGCGCCGCCGGGCAAAGCCCGGTGTGCGTCGGCGGCGGCGGGGCCCTTCTTCCCCTCCCGGCGTGCGGCTGTAGCGCGAGATGCGGCGGCGCGGTGGAGTCTTGATGCTGATGCGGCGAGGGCGCGTCGGGCGGCGCGGCGGCCAGACGGCGGAGCGAGCGGGCGGCCAGGCCGTGGCAGCTGCGTGAGGGGTTGGCTCCGGGGCGGCGGCGCGGGCATGGATCCATCGCGGATCTGGTCCTGCAGGCGCGGTCTCGGCCTCCCATGCTCGGCCGGCGGGTCTCGGTGGCCGTGTGGGTGGCAGGAAGGTGGTGGGCGTCGGCTGCGGCGGCGGTTCTCGCTGGATGCTGGTGGCCATGGTGATGCTCGTCCTCGACCCCGATCTACTCCGATCTGCAGCGGATCCGGCCCCTGATGGCTTCTCGCTGTTCTTGGTTGCTGGCCTTGCAGATCCGGTGGCTGGAAGGGTTCCGGGGGAATCCCTTGGCCGGCGCGGCGGCCACTCCGAAGGCAGCGCCTTTGGGTGTTGCGCCCCTTGTTGGAGGCTTCGGAGAGGACCCCCTTCCTTCCACCCCTCCCAGGAGCTCAGGTGAAAACCTCAGATCCCCTTGTTCCAAGCGACGACGACACCGCGGTGGCGTGCTCCTTCCTGAAGGCATTGCTCGGGGGCTGCTCAAGCGGCGGTGGAGGTGTCGGCGGTTCGGTGTCGGCGCATTTTGGCCAGCTTCATCTTGGAGGCTGCGGTGACGTCGGCGGCGCTCGTCTGGTGGAGCAACTGCCAGTTGCAGTTTGCGTCATCAGGCTCGGGATGCTCCGGGGAAAACCCTAGATCTAGGTCTTCCTGGATCGGACGATGATGGCGTTTTATCACTTTCCCTCCTGGGGGCATCGTTTTGGAGCAAGTGCTGGCTGGAGGGATGGTGGAGCGGTGCTTCATCTCACACATTGATGGCGGCGGATACCGGCGGCATGGCGCTGTGGAGACTCGGCGTCCGATGCGTGGAGATGGACTCGCGCAGGAGGAGGTAGCTGTCTGGCATCATGGTGATGTCGATGGCAGAGTGGCTAGACAAGGTAGAAGCATCAATATCTGCTCTGAAGACGGACCGGTGGAAGATGGCGGCGACAGCACACGAGTGCGTCTGACCGGTTTGTGCCCCAGACCCGGTATGTGGCTCGGCTGGAGCTTCCGGCTTTTGATGTTAGGCTTAGGTGAGTGGTCTGGGTAGTGGCCCAGCTAGCATCCCTTCATCATATGGATAGGAGTAGCGGCACTTTTTGCCAAGATGGTGGATTTAGGCATATTGTTATAATACTTTGTAAGGTCCTCGAGAATAATCAATAAAGTGGCCGTATGCATCTCCCACATGCAGAGGCCGGGGGTCATCCTCCTTTTAAAAAAAAAAATTCTATTTTGTTTACTCGTCCGCAAGCAAAGACACCGCATGTGTCAGTACAAGATGGACTTCTTCGCAGAACAGCATATACCCCCCACATACACATAAAATAGAAGATGTCAGCAACATGCAAACTAATTTAAGTTTAAATAAAAAAACATTGCTCTCAACCCGAGTGGAATACTGGACTTTTGTCTCCTGCCCACAACTCCAGCAGTTCCGGCGTCCCTAAATAAACTATCAGAAAGTTGAGGCAAAAATAACCCTCCAACGGCTCCCTTAAATAGATATAAACCAGGTTATATTTACGGGATTCCGTATAATTGCCCCCAACGCCTGTGTGCGCTGCCGCCACGCCTCATCACTTCCGCCACCGTTGCCACGCCTCCCAGCGCCGTGTCACTAACATGCGGGCCCAGCCTCATTTAATCTTTACCTAATAATAAAGCGCTTATCGCTTCTGGTCGTACGTCATCTAATTTACCCTCGAAGTTGGCAAAAATTACCCACCAATGCCATCCGTAAGTGGAAAAAACGATTCACTTTTTTTTTCTTTTACAAATGAGCCGTTCGTACTCATTCAATAGGAGTCTATGCTCACCTATGTTGCATGTACGCACCTATCCCACTGGTTAGACGCTTGGTCGTCATTGGGCCGGCCTTCATTTCTTTTTTGTTCTTTCTTACATTCAGTTTTTCTTTCTTTTGATTTTATTTCGAAAATACTCCGAATATTTCTATTATAAAAATACCTTATATGCAAAATTTTAAAAAAATGTTAATCATGCATGAAAGAAATGTTAAACTTCACTAGAAAGAATATTTCCCTTGTTATACAAACAAATGGGTAGTGTGTATGGAAAACAAAATTAGGAAAGTAATAATGTATGTTTATGTTTTTTGAAAAAAGTTAAGGATACATTGAAAAAATGTTAAATGTGTATAAAAAATGTTTTTGATGTACACAAAAAAAAATTAGGAAAGTAACAATGTAACTTTTTTTTTAAAAGTGAAGGATACATTGATTTTTTTTTTAAATGTGTATAAAAAATCTTTCTGATGTAAACAAAAAATATAAAATGTGTATGGAACTATGTAGACATGATAAATTATAAGTTTTCAAAAATATTAATCGTGTATATGAACAATGTTAAACATGTATATAAAAAATCATCATGATGTATACTGGAAATGTAGAATGCATATAGAAAAAGTAGACATAAAAGACTATACGTTTAAAAAAATGTTGACCATGAAATTGGAATATGTTAAATGTGTACATCTAAATGTTTTTGATGTATACAAAAATGTACAATGTTAATGGAGAATGTAGACATAAAAAATATTGTACTAAATGTTAACTATGTATTTTCAAAATATTAATCATGTATTTTCCAGTTGTTAAACGTGTATATAAAAAAACTTTTGGTGTATACAAAAAGTGCATAATGTATATAAGAAATGTTGACATAAAAAATATAAGTTATAAAAATGTTAATTATATATTTGGAAAATTTTAAACGTGTATATAAAAATTATAATTGGTGTATAAAAATGTAGAAAGAAAAGGAACAAAAAATATGAAATTGGAAAAGAAACACAAAAAACAAAGAAAGCCAAAACCCGTAAACCAGAAAAATATACCAAAGAAAAGAAGAAAAAACAAGAATGATAAAAACATGCAATCATTAATTACTAAAATGTACTTTGTTATTTTTATCGTACTGCAAGTATTTGTTGGGCATCACCGAGGAGGAGCGGCAACAAATGCGTAATAAGATACCTCCAACTAGGTAGATATTTTTGTTGTCTAATAAGTTAAAAACATCTTAAGTACACTTTAAAAATCATCCCATTTTTATTGTTTCTACACAACACCACTTAACATGTTATTTTTCATGCGACATTGTAAAATATTTCAAAGAATTTACTGGTGTCTTGAGAGTGTGTATGGGGGGTGATTTTTTCTTCCCCGTTGCAACGCACGGGCATGTTTGCTAGTAGGAATTAATACGGAAATAGGATTTTGGGGGAATTGACGGAACCGAGAAAAGTATGTGTTAGACACATTCCCCTAAATTATACGGTCATCCCATTAAATGATATTCCGAGATGTTATTTCCAGGAGCTATCAGGCAAATCTAATCAATTCCCAAAAGTCAAGGCATGTTCAAAACAACCCAGCTCCGAACTCCGACGAATTCGCAGGTGGTGCCGGGTCGAACGGTGCTTCATGAATCAGAGGGGAAGGGGTGTCACAGTAGGAAAAACGACAAGCTGCGGTTTTTGGGATCTGCCGAATTGGGAAACGTAGAGTTAGCCTTATCTACAGCAAGATGTCACCGCCAAGTGAGAATACCGGTTCTAGTTTTCCATTTCTCATGAGCTCTCTACTCCATGACGGCATGACCTTAGCCGCCAGAAGCTTCTCCCTGACCTCACGCTCAAGGTGGCCACACGGTCTAGGCCCGTCCGGTTCCCGACCAAAGCCGTGCTTTGGACCGTCTGTCCGGTCCGGTTTGGCTGTTATAGAGATTTGAATGGCGGTCCCTTTCATGACCCGTTTTAGCAATGGAATGTTGTTGTTTAGAACTGACTATTGTTTCTCTCAAGTAATGCAGTAGAACTTATTAATGGTGTGGTTGAGATTTATAGTTTGATTACTTCTGGCCAGGCGACTTCAGGCCTAGGTAAATTGATTCAGCTGATGATTTTCTACAGAAATTAAGCAGGTGGTAAACTGCTTCTTCTCAAGGCTTTTTCTTAGTGCTTGTTACCTTTATAGCCTCATGTAGTTACTCAGCGATCTTCTCAAGGATTGGGGGAGCAAGTTGCAGCCAAATGGCTGAATATCATGTTCCCTATAGAAAATGTCAGTAGCCAGTGACCAGATATGTGCTGAGGTGAGGAAGAAACTGAAGAATGACTAGCTATTTGATTGCCTGGTTGTTCGGAGTGTTTAGCAGAGAGAAGAATATGGGACTCAACACACATCGATTATGCTCAAGGCTGGGTGATAATTAAATACAGGTTGCTGGCTCAGCCGAGCAGGATCGTGGGTGTGCCACTACCTCTGGACGTGCAGCACTACTCTACAACTGCTTGCACGATCATGGCTATACCGTATGGCAGGCTATACAAGGGTGCATACGGTATAGAACTACCTAGCCTAACACCCCCCGCAGTCGTGACGTCGGGTCCGGCGATGCAAAGACTGGACCGTAAGTCAGAGGAAACTTCCGATGGAAGCCCCTTGGTCATGATATCCACGAGCTGCTGGCGAGTAGAGATGTGAAGAACACGAAATTCGCCAAGCGCCACGCGTTCACGAATGAAGAGGATGTCCAGCTCGACATGCTTCGTGTGACGGTGATGCACAGGGTTGGCCGACAGGTACACGGCGGATATATTATCGAAGTAGACGAGTGTAGCCTTGTTGACGGAAGTCGAGCGGCGGGTGTCAGGGCAGCCTGCCCAGTCGGCATCCGTGAACGCGCATAGGTCCAAAGTGCGCGAGGCGCGGAGGTGAAGCCCGAGGGCAGGCGTGCCGCGCACGTACCGCAGCACACGCTTGATCAACCCGAGATGGCACTCGCGGGGATCGTGCATATGCAGGCAGATCTGCTGAACGGCGTATGCAATCTCCGGCCGCGTGATCGTCAAGTACTGCAGGGCACCGGTGATGCTGTGATAGGCGGAGGGGTCAGCGACGCACGGCCCGTCGACGGTAGGGATATTGCCCTTTGTGTCGATCGGCGTGGGCGACGGACGACAGATGTCCATGCCGGCTCGGTCCAAGATGTCGGCAGCGTACTGCTGCTGACAGAGGAAGAAGCCCGCCGAAGTATGTATGACACGAATGTCGAGGAAGAAGTGGAGAGGGCCGAGGTCCTTCATGGAGAACTCCACGATGAGCTGGGCGATGACGTGGCGAAGAGCGGCGGCAGACGACGCGGTGAGGACGATGTCGTCGACGTAGAGGAGAAGGAGCGCAGTGTCGCAGCTGCGACGACGAGAGAAGACCGATAAGTCGGAGCGCGTGGCGACAAAGCCGATGGACTTGAGGAAGCAGGCGAATCAAAGAAACCACGCACGCGACGCCTGCTTCAAGCCATAGAGTGACTTGGAGAGGCGGCAAACGTGGTGTGGTTTGTCAGCGTCGACGAAGCCGGCTGGCTGAAGACAAAAGACCTCCTCATCCAACGTACCGTGGAGGAACGCATTGGACACGTCAAGCTGGTGAACCGGCCAGCCACGAGAGGCAGCCAGAGTGAGCACCGTGCGGATGGTGGCGGGTTTGACGACTGGCGAGAAGGTTTCTCTGAAGTCCATGCCAGCGCGCTGGCGGAAGCCGCGCACGACCCAGCGGGCCTTGTAGCACTCGAGAGAGCCGTCGGCATTGAGCTTGTGCTTGAACACCCATTTGCCGGTGATGAGGTTGGCACCGGGAGGACAGGGCACTAGCTCACACGTGCGGTTGTGCACGAGAGCGCCGTACTCCTCGCGCATGGCGGCGAGCCAGTGGGGGTCATGGAGGGCGACGCGTACCAAGTAGGGGCCGGCGAGAGCGCGCCGGGCGTGCTCGTAGTGGCGGTGAGACTGTAGTGGTAGCGCGGATTCGGGCGGAAGACGCCGGTCTGGGCGCGCATGACCATCCGCCGAGGAGGAGCCGGCGGGGCAGCCGGAGGGGCAGGTGCAGGCGAGGGTGGCGACGAAGAGCTCGGCAGAGTGGTAGACGAGGCGCCTGTGGTGCAAGAGCTCGCGCCCGAGCCATTGACCGACAGATCAGCGCCGCCATGCGGCTGCATGGTGGAGGCGCTGGACGGGGAATCCACGAGGCTGTCCGGTGGAGAGCCAGCGGCAGATCCTGAACGCACGGTGCGCACGCGCGGGGCACGCACGGGAGAGCCGCCCGATGGCGATCCAGTGGCCATGTTCGAAGGGGAACATGGCACACTATCACAGAGGCGCCGCGGGAGCATGGGGACCTGCAAAACTGGCGAAGCAAAAGCAGGTGGTGGTGGAGCGGCGGGGTTAACTGCGGATGGTGACGCGAAGGGGAAGACCGTCTCATGAAACTGGACATGACAAGAGGTGATCACATGACGGGTGGTGGGATCGAAACACCGGTAGCCACGATGGTCAGACGGATAGCCGAGGAAGATGCACGCGACAGAGCGGTGATCAAGCTTATGCTTCGCTATGGAGGCGAGGTTGGGATAACACAAACACCCGAAGACGCGGAGGAGGGAGTAGTCAGGAGCAATGCCAAGAAGCAGCTCATGAGGCGTGCGTGGCGCGCTGGAATGGCACGGCCGGCGGTTAATGAGATAGGTGGCTGTGTTGAGGGCCTCGACCCAGAAGCGAGTAGGCATGGAAGCATGAAATAATAGAGCACGCACACTGTCATTGAGCGTTTGTAGAACGCGTTCGGCCTTTCCGTTTTGTTGGCTGGTGTAAGAACAGGAGAGGTGAAGATGAGTGCCATGAGTAGGGAGGAGTCGGCAGCGCTGTCGAATTCACACCCGTTGTCAGTTTGGTGCCAGAATACGGGAAGCTGAAATTGCGTTTTGACATAGGCATAGAAATCGGCAAAACAGGAAGAACTTCCGACTTGTGTTTGAAATGGAACGTCCAAACGTAGTGGGTATAGTCATCAAGCACTACTAAGTAAAATTGAAAGCCAGATATGCTGACAACTGGAAATGTCCATACATCAAGATGCAAAACATGAAAGGGAAACATGCTAATGCTAGTAGATTTTCTAAAAGGTAGGCGTGTGTGCTTGCCAAAACGGCATGCATGACACGAGTGCGGCATGGACTTGCTGAAGTCAAGGTGATCGGCAGCCAAGCGAAGCGAAGCATGCCCGAGCCGCTGGTGCCATATGGTGGAGTCGGCGAGGCCGGCGAAGGCAGAGCGAGATGGGAGCGTCGGGCGGCCAACCGAGTACAGATCGCTGTGGGAGTCACATCGGAGGATCACCGCCCTGGTTCGAAGGTCCTTTACAGAGAAGCCAAAGGCGTCAATTCGACAGAAACGGGGTTATCACGACAGATTTGACGAATAGAGAGCAAGTTGGTAATGAGAGAAGGGGAGACCAGAACGTTGCGAAGTTGCACAGGGGACACGCCCTCGATGAGAGCACCATCACTGACGTGGGTGATCGGTAGATGGGCACCACTGCCAACGACAATGTGAGAAGGAGAATGAGATGGACGAAGTGAGTGGAGATTACCAGGTGAGTTGGACATGTGGGACGACGCTCCTGAGTCGAGATACCACTCCGAGGCGGTGCCGGACGAGGAGGGCCCTGATGTGGCACTGTGGAGCGCGGCCTACAACGACTGCATGTCCCACGGCTACAGCGGCGGTGCGGTGGACGAACTGGCGCCTGGGGAGCCGTAGGGAGGAGGCAGGCCGCCAGGAGCGCCGTACCCAGGAGGGAGAGCGCCAGGCGCGCCGTAGCCGTACGGGGCAGGAGCTGCGAGCATGGCCTGTTGATGAGGCGTGCCGGGACGAGGCCCGTGAATGCTGGTGCCGGGGGCGTGCCAGGGCATGGGCCAGGCCTGGATGAGGCCAGTCCAAGAGTTGGCGCCAGGAGCCGGCGCGGGGTAGGCAGGTGGGCACGACGTCGGAGGCGTTGGGGAGGCAGGGGGCACGGCCACGGCGACGCTGGCCACGACCACGGCCCCGTGTGTTGTCGTTGGCGGGTGCTGGGGGAGGCGGTGCCGGAGTCGAAGGAGAGTTGCGCCCAGCGAAGAGGGGGTGCACGGACTGCTGGCGAGCCGCCTGCTTAGCACAATGCTTCTCCAACAGAAGGAAGGAGCGCACTTGGAGAAACGACGGGAGCGGGACCTGAGAGGTGATGTGCGGGATGGAAGAATGGTACTGGCAGTTGAGACCACGGAGGAGGTGAAAAAACTGCCGCGATTCGGTCACCTGCTGGCCCAGATCACGGAGTTGATCGGCGAAGGTCTTGAGCTTGGTGCAGTACTGCATCACCGTCATGTCGCCCTATACTTGATGAGATCATCTCCCCAAAGCAGAGTGCTTTTGTGCCAGGCAGGATGATAACTGATAGCATGTTAGCTGCATTTGAATGCATACATCATACTATTCAGCAAGAGAAGGACCCTACGAGAAGCTTTTGTGCATATAAATTAGACCTGTCAAAGGCATATGATCGGGTTGACTGAGTTTTCTTGGAACGGACGATGCAAAAGTTGGGTTTCGCTGACCGATGGCTGAACTGGATTATGACTTGCGGCACCTCAGTTAGATACACTATCAAATTTAATGGCACCCTCTTGGATTCGTTCACCCTGTTGCGTGGGCTTTGTCAAGGTGACCCCCTCTCCCCATTTTTATTCCTGTTTATTGCAGATGGGCTTTCTGCTCTGTTAAAGGATGGAGAGGAACTATTCACATCTTTGAAGGTGTGTCGACGGGCTCTTGGCATCTCCCACCTTTTGTTCGCCAATGACACCCTCTTGTTTTTTAAGGCAGACCCGCAACAAGCTAATGGGTACACTCAATAATCACAACTTATGAAGGTGCCACAGGGCAACTCATCAACCCAACTAAATGCAGTATTATGGTTGGTAGAGCATGCTCAGAGAATGGCCAAAACAGTGTAAGAGCACAGTTGTAGGTTCAACTCTCAACTTTTGAGGAGAAATATCCGGGGCTCCCAACTCCCGATTGCAGAATGTCAAAAGGTAAATGTCAGAATCTACAAGCCCGCTTGACAAAAAGAATTATTGCTTGGAGAGATACTTTATCCTTGGCAGGCAAGGAAACGATGATCAAAGCAGTCGCACAAGCTATACCCACTTATGTGATGAGCGTGTTCAAGATTCCCATGTCTGTTTGTGATGATCTTAACAGGATGGTGTGTAAATTTGGTGGGGGTCATCGGAGGGGAAGCGAAAATACACCGGCAAGCTTGGCCAAAAATTCACAGGCATAAGTTGTGTGGTGGACTGGGCTTTCGAGATTTCATGGTGTTCAATCAGTCCCTGCTGGCTAGGCAGGCTTGGAGGTTATTAACTAAACCTAACAGTCTTTGTGCGCGGGTTCTTAAAGCCTGCTACTATAACGAGGGAAGGATGGAGGATACTGTATTTACTGGTAATGCATAGGTGACTTGGCAATCCATCCAGTACGGCCTCGACCTTCTGAAGAAAGGGCTTATATGGCGGGTGAGCAGCGGTACGCAAATCCGCATCGGGCGGGATAGGGTGGCTGCCTAGAGAACCATCTGGCCAACTTATCACGCCCCAGGGGATGTGCCGATATTTTCTTCCGGTCGACGTTCTGGTCGACGTCGACACCATCACGAGCATAAAGACTTCCCCTCATGTTGGGCGCAAATGGGGCCTGGAAGGTTGATGTTCTCCGCCAATATTTTCTTCCGGTCGACGTCGACACCAGCACGAGCATAAAGACTTCCCCTCATGCCTCGGGCGATGTTCTGGCATGGGCCCCGGAGAAATCTGGCGTCTTCTCCGTCCATTCAGCATACCGCTTTGCCATGAACGAGCGTGAATGTCCACTAGCAAACGCATCGAGCATGGCACTAGATGGTCGTCGCGCCATCTGGAAGACCATATGGGGGTGCCCTTCTCCCCCAAAGGTATGAGTCTTTGCATGGAGGCTAGTGTCTAATTCTCTCACTACTTGGGCAAATAAATTTATGTGTAAACTAGAGCTTAGTGATCTTTTTCCCCTGTGTGGTGTGGAATGCAAGGATGGCTTCCACGCTATATGCAGATGCCCTCAAGCCAGGGACCTATGGAGAGCTATGACAATGGATTGAACCCTTCTAGACGTCGACAAGGTTCGCAACACAAGGCAAGAATGGCTTCTCGGCGTGCTCGATCAACTACCTGAAATTAGCTGCATGGTGATGTTGATGGTTCTTTGGCATATTTGGCACGTCAGAAATGAGATCACACATGACAAAGCTCTACCGGCGACGGAGTCTTCCAGATGCTTCCTTCAAAGCTACATAAACTCTTTGTTGTGCATCAAGCAATATCCGCTGGTGATAGTACACGCCTTGCAAAGGGCCATTTCAGACCACACACCACTACTGGTCGATTCTGGGGAAGCGACTCATGTGGGAAACAAAAATATTTTCTCTTTCGAATTAAGTTGGTTTGAGAGAGAAGGATTAATGGATCTCATTGCTACATAATGGGCCAGGGAATCCGGTGGGTCATCTAATGTAGATAGGTGGCAAAACAAGATTAGACACTTGCGCCAATTCTTTAGAGGCTGGGCCAAGAATCAAAGTGGCATTTACAAAGTGGAAAAAGAGAGGCTTATTCAATTACTTAATGAGTTAGATGTCAAAGCAAACTCTACAGTTCTTAATATGTTAGATAGAAATATTAAGATTGAGGCTGAGAAGAAGTTGCAAACCCTTCTGAGAGAGGAGGAGATGAAATGGGCCCTTCGAGCAAAGGTGAGGAAGGTGGTCCATGGAGATGATAACACACAATTCTTTCACATGATTGCGAACGGAAAGCATAGGAAGAAAAAAAATGCAACTTGAACAGGACGATGGTACAATTGTAGGGCATGAGAACCTAAAATTGTACATCTCTGAGTACTATAAGCAACTCTTTGGGGCACCCGATGAGAATTTGGTTTCTCTGGATGAAAGCACAACAGGCGACATTCCTCACCCCAGTTCAGATGAGAATGAGTTATTATCAGGCCTGTTTACAGAGAAAGAGGTGTTTAACGCAATAGCACAGATGAAACAAAATAAGGCACCGGGACCGGATGGGTTTCCGGTGGAATTCTATAAAAAATGTTTACATATTATAAAAGGTGATCTTCTACCTATGTTCCATGATTTGTTCAATGGTCAGTTACATCTTTTCCACCTTAACTTTGGAACAATAACGCTGTTGCCAAAGAAGGTGGAGGTTATCCGCATTGAGCAGTTCAGACCGACATGTCTGCTCAATGTCAGTTTCAATTTTTTTACAAAGGTTGGCACGAATAGATTGACACAAATAGCACATTCGGTAGTCCAACCCACTGAGACAGCTTTCATGCCTGGAAGACACATACTAGAAGGGGTAGTCGTCCTGCATGAAACGTTGCATGAAATTCATACAAAGAAAGTCGTCGGGGTTATATTTAAGGTGTATTTTGAGAAGGCGTATGATAAGGTCAAATGGCCATTTCTTCAACCGGCCTTATGTATGAAGGGGTTCAACGAACCCTTAAGGGATCAGATGGATGCCTTCATTCAGAAAGGTAGTGTTGGGATTAATGTTAATGATGACATAGGTCATTATTTTCAGACTCATAAAGGATTGAGACAGGGAGACACCATGTCTCTAGTCTTGTTCAACATAGTAGCAGATATTATGGCAAACCTTATTGTTCGGGCTAAAGAGAATGGCCAAGTAGGAGGACTAGTCCCACACCTTGTAGAGGGGGGGGGGGGGTGGTGTCCATACTACAATACGCGGATGACACAATCATATTCATGGAACACGATATCGCAAAAGCTAGGAATATGAAGCTGGTACTTTGCCTATTTGAACAATTGTCTGGACTAAAAATAAATTTTAACAAAAGCGAATTGTTTTGTTTTGGGAGAGCAAAACAGGAACAAGACGCTTACATGCAACTATTCAGATGTGAAATGGGATCATTGCCATTTAGTTACTAGGAATTCCCATTCATCATAGACGACTGACGAACAGGGAATGGAAATGTATTGAAGGTAGATTCGAAAAAAGACTAGGTTGCCGGAAGGGCAAGCTAATGTCTTATGGAGGACGGATGGTGCTGATAAACTCGGTTTTAACAAGCCTGCCGATGTCCCTGCTATCTTTCTTTGAAGTACCGATAGGTGTACGGAAAGGACTAGACTTTTATCGATCTCGTTTCTTCTGGCAATGTGATGAAGCTAAGAAGAAATATAGATTGGCAAAGTGGGATATTATTTGTAGATCCAAGGACCAAGGGAGTCTTGGTATTGAGAATTTAGAAGTGAAGAATAGATGCCTGCTTAGCAAATGGCTATGCAGGCTATCTACGGAGACCGAAGGGATGTGGATACAAATCTTGAGAAATAAGTATTTACAGTCCAAGACTTTGGCCCAGGTTGCTGCTAGACCTAATGACTCACCTTTTTGGAAGGGGTTAATGAAGATGAAGGTAACCGTTTTCCAGCAGGTGAAGTTTTTAGTTGGCAATGGTACCACGGCCAGATTCTGGGAGGACACGTGGCTTGGGGAAATGCCTCTAGCTTTGCAATACCCTACCTTATATAATATTGCACAACGGAAGGAAGATTACGATTGCTAGAGTATTACAGTCGGTACCTCTAAAATTCAGTCGATCACTAGTGGGAGAACGCTGGAATTCCTGGCTGCATTTGGTCAGACGATTGATGAATGTTCAATTATCTGACCAGCCAGATCACGTTCACTGGAAATTAGCTACGAACGGTATTTTCTCAATGAAGTCGATGTACCTGGATTTAATTAACTCTAGGCCTATTTCGATATCTTCGCACATTTGGAAGATTAAAATGCCACTTAGAATTAAAATTTCCATGTGGTTTGTACACAAGGGAGTGGTACTAACCAAAGATAATTTGATAAAACGAAGGGTAGGCAGTCCAAAATGTTATTATTGTGATCAAAATGAAACAATAAGACACCTCTTTCTTGATTGCCCCTAGCAAAACTGTTAGGGCACACTGTTCATATGGCCTTCAATATTAATCCACCAACGAACATTAATACGATATTCGGAACGTGGCTCAATGGAGTGGACGTAACTATAGCGAATCATATCCGGATTGGAATAACTGCATTATTTTGGGCTATATGGAACACTAGAAATGACGTGATATTTAATAGCAAGATCTTCAATCATTTTTTGCAGGTTATCTACAGAACCACGGCCTGGATCCGTACATAGTCGTTACTCAATCATGCGGACTCCAGGGAGCATATGGCTATTGGGAGCAACCGGTGGGAGACGGTCGCACGGGCTATCTTCAGCCGATTTGGATGGTGAGCTAATAATAGGCTAGGTGTATAGGCATCGTAGCCTACTTTTGGTTTCACCGGATGTGGCAATTTTTTTATCTTTCCTTGCACTTGTTATTACGCTCAGATTGTGAGCACTTTGCAGATCTAAGACTTTATACTTGAATTTTTAATAATATGATTGCATGCATGGATTGATGCAGAGGCCGGGGGCTTCGTTCCTCCTCCAAAAAAAAAAAAATCAAGCAATTTCCGCAGGAGGACCAAGTCAAAGGGAAGCTGGTGCTTTCACTGGACGGTGTACGCCTTGCTCCAAACCAAGTGAAAAAGCAACATCCGTGTGAAGCAGAGATGCAACGCTGGTCAGGACCGCCGGATGGTCGCTGCTAATCGTACTGCTGGGTGTGGTATAGTGCTGCGGGACGGCCATGGTGAAATTATTTGCACAGCATGCCGGCAGCTCTTTGCATGTTATAACGCCCTTGATGCCGAACTAGAGGCATGCAAAGAAGGCCTCGCGCTTGCATTGGAGCGCACGACCTGCCCCATCCAGGTTGAGTTGGACTGCTCGGAAGCAGTGGTGATGCTACATGCCACACATGACCATTGTGAGTGAAATTCAGATGTTAAAAGTTGATAGGGACATCTCAGTTACTCTTATTAGCCGTATCAAAAATAAAGTTAGTCATACTCTAGCTGCCTACGGGCATTGTACTCTTCGGACTGCGGTATGGTTAGGAGGAGGTACGGACGAAATTGTAAACTTGTGCAAGGATGATGCACCACCTTAAGTAATGAGATTTTCCTTTCCACCCGCAAAAAAAAAAAAAAAAAAAAAAAAAAAAAAAAAAAAAAACTGCAGCGACTCTAAGACGGCCGACTCTAAGTACTGTATTTTATTTCTTTCCTCTTATTTTGTTTGGTGGCGATGGTTAGGTGATTGAACTTTCAGTTGAGCCTGCCTTTTTACAATTCTGCGTGTAGATGCCACATAGGACTAGGCGGGGATCATTTTTTTTTCGAAACGGTCTAGGCGGGGATCATGAGTGAAACTAGCTATTCCCTAAATAAGAGCCCCTTTGCGCCATAGTCACAATAGTCATTGTCGTGGTTGCGGGTCAAATTTACCTGAGTCTTGATGATCTTTAGTTCTCCTTTGAATTATCCATGGGGCCTTTGATGTTTATGCTCCAGCGGAGAAATGTTCAACCTTCTAGAGGAAACCAGGTTGGCAATGGCGTCGAGTGGAAGGGTTGCTTTCCACAAACAGTGGAAAAGAGGCCTCCAGAATTTTTTCTACATTTTCTTGGACTTTTCCATGTTTCTTTCCAAGTTCGGGTGAATTATCTTGACTTTTGGGCATTCCTTGCCTATTTTTTTGGTGAACTAGATGATGCCCCGCACGTTGTTGCGGAAATATTTTGCAAAAAATTCCATTGAAATTCACCGCATGAAACATGAATAATTTGAGTAATAATATAAGATCTAAAAGTAATAATACATACTAGTTATTATGTTTGATTATTGTATAGTTGCAAATTATTTATCAAATATGAATAACATAATGAAATGAAAATTCGCATGTATGTTTGCATGTTTACATGAGTATTTTTTCATACATGTGTTGCATGATGTTGTGGTATGCTTGCATGAGTGAAATAAATAGGTTAGTGGGAGTGTGCCTTTTTTGAATGCATGATGTTTTCACGGAAGCGGAAATCATGAAGAGTTCGTTGTAATATGTTACATCGATACAGTCTTCACCATTTCTCCATGCGATTTTCGATTTGATTTAAGGGTTTTTGTGTAATACACAATATGGTGGCACGGTAGTTGGAAATTGTTCCAAACAAGATACTGTGGCGAATTCTATAACAAAGGCTAAGTATGTTGACGCTTAAGAAGCGACAAAGAAGTTGTTGAATCATATAGTTCATTCATGAACTTAGTATGGTTCCAAGATGGCTTTGGTCTATGGGACACTATTGCAGATAGTTGCTCCATAGCTCAGTCTAAGGAATCAGGTTTCGACCAATGATTTACACATATGCAAAGCCAAGTCCACACAAAATATGAATTTTGTGAAAGCGTGAAAACGCGAGGATATGCAAAGTTACACACGGAGCTGAAGTCGTCAGATCCGTTGGACATCAGGCTATACCACAAGCGAAGCATATTTTACAACAGTATGCCATAGGTGTAAAGTGCATTAGCATTGACTAGATTATTGACTCTAGTGCAAGTGGGAGTCTGTAGGAGATATGCCCTAGAGGCAATAATATATGTTATTGATTATCTCCCTGTTCATAATTAGGTTTATGTTCCATGCTATAACTGCTATGGTTCTCGAGTCTACAATAACCACGAGGCTCGGAGGAAGACTCATATGCACGTGTGGAATAATAAATGGTAAAATGTATTCCTAGTCTGGCCTCTAAGACTGGCTCAAGTATTGCATGATGATCCTGTTTTCCTGATCATGGGCATGGCTATGCCGGCAATTTTGAGGGCACAATGTTAGAAGAACATTTGTGTTGAATCGACCCGAATTGATGTTATGCTATGAGATTCATTCGTCATAAGTTAATGGTTTATAACACAGAGATGGTTAATGTTTGCATGATTCCTTAGACCATGAGAGTATCGAGTTTCTTCATGCTTGCTTCATGAACTTTGGGGTTTGTTAAACGTCATCCGTAAATGGGTGGCTATTACGGCGGCTTACGGGTTCATGAAAAAGTATGTCAAGTAACTTGATAGCTCAAGATTGGGATTTGCTCCTTCGACGATGGAGAGATATCTCTGGGCCCTCTCGGTGTTACGGTATCCATCATCGTCTGGCCAGACACAGGGTGATTTGATCACAGGGATGCCGGAACACGGGAACGAGAAAAGAGAACAATACCGGCAACGAGGTAACTGGCATAGTGGACAAGTTGTTGATCCACGGGGATGCCAACGTTTCTCACCTCGGGTATTTGTAACATATCGCGAAGCAACAGGAATAGCACACGGCAACTGGAGGTTCGCTCGAATATTCATTCGTGTGGGTATAGGGGTCAATATGGGTGTCCACGGCTCCGATGTTGATCATTGATCGGAAGGGGTTCCGGGTCATGTCTATGCTTCACCGAACCTATAGGGTCACACGCTTAAGGGTCATCTATCTGTTGAATACTAGACAGGGAGTCTGAGAGAAAATCACCGAAAAAGTTTCGGACGCCGGAAAAGTTTCGGACAACAGAAAAGTTCCGCAGAGAGGTCACCGGATGAGTTCCGGTGAAACTGAAAAGTTGTTTCAGGGGATACCAAAAAGTCAAATTGGTTTTGGCACATGCCTGATAATTCTTGGAGGATGCCAGAATCATTCTGGAAACTTTCTGGAATTTTCCAGGTGAAAACCGGAAATGTTCCGGAGCTGCCGAAACCGCTTCAGATGCTTTTTGCAGATGAAAATCACTTATCCGGAATTGTTCCGGATGGCATTGAAAATTATTTTGGTGGGTACTGGAAATTTTCTAAGCCCACATAAATATTTTCAGTTCGACCAGACGCTGAAAAATGTCGTCGTGAATAGTGAAAGTGTTTTTTGGGATATTTTTGGAAAAGTGCCTTTTGGGATATTTTTCCAAAAGGCTTCTAGAAGGTATGGATGGATGGGGACCACCTTGGGGGGGGGGCCACAAGGGTTGTGGCCGGCCAAGAAGGGGGCTCCAACTTGGAGCCCCACTTGCCCACTTGCTTTCCCATTTTGCCCTTAGAAAGTGTTTCCTTCATGAGCAAGTTTTGGTATTTTTGAAATGCCCATCCTACCCCTTGGTTTTCCTATAAATAGGAGGTGAGGGGGCTGCCCAAACCTCATTCCTTACTCTCATACACAAGCCATGCATGATCTGGCATTCTCTCTCCCTCCCAGCGAAATAGTTTCGTAGAGCCGAAAGGCTGTCTGGGTTCCGGCAGGAACTAGTTCTGGACGGCGAAGCCCTGCCGGATAGATGACACCGTATGTGTGCAACTCTGTAGAGAGATCGTAGTTTCGGTCTTAGTTCGTGAGTGCCTCCCGAAGGGCTGTCCGTGTGACCGTCCGAGTTTTGGAGGTCCTCCCGAAGGGCTGTCCGAGTGACAGTTCGAGTTTCGGAGGTCCTCCCGAAGGGCTGTCCACGACACCGTCCGGGGGACTGTCCGACCGCCTCCCGGAGGGCTGTCCGCGGGGCAGATGAGGGTATACATCCTCGCGGTTGGGAGGTTGTAAATCCTAGCTGCGGTGATCTGCACTGTCGTTCGTCATCGACTCTACTTCCGCTGCGCTACGAGTCGGTAACGAAAATGATCAAACCTTGTATGCAGTCTCCATAGTGGTCCTGGGCTGGTGCGTAGGTCGAATTTTTTTTGTTTTCTGCTGCGTTACCCTACATCCATTGCAATCCCATTCCAGCTGGCTATGCTCGTGTCGGGGTTGATGAAGTGATGTCAGGATATCACGAGCTACAACTTGACATTCTTGGAGGTGATGAGGAGAGAACACTAGGAGAGGCCATACATCGTATCATTCTATGGAAAAAGGATTGCATCGTCTTTCCAAGGCCACCGACTCCTCCTCCTCCAAGTCCACCGCCACGTCAGTCGACTCCTCCTCCTCCAAGTCCGGCACCGCGTCAGCCGACTCCTCCTCCAAGTCCGGCACGGCGTCAGCCAACTGCTCCTCCTCCAAGTCCACTGGCACCGCGTCAGCGGACTCCTCCTCCAAGTCCGGCACGGCGTCGGCGTCAGCCGACCCCTCCTCCTTCAAGTCCGACACCGCGTCAGCCTAAGCAACAGCGGAAGAGAGAGGCCGCAGCTACGACGGCTAGCGGTACAACAGGCAAGAAATTCAAATATGGTCCAAACCTCAAGCCTCTTCCGAAGTTGCCATACCACCTGACTCCTGAGGAACTCGACATCGCAGTGGATGCCAAAGTGAAGGCCCATTTTGGACCGAAACCGCCCCCGCCGCCAAAGGAGAAAGTACCTGAGCATGTCTCACAACACTTTATTGATATGGCTCAACCGGCTGACAATCAGACGGACTCCGACTATGTGTGGTCTATCAAGAAGTCATATTTGGCAGGACAAAAGGAGTCGAGCTCGAGCTCGAGCCAAGCAGTTGGCAAAAAAAGCGGGAAAACTATTCCCCAGCTGGGAGAACAGGCAGTGCAATCGATCCCTCCGCTCATTGTACAAACACCTGTGAGTACCGCCGATCGGCTGGTAATAACCGAAGATTATAAAAGGCAGGCTAAAGAGGCCGGTGTCACTTTTGAACAACTCCTAGGCCTTGAGGAAATCCCCGGGATTAAAGAAGAGGAGGTAAAATACCAATATGTCCGCGGCAAACCTCTGGTCAAGCCTGACGGTGTCAAGCTTCTACCAATGAGAATGTACGATTTGCATACGTGGTACATGCAAGAAACAGCAAATACCAATGAAGAGTCCCTCATGGTGAAAGTCAAGAGAAAGCATTACTTCCATAAAAAAGATGTGTGGATTCATTATTCAGAGTTGTTTCAGTTATTCAATCAAGACGCACTCGACAAATCTATCGTCAGTTGCTATTGTCTGTAAGTGATTTCTTTCTGTAATTTAAGTCTCTAGCTAGCTAGCTGTGCTCTCGTTCATTACCTGTAATTATCCTCACTATATTCTTTTCTGTGGTATTATGCAGAATGAAGATGTATGAAATGAAAAAAGCTGGACGCTATGACATTGGGTTCATTGACCCAAATACGGTTAATCAGGCGATATGAGAAGATCAATATTCGAGAAAAGACACAGAGAGATTCCTGCTAGAGTTTTTAAAGCAACTAAACACCCAACCAGAAATACTACTTCCTTACAACTTCGGGTGAGTGTTACTATATCTTGTACTACAAATTCTATTTTTGTGCTTAATTACTAGATGTTAATAAGTGTAGTTGATGAGTTATGCACGTGCCCGCTTATTTATACAAAACGTGTGCGCATGCAGTTACCACTGGATCTCGTTAATCATTGAAGTTAACAAGGCAAAAGTTGAAGTACTGGACTCACTATATAAGAATCCATCCGAATACGCAACCGTGAGGGGGGTGGTCGACAGGTAATTTCAATCATTATCGCACTATGTCGGCCTCTGTACTTCATTTCCTGATATCAAGTAGTTAATGACTCCTTTATTCATTTTCTTTGCCGGCGGGCAGGGCTTGGGCCAAGTTCGTCAAACAGGTCCCAAGCGTCTGAAAACAAAAGCTGACATGGGTGCGACCCAAGGTAATTAAGTAGTACTAGCTAGCTACGTCCGTGCATCTCTTTAATTCTAGTTTCAATACCATTATCATGCTTGATTAATTATTACTTGATTGAATTTTATTCTCGTAAAGTGCATGAAGCAAGAGCAGGGGAATGCTTTATGCGCATACTACGTTTGCGAGAACATTCGCATGATCACATCTGAAAGGAGCAGAAACGGAAGAAATCTTTGGGTACGACGTTTGCCAGAACACTATCCATAATTTTTTTATCATGATCTAGCTAATATATATACACACAACTAATATATTCATCTTGATCTCCTGATTATAGCTGACGGAGATGCGGGGCCAGCTCCTACCAACGGCTCGCGTACGAGCAATTCAAGAGGAAATAACTGGATTTCTGGTCAACCAGGTCATAGATCCAAAGGAGAATACCATTACAAGATCAAAAAGTAATGCCTGCATATATGTAAGGATCCGCAAATTGTAGGAGAAATTGTATATACCAAATTGTATATATATATATGTATGTGAATGGTCGTCGTACGATAAATTCGATGATATATATATATATATATATATATATATATATATATATATATATATATATATATATATATATATATATATATATGATCGGTTCTACGAGAAATTCTATTTATATATATGCACAACGTGTAAAGTATGTAGTAGCGTAATATATGTTTGAAATGAAAAATAATTAAATGGAAAACACAAAATTAAAAGGAAAAATAAACCATAATTAATTCATAAACCCCTAAAGGATTAAAAGGAAAAATAAATCAAAATTAAAAGAATTAAATACTTTTAGTCCCGGTTGGTATTACCGACCGGGACTAAAGGTCCCCCAGCTCACGGCGCCGGCAGGTGCCACGTGGTGGGCCTTTAGTGCCGGGCCGTGTTGAACCGGGATTAAAGGGGGGGGGGGGCTTTAGTCCCCACCCTTTAGTGTCGGTTGGAGAACCGGCACTAAAGGCCCTTATGAACCGGCACTATAGGCCGATTCTACACTAGTGATACGAAAAGGACTAGACTTTTATCGATCTCGTTTCTTCTGGCAATGTGATGAAGCTAAGAAGAAATATAGATTGGCAAAGTGGGATATTATTTGTAGATCCAAAGACCAAGGGAGTCTTGGTATTGAGAATTTAGAAGTGAAGAATAGATGTCTGCTTAGCAAATGGCTATGCAGGCTATCTACGGAGACCGGAGGGATGTGGATACAAATCTTGAGAAATAAGTATTTACGGTCCAAGACTTTGGCCCAGGTTGCTGCTAGACCTAATGACTCACCTTTTTGGAAGGGGTTAATGAAGATGAAGGTAACCGTTTTCCAGCAGGTGAAGTTTTTAGTTGGCAATGGTACCACGACCAGATTCTGGGAGGACACGTGGCTTGGGGAAATGTCTCTAGCTTTGCAATACCCTACCTTATATAATATTGCACAACGGAAGAAAGATTACGATTGCTAGAGTATTACAGTCGGTACCTCTAAACATCCAATTCAGCCGATCTCTAGTGGGAGAACGCTGGAATTCCTGGCTGCATTCGGTCAGACGATTGATGAATGTTCAATTATCTGACCAGCCAGATCACGTTCACTGGAAATTAGCTACGAACGGTATTTTCTCAATGAAGTCGATGTACCTAGATTTAATTAACTCTAGGCCTATTTCGATATCTTCGCACATTTGGAAGATTAAAATGCCAATTAGAATTAAAATTTCCATATGGTTTGTACACAAGGGAGTGGTACTAACCAAAGATAATTTGATAAAACGAAGGGTAGGCAGTCCAAAATGTTATTATTGTGATTAAAATGAAACAATAAGACACCTCTTTCTTGATTGCCCCCTAGCAAAACTGTTAGGGCGCACTGTTCATATGGCCTTCAATATTAATCCACCAACGAACATTAATACGATATTCGGAACGCGGCTCAATGGAGTGGACGTAACTATAGCGAATCATATCCGGATTGGAATAACTGCATTATTTTGGGCTATATGGAACACTAGAAATGACATGATATTTAATGGCAAGATCTTCAATCATTTTTTGCAGGTTATCTACAGAACCACGGCCTGGATCCGTACGTAGTCGTTACTCAATCATGCGGACTCCAGGGAGCATATGGCTATTGGGAGCAACCGGTGGGAGACGGTCGCACGGGCTATCTTCAGCCGATTTGGATGGTGAGCTAATAATAGGCTAGGTGTATAGGCATCGTAGCCTACTTTTGGTTTCGCCGGATGTGGCAATTTTTTATCTTTCCTTGCACTTGTTTTTACGTTATTGTGAGCACTTTGCAGATCTAAGACTTTATACTTGAATTTTTAATAATATGATTGCATGCATCGATTGATGCAGAGGCCGGAGGCTCCGTTCCTCCTCCAAAAAAAAAATTCAAGCAATTTTCGCAAGAGGACCAAGTCAAAGGGAAGCTGGTGCTTTCACTGGACGGTGTACGCCTTGCTCCAAACCAAGTGAAAAAGCAACATGCGTGTGAAGCAGAGATGCAACGCTGGTCACGACCGCCGGATGGTCGCTGCTAATCGTACTGCTGGGTGTGGCATAGTGCTGCGGGACGGCCATGGTGAAATTATTTCCACAGCATGCCGGCAGCTCTTTGCATGTTATAACGCCCTTGATGCCGAACTAGAGGCATGCAAAGAAGGCCTCGCGCTTGCATTGGAGCGCACGACCTGCCCCATCCAGGTTGAGTTGGACTGCTCGGAAGCAGTGGTGATGCTACATGCCACACATGACCATTGTGAGTGAAATTCAGATGTTAAAAGTTGATAGGGACATCTCAGTTACTCTTATTAGCCGTATCAAAAATAAAGTTAGTCATACTCTAGCTGCCTACGGGCATTGTACTCTTCGGACTGCGGTATGGTTAGGAGGAGGTACGGACGAAATTGTAAACTTGTGCAAGGATGATGCACCACCTTAAGTAATGAGATTTTCCTTTCCACCCGCAAAAAAAAAAAAAAAAAAAAAAAAAAAAAAAAAAAAAAAAAAAACCTGCAGCGACTCTAAGACGGCCGACTCTAAGTACTGTATTTTATTTCTTTCCTCTTATTTTGTTTGGTGGCGATGGTTAGGTGATTGAACTTTCAGTTGAGCCTGCCTTTTTACAATTCTGCGTGTAGATGCCACATAGGACTAGGCGGGGATCATTTTTTTTTCGAAACGGTCTAGGCGGGGATCATGAGTGAAACTAGCTATTCCCTAAATAAGAGCCCCTTTGCGCCATAGTCACAATAGTCATTGTCGTGGTTGCGGGTCAAATTTACCTGAGTCTTGATGATCTTTAGTTCTCCTTTGAATTATCCATGGGGCCTTTGATGTTTATGCTCCAGCGGAGAAATGTTCAACCTTCTAGAGGAAACCAGGTTGGCAATGGCGTCGAGTGGAAGGGTTGCTTTCCACAAACAGTGGAAAAGAGGCCTCCAGAATTTTTTTCTACATTTTCTTGGACTTTTCCATGTTTCTTTCCAAGTTCGGGTGAATTTTCCTGACTTTTGGGCATTCCTTGCCTATTTTTTTGGTGAACTAGATGATGCCCCGCACGTTGTTGCGGAAATATTTTGCAAAAAATTCCATTGAAATTCACCGCATGAAACATGAATAATTTGAGTAATAATATAAGATCTAAAAGTAATAATACATACTAGTTATTATGTTTGATTATTGTATAGTTGCAAATTATTTATAAAATATGAATAACATAATGAAATGAAAATTCGCATGTATGTTTGCATGCTTACGTGAGTATTTTTTCATACATGTGTTGCATGATGTTGTGGTATGCTTGCATGAGTGAAATAAATAGGTTAGTGGGAGTATGCCTTTTTTGAATGCATGTTGTGTGATGAGGTCGCATGTTTGCATGTTAAGAAAAATAGGTTAGTGGGGCTAGCTATTTAGATATAGAAGATTCTCTGAATTTCTCGAGCATTTCTATAATTTTCCACGGGCTCTTCCGCAATCTTTGACCAACTACAACAAACTTTTTTTTTAGGGAAGCCAACTACAACTATTGGACACAACAAATTAGCAAATAGCTATTACAGACAATTAAGTGGTCGGTGTCACCCTCTCTGTCTTCTCTCTGCATGGTGCACTCAAGTAGGAGAAGAAAAGTCTAGTCATAGAAACGTGACAGTCTCGATAGAGAAACACACGATAGGAAGGTGTGATGTCTGGCCTCCTCGGTAGCACTCCGATGGACTAGCTTCCTTGTCCAGCCTCACATGGTTTGATATGCCTGCACCTCTGGACACACAATAACACAAAACGTGTTTCCATTTCACTATGATTCCCAGTCACGTATTAATCAAATAAATGTGATATCATTCTAGCAATACGAATATAATTTCTATTTCAACTTCCAGGTCTTGCAGAACCACATGGTAGGATAACAATCAATTTATTTATTTTCCGCAAATGACCCACTTCTGCCCCGGATTTAATGCAGCTGACCTGTAAAAGTTTTTAAAGTAATAAGATAACATGCTTGTATGTTGTTTTTTGGCAGGACTTTTGTCTTTCGTGGGTATAAAATATATCATATTACTTTAAAAACTTTTACAGGTAACAGTGAAAAAAAATCTTTTTGAAACTTGGAACTACCAATAAAAAGAAAAATTGGAAATACCAATTTCCATTTCTTTCTAATTCCAGGCTCCATGGAGCTCGGTGCGAAAACGCCACACTCCTTACAATTATCGTCCTATTTCCTAGTTGTTTTCCTTGGACTCACGGGCTAACTGTAACCTCATACTGATCAAACGCGCTCCAGCGCGCGCAAGGGCACCCATGCTAGGGTTTCCACTGCCTCCTTCCGCGCAGCCACCGACCTACCTTGACTCTTGTGGCTTCAGAGCCACGGAGGCGCGGTGGATCCCAATCATTGCCAGCGGAAGTGTTATGTTTTTAGTATTTTTTTTAGTTTTGATAGGGTTTGTGTCGTGCTAAGGAAGGTGAGACGGTAGCGACTTTTTGAAGATGGAATATGGTTCTCTCCATCTAGCCCCTGTCCCAGTGGTGCTTCGGGCACTCATGCTAGGGTTTCCGCTGCCTCCTGCCGCGCAACCATCGGCCTACCTTGACTCATGTGGCTTTAGGGCCACGAAGGCACGGTGGATCCCAGTCATTGCCGGCGGAAGTGCTCTGTTTTTAGTTTTTCTAGTTTTGGTAGGGTTTGTGTCCTGCTAAGGAAGGTGGGAAGGCGGCGACTTTCTGAAGATGGAATAATGGTTCTCTCCGCCTAGCCCCTGTCCCAGTGGTGCTTCTAGCGTCATCGGTGGGCGTGTGGAGGTTTGTGTCTGGTGGATCTCGCGGGATTCGGTCGGTGTTTCTTTTCGGCGACTCCACTTGGATCCAGTCTTCGTTCATCTATGTTCATGTGTCTATAGGTTGGATCATTCTGATCTACGGTTCTATTCATCAACGGAGGTTGCTGTTCTGGTGCTCTGGTTCTCTGGGGCATTAGCACTGCAGCTTCCTGACTGTCTACTACAGCAAGGTTTTCCGAGCTCCGGTGATGGATGGCCGATAATGGCGGCACGGCTTCGGCTCGCTCTAGTGCTTGTAGTCGTCGCTAGGTGGTCTACGGACCTGAAAGTAACTTTTACTTCTGGTGTTCTTTGTACTACCTTGACATTTGGTCAATAGATCGGAAGTTTTTCCCGCAAAAAAGAAAAAGAACTGTAGCCTCATGTGTTGTTTCGCAAAAATAAATGCATGAGGCTTTTAGAGGTCACATATTTCTTCAACAGTTGATTGGCTCTCTCGCTACGCCTACGCTGGTACCACTAGCTCTATCCGAATATAAAGGGTCTAATACATATTTTGAGATATAGTTTTACCATCCGAAAGAGCATGGTGCCACCATGTTTAGTTTTGGTAATTGATGACAGTCCCTATGAACAAATGGTGGAATTGAGTTATATTTAAAGGATTTGTCCAAAAACATTGCTTCAAGACCATTTGTTGGTTTCAAGGTTATTAAAAGAAGTTTATTGCACACATGTCTTGAAGAAGGGGATTGTGTGGACATTTATGTTAACTTGAAGACATCATCTTTATGAAGCGAGAATACAAGATACGAGGTTGATCAAGACTAAGTCAAAGAATGAATCAAGGTGATCAACACACAAAGCGTAGAGGTTGTATCGAGTGGGATGAGGTGATCCCATGGTATGGTAAGTATTGTCCATTACGCTTTATGTACTAATTAACCCAGTCTATGTTAGAGTTTTTTGTGAGGTTAGGTATGTTTTCATGGGTATATATGCATCAAAAATAAGATATCATATATAACCCATAAAAAATGACATCAAGTGGTGATCATCAAGATTGTCATATGTAAGTTCAAGTGGAGCATCATGAAAAAATCACATGCTTAAAGCTTGCCGTCTACTGTGATGACAATAGATATGTGAAGATGTGCCGAAAAAAGGCTCATCCATAATGGAGTACGGCGAAGCAATCTGCTAGTGTTCGTGGACCTGACAGGTAGGAGCTTGTGTTGCACGCAAAGAAGACATCGTTTGTTTGACGTTGCGCCGTCAGCTAGGTAGCTACTGTACTAGCTGGTCTGAAAAATCTGATCCATCCAGAAGATGGGGCTGCTGTCCAACACCCCGGTGCACCACGCCGTGCCGGACGAGTACGTCCTGCCGCCGGAGATGCGCCCCGAAACCGAGGAGCTCGTCGATCCCACCGTCACCCTGCCTGTCATAGACCTCGCCGCCGGCCACCGCCGCCACCTCGTCGTCAACGAGATCATCAAGGCCGGCAAAGAGTTCGGCTTCTTCCAGGCACGCACGCACGCACGCACCACAAGAATTGTTTGTTTATTATATCTGTGCCACTCAGCTATATATTGATTGATTTTGGAGCCAGCCGGCACTCCATGGATGGATGTGTTGTTGCAAACACAGGTTGTGAACCATGGCGTGGGCGAGGAGGTGGTCGGGGCGTTCCGGTCGGCGGCGGCGGAGTTCTTCGCGATGCCGGCGGAGGAGAAGCTCCCCTACTACTCGGACGACGTGAGCAAACCGTTCCGCGTCGACACCAGCACCACCTACGTCCTCGACCGTAGCCGGTACTGGCGCGACTACCTCCAGCTGCAGTGCTTCCCCGTTGAGAGGTTCTCGCAGGACTGGCCGGCCGCCTTGGTGCCCAGCCTGGCCGCGTACGCCACAGCGGTGCAGACGCTGGCCGGCACGCTGCTGGGGCTCATCGCCGAGGGGCTCGGGCTGGAGGAGAGCTTCTTCGGCGGCGAGCTGAGCGGCGGCGGGACGGTGATGAACGTGAACTGGTACCCGCCGTGCCCGGACCCGAGCCTGACGCTGGGCCTGCTGCCGCACTGCGACCGACCACTCCTGACCGTGCTGTCGCAGGGCGACGTTAGCGGCCTCCAGGCCAAGCACAAGGGGCGGTGGATCGCCGTGCAGCCCGTCCCAAACGCTTTCGTCATCAACTTGGGCCACCTGATGGAGGTCAGAAATGAGCGAGAATCGATCTTCAATTCCTGATCGGTGATTTGGTATCTAGTGTAACTGCATGCGTGTCGTGCGTTCGTGTGTGGTGTGCAGATCGTGACGAACGGGTTGCTTCAGAGCGTAGAGCACCGCGCAGTGAACAGCTCCAGTGCGGCGAGGCTGTCGGTGGTGACCATCATGTTGCCGGACATGGACTGCCGCATCGAGCCCGCGCCGGCGCTGCTGATGGAGGAGGAGCAGGCCAAGTTCAGGCCGTTCCTCTTCCGGGAGTTCAACGAGGCGTACGCAGCCGCCGCAGCCAATCGGGAGGACGTGCTCCAGCGCTTCAGGATCCACCCTGCGGGTACTGGTACAATGGAGTGACCGCCTACTTGCTTTGGTTCCAGCCATTAACGGCACTGCTTGCTGTGATTCACTTGACAATTAATCTCCAATAAACTTTTCTTAATTTATTTTTAGTTTGGTGGTGTCTTATAAGTTGTTTCTCCTCCCTTCAACCTTTTTGTTTCTGTATGGTAATTCACTGTTTCAGAATATCGTTTTTATTTTTATTAAATCTATAAATATTGGGTTTGTCTAAGGCAAATCTAGACGTGATCTAAGTATAGCACATCCAAGTGACTCAATCAAACATGAGAAGAAAAAGGAAAAAGGAAAAATAAAATATCTGCACGAATCATCAGGTAAAATGACGAAAAAGGGTCTCCCCGCTTTATATATAAAGCAACCATCACCGAACAAGCCAAACCAGCCGATACAAATACACACACGGACACCACACCACACACACCCTAGGTTGGCTACAAGGACGCTGAAAACAACAACACCACCCCAATAAACTCCTAGCAAACATCAGATGAAACACAAAGCACTACTACGAAGTCGTCGGAGCCTCAACCGTGGGAGAACCACCGCGAAGAGGAGAAGCCGTGAATGACGAACAATGGGCTCCAAGGCGGCACCTTCAGCAAGGGAACGGCACCGTAGCGTCGCCACCGCCCGATCCAAGGATTAGGGTTTCCCTCGGAGCACCACGGCGACAGATGAGATGCGCGACGGTGCCATCAAGAAGGGGCCAACGCCAGAACGTCGCCACCGCCGGCCTGTCAAGACAGAACGGATTTTCACCCCGGCCAACACACACCGGCACCGGGTTGGGTTACGGACAATCGTAACGCCGCCATTGAACAATACATCACGGTCAACACGCCACCCACACGGCCATGGCGACCGGACAGCGCCGGCCGAGCCGCGTGCTCCGCCCATAAGCACCCCGGCTTCCATCAACTGGGCCGCCGACACGGCATCCGAGCCCCACCCTCATCCATGGGTACACCAAACCAACGTAGCCGGCCGGAACGGAGCAGAAGACCCTTCCACCCCAAAGTGACACCTTGGCAGGGTTGATGCCCTCGGCGACCAGATCTGGGCTAGGGGAACTCCAACAGCCACCCGCAGCAGGCGCCAGATGCCACGGAGGGGCACCCTGCCGCCTCCGGCAGGCCTCGCGCGCACCCACGCCGCACCATGTAGCCACCCCAGCCGGACGAGTCCGTAGCTAAAACCGTAGAAGAGGTACGGAGCTCACCCCAAGTCCATCCCAGACGAACCGCCGCCGGAGCATGTCCCGACGTTGTCGCGGGAAGACTAGGCCGACCACGAGGTTGCAGCCACGCCGCTACAAGCCCCACCACACCAAGCCCCGGATGGGCCTCCGCCACCAACCCCCGCGATGCCCTCCACCACCAGGGACCAGATCCGGGAGGATCTGGCCGGAGGCGCGCCGGCCCGCCACCACCAGATCTGGTCTTGCCGCAGCCGCTGCGCCGCAGACGTCTGCCCAGCCGCCGTCATGACGCCACCAGGCGTCCTCGCCGTCATCCTGGAGCTGCGCCGCCGTCCCCGCCGTAGGCCAGCGCCCCCAGACGAGCGGCCACCCCGCGCCGGCCGTGGATCCCGTGTGGAGGGGAAAAGGAGGCCCCGCCGCCGCCCTTGCCGGTCGGGCTTTGCCCAGCGGCACTGCTGGACGGCGGCGAGCGAAGGGGGGCGTGAGAGGAGAAGAGGAGAGGTGGGAGGATACCCCCACCCTCCCCCCCCCCCCCCTGGCGCTCGCGGGAGGGCGAGAGCTCCTTTTTATATTGAGTGATGGCCGGCCATCTTCAAGTAAAATCAATGGTATAGGACTTAGATGTGCAATACTTAAGTCACATCTAGATGTGTTTTAGCAAACCCGCTAAGGAGCATCTACAACTGGACCCCTCATATCCGTCTCAAACGGCCGGGCAGGCCGACCGGTCACTGACCAGTCACAAAAAATCGACCCAGACGGACCTCTCAAATGGGCCTCAAACGAACGGCCTGACCGGCACCCCTCATATCCAGCATGAATATGGGGCGATATGGGGGCTGGCCCGCATCGACCCCAAATATATTCGTCCCAATCCGCTCGCCGGACCAAACCCTAACTACTTCACTCCACTCCCCTTCACTCCCATCCGTCACCCAAGCTCACCTCCGGCGATCTCTGGCCTTCTCCGGCATGGCGGGCAGCGGATCCGAGTCCTTCACCTCCAGATCCGTCGACCACGAGCTCATCCCACGCGGCCCCAAGGAGGAGTTGGCTATACGGCTTGCGTTCTGCCGCTCCTGAGAGGCGGCCGCCCTTCGGCAGCACTCCGACTCGCAACGTCAGGAATCCATTGCATCGGCACAGCCAGTGCCTGAATTTGGTGTCGCTGCCTCACCGGAGGCGGTGCGGTCCGTCTGGCGTCCAAACGCCATGGCGGACGCGTAACCCCTCCATTGGCGCGCCAAGGACACACCTTGGGCGTCCTCGGACGCTAACATGGCACGGCGTGCCCGTCGTGCAAGGCAGCGGGCACAGGAGGCGGCGGAGGCCCAAGCGGCGGTGGACGTTGGAGAGGCGGAGTCGCACTCTCCAGTGCCCCATGCAATGCACGGGTGCGGGTGCCACAACCACGTCGTGCTCGACATCGTCTCCTCCAAGGAAAGATCGGTCATCGACCTGACATCCACCGGCACCGTTCGGCTCACGGGCTCTGACGAGGAAGAGTAGGGCATGTGAGACGGCGGGAGCTCGACTCCCATGAGCCGGCTAGTGTCCCATGTCCTACTCTACCTCGCCGGCGACCGGACCGTCACTGTGAGGGGCGCAGCCGGCAGCCGGAGATGGGCACGGCGGAGCCGGACGAGCTCCGCTTAGCATTAGGTTTACGTTGCAAGTAATAATATGAATTTGAGGTTTCTAATATGAGGTGTCCGGTTATAGAATGCATTATTTGAGACGTGACCGGTCATTGTCTGCGGACGCGCCTTGATGTTTGAGGGGTAGGATTTGCAAGTTATGGCTGTAGATGCTCTAAATATTACTATTATGCAACATGAAACAAAGTATCCAAAATCCATGAAATTTGAATGTGCCCCAATGCACGAAAAAGGGTTTCCCCGCTTTGTATTACAAAGCAACCAACCGATACAGCCAACAATAAATGATGTGACGGAAGCAGCACAATCACCCCCAATGCAAGCAAGATTATATCCTCCCGGCCCCTTGTGTCTCCCAAATCCATCACACGGGCGAGAGGAGAGCACACCATCTTTGACCATATCCAGCTGATTAAATTAAACCAGCTAGCATCATCTCGCTCTGCGTTGTGGCCACGTACGGCGATGGAGGCCTCAGCATCTGCGTGCCAGCACGGCGTCCGCATCGTGTCTCGGCGAATGGTGCGGCCGGCAAGCGACGGGGAGACGACGGCGAAACCAAAGTCGACTGAGACGACGGTGCACCTCACGCCGTGGGACCTGCAGATGCTCACCGTCGACTACATCCAGATGGGCGTCCTCCTGCCCCGGCCACCGACGCCGACGACGGCAGAGCACATGGTCGACCACCTCGCGCAGTCCTTGGCGCGCGCACTGGCACGTTTCTACCCCTACGCCGGCCGCCTCGCCACCGAGGAACACACCGATACCGGCAAAGGCGTCGTCACCGTTTCGCTGCAATGCACCGGGGACGGCGCCGAGTTCGTCCACGCCGTGGCGGCAGGCACAACCGTCGCCGACGTCGCTGGCTCGCTGCGCATCCCTCGCGTGGCCTGGTCCTTGTTCCCTCTCAACGGGCTGGTCGCCGCCGACGCCGCCGTGGCCAGCGCCAGCGGCTCCCGCGTCCCGGTCCTCGCCGCGCAGGTCACCGAGCTCGCCGACGGCGTGTTCGTGGGCATGTCGCTCAACCATGGCGTCGCGGACGGGACTGCGTTCTGGCACCTGTTCAACACGTGGTCCGAGATGAGCCGCAGCAGCGAGGGCGAGGCGATCACCACGCCGGAGCCCGTGCTGGAGCGGTGGTTCCCGGACGCCTGCCCGGTTCCGGTGCCGCTTCCATTCCCGACGCTCGATCACGCCGTGCGGCGGTTCCATGGCCCACCCGTGGAGGAATGCTTCTTGGCATTCTCCGCGGAGAGCATCAGGTGCCTCAAAGCGAGAGCCAACGCTGAGATATCATCAGGCACGGCGGCGACGGCCACCATTTCGTCGCTGCAGTCCCTGCTCGCGCACCTGTGGCTCGCCGTGACCCGCGCCCGGCGCCTCCGGCCGGAGCAGGAGACCTCCTACACGCTGGCGGTCAGTTGTCGGGGTCGAGTGAAGCGCGTGCCGCAGTTATACTCGGGCAACTCCATGGTGCGGTGCGCGACGGCGAAGGTGGCCGCCGGCGAGATCCTGCGCGGTGGTCTGGGTCCGACGGCGTGGCGGCTGAACCGCGCGGTGGCGTCGTGCGATGATGAGGCGGTCCTGGTGGCGTGCAGGTGGCACGTGGAGCCACGGTTCGCGTACCTGGTCGGGTGGTGGGACCCGACGCTGCTGGTGACGGGCAACTCGCCGCGGTTCGACGTGTTCGGTAACGACTTTGGGTGGGGGAGGCCGGTGGCGGCGCGGAGCGGCGGCGGGAACAAGGTTGACGGAAGGGCCACCGTGTACGAGGGGCGCGGAGGTGGCATCGGGATGGAGCTCTGCCTGGCTCCGGAGGCTCTTGCAAGGCTCATCGCGGATGACGACTTCATGGCCGCCGTGGTGCGCCAAGGCCAATAGGGAAAAACTCTGTGCGGCTAGTATCCAAATTCAACATAGGAATCTCTTAGGAATCACTGTGCTTAGTGCTTTTGTATTTTCATTCTTAATAATTGAGGCAACCCCGCGCCATGGATAGGATCAAGGTTGGATGATTTACTCTATGTTAACCAGTGCTCTAGGACATAGTGACTCCCTACATATATTATATGTCATATGAATTAATTATTACTAACAGTTTACATCTTATTTTATTTATCCCATGCCACTAACGCACTGCTGATGCTGGTGAAACCTTGAGCCTTGACCTATTTTAATCCAATGAGTAAAACCCCTTTTGTTGGAACAAGTTGGTCCCGGAAAATGAAAAATAATTTTAGCTTTCTTAGACTTGTAGACTGGCCTTATCAAGCACCTACCTCCTGGTTCATTTTATCACTTTATTTAGTAAATGCTATGGTAGGGATCATACGTCATTCATCTACATATTTTTGCACCGGTTGAATTCTAAGTCCTCCTTGCGTCTCTGGTGGCAACCTCCACAATGCTGCGATACCCACTCACTGATAACCAAAGCAACTGCTCACATGGCCGGCGCGGGAGAGAGAGCCCGCTTTGACCCGTCGCTGTGGGCGAGTAAGGCCACTTCAAATGCATTGGTCCTAACATGAGGTGCTAAATGCATTAAAATATTTAGCAACTAGTCTCTTCGATGCATAGGTGCTTAGATTTTTTTCGAAATGACAGTTATCCTCCATTCATTAAGAAGAAAAGAGTTGCTCAGTTAATTAAGGAAAACCGAGCGAAAACCAGATTGCCCAGTTAATTATGGAAAACCGGGCGAAATCGTTACAACCGTTGAGCGAACAAGGGTCAAGCCCACTCTCAAAGACTGAAACACACAGGGCAAAGCCCACCCTTCTCTTGAGGCCGCCGCCTCGACATCCACTGCTCCGATGCGCCCTGCGCACTCAACCGACACCGCCTTCCGAGGCCGCCGCCCCGACATGCCACCGCTCACCCTCGAGCAGCAACGTCGCACGATACAACAGTCCGCAGCCCACACTGCTCAGGACAACCGCACGCAGACCACGAACGTCGCACCACATCCGTGGCCGCCGCCCCGACATGCCACCGCTCACCCTCGAGCAACAACGCCGCACGATACAACAGTCCGTAGCCCACACTGCTCAGGACAACCGCACGCAGACCACGAACGTCGCACCACATCCGGGGCCGCCGCCTCGACATGCCACCGCTCACCCTCGAGCAGCAACGTCGCACGATACAACAGTCCGCAGCCCACACTGCTCAGGACAACCGCACGCAGACCACGAACGTCGCACCACATCCGGGGCCGCCGCCCCGACATGCCACCGCTCACCCTCGAGCAGCAACGCCGCACGATACAACAGTCCGTAGCCCACACTGCTCGGGACAACCGCACGCAGACCACGAACGTCGCACCACATCCGGGGCCGCCGCCCCGACATGCCACCGCTCACCCTCGAGCAGCAACGCCGCACGATACAACAGTCCGCAGCCCACACTGCTCCGGACAACCGCACGCAGACCACGAACGTCGCACCACATCCGGGGCCGCCGCCCCGACATGCCACCGCTCACCCTCGAGCAGCAACGCCGCACGATACAGCAACCCGCAGCCCACACTGCTCAAGACAACCGTGTACGCAGACCACGAACGCCGCACCACATCCGAGGCCGCCGCCCCAACATACCGTCCAACCGCCCCCGCTGGGACGCGTCGACCGAGCCGACAACCTTGCCGCCCCGGCAGCTCAAGGTCCTCACCCAAGCCGGAATGACAAGCAGCCCTACCTCCTCGAGCTGTCGCCGCACCGCTGCCCGAGGCCGCCGCCTCGGCTCTCAATAGAAGATCCCGGAGCCGTCGCCCCGGCATACACCGCCCATGAAAACGGAAGAGCGCCACACAACATCCAAAGGCTGACCCTCCAAAGCGACGCCTCCAAGAAGGTTACGACGTAACCACCGCCGCCGCCCACTCCAGAAACTGAAGTTTAGGTTCTCACCCGGAGAGCCCAAGCACATGGAAGGAGAGAGGAAGAACTCTGCGACGACGCCTCCAAGAAGGTCACGACGCCCGCAGGCGCCGACGTCGTCAAAGCTTTCGCCCAAGTCCATCGTCTCCTAACAGTGAGCTTGCAAATCTAAGCACACGTGGATATCCAGATCACCAGAGCCAAACCCGCTGTGTAGAGCACCTCCCGTCGTGAGCCGCCATAGCCCACACGCGACGACCCGCTGCAGCACCCCATGCGACAGAGAGACGAAGCGCTTGCCGGGGTCAGATCCGAGGGCACCGCGTCGAATCCACCGTCCCCGGCCGCTGCAGCAGCCCATGCCGATGCAGCCATCACCCCGGGGCCGCTGCCCCGGCATCCTTGCCCTGACGCCCGCAGCCGCCGGGCTCGCAGCTCCGAGCATCGCCCGCAACTGAACCCGGCGCCGCCAGCCCCTCCAGCCGAGCCCCCGTCACCGAAGCCGACAGCCACCCACGGCCGAGCACGGACGCCGCCGTCTCGACCAGCACCCAAACCGCCAGCACCACCTCAAGAGGCGCACCGGCAAGCCTGACCCAGGGCCGCCGCCCCGGCCACCTCGCGTTAGGCCGTCGCCCGCGCCGGCCAGATGCAGCTCCTCCGCGCCGCCTCGCCGCTGCCACACCTCTCCCAGCCCCGACCGCAACCCCGAGCCCCTTCACCACCGACGCACGCAGTCCCTGAAGCACATCTCACCGCCGACACACTAGGCGACCAGATCCGTCGCCGCCGCATCGAGAAACGGCCCCACCGCCGCCGACGTCGTCCGGGCTTTGCCCGGCGGCGCCCTCCGGCGGCGGTGAGGGGAGAGGAGGAGGGGGGAGGACCCTAGCCAGCCGGAGTTTGGGGCGCTCCGGTGCGGCTGGAAGCCGCACGGGAGCGGGGCGCGGGGGATGGGGTGGGGGTCAAAGGTAGCTGCTTAGATTTGGTTGCTAAGCTTTCTTCATTGAATTGTTTAACAATTAAACTCCTTCATCTATTGATTGGCAGCCACTTTGCATAGGTCCACGTGCTTAGCACCGTTTCCTTCTAGGGTCACCATAATGTTCTCTTTCTTCTTTAATAACTTTGCCACATTACTTTTTTGCCTATGTGGCACCCTTAGCACCTTTACATCATGGAACACTGGGAAGGGCCTAAAAGCTGGAACAACAACCCTTCCTTACTTTCAATTAGATTCATTCATATACTACTCCAGTCTGAAACGAATCCAGCTGCATGTGTGTGTAGCCAAGCCAAGTCTAGCAAAATATCCTCATCCCCTTGCACAGCAGCCACCGGTTAGAGATCTCTCGTCTATGGCGTTCAGACTCGATCCTCCTCGTGGTTCTCGTGGCAACCTCCACAATGCTGTGCAGCTCACTCACTGATAGCCGATCCCTGGCTCGCGTGAAATCTTTGTATGGCTGTTGGATGAGTACGTAACCAGTGGATGTTAGCACTGAAAACACAAGCGACAACTATTGCTAACCTCTCAGCTGGCCCTTCTCAGCTCCCAACTGTCCCCAGACCTATCATGTCTTATCCCAAAAGCCAAGGCTCTTCTGTCTCTTTTCCAGAATGGTTGGTTCATTAGGCCTCCCATGATATACTAGCAATCAGGCAACATTACTGTCTGAAGAAATTCGTCACCTCTTTTTTTTTTTTTAAAATCAGGGCCTACGGGTCACGATTGAGCATTGCACGCCTTCGAATATTGCACACGAGTAAAATAAAGAGGTAATATCATCCAGAGTCATATAACTTGCGCCATATGTTCAGTTTAGTGCTAGAACTTTAAAAATACGGTGTTGTGGTCATCAAACTTGACTTAAGCATGTAGATACGGTAATAGTACGCACATGTAAGTGTATTCATGTGTGTGAACCGACCTGTCAGTGAGTGATAGAATTGGGCATGATTTAGTTTTACAGAAGAGACCCTCATTTTTTTTGCGAAAAAGTCAACTACTGCAACGCATTTTTTGCAGAAAACCGCCTGACATTTTTTTTTTTTAAATGTGACAACTGTACTGCCATTATATGCTAAAATTAACAACAAAAATTGGGTCCAACGAGGTACGAACCAGTGCCCAACTATTTTAACAACGGACGATCTAAACGCTACACCATTCATGTCTGCGTAGTGTCGTCCAACTTTGATAACGAACGTATATGGACTCAAAGGTCACGCATGCGGGCCTTAAATGGGCTGCGAATATTGCAGCCCAGTTTCCACACTCTATTTTTAAAAAGATATTTATAAAACCTGTGTATTACATATTTTTGCACACGTTTTTTAAGATCATTTTAGTAAATATTTAATAAACCTGCGTATTATATAAACCAGTGTGTTATATAAATGTATTATATAAACCTGGACTTCAATTGTGGCTAACATTTCATTTAAATATTTTTTAATACAAGTTAGTGAAAATCATACATAAGTGAATATACATAAATATTTATTAAATGTTTGTATTCATCATTTTGTATAATTTAAATATAAGCCTCAAGTGTATGTATTTGGGATTCAATAAACATAATTATTTAATAAACATTTTCAATGTCCCTATTAACTAAATATATTTTATATAATAGACAGGTTTGTGTTTAAATGTTTTTATTTACTAATCATGATTTGTATGTATAGTATATTTAACACACAAATATTTGGACATACGTTATTACTTATGTTTTACAAATATCTTAAATTTATTTATTACTTACAACTTACTAAATATTTCATATATAATATATAAGTTATATTTAAATGTTTTTATTTACTAATCATTGTCTGTATGTATATTATATATTTTTTGAGACGATGCATATTATATTTAACACATACAAAAAATAGTGCGTGGAAAATGGGCTCCAGTATAGGCAGCCCATTTTAAGCTCCGTATGTGTTTACTTATAAGATTGTTATCGGTTTTGCACCATACAGACCTGGAGGTCATAGTGGCTTGACCGTCCCACTGTTGAAACAGTTCTTTGCTAAAAAAAAAAGTTGTTTGCAGGTTCGACACCGGGCGCTCCTTTTTTGTTGTCAAATTTTTAGCATGCAATTGCAGTACTTTAGTCGGATTTACCTGCAATAAAAATAATATGAGGTGGTTTTTTGCAAATATACGTCACGGTGTTTGACCTTTTCTGCAACTAAAAAAATATGTCTGCATACACATGGATATGTGTGCATACACGTACTGTGACCGTATCTGCACGCTTGAGTCAAGTTAGGTGACCACAAAACCATATTTTTAAAGTTCTAGCATCAAACTGAACATACGACGCAAGTTCTGTGACTCCGGGTGATATTACCTGTAAAATAAATTTTGCTACTGGATCTGCCAGTACATGTGGAGGTTCATCATGTGCTTGGTCTAGTTAATCTCCTCAGCTTATGGCCTTGCATTGTAATCGACGCTCTTAGGGTTCCAAGAAAACAGCAACAGAGCCATGCCGTCAAGTCAGTGAAGCAAACATTGGATGCTACCCCGGGATCACCATATCACATGGTACAACACGAAGGAGTTTAGCCAATGTATCACGTGGCACATAGTAAATCCATGGCTCCTCGATTGAGGACCACTTCATGGAAGATGACCTAGAGGCGGTAGATGTTTGTGTCCGCCATGGTGATCTGGAAGATGTTTTTTAGTGTCAGAAAAGCGGGTGTCGAGCCCGGCCAAAAAAGATCCAGAGAAATTGGAAAAATCATTTTTAATAAATATATATTAAAGGGTACTACCTTTGACTTTGACACTGAGTAGTATAGAAAATTTGAAACCGTGTTTGATTTTGCCTCATCCAGTTGACAGGAACGGATTGTGTATTTCTTATGATCAGAGTGTGCATGAACTTCATATTTTTTTTCTCGGTGTAAGGATATATTTCAGAATTAAATTCTTGTTTTTGTGCGACAAAAGAAGAAGAGACGTGTCATTGAGACATGGCCGGGAGATCTTAGCGCACGACCGCCCCCGCGCATGTCACATTGAGTCGAGTTGTGAGATCACGAGCGCCTGATCATCTCGTCCGGCTTGTAATGGCCACATTGAATTATCATGATGCAACACCGTTGCCCCGCTCAAAGCAACAACTGGTGGCTCGTCGAACCATACCTCCCGGTAGTGTCGTTCGCGTGTCGTCTGGTCGTAGCATCTCCATCCTCATTGTCTTCGCTGTAGTGCACACCATCGTCCTTGCAGTATTGTGTCAATCGTTGCAGCACCCACGTACTATGTCAATCGTTGCAGCACCGACATATGCTTGGCTTTCAACAACGTGCGTCACCGGGTCATAGCACCGCCAGCCTCATCGTCGTTCTTGCAGCGCACACTATTGACCTTGCAACACAATGTCAGTCATTGCAGCATACCGGCATGTGCTTGGCTCGTGTTATTGTGAGTGCCATCCTAGCCACCGTCCTCGGCACACGTGTCGTCGTCCTAGTATAACCAGCTAAAATCGTGTGCAACACCACATGAAGGACTTGCAACACCCGCCCAACATAGCCCTAGTCCTTCAATGCACTGCTTGTCGCCATTTACAGCACCACACGAAGGCTTGCAAAACCGGTGCCATCCTCGCCATGCGCCGCCTTCCATGTAACACCATTGCAATCTTTTGAAGTGCCGCTTGTCACCATTTGCAACACCCTGCACCAGCCTTGCATCACCATTGGCCGGCTCGCGGCAGCAACACAACCGTCGTCGGTGTTGCATACAACACCCGACCTATGACGCCGACGCTGGCCTTTGCAGCTCACTGGACCACCATGCAACGGCACAAGACCCCACAAGACTAACCTAGTTGCAAAATGCAATTGCTCATTCAACTACTCAATCAGAAGCTTCTTGCCGTTCAAGTACTACTTTATCACATATTTCTTGCCGTTCTTTTAATGAGAGTGCGACCACAATATTTTCCTTCACTTTCTTTTCTCGCAAGGAATCATGAACTAACACGTGCAAGTAGGATGGTCACACACATAATTCTAGTCGAGTCACATGATTAGAAAGACATGATAAACATTTTTTAATGGCTTGCTCAACACTTATCCCACGCTCACAATCTATCCTTCCCCTCCCCACCCCACCCCACCCCCAACTAAAAAGAGGTAATAAAAAGGATACGAGCTGTATATATAGAAGTCCTATATATGGTCCATAGTCTTAGGACGTCAAACCAAGTGTGGTGTGAATTTAGATTTGCTTCCCTCTTTATCCGGCTTTAGTGTATTTGCGACATTGGAGGAAAACAAATACATGTATTCCCAATCGTGTACTTCCCCTACCGTTCTTGATATTAAATTTTAAGAGTTTGTTGAATCGGAGATCATGTCTACGTCACCGAACAATGAGGCAATGATGCTGGAGTTTAAGGCTATGCCCGATGCAAAGCAAATCACTTCTTTTGTTTCTCAAGTGATCTTGATGCAGCAACAGCAAAAGGAAAATTCTCTTTAGAGCTCACAGAAAAAAAAAACATTGTACGTGCTTTAGCTAGACATCTCCAGCGTTCGAATTCACGACAATGGGTAAGAATTCTTCACAAGATATTATCACACCCTGTTTACTTCTAGCCATTTTTAGAACGGGCATTGCCACAGCGGAAACTTGTACAGTCCAGCGATTTGCTTCATTGTCTTCATGGACATTCTCTTCGGCTTCACAAGTGGTTTAGTTTTTTTTACAGAAAAAAGTCATTCACATATGTAATTTCCTTGTACATGCCTACATTTATCATGTGTTGTTGTCTTAGTTTTTTTCCCTTTTGCTATGACATGCTAACTGAAAAGGGGAGTTGAAGACTTAGCTCAGGATAGTAGCAGTAGTAGTAGCAGTAGCGGTAGCAATAGCAGTAGCAGTAGCAGTAGTTGTTGTTGTTGTTGTTGTTGTTGTTGAGGGAGGCAAAGGAAGGCATGGCTGAATCAAGCGGCAGTGATTGACATTTCTTCAGCCAAAGAAAGGGAATGTAGAGGGGAGCTCCTATGAGTGTGTTTGGTAGGTGCAAGAAGGGTGCATGATGGCAAAAATTCTTAATCTGACCCACTTTTGTTTGTTTGGTAGGGTGCATGGGCTCACCTGCCAATGCCCATCTGATGCAAAAAAGGGCCATCAGCCATGTCCATATCATGCCCCCAGACAGGGTGTATGGAGGCAGGCATGCTAGCCCTGACCCTCGTCCTCACCCACCAGAACACGTCCAGATATGTTTAAATTTTCAAAAAATGTTTATAATATAAAATTTTGTTTGAATTTTCAAAAAATATTTAGAAATTCAAATTTTGTTTAAATTTTGAAAAAACTGCAGAATTTCAGAATTTTTTTAAATATTTTAAAATGTTTAGAATTTCAAAAATCTTCAGAATTTCAAAAACAAAATCAAATGTTTAGAATTTCATTTTTTTAATTTTTAAAAAATGTTCAGAATTTCAAATTATGTTTAAATTTTTATATAATATTCATAATTTCAAATTTTGATTATATTTTCAAAAAAGATCTGAATTTCAAATACGTTTAAATTTTCAAAAAATGTTCAAAATGTCAAAAAATATATAATTTAAATTTTTTAAAATTTTCAATAAAAGTTCAGAATTTCAAAATATGTTTTAATTTTTGTTCATGTTTTTTCAATTTTGTTCACCATTTAAAAAAATATTCGGAATTCGAAATTGTTCAGCATGTCTAAACACATGCTCGCTGTCAAACAAAGTATAAGGTCAGCATGTCTCAGCGCATACATTACCGTCAACCAACAATAACTGCATGGACTCAGCATGTATGACAAGAGAACAACTAGGTTAGGTCCATACATGCTACCAAACACACCCTATTTAGCGCGGTGCGCGCTGACGAACGAGCCATCGCGCACCCTCCCTTCCCCTAATGCGCCAATAGGACCGGCCTATTTACGGGTCTGGACACTCCCTGTTTCCTTTTCTTTTTCGTTTTCATTTTCCTTTTTGTTTGATTCTTCATTGAAATAATTCGGGATTACAAAACAGTTCTGAAATTTGAACATAATTGAGAATTTTGTTTTTTTTTAAGAAATTATAAAATATTCACGGATTCAAAGTATGTTGGTGATATTTTTACAAATACTGGCATATTTAAAATTGTTCACGAGTTTTAAGTTTTTTTCACGAACTTGAAACAATGTTCACATACTTCAACAAATGTTCACGGGTCCATAAAAATGCTTGAATGTTAAAAATATTCATGAATTTGAAAAACTGTTCACGAATTCAAAAAATGTTCATGATTTTTTCCAAATATCCGCAAGATTCAATTTTTTTTGAATTTCTAAAAATTGTTCCCGATTTTAAAAAAATCATCGGTTAAAAAAGTTTCGTCTATTAAACAAATGTCACACAAAAATTGAGGGGGGAGCTCTGTTTTAGAATAGAATTGAGCGGGGAGCTCTATTTTCAGATGGGCCTCGACTCGACACGAGGTCAACAACCCAACCCAGTCAGCAGCCCAGCCCACGCTTCCCCGATCTGCCTCTGCTTTCCTCTTCGCCGATCCTCACAAAAAAAAGGCTTTCCTCTTCGCCGGTGGGACCCCTTCGTGCCGGCGCGGCGGCTGCTCGCCGGCAGACCGAGTCTCGCGGGTTCGACCGCCGCCGCGTGCTCTGTCCTCGAAGCCCTCATCCTGCTTTGCCATCAAGGTATTCCCTCTTCCTGTCCCCCCGAATCTCCACTCTCTTCTGACCTCTAGGGTTTCACACTATGATGAAGTGCACACTTGTAGGTTCCCGACGAAGAGCGAGGTGAGATTCTGCGGCTGGAGAGGCTCCTTCATGCGTGGATTGGTTGGCTGGACCGTCTTTGCCTTCGGTGCTGTGGAATGTGAGGGGAATTTATTTTGTTCCACTCTAGTCTAGTTGTTCAAGTCTGCAGTTTCTGACCCAGAGTTTTGTCTCCAGGTTGACACTGATACACACCATTGATTGTGCATTGAGATTCTTCCTGCCCCACGGCTCCCCAGTTTATATTTGATCCGCTTTTCAGTCGACCCAGTTTATATAATTGTGCAAATAAATGATGCTTCATAGTTCATACCAGTACATTTCAATTCATCTTATGTGTGTTACTATCCGATGGTTGCTAGTCTCTTATGTTTTCACATGAATTTATGAGGCATACCCTTGACATGCTAACTTGCCATGTTAATCTTAATATGCCATACCACTGTATAAGTATATAACTACGTCTTCTTTACAATAGTTGAGTGCCATATAATGCAACATTCAGCATAACTGCTTAAATTTTTGGTGCCTGTTCACTTGCTATTATTTCAAACGCTGGTCTCTATATAGATAATACATAGATCTCAGTACACACTTGCCTGGGAGGGAGTGAGATCATGACTAATGTGTGATTTGCTTTGTAGGTTATTCAAGTCGTTTTTTTAATGGACTGATGCTCAAACTGGAAAGTATGGACTTGCTTTATTTCCTGCAACTGGACAAGATGAAGGGATGCTTGAATTTATTCCTTCCACTTCGCTTGCACGGGTAACTCGTATTCAGGCTCATGGACGCCTGTAGCCAGTGCTAGATTTCCAAAGGAGTTTCTATCTTTTCCATTGGAAAAAGCCAAAACGGTAGTCTGCTCATTCTAACTTCATTTCTGGAGTAGCTTTGTTTCTACAGAAAGTTAGCTTTTAATTAATTGCCTGATCTTGGATTTTATCAGAACATCACAGTATTATAAGTTACCTACAAAAGTTCCACCCTGAGAACAATGCCCATTTGGTAACTGCCAATGCTTGGATAAATTTTAATGAGAGCTGCGCCGGTTACTCTGTCATTACATGTATTATGGGTGTTGGAAACAGGTTGGTGTTTGCCCTCTGAATTGAAGTACTTGTAGGACTTGGGAACTAACCTTTTATGCTTAGGAAAAAATATAAAGAAATGTTTCTTCAGTTCCCTGTAAATTAAGCAATCTTCAGCTATCAATCTTGTAGTGCTGTATCTCCTAGACTCTGTTTACTTCAGAGGAAATTGAATTTATTTGTGCGCCCCACTTCTTTTTTGTTCTTCCTGATTACAGTTCAACAATCAAACAGGTTATTTCTCGTGTTTCATTCTGTAAGAGTTATATAGCGCAACTAGACCTTCATTAACAGCTTCTGCCTCATGTTGTTTGTTAAGCATGTTAGTGCTCTGCTCTTCCTCTTTGCATCATACATTCATACTGCAAATGTAGTGGTTGGTTGCCATCTAGAAAGAATGCTATATGTTTGGAAGTTGTATTGAACACGATTTTTCAAAATACACCGCCCTAGTCCCTAATTAATTTTTTTCAGGGTGTAAGGATGCCTTTTTATATTAAGCCCACCGTTCAATTGATCTAGTTTAGTTAATTGTGCAACTCAATGATGCTTTCATGCATTTCAAATTCAATTGATATTTGTGTGCGTGCAAAACTGGTCCTGGTGACTCTTTTGAATCCAGTACATTTTCTCTGATAATATTTATCTTGTTAAAGCTTGTAAACGAATCTAAAAGCATGAATGAATACAGAGTTGAGTTTAGAGTGAGTAAGCCCAGCATAATAAGTGTCACGAGGCTCTCTATTTGCTGAGGCCCCCGAATCATAAGCCCAGCCCAGCCCAGCCCACCGAGGCCGGCCGTCCTGCATCTCATCTTCATCGCCGAGGCCGGCCGGCCGCCATCGCCGCCACACTTCCTCCAAGGCTGGCCGGCTGGACCGCCTCCTGCTGTGGCTGCTGGCAGTGGCGCAGCGATTCTCCCGAGCTTACCACCACCACTGCTCGCCGTCCCTCCCTCCATCCGCCCATGGCTGCAGCGACCTCCGGCGTCAGCAGGACCAGCGGGGCGGTGGCGGGCAACAACAACGGCGACGTCGGCCTCCACGACCCCCATCACGGCTCCCGCTCAAGGTAGGTACCCACTCCTTCCACTTCCCCGTCACTTGCTGGCTTCCCCCAAATCCCCGCTCTGTTCAAATCTGTTTCCACATCTTCTGTTAGAATTTGTTTTAGCTTTTGCTATTAATTTCTAGCTAGTCTTGATGTATAATTGGTTGGTAGCTCAAAACGAAACTGGTTACAAATGATTCAATAGATTTACATACAGCACAGCCAGCAAGAAAATTATCTTGCAACTGGTTGCAAAAAACAAATGCCATGACTGACGGGACTGAAAAAACAATCACTTTCTTCCTCGTCCTGGGTGAAAACCATGTGACTGCTCGCCTCATGCATCAAACGCAGTATCTGAAACAATGTTATCTTCCTGCCTGCCTGCAAGTGGAGGTTTTGTAATGACATTGCACGCCGTCTCAGGTGCCCGTCGGTGTGGCCATTTGGTTATTTTATTAATAAAGCCTGCATCGCTAATGGCATGATTAGATATTGTTCTCGTGATTGGCTCGAGAACAGATCTCAGGCTGTATACAACCGTTGTAGATTGTAAACATTCAGGTAAAATATTTTCGATACATCTCAGAGTGAAAAAAGAGAGAGAATATAGTTACGAAATCCAACCAGATGGAGCCTTGATGATAAGAGGAAACCAATGGCGCAATAGGTTTAGAGCACAACTTGTAAATAGGTGCGACCAGCTGGGTGCTGATGCTGATGCTGATGCCATGCCATTGGTACCACGCTTGTAATGCACAAAACCAATGCCATGACTGACGAGACTGAAAAATTAATCACTTTCTTCCTTGTATTGGGTGACAAGCATGTGACTGCTCACGTGATGCATCAAACGTAGTATCTGAAACAAAATCATCTGCTCCTGAGAGGTAGCCAATGATGCAATAGATTCACAGCACAACTTGTGAATAAGTGCCACCAACTGGGTGATGATGCTGATGGCAAGGCATTCGTAGCACGGTTGTAAACTTGTAATGCACAAAACAAATGTCAAGACCGTGAATCCTGTGTCATGACTGATGAGAATGAAAAAAAAATCTCGTATTGGGAACAGCCATGTGATTGCTCACATGATGCTCCAAACGTATCTGAAACAAAATTATTTTTTTAGCCGCCAGTGGACGTTTTGTAATGGTGGTGCACGCTGTCTCAGACGGCTGTCGGTGCCTCGGTGTAGCCATTTGATTACTATATTAAAGCCTGCATCGCTAGTGGCAAGATTAAATTTTCTTTTTCTCATGTTTGGTTCGCAGACAGATCTCAGGCTACATACGACCGTTGTACATTGGAGAGCTCAAGCACTATACTCGTCCCGCTCACAAAATTCTCTTCTGAACTCAGGCATCCAAAAGCTTCAAGATCTCACAAAAATCTCCAAATTCCCATTCGTCGGTTTAGAGCCTGCCCACGCATCTGTTCGGCGTCGGCCACCATAACTTCAACGGAGTCGCCTCCTGCTTCTGCGCCGCGTCGCCGGCATCGACAAGGCTCTGAATCTGCTGCTGCTGCTACCGCCAATACAATGCTGGAGCTGGCGCCGACGTGCCTGTGACTGTGAGGACCACGTCTTCCTCGCTGCTGCTGCATTGCTGGTCCTGGGTGCTGAACAGGGGCGAGCTCGTGAAGGTAACTATGGCTGCAAGATTGGATTTTGACTTGTAATGTGTTCAAGAACAGATCCCAAGCTCTACTTATAAATTTCTTGCTCACACCATTCTCTTCTTCGTTAATTTCTGCAGTGCACGTGTGTTGGAGGAGTTTGTTACGAGAGTTCCAATGGCGGAGCTGGTGGTCACCATGGCGCTCCGGCCACTGGTTGCCATGCTCAGGGACAAGGCGTCTAGCTATCTCCTTGACCAGTACAATGTGATGGAGGGAATGGAGAAGCAGCACATGATTCTGAAACGCAGACTTCCTATCATCCTGGACGTCATTACTGACGCCGAGGAGCAGGCGACGGCCAACAGAGAAGGGGCGAAAGCCTGGCTCCAGGAGCTCAAGAGAGTAGCCTATGAGGCAAATGAAGTCTTCGATGAATTCAAATACGAAGCACTTCGCCGTGAAGCCAGGAAGAATGGACACTACAAAAAGCTTGGATTTGATGTGATAAAACTCTTCCCTACTCACAACCGTGTTGTGTTCCGTCATAGAATGGGTAGCAAGCTTTGCAGGATTCTGCAGGATATCAATGTCCTCATTGCAGAGATGCATGACTTTGGGTTGAGGCAGACGTTGGTGGTGTCTAATCAGTTGAGGCAGACACCAGTGTCCAAGGAGTGGAGCCACACAGATTATGTCATCATCGACCCACAAGAAATTGCCAGCAGATCCAAACACGAAGATAAGAATAATATCGTTGACATACTACTTGGTCAAGCTAGCAATGCAGATCTCGCAGTAGTTCCCGTTGTTGGAATGGGGGGCCTTGGCAAGACCACATTAGCGCAACTCATATACAATGAACCTGAAATTCAGAAGCATTTTCAGTTGCAGCTCTGGGTCTGCGTCTCTCATACGTTCGATGTGAATTCCGTGGCTAAGAGTATAGTTGAAGCATCCCCAAAGAAAAATTATGATACAGACAAACCACCATTGGATAGACTTCAAAAATTGGTCAGCGGGCAAAGGTATCTCCTTGTACTGGATGATGTCTGGAACAGAGAGGTCCATAAGTGGGAAAGGCTGAAGGTCTGTCTTCAACATGGTGGCATGGGTAGTGCAGTGTTGACAACAACCCGTGATAAACAAGTTGCTGAAATTATGGGTGCAGATAGAACCTACAATCTCAATGTTTTGAAGGATAACTTCATAAAGGAAATTATTGTGGCCCGAGCATTCAGTTCAGAGTATGAAAAGCCTCCCAAGCTACTCAAGCTGGTTGGTGATATTGTGAAGAAATGCCGTGGCTCTCCTTTAGCTGCAACTGCACTGGGATCTGTACTTCGTACCAAGACCAGCGTGGAAGAATGGAAGGCTGTATCATCAAGAAGCAGTATTTGCACCGAGGAAACTGGAATTTTGCCAATTCTCAAGCTTAGCTACAATGATTTGCCAGCACACATGAAGCAGTGCTTTGCTTTCTGTGCCATATTTCCCAAGGATTACAAGATTAATGTGGAGAAGCTTATCCAACTATGGATCGCAAATGGCTTTATCCCAGAACATGAGGAAGATAGTCTTGAAACCATTGGAAAAAATATTTTCAGTGAGCTAGCATCAAGGTCATTCTTTCTGGACATAGAGGAATTTAAAGGTGACAAGCAAAATCAGCAGTATTGTTTCAGAACTACGTGCAAAATCCATGACCTTATGCATGATATTGCAATGTCTGTTATGGGAAAGGAATGTGTCATTGCAATTAAGGAACCAAGTCAAATTGAGTGGCTTTCGGATACTGCTCGGCATTTGTTCTTCTCATGTGAAGAAGCAAAAGGTATTTTGAATGATTCTTTGGAGAAAAAATCCCCTGCCATTCAAACACTGATATGCGATAGTCCTATGCGAAGTTCATTCAAGCATCTATCAAAATATAGCTCTTTGCATGCCTTGAAGCTCCGTATCAGAGTGAGAGGTACAGAATCATTTCTTCTGAAACCAAAGTATTTGCATCACCTGAGGTACCTTGATCTCTCAGAAAGTTCTATCAAATCACTTCCCGAAGATATAAGTATTCTATATAACCTTCAAACGCTGGACCTTTCCAACTGCTCTTATCTTGATCGACTTCCGAGGCAAATGAAGTATATGACTTCCCTCCGCCACCTATATACTCATGGTTGTCCGAATCTGAAGAGCATGCCTCCAGAATTAGGAAAACTCAATAAGCTGCAAACGCTTACATGTTTCGTAGCAGCAACAGTTACTGAACCGAATTGCAGTGACGTTGCAGAGCTGCAGAATTTAAACATTGGTAGTCAGTTAGAGCTACGTCGGATAGAGAATGTTACAGAAGCAGAGGCAAAAGTGGCAAACCTTGGAAAGAAGAAGGATCTCAGAGAACTGACCCTAAGATGGACTTCTGTTTGTGACGACAAGGTGCTCGACAACTTTGAACCACATGATGGGTTGGAGGTTTTTAAGATATATTCCTATGGAGGAGAGTGCATAGGTATGTTGCAAAACATGGTTGAGATCCATCTTTTTCATTGTGAAAGATTGCATTTTCTGTTCAGACGCAGTACATCTTTCACTTTTCCAAAACTGAAGGTGCTTGCGCTCGAACATCTGTTGGGTTTTGAGGGATGGTGGGAAATAGATGAGAGGCAAGAAGAACAGACAATATTTCCTGTGCTTGAGAAGTTGTTTATCAGTAATTGTGGAAAGCTGGTAGCATTACCTGAAGCACCATTGCTGCAAGGACCTTGTGGCGAACGTGGTTATACATTTGTACACTCAGCATTTCCTGCCCTAAAGGTGCTCGAAATGAAAGACTTGGAGAGCTTTCAGAGATGGGATGCAGTCGAAGAGACTCAAGGAGAACAAATATTGTTTCCTTGGCTTCAGGAACTATCAATTGAGGAATGTCCAAAGCTGATAGCGTTACCTGAAGCACCATTGCTTCAAGAACCATGTAGTGAAGGTGGTTACAGATTGGTACGCTCAGCATTTCCTGCCCTCAAGGTGCTCAAAATGAAAAGGTTGGAGAGCTTTCAGAGATGGGATGCTGCTACTGAAGGAGAACATATATTGTTTCCTCAGCTTGAGAAATTATCAGTTAAGAAATGCCGAAAGATAATAAATTTACCTGAAGCACCAAAACTCAGTGTATTAGAAATTGAAGATGGCAAGCAAGAGATATTCCATTGTGTAGACAGATATTTGTCTTCATTGAACAATCTGATATTGAAGCTAGAATACATAGAAATAACATCAGAGGTTGATTGCACTTCAATTGTACCGGTGGAAAGCAAGGAGAAATGGAACCAGAAATCCCCCCTTACAGTTATGCAGTTAAGATGCTGCAACTCATTCTTTGGAGCAGGTGCACCAGAGCCGTCAGACTATTTTGTACACCTTGAAAAGTTGATAATTGATAGATGCGGTGTGCTCGTCCACTGGCCAGAGAAAGTGTTCCAAAGCTTGGTATCCTTGAGGACATTAGTGATTACAAGCTGCGAAAATCTGACTGGATATGCAGAAGCTCCTCTTGAGCCATCAGCAAATGAAAGGAGTCAATGCCTGCCAGGTCTCGAGTCTCTTGAGTTAGAAGGTTGTGCAAGTTTGGTAGAGATGTTCAATGTCCCGGCATCTCTCAAGATAATGAATATTTGGACGTGCCCTAAACTTGAGTCCATTTTCGGCAAGCAGCAGGACATGTCAGAGTTAGCCCAAGGGTCTTCTTGCAGTGAGGCAATCATGCCTACAGCTGTATCAGAGTTGTCATCCTCACCCATGAATCACTCTTATCCATGCCTAGAAGATCTAAATTTAGTTTTATGTGGAAGCTTACCAGCGGTTCTAAATCTGCCTCCATCCTTAAAGACCTTAAAAATGGATGGCTGTAGTAGTATTCAAGTCCTGGCATGTGAGCCGGGTGGGCTCCAGCAACCAGAAGTCACTACCTCCATAAGCAGAAGACCTATCATGCCAGAGCCACCAGCAGCAGCAGCGACAGCTGCAAGAGAGCATTTACTTCCTCCCCATCTCGAATGTCTAGTAATGGAGGACTGTGCTGGCATGTTGGGTGGGACTCTCCGCCTGCCTGCACCCCTCAAGAGACTGGACATTATTGGCAACAGTGGGTTGACATCGCTGGAGTATCTTTCAGGAGAGCACCCCCCATCGCTGGAAATCCTTGATCTTGAAAGATGCAGTACCCTGGCATCCCTACCGAATGAGCCGCAAGTATACAGTTCTCTCTGGTATCTTGAAATTACAGGCTGCCCTGCTATAAAGAAGCTCCCTAGATGCCTGCAGCAGCAACTGGGCAGCATCAAATACAAAGAAGTAGATGCCCGTTATGAAGGTATGCTTGCAGCACGTCCTTCTATCTTTGCCACATTTAATAAACATATGCAGTCATCCATTCCATTAAGTCTACCACGCCAACATGTTTGTACAAGTTTGTTCTCCATTATTTTACTTTCATACGGTATATATTTTTATGTTACATTAGTTTGTACGTGTTTGTTTTGACGCCATTTACGATATGTGCAGTGATGGCACTTAAACCGAAGACATGGAAGGAGATGCCAAGGCTAGTCCGTGAGCGGAGGAAGGCCGCTTGAGAAGCCAGGGAGCGCCAGCAATCCACCATGCAGGAGTAAACAAGTCGGAAACCACGTAGAGAGGGCGTAGATTTTGATTGCTCTGAACAATGTAGAAGATAATGCCGTGATTGTAATCAATCGGCTTTGTTGAGATTTGGCCTCTACCTAGTTCAGATATTTGTAATGCGAATCAAACGGATTTCCCCGGTACAGTAGAAGTTAGGATAATATGCTCACATGTGTGTCTGTGAGCTATCTATGTATCCATCTGTTTTTGCTTTGCTTAGTTAACTGGGAAGACACTGGCCTTTAACTTGTTCAATAAACTTTTTCACCTGTGGCTTTATCTGCTTGGATTACTGGGGAGATGGCGGCGGCGTGCCAAATGATCCTTTTCTCAAGGGGAACTAAAGCTGTAGTAACTTGTCTGAGAAACTTTCCAGCACTCTGCAGTTTGGATAGGCCTGATCCCTGATTGTTGCTCTGCTCTATTTTGCTAGGGAATGGCCTATGATTGCTTCTACAACTGAACTGTGCCGCAGTCGCTCTTGGTCGAGAACTGTCAGGGCCTGCGGTGTAGGGCGACTACTGCTTGGCGTCGAGTCGAGCATCTCTGAATCAACATCCTAGGCCGAGACGATCTCATCTTGATCTGGTTTGCTGCTGCCTAGTCAAGCGAGGAAAACAGGAAAGAAACAACGTAGAAAGGGCATGGTAGTTTATTTTATTTTGCTTCAAAAGTTGTACCAATTTATGTCATGATTGTTATCTGCTCCGTTAAACTCTGACCTGTATCTAGCTATATATATTTCTAGTTTCAGCCTTTTGCAGGTGGTGCGTTAACTTTCTGGCCCTGACGCAAAGTTTTACAGACATATAGTGAGGTGTGGGATGGATGTCATCATCTCTGGATTACACAGATATATGTAATATAATATACAGTTAAGCAGCAGCTTCATCGTCTGTATGAGAGAGAGTCATTTCTCCTCGTATGTAAGATGGTTAAGCAGCAGCATCAGATGTCAGACAGGCCGGCACTTGTTGAATGTGATGGCCCTGTATGAGCAGTTGAGAAACTTATCAAGATCGACAGTTGAATTGCTCTGCTCTGCTGCAAACTGTATGTTTGCCTGTGGAGGAATGAATTTCAGTTTCAGCATCGTTTATTTAGTTCAGAAGACATTTACTGTTCACCTTTGTAACGTGATGTGATTCTTTTTTTACCTGTTTCGATACTTGTACAGATCAAGTAGTACAAGTTAGAGGGAGAAAAAGCTCAGGTCCATGAACCATTTGGTCCTGTCTAGCATCTGTTTGTCTGTACAAATAAGTGATTTGTCCATGGACATTTAAGAGTTGGGATGTGTCCTTGTGTATATATCTAGTTTCAGCGGCATTATTTGGTTGACAAGACATTGATTGGCCTTCAACTTGCTGACCAACTTTGCTGTACCGCGGCAATGCTGGTTACTGGGGAGATAGATGTCGGGGGTTTCTGAGCAGATGGCTGCGGCATGCCGAATCATCCTTTAGCAGGAGGTAATAAAGATTCAACTTTGTTGTCTATGTGATTGCTTCTGCACCGCCGTCACTCTCAGTGGAGAATTGTCGGGGCCTGCAGCGCACTGTGACTGCTTGGCGTCTGAGTCGAGCTGCATCGCTGAATCACATCCCAGGCCAGCCAATCTCTCTGATCTGATCTGGCTTTGGTCTACTGCTGGCCCTTTGGGTGGATCAGCAGCAGTTTAGTCTTCAGTTTCGCCTGTCTGTGGCTCGATGTAGCCCAGAGACGGACCCAAGATGCAGGAACCAAAAGAGCAGGCTGAGGATGTTGAGTATAGTAGTATAATGTAAGATTTTGTGCCCTTTGATTACTTTTGGCACAGCTTCAGTTGATGGTTTCATTGGTTTGCATGCTCATCTTCTCAAGGATGAATTCACTCTTGGTGTGTTTCTTACTACGGAGTATGTTTCTTTTACAGCTCTATGAACCAATGCTCAGCTTTTTGACGGTGATCTCTTTCACGAGCTGTTTTAGCAATGGAACCTTGTTCTTTTCAGGGTCTGTGAGCACGCCATATATATTCATGCAAAACCATGATGCTTCCTTGCAGGTGCAGGGTTCTCGTGGCGATTCCCGAGTGCGTACTGTGAGTGACTAACTGAAACTCGAATGCATTTGACAGTTTGCTGATCTCGTGTTATTATGCATCTGACTCGACAGACTGTGCCGAACAATGTGAAGGAAACCTGTGGATCTCAGGGACATGGTGGCAGATTTGGAAGAGTGACTGTCCAGCGAAAGTACATCATTTCAAGCAGAGGGGTCCATATTGAGACAAGGCGCGAAGCCTGTTTCAGGGCTTTCTTTTCATGTTGGATGTTGTGATAATAGGCCTCCCTGATGGCTGCTGCTCTGCTCGGCTCTGCCCTGGGGAATGACTTGTGATCGCTTCTGCAGCTGTACTGTAGTGCAGTAGCTGTAGCTAGCGACGGAGAATAGTTTGGGCCTGCAGTGTGAGTCGAGTCGAGCATCGCTGAATCACATCCTGGTGGCTGCTTAGATGATCTGCTCTGGATTTGGTTTTCTGCTGCTCCTTTGTGTTGGTGTGTACAACAGGAGTCAGCAGCATTTTAGTCTTCCTGGTCGCTGTAGCCCAGTAGGTGTTGTAGATACTAGGCCAGCAGGTCGAACTGCTCCAGAAGGCAACTAGTACATGTGAATGCCCATCATTATGACTAAGCCTACTGTCAAGATGATGTCATCTATTCATCTTGGTCAACATTTATGAAGTCGATTTCTAATCCCAAGACCATAGAATTTAAGCATTTCACATAGGCGCGAGAAGCAGAAAGGAAGAACATTGATAGGGCATTTGGATTGCTGCAAAGTAGATTTGAAATTGTTCGGGTCCTTTTCCTTTCTAAAAAACAACAAGGATGTCTTGAAAAATATCATGACATGTTGTGTGATCCTACACAACATTATATCATCACTGAGGATGAGAGGGATATTACAAGCCCCATGGACCATGAAAACATTGGCTCTACTATCAGACCTAGCAGGCACACAAACCACATTCAAGCATTTTTTGAGGTGTACAAGAAAATTAAAGACTGGGCGGGCCTCCCATGATAAGCCATGTGAGCATCTCACTGAGCATCACTGACAACTAGCTAGGCGATAGTGTATTTATGTTTCTTTCAAATTAATTTATGTTTACTTGGAAATTTTCTTTTATCATATTTTTAGTTGTATTTTCATTATTTGTTAATTTGGATTATTTGTTTGTACTTGGATTAATGGTTTTTAAAATGATTTTCTGAATTATTCAATTGTTTCATCTAAATGGGAGTATAGACTAGAAACAAGAAAACATAAAATATAAATGGAATTCACATTAGGACGATTTTTGTTTGCGCGCATCCTCCAAAAAATTATGGAGGCTACGAATAAGGCAACTCTGCTAGATTTACTAGTGATGTGACCCCCGCATGCCACTGATCATTTCTTCTGGGCATGTAACTGACAGCCATTTTCTTAGTAGTGTATTTCGGTAGCATTGGCAGGCCTAGCTACAACCGCACACGGTGACACAAGAGACCCGGCGGCAGGGCAAACCCAGCACGACACCACCACCACCATCACTGCAACACACTGTAGGGAAATCGGTCTATTGCAATGACAAAAGGTTGTTGCAATAAATCCAAAATTGTGGATGTTGGGTCTATGGCCATGCACGACGGTGTTGGACAGATGGCGACACAGAGCCAGAAGAACAACTACAAGGGAAGAATGCATGAGTAGATGATGCCATGGCAGTAATGGGCTAGGACGGTCGGCTACGTGTGGTGATGGAGGTGAGGCGGGCTGCGTGGGCTTGATCCAGATGATGTAGGGCTCAACAACATCCGACGATGACTTCACATCAAGGAGACGACCCACAATGCATGGCGCCGTGGTGACCGAGGTGACACGGGAAGCGGCGGGGTTGATCCGGGCGAGGTAGGGGGACTCTCGGTATCGAGAGGGAAGTGGATTGGAGGAAGAGGAGCAGCGGCAAGGCGGACGAGTTGTGGCAAAGATTCGGTTGAGAAGCACTCGATAATGATAAAAAGGGAGGCGAGAGGAGGGAGGAGAGTCGGTTGACCGAAAAAGGCTTTCGCCCCACTTTATAGATAAAGCAACCACCACAGCCACAGAGTACCACAAAGTCACACACGCACACAGAGTTACACCACAACAAGTACGGTTGACCGAAAAAGGCTTTCGCCCCACTTTATAGATAAAGCAACCACCACAGCCACAGAGTACCACAAAGTCACACACGCACACAGAGTTACACCACAACAAGTACGATAAGGTTCTGCTGAGGGCACATCTCAACAAGCCCTAAAAGAAAACACAAAGGGAGGACCAACATGGGCCCTGAAGACGCGTGAAGCGAAGCGTCTAGTCCGACTCGGGTGGTGGAGGCGGAAGCGGCGTCGCCAAGCGAAGAGCCATCGTCCGGAGATCAGCAGTGAGGGTGTTGATGGCGTCCTGGTCCTGGTGACGGCTAAGCGGCCGCCAGAGTTGGAGAAAACCACACATTTTGAAAACGGCGTCAGTTGCGCGTTGGAGAGGAACTCATTGGATCACCAGCTTATTGCGAACCGTCCAGAGCGTCCAGGCAAGGACCACAATGACGATCCACCTAATGTGGCGCTGCAATTGGGGGGAGGACTGAACCTCGGCGAATAATTCTGGGAAGTTGGTGCTACACCAACTCATGCCCAGGAGCTCCCGAAGGCAGCTCCAGAGGAACTGGGCGGAAACGCACGAGAAGAATATGTGGTTGGAATCCTCAGTAGTACCGCAAAGGGGGCATAGCCCATCACCCGGACCGTTCCTCTTAAGCACCTCGACACCGGAAGGGACGCGGCCTCGGATCCACTGCCGCAAGAAGATCCGGATCTTTAGGGGGGGCATGATCGTCCAGATCAGTTCGAGGGGCGCCGGTGCAGGAGAGGGAGCAATGACCCGATAGAGCGACTTCGTGGAGAAACATCTTGAGGGCTCTAGACACCATGAGATGTGGTCGGCAGGATGGTCAAGGGATGGCTCATGGAGAGCGACAGCCTCAAGTAGCTCTAACCAGGCTAGCTGGTCCTCGGAGCCGAAGGGTCGTCGGAACGCAAGGCGGCCAAGATCAGTAAGTGCGGTCGCAACCGAAATCCGAGCATCCACCGCGATGGAGAAGAGGGTCGGGAACCTCGCCGCGAAGGGCTCTAGCCCGGCCCAACGGTCAAACCAAAACAGGGTGGATGATCCGGAGCCGACCTCAATAGAAGTCCCGATTCGAAGTAATGGGAGTGTAGGGTAACGCAGCAGAAAACAAAAAATTTCCGACCTACGCACCAGCCCAGGACCACTATGGAGACTGCATACAAGGTTTGATCATTTTCGTTACCGACTCGTAGCGCAGCGGAAGTAGAGTCGATGACGATCGGCGGTGCAGATCCCCGCAGCTAGGATTTACAACCTCCCAACCGCGTGGATGTATACCCTCATCTGCCCCGCGGACAGCCCTCCGGGAGGCGGTCGGACAGTCCCCCGGACGGTGTCGCGGACAGCCCTTCGGGAGGACCTCCGAAACTCGGACTGTCACTCGGACAGCCCTTCGGGAGGACCTCCAAAACTCGGACGGTCACACAGACAGCCCTTCGGGAGGCACTCACGAACTAAGACCGAAACTACGATCTCTCTACAGAGTTGCACACATACGGTGTCATCTATCCGGCAGGGCTTCGTCGTCCAGACAACCTTTCGGCTCTACGAAACTATTTCGCTGGGAGGGAGAGAGAATGCCAGATCATGCATGGCTTGTGTATGAGAGCAAGGAATGAGGTTTGGGCAGCCCCCTCACCTCCTATTTATAGGAAAACCAAGGGGTAGGATGGGCATTTCAAAAATACCAAAACTTGCTCATGAAGGAAACACTTTCCAAGGGCAAAATGGGAAAGCAAGTGGGCAAGTGGGGCTCCAAGGTGGAGCCCCCTTCTTGGCCGGCCACAACCCTTGTGGGGCCCCCCAAGGTGGTCCCCATCCATCCATACCTTCTAGAAGCCTTTTGGGAAAATATCCCAAAAGGCACTTTTCCAAAAATATTCCAAAAAGCACTTTCACTATTCACGACGACATTTTTCAGCGTCTGGTCGAACTGAAAATATTTATGTGGGCTTAGAACATTTCCAGTACCCACCAAAATAATTTTCAATGCCATCCGGAACAATTCCGGATTAGTGATTTTCATCTGCGAAAAGCATCTGAAGCAGTTTCGGCAGCTCCGGAACATTTCCGGTTTTCATCCCGGAAAATTCCAGAAAGTTTCCAGAATGATTCTGGCATCCTCCAAGAATTATCAGGCATGTGCCAAAACCAATTTGACCTTTTCGTATCCCCTGAAACAACTTTTCAGTTTCACCGGAACTAATTCGGTCACCTCTCTCTTCGGAACTTTTCCGCTGTCTCTGAAAAACTTTTTCCCGGAAACTTTTTCTCAGACTCCCTGTCTAGTATTCAGCAGATAGATGACCCTTAAGCGTGTGACCCTATAGGTTCAGTGAAGCATAGACATGACCCGGAACCCCTTCCGATCAATGATCAACATCGGAGCCGTGGACACCCATATTGACCCCTATACCCACACGAATGAATATTCGAGTGAACCTCCAGTTGTCATGTGCTATTCCTATTGCTTCGCGATATGTTACAAATACCCGAGGTGAGACACGTTGGCATCCCCGTGGATCAACACCTTGTCCACTATGCCAGTTACCTCGTTACCGGTATTGTTCTCTTTTCTCGTTCCGTGTTCCGGCATCCCCGTGATCAAATCACAAAGTGTCTGGCCAGACGATGATGTATACCGTAACATCGAGAGGGCCCAGAGATATCTCTCCATCGTCGGAGGAGAAAATCCCAATCTTGAGCTATCAAGTTACTTGACACACTTTTCCATGAACCCGTAAGCCGCCGTAATAGCCACCCATTTACGGATGACGTTTAACAAACCCCAAAGTTCATGAAGCAAGCATGAAGAAACTCGATACTCTCATGGTCTAAGGAATCATGCAAACGTTAACCATCTCTGTATTATTAACCATTAACTTATGACGAATGAATCTCATAGCATAACATCAATTCGGGTCGATTCAACACAAATGTTCTTCTAACATTGTGCCCTCAAAATTGCCGGCATAGCCATGCCCATGATCAGGAAAACAGGATCATCATGCAATACTTGAGCCAGTCTTAGAGGCCAGACTAGGAATACTTTTTACCGTTTATTATCCCACACGTGCATATGAGTCTTCCTCCGAGCCTCGTGGTTATTGTAGACTCGAGAACCATAGCAGTTATAGCATGGAACATAAACCTAATTATGAACAGGGAAATCATCAATAACATTTATTATTGCCTCTAGGGCATATCTCCTACAGACTCCCACTTGCACTAGAGTCAATAATCTAGTCAATGCTTAATGCACTTTACACCTATGGCATACTGGTGTAAAATATGCTTCGCATGTGGTATAGCCTGATGTCCAACGTATCTGACGACTTCAGCTCCGTGTGTAACATTGCATATCCTCGCGTTTTCACCCTTTCACAAAATTCATATTTTGTGTGGACTTGGCTTTGCATATGTGTGAATCATTGGTCGAAACCTGATTCCTCAGACTGAGCTATGGAGCAACTATCTGCAATAGTGTCCCATAGACCAAAGCCATCTTGGAACCATACTAAGTTCATGAATGAACTATATGATTCAACAACTTCTTTGTCGCTTCTAAAGCGTCAACATACTTAGCCTTTGTTATAGAATTCGCCACAGTATCTTGTTTGGAACAATTTCCAACTACCGTGCCACCATATTGTGTATTACACAAAACCCTTAACTTAAATCAAAAATCGCATGGAGCATTGATGAAGACTGTATCAATGTAATTACTTACAACGAGCACTTCATAATCTCTGCTTGCGAGAAAACATGTCATCAGTACTACTCTAGTACCTAATGACATCTTTCACTGTTGTCCCATGATCAGTACTTTTGATCACTTTGGTATCTATACTCGCAACAACTTTGGAGTATTGGACATATCTGGTTGTTTTACATACCATGGAATACATGATTAATCCAAACACAAGAGTGTGTGGAATCACCATCATGTATTTTTGCTCATCTGTGTTTTGAGACACCGAGTCTTGCAAAACTCTTCCCATGTGACTTCGGCAAGAATCACTCCTTGGCGTTTTAAATGCTAAAAGGTTTTAGCACCTTGTCAATATGTATTCATAGCTTAGCCCCATTAGGTAAATCTATCTCCATAGATCATCATGCCTAATATTGAGGCTATTTAGTCTAAGCACTCATCGAAAAACTATTTTCAAATGAAGTCCTAATTCGTGTCAAGAAATTTATTTCCAATTAACAATGTGTCAAGTACACAAGGTTTTTAGAAATATTATTATGCTCCCACTTACTTTCTTGAATCACAAGCATCTTCGATACCCATTTGATGAATTCAAACCCCTTTGACCATTCCATTAAAGACGAAGATTCCAACTCCACTTTGCACTCTTCTGTCCATTGCTGGAACTCTGAAGTTTGCATACTTACTAGCATCCTCTGGATCGACAAATTACTTTGGACTGTATCACATACAAGTCCTAGGTTTCATTTCCATCAGATGGAAATCCTTTCGTCATCCATGTTTCATATCTCATGATTGAAATATGTATTTATTGCTAGTTCAACCCGAACCGACTTTAAGCATCGCTACGGTGAGACAATCTCATCGTAGTCAACTCCTTGAACTTGTTATTGCAATAAGTCGAGCTTTATGGATAATTTTTTTTATCCGTATCAGTTATTTAGTTCCATAAATACTCGTTAGACTCTAAGTCTTTCGAAAGGTGTATCAAGGTTTTAATCTTGAATCACTTATATGGAAACTATCTCGGATTGTATTGGCATGTAGCCAATTCCGGAGTCAGGGCCCATCACCACTTCCTTGTGTATCGTAGGTATACTGTTGTCCAACAACAATATCTCGTTTGCGCACCTGAGAGGTTTGCACGAGCCTTGCCTACGAGGTTCAGCTGCAAGTTCGACCGAAGTCCATACATTTTATTGTAGAGACTTCCGTATCAGTCGCAGTAGGAAACCCTGGAATCACTTCCAAGGTTCCTTTCCTTTGATCTGATGACGAAGATACTGTTTATCTCGTCGAGTTGCAGTGTTCTCCCACTCACCTTTTGTAAGAACTATTCTCTTTAAAAGCATACCGTTTTGTGGCAAAACCCTTTGCCTTGGTATAGTGGTGGGGGAATACCCAATGACTTGGGATAACCTACAAAGTAGCACTTGTCTGATTTGGAATAGGTTTGTAACCTTTTACACAAGCACCATATTCCAAATGTTAAGAAAAGATATAACATGGTTGGGCGTACCATACCATGGCGTCATTTCAACAGACCTGATGGAGCTCTTTTCAGTGTAAAAGCCACAGTCTCGAAAGCATCACTTTAAAAGGGATAATGGTAAATCTATTTATGTCATCTTTGATCTTACCATGTCATAAATGGTTCGATTACATCTTCACGGACTTTCCACTTGCAGTGGTGTTCCGGGAGATGCAAGTTATGAAACCCCTTTCACAACTCATCAGACAATCGCTAAACTTGTAACTCAAATATTCCTTTCTGCAATCGAATTGTAGAAACATAATTTTCTTGTTACAATATTTTCTTCTTCATTTTGAAAACCTTTCGAATGATTTCAAAAGATCCAGACTCACGTCTCATCAAGTAAATATCCATATATCTACTTGAGTCATTTCTGAAGATAGATAAATCCACTACTTGCAACAACATTTATTGGACTACACACATCATAATGTATGATCACCAATATGTTCTTTGCTCGTTCCTTAAGGCCTGTGAACGGTATTTCAGTCACTTCACTTTTCGGAGGAAAGTTGTAAGTGTCAGATGATTCAAAATCAAATGACTTTAAAAACCATCATATTGGAATTTTCCATGCGGGTTTCTCCAATGTGACCAAATGCAGTGCCACACTTGTGTGGTATTCTTTTAGTCTTGCGACATTTAGCGTCAGTGTTATGGATGTATCATATTTCCATCAATATTCATAACATACATCCCATCTAGGATGGAAGCATGGCCCTTCATGTTATTCATAATACTGAACAACAATTGTTGTTTTCATGAACAACTCTTTCGCAACAAACTTTATGCAAAGGGCTAGAGTGTGAAACTCTAAAATGAATTATGAAAGTAAACCCAGAGGTAATGTATTATTTATCAATATTCATAACACACGTTTCATTCATAATGAAAGTATGGCCCTTATGTTATTCATAACACCGAACATTAAAAGTTCTCTTATGAACAACCTTCTTGCAAGATACCTTATGCAAAGGGCTAGAGTGTGAAACTCTAAAATGAATTATGAAAGTAAATACATAGGGAATACACCTATGGAAGGCATAGTAACATTTACTATGTTCCCTGCGTTTATCTAACCTCATTCCTGGCTAGTCTTTCAGGCCATAGTAGTTCTTACATCGAGTTGCAACAGAATGCAATCGAGCGGGTATCTTTGCGATTAACTCACAATACCCAAGAATTAGTGATTAACATGTTTAACCATAATTCCCAAGAACTATATCTTTGACCAGCCTTCTATACATCAAAAACCTGTATGACATTCATACATGAGCTGGATATTCCAGTCTTCTTTCCTTTTGCCATTATACTTCTAACAGTTTCACTTTCAGTATTTCTCCTACTCTCAGAAGAAGCACCCAACTTAAGAGTGGCGTTAGCCCTGGACTTCCTAGGCGTGAAAGTTTCACTAACACCCTTCGGACACTTCCTTTCTCTTTAACTTGTCGTTTTATTCACCATCATCATATGACAGGCGTTCTTCTGGATCCCCTCTTATCAATCTAATGCATAGTAAACACCTTTACTAATAGTTTGCAAACAAACATTGCTTTGGATATCTCATATCTATTAGCCTTTGTCTGTCTCTGAAAATGATTTTCAGATTCCATGAATATCACATAACTATCCAAACTTTCGAAGTTCGGGTCTCATGGAAGCAAACATATTGCACTTTGACTGAAAAGGAATTCTAGCTTTTGGATCGAAGGACGAGAGTCACATGATCCATAGCATTAGCGGGAGAATACTGAAAGCATGCGATATGCCAAAGTCCTTCTCGGCACTCTAGAGGACAATCCTCACATTACGTTACCAACCGTAAAGTTTTAACCAGATATTTAACAGCTATTCAATTTTAATAGGGAAGGTGGAAACGCGAGCCATTATTCTACAACTATTTTGCAAACCACACTTAGACAATGTTCAAAATTAATTGCACTGAGAATTAAACAAGTTAATTCTACAGTGCGCTCCCACTCAAATCAATATCTCTCATAATTGATTGTGAGTTATTCAAGATCCAAATTACAATTCAACGACAAGGATGTATCCATCTCAAGTGACGAGAATTGCAATCGGTAGGCCAACTTGCCAATCACATCTCTATGTGACTCTTGTTCATCTTTCGATGCGTGTGTTCTGAGCTCAGGACTTTCAAGCTAGAACGTCAAGACAACCAAGTGATCTCGCTGCGAGGTCTCAACTCACCCGCCTCACACTTCTCTAATCGTTCGTACCCATGTATCCATGTGATAGCCCGAAGAGATAGGTGCCGTGACGGTGCTACACTTGGGAGAACACTAACTACTTGATATTTTCTGTGAGAGATCACCCTAATAAAAGCGACTACCGCGCAATCAAAAGGGTGCATCATAAGGGATAATCATCTCAGGCAATTCATAATAGCATGATATGGTATAGCCCTTTCTGACGGAGAAGTCTTGCATTTCTTCGTCTTCGGCATTCGCGTTGGTGTTCACCTTCGCGAAGATTGCCACCACCTTGTCGATGCACCAGATAATATTGCTATCTCTATAGCTAATAAAATAAGTGCATTACTGAAGGTTGACACGCAGGTCATTAAAGTGACAATCATATGGCTCCAGCCATCATGCCGAATCATGACACGCAGGTCATGTTAATCAATTTACATTATATAGTCATCTCATACATAATCAAATTATAACGAGCACTGCTATACCACATCACATGCACATGCAAACCATCCTGCAAAACCAAGTTAGATGCCTCTAATCGGTTCATGCAAAATTTTATTTATTCGTGGCTTCTAAGGTTTCGAAACAAACCGAAGCTACCAACGTCCATCATCAATCATGATAATCCAAGTCGCTAGATTAACATTGCGGGGTGTATGAAACACGAGATAATAAAATCTTGAGCCCCATACTAAACTTCGTCATACGCGTGACCCCCGTGAAGATCATATTTGCATTGCCCTTTCGTCTGCGAAACATCCATCTTTCTCAACTATGGTGGAACCCAAAGAACTGTTAGCACTTCGTTGATCCGTCAATCATCATACTCAAGAGCAGCATGAAAGGATCGCGGATTGCCAGAAGTTTGTGAGATTCCACGATGCCGTCAAGGTCAGGACTACGCAAATTCCAGGGAAACAACAAGAACATCGGGTAACAGATTTCATCTGCTACCCGCACAAATAATTTTCAGCAATAGATCTCATCTACTACCTAATTATATTGTGCAATACCCATACATCTCTATGTATTCTAGATCGCAACCTGAATCTACGCATAACCTGGCTCTTGATGCCACTGTAGGGTAACGCAGCAAAAAACAAAAAATTTCCGACCTACGCACCAGCCCAGGACCACTATGGAGACTGCATACAAGGTTTGATCATTTTCGTTACCGACTCGTAGCGCAGCGGAAGTAGAGTCGATGACGATCGGTGGTGCAGATCCCCGCAGCTAGGATTTACAACCTCCCAACCGCGAGGATGTATACCCTCATCTGCCCCGCGGACAGCCCTCCGGGAGGCGATCGGACAGTCCCCCGGACGGTGTCGCGGACAGCCCTTCGGGAGGACCTCCGAAACTCGGACTGTCACTCGGACAGCCCTTCGGGAGGACCTCCAAAACTCGGAAGGTCACACGGACAGCCCTTCGGGAGGCACTCACGAACTAAGACCGAAACTACGATATCTCTACAGAGTTGCACACATACGGTGTCATCTATCCGGCAGGGTTTCGCCGTCCAGAACTAGTTCCTGCCGGAACCCAGACAACCTTTCGGCAATACGAAACTATTTCGCTGGGAGGGAGAGAGAATGCCAGATCATGCATGGCTTGTGTATGAGAGCAAGGAATGAGGTTTGGGCAGCCCCCTCAACTCCTATATATAGGAAAACCAAGGGGTAGGATGGGCATTTCAAAAATACCAAAACTTGCTCATGAAGGAAACACTTTCCAAGGGCAAAATGGGAAAGCAAGTGGGCAAGCGGGGCTCCAAGGTGGAGCCCCCTTCTTGGCCGGCCACAACCCTTGTGGGGCCCCCCCAAGGTGGTCCCCATCCATCCATACCTTCTAGAAGCCTTTTGGGAAAATATCCCAAAAGGCACTTTTCCAAAAATATCCCAAAAAGCACTTTCACTATTCACGACGACATTTTTCAGCGTCTGGTCGAACTGAAAATATTTATGTGGGCTTAGAACATTTCCACTACCCACCAAAATAATTTTCAATGCCATCCGGAACAATTCCGGATTAGTGATTTTCATCTGCGAAAAGCATCTGAAGCAGTTTCGGCAGCTCCGGAACATTTCCGGTTTTCATCCCGGAAAATTCCAGAAAGTTTCCAGAATGATTCTGGCATCCTCCAAGAATTATCAGGCATGTGCCAAAACCAATTTTACTTTTTGGTATCCCCTGAAACAACTTTTCAGTTTCACCGGAACTCATCCGGTGACCTCTCTCTTCGGAACTTTTCCGCTGTCTCCGAAAAACTTTTTCCCGGAAACTTTTTCTCAGACTCCCTGTCTAGTATTCAGCAGATAGATGACCCTTAAGCGTGTGACCCTATAGGTTTGGTGAAGCATAGACATGACCCGGAACCCCTTCCGATCAATGATCAACATCGGAGCCGTGGACACCCATATTGACCCCTATACCCACACGAATGAATATTCGAGTGAACCTCCAGTTGTCGTGTGCTATTCCTGTTGCTTCGCGATATGTTACAAATACCCGAGGTGAGACACGTTGGCATCCCCGTGGATCAACACCTTTTCCACTATGCCAGTTACCTCGTTACCGGTATTGTTCTCTTTTCTCGTTCCGTGTTCCGGCATCCCCGTGATCAAATCACAAAGTGTCTGGCCAGACGATGATGGATACCGTAACACTGACAGGGCCCAGAGATATCTCTCCATCGTCGGAGGAGCAAATCCCAATCTTGAGCTATCAAGTTACTTGACACACTTTTCCATGAACCCGTAAGCCGCCGTAATAGCCACCCATTTACGGATGACGTTTAACAAACCCCAAAGTTCATGAAGTAAGCATGAAGAAACTCGATACTCTCATGGTCTAAGGAATCATGCAAACGTTAACCATCTCTGTGTTATTAACCATTAACTTATGACGAATGAATCTCATAGCATAACATCAATTCGGGTCGATTCAACACAAATGTTCTTCTAACATTGTGCCCTCAAAATTGCCGGCATAGCCATGCCCATGATCAGGAAAACAGGATCATCATGCAATACTTGAGCCAGTCTTAGAGGCCAGACTAGGAATACTTTTTACCGTTTATTATCCCACACGTGCATATGAGTCTTCCTCCGAGCCTCGTGGTTATTGTAGACTCGAGAACCATAGCAGTTATAGCATGGAACATAAAACCTAATTATGAATAGGGAAATAATCAATAACATTTATTATTGCCTCTAGGGCATATCTCCTACAGGGAGCAGCTGGATGATCGACTACCAGAACTGGGAGCCGCCAGATCGCTGGCAGAAGGCGAGCGGCTGGCCCCGAAGGTATTTATGCCGGATGATCTGGAGCCAAAGGCCACCCGAGCCGTTGGCAATCTGCCAGAGCCAACGTGTCAGGAGGGCATTGTTCATGCGTTTAGAGGACATGATCCCGAGGCCGCCCTGGTGTCTAGGCCGATAAATATCGGTCCACCGAACCACATATGGTACTTCTTCTTGTCCCCGGCGCCGGCCCAGAAGAACCGTGCCTGGACAGATCCGATCTCATGATGAAGAGTCTCGGGCAGGCTGTAGAAACTCATAATGAACAAGAGCAGGCTGGATAGGGAAGAGTTAATGAGGACCGTCCTAGCCGCCGTGGAAAGCCAACGGCCTTGCCAGGGCTCAGTCCAGTGTTGAAGCTTGAGCACAGCTGGCCGGAGATCTGCAATGGACAGGCACGAGTCACTGATGGGGATCCCCAAATAAGAAGTGGGGAATACGCCCATCTGACAGTTCATCCTGTCAGCAATACTCTTGCTCATCTCGGGTGAGTATCCCAACACCATCACCTCGCGCTTGTCAAAGTTGATCTTAAGCCCGGACATTTGTTGGAAGCACAACAGGAGGAATTTCAGGTTCGTAATCTCGTCGACGGAACCCTGGACGATGATGATGGTGTCATCCGCATACTGAAGGAGGAACACACCCTGGCCATTGACAAGGTGGGGGACAAGGCCCTAGATGTGGCCCGCGGCCTTAGCCTTATCCAGGATGTACGCCAAGGCATCAACCACCATGCTGAATAGGAAGGGGGAGAAGGGGTCGTCCTGCCTAACCCCACAAAGGGTGGGGAAGTAGGGGACAATCTCCCCATTGATGTTAACCGCGGTCCTGCCGGACGAGACGAGCTACATGACCCGGGTCACCCATCTGTCATCAAACCCCTTCCGAAGAAGCACCTCCCGAAGGAAGGGCCAACTAACCGTGTCGTAGGCCTTGTGGAAGTCGATCTTGAGGAAGACCGCCCTAAGGTGTTTGGCACGGACCTCATGAAGGACCTCGTGGAACACCAGTACCCCATTAAGGATATATCGTCCGCGGATGAAGGCAGACTGGTCCGGGTGAGTGATGCTGTCAGCCAAAGGGGTCACCCTATTGACGTACCCCTTTGCCAATATACGGAAGATGATGACCCACAAGTATAGGGGATCAATCGTAGTCCTTTTGATAAGTAAGAGTGTCGAACCCAACGAGGAGCAGAAGGATATGATAAGCGGTTTTCAGCAAGGTAATTTCTGCAAGCACTGAAATTGTAAGTAGCAAGTAGTTTGATAGCAAGGCAATTTGTAACAAGCAAGTAACGGTAACAATAAGTAAGGTGCAGCAAGGTAGCCCAATCCTTTTGTGGCAAAGGACAGGCCAAAAGTATTTCTTATGATGAGAAAAGTGTTCTTGTGGGTACACGGGAATTTCATCTAGGCACTTTCGTCATGTTGATTTGATTTGTCTTCGCTACTTTGATAATTTGATATGTGGGTGGACCGGTGCTCAGGTGTTGTTCTTACTTGAACTAACAACCTACTTATGATTAACCCCCTCGCAAGCATCCGCAACTACGAGAAAAGTATTAAGACAAAGTCTAACCATAGCATTAAACATGTGGACCTAAATCAACCCCTTACAGAGTAGCGCATAAACTAGGGTTTAAGTTTCTGTCACTCTCGCAACCCATCATCTAATAACTACTCCACAGTGCATTCCCTTAGGCCCAAGGATGGTGAAGTGTCATGTAGTCGACGTTCACATGACACCACTAAGGGAATCACAACATACATATCATCAAAATATCGTACACATATCAAATTCACATGAGTACTTGCAACATGACTTCTCCCGTGACCTCAAGAATAAAGGTAACTACTCACAAATAATATGCATGCTCAAGATCATAGGTGTATTGAATATCATAATGGATCTGAACATATAATCTTCCACCAAATAAACCATATAGTAATCAACTACGCAAGGTAATCAACACTACTAGTCACCCACAGGTACCAATCTGAGGTTCCAGTACAAAGATTGAACACAAGGGATGAACTAGGGTTTGAGATGAGATGGTGCTGTTGAAGATATTGATGAAGAATGGCCTCCCCAAGATGAGAGGGTTGTTGGTGATGACGATGGCTTCGATTTCCCCCTCCGGGAGGGAAGTTCCCCCGGCGGAATCACTCCGCCGGAGGGCAAAAGTGCTCCTACCCAAGTTCCGCCTCGAGGCGGCGGCGCTTCATCCCGAAAGTCCTCCTCTTATTTTTTTCTAGTTTTTTTGGGAATTTATGCCAGAAGATGGGCTCCGGAGGTGGGCCAGGCTGCCCACCCTCTACCAGGGCGCGCCTGGTAGGGCTGGCGCGCCCTGGTGGAGGGTGGGCACCTGGTGGCCCCCCTCCGGTAGTTTTCTGCTCCAGTATTTTTTATTTATTGTATAAAAATCTCCGTAAAGTTTCAGCTTCATTGGAGTTGTGCAGAATAGGTATCTCTGACGTGCTTTTTCGGGGTGCTGAATTCCAGTTGCCGACATTCTCCCTGTTGATGTAAACCTTGCAAATTGTGAGAGAAAAGGCATTAGAATTACTCCCCAAAGCATTATTATGCATAAAAACATTAAAAATAACAGTAGTAAAACATGATGGAAAATGGACGTATCAGAAGATCACATTGATCACCGTAATTGGACGGAACTGGCGAATCTCTCAGGCGTCAGTAATCTTGGGGATCAGGGTGATGATCCCGTAGTTGAGGCGGTGGAGGTCGATGGAGCCTACGTAGAACTCCTCGAACAGGGCCATCACCTCGTGCTTAATGGTTCCCCAGAAGGCCTTGAAGAACTTGACCGGCAGGCCATCGGGGCCCGGGGCGGACGAGGGGTTCATCCCCTTGATGGCCGTCCACACCTCATCCTCGAAAAACGGGGCCGTTAAGGTTGCGTTCTCCTTAGCAGAGACACGTTGGGACTCGGACCAGAAGTCGGACGCCAAGGTCAAGCCACTCCTAGGGGGAGGGGAGAAGAGAGCCTTATAGAAGCCGTCAACATGCTCACGAATATCAGCCGGCCGCTGGAGAAGTGTCTCTCCATCCCATAGCAGGGGGATGCAGTTGCGGCGTCTACAGCCATTCGCGATGGCCTGGAAATAGGCCGTATTGGCGTCCCCCTTGAGGACCCACTTCTGGGTTCCCCGGAGACGCCAATACGCCTCCTCGTCAGTGTATATGGTCGAGAGCTGGTCCTCTAGATCGTATCGAAGCATCCACTCGTCAGGGGAAATGCCCATTGAATCAACTCGCATGTCGAGCGCCTGGATGGCGACGAGAATGGATTTCTTGTGTTCCCGCAAGTCCCGGCCAAGGTTTGCACCCCATCCCTTCATGAACCGCCTAGCTCGCTTGGCACAGAAGTGCCAATGATCCACCGCAGAGGTAGACCGATGGGGGGCTATCCGGGCCTCCGTCCAGCGAGCGCGGACCGCGTCCGCGAAGCCCAACTAGTTAAGCCAGAAGGTTTCAACGTGGAACCGCGGAGGCGGAGGGGGGCGGTCATCCTCCGAGGAGAGGAGTAGCGGGACATGATCCGAGCCAATTCGGGTGATAGCCCGGAGAGAGGCGAGGGGGCATCGGATATCCCACTCCGGGGATACCAGGACGCGATCCAGAACAGAGCACGTCGGGTTGGCCTGGCGGTTGGTCCAAGTGTATCAGGCACCCACCCGCTCTAGCTCCCGAAGACCGAGCTTGGCGATGCAGTCATTGAACATCTGCATCCTAGGAAAGTTGACTAGATCGTTGCTTTTATCCTCCGCAAAGTGGAGGAGGTTGAAATCACCGCCCACCACCAGCAGCAGGGAAGCTGCCGAGACCTTCCTACTAAGCTCCGCGAGGAAGGTCGCAGGACGGCGGTGGTCTGCGGGTCCGTATACTATGATGATCTCCCATTTGAAGTTGAGAGCCCGCTCGAAGATCTCCATACTGACAAAGAACTCGCCCCGGTCCATGCTCCCTACCTCAAAGGAGGCATCCTTGACTCCGAGAAGGATGTCTCCCGAGTGGCCGGTGCTCCCACTAGAAGGGAGCCAGTGCCAGGCGAACAGGTGGGTACTAAGGCGCTCCAGTTCTGACAACGAGAACTCGGTGCGCATGGTTTCTTGAATAGCCACTATGTCGATCCGTTCGTCCCTCATGTACTCGATGAGCTGGCGGCGTCGGCCATATTGACCGAAGCCGTGGATATTCCATAAGAGTGTCCGCATTAGGGCGCCATCGGGGGGCTGCTTGACTCAAGGACACGGGAGGCACTCTGTGCACGGAGTGCAGCAGTACGGGAGCGAGTGCGGCCCCGGATTTTAGCAGCCGCCGTAGGCGGCCGCGAAGAGGGGGGTGGCGTGCTGGGGTTAGAGGATGAGGAGGCGGCTAGGCGAGCGCGGGTCTCGGCCAGCCTTCCGTCCAGGATTTCCCGTGTGCGGATTGCTTCAATCTGAACTAAGGGATGATCTATTTCCCCCCCTGAAGATGATCGCCGACTCCGCTGCGACCTTCGCTAGGCGGCCAAGCGGAGCGGACTCGAGAGCGGAAAACGAGCAAGTGGAAGAGCTAGCCGGGATGACTGGAGTACCTGGCTCGAGGTCGCGGGACGCCGACCGCAGCTCTGCGCGCTCCGGGATGGGTAGGGCAGGGCTCCCTGGAGGCCGGGCCGCATCAATTCGGGCGCTGTGACAGGACGAAACCACCAGGGTCGAGGTCGACCTACCCCTCCTGGAGTACGCAGCCGTGCGTGGCGGGTGGGGTTGTGCCATCAGTGGAGTGGTCACCACCGAGGGACCCACCACCACGGAGGCAGGCGGGGGGGTGAGGGGCAGGCGGGCGTGAAGCAGCTGGAGAGGAGGTCCGTAGTCGCCGCCCGGGGGTGGTTCACGGGGGGGAGGCAGGCCAGCTCGGTGGGGAGCGAGGATCCGCCTCCACAGCCGGCAGCGGGTTGCCCTGCGTCGAGTCCGGGCCAGCAGACGGGTCGGCCACGGTCGGTGGGGAGCCAGGCGGTCCCGTCAGCAGAGCCGGTGTCACCGAGACAGCCTCAGGCCCAGGAGGGGAGGGCGCTGGCGGGGCCGAGGCAGGGGAGTGGCGGACGAAGCAGGGAGCACCACCAGCCCCACGCTGGAGACGTCACTCCCGTCGCACGTGTGATCCGGAGAGCCCCCATCCCCAAGGGGCATTATAACCGACTCCCGCCGGAAGAATGCATGTGTAGATGATGCCATGGCAGTGACGGGCTAGGTCGGCCGGCTACATGTGGTGATGGAGGTGAGGCGGGCTGCGTGGGATTGATCCAGATGATGTAGGGCTCAACAACATCCGATGATGACTTCACATCAAGGAGACAACCCACAATGCATGGGGCCATGGTGACCAAGGTGACACGGGAAGCGGCGGGGTTGATCCGGGCGAGGTAGGGGGACTCTCGGTATCGAGAGGTGATGTCTACTATGCAACCTTCTTCTTGTAGACTCGTGTTGGGCCTCCAAGCGCAGAGTTTTGTAGGACAGTAGCAAATTTCCCTCAAGTGGATGACCTAAGGTTTATCAATCTGTGGGAGGCATAGGATGAAGATGGTCTCTCTCAAACAACCCTGCAACCAAATAACAAAGAGCGTCTTGTGTCCCCAACACACCCAATACAATAGTAAATTGTATAGGTGCACTAGTTCAGCGAAGAGATGGTGATACAAGTGTAATATGGATAGTAGATATAGGTTTTTGTAATCTGAAAATATAAAAACATCAAGGTAGCAAGTAACAAAAGTGAGCAAAAACGGTATTGCAATGCTTGGAAACAAGGCCTAGGGTCCATACTTTCACTAGTGGAAGTTCTCTCAACAATACTGACATAGTTGAATCATATGTAAATCCCTCACATGCGACAAAGAGTTCACTCCAAAGTCACAAATAGCGGAGAACAAACGAAGAAATTATTGTAGGGTACGAAACGACCTCAAAGTTACCTTTTCCGATCAATCTTATGAGCTATCCCTATAAGTGTCACGAACAGCCCTAGAGTTCATACTAAAATAACACCTTAAGATACACATCAACCAAAACCCTAATGTCACCTAGATACTCCAATGTCACCACGAGTACCCATGGGCTTGATTATACGATATGCATCACACAATTTCAGATTCATCATGTTCAATCCAACACAAAGAACTTCAAAGAGTGCCCCAAAGTTTCTACCGGAGAGTCAAGACGAAAACGTGTGCCAACCCCTATGCATAGATTCCCAAGGTCACGAAACCCGCAAGTTGATCACCAAAACATACATCAAGTGGATCAATAGAACATTCCATTGTCACCACGGATATCCCATCGCAAGACATGCATCAAGTGTTCTCAAATCCTTAAAGACTCAATCCGATAAGAAAACTTCAAAGGGAAAAATCAATTCATCACAAGAAGATAGAGAGGGGAAAACTCCATATGATTCATCTATATCAATAAAGCTCACGATACATCAAGATCGTGCCATCTCAAGAACACGAGAGAGAGAGATCAAACACATAGCTACTGGTACATACCCTCAGCCCCGAGGGTGAACTACTCCCTCCTCGTCATGGAGACCGCCGGGATGATGAAGATGGCCTCCGGTGATGGTTTCCCCCTCCGGCAGGGTGCCGGAACGGGCTCCGGATTGGTTTTTCATGACTATAGAGGCTTGCGGCGGCGGAACTCCCGATCTAGGTTTCTTTCTGGGGGTTACGGGATTTATAGGAATACTTGGCGTTGGAATCAAGTCAGGGGGACTCCCGAGGGGCCCACAAGCCAGGGGGGCGCGCCCTAGGGGGATGCGCCCCCTAGGCTTGTGGCGGCCTCGGGACTCCTCTCCGGTATCTTTTTGCTCTAGTATTTTTTATATTTTCCAAAAATATTCTCCGTAAATTTTCAGCCCATTCCGAGAACTTTTATTTCTGCACAAAAAATGACACCATGGTAGTTCTGCTGAAAATAGTGTCAGTCCGGGTTAGTTCTAATAAAATCATATAAAATTATTGTAAACATGGCATGAATACTTCATAAATTATAGATACGTTGGAGATGTATCAGCATCCCCAAGCTTAATTCCTTCTCGTCCTCGAGTAGGTAAATGATAAAAGAAATAATTTATGAAGTGTGAATGCTAGCAAGTGCACAAGTTTGATCAATGATAATCCCAATCACTTTTTCTAGCATCAATATAAACCATAAACAGTAGCTCATCTCATAAAACTTCTCATGATCAAGTAACAAGCTATTCACATGTTAAAGTATAGACCAGAAAGTTTCTTGAAAACTAACAAACCATATTCCTAGTCATCGAACAATTGCAATTCATCTTATTTTAGGGAAGGGTCTATGTAAGAGCTTTGATTTAGCAAATTCCACATACTCAACTATCATATAGTCTTCCATGATTATTGACACTCAAAGCATATTTTTAGAACAAATAGCATCCATCGAACACAGAGAAAGATAGGGGCTTAATGTTTCGCCTCCCAACTTATTTATCATATAGATAATTGTCAACAATAATAACTCATGATCAAATATATTTGTTTGGATATATATATGTCTAGATCATTCCCCAACATATGACGCTTGCCAAGAGAAAAAGGCGAAATATAGGAAGTGGTGAAGATCACCATGACTCTTGCATAAAGGTAAGTACTAGAAAGTAAAAGATAGGCCCTTCGCAGAGGGAAGCAGAGGTTGTCATGCACTTTTTGTTTTTGGATGTGCAAACCCTTAATGCAAAGGAACGTCGCGTTGTATTGCCCTTTGTGATAGCAACCTTTATTATGCAGTCTGTCGCTTTTATTTCTTTACCATCACAAGTTCGTACAACGCTTATTTCCCTTCACTATAAAAGACCATACATATTTAGGAGCAATTTTTATTGCTTTTTGCACCGATGACAACTTACTTGAAGGATCTTACTCAATCCATAGGTAGGTATAGTGGACTCTCATGACAAAACTGGTTTAAGGGTGTTTGGATGTACAAGTAGTATTTCTACTTGGTGCGTAAGTTTTGGCTAGTATGAGGTGGAAGCAAGCACCACATGTTGGAGGATCCATAACAATATAACTTCTATACAAATATACCCAAACATAACACATTAAGTTGTCTTCCTTGTCCAATTTTAACTAATTTTCTCGAGTTTGAAAATAATTAATGAGCACACAATCATAGAAGATGTCCAAGATAGTATATTTATATGTGGAATCTCTCTTCCTTCAATATTCTTTCATGAATTGTTCAAGTGACCAATGCGGTGTTTGCTAACTTTCAATAAATTTTACCACCTATACTTCTCATATGTGAAGTCATTACTCACCATGGGATAAGTATATGAAGCATATTTAATTTCACATTTATGATATTCAATTCATTCAACCATTTACTCATAGGATATAAGTGAAGCACGAGAGTGAATGACAAACTACTCCAAAAAGATATAAGTGAAGATCAATGAGTAGTCAAAAATTTAAATAACTATGTGAAGACTCTCTCATCTAAGAATTTCGGATCTTAAGTACTTTATTCAAACAGAAAAACAAAATAAAATGACATTCCAAGGATAGCACGTATCATGTGGACGAATAAAACTTTAGGCTCAACATAGGCTAACCGATAATTGTTGAAGAAGAAAGGTGGGATGCGTAGCATCCCCAAGCTTAGATGCTTGAGACTTCTTGAAATATTTACTTGGGGTGCCTTGGGCATCCCCAAGCTTGAGCTTTTGTATCTCGTGCAATCCTCTCATACCACGGTTTCACCTATTCTCAAAAACTTCATCCACACAAAACTCAAAAAGAACTCGTGAGATAGGTTAGTACACATAAGAACAAATCAACACTTGGGTACTGACAAGACAAGTTGCACAATAATTTCAATCATCATCTACAGTTTACTATCATTTCCACGATTTATATCTACCTATATAGGCTATGTAAACTATCGGATAAGTAGATAATAAAACTGTGACAGCAATCTGTCCAAACAGAACAGTCTGTAGAAATCTATTAAACCAGTGTACTTCTGAAATTCGAAAAATTATTAAAGTTTAGGAAGTGCTAAATAATTTATATGACAATACTGTGTAAAAATTTCAGAAACTTTCCACCTTCCAGTAAAATATGAAAATTCAAATACTACAGCAAAAGTTTCTGTTTTTTACACAGCACACATCAAACATGCAATGCAAGCATCCTAAGGCAATTCTTGGAACTTTTTATTGAAGAACAAGATTATAAATAACACCTAACAGAGAAAAACAAAATAAAATTATGCTCCAAGCAAAACTCGTATTATGTAACGAATAAAAATATAGCTCCAAGTAAGATATACCGATAGTGTTGAAGACGAAAGAGGGGATGCCTTCCGGGGCATCCCCAAGCTTAGGCACTTGAGTCTTACTTGGATATTACCTTGGGGTGCCTTGGGAATCCCTAATCTTAGATTCTTGTCACTCCTTATTCTCCTCGTATCGGTGTCTCACCCAAAACTTGAAAACGTCAATCACACAAAACTTAACAGAACTTAGTGAGAAGGGTTAGTGTAATAAAGATAGATCATTCACTTAGGTACTGTAAAGACAAGATTCATAATTGTTACCACATGATACCTACTGTATTCTACCATTCCCACAATTTATATTACTGAATATAAGCTATGGGAACACTAAAACAAGCAAACTATGCATGCAAAACAGAATCTGTCAAAAACAGAACAGTCTGTGAAGATCTGTAGTATAGACATACTTACCTGTCTCTACAAATTATGAAAAATTAGTAAAACCTTAAGAATTTGTATATAAAGACTGGGTAAAAATTTCAGATCATTATCACACTCCAGTAAAAAATGAATATTCCTGTACTGGATTCAAAAGTTTCTGTTTTGGTTCAGCATCAATTCTACTCATCTTGTGAGTCATCCCAAAGGCTTTACTTGGCACTTTATTGAAATAAAAGGCACAAAACATGATTAATACAGTAGATTAATCATGTGAACACACAAAAACAGAAAGTAAAAGTGTTGGGTTGTCTTCCAACAAACACTTTTCTTGAATGCCGTTTAGCTAGGCATGATGATTTCAATGACGCTCACATAGGAATAATAATTGAAACATGCAAAAAGAACATCATGAATCTCATGACAAGCACATTTAAGTCTAACCCACTTCCTATGCATAGGTATTTTGTGAGCAAACAATTTATGGGAGCAAGAATCAACTAGCATAGGAAGGCAAAAGAAGCATAACTTCAAAACTTTGAACACATAGAGAGGAAACTTGATATTATTGCAATTCCTACAAGAATATGTTCCTCCCTCATAATAATTTTCAGTAGCATCATGAAGGAATTTCACAACATAACTATCACATAAAGCATTATCTTCATGATCCACAAGCATAGAAAATTTGTCACTCTCCACATAAGCAATTTTTTTCTCATTCATAATAGTGGGAGCAAACTCAACGGAATAACTATCATGGGGTACTTGATAGGCAAAACCACTTTGAATATTAAAATCATGATAACAAGTTTCATGGTTGTCATTACTCTTTATGGCATACATTTCATCACAATAATCATCATACATAGGAGGCATGCTATCATCATAACAAATTTGCTCATGAAAACTTGGGGGACTAAAAATATCATCTTCATCAAACATAGCGTCCCCAAGCTTGTGGGTTTGCATATCATTAGCATGATGGATATTCAGAGAATTCATACTAGCAATATTGCAATCATGCTCATCATTCAAGGAATTCTCATTAAGTATTTTCATAAATTCCTCCTCTACCAATTGAGCACAATTTTCCAAACCATCATTTTCACGAAAGACATTAAAAAGACGAACCAATTGATGCAACTTAAACTCCATTTTTTTGTAGTTTTCTTTTATAAAACCAAACTAGTGAAAAACAAGAAACTAAAAGATTTTAATTGCAAGATCTAAAGATATACCTTCAAGCACTCACCTCCCCGGCAACGGCGCCAGAAAAGAGCTTGATGTCTACTAGGCAACCTTCTTCTTGTAGACTCGTGTTGGGCCTCCAAGCGTAGAGTTTTGTAGGACAGTAGCGAATTTCCCTCAAGTGGATGACCTAAAGTTTATCAATCCGTGGGAGGCATAGGATGAAGATGGTCTCTCTCAAACAACCCTGCAACCAAATAACAAAGAGTCTCTTGTGTCCCCAACACACCCAATACAATAGTAAATTGTATAGGTGCACTAGTTCGGCGAAGAGATGGTGATACAAGTGTAATATGGATAGTAGATATAGGTTTTTGTAATCTGAAAATATAAAAACAGCAAGGTAGCAAGTAACAAAAGTGAGCAAAAAGGTATTGCAATGCTTGGAAACAAGGCCTAGGGTCCATACTTTCACTAGTGCAAGTTCTCTCAACAATACTGACATAGTTGAATCATATGTAAATCCCTCACGTGCGACAAAGAGTTCACTCCAAAGTCACAAATAGCGGAGAACAAACGAAGAAATTATTGTAGGGTACGAAACCACCTCAAAGTTACCTTTTCCAATCAATCTTATGAGCTATCCCTTTAAGTGTCACGAACAGCCCTAGAGTTCATACTAAAATAACACCTTAAGATACACATCAACCAAAACCCTAATGTCACCTAGATACTCCAATGTCACCACGAGTACCCATGGGCTTGATTATACGATATGCATCACACAATTTCAGAATCATCATGTTCAATCCAACACAAAGAACTTCAAAGAGTGCCCCAAAGTTTCTACGGGAGAGTCAAGACGAAAACGTGTGCCAACCCCTATGCATAGATTCCCAAGGTCACGGAACCCGCAAGTTGATCACCAAAACATACATCAAGTGGATCAATAGAACATTCCATTGTCACCACGGATATCCCATCGCAAGACATACATCAAGTGTTCTCAAATCCTTAAAGACTCAATCCGATAAGAAAACTTCAAAGGGAAAACTCAATTCATCACAAGAAGATAGAGAGGGGAAAGCTCCATATGATTCATCTATATCAATAAAGATCACGATACATCAAGATCGTGCCATCTCAAGAACATGAGAGAGAGAGATCAAACACATAGCTACTGGTACATACGCTCAGCCCCGAGGGTGAACTACTCCCTGCTCGTCATGGAGACCGCCGGGATGATGAAGATAGCCTCCGGTGATGGTTTGCCCCTCCGGCAGGGTGCCGGAACGGGCTCCCGATTGGTTTTTCGTGGCTATAGAGGCTTGCGGCGGCAGAACTCCCGATCTAGGTTTCTTTCTGGGGGTTACGGGATTTATAGGAATACTTGGCGTTGGAATCAAGTCAGGGGGACTCCCGAGGGGCCCACAAGCCAGGGGGGCACGCCCTAGGGGGATGCGCCCCCTAGGCTTGTGGCGGCCTCGGGACTCCTCTCCGGTATATTTTTGCTCTAGTATTTTTTATATTTTCCAAAAATATTCTCCGTAAATTTTCTGCCCATTCCGAGAACTTTTATTTCTGCACAAAAAATGACACCATGGTAGTTCTGCTGAAAATAGTGTCAGTCCGGGTTAGTTCTAATAAAATCATACCAAAATCATATAAAATTATTGTAAACATGGCATGAATACTTCATAAATTATAGATACGTTGGAGATTTCTCAGCATCCCCAAGCTTAATTCCTTCTCGTCCTCGAGTAGGTAAATGATAAAAGAAATAATTTATGAAGTGTGAATGCTAGCAAGTGCACAAGTTTGATCAATGATAATCCCAATCACTTTTTCTAGCATCAATATAAACCATAAACAGTAGCTCATCTCATAAAACTTCTCATGATCAAGTAACAAGCTATTCACATGTTAAAGTATAGACCAGAAAGTTTCTTGAAAACTAACAAACCATATTCCTAGTCATCGAACAATTGCAATTCATCTTATTTTAGGGAAGGGTCTATGTAAGAGCTTTGATTTAGCAAATTCCACATACTCAACTATCATATAGTCTTCCATGATTATTGACACTCAAAGCATATTTTTAGAACAAATAGCATCCATCGAACACAGAGAAAGATAGGGGCTTAATGTTTCGCCTCCCAACTTATTTATCATATAGATAATTGTCAACAATAATAACTCATGATCAAATATATTTGTTTGGATATATATGTCTAGATCATTCCCCAACATATGACGCTTGCCAAGAGAAAAAGGCGAAATATAGGAAGTGGTGAAGATCACCATGACTCTTGCATAAAGGTAAGTACTAGAAAGTAAAAGATAGGCCCTTCGCAGAGGGAAGCAGAGGTTGTCATGCACTTTTTGTTTTTGGATGTGCAAACCCTTAATGCAAAGGAACGTCGCGTTGTATTGCCCTTTGTGATAGCAACCTTTATTATGCAGTCTGTCGCTTTTATTTCTTTACCATCACAAGTTCGTACAACGCTTATTTCCCTTCACTATAAAAGACCATACATATTTAGGAGCAATTTTTATTGCTTTTTGCACCGATGACAACTTACTTGAAGGATCTTACTCAATCCATAGGTAGGTATAGTGGACTCTCATGACAAAACTGGTTTAAGGGTGTTTGGATGTACAAGTAGTATTTCTACTTGGTGCGTAAGTTTTGGCTAGTATGAGGTGGAAGCAAGCACCACATGTTGGAGGATCCATAACAATATAACTTCTATACAAATATACCCAAACATAACTCATTAAGTTGTCTTCCTTGTCCAATTTTAACTAATTTTCTCGAGTTTGAAAATAATTAATGAGCACACAATCATAGAAGATGTCCAAGATAGTATATTTATATGTGGAATCTCTCTTCCTTCAATATTCTTTCATGAATTGTTCAAGTGACCAATGCGGTGTTTGCTAACTTTCAATAAATTTTACCACCTATACTTCTCATATGTGAAGTCATTACTCACCATGGGATAAGTATATGAAGCATATTTAATTTCAGATTTATGATATTCAATTCATTCAACCATTTACTCATAGGATATAAGTGAAGCACGAGAGTGAATGACAAACTACTCCAAAAAGATATAAGTGAAGATCAATGAGTAGTCAAAAATTTAAATAACTATGTGAAGACTCTCTCATCTAAGAATTTCGGATCTTAAGTACTTTATTCAAACAGAAAAACAAAATAAAATGACATTCCAAGGATAGCACGTATCATGTGGACGAATAAAACTTTAGGCTCAACATAGGCTAATCGATAATTGTTGATGAAGAAAGGTGGGATGCGTAGCATCCCCAAGCTTAGATGCTTGAGACTTCTTGAAATATTTACTTGGGGTGCCTTGGGCATCCCCAAGCTTGAGCTTTTGTATCTCGTTCAATCCTCTCATACCACGGTTTCACCTATTCTCAAAAACTTCATCCACACAAAACTCAAAAAGAACTCGTGAGATAGGTTAGTACACATAAGAACAAATCAACACTTGGGTACTGACAAGACAAGTTGCACAATAATTTCAATCATCATCTACAGTTTACTATCATTTCCACAATTTATATCTACCTATATAGGCTATGGAAACTATCGGATAAGTAGATAATAAAACTGTGACAGCAATCTGTCCAAACAGAACAGTCTGTAGCAATCTATTAAACCAGTGTACTTCTGAAATTCGAAAAATTATTAAAGTTTAGGAAGTGCTAAATAATTTATATTACAATACTGTGTAAAAATTTCAGAAACTTTCCACCTTCCAGTAAAATATGAAAATTCAAATACTACAGCAAAAGTTTCTGTTTTTTACACAGCACACATCAAACATGCAATGCAAGCATCCTAAGGCAATTCTAGGAAATTTTTATTGAAGAACAAGATTATAAATAACACCTAACAGAGAAAAACAAAATAAAATGATGCTCCAAGCAAAACTCGTATTATGTAACGAATAAAAATATAGCTCCAAGTAAGATATACCGATAGTGTTGAAGACGAAAGAGGGGATGCCTTCCGGGGCATCCCCAAGCTTAGGCACTTGAGTCTTACTTGGATATTACCTTGGGGTGCCTTGGGAATCCCTAATCTTATATTCTTGTCACTCCTTATTATCCTCATATCGGTCTCTCACCCAAAACTTGAAAACTTCAATCACACAAAACTTAACGGAACTTTGTGAGAAGGGTTAGTGTAATAAAGATAGATCATTCACTTAGGTACTGTCAAGACAAGATTCATAATTGTTACCACATGATACCTAATGTATTCTACCATTCCCATAATTTATATTACTGAATATAAGCTATGGGAACACTAAAACAAGCAAACTATGCATGCAAAACAGAATCTGTCAAAAACAGAAGAGTCTGTGAAGATCTGTAGTATAGCCATACTTCCCTGTCTCTACAAATTCTGAAAAATTAGTAAAACCAGAAGAATTTGTATATAAAGACTGGGTAAAAATTTCAGATCATTATCACGCTCCAGTAAAAAATGAATATTCCTGTACTGGATTCAAAAGTTTCTGTTTTGGTTCGGCATCAATTCTACTCATCTTGTGAGTCATCCCAAAGGCTTTACTTGGCACTTTATTGAAATAAAAGGCACAAAACATGATTAATACAGTAGCTTAATCATGTGAACACACAAAAACAGAAAGTAAAAGTGTTGGGTTGTCTCCCAACAAACACTTTTCTTGAATGCCGTTTAGCAAGGCATGATGATTTCAATGACGCTCACATAGGAATAATAATTGAAACATGCAAAAAGAGCATCATGAATCTCATGACAAGCACATTTAAGTCTAACCCAATTCCTATGCATAGGTATTTTGTGAGCAAACAATTTATGGGAGCAAGAATCAACTAGCATAGGAAGGCAAAACAAGCATAACTTCAAAACTTTGAACACATAGAGAGGAACCTTGGTATTATTGCAATTCCTACAAGAATATGTTCCTCCCTCATAATAATTTTCAGTAGCATCATGAAGGAATTTCACAACATAACTATCACATAAAGCATTATCTTCATGATCCACAAGCATAGAAAAATTGTCACTCTCCACATAAGCAATTTTCTTCTCATTCATAATAGTGGGAGCAAACTCAACGAAATAACTATCATGGGGTACTTGATAGACAAAACCACTTTGAATATTAAAATCATGATAACAAGTTTCATGGTTGTCATTACTCTTTATGGCATACATTTCATCACAATAATCAACATACATAGGAGGCATGCTATCATCATAACAAATTTGCTCATGAAAACTTGGGGGACTAAAAATACCATCTTCATCAAACATAGCATCCCCAAGCTTGTGGGTTTGCATATCATTAGCATGATGGATATTCAGAGAATTCAGACTAGCAATATTGCAATCATGCTCATCATTCAAGGAATTCTCATTAAGTATTTTTATAAATTCCTCCTCTACCAATTGAGCACAATTTTCCAAACCATCATTTTCACGAAAGACATTAAAAAGACGAACCAATTGATGCAACTTAAACTCCATTTTTTTGTAGTTTTCTTTTATAAAACCAAACTAGTGAAAAACAAGAAACTAAAAGATTTTAATTGAAAGATCTAAAGATATACCTTCAAGCACTCACCTCCCCGGCAACGGCGCCAGAAAAGAGCTTGATGTCTACTAGGCAACCTTCTTCTTGTAGACTCGTGTTGGGCCTCCAAGCGTATAGTTTTGTAGGACAGTAGCGAATTTCCCTCAAGTGGATGACCTAAAGTTTATCAATCCGTGGTAGGCATAGGATGAAGATGGTCTCTCTCAAACAACCCTACAACCAAATGACAAAGAGTCTCTTGTGTCCCCAACACACCCAATACAATAGTAAATTGTATAGGTGCACTAGTTCGGCGAAGAGATGGTGATACAAGTGTAATATGGATAGTAGATATAGGTTTTTGTAATCTGAAAATATAAAAACAGCAAGGTAGCAAGTAACAAAAGTGAGCAAAAACGGTATTGCAATGCTTGGAAACAAGGCCTAGGGTCCATACTTTCACTAGTGCAAGTTCTCTCAACAATACTGACATCGTTGAATCATATGTAAATCCCTCACGTGCGACAAAGAGTTCACTCCAAAGTCACAAATAGCGGAGAACAAACGAAGAAATTATTGTAGGGTATGAAACCACCTCAAAGTTACCTTTTCCGATCAATCTTATGAGCTATCCCTATAAGTGTCACGAACAGCCCTAGAGTTCATACTAAAATAACACCTTAAGATACACATCAACCAAAACCCTAATGTCACCTAGATACTCCAATGTCACCACGAGTACCCATGGGCTTGATTATACGATATGCATCACACAATTTCAGATTCATCATGTTCAATCCAACACAAAGGACTTCCAAGAGTGCCCCAAAGTTTCTACGGGAGAGTCAAGACGAAAACGTGAGCCAACCCCTATGCATAGATTCCCAAGGTCACGGAACCCGCAAGTTGATCACCAAAACATACATCAAGTGGATTAATAGAACATTCCATTGTCACCACGGATATCCCATCGCAAGACATACATCAAGTGTTCTCAAATCCTTAAAGACTCAATCCGATAAGAAAACTTCAAAGGGAAAACTCAATTCATCACAAGAAGATAGAGAGGGGAAAACTCCATATGATTCATCTATATCAATAAAGCTCACGATACATCAAGATCGTGCCATCTCAAGAACATGAGAGAGAGAGATCAAACACATAGCTACTGGTACATACCATCAGCCCCGAGGGTGAACTACTCCCTGCTCGTCATGGAGACCGCCGGGATGATGAAGATGGCCTCCGGTGATGGTTTCCCCCTCCGGCAGGGTGCCGGAACGGGCTCCCGATTGGTTTTTCGTGGCTATAGAGGCTTGCGGCGGCGGAACTCCCGATCTAGGTTTCTTTCTGGGGGTTACGGGATTTATAGGAATACTTGGCGTTGGAATCAAGTCAGGGGGACTCCCGAGGGGCCCACAAGCCAGGGGGACACGCCCTAGGGGGATGCGCCCCCTAGGCTTGTGGCGGCCTCGGGACTCCTCTCCGGTATCTTTTTGCTCTAGTATTTTTTATATTTTCCAAAAATATTCTCCGTAAATTTTCAGCCCATTCCGAGAACTTTTATTTCTGCACAAAAAATGACACCATGGTAGTTCTGCTGAAAATAGTGTCAGTCCGGGTTAGTTCTAATAAAATCATACCAAAATCATATAAAATTATTGTAAACATGGCATGAATACTTCATAAATTATAGATACGTTGGAGATGTATCAGCATCCCCAAGCTTAATTCCTTCTCGTCCTCGAGTAGGTAAATGATAAAAGAAATAATTTATGAAGTGTGAATGCTAGCAAGTGCACAAGTTTGATCAATGATAATCCCAATCACTTTTTCTAGCATCGATATAAACCATAAACAGTAGCTCATCTCATAAAACTTCTCATGATCAAGTAACAAGCTATTCACATGTTAAAGTATAGACCAGAAAGTTTCTTGAAAACTAACAAACCATATTCCTAGTCATCGAACAATTGCAATTCATCTTATTTTCAGGAAGGGTCTATGTAAGAGCTTTGATTTAGCAAATTCCACATACTCAACTATCATATAGTCTTCCATGATTATTGACACTCAAAGCATATTTTTAGAACAAATAGCATCCATCGAACACAGAGAAAGATAGGGCCGGGGCTTAATGTTTCGCCTCCCAACTTATTTATCATATAGATAATTGTCAACAATAATAATTCATGATCAAATATATTTGTTTGGATAGATATGTCTAGATCATTCCCCAACATATGACGCTTGCCAAGAGAAAAAGGCGAAATATAGGAAGTGGTGAAGATCACCATGACTCTTGCATAAAGGTAAGTACTAGAAAGTAAAAGATAGGCCCTTCGCAGAGGGAAGCAGAGGTTGTCATGCACTTTTTGTTTTTGGATGTGCAAACCCTTAATGCAAAGGAACGTCGCGTTATATTGCCCTTTGTGATAGCAACCTTTATTATGCAGTCTGTCGCTTTTATTTCTTTACCATCACAAGTTCGTACAACGCTTATTTCCCTTCACTATAAAAGACCATACATATTTAGGAGCAATTTTTATTGCTTTTTGCACCGATGACAACTTACTTGAAGGATCTTACTCAATCCATAGGTAGGTATAGTGGACTCTCATGACAAAACTGGTTTAAGGGTGTTTGGATGTACAAGTAGTATTTCTACTTGGTGCGTAAGTTTTGGCTAGTATGAGGTGGAAGCAAGCACCACATGTTGGAGGATCCATAACAATATAACTTCTATACAAATATACCCAAACATAACTCATTAAGTTGTCTTCCTTGTCCAATTTTAACTAATTTTCTCGAGTTTGAAAATAATTAATGAGCACACAATCATAGAAGATGTCCAAGATAGTATATTTATATGTGGAATCTCTCTTCCTTCAATATTCTTTCATGAATTGTTCAAGTGACCAATGCGGTGCTTGCTAACTTTCAATAAATTTTACCACCTATACTTCTCATATGTGAAGTCATTACTCACCATGGGATAAGTATATGAAGCATATTTAATTTCATATTTATGATATTCAATTCATTCAACCATTTACTCATAGGATATAAATGAAGCACGAGAGTGAATGACAAACTACTCCAAAAAGATATAAGTGAAGATCAATGAGTAGTCAAAAATTTAAATAACTGTGTGAAGACTCTCTCATCTAAGAATTTTTGATCTTAAGTACTTTATTCAAACAGAAAAACAAAATAAAATGACATTCCAAGGATAGCACGTATCATGTGGACGAATAAAACTTTAGGCTCAACATAGGCTAACCGATAATTGTTGATGAAGAAAGGTGGGATGCGTAGCATCCCCAAGCTTAGATGCTTGAGACTTCTTGAAATATTTACTTGGGGTGCCTTGGGCATCCCCAAGCTTGAGCTTTTGTATCTCGTTCAATCCTCTCATACCACGGTTTCACCTATTCTCAAAAACTTCATCCACACAAAACTCAAAAAGAACTCGTGAGATAGGTTAGTACACATAAGAACAAATCAACACTTGGGTACTGACAAGACAAGTTGCACAATAATTTCAATCATCATCTACAGTTTACTATCATTTCCACAATTTATATCTACCTATATAGGCTATGGAAACTATCGGATAAGTAGATAATAAAACTGTGACAGCAATCTGTCCAAACAGAACAGTCTGTAGCAATCTATTAAACCAGTGTACTTCTGAAATTCGAAAAATTATTAAAGTTTAGGAAGTGCTAAATAATTTATATGACAATACTGTGTAAAAATTTCAGAAACTTTCCACCTTCCAGTAAAATATGAAAATTCAAATACTACAGCAAAAGTTTCTGTTTTTTACACAGCACACATCAAACATGCAATGCAAGCATCCTAAGGCAATTCTTGGAAATTTTTATTGAAGAACAAGATTATAAATAACACCTAACAGAGAAAAACAAAATAAAATGATGCTCCAAGCAAAACTCGTATTATGTAACGAATAAAAATATAGCTCCACGTAAGATATACCGATAGTGTTGAAGACGAAAGAGGGGATGCCTTCCGGGGCATCCCCAAGCTTAGGCACTTGAGTCTTACTTGGATATTACCTTGGGGTGCCTTGGGAATCCCTAATCTTAGATTCTTGTCACTCCTTATTCTCCTCATATCGGTGTCTCACCCAAAACTTGAAAACGTCAATCACACAAAACTTAACGGAACTTTGTGAGAAGGGTTAGTGTAATAAAGATAGATCATTCACTTAGGTACTGTCAAGACAATATTCATAATTGTTATCACATGATACTTACTGTATTCTACCATTCCCATAATTTATATTACTGAATATAAGCTATGGGAACACTAAAACAAGCAAACTATGCATGCAAAACAGAATCTGTCAAAAACAGAACAGTCTGTGAAGATCTGTAGTATAGCCATACTTCCCTGTCTCTACAAATTCTGAAAAATTAGTAAAACCATAAGAATTTGTATATAAAGACTGGGTAAAAAATTCAGATCATTATCACGCTCCAGTAAAAAATGAATATTCCTGTACTGGATTCAAAAGTTTCTGTTTTGGTTCAGCATCAATTCTACTCATCTTGTGAGTCATCCCAAAGGCTTTACTTGGCACTTTATTGAAATAAAAGGCACAAAACATGATTAATACATTAGCTTAATCATGTGAACACACAAAAACAGAAAGTAAAAGTGTTGGGTTGTCTCCCAACAAACACTTTTCTTGAATGCCGTTTAGCAAGGCCTGATGATTTCAATGACGCTCACATAGGAATAATAATTGAAACATGCAAAAAGAGCATCATGAATCTCATGACAAGCACATTTAAGTCTAACCCACTTCCTATGCATAGGTATTTTGTGAGCAAACAATTTATGGGAGCAAGAATCAACTAGCATAGGAAGGCAAAACAATCATAACTTCAAAACTTTGAACACATAGAGAGGAAACTTGATATTATTGCAATTCCTACAAGAATATGTTCCTCCCTCATAATAATTTTCAGTAGCATCATGAAGGAATTTCACAACATAACTATCACATAAAGCATTATCTTCATGATCCACAAGCATAGAAAATTTGTCACTCTCCACATAAGCAATTTTCTTCTCATTCATAATAGTGGGAGCAAACTCAACGAAATAACTATCATGGGGTACTTGATAGGCAAAACCACTTTGAATATTAAAATCATGATAACAAGTTTCATGGTTGTCATTACTCTTTATGGCATACATTTCATCACAATAATCATCATACATAGGAGGCATGCTATCATCATAACAAATTTGCTCATGAAAACTTGGGGGACTAAAAATATCATCTTCATCAAACATAGCATCCCCAAGCTTGTGGGTTTGCATATCATTAGCATGATGGATATTCAGAGAATTCATACTAGCAATATTGCAATCATGCTCATCATTCAAGGAATTCTCATTAAGTATTTTCATAAATTCCTCCTCTACCAATTGAGCACAATTTTCCAAACCATCATTTTCACGAAAGATATTAAAAAGACGAACCAATTGATGCAACTTAAACTCCATTTTTTTGTAGTTTTCTTTTATAAAACCAAACTAGTGAAAAACAAGAAACTAAAAGATTTTAATTGCAAGATCTAAAGATGTACCTTCAAGCACTCACCTCCCTGGCAACGGCGCCAGAAAAGAGCTTGATGTCTACTAGGCAACCTTCTTCTTGTAGACTCGTGTTGGGCCTCCAAGCGTAGAGTTTTGTAGGACAGTAGCGAATTTCCCTCAAGTGGATGACCTAAAGTTTATCAATCCGTGGGAGGCATAGGATGAAGATGGTCTCTCTCAAACAACCCTGCAACCAAATAACAAAGAGTCTCTTGTGTCCCCAACACACCCAATACAATAGTAAATTGTATAGGTGCACTAGTTCGGCGAAGAGATGGTGATACAAGTGTAATATGGATAGTAGATATAGGTTTTTGTAATCTGAAAATATAAAAACAGCAAGGTAGCAAGTAACAAAAGTGAGCAAAAACGGTATTGCAATGCTTGGAAACAAGGCCTAGGGTCCATACTTTCACTAGTGCAAGTTCTCTCAACAATACTGACATAGTTGAATCATATGTAAATCCCTCACGTGCGACAAAGAGTTCACTCCAAAGTCACAAATAGCGGAGAACAAACGAAGAAATTATTGTAGGGTACGAAACCACCTCAAAGTTACCTTTTGCAATCAATTTTATGAGCTATCCCTATAAGTGTCACGAACAGCCCTAGAGTTCATACTAAAATAACACCTTAAGATACACATCAACCAAAACCCTAATGTCACCTAGATACTCCAATGTCACCACGAGTACCCATGGGCTTGATTATACGATATGCATCACACAATTTCAGATTCATCATGTTCAATCCAACACAAAGAACTTCAAAGAGTGCCCCAAAGTTTCTACCGGAGAGTCAAGACGAAAACGTGTGCCAACCCCTATGCATAGATTCCCAAGGTCACGGAACCCGCAAGTTGATCACCAAAACATACATCAAGTGGATCAATAGAACATTCCATTGTCACCATGGATATCCCATCGCAAGACATACATCAAGTGTTCTCAAATCCTTAAAGACTCAATCCGATAAGAAAACTTCAAAGGGAAAACTCAATTCATCACAAGAAGATAGAGAGGGGAAAACTCCATATGATTCATCTATATCAATAAAGCTCACGATACATCAAGATCGTGCCATCTCAAGAACATGAGAGAGAGAGAGAGAGATCAAACACATAGCTACTGGTAAATACCCTCAGCCCCGAGGGTGAACTACTCCCTGCTCGTCATGGAGACCGCCGGGATGATGAAGATGGCCTCCAGTGATGGTTTGCCCCTCCGGCAGGGTGCCGGAACGGGCTCCCGATTCGTTTTTCGTGGCTATAGAGGCTTGCGGCGGCGGAACTCCCGATCTAGGTTTCTTTCTGGGGGTTACGGGATTTATAGGAATACTTGGCGTTGGAATCAAGTCAGGGGGACTCCCGAGGGGCCCACAAGCCAGGGGGGCGCGCCCTAGGGGGATGCGCCCCCTAGGCTTGTGGCGGCCTCGGGACTCCTCTCCGGTATCTTTTTGCTCTAGTATTTTTTATATTTTCCAAAAATATTCTCCGTAAATTTTCAGCCCATTCCGAGAACTTTTATTTCTGCACAAAAAATGACACCATGGTAGTTCTGCTGAAAATAGTGTCAGTCCGGGTTAGTTCTAATAAAATCATATAAAATTATTGTAAACATGGCATGAATACTTCATAAATTATAGATACATTGGATATGTATCAGCATCCCCAAGCTTAATTCCTTCTCGTCCTCGAGTAGGTAAATGATAAAAGAAATAATTTATGAAGTGTGAATGCTAGCAAGTGCACAAGTTTGATCAATGATAATCCCAATCACTTTTTCTAGCATCAATATAAACCATAAATAGTAGCTCATCTCATAAAACTTCTCATGATCAAGTAACAAGCTATTCACATGTTAAAGTATAGACCAGAAAGTTTCTTGAAAACTAACAAACCATATTCCTAGTCATCGAACAATTGCAATTCATCTTATTTTCAGGAAGGGTCTATGTAAGAGCTTTGATTTAGCAAATTCCACATACTCAACTATCATATAGTCTTCCATGATTATTGACACTCAAAGCATATTTTTAGAACAAATAGCATCCATCGAACACAGAGAAAGATAGGGGCTTAATGTTTCGCCTCCCAACTTATTTATCATATAGATAATTGTCAACAATAATAATTCATGATCAAATATATTTGTTTGGATATATATGTCTAGATCATTCCCCAACATATGACGCTTGCCAAGAGAAAAAGGCGAAATATAGGAAGTGGTGAAGATCACCATGACTCTTGCATAAAGGTAAGTACTAGAAAGTAAAAGATAGGCCCTTCGCAGAGGGAAGCAGAGGTTGTCATGCACTTTTTGTTTTTGGATGTGCAAACCCTTAATGCAAAGGAACGTCGCGTTGTATTGCCCTTTGTGATAGCAACCTTTATTATGCAGTCTGTCGCTTTTATTTCTTTACCATCACAAGTTCGTACAACGCTTATTTCCCTTCACTATAAAAGACCATACATATTTAGGAGCAATTTTTATTGCTTTTTGCACCGATGACAACTTACTTGAAGGATCTTACTCAATCCATAGGTAGGTATAGTGGACTCTCATGACAAAACTGGTTTAAGGGTGTTTGGATGTACAAGTAGTATTTCTACTTGGTGCGTAAGTTTTGGCTAGTATGAGGTGGAAGCAAGCACCACATGTTGGAGGATCCATAACAATATAACTTCTATACAAATATACCCAAACATAACTCATTAAGTTGTCTTCCTTGTACAATTTTAACTAATTTTCTCGAGTTTGAAAATCATTAATGAGCACACAATCATAGAACATGTCCAAGATAGTATATTTATATGTGGAATCTCTCTTCCTTCAATATTCTTTCATGAATTGTTCAAGTGACCAATGCGGTGTTTGCTAACTTTCAATAAATTTTACCACCTATACTTCTCATATGTGAAGTCATTACTCACCATGGGATAAGTATATGAAGCATATTTAATTTCAGATTTATGATATTCAATTCATTCAATCATTTACTCATAGGATATAAGTGAAGCACGAGAGTGAATGACAAACTACTCCAAAAAGATATAAGTGAAGATCAATGAGTAGTCAAAAATTTAAATAACTATGTGAAGACTCTCTCATCTAAGAATTTCGGATCTTAAGTACTCTATTCAAACAGAAAAACAAAATAAAATGACATTCCAAGGATAGCACGTATCATGTGGACGAATAAAACTTTAGGCTCAACATAGGCTAACCGATAATTGTTGATGAAGAAAGGTGGGATGCGTAGCATCCCCAAGCTTAGATGCTTGAGACTTCTTGAAATATTTACTTGGGGTGCCTTGGGCATCCCCAAGCTTGAGCTTTTGTATCTCGTTCAATCCTCTCATACCACGGTTTCACCTATTCTCAAAAACTTCATCCACACAAAACTCAAAAAGAACTCGTGAGATAGGTTAGTACACATAAGAACAAATCAACACTTGGGTACTTACAAGACAAGTTGCACAATAATTTCAATCATCATCTACAGTTTACTATCATTTCCACGATTTATATATACCTATATAGGCTATGGAAACTATCGGATAAGTAGATAATAAAACTGTGACAGCAATCTGTCCAAACAGAACAGTCTGTAGCAATCTATTAAACCAGTGTACTTCTGAAATTCGAAAAATTATTAAAGTTTAGGAAGTGCTAAATAATTTATATGAAAATACTGTGTAAAAAATTTCAGAAACTTTCCACCTTCCAGTAAAATATGAAAATTCAAATACTACAGCAAAAGTTTCTGTTTTTTACACAGCACACATCAAACATGCAATGCAAGCATCCTAAGGCAATTCTTGGAACTTTTTATTGAAGAACAAGATTATAAATAACACCTAACAGAGAAAAACAAAATAAAATGATGCTCCAAGCAAAACTCGTATTATGTAACGAATAAAAATATAGCTCCAAGTAAGATATACCGATAGTGTTGAAGACGAAAGAGGGGATGCCTTCCGGGGCATCCCCAAGCTTAGGCACTTGAGTCTTACTTGGATATTACCTTGGGGTGCCTTGGGAATCCCTAATCTTAGATTCTTGTCACTCCTTATTCTCCTCATATCGGTGTCTCACCCAAAACTTGAAAACGTCAATCACACAAAACTTAACAGAACTTAGTGAGAAGGGTTAGTGTAATAAAGATAGATCATTCACTTAGGTACTGTCAAGACAAGATTCATAATTGTTACCACATGATACCTACTGTATTCTACCATTCCCATAATTTATATTACTAAATATAAGCTATGGGAACACTAAAACAAGCAACCTATGCATGCAAAACAGAATCTGTCAAAAACAGAACAGTCTGTGAAGATCTGTAGTATAGCCATACTTCCCTGTCTCTACAAATTCTGAAAAATTAGTAAAACCAGAAGAATTTGTATATAAAGACTGGGTAAAAATTTCAGATCATTATCACGCTCCAGTAAAAAATGAATATTCCTGTACTGGATTCAAAAGTTTCTGTTTTCGTTCAGCATCAATTCTACTCATCTTGTGAGTCATCCCAAAGGCTTTACTTGGCACTTTATTGAAATAAAAGGCACAAAACATGATTAATACAGTAGCTTAATCATGTGAACACACAAAAACAGAAAGTAAAAGTGTTGGGTTGTCTCCCAACAAACACTTTTCTTGAATGCCGTTTAGCAAGGCATGATGATTTCAATGACGCTCACATAGGAATAATAATTGAAACATGCAAAAAGAACATCATGAATCTCATGACAAGCACATTTAAGTCTAACCCACTTCCTATGCATAGGTATTTTGTGAGCAAACAATTTATGGGAGCAAGAATCAACTAGCATAGGAAGGCAAAACAAGCATAACTTCAAAACTTTGAACACATAGAGAGGAAACTTGATATTATTGCAATTCCTACAAGAATATGTTCCTCCCTCATAATAATTTTCAGTAGCATCATGAAGGAATTTCACAACATAACTATCACATAAAGCATTATCTTCATGATCCACAAGCATAGAAAATTTGTCACTCTCCACATAAGCAATTTTCTTCTCATTCATAATAGTGGGAGCAAACTCAACGAAATAACTATCATGGGGTACTTGATAGACAAAACCACTTTGAATATTAAAATCATGATAACAAGTTTCATGGTTGTCATTACTCTTTATGGCATACATTTCATCACAATAATCATCATACATAGGAGGCATGCTATCATCATAACAAATTTGCTCATGAAAACTTGGGGGACTAAAAATATCATCTTCATCAAACATAGCATCCCCAAGCTTGTGGGTTTGAATATCATTAGCATGATGGATATTCAGAGAATTCATACTAGCAATATTGCAATCATGCTCATCATTCAAGGAATTCTCATTAAGTATTTTCATAAATTCCTCCTCTACCAATTGAGCACAATTTTCCAAACCATCATTTTCACGAAAGACATTAAAAAGACGAACCAATTGATGCAACTTAAACTCCATTTTTTTGTAGTTTTCTTTTATAAAACCAAACTAGTGAAAAACAAGAAACTAAAAGATTTTAATTGCAATATCTAAAGATATACCTTCAAGCACTCACCTCCCCGGCAACGGCGCCAGAAAAGAGCTTGATGTCTACTAGGAAACCTTCTTCTTGTAGACTCGTGTTGGGCCTCCAAGCGTAGAGTTTTGTAGGACAGTAGCGAATTTCCCTCAAGTGGATGACCTAAAGTTTATCAATCCGTGGGAGGCATAGGATGAAGATGGTCTCTCTCAAACAACCCTGCAACCAAATAACAAAGAGTCTCTTGTGTCCCCAACACACCCAATACAATAGTAAATTGTATAGGGTCACTAGTTCGGCGAAGAGATGGTGATACAAGTGTAATATAGATAGTAGATATAGGTTTTTGTAATCTGAAAATATAAAAACAGAAAGGTAGCAAGTAACAAAAGTGAGCAAAAACGGTATTGCAATGCTTGGAAACAAGGCCTAGGGTCCATACTTTCACTAGTGCAAGTTCTCTCAAAAATACTGACATAGTTGAATCATATGTAAATCCCTCACGTGCGACAAAGAGTTCACACCAAAGTCACAAATAGCGGAGAACAAACGAAGAAATTATTGTAGGGTACGAAACCACCTCAAAGTTACCTTTTCCGATCAATCTTATGAGCTATCCCTATAAGTGTCACGAACAGCCCTAGAGTTCATACTAAAATAACACCTTAAGATACACATCAACCAAAACCCTAATGTCACCTAGATACTCCAATGTCACCACGAGTACCCGTGGGCTTGATTATACGATATGCATCACACAATTTCAGATTCATCATGTTCAATCCAACACAAAGAACTTCAAAGAGTGCCCCAAAGTTTCTACCGGAGAGTCAAGACGAAAACGTGTGCCAACCCCTATGCATAGATTCCCAAGGTCACGGAACCCGCAAGTTGATCACCAAAATATACATTAAGTGGATCAATAGAACATCCCATTGTCACCACGGATATCCCATCGCAAGACATACATCAAGTGTTCTCAAATCCTTAAAGACTCAATCCGATAAGAAAACTTCAAAGGGAAAACTCAATTCATCACAAGAAGATAGAGAGGGGAAAACTCCATGTGATTCATCTATATCAATAAAGCTTGAGATACATCAAGATCGTGCCATCTCAAGAACACGAGAGAGAGAGATCAAACACATAGCTACTGGTACATACCCTCAGCCCCGAGGGTGAACTACTCCCTCCTCGTCATGGAGACCGCCGGGATGATGAAGATGGCCTCCGGTGATGGTTTCCCCCTCCGGCAGCGTGCCGGAACGGGCTCCCGATTTGTTTTTCGTGGCTATAGAGGCTTGCGGCGACGGAACTCCCGATCTAGGTTTCTTTCTGGGGGTTACGGGATTTATAGGAATACTTGGCATTGGAATCAAGTCAGGGGGACTCCCGAGGGGCCCACAAGCCAGGGGGCGCGCATCCCCCTAGGCTTGTGGTGGCCTCGGGACTCCTCTCCAGTATATTTTTGCTCCAGTATTTTTTATATTTTCCAAAAATATTCTCCGTAAATTTTCAGCTCATTCCGAGAACTTTTATTTCTGCACAAAAAATGACACCATGGTAGTTCTGCTGAAAACCGCGTCAGTCCGGGTTAGTTCTATTAAAATCATACCAAAATCATATAAAATTATTGTAAACATGGCATGAATACTTCATAAATTATAGATACGTTGGAGACGTATCAAGAGGGAAGTGGATTGGAGGAAGAGGAGCAGCGGCAAGGCAGATGAGTTGTGGCAAAGATTCGGGTGAGAAGCGCTCGATAATGATAAAAAGGGAGGCGAGAGGAGGGAGGAGAGTCGTTTATAATGCCCCTTGAGGTCACCACTAAATTTTTAGCAAGGTGTCCGGTCAATGGTGTGTCATCCCTCATGGGCCGAACTTGGCAACCGATCTATGATGGCGATCTATCAGTGGTATGGCCACCTAAGCAAAAGGGTGAACTACAATCATTGGCCAGTCATCTAGTGGTCCGTCGGTGTTGAGTAACCTACATAGCCATCGATGTTTCAGTATACTTATCGATCGTTGTTATCTTGTCAGTGCGACTGTCGCCATTGAAAAATGGTCACTAACCAGTTAGTGTTGATGCGTCAACCGTAACGTTATTTGTAATAGTGATCCTTCTCAACAGTCAAAAGTACATCTAGATAGTAGTTTGCCAAATGTGGCAAGTTATGTCGTGTATGGACTAATGGCATGAGAAAATAGACAAGCAACCATTAAATATGGACAAGTATATTTTTATGAACAAAGAACAAATGAGCAATAAAGCATGTGCAAATTATGAAACAAGTGAAAAAAATATTTTTTTAGTTTTCCTAACTTGGTACCTAATTAAACTATATGATATACGGAACATTGTTGCGGAGTCGGTCGCAGTATATTTCAATATAATTTGGTTTTTGAAACATGAATATATGAATACTTGCTATATGAATTAAACCTAAAAATAATATCATATATTGTATTTGATCATTGTATATTTTAAAAATAGCTATGAATAATATGAGAAGAATAATATAGTGAAAAAAATTTCCCAAGCGTGTTGTGGTGGTCTTTTGATAAGATGACACTAGTAGAAAACATGGCTTTGGTTGAGGCCAGGATAAGGGCATTAATCTCTGTTCACTTACGAACCGGGACCAAAGGGTGCATCTGTCCCGGTTCGTGAGGCCAGGGCACCGGCCGGGCCTCGGGGGCCATTGGTCCCGGTTCGTCTGACACTTTTGGTCCCGGTTCTAGACACGAACCGGGACCAATGGGCCTCGCTCCTGGCCCAGCACCTTTAGTCCCGGTTGGTGGCTCGAACCGGGACCAAAGGTCAGTCTTCTGTCCCGGTTCTAGCCACCAACCGGGACTAAAGATAAGCCTATATATACCCCCACCCCTGCCCGCTCACTCTGTTTTTTGGCCGGCCGGTGTGTGCAGGTGTGTGTTGTTCTAGCTCTCACCTCCTATGCACATGAGGTGTTCGATGAAATGCCCGAGCCACACTTAAGCTTTCTCCTCTCCAAGATCGACCTCCAAGCTCCATTTTCCTCAAGATTTGTCTAGGTTTGGCGGTTCGTCCTGTCCCGTCCCCGTCCTCACCGCCGTCGATCGCCCGCGCCGATCTCGTCGCCGGCACCACCGTGGTGAGCCTCTTGTTCTTATATTCTTTCTAAAAGAAAAAAAATATTACTTGTATGATTTAGATAGATACTTGTACAATTTTCTTACTTTTTTATTGTTTGTTATTATATAGTGCCATGGTTTTGGTATCCGCCCCCGTCGGCCCTCGTCCTCTCTATGATTTGGATGTGGTATATTATCTTTTATAACTATTTGTTTCATTTAGTGTTTATGACAATTATGCCGACCAACATGACATAGATGTTTTTATCTAGGAGGTATGTGAACCGGAAATTCGAACCGACCCTCTTGTCGAGAGGTTAAATTTAGTTGAAAAAGAAAACAATTACTTGAAGAAAAAATTGAAAAGAATTGAGGAGGAGAAGATGGAATTGGAGTTGCATGTTGCTGATGTCGTCGAAGATCACAAGATCAAGATGGATGCAATGCGCTTGAAGATTAGAAAGATTAGAAAATATGCCATTCATACCGAGGCTTGGTATCATTATGCTGTTGGATCAATTGGTACCTTAGTTGCGGTTATGATTGCATTTGTTGTTGCATTTAAATGTTTTACATAGTTTCAATGTATGTTTTAATTAGATGCTCTAGATAGCTATATGTTGTTCAATGAGAACTATGTATGAACTTTATGTATTTATTTTGGTCACTACTGTACTTTGGTTTTAATGTGATGATGAACTTCTATTAATTTTCTCACTTCCCTATTCATGATGTTCTGTAATGGTTTTTGATACACTTAATTATATAATGCACGCCGATGAACCGGCAATGGATGTACGGTGACCGATGCACCTCCGAGTACATTAAGGGCCAGCATAATTTTCTCGAAGTGGCTGAGGCAAACAAGCAGAATGGTTTTATGTATTGTCCATGTACTATCTGTGGAAATACAAAGGATTACTCTAACTCGAAAACCCTTCATGTCCACCTGCTTGAGAAGGGTTTCATGCCACACTATAATGTTTGGACCAAGCACGGAGAAAGAGGGGTTATGATGGAAGACAACGAAGAAGAAGAGGATGATGACAACTATCCACCCGCTGAATACGGTGATGCTGCAATGGAGGAAGCTGAAGATCAAGAGAAACCAGATGATGTGCGCGATGATGATCTTCGTCGGGTCATTGTTGATGCAAAGAGACAATGCCAAAGTGAAAGGAGAAGTTGAAGTTTGATCGCATGTTAGAGGATCACAAAAAAGGGTTGTACCCAAATTGCGAAGATGACAACACAAGGCTCGGTACCACACTGGAATTTCTGCAATGGAAGGAAGACAATGGTGTATCTGACAAGGGATTTGGTTCGCTACTGAAAATAATGAAGAAGAAGCTTCCAAAGAATAACGAATTGCCCGACAGTACGTACGAAGCAAAGAAGATTCTATGCCCTCTAGGATTGGAGGCGCAGAAGATACATGCATGCCCTAATGAGTGCATCCTCTACCGCGGTGCGTACAAGGATTTGAACGCATGCCCGGTATGATGTGCATTGCCGTATAAGATCAGACGAGATGACCCTGGTGATGTTGAGGGCCAGCGCAACGGGAAGAGGGGTCCTGCCAAGGTGATGTGGTATGCTCCTATAATACCACGGTTGAAACATTTGTTCAGAAACAAAGAGCATGCCAAGTTGATGCGATGGCACAAGGAAGACCGTAAGAAAGACGGGAAGTTGAGAGCACCCACTGATGGGTCGCAGTCGAGAAAGATCGAGAGAAAGTGGGGGGACTTTACAGGTGACCCAAGGAACGTATGGTTTGGTTTAAGTGTAGATGGAGTTAGTCCTTTTGGGGAGCAGAGCAGCAAGCATATCACATGGCCTGTGACTCTATGTATGTATAACCTTCCTCCTTGGTTGTGCATGAAGTGGAAGTTCATTATGATGCCAGTGCTCATCCAAGGCCCTAAGCAACCCGGCAATGACATTGATGTGTACCTAAGGCCATTAGTTGATGAACTTTTACAATTGTGGAATAAAAAAGGTGTACGTGTGTGGGATGAGAACGAACAGGAGGAATTTGACCTATATGCATTGCTGTTTGTAACGATCAATGATTGGCCTGCTCTCAGTAACCTTTCAGGATAGACAAACAAGGGATACCACGCATGCACGCACTGTTTAGATGACACCGAAAGTATATATTTGGACAAATGCAGGAAGAATGTGTACCTGGGGCATCATCGATTTCTTCCGACCAACCAACAATGTCGAAAGAAAGGAAAGCATTTCAAAGGTGAGGCAGATCACCGGAAGAAGCCCGCCCTCCATACTGTTGATCACATACTTGATATGGTCAATGATTTACAAGTAATCTTTGGAAAGGGTCCTGGCGGACTATCTGTTCCAAATGACGCTGAGGGACGCGCACCCATGTGGAAGAAGAAATCTATATTTTGGGACCTACCCTATTGGAAAGACCTAGAGGTCCGCTCTGCAATCGACGTGATGCACATGACGAAGAATCTTTGCGTGAACCTGCTAGGCTTCTTGGGAGTGTATGGGAAGACAAAAGATACACCGGAGGCATGGGAGGACTAGCAACGTGTGCACAAAAAAGACGACATGCATCCAAAGCAGTATGAACGTCCTGCCAGCTACGCTCTTACCATAGAAGAGAAGGAAATCTTCTTTGAATGCCTGCTCAGTATGAAGGTCCCGTCTGGCTTCTCGTCGAATATAAAGGGAATAATAAATATGGCAGAGAAAAAGTTCCAGAACCTAAAGTCTCATGACTGCCTCGTGATTATGACGTAACTGCTTCTGGTTGCATTGAGGGGGCTTCTATCGGAAAACGTTCGATTAGCCATTGTGAAGCTATGTGCATTCCTCAATGCAATCTCTCAGAAGGTAATCGATCCAGAAATCCTACCAAGGTTATGGAATGATTTGGTGCAATGTCTTGTCAGTTTCGAGTTGGTGTTCCCACCATCCTTCTTCAATATCATGACGCACGTCCTAGTTCATCTAGTCGACGATATAGCCATTATGGGTCCTGTATTTCTACACAATATGTTCCCCTTTGAGAGGTTCATCGGAGTATTAATTAAAGAAATATGTTCGTAACAGTGCTAGGCCAGAAGGAAGCATCTCCGCGGGCCATCAAATAGAGGAGGTCAATGGGTTTTGTGTTGACTTCATTCCTGACCTTAAGCCGATTGGTCTCCCTCAATCGCGGTATGAGGGGAGACTGACTGGAAAAGCCATGCTAGGACCGGACTCAATAATATGTAGGGATGGGCATTCTTGGTCTCAAGCACACTACACAGTTCTACAGAATTCTACCTTGGTGACCCCGTATGTCAATGAACACAAGAATATTCTGTGCTCCAAACACCCGGAGCAGTGTGACGATTGGATTACATGTGAACACATCAGGACTTTGGGCAGTTGGTTGCAAACACATCTCATGGGTAACACCATTGCTGCAGATGAGTTGTACTCATTGGCCAGGGGACCATCTTCGACTGTATTGACTTACAAAGGGTACGAAATAAATGGGAATACATTTTACACGATCGCCCAAGATCAAAAGAGCACCAACCAAAACAGTGGTGTCCGCTTTGATGCAGCAACCAATAGGGGAAAGGACACATATTATGGTTACATAGTGGACATATAGGAACTTGACTATGGACATGATTTTAAGGTCCCTTTGTTTCGGTGCAAATGGGTCAATCTGTCAGGAGGCGGGGTACAGGTAGACCCGCAGTACAGAATGACAACAGTGGATCTGAACAATCTTGGGTACACAGATGTACCATTCGTCCTAGCCAATGATGTGGCGCAGGTTTTCTATGTGAAGGACATGTCTACCAAACCGAGAAAAAGAAAAGATAAGGAAGCGAATACATCATACGATGAGCCAAAGCGCCACATAGTTCTTTCAGGGAAAAGAGATATCGTGGGAGTGGAGGGCAAGATAGACATGTCTGAAGATTATGAAAAGTTTCATGAAATTCCTACCTTCAAAGTGAAGGCTGACCCAAGCACCCTGTTAAACGATGAAGATTATCCATGGTTACGGCGCAATAAGCAAGGAACACACGCGAAAAAAAGTGAAGACTTTCTCTCCACAACTATTCTGATGATGGCTTTGATCTAGAATATCACTGCAGTTACATGTCAAGAAATGAAATGCCTTTTGTAACAGATGAGTTTTCGTCTGAAACCCTGATACTTCGAAATAGATTATCCATTTTGTACACGAAGTGCATGCAGTTTTTGCCGTAACCCTCTCAATTTTTTAGCTAATGCTATGTGGGTGAAATGATGATATCATGCCAAATTTCAACCATTTCAGAGTTCATTTACAGTGCTTTTCAATTCAGGGTCATTTTAGCTCAAAATAAATAATGAAATGCATGAAAAATAGCAAATGAAGTCAGAAAATGGTTGAAAAGTGACGATGTAGCTTTGAATGGTGCATATTGAATGCAGAAAAAGTCTTGAGTTCAAATATGTTTAAAAAAATTGAAATCCCTTTGTAATAGACGAGTTTTCGTCCGAAACCCTGATACTTCGAAAGAGATTGTCCAGTTTGTACACGAAGTGCATCCAGTTTTTCCTGTAACCCTCTCAACTTTTTAGCACATGCTATGTGGGTGAAATTATGATACCATGCCAACTTTCAACCATTTCAGAGTTCATTTGCAGTGTTTTTCAATTCAGGGTCATTTTAGCTCAAAATAAATAATGAAATGCATGAAAAATAGCAAATGAAGTCAGAAAAGGTTTGAAAAGTGATGATGTGGCTTTGAATGGTGCATATTGAATGCAGAAAAAGTCTTGAGTTAAAATATGTTTAAAAAATTGAAATCCCTTTGTAATAGACGTGTTTTCGTCCGATCAAAGTTATTTAACTTAATATTATATAAAATTTATGCAACTAAAATTATCAAAGTTATTTTTTTAAAAAACTTTAATAGCAAAAAGAATATTTATAAAGTATTTTTTGTTAAGAACTTTTAATATGCAAAAAAATAACATAAAAAAATAGCAAAAGGGAAAATAGATGCGAATTTATAGAGAAAATTCAACCTAAATTCAAAGTGCTAGTTAAAGCCAACTAGCACTTTGAATTTAGATTGAATTTTCTCTATAAATTCGCATCTATTTTCACTTTAGTAACAGCGACATAGTAGGCACATGTTCGGTTTGAGAGAGGCTTGTGCTGCCTCTCTCACAGCGGGGCTTATAAGCTGGTCGTCGTGCTCCTCAACTAGCGAGGTGGGACTAAACATCCAACCGCACCGTGGCTGTGCCAGGCACAGGCCTTTAGTCCCGGTTGGTGGCTCGAACCGGGACCAGTGCCACCCTTTCGTCCCGGTTCGAGCCACCAACCGGGACTAAAGCCCCCTTTTAGTCCCGGTTGGTGCCACCAACTGGGACTAAAGGGCTCTGCTTCCCGCCCTTTGGGCTGTTGAAATTGACCTTTAGTCCCGGTTGGTGGCACCAACCGGGACGAAAGGAGGCCTTTCGTCCCGGTTGGAGCCACCAACTGGGACTAAAGGGGGCGCTATGTAATCGGAACTTAGCGGTTTTCAGATTTCATCTGCAGTTGCTCCCGACAACGCCGAGCACATCGACGCCGCCAGGCTGCCCGAGCTCGCCGTCGATGCCCTCGCCGCCCTCTGCCCCGTCGACGCCGTCAGGCTGCTCCACCTCGCCATCGACGCCCTCGCCGATGCCCTCGCCGACGCCCTCGACGCCGCCCCTGCCCCGACGCCGCCCCTGCCCTGCCGCCGCCGCCGCTCGTTGCCATCGCCACCCCGACCCAACGCCGTCGCCGCTCTCCCCGTCGCCGCTCGTCGCCGTCGCGGTCGTCGTCGCTGCTCGTCGCCGTCGCCCAGCCCCGACGCCGCCAGGCTGCCGCTCGACGCTGTCGCGCCGCTCTCCTCGTCAGCCCCCCGGTGAGCTCCCCCGCATCGATATAGATTATTTCCATGTTTTTTTGTATTAATTGTATCTGTAGATGATGTTGATTGATGATAGATGATAGATGATTTTCTGTCGTAATTTTTTCTGTGAGTTGATTTTGTTAAATTATGATGCTTTTCATGTTTTAGTTTTAGTTGTTTTAGTTAATTAAGTGTTTATATTGTTTTAGTTAATTTAGTTGTTTTATGTTTTAGTTGTTTTAGTTCTTTAGTTATTTTATGTTTTAGTTAATTTAGTTTTTTTAGTTGTTTTATGTTTTAGTTGTTTAGTTTTTTTATGTTTTAGTTAATTAAGTGTTCATATTGTTTTAGTTAATTTAGTTGTTTAGTTTTTTTTATGTTTTAGTTGTTTTAGTTGGAAATAATGTAGCATCGTCGGTCGTCGGTGAAGCGATATCGAGGAGTCCCCGACGATCGTCGGTGAGGGAGCGAGAGTCCCCGACGATATCGACGATTTTATATTAGGCAGATATATGATATTTAGATGTTTAAATGTTTAGTTGAATAGCCCGTTGAGTCGACGATGCCCGGCCATCATCCTCGTCGTTGACTCGGTGGCAACAACCTGTTGAGAGGCGCCATATCCGGGATTGGGCTTCGCTGGGCTGGCACTGGGAGGTGCTGCCTTCCGGGGTGCGCAGTGATATCTACTACGCAACCTTCTTCTTGTAGACTCGTGTTGGGCCTCCAAGGGCAGAGTTTTGTAGGACAGTAGCAAATTTCCCTCAAGTGGATGACCTAAGGTTTATCAATCCATGGGAGGCGTAGGATGAAGATGGTCTCTCTCAAACAACCCTGCAATCAAATAATAAAGAGTCTCTTGTGTCCCCAACACACCCAATACAATGGTAAATTATATAGGTGCACTAGTTCGGCGAAGAGATGCTGATACGAGTGTAATATGGATGGTAGATATAAGTTTTTGTAATCTGAAAATATAAAAACAGCAAGGTAGAAAGTAACAAAAGTGAGCAAAAACGGTATTGCAATGCTTGAAAACAAGGCCTAGGGTTCATACTTTCACTAGTGCAAGTTGTCTCAACAATACTAACATAGTTGAATAATATGTAAATCCCTCACGTGCGACAAAGAGTTCACTCCAAAGTCACAAATAGAGGAGAACAAACGAAGAAATTATTGTAGGGTACGAAACCACTTCAAAGTTATCTTTTCCGATCAATCTTATGAGCTATCCCTATAAGTGTCACGAACAGCCCTAGAGTTCGTACTAAAATAACACCTTAAGATACACATCAACCAAAACCCTAATGTCACCACAAGTACCCATGGGCTTAATTATACGATATGCATCACACAATTTCAGATTCATCATGTTCAATCCAACACAAAGAACTTCAAAGAGTGCCCCAAAGTTTCTACCGGAGAGTCAAGACGAAAACATGTGCCAACCCCTATGCATCGATTCCCAAGGTCACGGAACCCGCAAGTTGATCACCAAAACATACATCAAGTGGATCAATAGAACATCCCATTGTCACCACGGATATCCCATCGCAAGACATACATCAAGTGTTCTCAAATCCTTAAAGACTCAATCCGATAAGTAAACTTCAAAGGGAAAACTCAATTCATCATAAGAAGATAGAGAGGGGAAAACTCCATATGATTCATCTATATTAATAAAGCTCGCGGCACATCAAGGTCGTGTCATCTCAAGAACACGAGAGAGAGAGAGAGAGAGATCAAACACATAGCTACTGGTACATACCCTCAGCCCTGTGGTTTAACTACTCCCTCCTCGTCATGGAGATCGCCGGGATGATGAAGATGGCCTCCGGTGATGGTTTCCCCCTCCAGTAGGGTGCCGGAACAGGCTCCCGATTGGTTTTTCGTGGCTCTGGAGGCTTGCGGCGGCGGAACTCCCGATCTAGGTTTGTTTCTGGGGGTTTCTCTATTTATAGGAATTTTTGGCGGCGGAAACGAGTCCAGAGGGCCACGAGGAAGTCACAAGCCAGGGGGGCGCGCCCTAGGGGGGGCGCCCCCCAGGCTTGTGGCCTCCTTAGTCACTTCCTGGCCCAGCTTTTTGCTCCAGTATGTTTTATATTTTCCAAAAATATTCTCCATAAATTTTCAGCTCATTTCGAGAACTTTTATTTCTACACAAAAACAACACCACGGTAGTTCTGCTGAAAACAGCGTCAGTCCGGGTTAGTTCTAATAAAATCATATATAATTATTGTAAACATGGCATGAATACTTCATAAATTATAGATACGTTGGAGACGTATCAGCATCCCCAAGCTTAATTCCTGCTCGTCCTCGAGTAGGTAAATGATAAAAGAAATAATTTATGAAGTGTGGATGCTAGCAAACATTTTCATCATATTCTATTCTTCTTTGTATAGCATGGACATTTGGACTTATAAATGATTCAAAGCAATAGTCTAGTTTTAACATAATGACTTCAATACTCAAGCATGTCAACAAGCAACCATGTCTTTCAAAATATCAACACTAAAGAAAGTTATCCCTAGCCCATCATGCTCAATCATTGATCCATTCATGAAACACACTCAAATATTAGTTATGCCCAATGCTCAAGTATGATCATAGTGCCCCCTAGTTGGTGCTTATAAGAGGAGATGGAGACTCAAAGCAAAAATAAAAATTGCATAAAGGATAGGCCCTTCACAGAGGGAAGTAGGGATTTGTAGAGGTGCCAGAGCTCAAGGTTTAAATTGAGAGAGAAAAATATTTTGAGTGGCATGCTTTTCCTGTCAACGAAAACGACAAAGTAGCTCACAATACTTTCCATGCTAGATACATTATAGGCGGTTCCCAAACAGAATAGTAAAGTTTTTACTCCCCCTCCACCAATCAATCACATTCCACGGGGAGCCGAATCCACGGGTACCGTCCATACCAACAACATTCCTGGGGGAGTTTTGTTTCATTATTTTTTTTGATTTGAGTTTTGAGCATGGGACTGGGCATCCCGAATACCAGCCACTTTCTCGTGAATGATAGTGAATCAACACATATCGTGAGAATAACACACCTAGCATGGAAAAATATTGGATACTCCCCACCGTTTCATGAGCGGTACGGGCACACAAAAGAGAAAATTTATTTTGAAAATTTAGAGATGGCACATACAAATTTGCTTGGAACGACATGGAAATACCGCATATAGGTAGGTATGGTGGACTCATAAGGCAAAACTTGGTTTAAGGATTTTGGATACACAAGTAGTATTTCTACTTAGTACAAATGAAGGCTAGCAAATAGATTGGGAAGCAACCAAACCAAGGAACGAAAATTCACATAAGTGAGCATTGAGTCATAACTAACACCGAATAATGCACCACAAGTAGGATATAACTTCATTGCATAACTATTGACTTTCGTACATGCATAGGGAATCACAAACCTTAACACCAATATTCCTACTAAGCATAATTACTTACTAACATGACTCACATATTACTATCATCATGTTTCAAAACTATTACAAAGAGTCAAGTTTAATTTGTCCCATGATCTTCATGAAAGTTTTTATTATATCCTCCTTGGATATCTATCACTTTGGGACTAGTTTCATATATTGCCATTGCTTTTTCGACAAGCTCAAACAAATTTAAATGAAGCACATGAGCATAAAGATTTCATCCCTCAAAAAGGTATAAGTGAAGCATGAGAGGAAATGACAAGCTACTCACAAAAGATATAAGAGAAGATCAATGAGTAGTCAAACAATTAAGGAGCTACGTGAGGACTCTCTCTCCCTCAATAAATATTTTCAGATCTGAGTATTTTATTCAACAGCAAGCAAAAGAAAAATAGCACTCCAATAATAGCACGCATCATGTAAACGAATAAAAATTTAGGCTCAACATAGGCTAATCGATAATTGTTGATGAAGAGAGGTGGGATGCGTAGCATCCCCAAGCTTAGATGCTTGAGACTTCTTGAAATATTTACTTGGGGTGCCTTGGGCATCCCCAAGCTTGAGCTTTTGTATCTCGTTCAATCCTCTCATATCCCGGTTTCACCTATTCTCAAAAGCTTCATCCACACAAAACTTTGAAAAGAACTCGTGAGATAGGTTAGTACACATAATAATAAATCAACACTTCATGTACTGCCAAGACAAGTTGCATAATAATTTTCAAACATTAGGTACTGTATACTATCATTTCCACAATTTATATCTACCAATATAGGCTATGGAAACTATAGGATAAGTAGATAACAAAACTATGACAGCAATCTGTCCAAACAGAACAGTCTTTAGCAATCTATTAAACCAGTATACTTATGTAACTCAAAAAATTATGAAAATTTAGGACATGCTAAATAATTTATATGACAACACTGTGTAAAAATTGCAGAAACTTTCAACATTCCAGTAAAACATGAAAATTCAAACACTACAGCCAAAGTTTCTGTTTTTACACAGCACTCATCAAAACATGCAATGCAAACATCCTAAGGCAATTCTTGGAACTTTTTATTGAAAAATAAGATTATAAATAACACCTAACAGAAAACAAGAAAATAAAATGATGCTCCAAGCAAAACTCCTATTATGTGACGAATAAAAATATAGCTCCAAGTAAGATATACCAATAGTGTTGAAGACGAAAGAGGGGATGCCTCCCGGGGCATCCCCAAGCTTAGGCGCTTGAGTATTCCTTGGATATTACCTTGGGGGTGCCTTGGGAATCTCCAAGCTTAGGTTCTTGTCACTCCTTATTCTCCTCATATCGGTGTCTCACCCAAAACTTGAAAACCTCAATCACACAAAACTTAACGGAACTTTGTGAGATGGGTTAGTATAATAAACGAAGATGATTCACTTAGGTACTGTCAAGACAAGATTCATAATTGTTCTCACATAATACCTACTGTATTATATCATTCCCATAATTTATATCACTGAATATAAGCTATGGAAACACTAAAACAAGTAAACTATGCATGCAAAACAGAATCTGTCAAAAACAGAACAGTCTGTGAAGATCTGTAGTATAACCATTCTTCCCTGTCTCTAAAAATTCTGAAACATTAGGACAATCTAGGCAATTTGTATATCAATCATGTGTAAACAATTCATATCAAAAGCACATTACAGTGAATTTACAAAATTCCTGGACTGAGAGCAAAAGTTTCTGGTTTTGCACAGAATCAAGTCAACTATCATCCACACTATCCCAAAGGCTTTACTTGGCACTTTACTGAAACAAAAGCTATAAAACATGATTATACAGTAGCTTAATCATGTGGACACACAAAAACAGAAAGTAAAAGTGTTGGGTTGTCTCCCAACAAGCGGTTTGCTTTAATGCCTTTTTAGCTAGGCATGATGATTTCAATGATGCTCACATAATAGATAAGAATTGAAACATGTAAGAGAGCATCATGAATCTCATGACAAGCATATTTAAGTCTAACCCACTTCCTATGCATAGGGATTTTGTGAGCAACCAATTTATGGGAACAAGAATCATCTAGCATAGGAAGGCAAAACAAGTGCAACTTCAATACTTTGAACACATAGAGAGGAAACTTGATATTATTGCAATATGTAGAAGCATAAGATCCTCTCTCATAATAATTTTCAGTAGCATCATGAAGGAATTTCACAATATAACCAGCACATAAATCATTCTTTTCATGATCTACAAGCATAGAAATTTTATCACTCTCCACATAAGCAATTTTCTTCTCATTCATAATAGTGGGAGCAAACTCAACAAAATAACTATCATGATATACTTGATTGACATAACCACTTTGAATATTAAAACCATGATGACAAGTTTCATGGTTACTATCACTCTTTATAGCGTACGTGTCATCACAATAATCATCATAGATAGGAGGCATGCCATCATCATAATAGTTTTTCTCATCAAAACTTGGGGGAGTAAAAATATCATATTCATCAAACATAGCATCCCCAAGCTTGTGGCTTTGCATATAATTAGCATCATGATTATTCAGAGAATTCATACTAACAATATTTCTATCATGCTCATCATTCAAAGATTTAGTGCCAAACATTTTAATAACTTCTTCTTCTAACACTTGAGCACAATTTTCCTTTCCGTCATTTTCATGAAAGACATTAAAAAGATGAAGCACATGAGGCAACCTCAATTCCATTTTTTGTAGTTTTCTTTTATAAAACCAAACTAGTGATAAAACAAGAAACTAAAAGATTCAATTGCAAGATCTAAAGATATACCTTCAAGCACTCACCTCCCCGGCAACGGCGCCAGAAAAGAGCTTGATGTCTACTACGCAACCTTCTTCTTGTAGACTCGTGTTGGGCCTCCAAGCGCAGAGTTTTGTAGGACAGTAGCAAATTTCCCTCAAGTGGATGACCTAAGGTTTATCAATCCGTGGGAGGCGTAGGATGAAGATGGTCTCTCTCAAACAACCCTGCAATCAAATAACAAAGAGTCTCTTGTGTCCCCAACACACCCAATACAATGGTAAATTGTATAGGTGCACTAGTTCGGCGAAGAGATGGTGATCCGAGTGTAATATGGATGGTAGATATAAGTTTTTGTAATCTGAAAATATAAAAACAGCAAGGTAGCAAGTAACAAAAGTGAGCAAAAACGGTATAGCAATGCTTGAAAACAAGGCCTAGGGTTCATACTTTCACTAGTGCAAGTTCTCTCAACAATACTAACATAGTTGAATCATATGTAAATCCCTCACGTGCGACAAAGAGTTCACTCCAAAGTCACAAATAGCGGAGAACAAATGAAGAAATTATTGTAGGGTACGAAACCACCTCAAAGTTATCTTTTCCGATCAATCTTATGAGCTATCCCTATAAGTGTCACGAACAGCCCTAGAGTTCGTACTAAAATAACACCTTAAGATACACATCAACCAAAACCCTAATGTCACCTAGATACTCCAATGTCACCACAAGTACCCATGGGCTTGATTATACGATATGCATCACACAATTTCAGATTCATCATGTTCAATCCAACACAAAGAACTTCAAAGAGTGCCCCAAAGTTTCTACCGGAGAGTCAAGACGAAAACATGTGCCAACCCCTATGCATAGATTCCCAAGGTCACGGAACCAGCAAGTTGATCACCAAAACATACATCAAGTGGATCAATAGAACATCCCATTGTCACCACGGATATCCCATCGCAAGACATACATCAAGTGTTCTCAAATCCTTAAAGAGTCAATCCGATAAGTAAACTTCAAAGGGAAAACTCAATTCATCACAAGAAGATAGAGAGAGGAAAACTCCATATGATTCATCTATATTAATAAAGCTCGCGGTACATCAAGATCGTGTCATCTCAAGAACACGAGAGAGAGAGATCAAACACATAGCTACTGGTACATACCCTCAGCCCCGAGGGTGAACTACTCCCTCCTCGTCATGGAGATCGCCGAGATGATGAAGATGGCCTTCGGTGATGGTTTCCCCCTCCGGCAGGGTGCCGGAACGGGCTCCCGATTGGTTTTTCGTGGCTCTGGAGGCTTGTGGCGGCGGAACTCCCGATCTCGGTTTGTTTCTGGGGGTTTCTCTATTTATAGGAATTTTTGGCGGCAGAAACGAGTCCAGGGGGGCCACGAGGAAGAAGGATGGCAATGGGTCGGGTTCGGCTCGGGTTGGACAATATTAAATCCATATCCAAACCCATGAATACATTCCTTACCCATCCACGAAAAAACCCACGGGTAAAAAATTGTATCCATGTCCAAACCCGATGGATATCCATCGGGTCCTGCAAAGACATGTCATTATAGCTCAAGAAATAGCATGACATTGACATAATCTCTCAAAGTATCACAAACGGCACAAGATCACAACAACAAATAAGTTGTGAAATCCTCACATATGAGAAATAATCGTATAAGACAAGCTATCTGATTATGAAAAAATGACATAGCACAACATCTGATGAGCACAATTATAGATCAGTCCTAGTTTCTCACAATACATACACTCAGCTTTGAATTCCCCATTGATAAAATGTTCCTGAAAATTCTCTTCCCATAGAACTGATGCGAGCTTTCCCTTAATACTGAGTCTAACATATCCCTCACCGTGGCCTTGTGTGTTGTGATGCTCCCGCACTAGTAGCTTGACAATTAGATGATGTGGGTACTGGTTGAATTAAAATTTCCAATGCTAACCAGAACGAATCCTTGTGCTCCATCATGAGAGGCCATTAAGCTAGACATGCAAAAAAGGTCATTAGTTTCAGTATTGTGAATCAAGGTACATAATGCCTGAACTGTAGAAATTCGAAATTGTGATCCCTGAATTGCAGTCGTTACAGTCACACTAACTAATAACTACTTATTCATTATTTTACCATACATGAACACTTCAATGCTTACAGGGATTAACTAAATAATCAAACATAACAAAAGTAGCTGACAATATGGGATCTCTTATTCAGCATGAATTCACATGAAACAGACCAAGTTTAACAAATGCTTTAATTAGGCGAGCTCAATGGTAAGCATCACATTTGCCTGGTCTATCCACTACCAACGTCACTTCATTTTCTATCTTTCTTATTTTGGGGAATAAGGGCAGACATGCTCAAATTATCAGTTTGATTCTAATGAAAGTTAATCATTCACAACGGTCTTGACTGAAAGTTCAAAATGAAATCTGACTAGTTTGGTAAAAAAAAAAATGCATATCTACAGATATGTGTCCAAAATTAAAATCTGACTGATTTGACAAACAAGCACGTTTTGGTCATCCACTTACAGGAACAGAAGACGTACAGGAGCAGGAACAAGAATATTACCCCGAACATCGTTGTTTGGAGAGGTCCTGCCTCCTTGGCGTGGTCTTGTAGACCGTCATGGCCATGCTGCTTGTCATGGTCTGCAGCGCCCGCATCGCTGCACTCCCTTGCCACCGTGCTCCTGGTCATGTGTGCTGCAACGCTCTTGTACGCCTCTTCGCTATGCATCAGTGTGCTCCACCTCGCAGGTGGTAGCCTTGTGTCGACGGGTGCACTGCTGATCTGTTGCTTGCTTGAAGAAGCAGAGAGGAAGAGGGAGATAGATCTATGAAACTACACTAGCGCATTCCATAGGCGCTGGCTAGTGCAGGGGTGCAACATATGTGGAGGCGATGAGGCACGATGACTGGAGGCGCCAGTTATATCGGGGGTTGTGCGCAGAATAACTCAAGGAGATGAGGTCATCCTTAATGAATCGTTCAACGAAGAGACGGGAGAATAGGAAGGGGCGGTGGAGTAAATTACAGTGGGCATTGCACAATTTCGCTTTTTTTATTATAGATAAAAAATTACAATCTCTACCTAATAATAAACCACCGATAGCTTCTGGTCGTATGTCGTGGTATTTTTACAAAAAAGTCCTTATGTTTCTTGATATTGAACCCGCAGTCCTATTTTAAGTGGCTATCCGAGAAAAAAACGTTTCGATTTTCTAAAAAAGACCCTACACTTTATAATATTGAACTCGCGGGAGTCAAAACACCACGCCCCCGCACGGTCCCCTCCCCCCCCGAGGGCGACTCGGGCGGCGGCGCATCCCGCCTGCACAGCGCCCCCCCTCCTCCTCCCCACGCCGCCGCCCGTTTGCGTCCGCCAGTCAAAGCTCCGAGCGGATCCGGCGGCGACAGGGCCTCTAGCGCGCAAGAGCGGTTCAGCTGCGAGCGGGGGCTCGTGCGGTGGTGGCGGCGCGGCGTTCCTCTGCACGCGCCGTTCGTGCTCTTGGGCGTGGGGAGGGCGGTGATTCCCGCGGCGGGGTGGTGACGCGTCCCGTGCTCTGGCCCTCTGTGTCCGCGCGTGGAGCTCGCCCCCCAAATCGGGCGGAGCGGCTGGTCGGTGGGTCTACCCCCACGGACCGCGCCGAGCCGAGCACCACAGCCAACATAGACATCGACTCCGGCGGAGACCATGGGGGCAGGGATCCGGGCGCCAAAAGGAGGCACGGCGACGGCAGCAACAGCGACGAAGCGCATGACGTGTTCCAGAGGCCGGCGAAGCATCGGATCCTCGCGTGGAGGGTGCGCCAGTACCGGTCCTTGGTGGCCAAGGCGAAGGTGACGGCCAGGAGGGCCAGAATCCGGGCGGTGAGAAAGAGGACGGCCGCTTGGAAGATCGTCCAACGGCAACTGGCGCGTGCCACCCTAAGCTGCGACGGCCTGGACAGATGGAGCCCCTGCGGAGGAGGAGGAGCTGCTAGCAAAAATCAGATCCGCTGGTAATTTTATCAGCTCAATTCTCATGCTAATTAGGGAATGGGATTAGCACCCTAGCATTTTTTTCCCTACTCGATTAGGCAGTGCTCCTTGATCTGAATGACACGGGTGCTCAGCTCAATTAGGTTGGTCTTTTGTGATGTTATCCAATTGCGTGTAGAAATCCCATCTTTATGCTCTGAAAAACTTACTACTGACACTCTGAAAGACAGCAGTATACATTAGTGTTCTATAAGGTTATTGTGCACTTGAGCATTTGTGCTCTAAGTTGATTTACGAGATGACAACATCAGTCTCGGCTGATTTTGCAGCTTCATTCATGCCTTTCACTGGGCATTGATCTGTCTGCAGTCTCCACTGCATTTCACTAGCAGCAGTTTTGGCCTTGTGAGGTCTGAGCTATCAAGTATTCGAATGCCTTAACTTATCTGGCTAATCCAATAGCCTAGGAGTATCACCATGTTTACACATTTAGAAGATTTTTGCAGTTAGACGATTCCCGAGAGAGCAAAGAGTGAGCTGAGAGAGAAGGGAAGAGAGCACGGGAGGGAAGGAGAAGGAAGAGGAAGGCGTGTCGGTGGTTGGTTCTCCAGCGGCAATGGATCGGGGCACAGGCACAGAGTTCCTGCTCGGGGACGCAAATATCCAGAGAGGCACTCTCCCGTTCAGTTACCCTTACTATTGGTTCCTAGGTGCAGCCCCGGCCGCCATCGCGTGCACAGTGCGGACGCGTGCTTCTCACCAGGGAGGGCCATGCCTCCGCAGGTGAAAGTGAATCCCCTTCTGGGCCGGCGGACATGACATGGTAAGAACACTGACGCAGATATTCAGTTTTGTTTGGTTAGGTAGGTTTGTGTTCGTTGGATGGACGGATATTTTTATTTAGTCTCTCCGTTTTCCTCTTGTGCCTTGGTCATTCAGGTTGGTTTTCGGGTTGATTCATATGATTCTTCAGCGGCAGCAGGTTTTTCATGTACATTCCTTCCTATAAGCTACGGGCGCGACACACACCTCCAACCAACGCTTTCCCTGATGCTCCCTCTCCGCCTGATGCGGCAAGGTCGTGGGAGTGTTCTGTAGCACGGAGCTGCAGCATGGGCACCCGATCGTCGCCCTCATGGCCACTGCCATAGACTTCGTGTCTGGCCTGCTTATCCTCACCACGTTCTGAATCGGAGGCAGTGCATCACCGGTGACCAGTGTCCGACTTTGATCGTTGACGCTGATGATGGATTCAAGCACTCCGCCATATGCTTGATACATCACCACTGAGGACTTAGCGAAACTGCTTTTTAGTCAATAACATCCAAGTCCTGGATATTGTTATGGCATAAATTTTGATGGATAGGATTGTAACAAGGTGCAGAGTAGTGTAGGCTGAGATGACAGAGATAATAGTATGCATAGTTTGACAATTTTGCTGAAACATACTACTCCCTTTAGTAAAAAAGATGTCCTGAATAAACTCTAATATGGCATCATGATTGTTACCATTTGTTCCGAAGAACAAGGGGAACTTCTATAAAATAATTGACTGTTATTTTTTCAGATTTTCTCCTCGCACACTTTTACTAGCTCATGATGTTTAGCGATCCTTTTTCCATATGCTTGTGCATAATATGTAATTTGTTTTCAGAAATATTCTTCCGAAGGATTTTTATTGTTATGCTGCTACAATGCCTTCTTCCGTCGTGAGTTAATCTGATCTTAGGTTCCCATGTATAGCCAAACTATCATTCACAAGACTTTGTTATATTGCTATTAGCTATGATTGACGATATTTTTTACCATTTTGTTAAATGGAAGACTATATCATGATTTGTTAGTGAAATTCATAAGTCATACTCCCTCCATCCGGAATTACTTGTCGCACAAATGGATATGTATCTAGAACTAAAATACATCTAGATACATACATTCCTATGACAAGTATTTCCGGACGGAGGGAGTATAATATGGCATCATGATTGTTACCATTGGTTCTGAAGAACAAGGGGAAGTTCTATAAAATAATTTACTGTTATTTTTTCAGTTTTTTCTCTTCGTGCACGTTTACTATCTCATGATGTCTAGTGATCCTTTTTCCATATACTTATGCATAGTATGTATTTTTTTTTCAGAAATATACTTTCGAGGGAATTTTATTATTATGTTACTACGACGCCTTCTTCCGTCACGAGTTAATCTAATCTTAGGTTCCCATGTATAGACAAACTATCATTCACAAGAATTTATTATATTGGTATTAGCTATGATTGATGTTATTTTTTACCATTTTGTTAAATGTAAGACTATATCATGATTTGTTGGTGAAATTCATAAGTCATATATCTGCATATGTATACAATTATTTAGTAAGATGATATGTATAGCAGAATTATGAATCCGCGTTTTAGCACTATTCTTATGTAAACATGAATGTTGGGTTTTGCATCTAATTCTGAAGAGCAGTCAGCGAACAGTTTTATTTGATTTCAACTAACGAGGTGGGATGTAGATTATTAATAATCATTATAGTTATTATGTTCTCAATCGCTCAATTTAAATGCCGTAAGTTTGATACCCCGTTGCAACGCACGGGCCACCATAATTAGCTTCTTCCAGTTTCTTCCATCATGATTAAGTAAGACTGACTATTTTCAGGTTACATCGTCAGGATTCACACCTCGTCAGGTCCGAGATCTTTGATCTCTTGCTGTTTGGAAGGGATCCATGAGTCGCTGCCGCTGTTCAAGTTAGATCTAAGACAATCTGTAACGCTCCATTATTGCGATTCAGAGACTCCATCATGGGTGTTGTATGCTAAAAATATGAGTGCAGAGGAAACTTACTCTGTGTTGTTGCCCTATTCTTTTATAGTTGTGTCCGATCTCAAGCAGCTCATCTTGATGAGCCGTGGTCTCGGCGCGGGGATGATATCCCCTTTCCAACGCTTGACGAAGGTTCGTTTTACGCCAGGTAGCTTTATGTAAGTCATCGTTAGTCTATACAGCATCACTCAATCATGTAAAATCTGGGAATTTCGGTTAACAACTCTGCTCGGACAACTGGTTCTAGCTTTATTGCTAGGAACAATTAAGCTTAGTGCCTCTCAGGTCCATCATTGCTTGATTTTGGATTTTTGTTGTAGCCTTTATGTTAATTTCTTATGTGGTAGGCATAACACCTAATTCATAATGAAGTAATTTTAAATAAGTTATAAGGTTTAAGAGAAATCCTATACCAATAAAGAAAATAATCAGGTTGGGCAAGGGGAGGGGAATGTGTCTCCTCTACTATTACATTACATCTGATAGTATCAAATTAGATGCATGCTCACTACAATGCCTCGTTTTTATGCTAATTTACAAATTTAGCAGTCTTTGTATAAATTAAGATTAAGCAGGACAATGTTCTAGGTTTAAGAAAAAAGATTTATGTTTAGGATAAAACTGTTCTAGATTTTGAGAAGATTGTTACATATCCATGAGAAAAATGTCCCAAGTTTAGAAAATTAGCTATCCATGTTTTCGGATTTTGGTTAATAAGATGGTCACAATAGTTTTTTATTTTTGAATCAAGATGGTCACGATAGTTAACCCAATAGATTCCTGGTCCTACATATGTCTCTCATTAACACCAGACAAAAAGTACACCATCGTGACTGGAGAGCACCTGCAACAGTGCAGGTAGGAATAAAATGCCAAAGCCGCAAACTTAACAATGCAAACATTTCTTAGCCATTTTGCAAAGATAGTCTGGACGAAAGCATAAGTTTTTGTGTTGCGAAAGCATAAGTCTTTGTGTTGAGAATAGTTGACGTGGGTCATAAATTAAACAATTACTCGTGTAATAGGTTATGCTTACCGGGTGTGGTAATTTTGTTTTTCCGGTGCAGCGCACGGGCATTTTTGCTAGTGGGTGATAAAATACGGGACAACAGAATATTTGCTTGCTAGTCATATTATTGCGTCGGGTTTGGGTATACCCATGGACACATAATTATATCCGTGCCCTACCCATCATTAGCCGGGTCGGGTTTGGACACTATCCATGGGTATAAAAATGTATCCAAACCCTACCCATTGGGGTCGGGTATCCGCGGGTATCCATGTCCATGGATAAAATTGTCATCCTTAACGAGGAAGTCACAAGCCTGGGGGGCGCGCCCTAGGGGGGGGCGCCCCCCAGGCTTGTGGCCTCCTCGGTCACTTCCTGGCCCAGCTTTTTGCTCCAGTATTTTTTATATTTTCCAAAAATATTCTTCGAAAATTTTCAGCTCATTCCGAGAACTTTTATTTCTGCACAAAAACAACACCACGGTAGTTCTGCTGAAAACAGCGTCAGTCCGGGTTAGTTCTAATAAAATCATACCAAAATCATATAGAATTATTGTAAACATGGCATGAATACTTTATAAATTATAGATACGTTGGAGACGTACCACGCAGCTTGGTGAGGAATCAGGGTCCCGTCGTCGACCCGGAGGTTCTTGGGTGGTAGTCGCGTGGACCACTGTCGCTGCAGAGGGAGCCGACCCCCACGGAGGTGGTACGTTGCCGTGTTAGGGAGGAGGACGAGCACGTCCGACGCTACATGGCTGCATTGGACGACAGGTTCTCCAATACCTGGCAGGTTCTTCAGGGATCTCATAGTTCTTTCTCTTTGGGTGTCCACCGCTTGCGCCGCGAGACGTCAACTAGATCTGTATTAGTGATATTATATAATAATATTCAAGATGTATTAGTGATAATATTCGATGATGTATTAGTGATACTATTCGATGATGTATTAGTGATATTATATGATCGTATTGTTGCATTGCCTTGTATTGATTTGCATATCTCATGTTTGTATATTGCCATGTTCTAATATTTGCAGAAACTATGGATCACAGAGACTTAGAAAAAGAACAGTTGTTGGGGGATATAATCCTCGCCGAAGGTGACCCCTTGTCGTATCTCAACGACACCGATGGTCAGGAAGGAGAGGATGACGGTTCCGGTGATCCAACAATGGAGGAGGAAGGAGATCATGACGGCTTCGGTGACGGAATGGCGGAGGAAGGAGATCATGATCACGGCTCCGGTGACCGAATGGAGGAGGGAGCCTCAACTGTTGCAAAGTCCGGCAAGGTAAGGAGACGAGGCCCGAAGAAAATGTTGCGCCAGGATGAAAGGTTCACGATCACAGAAGTCGCGACAAATGGCCAACCGATTGCTCCCAAGCGGACCAAGGACGCATTTGTACATCAGTGTGGAGTTGTTGTTAGGGACTACGTCTCGATCAGCACCCAGCAATGGAATAAGAATAATAAGGACCCTGAAGTTTCTTATGTCCAGGATAGACTGAAAGATGATCTTTGGACCGAGCTGATGACAAATTTCAGCCTACCGCGAGAGGAGGATCCGAATAACCCAGTTATAGAGCGAAAGGTCAAGGCGTTTGCTCTTAAGAAGATGGCAGAACTATTCAGGAACTGGAAGAAAGAGTTGAACACAAAGTTTGTCGTGAAAGAGGAGACTAAGGAATTCATCGGTCGATATGAGAAGATAAGAGATCAATGGTCCGAATTTGTGGCCTACAAGAAATCGGAGAAGGGTTAGAAAAGGTCATTGACAAACAAGCAAAATGCTGCAAAGAAAAAGTATCACCATCACACGGGGTCAGGTGGCTACTACAAAGCTCGGCCGTTGTGGGACAAAGCTGAGCAAGACCTGGTTGCTAAGAATGTCCAACCACTGACATTGCACTGGCCAGATCGTTCAAGGACTTGGTTCTTCGGGGTTGGGGGAACTTTGGACCCAGAAACAGGGGAGTGTGTTTGGACGGACGAGCAACTTGCAATACCCTTCCGGAAGCTTCAGGCAGCAATCAAGGGAGCACAGGAAGGGACGTTCATTCCCGACAGAGAGAAGGACGAGCTGACAGAGGCCCTCGGGAATCCTGAACACCCTGGACGAACACGAGGCACATCAGGCTCCGTTCCGTGGGTGCATGGGTTTCCCGACAGCGGTGGTTATAGAAGCCGATAGAGAAAGAGGAAACAGGAAGCAAGCAAAATGCAGAAGCTCAGTTCAAGATTAGCAAAACTAGAGGAACTTGAGAGCCAGCGAGCTATCGGCCAATCATCTGAGCGGCACGAAGATCCTTCCTTCGACGCTGCCCCAGAAGCTACCCCACCATCTCAGCGGAGAAGCAGCGTGGCTTCCACGGAGCTCGTTCAGCCTGATTTCACGGCTCCTCGCTACCCCGTGGATAGTATAACGGAGGCTGAACATTGCGAGCTAATGACGAAATGCCAGAACCTGACCTTCAAGGCGGCGGTCGGCTCTGTTGTACCTCCTCGAGCCGAGGGAACTTTCCATTGCCTTCCGATTCCACATGGCTATGCTGTTGTGACGGTGGATGAAATGATGGATGGATTTGAGGGGCTGGAGCTTGACAACCCTACAGGTGAAGAGGATATTATTCTTCTCGAAAATGCTTTGAGCAGTACCTGTCTATGGAGAAAGGAGTACATCAAGCTTCCAAACTTGACGCCTCAGCAGACTCAGCCTCCTCCGACGCATCAGGGCACTCTGCCTCCTCCTCCGGCGCGTCAGGGCACTCCGCCTCCTCCTTCTCCTCCTCCGGCGCGTCAGGGCACTCCGCCTCCTCCTTCGCCTCCTCCGGCGCGTCAGGGCACTCCGCCTCCTCCTCCTCCTCCTCCGGCGCGTCAGGGCACTCCGCCTCCTCCGGCGCGTCAGCAACGGCGGAAGAGAGACGCCGCTACTCCGGTGGCTAGCAGTACAATAGGCGGGAAGAAATACAAATTTGGTCCAAGCCTCAAGCCTCTTCCAAAGTTACCATATGAGAGGACGGACAAGGAAAACGCTGAAATCATGGAAGCCGAAGTGCAGGCCCATTTTGCACGGAAACGTCCACCTCCGAAGGAAACGGTAGATCCGGTGAAAGCGAAGCGCACTCTGGATGCCCTGAAGCGACCACCACCGCCTCCGCTGCAATCCAACTATGACCGCTGTATTAAAAAAACATATGAGGAAGCGCGGCGGTCGGGAAGTACTTCCAGTGCTGCAAGAGACAAAAAACGAAGAAGTGGGAAAACAATTCCCCAGCTCAGCGAACAGGAGAAGCAATCGTGCCCCCCGCTCAAGGTGTCTAGCGATATCGCTAATCATCCGGTGCTACTGCCCGGTACCACTCTTGGTGATTACGTGGGCGATGATGTACAGTTTGAAACGGCTGAGGTAGTAGTAGAGAACTTTAGATATGAGCATGGGAAGCCTCTCGTCAAACCTGATCATCCTCATCTAACAATGATGATGCAAAAATTGCATGAGTGGTACATGGAAACCTGCAGGAAGTCTGGGACCGACAGTTTGATGGTCGGAATTAAAAAAGAGCACGACTTCATTGGAGTCGACCTGATGCCTGTTGAATTTGTGGAGTTATTTGAGTTATTCAATCAAGAGGCCCTCGACAAACAACTCATGACTTGCTACTGTCTGTAAGTATTACTTCTATAATTAAGTCTCTAGCTCAGCTCGTTCATTGCATGTATATATAATTATCCTCATTATATTATGCAGATTGAAGATCGTCGAATGCAAAAAAGGACAAATCTATGACATTGGGTTCATTAGCCCAAATACCGTAAATGAATGGTTGGTACAAAACAAAGCCAAAGTTACCGAGGACAACTTGCTAGAAGCGTTCCTTAGACATCAAAACAAAAGGGAAATACTCTTGCCTTACAACTTCAAGTGAGTGTTACTGTCTTGTGCATATTCAGTTTCGCTTACTCGAGGTTAAGTAATGTAATTGATGAGTTATGCGTGCATAGGTTCCACTTTATTTTGCTATCCATTAAGCTTGACGGGGCATTAGTAACTGTCTTAGACTCGAGATGTAAAGATCCCGAGGATTATGCGGACATGACTGCAATGCTCCAGAAGTAAGTTCAATCAATACCGGGACCATATCGGCAACTTTCGTTTATTTCCTGATATCAAGTAATCATTTTCTTTGCCTGGCAGGGTTTGGAAACAGTTCACCGGAATGGTTCCCGGTCTAAACAACGAGCTGCGATTTACACACCCCAAAGTAAGTAGTACTAGCTAGTTCCGCGCATCTCTCATTGATTCTAGTTTCATCAATACCATTATCATGCTTGCTTATCAGTTTGATTGAACTCTATTCTCGTAAAGTGCTTGTACCAAGCACCCGGGAATCATTTATGTGGATACTACGTATGCAAGTTCATTCGCCACTCGACCTCTGAGCGGGGCTTCTCTGACAAACAATTTGAAGTACGTAAACAATATTCACAATTTTATTTTATATATTACCATCAATTGTGTTGAGTTTCATTCATATATATGTATTGACCCCCTTCTTTAAATTAGATCTGGCAGATGCGGGATGAACTCCTACCACATGATCGCATACGAGCAATTCAAGAGGAATTGGCGGGATTCTTTCTTGACCACGTCATACCTGAACACGGAGAATACCATGTGAAGTTGCAAATGGATCTTAGGTAGATGATGTTAGGGATTGTAAGAGATGTTATATTGTATATATGTAGTTGCGTCGGATAGATATACGAAAACTTGTTGTTCGACCAAGCACAGAGAAAGAGATGTCACTTCTCTCTATATATGTTCATGACGATCTTGTGTAATTAATGGTTTCCTTCATTTGCTTACTAGCTAGCGTCGAGTTCTCTCTATATGTATAGTAGCTAGCGTCAACCAAGCACGGAGAAAGAGAGGTCACTTCTCTCTATTAGCTAGCTAACACAATATGAAACCCCTAAATTAACCCTCCAAAACCACTAAACCCCCCCTTCCAAAAAAAAAAAAAAAAAACCCCAGCGCCTGCGAGCTGCTGACGCGTGGCTGCCTTTTGGTCCCGGTTGGTGTTACCAACAGGGACTAAAGGTCCTCCTGCCTGGGCGCCCCACAGCGGCCACGTGGAGCCCCTTTGGTCCCGGTACGTAAGCAAACCGGGACTAATGGTTTTGGGTATTAGTCCCGTTTATTTTGTCCCGGTTCCAGAACCGGGACTAAAGGCCCTCTGGAACCGGGACTAGTACCCTGTTTTCTACTAGTGTGACATTGTGGTGAGATAAGATGTGTACATGTTGAGATAAATAGAATAGTGGAGATCAACTAATAACGAAAACTGTTTTTCATGCATGTTGAGGTGGTCCTTTCATGATGTGGCATGTGTGGAGAGGTGACATGTGTACACGTCAAAATAAATAGAAGTAGTGGTGATCAACTACTAGATAAGTACAATTAGACGTAGTACTAATTGTCAGTTCAATTAACTAGCTGTTTTGATATGAATGCATACAAGAGGGAATAGTTAGCTGTTGGTATTGTAACATGGAAATGATTAGTAGTTTCAAGTGCCAGGAATTTGGAATGACTTCATGTGATATTGATGGGTGACGGTTAGAGACACAAGTTTCTTGTGTGCTGTGATGACAAGGACTGGCTGAATGGCCCTATTTAAGGCTTCATACAAGGTGGAGAGCATGGCTATGTTGTAAGAGTATTCCTCTAGATCATCGAAGTCCGAATCATGTTTCTGCTACTTAACTTTGTTATGTAACTGAGATTTGTACATTGAGATATTGGAGGAACTACCACACATTTGCAAAGCAGCTATGGTTACTAAGATCATGGTTATGCTTCTTCTCATGCTCCTCTCTTTTAAGAGTCCACCACCCCTTGCTTTCAACGTGCAAAAGGGGAGTAGCGAGGAGCTTCACCAAGCAAGCAATGGAGAGCAAGCGTTGGCCCTCGCCTTCCGGCGGTTCGTCAGGCGAAGTGGATACTCGTTCACGCGGACGACCTGCAGGCTCTCGTCTCCTTGATAACTACAATGGCGGTAGTCTGCTGTAGTCTGCTGCTGTAGTCTGCAGGTAGTCTGCTGTTGTAGTCTGCAGGCTCTCGTCTCCACCGTAAATTTTACATGAATTATATGGACCTCATGGTTGTTGTTGTCTGTTGTGGTTTACCCCTATTTGGCGAGTTTCTTATGGTGGACTTTGGAAAGTTTCTTGGTCATCGCCATGTATTTGTTGTCCAGATGAATTTGGAGTTTTCATCCCAATCCAATTTATACAATTGTAATTATGTGTAAATAAGTATTTGTTTCTCTTATTTCCATGGTAATCTTGGTTATTAAGGTCACATTTCCACTGTGGTAGAGAATAGATAAGTTTCACGCGCAACAAATTTTTTTAGAAGCTTTCGTGTGATTTTTTCTGTGTGTTTTTATTGGTTTTCAACATTTATTCTTCTTTTCTAGTACATTTTTTGGTTTCTTAAATGTAAACTTTTTTTCAAATACACATTGAAGCATATTTGACATGCAGGTTTAGCATTTTATTTCTATTATGCAGAAATTTTAACTACATGGCATAAACATTTTAAAAACATTCGATGAACTTATTTTTGAAACATGTGAACACTTTTTCAGAAATTTCATGATATGAATGTTTTTTTAAATTATGCGAACATATTTTACATTGTACAAATAATTTTGGAAACTGTGACGAACATCTTTTTTTAAAATGGTTAAACATTTTTTTTGAATGGTATGAATTATATTTTTAAGATTACGCGCAACTTTATTTTGCATTGCATAAACAGTTTTCGAAAATTCCATGGACTTATTTTTGTAGCACCCTAACATTTTATAAAAACCTCGCGAACATATTTTTGATATGAATATTTTAAAAGAATGCGGACATATTTTACATTGTACAAATAGTTTTGAAAACTGTGACGAACATCTTTTATTGAAACGGTTGAACAATTTTTTAAATGTTATGAAATATATTTTTAAAATTACGGGCAACTTTATTTTGTATTGCATAAACATTTCTAAAACATTCCTGGAACTTATTTTTGGAACACGTGAACATATTTTTTAAATGTCAGGACCATTTTTTTAAAGTTATGCAAACATATTTTACATTGTAAAAATAGTTTTTAAAACTTTGAAGAACATCTTTTTCTGAAACGCTCGAACATTTTTTTTAATAGTACGAACATCTTGTTTTGATACTGTGATGGTCTTTTTTGAAGTAACTGAATTGTTTTTTAAATTACGTGAAAATTTAGCTTACATTGTATAAACGTTTTTAAAAATGACAGGGACATATTTTTATGGAACACATGAATGTTTTTAAATATCACAAACATTGTTTTTGAATGGTACAGATTTTTTGTAAAATTAGGTGAATGTTTTATTTTGAATGTATTATTTTTCTTAAATTTCAAGAAGATTTTTTAAATAGTACGGAATTGAACCCTGGTGGTTAGGAATACCATAGTCCTCCTATTCATCAAACCACAGATTGGTTCGCCATAAACATTTTTGTAATGCGTGTTGAACACTTTAGAAAAAGTAAGTAAATTAAATTTTGTAATACGTTTATTTAGAATATGTAAAATATAAACAAAAGAAAAACAAACAGGAATGCAAGGAAAATCGAACGAAACGAAGCTGGGCTACTGGAGGTTGAAATAGCAAAAGTAAAGGATTTCGGTATGTAGTGGGCAGCTGGAGCGCTGGCCCCTAAGGATGCATTTCTTGCTGATATGAAATCCATTTGAGCAATACATAGTTAGAGCATCTACAGCCGGACATTCCAAAACTTCCTCAAACGTCCGCAGACACGACCGGTCAGTGACTGGACAGAAGAGAGAAGGAAAAAACTGATCCCACCAGACCCTTCGTATCATCTCTATACACCTGGGCTGTCCGCGCACCCTCGTATTGAGGACAAATGTAGGGAAGCTATGAGGGCTCGGGGACGCGTCCTAACGCGGCCGGTCAGTCCGCCACGTAGAACGCGGCCCACCCCGGCCCACCCCGGACCACCTTTTTTCTTTCGTTATTTTTTCTTTTCCTTCTCTCTCTTCATCTCCATCAATCACATGTAAGTGATCGGACATATGATAAAGAAAATGAAAAGTGTGGTTGCATGGACATATAATTAGGGGCTCAAAACAGACACAGTGACCGGACGCGTCTGCAGGGGTTTAGGGGTTCAGCTTCGGTATGTCCGACTGTAGATGCTCTTACATTTTTGTGCCTCTGTCATGGCAGCCCAAAGGGTGAGTATATATTCTTACGGAAGGAGACAGTCATTAAGTCTGTCGCTCAGGCTTTACCCACTTATATTATGGGTTTTTTAAGGTGCCCTTCTCGGGTTGTGATGAACTTACCAGGATGGTTAGTGGTTTTTATTTGGGTGCTAAGAAAGGTAAAATGAAAGTGCATTGGCGTGCATGGAATGATATTTTGCAACCAAAGAACGAAAGAGGTGCTGATTTGCATGACTTCCGTATTTTCAACCAAGCATTGTTGGCCAAGCAAGCATGGAGATTAATTTTTCAAGACCGAATAGTTTGTGTGCACAAGTGCTAAAGGCCAGATATTATCCACATGGTAAGCTTGAGGATACTGAATTTTCGGGTGATGCTTCTTCTTTATGGAAAGCTATTACATATGTATTTAAATACCTCACCCTTTTTTTTCTAGCGAGAGAAAGGTAATGTAGAAGTTGGTTTCATGTAGACACTAGTTCAATCCAACCCGACAACAGTTTAGCGAATTCAAACTGCGCTCTGTTTTCTGGCCATATGGTCATGCTGCATTGGCCAGCCAACAGGCACAGGCACGGAATTTTGGCCCGGTACGATACATGAATAAAAGAGTCGGGCCAGACTTCGGCCCTCCACGCCAATCTCGAAAGCTTTAATTAAGGCCGCACATGACACGATCCTTTTAAGTTTTTTTCTGTATTTTTCTCTTAAATTTTTAGATTTTTTTGTATTTTTTGGTAAAGTTTTGGATTTTTTTGTATTTTATTGGATAGCAAATATGCCTCCATGATGGCTGCTCTGCCCTGCTAGAGTGCTATGGGGGGTGAATGGCTTGTGATTGCTTCTACAACTGTACTGTCCTGCAGTTGGTCTAGATCGAGAATTGTTGTGGCCTGCGGTGTAGGGTGGACTGCTCGACCTGCGTCGAGCTGTATCATTGAATCACATCCCAAGTAGGTCGCGGGTCCTTTGGGAGGGGTATGTACAACAGAGCCTGTAGCAGTTTAGTCTTCAGTTTTGTTCAGAGCACGCATCAGGCTGAAAACCGGACGTCTGTGTCGGCGGCACAGCAAGCATGCCTGCACCTGGTCCAGCTGTTTGGGCTCTTGGGTCCCAAGGACAAGATGACGGTCAAGGCCGCAGCCGGGCTGATCATGGGCTTTAATTTGAGGAGCCACTTTCCAATAGAGACATTCAAGGCATCACCATGCTCACCCAACTCGCCATCGACACTCTCAGGGTTGTTGAGGCCACCTATTAGCTACATCCTCTATCTCATAATGTAATACATTTTTTTAATCTAGTATAGTGTCAAAAAGCGTCTTATTTTATGAGACAGAGGAAGTTGTAATTTATTTAGTCTCGGTCAGCGGCTAGTCTTATGCTGGTTAGAGTAAGGAACTATGTTGATTAGTGATGGGAACGACGCGTTAGCTAGATGACGCCGAGGTACAATGAACAGCTGAAAGAATAAAATGCCCACTTATCTTCTATTCTTAAATAGTTGTAACTCACTAACTATTTTTCCAAAGTATGCAATGCTTCCACATCACTAAACCGTGCATCTCCACCATGTCATTAATCTACCACCCCACAGACTATTATTTTTCCATGCATGCAACCCTTTCACAATTACCAATCATGCATGGTTGCCAAATCATTTTTCACCAAATCATAACTAAATTTTATTGTTATTCAGTCATCAACCCTAATTATCCATGTTTTCAACCTACCATCCCGCGGCAACGGCGCGGGTTATCTGCTAGTTTATTCAGAACTGATGTGCATTTGTACATAAACAGGCACTTACTATTAATTATTTCCCATTTTATACATCAGTATCTCTAATGTTTTCTTCTAGATTTCTTTGCCATGATACACTGATCTTGAAATGGAGCCAAAAACATAAAGTGTATATATGACTGCAAATAGCATAACCTGCATAATAAGTATGCTCTTCGAAGGTTGGTTACTTTGGACCATTATGGATTAGCATGTTTGCAAATGCTATTGGCATTCGACCACTCACCCATTTATGGACATCTCCCATTCATTTGAGGTGGGTTCCCTCCAACCACACACAATATTTACTAACATAACATGCATGCAAGTAGAATGGTATGGTCACACCCTTCCACAGTCTAGTCACATGCTAAAAATGTCATGTTAAACGGTTCTTGAATGATAAATCACATGCTCACGATATATTTGTTTCGTAAGATGAGCTGAATAGAACAGAGCTGCGTAGAAGTCCTATATATACTGCCCCTGGATGTTAAAGTGAGTGTGATATGGGTTCAGATGTGTTTACATCTTTATCTTCAGAACATCTAAAATATTGGAGGAAAACAAATACATGAGAGTCAAGGTGGTCAAGGAAAAATGGGCTGAAATCAGAAGGCGATGACGTGTATTGCTTTGTCCAATTGTAATCGGATGGCCATTCAATGGAGACTTTTGGTAGCTGCGGTGACCTTGGCTGCTCTTGGGAGAACATCTGTATACAATTCGCCGTGGGAAGTTTCTCTGCTATATGTCTCTACAATACTAGTTACATCAAGACTGTAACCTGTTAGTTCGAGCTACCACATACTCTGTTTTTTCTTCGCTTGTTTTAGTATGATCACTGAGTGGACCTAAAGCTAAAAGCAGTCTCATCAGCAGTAAAAGAACAACTTCCTAACCGAATAAAAAGTTTCTGAAGTCAAACCTAGCGGCCTTGCAATGATAAGTAGTCCAGTCTAAGAAGTGTTGTGATAATAAAAATACAAGCCGAAAAAATGGTTCCATTCGAATACTCTGCTGCGAGAAAGAGGTAGATCTTATTAATCACAGACTGGCTGTTCGAGATATAACCCCAACAATTATATTACATTGGAGCGACTGGAACGAGGTGACTGAGGGCACCTAGTTCTCCATGCGGATGATGCAGCGGATGCCCTCCCCCTTGGCCATGAGGTCAAAGGCCTTGTTGATCTCTGAGAACGGTACTCTGTGCGTGATGAACTTCTCCACCTCCAGTTCCTGAGGATAATAGCAAGTTGTTAGCATGAGCATTGAGTTCTTCGCCACGTCACAATTCGATGTATGGTGACTTTGGAAATGGGGTGGCATCCAACATATCTCAAGTCGTCGCGAGCATCGATCAAGCTATGTCAAAACTGTTTACCTTCTTCATGTACATCTCCACAACATTGGGCAAATCAGTGCACGGCTTGAAGTTACCAAAGAAGGCACCCTTGAGAGTTCTCTCGTTCAGGAAGTTCATTGGGTGGGTCTTGAATTCGGCATCCTTGTGCGGCACACCGACCAGCACAGCGACACCCCAACCCTGTATACAGATAAAAGATTTAATTTAATGATTCCATCTAAGAGAGAAGAGATGATGCAAATTATCATATTTTAAGTGGGTGATTTATGTCTTGAAAAGTCATACATCATGAACACACTCAAATGATTGTATCATAGCACTGATATTGCCGGTGCATTCAATACTGGGGTCAACTCCCCCGTTCGTCATCTCAGCGAGTACCTAAAGCATCATATCACAAAGTTGTATGTTATGGTGATGAAGCGTAACGAATACTACTTCACCTAATGTGAAAAAACAAACCTCTTGAACTGGCTTGCTGTGGTCTTTCGGGTTCACAAATTCTGTGCAACCAAATTTTCTGGCTGAACATTGACAAAATAGAAACATTAGTAGTAACTTCTCAAAACAGCAAAATAAACTCATGATTTGGTAAAATCAGGAGTGCTATATTTACCTTCTTCAAATCTGTTGGCGTTCAGGTCAACACCAATGATCCTTGATGCACCTGCAATCCTTGCACCTTCTGCAGCCTAAATAAAACATACAAATATGAAGGGCAAATAGATGCATACCGATAGCGATTGTAGGACAATCCAGAGAAGAGTTAGGAAACTTACAGCAAGGCCAACTGCTCCTAGCCCAAATATCGCCACTGTCAAACCCTTGGGCGGTTTTGCAACATTAATGGACGCACCGAGACCTACAAAAAGAATGACCACTCAGCATCACAAGATAAGATGTTGGCATAACAAGCATAGTACAACAACAATACAAGTCAACTTACCAGTGGAAATACCACAGCTAAGAACACAGACTTTATCAAGGGGAGCCTCAGGGTTGATCTTGGCAACACAACCAACATGCATGACAGTATACTCACTGAAGGTGGAAGTCCCTACGAAATGGTAAATCGGCTTCCCATCAATAGAGAAGCGGGACTTGCCATCGCCGATCATCACACCTCTGTCAGTGTTGATCCTTAGCAGATCACACATGTTGCTCTCTGCAGACTTGTAATGTGGACATTCCTTACACTCCCCAGTGAACACAGGTAGGACATGGTCACCAGGGGCAACCTCAGTCACGCCCTCTCCAACACTTTCCACTATGCTGTTGACATTAGTAAGTTCAGGGGACGCGCAACAGATAAATTTGGCTAGAAAATCTATATAAAAGTAAAGGACTTCAAATTCGACACATGCAGGCAACACGGTTCTTATGATTGATTGCTTCACATGTTTTGTCTTCAGGATTACATTAACATATTGCACTAGGGTGACCTATGCTTTCCGAACAAACAATTAGCACAACTGAAAGCTAGACAAAGTAAGTACATCAAAGAAGGTAGGTAGTTCAAAAACCATACCCTCCATCTTCGTGACCGAAGACCCGAGGGAACACGGGAGTCTGTCCCTAAACCACCATCGGAATCCACTGAGGCGCAAGTCAACCACAAATTTGTTGTACGATGTAATTTACTTGACGAGAAGCAAATGACATGCATACCTTGGCCTCCCAGTAGTAGACATCGGTGTGGCAGAGGGAGGTGAAGAGGATCTTGACGCGCACCTCCATGGCCTATGGCGGGGCTACCTCCACCTCCTCCATCGACAGAGGCTTCCCTGCCTCCCATGCGACTGCCGCTGCAACCACAGATCCAAGGAAAGGGCATCAAACTGCAGGTTACGATGACACCATAAGGTTAAAGATTGGGGATCGGCTGATATCAACACATTATGTATTATTTTTCATTTTCATTTTCTTCTTTCGTTTTTTCACATGCACAACCGACAAAGGATGTGAAGTTGTAGTTACGCACTTAATTAGGCTTTGACGTGCAATGGTAGTTGCACGTGTACGGCGTACATGCAATTGCTGAGGGAGGTGGAAAGGTGGGGAGGTATCGTGCGTGGACAGGTGTGTGCTGAGGGAGCCTGAGATGGAAATTGTTTGGGGAATTCGAGAGGCGCGCGCATGTGGAAAGAAGAGAGCAGGTGTCGCTTCTACATCCCATATTCTTTACATTTCCCCTTTTTAAGTGGCCCAATTGCCTCTCAGCGCGCGAGCCATTTCTGTTTTGTTTACTCGACCGCGAGCAAAGACACCGCATCTGTCAGTACAAGATGGACTTCTTCGCAGAACAGCATATACCCCCCACGTACACATAAAATAGAAGATGTCAGCAACATGCAAACCAATTTAAGTTTAAATTTAAAAAAAAACGTCGCTCTCAAGTCTCAACCCGAGTGGAATATTGGACTTTTGTTCTGCGGCCTTGTCTCCTGCCCACAACTCCAGCAGTTCCGGTGTCCCTCAATAAACTATCAGAAAGTTGAGGCAAGAATTAATAACCCTTCAACGGCTCCCTTAAATAGATAAACCAGGTTATATTTACGGGATTCCGTATAATTGCCCCCAACGCCTGTGTGCGCCTGCGCCACGCCTCATCACTTCAGCCACCATTGCCACGCCTCCCAGCGTCGTGTCACTAACAAGCGGGCCCAGCCTCATTTAATAGGAATTAATACGGAAATAGGATTTTAGGGGAATTGACGGAACCGAGAAAAGTATGTGTTAGACACATTCCCCTAAATTATACGGTCATCCCATTAAATGATATTCCGAGATGTTATTTCCAGGAGCTATCAGGCAAATCTAATCAATTCCCAAAAGTCAAGGCATGTTCGAAACAACCCAGCTCCGAACTCCGACGAATTCGCAGGTGGTGCCGGGTCGAATGGTGCTTCATGAATCAGAGGGGAAGGGGTGTCACAGTAGGAAAAACGACAAGCTGCGGTTTTTGGGATCTGCCGAATTGGGAAACGTAGAGTTAGCCTTATCTACAGCAAGATGTCACCGCCAAGTGAGAATACCGGTTCTAGTTTTCCATTTCTCATGAGCTCTCTACTCCATGACGGCATGACCTTAGCCGCCAGAAGCTTCTCCCTGACCTCACGCTCAAGGTGGCCACACGGTCTAGGCCCGTCCGGTTCCCGACCAAAGCCGTGCTTTGGACCGTCTGTCCGGTCCGGTTTGGCTGTTATAGAGATTTGAATGGCGGTCCCTTTCATGACCCGTTTTAGCAATGGAATGTTGTTGTTTAGAACTGACTATTGTTTCTCTCAAGTAATGCAGTAGAACTTATTAATGGTGTGGTTGAGATTTATAGTTTGATTACTTCTGGCCAGGCGACTTCAGGCCTAGGTAAATTGATTCAGCTGATGATTTGCTACAGAAATTAAGCAGGTGGTAAACTGCTTCTTCTCAAGGCTTTTTCTTAGTGCTTGTTACCTTTATAGCCTCATGTAGTTACTCAGCGATCTTCTCAAGGATTGGGGGAGCAAGTTGCAGCCAAATGGCTGAATATCATGTTCCCTATGGAAAATGTCAGTAGCCAGTGACCAGCTATGTGCTGAGGTGAGGAAGAAACTGAAGAATGACTAGCTATTTGATTGCCTGGTTGTTCGGAGTGTTTAGCAGAGAGAAGAAGATGGGACTCAACACACATCGATTATGCTCAAGGCTGGGTGATAAATACAGGTTGCTGGCTCAGCCGAGCAGGATCGTGGGTGTGCCACTACCTCTGGACGTGCAGCACTACTCTACAACTGTTTGCACGATCATGGCTATACCGTATGGCAGGCTATACAAGGGCGCATACGGTATAGAACTACCTAGCCTAACACCCCCCACAGTCGTGACATCGGGTCCGGCGATGCAAAGACTGGACCGTAAGTCAGAGAAAACTTCCGATGGCAGCCCCTTCGTCATGATATCCACGAGCTGCTGGCGAGTAGAGATGTGAAGAACATGAAATTCTCCAAGCGCCACGCGTTCACGAACGAAGAGGATGTCCAGCTCGACATGCTTCGTGTGACGGTGATGCACAGGGTTGGCCGACAGGTACACGGCGGATATATTATCGAAGTAGACGAGCGTAGCCTTGTTGACGGGGCAAAAGAGTTTGCCAAGCAGTTGTCGGAGCCAGACACACTCTGCGACGACGTTGGCGACGCCACGGTACTTGGCCTCGGCGCTGGAGCGGGAGACGACAGCCTGGCGCTTGGACGACCAGGAGATGAGGGCATCGTCGAGGTAGATGTAGAAGACGGAGGTCGAGCGGCGGGTGTCAGGGCAGCCTGCCAGCGTCCGTGAACGCGCGTAGGTCCAAAGTGTGCGAGGCGCGGAGGTGAAGCCCAAGGGCAGGCGTGCCGCGCACGTACCGCAGCACACGCTTGATCAACCCGAGATGGCACTCGCGGGGATCATGCATATGCAGGCAGATCTATTGAACGGCGTATGCAATCTCCGGCCGCGTGATCGTCAAGTACTGCAGGGCACCGGCGATGCTGTGGTAGGCGGAGGGGTCAGCGACGCACGGCCCGTCGACGGTAGGGAGCTTGCCCTTTGTGTCGATCGGCGTGGGCGACGGACGATAGATGTCCATGCCGGCTTGGTCCAAGATGTCGACAACGTACTGCTGCTGACAAAGGAAGAAGCCCGCCGAAGTACGCATGACACGGATGTCGAGGGAGAAGTGGAGAGGGCCGAGGTCCTTCATGGAGAACTCCACGATGAGCTGGGCGACGACGTGGCGAAGAGCGGCGGCAGACGACGCGGTGAGGACGATGTCGTCGACGTAGAGGAGAAGGAGCGCAGTGTCACAGCTGCGACGACGAGTGAAGACCAATAAGTCGGAGCGCGTGGCGACGAAGCAGATGGACTTGAGGAAGCCGGCGAATCAAAGAAACCATGCACACGACGCCTGCTTCAAGCCATAGAGTGACTTGGAGAGGCGGCAAACGTGGTGTGGTTTGTCAGCGTCGACGAAGCCAGCTGGCTGAAGACAAAAGACCTCCTCGTCCAACCTACCGTGGAGGAACGCATTGGACACGTCAAGCTGGTGAACCGGCCAGCCGCGAGAGGCAGCCAGAGTGAGCACTGTGCGGATGGTGGCGGGTTTGACGACTGGCGAGAAGGTTTCTCTGAAGTCCATGCCAGCGCGCTGGCGGAAGCCGCGCATGACCCAGTGGGCCTTGTAGCGCTCGAGAGAGCCGTCGGCGTTGAGCTTGTGCTTGAACACCCATTTGCCGGTGATGAGGTTGGCACCGGGAGGACGGCGCACTAGCTCGCACATGCGGTTGCGCACGAGAGCGCCGTACTCCTCGCGCATGGCAGCGAGCCAATGGGGGTCACAGAGGGCGACGCGTACCAAAGTAGGGGCCGGCGAGAGCGCGCCGGGCGTGCTCGTAGTGACGGCGAGACTGTAGTGGTAGCGTGGATTCGGGCGGAAGACGCCGGTCTGGGCGCGCATGACCATCCACCAAGGAGGAGCCGGCGGGGCAGCCGGAGGGGCGGGTGTAGGCGAGGGTGGCGACGAAGAGCTCGGCAGCCTGTGGTGCAAGAGCTTGCGCCCGAGCCGTTAACCGACAGATCAGCGCCGCCACGTGGCTGCATGGTGGAGGCGCTGGACGGGGAATCCACGAGGCTGTCCGGTGGAGAGCCAGCGGCAGATCCTAAACGCACGGTGCGCACGCGCGGGGCATGCACGGGAGAGCCGCCTGATGGCGATCCAGGGGCCATGTTCGAAGGGGAACATGGCACACTATCACAGAGGCGCCGCGGGAGCATGGGGACCTGCAAAACTGGCGAAGCAAAAGCAGGTGGTGGTGGAGCGGCGGGGTTAACTGCGGGTGGTGACGCGAAGGGGAAGACCGTCTCATGAAACTAGACATGACAAGAGGTGATCACACGATGGGTGGTGGGATCGAAACACCGGTAGCCACGATGGTCAGACGGGTAGCCGAGGAAGATGCACGCGACAGAGCGGTGATCAAGCTTATGCTTCGCTGTTGAGGCGAGGTTGGGATAACACAAACACCCAAAGACGCGGAGGAGGGATCGTAGTCAGGAGCAACGCCAAGAAGCATATCAGGAGGCGTGCGGGCGCGCTGGAATGGCACGGCCGGTGGTTAATGAGATAGGTGGCTGTGTTGAGGGCCTCGACCCAGAAGCGAGTAGGCATGGAAGCATGAAATAATAGAGCACGCACACTGTCATTGAGCGTTTGTAGAACGCGTTCGGCCTTTCCGTTTTGTTGGCTGGTGTAAGAACAGGAGAGGCGAAGATGAGTGCCATGAGTAGGGAGGAGTCTGCAGCGCTGTCGAACTCACACCCGTTGTCAGTTTGGTGCCAGAATACGGGAAGCTGAAATTGCGTTTTGACATAGGCATAGAAATCGGCAAAACATGAAGAACTTCCGACTTGTGTTTGAAAGGGAACGTCCAAACGTAGTGGGTATAGTCATCAAGCACTACAATGTAAAATTGAAAGCCAGATATGCTGACAACTGGAAATGTCCATACATCAAGATGCAAAACATGAAAGGGAAACATGCTAATGCTGGTAGATTTGCTAAAAGTTACACGTGTGTGCTTGCCAAAACGGCATGCATGACACGAGTGCGGCATGGACTTGCTGAAGTCAAGGTGATCGGCAGCCAAGCGAAGCGAAGCATGCCCGAGCCGCTGGTGCCATATGGTGGAGTCGGCGAGGCGGGCAAAGGCAGAGCGAGATGGGAGCGTCGGGCGGCCAACCGAGTACAGATCGCCATCGGAGTCACATCGGAAGATCACCGCCCTAGTTCGAAGGTCCTATACAGAGAAGCCAAAGGCGTCAATTCGACAGAAACGGGGTTATCACGACAGATTTGACGAACAGAGAGCAAGTTGGTAATGAGAGAAGGGGAGACCAGAACGTTGCGAAGTTGCACAGGGGACGCGCCCTCGATGAGAGCACCATCACTGACGTGGGTGATCGGTAGATGGGCACCACTGCCAACGACAATGTGAGAAGGAGAATGAGATGGCTGAAGTGAGTGGAGATTACTAGGTGAGCTGGACATGTGGGACGACGCTCCTGAGTCGAGATACCACTCCGAGGCGGTGCCGGACGAGGAGGGCCCTGATGTGGCACTGTGGAGCGCGTCCTACAGCGAATGCATGTCCCACGGCTGCAGTGGTGGTGCGGTGGACGAACTGGCGCCTGGGGAGCCGTAGAGAGGAGGCAGGCCGCCAGGAGCGCCGTATCCAGGAGGGAGAGCGCCGGGCGCACCGTAGCCGTACGGGGCAGGAGCTGCGAGCATGGCCTGTTGATGAGGCGTGCCAGGACGAGGCCCGAGAACGCCAGTGCCTGGGGCGCGCCAGGGCATGGGCCAGGCCTGGATGTGGCCAGTCCAAGAGTTAGGGGCGGGGTAGGCAAGTGGGCACGGCATTGGAGGCGTTGGGGAGGCAGGGGCGCCGCCGTTGCCACGGCCGCGGCGACGCTGGCCACGACCACGGCCCCGTGTGTTGTCGTTGGCGGGTGCTGGGGGAGGCGGTGCCGGAGTCGAAGGAGAGTTGCGCCCAGCGAAGAGGGGGTGCACGGACTGCTGGCGAGCAGCCTGCTTAGCACAATGCTCCTCCAATAGAAGGAAGGAGCGCACTTGGAGAAACGACGGGAGCGGGACCTGAGAGGTGATGTGCGGGATGGCAGAATGGTACTGGCAGCTGAGACCACGAAGGAGGTGAAAAAACTGCCGTGATTCGGTCACCTGCTGGCCCAGATCACGGGGTTGATCGGCGAAGGTCTTGAGCTTGGTGCAGTACTGCATCACTGTCATGTCGCCCTATACTTGATGAGATCATCTCCCCAAAGCAGAGTGCTTTTGTGCCAGGCAGGATGATAACTGATAGCATGTTAGCTGCATTTGAGTGCATACATCATACTATTTAGCAAGAGAAGGACCCTACGAGAAGCTTTTGTGCATATAAATTAGACCTGTCAAAGGCATATGATCGGGTTGACTGAGTTTTCTTGAAACGGACGATGCAAAAGTTGGGTTTCGCTGACCGATGGCTGAACTGGATTATGACTTGCAGCACCTCAGTTAGATACACTATCAAATTTAATGGCACCCTCTTGGATTCGTTCACCCCGTCGCGTGGGCTTCGTCAAGGTGACCCCCTCTCCCCATTTTTATTCCTGTTTATTGCAGATGGGCTTTCTGCTCTGTTGAAGGATGGAGAGGAACTATTCACATCTTTGAAGGTGTGTCGACGGGCTCCTGGCATCTCCCACCTTTTGTTCGCCAATGACACCCTCTTATTTTTTAAGGCAGACCCGCAACAAGCTAATGGGTACACTCAATAATCACAACTTATGAAGGTGCCACAGGGCAACTCATCAACCCAACTAAATGCAGTATTATGGTTGGTAGAGCATGCTCAGAGAATGGCCAAAACAGTGTAAGAGCACAGTTGCAGGTTCAACTCTCAACTTTTGAGGAGAAATATCGGGGCTCCCAACTACTGATTGCAGAATGTCAAAAGGTAAATGTCAGAATCTACAAGCCCGCTTGACAAAAAGAATTATTGCTTGGAGAGATACTTTATCCTTGGCAGGCAAGGAAACGATGATCAAAGCAGCCGCACAAGCTATACCCACTTATGTGATGGGCGTGTTCAAGATTCCCATGTCTGTTTGTGATGATCTTAACAGGATGGTGTGTAAATTTGGTGGGGGTCATCGGAGGGGAAGCGAAAAACACACCGGCAAGCTTGGCCAAAAATTCACAGGCATAAGTTGTGTGGTGGACTGGGCTTTCGAGATTTCATGGTGTTCAATCAGTCCCTGCTGGCTAGGCAGGCTTGGAGGTTATTAACTAAACCTAACAGTCTTTGTGCGCGGGTTCTTAAAGCCCGCTACTATACCGAGGGAAGGATGGAGGATACTGTATTTACTGGTAATGCATAGGTGACTTGGCAATCCATCCAGTACGGCCTCGACCTTTTGAAGAAAGGGCTTATATGGCGGGTGAGCAGCGGTACGCAAATCCGCATCGGGCGGGATAGGGTGGCTGCCTAGAGAACCATCTGGCCAACTTATCACGCCCCAGGGGATGTGCCGATATTTTCTTCCGGTCGACGTTCTGGTCGACGTCGACACCATCACGAGCATAAAGACTTCCCCTCATGTTGGGCGCAAATGGGGCCTGGAAGGTTGATGTTCTCCGCCAATATTTTCTTCCGGTCGACGTCGACACCAGCACGAGCATAAAGACTTCCCCTCATGCCTCGGGCGATGTTCTGGCATGGGCCCCGGAGAAATCTGGCGTCTTCTCCGTCCATTCAGCATACTGCTTTGAACGAGCGTGAACGTCCACTAGCAAACGCATCGAGCATGGCACTAGATGGTCGTCGCGCCATCTGAAAGACCATATGGGGTGCCCTTCTCCCCCAAAGGTATGAGTCTTTGCATGGAGGCTAGTGTCTAATTCTCTCACTACTTGGGCAAATAAATTTATGCGTAAACTAGAGCTTAATGATCTTTTTCCCCTGTGTGGTGTGGAATGCGAGGATGGCTTCCACGCTATATGCAGATGCCCTCAAGCTAGGGACCTATGGAGAGCTATGACAACGGATTGGACCCTTCTAGACATCGACGAGGTTCACAACACAAGGCCAGAATGGCTTCTCGGCATGCTCGATCAACTACCTGAAATTAGCCGCATGGTGTTGTTGATGATTCTTTGGCATATTTGGCACGTCAGAAATAAGATCACACATGACAAAGCTCTGCCGCCAACGGAGTCTTCCAGATGCTTCCTTCAAAGCTACATAAACTCTTTGTTGTGCATCAAGCAATATCCGCTGGTGATAGTATACGCCTTGCAAAGGGCCATTTCAGACCACACACCACTACTGGTCGATTCTGGGGAAGCGACTCATGTGGGAAACAAAAATATTTTCTCTTTCGAATTAAGTTGGTTTGAGAGAGAAGGATTAATGGATCTCATTGCTACATAATGGGCCAGGGAATCCGGTGGGTCATCTAATGTAGATAGGTGGCAAAACAAGATTAGACACTTGCGCCAATCCTTTAGAGGCTGGGCCAAGAATCAAAGTGGCATTTACAAAGTGGAAAAAGAGAGGCTTATTCAATTAATTAATGAGTTAGATGTCAAAGCAGACTCTACAGTTCTTAATATGTTAGATAGAAATATTAAGATTGAGGCTGAGAAGAAGTTGCAAACCCTTCTGAGAGAGGAGGAGATGAAATGGGCCCTTCGAGCAAAGGTGACGAAGGTGGTCCATGGAGATGATAACACACAATTCTTTCACATGATTGCGAACGGAAAGCATAGGAAGAAAAAAATGCAACTTGGACAGGACGATGGTACAATTGTAGGACATGAGAACCTAAAATTGTACATCTCTGAGTACTATAAGATACTCTTTGGTGCACTCGATGAGAATTTGGTTTCTCTGGATGAAAGCACAACAGGCGACATTCCTCACCCCAGTTCAGATGAGAATGAGTTATTATCTGGCCCGTTTACAGAGAAAGAGGTGTTTAACGCAATAGCACAGATGAAACAAAATAAGGCACCGGGACCGGATGGGTTTCTGGTGGAATTCTATAAAAAAAATGTTGACATATTATAAAAGGTGATCTTCTACCTATGTTCCATGATTTGTTCAATGGTCAGTTACAGCTTTTCCACCTTAACTTTGGAACAATAATGCTGTTGCCAAAGAAGGTGGAGGCTATCCGCATTGAGCAGTTCAGACCGACATGTCTGCTCAATGTCAGTTTCAATTTTTTTACAAAGGTTGGCACGAATAGATTGACACAAATAGCACATTCGGTAGTCCAACCCACTGAGACAGCTTTCATGCCTGGAAGACACATACTAGAAGGGGTAGTCGTCCTGCATGAAACGTTGCACGAAATTCATACAAAGAAACTCATCGGGGTTATGTTTAAGGTGTATTTTGAGAAGGCGTATGATAAGGTCAAATGGCCATTTCTTCAACAGGCCTTATGTATGAAGGGGTTCAACGAATCCTTAAGGGATCAGGTGGATGCCTTCATTCAGAGAGGTAGTGTTGGGATTAATGTTAATGATGACATAGGTCATTATTTTCAGACTCATAAAGGATTGAGACGGGGAGACACCATGTCTCTAGTCTTGTTCAACATAGTAGCAGATATTATGGCAAACCTTATTGGTCGGGCTAAAGAGAATGGCCAAGTAGGAGGACTAGTCCCACACATTGTAGAGGGGGGGGGGTGTCCATACTACAATACGTGGATGACACAATCATATTCATGGAACACGATATCGCAAAAGCTAGGAATATGAAGCTGGTACTTTGCCTATTTGAACAATTGTCTGGACTAAAAATAAATTTTAACAAAAGTGAATTGTTTTGTTTTGGGAGAGCAAAAGAGGAACAAGACGCTTACATGCAACTATTCAGATGTGAAATGGGATCATTGCCATTTAGTTACTAGGAATTCCCATTCATCATAAACGACTGACGAACAAGGAATGGAAATGTATTGAAGATAGATTCGAAAAAAGACTAGGTTGCTGGAAGGGCAAGCTAATGTCTTATGGAGGACGGATGGTGTTGATAAACTCGGTTTTAACAAGCCTATCGATGTCCCTGCTATCTTTCTTTGAAGTACCGATAGGTGTACGGAAAGGACTAGATTTTTATCGATCTCGTTCCTTCTGGCAATGTGATGAAGCTAAGAAGAAATATAGATTGGCAAAGTAGGATATTATATCTAGACCACTAGTAGAAAAAGGCCCATTTGTCCCAGTTCTAGAGGCCCATTTGTCCCGGTTCTGGAACCGGGACTAAAGGGTCGGGACTAAAGCCCAAAACCTTTAGTCTCGGTTTGCTTACGAACCGGGACCAAAGGCCCTCCACGTGGCCGCTGCGGGGAGCCCAGGCAGGAGGACCTTTAGTCCCGGTTTGTAACACCAACCGGGACCAAAAGGCATCCACGCGTCAGCATCTGGCAGGAGCTGGGTTTTTTTTTTGAAGGGGGGGGGGGTTTAGGGGGTTTTGTAGGGTTAATTTAGGAGTTCATATTGTGTTAGCTAGCTAATAGATGGAAGTGTCCTCTCTTTCTCCGTGCTTGGTCGATGCTAGCTACTATAGAGAGAACTCGACACGCTAGCTAGTAAGCAAATGAAGGAACCATTAAGTACACAAGATCGTCATGAGCATATACAGAGAGAAGTGATCGACCTCTCTTTCTCCAAGAGATTGGTCGAACAACAAGTTTTCGTATATCTATCCGACGGTACTACATATATACAATATAACATCTTTTACAATCCCTAACATCATGTACCTAAGATCCAATCACAAATTCGAATGGTATTCTCCGTCTTTAGGTATGACGTGGTCAAGAAAGAATCCCGCCAATTCCTCTTGAATTGCTCGTATGCGATCATGTGGTAGGAGTTCATCCCGCATCTGCCAGATCTAATTTAAAGAAGGGGGTCAATACATGCATATATATGAATAAAACTCAACACAATTGATGGTAATATATAAAATAAAATTGTGAATATTATTTACGTACTTCAAATTGTTTGTCAGAGAAGCCCCGCTCAGAGGCCGAGTGGCGAATGAACTCGCATACGTAGTATGCACATAAAGAAGTCCCTTCTTTCGGGTACAAGCACTTTACGAGAATAGAGTTCAATCAAACTGATAAGCAAGCATGTTAATGATATATTGATGAAAATTTGAATCAATTAGAGATGCGCGGAACTAGCTAGTACTACTTACTTTGGGGTGCGTAAATCACAACTCTTTGTTTAGACCGGGAACCTTTCGGGTGAACTTCTTCCAAACCCTGCCAGGCAAAGAAAATGATTACTTGATATCAGGAAATTAACGAAAGTTGCATGTCGATATGGTCCCGGTATTGACTGAACTTACTTCTTGAGCATTGCAGGCATGTCCGCATAATTCTCGGGATCTTTACGTCTCGAGTCTAAGACAGTTACTAATGCCCCGTCAAGCTTAATGGATAGCAGAATAAAGTGGAAACTGCGCACGCATATATAACTCATCAATTACATTACTTAACCTCAAGTAAGCGAAACCGAGTATACAGAGAAGACAACAACACTCACTTGAAGTTGTAAGGAAAGAGTATTTCCCTTTTGTTTTGATGTATAAGGAACGACTTTAGCAAGTTCTCCTTGGTCTCTTTGATTGAGTTTCGTACCGTCCATTCATTTACGGCATCTGGGCTAAGGAACCCAACGTTGAAGATTCCTAGTTTTTTGCATTCGACATCTTCAATCTGCATAATATAGTGAGGATAATTATATATACATGCAATGAACGAGCTGAGCTAGAGACTTAACTATAGAACTAATACTTACAGACAGTAGGCAATCATGAGTTGTTTGTCGAGGGCCAGTTGATTGTATAACTGAAATAACTCCACAAATTCAACAGGCATCACGGGAAGTCCAATGAATTCGTGCTCTGGTTTCACTGCCATATACATAGTGTCTCTCCCAGACTCCCTGCAGGTTTTCATGTACCACTCATGCAATTTGTACATCATCGTTGTTAGAGGAGGATGATCAGGTTTGACGAGAGGCTTCCCGTGCATGTATTCATATTCTTCTTTGTTACCTCGGCCGTTTGATAAATTACATCATCCCCCAAGTAATCACCAGGATTGGTACCGGGCACCATCCCCAGATGATTTGCGACGATATCGCTAGACACCTTGAGCGGGGGGCACGATTGCTTCTCCTGTTCGCCGAGCTGGGGAATTGTTTTCCCACTTCTTCGTTCTGCTAACCTTGCATCACTAGAAGTACTTCCCGACCGCCGCGCTTCTTCATATGTCTTTTTAATAATCCGGACATAGTTGGAATCCGGTGGAAGCGGTGGTGGTCGCTTCAGGGCATCGATAGTGCGCTTCACTTTCACCAGATCTAGCTTCTCCTTCGGAGGTGGAGTTTTCTTTGCAAAATGGGCCCTCAATTGGTCCTGACATATCTCCTCGTTTTCTGACTCGGTCCTCTCATATCGTAACTTATCCAGAGGCTTGAGAGATGGACCGTATTTGTATTCCCTCCCGCCTCTGCTTGTACTGCTAGCCGCCGGAGCGGCGGCGTCTCTCTTCCGTCGTTGCTTACGAGGCGGAGAAGGAGGCGGAGTGCTCCGACGCGCCGGAGGAGCCGGAGCAGCGGCGTGTGTCTTCCGCCGTTGCCGACGAGGCTGGGGAGGAGGCGGACTGCTCCGACGCGCCGGAGTAGGCGAAGGAGGAGGCGGAGTGCCCTCACGCATCGGTGGAGCCGGAGAAGGAGGCGGGGTGCCCTGATCACTCGCCGGAGGAGGAGGAGGAGGAGGCGGAGTGCCCTGACTCGCCGGCGGATGAGGAGGAGGAGGCGGAGGCGTCCAGTTTGGAAGCTTGATGTACTCCTTCTGCCATAGACATGTACTCCTCAGGGCACGAACCAGCCGATTCTCCCCTTCACCTGTAGAGTCGTCAAGCTCGAGCTCCTCAAATCCCTCCATTACTTCATCCACCATCACAACAGCATAGCCATGTGGAATCGGACGGTAGTGAAAAGTTCTGTTGGGTTGAGGAGGTGCAACAGAGCCGACAGCCGCCTTGAAAGCGAGGTTCCGGTATTTCGTCATAAGCTCGCAATGTTGAGCCTCCGTGATAGTATCCACGGGGTAGCTAGGAGACGTGCAGTCAGGCTGAACGGGCTCCGTGGAAGCGACGCTGCTTCTCCGTTGAGATGGCGGAGTAGCTTCTGGGGTAGCTTCGTGCCTCTGAGATGGTTGGCCGGCAGCTCGCTGGCTCTCAGCTTCCTCTAGCTTTTGTAGTCTTGCATTGAGCTTCTGAATTTCGCTCAGCTCCGCTTTCCTCTTTCTCTCCCGGCTTCTGTAACCGCCTGCGTCGGGAAACCCAACCTTCCACGGAACGGAGGCTGGTGTGCCTCGTGTTCGTCTAGGGTGCTCAGCATTCCCTAGGGCCTCAGTCAGCTCGTCCTTCTCTCTGTCGGGAATGAACGTCCCTTCCTGCGCTGCGGTGATATACTCCTGAAGCTTCGTGACGGGTATTGCAAGTTGCTCGTCCGTCCAACGGCGCTTCCCTGTTTCAGGGTCCAAAGTTCCCCCAACTCCGAAGAACCAAGTCCTTGAACGGTCTGGCCAGTTCAATGTCTGTGGTACGACCCCTTTAGCTTTCAGGTCATTCTCAGCTTTGTCCCACAACGGCCGGGCTTTGAGGTAGCCACCTGACCCCGTGTGATGGTGATACTGCTTCTTTGCAGCGTTGTTCTTGTTTGTCTCTGACATTTTCTTACTCTTGTCCGATGTCTTGTAGGCCACAAATGCGGGCCAGTGATCTCTTATCTTCTCAAATCGGCCGGTGAATTCTGGAGTCTTCCCTTTGTCGACAAACTTTGATTTCAACTCATTCTTCCACCTCCTTAATAGATCTGCCATCTTCTTAAGAGCACACGCCTTGACCAGTGGCTCTATAACTGGCTTATTCGGATCCTCCTCCGGCGGTAGGGTGAAATTTGCCTTCAGCAAGGTCCAAAGATCATCTTTCTGTCTATCGATGACATAATCACCTTCAGGGACGCCGTCCTTAGGCTTATTCCATTGCTTGATGCTGATCGGGATGTTGTCCCTAACAATAGCTCCGCACTGAGCAGAAAATGCGTCCTTGGTCCGCTTGGGTTCAATCGGATGGCCATCATGCGCGAGTGCTGTGATCGTGAACCTTTCATCCTTGCGCAACCTCTTCTTCGGGCCTCGTCTCGTTACCGAAGTTTGGCTCGATCCGGAGGGCTATAAAAGAAGAAAGAAGAGTTAATATATGTACATACCAAAACAATTAATGCATCAATTAGCTAGTCAGCACAGGCTTAATTAATATATATACCTCGCCGGACTTTGCAACAGCTCCCTCCTCCGTTCGGTCACCGGAGCCGTCATCATGGTCTCCTTCTTCCTCCGGCATTCGGTCACTGGAGCCATCATGATCATGTCCTTCCTCCTCCATTGTTCGATCACCGGAGCCGTCATCCTCTCCTTCCAGACCATCGGTGTCGTTGAGAAACGACAAGATATCACGTCCGCCGAGGATTATGTCCCCCAACAACTGTTCTTGTTTTTCGTCTCTTTGTTCCATAGTTTCTACAAATATTACAACATGGCAATTAATATACAAACATGAATGTCCGACGTCCGGACCGCCTCTCTCATGAATGTCCGTTGTCCGGACCGCCTCTCTCACGAATGTCAAACAAGGGATTCTCTTAACCTTTAAGGGATTTAATTAACAAAATGGCGCCATTCTGAATGTGCAGAAAATGGTCCATATTTTTCCTGATCTCATCTACCCTTCTATATGTCACGTTGTCTAGTGTCAAAGGATTCAAGAAAACCATGGCTTCATCATTAGCCGGAAGTAACACGCGCATAATGGTACGAAGCTCTCCAAAATTGTTTTGGAACGGAGTCCCGGATAGGATAATTAATTAGCTTTTTGGTACGAAGTACAGCAAGAGCCTTCCGAATATCGCTATTTGAAAGGCCTTTGCTGAAATTCGTACCAAAAAGCGAATTATTCTATCCGGAACTCCGTTCCAAAACAACTTTGAAGAGCTTCGTAGCATCATACGCATGTTACTTCCGGCTAATGATGAAGCCATGTATTTCTTCAATACTTTGACAGACAACGTGACATATAGAAGAATATATATATAGATGAGATCAGAAAAAAATTGGATCAACTTGTGCACATCCATAATGGGGGCATTCTTGATAAATCTATGTTACCGGAGTTTTCTTCATTTAACTTGGTAAATTTGGGTGGCCTCGACAACGCTTCTAGGGTTTGGGGTGGCCTCGAGAGTTTATCGGGTAGGGACGGGAGGGGGTAGGAGATCGACAACGCTCTTTCTTCTAGGGTTTGGATGGCCTCGAGAGTTTATCGGGTAGGGACGGGAGGGGGTAGGAGATCGACAACGCTCTTTCTTCTAGGGTTTGGGTGGCCTCGAGAGTTTATCGGGTAGGGACAGGAGGGGGTAGGAGATCGACAACGCTCTGTCTTCTAGGGTTTGGGTGGCCTCGAGAGTTTATCGAGTAGGGACGGGAGGGGGTAGGAGATCGACAACTCTCTTTCTTCTAGGGTTTGGGTGGCCTCGAGAGTTTATCGGGTAGGGGCGAGAAGGGGTAGGAGATCGAAACGCTCTTTCTTCTAGGGTTTGTGTGGCCTCGAGAGTTTATCGGGTAGGGACGGGAGGGGGTAGGAGATCGACAACGCTCTTTCTTCTAGGGTTTGGGTGGCCTCGAGAGTTTATCGGGTAGGGGAGGGAGGGGGTAGGAGCCGCTCTAAAATGCTAACGGGGGGTGCTCCTGTGGTCTAAAATCGGTCTATTCATGATAGAAAATCTGAAAAAAATACATACAAAACATCTAAAAACATCTGAAAAAAATACATCTATGATCCCTTAGAAAAAAATGTTATCGGGAAGGGGGTATATTGACAATGCTTTTTTTCTAGGGTTTGGGTGGCCTCGAGAGTTGGTCACCCGGTATATCGAGAGGGGGGGTGAACATTTTACCTTAGTAACTTAGAAAAAAATGTTATTGGGGAGGGGGTATATCGACAACGCTTTTTTTCTAGGGTTTGGGTGGCCTCGAGTGCTGGTCGCCCGGTATATCGAGAGGGGGGTGAACATTTTACCTTAGTAACTTAGAAAAAAAATGTTATCGGGGAGGGGGTATATCGACCCCCCCCCCCCTCATGTCGAAGTTATCGGGGAGGGGGTATATCGACAACGACATACATACATGGAAAAAAATGCTATCCATCTATACATACATAGCAACATACATATATACATGGAAAAAAATGCTATGAAAAAAATAGCGGGGGCGGCCGGCGAGGGCGACGGCGGCGGCTCAGAGCGGGGGCGGCCGGCGAGGGCGACGGCGGGGGTGGCGAGGGCGTCGGCGACGGCGGGGGCGGCGAGGGCGTCGGCGAGGGCAGCGCGCGAGGGAGCCGACGACGGCGTCGGCTGGCGAGGGCGACGGCGGGGGCGGCGCACGAGTGAGCCGGAGACGACGGCGACGGTGGGGGCGGGCCGGGGCGCAGGGGCGCGGCCGGGCGCGCTCGGGGGCGGCGGACGGCGACGGCATGGGCGGCGGACGGCGTCAGCGTGGGCTCGGGGGCGGGCAGGGGGACGGGCGACGGCGACGGCGTCGGGGCAGCCTGGCGGCGTCGAGGAGGTTGGCGTCGTCGGGGGGAACTGCGAGATGAAAATGAAAATTTTCACAAGTGCTGCTTATATACACACAGCATTGGTCCCGGTTGGCCTTGCAAAACGGCGTGGTGGGAGTTTAGTCCCACCTCGCTAGTTGAGAGAGTGCCGCACCTGGTTATAAGGCGCGGTGCGCCAGAGCCTTCGAGCACCTCTCTGTATCTGCCTGTGGGCCTACTGGGCCTTCTGCGGGCCTGAATCCTGGCCCAACTGGCTGGTTGGGTTTCTAGTCGTAATCAGGCCGTGGTGACCCAGTAGGCGGCATTTTTTTATTTATTTTTTCAGTTTTTTGTTTTGTTTTTTGCATTATTTATTTCTTTTGTTTTTTGCTTTATTTTTTTAATTCTTTTTGCTGTTAGGTCACAAAAATTATAAACTTTCTGTTAGTGCCATTAGTTTTCAAATTTGAAAAATTTAAATTTGAATTCTTTTAAATTTGTGTGAATCACTAGTTTGTGAATAACTTTACTATAAAAATAGATTTTTGAGTGATTCTTTTTCTTGCTATTTAATATTACTGTGTTTTATCATTATATTCAATTTGGTAATTTTTAGGTTATTTTAAATGTCCGTTTTAATCAAAAATAGATTTTGTTATTTTAGTTTGCTATTAAAGTTTCTAACAAAAAAATTCTTTATGAAAATTCTTTTTGCTATTAATGTTTTGAACAAAAAATACTTTGATAATTTTCATTGCATAAATTTTATATAATTTTAGTTTCAAAAATAATAGAGGTTTATAGAATTTTAGTTTCAAAAATATCTGTTTTTTGAGCTAAATGACCCTGAAATTGAAAAGCACTTCAAATGAACTCTGAAAATGTTGAAAGTTGGCATGGTATCATCATTTCATCCACATAGCATGTTATAAAAAGTTGAGAGGGTTACGGCGAAAACTGGATGCACTTCGTGTACAAAATGGACAATCTCTTTCAAAGTATCAGGGTTTCGGAAGAAAACTCATCTGTTACAAAGGGATTTCATTTTTTGAACTTATTTGAACTCCAGACTTTTTGCGTGTTCAAAATGCACCATTGAAAGCCACATCATCAATTTTCAACCCTTTCTGACTTCATTTGGTATTTTTCATGCATTTGCTGATTTTTTTGAGCTAAATGACCCTGAAATTAAAAAGCACTACAAATGAACTCTGAAAAGGTTGAAAGTTGGCATGGTATCATCATTTCACCCACATAGCATGTTATAAAAAGTTGAGAGGGTTATGGCAAAAACTGGATGCACTTCGTGTACAAAACGGACAATCTCTTTCGAAGTATCAGGGTTTCAAACGAAAACTCATCTGTTACAAAGGGATTTCATTTTTTTGAACTTATTTGAACTCCAGACTTTTTGTGTGTTCAAAATGCACCATTCAAAGCCACATCATCAATTTTCAACCCTTTCTGACTTCATTTGGTATTTTTCATGCATTTACTGATTTTTTTGAGCTAAATGACCATGAAATTGAAAAGCACTACAAATGAACTCTGAAAAGGTTAAAAGTTGGCATGGTATCATCATGTCACCCACATAGCATGTTATAAAAAGTTTTGAGGGTTACGGCAAAAACTGGATGCACTTCGTGTACAAAACGGACAATCTCTTTCGAAGTATCAGGGTTTCGGAGGAAAACTCATCTGTTACAAAGGGATTTCATTTTTTTGAACTTATTTGAACTCCAGACTTTTTGTGTGTTCAAAATGCACCATTCAAAGCCACATCATCAATTTTCAACCCTTTGTGACTTCATTTGGTATTTTTCATGCATTTACTGATTTTTTTGAGATAAATGACCCTGAAATTGAAAAGCACTACAAATGAACTCTGAAAAGGTTGAAAGTTGGCATGGTATCATCATTTCACCCACATAGCATGTTATAAAAAGTTGAGAGCACTGCTCCGGGTGTTTGGAGCGCAGAATATTCTTGTGTTCATCGACATACGGGGTCACCAAGGTAGAATTCTGTAGAACTGTGTAGTGTGCTTGAGACCAAGAATGCCCGTCCCTACATATTATTGAGTCCGCTCCTAGCGTGCCTTTTCCAGTCAGTCTCCCCTCATACCGTGATTGAGGGAGACCAATCTTCTTAAGGTCAGGAATGAAGTCAACACAAAACCCAATGACATTCTCTGTTTGATGGCCCATGGAGATGCTTGCTTCTGGCTTAGCGCGGTTATGAACATATTTCTTTAAGACTCCCATGAACCTCTCAAAGGGGAACATATTGTGTAGAAATACAGGGCTCAGAACGACAATCTCGTCGACTAGATGAACTAGGACGTGCGTCATGATATTGAAGAAGGACGGTGGGAACACCAGCTCGAAACTAACAAGACATTGCACCAAATCACTCCTTAACCTTGGCAGGATTTCTGGATCGATCACCTTCTGAGAGATTGCATTGAGGAATGCACATAGCTTCACAATGGCTAATCGAACGTTTTCCGGTAGAAGCCCCCTCAATGCAACCGGAAGCAGTTGCGTCATAATCACGTGGCAGTCATGAGACTTTAGGTTCTGGAACTTTTTCTCTGCCATATTTATTATTCCCTTTATATTCGACGAGAAGCCAGACGGGACCTTCATACTGAGCAGGCATTCAAAGAAGATTTCCTTCTCTTCTTTGGTAAGAGCGTAGCTGGCAGGACCTTCATACTACTTTGGATGCATGCCGTCTTTTTCATGCACACGTTGCTGTTCCTCCCGTGCCTCCGGTGTATCTTTTGTCTTCCCATACACTCCCAAGAAGCCTAGCAGGTTCACGCAAAGATTCTTCGTCACGTGCATCACGTCGATTGCAGAGCGGACCTCTAGGTCTTTCCAACAGGGTAGGTCCCAAAATATAGATTTCTTCTTCCACATGGGTGCGCGTCCCGCATCGTCAGTCGGAACAGATAGTCCGACAGTACCCTTTCCAGAGATTACTTGTAAATCATTGACCATATCAAGTATGTGATCACCAGTACGGAGGGCGGGCTTCTTCCGGTGATCTGCCTCACCTTTGAAATGCTTTCCTTTCTTTCGACATTGATGGTTGGTCGGAAGAAATCAACGATGCCCCAGGTACACATTCTTCCTGCATTTGTCCAAATATATACCGTCGGTGTCATCTAAACAGTGTGTGCATGCGTGGTATCCCTTGTTTGTCTGTCCTGAAAGGTTACTGAGAGCAGGCCAATCGTTGATGGTTACAAACAGCAACGCATGTAGGTCAAATTCCTCCTGTTCGTTCTCATCCCACACACGTACACCTCTTCCATTCCATAGCTGTAAAAGTTCATCAACTAATGGCCTTAGGTACACATCAATGTCATTGCCGGGTTGCTTAGGGCCTTGGATGAGCACTGGCATCATAATGAACTTCCGCTTAATGCACAACCAAGGAGGAAGGTTATACATACATAGAGTCACAGGCCATGTGCTATGCTTGCTGCTCTGATCCCCAAAAGGATTAACGCCATCTGCACTTAAACCAAACCATACGTTCCTCGGGTCACCTGTAAAGTCGCTCCACTTTCTCTCGATCTTTCTCCACTGCGACCCGTCAGCGGGTGCTCTCAACTTCCCATCTTTCTTACGGTCATTTATGTGCCATTGCATCAACTCGGCATGCTTTTTGTTTCTGAACAGACGTTTCAACCGTGGTATTATAGGAACATACCACATCACCTTGGCAGAAACCCTCTTCCCGATGCGCTGGCCCTCAACATCACCAGGGTCATCTCTTCTGATCTTATACCGCAATGCACCACATACCGGGCATGCGTTCCAATCCTCGTACGCACCGCGGTAGAGGATGCAATCATTAGGGCATGCATGTATCTTCTGCACCTCCAATCCTAGAGGGCATAGAACCTTCTTTGCTTCATACGTACTGTCGGGCAATTCGTTATCCTTTGGAAGCTTCTTCTTCATTATTTTCAGTAGCGAACTAAAACCCTTGTCAGATAAACCATTCTCTGCCTTCCATTGCAGCAATTCCAGTGTGGTACCGAGCTTTCTGTTGTCATCTTCGCAATTTGGGTACAACCCTTTTTTGTGATCCTCTAACATGCGATCGAACTTCAATTTCTTCCTTTCACTTTCGCATTCTCTCTGTGCATCAACAATGACCCAGCGAAGAGCATCATCGGGCACATCATCTGGTTCCTCTTGATCTTCAGCTTCCCCCATTGCAGCATCGCTGTATTCAGGGGGCGGGTAGTTGTCATCATCCTCTTCTTCTTCGTTGTCTTCCATCATAACCCCTCTTTCTCCGTGCTTCGTCCAAACATTATAGTGTGGCATAAAACCCTTCTCAAGCAGGTGGAAGTGAAGGGTTTTAGAGTTGGAGAAAGCCTTCGTATTCTCACAGACAGTACATGGACAATGCATAAAACCATTCTGCTTGTTTGCCTCAGCCGCTTCGAGAAAATTATGCAGGCCCTTAATATACTCGGAGGTGCGTCGGTCACCGTACATCCATTGCCGGTTCATCTGCGTGCGTTGTATAATAAAGTGTATTAAAAATCAAATTAATAGAAATTTATCATCACAGTAAAGCCAAAGTACAGTAGTGACCAAAATAAATACATAACGTTCATACATAGTTCTCATTATTGAACAACATATAGCTCTCTAGAGCATCTAATTAAAACATACATTAAAACTATAAAATTTAAATGCAACAACAAATGCGATCATAACCGCAACAAATACATAGTTCTCATTATTGAACAACATATAGCTCTCTGAAGTCAAACCTAGCGGCCTTGCAATGATAAGTAGTCCAGTCTAAGAAGTGTTGTGATAATAAAAAATACAAGCGAAAAAAAATGTTCCATTCGAATACTCTGCTGCGAGAAAGAGGTACATCTTATTAATCAGAGACTGGCTGTTGGGGATAGAACCCCAACCCTTGTATTACATTGCAGCGAATGTGACTGAGGGCACCTAGTTCTCCATGCGGATGATGCAGCGAATGCCCTCCCCCTTGGCCATGAGGTCAAAGGCCTTGTTGATCTCCGAGAACGGTACGCTGTGCGTGATGAACTTCTCCACCTCCAGTTCCTGAGGATAATAGCAAGTTGTTAGCATGAGCATTGAGTTCTTCGCCATGTTGCTTTTCGATGTATGGTGACTTTGGAAATGGGGTGGCATCCAACATATCTCAAGTCGTCGCGACCATCGATCAAGCTATGTCAAAACTGTGTACCTTCTTCATGTACATCTCCACAACATCGGGCAGATCAGTGCACGGCTTGAAGTTACCAAAGAAGGCACCCTTGAGAGTTCTCTCGTTCAGGAAGTTCATTGGGTGGGTCTTGAATTCGGCGTCCTTGTGCGGCACACCGACCAGCACAGCGACACCCCAACCCTGTATACAGATAAAAGATTTAATGTAATGATTCCATCTAAGAGAGAGGAGACGATGCAAATGATCATCTTTTAAGTGGATGACTGATGTCTTGAAAAGTCATACATCATGAACACATTCAAATGCTTGTATCATAGCACTGATATTGCCGGTGCATTCAATACTGCGGTCAACTCCGGCGTTCGTCATCTCAGCGAGTACCTAAAGCATCATATCATAAAGTTGTATGTTATGGTCGTGAAGCATAACGAATACTACTTCGCCTAATGTGAAGAAACAAACCTCTTGAACTGGCTTGCTGTGGTCTTTCGGGTTCACAAATTCTGTGCAACCAAATTTTCGAGCTGAACATTGACAAAATAGAAACATTAGTGGTAACTTCTCAAAACAACAAAATAAACTCAAGATTTGGTAAAATCAGGAGTGTTATATTTACCTTCTTCAAATCTGTTGGCGTTCAGGTCAACACCAATGATCCTTGATGCTCCTGCAATCCTTGCACCTTCTGCTGCCTAAATATATAAATACAAATATGAAGGGCAAATATATAGATGCATACCGATAGCAATTGTAGGACAATCCAGAGAAGAGTCAGGAAACTTACAGCAAGGCCAACTGCTCCTAGCCCAAATATCGCCACCGTCGAACCCTTGGGCGGTTTTGCAACATTAATGGACGCACCGAGACCTACAAAAAGAATGACGACTCAGCATCACAAGATAAGATGCTGGCATAACAAGAATACTACAACAACAATACAAGTCAACTTACCAGTGGAAATACCACAGCTAAGAACACAGACTTTATCAAGGGGAGCCTCAGGGTTGATCTTGGCAACACAACCAACATGCATGACAGTATACTCACTGAAGGTTGAAGTCCCTACGAAATGGTAAATCGGCTTCCCGTCAATAGAGAAGCGGGACTTGCCATCGCCGATCATCACACCTCTGTCAGTGTTGATCCTGAGCAGATCACACATGTTGCTCTCTGGAGACTTGCAATGTGGGCATTCCTTACACTCCCCAGTGAACACAGGGAGGACATGATCACCAGGGGCAACCTCAGTCACACCCTGTCCAACACTCTCCACTATGCTGTTGACATTAGTAAGTTAAGTGACGTGCGACAGATAAATTTGGCTAGAAAATCTATATAAAAGGAAGATACGTGCAACATGGTCTTATGATTGATTGCTTCACATGCTTTGTCTTTAGGATCACATAAACATATTGTACTACGTTGACATATCCTTTCTCAACAAACAATTAGCATAACTGAAAGCAAGTACACCAAAGAAGGTAGGTAGTTCAAAAAGCATACCCTCCAGCTTCGTGACCGAAGACCCGAGGGAAGACGGGAGTCTGCCCCTAACCATCGGAAGCCACAGAGGGACAAGTCAATGAAACATTTGGTGTGCGATGTAATTTACTTGACGAGAAGCAAATGGCATGCATACCTTGGCCTCCCAGTAGTAGACATCTGTGTGGCAGAGGGAGGTGAAGAGGATCTTGATGCGCACCTCCATGGCCTGCGGCGGCGCCACCTCCACCTCCTCCATTGACAGCGGCTTCCCAGCCTCCCATGCCACCGCCGCTGCAACAACGGATCCAATGGAAGGTCATCAAACTGAGACGTAGAGTATCTACTTGCAAGCTCATATGCTCTCCTAGATAAACCTTACATTCGAAAACATAAAAAAATATCTGATTTTTTTGTGGCAAACCGGAGCGCATGCCAAAATTCATCACGAAATCACATTGGAGGAAGGCGTGAAAAAATAAAGAAAATCGATGCTCTGAAAAATGGTACTTACAAACGTATTTTAGAGCTCTAATTTTGTTAAGGATTTCAATCCTATAAAATCCTATGGAATTACTTTGAATCAAAGGTGCCCTAAACAGAAGATATTACTAGACATGCAAGCACCTTCCACTTCCAGTGAGGCATAAAACCAAAAGCTCGCCAGTCTCCATGAAAATATTGTTTGAGAAGAATAAGAAGAAACGGAGGATAAAGAAGGGCGGACAGACCTTTGCACTTGATCGTCTTCCCTGCGGTCGCCATTTCTCTTTCAACTCAAAAATAACACCCCCCCCCCCCCCCCCCTCTCACAATCTCCAGTCAATAGTTTCACCGGATCAAATCCGTGGGCAATGAGCTACATATATATGTTCCTGTCAGGGTCTTAATAATAAAATGAAGAATGGAGGAGGTGGAAAGGTATCGTACGTGGACAGGTGTGTGCTGAGCCTGAGATGGAAATTGTTTGGGGAATTCCAGAGGCGCGCGCATGTGGAAAGAAGAGAGCAGGTGTCGCTTCTAGATCCCATGTTCTTTACTTTTCCCCTTTTTAAGTGGCCCAATTGCTTCTCAGCGTGCTAGCCATTTCTGTTTTGTTGGGGAGTGAGCCTAGCTCAACTGGTTGGGGGAGTGGATGTACAAGCCCAACACCTGAGTTCGAATCCTCACAGAGGCGAATTTGGGTTTCTATTTATTCTTGAGGACCAGGCTCTCCTGATACTCACGCATTTATTGAGGACTAGGCTTGGTGTATAACTAAGACGAAAAATCCTAGTACTCATACTTAAAAGGCTGTGTGCATCCCTAGTTGGTGCAGAGGCCGGGGAAGTGAAATTCTCCCCCATTTTCCGGGCGGCAGCAGGGGAACCCTAGCCCCCGCCCCACGCCCACCTCCTACACCATCTCCTCCCCTCGCCGCCGCCAGAAGGCGCCGCCGGGCAAAGCCCGGTGTGCGTCGGCGGCGGCGGGGCCCTTCTTCCCCTCCCGGCGTGCGGCTGTAGCGCGAGATGCGGCGGCGCGGTGGAGTCTTGATGCTGATGCGGCGAGGGCGCGTCGGGCGGCGTGGCGGCCAGACGGCGGAGCGAGCGGGCGGCCAGGCCGTGGCAGCTGCGCGAGGGGTTGGCTCCGGGGCGGCGGCGCGGGCATCGATCCATCGCGGATCTGGTCCTGCAGGCGCGGTCTCGGCCTCCCATGCTCGGCCGGCGGGTCTCGGTGGCCGTGTGGGTGGCAGGAAGGTGGTGGGCGTCGGCTGCGGCGGCGGTTCTCGCTGGATGCTGGTGGCCATGGTGATGCTCGTCCTCGACCCCGATCTACTCCGATCTGCAGCGGATCCGGCCCCTGATGGCTTCTCGCTGTTCTTGGGTGCTGGCCTTGCAGATCCGGTGGCTGGAAGGGTTCCGGGGGAATCCCTTGGCCGGCGCGGCGGCCACTCCGAAGGCAGCGCCTTTGGGTGTTGCTCCCCTTGTTGGAGGCTTCGGAGAGGACCCCCTTCCTTCCACCCCTCCCAGGAGCTCAGGTGAAAACCTCAGATCCCCTTGTTCCAAGCGACGACGACACCGCGGTGGCGTGCTCCTTCCTGAAGGCATTGCTCGGGGGCTGCTCAAGCGGCGGTGGAGGTGTCGGCAGTTCGGTGTCGGCGCATTTTGGCCAGCTTCATCTTGGAGGCTGCGGTGACGTCGGCGGCGCTCGTCTGGTGGAGCAACTGCCAGTTGCAGTTTGCGTCATCAGGCTCGGGATGCTCCGGGGAAAACCCTAGATCTAGGTCTTCCTGGATCGGACGATGATGGCGTTTTATCGCTTTCCCTCCTGGGGGCATCATTTTGGAGCAAGTGCTGGCTGGAGGGATGGTGGAGCGGTGCTTCATCTCACACATTGATGGCGGCGGATACCGGCGGCATGGCGCTGTGGAGACTCGGCGTCCGATGCGTGGAGATGGACTCGCGCAGGAGGAGGTAGCTGTCTGGCATCATGGTGATGTCGATGGCAGAGTGGCTAGACAAGGTAGAAGCATCAATATCTGCTCTGAAGACGGACCGGTGGAAGATGGCGGCGACAGCACACGAGTGCGTCTGACCGGTTTGTGCCCCAGACCCGGTATGTGGCTCGGCTGGGGCTTCCGGCTTTTGATGTTAGGCTTAGGTGAGTGGTCTGGGTAGTGGCCCAGCTAGCATCCCTTCATCATATGGATAGGAGTAGCGGCACTTTTTGCCAAGATGGTGGATTCAGGCATATTGTTATAATACTTTGTAAGGTCCTCGAGAATAATCAATAAAGTGGCCGTATGCATCTCCCACATGCAGAGGCCGGGGTCATCCTCCTTTTCTAAAAAAAAAAATTCTATTTTGTTTACTCGTCCGCAAGCAAAGACACCGCATCTGTCAGTACAAGATGGACTTCTTCGCAGAACAGCGTATACCCCCCACATACACATAAAATAGAAGATGTCAGCAACATGCAAACTAATTTAAGTTTAAATAAAAAAACATTGCTCTCAACCCGAGTGGAATACTGGACTTTTGTCTCCTGCCCACAACTCCAGCAGTTCCGGCGTCCCTAAATAAACTATCAGAAAGTTGAGGCAAAAATAACCCTCCAACGGCTCCCTTAAATAGATATAAACCAGGTTATATTTACGGGATTCCGTATAATTGCCCCCAACGCCAGTGTGCGCTGCCGCCACGCCTCATCACTTCCGCCACCGTTGCCACGCCTCCCAGCGCCGTGTCACTAACATGCGGGCCCAGCCTCATTTAATCTTTACCTAATAATAAAGCGCTTATCGCTTCTGGTCGTACGTCATCTAATTTACCCTCGAAGTTGGCAAAAATTACCCACCAATGCCATCCGTAAGTGGAAAAAATGATTCACTTTTTTTTTCTTTTACAAATCAGCCGTTCGTACTCATTCAATAGGAGTCTATGCTCACCTATGTTGCATGTACGCACCTATCCCACTGGTTAGACGCTTGGTCGTCATTGGGCCGGCCTTCATTTCTTTTTTGTTCTTTCTTACATTCAGTTTTTCTTTCTTTTGATTTTATTTCGAAAATACTCCGAATATTTCTATTATAAAAATACCTTATATGCAAAATTTTAAAAAAATGTTAATCATGCATGAAAGAAATGTTAAACTTCACTAGAAAGAATATTTCCCTTGTTATACAAACAAATGGGTAGTGTGTATGGAAAACAAAATTAGGAAAGTAATAATGTATGTTTATGTTTTTTGAAAAAAGTTAAGGATACATTGAAAAAATGTTAAATGTGTATAAAAAATGTTTTTGATGTACACAAAAAAAAAATTAGGAAAGTAACAATGTAACTTTTTTTTTAAAAGTGAAGGATACATTGATTTTTTTTTAAATGTGTATAAAAAATCTTTCTGATGTAAACAAAAAATATAAAATGTGTATGGAACTATGTAGACATGATAAATTATAAGTTTTCAAAAATATTAATCGTGTATATGAACAATGTTAAACATGTATATAAAAAATCATCATGATGTATACTGGAAATGTAGAATGCATATAGAAAAAGTAGACATAAAAGACTATACGTTTAAAAAAATGTTGACCATGAAATTGGAATATGTTAAATGTGTACATCTAAATGTTTTTGATGTATACAAAAATGTACAATGTTAATGGAGAATGTAGACATAAAAAATATTGTACTAAATGTTAACTATGTATTTTCAAAATATTAATCATGTATTTTCCAGTTGTTAAACGTGTATATAAAAAAACTTTTGGTGTATACAAAAAATGCACAATGTATATAAGAAATGTTGACATAAAAAATATAAGTTATAAAAATGTTAATTATATATTTGGAAAATTTTAAACGTGTATATAAAAATTATAATTGGTGTATAAAAATGTAGAAAGAAAAGGAACAAAAAATATGAAATTGGAAAAGAAACACAAAAAACAAAGAAAGCCAAAACCCGTAAACCAGAAAAATATACCAAAGAAAAGAAGAAAAAACAAGAATGATAAAAACATGCAATCATTAATTACTAAAATGTACTTTGTTATTTTTATCGTACTGCAAGTATTTGTTGGGCATCACCGAGGAGGAGCGGCAACAAATGCGTAATAAGATACCTCCAACTAGGTAGATATTTTTGTTGTCTAATAAGTTAAAAACATCTTAAGTACACTTTAAAAATCATCCCATTTTTATTGTTTCTACACAACACCACTTAACATGTTATTTTTCATGCGACATTGTAAAATATTTCAAAGAATTTACTGGTGTCTTGAGAGTGTGTATGGGGGGTGATTTTTTCTTCCCCGTTGCAACGCACGGGCATGTTTGCTAGTAGGAATTAATACGGAAATAGGATTTTGGGGGAATTGACGGAACCGAGAAAAGTATGTGTTAGACACATTCCCCTAAATTATACGGTCATCCCATTAAATGATATTCCGAGATGTTATTTCCAGGAGCTATCAGGCAAATCTAATCAATTCCCAAAAGTCAAGGCATGTTCAAAACAACCCAGCTCCGAACTCCGACGAATTCGCAGGTGGTGCCGGGTCGAACGGTGCTTCATGAATCAGAGGGGAAGGGGTGTCACAGTAGGAAAAACGACAAGCTGCGGTTTTTGGGATCTGCCGAATTGGGAAACGTAGAGTTAGCCTTATCTACAGCAAGATGTCACCGCCAAGTGAGAATACCGGTTCTAGTTTTCCATTTCTCATGAGCTCTCTACTCCATGACGGCATGACCTTAGCCGCCAGAAGCTTCTCCCTGACCTCACGCTCAAGGTGGCCACACGGTCTAGGCCCGTCCGGTTCCCGACCAAAGCCGTGCTTTGGACCGTCTATCCGGTCCGGTTTGGCTGTTATAGAGATTTGAATGGCGGTCCCTTTCATGACCCGTTTTAGCAATGGAATGTTGTTGTTTAGAACTGACTATTGTTTCTCTCGAGTAATGCAGTAGAACTTATTAATGGTGTGGTTGAGATTTATAGTTTGATTACTTCTGGCCAGGCGACTTCAGGCCTAGGTAAATTGATTCAGCTGATGATTTGCTACAGAAATTAAGCAGGTGGTAAACTGCTTCTTCTCAAGGCTTTTTCTTAGTGCTTGTTACCTTTATAGCCTCATGTAGTTACTCAGCGATCTTCTCAAGGATTGGGGGAGCAAGTTGCAGCCAAATGGCTGAATATCATGTTCCCTATAGAAAATGTCAGTAGCCAGTGACCAGATATGTGCTGAGGTGAGGAAGAAACTGAAGAATGACTAGCTATTTGATTGCCTGGTTGTTCGGAGTGTTTAGCAGAGAGAAGAATATGGGACTCAACACACATCGATTATGCTCAAGGCTGGGTGATAATTAAATACAGGTTGCTGGCTCAGCCGAGCAGGATCGTGGGTGTGCCAGTACCTCTGGACGTGCAGCACTACTCTACAACTGCTTGCACGATCATGGCTATACCGTATGGCAGGCTATACAAGGGTGCATACGGTATAGAACTACCTAGCCTAACACCCCCCGCAGTCGTCACGTCGGGTCCGGCGATGCAAAGACTGTACCGTAAGTCAGAGGAAACTTCCGATGGCAGCCCCTTGGTCATGATATCCACGAGCTGCTGGCGAGTAGAGATGTGAAGAACACGAAATTCGCCAAGCGCCACGCGTTCACGAATGAAGAGGATGTCCAGCTCGACATGCTTCGTGTGACGGTGATGCACAGGGTTGGCCGACAGGTACACGGCGGATATATTATCGAAGTAGACGAGTGTAGCCTTGTTGACGGAAGTCGAGCGGCGGGTGTCAGGGCAGCCTGCCCAGTCGGCATCCGTGAACGCGCGTAGGTCCAAAGTGCGCGAGGCGCGGAGGTGAAGCCCGAGGGCAGGCGTGCCGCGCACGTACCGCAGCACACGCTTGATCAACCCGAGATGGCACTCGCGGGGATCGTGCATATGCAGGCAGATCTGCTGAACGGCGTATGCAATCTCCGGCCGCGTGATCGTCAAGTACTGCAGGGCACCGGTGATGCTGTGATAGGCGGAGGGGTCAGCGACGCACGGCCCGTCGACGGTAGGGATATTGCCCTTTGTGTCGATCGGCGTGGGCGACGGACGATAGATGTCCATGCCGGCTCGGTCCAAGATGTCGGCAGCGTACTGCTGCTGACAGAGGAAGAAGCCCGCCGAAGTATGCATGACACGAATGTCGAGGAAGAAGTGGAGAGGGCCGAGGTCCTTCATGGAGAACTCCACGATGAGCTGGGCGATGACGTGGCGAAGAGCGGCGGCAGACGACGCGGTGAGGACGATGTCGTCGACGTAGAGAAGAAGGAGCGCAGTGTCGCAGCTGCGACGACGAGAGAAGACCGATAGGTCGGAGCGCGTGGCGACAAAGCCGATGGACTTGAGGAAGCAGGCGAATCAAAGAAACCACGCACGCGACGCCTGCTTCAAGCCATAGAGTGACTTGGAGAGGCGGCAAACGTGGTGTGGTTTGTCAGCGTCGACGAAGCCGGCTGGCTGAAGACAAAAGACCTCCTCATCCAACGTACCGTGGAGGAACGCATTGGACACGTCAAGCTGGTGAACCGGCCAGCCACGAGAGGCAGCCAGAGTGAGCACCGTGCGGATGGTGGCGGGTTTGACGACTGGCGAGAAGGTTTCTCTGAAGTCCATGCCAGCGCGCTGGCGGAAGCTGCGCACGACCCAGCGGGCCTTGTAGCACTTGAGAGAGCCGTCGGCGTTGAGCTTGTGCTTGAACACCCATTTGCCGGTGATGAGGTTGGCACCGGGAGGACAGGGCACTATCTCACACGTGCGGTTGTGCACGAGAGCGCCGTACTCCTCGCGCATGGCGGCGAGCTAGTGGGGGTCATGGAGGGCGACGCGTACCAAGTAGGGGCCGGCAAGAGCGCGCCGGGCGTGCTCGTAGTGGCGGTGAGACTGTAGTGGTAGCGCGGATTCGGGCGGAAGACGCCGGTCTGGGCGCGCATGACCATCCGCCGAGGAGGAGCCGGCGGGGCAGCCGGAGGGGCGGGTGCAGGCGAGGGTGGCGACGAAGAGCTCGGCAGAGTGGTAGACGAGGCGCCTGTGGTGCAAGAGCTCACGCCCGAGCCATTGACCGACAGATCAGCGCCGCCACGCGGCTGCATGGTGGAGGCGCTGGACGGGGAATCCACGAGGCTGTCCGGTGGAGAGCCAGCGGCAGATCCTGAACGCACGGTGCGCACGCGCGGGGCACGCACGGGAGAGCCGCCCGATGGCGATCCAGTGGCCATGTTCGAAGGGGAACATGGCACACTATCACAGAGGCGCCGCGGGAGCATGGGGACCTGCAAAACTGGCGAAGCAAAAGCAGGTGGTGGTGGAGCGGCGGGGTTAACTGCGGATGGTGACGCGAAGGGGAAGACCGTCTCATGAAACTGGACATGACAAGAGGTGATCACATGACGGGTGGTGGGATCGAAACACCGGTAGCCACGATGGTCAGACGGATAGCCGAGGAAGATGCACGCGACAGAGCGGTGATCAAGCTTATGCTTCGCTATGGAGGCGAGGTTGGGATAACACAAACACCCGAAGACGCGGAGGAGGGAGTAGTCAGGAGCAACGCCAAGAAGCAGCTCATGAGGCGTGCGCGGCGCGCTGGAATGGCACGGCCGGCGGTTAATGAGATAGGTGGCTGTGTTGAGGGCCTCGACCCAGAAGCGAGTAGGCATGGAAGCATGAAATAATAGAGCACGCACACTGTCATTGAGCGTTTGTAGAACGCGTTCGGCCTTTCCGTTTTGTTGGCTGGTGTAAGAACAGGAGAGGTGAAGATGAGTGCCATGAGTAGGGAGGAGTCGGCAGCGCTGTCAAATTCACACCCGTTGTCAGTTTGGTGCCAGAATACGGGAAGCTGAAATTGCGTTTTGACATAGGCATAGAAATCGGCAAAACAGGAAGAACTTCCGACTTGTGTTTGAAAGGGAACGTCCAAACGTAGTGGGTATAGTCATCAAGCACTACTAAGTAAAATTGAAAGCCAGATATGCTGACAACTGGAAATGTCCATACATCAAGATGCAAAACATGAAAGGGAAACATGCTAATGCTAGTAGATTTTCTAAAAGGTAGGCGTGTGTGCTTGCCAAAACGGCATGCATGACACGAGTGCGGCATGGACTTGCTGAAGTCAAGGTGATCGGCAGCCAAGCGAAGCGAAGCATGCCCGAGCCGCTGGTGCCATATGGTGGAGTCGGCGAGGCCGGCGAAGGCAGAGCGAGATGGGAGCGTCGGGCGGCCAACCGAGTACAGATCGCTGTCGGAGTCACATCGGAGGATCACCGCCCTGGTTCGAAGGTCCTTTACAGAGAAGCCAAAGGCGTCAATTCGACAGAAACGGGGTTATCACGACAGATTTGACGAACAGAGAGCAAGTTGGTAATGAGAGAAGGGGAGACCAGAACGTTGCGAAGTTGCACAGGGGACACGCCCTCGATGAGAGCACCATCACTGACGTGGGTGATCGGTAGATGGGCACCACTGCCAACGACAATGTGAGAAGGAGAATGAGATGGACGAAGTGAGTGGAGATTACCAGGTGAGTTGGACATGTGGGACGACGCTCCTGAGTCGAGATACCACTCCGAGGCGGTGCCGGACGAGGAGGGCCCTGATGTGGCACTGTGGAGCGCGGCCTACAACGACTGCATGTCCCACGGCTACAGCGGCGGTGCGGTGGACGAACTGGCGCCTGGGGAGCCGTAGGGAGGAGGCAGGCCGCCAGGAGCGCCGTAGCCGTACGGGGCAGGAGCTGCGAGCATGGCCTGTTGATGAGGCGTGCCGGGACGAGGCCCGTGAATGCTGGTGCCGGGGGCGTGCCAGGGCATGGGCCAGGCCTGGATGAGGCCAGTCCAAGAGTTGGCGCCAGGAGCCGGCGCGGGGTAGGCAGGTGGGCACGACGTCGGAGGCGTTGGGGAGGCAGGGGCGCCGCCGTTGCCACGGCCACGGCGACGCTGGCCACGACCACGGCCCCGTGTGTTGTCGTTGGCGGGTGCTGGGGGAGGCGGTGCCGGAGTCGAAGGAGAGTTGCGCCCAGCGAAGAGGGGGTGCACGGACTGCTGGCGAGCCGCCTGGCGCCAACAGAAGGAAGGAGCGCACTTGGAGAAACGACGGGAGCGGGACCTGAGAGGTGATGTGCGGGATGGAAGAATGGTACTGGCAATTGAGACCACGGAGGAGGTGAAAAAACTGCCGCGATTCGGTCACCTGCTGGCCCAGATCACGGAGTTGATCGGCGAAGGTCTTGAGCTTGGTGCAGTACTGCATCACCGTCATGTCGCCCTATACTTGATGAGATCATCTCCCCAAAGCAGAGTGCTTTTGTGCCAGGCAGGATGATAACTGATAGCATGTTAGCTGCATTTGAATGCATACATCATACTATTCAGCAAGAGAAGGACCCTACGAGAAGCTTTTGTGCATATAAATTAGACCTGTCAAAGGCATATCATCGGGTTGACTGAGTTTTCTTGGAACGGACGATGCAAAAGTTGGGTTTCGCTGACCGATGGCTGAACTGGATTATGACTTGCGGCACCTCAGTTAGATACACTATCAAATTTAATGGCACCCTCTTGGATTCGTTCACCCCGTCGCGTGGGCTTTGTCAAGGTGACCCCCTCTCCCCATTTTTATTCCTGTTTATTGCAGATGGGCTTTCTGCTCTGTTAAAGGATGGAGAGGAACTATTCACATCTTTGAAGGTGTGTCGACGGGCTCTTGGCATTTCCCACCTTTTGTTCGCCAATGACACCCTCTTGTTTTTTAAGGAAGACCCGCAACAAGCTAATGGGTACACTCAATAATCACAACTTATGAAGGTGCCACAGGGCAACTCATCAACCCAACTAAATGCAGTATTATGATTGGTAGAGCATGCTCAGAGAATGGCCAAAACAGTGTAAGAGCACAGTTGTAGGTTCAACTCTCAACTTTTGAGGAGAAATATCCGGGGCTCCCAACTCCCGATTGCAGAATGTCAAAAGGTAAATGTCAGAATCTACAAGCCCGCTTGACAAAAAGAATTATTGCGTGGAGAGATACTTTATCCTTGGCAGGCAAGGAAACGATGATAAAAGCTGTCGCACAAGCTATACCCACTTATGTGATGAGCGTGTTCAAGATTCCCATGTCTGTTTGTGATGATCTTAACAGGATGGTGTGTAAATTTGGTGGGGGTCATCGGAGGGGAAGCGAAAATACACCGGCAAGCTTGGCAAAAAATTCATAGGCATAAGTTGTGTGGTGGACTAGGCTTTCGAGATTTCATGGTGTTCAATCAGTCCCTGCTGGCTAGGCAGGCTTGGAGGTTATTAACTAAACCTAACAGTCTTTGTGCGCGGGTTCTTAAAGCCTGCTACTATAACGAGGGAAGGATGGAGGATACTGTATTTACTGGTAATGCATAGGTGACTTGGCAATCCATCCAGTACGGCCTCGACCTTCTGAAGAAAGGGCTTATATGGCGGGTTAGCAGCGGTACGCAAATCCGCATCGGGCGGGATAGGGTGGCTGCCTAGAGAACCATCTGGCCAACTTATCACGCCCCAGGGGATGTGCCGATATTTTCTTCCGGTCGACGTTCTGGTCGACGTCGACACCATCACGAGCATAAAGACTTCCCCTCATGTTGGGCGCAAATGGGGCCTGGAAGGTTGATGTTCTCCGCCAATATTTTCTTCCGGTCGACGTCGACACCAGCACGAGCATAAAGACTTCCCCTCATGCCTCGGGCGATGTTCTGGCATGGGCCCCGGAGAAATCTGGCGTCTTCTCCGTCCATTCAGCATACCGCTTTGCCATGAACGAGCGTGAACGTCCACTAGCAAACGCATCGAGCATGGCACTAGATGGTCGTCGCGCCATCTGGAAGACCATATGGGGGTGCCCTTCTCCCCCAAAGGTATGAGTCTTTGCATGGAGGCTAGTGTCTAATTCTCTCACTACTTGGGCAAATAAATTTATGTGTAAACTAGAGCTTAGTGATCTTTTTCCCCTGTGTGGTGTGGAATGCGAGGATGGCTTCCACGCTATATGCAGATGCCCTCAAGCCAGGGACCTATGGAGAGCTATGACAATGGATTGAACCCTTCTAGACGTCGACAAGGTTCGCAACACAAGGCAAGAATGGCTTCTCGGCGTGCTCGATCAACTACCTGAAATTAGCTGCATGGTGATGTTGATGGTTCTTTGGCATATTTGGCACGTCAGAAATGAGATCACACATGACAAAGCTCTGCCAGCGACGGAGTCTTCCAGATGCTTCCTTCAAAGCTACATAAACTCTTTCTTGTGCATCAAGCAATATCCGCTGGTGATAGTACACGCCTTGCAAAGGGCCATTTCAGACCACACACCACTACTGGTCGATTCTGGGGAAGCGACTCATGTGGGAAACAAAAATATTTTCTCTTTCGAATTAAGTTGGTTTGAGAGAGAAGGATTAATGGATCTCATTGCTACATAATGGGCCAGGGAATCCGGTGGGTCATCTAATGTAGATAGGTGGCAAAACAAGATTAGACACTTGCGCCAATTCTTTAGAGGCTGGGCCAAGAATCAAAGTGGCATTTACAAAGTGGAAAAAGAGAGGCTTATTCAATTACTTAATGAGTTAGATGTCAAAGCAGACTCTACAGTTCTTAATATGTTAGATAGAAATATTAAGATTGAGGCTGAGAAGAAGTTGCAAACCCTTCTGAGAGAGGAGGAGATGAAATGGGCCCCTCGAGCAAAGGTGAGGAAGGTGGTCCATGGAGATGATAACACACAATTCTTTCACATGATTGCGAACGGAAAGCATAGGAAGAAAAAAAATGCAACTTGAACAGGACGATGGTACAATTGTAGGACATGAGAACCTAAAATTGTACATCTCTGAGTACTATAAGCAACTCTTTGGGGCACCCGATGAGAATTTGGTTTCTCTGGATGAAAGCACAACAGGCGACATTCCTCACCCCAGTTCAGATGAGAATGAGTTATTATCAGGCCTGTTTACAGAGAAAGAGGTGTTTAACGCAATAGCACAGATGAAACAAAATAAGGCACCGGGACCGGATGGGTTTCCGGTGGAATTCTATAAAAAATGTTTACATATTATAAAAGGTGATCTTCTACCTATGTTCCATGATTTGTTCAATGGTCAGTTACATCTTTTCCACCTTAACTTTGGAACAATAACGCTGTTGCCAAAGAAGGTGGAGGTTATCCGCATTGAGCAGTTCAGACCGACATGTCTGCTCAATGTCAGTTTCAATTTTTTTACAAAGGTTGGCACGAATAGATTGACACAAATAGCACATTCGGTAGTCCAACCCACTGAGACAGCTTTCATGCCTGGAAGACACATACTAGAAGGGGTAGTCGTCCTGCATGAAACGTTGCATGAAATTCATACAAAGAAAGTCGTCGGGGTTATATTTAAGGTGTATTTTGAGAAGGCGTATGATAAGGTCAAATGGCCATTTCTTCAACCGGCCTTATGTATGAAGGGGTTCAACGAACCCTTAAGGGATCAGATGGATGCCTTCATTCAGAAAGGTAGTGTTGGGATTAATGTTAATGATGACATAGGTCATTATTTTTAGACTCATAAAGGATTGAGACAGGGAGACACCATGTCTCTAGTCTTGTTCAACATAGTAGCAGATATTATGGCAAACCTTATTGTTCGGGCTAAAGAGAATGGCCAAGTAGGAGGACTAGTCCCACACCTTGTAGAGGGGGGGGGTGGTGTCCATACTACAATACGCGGATGACACAATCATATTCATGGAACACGATATCGCAAAAGCTAGGAATATGAAGCTGGTACTTTGCCTATTTGAACAATTGTCTGGACTAAAAATAAATTTTAACAAAAGCGAATTGTTTTGTTTTGGGAGAGCAAAAGAGGAACAAGACGCTTACATGCAACTATTCAGATGTGAAATGGGATCATTGCCATTTAGTTACTAGGAATTCCCATTCATCATAGACGACTGACGAACAGGGAATGGAAATGTATTGAAGGTAGATTCGAAAAAAGACTAGGTTGCCGGAAGGGCAAGCTAATGTCTTATGGAGGACGGATGGTGCTGATAAACTCGGTTTTAACAAGCCTGCCGATGTCCCTGCTATCTTTCTTTGAAGTACCGATAGGTGTACGGAAAGGACTAGACTTTTATCGATCTCGTTTCTTCTGGCAATGTGATGAAGCTAAGAAGAAATATAGATTGGCAAAGTGGGATATTATTTGTAGATCCAAGGACCAAGGGAGTCTTGGTATTGAGAATTTAGAAGTGAAGAATAGATGCCTGCTTAGCAAATGGCTATGCAGGCTATCTACGGAGACCGAAGGGATGTGGATACAAATCTTGAGAAATAAGTATTTACGGTCCAGGACTTTGGCCCAGGTTGCTGCTAGACCTAATGACTCACCTTTTTGGAAGGGGTTAATGAAGATGAAGGTAACCGTTTTCCAGCAGGTGAAGTTTTTAGTTGGCAATGGTACCACGACCAGATTCTGGGAGGACACGTGGCTTGGGGAAATGCCTCTAGCTTTGCAATACCCTACCTTATATAATATTGCACAACGGAAGGAAGATTACGATTGCTAGAGTATTACAGTCGGTACCTCTAAAATTCAGTCGATCACTAGTGGGAGAACGCTGGAATTCCTGGCTGCATTTGGTCAGACGATTGATGAATGTTCAATTATCTGACCAGCCAGATCACGTTCACTGGAAATTAGCTACGAACGGTATTTTCTCAATGAAGTCGATGTACCTGGATTTAATTAAATCTAGGCCTATTTCGATATCTTCGCACATTTGGAAGATTAAAATGCCACTTAGAATTAAAATTTCCATGTGGTTTGTACAGAAGGGAGTGGTACTAACCAAAGATAATTTGATAAAACGAAGGGTAGGCAGTCCATAATGTTATTATTGTGATCAAAATGAAACAATAAGACACCTCTTTCTTGATTGCCCCCTAGCAAAACTGTTAGGGCACACTGTTCATATGGCCTTCAATATTAATCCACCAACGAACATTAATACGATATTCGGAACGTGGCTCAATGGAGTGGACGTAACTATAGCGAATCATATCCGGATTGGAATAACTGCATTATTTTGGGCTATATGGAACACTAGAAATGACGTGATATTTAATAGCAAGATCTTCAATCATTTTTTGCAGGTTATCTACAGAACCACGGCCTGGATCCGTACATAGTCGTTACTCAATCATGCGGACTCCAGGGAGCATATGGCTATTGGGAGCAACCGGTGGGAGACGGTCGCACGGGCTATCTTCAGCCGATTTGGATGGTGAGCTAATAATAGGCTAGGTGTATAGGCATCGTAGCCTACTTTTGGTTTCACCGGATGTGGCAATTTTTTTATCTTTCCTTGCACTTGTTATTACGCTCAGATTGTGAGCACTTTGCAGATCTAAGACTTTATACTTGAATTTTTAATAATATGATTGCATGCATCGATTGATGCAGAGGCCGGGGGCTTCGTTCCTCCTCCAAAAAAAAAAAAATCAAGCAATTTCCGCAAGAGGACCAAGTCAAAGGGAAGCTGGTGCTTTCACTGGACGGTGTACGCCTTGCTCCAAACCAAGTGAAAAAGCAACATCCGTGTGAAGCAGAGATGCAACGCTGGTCAGGACCGCCGGATGGTCGCTGCTAATCGTACAGCTGGGTGTGGTATAGTGCTGCGGGACGGCCATGGTGAAATTATTTCCACAGCATGCCGGCAGCTCTTTGCATGTTATAACGCCCTTGATGCCGAACTAGAGGCATGCAAAGAAGGCCTCGCGCTTGCATTGGAGCGCACGACCTGCCCCATCCAGGTTGAGTTGGACTGCTCGGAAGCAGTGGTGATGCTACATGCCACACATGACCATTGTGAGTGAAATTCAGATGTTAAAAGTTGATAGGGACATCTCAGTTACTCTTATTAGCCGTATCAAAAATAAAGTTAGTCATACTCTAGCTGCCTACGGGCATTGTACTCTTCGGACTGCGCTATGGTTAGGAGGAGGTACGGACGAAATTGTAAACTTGTGCAAGGATGATGCACCACCTTAAGTAATGAGATTTTCTTTTCCCACCGCAAAAAAAAAAAAAAAAATAAATAAATAAAATAACTGCAGCGACTCTAAGACGGCCGACTCTAAGTACTGTATTTTATTTCTTTCCTCTTATTTTGTTTGGTGGCGATGGTTAGGTGATTGAACTTTCAGTTGAGCCTGCCTTTTTACAATTCTGCGTGTAGATGCCACATAGGACTAGGCGGGGATCATGAGTGAAACTAGCTATTCCCTAAATAACAGCCCCTTTGCGCCATAGTCAAAACAGTCATTGTCGTGGTTGCGGGTCAAATTTACCTGAGTCTTGATGATCTTTAGTTCTCCTTTGAATTATCCATGGGGCCTTTGATGTTTATGCTCCAGCGGAGAAATGTTCAACCTTCTAGAGGAAACCAGGTTGGCAATGGCGTTGAGTGGAAGGGTTGCTTTCCACAAACAGTGGAAAAGAGGCCTCCAGAATTTTTTCTACATTTTCTTGGACTTTTCCATATTTCTTTCCAAGTTCGGGTGAATTTTCCTGACTTTTGGGCATTCCTTGCCTATTTTTTTGGTGAACTAGATGATGCCCCACACGTTGTTGCGGAAATATTTTGCAAAAAATTCCATTGAAATTCACCGCATGAAACATGAATAATTTGAGTAATAATATAAGAGCTAAAAGTAATAATACATATTAGTTATTATGTTTGATTATGGTATAGTTGCAAATTATTTATAAAATATGAATAACATAATGAAATGAAAATTCGCATGTATGTTTGCATGTTTACGTGAGTATTTTTTCATACATGTGTTGCATGATGTTGTGGTATGCTTGCATGAGTGAAATAAATAGGTTAGTGGGAGTGGGCGTTTTTTGAATGCATGTTGTGTGATGAGGTCGCATGTTTGCATGTTAAGAAAAATAGGTTAGTGGGGGCTAGCTATTTAGATATAGAAGATTCTCTGAATTTCTCGAGCATTTCTATAATTTTCCACGGGCTCTTCCGCAATCTTTGACCAACTACAACAAACTTTTTTTTAGGGAAGCCAACTACAACTATTGGACACAACAAATTAGCAAATAGCTATTACAGACAATTAAGTGGTCGGTGTCACCCTCTCTGTCTTCTCTCTGCATGGTGCACTCAAGTAGGAGAAGAAAAGTCTAGTCATAGAAACGTGACAGTCTCGACAGAGAAACACACGATAGGAAGGTGTGATGTCTGGCCTCCTCGGGAGCACTCCGATGGACTAGCTTCCTTGTCCAGCCTCACATGGTTTGATATGCCTGCACCTCTGGACACACAATAACACAAAACGTGTTTCCATTTCACTATGATTCCCAGTCACGTATTAATCAAATAAATGTGATATCATTCTAGCAATACGAATATAATTTCTATTTCAACTTCCAGGTCTTGCAGAACCACATGGTAGGATAACAATCAATTTATTTATTTTCCGCAAATGACCCACTTCTGCCCCGGATTTAATGCAGATGACCTGTAAAAGTTTTTAAAGTAATAAGATAACATGCTTGTATGTTGTTTTTTGGCAGGACTTTTGTCTTTCGTGGGTATAAAATATATCGTATTACTTTAAAAACTTTTACAGGTAACAGTGAAAAAAAAACTTTTTGAAACTTGGAAATACCAATAAAAAGAAAAATTGGAAATACCAATTTCCATTTCTTTCTAATTCCAGGCTCCATGGAGCTCGGTGCGAAAACGCCACACTCCTTACAATTATCGTCCTATTTCCTAGTTGTTTTCCTTGGACTCACGGGCTAACTGTAACCTCATACTGATCAAACGCGCTCCAGCGCGCGCAAGGGCACCCATGTTAGGGTTACCACTGCCTCCATCCGCGCAGCCACCGACCTACCTTGACTCTTGTGGCTTCAGAGCCACGGAGGCGCGGTGGATCCCAGTCATTGCCAGCGGAAGTGTTATGTTTTTAGTATTTTTTTTATTTTTGATAGGGTTTGTGTCGTGCTAAGGAAGGCGAGACGGTGGCGACTTTTTGAAGATGGAATATGGTTCTCTCCGTCTAGCCCCTGTCCCAGTGGTGCTTCGGGCACTCATGCTAGGGTTTCCGCTGCATCCTGCCGCGCAACCATCGGCCTACCTTGACTCATGTGGCTTTAGGGCCACGAAGGCGCGGTGGATCCCAGTCATTGCCGGCGGAAGTGCTCTGTTTTTTGTTTTTCTAGTTTTGGTAGGGTTTGTATCCTGCTAAGGAAGGTGAGAAGGCGGCGACTTTCTGAAGATGGAATAATGGTTCTCTCCACCTAGCCCCTGTCCCAGTGGTGCTTCTAGCGTCATCGGTGGGCGTGTGGAGGTTTGTGTCTGGTGGATCTCGCGGGATTCGGTCGGCGTTTCTTTTCGGCGACTCCACTTGGATCCAGTCTTCGTTCATCTATGTTCATGTGTCTATAGGTTGGATCCTTCTGATCTACGGTTCTATTCATCAACGGAGGTTGCTGTTCTGGTGCTCTGGTTCTCTGGGGCATTAGCACTGCAGCTTCCTGACTGTCTACTACAACAAGGTTTTCCCAGCTCCGGTGATGGATGGCCGATAATGGCGGCACGGCTTCGGCTCGCTCTAGTGCTTGTAGTCGTCGCTAGGTGGTCTACGGACCTGGAAGTAACTTTTACTTCTGGTGTCCTTTGTACTACCTTGACATTTGGTCAATAGATCGGAAGTTTTTCCCGCAAAAAAGAAAAAGAACTGTAGCCTCATGTGTTGTTTCGCAAAAATAAATGCATGAGGCTTTTAGAGGTCACATATTTCTTCAACAGTTGATTGGCTCTCTCGCTACGCCTACGCTGGTACCACTAGCTCTATCCGAATATAAAGGGTCTAATACATATTTTGAGATATAGTTTTACCATCCCAAAGAGCATGGTGCCACCATGTTTAGTTTTGGTAATATTGATGACAGTCCCTATGAACAAATGGTGGAATTGAGTTATATTTAAAGGATTTGTCCATAAACATTGCTTCAAGACCATTTGTTGGTTTCAAGGTTATTAAAAGAAGTTTATTGCACACATGTCTTGAAGAAGAGGATTGTGTGGACATTTATGTTAACTTGAAGACATCATCTTTATGAAGCGAGAATACAAGATACGAGGTTGATCAAGACTAAGTCAAAGAATGAATCAAGGTGATCAACACACAAAGCGTAGAGGTTGTATCGAGTGGGCTGAGGTGATCCCATGGTATGGTAAGTATTGTGCATTACGCTTTATGTACTAACCCAGTCTATGTTAGAGTTTTTTGTGAGGTTAGGTATGTTTTCATGGGTATGCATCAAAATTAAGATATCATATATAACCCATGAAGAATGACATCAAGTGGTGATCATCAAGATTGTCATATGCAAGTTCAAGTGGAGCATCATGAAAAAATCACATGCTTAAAGCTTGTCGTCTACTGTGATGATAATAGATATGTGAAGATGTGTCGAAGAAAGGCTCATCCGTAATGGAGTACGGCGAAGCAATCTGCTAGTCTTCAAGATGTTGCGCCGTCAGCTAGGTAGCTACTGTACTAGCTGGTCTGAAAAATCTGATCCATCCAGAAGATGGGGCTGCTGTCCAACACCCCGGTGCACCACGCCGTGCCGGACGAGTACGTCCTGCCGCCGGAGATGCGCCCCGAAACCGAGGAGCTCGTCGATCCCACCGTCACCCTGCCTGTCATAGACCTCGCCGCCGGCCACCGCCGCCACCTCGTCGTCAACGAGATCATCAAGGCCGGCAAAGAGTTCGGCTTCTTCCAGGCACGCACGCACGCACGCACCACAAGAATTGTTTGTTTATTATATCTGTGCCACTCAGCTATATATTGATTGATTTTGGAGCCAGCCGGCACTCCATGGATGGATGTGTTGTTGCAAACACAGGTTGTGAACCATGGCGTGGGCGAGGAGGTGGTCGGGGCGTTCCGGTCGGCGGCGGCGGAGTTCTTCGCGATGCCGGCGGAGGAGAAGCTCCCCTACTACTCGGACGACGTGAGCAAACCGTTCCGCGTCGACACCAGCACCACCTACGTCCTCGACCGTAGCCGGTACTGGCGCGACTACCTCCAGCTGCAGTGCTTCCCCGTTGAGAGGTTCTCGCAGGACTGGCCGGCCGCCTTGGTGCCCAGCCTGGCCGCGTACGCCACAGCGGTGCAGACGCTGGCCGGCACGCTGCTGGGGCTCATCGCCGAGGGGCTCGGGCTGGAGGAGAGCTTCTTCGGCGGCGAGCTGAGCGGCGGCGGGACGGTGATGAACGTGAACTGGTACCCGCCGTGCCCGGACCCGAGCCTGACGCTGGGCCTGCTGCCGCACTGCGACCGACCACTCCTGACCGTGCTGTCGCAGGGCGACGTTAGCGGCCTCCAGGCCAAGCACAAGGGGCGGTGGATCGCCGTGCAGCCCGTCCCAAACGCTTTCGTCATCAACTTGGGCCACCTGATGGAGGTCAGAAATGAGCGAGAATCGATCTTCAATTCCTGATCGGTGATTTGGTATCTAGTGTAACTGCATGCGTGTCGTGCGTTCGTGTGTGGTGTGCAGATCGTGACGAACGGGTTGCTTCAGAGCGTAGAGCACCGCGCAGTGAACAGCTCCAGTGCGGCGAGGCTGTCGGTGGTGACCATCATGTCGCCGGACATGGACTGCCGCATCGAGCCCGCGCCGGCGCTGCTGATGGAGGAGGAGCAGGCCAAGTTCAGGCCGTTCCTCTTCCGGGAGTTCAACGAGGCGTACGCAGCCGCCGCAGCCAATCGGGAGGACGTGCTCCAGCGCTTCAGGATCCACCCTGCGGGTACTGGTACAATGGAGTGACCGCCTACTTGCTTTGGTTCCAGCCATTAACGGCACTGCTTGCTGTGATTCACTTGACAATTAATCTCCAATAAACTTTTCTTAATTTATTTTTAGTTTGGTGGTGTCTTATAAGTTGTTTCTCCTCCCTTCAACCTTTTTGTTTCTGTATGGTAATTCACTGTTTCAGAATATCGTTTTTATTTTTATTAAATCTATAAATATTGGGTTTGTCTAAGGCAAATCTAGACGTGATCTAAGTATAGCACATCCAAGTGACTCAATCAAACATAAGAAGAAAAAAGAAAAAGGAAAAATAAAATATCTGCACGAATCATCAGGTAAAATGACGAAAAAGGGTCTCCCCGCTTTATATATAAAGCAACCATCACCGAACAAGCCAAACCAGCCGATACAAATACACACACGGACACCACACCACACACACCCTAGGTTGGCTACAAGGACGCTGAAAACAACAACACCACCCCAATAAACTCCTAGCAAACATCAGATGAAACACAAAGCACTACTACGAAGTCGTCGGAGCCTCAACCGTGGGAGAACCACCGCGAAGAGGAGAAGCCGTGTATGACGAACAATGGGCTCCAAGGCGGCACCTTCAGCAAGGGAACGGCACCGTAGCGTCGCCACCGCCCGATCCAAGGATTAGGGTTTCCCTCGGAGCACCACGGCGACAGATGAGATGCGCGACGGTGCCATCAAGAAGGGGCCAACGCCAGAACGTCGCCACCGCCGGCCTGTCAAGACAGAACGGATTTTCACCCCGGCCAACACACACCGGCACCGGGTTGGGTTACGGACAATCGTAACGCCGCCATTGAACAATACATCACGGTCAACACGCCGCCCACACGGCCATGGCGACCGGACAGCGTCGGCCGAGCCGCGTGCTCCGCCCATAAGCACCCCGACTTCCATCAACTGGGCCGCCGACACGGCATCCGAGCCCCACCCTCATCCATGGGTACACCAAACCAACGTAGCCGGCCGGAACGGAGCAGAAGACCCTTCCACCCCAAAGTGACACCTTGGCAGGGTTGATGCCCTCGGCGACCAGATCTGGGCCAGGGGAACTCCAACAGCCACCCGCAGCAGGCGCCAGATGCCACGGAGGGGCACCCTGCCGCCTCCGGCAGGCCTCGCGCGCACCCACGCCGCACCATGTAGCCACCCCAGCCGGACGAGTCCGTAGCTAAAACCGTAGAAGAGGTACGGAGCTCACCCCAAGTCCATCCCAGACGAACCGCCGCCGGAGCATGTCCCGACGTTGTCGCGGGAAGACTAGGCCGACCACGAGGTTGCAGCCACGCCGCTACAAGCCCCACCACACCAAGCCCCGGATGGGCCTCCGCCACCAACCCCCGCGACGCCCTCCACCACCAGGGACCAGATCCGGGAGGATCTGGCCGGAGGCGCGCCGGCCCGCCACCACCAGATCTGGTCTTGCCGCAGCCGCTGCGCCGCAGACGTTTGCCCAGTCGCCGTCATGACGCCACCAGGCGTCCTCGCCGTCATCCTGGAGCTGCGCCGCCGTCCCCGCCGTAGGCCAGCGCCCCCAGACGAGCGGCCACCCCGCGCCGGCCGTGGATCCCGTGTGGAGGGGAAAAGGAGGCCCCGCCGCCGCCCTTGCCGGTCGGGCTTTGCCCAGTGGCACTGCTGGACGGCGGCGAGCGAAGGGGGGCGTGAGAGGAGAAGAGGAGAGGTGGGAGGATACCCCCACCCTCCCCCCCCCCCCCCCCGGCGCTCGCGGGAGGGCGAGAGCTCCTTTTTATATTGAGTGATGGCCGGCCATCTTCAAGTAAAATCAATGGTATAGGACTTAGATGTGCAATACTTAAGTCACATCTAGATGTGTTTTAGCAAACCCGCTAAGGAGCATCTACAACTGGACCCCTCATATCCGTCTCAAACGGCCGGGCAGGCCGACCGGCCACTGACCAGTCACAAAAAATCGACCCAGACGGACCTCTCAAACGGGCCTCAAACGCACGGCCTGACCGGCACCCCTCATATCCAGCATGAATATGGGGCGATATGGGGGCTGGCCCGCATCGACCCCAAATATATTCGTCCCAATCCGCTCGCCGGACCAAACCCTAACTACTTCACTCCACTCCCCTTCACTCCCATCCGTCACCCAAGCTCACCTCCGGCGATCTCTGGCCTTCTCCGGCATGGCGGGCAGCGGATCCGAGTCCTTCACCTCCAGATCCGTCGACCACGAGCTCATCCCACGCGGCCCCAAGGAGGAGTTGGCTATACGGCTTGCGTTCTGCCGCTCCTGAGAGGCGGCCGCCCTTCGGCAGCACTCCGACTCGCAACGTCAGGAATCCATTGCATCGGCACAGCCAGTGCCTGAATTTGGTGTCGCTGCCTCACCGGAGGCGGTGCGGTCCGTCTGGCGTCCAAACGCCATGGCGGACGCGTAACCCCTCCATTGGCGCGCCAAGGACACACCTTGGGCGTCCTCGGACGCTAACATGGCACGGCGTGCCCGTCGTGCAAGGCAGCGGGCACAGGAGGCGGCGGAGGCCCAAGCGGCGGTGGACGTTGGAGAGGCGGAGTCGCACTCTCCAGTGCCCCATGCAATGCACGGGTGCGGGTGCCACAACCACGTCGTGCTCGACATCGTCTCCTCCAAGGAAAGATCGGTCATCGACCTGACATCCACCGGCACCGTTCAGCTCACGGGCTCTGACGAGGAAGAGTAGGGCATGCGAGACGGCGGGAGCTCGACTCCCATGAGCCGGCTAGTGTCCCATGTCCTACTCTACCTCGCCGGCGACCGGACCGTCACTGTGAGGGGCGCAGCCGGCCGCCGGAGATGGGCACGGCGGAGCCGGACGAGCTCCGCTTAGCATTAGGTTTACGTTGCAAGTAATAATATGGATTTGAGGTTTCTAATATGAGGTGTCCGGTTATAGAATGCATTATTTGAGACGTGACCGGTCATTGTCTGCGGACGCGCCTTGATGTTTGAGGGGTAGGATTTGCAGGTTATGGCTGTAGATGCTCTAAATATTACTATTATGCAACATGAAACAAAGTATCCAAAATCCATGAAATTTGAATGTGCCCCAATGCACGAAAAAGGGTTTCCCGCTTTGTATTACAAAGCAACCAACCGATACAGCCAACAATAAATGATGTGACGGAAGCAGCACAATCACCCCCAATGCAAGCAAGATTATATCGTCCCGGCCCCTTGTGTCTCCCAAATCCATCACACGGGCGAGAGGAGAGCACACCATCTTTGACCATATCCAGCTGATTAAATTAAACCAGCTAGCATCATCTCGCTCTGCGTTGTGGCCACGTACGGCGATGGAGGCCTCAGCATCTGCGTGCCAGCACGGCGTCCGCATCGTGTCTCGGCGAATGGTGCGGCCGGCAAGCGACGGGGAGACGACGGCGAAACCAAAGTCGACTGAGACGACGGTGCACCTCACGCCGTGGGACCTGCAGATGCTCACCGTCGACTACATCCAGATGGGCGTCCTCCTGCCCCGGCCACCGACGCCGACGACGGCAGAGCACATGGTCGACCACCTCGCGCAGTCCTTGGCGCGCGCACTGGCACGTTTCTACCCCTACGCCGGCCGCCTCACCACCGAGGAACACACCGATACCGGCAAGGGCGTCGTCACCGTTTCGCTGCAATGCACCGGGGACGGCGCCGAGTTCGTCCACGCCGTGGCGGCAGGCACAACCGTCGCCGACGTCGCTGGCTCGCTGCGCATCCCTCGCGTGGCCTGGTCCTTGTTCCCTCTCAACGGGCTGGTCGCCGCCGACGCCGCCGTGGCCAGCGCCAGCGGCTCCCGCGTCCCGGTCCTCGCCGCGCAGGTCACCGAGCTCGCCGACGGCGTGTTCGTGGGCATGTCGCTCAACCATGGCGTCGCGGACGGGACTGCGTTCTGGCACCTGTTCAACACGTGGTCCGAGATGAGCCGCAGCAGCGAGGGCGAGGCGATCACCACGCCGGAGCCCGTGCTGGAGCGGTGGTTCCCGGACGCCTGCCCGGTTCCGGTGCCGCTTCCATTCCCGACGCTCGATCACGCCGTGCGGCGGTTCCATGGCCAACCCGTGGAGGAATGCTTCTTGGCATTCTCCGCGGAGAGCATCAGGTGCCTCAAAGCGAGAGCCAACGCTGAGATATCATCAGGCACGGCGGCGACGGCCACCATTTCGTCGCTGCAGTCCCTGCTCGCGCACCTGTGGCTCGCCGTGACCCGCGCCCGGCGCCTCCGGCCGGAGCAGGAGACCTCCTACACGCTGGCGGTCAGTTGTCGGGGTCGAGTGAAGCGCGTGCCGCAGTTATACTCGGGCAACTCCATGGTGCGGTGCGCGACGGCGAAGGTGGCCGCCGGCGAGATCCTGCGCGGTGGTCTGGGTCCGACGGCGTGGCGGCTGAACCGCGCGGTGGCGTCGTGCGATGATGAGGCGGTCCTGGTGGCGTGCAGGTGGCACGTGGAGCCACGGTTCGCGTACCTGGTCGGGTGGTGGGACCCGACGCTGCTGGTGACGGGCAACTCGCCGCGGTTCGACGTGTTCGGTAACGACTTTGGGTGGGGGAGGCCGGTGGCGGCGCGGAGCGGCGGCGGGAACAAGGTTGACGGAAGGGCCACCGTGTACGAGGGGCGCGGAGGTGGCATCGGGATGGAGCTCTGCCTGGCTCCGGAGGCTCTTGCAAGGCTCATCGCGGATGACGACTTCATGGCCGCCGTGGTGCGCCAAGGCCAATAGGGAAAAACTCTGTGCGGCTAGTATCCAAATTCAACATAGGAATCTCTTAGGAATCACTGTGCTTAGTGCTTTTGTATTTTCATTCTTAATAATTGAGGCAACCCCGCGCCATGGATAGGATCAAGGTTGGATGATTTACTCTATGTTAACCAGTGCTCTAGGACATAGTGACTCCCTACATATATTATATGTCATATGAATTAATTATTACTAACAGTTTACATCTTATTTTATTTATCCCATGCCACTAACGCACTGCTGATGCTGGTGAAACCTTGAGCCCTGACCTATTTTAATCCAATGAGTAAAACCCCTTTTGTTGGAACAAGTTGGTCCCGGAAAATGAAAAATAATTTTAGCTTTCTTAGACTTGTAGACTGGCCTTATCAAGCACCTACCTCCTGGTTCATTTTATCACTTTATTTAGTAAATGCTATGGTAGGGATCATACGTCATTCATCTACATATTTTTGCACCGGTTGAATTCTAAGTCCTCCTTGCGTCCCTGGTGGCAACCTCCACAATGCTGCGATACCCACTCACTGATAACCAAAGCAACTGCTCACATGGCCGGCGCGGGAGAGAGAGCCCGCTTTGACCCGTCGCTGTGGGCGAGTAAGGCCACTTCAAATGCATTGGTCCTAACATGAGGTGCTAAATGCATTAAAATATTTAGCAACTAGTCTCTTCGATGCATAGGTGCTTAGATTTTTTTCGAAATGGCAGTTATCCTCCATTCATTAAGAAGAAAAGAGTTGCTCAGTTAATTAAGGAAAACCGAGCGAAAACCAGATTGCCCAGTTAATTATGGAAAACCGGGCGAAATCGTTACAACCGTTGAGCGAACAAGGGTCAAGCCCACTCTCAAAGACTGAAACACACAGGGCAAAGCCCACCCTTCTCTTGAGGCCGCCGCCTCGACATCCACTGCTCCGATGCGCCCTGCGCACTCAACCGACACCGCCTTCCGAGGCCGCCGCCCCGACATGCCACCGCTCACCCTCGAGCAGCAACGTCGCACGATACAACAGTCCGCAGCCCACACTGCTCAGGACAACCGCACGCAGACCACGAACGTCGCACCACATCCGTGGCCGCCGCCCCGACATGCCACCGCTCACCCTCGAGCAACAACGCCGCACGATACAACAGTCCGTAGCCCACACTGCTCAGGACAACCGCACGCAGACCACGAACGTCGCACCACATCCGGGGCCGCCGCCTCGACATGCCACCGCTCACCCTCGAGCAGCAACGTCGCACGATACAACAGTCCGCAGCCCACACTGCTCAGGACAACCGCACGCAGACCACGAACGTCGCACCACATCCGGGGCCGCCGCCCCGACATGCCACCGCTCACCCTCGAGCAGCAACGCCGCACGATACAACAGTCCGTAGCCCACACTGCTCGGGACAACCGCACGCAGACCACGAACGTCGCACCACATCCGGGGCCGCCGCCCCGACATGCCACCGCTCACCCTCGAGCAGCAACGCCGCACGATACAACAGTCCGCAGCCCACACTGCTCCGGACAACCGCACGCAGACCACGAACGTCGCACCACATCCGGGGCCGCCGCCCCGACATGCCACCGCTCACCCTCGAGCAGCAACGCCGCACGATACAGCAACCCGCAGCCCACACTGCTCAAGACAACCGTGTACGCAGACCACGAACGCCGCACCACATCCGAGGCCGCCGCCCCAACATACCGTCCAACCGCCCCCGCTGGGACGCGTCGACCGAGCCGACAACCTTGCCGCCCCGGCAGCTCAAGGTCCTCACCCAAGCCGGAATGACAAGCAGCCCTACCTCCTCGAGCTGTCGCCGCACCGCTGCCCGAGGCCGCCGCCTCGGCTCTCAATAGAAGATCCCGGAGCCGTCGCCCCGGCATACACCGCCCATGAAAACGGAAGAGCGCCACACAACATCCAAAGGCTGACCCTCCAAAGCGACGCCTCCAAGAAGGTTACGACGTAACCACCGCCGCCGCCCACTCCAGAAACTGAAGTTTAGGTTCTCACCCGGAGAGCCCAAGCACATGGAAGGAGAGAGGAAGAACTCTGCGACGACGCCTCCAAGAAGGTCACGACGCCCGCAGGCGCCGACGTCGTCAAAGCTTTCGCCCAAGTCCATCGTCTCCTAACAGTGAGCTTGCAAATCTGAGCACACGTGGATATCCAGATCACCAGAGCGAAACCCGCTGTGTAGAGCACCTCCCGTCGTGAGCCGCCATAGCCCACACGCGACGACCCGCTGCAGCACCCCATGCGACAGAGAGACGAAGCGCTTGCCGGGGTCAGATCCGAGGGCACCGCGTCGAATCCACCGTCCCCGGCCGCTGCAGCAGCCCATGCCGATGCAGCCATCGCCCCGGGGCCGCTGCCCCGGCATCCTTGCCCTGACGCCCGCAGCCGCCGGGCTCGCAGCTCCGAGCATCGCCCGCAACTGAACCCGGCGCCGCCAGCCCCTCCAGCCGAGCCCCCGTCACCGAAGCCGACAGCCACCCACGGCCGAGCACGGACGCCGCCGTCTCGACCAGCACCCAAACCGCCAGCACCACCTCAAGAGGCGCACCGGCAAGCCTGACCCAGGGCCGCCGCCCCGGCCACCTCGCGTTAGGCCGTCGCCCGCGCCGGCCAGATGCAGCTCCTCCGCGCCGCCTCGCCGCTGCCACACCTCTCCCAGCCCCGACCGCAACCCCGAGCCCCTTCACCACCGACGCACGCAGTCCCTGAAGCACATCTCGCCGCCGGCACACTAGGCGACCAGATCCGTCGCCGCCGCATCGAGAAACGGCCCCACCGCCGCCGACGTCGTCCGGGCTTTGCCCGGCGGCGCCCTCCGGCGGCGGTGAGGGGAGAGGAGGAGGGGGGAGGACCCTAGCCGGCCGGAGTTTGGGGCGCTCCGGTGCGGCTGGAAGCCGCATGGGAGCGGGGCGCGGGGGATGGGGTGGGGGTCAAAGGTAGCTGCTTAGATTTGGTTGCTAAGCTTTCTTCATTGAATTGTTTAACAATTAAACTCCTTCATCTATTGATTGGCAGCCACTTTGCATAGGTCCACGTGCTTAGCACCGTTTCCTTCTAGGGTCACCATAATGTTCTCTTTCTTCTTTAATAACTTTGCCACATTACTTTTTTGCCTATGTGGCACCCTTAGCACCTTTACATCATGGAACACTGGGAAGGGCCTAAAAGCTGGAACAACAACCCTTCCTTACTTTCAATTAGATTCAGTCATATACTACTCCAGTCTGAAACGAATCCAGCTGCATGTGTGTGTAGCCAAGCCAAGTCTAGCAAAATATCCTCATCCCCTTGCACAGCAGCCACCGGTTAGAGATCTCTCGTCTATGGCGTTCAGACTCGATCCTCCTCGTGGTTCTCGTGGCAACCTCCACAATGCTGTGCAGCTCACTCACTGATAGCCGATCCCTGGCTCGCGTGAAATCTTTGTATGGCTGTTGCATGAGTACGTAACCAGTGGATGTTAGCACTGAAAACACAAGCGACAACTATTGCTAACCTCTCAGCTGGCCCTTCTCAGCTCCCAACTGTCCCCAGACCTATCATGTCTTATCCCAAAAGCCAAGGCTCTTCTGTCTCTTTTCCAGAATGGTTGGTTCATTAGGCCTCCCATGATATACTAGCAATCAGGCAACATTACTGTCTGAAGAAATTCGTCACCTCTTTTTTTTAAAAAAAAATCAGGGCCTACGGGTCACGATTGAGCATTGCACGCCTTCGAATATTGCACACGAGTAAAATAAAGAGGTAATATCATCCAGAGTCATATAACTTGCGCCATATGTTCAGTTTAGTGCTAGAACTTTAAAAATACGGTGTTGTGGTCATCAAACTTGACTTAAGCATGTAGATACGGTAATAGTACGCACATGTAAGTGTATTCATGTGTGTGAACCGACCTGTCAGTGAGTGATAGAATTGGGCATGATTTATTTTTACAGAAGAGACCCTCATTTTTTTTGCGAAAAAGTCAACTACTGCAACGCATTTTTTGCAGAAAACCGCCTGACATTTTTTTTTTAAAAATGTGACAACTGTACTGCCATTATATGCTAAAATTAACAACAAAAATTGGGTCCAACGAGGTACGAACCAGTGCCCAACTGTTTTAACAACGGACGATCTAAACGCTACACCATTCATGTCTGCGTAGTGTCGTCCAACTTTGATAACGAACGTATATGGACTCAAAGGTCACGCATGCGGGCCTTAAATGGGCTGCGAATATTGCAGCCCAGTTTCCACACTCTATTTTTAAAAAGATATTTATAAAACCTGTGTATTACATATTTTTGCACACGTTTTTTAAGATCATTTTAGTAAATATTTAATAAACCTGCGTATTATATAAACCAGTGTGTTATATAAATGTATTATATAAACCTGGACTTCAATTGTGGCTAACATTTCATTTAAATATTTTTTAATACAAGTTAGTGAAAATCATACATAAGTGAATATACATAAATATTTATTAAATGTTTGTATTCATCATTTTGTATAATTTAAATATAAGCCTCAAGTGTATGTATTTGGGATTCATTAAACATAATTATTTAATAAACATTTTCAATGTCCCTATTAACTAAATATATTTTATATAATACACAGGTTTGTGTTTAAATGTTTTTATTTACTAATCATGATTTGTATGTATAGTATATTTAACACACAAATATTTGGACATACGTTATTACTTATGTTTTACAAATATCTTAAATTTATTTATTACTTACAACTTACTAAATATTTCATATATAATATATAAGTTATATTTAAATGTTTTTATTTACTAATCATTGTCTGTATGTATATTATATATTTTTTGAGACGATGCATATTATATTTAACACATACAAAAAATAGTGCGTGGAAAATGGGCTCCAGTATAGGCAGCCCATTTTAAGCTCCGTATGTGTTTACTTATAAGATTGTTATCGGTTTTGCACCATACAGACCTGGAGGTCGTAGTGGCTTGACCGTCCCACTGTTGAAACAGTTCTTTGCTAAAAAAAAAAGTTGTTTGCAGGTTCGACACCGGGCGCTCCTTTTTTGTTGTCAAATTTTTAGCATGCAATTGCAGTACTTTAGTCGGATTTACCTGCAATAAAAATAATATGAGGTGGTTTTTTGCAAATATACGTCACGGTGTTTGACCTTTTCTGCAACTAAAAAAATATGTCTGCATACACATGGATATGTGTGCATACACGTACTGTGACCGTATCTGCACGCTTGAGTCAAGTTAGGTGACCACAAAACCATATTTTTAAAGTTCTAGCATCAAACTGAACATACGACGCAAGTTCTGTGACTCCGGGTGATATTACCTGTAAAATAAATTTTGCTACTGGATCTGCCAGTACATGTGGAGGTTCATCATGTGCTTGGTCTAGTTAATCTCCTCAGCTTATGGCCTTGCATTGTAATCGACGCTCTTAGGGTTCCAAGAAAACAGCAACAGAGCCATGCCGTCAAGTCAGTGAAGCAAACATTGGATGCTACCCCGGGATCACCATATCACATGGTACAACACGAAGGAGTTTAGCCAATGTATCACGTGGCACATAGTAAATCCATGGCTCCTCGATTGAGGACCACTTCATGGAAGATGACCTAGAGGCGGTAGATGTTTGTGTCCGCCATGGTGATCTGGAAGATGTTTTTTAGTGTCAGAAAAGCGGGTGTCGAGCCCGGCCAAAAAAGATCCAGAGAAATTGGAAAAATCATTTTTAATAAATATATATTAAAGGGTACTACCTTTGACTTTGACACTGAGTAGTATAGAAAATTTGAAACCGTGTTTGATTTTGCCTCATCAAGTTGACAGGAACGGATTGTGTATTTCTTATGATCAGAGTGTGCATGAACTTCATATTTTTTTTCTCGGTGTTAGGATATATTTCAGAATTAAATTCTTGTTTTTGTGCGACAAAAGTAGAAGAGACGCGTCATTGAGACATGGCCGGGAGATCTTAGTGCACGACCGCCCCCGCGCATGTCACATTGAGTCGAGTTGTGAGATCACGAGCGCCTGATCATCTCGTCCGGCTTGTAATGGCCACATTGAATTATCATGATGCAACACCGTTGCCCCGCTCAAAGCAACAACTGGTGGCTTGTCAAACCATACCTCCCGGTAGTGTCGTTCGCGTGTCGTCTGGTCGTAGCATCTCCATCCTCATTGTCTTCGCTGTAGTGCACACCATCGTCCTTGCAGTATTGTGTCAATCGTTGCAGCACCCACGTACTATGTCAATCGTTGCAGCACCGACATATGCTTGGCTTTCAACAACGTGCGTCACCGGGTCATAGCACCGCCAGCCTCATCGTCGTTCTTGCAGCGCACACTATTGACCTTGCAACACAATGTCAGTCATTGCAGCATACCGGCATGTGCTTGGCTCGTGTTATTGTGAGTGCCATCCTAGCCACCGTCCTCGGCACACGTGTCGTCGTCCTAGTATAACCAGCTAAAATCGTGTGCAACACCACATGAAGGACTTGCAACACCCGCCCAACATAGCCCTAGTCCTTCAATGCACTGCTTGTCGCCATTTACAGCACCACACGAAGGCTTGCAAAACCGGTGCCATCCTCGCCATGCGCCGCCTTCCATGTAACACCATTGCAATCTTTTGAAGTGCCGCTTGTCACCATTTGCAACACCCTGCACCAGCCTTGCATCACCATTGGCCAGCTCGCGGCAGCAACACAACCGTCGTCGGTGTTGCATACAACACCCGACCTATGACGCCGACGCTGGCCTTTGCAGCTCACTGGACCACCATGCAACGGCACAAGACCCCACAAGACTAACCTAGTTGCAAAATGCAATTGCTCATTCAACTACTCAATCAGAAGCTTCTTGCCGTTCAAGTACTACTTTATCACATATTTCTTGCCGTTCTTTTAATGAGAGTGCGACCACAATATTTTCCTTCACTATCTTTTCTCGCAAGGAATCATGAACTAACACATGCAAGTAGGATGGTCACACACATAATTCTAGTCGAGTCACATGATTAGAAAGACATGATAAACATTTTTTAATGGCTTGCTCAACACTTATCCCACGCTCACAATCTATCCTTCCCCTCCCCACCCCACCCCACCCCCAACTAAAAAGAGGTAATAAAAAGGATACGAGCTGTATATATAGAAGTCCTATATATGGTCCATAGTCTTAGGACGTCAAACCAAGTGTGGTGTGAATTTAGATTTGCTTCCCTCTTTATCCGGCTTTAGTGTATTTGCGACATTGGAGGAAAACAAATACATGTATTCCCAATCGTGTACTTCCCCTACCGTTCTTGATATTAAATTTTAAGAGTTTGTTGAATCGGAGATCATGTCTACGTCACCGAACAATGAGGCAATGATGCTGGAGTTTAAGGCTATGCCCGATGCAAAGCAAATCACTTCTTTTGTTTCTCAAGTGATCTTGATGCAGCAACAGCAAAAGGAAAATTCTCTTTAGAGCTCACAGAAAAAAAAAACATTGTACGTGCTTTAGCTAGACATCTCCAGCGTTCGAATTCACGACAATGGGTAAGAATTCTTCACAAGATATTATCACACCCTGTTTACTTCTAGCCATTTTTAGAACGGGCATTGCCACAGCGGAAACTTGTACAGTCCAGCGATTTGCTTCATTGTCTTCATGGACATTCTCTTCGGCTTCACAAGTGGTTTAGTTTTTTTTACAGAAAAAAGTCATTCACATATGTAATTTCCTTGTACATGCCTACATTTATCATGTGTTGTTGTCTTAGTTTTTTTCCCTTTTGCTATGACATGCTAACTGAAAAGGGGAGTTGAAGACTTAGCTCAGGATAGTAGCAGTAGCAGTAGCAGTAGCGATAGCAATAGCAGTAGCAGTAGCAGTAGTAGTAGTTGTTGTTGTTGTTGTTGTTGAGGGAGGCAAAGGAAGGCATGGCTGAATCAAGCGGCAGTGATTGACATTTCTTCAGCCAAAGAAAGGGAATGTAGAGGGGAGCTCCTATGAGTGTGTTTGGTAGGTGCAAGAAGGGTGCATGATGGCAAAAATTCTTAATCTGACCCACTTTTGTTTGTTTGGTAGGGTGCATGGGCTCACCTGCCAATGCCCATCTGATGCAAAAAAGGGCCATCAGCCATGTCCATATCATGCCCCCAGACAGGGTGTATGGAGGCAGGCATGCTAGCCCTGACCCTCGTCCTCACCCACCAGAACACGTCCAGATATGTTTAAATTTTCAAAAAATGTTTATAATATAAAATTTTGTTTGAATTTTCAAAAAATATTTAGAAATTCAAATTTTGTTTAAATTTTGAAAAAACTTCAGAATTTCAGAATTTTTTTAAATATTTTAAAATGTTTAGAATTTCAAAAATCTTCAGAATTTCAAAAACAAAATCAAATGTTTAGAATTTCATTTTTTTAATTTTTCAAAAATGTTCAGAATTTCAAATTATGTTTAAATTTTTACATAATATTCATAATTTCAAATTTTGATTATATTTTCAAAAAAGATCTGAATTTCAAATACGTTTAAATTTTCAAAAAATGTTCAAAATGTCAAAAAATATATAATTTAAAATTTTTAAATTTTTTAATAAAAGTTCAGAATTTCAAAATATGTTTTAATTTTTGTTCATGTTTTTTCAATTTTGTTCACCATTTAAAAAAATATTCGGAATTCGAAATTGTTCAGCATGTCTAAACACATGCTCGCTGTCAAACAAAGTATAAGGTCAGCATGTCTCAGCGTATACATCACCGTCAACCAACAATAACTGCATGGACTCAGCATGTATGACAAGAGAACAACTAGGTTAGGTCCATACATGCTACCAAACACACCCTATTTAGCGCGGTGCGCGCTGACGAACGAGCCATCGCGCACCCTCCCTTCCCCTAATGCGCCAATAGGACCGGCCTATTTACGGGTCTGGACACTCCCTGTTTCCTTTTCTTTTTCGTTTTCATTTTCCTTTTTGTTTGATTCTTCATTGAAATAATTCGGGATTACAAAACAGTTCTGAAATTTGAACATAATTGAGAATTTTGTTTTTTTTAAGAAATTATAAAATATTCACGGATTCAAAGTATGTTGGTGATATTTTTACAAATACTGGCATATTTAAAATTGTTCACGAGTTTTAAGTTTTTTTCACGAACTTGAAACAATGTTCACATACTTCAACAAATGTTCACGGGTCCATAAAAATGGTTGAATGTTAAAAACTATTCATGAATTTGAAAAACTGTTCACGAATTCAAAAAATGTTCATGATTTTTTCCAAATATCCGCAAGATTCAATTTTTTTTGAATTTCTAAAAATTGTTCCCGATTTTAAAAAAATCATCGGTTAAAAAAGTTTCGTCTATTAAACAAATGTCACACAAAAATTGAGGGGGGAGCTCTGTTTTAGAATAGAATTGAGCGGGGAGCTCTATTTTCAGATGGGCCTCGACTCGACACGAGGTCAACAACCCAACCCAGTCAGCAGCCCAGCCCACGCTTCCCCGATCTGCCTCTGCTTTCCTCTTCGCCGATCCTCACAAAAAAAAGGCTTTCCTCTTCGCCGGTGGGACCCCTTCGTGCCGGCGCGGCGGCTGCTCGCCGGCAGACCGAGTCTCGCGGGTTCGACCGCCGCCGCGTGCTCTGTCCTCGAAGCCCTCATCCTGCTTTGCCATCAAGGTATTCCCTCACTTCCTGTCCCCCCGAATCTCCACTCTCTTCTGACCTCTAGGGTTTCACACTATGATGAAGTGCACACTTGTAGGTTCCCGACGAAGAGCGAGGTGAGATTCTGCGGCTGGAGAGGCTCCTTCATGCGTGGATTGGTTGGCTGGACCGTCTTTGCCTTCGGTGCTGTGGAATGTGAGGGGAATTTATTTTGTTCCACTCTAGTCTAGTTGTTCAAGTCTGCAGTTTCTGACCCAGAGTTTTGTCTCCAGGTTGACACTGATACACACCATTGATTGTGCATTGAGATTCTTCCTGCCCCACGGCTCCCCAGTTTATATTTGATCCGCTTTTCAGTCGACCCAGTTTATATAATTGTGCAAATAAATGATGCTTCATAGTTCATACCAGTACATTTCAATTCATCTTATGTGTGTTACTATCCGATGGTTGCTAGTCTCTAATGTTTTCACATGAATTTATGAGGCATACCCTTGACATGCTAACTTGCCATGTTAATCTTAATATGCCATACCACTGTATAAGTATATAACTACGTCTTCTTTACAATAGTTGAGTGCCATATAATGCAACATTCAGCATAACTGCTTAAATTTTTGGTGCCTGTTCACTTGCTGTTATTTCAAACGCTGGTCTCTATATAGATAATACATAGATCTCAGTACACACTTGCCTGGGAGGGAGTGAGATCATGACTAATGTGTGATTTGCTTTGTAGGTTATTCAAGTCGTTTTTTTAATGGACTGATGCTCAAACTGGAAAGTATGGACTTGCTTTATTTCCTGCAACTGGACAAGATGAAGGGATGCTTGAATTTATTCCTTCCACTTCGCTTGCACGGGTAACTCGTATTCAGGCTCATGGACGCCTGTAGCCAGTGCTAGATTTCCAAAGGAGTTTCTATCTTTTCCATTGGAAAAAGCCAAAACGGTAGTCTGCTCATTCTAACTTCATTTCTGGAGTAGCTTTGTTTCTACAGAAAGTTAGCTTTTAATTAATTGCCTGATCTTGGATTTTATCAGAACATCACAGTATTATAAGTTACCTACAAAAGTTCCACCCTGAGAACAATGCCCATTTGGTAACTGCCAATGCTTGGATAAATTTTAATGAGAGCTGCGCCGGTTACTCTGTCATTACATGTATTATGGGTGTTGGAAACAGGTTGGTGTTTGCCCTCTGAATTGAAGTACTTGTAGGACTTGGGAACTAACCTTTTATGCTTAGGAAAAAATATAAAGAAATGTTTCTTCAGTTCCCTGTAAATTAAGCAATCTTCAGCTATCAATCTTGTAGTGCTGTATCTCCTAGACTCTGTTTACTTCAGAGGAAATTGAATTTATTTGTGCGCCCCACTTCTTTTTTGTTCTTCCTGATTACAGTTCAACAATCAAACAGGTTATTTCTCGTGTTTCATTCTGTAAGAGTTATATAGCGCAACTAGACCTTCATTAACAGCTTCTGCCTCATGTTGTTTGTTAAGCATGTTAGTGCTCTGCTCTTCCTCTTTGCATCATACATTCATACTGCAAATGTAGTGGTTGGTTGCCATCTAGAAAGAATGCTATATGTTTGGAAGTTGTATTGAACACGATTTTTCAAAATACACCGCCCTAGTCCCTAATTAATTTTTTTCAGGGTGTAAGGATGCCTTTTTATATTAAGCCCACCGTTCAATTGATCCAGTTTAGTTAATTGTGCAACTCAATGATGCTTTCATGCATTTCAAATTCAATTGATATTTGTGTGCGTGCAAAACTGGTCCTGGTGACTCTTTTGAATCCAGTACATTTTCTCTGATAATATTTATCTTGTTAAAGCTTGTAAACGAATCTAAAAGCATGAATGAATACAGAGTTGAGTTTAGAGTGAGTAAGCCCAGCATAATAAGTGTCACGAGGCTCTCTATTTGCTGAGGCCCCCGAATCATAAGCCCAGCCCAGCCCAGCCCACCGAGGCCGGCCGTCCTGCATCTCATCTTCATCGCCGAGGCCGGCCGGCCGCCACCGCCGCCACACTTCCTCCAAGGCTGGCCGGCTGGACCGCCTCCTGCTGTGGCTGCTGGCAGTGGCGCAGCGATTCTCCCGAGCTTACCACCACCACTGCTCGCCGTCCCTCCCTCCATCCGCCCATGGCTGCAGCGACCTCCGGCGTCAGCAGGACCAGCGGGGCGGTGGCGGGCAACAACAACGGCGACGTCGGCCTCCACGACCCCCATCACGGCTCCCGCTCAAGGTAGGTACCCACTCCTTCCACTTCCCCGTCACTTGCTGGCTTCCCCCAAATCCCCGCTCTGTTCAAATCTGTTTCCACATCTTCTGTTAGAATTTGTTTTAGCTTTTGCTATTAATTTCTAGCTAGTCTTGATGTATAATTGGTTGGTAGCTCAAAACGAAACTGGTTACAAATGATTCAATAGATTTACATACAGCACAGCCAGCAAGAAAATTATCTTGCAACTGGTTGCAAAAAACAAATGCCATGACTGACGGGACTGAAAAAACAATCACTTTCTTCCTCGTCCTGGGTGAAAACCATGTGACTGCTCGCCTCATGCATCAAACGCAGTATCTGAAACAATGTTATCTTCCTGCCTGCCTGCAAGTGGAGGTTTTGTAATGACATTGCACGCCGTCTCAGGTGCCCGTCGGTGTGGCCATTTGGTTATTTTATTAATAAAGCCTGCATCGCTAATGGCATGATTAGATATTGTTCTCGTGATTGGCTCGAGAACAGATCTCAGGCTGTATACAACCGTTGTAGATTGTAAACATTCAGGTAAAATATTTTCGATACATCTCAAAGTGAAAAAAGAGAGAGAATATAGTTACGAAATCCAACCAGATGGAGCCTTGATGATAAGAGGAAACCAATGGCGCAATAGGTTTAGAGCACAACTTGTAAATAGGTGCGACCAGCTGGGTGCTGATGCTGATGCTGATGCCATGCCATTGGTACCACGCTTGTAATGCACAAAACCAATGCCATGACTGACGAGACTGAAAAATTAATCACTTTCTTCCTTGTATTGGGTGACAAGCATGTGACTGCTCACGTGATGCATCAAACGTAGTATCTGAAACAAAATCATCTGCTCCTGAGAGGTAACAAATGATGCAATAGATTCACAGCACAACTTGTGAATAAGTGCCACCAACTGGGTGATGATGCTGATGGCAAGGCATTCGTAGCACGGTTGTAAACTTGTAATGCACAAAACAAATGTCAAGACCGTGAATCCTGTGTCATGACTGACGAGAATGAAAAAAAAATCTCGTATTGGGAACAGCCATGTGATTGCTCACATGATGCTCCAAACGTATCTGAAACAAAATTATTTTTTTAGCCGCCAGTGGACGTTTTGTAATGGTGGTGCACGCTGTCTCAGACGGCTGTCGGTGCCTCGGTGTAGCCATTTGATTACTATATTAAAGCCTGCATCGCTAGTGGCAAGATTAAATTTTCTTTTTCTCATGTTTGGTTCGCGGACAGATCTCAGGCTACATACGACCGTTGTACATTGGAGAGCTCAAGCACTATACTCGTCCCGCTCACAAAATTCTCTTCTGAACTCAGGCATCCAAAAGCATCAAGATCTCACAAAAATCTCCAAATTCCCATTCGTCGGTTTAGAGCCTGCCCATGCATCTGTTCGGCGTCGGCCACCATAACTTCAACGGAGTCGCCTCCTGCTTCTGCGCCGCGTCGCCGGCATCGACAAGGCTCTGAATCTGCTGCTGCTGCTACCGCCAATACAATGCTGGAGCTGGCGCCGACGTGCCTGTGACTGTGAGGACCACGTCTTCCTCGCTGCTGCTGCGTTGCTGGTCCTGGGTGCTGAACAGGGGCGAGCTCGTGAAGGTAACTATGGCTGCAAGATTGGATTTTGACTTGTAATGTGTTCAAGAACAGATCCCAAGCTCTACTTATAAATTTCTTGCTCACACCATTCTCTTCTTCGTTAATTTCTGCAGTGCACGTGTGTTGGAGGAGTTTGTTACGAGAGTTCCAATGGCGGAGCTGGTGGTCACCATGGCGCTCCGGCCACTGGTTGCCATGCTCAGGGACAAGGCGTCTAGCTATCTCCTTGACCAGTACAATGTGATGGAGGGAATGGAGAAGCAGCACATGATTCTGAAACGCAGACTTCCTATCATCCTGGACGTCATTACTGACGCCGAGAAGCAGGCGACGGCCAACAGAGAAGGGGCGAAAGCCTGGCTCCAGGAGCTCAAGAGAGTAGCCTATGAGGCAAATGAAGTCTTCGATGAATTCAAATACGAAGCACTTCGCCGTGAAGCCAGGAAGAATGGACACTACAAAAAGCTTGGATTTGATGTGATAAAACTCTTCCCTACTCACAACCGTGTTGTGTTCCGTCACAGAATGGGTAGCAAGCTTTGCAGGATTCTGCAGGATATCAATGTCCTCATTGCAGAGATGCATGACTTTGGGTTGAGGCAGACGTTGGTGGTGTCTAATCAGTTGAGGCAGACACCAGTGTCCAAGGAGTGGAGCCACACAGATTATGTCATCATCGACCCACAAGAAATTGCCAGCAGATCCAGACACGAAGATAAGAATAATATCGTTGACATACTACTTGGTCAAGCTAGCAATGCAGATCTCGCAGTAGTTCCCGTTGTTGGAATGGGGGGCCTTGGCAAGACCACATTAGCGCAACTCATATACAATGAACCTGAAATTCAGAAGCATTTTCAGTTGCAGCTCTGGGTCTGCGTCTCTCATACGTTCGATGTGAATTCCGTGGCTAAGAGTATAGTTGAAGCATCCCCAAAGAAAAATTATGATACAGACAAACCACCATTGGATAGACTTCAAAAATTGGTCAGCGGGCAAAGGTATCTCCTTGTACTGGATGATGTCTGGAACAGAGAGGTCCATAAGTGGGAAAGGCTGAAGGTCTGTCTTCAACATGGTGGCATGGGTAGTGCAGTGTTGACAACAACCCGTGATAAACAAGTTGCTGAAATTATGGGTGCAGATAGAACCTACAATCTCAATGTTTTGAAGGATAACTTCATAAAGGAAATTATTGTGGCCCGAGCATTCAGTTCAGAGTATGAAAAGCCTCCCAAGCTACTCAAGCTGGTTGGTGATATTGTGAAGAAATGCCGTGGCTCTCCTTTAGCTGCAACTGCACTGGGATCTGTACTTCGTACCAAGACCAGCGTGGAAGAATGGAAGGCTGTATCATCAAGAAGCAGTATTTGCACCGAGGAAACTGGAATTTTGCCAATTCTCAAGCTTAGCTACAATGATTTGCCAGCACACATGAAGCAGTGCTTTGCTTTCTGTGCCATATTTCCCAAGGATTACAAGATTAATGTGGAGAAGCTTATCCAACTATGGATCGCAAATGGCTTTATCCCAGAACATGAGGAAGATAGTCTTGAAACCATTGGAAAAAATATTTTCAGTGAGCTAGCATCAAGGTCATTCTTTCTGGACATAGAGGAATTTAAAGGTGACAAGCAAAATCAGCAGTATTGTTTCAGAACTACGTGCAAAATCCATGACCTTATGCATGATATTGCAATGTCTGTTATGGGAAAGGAATGTGTCATTGCAATTAAGGAACCAAGTCAAATTGAGTGGCTTTCGGATACTGCTCGGCATTTGTTCTTCTCATGTGAAGAAGCAAAAGGTATTTTGAATGATTCTTTGGAGAAAAAATCCCCTGCCATTCAAACACTGATATGCGATAGTCCTATGCGAAGTTCATTCAAGCATCTATCAAAATATAGCTCTTTGCATGCCTTGAAGCTCCGTATCAGAGTGAGAGGTACAGAATCATTTCTTCTGAAACCAAAGTATTTGCATCACCTGAGGTACCTTGATCTCTCAGAAAGTTCTATCAAATCACTTCCCGAAGATATAAGTATTCTATATAACCTTCAAACGCTGGACCTTTCCAACTGCTCTTATCTTGATCGACTTCCGAGGCAAATGAAGTATATGACTTCCCTCCGCCACCTATATACTCATGGTTGTCCGAATCTGAAGAGCATGCCTCCAGAATTAGGAAAACTCAATAAGCTGCAAACGCTTACATGTTTCGTAGCAGCAACAGTTACTGAACCGAATTGCAGTGACGTTGCAGAGCTGCAGAATTTAAACATTGGTAGTCAGTTAGAGCTACGTCGGATAGAGAATGTTACAGAAGCAGAGGCAAAAGTGGCAAACCTTGGAAAGAAGAAGGATCTCAGAGAACTGACCCTAAGATGGACTTCTGTTTGTGACGACAAGGTGCTCGACAACTTTGAACCACATGATGGGTTGGAGGTTTTTAAGATATATTCCTATGGAGGAGAGTGCATAGGTATGTTGCAAAACATGGTTGAGATCCATCTTTTTCATTGTGAAAGATTGCATTTTCTGTTCAGACGCAGTACATCTTTCACTTTTCCAAAACTGAAGGTGCTTGCGCTCGAACATCTGTTGGGTTTTGAGGGATGGTGGGAAATAGATGAGAGGCAAGAAGAACAGACAATATTTCCTGTGCTTGAGAAGTTGTTTATCAGTAATTGTGGAAAGCTGGTAGCATTACCTGAAGCACCATTGCTGCAAGGACCTTGTGGCGAACGTGGTTATACATTTGTACACTCAGCATTTCCTGCCCTAAAGGTGCTCGAAATGAAAGACTTGGAGAGCTTTCAGAGATGGGATGCAGTCGAAGAGACTCAAGGAGAACAAATATTGTTTCCTTGGCTTCAGGAACTATCAATTGAGGAATGTCCAAAGCTGATAGCGTTACCTGAAGCACCATTGCTTCAAGAACCATGTAGTGAAGGTGGTTACAGATTGGTACGCTCAGCATTTCCTGCCCTCAAGGTGCTCAAAATGAAAAGGTTGGAGAGCTTTCAGAGATGGGATGCTGCTACTGAAGGAGAACATATATTGTTTCCTCAGCTTGAGAAATTATCAGTTAAGAAATGCCGAAAGATAATAAATTTACCTGAAGCACCAAAACTCAGTGTATTAGAAATTGAAGATGGCAAGCAAGAGATATTCCATTGTGTAGACAGATATTTGTCTTCATTGAACAATCTGATATTGAAGCTAGAATACATAGAAATAACATCAGAGGTTGATTGCACTTCAATTGTACCGGTGGAAAGCAAGGAGAAATGGAACCAGAAATCCCCCCTTACAGTTATGCAGTTAAGATGCTGCAACTCATTCTTTGGAGCAGGTGCACCAGAGCCGTCAGACTATTTTGTACACCTTGAAAAGTTGATAATTGATAGATGCGGTGTGCTCGTCCACTGGCCAGAGAAAGTGTTCCAAAGCTTGGTATCCTTGAGGACATTAGTGATTACAAGCTGCGAAAATCTGACTGGATATGCAGAAGCTCCTCTTGAGCCATCAGCAAATGAAAGGAGTCAATGCCTGCCAGGTCTCGAGTCTCTTGAGTTAGAAGGTTGTGCAAGTTTGGTAGAGATGTTCAATGTCCCGGCATCTCTCAAGATAATGAATATTTGGACGTGCCCTAAACTTGAGTCCATTTTCGGCAAGCAGCAGGACATGTCAGAGTTAGCCCAAGGGTCTTCTTGCAGTGAGGCAATCATGCCTACAGCTGTATCAGAGTTGTCATCCTCACCCATGAATCACTCTTATCCATGCCTAGAAGACCTAAATTTAGTTTTATGTGGAAGCTTACCAGCGGTTCTAAATCTGCCTCCATCCTTAAAGACCTTAAAAATGGATGGCTGTAGTAGTATTCAAGTCCTGGCATGTCAGCCGGGTGGGCTCCAGCAACCAGAAGTCACTACCTCCATAAGCAGAAGACCTATCATGCCAGAGCCACCAGCAGCAGCAGCGACAGCTGCAAGAGAGCATTTACTTCCTCCCCATCTCGAATGTCTAGTAATGGAGGACTGTGCTGGCATGTTGGGTGGGACTCTCCGCCTGCCTGCACCCCTCAAGAGACTGGACATTATTGGCAACAGTGGGTTGACATCGCTGGAGTATCTTTCAGGAGAGCACCCCCCATCGCTGGAAATCCTTGATCTTGAAAGATGCAGTACCCTGGCATCCCTACCGAATGAGCCGCAAGTATACAGTTCTCTCTGGTATCTTGAAATTACAGGCTGCCCTGCTATAAAGAAGCTCCCTAGATGCCTGCAGCAGCAACTGGGCAGCATCAAATACAAAGAAGTAGATGCCCGTTATGAAGGTATGCTTGCAGCACGTCCTTCTATCTTTGCCACATTTAATAAACATATGCAGTCATCCATTCCATTAAGTCTACCACGCCAACATGTTTGTACAAGTTTGTTCTCCATTATTTTACTTTCATACGGTATATATTTTTATGTTACATTAGTTTGTACGTGTTTGTTTTGACGCCATTTACGATATGTGCAGTGATGGCACTTAAACCGAAGACATGGAAGGAGATGCCAAGGCTAGTCCGTGAGCGGAGGAAGGCCGCTCGAGAAGCCAGGGAGCGCCAGCAATCCACCATGCAGGAGTAAACAAGTCGGAAACCACGTAGAGAGGGCGTAGATTTTGATTGCTCTGAACAATGTAGAAGATAATGCCGTGATTGTAATCAATCGGCTTTGTTGAGATTTGGCCTCTACCTAGTTCAGATATTTGTAATGCGAATCAAACGGATTTCCCCGGTACAGTAGAAGTTAGGATAATATGCTCACATGTGTGTCTGTGAGCTATCTATGTATCCATCTGTTTTTGCTTTGCTTAGTTAACTGGGAAGACACTGGCCTTTAACTTGTTCAATAAACTTTTTCACCTGTGGCTTTATCTGCTTGGATTACTGGGGAGATGGCGGCGGCGTGCCAAATGATCCTTTTCTCAAGGGGAACTAAAGCTGTAGTAACTTGTCTGAGAAACTTTCCAGCACTCTGCAGTTTGGATAGGCCTGATCCCTGATTGTTGCTCTGCTCTATTTTGCTAGGGAATGGCCTATGATTGCTTCTACAACTGAACTGTGCCGCAGTCGCTCTTGGTCGAGAACTGTCAGGGCCTGCGGTGTAGGGCGACTACTGCTTGGCGTCGAGTCGAGCATCTCTGAATCAACATCCTAGGCCGAGACGATCTCATCTTGATCTGGTTTGCTGCTGCCTAGTCAAGCGAGGAAAACAGGAAAGAAACAACGTAGAAAGGGCATGGTAGTTTATTTTATTTTGCTTCAAAAGTTGTACCAATTTATGTCATGATTGTTATCTGCTCCGTTAAACTCTGACCTGTATCTAGCTATATATATTTCTAGTTTCAGCCTTTTGCAGGTGGTGCGTTAACTTTCTGGCCCTGACGCAAAGTTTTACAGACATATAGTGAGGTGTGGGATGGATGTCATCATCTCTGGATTACACAGATATATGTAATATAATATACAGTTAAGCAGCAGCTTCATCGTCTGTATGAGAGAGAGTCATTTCTCCTCGTATGTAAGATGGTTAAGCAGCAGCATCAGATGTCAGACAGGCCGGCACTTGTTGAATGTGATGGCCCTGTATGAGCAGTTGAGAAACTTATCAAGATCGACAGTTGAATTGCTCTGCTCTGCTGCAAACTGTATGTTTGCCTGTGGAGGAATGAATTTCAGTTTCAGCATCGTTTATTTAGTTCAGAAGACATTTACTGTTCACCTTTGTAACGTGATGTGATTCTTTTTTTACCTGTTTCGATACTTGTACAGATCAAGTAGTACAAGTTAGAGGGAGAAAAAGCTCAGGTCCATGAACCATTTGGTCCTGTCTAGCATCTGTTTGTCTGTACAAATAAGTGATTTGTCCATGGACATTTAAGAGTTGGGATGTGTCCTTGTGTATATATCTAGTTTCAGCGGCATTATTTGGTTGACAAGACATTGATTGGCCTTCAACTTGCTGACCAACTTTGCTGTACCGCGGCAATGCTGGTTACTGGGGAGATAGATGTCGGGGGTTTCTGAGCAGATGGCTGCGGCATGCCGAATCATCCTTTAGCAGGAGGTAATAAAGATTCAACTTTGTTGTCTATGTGATTGCTTCTGCACCGCCGTCACTCTCAGTGGAGAATTGTCGGGGCCTGCAGCGCACTGTGACTGCTTGGCGTCTGAGTCGAGCTGCATCGCTGAATCACATCCCAGGCCAGCCAATCTCTCTGATCTGATCTGGCTTTGGTCTACTGCTGGCCCTTTGGGTGGATCAGCAGCAGTTTAGTCTTCAGTTTCGCCTGTCTGTGGCTCGATGTAGCCCAGAGACGGACCCAAGATGCAGGAACCAAAAGAGCAGGCTGAGGATGTTGAGTATAGTAGTATAATGTAAGATTTTGTGCCCTTTGATTACTTTTGGCACAGCTTCAGTTGATGGTTTCATTGGTTTGCATGCTCATCTTCTCAAGGATGAATTCACTCTTGGTGTGTTTCTTACTACGGAGTATGTTTCTTTTACAGCTCTATGAACCAATGCTCAGCTTTTTGACGGTGATCTCTTTCACGAGCTGTTTTAGCAATGGAACCTTGTTCTTTTCAGGGTCTGTGAGCACGCCATATATATTCATGCAAAACCATGATGCTTCCTTGCAGGTGCAGGGTTCTCGTGGCGATTCCCGAGTGCGTACTGTGAGTGACTCGGTGAAACTCGAATGCATTTGACAGTTTGCTGATCTCGTGTTATTATGCATCTGACTCGACAGACTGTGCCGAACAATGTGAAGGAAACCTGTGGATCTCAGGGACATGGTGGCAGATTTGGAAGAGTGACTGTCCAGCGAAAGTACATCATTTCAAGCAGAGGGGTCCATATTGAGACAAGGCGCGAAGCCTGTTTCAGGGCTTTCTTTTCATGTTGGATGTTGTGATAATAGGCCTCCCTGATGGCTGCTGCTCTGCTCGGCTCTGCCCTGGGGAATGACTTGTGATCGCTTCTGCAGCTGTACTGTAGTGCAGTAGCTGTAGCTAGCGACGGAGAATAGTTTGGGCCTGCAGTGTGAGTCGAGTCGAGCATCGCTGAATCACATCCTGGTGGCTGCTTAGATGATCTGCTCTGGATTTGGTTTTCTGCTGCTCCTTTGTGTTGGTGTGTACAACAGGAGTCAGCAGCATTTTAGTCTTCCTGGTCGCTGTAGCCCAGTAGGTGTTGTAGATACTAGGCCAGCAGGTCGAACTGCTCCAGAAGGCAACTAGTACATGTGAATGCCCATCATTATGACTAAGCCTACTGTCAAGATGATGTCATCTATTCATCTTGGTCAACATTTATGAAGTCGATTTCTAATCCCAAGACCATGGAATTTAAGCATTTCACATAGGCGCGAGAAGCAGAAAGGAAGAACATTGATAGGGCATTTGGATTGCTGCAAAGTAGATTTGAAATTGTTCGGGTCCTTTTCCTTTCTAAAAAACAACAAGGATGTCTTGAAAAATATCATGACATGTTGTGTGATCCTACACAACATTATATCATCACTGAGGATGAGAGGGATATTACAAGCCCCATGGACCATGAAAACATTGGCTCTACTATCAGACCTAGCAGGCACACAAACCACATTCAAGCATTTTTTGAGGTGTACAAGAAAATTAAAGACTGGGCGGGCCTCCCATGATAAGCCATGTGAGCATCTCACTGAGCATCACTGACAACTAGCTAGGCGATAGTGTATTTATGTTTCTTTCAAATTAATTTATGTTTACTTGGAAATTTTCTTTTATCATATTTTTAGTTGTATTTTCATTATTTGTTAATTTGGATTATTTGTTTGTACTTGGATTAATGGTTTTTAAAATGATTTTCTGAATTATTCAATTGTTTCATCTAAATGGGAGTATAGACTAGAAACAAGAAAACATAAAATATAAATGGAATTCACATTAGGACGATTTTTGTTTGCGCGCATCCTCCAAAAAATTATGGAGGCTACGAATAAGGCAACTCTGCTAGATTTACTAGTGATGTGACCCCCGCATGCCACTGATCATTTCTTCTGGGCATGTAACTGACAGCCATTTTCTTAGTAGTGTATTTCGGTAGCATTGGCAGGCCTAGCTACAACCGCACACGGTGACACAAGAGACCCGGCGGCAGGGCAAACCCAGCACGACACCACCACCACCATCACTGCAACACACTGTAGGGAAATCGGTCTATTGCAATGACAAAAGGTTGTTGCAATAAATCCAAAATTGTGGATGTTGGGTCTATGGCCATGCACGACGGTGTTGGACAGATGGCGACACAGAGCCAGAAGAACAACTACAAGGGAAGAATGCATGAGTAGATGATGCCATGGCAGTAATGGGCTAGGACGGTCGGCTACGTGTGGTGATGGAGGTGAGGCGGGCTGCGTGGGCTTGATCCAGATGATGTAGGGCTCAACAACATCCGACGATGACTTCACATCAAGGAGACGACCCACAATGCATGGCGCCGTGGTGACCGAGGTGACACGGGAAGCGGCGGGGTTGATCCGGGCGAGGTAGGGGGACTCTCGGTATCGAGAGGGAAGTGGATTGGAGGAAGAGGAGCAGCGGCAAGGCGGACGAGTTGTGGCAAAGATTCGGTTGAGAAGCACTCGATAATGATAAAAAGGGAGGCGAGAGGAGGGAGGAGAGTCGGTTGACCGAAAAAGGCTTTCGCCCCACTTTATAGATAAAGCAACCACCACAGCCACAGAGTACCACAAAGTCACACACGCACACAGAGTTACACCACAACAAGTACGGTTGACCGAAAAAGGCTTTCGCCCCACTTTATAGATAAAGCAACCACCACAGCCACAGAGCCGAAGGGTCGTCGGAAGGCAAGGCGGCCAAGATCAGTAAGTGCGGTCGCAACCGAAATCCGAGCATCCACCGCGATGGAGAAGAGGGTCGGGAACCTCGCCGCGAAGGGCTCTAGCCCGGCCCAACGGTCAAACCAAAACAGGGTGGATGATCCGGAGCCGACCTCAATAGAAGTCCCGATTCGAAGTAATGGGAGTGTAGGGTAACGCAGCAGAAAACAAAAAATTTCTGACCTACGCACCAGCCCAGGACCACTATGGAGACTGCATACAAGGTTTGATCATTTTCGTTACCGACTCGTAGCGCAGCGGAAGTAGAGTCGATGACGATCGGCGGTGCAGATCCCCGCAGCTAGGATTTACAACCTCCCAACCGCGAGGATGTATACCCTCATCTGCCCCGCGGACAGCCCTCCGGGAGGCGGTCGGACAGTCCCCCGGACGGTGTCGCGGACAGCCCTTCGGGAGGACCTCCGAAACTCGGACTGTCACTCGGACAGCCCTTCGGGAGGACCTCCAAAACTCGGACGGTCACACGGACAGCCCTTCGGGAGGCACTCACGAACTAAGACCGAAACTACGATCTCTCTACAGAGTTGCACACATACGGTGTCATCTATCCGGCAGGGCTTCGTCGTCCAGAACTAGTTCCTGCCGGAACCCAGACAACCTTTCGGCTCTACGAAACTATTTCGCTGGGAGGGAGAGAGAATGCCAGATCATGCATGGCTTGTGTATGAGAGCAAGGAATGAGGTTTGGGCAGCCCCCTCACCTCCTATTTATAGTAAAACCAAGGGGTAGGATGGGCATTTCAAAAATACCAAAACTTGCTCATGAAGGAAACACTTTCCAAGGGCAAAATGGGAAAGCAAGTGGGCAAGTGGGGCTCCAAGGTGGAGCCCCCTTCTTGGCCGGCCACAACCCTTGTGGGGCCCCCCAAGGTGGTCCCCATCCATCCATACCTTCTAGAAGCCTTTTGGGAAAATATCCCAAAAGACACTTTTCCAAAAATATTCCAAAAAGCACTTTCACTATTCGCGACGACATTTTTCAGCGTCTGGTCGAACTGAAAATATTTATGTGGGCTTAGAACATTTCCAGTACCCACCAAAATAATTTTCAATGCCATCCAGAACAATTCCGGATTAGTGATTTTCATCTGCGAAAAGCATCTGAAGCAGTTTCGGCAGCTCCGGAACATTTCCGGTTTTCATCCCGGAAAATTCCAGAAAGTTTCCAGAATGATTCTGGCATCCTCCAAGAATTATCAGGCATGTGCCAAAACCAATTTGACCTTTTCGTATCCCCTGAAACAACTTTTCAGTTTCACCGGAACTAATTCGGTCACCTCTCTCTTCGGAACTTTTCCGCTGTCTCTGAAAAACTTTTTCCCGGAAACTTTTTCTCAGACTCCCTGTCTAGTATTCAGCAGATAGATGACCCTTAAGCGTGTGACCCTATAGGTTCAGTGAAGCATAGACATGACCCGGAACCCCTTCCGATCAATGATCAACATCGGAGCCGTGGACACCCATATTGACCCCTATACCCACACGAATGAATATTCGAGTGAACCTCCAGTTGTCATGTGCTATTCCTATTGCTTCGCGATATGTTACAAATACCCGAGGTGAGACACGTTGGCATCCCCGTGGATCAAAACCTTGTCCACTATGCCAGTTACCTCGTCACCGGTATTGTTCTCTTTTCTCGTTCCGTGTTCCGGCATCCCCGTGATCAAATCACAAAGTGTCTGGCCAGACGATGATGTATACTGTAACATCGAGAGGGCCCAGAGATATCTCTCCATCGTCGGAGGAGAAAATCCCAATCTTGAGCTATCAAGTTACTTGACACACTTTTCCATGAACCCGTAAGCCGCCGTAATAGCCACCCATTTACGGATGACGTTTAACAAACCCCAAAGTTCATGAAGCAAGCATGAAGAAACTCGATACTCTCATGGTCTAAGGAATCATGCAAACGTTAACCATCTCTGTGTTATTAACCATTAACTTATGACGAATGAATCTCATAGCATAACATCAATTCGGGTCGATTCAACACAAATGTTCTTCTAACATTGTGCCCTCAAAATTGCCGGCATAGCCATGCCCATGATCAGGAAAACAGGATCATCATGCAATACTTGAGCCAGTCTTAGAGGCCAGACTAGGAATACTTTTTACCGTTTATTATCCCACACGTGCATATGAGTCTTCCTCCGAGCCTCGTGGTTATTGTAGACTCGAGAACCATAGCAGTTATAGCATGGAACATAAACCTAATTATGAACAGGGAAATCATCAATAACATTTATTATTGCCTCTAGGGCATATCTCCTACAGACTCCCACTTGCACTAGAGTCAATAATCTAGTCAATGCTTAATGCACTTTACACCTATGGCATACTGGTGTAAAATATGCTTCGCATGTGGTATAGCCTGATGTCCAACGTATCTGACGACTTCAGCTCCGTGTGCAACATTGCATATCCTCGCGTTTTCACCCTTTCACAAAATTCATATTTTGTGTGGACTTGGCTTTGCATATGTGTGAATCATTGGTCGAAACCTGATTCCTCAGACTGAGCTATGGAGCAACTATCTGCAATAGTGTCCCATAGACCAAAGCCATCTTGGAACCATACTAAGTTCATGAATGAACTATATGATTCAACAACTTCTTTGTCGCTTCTAAAGCGTCAACATACTTAGCCTTTGTTATAGAATTCGCCACAGTATCTTGTTTGGAACAATTTCCAACTACCGTGCCACCATATTGTGTATTACACAAAACCCTTAACTTAAATCAAAAATCGCATGGAGCATTGATGAAGACTGTATCGATGTAATTACTTACAACGAGCACTTCATAATCTCTGCTTGCGAGAAAACATGTCATCAGTACTACTCTAGTACCTAATGACATCTTTCACTGTTGTCCCATGATCAGTACTTTTGATCACTTTGGTATCTATACTCGCAACAACTTTGGAGTATTGGACATATCTGGTTGTTTTACATACCATGGAATACATGATTAATCCAAACACAAGAGTGTGTGGAATCACCATCATGTATTTTTGCTCATCTGTGTTTTGAGACACCGAGTCTTGCAAAACTCTTCCCATGTGACTTCGGCAAGAATCACTCCTTGGCGTTTTAAATGCTAAAAGGTTTTAGCACCTTGTCAATATGTATTCATAGCTTAGCCCCATTAGGTAAATCTATCTCCATAGATCATCATGCCTAATATTGAGGCTATTTAGTCTAAGCACTCATCGAAAAACTATTTTCAAATGAAGTCCTAATTCGTGTCAAGAAATTTATTTCCAATTAACAATGTGTCAAGTACACAAGGTTTTTAGAAATATTATTATGCTCCCACTTACTTTCTTGAATCACAAGCATCTTCGATACCCATTTGATGAATTCAAACCCCTTTGACCATTCCATTAAAGACGAAGATTCCAACTCCACTTTGCACTCTTCTGTCCATTGCTGGAACTCTGAAGTTTGCATACTTACTAGCATCCTCTGGATCGACAAATTACTTTGGACTGTATCACATACCAGTCCTAGGTTTCATTTCCATCAGATGGAAATCCTTTCGTCATCCATGTTTCATATCTCATGATTGAAATATGTATTTATTGCTAGTTCAACCCGAACCGACTTTAATCATCGCTACGGTGAGACAATCTCATCGTAGTCAACTCCTTGAACTTGTTATTGCAATAAGTCGAGCTTTATGGATAATTTTTTTTATCCGTATCAGTTATTTAGTTCCATAAATACTCGTTAGACTCTAAGTCTTTCGAAAGGTGTATCAAGGTTTTAATCTTGAATCACTTATATGGAAACTATCTCGGATTGTATTGGCATGTAGCCAATTCCGGAGTCAGGGCCCATCACCACTTCCTTGTGTATCGTAGGTATACTGTTGTCCAACAACAATATCTCGTTTGCGCACCTGAGAGGTTTGCACGAGCCTTGCCTACGAGGTTCAGCTGCAAGTTCGACCGAAGTCCATACATTTTATTGTAGAGACTTCCGTATCAGTCGCAGTAGGAAACCCTGGAATCACTTCCAAGGTTCCTTTCCTTTGATCTGATGACGAAGATATTGTTTATCTCGTCGAGTTGCAGTGTTCTCCCACTCACCTTTTGTAAGAACTATTCTCTTTAAAAGCATACCGTTTTGTGGCAAAACCCTTTGCCTTGGTATAGTGGTGGGGGAATACCCAATGACTTGGGATAACCTACAAAGTAGCACTTGTCTGATTTGGAATAGGTTTGTAACCTTTTACACAAGCACCATATTCCAAATGTTAAGAAAAGATATAACATGGTTGGGCGTACCATACCATGGCGTCATTTCAACAGACCTGATGGAGCTCTTTTCAGTGTAAAAGCCACAGTCTCGAAAGCATCACTTTAAAAGGGATAATGGTAAATCTATTTATGTCATCTTTGATCTTACCATGTCATAAATGGTTCGATTACATCTTCACGGACTTTCCACTTGCAGTGGTGTTCCGGGAGATGCAAGTTATGAAACCCCTTTCACAACTCATCAGACAATCGCTAAACTTGTAACTCAAATATTCCTTTCTGCAATCGAATTGTAGAAACATAATTTTCTTGTTACAATATTTTCTTCTTCATTTTGAAAACCTTTCGAATGATTTCAAAAGATCCAGACTCACGTCTCATCAAGTAAATATCCATATATCTACTTGAGTCATTTCTGAAGATAGATAAATCCACTACTTGCAACAACATTTATTGGACTACACACATCATAATGTATGATCACCAATATGTTCTTTGCTCGTTCCTTAAGGCCTGTGAACGGTATTTCAGTCACTTCACTTTTCGGAGGAAAGTTGTAAGTGTCAGATGATTCAAAATCAAATGACTTTAAAAACCATCATAATGGAATTTTCCATGCGGGTTTCTCCAATGTGACCAAATGCAGTGCCACACTTGTGTGGTATTCTTTTAGTCTTGCGACATTTAGCGTCAGTGTTATGGATGTATCATATTTCCATCAATATTCATAACATACATCCCATCTAGGATGGAAGCATGGCCCTTCATGTTATTCATAATACTGAACAACAATTGTTGTTTTCATGAACAACTCTTTCGCAACAAACTTTATGCAAAGGGCTAGAGTGTGAAACTCTAAAATGAATTATGAAAGTAAACCCAGAGGTAATGTATTATTTATCAATATTCATAACACACGTTTCATTCATAATGAAAGTATGGCCCTTATGTTATTCATAACACCGAACATTAAAAGTTCTCTTATGAACAACCTTCTTGCAAGATACCTTATGCAAAGGGCTAGAGTGTGAAACTCTAAAATGAATTATGAAAGTAAATACATAGGGAATACACCTATGGAAGGCATAGTAACATTTACTATGTTCCCTGCGTTTATCTAACCTCATTCCTGGCTAGTCTTTCAGGCCATAGTAGTTCTTACATCGAGTTGCAACAGAATGCAATCGAGCGGGTATCTTTGCGATTAACTCACAATACCCAAGAATTAGTGATTAACATGTTTAACCATAATTCCCAAGAACTATATCTTTGACCAGCCTTCTATACATCAAAAACCTATATGACATTCATACATGAGCTGGATATTCCAGTCTTCTTTCCTTTTGCCATTATACTTCTAACAGTTTCACTTTCAGTATTTCTCCTACTCTCAGAAGAAGCACCCAACTTAAGAGTGGCGTTAGCCCTGGACTTCCTAGGCGTGAAAGTTTCACTAACACCCTTCGGACACTTCCTTTCTCTTTAAGTTGTCGTTTTATTCACCATCATCATATGACAGGCGTTCTTCTGGATCCCCTCTTATCAGTCTAATGCATAGTAAACACCTTTACTAATAGTTTGCAAACAAACATTGCTTTGGATATCTCATATCTATTAGCCTTTGTCTGTCTCTGAAAATGATTTTCAGATTCCATGAATATCACATAACTATCCAAACTTTCGAAGTTCGGGTCTCATGGAAGCAAACATATTGCACTTTGACTGAAAAGGAATTCTAGCTTTTGGATCGAAGGACGAGAGTCACATGATCCATAGCATTAGCGGGAGAATACTGAAAGCATGCGATATGCCAAAGTCCTTCTCGGCACTCTAGAGGACAATCCTCACATTACGTTACCAACCGTAAAGTTTTAACCAGATATTTAACAGCTATTCAATTTTAATAGGGAAGGTGGAAACGCGAGCCATTATTCTACAACTATTTTGCAAACCACACTTAGACAATGTTCAAAATTAATTGCACTGAGAATTAAACAAGTTAATTCTACAGTGCGCTCCCACTCAAATCAATATCTCTCATAATTGATTGTGAGTTATTCAAGATCCAAATTACAATTCAACGACAAGGATGTATCCATCTCAAGTGACGAGAATTGCAATCGGTAGGCCAACTTGCCAATCACATCTCTATGTGACTCTTGTTCATCTTTCGATGCGTGTGTTCTGAGCTCAGGACTTTCAAGCTAGAACGTCAAGACAACCAAGTGATCTCGCTGCGAGGTCTCAACTCACCCGCCTCACACTTCTCTAATCGTTCGTACCCATGTATCCATGTGATAGCCCGAAGAGATAGGTGCCGTGACGGTGCTACACTTCGGAGAACACTAACTACTTGATATTTTCTGTGAGAGATCACCCTAATAAAAGCGACTACCGCGCAATCAAAAGGGTGCATCATAAGGGATAATCATCTCAGGCAATTCATAATAGCATGATATGGTATAGCCCTTTCTGACGGAGAAGTCTTGCATTTCTTCGTCTTCGGCATTCGCGTTGGTGTTCACCTTCGCGAAGATTGCCACCACCTTGTCGATGCACCAGATAATATTGCTATCTCTATAGCTAATAAAATAAGTGCATTACTGAAGGTTGACACGCAGGTCATTAAAGTGACAATCATATGGCTCCAGCCATCATGCCGAATCATGACACGCAGGTCATGTTAATCAATTTACATTATATAGTCATCTCATACATAATCAAATTATAACGAGCACTGCTATACCACATCACATGCACATGCAAACCATCCTGCAAAACCAAGTTAGACGCCTCTAATCGGTTCATGCAAAATTTTATTTATTCGTGGCTTCTAAGGTTTCGAAACAAACCGAAGCTACCAACGTCCATCATCAATCATGATAATCCAAGTCGCTAGATTAACATTGCGGGGTGTATGAAACACGAGATAATAAAATATCGAGCCCCATACTAAAGTTCGTCATACGCGTGACCCCCGTGAAGATCATATTTGCATTGCCCTTTCGTCTGCGAAACATCCATCTTTCTCAACTATGGTGGAACCCAAAGAACTGTTAGCACTTCGTTGATCTGTCAATCATCATACTCAAGAGCAGCATGAAAGGATCGCGGATTGCCAGAACTTTGTGAGATTCCACGATGCCGTCAAGGTCAGGACTACGCAAATTCCAGGGAAACAACAAGAACATCGGGTAACAGATTTCATCTGCTACCCGCACAAATAATTTTCAGCAATAGATCTCATCTACTACCTAATTATATTGTGCAATACCCATACATCTCTATGTATTCTAGATCGCAACCTGAATCTACGCATAACCTGGCTCTTGATGCCACTGTAGGGTAACGCAGCAAAAAACAAAAAATTTCCGACCTACGCACCAGCCCAGGACCACTATGGAGACTGCATACAAGGTTTGATCATTTTCGTTACCGACTCGTAGCGCAGCGGAAGTAGAGTCGATGACGATCGGTGGTGCAGATCCCCGCAGCTAGGATTTACAACCTCCCAACCGCGAGGATGTATACCCTCATCTGCCCCGCGGACAGCCCTCCGGGAGGCGGTCGGACAGTCCCCCGGACGGTGTCGCGGACAGCCCTTCGGGAGGACCTCCGAAACTCGGACTGTCACTCGGACAGCCCCTCGGGAGGACCTCCAAAACTCGGAAGGTCACACGGACAGCCCTTCGGGAGGCACTCACGAACTAAGACCGAAACTACGATCTCTCTACAGAGTTGCACACATACGGTGTCATCTATCCGGCAGGGTTTCGCCGTCCAGAACTAGTTCCTGCCGGAACCCAGACAACCTTTCGGCAATACGAAACTATTTCGCTGGGAGGGAGAGAGAATGCCAGATCATGCATGGCTTGTGTATGAGAGCAAGGAATGAGGTTTGGGCAGCCCCCTCACCTCCTATATATAGGAAAACCAAGGGGTAGGATGGGCATTTCAAAAATACCAAAACTTGCTCATGAAGGAAACACTTTCCAAGGGCAAAATGGGAAAGCAAGTGGGCAAGCGGGGCTCCAAGGTGGAGCCCCCTTCTTGGCCGGCCACAACCCTTGTGGGGCCCCCCCAAGGTGGTCCCCATCCATCCATACCTTCTAGAAGCCTTTTGGGAAAATATCCCAAAAGGCACTTTTCCAAAAATATCCCAAAAAGCACTTTCACTATTCACGACGACATTTTTCAGCGTCTGGTCGAACTGAAAATATTTATGTGGGCTTAGAACATTTCCACTACCCACCAAAATAATTTTCAATGCCATCCGGAACAATTCCGGATTAGTGATTTTCATCTGCGAAAAGCATCTGAAGCAGTTTCGGCAGCTCCGGAACATTTCCGGTTTTCATCCCGGAAAATTCCAGAAAGTTTCCAGAATGATTCTGGCATCCTCAAAGAATTATCAGGCATGTGCCAAAACCAATTTCACTTTTTGGTATCCCCTGAAACAACTTTTCAGTTTCACCGGAACTCATCCGGTGACCTCTCTCTTCGGAACTTTTCCGCTGTCTCCGAAAAACTTTTTCCCGGAAACTTTTTCTCAGACTCCCTGTCTAGTATTCAGCAGATAGATGACCCTTAAGCGTGTGACCCTATAGGTTTGCTGAAGCATAGACATGACCCGGAACCCCTTCCGATCAATGATCAACATCGGAGCCGTGGACACCCATATTGACCCCTATACCCACACGAATGAATATTCGAGTGAACCTCCAGTTGTCGTGTGCTATTCCTGTTGCTTCGCGATATGTTACAAATACCCGAGGTGAGACACGTTGGCATCCCCGTGGATCAACACCTTGTCCACTATGCCAGTTACCTCGTTACCGGTATTGTTCTCTTTTCTCGTTCCGTGTTCCGGCATCCCCGTGATCAAATCACAAAGTTATTTCGGACTACTATTCTATTTATTAATACCTTCTGCATCATGTTGTTTGTCAAGCATGTTGGTGCTCTGTCCTGAAAAAATCATCTCTTCATCTTCGCATCATACTGCAAATGTAGTGGTTGGTTTCCATCTAGCAGGGATGCAATATCTTCTAAAGTTGTATTGAGCACGTTGTTGACGAAATATACCACCATAGTTAGTATTTTTGTTTTTGGTGTAAGCATGCCTTTTTTATTCACTCTGTTCAATTAGTCCAGTCTAGTTAATTGTGCGATTAAAAGATGCTTTCACACATTTCAATTGATCTTTGTCTGTGTGTGCCCAAAAGCTGGTCCTAAAGAATCATTTGAATCCAGTGTACTTTCTCCAATGTTTTAAATAGCGGGCTATGGCAAATAGCGGCGGACCTCCAAATCAGCTATAGCGGGCTATAGTAGGCTATAGCGGCGTATTTGTACATGATACCATTTAGCGGCACCCTGCTGAAAAGGCTATAGCAAGGCTATAGCGGGGCTATAGCCGGCTATTTAAAACTATGACTTTCTCAGATAATTTTTATCTTGGTCTAGTTTTTAACTGATCTGGCAACTTCTTATGTTTATTATAATGTGCAGGAGGCTAAGCAAGCACTTGAATTGACAAGAAAGTCGGGAACAATTAATGTAGCTGATGCACTAGAGCTTCTCTCGCCAGATTCTGAAAGCGAGGAAGTAAGCTATCTAGCGCCTCTATGCATGCTTCCTTTTTTCTTAGATGTCTATGTGGTAGGAGGTTTTCAGATTTATTGGATTTGTTCGTGCGAAAAAGCGATTTTGTTGGGTTTATAGTATTTTCTGTTTGTCACCCTTCCTTATTTGCACTGAGGAAACTGGAATTTTGCCAATACTCAAGCTTAGCTACAACGATTTGCCAGCACACATGAAGCAGTGCTTTGCTTTCTGTGCCATATTTCCCAAGGATCACAAGATTAATGTGGAGAAGCTTATCCAACTATGGTTCGCAAATGGCTTTATACCAGAACAGGAGGAAGATAGTCTTGAAACCATTGGAAAAAATATTTTCAGTGAGCTAGCATCAAGGTCATTCTTTCTGGGCATAGAGGAATTTAAGGGTGACATGCAAAATCAGCAGTATTGTTTCAGAACTACATGCAAAATCCATGATCTTATGCATGATATTGCAATGTCTGTTATGGGAAAGGAATGTGTCGTTGCAATTAAGGAATCAAGTCAAATTGAGTTGCTTTCGGATACTGCTAGGCATTTGTTCTTGTCATGTGAAGAAACAGAAGGTATTTTGAATAATGATTTGGAGAAAAAATCCCCTGCCATTCAAACACTGATATGCGATATTCGTATTTGAAGCTCATTGCGGCATCTATCAAAATACAACAATTTGCATGCCTTGAAGCTTTGTCTGAGAACAGAATCATTTCTACTCAAGTCAAAGCATCTGCATCACCTAAGGTACCTTGATCTCTCAGAAAGTTCTATCGAAGCACTTCCTGAGGATATAAGTATTCTATATAACCTGCAAGTGTTGGACCTTTCCAACTGCCGTTATCTTGAATGACTTCCAAGGCAAATGAAGTATATGACTTCCCTCTGCCACCTCTACACTCATGGATGTCCGGAGTTGAAGAGCATGCCTCCAGGACTTGAAAATCTCACTAAGCTGCAGACACTCACAGTTTTTTGTAGCAGGAGTTCTTGGCCCTGATTGCGCTGATGTTGGAGAGCTGCATGGTTTAAACATTGGTGGTCAGCTAGAGCTACACCGGGTAGAGAATGTTGAAAAAGCAGAAGCAAAAGTGGCAAACCTTGGAAACAAGAAGGATCTCAGCCAACTGACATTAAGATGGACTAAGGTTGGCGACAACAAGGTGCTCGACAATTTCGAACCTCATGGTGGGCTGCAGGTTCTGAAGATATATTCCTATGGAGGAGAGTGCATGGGTATGTTGCAAAACATGGTTGAGATCCATCTTTTTAATTGTAGAAGATTGCGATTTTTGTTCAGATGCAGTTCAATCTTCACTTTTCCAAAACTGAAGGTGCTTATGCTAGAAGATTTGTTCGGTTTTGAGAGATGGTGGGAAATAGATGAGATGCAAGAAGAACAGAGAATATTTCCTGTGCTTGAGAAGTTGTTTATTAGTAATTGTGGAAAGTTGGTAGCATTACCTGAAGCACCGTTGCTGCAAGGACCTTGTGGTGAAGGTGGTTATACATTGGTACGCTCAGCATTTCCTGCCCTAAAGGTGCTCGAAATGAAAGAGTTGGAGAGCTTTCAGAGATGAGATGCAGTCGAAGAGAATCAAGAACAGATAGTATTTCCTCAGCTTGAGAAACTATCGGTTAAGGATTGCCCACAGCTGATAGATTTACCTGAAGCACCATTGCTTCAAGAACCATGTATTGAAGGTGGTTATAGATTGGTACGTTCAGCCTTTCCTGCCCTAAAGGCACTCAAAATGAAATGCTTGGGGAGCTTTCAAAGATGGGATGCAATCGAAGGGACATTGTTTCCTCAGCTTGAGAAACTGTCAGTTCAGAGATGCCCAAAGATAACAGATTTACCTGAAGCACCAAAACTCAGTGTATTAGAAATTGAGGATGGCAAGCAAGAGGTCTTCCATTCCATGGACAAATACTTGTCTTCACTGACCAAACTGACAATGAATCTAGAATACACAGAAACAACATCAGAGGCTGAATGCACTTCAATTGTACCCATGGACAGCAAGGAGAAATGGAACCAAAAATCCCCTCTTACAGTTATGGAGTTAGGGTGCTGCAACTCATTCTTTGGAGAAGGTGCACTAGAGCCGTGGGACTATTTTGTACACCTTGAAAAGTTGGAAATTGATAGATGCGGTGTGCTCGTCCACTGGCCAGAGAATGTGTTCCAAAGCTTGGTATCCTTGAGGACATTAGTGATTACAAACTGCGAAAATCTGTCTGGATATGCACAAGCTCCTCTTGAGCCATTGGCATCTGAAAGGAGTGAACACCCGAGAGGTCTAGAGTCTCTTTGCTTAGGAAACTGCCCAAGTATAGTAGAGATGTTCAACGTCCCGACATCTCTCAAGGAAATGGATATTTCCTTGTGCAGTAAGCTTGACTCCATATTCGGCAAGCAGCAGGGCATGCCAGAGTTAGTCCAAGGATCTTCTAGCAGTGAGGCAATCATGCCTGCAGCTGTATCAGAGTTGCCATCCTCACCCATGAATCACTTTTGTCCACGCCTACAAAATCTATGGTTATCTCAATGTGATAGTTTATCAGTGGTTCTGCATCTTCCTCCGTCCTTGAAGACCATACTTATTTACCACTGCAGTAGTATTCAAGTCCTGACATGTCAGGTGGGTGGGCTCCAGAAACTAGAAGCCACTACCTCCATAAGCAGAAGACCTACCATGCCAGAGCCACCACCAGCAGCAGCGACAGCTGCAAGAGAGCATTTACTTCCTCCCCATCTCGAATCTCTTGTAATACGGGACTGTGCTGGCATGTTGGGTGGGACTCTCCGTCTGCCTGCACCCCTCAAGAGACTGAGCATTATGGGCAACAGCAGGTTGACATCGCTGGAGTGTTCTGTCGGGAGAGCATCCCCCATCGCTGGAATATCTTGACCTTCGAAGCTGCAGTACCCTGGCATCCCTGCCGAATGAACCACAAGTATACAGTTCTCTCTGGTTTCTTGTAATTACAGGCAGCATCAAATACAAATATCTAGATGCCCGTTATGAAGGTATGCTTGCAGCACGTCCTTCTATCTTTGCCACATTTAATAAATAGATGCAGTCATCCATTCCATTAAGTCTACCACGCCAGCATGTTTGTACAAGTTTGTTCTCCATTATTTTACTTCCGTACGGTATAATTTTTTTATGTTACATTGGTTTGTACGTGTTTATTCTGACGCCATTTGCGATATGTGCAGTGATGGCACTTAAACCGAAGACATGGAAGGAGATGCCAAGGCTAGTCCGTGATCGGAGGGAGGCCGCTCGAGAAGCCAGCGAGCGCCAGCGATCCGCCATGCAGGAGTAAACAAGTCAGAAACCACGTAGAGAGGGCGTGGATTTTGATTGCTCTGAACAATGTAGAAGATAATGCCGTGATTGTAATCAATCGGCTTTGTTGAGATTTGGCCTCTACCTAGTTCAGATATTTGTAATGCGAATCAAACGGATTTCCCCGGTACAGTAGAAGTTAGGATAATATGCTCACATGTGTGTCTGTGAGCTATCTATGTATCCATCTGTTTTTGCTTTGCTTAGTTAACTGGGAAGACACTGGCCTTTAACTTGTTCAATAAACTTTTTCACCTGTGGCTTTATCTGCTTGGATTACTGGGGAGATGGCGGCGGCGTGCCAAATGATCCTTTTCTCAAGGGGAACTAAAGCTGTAGTAACTTGTCTGAGAAACTTTCCAGCACTCTGCAGTTTGGATAGGCCTGATCCCTGATTGTTGCTCTGCTCTATTTTGCTAGGGAATGGCCTATGATTGCTTCTACAACTGAACTGTGCCGCAGTCGCTCTTGGTCGAGAACTGTCAGGGCCTGCGGTGTAGGGCGACTACTGCTTGGCGTCGAGTCGAGCATCTCTGAATCAACATCCTAGGCCGAGACGATCTCATCTTGATCTGGTTTGCTGCTGCCTAGTCAAGCGAGGAAAACAGGAAAGAAACAACGTAGAAAGGGCATGGTAGTTTATTTTATTTTGCTTCAAAAGTTGTACCAATTTATGTCATGATTGTTATCTGCTCCGTTAAACTCTGACCTGTATCTAGCTATATATATTTCTAGTTTCAGCCTTTTGCAGGTGGTGCGTTAACTTTCTGGCCCTGACGCAAAGTTTTACAGACATATAGTGAGGTGTGGGATGGATGTCATCATCTCTGGATTACACAGATATATGTAATATAATATACAGTTAAGCAGCAGCTTCATCGTCTGTATGAGAGAGAGTCATTTCTCCTCGTATGTAAGATGGTTAAGCAGCAGCATCAGATGTCAGACAGGCCGGCACTTGTTGAATGTGATGGCCCTGTATGAGCAGTTGAGAAACTTATCAAGATCGACAGTTGAATTGCTCTGCTCTGCTGCAAACTGTATGTTTGCCTGTGGAGGAATGAATTTCAGTTTCAGCATCGTTTATTTAGTTCAGAAGACATTTACTGTTCACCTTTGTAACGTGATGTGATTCTTTTTTTACCTGTTTCGATACTTGTACAGATCAAGTAGTACAAGTTAGAGGGAGAAAAAGCTCAGGTCCATGAACCATTTGGTCCTGTCTAGCATCTGTTTGTCTGTACAAATAAGTGATTTGTCCATGGACATTTAAGAGTTGGGATGTGTCCTTGTGTATATATCTAGTTTCAGCGGCATTATTTGGTTGACAAGACATTGATTGGCCTTCAACTTGCTGACCAACTTTGCTGTACCGCGGCAATGCTGGTTACTGGGGAGATAGATGTCGGGGGTTTCTGAGCAGATGGCTGCGGCATGCCGAATCATCCTTTAGCAGGAGGTAATAAAGATTCAACTTTGTTGTCTATGTGATTGCTTCTGCACCGCCGTCACTCTCAGTGGAGAATTGTCGGGGCCTGCAGCGCACTGTGACTGCTTGGCGTCTGAGTCGAGCTGCATCGCTGAATCACATCCCAGGCCAGCCAATCTCTCTGATCTGATCTGGCTTTGGTCTACTGCTGGCCCTTTGGGTGGATCAGCAGCAGTTTAGTCTTCAGTTTCGCCTGTCTGTGGCTCGATGTAGCCCAGAGACGGACCCAAGATGCAGGAACCAAAAGAGCAGGCTGAGGATGTTGAGTATAGTAGTATAATGTAAGATTTTGTGCCCTTTGATTACTTTTGGCACAGCTTCAGTTGATGGTTTCATTGGTTTGCATGCTCATCTTCTCAAGGATGAATTCACTCTTGGTGTGTTTCTTACTACGGAGTATGTTTCTTTTACAGCTCTATGAACCAATGCTCAGCTTTTTGACGGTGATCTCTTTCACGAGCTGTTTTAGCAATGGAACCTTGTTCTTTTCAGGGTCTGTGAGCACGCCATATATATTCATGCAAAACCATGATGCTTCCTTGCAGGTGCAGGGTTCTCGTGGCGATTCCCGAGTGCGTACTGTGAGTGACTCGGTGAAACTCGAATGCATTTGACAGTTTGCTGATCTCGTGTTATTATGCATCTGACTCGACAGACTGTGCCGAACAATGTGAAGGAAACCTGTGGATCTCAGGGACATGGTGGCAGATTTGGAAGAGTGACTGTCCAGCGAAAGTACATCATTTCAAGCAGAGGGGTCCATATTGAGACAAGGCGCGAAGCCTGTTTCAGGGCTTTCTTTTCATGTTGGATGTTGTGATAATAGGCCTCCCTGATGGCTGCTGCTCTGCTCGGCTCTGCCCTGGGGAATGACTTGTGATCGCTTCTGCAGCTGTACTGTAGTGCAGTAGCTGTAGCTAGCGACGGAGAATAGTTTGGGCCTGCAGTGTGAGTCGAGTCGAGCATCGCTGAATCACATCCTGGTGGCTGCTTAGATGATCTGCTCTGGATTTGGTTTTCTGCTGCTCCTTTGTGTTGGTGTGTACAACAGGAGTCAGCAGCATTTTAGTCTTCCTGGTCGCTGTAGCCCAGTAGGTGTTGTAGATACTAGGCCAGCAGGTCGAACTGCTCCAGAAGGCAACTAGTACATGTGAATGCCCATCATTATGACTAAGCCTACTGTCAAGATGATGTCATCTATTCATCTTGGTCAACATTTATGAAGTCGATTTCTAATCCCAAGACCATGGAATTTAAGCATTTCACATAGGCGCGAGAAGCAGAAAGGAAGAACATTGATAGGGCATTTGGATTGCTGCAAAGTAGATTTGAAATTGTTCGGGTCCTTTTCCTTTCTAAAAAACAACAAGGATGTCTTGAAAAATATCATGACATGTTGTGTGATCCTACACAACATTATATCATCACTGAGGATGAGAGGGATATTACAAGCCCCATGGACCATGAAAACATTGGCTCTACTATCAGACCTAGCAGGCACACAAACCACATTCAAGCATTTTTTGAGGTGTACAAGAAAATTAAAGACTGGGCGGGCCTCCCATGATAAGCCATGTGAGCATCTCACTGAGCATCACTGACAACTAGCTAGGCGATAGTGTATTTATGTTTCTTTCAAATTAATTTATGTTTACTTGGAAATTTTCTTTTATCATATTTTTAGTTGTATTTTCATTATTTGTTAATTTGGATTATTTGTTTGTACTTGGATTAATGGTTTTTAAAATGATTTTCTGAATTATTCAATTGTTTCATCTAAATGGGAGTATAGACTAGAAACAAGAAAACATAAAATATAAATGGAATTCACATTAGGACGATTTTTGTTTGCGCGCATCCTCCAAAAAATTATGGAGGCTACGAATAAGGCAACTCTGCTAGATTTACTAGTGATGTGACCCCCGCATGCCACTGATCATTTCTTCTGGGCATGTAACTGACAGCCATTTTCTTAGTAGTGTATTTCGGTAGCATTGGCAGGCCTAGCTACAACCGCACACGGTGACACAAGAGACCCGGCGGCAGGGCAAACCCAGCACGACACCACCACCACCATCACTGCAACACACTGTAGGGAAATCGGTCTATTGCAATGACAAAAGGTTGTTGCAATAAATCCAAAATTGTGGATGTTGGGTCTATGGCCATGCACGACGGTGTTGGACAGATGGCGACACAGAGCCAGAAGAACAACTACAAGGGAAGAATGCATGAGTAGATGATGCCATGGCAGTAATGGGCTAGGACGGTCGGCTACGTGTGGTGATGGAGGTGAGGCGGGCTGCGTGGGCTTGATCCAGATGATGTAGGGCTCAACAACATCCGACGATGACTTCACATCAAGGAGACGACCCACAATGCATGGCGCCGTGGTGACCGAGGTGACACGGGAAGCGGCGGGGTTGATCCGGGCGAGGTAGGGGGACTCTCGGTATCGAGAGGGAAGTGGATTGGAGGAAGAGGAGCAGCGGCAAGGCGGACGAGTTGTGGCAAAGATTCGGTTGAGAAGCACTCGATAATGATAAAAAGGGAGGCGAGAGGAGGGAGGAGAGTCGGTTGACCGAAAAAGGCTTTCGCCCCACTTTATAGATAAAGCAACCACCACAGCCACAGAGTACCACAAAGTCACACACGCACACAGAGTTACACCACAACAAGTACGGTTGACCGAAAAAGGCTTTCGCCCCACTTTATAGATAAAGCAACCACCACAGCCACAGAGCCGAAGGGTCGTCGGAAGGCAAGGCGGCCAAGATCAGTAAGTGCGGTCGCAACCGAAATCCGAGCATCCACCGCGATGGAGAAGAGGGTCGGGAACCTCGCCGCGAAGGGCTCTAGCCCGGCCCAACGGTCAAACCAAAACAGGGTGGATGATCCGGAGCCGACCTCAATAGAAGTCCCGATTCGAAGTAATGGGAGTGTAGGGTAACGCAGCAGAAAACAAAAAATTTCTGACCTACGCACCAGCCCAGGACCACTATGGAGACTGCATACAAGGTTTGATCATTTTCGTTACCGACTCGTAGCGCAGCGGAAGTAGAGTCGATGACGATCGGCGGTGCAGATCCCCGCAGCTAGGATTTACAACCTCCCAACCGCGAGGATGTATACCCTCATCTGCCCCGCGGACAGCCCTCCGGGAGGCGGTCGGACAGTCCCCCGGACGGTGTCGCGGACAGCCCTTCGGGAGGACCTCCGAAACTCGGACTGTCACTCGGACAGCCCTTCGGGAGGACCTCCAAAACTCGGACGGTCACACGGACAGCCCTTCGGGAGGCACTCACGAACTAAGACCGAAACTACGATCTCTCTACAGAGTTGCACACATACGGTGTCATCTATCCGGCAGGGCTTCGTCGTCCAGAACTAGTTCCTGCCGGAACCCAGACAACCTTTCGGCTCTACGAAACTATTTCGCTGGGAGGGAGAGAGAATGCCAGATCATGCATGGCTTGTGTATGAGAGCAAGGAATGAGGTTTGGGCAGCCCCCTCACCTCCTATTTATAGGAAAACCAAGGGGTAGGATGGGCATTTCAAAAATACCAAAACTTGCTCATGAAGGAAACACTTTCCAAGGGCAAAATGGGAAAGCAAGTGGGCAAGTGGGGCTCCAAGGTGGAGCCCCCTTCTTGGCCGGCCACAACCCTTGTGGGGCCCCCCAAGGTGGTCCCCATCCATCCATACCTTCTAGAAGCCTTTTGGGAAAATATCCCAAAAGACACTTTTCCAAAAATATTCCAAAAAGCACTTTCACTATTCGCGACGACATTTTTCAGCGTCTGGTCGAACTGAAAATATTTATGTGGGCTTAGAACATTTCCAGTACCCACCAAAATAATTTTCAATGCCATCCAGAACAATTCCGGATTAGTGATTTTCATCTGCGAAAAGCATCTGAAGCAGTTTCGGCAGCTCCGGAACATTTCCGGTTTTCATCCCGGAAAATTCCAGAAAGTTTCCAGAATGATTCTGGCATCCTCCAAGAATTATCAGGCATGTGCCAAAACCAATTTGACCTTTTCGTATCCCCTGAAACAACTTTTCAGTTTCACCGGAACTAATTCGGTCACCTCTCTCTTCGGAACTTTTCCGCTGTCTCTGAAAAACTTTTTCCCGGAAACTTTTTCTCAGACTCCCTGTCTAGTATTCAGCAGATAGATGACCCTTAAGCGTGTGACCCTATAGGTTCAGTGAAGCATAGACATGACCCGGAACCCCTTCCGATCAATGATCAACATCGGAGCCGTGGACACCCATATTGACCCCTATACCCACACGAATGAATATTCGAGTGAACCTCCAGTTGTCATGTGCTATTCCTATTGCTTCGCGATATGTTACAAATACCCGAGGTGAGACACGTTGGCATCCCCGTGGATCAAAACCTTGTCCACTATGCCAGTTACCTCGTCACCGGTATTGTTCTCTTTTCTCGTTCCGTGTTCCGGCATCCCCGTGATCAAATCACAAAGTGTCTGGCCAGACGATGATGTATACTGTAACATCGAGAGGGCCCAGAGATATCTCTCCATCGTCGGAGGAGAAAATCCCAATCTTGAGCTATCAAGTTACTTGACACACTTTTCCATGAACCCGTAAGCCGCCGTAATAGCCACCCATTTACGGATGACGTTTAACAAACCCCAAAGTTCATGAAGCAAGCATGAAGAAACTCGATACTCTCATGGTCTAAGGAATCATGCAAACGTTAACCATCTCTGTGTTATTAACCATTAACTTATGACGAATGAATCTCATAGCATAACATCAATTCGGGTCGATTCAACACAAATGTTCTTCTAACATTGTGCCCTCAAAATTGCCGGCATAGCCATGCCCATGATCAGGAAAACAGGATCATCATGCAATACTTGAGCCAGTCTTAGAGGCCAGACTAGGAATACTTTTTACCGTTTATTATCCCACACGTGCATATGAGTCTTCCTCCGAGCCTCGTGGTTATTGTAGACTCGAGAACCATAGCAGTTATAGCATGGAACATAAACCTAATTATGAACAGGGAAATCATCAATAACATTTATTATTGCCTCTAGGGCATATCTCCTACAGACTCCCACTTGCACTAGAGTCAATAATCTAGTCAATGCTTAATGCACTTTACACCTATGGCATACTGGTGTAAAATATGCTTCGCATGTGGTATAGCCTGATGTCCAACGTATCTGACGACTTCAGCTCCGTGTGCAACATTGCATATCCTCGCGTTTTCACCCTTTCACAAAATTCATATTTTGTGTGGACTTGGCTTTGCATATGTGTGAATCATTGGTCGAAACCTGATTCCTCAGACTGAGCTATGGAGCAACTATCTGCAATAGTGTCCCATAGACCAAAGCCATCTTGGAACCATACTAAGTTCATGAATGAACTATATGATTCAACAACTTCTTTGTCGCTTCTAAAGCGTCAACATACTTAGCCTTTGTTATAGAATTCGCCACAGTATCTTGTTTGGAACAATTTCCAACTACCGTGCCACCATATTGTGTATTACACAAAACCCTTAACTTAAATCAAAAATCGCATGGAGCATTGATGAAGACTGTATCGATGTAATTACTTACAACGAGCACTTCATAATCTCTGCTTGCGAGAAAACATGTCATCAGTACTACTCTAGTACCTAATGACATCTTTCACTGTTGTCCCATGATCAGTACTTTTGATCACTTTGGTATCTATACTCGCAACAACTTTGGAGTATTGGACATATCTGGTTGTTTTACATACCATGGAATACATGATTAATCCAAACACAAGAGTGTGTGGAATCACCATCATGTATTTTTGCTCATCTGTGTTTTGAGACACCGAGTCTTGCAAAACTCTTCCCATGTGACTTCGGCAAGAATCACTCCTTGGCGTTTTAAATGCTAAAAGGTTTTAGCACCTTGTCAATATGTATTCATAGCTTAGCCCCATTAGGTAAATCTATCTCCATAGATCATCATGCCTAATATTGAGGCTATTTAGTCTAAGCACTCATCGAAAAACTATTTTCAAATGAAGTCCTAATTCGTGTCAAGAAATTTATTTCCAATTAACAATGTGTCAAGTACACAAGGTTTTTAGAAATATTATTATGCTCCCACTTACTTTCTTGAATCACAAGCATCTTCGATACCCATTTGATGAATTCAAACCCCTTTGACCATTCCATTAAAGACGAAGATTCCAACTCCACTTTGCACTCTTCTGTCCATTGCTGGAACTCTGAAGTTTGCATACTTACTAGCATCCTCTGGATCGACAAATTACTTTGGACTGTATCACATACCAGTCCTAGGTTTCATTTCCATCAGATGGAAATCCTTTCGTCATCCATGTTTCATATCTCATGATTGAAATATGTATTTATTGCTAGTTCAACCCGAACCGACTTTAATCATCGCTACGGTGAGACAATCTCATCGTAGTCAACTCCTTGAACTTGTTATTGCAATAAGTCGAGCTTTATGGATAATTTTTTTTATCCGTATCAGTTATTTAGTTCCATAAATACTCGTTAGACTCTAAGTCTTTCGAAAGGTGTATCAAGGTTTTAATCTTGAATCACTTATATGGAAACTATCTCGGATTGTATTGGCATGTAGCCAATTCCGGAGTCAGGGCCCATCACCACTTCCTTGTGTATCGTAGGTATACTGTTGTCCAACAACAATATCTCGTTTGCGCACCTGAGAGGTTTGCACGAGCCTTGCCTACGAGGTTCAGCTGCAAGTTCGACCGAAGTCCATACATTTTATTGTAGAGACTTCCGTATCAGTCGCAGTAGGAAACCCTGGAATCACTTCCAAGGTTCCTTTCCTTTGATCTGATGACGAAGATATTGTTTATCTCGTCGAGTTGCAGTGTTCTCCCACTCACCTTTTGTAAGAACTATTCTCTTTAAAAGCATACCGTTTTGTGGCAAAACCCTTTGCCTTGGTATAGTGGTGGGGGAATACCCAATGACTTGGGATAACCTACAAAGTAGCACTTGTCTGATTTGGAATAGGTTTGTAACCTTTTACACAAGCACCATATTCCAAATGTTAAGAAAAGATATAACATGGTTGGGCGTACCATACCATGGCGTCATTTCAACAGACCTGATGGAGCTCTTTTCAGTGTAAAAGCCACAGTCTCGAAAGCATCACTTTAAAAGGGATAATGGTAAATCTATTTATGTCATCTTTGATCTTACCATGTCATAAATGGTTCGATTACATCTTCACGGACTTTCCACTTGCAGTGGTGTTCCGGGAGATGCAAGTTATGAAACCCCTTTCACAACTCATCAGACAATCGCTAAACTTGTAACTCAAATATTCCTTTCTGCAATCGAATTGTAGAAACATAATTTTCTTGTTACAATATTTTCTTCTTCATTTTGAAAACCTTTCGAATGATTTCAAAAGATCCAGACTCACGTCTCATCAAGTAAATATCCATATATCTACTTGAGTCATTTCTGAAGATAGATAAATCCACTACTTGCAACAACATTTATTGGACTACACACATCATAATGTATGATCACCAATATGTTCTTTGCTCGTTCCTTAAGGCCTGTGAACGGTATTTCAGTCACTTCACTTTTCGGAGGAAAGTTGTAAGTGTCAGATGATTCAAAATCAAATGACTTTAAAAACCATCATAATGGAATTTTCCATGCGGGTTTCTCCAATGTGACCAAATGCAGTGCCACACTTGTGTGGTATTCTTTTAGTCTTGCGACATTTAGCGTCAGTGTTATGGATGTATCATATTTCCATCAATATTCATAACATACATCCCATCTAGGATGGAAGCATGGCCCTTCATGTTATTCATAATACTGAACAACAATTGTTGTTTTCATGAACAACTCTTTCGCAACAAACTTTATGCAAAGGGCTAGAGTGTGAAACTCTAAAATGAATTATGAAAGTAAACCCAGAGGTAATGTATTATTTATCAATATTCATAACACACGTTTCATTCATAATGAAAGTATGGCCCTTATGTTATTCATAACACCGAACATTAAAAGTTCTCTTATGAACAACCTTCTTGCAAGATACCTTATGCAAAGGGCTAGAGTGTGAAACTCTAAAATGAATTATGAAAGTAAATACATAGGGAATACACCTATGGAAGGCATAGTAACATTTACTATGTTCCCTGCGTTTATCTAACCTCATTCCTGGCTAGTCTTTCAGGCCATAGTAGTTCTTACATCGAGTTGCAACAGAATGCAATCGAGCGGGTATCTTTGCGATTAACTCACAATACCCAAGAATTAGTGATTAACATGTTTAACCATAATTCCCAAGAACTATATCTTTGACCAGCCTTCTATACATCAAAAACCTATATGACATTCATACATGAGCTGGATATTCCAGTCTTCTTTCCTTTTGCCATTATACTTCTAACAGTTTCACTTTCAGTATTTCTCCTACTCTCAGAAGAAGCACCCAACTTAAGAGTGGCGTTAGCCCTGGACTTCCTAGGCGTGAAAGTTTCACTAACACCCTTCGGACACTTCCTTTCTCTTTAAGTTGTCGTTTTATTCACCATCATCATATGACAGGCGTTCTTCTGGATCCCCTCTTATCAGTCTAATGCATAGTAAACACCTTTACTAATAGTTTGCAAACAAACATTGCTTTGGATATCTCATATCTATTAGCCTTTGTCTGTCTCTGAAAATGATTTTCAGATTCCATGAATATCACATAACTATCCAAACTTTCGAAGTTCGGGTCTCATGGAAGCAAACATATTGCACTTTGACTGAAAAGGAATTCTAGCTTTTGGATCGAAGGACGAGAGTCACATGATCCATAGCATTAGCGGGAGAATACTGAAAGCATGCGATATGCCAAAGTCCTTCTCGGCACTCTAGAGGACAATCCTCACATTACGTTACCAACCGTAAAGTTTTAACCAGATATTTAACAGCTATTCAATTTTAATAGGGAAGGTGGAAACGCGAGCCATTATTCTACAACTATTTTGCAAACCACACTTAGACAATGTTCAAAATTAATTGCACTGAGAATTAAACAAGTTAATTCTACAGTGCGCTCCCACTCAAATCAATATCTCTCATAATTGATTGTGAGTTATTCAAGATCCAAATTACAATTCAACGACAAGGATGTATCCATCTCAAGTGACGAGAATTGCAATCGGTAGGCCAACTTGCCAATCACATCTCTATGTGACTCTTGTTCATCTTTCGATGCGTGTGTTCTGAGCTCAGGACTTTCAAGCTAGAACGTCAAGACAACCAAGTGATCTCGCTGCGAGGTCTCAACTCACCCGCCTCACACTTCTCTAATCGTTCGTACCCATGTATCCATGTGATAGCCCGAAGAGATAGGTGCCGTGACGGTGCTACACTTCGGAGAACACTAACTACTTGATATTTTCTGTGAGAGATCACCCTAATAAAAGCGACTACCGCGCAATCAAAAGGGTGCATCATAAGGGATAATCATCTCAGGCAATTCATAATAGCATGATATGGTATAGCCCTTTCTGACGGAGAAGTCTTGCATTTCTTCGTCTTCGGCATTCGCGTTGGTGTTCACCTTCGCGAAGATTGCCACCACCTTGTCGATGCACCAGATAATATTGCTATCTCTATAGCTAATAAAATAAGTGCATTACTGAAGGTTGACACGCAGGTCATTAAAGTGACAATCATATGGCTCCAGCCATCATGCCGAATCATGACACGCAGGTCATGTTAATCAATTTACATTATATAGTCATCTCATACATAATCAAATTATAACGAGCACTGCTATACCACATCACATGCACATGCAAACCATCCTGCAAAACCAAGTTAGACGCCTCTAATCGGTTCATGCAAAATTTTATTTATTCGTGGCTTCTAAGGTTTCGAAACAAACCGAAGCTACCAACGTCCATCATCAATCATGATAATCCAAGTCGCTAGATTAACATTGCGGGGTGTATGAAACACGAGATAATAAAATATCGAGCCCCATACTAAAGTTCGTCATACGCGTGACCCCCGTGAAGATCATATTTGCATTGCCCTTTCGTCTGCGAAACATCCATCTTTCTCAACTATGGTGGAACCCAAAGAACTGTTAGCACTTCGTTGATCTGTCAATCATCATACTCAAGAGCAGCATGAAAGGATCGCGGATTGCCAGAACTTTGTGAGATTCCACGATGCCGTCAAGGTCAGGACTACGCAAATTCCAGGGAAACAACAAGAACATCGGGTAACAGATTTCATCTGCTACCCGCACAAATAATTTTCAGCAATAGATCTCATCTACTACCTAATTATATTGTGCAATACCCATACATCTCTATGTATTCTAGATCGCAACCTGAATCTACGCATAACCTGGCTCTTGATGCCACTGTAGGGTAACGCAGCAAAAAACAAAAAATTTCCGACCTACGCACCAGCCCAGGACCACTATGGAGACTGCATACAAGGTTTGATCATTTTCGTTACCGACTCGTAGCGCAGCGGAAGTAGAGTCGATGACGATCGGTGGTGCAGATCCCCGCAGCTAGGATTTACAACCTCCCAACCGCGAGGATGTATACCCTCATCTGCCCCGCGGACAGCCCTCCGGGAGGCGGTCGGACAGTCCCCCGGACGGTGTCGCGGACAGCCCTTCGGGAGGACCTCCGAAACTCGGACTGTCACTCGGACAGCCCCTCGGGAGGACCTCCAAAACTCGGAAGGTCACACGGACAGCCCTTCGGGAGGCACTCACGAACTAAGACCGAAACTACGATCTCTCTACAGAGTTGCACACATACGGTGTCATCTATCCGGCAGGGTTTCGCCGTCCAGAACTAGTTCCTGCCGGAACCCAGACAACCTTTCGGCAATACGAAACTATTTCGCTGGGAGGGAGAGAGAATGCCAGATCATGCATGGCTTGTGTATGAGAGCAAGGAATGAGGTTTGGGCAGCCCCCTCACCTCCTATATATAGGAAAACCAAGGGGTAGGATGGGCATTTCAAAAATACCAAAACTTGCTCATGAAGGAAACACTTTCCAAGGGCAAAATGGGAAAGCAAGTGGGCAAGCGGGGCTCCAAGGTGGAGCCCCCTTCTTGGCCGGCCACAACCCTTGTGGGGCCCCCCCAAGGTGGTCCCCATCCATCCATACCTTCTAGAAGCCTTTTGGGAAAATATCCCAAAAGGCACTTTTCCAAAAATATCCCAAAAAGCACTTTCACTATTCACGACGACATTTTTCAGCGTCTGGTCGAACTGAAAATATTTATGTGGGCTTAGAACATTTCCACTACCCACCAAAATAATTTTCAATGCCATCCGGAACAATTCCGGATTAGTGATTTTCATCTGCGAAAAGCATCTGAAGCAGTTTCGGCAGCTCCGGAACATTTCCGGTTTTCATCCCGGAAAATTCCAGAAAGTTTCTAGAATGATTCTGGCATCCTCAAAGAATTATCAGGCATGTGCCAAAACCAATTTCACTTTTTGGTATCCCCTGAAACAACTTTTCAGTTTCACCGGAACTCATCCGGTGACCTCTCTCTTCGGAACTTTTCCGCTGTCTCCGAAAAACTTTTTCCCGGAAACTTTTTCTCAGACTCCCTGTCTAGTATTCAGCAGATAGATGACCCTTAAGCGTGTGACCCTATAGGTTTGCTGAAGCATAGACATGACCCGGAACCCCTTCCGATCAATGATCAACATCGGAGCCGTGGACACCCATATTGACCCCTATACCCACACGAATGAATATTCGAGTGAACCTCCAGTTGTCGTGTGCTATTCCTGTTGCTTCGCGATATGTTACAAATACCCGAGGTGAGACACGTTGGCATCCCCGTGGATCAACACCTTGTCCACTATGCCAGTTACCTCGTTACCGGTATTGTTCTCTTTTCTCGTTCCGTGTTCCGGCATCCCCGTGATCAAATCACAAAGTGTCTGGCCAGACGATGATGGATACCGTAACACCGAGAGGGCCCAGAGATATCTCTCCATCGTCGGAGGAGCAAATCCCAATCTTGAGCTATCAAGTTACTTGACACACTTTTCCATGAACCCGTAAGCCGCCGTAATAGCCACCCATTTACGGATGACGTTTAACAAACCCCAAAGTTCATGAAGTAAGCATGAAGAAACTCGATACTCTCATGGTCTAAGGAATCATGCAAACGTTAACCATCTCTGTGTTATTAACCATTAACTTATGACGAATGAATCTCATAGCATAACATCAATTCGGGTCGATTCAACACAAATGTTCTTCTAACATTGTGCCCTCAAAATTGCCGGCATAGCCATGCCCATGATCAGGAAAACAGGATCATCATGCAATACTTGAGCCAGTCTTAGAGGCCAGACTAGGAATACTTTTTACCATTTATTATCCCACACGTGCATATGAGTCTTCCTCCGAGCCTCGTGGTTATTGTAGACTCGAGAACCATAGCAGTTATAGCATGGAACATAAAACCTAATTATGAATAGGGAAATAATCAATAACATTTATTATTGCCTCTAGGGCATATCTCCTACAGGGAGCAGCTGGATGATCGACTACCAGAACTGGGAGCCGCCAGATCGCTGGCAGAAGGCGAGCGGCTGGCCCCGAAGGTATTTATGCCAGATGATCTGGAGCCAAAGGCCACCCGAGCCGTTGGCAATCTGCCAGAGCCAACGTGTCAGGAGGGCATTGTTCATGCGTTTAGAGGACATGATCCCGAGGCCGCCCTGGTGTCTAGGCCGATAAATATCGGTCCACCGAACCACATATGGTACTTCTTCTTGTCCCCGGCGCCGGCCCAGAAGAACCGTGCCTGGACAGATCCGATCTCATGATGAAGAGTCTCGGGCAGGCTGTAGAAACTCATAATGAACAAGAGCAGGCTGGATAGGGAAGAGTTAATGAGGACCGTCCTAGCCGCCGTGGAAAGCCAACGGCCTTGCCAGGGCTCAGTCCAGTGTTGAAGCTTGAGCACAGCTGGCCGGAGATCTGCAATGGACAGGCACGAGTCACTGATGGGGATCCCCAAATAAGAAGTGGGGAATACGCCCATCTGACAGTTCATCCTGTCAGCAATACTCTTGCTCATCTCGGGTGAGTATCCCAACACCATCACCTCGCGCTTGTCGAAGTTGATCTTAAGCCCGGACATTTGTTGGAAGCACAACAGGAGGAATTTCAGGTTCGTAATCTCGTCGATGGAACCCTGGACGATGATGATGGTGTCATCCGCATACTGAAGGAGGAACACACCCTGGCCATTAACAAGGTGGGGGACAAGGCCCTAGATGTGGCCCGCGGCCTTAGCCTTATCCAGGATGTACGCCAAGGCATCAACCACCATGCTGAATAGGAAGGGGGAGAAGGGGTCGCCCTGCCTAACCCCACAAAGGGTGGGGAAGTAGGGGACAATCTCCCCATTGATGTTAACCGCGGTCCTGCCGGACGAGACGAGCTACATGACCCGGGTCACCCATCTGTCATCAAACACCTTCCGAAGAAGCACCTCCCGAAGGAAGGGCCAACTAACCGTGTCGTAGGCCTTGTGGAAGTCGATCTTGAGGAAGACCGCCCTAAGGTGTTTGGCACGGACCTCATGAAGGACCTCGTGGAACACCAGTACCCCATCAAGGATATATCGTCCGCGGATGAAGGCAGACTGGTCCGGGTGAGTGATGCTGTCAGCCAAAGGGGTCACCCTATTGACGTACCCCTTTGCCAATATACGGAAGATGATGACCCACAAGTATAGGGGATCAATCGTAGTCCTTTTTATAAGTAAGAGTGTCGAACCCAACGAGGAGCAGAAGGATATGATAAGCGGTTTTCAGCAAGGTAATTTCTGCAAGCATTGAAATTGTAAGTAGCAAGTAGTTTGATAGCAAGGCAATTTGTAACAAGCAAGTAACGGTAACAATAAGTAAGGTGCAGCAAGGTAGCCCAATCCTTTTGTGGCAAAGGACAGGCCAAAAGTATTTCTTATGATGAGAAAAGTGTTCTTGTGGGTACACGGGAATTTCATCTAGGCACTTTCGTCATGTTGATTTGATTTGTCTTCGCTACTTTGATAATTTGATATGTGGGTGGACCGGTGCTCAGGTGTTGTTCTTACTTGAACTAACAACCTACTTATGATTAACCCCCTCGCAAGCATCCGCAACTACGAGAAAAGTATTAAGACAAAGTCTAACCATAGCATTAAACATGTGGACCTAAATCAGCCCCTTACAGAGTAGCGCATAAACTAGGGTTTAAGTTTCTGTCACTCTCGCAACCCATCATCTAATAACTACTCCACAGTGCATTCCCTTAGGCCCAAGGATGGTGAAGTGTCATGTAGTCGACGTTCACATGACACCACTAAGGGAATCACAACATACATATCATCAAAATATCGAACACATATCAAATTCACATGAGTACTTGCAACATGACTTCTCCCGTGACCTCAAGAATAAAGGTAACTACTCACAAATAATATGCATGCTCAAGATCATAGGTGTATTGAATATCATAATGGATCTGAACATATAATCTTCCACCAAATAAACCATATAGTAATCAACTACGCAAGGTAATCAACACTACTAGTCACCCACAGGTACCAATCTGAGGTTCCAGTACAAAGATTGAACACAAGGGATGAACTAGGGTTTGAGATGAGATGGTGCTGTTGAAGATATTGATGAAGAATGGCCTCCCCAAGATGAGAGGGTTGTTGGTGATGACGATGGCTTCGATTTCCCCCTCCGGGAGGGAAGTTCCCCCGGCGGAATCACTCCACCGGAGGGCAAAAGTGCTCCTACCCAAGTTCCGCCTCGAGGCGGCGGCGCTTCATCCCGAAAGTCCTCCTCTTATTTTTTTTCTAGTTTTTTTGGGAATTTATGCCAGAAGATGGGCTCCGGAGGTGGGCCAGGCTGCCCACCCTCTACCAGGGCGCGCCTGGTAGGGCTGGCGCGCCCTGGTGGAGGGTGGGCACCTGGTGGCCCCCCTCCGGTAGTTTTCTGCTCCAGTATTTTTTATTTATTGTATAAAAATCTCCGTAAAGTTTCAGCTTCATTGGAGTTGTGCAGAATAGGTATCTCTGACGTGCTTTTTCGGGGTGCTGAATTCCAGTTGCCGACATTCTCCCTGTTGATGTAAACCTTGCAAATTGTGAGAGAAAAGGCATTAGAATTACTCCCCAAAGCATTATTATGCATAAAAACATTAAAAATAACAGTAGTAAAACATGATGGAAAATGGACGTATCAGAAGATCACATTGATCACCGTAATTGGACGGAACTGGCGAATCTCTCAGGCGTCAGTAATCTTGGGGATCAGGGTGATGATCCCGTAGTTGAGGCGGTGGAGGTCGATGGAGCCTACGTAGAACTCCTCGAACAGGGCCATCACCTCGTGCTTAATGGTTCCCCAGAAGGCCTTGAAGAACTTGACCGGCAGGCCATCGGGGCCCGGGGCGGACGAGGGGTTCATCCCCTTGATGGCCGTCCACACCTCATCCTGGAAAAACGGGGCCGTTAAGGTTGCGTTCTCCTTAGCAGAGACACGTTGGGACTCGGACCAGAAGTCGGACGCCAAGGTCAGGCCACTCCTAGGGGGAGGGGAGAAGAGAGCCTTATAGAAGCCGTCAACATGCTCACGAATATCAGCCGGCCGCTGGAGAAGTGTCTCTCCATCCCATAGCAGGGGGATGGAGTTGCGGTGTCTACAGCCATTCGCGATGGCCTGGAAATAGGCCGTATTGGCATCTCCCTTGAGGACCCACTTCTGGGTTCCCCGGAGACGCCAATACGCCTCCTCGTCAGTGTATATGGTCGAGAGCTGGTCCTCTAGATCGTATCGAAGCATCCACTCGTCAGGGGAAATGCCCATTGAATCAACTCGCATGTCGAGCGCCTGGATGGCGACGAGAATGGATTTCTTGTGTTCCCGCAAGTCCCGGCCAAGGTTTGCACCCCATCCCTTCATGAACCGCCTAGCTCGCTTGGCACAGAAGTGCCAATGATCCACCGCAGAGGTAGACCGATGGGGGGCTATCCGGGCCTCCGTCCAGCGAGCGCGGACCGCGTCCGCGAAGCCCAACTAGTTAAGCCAGAAGGTTTCAACGTGGAACCGCGGAGGCGGAGGGGGGCGGTCATCCTCCGAGGAGAGGAGTAGCGGGACATGATCCGAGCCAATTCGGGTGATAGCCCGGAGAGAGGCGAGGGGGCATCGGATATCCCACTCCGGGGATACCAGGACGCGATCCAGAACAGAGCACGTCGGGTTGGCCTGGCGGTTGGTCCAAGTGTATCAGGCACCCACCCGCTCTAGCTCCCGAAGACCGAGCTCGGCGATGCAGTCATTGAACATCTGCATCCTAGGGAAGTTGACTAGATCGTTGCTTTTATCCTCCGCAAAGTGGAGGAGGTTGAAATCACCGCCCACCAGCAGCAGCAGGGAAGCTGCCGAGACCTTCCTACTAAGCTCCGCGAGGAAGGTCGCAGGCCGGCGGTGGTCTGCGGGTCCGTATACTATGATGATCTCCCATTTGAAGTTGAGAGCCCGCTCGAAGATCTCCATACTGACAAAGAACTCGCCCCGGTCCATGCTCCCTACCTCAAAGGAGGCATCCTTGACTCCGAGAAGGATGTCTCCCGAGTGGCCGGTGCTCCCACTAGAAGGGAGCCAGTGCCAGGCGAACAGGTGGGTACTAAGGCGCTCCAGTTCTGACAACGAGAACTCGGTGCGCATGGTTTCTTGAATAGCCACTATGTCGATCCGTTCGTCCCTCATGTACTCGATGAGCTGGCGGCGTCGGCCATATTGACCGAAGCCGTGGATATTCCATAAGAGTGTCCGCATTAGGGCGCCATCGGGGGGCTGCTTGACTCAAGGACACGGGAGGCACTCTGTGCACGGAGTGCAGCAGTACGGGAGCGAGTGCGGCCCCGGATTTTAGCAGCCGCCATAGGCAGCCGCGAAGAGGGGGGTGGCGTGCTGGGGTTAGAGGATGAGGAGGCGGCTAGGCGAGCGCGGGTCTCGGCCAGCCTTCCGTCCAGGATTTCCCGTGTGCGGATTGCTTCAATCTGAACTAAGGGAGGATCTATTTCCCCCCCTGAAGATGATCGCCGACTCCGCTGCGACCTTCGCTAGGAGGCCAAGCGGAGCGGACTCGAGAGCGGAAAACGAGCAAGTGGAAGAGCTAGCCGGGATGACTGGAGTACCTGGCTCGAGGTCGCGGGACGCCGACCGCAGCTCTGCGCGCTCCGGGATGGGTAGGGCAGGGCTCCCTGGAGGCCGGGCCGCATCAATTCGGGCGCTGTGACAGGACGAAACCACCAGGGTCGAGGTCGACCTACCCCTCCTGGAGTACGCAGCCGTGCGTGGCGGGTGGGGTTGTGCCATCAGTGGAGTGGTCACCACCGAGGGACCCACCACCACGGAGGCAGGCGGGGGGGTGAGGGGCAGGCGGGCGTGAAGCAGCTGGAGAGGAGGTCCGTAGTGGCCGCCCGGGGGTGGTTCACGGGGGGGAGGCAGGCTAGCTCGGTGGGGAGCGAGGATCCGCCTCCACAGCCGGCAGCGGGTTGCCCTGCGTCGAGTCCGGGCCAGCAGACGGGTCGGCCGCGGTCGGTGGGGAGCCAGGCGGTCCCGTCAGCAGAGCCGGTGTCACCGAGACAGCCTCAGGCCCAGGAGGGGAGGGCGCTGGCGGGGCCGAGGCAGGGGAGTGGCGGACGAAGCAGGGAGCACCACCAGCCCCACGCTGGAGACGTCACTCCCGTCGCACGTGTGATCCGGAGAGCCCCCATCCCCAAGGGGCATTATAACTGACTCCCGCCGGAAGAATGCATGAGTAGATGATGCCATGGCAGTGACGGGCTAGGTCGGCTGGCTACATGTGGTGATGGAGGTGAGGCGGGCTGCGTGGGATTGATCCAGATGATGTAGGGCTCAACAACATCCGATGATGACTTCACATCAAGGAGACAACCCACAATGCATGGCGCCATGGTGACCAAGGTGACACGGGAAGCGGCGGGGTTGATCCGGGCGAGGTAGGGGGACTCTCGGTATCGAGAGGTGATGTCTACTATGCAACCTTCTTCTTGTAGACTCGTGTTGGGCCTCCAAGCGCAGAGTTTTGTAGGACAGTAGCAAATTTACCTCAAGTGGATGACCTAAGGTTTATCAATCTGTGGGAGGCATAGGATGAAGATGGTCTCTCTCAAACAACCCTGCAACCAAATAACAAAGAGCGTCTTGTGTCCCCAACACACCCAATACAATAGTAAATTGTATAGGTGCACTAGTTCAGCGAAGAGATGGTGATACAAGTGTAATATGGATAGTAGATATAGGTTTTTGTAATCTGAAAATATAAAAACATCAAGGTAGCAAGTAACAAAAGTGAGCAAAAACGGTATTGCAATGCTTGGAAACAGGGCCTAGGGTCCATACTTTCACTAGTGGAAGTTCTCTCAACAATACTGACATAGTTGAATCATATGTAAATCCCACATGCGACAAAGAGTTCACTCCAAAGTCACAAATAGCGGAGAACAAACGAAGAAATTATTGTAGGGTACGAAACGACCTCAAAGTTACCTTTTCCGATCAATCTTATGAGCTATCCCTATAAGTGTCACGAACAGCCCTAGAGTTCGTACTAAAATAAAACCTTAAGATACACATCAACAAAAACCCTAATGTCACCTAGATACTCCAATGTCACCACGAGTACCCATGGGCTTGATTATACGATATGCATCACACAATTTCAGATTCATCATGTTCAATCCAACACAAAGAACTTCAAAGAGTGCCCCAAAGTTTCTACCGGAGAGTCAAGACGAAAACGTGTGCCAACCCCTATGCATAGATTCCCAAGGTCACGAAACCCGCAAGTTGATCACCAAAACATACATCAAGTGGATCAATAGAACATTCCATTGTCACCACGGATATCCCATCGCAAGACATGCATCAAGTGTTCTCAAATCCTTAAAGACTCAATCCGATAAGAAAACTTCAAAGGGAAAAATCAATTCATCACAAGAAGATAGAGAGGGGAAAACTCCATATGATTCATCTATATCAATAAAGCTCACGATACATCAAGATCGTGCCATCTCAAGAACACGAGAGAGAGAGATCAAACACATAGCTACTGGTACATACCCTCAGCCCCGAGGGTGAACTACTCCCTCCTCGTCATGGAGACCGCCGGGATGATGAAGATGGCCTCCGGTGATGGTTTCCCCCTCCGGCAGGGTGCCGGAACGGGCTCCGGATTGGTTTTTCATGACTATAGAGGCTTGCGGCGGCGGAACTCCCGATCTAGGTTTCTTTCTGGGGGTTACGGGATTTATAGGAATACTTGGCGTTGGAATCAAGTCAGGGGGACTCCCGAGGGGCCCACAAGCTAGGGGGGCGCGCCCTAGGGGGATGCGCCCCCTAGGCTTGTGGCGGCCTCGGGACTCCTCTCCGGTATCTTTTTGCTCTAGTATTTTTTATATTTTCCAAAAATATTCTCCGTAAATTTTCAGCCCATTCCGAGAACTTTTATTTCTGCACAAAAAATGACACCATGGTAGTTCTGCTGAAAATAGTGTCAGTCCGGGTTAGTTCTAATAAAATCATATAAAATTATTGTAAACATGGCATGAATACTTCATAAATTATAGATACGTTGGAGATGTATCAGCATCCCCAAGCTTAATTCCTTCTCGTCCTCGAGTAGGTAAATGATAAAAGAAATAATTTATGAAGTGTGAATGCTAGCACGTGCACAAGTTTGATCAATGATAATCCCAATCACTTTTTCTAGCATCAATATAAACCATAAACAGTAGCTCATCTCATAAAACTTCTCATGATCAAGTAACAAGCTATTCACATGTTAAAGTATAGACCAGAAAGTTTCTTGAAAACTAACAAACCATATTCCTAGTCATCGAACAATTGCAATTCATCTTATTTTCAGGAAGGGTCTATGTAAGAGCTTTGATTTAGCAAATTCCACATACTCAACTATCATATAGTCTTCCATGATTATTGACACTCAAAGCATATTTTTAGAACAAATAGCATCCATCGAACACAGAGAAAGATAGGGGCTTAATGTTTCGTCTCCCAACTTATTTATCATATAGATAATTGTCAACAATAATAATTCATGATCAAATATATTTGTTTGGATATATATGTCTAGATCATTCCCCAACATATGACGCTTGCCAAGAGAAAAAGGCGAAATATAGGAAGTGGTGAAGATCACCATGACTCTTGCATAAAGGTAAGTACTAGAAAGTAAAAGATAGGCCCTTCGCAGAGGGAAGCAGAGGTTGTCATGCACTTTTTGTTTTTGGATGTGCAAACCCTTAATGCAAAGGAACGTCGCGTTGTATTGCCCTTTGTGATAGCAACCTTTATTATGCAGTCTGTCGCTTTTATTTCTTTACCATCACAAGTTCGTACAACGCTTATTTCCCTTCACTATAAAAGACCATACATATTTAGGAGCAATTTTTATTGCTTTTTGCACCGATGACAACTTACTTGAAGGATCTTACTCAATCCATAGGTAGGTATAGTGGACTCTCATGACAAAACTGGTTTAAGGGTGTTTGGATGTACAAGTAGTATTTCTACTTGGTGCGTAAGTTTTGGCTAGTATGAGGTGGAAGCAAGCACCACATGTTGGAGGATCCATAACAATATAACTTCTATACAAATATACCCAAACATAACTCATTAAGTTGTCTTCCTTGTCCAATTTTAACTAATTTTCTCGAGTTTGAAAATAATTAATGAGCACACAATCATAGAAGATGTCCAAGATAGTATATTTATATGTGGAATCTCTCTTCCTTCAATATTCTTTCATGAATTGTTCAAGTGACCAATGCGGTGTTTGCTAACTTTCAATAAATTTTACCACCTATACTTCTCATATGTGAAGTCATTACTCACCATGGGATAAGTATATGAAGCATATTTAATTTCAGATTTATGATATTCAATTCATTCAACCATTTACTCATAGGATATAAGTGAAGCACGAGAGTGAATGACAAACTACTCCAAAAAGATATAAGTGAAGATCAATGAGTAGTCAAAAATTTAAATAACTATGTGAAGACTCTCTCATCTAAGAATTTCGGATCTTAAGTACTTTATTCAAACAGAAAAACAAAATAAAATGACATTCCAAGGATAGCACGTATCATGTGGACGAATAAAACTTTAGGCTCAACATAGGCTAACCGATAATTGTTGATGAAGAAAGGTGGGATGCGTAGCATCCCCAAGCTTAGATGCTTGAGACTTCTTGAAATATTTACTTGGGGTGCCTTGGGCATCCCCAAGCTTGAGCTTTTGTATCTCGTTCAATCCTCTCATACCACGGTTTCACCTATTCTCAAAAACTTCATCCACACAAAACTCAAAAAGAACTCGTGAGATAGGTTAGTACACATAAGAACAAATCAACACTTGGGTACTGACAAGACAAGTTGCACAATAATTTCAATCATCATCTACAGTTTACTATCATTTCCACGATTTATATCTACCTATATAGGCTATGGAAACTATCGGATAAGTAGATAATAAAACTGTGACAGCAATCTGTCCAAACAGAACAGTCTGTAGCAATCTATTAAACCAGTGTACTTCTGAAATTCGAAATATTATTCAAGTTTAGGAAATGCTAAATAATTTATATGAAAATACTGTGTAAAAATTTCAGAAACTTTCCACCTTCCAGTAAAATATGAAAATTCAAATACTACAGCAAAAGTTTCTGTTTTTTACACAGCACACATCAAACATGCAATGCAAGCATCCTAAGGCAATTCTTGGAACTTTTTATTGAAGAACAAGATTATAAATAACACCTAACAGAGAAAAACAAAATAAAATGATGCTCCAAGCAAAACTCGTATTATGTAACGAATGAAAATATAGCTCCAAGTAAGATATACCGATAGTGTTGAAGACGAAAGAGGGGATGCCTTCCGGGGCATCCCCAAGCTTAGGCACGTGAGTCTTACTTGGATATTACCTTGGGGTGCCTTGGGAATCCCTAATCTTAGATTCTTGTCACTCCTTATTCTCCTCATATCGGTGTCTCACCCAACACTTGAAAACGTCAATCACACAAAACTTAACGGAACTTTGTGAGAAGGGTTAGTGTAATAAAGATAGATCATTCACTTAGGTACTGTCAAGACAAGATTCATAATTGTTACCACATGATACCTACTGTATTCTACCATTCCCATAATTTATATTACTGAATATAAGCTATGGGAACACTAAAACAAGCAAACTATGCATGCAAAACAGAATCTGTCAAAAACAGAACAGTCTGTGAAGATCTGTAGTATAGCCATACTTCCCTGTCTCTACAAATTCTGAAATATTAGTAAAACCATAATAATTTGTATATAAAGACTGGGTAAAAATTTCAGATCATTATCACGCTCCAGTAAAAAATGAATATTCCTGTACTGGATTCAAAAGTTTCTGTTTTGGTTCAGCATCAATTCTACTCATCTTGTGAGTCATCCCAAAGGCTTTACTTGGCACTTTTTTGAAATAAAAGGCACAAAACATGATTAATACAGTAGCTTAATCATGTGAACACACAAAAACAGAAAGTAAAAGTGTTGGGTTGTCTCCCAACAAACACTTTTCTTGAATGCCGTTTAGCAAGGCATGATGATTTCAATGACGCTCACATAGGAATAATAATTGAAACATGCAAAAAGAGCATCATGAATCTCATGACAAGCACATTTAAGTCTAACCCACTTCCTATGCATAGGTATTTTGTGAGCAAACAATTTATGGGAGCAAGAATCAACTAGCATAGGAAGGCAAAACAAGCATAACTTCAAAACTTTGAACACATAGAGAGGAAACTTGATATTATTGCAATTCCTACAAGAATATGTTCCTCCCTCATAATAATTTTCAGTAGCATCATGAAGGAATTTCACAACATAACTATCACATAAAGCATTATCTTCATGATCCACAAGCATAGAAAATTTGTCACTCTCCACATAAGCAATTTTCTTCTCATTCATAATAGTGGGAGCAAACTCAACGAAATAACTATCATGGGGTACTTGATAGACAAAACCACTTTGAATATTAAAATCATGATAACAAGTTTCATGGTTGTCATTACTCTTTATGGCATACATTTCATCACAATAATCATCATACATAGGAGGCATGCTATCATCATAACAAATTTGCTCATGAAAACTTGGGGGACTAAAAATATCATCTTCATCAAACATAGCATCCCCAAGCTTGTGGGTTTGCATATCATTAGCATGATGGATATTCAGAGAATTCATACTAGCAATATTGCAATCATGCTCATCATTCAAGGAATTCTCATTAAGTATTTTCATAAATTCCTCCTCTACCAATTGAGCACAATTTTCCAAACCATCATTTTCATGAAAGACATTAAAAAGACGAACCAATTGATGCAACTTAAACTCCATTTTTTTGTAGTTTTCTTTTATAAAACCAAACTAGTGAAAAACAAGAAACTAAAAGATTTTAATTGCAAGATCTAAGGATGTACCTTCAAGCACTCACCTCCCCGGCAACGGCGTCAGAAAAGAGCTTGATGTCTACTAGGCAACCTTCTTCTTGTAGACTCGTGTTGGGCCTCCAAGCGTAGAGTTTTGTAGGACAGTAGCGAATTTCCCTCAAGTGGATGACCTAAAGTTTATCAATCCGTGGGAGGCATAGGATGAAGATGGTCTCTCTCAAACAATCCTGCAACCAAATAACAAAGAGTCTCTTGTGTCCCCAACACACCCAATACAATAGTAAATTGTATAGGTGCACTAGTTCGACGAAGAGATGGTGATACAAGTGTAATATGGCTAGTAGATATAGGTTTTTGTAATCTGAAAATATCAAAACAGCAAGGTAGCAAGTAAAAAAAGTGAGCAAAAACGGTATTGCAATGCTTGGAAACAAGGCCTAGGGTCCATACTTTCACTAGTGCAAGTTCTCTCAACAATACTGACATAGTTGAATCATATGTAAATCCCTCACGTGCGACAAAGAGTTCACTCCAAAGTCACAAATAGCGGAGAACAAACGAAGAAATTATTGTAGGGTACGAAACCACCTCAAAGTTACCTTTTGCAATCAATTTTATGAGCTATCCCTATAAGTGTCACGAACAGCCCTAGAGTTCATACTAAAATAACACCTTAAGATACACATCAACCAAAACCCTAATGTCACCTAGATACTCCAATGTCACCACGAGTATCCATGGGCTTGATTATACGATATGCATCACACAATTTCAGATTCATCATGTTCAATCCAACACAAAGAACTTCAAAGAGTGCCCCAAAGTTTCTACCGGAGAGTCAAGACGAAAACGTGTGCCAACCCCTATGCATAGATTCCCATGGTCACGGAACCCGCAAGTTGATCACCAAAACATACATCAAGTGGATCAATAGAACATTCCATTGTCACCACGGATATCCCATCGCAAGACATACATCAAGTGTTCTCAAATCCTTAAAGACTCAATCCGATAAGAAAACTTCAAAGGGAAAACTCAATTCATCACAAGAAGATAGAGAGGGGAAAACTCCATATGATTCATCTATATCAATAAAGCTCACGATACATCAAGATCGTGCCATCTCAAGAACATGAGAGAGAGAGAGAGATCAAACACATAGCTACTGGTACATACCCTCAGCCCCGAGGGTGAACTACTCCCTGCTCGTCATGGAGACCGCCGGGATGATGAAGATGGCCTCCGGTGATGGTTTCCCCCTCCGGCAGGGTGCCGGAACGGGCTCCCGATTGGTTTTTCGTGGCTATAGAGGCTTGCGGCGGCGGAACTCCCGATCTAGGTTTCTTTCTGGGGGTTACGGGATTTATAGGAATACTTGGTGTTGGAATCAAGTCAGGGGGACTCCCGAGGGGCCCACAAGCCAGGGGGGCGCGCCCTAGGGGGATGCGCCCCTAGGCTTGTGGCGGCCTCGGGACTCCTCTCCGGTATCTTTTTGCTCTAGTATTTTTTATATTTTCCAAAAATATTCTCCGTAAATTTTCAGCCCATTCCGAGAACTTTTATTTCTGCACAAAAAATGACACCATGGTAGTTCTGCTGAAAATAGTGTCAGTCCGGGTTGTATCTAATAAAATCATATAAAATTATTGTAAACATGGCATGAATACTTCATAAATTATAGATACGTTGGAGATGTATCAGCATCCCCAAGCTTAATTCCTTCTCGTCCTCGAGTAGGTAAATGATAAAAGAAATAATTTATGAAGTGTGAATGCTAGCAAGTGCACAAGTTTGATCAATGATAATCCCAATCACTTTTTCTAGCATCAATATAAACCATAAACAGTAGCTCATCTCATAAAACTTCTCATGATCAAGTAACAAGCTATTCACATGTTAAAGTATAGACCAGAAAGTTTCTTGAAAACTAACAAACCATATTCCTAGTCATCGAACAATTGCAATTCATCTTATTTTCAGGAAGGGTCTATGTAAGAGCTTTGATTTAGCAAATTCCACATACTCAACTATCATATAGTCTTCCATGATTATTGACACTCAAAGCATATTTTTAGAACAAATAGCATCCATCGAACACAGAGAAAGATAGGGGCTTAATGTTTCGCCTCCCAACTTATTTATCATATAGATAATTGTCAACAATAATAATTCATGATCAAATATATTTGTTTGGATATATATGTCTAGATCATTCCCCAACATATGACGCTTGCCAAGAGAAAAAGGCGAAATATAGGAAGTGGTGAAGATCACCATGACTCTTGCATAAAGGTAAGTACTAGAAAGTAAAAGATAGGCCCTTCGCAGAGGGAAGCAGAGGTTGTCATGCACTTTTTGTTTTTGGATGTGCAAACCCTTAATGCAAAGGAACGTCGCGTTGTATTGCCCTTTGTGATAGCAACCTTTATTATGCAGTCTGTCGCTTTTATTTCTTTACCATCACAAGTTCGTACAACGCTTATTTCCCTTCACTATAAAAGACCATACATATTTAGGAGCAATTTTTATTGCTTTTTGCACCGATGACAACTTACTTGAAGGATCTTACTCAATCCATAGGTAGGTATAGTGGACTCTCATGACAAAACTGGTTTAAGGGTGTTTGGATGTACAAGTAGTATTTCTACTTGGTGCGTAAGTTTTGGCTAGTATGAGGTGGAAGCAAGCACCACATGTTGGAGGATCCATAACAATATAACTTCTATACAAATATACCCAAACATAACTCATTAAGTTGTCTTCCTTGTCCAATTTTAACTAATTTTCTCGAGTTTGAAAATAATTAATGAGCACATGATCATAGAAGATGTCCAAGATAGTATATTTATATGTGGAATCTCTCTTCCTTCAATATTCTTTCATGAAATGTTCAAGTGACCAATGCGGTGTTTGCTAACTTTCAATAAATTTTACCACCTATACTTCTCATATGTGAATTCATTACTCACCATGGGATAAGTATATGAAGCATATTTAATTTCAGATTTATGATATTCAATTCATTCAACCATTTACTCATAGGATATAAGTGAAGCACGAGAGTGAATGACAAACTACTCCAAAAAGATATAAGTGAAGATCAATGAGTAGTCAAAAATTTAAATAACTATGTGAAGACTCTCTAATCTAAGAATTTCGGATCTTAAGTACTTTATTCAAACAGAAAAACAAAATAAAATGACATTCCAAGGATAGCACGTATCATGTGGACGAATAAAACTTTAGGCTCAACATAGGCTAACCGATAATTGTTGATGAAGAAAGGTGGGATGCGTAGCATCCCCAAGCTTAGATGCTTGAGACTTCTTGAAATATTTACTTGGGGTGCCTTGGGCATCCCCAAGCTTGAGCTTTTGTATCTCGTGCAATCCTCTCATACCACGGTTTCACCTATTCTCAAAAACTTCATCCACACAAAACTCAAAAAGAACTCGTGAGATAGGTTAGTACACATAAGAACAAATCAACACTTGGGTACTGACAAGACAAGTTGCACAATAATTTCAATCATCATCTACAGTTTACTATCATTTCCACGATTTATATCTACCTATATAGGCTATGGAAACTATCGGATAAGTAGATAATAAAATTGTGACAGCAATCTGTCCAAACAGAACAGTCTGTAGCAATCTATTAAACCAGTGTACTTCTGAAATTCGAAAAATTATTAAAGTTTAGGAAGTGCTAAATAATTTATATGACAATACTGTGTAAAAATTTCAGAAACTTTCCACCTTCCAGTAAAATATGAAAATTCAAATACTACAGCAAAAGTTTCTGTTTTTTACACAGCACACATCAAACATGCAATGCAAGCATCCTAAGGCAATTCTTGGAACTTTTTATTGAAGAACAAGATTATAAATAACACCTAACAGAGAAAAACAAAATAAAATTATGCTCCAAGCAAAACTCGTATTATGTAACGAATAAAAATATAGATCCAAGTAAGATATACCGATAGTGTTGAAGACGAAAGAGGGGATGCCTTCCGGGGCATCCCCAAGCTTAGGCACTTGAGTCTTACTTGGATATTACCTTGGGGTGCCTTGGGAATCCCTAATCTTAGATTCTTGTCACTCCTTATTCTCCTCGTATCGGTGTCTCACCCAAAACTTGAAAACGTCAATCACACAAAACTTAACAGAACTTAGTGAGAAGGGTTAGTGTAATAAAGATAGATCATTCACTTAGGTACTGTAAAGACAAGATTCATAATTGTTAACACATGATACCTACTGTATTCTACCATTCCCACAATTTATATTACTGAATATAAGCTATGGGAACACTAAAACAAGCAAACTATGCATGCAAAACAGAATCTGTCAAAAACAGAACAGTCTGTGAAGATCTGTAGTATAGCCATACTTACCTGTCTCTACAAATTCTGAAAAATTAGTAAAACCTGAAGAATTTGTATATAAAGACTGGGTAAAAATTTCAGATCATTATCACGCTCCAGTGAAAAATGAATATTCCTGTACTGGATTCAAAAGTTTCTGTTTTGGTTCAGCATCAATTCTACTCATCTTGTGAGTCATCCCAAAGGCTTTACTTGGCACTTTATTGAAATAAAAGGCACAAAACATGATTAATACAGTAGCTTAATCATGTGAACACACAAAAACAGAAAGTAAAAGTGTTGGGTTGTCTCCCAACAAACACTTTTCTTGAATGCCGTTTAGCTAGGCATGATGATTTCAATGACGCTCACATAGGAATAATAATTGAAACATGCAAAAAGAACATCATGAATCTCATGACAAGCACATTTAAGTCTAACCCACTTCCTATGCATAGGTATTTTGTGAGCAAACAATTTATGGGAGCAAGAATCAACTAGCATAGGAAGGCAAAACAAGCATAACTTCAAAACTTTGAACACATAGAGAGGAAACTTGATATTATTGCAATTCCTACAAGAATATGTTCCTCCCTCATAATAATTTTCAGTAGCATCATGAAGGAATTTCACAATATAACTATCACATAAAGCATTATCTTCATGATCCACAAGCATAGAAAATTTGTCACTCTCCACATAAGCAATTTTCTTCTCATTCATAATAGTGGGAGCAAACTCAACGAAATAACTATCATGGGGTACTTGATAGGCAAAACCACCTTGAATATTAAAATCATGATAACAAGTTTCATGGTTGTCATTACTCTTTATGGCATACATTTCATCACAATAATCATCATACATAGGAGGCATGCTATCATCATAAGAAATTTGCTCATGAAAACTTGGGGGACTAAAAATATCATCTTCATCAAACATAGCATCCCCAAGCTTGTGGGTTTGCATATCATTAGCATGATGGATATTCAGAGAATTCATACTAGCAATATTGCAATCATGCTCATCATTCAAGGAATTCTCATTAAGTATTTTCATAAATTCCTCCTCTACCAATTGAGCACAATTTTCCAAACCATCATTTTCACGAAAGACATTAAAAAGACGAACCAATTGATGCAACTTAAACTCCATTTTTTTGTAGTTTTCTTTTATAAAACCAAACTAGTGAAAAACAAGAAACTAAAAGATTTTAATTGCAAGATCTAAAGATATACCTTCAAGCACTCACCTCCCCGGCAACGGCGCCAGAAAAGAGCTTGATGTCTACTAGGCAACCTTCTTCTTGTAGACTCGTGTTGGGCCTCCAAGCGTAGAGTTTTGTAGGACAGTAGCGAATTTCCCACAAGTGGATGACCTAAAGTTTATCAATCCGTGGGAGGCATAGGATGAAGATGGTCTCTCTCAAACAACCCTGCAACCAAATAACAAAGAGTCTCTTGTGTCCCCAACACACCCAATACAATAGTAAATTGTATAGGTGCACTAGTTCGGCGAAGAGATGGTGATACAAGTGTAATATGGATAGTAGATATAGGTTTTTGTAATCTAAAGATATAAAAACAGCAAGGTAGCAAGTAACAAAAGTGAGCAAAAAGGTATTGCAATGCTTGGAAACAAGGCCTAGGGTCCATACTTTCACTAGTGCAAGTTCTCTCAACAATACTGACATAGTTGAATCATATGTAAATCCCTCACGTGCGACAAAGAGTTCACTCCAAAGTCACAAATAGCGGAGAACAAATGAAGAAATTATTGTAGGGTACGAAACCACCTCAAAGTTACCTTTTCCAATCAATCTTATGAGCTATCCCTATAAGTGTCACGAACAGCCCTAGATTTCATACTAAAATAACACCTTAAGATACACATCAACCAAAACCCTAATGTCACCTAGATACTCCAATGTCACCACGAGTACCCATGGGCTTGATTATACGATATGCATCACACAATTTCAGATTCATCATGTTCAATCCAACACAAAGAACTTCAAAGAGGGCCCCAAAGTTTCTACCGGAGAGTCAAGACGAAAACGTGTGCCAACCCCTATGCATAGATTCCCAAGGTCACGGAACCCGCAAGTTGATCACCAAAACATACATCAAGTGGATCAATAGAACATTCCATTGTCACCACGGATATCCCATCGCAAGACATACATCAAGTGTTCTCAAATCCTTAAAGACTCAATCCGATAAGAAAACTTCAAAGGGAAAACTCAATTCATCACAAGAAGATAGAGAGGGGAAAGCTCCATATGATTCATCTATATCAATAAAGCTCACGATACATCAAGATCGTGCCATCTCAAGAACATGAGAGAGAGAGATCAAACACATAGCTACTGGTACATACCCTCAGCCCCGAGGGTGAACTACTCCCTGCTCGTCATGGAGACTGCCGGGATGATGAAGATGGCCTCCGGTGATGGTTTGCCCCTCCGGCAGGGTGCCGGAACGGGCTCCCGATTGGTTTTTCATGGCTATAGAGGCTTGCGGCGGCGGAACTCCCGATCTAGGTTTCTTTCTGGGGGTTACGGGATTTATAGGAATACTTGGCGTTGGAATCAAGTCAGGGGGACTCCTGAGGGGCCCACAAGCCAGGGGGGCGCGCCCTAGGGGGATGCGCCCCCTAGGCTTGTGGCGGCCTCGGGACTCCTCTCCGGTATATTTTTTCTCTAGTATTTTTATATTTTCCAAAAATATTCTCCGTAAATTTTCAGCCCATTCCGAGAACTTTTATTTCTGCACAAAAAATGACACCATGGTAGTTCTGCTGAAAATAGTGTCAGTCCGGGTTAGTTCTAATAAAATCATACCAAAATCATATAAAATTATTGTAAACATGGCATGAATACTTCATAAATTATAGATACGTTGGAGATTTATCAGCATCCCCAAGCTTAATTCCTTCTCGTCCTCGAGTAGGTAAATGATAAAAGAAATAATTTATGAAGTGTGAATGCTAGCAAGTGCACAAGTTTGATCAATGATAATCCCAATCACTTTTTCTAGCATCAATATAAACCATAAACAGTAGCTCATCTCATAAAACTTCTCATGATCAAGTAACAAGCTATTCACATGTTAAAGTATAGACCAGAAAGTTTCTTGAAAACTAACAAACCATATTCCTAGTCATCGAACAATTGCAATTCATCTTATTTTAGGGAAGGTTCTATGTAAGAGCTTTGATTTAGCAAATTCCACATACTCAACTATCATATAGTCTTCCATGATTATTGACACTCAAAGCATATTTTTAGAACAAATAGCATCCATCGAACACAGAGAAAGATAGGGGCTTAATGTTTCGCCTCCCAACTTATTTATCATATAGATAATTGTCAACAATAATAACTCATGATCAAATATATTTGTTTGGATATATATGTCTAGATCATTCCCCAACATATGACCCTTGCCAAGAGAAAAAGGCGAAATATAGGAAGTGGTGAAGATCACCATGACTCTTGCATAAAGGTAAGTACTAGAAAGTAAAACATAGGCCCTTCGCAGAGGGAAGCAGAGGTTGTCATGCACTTTTTGTTTTTGGATGTGCAAACCCTTAATGCAAAGGAACGTCGCGTTGTATTGCCCTTTGTGATAGCAACCTTTATTATGCAGTCTGTCGCTTTTATTTCTTTACCATCACAAGTTCGTACAACGCTTATTTCCCTTCACTATAAAAGACCATACATATTTAGGAGCAATTTTTATTGCTTTTTGCACCGATGACAACTTACTTGAAGGATCTTACTCAATCCATAGGTAGGTATAGTGGACTCTCATGACAAAACTGGTTTAAGGGTGTTTGGATGTACAAGTAGTATTTCTACTTGGTGCGTAAGTTTTGGCTAGTATGAGGTGGAAGCAAGCACCACATGTTGGAGGATCCATAACAATATAACTTCTATACAAATATACCCAAACATAACTCATTAAGTTGTCTTCCTTGTCCAATTTTAACTAATTTTCTCGAGTTTGAAAATAATTAATGAGCACACAATCATAGAAGATGTCCAAGATAGTATATTTATATGTGGAATCTCTCTTCCTTCAATATTCTTTCATGAATTGTTCAAGTGACCAATGCGGTGTTTGCTAACTTTCAATAAATTTTACCACCTATACTTCTCATATGTGAAGTCATTACTCACCATGGGATAAGTATATGAAGCATATTTAATTTCAGATTTATGATATTCAATTCATTCAACCATTTACTCATAGGATATAAGTGAAGCACGAGAGTGAATGACAAACTACTCCAAAAAGATATAAGTGAAGATCAATGAGTAGTCAAAAATTTAAATAACTATGTGAAGACTCTCTCATCTAAGAATTTCAGATCTTAAGTACTTTATTCAAACAGAAAAACAAAAAAAAATGACATTCCAAGGATAGCACGTATCATGTGGACGAATAAAACTTTAGGCTCAACATAGGCTAATCGATAATTGTTGATGAAGAAAGGTGGGATGCGTAGCATCCCCAAGCTTAGATGCTTGAGACTTCTTGAAATATTTACTTGGGGTGCCTTGGGCATCCCCAAGCTTGAGCTTTTGTATCTCGTTCAATCCTCTCATACCACGGTTTCACCTATTCTCAAAAACTTCATCCACACAAAACTCAAAAAGAACTCGTGAGATAGGTTAGTACACATAAGAACAAATCAACACTTGGGTACTGACAAGACAAGTTGCACAATAATTTCAATCATCATCTACAGTTTACTATCATTTCCACAATTTATATCTACCTATATAGGCTATGGAAACTATCGGATAAGTAGATAATAAAACTGTGACAGCAATCTGTCCAAACAGAACAGTCTGTAGCAATCTATTAAACCAGTGTACTTCTGAAATTCGAAAAATTATTAAAGTTTAGGAAGTGCTAAATAATTTATATGACAATACTGTGTAAAAATTTCAGAAACTTTCCACCTTCCAGTAAAATATGAAAATTCAAATACTACAGCAAAAGTTTCTGTTTTTTACACAGCACACATCAAACATGCAATGCAAGCATCCTAAGGCAATTCTTGGAAATTTTTATTGAAGAACAAGATTATAAATAACACCTAACAGAGAAAAACAAAATAAAATGATGCTCCAAGCAAAACTCGTATTATGTAACGAATAAAAATATAGCTCCAAGTAAGATATACCGATAGTGTTGAAGACGAAAGAGGGGATGCCTTCCGGGGCATCCCCAAGCTTAGGCACTTGAGTCTTACTTGGATATTACCTTGGGGTGCCTTGGGAATCCCTAATCTTAGATTCTTGTCACTCCTTATTATCCTCATATCGGTCTCTCACCCAAAACTTGAAAACTTCAATCACACAAAACTTAACGGAACTTTGTGAGAAGGGTTAGTGTCATAAAGATAGATCATTCACTTAGGTACTGTCAAGACAAGATTCATAATTGTTACCACATGATACCTACTGTATTCTACCATTCCCATAATTTATATTACTGAATACAAGCTATGGGAACACTAAAACAAGCAAACTATGCATGCAAAACAGAATCTGTCAAAAACAGAACAGTCTGTGAAGATCTGTAGTATAGCCATACTTCCCTGTCTCTACAAATTCTGAAAAATTAGTAAAACCAGAAGAATTTGTATATAAACACTGGGTAAAAATTTCAGATCATTATCACGCTCCAGTAAAAAATGAATATTCCTGTACTGGATTCAAAAGTTTCTGTTTTGGTTCGGCATCAATTCTACTCATCTTGTGAGTCATCCCAAGGGCTTTACTTGGCACTTTATTGAAATAAAAGGCACAAAACATGATTAATACAGTAGCTTAATCATGTGAACACACAAAAACAGAAAGTAAAAGTGTTGGGTTGACTCCCAACAAACACTTTTCTTGAATGCCGTTTAGCAAGGCATGATGATTTCAATGACGCTCACATACGAATAATAATTGAAACATGCAAAAAGAGCATCATGAATCTCATGACAAGCACATTTAAGTCTAACCCACTTCCTATGCATAGGTATTTTGTTAGCAAACAATTTATGGGAGCAAGAATCAACTAGCATAGGAAGGCAAAACAAGCATAACTTCAAAACTTTGAACACATAGAGAGGAAACTTGATATTATTGCAATTCCTACAAGAATATGTTCCTCCCTCATAATAATTTTCAGTAGCATCATGAAGGAATCTCACAACATAACTATCACATAAAGCATTATCTTCATGATCCACAAGCATAGAAAATTTGTCACTCTCCACATAAGCAATTTTCTTCTCATTCATAATAGTGGGAGCAAACTCAACGAAATAACTATCATGGGGTACTTGATAGACAAAACCACTTTGAATATTAAAATCATGATAACAAGTTTCATGGTTGTCATTACTCTTTATGGCATACATTTCGTCACAATAATCATCATACATAGGAGGCATGCTATCATCATAACAAATTTGCTCATGAAAACTTGGGGGACTAAAAATATCATCTTCATCAAACATAGCATCCCCAAGCTTGTGGGTTTGCATATCATTAGCATGATGGATATTCAGAGAATTCATACTAGCAATATTGCAATCATGCTCATCATTCAAGGAATTCTCATTAAGTATTTTCATAAATTCCTCCTCTACCAATTGAGCACAATTTTCCAAACCATCATTTTCACGAAAGACATTAAAAAGACGAACCAATTGATGCAACTTAAACTCCATTTTTTTGTAGTTTTCTTTTATAAAACCAAACTAGTGAAAAACAAGAAACTAAAAGATTTTAATTGCAAGATGTAAAGATGTACCTTCAAGCACTCACCTCCCCGGCAACGGCGCCAGAAAAGAGCTTGATGTCTACTAGGCAACCTTCTTCTTGTAGACTCGTGTTGGGCCTCCAAGCGTAGAGTTTTGTAGGACAGTAGCGAATTTCCCTCAAGTGGATGACCTAAAGTTTATCAATCCGTGGGAGGCATAGGATGAAGATGGTCTCTCTCAAACAACCCTGCAACCAAATAACAAAGAGTCTCTTGTGTCCCCAACACACCCAATACAATAGTAAATTGTATAGGTGCACTAGTTCGGCGAAGAGATGGTGATACAAGTGTAATATGGATAGTAGATATAGGTTTTTGTAATATGAAAATATAAAAACAGCAAGGTAGCAAGTAACAAAAGTGAGCAAAAACGGTATTGCAATGCTTGGAAACAAGGCCTAGGGTCCATACTTTCACTAGTGCAAGTTCTCTCAACAATACTGACATAGTTGAATCATATGTAAATCCCTCACGTGCGACAAAGAGTTCACTCCAAAGTCACAAATAGTGGAGAACAAACGAAGAAATTATTGTAGGGTACGAAACCACCTCAAAGTTACCTTTTGCAATCAATTTTATGAGCTATCCCTATAAGTGTCACGAATAGCCCTAGAGTTCATACTAAAATAACACCTTAAGATACACATCAACCAAAACCCTAATGTCACCTAGATACTCCAATGTCACCACGAGTACCCATGGGCTTGATTATACGATATGCATCACACAATTTCAGATTCATCATGTTCAATCCAACACAAAGAACTTCAAAGAGTGCCCCAAAGTTTCTACCGGAGAGTCAAGACGAAAACGTGTGCCAACCCCTATGCATAGATTCCCAAGGTCACGGAACCCGCAAGTTGATCACCAAAACATACATCAAGTGGATCAATAGAACATTCCATTGTCACCACGGATATCCCATCGCAAGACATACATCAAGTGTTCTCAAATCCTTAAAGACTCAATCCGATAAGAACACTTCAAAGGGAAAACTCAATTCATCACAAGAAGATAGAGAGGGGAAAACTCCATATGATTCATCTATATCAATAAAGCTCACGATACATCAAGATCGTGCCATCTCAAGAACATGAGAGAGAGAGAGAGATCAAACACATAGCTACTGGTACATACCCTCAGCCCCGAGGGTGAACTACTCCCTCCTCGTCATGGAGACCGCCGGGATGATGAAGATGGCCTCCGGTGATGGTTTGCCCCTCCGGCAGGGTGCCGAAACGGGCTCCCGATTGGTTTTTCGTGGCTATAGAGGCTTGCGGCGGCGGAACTCCCGATCTAGGTTTCTTTCTGGGGTTACGGGATTTATAGGAATACTTGGCGTTGGAATCAAGTCCGGGGGACTCCCGAGGGGCCCACAAGCCAGGGGGGCGCGCCCTAGGGGGATGCGCCCCCTAGGCTTGTGGCGGCCTCGGGACTCCTCTCCGGTATCTTTTTGCTCTAGTATTTTTTATATTTTCCAAAAATATTCTCCGTAAATTTTCAGCCCATTCCGAGAACTTTTATTTCTGCACAAAAAATGACACCATGGTAGTTCCGCTGAAAATAGTGTCAGTCCGGGTTAGTTCTAATAAAATCATACCAAAATAATATAAAATTATTGTAAACATGGCATGAATACTTCATAAATTATATATACGTTGGAGATGTATCAGCATCCCCAAGCTTAATTCCTTCTCGTCCTCGAGTAGGTAAATGATAAAAGAAATAATTTATGAAGTGTGAATGCTAGCAAGTGCACAAGTTTGATCAATGATAATCCCAATCACTTTTTCTAGCATCAATATAAACCATAAACAGTAGCTCATCTCATAAAACTTCTCATGATCAAGTAACAAGCTATTCACATGTTAAAGTATAGACCAGAAAGTTTCTTGAAAACTAACAAACCATATTCCTAGTCATCGAACAATTGCAATTCATCTTATTTTCAGGAAGGGTCTATGTAAGAGCTTTGATTTAGCAAATTCCACATACTCAACTATCATATAGTCTTCCATGATTATTGACACTCAAAGCATATTTTTAGAACAAATAGCATCCATCGAACACAGAGAAAGATAGGGTCTTAATGTTTCGCCTCCCAACTTATTTATCATATAGATAATTGTCAACAATAATAATTCATGATCAAATATATTTGTTTGGATATATATGTCTAGATCATTCCCCAACATATGACGCTTGCCAAGAGAAAAAGGCGAAATATAGGAAGTGGTGAAGATCACCATGACTCTTGCATAAAGGTAAGTACTAGAAAGTAAAAGATAGGCCCTTCGCAGAGGGAAGCAGAGGTTGTCATGCACTTTTTGTTTTTGGATGTGCAAACCCTTAATGCAAAGGAACGTCGCGTTGTATTGCCCTTTGTGATAGCAACCTTTATTATGCAGTCTGTCGCTTTTATTTCTTTACCATCACAAGTTCGTACAACGCTTATTTCCCTTCACTATAAAAGACCATACATATTTAGGAGCAATTTTTATTGCTTTTTGCACCGATGACAACTTACTTGAAGGATCTTACTCAATCCATAGGTAGGTATAGTGGACTCTCATGACAAAACTGGTTTAAGGGTGTTTGGATGTACAAGTAGTATTTCTACTTGGTGCGTAAGTTTTTGCTAGTATGAGGTGGAAGCAAGCACCACATGTTGGAGGATCCATAACAATATAACTTCTATACAAATATACCCAAACATAACTCATTAAGTTGTCTTCCTTGTCCAATTTTAACTAATTTTCTCGAGTTTGAAAATAATTAATGAGCACATGATCATAGAAGATGTCCAAGATAGTATATTTATATGTGGAATCTCTCTTCCTTCAATATTCTTTCATGAAATGTTCAAGTGACCAATGCGGTGTTTGCTAACTTTCAATAAATTTTACCACCTATACTTCTCATATGTGAATTCATTACTCACCATGGGATAAGTATATGAAGCATATTTAATTTCAGATTTATGATATTCAATTCATTCAACCATTTACTCATAGGATATAAGTGAAGCACGAGAGTGAATGACAAACTACTCCAAAAAGATATAAGTGAAGATCAATGAGTAGTCAAAAATTTAAATAACTATGTGAAGACTCTCTCATCTAAGAATTTCGGATCTTAAGTACTTTATTCAAACAGAAAAACAAAATAAAATGACATTCCAAGGATAGCACGTATCATGTGGACGAATAAAACTTTAGGCTCAACATAGGCTAACCGATAATTGTTGATGAAGAAAGGTGGATTGCGTAGCATCCCCAAGCTTAGATGCTTGAGACTTCTTGAAATATTTAATTGGGGTGCCTTGGGCATCCCCAAGCTTGAGCTTTTGTATCTCGTGCAATCCTCTCATACCACGGTTTCACCTATTCTCAAAAACTTCATCCACACAAAACTCAAAAAGAACTCGTGAGATAGGTTAGTACACATAAGAACAAATCAACACTTGGGTACTGACAAGACAAGTTGCACAATAATTTCAATCATCATCTACAGTTTACTATCATTTCCACGATTTATATCTACCTATATAGGCTATGGAAACTATCGGATAAGTAGATAATAAAACTGTGACAGCAATCTGTCCAAACAGAACAGTCTGTAGCAATCTATTAAACCAGTGTACTTCTGAAATTCGAAAAATTATTAAAGTTTAGGAAGTGCTAAATAATTTATATGACAATACTGTGTAAAAATTTCAGAAACTTTCCACCTTCCAGTAAAATATGAAAATTCAAATACTACAGCAAAAGTTTCTGTTTTTTACACAGCACACATCAAACATGCAATGCAAGCATCCTAAGGCAATTCTTGGAACTTTTTATTGAAGAACAAGATTATAAATAACACCTAACAGAGAAAAACAAAATAAAATGATGCTCCAAGCAAAACTCGTATTATGTAACGAATAAAAATATAGCTCCAAGTAAGATATACCGATAGTGTTGAAGACGAAAGAGGGGATGCCTTCCGGGGCATCCCCAAGCTTAGGCACGTGAGTCTTACTTGGATATTACCTTGGGGTGCCTTGTGAATCCCTAATCTTAGATTCTTGTCACTCCTTATTCTCCTCATATCGGTGTCTCACCCAAAACTTGAAAACGTCAATCACACAAAACTTAACGGAACTTTGTGAGAAGGGTTAGTGTAATAAAGATAGATCATTCACTTAGGTACTGTCAAGACAAGATTCATAATTGTTACCACATGATACCTACTGTATTCTACCATTCCCATAATTTATATTACTGAATATAAGCTATGGGAACACTAAAACAAGCAAACTATGCATGCAAAACAGAATCTGTCAAAAACAGAACAGTCTGTGAAGATCTGTAGTATAGCCATACTTCCCTGTCTCTACAAATTCTGAAAAATTAGTAAAACCAGAAGAATTTGTATATAAATACTGGGTAAAAATTTCAGATCATTATCACGCTCCAGTAAAAAATGAATATTCCTGTACTGGATTCAAAAGTTTCTGTTTTGGTTCAGCATCAATTCTACTCATCTTGTGAGTCATCCCAAAGGCTTTACTTGGCACTTTTTTGAAATAAAAGGCACAAAACATGATTAATACAGTAGCTTAATCATGTGAACATACAAAAACAGAAAGTAAAAGTGTTGGGTTGTCTCCCAACAAACACTTTTCTTGAATGCCGTTTAGCAAGGCATGATGATTTCAATGACGCTCACATAGGAATAATAATTGAAACATGCAAAAAGAGCATCATGAATCTCATGACAAGCACATTTAAGTCTAACCCACTTCCTATGCATAGGTATTTTGTGAGCAAACAATTTATGGGAGCAAGAATCAACTAGCATAGGAAGGCAAAACAAGCATAACTTCAAAACTTTGAACACATAGAGAGGAAACTTGATATTATTGCAATTCCTACAAGAATATGTTCCTCCCTCATAATAATTTTTAGTAGCATCATGAAGGAATTTCACAACATAACTATCACATAAAGCATTATCTTCATGATCCACAAGCATAGAAAATTTGTCACTCTCCATATAAGCAATTTTCTTCTCATTCATAATAGTGGGAGCAAACTCAACGAAATAACTATCATGGGGTACTTGATAGACAAAACCACTTTGAATATTAAAATCATGATAACAAGTTTCATGGTTGTCATTACTCTTTATGGCATACATTTCATCACAATAATCATCGTACATAGGAGGCATGCTATCATCATAACAAATTTGCTCATGAAAACTTGGGGGACTAAAAATATCATCTTCATCAAACATAGCATCCCCAAGCTTGTGGGTTTGCATATCATTAGCATGATGGATATTCAGAGAATTCATACTAGAAATATTGCAATCATGCTCATCATTCAAGGAATTCTCATTAAGTATTTTCATAAATTCCTCCTCTACCAATTGAGCACAATTTTCCAAACCATCATTTTCACGAAATACATTAAAAAGACGAACCAATTGATGCAACTTAAACTCCATTTTTTTGTAGTTTTCTTTTATAAAACCAAACTAGTGAAAAACAAGAAACTAAAAGATTTTAATTGCAAGATGTAAAGATGTACCTTCAAGCACTCACCTCCCCGGCAACGGCGCCAGAAAAGAGCTTGATGTCTACTAGGCAACCTTCTTCTTGTAGACTCGTGTTGGGCCTCCAAGCGTAGAGTTTTGTAGGACAGTAGCGAATTTCCCTCAAGTGGATGACCTAAAGTTTATCAATCCGTGGGAGGCATAGGATGAAGATGGTCTCTCTCAAACAACCCTGCAACCAAATAACAAAGAGTCTCTTGTGTCCCCAACACACCCAATACAATAGTAAATTGTATAGGTGCACTAGTTCGGCGAAGAGATGGTGATACAAGTGTAATATGGCTAGTAGATATAGGTTTTTGTAATCTGAAAATATAAAAACAGCAAGGTAGCAAGTACCAAAAGTGAGCAAAAATGGTATTGCAATGCTTGGAAACAAGGCCTAGGGTCCATACTTTCACTAGTGCAAGTTCTCTCAACAATACTGACATAGTTGAATCATATGTAAATCCCTCACGTGCGACAAAGAGTTCACTCCAAAGTCACAAATAGCGGAGAACAAACGAAGAAATTATTGTAGGGTACGAAACCACCTCAAAGTTACCTTTTGCAATCAATTTTATGAGCTATCCCTATAAGTGTCACGAACAGCCCTAGAGTTCATACTAAAATAACACCTTAAGATACACATCAACCAAAACCCTAATGTCACCTAGATACTCCAATGTCACCACGAGTACCCATGGGCTTGATTATACGATATGCATCACACAATTTCAGATTCATCATGTTCAATCCAACACAAAGAACTTCAAAGAGTGCCCCAAAGTTTCTACCGGAGAGTCAAGACGAAAACGTGTGCCAACCCCTATGCATAGATTCCCAAGGTCACGGAACCCGCAAGTTGATCACCAAAACATACATCAAGTGGATCAATAGAACATTCCATTGTCACCACGGATATCCCATCGCAAGACATACATCAAGTGTTCTCAAATCCTTAAAGACTCAATCCGATAAGAACACTTCAAAGGGAAAACTCAATTCATCACAAGAAGATAGAGAGGGGAAAACTCCATATGATTCATCTATATCAATAAAGCTCACGATACATCAAGATCGTGCCATCTCAAGAACATGAGAGAGAGAGAGAGATCAAACACATAGCTACTGGTACATACCCTCAGCCCCGAGGGTGAACTACTCCCTCCTCGTCATGGAGACCGCCGGGATGATGAAGATGGCCTCCGGTGATGGTTTGCCCCTCCGGCAGGGTGCCGAAACGGGCTCCCGATTGGTTTTTCGTGGCTATAGAGGCTTGCGGCGGCGGAACTCCCGATCTAGGTTTCTTTCTGGGGTTACGGGATTTATAGGAATACTTGGCGTTGGAATCAAGTCCGGGGGACTCCCGAGGGGCCCACAAGCCAGGGGGGCGCGCCCTAGGGGGATGCGCCCCCTAGGCTTGTGGCGGCCTCGGGACTCCTCTCCGGTATCTTTTTGCTCTAGTATTTTTTATATTTTCCAAAAATATTCTCCGTAAATTTTCAGCCCATTCCGAGAACTTTTATTTCTGCACAAAAAATGACACCATGGTAGTTCCGCTGAAAATAGTGTCAGTCCGGGTTAGTTCTAATAAAATCATACCAAAATAATATAAAATTATTGTAAACATGGCATGAATACTTCATAAATTATATATACGTTGGAGATGTATCAGCATCCCCAAGCTTAATTCCTTCTCGTCCTCGAGTAGGTAAATGATAAAAGAAATAATTTATGAAGTGTGAATGCTAGCAAGTGCACAAGTTTGATCAATGATAATCCCAATCACTTTTTCTAGCATCAATATAAACCATAAACAGTAGCTCATCTCATAAAACTTCTCATGATCAAGTAACAAGCTATTCACATGTTAAAGTATAGACCAGAAAGTTTCTTGAAAACTAACAAACCATATTCCTAGTCATCGAACAATTGCAATTCATCTTATTTTCAGGAAGGGTCTATGTAAGAGCTTTGATTTAGCAAATTCCACATACTCAACTATCATATAGTCTTCCATGATTATTGACACTCAAAGCATATTTTTAGAACAAATAGCATCCATCGAACACAGAGAAAGATAGGGTCTTAATGTTTCGCCTCCCAACTTATTTATCATATAGATAATTGTCAACAATAATAATTCATGATCAAATATATTTGTTTGGATATATATGTCTAGATCATTCCCCAACATATGGCGCTTGCCAAGAGAAAAAGGCGAAATATAGGAAGTGGTGAAGATCACCATGACTCTTGCATAAAGGTAAGTACTAGAAAGTAAAAGATAGGCCCTTCGCAGAGGGAAGCAGAGGTTGTCATGCACTTTTTGTTTTTGGATGTGCAAACCCTTAATGCAAAGGAACGTCGCGTTGTATTGCCCTTTGTGATAGCAACCTTTATTATGCAGTCTGTCGCTTTTATTTCTTTACCATCACAAGTTCGTACAACGCTTATTTCCCTTCACTATAAAAGACCATACATATTTAGGAGCAATTTTTATTGCTTTTTGCACCGATGACAACTTACTTGAAGGATCTTACTCAATCCATAGGTAGGTATAGTGGACTCTCATGACAAAACTGGTTTAAGGGTGTTTGGATGTACAAGTAGTATTTCTACTTGGTGCGTAAGTTTTTGCTAGTATGAGGTGGAAGCAAGCACCACATGTTGGAGGATCCATAACAATATAACTTCTATACAAATATACCCAAACATAACTCATTAAGTTGTCTTCCTTGTCCAATTTTAACTAATTTTCTCGAGTTTGAAAATAATTAATGAGCACATGATCATAGAAGATGTCCAAGATAGTATATTTATATGTGGAATCTCTCTTCCTTCAATATTCTTTCATGAAATGTTCAAGTGACCAATGCGGTGTTTGCTAACTTTCAATAAATTTTACCACCTATACTTCTCATATGTGAATTCATTACTCACCATGGGATAAGTATATGAAGCATATTTAATTTCAGATTTATGATATTCAATTCATTCAACCATTTACTCATAGGATATAAGTGAAGCACGAGAGTGAATGACAAACTACTCCAAAAAGATATAAGTGAAGATCAATGAGTAGTCAAAAATTTAAATAACTATGTGAAGACTCTCTCATCTAAGAATTTCGGATCTTAAGTACTTTATTCAAACAGAAAAACAAAATAAAATGACATTCCAAGGATAGCACGTATCATGTGGACGAATAAAACTTTAGGCTCAACATAGGCTAACCGATAATTGTTGATGAAGAAAGGTGGATTGCGTAGCATCCCCAAGCTTAGATGCTTGAGACTTCTTGAAATATTTACTTGGGGTGCCTTGGGCATCCCCAAGCTTGAGCTTTTGTATCTCGTGCAATCCTCTCATACCACGGTTTCACCTATTCTCAAAAACTTCATCCACACAAAACTCAAAAAGAACTCGTGAGATAGGTTAGTACACATAAGAACAAATCAACACTTGGGTACTGACAAGACAAGTTGCACAATAATTTCAATCATCATCTACAGTTTACTATCATTTCCACGATTTATATCTACCTATATAGGCTATGGAAACTATCGGATAAGTAGATAATAAAACTGTGACAGCAATCTGTCCAAACAGAACAGTCTGTAGCAATCTATTAAACCAGTGTACTTCTGAAATTCGAAAAATTATTAAAGTTTAGGAAGTGCTAAATAATTTATATGACAATACTGTGTAAAAATTTCAGAAACTTTCCACCTTCCAGTAAAATATGAAAATTCAAATACTACAGCAAAAGTTTCTGTTTTTTACACAGCACACATCAAACATGCAATGCAAGCATCCTAAGGCAATTCTTGGAACTTTTTATTGAAGAACAAGATTATAAATAACACCTAACAGAGAAAAACAAAATAAAATGATGCTCCAAGCAAAACTCGTATTATGTAACGAATAAAAATATAGCTCCAAGTAAGATATACCGATAGTGTTGAAGACGAAAGAGGGGATGCCTTCCGGGGCATCCCCAAGCTTAGGCACGTGAGTCTTACTTGGATATTACCTTGGGGTGCCTTGTGAATCCCTAATCTTAGATTCTTGTCACTCCTTATTCTCCTCATATCGGTGTCTCACCCAAAACTTGAAAACGTCAATCACACAAAACTTAACGGAACTTTGTGAGAAGGGTTAGTGTAATAAAGATAGATCATTCACTTAGGTACTGTCAAGACAAGATTCATAATTGTTACCACATGATACCTACTGTATTCTACCATTCCCATAATTTATATTACTGAATATAAGCTATGGGAACACTAAAACAAGCAAACTATGCATGCAAAACAGAATCTGTCAAAAACAGAACAGTCTGTGAAGATCTGTAGTATAGCCATACTTCCCTGTCTCTACAAATTCTGAAAAATTAGTAAAACCAGAAGAATTTGTATATAAATACTGGGTAAAAATTTCAGATCATTATCACGCTCCAGTAAAAAATGAATATTCCTGTACTGGATTCAAAAGTTTCTGTTTTGGTTCAGCATCAATTCTACTCATCTTGTGAGTCATCCCAAAGGCTTTACTTGGCACTTTTTTGAAATAAAAGGCACAAAATATGATTAATACAGTAGCTTAATCATGTGAACATACAAAAACAGAAAGTAAAAGTGTTGGGTTGTCTCCCAACAAACACTTTTCTTGAATGCCATTTAGCAAGGCATGATGATTTCAATGACGCTCACATAGGAATAATAATTGAAACATGCAAAAAGAGCATCATGAATCTCATGACAAGCACATTTAAGTCTAACCCACTTCCTATGCATAGGTATTTTGTGAGCAAACAATTTATGGGAGCAAGAATCAACTAGCATAGGAAGGCAAAACAAGCATAACTTCAAAACTTTGAACACATAGAGAGGAAACTTGATATTATTGCAATTCCTACAAGAATATGTTCCTCCCTCATAATAATTTTTAGTAGCATCATGAAGGAATTTCACAACATAACTATCACATAAAGCATTATCTTCATGATCCACAAGCATAGAAAATTTGTCACTCTCCATATAAGCAATTTTCTTCTCATTCATAATAGTGGGAGCAAACTCAACGAAATAACTATCATGGGGTACTTGATAGACAAAACCACTTTGAATATTAAAATCATGATAACAAGTTTCATGGTTGTCATTACTCTTTATGGCATACATTTCATCACAATAATCATCGTACATAGGAGGCATGCTATCATCATAACAAATTTGCTCATGAAAACTTGGGGGACTAAAAATATCATCTTCATCAAACATAGCATCCCCAAGCTTGTGGGTTTGCATATCATTAGCATGATGGATATTCAGAGAATTCATACTAGAAATATTGCAATCATGCTCATCATTCAAGGAATTCTCATTAAGTATTTTCATAAATTCCTCCTCTACCAATTGAGCACAATTTTCCAAACCATCATTTTCATGAAATACATTAAAAAGACGAACCAATTGATGCAACTTAAACTCCATTTTTTTGTAGTTTTCTTTTATAAAACCAAACTAGTGAAAAACAAGAAACTAAAAGATTTTAATTGCAAGATCTAAAGATGTACCTTCAAGCACTCACCTCCCCGGCAACGGCGCCAGAAAAGAGCTTGATGTCTACTAGGCAACCTTCTTCTTGTAGACTCGTGTTGGGCCTCCAAGCGTAGAGTTTTGTAGGACAGTAGCGAATTTCCCTCAAGTGGATGACCTAAAGTTTATCAATCCGTGGGAGGCATAGGATGAAGATGGTCTCTCTCAAACAACCCTGCAACCAAATAACAAAGAGTCTCTTGTGTCCCCAACACACCCAATACAATAGTAAATTGTATAGGTGCACTAGTTCGGCGAAGAGATGGTGATACAAGTGTAATATGGCTAGTAGATATAGGTTTTTGTAATCTGAAAATATAAAAACAGCAAGGTAGCAAGTACCAAAAGTGAGCAAAAACGGTATTGCAATGCTTGGAAACAAGGCCTAGGGTCCATACTTTCACTAGTGCAAGTTCTCTCAACAATACTGACATAGTTGAATCATATGTAAATCCCTCACGTGCGACAAAGAGTTCACTCCAAAGTCACAAATAGCGGAGAACAAACGAAGAAATTATTGTAGGGTACGAAACCACCTCAAAGTTACCTTTTGCAATCAATTTTATGAGCTATCCCTATAAGTGTCACGAACAGCCCTAGAGTTCATACTAAAATAACACCTTAAGATACACATCAACCAAAACCCTAATGTCACCTAGATACTCCAATGTCACCACGAGTACCCATGGGCTTGATTATACGATATGCATCACACAATTTCAGATTCATCATGTTCAATCCAACACAAAGAACTTCAAAGAGTGCCCCAAAGTTTCTACCGGAGAGTCAAGACGAAAACGTGTGCCAACCCCTATGCATAGATTCCCAAGGTCACGGAACCCGCAAGTTGATCACCAAAACATACATCAAGTGGATCAATAGAACATTCCATTGTCACCACGGATATCCCATCGCAAGACATACATCAAGTGTTCTCAAATCCTTAAAGACTCAATCCGATAAGAAAACTTCAAAGGGAAAACTCAATTCATCACAAGAAGATAGAGAGGGGAAAACTCCATATGATTCATCTATATCAATAAAGCTCACGATACATCAAGATCGTGCCATCTCAAGAACATGAGAGAGAGAGAGATCAAACACATAGCTACTGGTACATACCCTCAGCCCCGAGGGTGAACTACTCCCTGCTCGTCATGGAGACCGCCGGGATGATGAAGATGGCCTCCGGTGATGGTTTCCCCCTCCGGCAGGGTGCCGGAACGGGCTCCCGGTTGGTTTTTCGTGGCTATAGAGGCTTGCGGCGGCGGAACTCCCGATCTAGGTTTCTTTCTGGGGGTTACGGGATTTATAGGAATACTTGGCGTTGGAATCAAGTCAGGGGGACTCCCGAGGGGCCCACAAGCCAGGGGGGCGCGCCCTAGGGGGATGCGCCCCCTAGGCATGTGGCGGCCTCGGGACTCCTCTCCGGTATCTTTTTGCTCTAGTATTTTTTATATTTTCCAAAAATATTCTCCGTAAATTTTCAGCCCATTCCGAGAACTTTTATTTCTGCACAAAAAATGACACCATGGTAGTTCTGCTGAAAATAGTGTCAGTCCGGGTTAGTTCTAATAAAATCATACCAAAATCATATAAAATTATTGTAAACATGGCATGAATACTTCATAAATTATAGATATGTTGGAGATGTATCAGCATCCCCAAGCTTAATTCCTTCTCGTCCTCGAGTAGGTAAATGATAAAAGAAATAATTTATGAAGTGTGAATGCTAGCAAGTGCACAAGTTTGATCAATGATAATCCCAATCACTTTTTCTAGCATCAATATAAACCATAAACAGTAGCTCATCTCATAAAACTTCTCATGATCAAGTAACAAGCTATTCACATGTTAAAGTATAGACCAGAAAGTTTCTTGAAAACTAACAAACCATATTCCTAGTCATCGAACAATTGCAATTCATCTTATTTTCAGGAAGGGTCTATGTAAGAGCTTTGATTTAGCAAATTCCACATACTCAACTATCATATAGTCTTCCATGATTATTGACACTCAAAGCATATTTTTAGAACAAATAGCATCCATCGAACACAGAGAAAGATAGGGGCTTAATGTTTCGCCTCCCAACTTATTTATCATATAGATAATTGTCAACAATAATAATTCATGATCAAATATATTTGTTTGGATATATATGTCTAGATCATTCCCCAACATATGACGCTTGCCAAGAGAAAAAGGCGAAATATAGGAAGTGGTGAAGATCACCATGACTCTTGCATAAAGATAAGCACTAGAAAGTAAAAGATAGGCCCTTCGCAGAGGGAAGCAGAGGTTGTCATGCACTTTTTGTTTTTGGATGTGCAAACCCTTAATGCAAAGGAACGTCGCGTTGTATTGCCCTTTGTGATAGCAACCTTTATTATGCAGTCTGTCGCTTTTATTTCTTTACCATCACAAGTTCGTACAACGCTTATTTCCCTTCACTATAAAAGACCATACATATTTAGGAGCAATTTTTATTGCTTTTTGCACCGATGACAACTTACTTGAAGGATCTTACTCAATCCATAGGTAGGTATAGTGGACTCTCATGACAAAACTGGTTTAAGGGTGTTTGGATGTACAAGTAGTATTTCTACTTGGTGCGTAAGTTTTGGCTAGTATGAGGTGGAAGCAAGCACCACATGTTGGAGGATCCATAACAATATAACTTCTATACAAATATACCCAAACATAACTCATTAAGTTGTCTTCCTTGTCCAATTTTAACTAATTTTCTCGAGTTTGAAAATAATTAATGAGCACACAATCATAGAAGATGTCCAAGATAGTATATTTATATGTGGAATCTCTCTTCCTTCAATATTCTTTCATGAATTGTTCAAGTGACCAATGCGGTGTTTGCTAACTTTCAATAAATTTTACCACCTATACTTCTCATATGTGAAGTCATTACTCACCATGGGATAAGTATATGAAGCATATTTAATTTCAGATTTATGATATTCAATTCATTCAACCATTTACTCATAGGATATAAGTGAAGCACGAGAGTGAATGACAAACTACTCCAAAAAGATATAAGTGAAGATCAATGAGTAGTCAAAAATTTAAATAACTATGTGAAGACTCTCTCATCTAAGAATTTCGGATCTTAAGTACTTTATTCAAACAGAAAAACAAAATAAAATGACATTCCAAGGATAGCACGTATCATGTGGACGAATAAAACTTTAGGCTCAACATAGGCTAACCGATAATTGTTGATGAAGAAAGGTGGGATGCGTAGCATCCCCAAGCTTAGATGCTTGAGACTTCTTGAAATATTTACTTGGGGTGCCTTGGGCATCCCCAAGCTTGAGCTTTTGTATCTCGTTCAATCCTCTCATACCACGGTTTCACCTATTCTCAAAAACTTCATCCACACAAAACTCAAAAAGAACTCGTGAGATAGGTTAGTACACATAAGAACAAATCAACACTTGGGTACTGACAAGACAAGTTGCACAATAATTTCAATCATCATCTACAGTTTACTATCATTTCCATGATTTATATCTACCTATATAGGCTATGGAAACTATCAGATAAGTAGATAATAAAACTGTGACAGCAATCTGTCCAAACAGAACAGTCTGTAGCAATCTATTAAACCAGTGTACTTCTGAAATTCGAAATATTATTAAAGTTTAGGAAGTGCTAAATAATTTATATGAAAATACTGTGTAAAAATTTCAGAAACTTTCCACCTTCCAGTAAAATATGAAAATTCAAATACTACAGCAAAAGTTTCTGTTTTTTACACAGCACACATCAAACATGCAATGCAAGCATCCTAAGGCAATTCTTGGAACTTTTTATTGAAGAACAAGATTATAAATAACACCTAACAGAGAAAAACAAAATAAAATGATGCTCCAAGCAAAACTCGTATTATGTAACGAATAAAAATATAGCTCCAAGTAAGATATACCGATAGTGTTGAAGACGAAAGAGGGGATGCCTTCCGGGGCATCCCCAAGCTTAGGCACTTGAGTCTTACTTGGATATTACCTTGGGGTGCCTTGGGAATCCCTAATCTTAGATTCTTGTCACTCCTTATTCTCCTCATATCGGTGTCTCACCCAAAACTTGAAAACGTCAATCACACAAAACTTAACAGAACTTAGTGAGAAGGGTTAGTGTAATAAAGATAGATCATTCACTTAGGTACTGTCAAGACAAGATTCATAACTGTTACCACATGATACCTACTGTATTCTACCATTCCCATAATTTATATTACTAAATATAAGCTATGGGAACACTAAAACAAGCAAACTATGCATGCAAAACAGAATCTGTCAAAAACAGAACAGTCTGTGAAGATCTGTAGTATAGCCATACTTCCCTGTCTCTACAAATTCTGAAAAATTAGTAAAACTAGAAGAATTTGTATATAAAGACTGGGTAAAAATTTCAGATCATTATCACGCTCCAGTAAAAAATGAATATTCCTGTACTGGATTCAAAAGTTTCTATTTTGGTTCAGCATCAATTCTACTCATCTTGTGAGTCATCCCAAAGGCTTTACTTGGCACTTTATTGAAATAAAAGGCACAAAACATGATTAATACAGTAGCTTAATCATGTGAACACACAAAAACAGAAAGTAAAAGTGTTGGGTTGTCTCCCAACAAACACTTTTCTTGAATGCCGTTTAGCAAGGCATGATGATTTCAATGACGCTCACATAGGAATAATAATTGAAACATGCAAAAAGAACATCATGAATCTCATGACAAGCACATTTAAGTCTAACCCACTTCCTATGCATAGGTATTTTGTGAGCAAACAATTTATGGGAGCAAGAATCAACTAGCCTAGGAAGGCAAAATAAGCATAACTTCAAAACTTTGAACACATAGAGAGGAAACTTGATATTATTGCAATTCCTACAAGAATATGTTCCTCCCTCATAATAATTTTTAGTAGCATCATGAAGGAATTTCACAACATAACTATCACATAAAGCATTATCTTCATGATCCACAAGCATAGAAAATTTGTCACTCTCCATATAAGCAATTTTCTTCTCATTCATAATAGTGGGAGCAAACTCAACGAAATAACTATCATGGGGTACTTGATAGACAAAACCACTTTGAATATTAAAATCATGATAACAAGTTTCATGGTTGTCATTACTCTTTATGGCATACATTTCATCACAATAATCATCATACATAGGAGGCATGCTATCATCATAACAAATTTGCTCATGAAAACTTGGGGGACTAAAAATATCATCTTCATCAAACATAGCATCCCCAAGCTTGTGGGTTTGCATATCATTAGCATGATGGATATTCAGAGAATTCATACTAGCAATATTGCAATCATGCTCATCATTCAAGGAATTCTCATTAAGTATTTTCATAAATTCCTCCTCTACCAATTGAGCACAATTTTCCAAACCATCATTTTCACGAAAGACATTAAAAAGACGAACCAATTGATGCAACTTAAACTCCATTTTTTTGTAGTTTTCTTTTATAAAACCAAACTAGTGAAAAACAAGAAACTAAAAGATTTTAATTGCAAGATCTAAAGATGTACCTTCAAGCACTCACCTCCCCGGCAACGACGCCAGAAAAGAGCTTGATGTCTACTAGGCAACCTTCTTCTTGTAGACTCGTGTTGGGCCTCCAAGCGTAGAGTTTTGTAGGACAATAGCGAATTTCCCTCAAGTGGATGACCTAAAGTTTATCAATCCGTGGGAGGCATAGGATGAAGATGGTCTCTCTCAAACAACCCTGCAACCAAATAACAAAGAGTCTCTTGTGTCCCCAACACACCCAATACAATAGTAAATTGTATAGGTGCACTAGTTCGGCGAAGAGATGGTGATACAAGTGTAATATGGACAGTAGATATAGGTTTTTGTAATCTGAAAATATAAAAACAGCAAGGTAGCAAGTAACAAAAGTGAGCAAAAACGGTATTGCAATGCTTGGAAACAAGGCCTAGGGTCCATACTTTCACTAGTGCAAGTTCTCTCAACAATACTGACATAGTTGAATCATATGTAAATCCCTCACGTGCGACAAAGAGTTCACTCCAAAGTCACAAATAGCGGAGAACAAACGAAGAAATTATTGTAGGGTACGAAACCACCTCAAAGTTACCTTTTGCAATCAATCTTATGAGCTATCCCTATAAGTGTCACGAACAGCCCTAGAGTTCATACTAAAATAACACCTTAAGATACACATCAACCAAAACCCTAATGTCACCTAGATACTCCAATGTCACCACGAGTACCCATGGGCTTGATTATACGATATGCATCACACAATTTCAGATTCATCATGTTCAATCCAACAGAAAGAACTTCAAAGAGTGCCCCAAAGTTTCTACCGGAGAGTCAAGACGAAAACGTGTGCCAACCCCTATGCATAGATTCCCAAGGTCACGGAACCCGCAAGTTGATCACCAAAACATACATCAAGTGGATCAATAGAACATTCCATTGTCACCACGGATATCCCATCGCAAGACATACATCAAGTGTTCTCAAATCCTTAAAGACTCAATCCGATAAGAAAACTTCAAAGGGAAAACTCAATTCATCACAAGAAGATAGAGAGGGGAAAACTCCATATGATTCATCTATATCAATAAAGCTCACGATACATCAAGATCGTGCCATCTCAAGAACATGAGAGAGAGAGATCAAACACATAGCTACTGGTACATACCCTCAGCCCCGAGGGTGAACTACTCCCTGCTCGTCATGGAGACCGCCGGGATGATGAAGATGGCCTCCGGTGATGGTTTCCCCCTCCGACAGGGTGCCGGAACGGGCTCCCGATTGGTTTTTCGTGGCTATAGAGGCTTGCGGCGGCGGAACTCCCGATCTAGGTTTCTTTCTGGGGGTTACGGGATTTATAGGAATACTTGGCGTTGGAATCAAGTCAGGGGGACTCCCGAGGGGCCCACAAGCCAAGGGGGCGTGCCCTAGGGGGATTTGCCCCCTAGTCTTGTGGCGGCCTCGGGACTCCTCTCCGGTATCTTTTTGCTCTAGTATTTTTTATATTTTCCAAAAATATTCTCCGTAAATTTTCAGCCCATTCCGAGAACTTTTATTTCTGCACAAAAAATGACACCATGGTAGTTCTGCTGAAAATAGTGTCAGTCCGGGTTAGTTCTAATAAAATCACACCAAAATCATATAAAATTATTGTAAACATGGCATGAATACTTCATAAATTATAGATACGTTGGAGATGTATCAGCATCCCCAAGCTTAATTCCTTCTCGTCCTCGAGTAGGTAAATGATAAAAGAAATAATTTATGAAGTGTGAATGCTAGCAAGTGCACAAGTTTGATCAATGATAATCCCAATCACTTTTTCTAGCATCAATATAAACCATAAACAGTAGCTCATCTCATAAAACTTCTCATGATCAAGTAACAAGCTATTCACATGTTAAAGTATAGACCAGAAAGTTTCTTGAAAACTAACAAACCATATTCCTAGTCATCGAACAATTGCAATTCATCTTATTTTCAGGAAGGGTCTATGTAAGAGCTTTGATTTAGCAAATTCCACATACTCAACTATCATATAGTCTTCCATGATTATTGACACTCAAAGCATATTTTTAGAACAAATAGCATCCATCGAACACAGAGAAAGATAGGGGCTTAATGTTTCGCCTCCCAACTTATTTATCATATAGATAATTGTCAACAATAATAATTCATGATCAAATATATTTGTTTGGATATATATGTCTAGATCATTCCCCAACATATGACGCTTGCAAAGAGAAAAAGGCGAAATATAGGAAGTGGTGAAGATCACCATGACTCTTGCATAAAGGTAAGCACTAGAAAGTAAAAGATAGGCCCTTCGCAGAGGGAAGCAGAGGTTGTCATGCACTTTTTGTTTTTGGATGTGCAAACCCTTAATGCAAAGGAACGTCGCGTTGTATTGCCCTTTGTGATAGCAACCTTTATTATGTAGTCTGTCGCTTTTATTTCTTTACCATCACAAGTTCGTACAACGCTTATTTCCCTTCACTATAAAAGACCATACATATTTAGGAGCAATTTTTATTGCTTTTTGCACCGATGACAACTTACTTGAAGGATCTTACTCAATCCATAGGTAGGTATAGTGGACTCTCATGACAAAACTGGTTTAAGGGTGTTTGGATGTACAAGTAGTATTTCTACTTGGTGCGTAAGTTTTGGCTAGTATGAGGTGGAAGCAAGCACCACATGTTGGAGGATCCATAACAATATAACTTCTATACAAATATACCCAAACATAACTCATTAAGTTGTCTTCCTTGTCCAATTTTAACTAATTTTCTCGAGTTTGAAAATAATTAATGAGCACACAATCATAGAAGATGTCCAAGATAGTATATTTATATGTGGAATCTCTCTTCCTTCAATATTCTTTCATGAATTGTTCAAGTGACCAATGCGGTGCTTGCTAACTTTCAATAAATTTTACCACCTATACTTCTCATATGTGAAGTCATTACTCACCATGGGATAAGTATATCAAGCATATTTAATTTCATATTTATGATATTCAATTCATTCAACCATTTACTCATAGGATATAAATGAAGCACGAGAGTGAATGACAAACTACTCCAAAAAGATATAAGTGAAGATCAATGAGTAGTCAAAAATTTAAATAACTATGTGAAGACTCTCTCATCTAAGAATTTTGGATCTTAAGTACTTTATTCAAACAGAAAAACAAAATAAAATGACATTCCAAGGATAGCACGTATCATGTGGACGAATAAAACTTTAGGCTCAACATAGGCTAACCGATAATTGTTGATGAAGAAAGGTGGGATGCGTAGCATCCCCAAGCTTAGATGCTTGAGACTTCTTGAAATATTTACTTGGGGTGCCTTGGGCATCCCCAAGCTTGAGCTTTTGTATCTCGTTCAATCCTCTCATACCACGGTTTCACCTATTCTCAAAAACTTCATCCACACAAAACTCAAAAAGAACTCGTGAGATAGGTTAGTACACATAAGAACAAATCAACACTTGGGTACTGACAAGACAAGTTGCACAATAATTTCAATCATCATCTACAGTTTACTATCATTTCCACAATTTATATCTACCTATATAGGCTATGGAAACTATCGGATAAGTAGATAATAAAACTGTGACAGCAATCTGTCCAAACAGAACAGTCTGTAGCAATCTATTAAACCAGTGTACTTCTGAAATTCGAAAAATTATTAAAGTTTAGGAAGTGCTAAATAATTTATATGACAATACTGTGTAAAAATTTCAGAAACTTTCCACCTTCCAGTAAAATATGAAAATTCAAATACTACAGCAAAAGTTTCTGTTTTTTACACAGCACACATCAAACATGCAATGCAAGCATCCTAAGGCAATTCTTGGAAATTTTTATTGAAGAACAAGATTATAAATAACACCTAACAGAGAAAAACAAAATAAAATGATGCTCCAAGCAAAACTCGTATTATGTAACGAATAAAAATATAGCTCCAAGTAAGATATACCGATAGTGTTGAAGACGAAAGAGGGGATGCCTTCCGGGGCATCCCCAAGCTTAGGCACTTGAGTCTTACTTGGATATTACCTTGGGGTGCCTTGGGAATCCCTAATCTTAGATTCTTTTCACTCCTTATTCTCCTCATATCGGTGTCTCACCCAAAACTTGAAAACGTCAATCACACAAAACTTAACAGAACTTTGTGAGAAGGGTTAGTGTAATAAAGATAGATCATTCACTTAGGTACTGTCAAGACAAGATTCATAATTGTTATCACATGACACCTACTGTATTCTACCATTCCCATAATTTATATTACTGAATATAAGCTATGGGAACACTAAAACAAGCAAACTATGCATGCAAAACAGAATCTGTCAAAAACAGAACAGTCTGTGAAGATCTGTAGTATAGCCAAACTTCCCTGTCTCTACAAATTCTGAAAAATTAGTAAAACAATAAGAATTTGTATATAAAGACTGGGTAAAAAATTCAGATCATTATCACGCTCCAGTAAAAAATGAATATTCCTGTACTGGATTCAAAAGTTTCTGTTTTGGTTCAGCATCAATTCTACTCATCTTGTGAGTCATCCCAAAGGCTTTACTTGGCACTTTATTGAAATAAAAGGCACAAAACATGATTAATACAGTAGCTTAATCATGTGAACACACAAAAACAGAAAGTAAAAGTGTTGGGTTGTCTCCCAACAAACACTTTTCTTGAATGCCGTTTAGCAAGGCATGATGATTTCAATGACGCTCACATAGGAATAATAATTGAAACATGCAAAAAGAGCATCATGAATCTCATGACAAGCACATTTAAGTCTAACCCACTTCCTATGCATAGGTATTTTGTGAGCAAACAATTTATGGGAGCAAGAATCAACTAGCATAGGAAGGCAAAACAATCATAACTTCAAAACTTTGAACACATAGAGAGGAAACTTGATATTATTGCAATTCCTACAAGAATATGTTCCTCCCTCATAATAATTTTCAGTAGCATCATGAAGGAATTTCACAACATAACTATCACATAAAGCATTATCTTCATGATCCACAAGCATAGAAAATTTGTCACTCTCCACATAAGCAATTTTCTTCTCATTCATAATAGTGGGAGCAAACTCAACGAAATAACTATCATGGGGTACTTGATAGGCAAAACCACTTTGAATATTAAAATCATGATAACAAGTTTCATGGTTGTCATTACTCTTTATGGAATACATTTCATCACAATAATCATCATACATAGGAGGCATGCTATCATCATAACAAATTTGCTCATGAAAACTTGGGGGACTAAAAATATCATCTTCATCAAACATAGCATCCCCAAGCTTGTGGGTTTGCATATCATTAGCATGATGGATATTCAGAGAATTCATACTAGCAATATTGCAATCATGCTCATCATTCAAGGAATTCTCATTAAGTATTTTCATAAATTCCTCCTCTACCAATTGAGCACAGATTTCCAAACCATCATTTTCACGAAAGACATTAAAAAGACGAACCAATTGATGCAACTTAAACTCCATTTTTTTGTAGTTTTCTTTTATAAAACTAAACTAGTGAAAAACAAGAAACTAAAAGATTTTAATTGCAAGATCTAAATATATAGCTTCAAGCACTCACCTCCCCGGCAACGGCGCCAGAAAAGAGCTTGATGTCTACTAGGCAACCTTCTTCTTGTAGACTCGTGTTGGGCCTCCAAGCGTAGAGTTTTGTAGGACAGTAGCGAATTTCCCTCAAGTGGATGACCTAAAGTTTATCAATCCGTGGGAGGCATAGGATGAAGATGGTCTCTCTCAAACAACCCTGCAACCAAATAACAAAGAGTCTCTTGTGTCCCCAACACACCCAATACAATAGTAAATTGTATAGGTGCACTAGTTCGGCGAAGAGATGGTGATACAAGTGTAATATAGATAGTAGATATAGGTTTTTGTAATCTGAAAATATAAAAACAGCAAGGTAGCAAGTAACAAAAGTGAGCAAAAACGGTATTGCAATGCTTGAAAACAAGGCCTAGGGTCCATACTTTCACTAGTGCAAGTTCTCTCAACAATACTGACATAGTTGAATCATATGTAAATCCCTCACGTGCGACAAAGAGTTCACTCCAAAGTCACAAATAGCGGAGAACAAACGAAGAAATTATTGTAGGGTACGAAACCACCTCAAAGTTACCTTTTCCGATCAATCTTATGAGCTATCCCTATAAGTGTCACGAACAGCCCTAGAGTTCATACTAAACTAACACCTTAAGATACACATCAACCAAAACCCTAATGTCACCTAGATACTCCAATGTCACCACGAGTACCCATGGGCTTGATTATACGATATGCATCACACAATTTCAGATTCATCATGTTCAATCCAACACAAAGAACTTCAAAGAGTGCCCCAAAGTTTCTACCGGAGAGTCAAGACGAAAACGTGTGCCAACCCCTATGCATAGATTCCCAAGGTCACGGAACCCGCAAGTTGATCACCAAAACATACATCAAGTGGATCAATAGAACATCCCATTGTCACCACGGATATCCCATCGCAAGAAATACATCAAGTGTTCTCAAATCCTTAAAGACTCAATCCGATAAGAAAACTTCAAAGGGAAAACTCAATTCATCACAAGAAGATAGAGAGGGGAAAACTCCATGTGATTCATCTATATCAATAAAGCTTGAGATACATCAAGATCGTGCCATCTCAAGAACACGAGAGAGAGAGATCAAACACATAGCTACTGGTACATACCCTCAGCCCCGAGGGTGAACTACTCCATCCTCGTCATGGAGACCGCCGGGATGATGAAGATGGCCTCCGGTGATGGTTTCCCCCTCCGGCAGCGTGCCGGAACGGGCTCCCGATTTGTTTTTCGTGGCTATAGAGGCTTGCGGCGACGGAACTCCCGATCTAGGTTTCTTTCTGGGGGTTACGGGATTTATAGGAATACTTGGCATTGGAATCAAGTCAGGGGGACTCCCGAGGGGCCCACAAGCCAGGGGGCGCGCATCCCCCTAGGCTTGTGGTGGCCTCGGGACTCCTCTCCAGTATCTTTTTGCTCCAGTATTTTTTATATTTTCCAAAAATATTCTCCGTAAATTTTCAGCTCATTCCGAGAACTTTTATTTCTGCACAAAAAATGACACCATGGTAGTTCTGCTGAAAACATCGTCAGTCCGGGTTAGTTCTATTAAAATCATACCAAAATCATATAAAATTATTGTAAACATGGCATGAATACTTCATAAATTATAGATACGTTGGAGACGTATCAAGAGGGAAGTGGATTGGAGGAAGAGGAGCAGCGGCAAGGCAGATGAGTTGTGGCAAAGATTCGGGTGAGAAGCGCTCGATAATGATAAAAAGGGAGGCGAGAGGAGGGAGGAGAGTCGTTTATAATGCCCCTTGAGGTCACCACTAAATTTTTAGCAAGGTGTCCAGTCAATGGTGTGTCATCCCTCATGGGCCGAACTTGGCAACCGATCTATGATGGCGATCTATCAGTGGTATGGCCACCTAAGCAAAAGGGTGAACTACAATCATTGGCCAGTCATCTAGTGGTCCGTCGGTGTTGAGTAACCTACATAGCCATCGATGTTTCAGTATACTTATTGATCGTTGTTATCTTGTCAGTGCGACTGTCACCATTGAAAAATGGTCACTAACCAGTTAGTGTTGATGCGTCAACCGTAACGTTATTTGTAATAGTGATCCTTCTCAACAGTCAAAAGTACATCTAGATAGTAGTTTGCCAAATGTGGAAAGTTATGTCGTGTATGGACTAATGGTATGAGAAAATAGACAAGCAACCATTAAATATGGACAAGTATATTTTTATGAACAAAGAACAAATGAGCAATAAAGCATGTGCAAATTATGAAACAAGTGAAAAAAATATTTTTTTAGTTTTCCTAACTTGGTACCTAATTAAACTATATGATATACTGAACATTGTTGCGGAGTCGGTCGCAGTATATTTCAATATAATTTGGTTTTTGAAACATGAATATATGAATACTTGCTATATGAATTAAACCTAAAAATAATATCATATATTGTATTTGATCATTGTATATTTTAAAAATAGCTATGAATAATATGAGAAGAATAATATAGTGAAAAAAATTTCCCAAGCGTGTTGTGGTGGTCTTTTGATAAGATGACACTAGTAGAAAACATGGCTTTGGTTGAGGCCAGGATAAGGGCATTAATCTCGGTTCACTTACGAACCGGGACCAAAGGGTGCATCAGTCCCGGTTCGTGAGGCCAGGGCGCCGGCCGGGTCTCGGGGGCCATTGGTCCCGGTTCGTCTGACACTTTTGGTCCCGGTTCGTCTGACACTTTTGGTCCCGGTTCTAGACACGAACCGGGACCAATGGGCCTCGCTCCTGGCCCAGCACCTTTAGTCCCGGTTGGTGGCTCGAACCGGGACCAAAGGTCAGTCTTCTGTCCCGGTTCTAGCCACCAACCGGGACTAAAGATAAGCCTATATATACCCCCACCCCTGCCCTCTCACTCTGTTTTTTGGCCGGCCGGTGTGTGCAGGTGTGTGTTGCTCTAGCTCTCACCTCCTATGCACATGAGGTGTTCGATGAAATGCCCGAGCCACACTTAAGCTTTCTCCTCTCCAAGATCGACCTCCAAGCTCCATTTTCCTCAAGATTTGTCTAGGTTTGGCGGTTCATCCTGTCCCGTCCCCGTCCTCACTGCCGTCGATCGCCCGCGCCGATCTCGTCGCCGGCACCACCGTGGTGAGCCTCTTGTTCTTATATTCTTTCTAAAAGAAAAAAAATATTACTTGTATGATTTAGATAGATACTTGTACAATTTTCTTACTTTTTTATTGTTTGTTATTATATAGTGCCATGGTTTTGGTATCCGCCCCCGTCGGCCCTCGTCCTCTCTATGATTTGGATGTGGTATATTATCTTTTATAACTATTTGTTTCATTTAGTGTTTATGACAATTATGCCGACCAACATGACATAGATGTTTTTATCTAGGAGGTATGTGAACCGGAAATTCGAACCGACCCTCTTGTCGAGAGGTTAAATTTAGTTGAAAAAGAAAACAATTACTTGAAGAAAAAATTGAAAAGAATTGAGGAGGAGAAGATGGAATTGGAGTTGCATGTTGCTGATGTCGTCGAAGATCACAAGATCAAGATGGATGCAATGCGCTTGAAGATTAGAAAGATTAGAAAATATGCCATTCATACCGAGGCTTGGTATCATTATGCTGTTGGATCAATTGGTACCTTAGTTGCGGTTATGATTGCATTTGTTGTTGCATTTAAATGTTTTACATAGTTTCAATGTATGGTTTAATTAGATGCTCTAGATAGCTATATGTTGTTCAATGAGAACTATGTATGAACTTTATGTATTTATTTTGGTCACTACTGTACTTTGGTTTTAATGTGATGATGAACTTCTATTAATTTTGTCACTTCTCTATTCATGATGTTCTGTAATGGTTTTTGATACGCTTAATTATATAATGCACGCCGATGAACCGGCAATGGATGTACGGTGACCGATGCACCTCCGAGTACATTAAGGGCCAGCATAATTTTCTCGAAGTGGCTGAGGCAAACAAGCAGAATGGTTTTATGTATTGTCCATGTACTATCTGTGGAAATACAAAGGATTACTCTAACTCGAAAACCCTTCACGTCCACCTGCTTGAGAAGGGTTTCATGCCACACTATAATGTTTGGACCAAGCACGGAGAAAGAGGGGTTATGATGGAAGACAACGAAGAAGAAGAGGATGATGACAACTATCCACCCGCTGAATACGGTGATGCTGCAATGGAGGAAGCTGAAGATCAAGAGGAACCAGATGATGTGCGCGATGATGATCTTCGTCGGGTCATTGTTGATGCAAAGAGACAATGCCAAAGTGAAAGGAGAAGTTGAAGTTTGATCGCATGTTAGAGGATCACAAAAAAGGGTTGTACCCAAATTGCGAAGATGACAACACAAGGCTCGGTACCACACTGGAATTTCTGCAATGGAAGGCAGACAATGGTGTATCTGACAAGGGATTTGGTTCGCTACTGAAAATAATGAAGAAGAAGCTTCCAAAGAATAACGAATTGCCCGACAGTACGTACGAAGCAAAGAAGATTCTATGCCCTCTAGGATTGGAGGCGCAGAAGATACATGCATGCCCTAATGAGTGCATCCTCTACCGCGGTGCGTACAAGGATTTGAACGCATGCCCGGTATGATGTGCATTGCCGTATAAGATCAGACGAGATGACCCTGGTGATGTTGAGGGCCAGCGCAACGGGAAGAGGGGTCCTGCCAAGGTGATGTGGTATGCTCCTATAATACCACGGTTGAAACATTTGTTCAGAAACAAAGAGCATGCCAAGTTGATGCGATGGCACAAGGAAGACCGTAAGAAAGACGGGAAGTTGAGAGCACCCACTGATGGGTCGCAGTCGAGAAAGATCGAGAGAAAGTGGGGGGACTTTACAGGTGACCCAAGGAACGTATGGTTTGGTTTAAGTGTAGATGGAGTTAGTCCTTTTGGGGAGCAGAGCAGCAAGCATATCACATGGCCTATGACTCTATGTATGTATAACCTTCCTCCTTGGTTGTGCATGAAGTGGAAGTTCATTATGATGCCAGTGCTCATCCAAGGCCCTAAGCAACCCGGCAATGACATTGATGTGTACCTAAGGCCATTAGTTGATGAACTTTTACAATTGTGGAATAAAAAAGGTGTACGTGTGTGGGATGAGAACGAACAGGAGGAATTTGACCTATATGCATTGCTGTTTGTAACGATCAATGATTGGCCTGCTCTCAGTAACCTTTCAGGACAGACAAACAAGGGATACCACACATGCACGCACTGTTTAGATGACACCGAAAGTATATATTTGGACAAATGCAGGAAGAATGTGTACCTGGGGCATCATCGATTTCTTCCGACCAACCAACAATGTCGAAAGAAAGGAAAGCATTTCAAAGGTGAGGCAGATCACCGGAAGAAGCCCGCCCTCCATACTGTTGATCACATACTTGATATGGTCAATGATTTACAAGTAATCTTTGGAAAGGGTCCTGGCGGACTATCTGTTCCAAATGACGCTGAGGGACGCGCACCCATGTGGAAGAAGAAATCTATATTTTGGGACCTACCCTATTGGAAAGACCTAGAGGTCCGCTCTGCAATCGACGTGATGCACATGACGAAGAATCTTTGCGTGAACCTGCTAGGCTTCTTGGGAGTGTATGGGAAGACAAAAGATACACCGGAGGCATGGGAGGACTAGCAACGTGTGCACAAAAAAGACGACATGCATCCAAAGCAGTTTGAACGTCCTGCCAGCTACGCTCTTACCATAGAAGAGAAGGAAATCTTCTTTGAATGCCTGCTCAGTATGAAGGTCCCGTCTGGCTTCTCGTCGAATATAAAGGGAATAATAAATATGGCAGAGAAAAAGTTCCAGAACCTAAAGTCTCATGACTGCCTCGTGATTATGACGTAACTGCTTCTGGTTGCATTGAGGGGGCTTCTATCGGAAAACGTTCGATTAGCCATTGTGAAGCTATGTGCATTCCTCAATGCAATCTCTCAGAAGGTAATCGATCCAGAAATCCTACCAAGGTTATGGAATGATTTGGTGCAATGTCTTGTCAGTTTCGAGTTGGTGTTCCCACCATCCTTCTTCAATATCATGACGCACGTCCTAGTTCATCTAGTCGACGATATAGCCATTCTGGGTCCTGTATTTCTACACAATATGTTCCCCTTTGAGAGGTTCATCGGAGTATTAATTAAAGAAATATGTTCGTAACAGTGCTAGGCCAGAAGGAAGCATCTCCGCGGGCCATCAAATAGAGGAGGTCAATGGGTTTTGTGTTGACTTCATTCCTGACCTTAAGCCGATTGGTCTCCCTCAATCGCGGTATGAGGGAAGACTGACTGGAAAAGCCATGCTAGGACCGGACTCAATAATATGTAGGGATGGGCATTCTTGGTCTCAAGCACACTACACAGTTCTACAGAATTCTACCTTGGTGACCCCGTATGTCAATGAACACAAGAATATTCTGCGCTCCAAACACCCGGAGCAGTGTGACGATTGGATTACATGTGAACACATCAGGACTTTGGGCAGTTGGTTGCAAACACATCTCATGGGTAACACCATTGTTGCAGATGAGTTGTACTCATTGGCCAGGGGACCATCTTCGACTGTATTGACTTACAAAGGGTACGAAATAAATGGGAATACATTTTACACGATCGCCCAAGATCAAAAGAGCACCAACCAAAACAGTGGTGTCCGCTTTGATGCAGCAACCAATAGGGGAAAGGACACATATTATGGTTACATAGTGGACATATAGGAACTTGACTATGGACATGATTTTAAGGTCCCTTTGTTTCGGTGCAAATGGGTCAATCTGTCAGGAGGCGGGGTACAGGTAGACCCGCAGTACAGAATGACAACAGTGGATCTGAACAATCTTGGGTACACAGATGTACCATTCATCCTAGCCAATGATGTGGCGCAGGTTTTCTATGTGAAGGACATGTCTACCAAACCGAGAAAAAGAAAAGATAAGGAAGCGAATACATCATACGATGAGCCAAAGCGCCACATAGTTCTTTCAGGGAAAAGAGATATCGTGGGAGTGGAGGGCAAGATAGACATGTCTGAAGATTATGAAAAGTTTCATGAAATTCCTACCTTCAAAGTGAAGGCTGACCCAAGCACCCTGTTAAACGATGAAGATTATCCATGGTTACGGCGCAATAAGCAAGGAACACACGCGAAAAAAAGTGAAGACTTTCTCTCCACAACTATTCTGATGATGGCTTTGATCTAGAATATCACTGCAGTTACATGTCAAGAAATGAAATGCCTTTTGTAACAGATGAGTTTTCGTCTGAAACCCTGATACTTCGAAATAGATTATCCATTTTGTACACGAAGTGCATGCAGTTTTTGCCGTAACCCTCTCAATTTTTTAGCTAATGCTATGTGGGTGAAATGATGATATCATGCCAAATTTCAACCATTTCAGAGTTCATTTACAGTGCTTTTCAATTCAGGGTCATTTTAGCTCAAAATAAATAATGAAATGCATGAAAAATAGCAAATGAAGTCAGAAAATGGTTGAAAAGTGACGATGTAGCTTTGAATGGTGCATATTGAATGCAGAAAAAGTCTTGAGTTCAAATATGTTTAAAAAAATTGAAATCCCTTTGTAATAGACGAGTTTTCGTCCGAAACCCTGATACTTCGAAAGAGATTGTCCAGTTTGTACACGAAGTGCATCCAGTTTTTCCTGTAACCCTCTCAACTTTTTAGCACATGCTATGTGGGTGAAATTATGATACCATGCCAACTTTCAACCATTTCAGAGTTCATTTGCAGTGTTTTTCAATTCAGGGTCATTTTAGCTCAAAATAAATAATGAAATGCATGAAAAATAGCAAATGAAGTCAGAAAAGGTTTGAAAAGTGATGATGTGGCTTTGAATGGTGCATATTGAATGCAGAAAAAGTCTTGAGTTAAAATATGTTTAAAAAATTGAAATCCCTTTGTAATAGACGTGTTTTCGTCCGATCAAAGTTATTTAACTTAATATTATATAAAATTTATGCAACTAAAATTATCAAAGTTATTTTTTTAAAAAACTTTAATAGCAAAAAGAATATTTATAAAGTATTTTTTGTTAAGAACTTTTAATATGCAAAAAAATAACATAAAAAAATAGCAAAAGGGAAAATAGATGCGAATTTATAGAGAAAATTCAACCTAAATTCAAAGTGCTAGTTAAAGCCAACTAGCACTTTGAATTTAGATTGAATTTTCTCTATAAATTCGCATCTATTTTCACTTTAGTAACAGCGACATAGTAGGCACATGTTCGGTTTGAGAGAGGCTTGTGCTGCCTCTCTCACAGCGGGGCTTATAAGCTGGTCGTCGTGCTCCTCAACTAGCGAGGTGGGACTAAACATCCAACCGCACCGTGGCTGTGCCAGGCACAGGCCTTTAGTCCCGGTTGGTGGCTCGAACCGGGACCAGTGCCACCCTTTCGTCCCGGTTCGAGCCACCAACCGGGACTAAAGCCCCCCTTTAGTCCCGGTTGGTGCCACCAACCGGGACTAAAGGGCTCTGCTTCCCGCCCTTTGGGCTGCTGAAATTGACCTTTAGTCCCGGTTGGTGGCACCAACCGGGACGAAAGGAGGCCTTTCGTCCCGGTTGGAGCCACCAACTGGGACTAAAGGGGGCGCTATGTAATCGGAACTTAGCGGTTTTCAGATTTCATCTGCAGTTGCTCCCGACAACGCCGAGCACATCGACGCCGCCAGGCTGCCCGAGCTCGCCGTCGATGCCCTCGCCGCCCTCTGCCCCGTCGACGCCGTCAGGCTGCTCCACCTCGCCATCGACGCCCTCGCCGATGCCCTCGCCGACGCCCTCGACGCCGCCCCTGCCCCGACGCCGCCCCTGCCCTGCCGCCGCCGCCGCTCGTTGCCATCGCCACCCCGACCCAACGTCGTCGCCGCTCTCCCCGTCGCCGCTCGTCGCCGTCGCGGTCGTCGTCGCTGCTCGTCGCCGTCGCCCAGCCCCGACGCCGCCAGGCTGCCGCTCGACGTTGTCGCGCCGCTCTCCTCGTCAGCCCCCCGGTGAGCTCCCCCGCATCGATATAGATTATTTCCATGTTTTTTTGTAGTAATTGTTTCTATAGATGATGTTGATTGATGATAGATGATAGATGATTTTCTGTCGTAATTTTTTCTGTGAGTTGATTTTGTTAAATTATGATGCTTTTCATGTTTTAGTTTTAGTTGTTTTAGTTAATTAAGTGTTTATATTGTTTTAGTTAATTTAGTTGTTTTATGTTTTAGTTGTTTTAGTTCTTTAGTTATTTTATGTTTTAGTTAATTTAGTTGTTTTAGTTGTTTTATGTTTTAGTTGTTTAGTTTTTTTATGTTTTAGTTAATTAAGTGTTCATATTGTTTTAGTTAATTTAGTTGTTTAGTTTTTTTATGTTTTAGTTGTTTTAGTTGGAAATAATGTAGCATCGTCGGTCGTCGGTGAAGCGATATCGAGGAGTCCCCGACGATCGTCGGTGAGGGAGCGAGAGTCCCCGACGATATCGACGATTTTATATTAGGCAGATATATGATATTTAGATGTTTAAATGTTTAGTTGAATAGCCCGTTGAGTCGACGATGCCCGGCCATCATCCTCGTCGTTGACTCGGTGGCAACAACCTGTTGAGAGGCGCCATATCCGGGATTGGGCTTCGCTGGGCTGGCACTGGGAGGTGCTGCCTTCCGGGGTGCGCAGTGATATCTACTACGCAACCTTCTTCTTGTAGACTCGTGTTGGGCCTCCAAGCGCAGAGTTTTGTAGGACAGTAGCAAATTTCCCTCAAGTGGATGACCTAAGGTTTATCAATCCATGGGAGGCGTAGGATGAAGATGGTCTCTCTCAAACAACCCTGCAATCAAATAATAAAGAGTCTCTTGTGTCCCCAACACACCCAATACAATGGTAAATTATATAGGTGCACTAGTTCGGCGAAGAGATGGTGATACGAGTGTAATATGGATGGTAGATATAAGTTTTTGTAATCTGAAAATATAAAAACAGCAAGGTAGAAAGTAACAAAAGTGAGCAAAAACGGTATTGCAATGCTTGAAAACAAGGCCTAGGGTTCATACTTTCACTAGTGCAAGTTCTCTCAACAATACTAACATAGTTGAATCATATGTAAATCCCTCACGTGCGACAAAGAGTTCACTCCAAAGTCACAAATAGAGGAGAACAAACGAAGAAATTATTGTAGGGTACGAAACCACTTCAAAGTTATCTTTTCCGATCAATCTTATGAGCTATCCCTATAAGTGTCACGTACAGCCCTAGAGTTCGTACTAAAATAACACCTTAAGATACACATCAACCAAAACCCTAATGTCACCACAAGTACCCATGGGATTGATTATACGATATGCATCACACAATTTCAGATTCATCATGTTCAATCCAACACAAAGAACTTCAAAGAGTGCCCCAAAGTTTCTACCGGAGAGTCAAGACGAAAACATGTGCCAACCCCTATGCATCGATTCCCAAGGTCACGGAACCCGCAAGTTGATCACCAAAACCTACATCAAGTGGATCAATAGAACATCCCATTGTCACCACGGATATCCCATCGCAAGACATACATCAAGTGTTCTCAAATCCTTAAAGACTCAATCCGATAAGTAAACTTCAAAGGGAAAACTCAATTCATCATAAGAAGATAGAGAGGGGAAAACTCCATATGATTCATCTATATTAATAAAGCTCGCGGCACATCAAGGTCGTGTCATCTCAAGAACACGAGAGAGAGAGAGAGAGAGAGAGAGAGAGAGATCAAACACATAGCTACTGGTACATACCCTCAGCCCCGTGGTTTAACTACTCCCTCCTCGTCATGGAGATCGCCGGGATGATGAAGATGGCCTCCGGTGATGGTTTCCCCCTCCAGCAGGGTGCCGGAACAGGCTCCCGATTGGTTTTTCGTGGCTCTGGAGGCTTGCGGCGGCGGAACTCCCGATCTAGGTTTGTTTCTGGGGGTTTCTCTATTTATAGGAATTTTTGGCGGCGGAAACGAGTCTAGAGGGCCACGAGGAAGTCACAAGCCAGGGGGGCGCGCCCTAGGGGGGGCGCCCCCCAGTCTTGTGGCCTCCTCGGTCACTTCCTGGCCCAGCTTTTTGCTCCAGTATTTTTTATATTTTCCAAAAATATTCTCCATAAATTTTCAGCTCATTTCGAGAACTTTTATTTCTGCACAAAAACAACACCACGGTAGTTCTGCTGAAAACAGCGTCAGTCCGGGTTAGTTCTAATAAAATCATATATAATTATTGTAAACATGGCATGAATACTTCATAAATTATAGATACGTTGGAGACGTATCAGCATCCCCAAGCTTAATTCCTGCTCGTCCTCGAGTAGGTAAATGATAAAAGAAATAATTTATGAAGTGTGGATGCTAGCAAACATTTTCATCATATTCTATTCTTCTTTGTATAGCATGGACATTTGGACTTATAAATGATTCAAAGCAATAGTCTAGTTTTAACATAATGACTTCAATACTCAAGCATGTCAACAAGCAACCATGTCTTTCAAAATATCAACACTAAAGAAAGTTATCCCTAGCCCATCATGCTCAATCATTGATCCATTCATGAAACACACTCAAATATTAGTTATGCCCAATGCTCAAGTATGATCATAGTGCCCCCTAGTTGGTGCTTATAAGAGGAGATGGAGACTCAAAGCAAAAATAAAAATTGCATAAAGGATAGGCCCTTCACAGAGGGAAGTAGGGATTTGTAGAGGTGCCAGAGCTCAAGGTTTAAATTGAGAGAGAAAAATATTTTGAGTGGCATGCTTTTCCTGTCAACGAAAACGACAAAGTAGCTCACAATACTTTCCATGCTAGATACATTATAGGCGGTTCCCAAACAGAATAGTAAAGTTTTTACTCCCCCTCCACCAATCAATCACATTCCACGGGGAGCCGAATCCACGGGTACCGTCCATACCAACAACATTCCTGGGGGAGTTTTGTTTCATTATTTTTTTTGATTTGAGTTTTGAGCATGGGACTGGGCATCCCGAATACCAGCCACTTTCTCGTGAATGATAGTGAATCAACACATATCGTGAGAATAACACACCTAGCATGGAAAAATATTGGATACTCCCCACCGTTTCATGAGCGGTACGGGCACACAAAAGAGAAAATTTATTTTGAAAATTTAGAGATGGCACATACAAATTTGCTTGGAACGACATGGAAATACCGCATATAGGTAGGTATGGTGGACTCATAAGGCAAAACTTGGTTTAAGGATTTTGGATACACAAGTAGTATTTCTACTTAGTACAAATGAAGGCTAGCAAATAGATTGGGAAGCAACCAAACCAAGGAACGAAAATTCACATAAGTGAGCATTGAGTCATAACTAACACCGAATAATGCACCACAAGTAGGATATAACTTCATTGCATAACTATTGACTTTCGTACATGCATAGGGAATCACAAACCTTAACACCAATATTCCTACTAAGCATAATTACTTACTAACATGACTCACATATTACTATCATCATGTTTCAAAACTATTACAAAGAGTCAAGTTTAATTTGTCCCATGATCTTCATGAAAGTTTTTATTATATCCTCCTTGGATATCTATCACTTTGGGACTAGTTTCATATATTACCATTGCTTTTTCGACAAGCTCAAACAAATTTAAATGAAGCACATGAGCATAAAGATTTCATCCCTCAAAAAGGTATAAGTGAAGCATGAGAGGAAATGACAAGCTACTCACAAAAGATATAAGTGAAGATCAATGAGTAGTCAAACAATTAAGGAGCTACGTGAGGACTCTCTCTCCCTCAATAAATATTTTCAGATCTGAGTATTTTATTCAACAGCAAGCAAAAGAAAAATAGCACTCCAATAATAGCACGCATCATGTAAACGAATAAAAATTTAGGCTCAACATAGGCTAACCGATAATTGTTGATGAAGAGAGGTGGGATGCGTAGCATCCCCAAGCTTAGATGCTTGAGACTTCTTGAAATATTTACTTGGGGTGCCTTGGGCATCCCCAAGCTTGAGCTTTTGTATCACGTTCAATCCTCTCATATCTCGGTTTCACCTATTCTCAAAAGCTTCATCCACACAAAACTTTGAAAAGAACTCGTGAGATAGGTTAGTACACATAATAATAAATCAACACTTCATGTACTGCCAAGACAAGTTGTATAATAATTTTCAAACATTAGGTACTGTATACTATCATTTCCACAATTTATATCTACCAATATAGGCTATGGAAACTATAGGATAAGTAGATAACAAAACTATGACAGCAATCTGTCCAAACAGAACAGTCTTTAGCAATCTATTAAACCAGTGTACTTATGTAACTCAAAAAATTATGAAAATTTAGGACATGCTAAATAATTTATATAACAACACTGTGTAAAAATTGCAGAAACTTTCAACATTCCAGTAAAACATGAAAATTCAAACACTACAGCCAAAGTTTCTGTTTTTACACAGCACTCATCAAAACATGCAATGCAAACATCCTAAGGCAATTCTTGGAACTTTTTATTGAAAAATAAGATTATAAATAACACCTAACAGAAAACAAGAAAATAAAATGATGCTCCAAGCAAAACTCATATTATGTGACGAATAAAAATATAGCTCCAAGTAAGATATACCAATAGTGTTGAAGACGAAAGAGGGGATGCCTCCCGGGGCATCCCCAAGCTTAGGCGCTTGAGTATTCCTTGGATATTACCTTGGGGGTGCCTTGGGAATCTCCAAGCTTAGGTTCTTGTCACTCCTTATTCTCCTCATATCGGTGTCTCACCCAAAACTTGAAAACCTCAATCACACAAAACTTAACGGAACTTTGTGAGATGGGTTAGTATAATAAACGAAGATGATTCACTTAGGTACTGTCAAGACAAGATTCATAATTGTTCTCACATAATACCTACTGTATTATATCATTCCCATAATTTATATCACTGAATATAAGCTATGGAAACACTAAAACAAGTAAACTATGCATGCAAAACAGAATCTGTCAAAAACAGAACAGTCTGTGAAGATCTATAGTATAACCATTCTGCCCTGTCTCTAAAAATTCTGAAACATTAGGACAATCTAGGCAATTTGTATATCAATCATGTGTAAACAATTCATATCAAAAGCACGTTACAGTGAATTTACAAAATTCCTGGACTGAGAGCAAAAGTTTCTGGTTTTGCACAGAATCAAGTCAACTATCATCCACACTATCCCAAAGGCTTTACTTGGCACTTTACTGAAACAAAAGCTATAAAACATGATTATACAGTAGCTTAATCATGTGGACACACAAAAACAGAAAGTAAAAGTGTTGGGTTGTCTCCCAACAAGCGGTTTGCTTTAATGCCTTTTTAGCTAGGCATGATGATTTCAATGATGCTCACATAATAGATAAGAATTGAAACATGTAAGAGAGCATCATGAATCTCATGACAAGCATATTTAAGTCTAACCCACTTCCTATGCATAGGGATTTTGTGAGCAACCAATTTATGGGAACAAGAATCATCTAGCATAGGAAGGCAAAACAAGTGCAACTTCAATACTTTGAACACATAGAGAGGAAACTTGATATTATTGCAATATGTAGAAGCATAAGATCCTCTCTCATAATAATTTTCAGTAGCATCATGAAGGAATTTCACAATATAACCAGCACATAAATCATTCTTTTCATGATCTACAAGCATAGAAATTTTATCACTCTCCACATAAGCAATTTTCTTCTCATTCATAATAGTGGGAGCAAACTCAACAAAATAACTATCATGATATACTTGATTGACATAACCACTTTGAATATTAAAACCATGATGACAAGTTTCATGGTTACTATCACTCTTTATAGCGTACGTGTCATCACAATAATCATCATAGATAGGAGGCATGCCATCATCATAATAGTTTTTCTCATCAAAACTTGGGGGAGTAAAAATATCATATTCATCAAACATAGCATCCCCAAGCTTGTGGCTTTGCATATCATTAGCATCATGATTATTCAGAGAATTCATACTAACAATATTTCTATCATGCTCATCATTCAAAGATTTAGTGCCAAACATTTTAATAACTTCTTCTTCTAACACTTGAGCACAATTTTCCTTTCCGTCATTTTCACGAAAGACATTAAAAAGATGAAGCATACGAGGCAACCTCAATTCCATTTTTTGTAGTTTTCTTTTATAAAACCAAACTAGTGATAAAACAAGAAACTAAAAGATTCAATTGCAAGATCTAAAGATATACCTTCAAGCACTCACCTCCCCGGCAACGGCGCCAGAAAAGAGCTTGATGTCTACTACGCAACCTTCTTCTTGTAGACTCGTGTTGGGCCTCCAAGCGCAGAGTTTTGTAGGACAGTAGCAAATTTCCCTCAAGTGGATGACCTAAGGTTTATCAATCCGTGGGAGGCGTAGGATGAAGATGGTCTCTCTCAAACAACCCTGCAATCAAATAACAAAGAGTCTCTTGTGTCCCCAACACACCCAATACAATGGTAAATTGTATAGGTGCACTAGTTCGGCGAAGAGATGGTGATCCGAGTGTAATATGGATGGTAGATATAAGTTTTTGTAATCTGAAAATATAAAAACAGCAAGGTAGCAAGTAACAAAAGTGAGCAAAAACGGTATGGCAATGCTTGAAAACAAGGCCTAGGGTTCATACTTTCACTAGTGCAAGTTCTCTCAACAATACTAACATAGTTGAATCATATGTAAATCCCTCACGTGCGACAAAGAGTTCACTCCAAAGTCACAAATAGCGGAGAACAAATGAAGAAATTATTGTAGGGTACGAAACCACCTCAAAGTTATCTTTTCCGATCAATCTTATGAGCTATCCCTATAAGTGTCACGAACAGCCCTAGAGTTCGTACTAAAATAACACCTTAAGATACACATCAACCAAAACCCTAATGTCACCTAGATACTCCAATGTCACCACAAGTACCCATGGGCTTGATTATACGATATGCATCACACAATTTCAGATTCATCATGTTCAATCCAACACAAAGAACTTCAAAGAGTGCCCCAAAGTTTCTACCGGAGAGTCAAGACGAAAACATGTGCCAACCCCTATGCATAGATTCCCAAGGTCACGGAACCAGCAAGTTGATCACCAAAACATACATCAAGTGGATCAATAGAACATCCCATTGTCACCACGGATATCCCATCGCAAGACATACATCAAGTGTTCTCAAATCCTTAAAGAGTCAATCCGATAAGTAAACTTCAAAGGGAAAACTCAATTCATCACAAGAAGATAGAGAGAGGAAAACTCCATATGATTCATCTATATTAATAAAGCTCGCGGTACATCAAGATCGTGTCATCTCAAGAACACGAGAGAGAGAGATCAACCACATAGCTACTGGTACATACCCTCAGCCCCGAGGGTGAACTACTCCCTCCTCGTCATGGAGATCGCCGGGATGATGAAGATGGCCTCCGGTGATGGTTTCCCCCTCCGGCAGGGTGCCGGAACGGGCTCCCGATTGGTTTTTCGTGGCTCTGGAGGCTTGTGGCGGCGGAACTCCCGATCTAGGTTTGTTTCTGGGGGTTTCTCTATTTATAGGAATTTTTGGCGGCAGAAACGAGTCCAGGGGGCCACGAGGAAGAAGGATGGCAATGGGTCGGGTTCGGCTCGGGTTGGACAATATTAAATCCATATCCAAACCCATGAATACATTCCTTACCCATCCACGAAAAAACCCACGGGCAAAAAATTGTATCCATGTCCAAACCCGATGGATATCCATCGGGTCCTGCAAAGACATGTCATTATAGCTCAAGAAATAGCATGACATTGACATAATCTCTCAAAGTATCACAAACGACACAAGATCACAACAACAAATAAGTTGTGAAATCCTCACATATGAGAAATAATCGTATAAGACAAGCTATCTGATTATGAAAAAATGACATAGCACAACATCTGATGAGCACAATTATAGATCAGTCCTAGTTTCTCACAATACATACACTCAGCTTTGAATTCCCCATTGATAAAATGTTCCTGAAAATTCTCTTCCCATAGAACTGATGCGAGCTTTCCCTTAATACTGAGTCTAACATATCCCTCACCGTGGCCTTGTGTGTTGTGATGCTCCCGCACTAGTAGCTTGACAATTAGATGATGTGGGTACTGGTTGAATTAAAATTTCCAATGCTAACCAGAACGAATCCTTGTGCTCCATCATGAGAGGCCATTAAGCTAGACATGCAAAAAAGGTCATTAGTTTCAGTATTGTGAATCAAGGTACATAATGCCTGAACTGTAGAAATTCGAAATTGTGATCCCTGAATTGCAGTCGTTACAGTCACACTAACTAATAACTACTTATTCATTATTTTACCATACATGAACACTTCAATGCTTACAGGGATTAACTAAATAATCAAACATAACAAAAGTAGCTGACAATATGGGATCTCTTATTCAGCATGAATTCACATGAAACAGACCAAGTTTAACAAATGCTTTAATTAGGCGAGCTCAATGGTAAGCATCACATTTGCCTGGTCTATCCACTACCAACGTCACTTCATTTTCTATCTTTCTTATTTTGGGGAATAAGGGCAGACATGCTCAAATTATCAGTCTGATTCTAATGAAAGTTAATCATTCACAACGGTCTTGACTGAAAGTTCAAAATGAAATCTGACTAGTTTGGTAAAAAAAAAAAATGCATATCTACAGATATGTGTCCAAAATTAAAATCTGACTGATTTGACAAACAAGCACGTTTTGGTCATCCACTTACAGGAACAGAAGACGTACAGGAGCAGGAACAAGAATATTACCCCGAACATCGTTGTTTGGAGAGGTCCTGCCTCCTTGGCGTGGTCTTGTAGACCGTCATGGCCATGCTGCTTGTCATGGTCTGCAGCGCCCGCATCGCTGCACTCCCTTGCCACCGTGCTCCTGGTCATGTGTGCTGCAACGCTCTTGTACGCCTCTTCGCTATGCATCAGTGTGCTCCACCTCGCAGGTGGTAGCCTTGTGTCGACGCGTGCACTGCTGATCTGTTGCTTGCTTGAAGAAGCAGAGAGGAAGAGGGAGATAGATCTATGAAACTACACTAGCGCTTTCCATAGGCGCTGGCTAGTGCAGGGGTGCAACATATGTGGAGGCGATGAGGCACGATGACTGGAGGCGCCAGTTATATCGGGGGTTGTGCGCAGAATAACTCAAGGAGATGAGGTCATCCTTAATGAATCGTTCAACGAAGAGACGGGAGAATAGGAAGGGGCGGTGGAGTAAATTACAGTGGGCATTGCACAATTTCCTACGCTTTTTTTATTATAGATAAAAAATTACAATCTCTACCTAATAATAAACCACCGATAGCTTCTGGTCGTATGTCGTGGTATTTTTACAAAAAAGTCCTTATGTTTCTTGATATTGAACCCGTAGTCCTATTTTAAGTGGCTATCCGAGAAAAAAACGTTTCGATTTTCTAAAAAAGACCCTACACTTTATAATATTGAACTCGCGGGAGTCAAAACACCACGCCCCCGCACGGTCCCCTCCCCCCCGAGGGCGACTCGGGCGGCGGCGCATCCCGCCTGCACAGCGCCCCCCCTCCTCCTCCTCCCCACGCCGCCGCCCGTTTGCGTCCGCCAGTCAAAGCTCCGAGCGGATCCGGCGGCGACAGGGCCTCTAGCGTGCAAGAGCGGTTCAGCTGCGAGCGGGGGCTCGTGCGGTGGTGGCGGCGCGGCGTTCCTCTGCACGCGCCGTTCGTGCTCTTGGGCGTGGGGAGGGCGGCGATTCCCGCGGCGGGGTGGTGACGCGTCCCGTGCTCTGGCCCTCTGTGTCCGCGCGTGGAGCTCGCCCCCCAAATCGGGCGGAGCGGCTGGTCGGTGGGTCTACCCCCACGGACCGCGCCGAGCCGAGCACCACAGCCAACATAGACATCGACTCCGGCGGAGACCATGGGGGCAGGGATCCGGGCGCCAAAAGGAGGCACGGCGACGGCAGCAACAGCAACGAAGCGCATGACGTGTTCCAGAGGCCGGCGAAGCATCGGATCCTCGCGTGGAGGGTGCGCCAGTACCGGTCCTTGGTGGCCAAGGCGAAGGTGACGGCCAGGAGGGCCAGAATCCGGGCGGTGAGAAAGAGGACGGCCGCTTGGAAGATCGTCCAACGGCAACTGGCGCGTGCCACCCTAAGCTGCGACGGCCTAGACAGATGGAGCCCCTGCGGAGGAGGAGGAGCTGCTAGCAAAAGTCAGATCCGCTGGTAATTTTATCAGCTCAATTCTCATGCTAATTAGGGAATGGGATTAGCACCCTAGCATTTTTTTCCCTACTCGATTAGGCAGTGCTCCTTGATCTGAATGACACGGGTGCTCAGCTCAATTAGGTTGGTCTTTTGTGATGTTATCCAATTGCGTGTAGAAATCCCATCTTTATGCTCTGAAAAACTTACTACTGACACTCTGAAAGACAGCAGTATACATTAGTGTTCTATAAGGTTATTGTGCACTTGAGCATTTGTGCTCTAAGTTGATTTACGAGATGACAACATCAGTCTCGGCTGATTTTGCAGCTTCATTCATGCCTTTCACTGGGCATTGATCTGTCTGCAGTCTCCACTGCATTTCACTAGTAGCAGTTTTGGCCTTGTGAGGTCTGAGCTATCAAGTATTCGAATGCCTTAACTTATCTGGCTAATCCAATAGCCTAGGAGTATCACCATGTTTACACATTTAGAAGATTTTTGCAGTTAGACGATTCCCGAGAGAGCAAAGAGTGAGCTGAGAGAGAAGGGAAGAGAGCACGGGAGGGAAGGAGAAGGAAGAGGAAGGCGTGTCGGTGGTTGGTTCTCCAGCGGCAATGGATCGGGGCACAGGCACAGAGTTCCTGCTCGGGGACGCAAATATCCAGAGAGGCACTCTCCCGTTCAGTTACCCTTACTATTGGTTCCTAGGTGCAGCCCCGGCCGCCATCGCGTGCACAGTGCGGACGCGTGCTTCTCACCAGGGAGGGCCATGCCTCCGCAGGTGAAAGTGAATCCCCTTCCGGGCCGGCGGACATGACATGGTAAGAACACTGACGCAGATATTCAGTTTTGTTTGGTTAGGTAGGTTTGTGTTCGTTGGATGGACGGATATTTTTATTTAGTCTCTCCGTTTTCCTCTTGTGCCTTGGTCATTCAGGTTGGCTTTCGGGTTGATTCATATGATTCTTCAGCGGCAGCAGGTTTTTCATGTACATTCCTTCCTATAAGCTACGGGCGCGACACACACCTCCAACCAACGCTTTCCCTGATGCTCCCTCTCCGCCTGATGCGGCAAGGTCGTGGGAGTGTTCTGTAGCACGGAGCTGCAGCATGGGCACCCGATCGTCGCCCTCATGGCCACTGCCATAGACTTCGTGTCTGGCCTGCTTATCCTCACCACGTTCTGAATCGGAGGCAGTGCATCACCGGTGACCAGTGTCCGACTTTGATCGTTGACGCTGATGATGGATTCAAGCACTCCGCCATATGCTTGATACATCACCACTGAGGAGTTAGCGAAACTGCTTTTTAGTCAATAACATCCAAGTCCTGGATATTGTTATGGCATAAATTTTGATGGATAGGATTGTAACAAGGTGCAGAGTAGTGTAGGCTGAGATGACAGAGATAATAGTATGCATAGTTTGACAATTTTGCTGAAACATACTACTCCCTTTAGTAAAAAAGATGTCCTGAATAAACTCTAATATGGCATCATGATTGTTACCATTTGTTCCGAAGAACAAGGGGAACTTCTATAAAATAATTGACTGTTATTTTTTCAGATTTTCTCCTCGCACACTTTTACTAGCTCATGATGTTTAGCGATCCTTTTTCCATATGCTTGTGCATAATATGTAATTTGTTTTCAGAAATATTCTTCCGAAGGATTTTTATTGTTATGCTGCTACAATGCCTTCTTCCGTCGTGAGTTAATCTGATCTTAGGTTCCCATGTATAGCCAAACTATCATTCACAAGACTTTGTTATATTGCTATTAGCTATGATTGACGATATTTTTTACCATTTTGTTAAATGGAAGACTATATCATGATTTGTTAGTGAAATTCATAAGTCATACTCCCTCCGTCCGGAATTACTTGTCGCACAAATGGATATGTATCTAGAACTAAAATACATCTAGATACATACATTCCTATGACAAGTATTTCCGGACGGAGGGAGTATAATATGGCATCATGATTGTTACCATTGGTTCTGAAGAACAAGGGGAAGTTCTATAAAATAATTTACTGTTATTTTTTCAGTTTTTTCTCTTCGTGCACGTTTACTATCTCATGATGTCTAGTGATCCTTTTTCCATATACTTATGCATAGTATGTATTTTTTTTTTCAGAAATATACTTTCGAGGGAATTTTATTATTATGTTACTACGACGCCTTCTTCCGTCACGAGTTAATCTAATCTTAGGTTCCCATGTATAGACAAACTATCATTCACAAGAATTTATTATATTGGTATTAGCTATGATTGATGTTATTTTTTACCATTTTGTTAAATGTAAGACTATATCATGATTTGTTGGTGAAATTCATAAGTCATATATCTGCATATGTATACAATTATTTAGTAAGATGATATGTATAGCAGAATTATGAATCCGCGTTTTAGCACTATTCTTATGTAAACATGAATGTTGGGTTTTGCATCTAATTCTGAAGAGCAGTCAGCGAACAGTTTTATTTGATTTCAACTAACGAGGTGGGATGTAGATTATTAATAATCATTATAGTTATTATGTTCTCAATCGCTCAATTTAAATGCCGTAAGTTTGATACCCCGTTGCAACGCACGGGCCACCATAATTAGCTTCTTCCAGTTTCTTCCATCATGATTAAGTAAGACTGACTATTTTCAGGTTACATCGTCAGGATTCACACCTCGTCAGGTCCGAGATCTTTGATCTCTTGCTGTTTGGAAGGGATCCATGAGTCGCTGCCGCTGTTCAAGTTAGATCTAAGACAATCTGTAACGCTCCATTATTGCGATTCAGAGACTCCATCATGGGTGTTGTATGCTAAAAATATGAGTGCAGAGGAAACTTACTCTGTGTTGTTGCCCTATTCTTTTATAGTTGTGTCCGATCTCAAGCAGCTCATCTTGATGAGCCGTGGTCTCGGCGCGGGGATGATATCCCCTTTCCAACGCTTGACGAAGGTTCGTTTTACGCCAGGTAGCTTTATGTAAGTCATCGTTAGTCTATACAGCATCACTCAATCATGTAAAATCTGGGAATTTCGGTTAACAACTCTGCTCGGACAACTGGTTCTAGCTTTATTGCTAGGAACAATTAAGCTTAGTGCCTCTCAGGTCCATCATTGCTTGATTTTGGATTTTTGTTGTAGCCTTTATGTTAATTTCTTATGTGGTAGGCATAACACCTAATTCATAATGAAGTAATTTTAAATAAGTTATAAGGTTTAAGAGAAATCCTATACCAATAAAGAAAATAATCAGGTTGGGCAAGGGGAGGGGAATGTGTCTCCTCTACTATTACATTACATCTGATAGTATCAAATTAGATGCATGCTCACTACAATGCCTCGTTTTTATGCTAATTTACAAATTTAGCAGTCTTTGTATAAATTAAGATTAAGCAGGACAATGTTCTAGGTTTAAGAAAAAAGATTTATGTTTAGGATAAAACTGTTCTAGATTTTGAGAAGATTGTTACATATCCATGAGAAAAATGTCCCAAGTTTAGAAAATTAGCTATCCATGTTTTCGGATTTTGGTTAATAAGATGGTCACAATAGTTTTTTATTTTTGAATCAAGATGGTCACGATAGTTAACCCAATAGATTCCTGGTCCTACATATGTCTCTCATTAACACCAGACAAAAAGTACACCATCGTGACTGGAGAGCACCTGCAACAGTGCAGGTAGGAATAAAATGCCAAAGCCCCAAACTTAACAATGCAAACATTTCTTAGCCATTTTGCAAAGATAGTCTGGACGAAAGCATAAGTTTTTGTGTTGCGAAAGCATAAGTCTTTGTGTTGAGAATAGTTGACGTGGGTCATAAATTAAACAATTACTCGTGTAATAGGTTATGCTTACCGGGTGTGGTAATTTTGTTTTTCCGGTGCAGCGCACGGGCATTTTTGCTAGTGGGTGATAAAATACGGGACAACAGAATATTTGCTTGCTAGTCATATTATTGCGTCGGGTTTGGGTATACCCATGGACACATAATTATATCCGTGCCCTACCCATCATTAGCCGGGTCGGGTTTGGACACTATCCATGGGTATAAAAATGTATCCAAACCCTACCCATTGGGGTCGGGTATCCGCGGGTATCCATGTCCATGGATAAAATTGTCATCCTTAACGAGGAAGTCACAAGCCTGGGGGGCGCGCCCTAGGGGGGGGGGCGCCCCCAGGCTTGTGGCCTCCTCGGTCACTTCCTGGCCCAGCTTTTTGCTCCAGTATTTTTTATATTTTCCAAAAATATTCTTCGAAAATTTTCAGCTCATTCCGAGAACTTTTATTTCTGCACAAAAACAACACCACGGTAGTTCTGCTGAAAACAGCGTCAGTCCGGGTTAGTTCTAATAAAATCATACCAAAATCATATAGAATTATTGTAAACATGGCATGAATACTTTATAAATTATAGATACGTTGGAGACGTACCACGCAGCTTGGTGAGGAATCAGGGTCCCGTCGTCGACCCGGAGGTTCTTGGGTGGCAGTCGCGTGGACCACTGTCGCTGCAGAGGGAGCCGACCCCCACGGAGGTGGTACGTTGCCGTGTTAGGGAGGAGGACGAGCACGTCCGACGCTACATGGCTGCATTGGACGACAGGTTCTCCAATACCTGGCAGGTTCTTCAGGGATCTCATAGTTCTTTCTCTTTGGGTGTCCACCGCTTGCGCCGCGAGACGTCAACTAGATCTGTATTAGTGATATTATATAATAATATTCGAGATGTATTAGTGATAATATTCGATGATGTATTAGTGATACTATTCGATGATGTATTAGTGATATTATATGATCGTATTGTTGCATTGCCTTGTATTGATTTGCATATCTCATGTTTGTATATTGCCATGTTGTAATATTTGCAGAAACTATGGATCACAGAGACTTAGAAAAAGAACAGTTGTTGGGGGATATAATCCTCGCCGAAGGTGACCCCTTGTCGTATCTCAACGACACCGATGGTCAGGAAGGAGAGGATGACGGCTCCGGTGATCCAACAATGGAGGAGGAAGGAGATCATGACGGCTTCGGTGACGGAATGGCGGAGGAAGGAGATCATGATCACGGCTCCGGTGACCGAATGGAGGAGGGAGCCTCAACTGTTGCAAAGTCCGGCAAGGTAAGGAGACGAGGCCCGAAGAAAAGGTTGCGCCAGGATGAAAGGTTCACGATCACAGAAGTCGCGACAAATGGCCAACCGATTGCTCCCAAGCGGACCAAGGACGCATTTGTACATCAGTGTGGAGTTGTTGTTAGGGACTACGTCTCGATCAGCACCCAGCAATGGAATAAGAATAATAAGGACCCTGAAGTTTCTTATGTCCAGGATAGACTGAAAGATGATCTTTGGACCGAGCTGATGACAAATTTCAGCCTACCGCGAGAGGAGGATCCGAATAACCCAGTTATAGAGCGAAAGGTCAAGGCGTTTGCTCTTAAGAAGATGGCAGAACTATTCAGGAACTGGAAGAAAGAGTTGAACACAAAGTTTGTCGTAAAAGAGGAGACTAAGGAATTCATCAGTCGATATGAGAAGATAAGAGATCAATGGTCCGAATTTGTGGCCTACAAGAAATCGGAGAAGGGTTAGAAAAGGTCATTGACAAACAAGCAAAATGCTGCAAAGAAGAAGTATCACCATCACACGGGGTCAGGTGGCTACTACAAAGCTCGGCCGTTGTGGGACAAAGATGAGCAAGACCTGGTTGCTAAGAATGTCCAACCACTGACATTGCACTGGCCAGATCGTTCAAGGACTTGGTTCTTCGGGGTTGGGGGAACTTTGGACCCAGAAACAGGGGAGTGTGTTTGGACGGACGAGCAACTTGCAATACCCTTCCGGAAGCTTCAGGCAGCAATCAAGGGAGCACAGGAAGGGACGTTCATTCCCGACAGAGAGAAGGACGAGCTGACAGAGGCCCTCGGGAATCCTGAACACCCTGGACGAACACGAGGCACATCAGGCTCCGTTCCGTGGGTGCATGGGTTTCCCGACAGCGGTGGTTATAGAAGCCGATAGAGAAAGAGGAAACAGGAAGCAAGCAAAATGCAGAAGCTCAGTTCAAGATTAGCAAAACTAGAGGAACTTGAGAGCCAGCGAGCTATCGGCCAATCATCTGAGCGGCACGAAGATCCTTCCTTCGACGCTGCCCCAGAAGCTACCCCACCATCTCAGCGGAGAAGCAGCGTGGCTTCCACGGAGCTCGTTCAGCCTGATTTTACGGCTCCTCGCTACCCCGTGGATAGTATAACGGAGGCTGAACATTGCGAGCTAATGACGAAATGCCAGAACCTGACCTTCAAGGCGGCGGTCGGCTCTGTTGTACCTCCTCGAGCCGAGGGAACTTTCCATTGCCTTCCGATTCCACATGGCTATGCTGTTGTGACGGTGGATGAAATGATGGATGGATTTGAGGGGCTGGAGCTTGACAACCCTACAGGTGAAGAGGATATTATTCTTCTCGAAAATGCTTTGAGCAGTACCTGTCTATGGAGAAACGAGTACATCAAGCTTCCAAACTCGATGCCTCAGCAGACTCAGCCTCCTCCGACGCATCAGGGCACTCTGCCTCCTCCTCCGGCGCGTCAGGGCACTCCGCCTCCTCCTTCTCCTCCTCCGGCGCGTCAGGGCACTCCGCCTCCTCCTTCGCCTCCTCCGGCGCGTCAGGGCACTCCGCCTCCTCCTCCTCCTCCTCCGGCGCATCAGGGCACTCCGCCTCCTCCGGCGCGTCAGCAATGGCGGAAGAGAGACGCCGCTACTCCGGCGGCTAGCAGTACAATAGGCGGGAAGAAATACAAATTTGGTCCAAGCCTCAAGCCTCTTCCAAAGTTACCATATGAGAGGACGGACAAGGAAAACGCTGAAATCATGGAAGCCGAAGTGCAGGCCCATTTTGCACGGAAACGTCCACCTCCGAAGGAAACGGTAGATCCGGTGAAAGCGAAGCGCACTCTGGATGCCCTGAAGCGACCACCACCGCCTCCGCTGCAATCCAACTATGACCGCTGTATTAAAAAAACATATGAGGAAGCGCGGCGGTCGGGAAGTACTTCCAGTGCTGCAAGAGACAAAAAACGAAGAAGTGGGAAAACAATTCCCCAGCTCAGCGAACAGGAGAAGCAATCGTGCCCCCCGCTCAAGGTGTCTAGCGATATCGCTAATCATCCGGTGCTACTGCCCGGTACCACTCTTGGTGATTACGTGGGCGATGATGTACAGTTTGAAACGGCTGAGGTAGTAGTAGAGAACTTTAGATACGAGCATGGGAAGCCTCTCGTCAAACCTGATCATCCTCATCTAACAACGATGATGCAAAAATTGCATGAGTGGTACATGGAAACCTGCAGGAAGTCTGGGACCGACAGTTTGATGGTCGGAATTAAAAAAGAGCACGACTTCATTGGAGTCGACCTGATGCCTGTTGAATTTGTGGAGTTATTTGAGTTATTCAATCAAGAGGCCCTCGACAAACAACTCATGACTTGCTACTGTCTGTAAGTATTACTTCTATAATTAAGTCTCTAGCTCAGCTCGTTCATTGCATGTATATATAATTATCCTCACTATATTATGCAGATTGAAGATCGTCGAATGCAAAAAAGGACAAATCTATGACATTGGGTTCATTAGCCCAAATACCGTAAATGAATGGTTGGTACAAAACAAAGCCAAAGTTACTGAGGACAACTTGCTAGAAGCGTTCCTTAGACATCAAAACAAAAGGGAAATACTCTTGCCTTACAACTTCAACTGAGTGTTACTGTCTTGTGCATATTCGGTTTCGCTTACTCGAGGTTAAGTAATGTAATTGATGAGTTATGCGTGCATAGGTTCCACTTTATTTTGCTATCCATTAAGCTTGACGGGGCATTAGTAACTGTCTTAGACTCGAGATGTAAAGATCCCGAGGATTATGCGGACATGACTGCAATGCTCCAGAAGTAAGTTCAATCAATACCGGGACCATATCGGCAACTTTCGTTTATTTCCTGATATCAAGTAATCATTTTCTTTGCCTGGCAGGGTTTGGAAACAGTTCACCGGAATGGTTCCCGGTCTAAACAACGAGCTGCGATTTACACACCCCAAAGTAAGTAGTACTAGCTAGTTCCGCGCATCTCTCATTGATTCTAGTTTCATCAATACCATTATCATGCTTGCTTATCAGTTTGATTGAACTCTATTCTCGTAAAGTGCTTGTACCAAGCACCCGGGAATCATTTATGTGGATACTACGTATGCAAGTTCATTCGCCACTCGACCTCTGAGCGGGGCTTCTCTGACAAACAATTTGAAGTACGTAAACAATATTCACAATTTTATTTTATATATTACCATCAATTGTGTTGAGTTTCATTCATATATATGTATTGACCCCCTTCTTTAAATTAGATCTGGCAGATGCGGGATGAACTCCTACCACATGATCGCATACGAGCAATTCAAGAGGAATTGGCGGGATTCTTTCTTGACCACGTCATACCTGAACACGGAGAATACCATGTGAAGTTGCAAATGGATCTTAGGTAGATGATGTTAGGGATTGTAAGAGATGTTATATTGTATATATGTAGTTGCGTCGGATAGATATACGAAAACTTGTTGTTCGACCAAGCACAGAGAAAGAGATGTCACTTCTCTCTATATATGTTCATGACGATCTTGTGTAATTAATGGTTTCCTTCATTTGCTTACTAGCTAGCGTCGAGTTCTCTCTATATGTATAGTAGCTAGCGTCAACCAAGCACGGAGAAAGAGAGGTCACTTCTCTCTATTAGCTAGCTAACACAATATGAAACCCCTAAATTAACCCTCCAAAACCCCTAAACCCCCCCTTCCAAAAAAAAAAAAAAAAAACCCCAGCGCCTGCGAGCTGCTGACGCGTGGCTGCCTTTTGGTCCCGGTTGGTGTTACCAACAGGGACTAAAGGTCCTCCTGCCTGGGCGCCCCACAGCGGCCACGTGGAGCCCCTTTGGTCTCGGTACGTAAGCAAACCGGGACTAATGGTTTTGGGTATTAGTCCCGTTTATTTTGTCCCGGTTCCAGAACCGGGACTAAAGGCCCTCTGGAACCGGGACTAGTACCCTGTTTTCTACTAGTGTGACATTGTGGTGAGATAAGATGTGTACATGTTGAGATAAATAGAATAGTGGAGATCAACTAATAACGAAAACTGTTTTTCATGCATGTTGAGGTGGTCCTTTCATGATGTGGCATGTGTGGAGAGGTGACATGTGTACACGTCAAAATAAATAGAAGTAGTGGTGATCAACTACTAGATAAGTACAATTAGACGTAGTACTAATTGTCAGTTCAATTAACTAGCTGTTTTGATATGAATGCATACAAGAGGGAATAGTTAGCTGTTGGTATTGTAACATGGAAATGATTAGTAGTTTCAAGTGCCAGGAATTTGGAATGACTTCATGTGATATTGATGGGTGACGGTTAGAGACACAAGTTTCTTGTGTGCTGTGATGACAAGGACTGGCTGAATGGCCCTATTTAAGGCTTCATACAAGGTGGAGAGCATGGCTATGTTGTAAGAGTATTCCTCTAGATCATCGAAGTCCGAATCATGTTTCTGCTACTTAACTTTGTTATGTAACTGAGATTTGTACATTGAGATATTGGAGGAACTACCACACATTTGCAAAGCAGCTATGGTTACTAAGATCATGGTTATGCTTTTTCTCATGCTCCTCTCTTTTAAGAGTCCACCACCCCTTGCTTTCAACGTGCAAAAGGGGAGTAGCGAGGAGCTTCACCAAGCAAGCAATGGAGAGCAAGCGTTGGCCCTTGCCTTCCGGCGGTTCGTCAGGCGAAGTGGATACTCGTTCACGCGGACGACCTGCAGGCTCTCGTCTCCTTGATAACTACAATGGCGGTAGTCTGCTGTAGTCTGCTACTGTAGTCTGCAGGTAGTCTGCTGTTGTAGTCTGCAGGCTCTCGTGTCCACCGTAAATTTTACCTGAATTATATGGACCTTATGGTTGTTGTAGTCTGTTGTGGTTTACCCCTATTTGGCGAGTTTCTTATGGTGGACTTTGGAAAGTTTCTTGGTCATCGCCATGTATTTGTTGTCCAGATGAATTTGGAGTTTTCATCCCAATCCAATTTATACAATTGTAATTATGTGTAAAAAAGTTTTGTTTCTCTTATTTCCATGGTAATCTTGGTTATTAAGGTCACATTTCCACTGTGGTAGAGAATAGATAAGTTTCACGCGCAACAAATTTTTGTAGAAGCACAACAAAAATAAATATACTCGCTCCATTTTTTCCAAGGCCAGGCTTTCACAAGACCTCACCTGAGAAAAGGCTGTTGCAAGCCTGGAATGGCCGACTAATGATCAGCTTTACGTCACAGGCTCCTAATTCAAACCGAGCTCTATCCATTTGAGGCCCGAATCTAATATAAGAGACGAAACCTAAGCCAAGCTCACACTTTGCCGATCCGCACCTCTCTTTGTGAGACCGACAGGACATCTCGCGTCTGGCACGAGCGGAAGTGGATGGCTCCATATACGTGTTCTTGTAGGCTTCTCTGAGCGGTTTTAGGAACTTTCTACAGAACGCTCGAACCGGTTTTAGAAGCTTTCGTGTGATTTTTTCTGTGTGTTTTTATTGGTTTTCAACATTTATTCTTCTTTTCTAGTACATTTTTTGGTTTCTTAAATGTAAACTTTTTTTCAAATACACATTGAAGCATATTTGACATGCAGGTTTAGCATTTTATTTCTATTATGCAGAAATTTTAACTACATGGCATAAACATTTTAAAAACATTCGATGAACTTATTTTTGAAACATGAGAACACTTTTTCAGAAATTTCATGATATGAATGTTTTTTTAAATTATGCGAACATATTTTACATTGTACAAATAATTTTGGAAACTGTGACGAACATCTTTTTTTAAAACGGTTAAACATTTTTTTTGAATGGTATGAATTATATTTTTAAGATTACGCGCAACTTTATTTTGCATTGCATAAACAGTTTTCGAAAATTCCATGGACTTATTTTTGTAGCACCCTAACATTTTATAAAAACCTCGCGAACATATTTTTGATATGAATATTTTAAAAGAATGCGGACATATTTTACATTGTACAAATAGTTTTGAAAACTGTGACGAACATCTTTTATTGAAACGGTTGAACAATTTTTTAAATGTTATGAAATATATTTTTAAAATTACGGCCAACTTTATTTTGTATTGCATAAACATTTCTAAAACATTCCTGGAACTTATTTTTGGAACACGTGAACATATTTTTTAAATGTCAGGACCATTTTTTTAAAGTTATGCAAACATATTTTACATTGTAAAAATAGTTTTAAAAACTGTGAAGAACATCTTTTTCTGAAACACTCGAACATTTTTTTTAATAGTACGAACATATTGTTTTGATACTGTGATGGTCTTTTTTGAAGTAACTGGATTGTTTTTTAAATTACGTGAAAATTTAGCTTACATTGTATAAACGTTTTTAAAAATGACAGGGACATATTTTTATGGAACACATGAATGTTTTTAAATATCACAAACATTGTTTTTGAATGGTACGGATTTTTTGTAAAATTAGGTGAATGTTTTATTTTGAATGTATTATTTTTCTTAAATTTCAAGAAGATTTTTTAAATAGTACGGAATTGAACCCTGGTGGCTAGGAATACCATAGTCCTCCTATTCATCAAACCACAGATTGGTTCGCCATAAACATTTTTGTAATGCGTGTTGAACACTTTAGAAAAAGTAAGTAAATTAAATTTTGTAATACGTTTATTTAGAATATGTAAAATATAAACAAAAGAAAAACAAACAGGAATGCAAGGAAAATCGAACGAAACGAAGCCGGGCTACTGGAGGTTGAAATAGCAAAAGTAAAGGATTTCGGTATGTAGTGGGCAGCTGGAGCGCTGGCCCCTAAGGATGCATTTCTTGCTGATATGAAATCCATTTGAGCAATACATAGTTAGAGCATCTACAGCCGGACATTCCAAAACTTCCTCAAACGTCCACAGACACGACCGGTCAGTGACTGGACAGAAGAGAGAAGGAAAAAACTGATCCCACCAGACCCTTCGTATCATCTCTATACACCTGGGCTGTCCACGCACCCTCGTATTGAGGACAAATGTAGGGAAGCTATGAGGGCTCGGGGACGCGTCCTAACGCGGCCGGTCAGTCCGCCACGTAGAACGCGGCCCACCCCGGACCACCTTTTTTCTTTCGTTATTTTTTCTTTTCCTTCTCTCTCTTCATCTCCATCAATCACATGTAAGTGATCGGACATATGATAAAGAAAATGAAAAGTGTGTTTGCATGGACATATAATTAGGGGCTCAAAACAGACACAGTGACCGGACGCGTCTGCAGGGGTTTAGGGGTTCGGCTTCGGTATGTCCGACTGTAGATGCTCTTACATTTTTGTGCCTCTGTCATGGCAGCCCAAAGGGTGAGTATATATTCTTACGGAAGGAGACAGTCATTAAGTCTGTCGCTCAGGCTTTACCCACTTATATTATGGGTTTTTTAAGGTGCCCTTCTCGGTTTGTGATGAACTTACCAGGATGGTTAGTGGTTTTTATTTGGGTGCTAAGAAAGGTAAAATGAAAGTGCATTGGCGTGCATGGAATGATATTTTGCAACCAAAGAACGAAAGAGGTGCTGATTTGCGTGACTTCCGTATTTTCAACCAAGCATTGTTGGCCAAGCAAGCATGGAGATTAATTTTTCAAGACCGAATAGTTTGTGTGCACAAGTGCTAAAGGCCAGATATTATCCACATGGTAAGCTTGAGGATACTGAATTTTCGGGTGATGCTTCTTCTTTATGGAAAGCTATTACATATGTATATAAATACCTCACCCTTTTTTTTCTAGCGAGAGAAAGGTAATGTAGAAGTTGGTTTCATGTAGACACTAGTTCAATCCAACCCGACAACAGTTTAGCGAATTCAAACTGCGCTCTGTTTTCTGGCCATATGGTCATGCTGCATTGGCCAGCCAACAGGCACAGGCACGGAATTTTGGCCCGGTACGATACATGAATAAAAGAGTCGGGCCGGACTTCGGCCCTCCACGGAACAAGGCCAATCTCGAAAGCTTTAATTAAGGCCGCACATGACACGATCCTTTTAAGTTTTTTTCTGTATTTTTCTCTTAAATTTTTAGATTTTTTTGTATTTTTTGGTAAAGTTTTGGATTTTTTTGTATTTTATTGGATAGCAAATATGCCTCCATGATGGCTGCTCTGCCCTGCTAGAGTGCTAGGGGGGGGGGGGGGGTGAATGGCTTGTGATTGCTTCTACAACTGTACTGTCCTGCAGTTGGTCTAGATCGAGAATTGTTGTGGCCTGCGGTGTAGGGTGGACTGCTCGACCTGCGTCGAGCTGTATCATTGAATCACATCCCAAGTAGGTCGCGGGTCTTTTGGGAGGGGTATGTACAACAGAGCCTGTAGCAGTTTAGTCTTCAGTTTTGTTCAGAGCACGCATCAGGCTGAAAACCGGACGTCTGTGTCGGCGGCACAGCAAGCATGCCTGCACCTGGTCCAGCTGTTTGGGCTCTTGGGTCCCAAGGACAAGATGACGGTCAAGGCCGCCGCCGGGCTGATCATGGGCTTTAATTTGACGAGCCACTTTCCAATAGAGACATTCAAGGATCACCATGCTCACCCAACTCGCCATCGACACTCTCAGGGTTGTTGAGGCCACCTATTACCTACATCCTCTATCTCATAATGTAATACATTTTTTTTATCTAGTATAGTGTCAAAAAGCGTCTTATTTTATGAGACAGAGGAAGTTGTAATTTATTTAGTCTCGGTCAGCGGCTAGTCTTATGCTGGTTAGAGTAAGGAACTATGTTGATTAGTGATGGGAACGACGCGTTAGCTAGATGACGCCGAGGTACAATGAACAGCTGAAAGAATAAAATGCCCACTTATCTTCTATTCTTAAATAGTTGTAACTCACTAACTATTTTTCCAAAGCATGCAATGCTTCCACATCACTAAACCGTGCATCTCCACCATGTCATTAATCTACCACCCCACAGACTATTATTTTTCCATGCATGCAACCCTTTCACAATTACCAATCATGCATGGTTGCCAAATCATTTTTCACCAAATCATAACTAAATTTTATTGTTATTCAGTCATCAACCCTAATTATCCATGTTTTCAACCTACCATCCCGCGGGAACGGCGCGGGTTATCTGCTAGTTTATTCAGAACTGATGTGCATTTGTACATAAACAGGCACTTACTATTAATTATTTCCCATTTTATACATCAGTATCTCTAATGTTTTCTTCTAGATTTCTTTGCCATGATACACCGATCTTGAAATGGAGCCAAAAACATAAAGTGTATATATGACTGCAAATAGCATAACCTGCATAATAAGTACGCTCTTCGAAGGTTGGTTACTTTGGACCATTAGGGATTAGCATGTTTGCAAATGCTATTGGCATTCGACCACTCACCCATTTATGGACATCTCCCATTCATTTGAGGTGGGTTCCCTCCAACCACACACAATATTTACTAACATAACATGCATGCAAGTAGAATGGTATGGTCACACCCTTCCACAGTCTAGTCACATGCTAAAAATGTCATGTTAAACGGTTCTTGAATGATAAATCACATGCTCACGATATATTTGTTTCGTAAGATGAGCTGAATAGAACAGAGCTGCGTAGAAGTCCTATATATACTGCCCCTGGATGTTAAAGTGAGTGTGATATGGGTTCAGATGTGTTTACATCTTTATCTTCAGACCATCTAAAATATTGGAGAAAAACAAATACATGAGAGTCAAGGTGGTCAAGGAAAAATGGGCTGAATTCAGAAGGCGATGACGTGTATTGCTTTGTCCAATTGTAATCGGATGGCCATTCAATGGAGACTTTTGGTAGCTGCGGTGACCTTGGTTGCTCTTGGTAGAACATCTGTATACAATTCGCCGTGGGAAGTTTCTCTGCTATATGTCTCTACAATACTAGTTACATCAAGACTGTAACCTGTTAGTTCGAGCTACCACATACTCTGTTTTTTCTTCGCTTGTTTTAGTATGATCACTGAGTGGACCTAAAGCTAAAAGCAGTCTCATCAGCAGTAAAAGAACAACTTCCTAACCGAATAAAAAGTTTCTGAAGTCAAACCTAGCGGCCTTGCAATGATAAGTAGTCCAGTCTAAGAAGTGTTGTGATAATAAAAAATACAAGCCGAAAAAATGGTTCCATTCGAATAATCTGCTGCGAGAAAGAGGTAGATCTTATTAATCACAGACTGGCTGTTCGAGATATAACCCCAACAATTATATTACATTGGAGCGACTGGAACGAGGTGACTGAGGGCACCTAGTTCTCCATGCGGATGATGCAGCGGATGCCCTCCCCCTTGGCCATGAGGTCAAAGGCCTTGTTGATCTCTGAGAACGGTACTCTGTGCGTGATGAACTTCTCCACCTCCAGTTCCTGAGGATAATAGCAAGTTGTTAGCATGAGCATTGAGTTCTTCGCCACGTCACAATTCGATGTATGGTGACTTTGGAAATGGGGTGGCATCCAACATATCTCAAGTCGTCGCGAGCATCGATCAAGCTATTTCAAAACTGTTTACCTTCTTCATGTACATCTCCACAACATTGGGCAAATCAGTGCACGGCTTGAAGTTACCAAAGAAGGCACCCTTAAGAGTTCTCTCGTTCAGGAAGTTCATTGGGTGGGTCTTGAATTCGGCGTCCTTGTGCGGCACACCGACCAGCACAGCGACACCCCAACCCTGTATACAGATAAAAGATTTAATTTAATGATTCCATCTAAGAGAGAAGAGATGATGCAAATGATCATATTTTAAGTGGGTGATTTATGTCTTGAAAAGTCATACATCATGAACACACTTAAATGCTTGTATCATAGCACTGATATTGCCGGTGCATTCAATACTGCGGTCAACTCCCCCGTTCGTCATCTCAGCGAGTACCTAAAGCATCATATCACAAAGTTGTATGTTATGGTGATGAAGCGTAACGAATACTACTTCACCTAATGTGAAAAAACAAACCTCTTGAACTGGCTTGCTGTGTTCTTTCGGGTTCACAAATTCTGTGCAACCAAATTTTCTGGCTGAACATTGACAAAATAGAAACATTAGTAGTAACTTCTCAAAACAGCAAAATAAACTCATGATTTGGTAAAATCAGGAGTGCTATATTTACCTTCTTCAAATCTGTTGGCGTTCAGGTCAACACCAATGATCCTTGATGCACCTGCAATCCTTGCACCTTCTGCAGCCTAAATAAAACATACAAATATGAAGGGCAAATAGATGCATACCGATAGTGATTGTAGGACAATCCAGAGAAGAGTTAGGAAACTTACAGCAAGGCCAACTGCTCCTAGCCCAAATATCGCCACTGTCAAACCCTTGGGCGGTTTTGCAACATTAATGGACGTACCGAGACCTACAAAAAGAATGACCACTCAGCATCACAAGATAAGATGTTGGCATAACAAGAATAGTACAACAACAATACAAGTCAACTTACCAGTGGAAATACCACAGCTAAGAACACAGACTTTATCAAGGGGAGCCTCAGGGTTGATCTTGGCAACACAACCAACATGCATGACAGTATACTCACTGAAGGTGGAAGTCCCTACGAAATGGTAAATCGGCTTCCCATCAATAGAGAAGCGGGACTTGCCATCGCCGATGATCACACCTCTGTCAGTGTTGATCCTTAGCAGATCACACATGTTGCTCTCTGCAGACTTGCAATGTGGACATTCCTTACACTCCCCAGTGAACACAGGTAGTACATGGTCACCAGGGGCAACCTCAGTCACGCCCTCTCCAACACTTTCCACTATGCTGTTGACATTAGTAAGTTCAGGGGACGCGCAACAGATAAATTTGGCTAGAAAATCTATATAAAAGTAAAGGACTTCAAATTCGACACATGCAGGCAACACGGTTCTTATGATTGATTGCTTCACATGTTTTGTCTTCAGGATTACATTAACATATTGCACTAGGGTGACCTATGCTTTCCGAACAAACAATTAGCACAACTGAAAGCTAGACAAAGTAAGTACATCAAAGAAGGTAGGTAGTTCAAAAACCATACCCTCCATCTTCGTGACCGAAGACCCGAGGGAACACGGGAGTCTGCCCCTAAACAACCATCGGAATCCACTGAGGCGCAAGTCAACCACAAATTTGTTGTACGATGTAATTTACTTGACGAGAAGCAAATGACATGCATACCTTGGCCTCCCAGTAGTAGACATCGGTGTGGCAGAGGGAGGTGAAGAGAATCTTGACGCGCACCTCCATGGCCTATGGCGGGGCTACCTCCACCCCCTCCATCGACAGAGGCTTCCCTGCCTCCCATGCGACTGCCGCTGCAACCACAGATCCAAGGAAAGGGCATCAAACTGCAGGTTACGATGACACCATAAGGGGAAACACAAGAAACTCCCCCCTAAAGATTGGGGATCGGCTGATATCAACACATTATGTAATATTTTTCATTTTCATTTTCTTCTTTCATTTTTTCACATGCACAACCGACAAAGGATGTGAAGTTGTAGTCGCGCACTTAGGCTTTGACGTGCAATGGTAGTTGCACGTGTACGGCGGACGTGCAATTGCGCTAGACGGGTGGGCAGTTACGTGTGGGCGATGGACGTGCAATTGCGCTAGGCCAGCGGGCATGTAACTTTAGTGGCGCGCAAGTGGTAGGCGTGCAGTTGCGCTAGGCTGGCTGCTGTGTAACTATAGTTGTGTGTGTAATTGCATGGTGTCAGCTGCGCATACAATTGTAGTTGCGTTAAGCCGAGCAAGAAACTAATTTAGGATAGTAAAACCGAGCCTAAAGCGGGCTCTCTCGCGCCCTCAGCATTTCCGGCCGTCGGATCCTATGCTTTGGACATTCCTGGCCATCGATTGACTTCTGTTCGCGAACTGGACGACCCTGTCCTAAAGGGCTGCTTTTCTGCAAGCCGAAACCGTGGCCTGTGATTGATTGGGCCTTCTGTCTCCCGAAACCCATTCGTTTAGCCTCGTTTCCCAGCCCAGTTTAGTCTTCTCACCTCACCTCATCGCCTCCCCGAGAGCTCTCGTCCAAACGACCTAGGCGAAGCAGCCGTTCTAACGCAGCGCCGCCGCTGAAGAAACCTGAAGCAGCGCCGCCCCTTCCTTCCTCTCTTCCTTGATTGATTGCTTTCACGCTACCCTTCCCATGCGGCCTTCCTGTCCCGCTGCTCTATGCCGGTGGAAGGTGAGAGGATGAGGACCCAGGGATGGGAAGCGAGTAGAGGTGGAACAGGCGGACTCTTGCCAGTTGTCAATATCTTCGGCCTCGTCGCGCAGCTGTACCGTGACCTCGACCTCGAGCGTCAGTGCCCACGATGGGCGGCAGGCCTGTTGAACCCACTGATGGAATGGATGCACTGTCTGTTCTGATTATTACCGTCTTATTTGCCGTGTGGCCAGTACCTACGTACAGGACACCAATATGCAAGGCCAAGCGACGAGGCTTCAAGGACACCTACCCGGAGGACCTTCTTACTCTGTCCTTAGGGTTTGCACTCGTCGTATTGCCCTTGGTGGTACAGTTCACTGCTTCGTTCAAGCCTCATTTTTTTTTGCTCGCTTCATATTTCCATGTACAGGCTGTTCTGGACAAAACTGGAATTCACCCAGCTGAAGTCGGCGACGTTGTAGTTCGGACGATGCAAGGCCCAGGTTCCCAGCGTGCAAACGAATGCAGGACTGCATCTTTGTTGGCTGAAGTTCCTGGTAAATACCATGTTTCAATCATATATGTCACCGGTCACCTTCATATGAATGAAAGGACATCTTTCTTATGGAAAGTGATTTCCGTTCCCTTTAATTCCTATGAGAACTGTGAAGTGTGAACGGACAATGCTCATCTGGGCTACAGGCAGTATGCAAGAATTGATACGAATGTGAAGGCGTACGTGAGTGCCTTTTTTCAGTTACGACCACCTTGTCTCATTCTCCTAAATCCTCTACATTGTTTTTTTGATAACTCGTATTTCAATTCTTGAACAGTTGAATTTTGGGCAAGATGAGTTCTCGTCAATCTCAGGAGATTAATGAGCAGAAGACGATGAACTCAATATGTATATGTATTACTTTACAACAAAAAATGACTACAACTATCAACTAAGGAAAAGGGGCTCTGTCCGTAAATTGTTGCCTTCAGGTAAACTGTAACCCCGTTCGTGATAATCTGGGTGTGTCTAGGACACATCTAGATGTGACATAGTTATTGCACATCTAAGTGACTCAATCAAGCACTAAAAGAAAAAACTAAAAATAAAAAGAAATAGTCACACGAATCTCCACGTAAAATCAATGACATAGGACTTAGATGTGCAATACTTATGTCTCATCTAGATGTGATTTAGCAAAACCGTCATTTTACTGTAAACTGCTACTTCTAACAAGAAAAAAATATGCCATAATATCAATCTCGAGCTTATAACTGTAAAACATTTATGGATTCAATTTGTGTAGATGCTGTTGGATTCAAAACATCGAGTGGGAAGCATGAGTGATATGCCTGGTTGTTGTGCAGTTCAACTTCACTATGAATTAGGACACAGAGCCAGGTGACAATACAAATTGATGTTGAATGCGTGAGGTAATAAGTGTGTTATTACTCAGCATTTTTGTTTGGTCATGTGGGTTCTAAGAGGGACTATAAAGTTGTGCACAATTCGCTTATAACATACTCCCTCCGTCCGGACATACTTGTCCTAAAAATGAATAAAATGGATGTATCTATAACTAAAATAAGTCTAGATACATCCATTTCTAGGACAAGTATTTCCGGACGGAGGGAGTATATGACCAAGCAATCTAACCTATAAACCCTCCTAGACTACCCACCGATCTGGAAGCATCGCGCGCGCTAGCGCTCGTGGACCGCTCGATGTTTTCACCGTACGATAATTTTTACGCTGGCACCTCGTCAACCGTTCGTTGTTGTGCACGTTAGCTGCATTTAGATGAGTCAATGGTGGGTGGACCTCGCTAGGCGTGGGACCAGGTAATGAGGTGCTGCTTCTGCGTTTGTGCATGAGAGAGAGTTTTACAGCGATTGCGTCGGGCGATAGGAACGTGGGGTGGGTAAAACCTAGCCGCCACTCATCTCCCTCCCCCGATCCCCCGATCCCCCTCCCCTTCCTTGGCGCCGCCAGCTCCGCCCACTTCTTTCTGCGCGGCGGCGGCCGAACCTCTCTTGCCCTCATTCTCCATCGGCTGGGGGCCATTGGGTCATCACTATTCTTTGTGAAATAATGTTATTTTTTGTGAAATAACATTATCAATAACTATCCCTGCTAATCTTACTAGGTCACACAAATGCAACATTTAGTATGACAGATTATGCAAACTACATGATGATAAACAAGACCCACACGTACTTACTGATCTAATTGAGATTACATAGTGAAGGTTTTCTTCTAAAATCGTGAAGGTTAATCCAACATTTTTAAAGACGAGTAAGAATGACCATCCCAGATATGGTGAACTAATGTGATGTTCCCTTTTATTACATACATTTTCTTTGATCTAATGTGAACATACAAAACCTGAAGAAAAAAAACAAGCTATTTGTTCAAATTTCAAAGGCATGGAGTTGTTTTCTTTCTTTCTTTGTGTATACTTCTCCAGTTCTCCTGTTGTTCTTATGAAAAGGACATATTTGCTAACCTGCATTTCATGATTAAATGCTTTTTGGTTGTTATTATTCTTCTATCTTCAAAATAAGGATTTTTTAGATATTCAATATAATGGTTTGCAATGATCTGTTCAATATAATTTCTGGTATTCAATAAATAAAACAACTTTAGTTTCACCAATTTATCATCCTTTTTAAAATATTTCTTGTCAATTCTGAAACATGACAAACAAGTTCATCAGCAAGGACCAATGTTTACAAAATGAACAATTGATAAACTGCCAATAAGATGTCAATGAAGTAAATAAGGACAATAAGGAAAAGCAAGATCAAACAAGTTGATGTGTCTTTTTACGATTTCAGTGCCCAGGGACATTATTTAAGGCTGATTGTATGGTGTCTTTAGAGTTGTACTTTTACCATACAATATAATGTTGTAGCTAAAACTTCTAGCAGTTTCGAATCAGATTTTAGTGACTGATCTTACAACTACAGTACATACATTGCATTGATCCAGTGCTCTGTTTTGCCAATCCAATGGTGCCCTCAAATTCCCTTATTTCGTACTCCCTCCGTCCGGAAATACTTGTCCTAAAAATGAATAAAATGGATGTATGTATAACTAAAATAAGTCTAGATACATCCACTTCTAGGACAAGTATTTCCGGACGGAGGGAGTACTTAACATCCATATTTCATGTCACCATATATTTGCAAAATTTCCTACCACTATATTGAACAAACATACGGGCGCGGCAACGCGCGCCATCTATGATCTAGTGATGATGAGGAGGAGGAGGAGGAATAAAGTGTAACATGAAAATAAAGGAAATTAGAAAAATCTACGTAAGTCACTGTGCACAGATCAAATGGTTTAGGAGTGATCTATTTTCCCTACCCCGCCGACCCCGCCGCCCCCGCGTCCCTCTCCGAGGCGACACGGGGGAACCCTAGCCGCCCCCGCCGCCAGCCTTCCTCCACCCTCCCCTCCCCCTCGCCGCCGCCGAGAGCCACCGCTGGGCAAAGCCCAGGCAGTGCCGGCGGCGGCGGGGCTTCTCCCCTGGCGTGGCTTCCCTTCTTCCTCGTGGTGGCTTAGTCACTCCCGGTGGGCTTGGTGGCGCAGCGTTTTGAAGCTCCGGCGGCGGCTCGCTTTGCGGCTGGTTGGAGGGCCTGTCCCTGTCTGGTGGTGCCGCCTAGACAGCGGCCGCGGCCTACGGCTCTTGTCCCCAAATTGGATCTGGGTGGTGCTCGGGCCTGGCCGTGGCTGCCTGTCAGGCGTGGTGGCGGCGAGTCTCGCGGCTTCTGGGCATCGTGGAGGTGCCGGCGGCGGCGTGTGCTCAGCCTGGTGGTGGCGGCGGCTGTGTACGGGAGTTGGATTCCTTCGAACAGATCTGGGTGAAAACTTGCTTTCGGTTACTGCCAAGGCCGGCGGTGGCGGCGCTATCTGCATCGTTCCCTTCTTGAAGGCATCGCCGTGGAGAAGTTCAAGGCCACTCTCTGCTACCTCCGGGGGAAACCCTAGAACGGATGATCGGATGACGGCGGCGCACTGGTGTTGTTCCCCCCTTGAGGGCGTCATTCTTGGAGGTACACACGTGATCGAGGGACCAGAGGATGGATTCTTTGGTGGAGCGGTGCGTCATCTCACTCATTGATGGCGGCGGATCTCGGCGGCATGGCGCTGTGGTGACTCGGCGTCCGATGCGCGGAGATGGACTCGCGCAGGAGGGTGACGCGGTCTGGCGTCGTGGTGGCGTCGACGGCAGCTAGACCGGGCAAGGTAGATGCAGCAGTACAGCTCTGAAGATGGATTGGTGGCAGGTGGATGCGGCGGCCTCATACCCGGCAGGCGTCCTGGTTGAGGAGTGCGCCGGACCGGTGGGTGCCCCATACCCGGCAGGCGTCCTGGATGGGACCTCAGGTCTTAGATGTTAGGTTTGGCTGCGAGGTCTGTTTGGTATTAGGCCCAGACTATCAGCATCCCTTCATCAATTGGATAGGAGTAGCGACAGATGTTGCCTAGACGGTGGCTTTAGTCTTACTGTTGTATTACTTTGTAAGGTCTTGTGTGAACATTTAATAAAGTGGCTGCATACATCGTCCAGATGCAGAGGCCGGGGGTCTTCCTCCTTTTCTAAAAAAAAATGGTTTAGGAGTTGATTTGGAAATATTTATTTCTCAATAGCAATCCCGTAAAGATTATTATGTTGAACCGACTGTTGGTCGGTTGGTTCGTTGGCCAAACCCCTAACAAATTGGTCATTTGAAGACAAGGAAAAAAAATCTAAACAAAAGATATCATTATGCAGGCAAGCACCTTCCACTTCCAGTGAGGCCTGAAACCAAAAGCTCGCCAGTCTCCATGAAAATATTGTTTGAGAAGAAGAAGAAGAAACGGAGGATAAAGAAGGGCGGACAGACCTTTGCACTTGATCGTCTTCCCCGCGGTCGCCATTTCCCGTTCAACTCAAAAAATCCACCCCGGAACGAAAATCACAATCTCAGCACGAAACCAAACTCCAGTCAGTATTTTCACCGGATCAAATCCCGCCCAGGCAACGAGCGTGGGGAGCCGGGGCTACATATATATGTTCCTAATAATAAAATGAAGAATGGAGGAGGTGGAAAGGTATCGTGCGTGGACAGGTGTGTGCTGAGGGAGCCTGAGATGGAAATTGTTTGGGGAATTCCAGAGGCGCGCGCATGTGGAAAGAAGAGAGCAGGTGTCGCTTCTAGATCCCATATTCTTTACCTTTTTCCCCTTTTTAAGTGGCCCAATTGCTTCTCAGTTTTGTTTACTCGACTGCAACAAAGACAACGCATCTGTCACTACAAGATGGACATCGCAGATCAGCATATACTCACGTACACATAAAATAGAAGATGTCAGCAACATGCAAACCAATTTAAGTTTAAATAAACAAACATTGCTCTCAACCCGAGTGGAATACTGGACTTTTGTTCTGCGGCCTTGTCTCCTGCCCACAACTCCAGCAGTTCCGGTGTCCCTAAATAAACTATCAGAAAGTTGAGGCAAAAATAACCCTCCAACGGCTCCCTTAAATAGATAAACCAGATTATATTTACGGGCCCCGTATAAATAATTGCCCCCAACGCCTGTGTGCGCTGCAGCCACGCCTTGTCTCTTCAGCCACCGTTGCCACGCCTCCCAGCGCCGTGTCACTAACATGTGGGCGCAGCCTCATTTAGTAGGTGAATTTATGGAACCAAGAAAAGTATGTGTTAGACACCTTCCCCTAAATTATACGGTCATCCCACTAAATGATTTTTCGAAAAGTTTTTTCCAGGAGCTATCAGGCAACTCTAATCAATTCCCAAAAGTTAAGGCATGTTCGAAACAACCCAGCTCCCAACTCCGCCGAATTCGCAGGTGGTGCTGGGTCGAACAGTGCTTCAAGAATCAGAGGGGAATGGGGGTCACAGTAGGAAAAACGACAACCTGCTGTTTTTGGGATCTGCGGAACTGGCAAACGTAGAGTTAGCCTTATCTACATCAAGATGTCACCGCCAAGTGAGAATACCGGTTCTAGTTTTCCATTTCTCATGAGCTCCCTACTCCATTACGGCATGACCTTAGCCGCCAGAAGCTTCTCCCTGACCTCACGCTCAAGGTGGCCACACGGTCTAGGCCCGTCCGGTTCCTGACCAAAGCCGTGCTTTGGACCGTCTGTCCGGTCCGGTTTGGCTGTTATAGAGATTTGAATGGCGGCCCCTTTCATGACCCGTTTTAGCAATGGAATGTTGTTGTTTAGAACTGACTGTTGTTTCTATCAAGTAATGCAGTAGAACTTATTAATGGTGTGGTTGAGATTTATAGTTTGATTACTTCTGGCCAGGCGACTTCAGGCCTAGGTAAATTGATTCAGCTGATGATTTGCTACAGAAATTAAGCAGGTGGTAAACTGCTTCTTCTCAAGGCTTTTTCTTAGTGCTTGTTACCTTTATAGCCTCATGTAGTTACTCAGCGATCTTCTCAAGGATTGGGGGAGCAAGTTGCAGCCAAATGGCTGAATATCATGTTCCCTATAGAAAATGTCAGTAGCCAGTGACCAGCTATGTGCTGAGATGAGGAAGAAACTGAAGAATGACTAGCTATTTGATTGCCTGGTTGTTCGGAGTGTTTAGCAGAGAGAAGAAGATGGGACTCAACACACATACGGTATAGCCATGATCGTGGGTGTGCCACTACCTCTGGACGTGCAGCACTACTCTACAACTGCTTGCACGATCATGGCTATACCGTATGGCAGGCTATACAAGGGCGCATACGGTATAGAACTACCTAGCCTAACACCCCCCGCAGTCGTGACGTCGGGTCCGGCGATGCAAAGACTGGACCGTAAGTCATAGAAAACTTCCGATGGCAGCCCCTTGGTCATGATATCCACGAGCTGCTGGCGAGTAGAGATGTGAAGAACACGAATTTCGCCAAGCGCCACGCGTTCACGAACGAAGAGGATGTCCAGCTCGACATGCTTCGTGTGACGGTGATGCACAGGGTTGGCCGACAGGTACACGGCGGATATATTATCGAAGTAGACGAGCGTAGCCTTGTTGACGGAAGTCGAGCGGCGGGTGTCAGGGCAGCCTGCCCAGTCGGCGTCCGTGAACGCACGTAGGTCCAAAGTGCGCGAGGCGCGGAGGTGAAGCCCGAGGGCAGGCGTGCCGCGCACGTACCGCAGCACACGCTTGATCAACCCGAGATGGCACTCGTGGGGATCATGCATATGCAGGCAGATCTGTTGAACGGCGTATGCAATCTCCGGCCGTGTGATCGTCAAGTACTGCAGGGCACCGGCGATGCTGTGATAGGCGGAGGGGTCAGCGACGCACGGCCCGTCGACGGTAGGGAGATTGCCCTTTATGTCGATCGGCGTGGGCGACGGACGACAGATGTCCATGCCGGCTCGGTCCAAGATGTCGGCAGCGTACTGCTGCTGACAGAGGAAGAAGCCCGCCGAAGTACGCATGACACGGATGTCGAGGAAGAAGTGGAGAGGGCCGAGGTCCTTCATGGAGAACTCCACGATGAGCTGGGCGATGACGTGGCGAAGAGCGGCGGCACACGACGCGGTGAGGACGATGTCGTCGACGTAGAGGAGAAGGAGCGTAGTGTCGCAGTTGCGACGACGAGTGAAGACCGATAAGTCGGAGCGCGTGGCGACGAAGCCGATGGACTTGAGGAAGCCGGCGAATCAAAGAAACCACGCACGCGACACCTGCTTCAAGCCATAGAGTGACTTGGAGAGGCGGCAAACGTGGTGTGGTTTGTCAGCGTCAACGAAGCCGGCTGGCTGAAAACAAAAGACCTCCTCGTCCAACATACCGTGGAGGAACGCATTGGACACGTCAAGCTGGTGAACCGGCCAGCCGCGAGAGGCAGCCAGAGTGAGCACCGTGCGGATGGTGGCGGGTTTGACGACTGGCGAGAAGGTTTCTCTGAAGTCCATGCCAGTGCGCTGGCGGAAGCCGCGCACGACCCAGCGGGCCTTGTAGCATTCGAGAGAGCCGCCGGCGTTGAGCTTGTGCTTGAACACCCATTTGCCGGTGATGAGGTTGGCACCGGGAGGACAGGGCACTAGCTCACACGTGCGGTTGTGCACGAGAGCGCCGTACTCCTCGCGCATGGCGGCGAGCCAGTGGGGGTCACGGAGGGCGACGCGTACCAAAGTAGGGGCCGGCGAGAGCGCGCCGGGCGTGCTCGTAGTGGAGGCGAGACTATAGTGGTAGCGCGGATTCGGGCGGAAGACGCCGGTCTGGGCGCGCATGACCATCCGCCAGGGAGGAGCCGGCGGGGCAGCCGGAGGGGCGGGTGCAGGCGAGGGTGGCGACGAAGAGCTCGGCAGGGTGGTAGACGAGGCACCTGTGGTGCAAGAGCTCGCGCCCGAGCCGTTGACCGACAGATCAGCGCCGCCACGCGGCTGCATGGTGGAGGCGCTGGACGGGGAATCCACGAGGCTCTCCGATGGAGAGCCAGCGGCAGATCCTGAACGCACGGTGCGCACACACGGGGCACGCACGGGAGAGCCGCCTGATGGCGATCCAGGGGCCATGTTCGAAGGGGATCATGGCACACTATCACGGAGGCGCCGCGGGAGCATGGGGACCTGCAAAACTGGCGAAGCAAAAGTAGGTGGTGGTGGAGCGGCGGGGTTAACTGCGGGTGGTGACGCGAAGGGGAAGACCGTCTCATGAAACTGGACATGACAAGAGGTGATCACACGACGGGTGGTGGGATCGAAACACCGGTAGCCACGATGGTCAGACGGATAGCCGAGGAAGATGCACGCGACAGAGCGGTGATCAAGCTTATGCTTCGCTGTGGAGGTGAGGTTGGGATAACACAAACACCCGAAGACGCGGAGGAGGGAGTAGTCAGGAGCAACGCCAAGCAGCTCATGAGGCGTGCGCGGCGCGCTGGAATGGCACGGCTGGCGGTTAATGAGATAGGTGGCTGTGTTGAGGGCCTCGACCCAGAAGCGAGTAGGCATGGAAGCATGAAATAATAGAGCACGCACACTGTCATTGAGCGTTCGTAGAATGCATTCGGCCTTTCCGTTTTGTTGGCTGGTGTAAGAACAGGAGAGGCGAAGATGAGTGCCATGAGTAGGGAGGAGTCTGCAGCGCTGTCGAACTCACACCCGTTGTCAGTTTGGTGCCAGAATACGGGAAGCTGAAATTGCGTTTTGACATAGGCATAGAAATCGGCAAAACAGGAAGAACTTCCGACTTGTGTTTGAAAGGGAACGTCCAAACGTAGTGGGTATAGTCATCAAGCACTACTAAGTAAAATTGAAAGCCAGATATGCTGACAACAGGAAATGTCCATACATCAAGATGCAAAACATGAAAGGGAAACATGCTAATGCTGGTAGATTTGCTAAAAGGTAGACGTGTGTGCTTGCCAAAACGGCATGCATGACACGAGTGCGGCATGGACTTGCTGAAGTCAAGGTGATCGGCAGCCAAGCGAAGCGAAGCATGCCCGAGCCACTGGTGCCATATGGTGGAGTCGGCGAGGCCGGCGAAGGCAGAGCGAGATGGGAGCGTCGGGCGGCCAACCGAGTACAGATCGCTGTCGGAGTCACATCGGAGGATCACCGCCCTGGTTCGAAGGTCCTTTACAGAGAAGCCAAAGGCGTCAATTCGACAGAAACGGGGTTATCACGACAGATTTGACGAACAGAGAGCAAGTTGGTAATGAGAGAAGGGGAGACCAGAACGTTGCGAAGTTGCACAGGGGACACGCCCTCGATGAGAGCACCATCACTGACGTGGATGATCGGTAGATGGGCACCACTTCCAATGACAATGTGAGAAGGAGAATGAGATGGACGAAGTGAGTGGAGATTACCAGGTGAGTTGGACATGTGGGACGACGCTCCTGAGTCGAGATACCACTCCGAGGCGGTGTCGGACGAGGAGTGCCCTGATGTGGCACTGTGGAGCGCGGCCTACAGCGACTGCATGTCCCATGGCTGCAGCGGCGGTGCGGTGGACGAACTGGTGCCTGGGGAGCCGTAGAGAGGAGGCAGGCCGCCAGGAGCGCCGTACCCAGGAGGGAGAGCGCCGGGCACGCCGTAGCCGTACGGGGCAGGAGCTGCGAGCATGGCCTATTGATGAGGCATGCCGGGACGAGGCCCGAGAACGCCGGTGCCGGGGGCGCGCCAGGGCATGGGCCAGGCCTGGATGAGGCCAGTCCAAGAGTTGGCGCCAGGAGCCGGCACGGGGTAGGCAGGTGGGCACGGCGTCGGAGGCGTTGGGGAGGCAGGGGCGCCGCCGTTGCCACGGCCGCGGCGACGCTGGCCACGACCACGGCCCGTGTGTTGTCGTTGGCGGGTGCTGGGGGAGGCGGTGCCGGAGTCGAAGAAGAGTTGCGCCCAATGAAGAGGGGGTGCACGGACTGCTGGCAAGCCGCCTGCTTAGCACAATGTTCCTCCAACAGAAGGAAGGAGCGCACTTGGAGAAACGACGGGAGCGGGACCTGAGAGGTGAGGTGCGGGATGGCAGAATGGTACTGGCAGTTGAGACCACGGAGGAGGTGAAAAAACTGTCGCAATTCGGTCACCTGCTGGCCCAGATCACGGAGTTGATCGGCGAAGGTCTTGAGCTTGGTGCAGTACTGCATCACCGTCATGTCGCCCTATACTTGATGAGATCATCTCCCCAAAGCAGAGTGCTTTTGTGCCAGGCAGGATGATAACTGATAGCATGTTAGCTGCATTTGAGTGCATACATCATACTATTCAGCAAGAGAAGGACCCTACGAGAAGCTTTTGTGCATATAAATTAGACCTGTCAAAGGCATATGATCGGGTTGACTGAGTTTTCTTGAAACGGACGATGCAAAAGTTGGGTTTCACTGACCGATGGCTGAACTGGATTATGACTTGCGGCACCTCAGTTAGATACACTATCAAATTTAATGGCATCCTCTTGGATTCGTTCACCCCATCGCGTGGGCTTCGTCAAGGTGACCCCCTCTCCCCATTTTTATTCCTGTTTATTGCAGATGGGCTTTCTGCTCTGTTGAAGGATGGAGAGGAACTATTCACATCTTTGAAGGTGTGTCGACGGGCTCCTGGCATCTCCCACCTTTTGTTCGCCAATGACACCCTCTTGTTTTTTAAGGCAGACCCGCAACAAGCTAATGGGTACACTCAATAATCACAACTTATGAAGGTGCCACAGGGCAACTCATCAACCCAACTAAATGCAGTATTATGGTTGGTAGAGCATGCTCAGAGAATGGCCAAAACAGTGTAAGAGCACAGTTGCAGTTTCAACTCTCAACTTTTGATGAGAAATATCCGGGGCACCCAACTCCTGATTGCAGAATGTCAAAAGGTAAATGTCAGAATCTACAAGCCTGCTTGACAAAAAGAATTATTGCTTGGAGAGATACTTTATCCTTGGCAGGCAAGGAAACGATGATCAAAGCAGTCGCACAAGCTATACCCACTTATGTGATGGGCGTGTTCAAGATTCCCATGTCTGTTTGTGATGATCTTAACAGGATGGTGTGTAAATTTGGTGGGGGTCATCGGAGGGGAAGCGAAAAAAACACCGGCAAGCTTGGCCAAAAATTCACAGGCATAAGTTGTGTGGTGGACTGTCACCCTGCCTGTCATAGACCTCGCCGCCGGCCGCCGCCGCCACCTCGTCGTCAACGAGATCATCAAGGCCGGCAAAGAATTCGGCTTCTTCCAGGCACGCACGCACGCACGCACCACAAGAATTGTTTGTTTATTATATCTGAGCCACTCAGCTATATATTGATTGATTTTGGAGTCAGCCGGCACTCCATGGATGGATGTGTTGTTGCAAAGACAGGTTGTGAACCATGGCGTGGGCGAGGAGGTGGTCGGGGCGTTCCGGTCGGCGGCGGCGGAGTTCTTCGCGATGCCGGCGGAGGAGAAGCTCCCCTACTACTCGGACGACGTGAGCAAACCGTTCCGCGTCGACACCAGCACCACCTACGTCCTCGACCGTAGCCGTTACTGGCGCGACTACCTCCAGCTGCAGTGCTTCCCCGTTGAGAGGTTCTCGCAGGACTGGCCGGCCGCCTTGGTGCCCGGCCTGGCCGCGTACTCCACAGCGGTGCAGACGCTGGCCGGCACGCTGCTGGGGCTCATCGCCGAGGGGCTCGGGCTGGAGGACAGGAGGAGAGCTTCTTCGGCGGCGAGCTGAGCGGCGGCGGGACGGTGATGAACGTGAACTGGTACCCGCCGTGCCCGGACCCGAGCCTGACGCTGGGCCTGCTGCCGCACTGCGACTGACCACTCTTGACCGTGCTGTCGCAGGGCGACGTCAGCGGCCTCCAGGCCAAGCACAAGGGGCGGTGGATCGCCGTGCAGCCCGTCCCAAACGCTTTCGTCATCAACTTGGGCCACCTGATGGAGGTCAGAAATGAGCGAGAATCGATCTTCAATTCCTGATCGGTGATTTGGTATCTAGTGTAACTGCATGCGTGTCGTGCGTTCGTGTGTGGTGTGCAGATCGTGACGAACGGGTTGCTTCAGAGCGTAGAGCACCGCGCAGTGAACAGCTCCAGTGCGGCGAGGCTGTCGGTGGTGACCATCTTGTTGCCGGACATGGACTGCCGCATCGAGCCCGCGCCGGCGCTGCTGATGGAGGAGGAGCAGGTCAAGTTCAGGCCGTTCCTCTTCCGGGAGTTCAACGAGGCGTACGCAGCCGCCGCAGCCAATCGGGAGGACGTGCTCCAGCGCTTCAGGATCCACCCTGCGGGTACTGGTACAATGGAGTGACCGCCTACTTGCTTTGGTTCCAGCCATTAACGGCACTGCTTGTTGTGATTCACTTGACAATTAATCTCCAACAAACTTTTCTTAATTTATTTTTAGTTTGGTGGTGTCTTATAAGTTGTTTCTCCTCCCTTCAACCTTTTTGTTTCTGTATGGTAATTCACTGTTTCAGAATATCGTTTTTATTTTTATTAAATCTCTAAATATTGGGTTTGTCTAAGTCAAATCTAGACGTGGTCTAAGTATAGCACATCCAAGTGACTCAATCAAACATAAGAAGAAAAAAGAAAAAGGAAAAATAAAATATCTGCACGAATCATAAAGTAAAATGACGAAAAGGGGTCTCCCCGCTTTATATATAAAGCAACCATCACCGAACAAGCCAAACCAGCCGATACAAACACACACATACGGACACCACACCACACACACCCTAGGCTATAGCTACAAGGACCCTGAAAACAACAACACCACCCCCAATAAACTCCTAGCAAACATCACATGAAACACAAAGCACTACTACGAAGTCATTGGAGCCACAACCGTGGGAGCACCACCGCGAAGAGGAGAAGCCGTGTATGACGAACAATGGGCTCCAAGGCGGCACCTTCAGCAAGGGAACGGTACCGTAGCGTCGCCACCGCCCGATCCAAGGATTAGGGTTTCCCTCGGAGCACCACGGCGACAGATGAGATGCGCGACGGTGCCATCAAGAAGGGGCCAACGCCAGAACGTCGCCACCGCCGGCCTGTCAAGACAGAACGGATTTTCACCCCGGCCAACACACACCGGCACCGGGTTGGGTTACGGACAATCGTAACGCCGCCATTGAACAATACATCACGGTCAACACGCCGCCCACACGGCCATGGCGACCGGACAGCGCCGGCCGAGCCGCGTGCTCCGCCCATAAGCACCCCGGCTTCCATCAACTGGGCCGCCGACACGGCATCCGAGCCCCACCCTCATCCATGGGTACACCAAACCAACGCAGCCGGCCGGAACGGAGCAGAAGATCCTTCCACCCCAAAGTGACACCTTGGCTGGGTTGATGCCCTCGGCGACCAGATCTGGGCCAGGGGAACTCCAACAGCCACCCGTAGCAGGCGCCAGATGCCACGGAGGGGCACCCTGCCACCTCCGGCAGGCCTCGCGCGCACCCACGCCGCACCATGTAGCCACCCCAGCCGGACGAGTCCGTAGCTAAAACCGTAGAAGAGGTACGGAGCTCACCCCAAGTCCATCCCAGACGAACCGCCGCCGGAGCATGTCCCGACGTTGTCGCGGGAAGACTAGGCCGACCACGAGGTTGCAGCCACGCCGCTACAAGCCCCACCACACCAAGCCCCGGATGGGCCTCCGCCACAAACCCCCGCGACGCCCTCCACCACCAGGGACCAGATCCGGGAGGATCTGGCCGGAGGCGCGCCGGCCCGCCACCACCAGATCTGGTCTTGCCGCGGCCGCTGCGCCGCAGACGTCTGCCCAGTCGCCGTCACGACGCCACCAGGCGTCCTCGCCGTCATCCTGGAGCTGCGCCGCCGTCCCCGTCGTAGGCCAGTGCCCCCAGACGAGCGGCCGCCCCGCGCCGGCCGTGGATCCCGTGTGGAGGGGAAAAGGAGGCCCCGCCGCCGCCCTTGCCGGTCGGGCTTTGCCCGGCGGCACTGCTGGACGGCGGCGAGCGAAGGGGGGCGTGAGAGGAGAAGAGGAGAGGTGGGAGGATACCCCCACCCTCCCCCCCCCCCTCCCGGCGCTCGCGGGAGGGCGAGAGCTCCTTTTTATATTGAGTGATGGCGGGCCATCTTCAAGTAAAATCAATGGTATAGGACTTAGATGTGCAATACTTAAGTCACATCTAGATGTGTTTTAGCAAACCCGCTAAGGAGAATCTACAACTGGACCCCTCATATCCGTCTCAAACGGCCGGGCAGGCCGACCGGTCACAAAAAATCGACCCATACGGACCTCTCAAACGGGCCTCAAACGCACGGCCTGACCGGCATCCCTCATATCCAGCCTGAATATGGGGCGATATGGGGGCTGGCCCGCATCGACCCCAAATATATTCGTCCCAATCCGCTCGCCGGACCAAACCCTAACTACTTCACTCCACTCCCCTTCACTCTCATCCGTCACCCAAGCTCACCTCCGGCGATCTCTGGCCTTCTCCGGCATGGCGGGCAGCGGATCCGAGTCCTTCACCTCCAGATCCGTCGACCACGAGCTCATCCCACGCGGCTCCAAGGAGGAGTTGGCTATACGGCTTGCGTTCTGCCGCTCCTGAGAGGCGGCCGCCCTTCGGCAGCACTCCGACTCGCAACGTCAGGAATCCATTGCATCGGCACAGCCGGTGCCTGAATCTGGTGTCGCTGCCTCACCGGAGGCGGTGCGGTCCGTCTGGCGTCCAAACGCCATGGCGGACGCGTAACCCCTCCATTGGCGCGCCAAGGACACACCTTGGGCGTCCTCGGACGCTAACATGGCGTGGCGTGCCCGTCGTGCAAGGTAGCGGGCACGGGAGGCGGCGGAGGCCCAAGCGGCGGTGGACGTTGGAGAGGCGGAGTCGCACTCTCCAGTGCCCCATGCAATGCACGGGTGCGGGTGCCACAACCACGTCGTGCTCGACATCGTCTCCTCCAAGGAAAGATCGGTCATCGACCTGACATCCACCGGCACCGTTCGGCTCACGGGCTCCGACGAGAAAGAGTAGGGCATGCGAGACGGCGGGAGCTCGACTCCCATGAGCCGGCTAGTGTCCCATGTCCTACTCTACCTCGCCGGCGACCGGACCGTCAGTGCGAGGGGCGCAGCCGGCCGCCGGAGATGGGCACGGCGGAGCCGGACGAGCTCCGCTTAGCATTAGGTTTACGTTGCAAGTAATAATATGGATTTGAGGTTTCTAATATGAGGTGTCCGGTTATAGAATGCATTATTTGAGGCGTGATCGGTCATTGTCTGCGGACGCGCCTTGACGTTTGAGGGATAGCATTTGCAAGTTACGGCTGTAGATGCACTAAATATTACTACTATGCAACATGAAACAAAGTATCCCAAATCCATCAAATTTGGATGTGCCCCCAATGCAAGCAAGATTATATCCTCCCCGGCCCCTTGAGTCTCCCAATTCCATCACACGGGCGAGAGGAGAGCACACCATCTTTGACCATATCCAGCTGATTAAATTAAACCAGCTAGCATCATCTCGCTCTGCGTTGTGGCCACGTACGGCGATGGAGGCCTCAGCATCTGCGTGCCAGCACGGCGTCCGCATCGTGTCTCGGCGAATGGTGCGGCCGGCAAGCGACGGGGAGACGACGGCGAAACCAAAGTCGACTGAGACGACGGTGCACCTCACGCCGTGGGACCTGCAGATGCTCACCGTCGACTACATCCAGATGGGCGTCCTCCTGCCCCGGCCACCGACGCCGACGACGGCAGAGCACATGGTCGACCACCTCGCGCAGTCCTTGGCGCGCGCACTGGCACGTTTCTACCCCTACGCCGGCCGCCTCGCCACCGAGGAACACACCGACACCGGCAAAGGCGTCGTCACCGTTTCGCTGCAATGCACCGGGGACGGCGCCGAGTTCGTCCACGCCGTGGCAGCAGGCACAACCGTCGCCGACGTCGCTGGCTCGCTGCGCATCCCTCGCGTGGCCTGGTCCTTGTTCCCTCTCAACGGGCTGGTCGGCGCCGACGCCGCCGTGGCCAGCGCCAGCGGCTCCCGCGTCCCGGTCCTCGCCGCGCAGGTCACCGAGCTCGCCGACGGCGTGTTCGTGGGCATGTCGCTCAACCATGGCGTCGCGGACGGGACTGCGTTCTGGCACCTGTTCAACACGTGGTCCGAGATGAGCCGCAGCAGCGAGGGCGAGGCGATCACCACGCCGGAGCCCGTGCTGGAGCGGTGGTTCCCGGACGCCTGCCCGGTTCCGGTGCCGCTTCCATTCCCGACGCTCGATCACGCCGTGCGGCGGTTCCATGGCCCACCCGTGGAGGAATGCTTCTTGGCATTCTCCGCGGAGAGCATCAGGAGCCTCAAAGCGAGAGCCAACGCTGAGATATCATCAGGCACGGCGGCGACGGCCACCGTTTCGTCGCTGCAGTCCCTGCTCGCGCACCTGTGGCTCGCCGTGACACGCGCCCGGCGCCTCCGGCCGGAGCAGGAGACCTCCTACACGCTGGCGGTCAGTTGCCGGGGGCGAGTGAAGCGCGTGCCCCAGTTATACTCGGGCAACTCGATGGTGCGGTGCGCGACGGCGAAGGTGGCCGCCGGCGAGATCCTGCGCGGTGGTCTGGGTCCGACGGCGTGGCGGCTGAACCGCGCGGTGGCGTCGTGCAATGAGGCGGCCCTGGCGGCGGTGGCGTGGCACGTGGAGCCACGGTTCGCGTACCTGGTCGGGTGGTGGGACCCAGCGCTGCTGGTGACGGGCAACTCGCCGCGGTTCGACGTGTTCGGTAACGACTTTGGGTGGGGGAGGCCGGTGGCGGCGCGGAGCGGCGGCGGGAACAAGGTTGACGGAAGGGCCACCGTGTACGAGGGCCGCGGAGGTGGCATCGGGATGGAGCTCTGCCTGGCTCCGGAGGCTCTTGCAAGGCTCATCGCGGATGACGACTTCATGGCCGCCGTGGTGCGCCAAGGCCAATAGGGAAAAACTCTGTGCGGCTAGTATCCAAATTCAACATAGGAATCTCTTAGAATCACAGTGATGTCACTGTGCTTAGTGCTTTTGTATTTTCATTCTTAATAACTGAGGCAACCCCGCGCCATGGATAGGATCAAGGTTGGATGATTTACTCTATGTTAACCAGTGCTCTAGGACATAATGACTCCCTACATATATTATATATCATATGAATTAATTATTACTAACAGTTTACATCTTATTTTATTTATCCCATGTCACTAACGCACTGCTGCTGGTGAAACCTTGAGCTAATCCAATGAGTAGAACCCCTTTTGTTGGAACAAGTTGGTCCCGGATAATGAAAAATAATTTTAGCTTTCTTAGACTTGTAGACTGGCCTTATCGCTGTGGGCGAGTAAGGCCACTTCTAATGAATTGGTGCTAACATGAGGAGTAGGGCGTTTTGGTGACCGAGCTTCATGGAGCCCTTTATTTTTGAAAAATTCAAAATTCAAAATTTTTGACTTCAAAAAATTCCGAAAAAAAAATGCAACTATACAAGGATGAAATGTATGTGTGTGTAAAAATTCAAGATGAAATACTTTGAAATGCGACCTGTACAAAAAAGACAAATTTCTGGACTTTGAGAATGAATAGTATCATGTGTTAAAAAGCCTCAGATTTGTCTTTTTCGCACAGCCTTCATTTCAACGTATTTCATCCTAAAAATTTACACACATGTGTGTTATGCCTCCATGTATATCTGTATTTTTTTCAGTTTTTTTTTGAATTGTAAAAATATGAATTTTCATGAATTTTGTGTTTTTCAAAAACCGGCCTCCATGGAGGCCGAGCTCCAAAAGGCATTTTCGTAACATGAGGTGCTAAATGCATTAAAATATTTAGCAACTAGTCTCTCCAAAGCATAGGTGCTTAGCTTTGGTTGCTAAGCTTTCTTCATTGAATTGTTTAAAAATTAAACTCCTTCATCTATTGGTTGGCAGGCACTTTGCATAGGTCCACGTGCTTAGCACTGTTTCCTTCTAGGGTCACCATAATGTTTCACGCGCAACAAATTTTTGTAGAAGCACAACAAAAATAAATATACTCGCTCCATTTTTTCCAAGGCCAGGCTTTCACAAGACCTCACCTGAGAAAAGGCTGTTGCAAGCCTGGAATGGCCGACTAATGATCAGCTTTACGTCACAGGCTCCTAATTCAAACCGAGCTCTATCCATTTGAGGCCCGAATCTAATATAAGAGACGAAACCTAAGCCAAGCTCACACTTTGCCGATCCGCACCTCTCTTTGTGAGACCGACAGGACATCTCGCGTCTGGCACGAGCGGAAGTGGATGGCTCCATATACGTGTTCTTGTAGGCTTCTCTGAGCGGTTTTAGGAACTTTCTACAGAACGCTCGAACCGGTTTTAGAAGCTTTCGTGTGATTTTTTCTGTGTGTTTTTATTGGTTTTCAACATTTATTCTTCTTTTCTAGTACATTTTTTGGTTTCTTAAATGTAAACTTTTTTTCAAATACACATTGAAGCATATTTGACATGCAGGTTTAGCATTTTATTTCTATTATGCAGAAATTTTAACTACATGGCATAAACATTTTAAAAACATTCGATGAACTTATTTTTGAAACATGAGAACACTTTTTCAGAAATTTCATGATATGAATGTTTTTTTAAATTATGCGAACATATTTTACATTGTACAAATAATTTTGGAAACTGTGACGAACATCTTTTTTTAAAACGGTTAAACATTTTTTTTGAATGGTATGAATTATATTTTTAAGATTACGCGCAACTTTATTTTGCATTGCATAAACAGTTTTCGAAAATTCCATGGACTTATTTTTGTAGCACCCTAACATTTTATAAAAACCTCGCGAACATATTTTTGATATGAATATTTTAAAAGAATGCGGACATATTTTACATTGTACAAATAGTTTTGAAAACTGTGACGAACATCTTTTATTGAAACGGTTGAACAATTTTTTAAATGTTATGAAATATATTTTTAAAATTACGGCCAACTTTATTTTGTATTGCATAAACATTTCTAAAACATTCCTGGAACTTATTTTTGGAACACGTGAACATATTTTTTAAATGTCAGGACCATTTTTTTAAAGTTATGCAAACATATTTTACATTGTAAAAATAGTTTTAAAAACTGTGAAGAACATCTTTTTCTGAAACACTCGAACATTTTTTTTAATAGTACGAACATATTGTTTTGATACTGTGATGGTCTTTTTTGAAGTAACTGGATTGTTTTTTAAATTACGTGAAAATTTAGCTTACATTGTATAAACGTTTTTAAAAATGACAGGGACATATTTTTATGGAACACATGAATGTTTTTAAATATCACAAACATTGTTTTTGAATGGTACGGATTTTTTGTAAAATTAGGTGAATGTTTTATTTTGAATGTATTATTTTTCTTAAATTTCAAGAAGATTTTTTAAATAGTACGGAATTGAACCCTGGTGGCTAGGAATACCATAGTCCTCCTATTCATCAAACCACAGATTGGTTCGCCATAAACATTTTTGTAATGCGTGTTGAACACTTTAGAAAAAGTAAGTAAATTAAGTTTTGTAATACGTTTATTTAGAATATGTAAAATATAAACAAAAGAAAAACAAACAGGAATGCAAGGAAAATCGAACGAAACGAAGCCGGGCTACTGGAGGTTGAAATAGCAAAAGTAAAGGATTTCGGTATGTAGTGGGCAGCTGGAGCGCTGGCCCCTAAGGATGCATTTCTTGCTGATATGAAATCCATTTGAGCAATACATAGTTAGAGCATCTACAGCCGGACATTCCAAAACTTCCTCAAACGTCCACAGACACGACCGGTCAGTGACTGGACAGAAGAGAGAAGGAAAAAACTGATCCCACCAGACCCTTCGTATCATCTCTATACACCTGGGCTGTCCACGCACCCTCGTATTGAGGACAAATGTAGGGAAGCTATGAGGGCTCGGGGACGCGTCCTAACGCGGCCGGTCAGTCCGCCACGTAGAACGCGGCCCACCCCGGACCACCTTTTTTCTTTCGTTATTTTTTCTTTTCCTTCTCTCTCTTCATCTCCATCAATCACATGTAAGTGATCGGACATATGATAAAGAAAATGAAAAGTGTGTTTGCATGGACATATAATTAGGGGCTCAAAACAGACACAGTGACCGGACGCGTCTGCAGGGGTTTAGGGGTTCGGCTTCGGTATGTCCGACTGTAGATGCTCTTACATTTTTGTGCCTCTGTCATGGCAGCCCAAAGGGTGAGTATATATTCTTACGGAAGGAGACAGTCATTAAGTCTGTCGCTCAGGCTTTACCCACTTATATTATGGGTTTTTTAAGGTGCCCTTCTCGGTTTGTGATGAACTTACCAGGATGGTTAGTGGTTTTTATTTGGGTGCTAAGAAAGGTAAAATGAAAGTGCATTGGCGTGCATGGAATGATATTTTGCAACCAAAGAACGAAAGAGGTGCTGATTTGCGTGACTTCCGTATTTTCAACCAAGCATTGTTGGCCAAGCAAGCATGGAGATTAATTTTTCAAGACCGAATAGTTTGTGTGCACAAGTGCTAAAGGCCAGATATTATCCACATGGTAAGCTTGAGGATACTGAATTTTCGGGTGATGCTTCTTCTTTATGGAAAGCTATTACATATGTATATAAATACCTCACCCTTTTTTTTCTAGCGAGAGAAAGGTAATGTAGAAGTTGGTTTCATGTAGACACTAGTTCAATCCAACCCGACAACAGTTTAGCGAATTCAAACTGCGCTCTGTTTTCTGGCCATATGGTCATGCTGCATTGGCCAGCCAACAGGCACAGGCACGGAATTTTGGCCCGGTACGATACATGAATAAAAGAGTCGGGCCGGACTTCGGCCCTCCACGGAACAAGGCCAATCTCGAAAGCTTTAATTAAGGCCGCACATGACACGATCCTTTTAAGTTTTTTTCTGTATTTTTCTCTTAAATTTTTAGATTTTTTTGTATTTTTTGGTAAAGTTTTGGATTTTTTTGTATTTTATTGGATAGCAAATATGCCTCCATGATGGCTGCTCTGCCCTGCTAGAGTGCTAGGGGGGGGGGGGGGGGGGGTGAATGGCTTGTGATTGCTTCTACAACTGTACTGTCCTGCAGTTGGTCTAGATCGAGAATTGTTGTGGCCTGCGGTGTAGGGTGGACTGCTCGACCTGCGTCGAGCTGTATCATTGAATCACATCCCAAGTAGGTCGCGGGTCTTTTGGGAGGGGTATGTACAACAGAGCCTGTAGCAGTTTAGTCTTCAGTTTTGTTCAGAGCACGCATCAGGCTGAAAACCGGACGTCTGTGTCGGCGGCACAGCAAGCATGCCTGCACCTGGTCCAGCTGTTTGGGCTCTTGGGTCCCAAGGACAAGATGACGGTCAAGGCCGCCGCCGGGCTGATCATGGGCTTTAATTTGACGAGCCACTTTCCAATAGAGACATTCAAGGATCACCATGCTCACCCAACTCGCCATCGACACTCTCAGGGTTGTTGAGGCCACCTATTACCTACATCCTCTATCTCATAATGTAATACATTTTTTTTATCTAGTATAGTGTCAAAAAGCGTCTTATTTTATGAGACAGAGGAAGTTGTAATTTATTTAGTCTCGGTCAGCGGCTAGTCTTATGCTGGTTAGAGTAAGGAACTATGTTGATTAGTGATGGGAACGACGCGTTAGCTAGATGACGCCGAGGTACAATGAACAGCTGAAAGAATAAAATGCCCACTTATCTTCTATTCTTAAATAGTTGTAACTCACTAACTATTTTTCCAAAGCATGCAATGCTTCCACATCACTAAACCGTGCATCTCCACCATGTCATTAATCTACCACCCCACAGACTATTATTTTTCCATGCATGCAACCCTTTCACAATTACCAATCATGCATGGTTGCCAAATCATTTTTCACCAAATCATAACTAAATTTTATTGTTATTCAGTCATCAACCCTAATTATCCATGTTTTCAACCTACCATCCCGCGGGAACGGCGCGGGTTATCTGCTAGTTTATTCAGAACTGATGTGCATTTGTACATAAACAGGCACTTACTATTAATTATTTCCCATTTTATACATCAGTATCTCTAATGTTTTCTTCTAGATTTCTTTGCCATGATACACCGATCTTGAAATGGAGCCAAAAACATAAAGTGTATATATGACTGCAAATAGCATAACCTGCATAATAAGTACGCTCTTCGAAGGTTGGTTACTTTGGACCATTAGGGATTAGCATGTTTGCAAATGCTATTGGCATTCGACCACTCACCCATTTATGGACATCTCCCATTCATTTGAGGTGGGTTCCCTCCAACCACACACAATATTTACTAACATAACATGCATGCAAGTAGAATGGTATGGTCACACCCTTCCACAGTCTAGTCACATGCTAAAAATGTCATGTTAAACGGTTCTTGAATGATAAATCACATGCTCACGATATATTTGTTTCGTAAGATGAGCTGAATAGAACAGAGCTGCGTAGAAGTCCTATATATACTGCCCCTGGATGTTAAAGTGAGTGTGATATGGGTTCAGATGTGTTTACATCTTTATCTTCAGACCATCTAAAATATTGGAGAAAAACAAATACATGAGAGTCAAGGTGGTCAAGGAAAAATGGGCTGAATTCAGAAGGCGATGACGTGTATTGCTTTGTCCAATTGTAATCGGATGGCCATTCAATGGAGACTTTTGGTAGCTGCGGTGACCTTGGTTGCTCTTGGTAGAACATCTGTATACAATTCGCCGTGGGAAGTTTCTCTGCTATATGTCTCTACAATACTAGTTACATCAAGACTGTAACCTGTTAGTTCGAGCTACCACATACTCTGTTTTTTCTTCGCTTGTTTTAGTATGATCACTGAGTGGACCTAAAGCTAAAAGCAGTCTCATCAGCAGTAAAAGAACAACTTCCTAACCGAATAAAAAGTTTCTGAAGTCAAACCTAGCGGCCTTGCAATGATAAGTAGTCCAGTCTAAGAAGTGTTGTGATAATAAAAAATACAAGCCGAAAAAATGGTTCCATTCGAATAATCTGCTGCGAGAAAGAGGTAGATCTTATTAATCACAGACTGGCTGTTCGAGATATAACCCCAACAATTATATTACATTGGAGCGACTGGAACGAGGTGACTGAGGGCACCTAGTTCTCCATGCGGATGATGCAGCGGATGCCCTCCCCCTTGGCCATGAGGTCAAAGGCCTTGTTGATCTCTGAGAACGGTACTCTGTGCGTGATGAACTTCTCCACCTCCAGTTCCTGAGGATAATAGCAAGTTGTTAGCATGAGCATTGAGTTCTTCGCCACGTCACAATTCGATGTATGGTGACTTTGGAAATGGGGTGGCATCCAACATATCTCAAGTCGTCGCGAGCATCGATCAAGCTATTTCAAAACTGTTTACCTTCTTCATGTACATCTCCACAACATTGGGCAAATCAGTGCACGGCTTGAAGTTACCAAAGAAGGCACCCTTAAGAGTTCTCTCGTTCAGGAAGTTCATTGGGTGGGTCTTGAATTCGGCGTCCTTGTGCGGCACACCGACCAGCACAGCGACACCCCAACCCTGTATACAGATAAAAGATTTAATTTAATGATTCCATCTAAGAGAGAAGAGATGATGCAAATGATCATATTTTAAGTGGGTGATTTATGTCTTGAAAAGTCATACATCATGAACACACTTAAATGCTTGTATCATAGCACTGATATTGCCGGTGCATTCAATACTGCGGTCAACTCCCCCGTTCGTCATCTCAGCGAGTACCTAAAGCATCATATCACAAAGTTGTATGTTATGGTGATGAAGCGTAACGAATACTACTTCACCTAATGTGAAAAAACAAACCTCTTGAACTGGCTTGCTGTGTTCTTTCGGGTTCACAAATTCTGTGCAACCAAATTTTCTGGCTGAACATTGACAAAATAGAAACATTAGTAGTAACTTCTCAAAACAGCAAAATAAACTCATGATTTGGTAAAATCAGGAGTGCTATATTTACCTTCTTCAAATCTGTTGGCGTTCAGGTCAACACCAATGATCCTTGATGCACCTGCAATCCTTGCACCTTCTGCAGCCTAAATAAAACATACAAATATGAAGGGCAAATAGATGCATACCGATAGTGATTGTAGGACAATCCAGAGAAGAGTTAGGAAACTTACAGCAAGGCCAACTGCTCCTAGCCCAAATATCGCCACTGTCAAACCCTTGGGCGGTTTTGCAACATTAATGGACGTACCGAGACCTACAAAAAGAATGACCACTCAGCATCACAAGATAAGATGTTGGCATAACAAGAATAGTACAACAACAATACAAGTCAACTTACCAGTGGAAATACCACAGCTAAGAACACAGACTTTATCAAGGGGAGCCTCAGGGTTGATCTTGGCAACACAACCAACATGCATGACAGTATACTCACTGAAGGTGGAAGTCCCTACGAAATGGTAAATCGGCTTCCCATCAATAGAGAAGCGGGACTTGCCATCGCCGATGATCACACCTCTGTCAGTGTTGATCCTTAGCAGATCACACATGTTGCTCTCTGCAGACTTGCAATGTGGACATTCCTTACACTCCCCAGTGAACACAGGTAGTACATGGTCACCAGGGGCAACCTCAGTCACGCCCTCTCCAACACTTTCCACTATGCTGTTGACATTAGTAAGTTCAGGGGACGCGCAACAGATAAATTTGGCTAGAAAATCTATATAAAAGTAAAGGACTTCAAATTCGACACATGCAGGCAACACGGTTCTTATGATTGATTGCTTCACATGTTTTGTCTTCAGGATTACATTAACATATTGCACTAGGGTGACCTATGCTTTCCGAACAAACAATTAGCACAACTGAAAGCTAGACAAAGTAAGTACATCAAAGAAGGTAGGTAGTTCAAAAACCATACCCTCCATCTTCGTGACCGAAGACCCGAGGGAACACGGGAGTCTGCCCCTAAACAACCATCGGAATCCACTGAGGCGCAAGTCAACCACAAATTTGTTGTACGATGTAATTTACTTGACGAGAAGCAAATGACATGCATACCTTGGCCTCCCAGTAGTAGACATCGGTGTGGCAGAGGGAGGTGAAGAGAATCTTGACGCGCACCTCCATGGCCTATGGCGGGGCTACCTCCACCCCCTCCATCGACAGAGGCTTCCCTGCCTCCCATGCGACTGCCGCTGCAACCACAGATCCAAGGAAAGGGCATCAAACTGCAGGTTACGATGACACCATAAGGGGAAACACAAGAAACTCCCCCCTAAAGATTGGGGATCGGCTGATATCAACACATTATGTAATATTTTTCATTTTCATTTTCTTCTTTCATTTTTTCACATGCACAACCGACAAAGGATGTGAAGTTGTAGTCGCGCACTTAGGCTTTGACGTGCAATGGTAGTTGCACGTGTACGGCGGACGTGCAATTGCGCTAGACGGGTGGGCAGTTACGTGTGGGCGATGGACGTGCAATTGCGCTAGGCCAGCGGGCATGTAACTTTAGTGGCGCGCAAGTGGTAGGCGTGCAGTTGCGCTAGGCTGGCTGCTGTGTAACTATAGTTGTGTGTGTAATTGCATGGTGTCAGCTGCGCATACAATTGTAGTTGCGTTAAGCCGAGCAAGAAACTAATTTAGGATAGTAAAACCGAGCCTAAAGCGGGCTCTCTCGCGCCCTCAGCATTTCCGGCCGTCGGATCCTATGCTTTGGACATTCCTGGCCATCGATTGACTTCTGTTCGCGAACTGGACGACCCTGTCCTAAAGGGCTGCTTTTCTGCAAGCCGAAACCGTGGCCTGTGATTGATTGGGCCTTCTGTCTCCCGAAACCCATTCGTTTAGCCTCGTTTCCCAGCCCAGTTTAGTCTTCTCACCTCACCTCATCGCCTCCCCGAGAGCTCTCGTCCAAACGACCTAGGCGAAGCAGCCGTTCTAACGCAGCGCCGCCGCTGAAGAAACCTGAAGCAGCGCCGCCCCTTCCTTCCTCTCTTCCTTGATTGATTGCTTTCACGCTACCCTTCCCATGCGGCCTTCCTGTCCCGCTGCTCTATGTCGGTGGAAGGTGAGAGGATGAGGACCCAGGGATGGGAAGCGAGTAGAGGTGGAACAGGCGGACTCTTGCCAGTTGTCAATATCTTCGGCCTCGTCGCGCAGCTGTACCGTGACCTCGACCTCGAGCGTCAGTGCCCACGATGGGCGGCAGGCCTGTTGAACCCACTGATGGAATGGATGCACTGTCTGTTCTGATTATTACCGTCTTATTTGCCGTGTGGCCAGTACCTACGTACAGGACACCAATATGCAAGGCCAAGCGACGAGGCTTCAAGGACACCTACCCGGAGGACCTTCTTACTCTGTCCTTAGGGTTTGCACTCGTCGTATTGCCCTTGGTGGTACAGTTCACTGCTTCGTTCAAGCCTCATTTTTTTTTGCTCGCTTCATATTTCCATGTACAGGCTGTTCTGGACAAAACTGGAATTCACCCAGCTGAAGTCGGCGACGTTGTAGTTCGGACGATGCAAGGCCCAGGTTCCCAGCGTGCAAACGAATGCAGGACTGCATCTTTGTTGGCTGAAGTTCCTGGTAAATACCATGTTTCAATCATATATGTCACCGGTCACCTTCATATGAATGAAAGGACATCTTTCTTATGGAAAGTGATTTCCGTTCCCTTTAATTCCTATGAGAACTGTGAAGTGTGAACGGACAATGCTCATCTGGGCTACAGGCAGTATGCAAGAATTGATACGAATGTGAAGGCGTACGTGAGTGCCTTTTTTCAGTTACGACCACCTTGTCTCATTCTCCTAAATCCTCTACATTGTTTTTTTGATAACTCGTATTTCAATTCTTGAACAGTTGAATTTTGGGCAAGATGAGTTCTCGTCAATCTCAGGAGATTAATGAGCAGAAGACGATGAACTCAATATGTATATGTATTACTTTACAACAAAAAATGACTACAACTATCAACTAAGGAAAAGGGGCTCTGTCCGTAAATTGTTGCCTTCAGGTAAACTGTAACCCCGTTCGTGATAATCTGGGTGTGTCTAGGACACATCTAGATGTGACATAGTTATTGCACATCTAAGTGACTCAATCAAGCACTAAAAGAAAAAACTAAAAATAAAAAGAAATAGTCACACGAATCTCCACGTAAAATCAATGACATAGGACTTAGATGTGCAATACTTATGTCTCATCTAGATGTGATTTAGCAAAACCGTCATTTTACTGTAAACTGCTACTTCTAACAAGAAAAAAATATGCCATAATATCAATCTCGAGCTTATAACTGTAAAACATTTATGGATTCAATTTGTGTAGATGCTGTTGGATTCAAAACATCGAGTGGGAAGCATGAGTGATATGCCTGGTTGTTGTGCAGTTCAACTTCACTATGAATTAGGACACAGAGCCAGGTGACAATACAAATTGATGTTGAATGCGTGAGGTAATAAGTGTGTTATTACTCAGCATTTTTGTTTGGTCATGTGGGTTCTAAGAGGGACTATAAAGTTGTGCACAATTCGCTTATAACATACTCCCTCCGTCCGGACATACTTGTCCTAAAAATGAATAAAATGGATGTATCTATAACTAAAATAAGTCTAGATACATCCATTTCTAGGACAAGTATTTCCGGACGGAGGGAGTATATGACCAAGCAATCTAACCTATAAACCCTCCTAGACTACCCACCGATCTGGAAGCATCGCGCGCGCTAGCGCTCGTGGACCGCTCGATGTTTTCACCGTACGATAATTTTTACGCTGGCACCTCGTCAACCGTTCGTTGTTGTGCACGTTAGCTGCATTTAGATGAGTCAATGGTGGGTGGACCTCGCTAGGCGTGGGACCAGGTAATGAGGTGCTGCTTCTGCGTTTGTGCATGAGAGAGAGTTTTACAGCGATTGCGTCGGGCGATAGGAACGTGGGGTGGGTAAAACCTAGCCGCCACTCATCTCCCTCCCCCGATCCCCCGATCCCCCTCCCCTTCCTTGGCGCCGCCAGCTCCGCCCACTTCTTTCTGCGCGGCGGCGGCCGAACCTCTCTTGCCCTCATTCTCCATCGGCTGGGGGCCATTGGGTCATCACTATTCTTTGTGAAATAATGTTATTTTTTGTGAAATAACATTATCAATAACTATCCCTGCTAATCTTACTAGGTCACACAAATGCAACATTTAGTATGACAGATTATGCAAACTACATGATGATAAACAAGACCCACACGTACTTACTGATCTAATTGAGATTACATAGTGAAGGTTTTCTTCTAAAATCGTGAAGGTTAATCCAACATTTTTAAAGACGAGTAAGAATGACCATCCCAGATATGGTGAACTAATGTGATGTTCCCTTTTATTACATACATTTTCTTTGATCTAATGTGAACATACAAAACCTGAAGAAAAAAAACAAGCTATTTGTTCAAATTTCAAAGGCATGGAGTTGTTTTCTTTCTTTCTTTGTGTATACTTCTCCAGTTCTCCTGTTGTTCTTATGAAAAGGACATATTTGCTAACCTGCATTTCATGATTAAATGCTTTTTGGTTGTTATTATTCTTCTATCTTCAAAATAAGGATTTTTTAGATATTCAATATAATGGTTTGCAATGATCTGTTCAATATAATTTCTGGTATTCAATAAATAAAACAACTTTAGTTTCACCAATTTATCATCCTTTTTAAAATATTTCTTGTCAATTCTGAAACATGACAAACAAGTTCATCAGCAAGGACCAATGTTTACAAAATGAACAATTGATAAACTGCCAATAAGATGTCAATGAAGTAAATAAGGACAATAAGGAAAAGCAAGATCAAACAAGTTGATGTGTCTTTTTACGATTTCAGTGCCCAGGGACATTATTTAAGGCTGATTGTATGGTGTCTTTAGAGTTGTACTTTTACCATACAATATAATGTTGTAGCTAAAACTTCTAGCAGTTTCGAATCAGATTTTAGTGACTGATCTTACAACTACAGTACATACATTGCATTGATCCAGTGCTCTGTTTTGCCAATCCAATGGTGCCCTCAAATTCCCTTATTTCGTACTCCCTCCGTCCGGAAATACTTGTCCTAAAAATGAATAAAATGGATGTATGTATAACTAAAATAAGTCTAGATACATCCACTTCTAGGACAAGTATTTCCGGACGGAGGGAGTACTTAACATCCATATTTCATGTCACCATATATTTGCAAAATTTCCTACCACTATATTGAACAAACATACGGGCGCGGCAACGCGCGCCATCTATGATCTAGTGATGATGAGGAGGAGGAGGAGGAATAAAGTGTAACATGAAAATAAAGGAAATTAGAAAAATCTACGTAAGTCACTGTGCACAGATCAAATGGTTTAGGAGTGATCTATTTTCCCTACCCCGCCGACCCCGCCGCCCCCGCGTCCCTCTCCGAGGCGACACGGGGGAACCCTAGCCGCCCCCGCCGCCAGCCTTCCTCCACCCTCCCCTCCCCCTCGCCGCCGCCGAGAGCCACCGCTGGGCAAAGCCCAGGCAGTGCCGGCGGCGGCGGGGCTTCTCCCCTGGCGTGGCTTCCCTTCTTCCTCGTGGTGGCTTAGTCACTCCCGGTGGGCTTGGTGGCGCAGCGTTTTGAAGCTCCGGCGGCGGCTCGCTTTGCGGCTGGTTGGAGGGCCTGTCCCTGTCTGGTGGTGCCGCCTAGACAGCGGCCGCGGCCTACGGCTCTTGTCCCCAAATTGGATCTGGGTGGTGCTCGGGCCTGGCCGTGGCTGCCTGTCAGGCGTGGTGGCGGCGAGTCTCGCGGCTTCTGGGCATCGTGGAGGTGCCGGCGGCGGCGTGTGCTCAGCCTGGTGGTGGCGGCGGCTGTGTACGGGAGTTGGATTCCTTCGAACAGATCTGGGTGAAAACTTGCTTTCGGTTACTGCCAAGGCCGGCGGTGGCGGCGCTATCTGCATCGTTCCCTTCTTGAAGGCATCGCCGTGGAGAAGTTCAAGGCCACTCTCTGCTACCTCCGGGGGAAACCCTAGAACGGATGATCGGATGACGGCGGCGCACTGGTGTTGTTCCCCCCTTGAGGGCGTCATTCTTGGAGGTACACACGTGATCGAGGGACCAGAGGATGGATTCTTTGGTGGAGCGGTGCGTCATCTCACTCATTGATGGCGGCGGATCTCGGCGGCATGGCGCTGTGGTGACTCGGCGTCCGATGCGCGGAGATGGACTCGCGCAGGAGGGTGACGCGGTCTGGCGTCGTGGTGGCGTCGACGGCAGCTAGACCGGGCAAGGTAGATGCAGCAGTACAGCTCTGAAGATGGATTGGTGGCAGGTGGATGCGGCGGCCTCATACCCGGCAGGCGTCCTGGTTGAGGAGTGCGCCGGACCGGTGGGTGCCCCATACCCGGCAGGCGTCCTGGATGGGACCTCAGGTCTTAGATGTTAGGTTTGGCTGCGAGGTCTGTTTGGTATTAGGCCCAGACTATCAGCATCCCTTCATCAATTGGATAGGAGTAGCGACAGATGTTGCCTAGACGGTGGCTTTAGTCTTACTGTTGTATTACTTTGTAAGGTCTTGTGTGAACATTTAATAAAGTGGCTGCATACATCGTCCAGATGCAGAGGCCGGGGGTCTTCCTCCTTTTCTAAAAAAAAATGGTTTAGGAGTTGATTTGGAAATATTTATTTCTCAATAGCAATCCCGTAAAGATTATTATGTTGAACCGACTGTTGGTCGGTTGGTTCGTTGGCCAAACCCCTAACAAATTGGTCATTTGAAGACAAGGAAAAAAAATCTAAACAAAAGATATCATTATGCAGGCAAGCACCTTCCACTTCCAGTGAGGCCTGAAACCAAAAGCTCGCCAGTCTCCATGAAAATATTGTTTGAGAAGAAGAAGAAGAAACGGAGGATAAAGAAGGGCGGACAGACCTTTGCACTTGATCGTCTTCCCCGCGGTCGCCATTTCCCGTTCAACTCAAAAAATCCACCCCGGAACGAAAATCACAATCTCAGCACGAAACCAAACTCCAGTCAGTATTTTCACCGGATCAAATCCCGCCCAGGCAACGAGCGTGGGGAGCCGGGGCTACATATATATGTTCCTAATAATAAAATGAAGAATGGAGGAGGTGGAAAGGTATCGTGCGTGGACAGGTGTGTGCTGAGGGAGCCTGAGATGGAAATTGTTTGGGGAATTCCAGAGGCGCGCGCATGTGGAAAGAAGAGAGCAGGTGTCGCTTCTAGATCCCATATTCTTTACCTTTTTCCCCTTTTTAAGTGGCCCAATTGCTTCTCAGTTTTGTTTACTCGACTGCAACAAAGACAACGCATCTGTCACTACAAGATGGACATCGCAGATCAGCATATACTCACGTACACATAAAATAGAAGATGTCAGCAACATGCAAACCAATTTAAGTTTAAATAAACAAACATTGCTCTCAACCCGAGTGGAATACTGGACTTTTGTTCTGCGGCCTTGTCTCCTGCCCACAACTCCAGCAGTTCCGGTGTCCCTAAATAAACTATCAGAAAGTTGAGGCAAAAATAACCCTCCAACGGCTCCCTTAAATAGATAAACCAGATTATATTTACGGGCCCCGTATAAATAATTGCCCCCAACGCCTGTGTGCGCTGCAGCCACGCCTTGTCTCTTCAGCCACCGTTGCCACGCCTCCCAGCGCCGTGTCACTAACATGTGGGCGCAGCCTCATTTAGTAGGTGAATTTATGGAACCAAGAAAAGTATGTGTTAGACACCTTCCCCTAAATTATACGGTCATCCCACTAAATGATTTTTCGAAAAGTTTTTTCCAGGAGCTATCAGGCAACTCTAATCAATTCCCAAAAGTTAAGGCATGTTCGAAACAACCCAGCTCCCAACTCCGCCGAATTCGCAGGTGGTGCTGGGTCGAACAGTGCTTCAAGAATCAGAGGGGAATGGGGGTCACAGTAGGAAAAACGACAACCTGCTGTTTTTGGGATCTGCGGAACTGGCAAACGTAGAGTTAGCCTTATCTACATCAAGATGTCACCGCCAAGTGAGAATACCGGTTCTAGTTTTCCATTTCTCATGAGCTCCCTACTCCATTACGGCATGACCTTAGCCGCCAGAAGCTTCTCCCTGACCTCACGCTCAAGGTGGCCACACGGTCTAGGCCCGTCCGGTTCCTGACCAAAGCCGTGCTTTGGACCGTCTGTCCGGTCCGGTTTGGCTGTTATAGAGATTTGAATGGCGGCCCCTTTCATGACCCGTTTTAGCAATGGAATGTTGTTGTTTAGAACTGACTGTTGTTTCTATCAAGTAATGCAGTAGAACTTATTAATGGTGTGGTTGAGATTTATAGTTTGATTACTTCTGGCCAGGCGACTTCAGGCCTAGGTAAATTGATTCAGCTGATGATTTGCTACAGAAATTAAGCAGGTGGTAAACTGCTTCTTCTCAAGGCTTTTTCTTAGTGCTTGTTACCTTTATAGCCTCATGTAGTTACTCAGCGATCTTCTCAAGGATTGGGGGAGCAAGTTGCAGCCAAATGGCTGAATATCATGTTCCCTATAGAAAATGTCAGTAGCCAGTGACCAGCTATGTGCTGAGATGAGGAAGAAACTGAAGAATGACTAGCTATTTGATTGCCTGGTTGTTCGGAGTGTTTAGCAGAGAGAAGAAGATGGGACTCAACACACATACGGTATAGCCATGATCGTGGGTGTGCCACTACCTCTGGACGTGCAGCACTACTCTACAACTGCTTGCACGATCATGGCTATACCGTATGGCAGGCTATACAAGGGCGCATACGGTATAGAACTACCTAGCCTAACACCCCCCGCAGTCGTGACGTCGGGTCCGGCGATGCAAAGACTGGACCGTAAGTCATAGAAAACTTCCGATGGCAGCCCCTTGGTCATGATATCCACGAGCTGCTGGCGAGTAGAGATGTGAAGAACACGAATTTCGCCAAGCGCCACGCGTTCACGAACGAAGAGGATGTCCAGCTCGACATGCTTCGTGTGACGGTGATGCACAGGGTTGGCCGACAGGTACACGGCGGATATATTATCGAAGTAGACGAGCGTAGCCTTGTTGACGGAAGTCGAGCGGCGGGTGTCAGGGCAGCCTGCCCAGTCGGCGTCCGTGAACGCACGTAGGTCCAAAGTGCGCGAGGCGCGGAGGTGAAGCCCGAGGGCAGGCGTGCCGCGCACGTACCGCAGCACACGCTTGATCAACCCGAGATGGCACTCGTGGGGATCATGCATATGCAGGCAGATCTGTTGAACGGCGTATGCAATCTCCGGCCGTGTGATCGTCAAGTACTGCAGGGCACCGGCGATGCTGTGATAGGCGGAGGGGTCAGCGACGCACGGCCCGTCGACGGTAGGGAGATTGCCCTTTATGTCGATCGGCGTGGGCGACGGACGACAGATGTCCATGCCGGCTCGGTCCAAGATGTCGGCAGCGTACTGCTGCTGACAGAGGAAGAAGCCCGCCGAAGTACGCATGACACGGATGTCGAGGAAGAAGTGGAGAGGGCCGAGGTCCTTCATGGAGAACTCCACGATGAGCTGGGCGATGACGTGGCGAAGAGCGGCGGCACACGACGCGGTGAGGACGATGTCGTCGACGTAGAGGAGAAGGAGCGTAGTGTCGCAGTTGCGACGACGAGTGAAGACCGATAAGTCGGAGCGCGTGGCGACGAAGCCGATGGACTTGAGGAAGCCGGCGAATCAAAGAAACCACGCACGCGACACCTGCTTCAAGCCATAGAGTGACTTGGAGAGGCGGCAAACGTGGTGTGGTTTGTCAGCGTCAACGAAGCCGGCTGGCTGAAAACAAAAGACCTCCTCGTCCAACATACCGTGGAGGAACGCATTGGACACGTCAAGCTGGTGAACCGGCCAGCCGCGAGAGGCAGCCAGAGTGAGCACCGTGCGGATGGTGGCGGGTTTGACGACTGGCGAGAAGGTTTCTCTGAAGTCCATGCCAGTGCGCTGGCGGAAGCCGCGCACGACCCAGCGGGCCTTGTAGCATTCGAGAGAGCCGCCGGCGTTGAGCTTGTGCTTGAACACCCATTTGCCGGTGATGAGGTTGGCACCGGGAGGACAGGGCACTAGCTCACACGTGCGGTTGTGCACGAGAGCGCCGTACTCCTCGCGCATGGCGGCGAGCCAGTGGGGGTCACGGAGGGCGACGCGTACCAAAGTAGGGGCCGGCGAGAGCGCGCCGGGCGTGCTCGTAGTGGAGGCGAGACTATAGTGGTAGCGCGGATTCGGGCGGAAGACGCCGGTCTGGGCGCGCATGACCATCCGCCAGGGAGGAGCCGGCGGGGCAGCCGGAGGGGCGGGTGCAGGCGAGGGTGGCGACGAAGAGCTCGGCAGGGTGGTAGACGAGGCACCTGTGGTGCAAGAGCTCGCGCCCGAGCCGTTGACCGACAGATCAGCGCCGCCACGCGGCTGCATGGTGGAGGCGCTGGACGGGGAATCCACGAGGCTCTCCGATGGAGAGCCAGCGGCAGATCCTGAACGCACGGTGCGCACACACGGGGCACGCACGGGAGAGCCGCCTGATGGCGATCCAGGGGCCATGTTCGAAGGGGATCATGGCACACTATCACGGAGGCGCCGCGGGAGCATGGGGACCTGCAAAACTGGCGAAGCAAAAGTAGGTGGTGGTGGAGCGGCGGGGTTAACTGCGGGTGGTGACGCGAAGGGGAAGACCGTCTCATGAAACTGGACATGACAAGAGGTGATCACACGACGGGTGGTGGGATCGAAACACCGGTAGCCACGATGGTCAGACGGATAGCCGAGGAAGATGCACGCGACAGAGCGGTGATCAAGCTTATGCTTCGCTGTGGAGGTGAGGTTGGGATAACACAAACACCCGAAGACGCGGAGGAGGGAGTAGTCAGGAGCAACGCCAAGCAGCTCATGAGGCGTGCGCGGCGCGCTGGAATGGCACGGCTGGCGGTTAATGAGATAGGTGGCTGTGTTGAGGGCCTCGACCCAGAAGCGAGTAGGCATGGAAGCATGAAATAATAGAGCACGCACACTGTCATTGAGCGTTCGTAGAATGCATTCGGCCTTTCCGTTTTGTTGGCTGGTGTAAGAACAGGAGAGGCGAAGATGAGTGCCATGAGTAGGGAGGAGTCTGCAGCGCTGTCGAACTCACACCCGTTGTCAGTTTGGTGCCAGAATACGGGAAGCTGAAATTGCGTTTTGACATAGGCATAGAAATCGGCAAAACAGGAAGAACTTCCGACTTGTGTTTGAAAGGGAACGTCCAAACGTAGTGGGTATAGTCATCAAGCACTACTAAGTAAAATTGAAAGCCAGATATGCTGACAACAGGAAATGTCCATACATCAAGATGCAAAACATGAAAGGGAAACATGCTAATGCTGGTAGATTTGCTAAAAGGTAGACGTGTGTGCTTGCCAAAACGGCATGCATGACACGAGTGCGGCATGGACTTGCTGAAGTCAAGGTGATCGGCAGCCAAGCGAAGCGAAGCATGCCCGAGCCACTGGTGCCATATGGTGGAGTCGGCGAGGCCGGCGAAGGCAGAGCGAGATGGGAGCGTCGGGCGGCCAACCGAGTACAGATCGCTGTCGGAGTCACATCGGAGGATCACCGCCCTGGTTCGAAGGTCCTTTACAGAGAAGCCAAAGGCGTCAATTCGACAGAAACGGGGTTATCACGACAGATTTGACGAACAGAGAGCAAGTTGGTAATGAGAGAAGGGGAGACCAGAACGTTGCGAAGTTGCACAGGGGACACGCCCTCGATGAGAGCACCATCACTGACGTGGATGATCGGTAGATGGGCACCACTTCCAATGACAATGTGAGAAGGAGAATGAGATGGACGAAGTGAGTGGAGATTACCAGGTGAGTTGGACATGTGGGACGACGCTCCTGAGTCGAGATACCACTCCGAGGCGGTGTCGGACGAGGAGTGCCCTGATGTGGCACTGTGGAGCGCGGCCTACAGCGACTGCATGTCCCATGGCTGCAGCGGCGGTGCGGTGGACGAACTGGTGCCTGGGGAGCCGTAGAGAGGAGGCAGGCCGCCAGGAGCGCCGTACCCAGGAGGGAGAGCGCCGGGCACGCCGTAGCCGTACGGGGCAGGAGCTGCGAGCATGGCCTATTGATGAGGCATGCCGGGACGAGGCCCGAGAACGCCGGTGCCGGGGGCGCGCCAGGGCATGGGCCAGGCCTGGATGAGGCCAGTCCAAGAGTTGGCGCCAGGAGCCGGCACGGGGTAGGCAGGTGGGCACGGCGTCGGAGGCGTTGGGGAGGCAGGGGCGCCGCCGTTGCCACGGCCGCGGCGACGCTGGCCACGACCACGGCCCGTGTGTTGTCGTTGGCGGGTGCTGGGGGAGGCGGTGCCGGAGTCGAAGAAGAGTTGCGCCCAATGAAGAGGGGGTGCACGGACTGCTGGCAAGCCGCCTGCTTAGCACAATGTTCCTCCAACAGAAGGAAGGAGCGCACTTGGAGAAACGACGGGAGCGGGACCTGAGAGGTGAGGTGCGGGATGGCAGAATGGTACTGGCAGTTGAGACCACGGAGGAGGTGAAAAAACTGTCGCAATTCGGTCACCTGCTGGCCCAGATCACGGAGTTGATCGGCGAAGGTCTTGAGCTTGGTGCAGTACTGCATCACCGTCATGTCGCCCTATACTTGATGAGATCATCTCCCCAAAGCAGAGTGCTTTTGTGCCAGGCAGGATGATAACTGATAGCATGTTAGCTGCATTTGAGTGCATACATCATACTATTCAGCAAGAGAAGGACCCTACGAGAAGCTTTTGTGCATATAAATTAGACCTGTCAAAGGCATATGATCGGGTTGACTGAGTTTTCTTGAAACGGACGATGCAAAAGTTGGGTTTCACTGACCGATGGCTGAACTGGATTATGACTTGCGGCACCTCAGTTAGATACACTATCAAATTTAATGGCATCCTCTTGGATTCGTTCACCCCATCGCGTGGGCTTCGTCAAGGTGACCCCCTCTCCCCATTTTTATTCCTGTTTATTGCAGATGGGCTTTCTGCTCTGTTGAAGGATGGAGAGGAACTATTCACATCTTTGAAGGTGTGTCGACGGGCTCCTGGCATCTCCCACCTTTTGTTCGCCAATGACACCCTCTTGTTTTTTAAGGCAGACCCGCAACAAGCTAATGGGTACACTCAATAATCACAACTTATGAAGGTGCCACAGGGCAACTCATCAACCCAACTAAATGCAGTATTATGGTTGGTAGAGCATGCTCAGAGAATGGCCAAAACAGTGTAAGAGCACAGTTGCAGTTTCAACTCTCAACTTTTGATGAGAAATATCCGGGGCACCCAACTCCTGATTGCAGAATGTCAAAAGGTAAATGTCAGAATCTACAAGCCTGCTTGACAAAAAGAATTATTGCTTGGAGAGATACTTTATCCTTGGCAGGCAAGGAAACGATGATCAAAGCAGTCGCACAAGCTATACCCACTTATGTGATGGGCGTGTTCAAGATTCCCATGTCTGTTTGTGATGATCTTAACAGGATGGTGTGTAAATTTGGTGGGGGTCATCGGAGGGGAAGCGAAAAAAACACCGGCAAGCTTGGCCAAAAATTCACAGGCATAAGTTGTGTGGTGGACTGTCACCCTGCCTGTCATAGACCTCGCCGCCGGCCGCCGCCGCCACCTCGTCGTCAACGAGATCATCAAGGCCGGCAAAGAATTCGGCTTCTTCCAGGCACGCACGCACGCACGCACCACAAGAATTGTTTGTTTATTATATCTGAGCCACTCAGCTATATATTGATTGATTTTGGAGTCAGCCGGCACTCCATGGATGGATGTGTTGTTGCAAAGACAGGTTGTGAACCATGGCGTGGGCGAGGAGGTGGTCGGGGCGTTCCGGTCGGCGGCGGCGGAGTTCTTCGCGATGCCGGCGGAGGAGAAGCTCCCCTACTACTCGGACGACGTGAGCAAACCGTTCCGCGTCGACACCAGCACCACCTACGTCCTCGACCGTAGCCGTTACTGGCGCGACTACCTCCAGCTGCAGTGCTTCCCCGTTGAGAGGTTCTCGCAGGACTGGCCGGCCGCCTTGGTGCCCGGCCTGGCCGCGTACTCCACAGCGGTGCAGACGCTGGCCGGCACGCTGCTGGGGCTCATCGCCGAGGGGCTCGGGCTGGAGGACAGGAGGAGAGCTTCTTCGGCGGCGAGCTGAGCGGCGGCGGGACGGTGATGAACGTGAACTGGTACCCGCCGTGCCCGGACCCGAGCCTGACGCTGGGCCTGCTGCCGCACTGCGACTGACCACTCTTGACCGTGCTGTCGCAGGGCGACGTCAGCGGCCTCCAGGCCAAGCACAAGGGGCGGTGGATCGCCGTGCAGCCCGTCCCAAACGCTTTCGTCATCAACTTGGGCCACCTGATGGAGGTCAGAAATGAGCGAGAATCGATCTTCAATTCCTGATCGGTGATTTGGTATCTAGTGTAACTGCATGCGTGTCGTGCGTTCGTGTGTGGTGTGCAGATCGTGACGAACGGGTTGCTTCAGAGCGTAGAGCACCGCGCAGTGAACAGCTCCAGTGCGGCGAGGCTGTCGGTGGTGACCATCTTGTTGCCGGACATGGACTGCCGCATCGAGCCCGCGCCGGCGCTGCTGATGGAGGAGGAGCAGGTCAAGTTCAGGCCGTTCCTCTTCCGGGAGTTCAACGAGGCGTACGCAGCCGCCGCAGCCAATCGGGAGGACGTGCTCCAGCGCTTCAGGATCCACCCTGCGGGTACTGGTACAATGGAGTGACCGCCTACTTGCTTTGGTTCCAGCCATTAACGGCACTGCTTGTTGTGATTCACTTGACAATTAATCTCCAACAAACTTTTCTTAATTTATTTTTAGTTTGGTGGTGTCTTATAAGTTGTTTCTCCTCCCTTCAACCTTTTTGTTTCTGTATGGTAATTCACTGTTTCAGAATATCGTTTTTATTTTTATTAAATCTCTAAATATTGGGTTTGTCTAAGTCAAATCTAGACGTGGTCTAAGTATAGCACATCCAAGTGACTCAATCAAACATAAGAAGAAAAAAGAAAAAGGAAAAATAAAATATCTGCACGAATCATAAAGTAAAATGACGAAAAGGGGTCTCCCCGCTTTATATATAAAGCAACCATCACCGAACAAGCCAAACCAGCCGATACAAACACACACATACGGACACCACACCACACACACCCTAGGCTATAGCTACAAGGACCCTGAAAACAACAACACCACCCCCAATAAACTCCTAGCAAACATCACATGAAACACAAAGCACTACTACGAAGTCATTGGAGCCACAACCGTGGGAGCACCACCGCGAAGAGGAGAAGCCGTGTATGACGAACAATGGGCTCCAAGGCGGCACCTTCAGCAAGGGAACGGTACCGTAGCGTCGCCACCGCCCGATCCAAGGATTAGGGTTTCCCTCGGAGCACCACGGCGACAGATGAGATGCGCGACGGTGCCATCAAGAAGGGGCCAACGCCAGAACGTCGCCACCGCCGGCCTGTCAAGACAGAACGGATTTTCACCCCGGCCAACACACACCGGCACCGGGTTGGGTTACGGACAATCGTAACGCCGCCATTGAACAATACATCACGGTCAACACGCCGCCCACACGGCCATGGCGACCGGACAGCGCCGGCCGAGCCGCGTGCTCCGCCCATAAGCACCCCGGCTTCCATCAACTGGGCCGCCGACACGGCATCCGAGCCCCACCCTCATCCATGGGTACACCAAACCAACGCAGCCGGCCGGAACGGAGCAGAAGATCCTTCCACCCCAAAGTGACACCTTGGCTGGGTTGATGCCCTCGGCGACCAGATCTGGGCCAGGGGAACTCCAACAGCCACCCGTAGCAGGCGCCAGATGCCACGGAGGGGCACCCTGCCACCTCCGGCAGGCCTCGCGCGCACCCACGCCGCACCATGTAGCCACCCCAGCCGGACGAGTCCGTAGCTAAAACCGTAGAAGAGGTACGGAGCTCACCCCAAGTCCATCCCAGACGAACCGCCGCCGGAGCATGTCCCGACGTTGTCGCGGGAAGACTAGGCCGACCACGAGGTTGCAGCCACGCCGCTACAAGCCCCACCACACCAAGCCCCGGATGGGCCTCCGCCACAAACCCCCGCGACGCCCTCCACCACCAGGGACCAGATCCGGGAGGATCTGGCCGGAGGCGCGCCGGCCCGCCACCACCAGATCTGGTCTTGCCGCGGCCGCTGCGCCGCAGACGTCTGCCCAGTCGCCGTCACGACGCCACCAGGCGTCCTCGCCGTCATCCTGGAGCTGCGCCGCCGTCCCCGTCGTAGGCCAGTGCCCCCAGACGAGCGGCCGCCCCGCGCCGGCCGTGGATCCCGTGTGGAGGGGAAAAGGAGGCCCCGCCGCCGCCCTTGCCGGTCGGGCTTTGCCCGGCGGCACTGCTGGACGGCGGCGAGCGAAGGGGGGCGTGAGAGGAGAAGAGGAGAGGTGGGAGGATACCCCCACCCTCCCCCCCCCCCTCCCGGCGCTCGCGGGAGGGCGAGAGCTCCTTTTTATATTGAGTGATGGCGGGCCATCTTCAAGTAAAATCAATGGTATAGGACTTAGATGTGCAATACTTAAGTCACATCTAGATGTGTTTTAGCAAACCCGCTAAGGAGAATCTACAACTGGACCCCTCATATCCGTCTCAAACGGCCGGGCAGGCCGACCGGTCACAAAAAATCGACCCATACGGACCTCTCAAACGGGCCTCAAACGCACGGCCTGACCGGCATCCCTCATATCCAGCCTGAATATGGGGCGATATGGGGGCTGGCCCGCATCGACCCCAAATATATTCGTCCCAATCCGCTCGCCGGACCAAACCCTAACTACTTCACTCCACTCCCCTTCACTCTCATCCGTCACCCAAGCTCACCTCCGGCGATCTCTGGCCTTCTCCGGCATGGCGGGCAGCGGATCCGAGTCCTTCACCTCCAGATCCGTCGACCACGAGCTCATCCCACGCGGCTCCAAGGAGGAGTTGGCTATACGGCTTGCGTTCTGCCGCTCCTGAGAGGCGGCCGCCCTTCGGCAGCACTCCGACTCGCAACGTCAGGAATCCATTGCATCGGCACAGCCGGTGCCTGAATCTGGTGTCGCTGCCTCACCGGAGGCGGTGCGGTCCGTCTGGCGTCCAAACGCCATGGCGGACGCGTAACCCCTCCATTGGCGCGCCAAGGACACACCTTGGGCGTCCTCGGACGCTAACATGGCGTGGCGTGCCCGTCGTGCAAGGTAGCGGGCACGGGAGGCGGCGGAGGCCCAAGCGGCGGTGGACGTTGGAGAGGCGGAGTCGCACTCTCCAGTGCCCCATGCAATGCACGGGTGCGGGTGCCACAACCACGTCGTGCTCGACATCGTCTCCTCCAAGGAAAGATCGGTCATCGACCTGACATCCACCGGCACCGTTCGGCTCACGGGCTCCGACGAGAAAGAGTAGGGCATGCGAGACGGCGGGAGCTCGACTCCCATGAGCCGGCTAGTGTCCCATGTCCTACTCTACCTCGCCGGCGACCGGACCGTCAGTGCGAGGGGCGCAGCCGGCCGCCGGAGATGGGCACGGCGGAGCCGGACGAGCTCCGCTTAGCATTAGGTTTACGTTGCAAGTAATAATATGGATTTGAGGTTTCTAATATGAGGTGTCCGGTTATAGAATGCATTATTTGAGGCGTGATCGGTCATTGTCTGCGGACGCGCCTTGACGTTTGAGGGATAGCATTTGCAAGTTACGGCTGTAGATGCACTAAATATTACTACTATGCAACATGAAACAAAGTATCCCAAATCCATCAAATTTGGATGTGCCCCCAATGCAAGCAAGATTATATCCTCCCCGGCCCCTTGAGTCTCCCAATTCCATCACACGGGCGAGAGGAGAGCACACCATCTTTGACCATATCCAGCTGATTAAATTAAACCAGCTAGCATCATCTCGCTCTGCGTTGTGGCCACGTACGGCGATGGAGGCCTCAGCATCTGCGTGCCAGCACGGCGTCCGCATCGTGTCTCGGCGAATGGTGCGGCCGGCAAGCGACGGGGAGACGACGGCGAAACCAAAGTCGACTGAGACGACGGTGCACCTCACGCCGTGGGACCTGCAGATGCTCACCGTCGACTACATCCAGATGGGCGTCCTCCTGCCCCGGCCACCGACGCCGACGACGGCAGAGCACATGGTCGACCACCTCGCGCAGTCCTTGGCGCGCGCACTGGCACGTTTCTACCCCTACGCCGGCCGCCTCGCCACCGAGGAACACACCGACACCGGCAAAGGCGTCGTCACCGTTTCGCTGCAATGCACCGGGGACGGCGCCGAGTTCGTCCACGCCGTGGCAGCAGGCACAACCGTCGCCGACGTCGCTGGCTCGCTGCGCATCCCTCGCGTGGCCTGGTCCTTGTTCCCTCTCAACGGGCTGGTCGGCGCCGACGCCGCCGTGGCCAGCGCCAGCGGCTCCCGCGTCCCGGTCCTCGCCGCGCAGGTCACCGAGCTCGCCGACGGCGTGTTCGTGGGCATGTCGCTCAACCATGGCGTCGCGGACGGGACTGCGTTCTGGCACCTGTTCAACACGTGGTCCGAGATGAGCCGCAGCAGCGAGGGCGAGGCGATCACCACGCCGGAGCCCGTGCTGGAGCGGTGGTTCCCGGACGCCTGCCCGGTTCCGGTGCCGCTTCCATTCCCGACGCTCGATCACGCCGTGCGGCGGTTCCATGGCCCACCCGTGGAGGAATGCTTCTTGGCATTCTCCGCGGAGAGCATCAGGAGCCTCAAAGCGAGAGCCAACGCTGAGATATCATCAGGCACGGCGGCGACGGCCACCGTTTCGTCGCTGCAGTCCCTGCTCGCGCACCTGTGGCTCGCCGTGACACGCGCCCGGCGCCTCCGGCCGGAGCAGGAGACCTCCTACACGCTGGCGGTCAGTTGCCGGGGGCGAGTGAAGCGCGTGCCCCAGTTATACTCGGGCAACTCGATGGTGCGGTGCGCGACGGCGAAGGTGGCCGCCGGCGAGATCCTGCGCGGTGGTCTGGGTCCGACGGCGTGGCGGCTGAACCGCGCGGTGGCGTCGTGCAATGAGGCGGCCCTGGCGGCGGTGGCGTGGCACGTGGAGCCACGGTTCGCGTACCTGGTCGGGTGGTGGGACCCAGCGCTGCTGGTGACGGGCAACTCGCCGCGGTTCGACGTGTTCGGTAACGACTTTGGGTGGGGGAGGCCGGTGGCGGCGCGGAGCGGCGGCGGGAACAAGGTTGACGGAAGGGCCACCGTGTACGAGGGCCGCGGAGGTGGCATCGGGATGGAGCTCTGCCTGGCTCCGGAGGCTCTTGCAAGGCTCATCGCGGATGACGACTTCATGGCCGCCGTGGTGCGCCAAGGCCAATAGGGAAAAACTCTGTGCGGCTAGTATCCAAATTCAACATAGGAATCTCTTAGAATCAGAGTGATGTCACTGTGCTTAGTGCTTTTGTATTTTCATTCTTAATAACTGAGGCAACCCCGCGCCATGGATAGGATCAAGGTTGGATGATTTACTCTATGTTAACCAGTGCTCTAGGACATAATGACTCCCTACATATATTATATATCATATGAATTAATTATTACTAACAGTTTACATCTTATTTTATTTATCCCATGTCACTAACGCACTGCTGCTGGTGAAACCTTGAGCTAATCCAATGAGTAGAACCCCTTTTGTTGGAACAAGTTGGTCCCGGATAATGAAAAATAATTTTAGCTTTCTTAGACTTGTAGACTGGCCTTATCGCTGTGGGCGAGTAAGGCCACTTCTAATGAATTGGTGCTAACATGAGGAGTAGGGCGTTTTGGTGACCGAGCTTCATGGAGCCCTTTATTTTTGAAAAATTCAAAATTCAAAATTTTTGACTTCAAAAAATTCCGAAAAAAAAATGCAACTATACAAGGATGAAATGTATGTGTGTGTAAAAATTCAAGATGAAATACTTTGAAATGCGACCTGTACAAAAAAGACAAATTTCTGGACTTTGAGAATGAATAGTATCATGTGTTAAAAAGCCTCAGATTTGTCTTTTTCGCACAGCCTTCATTTCAACGTATTTCATCCTAAAAATTTACACACATGTGTGTTATGCCTCCATGTATATCTGTATTTTTTTCAGTTTTTTTTGAATTGTAAAAATATGAATTTTCATGAATTTTGTGTTTTTCAAAAACCGGCCTCCATGGAGGCCGAGCTCCAAAAGGCATTTTCGTAACATGAGGTGCTAAATGCATTAAAATATTTAGCAACTAGTCTCTCCAAAGCATAGGTGCTTAGCTTTGGTTGCTAAGCTTTCTTCATTGAATTGTTTAAAAATTAAACTCCTTCATCTATTGGTTGGCAGGCACTTTGCATAGGTCCACGTGCTTAGCACTGTTTCCTTCTAGGGTCACCATAATGTTCTCTTTCTTCTTTAATTACTTTGCCACATTATTTTTTTGCCTATGTGACACCCTTAGCACCTGTACATCATGGAGCACTGGGAAAGGCCTAATGTTCTCTTTTTATTCTTTAATTACTTTGCCACATTACTTTTTTGCCTATGTGGCACCCTTAGCACCTGTACATCATGGAGCACCGGGAAAAGGTCAAAAAGCTGGAACAACAACCCTTGCTTACTTTCAATTAGATTCATTCATATACTACTCCAGTCTGAAACGAATCCAGCTGCATGTGTGTAGCCAAGCCAAGTCTAGCAAAATATCCTCATCCCCTTGCACAGCAGCCACTGGTTAGAGATATCTCGTGTATGGCGTTCAGACTCGATCCTCCTTGTGGTTCTCGTGGCAACCTCCACAATGCTGTGCAACTCACTCACTGATAGCCGATCCCTGGCTCGCGTGAAATCTTGGTATGGCTGTTGGATGAGTACGTAACCAGTGGATGTTAGCACTCAAAACACAAGCGACAACTATTGCTAACCTCTCAGCTCCCAACTGTCCCCAGACCTATCATGTCTTATCCCAAAAGCCAAGGATCTTCTGTCTCTTTTCCAGAATAGTTGGTTCATTAGGCCTCCCATGATATACTAGCAATCAGGCAACATTACTGTCTGAAGAAATTCGTCACCTCTTTTTTTTTTTTTAAAAGCAGGGCCTACGGGTCACGATTGAGCATTGCACGCCTTCGAATATTGCACACGAGTAAAATAAAGAGGTAATATCATCCAGAGTCATATAACTTGCGCCATATGTTCAGTTTAGTGCTAGAACTTTAAAAATACGGTGTTGTGGTCATCAAACTTGACTTAAGCGTGTAGATACGGTAATAGTACGCACATGTAAGTGTATTCATGTGTGTGAACCCACCTGTCAGTGAGTGATAGAATTGGGCATGATTTATTTTTACAGAAGACACCCTCATTTTTTTTGCGGAAAAGTCAACTACTGCAACGCATTTTTTGCAGAAAACTGCCTGACATTTTTTTTTAAATGTGACAACTGTACTGCCATTATATGCTAAAATTAACAACAAAAATTGGGTCCAACGAGGTACGAACCAGTGCCCAACTGTTTTAACAACGGACGATCTAAACGCTACACCATTCATCTCTGCGTAGTGCCGTCCAACTTTGATAACGAACGTATTTTTTTTTTTTTGAGTAATGATAACGAACGTATATGGACTCAAAGGTCACGCATGCGGACCTTAAATGGGCTGCGAATATTGCAGCCCAGTTTCCACACTCTATTTTTAAAAAGATATTTATAAAACCTGTGTATTACATATTTTTGCACACGTTTTTGAAGATCATTTTAGTAAATATTTAATAAACCTGCGTATTATATAAACCAGTGTGTTATATAAATGTATTATATAAACCTGGACTTCAATTGTGGCTAACATTTCATTTAAATATTTTTTAATATAAGTTAGTGAAAATCATACATAAGTGAATATTCATAAATATTTAGTAAATGTTTGTATTCATCATTTTGTATAATTTAAATATAAGCCTCAAGTGTATATATTTGGGATTCATTAAACATAATTATTTAATAAACATTTTCAATGTCCCTATTAACTAAATATATTTTATATAATACACAGGTTTGTGTTTAAATGTTTTTATTTACTAATCATGGTTTGTATGTATAGTATATTTAACACACAAATATTTGGACATACGTTATTACTTATGTTTTACAAATATCTTAAATTTATTTATTACTTACAACTTACTAAATATTTCATATATAATATATAAGTTATATTTAAATATTTTTATTTACTAATCATTGTCTGTATGTATATTATATATTTTTTGAGACAATGCATATTATATTTAACACATACAAAAAATAGTGCATGGAAAATGGGCTCCAGTACAGGCAGCCCATTTTAAGCTCCGTATGTGTTTACTTATAAGATTGTTATCGGTTTTGCACCATACAGACCTGGAGGTCATAGTGGCTTGACCGTCCCACTGTTGAAACAGTTCTTTGCTAAAAAAAAAAGTTGTTTGCAGGTTCGACACCGGGCGCTCCTTTTTTGTTGTCAATTTTTTAGCATGCAATGGCAGTACTTTAGTCGGGTTTACCTGCAATAAAAATAATATGAGGTGGTTTTCTGCAAATATACGTCACGGTGTTTGACCTTTTCTGCAACTAAAAAAATATGTCTGCATACACATGGATATGTGTGCATACACGTACTGTGACCGTATCTGCACGCTTGAGTCAAGTTAGGTGACCACAAAACCGTATTTTTAAAGTTCTAGCATCAAACTGAACATACAACGCAAGTTATGTGACTCCGGGTGATATTACCTCTAAAATAAATTTTGCTACTGGATCTGCCAGTACATGTGGAGGTTCATCATGTGCTTGGTCTAGTTAATCTCCTCAGCTTATGGCCTTGCATTGTAATCGACGCTCTTAGGGTTCCAAGAAAACAGCAACAGAGCCATGCCGTCAAGTCAGTGAAGCAAACATTGGATGCTACCCCGGGATCACCATATCACATGGTACAACACGAAGGAGTTTAGCCAATGTATCACGTGGCACATAGTAAATCCATGGCTCCTCGATTGAGGACCACTTCATGGAAGATGACCTAGAGGCGGTAGATGTTTGTGTCCGCCATGGTGATCTGGAAGATGTTTTCAGTGTCAGAAAAGTGGGTGTCGAGCCCGGCCAAAAAAGATCCAGAGAAATTGGAAAAATCAATTTTTAATAAATATATATTAAAGGGTACTACCTTTGACTTTGACACTGAGTAGTATAGAAAATTTGAAACCGTGTTTGATTTTGCCTCATCAAGTTGACAGGAACGGATTGTGTATTTCTTATGATCAGAGTGTGCATGAACTTCATATTTTTTTCTCGGTGTTAGGATATATTTCAGAATTAAATTCTTGTTTTTGTGCGACAAAAGAAGAAGAGACGTGTCATTGAGACATGGCCGGGAGATCTTAGCGCACGACCGCCCCCGCGCATGTCACATTGAGTCGAGTTGTGAGATCACGAGCGCCTGATCATCTCGTCCGGCTTGTAATGGCCACATTGAATTATCATGATGCAACACCGTTGCCCCGCTCAAAGCAACAACTGGTGGCTCGTCGAACCATACCTCCCGGTAGTGTCGTTCGCGCGTCGTCTGGTCGTAGCATCTCCATCCTCATCGTCTTCGCTGTAGTGCACACCATCGTCCTTGCAGTATTGTGTCGATCGTTGCAGCACCCACGTACTGTGTCAATCGTTGCAGCACCGACACATGCTTGGCTTTCAACAACGTGCGTCACCGGGTCATAGCACCGCCAGCCTCATCGTCGTTCTTGCAGCGCACACTATTGACCTTGCAACACAATGTCAGTCATTGCAGCATACCGGCATGTGCTTGGTTCGTGTTATTGTGAGTGCCATCCTAGCCACCGTCCTCGGCACACGTGTCGTCGTCCTAGTATAACCAGCTAAAATCGTGTGCAACACCACATGAAGGACTTGCAACACCCGCCCAACATAGCCCTAGTCCTTCAATGCACTGCTTGTCGCCATTTACAGCACCACACGAAGGCTTGCAAAACCGATGCCATCCTCGCCATGCGCCGCCTTCCATGTAACACCATTGCAATCTTTTGAAGTGCCGCTTGTCACCATTTGCAACACCCTGCACCAGCCTTGCATCACCATTGGCCGGCTCGCGGCAGCAACACAACCCTCGCCGGTGTTGCATACAACACCCGACCTATGACACCGACGCTGGCCTTTGCAGCTCACTGGACCACCATGCAACGGCACAAGACCCCACAAGACTAACCTAGTTGCAAAATGCAATTGCTCATTCAACTACTCAATCAGAAGCTTCTTGCCTTTCAAGTACTACTTTATCACATATTTCTTGCCGTTCTTTTAATGAGAGTGCAACCACAATATTTTCCTTCACTTTCTTTTCTCGCAAGGAATCATGAACTAACACATGCAAGTAGGATGGTCACACACATAATTCTAGTCGAGTCACATGATTAGAAAGACATGATAAACATTTTTTAATGGCTTGCTCAACACTTATCCCACGCTCACAATCTATCCTTCCCCTCCCCACCCCACCCCACCCCCAACTAAAAAGAGGTAATAAAAAGGATACGAGCTGTATATGTAGAAGTCCTATATATGGTCCATGGTCTTAGGATGTCAAACCAAGTGTGGTGTGAATTTAGATTTGCTTCCCTCTTTATCCGGCTTTAGTGTATTTGCGACATTGGAGGAAAACAAATACATGTATTCCCAATCGTGTACTTCCCCTACCGTTCTTGATATTAAATTTTAAGAGTTTGTTGAATCGGAGATCATGTCTACGTCACCGAACAATGAGGCAATGATGCTGGAGTTTAAGGCTATGCCCGATGCAAAGCAAATCACTTCTTTTGTTTCTCAAGTGATCTTGATGCAGCAACAGCAAAAGGAAAAATTCTCTTTAGAGCTCACAGAAAAAAAAAAACATTGTACGTGCTTTAGCGAGACATCTCCAGCGTTCGAATTCACGACAATGGGTAAGAATTCTTCACAAGATATTATCACACCCTGTTTACTTCTAGCCATTTTTAGAACGGGCATTGCCACGGCGGTAACTTGTTCAGTCCAGCAATTTGCTTCATTGTCTCCACGGAACTTCTCTTCGGCTTCACAAGTGGTTTAGTTTTTTTTACAGAAAAAAGTCATTCACATATGTAATTTCCTTGTACATGCCTAAATTTATCATGTGTTGTTGTCTTAGTTTTTTTTCCCTTTTGCTATGACATGCTAACTGAAAAGGGGAGTTGAAGACTTAGCTCAGGATAGTAGTAGTAGTAGTAGTAGTTGTTGTTGTTGTTGTTGTTGCGAAAGTGCTGTTCTGCACCCGAGCTCACATGAGCTTGGGTGAACAGTAAAATCCGAAAAAATGGTTAAAAAATTAAAAAAATTCTGATTTTTTTCGTAATGAAACATTGATGTTTTTTTAATATGCATGCAAAATTTCGCTAAAAAATCACATTCGTGTAGGTGTGGGAAAAAAACAAAATTGATGCTTCAAAAAGACTGCTATTTGGAGCATCAATTTTGTGTTTTTTGCCCACGACTACACGAATGTGATTTCATAACGCAATTTTACACACATGTTGAAAAAACATCAATGTTTCTTACAAAAAAAGTTCAGAATTTTTTGAATTTCTTAAACATTTTCTTGGATTTTACTGTTCATCAAAGAAAGGGAATGTAGAGGGGAGCTCCTATGAGTGTGTTTGGTAGGTGCAAGAAGGGTGCATGATGGCAAAAATTCTTAATCTAACCCACTTTTGTTTGTTTGGTAGGGTGCATGGGCTCACCTGGCCAATGCCCATCTGATGCAAAAAAGGGCCCTCAGCCATGTCCATCTCATGCCCCCAGACAGGGTGTATGGAGGCAGGCATGCTAGCCCTGACCCTCGTCCTCATCCACCAGAACACGTCCAGATATGTTTAAATTTTCAAAAAATGTTTATAATATAAAATTTTGTTTAAATTTTCAAAAAATATTTAGAATTTCAAATTTTGTTTAAATTTTGAAAAAAGTTCAGAATTTCAAAATTTTTTATTTTTTTTAAATGTTTAGAATTTCAAAATTGTTTATAATTGCAAAAAATGTTCAGAATTTCAAAAACAAAATCAATTTTTTAGAATTTCAAAATTTGTTTAAATTTTCAAAAATGTTTAGAATTTCAAATTTTGTTTAATTTTTTATAAAAATATTCATAATTTCAAATTTTGATTAAATTTTCAAAAAATATCAGAATTTCAAATACGTTTAAATTTTCAAAAAATGTTCAATTTTTTTTAAATCAATAAAAGTTTAGAATTTCACAATATGTTTAAATTTTTATTCATGTTTTTTCAATTTTGTTCACCATTTAAAAAATATTCGGAATTCAAAATTATTTAGCATGTCCAAACACATGCAGGCTGTCAAACAAAGTATAAGGTCAGCATGTCTCAGCGCGTACATCACTGTCAAACAACAACAACTGCATGGACTCACCATGTATGACAGGAAAACAACTAGGTTAGGTCCATACATGCTACCAAACACACCCTATTTAGCGTGGTGCGCGCTGACGAACAAGCCATCACGCACCCTCCCTTCCCCTGACGCGCCAATAGGACCGACCTATTTACGGGTCTGGACGCTTCCTGTTTCCTTTTCTTTTTCGTTTTTCATTTTCCTTTTTCTTTGATTCTTCATTGAAATAATTCGTGATTACAAAACAGTTCTGAAATTTGAACATAATTGAGAATTTTGATTTTTTTAAGAAATTATAAAATACTCACGGATTCAAAGTATGTGGGTGATATTTTTACAAATACTGACATATTTAAAATTGTTCACGAGTTTTAATTTTTTTTCACGAATTTGAAACAATGTTCACATACTTCAACAAATGTTCACGGGTCCATAAAAATGCTTGAATGTCAAAAATATTCATGAATTTGAAAAACTGTTCACGAATTCAAAAAATGTTCATGATTTTTTCCAAATATCCGCAAGATTCAAAAAAGTTTTTGAATTTCGAAAAATTGTTCCCGATTTAAAAAAAATCATCGGTTAAAAAAGTTTCGTCTATTAAACAAATGTCACACAAAAATTGAGGGGGGAGCTCTGTTTTAGAATAGAATTGAGCGGGGAGCTCTATTTTCAGATGGGCCTCGACTCGACGCGAGGTCAACAACCCAACCCAGTCAGCAGCCCAGCCCACGCTTCCCCGATCTGCGTCTGCTTTCCTCTTCGCCGACCCTCACAAAAAAAAGGCTTTTCCTCTTCGCCGGCGGGACCCCTTCATGCCGGCGCGGCGGCTGCTCGCCGGCCGACCGAGTCTCGCGGGTTCGACCGCCGCCGCGTGCTCCGTCCTCCAAGCCCTCATCCCGCTTTGCGATCAAGGCATTCACTCACTTCCTGTTCCCCCGAATCTCCACTCTCTTCTGACCTCTAGGGTTTCACACTATGATGAAGTGCACACTTGTAGGTTCCCGACGAAGAGCGAGGTGAGATTCTGCGGCTGGAGAGGCTCCTTCATGCGTGGATTGGTTGGCTGGACCGTCTTTGCCTTCGGTGCTGTGGAATGTGAGGGGAATTTATTTTGTTCCACTCTAGTCTAGTTGTTCAAGTCTGCAGTTTCTGACCCAGAGTTTTGTCTCCAGGTTGGCACTGATACACACCATTGATTGTGCATTGAGATTCTTCCTGCCCCACGGCTCCCCAGTTTATATTTGATCCGCTTTTCAGTCGACCCAGTTTATATAATTGTGCAAATAAATGATGCTTCATAGTTCATACCAGTACATTTCAATTCATCTTATGTGTGTTACTATCCGATGGTTGCTAGTCTCTTATGTTTTCACATGAATTTATGAGGAATACCCTTGACATGCCAACTTGCCAGTTAATCCGAACATGCCATGCCACTGTATAAGTATATAATCAACTACATCTTCTTTATGATAGCTGACTGCCATATAAGGCAACATTCAGCATAACTGTTTAAAATTTTGGTGCCTGCTCACTTGCTGTTATTTCAAATGCTGGTCTCTATATAGATAATACGTAGATCTCAGGACAAACTTGCCTGGGAGGAAGGTAGATCATGACTATTGTGTGATTTTCTTTTTAGGTTATTCAAGTCGTTTTTTTTAATGGACCGATGCTCAAACTGGAAAGTATGGATTTGCTTTATTTCCTGCAACTGGACAAGATGAAGGGATCCTTGAATTTATTCCTTCCACTTCGCTTGCACGGGTAACTCGTATTCAGGCTCATGGACGCCTGTAGCCAGTGCTAGATTTCCAAAGGAGTTTCTATCTTTTCCATTGGAAAAAGCCAAAACGGTAGTCTGCTCATTCTAACTTCATTTCTGGAGTAGCTTTGTTTCTACAGAAAGTTAGCTTTTAATTAATTGCCTGATCTTGGATTTTATCAGAACATCACGGTATCATAAGTTACCTACAAAAGTTCCACCCTAGTGAGGCCTGGGGCTTGAACGGCGACTCGGCTCGACGAGGTTGCACCACCCCAGGTTTTATCGATGAGAGTTCCACCTCCGATCGAGAGTTGAACCGCGACCCATGCTTAGGGAGAGGCCGGCGGTCGCAGGGTGTGGCGATGGCATGGGGTTGCAGCGGGGCGGCGGAGAGGAGGAGCGGCGGTCGGGGGGAAGGTGACGTGCGTGGCGTGGGGAACCGGCGGAGAGGAGGAGCGGTTGTCGGTGACCCTCCGAGTACGAGCGATTCGCAGCGGCAATAGGGGTTGGGCGGAGGGACCAGCGGGGCTGGGCGGAGGGGCCGTCGGGGGGGCCGACGGGGCTAGGCGGAGGGACCGGCGGCGGGGCTGGGGACAAGGGCCGGTGACGGGGCTGTGGGAACGGCGTGGCTGGCGGCGGGGCTGTGGGCGGCGGATGGGCTGGGCGGCGTCGGGAACGTGGGCGGAGGCAGGAACGGTGGGGCCGGATAGGAGGATCGGTGGTGGGGAGGAGTATGCGTGGATGGCGTCAGTTGGATAGGAAGAGGCGTCCGGTCATGGGGATGGCTGTGGCTTTGTTTTTCTTTTTTCAAAAAGGCAGTATGGTTAGCGCTTGTAATTCGTGGCTTGCTGTGTTAAACACGGAAGGTTTAATGGCTTTTAGATATTGTTAATGGACGTTTGTGATTGTTTGGATCTGTTTACTCTCTTTCTTTTATAGGGGTAGTAGATGAGTAGGCAGGCCCGGCCCTGATGGTTGTGTAGGGGGGGCGGCCGCCCCGGGCCCCCGAAATGGAGGGGCCCACCCCAGGGATGTGTGCGTGTGTATTTCATAGGCCTGCTGCACCATGGACCGAAAAACGTGTACAGAAGCTAGCAATATTGGGCCAAGTTACTGCATACAGAAGCTAATAAAGCTGGGCCAAGTTACTACCTGGCCTTGCGCGAAGCCAGGAGTGATTCGGCAGCCTCTAGGAGCGCACACACGACGTAGATGGCGGCTTCCACCGGATGCCTTTTCGCCTTTTCTCCTCGCGGGTCACGCCGCACCCTCGCCTGATCGGTGATCTTCGTCTCCTCCTTGTTTTAGGCGCGCCGCAACCACGATTAATGGTTGAACAACGGCGGACGAGCGAAGCCCACCCCGCATGCGGCCGGCGGCCGCCACAATTTCAGGAGATGCCCCATCTCCGGTTCCTGCGTCGAATCAGTAGAAGGAAGCTGATTCTTGAGCAGGTACCTATGCGGCTATGCCCTAGCTATTTTGCCATGATAATTGATTGATTATGTTTATTAGCCACATATATTATTGAGCTATGTCATTTACGTGGTGAGCGTGAAAATCAATAAGATTTTGTCGAGGTATTTTAAGAGTTTTGCCCTAATTTTCCATTACCAAGGGGACATCCAACGCACAGATCTTCATACGATGCTTACATGGAAATATAAAAAAATAACAATTACATAACATATGTCTAAAAGTCTCTACCTCCTGTGCTAATTGCAATGTACAGTTACTTTTCCGATTAAATTGATCGGATAGTGTCTGTTCTCTACACCGCAGATGCTAGCGCTCATCAAAGAAAATAAATTCATCCGTGGTTTTACATTATCTTTTTTTCCCAAAGGCACTTGATTTGATAGTGCTTCAAATCAAATTCTAACTCCTCATGTGTAAACATTGCATGACGAGCGAAACTCAAGATTTAATCCTAGGATCAAAAGAAAACCAAAGAAAACAGCCAGGAAATAAATTTTGACGGCGTGCTCTAAGGGGCCCCGAGCATAGGCTTCGCCCCGGGCCCCTAAAAACCCAGGACCGGCCCTGTGAGTAGGATGATATCCCTGATGGCTGCTCTGCTATGCTAGAGTGGAATATACAGACTTGTGGTTTCTTATAGTACAATTCACTTTACTGTGCTGCAGTAGCTCTCGATCGAGAATACTTGGGGCCTGTAGGGCGACTGCTTGGCGTCGAATCAAGTCGAGCATCGCTGAATCTCATCCCAGGCGGAATAATTTAGCATCCACGTCTGTAAGGTATGGGACTTGTCTCTACACGCATGCTTGGTTCGGGTGGAATTAATATTGGCTGATTGGATCACTATTTAGTGATCTAAAATGTCTTATATTAGTTTATAGAGGAATATCATTTATTTTGCCTTTGTACCTAGAATAATTTAGATCACTGATGGATGCTCGACTTGGGCAGCTGCTGACGTTGCCATCCAATGTTTAGATTGCATGTATCGAGTTTTTTGTAATAACGTAACAGGAGACGGTCCCGGAAGAACCCGGATGCAATTTTTGGTGTAAATATTGCAAATGATCACAGCTGCTGTGAGGACCCCCTAAACAAAACGAAGTTACAACTCAGACCGAGAACTTTGCGAAGAAGAACCCAAACACATAACTGGTCCTTCTTGGCTATGACCTCGGACCGAAGACACCAACCACTTTGGATGGTGGCCTCGCCGTCGCTTAACCACCAGCTTAACTTCGAGGAAGAAGAGACATTTCTTGAGCGTAGACTCGAGTGCATCGAGGCAGGGAGGAAGTGCGGTAGACGCCGAGAGGTATCGCCGGGTCTCCAAGTGGCCGCCAATTGACCAAAAGAGTCAATGACATAGTGAAGGGCTTCAAGTTCACAACTTTGTAAATGAGTCAAATTCCAGTTCACACATTTTTGAGTGAAATGCGTCACTAGTCCATCAACTCAAATTGATTGTACACTTTAGGCCAACAACTCAAGATGTGATCAGATTTAGTCCGCAAACTCGTTGATTTGATCAAATAAGGCCAAAACCGGCCCGGGAGTTCGAAAACCGGCCACGTGGATGCCATGTCATCGGTCCGTTGACCGCTCGTGACTTCATTATTTTTTACGGGGGTCTATTTGCAAATTGTACGGGTTTTTCTCAAAGATTGGGTTAAGGGCGTTTGGAGTGAAAAAATATTTAAAAACTTGTTCCACAAGGCTTGAACCTAGGCTGTTTGGAATATGGAATGCCTCAACGACCACTGAACCAACACCAGGCTTGTGCACTAACATACACAGCTCACTTTTATCTTCACATAGAATCAGGAGAGAGAGAAAAAATTCAGAAGATCCCTCCAGATAGTTTTTCAATCAGGCGATCTTTTTCCTTATGTTTGGCTTTCCTTTTCAATCAGGAATGCGTCACCGTGAATATATATAGAGAGCCCGGGTTGTATTTTGTTGCACAAGCCTGGCGTTGGTTTAGTGGTAGGTGAGGCATTCCATATTCCAAACAGCCCAAGTTCAAGTCCTTTGGGACGCAAGTTTTTTAATATTTTTTCACTCCAAACACTAACCTGGTCTTTGAGAAAAAAACGTCCAATTTGCAAATAGACCCTCGTAAAAAATAGTAAAGTCACGAGCGGTCAACGGATCGATGACATGGCATCCACGTGGCCGGTTTTTGAACTCCCGGCAGTGCTTGGATTTTTTTATCGAGAGCTGTGCCAGTTACTCTGTCATTACATGTATTGTGGGTGTTGGAAACAGGTTGGTGTTTGCCCTCTGAATTTAAGTACCTGTAGCACTTGGGAACTAACCTTTTATGCTTAGGAAAAATATAAAGAAATATTTCTTGCAGTTCCCTGTAAATTTAGCAATCTTCAGCTGCGAATCCTGTCTTGCTGTATCTCTGAAACTCTGTTTGCTTCAGAGGAAATTGAATTTATTTGTGCTCCCCACATCATTTTTGTTCTTCTTGATAACAGTTCAGCAATGAAACAGGTTATTATTTCTTGTGTTTCATTCTGTAAGAGTTATATAGTGCAACTAGGCCTTCATTAACACCTTCTGCATCATGTTGTTTGTTAAGCATGTTAGTGCTCTGCTCTTCCTGTTTGCATCATACTGCAAATGTAGTGGTTGGTTGCCATCTAGCAGGAATGCTATATCTTTGAAAGTTTTATTGAGCATGTTTTACACCACCCTAGTTCCTAATTAATATTTTCATGGTGTAAGGATGCCTTTTTATATTCAGTCCACTGCTTGATTGATCCAGTTTAGTTATTTGTGCAACTAAATGATGCTTTCATGGATTTCAATTGATATTTGTGTTCGTGCAAAAGCTGGTCCTGGTGACTCTTTTGAATCCAGTGCATTTTCTCTGATAATATTTATCTTGTTAAAGCTTGTAAACGAATCTAAAAACATCAATGAATACAGAGTTGAATTTATACTTCCCTGTAAATTTAGCAATCTTCAGCTGTCAATCTTGTAGTGCTGTATCTCCTAGACTCTGTTTACTTCAGAGGAAATTGAATTTATTTGTGCGCCCCACTTCTTTTTTGTTCTTCCTGATTACAGTTCAACAATCAAACAGGTTATTTCTCGTGTTTCATTCTGTAAGAGTTATATAGCGCAACTAGACCTTAATTAACAGCTTCTGCCTCATGTTGTTTGTTAAGCATGTTAGTGCTCCGCTCTTCCTCTTTGCATCATACATTCATACTGCAAATGTAGTGGCTGGTGGCCATCTAGAAAGAATGCTATATGTTTGGAAGTTGTATTGAACACGATTTTTCAAAATACACCACCCTAGACCCTAATTTTTTTTTCAGGGTGTAAGGATGCCTTTTTATATTCAGTCCACTATTCAATTGATCCAGTTTAGTTAATTGTGCAACTAAATGATGCTTTCATGCATTTCAATTGATATTCGTGTGCGTGCAAAACTGGTCCTGGTGACTCTTTTGAATCCAGTGCATTTTCTCTGATAATATTTATCTTGATAAAGCTTGTAAACGAATCTAAAAGCATGAATGAATACAGAGTTGAGTTTAGAGTGAGTAAGCCCAACATAATAAGTGTCACGAGGCTCTCTATTTGCTGAGGCCCCCGAATCATAAGCCCAGCCCAGCCCAGCCCACCGAGGCCGGCCGTCCTGCATCTCCTCTTCGAATTCGCCGTCAAGGCCTGCCGGCCGCACCGCCGCCACACTTCCTCCAAGGCTGGCCGGCCGGACCGCCTCCTACTGTGGCTGCTGGCAGTGGCGCAGCGAGTCTCCCCAGCTCACCACCACCGCTGCTCGCCGTCCATCCCTCCCTCCTTCCGCCCATGGCTGCGGGAAGGAGATATGCCCTAGAGGCAATAATAAATGTTATTGATTATCTCCCTGTTCATAATTAGGTTTATGTTCCATGCTATAACTGCTATGGTTCTCGAGTCTACAATAACCACGAGGCTCGGAGGAAGACTCATATGCACGTGTGGGATAATAAACGGTAAAATGTATTCCTAGTCAAGCCTCTATGACTGGCTCAAGTATTGCATGATGATCCTGTTTTCCTGATCATGGGCATGGCTATGCCGGCAATTTTGAGGGCACAATTGTTGGTAGAACACTTGTGTTGAATCGACCCGATTGATGTTATGCTATGAGATACATTCGTCATAAGTTTATGGTTAATAACACAGAGAAGTTAATGTTTGCATAATTCCTTAGACCATGAGAGTGTCGAGTTTCTTCATGCTTGCTTCATGAACTTTGGGGTTTGTTAAACGTCATCCGTAAATGGGTGGCTATTACGGCGGCTTACGGGTTCATGGAAAAGTATGTCAAGGGACTTGATAGCTCAAGATTGGGATTTGCTCCTCCGACGATGGAGAGATATCTCTGGGCCCTCTCGGTGTTACGGTATCCATCATCGTCTGGCCAGACACAGGGTGATTTGATCACAGGGATGCCGGAACACGGGAACGAGAAAAGAGAACAATATCGTTAACGAGGTAACTGGCATAGTGGACAAGTTGTTGATCCACGGGGATGCCTACATGTCTCACCTCGGGTTATTGTAACATATCGCGAAGCAACAGGAATAGCTCACGGCAACTGGAGGTTCACTCGAATATTTATTCGTGTGGGTATAGGGATCGATATGGGTGTCCACGGCTCCGATGTTGATCATTGATCGGAAGGGGTTCCGGGTCATGTCTATGCTTCACCGAACCTATAGGGTCACACGCTTAAGGGTCATCTATCTGTTGAATACTAGACAGGGAGTCTGAGAGAAAAACACCGAAAAAGTTTCGGACACCGGAAAAGTTTCGGACAGCGGAAAAGTTCCGCAGAGAGGTCACCGGATGAGTTCCGGTGAAACTGAAAAGTTGTTTCAGAGGATACCATAAAGTCAAATTGGTTTTGGCACATGCCTGATAATTCTTGGAGGGTGCCAGAATCATTCTGGAAACTTTCTGGAATTTTCCGGGATGAAAACCGGAAATGTTCCGGAGCTGCCGAAACCGCTTCAGATGCTTTTCGCAGATGAAATCACTAAACCGGAATTGTTCCGGCTCGCGTTGAAAATTATTTTGGTGGGTACTAGAATTGTTCTAAGCCCACATGAATATTTTCAGTTCGATCAGACGCTGAAAAATGTCGTCGTGAATAGTGAAAAGCACTTTTTGGGCTGATTTGCAAATGGGGTTTTTCTTCTAGAAGAAAACCACTTTTGGTGTATGAAAGGGAGGTGGAGCCCCCCAAAGGGGCTGCACAATTTCGGCCATGGCTTGGGGGGGCCCTCCTTGAGGTGTCCTTCCACCTCATGGTGGATATGTTCTACACACCCTTATGTGGCATGTGGTGGAAAGATCCTAGGAAGGTCCTTTTGGTCTTTCCTCTACCCCTTGCTCCTCCTATAAATAGGAGGTGAGTGGGCAGCCCATAAGATCATCCTTGGTTCTCATACACATGCTATGCTTTGCTAGCTCTCTCTTCTCCCTCCCACGAAAAGAGTTTTCGTAGAGCCGAAAGGCTGTCTGGGTTCCGGCAGGAACTAGTTCTGGACGGCGAAGCCCTGCTGGATAGATGATACCGTATGTGTGCAACTCTGTAGAGAGATCGTAGTTTCGGTCTTAGTTCGAGAGTGCCTCCCGAAGGGCTGTCCGTGTGACCGTCCGAGTTTTGGAGGTCCTCCCGAAGGGCTGTCCGAGTGACAATCCGAGTTTCGGAGGTCCTCCCGAAGGGCTGTCCGCGACACCGTCCAGGGGACTGTGCAACCGCCTCCCGGAGGGCTGTCCGCGGGGCAGATGAGGGTATACATCCTCGCGGTTGGGAGGTTGTAAAATCCTAGCTGCGGGGATCTGCACCGCCGTTCGTCATCGACTCTTCTTCCGCTGCGCTACGAGTCGGTAACGAAAGTGATCAAACCTTGTATGCAGTCTCCATAGTGGTCCTGGGATGGTGCGTAGGTCGGAAAATTTTTGTTTTCTGCTGCGTTACCCTTCATGCGGGACCTCGGGTATCAGCAGGACCAGCGCGGCGGCGGCGGGCAACAACAACGGCGACGTCGGGCTCCAAGACCCCCATCCCGGCTCCCGCTCAAGGTAGGTACCCACTCCTTCCCCTTCCCCGTCACTTGCTGGCTTCCCCCAAATCCCCGCTCTGTTCAAATCTGTTTCCACATCTTCTGTTAGAATTTGTTTTAGATTTTGCTATTCATTATCCTGGCCTCAACCAAAGCCCCGTTTTCTACTAGTGCACGCAGGCAAAGCGAGAAGATAGAGCGGGATAAAAGAACCACCAAGTTCCACTAGTCGCCAGTCTGATGTTGCGAGAGATATGTAGCTGAACCTCGAATCTTGGAGGCCATCAAGTCAAAAGCATCGTGGTCGGACTCCTTAGTTAATAATCTCCACTGCTGCAAGAATATGCAAGTTTTAAATAAGCAATCAACAGGCTTAGCAGGAAAAATATGCTCAATAGTGAGCTTGTTCCTAGTATTCCACAGAGACTAGCAAACAGCCGCAAATCCCACCCAAAACAATCGTTTAGAGGACCCAACCAAACCAGAGGCCAGGGTCCTGAGCTCCGAGAAGGAGAGGGGGATCCAAGGCACATGGAGCCAGGACCTGATGCAACACCAGACAAGCTTTGCCAGAACACATTTGAAGAAGATGTGATCCGTGTCCTCAAGGTGGCCACAGAGCGCGCACCTATCGGACCCGAGTCCATTCCACTTACGGATTTGGTCAGCGGCTGGCAACCGCCCTCTAAAGGCCTGCCACAGAAAGATCTTAATCTTAGGAGGAATTCGAGCCCGCCAGATCAGCTTGAACCTATTAGTAGGGATGCCCGAGATGAGCTTAGCATATAAAGACTTAACAGAAAAATGCCCAGAGGTAGAGTGGGGCCAGACCACCGAGTCCTCCCCCTCCGAGAGCACGGGGATGCAGGCAACAAGACGCTGCCAATCATCCAACTCTACAAGAGAGAGAGAACGACGAAGAGCCAGATCCCAGTTATTGTCGGATAGCTCAAAGATAGAGATCTCTGGGTCAGGACAGTACGAAAAGAGAACCGGAAAGGAGACAGCAAGGGGAGAGTCACCGCACCACCAATCAAGCGAGAAGCACGTAGATTTGCCGTTATGAACCACAAATTTAACAAGAGACTTAAACACCGGACGAAGTTTGAGAAGGTCTTTCCAGAATTGAGATCTGCCCGCGGGAGGCGCAAACATGGGGCTAGAAGCAGGGAAGTATTTAGCGCGGAGGAGGTTGAGCCAGAGCGGATTCTCCGAGGCAGTCATGATTTTCCACCACCATTTGATGATCAAGCATTTATTCATAGTCATGGTGTCCAGAATACCCAACCCCCCAAGGTTCTTGGGCCTGCAAATCTGCTTCCATTTAACCAATCTATATTTACGTTTGTTGTCCGCCGCGTTCCAGAAGAACGCACCCCTGTGCTTATCAAACCCCGCGTGCGTACCAGCAGAGAGAAGGTAAAAGCCCATCAGGAACATGGGGAGGGAGGAGAGGCAGGCAATGATCAGGGCAACCTTGCCCGTTTGAGTATTATACCTGCCCCTCCAAGGCAAAACATGATTGCCCACTTTCGAGACCACAGGAACAAAATCTCTAGCAAGAAGCTATTCATGAGAAATAGGGAGGCCAAGATACTTAAAGGGGAAGGAGCCCAGAGAGCAATTGAGAAGTTGAGAGACCCGCCTAGCCTCTGACATCCGACACCCCTATGACAATGACTTCACTCTTCCCGAAATTGATCTTAAGCCCCGATAGAGCCTCAAAGCAGAGCAGCAGAAACTTGAGGTGGGCAAGGCAATCGTCGTTAAGTTCAACCATGATAATTGTGTCGTCCGCGTATTGGAGATGAGTGATGCCCTGCGGGACAAAGTGAGAGCTAATGGGAGAGATGTGCCCGGCGGCGGCCGCCCGTGACAGGATATGGGATAGGGCATCCGCGACGAAGTTAAACAGAAGAGGGGAGGCAGGGTCACCTTGCCTTAGGCCCCTACCGTTGGCGAAGAAGTTGCTGACCCTGCCGTTACCCGAAACCGCAGTGTGCCTGCCCGACACAAGCTGCATAATTCTGTGAACGACCGCCCCATCGAAAACTTTAGCCAACAAAACTTGACGAAGAAATTTCCAGCTAACCGAATCATAGGCCTTCTCAAAATCAAGTTTGAGAATGACCGTTTTGGTGCCCTGCACACGGATATCATGAATTATTTCGTGAAGACTAAGGATACCGTCCAGAATGAACCTCCCTTTGACAAAAGCAGATTGAAAGGGGCTAAGGACCCGATGGGCGATAGGGGAGAGGCGCGTGGCAAGGCCTTTGGCAGGGAATTTCGCAAAATTGTTAATGAGGGCGATAGGTCTAAATTGAGAGATCAGGTCTGCACCCTTAACTTTAGGAATGAGGGTGATAACCGCATAATTCAACCGGGATATATCAACCGTACCCAGCCAGAATCCTTGGATAATAGCGCAAATGAGGCTTTTCAACTGGGGCCAGAACTTTCTGAAGAAGGGGATGGAAAAGCCATTAGGGCCCGGTGCCGAGTTAGGGTTGGCCGAGCGAATAGTATCGAAGATCTCTTCATCAGACAGGGGGGTAATCAAGGCAACATTCTACTCAGAATTAACCATCTCGTGAGGATCCCAGAAGGAGGGGGCAATCGCAAAGCCGGACTCAGGCTTGGCCGAAAGAAGGGAGGAGAAGAATTCCACAACGTGAGACATGATAAGGTTCTGGTCTGAGACCCTGGCATTGTTGATAATCAAGCTATCAATCGTACAACATCTGCGTCTACCATTAGCAATGGCAAAAAAGTAGGCCGTGGGAGAGTCGCCTTTCAGCATCCAGTTAATGGTTCCCCTTTGACGCCAGTATATTTCAGCCTGGCGATGCAACTACATCAAGGCCTCTTCGAGGGAATACCTCAGCTGCCACTCCTGGTCAGATAGCCCAGGACCATCCGCCGTGGCATCCAGCAAGTTAATTTGCCCCGTCAAGTGCATCTTAACCCTGCGCGATTTAGCCGCCTTGTTACGGGTCCAACCCCGCAGAAATTTACGAAGCAAATAAGAGCAGTGGTGCCAGTCATCCATAGGTCCATAGGAGCGCCTTCTGTTAGCAAGGAAGGAGGTGATCTTAGTGGAGATCAGGTCGCCAAAGCCTTCGGTCAGAAGCCAGGAAGCGTCGAACTGGAAGCGGGGGGTAGCGATATGAGATTGAAGCCCAGCGTCGAGAGAAAGAAGAGCGTGGTCCGAACCAACAATAGGTTTAGCTTTCAGCAGCGCACGAGGAAACAAGGCGTCCCAACCAGAGCAAACAAACACGCGATCAAACACGGAGCGGATAGGATCAGCCTGGTGGTTCGTCCAGGTAAATCGAGCTCCCACCCTAGGGATCTCGCGGATGGCACAGTCGCGGATGAAATCATAGAAAGCATTAGCCAGGGGCCAAGAGAAGTTGCTGTTATTCTTATCCGAAGGGGAACGCATGAAGACATGGATAGCTTGATGAAGGCATTGTCCAATGCTTCTGAAACAAGTACACTCAGCAATCTCGCCCTTGGCCTCCTCCTCTTCATACTCCGCATTCCCCTTACAGCCACTCAGCCGCCACACTGGAAATACATCTGGAAGTACACCAACGGAAACTACACGCTGAACATCACCAACGGAATAGATATACAATATCTAGCCTCCTCCCTCCCAGATTTTACTTCCGCCTCTCCCTGCCTTTGTGTAGCAGGAAGATCAGGCACATTTCCAAACGCCATATATGCCCTCGCATTGTGTCGTGGCGACAGTAGTGCCTCCTCCTGTGCCGCCTGCGTCTCCTCGGCCATCCGAACGGCCAAGGAATGCTGCCCTCTCGTGAAGGGGGTGATCATATTCACCGACCCATGCATCGTACGTTTCTGCAACATGGACTTCCTGCTCGACCAGCCATCGACCGACTTGTCAACGCAACCATCGGATACACAGTGACAAGGTTATCCAACACAATAAGCTACGCGGAAGGCGCGCCCGCTCGGCCTGTCCACGTCATCACCTGGTACTGTGCGTCCTGGCTAGTGGCGAGACTGCTTGGTCTCTCTCTCTCTCTCTCTCTGGGACTGTTTGGGAGTGGAACAACAAACCCTCGTGATTCTGCTCGGTGTTCAAGGAGAGGCAGATTTTGATTTAGATTTGTTTTCTCATGGTGTGTTGTTATTTGATTTTGCAGGAATTGCTCCAGTGTAAACATGTTTCGAATTCCAGGTGTATAACCATATATTGTTGTGGATTTTAGGTTGGATGCTCACATGTAAGAAGTGATTTGATTTTGCTATCGCTGTCTCTCTTTGTAGATTTTTGCTCATGCTGGGATGTGTCCAAGTGTTGATTTTTGTTCATGTGTGGAAGCTGGACTGTGTCTATATGTACATTTTTGTTCATGCAAGAATTTTTTGTTTACACTCATTAGATCATGTTATTCTCATGTGTAGCTCATCCATTACCCAAAGTATTGTTCTTCCATTCGGGCAAGCTTTAGTTGCAGATTCACGCTTAGAATTTTATTGTGCAGGTGCATCTTTGTGTGCTTGTTCTGCTTGAGCCCGCCGCCTCGCCGTGAAGCCCTCTACTGTAGCCTCCTACTTCACCGTCGACGACAGTCTGCTCCAACATTTCCATGTCCAGTACTGGACAAACCTGTTGTAAAGGTCATTATTTTGTGCATCTTTTGCTGCATCAACTAGGGCTGAAATGGCTAAAATTATTCAACTTTGTTACTATATATCTGGTCAATAGATATTACAACTACTAAATAGTATGATATACTTGTAAGAAACAAATTTTATTTCTGTTTGACATTGATGTGCTTGTGATTTGCTTTCCAGGTTATCTTTCTTGAGAACTTTGGTTTACCAATTTGAGATTTGTTTCATCAATGTTTTTATACCATGTCATCAGGATTTTCATTTGTTTTGCCATACACATAACATATCGCAGTGCTTCAGGCTCTTCAGTTGTTCTTCAGCCACACCATCTATGTGCATGTATATTCCTGACATATAGTTTCCTTTTGTTGTGCAGATGTGCTTATATTTTCTCATGCCCTCAGCTACTATTTTAGCTTTAGCTAGTATGCTATGTGTATAAGCAATTAAGCATTGCCGCTACAATGGTCAGTACCAAAGGTGAGTGCCTCCACGTTTGAAGATGATCTCATAGGATGCCTATAAATATGCTTTTTTTATTCTCTTGGTTGAATGTTAAACAAGAAAAAGAAAAGTATTTGTGTCGCCTTGATAGGCACACCCATTATTTATTTCGCGCAAGTTCTCTTATGTGAGATTCTTACTATTTTCTAAATATTATGCATTGAATATTCTGACCATTAATTCTTACTAATAACAGGTTTCTTGGGAGAAAATAGGAAATGAATATATAGCAAGGCATGTTATATGGATACACGTTCTAGACAAACTATTACGAATTGGAGTAACAAACTGAGTGAATCAATGAGACAACAGAGCTTGAAACCACTTGTGTAGGAACTGCAAGTTTATAGTGTACATGGATAGGAGGAGAGAAATAAACATACTGATCAGAATAGTTGTTATCTAAAAAAATGGTGAGAAGTGTGACCTCTCTTCTTATCAGCCAAACATGATCCACTTGAGCTAAAGAATTGGTCAGCAGCAAATGGGTTCTATTGTTCTTACTTCTAAAAAAGCATGACTGGAATGTTACGCATTGTTCTGCTTCTAAGAAAGCATGGCTGGCTAAGAGCAGAAAAACAAACACACTGGTAAAAAATGATACAGTTAATAGGCTAAGTTATTGAGGTTTCTTATGGGGTTACAAAACAAACTATTTTGATGCAAAACTGGTTGCTATTGGTTAGCATGATAACAAAATAACTGGTGAAGACACATCTTGGGTTCAGCTAATTTTGGAAAAATGAAGCTTGGGAAATCTAAAGGTAATGTAGGTTCAGAGGTGCAGTCCTAAAACTAATTTGCCGATGGACAGGTTGATTCATTCATGTGCTGACAAATATACCAATTCATCAAAAAAAGAAGTTGAATGAAGCAATTAGTATCTGCATTGGCACGAGATCAAGTGGCATGCTTTGTGGGATAGCCGCTGTACGAATTATGCAGACATGTGCAACCTAGGTAAACCTCTTTTGGAAATTGTACTAATTTAGAGTTTCTTTGATTGATCACACCGCACCTTCATCTTTGACACATTGGATTGCCTTGTGCTTAATTTGGTTCTCATTTGCTTAAAAGATTGAAGACTTGTTTCTTAGTGCTCCTTCCCCATGTTCCTCTGCATAACTCTTACGATACTTATGTGGTGATTTTTAGAATCTTGCTAACTATATGTTACATCTAGATTAAGGACACTCTACATACGATATGACATAACTTATTATTAAAACACACATTTTTTATTCCGGTTATTATCATACTAGCACATAGGACGTACATTTGTACTATTAGTGATTATACATGAGAAAAAGAGAAAGGTCCACTAAATAATGAGAGGGCGATTGACGCTGCTGAACCATTGAAATTACCCCCCTGCAGATATTCAACACTTCCTTTACAGTCTTAGCCTGATTTTCTGATCAGTTGTTCGTGCAACTGACTGTCTCTCTTATTTCTTTTATTTTTCACTAGCAGATTACAACAATGGGTCCGGTTGTTGCAGGCAGTGTCCTCCTGCTGGTGGGGTTCCAAAGTGGATGTGCAACGCCATTGACCAAGATCTTCAAATATCCAATGTTTCATAGATTGTATCCACGACACAGGTTTCTTTCCTGTTAAATAAAAGTGACTTTCTACTTCTTTTCCTTAGATAAATTTCTGATTGAGGAGAGCATGTTCCTTCACTTGTTGTTCAGTATAAACGACATAGAGTTGGCTGCATCATTATTAAATTTCTTGTTGGAATGTCAATGACCAATTACAGATGTTTGTAAATAAGCATTTGAATTATATTTATGCTTGATTGACTAGCTAAACTGCACTACACCACCTCTCCAAACGTCACCCCTGACGCCCAACCCGGGCTCCCAGCCTGGATCAGCACCTGGTCCAAACCGGCCACCCGCTCAATGGCGCGAGGAGCCAGACCGGCCACAACCTGCATCCACGAGAGAGACCAACAGCATCCCCAAGGGCCGCACGCAGACGAGCCGACGCCGGAGAGCCCAGCCGCCGCTGCGCCACGACCTGCACACCATCATGAGCTGAACCACGCCGATGCAACACCGCCGCCATGAGCCGACCCATGCCACCACCATGGGCTCCCACCACACCGTGGCAACCCAAATCCACCGAGGACCACCGCAGCACCGGAAGCAGCCGCCTGCAGCAGCTGGCCGTGCGCCACCGTGGTCCACGCCCAGCCCCAGGACCATGCCCGGTCGTGGCCAGGCCCCGTGCCGCCAGCCAGAGGAGAGCCCCCAGATCCAGATCCTGATTTGGGCCTCCCCCGCCGCCAGGCCCGCACCGTCGCCTCTGCCACCACGGGCGCAACCCCGACTACCACCACACGTAGCCCTCCACGTCGGGGTAGCAGCCACCTGCGCCGTCGTGCCCCACGAAGCACCGCGTCCCCGACCGGCAAGGTCGTCCCGCGCCGCCCACCACCGTTCAGAGAGGAGAGGAGGCCCCGCCGCCGCCGCGGCCGGCCGGGCTTTGCCCGCCAGCGAGTGCGGCGGCAGCGAGGAGAGAGGAGGAGGGGAGGGGGCTAGTACCGGCGGTGACGAGGGTTTCCCCCCGTCGCTCGCGGGAGCGACGCGGGGGGTGTCCTTAACCACCTTTTGGATGGCCTTATTTTTGCATTAGGGCCATTGACTTTGGACAGAGTTTTATCGGGCGTTTGCTGCTGCTGGTTTACTTCTGTGCATCATTAATGATTTCCGGGTTGTGGTGCATCGGTGGAGGTAAGATTAGCTGTTCGTGCAGCTTGTGCGCGTTTGTTTTGGTCATGGTGAGATGCCAGACCAGGTTTAAGCACATGCATTCATAAGATTCCCTCATGTCGGCTCGAAGTGGGGGACGAGCACCCTACGTTCTGAACCATTCTACGGGATTGTCCGGCTTGTGAGTCTGGTGCCACATCACAGTTGTGCACTATTTATTTAAACATCGTGACATCCTTTCATTCATACCCGTTGCCCCAATTGGCGCAGAGACGAACTGCACCTTCAAGTTAAGGAAACTATATGAAACATAAAATGGAAGTCAGGTGAACTATTTGTAGAGACCAACTACCCAACCACAAATCGGGAGTTAAACGAACTATTTGAAATGGTCATGTATTTATTGAACGAACATTTGCTATTCAGGAGCGTGGTTTCAATCTAACATACCAGTCGACACTTTTGTGCGGTTCCACTGAAATGGATGTCCAAGATTCCACAAATGCAAGATGTGAAAATCGATACAACCGAAAGTGAGCATACAATCATCGAATCATGTCCTGCATCACCAATGAAGGTCCACCCTAGCAATAAATGACATGCAAACCACTAATAACTATTTGAAAGAATTTCCCTCAACCGTTGTCTGATTTTGTTCATACTGGGTTTATCTCCACCTTGATTATGATCATTACCAATAGCTCTCTTTGATGATTTGTTTTTCATAACATGAAGTTAACCGAACTATCTGAAGATATTTGTTTTTCATAACATGAAGTTAACCGAACTATCTAAAGAGAGCGATGTAGGAGATATGCCCTAGAGGCAATAATAAATGTTATTGATTAATCTCCCTGTTCATAATTATGTTTATGTTCCATGCTATAACTGCTATGGTTCTCGAGTCTGCAATAACCACGAGGCTCGAAGGAAGACTCATATGCACGTGTGGAATAATAAACGGTAAAATGTATTCCTAGTCTGGCCTCTAAGACTGGCTCAAGTATTGCATGATGATCCTGTTTTCCTGATCATGGGCATGGCTATGCCGGCAATTTTGAGGGCACAATGTTAGAAGAACATTTGTGTTGAATCGACCTGAATTGATGTTATGCTATGAGATTCATTCGTCATAAGTTAATGGTTAATAACACAGAGATGGTTTACGTTTGCATGATTCCTTAGACCATGAGAGTATCGAGTTTCTTCATGCTTGCTTCATGAACTTTGGGGTTTGTTAAACGTCATCTGTAAATGGGTGGCTATTACGGCGGCTTACGGGTTCATGGAAAAGTATGTCAAGTAACTTGATAGCTCAAGATTGGGATTTGCTCCTCCGACGATGGAGAGATATCTCTGGGCCCTCTCGGTGTTACGGTATCCATCATCGTCTGGCCGGACACTTTGTGATTTGATCACGGGGATGCCGGAACACGGGAACGAGAAAAGAGAACAATACCGGTAATGAGGTAACTGGCATAGTGGACAAGTTGTTGATCCACGGGGATGCCAACATGTCTCGCCTCGGGTATTTGTAACATATCGCGAAGCAACAGGAATAGCACACGGCAACTGGAGGTTCACTCGAATATTCATTCGTGTGGGTATAGGGGTCAATATGGGTGTCCACGGCTCCGATGTTGATCATTGATCGGAAGGGGTTCCGGGTCATGTCTATACTTCACCGAATCTATAGGGTCACACGCTTAAGGGTCATCTATCTGCTGAATACTAGACAGGGAGTCTGAGAGAAAATCACCGAAAAGGTTTCGGACGCCGGAAAAGTTTCGGACAGCGGAAAAGTTCCGCAGAGAGAACACCGGAACAGTTTCGGTAAAACTGAAAAGTTGTTTCAGAGGATACCATAAAGTCAAATTGGTTTTGGCACATGCCTGATAATTCTTGGAGGGTGCCAGAATCATTCTGGAAACTTTCTGGAATTTTCCGGAATGAAAACCGGAAATGTTCCGGAGCTGCCGAAACCGCTTCAGATGCTTTTCGCAGATAAAAATCACTAAACCGGAATTGTTCCGGCTCGCGTTGAAAATTATTTTGGTGAGTACTGGAAATGTTCTAAGCCCACATGAATATTTTCAGTTCGATCAGACGCTGAAAAATGTCGTCGTGAATAGTGAAAGTGCTTTTGGGATATTTATGGGAAAGCACCTTTTGTGATATTTCCAAAAGGCCTTCTAGAAGGACTTGGGAGCCAAGGCACCCCCATGTGGGGGCCCCCCCAAGTGTGGCCGGCCAAGCATGGTGGATCTCCTTGGAGCTCCACATGGCACCCCTTTTTATCTTTATTCTTTTATGAAAAGGCATACAGTGGGGGTACTTTGGGGTTTTTTGTATGACATCTTTACCCCTTGGCTATCCTATAAATAGAGGTGTGTGGGCAGCCCCATATGCTTAATCCTTTTCTCACATACAAGTGCCATTGCAATGATTTGGCTTCTTCTCTCCCTCCCAGCGAAATAGTTTCGTAGAGCCGAAAGGCTGTCTGGGTTCCGGCAGCAACTAGTTCTGGACGGCGAAGCCCTGCCGGATAGATGACACCGTATGTGTGCAACTCTGTAGAGAGATCGTAGTTTCGGTCTTAGTTCGAGAGTGCCTCCCGAAGGGCTGTCCGTGTGACCGTCCGAGTTTTGGAGGTCCTCCCGAAGGGCTGTCCGAGTGACAGTCCGAGTTTCGGAGGTCCTCCCGAAGGGCTGTCCGCGACACCGTCCGGGGGACTGTCCGACCGCCTCCCGGAGGGCTGTCCGCGGGGCAGATGAGGGTATACATCCTCGCGGTTGGGAGGTTGTAAAATCCTAGCTGCGGGGATCTGCACCGCCGATCGTCATCGACTCTACTTCCGCTGCGCTACGAGTCGGTAACGAAAATGATCAAACCTTGTATGCAGTCTTCATAGTGGTCCTGGGCTGGTGCGTAGGTCGAAATTTTTTGTTTTCTGCTGCGTTACCCTACAAGCGACTGCAGCGAAAAATAATGTACCACAATAGAAAAGGGACCACATGTCAGATAGCAGTAAAAAAAAGGTCATAATTTCATAAAACTACTTATAGGTCTGACGACATAGCATACATGTGCATCATCATCACGTCAGCACCAACAATAGCATAAAACATAACCTACAGAGATGGACGATCAGGAGGACGCACGACATAAAGACATAACTACTGCTCATCAGGTTCAGCAGCAATGAAACCAAGGAAGAGAAAACTTCTTGCACGTCCATGGTGGAGCACGAAGATCATCATATCTATAATATCCATCTCGTACACGTCGACTACTTTGCTCCACTCATAAGGATGATGATGTACTCTATCGAACATGCACACATAGATCACAAGCAAAACGTTTATATCTAACATAAGAAGCACATGATCTACCATTACTATGCAAAGTGCTAGAAAATGAATGACCAACACCATAGGCAGGGCTAGCCCATATCCTGGGCAAAAGGTTCCATCGCTCCGGACCCGAGAGTACATTACCAGTCTCTCTTTACCATGGACGTCTCACTGCAATAATGAAGTTTATGATTACTAGATTTTTGTACTTAAACCAATTCATATTTCTTTATTTGAGAAAATTTTAGGATATCTCATATTCACCGAATCAAACCAAGTGAATCTAGACAGGCATATATCAGATAATCAACAAGATTTTATATTATTTGATGATTATAATAATAGTGCTACTTTAAGTACAAGTACAAAGCATGAACATATTGTAACTTATTACTGAACTCAACTTGCAAATCATAATTGTCGCTCCCTAGAAGTTTCTATGAATATGTTTACCTAATAGTATACACTAGAAACAAATATTAAGATATTTTCAGAGTGTGTGATTTTAGAAACCTCTACCACGATATAGAATAATATTCAAAAACACATGCGTAGATACACTCATATGTGTGTATTAAATATATAGTTTATGCAATATTAAAAAGTATTCAAAGATTTTTAACGAAAAAGAGAATTTTTGTTACATCATAAAATTTAAAATTTGCATAACAAAAAATATATATACATTACAAATGTATAACAATGAATACAATAATTATTACTTACAAACATTGTTATGGGGTTATCTATGCTAGCTATGTAATAAAAACTTATTCTAATCGAAATTGTAAAATGACACAATTATTTCAAAATAAGTATAAAAGTTTAGTATAATTTTTTTTAGTTTAACATTGTTTTGGATTGCACTGGCCAACCCAGTTATGTTTAGAATTAATCGACTGCAGGAGAAGGATCCCCTACCATGGACGTCAACTAATAAAGTAAGATGAGAAACCCTATCGAATTGATGTATCCGCCTGTCATGGATGTCAAATAACGAAATAAGTTGCCAAAACATAACAAATCAATAAACCCTAATTGAACTAATATCATGACAATGAATAAGAAAGAAATATATACCGTAACAAACAAAAAATGTTCATAAATTTTAAAAATGTCTTAATTAAAAAAATCTTTAAAATATGTTCAAGTTTTCCTAAACAACATTTATTATGTACAAATTAACAAACCAATTAGAAAACCTGAGCTAACTTTTTAAAATAAACAATTTCATTGGAATTGTGTGTAATTTTTTTGAGATATACGAAAACTAAAGGCAGTAGAGCGCTGAGCATCTGAACTGGGTTGGCCGACGAACAAACACTCATGTGCGACACCCACTACATGACGCAGTAGCGTCATATAGGGGCTCACCCAAATAAATTCTACCCATCATCAACTTTAGCTCCTATTTGACACTAACCGCATCAAATATTCGAGCGTCCGCATAGCGGAGCACTCGGGCTGGCCAGCCCGTGCAGTATAGCGCATTTCCTTCTGATTTTATTGGGTGTTCTCTTATTTTTATTACAATTCAATCAGTTTTCATTGTTGTTTTGCAAAAAACACAAAATTTCTTTATTTGAAAATGAGAATATTGTTTTAAGAATATGAACATTTTAGAAGAAACGAGAATATTTCTTAAAATATCTGTGAACATTTTTAAAATAATATGATCTTTTTAAAAATGTTTTGAACAAATACGAACTTTCTATAATGTTTTTTTTATAAAAAACACTAACGACATTTTATCATTTAAAAAAACAGTAAATATTTTTTTGGAAACAAAAGGAAATGAAAATAGAAATAGAAAAAAAATGGTTGGTGAAAACTGTTAGAGAAAATAGAAGAATAAACAAAAAATCCGGCAAAGAACCTTGTAGAAAATTCTTCAAACTGGGAAACCAGATTTAGGGCTAGTTCTTTTTAGCTTTTGGAGCAGATTCTTGATCCATAGAATCTGAAGCTGGATCCCCTCCCCTAAATAAAAAGAATTAGAAGCTAGAAAGAACTCAGTTTTTACATCAAGCTGCTATCAAAATCATGCGAGAATCCCTCTGTCACGGCCTCACCCCTGATTCTATCAATTGTTGACATCCCTCAAAAGAAAATGTTTTGATCCAGTAAAATGACCCTTATCTAGCTCGAAATTGCATGCAAAATGTCACCATCGAGAGAAAACGTTTCGAAGCCGCCCCGGTTATCTCCTTTCTCTCCTCCTCTCTTTGTTCTATGATCTAGGATACCATAGCGCCACCGCGATGGGGGAACTCCACCATCAAACCCTCCCGCCGTCGGTCCTTCCTAGGATCGGCATGCTCACCATCGCCAAGGTCCTCCTCGCCCTGCCTCGTCCCTCCCCATGTTTTCGTGCTACACTCCATCTTGGGCACACCTGTCCAGATATGGTGTTCTCCCAAATTTTCTATGCTCTTTCTGTGCTATGCCGCAAAAATTAACATATCAGTACTCATGGAATTGTTTGGGTCGACCGATTTTGTGTGTGAAACTTGTACATATATGTTCAGTGTCAATAAATTGTAAGAATTCATAGAGATAATATACTGCAAAAACAACATAGTTGTACTCACAGAGTTGTGTTTGTCGGATGATTTTTTCTTCTGTGAAACTTGTACATATAATTTTGCGAGAAAAACTAGTATATATGTTAAGTTTCAATAAAGTTCTATCATTTGTAAGTATTCATTGAAATAATATGACGCCAAAATAATATAGTTGTACTCACGGAATTCTGCTGGCCAACTGATTTTGTCTGTGAAATTGTATATGTTTAGTGTCAATAAACTATCATTTATAAAACTTCATAGAGATATTACGATGGAAAAATAACATACACATTTACTCGGGAATTGTGTTGGCCAACTGATTTTGTTTGTGAAACTTGTATATGTTTAGTTTCAATAAATATATACCGTTTGTAAGAATTTGTAGAGATAATATGATGCAAAAGTCCGTGAACATTGTGTTTTCCTTCTTTTTTTCTTCTTCCTTTCCATTTTATGAACATCTTCCCAATCCGTGAACATTGTGTTACAATCATGAACATTTCCTGAATCTATGAATATCTTTGGAAATGATGAACATTTTTTCAATGTGTCAACATTTTCAAATTCAGGAACTTGTTTTACAAATTCACTAACATTTTCAAATTCATGAACTTTTTTTACAAATTCACTAACATTTTCAAATTCATGAACTTTTTTTACAAATTCACTAACATTTTCAAATTTATGAACTTGTTTTACAAATTCACTAACATTTGAAATTAATGAACTTGTTTCACAAATTCACGAACATTTTGAAATTCATGAACTTGTTTTACAAATTCACTAACATTTTCAAATTCATGAACTTGTTCTACAAATTCACAAACATTTTCAAATTCATGAACTTGCTTTACAAATGCACTAACATTTTCAAATTCATGAACTTGTTTTACAAATTCAACAAAATTATTCGTGAATTCATTTTGAAATCATGACCATTTTTCCGAATTCAAAAACATTATTTTGAAATTTGATTTTTTAAAACTGTATGAACAATTTTTGTATCGGGAAACTTTTTTAATCGATAGTTATTTTTAATTTTTTGTAATTTTTGTAATTTCACGAAGTTTTTTTTTTGAAAAATACATTTTTAATTCATGGACATTTTTTGAATCAGCAGACGATTTTGAATTGACGTACTTTTTCTTAATTTTGAAAAATTATTTTTGAATTTGGTAACATGTCTTGAATACGTGAACATTTTTTTGGATTCATGAATATATTTTCCAATGTGAAGATTTTTCAATTCAATGTGTATTTTTAAAATTCGTAGAGAGTTTTAAAAATTAAGAACTTCTTTTGAAATCCTGGTCATTGTTTTTCGACCAGTTCTCAAAGTATTAAAAAAGTGAACAAGTAAAAAAAGTAAAATGAAATAAGGGGTGCTAGCCCAAATCCTGCACGGAGAAGGGAGGAGGTGCGCATTGGCGGATGATCCATCGCGCAGGTCGTCGAATTGAAAACCATTGTTCAATGCAGTGCTTCCAGGCATCCCCATCCAGTTTCTTCAAAAAAAGCCTTAAGCCGGTTTTGGGAAGCTTCCAGCCTGGATATTTTGTTAATTCTCTGTTATTTACATGAGTCCGAAGTTTTCTGATTTTTTATTTCTTACTAAACTGAACATTTTTAAATATAATTATTTTTAACTTTGTGAAAATTTAAAAATTCATGAACATATTATAATTTCTTTGTATTATTGAAAATTTTCAAAATTTGCGAACATACTTCGAATTCGTGAACTTTTTTCAAATTTATTCACATTTTTAATTTCCTATCATTTCTTTATATTGTTGGTTGAATTCGCGATTTTTTTTCAAATTTATTCACATTTTTTAATTTCCTATAATTTCTTTATATTTTTGAAAATTTTCGAATTTTGCGAACATACTTTGAATTCGTGAACTTTTTTCAAATTTATTCACATTTTTTAATTTCCTATTATTTTTTATATTATTGAAAATTTTCAAATTTTGCGAACATACTTTGAATTCGCGAACTTTTTTCAAATTTATTCACAGTTTTTAATCCATCGACAGTTTTGAAAACAAAGAATTTTTTATATATTTGCGAACACCTTTTAATATCCACAAACATTTTTGAAATTCTCGAACTATTTTTCAAATTTCATGTTTTTCTTCAAAACAAAGAACTTTCCAGATCAATAAACCTGTTTTCAGATCCATTCACTTTTTAAGATCCGCAGACATTTTATGAATCCATGAACATTTTTTGCAAATTCGTCATTTTCTTCAAATCAACGATCTTTTCATATCCATGAAGTTTTTTCCATTAAATTTTTATTAATCCGTGAACATTTTTGAATTCATAAATATTTAAAAAACTGAGCAATTTTGAAATTGAGAAATATTTTATCTAATTTCATTTGTTTTGGAAATATCTTAATATTTTTGAAAGTTTACAAATATTTTTTTCAAATCAAAACATTTTTACTTTTGTGAATTATTTAGTTCATCAAAATATTCAAAGCTAAAAAATACTAGTGATTTTTTTCATAAATGAGTTGTACATTAAAAAGAGCCAAGCTAAGTTTAGCAACGCGAGAAAAAAGCGTAGTGAGCCAGGGACATCAAGCGAGAGGATAGGAGGAAGCGAGAAAACCAGCCAAATGAGGAACTGATTTATTTGGTCGGCCCATGCAAACAGTTGGCGCCGTAAGCATTGTATAAGCCCTCCCCGCGAGCTCTATATCTCGCTTATAGCAAGATGGAAGGAGCTGTCGTCTAAGGAATTTTTTTCCCAAGTGTAGCTACTTGGTTGGCCCCGGTTTGTGTTCTTTTTGTTTGCTCGCACGCTCGGGAGCTATATATCAGAAAAATGTCCCGCTTTGTAAAACCATCACAAGGCGCAAACAGGACAACATGCCACCTGAAGGTCCATGGTCCACCCATTGTCACTAACAGATTCTTGTAGAGAGTTTAGATCTAAATTTCCCTTGCCAAATCACGCGCAACGCGCATGTTCTTTTGAAGAGCCAGTAGATACCGAACTGTCGGCCTATATGGACCCGAGCAATCAACAACCATCAAGTCTCCTCTTCCAGCGATGCCTGATCTAGATCGACAACTACATCTTCTTTACTCACACCTAGCTCCTTCATCATGAACTCAAGGTCCTCATGCCTGCAGTCCCCCGACAACGATACTTGGTCTTTGTTGGCCATCATTCTCGATTTAGATCCCTAACCTCGACCAACAACGAGACACACTAGAAGCAAACTCCAAAACCGTAGTCGTCCCAACAAACTACCAAGGCTTGGTAGGGGTGCGAAGACCAGCCCGAGTAGATCACGAGAGAGACGTCAAAAATGAGGATGAGTAGATCTCAACGCCAATCGGCCGGCGAGAGAAAAAAAAAACCTAACAGGAGTTGAAAAAAAAAAAGTAAAGCTGACTCTAGCGGCAGGGACCGAACATTTTTTTCCGCCCTTTATTTCGCCAAAAGAAAGGGAGAGCATGGAGTTATGTTTTGAGATGGGCCTCCACTCCACAAGAGTTCAACCCACCGTAGGCCCAGCAGCCCAGCCAACACCTTCTCTCTTCTCTCTCTCTCTCTCTCTCTCTCTCTCTGCTTTCCTCTTCGGCGCCACCATCCAAGGCCGGCCGGCCGCCGGCGGGACCCCGTCGTGCTGGCGTGGTGGCCGCTCGCCGACGCATCGAGTTTTCTGGGTTCCACGGCCTCCGATCTACGTCCATCCGTTCTTCCGTCCATGGGGGCGGAGACCACCGGCATCAGCAGGGCCAGCGCGGCGGCGGGCAACGACACCAGCAACGGCGACTTCTTCTTCTTCCTTCCCTGTGACGTCGGCCTGGTCCTCCAAGCCCCCCCACTGCTCAAGGCAGGTACTCGGTCGGTCGTTCCCCTAATCCCCTGCCTGCCCTCATCAAATCTGTTCCCTTTTGCATTTCGTTAGAATTGATTCATTTTAGCTGTTGTTCTAGCTAGTCTGTATACTGACATCCATGACCATATTTTCTGTAATGTAATGGTAGCACGTCTTGGCATTTTTGCATGTACGAAGAGTAGTCATTCATAGCAAACAAGTTGTGTCCTGAAGAGTGTTTATTTGGTCCACCTCCTTCAAGGTAAAATGGATCACTTTCTGCCTCGTCTTCTATCACTATTCACACGATGTGTTTAACAAGTGGACGTTTGGTAATTGAAGTGCGCATTGTCCCATGTGGCGGTCAGTGCCTCGGAGTAGCCAATCTGATTACTTCAAAACCCGCATCTGCACATTGCGTATGCATCCTTATTAGCCAATTCATTGTCCCCCCCAAATCTCCACTCTGCTAAAATCTGTTTTTTTTTTGTTGTTGCATTTGTTAGGTTTTATTTTAGCCTTTGTTCTATCCTGTATAATTTGACATCTACAAATGACTCCTCTTGCTGTAACGGCAGTCCGTCTTGACATCCTGACCTCCCCTTTTCCCTTTGCACTTACTCTTTAGGTGCACAATATGTCATGTTGTCAAGAGTGTGCATTTTGTCCACCTTCTCAAGGTAAAACGAATCAGTTTCCTCCTCGTCTTCCGTGACAAGCATGTGACTATCCTTGTCATGCGTTTACCATATTTATATTTTAAAGAAGATCATTTTCTTACGCACAAGTGGGCGTTCATTGATGTGCACATCGTCTCAGATGGCTGTCGGTGCCTCGGTTTAGCCATCTGATTAATCCAAAGCCTGCATCGTTAATAACACCCACTTGGTTTAGTTGTGCACTGTGTATGGCTGGCTGGCTGGCTGATCTCTGTCATCAGGGCTATCGCTAGCTGTTTGAACCTTCGTTTGATGTGTCAACAGATTACAATTCTACGCTTAATCCTGAGAATTGAGGAGTGTGTGACTATAACTTGCATCAGTCTCAGCATAAATGTTAGCAAGCATGATGACAGGATATTATCATGTAATATGATCTAGCCATGGTCATTGATGATCTCTCTCCTTTTTTTTTCTGTTCAATCATCACCAACTGCAGAAGTCCATTAGGAAACAACACTGGATGTCAAGTAGACATCGTAAATGTTTACCAATTTGTTTTTTCTTAGGAAAACATATGGAGATACTCCTATTTAACACCAAAATTTACAAGTGCTCATGTTTTAACATCGTAAAACATTTAGATCAATATTTTCGCTGCATTTTAGAATACATAAAAAGAGAGAAATTCCAAGCGGGTGGAGCCTTGAGTGATTAGCGGAAAGAAATGATGCAACAGCTTTACAGAAGAACTTGTAAATAATGGTCTAATGATGATCCGTTTTTCCGTCTGATACTTTTTTCGAGATTGACGGGGGGGGGGGGGGGGGGGGGGTCAAAGCCCCACCGTTTGTTATATTCCAACTCGAAGAGCGACTTGGCAGTCCGTACAAATACATGAAGGCGCACGCAAAGTGCAAAGGAAAATTACAGAGGACGACACCCACGAGGAGAGCCAAACACTAGAAAAAGAAAGGAATAAATGGAGGGGAAGGTTGACACAGAGACCAAACCGAAAACCCCTGGTGACCAACACCTCAGGAGCGAGCTCCGCTGAGCAGCTCGTTCCACCATCGACAGAGAACCACAAGAAGGCCTAGGGAGAAAAAAGGGCACCGAAAACAGCGGCTCGCAGGAGAGAATCCTTGGCACGAACGAAGGGCGTCGGATAGCCGAGTTCATGCAGCGACACCGGTGTGCCGCTGTCGAAGCCGAAAGACAGCGCGCCACCGAGACCGAAGGGCACGACACCGGTGTACCGCCACCGAGGTCGAAGGGTAGCTTGCTGCTGAGGCCACACCAGGACATCCACGCAAGCGTCATTTGGGCCAACATGAAGCATAGCCCTGTCCAAAAGGATAAGCGAAATAGGAGCATGCCGAGAAGCGTCAATGGCACAAACGAAGGGCGTCGGATAGCCGAGTTGGTGCGGCGACACCGGTGTGCCGCCGGCGAAGCCGAAGGACAACGCGCCACCGAGACCGAAGGGCGCAATACCGATGTACTGCCGCCGAGGTCGAAGGGTAGCGTATCGTCGAGGCCACCCCAAGACGTCCAGGCAAGGCCCAACCGAGTCTCCTAGGACAAAGGCCTGATAGGATCAAAATCGAGGTGAAGAAGGAGCAGCAATGGACGGATCCCGCCGGAGCAAAACAATCCAAGACGATGCCCCCAACGGGGAAATGACGCGGAGACGTCGACACCTTCCGACTCGAGGAACCCGGGTCTGAGATTTCTCTCTGGATCAAAGAGCAAAGGGGGGAGGACGGCAGTGCCAACTCGACGCCTTCAAGAAGGAAACGGCGCCCTTAGGCGTCGCCGTCGATTGAGCTTTCACCCGGCAATTGCCTCCTCCACATCGCATCCCGAGCAGGTCAGCCACCCACCGCCACAACCCAACACCTAAGCAACGGCCTGAGCAGGTCTAGCCAGAGCCGTGTTGTGGGGGTGCCGGAGAAACAAGCCGGCAGGAGCAGCCGGAGACACCAGATCCAACGAAGGGGTGGCAGCCCGCAGCCGGGCAGAACGGCAGCAGCGAGCAGCCCGCCTCACCGAGGAGACGGCGACGACTCAGGCCACCAGGGAGCAGCAGCCACCTGCTGCCGCTACTGTCGGACGAGGGCGGACAACAGAACCGTCGAGGTCCGTAGCCGCACGAGCCCCCGGATCTGAGACGAGCCGCCGCTGTCCCCGCCGGACAGAGGAGGCCAATGCAAGGAGGTGCCCCCGCTGGACCACGGTAGAGGGGATCCGGGGAGCCACGGCCGTCGACAGGGGGAGGCACGTCGCAACGGGAAGGCTCCGGCGAGGAGGGATAGGAGGTCGTCGTTGAAGCAATGGGGGATGCGGGAGAGGGAGAGCCGATGCGCACGCTAGGGAGCGAATCCCGCCGCCGCCGGCCGTCGGCGGGCTTTGCCCGGCGATGTTTGCCAGCGGCGGCGAGGGGGGGTGGCGTTGGTGGGGGCGGCGGCGGCGACGGCTAGGGTTCCGCCCGAGCCGCCCCCAGGAGGACGACGCGGGGGCCTCTGATCGGCCGTGAACTGTTGTGTGCTGCACTGCTGCGTCTTCCGCCTGATACTTCTAACTTACTAGCCTGTTTGTAATGTAATCAGAAGAAAATGTGTTGTACTAGAGATGGCTTGTTTGTAATCTAATCCGAGTGAGATCTGCAAGACATTTTGTAATTGAAGTGCACATTGTCCTATATATGACTGTTGATGCCTAGGTTTAACCATTTGAAGAGTGTGTAAGTACAAGTGGTTACACCGAGGCCCCCCTACCACCATCACCGACGTTCAAGGTACTCGCTCGATCTCCTCCCATCCCCCTCCTGCCCTACAAATCTCAGGAAATCTGTTTTTGCATTTGTTAGATTTTATTTTAGCTTTTGTTCTAGCCTGTATAAGTAATTTGACATATATGGCCCTCTTGCTGTAACGATAGTGTGTCTTGACATTCTGACCTCCATTTCTCCTTTGCACTTACTCTTTCTACATTATATGAAGAGCACAATGCTCATCCATAGCAAAGAAGCTGTGTCATGTAGACTGTGTATCTTGTCTATCTTGGTTAAAATGAATACTTTCCTCCTTGTCTTCTGCGACAAGCATGTGACTATCCATGTGATGCGTTTTACCATATTTGAAGGAGAATCATTTTCTTACCCTCAAGTGGTCGTTCTGTAATCGAAGTGCACATTGTCTCAGATGGCTGTCCGTGCCTTGGTGTAGACAATCCATTTGATTAGTTTAAAACCTGCATCATTAATTGTGTGGATGGCTGGCTGATCTAGGTCATCAGTGCTACTCCTAACACATTTGACTTTTGATTTGTTCAAGAATCGATCTCAAGCAGTACACAACAGTTGTATATTGTTGATGCCAAGCAGTATACACGTCTTGCTCACACCATTCTCTTCTCCATCCTGCACTACACTAGCTTGTTTTTCCGTGTGCCGTCTGTGTGTGTGTTTCTTCTGAGTGTTCCAATGGCAGAGCTGGTGGCCGCCATGGCCATCCGGCCACTGGTGTCCATGCTGGTGAGCAAGGCGTCCAACTCCCTCCTGGACGAGTACAAGGTGATGGACGGAATGGAGGAGCAGCACAAGGTTCTCAAGCGCAAGCTTCCGGCCATCCTCGACGTCATGACCGATGCCGAGGAGCAGGCAACAGAGCATAGAGATGGGGCCAAAGCTTGGCTCCAGGAGCTCAAGACAGTGGCCTATGAGGCGAATGAAGTCTTCGACGAATTCAAGTATGAAGCACTCCGCCGTGAAGCCAGGAAGAAGGGGCACTACAGGGAGCTTGGCTTCGATGTAATTAAACTCTTCCCGACTCATAACCGTATTGTGTTCCGTTACAAAATGGGTCGCAAGCTTTGCCGGATTCTGAAGGCCATTGATGTCCTCATAGCAGAGATGCATGCATTTAGGTTCAAGTACCGACCACAGCCGCCGGTGTCCAAGCAGTGGAGGCAGACGGATTATCTTATCATCGACCCACAAGAAATCGCCAGCAGATCCAAAGACAAAGATAAGAAGAATATTGTTGCTACACTACTTAGTCAGACTAACAATGCAGATCTTGCAGTTGTTTCCATCGTTGGAATGGGGGGCCTTGGCAAGACCACATTAGCACAGCTCATCTACAATGAAGCTCAAATTCAGAAGCATTTCGAGTTGCTGCTATGGGTCTGTGTATCTGATACCTTTGATGTGAACTCCGTGGCCAAGAGTATAGTTGAAGCATCTACCAAGAAAAATGTTGATACAAACAAACCACTATTGGATAGACTTCAGAAATTGGTTAGTGGGCAAAGGTATCTCCTTGTATTGGATGATGTCTGGAATAATGGAGAGTTCCATAAGTGGGAAAGGCTGAAGGATTGTCTTAAGCATGGTGGCACCGGTAGTGTGGTGCTGACAACAACTCGTGATAAACGAGTTGCTGAGATCATGGGTGCAGATAGACCATATCATCTCAAAAAATTGGAGGATTGCTTCATAAAGGAAATTATTGAGGCTAAGGCATTTAGTCCAGAGAAAGAAAAGCCTGCTGAACTAGTGAACATGGTTGATGAGATTGTGAAAAGATGTTGTGGCTCTCCATTAGCCGCAACGGCACTGGGCTCTGTACTTCGTACCAAGACCAGCGTGAATGAATGGAAAGTTGTATCATCCAGAAGCAGCATTTGCACCGAGGAAACTGGAATTTTGCCAATACTAAAGCTCAGCTACAACAACTTGCCAGCACAAATGAAGCAGTGTTTTGCCTTTTGTGCTGTATTTCCCAAGGATTACAAGATTGATGTGGAGAAGCTGATCCGACTATGGATCGCAAATGGCTTTATCCCAGAACACAAGGAAGATAGTCTTGAAACCATTGGTAAACTTATTTTCAAGGAGCTTGCCTCGCGGTCATTCTTTCAGGACATAGAGAAAAGTAAAGAAGAATATTATTCTGGTATGGAAAAAGATTATTATTCCATAACTACATGTAAAATCCATGATCTCATGCATGATATTGCAGTGTCTGTTATGTCAAAGGAATGTGTTGTCGTGACTATGGAACCAAGTCAAATCGAGGGGCTTCCTGATACTGCTCGGCATTTATTTTTGTCATGTGAACAGATAGAAGGTATTTTGAATGATTCTTTGGAGAAAAGACCCCCTGCTATTCAAACACTGATATCCTTGGAAAGTCCATTGGGAAGTTCATTGCAGCATCTATCAAAATTTAGATCTTTGCATGCCTTGAGGCTCTCTAGGGATGCACACTCATTTCTACCGAAACCAAAGTATTTGCATCACCTGAGGTACCTTGATCTCTCATTCAGTTATATCGAAGCACTTCCTGAAGATATAAGTATTCTATATAACCTGCAAACACTAGACCTTTCCAACTGCTCTGATCTTGATCGACTTCCAAAGCAAATGAAGTATATGACTTCCCTCCGTCACCTCTATACTCATGGATGTGGGAAGTTGAAGAGCATGCCTCCAGAACTAGGAAACCTCACTAATCTGCAGACACTGACATGTTTTTTAGCAGGAGTTACTAGCCCTGATTGCAGTGATGTTGCAGAGCTGCATGACTTAGACCTTGGTGGTCAGCTAGAGCTATGTCAGGCAGAGAATGTCATAGAAGCAGAGGCAAAACTTGCAAATCTTGGAAATAAGAAGGATCTCAGAGAACTGACATTAAGATGGACTTCTGTTTCCGAGAGCAAGGTGCTTGACAATTTCAAACCTCATGACGGGCTGCAGGTTCTGAAGATATATTGCTATGGAGGAGAGTGCATGGGTATGTTGCAAAACATGGTTGAGATCCATCTTTTTCATTGTGAAAGATTACAATTTCTGTTCAGATGTGGTACATCCTTCACTTTTCCAAAACTGAAGGTACTTACACTAGAGCATTTGTTGAATTTTGAGGGATGGTGGGAAATAAATGAGAGGCAAGAAGAACATATAATATTTCCTCTGCTTGAGAAGTTGTTTATTCGGCATTGCGGAAAGCTGATAGCATTACCTGAAGCACCATTGCTTGAAGAACCATGTCGTGAAGGTAATAGATTGGTATGCACCGTTTTCTCTGAACCGCTTTCTCTGCTTGAGAATTTGTTTATTAGGTATTGTGGAAAGCTGGCAGCATTGCGTCAAGCACCGTTGGTTCAAGAACCATGTACTAGAGGTTATAGATTGGTACGGTCAGCATTTCCTGCTCTAAAGGTACTTGCATTGGAAGACTTGGAGAGTTTTCAGAGATGGGATGCTGATGCTGAAGGAGAACAGATATTGTTTCCTCAGCTTGAGAAACTATCAGTTCAGAAATGCCCAAAGATAATAGATTTACCAGAAGCACCAAAACTCAGTGTATTGGAAATTGAAGGTTGCAAGCAAGAGATTTTTCATTTGGTAGACAGATATTTGTCTTCACTGACCAATCTGATACTGAACCTAGAATACACAGAAACAACATCAGAGACTGAGTGCGCTTCAATTGTACCCGTGGACAGCAAGGAGAAATGGAACCAGAAATCCCCTCTTACAATTATGAAGTTAGGATGCTGCAACTCATTCTTTGGAGCAGGTGCACTAGAGCCGTGGGACTATTTTGTACACCTTGAAGAGTTGCAAATTGGTAGATGCGATGTGCTGGTTCACTGGCCAGAGAAAGTGTTCCAAATCTTGGTATCCTTGAGGAGATTAATGATTAAAAGCTGCAAAAATCTCACTGGACACGCACAAGCTCCTGTTGAGCCCTCAGCAACCGAAAGGAGTAGACACCTACCAGGTCTGGAATCTCTTGAGTTATGGAATTGTTCAAGTTTGGAAGAGATGTTCAACGTCCCGGCATCTCTCAAGAACATGTGTATTGAGCGGTGCAGTAAGCTTGAGTTCATATATGGCAAGCAGCATGTCATGTCAGAGTTGTCATCCTCACCTATGAATCACTTTTGTCCATGCCTAGAATATCTACGGTTATCTGAATGTAAAGGTTTAGCAGGGGTTCTACATCTTCCTCCATCCGTTAAGACCTTATATATTGGTAGCTGCAGTAGTATTCAAGTCCTATCAAGCCAACTGGATGGGCTCCAGAAACCACAAGACACTACTTCCATAAATGCACCAGAGCCATCAGCAGTGGCAGCAAGAGAGCATTCACTTCCTCCTCATCTCGAATCTCTAGAAATATCTGAATGTGATGGCATGTTGGGGGTGATTCTCCGCCTGCCCACTTCCCTCAAGGAACTGCGCATTGTGAACAACAGTGGGCTAACATCGCTGGAGTCTGTGTCGGCAGAGCACCCCCCGTCGTTGGAAACCGTTTGGCTTTTGAAATGCAGTACCCTGGCATCCCTCCCGAACAATCCGCAAGCATACAGGTCTCTCGAAATGATTGCAATTAAAAACTGCCCAGTTATAAAGCTGCCTAGATCCCTGCTGAATGAGCGACAAGCATACAAGTCTCTCCATTGGATTGAAATTACACACTGTCCAGCTATAAAGAAGCTCCCTGGATGCATGCAGCAGCAATTGCGCGGCAAGATTATAGATGTAGATGCCCGTTATAAAGGTACTCACTTCTTTATATCTTCCCCACACTTATAACCAACAAAAGCAGTCATCCATTCCATCACATGTAGCATGTTGACATGCTTGTACAAGTTTGTTCTCTGTTACATCGATGTCATGTGGTCTAAATTTTCATGTTAAATCAGTTTGTGCAAGTTTATCCTGACATCATATTTGTGATATGTACAGTGATGGCATTTGAACCGAAGACGTGGAAGGAAATACCAAGCATGGTCCGTGAGAGGAGGTTGAGACTAGCGCGTAAGCGGAGGCAGACCCACCATAATTGAAGGTTATTCAGGTTTTACTTTTTCCTGTGAGAACTTAGAGAATAATAGTGTTGCTCCTGAAATAATGTACCAGTAGCTTTTGTTAAAGTGTGACCTTTATCTTGTTGAGATATTTGTAATGTGAATTTATTATCTCCTTCAACATTATCTGTTGTACCATTCACAATCCTGCTCAGCTCTAGACCCTCCCCTATACTCTTTGCTCCGTTGATTCAACTTGAAGCCTTGAATTTTTCTATTGAGATGGCATGAGCGCTGCAAACGGGTGGTAAACCTTACTCCTTATCTTGCTTTTGCGAGGTGTCTTGTCTGCTATTAATTTCCATTTGAATGTCACGTTTAAAAAAAAAAAATCTTATCCCCTGTGCCAGGCTGCTCAACTTCGTACAAGTATTCAAGTGTTGACTGGTTGGTTCTACACTCAGGTACCTTACAAAGTTAATTCCTAAACTAGTGGGAAATGGTATTCAAGAACCTCACGATGAGGAATTCTTAGCTTGTTTATTACTCAAAGAGTAGAGCACAGTTAGGGCAATCCCCATGCCCGTGCCTTTGTTTTGAGTACTGTATTGTATGCTGTTTAGGCGAGTGGTGGTTTTACGGGGATATAGCACAGGGATCCTTAATTAGGTTGATGGTATTGTTTGTCTGTTTGGCGCGTCGTCTGTTTTGGCTTTCAAGATTGGAGTGTGGCTTTCATGTTGGATGTTGTGATGATGGATGCTGCTCTGCCCTGGGGAAAGACTTGTGATTGCTTCCGCAGCTCCACTGTACTGCAGTAGCTGTAGCTGTCGATGGAGAATAGTTTGGGCCTGTAGTGTAGTGTAGGGTGACTGCTTGGTGTGAGTCGAGCATCGCTGAATCACACATCCCAGGCCGGCCAAGACAGGGGTCAGCAGCAGTTTACTCTTCCTGTTCTGGATTTGGTTTTCTCTAGATAAATTTCGTTTACATGTGTTATGGATTTGTTTTAAACAAATTGTACGAAAAAGGTGTTTAATTTTCATGGATAATTTTTATCTTAATTTTCTTTGATATCATGAGCATTTATTTGATTGAATAGCAGGATTTTTTAGAAATTGTATGTTTTTTTTTTATAAAATGTCGTGAACGCTACAGAAACAAACAAAAACCCAATTAACATAGAAAAATATAAATAAATACCAGAAAAATGCGACAACAATAGAAACTATTGTATATAAGCAATTGGAGCTTCTTTTTACACGGCCGAATCATTTCAGGCTGCCTAAGAGCATCTCTAACAGATCCTTTAAAACCTCGCCGGCCCTTATAATTCCAGCCGATTTATGGAACATTTTTTTATTTATTACAGGGCTGAACCATTTCAGGTTGCCTTAAGGCGACGTGACAAAGAAGCACCCCAAAGCGAGCGCTGACGCTAAAGCTTCATTCGGTTAGATTAGATGGGCTGGCCCACACAAGAATTCCCTTTTGATTCGGCCTTACGAAGATTCTGGGCAGGTTCTTTTTTTTTTTTTTGCCTATTTTCAACTAGTTTTTTTCTAGTGAATGGTCATGGATTTGTTCTGATCACACAAAGACAGCTCAAACTGCGACTAGCTTACTCTTGCATATCAACAGATTGATAAACGCATTTGATCAGTTTTTTTTTACTACTTCTCTGCCTTGCCGATATATCAACAGATGTTACGTGTCCATTTTGCACGTACCCCACTTTCTTCCAGATTATCTTAGCCTTTGTGGTGTTGGGAATCAAGTAAACAAGTACCACCAACGTTGTGAGGGCAATATTATTTTGCCTCTCTTAACTAGTAAAATTGACTGAACCCTTTACACTGCGTAATGATGGCAATAAACAACAATTAATATAAAAATAAATCTCACTTTTTACCCCTTTTTTTTACATTTTATCAGGAATTATCACATTTATGAGTTTTTCATCTGTTTTTATCTCATTTAGGAAAAGTTGTGCCACATTCTACCGTTAAAAAAATATGTACACATTCCTTCAAATGGGTCCCAGCTGTCAGGGTACATGTGGGCCGTCACATGGGTGGTCTTCCTGCACTCACCCCTCCTGCATGTCAGTTCGGCTCCGTACACCCCACGAAACTGCGGTCACTACCAAACATACTCATTTTTTATATGTTTTGATCTTTTGGTTCGAAGTCTATTAAAACATATACCTGGTGGCAACAATATGAAAGCGCCAAGGAAAACCCCAATTAATCCTGGATATATATATTACCACCAAACAGTAGCGGAGCTAGAATCAGACCACGTCCCAGGCAGACTGTATGGCTTCAGTGTAAGACAGTGTGCTACAGTGGACATTTTGCTATTGTCAATGAAGAAAATCGTCACCACGCCTCATGCCGAGGCCCTGGCTGCCTGGGGCCTGGGTCCGCCTCTGCCACCAAATATGTAGCATAATCCACAGAAAGAAAGAAAATAAGCCATACTAGATGTACCCAAACATAAGAAGGTTGTGGTGACATCCAGTGGATTTCTATTAATTTATTATGAGGCTATTAACCATTAACCCAGACCATAGTGTAGTGTCCAAGGCAACATAAAGGCAAATTGGAGACTGAATTGGACATGCGGCAGAGGGTGGCGCGTGTGGACAAAACCCTCTGGTGTGCCACGTGGGCTCTAGCTGACAGAATGTGCTAAATATGACACAACTTACTTCAAATGAGGATAAACGGATGGGAATCTCTTAAATCGAGTAATTTCTGTCAAAAGTGCGGATAAAAACTGAAATTTACCTAAATACAAATAAGTACTGGATATTATTAATTAAATACCGCATGCCTATCAAACAAAGAAATAGAATCTGTACTAAACAATTTTCTGTTTATGAACACTGTACAATACAAGAAAGTCTAATAAGAAAACCTCAATTACAATCGGTGCCACATACAGTGCTTCTCATCGATTCATGTTCATCTAATCATCAAAGGTAATTGTTTAACGTTAGTTCGATACCTCACTAATTGCAAAGAGTCTCAGCAAATATTCACTCAGAGCATTTAACATCAAACGAATATTGAATATACATTTAAATCTTGTGCTTTAAAAAAAAGAGACATTTAAAATAGCGATTCCGTGGCCTAATAATTTTCTGGTGAAGTTTTTTTGCATGAATGATTATCACATAAGTCATGCCACTCCTGTAACAAGATGATGCCACGGGAGGAAAACTCTTCTACCATTGATAATTTCTCATTTTTTGGCTTACTTTCTCCGGTGTTCTTGTCTAGGATTCTCTCCTATGATGTGTTGTTCATGAAAGGGAGCAGAAATCTCACATAAAATTGAGTCAATTCCCACTTCACATATCTCATGATGCAACGGACGACACTTTGCTCTTACTTTCACGAACTACGACGCAAGTACGTACAAACACACTAACATAATGTGCATGTTAAGTTCTTCTATTACTTGAAAAACAGTCACTTGGATCATATTCAAGACTAACCTATTTGGAAATGGAATTGTCGTTCAATGTCCAACTACTCGATCACTCATTCCACAACTTCCCACCTTCTTTTAATACTAGAAGATCATTGATGGCGCGCGTTGCCGCGCCCATCTATTTATACGATAAATGATAGGGATTTTTTTAAATATATATGGACACATGAAATATATTATACTTGTACAAACATAACCTTATATTAGTCAATAATTAATGAAAATTGCATATATACTTAGATAAAAAAAGTAAGGTTAACATACACAAATTAGCTTGGCATGACAACATACACATCCATGTATTCAGTAAATAAAACTAATCCATAGTGCCAAGACAGATAATGAGCCGCGGCAAAAATAAACATGCAATAGGAGACATAAATTGTCATTATAGATTGTATATATACATGGTGCATTAAAGAAATGTTCACATGCCTCTCTACCCAAGCGGCCACCATGTTACGCAACATAGAAGAATTACGCGGGCCTGGTGCACCAAGACACTTCTTGTATGCAGTGTATCACACTCACGGAGAAGGGTGCTAACAAGGATTTCAGTTAGTTAGGAAATCAAGCAACCGATATACTAAATACCATAAATGGGATGCCCTTAGGTAAATTGGTTAGAATAATAAGAATATGTTTACATAAGTATAAAAGAACATTTCTATTATCAGTGGAACACTTACTGCTGCTTCATTTCACATACTCAAATTTGATTATTTGTCGGTTTACTTTGTCGGGTTATCCAAGATTACCGACCGCTGCAATCAAGCGAAGCATGTGCAGATGGCACCTGTTCCAAGGCCTCTGAGCCAAGCACCTATCAAGATTTTTCTAACATCTTATAAACTGGATCATGATTCTAAAACAGAATAATGATTGTAGAAGGTAAATGGAGCTGCACTCGGTCATACAATGCAAATTTAATTATATGAAAGTGAACCGAAGAGTTACCACGACATTAGCTACAAAAGCAATGGAACTTTTAGTTGATTTATTTAGTGGATGCATAGCAATCACCGGCACTTGAAGGTGCAACATCACGCTTTCACAGAAACTGCGGAAAACACACAGGTGAGAGCTAAACTGAAGATGCAATATAAAGAGTAAATTGTGATATAATTTGTACAATGCATGCTCCTGACATTACCACTACAGTATGTTCATAAGAAGAAAAAAGCATATCCCCCACAGTATAAGAAAAGAAACATTATTACCCCTGTAGCAGATCACATTTTTATCCTCAACACTTCATTTCCATAGTTCTTCTGAAATCGGGTTTCGCCATCGTCATGTTTCCAGTAGGAGTTATGTCTGTACTTTGAACACAAGGAGAAGGGTGCAACACGTTATGAAGTGCATAATTCAAAAAACTGCTAGGTCCTAATTGCACGTTTTGACACTGACTCACGCCTAGCTCGCTTAATGGTCGGGCTTGTTTTGTACGGATAATGTGCGGCAGGTACTACAGCTCAATTGGCTGAAGAAATCAAGGGAAGACCAGGAGAGCAACCGGTACGCCTAGCCAACGTATCATAGCAACATCAATAAATCAACCAGGGTCTCAAGTGCCTAAAGAAAGAAACGCGAACGAGCTGAGGAGGTTGGAGAAGGGTGGCGACTGGGTGGAGACGGAGGAGTCGTTTCACCACGAGCCCTCGAGCGCATCGACTGAAGCGGGACCTGTGCCTCCGGTCGATCACAGCGCGAGACTGGCCTTGGCTCGACCCCGCCTCGGGACTGGATCGATGCAGACCGGCCGCTCCTCTGCGCGTGTGTCGCTGGATCCCTTGAGCGAAATTTGGATCCAATCTCAAAACTGAATCCATGCAAATTTCGTGGTACATAAGAGATTACCGAAATCTCACCGTGGACTATTGGAAGTTGGAACCTCATCGTGGTCACCATGCCACCGGCTACCGGTGAGAAAAGATTGAGAACGACAATGCATCCTTGTCGTCATGTCCATCTCATCCCCTCTGAGCCGCCGCCTTGAGGAGGTCCTTGCTTTATGGATCCAAAAGAATAAGCTTGGTTGTGGGTTGTGGATCCAGGGGCTCACCATTACCAGCGCCTGGGTGCTCGAGCGAGGTTGGATCCAGCGATGGCGAGACACGAAGTAAAATTTTGAATCGCTCCTTAGTGCTGTAGAGCCTCAAGTGATCTGAGAGTGGATCCCGTCCCTGTTGAAATCTTGGGCAAAGAAGAGGGCGGCGGCTGGGCGAAGATGAGGTGCCGGCTGGCCGGAGACGAGGGCGGCGCAACCTGGGTCGCGGAGTGAGAGACGAGAGATCCGGGTGGAAGTGATGCCGTCATCTCCTGACATTTTGAGAAGCGGAGAGGCCAGGATATCGGATCGACGCCTCGGCTGGATCCCTGAAGCAAACAGTTTTGTGGGCACCATCAATAGATCGTTTTGAACCCGCTGTGGGCCGAGAAAATAGGCCCATTTTACCAGAGGGCACGGTTTCGGTCTCTGGAGCAGCAGTCCATTAAGACAGTTGGGCCAACAATTACACATTGCGCTGGAGATGGCTGTATACATCATATCCGACGGCCAGAAACTTCCAATTAACGAAATCCAACGGCCAGAAACGTCTAATCGCTGAGAGGGCAGGGCTTAAGTGCAGTTTTACTGTCCTTAATGAGTTCTCTTCAATGAAACACAGTATTTCTGTTCACTTTATTTTCTAGTACAAGACCGGAGACAAAAGCTGCATGCAAGTACTCCTAGAATCTAATCAGAGACATGATAAACACCTCCTGAATGACTTGTTCAACACATATCTCATGCTCACAACTGTTTTTATATAACAAAGACTAGATATATAGAAGCCGTATATATACGCCCACCTTAGGATGTGAGAGTGCAAGATGAATTCAGATTTTCCTACCTCTTTAGCCTTAGCCTATCTAAGATATTGGAGGGAAACAAAAAGGTTAGGATGACATGTACATTGTTCGAAACACAGTGGCATGATGTTTGTGACCAAGCGCGATGTCCAGTGCCTGCAGCTTTGTGGGCCTCCTCGTATAGCTCTGCTAGCAGTATGATTAGGATGAATCACAGTGGACCGTAGACGAAAGAAAGAATAGTTTGCTCTAAGTTTGACCATAAACTTCACATTAGAAATGATGGTCATGTCGAAGCTTCTCTGCTGCATTGTAATCGACGCTCTTAGGATTCCAAGAAAACAGCAACAAAGCCATGCCGTCAAGTGAGTGAAGCAAACATTGGATGCTACCCCGGGATCACCATATCACATGGTACAACACGAAGGAGATTAGGCAATGTATCACGTGGCACATAGTAAATCCATGGCTCCTCGATTGAGGACCACTTCATGGAAGATGACCCAGAGGCGGTAGATGCTTGTGTCCGCAATGGTGATCTGGAAGATGTTTTTTAGCGTCAAAAAAGAGGGTGTCGAGCCCGGCCAAAAAGATCCAGAGAAATTGAAAAAATCAATTTTTAATAAATATGGAATACAGATTACAGGGTACTACCTTTGACTTTGACACTGAGTAGTATAGAAAAATTGAAACCATGTTTGATTTTGCCTCATCAAGTTGATAGGAACGGATTGCGTATTTCTTATGATCAGAGTGTGCATGAACTTCAGAGTTTTTCTCGGTGTTAGGATATATTTTCAGAATTAAATTCTTGTTTCTGTGCGACAAAAGAAGAAGAGATGTGTCATTGACACATGGCAGGGAGATCTTAGCGCACGACCGCCCCCGCGCATGTCACATTATGTTGAGTTGTCAGATCACGAGCGCCCGATCATCTCGTCCGTCTTGTACTCGTCGCACCATACCTCCCGGTAGTGTCTTTTGCGCATCGTCGGGTCGTAGCATCTCCATCCCCATTGTCGTCGTTGTAGTGCACACCATCGTCCTTGCAGTACTATGTCAATCATTGCAGCACCGACATATGGTGTCAATCGTTCCAGCACCGTCACATGCTTGGCTTTCAACATCATGTGTCGCCGGGTCGTCGCACCGCCATCCTCATCGTCGTTCTTGCAGCGCACACCATTGACCTTGCAATACCATGTTAGTCGTTGCAGCATACCAGCATGTGCTTGGCTCGTGTTATTGTGAGTGCCATCCTAGCCAACGTCATTGCCACACGTGCCGTCGTCCTAGTATAACCAGCTAAAATCATGTGCAACACCACATGAAGGACTTGCAACATCCGCCCATGCCGCTGTCCTTGCAACATGGCGCTGGTCCTTCAAGGCACTGCTCGTCGCCATTTACAACACAACACGAAGGCTTGCAACACCGGTGCCATCCTCGCCGTGCGCCGCCTTTCATGTAGCGCCACTGCAATCTTTTAAAGTGCTGCGTCCCACCATTCGTATCACCCCGCACCAGCCTTGCATCACCGTTGGCCGGTTCGCAGCAGCAACACAACCGTTGCCGGTGCTGCATACAACACCCGACCTATGACACCGACGCTGGCCTTTGCAGCTCACTCGACACTAGTAGAAAACGGACCTTTCGTCCACAGCTTTAGTACCGGTCGTGTTTGGAACCGGGACTAATGTTAGCATTAGTCCCGGTTCCAACGGCTAGGAGCTGACGGGGGCAAGGCGACCTCTTGTCCCGGTTCATGAGGGACTTCTAGTCCCGGTTGGTGATACCAACCGGGACTAGAGGGGTCGTGGCAGGGTTGCGTCAGGCCTGGCCCCCTGCAAGCCCCTTTAGTCCCGGTTGGTGCTACCAACCGGGACTAGATGTCCATCTCTAGTCCCGGTTTGTATCACCAACCGGGACTAAAGATATCACTATATATAGTGCTTCATCCAACCCGAGCCCAATCTCTCCTTTCTCTCCTCTGTTCTCTTCCCCTTGCTCGAGCTCATCCTCCATTTTTGCCAATATTTGTCAAGATTTGAGGCACCCCATCTATCCAAGCACGGAGAAAGAGGTGTTCTAATGGAAGAGAATGAAGAAGAAGAGGATGATGACAACTATCCCGGGTTCCCTGAATACGATGGTACTACAATGGGGAAGAGAATGAAGAAGAAGAAGTTGAAGAAGAGGCATCAGATGAGCCCGCTAATGATCTTGGTAGGGCTATTGCTGATGCAAAGAGAAACTGCGAAAGTGAAAAGGAGAAGTTGAAGTTGCAGCGCATGTTAGAGGATCACAAAAAAATGTTCTACCCAAATTGCGAAGATGACAAGAAAAGGCTGGGTACCACACTGGAATTGCTGCAATGGAAGGCAGATAATGGTGTATCTGATAAGGGATTTGAAAAGTTGCTGAAAATGTTAAAGAAGATGCTTCCAAAGGACAACGAATTGCCCGACAGTACGTACGAAGCAAAGAAGGCTGTCTGCCCTCTAGGATTAGAGGTGCAGAAGATACATGCATGCCCTAATGACTGCATCCTCTACCGCGGTGAGGAGTATGAGAATTTGAATGCATGCCCGGTATGCGGTGCATTGCGCTATAAGATCAGTCGCGATGACCCTGGTGATGATGTTGAGGGTGAGCGCCCCAGGAAGAGGATTCCTGCCAAGGTGATGTGGTATGCTCCTATAATACCATGGTTGAAACGTTTGTTCCAAAACAAAGAGCATGCCAAGTTGTTGCGATGGCACAAAGAAGACCGTAAGAAAGACGGGAAGTTGAGACTACCCGCTGATGGGGGTCGCAGTGGAGAAAAATCGAGAGAAAGTGGCCGGAGTTTGCAGGTGACGCAAGGAACTTATGGTTCGGTCTAAGTCCAGATGACATCAATCCTTTTGGGGAGCAGAGCAACAATCATAGCACCTGACCTGTGACTCTATGTATCTATAACCTTCCTCCTTGGTTGTGCATGAAGCAGAAGTTCATTATGATGCCAGTGCTCATCCAAGGCCCTAAGCAACCCGACAACGACATTGATGTGTACCTAAGGCCATTAGTTGAAAAACTTTTACAGCTATGGGACATAAAAGGTGTACGTGTGTGGGATGAGCACAAACAGGAGGAATTTGACCTACGAGCGTTGCTGTTTGTAACCATCAATGATTGGCCTGCTCTTAGTAACCTTTCAGGACAGACAAACAAGGGATACAATGCATGCACGCACTGTTTAGAGGAGACCGCGGGTATATATTTGGATAAATGTAAGAAGGTTGTGTACCTGGGACATCGTCGATTTCTTCCGATCAAGCATGCCTTAAGAAATAAAGGCAAGCATTTCAAAGGTGAGGCAGATCACCGGAAGAAGCCTCGCCACCGTACTGGTGATGATATATTTGATATGGTCAAGGATTTAAAAGCAATCTTTGGAAAGGGTCCTGGCGGACAATCTGTTCCGAATGACGCTGACGGACACGCACCCATGTGGAAGAATAAATCTATATTTTGGGAGTTAGAGTATTGGAAGGTCCTAGAGGTCTGCTCTGCAATCGACGTGATGCACGTGATGAAGAATCTTTGCGTGAACCTGCTAGGCTTCCTGGGCGTGTATGGGAAGACAAAAGATACACCGGAGACACGGGAGGACCAGCAACGTATGAACGAAAAAGACGACATGCATCCAAAGTAGTATCAAGATCCTGCCAGCTATGCTCTTACCAAAGAAGAGAAGGAAATCTTTTTTGAATGCTTGCTCAGTATGAAGGTTCCATCTGGCTTCTCGTCGAATATAAAGGGGATAATAAATATGGCAGAGAAAAAATTCCAAAACCTAAAGTGTCATGACTGCCACGTGATTATGACACAATTACTTCCGATTGCATTGAGGGGGCTTCTACCGGAAAATGTTCGATTAGCCATTGTGAAGCTATGTGAATTCCTCAATGCAATTTCTCAGAAGGTAATCGATCCAGAAATCCTACCAATGTTACATAATGATTTGGTGCAATGTCTTGTCAGTTTCGAGTTAGTGTTCCCACCATCCTTCTTCAATATCATGATGCACGTCCTAGTTCACCTAGTCGAAGAGATTGCCATTCTGGGTCCTGTATTTCTACACAATATGTTCCCCTTTGAGGGGTTCGTGGGAGTCTTAAAGAAATATGTTCATAACCGTGCTAGGCCAGAAGGAAGCATCTCCAAGGGCCATGAAACAGAGGAGGTTATTGAGTTTTGTGTTGACTTTATTCCTGACCTTAAGCCGATTGGTGTTCCTGAATCGTGGCATGAGGGGAGACTGAGTGGAAAAGGCACGCTAGGAAATGATTCAGTAATATGTAGGGACGGGCATTCTTGGGCCCAAGCACACTACACAGTTCTACAAAATTCCACCATGGTGGCTCCGTATATCGAGGAAAGCATTGATATTGTACGCTCCAAGAACCCGGAGCAGTCTGACCCCTGGATTAAACGTAGACACATGGAGACTTTCGGCGGTTGGTTAAAACACATCTCATGAATGACGACATTGTTGGAGATGAGCTGTACTCGTTGGCCAAGTCACCATCTTCGACTATAATGACTTTCAAAGGGTACGAGATTAATGGGAATACATTTTACACGATCGCCCATGATAAAAAGAGCACCAACCAAAACAGTGGTGTCCGCTTTGATGCAACAAACACCAATAGGGAAAAGGACACATATTATGGTTACATAGAGGAGATATGAGAACTTGAATATGGACGTGAGTTTAAGGTCCCTTTGTTTTGGTGCAAATGGGTCAATATGACAGGGGTAAAGCTAGACCCACAGTACGGAATGAGAACAGTGGATCTCAACAATCTTGGGTACACGGACGAACCATTCGTCCTAGCCAATGATGTGGCGCAGGTTTTCTATGTGAAGGACATGTCTACCAAACCAAAAAAAGGAAAGATAAGGAAGCGAATACATCATACGGTGAGCCAAAGCGCCACATAGTTCTTTCAGGAAAAAAAAACATCATGGGAGTGGAGGACAAGACAGACATGTCAGAAGATTATGAAAAGTTTCATGAAATTCCTCTCTTCAGAGTGAAGACTGACTCAAGCATCCTGTTAAATGATGAAGATTGTCCATGGTTACGGCGCAAAGGGGCACACGTGAAGAAAAAGTTTTATACCCCAAGATCCCACTCTGGGATGTGATCGGCTTCACCGTCATCACTTTCTTCTCTAGTGAGTAGCCGAGATAGGCCAGTTTATACACGAAGTGCATCCATTTTTTGCTGTAACCCTCTCAACTTTTTAGCACATGCTATGTGGGTGAAATGATGATGCCATGCCAAGTTTCAACCTTTTCAGAGTTCATTTGTACTGCTTTTCAATTTCAGTGTCATTCAGCGCAAAAATATCATTAAATGCATGAAAAATAGCAAATGAAGTTAGAAAGGGTTGAAATTTGAGGATGTGGCTTTGAATGGTGCATATTGAATGCACAAAAAGTCTAGAGTTGAAATAAGTTTAAAAAAATGAAATGCCGTTGTAACAGATGCGTTTTCGTCCGAAACCCTCATACTTCGAAGGAGATGGTCTAGTTTGTACATGAAGTGCATCCAGTATTTGCCGTAACCCTCTCAACTTTTTAGCACATGCTATGTGGGTGAAATGATGATAGCATGCCAAGTTTCAACCTTTTCAGAGTTCATTTGTAGTGCTTTTCAATTTCAGGGTCATTTAGCTCAAAACATCATTAAATGCATGAAAAATAGCAAATAAAGTAAGTAAGGGTTGAAAATTAAAACTCCTCATGTTTACTGACAGAAACATAATGTAATTTGGCAAAATAATAACAAGAAAACATAGACTAAAATATTTAGAACAAATGAAGGTATAGAACTAAAAGAGCTAAACAGAATATGTTTTTGATTAAAACACCTAATTAAAATAACCTTAAAATTACCAAATTGAACATACTGATAAAAAACACTAATACTAAATAGCAGGAAAAATAATCACTCAAAAATCTATTTTTAAACTAAAGTTATTCACAAACTAGTGATTCACACAAATTTCAAATAATTCAAATTTAAACTATTGAAAATTTTAAAACTATTGGCACTAGCGGGAAGTTTATAATTTTTGTGACCTAAAGCTAAAGATTCATTCAAAAACTTTAAATATTCTAACAGTTATTCAAAATCTAAAAACAGAAATTGTTCTGTTTAGAAAACAAAACAGAAAAGGAGAAAATCCACCTTTAGTCCCGGTTGGAGCCACCAACCGGGACTAAAGGTTCCTTCCCGCGCGGAATTTGGGCCACCGAAAAGGCGACCTTTAGTCCCGGTTGTTGGCTCCATCCGGGACTAAAGGTCTGAGCCCACGCGCGGGAGAAGGACCTTTAGTCCCGGTTGGTGATACTAACCGGGACTAAAGGACTCTTTAGTCCCGGTTTGTGCCACCAACCGGGACAAAAGGTCTCTGCTATATAATCCAGCGCCCTTCGTGTCCCGGTGCCAGCCACCGCCCGTGACATCCAGAACGCCGCCAGGCTGCTCGCCGTTCCCGCCGGAGATCGCCACCGCCGTCCGACCGCTCTAGGCCACCTCGTGTCAATGTCGTCTTCCTCCCGCGCCCCTGTGACCCTGCCCGGGACACATTCAGATCAAACATCGACGAGCCCCTCCTAACCGCCGACGAAATCACCGCCCCCCTGCTGTCCGCCGACGAGCCCCTGCTGCTCTCCCCCTCCTCCCACGATGAGCCTCCGCCTCTCTGCTTCCTCCCTCTCTGGTGCCCCCCATCCGCTGCATGCTCCTCCCTTTGTCGTCACCCGCACCGGCCTGGTCGTCTCCAGCAGCAGCTCCTCCCTTTTCAGTCATTTGTAATAATATGGTAGTGAAATTTGTTTTTGAAACGATGGAAATCAGTTCTTTGATGATTGAGATAGTCAATTTCACTCTCCGTGAAACATGGCATTGGAATTGGTATAACTGAAATCACTTGTTAAAATATTAAAATTGTTTATGCCACCCTTTGAAATACTAAGTTTCAATCTTTTATATTCTTTTTGAAGAATTGAAATCAGTTGAGATGTTGAGCTGATGAGATGATGTTGCTGATTTCCTAGCTATGAGATGTTGAGATGTTGCTGATGAGATGATGTTTAGATGTTGCTGATTTACTATAATTAACATAACAAATGTAATGATCAGTGTGTTTTGGTTAATAATGGGCAAGCTTTGTTTTAGATGTTGCTGATTTGCTAATTGAGATATTGCATATAAAGCATCTTCAAAAAATAATTAAGATTACAATAATCTATGCAAATCCCATGTGCATCATGTCTTTTTTTTACACTATTCATGCTATCGGATTGCTTGGATTGGTGCGTATATTGGATTGCTTGGTCCGTATATTGGATTTTTGTATGTGAATTGGTGCGTATGTTGGATTGCTTCAACATAGAGCTTAATTAGTATATGCTTGAGTGAATTTTCCTGATTTTGGTTTGTATATGCTTGAGTGAATTTATAATAGTGTGAATTTTCCTCATTTTGGTTTGTATATGCTTGTATATGTTTGTATATGCTTGTATATGCTTGAGTGGATTTATTGACACATATGTTATTTTTGTTATTGTTGTTAAATGAGATGTTATTTGGTAGTCACAATTTGTTCTCGTCGACGATGCCCATCCCGCATCCTCGTCATCGACTTGGTGCCGACAACTAGTTTGAGAGGCGCCATGTCCGGGACAGGGCTCCACCGAGCTGGCACTGGGAGGTGCTACCTTTCGGGGCGCGCGGCTTGGTCAGGAATCCGGGTCTCATCGTCGACCCGGAGCTTCTTTGGTAGCGGTCGCGTGTGCCACTATCGGTACGGAAGCAGCCGGCCCCCGAGGAGGTGGTACGTCGCTGTGTCAGGGAGGAGGACAAGCACGTCCATCGCTGCATGGTTACGTTGGACATTAGGTTCTCCAATACCTGACAGGTTCTTCAGGGATCTCACCCGACCTATGATCCTATGATGATTCCTTCTCTTTGGGTGTCCACAGCCCGCGATCTCACCGTGCGCCGTCAACTGGATTATTCGATGATGTATTAGTGATATTATATGATAATATTCGAGATGTATTAGTGATAATATTCGATGATGCATTAATTGGATTATTCGAGATGTATTAGTGATATTATATGATAATATTCGAGATGTATTAGTGATAATATCCGATGATGCATTAACTGAATTATTCGAGATGTATTAATAGTGATATTATATGATGAATACTAATTTTTTTTATCTTTCATCTGGATTAGTTAAGCTATGGACGATAGCGACAGAGACCGTGAAGAGGATCTTTTTAGGATGATACGCTCCCAAAACCCAGAGATTGAACTAGATGACGGCTCACAATGGTTGAACGATTCCGGTGAGGGAATTGAGAAAGAACCAACAGACGAAGGGCACACAAACAATGATGGCGAAGGAAATGTTCTTCAATTAACAAAGCCCGACGAGGTATACATATAAATATATATAAGGCCTTTGGTGATCATTACATGTATTAATTGATTTGTATATATATATATATATTAATGAATCTTTCTTCTTTTAGCCCTCCGGATCGAGCAAATCTTCTACAAGGGTAGTACGAGGCGCGGCCAAAAAGTTGCGCGATGGCATAAAGTACAACATCGATGAAATCAAAGCAGATGGCGAACCGATTGCTCCCAAAAAGAATGCGGATAAATTTATATGTCAATGCGGAGTTATTGTTCGGGGCCAAATCCCGATCACCGTCCAAGAATGGAATAAGCCAAAGGAAGATCGAGGTGTTACTTTTGTCAACGAAAGAGCAAAAAATCTGCTTTGGAAGGAGATCATGTCACATTTCACCCTATCAAAGGGTTTCACAGATCTCCAACGGGAGAATGTTAAGAAGTGTGCTCTTAAGAAGATGGCCACACAATTCTAGAGTTGGAAGAAAAAAATTATGGGCCAACTACGTCAACAAAGGAAAGAAGACTCCAAAATTCACCCAACAACAAGAGAAGGTAAAAGATCACTGGGACTTATTTGTGCAGTTCTAGGAATCGGAAGCAGCTAAGGAATGGTCAAGAATAAACAAGATAAATGCTGAGAAAAAAAGTTTCACCATGTTCTGGGGCCAGGTGGCTACAAGATTGCGTTGCCTAAGTGGGATGAATCTGAGGAAAAGATGATTGCTGCAGGGGTCACTCCAAAAACACTGGGTTGGCCCGACAGGTGCAGGACTTGGTTTTATGCGCATGGGGGAAAGTTGGACCCAAAGACAGGGGAGATTATTGAACTGGCAAGTCTTAAAGAAGCCTCAGACGCTTTACTTGCAGCAATAGAAGAGGCTCAAACGGGGACGTTCCAGCCCGAGAGAGAGAACGACGATCTTACACGCGCCTTCAAAAATCCTTAACACCCGGGACGAACAAGAGGCAAAGGCATTGTTCCGTGGGTTGAGGGGTTTGCGTAGTGGAACGACACTTACAGAAGCCGTGTGAGAAAGAAGAGGCAGGATGCAGACCGACGTCAAAAGGTAGAATCAAAGATCGTGGAGTTGGAACGTGCTTTCATGCGGCAACAGGAGCAGATCGACACACTTAGCCAGCAAAGGGCGTCTCCGCTGCAGGAGCAACCAGATCCAGCATTGGATAGTACCATCCCATCTATGCCGAAAAGCAGCATGGGTTCCACGGGGGTCCCTACCGATGATGCACTGATGACTCGCTATCCCGTGGATGATATCCAAGAGACGAGAACTTGTGAGCTACACATGAAAATGAAGAACATATCCATGAAGGTGGCGGACGTCTTTGCTTTACCGAATGCACCTGAAGCAACCTTCCACGGCAATCCGATTCCACCTGGCTATGCTCGTGTCGGGATGGATGAAGCTCTGTCGGGATATGACACACTACAACTTGACTTTCCTGGAGGTCAAGGGGAGCAGACACTAGGAGAAGCCATACATGGTCTCATTGTATGCAGAAAGGAATGCATCATGTTTCCAAGTCCGCCTCCTCCTCCTCCAAGGCCACCGACTCCTCCTCCAAGTCCGCCGCATCAGCCGACTACAACCCACCTCGAGACGGAGCGCAGCGCAAGTCCGCGAATTCGATCTGCGCACTAGTGCAGAAAAGCCTAGCTATGGCGTGGGCAAAATGGCCTTGCTGGCGTAGACACCCTACGCCAGCAATAAGGCGCCACCGTTAAAATATACTGGTGGCGTTGGAGACGACGCCAGCAGTATCTTGAACACCTGCTGGCGTTGGATAGATCTGCACGCCGGCACTGTCATATTTAGCTAATAAAAAATACCAGCTTCACAAAAGATACTAAACATTTTAATTCACAAAAGATACCAAACATTTCATTCACAAAAGGAAAGTACCAATTACTTCTGACAATGTATATATATATATCGATCTTCACCTCTGATCGACACTACCTAGCTAGTTTTTCCTAAGGACTAACTTCATCTCACGAAGCTTATTCCTATTCGTCTGCCCCTCCTTGATGTAATGCGCTTTCTCCGTCTTCAGCTGATGCTTTTGGGCCTTCAGGACTTCTATGTCCTTATTGATCTCAGTTATCTCGAGGTTCAGTGCCGTGATCTGACCTTCGAGACTGTAAATCTTATCGTAGACAATAGCATTGTCATCGATAATTTTTTCCTTCTCCTTCATCACGGAGTCATCCAACGCCTGCAGGGCCTTGAGGGTGCTCTGACGTGACGCGATCAGCTCGTCACTCAGCACTTCGACGTCACCTGAAGACTGCACAACGACATGCGCCGGCGAAGACAGACCTCCTAAGTATGCCTGCCAAGGGTTTCAAATCATGAACAATTAATTAGTGGTTAGATATGTATATATATATGGATGTTTGCAATGCTAATGCATGTTTTTGTAACCTTAATATAATTACCTAGTTGGTGCTCACGTCGCCTTTATCTTCAGAAAACCCCGGCCAATGATCAGAGGAGCCTACCCACACGCTAGAGTCGGCCATGCTATTTGGCTAAAGAATGAAAAAAGTGTTTAATGTATAAAGAATGAAATGAATGAGCCTACCAAAATGGACACAGGTTGTGTCATACACAACGAAAAAAATAGCGCTATCTAAGATAGCGTGGCCCTTCTCCAAATATATACCAGAAATTAAGCATGTAAACATCTAAAATTTTGTCTAGGAGCCATACATGCATAACTAGCTAAGATGAACAACATCAACAATACAATATATCAGTTATAAAATGAACTAGATGGAGAAACATAGCAATACAACATGGCAGTTTGAAGATGGAACTAGCAAACATTGCAACAGACCAACAAGTAAACAATACAACATAGCGGCAACATATAATTAATGCTGCGTTTGGCACCAATGTATTTTTTAAGTTTTGGGAGAATACCATGGTTTTCTAAAAAAGCCATGGTTTTAAAGACTTTGATGTGTTTGGCATTAACAAATACTTTAGTTTACAAAACCGTAGTATCTCCAAAACTTTAGTTAGGTTCACAAGATGGTGAGATCGTAATAATCGGTGTAGCCGAGTTAGGTTCACCTAGCTATCTCTAGGATCCAATAATAGGTCAAACTAGAGGAAACTTAGAAAGATTAGAAAGATTGTGCTTGCCAAACGCTCTGTAGTTTAGCCAAAGCAGAGGAAAACTTCAGCTTTTAGAAACTGAGGCATTCATTGCCCAAGCATTAGAATACCATAGTTTTGAATTACTGTCGTTTTAGAAATACCGTGCTCTCAAACTAGGCAAGAGATTTGTAGATGTAATATGTTCATGTTGAGGCGAATATATACCTCGGGCGCGTGGTCGGCCGGCGGGGCGGCGACGGGATGTGTTGGGCGCGTGGTCGAGCGGGGCGTCAGGCGGGGTGGCGACGGGAGGCGTCGGGCGCATGGTCGAGCGGGGCGTCAGGCGGGGCGGCGACGGGCGGCGTCGGACGGGGCGGCGACGGGATGCGTCGGGCGCGTGGTCTAGCGGGGCATCAGGCGGGGCGGCGACGGGTGGCGTCGGACGGGGCGGCGATGCGCGGCGTCGGGCGGGGCTATGACGGGCGGCGTCGGGGGCGGCGGCGGGGATCGAGAGGAGGACGAAGGAGTTGGGGGCTCAAGAGAGTGGGGAGTAGGCCGGACGCGAGGCGGGGATTAGTTAGATTAGTGCTGGCGTGGGCCTATTGGGCCTAATTTGCAACGCCGGGGCTAATGTGCAACGCTAGCACTAATCGAATAGCTATGGCGTTTCAATTTGGCCAACGACAACACTATTTGAAAATATTAGTGCTGGTGTTTGTAAGAAATGGCGCGCCACGAACAAGAGTTGTGGCTAGCCATTTCTGCACTAGTGGCGTCGTGTCAGCCGAATCCACCCCACCCCGAGACGGAGCCTAGCGCGAGTCCGCGATATCGATCTCCGCCGCGTCAGCCGACTCCAAAGCGGAAGAGAGCACCAAGGAAGAAATCCGAGCCTCCTGCAAAAAAGAAGTTAGCTTGCGATATGACTGTCGAGGAAAACAAAGAGATCGTGGCTTCCGAAGTGAGGGCCCATTTTGTACCGAAAGCGCCCCCGCCGCCAAAGGAGAAAATACCTGAGAAAGTCATACAACACTTTCTGGATCTTGCTAAACCGGCTACGAAGAAAATGCGATCAGACTATGGTCGCTCTATTAGGAAGTCATATTATCAACGAAAAAATCAGTAGTCCAGCCTTACAAGTGGTAATAAATACGGAAAAACTGTTCCCCAGCTCGGAGAACAGGCAGTTCAATCGACCCCCCACTCAAGGTGAGTACCGATGAGGCGGTAACCGACGCTGATAGAAAGATGGCTAGAGAGATGGGTATCACTGTTGAACAACTCCTAGGCATCGAGGAAGTCCACATGTTGGATCCAAAGGAACTAGCATGGAAATATGTCCCCGGGAACCCTCTGGTCAGTCCTGACGATGAGAAGCTTCTATCAATGCAAATGCACAATTTGCATGACTGGTACCTGAGAGGAATAAAGGCCGGGCGCGAGAGCCTTATGGTGAAAGTCAAGCCAGAGCATTACTACCATGGAAAAGATGTGTGGATTGAATTTGAAGAAAATTTTCAGTTATTCAATCAAGACGCACTCGACAAATCTCTCGTCAGTTGCTATTGTCTGTAAGTGATTTCTTTCTGTAATTGAAGTCTCTAGCTCAGGTCGTTCATTGCATGTAATTATCCTCACTATATTCTTTTATGTTGTATTATGCAGAATGAAGATTTTTGAATTGAAAAGATATGAAGTCTATGGCATTGGGTTCATTGACCCAAATACCGTTAATGAAACTGTGTTAAATGACCACAAACAAGACACAGAGAATAGCTTGCTAATGTTTTTGAAGGAACTAAATACCAAACCAGAAATACTTCTTCCTTACAATTTCAGGTGAGTGTTACTGTCTTGTACTACAAATTCTATTTTTGCTTACTTGATGTTAAGTGTAGTTGATGAGTTATGCATGCCCGCTTATACAAACGTGTGCGCATATTCCATTGGATCCTGCTAAGCATAGGAGTTGACGAGGGAACTGTTGAAGTACTGGACTCACTAGGTAAAGACCCTGAAGAATACAACAGCCTGTTTTTGATGCTCGACAGGTAATTTCAGTCATTATCGCACTATGTCAGCCTCTTTAGTTCATTTCCTGATATCAAGTAATTAATAACTCCTTTATTCATTTTCTTTGCCGGGCAGAGTTTGGGAAAAGTTCAAGCAAGAGGTTGTCGGTGAATGGCAACGAGAGCTGAAATGGCGACAGTCCAAGGTAATTAAGTAGTACTAGCTACGTCCGCGCATCTCTTTAATTCTAGTTTCAATATCATTATCATGCTATTATTATCTAATTGAATTCTATTCTCGTAAAGTGTACGAGGAAGGAAAATGGGACTAATTTATGTGCATACTACGTTTGCCAAAACATTTGCTTTATGACCGAAAGGAGCAGAGATGCAAGACATCTTTGGGTACGTAAACACTATTCACATTTTTTTAATCATGATATAATATATATACACACAACTAATATATTTATATAGATCTCCTTCTTTAAAGATGGTGGAGATGCGGGATAAGCTACTACCAAAGGACCGCATACGAGCACTTCAAGAGGAAATGATGGGATTTTTGCTTGAGCAGGTCATATCTTCCGACGGAGAATACCATTACACCTAATGCCTGCATGTAATGATCTGCAAATTGTAAGAGAAATTGTATATACCAAATTGTATATATATATATGTGTGTGTGTGTGTGTGTGTGTGTGTGTGTGTGTGTGTATGCATGGCCGCACGAGAAATTTTATGATATATGATTGGTTTTACGAGAAATTCTATTATATATGCATAACGTGTACAGTATGTAGTAGCGTAAAATATGTTTGAAATGAAAAAGAATTAAATGAAAAACAAAAAATAAAAAGGAAAAATAAACAATAAACCCTATAAACCCCTAAACCTCTAAACCCCTAAACCTTTCCGGTTGGTATCACCAACCGAAACTAAAGGTCCCCAGCCCCTGGCGCGCGCTGCCGGCCACGTGGCAGGGATTTAGTCCCGGGTCATGGCCAACCAGGACTAAAGGGTGGGGGGCTTTAGTCCCGATTTATTAGTCCCGGTTGGTGAACCGGGACTAAAGGCCCTTCCCAACCGGGACTAAAGGCCGTTTCTCCACTAGTGCAACCACCATGCAACGGCACACGACCCCACTTGCAGCTGCTGTTAGGAATAAATCACGGCACGCCGCGGTGATTAGCCGGGTGTGTCACGATGGTGTGCAGCATGCAGTAGCAAACATGCCATGCCGATCGGTTGGGCAGGCCGCGTCCTACGTGTATGTTGTGGGAATTGCACGATGTATTACTCAGGTGCAAACGCACGTATATATGAAGTACAATGGTGGGCCACGACCTCAACTATACAGGCAACTAGGAGGTGGGCCCAATACACAAATATGCACAACACATATACTCAACACCCCCCCGCAGTCGAAGCGGCACCACTGCTGACGCAAAGACTGGACCGGAACTCCTCAAAGCACGCCGTAGGCAAGCCCTTGGTCATGATATCTGCAAATTGTTGGGAAGTAGGAACGCGTAGAACACGAATATGGCCAAGAGCCACCTGTTCCCGAACAAAATGGATATCTAACTCAATATGCTTGGTCCGACGATGATGAACCGGGTTAGCGGAGAGGTAGACCGCCGAGACGTTGTTGCAGAAGACCACCGTGGCACGACCGACAGGACAAGATAGCTCCTGAAGCAGCTGGCGAAGCCACGAACACTCGGCGACGACGTTGGCCACAGCACGATACTCAGCCTCAGCACTGGAACGAGAGACCGTAGGCTGCCGCTTGGACGACCACGAGATGAGCGAGGGTCCAAGGAAGACACAGTAGCCCGAGGTAGAGCGACGAGTGTCAGGGCAGCCCGCCCAGTCGGCATCGGAGTAGGCGGTGAGGGCGGTGTCGGTGGAGGCGTGAAGCGTGACGCCGAGGTCCATAGTGCCACAAATATAGCGGAGAATCCGCTTGACGGCGGCCCAGTGAACGTCCCGAGGAGCGTGCATATGGAGACACACCTGCTGGACGGCATACTGAATCTCCGGTCGAGTCAGAGTAAGGTACTGAAGAGCACCAACGATAGACCGGTAGAAAGCAGCATCCGAAAAAGGAGAACCATCCATGGCAGAGAGCTTGGCCTTCGTATCAACAGGCGTAGCAGCGGGATTGCAATTGAGCATGCCAGCACGATCCAGGAGCTCATGAGCGTACTTCCGCTGATGAAGGAAGAAGCCATCCGGACGGCGCACCACCTCAACATCGAGGAAGTAGTGCAAAGGACCCAAGTCCTTGATGGCGAACTCAGCGCGAAGACGAGCAGTGAGCTGACTGAGAAGACCAGCCGTGGATGCCGTCAGGATGATGTCGTCGACATAAAGCAGCAAGTATGCCGTATCGGAGCCCTGGTGATAGACGAAGAGCGAGGCATCCGAGCGGGTAGAGCGAAACCCGAGCTGGTGCAGAAACGACGCGATGCGCTGGTACCAAGCGCGAGGGGCCTGCTTGAGGCCGTACAAGGACCGCGAAAGCAGGCAGACGTGATCGGGAAGTGCGGGATCGACGAACCCCGTGGGTTGCTGACAGAAGACCTGCTCCTCAAGGTGACCATGAAGGAAGGCGTTGGAGACGTCCATCTGGTGCACCGGCCAAGCACGGGAGACCGCAAGGTGGAGAACCGTGCGAATCGAGCCGGGCTTAACAACCGGAGCGAAGGTGTCGGTGAAGTCGATGCCGGCACGTTGCCGGAAGCCGCGAACAACCCAGCGCGCTTTATAGCGGTCGAGGGTACCATCAGGACGGAGCTTGTGTTTGAAGACCCACTTCCCGGTGATACGTTACCGTGCCGGGGACGGGGAACAAGCTGCCACGTCCGGTTGCGCAGCAGAGCATCAAACTCCTCTTGCATCGCAGCCATCCAGAGCGGGTCACGAAGAGCGGCTCGTACGGAAGACGGCAAGGGCGATGGCGAAGAGGTGGATGCTGCGTGGAAGTACTCATCCGGGGCATAGCGCGAGCGCGGACGAAACACACCCGTACGGGCGCGAGTGACCGGACCGACTGCGGGTTCGGCCGCAGTCGCCGGTGAAGAGGGCGCCGGGAGGGCCGGAGCCGCGGGCAGAAGGGACGCTGAAGGCGCCGGGGCCGCGGGCGGCGGGGCCACGGTCGGGGACCGCGCCGACCCGAAGGACGCCGGTGGGTGACGCGCCTCAAAGCCAGGGGCGGGCAAAGAGCGGCGCGCGAGCGCCCTAGGAGAGGCGTCGAGGCTCCCACGTCATCAGTGGCGGGAGGAACAGCCGGGGGTACCCGGTGAAACGGAAACACATGCTCATCAAAGTAAACGTGCCGGGAGGTGAACACACGGTGGGAGATGGGATCGTAGCATCGATAGCCCTTGGAGTTAGAAGGGTAGCCGATGAAGATGCATGCAACAGAACGGGGTGCAAGTTTGTGAGGAGCAGTGTCGGCAGTGCTAGGATAACAAAGGCACCCAAAAATACGCAAACCATCATAAGACGGCGGCGTACCAAAGAGAAGGTGGTGAGGTGCGAAATTCCACCGTGGGCGGCAGGGTCGAAGGTTAAGGAGAAGTGAGGCGGTAGCAAGTGCATCCGGCCAGAAGCGAGGCGGCACATTAGCATGAAACAGGAGCGTGCGAACGCAGTCGTTCAGAGTGCGAAGGACGCGTTCGGCTCGACCGTTCTGCTGTGAAGTATACTGGCATGTGAGACGAAAAACTGTGCCATGATGCGACAAAAAGGTGCGGAAAGCAAGGTTGTCGAACTCTTTTCCATTGTCAGTCTGAAGAGCAAGAATGGGACGCCCAAACTACGTGCTGACATAGGAGTAAAAAGCCGTCAAAGTGGAGAGTGCTTCCGAATTTCGTCGCAAAGGAAAAGTCCACACATAATGGGAATAATCATCAGGATAACCAGATAATATAAGTAGCCCGAATTACTAGGAACTGGGGAGGTCCACACATCGCTATGAATCAACCGAAAAGGAAAAGAAGCAATGGTGGTGGCGTTATTAAACGGAAGGCGAACATGTTTGCCAACACGACAGGCATGACAAGTATGATCCTCTATCTTATTACAACTGAAACTGAAACTCCTAAGAATGTGACGAAGTGTGACGGGGTTGGGATGACCCAAGCGTGCGTGCCAGAGATCGACGCCAACGGAGAGAGCAACCGGTGCGGTGGTGGTGGAGGAGGGCGGATGCACCGGATAGAGCTCGTCGGGGCTGTCACATCGGTGAAGTACCATCCTGGTTCGAGCGTCCTTGACACAAAAACCAAGCCCGTCAAATTCAACAGTAATAGGATTTTCACGAGCCAGACATTTAACAGAGACAAGGTTCTTAATAAGATCAGGAGACACAAGTATGTTAGACATAGATATAGGCATGGAATTAGAAGGAAAAGAAGCGTGCCCGACGTGTGTAATGGGAAGTGTGGAACCGTCGCCGACAATGATGCGGCGATCGGTGTTGACTGGAGTGAAAGAGGCAAGATTACCAGGATGAGCAAACATGTGAGCCGTGGCCCCGGTGTCCATGTACCAATCACCACCTCCAGTGTAGTTGGTCGGCGTAGGGGCGGTGTGCAGCGCGGCGAGGAGCGCCGGATCCCAAGGCGCCGGTGGTAGCGCCGGCGAGAGGGACGGAGACGCCATCGGGAAACCGCCGCTCGGCTGCGGCGATGGGTACCCTCCATAGAGCTGCGAGGCCGCGTAGTATGCTTGATGCGCCGGCGGACGCGGTATGGGAAGGGTCGGCGCAGGGACCCGTGGGACCGGCATGGTGTACGCATGAACGACACCGGTCCACGTGTTATAACCGGAGGCCCACGGAGGAGGCACCTGGAACTGCTGCGGCTGCTGCGGACGCGGCGCACCTGCGCCCTGCTGCTGCTGCTGCTGGCCGCCGCGCCGGCCTCCGCGACGCCGGTCGGCGGAAGGCGCGGGAGGGGCGGGAGGCCCGTACGGGAGGGGCAGCAGCCCCGACTGCGGCTGCGGCGCCGGGTACGGCGCCTGGGGGCGCGGTGGAGGGGGCGCGGCCGGGGCAGCGGGAGGCGGCGGGGGCCCGCCACGGGTGGTGCCGGCGGCAAGGGCGGTGTGGATGGCCCGCGCCTTCACCTGCTTCATCCGCCGTTCCTCCAGCCGGAGGTACGCAACGAACTTGGTGAAGGACGGCTCGGGGATGAGGGAGAGGTTCGCCGCGGCGTTGCCGAAGTCCTCGTTGAGCCCGGCGGTGAGCGTGCTGAGGAGGGTGTCATCATCGATCTTCGCGCCAATATCGCGGAGCTCGTCAGCGAGAGTCTTGAGGCGGCGACAATAGTTGTTGACGGAGGAGTTGTCCTGGTGGCACCCAAAAAACTCTTGCTGCAAAAAAACATGACGTTGAAGGCGATTGTCGGTGAAGAGCCCGTTCAGCTTAGTCCACACGGCGTGGGTGTCGTCACCGTCCTGCACGACCGTCTGAAACAGGTCCGGCGAGATGGTGAGGAAAAACCACCGGATGATCGTGGTGTCGATGGTGGACCAGTCATGGAAGTCGGGGACGAGGCTGGAGTCGACGGAGCCGTCCACATGATCAACGAGATGGTACTCCCGGAGCACGAGGGAGAAGTAGGTCTTTCACGTGTAGTAGGAGGAGTCCGTCTGGGAGAGACAAACCGGAACCCGCTCGTGGATGTTGAGATTGCTGATGTCGTTGACGTCGGGCGGGTTGGCGTCGGCGAACGGGTTGGAGTTGGTGGAGGCGCCCGAAGTGACGGATGACATGGTGGCAAGTGGCGGCGGCGTTGGGTGTGGCTAGGGTTAGGGTTGGGTGAGCAGCGGCGGCTGTGAGAGGAGCAGCAGCGGCGGCTTCGGGTGGGAAGGAGGAGGTCGCGGCGGCGGGAGAGCGGCGGCGACAGGAGGTAAGGCGGCGGCGGCGCACGGGGTAGGGCGGCGGCTGCGGGTCGCGGTGGCGGCGATCGGGTCGGCCGGGGCGAGCGGGGAGAGCAGCGGCGGCAGGGTGGCGCGGCGGCAGTAGGGAAGGGCGGCGGCAGCGGCGCGACGGGAGAGGCGCGGCGGCGGCGGCTGGAGCGGCGGCGGCAGCGGAAGCTAGGGTTGAAACCTAGGAAACTGATACCATGTATGTTGTGGGAATTGCACGATGTATTACTCAGGTGTAAACGCACGTATATATGAAGTACAATGGTGGGCCACGACCTCAACTATACAGGCAACTAGGAGGTGGTCCAAATACACAAATATGCAACACATATACTGTGCGTCACGGGCGTGGCCGTGCATGCGGATTGCACGCGCTCGCGCAGTGGATCAGTAGAATAGTGCATGCAAGGCTAAGTTAGTTTAGCTACGTGAATTGGTTAGCTAGTGGCCGGTGTGGTGCGTGTATGTGCATGAATTGGTTAGCTAGTGGCCGGTGTGGTGCGTGCGTGCCTGCGTGCGTGAGGCCAACGCCTCGTGTGGGTCCGGCTATATAAGCCATGTACCGGTGTTGTGTAGAGGTACGTCAATATGTGCCGAGCCGTGTGCGATGGGATGAACCGAGCCAAGTGAGAGGGGCCTAAGGAAGATGTAGTCTTCGTCGGGTCCGTGGTGTGCGCCCGGTCGACGTGAGAGTTCTCTTGGGTTGTGCTGCGTGTGTGCGTGTGTACCTCCATGTATGTGTTCGAGTCGTTGTGAGAAATAAAGCTAAGATACATGCGTTTCGTGCACCGCGGCGTTCGTCGCCGGAAAGATCGTGGTCTCTCCTCCATCTGCCTCTGTCCGTCGTTTGTGTCGTCGGAGTCTTTTCGGCATTCGTCGCCGGTGGGTTTGTCCCAACAGCAGCCTGTCCGGCGCAATCAAGACTAACCTAGTTGCAAAATGCAATTGCTCATTCAACTACTCAATCACACGCTTCTTGCCGTTCAAGTACTACTTTATCACATATTTCTTGCCGTTCTTTTAATGCGAGTCCAACCACAATATTTTCCTTCATTTTTTTTTCTCGCAAGGGAACATGAACTAACACATGCAACTAGGATGGTCACACACATAATTCGGGTCGAGTCACATGATTAGAAAGACATGATAAATATTTTTTAATGGCTTGCTCAACACTTATCCCATGCTCACAATCTATCCTTCCTCTCCCCAGCCACCCCCAACTTTTTTTTGGAAAAGGAGATTAAACCCCCGATGTCTGCATCAATCGATGCATACGGTCATCTTTATTAATTATTACACGAAGGTCTGACAAGAACATACATCAAGTCACCCGAAGCCACCATTCATATCTACAAACTTAATAATGTGTCTTACTCCCCATATCTAAAATCGATGTTGTCGCCGATCCATCCATATAACGCATCGGAGCCAACAACCGGTGCAGCAGACCTAAAGCGTATACTACATGCACACATTTTAGAAGCCGCCATCAACATCGAATCGCCGTCTCATCTTCAGGAGAGAGATCCGCATCATCCTTACCAGTCCGACCATATGTCGACGCCACCACGACGCCCAACGGCGCCACCGCCCTGCGCTCGTCCATCCCGACGCGGAGACTCTGAAAGATCTGTTGTGCGTAGTACCTGCCGAACAGGCAGGACACATCGTAGCACCTGTCGGCCAGGCATGACTTGACATCTCCACCGAAGCTCCGTTCAAGACGAAGCCAGTCCACCTCCTGCTTGTGTCTTCTAGCACTGCTCCCCAAACGACGCTCCCAAGAGAGAAACGACACCGTAGTGTCGCCATCGTCTGATCTGGAAAACCAGATCCTAGGAATAATTTTTTTAAATTACGTGCAAGTTTATTTTTCATTGCATAAACATTTCTATAAAATTCCTAGAACTTATTTTGGAACATGTGAGCATTTTTTTAAATGTGATGAACATTTTTAAAAATCATGCGAACATATTTTACATTGTACAAATAGTTTTGAAAACTGTGACGAACATCTTTTCTGAATCATTCAAACATTCTTTGAATGGTATGAACACCATTTTTTGAAACTGTGATGAACATATTTTTTTGAAAATATGATGAACATGTTTTTTTGAAGTGCTTGTTTTTTTTAAAAAAATACATAAACTTTATTTTACATAGTATAAACTTCTTTGAAAATACCAGGAACATATATTTATGGAACACATGAATGTTTTTTAACATCACAAACATTTTTTTTGAATGGTACGGATTTTTCTAAGATTATATGATTTTTTTATTTAGAATGTATTATTTTTCTTAAATTTCATGAAGATTATTTAAATGATACGAACTTGAACCCTGGTGGGCTAGGCTGTCCTCCTAATCATCAAACCACAGGTTAGTTCACATAAGCAATTTTTAATGCGTGCAGAACACTTTAGAAAAATTAAGTAAATGAAATTGTTTAGTACGTTTATGTAGAATATGTAATCTATATATACCTTTATTTATTTAATTTTTTTTACTATTTTATATTATTATTATTTTAATTTTTATTTATAATTATATATATATATATATTATATATATATATATATATATATATATATATATAATAATAATAATAAAGCAAGGTGATATTTTTGGTTTCGTCCCGCGTCCTTTGTTTTTTTAGCAATATAGAGGGAGCGATCTCACATCTCCCGATACTACACGGTTGATCGATTTTTTTTTTAATTTACAATCGATGGTGGCAGCGAGCGACACGTTAAGACCCGTACTGGGCTATATGGGCCTGTTGTACCCGAATTTTTCTTGTGGGCTCGGAAGTAATAAAAAAAGAAAATTATTTGTCAAGTGGAATCGAACACATGACCTCGCGTTCCAACCAATAGGACAGGACCAACCGAGTTAACTCACGTTTGTGTATGAAAGAGGATCTTCCTATAAAGTAAACAGTTCCACCTTGCTATTTCATATCAAGCTCCAGTTTTTATATTATACTTTTGCGAGTTGACGAAAATATCAACCGACAGCCTCGAAATTCAACGAAGAGAGGATGTGATGCGTAGACAATAGAAATGTTCAGGGTTGCATTACTTGCTATTTGTTTGGATTTTTTTTGTATACGTTGCTCATTAGTTTGCTGATGTTTGAACTGGTATTTGTAGCAAGTTCTAGAAAGCCATGTTTGATTCTTGCCGTATTCCTTTTGTGTGTCCATCAGAACAGGAATAGTGGGAGGGCAATGCTCCATATGGTGTTTATTTTTTTTGTAGTTTTGGGTGTATTTTCTGATGTGTTTACAACTAGGCATGAGAGGTGTCAGTTTATGCATGTAGTTAATTTAACAACCCACAACATGGATGAAGTTTTATTAGGTTAGACGCGCGTGACAATTTTGTTCTCCCGTTGCAACGCACGGGCATGTTTGCTAGTAAAATATAAACAAAAGTAAAAGAACGAACAAACGAATTCAAGGAAAATTGAACAAAACGAACCCGAGATACTGGGCCGGCCCATGTAGGGGGGCTGCCCTGAGCCGAGCGCTCCCTTCTATCTCGTAACAGACATTCTTCAAAAAAAAAAAAATCTCGCATCAGGCGCTCCCTTTCGTCTTCCTCGACCGCCGGACCGCCTCCGCTTGCCGGCGCAACCTCTCCCGGATCCCACTGCCTCCTGCAGTCCGTCCGCGACAGCAGCTTCTGTCTCCACATCACCTTCTCCGTCCTCCAAGCCCCACCTTCAGTCCTCCGTTATGAAATATATTTCTAAAATTACGTGCAACTTTATTTTGCATTGCATACACATTTCTGAAAATTCTTTGGACTTATTTTTGGAACACGTGAGCATTTTTTTTAAATGTTATGAGCTTTTTAAAATTATGCGAACATATTTTACATTGTACAAATAGTTTTGAAAACTGTGAAGAACAACTTTTTTGAAACGCTTGAACATTTTTTTGAATGGTATGAACATCTTTTTTGAAACTGTGATGAAGATCTTTTTTTGAAGTTCTTGATTTTTTGTAAAATTACGTAAAACTTTATTTTACATTGTATAAACTTTTTCTAAAATGACAGGAACATATTTTACGGAACACAAGAATGTTGTGTAATATCACAAACATTTTTTTGAATGGTACATATTTTTTCCAAGAATATGTGAATGTTTTATATAGAATGTATTATTTTTCTTACATTTGATGAAGATTGTTTAAATTGTACGAACTTGAGTCCTGGTGGGCTAGGAGTACCACTATTCTCCTAATCATCAAATCATCGATTGGTTCACCATAAAATAAATTGTAATGCATGTTTATCACTTTAGAAAAATTAAGTAAGTTAAATTTTGTAATACGTTTATGTAGAATATGTAATAAATATAAACAAAAGTAAAATAAAGGAAGAAACGAATGCAAGGAAAATCGAACGAAACGAACCCGAGGTAATGGGCCGGCCCACTTACGGGGTTCACTTACGAGCATAGCGCTCCTTCTCTATCTCGCAACAGGCGCTCCTTTCCGTCTTCGTCGCCGGCCGGACCGCCTCTGCTCGCCGGCGCAGCCTCTCCCGGATCCCACCTCACCTTCTCCCTCCGCCCCGACGGATCCTCGTCAGTCCGTCCGCGACGGGAGCTTCAGCCTCCACCTCACCTTCTCCGTCCTCCAAGCCCCAGTTCCCCATCCCGCCTGCCCCCACCCACCACCGCCACGGCTCAAGGTAGGTAGGTAGGTACCCACCCATCCCCCTTCCTTCCCCCAATCTCTCGCATTCTCTTTCTATTCTCACCTCCATCGTTTCCCCTGCAGATGGTCTCCACAAGAATGTTTCCGAGCTCCAGGTCGTACGTCGTCGGCTGCCACTCCGTCCGTCCACACAAATTTCCTAGGACGGGAGACGCATCGTGGCCTTCGAGCTGCTCTGCTCACCGGCCAGAACGCCCGTCCGCTGGAACCAAGCCCGCCGCCACAAGTCCACCTTACAGGCTTACACCCACCTGCCTGCCCGCCAGGTGCTTGTGTTTATTCCCATACAAGGTTCGTCGTTCCACCACAAACCATCTTTGATTGAGTAGCTGTCCATGTACCATAGTGACTTGACTAGCATATCCTCATCCCCTTACACAGCAGCCACTGGTCAGACTCAGATATCTCTCTCGTCATGTGTATGTGCAAGTCGGGGGCGTTCACACTCCTTGCGACTTCTCCCGTGGAATCTTTCGTACTGCTCTTGGATGAGTAACCAGTTGTTGTTATCACTCACAAACACAAGCAACAGCCACTGCTAACCATCTCAGACGGTCCCCCTATTTACTTTGAGATGTACTCTTCTCAGCTCCCAACTCCCAACTGTCCCAAGACCTATTACGTCCTTGTCTTCTCCATGGTTTCCAGGATACCTCCTCCTTCATTAGGCTTCCCATGCATCATTCTAGTAATCAGCCAACGTTACCGTTTGATGGTATTCTGTCACCTCTTTTTTTCTTTGTAATCAAGGCCCACGAGGTCGCGATTGAGCATTGCACACCTTTGAAATATTGCGAACGGGTGAAATCAATTTTGCTACTGGATGTGGCAGTAAACGTGCGGTTTCATCAAGTGCTTGGTCTAGTTAATCTGCTCAGCTTAATGGGTCTTTGACTTGATAAATTCGATCAGATCCCCCATTGTGTTGGTTCCAAAGACCATTCTTAATAAAAATCTGAGGCGCATGATACAAGCCCACAAACTGCAGTTTGTACTGTACCGTGCTTCATTTTATTTTATAGCTAACTTTTGGATCTGTGAATTCCACATTTTCTGGATCTAATTTCTTAAGGACCGGACAACCTGTTATAGAATATTTGGCTGCGAACTCCACATTTATCTTTTGCATCTCAATACACACTTGCCTGACTTGGAAGGGGTGGATGTGCTTTGTTGGTTATTCAAATGCTTTCTTTAATGGACCAGTTGCTCAAACTGGAAAATATGGACTTGCACCTGACTCGGCATTGAGTTCTTTTAACTAGACAAGATGAAGGGGATGCTTGAATTTATTCCTTCCTGGTGCGCTTGCAAAGGTAACTTGATGTCGAAGATCATGGATGCCAAGAGGTTGTAAAAATGACCAACTATCTTTTCCATCGGTAAAATGTATATTCTACACATTCTACCTTTATTTCTCGAGTAGCTTTGTTAATGCCTTCTGCACCATGTTGTTTGCCAACCATGTTAGTGCTCATTTTCAGAACTCTGTCTATTGTCAGGACATCTTCTGTAGCAAATTTCATCAGCAGCAAGGGTTTTGTTGGCTGACAATGCCATCCATCTTTTATGGCCTTTTACTCGTCTGGCTTGCGGACCATGATACATGACCTAGGTATATGGAATTTCCTTCTGTAACTTTTTCGTTAATGTATTAGTATGTCTCTTTGGTACCATTTTATACAATCTCATCAGACCTATTGGTAACTGTCTATATTTGTTTGATGTGTCAAAGGATTAAAATTCTACATTTATAACACTAAGAACTGAGTGTAACTACAACTTGCATCAGTCTCAGCATAAGGTTAGCATGCTTCTCTCTCTCTCTCTCTCTCTCTCTCTCTATTTTATTTATTTTTGTTTCCACTGCAATGTTGAAATGCTAGGCTCCTTCTGATTTTAGTTAGTCAAGAGAATCTCGTTAAGCTGATAAAAATGTCGATGTGGCTCCTTATGCCAGGTTTCACTCTCACGTTGATAGAAAATAGTAAGCTTGTCAAATTGGATCGCATACTCACACGCCTATCTTTTCATCGCCAAATAACAGGAGACTGTGAACTTGTGATTTATCATATCAGTATATTAAGTATTATATACTATGTCCATACGAACGCCTGTTGGCAGGACATGATCATTTCCGAGATTGTTCCTTTACACAATCTTAATTAGAGGTGTCACTGAAAAGAGCACAAGCAAATAAGCAAATTCTTTTTGGGTCTTCTCTCTTCAGCAGGCAGCATGTGATGCATTCAAAATTCAATCAATTCAGAAAACCAACATTTCAAGTTTGTACGTATTGGACAGTAGGTGTGCTGTCACACTCTGTGGGCACGTGGTGCATTCAAGTTCCAACCACCACTGTTATGGTCCTGTCTGGGCTAGATGTACCACGTGGGTCGTCATCGCGTAGCGCTGTCTGTCTGCCAGCTGTTAATGTGGTAGTACGATAGTTGTCCTGTCCTTATTGTACGTCTGCCCAAGAAGAATGATTAGCGTTGAGCTGTTGCACGATTGGATAGTTGTATTGGTTCCCAGAAAGTATATTTCTTCCTTTTTGGACACATACAGTTGGTTCTACCCCTTCTGATATGTAAATTCTGATCATATACTATTGTTTCTGTTAACAAATAGCTGCTAAGGAGGAGGGAGAGGAAGATGAGTTTGAAACTGTGTGGTCAATTAGTGGCACGGGGGGAGCATCCAAGATGATTTTCATCAATTGGTAATTATTCTAGCCTGTTTACATTACTGTAAATCATTTTGGCTTCTGTTCTACTCATGTATCACCATCTTTATGTACCGGGTCTTACATTCTGCACTGGTGAGTACATTATAGTACTCATGTGAAGCCAGCCAGTCGAATTTGTATTCCTTGCTGATTTGCCACTTAAGCTAAATAAAATGAAACACTATGCATTGTATTTGACCGTATGCTCTAGACTCGACTATGCACTGTGTACTAATACAATCATTGTTTTAAATCAGGGCATTCGGTTGCTCAGTAGAATACGGGCTGGGGTAAAAAGTTTAATTGCATCAACAGTCATTTAAAAAAAATTCTTAGTTGCTGATTTATTTTTAAAAATTTGTTTCAGCTAGTTCCTTCAGTATTAGCATGTACACTTGTCCTTACTGGTGCTGCTGTGCCTCAACAGTCATTTTATTCAAGAGTGCCTTAAATCCACTGCGCTTCACATTTAAGACGGCATATGGAGGAGCACCCAAGATGATTTTCAGAAAGGGATATGAAGTCTACTAAGATCAATTGGTAATTATTCTATCATGTTTACATTTGCTATAAATCATCTTGTCTTTTGTTCTAGTCACATGTGAAACCAGCCGGTAGTATTTTAGTCCTTGCTAATTTGCCACAAGCCAAGTAAAATGGAGCATTATGCACTGTACAAGAAAATTGTTCTAAATCAGGGCCACCATCTTCTTAAGCATTGGCCAATCGAATACAGGGTGGGGTAAAAAGATTAATTACATCAATGGTAGTGTAACAGTGTTGGACCCATGACACACATGGAGCAGTGTGGCAGGAATTAAATCTGGGTGGGCTCCAAAGATAAATTACATCAAGGGACCAGTGTTGGCAGCCGCGACACACATGCAGCAGTGCCAGCTCTGCAGCATGTCACCTTTTATCTGCAATGTACGGTTAAAAAGTTAGGCTGATTTTTATTTTTAGTTAGTAAAGCAGTTCTTGTTAAAAGGTTTTGCCTCATCTGGACACCCAAAGATAAGGAACCATTACCGGATCATAACTCGGGTGAGATCCCTGAAGAACCTGCCAGGTATTGGAGAACCTGGCGTCCAACGCCGCCATGTAGCGACGGACGTGCTCGTCCTCCTCCCTGACACGGCGACGTACCACCTCCGGGGGGGGGGGGGGGGGGCGCTCCCTCTGCACCGAAAGTGGCCCACGCGACCGCCACCAAAGAAGCTCCGGGTCGACGATGAGACCAGGATTCCTCACCAAGCTCCGAGCCCGGGAAGGTAGCACCTCCCAGTGCCAGCCCGGCGGAGCCCAGTCCCGGACATTGCGCCTCTCAAGGATGTCGACGCCGACTTGATGACGACGAGGGTGCGGGCCAGGCATCGTCGACGTCGAGACAAATTCCTATGAGAACATTTTCTTATCGTTTAATGTTTTGCTATTTCAGAAATGCTTAATTTCTTAAACTCATTTTAGACTCATTTTTGACTCGGTTTTCCGGAATGCCGTTTCCCAGCAAATCCCGGCACTCGATATGCCTACTTTCTAGCACAAGTCATGCTAAAATTTCAACATGACCTTTGCTAAAAAGTGGACATATCGAGCGCCTGAAATTCACCGGAACCGAAATGAATCAACATTCCGGCGAAACATAGGCCACTCGGATCATTTGCATATAACAGTAAGAAAAATATAGAACTTGAAGAAAATGCAATAAGGTTTTTCTTCACAATATTTGAAACTAAATTCAGCCTACCTAAATTTCTGTCCTAATTTGAAACCTGGCTAAATTTCTGTCCTAATAGGGCACTTGGGCACAATTATATAGGGCACTTGGGCACAATTATCGAACAATTCAAAGTACTTGGGCACTTGGGCACATTCATATTTTGCTCTAAACTAATTTAGCTAACAAACCTAACCATAGAATCACCCTAACCCTAGAATCAACCTAATTAACCCTAGAATCAACCTAATTAACCCTAGAATCAACCTAACCCCCCTAATATTACCAAACGGACGGATGCGAGAGGGGGGTGAAGGGAGTGAGGGGAGAGGGAAGAGGGAGGAAGGAGGGAGTAGGGGCTACCTGCGGAGGGAGGGGGCGCGACGGTGAGGGAGGGGGCGACGGTGGTGGCGTCCGGGTCGGGGCTCGGGGGTAGGAGACGGCGAGGGAGGGGGCGCGATGGTGGCGGCGTCGAGAGGCGATGGCGACGGCGGCGGTCAGGGGAGACGGCGAGGGAGGGGGACGCGACGGTGGCGGCGTCGAGAGGCGATGGCGACGGCGGCGGTCGGGGGAGAGGGACTGATGAGAGGGAGAGGGGATCGAATGGGGAGAGAGGGAGACGGTGGGGGAGGGTGGTAGGTGGGTGCGACGAGAAGCAGTAGCGCTGGAACAGAAATCCGCTACTGCTAAGCATCATAGCAGTAGCGCTGGTCGGAAACCCAGCGCTGCTGATAATCAGGGCCCACCTGCTGGCAACGTACAGCCATAGCGGTAGCGGTGGTCCACAGACACACGCTACTGCTACGGCAGTAGTAGTAGCGCCGGTTTTGGACAGCCGCTACAACTACAGGTAGCCACTGGCACTGACAACGGGACCACTTATCAGTAGCGCTTGTTTGGTAACCCGCGCTACTGCTACTTGTCTACTTGTAGCGCTTGTGGACAGCGCTACTACTATATAGCAATAGCGCTTTCCCTATTTCCAGCGCTACTGCTAAAATCCTATCTATAGGCTTTCTCCTAGTAGTGCCTGGGAGCTCCCAGGACCAAATGGCATTGCCCAGTTTTTGTGAGAGCTTACCTGTACGATCGTGCGCATGCGCACAAACACTCGGCTCATGCTGGACACGTGGTTTGCACCCGATTGCTCCGGACACGAGAAGAATTACGAGCACACAACTCGGCTTATATATAAGCCGAGAGGCGGGCGAGGCTCCCGGCTTACACAGAAACCGTGTGTAACGTACAGGCACTCAACTTATATTGGACATCTGGCGGCACGTGATCGTTCCGAGATGGAAAATTAAGCCGAGCGGGTACACTCGGCTTACAGAGATGCCATGTGGCACTTCCGTTTACGTCGGACGGCCAATATATGGCTTTATGTTGCCGAGAACCTCTGTTTCATCGGCTTATAGGTAAACAAGTGCCCCGTATAAGACGGTTCAATATAAGCTGAGCGTCCTAAGCCGGGTGCATCACTCGGCTTATAGTAAGCCGAGGTCAAATTTGCCTTCGCCGAGTATTTTCAATCAATAATCGGCTTTATATGATTTTCATGTAGTGGAGATTAGCACTGGATTAATGTTATCACGTCGCCGATGTCAGCTGAATACAAATTGTGGTCGATGTCAGCTGAATACAAATTTCATCTTTTGCTTTCTCTGCAGGTAGGTAGCTGAACCGAACCTTCCTGTGAACTGAAGTCATCGCATGCAAGTTCTAGTGTTGCTAGACAAAATAAACAATTTGGTGCAAACCAGAAAACAGCTTAAGCACTCGGATTATTCTAACGTGATTACTTTGTCAAAACTATTGATCGTCGCCAGTCTATGCTTGATCTTACTTCCTCGGTTGGAACTCAGAGAGGGACATCTCATTTACGGAAATTGCAAGCTCTCGATGGCTATCTAGACTTCCGGAGCTCGTCATCATCTCACTCCTTGAAAACGTAAATGCAGGCTTTGACGGTGCCGGGAAGTCCGAAATCTCACCCTGAAGCATGACGAGGACGCCCAGCATCGTGGGCCTGTCCGCCGGGTTCGCCTGGACGCAGAGAAGCGCGACGTGGATGCATCTGAGCGCCTCGCTCTCTGGGGCTTTGCCATCCAGCGTCGGATCCATGATCTCCAGTAGCGTTCCTCTGCTCCAGTTAGTCCACACCTATAGTTCATCACCACAGAAAGTAAGTACATAGTTGATTAATGATTAACATGCATTTTACCCGAGGAATCTCTATGTTAAGCAGGAAAACATATGTACGCACGTAGCTCAGCAAAGTGCTGGATTCTTCTTGGTGTTCCATGGATTCCAACAAATCGGTGCTTCTCCTCCCTGACACGATCTCCAGGACCAGGACACCAAAGCTGTAGACGTCTAGCTTGACCGACAAGTGGCCAAGCACCGCGTACTCCGGCGCCATGTAACCTCTGCAGATTGATGGAGGAGTTACTTTAGATCAGCAGGATGCTGAGGTCAGCCTCAGTCCAGAATATGGTTTCCAATTTCAGTTTCATTATGATTTGGACCACACCTATAGTTCAGTGAATTTCAGTGATTTTGGTTTTCATTTCAGTCAAAGGACCGAAATATTCACTTGAATTCAATTAAGGATTTGAAATGTTTGAAAAAAAGCTTAAAAAATATTAGATTTTCTGTATAGTACTGAAATTGCCGAAATATTTTGGCTGAAACATAAATATTTCAGTGTCTACTGAAATTCAATGAATTTCATCGAAATCTTACTGAAAGTGAAAACCATGGTCCAAATCATATGGCAAATTCGTTGAGCTAGCTTACAGCGTCCCGACGACTTGGCTTGTCATGCTGGTCGTCTTGTCGCCGCTGAAGAGTCTCGCCAAACCGAAGTCCGAGATCTTGGGGATCATGCCAGCGTCCAGCAAGATGTTGCTCGCCTTGAGGTCTCGATGTATGATCTTTATCTGAGAGTCCTCGTGGAGGTAGAGGAGGCCTCTTGCCGTGCCGTGGATGATGTTGTGCCTTGCTCCCCAGTCTAGTAATTCACACCTCCCAGCTTCTACATAGTTGTAAGGTAGATAGCCATGTTTCTTTTGTAATTGGGGAAAGAAAAGATGGATATATTTTCTTGTGAAATCATACCGAAAAGGAAGGTGTCGAGGCTCCGATTAGGCATGTACTCGTACACGAGCAGTTTCTCCTGTCCCTTCAAGCAAACACCGAGAAGCTTTGCCAGGTTGTTGTGCCGAAGTTTGGCCACCAATATGAGTTCGTTTCTCAGCTGCTGTACGCCTTGATTTGAAGCCTTGTCTAGTCTTTTGACCGCTATTTCACGTCCATTTGACAGGGACCCCTGAAAATAAGTAGCAGATGCTATATGCGCTGCTTTGAAACAAACCAATGAAAATGGATCCACTTGATTTTAAGATCGCAAACCTCAGTCGAGCTTGATTAATTATAACCTCCCTTTCGGTTCACACATTTGGCATTCAATATACACAAAAGTGTTTCCATCTTTTTTGAAGAAAAATATTTCCATTGGGTATTACATTTGCTACATCATTTTTTTTATAAAGGGAAATTTTCTAAATATTCTACGTCAGTACCCAAACACTGTACAGTTACTGTTTGTTGTGAGGAAAAAATTAAAAAAATATCATTCGCCACTGGACATTGTGTACTGTCCAAAACAATATGAAAAAAAAAGGAACGGGTGTAGCCCAAGAAAAGGTATAGCCATATTAATAGTACCTACTGAGATGATGGTAAATTGAGCGGCCTTAAATCCTTATATTCCAAAACATATAAATTTGAATGTTAATTAAATTCTTAAGATAATGAGCTAGAGGATCAGAGTATTATAACATATTAATACTACTTCCGCAAGAAAAAAACATACTAATACTACGTAATGTACCTTGTACACTGCGCCAAAGCCTCCATGCCCTAGTTTGTTCTCTTCGGCAAAATTTCCGGTTGCTTTTCGTAACGTGTGGAGGTCAAAGAGAAGTGATCCAGCGTCATCATCTTGCTCGGCATCTGCATAGAAAAAAGTTCAGATCCTTGTGTTTTGAAATATAATTTGATCTTTTGGTCTTGTATGTATTATTTTGAAGGATTAAGATGATGCTTCAGTAGGAAAAAAGGTTCTAATCACAAATTGCTTAGGCATGCCAATTGAAGAGAGTTTGATGATTTTTTTCGAACATAACTTTTTTTTAGAAAAGGAGTATTAAGATTATGCTTCAGTAGGAAAAAAGGTTCTAATCACAAATTGCTTAGGCATGCCAATTGAAGAGAGTTTGATGATTTTTTACAAACATAATTTTTTTTAGAAAAGGAGGATTAAGATTATGCTTCAGAAGGAAAAAAGGTTCTAATCACAAATTGCTTAGGCATGCCAATTGAAGAGAGTTTGATGATTTTTTACAAACATAATTTTTTTTTAGAAAAGGAGGATTAAGATTATGCTTCAGTAGGAAAAAAGGTTCTAATCACAAATTGCTTAGGCATGCCAATTGAAGAGAGTTTGATGATTTTTTACAAACATAATTTTTTTTAGAAAAGGAGGATTAAGATTATGCTTCAAAAGGAAAAAAGGTTCTAATCACAAATTGCTTAGGCATGCCAATTGAAGAGAGTTTGATGATTTTTTACAAACATAAATTTTTTTAGAAAAGGAGGATTAAGATTATGCTTCAGAAGGAAAAAAGGTTCTAATCACAAATTGCTTAGGTATGCCAATTGAAGAGAGTTTGATGATTTTTTACAAACATATTTTTTTTAGAAAAAGAGGATCACCCCCGGCCTCTGCATCATTGTGATGCACACAACCACCATATATTTATTAAATAAGTTTTCCGAACATAAGTTAAATTGATACTTTTGGCAAAATAATAAAAGATAAAATAATGATAGATAATTGATCTAACTTATATTTTGTGATAAGCAAAAGTAATCACCGTTTGCCTTGCATGGTGGTCGTAAAAGAAATTAAAACGCAAATGCATATAGCTCACATTGTGTTGCTCTTGCTTTTCTCCACAGATACACGATGAGTATGGAGAGAAAGATAACCACGATGCCAAGAACAATAGCAATCACCTCTGCTGCATTTTGCATCCTTTTTCCTGAAGTAATTTCAAAGTTGAATCTTGCATGTTTCTTTCAGCAAATGAACTCCTTAACGAGTAGAGTAGTTCAAATGGCTCTCAGAATCCAAGTTTCCGTAAGAAAACATTTGAGTAGTCCTAGCAAGAACTTCTATAGGTGGGGGGAAAAGAAGTACCTTCGGTAGTAGTCGTTGAAGTTGCGTCTGGAGAGGGCAGCAGAGCAATATCAGAGACGAAGAATGGGCGCAGGGCGTACCTAATATAGCAACTGTAAGCTTTCGCCGACGCTCCCTCCGTCCACGGGATGTCTTCCGGTCCAGGGCGTGCACCCGGCGCCGGTAGATGCGTGGCCAGGTCCACGAGGCACCGGGAGCACTCACCGCCGGCCAGATCCTCGGTGCACTGCGACAGCCCGTACAGCCGGTGCGTGCCGTTGTACGTCAGATTGCCCGCAGCGGCCAGCGTGGGCGACGCGGCCGCGGCACCGCGCAGCGCGTCGAACAGCGCCGCGCGAACGCGGCTGAACGCCGCCTGGTCGGGACCGGTGATGTTTGCCCCCGCGACATCATCGTAGAACAGAAGGCCGGTCTCAGCGACGCCGAAGAACGACTGGGCGGAGTAGCGGAGCATGCAGCCGACATAGGCACCCATGACCTTCTTGCTGTGGGGGCAGTAGCCGGTGAGGTTGGTGGACGCTGACAGGAGGCACCGTTGGCACTCCGCCGGCGGTAAGTCCGCCTGGCACGTAGCGAGCGCGAACGCCGTGTCCGGCCCCGACCCATTCGTCCCCTTGAAGAAACCACCTGGCGTGGCGTTGGCCGGGACCTCGGAGAGGAGACTGCGGAGGCTGCGCTCGTAGCCGCTGCCGGTGGTGTAGTTATCGGAGAAGGAGCACCTCGGGGCGCCGCACGGTCTGTAGGTGATCACGGTGCGGGTGGCGTCCCGCGCGTAGCATGACTCGGCGGCAGCAGTTGTGAACCTTATCCCGGCAGCAAGGGTGAACAAGATGGCCGTGCAGACGTGGAAGGCCAAAGAAGCCAAGGTGGAAGAAGAAGGCATTGCAGTGACGGCTACTCCTTGTCTCCCTCCGTCCCATAATATAAAACGGTTTTGTGGGACGGAAAATAAACTTAACCTTCCATTGTACTTGTAAGAAAAATTCCACAAAAAGAAAATTAAATTTTGACTTCCTTTAAAAAAAGACAAATTTTCGGTCAAAATATTGGAATAGTGACCTATAATAGCAAATAAATTTTGTCTTTTTTGCCCAGAAGTCAATGTTGGTTTTTTTTCTTGCAAATTTATATACTGGTGCAAAACAAAATCAATTTTAATTCAAAATACTTCTGAATTATTTTTACTTTTTATTTAATTATTAAAAAATCCCCATATAGGATGCATATACAACAAGTTCTAGGCTGCTAATAATGTGGCTCTGTTGATCAGTGCAATGTCTTGAGGCCCTTTGACAACTCGCCCAAAGTATTCGTGCTCTCTGCTGCAAAAAGAGCCGATATATGCTACTAGTAGTGGATTTGTGCATACGGCGACAAGGGAGAGGGTCCACGCTTAGGCTGGTCACAATGAAAGTATCATAACTAGTATCATACATGTCAACTAGACATTTTTATTGAGGTGTCACACAATTAAATGAGAAAAGAGGAGGTTGAGTATCATACATGTCAACTAGTCATGTATTTTATTTCTTTCCTCTTATTTTGTTTTGGTGGCGATGGTTAGGTGATTGAACTTTCAGCCGAGCCTGCCTTTTTTACATTTCGGCGCGTAGATGCCACGTAGGACTAGGCGGGGATCATGAGTGAAACGAGCTATCCCTCAACAAGAGCCCCTTTGAGCCATAGGCACAATAGTCGTTGCTGGTCAAATTTTCATGAGTCTTGATGATCTTTAGTTCTCCTTTGAATTATCCATGCTTAGGGCCTTTTGTTTATTGCTCCATGGGTGAAATGTTCAACCTTCTAGAGGAAACCAGGTTGGCAATGGCGCTGATTGGCTTGCTTTCGGCAAGGGGTGGAAAAAGGCCTCAGCAAAATCTTCATGGATTTTTCCTTATTTCTCCCTAAGTTCAGGTGAATTTTTCTAACTTGTCGACATTATTCTGCAACTTTTTTGTGATTTCTCCAGAATTCTTAAGCTTTTCCACAATTTTCTAGGGTCTTCACTACAACTATTTGTAAACTATTGGGCTTCTATGGAAAAGTAGAAGACCCAACATACAACTGGTGGACACAACAAATTAACAAATTGCTATTACAGACAATTAAGTAGTCGGTGCCACCCTCGCGCGGTGGAATTGACCCCTATTGTCATCGGTCCTCGCTCGACACAGGTGTTTCTCGTTGTTTTCGCTTCGAGGAGAGAAGAATCTTCGTCCATTCGGATCAATCAAGTTACACCCTGACGTTGATTGCTCCCAAAAGTGGGCCTATGAATGAATGAATACCAACCGCGTCTCCTGCCTAGGCCAACTTCAACGCATGACCCCAAACGTACGTCCATTTTGTCCGAATTTTGTCCGTTTGAGTATGACAATAAGGTGGTGTCCGGATGATTTACTTGATCCGCTAGCCATGCGCCCAACTCGCGACCACAGCTCGGCCTGTTGAATGCGAAAACAAACCAACAAAGACTGTTTTTTTGTATTTTATTTCTGTCCTTTTATTTTCTTTGGTGGTGATGGTTAGGTCATTGAACTTTCAGTCGAGCCTGCCTTTTTACAATTCGGCGCGTAGATGCCACATAGGCGGGAATCATGAGTGAAACTAGCTATTCCCTCAATAAGAGCCCCTTTGAGCCATTGTCACAATAGTCATTGACTCATTGTCGTGGTTGCGGGTCGGCAAGGGGTGGAAAAAGGCCTCAAAAAAAAAATTCATGGATTTTTCCTTATTTCTCCCTAAGTTCATGTGAATTTTTGTAACTTGTCGACATTTTTCTACAACTATTTTTGTGATTTCTCCAAAATTCTTGAGCTTTTCCACAATTTTCTAGGATTTTCACTACAACTATCCGTAAACTGTTGCGCTTTTGTGAAAAACTAGAAGAGCCAACAAATAACCGGCGGACAAAAAAAAAACAAATTGCTATTACAGAGAATTAAGTAGTCACGACCCCCATGGTCATCGGTCCTCGCTCGACATCGGTGTTTCTCGTCGTTTTCGCTTCAAGGAGAGAACAATCTTCTTACTTTGGGATCAATCCAATTACACACCGAATTTCATTGCTCCAAAAAGTGGGCCCATGAATGAATGGAAAACGGATACCAACCGCGTCTCCTGCCAAAAATTCCTCCTCTTACCTGTAAGCATAAACCACACTACGTCACGAGGCCATGCCGCTAGTCAAAATAGTTTTTTTAAACACAGTATAGACACAAGCGCTCATATATACGCGTATACACTCATCCTGTGAACGTACACACGCACACCCTATCCCTATGCGGCATATCATCTTTAGATTTATGAAGTCATCGTAGGCGGCTCGTCGTCGACGGGAACGTCTCCTCCCATTGACCGCGCATCCTCAAAATCCTGAAATAAATCCAGAAATAATACGAGCACCAGGACTTAAAGCCTAGTGGGCAGGGAATACCACTGTCCCTCTAACCATCCGATAATTTCTTCTCATCATGGGCAGATTGCTCGATAGGTAGGGGCACGCTGCCCGGCCAGCTCCCAATTGTTAAATCCGGCTATTCGGATCATAGTCTCACCCTCTTGTCGCCACTCTTTAAAAAAAACACAGGTTGGTTCGCGCCAGTCAAAATAGTCATCGTTGTAGTTACGGGTAAAATTTTCTAGAGTCTTGATGATGTTTAATTCTCCTTTCAATTGTCCGTGCTGGAGGCCTTTGATGTTTGTTACTCTGGAGAGAAGAAATGTCCAATCTTCTAGAGGAAATCATGTTGGGAATGACCCGAGTGAAAGGGTTGGTTTCCACAAACGGGGCCTCCACATTTTCTTGGACTTCTCCTTATTACTCTTCGAGTTCAGCTGAATTTTCCTGACTTTTCGGTATTCCTCGGCAATTATTTTCTTCAAATTTCCCGAGCTTTTTTATAACTAGTAAACATATACGTGGACAACTCGCTCTAGCTAGTCCACAGAGAAGATTCTTCCCACGAGGGGTATGAATCCTATTAAACCCCGGTCTACATTGCTCCAAAAAAGTGGTCCCAGATATCAGGCCCGGCCCTAAGGGGGGGCGAACGGGGCGGCCGCCCCGGGCGTGCCTGAGGGGCCCCAAAATGCTGAAGTATTGCCTAGTATTATTCAGATTGTCTATTTACTTCCTTAATCTGTGATTTTCCTTCTACGATTAAAACAGGGGTACTCGTTATTCTTAATTTCCTTCCTTACTAGCAAAGTCACGATTGACAAACACGTACGTAACAGTTTCCTAAAAGAAACACATAGCAGTTATTGTATGCGATTAGTTAGGGGTAGTTAATTTCCTTCCTTAATCCACCAGAGCCATACAAACAGACGCCAAAAGTGAGGGAACGGATCGCCCCCTTTGTGGCGATTGATATTCATCTCATGGCGCCGCCGCCTACTGTTACAGCCGGCTCCCACACGACCACGCTAACTCTCCAAGATCGTGTACAAGTTACAAACAAGAAGTACGTCTTTGATCTCTTTTTTTTAAAAGAAAAAATACGTCTTTGATCTCTACTTATACAGGTATTCTACCCCATATGGAATTTTATCATGATGATTGATCAACATTTATAAACGATTGTCAACATTGTTTCTTCATTGTCGCAACTTGCCGCTGATGATTCATTTATTAGATATTTGGGGTTACCAATTCTTATTTGGTTCGGCGACATGCTGATCGTTGCAAAGGAGAAATAAGACGAGATGCTTTACATATCCAATTAAGTGATCATGGGCGTTTAAATCATCTACTAGTCTTGACGATGAACCCGCTTCTGTATTGTGATGCAAAAATTAGGTTAATCTTAATTGGATATATTAGTAAACAAAGAGACTATAAAGAACTAAATTTCCTTTAGGTGGCAATTCATCATATTTTTCGTATTTTTTCTATGTCTATGTTAAAGCCTTTGGGATTGGGATATAGTTTCGCCCCGGGCCCCCAAAATCTCAGGATCGCCCCGGGCCAGATATGCATCGAGACCACCCATGTCTCCGTCTAAATTTCTGCTCCTATCTTCATAATCCTCTGACCCGTAAGCGTAAACCACACACGGTCATGTGGCCATGCTGCCCTGAAGCAGGAGTAGAAAAGTCTAGTCCCAGCAACGTGACAGTCTCGGCAGACAAACGTAGGAAACTCACACGCGATAGGAACGTGCCTGACCATAAGACATATAATCCTTTCATTTAACAATGTAGTGCGTCTGTGTTTTTTGAAACTTAAATTTGATTATAAATTACACAAATATGGGTAACTGCGGCGGGAGCAAAAATTATACCATTGAAACTACTTTTGATTACGAATCTAATGATATAATTTTTCCTTCCGTTGGTTAAATTTATTATCAAATTTGAATCTCAAAAGCATAGACGCATTACATTATGGAACGGACAGAGTACAAGTCTAGGCAGCACTTCCATGGACTAGCTTCCATCCCCAGCCTCACATGGTTTGCTGCGCCTGCACTTCTGGATACACAATAATGTACTCTATGATTGTGAGTCACGGATGAATCAACTGAATGTAATATAATTGTAGTAATAATAATATAATTTCCATTTCAACTTCTACATCTTTCTTTCTTTTTTTTAGAAGAACTTCCGGGTCTTGCAGAGCCACATGACAGGAATACGATCATCTTTTTTTTTTGCATGGTACAATCAATTTATTTTGGACGAACAAGAAAGAACTTTTTTTAACACAATACAGACAGAAGCGCTCATATATACGAGCATACACTTATCCCTATTTTTTTAGAGAAGGAGGATCGCCCCCGGCCTCTGCATCTGAGCGATGCATGCAGCCATTTTATTAATTATTCACAAAAGACCTTACAAAAAAATACAGCAATAAGTCTGAAGCCACCGTCTAGGCGACAACTGTCGCTACTCCTATCCATCTGATGAAGGGATGCTGATAGTCCGGACATAATACCACAGACCTCGCAGACAAGCCTAACATCTAAGACCTGAGGCCCCAACCAAGCCACTTGCCGGGTATGGGGCACCCACCGGTCTGGCGCGCTCTCAGAGGCCGTCGCCGCCAACTGCCACTACTCCATCTTCAGAGCTGTACTGACGCATCATCCTTGCCTGGTCTAGCTGCCGTCAACGCCACCACGGCGCCCAACGGCACCACCACCCTGCGCGCGAACTGCTGAGCACGTCGCGGTCGCCGCCGGTACACCTCAGCCCCATGCCGCCAAGTACCACCAGCCGACACAGCTTAAAGTATCTGGAAGATCTATCGTGCGTAGCACCTGCTGACCAGGCATGACAAAGCGTAGCACCTGTCGGCCAGGCATGACTTGACATCTCCACTGAAGCTCCGTGCAAGACGAAGCCGCTCCACCTCCTGCCTCTGACCACCAGCACTGCTCCACAAGCGATGCTCGCAAGAGAGAAATGCCACCGCAGTGTCGTCATCGTCCGATCTGGAAGACCAGATCCTAGGGTTTCTCCCAGAGCAGTACGAGTGGGTCGACATAAGTCACACAACGATGCCTTCATCAAGGTAGTGACTTAGAACGCCGCCATCGGCTCGGTTTTCACCGGAAACTATGTCTCCCCGACTCGCAGCCAGTACTGGATCACGGATCCGGAGATCTGAACACCAAGCCTCAGGTCGACCACCTCTGACGGAAGAGACGACCACCATCGCCGGTCGCATCGGTCATAACAAATCTGACCGGATGTGTTGCCGACGAGACCACCAGGCCCTCCACACACGCCGCTGCCGATCTGAAGGCAGTTTGCACGTCACTGCAGCCTAGCTGGCCGCCGCCGCCGACGCCCGAAAAGGCCGGCCGCTGCGCCCGCAGCGCACGCCGCCGTCCGTGACTGGGCCGCCCGCCGCGCCTAGTTGCCACCGTCCGAGGACGGTCCGGCCACCCGCCACCTGCCGCAGCCATCCGCCGCGCCGCAGAATCCAGATCGGCCACGTCACCACACGCCTAGGGGTCCCGCCCCAACCCGGAGACGCGTGAGAGAGGAGATCCCCCGCCACCGCCGTCGGCCCCCGGGCTCAGCCCGGCGGAGTCCCCCGGCGGCGGCGGAGGGAAAAGAGGAGGGAGTGCTTGGCGGCGGCGGCTAGGTTTCTGGGCTCCGCCCGAGTCGCCCTAGGGGGAGGGCGACGCGAGCGTCTTTCTATGCCTTTCTTGGATGTTGGATCACACTCTAGAGTCATAGTAGTACAAGCAAGAGCATGGTTAAGCGGCGAACCAACAAGGTGATCCACAGTAAGCTCTCGCTAAAATGAGTGGACGAAGTTCGGGTATCGCCAGGTGATCCATTATCCAATGCCGATGTCGGATCTGCCCGCTCTTCCCATTAATCGATCAACTAATTTCAAAAGTGAATTAAGAGGTGGATGAGCATTTTCAACATAGTTTGGGCCAGCTGAGGCTGGTGGATGAGATGACTCCCATGTGACTAATTGAAAATATGATTTACCATAACATAATGCTCCCGCTTCGATCACCAAGTCAAGATTGAGATGTTTAAGGATAGATATCTTAGAATGGTTGACTTCTTGCTCTTGCGGAAGGGAGGTTATGTCCAAAATCATTTCATATTCGATAACACAGCCGTTAGATACTTGCTTCTTTTCTGGTCAATCAAGATCGTAGCATAGACACTTACTATCTCCTCCATCTAAGGAAGATGAGGTTTATGGTAGTAGTCTAAGAACTAAGAAGCTTACAACATGTTGCTTCAACTATATGCTTAATAGGTCGATAAACTTTGATTTGAAAAGGGGCTTAAATCATGGGTTCCTACCCACACACGCATACCCTACCTCTATGAGCACTTTCGAGAGACTTAGCCGGCATATCATCTTAAGATTTACGAAGTCACCGTAGGCGCCTCATCGTCGACGGGAACGTGTCCTCCCACTGAAAGGGCATCGTCGGAAATCCTGAAATGAATCTAGGAATAATGCGAGCACCAGAACTTGAACACTGGTGGGGTGGGGATATCACTGTCCCTCTAACCATCTAATCACAGGTTGGTTCGCAACAAGAAAGAACTTCGGAGGGGGCATTTGTATTGCCTAACACTATTCTCCCTCTCTGTGCCGGCCACGTACTTCTTTTTTCTGTTTTTAAAACCCAAAAAGACCTACGATGGTATCAATGGCGGAGCTTCGGCTACGCCAAGTGGGCTATGGCCTGCCCAGATATGCATTAAAAATATTTTTTATATGAAGCCCAGCCCATGGCGATGGACAGTCATACAAAAAATATCAAGCATCACGACATTAGCCTGTAGATTAGCACGCCGGTACTAGACACATACACATATATGGTTCAGAATAAAAATTTGTGCTCTTTGGCCTGCCCAACCATTTGTCTGAAGCTCCGCCACTAGGTAGTATCATTCGAAACGACGACCTCTGCTTCCAGTTTCAGTTACGATAGCCAACCAGACACCAACATCGATGTGATTACATATACCCTTTTTACTCTTTTCATCTTCCCAAATGATAAGTGACACACATGTGGCACGAATCACTTTGGCCCTAACGTTTTTTAAAACTAAAATTGCCATCTGAATAGAAATAACAAACCCGAAAAATAAACTGAAGCACCAAAGTTGCCATGTTTCACCAATAAAGTTGCTATCCGCGCATCACTAAACTTGCCATAAAAAAATTTTCAAAGTTGCCATGTGTTTGTGACACACGTGTGAAACTTATCAGGGTCCTTGATCAGTCCACTTTTTTTTTGTTCTTTTTTTCCTTGTAGACTTTTCCTTATTTTCTTGTTCCTTTTTATTTTCTTTTTTTGCAAATGCATGATTTTTTTATCAAATCGATCCACTTTTCCAAAATCCATGTTTTCTATTAGAAGCCGGTTAGTTTTTTTCAAATTTCATGAACTTGTTTTTTCAAATTTGTGAACTTTGTTTGAATTCCTGAAGTATTTTTTGAAAATCCATGACCTTTTTTAAAATCCGATGAAATTTTTTCAAATTCAATGAGCTTTTTTTAGAAAAAATGATGAACTTTCTTTTTCAAATTTTCAAGATTTTTTGGAAGCAATGGATTGTTTCAAATTTGATAAACTTTTTTTCAAAATCGACGAACATTTTTATAAAGCGATGAACCTTTTTAAAAATTTATGAGGTTTTTTGAATATTCATGTACATTTTTTAATTTCGATTTTTGCTAATTGTTTAGGTTATTTTATAAAAAAGTCAATGGTTGACCGGTCAACCATCACCCGTCAACGAAATAGACTAGCCAAAGCGACGTGATCGAGCTAACAAACGCGCATGTTGGGCCAGCCCAAGTGTGTGGTTGCCTGAGCGCCACTTCGGCGAACGGGCGCCCGATGCACCGTATAGGAGCTCCCATCAGAGGGCACGTTCGGCTGCAGCTGCCGCTGCTCAGTCTGCCAAAGTATTCAGACTGAGTAAGCCTAAGTCTTTGTTTAGAGAAACTAGTTGGAGAGCGCTCCTTCGGGAGCCTCCCAACAATCACTCTCAGGTGCCGTCACTTGGCGCGTTCTCATCCGTCATCACGTGTCGCGTTCTTAGAGTTCCTTCCGGATTTTTTTTTCATTTTTCCGCATGCGTTTTCGGCTTTATAGGTTTTTTCGGGGTTTTGGTGTTCCGATTTTCCACCTGTCTTTCTTAGCTTTTGGATGAAAAAAAATAAAAAAAATACAGGGGAAAACGTGTTTTTTTCCATTTCTCGAAAAGCATGGTTTTTCTTCCGCGAGAGGCACGGATTTGATTCCGCATGAAGCCGTCCCTCTCGGAAACGAACAACACGTTTTCTTTCTTTTCCTTCCTCGAGAGGCACGCTTTTGTTTCCGTGAGAGGCACGGCCGTGCCTTTCGGAAACCGAAAAAAGTGTATTCTGTTTTTTTTCTTTCACGAGAGGCACAGTTTTGCTTCTGCGAGAAGCACAGATTTGCTTTTGCAAGAGGCACGGCCGGAAACGGAAAAAAACACATTTTTTTTGTTTCTTTTGTGAGAGGCACGGTTTTGCTTCCGTGAGAGGCACAAGTTTGCTTCCGCGAGAGGCATGTTTTTTTCGTCAGGTTTTTTCGTGGAAAAAAAGTTTGTCCAAATCTGTCAACATGGGATCTTGGTTTCAAGATCTCGGCACGAGAAATCCAATGGGGAAACGGTTCAAGATTTGGACGCATGGTTTAAGAGATAAAACGTTTCGAAAATAACGGATCTACGAAAAAAGAGTAAACTTCCACGCTACGTCAAGCGGCGCACATGTAGTGCGCCACTTGTCGCAATCTGAGAAGTTGTGAGTGATCTTTGAAGGGGGTACTACTCAATTAATGATTTCGGTGTTTGTAGTGATATTAAAAATTTAGTGCATTTGTAGTAACAGCAGCTGGGTCGGCCCAAGTATCGAGATTTTGAAGGCCCGAGTCTCTGTACTCTATCGTGCCATGGTTTTGTCGTACGTGCCATTGACATCCGGTTCTTCTTCATATAGTACCGTCAGTAGCTGAAATGCTGAATAACTACAATAATCGTAGATTTCGTTTTGTTTCATTTCAGTTTGACACCACAATGGATACTCGGGTTGGCTTTCATACGAATTAATTCCCTTTTCTGCTATCTAGTTCACTTTAACTTTTCTATGTGTTTGATGATGATTTTAATTGGTTGCCCTTGCATTCCTCAGGGAAAAGAACCAAGCGTCAAAGGGAACAAAAACTTAGCTGAAACGAATTGATTCCCGTTTCACACATCTTTCATGAATAACGATACATTGGACTTGGAAGGGGTCATTCAAGGCTAACCTATTTTCAAATGCATATGCCGCTCAACTACTCAGCCATTCAGGATCCTTGTCATCCTTTTAATGCGAGTAAACTTATTTTCTCTTTGTTTTAGGCAATACCTCGCAAACTAAACATGCAAAATAGGATGGTCACATGATCACACACCCTACTCATCACACAATAAAAAAGACATGATAAACCGTTGCTGGATGGTCTGCTCAAGACATATTTCATGCTCACATTTTCCCCCATAAGACTTGTGGTTTATAAAAGGCTATAGATACCCCTGCCTTTAGGATGTCAAAGCGAGCATGACATGAGTACAGATTTTGGTACCCATTTAACCAGCCTTCAAGAAGATCTGAAATATTGGAGAAAAACAAAAGGAGTGTGGTAACAATTACAGGGAGAAACGGAAGCAGACTATGGATAGATTCATCATGTTCAACAATGAGTCTCCGGCCAGAGCTGTTGGACGATACGCAGAAAGTGCAGCTCCTGAGCGGCATGGTGGTTGGTATTTTGCGCTAGGAGACGAAGGACTAAGGGGTCTTTCCTGCTAGCATTGGCCTACAATGTAGCCCCTGTGGGTTACCAGCTTACCTCTTGTGGGAGGAGACCCTTCTACCGGCGGAGCGGAGCGACATGCTGCTGTCGAGGAGGCTCGAGTGGTCTCATTATATAATCATGAGTTAGCGTTGAGACTAGTTAGTTCTTGTCCGGAATGCAATATACCAATTCTAATAGATTTTCTTGGATAATAGATAGGCCTGATCCCTGATGGTTCCTCTGCTCTGCTAGAGTGCCAGGGGAATGAATACTCGCTTGTGATTGCTTCTACATCTGTTGAGTGCTTGGTCTCGAGTTGAGCTGCATCGCTGAATCACATCCCAGGGCAAGATGATCTGATCTGGGTTTTCTTTTGTGCTGGTCCTTTCCTTTGGGTGGGTGTGTACAACGATGGTCAGCAGCAGTTTAGTCTTCAGTTCAGTCATGTTGGCTGTAGCCCAGCGTTGTATCAGAAAGGTAATATGCACTTCATTTGATTTACCACCTTTACTTAGTAGCCCTGCGTTGTACCATTCGTAGAGGCCCTGGATTACAATACATTTTAGGCTTTGCTCTGTTCTGGAGCAGAAGCAGGAACCAGTAGTCCAGGTACAAGTTGTTGTTTGGTTGTAATATTGGTGAAGGTGAAGAATTATCTGATATTTATACTTGAACTAAATCCACGACACTTTTTTTTTGAATCGGAGGGAGTATATATAAAAGGAAAGATTTTTGGCGTCTGAGTCGAGGAAAGGAACTGAATTAGATGCAGAACAGTGACCAGCTATGTATGTGGTCGCTCGGGAGTGTTTAATTACCGCCATATAATAAAACTCGGCTTAGGCTTCGCTGTTATATATATATATATATATATATATATATATATATATATATATAAAAATAAATATTCATGATTAACATGCAGTTTAGCGGTATATTTTTCTTCTTTTTCATCCTTTAATTGGTCCTTGTTCCTTTATTTCTGAATACTGTGATTTGGAATATAAAATGCGAATTTTTTTACTTCAGTTTCTTCTGATTTCATATGGTCTTTGGAATTGCACATTTGCCCACCAGATCAGTAGCTCAACCATACTACTATCTGCATCCAGCAGTTAAACAACACAGCACACAACACACAAGTGAGTGAAAAGTTGAAGAGTCTGGACGACATGCTAGCCATGAATGATTCAAAGATAAACATCAACAAACAACAATGCACTTGGAATAAAAGAGAGAAAAAATCAAGTGAAATTCTTTGCTTTGTTTTAGCAACAACTCGGAAACTAAACATGCAAAACAGAATGGTCACATATATGATCACGCAGCCTACACATGACATAATCAAACACACATGATAAACAGTTGCTGGATGATCTGCTCAATACATATTCCCTGCTCACATTTAGTTCTATAAGAGCTAAGAAAAACTAGTGTTGTACAGAAGGCTATATATACCCCTACCTCTAGGATGTCAAAGGGAGCCTGATATGAGTTCAAACTTGGGTGCCACTTTATCCAGCCTTCAGGAAGATCTGAAATATTAGGGAAAAACAAAAGCAGCATGGTAGCAATTACAGGGAGAAGCTGAAGCAGTGAATGGATGGAGTTGTCGTATTCAAAGAGGATGTCTTGTACCGGGTTTAGCCTGCTCTACGAAGAAAGGCCAATGAGTATCTCCTGCCCGCATTGGCCTGGGACGTAGCTGAGAAGCTAGTGGGCTACCACGTGTCGGAGGAGAACGTAACCCGTGGAGCCGAGCGGCATGTTGCTATTGGCTGGCTGGACTATGGAGTGGTGTTAGCATAATCTGGACTTAGTGTCGACTCTAGTTAGTTCTTACCAGGAATGGAGAGTCTAATAGCTATGCTAGTTAATTAAGTAGGGTACTGATTTTTGTGAGGAATTCGTTATTCAAAGTAGGACATGGCGTGTATCTTAGTTAGAGTGAGATATCTCCCTACGTCATGCACGCACGCACCACTTCTTTCCTGTGCGGTGGCATGCAGAAGCCCACACACGCTGCTTTGTATAGCACAAAGAGAGCAATGCCGTTTGAGCTCTTTTAAGATAGTTCCTCTTAATTAGTTGTATTCAATCTTAGCCGTCCGGTGATTACATGCATAGTTGGCCATGTAAATATTCTGAGTATAGAAAGTACTGGAAAAGAAAACAAATCTAAAAAGATTCATTTATGTTTCTCTTGTCTGGGTAGTACTTCCATATAAGTTATTTGTCGGCCTGTGGGCAGAAAGGGCGACCCAGCGAAAAAAATGGACTAGAGTGATCCGCATCGATTTCTGCTACATTGGTCGCTGCAACAGAATCTATTTTCTGCACCCTGCAACACTGCGCTAATCCGTGGATGCTATAGTACATGATCAGCTAAAATGCAGCTCACGGCGGTGCACAGTGCTACATTGCGAGCTACGGTGAGAATGTACAATGATGTGCTAAGGTGTGCTACACTGATGCGCTAGTGCGCTGACTTTCTCTTAGCACAGTAGAAAACAGGGCTTTGAAACGGGTCAGAATATTGCATTAGTTCCGGTCGTGTTACGAACCGGGACTAATGGGTGCATCAGTCCCGGTTCGAGCGGCCAGGGCGCCGGCCGGGGTTCGTCGGGAACCAGTCCCGGTTCGTTTGACCCCTTTAGTCCCGGTTCCAGACACGAACCGGGACTAAAGGGACTGGGCTAGGAGACCAGTCCCTTTAGTCCCGGTTCTGGCCACAAATCGGGACTAAAGATATGCCTATATATATATATATGCTCGCCCCTGCCCGCTCACTCCTCTGTTTTTTGGCCGGCCGGCGTGTGCGAGGTGTGTGCTGCTCTGCTCTCACCTCCTATGCACACGAGGTGTTTGATGAAATGCCCGAGCCACGCTTAAGCTTTCTCCTCTCCAAGCTCGACCTCCAAGCTCCATTCTCCCAAGATTTGTCTAGGTTTGGCGGTCCGTCACGTCCCGTCCCCGTCCTCACCGTCGTCGATCGCCCGCGCCGATCTCGTCGCCGGCACCACCGTGGTGAGCCTCTTGTTCTTATCTTCTTTTTAAAAGAAAAAAAAATCTTACTTGTATGATTTACATAGATACTTGTATAAATTTCTTACTTTTATTATTTTTTGTTATTATATAGTGCCATGGTCATGGTATGCGCCCACGTCGGCCCTCGTCCGGTCTATGATTCGGATGTGGTATATTATCTTTTATAACTATTTGTTTCATTTAGTCTTTATGACAATTGTGCCGACCAACGTGACATCGATGTGTTTATCTAGGAGGTATGTGAACCGGAAATTCCAACCGACCCTCTTGTCGAGAGGTTAAATTTAGCTGAAAAAAAAACGAGGATTTGAAAGAAAAATTGAAAAGAATTGAGGAGGAGAAGATGAAATTGGAGTTGCATGTTGCCGATGTCGTCGATGACCACAAGATCAAGATGGATGCAATGCGCTTGAAGATTAGAAAGATAAGAAAATATGTCATTGATAATGAGGCTTGGTATTATTATGCTGTTGGATCAATTGTTACCTTAGTTGCGATTATGATCGCATTTGTTGTTGCATTTAAATGTTTTACATAGTTGTATGTTAGTTTCAATTTATGTTTTAATTAGATGCTCTTGAGAGCTGTATGTTGTTCTATGAGAACTATGTATGAACTTTATGTATTTATTTTTTCAGTAATAACATTTGATCACTTCTCTATTAATGATGTTCTGTAATGGTTTTTGATACATTTAATTATATAATGCACGCAGATAAACCGGCAATGGATGTGAGTGAAATTATAATACCATGCCAACTTTCAACCATTTCAGAGTTCATTTGCAGTGCTTTTCAATTCAGGGTCATTTTAGCTCAAAATAAATCATGAAATGCATGAAAACTAGCAAATGAAGTCAGAAAAGGGTTGAAAATAGATGATGTAGTTTTGAATGGTGCATATTGAATGCAGAAAAAGTCTTGAGTTAAAATATGTTCAAAAAATTGAAATCCCTTTGTAATAGACGTGTTCTCCTCCGAAATCCTGATACTTCGAAAGAGATTGTCCAGTTTGTACACGAAGTGCATCCAGTTTTTCCGGTAACCCTCTCAACTTTTTAGCACATCCTATCTGGGTGAAATTATGATACCATGCCAACTTTCAACCATTTAAGAGTTCATTTGCACTACTTTTTAATTCAGGGTCATTTTAGCTCAAAATAAATCATGAAATGCATGAAAACTAGCAAATGAAGTCAGAAAAGGGATGAAAAGTGATGATGTGGCTTTGAATGGTGCATATTTAATGCAGAAAAAGTCTTGAGTTAAAATATGTTCAAAAAATTGAAATCCCTTTGTAATAGACGTCGTTTCGTCCGAAACCCTAATACTTCGAAAGAGATTGTCCAGTTTGTACACGAAGTGCATCCAGTTTTTCCGGTAACCCTCTCAAATTTTTAGCACATGCTTTGTGGGTGAAATTATGATACCATGCAAACTTTCAACCATTTCAGAGTTCATTTGCAGTGCTTTTCAATTCAGGGTCATTTTAGCTCAAAATAAATCATGAAATGCATGAAAACTAGCAAATGAAGTCAGAAAAGGGTTGAAACGTGATCATGTGGCTTTGAATGGTGCATATTGAATGCAGAAAAAGTCTTGAGTTAAAATATGCTCAAAAAATTGAAATCCCTTTGTAATAGACGTGTTTTCGTCCGAAACCCTGATACTTCGAAATAGATTGTCCAGTTTGTACACGAAGTGCATCCAGTTTTTCCGGTAACCCTCTCAACTTTTTAGCACATGCTATCTGGGTGAAATTATGATACCATGCCAACTTTCAACCATTTAAGAATTCATTTGCACTGTTTTTCAATTCAGGGTCATTTTAGCTCAAAATAAATCATGAAATGCATGAAAACTAGCAAATGAAGTCAGAAAAGGGTTGAAACGTGATGATGTGGCTTTGAATGGTGCATATTGAATGCAGAAAAAGTCTTGAGTTAAAATATGTTCAAAAAATTGAAATCCCTTTGTAATAGACGTGTTTTCGTCCGAAACCCTGATACTTCGAAAGAGATTGTCCAGTTTGTACACGAAGTGCATCCAGTTTTTCCGGTAACCCTCTCAACTTTTTAGCACAAGCTATCTGGGTGAAATTATGATACCATGCCAACTTTCAACCATTTAAGAGTTCATTTGCACTGCTTTTCAATTCAGGGTCATTTTAGCTCAAAATAAATCATGAAATGCATGAAAACTAGCAAATGAAGTCAGAAAAGGGATGAAAAGTGATGATGTGGCTTTGAATGGTCCATATTGAATGCAGAAAAAGTCTTCAGTTAAAATATGTTAAAAAATTGAAATCCCTTTGTAATAGACGTCGTTTCGTCCGAAACCCTAATACCTCGAAAGAGATTGTCCAGTTTGTACACGAAGTGCATCCAGTTTTTCCGGTAACCCTCTCAACTTTTTAGCACATGCTTTGTGGGTGAAATTATGATACCATGCAAACTTTCAACCATTTCAGAGTTCATTTGCAGTTACTTTTCAATTCAGGGTCATTTTAGCTCAAAATAAATCATGAAATGCATGAAAACTAGCAAATGAAGTCAGAAAAGGGTTGAAACATGATGATGTGGCTTTGAACGGTGCATATTGAATGCAGAAAAAGTCTTGAGTTAAAATATGTTCAAAAAATTGAAATCCCTTTGTAATAGACGTGTTTTCGTCCGAAACCCTGATACTTCGAAAGACATTTTCCAGTTTGTACACGAAGTGCATCCAGTTTTTCCGGTAACCCTCTCAACTTTTTAGCACATGCTATCTGGGTGAAATTATGATACCATGCCAACTTTCAACCATTTAAGAGTTCATTTGCACTGCTTTTCAATTCAGGGTCATTTTAGCTCAAAATAAATCATGAAATGCATGAAAACTAGCAAATGAAGTCAGAAAAGGGATGAAAAGTGATGATGTGGCTTTGAATGGTGCATATTGAATGCAGAAAAAGTCTTGAGTTAAAATATGTTCAAAAAATTGAAATCCCTTTGTAATAGACGTCGTTTCGTCCGAAACCCTAATACTTCGAAAGAGATTGTCCAGTTTGTACACGAAGTGCATCCAGTTTTTCCGGTAACCCTCTCAACTTTTTAGCACATGCTTTGTGGGTGAAATTATGATACCATGTAAACTTTCAACCATTTCAAAGTTCATTTGCAGTTGCTTTTCAATTCAGGGTCATTTTAGCTCAAAATAAATCATGAAATGCATGAAAACTAGCAAATGAAGTCAGAAAAGGGTTGAAACGTGATGATGTGGCTTTGAATGGTGCATATTGAATGCAGAAAAAGTCTTGAGTTAAAATATGTTCAAAAAATTACAAATCCCTTTGTAATAGACGTGTTTTCGTCCAAAACCCTGATACTTCGAAAGAGATTGTCCAGTTTGTACACGAAGTGCATCCAGTTTTTCCGGTAACCCTCTCAACTTTTTAGCACATGCTATCTGGGTGAAATTATGATACCATGCCAACTTTCAACCATTTAAGAGTTCATTTGCAGTGCTTTTCAATTCAGGGTCATTTTAGCTCAAAATAAATCATGAAATGCATGAAAACTAGCAAATGAAGTCAGAAAAGGGATGAAAAGTGATGATGTGGCTTTGAATGGTGCATATTGAATGCAGAAAAAGTCTTGAGTTAAAATATGTTCAAAAAATTGAAATCCCTTTGTAATAGACGTGTTTTCGTCCGAAACCCTGATACTTCGAAAGAGATTGTCCAGTTTGTACACGAAGTGCATCCAGTTTTTCCGGTAACCCTCTCAACTTTTTAGCACATGCTATGTGGGTGAAATTATGATACCATGCAAACTTTCAAGCATTTCAGAGTTCATTTGCAGTGCTTTTCAATTAAGGGTCATTTTAGGTCAAAATAAATCATGAAATGCATGAAAACTAGCAAATGAAGTCAGAAAAGGGTTGAAAAGTGATGATGTGGCTTTGAATGGTGCATATTGAATGCAGAAAAAGTCTTGAGTTAAAATATGTTCAAAAAATTGAAATCCCTTTGTAATAGACGTGTTTTCGTCCGATCAAAGTTATTTAACTTAGTATTATATAAAATTTATGCAACTAAAATTATCAAAGTTATTTTTGTTAAAAACTTTAATAGAAAAAAGAATATTTATAAAGTATTTTTTGTTAAGAACTTTTAATATTCAAAAAAATAACATAAAAAATAGCAAAAGTGAAAATAGATGCGCTTATAGAGAAAATTCAACCTAAATTCAAAGTGGCACTTTGTGGCACTTTGAATTTAGGTTGAATTTTCTCTACAAGCACATCTATTTTTACTTTGAATTTAGGATTTGAGAGGAACTTAACAAGGCAGAGAGGGCCGGGCTTCTAAACAGGTGCGAGCGCCTCTCGTTTGGCGAGGTGGGACTAAACTCCCACCACAGCCAGGACCAACCCTTTAGTCCCGGTTGGTGGATCCAACCGGAACTAATTCCCCCCTTTAGTCCCGGTTGGAGCCACCAACCGGGACTAAAGGGCTGGGCTTCCCGCCATTTCGGGCTGCCAAAAACTACCTTTAGTCCCGGTTGGTGGCTCTAACCGGGACTAAAGGGGGGGACTTTAGTCCCGGTTGGAACTACCAACCGGGACTAAAGGTTGCACTATATAAGCGGGACATGGAAAAGTTTCCAAATCCATCTGCTTTCCCTCTCCCCCGACGGCGCCGAAAACCACCTCGATGCAGCCAGGCTGCCGGATCTCGCCGTCGCCTCCCCGACGCCGTCGCCTCCCCGAGCCCGCTCACTCCTCGTCGCCGCCCCCGACGCCGTCCCCGTCGCCGCCCCCCGACGCCGTCGCCTCCCCGAGTCCGCTCTGGCCTCCTCCTCCTCCTAGGTGAGCCACCGGCCACACCGCCGTTCCCCTCCTCCTCCTAGCTATCCTCCCTCCCCCCCGCGGTTACCGTCGTGGCCCGCGTCCGTCGCCGGCCGAAGCAGTGGCGGTCAGCGGCGGATCCGGGGCTAGTTAGAAAATTAAGATGGCATTTTAAGTTAGTTAGGAAATTAAGATGACATTTTAAGTTGATTTGTTGATCTATGAGGAAGATGCTTCTTTATTTGCTAACTTACACATCACTAGGCTTTGTTATTAAAAATGTTATTGTTGTTAAATAAAATGATATTTGCTATAGCCACAATTTGTTTTCGTCGACGATGCCAATCCCGCATTTCTAAAAAAGCAAAACATTAAACGATAAGAAAATGTTCTCATAGGAATTTGTCTCGACGTCGACGATGCCTGGCCCGCATCCTCGTCGTCGTCGAGTCGGCGGCGACATCATGCTTGAGAGGCGCAATGTCCGGGACTGGGCTCCGCCGGGCTGACACTGGGAGGTGCTACCTTCCCAGGCTCGGAGCTTGGTGAGGAATCCTGGTCTTGTCGTCGACCCAGAGCTTCTTTGGTGGCGGTCGCGTGGGCCACTTTCGGTGCAGAGGCAGTGGGCCCCCACGGAGGTGGTACGTCGCCGTGTCAGGGAGGAGGACGAGCACGTCCGTCGCTACATGGCGGTGTTGGACTCCAGGTTCTCCAATACCTGGCAGGTTCTTCAGGGATCTCACCCGAGTTATGATCCGGTGATGGTTCCTTATCTTTGGGTGTCCACCGTCAGCGACTTAGAGACCGCTAGTGAACCGAGTTCACTGTCCTCCAGTTTGGACTCTAGGATATTCGATCTGTATTAGTGATCTTATATGATAATATTCGAGATGTATTAGTTAATATTTGATGATGCATTAACTGGATTAGTGATATTATATTCGAGTTCATTATAAATGTATTAGTGATATTATATACGAGTTCATTATAATTGTATTAGTGATATTATATTGTTATAATGCGTGTGTGACTTTCGGTCTGTCGTTGCTCCTTGTGTGACTTTCATGTGTGTTCTTGATGGAGGAATCCCGACTATTGTCGTCTGGGGCGCTTCCTCCTCTTCTCTTCTTGCGATATATACCTCGGTATAATGCGCAAGGAGAGAAGAGGGGGTGCGCCCATCACCGACGGTCGAACTATTAGTGTGAGAGAGTGTCCACCAATATATACACCACCATATCAGTGTGAGAGAGTGCGGACCAACACACCATGAGATATGAGAGTTATTTAAGGAAAGCCTCGACAGACCGAAACTAATAATTAATTTATATGTCATGTGCGTATGTTATTGCAATTAGGTCTATTTGGTCATGTGCATATGTTATTGCAGGGAACACCTCCTAGTGCCTGTATTTTGCGGGAAATGTCGTCGTCTGATGACGACCATAGGTGCCAAACATGCGAACAGTGTGGCGAAGATAAGGGTCTTTGCGACCGGCCTGGGCTGCGAGACGGCAGGTTCTTCACCATGAAGCTTTACGAGGACTTCGATATTTCTACGGTACGCAATGATGACAAGTGTTTTTTCATAATTAAGCATGACTTTTGTTTCTTTGCTTCAACGTGTAATTTCTATTTTATACAATTCCACTAGTTCATCCCCTGTCATGCAAGACGGTATTTCTTGGAGAGGCTCGGTTTCGAAGAGCACGAGAGTTTCGAGACGAGGAGAGCCAACCTGAGGACTAAACATGGTCACACATTTCTGGTCGAAGTAATGAATGCAGTTAATAACACAGAATTAGGGTGCTCAAATTGGGAAGCTCTTTGCAAGGCATATGGATTTCAGGAGGATATGGAAATAACCTTCGATCTTCGTCCTGAAGATCATATTGAAGGTAACATCGACATTTGGGTGGATGTCGATATGCTTCCTGTTTTACCTCCATGTGAGTTTATCAACCATGCATATTTGTCAAATAATTTGCATTCTACAATTAAAAATAGTTGGTGTTCATCCATACTAAATTTGTTAATTTTTAATTTACAGCTTATTTCGTTTCTTCGAGTGAAACACAGAAAATAATTGACACGACACACTACACTTATGGATCACATCTAACTTGGGAGGAGAAGGATGATCTTATCAACTTTGTTATTGCACTAGTGCAGAATCGGCCTATAGTGCCGGTTCGTAAGGGCCTTTAGTGCCGGTTCTCCAACCGGCACTAAAGGGTGGGGACTAAAGGCCACCCCCTTTAGTCCCGGTTCAACACGGCCCGGCACTAAAGGCCCACCACGTGGCACCTGCCGGCGCCGTGGGCTGGGGGACCTTTAGTCCCGGTTGGTAACACCAATCGGGACTAAAAGTATTTAATTCTTTTAATTTTGGTTTATTTTTCCTTTTAATCCTTTAGGGGTTTATGAATTAATTATGGTTTATTTTTCCTTTTAATTTTGTGTTTTCCATTTAATTATTTTTCATTTCAAACATATATTACGCTACTACATACTGTACACGTTGTGCATATATATATAAATAGAATTTCTCGTAGAACCGATCATATATATATATCATCAAATTTCTCGTACGACGACCATTCACATACATATATATATATATACAATTTGGTATATACAATTTCTCGTACAATTTGCGGATCATTACATATGCAGGCATTACTTCTTGATCTTGTAATGGTATTCTCCTTTGGGATCTATGACCTGGTCGACCAGAAATCCAGCTATTTCCTCTTGAATTGCTCGTACGCGAGCCGTTGGTAGGAGCTGGCCCCGCATCTCCGTCAGCTATAATCAGGAGATCAAGATGAATATATTAGTTGTGTGTATATATATTAGCTAGATCATGATAAAAAATTATGGATAGTGTTCTGGCAAACGTACCCAAAGATTTCTTTCGTTTATGCTCCTTTCAGACGTGATCATGCGAATGTTCTCGCAAACGTAGTATGCGCATAAACTATTCCCTTGCTCCTGCTTCATGCACTTTACGAGAATAATATTCAATCAGGTAATAATTAATGAAGCATGATAATGGTATTGAAACTAGAATTAAAGAGATGCACGGACGTAGCTAGCTAGTACTACTTAATTACCTTGGGTCGCACCCATGTCAGCTTTTGTTCCCAGTCGCCTGGGACCTGTTTGACGAACTTGGCCCAAGCCCTGCCCGCCGACAAAGAAAATGAATAAAGGAGTTATTAACTAGTTGATATTAGGAAATGAAGTAAAGAGGCCGACATAGTGCGATAATGATTGAAATTACCTGTCGACCATCCCCCTCACGGTTGCGTATTCGGATGGATTCTTATATAGTGAGTCCAGTACTTCAACTTTTCCCTTGTCAACTTCAATGATTAACAAGATCCAGTGGTAACTGCATGCGCACACGTTTTGTATAAATAAGCGGGCACGTGCATAACTCATCAACTACACTTATTAACATCTAGTAATTAAGCAAAAAATAGAATTTGTAGTACAAGATATAGTAACACTCACCCGAAGGTGTAAGGAAGTAGTATTTCTGGTTGGGTGTTTAGTTGCTTCAAAAACTCTAGCAGGAATCTCTCTGTGTCTTTTCTCGAATATTGATCTTCCCATATCGCCTGATTAACCGTATTTGGGTCAATGAACCCAATGCCATAGCGTCCAGCTTTTTTCATTTCATACATCTTCATTCTGCATAATACCACAGAAAAGAATATAGTGAGGATAATTACAGGTAATGAACGAGAGCACAGCTAACTAGCTAGAGACTTAAATTACAGAAAGAAATCACTTACAGACAATAGCAACTGACGATAGATTTGTCGAGTGCGTCTTGATTGAATAACTGAAACAACTCTGAATATTGAATCCACACATCTTTTTTATGGAAGTAATGCTTTCTCTTGACTTTCACCATGAGGGACTCTTCATTGGTATTTGCTGTTTCTTGCATGTACCACGTATGCAAATCATACATTCTCGTTGGTAGAAGCTTGACATCGTCAGGCTTGACCAGAGGTTTGCCGCGGACATATTGGTATTTTACTTCCTCCTCTGTAATCCCGGGGATTTCCTCAAGGCCTAGGAGTTGTTCAACAGTGACACCGGCCTCTTTAGCCTGCCTTTTATGATCTTCGGTTATTACCAGCCGATCGGCGGTACTCATAGGTGTTTGTACAATGAGCGGGGGGGGTCGATTGCACTGCCTGTTCTCCCAGCTGGGGAACAGTTTTCCCGCTTTTTTTGCCAACTTCTTGGCTCGAGCTCGAGCTCGACTCCTTTAGTCCTGCCAAATATGACTTCTTGATAGACCGCACATAGTCGGAGTCCTTCTGATTGTCAGCCGGTCGAGCCATATCAATAAAGTGTTGTGAGACATGCTCAGGTACTTTCTCCTTTGGCGGCGGGGGCGGTTTCGGTCCAAAATGGGCCTTCACTTTGGCATCCACTGCGATGTCGAGTTCCTCAGGAGTCAGGTGGTAAGGAAACTTCGGAAGAGGCTTGAGGTTTGGACCATATTTGAATTTCTTGCCTGTTGTACCGCTAACCGTCGTAGCTGCGGCCTCTCTCTTCCGCTGTTGCTTAGGCTGACGCGGTGCCGGACTTGGAGGAGGAGGAGTTGGCTGACGCCGTGCCGGACTTGGAGGAGGAGTCGGCTGACGCGGTGCCGGCAGACTTGGAGGAGGAGGAGTTGGCTGACGCCGTGCTGGACTTGGAGGAGGAGTCGGCTGACGCGGTGCCGGACTTGGAGGAGGAGGAGTCGACTGACGCGGCGGCGGACTTGGAGGAGGAGGAGTCGGTGGCCTTGGAAAGACGATGCAATCCTTTTTCCATAGAATGATACGATGTATGGCCTCTCCTAGTGTTCTCTCCTCGTCACCTCCAAGAATGTCAAGTTGTAGCTCATGATATCCTGACATCACTTCATCAACCCCGACACGAGCATAGCCAGCTGGAATGGGATTGCAATGGAAGGTTGCTTCAGGGGGATTTGCTAAAGCATAGCCGTCCGCCACCTTCATGGATAAGTTCTTCACTTTCATGTGTAGCTCACAGTTAGTCCTGTCTTTGATATCATCCACAGGGTAGCTAGCTAGCAATGCATTATCGATATCGGCCGGGGCGGAACCCACGCTGCTTCTCGGCATAGATGGGACGGTGCTATCCAATGCTGGATCGATCTGCTCATGCTGCCGCTGAGACGCCCTTTCCTGGCTGAGTGAGTCGATCTGCTCCTGCTGCCGCCTGACAAATCGTTCCAACTCCAGGTGCTTTGATTCTAGGCCTTCAAGGCGGAGTGCTTCCTCCTTCTTCTTCTTCTCCTCCTGCATCTTCTTTCTCGCACGGCTTCTATAGTCGTCATTCCAATCCGCAAACCCCTCAAACCACGGAACAACGCCTTTGCCTCGTGTTCTTCCCGGGTGTTCAGGATTCTTCAGGGCGCGCGTAAGCTCGTCGTTCTCTCTGTTGGGCGTGAACACTCCCGTTCGAGCTTCTTCTATTGCAATAAGTATTTCGTCTGTCGCTTCTTTAAGACTTGCCTTCACCATAACCAGCCCTGTCTCTGGGTCCAACTTCCCCCCATGCGCATAAAACCATGTCCTGCACCTGGGGGGCCATGTCAATGTAACTGGATTGACCCCTGCACTAATCATCTTTTGCTCAGATTGATCCCACTTAGGTAGGGCCACCTGGTAGCCACCTGGCCCCAGAGTATGGTGCCACTTCTTTTTCGCAGCATTAATCTTGTTTTTTCTCGACCGTTCCTTAGCTTCTTCCGATTCCTTGAACTTCACGAAATCGTCCCAGTGATCTTTTGCCTTCACCAGTGCTCCCGTGAATTCTGGAGTCTTCTTTTTTGATTTGACGTACTTAGTCCATGCATTTTTCTTGAAGGTGTTGAATGCGATCGCCATCTTTTTAAGAGCATAGTTTCTGACTTTCTTCAGATCTGCATCTGTCAAATAATTTGGTAGGGTGAAATGTTCCATGAGCGATGTCCAAAGCACATCTTTTGCTCTTTTGTCGACAAAAGTAACTCCTGCTCGATCTCCCTTTGCTGGCTTTTTCCATTCTTGAACGGAGATCGGGATTTGGTCCCTGACAATAACTCCGCATTGATTCTTGAACTTGGTCGCATTTTTCCTAGGTTCAAGCGGTTCGCCAGTTGATGTTTTGATGGAATCGATGTTGAACTTTACGCCAGCATCCAACTTTTTGGCCGGGCCTCGAACTACCCTATCGCTTGTAGAAGATTTGCTCGATCCGGAGGCCTAAAAGAAGAAAGATCGATTCGTTAATACATACAAATCAATTAAGACATGTAATGATCACCGGATGGCTTATATAATAAATATACCTCGCCGGTCTTTGTTATTTGAAGAACATTTTCTTCGTCAACATCGTTGTCGTCGCCTTCATCTATTCGTTCGTCTTCATCAAATATCATACAACCCTCACCGGAATTATTCAGATATTGCGAGCCGTCATCATCTTCAGGTTCATGCTCTGGGCTCGGGGGGGAGCGTATGATGTCGAACAGAGCCTCTTCTCCTTCTCTGCCGGTATTGTCCATAGCTTTTATTTAACTAATCCAGAAGAAAGATAAAACAATTTAGTATTCAAATTAGAATGCATGCAATCAATAAGGAAAAACTGAATCATAGTACATAATATGCATCTCGAATAATTCATATAATATGCATCATCGAATATAATCTCGAATAAATCATCTCGAATATTATCGAATATAATCTCGAATACATCTCGAGTATTATCACTAGCTAATACAGATCGAATATTATCGAAGAATCTAGTTCACTCGCGGTTCCTGAGGCGCGGACGGTGGACACCCAAAGAGAAGGAACCATCACAGGATCATAGCTCGGGTGAGATCCCTGAAGAACCTGCCAGGTATTGGAGAACCTGACGTCCAACGCATCCATGTAGCGACGGACGTGCTCGTCCTCCTCCCTGACACGGTGACGTACCAACTCCGGCGGGGCCGGCTGCCTCCGCACCGAAAGTGGCCCACGCGAACACCACCAAAGAAGCTCCGGGTGGACGACGGGACCCGAGGCCGGGTTCCTCACCAAGCTGCGCGCCCCTGAAGGTAGCACCTCCCAGTGCCAGCCCGGCGGAGCCCAGTCCCGAACGTTGCCCCTCTGAAGCAGGACGTCATCGCGAACGAGTCGACGACGAGGATGCGGGCCGGGCATCGTTGACTCCGAGAAGAAATTCTATGCAAATTTAACATTTTAAAATGCTTGATTGTGATTTCTTATATACGAGGAACCTTCAGAATCATAACGGATTCTCTTAACCTTTAAGGGATTTAACAAAATGGCGTCATTGTGGATGTGCAGAAAATGGCCCATATTTTTCCTGATATCATCTACCCTTCTATATGTCACGTTGTCTAGCTAGTGTCAAAGGAAGAAAACCATGGCTTCATCATTAGCCGGAAGTAACAGGCGCATGATGGTACTAAGCTGTCCAAAGTTGTTTTGGAATGGAGTCCCGGATAGGATAATTAGCTTTTTGGTACGAAGTTCAGCAAGAGCCTTCCGAATATCGCTATTTGGAAGGCCTTTGCTGAACTTCGTACCAAAAAAACTAATTATTCTATCAAGAACTCCGTTCCAAAACAACTTTGAAAAGCTTCGTACCATCATGCGCCTGTTACTTCCGGCTAATGATGATGCCATGGTTTTCTTGAATCCTTTTGACACTAGCTAGACAAAACGTGACACATAAAAGGGTAGATGCATGAGATCAGAAAAAAATGGATCAACTTGTGCACATCCATAATGGGGGCATTCTTGATAAATCCCTTAAAAGACTAATTGCAAATCTAACATTCATCTAACATTTCTATAGCTAAAAGTATAAAAAACTATCATTTCATCTAACATTTCATCTAAAAGTATAAAAAATGTCAAAGTTCCTCAAATGTCAAAATTCCTCAAATGTCAAAATTCCTCAAAATTTCTATACATACATTATACTAATTAATATCTCAAAATTTCTATACGTACATTATACTAATTAATTCCTCAAATGTCAAAATTCCTCAACTTTTTTCTATACATCTAATCATCTAGTGAAAAAAAAATGTCAAAATTCTTCTGAAAAATGTCAAAATTGCTATACATATATACTAAAACATAAAAAATACATATAAATCATCTAACTTAAGAAAATGTGTGTGTGTGTGTGTTCATGCATGTGTGTGTGTGTGGGGGGGGGGGGGGCTCGGGGAGGGGCGGCCATGGCGGCAGGGGGCGAGGGAGAGGGGGGAGGGAGGAAAGGAGCTCACAGCGGCGCGACGGCGAGGCGAGGCGAGTCGGGGGCGACGACGGCGTCGGGGCAGGCGGCGCAGCGAGGAGCTCGGGGAGGAGCGGGCGCGGGCGGCGTTGGGGATTGGCGAGGAGGGCGCGTCCGGCGTCGGGGATCGGCGTGGAGGCACGGGCGGCCGGCGTTGGGGGAGGCGACGAGCTTCAGCATCGGGGGAAGCGAGACGGCGTCTGGGCAGGCCCGTACGGCAGCAGCCTGGCGGTGCGGCGATCTCCTGGCGGCGTGGTCGAAGAAGCAGAGAACGAACCGTGAAAAAATTTCAAGTGTTGTATATATATATGCGGAGACCTTTAGTCGCGGTTGGAGCCACCAATTGCGACTAAAGATTATTTTCGCCAGTCCAAGCGGTGGGAAGCGCAGACCTTTAGTCGCGGTTGGTGGCTCCAACCGCGACTAAAGGGGGCCTTTAGTCGCGGTTGGAGCCACCAACCGCGACTAAAGGTCTGGCTTCCCGTGTCGAATGTTTAGTCCCACCTCGCTAGTTGAGAGGAGCTCGCACCAGTTTATAAGCCCCGCCGCGGCTAACGTGTCGAGCTCCTCTCTAATGCAGGCCTTCTGGGCCTACCGCACTTGTGCTGCCCTGTTGGGCCTGCATCCTGGCTCAATACGCCATGGCGGCCCAGTAGGCGGCCTTTTTTTTTATTTACTTTTCAGTTTTTTTAAATTTCTGTTTTATTTATTTTCTTTTGTTTCTGAGTTTTTTTTGCTTTATTTAGAGTTAATGAGTGAATCTTTTTGCGTTAGGTCAAAAAATTTATAAACTTTCTGTTAGTGGCAGTAGTTTTCAAATTTGAATTGTTTAAATTCGAATTATTTGAAATTTGTGTGAATCACTAGTTTGTGAATAACTTTACTTTAAAAATAGATTTTGCAGTGATTCTTAGGTTATTTAAAAAATGAAATGCCTTTGTAACAGACGAGTTTTTGTCTGAAACCCTGATACTTCGAAAGAGATTGTCCATTTTGTACACGAAGTGGATCCAGTTTTTGCCGTAACCCTCTCATCTTTTTAGCACATGCTATGTGGGTGAAATGATGATACAATGCCAACTTTCAACCTTTTCAGAGTTCATTTGTAGTGCTTTTCAATTTCAGGGTCATTTAGCTCAAAAAAATCAGTAAATGCATGAAAAATAGCAAATGAAGTCAGAAAGGGTTGAAAATTGATGACGTGACTTTGAATGGTGCATACTGAACACACAAAAAGTCTCGAGTTGAAATAAGTTTAAAAAAATGAAATGCCTTTGTAACAGACGAGTTTTCATTTGAAATCCTGATATTTCGAAAGAGATTGTCCATTTTGTACACGAAGTGCATCCAGTTTTTGCCGTAACCCTCTCAACTTTTTAGCACATGCTATGTGGGTGAAATGATGATACCATGCCAACTTTCAACATTTTCAGAGTTCATTTGTAGTGTTTTTCAATTTCAGGGTCATTTTGCTCAAAAAAATCAGTAAATGCATGAAAAATAGCAAATGAAGTCAGAAAGGGTTGAAAATTGATGACGTGGCTTCGAATGGTGCATACTGAACACAAAAAAAGTCTGGAATTGAAATAAGTTTAAAAAAATGAAATGCCTTAGTAACAGACGAGTTTTCGTCTGAAACCCTGATACTTCGAAAGAGATTGTCCATTTTGTACCCGAAGTGCATCTTGTTTTTGCCGTAACCCTCTCAAATGCCAAAACACATAAGTACACTACTATTACAAAGATTCCCTCCGGTTTGTCCGATGTGGGACTTTCCAGATATATAAGTCCGGAAACTAACTAGAGAAGCCGGTCACATCCCAGAGTGGGATCTTTGGGTATAAAACTTTTTCTTCGCGTGTGTCCCTTTGCGTCGTAACCATGGACAATCTTCATCGTTTAACTTGATGCTCGGGTCAACATTCACTCTGAAGGGAGCAATTTCATGAAACTTTTCATAATCTTCTGACATGTCTGTCTTGTCCTCCACTCCCACGATGTTTCTTTTCCCTGAAAGAACTATGTGGCGCTTTGGCTCATCGTATGATGTATTCGCTTCCTTATCTTTTCTTTTTCTTGGCTTGGTAGACATGTCCTTCACATAGAAAACCTGCGCCACATCATTGGCTAGGACGAATGGTTCGTTTGCGTACCCAAGATTGTTGAGATCCACTGTTGTCATTCCGTACTGCGGGTCTTCCTTTACCCCGCCTCCTGTCAGATTGACCCATTTGCACCGAAACAAAGGGACCTTCAAACCAAGTCCATAGTCAAGTTCCCATATCTCCTCTATGTAACCATAATATGTGTCCTTTGGCCTATTGGTGTTTGCTGCATCAAAGCGGACACCACTGTTTTGGTTGGCGCTCTTTTTATCTTGGGCGATCGTGTAAAATGTATTCCCATTTATCTCGTACCCTTTGAAAGTCAATATAGTCGAAGATGGTAACTTGGACAACAAGTACAGGTCATCTGCAACAGTGTCGTCATGCATGAGACGTGTCTGCAACCAACCGGCGAAAGTCACCGTTTGTTCATGTGTAATCCAGTCGTCAGACTGCTCCGGGTGTTTGGAGCGTAGAATATTCTTGTGTTGCTCGATATACGGAGCCACCAAGGCGGAACTTTGTAGAACTGTGTAGTGTGCTTGCGCCAAAGAATGCCCGTCCCGGCATATTACTGAATTCTTTCCTAGTGTGCCTTTTCCACCCAGTCTGCCCTCATGCCGCGATTCAGGAACACCAATCGGCTTAATGTCAGGAATAAAGTCAACACAAAACTCAATGACCTCCTCTGTTTCATGGTCCTTGGAGATGCTTCCTTCTGGCCTAGCACGATTATGAACATATTGCTTTAAGACTCCCATGAACCTCTCAAAGGGGAACATATTGTGCAGAAATACAAGACCCAGAATGGCAATCTCCTCGACTAGGTGAACTAGGACGTGCGTCATGATATTGAAGAAGGATGGTGGGAACACCAACTCGAAACTGACAAGACATTGCACCAAATCATTCTCTAACCTTGGTAGGATTTCTGGATCGATTACCTTCTGAGAGATTGCATTGAGGAATGCACATAGCTTCACAATGGCTAATCGAACGTTTTCCGGTAGAAGCCCCCTCAATGCAATCGGAAGCAGTTGCGTCATAATCACGTGGAAGTCATGAGACTTTAGGTTCTGGAACTTTTTCTCTGCCATATTTATTATTCCCTTTATATTCGACGAGAAGCCAGACGGGACCTTCATACTGAGCAGGCATTCGAAGAAGATTTCCTTCTCTTCTTTGGTAAGAGCGTAGCTGGCATTACCCTGAAACAGCTTTGGATCCATGACGTCTTCTCCGTGCATACATTGCTGGTCCTCCCGTGCCTCCGGTGTATCTTTTGTCTTCCCATACACGCCCAAGAAGCCTAGCAGGTTCACGCAAAGATTCTTCGTCACGTGCATCACGTCGATTGCAGAGCGGACCTCTAGGTCTTTCCAATAGGGTAGGTCCCAAAATATAGATTTCTTCTTCCACATGGGTGCGCGTCCGTCAGCGTCATTCGGAATAGATTGTCCGCCATGACCCTTTCCAAAGATTACTTTTAAATCCTTGACCATATCAAGTATATCATCACCAGTACGGTGGCGAGGCTTCTTCCGGTGATCTGCCTCACCTTTGAAATGCTTGCCTTTCTTTCTTACGGGATGCCTGCTCTGAAGAAATCGACGATGCCCCAGGTACACATTCTTCTAACATTTATCCAAATATATACTCTCAGTATCATCTAAACAGTGCGTGCATGCGTGGTATCCCTTGTTTGTCTGTCCTGAAAGGTTACTGAGAGCAGGCCAATCGTTGATGGTTACAAACAGCAACGCATGTAGGTCAAATTCCTCCTGTTCTTTCTCATCCCACGCACGTACACCTTTTCCATTCCACAGATGTAAAAGTTCTTCAACTAATGGCCTTAGGTACACATCAATGTCGTTGCCGGGTTGCTTGGGGCCTTGGATGAGCACTGGCATCATAATGAACTTCCGCTTCATGCACAACCAAGGAGGAAGGTTATAGATACATAGAGTCACAGGCCATGTGCTATGATTGCTGTTCTGCTCCCCAAAAGGATTAATGCCATCTGCAATTAAACCAAACCATACGTTCCTTGCATCCTTTGCAAAGTCCTTCCACTTTCTCTCGATTTTTCTCCACTGCGATCCGTCAGCGGGTACTCTCAACTTCCCGTCTTTCTTACGGTCTTCGTTGTGCCATCGCATCAACTTGGCATGCTCTTTGTTTTGGAACAAACGTTTCAACCATGGTATTATAGGAGCATACCACATCACCTTGGCAGGAATCTTCTTCCTGGGGCGCTCGCCCTCAATGAGGGAGTCCTGGACTAAGGGGTCCTCGGGAGGCCGGCCTATGTCTTATGGGCCGGACTGTATGGGCCACTTGCCGAATACTAGAAGAGTTGAAGACCTCCTCCCCAAGAAGGAAGCTTCGGGAATCGTGGATTGTCCTCCACGTTTGGAGTAGCAAATAGGCATGTTTACCCCTTCGACGTGTAACCGACCATGTGTAAACCCTAGGGACCCCGGCGTCTATATAAGCTAGAGGGTTTTAGGGTGTAGAAGGAGAGAACTCATCTAGGGTTTTAGTCATACGATCTCGTGGTAGATCAACTCTGTAATCTCCATACACTCAATATAATCAAGCAGGACGTAGGGTATTACCTCCATAGGAGGGCCCGAACCTGGGTAAAACCTTGTCCCCTTTGTCTCCTGTTACCATCGATCCAAGTATCACAGTTCGGGAGCCCCTACCCGAGATCCGCCGGTTTTGACACCGACATTGGTGCTTTCATTGAGAGGACCGCTGTGATCACCAGAAGGAATCGATGGCTCACCTAGTCGTCAACGACGAGGTCTGCAACACGGGTACTTTTGTCCCCGGACAGATCTTCGCCTTCGGCAGCATAGTGCCGCACGCCGACCACACCGGCCATCTAGGTCGCGTCGGAAGCTTCGCCCCTGATCAAGAGGTCAGATTCGGGAACTTAGAGTTCTCCGTAGACTCTCGAGGCGATCTATCACTGTCTGGGCTCGCGGTCTCGCCCGCCATGCCCGAAGGCTCTGAGGCTTTAACCCCAGACCCACTATTCGGCCCCTCCCTTGGGATCAACCCCGTCGAGGGCCCGACGTCCAGTCCGGATCCGGTCATAGCGCCCGATCCCCGGACGCTAGTTCTTGCCGAACACTCCCCCCCGCACGGACGCATCGGAGGTTCACCCCGGAAACCCTGTGCAGGCCGACCGGACCGAGCTCTCGATACTCAATGAGGCTCTGGACCGGATCTCGTCGATGAAGATCACCGACGATCCAACTCCGATCTGTTCTCAGACCGGATTTCAGACGGGTCAAGACAAATTTTTCGTCCCACCCACCACCCACTTCATAGCCACTGTCGAGGATTTAACCGACATGCTTGACTATGCTTCCGAGGAAGCAGAGCATATGGATGAGGAGGATAACGCCCTCACCCCCGCTAAGACCGGGCAGTGGACTGCCACCTCGACATACGACGTCTACATGGTGGATACCCCGAAAGACAGCGGTGATAAATCGGATGAAGCGCCGTCAAGACGTCGAAGGCCACCTAAACGGTCAAAAGGGAAAAAGGGGCGAAAATCTACCGATGGCACTTGGGATGGTGATACCCCGGAAGACATCGGCGGCCCCAAAATCCCCGAACACCCGTTAGAGGGTCAGGAGAGACCCGAAGACCGTCGTGACCCAGATGATCCAGATGATCCCGAGGACGACGACTACCTCCGCTCTATCGAGGGGGAGGATAAAGCAGACGCCGATGACTTTGCCATCCCCAACAATCCTGCTGACCAGGAACTGTTCAGACAACAGCTCATATCCACGGCTCGAAGCCTGAAAGTAAAAGAGCGGCAGCTCAAAGCCGAATAGGACGACCTCAACGACCGATGGACGAGAGTCCTCTCAGCCAAGGAAGAATACGGCACCGGTCTATCGGACCAGCCTGAGAGCTATCCTCGCCGACGGCTGCTGCCACAATTCGACGACGAGCTCACTAATACGCCGTCACCCAAGCATACCCCATATGACAAGCCAGACCGCCCCCCTCGAGGACGAGACCGGACGGCTGATGATACCGCCTATAGGCCGACGATACCCCATCGACGGGGAAAGGAGCCATTAGAGCCCGATGACAGGTTCGACCTGCGACACGACCTGGACTATAGTGCAGGCCGCACGCGATCCATTTACGGATCCAGAGGATACTCACCCGATAGACGGGACGGGTACCGGCCTCGGTTCAACTGCGACAATCAAGATCGGGAACAACACCGAACTAGGGCAGACACCGGTCATCGGCGCACCATAGCTCAGGTTAGAGGAGCTGCACACCCACTGTGCTTCACAGATGAGGTAATGCGGCATCCATTCCCGGAAGGGTTTAAGCCCGTAAACATAGAGCAATACGATGGGACAACTGACCCAACAGTATGGATAGAGGATTTCCTCCTCCACATTCACATGGCACAGGGAGATGACCTCCACGCCATCAAGTACTTACCCCTGAAGCTCAAGGGGCCAGCTCGGCACTGGTTAAATAGCCTCCCCGAAAACTCCATCGGGTGTTGGGAGGACCTAGAAGAGGCATTCCGATCTAACTTCCAGGGCACTTATGTTCGGCCACCATACTCATCCGATCTCAGCAACATCGTTCAGAAGCCCGGAGAGTCCGCGCGGCTATTCTGGAACCGTTTCCTGACCAAGAAGAACCTGATCGTAGACTGTCCAGATGCCGAAGCTATAGCCTCCTTCAGGCATAATATTCGGGATGAATGGCTGGCCCGACAGCTCGGCCAGGACAAACCAAGAACAATGTCCGCCCTCACGTCACTCATGACCCGCTATTGCGCGGGCGAGGATAACTGGCTCGCTCGACGTAGCCATAACGCCGAAGACCCCGGAACCTCTGAAGTTCGGGATGGGAACGAGAAACCGAAACGCAACAAGAACAAGCGCCGGCACAATAATAGTGATGCCGATGATACGACCGTCAACGCCGGCTTCCGCAATTCCCGCTTTGGGCAGCGGAAGAAGCCTCCTAAAGGCAAACACGACTGACCCACCCCGCTGGACAAAATTCTGGAGAGACCTTGCCAGATCCATGGCACTCAGGAGAAGCCCGCCAATCACACCAACCGTAACTGTTGGGTCTTCAAGCAGGCCGGCAAACTCGCAACTGAGGACCAAGGCAAGAGCCCACGCAGCGAGGATGAGGATGAGCCTCGTGGTCCGATCGGTGGCGGTCAAAAGAAATTCCCTCCAGAGGTAAAAACAGTAAACATGATCTACGCCACTCACATACCCAAAAAGGAGAGGAAACGCGCCCTTCGAGACGTCTACGCCATAGAGCCGGTAGCCCCGAAGTATAACCCATGGTCGGCATATCCGATCACTTTTGATCGGCGCGACCATCCGACCAGTATCCGTCACGGGGGTTCGGCCGCACTCGTCCTAGACCCGATCATAGATGGGTACCACCTTACTAAAGTCCTCATGGACGGTGGAAGTAGCCTTAACCTGATTTACTCAGATACGGTGAAAAAGATGGGCATAGATCCTTCGAGGATCAAGCCCAGCAACACTACCTTCAAAGGAGTGATCCCAGGCGTTGAAGCCCGGTGCACAGGCTCTGTAAGCCTGGAGGTTGTGTTCGGCTCGCCCGACAACTTCCGAAGCGAGGATTTGATCTTCGACATCATACCTTTTCGCAGCGGCTATCACGCCCTGCTCGGCCGTACAGCGTTCGCTCGCTTTAACGCCGTCCCGCACTACGCATACCTCAAGCTCAAGATGCCCGGCCCTAGGGGGGTCATTACTGTAAACGGCAACACAGAGCGCTCCCTCCGAACTGAGGAACATGCGTTGGCCCTGGCGGCCGAATTCCACTACACCGATGATTGCCAATCGCCGACATCTGTCGTCAAGGCACCCAAGGCTGGGAAAAAAGCTCGGTCTCAATCGGAGGTACCAGAACCTTCCACTCCCTGTAAATAGGGACTCGCCCCCCATCGCACGGCCCTATTACCGGCAAAGTACGTGCCGAAGAGGCACAACTTTGCGCTTAAAATTCCATGGGCAGCGGTGGGGACAAACTATTACAGGGTAGGTGTTCGGCTGGACCGAACTGTTACCGTCAACACGTCTCCGGACACTCTACAGGTACCATAAAGTGCCTGCCACAAGGCGTCAAGCTCATCTATACCCCGGCAACTTCTCAAGACCCTTTCTTCCAGGTCCGTTAGCCAAACTAACAAAGCCCATAAAGGCATACACCTCCTTAGGAGATGCAGGAGCAGATAAGCGACATGGCACATCAAGGACGTCAGGTCATCTATCGAAGGCCCTTGGTACAACCTCTCCTGTAAAATTTATATTTCATTTATCAAATACCTGTAAACAGTTGCATCGGCAATTTGAATAATAAGAGTTGTTGAGTAAAATACAGATATATCATTTTTTCTTTGCTGTCCCTTTTCGGAACACTTTCTGTTTTCTTCCTCTTCTTGCGAACCTGTTTTGGTATATTGTATGATGCAACCGGCTAATAGACCGGGGGCTCAACTTTAAAAATCGCCCTAATCACAATTTCTTTAAGTGTTCGGCATCTTGGAATTCCGCTTTATATGCATTGGTTCCGAACTATGTCTTGGGTCAATAGTTGGGTTGCCCGGCTCCTGTGCTTGCCCCTTTATGTTCCGCTCGTTCGGCTAAAAGGGCAAAGGGAGCACCGCTGCGATTGTGCTTCCAGCTAGCCTGGTCAAGCGCCTCAGCGGAGAAAGCCGAAAACTGACTGTCATGGTATGCGCGAACCGGTCTGCGAATCCGAGCTTAACTAAGTCTCGTCACAGGTTATTCCGTGTCATACGACGGGTTTGGTGTTCGCACAAACTAGTGATATAGGCTTTGGCCACGGTTCATCCGCACATCACGAACGCCTGGGGGCTAGTCATCAGCCCCCGCACTCCTTTCTCGCGCCCCTACGGCTAAGTGAAAGCAATAAAGCATTTTGGTCCGATTGCCTCGTCCGCCCCACACTACCGCCTTCGGGCGTCGATAGTTCGGCTAAGGGTTACAGTGCGGTTGGTAGAGACACCTCGTGTAGTATCTGCACGGGGGCTGAAGCCGACGACTCGCAGCTTTCAGTGTTACCGGCCACACAGGAGTTATAAAGGATGCAAACACATACAAGACATGATAAACCATGCAACTTTATATATACAAACGCGTTCAAGGGTCTTCGGACATACTACACAAGCGTTTACTCATACACAGTATCTCTCGTACACTGTGATTCTATGGCCCGAGCACCCTCCATAACTTCGGAGAAGTATAGCTCGGGGCGCCTATGACCCTTTCCAGGAGGCGGAGGAGCTGTAGCTACCTTCAATGGATCTAGCCCTGGCCAGTGCACCTTGGCCCTCGCAAAGGTCATCCTTGCTCCTTCGATGCAGGAAGACCACCTCAATGCGTCAATCCGAGGAGTGGCGTCGCTCAGCTTCCGCACCAGGCCGAAGTAACTGCCCGGCAATGGCTCGTTGGGCCACAGCCGGATCCAGAGATCCTTCAGGGCCGGTTCCGCCATCCGATGTAGCTCCGTCAGCTGCTTCAGCTGCTCCACAAGGAGAGGAGAACGCTCGGGGGCTTCGAATTGCGCCCAGAATAGACGAGCTTCATCTTCTTCTCCCCGCGAAGCATAGAACTGCTTCGCGTCCGCTAAGCCCTTCTGGAGGTCCGAGCAGGTGCCTGAGGAACGCCATACCTGGTTAAGCAACTCGAACTTGCTGTCCCCGAAGATACACTGCAAGGAATACGGCTTACCATCCATGATAGCTTTGGTTTGGCGGAGCTCCTCTTCAAATGAACGCCTCTCCACCCGCTCCTTTTGGAGATCAGTTTTCAGGGTGGATAGTTCGGCGGCTTGTTCTTTCCCTTTCAGCTCAAGAACCTCGCACTTCTTGCTGGCGTCCTTGAGCTCCTGTTGAATCTCTTCTACCCGAGCCTCATGCTTGTCGCTGGTGGCTCTCAGGGCGGATAGAGCGGTGGCCGCTTCTTTGGCCGCCGACTTCTCAACCAAAGCTTCTTGCTTCGCTTTCTCAAGCTCGGCTTTGAGCTTCTCTATCTCTTTCGCCGAGGCTGCGTAAGTATCGACTTATGTTCAGAAACCGTGTTGATAGAGCGGTAAAAAAGAGTTTCGATACTCTAATTTCGGCTTACCTTGCGCCTCGTCGAATCTCTTGTTTAGAGCATCAAGCTCGTCTTCGGAGCTCTTGAGCTTTCGATTCAGCTCCTCTAGCTCGGCGGCGTTAGTAGCCGCTGCTGTCGACGAAGCCTGTATCACAGAGTTATATAACCATTAAAGAGGTTTAGAAACTCCGAACTGTCACTAAAACTGACTCTGTGTCCGGACCACTAATGGGCTGATAGACCTATCCGAACACATATTGTCCGGCGCTCAGCTCGGATGTAAGGCTACGTTGGACCCCCAGGTAAGTTTTTCAAACTTACCCAGGGCTCGGGGGCTGCTATGTGTATAACAATTACTTAAATAAATCAATATTTCACAAAGAAGGGCATTACTTGGCTTACCTGAAAGCCCGTCAGGAGACCGTTGAAGGCCTCCTTCAGTCTGGAATCCACGGACTGAATGCCCCGCAATACCGCACCCATAAGGATGCGGTGCTCACTGGAGATGGAGGCGCTGGACAGAGCCTCCCCCATGGCCGGCCACCCAGTGGTCGGCGGAGCCGGTGGGGATCGGGTAGCCCGATCTCCAGCCGGAGATTGAATTGGTACCTCTGGAGGCATTGTGTGCTCCGGAGATGGCCTCGGAGGAGACTGGGCACTTCCATGTCCAGCCTCCTCGGTGTCCGGGTGAGTCTTCTCCCCCGGGTCTTTGGTGGCCGAGGTATTAGCCTCGACCATGACATCGTCGCCTTCACCCCCAGTATTTGGCTCCAGGGAAGCCTGCTGGGATGACACCTCCGTGGCATCCTTCATAGTGCCCGGAGGAGAAGGGCGCGACGCAAACCCGCTCTCCGCAAGTTCGGCGGGCGGGGTCTCCCCGTCCGAAACTTGGTCGGTGGGGAGAACGCGTGGTGGGCTGCAAATTGATCAGCGCTCATATGTTAATAAACATTCTAAATTAAGCACCGATGGCTCAATGGGTCTTCGGATCCTTACCTTCGAGGTGGGGGCTTGACCCTGAGGTTCCTCCGCGGAACCCTCTCGAAGTCCTCGGACTCGGTGTTCGAGTCCGAACTGTCGTAGGACGAGATCACCTGTGTCCGGCGTGGTTTCTTCTGGGCGGGAGGAGCTACCTCCTCCGAGGCGTCCGATGACGCCGCCCTCTTTCCTGTGAGGGGGGAATTGCCTCCCCCCTCAGCCTCGTGTTCCTCCTCTTGATTTGAGGAGGCATGAGTCTCTTCGGACGCAGCCCCTGGCTGGTCCCTGTTGCGCAGGCCAGTTTGGCCTGGCTTCTTCTTCTCCTTCTTCTCTGGCGCCTTGTAGGGCGCCACGACGAGCATCTCCAGCAGCAGTGGAGACTTGGGGTCTTCGGGCTGTGGAGCCGGACACTTGATGCCCGTGGCCTTGCTCAACCATTCCTATGAAAGGTAATCGGAAAATGCTTAGAATATCTCTGAGTAGATGGAACAGATGAAATAACGCAACACTATACCTCGGGTGCAGGCTTGATGGCGCTCAAGCCATTGTCCTCCTTCCTGCTTGGCCAGTTCTCCTGCGCCTTGAACAGCGCCTTCCATAGTTTCTCCCGCGTAGTGCGGAAGAGTTGACGAACTGTAGGGTTGTCGTTAGTCCGGTAATCCCACATAGGAGAGCTCCGGCGCTAGCAGGGGAGGATGTGCCGCCGAAGCATGACCTGGACCACGTTGGTCAGGCCAACTTCCTCCCTGATTAGGAAGGCGATGCCCCTTTGCAGGTCCTCCACCTCTGTTTCCGACCCCCAGTCGAGACCCTTCCTGACCCATGAGGTCAATCTGATTGGGGGGCCGGACCTGAATTCGGCAGGAACAGTTCCACATTCGGCAGGAACAGTTCCGCCTTCCTCCTCCTTGGGCTCGGTGATGTAGAACCACACCCTCTGTCAGGTTTTGATGGTGTCGATGAAGGTGCCGGATGGCCACACTGCGCGCGGAAGCTTGCCGATGACTGCCCCGCCGCAGTCCGCATGTGCTCCGGCGACACACTTCGGCTTGATGTTGAAGATTTTGAGCCACAGTCTGAAGTGTGGCTTGACCCGCAGGAATGCCTCGCAGATAATGATAAAGGCAGATATATGCATGAAAGAGTTCGGCGGGAGGTCGTGGAAGTCGAGCCCATAGAAAAACATAAGGCCCCTCACGAAGGGGTGAAGTGGGAAGCCTAATCCCCGGATGAAGTGGGGGACGAAGACCACCCTCTCGCCTGACTTGGGGGTGGGGATCACCTGGCCCTCTTCTGCAGCTTGGTGGAAGACGTTGGCGGGGAGATAGCCGGCGTCCTTGAGATCTCGGATGTCCTGGTCTTTGACCGTGGAAGCTTCCCATTTGCCGCTGGCCATGGCTGAGCTCGGAGGGGGAAGGATGGAAGATTTAGATCTAGGCTCAGGGAGCTCGGAAATGTGGGGAAGCAGGAGGTGAATGGGAGATGTGGATAAGCCTTGGGGTTTCCTTCCCCTTTTATTAAAGATTATTGCCGGTTAGCCTCCCTTCGCGGCGCCGTGAATCCCTCCGCTTCCCGAGACATGCGTGCCGTTGCGCGCGATTAAACATATCCCGTGTAAAACGGGGCACGACCTGTGCATTGATAGACCGTGCTGATGGAAACGGCCTCGAACCGCGAATCGAGTCTTCATGACCGGTTTAGAGGTCGTGGTGGGCCGTGGCCTTTCGTCTGAAAAGTTGTCAGAAGACACTATTGGTTTTCTGACGTTTGGCCTTCGAAGCCGAACTACTCATGGTGTGCGGACGGTCTATGATCGGAAACATTACACGTCGATAGAGGCTGAACTATAGCTCGGGCCGATCACTGTTTGGAGAAAGGAACTCGCCTCGCAAGCCGAAGACTCTGATCACTCGAAGCAGCTGGAGCCTGGACCCTTGGCGTTGGAGGCTAGTTCGGGGGCTACTGAGGGAGTCCTGGACTAAGGGGTCCTCGGGAGGCCGGCCTATGTCTTATGGGCCGGACTGTATGGGCCACTTGCCGAATACTGGAAGAGTTGAAGACCTCCTCTCCAAGAAGGAAGCTTCGGGAATCGTGGATTGTCCTCCACGTTTGGAGTAGCAAATAGGCATGTTTACCCCTTCGACGTGTAACCGACCATGTGTAAACCCTAGGGACCCCGGCGTCTATATAAGCCAGAGGGTTTTAGGGTGTAGAAGGAGAGAACTCATCTAGGGTTTTAGTCATACGATCTCGTGGTAGATCAACTCTGTAATCTCCATACACTCAATATAATCAAGCAGGACGTAGGGTATTACCTCCATAGGAGGGCCCGAACCTGGGTAAAACCTTGTCCCCTTTGTCTCCTGTTACCATCGATCCAAGTATCACAGTTCGGGACCCCCTACCCGAGATCCGCCGGTTTTGACACCGACACTCAACATCACCAGGGTCATCGTGGCCGATCTTATAGCGCAATGCACAGCATACCGGGCATGCATTCAAATCCTCGTACTCACCGCGGTAGAGGATGCAGTCATTAGGGCATGCATGTATCTTCTGCACCTCTAATCCGAGAGGGCAGACAGCCTTCTTTGCTTCGTACGTACTGTCGGGCAATTCGTTGTCCTTTGGTATCTTCTTCTTTAACATTATCAGCAACTTTTCAAATGCCTTGTCAGATATACCATTCTCTGCCTTCCATTGCAGCAATTCCAGTGTGGTACCCAGCTTTTTCTTGTCATCTTCGCAATTTGGGTACAACAATTTCTTGTGATCCTCTAACATGCGCTGCAACTTCAGCTTGTCCTTTTCACATGCGCAGTTTCTCTTTGCATCGGCAATGGCCCGACCAAGATCATCAGCGGGCTCATCTGATGCCTCTTCTTCAGCTCCTTCCCGCATTGCCGGCTCAGCTTCTTCCCCCATTGTTGTACCATCATATTCATGGAACCCATGGCCAGGATAGCTGTCGTCATCCTCTTCTTCTTCATTCTCTTCCATTAGGACCCCTCTTTCTCCGTGCTTGGTCCAACAGTTATAGCCGGACATGAAACCGGACTCAAACAGGTGGACGTGAATGGTTCTTGAGTTAGAGTAATTTCGATCATTCTTACAGCCAGCACATGGACAATACATAAAACCATCCGCCCGCTTGTTTGCCTCAGCCGCAACCAGAAAAGTATGCACGCCATTAATGAACTGGGGAGAGCATCGGTCATCGTACATCCATTGCCGGCTCATCTTCATTAGACAACACCGAAAAGACCAAATTAATACAAGTTCATACATAATGTTCATACACACTTGTTCTCATAAAACAACATACAAACTCTCTAGCTAAAGCATTTAAATGCAATAACAAATGCGATCAAGATCGCAACTAAGGTAACAATTGATCCAACAGCATAGTGATACCAAGCCTCACTATCAATGGCATATTTTTTAAATTTTCTAATCTTCAAGCGCATTGCATCCATCTTGATCTTGTGATCATCGACGACATCGGCAACATACAACTCCAGTTTCATCTTCTCTTCTTCAACTCTTTTCAATTTTTCTTTCAAATACTCATTTTCTTTTTCAACTAAATTTAACTTCTTGACAAGAATATCTATGTCGGTTGCAATTTCCGGTTCACATACCTCCTAGATAAAAATATCTATGTCAACTTGATGGGCATAATTGTCATAAACACGAAATGCAACAAATAGTTATAAAAGAGAGTATATACCACATCCGAATCATAAACCGGACGAGGGCCGACGGGGACGGATATCAAAACCATGCCACTATGTATAACAAACAACCATATAGGTAAGAAAACTATACAGTAACTATCTAAATCTTACAAACATGATTTTTTTTTATAAAAAGGATAAGAACAAGAGGCTCACCAAGGTGGTGCCGGCGACGGGACGGTGCGGGCGATCGACGGTGGTTAGGACGGGGACGGGAAGGCACTAAGTAAACCACACCTACACATGCAAAGTAAGAAGTTAATTTGAGCTCAAATTGCATATAAATCAAATAAACTACCACATATAAATACTCCCAAACTAAAACCCACAAATCACTATACTTATAGAGCATTGCAAGAGCTAATCTAGCAATGAGAGATGAAAGGACAAAGTTGCTAACCTTTGTGAACACTTGGATGGATGGGGTGCCTCCAAATCTTGACAAATTTTGGCAAAAATGGAGGATGAGCTCGAGGAAGAGGGGAAGAACAGAGAGGAGAGGAAAGGGGAAGAAGAGAGAGCTCGGGCTAGGGTTTATATAGGGGCATCTTTAGTCCCGGTTCGTGACACAAACCGGGACTAAAGGTGAGCCTATAGTCCCGGTTCGTGCCACGAATCGGGACTAAAGGTGATCGTGGGGCCCCAGGCTGACACCAGCCTGCCACCACCCCTTTAGTCCCGGTTCGTGTTACGAACCGGGACTAAAGGTCCGGAACAAACCGGGACTAATGATGCCCGCCCCCCTGGCCGTTGGAACCGGGACTAATGGTCACATTAGTGCCGGTTCAAAACCATACCGGGACTAATGCTTGGGACAAAAGGTCTGTTTTCTACTAGTGTTGGTGTCCTAGTTGGTAGGGAGATCTTCCCGTATAATTTGGGAACTGGCCCAAATTATACATTGTACATGACACTAGTGCATAGGTTGAGGGCGGATGACATTCGCCAAAATATCTTGGTAAGAGTTGCTAATTAAGTACACTATACTATTGCGTAAATGGTATTGATTACATTGCTAACTAGGCTACTATTATGTTCTTCAACAGAAACTGCCAAATGAAGTTGTGCCTCCGTTGATGCAACACGAAGGTAATATGACAATTAAAAGCCCCTTCCAGCCCGAGTTCTCTTTTGCATACTCGACTGAGCGCAAACCACCAAGACGGCTCCAAATTGAAGCATGGGGACAAATAAAGATGGATCGCAAGCCACAAGTTGGAGACCGTTGGATCTCTTTGCTTCATCATGGAGACATAGGTGTTATTCTGTTTTATGTCATTTTACCTAGGAGGGATGACTAGGTCCTATATGAGAGAGAAGTTTTTCTGGTTTATTTTAACTTGCATGATCGATTAGGATGATTACTATTATGATGTTTTTCTGTTTTATGAGATTTTAACTTGGTATGATTAAGATGATGATGAGTTGTTAGATGAGTAAGATGATGATGAGTTATATGACATATATTTGATTAAGGTGGATGGATGCAAGTGATCATGTGAATTAGAGGAAAATATTATGTTGCGATTGGCCCTTTCCAAAAATGAAAACCCACGTGAAAATACAATATAAATATAAAAGAAAATGAAAACAAAAAATGAAACACAGCCCTTTCCAAAAAAAAACCCAGCGCCTTTTAGTCCCGGTTCTTGTTACCAACCGGGACCAAAGGTCCTCCTGCCTCGGCGCCGCCGTGCGGCCACGTGGAGCACCGTTGGTCCCGGTTCGTAAGCCAACCGGGACTAAAAGCGATCGGCATTAGTCCCGATCGTTTTGTCCCGGTTGCAGAACCGGGACTAAAGGCCCTCTGGAACTGGGACAGATGCCCTGTTCTCTACTAGTGGCATGCCCTGCCTACTCCCTCGTTTCAAATACTTGTCGTGGGAGTATTACACATATGTGAACCTTCTCCGGTTCCTCTACTGCTGCCTTGTGGGAGATGGACATCTAGTGATGTTCACTTTTGCAAATGGCTACATTGATGCTCTATCGATCTCGCTTTTTCTGGCAATATCATGAGGCTAAGAAGAAGTACAAATTAGCAGATGGGATATTATTTGTAGACCCAAGGATCAAGGTGGGTTAGGGATCGAAAAATTAAAAGTTAAGAATAGATGCTTGCTTGGCAGATGGCTATACAAGTTATATGTTGAGACTGTGGGTATGTGGGTACAAATCCTATGGAATAAGTACCTACAATCTAAGACATTGGCTCAGGTTACCGCTAAGCCTAAGGACTCACCTTTTTGAAGGGGTTAATGAGGATGAAGGTAACTTTTTTCAGCAGGTGAAGTTTATAGTTAGTAATGCTACCACGACTAGATTCTGGGAAGATACATGGCTAGGGGAGACATCCTTGGCCTTGCAATATCCTTCTCTTTATAATATTGTACAACTTAAGGAAGATTATGTCACTACAGTATTACAATCGGTACCTCTTAATATCCAATTCAGGAGGTCTCTAGTGGGAGAACGTTGGAACTCCTGGTTGCACTTGGTCCGCAGGTTGATGGATGTCCAACTTTCTGACTCTGATACAATTCATCGGAAATTATCAACGAATGGTACCATTTCGGTGAAATCTATGTATTTGGACTTAGTTGATTCTGGACCAATCTCGAGATCATTACATATCTGGAAGATTAAAGTTCCGCTTAGAATTAAAAAATATGTGATTTGTACACAAGGGAGTGGTACTGACCAAGGATAATTTGATAAAGATAAGATGGGTTGGCAGCTCTAGATATTGTTATTGTGATCAGGATGAAACGATAAGACACCTCTTTCTCGATTGTCCATTAGCAAAATTATTATGGCGCTCATTACATATAACTTTTAACATTAATCCTCGAACGAGCATTAGCACGTTATTTGGGATGTGGTTCAATGGACACGCAACTATAGCAAAACATATTCAGATAGGGATATGTGCACTATTTTGGGCTATATGGAACACTAGAAATGATATGATATTTAATGAGAAAAACTTTACCAATTTTTTGCAGGTTATCTACAGAGCCACTGCTTGGATCCGTACATAGTCGCTACTCGGTTATTGGGTGCAACCGTTGGGAGATGGTAGTACGGGTTATCTTCAACCGATTTGGATGATGAGCTAATAATGGCTAGGTGTATAGTCATTGTAGCTTGTTCTTTCTCGCCGGATGTGGCATCTTTTTATATCTTTGTATTTGTGCTCCGTTTGTGAGCCAGATTGGGATCTCAGACTTTGTTACTGTACTTTATTTATTAAAATGTTTGCATGCATCATTTTGATGCATAGGCCGGGGCATTCCTCCTTTTCATAGAAAAAAGTGATGTTCACTTTTGCTTTGGCAAAATGTCTGTCTGCGGAAGGAAAGCCTTTTCGATGTCACTGGATAAGAATGGTTTGGTGGCGAGGTGAGGTGAGGAAGAAACTGAAGATGTGTAGACCGATGTAGTTTTGCTTGGATGTGGTAGATTTCAATTGGATGGTGTCATCTTTCATGAGCTGTTTTAGAAATGGAATGATGTTGTTTGAGAGATGTAGATATATAGAACCGACTTTGGGTTCATTCGAGTTATGCACATGATTTAGTGAGAAGTATATGGAGAGCATATAAGGAGATATTTTTTCCGTTTAAAGTTGATTGCTTGGCCAATAACCAGAGTGAGACATTATAGCAGTTTCCCTTCTTTGAAAGTCAGGTGCAGGAAGTGCATGTTCCGTCAATCTGCTTTATCTTGTGATATATACGATCGATGCAACAGGTATCTCGTGAACATTTGATGCATTCTCAACCGAACAGAATGTCATTCTTTTCATAGCTACTACTTCCTAGGAAAGAGATTGATAACTAACATGCAGGTCAAACTGTCACATGATTCTGTAGTGTACTCGCGTGGTACAAATCATGTGAGGAGTGTTTCCTAGATGGCTTGCTCACACCTATCACATGATTCTGTAGTGGACTTCGTTTTCAGAAGCTGAGATGTATGGGAGTCCTATATATACCTTCTACCCTAGGATACCTAATTAAGTGAGTATGATATGAATACTAATTTTTCAATACTTTTATCCAGCTTCAAATCATGCGAAATATTGGAGGAAAACAAAAATATCATGGTAAAATTTACTGGCTGTAAATCGATATTGGCTCGTTATATTGAAAATAGAGAGTTGCCAGTGGTTACAACTAATGTTCTATTATATACTCACATTGAAAAGCTTTTCTCAATCCCAGATCACCGAGTCCTGGATCTCTCTGTAAATGGCGCCTAGTCGTACTCTTCGGTACCACTGGTTTCTTTCTTCAGCTCTCTCAGGAGGCGCTCTGTTCATTTGGATACTAGTACTTACAACATAAAACATTGCATTGATTTAGTGTGGAGGGGCATCAAAACAGGACCATGGTTGCCTGCACCTGCAACAGGAGCTTCCCTTCTTGCTTTACCTACAGTCAGCAGAAAGAAAATGTCATGAGATGAGCCTCCCCCCTGTATTTGTTGCAGCTCAATGAAAGAAAGATATATACTACCTAAAAAGAAGATATATACTACCCAAATCAGAGAGTATGTACACGTTGTATATTGTATTTGGACAATATGATATCCTTCAAAAGATGGTAATCTTTTTTATGTTAGAATGTTGGAGCTATTTCATGCACGCCCTAATCTTTACAGCCCATTGTTGTCGGTTAGCCAGCCAACTGCTTCTATAGTAGTAGTACTACTATTAGTAATGCTGTTGACCCTCACACTGCCAGTCTAACGTAACAAGTGTATATGTCTATCTGATGAGAATCAGAAAGCATCCCCTGCTATATAGGAGCATGTGTGTTCAGTAAACCTTTTTCCGCCTCTCATGCTCTGGCTGAATTTTGCCTTGGTGTCTTTCTTCAATGTTGACACAAGTTGTACTGCATATTTTTATACTACAACTCCAATACATTTCCAGCTAATCTAAGGGTCTCTACTATACTGATGATGGCCGTTGTAGACCACAGTACTCCAAATATTAAACCAAACGCACATGGCCATCGTGCTGTTTTCTTCTGTATAAGTCGACAAAGCCTGTTGCTGAGATCTATGTACGGTGAGTAATGATTCGAAACTCAATAGTTTGCTCATCTTATTTATGCATCTGACTACTGACTTGAGAGGTTATAGTGACACGATACGTAGACTGCATGGGTTCTCCTTGTTTGTTCCTTTGTTTGTCAAGTTGATGCTTGCCAACATTGAGGCTCTGTAGACAGTCCGCTTTGCAGAAATTTGACCTGCATGTATGTTGTTTAGATACTTTATTTCTGATGTCGATGCCTGCCAATATTCAGGGTTCATCTCCCTGAACACTTCCAGGAGTTAGTACAAGGTTTTGCGATACTCAGGTTTGCGATGCCTGCTGCTTGTCTTGCCTGTCACAGTAGCAGGTGTTAATTTGCAAAGTTACTGGTTGAGTAATGAAACGTGGTTAGTGATTACTAATATGTTCGCTGCTTCCTCTGCTCCTGCCCTGTGGCTGGAGCTAGTGGTGTTCACTCTTGCTTTGGCAAAAAGTCTGGCCGCAGATAGAAGGAAAACCTTTTCGGCGTTGCTGGATGAGAACGGTTTGGTGGGCAGGTGAGGTGTGGAAGAAACTGAAGATGCAGATCAATGTAGTTTTGCTTGGCTTTTATATATTTGAATTGGATGGTGGCGTCTTTCATGAGCTGCTTTAGCAATGGAATGTTGTTGTTCAAGATATGTAGACAGAACTGACTTTGTATTCATTTGAGTAATGCACATGATTTGGGCATGGTCAGAAGCATATGTAGAGCATATACGAGGAGTTTCGGTTCAAAGTTGATTGCTTAGCCAATCATCGGAGGGAGACATTAAGCAGTTCCCCTTCTTCTAAAGACAGTTGCATGCAGTGGATGCTCCGGCAAATCTATCGTACCATTCCTAATTCCAGCCTCAGGTGATGGTCCTCATTTACAATTTAGGCTAATCTCAATCATGTTTTCCTCAGTTGATGCAAACAGGTATATATCACGTGAACATTTGCTCCATTCTCTTCCAGCCAAGCACAATGTTTCTATCCACTCTGTTCATAGATACTTCCTTGGAAAGAGATAAAAAAAACTAAACAAGCAAGTCCACTGGTCACATGATTCTGTAGTGCACTCACGTGGTAGTACGATACAAATTATGTGATAAATGTTTCCTGGATGCATGGCTTGCTCGCACCTATCACACGATTCTTAGTGCACTTTGTTTTCATAACAAGAGATGTATGGGAGTCCTACAAATACCTTTCTACCCTGGGATATCAAATTAAGTGAGTGGGATATGAATACCTATTTGTTTATCTCTTTATCCACCTTCTGATAGTCTGAAATGTTGGAGGAAAACCAAAGTACCATGGTAACATTTACTGACTGTAAATCTGTATTGACTCATCATATCGAAAATAGAGTGTTGTCGGTGGTTCCAGCTACTGTCCTCTTAGATACTCACATTGAAAAGCTTTTCTTTATTCCAGATCTCATCGCTGATGACTACACCCGGTCAATTTCTTAGTTCCAAAGGTTAGCGGCTATCCTTAATTTCCCATTCCATACTAACAGTTCATGTTTTGTCATCATACTTTATCAAAAAAAATCTAAAGCTTGCGCAATATTTTGTAGGACTGGAAACTCAAAGACATCATTTGGCTTTGGATATCACGCTTGCAATATAATGCAACTAGATCAAGTCATGAATGGTTTTCATGTGGCTCCCTTTCCTTGATCTGCATTTACAGTAGAACTGTACTTGTACTTCTAATGTACTCTATCCACTAGTAGAAAACAGACCTTTTGTCCAAAGCATTAGTCCCGGTCTGGTTTTGAACCGGCACTAATGTGACCATTAGTCCCGGTTCGGGACGGGCATCATTAGTCCCGGTTCGTTCCGGACCTTTAGTCCCGGTTCGTAACGCGAACCGGGACTAAAGGGGTGGTGGCAGGCTGGTGTCAGCCTGGGGCCCCACGGTCACCTTTAGTCCCGGTTCGTGGCACGAACTGGGACTGTAGGCTCACCTTTAGTCCCGGTTCGTGCCACGAACCGGGACTAAAGATCCCCTATATGAACCCTTCGGCCAGCCCGAGCACACTCCTCCCTGTTTTTCCCCTTCTGCCCCTCCTTTGTTCTTCCCCTTGCTCGAGCTCACCTCCATTTTTGTCAAAATTTGTCAAGATTTGGAGTCAACCCATCCATCCAAGTGTTCATAAAGGTTAGCAACTTTGTCCTTTCATCTCTCATTGCTAGATTAGCTCTTGCAATGCTCTATAAGTATAGTGATTTGTGGGTTTTAGTTTGGGAGTATTTATATGTGGTAGTTTATTTGATTTATATGCAATTTGAGCTCAAATTAACTTCTTACTTTGCATGTGTAGGTGTGGTTTACTTAGTGCCTTCCCGTCCCCGTCCTAACCACCGTCGATCGCCCGCACCGTCCCGTCGCCGGCACCACCTTGGTCAGCCTCTTGTTCTTATCCATTTTATAAAAAAAATCATGTTTGTAAGATTTAGATAGTTACTTGTATAGTTTTCTTACCTATATGGTTGTTTGTTAAACATAGTGGCATGGTTTTGATATCCGTCCCCGTCGGCCCTCGTCCGGTTTATGATTCGGATGTGGTATATACTCTCTTTTATAACTATTTGTTGCATTTCGTGTTTATGACAATTATGCCCATCAAGTTGACATAGATATTTTTATCTAGGAGGTATGTGAACCGGAAATTGCAACCGACATAGATATTCTTGTCAAGAAGTTAAATTTAGTTGAAAAAGAAAACTAGTATTTGAAAGAAAAATTGAAAAGAGTTGAAGAAGATAAGATGAAACTGGAGTTGTATGTTGCCGATGTCGTCGATGATCACAAGATCAAGATGGATGCAATGCGCTTGAAGATTAGAAAATTTTAAAAATATGCCATTGATAGTGAGGCTTGGTATCACTATGCTGTTGGATCAATTGTTACCTTAGTTGCGATCTTGATCGCATTTGTTGTTGCATTTAAATGCTTTAGCTTGAGAGTTTGTATGCTGTTTTATGAGAACAAGTGTGTATGAACTTTATGTATGAACTTGTATTAATTTGGTCTTTTCGGTGTTGTGTAATGAAGATGAGCCGGCAATGGATGTATGATGACCGATGCTCTCCCCAGTTCGTTAATGGCGTGCATACTTTTCTGGTTGCGGCTGAGGCAAACAAGCGGGCGGATGGTTTTATGTATTGTCCATGTGCTGGCTGTAAGAATGATCGAAATTACTCTAACTCAAGAACCATTCACGTCCACCTGTTTGAGTCCGGTTTCATGTCCGGCTATAACTGTTGGACCAAGCACGGGGAAAGAGAGGTCCTAATGGAAGAGAATGAAGAAGAAGAGGATGACGACAGCTATCCTGGCCATGGGTTCCATGAATACGATGGTACAACAATGGGGGAAGAAGCTGAGCCGGCAATGCGGGAAGGAGCTGAAGAAGAGGCATCAGATGAGCCCGTTGATGATCTTGGTCGGGCCATTGCCGATGCAAAGAGAAACTGCGCAAGTGAAAAGGAGAAGCTGAAGTTGCAGCGCATGTTAGAGGATCACAAAAAATTGTTGTACCCAAATTGCGAAGATGACAAGAAAAAGCTGGGTACCACACTGGAATTGCTGCAATGGAAGGCAGAGAATGGTGTATCTGACAAGGCATTTGAAAAGTTGTTGATAATGTTAAAGAAGAAGCTACCAAAGGACAACGAATTGCCCGACAGTATGTACGAAGCAAAGAAGGCTGTCTGCCCTCTAGGATTAGAGGTGCAGAAGATACATGCATGCCCTAATGACTGCATCCTCTACCGCGGTGAGTACGAGGATTTGAATGCATGCCCGGTATGCTGTGCATTGCGCTATAAGATCGGCCACGATGACCCTGGTGATGTTGAGGGCGAGCGCCCCAGGAAGAAGATTCCTGCCAAGGTGATGTGGTATGCTCCTATAATACCATGGTTGAAACGTTTGTTCCAAAACAAAGAGCATGCCAAGTTGATGCGATGGCACAACGAAGACCGTAAGAAAGACGGGAAGTTGAGAGTACCCGCTGACGGATCGCAGTGGAGAAAAATCGAGAGAAAGTGGAAGGACTTTGCAAAGGACGCAAGGAACGTATGGTTTGGTTTAAGTGCAGATGGCATTAATCCTTTTGGGGAGCAGAACAACAATCATAGCACATGGCCTGTGACTCTATGTATCTATAACCTTTCTCCTTGGTTGTGCATGAAGCGGAAGTTCATTATGATGCCAGTGCTCATCCAAGGCCCCAAGCAACCCGGCAACGACATTGATGTGTACCTAAGGCCATTAGTTGAAGAACTTTTACAGCTGTGGAATGGAAAAGGTGTACGTGCGTGGGATGAGAAAGAACAGGAGGAATTTGACCTACATGCGTTGTTGTTTGTAACCATCAATCACTACTAGGAAAAACCTTATACACAGAATGTTATCAGTAGCGAGTTTATGGGACAGGCGCTACTGCTACTTATCAGTAGCGCGCTAATAATCAACGCGCTACTGATATAAAGTTACCTGTAGCGCGCGCTGTCAAACAAGCGCTACTGCTAACCGGGGCCCAGGTGCCTCTCGTGGTGGAGCATTTGTAGCAGCGTTGGCACAGAACCCGCGCTACAACTAACGATGTAGTTGTAGCGCTTGTTAGGCAGGCCGCGCTACTGCTACGTTTAGTCCCACCTCGCCAACCGAACAGGCGCTACTGCAAAGCCCACCTTATCCACCCGCGCGCCCCCCTCTCCCTCACTCTCCCCCTCACACTCTCGCTGCTCTCTGCACCACCGCCGCCGTCGCCAACCGCCGCCGCCAGCACCACCGCCGACGTCCACCGCCGACGTCGGCCGCCACAGAGCGAGGTAGCCTACTCCCTCCTCCTCCCTCCTCCTCCCTCCCTCCTCCCTCCCTCCTGCCTCCCTCCTCCCTCCCTTCTGCCTCCCTCCCTCCTTCCCTAGCTCCCTTCTCTCTCTGTTATTTAGAATGTAAATTATTTGAATGTAGATTGATGGATGGATTGATTGTGATGAGTAGTTGTGATGTAGGTTATGAACCCTATTTAATTAGAGTAGTATGAACCCTAGTTAAAAAATGTTGGTTCTTAGAATAATGTAGGTTCTTAGAGTAGTTATTTGAATGTAGGTTATGAACCCTAGTTAATTAGGTGGTATGAATCCTAGTTAAAAAAACCCTAGTTATTTGAATGTTGGTTCTAGGTATTTGAATGTTGGTTCTAGGTATTTTAGGTGTTTTCGGTGTAGTTAACAGAATTCTAGGTATTTATTTATTTTAGTTAAAGCAATTGTTGCTATTGTACTAGTTAAAGCAATTGTTGGTGTTGGAAATATGCCCTAGAGGCAATAATAAATTGGTTATTATTATATTTCCTTGTTCATGATAATCGTTTATTATCCATGCTATAATTGTATTGATTGGAAACTCAAATACATGTGTGGGTACATAGACAACACTGTGTCCCTAGTAAGCCTCTAGTTGACTAGCTCGTTGATCAAAGATGGTTAAGGTTTCCTAGCCATTGACATGAGATGTCATTTGATAACGGGATCACATCATTAGGAGAATGATGTGATGGACAAGACCCAAACTGTAAACGTAGCATTTGATCGTGTCAGTTTATTGCTATTGTTTTCTGCATGTCAAGTATCTGTTCCTTTGACCATGAGATCATGCAACTCACTAACACCGGAGGAATACCTTGTGTGTATCAAACGTCGCAACGTAACTGGGTGACTATAAAGGTGCTCTACAGGTATCTCCGAGGGTGTCTGTTGGGTTGGCATGGATCAAGACTGGGATTTGTTACTCCGTATGACGGAGAGGTATCTCAGGGCCCACTCGGTAATACAACATCACAATGAGCCTTGCAAGCAATGTGACTAAAGTGTTAGCCACGAGATCTTGTATTACGGAACGAGTAAAGAGACTTGCCGGTAACGAGATTGAACTAGGTATAGTGATACCGACGATCGAATCTCGGGCAAGTAACATACCGAAGAACAAAGGGAACAGCATACGGGATTAACTGAATCCTTGACATAGAGGTTCGACCGATAAAGATCTTCGTAGAATATGTAGGAGCCAATATGGGCATCCAGGTCCCGCTATTGGTTATTGGCCGTAGAGGTGTCTCGGTCATGTCTACATAGTTCTCGAACCCGCAGGGTCTACACACTTAACGTTTGGTGACGATTAGTATAATTGAGTTATTATGTTGGTGACCGAAAGTTGTTCGGAGTCCCGGATAAGATCCCGGACATGACGAGGATCTCCGGAATAGTCCGGAGGTAAAGATTGATATATGTGATAATAGTGTTTTGATCTCTGGAAGGGTTCCGGAATTCACCGGAAGGGGTTCCGGATGTTTACCGAAGTGTTCGGGTGCAGCAACACTTTATATGAGCCAAAGGGATAAAGCCCACAAGGTATTGGAAAGTGCAAAAGTAGTTTTGCTGCCGCGTAAGCGGTACTACCGCTTGTTGAAGCGGTACTACCGCCCGAGCGGTACTACCGCTTGTGTGAAGCGGTACTACCGCCCAAGCGGTACTACCGCTTGTGTGAAGCGGTACTACCGCTTGTGCGCGGCTGTGCACGGTTCGGCAGGGATCCGAGTTGGACTCTTTCCCTGCGGGCCAAACCGACCTTGTGCGGGCAAAACCGACCCGGAGGAGGCTTTTACTCCAAGTTTAGACCCCAAGGCTCAACATATAAATAGAGGGGCAGGGCTAGCACACGGGACACATCAGGATTCCCCAAGCCGTGTGCCGGCAACCCTAGCCCTCTAGTTCCTCCGTCATAATCTCCGTAGCGCTTGGCGAAGCCCTGCAGAGATTGTTCCTCACCACCATCACCACGCCGTCGTGCTGCTGGAACTCAACCACTACTTCACCATCGCTCGCTGGATCGAGGAGGTGAAGGCGTCATCAAGCCGTACGTGTGTTGAACGCGGAGGTGCCGTCCGTTCGGCACTAGATCGGAAGGATCGTGATTGGATCGCGGGACGCTCGGCGATTTGGATCGCGAAGACGTTCGACTACATCAACCGCGTTTATTAACGCTTCCGCTTAGCGATCTACAAGGGTATGTAGATTCACTCTCCCTCTCGTAGATGCTCATCACCATGGATAGATCTTATGTGTGCGTAGGAAAATTTTTGTTTCCCATGCAACGTTCACCAACAGTGGCATCATGAGCTAGGTCTATGCGTAGATGAGATCTCGAGTAGAACACAAACGAGTTGTGGGCGTGGGTGTATACATATTGCTTGCCGTTACTAGTTGATACTTGATTCAGCGGCATTGTGAGATGAAGCGGCCCGGACCGACATTACGCGTACGCTTACGCGAGACTGGTTTTACCGCTGCGTGCACTTGTTGCATAAAGGTGACTGGCGGGTGTCTGTCTCTCTCACTTTAGTTGAATCGGTTCAATGAAGAGGGTTCTTTTAGAAGATCAAAAAGCAATCACTACACCACGTTGTGGTTTTGCGTAGGTAAGAACGGTTCTTGCAAACCCGTAGCAGCCACGTAAAATTTGCAACAACAATTAGAGGACGTCTAACTTGTTTTTGCAGGGTATGTTGTGATGTGATATGGCCAATTACATGATGAGATATATGTGATGTATGAGATGATCATGTTTTGTATAGAATATCACGACTTGCATGTCGATGAGTACGGCAACTGGCAGGAGCCATAGAGTTGTCTTTAATTATTGTATGACCTGCGTGTCAATCATTAAGCGCTATGTAATGCTTTACTTTATCGCTAAACGTTAGCTATAGTCGTGGAAGCAACAGTCAGCGCGACAACCTTATGGCGACACGTTGATGGAGATCAAGATGATGGAGATCATGGTGTCATGCCGGTGACGATGGAGATCATGCCGGTGCTTTGGAGATGGAGATCAAAAGCACAAGTTCATGGCCATATCATGTCACTTATGATTTGCATGTGATGTTAATCCTTTTATGCATCTTATTTTGCTTAGGACGACGGTAGCATTATAAGGTGATCCCTCACTTAAATTTCAAGATAAATTGTGTTCTCCCCAAGTGTGCACCGTTGCGAAAGTTCGTCGTTTCGAGACACGCCGTGATGATCGGGTGTGATAGACTCTACGTTCGCATACAACGGGTGTAAGCCATGTTACACGTGCGGAACACTCGGGTTAAACTTGACGAGCCTAGCATGTACAGACATGGCCTCGGAACACAAGAGACCGAAAGGTCGAACATGAGTCATATAGTAGATATGATCAACATGAAGATGTTCACCATTGAAACCACCTCAACTCACGTGATGATCGGACTTGAGTTGGTGGATTTGGATCATGTTACACTCGAATGATCGGAGGGATGTCAATTTGAGTGGGAGTTTTTAAGTAATATGATTAACTAAACTCATTATCTAAAGAACAATAGTCTAAGTTGTCTTTGCAATATTCATGTTGTAGATCATGGCTCGCGCAGTAGCACCCCTGAATTTTAATGCGTTCCTAGAGAAAGCTAAGTTGAAAGATGATGGAAGTAACTTTGTGGACTGGGCCCGTAATCTAAGGATTATCCTTACGGCTTCCCAGAAGGCTTATGTCCTTGATGCACCGCTTGGTGATCCACCCGCTCCAGTTGAGTCTCTAGACGTTGTGAACGCCTGGCAGGCTCGTTCTGATGATTACTCAATAGTTCAATGTGCAATGTTGTATGGCTTAGAACCGGGACTTCAAAGACGTTTTGAACGTCATGGAGCATATGAGATGTTCCAGGAGTTGAAGTTTATCTTTCAGAAGAATGCCCGGATCGAGAGATATGAGATCTCCGATAAATTCTATGCTTGCAAGATGGAGGAGAACGGGTCTATCAGTGATCACGTGCTCAGAATGTCTGGGTACTCCACCCGTCTGGCTGAGTTAGGGATGCCCCTTCCGCCAGAGGCTATCACTGACAGAGTTCTTCAATCATTGCCACCTAGCTACAAGAGCTTCGTGTTGAACTATAACATGCACGGGATGAACAAGTCAGTCGCCGAGCTGTTTGCGATGCTGAAAGCCGCTGAGTCTGAAATTCAGAAGGAGCATCAAGTGTTGATGGTCAATAAAACCACTAGTTTCAAGAAATATGGCAATGGTAAGAAGGGTAACTCCAAGCAGAGTGGCAAAGCAGTTGCTCCTCTCGTGAAGAAACCCAAGGCTGGACCCAAACCAGAAACTGTGTGTTTTCATTGCAAGGGAACTGGACACTGGAAGCGGAATTGCCCCAAGTATTTGGCTGACAAGAAGGCGGCCAACAACAAACAAGGTATATATGATATACATGTTATTGATGTGTACCTTACCAACTCTCGTTGTAGTGCCTGGGTATTTGATACCGGTGCGGTTGCTCATATTTGCAACTCAAAACAGGAACTGCGGAATAGACGGAGGCTGGCAAAGGACGAAGTGACGATGCGCGTGGGAAATGGTTCCAAGGTTGATGTGATCACCGTCGGCACGCTCGCTCTTCGATTACCGTCGGGATTAGTGATGAACCTAAATAAGTGTTATTTGGTGCCTGCGTTAAGCATGAACATTATATCTGGATCTTGTTTATTGCGAGACGGTTACTCATTTAAATCAGAGAATAATGGTTGTTCTATTTATATGAGTAATATCTTTTATGGTCATGCACCCGATGTGAGGGGTTTATTCTTGTTGAATCTCGATAGTAATGATACACATGTTCATAACATTGATGCCAAAAGATGTAGAATTGATAATGATAATACCACTTTCTTGTGGCACTGCCGTTTAGGTCATATTGGCGTAAAACGCATGAGGAAGCTCCATGCTGATGGACTTTTGGAGTCACTTGATTTTGAATCACTTGACACATGTGAGCCATGCCTCATGGGCAAGATGACTAAAACGCCGTTCTCTGGAATAATGGAACGGGCAAGTGACTTATTGGAAATCATACATACTGATGTGTGCGGTCCGATGAGCATTGAGGCGCGCGGTGGTTATCGTTACTTTCTCACCTTCACTGATGACTTAAGTAGATATGGGTATATTTACTTAATGAAACACAAGTCTGAAACATTTGAAAAGTTCAAACAATTTCAGAGTGAAGTTGAGAATCATCGTAACAAGAAGATTAAATTCCTACGATCTGATCGAGGAGGAGAATATCTGAGTTATGAGTTTGGCAGTCACTTAAGACAGTCTGGAATTGTTTCACAATTGACACCGCCTGGAACACCACAGCGTAATGGTGTGTCCGAACGTCGTAATCGAACCTTATTAGATATGGTGCGATCTATGATGTCTCTTGCCGATTTGCCACTATCGTTTTGGGGTTATGCATTAGAGACAGCTGCATTCACTTTAAATAGGGCACCATCGAAATCCGTTGAGACGACGCCATATGAACTTTGGTTTGGCAAGAAGCCAAAGCTGTCGTTTCTTAAAGTTTGGGGATGTGATGCTTATGTCAAAAAGCTTCAGCCTGAAAAGCTGGAACCCAAAGCGGAGAAATGCGTCTTCATAGGATACCCAAAAGAGACAGTTGGGTATACCTTCTATCTCAGATCCGAAGGCAAAGTGTTTGTCGCTAAAAACGGAACATTTCTTGAGAAAGAGTTTCTCTCGAAAGAATTGAGTGGGAGGAAGATAGAACTTGATGAGGTTGTTGAACCTTTACTTCAACCTGAGAGTAGCGCAGCGCAGAAAGTTGTTTCTGTGGAGCCTACATTAGCTGAAGAGGAAGTTAATGATGATGATCATGAAGCTTTGGATCAAGTTGCTATCGAACCTCGTAGGTCGACAAGGACGCGTACTGCTCCTGAGTGGTACGGCAACCCTGTCTTAGAGGTCATGTTGTTAAACAACGATGAACCTACGAGCTATGGAGAAGCGATGATGGGCCCGGATTCCGAGAAGTGGTTAGAGGCCATGAAATCCGAGATGGGATCCATGTATGAAAACAAAGTATGGACTTTGGAAGTATTACCTGAAGGGCGTAAGGCCATTCAGAACAAATGGATCTTTAAGAGGAAGACGGACGCGGACGGTAATGTCACCGTCTATAAAGCTCGACTTGTGGCAAAGGGTTTTTCACAAGTTCAAGGAGTTGACTACGATGAGACCTTCTCACCCGTAGCGATGCTTAAGTCCGTCAGAATCATGTTAGCAATAGCTGCCTTTTTCGATTATGAAATTTGGCAGATGGATGTCAAAACAGCGTTCCTTAACGGTTACCTTAAGGAAGAGTTGTATATGATGCAACCAGAAGGTTTTGTCGATCCAGAGAATGCTGACAAAGTTTGCAAACTCCAGCGATCCATTTATGGACTGGTGCAAGCATCTCGGAGTTGGAATCTTCGCTTTGATGAAGTGATCAAAGCGTTCGAGTTTATACAAGTTTACGGAGAAGCTTGTATTTACAAGAAAGTGAGTGGGAGCTCTATAGCGTTTCTAATATTATATGTGGATGACATATTGCTGATTGGAAACAATATAGAAATGCTGGAAAGCGTAAAGGAATATTTGAACAAGAGTTTTTCAATGAAGGACCTAGGAGAAGCTGCTTTCATATTAGGCATCAAGATCTATAGAGATAGATCGAGACGCTTAATAGGACTTTCACAAAGCACATACCTTGACAAAGTTTTGAAGAAGTTCAAAATGGATCAGTCCAAGAAGGGGTTCTTGCCTGTATTGCAAGGTGTGAAGTTGAGTAAGACTCAATGCCCAGTGACTGCAGAAGATAGAGAAAAGATGAGTGTCATCCCCTATGCTTCGGCCATAGGCTCTATCATGTATGCAATGCTGTGCACAAGACCCGATGTCAGCCTTGCCATAAGTATGGTCGGAAGGTTTCAAAGTGATCCAGGAATGGAACACTGGACGGCGGTCAAGAATATCCTGAAGTACCTGAAAAGGACTAAGGACATGTTTCTCGTTTATGGAGGTGATCAAGAGCTCGTCGTAAAGGGTTACGTCGATGCAAGCTTTGACACTGATCCGGATGACTCTAAGTCTCAAACCGGATACGTATTTATTCTTAATGGGGGTGCGGTTAGCTGGTGCAGTTCCAAGCAAAGCGTGGTAGCTGATTCTACATGCGAAGCGGAGTACATCGCAGCTTCGGAGGCGGCGAAGGAAGGTGTCTGGATGAAGGAGTTCATGACAGATCTTGGAGTAGTGCCTAGTGCGCTTAACCCAATGACTCTGTTTTGTGATAACACTGGTGCCATTGCTCTAGCCAAGGAACCAAGATTTCACAAGAGGACCAGACACATAAAACGACGTTTCAATTCCATCCGCGATTACATCAAGGAGGACGACATAAATATTTGCAAAGTACACACGGATCTAAATGTTGCAGATCCGATGACTAAACCTCTTCCAAGGGCTAAACATGAACAACACCAGAACTGCATGGGTGTTCGATTCATTACAATGTAAATCACATAGTGATGTGAACTAGATTATTGACTCTAGTGCAAGTGGGAGACTGTTGGAAATATGCCCTAGAGGCAATAATAAATTGGTTATTATTATATTTCCTTGTTCATGATAATCGTTTATTATCCATGCTATAATTGTATTGATTGGAAACTCAAATACATGTGTGGGTACATAGACAACACTGTGTCCCTAGTAAGCCTCTAGTTGACTAGCTCGTTGATCAAAGATGGTTAAGGTTTCCTAGCCATTGACATGAGATGTCATTTGATAACGGGATCACATCATTAGGAGAATGATGTGATGGACAAGACCCAAACTGTAAACGTAGCATTTGATCGTGTCAGTTTATTGCTATTGTTTTCTGCATGTCAAGTATCTGTTCCTTTGACCATGAGATCATGCAACTCACTAACACCGGAGGAATACCTTGTGTGTATCAAACGTCGCAACGTAACTGGGTGACTATAAAGGTGCTCTACAGGTATCTCCGAGGGTGTCTGTTGGGTTGGCATGGATCAAGACTGGGATTTGTTACTCCGTATGACGGAGAGGTATCTCAGGGCCCACTCGGTAATACAACATCACAATGAGCCTTGCAAGCAATGTGACTAAAGTGTTAGCCACGAGATCTTGTATTACGGAACGAGTAAAGAGACTTGCCGGTAACGAGATTGAACTAGGTATAGTGATACCGACGATCGAATCTCGGGCAAGTAACATACCGAAGAACAAAGGGAACAGCATACGGGATTAACTGAATCCTTGACATAGAGGTTCGACCGATAAAGATCTTCGTAGAATATGTAGGAGCCAATATGGGCATCCAGGTCCCGCTATTGGTTATTGGCCGTAGAGGTGTCTCGGTCATGTCTACATAGTTCTCGAACCCGCAGGGTCTACACACTTAACGTTTGGTGACGATTAGTATAATTGAGTTATTATGTTGGTGACCGAAAGTTGTTCGGAGTCCCGGATAAGATCCCGGACATGACGAGGATCTCCGGAATAGTCCGGAGGTAAAGATTGATATATGTGATAATAGTGTTTTGATCTCTGGAAGGGTTCCGGAATTCACCGGAAGGGGTTCCGGATGTTTACCGAAGTGTTCGGGTGCAGCAACACTTTATATGAGCCAAAGGGATAAAGCCCACAAGGTATTGGAAAGTGCAAAAGTAGTTTTGCTGCCGCGTAAGCGGTACTACCGCTTGTTGAAGCGGTACTACCGCCCGAGCGGTACTACCGCTTGTGTGAAGCGGTACTACCGCCCAAGCGGTACTACCGCTTGTGTGAAGCGGTACTACCGCTTGTGCGCGGCTGTGCACGGTTCGGCAGGGATCCGAGTTGGACTCTTTCCCTGCGGGCCAAACCGACCTTGTGCGGGCAAAACCGACCCGGAGGAGGCTTTTACTCCAAGTTTAGACCCCAAGGCTCAACATATAAATAGAGGGGCAGGGCTAGCACACGGGACACATCAGGATTCCCCAAGCCGTGTGCCGGCAACCCTAGCCCTCTAGTTCCTCCGTCATAATCTCCGTAGCGCTTGGCGAAGCCCTGCAGAGATTGTTCCTCACCACCATCACCACGCCGTCGTGCTGCTGGAACTCAACCACTACTTCACCATCGCTCGCTGGATCGAGGAGGTGAAGGCGTCATCAAGCCGTACGTGTGTTGAACGCGGAGGTGCCGTCCGTTCGGCACTAGATCGGAAGGATCGTGATTGGATCGCGGGACGCTCGGCGATTTGGATCGCGAAGACGTTCGACTACATCAACCGCGTTTATTAACGCTTCCGCTTAGCGATCTACAAGGGTATGTAGATTCACTCTCCCTCTCGTAGATGCTCATCACCATGGATAGATCTTATGTGTGCGTAGGAAAATTTTTGTTTCCCATGCAACGTTCCCCAACAGTTGGGACATGTCATATTTTGAACATGTCACATTTTGGACATGTCATATTTTTTCGAGTGGCCTATGTTTTGCCAGAATGTTGATTCGTTTCCGTTCCGGCAAATTTCGGGCGCTCGATATGTCCTGTTTTTAGCAAAGGTCATGCCGAATTTTTTTCATGAATTTTAGCAAATCGAGTGCTTGTGATTTTTCAGAACGGGAATTCAATGATATTCCGGCAAAACATAGGGCATTTTTTCTGTCATTACTCATTATGAACATAGGAAATGTGGTCGTCGTCTGACGACGATAGTATCCCCGAGTGCGATTACTGCAGCGACGACAGGGGTATGTGCGAAAGACAACCGCACCTAGATGACGGTACATGCTTCTCCCTCACGCTTAAGGCGGGCTTCAAAGTGGTTACGGTATGTAATTTCAGTAGCACATGTTTCTTCTTAATTGAGCATGGCTTAAGATTTTTGCTTTAACGTGTAATTTCCATTTTTTATAATTCTACTAGTGCATACCCTGCTATGCAAGACCATATGTCCTTGACAAGCTAGCTTTCGAAGAGATGAACAAGGTGGACACGAAGATAGCTCACCTGAAAACGCAACATGGATTCGATTTCGAGGTTGAGATCTTCAATAAAGTAGGTTGGACTCATTTTGGAGGTTCAAATTGGGAAAGATTATGCAAGGCATATGTATTTGAGGAGGATATGAAGATAACATTCGATCTTGGCAATTCTGAAGCAGATGGAAACATTTGGCTTGATCCGAACATGATTCCGATTCTGCCTCCGTGTGAGTTTGTTAAACATATTTATTATGTAATTTATATTGTTTATTTCAAAATAGTTGACAGCTTATTTCCATTGACAGCTTATTTTCATTCTTCAAAAAATGTATGGAAGATGGTAGACAGAACCTACTACTACAATGATGAAGCAGAATTAACTTATAAGGAGAAAGATCATCTTATCGCATTTATTAATGATCTTGAGAATTACAATAGCTATTATCAAACTCCTCCACATTATGGTCAATACGTGCCACTAGTGGACGTGGTGAACTACGGTAACATCCATGGAGATTGCATGGTAAGATTTTCTACTATTACGACATCCGTGCATCTTTTGCATAAATTCTTCTAAAACTAAACTACATTGCTAACTACAAAGTTATTACTATGTTTTTCAACAGAAAATCCCGAAGGATTGTGTGCCTTATCTGATGTTTCCGAGAGGTCGCATTGATGTTATGAGCTTACGGCCAGCACGGCCAGGTCAGCCTACGCATCACTCCTGTCCATACCGGATTTCTAAAACCAATGAAGACATGACAATCAAAGATTGGAAAAAATGTATGGTCAATCGTAGAGAGCTACTTGGAAGCAACATTGTGCGTAGGCCAAGAATTGGAGACAGGATGATCTCCATTCTCCATAATGGAGAGTCAGGGCCTATCTTGTTTTATGATATTTTACCTAAGAGAGGGTAGAGTAGGTCCTATGAGAGAGGAGTAGGTCCTAGGTACAATGTGTTATTATGTGCTACAATGTGTTAGAGTTGATGATGAGGAGGAGGAGGATTTGTGATTATGACTAGTGACCAACTTGTTATATGATGTCTCATTGACGAAAATGATGATTAAATAGTGTTGGTGGTAATGACTATGATGATTATTAGCTATAGTGTTGTTGGTGATGATATGATGCAAGAGTTTTTATATTAATATGATGATGATGTTGATCATGATTATCATGATGATTTGTTATTATGATCATGATTAGTTATTATATCATTGGGGGAAGGAAAGCGGATTAGATTCATGTGGATGGATCAAAAGTGACCAAAAGTTGAATTAGTAGGATCGTCGTCCTACTAATTCAACTTTTGATCACTTTTGATTCATTTGCATGAATAAAATCCATGTTTCTTCCTCACAATGATATAATAATTCATCATGAACATAATGATATAACAACCTCTTAATTGGTACTGTATCAAAATTTGTATAACGGCGTATAAATACACTAAAAATTAAAAATAATGAAAAACAGATTACTAGTAGCGCGGGTTTGCAAGAACGCTACTAATAGTTGTCTTATCAGTAGCACTGGTATGATACACGCTACAGCTATATGTATTAGCAATAGCGCGTCTTACACGCGCTACTGGTAAGTAATAGCTGTAGCGCCTTACTAGTAGCGCGGCCACCCGCGCTACTAGTAGGCACTAAACCCGCGCTACTACTAGGCTTTTCCCTAGTAGTGAATGATTGGCCTGCTCTCAGTAACCTTTCAGGACAGACAAACAAGGGATACCACGCATGCATGCACTGTTTAGATGATACCGACAGTATATATTTGGATAAATGTAAGAAGAATGTGTACCTGGGGCATCATCGATTTCTTCAGAGCAGGCATCCCGTAAGAAAGAAAGGCAACATTTCAAAGGTGAGGTAGATCACCGGAAGAAGCCTCGCCACCGTACTGGTGATGATATACTTGATATGGTCAAGGATTTAAAAGTAATCTTTGGAAAGGGTCCTGGCGGACAATCTGTTCCGAATGATGAACTAGGACGCGCACCCATGTGGAAGAAGAAATCTATATTTTGGGACCTACCCTATTGGAAAGACCTAGAGGTCCGCTCTGCAATCGACGTGATGCACGTGACGAAGAATCTTTGCGTGAACCTGCTAGGCTTCTTGGGCGTTTATGGGAAGACAAAAGATACACCGGAGGCACGGGAGGACCAGCAACGTATGCACGGAGAAGACGGCATGGATCCAAAGCAGTTTCAGGGTCATGCCAGCTACGCTCTTACCAAAGAAGAGAAGGAAATCTTCTTCGAATGCCTGCTCAGTATGAAGGTCCCGTCTGGCTTCTCGTCGAATATAAAGGGAATAATAAATATGGCAGAGAAAAAGTTCCAGAACCTAAAGTCTCATGACTGCCACGTGATTATGACGCAACTGCTTCCGGTTGCATTGAGGGGGCTTCTACCGGAAAACGTTCGATTAGCCATTGTGAAGCTATGTGCATTCCGCAATGCAATCTCTCAGAAGGTAATCGATCCAGAAATCCTACCAAGGTTAGAGAATGATTTGGTGCAATGTCTTGTCAGTTTCGAGTTGGTGTTCCCACCATCCTTCTTCAATATCATGACACACGTCCTAGTTCACCTAGTCGAGGAGATTGCCATTCTGGGTCCTGTATTTCTACACAATATGTTCCCCTTTGAGAGGTTCATGGGAGTCTTAAAGAAATTTGTTCATAATCGTGCTAGGCCAGAAGGAAGCATCTCCAAGGGCCATGAAACAGAGAAGCTCATTGAGTTTTGTGTTGACTTTATTCCTGACATTAAGCCGATTGGTGTTCCTGAATCGCGGCATGAGGGCAGACTGGGTGGAAAAGGCACGCTAGGAAAGAATTCAGTAATATGCCGGGACGGGCATTCTTTGGCGCAAGCACACTACACAGTTCTACAAAGTTCCTCCTTGGTGGCTCCGTATATCGAGCAACACAAGAATATTCTACGCTCCAAACACCCGGAGCAGTCTGACGACTGGATTACACATGAACAAACGGTGACTTTCGCCGGTTGGTTGCAGACACGTCTCATGCATGACGACACTGTTGCAGATGACCTATACTTGCTGTCCAAGTTACCATCTTCGACTATATTGACTTTCAAAGGGTACGAGATAAATGGGAATACATTTTACACGATCGCCCAAGATAAAAAGAGCGCCAACCAAAACAGTGGTGTCCGCTTTGATGCAGCAAACACCAATAGGCCAAAGGACACATATTATGGTTACATAGAGGATATATGGGAACTTGACTATGGACTTGGTTTGAAGGTCCCTTTGTTTCGGTGCAAATGGGTCAATCTGACAGGAGGCGGGGTAAAGGAAGACCCGCAGTACGGAATGACAACAGTGGATCTCAACAATCTTGGGTACGCAGACGAACCATTCGTCCTAGCCAATGATGTGGCGCAGGTTTTCTATGTGAAGGACATGTCTACCAAGCCAAGAAAAAGAAAAGATAAGGAAGTGAATACATCATACGATGAGCCAAACCGCCACATAGTTCTTTCAGGGAAAAGAAACATCGTGGGAGTGGAGGACAAGACAGACATGTCAGAAGATTATGAAAAGTTTCATGAAATTGCTCCCTTCAGAGTGAATGTTGACTCGAGCATCAAGTTAAACGATGAAGCTTGTCCATGGTTACGACGCAAAGGGACACACGCGAAGAAAAAGTTTTATACCCAAAGATCCCACTCTGGGATGTGACCGGCTTCTCTAGTTAGTTTCCGGAACTTATATATCTGGAAAGTGCCACTTCGGACAAACCGGAGGGAATCTTTGTAATAGTAGTGTACTTATGTGTTTTGGCATCAATTTTCAACCCTTTCTAACTTCATTTGCTATTTTTCATGCATTTACTGATTTTTTTGAGCTAAATGACCCTGAAATTGAAAAGCACTACAAATGAACTCTGAAAAGGTTGAAAGTTGGCATGGTATCATCATTTCACCCACAGAGCATGTGCTAAACAGTTGAGAGGGTTACGGCAAAAACTGGATGCACTTGGTGTACAAAATGGACAATCTCTTTCGAAGTATCAGGCTTTCAAACGAAAACTCGTCTGTTACTAAGGCATTTCATTTTTTTAAACTTATTTCAACTCCAGACTTTTTGTGTGTTCAGTATGCACCATTCTAAGCCACGCCATCAATTTTCAACCATTTCTGACTTCATTTGCTATTTTTCATGCATTTACTGATTTTTTTCAGCTAAATGACCCTAAATTGAAAAGCACTACAAATGAACTCTGAAAAGGTTGAAAGTTGGTATGGTATCATCATTTCATCCACATAGCATGTGCTAAAAAGTTGAGAGGGTTACGGCAAAAACTGGATGCACTTCGTGTACAAAATGGACAATCTCTTTCGAAGTATCAGGGTTTCAGACGAAAACTCGTCTGTTACTAAGGCATTTCATTTTTTTTAAACTTATTTCAATTCCAGACTTTTTGTGTGTTCAGTATGCACCATTCGAAGCCACGCCATCAATTTTCAACCATTTCTGACTTCATTTGCTATTTTTCATGCATTTACTGATTTTTTTTGAGCTAAATGACCCAGAAATTGAAAAGCACTACAAATGAACTCTGAAAAGGTTGAAAGTTGGCATGGTATCATCATTTCACCCACATAGCATGTGCTAAAAAGTTGAGAGGGTTACGGCAAAAACTGGATGCACTTCGTGTACAAAATGGACAATCTCTTTCGAAGTATCAGGGTTTCAGACGAAAACTCGTCTGTTACTAAGGCATTTCATTTTTTTAAACTTATTTTAACTCCATACTTTTTGTGTGTTCAGTATGCACCATTCGAAGCCACGCCATCAATTTTCAACCCTTTCTGACTTCATTTGCTATTTTTCATGCATTTACTGATTTTTTTGAGCTAAATGACCCTGAAATTGAAAAGCACTACAAATGAACTCTGAAAAGGTTGAAAGTTGGCATGGTATCATCATTTCACCCACATAGCATGTGCTAAAAAGTTGAGAGGGTTAAGGCAAAAACTGGATGCACTTCGTGTACAAAATGGACAATCTCTTTCGAAGTATCAGGGTTTTAGACGAAAACTCGTCTGTTACTAAGGCATTTCATTTTTTCAAACTTATTTCAACTCCAGACTTTTTGTGTGTTCAGTATGCACCATTCGAAGCCACGCCATCAATTTTCAACCCTTTCTGACTTCATTTGCTATTTCTCATGCATTTATTGATTTTTTTTAGCTAAATGACCCTGAGATTATAAAGCACTACAAATGAACTCTGAAAAGGTTGAAAGTTGGCATGGTATCATCATTTCACCCACATAGCATGTGCTAAAAAGTTGAGAGGGTTACGGCAAAAACTGGATACACTTCGCGTACAAAATGGACAATCTCTTTCGAAGTATCACGGTTTCAGACGAAAACTCGTCTGTTACAAAGACATTTCATTTTTTAAATAAACTAAGAATTACCAAATTGAATATAATGATAAAACACGCTAATATTAAACAGCAGAAAAAATAATCACTGCAAAATCTATTTTTAAAGTAAAGTTATTTACAAATTAGTGATGTACACAAATTTCCAATAATTCGAATTTAAACTATTCAAATTTGAAAAACTACTGCCACTAACAGAAAGTTTATAATTTTTTTGACCTAATGCAAACAGATTCACTCATTAACTCTAAATAAAGCAAAAAAAAACTCAGAAACAAAAGAAAATAAATAAAACAGAAATTAAAAAAACTGAAAAGTAAAAAAAAAACCCGCCTACTGGGCCCCAACCGCAGGCTCACAAGGCCCTTAGGCCCAACTGGGCAGCACAGGTTCGATAGGCCCACACAGGCCTGCTTAGAGAGGATCTCGAGGGAGCAGCCGCAGCGGGGCTTATAAACCAGTGCGGCTGCCCTTCGCTGGGCGAGGTGGGACTAAACTTTCTGCACCGCGGCTGTGGCAGCACGAGACCTTTAGTCGCGGTTGGTGCCACCAACCGCGACTAAAGGTCTGCGCTCCCTGGCGAAAAATACCTTTAGTCGCGGTTGGTGGCTCCAACCGCGACTAAAGGTGGCCTTTAGTCGCAGTTGGCGCCACCAACCGCGACTAAAGGTCTCCGCATATATATACAACACTTGAAATTTTTTCACAGTTCGTTCTCTGCTTCTTCGACCACGCCGCCAGGAGATCGCCGCGCCGCCAGGCTGCCGCCGTACGCGCCAGCCCAGACGCCGTCTCGCCTCCCCCGACGCCGGAGCTCGTCGCCGCCCCCGACGCCGGCCGCCTGTGCCTCCTCGCCGATCCCCGACGTCGGACGCGCCCTCCTCACCGATCCCCGACACCGCCCGCGCCCGCTCCTCCCCGAGCTCCTTGCTGCGCCGCCTGCCCCGACGCCGTCGCCGCCCCCGACTTGCCTCGCCTCGCCGTCGCCCCGCTGTGAGCTCCTTTCCTCCCTCTCCCCCCTCTCCCTCGCCCCCTGCCGCCATGGCCGCCCCTCCCCGAGCCCACACACACACACACACATGCATGAACACACACACACACACACACACACACATTTGCTTAAGTTAGATGATTTATATGCATTTTTGTATGTTTTAGTATATATGTATAGCAATTTTGACATTTTTCAGTAGAATTTTGACATTTTTTTTCACTAGATGATTAGATGTATTGAAAAAAGTTGAGGAATTTTGACATTTGAGGAATTAATTAGTATAATGTATGTATAGAAATTTTGAGGAATTTTGACATTTGAGGAATTTTGACATTTTTTATACTTTTAGATGAAATGTTAGATGAAATGTTAGTTTTTTATACTTTTAGTTATAGAAATGTTAGATGAATGTTAGATTCTCTTAGTCCTTTAAGGGATTTAGGAATGCCCCCATTATGGATGTGCACAAGTTGATCCAATTTTTTTCTGATCTCATGCATCTACCCTTCTATATGTCACGTTTTGTCTAGCTAGTGTCCAAGGATTCAAGAAAACCATGGCTTCATCATTAGCCGGAAGTAATAGGCGCATGATGGTACGAAGCTTTTCAAAGTTGTTTTGGAACGGAGTTCTTGATAGAATAATTAGCTTTTTTGGTACGAAGTTCAGCAAAAAGGCCTCCCAAATAGCGATATTCGAAAGGCTCTTGCTGAACTTCGTACCAAAAAGCTAATTATCCTATCCGGGACTCTGTTCCAAAATAACTTTGGACAACTTCGTACCATCATGCGCCTGTTACTTCCGGCTAATGATGAAGCCATGGTTTTCTTCCTTTGACACTAGCTAGACAACGTGACATATAGAAGGGTAGATGATATCAGGAAAAATATGGACCATTTTCTGCACATCCACAATGGCGCCATTTTGTTAAATCCCTTAAAGGTTAAGAGAATCCGTTATGATTCTGAAGGTTCCTCGTATATAAGAAATCACAATCAAGCATTTAAAAAATGTTAAATTTGCATAGAATTTCTTCTCGGAGTCAACGATGCCCGGCCCACATCCACGTCCTGCTTCAGAGGGGCAACGTTCGGGACTGGGCTCCGCCGGGCTGGCCCTGGGAGGTGCTACCTTCAGGGGCGCGCAGCTTGGTGAGGAACCCGGCCCCGGGTCCCGTCGTCGACCCGGAGCTTCTTTGGTGGCGTTCGCGTGGGCCACTTTCGGTGCGGAGGCAGCCGGCCCGCCGGAGGTGGTACGTCGCCGTGTTAGGGAGGAGGACGAGCACGTCCGTCGCTACATGGATGCGTTGGACGTCAGGTTCTCCAATACCTGGCAGGTTCTTCAGGGATCTCACCCGAGCTATGATCCTGTGATGGTTCCTTCTCTTTGGGTGTCCACCGCCCGCGCCTCAGGAACCGCGAGTGAACTAGATGCTTCGATAATATTCGATCTGTATTAGCTAGTGATAATACTCGAGATGTATTCCAGATTATATTCGATAATATTCGAGACGATTTATTCGAGATTATATTCGATGATGCATATTATATGAATTATTCGAGATGCATATTATGTACTATGATTCAGTTTTTCCTTATTTATTGCATGCATTCTAATATGAATACTAAATTGTTTTATCTTTCTTCTGGATTAGTTAAATAAAAGCTATGGACAATACCGGCAGAGAAGGAGAAGAGGCTCTGTTCGACCTCATATGCTCCACGAGCCCAGAGCATGAACCTGAAGATGATGATGGCTCGCAATATCTGAACAATTCCGGTGAGGGTTGTATGATATTTGATGAAGACGAACGAATAGATGAAGGCGACGACAACGATGTTGACGAAGAAAATGTTCTTCAAATAACAAAGACCGGCGAGGTATATTTATTATATAAGCCATCCGGTGATCATTACATGTCTTAATTGATTTGTATGTATTAACGAATCGATCTTTCTTCTTTTAGGCCTCCGGATCGAGCAAATCTTCTACAAGCGACAGGGTAGTTCGAGGCCCGGCCAGAAAGTTGGATCCTGGCGTAAAGTTCAACATCGATTCCATCAAAACATCAACTGGCGAACCGCTTGAACCTATAGGAAAAATGCAACCAAGTTCAAGAATCAATGCGGAGTTATTGTCAGGGACCAAATCCCGATCTCCGTTCAAGAATGGAAAAAGCCAGCAAAGGGAGATCGAGCAGGAGTTACTTTTGTCGACGAAAGAGCAAAAGATGTGCTTTGGACATCGCTCATGGAACATTTCACCCTACCAGATAATTTGACAGATGCAGATCTGAAGAAAGTCAGAAACTATGCTCTTAAAAAGATGGCGATCGCATTCAACACCTTCAAGAAAAATGCATGGACTAAGTACGTCAAATCAAAAAAGAAGACTCCAGAATTCACGGGAGCACTGGTGAAGGCAAAAGATCACTGGGACGCTTTCGTGAAGTTCAAGGAATCGGAAGAAGCTAAGGAACAGTCGAGAAAAAACAAGATTAATGCTGCGAAAAAGAAGTGGCACCATACTCTGGGGCCAGGTGGCTACCAGGTGGCCCTGCCTAAGTGGGATCAATCTGAGCAAAAGATGATTAGTGCAGGGGTCACTCCAGTTACATTGACATGGCCCCCCAGGTGCAGGACATGGTTTTATGCGCATGGGGGGAAGTTGGAGCCAGAGACAGGGCTGGTTATGGTGAAGGCAAGTCTTAAAGAAGCCACAGACGAATTACTTATTGCAATAGAAGAAGCTCGAACGGGGGTGTTCATGCCCAACAGAGAGAACGACGAGCTTACGCGCGCCCTGAAGAATCCTGAACACCCGGGAAGAACACGAGGCAAAGGCGTTGTTCCGTGGTTTGACGGGTTTGCGGATTGGAACGACGACAATAGAAGCCGTGCGAGAAAGAAGATGCAGGAGGAGCAGAAGAAGAAGGAGGAAGCACTCCGCCTTGAAGGCCTAGAATCAAAGCACCTGGAGTTGGAACGATTTGTCAGGCGGCAGCAGGAGCAGATCGACTCACTCAGCCAGGAAAGGGCGTCTCAGCGGCAGCATGAGCAGATCGATCTAGCATTGGATAGCACTGTCCCATCTATGCCGAGAAGCAGCGTGGGTTCCGCCCCGGCCGATATCGATAATGCACTGCTAGCTAGCTACCCTGTGGATGATATCAAAGACAGGACTAACTGTGAGCTACACATGAAAGTGAAGAACTTATCCATGAAGGTGGCGGACGGCTATGCTTTAGCAAATCCCCCTGAAGCAACCTTCCATTGCAATCCCATTCCAGCTGGCTATGCTCGTGTCGGGGTTGATGAAGTGATGTCAGGATATCACGAGGTACAACTTGACATTCTTGGAGGTGACGAGGAGAGAACACTAGGAGAGGCCATACATCGTATCATTCTATGGAAAAAGGATTGCATCGTCTTTCCAAGGCCACCGACTCCTCCTCCTCCAAGTCCGCCGCCGCGTCAGTCGACTCCTCCTCCTCCAAGTCCGGCACCACGTCAGCCGACTCCTCCTCCAAGTCCGGCACGGCGTCAGCCAACTCCTCCTCCTCCAAGTCCGCCGGCACCGCGTCAGCCGACTCCTCCTCCAAGTCCGGCACGGCGTCAGCCGTCTCCGCCGACTCAGCGTGCTCCGTCGCCTAAGCAACAGCGGAAGAGAAAGGCAGCAGCTACGGCGGCTAGCGGTACAACAGGCAAAAATTTCAAATATGGTCCAAGCCTCAAGCCTCTTCCGAAGTTGTCTTACCACCTGACTGAGGAGGAACTCGACACCGTAGTGGATGCCCAATTGAAGGCCCATTTTGCACCGAAACAGCCCCCGCCGCCAAAGGAGAAAGTACCTGAGCATGTCTCACAACACTTTATTGATATGGCTCGACCGGCTGACAATCAGAAGGACTCCGACTATGTGCGGTCTATCAAGAAGTCGTATTTAGCAGGACAAAAGGAGTCGAGCTCGAGCTCGAGCCAAGCAGTTGGCAAAAAAAGCGGGAAAACTGTTCCCCAGCTGGGAGAACAGGCAGTGCAATCGATCCCCCCGCTCATTGTACAAACACATGTGAGTACCGCCGATCGGCTGGTAATAACCGACGATCATAAAAGGCAGGCTAAAGAGGCCGGTGTCACTGTTGAACAACTCCTAGGCCTTGAGGAAATCCCCGGGATTACAGAGGAGGAAGTAAAATACCAATATGTCCGCGGCAAACCTCTGGTCAAGCCTGACGATGTCAAGCTTCTACCAACGAGATTGTACAATTTGCATACGTGGTACATGCAAGAAACAGCAAATACCAATCAAGAGTCCCTTATGGTGAAAGTCAAGAGAAAGCATTACTTTCATAAAAAAGATTTGTGGATTCATTTTTCAGAGTTGTTTCAGTTATTCAATCAAGACGCACTCGACAAATCTATCGTCAGTTGCTATTGTCTGTAAGTGATTTCTTTCTGTAATTTAAGTCTCTAGCTTGCTAGCTGTGCTCTCGTTCATTACCTGTAATTATCCTCACTATATTCTTTTCTGTGGTATTATGCAGAATGAAGATGTATGAAACGAAAAAAGCTGGACGCTATGGCATTGGGTTCATTGACCCAAATACGATTAATCAAGCGATATGGGAAGATGAATATTCGAGAAAAGACACATAGAGATTCCTGCTAGAGTTTTTGAAGCGACTAAACACCCAACCAGAAATACTACTTCCTTACAACTTCGGGTGAGTGTTACTATATCTTGTACTACAAATTCTATTTTTTGCTTACTCGATGTTAATAAGTGTAGTTGATGAGTTATGCACATGCCCGCTTAATTATACAAAACGTGTGCGCATGCAGTTATCACTGGATCTTGTTAATCATTGAAGTTGATAAGGTAAAAGTTGAAGTACTGGACTCACTATATAAGAATCCATCCGAATACGCAACCGTGAGGGGGATGGTCGACAGGTAATTTCAATCATTATCGCACTATGTCGGCCTCTTTACTTCATTTCTTGATATCAACTAGTTAATAACTCCTTTATTCATTTTCTTTGTCGGCGGGTAGGGCTTGGGCCAAGTTCGTCAAACAGGTCCCAGGCGACTGGGAATAAAAGCTGACATGGGTGCGACCCAAGGTAATTAAGTAGTACTAGCTAGCTACGTCCGTGCATCTCTTTAATTCTAGTTTCAATACCATTATCATGCTTGATTAATTATTACCTGATTGAATATTATTCTCGTAAAGTGCATGAAGCAGGAGCAGGGGAATAGTTTATGCGCATACTACGTTTGCGAGAACATTCGCATGATCACGTCTGAAAGGAGCATAAACGAAAGAAATCTTTGGGTACGTTTGCCAGAACACTATCCATATTTTTTTTTATCATGATCTAGCTAATATATATACACACAACTAATATATTCATCTTGATCTCCTTCTTATAGCTGACGGAGATGCGGGGACAGCTCCTACCAACGGCTCGCGTACGAGCAATTCAAGAGGAAATAGCTGGATTTCTGGTCGACCAGGTCATAGATCCCAAAGGAGAATACCATTACAAGATCAAGCAGTAATGCCTGCATATGTAATGATCTGCAAATTATAGGAGAAATTGTATATACCAAATTGTATATATATATGTATGTGAATGGTCGTCGTACGAGAAATTCGATGATATATATATATATATATATATATATATATGATCGGTTCTACGAGAAATTCTATTTATATATATATGCACAACGTGTATAGTATGTAGTAGCGTAATATATGTTTGAAATAAAAAATAATTAAATGGAAAACACAAAATTAAAAGGAAAAATAAACCATAATTAATTCATAAACCCCTAAAGGATTAAAAGGAAAAATAAACCAAAATTAAAAGAATTAAATACTTTTAGTCCCGGTTGGTGTTACCAACCGGGACTAAAGGTCCCCCAACCCGCGGCACCGGCAGGTGCCACGTGGTGGGCCTTTAGTGCCGGGCCGTGTTGAACCGGGACTAAAGGGGGGGGGGGGGGGGGGCTTTAGTCCCCACCCTTTAGTGCCGGTTGGAGAACCGGCACTAAAGGCCCTTACGAACCGGCACTATAGGCCGATTCTGCACTAGTGATCTCTGCATGCTTCAAAAAATTAGCTACGCAACAGTCTCTCATGTATACATTTGAGTTCTCAAATGCAGAATGTACTTATGTTAATAAAGAAATAGCTGGGTATAATGGATGGCCAAAAGGTGAAGCAAATCAATACCAAGCGATCCTGATACAACAAAAGATAGAGTTTCTCGCTAGCACTCACAGAAGAAAAAACATATGCACTGTACATGCTCTAGCCGAACAAAAATTCGTGCACTCTGTTCTAATAAAGTGGATACTTCTAGGTTCCTGACAAAGAGCGAGGTGAGATTGAGCGGCCGGATTGCCTGTACTGTCTTGCCTTCAGTGTTCTGGTACATCTATTTATCACTATCACATCTATGTAAGACAGTGGCGGAGTGTGTAGCAATACAAAGCATGGGCCAGTACAACATAACATCTAATAATGGGCCAGCTCAACACATATAGTATGCCATTTGTTGCAATGTACTATAGTACTAAAGAAAAAATAGAGGGAAGGGTAGACCCCGGTATCCGATGCTAGAAAAATCAGGATGGTCCACCGATGCTCTGCCACTGTTGAGGTTATTCATAATGTCAACAACTTCGCTAGTAACATAATGCACCCCAATATAACTTTGCTTATGTGGCATGTAGTTAATAAAGAGAAAAGTGTTTGTCATAACATAATGAGCACAATATGTTACCGTAACATAACACACCCCAAGAAAAATGAGTCTACATCTAAATAAATGGAACCTTGCACAATGGAGTGTATGTCTTCTCTATCACTATGCAATCATAATTTCAAGAATGATTGCCCTTTTCAACAACAGACCAGAAAGAATAAAACAAGAAAATGACTATTTCTTCACAACTTAGATTTTCTAGAGCAGGAGGGTCATTTACTATTCTATTTTGTGCCTCCCTTCCTCCAACGTTCTTGTATGGGTTTCTTTGCTAAGATATGCAAATCTATAAAGGGATCTTAAGCAATAGTATTGGGTCAAATTTCATAACATTAGTATCGAGTCAAATTTCATTTAACGCGTTTTTCATGATGCAATGAACTTGGATTAGTCTCCATTCTTAACTGCCAGTCATGTGATGGCACACATGTGCATGTCCAAAACTAATTATGGTAAAATGCATATTAAGTGAAGTTGGTGATATTGCATCATTCAATACTAACCGGTTTTCAAATGCAATTATTGTTCAACTACACACTCATTTACGAACGTCCTGAAGTTCTTTTAGTGTGAGTTCTCCTATCAAACACAATGTTCCTATTCGCTTTGTTCCTAGGTAAGATATCGAAAATTAATCATGCAAGTCAACGGTCACACAATTCTGCAGTGTACTCACGTGGTAAAAATGATATGATAAATATTTCCTGAAAAGCTTGCTCATGCTATTTTTTTTTCATAAGAAGAGCTAACTATGAGTAGGATGTATGGAAGTCCTATATATACCTGCTTCCCTAGGATCTCAAATTAAGAGAGAGTGATATGGATACTAATATGTTTACTCTTTATCCAACTTCATATCATCTGAAATATTGGAGGAAAACAAAAATATCACGGTACATTTACTGACTGTAAATCTGTATTGACTTATCATACTGAAAATAGATTGTTGTCGGTGCTTCCAACTACTATATATACTCACCAGAAAGGTTGTTCTGAATTTCAGATGCCACCGCTTATCTCTAAAGTTGTTCAATCGCAGGAGCAGATCCAGACTTGAGGTTAACAGTTGTTCTTTCCCACTACCTACTTACAGTTTCAAGTTTTGCCCTATATCTAAAGCTTGAAAAATATATGACAGGACTAGCAACTCCGCCACTTGATTTGGGAGACCGAAACATGGGATATGATGCTCTCAGTGTAGTGCAACTAAATTAACCCAGATTGGTCTTCATGTATCTCGTTTTCCATTACTTGCATTTACACTAGCAGTACACTTAAAGAGTGCAATGATCCGTTCGTCATTGATGTCTGAAATACACTTGATCCGTTTGGGGTGTCTGGAATATTTGTCCTTATGATTCTGGAAAGGGGAATTGCGTTTGCTTCAAATTATCTTGTTCAGATTATTTTTATAGGAGAAAAGCAGACGAATACCACAAAGAAATGGAAAAAAATCGTGTTTGCTTCAAATAATGTAGTAGGTTGTGTCATGATTATAATCGGCTTTGGTGAAGTTTGAAAAACAAATCTCGTTCAAATATTTTGTAGTGTGGGTTTATTATCTCCTTCACCATTCCCCAAATTTGGTACAAGTTGGGATACTCTTTTTATAGAAAAATATGATAAGGAAGCCGGTGGCATGTTAGGTAATTAATTAACCAGCTGAGAGAGATGCATTCTCATCTTCAGCTCTCTAAACTTTGGAGCAATGATGTGTGTAAATTTCACATTCAGCATATGCGTAAATTTCAACCCCTCTCACCATTGCTTAGCCAATCGCCAGACCAAGACATCACAGTAGTTTCATCTCTTCGAAAGACAGTTGCATGCAGTGGATGTTCCGGCAAATCCGTTGTACCATTCATAATTCCGGCCTCAGTTGATGGTACTCCTATACAGTTTAGGCTAATGTCATTCCTGTCTTCCTCAGTTGATGCAACAGGTATATATCTCGTGAACATTTGTTGCATTCTCCTCCAACCAAACACAATGTTTCTATTCACTCTGTTCATAGCCATACTTCCTAGGAAAGGGATCGACAACTAAACATGCAAGTTAAATGGTCACATGCAGGATTCTCTAGTGTACTCACCTGGTCCAAATGATGTGATAAATGTTTCATCGATGGCATGCTCACACCTATCAGATGATTCTATAGTGCACTTCGTTTTCATAACAAGAGATGTATGGAAGTCCTATATATATACCTTCTGCCCTAGGATACGGATTAAGTGAGAGGGATATGGATATTAACTTTTTTTACCTCTTTATCCAACTTCAAATCGTCTGAAATATTGGAGGAAAACAAAAATACCAAGGTCACATTTACTGACTGTAAATCTATATTGGCTCGTGGTATTGAAAATAGAGTGTTGTCGGTGGTTCAAACTATTGTTCTCTTAGATATTCACATCGAAAAGCTTTTCGGAATTCCAAATCGCATTGCCAACACCGTTCGGGGGCCAATCTTGAGAGCGGATAGTTCCAAAGGTTAACGGCTATTCGTTCCCTATGTCTACTTAAAGTTTCATGTTTTGCCATCATATCTAAAGCTTGCACAATATTTTGCAGGACTTGAAAGTTTAAACTCTTCAAAATTATTAGGGTGACAAAGCGTGGGACATGATACTCTCAATGTTGGGCTACAAAATCAAGCCTGTAATGCTCCTTTTCCTGACTTGCATTTACACGAGCACTACACTTTGAACTTCTAAGGTCACACACAGGCGCGCGATGGAAAGTGCATTCAAGTGAGTCTCAAAATAGAACAGAGCTAGCGATGAGGATTTTCTTACAACTCATTAATTCTCTCAAATGGAAAGTCCCTCTACATATGCTTCATGGAAAATTAGCTGCACAACAGGCACTCATGTGAACATTTGTGTTCTCTAATGCAAAGGGGATTTTTTTGTAATAAATAATTAGCTGGGTATAATGGGAAGGCAAAAAGATGAAGGAAATCAGTACCTAGCAATTCTGATACAGAAAAGAAAAAAGATTCTCTCTAGCAGTCACTGAACAAAAAACATGTGCATTGTACATGCGCTAGCAGGATTGTGCCTCCCCAACATTTGAATTCACGGCAATAGATAGAAGTGCTTCAGAACATGTTACCAGTTACCACACCACATTTACTTCCAGCTGTGTAAGATTGATGCTGTTGTTCCATTTCAGAGTAGTAGTACTCCCGTGACACATAGGTTATCATACTTCCGTGCAGTGGGAACTTGTTCAGTCAAGATACTTGCTTCAGGGCCTCCTTCAGACTACTCATTTGGTTCATGTGCACAAGTGGTTTCAATTTCTACAGATGAAGCCATTAGCTATTACTCCCTCCGTCCCATAATATAAGAGCGTTTTTGACACCACACTAGTGTCAAAAACGTTCTTATATTATGGGTCGGAGGGAATAATATTTACCTATAGAAGCCTCCATTTTCTCAATTGTTCTTGCCTAGGTTTCTTTGCTATCATATGTTTATCTGAAAAGGGGGGTTAACTTAGCTAAAATTAGTCAATTCCGATTTCACATATTCTTTTTCTTGAACATACACCCAAATGCGTACTAGAAGAAAGCGCCAACATGATGTGAGCGTATAGAAAAGATCAGCCAAAAAGGAAAAACCAGAAAGCAAAGGGTAAATAAAACTGAAGAAGAAAGGAAACAACTTGGACCAGGACTACTTGGACATTTCACACATCTCAAGTTATTCGGCGTACTACTTGGACCAGGACTACTATCTGCTGTTACTTTGTAGTACAGTCAAGGTACGCATGACTGCAACTAACATAACAAGTAATCGAAAATAGATATCCAAGTTGAATGCCCATGTGATTTGGCCATCTGGCCACATGATTGGAAAGAGCTTAATTTGCATGATATATTGTTAAGTTAGTTGCCACAACAGAATCAGTCGGTATATGCAACACGCAATATGTGTTCCCTGAATGGCTTGTTCAACACATGTCCCGTTAGTGCAAAGAGATTTTTTGCATGTTATTTCAGCCGAGACAAAAGAATCACTTGGTACTTGCAAAATGCAAGAAGTGCTTGCCGAATGGCTTGCTCGACACATGTCTCATGATTGCAAAGAGCTTATTTGAATGGTGTGGTAGTTGCCACAACAGAATCAGTCGTATTTGCAAAATGCAAGGAGTGCTTCCTGAATGGCTTGCTCAACACATGTCCCATGCTCTCATTACTTTTTTCATGAAAAGAGCTAACAAAGATGAGATATATTGAAGTCCCCTATATATACCCCTTCCTTAAGATGTGAAAGTGAGTGGGATATGAAATTTATCCATCTTCAGTTTATCTAAAATATTGGAGGAAAACTAAAGGCTCATGGTAGCATCTTCTTAGTTTAAATTTATACTGACTTGTAATAGTCAACACAGAGTATGATTAGTGGTTCCAACCTACTATCTTTCTAGGTACTTAAAGATGTTCTTGATTCGTGATCCTTTCCTTTGATTCCCCGACCCTTGAATTTTCAGCTTGGAACCCATGGACGTTCTTGTCGTTTGCCAGCCTACCTGCTTATAATTTCATATTTTGCCATCATATCCGGAATTTTGACAACAATATCCAAAATTGGGTATTTATAATGTAGTTCAACAAAATCATCTCTTGGATGGTCTTGTGTAGCTCCTTTTGTCCTGACTTTCAATTGCTCTATCACTACATGTAAACTTGTAAGGGCACACACATGATGCAAGGTGCGTATAGATGGGTCTTCAAATGGAAGAGACAAATGAAGATTTTCTATGACTCATCCTCTCCAATATAAAGTCCATCTGCATATGCTTAGCAAAATTAGCTGCAGAACAACACTTGTGTAGTAAATGTGCTAATGATAGCTAATTTGTTCACATGGGGTTAGTGTCATCCTTGCTGCATCGTGGGACTGATCAACAATTTTTTCTACTACTTTCAGTTAGATAAAACATATTATTTTGTTCTGTCATGAGATATCCAAGCGAATCCTCAGTTCACAAAAATCATAAGCGGTGATGATAGTGAGGGCGGATTACTTGCAGCCAGCCTTCTCCTCATGAAGGACCAGTAACCCTGGGCCCACGAAAATGGAATTTATCAAAGATAAAAGATGAGGGCATCAGACGGGGAAAATGAAACAACCGAATGACTTTCTCATCCTGTCCTGGTAGACCATAGGGGTCACTTGTGCATCAATGTCGGCTCCGCCCGCTCCTTGAGCTGGAAAAGGGGCTGGCGAAGGAAGTCGCCCATGACATGGGCATCCGTCATCTCCTTGATAGCGCCGGTCATCTTGGTGATGAAGTCGCAGTCATTTCGGAGCGCACCCATTCCTAGACTTTGGGGGCTTGATGTTGACAAAATGCGGTCGTTCACCGCAAGTCGACTAGACACAAGAAGTGGTCCGGCCCGAACGATCAGTATTCCAAGAATACCTCGATGTGATCCTGGTGTCATCGCCGCCCTTCATTGAGCACATGGAGAACCGCCAAGATCAGGTGACTTGACCAACCATGTTCTTGTTGGTGCTTATCTTGAGCTCATAATAATACTAGAATAAGTTAAATGAAAGCTTCACATAAGTGCACTAAGATGACGAGGAAGAACGCCGAGTTCGGTGTTAGGTGGTAAGATCCCGTAGAAGTCCAACACGGAGTGCAAGAAGCCAAATCGTTTTGGTATTTCGTAAAATAAAATATAGCATTTATGTAGGCAGAGATGGATTTTTGTGTGAAAGAATTTGATTCCATCCTCATCACTTATCATTGCTACTTTTTCATTTCTTTTCTTTTGAGGTAAAGCTACTTTTTGTTTGGAGAAAGCACAAAAGCCAAATCTCAAGCCCAGCCCAGCCCAAGCCCACATTTTTCCGGATTCTGCATCTCCTCGCCGACTCGAGGGGAGACGAGGGCCAGCCACGACCGCCGCCTCCCCTGCAAAGGCCGGCCGGACCCCTTCGTGCTGCCGCTCGCCGCCGCAGCGAGTCCCCCGCCCCGAGTTCCACCACCGCTGCTCGAAACCCCCTTCCCACCCGCCACCGCCGCTCAAGGTACTCCTCACTCGTTCCCCTTTCCCTTTCCTTCCTGCCCCCAAATCTCTCCGCTGTGACCTCCATTTTCCCGCAGGTTCCTGAGAAATCAGCGAGGTGAACTAGATGGAGCGGTTTGGCCGGACAGTGCGGTGCCCCAAGTTTGGGAGGAGGAGCAGAAGTAGATGGAGGCTGGATAATTTTGTTCCCTAGCCAACTACAGTAGTTGTTGGACTCTGCAGCTTCCAACTCAGAGACTGGTCTTCCAGCTTAACACCGATTCACCATTGGGCATGTATTCTTTCTCTTGTCCATGTTACTAATTTACTGTGAAATGCAAATGTAGCGGTTGGTTGCCATCCATCTAGCAGGAACGCCGGCTGCCATATCATTTCAAAGCTGTATTGAGCGTGTTGCTGACTGAATATGCATTTCCATATCCAGTCTGCTGTTCAATTCGTCCAATTTAATTAATTGTGCCACCAGGTGATGCTTGATGCTTTCCTACATCTTGCGTGTGTGTGCTCAAAAGCTGGTCCTTACGAATCTGTGAGTCCCATGTAACAATGAATTTTACTCTTCGCAGTGAATTTTAATATGGTTATTATATCTTTGCAATGGATTTTACTCTCACCTTTTCCATTCAGCAACCTGGAGCAAATTTCTATGCAACAGCCCCTATATCAGTATTGAACGAGCCTGTTCTTGTGTATATGTGGGGTCTCTGAACTTGGACGAACTAATCCATCTGAGCACAAGCAGTTAAAGCTTGACAGGAGCTTGAGTCGTGGAACGATTGATAGACATCTCAAAGCAAGCTCAAGTGAGGGAAAGTAAGTGCCAGCTGCACTCCACATTTTTTTTTCTGTTCCCCTGTCACCTTATGATCATATGGTTTTGGTTTCATTGAATAGAAAGTTAAATCATGGCAACTGATGTTACTTACCTTCAATGCTTCCTACTCTCCAATGTTTTTCACATGAATTTATGAGGCACACCCATGGCATGCATCGACTGATAGTGGGCCTTAACATTCTGGGTGGATCACCGTTTAAGCTGAATACATTACATTGAAATATTATGCATTGTGGTATGCTGCCATTCTGTATTGCTGTGACTATGACTACATTGCTGTAGACTTTCCCTTTAAGGACGCATAATTATGTACATATTTGAATCTTTGCTAAAACATTTTTATAAATCAGGTCACTGTCTGCTTAACCATCATAGTCAGTTGATTGTGTTGATCATGATGGGAATTCAGTTGCTGCAGTTTTTAAAAGAGCACTAACCCATGAGGCTGCATGTCTTATTCCTGTTTTGTGGTTCATGTATAGGTAAATTTAGTGCTTAGAGCCCTATTGTAGTCCTACTACATAGCTAGCTGAAGTTTAGCATACACAGCATACCATTGTATACATAACTACATTTCTTTTACAATAGTTGAGCTGCAAATGAGGCACCATAGAGCATAGGTGCTTAATTGTTGGGTGCCTGTTCAATTACTATTATTTCGAATGCTGTATCTATATAGATCTCAACATACTTGTCTGCGAGAGAGGGGGCATGACTAATTTGTGATGTGCTCTGTAGGTTATTCAAATGGTTTCTTTAATCGACTGATGCTCAAACTGGAAAATATGGACTTGCACCTTAGCTCCATATCGAGTTCTTGTAACTGGACAAGATGAAGGGATGGCTGAATTTATTCTTTCCAGTCCACTTGCATGTGTAACTTGATATTCAGGATCATAAACGCCAGTAGCCAGTGCTGGGTTTCCAAATGATTCGTTATCTTCTCCATTGGAGAAAGGTATTTTTCACATTCTAGCTTCATTTCTTGAGTAGTAACTTTGTTTATAAAGAATGGTACCTTTGTTAATTTTTGTTAATTGCTTGTTCTTGGATTTTATCAGAACATGATAGTATTATAAGTTACCTATAAAAGTTCCACCCTGACGAAGATGGTCCTCTTGGTAACTGCTAATGCTTGGAATTTTGTATGGAAAGTTGTGCTGGTTACTTTTTCATTACATATATTATGGGTGTTGGAAATAGGTTGGTCTTTGCGTTCTGACTTTTAAGTACCTGTAGGATTTAGGAGCTAACCTTTTGTGGTCGGAAATAAATATAAAGAAATGCTTCTGTCAGTCCTTGTAAATTAGCAATCTTCAAATGTCAATATTGTAGTGCTGCAGCTTTGAGACTCTGTTTGATTCAGAGGAAATTGAACTTATTTGCGTGCCCCGCTTTATTTCTGACTTGAAGTACCTATAAGATTTATGAGCTAACCTTTTAAGCTTAGAAATAAATATACAGACGTTTCTTTCAGTTCCCTGTAAATTAGCAATCTTCAGAGGTCAAGTATGCTAGTGCTGCATCTCTGATTGTGTTTGCTTCGGACGAAATTGAACTTAATTTTTGTTAGAAATCAAACTGGTTATTTCTGAGTTTAAGCGTTGTTGCTGAGTGGACACATTTACCTTTAACTTGAACAGATACTTTTTGACTTGAAGTACCTGTAAGAATATATTTTTTATTTTTTTGAAAAATCACCGGGGGGAGTTCCCCACCTGAATATATTTCTCAATGTTTGTAATCCATCATGTGACTGATTACAAAGTAGAATTACATAAGCACGTGTAGTCGTGATGAGAGGTAGGAATGCCATGAGGAGGCGGCCTGTTTTTGCTCCGGTTTCTTCATTCGATGTGTCCAGAGCATCAGTTCTGCAATGATTTTTTTGAGGGTGAGGATGCTGTGTTGATTTTCCTGTCTGAAGGTCATCGCGTTTCTGGAGTCCCATATTTTCCAGAGGATGATAAGATTTATTAGCTAACCTTTTAAGCTTAGAAATAAATATACTGACGTTTCTTTCAATTCTCTGTAAATTAGCAACCTTCAGAGGTCAAGTATGTTACTGCTGCATCTCTGACTGTTTGCTTCGGACGAAATTGAACTTAATTTTTGTTAGAAATCAAACTGGTTATTTCTGAGTTTAAGCGTTGTTGCTGAGTGGACACATTTACCTTTAACTCGTACAGATACTTTTTGAAACAGTGATTTTATCCGGTTCGATACTTTGGGAGAAATTTTGATAGCGATCTCATATTTGTAGATGGGATGAGCTGCTTGACTGTTGATATCTCTCCTTCATTCATAGAGAGAACTTTCCTCTTTGCCAAAGAAAGAATTGAATTGCTTCCCCACAGACCACATGCACGTCTCTCCCGAATTCTTTTTAAAAGAAGTGTTTTGCTGCTCTCCCGAATCATATTCACAGTTTCCACAAAGCTTTGCCGGTTCTGGCTACTGCTGCTGCTGCCGTCGCTAGAACGGCAGAGCCGCTCCGCATCCATGTGTGTGTGAAGACCACGTCTTCCTCGCCGTTGCATCAGTTGCTGGTCCTGGGTCCTATTTTTGTTGTTGTTTTTTTTTAGGGGTATTTTTTCTTGTACTTCTGGATTATGTCACGGCAGCCAAACTGGGCCATATTTTCTGAGACCCCAAACCATAAACTCAGCCCAGCCCAAGAATTCCTATTCTGCATCTCTCTCTGTCCCTTCCACTTCGCCGCCGCAGCTCCCCGGCCGGCTGGCCACCACCGCCACCACCCCCTCCAAGGCCGACCGGAGCCCTACGTGCTGCGGCTTCTGGCGGCGGCGTAGAGAATGTCACAAAGTCCACCACCACTTCATGGCGGTAGTCCGTCCATGGCGGCGATGAACACCGGCATCAGCAGGACAAGCACGGCGGCAGCCAGTCCTGCTTCTTCCTTTCGTGCGGCATGCATGGGTCCCCCCCTCAACTTTCGCGTCCTCCAAGCCTCCCACCGCCACCGCCGCCCCTCAAGGTCCTCCCCTGCCTGCCCCCAAAATCCCCACTCTCATTAAATCTGTTTTTGCATTTTGTTAGAATTTATTCATTTTAGCTTTTGTTCTAGTTTGTATACTTTGACATTATGATCCTCTTTACTGTAATGGTAGTAAGTCTTACATTCTGAACTGCATTTTCTTTTTTACATTATATATGAAGAGCACAATTTGTTATCTTTCATAACAAAGAAGCAGAAGTTGTGTCATGAAGAGCACGTAATTTGTCCACCTGGGTAAAATGAATCACTTTCTTCCTCGTCATCTGTGACTATCCAGAACAAATATAATACAATTAGAATGCATTCAATAAGCAAAACCGGAGATATGCAAATCAATACAAGGCAATGCAACAATATGATCATATAATATCATTAATACATCATCGAATAGTATCACTAATACATCTCGAATATTATTATATAATATCACTAATACATCATCGAATATTATCACTAATACATCTCGAATATTATTATATAATATCACTAATACAGATCTAGTTGACGTCTCGCGGCGCAGGCGGTGGACACCCAAAGAGAAGGAACTATGACAGGATCATAGCTCGGGTGAGATCCCTGAAGAACCTGTCAGGTATTAAAGAACCTGGCGTCCAACGCAGCCATGTAGCGTCGGACGTGCTCGTCCTCCTCCCTGACATGGCGACGTACCACCTCCGCGGGGGCCGGCTCCCTCTGCACTGACAATGGTCCACGCGACCGCCACCAAAGAACCTCCGGGTCAACGACGGGACCCTGATTCCTCACCAAGCTGCGCGCCCCGGAAGGCAGCACCTCCCAGTGCCAGCCCGGCGGAGCCCAGTCCCGGACATGGCGCCTCTCAAGCAGGTTGTTGCCATCGAATCGACGACGAGGATGCTGGCCAGGCATCGTCGACTCAACGGCTACGCTATGCAACTAAACATCTAAACATCTAAACATCATATATCTGCCTAATATAAAATAGCTAATGCCTAATAAAAAGTCTCATTTACTAAAACATATTAACATCTAAACCCTAAACATCTAAACATCATATATCACCGGCAATCGTCGCCTCCTCCTTACCGGCGATAGTCGCGGACTCCTCATCGACGATCGTTCGGGACTCCTCACCGACGATCGTCGGGGACTCCTCACCGACGATCGTCAGGGACTCTTCCTCACCGACGATCGTCGGGGACTCCTCGATATAGCGTCACCGACGACCGACGATACTACATTATTTCCAACTAAAACAACTAAAACATAAAAAAAAACTAAACAACTAAAACATAAAACAACTAAATTAACTAAAACAATATGAACACTTAATTAACTAAAACAACTAAAACATAAAAAAAACTAAACAACTAAAACATAAAACAACTAAAACAACTAAATTAACTAAAACATACAAAAAACTAAACAACTAAAACATAAAACAACACAATTAACTAAAACAATATGAACTCTTGGTTCAACGCACGGGCATCGCACGGGACAGAGTCGGGCGGCGCTGCGGGGTCGCCGGAGACGCGCGCGGGGCCAAAGACAGTGCTGCGGTGGGCGGAGGCGGGACCGGCGGCGGTGCTGCGGTGGGCGGGGGCGAGCGGCGGAGGTGCGCGGGGCCGACGGGGGCAGAGAGGAGGGGGAGCCTTACTGGCGAGGAGCAGCGACGGTGACGGAGGAGACCAGCGAGGAGCGGCGACGACGACGGAGCGATGGAGGAGATCGGCGAGGAGCGGCGACGGCGACGGCGTCGGGGCGGAATTGGGCAACCTGGCAGCGTAGAGCGAAGTGTGGCGTCGGGGGAGAAATTGAGGAGGAAGAAGGCGTTGTTAAATACCCTCACACCTTTAGTCCCGGTTGGTGTTACCAACCGGGACTAAGTCCCGATTGCTATCACCAACCGGGACTAAGGGTCTCTCCTTTTCGGCGGCCAAAATTCCGCGCGGGAAGGGACCTTTAGTCCCGGTTGGTATCACCAACCGGGACTAAAGCTGTATTTTTTCTTTTTTGTTTTGTTTTGTTTTTCTAATTTCTGTTTTTAGATTTGGAATAACTGTTAGAATATTTATAGTTTTTAATGAATCTTTTTTGCTTTAGGTCAAAACAATTACAAACTTTCTGTTAGTGCCAGTAGTTTTCAAATTTAAATAGTTTAAATTTGAATTCTTTTGAAATTTGTGTGAATCACTAGTTTGTGAATGACTTTAGTTTAAAAATAGATTTTTGAGTGATTATTTTTCCTGTTGTTTAATATTAATGTTTTTATCATTATGTTAAATTTGGGAATTTTTAGGATAATTTAAATAGGTGTTTTAATCAAAATCAGATTATGATTAACTCTTTTAGTTTGATACCTTCATTTGTTTTAATCAAAATCACCCAAATGAACTCCAGACTTTTTGCCGTCTGCTGGCTGACGGCAAAGACCTTTGTTCAGCCGGACGTGTTGCCGTCTGCTGGCTGACGGCAAAGACCTTTGCCGTCCGCAAAGCATGCCTTTGCCGTCAGCCATGGCGGACGGCAAAGTTGCTGATGCCGGTAGTGAATGACTCTGAAATTAAAAAGCACTACAAATGAAATCTAAAAAGGTAAAAACATGGCATGGTATCATTATTTCACCCACATAGGATTTGCTAAAAAGTTGAGAGGGTTACGACAAAAACTGGATGCACTTCGTGTACAAACTGGACCATCTCCTTCGAAGTATGAGGGTTTCGGACGAAAACTCATCTGTTACAAAGGCATTTCATTTTTTTTAACTTATTTCAACTCCAGACTTTTTGTGCATTCAATATGCACCATTTTAAGCCACATCTTCAAATTTCAACCCTTTCTAACTTCATTTGCTATTTTTCATGCATTTAAAGATTTTTTTTGAGCTAAATCACTACTGGAATCAGCAAATTTGTCGTCAGCCAGATCTTTGCCGTCTGCTAGCTGACGGCAAAGAAGGTCTTTGCCATCAGCTTACAGAAAACTGACGGCAAAGAAAGAGCTGACGACAAAGATCATGTTTGCCGTCAGCCAGCTCTTTGCCGTCTGCTAGCAGACGGCATAGACGCTTTGCCGTCAGCTCGCAGACGGCAAAGAGGGAGGGTGGCCCACTAACGAGAACCACCTAACGGCCACTTTCTTTGCCGACGGCAAAGAAAGTGGCCAACTAACGGCCGTTCCCCCCGCCCCCCCACCCCACTAGAGAAAGAGGTGGGGCTATCTTTTTTTTTGCGGGTAAAAAATAAAACCGTTGCCCCCACCTCCTCTCTCTCTCTCCCCTCTCTCTCCGCCCGGCCCCACCCTTCTCTCTCTCCCGCTCGTCTCTCCCTCTCCATCGCGCGAGCAGCTACGGCGGCCGATTCCGGCGAGCTCCGGCGGGATTCGACGGCGCCCAGCACAACCACGTGACCCCCTCGTCCCGCTCCTCCATCCCCTCCGACCAGATCCGACGCGCGCGTCCTCCTGCGACCACGCGCGACCCTCCCCTACGGCTAGGGTTTCGGCCACCACGTTGCCGGCGTGGCTCCGGCGTTGCTCCGGTGACTCAGGTGAGTCCCTTCACTCCTCCTCGTCACATCCATCCCTCTCTTTCTCACCGCGTCGCGTCGCGTCTCCTCTCCCTCCCAGATCCAGCACGCCGGGACGCCGGCCGATTTCCGGCCGCTCCGGCTGTCTCCGGCGACGCCCTGGCCCTCTACTGCTTTCTCTCGACAAGCTCTATCGATTCCTCCGCATCGATCTGCTTTTCCCCGCCTCCTGCGGTCGTCCCCTTCGGTTTCTCCCCGTTAGGATTTCGGTGCTGGTGGTGGTTCGGCCGTGGTGCTCCGATGATGGTCCGGTCGCCGTGAGGATCCTCCGGCGGTGCTGGATGTGCCGTGGCGCAGTGGTGCCCCTGGGTGGCGCCTCCGTGCTGCGGTGCCCCTGGGTGGTCGCCTCCGTGCCCGTGCTCTCGCTGGCGCCGCCGTTGTGGTGCTCTCTGGCGAGCTCCGGCGTGCTGTGGTGGTGTTGGTTGTGCTGCTGGTCACACCATAGTGATGGTGTGGCTGCATCCTGCTTCGGCTACAACTCCTCTTGGTGAGCTTCTCCTTGCTCCCCTCCTCTGATCTCTCTAATGCATAGCTCTAGCTCTTGATCTTGTTGGATGTGAGGCTCTATTAGCTGTGGTTAGCTGTTGTAGATGAGCATCAACTTGTGTTGGAGCTCTCTGTGATGGATTCTTGCTGTGTCAGGGTTTTGGTCAGTGGCCATCTATGTGTATTTGTGAAGTATATATGCTCCTATACTGCTCTGTTCTGTGTAGTTGCTCCTGGAGTTGTTACTTAATTCAGTTAACTGAATCTCTAGTGTTACATTTTCTTTTCCATTGGTCTGTTTAACCTTTGGAAATTACTTATCACTTCTGTTGTTATTTGCTGCTGCTGCTATTACTTGCAGTAGCAGTTTATAATGGTACTAGCCCCCTGTGCTTGTGGGTGCAGTGCCCTAATTGCAGAAAAATACCAGGTGCAAGTGTGGTGCTGTGTTCTGCAAAAGCAGATAATCATTTGGGGTGCTACCCTGCTATTTCTTCTATGCTATAGTTACTTTACTCATGAACAGATACTCACTTGTTCTTAGTTGTTTTACTTCTAATACTGATATGAACAGATACCACTTGGTTTGGCTATTCCTATTGGTCTCTTTCTAATAGCCTATGAACAGATGCTATACTTGGTTTTGGCTGTTACTTTCCTAGTTTTCTACTGATAAGACAGATACTACATCTGATTTGGGCAGTGATGCTGGTCTGAGCCCCCCTCTCTTAGGCTTAATTTACATGTGGCTATCCCTGTGCTGTGATGAACTAGCCCTGGCACTTCCAGGCTGTCTGAGCACATAATCCCTCAAGTATACCTTGAGGTCTTCTGTAGCTTGGTCTTGTGGATTCTGGTAAACCTGCTTCTTGTGGACAGCCTGCTCCTTCTGCCCTATTTATACTGGCCTGAATGGTGTGACTAAGCTGTGTGTGTGTTTGTGCTGTCCTCACGGGTGGCTTTGGTGATTGTGGTGTTAACAGCAGCTGCTTGCTGTGTCAAGCTCTCCTTGATAGTTATCTCTTCTAAGCTGCTGGTGGCTGGATGTGTTGGGACTTGGTTTGGTCGGCTGGTTGTGATGTATATCTCCTCCTGGAGCTTTGTTTTTGGCGTTGCACAGTGACATGTACCTATTGTCACTGGACAAAACTGATTGTGGTGATGAAGTCTAATCCTTGGCTTTAATCACTAGTTTTTAGTTGGCTTAATTCCTGGAGCTAGTACTGATAGTGGTCTTTGTGTTGGCATTTAACTTACTACTAATTGTGGTGGCTTCTTGATTGGGTCCTTGGCTGGTTCTCTCCTTTGGCTCTATGGTATTGGTTTACTCTATTTGGCTTTCTAATTAAGATCACTTTGAAAATCAGGATCTTAACTAAGATTGTCTTGATCTCAAGTGCTGGCTCCTACAGCATTGCATTTCACCAAGTGAAATGCTACATTTCTACTCCTAATCCATTCTCTCTTTCTTAGTGTTTTTGTTATGCAGGTTGGAAGAAAAGAAGAAGATCGAGAGAAGATCTTAGTAATAAGATAGTTTTTAGGAAAATAGATATTTAGTTTTAGGTCATTTCTTGCAATTTCAGATATGGAGTGCTTGTCTTTAGTTTTTGTTTTGACTTTGTGAAACTTGCTACCTATGGATGAAACTATGTATATGTATGGATGAAACTTGCTACTATTGGTAACATGTGTTGGATATATATGTGTTCATGACTATTGGTAATATGTGTTGGATATGCTATATTGGTCATGTATATATATCTGTGTTTGATTTTCTATGAAAATGAATTGATATAAGAAAAAACAGAATTAAATGGGGTAATATAGGCACTTTGCCATCTGCTGGCAGATGGCAAAGAGCTTTGGGCTGGCCTATTTGGAAGCTTTGCCGTCTGCTGGCTGACGGCAAAGACCTTTGCATCTTTGCCGTCAGCCAGCAGACGGCAAAGCACGCCGTTAGCCCCTTAACGGACCTAAACTGCCACGTGTGACGTCCATGCCCTTTGCCGTCTGCTGGCAGACGGCAAAGATCTTTGCATCTTTGCCGTCGGCCAGCAGACGGCAAAGTGGCCTTTACCGGAGCTTGTTCAGCCGGACGTGTTGTCGTCTGCTGGCTGACGGCAAAGACCTTTGCCGTCCGAAAAGCATGCCTTTGCCGTCAGCCATGGCGGACGGCAAAGTTGCTGATTCCGGTAGTGAATGACTCTGAAATTAAAAAGCACTACAAATGAAATCTAAAAAGGTAAAAACATGGCATGGTATCATCATTTCACCCACATAGGATTTGCTAAAAAGTTGAGAGGGTTACGACAAAAACTGGATGCACTTCGTGTACAAACTGGACCATCTCCTTCGAAGTATGAGGGTTTCGGACGAAAACTCATCTGTTACAAAGGCATTTCATTTTTTTTAACTTATTTCAACTCCAGACTTTTTGTGCATTCAATATGCATCATTCTAAGCCACATCTTTAAATTTCAACCCTTTCTAACTTCATTTGCTATTTTTCATGCATTTAATGATTTTTTGAGCTAAACGACCCTGAAATTAAAAAACACTACAAATGAACTCTGGAAAGGTTGAAACTTGTCATGGTATCATCATTTCACCCACATAGCATGTGTTAAAATTTGAGAGGGATACAACAAAAACTGGATACACTTCGTGTACAAACTGGACCATCTTGGCTACTCGCTAAAGAAGAAAAGTGATGACGGTGAAGCCAATCACATCCCAGAGTGGGATCTTGGGGTATAAAACCTTTTCTTCTCGTGTGTCCCTTGCTTATTGCGCCGTAACCATGGACAATCTTCATCCTGTAACAGGATGCTTGGGTCAGTCTTCACTGTGAAGGGAGGAATTTCATCAAACTTTTCATAATCTGTTGACATGTCTGTCTTGTCCTCCACTCCCATGATGTTTCTTTTCCCTGAAAGAACTATGTGGCGCTTTGGCTCATCGTATGATGTATCCGCTTTCTTATCTTTTCTTTTTCTTGGTTTGGTAGACATGCCCTTCACATAGAAAACCTGCGCCACATCATTGGCTAGGACGAATGGTTCCTCTGTGTACCCAACATTGTTGAGATCCACTATTGTCATTCCGTACTGCTGGTCTACCATTACCCCTCCTCCAGTCAGATTGACCCATTTGCACCGGAACAAAGGGACCTTCAAATCAGTTCCATAGTCAAGTTCCCATATTTCCTCTATGTAACCATAATATGTGTCCTTTTCCCTATTGGTGTTTGCTGCATCGTCAAAGCGGACACCACTGTTTTGGTTGGTGCTCTTTTTATCTTGGGCGATCGTGTAAAATGTATTCCCATTTATCTCGTATCTTTGGAAAGTCAATATAGTCGAAGATGGTCTCTTGGCCAACAAGTACAGCTCATCTTCAACAATGTCGTCATTCATGAGATGTGTTTGCAACCAACCGCCGAAAGCCTCAATGTGTGTACGTTTAATCCAGGGGTCAGACTGCTCCGGGTTCTTGGAGCGTATAATATCCATGTGTTTCTCGATATACGGGGTCACCAAGGTGTAGAACTGCGTAGTGTGCTTGCGCCCAAGAATGCCCATCCCAACATATTATTGATTTTGGTCCAAGCGTGCCTTTTCCACGTAGTCTCCCCTCATGCCGCGATTGAGGAACACCAATCGACTTAAGGTCAGGAATAAAGTCAACACAAAACTCAATAACCTCCTCTGTTTCATGGCCGTTGGAGATGCTTCCTTCTGTCCTAGCACGGTTACGAACATATTTCTTTAAGACTCCCATGAACCTCTCAAAGGGGAGCATATTGTGTAGAAATACAGGACCCAGAATGGCAATCTCTTCGACTAGGTGAACTAGGACGTGCGTCATAATATCGAAGAAGGATGGTGGGAACACCAACTCAAAACTGACAAGACATTGGACCAAATCATTCTGTAAGCTTGGTAGGATTTCCGGATCGATTACCTTCTGAGAAATTGCATTGAGGAATGAACATAGCTTCACAATGGCTAACCGAACATTTTTTGATAGAAGCCCCCTCAACGCAACCGGAAGCAATTGCGTCATGATCACGTGACAGTCTTGAGACTTTAGGTTCTGAAATTTTTTCTCTGCCATATTTATTATTCCCTTTATATTCGACGAGAAGCCAGATGGGACCTTCATACTGAGCAGGCATTCAAAAAAAATTCCTTCTTTGCTTTGGTAAGAGTGTAGCTGGCAGGACCTTCATACCGCTTTGGATGCATGCCGTCTTTTGTGTTCATATGTTGCTGGTCCTGTCGTGCCTCCGGTGTATCTTTTGTCTTCCCATACACTCCCAGGAAGCCTAGCAGGTTCACGCAAAGATTCTTCGTGACGTGCATCACGTCGATTGCAGAGCGGACCTCTAGGACTTTTCAATATTCTAGCTCCCAAAATATAGATTTCTTCTTCCACATGGGGGCGTGTCCGTCGCGTTAATCGGAACAGATTGTCCGCCAAGACCCTTTCCAAAGATTACTTGTAAATCCTTGACCATATCAAGTATATCATCACCAGTACGGAGGACGGGCTTCTTTCGGTGATCTGCCTCATCTTTGAAATGCTTGCCTTTCTTTCTTAAGGCATGCTTGGTCGGAAGAAATCGACGATGTCCCAGGTACACATTCTTCTTGCATTTGTCCAAATATATACTTTGAGTCTCATCTAAACAGTGCGTGCATGCATGATATCCTTTGTTTGTCTATCCTGAAAGGTTACTAAGAGCAGGCCAATCATTGATGGTTACAAACAGCAACGCTCGTAGGTCAAATTCCTGCTGTTTCTGCTCATCCCACACACGTACGCCTTCTTTATTCCATAGCTGTAAAAGTTCATCAACTAATGGCCTTAGGTACACATCAATGTCATTGCCGGGTTGCTTAGGGCCTTGGATGAGCACTGGCATCATAATGAACTTCCGCTTCATGCACAACCAAGGAGGAAGGTTATAGATACATAGAGTCACAGGCCATGTGCTATGTTGCTGCTCTGCTCCCCAAAAGGATTAATACCATCTGCACTTAAACCAAGCCATACGTTCCTTGGGTCATATGCAAAGTCCGGCCACTTTCTCTCGATTTTTCTCCACTGCGACCCATCAGCGGGTACTCTCAACTTGCCGTCTTTCTTACGGTCTTCTTTGTGCCATCGCAAAGACTTGGCATGCTCTTTGTTTTGGAACAAACATTTCAACCGTGGTATTATATGAGCATACCACATCACCTTGGCAGGAATCCTCTTCCTCGGGCGCTCGCCCTCAACATCATCACCAGGGTCATCGCGACTGATCTTATATCGCAATGCACCGCATACCGGGCATGCATTCAAATTCTCGTACTACTCACCGCGGTAGAGGATGCAGTCATTAGGGCATGCATGTATCTTCTGCACCTCTAATTCGAGAGGGCTGACAACCTTCTTTGCTTCGTATGTACTGTCGGGCAATTCGTTGTCCTTTGGAAGCTTCTTCTTCATTATTTTCAGCAACTTTTCAAATCCCTTGTCAGATAGACCATTCTCTGCCTTCCATTGCAGCAATTCCAGTGTGGTACCGAGCTTTGTGTTGTCATCTTCGCAATTTGGGTACAACCCTTTTTTTTATCCTCTAACATGCGCTGCAACTTCAACTTCTCCTTTTCACTTTCGCAATTTCTCTTTGCATCAGCAATGGCCCGACCAAGATCATCAGCGGGCTCATCTGATGCCTCACTTCATTCTCTTCCCCCATTGTAGTACCATCATATTCAGGAAATCCAGGATAGTTGTCATCATCCTCTTCTTCTTCATTCTCTTCCATTAGAAGCCCTCTTTCTCCGTGCTTGGTCCAACAATTATAGCCGGACATGAAACCGGGCGTAAAAAGGTGGACGTGAATTTGTTTTGCGCTAGAGTAAGTCTTATCATTCTTACACACACCACATGGACAACACATAAAACCATCCCGCTTGTTTGCCTCAGTCGCACGCAGAAAACTATGCACGCCATTAATGAACTGGGGAGAGTGTCGGACATCGTACATCCATTGCCGGTTCATCTTCATTACACAACACCGAAAAGACCAAATTAATACAAGTTCATACACACTTATTCTCATAAAACAACATACAACTATCTAGCTAAAACATTTAAATGCATCAACAAATGCGATCAAAATCGCAACTAAGGTAACAATTGATCCAACATCATAATGATACCAAGCCTCTTTATTAATGGCATATTTTCTAATCTTTGTAATCTTCAAGCGCATTGCATCCATCTTGATCTTGTGATCATCGACGATATCGGCAACGTACAACTCCAATTTCATCTTCTCTTCTTCAACTCTTTTCAATTTTCCTTTCAAATCCTCGTTTTCTTTTTCAACTAAATTTAACTTCTCGACAATAGGGTCGGTTGGAATTTCCGGTTCAACTACCTCCTAGATAAAAATATCTATGTCAACTTGATGGGCATAATTGTCATTAACACGAAATGCAACAAATAGTTATAAAAGAGAATATACCACATCTGAATCGTAAACCGGACGAGGGCCGACAGGCACGGATATCATAACCATGGCACTATATATAACAACAATCATACAAGTAAGAAAATTATGCAAGTAACTATCTAAATCATACAAATACGATTTTTTTAATAAAAAAGATAAGAACACAAGAAGAGGCTCACCAAGGTGGTGCCGGCGACGGGACGGTGCGGGCGATTGACGGTGGTTAGGACGGGGATGGGAAGGCACACTAAGTAAACCACACCTACACATATGCAAACTAAGAAGTTAATTTGAGCTCAAATTGCCTATAAATCAAAAAAAACTACCACATAATTACACCCAAACTAAAACCCACAAATCACTATACTTATAAAGCATTGCACGAGCTGATCTAGCAATAAGAGATCAAAGGACAAAATTGCTAACCTTTGTGGACACTTCGATGGATTGGGGTGCCTCAAATCTTGACAAATCTTGGCAAAAATGGAGGGATGAGCTCGAGCTAGGGAAGAACAGAGAGGGGAATGGAGAAAACAGAGAAATGGGCTCGGGCATGACGAAGGGTTTATATAGGGAAAGCTTTAGTCCCAGTTGGTTATTGATACGTGTCCAACGTATCTATAATTTATGAAGTATTCATGCCATGTTTACAATAATTCCATATGATTTTGGTATGATTTTATTAGAACTAACCCGGACTGACGCTGTTTTCAGCAGAACTACCGTGGTGTTGTTTTGTGCAGAAATAAAAGTTCTCGGAATGAGCTGAAATTTACGGGGAATATTTTTGGAAAATATAAAAAATACTGGAGCGAAAAGTCACCGGAGAGGAAGGCCGAGGAAGCCACAAGGGTGGGGGGCGCCCCCCCCCCCTAGGGCGCGCCCCCCTGGCTTGTGACTTCCTCGGGAACCTTCTAGACGTGGGACCAACGTCAAAAACTCTTATAAATATAGAAATCTCCGAAAAGAAACCTAGATCGGGAGTTCCGCCGCCGCAAGCCTCTATAGAAACGAAAAACCAATTGGAAGCCCGTTCCGGCACCCTACCGGAGGGGGAAACCATCACCGGAGGCCATCTTAATCATCCCGGCGGTCTCCATGACGAGGAGGGAGTAGTTCATCCTCGGGGCTGAGGGTATGTACCAGTAGCTATGTGTTTGATCTCTCTCTCTCGTGTTCTTGAGATGGCACGATCTTGATGTACCATGAGCTTTATTAATATAGATGAATCATATGGAGTTTTCCCATCTCTATCTTCTTGTGATGAATTGACTTTTCCCTTTGAAGTTTTCTTATCGGATTGAGTCTTCTAAGGATTTGAGAACACTTGATGTATGTCTTGCGATGGGATATCTGTGGTGACAATGGGATGTTCTATTGATCCACTTGATGTATATTTTGGTGATCAACTTGCGGGTTCCGTGACCTTGGGAATCTATGCATAGGGGTTGGCACATGTTTTCGTTTTGACTCTCCGGTAGAAACTTTGGGACACTCTTTGAAGTTCTTTGTGTTGGATTGAACATGATGAATCTGAAATTGTGTGATGCATATCGTATAATTAAGCCCATGGGTACTTGTGGTGACATTGGAGTATCTAGGTGACATTAGGGTTTTGGTTGATGTGTATCTTAAGGTGTTATTTTAGTACGAACTCTAGGGCTGTTCGTGACACTTATAGGGATAGCTCATAAGATTGATCAGAAAAGATAACTTTGAGGTGGTTTCGTACCCGACAATAATTTCTTCATTTGTTCTTCGCTATTTGTGACTTTGGAGTGAACTCTTTGTCGCACGTGAGGGATTTACATATGATTCAACTATGTTAGTATTGTTGAGAGAACTTGCACTAGTGAAAGTATGAACCCTAGGCCTTGTTCCTAAGCATTGCAATACCGTTTTTGTTCAATTTTGTTACTTGCTACCTTTCTGTTTTTATATTTTTAGATTACAAAAACCTATATCTACCATCCATATTACACTTGTATCACCATCTCTTCGCCGAACTAGTGCACCTATACAATTTACCATTGTATTGGGTGTGTTGGGGACACAAGAGACTCTTTGTTATTTGGTTGCAGGGTTGTTTGAGAGAGACCATCTTCATCCTACGCCTCCCATGGATTGATAAACCTTAGGTCATCCAGTTGAGGGAAATTTGCTACTGTCCTACAAAACTCTGCGCTTGGAGGCCGAACACGAGTCTACAAGAAGAAGGTTGCGTAGTAGACATCAAGCTCTTTTCTGGCGCCGTTGCCGGGGAGGTGAGTGCTTGAAGGTATATCTTTAGATCTTGCAATTGAATATTTTAGTTTCTTTTTTTCACTAGTTTGGTTTTATAAAAGAAAACTACAAAAAAATGGAATTGAGGTTGCCTCATATGCTTCATCTTTTTAATGTTTTTCGTGAAAATGATGGAAAGGAAAATTGTGCTCAAGTGTTAGAAGAAGAAGTCATTAAAATGTTTGGCACTAAATCTTTGTATGATGAGCATGATTGCAATGTTGTTAGTATGAATTGTCTGAATATCCATGATGCTAATGATATGCAAAGCCACAAGCTTGGGGATGCTATGTTTGATGAAGATGACATGTTTAGTCCCCCAAGTTTTGATGAGAAATTTATTATGATGAAAGCATGCCTCTTATTTATGATGATTATGATGATGACATGTGTGCTATAAAGAGTGATAGTAACCATGAAACTTGTCATCTTGATTTTAATATTCAAAGTGGTTATGTCAATCAAGTATGTCATGATAGTTATTTTGTTGAGTTTGCTCCCACTATTATGAATGAGAAGAAAATTGCTTATGTGGAGAGTGACAAATTTTCTATGCTTGTAGATCATGAAAAGAGTGCTTTATGTTCTGGTTATATTGTGAAATTCCTTCACGATGCTACTGAAAATTATTATGAGAGAGTATCTTATGCTTCTACATATTGCAATAATATCAAGTTTCCTCTCTATGTGTTCAAAGTTTTGAAGTTGCACTTGTTTTGCCTTCCTATGATAAATGATTCTTGTTTCCATAAATTGTTTGCTCACAAAATCCCTATGCATAGGAAGTGGGTTAGACTTAAATGTGCTTGTCATGAGATTCATGATGCTCTCCTGCATGTTTTAATTACTACTTTTTATGTGAGCATCATTGAAATCATCATGCCTAGCTAAAAGGCATTAAAGAAAAGCGCTTGTTGGGAGACAACCCAACACCTTTACTTTCTGTTTTTGTGTGTTCACATGATTAAGCTACTGTAGTAATCATGTTTTGTGTCTTTTATTTCAATAAAGTGCCAAGTAAAGCCTTTGGGATAGTGTGGATGATAGTTGACTTGATTCTGTGCAAAAACAGAAACTTTTGCTCTCAGTCCAGGAATTTTGTAAATTCACTGGAACGTGCTTTCTATCTGAATGTTTTACACATGATTTATATACAAATTTCTTAGATTTTCCTAATTTTTCAGAATTTTTAGAGACAGGGAAGTATAGTTACATTACAGATCTTCACAGACTATTCTGTTTTTGACAGATTCTGTTTTGCATGCATAGTTTGCTTGTTTTAGTGTTTCCATAGCTTATATTCAGTGATATAAATTCTGGGAATGATAGAATACAGTAGGTATTATGTGAGAACAATTATGAATCTTGTCTTGACTGTACCTAAGTGAATTATCTTTGTTTATTATACTAACCCATCTCACGAAGTTCCGTTAAGTTTTGTGTGATTGAAGTTTTCAAGTTTTGGGTGAGACACCGATATGAGGAGAACAAGGAGTGACAAGAACCTAAGCTTGGAGATGCCCAAGGCACCACCAAGGTAATATCCAAGGAAGACTCAAGCGGCTAAGCTTGGGGATGCCCCGGAAGGCATCCCCTCTTTCGTCTTCAACATTATCGGTATATCTTACTTAGAGCTATATTTTTTATTCGTCACATAATATGAGTTTTTCTTGGAGCGTCATTTTATTTTGTTGTTCTCTGTTAGGTGTTATTTATAATCTTGTTTTTCAATAAAAAGTTCCAAGAATTGCCTTAGGATGCTTGCATTGCATGTTTGATGTGTGCTGTGTAAAAAACAGTAATTCTTGCTGTAGTGTTTGAATTTTCATATTTTACTAGAACGTGGAGAGTTTCTGAAATTTTTACACAGTATTTTCATATAAAATTTATAGCATGTCCTAAATTTTCATAATTTTTTGAGTTACATAAGTACACTGGTTTAATAGATTGCTACAGACTGTTCTGTTTGGACAGATTGCTGTCATAGTTTCGTTATCCACTTATCCTATAGTTTCCATAGCCTATATTGGTAGATATAAATTGTGGAAATGATAGTAAACAGTAAATGATGTTTGAAAATTATTATGCAACTTGTCTTGGCAATACATAAAGAGTTGATTTATTGTTATGTGTACTAACCTATCTCACGAGTTCTTTTCAAGTTTTGTGTGGAAGATGTTTTTGAGAATAGGTGAAACCATGATATGAGAGGATTGAACGAGATACAAAAGCTCAAGCTTGGGGATGCCCAAGGCACCCAAGTAAATATTTCAAGAAGTCTCAAGCATCTAAGCTTGGGGATGCTACGCATCCCACCTCTCTTCATCAACAATTATCGGTTAGCCTATGTTGAGTCCAAATTTTTAATCGTTCACATGTTGCGTGCTATTCTTGGAGTGATATTTTTCTTTTGCTTGCTGTTTAATAAAATACTCAAATCTGAAAATATTTATTGAGAGAGAGAGAGAGTCCTCACATAGCTACTTAATTGTTTGACTACTCATTGATCTTCACTTATATCTTTTGAGAGTAGCTTGTCATTTCCTCTCATGCTTTACTTAAACCTTTTTGAGGGATGAAATCTTTATGCTCATGTGCTTCATTTAAAATTGTTTGAGCTTGTCAAAAGGCAATGGCAATATATGAAACTAGTCCCAAAGTGATAGATATCCAAGGAGGATATAATAAAAACTTTCACGAAGATCATGGGACAAATTAAACTTGATTCTTTGTAATAGTTTTGAAACATGATGATAGTAATATGTGAGTTATGTTAGTGAGTAATTATGCTTAGTAGGAATATTGGTGTTAAGGTTTGTGATTCCCTATGCATGCACGAAAGTCAATAGTTATGCAATGAAGTTACATCCTACTTGTGGTGCATTATTCGGTGTTAGTTATGACTCAATGCTCACTTATGTGATTTTTCATTCCTTGGTTTGGTTGCTTCCCAATCTATTTGCTAGCCTTCATTTGTACTAAGTAGAAATACTACTTGTGCATCCAAAATCCTTAAACCACGTTTTGCCTTATGAGTCCACCATACCTACCTATATGCGGTATTTCCATGCCGTTCCAAGCAAATTTGTATGTGCCATCTCTAAATTTTCAAAATAAATTTTCTCTTTTGTGTGCCCGTACCGCTCATGAAACGGTGGGGAGTATCCAATATTTTTCCATGCTAGGTGTGTTATTCTCACGATGTGTGTTGATTCACTATCATTCGCGAGAAAATGGCTGGTATTCGGAATGCCCAGTTCCATGCTCAAAAATCAAATAAAAATAATAATGAAACAAAACTCCCCCAGGATTGTTGTTTGTATGGACGGTACCCGTGGACTCGACTCACCGTGGAGTGTGATTGATTGGTGGAGGGGGAGTAAAAACTTTAGCATTCTGTTTGGGAACCGCCTATAATGTATCTAGCATGGAAAGTATTGTGAGCTACTTTGTCGTTTTCATTGACAGGAAAAGCATGCCACTCAAAATATTTTTCTCTCTGAATTTAAACCTTAAGCTCTGGCACCTCTACAAATCCCTACTTCCCTCGGCGAAGGGCCTATCTATTTACTTTATGCAATTTTTATTTTTGCTTTGAGTCTCCATCTTCTCTTATAAGCACCAACTAGGGGGCACTATGATTGTACTTGAGCATTGGGCATAGCTAATATTTGAGTGTGTTTCATGAATGGATCAATGATTGAGCATGATGGGCTAGGGATAACTTTATTTAGTGTTGATATTTTGAAAGACATGGTTGCTTGTTGACATGCTTGAGTATTGAAGTCATTATGTTAAAACTAGACTATTGATTTGAATCATTTACAAGTCCAAATGTCCATGCTATACAAAGAAGAAAAGAATATGATGAACATGTTGGGTAGCATTCACACTTCATAAATTATTTCTTTTATCATTTACCTACTCGAGGACGAGCAGGAATTAAGCTTGGGGATGCTGATACGTCACCAACGTATCTATAATTTATGAAGTATTCATGCCATGTTTACAATAATTCCATATGATTTTGGTATGATTTTATTAGAACTAACCCGGACTTACGCTGTTTTCAGCAGAACTACCGTGGTGTTGTTTTTGTGCAGAAATAAAAGTTCTCGGAATGAGCTGAAAATTTACGGAGAATATTTTTGGAAAATATAAAAAATACTGGAGTGAAAATTCACCGGAGGGAAGGCCGAGGAAGCCACAAGGGTGGGGGGTGCCCCCCCCCTAGGGCGCGCCCCCCTGGCTTGTGACTTCCTCGGGAACCTTCTGGACGTGGGACCAAAGTCAAAAACTCTTATAAATATAGAAATCTCCGAAAAGAAACCTAGATCGGGAGTTCCGCCGCCGCAAGCCTCTGTAGCCACGAAAAACCAATCGGAAGCCCGTTCCGGCACCCTACCGGAGGGGGAAACCATCACCGGAGGCCATCTTCATCATCCCGGCGGTCTCCATGACGAGGAGGGAGTAGTTCACACTCGGGGCTGAGGGTATGTACCAGTAGCTATGTGTTTGATCTCTCTCTCTCGTGTTCTTGAGATGGCACGATCTTGATGTACCGCGAGCTTTATTAATATAGATGAATCATATGGAGTTTTCCCCTCTCTATCTTCTTGTGATGAATTGAGTTTTCCCTTTGAAGTTTTCTTATCGGATTGAGTCTTCTAAGGATTTGAGAACACTTGATGTATGTCTTGCGATGGGATATCCGTGGTGACAATGGGATGTTCTATTGATCCACTTGATGTATGTTTTGGTGATCAACTTGCGGGTTCCGTGACCTTGGGAATCTATGCATAGGGGTTGGCACATGTTTTTGTCTTGACTCTCCGGTAGAAACTTTGGGGCACTCTTTGAAGTTCTTTGTGTTGGATTGAACATGATGAATCTGAAATTATGTGATGCATATCGTATAATCAAGCCCATGGGTACTTGTGGTGACATTGGAGTATCTAGGTGACATTAGGGTTTTGGTTGATGTGTATCTTAAGGTGTTATTTTAGTACGAACTCTAGGCCTGTTCATGAAACTTATAGGGATAGCTCATAAGATTGATCAGAAAAGATAACTTTGAGGTGGTTTCGTACCCTACAATAATTTCTTCGTTTGTTCTCCGCTATTTGTGACTTTGGAGTGAACTCTTTGTCGCACGTGAGGGATTTACATATGATTCAACTATGTTAGTATTGTTGAGAGAACTTGCACTAGTGAAAGTATGAACCCTAGGCCTTGTTACTAAGCATTGCAATACCGTTTTTGTTCACTTTTGTTACTTGCTACCTTGCTGTTTTTATATTTTCAGATTACAAAAAACTATATCTACCATCCATATTACACTTGTATCACCATCTCTTCGCCGAACTAGTGCACCTATACAATTTACCATTGTTTTGGGTGTGTTGGGGACACAAGAGACTCTTTGTTATTTGGTTGCAGGGTTGTTTGAGAGAGACCATCTTCATCCTACGCCTCCCACAGATTGATAAACCTTAGGTCATCCACTTGAGGGAAATTTGCTACTGTCCTACAAAACTCTGTGCTTGGAGGCCCAACACGAGTCTACAAGAAGAAGGCTGCGTAGTAGACATCAGTTATACAAACCGGGACTAAAGGTCTACATATAGTCCCGGTTTGTGAGACAAACCGGGACTAAAAGGTCTCGTGGGGGCCCCAGCCTGACACCAGTCTTCCACCACCCCTTTAGTCCCGGTTTGTATCACAAACCGGGACTATAGGTTCCAAATGAACCGGGACTAATGGTGCCCGTGCCCCCCGACTGCTCCTAGCCGTTGGAACCGGGACTAATGGTCACATTAGTCCCGGGCCAAAGACAAACCGGGACTAAAGGGGCAAACGCAAGACATATTTTCTACTAGTGCATGGAGTCATGTTGAAGGTGGAGCTGGATTGAGGGGCTACGATGTAAGGATCCGGAGATCGCAGCCTATTCAGCGGGAAAAGCGAGACACGTAGTTCGTACTGGAGCCCAGTGGTCTGATGGAAGCGTGAAACTCGTCATCGGTCGGTGATGATCGGTGGTACTCTGCAGTGGGGGTTGAGTGTTGTGGGTCCGCAACCCTTGAAACTCGACCGGGACAGCGGAGGCTCGACGCAGTAATAGCGGCGAGGCGTGCGATATGCACGGGGCATGGAGACGGGCCAGGGCTCTGGTGGTCATACATGTGGTGAGACAACTGCGAATTTGACTTGGGATGGCGACAAGCAACGGTGAAATTTCTTCAAGTTTCAGACAGGCGGTCAAGGAAGAGCGGTGATGTTGAGTTCAGGTAATTCTTATGTGTGAGACCCAATATGTGAGTTTGTTCACTTTCACATATGTTAGTGATTGGTGTGTGATGGCGTTAAACGGATACTCTGAAAGTTGGGAGCACAAACTAGAGTAATGTGGAACTTAATTTCGCTCGAGTGTTGACTGTGTTCAAGAAAAGAAGGGACTACAAGTTGCATGTGGAGTCACATGGAGTCTTTGGAGTAGCAGCAGTGCTCATGGGATAAGCTCAAGTCCAATGTACATGGAAGTTTGACATATGGACGAATTCAAGGTGGTGGAGAATATTCGCCAAGGTGGAGTTTGTTAGAGTTGTGTCGAATATTGTGTACAAGATAGGTTACAGTTGGACTCTGAGTAGTATTGTGTTTACATAGGATATGGAGTCGTGTCCTAATAGGACACTTGTATCCTAGGCCTCTCATATATAGCGGGGGTAGACACACGATGTAACCTATGCCAACATAATAGCACAGGAACGCAGGGGGAGCCGGCGGCGTGTGCCGGTGGCCAGGGTGGCCAGGGTGCGGTATTGTGACAGTGTCACGGGGAGGAACTCCCGTAGTCAAGCCCCGGGGATGTAGCCATATCGGTGAACCTCGTTAACAAATCTCGGTGTCGTGCTCGTGTGATTGCTTGGGCCTCGGATGATCGACGGTGTGCCTCGGATTTATTCTAACACCGTGCCATTCTTAATTCCAGCCTCAGGTGATGGTCCTCATTTACAATTTAGGCTAATCTCAATCCTGTTCTCCTCAGTTGATGCAACATGTATATATCTCACGAACATTTGCGGCATTCTCTTCCAGCCAAACACAATGTTTCTATCCACTCTGTTCATAGTTGCTTCCTTGGAAAGAGATAAAAAACTAAACACGCAAGTCAACTGGTCATATGATTCTGTAGTGCACTCACGTGGTAGTACAATAGAAATGGTGTGATAAATGTTTCCTGGATGCATGGCTTGCTCACACCTATCACACAATTCATAGTGCACTTCGTTTTCATAACAAGAGATGTATGGGAGTCCTATATATACCTTCTAACTAGCTAGCTAGGTAGATCTAGCTAGCATTTAGTGAAGTGACCTAGGTACCTCCCTAACTAGATCTATAGCCTTATCAAGAAGAGCTTTGTCCACTTTTGATCATTCCATAGGTGTGTGTGGCGACACCTATCGACATCATCATCACCCTGCTCGATCTCGAGATAGGTACGGTGATTAAAAATTTATGCTTTTGCAAGAATGGAAATATGTGTATGTGTGCGATATGACATAATCGGGCGATATGATGGAAATTGTGTGTGTGGCATGAGTTGCCGCCGAATTGTGCTTGTGAGTTGCCTATGTTTTGCTGAAATGTCGATTTATTTCCGTTTCGGCGAATTCCGGGCAAACTCTATATGTCCTATTTTTAGGGAAGGTCATGCCGAATTTTTGTATGACTTTGATGCATGCATGCATTTTTATAATCAATTTGTTTATTATTACCGTTCAGGCGTTCATGATGGTCAGTGGAACGGTGGTGGACAAGTGGTTGCGATCGGCGGTGCAGGACATGAAAGAAAATAACCTGACAGAGGTTTTATGTCCGTGTCGAAGATGCAAAGGACGAGCTTGGCTCGACCCCTATGACGATGGTCGTGTGATGGCGCACCTGCTCATGACTGGTTTCATGGATGGCTATACTCGGTGGATAATTGAAGATGAGGATGATGATGTTGAGGACGCCGACGGGGCAGGCAATGACGACACGGGGCAAGACGAAGAGATGATCGATAATGGCGGCGGAGAAGGGGCTGGACATGGCGGCGGGGAAGAGGCCGGACATGGCGGCGGAGAAGGGGCCGGACATGGCGGCGGAGAAGGGGCCGGACATGGCGGCGGGGAAGAGGCCGGACATGGCGGCGGAGAAGGGGCCGGACATGGCGGCAGAGAAAACGTGGACTCCACGCCGCAGAATTCGTCGGTACTAAGTTCAATCGTGCGGGACCCTCATGTTCAAGCACTGCTTCGTAAGGAGACAAGTATTGAGAGAGCTGCTTCAAGAGAGGAGGCCAAGCTGCAGCAATTGGTGGTAGACTCGAACACTCCATTGTATCATGGTTGCAATCCCGAGGTGACCCGCTTGAGTTTCACGCTCGAACTCCTGAAGACGAAGGCTAAAAACAAATGGACCGACACTAGTCTCGATGAGCTTCTCAAGTACCTAAAGGATGTTCTTCCCGCGGGGAATCTATGTCCTACTAGTGTGGATGAGGCCAAGAAGATCGTGTGCCCTCTTGATCTGCCGCACGTTAGATACCATGCATGCATCAACGATTGCATAATATATCGGAAGGAGCACGCGGAAAAAACAAGCTGTCCGGTGTGCAATGCTTCTCGATACAAGAAGGCCGGGAAGAAATGTCCCCAGAAAGTTGTATGGTACTTACCGATCACTCCCCGTCTCCAGCGGTATTTCGTTCGCTGGCACGCGGAGAGGAAGAAGCCCGACGATGGAGATGATCCGAAGCTGAGACACGTCGTGGATGGAAGCCAGTGGAGAGCGTTCAATGACGAATATCGGTATTTCGCATGTGATGCAAGGAACATCGTGCTCGGCGCGTGTACCGATGGCATGAATCCGTTTGGCAACCAGAACACCAACCATAGCACATGGCCTGTGTTTGTATGGATGTACAACCTCCCCCCTGGTTGTGCATGAAGTCGAAGTACATACACATGAGCATGCGGATTCAAGGGCTGAAACAACCGGGAAATAATATTAATCTGTAGCTGGGGCTACTTCAAGAGGAGTTAGACACGTTATGGAAAACACCGGCCAAGACATGGGACGCCAGCAAAGGCGAGTATTTCTATAAGAGAGCCGCGTTGATCACGATGGTGCACGACTATCTCGGTTACGGATATGTCGCAGGACAGGTGTGCAATGGATATTGCGGATGCACGCGGTGCATGGATGATACGACGTCTCAGCAGCTAACGTCAAGGAAAGATGGCGGGTCTGGGAAAATCGTGTACATGGGGCATCGAAGATGGCTCGAGAAGGACGACCCATGGAGACACCGTGAAGATCTATTCAATGGTGAGGCTGAGCATCGAGGACCTCCACGTAAGCGGAGCGGCGCCGAAATCGATGAGCTGTTGAAAAACTGGGAACAGTGCCCCGCGCCGGGAAAGACGATGAAAAAGGTGCCGGAGCCGCTGCTGAAGGTATGGAAGACGAGGTCTGTTTTCTGGGACTTGGAGTACTGGCACAAACTCGACACGCCTCATTGCCTTGATCAAATGCATATCTGTAAGAATGTCCTTGAGAGCTTGCTTGCGACACTGATGAACATGCCGGATAAGACCAAGGATGGGCCGAAGGTAAGAAAAGACTTGCAAGATTTGGAGATCAGGGCAGATCTGCACATGCCGCCCCGTAAAAAGTCAGAGGAGACAGAGACGGAGACAGAGGCGCGGGAGAAGAAGGGCAAAAAAGTAAAGGAAGAGGATTATTGCCCCCCTTCTTGCTTCACCTTAAGTCCGGCTGAGATCGATCAATTCTTCAAGTGCCTTACCGGAATCAAAGTTAGTTCCGGTTACTGTGGCAAGATATGCAGATATCTAGACACGAAGAAGAAAAGGTTCAGCGGGATGAAGTCCCATGACTGTCATGTGATGATGACGCAGATACTATCTGTTGCCCTTAGAGGGATAATGGACAAGCACGTCCGTGACACGCTTATTGGTCTCTGCAACGTTTTTGACGTCATCTCTCGAAAGTCGATCAATGTGAAGCAGCTCCGAAGGCTACAGGAAGAGATCGTTGTCATACTAAATGAGCTTTAGATGTACTTCCCGCCCGCGTTCTTTGACGTCATGGTGCATCTGTGTGTCCATATTGTGGACGACATAATAGACCTGGGGCCGTCATTCCTGCACAACATGATGCCGTTTGAGAGGATGAATGGGATCATCAAAGGATTCGTTCGTAACATGTCCCGTCCGGATGGAAGCATCGTCCAGGGCTATCTGACACAAGAGTGCATCTCTTTCGGCGAGAATTTTCTATATGGCGCAGACCGGCCGCCTGGTGTTGGTTTGCCCGTTAACAAGCACGATGGGAGGCTCGAAGGAGATGGTCACTCAAACGGTCGCAGGGAACTGCATGTGGCCTACTCAGATCGACGCAACGACTTTGACAGAGCAAACTTGGTAGTGCTACAACACCTACACCAGGTAGATCCTTTCGCGACACTGCACAAAGAAACTATCGCAAAGAAGTATCGTGACCGGGGGGTATGCAGGACGGACGCCGAAGTTACTAGAGAGCACAACTCCACTTTACTGCATTGGTTCAAAGAGCATATTATTGCTAATCCCCCGGAAGAGGGCTCTAAGGACGGATTGCTCATCTACGCCTTAGCACATGGCCCCTCACCCAACCTCCTCACCTATCAGGCATACGATATCAACGGATACACGTTCTACACGGAGGCCAAAGATATGGACAGTGATGATCAGAACTCAGGGGTGACGATGGAATGCATGACCGACAGCGACAACGGCGCAACTGAGAGATTTTACAGAAGGGTCGAGGAGATCTGGGAGCTTGACTACTCTGGACTGCACAACGCGACGATGTTCCGTGTCAGATGGGCTAAGAATGTCGAAAGAGAAAACCGGTATTTCACTACCATGACTATACCCGACGCCAAGAGCGGTACCGTGAACGCTATCGCAAAAAACGAGCCATGGGTACACGCTAAGCACGTGACACAATGCTTCTTCATAACCGACCCGTGCAATCCCAGCCGTGTTGTCGTGAGGAGAGGCAAAAGGAACATCATTGGAATGGATGGAGTCGCCAACGAGGAAGACTACGACCAGTACGGCAACCCAATGAGGGAAGATGAGGATGACGATGAAGTATACGTCAAAAGAAGAATCAATACTACATTACCTAAGAAAGATCGTACTCCATGGAAAAGGAAAAGGAAAATGTCGACGCTGAGGAGCCGTTATCGGTCAAATGATGTAATATATATGTTCCTATTTTGTGTACACACTTAACCGTTATGCATGGGTCAAATGATGTAATCTATATGTTCCTATTTTGTATACATACTTAACCGTCAAATGATGCAACATATATCACCTTAGTTATATACATTGTATCACCCTCCCTTCGTTCCTGCTCTTGGCAAAAAGGAAAAGAAAAAGTAGAAAAGAAAAGGAAGAGAAAATAAAGGAAAAGACAATAGAAGAAACAAACAGGAAAACTGTTATAGGTACTGGTTATAGCAGTAGCGCTTTTCCGAAAAAGAGCTATAGGTAGTCGAAATAGCAGTAGCGTCGTTTGGAGAAATGCGCTATAGCTACCTGTGATAGTAGTAGCGCTTCTTGGATAAACGCGCTACTGCTATGTTGACTTAACCCCCAAATCTGCTTCCCGCCTCTGCTTCTTCCCCCAAATCCCCACTCTCTCTTCTCCCCCCTCATCGCTGCCGGAGCCCATCTCGCCCTCGACCTCGCCGCGCCCCTGCCTCAAGCGCCGGAGCCCTGCCCTCGCCCTCGACCTCGCCGGAGTCCTGCCCTCGCCCCCGACCCCGGCGCTCGCCCCCGACCCCGGCACTCGCCCCCGACCCCCCGACCCCGGCGACCTCGCCCCCGACCCCGGCCCCGGCGCGCCACGCCTCCCTCCTCTGCTTCCTCCCCTCCCAACCTCGGCCGTCGTCGGGCCTGCATCCTCGCCCCTGCACCCTGTGTAAGCCCCCCACCGCTCCTCCTCTCTCTGCTAGCTAGGGTTCTTCTGTTAATTTACTTAGGTTTTAGTTAGGGCAGTAGGTTAATTAGGTTATCTATTTAGTTATGAACCCTAGTTATCAAACTAGTAGGTTAATTTGGCTATATTATGAACCCTAGTTAGTATGAACCCTAGTTAGTTAGGGCAGTAGGTTAATTAGGTTCTTCGTCAAATTAGGACAAAAATTTAGGGTTAGGTGTTTTAGGTGTAGTTAAAAGAAAAAACAGAATTGATTATATAGGTTTCTTGCATTTTTTAGTTTAAGCAATTGTTGCTATTTAAATTTTATAGTGCTAGTTAGTTAATTAGAATTAGTATGAAACCTAGCACAGATTAGTTAAAGCAACTGTTGCTATTTAAAAAAAAACAGTATTTGAAGTGGACAGATTAGTTAAAGCAACTGCTGCTATTTTTTAGTTTTGAAATTTAGGTAGGCTGAATTTAGTTTCAAATATTGTGAAGAAAAATGACTTCTTGCATTTTTCTTCAAGTTCTATATTTTTCTTCCTTTTATATGCAAATTTGAAGTGGACATGTGATATGTGGACATGTGATTTGGACATGTCATATTTGGAATTTGGACATGTCATATTTGGACATGTGATGTTTTGGACATGTCATATTTGGAAAATGATGATTATGTGCAGGGTAAATGATCCGAGTGGCCTATGTTTCACCGGAATGTTGATTCATTTCCGTTCCGGTGAATTTCAGGCGCTCGATATGTCCACTTTTTAGCAAAGGTCATGCCGAAATTTTCCGTGAATTTTGGCATGACTTGTGCTAGAAAGTAGGCATATCGAGTGCCGGGATTTGCTGGGAAACGACATTCCGGCAAACATAGATCTTTTTTTATGCCATTTCTCATTTTTTTATAGTTTTAGAATTAAACGAGGAGACTTAATCATAGGAAACATGTCGAACAACGAAGAAGCCGGGCCTTCTGACCAAGATGCAGACGAGATGGATTATGAGGGTGAACAACAGTACCTCGACTTTTTGTCTGCTAAGCACAGTCAAGGTTTGCAGGTCGGCCTAGATGATGATACTGACGCCGACATCGACACCGACTGCGCCGGCACCGATGGCGGCGCCGAGACCGGCGAGGAAGGTACCGGCGGGGAAAATACCGGCGGGGAAGGTATCGGCGCCCATGCCGCTACCGAAAAGAAGAAGCAGAAGAAGCAGAGGATACGAAAACCTAACAAACTCGGCATCGGACGACTGGTGATCACAAAGATGGCCCCTGGCAAGTTTGAGCCATTAGAGCCGGAAGAACCTCGCAAGTGCTATGGGAACCAACTAGGATGCATCCTACGGGAATGCGCGAGCATCAACGACGATGACATAAGGGGTAAAGAACATTTGATGCAGTTGCTCCTGACGAAGCTGCACAAGAGATTCAAGTTCCCCAACCGGGATGACGCCATAGAACACCCGTGGGATGATAAGAAGATGAAAAAGATTAACAATCACGCCCTGGGCATGTTCAGCAATGATTTGGCCTCCTGGAAAGGGAGGGTGAAACGAGCTATTGAGGCTGAGGAACCCCTGTCCAAGATTCTGGAGGAAAATCCGACACTTACGGAAGAGGAGTTCGAAAAGTTCAAGGACACTTGCGCTACCGAGGCAGCCAAGGCTAAGGTTGCGAAATTCAAGAGCCTTCAGCAAAGGAACACGGGGAAGCATCGCCTCGGAAGCCGTGGCTACCTTGGCAAAAGGCCCATATGGGATAAGGAGGACGCGGAACGTGAAGCCGCGGGTCTCCCAGACCCCTTCGCGAAATTCACCAACCCCTTGGAGCGTGACTTCATCAGGGCCCGCTACAAGTGGGACATGGAAAAGAAGGTTTTTTACATGGACCAGATCACGAGGAAATTGATTAGAATACTGGTAATTATTCTTTTACCACCTTACATTTAGCTTCGGATCAAGTCGACTACACATTCGTAAACGGTTCACGTTCCTTCTGCATGAGAAGCAACACCAGCTTGCAGCCAAAAGCCCTACTTCGCCGATGAGGCCCAAGTGGGACACCCCTCTCAACCAGGCCTTGAACGAACTTAAGGGACTCCCTTTGGGCCAGCGGCCGCAATATGGACGTGTGCACAGCGCCGGAGACGGCGCCACGTGGAAGGTGTTTTACAACGAGGGCCCGGAGGCCAAGAAGCAGAAAAAGAAGTTTAGTCAGACGGACATCGACGAGAAGGTGAAGCTTGCGTTCGAGAAAAAAGAAGCTGAGGACGCGGAAAAAGCAGCCGAGGAGAAAAATGAGTTGCTACAGCAGGCAGTCGATGCAGCTGTACATGCCTGCAGAAATGATTTCGCTACTAACTTGATCCCGGCTATCATCAACTGGACGAAGGAAAATCCAGACAAGACGGTACATGATTTCCCCATGCCCAGTTTCGTCGGGAGCAACTCGGTGAACAACACCACCGCACCTTCACCTGCTCACGCAACCGGGCCTGCTCCCGCACCCGCACCCGCACCCGCTCATAGCAGCCCGTCCTCAGTCTCTGGCGCGCTAGGCGGGCCTTCATCTTTGGCTGAGCTCGACGTCCTCACGGTAATTACACGTCGCAGACATGTGTTTGCAGGCCGACGAAACCCCGTGCACCGTACTCTACTTGATCAAAGGCCAGAAGGTGGACGTGGGAAAGGGGGTGATAACGAAGCCCTTGGAACTCACATGCCACGGCCAGCCGATGCCCGGTGGGCACTTCAGGGTTACCTTGTTGAGTGTGAAATCGGGGCACGAGGATTTGCCTCCTCCAGTACGGCTAGGGGGAGATGACAACAAGACCCCGTCGCGGATTGGAAGCTGCAAGGGTTGGGTGCTGCTACGCAATTACCAGCGCCTGTAGTGCCGGGTGAGAGCGGCGGATGACGTGATGAAGGGGGTCCAATAGTGGCTGATGTAATCGCTCCCGTAGAAGAAAGAATGGATGATGAGATGGAGGAGGACCCTCTTCGGTTCCTCAATACAAGCGCCTGTGACGGTGACTTAGATATGATGAGTCAGCCATATGACGACTCGGGCTATCAGCATGCTAATGAGGACATGGATGATCTACCCGGGCAGGAACGTCCTAGCAGGGATTGCAAGAAGTCTCTCTTCATGCAATCCTCACAGGACACGCCTGAAGATGCAGGGGGTCGTATAGTAGTGCTTAGCCCGACAACACTGGGGCAGGGGTTAAGGAAGGGTCTAGAAGGTCAGCCCAAGAAAAAGGAGAGGAAGAGATCGGGGAAGATAGGCTCAGCTGCCTACAAACAAGCCAGAGCACATAGCAGCCAGACAGTGGCCATGTTCCATGTCACGGGCGAGCCGATGCTACCGCCGAAACCGCTGGAGGCAATATACGGGGATCTCAGGAGACTGCACGACCATGTGCTGTCGACTGAGAAAAGCCTACTAGCCTCGAAGGTTCCAGGATATCCGACATACGCGGCTCGTGTGCCTGAGGGGAAGTGCTACGTCGACACATGGCCCGCGGAGGTGGTCTTCCTGCGGTTTGATCATATCTTCGAGATGTTTCTGACAAGGCGGCTCGATTGTACAATCGTCCGCCTTTTTGCGCTACATATGAGCTCCGTCATGAAGAGAGAAGAAGTCTCGCAAATCTGTGTGGCGGATCCATACTACATGCACGAGTCCTTCTTGAGTCTCGGCGACTTTGAGCATAAAACTGCTAGGGAGTACCTCGAAAACTTCATGGTACAGAACAAGGACCAGGAAATTGTCCTCCTGCCTTATCATCCAAAGTAAGTCAGTGCCGGATAACCCTTTCGTACATTTCAATCATTCCTTCTCGCTCATATGCAGAATAATTTGAGGTGTTTTTTCCCCGCAGCAACGGTCGCGCCGTCCTTATCGTTCTTTACCCGCGAGTCTCCCACGCCGTGTATTTCGAACCTACCAGAAACAACGAGAAGAAGGACTACACCCACGTAATGAATATTCTAGATGATGCTCTCCAAGGCTTCAGCTTGAGGGATGGCCACATGCAGATCATGAAACAAAGGAACCGCAAGATGGGTTTCTCACATAAAACCAACTTCTGCTGCATCCATGTCCCTAAATCAAGTACGAACGATGGATTCTACCTCCTCCATCTCATGATGGAGTTCAGAAGGGATCACCAAAAGCTTCGCATGACAACTAGAAACGATGATCATATCCGCAAGTGGGTAGAATCTCAAGGAGAAGCGGATTATAAACTTAAAGATGACTTCTTTCGCATCCAGAGGGACATTGCCACGATCATCATGAAAGAAGTCGTCGAAGTGAAGGGGATGTTCCACCACGGCCCTATATCGCGAGCTGACGTCCGAACTTACATAGGCATGCAACGTCAGGACCTCACGCCGTTCAAGAAGCTAGGGTCCATCCTCGATGATCTGGAAGGATGGAAGTTCTAATGATTTACGATGCCGATGATGATTATATGTGTCGGTTGAACTTGTATATACTTTCTGTAGCGATGAAACTTTGTGATGTCCACGGTCCCTACCGGACTTGCGTAACGCTACTTTGTTAGTTTGGGTACGATGACCTGCGTACCTCTAGTTAATTAGTTTGCGTAATATGAAACTGCGTTGATTATTTATGTTTACTATATGTTGCATCTAGTTGCTAACCCTTTCTTTTTTGTGTTGCTCAAGTATATTTTTGTTGAGGCTTCAGCTTGAGGGATGGCCACATGCAGATCATGAAACAAAGGAACCGCAAGATGGGTTTCTCACATAAAACCAACTTCTGCTGCATCCATGTCCCTAAATCAAGTACGAACGATGGATTCTACCTCCTCCATCTCATGATGGAGTTCAGAAGGGATCACCAAAAGCTTCGCATGACAACTAGAAACGATGATCATATCCGCAAGTGGGTAGAATCTCAAGGAGAAGCGGATTATAAACTTAAAGATGACTTCTTTCGCATCCAGAGGGACATTGCCACGATCATCATGAAAGAAGTCGTCGAAGTGAAGGGGATGTTCCACCACGGCCCTATATCGCGAGCTGACGTCCGAACTTACATAGGCATGCAACGTCAGGACCTCACGCCGTTCAAGAAGCTAGGGTCCATCCTCGATGATCTGGAAGGATGGAAGTTCTAATGATTTACGATGCCGATGATGATTATATGTGTCGGTTGAACTTGTATATACTTTCTGTAGCGATGAAACTTTGTGATGTCCACGGTCCCTACCGGACTTGCGTAACGCTACTTTGTTAGTTTGGGTACGATGACCTGCGTACCTCTAGTTAATTAGTTTGCGTAATATGAAACTGCGTTGATTATTTATGTTTACTATATGTTGCATCTAGTTGCTAACCCTTTCTTTTTTGTGTTGCTCAAGTATATTTTTGTTGCATATGATTGTACATTCTCTTGATGAAGATGCATCTCTAACAGGTACCTAGATTCTTGATGGCGAAGTACCGGTGCTATGTCGTGTACAAAGGAAAGGTTCCGGGAGTATACGACGAGTGGTCCGAGTGTCAGGCGCAAGTGGAGGGGGTCTCGGGCGCCAGCCATAAAGGCTTCAAAAGCAGACAAGAAGCAGAAGCTAGTTACTGAGGAGGCTCACGCTAGCGCGAGAGAGGGCTCATAACCGCCGCCTCATGTACTACATAGTTTCGCTCTCACTCATAGTGATAGCTCTTCTCGCGTATATCATTGTTTAGATGGATGACGATGTAGTTGCAAGTATTCGAGACTTGTATCGCTATTTTCGAGATGATGACGAGAGACCACTTTGTGTTGGATCATGATTATGATGATGACTTGATTTGATGAGACTATTTGTATGTATATGATATGATTACATTCGTGGTCTCGCAGCCATTTGTATGTGTATGATGATGACATTTGTATGTGCTAAAGATTCTTGTATAAAGCCTGTTCAAATACAAAACAAATATGCAGAAAAAAAAGTCAGAAACTAATAAAGTTAGCAGTAGCGCGTGGAGTAAAGTTAGCAGCAGCGTGCCATTACCAGTAGCGCGTTCTAATACAAGGCGCTACAAATATTAACAGCAGCGCGCTGTTTTGGAGCTCGCTGCTACTACGCATGTATAGCAGTAGCGCGGGCCAACACGCGCTACTGCTACAGGTTAGCTGTAGCGCCGTATCAGTAGCGTAGGTGCCCGCGCTACTGCTATACATAATACCCGCGCAACTGCTAGGCGTTTCCCTAGTAGTGATATCTTTAAGCATTTTAACAGAGGTGTTGTGATCAGCACTAATAGTTGGAATACCTTCTACCCCCTTAGTGACATAATCAACGACAACCAAAATATGAGTGTACCCGTTAGAGGAAGAAAAAGTTCCCATATAATCAAAACCCCAAACATCAAATGGTTCGACAACAAGTGAATAATTCATAGGCATTTCCTAACGCTTACCGATATTACCAATTCTTTGACATTCATCACAAGACAAGACAAACTTACGGGCATCCTTGAAGAGTAGGCCAATAAAAACCAGATTGCAATACCTTGTGAGCAGTTCTATCTCCCCCATGATGTCCATAAGCTTCGGAATGACATTTCCGTTGGATTTGTTCCTGTTCATGCTCAGGTACACAACGTCTAATAATACCATCTACTCCTTCTTTATAGAGATGTGGGTCATCCCAAAAGTAATGTCTTAAATCATAGAAGAATTTTTTTCTTTTGTTGGTATGTGAAGCTAGGTGGTATATATTTAGCGACAACGTAGTTAGCATAATCAGCATACCAAGGAGTGTTTTGAGAAACATTTATTGCAGCTAACTGCTCATCAGGGAAACTATCATCAATAGGTATTGGGTCATTAAGAATATTTTCTAACCTAGACAAGTTATCAGCTATGGGGTTCTCAGCTCCCTTCCTATCAACAATATGTAAGTCAAATTCTTGAAGCAAGAGAACCCACCTAATAAGTCTAGGTTTAGCATCTTCCTTTTCCATAAGATATTTTATAGCAGCATGATCGGTGTGAACGATAACCTTGGAATCAACAATATAGGATCTAAATTTATCACAAGCAAACACAACTGCTAAAAATTCTTTTTCAGTAGTAGCATAATTTCGTTGGGCACTGTCTAGAGTTTTGCTATCATAATGGATAACATTCAATTTCTTATCAACTCTTTGTCCTAGAACAGCGCCCATAGCATAATCACTAGCATCACACATAATTTCAAAAGGCAAGTTCCAATCAGGTGGTTGAACGATAGGTGCAGAAGTTAAGGCTTTCTTGAGTGTTTCAAAGGCTTCTACACAATCATCATCAAAAACAAAAGGAATATCCTTTTGCAAAAGATTAGTAAGAGGCCTAGAAATTTTAGAGAAGTCTTTAATGAACCTCCTATAGAAACCAGCATGACCAAGGAAACTTTGAATACCTTTAATTTCTTTAGGACATGGCATTTTCTCAATTGCATCAACTTTAGCTTTATCCACCTCAATACCTCGTTCAGATATTTTATGCCCCAAGACAATACCTTCATTAACCATAAAGTGGCACTTCTCCCAATTCAAGACAAGATTAGTTTGTTCACATCACTGCAAAACTCGATCAAGGTTGCTTAAGCAATCATCAAAAGAAATCCCGTAAACGGAAAAATCATCCATGAAAACCTCCATAATATTTTCACAAAAGTCAGAGAATATAGCAGTCATACATCTTTGAAAGGTAGCAGGTGCATTGCATAAACCAAAAGGCATACGTCTATAAGCATAGGTTCCAAAAGGGCAAGTAAAGGTGGTTTTCTCTTGATCAGATTGTGATACAGGTATTTGAGAGAAACCAGAATATCCGTCCAGAAAACAAAAGTGTGTGTGCTTAGATAACCTTTCTAGCATTTGATCAATGAAAGGTAGAGGGTAATGACCTTTTCTAGTAGCTTTATTTAATTTTCTGAAATCAATTACCATTCTACAGCCAGTGACAATTCTTTGTGGAATGAGTTCATTTTTATCATTAGGAACAACGGTAATACATCCTTTCTGAGGAACACAATAAACGGGACTTACCCATATACTATCATCTAAGGGATAGATTATAACTGCTTCCATAAGATTTAATATTTCAGTTCTTACCACTTCTTTCATCTTAGGATTCAACCACCGTTGGTGATCAACAACGGGTTTAGCATCAGGTTCCATATTAATCTTGTCCTGACATAGAGTGGGACTAATGCCCTTAAGATCATCATGAGTATATCCAATAGCAGCCTGGTGCTTCTTCAGAATTTTTAATAATCTTTCTTCTTCATGTTCTGAAAGGTTAGCACTAATAATAACAGGATATATCTTTTTCTCATCAAGATAAGCATACTTCAAAGTATCAGGCAATTGCTTCAATTCAAACACAGGATCACCTTTAGTTCGAGGAGGACCTCCAAGAGTTTCAATAGGCAAATTGTGTTTCAGGAGAGGTTGTTGTTCAAAGAAAATTTTATCTATTTCATTTCTTTCAAGCAAGTGCATATCATTTTCATGGTCAAGCGAATATTGTTCTAATGGATCAGTAGGAGGCACGGCAATAGAAGCAAGACCAATTATTTCATCCTTACTCGATAATGCTCTATCACGAGGTTGTCTACTAAACTTGGAAAAATTAAACTCATGAGACACATCACCAAAACTGACACCGACAATTTGTTTTTCGCAATCTATCTTAGCATTGATGGTGTTCAAGAAAGGTCTACCAAAGATAATGGGACAAAAGTCATCTTGTGGGGACCCAAGAACTAGAAAATCAGTAGGATATTTTACTTTCCCACACAATACTTTAGCATCTCTAACAATCCCAAGTGGTGTGATGGTGTCTCTATTAGCAAGTTTAATAGTAACATCAATGTCTTCTATTTCAGCAGGTGCTATTTCATTCATAATTTCTTGGTATAAGGTAAAAGGGATACACTACTAGGGAAAACCTTATACACAGAATGTTATCAGTAGCGAGTTTATGGGACAGGCTCTACTGCTACCTATCAGTACCGCGCTAATAATCAACGCGCTACTGCTATAAAGTTACCTGTAGCGCGTGCTGTCAAACAAGCGCTACTGCTAACCGGGGCCCAGGTGCCTCTCGTGGTGGAGCATTTGTAGCAGCGTTGGCACAGAACCCGCGCTACAACTAACGATGTAGTTGTAGCGCTTGTTAGGCAGGCCGCGCTACTGCTACGTTTAGTCCCACCTTATCCACCCGCGCGCCCCCCTCTCCCTCACTCTCCCCCTCACACTCTCGCTGCTCTCTGCACCACCGCCGCCATCGCCAACCGTCGCCGCCAGCACCACCGCCGCCGTCCACCGCCGCCGTCGGCCGCCACAGAGCGAGGTAGCCTACTCCCTCCTCCTCCCTCCTCCTCCCTCCTCCTCCCTCCCTCCTCCCTCCCTCCTGCCTCCCTCCTCCCTCCCTTCTGCCTCCCTCCCTAGCTCCCTTCTCTCTCTGTTATTTAGAATGTAAATTATTTGAATGTAGATTGATGGATGGATTGATTGTGATGAGTAGTTGTGATGTAGGTTATGAACCCTAGTTAATTAGAATAGTATGAACCTTAGTTAAAAAATGTTGGTTCTTAGAATAATGTAGGTTCTTAGAGTAGTTATTTGAATGTAGGTTATGAACCCTAGTTAATTAGGTGGTATGAATCCTAGTTAAAAAAACCTAGTTATTTGAATGTTGGTTCTAGGTATTTGAATGTTGGTTCTAGGTATTTTAGGTGTTTTCAGTGTAGTTAACAGAATTCTAGGTATTTATTTATTTTAGTTAAAGCAATTGTTGCTATTGTATTAGTTAAAGCAATTGTTGGGACATGTCATATTTTGAACATGTCACATTTTGGACATGTCATATTTTTTCGAGTGGCCTATGTTTTGCCGGAATGTTGATTCGTTTCTGTTCCGGCAAATTTCGGGCGCTCGATATGTCCTGTTTTTAGCAAAGGTCATGCCGAATTTTTTTCATGAATTTTAGCATGACTTGTGCTACAATGTAGGACATATCGAGTGCTTGTGATTTTTCAGAACGGGAATTCAATGATATTCCGGCAAAACATAGGGCCTTTTTCTGTCATTTTTTCTGCCGAGTGCGATTACTGCAGCGACGACAGGGGTATGTGCGAAAGACAACCGCACCTAGATGATGGTACATGTTTCTCCCTCACGCTTAAGGCGGGCTTCAAAGTGGTTACGGTATGTAATTTCAGTAGCACATGTTTCTTCTTAATTGAGCATGGCTTAAGATTTTTGCTTTAACGTGTAATTTCCATTTTTTATAATTCTACTAGTGCATACCATGCTATGCAAGACCATATGTGCTTGACAAGCTAGCTTTCGAAGAGATGAATAAGGTGGACACGAAGATAGCTCACCTGAAAACGCAACATGGTTTCGATTTCGAGGTTGAGATCTTCAATAAAGTAGGTTGGACTCATTTTGGAGGTTCAAATTGGGAAAGATTATGCAAGGCATATGGATTTGAGGAGGATATGAATATAACATTCGATCTTGGCAATTCTGAAGCAGATGGAAACATTTGGCTAGATCCGTACATGATTCCGATTCTGCCTCCGTGTGAGTTTGTTAAACATATTTATTATGTAATTTATATTGTTTATTTCAAAATAGTTGACAGCTTATTTCCATTGACAGCTTATTATCGTTCTTCAAAAAATGTACGGAAGATGGTAGACAGAACCTACTACTACAATGATGAAGCAGAATTAACTTATAAGGAGAAAGTTCATCTTATCGCATTTATTAATGATCTTGAGAATTACAATAGCTATTATCAAACTCCTCCACATTATGGTCAATACGTGCCACTAGTGCACGTGGTGAACTACGGTAACATGCATGGAGATTGCATGGTAATATTTTCTACTATTACGACATCCGTGCATCTTTTGCATAAATTCTTCTAAAACTAAACTACATTGCTAACTACAAAGTTATTACTTTGTTTTTCAATAGAAAATCCCGAAGGATTGTGTGCCTTATCTGATGTTTCCGAGAGGTCGCGTTGATGTTATGAGCTTACGGCCAGCACGGCCAGGTCAGCCTACGCATCACTCTTGTCCATACCAGATTTCTAAAACCGATGAAGACATGACAATCAAAGATTGGAAAAAATGTATGGTCAATCGTAGAGAGCTACTTGGAAGCAACATTGTGCGTAGGCCAAGAATTGGAGACAGGATGATCTCCATTCTCCATAATGGAGAGTCAGGGCCTATCTTGTTTTATGATATTTTACCTAAGAGAGGGTAGAGTAGGTCCTATGAGAGAGGAGTAGGTCCTAGGTACAATGTGTTATTATGTGCTACAATGTGTTAGAGTTGATGATGATGAGGAGGAGGAGTTGTGATTGTGACTAGTGACCAACTTGTTATATGATGTCTCATTGACGAAAATGATGATTAAATAGTGTTGGTGGTAATGACTATGATGATTATTAGCTATAGTGTTGTTGGTGATGATATGATGCAAGAGTTTTTATATTAATATGATGATGATGTTGATCATGATTATCATGATGATTTGTTATTATGATCATGATTAGTTATTATATCATTGGGGGAAGGAAAGCAGATTAGATTCATGTGGATGGATCAAAAGTGACCAAAAGTTGAATTAGTAAGATCGTTGTCCTACTAATTCAACTTTTGATCATTTTTGATTCATTTGGATGAATAAAATCCATGTTTCTTCCTCACAATGATATAATAATTCATCATGAACATAATGATATAACAACCTCTTAATTGGTACTGTATCAAAATTTGTATAACGGCGTATAAATAAACTAAAAATTAAAAAAAATGAAAAACAGATTACTAGTAGCGCGGGTTTGCAAGAACGCTACTAATAGTTGTCTTATCAGTAGTGCTGGTATGATACACGCTACAGCTATATGTCTTAGAAGTAGCGCGTCTTACACGCGCTACTGGTAAGTAATAGCTGTAGCGCCTTACTAGTAGCGCGTCCACCCGCGCTACTAGTAGGCACTAAACCCGCGCTACTACTAGGCTTTTCCCGTGTAGTGATAGCACTCATAGTAGCACCCAAATCACATAAACCATTATAGCAATGATCTCCTATTTTGACTGAGACAACAGGCATGCCCACTACAGGTCTATGTTTATCTTTTTCATCAGGTTTGGCAATTATAGCAGCTTCATCACAGAAGTAGATAACATGCCCATCACTATTTTCAACCAAGAGATCTTTAACCATAGCAACACTAGGTTCTACTTTAATTTGCTCAGGGGGCTTAGGTGCTCTAATATTACTCTTGCGAACCACAGTTGATACCTTAGCATGTTCCTTTATCCTAACAGGGAAAGGTGGGTTTTCAATATAAGCGGTAGGCACAATTGGATCAATATTGTAAATGATGGTTTCATCTTTAACTATGACTGGTTCTTTAATTTCTTCTTTAATAGGGGGATGATATTTAAACCATTTCTCTTTAGGGAGATCAACATGAGTAGCAAATGCTTCACATAAAGAGGCTATATCTCCGAGTCAAGTCCATATTTAGTGCTAAACTTGTGAAAAGCATCGGTATTCATAAAAGATTTAACACAATCAAACTTAAGCTTTATACCTGACTCATTACCTTCGTCGAGTTCCCAATCTTCAGAGTTGCGTTTAATTCTTTCTAAGAGATCCCACTTGAATTCAATAGTCTTCTTCATAAAAGAACCAGCACAAGAAGTATCGAGCGTGGATTGATCATTATGAGAAAGCCGAGCATAAAAATTATGAATAATAACTTCTCTCGGGATATCATGATTGGGGCATGAATATAACATTGACTTAAGCCTCCCCCAAGCTAGAGCGATGCTTTCTCCTTCACGAGGCCAAAAGTTATATATATAATTCTGATCACGATGAACTAGATGCATGGGATAAAACTTTTGATGGAATTCCAATTGCAATCGATTCCAGTTCCATGATCCAATATCATCACATAGCCTATACCATGTCAATGCTTTTCCCATAAAAGATAAAGGGAAAACCTTCTTCTTAGCTTCATCTCCGGGTAGACCTGCAAGCTTAAATAATCCACAAATTTCGTTCACATATAATAGGTGCATATCAGGATGTTCAGTTCCATCTGCTGCATAAGGTTTAGCAAGCAGTTGTTCTACCATACCCGGAGGAATTTCATAACCAATATTTTCAGTAGGTGCAGTAGGTTGAGGGGCAACGAATTGTGGTTCCGGTCGAGGTGAAGATACCCCGAACAAACCCCTCAAAGGATTGTTTTCCAAAGTAGCAACTAACAATAAATTTCAGCACGTAGTATAAGTTTTTCCTTACCGATTTCCACTTACCAAGAGCGCTTCACTCCCCGGCAACGGCGCCAGAAAAGAGTCTTGATGACCCACAAGTATAGGGGATAAATCGTAGTCCTTTCGATAAGTAAGAGTGTCGAACCCAACGAGGAGCAGAAGGAAATGACAAGCGGTTTTCAGCAAGGTAATTTCTGCAAGCACTGAAATTGTAGGTAACAGATAGTTTGATAGCAAGATAATTGGTAACGAGCAAGTAACGGTAACGGTAAATAAAGTGCAGCAAGGTAGCCCAATCCTTTTGTGGCAAAGGACAGGCCAGAACAGTCTCTAGTAATAGGCAAAGTGTTCCTGAGGGTACACGGGAATTTCATCTAGTCACTTTTGTCATGTTGGTTTGATTCGTGTTCGCTACTTTGATAATTTGATATGTGGGTGGACCGGTGCTTGGGTGCTGTTCTTACTTGAACAACCTCCCACTTATGATTAACCCCCTCGCAAGCATCCGCAATTACGAGAAAAGTATTAAGATAAAATCTAACCATAGCATTAAACGTTTGGATCCAAATTAGCCCCTTACGAAGTAGCGCTTAAACTAGGGTTTAAGCTTCTGTCACTCTAGCAACCCATCATATAATAACTACTGCACAATGCATTCCCTTAGGCCCAAGGATGGTGAAATGTCATGTAGTCGACGTTCACATGACACCACTAAGGGAATCACAACATACATATCATCAAAATATCGAACACATATCAAATTCACATGATTACTTGCAACATGACTTCTCCCGTGACCTCAAGAACAAAAGTAACTACTCACAAATAATATTCATGCTGAAGATCTGAGCGGTATTGAATAGCATAATGGATCTGAACATATAATCTTCCACCAAATAAACCATATAGTAATCAACTACAAGATGTAATCAACACTACTAGTCACCGATAGGTACTAATCTGAGGTTCCGGTACAAAGATTGAACACAAGAGATGAACTAGGGTTTGAGAGGAGATGGTGATGTTGAAGATGTTGATGAGGATTGGCCTCCCAAAGATGAGAGGGGTGTTGGGGATGACGATGGCTTCGATTTCCCCCTCTGGGAGGGAAGTTCCCCCTACGGAATCGCTCCGCCGGAGGGCAAAAGTGCTCCTGCCCAAGTTCCGCCTCGAGACGGTGGTGTTCCGTCCCGAAAGTCCTCTCCTTTTTTTTCTAGGTCAAAAGACCCTATATACCAGAAGATGGGCACCGGAGGTGGGCCGAGGAGGGCACAAGACACCGGGGCGTGCCAGGCCCCCAGGCGCGCCCTGGTGTCTTGTGCCCACCAGGGTGGCCCCCTCCGGTAGTTATTTGCTCTAGTATTTTTCATATATTCCAAAAATATTCTCCGTAAAGTTTCAGCTTCATTGGAGATGTGCAGAATAGGTATCTCTGATGTGCTTTTTCAGGTCCAGAATTCCAGCTACCGGTATTCTCCCTCTTTGTGTAAACCTTGCATATTATGAGAGAAAAGGCATTAGAATCACTCCCTAAAGCATTATTATTCAACAAAACACAATAAATAACAGTAGGAAATCATGATGCAAAATGGACGTATCAACGTAGCCCGTGACAAATCCATGGCGAACAGATCTCTCCGGTGTGCAGGTCTATGGCGTCCCAATCGTGGTGGACTGGTCATTGGTCTTGCTTCCCGGAGGTTACAACATGGAAAAACCGGAGCTCGCCGACGACATAGCCCGTGAAAAATGCATAACGAACATGTCTCTCCGGTGTATAGGTCTATGGCGTCCCAATCGCGGTGGACAGGTCATTTGTTCGTCTTCCGGGAGGAGACGACATGACGTAATCGGAGCTCACCGACGATGTAGCCCATGACAAATCCATGGCGAACAGATCTCTCTAGTGTGCAGGACTATGGCGTCCCAACCACGGTGGACAGGTCATTGGCCTTGCTTGCCGGAGGTGAGGGCATGGCGGAATCGGAGCTCGCCGATGACATAGCCCGTCACAAATCCATAACGAACATGTCTCTCCGGTGTACTAATCTATGGCGTCCCAATCGCGATGGATAGGTCATTGGTCCGTCTTCCCGAAGGAGACGGCATGGTGGAATCGGAGCTCGTCGACGATGTAGCCCGTGACAAATCCATGGCGAACAGATCTCTCCAGTGTGCAGGTCTATGGCGTCCCAATTGCGGTGGAAAGGTCATTTGTCTTGCTTCCTGGAGGTGATGACATGGTGGAATCGGAGCTCGCCGACGATGTAGCTCGTGACAAATCCATAACAAACATGTCTCTCTGGTGTACAGGTCTATGGCGTCCCAATCGCGGTGGACAGTTCATTGGTCCGTCTTCCTGGAGGAGACGGCATGGTGGAACCGGAGCTCGCCGACGACGTAGCCCATGACAAATCCATGGCGAACAGGTCTCTCCGGTGTACAGGTCTATGGCATCCCAATCGCGGTGGACATGTCATTGGTCTTGCTTCCCGGAGGTGACGACATGGTGGAACGGGAGCTCGCCGATGACGTAGCCCATGAGAAATCCATGGCCAACATGTCTCTTCGTTGTGCAAGTCTATGGCGTCCCAATCGCGGTGGATAGATCATTGGTCTTGCTTCCCGGAGGAGACGACATGTTGGAACTGGAGGTCCCAACGACGTAGCCCGTGACAAATTCATGGTGAACAGGTCTCTCGAGTGCATAGGTCTATGGCGTCCCGATCGCGGCAAACATGTCTTCCACCATGCTTCCTTGACGACACGGCATGGCGAAGCTGGAGCACGCTGATGATGTAACCGGAGACTCGCTTTTCCCTTCATGGCGTACAGATCCTTGGTTGAACCGGAGTCCACAATGACGCAGTCCAAGACCAGTCCCTCCTTCCAGAGGCGTACCCACCGTGGCGAACGGTTCCTCGGCAACAGGTCCTTGACGTACAGGTCCATGGCGTCCCCGACATACAGGTCACGCCTTCGCGTTGCAACAGCCCGTGAGGCTACCTTTCCACGGCCCGTGAGGCGGCGCCCTTTGTCTAGGTGGACCGCCGAACACTCGGCGTCTAACCAAGATGAGGCGTCAACCACCCCGGCCACGCCAATTTGAGCGCGCGTTGGTCTTACACCGACGCCGGTCTCAAAAAACAATTACTCCCGCAAGGCGTAACCCCTTTCATACCCCCGACGAAGCTATTGGTCGTCAAGAAGTCCGAGCCGAGCGTTTCCCATGCTACCCCTACATCAACTACTCCATCCGTCAAGACCGGCGAGGCACGACGACGAGGGCGGACGCAGCCGCCGCAAAGGCCACGCTACTCGCGGCGCGTGTACCGACGAGGACATGGGCTCTGCCACCGCCCACACACACCACTATCATCATGCAGGGAGACGTGAAGCGAAGACGACGAAGACGACCACACGGCTTAATCGGTGGTATCTCGCGGAGCGATCCGCGGGAGTAATTAACCGGGAGCTTTTCGAGGCCCCGGGAACCAGGAGACAACAATCGCCATAGTCAGGCTGGACGCGCTAGTAGGCCACGGAGAGCATTTTCCTTATGGGATCATGTAATTTTGTTCATCCAAAGAGATCAATGAAATACTTGCACTAGTAGAAAACAGGGCTTTGGTCCTAGCCAGATCAGAGCATTAGTCCCGGTCGTGTTACGAACCGGGACTAATGGGAGCATCTGTCCCGGTTCGAGCGGCTAGGACGCCGGCCGGGCCTCGGCAGGTATCAGTCCCGTTTCAACTGGGACCTTTAGTCCCGGTTCCAGCCACCAACCGGGACTAAAGGGGTTGCTACCCTTTAGTCCCGGTTTGTGTATGGAACCGGGACTAAAGGGTAGGCCTTTAGTCCCCGTTTTAGATACAAACCGGGACTAATGTTTCGCCTATATATATCCACGCCCCCCCATCTCCTCTGTTTTTGGCCGTGGAAGGGTGGGAGATGTGTGCTACTCTGTTCTCACCTCCTATGCACATGAGGTGTTTGATGAAATGCCCGAGCCACACTTAAGCTTTCTTCTCTCCAAGCTCGACCTCCAAGCTAAATTTTCCCCAAGATTTTTCTAGGTTTGGCGGTGCACCAACTACACAAGTGTTCTAAAAGGTTAGCAACTTTATCCTTTGATCTCTCACTGCTAGTTTAGCTCATTTCAAATGCTCTAGAAGTAGAGTGGTTTGTGGGTTAGAGTGGAGGAGTGTATGTGGGAGTTCATTTGATTTAGATGCACAATTTGAGCTCAAATTAACTTCTTAGAGTCTGCACATGTGTAGGGTGCCATCCCGTCCGCGTCCCCATCCTCACCGCCGTCGATCGCCTGCGCCGATCTTGTCGCCGGCACCACCATGGTGAGCCTCTTGTTCTTATCTTCTTTTTAAAAGGAAAAAATCTTACTTGTATGATTTAGATAGCTACTTGTATAATTTTCTTACTTTTATTATTGTTTGTTATTATATAGTCACATGGTTTTGGTATCCTCCCCCATCGGCTCTCGTCCGGTCTATGATTCGGATATGGTATATTATCTTTTATAACGATTTGTTTCATTTAGTGTTTATGACAATTATGCCGACCAACGTGACATAGATGTTTTTATCTAGGAGGTATGTGAACCGGAAATTCCAACCGACCCTATTGTCGAGAGGTTAAATTTGGTTGACAAAGAAAACAATTACTTGAAAGAAAAATTAAAAAGAATTGAAGAGGAGAAGATGAAATTGGAGTTGCATGTTGCCGATGTCGTCGACGATCACAAGATCCAGATGGATGCAATGCGCTTGAAGATTAGAAAGATTAGAAAATATGCCATTGATACTGAGGCTTGGTATCATTATGCTGTTGGATCAATTGTTACCTTAGTTGCGATTTTGATCGCATTTGTTGTTGCATTTAAATGTTTTACATAGTTGTATGTTAGTTTCAATGTATGTTTTAATTAGATGCTCTAGAGAGTTGTATGTTGTTCTAAGAGAACTATATGTATGCACTTTATGTATTTATTTTTTCAGTAATAACATTTGATCACTACTGTACTTTGGTTTTAATGCGATGATGAACTTGTATTAATTTGGTCACTTCTCTATTCATGATGTTCTGTGATGGTTTTTGATATACTTAATTATATAATGCATGCAGATGAACCGGCAATGGATGTATGGTGACCGACGCACCTCCGACTACATTGAGGGCCTGCATAATTTTCTCGAAGTGGCTGAGGCAAACATGCAGAATGGTTTTATGTATTGTCCATGTACTGTCTGTGGGAATACGAAGGATTAGTCTTCCCCGAAAACCCTTCACTTGCACCTACTTGAGAAGGGTTTCATGCCACACTATAATGTTTGGACCAAGCATGGAGAAAGAGGGGTTATGATGGAAGACAATGAAGAAGAAGAGGATGATGACAACTATCCTATGTTCCCTGAATACGGTGATACTGCAACGAGGGACGCTGAAGATCAAGAGGCACCAGATGTGCCCGATGATGATCTTCATCGGGTCATTGTTGATGCACAGAGAGAATGAGAAAGTGAAAGGGAGAAATTGAAGTTCGATCGCATGTTAGAGGATCACAAAAAAAGGGTTGTATCCAAACTGCGAAGATGATAACACAAAGCTCGGTACCACACTGGAATTGCTGCAATGGAAGGCAGACAATGGTGTATCTGACAAGGGATTTGGTTCGCTACTGAAAATAATGAAGAAGAAGCTTCCAAAGGATAACGAATTGCCTGATAGTACGTACGAAGCAAAGAACGTTCTCTGCCCTCTAGGATTAGAGGTGCATAAGATACATGCATGCCCTAATGACTGCATCCTCTACCGTGGTGAGTACGAGAATTTGAACGCATGCCCGTATGCGGTGCATTGCGGTATAAGATCAGACGAGATGACCATGGTGATGTTGAGGGCGAGCGCCCCAGGAAGAGGGTTCCTGCCAAGGTGATGTGGTATGCTCCTATAATACTACGGTTGAAACGTCTGTTCAGAAATAGAAAGCATGCCAAGTTGTTGAGATGGCACGCAAAAGACCGTAAGAAAGACGGGAAGTTGAGAGTACCCGCTGACGGGTCGAAGTGGAGAAAAATCGAGAGAAAGTGGCGGGACTTTGCAGATGACGCAAGGAACGTATGGTTTGGTTTAAGTGCAGATGGCATTAATCCTTTTGGGGAGCAAAGCAGCAATCAAAGCACCTGGCCCGTGATTCTATGTATCTATAACCTTCTGATAACCCACAAGTATAAGGGATCGCAACAGTTTTTGAGGGTAGAGTATTCAACCCAAATTTATTGATTCGACACAAGGGGAGCAAAAGAATATTCTCGAGTATTAGCAGCTGAGTTGTCAATTCAACCACACCTGAAAGACTTAGTATCTACAGCAAAGTATTCAGTAGCAAAGCAGTATGGAAGTAACGGTAACAATGGCAAAGTGACTGTAGCAGTTTTGTAGTAATCGTAACAGTAGCAACGGAAAAGTAACTTAGCAAAGATCAATATGTGAAAAGCTCGTAGGCAATGGATCAGTGATGGATAATTATGTCGGATGGCATTCATCATGCAACGGTTATAACATAGGGTGACACAGAACTAGCTCCAATTCATCAATGTAATGTAGGCATGTATTCCATATATAGTCATACGTGCTTATGGAAAAGAACTTGCATGACATCTTTTGTCCTACCCTCCCGTGGCAGCGGGGTCCTAATGGAAACTAAGGGATTTTGAGGCCTCCTTTTAATAGAGAACCGGAACAAAGCATTAGCACATAGTGAATACATGAACTCCTCAAACTACGGTAATCACCGGAAAGAATCCCAGTTATTATCACCCTGGGAGATGTGGATCATAACTCGTAATAGGTGTCTACAACTTGCAAGATAGGATCAAGAACACATATATATTCATGAAAACATAATAGGTTCAGATCTGAAATCATGGCACTCGGGCCCTAGTGACAAGCATTAAGCATAGCAAAGTCATAGCAACATCAATCTCAGAACATAGTGGATACTAGGGATCAAACCCTAACAAAACTAACTCGATTACATGGTAAATCTCATCCAACCCATCACCGTCCAGCAAGCCTACGATGAGATTACTCACGAACGGCGGAGAGCATCATGAAAATGGTGATGAAGGATGGTTGGTGATGACGACGGCATCGATTTCCCCTCTCCGGAGCCCAAAACGGACCCCAGATCTGCCCTCCCGAGGAAGAACAGGAGGTGGCGGCGGCTCCGTATAGTAAAACGCGATGAACTCTTCTCTCTGATTTTTTTTCTCCCCGAATTGGAATATATAGAGTTGGAGTTGAGGTCGGAGGAGCTCCAGGGGGCCCACAAGACAGGGGGCGCGCCCTAGGGGGGGCGCCCCCCTGGCTTGTGGCCAGGTGGTGGACCCCCTCCGGTTGATTCTTTTGCCAGTATTTTTTATTACTTCCAAAAATATTCTCCGTAAATTTTCAGGTCAATCCGAGAACTTTTATTTCTGCACAAAAATAACACCAAGGCAATTCTGCTGAAAACAGCGTCAGTCCGGGTTAGTTCCATTCAAATCATGCAAATTAGAATCCAAAACAAGGGCAAAAGAGTTTGGAAAAGTAGATACGATGGAGACATATCAACTCCCCCAAGCTTAACCCATTGCTTGTCCTCAAGCAATTCAGTTGACAAACTGAAAGTGATAAAGAAAAACTTTTACAAACTCTGTTTGATCTTGCTGTTGTAAATATGTCTAACTGATGTTCAGATTTTCAGCAAAGATTATAGACTAACCACATTCACAATAACATTTAGGTCTCACATTTACTCATATCAATGGCATAATCAACTAGCGAGCAATAATAATAAGTCTCGGATGGCAACAATTTTATCAAAACAATCATGATACAATATGATATAATGGTATCTCGCTAGCCCTTTCTGAGACCGCAAAACATAAATGCAGAGCACCTCTGAAGAACAAGGACTGACTAGACATTGTAATTCATGGTAAAAGAGATCCAGTCACACTCATACTCAATATCAATTAAATAACAACGCATACAAATGACGGTGGTGCTCTCTAACTGGTGCTTTTTATAAGAGGAGGATGACTCGACAGTAAAGTAAAATAGATAGGCCCTTCACAGAGGGAAGCATTGATTTACAGAGGTGCCAGAGCTCGAGCTTTTAAAACAGGGATGAATAATAATTTTGAGCGGTATGCTTTCATTGTCAACATAACAACTAAGAGATCTCGGTATCTTCCATGCTAGATACATTATAGGCGGTTCCCAAACAGAATAGTAAAGTTTTTACTCCCCCTCCACCAATCAATCACACTCCACGGCGAGCCGAATCCACGGGTACCGTCCATAGAAACAACAATCCTGGGGGAGTTTTGTTTCATTATATTTGACTTGAATGTTGAGGATGGAACTGGGCATCCCGAATACCAGCCACTTTCTCGTGAATGATAGTGAATCAACACGTATCGTGAGAATAACCCACCTAGCATGGAAGATACTGACAGCCCCTAGTCACTACATGAGCGATTCGGGCATACAAAACACAGTATTATTTGAAGGTTTAGAGTTTGGCACATGCAAATTTACTTGGAACGGCAGGTAAATACCGCATATAGGTAGGTATGGTGGACTCATATGGAACAACTTTGGGTTTATGGAAATGGATGCACAAGCAGTATTCCCACTTAGTACAAGTGAAGGCTAGCAAGAGACTGGGAAGCGACCAACTAGAGAGCGACAACAGTCATAAACATGCATTGAGATTAACCAACATTGAATGCAAGCATGAGTAGGATATAAATCACCATGAACATAAACATCGTGGAGGCTATGTTGGTTTTGTTTCAACTACATGCGTGAACATGCGCCAAGTCAAGCCACTTGAATCATTCAAAGGAGGATACCATCCTATCATACTACATCACAACCATTTTAAAATGCATGTTGGCACTCAAGACAAACCATTATACACTCTTAGCTAATTAAGCATGGCATGAGTAACTATAATCTCTCATTGTCATTGCAAACATGTTTCATCCATAATGGGCTGAATCCAGAACGATGAGCTAATCATATTTACAAAAACAAAATAAGTCGAGTTCGTACCAGCTTTTCTCCATCTCAATCACTTCATCATATATCGTCATTATTGCCTTTCACTTGCACGACCGAATGGTGTGAATAATAAAGAGGGTGCACATGCATTGGACTAAGCTGGAATCTGCAAACAATAACTCAAAGGAGAAGGCAAGGTAATATGGGCTCTCTGTAAGATAAACAATAATGCATATGAGAGCCACTCAACGTTTTCATTGTGGTCTTCTCCTTACGACCCAAAGGAAAGAAATTTCAAAACAAGAACGAGAAAAACTATTTGCACGGGAAAGCTCCCAACAAGCAAAGAAAGAACGAGAGATCTTTTTGGGTTTTCTTTTAATACTACAACTAGACAAACTGAAAGGTAAAGCTAGTACTATTTTTTTTGGATTTTCTCAAGGTTAATTAAACACACAAGAAGAAAGCGGAAAGAAGAAATAAAATACCATGAATGGTACAATGAAAAAGTATGAACACCGACTACTAAGATGAGTGTGTGAACATGAATGTAATGTCGGTGAGAAATACGTACTCCCCCAAGCTTAGGCTTTTAGCCTAAGTTGGTCTAGGGCCATGGCTGGCCCGGATAATATCCAAAGTCATAGGGCTGCGGCAGCTACAACCTGAGCGGCTGCAGCGTGGAGGCGAGCGGCTTCCGCCTCTCTCTCGTACTCGTTTGCCTCCTCTCTGGTTATAAAGCGTCTCCATTTTTCCTGAAAGTTAAAGAAGGCAGGAGCAGGAAGGGTAATATGGACAGCACGCTGTCTGTCAAACATTAGTCGGTACAGGAGGGATTGTTCGTTTCTCTCAAGAAACTGGTAGCGCACCATAGCCTCATAATCAAGAAAAGCAGGTGGTAACTCAATATCATTCTCCCTTATGGGTACCCTAAGATAATTAGCTACCCGGGTGGCATAAATCCCACCGAAGAAATCTCCATCCTTAGCATTTTTATGTAGCCTCCTAGCAATAATAGCTCCCAAGTTATATCGTCTATCACCCATGACCGCACTCTTAAGAATACTAAGATCAGGTACGCAAAGGTGGCTATGATCATGTTTACCGTTAATACATCTACCTATGAAGAGAGCAAAATAATGTATGGCAAGAAAGTGAATGCTCCCCAAGGTAGCCTGTGTAATGTTTCTAGTTTCTCCCACAGTGATGCTAGCAAGAAAATCATTATATTCAGTTTTGTGAGGATCACTATGGCTGCCCCATTGTGGAATTTTGCATGCACGGTTAAAATCCTCTAGGTCCATAGTATAAGATTCATCTTAAAGATTAAATAGAACGGAATGCGTATTACGCCTAGATGAAAATTCAAACCTCCGCACGAAGGAATCAGTAAGTTGATAATATTGCTTGCATTGGTCTGAGACGAAATTTTCAAGGCCAGCATTTCGTATGTACGCGTAAAATTCTTCCTTGAATCCGGCATGGACCATGAATGGATCCGACGGCCATTCACAAGGCCGCACTTGAGCTTCCCTCGGTGGTTCAAAGTCAGGCTCACGTATCGCGAGTCTTGGGGTCTTCTTGCTCGAGGAACCACCTTGGTATATTCTCCTCAACATTTTTCTTTCTCTGAGAAATTTCTGAAATTTTTAGTGACTCACAATAAAGGTGAACAAAACTCAACAAAACTTATAGCAACTACTCCCACAAGTGCCTAGAGGCTATATCATGCATCAAAACTACTTAGGACCATACACATTTGACATGCAAGCTCAAGAACAAGGTCACCACAGCAGCAAAAATTTGCAATATATAAAGCACTAGAACAAAAACTAATTGGGCCATTGGAGGAGTCACATACCGAAGAACAATCCCCCAAAACAGTTTTGCATATGGAGCTTTGAGCAAGGAGATCGAAAATGGCAGCAAGATGAGCTAGGACACGGGTTTGAGAAATGGTGAGATTTTTTCTGGAGGAAGACGAAGTGGATGGGTGCTGGAATAAGTGAGGGGGCCCCACGTGGGACCCACAAGCCAGGGGGGCGTGCCCAGGGGGGTGGGCATGCCCTGTAGGCTTGTGGCCCACTGGTGCAGCCCCCTGATGTGTTCTCAGTGCCAAAAATTCTTAAATATTCCAGAAAAAATCATACTAAATTTTCAGGGCATTCTGAGGACTTTTATTTTCAGGTCATTTTTTGTTGCACGGATAAAGCAGAAAACAGAAAAATAATAGCATTTTTACTAAATTAAATCTAAAGAACAGAAAATAAAAGTTGGGTACAGAAGGTTGTGCTTTCTAAATTCATCCATCTCATGCTCATCAAAAAGAATCCATCAATAAGGTTGATCAAGTCTTATTGACAAACTTTTTTCGAATGACACGGAACCGGAGAATTTTCGAATAACACTAGGTTACCTCAATGGGGATATGCATGTCACCAACAATAAGTATATCATATTTCTTTTTGGCAGTAGGTAGAGGGAATTCAAAGTCTCCAATAATAATCGTTGAAATTTTTTCAATGGAGTTGATACTATGAACTTGAGGTTGTTTCTTCGGAAAGTGTACTGTATGCTCATTACCATTAACATGAAAAGTGACATTGCCCTTGTTGCAATCAATAACAGCCCCTGCAGTATTCAAAATGGGTCTACCAAGGATGATCGACATACTGTTGTCCTCGGGAATATCAAGAATAACAAAGTCCGTTAGGATAGTAACATTTGCAACTATGATAGGCACATCCTCACAAATACCGATGGGTAAAGCAGTTGATTTATCAGCCATTTGCAAAGAGATTTTAGCAGGTGTCAACATATTCAAATCAAGTCTACGATACAAAGAGAAAGGCATAACACTAACACCAGCTCCAAGGTCACATAAAGCAGTTTTAACATAATTTCCTTTAATAGATCATGGTATAGTAGGTACTCCGGGATCTCCTAGTTTCTTTGGTATTCCACCCTTAAAGGTATAATTAGCAAGCATGGTGAAAATCTCAGCTTCCGGTATCTTTCTTTTATTTGTCACAATATCTTTCATATACTTAGCATAAGGAGACATTTTCAGAATATCAGTCAAGCGCATACGCAAAAAGACAGGTCTAAGCATTTCAACAAAGCGCTCAAAATCCTCATCATCCTTTTTCTTGGATGGATTAGGAGGAAAGGGCATGGGTTTCTGAAGCCAAGGTTCTCTTTCCTTACCATGTTTCCTAGCAACAAAGTCTCTTTTTGTCATATCTTTTGTTCTTAGGTTGTGGGTTATCAAGATCAACAGCAGGTTCAATCTCCACATCATTATCATTACTAGGTTGAGCATCAATATGAACATCATCATTAATATTATCACTAGGCTCATGTTCATTACCAGATTGTGTCTCAGCATCTGAAATAGAAAAATCATTCGGGTTTTCATGTGTATCTATACCAGGTTCACTAGCATGCAAAGTCCTATCGTCATTATTTTTCCTTTTATTACTGGGACGACTAGGTGCATCAGTATTAAATCTCTGAGAATCTTGCTCGATTCTCTTAGGATGGCCCTCAGGATACAAAGGTTCCTGAGTCATTTTACCACCTCTAGTCACCACTCTAACAGAATTATCATTGTTCTTACCAATAATCTCATTAAGCAAATCATTTTGTGTCTTAAGTACTTGTTCTACTTGAGTAGTTACCATGGAAGCATGCTTACTAATAAGCTTAAGATCATTAACAGTTCTACTCATATAATCACCCAAGCGATCAAGCATGTAAGCATTATGTTTCAATTGTCTACTAACATAAGCATTGAAATTTTCTTGCTTAATGATAAAGTTATCAAACTCATCCAAGCATTGGCTAGCAGACTTATTATAAGGAATATCACCTTCATCAAATCTAAGGAGGGAATTTACCTCTACTACCTGTGTCGGGTTATCAAGACCATGTATTTCTTCAATAGGTGGTAGATTCTTAACATCTTCAGCTTTAATACCTTTTTCTTTCATAGATTTCTTTGCCTCCTGCATATCTTCAGGACTGAGAAATAGAATACCTCTTTTCTTCGGAGTTGGCTTTGGAGGTGGTTCGGGAATAGACCAATCATTATCATTGCTCAATATATTATTCAATAGTAGTGCAGCTTGTTCAACAATTCGTTCCCTGAAAACACAACCAGCACAACTATCTAGGTGGTCCCTAGAAGCATCGGTTAGTCCATTATAAAAGATATCAAGTATTTCGTTTTTCTTGAGAGGATGATCAGGCAAAGCATTAAGTAATTGGAGAAGCCTCCCCCAAGCTTGTGGGAGACTCTCTTCTTCAATTTGCACAAAGTTAAATATTTCCTGCAAGGCAACTTGTTTCTTATGGGCAGGAAAATACTTTTCAGAGAAGTAATATATCATATCCTGGGGACTACGCACACAACCAGGAGCAAGAGAATTAAACCATATCTTAGCATCACCCTTTAATGAGAAAGGAGACAACTTAAGAATATAGTAATAACGAATTTTTTCCTCATGAGTAAATAGGGTGGCTATATCATTCATTTTAGTAAGATGTGCCACAACAGTTTCAGATTCATAACCATGGAAAGGATCAGATTCAACCAAAGTAATTAACTCAGGATCGACAGAGAATTCATAATCCTTATCCGTAACAAAGATAGGTGAAGTAGCAAACTTAGGATCATATTGCATTCTAGCATTCAAAGATTTTTCTTTCCACTTGCATAGCAACTTCTTAAGATCATCTCTATCCTTACAAGCAAGAAAGTCCCTAGCTACCTCTCCCTCCATAACATAACCCTTAGGTATATTAGGCATTTCATATCTAGGAGAGCTAGGTCTAGCAGGTGTCTCATAGTGTTCAGTTTCAATAATTTCATCAGTTTCAGAAATATCATAAGCTGCAGCATTGACTCTAGCAATTTGTTCATCAAGAAATTCACCCAGTGGCACAGTAGTGTCAAGCAAAGTATCATCATAAGCATCATGCATAGCAGAAGTGGCATCATCAATTACTTGCAACATATCAGAATCAATAGCAGGTGGTGGTGTCGCAAATTTACTCATAACAGAAGGTGAATCAAGTGCAGAGCTAGATGGCAGTTCCTTACCTGTCCTCGTAGTAGAGGGGTAGATCTTGGTTTTAGCATCTTTCAAATTCTTCATAGTGATCAACAGATATAAATCCCAAGTGACTCAGAGCATAGAGCTATGCTCCCCGGTAACGGCGCCAGAAAAAGGTCTTGATAACCCACAAGTATAGGGGATTGCAACAGTTTTCGACGGTAGAGTATTCAACCCAAATTTATTGATTCGACACAAGGGGAGCCAAAGAATATTCTCGAGTATTAGCAGCTGAGTTGTCAATTCAACCACACCTGAAAGACTTAGTATCTGCAGCAAAGTATTTAGTATCAAAGCAGTATGGAAGTAACGGTAACAATGGCAAAGTGACAGTAGCAGTTTTGTAGTAATCGTAACAGTAGAAACGGAAAAGTAACTTAGCAAAGATCAATATGTGAAAAGCTCGTAGGCAATGGATCATTGATGGATAATTATGTCGGATGGCATTCATTATGCAACGGTTATAACATAGGGTGACACAGAACTAGCTCCAATTCATCAATGTAATGTAGGCATGTATTCCATATATAGTCATACGTGCTTATGGAAAAGAACTTGCATGACATCTTTTGTCCTACCCTCCCGTGGCAGCGGGGTCCTAATGGAAACTAAGGGATATTAAGGCCTCCTTTTAATAGAGAACCGGACCAAAGCATTAGCACTTAGTGAATACATGAACTCCTCAAACTACGGTAATCACCGGAAAGAATCCCAGTTATTGTCACCCGGGGGGATGCGGATCATAACTCGTAATAGGTGTCTACAACTTGCAAGATAGGATCAAGAACACATATATATTCATGAAAACATAATAGGTTCAGATCTGAAATCATGGCACTCGGGCCCTAGTGACAAGCATTAAGCATAGCAAAGTCATAGCAACATCAATCTCAGAACATAGTGGATACTAGGGATCAAACCCTAACAAAACTAACTCAATTACATGGTAAATCTCATCCAACCCATCACCGTCCAGCAAGCCTACGATGAGATTACTCACGAACGGCGGCGAGCATCATGAAATCGGTGATGAAGGATGGTTGGTGATGACGACGGCGTCGATTTCCCCTCTCCGGAGCCCAAAACGGACCCCAGATCTGCCCTCCCGAGGAAGAACAGGAGGTGGCGGCGGCTCCGTATCGTAAAACGCGATGAACTCTTCTCTCTGATTTTTTTCTCCCCGAATAGGAATATATAGAGTTGGAGTTGAGGTCGGAGGAGCTCCAGGGGGCCCACAAGATAGGGGGGCGCGCCCCCCTGGCTTGTGGCCAGGTGGTGGACCCCCTCCGGTTGATTCTTTCGCCAGTATTTTTTATTAATTCCAAAAATATTCTCCGTAAATTTTCAGGTCAATCCGAGAACTTTTATTTCTGCACAAAAATAACACCAAGGCAATTCTGCTGAAAACAGCGTCAGTCCGGGTTAGTTCCATTCAAATCATGCAAATTAGAGTCCAAAACAAGGGCAAAAGAGTTTGGAAAAGTAGATACGATGGAGACGTATCATCTTCCTCCTTGGTTGTGCATGAAGCGGAAGTTTATTATGATGCCAGTGCTCATCCAAGATCCTAAGCAACCCGGCAACGACATTGATGTGTACCTAAGGCCTGAGAACTTTTATTTCTACACAAAAATAACACCAAGGCAATTCTGCTGAAAACAGCGTCAGTCCAGGTTAGTTCCATTCAAATCATGCAAATTAGAGTCCAAAACAAGGGCAAAAGAGTTTGGAAAAGTAGATACGATGGAGACGTATCACCTTCCTCCTTGGTTGTGCATGAAGCGGAAGTTCATTATGATGCCAGTGCTCATCCAAGGCCCTAAGCAACCCGGCAATGACATTGATGTGTACCTAAGGCCATTAGTTGATGAACTTTTACAGCTATGGAATAAAGAAGGCGTACGTGTGTGGGATGAGCAGAAACAGCAGGAATTTGACCTACGAGCGTTGCTGTTTGTAACCATCAATGATTGGCCTGCTCTTAGTAACCTTTTAGGACAGACAAACAAGGGATACAACGCATGCACGCACTATTTAGATGATACCCAAAGTATATATTTGGACAAATGCAAGAAGAATGTGTACCTGGGACATCGTCGATTTCTTCCGACCAAGCATGCCTTAAGAAAGAAAGGCAAGCATTACAAAGGTAAGGCAGATCACCGGAAGAAGCCCGTCCTCCGTACTGGTGATGATATACTTGATATGGTCAAGGATTTACAAGTAATCTTTGGAAAGGGTCCTGACGGACAATCTGTTCCGAATGACGTTGAGGGACACGCACCCATGTGGAAGAAGAAATCTATATTTTGGGACCTACCCTATTGGAAAGACCTAGAGGTCCGCTCTGCAATCGACGTGATGCACGTGACACAGAATGTTTGCGTGAAACAGCTAGGCTTCTTGGGCGTGGATGGGAAGACAAAAGATACACCGGAGGCACGGGAGGACCAGCAACGTGTGAACGAAAAAGATGGCATGCATCCAAAACAGTATCAAGGTCCTGCCAGCTACGCTCTAACCAAAGCAGAGAAGGAAATCTTCTTTGAATGCCTGCTCAGTATCAAGGTCCCGTCTGGCTAGCTCGTCGAATATAAAGGGAATAATAAACATGACAGAGAAAAATTTCCAGAACCTAAAGTCTCATGACTGCCATGTGATTATAACTCAATTGCTTCCGGTTGCATTGAGGGGGCTTCTACCAGAAAATGTTCGATTAGCCATTGTGAAGTTATGTGCATTCCTTAATGCAATTTCTCAGAAGGTAATCGATCCAGAAATCCTACCAAGGTTACAGAATGATTTGGTCCAATGTCTTGTCAGTTTCGAGTTGGTGTTCCCACCATTCTTCTTCAATATTATGACGCGCGTCCTAGTTCACCTAGTCAACGGGATTGCCATTCTGGGTCCTGTATTTCTACACAATATGTCCCCCTTTGAGAGGTTCATGGGAGTCTTAAAGAAATATGTTCGTAACCGTGCTAGGCCAGAAGGAAGCATCTTCACGGGCCATCAAATAGAGGAGGTCATTGGGTTTTGTGTTGACTTTATTCCTGACCTTAAGCCGATTGGTGTCCCTCAATCGCGGTATGAGGGGAGACTGAGTGGAAAAGGCATGCTAGGAGCGGATTCAATAATATGTAGGGATGGGCATTCTTGGGCGCAAGCACACTACACAGTTTTATAGAATTCTACCTTGGTGGCCCCGTATATCAATGAACACAAGAATATTCTATGCTCCAAACACCCAGAGCAGTATGATGAATGGATTACATGTGAACACATCAGGACTTTCGGCGGTTGGTTGCAAATACATCTCATGCATAACGACACTGTTGTAGATGACCTGTACTTGTTGGCCAGGACACCATCTTCGACTGTATTGACTTACCAAGGGTACGAGATAAATGGGAATACATTTTACACGATCGCCCAAGATAAAAAGAGCACCAACCAAAACAGTGGTGTCCGATTTGATGCAGCAATCACCAATAGGGCAAAGGACACATATTATGGTTACATAGAGGAGATATGGGAACTTGACTATGGACATGAATTTAAGGTCCCTTTGTTTCGGTGCAAATGGGTCAATCTGTCAGGAGGCGGGGTACAGGTAGACCCGCAGTACGGAATGACAACAGTGGATCTCAACAATCTTGGGTACACAGATGAACCATTCTTCCTAGTCAATGATGTGGCACAGGCTTTCTATGTGAAGGACATGTCTACCAAACCGAGAAATAGAAAAGATAAGGAAGCGAATACATCATACGATGAGCCAAAGCATCACATAGTTCATTCAGGGAAAAGAAACATCGTTGGAGTGGAGGACAAGATAGACATGTCTGAAGATTATGAAAAGTTTCATGAAATTCCTCCCTGCAAAGTGAAGGCTGGCCCAAGCATCATGTTAAACGATGAAGATTATCCATGGTTACAGCGCAATAAGAAAGGGACACACGCGAAGAAAAAGTGAAGACTTTCTCTCTAGTGAAGACAACATATCAGATGGTATGATTGTTCAAGTAACTATTCGACATATACAAGATAACCGAATATTTTGCACCTTTGATTCTACGTTGAAAGCCATAGTTATGCTCCACAACTATTCTGATGATGGCTTTGATCTAGAATATCACTGCAGTTACATGTCAAACAATGAAATCCCTTTGTAATAGATGAGTTTTCGTCCAAAACCCTGATACTTCGAAAGAGATTGTCCAGTTTGTCCACGAAGTGCATCCAGTTTTTGCCGTAACCCTCTAAACTTTTTAGCACATGCTATGTGGGTGAAATTATGATACCATGCCAAGTTTCAACCTTTTCAGAGTTCATTTGTAGTGCTTTTCAAATTTAGGGTCATTTAGCTCAAAAAAATCATTAAATGCATGAAATAAAGAAAATAGTAATTACTTAACAGAAAAGAAAATATAACATTATTAGGTTAACAAAAAGTATTTTATAATATTCTTCATTTGTAGTGCTTTTTAATTTCATGGTCATTTAGCTGAAAAAATCATTAAAATAATCAACTAAAAAGCTTTTATAAAACTCTAATAGCAAAAAGAATCAACTAAAAAGAATCAATTATAATTTCTTGTTATGATCAAATAAAACAAAACTATAATATTCGTCAATAGCAAAAAGAATCAACGAAAAAGATTTTATAAACCTCTAGTTATGATCAAAATAATATTAACTTAAAATTATATAAAATTTATGCAACTAAAATTATCAAAGTATTTTATGTTAAAAACATTAATAGCAAAAAGAATTTTCATAAAGTATTTTTTGTTAAAAACTTTAATAGCAAAAAATTTCATAAAGTATTTATTGTTAAAAACTTTTAATATGCAAAAAATAACATAAAAAGTAAAAAAAATGCCCGCCTACTAGGCCACCACGGCCTGCATACGACTTGAAACCCAACTATACATGGGCCAGGATGCAGGCCCACGGGGCAGGTAGGCCCACAGGGCAGAGAGGGTGTTAGGCATGTACTGCCTGCAATAGATAGGAGCTCGAGAGGGAAGCCGCAGCAGGGCTTATAAACCACTATGAGTGTGCTTCGCTTGGCGAGGTGGGACTAAACTTCCATCGCCCCTCGGCCGTGCCAGGAACAGGCCTTTTGTCCCGGTTGGTGGCTCCAACCGGGACTAAAGGCCGCCCTTTAGTCCCGGTTCGAACCACCAACCAGGACTAAAGGCTTGGGCTTCCCGCCCTTTCGCCTGGTGAAATTCACCATTAGTCCCGGTTGGTGGCTCCAACCAGGTCTAAAGGGGGGCCTTTAGTCCCGGTTGGAGCCATCAACCGGTACTAAAGGTGGGGCTATATAAAGGGGACTTGGAAAAATTTCCAAATCCATCTACAGTTTTCGATCTCCCTCTCCCCCGATGGCGCCGAAGACCACCTCGACGCCGCCAGGCTGCCGAACCTCGCCGTCGCCTCCCCGAGCCCGCTCCTCGTCGCCGCCCCCGTCACCGCCCCCGACGCCGTCCCCGTGCCCTGCCCCGACGCCGTCCCTGAGCCCGCTCGCTCCTCGTCGCCGGCTGGACCTCCCCGAGCATCGTCGCGCCCCCAAGAGCCCGTCTTCTTTGCCGGCCGGACCTCCTCGCCGGCCCTCCTCCCCGAGCCCTACCCCGATGCCGTCCCCGAGCCCACTAGCTCCTCGTCGCCGGCCGGACCTCCCCGAGCATCGCCGCACCCCCGAGAGCCCGTCCTCGTCGTCGGCCAGACCTCCTCACCGGCCCTCCTCCCCGAGCCCTCGCCGCCCCCGCTGTGAGCCGCCGCCGCCCCGGCCCGATGCATCTAGACAGAAAAGAAAATCAAGAAAAACAGAAAAAATTACATATACATACATCTTTTGTGATTCCTTACTATATGAATTTGGGGTAGAAAAATAGTTAATTTGTTATATGAAGTTTGTTATATGACACTTAGTTAATTTGTAACATGCATGAAGTTTGTTATGTGTGACACTTAGTTTGTAACATGAAGTTTGTAACAATATCTTTTGGGCAATCTTTGAACATGAAGTTTGTTATGTGACACTTAGTTTTATTGTTGATCTTGCTATGTGACACTTAGTTTCTAAAAAAAGTTTCTAAAATAGATTCATTAGCTTTTTTTTTTATTTGAGATGTTGTTAAATAGCTATGCATGTGAGATGTGCTCCAAAATAGCTATATATGATAAATAGCTAAAACAAATTGAAGAACAATTTTTTTGCATTAGAGTTCATTTTGTCTTTTTTGTATGTTTTAATGCAAGCATCTTTTGGGCAATTTTTGAACATGAAGTAGGAGCATTTTGATGTCATCTTGCTGGTAGATTTTGATTCATGCCATGTTAGGACCTGTAGTGAGTGCTACAAGCTTGTAAACTTGCTATCTATTCATTTCTGCCATGCCATGCTATTTTTCTCTAAGTCTGAAACTGGCAGTATTAATACTTTGCCTAATTTTTTTTCACTCGGTGGAATTACAGGTTGTGGTGTTGCATCTCCGTGGAGTTGGTCCCTGTTCGTCCCTCCGTTGTTCGACAAAAGGTGTCCATTTGTTGTATGTTGAGTTTTGTTCATCGGATGATGGTTGGTTCATTTGTTGAGTTGTGTATTCATCTTGTGTATAAATCTTGTATTCATTTTGTATTCACCTTGTGTATAAATCTTCTATTCATCTTGTCGTTAAAACATAACCCCGATAACTTTGATTTTGAGGCATATGAAAACATGAGAGAGGGGGTCGTTAAAACATAACCCCGATAACTTCGACATGAGAGAGGCGGTCTGCATAGTATCCTATCCCGAAAGATAGGACGACTCATCAGACATGAGGGGGAGGAGTCCTCGACGATCGTCTCAAACTGATTGTTATAAAACTTGTCAACTTTGCATGATGTTTGCCACTAATCCATTGCTCATATGCATATGATTACTTGTTGTGATTAGGTCTATGTTTGCCACTAATCCATCTCTCATGGTTGTATATTGCCATGTTGTGATATTTGCAAAAACTATGGAAAAAGACTTAGAAAAAGAAGAGTTGTTGGGGGATATAATCCGCGACGGAGGTGATGATATCACCTTGTCGTTTCTCAACGACACCGATGGTGAGGGAAGAGAGGATGATGGCCCCGATGATCGAATGGAGGAGGGAGGAGATGACGGCTCCGGTGATCGAATGGATGAGGAAGGAGATGACGGCTCCGCCGGTGTTGGAGCCTTAACTGTTGCAAAGTCCGGCGAGGTATATATATATATATTAATTAAGCCTCTGCTGACTAGATGCATTAATTGTTTTGTATGTACATATATTAACGCTTCTTTCTTCTTTTAGTCCTCCGGATCGTGACAAACTTCTGTAACGAGACGAGGCCCGAAGAAAAGGTTGGATAAGGATGAAAGGTTCACGATCAAAGAAGTTGCTCCAGATGGCCAACCAATTGCTCCCAAGCGAACCATAGAAAAATTTATACATCAGTGCGGAGTTGTTGTTAGGGACAGCATCCTGATCAGCATCCAAGAATGGAATAAGAAGAAGGACGGTGAAGTTTCTTATGTCGACGATAGACAGAAAGATGACCTTTGGACCTCGTTGATGACAAATTTCAGCCTACCGCCAGAGGAGGATGTAAATAACCCAGTTATACAGCGAAAAGTCAAGGCGTTTGCTCTTAAAAAGATGGCAGAACTATTCAAGAACTGGAAGAAACTATTGAACAAAAGTTTGTCGAGAAAGACGAGCCAGAATTCACCGGTCAATATGGGAATATAAAAGATCACTGGCCCGCATTTGTGGCGTACAAGAAATCAGAGAAAGCTAAGAAAAGGTCACAGACAAATAAGATAAATTCTGCAAATAAGAAGTATCACCATGTTACAGGATCAGGTGGCTACAATGTTGCCCGGCCTACGTGGGACAAAGCTGAGAACGACCTGCTTGCTAAAGGGGTGCAACCAGCGACATTGAACTGGCCCGATCGGTGTAGGACTTGGTTCTTCGGGCATGGGGGAACTTTGAACCCAGAAACAGGGAAGTGTGTTTTCACGAAAGCTCAACTTGCAACACCCGTCAAAATGATTCAGGAAGCAATCAAGGAAGTGCAAGAAGGGAGGTTCCATCCTGACAGAGAGAAGGACGAGCTGTCAAAGGTCCTCGGGAATCCTAAACACCCTGGACGAACTAGAGGCACATCAGGCTCCGTTGCGTGGAAGTATGGGTTTCCGAACAGCACTGATTATAGAAGCCGAGGGAGAAAGAAGAAAGAGGAAGCAAACCGGATGCAGAAGATGGAAGAGAGATTAGCGTTGCTAGAGGCAAGTCAGCGAGCTATTAGCGGCCCACCATCTCAGCAGCACGAAAATCCTTCATTCGATACTGCCCACGAAGCTACCCCACCATTTCAGCGGAAAAGCAGCGTGGCTTCCACGGAGCTCGTTCAACCTGATATCATGGCTCCTCGCTACCCCGTGGATGGTATCACGGAGAGGGAACATTGTGAGCTAATTGCGAAATGCCATAACCTAACCTTGAAGGTGGCGGTCGGCTATGTCTTACCTCCTGGACCTGATGGAACTTTCCATTGCAATCCGATTCCAGATGGCTATGCTGTTGTTGGGGTGGATGAAGTTTCCAACGGATTTGAGGATCTAGACCTTGAGTACCCTACAGGTGAAGGGTAGACTCATCTGATAAATGCCCTAAGGACTACAATTCTATGGAGAAAGAAAACATCGTGCTTCCAAACTGGACGCCGCCTCAGCAGACTCAGTCGGAAGAGGCCCCTCAGCAGACTCAGCCTGAGGTGGCCCGTCAGCAGACTCAGCCGGAGGAGGCCCCTCAACAGAATGCTCCTCCTCCTCCGCCGCGTCAGCTAACTCCGCCGCCTCAGCAACGGCGGAAGAGAGCCGCCGCCGCTCCGGCGGCTAGCAGCAGTACAACAACGAAGAAATCCAGAGCAGTCCCAAGCGTCAAGAAGGCTCCTCCCAAGTTACCCTATGACATGACTGAGGAGGAAACCAACAAGATCGTGGTTGCCGATGTGAAACGCCAGCTTGCACCGAAACATCCACCTCCAAAGGAGAAAGTAGATCCGGTAAAGCGAAGCGATGTCTGGATGCCCTTAGGCGACCACCACCGCCTCCGCCGCAATCAAACTATGACCGCTGTATTGAAAAGACATTTGATCAAGTGAAGCGGTCGGGAAGCTTAAGTAGAAGTGGTGCAAGAAGTGGGAAAATAATTCCCCAGCTCGGCGAACAAGAAAAGCAATCGTGCCCCCCGCTCAAGGTATTTACGGATATCGCTAATGATGCGGAGATAGCGGCCGGTGGTCTTGCTATCACTCTTGGTGATTACATAGGTGATGAGGTACAGTTCGAAAAGGCTGAGGTAGTAGCAAGATAAGAGCACGAGAAGCCTCTCATCAGACGTGAGCAGCTCCCGCGTCTAACAACGATGATGTGAAAATTGCATGAATGGTACTTGAAAGCCTGCAAGGATGGGACCGATAGTATCTTCGTGGGAATTAAAGATGAACACTACTTAAATGGAGTCCAGGCGTTTTACATTGAATTTGAAAAAAAAAATCAGTTATACAATCAAGCCGCCCTCAACAGAACTATCGTCAGTTACTATTGTCTGTAAGTATTTTTCTGTAATTAAGTCTCTAGCTCAGCTCATTCATTGCATGTATAATTACACTCACACTATATTATGCAGATTGAAGATCCTCGAATGCAAAAAACGACAAATCTATGACATTGGGTTCATTAACCCAAATAACGTAAATGAATATACGTTAGAAAAATACCCCGATGAAATAGAGAAAAACTTGCTAAAGGAATTACTTGGACAACAAAACAGAAGGGAAATACTATTTCCTTACAGCTTCCAGTGAGTGTTACTATCTTGTGCACATTCTGTTTCGCTTACTCGAGGTTAAGTGTAATTGATGAGTTATGCGTGCGCAGGTTCCACTTTATTCTGCTAGCCATTCATCTTGACGAGGGACAAGTAGTTGTCTTGGACTCGAGACGTAAAGAGCCTAAGGAGTGGGCGGACATGAGTCAAATACTTCAGAAGTAAGTTCAATCATTATCGCACCATATCGGCAACTTTCGTTCATTTCCTGATATAAAGTAATCATTTTCTTTGCCGGACGGGGTTTGGAAAAAGTTCACCAATCAGGTTAGGGGTGACTGGAAAAAGGAGCTGCGATTTTCACACCCCAAAGTAAGTAATACTAGCTAGTACCGCGCATCTCTCATTGATTCTAGTTTCAATACCATTATCATGCTTGATTATCATTTTGATTGAACTCTATTCTCGTAAAGTGCTTGTGGCCACCCGGGAATAATTTACGTGGATACTACGTTTGCGAGTTCATTCGCCACTCGACCTCTGAGCGGGGCATATCTTTAGAACAATTTGAAGTACGTAAACAATATTCACATTTTTATTTTATTACCATCAATTGTGTTGAGTTTCATTCATATATTGATCCCCTTCTTTAAATTAGATCTGGCGGAAGCGGGACGAACTGCTACCAACTGATCGCATACGAGCAATTGAAGAGGAATTGGCGGGATTCTTTGTTGAGCATGTCATACCTAAAGACAGAGAATACCATCGGGATATGCAATGCGATTTAGCTTAGATATTAGGAATCGTAAGAGATGTTATATTGTATATATGCATGAACGTGTACTATATGTAGTAGCGTCGAATAGATATACGAAAACTTGTTGTTAGACCAAGCACGGAGAAAGAGAGGTCATACTTCTCTCTATATATGTTCATGACGATGTTGTGTAATTAATGGTTCCTTCATTGCTATATGTAGTACCTAGCGTCGAGTTGAATGGAAAACATAAAATAAAAATGAAACCCTAAATATAAAAGAATTGAAGAGTAAACACAAAAAGAAAAGGCGGAAACACAATATGAAACCCCTATAAACCCTCCAAAACCCATAACCCCTCCTTCCAAAAAAACAAAAACCCCAGTGCCTGGCAGGTGCTGGCGCGTGGCTACCTTTTTGTCCCGGTTCCTGTCACGAACCAGGACTAAAGGTCCTCCTGCCTCGGCGCCCCGCAGCGGCCACGTGGAGCACCTTTAGGCCCGGTTCGTAACACGACCGAGACTAAAAGTGGAGAGCATTAGTCCTGATCGTTTAGTCCCGGTTGCAGAACCGGAACTAAAGGGCCTCTGGAACCGGGACTGATGGCCCGTTTTCTACCAGTGTTGTTTCTCGTATCACTTTTCTTTGTGTACCATGGTACACTGGTATGCCCGCATATTTTTTCCTTTCTTTTCCCCGGCGCATCGAGAGAAATCAAACTCGTGCACCTCTTTTCTCACGGAGCAAGTCCAATTTTTCTTGTGTTAAACAGAAGCAGGCAACGGCGGTCGGCGTGGGAAGACGTGCGGACGAGCGCGTGAGCACCGACGCCCGGATGACCAATGCAGCACCGACGCGGGAGCAGCGAAGCCTGGGCGGTCAACTCAGCATCAGATCCTGAGCAGCCAGTACCGAGTGACGAACGCAACGCCGTGCGGAAGCGGCCACACATACGCGACATAGGTGGGCGGTGCCGGAGGAGTCCCGCTCGGAGCAGGGCGGCGAAGGCCGGCGTAGAGCGACAGGCGGGCAGACGCGTGGACGACGGTCGTGACGGGGCGTTGCGTCACACGGGGCCGCCGTGTCAGAGAAAAGGCCGGATGGTCACGCTGGTGTCGAAGTAGAGGCGGGGGCGACGAGGGCGACGCAAACCGATCGTAGATCGAGAAAACCAAAAAGAAACACCGATCAATACGATCGACGACAGAAAAAATCCGGATCAAGGGGTTGGGAAAAAGACTTTCTAGGGAAGCCGATCAACATGACCGGCAGGCGAACCCTAGGTATAGGCTGCGCGGCCCCCGGTGGTGATCATGGAAATCGGTGCAGAAGCGGTGGCAACAGCTAGGGTTTTGAATCGGGGTTACCATGTAAGAGTAATAGAGAGGGTTTTATGTAATTCGTTAATGTATTATTGATTCCTGAGGACAAGTATATAGAGATTACAAGACCTTGAGGACAAGAAACCTCTCCTAGAAATAAGCTAGGAATCATATAGGAAAGAATACAATCAATCTTAACTAATACTAGCCTATCGTAATCTTTACTGAAAGAGGAACGTGTCGCGTACCCCTTTGATGCTTTCATGACTCAAGGTGATTGGGGCTTTCGTTGCCTCCCGCTGCGCAACCATCGGGTTGCCTCGTCTCTCATAGCCTTAGGGCCATGGAGACGCGATGGATCTGGGTCGTTGCCGGCGAGAGGGCTCCGACGAGGTAGCAGCGGCTCCGTGAAGATGGAGTAAGGTTCTCCCCGCCAAGCCCACGCTTCGATGATGCTTTTAGCGTCGTCGGAGGGCGTGTGTAGGTTCGTCTCCGGCGGATGCAATGCTTGTAGTCTTCGCCACGTGATCCATGGACCTGGATGTAATATTTTATTTCTGGACGTTTTAATGCGACCGGCGAGAGAGAAAACCCAGATAAAGGGATCAAGGGGTCGGAGGGAGTGTGTAGGTCTCTCTCTAGCAGATCTCATTGGATACAACCATTGTTTGTTTTAGGTGGATCTGCTTGGATCCGATCTTCATTCGTCTACGTTCGTGTGTCTATAGGTTGGATCCTTTCAATCCACGCTTCCCTTCATCGAAGATGGTGGTTGTTATACTGTGTTGGTCCTATGGGGCCTTAAGTTTGCAATGACGACTTCCTAACCATCTAATACAATAAGGTTTGCTCGTCTCCGGCGATGGAGGGGCGATGATAGCGGCGCACCTTCGGTTCGCTTCAGTGCTTGTAGTCGTCGCTAGGTGATCCATGGATCTAGATGTAATTTTTTTTTACTTCTAAACGTTTTTAATACTACCTTGACAGTTGATGAATTGATTGGAAGTTTGTTTTTCATTTGTGTTGAGAAAACGCAAAAGCCTAATCACAAGCCCAGCCCGTAGAGCAGCAGCGAATTCCAAGCCCAAACGACAAGCCCACATTTTGCCGATTCTCTGCATCTCTCTCTCCCCTTGCCGTCCGGCCATCCACCGCCGTCGCAAGCCACCACCACCTCCGAGGCCGGCCGCCGCCGCTGCCCCCTCCTTGGTGATGCGACTAATCGCCAGCACCCGGCCCGCCGGACCCCCTTCGTGCTCAAGTGGCGGTTGCTCGTCGCCGCAGCCAGTCGCTCGAGTTCCACCACTGCGGCGAGCAGCGACCAGCGTCCAGCGGCGGGCAACAAACAGAAGCCCCCCCCCCCCCCCCCCCCCCCCTCCCCCTACGCGTCACCCTAGCCCCCCACCGTCGCCGCCGCAGCTCAAGGTCACTCATTCCCCTCCCAAATCTCCACTCTGACCTCCATTTTCTCCGTGGAAATTACTCCCAGTGCTGCGATCCAAGTTTATGACAAGGAGGCGAACTGGATAGAGGCTGGGAGATTTGTTCCCTAGGCTGGTAGTTGTTGGACTCTGCAGCTTCGAATCCAAGGTCGTCTTCCAGGTTAACGCCGATTCACCACTGGATATATGTATTCTTTCCCTTGTCCGTTTTACGAATTTACCGCGAAATGCAAATCTAGCGGTTGGTTAGTTGCCATCCATCTGTCTAGCAGGAATGCCGAATGCCGTATCATTTCAAAGCTCTATTCAGCGTGTTGTTGTTGCTCTTCAATTGGTCCAATTCAATTTATTCAGAAATTTGGGTTGTTGTTGTTGTTGTTGTTGTTGTTGACTTGACTGAATATGCATTTCCATATCCAGTCTTGTTAGAATACGTAATGGGCCTGGACTGGCGGTATAACCCGTTAGTCTTAGGGTTAATTAGAGATAAGGGTCGCTTGCTTAGGGGTCAAGTAAGCCTTGCTTGGGAGTCAAGTAAACCTCTCTATATAAGGAGAGGAGATGTATCAATCTAATCAAGCAAGAATTAAGAAGGAAATCCCTTCCCTCTTGCCTGGCCGTGGGCAAAAGGCCCCCGGCCGGCCTTCTCGCGCCCTCCTTCTAGCGGCACCATAACAAGTCTGCTGTTCAATTGGTCCAGTTTAGTTGATTGTGCCACCAAGTGATGCTTGATGCGTTCCTACATTTTGCGCGTGCGTGCTCAAAAAGTAAAAATGGTCCTTACGAATCTGTGAGTCCCATGTAACAATGACTTTTACTCTTCGCAATTAATTTTAATCTTCTCAATGAATTTTACTCTCACATTTTCCATTCAGCAACCTGGAGCAAATTCCTATGCAACAGCCCCTGTATCAGTGTTGAACAAGCTTCTTATTGTTTCTGTGTGGGGTTCCTGAACTTGGACCAACTAATTCATCTGAGCACAAGCAGTTAAAGCTTGATATAGGAGCTTGAGTCGTGGAACGGTTGGTAGACATCTCAAAGCAAGCTCAAATGAGGGAAAGTAAGTGCCAGCTGCACTTCACTATATAGTTTTTTGTTTGTTTCCCTGTCATGACATGATCATATGGTTTCGGTTTCATAGAATAGAAAGTTAAATCATGGCGACTGATGTTACCTACTTTCAATGCTTGCTACTCTCTCATGTTTTTCACATGAATTTATGAGGCACACCCATGGCATGCATCGACTAGTAGTGGGCCTTAACATTCTTGGTGAATCGCTGTTTATGGTATTCTGCCATTCTGTATTGTTGTGACTGTGACTACATTGCTGTAGACTTTCTCTTTAAGGACACATAATTATGTACATATTTGAATCTTTGCTAAAACATTTTTTCTAAATCAGGTCATTGTCTGCTTAAACATCATGGTCAGTCGCTTGTGTTGGTCATGATGGGAATTCAGTTGCTGCAGTTTCTAAAAGAGCACTAACCCATAAGGATGCATATCTTATTCCTGTTTTGTGGTTCATGTATAGGTAAATTTAGTGTTTAGAGCCCTATTGTAGTCCTACTACATAGATAACTGAAGTTTAGCATACACAGCATACCATTGCATACATAACTACATTTCTTTTACAATAGTTGAGCTGCATGTGAGGCACCACGCAGCATAGGTGCTTAATTGTTGGGTGCCTGTTCACTTACTATTATTTCGAACGCTGTCTCTGTATAGATCTAAGACACTTGTCTGCGAGAGAGGGGGGACATAACTAATTTGTCACGTGCTCTGTAGGTGATTACAATGGTTTCTTTAGTGGGCTGATTACTCAAACTAGAAAATATGGACTTGCAGCTTAACTCCATATCGATTTCTTGCAACTGGACAAGATGAAGGGTGGCTGAATTTATTCTTCTCAGTTCACTTGCATGGGTAACTTGATATTGAGGATCAGAGACGCCAGTAGCCAGTGCTGGGTTTCCAAATGACTCGTTATCTTTTCCATTGGAAAAAAAGGTAATTTTCACATTCTAGCTTCATTTCTTGAGTAGCTTTGTTTATACAGAAAGGTACCTTTGTTGATTTTTGTTAATTGCTTGTTCTTGGATTTTATCAAAACATGACAGTATTATAAGTTACCTATAAAAGTTCCACCCTGACAAGATGGTCCTTTTGGTAACTGCTAATGCTTGGAATTTTGTATGGAAAGTTGTGCTGGTTACTCTGTCATTACATATATTATGGGTGTTGGAAATAGGTTGGTCTTTGCGTTCTGACTTTTGAGTACCTGTAGGATTTAGGAGCTAACCTTTTGTGGTCAGAAATAAATATACAGAAATGTTTCTGTCAGTCCTTGTAAATTAGCAATCTTCAAATGTCAATCTTGTAATGCTGCAGCTTTGAGACTCTGTTTGATTCAGAGGAAATTGTACTTATTTGCATGCCCCACTTTATTTCTTACTTGAAGTACCTGTAAGATTTATGAGCTAACCTTTTAAGCTTAGAAATAAATATACGGACGTTTCTTTCAGTTCCCTGTAAATTAGCAATCTTCAGAGGTCAAGTATGCTAGTGCTGCATCTCTGACTGTGTTTGTTTCACACGAAATTGAACTTAATTTTTGTTAGAAATCAAACTGGTAATTTCTGAGTTTAAGCGTTGTTGCTGAGTGGACACATTTACCTTTAACTTGCTCAGATACTTTTTGAAACAGTGATTTTATCCGGTTCAATACTTTGGGATAAATTTTGATAGCGATCTCATATTTGTAGATGGGATGAGCTGTTTGACTGTTCATATCTCCTTCATTCATAGAGAGAACTTTCCTCTTTGCCAAAGAAAGAACTGAATTCCTTCCCCACAGACCACATGCACGTCTCTCCCGAATTCTTTTTCAAAGAAGTGCTTTGCTGCTCTCCCAAATCATATTCACAGTTTCCACAAAGCTTTGCCGGTTCTGGCTACTGCTGCTGCTGCCGCTGTCGCTCGAACGCCAGAGCTGCTCCGCATCCACGTGCCTGTGAAGACCACGTCTTCCTCGCCGTTGCATCAGTTGCCGGTCCTGGGTCCTATTTTTCTTGTATTTGTTTGAGGGATATTTTTTCTTGTACTTCTGGGTTATGTCACGGCAGCATAACCAAACCAGGCCATATTTTCTGAGGAACCATAAGCTCAGCCCAGCGCCAGAATTCTTATTCTGCGTCTCTCTCTCCGTCCCTTCCTCTTCGCGCCGCGGCTCCCCGGCCGTCCGGTCACCACCGCCACCACCCCCTCCAAGGCCGACCAGAGCCCTACATGCTGCGGCTTCTGGCGGCAGCGCAGAGAGCCTCACAAAATCCACCACCACTTCATGGCGGCAGTCCATCCATGGCGGCGATGAACACCGGCATCAGCAGGACAAGCACGGCCGTGGCCAACGGCAGTAGCCAGTTCCGTTTCTTCCTTTCGTGCGGCATGCATGTATCTCCCCCTCAACTTCCGCGTCCTCCAAGCCTCCCACCGCCACCGCCGCTGCTCAAGGTCCTCCCCTGCCTGCCCCTAAATCCCCACCCTCATTAAATCTTTTTTTGCATTTTGTTATAATTTATTCATTTTAGCTTTTGTTCTAGTCTGTATGATTTGACATTATGACCCTCTTACATTCTGACCTCCATTTTCCTTTTTTACATTATATATGAGGAGCACAGTTTGTTGTCTTTCATAACAAAGAAGCAGAAGTTGTGTCATGAAGCGCATGTAATTTGTCCACCTGGGTAAAATGAATCACTTTTTTCGTCGTTTTCTGTGACTATCCACGCGATGCGTTTAACAAGTGGACGTGCGTTTGGTAATTGAAGTGCGCATTGTCCCGTATGGCGGTCATTGCCTCGGTGTAGCCAGTTTGATTAGTTTAAAACCTGCATCCTCAGTAACACCCACTTCGTTTAGTTGCACCAATCCTTATTAGCCAATTCATTGTGCCCGAAATCTCCACTCTGCTCAAATCTGTTTTTTTTTTATCTGTTAGATTTAATTTTAGCTTTTGTTCTAGCCTGTATAATTTGGCATCTACAAATGACTCCTCTTGCTGTAATGGCAGTGCGTCTTGACATCCTGACCTCCTCTTTTACCTTTCCACTTACTCTTTAGGTGCACAATACTCATCCATGGCAAAGAAGCTGTGTCGTGTTGTCAAGAGTGTGCATTTTGTCCACCTCCTCAAGGTAAAACGAATCAGTTTCCTCCTCGTCTTCCGTGACAAGCATGTGACTATCCATGTGATGCATTTACCATATTTGAAAGAAGATCATTTTCTTACCCACAAGTGGACGTTCTGTAATTGATGTGCACATCGTCTCAGATGGCTGTCGGTGCCTCGGTTTAGCCATCTGATTAATCCAAAGCCTGCATCGTTAATAACACCCACTTGGTTTAGTTGTGCACTGTGTATGGCTGGCTGGCTGGCTGATCTGTGTCATCAGGGCTATCGCTAGCTGTTTGAACGTTCGTTTGATGTGTCAACAGATTACAATTCTACGCTTAATCCTGAGAATTGAGGAGTGTGTGACTATAACTTGCATCAGTCTCAGCATAAATGTTAGCAAGCATGTTGACATGATATTATCATGTAATATGATCTAGCAATGGCCATTGATGATCATTTTTTTTTTCTGTTCAATCTGCACGAACTTCAAAAGACCATTAGAAAACAACAATGGATGTCAAGTAGACATCATAAATGTTCACCAATTTGTTTTTCGTAAGGAAAACATATGGACATTCTCCTATTTAACACCAAATTTATAAGTGCTCATGTTTTAACATTGTAAAATATTTAGATCAATTATTTTCGCTGCATTTTGGAATAAAGAAAAAGAGAGAAATTCCAAGCGGGTGGAGCCTTGAGTGATTAGTGGAATGAAATGATGCAACAGCTTTACAGAAGAACTTGTAAATAATGGTCTAATGATGATCCTTTTTTCCGCCTGATACTTCTAACTTACTAGCTTGTTTGTAATGTATTCAGAAGATAATGTGTTGTACTCCCTCCGTTCCTAAATATAAGTCTTTTTAGAGGTTTCATTAGGGGACTACATACGAAGAAAAATGAGTGAATCTACACTTTAAAGTATGTCGATATACATCCGTATGTAGTTCCCTAATGAAACCTCTAAAATGACTTATATTTAGGAACGGAGGGAGTACAAGAGATGGCTTGTGTGTAATGTAATCCACGTGAGATCTGCAAGACATTTTGTAATTGAAGTGCACATTGTCCTATATATGGCTGTTGATGCATTGTTTTAACCATTTGATTAATGAAAAACCTGCATAATCAATAATACACCACTTGGTTTATTTTTGTTTGCCCCCCACCCCTTTCCGATTAAAATGGTAAAGCATGTAATCTCATCAGAGCTATTGCTAACTATTTAGACGTCTGTTTGATGTACCAACAGATAAATATTCTTTAATCAATCCTCTAAGAACGGAAAAGTGTGTAAGTACCAGTGGTTACACCATCCTAAACTTACGTGCCCCTCCTAAACTTACGCGTCCTCGAGGCCCCCATCCCGCCTCCTACCACCATCACCAACGTTCAAGGTACTCGCTCGTTCTCCTCCCCTCCCCCTCCTGTCCCACAAATCTCAGGAAATCTGTTTTTGCATTTGTTAGATTTTATTTTAGCTTTTGTTCTAGCCTGTATAAGTAATTTGACATATATGGACCTCTTGCTGTAATGATAGTCTGTGTTGACATTCTGACCTCCATTTCCCCTTTGCGCTTACTCTTTCTACATTATATGAAGAGCACAATGCTCATCCATAGCTAACAAGCTGTGTCATGAAGACTATGTATCTTGTCTATCTTGGTTAAAACGAATCACTTTACTCCTTGTCTTTTGCGACAAGCATGTGACTATCCATGTGATGCGTTTTACCATATTTGAAGGAGAATCATTTTCTTACCTTCAAGTGGTCGTACTGTAAACGAAGTGCACATTGTCTCAGATGGCTGTCTGCCTCGGTGTAGACAATCCATTTGATTAGTTTACAACCTGCATCGTTAATTGTGCAGATGGCTGGCTGATCTAGGTCATCAGTGCTACTCCTAACACATTTGACTTTTGATTTGTTCAAGAATCAATCTCAAGTAGTACACAACCGTTGTATATTGTTGATGCCAAGCAGTATACACGTCTTGCTCACACCATTCTCTTCTCCATCCTGCACTACACTAGCTTGTGTTTCCGTGTGCCGTGTGTGTGTGTGTGTTTCTTCTGAGTGTTCCAATGGCGGAGCTGGTGGCCGCCATGGCCATCCGGCCACTGGTGTCCATGCTGGTGAGCAAGGCGTCCAGCTCCCTCCTGGACGAGTACAAGGTGATGGAGGGAATGGAGGAGCAGCACAAGGTTCTCATGCGCAAGCTTCCGGCCATCCTCGACGTCATGACCGACGCCGAGGAGCAGGCAACGGAGCATAGAGACGGGGCCAAAGCTTGGCTCCAGGAGCTCAAGACAGTGGCCTCTGAGGCAAATGAAGTCTTCGATGAATTCAAGTACGAAGCACTCCGCCGTGAAGCCAGGAAGAAGGGTCACTACAGCAAGCTTGGCTTCGATGTAATAAAACTCTTCCCTACTCACAACCGTATTGTGTTCCGTTACAAAATGGGTCGCAAGCTTTGCCGGATCCTGAAGGCCATTGATGTCCTCATTGCGGAGATGCATGCCTTTAGGTTCAAGTACCGACCACAGCCGCCGGTGTTCAAGGAGTGGAGGCAGACAGATTATGTTATCATTGACTCACAAGATATTGCCAGAAGATCCAGAGACAAAGATAAGAAGAATATTGTTGCTACACTACTTGGTCAATCTAACAATACAGATCTCGCAGTTGTTCCCATCGTTGGAATAGGGGGCCTTGGCAAGACCACATTAGCACAGCTCATCTACAATGAACCTGGGATTCAGAAGCATTTCCAGTTGTTACTTTGGGTTTGTGTCTCTGACACGTTTGATGTGAACTCCCTGGCCAAGAGTATAGTTGAAGCATCTCCCCAGAAAAATGATGACACAGACAAACCACCACTGGATAGACTTCAAAAATTGGTTTGCGGACAGAGGTATCTCTTTGTATTGGATGATGTCTGGAATAATGGAGAGTTCCATAAGTGGGAAAGGCTGAAGGACTGTCTTAAGCATGGTGGCGCCGGTAGTGTGGTGCTGACAACAACTCGTGATAAACGAGTTGCTGAGATTATGGGTGCAGATAGACCATATCACCTCAATAATTTGGAGGATTGCTTCATAAAGGAAATTATTGAGGCAAAAGCATTCTGTTCGGTGAAAGAAAAGCCTACTGAACTAGTCGAGATGGTTGATGAGATTGTGAAGAGATGTTCTGGCTCTCCATTAGCTGCAACAGCATTGGGTTCTGTACTTCGTACCAAGACCAGCGTGAATGAATGGAAAGTTGTATCATCCAGAAGCAGCATTTGCACCAAGGAAACTGGAATTTTGCCGATACTAAAGCTTAGCTACAACGATTTGACATCACACATGAAGCAGTGCTTTGCTTTTTGTGCTGTATTTCCCAAGGATTACAAGATTGATGTGGACATGCTGATCCGTTTATGGATTGCAAATGGTTTTATCCCAGAACACAAGGAAGATAGTCTTGAAACCATTGGAAAACATATTTTCAAGGAGCTGGCCTCAAGGTCATTCTTTTTGGACATAGAGGAAAGTAAAGATGTCCTGCGACATTTTTACGGAACTACATATTATACCAGAACTACAGATTATACCAGAACTACATGTAAAATCCATGACCTTATGCATGATATTGCTATGTCTGTTATGGAGAAGGAATGCGTTATTGCAACTATGGAGCCAAGTCAAACTGAGAGGCTTCCAGATACCGCACGACATTTATTTTTGTCATGTGACGAACCAGAAGGTATTCTGAATAATTCTATGCAGAAAAGATTCCCTGTTATCCGAACACTACTATGTGATAGGCATATGCAAAGCTCTTTGCATTATCTATCAAATTACCGCTCGTTGCATGCTCTGAAGCTCTGTATAGAGACAGAATCATTTCTACTGAGATCAAAGTATGTACGTCACCTGAGGTACCTTGATCTCGCCAACAGTTATATCAAAGCACTTCCTGAAGATATCAGTATTCTATATAACCTGCAAACGTTGGACCTTTCCAACTGTGATTATCTTGTTCGACTTCCAAGGAAAATGAAGTATATGACTTCCCTCCGTCACCTCTATACTCATGGATGTCCAGAGTTGAAGAGCATGCCTCCAGAATTAGGAAAACTCACTAACCTGCAGACGCTTACATGTTTTGTAGCAGCAGTTAGTACACTCATGGATTGCAGTGATGTTGCAGAGCTGCAGGGTTTAAAGCTTGGTGGTCAGCTAGAGCTACGTCAGGTAGAGAATGTTGAAAAAGCAGAAGGAAAAGTGGCAATCCTCGGGAAAAAGAAGGATCTTAGAGAACTGACATTAAGATGGACTTCTGTTTGCGACAGCAAGGTGCTTGATAATTTCGAACCTCATGATGGGCTGCAAGTTCTGAGGATATATTCCTATGGAGGAAACTGCATGGGTATGTTACAAAACATGGTTGAGATCCATCTTTTCCATTGTGAAAGATTGCAGTTTTTGTTCAGATGCGGTACATCCTTCACTTTTCCAAAACTAAAGGTGCTTACGCTTGAAAATATGTTGAATTTGGAGAGATGGTGGGAAATAAATGAGAGGCAAGAAGAACAGATAATATTCCCTCTGCTTGAGAAGTTGTTTATTCGGCATTGTGGAAAGCTGATGGCATTACCTGAGGCACCATTTCTTGAAGAACCATGCCGTGGAAGTAATAGATTGGTATGCACCCCGTTTTCTCTGCTTGAGAATTTGTTTATTAGGTATTGTGGAAAGCTGGTAACATTGCGTGAAGCACCCTTGGTTCAAGAACCATGTAGTGGAGGTTATAGATTGGTACGGTCAGCATTTCCTGCTCTAAAGGTACTTGAATTGGAAGACTTGGAGAGTTTCCAGAGATGGGATGCTGCTGCTGAAGGAGAACAGATATTGTTTCCTCAGCTTGAGAAACTATCAGTTCAGAAGTGCCCAAAGATAATCGATTTACCTGAAGCACCAGAACTCAGTGTATTAGAAATTAAAGATTGCAAGCAAGAGATCGTTCACTGTGTAGATAGATATTTGCCTTTGCTGACCAAACTGATACTGAATCTAGAAAACACAGAAACCACATCAGAAGCTGAGTGCACTTCAATTGTACCCATGTACAGCAAGGAGAAATGGAATCAGAAATCCCCACTTACCTTTATGGAATTAAGACGTTGCAATTCATTTTTTGGATCAGGTGCACCGGAGCCATGGGACTATTTTGTACATCTTGAATATTTGGGAATGGATAGATGTGATGTGCTCGTCCACTGGCCAGAGAAAGTGTTCCAAATCTTGGTATCCTTGAGGACATTAGTGATTACTACCTGTGAAAATCTGACTGGATATGCAGAAGCTCATCTCGAGGCATCAGCATCCGAGAGGAGTCAACAGCTGCCAGGTCTGGAGATTCTTGAGTTACGAGATTGTGCAAGTTTGGTAGAGATGTTCAATGTCCCGGCATCTCTCAAGAACATGTATATTTTTGGCTGCAGTAAGCTTGAGTCCATTTTTGGCAAGCAGCAGGACATGTCAGAGTTAGGTGAAGGGTCTTCTTGCAGTGAGGCAATCGTGCCCACAGCTATATCAGAGTTGTCATCCTCACCCGTGAATCACTTTTCTCCATGCCTAGAGGTTCTATGGTTAACTGGATGTGATTGTTTATCGGCGGTTCTTAATCTTCCTCCGTCCTTAAAGAAAATAACTCTTCGTGGCTGCCTTAGTATTCAACTCCTATCATGTCAGCTGGATGGGCTCCGAAAACCACAAGTCACTACTTCCATAGATGTACGAGTAGCAGATCCATCATCAGCAACAGCAGCGGCAGCAGATAGAGAGCACTCACTTCCTCCTTGCCTTGAAGTTCTAGGAATAGACTATGGCATGTTGGGGGGGATTCTCCAGCTGCCTGCATCCCTCAAGATACTGTCGATTCGTCACAATAGTGGGTTGACATCGCTAGAGTCTCTGTCGGCAGAGGAACCCCCATCGTTGGAATCCCTTGTGCTTTATAACTGCAGTACCATGGCATCTCTGCCGAATGAGCCGCAAGCATACATGTCTCTCCAAGAGATTGAAATTGGAGTCTGTCCAGCTCTAAAGAAGGTCCCTAGAGGCCTGCAGAAGCAACTGGGCAGCATCAGCCGCAAAAGACTGGTAGCCCAGTATGAAGGTATGCACACCTTTCTATCTTTACCAGATTTAACCAACAAATGCAGTCATTCAACATGCCAACCTGTTTGTACAAGTTTGTTCTCCATTGTTTTAATGTCATATGGTATAAAAAAAAATCATGTTACATTAATTTAGACAAGTTTGTTCTGACACCATTCGTCATGTATACAGTGGTGGCACGTAAACCAAAGACATGGAAGAAAATACCAAGACTAGTCCGTGAGCGGATGCACACCGCTCAACTAGCCAGCGAACTCCAGCAAATTCCGGGGTAAACAGGATGGAACTGGAAACCACGCAGAAAGGACATGGATTCTGTTTGCTTCGAATAATGTACTAGGTTATATCATGATTGTAATCAATCGGCTCTGTTGAGCTTTTACCTTTGTCTTCTCCGGATACTTGTAATGTGGATTAATTCATCTCCTTCAACATTTCCCAGGTTTAGTAGAATTTGGCATGTATACTCACGCTTCTGAGCTATATATCTAGTTTCAATGCCGTAACTTGGTTGAGACATTGGCCTATAACTTGTTTAGATACTTGTTAAACTGTCAAATTAACTCCTGGAGAAAGTTTGAGAGCTATCTCATCTGTAGATGGGATGAGTTGCTGGTCTCAGTTCTATCTCCTGTTTGGGGATTGGGGAGAAACTGAAGATGAGAATTATCTGATTGTTTCGACTCCAGGCTGTGCTGCAAGTTGATGGATGAGCAATAAAGAAAATATGTATTAATTAACATGTTCAGTGCTTTTGCTGCTGATGCTGCCCTGTGAAGATGAGCAACACAGCTAGATGATGAGGGGATGTAGGCCACAGAAGGAAAGATTTTTGGCTGGTGAGGTGAGGAAGAAACTGAAGATGTAGAACAATGACTAGCTATGTATGTATTTCCCTGGTACTAGTGTTTTGCTGTGCTGTTGTAGATTTGATTATGAATGGTGACTTCTTTCATGAGCTGTTTTAGCAATGGAATCTTGTTTGTTTCAGAGTCTGTGAGCGCTCCGCATATATTCCTTGCAAAACGATGATGCTCCCTTGCAGGTGCAAGAGGGTCCTCATGGCGCCCCCACGACGAACCGGTTCCCGCGTACGTACGGTGAGTGTCGAATCGGAACTCTAATGCATCTAACAGTTTGCTGCTCTCATTCTATTATGCATCTGACTCGAAAGGCTATTTATTGTCAGAGGCTGTGGCGAACAATGTGAAGGATCTCAGGAACTTAGCGGCAGATTTGGAAGCCCGGCTGCCCAGCGAAAGCAAACCATTTTGAGCAGAGGGGTCGATGTAGATACAACGCGTGCTGTCTGTTTCAGGTGGTCGTTCGGTTTGCACGGTGTAAGATGGTTAATCAGCAGAAGGAGGAGGAGGTGTGGCTTTCATGTTGGAGGAGGTGCACTTGTTGAATGCAATTGCCATATGATGGAGAAACGGGCGCAGACAAACAATTGTAGTGCTCTGGTGCTGAAAACTGTATGTCTATCTATGGAGGAATTTCAGTTTCAGATTCAACGGCACCAAACAGACTTGTCCTTGAGCATTTTCCTAGGTTTAGCAGAATATGGGACATATACTCAGATTTGTGAGCTATCCATTTATGTATCTAGTATTTGCATCGTAGTTATTCGGTTGAGAACACATTGGCATTTCACTTGTTCAAGAAACATTTGCAACTCTGATTTCATCTGTTTCAATGCAGATAGTAGTCCGATAATGCTGGTTACTGTAGAGTTGTCGGCAGGGTGCTGTCAAATCATCCATTTGCAAGAGCAAATAAAGCTTCAACTTGGAGCCTGCTGAAGAATGTCAGTCTGCTCGCTGGGGGAATGAATGCTGGCTTGTAATTGCTTCTGAAACTGAACTGAACCTGCAGTTGCTCTCGATTCGAGTCACGCATCGCTGAGTCAAATCCCAGTCCGAGATGGTCTGATCTGGATTTGGTTTTCTGCTGGCCCTTTGGGTGGGTCTGTACAACAGGGGTGAGCAGCAGTTTAGTATTCATGTTGGCTGTAGGCTGTAACCCAGTAGTGTTGTAGAGATATCTGAATAACTTGGTGTCTGCTTGCAAGGGAACTCCCTGGTCGTCTAGAATGCCCTGCACGTTTGGGCTTTGGGTCAGTTGGGCCTGTAAAGTGAGACCATTTGGAATTTGAGGAGGTAGCGAAGAGTTTTTTGGCTCCTGGCCTATATGGAGCCCTAAATTTTGCAAAAAAAGAAAATAAAGTTTTAAGTTTTTAAAAATTATGAAAAATTACACATATAGATAGGGATGTATATTTCATCTATGTAAATTTTCATAATGAAATGCATTTTATGTGAGATAGACACAAAGAGCAGGTTGTTGTTTAGAACTGACTTTGTTTCTCTCTCAGTAATGCAGCAGTAGCACTTACTGATGGTGTGATTGAGATTTTAGTTTGATTACTTGTGGTCAGGTGAATCCAAACCTAGGAAAACGGCTTCAGTGGATTATTTGCATACAGACATAAAATAAGCAGGGTAAACAGCTTCTTCCCAAGGTATTTTTTGTGTTTATTGTCTTTGCAGCCTCTTGTAGTCATTAGTCAGTGCTCTGCTCCTATAGTACTGTTTGCCGTTGCTGTCGCCATTGGAAGCTGCCACGGGAGAGCCCTGTTTCACTGACATGCTTGTACTAGCAGCTATTTAGGAGTTGTGCATACTGTTTAGATAACAAACATAGCATGATAGGAGTTGATTGGTTCGATGGTGTTTATCTGTTTCTAGCAAACACTACCAGCTAGTTGCTTGCTAATCCGATCAGTTCTTTAACTGTGCTGCTCTGGTAAATGCTTGTGTTAACTTCCAAAATGCTAGGACTTGTCTCAGTGCATGCATTATTCATGCTTGCGTGGAATCAGTGCTGATTTTTTATTAGGTACGTTACTAGTATCTTTCTTTTACCTGGAATATTTTAGATCTTGTATGCCAAGTGCAATTTTAGCATGCTTACGCACATGTTGGTTTACTGAAGCTGATGCGTAGTATCTCTTTGCCAATCTCGAAATTAATCATGTCATCAATTAGTTTTTCATCAAGCAATGTCTGAAATGTGCATTTGATCCTTCCTGTTCGCATGTGTGGGATGTTGCCCTGATTAATAATTCAGGAAGTGCAAATGGCAGGCACAGCTAGCCTAGGTAGCTGTATGTGGCCATGGTCTCAAGACGTGCAGAAAAATTTAGACTGGGGAGGCAGATTGTTATATTCCGATACATTCATCCTAGATATTCTAAAAGTTTCTATTATACTGATGGCATGTTGTTGTCTGTTGCCTCCTAGTATGTGTCTTTCTTCGACAAGGCAAGTTGTACTGCAGATTGTTAGATTTGAATACTACTTTCCTTGCTATTCTAAGAGTTTCTATTTATGTAGTGATGGGTGTTGTAGATAGTAGTACCAGATGTTATACCGCACACGTGTGGCCATTCTGCTGTTGTGTTTAAGTACACAATGTCTGTTGCTGAGATGAGCCTGATCGCTCCATGTTTCTTGCAAAACCACCAATGAGTAAAGATGGAGAAAGTCCATATAGGACGGTGCTAACCACCGATTAGTTCGTTGCATGTGCGACACCCTCACAACAAGCTCATTCCCAAGTACATACGGTGAGTAATAACAGTTTGCTGATCTCTTATTATCACATCTGACTCGATCGAGAGGTTATCGTCAGATACTGCGGCGAACAATCTGAAGGGCACTTGTGGTTCAGCAGCAGCAGGTGTGGCATTCATGTTATTCAGTTGGAGGAGGCCAGGCTGGCACCCGTTGACCGCGGTCTGCGGATGATGCAGTTTATTTTTTGTTCACTTTGGTAAATCCCAATAGACAGTGACTAGATGTGTTCGGCTGGGACTTCTGAGTGTTTGATGCCATGTCGTTTTGCTTCGCTGTGATAGAGTTAGTGTCATCATGAGCTGTTTCAGCAGCACCGGTGTCGTTTCAAGTTGTTTTAGCAGGTGATTTTGGCTAAAAAAAAACAAAAGAAAAAGGTTACGCATGCCTAGGTTATGTCATGATTGTTATCGGCCTTGTCGAACTTTCACCTATGTCTTCTTCAGATACTTGCAATGTGAATTAATCAATCTCCTTCCACATTTCCCAGCTGGTTTAGAAGTTGGTATGTTCTCGCACCAGTGACCTATTTATTTATCTAGTTGTAGTGTCGTTAACTAAGTTGAGATTACAAGTCATTGACATTTTATCTTGTTCAAAACTGTGATTTTATCTGGTTGGATACTGACAGTACGCTTGCATGCAGCACGGGGAGATGTTGGCGGCGTGTCAAATCATCCTTTCTCAAAGAGGAATTAAAGCTTCAGCTTGCTGAGAAACTGTCTGCATTCTGTAGTTTGGAACCTCGCGGAAGGATGCCTTGAATTTCTTGACAGTAGGCTTCCCTGGTGGCTGCTCTGCTAGGCTGCTAGCACGTGCAAATGGCTTCCAATTGCTTGTGGAACTGAACTGTAGTACAGTCTCTCTCGACTGAGATTTATTGGAGTCTGCATTACAGTAGCCAGGGCAACCGCTTTGCAATAGCTTTGCCGAGTTAAAAGAGGAAGAAATGATGTCACGCATGACTGACGCAGCCTCGTCAGCGAACGCAGAAGAGATGGCCCACTCGCAGGGTCTCAGGGCCGACCATCTTGGTTGCCTTGATCAAGAAAGGAGTGGCGTGAGTTAGGGTTCCAACCTGTGCGCTGGGAAGCGGTGCGGGAGTTGTTGAAATGGAGAGTCGGGTTGGCAGTTTCAGCTATCGAAGCAGTGACTGAAACTCGGATCTCTCAGTCTCTGAATCTCATATCTGTTCTCTATTTCCTCTCGCTGTTGCATGTTGAGATTCAGATAATTGTAATGTGAAATAAGGCATCTCCTAAAACGTGTTCCCAGGTTTAGTACGAGTTGGGATATGTATTAGATACCCACATTTCTAGGCCATGTATCTAGTTTCAGGGTCGTCAACTTGTTGAGAAACTTTTTAGGCTGTTGCCATTTTATCTGGTTGCCTTGGATACTGATGGTATGCCGGCAGTGCTGGTAACTGGGGAGATATCGACGGCATGTCATATAGTCCTTCCGCAACGGGAATTAAAGCTTCAATCTGTTGAGAAACATCCTTTTTCCTTGGTTGAACACATACCACATGCTCACAGCTTGTTTTCCCCCAAAACTAAACATGCAAGTAGAATGGTCATATGATCTGATTCTGCTGTCTAGTCACATGACTAAAAAGAATGTTTTCGTCTGTATCGAATTAGTGGTCTTCACATGATAAAGAAATGATAAACAGCTTTGACATACCTTTCTTAATACCTATCACGCGGATCAGGGGCGTACCCAGGGGGTGTGCCAGGTGTGCCATGGCACACCCAGATTTTTGAAAAACATTTTTTCACCATGTAAAAATCAGCTGATTTTTAAGGCCCATGCAAGCTAATTGAAATAGACCTCAATTTTTGTAAAGTGTGCACACCATCTATTTTATTTCTAGGTCCGCCACTGACGCGGATGATATTCTTGTTGAGAAACATAGCTAAAATGAGTGTGTTCCCACATTTCACACATCTTTCGTGATGCAATGGACTTGGAGTTATGGCACGTATGAGCAGAACTAGAATAACATGCATATCATGTTCTTCTACTCTTTTAAGTTGGTTACCGTGGATAATTCAAGACAAATCTGTTTGCAAATGCAATTTCCCTTCAACGGCATACTCGTTCAAACCTGCTGCCATTCTTTTCATGTGAGCTGACTTCAACATAACATAGTATTTCCCATCAATTTGCGTTTGGCAAGGAGTCCCATATAAACGATGCATGCAATTAGGATGGTCACATGACTCAAAAGAGATGATAAACAGTTCTGGAGTGGTTTGCTCAAGACATATCCCATGCTCACAGTTAATTTATTTATTTCCTAAAAAGAGCTAAAGAAAAGATGTATAGAAATCCTATATATATACTCCACTGTCTTTGAGTGTCAAAGCGTGAATGCAATATGTCTCCAGATTTCCTTCTCTCTTTATCCAACTGCAGTCTATGTAAAATATTGGAGGAAAACAAATATACATGTATCCTCTCCCGCCAAATCCATCTCCCAATGTTTGGCTTCAGTGGTACGAGTCCATTAGCCCCACCACTCCCTTTGCCGCGGCCCTCCTGTCGCACTTCATCGCCCCTAAAGTCTCGGTGGCCACCGTTCTCTGGCGTGGGCTCGATGCAAACATTGCACAAGGCGTCTCTGCTGTTGCGGCTGTCCAGCCCGCATCCTTGATGTTTATGCTCGTGACAGTGCACCTCTCTGGTGAACCGGATGCTCGTCGCCTGCTACGCTGCGCCAGAAAGCAGGGCCCTTTGCGGTTCTTTGAGCTCTGCGACCTCTTCTCTTTCGGTGGGGTCATGGATCCTGCCGCTCCCTTCCTCTGCGAAAGCCGTGCACCCTCCCCCATGTGCTATTTCGGTTGGCTCCTCACCCAGGCAAGCATCCACACTCACGACCTATTGCTCAAAAAGAAGATCGTCAACGAGCGTGAGGCAGGGTGTGACATCTACCGTGCTGACCATTTGACCTTCCACTGTTGGTTTGCCGCCTCCTTGGCGATCCATCGGAGTCCATGTCACCGGGGCACCACTGTCTGTGAGCTCCACCTGCTGGATGTGTCCACAGCCGTCGCCCCCACTGCAGCCAATGCATTCGTTCTACTGTGATGCTGGCATCTTTGGAAGCGTCGAAACAAAGTCATGTTCCGGGATCACCGCCTGTCTCTTTCCCACCTGAGAAAGGACTGCCGCGATGACGCTATCCTCTGGCGACCGCGCCCGCCCTAAACTCACCGTCTGGTGGTGGATGGCTGGCTCTTGTTGGATTAATCTTGTTGCGATATTATTTTGTTATACACTAGATGAGTCGTGCATGTGTTGTTAGGATTACACTAGATGGTCAAGAGTCTGTTAGTGCTAGCCGGCTGCATGCATGCTATTCTGGCCGGGTCATATATTCATGTGGCCGTTGTGGAGAACTGGAGATGCTGCACAAGGTGTGTGCACGTGAGAAGATATACAAGAGAAGGCACAAGTGTGTGTGCGCTGCAAAAGCTCTCTGTGTGTATGTGTTCTTCCTCTCCATTGTGGCAACGTGAGAAGTGTAGTTATGTCCACCGCGTACTTCCGTGTGTGTATCGATCTATCTCTTGGGCGAACCCAACAACTCGACCATCGTCAGCTCATGGCTTTGTTGATACGCCAACGGAGGTCAGCAACGCCATTCAGGGTGGACACGGTCCGGGCCGGTCCGGTCCCGGTCCGAGCCGCCGTTTGGACCGGCCGCCGGCGGTCCAGACCGGACCGGACCGAGTAGCATGTCGGTCCTAATTTCAGGGACCGGACCGGCGACGACGAAGCCCGGGCCGGACCGAGCGGACCGACCAACGACCACCGGCGGCGACTTGCATGGGTGCAGCGGCGAGGCGTGCGACGTTCACGGGTGCTGTGGCGAGGTGGGTGACATGCGCGAGCGCCGGCCGCAAGGTGGAAGACGTGTGAACTGGGGGGGTGCGGTTGTTATCCATTAACGTGCACATATTTTAGGATCTTGCCGTGATTTTTTTTTTTTTGCGAATAATCTTGCCGTGATTGAGGCCACGATTTTCTTTGTGCGGGTCTTGCCGTGATTATAGGATCAAATCTGACGTGGAGTTCTTCCTCAAATAGCACCATGATTTTAGGATCTACCCGTGTTTCTCTCGTATTTTTTGTTTGCTGCTCGACTGAATAACAGGAAACTGCAACGTGGGGTGATGGCCCGTGATTATAGGAGGTGTGCGTGTTATGCTAAAACGGCTGCCATGGCAACGCTCTTCCGTGAAAACTGTATTTTCCTGACGAAACGGAAGGAAGATGTATTGTCTGACGAAACTGAATTCTATCAGTTTACTCCTATGACTGACGAAACTGTATTTTTTGAAACTTCGACAGCAGCTGTAAACTGACATGGTCAACGGCAGCCAGACGAGAAGGAGGTAGTCTACTACGGGAAGGTGATGACGGAGACTGTTGACGACGGTGGGCAGCTGCAGCGTGACTCCTTTCGCGCAGGTGAATTGGGCGATGTGAATTCCCAGACGATAGTCGCTGCTGGGATTCTCGGTCCGCTCGGTCGGCTCGGTCAAAAACCGGACCGGACCGAAGCTTTGTCGGGCCTGATTCCTGAGCTCGGACCGACTGATTATTCTACCGGGCCAGGACCGGTCGGTCCGGTCTTTAGCGGGCCGCGAGCCGGGCCAAAAGCCCGCTCGCCACGTCCAGCCTGAAACGCCAAGGCGGTCTGCTTTGATCCCTCTAAGGGGTTTCCCAAGCTCCGTCATGCTAGCTGTTCATGCAGTCCGCGTGTGTGAGACGTCGACCATCCTCACCACGGCCTCGACTTGAATGATTGTGTGAAAAAAGTCTGTTTCACTCAGTTTCAGTGTTCATTTAGTTGGTTCATTAAATTAACCTGTGAGCTCACTATTGTTCAGTATGAACCTTAACAAGACGTTCGGTATAGTGTCAAATTGTAACGTGCAGGTTCAGGTTGTGGATAAGTTTCGGAGTCAAATATCTCAATTTGTAGTATGTAGGATGGCACACACAATGTGTGGATCGTGGAGTGTTTAGTGTGAGTACTTATGTGTGTTCCTTCTTCGTGTCCAGATTCCAGCTCTGCGATCTAAGGCCTGTACTCTCAGCTTCCCTATCTGATCTTGTTACCCATCGTGTCACTTTTGTTTTTCTTTTCTCCTTGGAAAAGGGCTCACGTCTGTTCCTAGTGCTCGCTCGTTTCGTCCATGGATCATCGAACTTTCGTCCACGATCATTGTCGATGGCTGCTGCTCTGCTCTCTTCTGCCCTGGGGAATGACTTGTGATTGCTTCTGCAGCTGTACTGTAGTGCAGTAGCTGTAGCTAGCGACGGAGAATAGTTTGGGCATGCAGTGCAGGGTGAATGCTTGGTGTGAGTCGAGTCGAGCATCGCTGAATCACATCCCAGGCCAAGACGATCTGCTCTGAATTTGGTTTCCTGCCGCTGTGTACAAGACGGGTCAGCAGCAGTTTAGTCAGCATGTTCGCTGTAGCCCATTAGGTGTTGTAGATACTAGGCTAGCAGGTGGTACTGCTTCAGCATGCAACTCATGTCAACGGCCATCACTATGACCAAGCCTAATATCAAACATGATCTCATCTATCCATCTCGGTTCAACATTTGTGAATACGGTTTCTAATCCCCGAGACCAAGAAATTTAAGCATTTCACAAAGGCACAAGAAGCGGTCAGGAAGGACATTCTGAAATTGGTCGGGGCTCAATCGTTTCTAGAACAACCACTAGTAGGAAAACCCCCATTTGTCCCGGTTCGTAAGGGCCTTTAGTCCCGCCCAAAACCTTTAGTCCCGGTTCGCTTACCAACCGGGACAGAAGGGGCTCCACGTGGCCGGTGCTGGGAGCCCAGGCAGGAGGACCTTTAGTCCCGGTTGGTAACACCAACCGGGACCAAAAGGCAGGACCTTTAGTTCCGGTTGGCAACACCAACCGGGACCAAAAGGCACTGGGGTTTTTTTTTTGAAAGGGGGGGGGGGGGTTTAGGAGGGTTTGTAGGGTTAATTGAGGTGTTTCATATTGTGTTAGCTAGCTAATAGAGAGAAGTGTCCTCTCTTTCTCCGTGCTTGGTCGACGCTAGCTACTATAGAGAGAACTCGACACGCTAGCTAGTAAGCAAATGAAGGAACCATTAAGTACACAAGATCGTCATGAACATATACACAGAGAAGTGATCGACCTCTCTTTCTCCGAGAGATTGGTCGAACAACAAGTTTTCGTATATCTATCCGACGCTACTAGCTACATATATACAATATAAGATCTCTTACAATCCCTAACATTTAATTTCAAATTCCAGATGGTATTCTCCGGCTTTATTTATGACGTGGTCAAGAAAGAATCCCGCCAATTCCTCTTGAATTGCTCGTATGCGATCATGTGGTAGGAGTTCATCCCACATCTGCCACGTCTAATTTGAAGAAGGGGGTCAATACATATATATGAATGAAACTCAACACAAATCATGATAATAAAATAAAATTGTGAATATTATTGCTTACGCACTTGAAATTGTTTTTCAGACTAGCCCCGCTTAGGGGTCGTCGCGTTGTAGATGAACTCGCAAACGTAGTATCCACAAAAATCATTCCCTTTTTCCTACCACAAGCACTTTATGAGAAATAGAGTTCAATCAAACTGATAATCAAGCATGATAAATGGTATTGATGGAACTAGAATCAATGGGAGATGCGCGGAACTATCTAGTAGTACTTACTTTCGGGTGTGTAAATCGCAGCTCCCTCGGCAGTGCCGGAACAATTGCGGTGAACTCTTTTCAAACCCTGCCAGACAAAGAAAATAATTACTTGATATCAGGAAATGAACAAGGTTGCCGATATGATGCGATAATGATCGATTGAACTTACTTCTGGAGCATTTCAGTCATGTCCGCATATTCCTGGGGATCTTTTCGTTTCGAGTCTAAGACGATTACTACTCCCCGCTCAAGCTTAATCTCTAGCAGAATAAAGTGGAACCTGCGCACGCATGCATAACTCGTCAATTACATTACTGTAACCTCGAGTAATAAGGGAAACCGAATATGCACAAGACAGTAACACTCACTTGAAGTTGTAAGGAAAGAGTATTGTCCCTTTGTTTTGATTTTTAAGCAACGATTGTAGCAAGTTGTCCTCGGTTTGTGTGACATTGTTTTTAACCGTAAACTCATGTATGATATTTGGGTTAATGAACCCAATGTCATAGATTTGTGCTTTTCTGCATTCGACGATCTTCAATCTGCATAATATAGTGAGGATAATTATATATACATGCAATGAAAGAGCTGAGCTATATATATAGAGAGACTTAATTACAGAAGTAGTACTTACAGACAGTAGCAAGTCACGATTGTTTTGTCGAGGGCCTTTTGATTGTATAACTGGAATATCTACTCAAATTCAACATTCAACTGCTCCATTCCAACGAGGTCGTGCTCCTCTTTAATTCTCAGCGTCAAAGCATCCTTCCCAGACTCCCGGCATGTTTTGATGTACCATTCATGCAATGTTCGCATCATCGTTGTTAGAGGAGGATGATCAGGTTTGACGAGAGGCCGCCCGTACCGGTAACTGAAGTCGTCCACCTCCAACGGCTCAAACTGTACATCATCGCTCAGGTAATCACCAGGATTGGTACCGGGCACCATCCCCGGATGATTAGCGACGATATCGCTAGACACCTTGAGCGGGGGGCACGATTGGTTCGCCTGTTCGCCGAGCTGGGGAATGTTTTTCCCACTTCTTCGTTTTGCTAACCTTGCATCACTGGAAGTACTTCCCGACCGCCGCGCGTCTTGATATGTCTTTTTAACACAGCGGTCAAAGTTGGAATCCGGCGGAGGCGGTGGTGGTCGCTTCAGGGCATCGATAGTGCGCATCACTTTCACCGGATCTAGCTTCTCCTTCGGAGGTGGAGTTTTCTTTGCAAAATGGGCCCTCAATTCGGCCTGACATATCTCCTCGTTTTCAGACTCGGTCCTCTCATATGGTAACTTTTCCAGAGGCTTGAGAGATGGACCGTATCTGTATTCCCTCCCGCCTCTTCTTGTACTGTTAGCCGCCGGAGCGGCGGCGTCTCTCTTCCGTCGTTGCTTACGAGGCGGAGCAGGAGGCGGAGTGCTCCGACGCGCCGGAGGAGCCGGAGCGGCGGCGTCTGTGTTCTGCCGTTGCCGACGAGGCTGAGGAGGAGGCGTACTGCTCCGACGTGCCGGAGTAGGCGAAGGAGGAGGCGGAGTGCCCTCACGCGTCGGAGGAGCCGGAGAAGGAGGCGGTGTGCCCTGATCACTCGCCGGAGGAGGAGGAGGAGGAGGAGGCGGAGAGCCCTGATTCGCCTGAGGAGGAGGAGGAGGCGGAGGCGACCAGTTTGGAAGCTTGATGTACTCCTTCTGCCATAGACATGTACTCCTCAGAGCACGAGCCAGCTTATTCTCTCCTTCACCTGTAGACCGGTCAAGCTCGAGCTCCTCAAATCCCTCCATTACTTCATCCACCATCACAACAGCATAGCCATGTGGAATCGGTGAGCAGTGAAAAGTTCCGTTGGGTTGAGGAGGTGCAACAGAGCCGACAGCCGCCTTGAGAGTGAGGTTCCGGCATTTCGTCATGAGCTCGCAATTTTGAGCCTCCGTGATAGTATCCACGGGGTAGATAGGCTCCGTGAAGTCAGTCTGAACGGGCTCCGTGGAAGCCACGCTGCTTCTCCGCTGAGATGGCGGGGTAGCTTCTGGGGTAGCTTCGTGCCGCTGAGATAGTTGGCCGGCAGCTCGCTGGCTCTCAGCTTCCTCTAGCTTTTGTAGTCTTGCACTCATCTTCTGCATGTCGCTCAGCTCCGCTTTCCTGTTTCTCTCCCGGCTTCTGTAACCGCCTGCGTCGGGAAACCCAAACTTCCACGGAACGGAGCCTGGTGTGCCTCGTGTTCGTCCAGGGTGCTCAGCATTCCCTAGGGCCTCAGTCAGCTCGTCCTTCTCTCTGTCGGGAATGAACGTCCCTTCCTGCGCTGCGGTGATATACTTCTGAAGCTTCGTGACGGGTATTGCAAGTTGCTCGTCCGTCCAACGGCACTTTCCTGTTTCAGGGTCCAAAGTTCCCCCAACCCCGAAGAACCAAGTCCTTGAACGGTCTGGCCAGTTCAATGTCTCTGGTTCGACCCCTTTAGCAATCAGGTCATTCTCAGCTTTGTCCCACAACGGCCGGGCTTTGAGGTAGCCACCTGACCCCGTGTGATGGTGATACTGCTTCTTTGCAGCGTTGTTCTTGTTTGTCTCTGACATTTTCTTACTCTTGTCTGATGTCTTGTAGGCCACAAATGCAGGCCAGTGATCTCTTATCTTCTCAAATCGGCCGATGAATTCTGGAGTCTCACCTTTGTCGACAAACTTTGATTTCAACTCCTTCTTCCACCTCCTGAATAGATCTGCCATCTTCTTAAGAGCACACGCCTTGACCAGTGGCTCTATAACTGGCTTATTCGGATCCTCCTCTGGCGGTAGGGTGAAATTTGCCTTCAGCAAGGTCCAAAGATCATCTTTCTGTCTATCGGTGACATAATCAGCTTCAGGGGCGTCGTCCTTAGGCTTATTCCATTGCTTGATGCTGATCGGGACGTTGTCCCTAACAATAGCTCCGCACTGAGCAGAAAATGCGTCCTTGGTCCGCTTGGGTTCAATCGGTAGGCCATCGTCCGCGAGTGCTGTGATCGTGAACCTTTCATCCTTGCGCAACCTCTTCTTCGGGCCTCGTCTCGTTACCGAAGTTTGGCTCGATCCGGAGGGCTATAAAAGAAGAAAGAAGAGTTAATATATGTACATACCAAAACAATTAATGCATCAATTAGCTAGTCAGCACCTCCGGAGCCATCATGATCATGTCACCGGAGCCATCATGATCATGTCCTTCCTCCTCCATTGTTCCATCGGTGTCGTTGAGAAACGACAAGACAGCATCACCTCCGGCGAGGATTATCTCCCCCAACAACTGTTCTTGTTCCAAGTCTCTTTGATCCATAGTTTCTGCAAATATAGAAGAATATATATATATAGATGAGATCAGAAAAAAATTGGATCAACTTGTGCACATCCATAATGGGGGCATTCTTGATAAATCTATGTTACCGGAGTTATCTATGGATCATCATTGCTCAGTGCGGAGGGTTTGGGTGGCCTCGAGAGTTTATCGGGTAGGAACGGGAGGGGGTAGGAGATCGACAACGCTCTTTCTTCTAAGGTTTGTGTGGCCTCGAGAGTTTATCGGGTAGGGACGGGAGGGGGTAGGAGATCGACAACGCTCTTTCTTCTAGGGTTTGGGTGGCCTCGAGAGTTTATCGGGTAGAGGCGGGAGGGGGTAGGAGCCGCTCTAAAATGCTAACGGGGGGGTGCTCCTGTGGTCTAAAATCGGTCTATTCACGATAGAAAATCTGAAAAAATACATACAAAACATCTAAAAACCTCTGAAAAATTCTGAAAAAATACATCTATGATCCCTCATACATACATACATACAAAAAATACATCTAAAAAAATACATATATGATCCCTTACACATACATACATACATACATAAATCTATGTTACCGGAGTTATCTATGTTACCCCTCATGTCATGTCCGACGTTCCTCCTCATGTCGAAGTTATCGGGGAGGGGGTAGACGACAACGACGCTCACCCCTCATGTCCGACGTCCCCCCTCATGTCGAAGTTATCGGGGAGGGGGTAAACAAAAAAAAATTCTTTGCATATTCTTTCCATATGAAAAAACATACATTTTCTTTTTTTCTTAAATGTAACTTTTGCATATATATATGAACATACATACACAATTTTTTTTTCTAAAAATGCACATATGAACATATACAGAGAACATACATACATAAAACTTTTCTAAAAATGTAACTTTTGCAAATGTGAACATATACAGAGAACATACATACATACATTTTTCTAAAAATGCAAAAAAAATCATCATATGAACAAAAAAAACTATATGAACAAAAAAAAGTATACATCATCTATCATCAACATCATCATATCTATCATCAACATCATCTAGCTAACAATCATCAACATCATCATATCTAACAATCATATGAACAAAAAAATTGTATATGAACAGGGGAGGAGGACAGGGAGGAAAGGGGGCCGGCCGGACCGTAGCGCGGGGTGGCGCGGACCGTCAGTGAGGGCTCGGGGCACGGTGACGGCGTCGGGGGCAGGGGCGCGGCGACGGCGTCGGGCGCGTCGGCGAGGGCTTGGGGCAGGGGCGCGGCGAGGGCGTCGGGGGCAGGGGCGCGCCGACGGCGTCGGGCGCGTCGGCGAGGGCTCGGGGCAGGGGCGCGGCGAGGGCGTCGGGGGCAGGGGCGCGGCGACGGCGTTGGGGGCGTCGGGGGCGGCGACGGCGACGCCAACGATGGGGCAGGGGCGACGACGGCGTCGGGGGCAGCGACGGTGAGGGCTCGGGGCAGGGGCGCGGCGACGGCGTCGGGGGCAGCGACGGCGAGCTCGGGCAACCTGGCGGCGTCGATGTGCTCGGCGTCGTCGGGGGAAACTGCGGGGGCTCGGCGGCAAATTTTCCCAACTCCCGCTTATATAGGGAGACCTTTGGTCCCGGTTGATGCCACCAACCGGGACCAATGCCCACCTTTAGTCCCGGTTGGTGCCACCAACCGGGACCAAAGGTCTCTTTTCGTCAGCCCAAAGGGCGGGAAGCAGAGACCTTTGGTCCCGGTTGGTGGCACCAACCGGGACTAAAGGGTGGCCTTGGTCCCGGTTGGTGGCACCAACCGGGACCAAAGGTTGGCATTGGTCCCGGTTGGTGCCACCAACCGGGACTAAAGGGTGGTGCTGCCCGGGGCCAAAAGTTTAGTCCCACCTCGCTAGCTGAGAGGGCTCGAGAGTGGTTTATAAGCGCTGCTGCGCCAGCCCTCTCGAGCTCCTCTCAATTGCAGGCTTACGGGCCTAATCGCACACACCTCTGCCTGTGGTCCTTCTGGGCCTTCTGCGGGCCTGAATCCTGGCCCAACTTGCTGGTTGGGTTACTAGTCGTATTCAGGCCGTGGTGGCCCAGTAGGCGGCATTTTTTTTAATTTTTTTCTACTTTTTTTGTTTTCTTTTTTGCTTTATTTATTTTCTTTTGTTTCTACTTACAGTTTTTCAGTGATTCTTTTTGCTTTTAGGTCACAAAAATTATAAACTTTCTGTTAGTGCCATTAGTTTCCAAATTTGAATAGTTTAAATTTGAATTCTTTTAAATTGGTGTGAATCACTAGTTTGTGAATAACTTTACTATAAAAATAGATTTTTGAGTGATTCTTTATCCTGCTATTTAATATTACTGTGTTTTATCATTATATTCAATTTGGTAATTTTTAGGTTATTTTAAATGTCTGATTTAACCAAAAACAGATTTTGTTATTTTAGTTTGCTATTAAAGTTTCTAAAAAAATTCTTTATGAAAATTCTTTTTGCTATTAATGTTTTGAACAAAAAATACTTTGATAACTTTAGTTGCATAAATTTTATATAATTTTAGTTTCATAAATACTAGAGGTTTATAAAATATTTTTAGTTGATTCCTTTTGCTATTAGAGTTTTATAAAAGCTTTTTAGTTGATTCTTTTTGGTATTGAAGAATATTATAGTTTTATTTTAGTTGATCATAACAGAATTTTTTAATTGATTATTTGTAGTTCATTATTTTCGCTATTAGAGTTTCATAAAGGTTTTCTAGTTCATTCTTTTTGCTATTAGTTCATTCTTTGAGCTAAATGACCCTGAAATTGAAAAGCACTTTAAATGAACTCTGAAAAGGTTGAAAGTTGGCATGGTATCATCATTTCACCCACATAGCATGTGCTAAAAAGTTGAGAGGGTTACGGCAAAAACTGGATGCACTTCGTGTACAAAATGGACAATCTCTTTCGAAGTATCAAGGTTTCGGACGAAAACTCATCTGTTACAAAGGGATTTCATTTAATTTCTTCACATGTAACTGCAATGATATAGTTGTGGAGAGAAAGTCTTCACTTTTTCTTCGCTTGTGTCCTTTGCTTATTGCGCCGTAACCATGGATAATCTTCATCGTTTAACAGGGTGCTTGGGTCAGCCTTGACTTTGAAGGGAGGAATTTCATGAAACTTTTCATAATCTTCAGACATGTCTGTCTTGCCCTCCAATCCCACGATGTCTCTTTTTCCTGAAAGAACTATGTGGCGCTTTGGCTCATCGTATGATGTATTCGCTTCCTTATCTTTTCTTTTTCTCGGTTTGGTAGACATGTCCTTCACATAGAAAACTTGCGCCACATCATTGGCTAGGACGAATGGTTCGTCTGTGTACCCAAGATTGTTGAGATCCACTGTTGTCATTCCGTACTGTGGGTCTACCTGTACCCCGCCTCCTGACAGATTGACCCATTTGCACTGAAACAAAGGGACCTTGAAATCATGTCCATAGTCAAGTTCCCATATGTCCACTATGTAACCATAATATGTGTCCTTTCTCCTCTTGGTTGCTGCATCAAAGCGGACACCGCTGTTTTGGTTGGTGCTCTTTTGATCTTGGGCGATCGTGTAAAATGTATTCCCATTTATCTCGTACCCTTTGTAAGTCAATACAGTCGAAGATGGTCCCCTGGCCAACGAGTACAGCTCATCAGAAACAGTGTTGTCACCCATGAGACGTGTTTGCAACCAACTGCCGAAAGTCCTGATGTGTTCATATGTAATCCAGTCGTCACACTGCTCCGGGTGTTTGGAGCGCAGAATATTCTTGTGTTCATCGACATACGGGGTCACCAAGGTAGAATTCTGTAGAACTGTGTAGTGTGCTTGAGACCAAGAATGCCCGTCCCTACATATTATTGAGTCCGCTCCTAGCGTGCCTTTTCCAGTCAGTCTCCCCTCATACCGCGATTGAGGGAGACCAATCTTCTTAAGGTCAGGAATGAAGTCAACACAAAACCCAATGACATCCTCTGTTTGATGGCCCATGGAGATGCTTGCTTCTGGCCTAGCGCGGTTACGAACATATTTCTTTAAGACTCCCATGAACCTCTCAAAGGGGAACATATTGTGTAGAAATACAGGGCCCAGAACGACAATCTCGTCGACTAGATGAACTAGGACGTGCGTCATGATATTGAAGAAAGATGGTGGGAACACCAGCTCGAAACTAACAAGACATTGCACCAAATCTCTCCTTAACCTTGACAGGATTTCTGGATCGATCACCTTCTGAGAGATTGCATTGAGGAATGCACATAGCTTAACAATGGCTAATCGAACGTTTTCCGGTAGAAGCCCCCTCAATGCAACCGGAAGCAGTTGCGTCATAATCACGTGGAAGTCATGAGACTTTAGGTTCTGGAACTTTTTCTCTGCCATATTTATTATTCCCTTTATATTCGACGAGAAGCCAGACGGGACCTTCATACTGAGCAGGCATTCAAAGAAGATTTCCTTCTCTTCTTTGGTAAGAGCGTAGCTGGCAGGACCTTCATACTGCTTTGGATGCATGCCGTCTTTTTCATGCACACGTTGCTGTTCCTCCCGTGCCTCCGGTGTATCTTTTGTCTTCCCATACACTCCCAAGAAGCCTAGCAGGTTCACGCAAAGATTCTTCGTCACGTGCATCACGTCGATTGCAGAGCGGACCTCTAGGTCTTTCCAATAGGGTAGGTCCCAAAATATAGATTTCTTTTTCCACATGGGTGCGCGTCCCGCATCGTCAGTCGAAACAGATAGTCCGCCAGGACCCTTTCCAAAGATTACTTGTAAATCATTGACCATATCAAGTATGTGATCACCAGTACGGAGGGCGGGCTTCTTCCGGTGATCTGCCTCACCTTTGAAATGCTTTCCTTTCTTTCGACATTGATGGTTGGTCGGAAGAAATCGACGATGCCCCAGGTACACATTCTTCCTGCATTTGTCCAAATATATACTGTCGGTGTCATCTAAACAGTGTGTGCATGCGTGGTATCCCTTGTTTGTCTGTCCTGAAAGGTTACTGAGAGCAGGCCAATCGTTGATGGTTACAAACAGCAACGCATGTAGGTCAAATTCCTCCTGTTTGTGCTCATCCCACACACGTAGACCTTCTGCATTCCACAGCTGTAAAAGTTCTTCAACTAATGGCCTTAGGTACACATCAATGTCATTGCCGGGTTGCTTAGGGCCTTGGATGAGCACTGGCATCATAATGAACTTCCGCTTCATGCACAACCAAGGAGGAAGGTTATAGATACATAGAGTCACGGGCCAGGTGCTATGATTGCTGCTCTGCTCCCCAAAAGGATTAATGCCATCTGCACTTAAACCAAACCATACGTTCCTTGCGTCACCTGCAAAGTCCCCCCACTTTCTCTCGATTTTTCTCCACTGCGACCCGTCAGCGGGTGCTCTCAACTTCCCGTCTTTCTTACGGTCTTCTTTGTGCCATCGCATCAACTTGGCATGCTCTTTGTTTCTGAACAGACGTTTCAGCCGTGGTATTATAGGAGCATACCACATCACCTTGGCAGGAACCCTCTTCCTGGGGCGTTCGCCCTCAACATCACCAGGGTCATCTCGTCTGATCTTATACCGCAATGCACCGCATACCGGGCATGCGTTCAAATCCTCGTACTCACCGCGGTAGAGGATGCAGTCATTAGGGCATGCATGTATCTTCTGCACCTCCAATCCTAGAGGGCATAGAACCTTCTTTGCTTCGTACGTACTGCCGGGCAATTCGTTATCCCTTGGAAGATTCTTCTTCATTATTTTCAGCAGCGAACTAAATCCCTTGTCAGATACACCATTGTCTGCCTTCCATTGCAGCAATTCCAGTGTGGTACCGAGCTTTCTGTTGTCATCTTCGCAATTTGGGTACAACCCTTTTTTGTGATCCTCTAACATGCGATCGAACTTCAACTTCTCCCTTTCACTTTCGCATTCTCTCTGTGTATCAACAATGACCCGGCGAAGATCATCATCGGGCACATCGTCTGGTTCCTCTTGATCTTCAGCTTCCCCCATTGCAGCATCACCGTATTCAAGGGGCGGGTAGTTGTCATCATCCTCTTCTTCTTCGTTGTCTTCCATCATAACCTCTCTTTCTCCGTGCTTGGTCCAAACATTATAGTGTGGCATAAAACCCTTCTCAAGCAGGTGGAAGTGAAGGGTTTTAGAGTTGGAGAAAGCCTTCGTATTCTCACAGACAGTACATGGACAATGCATAAAACCATTCTGCTTGTTTGCCTCAGCCGCTTCGAGAAAATTATGCAGGCCCTTAATATACTCGGAGGTGCGTCGGTCACCGTACATCCATTGCCGGTTCATCTGCGTGCGTTATATAGTTCTTATTATTGAACAACATATAACTCTCTAGAGCATCTAATTAAAACACACAAGTAAGAACTTTTTTCTTTTATAAAGAAGATAAGAAGAAGAGGCTAACCACGGTGTTGCCGGCGCCGAGATGGGCGCGGGCGATCGACGGCGGTGAGGACAGGGACGGGACAGGACGGACCGCCAAACCTAGACAAATCTTGAGGAAAATGGAGCTTGGACAAGGAGCTTCGAGAGGAGAAAGCTTAAGTGTGGCTCGGGCATTTCATCGAACACCTCATGTGCATAGGAGGTGAGCTAGAGCACCACAAGAGCTCTCCCACGGCCGGGCAAAAAAACAGAGCAATGCATTGCTCTGCTCGCGGGCGGGGGCTATATATAGGCCAACCATTGGTCCCGGTTCCAGCCACAAACCGGGACCAATGGTTGTGGGCCAGGAGCGAGGCGCATTGGTCCCGGTTCGTGGCTGAAACCGGGACCAAAGGGGTCACCTTTAGTCCCGGTTCCAGCCACAAACCGGGACCAATGGTTGTGGGCCAGGAGCGAGGCGTATTGGTCCCGGTTCGTGTCTGGAACCGGGACAAAAGGTGTCAGACGAACCGGGACCAATGGCCCACGAGGCCCGGCCGGTGCCCTGGCCTCACGAACCGGGACCGATGCCCCCATGGGTCCCGGTTCGTGAGTGAACCGGGACTAATGGGCTTCTCAGGGGTGGACCGATGCCCTGTTTTGTACTAGTGAACAACGATGTCCTGGCAAATATAATGACATGTTGTGTGACCCTACACAACATCATATTATCATTGACGATGAGAGAGATATTCCAAGCCCCATGGACCATGAAAGCGTTGGCTCTACTATCATGCCCAGCAGGCACACAAACCGCATTCAAGCATTTCTTGAGGTGTACAAGAAAATTGAATACTGGGCCTCCCATGATCAGCCATGTGAGGATCTTATTGAGCATCATTCACAGCTAGCTAGGAGATAGCGTGTTTATGTTTCTTTCAAATTCTTTTATTTTTACTTCGAAATTTCATTTCACTGGATTTTTAGTTGTATTTCAATTATTTGTTAATTTAGATTATTTGTTGTGCTTGGATTAATGGTTTAATAATATTATCTGAATTATTCAATTGTTTCATCTAAATGGAAGTATAGACCAGAAAAAAGAAACATAAAAAAAAATATAGACCCCGCATGACGGCGGTTCTGTGTTTGCGTGCAGCCTCAACAAAATTATGGAGCATGCTCCATACACATTATGGAGGCTACGAATATGGCGACTTTGCTAGAGTTACTAGTGATGTGACCCCCGCATGTCACTGATCATTTCTTTTGGGTATGCAAATGACAACTATTTTCTTAGTAGTGTATTTCGGTAGCATTGTCAGGCCTACAAGCGCATACGGTGACACAAGAGACCCGGCGGCAGGGCAGACCCAGCACGGCACCACCACCACCGCAACAAATTGTAGGGAAATCGGTCTATTGCAATGACAAAAATCGTGGATGTCGGGTCTATGGCCATGCACGACGGTGTAGGACAGATAGTGGCACAGAGCCAGAAGAACAACTATGGGGTAAGAATGCACAAGTAGACGATGTCATGGCAATGATGGGCTAGGACGGTCGGCTACATATGATGACGGAGGTGTGGTGGGCTGCGCGGGCTTGATCCAGATGATGTGGGGCTTGGCAACATCCAATGATGACTTCACATCAAGGAGACATCCCACGATGCATGGCGTCGTGGTGACCGACATGACACGGGAAGTGGTGGGGTACGTAGATCCGGGCGACGTAGGGGGACTCTCGGTATCGGTAGGGAAGAGAATGGGAGGAAGACGAGCGGCGGCTAGGTGGGCGAGTGGTGGCGAAGATTTGGTCGAAAAGCGATCGATAGTGATAAAATGGGAGGGGAGAGGTGGGAGGAGAGTTGGTTATAATGCCCCCTGAGTTCACCACTGAAAATTTAGCAAGGTGTCCGGTCAATGGTGTCAACGCTCATGGGCCGAACATGGCAACCGATCTGTGATGGCGATCTATCAGTGATATGGCCACCCAAGCAAAAGGGTGAACTACAATCATTGGCCAGTCATCTAGTGGTCCATCAATGTTGACTAACCTACATAGCCATCGATGTTTCATTACTTATCGGTTGTTGTTATATCGTCAGTGCGACTGTTACCACTGAAAAATTGTCACTAACCAATCAGTGCTGATGCGTCAACTGTAATGTTATTTGTTGTAGTGATCCTTCTCAACGGTCGAAAGTACATCTAGATAGTAGTTTGCCAAATGCGCAACACTATGTCGTGTATGGACTAATGGTATGAGAAAATAGACAGGCAACCATTAAATATGGATAAATATTCCTTTTATGAACAAAGAACAAATAAACAATAAAGCACGTGCAAATTGTGAAACAAATGAAAAAAGTACTTTTTTAGTTTTCCTAACTTGGTACCTAATTAAACTATATGATACACTGCACGTTGTTGCAGAGTCTGTCGCAGTATATTTCAATATAATTTGATTTATGAAACATGAATATTTGAATACTTGCTGTATAAATTAAACCTAAAAATAATATCATATACTGTATTTGATCGTTGTATATTTGAAAAATACTTATGAATAATATGAGAGGCATAATATAGTGAAAAACTTTTCACATGCATTTTGTGGTGGTCTCTTGATAAGGTGACATTGTGGTGAGATAAGATGTGTACATGTTGAGATAAATAGAGTAGTTGCGATCAGCTCTAATAACAAAAACTGTTTTTTATGCATGTTGAGGTGGTCCTTTCATGATGTGGCATGTGTGGAGAGGTGACATGTGTGCACGTTAAAAAAAATAGTAGTAGTGGTGATCAACTACTAGATAAGTACAATTAGACGTAGTACTAATTGTCAGTTCAATTAACTTGCTGTTTTGATATGAATGCATACAAGAGGGAATATTTAGCTGTTGGTATTGGAACATGGAAATGATTAGTTGTTTCAAGTGTCAGGAATTTGGAAATGACTTCATACGATACTGATGGGTGACGGTTAGAGAAACAAGTTTCTTGTGTGATGTGATGACAAGGACTGGCTGAAGGGCCCTATTTAAGGCGTCATACACAGTGGAGAGTATAGCTATGTTGTAAGAGTTTTCCTCTAGATGATCGAAGTTCGAATCATGTTTCTGCTACTTAACTTTGTTATGTAACTGATATTTGTACATTGAGATATTGGAGGAACTACCACACATTTGCAAAGCAACCATGTCTACTAAGATCATGGTCCTGCTTCTTCTCATGCTACTCTCTTCTCAGAGTCCACCACCCCTTACTTTCAACCTGGAAAACCAGAGTATCGAGGATCTTCACCAAGCAATGGAGCGGGTGTTGGGTCCTCGCCTTCCGGCGGTTCATCAGACAAAGTGGATACTTGTCCACGCGGACGGCCTCCAGGCTCTTGTCTCCTTGTTGACTAGAGTGGCAGATGAACTCAGGGCCGGCCCTGGGGAGGGGCAGGGGGGGCGGCCGCCCCGGGCCCCCACACTCCAGGGGCCCCCCTCCCAGGAACGCCAGCCAGCGTACAACGTAGGTAGACACACGCAGCGACACAGCGTCCTACGTTCCATCCTTAAAAAAAAGAAACAAAGTCGTACTAGGACTCTAGGAGGCACACGCAGCGAGCCAGAGACACAGCCTCGTACCTTTTTTCATTTCTTTTTTTTTCAAACAAAGTCGTACTTACCTTTTCCTTTGAGACAAACAAAATCGTACTTACCTTTCTTCCAGCCCCTCGCAGCGAGCCCAGTGTAATATTTATAGCACTAAAATGAAAATTGTTATTGGGCCTGACCCAAGTGTAGAATCCAGAATCCATGAGAGCGCATCACGCTACCCTAAAAAAAATGATAGCGCATCACGCCCTAGCGACCGCCGCCTTTTCGCCATGCGCCCACATCGCTGCAGATGAGGAGGACGCCCTGACTGCAAGAGGCCTAGCTGCGCGTTGGAACCCGGCAGCGCACCGGCGCTGCGTATCCTGTATGTATCATCAACCGTTTGTTTATGGTTTTTGGTAATATAAATTGTCTTGTGGTATAGATCTCAAACAGACAAAAAAGAGTAATGTTCCGGATGGTGAACTTGGCCGGTAGTTTCCAGACGAACCATGCAATGCCAACACCAATGGGGTAATTTACTTTTAAGTTTGCAATTTTTCACAACTAGATAAGAATTACTTTGCAATATTGTAGTACCATTGATTTGATTTTCGAAGTATGAAATAATATTTTTCATATGGATTTGCTCATCTATCTTAATTGCTCGGATACTTCTATTTAGAATAATAACCTAAGCAATAGTCAGTCCAAGAACTACTCTACATTTAAGATACACATTTCTTTTATAGAACAATTATGGAAAAAAAAATTAGTCAGCTGTCTTGTGATAGATTTCTTCGTAGTTATCGTATAGCCTGACATTAAACATATCTTTGCATTTTCAAGGATGTCTTGTGATAGATTTCAGATATACTCACAAAACCGTTGTGGCACGGATCCCAAGTGTTTATTGATAACATTTCACATATACACATATATATTGATTATTACTGCTATGACGTTTCGAAATTGCTCTGCGTACGATTTTACAAGTACGATCACGTACGACCGAGTGATCCCACGATTGCCGTTGATGCATAGATTTGATCGGAGGGTGACTCAGCAGTGTCGTACAACGTCGTATAAGAATTCATCGTACGCCTAGCACTGCTCATGATGTTTATACTAAAGGGCCCCGAGTATTAGTTTCGCCCCGGGCCCCCAAAATCTCAGGACCGGCCCTGTCTATGATCCATGACCCTGTCAAATTGCCCAATGATCTCACTTGTAATGGCCGCCTTCAGCTTGATGTCATTGCAGAATTGGGCTTGCCATCGCCGTAGGGCTTTGGCAGTGACCTTGAGCCTCCCCGCAAACTGGCCAACAGGGTCACCTGACGTTGGCGCTCCGTGCCAAGCGGCATTGACCACCTCGTCGAAACCATCCAGCTTAACCCAATGGTTTTGGAATCTAAAAACTCTGGCCTGTCTGAATGTAATTTCACAGTTGAGTAAGAGCGGGCAATGGTCAGAAATATCCGAGGACAGGGCTTGCAGCATGCAGTTGGGCATTATCTCCTCCCATTCCCCATTGATGAGAACACGGTCAAGCTTCACCATCGTGGCGTGTTCCTGCTCATTACTCCATGTATACCTACGGCCATGGAGGTAAAGGTCCTTGAGCTGCAATTCGTTGATGAAGTTTCTGAAGGCTGTAATGCAGCGGCGGTTGATCCTGGAATTGTTCTTGTCCTCTGCACGGGCGATGAGATTGAAGTCTCCGACCAACGCAAGAGCAGCGCCATTGGGGATTGTGTTCTGCACAGTATTCTTGAGTTCTTGCAGGAATGCAAGTTTCTCCTCCCAGCCCTGCGGCCCATAGACTCCAATAATTCCCACTGGCTCTCCCTTAGCATTGTTTCCTACTGCCGTTACCGAGTACCCTTGCACCGTGACATTGGAAAAGGTGTAATGATCACCTTTCCATGCCAGTAGCACGCCTCCTCTGGACCCCTCAGCCGGTAGGTATGCAAATTCAGAGAATTCAGTGCCACAACATTGATTCACCACAGCCCTATCAATGAACGGCAGTTTTGTCTCCTGCAAACACACTAGGGAAACATTGTTACGATACACCAACTCCTTAACCACAGTCCACCTAGCCGGGTTATTCAAACCCCTGACGTTCCAAACTATCCAGTTGTCCTCCATTAGGAAACATGGTCGACAAACAGATAACACTCCGACCTAAGCCGAGGCCGGCACCGGCGGCGGCGCAGTCCTCTTGCCCGCCCTAGCAAGCGCTGCAAGAGCATCGATCTGGATCGGCGAGAGAGGCTCGTCGAACGCCCTCCTGTACTCTAGGAGGCGCTGCTCTTCGGACTCGCCACGCTCCGGGATGGCAAGTCCCCGCTTGGACATGGCAAGACGCCTTGCCTGCGTCATGATGTTCCCTTGGGCCTCTGGGAACAGGTTCCTTTTGCAGGTGAGGCGGTAGCTGCGCCGTGTTGCTGTCGCCAGGGCCTTGGGGGCCGGCAGGAGGACCGGCTCGATCGGTGCAGCCACCAGTTCCAGGAAGCGCGTTGTGGCCTGCTCGTGGGTGATCGGCTGGTCGCATGCCCCATTGGCAGTGTCCCCGATGTGCAGCGCCGTGACGCAGGTCGTGGTGGGGCCGCCGAGCCCCTCTCCGCCAGTGGGGACATGCCGGGTCATGGGCTTCGTCTGGTCCACCGTGCTCTGCACGCCATGCAGAGCAGCGGCCGCAGCGCCCTCCATGGTGGGCCACGAGCGGTCCGCCCGACCACCCGACATCGGCATCACCGCGCCAAGCAGACAGGGGGGGTCTGCGGCAGGCAGATCCGAGGCCGCAGGAGTGCAGGTCAGCGCAGTTAGCACTGGCGGGGAAGTGGTGGCCCGCACCACACTGTCGGCTGCCACCTGCAGAGACAGGGACAGGTTGCACAAGCCCACCAGCGCTGGGGCCCCTTCTTCGTCCGCATGCGCCTGCGGCAGGGCCCCCTGGGCAAGCAACGGCAGCGGCCCCATGTGCGCAGCATGCGACGTGACGTCCCCATGCAGTGTAGCAGGCGCGACCTCCGTGGCCACCGCGCCCGCCGCCGCTGCGTCCTCCACGGGCGCTCCGCCACCGTAGACAGCGCCGCCGGCGGGGACCTCGTCCGCGTCCGCAGGCACGAAGACGGGGGAAGCAAGCACGCGCGCAGCCTTCGAGAAGATCTCCTCCGGTTGCAGCACACCGGGCACCCGGCGGTATTGGCCAGAGTAGGGCCTACCATTGCGGCGGCGCCCCCTCCGTTCAGCCAGGGAGAGCCCGAAGCCCGTCCGCGCCCTGGTGAGCTCGTCGGATGCCCCGTGCTCCCAGGGATGGGGCATCTCTTCTGGTGGCGGCGCGTCGTCGTCGTCGTCTTCGCCACCCCCATCACGCCGCACCGCGTACTCGGGGCGGGGCGGGTAGTAGGTGACCGTGTCAACATGCACGAGCACTGGGAAGTGCAGCTTGCGGGGGAGGTGCTCGGTGCAGGCGCAAGTCTCGCTATCTCCCCCCTCCAGCCCAAAGCCCGGAGGGAGAGAGACATGCGCCAGCGGATCTGGGCAGTGGGTGCGGGGCCGCACGGTGAGCACCGTCTCCGTCGGGACCTCGTCGGGGTCGCCAACCCAGGCCCGGGCAACGAAGTAGGACAGATCGAGTTTGTCGAAGGACTCAATGGCCACCTGGTAGATGAGGCATTCGGGCAGCAGGTCTTGCGCGGTGTTGAGGGAGAACTCATGCGGCGGGATGCCGTGGATGAAGAGGCGAACACTGTACCGGCACTTGACGGGGGTGGCAAAGGTCAGCCGGTTCCACCGGCGCACCAGCAGAGGCGTACTGTGGGAGTGCAGCATGTCGTGGCCACGCACCATGTCGAACCACCGGCGATGAGCGAAGCACACGAAGAACGACCCTGGCTGCATCAGGGAGACCTGAAGGCCGTTGGATGGCACATCAGGGAACTCCGAGCGGACGGCCGCCGCGATGTCGGCGGGCACCAAGGGCTGCGCGCCCGCCACTGTGAACACGAGGGCCGAGTTGTGAAGACGCGCCTCCTCGTCCAACGCCTCCTGCGTCTCCTCGATGAGGCACACCGCCTTGCGGCAGCGGCGGTTCCCCCTCGCCGGGCCGCAAGTGAACCGGGCGGCGTCCATGGCAGGCGGGCTAGCGGCGGCCGACGAGGACGGAGCAGCTGGTGGAGAGGGATCTGGCGGGGGTGGGAAAACCAGCCTCGAATGCGCAGGGGCGCGGTCGTGGTTTGGGTGGCCCGGGGGGAACGCGAGGCGGGAGTGGACCGGCGGTAGTGGGGGAGGCGGTGGTGGATGTCGACGCGGCCCGTCAAGGGTTGACAGGGGAACTCGAGGAAGATGGCGAGACTACGTATTGGTCAAGGAGTCTTTGTAACGAGGAGTCTTTTGTAATCAGCTATTATAAATAAAGGAGAAAAGGCCCCTGGGAAGCTACGGCAGAGGGGGAAAAAAGATCAATCGTGTGCGTGCTTTCCGCTGTGTTTCTCATCTCTAAAGTAGTCGCCGAAGATTAGTTCGCTTCGTATAAGCTAGCCTCACGTAAAAGCATCCACCTGCTTGTTTGTCTGCTTAGCGAGTTACGTGCGTGTATCTCGCCGGAAGAACTAGCCGGCAGGTTACGTCCTACGTCGAGGCTGTTCCAACATTTGGTATCAGAGCGTATTTGTTACGTACCCGATGCTGACGAAGAGCAACTACTCTATTTGGGCGATCAAGATGACGTCGTTGATGCGTGCCCAAGGAGTTTGGGATGCGGTAGAACCGGCAGCCGATGGCAAGGTGGACGACAGAATGGATCAAAAGGTGTTGACGGCTATCTATCAAAGTATCCCGGATGATGTGTTTGTCTTCGTCGCTGAGAAGGAGACATCACACGAAGCTTGGGAGGCGATAAAGACAAATCTCCTTGGAGATGATCAGATCAAGTAGGCGAGATTGCAAACCCTCAAATATGAGTTTGATAGGCTCAAGATGAAAGACACTGAGTCAATTGATGACTACGCACTCACGATGACAACCATCACCAATGGGATAAGAGGACTTGGAGAAAAGTTTGATGAGACTAATGTTGTCAAGAAAATTCTTCGAGCGGTTCCGTCAAAATTTCTTCAGATTACATCTGCCATAGAGCAATTTGGTGATTTCAAGACCATGACCATGGATGAAGTCATCGGAAGGTTAAAGGTTCACGAGGAACGACTGCGAGGCTATGACAATGATGATCAAGAGGGTGAGCAATTGTTGCTGACGAGATCGGAGTGGATAGCAAGGGAGCGTGAACATGGTCGAACTAAATCCAAGGTCCAGTGTTGGACTTGTCAGGAGTTTGGACACTTCAGGTGGGAATGCCCCAACCGGAAGAAAGAGCCGATGAAGAGGAAGGAAGTGGCGTACCAAGCCGTGGTGGGAGATGTTGATGATGACCCGAGGCTATTCTAAGGACGAAAAAGACGACAAGGTTAAGAGTCGTGTCTTAGTGTATTTTTTAATATGTTAGTGGAGTCTACATATTGTTGGTCAGTCCAGTCCAGGTCGTCTACGTGTCTCGACGAGGAGATCAATCTCAAGCGTGTAGTGGGACGATGACCAGTGAAGGGGAGCCTCTTCAATGAGGATCTGTCTCTACATGGGACGGTGTGTGATCCGTTGGCATGTATTGCGTTAGGGGTGACACTCTGTTGGTAGCTTAATTAGCATCCACTTATGTAGAGTAGATCAGATTACATGCATGCATGTGGATACTGTTTCTAGTCAACAGTAGCTAGTTTGTTGCTTGCTAACCTGATTAGTTATCTAACCATGCTGCTTCCCTGTGGACATTATGTAAATAGATTAATGGAGTGGTGTGCAGATGATTTGGCAAGAGGCTGGTTATCCTTGCCCGTGTGATCGGGAGAAGGAATGTGTTTTTTGCTGTCGCTGAAAGCGAAAGGTTTGGCTGGTGAAGGCGAGGAAGAAACTGAAGATGTAGAGCACTCAGTCTTGATTCGCTGTCATAGATTTGAGATCGTTCAGAAGTGGGATGTCGTTGTTGGTTGAGAGCTGCAGCTAGAACGTTAATTGGCTTTGTTTCATTCTGAATAATGCCGCAGTGGCCTGAATTTTTGGCACAAGACACATCCCAAGAGCCATGCATTTGCGCATTATACTTTGCCAATATCTTGTGCTTCCTTATGTTTCGACACTAATATCTTACGCTTCTTGGTACACCTATTTTGCATTTGCCTATCTATTGTAAGACCTGAACGGGTCATTATTGTGTTGGGCCAGGTCTTGTCATGCAGTTGTCCTCGCCCAACCACAAAGATGTTCATGATATTTTTTTCCCATTAAACCATATTGTCACTTGTATGCAAGTAGCTCTACTATGTCGCACAGTTTTCTTGTGTACTCACATGATAAACAAATGATAACGGCTCCTGAATGCATGCTTAACCGTTGAAGCCTATTACATGCTTAGTAAAAAGATCCTAACAAAGGCTGCACTATATATAAGTCAGGCCTATATATGTACTCGATCACCTTACTTGCCTTAGCTAGGATGCAAAAGGGACTCTTATATGAGTTGTTTCAAATTTATTTTATGCTCTATTCCGGTTTTCCATCAATCTATAGGAAATATTGGAGGAAAACAAAAGATCACTGTAGATCTTTAGCTTCGCTTCCCATGTCATACATCTCCCATGGCAACACCAACAGAGAAAAAAAACGGATCCAGTCCACGCAACATGCCGCCCATCCCATGGCCGAGTCCTCCCATCTCGCCACACCCCGACCGCCGATCTGACTGCTGAGCTCACATCCATGGTCATCCGGATCACACGGTGTATCCCTGCAGTCGAAGTTGCAGGCCCAGCTGGCCACCATGGTCATCGCGGTCACGCCGCGTCCCCCTGCTGTCCTGGCCGAAACACAAAGAAAAACAGTTCACCAAGACTTGAAATTAACATGGAATTGCCCAGGTGAGCCGGCATCTGTGCGACTAGGTGCCACCAAATCTGTGTGTTCATGTCCTTCCTCGTGTGTGTGTGTCTCCTGGGCAACCCAACAATTATCAATTTGATTGTCATCAATAAATGTCTGAAATTAATCATGCTATTTAAGTTGGTTACTCTTCTGGCCAAGTGAACTCAGTGCTAGGTAATTGGCTTCCACGAGTGACGATTTGCTGCATTCACAATCCGGCTTCAGTCGATGTTTTGCATGCCGAAATTAAGCAGCAGTGCTCTCCTTCTCAAGGATTTAGTTACTAGTGTTTTTCTTATGTTTATTTACAGAACAGCCTCCTGTAGTCAGTCCGTCAGTCCTCTGCTTCTATAGCCCTGTTTCTCTGCTTTATATGCTTGAACTAGCCGCTAAGTTACACCAGACTCGGTGTGATTGAGATTAATAGTTTGGTTGCTTGTGGCTTTATTATAGTATATATTGTCTTGTTTGTAATGCTCCACAAATTAGCCGTTGCCGTCGCTGTGGGAAGCTGCCACCAGAGAGGAGAGCCATGTTTCTCTTCTTTATATGCTTAGGCTGGCCATAGTGGGGGTAACTTAGGTGGTATCATGTATTTGGGAATAACAAACATGTTGATGTGGCAGGGAATTAAAGAAGAGAGAGAGGATTAGAGTAACATATGTAGATACCGTATCATGTTAAATGCTATGCTACTTTATGTCATGTATGGCAATAAATATGATCTTATATAATACTACTCTATGATACTATGCACTATGAAGATAGTATCATATGTATGATACTAGTACATGACGCTCCCGAAAAATTCGAACGGTGGTTGACCACCATGGCGGGCGGTATCCTGGCCGTCATGCCTCCTCGTGATCCACATCTGGCGCGCATTCCGGTCCGAGCTGGCACTGTAGCCCCGCGTATTCCGGCGAAAAGGCAACCTAGTGGCAGCTAGCGAATCTCGTCAGGCACTCTACGGAATTCACGTGCCGAGCAGCTCAACAGGGTCCATATCCTTCATGTGCCCGACCACGAGAAGTGTACCGAGTGCTGCCAGAACTCCTGCTGTACGTGGACTAATTGCTGTCCACATGCAGTAGACAGCGGGGCTAGAGTGTTAGTAGAGATAGTTTTTTATAAGAACAAGATTATCATTAATAAAGACAGTTGTTTAGTCACTAAGTTTCGCATTAAGAGAGACTGTTTTAGATTATCATTTAAGGGCTGTCGTGTTCATTGTTCAATAACACTCCAATGAGCGCACACACACAAAACGAGTTAATAAAAAACTAGCAGATCGTATAACCGTGGCTGGTTATCTGTATAAGTAATTGCTAATTAAGTTTTAATAGAAGAGTTGATGGGCCTAGTTACTCAGTGCGTGTACCAAGCAGTCATGACCGGAATACCTGGCATGCTCATATTATATTAGGAGGTAATAGCACCACAAGTCCTAAAACTTGTTCAGGATGTGATGATTTGATCCTAAAACTTGCAAAGTGATCCTACCCAATCCCAAAACTTGTATTTGATGTGCATTTTTGGTCCTCAGCCAATCAGAGCCCGCCAACTGGAGCCAGCTGGACCGGGCGGGTCAGCTCGCGTGTATTTGCAAAGAACCCCATGCATTTATGCGTAATTATCCCGCAGTACAGCGATCCTCTCTGATACTCAAATCTACCAGTACACGAATACAGAGGGCTACCCAGCCTCGTCGTCGTAGCTGAGGATCTCCCGCCATGGACGACACGCCTCGCCTTGCAGATCCGACTAGGGTGAGTCCGCTTCTTCATACTTCTCGAACTGCTTTCAGCGGAACTATCGATTGGGCGAATTGGGTTCTTGGATACCGCTTCTTGATTCTTCCCGATCGAATTGGGTTCTTGGATGTTTCCGATCAAAGAATTCTGATCAGTACCCTCGTATTTGATGATTCTTTGTACTCAACTGCAGCTCCGCCTTCCCAGAAGTCTCGCCTTCCTGTTGCCGTGGCGGGTGATCAGTCCTGCGGGTGATACAGTACGAGCAGGCGGACGCCGAGGAGTCCAACGTCAGCTTCGCCTGGGAATCACTCGTATTCAGGGGCAGGTCCGTGTTCCACTTGAGGAAGAAGCTGGCCAGCCGGCTGGATGCAGCCATGGACGTCTCCAACCTCGTCATGTGCGTCCGAGCGGGCATGCACGGGGCCACGGGCGGCTTACCCCACTGGTCGTCGACTTGCCCCGCAGCCGCGAGACCCTCGACATCATCGTCGTCATGGCCGGGACGCCAGGTGAGATGCGCCATTGCCAACTTCCTAGTTCCTGCTGGTCGATACTATTTGCTGCAGTCACATGATCAGCTTGTGCTGGAAGACAGTGTAATGTAACTGTCTGAAGAACAGTTTACTGAACTGTTGTATTCTGCAACTGCTGCTACTCTGCTTCGGTTAGGAACTGGGAGTTTTCTGAACTCTTGTAGTAGACACAAGTAGGAGTTGAATTGAAACAGTTGGTATTTGCATTATGCCTGCTGTAAAGATGCTAGAAGGTAATCTGAATCCAGTTTGTTTGGGGATAAAATCATAACATATTCACACGAAACCCTGACAATGAAATTATTTCTGTGTACTGTCCTTGGTGCAAATAATTCAGTTTTCCCATTCGGCACTATTTATCACTTGTAGAAACTTTGGAACTTTGATAGTATCCAACTCAGTCAATTCATTTGTACGGTAAATTATGTTTCATTTAGCATACTATAAATTATTTGAACAACATGTGAACCAAATTCAGGTTATATCCTACAGTATTTCACGAAAGCTGTCTTTCAGGTTTTTGCACATTATATTGTTGTTTCTCAGGCTTTTTGTGCATAAGTTGTCTTCTTTGTTAATTCTTCAACATAGTGATATTTAAGTCATTGATCTTCTCAAACTGTTGCACTACCTGTGACTTGATGCCTAACTTCCTCACTTCCTGTTCTAATTCAGCCCACGCAGAGCTGCGGTACCTGGATGTCGGTGCAGAGTAGACAAAGATAAGAGCAGGACTCCTGATAATCCACCTCTTCAGAAGTGTCGCTGGCTCGGACACGATGACATGAAATACAGAGGCTGGGCCGCCCCTTTGTATTCATGTATACTAGTACATTTGAGTATCAAGGAGGATCGCTATACTGCGGGTTAATTACGCATAAATGCAGGGGGTTCTTTGCAAATACATGCGAGCTGACCCGCCCGGTCCAGCTGGCTCCAGTTGGCGGGCTCTGATTGGTTGAGGACCAAAAATGCACATCAGATGCAAGTTCTGGGACTGGGTAGGGTCACTTTTCAAGTTTTAGGACCAAATCATCACATGGTGGACAAGTTCTAGGACTTGTGATGTTATTACCTCTTATATTAGTGTGTACAGTCATGTCACATTCCGCGGCGGTGCACTGTGGGTCTGTGCCACACAGCCTTACCAGGCACCGTAATTAATCACGACCTCAAAAGCACCGAGCCGCCTACCAGTTACTTCACCGCACGTCACCACCCCCACATGTGTACGACGAGCACGAACAGTGCAGCACCGCGCATGCAAGCGCCCGGCTGCTGTGTCATGCGGATAAACAATACTAGCACCCGTTCCAAACATTTTACATGACACGATCAATATTAACATTAATACGACTTGCCAATGGAAACAATTACCACCCACCAGATTTTAACGTTTCTATCAAGAGAAATTTCGCCAGATCAAGCCAAATTTCGCCAACAAATTTCGGTTCATGATTATCTAGCACGGTTAAAAAAAAGGGGTCCACTATGGAGGGGTTTATAATCACGTGCTTGCATAAGTCTACATGTTAACAACCTAGATAATCAAACCAGACACAGGATGCATATTAATTTAAAAAGAATCAACACAAATCTACATGTTAACAACCTAGACAATCAAACGAAACTCCTCGCAAAATGATAGGCCATCAAGGACAACATAACAGGATGGCTTCCAAGGAGTTTGGTTTTGGTAGCACACCTGGAGTATACAGACAACAAATGATTAAACATAGGGCAACAAATAAGGTTCTCCCTGATGATCAGTCCTTTTTTGAAACGAACCGAGATAATCAAGTTCATGTACCTAGAGAAAGTTAGGCTCGAAAGGCCTGTGTCCTTACCACACACATTGCGGCGGTGTCCTATAACACCACATTTTGAACATTTTGGCAATTTTCGTGGCTCCTTTGGCAAATCTCCTCTATCAGGACACGTCGTGCTCTTGTGCCCTTGCACTCTGCAAATGGAGCAGAAGCGGGACCTCTTTAAGATGTCGCTCGTAAGGAGGTTTGTCCCTGCTGGTGGTAGGTCGACCAGCAGTCCGCTTCTTGTTATGCACGGCAACACCAGAGCAGCTTGATGCACCATCTGTGATTTGCCTAGATGCAACAATCTTACGGTTCTCATCATGAAGGTAGGGTGTGACACTGTTGGCCTGCTGCTCACGCTCGGCAAGTCCCATGCCATCCGCTTCTAAGCCTAATGGAAGTAATGTAGCGTAAACATCCTTCATAAGGCTCTTGAAAACCTTGTAGCACTTCACATTGCGATCTCCCAGCTGCACACACTCCAGGGCCTTTATGTACATCGAATGATGCCTGAAAGTATCGCTCGAAGGAGGCCCTTTGTCTTTCTGGTACCTAGCCAGATGCTCCGGAAGCACATCACGGGCATCTCTGGTCCAGCGCTTCAGTATGTGTTTCTGAGGAATCTTTGGCAAACGAAAGTGTATCATAACCTACATCAAGTGTAGGATGGTAATGATAATTAGCAAATAGGATGCATGTGTCAATCATGAGCTATTGAAAACAATGAAAGAAAAGAACGAACAACAACCACTGACCTGTAATGCATGGCAACAAACCATGCCAGAGTGCTCGAATGTGCCACACTCGCAGTTGAAGAAGCTTTCATCTTCACTGACTTCCACCTTGAACTCAACTTTGCTCCACTTCTCCCTTGAAGATGCGTCAACATGTGTTGACTTGTATAGTCTTCTAGGCTCCAATTCATCGAGCACATACGAACCACACTTATACAATGCTTCACCAAACTGTTCGAACATGGACCTTGTGTAAACCTTGCTTGCATGCCTTTCGATAGGCAGTTTTACTTTTAAAGAAACCCCACTCTGCAATTACAAGTAAAAATATGATTAACATTTTTTGGAAGGAACATCAGCAGATCAAATCAACAATCAGTGTGTACTTTTACTAACCAGGGATGTCCTCTTCTCCTGGAAGCTTTCCTCAGACTCCCTATCAAACTGGAGCTTCTCAAACTGCCTCAAGAACAAATGCATGGGGCACCCAGGAGGTACGTAACCCTTGAGGAGGTGGTTTGCGCTTTCGCTACGCTGAGTACTTGTCATTTTTGCACAGAACACACCTCTGAAATACGGCTTCGCCCACTTATGGCGAACCTCGTATATTTGCGTTAGGAAAGGATGCTTGCGAAGCGAATACTTCTCCAGCATTTCGTCCCAACCGGCCTCAAACTCTTCTTCCGTTATCATGTGGTGCACAAGCTTATGGAACTCCAGTTTGAAGTCATTGTTCTTGCTCCATAGTGTTCCCATCGACTCTTTAGCCTTTTGTGTACCCTAGTGGCTGTACAACACATTTTGTGTACCCTAGTGGCTGTACAACACAGATTACCAACAAAATATCTAATATGATGGGCTAATTACTAACAAAGCACATTAAAACAGAGATATATATGTCCAACCATTTATGAACTGAATTCTCATAGATTACTCGTTCTTGCATCACTTAAATTAGAGAATAGTTACAACATATACCAGAATCAAATAACTAAAGCAACAGATTTCGTATGAGATAACCACTTTATAATCCTAACTTTTGGCACACTTGTTAATCTGAAAAGAACTCACACACCTACTTACATCAACCATTCCTTCGATCTAAAAACTACAACAACAACCACACACATGGCTCGTATGTCTAGCAGAAATCCCACTGCTGAAAACTAAGTTTACTTAAATGTTCCACTCGTGAACAGACCCATTATCTATGAAAGCAATTAGCTAACTACATAATTAGGCTGCAAAACAACAAATACATCTATCCTATCCTCAGGAACGTGGGAGCAGTATTTACCTCCTCGTCCACCCGCTCGTAGCCTCCGAGCACACATCGAAGCCGGCGTTGCCAACTAAATCCGCCCCCTTGCCTTCGTCTTCCGCATCTCCTCTAGGGACAATCTGGCCATTGGTGCCGCTCATAGAACCCTGGGACTCTACTGGGAGATCGCCGCCGGTGGCCTCCTCTGGACCAATTAGGAATCTGAATCAAGGGAGAGGCTAGGGTTAGAACAACCAAATCCATGGCTAATCAGTAGCGGATCTGACTGTGGGAGCGGGTTAAGGTTGGGAGGGAGACGTACCCGTGAAAGTGGCCTTCAGAGGAGACCATGTCGTCGGAGAGGATGGTCGCGCCGCCGTGGTTTGGTACAGAGCAAGAGAGACGGGAGAAGTGAAGAGGAAAGGTGCGGCGACAAGTGGTGAGTTCGCTAGTGGGCCACCATCGGGGACAGGGTGGGGGAACCACGTCCACAAGTTACTAATTATGTGCCATTTCAAAAAGCGCTGGTTATGGACCAAATTACTGGAGCAGATGCGGTCGAGCCGGCCCAGTTGCAGTACATGATTAAACCAGACGTGCCAAACAGATACGGCTACACTTGCCGTAGGCTGTGTCCAGGACCGCAGCAGCTTTATAGCCTGTCATCGAACTGACTGATTCCATATCACGATGCAAGTATGAACGTCCAGGATAACCACCGTCATGGTGGTCAACCACCATAAGTCCGCACTCACTCATGATACTCCCCACTATGAGCAGCCTTACTATATACTAGCAGCTACTTAACGTCAGACTATGCCCTGTTTGTTTCATTAATGATATGCAGCGGTTTCACATTCAGCATGTGTGTAAATTTAAACCGCGCTTACCATTGCTTAGCCAATCGCGGGACTGAGACATTACATCAGTTTCCCCCCATTCTTTTAAAGACAGTTGCATGCAGTGGATGTTTGAGTGGTTTTTTAAAGGCCGGGCTCCGGGAAACCTCCTATCACTGCCGTCCAACCATTTAGGGATTCGGTGTGAGGAGCTGGGTGGTCATGTGACGACGAGGTTCACATCAGTTCTTGGTCGGTGAGGTCAGCAAAAGTTGTGTTGTCTCAATCAATGAACAGTGCATATGTGTCCAACACAGTTTAATTTAGACACCGCTGGTATCATATCAGAGTTTAGACCTTAATCACTCTGGCGTGCAGTGAGAGCATTTCTAATAGAACATGCTAGAAGGGCAGTGCACGCTTTGTCGCACTGTTTATACTAGAAAATACCCCGCGCGTTGCTGCGGGAACTTGTTGTGACTTTTCTTAATGGTCCATAGCAAAAAATATGAACTATGTCATGGTGCATCAGTATGCCAAACTACTAAAAGAAACAATATATTACAAATGCGAGAGGAGGCAAGGAGAAGAAAGCTTAAAAACAGTGGGTACATTGCGAAAGCTTCTGAACTATCCATACAATTAACTTCTCTCTTGAGCATAGAAATAAATTCCCTATTCTATTTCAAATTCATCATTCCATCCAGGGCCCCTTCTATTTACTATGAATGGCCATACGGTCTATAAGGTCTTCCATTTGTCAACTCATCGGAACAACAACGGATATGAAATGACTAAAAATATATGACTTAGTTATGGAGAAAAGTCATGCGCAAATACCATGAGGAAACAATAAATATGTGATCTTGAGAAACCACAGTTGAAGGAAAATAGCATCTTTTGATGACAACCTCTAACAGCTTTTGACGTCAATCTCTAACAAAGTAGTTGACACATTGTTATTCAATTGCAAAATTGTGATGAGAGAAATATGTGTACTTTTACATATGAGAAGATGGCTATAGGGATCAGTTAGAAGTTATTAGTTGCTTGACTGTAATTTTTATTAAAGGTATATTCTACAGTAATACCTTATGTCAGATGTAGATATTAGACTTGATGCAATAGTTTTTGGATGCAGATTGTGAGATCCTGAAAAAAGAACATGTTGTTTGCATACTTCTCCCAAATAACTTCAAAGTGAATAATCTTATTCATGTCAACTGAAACCTAATATCAATGAAAAATATTATAATAACCTGGGGTCACCTGGCCTGGTGACTTGAGAATCAATAATGTAAAAAATATGGTGAGCAGACTTACATCGGATAAATTGATGCCCCCAGACGGTTGAATGCCAATATATTTTTTTCTGAATCCAAAAGAGATAAGATGAACATGCCCTAAAGAAATGCAAAGTATGATGCCATGTGTCGATCCCCTATTGTACTGCCATGTCTTTTGGATACCTTGGAGTATCTCAACGTGGTTCAAACCTGTAATATTTTGGATAAACTGCAATCAAAATAAACATGGTTTAAATCATGCACTTTTTCCTGAATGTGCCAAAACAAACTTTCATCAGAATCCAAAATGACAACGTTAGAGTGCAGAGCACAATTGTCAATTAGATATATACTTGAAACATTAATATTTGGAAAGTAACATTGGCTGACAAAAATAATCGACAACTTAATTAACTAATATATAATGTGGCGGTAAAGCATCTAGACAATAAGAGCACTGGGATGAGGGGGGGCCGGATGGAACCTGATACATTAGGGCATAATAAACAAACTAGCATAGCCCGCGCGGTGGCACGCCGCGCCCATCGATACAGCATATCTATATGGGGTGTGATGCTTATTTATGGTAAGTAATCTTAGGGTTGTGCTGATAGGATCACATAAAAGTAAGATGAGATGGAAATAGATGTTGATACATATAAAATACCAATGTAGGATGATATGATGAAAGCAAGTACATTTATTGCCATCATGCACGATACATGCTATACTAAACAGGAGAACACACACCGATACATATCTGATAAAATCTACTTATTGGAACTGCACACAGTCTGGATTACATAACAAACATTACGCGATGACACTACTGCAGCGAGATAGAAGAAGCATAGACGATTACTTGCTAGATCAGATCATCTAGTGTAGCTTCCAGCAAGATTAGTGCCTGTGATAAAGTGATAGAGTGCTTTTGCAAATTCCAGAGTTTTTGCACTCCATTCATACACAAAAATATTATTACACTATGAAACATATTCATACACCGAAAAATCATTACATCATGCCTCGTAATAGGACAACCACCACTCACAACCTTGAAATTTCTTCCCTGTAAACTACATTTCTGGTTTCATAAGTTGGGCATCCATGGTCATCCTCAATTAAAAACTTAAGACCGTCACACGAAGTAACAAGCGACACCACGACGTATGATTGCCCATGTGAAAATACTGTCTCTCGTAAATATACGCATACCTAAGTTAAAGTCTGTCCTTGATCTGGTTTTTTTTAGCAAGGTTCGCTAGGCTTTTTTAATCAGACAACATTTACAGGTATTATAGTTTATCACGGGGATTGCCTAACCAAATGTGTCTCCCATGAGCAGGGAATTGTCTAACCTAGCCAACTTATGAGCCTCATAGTTAACCCAAAAATATTTGGAGTGCATGTTCAAGGAGCAATGAAGTTGCTCGCACATAATCGATGATATGTAACTTTAGAAAAAAAAAACTTCCCACGGTCAATATCTATCCAGGCCAATACCATCCATGTATAACTGGATTGAATTCGATGGTGAGTCATATCCGTGGAATGCTGATTTGTATAATAAACATACATTACTTCATCATTGACAACTGATAAAAATGCCCCACTATGGTATATCTATCCTTAATATACACTTAATCTCTCTAACTGATAATTTTTAGTTTTTTAAATTTTGGCTTCATCTCTATATGGTATATTTTTGGTTTTTAAAATTTTGTTTTTTTTAATGCCCCACTATGGTATACCTTCATCTCTCTAACTGATATTTTTTGGTTTTTTAAACTTTGGCTTTCGAAAATATGTACAATGCAATAATATAATGCTACATAATGCTGCTTAGGTGGATACATGAGTTTATATATCATCATTACTGAAAGAACACAAATGAATAGAAACATGATACCACACCTGATTTCGTAGAAGTCAAATTGGCAAAGCAAAGTTAATATTAATTCAGTAATTTTATTTGGCAAATTTAGTAAATGTTTGCTCAAGCACTATTTCTCCCATCCACAAGAATCTGCCCCATGCAGAAAATTCCCAAGGTAATAACCTCGAAATTAGCAGCAATACATACAAACATGCACTCAAGGAGAAGCTCTATTAATACTTCCGTCATGGATCTTCGCATATCACTACAACCGCATGCAAACACATGCAAATGAAACACGGCAAACCCGAACCACGGCCAGCGCACAACCACGTCTTGCCATATAAAGAAAGTATAGGAGTCTAAGGAAGCACGAAACAGACCAGAACCAGTCCACGCCTTAAATAGGCGGACAATCTACCACAACCTACGTCGCAAGCGGTGGCCGACTTAAACAGAACGAACCAAAATTGATACGGCACCGCTAACCACTATGGCAAACAACAACGGAATAGTCAAACACAACACGTGGTCAATGCGTGCCTATACCGCTAGCAGCATGAACTGAAGCAGATGAGCAGAAATGAATCAAAAATCACACGATTCTTTAATTAAGGACGGATTAGTACAAAACAGATCTTTACATAGATACTTCTTTGGTCTGTTGGAGCTAAACAAAATCTCACGCCATCAGAACAAAACACCAAAGCACCGAAGGGTTTGAGTTTTCTCATCTCTTTTTGAAATAATTTTTGGAATCCCTGTGAAGCTTGAGGTCCTGCAATTGGTAAATTTGGATACACAGGCTGGTACGCTCTTTGTGTGCACGTAGCATTTCCCTTTTCTTTTTGATTTGTTGCTTGGTCAGCCCGGAGTGTCGGCCTGTCACTAGTATCGGATTGGTTGCTGCCGTTGATCGCTTTCCGGATGCATGCAGTCAGTGGCGGAGCGTGAACCAATTTCAAGGGGGGCCAAAAGAGCTAGCTAGATTAGAGTGGCCAGGAGATTAGCATGGAGTTTAGGCTTAGGAGGAGCTAATCCTTGCAAAATTTCTCATGTAAGGGGGGGCCGGGACCCTCCTTGGTCCCGCCGACGCTCGGCCAGTGCATGCAGTGGTTGGCTACGTTTGCCGGAACGACTTGATAACATCCATGCATGAGAATAGGAAAGGTGATGTGACTACGTGGGTGAGAATTTGTTTAAAAAATCATGATTAGTAGATGATATTTACAGCCCCTGATTACGTAGGAAATCTCGGTCTCTCTCGGTACCGCCTGATGTAGAAGCCGAACGGAGGAAGAGACGCATAGAAACGAGAAAAGGAGATAACATCGGCTGTATATATGCCTGTATTTTGCCGCTGCCGAGCACATCACGAACACCTAACACATGCGCCCACCCAGCGCACACACATCTAGCCCACGTACCACACACGACTCAGCCGAAGAACGCAAGCCGCACGTGCGAGGCAGCGCAAGGGGCGCGGCCTAGAGCGAGCTGGAGGCAGTCGGCGCGCGCGGGCTTACCTTTCTGCATCTGATGCGGAGGCGCGCAGACAGAAGCTGGGGGCGCCTTCTCGCGTCCGCTTCAACGGTAACCTAGCTGAGGCCGCATCTCTTGACGACGACGATGCACGGCGGATGGCTCCGGTGGCATGGAACGGCAGGACGCCGGTGGTCTAGGCGGGCATTGGGTCGAGGCACGGGCGACGTGGCAAACTCGAACGTCAAGCACGAGGTACACCTAGGCGACATAGGACGGCGGGGTGCCAGTGGTCTGGGCAGGCGTAAGCTTGCGCCGTCGGCAAGCTGGGCGAGCTCGAGGTCAGAAACGTCAGCACCGCATGCATCCGCGACGACGCCTCGTCGGGATGGTCCGCCTCTAATGGCCTATCAGGCCGGTACTTGGGCCAGGTGTGCCGGAACGCGGCGACGATGGCGCGGTGGTGCTCGGCGGTGTTGAGGGCGAAGTAGCACATGAGCAGCTCCTGGGAACCCGCGGCGACGGACAAACGTCGTTGTTCACCTCGATCATCTCCGCCATGCTCGCCCGGAAGTCATCCTCCGGGTTGGCCGACTGTTTCACCACCACGAGGCTCTCCTGCAGCCAGAGCTGGTGCCTCACGCGTCACCTCGGTGGCACGGTGGTCGCCGCCGGACTCTGCGCGTCTGCTGGCGTCTTCCCCTTCAACCCGCCGCTTGGCTTCACGTATAGGCGCCGCCTCCGCTCCCTGGCCGTCGGCGACGCCCGAGGCCTCCTCCTCCCCATCGACCTTCTTTGCGGCGCCGACAGCGGGCCTGGTGAGCATCAGCCGTGTTGGCGCCGCCTCTCGCAGCGCCGCTCCTTCTTCCTCCTCTTGTTGCCTCTCACAACTCACTCTTCTTCTCTCAAGAACACAAGGACACACACAGGGACAGAACACACACACACACACACTTCACCAAGGAGAGGAAAAGCTTTGCTTCTTCTCCCGGTGAGAACACATGTGCTACATGGTTTTTCCTTCAGCCCTCACGGCCTTTTTCATTACTCACTTGCAACACATATATATACACTACGGGCTGGCACTCAACCCGCATAACTCAGGCCACTACCACATCGTGGCCCTATCCTCTAAGCACCCGGCCATCACCAAGTCCACTCACACAACTAACACACGTACATGCATGCACTACCTGCTAACTAATCCTAGAATCACTCCAAGATAGTACACAGGACTCGGCCACCATGCAAACACACGCGGGAGGTTAGCTAGCATCTCGCATGCACTAACAAACTAACTACTCACCGTGTCTCTCAGCTCCAACTGACCCGTCCAGCCGGTCTTCTCCCGCACGGGCCTCGCCGCTTCACACGACGCTGCCGTATGGCACGGCACCATAGCATCACACCTACACACCGCATCGCACGGTCGCCGGGCATGTTGTTTCCTCGCGCTATTCAGCCGAGACTTCACCGGAGGACAACTCACTAAGCTAAGCTACATGCAGACTCAAAACTAAACATGCTGATACATGAATCAAGATTAAAGCTAACAAGCCGCAGCTTGATATCCGGCATGAACGCCGGCGCCGTGTTCGCGGCTCCATGTGGCTTCCTCGACTCCATCCACCCACTCATCTCACGCGGCGGCGCCGCCTCCTTGTACTTGCTAGTTGCCTGTAGCGCCGGTGTGGTGCACCATCCACCCACTCATCTCACGCGGCGGCGCCGCCTCCTTGTACTTGCTAGTTGCCTGTAGCGCCGGTGTGGTGCATCGTGGGCTAATGGTGGTCGTGGGCTTCGACGGGACAGTGCCGTGGCTGCCATTCCTTGCCGCCCGAGCAGCACGCGGTGAGCTCCACCTGGGGACGCCATGGACGCGGCAAGGCCGCCGTGGGTTCCAAACATACGCTGATGGTTGTGGCTATAATGCAAGCAGCGAGAGGAAACACCTATATATAGGATTCCTGAACACCCCAAAATCACGGATTAAAGCGGCGAGAAACAACTGGAACCATCGATAGAGGCGTCCTCCAGAAAATACGTCTAAAGCGGCACCGCCCGTAGATTCCACACAATACACACGTGCCAATCTCTCGAACGGAAGTCCAGCCAATCCACGACGTGCCACCCTCCCCGTAAGCCAACACAAAAGAAAAGAAAACTGCACACTCACACATCCTTTGACCAGACCGGCCACGTGCAGAGGATCATGCCATGCGAGGATCGGCCCAACAGGAAACGGCCAAAATGAAGGACGTACGTAGTCAAATCGGAGCATCCATGCAGCAACGTGGGGCAGTTGGAATGTCCCAGACTAAATTGCTAAGTCCCCCACACATGCACGAAACACAACCAGCCTGGTCAACGGGTGAACGTGGCCACATACAACAGAAATCGCTAAGCACACACAGAAACGCAGAAGCCACGTTAACAAAATATACAACGGGAAACTAAACTCACAACGAATTTGTACACTCCCCCATCCCAAACTAATACACGTGTCCGCGAGCCACACATTTAGAAGTTGCAATCAACCAAGTGGCTAAACGTGATGCAAAATCCTTCATTGGAATTAGATGTTCTGGTATTTTGGTCCCCCTCAAACGGATGGATGGCAGAGGAATAGTCATCAGCCGATTAGCACCCCCTTCCTTGCCATAGGTAATCCTTCACAAGGGCTATATAGCTCGACTAAAGTGACGGAAAATTTCTTCATGCATTGAGTTGTTGGCAGATCTAGTCGAGGCACTACCGGAATAAAGCTCGACGCCGACAGCCTAATCTATGCCGACGGTGGCCGTAGGCATCGTCGGTGCTATCCCGACGGCCCTGGTTTAACCGTAGGCGTAGAAAAGCCGTCGGCGTCCCACCGCCTATCCCGACGGTGGCCGTAGGCACCGAAAAACCGTCGGCGTATCTACAACTATCCCGACGGCCCCTGTCGGCATAAACGGGCCGTCGGCATAGAAATGACCTAGACAGCCTGGGAACGAACGGCGAGCTGACGACGTTAGAGCTACGCCGACGGCTTTGACGGCGGCCGTCGGCGTAGCTATGCCGACGGTTAAACCGTCGGCGTAGCCATTGCCCACGTCATCGATCCGCGACACGCACCACGTCATCGATCCGAGTCGCGTCTGTTGGGCGTCGCTGGTTCATATCTACGCCGACGGCCAAACCGTCGGCAAAGAATTTTATATGTTTTCTGATTTTTTTTCCTGTTTTTAAGTTTTTATTATTTTCCTAAATTAATTTTTGATTAACTTAAATGAGCCTTATGTAAACATAAACATACATAAATTATATATCGATTTGGTGTAGAATTTTCCATAGATTATGAATATGTGGTTTGTATTTGTTTTCGAGTATGTTAGTAATGTGACCTCATGTTCTTTTGCATATAGGTCCCTATACTTTACTGAAATCACAAAAATATGATAATTACGTCTATTTTGACAAGTTTTATATGTTTTTTTACAAGAATCTTGAAAGTGCTAGATCCGCCGGTTAACTATGGCAGGGTTTGACGGGACGGGGGACTTTGGGGGGGTAGTTATGCCGCGAGGTCTTGCGCTGGACCCTCTTACGTACACGTCCCGAAATGTGGTCGAGGCTCCGTAGCGTGCCCCCCAACACGGAATAAAGCTCGATGCCGTCACACGAAGGATGGAAAACGACCACGTCGGGTAGACACGGAGGGAATCTTGCGGTGGGTTGGGCCCGGACCTTGATCCGAAGTGTACCAATGGGCTGGCCTATCACAGCCAGGTGGAATGTCCCTCGGTCAAACCCCGTCCGGTGAAAGTCAAAGGGGTAGATCCACCGGTCAACTGTGCCATGGTTTGATGGGACGGGGGACTTTTGGGGGGTAGCTATGCCGCGAGGTCTTGCGCTGGGCCCTCTGACACGTCCCGAAATGTGGTGGCGGGTGCAAGCACCCCGCACGCGGCTCCGTAGCGTGACCCCCCTCACGGATGTCGCTGCCGCCGTCACACAAAGGGTGGAAACGGCCACGTCGGGTAGACACGGAGGGAATCTTGCGGTGGGTTGGGCCCGGACCTTGAAACGAAGTGTACCTATGGGCTCGCCTATCATAGCTAGGTGGAAATGTCCTTCGGTCAAACCCCGTCCGGTGAAAGTCAAAGGGGTAGATCCGTCCGGTCAACAGTGTCAGGGTTAGACGGGACGGGGGACCTGGAGGGGGGCTATGTCGCGAGGTCTTGCGCTAGGCCCTCTTACGCGTGTGGAAGAGTGGTTACAAGTGTACGCACTCGGCACGCGGCTCCGTAGCGTGCCCCCCATCACGGACGTCGCTGCCGCCGTCACACGGAGGGTGGAAACGGCCACGTCAGGTAGAAACGGAGGGAATCTTGCGGTGGGTTGGGCCCGGACCTTGATCCGAAGTGTACCTATGGGCTGGCCTATCACAGCCAGGTGGAAATGTCCCTCGGTCAAACCCCGTCCGGTGAAAGTCAAAGGGGTAGATCCGCCGGTCAACTGTGCCATGGTTTGATGGGACGGGGGACTTTTGGGGGGTAGCTATGCCGCGAGGTCTTGCGCTGGGTCCTCTGACACGTCCCGAAATGTGGTGGCGGGTGCAAGCACCCCGCACGCGGCTCCGTAGCGTGACCCCCCTCACGGAAGTCGCTGCCGCCGTCACACAAAGGGTGGAAACGGCCACTTCGGGTAGACACGGAGGGAATCTTGCGGTGGGTTGGGCCCGGACCTTGATCCGAAGTGTACCTATGGGCTCGCCTATCACAGCCAGGTGGAAATGTCCTTCGGTCAAATCCTGTCCGGTGAAAGTCAAAGGGGTAGATCCGTCCGGTCAACAGTGTCAGGGTTAGACGGGACGGGGGACCTAGAGGGGGGCTATGCCGCGAGGTCTTGCGCCAGGCCCTCTTACGCGTGTGGAAGAGTGGTTACAAGTGTAAGCACCCGGCACGCGGCTCCGTAGCGTGCCCCCCATCACGGACGTCGCTGCCGCCGTCACACGGAGGGTGGAAACGGCCACGTCAGGTAGACACGGAGGGAATCTTGCGGTGGGTTGGTCCCGGACCTTGATCTGAAGTGTACCTATGGGCTGGCCTATCACAGCCAGGTGGAAATGTCCCTCGGTCAAACCCCGTCTGGTGAAAGTCAAAGGGGTAGATCGGCCGGTCAACTATGCCATGGTTTGATGGGACGGGGGACTTTTGGGGGGTAGCTATGCCGCAAGGTCTTGCGCTGGGCCCTCTGACACGTCCCAAAATGTGGTGGCGGGTGCAAGCACCCCGCACGCGGCTCCGTAGCATGACCCCCCTCACGGACGTCCCTGCCGCCATCACACAAAGGGTGGAAACGGCCACGTCGGGTAGACACGGAGGGAATCTTGCGGTGGTTTGGGCCCGGACCTTGATCCGAAGTGTACCTATGGGCTCGCCTATCACAGCCAGGTGGAAATGTCCTTCGGTCAAACCCCGTCCGGTGAAAGTCAAAGGGGTAGATCCGTCCGGTCAACAGTGTCAAGGTTAGACAGGACGGGGGACCTGGAGGGGGGCTATGCGCGAGGTCTTGCGCCAGGCCCTCTTACGCGTGTGGAAGAGTGGTGACAAGTGTAAGCACCCGGCACGCGGCTCCGAAGCGTGCCCCCCATCACGGACGTCGCTACCGCCGTCACACGGAGGGTGGAAACGGCCACGTCAGGTAGACACGGAGGAAATCTTGCGGTGGGTTGGGCCCGGACCTTGATCCGAAGTGTACCTATGGGCTGGCCTATCACAGCCAGGTGGAAATGTCCATCGGTCAAACCCCGTCCGGTGAAAGTCAAAGGGGTAGATCCGCCAGTCAACTATGCCATGGTTTGATGGGACGGGGGACTTTTGGGGGGTAGCTATGCCGCGAGGTCTTGCGGTGGGCCCTCTGACACGTCCCAAAATGTGGTGGCGGGTGCAAGCACCCCGCACGCGGCTCCGTAACGTGACCCCCCTCACGGACATCCCTGCCGCCGTCACACAAAGGGTGGAAACGGCCACGTCAGGTCGACGCGGAGGGAATCTTGCGGTGGGTTGGGCCCGGACCTTGATCCGAAGTGTACCTATGGGCTGGCATATCACAGCCAGGTGGAAATGTCCCTCGGTCAAACCCCGTCCGGTGAAAGTCAAAGGGGTAGATCCGCCGGTCAACAGTGCCATGGTTTGACGGGACGGGGGACCTGGAGGGGGGCTATGCCGCGAGATCTTGCGGTGGGCCCACTGACACGTCCCGAAATGTGGTGGCGGGTGCAAGCACCCCGCACGCGGCTCCGGGGTGTGGCCCCCCTCACGGACGTCGATGCCGCCGCCGCACGGAGGGTGGAAACGGTCACGTTAGGTCGACGCGGAGGGAATCTTGCGGTGGGTTGGGCCCGGACTTTGATCCGAAGTGTACCTATGGCGTGCCTATCACAGCCAGGTGAAAATGTCCATCGGTCATACACCGTCTGGTGAAAGTCAAAGGGGTAGATCCGTCCGGTCAACAGTGCGAGGGTTAGACGGGACGGGGGTACTTGGGGGATAGCTAAGCCGCCACGTCTTGCGATGGGCAAGCACCCGGCACGGGGCTCCTACACGTCACACCCGGGGCGAAAGACCCGGCGGCATAGCTACCCCCCAAACTACACCCGTCCCGTCTAACCCTACGAGAGTTGACCGGGCGGTAAATTGGCCCAAGAGACACGCGTGGTGTATCTATGTGTGTTTATGTATAGATAAGACACAATTTAATTAATGGAATTTTTTTAAGAAAAAAGTATATATAAAAAAATTATTAAAAAAAAATTGAACGTAGATACGCCGACGGTTAAGCCGTCGGCATATCCCCCTGCCACGTCATCGATCCGTGGCGCAGTGGGCCCGAAGATATGCCGACGGCATAACCGTCAGCATAGACCCCCCCTTATCTGGTCGGGCAGCCTCCCTCCTCCACTCATCCCCTATCCCCACTCCTCCCGACCCGACCCCACGCCGCCGCCCCACCCTAGCCCCGCCCCTCCCCGCGCCGCCACCCCGCACCGCCCCAGCCCCGCCCCTCCCCGCACCGCTGCCCCAGCCCCGCCCCTCCCCGCGCCGCCGCCCCGCCCCGCGCCGCCGCCCCGCACCGCCCCAGCCCCGCCCCTCCCCGCGCCGCCGCCCCAGCCCCGCCCCTCCCCGCGCCGCCGCCCCGCACCGCCCCAGCCCCGCCCAGCGCCGGCCGCCCCTTTCACGTCCAGCCCTGCCCAACGCCGCCTCGCCCCAGCCACGCGCCGTCCCGCACCGGCCACGTCTAGCCCCGCCCAGCGCCGCCTCGCCCCGACCACGTCCCGCCCCACCCCGCGCCGGCCACGCCCCGCATACGTGAGCTCCTCTCTGCCTCATCTTTTTTTTGATGGATGGATGAATGATGATGATAATTGATGATGTTAGATGTTAGATGGTGATTGATGATGATGATTTATTGATGATGATTGATGATGTTGTTAGATGGATGAATGATGATGTTGTTAGATGGATGAATGATGATGTTGCTGTTAATTTTAACATGCTAAAAATGTTAATGAATGATGAATGATGATGATGCTACTGTTGCTAGATGGATGTAGATAGTCTTGATAAAAATAGATAGTGAGAAAAAATAGTATTTGAGAAAAAAACGTTTGGCTAAAAAATGTTAACTTGCTAAAAAACGCACGGAGGGGGGAAACAATAATGAAGATGTTGATGGTCTTGCTAAAAAAATAGATATTTGATGTGATGATCTAAATTGTTTTGTCGGTAAAATTTGCAGGCTTTGTGGTGTTGCATCTCTTTGGAGTCATCGTCGTCGAAGTTGTTGGTCTGTGATCCCGCCGCTGTTCGACTACTTCCTCTACAGCCGAGGGTGAGCTACATATCCAACACCTCCTCCTACTCTCTTTTAATCATGTCACTAGATTTAATAATCACGTCAAGTCGCGTAACCTAGGTGTCTCCCGTACGAAAGGGTTGCATCGATAAATATGCATTCAATTGCATATTTATCACCGCAACTCTTTCGGATTGTCCAGCGTTTTCCACGGACAGCCCGAGGATGTGTAGATTGGGTACGTTCTCCATGCTCTACCTCGTTCCGAGACAGGATTTTTGTGGCACCCCGATAGAGGGCCGACGCACGCCAGACCCCAGGATAAGACCTGGCGCACGCCAAAGACATGATACATCAATTCCAGGTACAAAATGGCTTTATTAATATAATGGAGTGTTACAATACTGTTGCTTACAACAATATTCCATAACTCCAAGGCTAACTAAATGGCAGCAGGGGTCTTGGTTCAGGGGCAACGACATCTCTGGCTGGGCTCCATAAAGCACAGGACTGGCTTGGTTACGCTCTAGCACGACAGATCTTCTCCTGCAACTGGCCACGTGCAAGGCCAGGTGAGTACTTTGAATGTACTCGCAAGACAACCAAATACATAGCATCCAAACAAACAGATGACAAAGCAAGCCCTATGCTATGCATGAATTAATACTAAACAGGGCATGAATGCTAACAAGGCAAGCATGGATCAAGCATGGCATATCAAGGATCAGGCATGGCATATCAAGGATCAGGCATATAAGCTACCTAACATGGCAATGATTACGTTAAGAACTTAGAGTACTTACTGTACCGAATACCAACTTACTCTCTTCCGGGTTGTCACACAACCCTCGTAATACTCATGATGCAACCTGAACTGACTCAGATCCAAACCTGTGGTCATCCGACCACTCATCATATAGCCATCCCTTGGCTAACATATCTTATACCCGACATCATCTGATGTCTACCCAAGATGAGTTCCTCTATCATTACTAACACTGCTATGGTTGACCATCTACTGAGGTCTGGACGGGCTGTCCAATACCGTGGACTCGGCTATTCGAATAGATTTGACACTCTGCAGAGGTTGCGCACTTTTCCCACACCATGAAGCACCTGGCCCTGGCCTCGAGATCCGACTCGGGTGAACCAGCGTTGCTTCAACAAAACCTGCCTGACTCGTGACTCTTTCATCGTACCACCGGCACTCTTCTTGCCCCGGAGGTCAGCCTTGGGTAGCCCCTGTGTCCTCCTGACACCTGTGTCCTCATGACACCTGCCACCTCCGTGGCCAAACTCTGTAGACCCAAACAAGGCCTTCTGTCCCAAACCAGGACGTGCGCACAAAACTCAACAACAACTGGGCTTACAAGGTTATCGCCGCTTACCTGATCAGGGTAGCACGCCGCGCATAACCTTCCCTCTTTGGTGGCACCGGTGAAAGATCACGCATGTCAGACCCGGTTAGGGCCGTCCCATACCGGCAAATGTGGTTGCACGAGTATGCCCGGACAGGTGACTCAAGATCAACCAACTAGGTTGCATTAACTCAACTCCTCATACCCACATACTGCCGGATGAAACCCACAATAATCATAGACAGTAATCTCTTATTCCAACTCAACCTATCGACAATTCATAGCAAGATCATAGTACCGATAGTAATGGCATGAGATCAACCACAGTGCGATCATGACTATGTCACTAGCAATATTCTCATTAGCATGGCAACATTAAAATAAGGCACTGCAGTAGATGAAAAGTAATACTAGTATCTATACCGATGTTACCACCGGTGAATGCAAATGCAGACTAATAGGCGATGCAGATAAACACACAGAGTGCAAGCAAAGTCATCACGCAAGTCCGGAGCTCATGGAAGAGGTTGGCTTGCCTGAGGGTCGACGAATACGCCAGGAGGAAGCACGATCACCTCGCTGAAGAAATCGCCGGAAAGGGTTCTCTCTCAGAGGCTCGATCGGAGGGCAAGGGCAAAATGGTTATTTCCACTGTCTGAACACATAGTGAAAATAGTACCATTGGAACGGGCTCGAAGAGACGAAAACGTGGGCGCTGGTTTTACCTGATTCCGAGCTACGGTCGCGGAGAAACGGACGTTCGTTCGTTAGGTGGTGAAATGGACAGAATAGTGTCCATTTTAACTCTAACGGGTGAACGTTCATAAAATAACCACTTCGGCCGTCGGCTGAGAAAATGAAAGCGCACTTTGCGAGATACACTTTTGGTAAACCGAAAGCGCACTTTCGTGAATACGCTTTCACTTATTGCACCGGCCCCGGCCAACAGAGGCTGACAGGCGGGGCCCGTCTTATCTCTCTCTCTCTCTCCTCCTGGCTCGTCTCCTTCCTCCCCGATACAAAACAGAGGAGCGGCGGGGCGCTCGGCCGGCGACGGCGCCGCGGCCTCCGGCAACCTCTGGCCGAGGTGAGGGCACCGGGGAGCGCGGGAATAGGCGCCGCCTTCACCTGGCCTGCTCGCGAGCGCCGGGGAGGGACCGAGCAGCGGCTCCTCGCGGTGCCAGAGGACCGGCAATGGCCGCACGCGGGCGCCTCGGCCACGGCACTCCGGCGCCAAGTGGAGGAGCTGGGCAGGTCCGCCAGACTCCGGGGATGAACTGGAGCACCAGAGGGACGGCGAGGGAGGCCTAAGACCGGAGATGACCGGGGGCGCGACGGTGGGGCTTCGGCCATGGGAGGAGGGGGAACTTGGGGAGCTCAAATGGGAGGGGGCTGGGGCTGCTCGACGTCGGGAGGGGCTCGGCACTCGCTTAAATAGCCGCGGGGAAGGCTCGGGAAGGAGGGGGGCGACGTCCGGAGCTTCGGGATGGCGACCGAAGCTTCGGGACGACGACAGAGGTGGCTAGGAGCTTCGGGACAAGGGGGAGAGAACTCCAGAGGGTTCACGCACACGCTGGGGATCACTACGACACTACTGGACACGCTGGAGCCAGCTGGAGACGAGCTCCCGTCAACTCCAATGCACAGAGCACCAATTTGGCATGCTCTGCCCGTGGTCACCGCGTGGCCACGGCGATGCCACGACGCACTCGATGCCAAACAATGTCTAGGCTATTCACCGTCCTATCCCGAGTTGACTAAAGCAGCTGAATGACCTGAGAGAGGCCTGAGGTGACTGCACCATGGTCAAATAGTTGCTAACAGCAACCTGTTTGTGCTGTGGTGTGGCCACCACAGCGCTCCTCTTGGCCTGATCTTTGGCATGGGTCAATCAACTACTAAGGTCACCCACTTGGCAAAATCTCAGCTAAAACAATCAACTCTAGATAGCACTTCCTTTGAAACTTGGCAGTCTGACCAGAAATAAAGAAGATGATTGTGGGGGCAAATGGCTAGATGACAATGGTCCAAACTTGGAGGAGATCAATTATTTCGGCATATGGAGTCACTGTAAAAGTTTCATACCATTTGCATAAATATAAATGGTACTTCCTTCACAATTCTCCAATCTGGGCAGAAACTTGAATAATTTCCTGAGGAAGATTGGCTAGATGGAATGGGCTAAATTTTGGAGTAAAAGGGTAATTTATCATAATGAATCACCCGGCAAAATTTTAGCCCAAGAAGATCAAGGAATCTAGCACCTCCTTTGCAAACTGGAAATCTGGACAGAATTTGCAAATGGAAGTGGGCTCAAAATTTGAATTGGGGAACTGGAGATTTTGATGGAAATGGAGAATATATGGATATTAGAAGCGCCACAAATTATTTGGGATTTTTCCTAGCTACCAAAATGGTAGTTCCTTTGGAAAGGCCCCAAATTGAAATATTGGCTTTAAATAGGAAAAGGCAATTTCCCCTATTTAATTATAGCCAATATTTTTATGAGAGCTCAACATAACCACAAGGAATATCTCCACAAGTTTTCATGACCTCTGGAGATGGATAGACATTTTCCTGGATTTAATTCCTCAGAATGGCAGAAAGAGGAATTAATTCTAGAGGGAAAATATTGCATAGGACTTAGCAATATTTTTGCACATCAAGGGTTTAGGGATGAAGGAGGATCTCTAGAAATTTTGGAAGGGTCAACAGAGCAAGGGAAATGACAGCTCCTTTGTAAACACAAAGGCAGGATTCCCGGTTCCAATATTTCGGAACTAGGGTTTGAATGGGATTCGGGGTTTACTGACGGAGGGCTTGGCTGGCACAAGAACATGGGAAAAGCACTGAGAGGCTGAGGAATGATTGGATTCACCTGGTCACTTGCTAAATTCCAGAGGAAAAAATTCGGGAGAGAAAAGCTAGGAAGGAATAACAGCACAAAAATCGATAACCCGATTTTTGGGGTGTTACAATTTCGGCGGCGCCTCCCTGTTGTTCTCTGGAGCACATTCTCTCGGCTATTTGCCGAGACGTGTATCTGGAGAACAGCGGGGAGGTGCTGCCGAAATTTTGTCTCGGAACGGGGTAGAGCATGGAGAACGTACTCAATCTACACATCCTCGGGTGGGATTAGGACCCTCTTTACCTATTAGAGATGTAGGTGGATTCAGTGCCGTTTCTCGTCAACCCGGTAAAAAATAAAAATTGTATGTGATTAATTTTAATGAATCCATAATTTTGTTGTGTGGCTCGTGATAAAGCAGAGGATGACAGATAATCAGTGGATGTACAATGGTTTTATCCGTCGGAATCAAGTGACAACAGAGTGGGTCGAGAAAACCGATGTGTTCTTAAAGGAGATATTCCGTCCTCCAATGATAATTAACCCAGAATGCCCCTGTGCAAAATGTGAAAGACGTCACCGTAGAGCTCAGGGAGAAATGACTTTGCACCTTCGCACGTTTGGATATATGGAAGACTTTAACATGCCCATAAACTATGCCGAGCGGGACCGTGGTAGAGAGGAGGTGATGCGACAACGCATCGGTGGTTATGAGGACGATGGGGTTAGAAACATGCTAGATGATGTCTTTGCTACCGAGACGACACATACAACACCTTCAGAGAATGAACCGGTGGAGCCGGAGGCAATCGCAAAGGCCTTCTTGGAGGTCTTGGCCTCGTCAAAGAAACCTCTTTATGCGGGTGCCAAAATTTCTCAGTTGGATGCCATCTCGCAACTGATGGCAGTCAAGGCTAAGTACGGCTGCACCCAAGCTTGCTTCGAAGCATTTCTGGGAGTGTGGGCTAACAGCCTTCCCGAGGGTCATGAACTGCCGAAAAGCATGTACGCTACGAAGAAAATCATGAAGGCACTATCTATGAAATATGAGAAAATAGATGTGTGTCCGAAGAATTGCCTTTTGTTTAGGCACGAGTATGCCGGTGACAAGTACTGTAGGGAGTGCGGTTCCTCTCGGTACCTTGAGGTGGTCGATGAGCATGGTGAGAAGAAGCAACTAGACATCCCCGTAAAGATTCTTCGGTATCTCCATTTCATAGAAAGACTGCAGCGCCTTTTCATCACGGAGGAGTCTGCCAAAATGATGAAGTGGCACAAGGTAGGGAAAATGTACGATAAAAAAATCGTACATCCATCGCAAGCTAAAGCATGGAAGTCATTCGATAAAGAGTACCCCGAGGAAGCAGCCGAGGCAGGGAATATCAGGATTGCGATAATAGGTGACGGGTTGAATCCATATGGTATGTCGTCCAATCCATACAGCTGCTGGCCCGTGTTTGTTATTCCGCTCAATCTCCCTCCCGGTGTCGTAATGCAATGCAAGACCATGTTCTTGTCGCTGATCATTCCGGGGCCTGATTACCCGGGAAAGAATTTGGGAGTGTTTATGCAGCCGCTGGTGGATGATTTGCTCCATTGTTGGTAGTTCCCGAGGTTGACATACGACCGACATCTGCAAAAAAAAATCTTGATGAAAGTTTGGTTGATGTATTGCATGCATGACTTTCCCGGCTATGCCCTATTTTGCGGATGGTGTACAAGTGGGAAGATGCCATGCCCAGTGTGCATGCATGCTCTACGTTTTATTTGGCTGCAGAAGGGTGGCAAGTGTGTAGCCTTTGACATGCATCGACAGTTCCTCCCTGCAGACCATCTAGACAGGGAAGACAAGAAGAACTTCATGAAAGGCCGGGTTGTCCATGAAGTAAACGAGATTCCAACGTTTTCTGGGGCAGATGTTCTTGCTCGGCTAAAAGCTCTCAAGCCTAAAGGCAAAGACAAAGGCAAAGGCAAAGGCAAAGGCAAAGGCAAAGGCAAAGGCAAAGGGGAAAGTGAAGGCGAAGGCCCAGGCAAATGCAAAGGCAAAGGCAAAGCGAAACACTTTGAGGGATATGGTGAGACGCACAACTGGACTCACATTACCCCGTTCACGAAGCTTCCCTATTTCAAGGACCTCAAACTTCCTTATAACATCGATGTGATGCACACCGAAAAGAATGTCGCAGAGTCCCTTTTTTCCACGATCCTCAACATTCCTGATAAGACAAAGGATAACGTTAAAGCTAGAGCCGATCAACAGAAAATTTGTGATAGACCACGGCTAAACATGCGGCCTCCAACAGACGGTCGAAGAAACTGGTTCAAACCAGATGCTGACTTCGTCCTTAAACCACCAGAAAAGAAGGAAGCACTTATGTGGCTCAAACACATTGTGAAGTTCACTGATGGTTATGCATCAAATATAATTAAGGGGGTCAATCTTTCAACGGGCAAAGTGACCGGGCTCAAGAGTCATGACTATCATGTATGGATTGAGCGGATAATGCCGGTGATGGTTCGAGGCTATGTCCCCGAGTGTGTCTGGCGAGTGCTTGCGGAGCTAAGCCATTTCTTTCGCACGATATGTGCTAAAGAAGTATGTCCCGAGGTGATTAAACAATTGCATAAGAAGGCACCGGACTTGATATGCAAGCTAGAGAAGATCTTCCCGCCAGGCTTCTTTACTCCGATGACACATCTCATTTTGGACCTCGCGGAGGAGGTATTGTTGGGGGGCCCTGTGCAGAATCGTTGGCAGTACGGCCCTGAGAGACAGAACAAGCATCTCACAAAGAAATGTGGAAACAAAGCTAAGATTGAAGCTTCCATAGCTGAAGCAGTTATCCTAGAGGAGGTGTCAGACCTCAGGACATCGTACTACCCAGACCACGTTCCCACTCTGCATAATAAGGTGTCTCGATACAATATAGAAGAGCCCAAGTATAAACCCAAGCTCGATCTATTCAACGGGCAATGTGGCCGGGCTGGGGGTTCGAAACCTTATAACATGCCAGAACAAGAGTGGGAGGACATCATGTTCTATGTCTTGCACAACATCAAGGAAGTCGAGGAACAGTGGATGAGGTAATACCGCTACACCATTCCTTTATGCAATTCGTTGAGGATGAGTCTCGTTCTAACACCGATTTTCTTCTTTTAGTCAATTCCTACATGAGGAGTGGACGGGAATGATTCCTCCTACTAAAGCGGAGGCACTTACTAATTTACGGAACGGTGCCTCTGGCAGGAAAAAATTTGTTGCTTGGTTCATGGATAAAGTAATTTTTCACATTCCCCTAGTTCAACTTCCTAGTTCAACATTTATTAGTTGATGGAACTAATGCACCCATCAATTTCAATTAAACTTGTAGGGAAAAGATCCGAACACCTCTATGGATGACGAATTGAGATGGGTTTCCATGGGTTTTAACGCTCGGGTCATGAAATGTGAAAAGTATGATGTGAATGGGTATCGCTTCCATACAGAGGATCACCAGAACAGCCGGCCTGATCCCAAAACTATAAACACAGGAGTGTACACCCCAGGAGAAAATGAAGTTGAGTACTACGGAAGGGTAGGAAAAATATACGAGCTGTCATTCGATCTTGGGGCCTAGGACCTAAATCTAGCTGTGTTCAAATGCCGATGGTTCGACCCATATGAGGGGTTGAGACATACGCCTTCCCTTGGTTTGGTCGAAGTTAAACCATCCACCGTTTATGCAGGAGCTGATCTTTTTATTGCGGCTACCCAGGCCACACAAGTTTATTATCTGCCCTACCCATGCCAGAAAGAGTACCTAAAGGGTTGGGAAGTTGTGTTCAAGGTGGCGCCACATGGTAAACTACCGGACCCGGACGATGACGATTACTTCTACATTAACCCCATGACATACGAGGGAGTGTTCTATCAAGAGCAACTTGATGATGTTGATGTGGTTCGATACAATGACGCTGATACCTTGGGTGATGTTGATGTGGATCCAAACGATGACGATGCATGGAATGATGGCGAGACCATTGTGAATGACCAAGACATACTTATGCTAGAGAAATTAAATGAATACGCTGAACACGAGGAAGAGCCAGCACCTACGTCAGACAACGAAGATGATATGCGTGATAGTGACGATGAGACCGGTCGAGGAAACGATTACAACAGTGATGATTCGTATGGGTTCTAGCAGATGTATGTTCCATGTCTTATTTGTATGTTCTATTAATATGTCTTTTTTTATATGGTTTATTATTATGAATGCACTTTTTTATTCATTTTGATTATGTCTACTCCTTCATTATTAATACACTAACTTTTTATTCTCTTTTCAATGCAGGTTCGCTAAGTATGGGAAAGGGCAAGGCCGATGGTACTGGTTTGCTAAGCAAACTCGCCGCAAAGGTTAGTCGGAGTGGTCGACCCCGTAATGTCCCCTCCCGACTACTTGACGATGAGTTCTCACAGGGAGGTCGAGGGAGAGGTGCCCCTAGAGGAGGACGTGGTGGGGGGAGAGGCCCAGGGGGACGGTCTCGGGGCCAGAAACTGCGCTCTGTGACCGACATAGGAGGGTCGTCTTCACGACCCTTCTCTAGTGAGGTAACCTCTGAGGAGGAGCAGGAGGTTGGGGAGGAGGAGGAGGAGGAGCAGGAGGTTAGGGAGGAGGAGGAGGAGCAGGAGGTTAGGGAGGAGGATGAGGATGGTGGCGAGGAGGGGGATGGTGGCGAGGAGGGGGTGGTGGCGAGGAGGGGGATGGTGGCGAGGAGGGGTATGGTGGCGAGGAGGGGGGTGGCAAGCAGAAGGGTTGGCTGCGTGGTGGTGCGCGACTCCCAAAAGCTCCTGATACCGAGGAGATGAAGTGGCTCATTAAGCCCAAGGGGAAAAGGTAAGTGCCCCTTAATAATATTTTAAACACATAGCATCATTTTGATTGTACACATGCTAATATTTTCATTCTTTTGCAGTAGCTGGGAATATCCTCAAGGTGCCCGTGTTCCAAACGGCATCCTCACTATCCTGTTGAAGAAGCTTTGGCCGGGGATGTTCGCTCCGGACCGAGACAACGAGGAGCACAAGATTTTGGCCACGTGCTGGGAGCACTACGAAGCGGCCTTCCACCCAACCCATGTGACGGCCGCTAAGGCCGTGATATCAAAGTTTTGGGTAAGTTCTCTTGAGAAGCACAATTCTTGAGTTACTTTCATAGTTTATCATCAAATCGTTTTACTCATGGCTTGTTCCATTCTAGTTTCATGAATGACTGTAGAAATTCTATAGAGTTCTTGAGGAGGACAAGGCCGAGGTTGATGAGTTCTTGCTGTGGGCTGCGAGGAAGCAGGCCCGTCAGTTGCACTACTAGGGAAAACCTTATAGACAGAATCTTACCAGTAGCGCGGTCTAAAATAAGGCGCTACTGCTACTTATCAGTAGCGCGCTACAAAAGAACGCGCTACTGATACCCGCATAGCAGTAGCGCATCAGGAGGAAACAACGCTACTACTACAATTGCCACGACCTTGCCGCCAGACTAGGTATAGCAGTAGCGCCTGTTTTATAAACGCGCTATTGCTATGTCGTTTAGCAGCAGCGCTTTATTCCAAAGAGCGCTACTGCTAAAGCCTATCTTCTCCAACTCCTCCAACCGGTCGCCCCTCACTCTCCCCTCTCCACTCCACTCTCACTCTCCCCCGCACCCCCCGTCGTCCGCCGCCGCCGCCGTTCCCCGACCACCGTCGTCGCCCGCCGCCGCCGACGCTCCTGGTCCTCCTCCACTGAGGTAGTCCCTCCATCCCTCCTCCTCCCTCCTCCCTCCTCCTCCTCTCTCCTCCCACCGCCCTCCTCCCCCTCCGCAACCCTCCCTCCTCCTCCGGCCCCCCCTCCTCCCTCCTCCTCCGGCCAAGCCCACCGCCGGCAGCCCTCCTCCCACTGCCCTCCTCCCCCTCCTCCTCTCTCCTCCCTCCTCCCACCCCTTCCTCATTCCTCCTCCTCCCTCCTCCCACCGCCCTCCTCTCTCCTCCCTCCTCCCACCCCCTCCTCCCTCCATCTCTCCTAAACCCTAAACTGTTTTTTACTGTTCTTGTATAATGTAGTTTTTTTACTGTTTTTTATAAGTGTTTAATAGAAATAGTTTATTTATAGTAAGTGCTTAATAGACCTTTGTTATGCACTAGGGGAAGAAGGAGTAGCGACCATCATCGATGGTCGAAAAATCGGTGAGGGAGTGTCCACCATATATGAGAGAAGAAGAATGCCGACTGTTGTCGTGGGGGTCGCTTCTCCTTCTTCTCCTTGTGCTACATATTTGTTATGCACTAGGGGAAGGAGGAGTGGCGACCATCATCGACGGTCGAAAAATCGTCGCGGAAAAAAGGAAAAGAAAAGAAAAGAAAAAGAAAAGAAAAGAAAAGGAAGAGAAAATAAAGGAAAAGACAATAGAAGAAACAAACAGGAAAACCGCGCCACTCATCTCACTCTCCCCCGCACCCCCCGTCGTCCGCCGCCGCCGCCGTTCCCCGACTACCATCGTTGATGTCATTGATGTCGATGATGATGCATTCTGAATATAGAGGATGTCTTGGTGTTCTTGTTTGCAATGTACCTCCGAGTGGCCTATGTTTTGCCGGAATGTTGATTCGTTTCCGTTCCGGCAAATTTCAGGCGCTCGATATGTCCTGTTTTAAGCAAAGGTCATGCCGAATTTTTTTCATGAATTTTAGCATAATATTAGATGTTTATTAATTTAAGCAAAGGCATTTTTTCTATGTCATTGCTAGATATATGGAACGGGTTGACTTTAGGTCTGCTAAGTGTTTATTAATTTTGTTTTCATAATTAAGCATTTGTTCTCGACGTCGACGATGCCTGGCCCGCATCCTCGTCGTCGACTCGGCGGAGGAGGCCTGCTTGATTATAGGGGCCATGTCCGGGACTGGGCTCCGCCGGGCTGGTACTGGGAGGTGCTACCTTCCGGGGCGCGCAGCTTGGTGAGGAGGCAGCCCGTCGTCGAAACGGACCTTCTTTGGTGGCGGTCTCGTGGGCCAGTGACGGTGTGGAGGCTTTCGTCCCCCGCGGAGGTGGTACGTCACCGTGTCAGCGAGGAGGACAAGCACGTCCGTCGCTACATGGTTGCGTTGGAGGGCAGGTTCGACAATACCTGGCAGGTTCTTCAGAGATCTCACTGGAGCTATGATCCTGTGATGGTTCCTTCTCTTTGGGTGTCCACCGCCCGCGCCGATACCCGTCGTTCGCTACGGTTCTAACTGTATTAGTGATGTTATATGTATGATACTATTCGAGATGTATTAGTGATAATATTCGACGATGTACGAACGCAAGAGATGATTTAGTTTTGCTTATTGAATGCATGCTAATTTGAATACTAATTTGTTTTATGATTTAGTTTTGCTTATTGAATGCACATCTGTTTCAACTATGAACATAGGAAATGTCTGACGACGATAGCGAAAGGAAATTCGGTATGTGCCAATACTGCGAAGACAAGCGCGGTCTGTGCAACAGGCCTCACCTAGAAGATGGTAGGCGATTCAGCATCATGCTGGATGAGAACTTCGAACTGGATACAGTAAGTCACAACGACAAGTCTTTTTTCGTAATTAAGCATGACTTCTGCTTCTTTTGCTTCAACTTATAATTTTAATTTTTTACAATTCTACTAGCGTATCCCTTGCCATGCAAGACATTATGTCTTGGATAAGATTGGTTTCTCAGATATGTGAGGTATGGAGGTAAAGAGAGTTCACTTGAGGACCGAGCATGGCTATGCTTTTTCCGTAAAATTATACAATGCAGAGAACTACTCCTATTTTGAATGCTCAAATTGGAGAGCACTATGCAAGGCGTATGCATTTGAGCCTAATATGCTTATCACCTTTGATATTCGTCCTGAAGATGAATATGAAGGTAATATCGACATCTGGGTGGATGTGCAGACGCTTCCAGTTCTACCTCTATGTGAGTTTCTCGACCATATTTATTAAGTAAATTATATTGTTTATTTGAAAATAGTTGACAACTAATTTCTATTGACAGCTTATTTCCATTCAAGTAAACATGTCCGGCTCTTGGTAGACAACACCTACTACTGTCCCGGGGCTGAACTAAACTGCGAGGAGATAAGTCATTATGTTTCATGGCTTGAGGATCTTGATCTTGTCAAGACAAATTATTTTCCTGGACTTCGAGATATTAGTACTCAATACGTGCGACCACTAGTGTGCGTATTGAACTACGGTCACATCTATCTAGGAAAGATGGTAAGATTTTTACTATTTGTCCTCAGTGCATCTTTTGCATACATTATTTTTTAAGCTAAACTTCATTGCTAAGTATGTTACTACGATGTTCTTCAATAGGGACTCCCGATGAGTGTTGTGCCTCGTTGGATCGAGCATAAAGGTCACATGAGAATGATTAGCTTACGGCCAAGACATCCTACAATGCACATGAGTGCATTCTGCATTTCTGAAAGCGAGCAAGTCTTAATAGTCAAAGACTGGAGCAAGATTGTGGAGGATCGCAGAGAAGTACTAGGGGGCAGCAATCAGAAGCGCAACCCACATTTAGAAGACAGGTTCATCTGCATGCTCCAATATGATGAAGCAGGAGTGCTACACATGTTTTATGCTATTTTACCTGAGAGAGCAGTAAAAGTGATTAGCTAGCTAGTGTTGGTGGTAATGACTATGATGATTAAATAGCTAGTGTTGGTGGTGATGACTATGATGATTAAATAGCTATTGTTGGTGGTAATGACTATAATGATTATTATTAGCTAGTGTTGGTGGTGATGAGATAGCTACACTTTTGATCACTTTTGGTGGTGATGACTATAATGATTATTATTAGCTAGCTAAAGTTGAATTAGTAGGATCGTCGTCCTAATTCAACTTTTGATCACTTTTGATTCATCCAAATGAATCTAATCCATGTGGATGGATCAAAAGTGACCATAAGTTGAATTGGTACTGTATCAAAATTTGTATAACGGCGTATAAATACAATAAAATTAAAAAAAATGAAAAACAGAATACTAGTAGCGCGGTTTTGGAAGGACGCTACTAATAGTTAGCTTAGCAGCAGCGCTGGTAATTATACACGCTACCGCTATACGTCTTAGCAGCAGCGCGTGTAACCAGCGCTACTGCTAAGCTATAGCTGTAGCGCCTTACTAGTAGCGCAGGCACCCGCGCTACTAGTAGGCGTCAAACCCGCGCTACTACTAGGCTTTTCCCTAGTAGTGTTGCAGTACGAGGTGCGCTGGGTGGCCATCTCGCATTATTATCACGAGGTATGTAACGAGAAGGTGACCAAGGATGACGTGAAGGAGCATAACCTTACCTTGACTAAGGAGCAGTACATGTTGGTAAGTATAACAGACTTTTCATTACGACGTTTGTGGTAAATTTCATTGTTTCGTGGTCAAATGCCATTATGCTTCTTATGTAGGTGCGTCCTGATTGGTGCTTTGGAAAGAATGATGGATGGGAGGGATTGGTGGATCTGTGGGTCGGCGAGGACGCAGAGTTTGCTGCCAAGAGCAAGATAAACAAGGCTAATCGAGATACCGACGGAACACACCGTCAGGGGAACCGAAACCACTGGCGCCACAAGAAACTTCAGGTATATCTATGTACATGAAACATTCTTGATCTTCTCTTTACCGTATGTTATTATGTATGACTAACCTCTATTTGGCGGTGCAGGAGGAGAAATTGAAGCGGCCGCTCTCAGACATCGAGTTGTGGAGGCTCGCCCGTGTGCGGCCTAATCCCAAGGCCGGCGAGAGTGAGTACTACGGCCATACCGGGGAGAACCTGACGTCATACACGAAGGAGTTTCAGAAGTGGAATCCTGGCACATCAGACCCCTTGTCTGTGGATACCGACGAGAGGGCCGCCGTCAGCATAGGGCCGAAGAGTCATGGTCGGCATCCGATTCTGGATTCTGTGATCACCCCTTCTGTCTCCTACAGGCGGATCCGCGCTACCGACCCAAGGCCGAGCCAGCGCCCGCGCCCCAGTGCGTCCTCTACACTGTCACTCCAAGCCCAGCAGAACTCTGTAAGTATTTTCCCTCTTATGTTCTTTCTTTAGACCTTTATTTTCCGCATTGCTATGTTTTATGAGTTCCATCATGTCATATTTGTAGGCCTACATGGACTTCGTATGTCAGCAACTCTTCGACTGGAACGAGAGAGTTGCAGCAGCCACTCAGTACAACAGCCGCATGACGCAGCTTGTGGTTGCGTCTATGGCAACCGGGCAGATTCCTACACTGCCACCACCACCACCACCTCTTGGACCACAACCAGTGCCACCTACGTTTGAACAATTCCTGGCAGAACACTATGGCACTCCGGTTAGTACATCACCAAACTATTCAACCACAACTTACCGTTTATTCAATACAATCATATATTGACCTCCCATCTCTTTTCAAACATGCAGGGAACCGGTGGATCATCCGCCGGTGGTGGTGCTACTTATGGTTCCACTCCTGAGTCACAAAGCCCAGTCACTCCGGTCTGGCGAGGCGGTGGCGGTGGAGGTGGCGGTAGCGCTAGCGCTAGCGGTGGCGGTGGTGGTAGCGCTAGCGGTGACGACCTCGGCTTTGGCTACCTCGGCTTTGGTGGTGGAAGTGATGGCGCTTAAACCTTTGGCGGTGGAAGTGATGGCGCTTAAGCCTTTGGCGGTGATGATGTTGTTGGCTTTGTCGAACTTGTCATTATGTTGAACTATGCCTATGTTGAACTTGTCATTATGTTGAACTATGCCTATGTTGAACTATGTTGCCTACCTTGAACTTGTCATGCTGTGTATGCTGTGCATTTGCTGTATATGTTGTGTATATGCTGTGTATTTGAACCAAATAATTTAGAAAAAAATTCTATGGTACCTATCCCGACGGCATAACCGTCGGCATAGATGGCACGAGGCACCAGGTTTCGCCACGTGGCAGCTCCTGGCAGCTCCTGGTGACCCTCTACGCCAACGGTTATGCCGTCGGGATAGGTTTCTCTATATGCCGAGGGGCTAGCCGTCGGCGTAGTGGGCCACGTGGCCGCTGTGCGCAGCTCCTGGTGACCTTCTACGCCGACGGTTAGGCCGTCGGGATACAGAGAAAACTATGCCGACGGCATAACCGTCGGCGTAGAAGGTCACCGGGAGCTGCGTGGAGCGGCCACGTGGCGACGCCTGAATGGACGGCTTCGCCGTCAACGGCCGTCAGTCCCAATTCGTTGCCGAGGGGGTATCTACGCCGACGGCTACACGGAAGCCGTCGGGGTACATGCCTATGCCGACGGTTTTTGTATGCCGACGACCGCCCGGGGGTACGCCGACGTTCGAGTTGCCGACGGAGGTACGCCGACGGCCACCGTCGGCGTAGCCGTATGCCGACGGCTTTTGGGCCTATGCCGACGGCCTTAGGCCGTCGGGATAGGTGGTTATTCTGGTAGTGAGGGAGACCTCTGCCGGCCACCTGACGCCCACGGGAGTGACCTCCCCATGAACAGCAGCTGGAGTGATTGGTGGAAGAACGGACGCACAGTTAGCAGCCGGGGTTGCCGAAGCAGCATGGCTCGTAGGGGTTCGCGGGGTGGCTCTGCGAGGTGTCACATGTGGCGCCGTCGATGGGGACGCGGGGTAGCGTGGTCATGGCGACGTCGCCGGGATCATGTGGCGGCTCACCGGGGTCACACCGGATGGCATGCCTAGCTCGCCGGGGGTCGCCAGGCAGCGTTGCTGCACCTCGTTGGGTTACTCTCGAGGAGTGTTGGCGAACTGGATGCAGATGGAGAGGTGGTGGGTATTAGATCGACTCGTCAGTTGCAGATGGTGGAAGGGGAATTGAATGCACGATCTGTTTGCGGTGGAAGTGGAACCGGACATGCGGAGCGATGGCTTCCGCTGAATCAGGGAAAGAGGGGTCCTAATGGTGGTAACCGAAAGCTGATGTGGACGTTCTGTACTTTGGTGGGTCCCTCATGTAGGCCGGTAAAAACACTGATGTGGCTGGGCCGCTGATGTGGATAGCTTGCATGTTTAGATAAATAGGTTTGTGGGGGTGAACTTCTTAAGTATATAGGATTTTTGGGGTTGTACATGTTTTATGTAATTTTTTTGAAGTTGTGAAAAATATTTACGTATTAGTTGGTTTGATGTGTGGGGATACAATGAAGTGCATTTTTTTATCAGATATGCTACTCCTATGGACAGACTTTACGAAAACATGCTTACAGATGGATGTGTCAATTTGTGGTCAAAGATTAGGGAAAAATTGGGCCAACGGTGCAAATCGGGGAAGTCATTGGTGGGACAATGTTTGGTATGACCAATCCGTAGCGAATCGTTCATGAGTTTATCATTTTCCTTTTTTTATTGTGGTGTTTGGGTGGATATTTTTGACCATGTGATTGGAGGACGCCTTTTAATTATTACCAAAAAAATGAGAAAGTTACTTACGTTGTTGGACACGTGTGTTATGCCGGTGCTAAATGTGTCATGGGCGACACTTTCGTTTTGCCACCCATTCATCGAGAGATCCCACCATGAAGCCAGGGTGAATGACCCAATCAATTATGTATCCAATCTAAATTGAAGAGTTGAATGAGGGGCTTTAAAACGGGATAGATTAACGAAGTTAGAGATTTAATTGCCACAACAAAGGATTGACGGAGTCAAAATCAAGGATTGACGGAAGAAGCTTTAAAATTAGGAAGCATAGTGTATTAAAAAATGAATGAGAGAGCTCATTGTGAAATTGTTGAGTTGAATGAGTGGCTTTAAAACGGGATAGCTTAACGAATTTAGAGATTTCATTGCCACAACAAAGGATTGACGGAGTCTAAATCAAGGATTGACGGGAGAAGCTTTAAAATTAGGGAGCATAGTGTATTAAAAAATGAATGAGAGAGCTCATTGTGAAATTGTTGACTCGGTCAAAATTGGATGACCCAACTCCAAATTAAAACCTCAATTGATTGTGAGGCCTTTAAAAATAGGGAGCTTAGTGTTTAAAGGATTAAAATAATTGAGTGAAAAATTGTTGACCCGGTCAAAATTGATGACCCAATTCCAAATTGGAGACCTCAATTGAATGAGAGGCCTCCAATTCTAGGAGGATTAGTGATATAGTATGTAAATTTGGAAATGTAAAACTAGATGTTGTCTAATTTACATCACCAAAAAATGCTTTTTACATCTTAAAAAAGACCCAACTCCAACAGATGATGTAAAACTGTGATGTAAATGGGCAACTCTAATAGGTGATGTAAAACTAGAGATGCAAAATCGTCCAGCCGCCGCGCGGCCGTTGTACAGCCGCTATTCAACAGCCACACAAATTCAAATAAAACATCAGATAATCAAATAAAAAATTGCACATGTCCACAATATCAAATTATTACATAGTTCATAAAATCCAAAACATCAAATACATCATACATACAATATAGTTTTGCACAATTGAAAGCACATTTGCTCCCTTGGTGGTTTTGGTAATTAATAACAACATATATGTCATTGAACTAATGTTTCCACTAAGCATATTTCAGGAAAAGTTCAATGATAGGATTGGCAAAAGGATTGTGGAGATTGTGGAGATACCCCAAGATGCAAGGAAATGGATTGGAAAAGCTTCAAGCAAGAGGACTCTACATTTTACTTTGTGAGAAATCACTTTGAGTCCATAGGAAAGCCAATACTATTAAAAGGGGGTAAGGTACTATTGGTGAACAAAATGCTCATACGTGCACAAGTGATAGTCACCAAAAACACCCACAAGCTCTTCCACAAAAGTCTGTCCAAAGCCAAACATTCAAAATCGGTGCAACCAACAACTCCCACTCGGTGCCACCGATTCCGAGACTCAGACAGACCCATGCCAAATCCTAGCACATCGGTGCAACCGATTCTGATTCGGTGCCACCGAGTTTGGGTTGCCAACTTTCTGTTACCTCGATTCACAAAATCGGTACCACCGAGTTTGTTGGATCGGCGTCACCGAGTTTGCGCAATCTGACCGTTGGTCACCTGATCGGTACCACCAAGTTTTATATATCGGTCTCACCGAGATTCGAAAGTTGCTACCTTTGGAGCAACTCAGTACCACCGAGATTCACACATCGGTGTCACTGAGTTGGTCACTTAAGGTGTAACGGTTGGATTTTTGGAGATGCCTATATATACCCCTCCACCACCACCTACTCGAAAGAGAAGCACTCAGAACTATTCCATACTTGCCCCATCTGATTTTCTGAGAGAGAGCCACCTACTCATGTGTTGAGATCATGCCATTCCATTCCATCCATATGAATCTTGATCTCTAGCCTCCCCAAGTTGCTTTCCACCAAATCAATCTCTTCCACCAAGCCAAATCTGTGAGAGAGTGATTGTGTGTTGAGGAGTCTATCATCTTGAAGCACAAGAGCAAGGAGTTCATCGACATTGCCGAGCCTATTACCTTTTGAAGGGTGGTGCCTCCTAGATTGGTTAGGTGTCGCTTGGGAGCCTCCTACTTCGTGTTGTGGAGTGAACCAAGAAGTTTGTACGGGCAAGGAGATCGCCTACTTCGTGAAGATCTACCCATAGTGAGGCTAGTCCTTCGTGGACGGAAGCCGTTATGAAATAGTCAAGGTTGCTACTTCGTGGACCCTTATGGGTGGAGCCCTCCGTGGACTCTCGCGACCGTTACCCTCCGTGGGTTGAAGACTCGATAAACGTGGACGTACGATAGCACCACCTATCGGAACCATGGGAAAAATTATCGTGTCTACAAATTGCGTTTGATCTTCCTACCCTTCCTTTACTACTCATGCTTGTCTTTACTTTCCGCTGCTATACTCTTAGACATGCATGTGTAGGGTGTACTTGACTTGCTATGAATGCTAAAATCTGCCAACTCTTAAAATTGGGAAAAAGTAGATTTTTATTTGGTCAAGTAGTCTAATCACCCCCCCCCCTCTAGACATACTTTCGGTCGGAAGAGCGACCGTCGGTCGGAAGAGCCACCGTCGGTCGGGCGGAGTGGCGCGTCTCCACTAACTCCGGCGGGGGTCTAGGCTTGGAAGAAGTCTACCCCATCGTAGACCTCGCAGGGAAAGGTGTTTAGACCAGCCGCAGCCACCGGAGAAGCTTCGATTCATCGGCGGCCGAAACTCAATAAGTGGCTCCGGGCGGCGTGCCGGTGAGGCAGGCGGCGGGGGACGGGGGAGGCGAAGTCGTGGCGGGCACGGCGGCCGTCGAGCGGTGGGAGGCGGTGTCGAATTGAAGAGGATTTGATCGGTGGCGGAGTCGGGCGGCGGCGGCCGGTCGCTCGGAAGGGAAGGGAAGTGGTGGTTGGGCGGTTGGCATGCGGATGCAATTTTACATCTCCTGGAGTTGGAGATGCAAATTTGCACCGCAAAGTTATATAGGATACATCTCCCGGAGGTGGTGATGTAATTTTTTTACATCTACATCATCTGTTGGAGCAGCGTTTTTGCGCTTCAGAAATGCAAAAGGTAGTTATTTTTGCATCTACGTCATTTATTGGAGAAGCTCTGACACTATCCTGCAATTGCGCGAATCTCTAGGAACAGAAAGGGCCATGGAAGGTAGAGATAAAGGGTACCGGGGGCTCGTCCTACACTACAACTTTCCGGTGGATGTTTCACAATTCCTGCCTCAGTTGATGGTCCTCCTTTACAATTTAGGCTCATCTCAATCATGTGCCCATGTGTGTGCTAGCTATCGATGCAACAGGTATATCTCATGAACATTTGATGCGTTCTCCTCCAACGAAACACAATGTTTCTGTTCATTGCTACTACTTCCTAGGAAAGAGATCAATAACTAAATGTGCAAGTCAAATGGTCACATGATTCTCAAGTGTGCTCACATGATACATATAGGCCCCCTTTGTTTTGTTTGGGCTACAGATTCTTAAGAATCAGCTGTGGCTTGGATTGTGAGAATCAGCTGCAGCTACACATTCTGAGAATGAGAAGCTAGCCGTTTGTTTGCCCTCCTTTAGGAAAAGCAGAAGCGCTATGCAATGTCTGTAACACCCCCGAATGCATCAATGATCAAATATAGAACTTGCAGAACTGACCACATTGATTGAACGATTCAGAAATATTTTGATTCAAACATCTATACACATTCTGACTGGGAGCATACACACATGATTTGAGCTCCGGCCAAGGGGGCCACCGACGCAGGTGGAGCACAAGGGGGCCGCCGGCGCAGGTGCTAGGGACGGAGGCGGGACGGATCTGCGGTGGCCGGGGTCGGAGGGGACCGTATCCACACGCCTTGCCGACGACGGGGACGGCGACGGGACCGGCGACGGGGCCGGCGAAGGTGGCGGCGGGCGAACCCTAGAGAGTCAGTGCCTCTGTTCCTTCGGGCTCTGTTCGTGTGCAGTCCCGTGCGAGCGAAAAGAGAGGACGTGGTGGAGGAGTTGGGCTTGGGACGCGGTGGCATTTGCCTCGTAATAACGGGGAGACGTTGGCCCAAATTTACAAGGGGGTAAGTTGCAGCTCGGGAATCAGCAAAATCGCTGATTCCAGCTTTCGGGTGTGTTCAGTGTATTTTGGAGAATCAGATTCTGGACAGCTGATGTAGAATCTGTCTGTTTGTTTGTAAATCCGATTTTGACTGGGCTAGAATCCAGGAATCACTATCCGTAGCCCAAACAAAGGCCACCATAATACAAATGAAAGTGGCCGAGCGTGAACCAAGTTGAAGGAATGGCCAAAAAGGCTAGGGAGATTAGAGAAGTCAGAAGGTTAGCATTAGGGCAACCTTATCCTTGCAATATTTGTCATGCAACTGGGGAGCAGGACTCTCCTTTGCCCCGCCGACGCATCGCCAGTGCAAATGATGTGATAAATGTTTCCTGGATGGCTTGCTCACACCTATCTCATGATTCTGTATGCAAGTCCTATATATACCTTCTTCCCTAGGATAACGAAATAAGTGAGTGGGATATGAATACTAATTCATGTATCTCTTTATCCAGCTTCAATCATTTGAAATACTGGAGGAAAACAAAAATATCATGGTAACATTTACTTACTTAAATCTTATTGACTCGTGATGTTGAAGCTAGTGTGATCAGTGGTTTCAACTACTATCCTCTTAGATACTCACATCTAAAAGCTTTTCTGAATTCTAGATCCCAACGCCCCTGTCTCTAGTGTGTCGATCTCGAAAATGGATGATTCCAAAGGTTACTAGATATCATTTCCCATTGCATACTTACAGATTCATGTTTTGCCATCATGTCTAAAGCTTGCACAATATTTTGCAGGATTGGCAATTCTGCGACGTTATTTGGGTGGCAAAGCATGAGACATGATGCTCTCAGTGTGGTGCAACGTAATCAATCATGGAATGATCTTCATGTAGCTCCATCCTCGTGTATCCCTTTATCTTGTTCAGATTGTTTTTATAGGAGGAAAACAGGGCGAATACCGCCGGGAAATGGAAAACAAATCGTGTTTGCTTCAAATAATGTACAAGGTTGTGTCATGATTATTATTGGCTTTGACGAACTTAGATTTTTTTTCTTGTTCAGATATATTTGTAATGTGGTTGTATTATCTCCTTCACCATTCCCCCAAACTTGGTACAAGTTGGGGTACTCTGTCGATAGAAAAAGATGCTAAGGAAGATGGTAGCATGTTAGGTAATTAATTAACCAGCTTAGAGAGATGTGTTCTTATCTTCAGTTGTCTAAACTTTGGAGCAATGATGTGTGTAAATTTCACATTGAGCATGTGTGTAAGTTTCAACCGCGCTCACCATCGGTTAGCCAATCGCCTGACAAAGACATTACAGTAGTTTCCTTTGAATGACAGTTGCATGCAGTGGACGTTCCGGCAAATCTGTTTTTCCATTCATAATTCCGGACTCAGTTGATGGTCCTCCTACAGTTTAGGCTAATCTCAATCCTGTTTCCCTCAGTTGATACAATGTGTGAACATTTGTTGCGTTCTCCTCCAACCAAACACAATGTTTCTATTCACTCTGTTTATAGCCATACTTCCTAGGAAAGGGGTCGATAACTAAACATGCATGCAAGTTAAATGGTCACATGCATGATTCTCCAGTGTACTCACGTGGTCCAAATGAAGTGATAAATGTTTCCTGGATGGCTTGCTCACACCTATCACATGATTCTGCAGCGCACTTTGTTTTCATAACTAGAGATGTATGGGAGTCCTATATATATACCTTCTGCCGTAGGATACCGAATTAAGTGAGTGGGATATGCATACTAATTTGTTTATCTCTTTATCCAACTTCAAATCGTCTGAAATATTGGAGGAAAACAAAAATACCATGGTAACGTTTACTGACTGTAAATCTGTATTGGCTCATGATATTGAAAATAGTGTTGTCGTGGTTCCAACTACTGTTCTCTTAGATACTCACATTGAAAAGCTTTTCTGAATCCCAGATCCACTGCCGGCGTCGTTTGGGGGGCGATTTCGAGAGTGGATTGTTCCGAAGGTTAACGACTATCCTTTCCCATTGTCTACTTACAGTTTCATGTTTTGCCATCATATCTCAAGCTTCCACAATATTTTTCAGGAATAGAAACCCTCCAACATTATTTGGGTCACAAAGCGTGGGACATGATATTCTCAATGTTGTGCCACAAATTCAAGCCTGTAATTATCCTCTTTCCTCACTTGCATTTACACTAGCATTGCACTTGAAGTTCTAAGGGCACGCACGCACACGATGCAAAGTGCAAGCAAATGAGTCTGAAAATAGAGGAGAGCGGTGAGGATTTTCTTACAACTCACTCTCTCAAATGGGAAGTATGCTTCATTGAAAATTAGCTGCACAATAGGCACTCATGTGAACATTTGTGTTCTCAAATGCAAAAGACAATTTTTTCTAATAAATAATTAGATGGGTATAATGGGAAGGCAAAAACGTCACTAGTACATAACAGGGCATTGGTCCAGGCCGGGCCAGCCCATTAGTCCTGGTTCAGTCACGAACCGGGACCAATGGGGGCAACGGTCCCGGTTCGTGAGGCCAGGGGGCAGCCGGGCCTCGTGGGGCATTGGTCCCGGTTCGTCTGGACCCTTTGGTCCCGGTTCCAGACACGAACCGGGACCAATGGGGGTCGCTCCTGGCCCACAACTATTGGTCCCGGTTCGTGGCTGGAACCGGGACCAAAGGGGGTCCTTTAGTCCCGGTTCCAGCCACGAACCGGGACCAATGAGATGCCTATATATACCCCCCCGCCAGCGAGCAGAGCACTCCACACTGCTCTGTTTTTCTGGCCGGCGAGGGGAGAGCTTTGTGGTGCTCTAGCTCACCTCCTATGCACATGAGGTGTTCGATGAAATGCCCGAGCCACACTTAAGCTTTCTCCTCTCGAAGCTCCTTGTCCAAGCTCCATTTTTCTCAAGATTTGTTTAGGTTTGGCGGTCTGTCCTGTCCCGTCCCCGTCCTCACCGCCGTCGATCGCCCGCGTCCATCTCGGCGCCGGCACCACCGTGGTTAGCCTCTTCTTCTTATCTTCTTTCTAAAAGAAAAAAGTTCTTACTTGTATCACGTTTACTTCCAGCCTCCCTCAAGACTGAAAAGTGAGAATCGCTCGCATCTCTCCCCCGAGCCGTTCCCGCGAGCGACCTCGGGGGCAACCCTAGCCGCCTCCTTCCCGTCCCCTCCTCCTGGCCTGACTCGCCCGCCGCCGCCGCGACGTGCCGCCGGGCAAAGCACGGCTGGGGTGGGTGACGGCGGGGAGTCTCTCTCCCTCGGCGTGGCCGTCTACTGGCGCGGCCGGGACAACACGGCGCGCGGGGGCGTCGGGTGGCCGCGGGCCCGGCGGCGCGGCGCTGGGAGCGCGGGACGGCGGCAGCGCGGCCTGGTGGCGGCGCACAGGCGCCCTGGGCCTAGACGGTGCGCGGCGGCTGCGGTGGGCCCTTTTCTTCAGCTGGTGGCGCGTGGGGTGGCCCGGGCCAGATCCGGCCGGATCCGGCACCGGCGGGTCGTCCTTCGGCGGGGGCTGTCACTACTAGGAGAAAGCCTATAGATAGGATTTTAGCAGTAGCGCTGGAAAGAGGGAAAGCGCTATTGCTAAGTAGTAGTAGCGCGGGAAACCTACCAGCGCTACAAGTAGACAAGTAGCAGTAGCGCCGGCTACCAAACAAGCGCTACTGATAAGTGGTCCCGTTGCCAGTGCCAGTGGCTACCTGTAGTTGTAGCGGCTGTCCAAAACGGGCGCTACTACTATTGCCGTAGCAGTAGCGTGTGTCTGTGGACCACCGCTACCGCTATGGCTGTACGTTGCCAGCAGGTGGGCCCTGATTAGCAGCAGCGCTGGGTTTCCGACCAGCGCTAATGCTATGATGCTTAGCAGTAGCGAATTTATGTTCCAGCGCTATTGTTTCTCGTCCCAGCAACCTACCACTGTCTCCCTCTCTCCCCATTCAACCCCCTCTCCCTCTCATCAGTCCCTCTCCCCCGACCGCCGCCGTCGCCATCGCCTCTCGACGCCGCCACCGTCGCGCCCCCTCCCTCGCCGTCTCCACCGAACGCCGCCGTCGCCATCGCCTCTCGACGCTGCCACCGTCGCGCCCCCTCCCTCGCCGTCTCCCCCGACCGCCGCCGTCGCCATCGCCTCTCGATGCCGCCACCGTCGCGCCCCCTCCCTCGCCGTCTCCTACCCCCGAGCCCCGACCCGTACGCCACCACCGTCGCCCCCTCCCTCACCGTCGCGCCCCCTCCCTCCACAGGTAGCCCCTACTCCCTCCTTCCTCCCTCTTCACTCTCCCCTCACTCCCTTGACACCCCTCTCGCATCCGGCCGTTTTGTAATATTAGGGGGGTTAGGTTGATTCTAGAGTTAATTAGGTTGATTCTAGGGTTAGCACTAGTACAAAACAGGGCATCGGTCCACCCCTGAGAAGCCCATTAGTCCCGGTTCACTCACGAACCGGGACCCATGGGGGCATCGGTCCCGGTTCGTGAGGCCAGGGCGCCGGCCGGGCCTCATGGGCCATTGGTCCCAGTTCGTCTGACCCCTTTTGTCCCGGTTCTAGACACGAACCGGGACCAATGCGCCTCGCTCCTGGCCCACAACCATTGGTCCCGGTTTGTGGCTGGAACCGGGACTAAAGGTGACCCCTTTTGTCCCGGTTCCAGCCACGAACCGGGACCAATGCGCCTCGCTCCTGGCCCACAACCATTGGTCCCGGTTTGTGGATGGAACCGGGACCAATGGTTGGCCTATATATAGCCCCCGCCCGCGAGCAGAGCAATGCATTGCTCTGTTTTTTTGCCCGGCCGTGGGAGAGCTTTTGTGGTGCTCTAGCTCACCTCCTATGCACATGAGGTGTTCGATGAAATGCCCGAGCCACACTTAAGCTTTCTCCTCTCGAAGCTCCTTGTCCAAGATCCATTTTCCTCAAGATTTGTCTAGGTTTGGCGGTCCGTCCTGTCCCGTCCCCGTCCTCACCGCCGTCGATCGCCCGCGCCCATCTCGGCGCCGGCAACACCGTGGTTAGCCTCTTCTTCTTATCTTCTTTCTAAAAGAAAAAAGTTCTTACTTGTGTGTTTTAATTAGATGCTCTAGAGAGTTATATGTTGTTCAATAATAAGAACTATATAACGCACGCAGATGAACCGGCAATGGATGTACGGTGACCGACGCACCTCCGAGTATATTAAGGGCCTGCATAATTTTCTCGAAGCGGCTGAGGCAAACAAGCAGAATGGTTTTATGCATTGTCCATGTACTGTCTGTGAGAATACGAAGGCTTTCTCCAACTCTAAAACCCTTCACTTCCACCTGCTTGAGAAGGGTTTTATGCCACACTATAATGTTTGGACCAAGCACGGAGAAAGAGGGGTTATGATGGAAGACAACGAAGAAGAAGAGGATGATGACAACTACCCGCCCCCTGAATACGGTGATGCTGCAATGGGGGAAGCTGAAGATCAAGAGGAACTAGACGATGTGCCCGATGATGATCTTCGCCGGGTCATTGTTGATGCACAGAGAGAATGCGAAAGTGAAAGGGAGAAGTTGAAGTTCGATCGCATGTTAGAGGATCACAAAAAAGGGTTGTACCCAAATTGCGAAGATGACAACAGAAAGCTCGGTACCACACTGGAATTGCTGCAATGGAAGGCAGACAATGGTGTATCTGACAAGGGATTTAGTTCGCTGCTGAAAATAATGAAGAAGAAGCTTCCAAAGGATAACGAATTGCCCGGCAGTACGTACGAAGTAAAGAAGGTTCTATGCCCTCTAGGATTGGAGGTGCAGAAGATACATGCATGCCCTAATGACTGCATCCTCTACCGCGGTGAGTACGAGGATTTGAGCGCATGCCCGGTATGCGGTGCATTGCGGTATAAGATCAGACGAGATGACCCTGGTGATGTTGAGGGCGAGCGCCCCAGGAAGAGGGTTCCTGCCAAGGTGATGTGGTATGCTCCTATAATACCACGGCTGAAACGTCTGTTCAGAAACAAAGAGCATGCCAAGTTGATGCGATGGCACAAAGAAGACCGTAAGAAAGACGGGAAGTTGAGAGCACCCGCTGACGGGTCGCAGTGGAGAAAAATCGAGAGAAGGTGGGGGTACTTTGCAGGTGACACAAGGAACGTATGGTTTGGTTTAAGTGCAGATGGCATTAATCCTTTTGGGGAGCAGAGCAGCAATCATAGCACCTGGCCCGTGACTCTATGTATCTATAACCTTCCTCCTTGGTTGTGCATGAAGCGGAAGTTCATTATGATGCCAGTGCTCATCCAAGGCCCTAAGCAACCCGGCAATGACATTGATGTGTACCTAAGGCTATTAGTTGAAGAACTTTTACAGCTGTGGAATGGAGAAGGTGTACGTGTGTGGGATGAGCACAAACAGGAGGAATTTGACCTACATGCGTTGCTGTTTGTAACCATCAACGATTGGCCTGCTCTCAGTAACCTTTCAGGACAGACAAACAAGGGATACCACGCATGCACACACTGTTTAGATGACACCGACAGTATATATTTGGACAAATGCAGGAAGAATGTGTACCTGGGGCATCGTCGATTTCTTCCGACCAACCATCAATGTCGAAAGAAAGGAAAGCATTTCAAAGGTGAGGCAGATCACCGGAAGAAGCCCGCCCTCCGTACTGGTGATCACATACTTGATAGGTCAATGATTTACAAGTAATCTTTGGAAAGGGTCTTGGCGGACTATCTGTTCCGACTGACGATGCGGGACGCGCACCCATGTGGAAGAAGAAATCTATATTTTGGGACCTACCCTATTGGAAAGACCTAGAGGTCCGCTCTGCAATCGACGTGATGCACGTGACGAAGAATCTTTGCGTGAACCTGCTAGGCTTCTTGGGAGTGTATGGGAAGACAAAAGATACACCGGAGGCATGGGAGGAACAGCAACGTGTGCATGAAAAAGACGGCATGCATCCAAAGCAGTATGAAGGTCCTGCCAGCTACGCTCTTACCAAAGAAGAGAAGGAAATCTTCTTTGAATGCCTGCTCAGTATGAAGGTCCCGTCTGGCTTCTCGTCGAATATAAAGGGAATAATAAATATGGCAGAGAGAAAGTTCCAGAACCTAAAGTCTCATGACTACCACGTTATTATGACGCAACTGCTTCCGGTTGCATTGAGGGGGCTTCTACCGGAAAACGTTCGATTAGCCATTGTGAAGCTATGTGCATTCCTCAATGCAATCTCTCAGAAGGTGATCGATCCAGAAATCCTGTCAAGGTTAAGGAGTGATTTGGTGCAATGTCTTGTTAGTTTCGAGCTGGTGTTCCCACCATCTTTCTTCAATATCATGACGCACGTCCTAGTTCATCTAGTCGACGAGATTGTCGTTCCGGGCCCTGTATTTCTACACAATATGTTCCCCTTTGAGAGGTTCATGGGAGTCTTAAAGAAATATTTTCGTAACCGCGCTAGGCCAGAAGCAAGCATCTCCATGGGCCATCAAACAGATGATGTCATTGGGTTTTGTGTTGACTTCATTCCTGACCTTAAGAAGATTGGTCTCCCTCAATCGCGGTATGAGGGGAGACTGACTGGAAAAGGCACGCTAGGAGCGGACTCAATAATATGTAGGGACGGGCATTCTTGGTCTCAAGCACACTACACAGTTCTACAGAATTCTACCTTGGTGACCCCGTATATCGATGAACACAAGAATATTCTGCGCTCCAAACACCCGGAGCAGTGTGACGACTGGATTACATATGAACACATCAGGACTTTCGGCAGTTGGTTGCAAACATGTCTCATGGGTGACAACACTGTTTCTGATGAGCTGTACTCGTTGGCCAGGGGACCATCTTCGACTGTATTGACTTACAAAGGGTACGAGATAAATGGGAATACATTTTAGACGATCGCCCAAGATCAAAAGAGCACTAACCAAAATAGCGGTGTCCGCTTTGATGCAGCAACCAAGAGGGGAAAGGACACATATTATGGTTACATAGTGGACATATGGGAACTTGACTATGGACATGATTTCAAGGTCCCTTTGTTTCAGTGCAAATGGGTCAATCTGTCAGGAGGCGGGGTACAGGTAGACCCACAGTACGGAATGACAACAGTGGATCTGAACAATCTTGGGTACACAGACGAACCATTCGTCCTAGCCAATGATGTGGCGCAGGTTTTCTATGTGAAGGACATGTCTACCAAACCGAGAAAAAGAAAAGATAAGGAAGCGAATACATCATACGATGAGCCAAAGCGCCACATAGTTCTTTCAGGAAAAAGAGACATTGTGGGATTGGAGGGCAAGACAGACATGTCTGAAGATTATGAAAAGTTTCATGAAATTCCTCCCTTCAAAGTCAAGGCTGACCCAAGCACCCTGTTAAACGATGAAGATTATCCATGGTTACGGCGCAATAAGCAAAGGACACAAGCGAAGAAAAAGTGAAGACTTTCTCTCCACAACTATATCATTGCAGTTACATGTGAAGAAATTAAATGAAATCCCTTTGTAACAGATGAGTTTTCGTCCGAAACCCTGATACTTCGAAAGAGATTGTCCATTTTGTACACGAAGTGCATCCAGTTTTTGCCGTAACCCTCTCAACTGTTTAGCACATGCTATGTGGGTGAAATGATGATACCATGCCAACTTTCAACCTTTTCAGAGTTCATTTGAAGTGCTTTTCAATTTCAGGGTCATTTAGCTCGAAGAATGAACTAATAGCAAAAAGAATGAACTAGAAAACCTTTATGAAACTCTAATAGCGAAAATAATGAACTAAAAATAATCAATTAAAAAATTCTGTTATGATCAACTAAAATAAAACTATAATATTCTTCAATACCAAGAAGAATCAACTAAAAAGCTTTTATAAAACTCTAATAGCAAAAGGAATCAACTAAAAATATTTTATAAACCTCTAGTATTTATGAAACTAAAATTATATAAAATTTATGCAACTAAAGTTATCAAAGTATTTTTTGTTCAAAACATTAATAGCAAAAAGAATCACTCAAAACTCTAAGTATTTAGTTGTAAGTAGAAACAAAAGAAAATAAATAAAGCAAAAAAAAACAAAAGAAAATAAATAAAGCAAAAAAAAGCAAAAAAAACAAAAGAAAATAAATAAAGCAAAAAAAAATAAAAGAAAATAAATAAAGCAAAAAAAATAAAAGAAAATAAATAAAGCAAAAAAAAAATGACGGCTACTGGGCCACCACGGCCTGCATACGACTAGAAACCCGCTAGTTGGGCCAGGATGCAGGCCCGCAGAAGGCCCAGTAGGCCCACGGCAGTGAGAGTTCGTTTAGGCCCGTAGGCCTGCTTTAGAGAGGAGCTCGAAACGGTGGCCGCAGCCGCGCTTATAAACCAGTGCGGGCGCTAGTCAACTAGCGAGGTGGGACTAAACTTCCACGCCCCGACGCCGTAGAGCCCTTTGGTCCCGGTTCGTGGCACCAACCGGGACCAATGCCCACCTTTGGTCCCGGTTGGTTCCACCAACCGGGACCAAAGGTCTCTGCTTCCCGCCCTTTGGGCTGACGAAAAGAGACCTTTGGTCCCGGTTGGTGGCACCAACCGGGACTAAAGGTGGGCATTGGTCCCGGTTGGTGGCACCAACCGGGACTAAAGGTCTCCCTATATAAGCGGGAGTTGGGAAAATTTGCCAGTTTCCCCCGACGACGCCGAGCACATCGACGCCGCCAGGCTACCCGAGCTCGCCGTCGACGCCCTCGCCGCCCTCTGCCCCGTCGACGCCGTCAGGCTGCTCCTCGTCGCCATCGCCGCCGAGCCCCCGCTGCCCCGACGCCCTCTGCCCCGACGCCGACGCCGCTCCCCGCGCCCCTGCTGCCCCGACGCCGCCCGCCGTGCCCCCCTGCCCCTGCCCCGACGCCGCCCCCAGTGAGCCCCCCCTTCCCCTGCGCCGCCGCCACTGCTCTGCTTGCCGCGCCGTGCCCCTGCTCTGCTTGCCGCGCCGCCGCCGCCACCGCCGCCCCGGCCGGATCTGCCTTTTTTTTCCTATGTATATGCAGTATGTATGTATGTATGTATGGATGCTGTATGTACGTATGTATATGCAGTATGTATGGATGGATGGATGATCCATAGAAAGTTTTTATATATGCATTGATACAATTTTATTTTTGTTCATAGATTTTTTTTTGTTCATAGATGTATGTTTTTTTTTGTTTATAGAAAGTTTTTATATATGAGCAATGATGATCCATAGAAAGTTTTTATATATGCATTGATATATGAGCAATGATGATCCATAGAAAGTTTTTATATATGCATTGATACAATTTTATTTTTGTTCATAGAATTTTTTTTGTTCATAGATGTATGCTTTTTTTTTATAGAAAGTTTTTGTCATGAGGGGGGACGTCGGACATGCATGAGAGAGAGGCGGTCCGCTCGTCGGACATGTCATGTGGATTTTTTTTGTTCATATAGAAAACTCCGGTAACTTCGACATGAGGGGGGGAGACGTCGATCAACCCCCTCCCGCCCCTACCCGTAAAAGTTAAAATGTTCATATATTCAAAATGAGTTAAAAGTTACTTACTCCCGGTCCGCTCGCCCGACCAACTCTCGAGGCCACCTGTACCCCCTCCCCGATAACTTCGACATGAGGGGGGACGTCGGACATGAGGGGTGAGCGTCGTTGTCGTCTACCCCCTCCCCGATATCTTCGACATGAGGAGGGACGTCGGACATGACATGAGGGGTGAGCGTCGTTGTCGTCTACCCCCTCCGGTAACATAGATTTATCAAGAATACCCCCATTATGAATGTGCACAAGTTGATCCAATTTTCTTCTGATCTCATCTATATATATATTCTTCTATATTTGCAGAAACTATGGATCAAAGAGACTTGGAACAAGAACAGTTGTTGGGGGAGATAATCCTCGCCGGAGGTGATGCTGTCTTGTCGTTTCTCAACGACACCGATGGAACAATGGAGGAGGAAGGACATGATCATGATGGCTCCGGTGACATGATCATGATGGCTCCGGAGGTGCTGACTAGCTAATTGATGCATTAATTGTTTTGGTATGTACATATATTAACTCTTCTTTCTTCTTTTATAGCCCTCCGGATCGAGCCAAACTTCGGTAACGAGACGAGGCCCGAAGAAGAGGTTGCGCAAGGATGAAAGGTTCACGATCACAGCACTCGCGGACGATGGCCTACCGATTGAACCCAAGCGGACCAAGGACGCATTTTCTGCTCAGTGCGGAGCTATTGTTAGGGACAACATCCCGATCAGCATCAAGCAATGGAATAAGCCTAAGGACGACGCCCCTGAAGGTGATTATGTCACCGATAGACAGAAAGATGATCTTTGGACCTTGCTGAAGGCAAATTTCACCCTACCGCCAGAGGAGGATCCGAATAAGCCCGTTATAGAGCCACTGGTCAAGGCGTGTGCTCTTAAGAAGATGGCAGATCTATTCAGGAGGTGGAAGAAGGAGTTGAAATCAAAGTTTGTCGACAAAGGTGAGACTCCAGAATTCATCGGCCGATTTGAGAAGATAAGAGATCACTGGCCCGCATTTGTGGCCTACAAGACATCAGACAAGAGTAAGAAAATGTCAGAGACAAACAAGAACAACGCTGCAAAGAAGCAGTATCACCATCACACGGGGTCAGGTGGCTACCTCAAAGCCCGGCCGTTGTGGGACAAAGCTGAGAATGACCTGATTGCTAAAGGGGTCGAATCAGAGACATTGAATTGGCCAGACCGTTCAAGGAATTGGTTCTTCGGGGTTGGGGGAACTTTGGACCCTGAAACAGGGAAGTGCCGTTGGACGGACGAGCAACTTGCAATACCCGTCACGAAGCTTCAGAAGTATATCACCGCAGCGTAGGAAGGGACGTTCATTCCCGACAGAGAGAAGGACGAGCTGACTGAGGCCCTAGGGAATGCTGAGCACCCTGGACGAACACGAGGCACACCAGGCTCCGTTCCGTGGAAGTTTGGGTTTCCCGACGCAGGCGGTTACAGAAGCCGGGAGAGAAAGAGGAAAGCGGAGCTGAGCGACATGCAGAAGATGAGTGCAAGACTACAAAAGCTAGAGGAAGCTGAGAGCCAGCGAGCTGCCGGCCAACTATCTCAGCGGCACGAAGCTACCCCAGAAGCTACCCCGCCATCTCAGCGGAGAAGCAGCGTGGCTTCCACGGAGCCCGTTCAGACTGACTTCACGGAGCCTATCTACCCCGTGGATACTATCACGGAGGCTCAAAATTGCGAGCTTATGACGAAATGCCATAACCTCACTTTCAAGGCGGCTCTCGGCTCTGTTGCACCTCCTCAACCCAACGGAACTTTTCACTGCTTTCCGATTCCACATGGCTATGCTGTTGTGATGGTGGATGAAGTAATGGAGGGATTTGAGGAGCTCGAGCTTTACCACTCTACAGGTGAAGGGGAGAATCAGCTGGTTCGTGCTCTGAGGAGTACATGTCTATGGCAGAAGGAGTACATCAAGCTTCCAAACTGGACGCCTCCGCCTCCTCCTCCTCCTCCTCCGGCGAGTCAGGGCACTCCGCCTCCTCCTCCTCCTCCTCCTCCGGCGAGTGATCAGGGCAGTCCGCCTCCTTCTCCGGCTCCTCCGACGCGTGAGGGCACTCCGCCTCCTCCTTCGCCTACTCCGGCGCGTCGGAGCACTCCGCCTCCTTCTCCGCCTCGTCAGCAATGACGGAAGAGAGACGCCGCCGCTCCGGCGGCTAGCAGTACAAGCAGAGGCGGGAGGCAATTCAGATACGGTCCATCTCTCAAGCCTGTGGAAAAGTTACCATATGAGAGGACCGAGCAGGAAAACGAGGACATATGTCGTGCCCAAGTGAGGGACCATTTTGCAAAGAAAACTCCACCTCCGAAGGAGAAGCTAGATCCGGTGAAAGTGAAGCGCACTATCGATGCCCTGAAGCGACCACCACCGCCTCCGCCGGATTCCAACTATGTCCGCATTCTTAAAAAGACATATGAAGAAGCGCGGCGTTCGGGAAGTACTTCCAGTGATGCAAGGTTAGCAGAACGAAGAAGTGGGAAAACAATTCCCCAGCTCGGCGAACAGGAGAAGAAATCGCGCCCCCCGCTCAAGGTGTCTAGCGATATCGTCGCTAATCATCCGGGGATGGTGCCTGGTACCAATCCTGGTGATTACTTGGGGGATGATGTAATTTTTCAAACGGCTGAGGTAACAAAAGAAGAATATAAATACGTGCACGGGAAGCCTCTCGTCAAACCTGATCATTCTCCTCTAACAACGATGATGTACAAATTGCATGAGTGGTACATGAAAACCTGCAGGGAGTCTGGGAGAGACACTATGTATATGGCAGTGAAACCAGAGCACGAATTCATTGGACTTCCCGTGATGCCTATTGAATTTGTGGAGTTATTTCAGTTATACAATCAACTGGCCCTCGACAAACAACTCATGACTTCCTACTGTCTGTAAGTATTACTTCTATAGTTAAGTCTCTAGCTCAGCTCGTTCATTGCATGTATATATAATTATCCTCACTATATTATGCAGATTAAAGATCTTCGAATGCAAAAAAGTAGGAATCTTCGACGTTGGGTTCATTAGCCCAGATGCCGTAAATGAATGGACGGTACAAAACTCAATCAAAGAGACCGAGGAGAACTTGCTACAGTCGTTCCTTATACATCAAAACAAAAGGGAAATACTCTTTCCTTACAACTTCAAGTGAGTATTGCTGTCTTCTCTGTATACTCAGTTTCGCTTACTCGAGGTTAAGTAATGTAATTGATGAGTTATATATGCGTGCGCAGTTTCCACTTTATTCTGCTATCCATTAAGCTTGACGGGGCATTAGTAACTGTCTTAGACTCGAGACGTAAAGATCCCGAGAATTATGCGGACATGACTGCAATGCTCAAGAAGTAAGTTCAGTCAATACCGGGACCATATCGGCATGCAACTTTCGTTAATTTCCTGATATCAAGTAATCATTTTCTTTGCCTGGCAGGGTTTGGAAGAAGTTCACCCGAAAGGTTCCCGGTCTAAACAAAGAGTTGCGATTTACGCACCCCAAAGTAAGTAGTACTAGCTAGTTCCGCGCATCTCTAATTGATTCAAATTTTCATCAATATATCATTACCATGCTTGCTTATCAGTTTGATTGAACTCTATTCTCGTAAAGTGCTTGTACCAGAAAGAAGGGACTGTTTTATGTGCATACTACGTATGCGAGTTCATTCGCCACTCGACCTCTGAGCGGGGCTTCTCTGACAAACAATTTGAAGTATGTAAATAATATTCACAATTTTATTTTATATATTACCATCAATTGTGTTGAGTTTTATTCATATATATGCATGTATTGACCCCCTTCTTTAAATTAGATCTGGCAGATGCGGGATGAACTCCTACCACATGATCGCATACGAGCAATTCAAGAGGAATTGGCGGGATTCTTTCTTGACCACGTCATACCTAAAGACGGGGAATACCATCCGGATTTGTGATTGGATCTTAGGTAGATGATGTTAGGGATTGTAAAAGATGTTATATTGTATATATGTAGTACCGTCGGATAGATATACGAAAACTTGTTGTTCAACCAAGCACGGAGAAAGAGATGTCACTTCTCTCTATATATGTTCAGCATGACGATCTTGTGTAATTAATGGTTTCCTTCATTTTCTTATTAGCTAGCATCGAGTTATCTCTATATGTATAGTAGCTACTGTCGACCGAGCACGGAGAAAGAGAGGACACTTCTCCCTATTAGCTAGCTAACACAATATGAAACCCCTAAATTAACCCTCCAAAACCCCCCAACCCCCCCCCCCCCCCTTCAAAAAAAAAAAAAACCCAGCTGCTGCCAGATGCTCACGCGTGGATGACCTTTGGTCCCGGTTCGTGTGACCAACCGGGACTAAAGGTTCTCCTGCCTGGGCTCCCCGCAGCGGCCACGTGGATGCCTTTTGGTCCCGGTTGGTGTTACCAACCGGGACTAAAGGTCCTCCTGCCTGGGCTTCCCGCAGCGGCCACGTGGAGCCCCTTTGGTCCCGGTTCGTAAGCGAACCGGGACTAAAGGTTTTGGGCTTTAGTCCCGACCCTTTAGTCCCGGTTCCAGAACCGGGACTAAAGGCCCTCTGGAACAGGGACTAAAGGCCCTTTTTCTACTAGTGTAGGTTGATTCTAGGGTTAATTAGGTTGATTCTAGGGTTAGGTTGATTCTAGGGTTAGGTTTGTTAGCTAAATTAGTTTAGAGAAAAATATGAATGTGCCCAAGTGCCCAAGTACATTGAATTGTTCGATAATTGTGCCCAAGTGCCCTATATAATTGTGCCCAAGTGCCCTATTAGGACAGAAATTTAGCTAGGTTTCAAATTAGGACAGAAATTTATGTAGGCTGAATTTAGTTTCAAATATTGTGAAGAAAAACCTTATTGAATTTTCTTCTAGTTCTATATTTTTCTTACTGTTATATGAAAATGATTCATTTCCGTTCCGGTGAATTTCAGGCGCTCGATATGTTCACTTTTTAGCAAAGGTCATGTCGAAATTTTGGCATGACTTGTGCTAGAAAGTAGGCATATCGAGTGCCGGGATTTGCTGGGAAACGGCATTCCGGAAAACCGAGTCAAAAATGTATTAGTGATATTATATTCGAGTTCATTATAAATGTATTAGTGAAATTATATTGGTATAATGCGTGTGTGACTTTCGTTCTGTCGTTGCTCCTTGTGTGACTTTTATGTGTGTTCTTGATGGAGGAATCCCGACTGTTGTCGTGGGGGGGCGCTTCTTCCTCTTCTCTTCTTGTGATATATACCTCGGTGTAATGCGCAAGGAGAGGAGAGGAAGTGCGTCCATCACCGACGGTCGAAATATTAGTGTGAGAGAGTGTCCACCAACATATATACACCACCATATCAGTGTGAGAGAGTGCGCACCAACACATCATAAGATATGAGAGTTATTTAAGGAAAGCCTCGACGGACTGAAAGTCAACCGATATTGAATTAGGTCTATTTGGACATGTGTGTATGTTATTGCTCAATATGTCTTACATTAGCAATGGTCATGCCGTACTTTTTGAATCATGAACACAGGAAATGTCGTCGTCTGATGACGACGATAGGTGCCAAACGTGCGAACAGTGCGGCAAAGATAAAGGTCTTTGCGACCAGCCTGGGCTGTGAGACGGCAGGTTCTTCACCATGAAGCTTTACGAGGACTTCGATATTTCTACGGTACGCAACGATGACAAGTGTTTTTTCGTAATTAAGCATGACTTCTGTTTCTTTGCTTCAACGTGTAATTTCTGTTTTATACAATTCGACTAGTTCATCCCCTGTCATGCAAGACGGTATTTCTTGGAGAGGCTCGGTTTCGAAGAGCACGAGAGTTTCGAGACGAGGACAGCCAACCTGAGGACTAAACATGGTCACACATTTCTGGTCAAAGTAATGAATGCAGTTAATAACACAGAATTAGGGTGCTCAAATTGGGAAGCTCTTTGCAAGGCATATGGATTTCAGGAGGATATGGAAATAACCTTCGATCTTCGTCCTGAAGATCACATTGAAGGTAACATCGACATTTGGGTGGATGTCGATATGCTTCCTGTTTTACCTCCATGTGAGTTTATCAACCATTCATATTTGTCAAGTAATTTGCATTCTATATTTAAAAATAGTTGGTGTTCATCCATACTAAATTTGTTAATTTATAATTTAGAGCTTATTTCGTTTCTTCGAGTGAAACACAGAACATAATTGACACGACACACTACACTTATGGATCACATCTAACTTGGGAGGAGAAGGATGATCTTATCAACTTTGTTATTGGTATCCTAGTTGGTAGGGAGATCTTCCCGTATAATTTGGGAACTGGCCCAAATTATACATTGTACAGGACACTAGTGCATAGGTTGAGGGCGGATGACATTCGCCGAAATATCTTGGTAAGAGTTGCTAATTAAGTACACTACTATTGCGTAAATGGTATTGATTACATTGCTAACTAGGCTACTATTATGTTCTTCAACAGAAACTGCCAAATGAAGTTGTGCCTCCGTTGATGCAAGCCGAAGGTAATATGACAATTAAAAGCCCCTTCCAGCCCGAGTTCTCTTTTGCATACTCGACTGAGCGCAAACCACCAAGATGGCTCCAAATTGAAGCATGGGGACAAATAAAGAAGGATCGCAAGCCACAAGTTGGAGACCGTTGGATTTCTTTGCTTCATCATGGAGACATAGGTGTTATTATGTTTTATGTCATTTTACCTAGGAGGGAGGACTAGGTCCTATGAGAGAGAAGTTTAGTTAACTTGTATGATCGATTAGGATGATTACTATTATGATGTTTTTCTGTTTTATGAGATTTTAACTTGGTATGATTAAGATGATGATGAGTTGTTAGATGAGTAAGATGATGTTGAGTTATATGACATATATTTGATTAAGGTGGATGGATGCAAGTGATCATGTTGAATTAGAAGAAAATATGATGTTGCGAGCATCCATGCACTTTAATCCAAATGTAGTTGTTGGCACAATAATTATTGATGTTGTCATATGATGAAACTACTGTACAGAGCATGCACAAATACGTAGAGGGGAATGTAATCTTTGAAAGCAGGAATATTAGCAGTAGTGCTGGTAGGCATCTAGTGGCAGCGCTGGTTTATCAGCAGCGCTTGTGGCTTTCCAGCGCTACTGCTAACCGTACTTACCAGTAGCGCTGGTTTTCCAGCGCTACTACTAAAGCTTAGTTGTAGCGCCTTAGCAGTAGCGCTGCCACCAGCGCTACTGGTATGGGTAAATCCAGCGCTACTACTAGGCTTTCTCCTAGTAGTGTGTGGGCGGCATTGGCCATGGCTGGCCTCTCCCTGTCGCAGGTAGGGGTCGCGGTGTGGTGGCGGCGGTGGTGGGGTGGACTGGGGCGGCGGCGGGCCGCGGTACGTGCTGCAGGCGGCGCTCCCTGGTGCCACGGGCTGCGTTTGGCCTGGACCACGGGCGACTGTTTCCTCTTCGCAGCTCGGTGGAGGTAGCAGCGGCGTGGTAGTGGGGCGGTGCGTGCCCGGCAGCTCCGATGTTTGGAGCTCGCCGGGCAGGGCAGTGGCCCAGCGTGGCCGCTCCTCTTGGCGGGACGGTTGCGGCGGCGGCTGGCTTTCCGGCGTCGGCTCGTTTGTAGGCGGCCCGTTTCGGCCTTTGAGCCATCTCCTCGTCATCCGGGCGCAACCTTCGTCGAAGGGTTGGCCCTCCCCTAGTTGCGGTCCACCACTTGTCTCGCACCCGGCAGCAGGATCGAGCTCGTCTAGCGCCCGGCTGCACGATTGACCTTGTCTCGCGCCCGGCAGCAGGACCGAGCTCGTCTCGCGCTCGGCAGCAGGACCATGCTCGTCTCGCGCTTGGTGTCGCAGGACGGGGTGTTGGAGGCCAGTTTTGGCCGGCCTATCGGGTCTCGGCACTGGGGGCAGCCCAAGGTTGCGAAAGGCGGGTCCTTTCCGCTCGTGTCTTTGGTTGGGGTCGCGGCGGATCTCGGGTGAGGTGGTGTCAAGGTCTTGGATGCTGGGGCGGCGGCCCTGGTGGTGGGTCCGCGGGCTCATGGGCAGAGCCCGTGGCTTGGTGCTGCCCGGTTGCCACGGCCGTGTGGGCGGCGTGGTAGCAGGGGTGTGGTGTTCGGTGGCGGTGAATGGTGGCCGGGGTGAAAACCTGCTCTATCTTCGGATGGACCGGCGGCGGCAAAGCTCGTTCCCTTCTTGAAGGCGTCATTGCGGCTCGCATTGCCCGTCGTGTGGCTCCAGGGGAAACTCTGATCCTCGGATCGGGCGGTGGCGGCGCTAAGGTGCCGTCTCCTTCCTGAAGGCGCCGCCTTGGAGCCCACGGTTCGTCATATGCGGCTTCACCTCTTCGCGTAGTGCTAGGGTTGGTGTTGCTGTGCTCAACGCCTATGTATCCTGCCTTGGGCGTGTGTTCGCGTGTGTTGCGGGGCGTGCGTTTGTACTGGGTGTTGTTGATCGTTGCTTTATATATAAAGCGGGGCGAAAGCCTTTTTCGACAAGACTGAAAAGTGCTTCACAATATGTTACCACACCACGTCGTTCCGTTTCAGAATAGTAGTACTCCCGTGACAGATAAATTATTATACTTTCATGCAGTGGGAAGTTAGTGTTTTAAATAGCGGCCTATGCTAAGCGACCGACCTTCAAATCAGCTATGGCGAAGCTATAACGGTCTATTTGTACATAAGACCATTCAGCGGCACCCTGCTGAAAAGGCTATAGCGAGGCTATTTAAAACTATGGTGGGAACTTGTTCAGTCGAGAGACTTGCTTCAGAGCCTCCCTCAAACTACTTCTTTGCTTCACAATGACAAGTGCATTGAATTTCTACAGAGAAAGTCATTAGCTATTACCTATAGAAACCTCCATTTTCTCAATTTCTAAAGAGAAATTCATTAGCTATTACCCATAAAGTAATTTACCTATATAGAAAACCTCCACTTTCTCAATTGTTCTTGTCTATGTTTCTTTGCTATGATATGCTGATCTGAAAAAGGGAGTTAACTTTTAGTCCATTCTCATTGCACACATTTTTTTTCTTGAACTCCCACCAGTATGTTACTCTACTGAACTTCGACTACTACTCTACTGAACTTCGACTACTCTTTGCTCTTACTTTGTAGTGGAGTGATGCTACGCATGACTACAACGTAGATTAACAAGCAATCAAAAGTAAATATCCCAGTAAAATAGCCACATGATTGGGCAGTCTAGCCACATAATTGAAAAGAGCTTAATTTGCACGTTATATTGTTAAACATGATCAATTGGTATCTGCAAAACACAAAAAGTGCTTCCTTAATGACTTGTTCAACACATGTCTCATTAGTGCAAAGCATTTTATTTGCATGTTATTTTACTTGCTACAATAATAATCGCTCAGTATTTGCAAAATGCAAGAAGTGCTTGCTGACTAGCTTGCTCAACACATGTCTCATGATTGCAAAGAGCTTAATTTGCATGTTGTGTTAGTTGACACAGCAGAATCAGTTGGTAGTTGCAAAACGCAAGGAATGCTCAATACATGTCTCATGCCCCCATTTGTTTTTCATGAAAAAAGCTAACAAAGAGATATATAGAAGTCCCCTATATATATGCCCCTACGTTAGGATGTGAAAGTTATTGGGATATCAGGTTATCCAGCTTCAGTTTATCTAAAATATTGGAGGAAAACTAAAGGCTCATGGTACTTAATTTATAGTTATGGTGACTTGCAATAATCAAACCAGAGTCTGCATGTATGATTAGTTGTTCCAACCTACTGTCCTTCTGGGTACAAAAAGATGTTCTTAATTCAAGATCTTGTCGTTCAATTCCTCGTCCGTTGAATGTTTAGCTTGAAACCCATGGACGTTCTTATCCTTTCACAGCTTACCTGCATAGAGTTTCAGAATTTGCAAAATCATATCTGGATTTTAGACAACAGTGTGTAGGATTGGGTATTTGTAATGTGGTACGATAGAATCAAGTCTCGTGTGGCTCTTTTTCTGCTGACTTTCATTTGCGTTGGCACTAGATGTGAACTTGTAAGGGCGCACACATGATGCAAAATGGAAGAAACTTGTAAGGGCACACACATAATGTAAGGAGAACAATGTGTATGAAGATTTTCTACAACTCATTCTCTCCAAAAGAAAGTCCCTCATATACTGAGCGATTATTAAATGTCACTCCTTGGGTAGAGGGATCATGCCTCATCTTGTGCACCCCATGCCAGCTCCGCGCTGCTCCTTCAACTGAGGGAAAGCACTAACGAATGAAGCCACCCACGACACGGGCAGCCGTCAGCTCCCCCCTCCCCAGCTTCTTGATGTCGTCCGCCGTTTCGGTGATGAAGTCGCAGTCAGGGGAGCGCACCCACTCGCAGACTCGGGGGCTTGACATTGGCGAACGACAAGTCATTCACCACGTGAGCTGCGTACCCACACCGAGTGATCGATTGGGCGCATCGCATGGAGAACCAACAGAGATGACTTATCAAATATTCCCTCCGTCCCAAAATAAGTGTCGCAGATTTTATACTAAACTAGTATAAATTTTGTATTAGACCAACGACACTTATTTTGAGACGGAGGGAGTATGTTCTTATTGGCGTTGACCTTGACTCCTTGAGGTTGTAATAATGTTGGAGTAAGTCCGAACTTTTCCAATGAAAGTTCGCACAGAAAGTGCATGAAGAGGGGGAGGGACACTGAGTTTGGTATCAGATGGTAAAGAAGGATCCCGCAGAAGGCTAGAGCGAAGAAGGATGAAAAGTGGATTTACCCCCCCCCCCCCCCCCCCCCCCCACAACGGATGTGGTCGGTAATAACCAGTCAACTCAAGCCCCCTCCCCATGGGAAGGGCATCCAAGAAGAAACTTATGCTACTGGCAACATCCCTTCACCCTAGATAACATGATTTACTATAGGGTCGCTCCTTGCCTCAGTGAACCGCCAACGAGAGGATCAATGGTAACGAGAGGCTTCATCGAAGAGTCCTTTCTGCCGCCGCAAAGGTCTTGTGATCTCCGGATGAAAATCCAAGCTCCTTTGGAGCGGGCGGCGGCGGCACCTTTGTCGTGTCGTTACCTCCTTGGAGGCGCCGCCTTGGAATCCCTGACACTTGTGGAGCGGCGGGTTTAGACCAGTTGTGTAGGTTTGCTTCGTGGTCAGGGCGGTGGATGTCGGGGCAGCGGCTCCGGACGGTGGATGCACGCCGAGGCGGCGGCCTCGGTTGGCTATGCAACGGCGGCTCTATGGGGTGGACTCGTGGCTCTGCATGGCATGGGTGGGTGGCAACCTTGGGCTGCAGGGGCAGAGGGTTGTCGGCTCGGTCGACGCGTCCTAGCAGGGACGGTTGGACGGTATGTCGGGGCAGCGGCCCCGGATGTGGTGCGACGGCCGTGGTCTGCAAGCAGTTGCTCTGGGCAGCGTGGGCTGCGGGCAGCTAGGTTGTGTGGCGTTGCAGCTCGAGGCGAGCGGTGGCATGTCGGGGCGGCGGCCCCGGAAGGCGGTGCTGGTTGAGTGCGTTGGGCGCGACGGAGCGGTGGATGTTGGGGCTGCGGCCCTGAGAGATTGACAGCTTCGAATGCACGGACCTTGGGTCGTGTGGGCGGCGAGGTTGCCGTCGAAGTTGGTCGTCGTCATGTCGTCTACGATAACTGGCGCTTTGCTTGTGGGTGCTTGCCTCTTCACCTCTGCAGGAGAGTCCCGGTCTGCTCCTCCCATAGCAGTCTCGACTTCTTCTTTCCGGCAGTGGTGGGAGACTGGCTAGCTTGGCGGAGCGGGGCCTCCCGTGGTTTGTGTGTTTGTTTGGTTGGCGTTTGTTGTGGTGTTCGGCACGCCGTCGGCGAGTGTGGGCTTTCAGCCCTTTGTATCTGGTTTTCGCCCGGTTTTCCCTAATTAACCGGGCAACTCTCTTCTTCTTAATGAATGTAGTAAGCTGCCATTTCGAAAAAAAAAAATGGTGGCTTCGCTGGCTTCCACCACCTCTGTTGCTCCGTCGACACCAACAGCGGTGCCACCGTACCAGATCAAGGCATCGGGTCCGTCACCGAAAAATCAACAACCTCCCATGAACCAAGCGAGGAGTTCACCACAATTGTGGCTCCGACTACGCTTCTCGAGGAAGGCCATGTGCTTGCGGCAGACCGATAATGGAAGAATAGAGGTGGACTTCTCTTCGATACCATGCTGTGGTGTACATTTGTTTTTTGAGACAACAGTACAGTGTACATACAACATTGACATTAATATAATAGATAGAGTTAGTCTAGGGCAAGCAAGCCCAGCATAATAAGTTTTCTTTGGAGGGAAGCCCAACATAATAAGAAAACTGGGCTCTGTTTTGTGAGGCCCTCGACTCATAAGTCCAGCCCAACCCAGCCGACCAACCCTTTGCCGGTTTGTTGCATCATCTCTGCCTTTTCCTCTTCGCCGAGGTCGCCGCCGCCGCCGTCACCCTTCCTCCAAGGCCGCCTCTTGCTGTGTCTGCTAGCAGTGCCGCAGCGAATCTCCCACCTCACCACCACCACTGCTCGCCGTCCGTCCGTCCCTCCTTCCGTCCATGGCAGCGGCGACCACCGGCGGCGGGCAACAACAACAGGGCTTCTTGCTGCACCGCGACAACATCGGCCTCCCGCCTTCCAAGGTTTGGGTACTCACTCTCTCACTTGCTTGCCTCCCAAATCTCCCTTCTGCTCAAATGTTAAGTCTGCTTCTGCATCTGTTAGAATTTGTTTTTAGCTTCTCTTTGTTATTTCTGGTCTGTATGATTTGACCATCGGTGCTACGTACTGTATAATGGCAGCTCAAAAGGAAACAAATGATACAAGTGATTTACAGCGCAACTTGCAAATAAAATTAACCCTATCAGCGCGATCCCTTCGTGTGTGATGCACAAAGCAAATGGCATGACTGAAAAATTAGCAAATGGCATGACTGAAAAATTAATCGCTTTTGGAGAATCGCTTCTTTGCCAACGGGCAATCCCCACAGCATCGTCTTTTCCTTTTCCAAAAGGAGAATCGAATCCATTCCACAGCGACGACACGTCTCCTCCGAAATTCCTCATCATGATGTCTCCTGAATGCTCTCCCGAATCCTATTCCCACCCATTCCCAAGCTTTGCTGCTTTGGGATCTCCTAAATTTCTCACAACTCCCACGCAACCGCACCACCACAGCTTCCACTATCGCCGCCGGCACAGGTCCAGGCTTTGGGGCTGCTGCTACCTCCGTTACAACACCGAAGCTGGTCGGCGTGCACATGCCCGTGAGGACGAGCTGGGCAAAGCTCGTGCAGGCACCCCGTCTGGAGGCTGTTCCGACGATTCAGGTAACTTTTGGCTGCAAGATTGGACTTTGTTGTGATTATTCGTTCAAGAACAGACCCTAAGCATATACTATATATTCATGTCTTGCTCACACGATTTTCTTCTTCATTAATTAATTCTGCAGTGTGCTCGTGTTGTGCGTGAGGGTTCCAATGGCGGAGCTGGTGGTCACCATGGCAATCCGCCCACTGGTGGCCATGCTCAGGGACAAGGCGTCCAGCTACCTCCTCGACCAGTACAATGTGATGGAGGGAATGGAGAAGCAGCACAGGATTTTGAAACGCAGGCTTCCTATCATCTTGGACGTCATCACCGATGCCGAGGAGCAGGCTGCGGCACACAGAGAAGGAGCTATGGCCTGGCTCCAGGAGCTCAAGACAGTGGCCTATGAGGAAAATGAAGTCTTTGATGAGTTCAAGTATGAAGCGCTCCGCCGTGAAGCAAAGAAGAATGGACACTACAAAAAGCTTGGATTTGATGTGATAAAACTCTTCCCTACTCACAACCGTGTTGCGTTTCGTCACAGAATGGGTAGCAAGCTTTGCAGGATTTTGGAGGATATCAATGTTCTCATTTCGGAAATGCATGACTTTGGGTTGAGGCAGACGTTCTTGGTGTCTAATCAGTTGAGGCAGACACCAGAGTCCAAGGAGTGGAGGCACACAGATTATGTCCTCATTGACCCACAAGAAACTGCCAGCAGATCCAGACACAAAGATAAGAATTATATCGTTGGCATATTGCTTGGTCAAGCTAGCAATGCAGATCTGGCGGTAGTTCCCATTGTTGGAATGGGGGGCCTTGGCAAGACCACATTAGCGCAACTCATATACAATGAACCTGAAATTCAGAAGCATTTTCATTTGCTTCTCTGGGTCTGTGTCTCTGATACTTTTGATGTGAACTCCGTGGCTAAGAGTATAGTTGAAGCATCTCTCAAGAAAAATGAGGATACAGACAAACCACCGCTGGATAGACTTCAAAAACTGGTCAGCGGGCAGAGGTATCTCCTTGTACTGGATGATGTCTGGAACAGAGAGGTCCATATGTGGGAAAGGCTGAAGGTCTGTCTTCAACATGGTGGCAGTGGTAGTGCAGTGTTGACAACAACTCGTGACAAACAAGTTGCTGAAATTATGGGTGCAGATAGAACCTACAATCTTAACGTTTTGGGTGATTGCTTCATAGAAGAAATTATAAAGGCTAGAGCATTCAGTTCGGAGAAAAGGCCCGACGAGCTAGTCAAAATGATTGATGAGATTGTGAAGAGATGTTGTGGCTCTCCTTTAGCTGCAGCCGCACTGGGCTCTGTACTTCGCACCAAGACCAGTGTGGAAGAATGGAAGGCTGTATCATCCAGAAGTAGCATTTGCACTGAGGAAACTGGAATTTTGCCAATATTAAAGCTCAGCTATAACGACTTGCCAGCACACATGAAGCAGTGCTTTGCTTTTTGTGCCGTATTTCCCAAGGATTACAAGATTGATGTGGAGAAGCTGATCCAACTATGGATTGCAAATGGCTTTATCTCAGAACACAAGGAAGATAGTCTTGAAACAATTGGAAAACATATTTTTGATCAGCTGGTCTCAAGGTCATTCTTTCTGGGCCTAGAGGAAAGTAAGGACTCCTGGGGGTATTATTCCATAACAACATGTAAAATCCATGACCTTATGCATGACATTGCAATGTCTGTTATGGAAAAGGAATGTGTTGTTGCAACTATGGAATCAAGTCAAGCCGAGTTGCTTCCAGATACTGCTCGGCATTCATTTTTGTCATGTGAAGAAACAGAAAGTATTTTGAATAATTCTATGGAGAAAGGATCCCCTGCTATCCAAACCTTGATATGCGTCAGTTATGTGAGACGCCCATGGCAACATCTATCAAAATACTGCTCTTTGCGTGCCTTGAAGCTCACTATAAGTAGAAAATCATTTCTACTCAAACCAAAGTATCTGCATCACCTGAGGTACCTTGATCTCTCAGAAAGTTCTATCGAAGCACTTCCTGAGGATATAAGTATTATGTATAACCTGCAAGTGTTGGACCTTTCAAACTGTCGCCGTCTTGATCGACTTCCAAGGCAAATGAAGTATATGACTTCCCTCCGTCACCTCTATACTCATGGATGTTCGGAGTTGAAGAGCATGCCTCCAGAACTAGGAAAACTCACTAACCTGCAGACACTGACATGTTTTGTAGCAGCAGATACTGGACCTGATTGCAGTGATGCTGCAGAGCTGCAGAATTTAAACCTTGGTGGTCAGCTAGAGCTATGTCAGGTAGAGAATGTTACAGAAGCAGAGGCAAAAGTGGCAAACCTTGGAAACAAGAAGAATCTCAGAGAACTGACACTAAAATGGACTTCTGTTGGTGATAGCAAGGTGCTCGACAAGTTCGAACCTCATGGTGGGCTGCAGATTCTGAAGATAAATTCCTATGGAGGAGAGTGCGTGGGTATGTTGCAGAACATGGTTGAGATCCATCTTTATCATTGTGAAAGATTGCAGTTTCTGTTCAGACGCAGTAGATCCTTCACTTTTCCAAGACTGAAGGTGCTTATGCTAGAACATTTGTTGGGTTTTGAGCAATGGTGTGAAATAGATGAGAGGCAAGAAGAACAGACAATATTTCCTGTGCTTGAGAAGTTGTTTATTAGTAATTGTGGTAAGTTGGTAGCATTACCTGAAGCACCATTGCTGCAAGGACCTTGCAGTGAAGGTGGTTATAGATTGGTACGCTCAGCATTTCCTGCCCTCAAGGTGCTCAAAATGAAAAGGTTGGAGAGCTTTCAGAGATGGGATGCTGGTACTGAAGGAGAACATATATTGTTTCCTCAGCTTGAGAAATTATCAGTTAAGAAATGCCCAAAGATAATAAATTTACCCGAAGCACCAAAACTCAGTGTATTAAAAATTGAAGACGGCAAGCAAGAGATATTCCATTGTGTAGACAGATATTTGTCTTCGTTGAACAATCTGATATTGAAGCTAGAATACGTAGAAATAACATCAGAGGTTGATTGCACTTCAATTGTACCGGTGGAAAGCAAGGAGAAATGGAACCAGAAATCACCTCTTACAGTTTTGGAGTTAGGATGCTGCAACACATTGTTTGGATCAGGCGCACCAGAGCCGTGGGGCTATTTTGTACACCTTGAAGAGTTGGAAATTGGTAGATGCGATGTGCTCGTCCACTGGCCAGTGAAAGTGTTCCACAGCTTGGTATCCTTGAGAAGATTAGTGATTAGAGAGTGCAAAAATCTGACTGGATACACACAAGCTCCTCTTGAGCCATCAGCAACTGAAAGGAGTCAATGCCTGCCAGGTCTCGAGTCTCTTGAGTTAAAAGATTGTGCAAGTTTGGTAGAGATGTTCAACGTCCCGACATCTCTCAAGAAAATGCATATTAATGTGTGCAGTAAGCTTGAGTACATATTCGGCAAGCAGCAGGGCATGCCAGAGTTAGTCGAAGGATCTTCTAGCAGTGAGGCAGTCGTGCCCACAGATGTATCAGAGTTGCCATCCTCACGCTTGAATCACTTTTGTCCATGCCTAGAAGATCTACGTTTATCTGGTTTTGGAAGGTTACCAGCAGTTCTAAATCTGCCTCCATCCTTAAAGACCTTAGAAATTTTTGACTGCAGTAGTATTCGAGTCCTGGCATGTCAGCTGGGTGGGCTCCAGAAACCAGAAGTCACTACCTCCATAAGCAGAAGTCCTATCATGCCAGAGCCACCAGCAGCAGCAGCAACAGCTGCAAGAGAGCATTTACTTCCTCCCCATCTCGAACATCTAGTAATATGGGACTGTGCTGGCATGTTGGGTGGGACTCTCCGTCTGCCTGCACCCCTCAAGAGACTGTACATTATTCGCAACAGTGGGTTCACATCGCTGGAGTGTCTGTCGGGAGAGCACCCCCCATCGCTGGATGTCCTTAATCTTCGAAGCTGCAGTACCCTGGCATCCCTGCCGAATGAGCCGCAAGTATACAGGTCTCTCTGGTTTCTTAAAATTACAGGCTGCCCTGCTATAAAGAAGCTCCCTAGATGCCTGCAGCAGCAACTGGGCAGCATTAGCACCAAACGACTAGATGCCTGTTATGAAGGTATGCTTGCAGCACGTCCTTCTATCCTTGCCACATTTAATAAACAAATGCAGTCATCCATTCCATTAAGTCTACCACGCCAGCGTGTTTGTACAAGTTTGTTCTCCATTATTTTACTTTTGTACGGTATATATTTTTATGTTACATTAGTTAGTATGTGTTTGTTCTGACGCCATTTGCGATATGTGCAGTGATGGCACTTAAACCGAAGACATGGAAGGAGATGCCAAGGCTAGTCCGTCAGCGGAGGAAGGCCGCTCGAGAAGCCAGGGAGCGCCAGCGGTCCGCCATGCAGGAGTAAACAGGTCGGAACCCACGTAGAAAGGGCATGGATTTTGATTGCTCTGAACAACGTACAAGATTATGGCGTGACTGTGGTCAATCGGCTTTGTTGAGCTTTGGCTTCTACCTTGTTGAGATATTTGTAATGCGAATCAAACGAATTTCCCCGGTTCAGTAGAAGTTAGGATAATATACTCACATGTGTGTCTGTGAGCTATTTATGTATCCATCCGTTTTTGCTTTGCTTAGTTAACTGAGAAGACACTGGCCTTTAACTTGTTCAATAAACTTTTTCAACTGTGGCTTTATCTGTGGATTTTCTTGGATGATAGGCCTAATCCCTGATTGTTGCTCTGCTCTGCTCTGCTAGGGTAATGGCCTGTGATTGCTTCTACAACTGAACTGTCGGGGCCTGCGGTGTAGGGCGACTACTGCTTGGCGTCGAGTCGAGCATCTCTGAGTCAACATCCTAGGCCGAGACTATCTGATCTTGATCTGGTTTGCTGCTGCCCAGCCAAGCGAGGAAAACAGGGAAGAAACAATGTAGAAAGGGCATGGTAGTTTAGTTTATTCTGCTTCAGAAATTGTACCAATTTATTGTGATGATTGTTATCTGCTCTGTTAAACTTCGACCTTTATCTTGTTCAAGATTCAGATACTTGGCAGGTTTAGTAGAAGCTGGGGTATGGGATGGATGTAATCATCTCTGGATTATGCAGATATATATAATATACAGTTACGCAGCAGTTTCATCGTCTGTATGAGAGGCATTTCTCCTCGTATGTAAGATGGTTAAGCAGCAGCAGCAGCAGCAGCAGGTGTCAGACAGGCCGGCAATTGTTGAATGTAATGGCCCTGTATGAGCAGTTGAGAAACTTATCAAGATCGACAGTTGAATTACTCTGCTCTGCTGCAAACTGTATATATTTGCCTGGGGAGGAATGAATTTCAGTTTCAGAATTTGTGAGCTACTAGCCCTATGTATTTTAGACCCTGTTACATGTTGTGCCATACATTGGCTAGATTTGCACATGTTTACTGAAGTTGTTAGCATAACCGTGACTAGACTAGATTAATACATTTTTTTTAAAGTCGAAGTTAATCATATTATCAATTCGTTTGTCAACATAAAGCCTTGAATTTTTCTCTTGAGTTTTGCTCTGTTGATGTGCTGAATTTTGGAGAGATTTCCACATAGGGGCATCATTGTAATCTACCTTCTTTGTTGAACTTTAACCTTTTTATCTTGTTCAGATATACTTGTAATGCCGATGAGTTCTTCTCCTTCAACATTTCCTAGCTAGGTTTAGTAGAAGAAGCTGGGATATGTGCTGTTATTTGTTAGCTATCTATGTATCTGCTTTTGGCGCCGTTACTTAGTTCAGGAGACCTTCAACTTTCGCAAGAGGAACTAATGAAGCTATAACTTGTTGTGAAACATTCTGCACTCTGCAGTTTGGAGGCCTGTTCGAAGGAACATGCTGTGAGTTTTCTGGTAGTGCTTTGCTGTGCTGTTATAGATTTTATTTGAATGGTGATCTCTTTCATGAGCTGTTTTAGCAATCTTGCTTTTTTCTGATTCTGTGAGCACTCCCTATATATTTCTTGCAAAACCATATGGTTCCTTGCCGTCGAACCTGTTCCCTAGTACGTATTGTGAGTAATGCATTTAGCAGTTTTCTGATCTCGTGTTATTATGTCGAGAGGCTATTTATTTTCAGAGGCCATGGCAAACAACGTTAAGGAAACCCATGGGTGGATCTGAGGAACTTGGCGGCATATTTGGGAGCCTGAATGTCCAGCGAAAGTACACCATTGCGGGCAGAAGGGTTGATGTTGATACTAGGAGCGTCGTCCGTTTCAGCTGGTCATTCGGTTTGCATGGTGTAGGGTGGTTAAGTAGCAGTAGCAGCTGTGGCTTTCATGTTGGAGGATGAGCACTAGTTGACTGCGATGGCCCCCTGAGAAACGGGTGAAGACAGACAATTGCAGTGCCCCTGTTCCTGAACACTATGTCTGTCTGCGGAGGAATTTCAGTTTCAGATTCGATGGCACCAAACAATTTTGTCCTTCAGCAATTTCTCAGGTTTAGCAGAAGCTGGGACCTATAGTCAGATTTGTGAGCTTATGTATCTAGTATTTGCATTGTCGTTATTTGGTTTAGAAGACATTGGCATTTCACTTGTTCAAGAAACTTTTTCAACTAAGGTTCCATTTGTTTCAATGCAGATAGTAGGTCGATAATGGTAGTCACTGTGGAGTCGTCGGCGGGGTGTCGTCAAACCGTCCATTTCGCAAAAGCAATTAAAGCTTGGACTTGTTGCGAAGCTTTCCATCGTTCTCTAATATGGAGCCTGCTGAAGAATGTTAGTCTGTTAGCTAGGGGAATGAATGTTGGCTTGTAATTGCTCCTGTAACAAAACTGAACCTGCAGTTGATCTGGATCGAGAATTGTTGGGGCCTGCGGTGTAGGGTGAGTGCTTGGCGTTGAGTCGATTCCAGCATCGCTGAGTCACATCCCAGGCCGCACCGAGATGATCTGATTTTGATTTGGTTTCCTGCTGGCCCTTTGGGTGGGTCTGTACAACAGGGGTCAGCAGTTGTTCAGTCTTCAAGTTCACTGGTCCCATTTTCACTGTACCCCAGTGTAACTCTCCTTTTTTTCTTTCTCGGTGAAGTGATGGCAAGTATGACAGAAACTAACATAACATCCATACAAAGTTCTTAAACTACATGAAGGTTGGTTACTCACTCATTTATGAACTCTTGTGACGTGAGTTTACTCCAACCACTCTCTTTTTCTTGTATTTTTCGCAAGAGATCGGAAACTAAGCATGCAAGTAGACTAGTCAGATCATTCAACAGTCTACTCACATGATAGTAATGTCCTTATAAACGATTTCTGGATGGCCTTCTCAACACATACACTACAGGAATCATTGAATATGCCTACGGCCAAAATTATGCCTACGGTGCCCGTAGGCAGAGTGTTAGCTAAGCCGACGGGCTAACCGAAACCGTCGGCAAATTTTGGCCGTCGGCAACGTACAATATATGCCTACGGGACCCGTAAGCATCCATAACCGTCGGCAAATCGCACACCTAAACCGACAGGCCCCGTAGGCATATACCGGGCCGTCGTCATACAACCTAGAGGCTGACGGGAGGCTGCCTCCGTTAAAGCTATGCCGACGGGCCCCGTAGACATGTCACTGGAGGCTCCAGATACCGCCACGTGTCCTACATATGCCTACGGCCCCGTAGGCATAGATTGTTTCCATGCCTACGGTTAAACCGTAGGCATATTATGCCAGGTGTCCTACATATGCCTACGTTTAAACCGTAGACATAGATCATATGTAGGCCTATAGGCATATATAGGACAATTGCACGCACCATATGTCGTCACGTGTCAAATAACACCGGAGAGTGTGACCCCCTTCACGGATGGCGATAACACCGAAGTAACGTTCGGCAGTTTTGCTGACATAGTTGCATTGGTGTTTAATTATTAAGTGTTCAGTTTGAAATGTTTAATTATTACTTTGGTGTTTTGCTGCAATAGAGAAAGCTACCACCCCCCCCCCAAATTTCCCTGTCAACCGGCTTAGGGTTAGGTCACTCGGGGGCCTCGGGGGCTGGCAATCCCACCAAAACTTGCATTGGGTCCTCATACATGTCTAAAAGTGTGGTGATAGGTTCAAACACCCAACACGCAGCTTCGGAGTGTGACCCCCTTCACGGACGACACTACCGTCAACACTTAGAGGGGGAAACTGCGACGGAGGTTCGACCCGGAGGGAATCTTGTGGTTGGTTGGGCCCAAACTTGGTTTTAAAATGTTCCCAGGGGCTGACCTATCACAACTAGGTAGAAAAGTCCATTGGTCAAAGGCCGTCCAGTGAAAGTCAAAGGGGGTAGCTTTCCGGGTCAATCAGGCTAGGGTTAGGCCGGTCCGGGGCCAGAGAGGGGTAGCTATGCCATCAAAACTTTCGTTGTACCCTCATCAATATCTGAGAGTGTGGTGGGATGTTTAAAGAGGCAATGCACAGCTCCGGAGTGTGACCCCCTTCACGGACGGCGATAACACCGAAGTAATGTTCGGCATTTTTGTTGTTATAGTTTCATTGGGGGGCCTTCGGGGGGTAGCAATGCCACAAATACACCACACTGGGTTCTCCTACATGTCTTAAAGTGTAGCGGTAGGTTCAGACACCCAGCATGCAGCTTCGCAGTGTGACCCCCTTCACGGACGGCGATAACATCGAAGTAACGTTTGTACTTTGCCGGCTTCAACGACGCCGCCGGGACTTCCCCTTTGCATGTCTAAAAGTGTGGTGGGGGTCTTCGGAGGTTAGAAATCACCTTCTCCTTTTGCTTCCCCTTGCTCCACTTCTTCTTCTGCTTGCCTCCGCCGGCTTCGACGACGTCATCGGCGCTTTCTCCTTCTTCGGTTCCTCCGTCGGACTTCTTCTTCTTATTTTTAAAAAATTTCACAGTTTTAGAGAAGATGTTCAAATAATTTTAAAAAATGTTCATGTTAGGAATGTAGACCTATATATGCTTGCCCATTAAAAAAAGAGAAGTGCCTACATATGCCTACGGTTAAACCGTAGGTATATTAATATATGCCTACGGTTAAACCGTAGGCATAGTTTCTTATCCACTTTTTTTTCTGGTACCTTATCCACTCACAGTCCATCTCCACCTCTCATTCCTCACCCTCAAGCTCCAAACCCCCGTTTACACAGCCGCCGCCAGACCCGTGCACGCAGCCGCCGCCCGCCCTAGCTCCTCCCTCGCCGCCCCGCCCCCGGCCGCCGCCCGCCCTAGCTCCTCCCGCCGCCGCCCGCCCTAGCTCCTCCCTCGCCGCCGCCCGCCCCAGCTCCCCTCGCCGCCGCCCGCTCCAGCTCCTCCCTCGCCGCCGCCCGCTCCAGCTCCTCCCTCGCCGCCGCCCGCGCCAGCTCCTCCCTCGCCGCCGCCCGCCCCAGCTCCCCTCGCCGCCGCCCGCTCCAGCTCCTCCCTCGCGGCCGCCCGCCCCAGCTCCTCCCTCGCGGCCGCCCGCCCCAGCTCCCCTCGCCGCCGCCCGCCCCAGCTCCTCCCGCCGCCGCCCGCCCCAGCTCCTCCCGCCGCCGCCCCGCCCCAGCTCCTCCCGCCGCCGCCCCGCCCTAGCTCCTCCCTCGCCGCCCCGCCCCCGGCCGCCGCCCGCCCCAGCTCCCCCCCAGCCGCCGCCCGCTCCACCCGCCCCCGGCCGCCGCCCCGCCCCAGCTCCTCCCCCGGCTGGTCTGCTCTGCCCCGCCGGTCTACTCTGCCCCGCCCCGGCCCTGCCTGCTCTGCCCCGGCCGTCGTCCTGCCTCGCCCCGCCCTGCTCCTCCCCGACCCCGACCCCCGCCGGTGAGGCCCCTCCCTCTCCCCCGATTTTGTGTTGTGCTGCCGCTACATACATGCATATTCGGTGTACATACATTTTAGATATTGATAATTATCGATTGTAATTGTTGCTTTGATTATACTACCCGGTAGCATAATTTTTAGAACGGTGTAAAATATAACAAGAAGTAGCATTTTATAGTAGCTCGACAGCATTCGGTGTTCGGGTTTCGGTTTGAAAGTGCCCACCCCTAGGCACAGTATTAGTGGAACCGAGCATGAATATTTGTTCCTAAGAACATACAATCTTTTGCAATACTGTATGTTCCTTCATGGTCGCCCCAACGCTGGTGGGCGACGACGGCGGTGACCGCCATGATTTTTTTTGCTGCATCAATTTCTTACATCAAATTGATGCATTCTGTGACCCGTGCGTCAGGGTTACATCAAATTGATGTGATGGTATAATTTTTCTCTATATGGAATTTTCAGGCATTGTGGTGTTGCATCTCTTTGGAGTCGTCGTCGTCGGAAGCGTTGGTCGCTGATCATCCCACCGTTGTTCGACTACTTCCTCTATAGCCGAGGGTGAGCTATGAATACACCTCCTCCTACGCTCTTTCAATCATGTCACTAGATTTTATTTTCGCGTCAAGTCGCGTAACCTAGGCTTCTCCCGTCCGGAAGAGTTACATCGATAAATAAGCATTCGATTGCATATTTATCACCGTAACTCTTTCGGATTGTCCAGCGTTTTCCACGGACAGCCCGAGGATGTGTAGATTGGGTACGTTTTCCATGCTCTACCTCGTTTCGAGACAGGATTTCGGCAGCGCCTCCCCGTTGTTCTCCGGATGCACATTCTCTCGGCTTTTTGCCGAGACGTGTATCTGGAGAACAGCAGGGAGGTGCTGCCGAAATTTTGTCTCGGAGAGGGGTAGAGCATGGAGAACGTACTCAATCTACACATCCTCGGGTGGGATTAGGACCCTCTTTACCTATTAGAGAAGTAGGTGGATTCGTTGCCGTATCTCGTAAACCCGCTAGAAAATAAAGAAGTGATGCTATTAATTTGATAAGATTAATTTGAATGAAATGTTAATTTTGTTGTGTGGCTCCCAACAAAGCAGATGATGGATGATAATGAGTGGATGTACAGTGGTCATATCGGTCCGAATAGAACAACCGAAGAGTGGGCTGCGAAAACCGATGTGTTCTTGAAGGAGGTTCACCGTGGTCCAAAGAGAGCTCCCCCACATTGACCTTGGGCCCGGTGCGAGAACCGTCATCGCCTACAAAAGTCCAAGATGACAAAACACCTTTGCAAGTTTGGGTATATGAAAAACTTTACCATGCCGGTAAACTTTGCCGAGGAGGGGCGTGTTAGAGAGGAGGTGATGCGACAACGCGTCGATGATCATGAGGACGATGGGGTTAGAAACTTGGTCGATGATATTCGTGCTGCAGAGATGCCACATTCCACACCTTCAGAGAATGAGCCGGAGGAAACCGCAAAGGAGTTCATGCGGATGTTGGCCTCGTCAAAGAAACCTCTTTACAAGGGAGCCAAACTTTCTCAGCTGGATGCCATCTCACAATTGGTGGCAATCAAGGCCGAGTACGGCTATAGCCGAGCTTGCTTTGAAGCATTTCTGGGAGTATGGGGTAACAGCCTCCCTGAGGATCATGAACTTCCTAAAATCATGTACGAGACGAAGAAAATCATGAAGGCACTGTCTATGGATTATGAGAAGATACATGTTTGTCCAAAGAATTGCCTTCTGTTTAGAAACGAGTATGCAAATGACAAGTACTGTAGGGAGTGCGGTTCCTCTAGGTATATTGAGGTGGACAGGGATGATGGTCAGAAGATGCAGCTAGCCATCCCCGTAAAGGTTCTTCGGTATCTCCATTTCATAGAAAGATTGCAACGTCTTTTCATCACCGAGGAGTCTGCCAAAATGATGAAGTGGCACAAGGATGGAAAAAGGTACCATCCAAATAAAATAGTACATCCGTCGGAGGGTGAGGCATGGAAGGCATTCGATAGAGAATACCCCAATGAAGCTGCTGAGGCTGGGAATCCAAGAATTGCGCTATCAGGCGATGGGTTCAATCCATATGGTATGTCGTCTAATTCATACAGCTGTTGGCATGTGTTTGTTATTCCGCTTAATCTCCCTCCTGGCGTCCTAATGCAACGCAAGACCATGTTCCTGTCGCTGATCATTCCGGGGCCTGAATACCCGAGGAAGAATTTGAATGTGTTCTTGCAGCCGTTGGTGGACGATTTGCACCATTCTTGGTACTTTCCGAGGTTGACATACGACCGACATTTGCAAAGAAACTTTTTGATGAAAGTTTGGTTGATGTATTGCATGCATGACCTTCCCGGCTATGCCCTATTATGTGGATGGTGTACAAGTGGGAAGATGCCATGTCCAGTGTGCATGCAGGCTCTACGTTTCATTTGGATGAAAAAGGGTGGCAAGTATTCTGCCTTTGACATGCATCGACAGTTTCTCCCTGCCGACCATGAATACAGGGAAGACAAAAAGAACTTCACGAAAGGTTGGGTTGTCCATGAAGTAAAGCAGATTCCAACGTTTTCGGGTGAAGATGTTCTTGCTCAGCTAAATGCTCTCGAACCTAAAAGCAAAGGAGGTAAAGGTTTTCAGGGCTATGGCGAGACGCATAACTGGACTCACATTGCTGGCTTCATGAAGCTTCCCTATTTCAAGGACCTCAAACTTCCATATAACATCGATGTGATGCACACTGAAAAGAATATCGCAGAGTCCCTTTTTCGCACGATCCTCAACTTTCCTGATAAGACAAAGGATAACGTTAAGGCTAGAGCCGATCAAGAGAAGATTTGTGATAGAAAAAAGCTAAACATGCAGCCTCCCACTATCAGTCGGAAAACTTGGTTCAAGCCAGATGCTGACTTCGTCCTTACAAAGCCACAAAAGATGGAGGCATTGAAGTGGCTCAAACACATCGTCAAGTTCACTGGTGGTTATGCATCGAATATGAGTAAGGGAGTCAATCTCTCAAACGGGAAAGTCACTGGACTCAAGAGTCATGACTATCACGTATGGATTGAGCGGTTCATGCCAGTGATGGTTCGAGGCTATCTCCCCGAGCGTGTATGGAGAGTGCTTGCAGAGGTTAGCCATTTCTTTCGCATGCTCTGTGCTAAAGAAATATGTCCGAAGATGATGGAACAATTGCATAAGAAGGCACCAGAGTTAATATGCAAGCTAGAGATGATCTTTCCCCCGGGCTTCTTTACTCCAATGGCACATCTCATGTTGCACCTCGCAAACGAGGCATTGTTGGGGGGCCCTGTGCAGAATCGTTGGCAATACGGGCCTGAGAGGCAGAAAAAGCATCTTCGATATAAATGCGGAAACTAAGCTAAGATTGAAGCATCCATAGCTGAGGCAGTTATCCTGGAAGAGGTGTCAAACATCAGGACAACATACTATCCGAATGATATTTCCACTCTGCATAATAAGTTGGAGCGATACAATGTAGAAGAGCCCAAGTATAAACCAGAACTCCTCCTTTTCAATGGGCAAGGTGGAAAGGCTGGGGGCTCCAAACCCTATAAAATGTCAAACTCTGAGTGGGAGGATGTCATGTTCTATGTCTTGGACAACATTAAAGAAGTTCACGATTTGTGGTGAGGTAAAGGATGAACACATTTCTTTGCAACCAGTCACTTTGTTTCCTTCTAATACCCCTTTTCTTATTTTAGTGAATTCGTGCTTCAAGAGTGGTCAGGAATGATACCTCCTAATGGCAAGGAGGTGGATACTCTTCTCCGAAAGGGTGCCCCCGGAAGAAAAAAATTTGTTGCTTGGTTCATGGAGAAAGTAATTTCTAACTTGCTCCTATTACCTAGTTTAACATTTATCGTTTCTATTACACGGAACTAATAAACCCAACTATTCCAATTAAACTTGTAGGGAAAAGATCCCAACACACCCATGGATGACGAATTGAGATGGGTTTCAATGGGTTTTGGTCGTCGGGTAATGAAATGTGAAAAATATGATGTGAATGGGTATCGCTTTCATACAGAGGAGCACCAGAACAGTCAGCCTGATCCAAAAACTATAAACACAGGAGTGTTTACCGAAGGAGATAATAAAGTTGACTACTACGGAAGGGTCGAAAAAATATACGAGCTTACATTCGATCTTGGGCGTGAAGATCTCAATCTCGTTGTGTTCAAATGCCGATGGTTCGACCCAGATAAGGGGCTGAAACATACGCCCTCCATTGGTTTAGTCGAAGTTAAACAATCAACTGTATATGCCGGAGCTGATCTCTTTATTGTGGCTCACCGGGCCACACAAGTTTATTATTTGCCCCTTCATGCCAGAAAAAATACCTAAAGGACTGGGAAGTTGTGTTCAAAGTATCGCCACATTGTAAGCTACCCGACCCAAACGATGACGACTACGACAACTTAAACCCTATCACATACGAGGGAGTGTTCTATCAAGAGCAACATGATGAAGTGAACCCAAACGTTCAAGAAAACATACGCTTCGGTGATGATGATGTGGACCAAGATGATGACGATGCACGGTGTGATGGTTAGGTAGTTGTCAATATAAAGGACATAGATATGCTTGAGAAGTTACATGACGACGATGATGACATAGATGAACCTCCACCCCTCTCAGACAATGATGATGATATGCGTGATAGTGATGATTGTTGGGGAACGGAGCATGAATTTCAAAAAAATTCCTACGCTCACGCAAGATCTATCCATGGAGATGTATCGCTACGAGAGGGGAGAGTGTGTCTACGTACCCTCGTAGACCGTTAGCGGAAGCGTCTCACAACGCGGTTGATGTAGTCGAACAATCCTTCGAGCTCCACCGATCAAGTACCGAACGTACGGCACCTCCGAGTTCTACACACGTGCAGCTCGGTGACGTTCCTCGCCTTCTTGATCCAGCAAGACGTCGAGGTAGTAGATGAGTTCCATCAGCACGACGGCGTGGCGACGGTGACAGTGAAGTGATTCCGGCAGGGCTTCGCCTAAGCTCTCCGAAAATATGACCGAGGTGGAAAATGGAGATCGGGGCACCGCACACGGCTATGGGACAATTGTGTACTTTGGGGTGCCCCCTTGCCCCCGTATATAAAGGATGAGAGGGAGGAGGCCGCCCCCCTAGGGGTGCGCTAAGTGTGGGGAGTCCTACTAGGACTCCTTAGTCCTAATAGGATTCCACCTCCCATACGGAGTAGGAAAGAGGGAAGGGAGAGGGAAAGGAAAGAGGGGGCTGCGCCCCCTCCCCTAGTCCAATTCGGTTTGGGCAAGGGGGGGCGCGAGGCTCCTCACGTGGCCTGCCTCTCCTTTTCCCGTATGGCCCAATAAGGCCCATTACTTCTCCCGGTGAATTCCCGTAACTCCCCGGTACTCCGAAAAATACCCGAATCACTCGGAACCTTTCCGACGTCCGAATATAGCCTTCCAATATATGAATCTTTACCTCTCGACCATTTCGAGACTCCTCGTCATGTCCGTGATCTCATACGGGACTCCGAACAAACTTCGGCCACCAATCACATAACTCATATAATACTAAATCGTCATCGAACCTTAAGTGTGCGGACCCTACGGGTTCGGGAATGATGTAGACATGATCGAGATGACTCTCCGGTCAATAACCAACAGCGGAACCTGGATGCTCATATTGGTTCCTACATATTCCACGAAGATCTTTATCGGTGAACCTCATATGTCAACATACGTTGTTCCCTTTGTCTGGCGGTATGTTACTTGCCCGAGATTCGATCGTCGGTATCCAATACCTAGTTCAATCTCGTTACCGGCAAGTCTCTTTACTCGTTCCGTAATACGTCATCTTGTAACTAACTCTTTAGTCACGGTGCTTGCAAGGCTTCTGTGATGCTGTATTACCGAGAGGGCCCAGAGATACCTCTCCGATAGTCGGAGTGACAAATTCCAATCTCGATCCATGCCAACTCAACAAACACTTTCGGAGATACCTGTAGTGCACCTTTATAATCACCCAGTTATGTTGTGACGTTTGATACACCCAAAGTATTCCTACGGTATCCGGGAGTTGCATGATCTCATGGTCAGAGGAACGTGTATTTGACATAGTGAAAGCAATAGCAATAAACTGAACGATCATTTGCTATGCTAACGGTTGGGTCAAGTCCATCACATCATTCTCCTAATGATGTGATCCCATTATCAAATGACAACTCATGTCCATGGTCAGGAAATCTTGACCATCTTTTGATCAACGAGCTAGTCTAGTAGAGGCTTACTAGGGACACAGTATTTGTTTATCTATTCACACATGTATTTAGTTTCCGGTCAATACAATTCTAGCATGAATAATAAACTATTATCATGAACGGGGAAATATGATAATAACTAATTTATTATTGCCTCTAGGGCATATTTCCAACAGTCTCCCACTTGCACTAGAGTCAATAATCTAGATTACATCTCCATGTAATTAACACTTAATCAGTTCTAAAGCTGATCATGTTTTGCTTGTGAGAGAGGTTTTAGTCAACGGGTCTGCAATATTCAGATCCGTGTGTTCTTGGCAAATCTCTATGTAGATGCTGCTACCACACTCTGTTTGGAGCTACTCCAAAAAAATTCCCCACTATACTTATCCGGTCTGAGACTCATAGTCTTTCGGATCAGTGTTTAAAGCTTGCATCGACGTAACCCCTTACGACGAATTCTTTATCATCTCTATTCCCGAGAAATTCTTCCTTAGTCATCTTAAGGATAATTTGACCGCTGTCCAGTGATCTACTCCTGGATTACTTTGGTACCTCTTTTGCCAGACACATGGCAAGGCACACAGCTTGGCATACTTTATAGAACCTATGGCCGAGGCATAGGGGATAACCTTCATCCATTCTATTTATTTTGCCGTGGTCGAGATTTGAGTCTTACTCAACTTCACACCTTTCACCACAGTCAAGAACTCCTTCTTTGACTGATCCATTTTGAACTTCTTCAAAATCTTGTCAAGGTATATGTTTTGTGAAAGTCATATGAGGCGTCTCAATCTATCTCTATAGATTTTGATGCCTAACATGTAAACAACCTTTACCTAGATCTTCAGGTCTTACTCCACTTCACACCAGCCAAGAACTTATTTCTTTTGACTTGATCCATTTTGAACTTCTTCAAAATCTAATCAAGGTGTGTGAAAATATTTTATCAGGTGTCTTGATCTATCTCTATAGATCTCGATGCCCAAACCGTGGATAACTCAAAAAACAGGTTTTTATTGAAAAACTCCTTTCAATTAATTCTTTATGCTTTCCAGAAATTCTACATCATTTCCAATCACATATACTTATTAGAAATGTTATAGAGCTCCCACTCACTTTGTTGTAAATACAAGTTTCTCCATAAACTTGCATAAACCCAAACGCTTTGATCACTTCATCAAAGCGAGTATTCCAGCTCCGAGATGCTTGCACCAGTCCATAGATGGATCGCTGGAGCTTGCATACTTTGTTAGCACCTTTAGGATCGACAAAATCTTCCGGTTGTATCATATACAATTCTTCCTTAAGGAATCCATTAAGGAATGCCGTTTTGACGTCCATTTGCCAGATTTCATAATCATAAAACGCGGCAATTGCTAACATAATTCTGACAGACTTTAGCATCGCTACGGGTGAGAAAGTCTCATCGTAGTCAACTCCTTGAACTTGTCGATAACCTTTAGCAACAAGTCGAGCTTTATAAACGGTGACATTACCATCAGCGTCCGTCTTCTTCTTAAAGATCCATTTATTTTTAATAGCTCGGCGTTTCATCGGTAAAGTCTACCAAAGTCCACACTTTGTTCTCATACATGGATCTAATCACGGATTTCATGGCCTCAAGCCATTTGTCGGATTCCGGGCTCGCCATCGCTTCTTCATAGTTCGTAGGTTCACCGTTGTCTAACAACATGACCTCCAAGACAGGATTGCCGTACCAATCTGGTGCGGAGCGTGTCCTGGTTGACCTACGAGGTTCTGTAGCAACTTGATCCGAAGCCTCATGATCATCATCATCAACTTCTTCTCTGGTCTGTGTTGGTGTCACAGAAATTTCTTTCTGTGGCGTACTACTATCCAGAGGAGGTACAATTATCTCATCAAGTTCTACTTTCCTCCCACTCACTTCTTTCGAGAGAAACTCCTTCTCTAGAAAGGATCCATTCTTAGCAACGAATACTTTGCCTTCGGATCTGTGGTAGAAGGTGTACCCAACGGTCTCCTTTGGGTATCCTATGAAGACGCACTTATCCGCTTTGGGTTCGAGCTTATCTGGCTGAAGCCTTTTGACATAAGCATTGCATCCCCAAACTTTCAGAAACGACATCTTAGGTTTCTTGCAAACCACAGTTCATACGGTGTCATCTCAACGGATTTAGACGGTGCCCTTGTTTAAAGTGAATGCAGCTGTCTCTAATGCATAACCCCAAAATGATAGTGGCAAATCGGTAAGAGACATCATAGAACGCACCATATCCAATAGAGTACGATTACGACGTTCGGACACACCATTACGCTGTGGTGTTCCATGTGGCGTGAGCTGTGAAACAATTCCACATTGTCTTAAGTGATTGCCAAACTCGTAACTCAAATATTCTCCTCCACGATCAGATCGTAAGAACTTTATTTTCTTGTTACGATGGTTCTCTACTTCACTCTGAAATTCTTTGAACTTTTCAAATGTTTCAGATTTATGCTTCATCAAGTAGACATAACCATATCTACTCAAATCATCAGTGAACGTGAAAATATAACGATATCCACCGCGCGCCTCAACACTCATCGGACCGCATACATCGGTATGTATTATTTCCAATAAGTTGGTTGCTCGCTCCATTGTTCCGGAGAACGGAGTTTTAGTCATCTTGCCAATAAGGCACGGTTCACATGTCTCAAATGATTCATAATCAAGAGATTCCAAAAACCCATCTGCATGGAGTTTCTTCATGTGTTTAACACTGATATGACCTAAGCGGCAGTGCCACAAATATGTGGTACTATCATTATCTTTTGGCATTCGTGTTATGAACATATGTATTACTACGATCAAGATTCTATAAACCTTTCATTTTAAGTGCATGATCATCAATGATATTATCCAAATAGAATAACAATTATTCTCTGAAATTGAATAACCGTCTTGCAATAAACACTATCAGATATAATGTTCATGCTTAACACAAGCACCAAATAACAATTATTTAGGTTCATCACTAATCCTGAAGGTAGAGAGAGCGTGGCGATGGTGATCACATCAACCTTGGAGACACTTCCAATGCACATGGTCACCTCGTTCTTAGCTAGCCCTCGTTTATTCCGAAGCTCCATGTTTCAAGTTGTAAGCAACTGAACAAGTATCAAATACCCAGGTGCTCCTACGAGTACTAGTAAGGTACATATCAATAACATGTATATCAAATATCTTTGTTGACATTGCCAGTCTTATTATCTGCCAGTTACTTTGGGGAAGTTCCGCTCCCTGTGACATTTCCCTTTGCAATGGGAGCACTAAGTCTCGGGTTTGGTTCAGCCTTGGGTTTCTTCGCGTGAGCGGCAACTGTTTTACCATTCTTCTTGAAGTTCCCTTTTCTTTCCCTTGCCCTTCTTGAAACTAGTGGTCTTATTAACCATCAACACTTGATGCTCCCTTTTTTTTTGATTTCTACATCCGCAGATTGTAGCATCGCGAATAGCTTAAGGATCTTCTATCCCTTGCATGTTTATAGTTCATCACGAAGATCCAGTAGCTTAGTGATAGTGACTAGAGAACTCTATCAATCACCACTTTATTCGGAAGTCTAACTCCCACTTGATTCAAGTGTTTGAAGTACTCAGACATTCTGAGTACATGCTCACTAACGGAGCTGTTCTCCTCCATCTTGTAGCTATAGAACTTGTCGAAGGTGTCATCCCTCTCGACCTGGGTGTGAGTCTTGAAAAACAAAATTTCAGCTCTTGGAACATCTCATATGCTCCGTGTTGCTCAAAACATATTTGGAGCTCCGGTTCTAAGCCGTAAAGTATGGCGCACTGAACTATCGAGTAGTCATCTTTTCTTGTCTGCCAGACGTTCATAACGTCCTCAGACGAAGCCGTAGGGGTATTTCACTGAGCGGTGCATTAAGGACATAAGCCTTCTGTGCAGCAGTGAGGACAATCCTCAGATCACGGACCTAGTCCGCATAGTTGCTTCCATCAACTTTCAACTTCGTTTTCTCTAGGAACATAATAAAAGCAGGGGAACTACAGCGCGGTCTATGGATCTACAACATAAATTTGCTAAGACAAGTAAGACTATGTTCATGACAATTGAAGTTCAATTAGTCAAATTACTTAAGAACTCCCACTTAGATTAACATCCCTCAAGTTGTCTAAGTGTAACATGATCCACATCAACTAAACCACGTCCGATCATCACGTGAGGTGGATTAGTTATCAATGGTGAACATCTTTCATGTTGATCATATCTACTATATGACTCATGTTCGACCTTTCGGTCTCTTGTGTTCCGAGGCCATGTCTGTACATGCTAGGCTCGTCAAGTTTAACCCAAGTATTCTGCGTGTGTAAAACTGGCTTACACCCGTTGTATGCGAACGAAAGAATCCATCACACCCGATCATCACGTGGTGCTTATAAGCGTCGAACCTTCGTAACGGTGCATACTAGGGGAGAACACTTATCTTGAAATTTAGTGAAGGGATCATCTTATAATGCTACCGTCGTCCTAAGCAAAATAAGATGCATAAAAGGATTAACATCACATGCAATTCAATATATGTGACATGATATGGCCATCATCGTCTTGTGCTTTTGATCTCCATCAGCAAAGCACCGTCATGATCTCCATCGTCACCGGGTTGACACCTTGATCTCCATCGTAGCGTCGTGACACCTTGATCTCCATCGTAGCATCGTGGTCGTCTCGCCGGCTATTGCTACTACTACTACTGCTAACTAATAGCAGTAAAGTAAAGCAATTACATAGCGTTGGCATTGCATACAATAAAGAGACAACCATAAGGCTCCTGCCGGTTGCCTGATAACTTACAAAACATGATCATCTCATACAACAACTTATATCACATCATGTCTTGGCCATATCACATCACCAGCATACCCTGCAAAAACAAGTTAGACGTCCTCTACTTTGTTGTTGCAAGTTTTACGTGGCTGCTACGGGTTTGCAAGAACCATTCTTACCTACGCAAAACCACAACGTGGTGTAGTGATTGCTTTTTGATCTTCTAAAAGAACCCTCTTCATTGAAACCGATTCAACTAAAGTGAGAGAGACAGACACCCGCCAGTCACCTTTATGCAACGAGTGCACGTAGCGGTGAAACCTGTCTCGCGTAAGCGTACGCGTAATGTCGGTCCGGGCCGCTTCATCTCACAATACCGCCGAATCAAGTAACAACTAGTAACGGCAAGCAATATGTATACACCCACGCCCACAACTCACTTGTGTTCTACTCGTGCAAATCACATCTACGCATAGACCTGGCTCGGATGCCACTGTTGGGAACGGAGCATGAATTTCAAAAAATTTCCTACGCTCACGCAAGATCTATCCATGGAGATGTATCGCTACGAGAGGGGAGAGTGTGTCTACGTACCCTCGTAGACCGTTAGCGGAAGCGTCTCACAACGCGGTTGATGTAGTCGAACAATCCTTCGAGCTCCACCGATCAAGTACCGAACGTACGGCACCTCCGAGTTCTACACACGTGCAGCTCGGTGACGTTCCTCGCCTTCTTGATCCAGCAAGACGTCGAGGTAGTAGATGAGTTCCGTCAGCACGACGGCGTGGCGACGGTGACGGTGAAGTGATTCCGGCAGGGCTTCGCCTAAGCTCTCCGAAAATATGACCGAGGTGGAAAACGGAGATCGGGGCACCGCACACGGCTATGGGACAATTGTGTACTTTGGGGTGCCCCCTTGCCCCCGTATATAACGGATGAGAGGGAGGAGGCCGGCCCCCTAGGGGTGCGCTAAGTGTGGGGAGTCCTACTAGGACTCCTTAGTCCTAGTAGGATTCCACCTCCCATACGGAGTAGGAAAGAGGGAAGGGAGAGGGAAAGGAAAGAGGGGGTTGCGCCCCCTCCCCTAGTCCAATTCGGTTTGGGCAAGGGGGGCGCGAGCCTCCTCACGTGACCTGCCTCTCCTTTTCCCGTATGGCCCAATAAGGCCCATTACTTCTCCCGGTGAATTCCCGTAACTCCCCGGTACTCCGAAAAATACCCGAATCACTCGGAACCTTTCCGACGTCCGAATATAGCCTTCCAATATATGAATCTTTACCTCTCGACCATTTCGAGACTCCTCGTCATGTCCGTGATCTCATACGGGACTCCGAACAAACTTCGGCCACCAATCACATAACTCATATAATACTAAATCGTCATCGAACCTTAAGTGTGCAGACCCTACGGGTTCGGGAATGATGTAGACATGATCGAGATGACTCTCCGGTCAATAACCAACAGCGGAACCTGGATGCTCATATTGGTTCCTACATATTCCACGAAGATCTTTATCGGTGAACCTCATATGTCAACATACGTTGTTCCCTTTGTCTGGCGGTATGTTACTTGCCCGAGATTCGATCGTCGGTATCCAATACCTAGTTCAATCTCGTTACCGGCAAGTCTCTTTACTCGTTCCGTAATACGTCATCTTGTAACTAACTCTTTAGTCACGGTGCTTGCAAGGCTTCTGTGATGCTGTATTACCGAGAGGGCCCAGAGATACCTCTCCGATAGTCGGAGTGACAAATTCCAATCTCGATCCATGCCAACTCAACAAACACTTTCGGAGATACCTGTAGTGCACCTTTATAATCACCCAGTTACGTTGTGACGTTTGCTACACCCAAAGTATTCCTACGGTATCCGGGAGTTGCATGATCTCATGGTCAGAGGAACGTGTATTTGACATAGTGAAAGCAATAGCAATAAACTGAACGATCATTTGCTATGCTAACGGTTGGGTAAATTCCATCACATCATTCTCCTAATGATGTGATCCCATTATCAAATGACAACTCATGTCCATGGTCAGGAAATCTTGACCATCTTTTGATCAACGAGCTAGTCTAGTAGAGGCTTACTAGGGACACAGTATTTGTTTATCTATTCACACATGTATTTAGTTTCCGGTCAATACAATTCTAGCATGAATAATAAACTATTATCATGAACGAGGAAATATGATAATAACTAATTTATTATTGCCTCTAGGGCATATTTCCAACAATGATGAGACAGGTCGAGGAATGGATTACAACAGTGATGATTCGTATGGGTTCTAGCAGATGTACGTTTTATGTCTTTTTTGTATGGTTTATTAATATGCTTCTTTTTGCATGTAGAATTATTAATATGCTTCCTTTCTTTGCATATACTTACCAATTGATTATTCTTTGACAATGCAGGTGATTGAACCATGGGCAAGGCTAGTTCCAGCGGCTTGGTTGACACACTTCGCGATAAGCTGACTCGAAGAGGAAGAGCTAGCACCGTTCCCTCTCGACTACGTGACTCTGACGGGGAAAGACCCCCTAGAGGAGCAGGGGGCAAGCGACGAGGGGGAGGACGAGGAGGGGGATGCTCCTCTATAGACGGAACGCGTGTCCAGAAACTGCGCTCCATCTCGGACATAGGGGGTCGGCCTCGGACGTCCTCTAGTGAGGTGCCCTCTGCCAGTGGCACCGCGGGCGAGGATGAGGAGTATGAGCAGGAAGGGGAGGACTCGGAGAGTGAGGAAGTTCAGGGTGAGGAGGGGGCGACCGAGGGTAGGGAGGAGGTTGAGGGTGAGGAGAGGGCGGAGGGGGAGGAGGGGGAGGAGGAGGGTACGGGCCAGGAGGGGTGGCTGCGTGGAGTGGCTACCCTCCCTCGACGTCCTGCTACCGAGGCAGAGAAGACCCTCATTATTCCCAATGGGATAGAGTAAGTTTTATTTTGTTTCTTCAAATTTATTTTATTTTCTTTAGTTTTTTGATTCTAATAAATCCACACATACTAATATTTTGATTCTTCTGCAGCAATTGGGAGATTGTTGGGAAGGGTCGGATTCCAAACGGCGTGATTACTATTCTGCTGAGGAAATATTGGCCGGGCATGTTCAACCCACGCCCTGACGTGGACCCGCCGTGCGAGGAGCGGGTGTTAGCAGTACGCTGGCATCACTATGAAGATGCCAGGCTTGCGGACTACGGGACTCATGCTAAGGCCGTGAGGGATCATTTTTGGGTAAGTTTCTTCACAAGTTCTCCCATCAAATATTGCGTCCATATCGTTCATAGTTAATCATTTAACTCATGACTTGTTTCATCCTGGTTATATGCATGACTCTAGGAGTTCTATAGAGTTCCAGAGGAGCACAAGGCCAGAGCCGACCAGGTCTTCGAGGCGGCTGCGGCTTTGAAGCTCCGTCAGATGCCATACGAGGCGCGCTGGGTGGCCATCACACAGTTCTACCACACTATTCTGCACCAGAAGATGACCAAGACGAAAGCGAGGAGGGAACGCCCCACTATGACCAAGGAGCAGTACATGGACGTAAGTAGCACATCCTTCTTGTTCTCACGTTTGTGCTAAATTTGATTGTTTGATCTTGAAATTCCATGCTTTCCTTGTTTAGGTGATTCCGGGTTGGTGCGATGGAAAGGCTGATGGAGGGTCGGCGTTGGTGGATAGGTGGCTCGGGGAAGATGAATCGTTTGCGGCCACGAGCACAATCAACACGAAAAACCGGGGATCTGACGGAACACACATTCAAGGAAACCGGAGCCACCATCGCTTCAAGAAGCACAAGGTATATATATGTGAAACATCATTGCTTTCATTTCCTGTCATGTTGGTATGCATGCGTAACATCTTTTTGCCATTGCAGGAGACCGTGTTGAAGAGGTCCATCTCACATATTGAGGCGTGGTCGCTTGGCCGTGTGCGGAACGATCATAAGGAGGGGGAGAGCCCTTACTATGGCAGGTTAGAGGAGCATCTGACAAACTATAAGGCATCGTTTAGTGAGAGGAACCCTCCTGGTGCTGATCCCATAGTGTCAGAGACCGACGAGACGGCGGTGGTTATGTCTGCACACGGCAGGCCACATGGCCGCTCGGGGGTTCTTGGCAGCGTGTTCCAGCCCACCATCAGTTACGTCCAGCTCCGGGCTTCGAGCACTGGCGCGAGTGCGGCTAAACCGTCCTGGGCACGTCCTAGTCGTTCCAGAGAGGAAGAAGTAAGCATCTCTCCTTTTCATCCTTGTTCACACATTTCTTTTGTGCATGGTTAGGCTGCTTAGATTCATTGTGTCAAATTGTAGGAATATTCTAGGTATGTCAGAGCTTATCGTCAAGAGTTCGCTGAACACGAAGCCAAACGGGCTCGGCTCGAGGAGTACCGCGCCCAACAGTTGCAGGTTAGTTAGTTTTCACCGCTGAGCCAAGCTAGCTAAATTTTGTGCTTTCACTATTTTTGACTTCCGTCTTCGCTTTGTCAACTAACGTGCAGAATATGTATATTTGGATGGAACATGGCACTCGGGCTGCACCAATGGGACCGGCACCACCCAATCCTGGGCCAACCCCAGTAATGCTAACGATCGAGGAATTCTTGACACGTGGTGACGACGAGACTCCGGTTAGTACATTGCCAAACACGTCAAAGCATTACCTATCATTTTTTCAACAAATAGCTTGAGATCTCTTAATGTCACTTTCGAACACAATGTAGGGATCCGGCCAAGCATCAAACACTCCTGGTGATGGTACTCCTGCTTCACGGAGCCCGGTGACCCCAGTTCATAACCCAGGTTGTGGTGGTTCTACCTCGAGCCGTGGATCACCTCTTTTTGTATGTCCCCTACTCCCAAGATGCATTTTTCATAGTTATAACATTTCCAAAGCCGCAAACTTAGAACTAGACAAAATGCCATCATCCTAAATGGTTGTGATTATTTATTTTGTAGTGATGATGCTATTTGGAGGTGGACTTCGGGTTCTGGCGGTGGGCGTTGCTTGTCGGCCGACGGTCTTCGGCTAGGACTTCGATATGATGCTATGCTGGACAATATGATGCTCTATGTTTGATGTTCATGCTACATTGATGATATGTAGTGGATGCTCTATGTTTGATGTTCATGCTATATTGATGCTATGTAGTGGATACTCTATGTTTGATGCTATGTAGTGGATGCTCTATATTTTGTTTCAATAGATGATTTGATAATGCTATATAGTTGTGTGATGCAAATGCTGATATATATATTGGTTTTGCTGCTGTACCTATTTTATTTGCTGTGCAAATGAAAAAAGAGCAAAAACAAAAATTTAGCCAAAACTATGCCTACACCGTAGGCATATACCCAAGCTCGGACCACCAGTTCGTGACACGTGTCACCTATGCCTACGGGGAACCGTAGGCATATGACATATGTATGCCTACGGGGGAACTGTAGGCATAGACATGCGGCTGGAGGCACGCCAGATGCCGCCACGTGTCCAATATACGTCTACGGGCCAACCGTAGGCATGGATACGATATACGCCGATGATTAAACCGTAGGTATACAGTCAACACGTGTCAGCATCTGAGGTATGCGCGTGTGCGTACGGCACTTGACGGACGCGCCATCAAGAATTTTTTGCCGACGGGTACATATGCCTACAGTAACCGTAGGCATAGATAAGGTATGCCGACGGTTTTTCTACGCCTACGGGTGGTGCAGGTTTGCCGACGCTATTGATGCCTACGGGTATATGCCTACGGGGACCGTAGTTTTAGTCTCTTTGCCTACGGTTTAAACCGTAGGTATAGACCATGATTCCTGTAGTGATATCCCATGCTCACAATATTTTCTTTCGAAAGAAGAGCTAACAAAGATTAGAGGCGTGTAGAAGTCCTATATATACCTCTGCCTTAGGAAGTGAAAGTGAGTGATATGAATTCTTATTTTCCTTACGTCTTTAGTTTCATTCCATCTAAAATATTGGAGGAAAACAAAAATGTGGGAATCAGGGAACTGAATGATGAAGCAGCTGAAAACCGCCAGCATTGTCGTGTCTTGCTTAATCCACTTGAAGTCAAATTACCACTAGACATGGTATGTGGGAGTAAGAACCAGAGTGACCTTTGTAGCTTTCGGAAGAACACCCACCATACTATGAATACGCTTTGGGGCAAATGATTCCAGAAGCTTTGTTTGAAGCAACAGGCTGCCAAAGGTCAAACTATGTCTTGTAGACATGACAATGCCTAAACTGAAAACTTTGAGGAAACCTAATAGACTGATGAGTGTTTTTTTTTAAATGGGGCAACTGCCATCCCTGTAATGTACCGATGAAATGAGAATTGCCTGAACTCCCACCTACTCACCCTCTTCCTCTGTTCTTCTCATCACCCACTCCCAAATTACCCCCTCCGATGTGTGGATCTTGTACCACCACTAGCAGGACATGACAGTTTGTGACAGCGGCAATCATGGTAATTTTTCTCTATCAGCACTCAAAAACAATTGTTGTAGGCACAAATCTGTGACAGGACGGATGTTTTCTACTCCCTCCGTCCCAAAATAAGTGTCGCTGCTTAGTACAAAGTTGTACTAACTTTGTACGAAATCAGCTTATTTTGGGGCCGAGTGAGTATATCGTTATTAGAAAGGCATCTGAGAGTCCCTATCACTGTGAAGAGGATAGAAGCCTTACATTCAGGGCTCATGTGCTTTTTTCATTAATATATATTTTTAGAATAGAAGCAAATGTGTTTGCTCTCCTTGCTTCTTGATGACATTAAGACTGCTAGCTCCTTGCAAGAGCGGATCTAAGCTTCTATTTCTTCAACACAAAATCGAATGTTTTGTTTCTGTGCAGTTCTGCAGCCCAGGCTCATGTGCCTTTTTTCATTTACATAAAACAATTCATGCACCAAATGGAGTAAATGCCTTTCTTTCGTAAGGACGTATGATGTTATGATTTTGTGGATTTTGTAAGGAACTTGGCGGCAGATTTGGAAGCCCGGCTGTCCAGCGAAAGTAAACCATTTTGTGCAGAGGGGTCGATGTTGATACAGGGCGTGCCGTCTGTTTCAGGTGGTCTTTTTGCACGGTGTAAGATGGTTAATCCGCAGCAGGAGGAGGAGGTGCAGCCTTCATGTTGGAGGAGGTGCAGACAAACATGTCTATCTATGGAGGAATTTCAATTTCAGATTCAACAGCACTGAACAGATTTATCTTTGAGCATTTCCCCAGGTTTAGCAGAATCTGGGACCTATACTCAGATTTGTGAGCTATCTATTTATGTATCTTTTGTTCAAAAAAAAAATCTATTTATGTATCTAGTATTTGCATCGTTATTCGGCTGAGAACACATTGGCATTTCACTTGTTCAAGAAACTTTTGGGACTCTGATTTCATCGGTTTCAATGCGGATAGTAGGCCGATAATGCTGGTTACTATGGAGTTGTCGGCGGGGTGCCGTCAAACCATCCATTTGGCAAGAGCAACTAAAGCTTCAACTTGGAGCCTGCTGAAGAATGTCAGTCCGCTTGCTAGGGGAACGAATGCTGGCTTGTAATTGCTTCTGAAACTGAACTGAACCTGCAGTTGGTCTCGATCGAGAGTTGTTGGGTCCTGCGGTGTAGGGTGAGTGCTCGGCGTCGATTCGAGTCATAAATCGCTGAGTCAAATCCCAGGCCGCGCCGAGACAATCTGATTTGGATTTGGTTTCCTGCTGGCTCTTTGGGCGGCTGTGTATAACAGGGGTCAGCAGCAGTTGAGATAGTTGTAATGTGAATGAGAAAGGTGTGATAGCTCCCGGGTGCCTAGGCACCCTCTATGAACAGTAAAATCAAAAAAATAGAAACCAAAATCAAAAAAATCTGAAACTTTGCAGCAGCAAAGATGAACAAAGTTTGTAGGTTCTTGCAAGTTTTCATGCCAAAATATCATGTAGAGAAAGGTGTACAAACGAGTTTCAAATTTCAGTGCTAAAAGTGCTCAAAACTTCAAGCACTGAAATATTTTTCGTGTGTAGAGCTCCTCGAATAGTTTTTTGGCATGAAAACTTGCAAACACCTACAAATTGTGATCATCTTTGATGCTGCAAAGTTTCAGATTTTTTTGATTTTGTTTTCTATTTTTTTTGATTTTACTGTTCATAGAGGGTGCCTAGGCACCCGGGAGCTGAAAATCCACTCTCAATGTGAATGGCTTCATCTCCCTGAACATTTCCTCGAGTTAGTACAATGTGCTGCTGACCTGCGGGCTGCGGCTGCGGTTGTGCGAGATGCACAGCGCAGGAGCTAGTGGTGTTCACTTTTGCGTTGGCAAAACGTGTGGCCACAGAAGGAAAGCCTATGGCTATTGGCGTGTGTAAGGTGAGATTTGAACCGAATGGTGATCTCGTTCTTTGAGCTGTTTTAGCAATGGATTGTTTCTGTTTAGAACTGACTTTGTTTCACCGAGTAATGCAGCAGTAGAACTTATTAACGGTGTGATTGAGATTTATAGTTTGATTACTCGTGGCCAGAAGAATTCAGGCTTCGGTGGATGGTTTGCATACAGAAATTAAGCCGGGGTAAACGGCTTCTTCTCAAGGTTCTTTTATTGTTTATTACCTTTTGCAGCCTCCTCTAGTCAGCCAGTGCTAGTTTGCGTGTTAACATGATTAGTTCTTTAACCATGCTGCTAGATGGCTGACTAATTAAAAGAACGTGTGGGTTAACATGTTCCCTGCTTCTTTTGGTCTGCCCAAATGGAGTGGTGTGCAGGTGCTTTGGCGTGTTGGACCGCATAGCATTAAACGTCCACTAGTACATAACAGGGCATTGGTCCAGGCCGGGCCAGCCCATTAGTCCCGGTTCAGTCACGAACCGGGACCAATGGGGCAACGGTCCCGGTTCGTGAGGCCAGGGGGCCGGCCGGGCCTCGTGGGGCATTGGTCCCGGTTCGTCTGGACCCTTTGGTCCCGGTTCCAGACACGAACCGGGACCAGTGTGCCTCGCTCCTGGCCCAGAACCATTGGTCCCGGTTCGTGGCTGGAACCGGGACCAAAGGGGGTCCTTTAGTCCCGGTTCCAGCCACGAACCGAGACCAATGAGATGCCTATATATACCTCCCGCCAGCGAGCAAAGCACTCCACATTGCTCTGTTTTTCTGGCCGGCGAGGGGAGAGCTTTGTGGTGCTCTAGCTCACCTCCTATGCACATGAGGTGTTCGATGAAATGCCCGAGCCACACTTAAGCTTTCTCCTCTCGAAGCTCCTTGTCCAAGCTCCATTTTTCTAAAGATTTGTTTAGGTTTGGCGGTCCATCCTGTCCCGTCCCCGTCCTCACCGCCGTCGATCGCCCGCGTCCATCTCGGCGCCGGCACCACCGTGGTTAGCCTCTTCTTCTTATCTTCTTTCTAAAAGAAAAAAGTTCTTACTTGTATCATTTAGATAGATACTTGTGTAATTTTCTTACTTTTATTATTGTTTGTTATTATATAGTGCCATGGTCATGGTATCCGCCCACATCGGCCCTCTTCCGGTCTATGATTCGGATGTGGTATATATTATCTTTTATAACTATTTGTTTTATTTACTGTTTATGACAATTATGCCGACCAACGTGACATAGATTTTTTAATCTAGGAGGTATGTGAACCGGAAATTCCAACCGACATAGAAATTCTTGTCGAGAAGTTAAATTTGGTTGAAAAAGAAAACAATTACTTGAAAGAAAAATTACAAAGAGTTGAAGAGGAGAAGATGAAGTTGGAGTTGCATGTTGCCGATGTCGTCGACGATCACAAAATCAAGATGGATGCAATGCGCTTGAAGATTAGAAAGATTAGAAAATATGCCATTCATACTGAGGCTTGGTATCATTATGCCGTTGGATCAATTGGTACCTTAGTTGCGGTTATGATCGCATTTGTTGTTGCATTTAAATTTTCTAGTTTCAATGTATGTTTTAATTAGATGCTCTAGAGAGCTATATGTTGTTCAATAATGAGAACTATGTATGAACGTTATGTATTTATTTTGGTCACTACTGTACTTTGGCTTTAATGTGATGATGAATTTCTATTAATTTGGTCACTTCTCTATTCATGATATGCACGCAGATGAACCGGCAATGGATGTACGGTGACCGACGCACCTCCGAGTATATTGAGGGCCTGCATAATTTTCTCGAAGCGGCTGAGGCAAACAAGCAGAATGGTTTTATGCATTGTCCATGTACTATCTGTGAGAATACGAAGGCTTTCTCCAACTATAAAACCCTTCACTTCCACCTGCTTCAGAAGGGTTTTATGCCACACTATAATGTTTGGACCAAGCACGGAGAAAGAGGGGTTATGATGGAAGACAACGAAGAAGAAGAGGATGACGACAACTACCCGCCCCCTGAATACGGTGATGCTGCAATGGGAGAAGCTGAAGATCAAGAGGAACCAGACGATGTGCCCGATGATGATCTTCGCCGGGTCATTGTTGATGCACAGAGAGAATGCGAAAGTGAAAGGGAGAAGTTGAAGTTCGATCGCATGTTAGAGGATCACAAAAAAGGGTTGTACCCAAATTGCGAAGATGACAACAGAAAGCTCGGTACCACACTGGAATTGCTGCAATGGAAGGCAGACAATGGTGTATCTGACAAGGGATTTAGTTCGCTACTGAAAATAATGAAGAAGAAGCTTTCAAAGGATAACGAATTGCCCGGCAGTACGTACGAAGCAAAGAAGGTTGTCTGCCCTCTAGGATTGGAGGTGCAGAAGATACATGCATGCCCTAATGACTGCATCCTCTACCGCGGTGCGTACGAGGATTTGAACGCATGCTCGGTATGCGGTGCATTGCGGTATAAGATCAGAAGAGATGAGCCTGGTGATGTTGAGGGCCAGCGCACCGGGAAGAGGGTTCCTGCCAAGGTGATGTGGTATGCTCCTATAATACCACGGTTGAAACATCTATTCAGAAACAAAAAGCATGCCGAGTTGATGCAATGACACAAAAAAGACCGTAAGAAAGACGGGAAGTTGAGAGCACCCGCTGACGGGTCGCAGTGGAGAAAGATCGAGAGAAAGTGGAGCGACTTTACAGGTGACCCGAGGAACGTATGGTTTGGTTTAAGTGCAGATGGCGTTAATCCTTTTGGGGAGCAGAGCAGCAAGCATAGCACATGGCCTGTGACTCTATGTATGTATAACCTTCCTCCTTGGTTGTGCATGAAGCGGAAGTTCATTATGATGCCAGTGCTCATCCAAGGCCCTAAGCAACCCGGCAATGACATTGATGTGTACCTAAGGCCATTAGTTGATGAACTTTTACAGCTATGGAATGGAAGAGGTGTACGTGTGTTGGATGAGCATGCACAAGAGGAATTTGACCTACGAGCGTTGCTGTTTGTAACCATCAACGATTGGCCTGCTCTCAGTAACCTTTCAGGACAGACAAACAAGGGATACCACGCATGCACACACTGTTTAGATGACACCGACAGTATATATTTGGACAAATGCAGGAAGAATGTGTACCTGGGGCATCGTCAATTTCTTCCGACCAACCATCAATGTCGAAAGAAAGCAAAGCATTTCAAAGGTAAGGCAGATCACCGGAAGAAGCCCGCCCTCCGTACTGGTGATCACATACTTGATATGGTCAATGATTTACAAGTAATATTTGGAAAGGGTCCTGGCGGACTATCTGTTCCGACTGATGATGGGGGACGCGCACCCATGTGGAAGAAGAAATCTATATTTTGGGACCTACCCTATTGGAAAGACCTAGAGGTCCGCTCTGCAATCGACGTGATGCACGTGACGAAGAATCTTTGCGTGAACCTGCTAGGCTTCTTGAGAGTGTATGGGAAGACAAAAGATACACCGGAGGCACGGGAGGAACAACAACGTGTGCATGAAAAAGACGGCATGCATCCAAAGCAGTATGAAGGTCCTGCCAGCTACGCTCTTACCAAAGAAGAGAAGGAAATCTTCTTTGAATGCCTGCTCAGTATGAAGGTCCCGTCTAGCTTCACGTCGAATATAAAGGGAATAATAAATATGACAGAGAAAAAGTTCCAGAACCTAAAGTCTCATGACTGCCACGTGATTATGACGTAACTGCTTCCGGTTGCATTGAGGGGGCTTCTACCGGAAAACGTTCGATTAGCCATTGTGAAGCTATGTGCATTCCTCAATGCAATCTCTCAGAAGGTGATCGATCCAGAAATCCTGCCAAGGTTAAGGAGTGATTTGGTGCAATGTCTTGTTAGTTTCGAGCTGGTGTTCCCACCGTCCTTCTTCAATATCATGACACACGTCCTAGTTCATCTAGTCGACGAGATTGTCGTTCTGGGCCCTGTATTTCTACACAATATGTTCCCCTTTGAGAGGTTCATGGGAGTCTTAAAGAAATATGTTCGTAACCGCGCTAGGCCAGAAGCAAGCATCTCAATGGGCCATCAAACAGAGGATGTCATTGGGTTTTGTGTTGACTTCATTCCTGACCTTAAGAAGATTGGTCTCCCTCAATCACGGTATGAGGGGAGACTGACTGGAAAAGGCACGCTAGGAGCGGACTCAATAATATGTAGGGACGGGCATTCTTGGTCTCAAGCACACTACACAGTTCTACAGAATTCTACCTTAGTGACCCCGTATGTCGATGAACACAAGAATATTCTGCACTCCAAACACCCGGAGCAGTGTGACGACTGGATTACATATGAACACATCAGGACTTTCTGCAGTAGGTTGCAAACACGTCTCATGGGTGACAACACTGTTTCTGATGAGTTGTACTCGTTGGCCAGGGGACCATCTTCGACTGTATTGACTTACAAAGGGTACGAGATAAATGGGAATACATTTTACACGATCGCCCAAGATCAAAAGAGCACCAACCAAAACAGCGGTGTCCGCTTTGATGCAGCAACCAATAGGGGAAAGGACACATATTATGGTTACATAGTGGACATATGGGAACTTGACTATGGACATGATTTCAAGGTCCCTTTGTTTCAGTGCAAATGGGTCAATTTGTTATGAGGCGGGGTACAGGAAGACCCACAGTACGGAATGACAACAGTGGATCTGAACAATCTTGGGTACACAGACGAACCATTCGTCCTAGCCAATGATGTGGCGCAGGTTTTCTATGTGAAGGACATGTCTACCAAACCGAGAAAAAGAATAGATAAGGAAGCGAATACATCATACGATGAGCCAAAGCGCCACATAGTTCTTTCAGGAAAAAGAGACATCGTGGGATTGGAGGGCAAGACAGACATGTCTGAAGATTATGAAAAGTTTCATGAAATTCCTCCCTTCAAAGTCAAGGCTGACCCAAGCACCCTCTTAAACGATGAAGATTATCCATGGTTACGGCGCAATAAGCAAAGGACACAAGCGAAGAAAAAGTGAAGACTTTCTCTCCACAACTATATCATTGCAGTTACATGTGAAGAAATGAAATGCCTTTTGTAACAGATGAGTTTTCGTATGAAACCCTAATACTTCGAAAGAGATTGTCCGTTTTGTACACGAAGTGCATCCAGTTTTTGCCGTAACCCTCTCAACTTTTTATAACATGCTATGTGGGTGAAATGATGATACCATGCCAACTTTCAACCTTTTCAGAGTTCATTTGTAGTGATTTTCAATTTCAGTATCATTTAGCTCAAAACAAATCATTAAATGCATGAAAATTAGCAAATGAAGTTAGAAAGTGTTGAAAATTTAGGCGGGTATGTACATAGGCGGTGTAAAGGAAGACCGGCAGTACGGAATGACAACAGTGGATCTCAACAATCTTGGGTACGCAGACGAACGATTCGTCCTAGCCAATGAACCGTCGGAAAATGAAAGGATTTCTAGATAGATCAACAAAACACACGGTTTCCCCTGCATACAGCCCGACGGTGGCTCGTGAGTGCCCGCATATGAAATGCACCGTCGGACCGTATGCAGGGAATCCGAATGATTTGTATTCGGTCGATGAACTAAAGGATTTCTAGATAGATCAACAAAACACACGGTTTCCCCTGCATACAGCCCAACGGTGGAAATATGAAATGCACCGTTGGACCGTATGCAGGGAATCCGAATGATTTGAATCCGAATGAGTACACACACTAAGTGTCGAACATGTCCGAGAGGTGGGCTATATATAGGGTCGTGGGCCTCTTTAGTCCCGGTTGCTAGCACGAACCGGGACTAGTCGTTATAGTGCTGATCCAACAGCTCACAAGCGCTTGAAAGAAACACACGATCCGTGTGCTTCTTCCTGATTGGTACGACCTTCACCGCCCAAGGTTATAAAGATATGCAAAAATAATAATTATATAAAAACAAAAAGTATAGCAAATTCATTATAGAACGTCAATGAAAAAATTCTCCGTTGGCCTCTACACAGTCTTGTTCATTCAGGTGAGTTTTCGTATGAAGTATAGAAAATACCAGATGAAGTCAGAAAGGGTTGAAAATTGATGATGTGGCTTTGAATGGTTCATTTTGAACACACAAACAGTCTGGAGTTCAAATAAGTTCAAAAAAATGAAATCCCTCTGTAACAGATGAGTTTTCGTCCGAAACCCTGATACTTCGAAAGAGATTGTCCGTTTTGTACACGAAGTGCGTCCAATTTTTTCCGTAACCCTCTCAACTTTTTAGCACATGCTATGTGGGTGAAATGATGATACCATGCCAACTTTCAACCTTTTCAGAGTTCATTTATAGTGCTTTTCAATTTCAGGGTCATTTAGCTTAAAAAAATCAGTAAATGCATGAAAAATACCAGATGAAGTCAGAAAGGGTTGAAAATTGATGACGTGGCTTTGAATGGTTCATTTTGAACACATGAAAAGTTTGGAGTTGAAATAAGTTCAAAAAAATGAAATCCCTTTGTAACAGATGAGTTTTTGTTCGAAACCCTCATACTTCGAAAGAGATTGTGCAGTTTGTACACGAAGTGCATCCAGTTTTTGCCGTAACCCTCTCAATTTTTTAGCACATGCTATGTGGGTGAAATGATGATACCATGCCAACTTTCAACCTTTTCAGAGTTCATTTATAGTGCTTTTCAATTTCAGGGTCATTTAGCTCAAAACAAATCATTAAATGCATGAAAAATAGCAGATGAAGTCAGAAAGGGTTGAAAATTGATGACGTGGCTTTGAATGGTTCATTTTGAACACACAAAAAGTTTGGAGTTCAAATAAGTTCAAAAAAATGAAATCCCTTTGTAACAGATGAGTTTTCGTCCGAAACCCTCATACTTCGAAAGAGATTGTCCAGTTTGTACACGAAGTGCATCCAGTTTTTGCCGTAACCCTCTCAACTTTTTAGCACATGCTATGTGGGTGAAATGATGATACCATGCCAACTTTCAACCTTTTCAGAGTTCATTTATAGTGCTTTTCAATTTCAGGGTCATTTAGCTCAAAACAAATCATTATATGCATGAAAAAAAGCAGATGAAGTCAGAAAGGGTTAAAAATTGATGACGTGGCTTTGAATGGTTCATTTTGAACACACAAAAAGTTTGGAGTTCAAATAAGTTCAAAAAAATTAAATCCCTTTATAACAGATGAGTTTTCGTCCGAAACCATCATACTTCGAAAGAGATTGTCCAGTTTGTACACGAAGTGCATCCAGTTTTTGCCGTAACCCTCTCAACTTTTTAGCACATGCTATGTGGGTGAAATGATGATACCATGCCAACTTTCAACCTTTTCAGAGTTCATTTATAGTGCTTTTCAATTTCAGGGTCATTTAGCTCAAAACAAATCATTAAATGCATGAAAAATAGCAAATGAAGGCAGAAAAGGGTTGAACATTGATGATGTGCCTTTGAATGGTGCATAATGAACACACAAAATGTCCGGAGTTAAAATAAGTTATTAAAAATGAAGGAGAGGTGCAATGCTCACCTGCACGTTGCTTAGCTTCAGGCCTTGAGAAACTGCAGATAGCTCCGTGCAGTCTACACCATTTCCTCAAGGCCTGAAGGTAAGCAACGTGCAGGTGAGCATTGCGCCTCTCCTTCATCGTTCTTCGTCTCTGCACTCAGGGCTTATAAACCGCTGCGAGTCCCTCTCGCTTGGCGAGGTGGGACTAAATTTTAGCCACTCCCAGGACAAGGCCTTTAGTCCCGGTTGGTGGCTCAATTAAAATATTTTGTTATGATCAACTAAAACAAAACTATAATATTCTTCAATAGCAAAAAGAATCAACTAAAAAGCTTTTATAAACTTAAAATTATATAAAATTTATGCAAGAAAAAATATATAAAACACCCATTTAAAATTATAGTATTTTTGAAACTATAATTATATAAAAATTATGTAACTAAAATTATCAAAGTATTTTTTGTTCAAAACATTAATAGCAAAAAGAATATAATGATAAAACACACTGAAAATAAATAAAGCAAAAAATAAAACAAAAATAAATAAAGCAAAAAACAAAACAAAATAATGGAAATTATGCAACTAAAATTATCAAAGTATTTATTTGTTAAAAAGAATGAACTAAAATAACAGAAGAAAAATACTGGAAAAAAATTAAAAAAATAAATAAAGCAAAAAACAAAACAATAATACTGGAAAAAAAATAAAAAAAATGTTGCGCAAGGCCATTGGTCCCGGTTGGTGGTACCAAAGGTCTCTGCTTCCCGCCCTTTGGGCTGCTGAAAAGAGACCTTTGGTCCCGGTTGGTGGCACCAACCGGGACTAAAGGGGTGCATTGGTCCCGGTTGGTGCCACCAACCGGTACCAAACGTGGTTGCTATATAACCAAGACTTAGGAAATTTCGCCCCACCCGCCATTCTTCTCTCCACGCCGCCAGGCTGCTGCTGCTGCCTTCGACGCCGTCGCCTCCCCTAGCCGCCCCGAGGTAGCCGTCGCCGTCGCCGCCCCGTCCCCGTCGCCGTCGCCGCCCCGTCCCCGTCGCCGCGCCGACCCGTCCCCGTCGCCGCCCCGTCCCCGTCGCCGCGCCGCCCCGTCCCCGTCGCTGTCGTCGTCCCCGTCGCCGCGCGCCGCCCCGTCCCCGTCGCCGTCGTCGTCCCCGTCGCCGCGCGCCGCCCCGAGCTGCCCCGTCCCTGTCGCTGTCGTCGTCCCCGTCGCTGCGCGCCGCCCCATCCCCGTCGCCACGCCGCCCCGTCCCCGTCGCCGTCGCCGCCCCGTCCCCGTCGCCGCGCCGCCCCGTCCCCGTCGCCGCCCCGTCCCCGTCGCCGTCGTCGTCCCCATCGCCGCGCGCCGCCCCGAGCCGCCCCGTCGCCGCCCCGTCCCCGTCGCCTCCCCGTCGCCGCCCCGTCGCCGCCCCGTCGCCTCCCCGTCGCCGCCCGTCGCCGCCCCGTCGCCGCCCCGTCGTCGCCCCGTCGCCTCCCCGTCGCCGTCCCCCAATGAGCCCCCCCTTTCCCATGGTCCCTGCTCGGATACGGCGACACGGACACGGACACGGACACGGACACGGACACGAATACGGATACGGCGACACGGACACGGATACAGCAACACGGACACGGATACGGCGACACGGACACGGACACGGATACGGCGACACGGACACGGATACGGCGACACGGACACTGACACGGACACGGATACGGCGACACGGACACGGATACGGCGACACGGACATGGACACGGACACGGATACGGCGACACGGACACACGAAAAATAACGAGAAAGAGATCGCCCCCTCCCCGATAACTTCGACATGAGGGGGGGGGTCGATATATATTTTTTCCATGTATGTATGTCGTTGTCGTTGAGTTAAAGAAAGAAAAATAATGAAAATATGTCATGAGTTAATGAAAATATATAATATATGTATGTGGCTATGTATGTAAAGATGGATAGCATTTTTTCCATGTATGTATGTCGTTGTCGATATACCCCCTCCCCGATAACTTCGACATGGGGGGGGGGTCGATATACCCCCTCCCCGATAACTTCGACATGAGGGGGGGTCGATATACCCCTTCCCCGATAACTTCGACATGAGGGGGGGGGTCGATATACCCCCTCCCCGATAACTTCGACATGAGGGGGGGGGGTCGATATACCCCCTCCCCGATAACTTCGACATGAGGGGGGGGTCGATATACCCCCTCCCCAATAACTTCGACATGAGGGGGGGTCGATATACCCCCTCCCCGATAACTTTGACATGAGGGGGGGGGGGGGTCGATATACCCCCTCCCCGATAACTTCGACATGAGGGGGGGTCGATATACCCCCCTCCCCGATAACTTCGACATGAGGGGAGGGGGGTCGATATACATTTTTTCCATGTATGTATGTCGTTGTCGTTGAGTTAAAGAAAGAAAAATAATGAAAATATGTCATGAGTTAATGAAAATATATAATATATGTATGTGGCTATGTATGTAAACATGGATAGCATTTTTTTCCATGTATGTATGTCGTTGTCGATATACCCCCCTCCCCGATAACTTAGACATGAGGGGGGGGTCGATATACCCCCTCCCCGATAACATTTTTTTTCTAAGTTACTTAGGTAAAATGTTCACCCCCCTCTCGATATACCGGGCGACCAACTGTCGAGGCCACCCAAACCCGAGAAAAAAAGCGTTGTCGATATACCCCCCCCACCCAAACCCTACAAGTGTTGTCGAGGCCACCCCAAACTGGGCGTCGGACATTCATGAGAGAGGCGGTCCGGACGTCGGACATTCATGTTTGTATATTAATTGCCATGTTGTAATATTTGCAGAAACTATGGATCCAAGAGACTTGGAACAAGAACAGTTGTTGGGGGACATAATCCACGACGGACGTGATATCTTGTCGTATCTCAACGACACCGATGGTCTGGAAGGAGAGGATGATGGCTCCGGTGATCGAACAATGGAGGAGGAAGGACATGATCATGATGGCTCCGGTGACCGAATGCCGGAGGAAGAAGGAGACCATGATGACGGCTCCGGTGACCGAACGGAGGAGGGAGCTGTTGCAAAGTCCGGCGAGGTATATATATTAATTAAGCCTGTGCTGACTAGCTAATTGATGTATTAATTGTTTTGGTATGTACATATATTAATTAACTCTTCTTTCTTCTTTTATAGCCCTCCGGATCGAGCCAAACTTCGGTAACGAGACGAGGCCCGAAGAAGAGGTTGCGCAAGGAATAAAGGTTCACGATCACAGCACTCGCGCACGATGGCCATCCGATTGAACCCAAGCGGACCAAGGACGCATTTTCTGCTCAGTGCAGAGCTATTGTGAGGGACTACATCCCGATCAGCATCAAGCAATGGAATAAGCCTAAGGATGGCGCCCCTGATGGTGATTATGTCACCGATAGACAGAAAGATGATATTTGGACCGCGCTGAAGGCAAATTTCACCCTACCGCCAGAGGAGGATCCGAATAAGCCAGTTATAGAGCCACTGGTCAAGGCGTGTGCTCTTAAGAAGATGGCAGATCTATTCAGGAGGTGGAAGAATGAGTTGAAATCAAAGTTTGTCGACAAAGGGAAGACTCCAGAATTCACCGGCCGATTTGAGAAGATAGGTGATCACTGGCCCACATTTGTGGCCTACAAGACATCGGACAAGAGTAAAAAAATGTCAGAGACAAACAAGATCAATGCTGCAAAGAAGCAGTATCACCATCACACGGGGTCAGGTGGCTACCTCAAAGCCCGGCCGTTGTGGGACAAAGATGAGAATGACCTGATTGCTAAAAATGTCGTACCACAGACATTGAACTGGCCAGACCGTTCAAGGACTTGGTTCTTCGGGGTTGGGGGAACTTTGGACCCTGAAACAGGGAAGTGCCGTTGGACGAACGAGCAACTTGCGATACCCATGAACAATCTTCAGGAGTATATCACCGCAGCGCAGGAAGGGACGTTCATTCCCGACAGAGAGAAGGACGAGCTGACTGAGGCCCTAGGGAATGCTGAGCACCCTGGACGAACACGAGGCACACCAGGCTCCATTCCGTGGAAGGTTGGGTTTCCCGACGCAGGCGGTTACAGAAGCCGGGAGAGAAAGAGGAAAGCGGAGCTGAGCGAAATTCAGAAGCTGAATGCAAGACTACAAAAGCTAGAGGAAGCTGAGAGCCAGCGAGCTGCCGGCCAACCATCTCAGCGGCACGAAGCTACCCCGCCATCTCAGCGGAGAAGCAGCGTCGCTTCCACGGAGCCCGTTCAGCCTGACTTCACGGCTCCTATCTACCCCGTGGATACTATCACGGAGGCTCAACATTGCGAGCTCATGACGAAATGCCGGAACCTCACTTTCAAGGCGGTTGTCGGCTCTGTTGCACCTCCTCAACCCAACGGAACTTTTCACTGCTCACCGATTCCACATGGTTATGCTGTTGTGATGGTGGATGAAGTAATGGAGGGATTTGAGGAGCTCGAGCTTGACCAGTCTACAGGTGAAGGAGAGAATAAGCTGGCTCGTGCTCTGAGGAGTACAAGTCTATGGCAGAAGGAGTACATCAAGCTTCCAAACTGGACGCCTCCGCCTCCTCCTCCTCCTCAGGCGAATCAGGGCTCTCCGCCTCCTCCTCCTCCCCCTCCTGCGGCGAGTGATCAGGGCACACCGCCTCCTTCTCCGGCTCCTCCGACGCGTGAGGGCACTCCGCCTCCTCCTTTGCCTACTCCGGCACGTCGGAGCAGTACGCCTCCTCCTCAGCCTCGTCGGCAACGGCAGAAGACAGACGCCGCCGCTCCGGCTCCTCCGGCGCGTCGGAGCACTCGGCCTCCTTCTCCGCCTCATAAGCAACGACGGAAGAGAGACGCCGCCGCTCCGGCGGCTAGCAGTACAAGAAGAGGCGGGAGGGAATACAGATACGGTCCATCTCTCAAGCCTCTGGAAAAGTTACCATATGAGAGGACCGAGTCTGAAAACGAGGAGATATGTCAGGCCGAATTGAGGGCCCATTTTGCAAAGAAAACTCCACCTCCGAAGGAGAAGCTAGATCCGGTGAAAGTGATGCGCACTATCGATGCCCTGAAGCGACCACCACCGCCTCCGCCGGATTCCAACTTTGACCGCTGTGTTAAAAAGACATATCAAGACGTGCGGCGGTCGGGAAGTACTTCCAGTGATGCAAGGTTAGCAAAACGAAGAAGTGGGAAAAAAATTCCCCAGCTCGGCGAACAGGCGAACCAATCGTGCCCCCCGCTCAAGGTGTCTAGCGATATCGTCGCTAATCATCCGAGGATGGTGCCCGGTACCAATCCTGGTGATTACCTGAGCGATGATGTACAGTTTGAGCCGTTGGAGGTGGACGAATTCAGTTACCGGTACGGGCGGCCTCTCGTCAAACCTGATCATCCTCCTCTAACAACGATGATGCGAACATTGCATGAATGGTACATCAAAACATGCAGGGAGTCTGGGAAGGATGCTTTGACGCTGAGAATTAAAGAGGAGCACGACCTCGTTGGAATGGATCTGTTGAATGTTGAATTTGAGGAGATATTCTAGTTATACAATCAAAAGGCCCTCGACAAAACAATCGTGACTTGCTATGGTCTGTAAGTACTACTTATGTAATTAAGTCTCTATATATATATAGCTCAGCTCTTTCATTGCATGTATATATAATTATCCTCACTATATTATGCAGATTGAAGATCGTCGAATGCAGAAAAGCACAAATCTATGACATTGGGTTCATTAACCCAAATATCATACATAAGTTTACGGTTAAAAACAATGTCACACAAACCGAGGACAACTTGCTACAATCGTTGCTTAAAAATCAAAACAAAGGGACAATACTCTTTCATTACAACTTCAAGTGAGTGTTACTGTCTTGTGCATATTCGGTTTCCCTTATTACTCGAGGTTATAGTAATGTAATTGATGAGTTATGCATGCGTGCGCAGGTTCCACTTTATTCTGCTAGAGATTAAGCTTGAGCGGGGAGTAGTAATCGTCTTAGACTCGAAACGAAAAGATCCCCAGGAATATGCGGACATGACTGAAATGCTCCAGAAGTAAGTTCAATCGATCATTATCGCATCATATCGGCAACTTTGTTCATTTCCTGATATCAAGTAATTATTTTCTTTGTCTGGCAGGGTTTGGAAAGAGTTCACCGCAATTGTTCCGGCACTGCCGAGGGAGCTGCGATTTACACACCCGAAAGTAAGTACTACTAGCTAGTTCCGCGCATCTCCCATTGATTCTAGTTCCATCAATACCATTTATCATGCTTGGTTATCAGTTTGATTGAACTCTATTTCTCGTAAAGTGCTTGTGGCAGGAAAAAAAGGGAATGATTTTTGTGGATAATACATTTGTGAGTTCATCTACAACGCGACGACCCCTAAGCGGGGCTACTCTGAAAAACAATTTCAAGTGCGTAAGCAATAATATTCACAATTTTATTTTATTACCATGATTTGTGTTGAGTTTCATTCATATATATGTATTGACCCCCTTCTTCAAATTAGATGTGGCAGATGTGGGATGAACTCCTACCACAAGATCGCATACGAGCAATTCAAGAGGAATTGACGGGATTCTTTCTTGACCACGTCATAAATAAAGCCGGAGAATACCATCTGGAATTTGAAATTAAATGTTAGGGATTGTAAGAGATCTTATATTGTATATATGTAGCTAGTAGCGTCGGATAGATATACGAAAACTTGTTGTTCGACCAATCTCTCGGAGAAAGAGAGGTCGATCACTTCTCTGTGTATATGTTCATGACGATCTTGTGTACTTAATGGTTCCTTCATTTGCTTACTAGCTAGCGTGTCGAGTTCTCTCTATAGTAGCTAGCGTCGACCAAGCACGGAGAAAGAGAGGACACTTCTCTCTATTAGCTAGCTAACACAATATGAAACACCTCAATTAACCCTACAAACCCCCCTAACCCCCCCCCTTTCAAAACAAAAAACAAAAACCCCAGTGCCTTTTGGTCCCGGTTGGTGTTGCCAACCGGGACTAAAGGTCCTGCCTTTTGGTCCCGGTTGGTGTTACCAACCGGGACTAAAGGTCCTCCTGCCTGGGCTCCCAGCACCGGCCACGTGGAGCCCCTTCTGTCCCGGTTGGTAAGCGAACCGGGACTAAAGGTTTTGGGCTTTAGTCCCGACCCTTTAGTCCCGGTTCCAGAACCGGGACAAATGGCCCTCTGGAACCGGGACAAATGGCCCTTTTTCTACTAGTGGTCACACATGTTCGACCGTTTGAAACTTCCTTTGAGGAGTAGCTTCATCCTATTGTTTCACATGACTTTTGTGTTGTAAGTTTTCTGTTAACATGAGTTGCTTCCTTATGAATAGGGAGCTGAAAACATAGATGACATGAGTCGGTTCCCACATTTCACACATGTTTCATGATGTATTGGACTTGGACTGATGACACGTATGAACAGAACTAGAATAGCATGTATATCAACTTCTTCCACTACATGGAAATTGGTTAATTTGGATAATTCAAGACCAACCTATTTTCAAATGCAATTTCCATTCAACTATGTTATCATTCAAACATCTCACCATTCTCTTCTTTTAATGTGAGTTCACTTCAATATATATTTCCCTTCAACAGAAACTAAACATGCAAGTAGGAAGGTCACATGATTCTCTAGTCGAGTCACATGATTAAAAAGATATGATAAACATTTCTTGAATGTCCCGCTCAACACATATACCATGCTCGCAAACTAACAAAGCCATGAGATGCATAGAAGTCCTATATATACTCCACCGCCTTAGGATGTCAAAAGTGGGTGTGATATGAATTCACATTTGCTTCGCTCTTTATCAAGCTTCAGTCTACCTAAAATATTGGAGGAAAATAAATAAATGTATCATCTCCAGTCTAATCCATCTCCCATTGTTGCTCTCCCATGGTACAAGACCATCCGGCCCGCCTCTCCCTTTGTCGAGCCCGAGCTCGTGTGTACACCACCACAGCATGTGGCTACGAGCCTACGATGCTGCGGTGAGAAGCTCCATTCATTGTTTGGACGAGTGGACCTTCTGCTCTTTGGCTGCAAACACCGGGCCCGGGGCATGCATGTTGTGACACCACACTTAACGGATGCCAATGCAGTCTGCTTCAATATCTCCCGGTGGTCATCCAATCTCTGTGATGAAGCTCTCATGTGTTATATACCGTCCGTCCTCATATTGGCCCGCACTCCCCTGCACCATCTGCTGGATTGTAAACCTGCTTTGTTCCCATCAGTTTTATTTTATCTTCAATAAACTAGTGAGCTCGACATTTTTCAACCCGAACCTTACTCGGCATTGTTCAGTATGAAACTTATGGGACATTCAGTAAGGTGACAAACGTATCAAACATGTTTTTCTTTCTTTGTGCTTCCGCTTCAACACATCTTGACCCATAGTATGTGGGACGGCAGCACAATGCATGGAGCGTGGCACGCTTAGGGTGAGTTTGTTATAGCAGTGAACAAAAGAAAGAATGGAAACCTAAAACGACGCAGAGATTGACAATTGTCTCTGTGATGTTGTTACGTGTCCATTTTGCACGTACCCCAGTTTCTCCCAGATTATCTTAGCCTCTGTGGTGTTGGGAATCAATCCGTGCGCCTTGACTGACAAATGTAAACTAAACAAGTAGCACCAACGTTCGGAGGGCAATAATTATTTTTCCTCTCTTCACAAGAAAAAATGACTGAACCACTGGGTATTGGTGACAATAAACCACCATTAATATAAAAATAATTCTCACTTTTACCCCTTTTTGACATTTTAACAGGAATTAGCCCATTTATGAGTTGTTCGTCCGTTTTATCTCAATTAGGAAAAGTTGTGCCACATTTTACCTTCTTTAGAAATCTTTGCACATTCCTTCAAGTGGGTCCCAGCTTCCAGGGTGCATGTGGCACGTCACATGGGTGGTCTTCCCGCACTCACCCCTCCTGCATGTCAGTTCGGCCTCTAGTTCAGCTCCATACACCCCACGAAACTGCATTCACTACCAAACATACTCATTTTTTCTATAAGTTTTCGTCTTTTGGTTCAAAGTCTACTAAAATATATACCTGGTGGCAACAATCTTGGCTAGGAAACAAGCGGTGATCGAGTCGTTCGGCCGTATTGCAAACAAACTCTGGTGTACCAGTAACATATTCCCTTGAAGAATCTAACCTTTGAAAAAAAAAACGGTCCCACCATTACTTGTAATTTCCCGTAATTTCCACCGTCAGATTGAGGTGGATGGACGGCTCCCAAATTCGCCAATCAGGCTACACCGATCATCAAAGCGCTCAGACTTACTTATAGCTCCTTGGCTACACAAAATCGGTTTTTTTTTGGGGGGGGGGGGGGGGGGGGGGGGGGGGGCATGGCGCGTGTGGAAGAAAGGTTGCGGAGGAAACCGTCTGGTTGCGCCACATGTACCCTGGTAGCTGGGATCCAGCTAACAGAACGTGCTAAAAAATTAGAAAGCGTAAAATATGACACAACTTTCTTCATATGGGGTTAAACGGATGAAAATCTCTTAAATCGAGTAATTCTTATCAAACGAGGGGATAAAAACTGAAATTTACCCTGGATATAAATATGTACTGGATTGGGCTTAATTAAATGCCGCATGCCTATAAAACAAAGAAATAGAATAATCTGAACTAAACATTTTTCTTTTCTTTATGAACACTGTACAATGCAATAAAGGTTAATAAGAAAACCTCAAGTACAATCAGTGCACATATAGTACTTCTCATCGATCCATGTTCATCTAATCATCAAAGGTAATTGTTTAACGTTAGTTCGATACCTCACTAATTTCAAAAAATCTCAGCAAATGTTCACTCAGAGCATTTAACATCAAAACGGATATTGAATAGACATTTAAATATTGTGCTAAAAAACAGACATTTTAAAATAGTGAATCCGTGGCCTAATAATTTTCAGGTGAAGTTTTTTTTTGTATGAATGATTATCACATAAGTCATGCTATTCTTGGCTAGGTTTCTATCCTATGACGTGTTGTTCATGAAAGGGAGCAGAAATCTTAGATAAAGTGAGTGGATTCCCATTTCACATATCTCATGATGCAACGGACAACACTTTGCTCTTACTTTCACGAACCACGACACAGGTACGTACAAACACACTAACATAATGTGCATGTTAAGTTCTTCTATTACTTGAAAAACAGTCACTTGGATCATATTCAAGACTAACCTATTTGCAAATGGAATTGTCGTTCAATGTCCAACTACTCGAGCACTCATTCCGCAACTTCCCGCCTTCTTTTATTATGAGTTCTCTTCAATGAAACACAATATTTATGTTCACTTTATTTTCTACTAAAAGACCGGAGACAAAAGCTGCATGCAAGTACTCCTAGAATAGATGATCGCATGATCCTGCAATCTTATCAGAGACATGATAAACACCTCCTGAATGACTTGTTCAACACATATCTCATGTTCACAACTGTTTTTATATAGAAGCCCTATATATACGCCCAGCTTGGGTTGTGAGAGTACAAGATGAATTCAGATTTTCTTACCATTTTAGCCTCAGCCTATCTAAGATATTGGAAGGAAACAGAAAGGGTAGGGTGACATGTACATGGTTCGAAACACAGTGGCATGATGTTTGTGACCAAGCGCGATGTCCGGTGACTCCAGCAATGTGGGCCTCCTCGTATAGCTCTGCTAACAGTATGATTACTGGATGAATCACAACAGACCGTAGATGAAAGCAAGAATAGTTTGCTCTCAGTTGGACCATAAACTTCACAGTAGAAATGATGGTCATGTCGATGCACTATGCATATTCATGTTTGTTTCTACGGAAGTTTCTCTACTGCATTGTAATCGGCCCTCTTAGCATTCCAAGAAAACAACAACAGAGCCATGCCGTCAAATGAGTGATGTGAAGCAAACAGTGCAAGCTACCACAAATATCCAAAGGAATTGAAAAATTATCTTTTTGTAAAGATAAAACAAAGGGTACTAGAATTTGACTTTGACTCTGAGTAATATGGAAATTTTGAAACATTTATGAGTTCGCCTCATCAAGTTGATAGGAATGGACTGCGTATTTCTTGCGACCAGGATGCGCTTGAACTTCAGAGTTTTTCTCGGTGTTAGGATATATTTCAAGATTAAATTCTTTTTCTGTGCGAAAAAAGAAGAGGAAATGTGTCATTGACACCTGGCAGGAGATCGTAGCGCACGACCACCCCCGCGTGTGCCATCCAATGAGTTGAGTTGAGTATCAGATCAGAAGCGCCCAATCATCTCCCCCGGCTTGCATTGACTGCAATGAACTATTAATATACAACACGGTTGCCCCGCTCATAGCAACAACTGTTGGCTCATCGCACCGTACCTCCAGGTAGTGCCCCTCGTGCATCATCGGCTCGCAGCATCGCCATCCTTGTAGCGTACACCATCGTCCTTGCAATACTATATCAATCGTTGCAACACTGACACGTGCTTTCCTTGCAACTACGTGCGTTAGCGGGTCATAGCACCGCCATCCTCATCGTCATTCTTGCAGCGCTCACCATTGTCCTTGCAATATTGTGCCAGCATGTGCTTGGCTCATGATATTGTGTGTCAACGGTCGTAGCAGTGTCATCCTAGCCACTGTCCTCGCCACGCATGCCGCCGTCGTTGTATCACCAGATTTCATCGTTTGCAACACCACATGAAGGGCTTGCAACACCTGCACGCACATAGGACCGGTCCTTCAACGCATCGCCTGTCGTTGTTTGCAGCACCACGCGATTGCTTGCAACACCCGCGCCGGACACTGTTTCCATCCTCACTGTCTGTCGCCTGCCATGTAGCACCATTGCAATTAGTTTAAGCGTTGCTTGTCACCATTTGCAACACCCTTCATCGGCCTTGCAGCATCGTCGGAGGGCTTGCGGCAGCAACACAGCCGACTCCGGTGCTGCAAATGGCACCTGACCTGCACAGCTCACTCGCCACCATGCAGCGGCACACGACCCCACTTTCAGTAGTCCATCCGACGCAATGAAGATCAACTAGTTGCAAATCCAATTGCCCGTTCAACTATTCAATCACAAGCGTTTTGCCGTTCAACTACTCAATCCCAAACTTTTTGCCGTTCTTTTAATGTGAGTGCAACCACAATATTTTTCTTCACTTCTTTTTCCCATAAGGGGTCGTGAACTTACACATGCAAGTAAAATGATGTGCACTGATAATTCTACTCGAGTCACATGATTAGAAAGCCATGATAAACATTATTGAATGGTTTGCTCAACACTTATCTCATGCTCACAAACTTTCCTACCCCCTTTCCTCCCCACCCCCACTAGAAAGAGGTAATAACAAGGATAAGAGATGTATATATAGGAGTCCTATACATACTCCACTGTCTTAGGGTGTCAAAGTGAAGACGATATGGATTTAGATCTGCTCCCCTCTTTATCTGGCTTTAGTTTATTTGAGATATTTGGAGGTAAAAAATTTCATGTATTCCCCATCGGCTCCTCCTTCGGTCATTCATGATATCAAGTTGTACGAGTCCATCTGCAACACCGCTCCCTTTGTCGAATCTAAGATCATGAGTAGGACACCAGTCAACAGGGCAACAACGCTGGAGTTCGAGGTTGTACCCGTTGTTCACGGTCATGTCGGTGCGCGCATTGGCTGTCTATGAGGTCACGATTATCAACATCCTCACCTTGGCTATTGACCCATGTTTTGGAGTTGGAAAGAAAGACATGTTTTATCTGTGTTGCCATGGATGTTCACAAATTGGCTCAAATTTATTGGAGAAATATTATAATGCCATGAAATTCGGAGGGCGGACTAATCTCGGCGTTCGTATACTAAATCATTTTTTACAGAGAAATAGAGATATGCCTTTGACAGGTGGTCCCAAACCCCACGTGCAAGTGATATAATGCATATGATTTAAAAAATAATTTTTCAATTTCCTTGGAAGAAAAAAAAACCTGATTCGCCTCAGATGTTCCCCAAGCGATAGATCCCCAGTCCTTGCCACCGCCGCCACGTAGGTCATTGCTTGGTGACGGCCATGCTGCGAAGGAGAGGTTGTGGAGATAGGATACTCATGGCGTATATCGATTATGAGGTGTGTGCAGTTTGTGTGATTGTTAGTTGGTTTGGATCATGAGGCGTGGGCAGTTTGTTATACAGCTGGAGAGATGAATTTGTTTACCTAGTATATTTGATTTGGTTGCTAGCTAGTTTGGATTATGAGGCATGGTCAATTTGTTATTGCGATAAGATTCTTGATTTGATTACTAGCTCGTTTGGATTATGAATGTGGATTCAGGATGTTGGACCAACGGAGGGGAATTGGTAGTTTAAATGCGAAATCCAGTGCGTTGAGAAGTAGATTAAATAATCTGATTGTAGGCTCAGAAACTACTTTGACCTGAGAATCTGTCAGACTTACGATATTAATTGGATTAGCAACTACATTAAGTAGTATAGACAAGCCGTGCTAGATACCAGTGGATAAGCAGGTGATAGTTTTTCCATTAGAAAGGTGCCTGACTTACCGACTCGAAGAGCCCCCTAAACTGTAGGGAAGCTCATACCTGGGAATGTCTAGTGAAATTTGTCCTCCCCTTACTCTAGTTCATTTTAAATGATTGAGTGTGGTACCATTTGTATCTCAGTTTTTCTTAGTATTCTGAATTTTCTCAATCATTTCCGTATTTTTTATTTATATCTAGATTCTTCAACACTTATTGGAATTCCTCTAACCGCGGGTGCTTTTGAACTTTTAGTTTAGCTCACCAGTCTTATCATTTTGTTTGATTGTGGAAGGAAGCTCCATGCCACTGATGTAAAATAGAGGATCTGACTCCTGATTGGGAAAACATTTCTCCTATTTGTCTCATGCCATCCACTTAAATTGGAATGGACAATCAACAAAGTCAGATACCTCCCGCAAAAAATATGTCAGATAGATAAACCATGGCCATCATATTCATCATCATCTGGTGGAAAAAATAAGCGACCATGCACTCCTAATGACGATGCCACAAGTTCACAAGGCAGAGTCGAAAACAGCACAAGCTTCGGTTTGCTATACTTTGCAAGGAAAATTACACGCTGGTCACTATACTTTGCTCAGATCTTTAAAAAAAAAACTATACTTTGCTCAAGTCTGTCACATAGGTCACTGTTCTCTTAACATTTAGGTCAAAACTAAATCAGGTGGGTTACCGCGTATCAGCACCAGCACACCTCATCAGATAAAAGACTATGAGTCGATACAATTATGCATGTAAACCCCTTACGTTATCTCTTTTTCTTCTTTTTCAATGTTGAGGCCTGATAAACTCTGGAACTCATATGATGTGTCAACTGTAGTTGTTCAGTCAGTTATATACTGCTATAAAATTGGTTGCTAGCACATGGCAGAAATTGGTCTGCTGCAACAAGTCAAGAGAGGCTTCATTTTTTTTACAGAGATTGCTGAGGACAAAATGCTATATGTCGGGTCACCATCTACTATATGTCGGGTCACCATGTACTACAGAATGCAAATAGCAGAGGACGGATTGCTGTGGTTGATGTAGTTGGAAACAGAGTTGTATCAACGCCGTTGGTATCTCCCATGATTGCTACTGGTGGGATCGATCGTCCCTAGTCGCTGCTGTTGTACGAGAGATTTATAGCACCGGTTGATTAGCTTCTTTAGGGTAGGGCCAGAACAAGATTAGGTACAGAGAGGAATTAAGAATGGATTATAGTCGTCCTGTGGCCACACTAGCTCGGGCACTGGAGGAGATGTCATGGTTTTGGTGACCCAAATGTGCAGGTCAGGAGAGTGGGTACCTAGCTGACACCCTCAGAGTAAGTTTCGTAACCTTCAACATAACTTCCTCCCAGGGCCGGACCATAGATATACGGGGCCCAGGGGCAAGACAGCAATAAGGGGCCCTTGATTACTCAAAAGCTCAAAATATTTTTTATTTCAAAACAAAAGTAATATCCAATATATAGCATAGTCTCATGATCTTAATTTGGACTCTAAAACTGTCAGTACAATTTATTTATCGATCAAGTGAACTAGCTACACCATGATAGTAATGAAATGATGTAGTTTGACAAAAGCTCTCTTTGCACAAAAGCTTGCATTCCTAAATTTGAATGGGGACTTCATTTTGTTATGCAAAACAAAAACTCCTGTCAAAACTGATTGCTACTTAGATCTTTTGTGTTACCATCAGATAAAAAGTTGGGCATGAACTTACATTTCTTTCTAGTTCCTCCCCAATCTGCCATGTTCTTCACTCCAAAATTCTTCACCCGGATAGTAACTCAATTCTTCCAAACATTCCTGCTCAAGGCATAGTAAAGCAATCTGAGCATTTCACATCTATCAGAAATACTAGAACTTGGAAATTCTTCTAACACTTCTAGAAGCAAAGTCATCGATTATTGCATCAACATTTGTTTCATCCAACTTATATTTCTCAATATATAAAGTAGCAAGACCATTTAATCTTTCTTGTCACATTGTTGACCTCAAGTAGTTCTTTAACAATTTCAACTTGGAAAAGCTACGGTCCGCTGACGCTACGGTCATTGGTACAGTGAACAAAATTCGATAAGCAATTAAAACATTTGGAAAACAGTCAATATCTCTAACAAACTAAAAAATCTCAGTTGGTTGTTTTTCAACACTTACTATGGCCAATTCCAGGGGATCTCTAGAAGAACTACCAGGTTTGAAAATTTTGTCAAGTGATCCTTTTATGGATTGTATCTCTTCATCTTTTTGCTTTTTTCTCTTCCTTTTATTACTACCAGATAAATGCTTTCTAGAGGACATGTTAGTTACTAATCAAGAACAGGCAGCATAAAATGATTAAAACAGGGAACAAAAGCACCTGAATGTGGATGTAGACGGCCATGAACGGCCCTTCTCCAGTTCAGCTGTTCCCGAGGAATCACACCAGGCCCCTCAAATAGATCCACTGAAGCCTGAAGAGAGGAAGATAAGAAGAAGAGATGCAGATTGCTGGTCATCGGAGGGCAGATCTATTTAACTGAAAGGAGGAACGGGATCACGTGGAGGAAGAAAAGAAGAACACGTACCGTCTCCCAATCACAAACGTCTAGCTGATGAGGAAGTGGGGAACGGGCAGAACGTTGAAGAAGGAAGGAGAGCCGATTGGGGAGTCGATTTGCGCCTTTAGTCTCCATTAATGGCCGGCGGCAATCTTGGAATTGGAGAAGGCACGGGAACGGCGGCGCTGTTCTGGGAGTGTGGGATTTGGGGAGGAGGATTCGAGGTCTCGAGGAGGCGAGGAGCACGGTCAAAGATTGACACCGAACGAGCCCTCTTTTACTCTCCTGTCGCTGTTTTCTTGGGCTTCCTGTACGTATACACAGAGGAATAATACCTGGCCTGGGGCCCCTGCCTTCCGGAGGCCCAGGGCGGGCGCCCCGTTTGCCCGGGCTATGGGCCGGCCCTGCTTCCTCCCTATTTTAGATCACTTCTAGTTGTTTCATTAGATAGCCAACATCAAAGACATTATAGTTTGTTATTTCCTCAAGTTTCAAATGTCTTCCATGATGCAATGGACTTGGCGTGTGGTACATATAGCATACCATGTATACTAAGTTATTTGACTGGGAAGTTGGAGACTAACCTAAACATGCAAGTTGGATTGTTAAATGACTCTGTAGTCCAGACGTCACATGACTAAAGAAACATTTCTTGAATGACTTGCTCAACACATATCCCATGCTCACAATTATTTTTTCCGTCCTAAAACGAACTATCAAAGACTAGAGAGGTATACAGGTTCTATATATATACTCCACCGTCTTGGGATGTCAATGTTAGTGTGAGATGAATTCAGATTTGTTCCCCCTCTAGCTATCCATCTTAAGTCCATCTAAAATATTGGAGGAAACCAAATACATGTATCTACTCCCGCCTAACCCCTCCTGCCATGTTGCTCTTCAGTGGTACATGCGCATTTGCCTCGCCATTCTTGTTGTGAAGCAGGAGCCTGTGTTTGCGCCATAATACAATGAGTCAATGGTGTCGCAGACCGATTTTGCTCTTACTGTTTACGGTCATCATCGCATGCGTTGGCTGTCGACAAGGTCATGATCAAGACCTTCGGCACCTCGTCTGTCGAGAAGGAGCACAAAAACATGGCGTGCAAAACACTTTAAGCAGGAAGACACACGCTCTTAGATCTGTGTTCCCACATGATTGTTCATAGTTTGGGTTGATGAAGAAATATACTAGTTCTCGTATGATTGTTTTTTGGAATTGTAGTGCGATAAATTTCAGAGTATGGATATTCTCAACTAGGACATATTTCAGAATCTTATTTTGGATACAGCGAAAGGATATATGTTGTTGACAAGTGGACCCAGAATCTTATGTCAGAATCATATTCGGTCTCGCGTAAGTGATATAATGCGTGTCATTTTGAAAAAAAAAATAGCTTTATCGAATCACCCAGAAAAAACAACAACTGGCCTTTCCCCACATGACAGGTCCCAGCCCTTGCCGCCGCCGCGTGCTTCGAACAGGCTGTCATCGCAACTGCGGTCTTCTGCAATTACCCTGGACAGCAGGCTAGTCCGGACGCCATCCGTCGCGGGGAGCCGCCGCACAATGGAATTTCAGTGCCTACTAGTATATATATCTCATTTGATTGCTAGCTGGATTGGATTATGAGGCGTGGGCAGTTTGTTATTGTGATACATCATGCTGGTGGAGAAATCGCCATTTCTTGGTGGTAGAGGATTGCCTACACAAGTAATAATGATGTACCAACTATCTGATGAATATCTGGTTTGGGTTATGAACGTGGATTCAGGTTATTGAAGGAACAGAGACGAATTAGTATAGACAAACCTCCAAATTCCAGTGTGTTGAGAACTAGATTAAATGCTCTATTTTCATGTTCAAAGACTGCTTTGATCTGAGAATTTCTCTGACATTCCACTGCATTAGCAGCTACATTAAATTGTATAGACGAGCCTTGTGAGATTCCAATGGATTAGCATGCACTAGTAGAAAACAGGGCTTTGAAACGGGCCAGAACATTGCATTACTCCCGGTCGTGTTACGAACCGGGACTGATGGGTGCATCAGTCCTGGTTCGTGAGGCCGCCGGTCGGGCCTCGGCTGGAACCAGTCCCGGTTCGTGTGACACCTTTAGTCCCAGTTCCAGACACGAACCGGGACTAAAGGGCCTCGCTACCCTTTAGTCCCGGTTGGTGGCTGGAACCGGGACTAAAGGGTCACCTTTAGTCCCGGTGCTAGCCACCAACCGGGACTTATACAACGCCTATATATATGCTCGCCCCTGCCCGCTCACTCCTCTGTTTTTTGGCCGGGCGGTGTTTGGGAGGTGTGTTGCTCTCTGTTCTCACCTCCTATGCACATGAGGTGTTCGATGAAATGCCGGAGCCACACTTAAGTTTTCTCCTCTCCAAGCTCGACCTCCAAGCTACATTTTCCCTAAGATTTGTTTAGGTTTGGCGGTGCACCAACTACACAAGTGTTCTAATAAAAGGTTAATGACTTCATCGTTTTATCTCTCACTGCTAGTTTAGCTCATTTCAAATGCTCTAGAAGTATGAATTTTATGTATTTATTTTGGTCACTACTGTACTGTGATTTTAATGTGATGATGAACTTCTATTAATTTGGTCACTTCTCTATTCATGATGTTTTGTAATGGTTTTTGATACACTTAATTATATAATGCACGCAGATGAATTGGCAATGGATGTACGGTGACCGACGGACCTCCGAGTACATTAAGGGCCTGCATAATTTTCTCGAAGTGGCTGAGGCAACCAAGCAGAATGGTTTTATGTATTGTCCATGTACTATCTGTGGGAATACGAAGGATTACTCTAACTCGAGAACCCTTCACGTCCACCTGCTTGAGAAGGGTTTCATGCCACACTATAATGTTTGGACCAAGCACGGAGAAAGAGGGGTTATGATGGAAGACAACGAAGAAGAAGAGGATGATGACAACTATCCGCCCCCTGAATACGGTGATGCTGCAATGGGGGAAGCTGAAGATCAAGAGGAAGAACCAGACGATGTGCCCGATGATGATCTGCGCCTTGTCATTGTTGATGCAAAGATACAATGCCAAAGTGAAAGGGAGAAGTTGAAGTTCGATCGCCTGTTAGAGGATCACAAAAAAGGGTTGTACCCAAATTGCGAAGATGACAACACAAAGCTCGGTACCACACTGGAATTGCTGCAATGGAAGGCAGAGAATGGTGTATCTGACAAGGCATTTGAAAAGGTGCTTAAAATAATGAAGAATAAGCTTCCAAAGGACAACGAATTGCCCGACAGTACATACGAAGCAAAGAAGGTTGTCTGCCCTCTAGGATTGGAGGTGCAGAAGATACATGCATGCCCTAATGATTGCATCCTCCACCGCGGTGCGTACGAGGATTTGAACGCATGCCCGGTATGCTGTGCATTGCGGTATAAGATCAGACGAGATGACCCTGGTGATGTTGAGGGCCAGCGCACTGGGAAGAGGGTTCCTGCCAAGGTGATGTGGTATGCTCCTATAATACCACGGTTGAAACGTTTGTTCAGAAACAAAGAGCATGCCAAGTTGATGCGATGGCACATGGAAGACCGTAAGAAAGACGGGAAGTTGAGAGCACCCGGTGATGGGTCGCAGTGGAGAAAGATCGAGAGAAAGTGGGGGGACTTTACAGGTGACCCAAGGAACGTATGGTTTGGTTTAAGTGCAAATGGCGTTAATCCTTTTGGGGATCAGAGCAGCAAGCATAGCACATGGCCTGTGACTCTATGTATGTATAACCTTCCTCCTTGGTTGTGGATGAAGCGGAAGTTCATTATGATGCCAGTGCTCATCCAAGGTCCTAAGCATCCCGGCAATGACATTGATGTGTATCTAAGGCCATTAGTTGATGAACTTTTATAACTGTGGAATGGAAAAGGTGTACGTGTGTGGGATGAGAACGAACCGGAGGAATTTGACCTATATGCGTTGCTGTTTGTAACCATCAATGATTGGCCTGCTCTCAGTAACCTTTCAGGACAGACAAACAAGGGATACCACGCTTGCACGCACTGTTTAGATGACACCGATAGTATATATTTGGACAAATGCAGGAAGAATGTGTACCTGGGTCATCGTCGATTTCTTCCGACCAACCATCAATGTCGAAAGAAAGGAAAGCATTTCAAAGGTGAGGCAGATCACCGGAAGAAGCCCGCCCTCCATACTGGTGATCACATACTTGATATGGTCAATGATTTACAAGTAATCTTTGGAAAGGGTCCTGGCGGACTATCTGTTCCGAATGACGCTGAGGGACGCGCACCCATGTGGAAGAAGAAATCTATATTTTGGGACCTACCCTATTGGAAAGACCTAGAGGTCCGCTCTGCAATCGACGTAATGCACGTGATGAAGAATCTTTGCGTGAACCTGCTAGGCTTCTTGGGAGTGTATGGGAAGACAAAAGATACACCAGAGGCACGGGAGGACCAGCAACGTGCGCACGAAAAAGACGGCATGCATCCAAAGCAGTATGAAGGTCCTGCCAGCTACGCTCTTACCAAAGAAGAGAAGGAAATCTTCTTTGAATGCCTGCTCAGTATGAAGGTTCCGTCTGGCTTCTCGTCGAATATAAAGGGAATAATAAATATGGCAGAGAAAAAGTTCCAGAACCTAAAGTCTCATGACTGCCACGTGATTATGACGCAACTGCTTCCGGTTGCATTGAGGGGGCTTCTACTGGAAAACGTTCGATTAGCCATTGTGAAGCTATGTGCATTCCTCAATGCAATCTCTCAGAAGGTAATCGATCCAGAAATCCTACCAAGTTTAAAGAGTGATTTGGTGCCATGTCTTGTCAGTTTCAAGCTGGTGTTCCCACCATCCTTCTTCAATATCATGACGCACTTCCTAGTTAATCTAGTCGACGAGATTGGCATTCTGGGCCCTGTATTTCTACACAACATGTTCCCCTTTGAGAGGTTCATGGGAGTCTTAAATAAATATGTTCGTAACCGTGCTAGACCAGAAGGAAGCATCTCCATGGGCCATCAAACAGAGGAAAGCATTGGGTTTTGTGTTGACTTTGTTCCTGACCTTAAGCCGATTGGTCTCCCTCAATCGCGGTATGAGGGGAGACTGACTGGAAAAGGCACGCTAGGAGCGAATTCAATAATATGTAGGGACGGGCATTCTTGGTCTCAAGCACACTACACTGTTCTACAGAATTCTACCTTGGTGACCCCGTATGTCAATGAACACGAGAATATTCTGCGCTCCAAACACCCGGAGCAGTGTGACGACTGGATTACATGTGAACACATCAGGGCTTTCGGCAGTTGGTTGCAAACACATCTCATGGGTAACACCACTATTGCAGATGAGTTGTACTCGTTGGCCAGGGGACCATCTTCGACTATATTGACTTACAAAGGGTACGAGATAAATGGGAATACATTTTACATGATTGCCCAAGATCAAAAGAGCACCAACCAAAACAGTGGTGTCCGCTTTGATGCAGCAACCAACAGGGGAAATGACACATATTATGGTTACATAGTGGACATATGGAAACTTGACTATGGACATGATTTTAAGGTCCCTTTGTTTCGGTGCAAATGGGTCTGAACAATCTTGGGTACACAGATGAACCATTCGTCCTAGCCAATGATGTGGCGCAGGTTTTCTACGTGAAGGACATGTCTACCAAACTGATAAAAAGAAAAGATAAGGAAGCGAATACATCATACGATGAGCCAAAGCGCCACATAGTTCTTTCAGGGAAAAGAGACATCGTGGGAGTGGAGGGCAAGACAGACATGTCTGAAGATTATGAAAAGTTTCATGAAATTCCTCCCTTCAACGTGAAGGCTGACCCAAGCACCCTGTTAAACGATGAAGATCATCCATGGTTACGGCGCAATAAGCAAGGGACACACGCGAAGAAAAAGTGAAGACTTTCTCTCCACAACTATTCTGATGAAATGCCTTTTGTAACTGATGAGTTTTCGTCTGAAACCCTGATACTTCGAAAGAGTTTGTTCATTTTGTACACGAAGTGCATCCAGTTTTTGCCATAACCCTCTCAACTTTTTAGCGCATGCTATGTGGGTGAAATGATGATACCATGCCAACTTTCAATCATTTCAGAGTTCATTTGCAGTGCTTTTCAATTGAGGGTCATCTTAGCTCAAAATAAATCATGAAATGCGCATGAAAATAGCAAATGAAGTCAGAAAAGGTTTGAAAAGTGATGATGTGGCTTCGAATGGTGCATATTGAATGCATAAAAAGTCTTGAGTTGAAATATGTTTAAAAATTTGAAATCCTTTTGTAACTAATGAGTTTTCGTCCAAAACCCTGACACTTCGAAAGAGATTGTTCATTTTGTACACGAAGTGCATCCAGTTTTTGCCGTAACCCTCTCAACTTTTTAGCACATGCCATGTGGGTGAAATGATGATACCATGCCAACTTTCAACCATTTCAGAGTTCATTTGCAGTGCTTTTCAATTGAGGGTCATTTTAAATCAAAATAAATCATGAAATGCATGAAAAATAGTAAATGAGGTCAGAAAATGGTTGAAAAGTGATGATGTGGCTTTGCATGGTGCATATTGAATGCAGAAAAAGTCTTGAGTTAAAATATGTTTAAAAAAATGAAATCCCTTTGTAATAGACGTGTTTTCCCAAGGTTATTTGTAATAGACGATACGGTCCGAGATAGACATCTTCCAAAAGTTATTTTTGTTAAAAACTTTAATAGGAAAAAGAATATTCATAAAGTATTTTTGTTAAGAACTTTTAATATGCAAAAAAATAACATAAAAAATAGCAAAAATGAACATAGATGCACTTATAGGGAAAATTCGACCTGAAATCAGAGTGAAATTCACTTTGATTTCAGGTCAAATTTCCCGTATAAGGAAATCTAATATCACTTTGAGAGGAACTCAACAAGGCAGAGAGGGGCGGGCTTATAAACCAGTGCGAGCGCTCCTCGCTTGGCGAGGTGGGACTAAACTCCCACCACAACCAGGACCAACCCTTTCGTCCCGGTTGGTGGCACTAGTAGAAAAAGGGCCTTTAGTCCCGGTTCCAGAGGGCCTTTAGTCCCGGTTCTGGAACCGGGACTAAAGGGTCGGGACTAAAGCCCAAAACCTTTAGTCCCGGTTCGCTTACGAACCGGGACCAAAGGGGCTCCACGTGGCCGCTGCGGGGAGCCCAGGCAGGAGGACCTTTAGTCCCGGTTGGTAACACCAACCGGGACCAAAAGGCATCCACGTGGCCGCTGCGGGGAGCCCAGGCAGGAGGACCTTTAGTCCCGGTTGGTAACACCAACCGGGACCAAAGGTCATACACGCGTCAGCATCTGGCAGGAGCTGGGGTTTTTTTTTTTGAAGGGGGGGGGGGGTTGGGGGGTTTTGGAGGGTTAATTTAGGGGTTTCATATTGTGTTAGCTAGCTAATAGGGAGAAGTGTCCTCTCTTTCTCCGTGCTCGGTCGACGGTAGCTACTATACATATAGAGATAACTCGATGCTAGCTAATTAGAAAATGAAGGAAACCATTAATTACACAAGATCATCATGCTGAACATATATAGAGAGAAGTGACATCTCTTTCTCCGTGCTTGGTCGAACAACAAGTTTTCGTATATCTATCCGACGGTACTACATATATACAATATAACATCTTTTACAATCCCTAACATCATCTACCTAAGATCCAATCACAAATCCGCATGGTATTCCCCGTCTTTAGGTATGACGTGGTCAAGAAAGAATCCCGCCAATTCCTCTTGAATTGCTCGTATGCGATCATGTGGTAGGAGTACATCCCGCATCTGCCAGATCTAATTTAAAGAAGGGGGTCAATACATGCATATATATGAATAAAACTCAACACAATTGATGGTAATATATAAAATAAAATTGTGAATATTATTTACGTACTTCAAATTGTTTGTCAGAGAAGCCCCGTTCAGAGGTCGAGTGGCGAATGAACTCGCATACGTAGTATGCACATAAAACAGTCCCTTCTTTCTGGTACAAGCACTTTACGAGAATAGAGTTCAATCAAACTGATAAGCAAGCATGGTAATGATATATTGATGAAAATTTGAATCAATTAGAGATGCGCAGAACTAGCTAGTACTACTTACTTTGGGGTGCGTAAATCGCAACTCTTTGTTTAGACCGGGAACCTTTCGGGTGAACTTCTTCCAAACCCTGCCAGGCAAAGAAAATGATTACTTGATATCAGGAAATTAATGAAAGTTGCATGCCGATATGGTCCCGGTATTGACTGAACTTACTTCTTGAGCATTGCAGTCATGTCCGCATAATTCTCGGGATCTTTACGTCTCGAGTCTAAGACAGTTACTAATGCCCCGTCAAGCTTAATGGATAGCAGAATAAACCGGAGTTTTCTATATGAACAAAAAAAATCCACATGACATGTCCGACGAGCGGACCGCCTCTCTCTCATGCATGTCCGACGTCCCCCCTCATGACAAAAACTTTCTATAAACAAACAAAAGCATACATCTATGAACAAAAAAAATTCTATGAACAAAAATAAAATTGTATCAATGCATATATAAAAACTTTCTATGGATCATCATTGCTCATATATCAATGCATATATAAAAACTTTCTATGGATCATCATTGCTCATATATAAAAACTTTCTATAAACAAAAAAAAACATACATCTATGAACAAAAAAAATCTATGAACAAAAATAAAATTGTATCAATGCATATATAAAAACTTTCTATGGATCATCCATCCATACATACATACTGCATATACATACATACTGCATATACATACAACAAAAAAAAAGGCAGATCCGGCCGGGGCGGCGGTGGCGGCGGCGGCGCGGCAAGCAGAGCAGGGGCACGGCGCGGCAAGCAGAGCAGTGGCGGCGGCGCGGGGGAAGGGGGGGCTCACTGGGGGCGGCGTCGGGGCAGGGGCAGGGGGGCACAGCGGGCGGCATCGGGGCAGCAGGGGCGCGGGGAGCGGCGCCGGTGTCGGGGCAGAGGGCGTCTAGGGCGTCGAGGGCGTCGGGGCAGCGGGGGCTCGGCGGCGATGGCGACGAGGAGCAGCCTGACGGCGTCGATGGGGCAGAGGGCGGCGAGGGCGTCGACGGCGAGCTCGGGCAGCCTGGCGGCGTCGATGTGCTCGGCGTCGTCGGGGGAAACAGCAGATGTCTTTGGCAAATTTTCCCAACTCCCGCTTATATAGGGAGACCTTTGGTCCCGGTTGGTACCACCAACCGGGACCAATGCCCACCTTTAGTCTCGGTTGGTGCCACCAACCGGGACCAAAGGTCTCTTTTCGTCAGCCCAAAGGGCGGGAAGCAGAGACCGTTGGCCCCGGTTGGTGGCACCAACCGGGACCAAAGGTGTGCATTGGTCCCGGTTGGTGCCACGAACCGGGACCAAAGGGTGGTGCTGCCCGGGGCCAAATGTTTAGTCCCACCTCGCTAGTTGAGAGGGCTCAAGAGTGGTTTATAAGCGCTGCTGCGCACAACCTCTCGAGCTCCTCTCAACAGCAGGCTTACGGGCCTAATTGCACACACCTCTGCCTGTGGGCCTTCTGGGCCTTCTGCGGGCCTGAATCCTGGCCCAACTGGCTGGTTGGGTTTCTAGTCGTATTCAAGCCGTTGTGGCCCAGTAGGCGGCGTTTTTTTTTAATTTTTTTCTACTTTTTTTGTTTTCTTTTTTGCTTTATTTATTTTCTTTTGTTTCTACTTACAGTTTTTCAGTGATTCTTTTTGCTTTTAGGTCACAAAAATTATAAACTTTCTGTTAGTGCCATTAGTTTCCAAATTTGAATAGTTTAAATTTGAATTCTTTTAAATTGGTGTGAATCACTAGTTTGTGAATAACTTTACTATAAAAATAGATTTTTGAGTGATTCTTTTTCCTGCTATTTAATTTTACTGTGTTTTATCATTATATTCAATTTGCTAATTTTTAGGTTATTTTAAATGTCTGTTTTAACCAAAAACAGATTTTGTTATTTTAGTTTGCTATTAAAGTTTCTAAAAAAAATTCTTTATGAAAATTCTTTTTGCTATTAATGTTTTGAACAAAAAATACTTTGATAACTTTAGTTGCATAAATTTTATATAGTTTTAGTTTCATAAATACTAGAGGTTTATAAAATATTTTTAGTTGATTCCTTTTGTTATTAGAGTTTTATAAAAGCTTTTTAGTTGATTCTTTTTGCTATTGAAGAATATTATAGTTTTATTTTAGTTGATCATAACAGAATTTTTTAATTGATTATTTTTAGTTCATTATTTTTGCTATTAGAGTTTCATAAAGGTTTTCTAGTTCATTCTTTTTGCTATTAGTTCATTCTTTGAGCTAAATGACCCCTAAATTGAAATGCACTTCAAATGAACTCTGAAAAGGTTGAAAGTTGGCATGGTATCATCATTTCACCCACATAGCATGTGCTAAAAAGTTGAGAGGGTTACGGCAAAAACTGGATGCACTTCGTGTACAAAATGGACAATCTCTTTCGAAGTATCAGGGTTTCGGACGAAAACTCATCTGTTACAAAGAGATTTCATTTTTTTGAACTTATTTGAACTCCAGACTTTTTGTGTGTTCAAAATGCACCATTCAAAGCCACATCATCAATTTTCAACCCTTTCTGACTTCATTTCCTATTTTTCATGCATTTACTGATTTTTTAAGCTAAATGACCCTGAAATTGAAAAGCACTACAAATGAACTCTGAACAGGTTGAAGTTGGCATGGTATCATCATTTCACCCACATAGCATGTGCTAAAAAGTTGAGAGGGTTACGGCAAAAACTGGATGCACTTCGTGTACAAAATGGACAATCTCTTCCGAAGTATCAAGGTTTCGGACGAAAACTCATCTGTTACAAAGGGATTTCATTTTTTTGAACTTATTTGAACTCCAGACTTTTTGTGTGTTCAAAATGCACCATTCAAAGCCACATCATCAATTTTCAACCCTTTCTGACTTCATTTCCTATTTTTCATGCATTTACTGATTTTTTTAAGCTAAATGACCCTGAAATTGAAAAGCACTACAAATGAACTCTGAACAGGTTGAAGTTGGCATGGTATCATCATTTCACCCACATAGCATGTGCTAAAAAGTTGAGAGGGTTACGGCAAAAACTGGATGCACTTCGTGTACAAAATGGACAATCTCTTTCGAAGTATCAGGGTTTCGGCCGAAAACTCATCTGTTACAAAGGGATTTCATTTTATTTCTTCACATGTAACTGCAATGATATAGTTGTGGAGAGAAAGTCTTCACTTTTTCTTCGCTTGTGTCCTTTGCTTATTCACTACTGGAATCAACAACTTTGCCGTCTGCCATGGCTGACGGCAAAGGCATGAATTGTGGACGGCAAAGGTCTTTGCCGTCAGCCAGCAGACGGCACCACATCCGGCTGAACAAGGTCCGGTAAAGGCCACTTTGCCGTCTGCTGGCCGACGGCAAAGAGGCAAAGGTCTTTGCCGTCTGCCAGCAGACGGCAAAGGGCATGGACGGCACACGTGGCAGCTTAGGTCCGTTAAGGGGTTAACGGCGTGCTTTGCCGTCTGCTGGCTGACGGCAAAGATGCAAAGTTCTTTGCCGTCTGCCAGCAGACGGCAAAGCAACCACATAGGCCAGCCCAGTGCCCCCCAGGTTGCACAGGTAGCTGCCACGTGGCAGCTTTGCCGTCTGCTTGCTCATGGCAAAGCTCTTTGCCGTCTGCCAGCAGACGGCAAAGATCCTGTATAGCCCCTGTTTTTTTTTCTGTTTTTTCTTAAATTCATTCAATTTCACAGATATATATATATATATATATATATATACATTTGAAAATATTTTCAACAAGCTTACATATCCCTGCCATATGGATATGATCATCCAACACATATACATACCAACTCAAAAGTCCATATGCAACATATATATATAGCCAACATATATCCAACAACAAGCATACAATGGTTTCATCCATACATACATATATAGGTAGCAAGTTTCACATTGTTCATCCTACAAAATCAAAACAAAAAGGAAGGACAAGGAGAAGAGTAGACTCCATCAACGCAAGCTTCCGTGATCTAAAGCAAATCTGCAAATTGGGAAAGAAGAAAGTTAGAAGAAGAACAAGAAGAAGAAGTAGAAGTAGAAGAAGAAGAATTTCCTTCTCTTTCTTTTTCTCCTCTTCTTTATCTTCTTCTTCTTCTAACGAATGTAACTTAGGTAATTATGCCATTTTTTAGCTAAGCTAGGTAAAAATGCTAAGTGTAGGTCATTTTAGAGCTAAGCTAGGTAAATAGGTCATTTTGGAGGTTAGTAAGGTTATTATGTCATTTTCGAGGAAAATAAGCTAAGTCAATGTCATTTTGGAGGTAACCAAGATTATTATGCCATTTTTGACCTAAGTATGCTAAGTATGTCATAAATGAACTAAAGAAGCTAAGTATAGGTCATTTTTGAGCTAACCTAGGTAGTTATGCCATTTTTGAGCTAACTAAGCATATTTATTCATTTTGGAGGACAAAATGGTAAGTGTAGGTCATTTTTGAGCTATCCTAGTTAAAATCGGTCATTTTGGAGCTAGGTAAGGTTATTTTGTCATTTTGGAGGAAAATAAACTAATGATATGACAGTTTGGAGCTAAACCAAGGTTATTATGCCATTTTTTACCTAAGTAAGCTAATTATGTCATAAATGAACTAGCTAAGCTAAGTATAGATCATTATTGAGCTATCCTAGGTAGTTATGCCATTTTTTAGCTAACTAAGCATATTAAGTCATTTTGGAGGGAAAAATGCTAAGTATAGGTCATTTGATAGCTATCCTAGGTAAAATATGTCATTTTGGAGCTAAGTAAGGTTATTATATCATTTTCGAGGAAAATAAGCTAAGTATAGGTCATTTTGGAGCTAAATAGGTCATTTCTTAAGCTAAGTATGCATTTGTTAAGCAAAACACTTGGGAAAACTTACCATCATCACAGAGGTGAAGGACCGGTCGGGCTTGCGCCAGTGTGAGATGGAGAAGGACCGGTCGGGGTTGCGCCAGACGGAGAAGGATCGGTCGATGCTTGTCGGGAGGCATGCTACACCAAATATCATTTGCAATGTCTCGTTAGCATGATGCAACTCAAATGTGAATACTAGTAACTAATGACCATTCAAATGAAACTCAACGTGGGCGCTATACCAATCTGGGGCATCGGCGGAGGGGTCTGACCGTTGTTCTGGCACACGGTCTGCACATTTTGTTTTCACGAGTCAGTCATATTAGTTAGTGATGAAACGAACATTACGTGCATGATTTGGCTAATATGCAGGAGAAACTTACCACGAGGAGCTCGTATAGGGCCCGGTGAGACGCGTCATTCCGGTTCCTCTCCTCCTCCACCAGCCTAGCCGTCCTCTCCTCCATGTCCCTCTCCCTCTCCGCCGCCTGCCTGTTTGCCTCCGCCAGAAGCTCCTGGGCCCTAGCCTCGATGGCGAGCTCCATTGGCCGTGGACGAGGCCTTATCTCAGGATCGGAGCTCGTCTGGCGCTTCTTGATCTCCGGGAGAGTTCTAGGACAACGTATCAGTCCATCCCCAATGGCTATCGAGCCATGGGGCCTCCCGCCACCAGATATCATCACGAGCTCTGGATCAAAAGGACTCTGGCTCGGGTTGAAGTCCTCCCCTTTCCTCCTCCTCCCCTCATCTCTGTACCTCATGAGCTTGTTGTGGGAGGAGATGTTGCTGAAGCTCTCTGGATTATCGAGGTCATCCTCAGAGAATGCCTTGGCCTTCTTGTACGGGGTAGTATGGGCCATGGCATAGAGGTCGAACAGCGGTGGCACCTCCTTCTTGTTGTGTCTCGCCTAAAAGAGAGGAACATAATATTAGTTAAGGGCTCAAGCTAGCATGAAGAATGAAATTTCATGAATCATGAAGCAAACCACATACCCAGTGATCCCCGAACTCAAACAGGTCGGAGCTCCCTTGATGGTGTGGCACACCTTTCATTTGGGCACGATTATCCTTGGCCTTGTTGTGAACGGTTAGCCAGTGGGAAGAGCAGCACTCATCCACCAACGCCTCCCAACAGTCCATCCTATCCGCACACCATCTCGGGGGCACCCAAGTTAGACAAGAGAAATTTCAGCGCTACGCCTACGAATCAAATCAAGGAAACTAAGTACAAGGCCTTAAGAATAGGTAATTACCTTCATGTACTTCTCCTTACTCAGAAACTTGGAGCGGCACTTCTTCTTGGCCCTCTTAATGTTAGTCGAGGCGTAGTAGTCTCGAACAGCCTGCACCCGAGCCTCGTGTCGTAAGTTCTGAAATAGGCGCTTGCACTCGGCTACGAGAACAATAGCCGCGTCCGCCTCGTGTTCCTCAAGACACCTGTAGAAGGTCTGCAATCAAACAAGACAACACTGATTAGTACAATCACTAGGTGCTGTTGATTTTTAATTCTGTAAAGGAGAAATTACCCAAAACTGCCGGATCACAATGTCGGCCACCGTCTCGCACAAGACACCGTCTACCCTCTCCTCCGGCGGGGCCGGGGCAGCCACGTACAGCTCCCAGCTCAGTCCTAGCTGTCGAACCTCACCCTCACCGGGCAACGTGACCCACCCCGGGAAGTGGGGCCGGAGAAGCACACCAAGGACCTGGTTGGGCCTGCGGACACCAGGGGCGTGTTTCCAACCCCTGCAGTATGACAAGGCCAACACATTAGATATTAATTTGAAGAAACATGAAGGCAAAAGGTTAAAAAAGAGTAAATGCACTTACTTCTCCCCATTAGGCTCAATCAACCACCTCTGATCGCGGGTCGCCGGCACGGGCGGGAGCTTTGTACCACCACGCAGGTAGACCTTCTTGCCCTCCTCAACCAGCTCGCCCTCGCTATAGCTATCCTCAGAAAATCTGTCCTCGCCACCATCAGCATGGCCACTAGCCTCCGGAGTCACGTGGGACGAAGACTCTGGGACCGGAGTCTCCTGGGACGAAGGCTCGGCGACCCGAGGCTCGTCGGCCCGAGGCTCGTGGACCGGAGTCCGAGACGGGTCCAAGTCAGACGGGTCCACCTGAGACGGAGCACTCCTGTGGTCGGGAGAATCAGCTGGGGGTGGCGGCGAGGAAGGCACAACAGCCTTCCTACCTCTCCCGCCGCCACGTCCACCTCTAGCACCCCTCTTCGTCTTCCCCCGACCTCTCCCGGCCGAAGAAGGAGCGCCCTCCGGTGTCTGCATACTGTGTACCAGCGCTCTCCGGAGGTGCTCGGGCGGAATAATAGCACCCCTCCCAGCACGCGTCGAGGAAGGAGGCTCGGAGCGCTCTCGACCCGCGCCCACCATCTGTCAACACCTGCAATGACAAAGAGTAAACGAAATTAGTACAACATAAAAAAATTGAAGACCTAATAACTAGCAAGTTTCATCGGCACGAAGACCGGCAAGTTTCATCAACAGGAGGCCGAAGAGGTGTCGGGGGTGTCGTGTCTGGGTGTCGGGGTGTCGTGTCGGGGGTGTCGTGTCTGGGTGTCGTGGTCTAGGGGTGTCGAGGTGTCCGGGTTTCGGGGTGTCGGGGTGTCGGGGTGTCGGGGTGTCGGGGTGCCGTGTCGGGGTCGGGGTGCCGTGTCGGGGTCGGGGTGTCGGGGTCGGGGTCGGGGTGCCGTGTCGGGGTCGGGCTGTTGGGGTGTCGGGGTGCCGTGTCGGGGTCGGGGTGCCGTGTCGGGGTCGGGTCGGGGTTTCGGGGTGTCGTTTTCTTCTTCTTCCCCTCTTCTTCTTTTTTTCCTCTTTTTCCTTTTCTTCTTCTTCCCTCTTCTTCCTTTTCTTCCTTTTCTTCTTCTTCTTCTTCTTCTTCTTCTTCTTCTTCTTCTTCTTCTTCTTCTTCTTCTTCTTCTTCTTCTTCTTCTTCTTCTTCTTCTTCTTCTTCTTCTCCTCCTCCTCCTCCTCCTCTCCTCTTTTTCTTCTTCTTCTTCTTCTTCTTCTTCTTTTTTTCTTCTCCTCCTCCTCTTCTTCTTCTCCTCCTCTCCTCTTCTCCTCCTCCTCTTCTTCTTCTCCTCCTCTCCTTTAACTAATGCTAGACCTAACTAAATAAGTTAAGTAACCCTAATTCCTAAAATCTTACTAACTACAACTAAACTACATTTTTTACATCTTCTACAACTAACTACAACTAATTAACCTAACTACAACTAAACTAGATTTAACTAATACTAAAACAGAACACAAAAATTACTAAAACAGATAAAAAAGTTATTTTAGTTCCAAGGGACAGTAGGGAAAAGCCTCCCTACTGACTTTCTATAATCAGATCAAACTGCAGTTACATAGTTTTTGTACAAACTAGATAAAAGAGGGGGAGGGGGGTTACTGAGGGGTTAGATGACAAACCAGAGAAACAAAACTACAAATATACTAATATGAACTAAATAAGAGACCACTACAGGGTCTCCACCAGGCTGTTTATAAAGGGAGCTAGCTAGTCTATTTTTTGCTCGGTGGATGAGAAGGTGAAAATCTTCTTTGAACCTTGTGCGCCACGACGCAAAAGATGGATGGATCCCTCGAAGTATTTGTTATTCCTTTCTTTCCAGACCCCCGACACTGCAATGATAAAAATTTCCATGAACAGACGTTCTGCGTTGATGCAACAATGCAAATGTTTCATCCGAGTTGGGCCACGCGATTCCAACGACATCCCAACACTCCCTGGAAAACAGGCATTTAAAAAACAGATGGGTCATGGCAATTCCTCTTCTTCTTTTTTTCCTCTTTTTCCTTTTCTTCTTCTTCCTCTTCTTCCTTTTCTTCCTTTTCTTCTTCTTCTTCTTCTTCTTCTTCTTCTCCTCCTCCTGTCCTCTTTTTCTTCTTCTTCTTCTTCTTCTTCTTCTTCTTCTTCTTTTTTCTTCTCCTCCTCCTCTTCTTCTTCTCCTCCTCTCCACTTCTCCTCCTCCTCTTCTTCTTCTCCTCCTCTCCTTTAACTAATGCTAGACCGAACTAAATAAGCTAAGTAACCCTAATTCCTAAAATCTTACTAACTACAACTAAACTACATTTTTTACATCTTCTACAACTAACTACAACTAATTAACCTAACTACAACTAAACTAGATTTAACTAATACTTAAACAGAACACAAAAATTACTAAAACAGATAAAAAATGAAAAAATAGAGAGGGCGAGGGGGCTCACCGCAGTGGGGGAGGTGGAAGCCGGCGTTGGTGGAGGTGGAGGAGGCCGACGCCGGCGGTGTAGGTGGAGGAGGCCGGCGGCGGTGGGCTGGAGGAGGCAGGGGGTGGCGGCGTTGGAGGAGGGCGACGCGCGGGGACGGGGTGGCGCCGGCGGACGAGGATGGCGGCACGGGGTGGGGTGGCGGCGCGAGATGGGGACGGCGGCGCGCGCAAGAGTGTAGTGGAGAGAGAGGGGATGGGGGACGGGGCGGTGGGGCGCTGCCGTTAGTTAACTCAATTCTTTGCCGTCTGTCCCGCCTTTGCCGTCTGCCTTTTCACTCTTTGCCGTCTGCTAGCAGACGGCAAAGAGGGGGGCCGTTAGGGTTTTTTGTAAGCAGCTCGTTAGTGGGCCCACCTCCCTCTTTGCCGTCTGCTGACGGACGGCAAAGTTTCTTTGCCGTCCGGTAGCAGACGACAAAGAGGTGGCTGATGGCAAAGAGATTCTTTGCCGTCAGCTAGTTCTTTGCCGTCTGTTTTCTGGAAACGGATGGCAAAGAGCTTCTTTGCCGTCCGCCAGCTGACGGCAAAGAACTGGCAGACGGCAAATTTGCTGATTCCAGTAGTGATTGCGCCGTAACCATGGATAATCTTCATCGTTTAACAGGGTGCTTGGTTCAGCCTTGACTTTGAAGGGAGGAATTTCATGAAACTTTTCATAATCTTCAGACATGTCTGTCTTGCCCTCCAATCCCACGATGTCTCTTTTTCCTGAAAGAACTATGTGGCGCTTTGGCTCATCGTATGATGTATTCGCTTCCTTATCTTTTCTTTTTCTCGGTTTGGTAGACATGTCCTTCACATAGAAAACCTGCGCCACATCATTGGCTAGGATTGACCCATTTGCACTGAAACAAAGGGACCTTGAAATCATGTCCATAGTCAAGTTCCCATATGTCCACTATGTAACCATAATATGTGTCCTTTCCCCTCTTGGTTGCTGCATCAAAGCGGACACCGCTGTTTTGGTTGGTGCTCTTTTGATCTTGGGCGATCGTGTAAAATGTATTCCCATTTATCTCGTACCCTTTGTAAGTCAATACAGTCGAAGATGGTCCCCTGGCCAACGAGTACAGCTCATCAGAAACAGTGTTGTCACCCATGAGACGTGTTTGCAACCAACTGCCGAAAGTCCTGATGTGTTCATATGTAATCCAGTCGTCACACTGCTCCGGGTGTTTGGAGCACAGATTATTCTTGTGTTCATCGACATACGGGGTCACCAAGGTAGAATTCTGTAGAACTGTGTAGTGTGCTTGAGACCAAGAATGCCCATCCCTACATATTATTGAGTCCGCTCCTAGCGTGCCTTTTCCAGTTAGTCTCCCCTCATACCGCGATTGAGGGAGACCAATCTTCTTAAGGTCAGGAATGAAGTCAACACAAAACCCAATGACATCCTCTGTTTGATGGCCCATGGAGATGCTTGCTTCTGGCCTAGCGCGGTTACGAACATATTTCTTTAAGACTCCCATGAACCTCTCAAAGGGGAACATATTGTGTAGAAATACAGGGCCCAGAACGACAATCTCGTCGACTAGATGAACTAGGACGTGCGTCATGATATTGAAGAAGGATGGTGGGAACACCAGCTCGAAACTAACAAGACATTGCACCAAATCACTCCTTAACCTTGGCAGGATTTCTGGATCGATCACCTTCTGAGAGATTGCATTGAGGAATGCACATAGCTTCACAATGGCTAATCGAACGTTTTCCGGTAGAAGCCCCCTCAATGCAACCGGAAGCAGTTGCGTCATAATCACGTGGCAGTCATGAGACTTTAGGTTCTGGAACTTTTTCTCTGCCATATTTATTATTCCCTTTATATTCGACGAGAAGCCAGACGGGACCTTCATACTGAGCAGGCATTCAAAGAAGATTTCCTTCTCTTCTTTGGTAAGAGCATAGCTGGCAGGACCTTCATACTGCTTTGGATGCATGCCGTCTTTTTCATGCACACGTTGCTGTTCCTCCCGTGCCTCCGGTGTATCTTTTGTCTTCCCATACACTCCCAAGAAGCCTAGCAGGTTCACGCAAAGATTCTTCGTCACGCGCATCACGTCGATTGCAGAGCGGACCTCTAGGTCTTTCCAATAGGGTAGGTCCCAAAATATAGATTTCTTCTTCCAGATGGGTGCACGTCCCGCATCGTCAGTCGGAACAGATAGTCCGCCAGGACCCTTTCCAAAGATTACTTGTAAATCATTGACCATATCAAGTATGTGATCACCAGTACGGAGGGCGGGTTTCTTCCGGTGATCTGCCTCACCTTTGAAATGCTTTCCTTTCTTTCGACATTGATGGTTGGTCGGAAGAAATCGACGATGCCCCAGGTACACATTCTTCCTGCATTTGTCCAAATATATACTGTCGGTGTCATCTAAACAGTGTGTGCATGCGTGGTATCCCTTGTTTGTCTGTCCTGAAAGGTTACTGAGAGCAAGCCAATCGTTGATGGTTACAAACAGCAACGCATGTAGGTCAAATTCCTCCTGTTTGTGCTCATCCCACACACGTACACCTTCTCCATTCCACAACTATAAAAGTTCTTCAACTAATGGCCTTAGGTACACATCAATGTCATTGCCGGGTTGCTTAGGGCCTTGGATGAGCACTGGCATCATAATGAACTTCCGCTTCATGCACAACCAAGGAGGAAGGTTATAGATACATAGAGTCACGGGCCAGGTGCTATGATTGCTGCTCTGCTCCCAAAAAGGATTAATGCCATCTGCACTTAAACCAAACCATACGTTCCTTGCGTCACCTGCAAAGTCCCCCCACCTTCTCTCGATTTTTCTCCACTGCGACCCGTCAGCGGGTGCTCTCAACTTCCCGTCTTTCTTACGGTCTTCTTTGTGCCATCGCATCAACTTGGCATGCTCTTTGTTTCTGAACAGACGTTTCAGCCGTGCTATTATAGGAGCATACCACATCACCTTGGCAGGAACCCTCTTCCTGGGGCGCTCGCCCTCAACATCACCAGGGTCATCTCGTCTGATCTTATACCGCAATGCACCGCATACCGGGCATGCGTTCAAATCCTCGTACTCACCGCGGTTGAGGATGCAGTCATTAGGGCATGCATGTATCTTCTGCACCTCCAATCCTAGAGGGCATAGAACCTTCTTTGCTTCGTACGTACTGCCGGGCAATTCGTTATCCTTTGGAAGCTTCTTCTTCATTATTTTCAGTAGCGAACTAAATCCCTTGTCAGATACACCATTGTCTGCCTTCCATTGCAGCAATTCCAGTGTGGTACCGAGCTTTATGTTGTCATCTTCGCAATTTGGGTACAACCCTTTTTTGTGATCCTCTAACATGCGATCGAACTTCAACTTCTCCCTTTCACTTTCGCATTCTCTCTGTGCATCAACAATGACCCGGTGAAGATCATCATCGGGCACATCGTCTGGTTCCTCTTGATCTTCAGCTTCCCCCATTGCAGCATCACCGTATTCAGGGGGCGGGTAGTTGTCATCATCCTCTTCTTCTTCGTTGTCTTCCATCATAACCCCTCTTTCTCCGTGCTTGGTCCAAACATTATAGTGTGGCATAAAACCCTTCTCAAGTAGGTGGAAGTGAAGGGTTTTAGAGTTGGAGAAAGCCTTTGTATTCTCACAGACAGTACATGGACAATGCATAAAACCATTCTGCTTGTTTGCCTCAGCCGCTTCGAGAAAATTATGCAGGCCCTTAATATACTCGGAGGTGCGTCGGTCACCGTACATCCATTGCCGGTTCATCTGCGTGCGTTATATAGTTCTTATTATTGAACAACATATAACTCTCTAGAGCATCTAATTAAAACACACAAGTAAGAACTTTTTTCTTTTAGAAAGAAGATATGAAGAAGAGGCTAACCACGGTGTTGCCGGCGCCGAGATGGGCGCGGGCGATCGACGGCGGTGAGGACGGGGACGGGACAGGATGGACCGCCAAACCTAGACAAATCTTGAGGAAAATGGAGCTTGGACAAGGAGCTTCGAGAGGAGAAAGCTTAAGTGTGGCTCGGGCATTTCATCGAACACCTCATGTGCATAGGAGGTGAGCTAGAGCACCACAAAAGCTCTCCCACGGCCGGGCAAAAAAACAGAGCAATGCATTGCTCTGCTCGCGGGCGGGGGCTATATATAGGCCAATCATTGGTCCTGGTTCCAGCCACAAACCGGGACCAATGGTTGTGGGCCAGGAGCAAGGCGCATTGGTCCCGGTTCGTGGCTGGAACCGGGACCAAAGGGGTCACCTTTAGTCCCGGTTCCAGCCACAAACCGGGACCAATGGTTGTGGGCCAGGAGCGAGGCGCATTGGTCCCGGTTCGTGTCTGGAACCGGGACAAAAGGGGTCAGACGAACCGGGACCAATGGCCCACGAGGCCTGGCCGGCGCCCTGGCCTCACGAACCGGGACCGATGCCCCCATGGGTCCCGGTTCGTGAGTGAACCGGGACTAATGGGCTTCTCAGGGGTGGTCCGATGCCCTATTTTGTACTAGTGTGGCTCCAACCGGGACTGATGACACCCTTTAGTCCCGGTTGGTGGCTCCAACCGGGACCATATGTCTCGGCTTCCCGCCCTTTGGGCTGCTGAAATTGACCTTTGGTCCCGGTTGGTGGCACCAACTGGGACGAAAGGTGGGCATTAGTTCCGGTTGGAGCCACCAACCGGGACCAAAGGTTTTCGCATATAAGGCGGGACTTGTCGAAATTTCCCCAATCTCTCCCATTCGCCGCGACGCCGACGCCCTGCCCCGACGCCGCCAGGCTGCCGGAGCTCGCCGCCGCCCTCGAGCCCGTCCTCGTCGTCGCCGCCGTCCCCGAGCCCGTCCTCGTCATCGCCGCCACCCCCGAGCCCGTCCTCGTCGTCGCCGCCGCCCCCGAGCCCGTCCTAACCGCCGCCCCCGAGCCCGTCGTCGCCGCCGCCCCCGAGCCTGACCTCGCCGCCGCCCCGAGCCCGTCCCCGCGCGCCTCCTCGCCGCCGCCCCGAGCCCGTCCCCACGCGCCTCCTCGTCCTCGTCGACGTCGTCGCCGCCCCCGATGGCGGACGCCGCCCGTGCCACCTCCTCGAGCCCCGTCATCGCCGCCCGCGCCTCCTCCCCGAGCCCGTCGTCGCCGGTGCGCTCCTGCCCCCTGCTCCTGCCCCCTCCTCCGCGGCCACCGCGGCCGCGTGCGCCGGCGCCGCTGGCCTGCACCGGCCCTCGCACACGTTTTATTTTTTTTGTTTGTTTTACTATTTTTATTAGTTGTTTTAGTTTGTTTTATTAGTTGTTTTAGTTTGTTTTATTAATTTGTTGTTTTAGTTGTTTTAGTTGTAAAAAAGTTTTAGTTGTTTTAGTCGGCGAACCCGAGGAGTCCCCGAGGATCGCCGGGGAGGAGTCCTCGACGATCCCCGACGATCGTTAAGTAGAAAATGTGTCATTGTTGTTAAATATGTTATTATTGTCATAGTTGTCAAATGCAATCATCTTTATTAAAGTTTATTAAATAGTAGGAATTTAAATGGTTGTAGAATTTGTTCTCGACGTCGACGATGCCCGGCCCGCATCCTCGTCGTCGACTCGGCGCCGACGACCACCTGCTTGAGAGGCGCTATGATCGTATTGTTGCATTGCCTTGTATTGATTTGCATATATATCTCATGTTAGTATATTTCCACGTTGTAAAATATTTGCAGAAACTATGGATCAAAGAGACTTAGAAAAGGAACAGTTGTTGGGGGATATAATCCACGCCGGAGGTGATCCCTTGTCGTATCTCAACGACTCCGATTATCAGGAAGGAGAGTATGACGGCTCCGGTGATCCAACAATGGAGGAGGAAGGAGATCATGACGGCTCCGGTGACCGAATGGCGGAGGAAGGAGATCATGATCACGGCTCCGGTGACCGAACGACGGAGGAAGGAGATCATGATCACGGCTCCGGTGACCGAACGGGGGAGGGAGCCTCAACTGTTGCAAAGTCCGACGAGGTAAGGAGACGAGGCCCGAAGAAAAGGTTGCGCCTAGATGAAAGGTTCACGATCACAGAAGTTGCGATAGATGGCCAACCGATTGCTCCCAAGCGGACCAAGGACGCATTTGTACATCAGTGTGGAGTTGTTGTTAGGGACCATGTCTCGATCAACACCCATCAATGGAATAAGAATAATAAGGACCCTGAAGTTTCTTATGTCCATGATATTCTCAAAGATGATCTTTGGACCGAGCTGATGGCAAATTTCAGCTTACACTACTAGGGAAAAGCCTAGCAGTAGCGCGGGTATTACGTATAGCAGTAGCGCGGGCACCTGCGCTACTGATACGGCGCTACAGCTAACCTTTATTAGTAGCGCGTGTTGGCCCGCGCTACTGCTATACATGCGTAGCAGCAGCGAGCTCCAAAACAGCGTGCTGCTGTTAATATCTGTAGCGCCTTGTATTAGACCGCGCTACTGATAATGGCACGCTGCTGCTAACTTTACTCCATGCGCTACTGCTAACTTTATTAGTTTCTGATTTTTTTTTCTGCATATTTGTTTTGTATTTGAACAGGCTTTATACAAGAATCTTTAGCACATACAAATGTGATCATCATACACATACAAATGGCTGCGAGACCACGAATGTAATCATAGCATATACATACAAATAGTCTCATCAAATCATGTCATAATCATAATCATCATCCAACACAAAGTGGTCTCTTGTCATCATCTCGAAAATAGCGATACAAGTCTCGAATACTTGCAACTACATCGTCATCCATCTAAACAATGATATACGCGAGAAGAGCTATCACTATGAGTGAGAGCGAAACTATGTAGTACATGACGCGGCCGTTATGAGCCCTCTCTCGCGCTAGCGTGAGCCTCCTCACGTAACTAGCTTCTGCTTCTTGTCTGCTTTTGAAGCCTTTATGGCTGGCGCCCGAGACCCCCTCCACTTGCGCCTGACACTCGGACCACTCGTCGTATACTCCCGGAACCTTTCCTTTGTACACGACATAGCACCGGTACTTCGCCATCAAGAATCTAGGTACATGTTAGAGATGCATCTTCATCAAGAGAATGTACAATCATATGCAACAAAATATACTTGAGCAACACAAAAAAGAAAGGGTTAGCAACTAGATGCAACATATAGTAAACATAAATAATCAACGCAGTTTCATCGTACGCAAACTAATTAACTAGAGGTACGCAGGTCATCGTACCCAAACTAACAAAGTAGCATTACGCAAGTTCGGTAGGGACCGTGGACATCACAAAGTTTCATCGCTACAGAAAGTATATACAAGTTCAACCGACACATATCATCATCATCGGCATCGTAAATCAGTAGAACTTCCATCCTTCCAGATCATCGAGGATGGACCCTAGCTTCTTGAACGGCGTGAGGTCCTGACGTTGCATGCCTATGTAAGTTCGGACGTCAGCTCGCGATATAGGGCCGTGGTGGAACATCCCCTTCACTTCGATGACTTCTTTCATGATGATCGTCGCAGTGTCCCTCTGGATGCGAAAGAAGTCATCTTTAAGTTTATAATCCGCTTCTCCTTGAGATTCTACCCACTTGCGGATATGATCATCATTTCTGGTTGTCATGCGAAGCTTTTGGTGATCCCTTCTGAACTCCATCATGAGATGGAGGAGGTAGAATCCATCGTTCGTACTTGATTTCGGGACATGGATGCAGCAGAAGTTGGTTTTATGCGAGAAACCCGTCTTGCGGTTCCTTTGTTTCCTGATCTGCTTGTGGCCACCCCTCAAGCTGAAGCCTTGGAGAGCATCATCTAGAATATTCATTACGTGGGTGTAGTCCTTCTTCTCGTTGTTTCTGGTAGGGTCGAAATACACGGCGTGGGAGACTCGCGGGTAAAGAACGATAAGGACGGCGCGACCGTTGCTGCGGGGAAAAAAACACCTCAAATTATTCTCCATATGAGCGAGAAGGAATGATTGAAATGTACGAAAGGGTTGTCCGGCACTAACTTACTTTGGATGATAAGGCAGGAGGACAATTTCCTAGTCCTTGTTCTGCACCATGAAGTTTTCGAGGTACTCCCTAGCAGTTTTACGCTCAAAGTCGCCGAGACTCAAGAAGGACTCGTGCATGTAGTATGGATCCGCCACACAGATTTGCGAGACTTCTTCTCTCTTCATGACGGAGCTCATATGTAGCGCAAAAAGGCGGACGATTGTACAATCGAGCCGCCTTGTCAGAAACATCTCGAAGATATGATCAAACCGCAGGAAGACCACCTCCGCGGGCCGTGTGTCGACGTAGCACTTCCCCTCAGGCACACGAGCCGCGTATGTCGGATATCCTGGATCCTTCGAGGCTAGTAGGCTTTTCTCAGTCGACAGCACATGGTCGTGCAGTCTCCTGAGATCCCCGTATATTGCCTCCAGCGGTTTCGGCGGTAGCATCGGCTCGCCCGTGACATGGAACATGGCCACCATCTGGCTGCTATGTGCTCTGGCTTGTTTGTAGGCAGCTGAGCCTATCTTCCCCGATCTCATCCTCTCCTTTTTCTTGGGCTGACCTTCCAGACCCTTCCTTAACCCCTGCCCCAGTGTTTGTCGGGCTAAGCACTACTGTACGACCCCCTGCATCTTCAGGCGTGTCCTGTGAGGATTGCATGAAGAGAGACTTCTTGCAATCCCTGCTAGGACGTTCCTGCCCGGGCAAATCATCCATATCCTCATTAGCATGCTGATAGCCCGAGTCGTCATATGGCTGACTCATCATATCTAAGTCACCGTCACAGGCGCCTGTATTGAGGAACCGAAGAGGGTCCTCCTCCATCTCATCATCCATTCTTTGTTCTACGGGAGCGATTGCATCAGCCACTATTGGACCCCCTTCATCACGTCGTCCGCCGCTCTCACCCGGCACTACAGGCACTGGTAATTGCGTAGGCGGGGTGGTGGTGTCCATACCTGCTTGTTGATGTGTGGTTATTGGTGTGCTCTCGGCCGGCTACAGACGAAGAAGATTCTTCAGCCATAGCAGCACCCAACCCTTGCAGCTTCCAATCCGCGACGGGGTCTCATCGTCCTCTACCCCTAAGCGTACTGGAGGAGGCAAATCCTCGTGCCCCGATTTCACACTCGACAAGGTAACCCTGAAGTGCCCACCGGGCATCGGCTGGCTGTGGAACGTGAGTTCCAAGGGTTTCGTTATCACCCCCTTTCCCACGTCCACCTTCTGGCCTTTGATCAAGTAGAGTACGCTGCACGGGGTTTTGTCGGCCTGCAAACACATGTCTGCGGCGTAAAACATCCGAAAGGCAACGAAAATGGAATATTCTAAATATATGTTGGTGCGACATGTAATTACCGTGAGATCGTCGAGCTCAGCCAAAGACGAAGGCCCGCCTAGCGCGCCAGAGACTAAGGACGGGCTGCTATGAGCGGGTGTGGGTGCGGGAGAAGGCCCGGTTGCGTGAGCAGGTGATGGTGCGGTGGTGTTGTTCACCGAGTTGCTCCCGACGAAACTGGGCATGGGGAAATCATGTACCGTCTTGTCTGGATTTTCCTTCGTCCAGTTATTGATAGCCGGGATCAAGTTAGTAGCGAAATCATTTCTGCAGGCCTTGTACAGCTGCATCGACTGCCTGTTGTAGCAACTCATTTTTCACCTCGGCTGCTTTTTCCACGTCCTCAGCTGCTTTTTTCTCGAACGCAAGCTTCACCTTCTCGTCGATGTCCGTCTGACTAAACTTCTTTTTCTGCTTCTTGGCCTCCGGGCCCTCGTTGTAAAACACCTTCCATGTGGCGCCGTCTCCGGCGCCGTGCACACGTCCATATTGCGGCCGCTGGCCCAAAGGGAGTCCCTTAAGTTCGTTCAAGGCCCGGTTTAGAGGGGTGTCCCACTTGGGCCTCATCGGCGAAGTAGGGCTTTCGGCTGCAAGCTGGTGTTGCTTCTCCTACAGAAGGAACATGAACCGTTTACGAATGTGTAGTCGACTTGATCAGAAGCTAAATATAAGGTGGTAAAAGAATAATTACCAGTATTCTAATCAATTTCCTCGTGATCTGGTCCGTGTAAAAAACATTCTTTTCCTTGTTCCACTTGTAGCGAGCCCTGATGAAGTCACGCTCCAAGGGGTTGGTGAACTTCGCGAAGGGGTCTAGGGGACCTGCGGCTTCACGTTCCGCGTCCTCCTTATCCCATATGGGCCTTTTGCCAAGGTAGCCACGGCTTCCGAGGTGATGCTTCCCCGTGTTCCTTTGCTGAAGGCTCTTGAATTTCGCAGCCTTAGCCTTGGCTGCCTCGGTAGCGCAAGTGTCCTTGAACTTTTCGAACTCCTCTTCCGTAAGTGTCGGATTTTCCTCCAGAATCTTGGACAGGGGTTCCTCGGCCTCAATAGCTCGTTTCACCCTCCCTTTCCAGGAGGCCAAATCATTGCTGAACATGCCCAGGGCGTGATTGTTAATCTTTTTCATCTTCTTATCATCCCACGGGTGTTCTATGGCGTCATCCCGGTCGGGGAACTTGAATCTCTTGTGCAGCTTCGTCAGGAGCAACTGCATCAAATGTTCTTTACCCCTTATGTCATAGTCGTTGATGCTTGCGCATTCCCGTAGGATGCATCCTACTTGGTTCCCATAGCACTTGCGAGGTTCTTCCGGCTCTAATGGCTCAAACTTGCCAGGGGCCATCTTTGTGATCACTAGTTGTCCGATGCCGAGTTTGTTAGATTTTCGTATCCTCTGCTTCTCTGCTTCTTCTTTTCGGTAGCGGCATCGGCGCCGGTACCTTCCCCGCCGGTATCTTCCCCGCCGGTCTCGGCGCCGCCATCGGTGCCGGCGCCGTCGGTGTCTATGTCGGCGTCAGTATCATAATCTAGGCCGACCTGCAAACCTTGACTGTGCTTAGCAGAAAAAAAGTCGAGGTACTGTTGTTCACCCTCATAATCCATCTCGTCTGCATCTTGGTCAGAAGGCCCGATTTCTTCGTTGTTCGACATGTTTCCTATGATTAAGTCTCCTCGTTTAATTCTAAAACTATAAAAAAAAATGAGAAATGACATAAAAAAAGATCTATGTTTGCCGGAATGCCGTTTCCCAACAAATCCCGACACTCGATATGCCTACTTTCTAGCACAAGTCATGCCAAAATTCACGGAAAATTTCAGCATGACCTTTGCTAAAAAGTGGACATATCGAGCGCCTGAAATTCACCGGAACGGAAATGAATCAACATTCCGGCGAAACATAGCCCACTCGGATCATTTACCCTGCACATAATCATCATTTTCCAAATATGACATGTCCAAAACATCACATGTCCAAATATGACATGTCCAAATTCCAAATATGACATGTCCAAATCACATGTCCACATATCACATGTCCACTTCAAATTTGCATATAAAAGGAAGAAAAATATAAAACTTGAAGAAAAATGCAAGAAGTCATTTTTCTTCACAATATGCGAAACTAAATTCAGCCTACCTAAATTTGAAACTAAAAAATAGCAGCAGTTTGATAACTAGGGTTCATAACTAAATAGATAACCTAATTAACCTACTGCCCTAACTAGTTTGATAACTAGGGTTCATAACTAAATAGATAACCTAATTAACCTACTGCCCTAACTAAAACCTAAGTAAATTAACAGAAGAACCCTAGCTAGCAGAGAGAGGAGGAGCGGTGGGGGGTTTACAGAGGGTGCAGGGGCGAGGAGGCAGGCCCGACGACGGCCGAGGTTGGGAGGGGAGGAAGCAGAGGAGGGAGGCCCGACGACGGCCGGGGTCGGGGGCGAGGGCGAGGTCGCCGGGGTCGGGGGGTCGGGGGCGAGTGCCGGGGTCGGGGGCGAGAGCCGGGGTCGGGGGCGAGGGCAGGGGTCGGGGGCGAGCGCCGGGGTCCGGGGCGAGCGCCGGGGTCGGGGGCGAAGGCAGGACTCCGGCGAGGTCGAGGGCGAGGGCAGGGCTCCGGCGCTTGAGGCAGGGGCGCGGCGAGGTCGAGGGCGAGACGGGATCCGGCGGCGACGAGGGGGGAGAAGAGAGAGTGGGGATTTGGGGGAAGAAGCAGAGGCGGGAAGCAGATTTGGGGGTTAAGTCAACATAGCAGTAGGGCGTTTACTAAAAACGCGCTATAGCTAAGTTATCTATAGCGCGTTTCTCCAAGAAGAGCTACTACTATCACAGGTAGCTATAGCGCATTTCTCCAAACGGCGCTACTGCTATGTCGACTAGCTATAGCTCTTTTTCGGAAAAGCGCTACTGCTATAACCAGTACCTATAGCAGTTTTCCTGTTTGTTTCTTCTATTGTCTTTTCCTTTATTTTCTCTTCCTTTTCTTTTCTACTTTTTCTTTTCCTTTTTTCGAAGAGCAGGAACGAAGGGAGGGTGATACAATGTATATAACTACGGCGATATATATTGCATCATTTGACGGTTAAGTATGTATACAAAATAGGAACATATAGATTACATCATTTGACCCATGCATAACGGTTAAGTGTGTACACAAAATAGGAACATATATATTACATCATTTGACCGATAACGGTTCCTCAGCGTCGACGTTTTCGTTTTTGAGTGAGCTTCTTTCCCTTCTTGTTCATTGAAGAATAATTGAGCCCCTCATTGTGACTTTTCCTTTTCCATGGAGTACGATCTTTCTTAGGTAATGTAGTATTGATTCTTCTTTTGACGTATACTTCATCGTCATTGTCATCTTCCCTCATTGGGTTGCCGTACTGGTCGTAGTCTTCCTCGTTGGCGACTCCATCCATTCCAATGATGTTCCTTTTCCTCTCCTCACGACAACACGGCTGGGATTGCACGGGTCGGTTATGAAGAAGCATTGTGTCACGTGCTTAGCGTGTACCCATGGCTCGTTTTTTGCGATAGCGTTCACGGTACCGCTCTTGGCGTCGGGTATAGTCATGGTAGTGAAATACCGGTTTTCTCTTTCAACATTCTTAGCCCATCTGACACGGAACATCGTAGCGTTGTGCAGTCCAGAGTAGTCAAGCTCCCAGATCTCCTCGACCCTTCTGTAAAATCTCTCAGTTGCGCCGTTGTCGCTGTCGGTCATGCATTCCATCGTCACCCCTGAGTTCTGATCATCACTGCCCATATCTTTGGCCTCCGTGTAGAACGTGTATCCGTTGATATCGTATGCCTGATAGGTGACGAGGTTGGGCGAGGGGCCATGTGCTAAGGCGTATATGAGCAATCGGTCCTTAGAGCCCTCTTCCGGGGGATTAGCAATAATATGCTCTTTGAACCAATGCAGGAAAGTGGAGTTGTGCTCTCTAGTAAGTTCGGCGTCCGTCCTGCATACCCCCCGGTCACGATACTTCTTTGCGATAGTTTCTTTGTGCAGTGCCGTGAAAGGATCTACCTGGTGTAGGTGTTGTAGCACTACCAAGTTTGCTCTGTCAAAGTCGTTGCGTCGATCTGAGTAGGCCACATGCAGTTCCCTGCGACCGTTGGAGTGACCTTCTCCTTCGAGCCTCCCATCGTGCGGGCGGCTTGTGCCATATAGAAAATTCTCGCAGAAAGAGATGCACTCTTGTGTCAGATAGCCCTGGACGATGCTTCCATCCGGACGGGACATGTTACGAACGAATCCTTTGATGATCCCATTCATCCTCTCAAACGGCATCATGTTGTGCAGGAATGACGGCCCCAGGTCTATTATGTCGTCCACAATATGGACACACAGATGCACCATGACGTCAAAGAACGCGGGCGGGAAGTACATCTCAAGCTCACATAGTATGACAACGATCTCTTCCTGTAGCGTTCGGAGCTGCTTCACACTGATCGACTTTCGAGAGATGACATCGAAAAAGTTGCAGAGACCAATAAGCGTGTCACGGACGTGCTTGTCCATTATCCCTCTAAGGGCAACAGGTAGTATCTGCGTCATCATCACATGACAGTCATGGGACTTCATCCCGCTGAACCTTTTCTTCTTTGTGTCTAGATATCTGCTTATCTTGCCACAGTAACCGAAACTAACTTTGATTCCGGTAAGGCACTTGAAGAATTGATCGATCTCAGCCGGACTTAAGGTGAAGCAAGAAGGGGGGCAATAATCCTCTTCCTTTACTTTTTTGCCCTTCTTCTCCCGCGCCTCTGTCTCCGTCTCTGTCTCCTCTGACTTTTTACGGGGCGGCATGTGCAGATCTGCCCTGATCTCCAAATCTTGCAAGTCTTTTCTTGCCTTCGGCCCATCCTTGGTCTTATCCGGCATGTTCATCAGTGTTGCAAGCAAGCTCTCAAGGACATTCTTACAGATATGCATTTGATCAAGGCAATGAGGCGTGTCGAGTTTGTGCCAGTACTCCAAGTCCCAGAAAACAGACCTCGTCTTCCATACCTTCAGCAGCGGCTCCGGCGCCTTTTTCATCGTCTGTCCCGGCGCGGGGCACTGTTCCCAGTTTTTCAACAGCTCATCGATTTCGGCGCCGCTCCGCTTACGTGGAGGTCCTCGATGCTCAGCCTCACCATTGAATAGATCTCCACGGTTTCTCCATGGGTCGTCCTTCTCGAGCCATCTTCGATGCCCCATGTACACGATTTTCCCAGACCCGCCATCTTTCCTTGACGTTAGCTACTGAGACGTCGTATCATCCATGCACCGCGTGCATCCGCAATATCCATGGCACACCTGTCCTGCGACATATCCGTAACCGAGATAGTCGTGCACCGTCGTGATCAACGCGGCTCACATATAGAAATACTCGCCTTTGCTGGCGTCCCATGTCTTGGCCGGTGTTTTCCATAACGTGTCTAACTCCTCTTGAAGTAGCCCCAGATACAGATTAATATTATTTCCCGGTTGTTTCGGCCCTTGAATCAGCATGCTCATGTGTATGTGCTTCGACTTCATGCACAACCAGGGGGGAGGTTGTACATCCATACAAACACAGGCCATGTGCTATGGTTGGTGTTCTGGTTGCCAAACGGATTCATGCCATCGGTACACGCGCCGAGCACGATGTTCCTTGCATCACATGCGAAATACCGATATTCGCCGTTGAACGCTCTCCATTGGCTTCCATCCACGACGTGTCTCAGCTTCGGAGCATCTCCATCGTCGGGCTTCTTCCTCTCCGCGTGCCAGCGCATGAGCTTTGCTTCCTTGGGATCTACGAATTACCGCTGGAGACGGGGAGTGATCGGTAAGTACCATACAACTTTCTGGGGACATTTCTTCCCGGCCTTCTTGTATCGAGAAGCATTGCACACCGGACAGCTTGTTTTTTCCGCGTGCTCCTTCCGATAAATTATGCAATCGTTGATGCATGCATGGTATCTAACGTGCGGCAGATCAAGAGGGCACACGATCTTCTTGGCCTCATCCACACTAGTAGGACATAGAATCCCCGCGGGAAGAACATCCTTTAGGTACTTGAGAAGCTCATCGAGGCTAGTGTCGGTCCATTTGTTTTTAGCCTTCGTCTTCAGGAGTTCAAGCGTGAAACTCAAGCGGGTCACCTCGGGATTGCAACCATCATACAATGGAGTGTTCGAGTCTACCACCAGTTGTTGCAGCTTGGCCTCCTCTCTAGAAGCAGCTCTCTCAGTACTCGTCTCCTTGCGAAGCAGTGCTTGAACATGAGGGTCCCGCACGATTGAACTTAGTACCGACGAATTCTGTTGCGTGGAGTCCACGTTTTCTCCGCCTCCATGTCCGACCCCTTCTCCGCCGCCATGTCCGGCCCCTTCTCCGCCGCCATGCCTGGCCTCTTCCCCGCCGCCATGTCCGGCCCCTTCTCCGCCGCCATGTCCGGCCCCTTCTCCGCCGCCATGCCTGGCCTCTTCCCCGCCGCCATGTCCGGCCCCTTCTCCGCCGCCATTATCGATCATCTCTTCATCTTGCCCCGTGTCATCATTGCCTGCCCCGTCGGCATCCTCAACATCATCATCCTCATCTTCAATTATCCACCAAGTATAGCCATCCATGAAACCAGTCATGAGCTGGTGCGCCATCACACGACCATCGTCATAGGGGTCGAGCCAAGCTCGTCCTTTGCATCTTCGACACGGACATAAAACCTCTGTCAGGTTATTTTCTTTCATGTCCTGCACCGCCGACCGCAACCACCAGTCCACCACCGTTCCACTGACCATCATGAACGCCTGCACGGTAATATTAAACAAATTGATTATAAAAATGCATGGATGCATCAAAGTCATACAAAAATTCGGCATGACCTTCCCTAAAAATAGGACATATAGAGTTTGCCCGGAATTCGCCGAAACGGAAATAAATCGACATTTCGGCAAAACATAGGCAACTCACAAGCACAATTCGGCGGCAACTCATGCCACACACACAATTTCCATCATATCGCCCGATTATGTCATATCGCACACATACACATATTTCCATTCTTGCAAAAGCATAAATTTTTAATCACCTATCTCGAGATCGAGCTATGTGATGGTGATGTCGATAGGTGTCGCCACACACACCTATGGAATGATCAAAAGTGGACAAAGCTCTTCTTGATAAGGCTATAGATCTAGTTAGGGAGGTACATAGGTCACTTCACTAAATGCTAGCTAGATCTACCTAGCTAGCTAGTTTGGGAGGAGACAAGTTCAACTAGTGGAGGGGGAAGGAAAAAGAGAAAGGAGATGCATTAATGGAGGTTGGTGTTGTTAGCTAGGAGTAATAAAGAGAGAGAAAGATAGGTAGAAGAAGGAGAGTAATGGGGGAGAAGTAGTGAGGAAGAAGCAAAGTGAGGGAGAGAGGAGGTGGGAGCTAGGGGAAAGTGAGGAAGAGAGATGGGGAGGGGGGAGGAAAAAGGTGGTATGGCTGCGGCTTAGCAGTAGCGCTGGGTGCAAAACGCGCTGCTGCTAATAAGATAGCAGTAGCGCTCGTATGTAACACGCGCTACTGCTAAACCTAGCGTGGCGGGAACGGGCGGGAACGGTCGGTCAATTTTAGTAGTAGCGAGTTGAAAAAAAAGCGCGCTACTACTATCACATTAGCAGTAGCGCGGTTATCGTGGACGTGCTACTGCTAAACCTAGCGTGGCGGGAACGGTCGGTCAATTTTAGTAGCAGTGTGGTTCTACCGAGCCGCGCTACTGCTAAGTTAGTACCGGTAGCGCCTGTCTTTATACCGCGCTACTGCTAATTAGCAGTAGCGCCCCATCCTGTCCCGCGCTGCTGCTAAGATTCTGTGTATAAGGTTTTCCCTAGTAGTGTTACCGCGAGAGGAGGATCCGAATAACCCTGTTATATAGCGAAAGGTCAAGGCGTTTGCTCTTAAGAAGATGGCAGAACTATTCAGGAACTGGAACAAAGAGTTGAACACAAAGTTTGTCGAGAAAGAGGAGACTCCCAAATTCGTCGGTCGATATGAGAAGATAAAAGATCAATGGCCCAAATTTGTGGCCTACAAGAAATCGGAGAAGGGTAAGAAATGGTCACTGACAAACAAGAAAAATGCTGCAAGGAAGAAGTTTCACCATCACACGGGGTCAGGTGGCTACTACAAAGCCCGGCCGTTGTGGGACAAAGCTGAGCAAGACCTGCTTGCTAAGAATGTCCAACCAGCGACATTGCACTGGCCAGATCGTTCAAGGACTTGGTTCTTCGGGGTTGGGGGAACTTTGGACCCAGAAACAGGGGAGTGTGTTTGGATTGACGAGCAACTTGCAATACCCTTCCGGAAGCTTCAGCCAGTAATCAAGGCAGCGCAGGAAGGGACGTTCATTCCCGACAGAGAGAAGGACGAGCTGACAAAGGCCCTCGGGAATCCTGAACACCCTGGACGAACACGAGGCACACCAGGCTCCATTCCGTGGAAGCATGGGTTTCCCGACAGCGGTGGTTATAGAAGCCGAGAGAGAAAAAGGAAACAGGAAGCAAGCGAAATGCAGAAGCTCAGTGCAAGATTAGCAAAACTAGAGGAACTTGAGAGCTAGCGAGCTACCGGCCAACCATCTAAGCGGCACAAAGATGCTTCCTTCGAAGCTACCCCACCATCTCAGCGGAGAAGCAGCGTGGCTTCCACGGAGCTCGTTCAACCTGATTTCACGGCTCCTTGCTACCCCGTGGATAGTATCACGGCGACTGAACATTGCGAGCTAATGACGAAATGCCAGAACCTGACCTTCAAGGCGGCGGTCGGCTCTGTTGTACCTCCTCGAGCTGAGGGAACTTTCCATTGCCGTCCGACTCCACAAGGCTATGCTGTTGTGATGGTGGATGAAATAATGAATGGATTTGAGAGGCTGGAGCTTGACAACCCTACAGGTGAAGAGGATATTATTCTTTTGGAAAATGCTTTGAGGAGTACCTGTCTATGGAGAGAAGAGTACATCAAGCTTCCAAACTGGACGCCTCAGCAGACTCCGCCTCCTCCTCCTCCGGCGCGTCAGGGCACTCCGCCTCCTCCTTCTCCTCCGGCGCGTCAGGGCACTCCGCCTCCTCCTCCTCCTCCTCCGACGCGTCAGGGCACTATGCCTCCTCCGACGCGTCAACAATGGGGGAAGAGAGTCGCCGCCGCTGCTCCGGTGGCTAGCAGTACAATAGGCGGGAAGAAATTCAAATATGGTCCAAGCCTCAAGCCTCTTCAAAAGTTACCATATGAGAGGTCCGAAGAGGAAAACGCTGAAATCAGTGCAGCCGAAGTGAAGGCCCATTTTGCACGGAAAGCCACATCCGAAGGAAACGGTAGATCTGGTGAAAGCGAAGCGAACTCTGCATGCCCTGAAGCGACCACCACGGACTCGGCTATCCACCTATGACCGCATAGGTACTAAGACACATGCTGAAGCGCAGCGGTCGGGAAGTACTTCTAGTGCTGCAAAAGAGAAAAAGTGAAGAAGTGGGAAAACAATTCCCCACCTCGGCGAACAGGAGATGCAATCGTGCCCCCCGCTCAAGGTGTCTAGCGATATCACTAATCATCCGGTGCTACTGCCCGGTACCACTCTTGATGATTACCTGCCCGATGATGTAGAAATTGAAACGGCTGAGGTAGTAGTAGACGACTTTAGATACGAGCACGGGAAGCCTCTCGTCAAACCTGATCATCCTCATCTAACAACGATGATGCAAAAATTGCATAACTGGTACATGGAAACCTGCAGGAAGTCCGGGACCGACAGTTTGTTTGTCGGAATTAAAAAAGAGCACGACTTCCCTGGAGTCGAGGTGCTGCCTGTTGAATTTGTGGAGGTATTTCAGTTATACAATCAAAAGGCCCTCGACAAACAACTCATGACTTGCTACTGTCTGTAAGTATTACTTCTATAATTAAGTCTCTAGCTCAGCTCGTTCATTGCATGTATATATAATTATCCTCACTATATTATGCAGATTGAAGATGGTCGAATGCGAAAAAGCACAAATCTATGACATTGGGTTCATTAGCCCAAATACCGTAAATGAATGGTCGGTACAAAAGGAGGCCAAAGATACCGAGAAGAACATGCTAGAATCGTTCCTTAGACATCAAAACAAAAGGGAGATACTCTTTCCTTACAACTTCGAGTGAGTGTTACTGTCTTGTGCATATTCAGTTTCGCTTACTCGAGGTTAAGTAATGTAATTGATGAGTTATGTGTGCGCAGCTACCACTATATTCTGCTATCCATTAACCTTGACGGGGCATTAGTAACTGTCTTAGACTCGCTCCGTAAAGATCCCAAGTATTATGCGGACATGACTGCAATGCTCCAGAAGTAAGTTCAATCAATACCGGGACCATATCGGCAAATTTCGTTCATTTCCTGATATCAAGTAATCATTTTCTTTGCCTGCCAGGGTTTGGAAAAAGTTCACCACTATGGTTCCGGGTCTGAAGAAGTAGCTGCGATTTACGCACCCCAAAGTAAGTAGTACTAGCTAGTTCCGCGCATCTCTCATTGATTCTAGTTTCATCAATACCATTATCATGCTTGCTTATCAGTTTGATTGAACTCTATTCTCGTAAAGTGCTTGTACCAGTCACCCGGGACTACTTTATGTGGATACTACGTATGCGAGTTCATTCGCTACTATACCTCTAAGCGGGGCTTCTCTGAGAAACAATTTGAAGTACGTAAACAATATTCACAATTTTATTTTACATATTACCATAAATTGTGTTGAGTTTCATTCATATATATGTATTGACCCCCTTCTTTAAATTAGATCTGGCAGATGCGGGATGAACTCCTACCACATGATCGCATACGAGCAATTCAAGAGGAATTGGCGGGATTCTTTCTTGACCACGTCATACCTGAACACGGAGAATACCATGTGAAATTAGATATTAGGTGTTAGGGATTGTAAGAGATGTTTTATTGTACATATGTAGTAGCGTCGGATAGATATACAAAAACTTGTTGTTCGACCAAGCACGGAGAAAGAGATGTCACTTCTCTCTATATATGTTCATGACGATCTTGTGTAATTAATGGTTTCCTTCATTTGGTTACTAGCTAGCGTCGAGTTCTCTCTATATGTATAGTAGCTAGCGTCGACCAAGCAAGGAGAAAGTGAGGTCACTTCTCTCTATTAGCTAGCTAACACAATATGAAACCCCTAAATTAACCCTCCAAAAAAAAAACCAGCGCCTGCGAGCTGCTGACGTGTGGCCGCCTTTTGGTCCTGGTTGGTGTTAATAACCGGGACTAAAGGTCCTCCTGCCTGGGCGCCCCGCAGCGGCCACGTGGAGTCCCTTTGGTCCCAGTTCGTAAGCAAACCGGGACTACAAGTTTTGGGCATTAGTCCCGATCGTGTTGTCCCAGTTCCAGAACCGGGACTAAAGGCCCTCTGGAACGGGGACTAGTGCCCTGTTTTCTACCAGTGATGTGATAGTTTCCCCCTTAGAAAGATGCCTGACTTGCTGATTATAAAAGGCTTTGCCGATTAGAACAAACTCATAGACTTATACCAGGGAATTTCTGGTGAAATTTGTCTACCCCATATGCTACTTCATTTTTTCTGCTTTCATTCTATGATAATCTATAGTTCAGCTGAAATGATTGGGTGCGGTACCATTTGTATCTCAGTTTTTCTCAGTATTCTGAATTTTCTAAACCATTTCAATTTTTTATGTCGGGATATTTCAAGACTTCTTGGAGAATTTCTCTGACTAGACAAGTTTATGAAGTTCTAGTTTTAGTCATCAATCTTATCAGTTTGCTGATTGTGGAAGGAAGTTGCATGTCACTGATGCAAAATAGAAGATCCAACTCCTGATTCGACAAGTATTTGTCTGATTTGTTTCCTGGCATCTACTTAAATTGTAATGGATAATCAACAAAGTGAGATGGCAAATCCCTGGCCATCGTATCATTCATCATCATCCCGTGGAATAAGAAGCGACCACACTCTCCTAATGACGATGCCACAAGTTCACAAGGCAGAACCTAGAACAGTACAAGCCTTGGTTTGCTACTTTTGGAGTCTAATTTATTCGACAAGTATTTGTCTGTTAGAGTAAATTACACGCCCATCACTAAACTTGCTCAAGTGTATCAAATAGGTCACCATTCTCTTAACTTCCACATTTAGTTCAAAACTAAATCAAGTGGGTCACTGCGTTTCAGCACCAGCACGCCACATCAGCAGCAGCACCGCACCAGCACCACCACCAGCACCAGCACCAGCACCGCGTTTCAGTTTGTCTTCTTTTCTTCTTTTTCAAAATTCAGGCCTGATAAACTTGTATGATGCTGTAGTTGTTCATTCAGTTAAATAATCGTAGAAAATATGTTTATAGCAGCTAGCACATGCCAGAAATTGCCCCGCAGCAACAAGTCAAGACAAATTACAACAACAACAACAACAACAACAACAACAAAGCCTTTAGTCCCAAACAAGTTGGGTAGGCATTTTTTTATCATAGACTTTAAAAAAATGTTATATGTCGGGTCACCATCTGCTACATACTCTCTCTCTCTCTCTCTCTCTCTCTCTCTTCCATAAGCACATATGACTATTTACGGAATACATGCCTATATTACATTTATGAACTGGAGCTAGTTCTGTGTCGCCCTAGGTTGTGACTGTTACATGATGAATATCATCCAACGAGTTCACCGATCCAGTGCCTACGAGTTTTCCAGATATTGTTCTTGCTAAGTTACTATTGCTATTGTTACTATGACACTTGCTACAAAACCATTGCTATCACTGTTACCGTTACTGTTGCTGCTACTACTGCTATCAAAACTATCATACTACTATGCTACTGATCACTCTGTTGCAGATATTTGATCTCCAGGTATGGTTGAATTGACAACTCAGCTGCTAATACTCGCAAATATTCTTTGGCTCCCCTTGTGTCGAATCTATAAATTTGGATTGAATACTCTACCCTCAAAAACTGTTGCGATCCCCTATACTTATGGGTTATCCCCATTACTTGCTCGTTACCAATTATCTTGCTATCAAACTATCTGTTACCTACAATTTCAGTGCTTGCAGAAATTACCTTGCTGAAAACCGCTTGTCATTTCCTTCTGCATCTCGTTAGGTTCGACACTCTTACTTATCGAAAGTACTACGATTGACCTCCTATACTTGTGGGTCATCAAGACTCTTTTCTGGCGCCGTTGCCGGGGAGTGAAGCGCTCTTGGTAAGTGGAAATCGGTAAGGAAAAACTTATACTAAGTGCTGAAATTTATTGTCACTTGCTACTATGGAAAACAATCTTTGAGGTGTTTGTTCGGGGTATCTTCACCTCGACCGGAACCACAATTAGTTGCCCCTCAACCTACTGCACCTGCTAAAAATATTGGTTATGAAATTCCTTCGGGTATGGTACAACAACTGCTAGCTAATCCTTATGCAGGAGACGGAACTGAACATCCTGATATGCATCTTTGAAGGGAAAAGCATTGACATGGTATAGGCTATGTGATGATTTTGGATCATGGAACTGGAATCGATTGCAATTAGAATTCCACCAAAGTCTTTATCCTATGCATCTAGTTCATCGTGATCGGAATTATATATATAATTTTTAGCCTCGTGAAGGAGAAAGCATCGCTCTAGCTTGGGGGAGGCTTAAGTCAATGTTATATTCATGCCCCAATCATGATCTCTCAAGAGAAATTATTATTCATAATTTTTATGCTCGGTTTTCTCATAATGATCGATCCATGCTCGATACTTCTTGCACTGGTTCTTTTATGATGAAGACTATTTAATTCAAGTGGGATCTCTTAGAAAGAATTAAACGCAACTCTGAAGATTGGGAACTCGACGAAGGTAATGAGTCAGGTATTAAGCTTAAGTTTGATTGTGTTAAATCTTTTATGAATACCGATGCTTTTCACAAGTTTAGCACTAAATATGGACTTGACTCTGAGATAGTAGCCTCTTTCTTTGAATCATTTGATAGTCATGTTGATCTCCCTAAGGAGAAGTGGTTTAAATACCATCCCTATATTAAAGAAGAAGTTAAAAAACCGGTCATAGCTAAAGATGAAACCATCATTTACAATGTCGATCCAATTGTGCCTACTGCTTATATTGAAAAACCACCTTTCCCTATTAGGATAAAGGAACATGCTAAGGTATCAACTATGGTTCGCAAAAGTAATATTAAAGCACCTAAGCCCTCTGAACAAATTAAAGTAGAACCTAGTTTTTCTATGGTTAAAGATCTCTTAGTAGAAAATATTGATGGGCTTGTTATTTACTTCTGTGATGAATCTGCTAGAATTACTAATCCCGATGAAAAAGATAAACATAGACCCGTAGTTGGCATGCCTGTTGTCTCAGTTAAAACTGGAGATCATTGCTATCATGGTTTGTGTGATATGGGTGCAAGTGTGAGTGCTATTCCTTTTACCTTATACCAAGAAATTATGAATGATATAGCACCTGCTGAAATAGAAGACATGGATGTCACTATTAAACTTGCTAATAGAGACACCATCACACTACTTGGGATTGTTAGAGATGTTGAAGTCTTGTGCGGGAAAACAAAATATCCTACTGATTTTCTAGTTCTTGGTTCCCCACAAGATGACTTTTACCCCATTATCTTTGGTAGACCTTTCTTGAACACCGTTAATGCTAAGATAGATTGTGAACACCTGCTGAAATAGAACAAACTGTCGGTGTTAGTTTTGGTGATGTGTCTCATGAGTTTAACTTTTCCAAGTTTAGTAGACAACCATGTAATAAAGAATTATCTAGTAAGGATGAAAAAATTGGTCTTGCTTCTATTGCCGTACCTCCTACCGATCCACTAGAACAATATTTGCTAGACCATGAAAGTGATATGCACTTGCATGAAAGAAATGAAATAGATAAAATTTTCTTTGAACAACAACCTCTCTTAAAGCACAATTTGCCTATTGAAACTCTAGGAGGTCCTCCTCCACCTAAAGGTGATCCTGTGTTTGAATTGAAACAATTGTCTGACACTTCGAAGTATGCTTATCATGTTATTATTAGTGCTAACCTTTCAAAACATGAAGAAGAAAGATTATTAAAAATTCCGAGGACGCACCGGGCTGCTATTGGATATACTCTTGATGATCTTAAGGGCATTATTTCTACTCTATGTCAGCACAAGATTAATCTGGAACATGATGCTAAACCCGTTGTTGATCACTAACGGCGATTGAATCCTAAGATGAAAGAAGTGGTAAGAACTGAAATACTAAAGCTTCTGGAAGCAGGTATAATCTATCCCATAGCTGATAGTAGATGGGTAAGTCTCGTTTGTTGTGTCCCTAAGAAGGGAGGGATTACTGTTGTTCCTAATGATAAGAATGTACTTATCCCACAAAGAATTGTCACTGGCTATAGAATGGTAATTGATTTTAGAAAATTAAACAAAGCTACTAGAAAAGATCATTGCCCTCTGCCTTTCATTGATCAAATGCTAGAAATATTATCTAAGCACACACACTTTTGTTTTCTGGATGGATATTCTAGTTTCCCTCAAATACCTATGTCACAATCTGATCAAGAGAAAACCACCTTTACTTATAGACGTATACGTTTTGGTTTATGCAATGCACCTGCTACCTTTCAAAGAATTATGGCCGCTATATTCTCTGATTTTTGTGAAAAGATTGTGGAGGTTTTCATGGATTATTTTTTCGTTTACGGAACTTCTTTTGATGATTGCTTAAGTAACCTTGATCGAGTTTTGCAGAGATGTGAATACACTAATCCCGTCTTGAATTGGGAGAAGTGCCACTTTATGGTTAATGAAGGTATTGTCTTGGGGCATAAAATATCTGAACGAGGTATTGAGGTGGATAAATCTAAAGTTGATGCAATTGAGAAAATGCCATGTCCTAAAGATATTAAAGGTATTCGGAGTTTCCTTGGTCATGCTGGTTTCTATAGGAGGTTTATTAAAGACTTCTCTAAAATTTCTAGGCCTCTTACTAATCTTTTACAAAAGGATATTGCATTTGTTTTTGATGATGATTGTGTAGAAGCCTTTGAAACACTCAAGAAAGCCTAAGCTTCTGCACCTATTGTTCAACCACCTGATTGGAACTTGCCTTTTGAAATTAAGTGTGATGCTAGTGATTATGCTATTGGTGCTGTTCTAGGACAAGGAGTTGATAAGAAATTAAATGTTATCCATTATGGTAGCAAAACTCTAGACAGTGCCCAAAGAAACTATGCTACTACTGAAAAGGAATTTTTAGCGGTTGTGTTTGCTTGTGATAAATTCAGATCTTACATTGTTGATTCCAAAGTTCTTGTTCACACCGATCATGCTGCTATAAAATATCTTATGGAAAGGAAAGATGCTAAACCTAGACTCATTAGGTGGGTTCTCTTGCTTCAAGAATTTGATTTACATATCACTGATAGGAAAGGAGCTGAGAACCCCGTAGCTGATAACTTGTCTAGGTTAGAAAATATTCTTGATGACCCACTACCTATTGATGATAGTTTTCCTGATGAACAGTTAGCTGCAATAAATGTTTCTCAAAACACCTCTTGGTATCCTGATTATGCTAACTACATTGTTGCTAAATATATACCACCTAGTTTCACATACCAACAAAAGAAAAAATTCTTTTATGATTTAAGACATTACTTTTGGGATGACCCACATCTTTATAAAGAAGGGGTACATGGTATTATTAGACGTTGTGTACCTGAGCATGAACAGGAACAAATCCTACAGAAATGTCATTCCGAAGCCTACGGAGGATGTCATACGGGAGATAGAACTGCTCACAAAGTATTGCAATCTGGTTTTTATTGGCCTACTCTCTTCAAGGATGCCCGTAAGTTCATCTTATCTTGTGAGGAATGTCATAGAATCGGTAATATCGGTAAGCGTCGGGAAATGCCTATGAATTATTCACTTGTCGTTGAACCATTTGATGTTTGGGGTTTTGAATATATGGGACCTTTTCCTTCCTCTGATGGGTATACTCATATTTTGGTTGATGTTGATTATGTTACTAAGTGGGTGAAGCTATTCCAACTAGTAGTGCTGATCATAACACCTCCATTAAAATGCTTAAAGAAGTTATCTTCCCGAGGTTTGGAGTCCCTATATATTTAAGGACTGATGGTGGCCCGCACTTTATCCATGGTGCTTTCCGTAAGATGCTTGCTAAATACTCCCTCCGTTCCTCTATATAAGGTGTATTTGTTTTTTGATAAAATTCCAGAATGTAAGGTGCATTTCTTCCGATCCCACATAATTCCCTTGTTAGCCCTCCTAAAAAAGGGAAGTATCTCTTTTCTGATTTTGTGTATCTCTCCTTATAGTAAAAGAAGGAAACTATCTCTTTGTCGATTGCATGTATCTCATACTTTTCTGGACTAATTAATTCACTTTCCACTAAGCAACAAATTTGCCAAGGGTAATTTAGTCTTAAAATGTCTATAATTATGTGCCTTGGTCACCGTGCCAAAAATAATAAACCTTACATAAAGAAACGGAGGGAGTACGATGTTAACCATAGAATTGCATCACCCTATCATCCTCAATCTAGTGGTCAAGTTGAACTTAGCAATAGGGAAATAAAATTAAGATTACAAAAAACTGTCAATAGGTCTCGAAAGAATTGGTCTAAGAAACTAGATGATGCACTTTGGGCCTATAGAACAACTTATAAAAATCCTATGGGTATGTCTCCATACAAAATGGTATATGGAAAAGCTTGTCATTTGCCTCTAGAGTTAGAACATAAAGCATTTTGGGCAATTAAAGAACTCAATTATGATTTCAAACTTGCCGGTGAAAAGAGGTTATTTGATATCAGCTCACTAGATAAATGGAGAACCCAAGCTTATGAAAATGCCAAACTGTTCAAAGAAAAAGTTAAAAGATGGCATGACAAAAGAATCCAAAAGTGGGAATTCAAAGTTGGAGAATATGTTCTTTTGTACAACTCTTGTTTTAGATTTTTTGCAGGAAAGCTTCTTTCCAAATGGGAAGGACCATATGTTATCGAAGATGTTTATCGTTCTGGAGCTATCAAGATTAATAATGCCGAAGGTACTAACCCGAAGGTGGTCAATGGACAAAGAATTAAACACTATATCTCAGGTATGCCTATTAATGTTGAAAGCAATGTTATCCAAACCATGACACCAGAGCAACACATAAAGGAAACCTTCTGGAACACTCCAGAATCCTGGAAAAGAGGAGGTACTAACGGACTCCGAAAAATCCGCAAAAATATTTTCTGTTAGTTTTGGAATATTACAAAAATTAGGAAAAAAATAAATAAACAGGAAAGCAATCGAGGTGAGCACGATACACCAGGGCGCGCCTGCCCTGCCTGGCGTGCCCTGGTGGGTTGTGCCCACCTCGGACACCTTCCCGACTCCGTTTTCCTTCCATATTCTTGCTTCCCTAGATAAAAAATTCTTTATATATATACACCCGATTGTTTTGACCATCGCATTGCAGAAAAATCCCCTGTTCTTGTTTCATGCTATTTTCCTGACAGGTCTGAAAATATGTCTTCTCAAGACTCAGAGGGAGAGAGCTACGTTGCTGACTATATTGCAAACCCTAAGGTCTATGGAGAGGTGGCTCATTATGGATGGACCACAGATGAGGAGGAAGACGCCGCCATGAAGGAAACAAATGATGATAGCTCTGAGGAAGAGGATGACCCACTACCTCAGCCCGGAGAAATGCATGTGGAATTCAAGAAGTCTAGCCTCCCTAAAGGATACAAACCTGAGGTTAAATTTATTCCATCTCATTTTCTGCAGGAGAGTAAGGAGGCATTATGCAAAAAGATATTAAAGATCGAGTTAGAGAATGAGGGTCTAAGGGAGTAAAATTTTATGCTCAAATATAAGCTGAAGAAGAAGGCTACTTCATCACCACCACCTTCATCATCTTCACCACCAAAGGAGACTTGAGTACGCGGGTATGGGCACTCCCTTTGGCTTGAACCAAGCTTGGGGGAGATGCCCCGGTATCGTATCACCATCACTTCTATTTACCTTTACCTATTTTAGTTCGATCCTTAGCTCTTTTGTGATCTAGTTGAATAAAAGTTTAGTATGATTTATTTTCACATGCTAGTTTCGTGATCTATCTATCTATGTAATCGAGTGAGAGTTATATAATAAAGTTTAGTTTGAGCTTTTGCTTCTTTACTTTTCTGTTGCAATCAAAATAAAAAGAAAATAAATGAAAAAGATCATATGCTAATCTTATGCCAAGTAATGACATCACATAAGGAAAAGTATAAGTGATAAAATTTATTGGCGATTGACAAACATAGCATTGGTCAATGATGCAATTCATGAAAGAATTAATAAGAGAAGAGAAGATTCAGATGCAAATACACTATCTTGGACATATTTTATTATTGTGAGCCCCCATTAAATATTATATGCCAAAATTGTTGACGTTGGACAAGGAAGACAACGTAATGATTTATGTTTGTTCATATTCACACAGAAGTTATATTGTCATAGATCCTTCAACATGTGGTGCTTGCTCAATATCTTTTCTAGCCAAAAATTCCGCACTAAGTAGAGATACTACTTGTGCATCCAAAAACCCTAAACCCAAACTCATGTTTTGAGAGTCCACCATACCTACCTATGGATTCAGTAAGATCCTCCAAGTAAGTTGTCATCGGTGCACTATGGCAATAAAAATTGCTTCTAAATATGTTCGATCAATTAGTGTAAGAGAAAATTGAGTGTTGTACGAACTTGTGATAGCAAAGTAATAAAAGCGACGGACTTCATAATAAAGGTTGCTATCATAAGGGGCAATAAAACGTGACGTTCTTTTGCATTAAGGGATTTGGCATACAAACCAAAAAGCGCATGACAACCTCTGCTTTCCTCTGCGAAGGGCCTATCTTTTACTTTTATGTATTTACTTTTATGCAAGAGTCAAAGTATTCTTCCCTATCCTTTTTACTTTTTCTTTTTGCAAGTATCATGCGGTGAGGAAAGATCTAGGCACATATATCCAGTTGGATACGAGTGAGCATGAGTTATTATTGTTGACATCACCCTTGAGGTGAATACGTTGGGAGGCGAAACTATAAGCCCCTATCTTTCTATATGTCCGGTTGAAACTTTTTGCTCATGGGTATGCTGTGAGTGTTAGCAATCATAGAATATTAAATGATGGTTGAGTATGTGGATTTTCCAAAAGGCTCCGACACGAGACCCTTCCTGAAAATATGATGAATTGTAGTTGCAAAGTTGACTGAGAACATAGTTTGTTGATTTTCAATAAGGTTTATGCTTTATACTTCTATGATTTGATGAATTGTTACTTGTTCATGAGAAGTTATATGATGAAGTTATATTATAAAAGTTATATGAATAAGTTCTATGATAAATTTTGTTGCTGCTTTGATAATAAGCATGATGCTACTATGTCCGTATTTTGTTTTTATCGACACCTCTTTCTCAAACCTTGTGGACATGTTTTTCGATATGGGCTTTCGCTTGAGGACAAGCGAGGTCTAAGCTTGGGGGAGTCGATACGTCCATTTTGCATCATGATTTCCTACTATTATTTATAGTGTTTTTATGCATGATAATGCTTTATGGAGTAATTCTAATGCTTTTTCTCTCATAATATGCAAGGTTTACACAAAGAGGGAGAATGCCGGCAGCTGGAATTCTAGACCTGAAAAAAGCATATCAGAGATACCTACTCTACACATCTCCAAATAAGCTGAAACTTCACGGAGAATTATTTTGGAATATATGAAAAATACTGGAGCAAATACCTACCGGAGGGGGCCACCTGGTGAGCACAAGACACCAGGGCGCGCCAGGCCCCCCAGGCGTGCCCTGGTGGGTTGTGCTCAGCCCAGCCCACCTCCGGTGCCCATCTTCTGGTACTTAAGGTCTTTCGAACTAGAAAAAATAAAGAGAGGACTTTCGGGACGAAATGCCGCCGTCTCGAGGCGGAACTTGGGCAGGAGCACTTTTGCCCTCCGGCGGAGCGATTCTGCCGGGGGAACTTCCCTCCCGGAGGGGGAAATCGAAGCCATCGTCATCACCAAGAACCCTCTCATCTTTGGGAGGCCAATCTTCATCAACATCTTCAACAGCACCATCTCCTCTGAAACCCTAGTTCATCTCTTGTGTTCAATATTTGTACCAGAACCTCAGATTGGTACCTGTGGGTGACTAGTAGTGTTGACTACATCTTGTAGTTGATTACTCTATAAGGTTTATTTGGTGGAAGATTATATGTTCAGATCCATTATGCTATTCAATACCCCACTGATTTTGAGCATGAATATTATTTTTGACTATTTACCTTTGTTCTTGAGGTCACGGGAGAAGTCATGTTGCAAGTAATCTTGTGAATTTGATATGTGTTCGATATTTTGATGATATGTATGTTGTGATTCCCTTAGTGGTGTCATGTGAACGTCGACTACATGACACTTCACCATCTTTGGGCCTAAGGGAATGCATTGTGGAGTAGTTATTAGATGATGGGTTGCTATAGTGACAGAAGCTTAAACCCTAGTTTATGCGCTACTTCGTAAGGGGCTGATTTGGATCCAAACGTTTAATGCTATGGTTAGATTTTATCTTAATACTTTTCTCGTAGTTGCGGATGCTTGCGAGGGGGTTAATCATAAGAGGGAGATTTGTTCAAGTAAGAACAACACCCAAGAACCGGTCCACCCACATATCAAATTGTCAAAGTAGCGAACGCAAATCAAACCAACATGATAAAAGTGACTAGATGAAATTCCCGCGTACCCTCAAGAACACTTTGCTTATTATAAGAGACTGTTCTGGCCTGTCCTTTGCCACAGAAGGATTGGGCTACCTTGCTGCACATTATTTACCGTTACCGTTACTTGCTCGTTACCAATTATCTTGCTATCAAACTATCTATTACATACAATTTATGTGCTTGCAGAAATTACCTTGCTGAAAACCGCTTGTCATTTCCTTCTGCTTCTCGTTGGGTTCGACACTCTTACTTATCGAAAGGACTACGATCGACCCCCTATCCTTGTGGGTCATCACCTACGCACACACAAGATCTATCCATGGAGATGCATAGCTACGAGAGGGGGTGTATCTACATACCCTTGTAGATCGCTAAGAGGAAGCGTATATAACGCGATTGATGTAGTCGTATGTCTTCACGATTGCGATCTGTCCTGATCTAGCGCCAAACGGATGGCACCTCAGCATTCAGCACACATGCGGCTCGATGACGTCTCTGCCTTCTCGATCCAGCAAGTGAGGGCGGAGTAGTAGATGGGTTCTCAACCAGCATGACGGCGTGGTGGAGGTGGTGGTTGAGCAGTGCCAGCAGGACTTCGCCAAGCGCTACCAAAACCACGAACGGAGGAGAAAACGATCTAGGAAGAGGGAGGCGCCAAGGGCTTGGTGTGTCGTCTTGGGGCGCCCCCTCCCCTCTATATATTGGTGGAGGGGTGTGGAGATCGCCCCTCCAAGCCTTAGGGCGTAGCCAAGGGGGAGGAGTTGGACTCCTAGTCCAATTCCCTCCCTTTCCATACACACGTGGACTTTCCACCTCTCCCAAGCCATATGGGCCTTGAGGGAGTTGTGCGCCTGGCCCAATAAGGTCAGGGCGCCTCCCCTCAGCCCATGCAAACCCATGGGACGTGGTGGAAACCTTGGTGGACTTCCGGACTCCTCTGGAAGTTTCCGGAACCTTCTAGAAGCTTCCCCGTACAATACCAGAAAAACCCAAAACTTTTCCGGTAGCCAAAATATGACTTTCCATATAGAAATCTTTACCTCCGGACAATTCTGGAGCTCCTCGTGATGTCCGGGATCTCATCCGGGACTCCGAACAACATTCGGTCACCAACATACATAACCCAATAATAGTATATCATCACCGAACGTTAAGCGTGCGCACCCTACGGGTTCCAGAATCATGTGGACATGACCAAAACACCTCTCCGGTCAATAAGCAATAGCGGGACCTGGATGCCCATATTGGTTCCCACATATTCCACAAAGATCTTTATCGGTCGAACCACGATGCCAAGGATTCAATCAATCCCGTATGCAGTTCCCTTTGTCCAGCGGTATGTTACTTGCCCGAGATTCGATCGTCGGTATCTCCATACCTAGTTCAATCTCGTTATCGGCAAATCTCTTTAATTGTTCCATAATACATGATCCCGTGAATAACTCCTTAGTCACATTGCTTGCACGCTTCTTGTGATGCTGTACTACCAAGTGGGCCCGGAGATACCTCTCTGTCATACGGAGTGACAAATCCCAGTCTCGATCCACGCCAACCCAATAGACACCCTCGGAGATACGTGTAGATCACATTTATAGTCACCCGGTTATGTTGTGATGTTTGATACACACAAGGCATTCCTCTGGTGTCACGGAGTTGCATGATCTCATGGTTGTAGGAACAGATACACTAGTAGAAAACAGGGCATTAGTCCCGGTTGGGAAGGGCCTTTAGTTCCGGTTCCCCAACCGGGACTAATGTATATGGACTAAAGGGTCCAAGGCTTTAGTCCCGGTTGGCTATGAACCGGGACTAAACCCCTGCCACGTGGTTGGTAGCGGGCGCCAGGGGATGGGGACCTTTAGTCCCGGTTGGTAACACCAACCGGGACTAAAGATTTAGGGGCTTTGGGGTTTATGGGTTTAGGTTTTATTGTTTATTTTTCCTTTTCATTTTGTGTATTCGATTTAATTCTTTTACATTTCAAACATATTTTACGCTGCTACATACTGTACACCTTATGCATATATAATAGAATATCACATAGAACCAATCATATACATAGAACTTTTCGTACGACCATGCATACACATATGTACAATTTGGTATATATATACAATTTCTCCTACAATTTGCAAATCATTACATGCAGGCATTAGGTGTAATGGTATTCTCCGTCGGGAGATATGACCTGCTCAAGCAAAAAACCCGCAATTTCCTCTTGAATTGCTCGTATGCGGTCCTTTGGTAGGAGCTTATCCCGCATCTCGTGCTTCTTTAAAGAAGGAGATCAATATGAACATGTTAGTTGTCTGTATATATACTACATCATGATAAAAAAATGTGAATGGTGTTTACGTACCCAAAGATCTCTTGTAGTTCTGATCTTTTCGGTCATAATGCGAATGTTCTCGCAAACGTAATATGCTCATAAACTAGTCCCTTGTTCCTGCCTCATACACTTTATGAGAATATAATTCAATCAGATAATAATCAAGCATGATAATGGTATTGAAACTATACTTAAAGAGATGTGCGGACGTAGCTAGTACTACTTAAATAACTTGGACCTTCGCCATTTCAGCTCCTCTTTCCATTCACCTCTAACATCTTTGGTGAACTTTTTCCAAACCCTGCCCAGCAAAGAAACTGAATAAAGGAGTTACTAATTACTTGATATCAGGAAACGAACTAAAGAGGCCGACATAGTGCGTAAATGATTGAAATTACCTGTCGAGCATCGAATGCAGGCTTCTGTATTCTTCAGGGTCTTTACTTAGTGAGTCCAGTACTTCAACAGTTCCATCGTCAATTCTAATGATTAGCAGGATCCAGTGGTAGCTGCGGACATGATTTGTATAAGCGGGCATGCATAACTCATCAACTACACTTAACATCGAGTATATATATATAAGGTAAAAGTAAGGTAAAAGTAACACTCACTTGAAGTTGTAAGGTAAAAGTATTTCTGGTTTGGTATTTAGGGCCTTCAAAAACCTTAGCAACATTTTCTCCGTGTCTTTAGAGTAAGTAGTTAACACCTTTTCATTAACGGTATTTGGGTCAATGAACCCAATGCCATAGACTCCATCTCTTTCCAATTCAAAAATCTTCATTCTGCACAATACCACACAAAAGAATACAGCGAGGATCATTACAGGCAATGAACGAGCTGAGCTAGAGACTTAATTAAATTACAGAAATAAATCACTTACAGATAGTAGCAACTGACGATAGATTTGTCGAGTGCTTTTTGATTGGATAACTGAAAGAATTCTTCATTTTCAATCCACAAATCATTTTCATGGATGTAATGCTCTCGCTTGACTTTCACCATGAGGCTCTGTCTCCCGCTCTTTACTTCTCTCATGTACCAGTCATGCAAGTTGTGCATTTGCGTTGATAGAAGCTTCTCATCTTCAGGACTCACGGGAGGGTTCCCGGGGACGTATGCCCATTCTAGTTCCTTCGAATCCGTCGGTGGGAATTCCTCGATCTCTAGGAGTTGTACGACAGTGATACCGAGCTGTCTAGCATTCTCTCTATCAGCGTCGGTTATTACCACCTTATCGGTACTCATCTTGAGCGGGATGATCGATTGCACTGCCTGTTCTCCAAGCTGGGGAACAGTTTTCCCGCATTTACTACTACCGCTCGACTTCTGTTTTTTTTTTGTTTATGATAGGTCTTGCTAATAGAGTGTTCATAGTTTGATAGCGTCCTTTTCTCCGCCGGTTTAGCTGCATTCAATAAGTGTTGTACGACTTCCTCAGGTATTTTCTCCTTTGGTGGCGGGGGCTGTTTTGGTCCAAAATGGGCCTGCAATTCCTTAGCCTCTTGTTCATCGATTTCCTCTTCAGTCATCTCGTAAGGTAACTTCTCGTAAGCTAACTTCTTTTTGACAGGAGGCTCGGGTTTCTTCTTTTGTGCTCTCTTCTGCTTTGGAGACGACGGATATCGATATCGCGGACTCGCGCTAGGCTCCGTCTCGGGGTGGAATGGACTATGCTGATGTGGCGGAGATCGATATGGCGGACTTGCCCTGCGCTCTGTCTCGAGGTGGGTTGGAGTCTGCTGACGCGGTGAACTTCGAGGACTCACCCTGCGCTCTGTCTCGAGGTGGTTTGGAGTCTGCTGACGCGACGGACTTGGAGGAGGAGTCGGTGGCCTTGTCACCGAGTTTGGAAACACGATGCATTCCTTTTTCCATAAAATGAGACAACGAATGGCTTCTCCCAGTGTCCTCTCCCCTTCACCTCCAAGGTAGTCAAGATCTAGTGATTCATATGCTGACACAACTTCATCCATCCCCGACACGAGCATAGCCAGGTGGAATCGGATTGCCGTGGAAGGTTGCTTCAGGTCCACTCGGTAAAGCAAAGCCGTCCGCCACCTTCAAGGATATGTTCTTCAATTTCACGTGTAGCTCACAAACTGTTGACTCTAGGATATCATCCACAGGGTAGCGAGCCAGCAGTGCATCATCGGCAGGGACCCCCGTGGAACCCACGCTGCTTTTCGGCATAGATGATGGAATGGTACCATCCAATGCTGCATCTGGATGCTCCTGCTGCTGAGATGCGCCTTGCTGGCTAAGTTTCTTGATTTGCTCCTTCTGCAGCATGTATTTGCGTTCCAAGTCCGCGTTCTTTGCTTCTACCATTTAAATCCGATCTACTTCATGCTTCTTCTTTCTCTCACGGCTTCTGTAACTGTCGTTCCAATCTGCAAACCCCAAAAGCCACGGAACAAGGCCTTTGCCTCGTGTTCATCCCGGGTGTTCAGGATTCTTGAGGGCGCGTGTAAGCTCGTCGTTCTATCTCTCGGGCTGGTACAGACCCATTCGAGCTACTTCTATTGCTTTAAGTAACTCGTCTGTGGCTTCTTTAAGACTTGCCTGTTCAAGAACCTTCCCTGTCTTTGGGTCCAACTTTCACCCATGTGCATAAAACCAAGTCCTGCACCTGTCGGGCCAATTCTCTGTTTCTGGAGTGACCCCTGCAGCCTTCATGTTTCTCTCGGATTCTTCCCACAAAGGCAACCCATACTTGTAGCCACCTGGCCCCAGATGATGGTGCCACGTTTTTTTCTCGGCATTTATCTTGTTTACTCTCGACCGTTCCTTAGCTGCTTCTGATTCCTTGAACTGCACAAATCTGTCCCAGTCATCTTTTAACTTCGTATATTCTCCTTTGAATTATGGAATCTTCTTTCCTCCTTTCATGTAATTGGTCCATAATCTTTTGTTCCAAGTCTGGAATTGTGTGGCCATCTTCTTAGGAGCACACTTCTTGACTTTCTCCCGTTGGAGATTTGTGAGACCCTCTGGTAGGGTGAAATGTTTCATGAGCGCCTCCCAAAGCAGATCTTTTGCTCTTTGGCTGACAAAAGGAACTCCGCGATCTTTTGGCTGATTCTATTCTTGAGCGGTGATCGGGATTTGGTCCCTAACGATAACTCCGCATTGACGTATAAATTTGTCTGCATTAATTTTAGGAGCAATCGGTTCGCCATCTGCTCTGATTTGATCGATGTTGTACTTTATGCCTTCTTTCAACTTTTTTGTCGGGCCACGTTTAACCCTTGTAGAAGATTTGCTCAATCCGGAGGGCTAAAAGAAGAAAGATTCGTTAATATATACAAATCAATCAATACTTCTAATGATCACCAGAGGGCAAATTAATACCTCGCCGGACTTCTGATGATGGAGAAAAATTTCTTCGCCATAATTGTCAGTTGGTTCCCCTTCGTATCTTGGTTGTTCTTCCTCAATTCCCTCACCGGATGGGTTAAGGTATTGTGAGCCATCATCTACTTCTTCATTCTCTTCATTTCCGGAGCGTATCAAGTCATAATTGGCATTCTCTTGATCACGGTCTCTGTCTCTACCGTCCATAGCTTAACTAATCCAGAACAAATATAAAACAATTAGAATGCATTCAATAATCAAAACCGGAGATATGCAAATCAATACAAAGCAATGCAACAATATGATCATATAATATCACTAATACAACATCGAATAGTATCACTAATACATCTCGAATATTATTATATAATATAACTAATACATCATCGAATATTATCACTAATACATCTCGAATATAATATCACTAATACAGATCTAGTTGACGTCTCGCGGCGCAGGCGGTGGACACCCAAAGATAAGGAACTATGACAGGATCATAGCTCGGGTGTGATCCCTGAAGAACCTGCTAGGTATTGGAGAACCTGGCGTCCAACGCAGCCATGTAGCGTCGGACATGCTCGTCCTCCTCCCTGACACGGCGACGTACCACCTCCGCGGGGGCCGGCTCCCTCTGCACCGACAGTGGTCCACGCGACCGCCACCAAATAACCTCTGGGTCGACGACGGGACCCTGATTCCTCACCAAGCTCCGCGCCCCGGAAGGCAGCACCTCCCAGTGCCAGCCCGGCGGAGCGCAGTCCCGGACATGGCGCCTCTCAAGCAGGTGGTTGCCGCCGAGTCGACGATGAGGATGCGGGATGGGCATCGTCGATGTCGAGAACTTATAAACAATTGCATGATTTTATAATTAGAATGACTGCTGGAACTTAATCAGTAACCATTGAAGCGTTTCTTAGTTTGAACATGTTTGAAATTATCCTAAGTTTGAAATAGTCAGATTTGCGGGTGTGAAATTATCCTAAGTTTGAACATGTTTGAAATTATCCTAAGTTTGAAATTATCCTAAGTTGGAAATTATCCTAAGTTTGAACATGTCGCAACAAAAACTCATAGAAGCACAAAGTAGTCCTACCCTCCATATTTTCACATGTCCTAAATCATCTTTAAATCTCTTTGTAGGAGCACCTGAGGGCTGCAACTTATATTATACAGAGTTGCAACTTATGTTTGAAATTATACAAAGTATTATATAAACCAAAGTATCAAAAACTACAGTAATTTTGTCTTTAGGTATCAAAAACTACAGTAATGCTGAGAAAATATCCTAAGTTATCAAACGGGGCCTAAATCACTTTGTCGGAGACGGGGACGGAGGAGGAGAAGCTCATCGGCCGGAGACGGCGACGTCGAGGGCGCGGGCTCGGGGACGGAGGCGGGGAGGAGCGGCGCCGACGCGGTCTCGGGGACGGAGGAGGAGAGGCTCACCGGCCGGAGACGACGACATCGAGGGCGCGGGCGCGGGCTTGGGGACGGAGGAGGACGCCGGAGGTGGGGAGGAGCGGCACGGGCTCGGGCCTCGGTGGCGCTTGGAGAAGCGGGCGGGCATCGAGGCGGGCGCGCGCAGAGGAGCTGCGGCGGCGGGCAGCGTGGCGGCGCCGGCGCGGGCTCGGGCGGCGCTTGCGAGAAGAGCGGCCGGACGGCGACGTAGAGGGCGCGCGCGGGGCAGCCTTGCAGCGTCGTCAAGCGGGCGTGAAGATGGAATGATTTGGGGAGGAAGAAGGAGGGCTTAAATAGCCGGGACTCTTTAGTCCCGGTTGGTGATACCAACCGGGACTAAAGGGTCTTTAGTCCCGGTTGGATCCGCCAACCGGGACTAAAGGCCCATCTTTTCGGCGGCCCAAATTCCGCACGGGAAGGGACCTTTAGTCCTGGTTGGTAGGACCAACCGGGACTAAAGGTGTATTTTCTCTTTTTTGTTTTGTTTTGTTTTTCTAATTTCTGTTTTTAGATTTGGAATTAAAAAACACTACAAATGAACTCTGAAAAGGTTGAAACTTGGCATGGTATCATCATTTCACCCACATAGCATGTGCTAAAAAGTGGAGAGGGTTACGGCAAAAACTGGATGTACTTTCGTGTACAAACTGGACCATCTCCTTCGAAGTATGAGGGTTTCGGACGAAAACTCATCTGTTAGAAAGGCATTCCATTTTTTTTAAACTTGTTTCAACTCCAGACTTTTTGTGCTTTCAATATGCACCATTCTAAGCCACATCTTCAAATTTCAACCCTTTCTAACTTCATTTGCTATTTTTCATGCATTTAATGATTTTTTTGAGCTAAACGACCCTGAAATTAAAAAACACTACAAATGAACTCTGAAAAGGTTGAAACTTGGCATGGTATCATCATTTCACTCACATAGCATGTGCTAAAAAGTTGAGAGGGTTACGGCAAAAACTGGATGCACTTCGTGTACAAACTGGACCATCTCCTTCGAAGTATGAGGGTTTCGGACGAAAACTCATCTGTTACAAAGGCATTTCATTTTCTTTAAACTTGTTTCAACTCCAGACTTTTTGTGCTTTCAATATGCACCATTCTAAGTCACATCTTCAAATTTCAACCCTTTTATAACTTCATTTGCTATTTTTCATGCATTTAATGATTTTTTGAGCTAAACGACCCTGAAATTAAAAAACACTACAAATGAACTCTGAAAAGGTTAAAACTTGGCATGGTATCATCATTTCACCCACATAGCATGTGCTAAAAAGTTGAGAGGGTTATGATAAAAACTGGATGCACTTCGTGTACAAACTGGACCATCTCCTTCGTAGTATGAGGCTTTCGGACGAAAACTCGTCTGTTACAAAGGCATTTCATTTTTTTTAAACTTGTTTCAACTCCAGACTTTTTGTGCTTTCAATATGCACCATTCTAAGCCACATCTTCAAATTTCAACCCTTTCTAACTTCATTTGCTATTTCCATGCATTTAATGATTTTTTTGAGCTAAACGACCATGAAATTAAAAAAACACTACAAATGAACTCTGAAAAGGTTGAAACTTGGCATGGTATCATCATTTCACCCACATAGCATGTGCTAAAAAGTTGAGAGTGTTACGGCAAAAACTGGATGCACTTCGTGTACAAACTGGACCATCTTCTTCGAAGTATGAGAGGGTTTCGGACGAAAACTCATCTGTTACAAAGGCATTTCATTTTTTTAAACTTGTTTCAACTCCAGACTTTTTGTGCATTCAATATGCACCATTCTAAGCCACATGTTCAAATTTTAACCCTTTCTAACTTCATTTGCTATTTTTCATGCATTTAATGATTTTTTTGAGCTTAACGACCCTGAAATTAAAAAACACTACAAATGAACTCTGAAAAGGTTGAAACTTGGCATGGTATCATCATTTCACCCACATAGCATATGTTAAAAAGTTGAGAGGGATACAACAAAAACTGGATACACTTTGTGTACAAACTGGACCATCTCGGCTACTCACTAGAGAAGAAAAGTGATGACGGTGAAGCCAATCACATCCCAGAGTGGGATCTAGGGGTATAAAACTTTTTCTTCTCGTGTGTCCCTTGCTTATTGCGCCGTAACCATGGACAATCTTCATCATTTAACAGGATGCTTGGGTCAGTCTTCACTATGAAGGGTGGAATTTCATCAAACTTTTCATAATCTGTTGACATGTCTGTCTTGTCCTCCACTCCCACGATGTTTCTTTTCCCTGAAAGAACTATGTGGTGCTTTGGCTCATCGTATGATGTATCCGCTTTCTTATCTTTTCTTTTTCTTCGTTTGGTAGACATGTCCTTCACATAAAAAACCTGCGCCACATCATTGGCTAGGACGAATGGTTCCTCTGTGTACCCAAGATTGTTGAGATCCACTGTTGTCATTCCGTACTGCTGGTCTACCATTACCCCTCCTCCAGTCAGATTGACCCATTTGCACTGGAACAAAGGGACCTTCAAATCACTTCCATAGTCAAGTTCCCATATCTCCTCTATGTAACCATAATATGTGTCCTTTTCCATATTGGTGTTTGCTGCATCGCCAAAGCGGACACCACTGTTTTGGTTGGTGCTCTTTTTATCTTGGGCGATCGTTTAAAATGTATTCTCATTTATCTCGTATCCTTGGAAAGTCAATATAGTCGAAGATGGTCTCTTGGCCAACAAGTACAGCTCATCTTCAACAATGTCGTCATTCATGAGATGTGTTTGCAACCAACCGCCGAAAGCCTCAATGTGTGTACGTTTAATCCAGGGGTCCGACTGCTCCGGGTTCTTGGAGCGTATAATATCCATGTGTTTCTCGATATACGGGGTCACCAAGGTAGAATTTTGTAGAACTGCGTAGTGTGCTTGCGCACAACAATGTCCGTCCCTACATATTATTGATTTTGGTCCAAGTGTGCCTTTTCCATGCAGTCTCCCCTCATGCCGCGATTGAGGAACACCAATCGACTTAAGGTCAGGAATAAAGTCAACACAAAACTCAATAACATCCTCTGTTTCATGGCCCTTGGAAATGCTTACTTTTGGCCTAGCACGGTTAGGAACATACACTACACCAAACACCTCCATATACCAACACATATCTAGCAACGAGCTGTAGCATGTGTTGTCGTTGGGTTAACCCTCCCACCTCTCCACGAGCCACGAAGGCCTCTAACCTCTATCCACCACCAGCACCTCCTGCGCCTAATATCATGCATCTAATGATGAAGGGTCTCCCCCAGCTCTCTCTCCCACGATTCCTCTCTCCCCGCCACCACCGATTCAAGGTAACTCCGGCGCTCCCCTGCACAGCTGATCCCTGCTTCGGATCCCTCTTACTATTCTCCTCTAACCTGCCGCATCCCCGATGTCATATATGCAGCCTTGTCCACGCTGCCGCAGAAACCCTAGATCCTAGTCACTACTGGTCGCCGGCGCAGCTTTGGCGCCTCCAATTTGTCGGCCCACCACCCCGCGTCTCTGCACGAGCGACTATCTGCTCGGGCTCGACGGTACTGCGCTCCCTGGGCTACCTTGACTCCGACGCCGACGGTTCAATAAGCCACTGATCCCCTCTGATCTTACCCTTGCTGGTATTCGGTGTGGCTTGGCAATCATGCCAAGGATGTTTATTTTCCAGCAACCTCGATGATTATCTATGCTACCTTGATCCCTTGCCTGATCTATGCATCCATGCTACTCCACGGTCTGAGTTCTCCACTGTAGTGGTGCACACACTCAAATACCAGGTTGTAAGTACCGGGGAATCAGTGTGTACTTAACTTATTTACCGCTATTTTTTGCTAATAACAGCTTGGTTGCACGACTCACACAGTCGGATATATTATATAACTTCTATTTTTTCGAGATTCTATTCTGTAACTTCTTCATTGTGCTTGGTACAAAAGAAATTATCTTCTATACTTACGACACAAAACTCTGCATCTCTAAGTACAACTAACAATGCCTTACAATTTGGATAGCTTTTATTGGGGCTGACCGGTTGTATACACAAAAATGGCTTCTTTGCACTATTATATTATTTGAGTTTCCTAACATACAGAAAAGCCCCGATCTGTAATCTTCAGTTTTAGTTGAGGCTTCATTTCTGTCGAGTATGCTGTAGCAGCTGGACATCGTCATCGCTCAAATGTGTGGGCCAGAGGTGCCTTTCTTTACATACTTTAGTTACTTATAGTAGCCTGCTAGATTTAAGTTGAAAGTTTCCAATCTGTAGGATAAATTCAAGTTTAACCTTCCATATGTGTGGTTTGTTATTAACCGCATTGTTATTTACCTGGCTGGTACTAAGTTCTAAACGGCACCTCCCTTCCAGAGACAAAATTCTTAAATAGAGAAAATAAATATTTAGACAATATGCATTTAAATTTTGATCTCGACATCTATATTTCACCTTAGTATTGTGCCATTCACAGTTACATATGCAAGTTGGGTTTTATTATCTGTTCAATAGCAGAGGAGAACTCACATTGTGAATTCTTCTTACGACTCCCTGGATACTACTCCAGTATGTCCTTGCGTCTGAGTGATGATATTTCCAAAGATCTAAATATTGACTTCCACTTCTCATGAATAAAATTTGACTGATTTTATCCGGCGCCTGCTTTCCATGATGTACTTAAGTCATTGATGTGCCTTTTGTGGTGAGAATATTACACAAATATGGATCTGAGGTCTAATGGATTCTGCTTGAGTGTTATCCTGTCGAGCTCATATTTTTAATTTCAAACTAAAATACTTTTCATATATCAGATGAGAAAGGACCTAGCGATTGCAGATGATGTTAAGGTGGTCATTTTCTACTTTTGAGGACAGGTGGGCTATTAACTAAGATGGGCATTCTGTTTTCTTATGTGTGGAAGCTTTATTTCATTTTTTTAGTCTAACTGATGGCAGCTAATTGCACATCCCTGAACATGCAATTCTCTTGATTTTAACCTCGAGAACATCCGATTTCCTGAATACTCTGTACATGTATTTTTTGACCAGTCGTCTACCAATCGTCGCCCCATCCGAGGCTGCACAAGAGACACGCCACCATATAGATAAGCTCATCTCACCCTACATTGACATGTTTTCCCCTAGTTTCGTGAATGTGAAACAAGAATTGAACTTGGCGCCACTGAAGTTAAATTAAGTATATCCATCTAGCATAATCATGCACGTGAATTGTTAAGAATAAAATATGCGTATATGTAATTTATATTTCTTCCATCCTATGCCAATTATCATTGTTGTAATAAGCTTACTACGCAGTTCACTCAGATTTCACTATATAACAGACTATACACATGTTTTTGTTTGAGATAGAAATCAGTGTCCAGTACGTGGTTCCACAAAGGCAAGTTTATACAGTTCTGCACTTACTATGATAGGAATGATCTAAATCTCTGAATAACAATGAGTGTGCAAAGTATTTAGCATGCCAGGCACAGAACCATAAAAACAGATGAATTGCCAAAATGAAAGTACAAATTATCGCTGAAGTTCTAGCATTTAGAAAATCAAACTTACCTGAATATGCAATTTGCAAGACTAGATATCAAGCCAACAACATTCTCTTCTACTTCTATGTAATCCAACCAACCTAGCTCAGTAACCTTTCTATTGCTACATTAGAAAAATATGATCAATTGACACGAATACTCAAAAATATAAAAATTAATTGTCATGCAGCTAGATTAGTTATCGCAAAGCATTAAGCCTTCGTATGTTCCTCCTCTTTTTAATTGTATTGGTCTATTGGTGGTAAAAAATTTATTTGGTGCAGATTGCCAAGATGAATAGAGGGTGCAGGGCTAAGTTGTTTTTGGCAAGGCGGAGAATGAGACTACTACCAAGATAGTTTTATGTTTATTTTTTAGAAGGCCACTTTCATGGTCAGTGTACAGAAAAGGATGTGATGCCATTTTGAGGGTCAGTGTAAAGAAAATCATGTGTGTACTCTTTGGATTTTGTTCCATGTAATGCAACCAATCACATTCAATATATGAGCTCTTCCTATTTACTGATTTGTTACTCTTGTGCACCATCAGTATTATAAACCAATAATTGTTGTTGGTAAAATATAAAATACTGGTAATTGTTCATGCTATGGGTCAACGCTTGCACTAATATGTTATATGTCCATTCCAAACAAGTTCTGGGTAATCACCAACGCATATGCAGTGTTGTTATGTTGTAACTATATGCGTTGCTGCCTTGCAACACTTTTTCACGTTGATTACCAACACAATTATATGCGTTGTTGTAGGCCCTTCCAACGCCACCAACGGCCACGCATATACATCTGTTGGTGTAGACCTCAGCAACACTTATATGGACATTCGACAACGCATCAATGTGTTGCTGAAGGGGGGGTTCTTGTTGTAGTGATATTTCTTTAAGACTCCCATGAACCTCTCAAAGGGGAACATATTGTGTAGAAATACAGGACCCAGAATGACAATCTCTTCGACTAGGTGAACTAGGACGTGCGTCATAATATTGAAGAAGGATGGTGGGAACACCAACTCGAAACACACAAGACATTGGACCAAATCATTCTGTAAGCGTGGTAGGATTTCCGGATCGATTACCCTCTGAGAAATTGCATTGAGGAATGAACATAGCTTCACAATGGATAATCGAACATTTTCTGATAGAAGCCCCCTCAACGCAACCGGAAGCAATTGCGTCATGATCACATGACAGTCATGAGACTTTAGGTTCTGGAATTTTTTCTCTGCCATATTTATTATTCCTTTTATATTCGACGAGAAGCCAGACGGGACCTTCATACTGAGCAGGCATTCAAAAAAAATTCCTTCTCTGCTTTGGTAAGAGCGTAGCTGGCAGGACCTTCATACTGCTTTGAATGCATGACGTCTTTTGCGTTCATACGTTGCTGGTCCTGTCGTGCCTCCGGTGTATCTTTTGTCTTCCCATACACTCCCAGGAAGCCTAGCAGGTTCACGCAAAGATTCTTCGTGACGTGCATCACGTCGATTGCAGAGCGGACCTCTAGGACTTTCCAATATTCTAGCTCCCAAAATATAGATTTCTTCTTCCACATGGGGGCGTGTCCGTCAGCGTTAATCGGAACAGATTGTCCGCCAAGACCCTTTCCAAAGATTACTTGTAAATCCTTGACCATATCAAGTATATAATAACTGGTACGGAGGACAGGCTTCTTTCGGTGATCTGCCTCACCTTTGAAATGCCTACCTTTCTTTCTAAAGGCAAGCTTGGTCGGAAGAAATCGACGATGTCCCAGGTACACATTATTCTTGCATTTGTCCAAATATATACTTTGAGTCTCATCTAAATAGTGCATGCATGCATGGTATCCCTTGTTTGTCTGTCCTGAAAGGTTACCAAGAGCAGGCCAATCATTGATGGTTACAAACAGCAACGCTCGTAGGTCAAATTCCTACTGTTTGTGCTCATCCCACACACGTACGCCTTCTTTATTCCACAGCTGTAAAAGTTCATCAACTAATGGCCTTATGTACACATCAATGTCGTTGCCGGGTTCCTTAGGGCCTTGGATGAGCACTGGCATCGTAATGAACTTTCGCTTCATGCACAACCAAGGAGGAAGGTTATAGATACATAGAGTCACAGGCCATGTGCTATGCTTGCTGCTCTGCTCCCCGAAAGGTTTAATACCATCTGAACTTAAACCAAACCATACGTTCCTTGGGTCATCTGCAAAGTCCGGCCACTTTCTCTCGATTTTTCTCCACTGCGACCCATCAGCGGGTACTCTCAACTTGCCGTCTTTCTTACGGTCTTGTTTGTGCCATCGCAACGACTTGGCATGCTCTTTGTTTTGGAACATACGTTTCAACCGTGGTATTATAGGAGCATACCACATCACCTTGGCAGGAATCCTCTTTCTCGGGCGCTCGCCCTCAACATCATCACCAGGGGTCATCGCGACTGATCTTATATCGCAATGCACCACATACCGGGCATGCATTCAAATTCTCGTATTCCTCACCGCGGTAGAGGATGCAGTCATTAGGGCATGCATGTATCTTCTGCACCTCTAATCCGAGAGGGCAGACAACCTTCTTTGCTTCGTATGTACTGTGGGCCAATTCGTTGTCTTTTGGAAGCTTCTTCTTCATTATTTTCAGCAACTTTTTAAATCCCTTGTCAGATAGACCATTCTCTGCCTTCCATTGCAGCAATTCCAGTGTGGTACTGAGCTTTGTGTTGTCATCACAAACCGGTACTATAGGTCCCAAATGAACCGGGACTAATGGTGCCCGTGCCCCCCGACCGCTCCTAGCCATTGGAACCGGGACTAATGGTCACATTAGTCCCGGGCCAAAGCCAAACCGGGACTAAAGGGGCAAACGTAAGACATGTTTTCTACTAGTGATACTTGACATGGATAAAGCAGTAGCAATAAACTAACATGATCAAATGCAATGCTTATGGTTGGGTCTTGTCCATCACATCATTCTTCTAATGATGTGATCCCGTTATCAAATGACAACTCATGTCTATGGTCAGGAAACCTTGACCATCTTTGATCAATGAGCTAGTCTAGTAGAGGCTCACTAGGGACATAGTGTTGTCTATGTATCCACACATGTATTTGAGTTTCCGATCAATACAATTCTAGCATGGATAATAAACGATTATCATGAACAAGGAAATATGATAATAACTACTTTATTATTGCCTTTCTGGTCATTGTTGCTGTTTTTTTCACCAAGTACTCATGATCCAGCGCCGTTTGTACACGTTTCTGCTCGTGGTCGCACTCTTCTTCTTCTATATGTTGATGACATGATCATCGTCGGCGACGATTCTGAGTACATTGCCTTTGTCAAGGCCCGTCTCCGTGAGCAGTTTCTTATGTCTGATCTTGGTTCCCTTCGTTACTTTCTTGGGATTGAGGTTTCCTCCACCTCTGATAGCTTTTCTATTTCCCAAGAAAAGTATATCCAGGATCTTCTTGCTCGTGCGGCTCTTAGCGATGAGCGCACTGCCGAGACTCCTATGGAGCTCAATGTTAACCATCACGCTTCTGATGGTGAGCTCTTGTCTGATCTGACGCGTTATCGTCATCCCGTTGGGAGCCTTGTCTATCTTGTTTTCACTCGTCCGGATATCTCCTATCCTGTCCATATTTTGAGTTAGTTTGTTTCCGCTCCCACTTCAGTTCACTATAGTCACCTTCTTCGTGTTCTACGATATCTTCATGGCACCATCTCTCATCGTCTTTTTTCCCGTTCTGGCTCATTATAGCTCCAGGCCTATTCCGATGCTACATGGGCCAGTGATCCTTCGGATCTCCATTCACTTTCTGCTTACTGTGTTTTTCTTGGTGGTTCTCTCATTGCCTAGAAGTCGAAGAAACAGAGTGCAGTTTCTCGTTCGAGTGCAGAGGCCGAGTTGAGAGCTATGGCTCTTCTGACGGCAGCGGTGACTTGGTTGCGATGGCTACTGGAGGATTTGGTGTTTCTGTTACTACACCTACCACCCTCTTATCTGACAGTACAGGTGCTATAAGTATTGCACGGGACCCCATGAAGCATGAGCTTACCAAGCATGTTGGTGTTGATGCTTGTTATGTGTGTGCTGCTGTGCAGGATCAAGTTATTGCTCTTCAGTATGTGTCTTCCGAGTTACAGCTAGCAAACTTCTTCACGAAGGCACACACTAGAGCGCACTATAGATTTCACCTCTCCAACCTCAGTGTTGTGGATCCATCATGAGTTTTTTTTCGGGGGGGGGGGGCGGGGCGGGTTAGAGTTATATTGATTATAGCCTTTGGCCTTTTGTATTCTTGCCTTTTGGCATCCTCTGTACATCATATATATGGTGGCTTTGGCCTCCTAGTAATACATGTTGCATATTTCCTACATCAGTTTCTCTTCAGGCCATTCGATTCCGGCAAATCTGATGTACCATTAACAATTTCAGCCTCAACCGATGGTCCTCCTTTACAAATTAGGATAATCTTAATCCTGAGATTTATATGATGCGTCCACATTTTCCACGTTCTCCTACAATCAAAAACAATGTTTCTATTCACTATGTTCATATATAGCTACTACTTCCTAGGAAAGAGATCGAAAACTAAACACGCAAGTCAATTGGTCACATGATTCTGTAGTGTACTGACCTGGTACAAATGATGTGACAAATGTTTCCTGGATGACTTGCTCACACCTATCACATGAATCTGCAGTGCACTTCGTTTTCACAACAAGAGATGTATGGGAGTCCTATATATACCTTCTGCCCTAGCATACCGAATTAAGTGATTAGGATATGAATACTAATTTTTCTATATCTTTATCCATCTTCAAATCATCTGGAATGTTGGATGAAAACAAAAGTATCCTGGTAACATTTACCGACTGTAAATCTGTATTGGCTCATGATACTGAAAATAGAGTGTTGTTGTGGTTCCAACTACTGTCCTCTTATATACTCACGTCGAAAAGGTTTTTTGAATTCCAGATTCCAACGCCTGTGCCCTCACTCTCAAGAGCAGAATGTTCCAGAGGTTCACAGTTGTCCTTTCCCACTGCCTACTTCCAGTTTCATGTTTTGCCATCATATCTAAAGCTTGCACAATTATTTGCAGGACTGGCGGCTCAACAACATATTTTGGGTGGCAAAGCATGGGATAAGATGCTCTCAATGTACTTGGGAATTGTCTACGTGTCACTTCTTTTCCCTGACTTGCATTTACACTAGCATTGCACCTGAACTTCTGAAGGCGCACACACAATACAACGTACCTGCAAGTAAATCTCATAATTGAGATAAGTGAGGATTTTCTTACAACTCATTCTCCCAAATGGGATGTCCCTCTGTATATGCTTCAAAAACAAATTAGCTGCACAACAGGCACTCATGTAACATTTTGTGTTCTCAAATGCAGAAGACACTTTTGTTAATAAAGAATAAGCTGGGTATAATGGGAAGGGAAGAAGGTGAACATAATCAATACCTAACGATTCTCATACAGCAAACGAAAAGAAATATCACTATAGCACATTTACTTCTTTTTTTTCATCAAGTTTAGATAGCTTACCATGTGTGCCACATGGTCTCTAGCACATTTACTTAAAGTTAGTCGAGTCTCATTTCACACATTCTTGTTCTCAAACACGCACCCAAATGGTGTTTGTGTAAAGAAAGCGCCGACATGACACGAGAGTATAGAAAAGCTCAACAACAAAAAACAGAAAAGAAAATACCCGAAAAGGCCATTGCATTGCTTTATATATAAACCACTATATATATAAATCACCAACCAGTACAAAGGAACCATACAAACACACACACCTATGCCAACCCTACTGGGGATACCAGCTTTATAAGAGAGCTCACTCAGGCGAACAAGAAACTAAACCAAAGGCGCTTGCTTGATCCTAGCAACAAGCACAAGCTTACCGAAGCGCCACGACGCCACTCTGCTCCCCCAGCACACTCCAATTTCCGGGACCGATGATGTAGGATGATACCATTAGCTTTAAGGGGTCCAAATACTGACGCTTCCAAGAAAGAGCACGACGTCCGCGAAAGGTCGTCGTCGTCCGCCTAACCAAGGTCAAGCACGACATTTGACGGGACCCCGCCAGCCAAACCTTGAGTGCCTCAATGGCAACCAACAATCACACCAATGCATCTTGACTAAAGAAGACCATGGGCAGCTTGTCGGCATGACGTTGATCCGGGCAACCCCTGGTCTTGCATGGCCTCGCACACCAAGAAGACTATCGTCTAAAAGAGGCCAAGGACACGTTGAGGTAAACCTCGGGCGACAGGAACGGCCTCAAAGAGCCTTTGTATTAACCTACACCGACCGGCACCAATGGAGGAGACTCCGGGGATGGGTGGTCGAAGCACCCCAAAAACCTGCATCACTACTGGTCAACAAGGGGACGTCCGAGGAGAACCATCACTGCCAAGGAAGGAAACAGACTGCCATGGCACCCTGCCCCACCCCCACCCCCCCCCCCCCCGCCCCTGATGCCCACAAGCCCACACACTTTCCCCAATTTCGGAGGGCGAGGGCACCCCGGGTAGCACGCCCCCAGCCCAAGACCGGACGAGGTGGCCACTAGCACAACAGGACGTGGACCACATCGCAAGGAACACGGTGGCTATCGCCCCCTAACAAGGCCTGGATCAGGCCGCTGAGCGCTAGGCAGCCCCAGACCCGACGAGGTGCAACACCCCCAAGCACCTCCCACCATATTGCTATGTAACAGCTCCACTGGTGGTGACCAGGTCCCCCGCAGCATGCGGCGAGATCCGTCCGATCTATATTCGGGGAACACCGCGGCCACGGGGTCAGACCCACGCAACCCTCCAAGCCATCGCCCTGCGCCTACGACCCAACGGCCGACGCCCGCCACCACCGCATTGTGTCCCACGCCTACGTGTCGATGCCACTCGACACCTCCTCCCGCGAAGGACGCCACCAAGCATGGGGAAAAAAGGTTGCACCACCGCCGATGCCGGCGGGGCTTCGCCCCATGATGCCCTTCGGCGGGGGCGAGGAGGAGGGCGGGGGGATAGGAGGCCTTAGCCCGATAGCGCTAGGGTTTGCCCCGGGTTGCTTGCGGGAGCGACGCTCGGCGTATTTTTTTGCTTTTAACTTTATAAAAGTACTCAACAGAATAAAATGACTCTCTAAAACTTCCGGGTTGTCTCCCTGACAGCGCTTTCTTTAAAGCCATTAAGCTAGGCATAAAATTCTCAAGTAATGGATCCACCCGGATCCCAAGGTATATCAAAGCCAATTTTAATTTACAATGATTTGTAATTTAGTAGTGAGCACAAAGTAACATATATCTTGCAATGACGAAGTATAACACTCTTCCTATGCATCGGCATGTCGTAAAAGAACAATTCATGCACATCAAGTAAAGGCCAATGCATAGTATAAACAGTTTGCTGCAATTTTATCGTATTGGAAACATAAAGAGGTGGAGATGTAGTTCCTCTCTCATAATAATTGCAAGTAGGAGCAGCACGCACATGCATATTATATTCATCAAAATCATCATGTGTAGTAGCAAAACACAACCCATATCAATATAATCCTTAATAAGAACAAACTTCTCAGATATAGTGTAGTTCATAGAATTCAAAAAGATAATAGGACTATCATGTGTGGGTGCAATAGCAACAATTTCATTCTTAACATAAGGAACTATAGCAAGTTCATCTCCATAAGCATAATTCATATTGGCATCTTGGCCGCAGGCATAGCAAGCATCAAGTTCATCAAAAAGGGATATTTCAAAAGAATCCACGAGATCATAACAATTATCATAGCATTCATCCTTCGGTAAGCACGAAGGGAAATTAAATTATGTATGAGTTGAAGAGTTACTCTCATTAGGAGGTGGGCACGGGTAGCTAATCCGCTCTTCCTCCTTTTGTTCTTCGCTCTCCTCCTCATCTTTTTCATCTAATGAGCTCACAATTTCAGCAACTTCCTCTTCCATAGATTCCTGCAAAATATTAGTCTCTTCTTGGACAGCGGACATTCTCTCAATAAATTTAATAATATCAGCATTGTATTCATAACTCTCATAGGAATATTTAAGTATGGCAAAATTTTCAGATTTGTAAGGAACATCATCATACTTTTCAAGCAAAGAAGCAATTTCATAAGCACCTTTAAAAGCAACAAATTCTTCTATTCGTTCCACATCATAGTAATCATAAATACCTTTAGCATAAGAAGCCAAGGTTTTATTATCATTAAATTCACATTGAAAGGAAAGGTGAAGACCCTTAATCTTAGAGCAACAAGTATAATCACATTTCAAACATGCATCCCAAGCAAACCAATGCAAAATTATAATTTGATCCCATAAGTGTTTTCCTTTTTGAGGTAAGCGAAAATCCCTAAAGTACTCACTTTGATCCAACGTGTCTCCCATTATAAAGTTTAGTGAGGATTTCTCAGGATTATCAAAGGAGTAATTAATGCGTTTCACATAACTAGCATCGAGGGTTTTAGGAGGTTCCCCATCTCCATGAGTAGCAAGTACCACTAATTTTTTTGGTGTTTCGTGTTCCATATCCATAACTAAAGATATAAAACAACTAATAACAAAAAATAAAACAATTAATAACAGAAAATAAAAATTACTTAGTGATAAAGCTAACAAGCACACACGAGAATATTAACCCCACGCTATTGCTCCCCGGCAACGGCGCCAGAAAAAAGTCTTGATAACCCACAAGTGTAGGGGATCGTTTGTAGCCTTTTTCGATAAATAAGAGTGTCGAACCCAACGAGGAGCTAAAGGTAGAACAAATATTCCCTCAAGTTCTATCGACCACCGATATAACTCTACGCACACTTTAACGTTTGCTTTACCTAGAAAAAGCATGAAACTCTTTTGTAGGTGATAGGATAGTTATCACGAATAAAACTAGAAGTACTTTGCGGGAACAAAACTACGAGTAAATTGCAAGATAATAAAAGTTAGTTGTTTAGTAGAAAGCTTTTGTCAAACAAGAAGGTTATTTGTCCCTAGGCAATTGATAACTAGACCGGTAATCATTATTGAAATTTTATATGAGGGAGAGGCATGAGCTATAACATACTTTCCGTACTTGGATCATATGCACTTACGATTGGAACTCTAGCAAGCATCCGTAACCAAAGATCATTAAGGTAAAACCTAACCATAGCATTAAGTATCAAGTCCTCTTTACTCCCATACGCAACAACCCACCTACTCGGGTCTGTGCTTCTGTCACTCACGCCACCCACCATAAGCAAATCATGAACATATTGCAACACCCTACAGCGGGGATCCCTCACGTTTGCGCGACACGGAGGGCACCATAGGACAACACCAAAAGAAAACATACAACTCATACCAACCACGATCATCAATTAGCCCATAGGACAAAACGGATCTACTCAAACATCATAGGATAGGCACATATCATTGGGAAATAATATATGGATTTGAGCACCATGTTTAAGTAGAGATTACAGCGGGTAAGATATGTGTTACACCGCTGCATAAAGGGGGAGAGAGTTGGTGTTGACGGTGGCGAAGTTGTTGGTGTAGATCGTCGTCACGATGATTGCCCCGACGGCGTTCCGGCACCACCGGGAGAGAGGGGGAGAGAGCCCCCCTCCTTCTTCTTCTTCCTTGCCCCCCTAGATGGGAGGAGAGTTCCCCCTCTGGTCCATGGCCTCCATGGCGGTGGAGGGCTAGGAGCCCCTCCGAGATTGGATCTCCCTCTCTGTTCTCTTCTATTTCGCGCTCCCGTTTTCTAGCCGAAAACCGTTTCTTATATTCCCGGAGATCCGTAACTCCGATTGCGCTGAGATTTTAACATGATTTTTTCCGGATATAAGCTTCCTTGCGCCCGAAGTAGAGCTCCAACTGCCTTACGAGGTGACCACAACCCACCACCACGCACCTGGGCCCTGGGGCGCGCCCTGGAGTCTTGTGGTGGTCGTGGGCCTCCTTTTGCGTTGATTCCACCTCCCAAAAATAACAAATATTCCAAAACAATTCTCCGTAAATTTTTATCGTGTTTGGACTTCGTGTGATATGGAATTTCTGCGAAACAAAAAACACACAAAAAACAGGAACTGGCACTGGGCACTGGATCAATATGTTAGTCCAATAAATCATATAAAATGTTGCCAAAAATATGTGAAAGTTATATAATACGGCGGTGACGTATCAAGCACCTGCTCCCCTTTCCGACACAGCCGACGCCTGCACTCACGCCGCTGTCTCTCAAAATAGACTTTAGCCCCACTTTATAGATAAAGCAACCAACCGGTTCATACAATGAGTACAACAACATCGAAATAAAAAGTCTGCTGGGGCCACAACACAAGCACGCCCAAAAGAAATAAAATAGAAAGACAGAAAAAGGACCACCATGTGGCCACAACATCAAGTGGTTGCCGTTGAATCAACGCGCCAAGTGGTGTCATGGAGTGTGTCCAACATCCGACCAGGCCAGTCGTGGTCCCGATGCCTAGCTTACGGGTGCAAGCGCCGTATGAACGCGACAAATTTGAAGTAGGAGTCAGAGGCCTGGCGGAGGAACACCCTGTCAATCACCATCTTATTGCGCGTCGTCCGAAGAGTCCAAGCTAACTCTGCAAAAACAAGCCAGAAAAAGCCGCCTCTTCCTCCTGGCCTGAACTGCTCTGGCCTGGAGGAAGCCACCAAGATCATGGGTCTCCTAGTCCGGTCCTAGTGTCTCTCGGACAAAGTACCACAACACCCGAGCTGTCGTGCAGGATAAGAGGATGTGGGATCTCTTTTTCGGAACCCTAGACAAAGGACATAACTCATTACCCGGGCTTTGTATCTTAAGCACTTCTATACCCGAAGGTAGGCAATCCATGACACAGAGAAGTGAGGCCTGCACAACGAAGAAGAAGAGCCACCAGCAATCCCTCAGCAATTGCCATACAACATTTTTGATCTTTAGGGGGAGTGGCGTCTTCCATAAAGGCGCCACCCAAATACAAAAAGGGAAACGCTTTGTGTCAGTAGTCTGATACGAAGCTTTCCTCAGACCACACGAGCGTCGTCGATGCAGTTTCATTTGTAAGGCTGAGATCGCAATCTATTTCTGGTTTATTAATTGCCCCTTCTTTAACACCACCTCCCCTCTAATCTCTCGCCTGTTTCTATCCCCAATTAATCCCTTCCGTTCCTCTCCTCTTTCCCTGACCGAGCACAATTCGCTCCACCAGGTCCTGGATCAATCGACCAGGAGAACGTCAATCGTTTTGGAGCATACCTCGCAACCAGTACTCCTGCTCGCCCATCCTCGTTCGTCGACGCTACCGCGACTCCAACAAATGCTGCGCCTCCCTGTTCACCGAGCGTGGCTACCGCCATGGTCCTATTTGGCACAATCGACTTGTCAGCTACCTGACCGTCGAAGCGCGTTCCAGGCTTCCAGCACAGCCCGTCAACAGCACCTATGCTACCTCACAGTCTTGCTTGTGTCGTCGTCCCTCACCCGTTGTCCGTGGCATTTGATTTCTCAGTGACTTCCGTGGTGAGGGAAAACAGTTCATCAGAACGAGATAGTGTTTCTATTGCATGTAAAGAATGCTTCCACCGTGTGAGATAATGTTTCACCTTCTATGCAGGTGCTTCCTGACTTTTCTCCTATGTGATGCTTTCTTTAGAAGTACTTTGCTAGTACGTACTCCTATATTGTTTTGATAGTAATCCAATCATATTTGGGCTATCATGCTTCCTATTTTCTTTAGGTGCGAATTCTAATATCTTTGGAAGCAATGTTTGATGCATAATCTTTGTGTGTAGGATGCCATTTCTTCGGAAGCAATGTTTCTTGCACAATGTCATGAGAAGCAGCGGAGGTGGTGACGTTCGCTTCATGAGAAACATAACTTCTACTCCCTTTTTTACTTGCTATTGCATTTTCAAGAGAATAGTTCGCTTCATGAGAAACATACTTCTACTCTCTTCTTTACTTGCTATTGCATTTTCAAGAGAATTGATGGGGGGCTGACCATTTTTTTTCCTTGTTGAATAATGCCAAATCAAATCCAATAAATATCCAAAAAATCAAGACAAGCATATAGGAAGAGTTACATGCTTCTTTGCATGGGATTCTCTGCTTCTTCAGTAATACCCGTTGTTGCTTCGTATCTTCTATACTGGTGCACCATGTCTAACGGATGTATGCTTCAAGCGGTCGTGTGTTGGCTTTGGAGCCGGTGGGCGCAGCCGGGCACACATATATATGGAGGCGACCCATGCATCCACCAAGAAGGTTGATGACACCTGGATCAGCCCTACGATAAGTATCATCGTGAACGAAGGAAAGCGAGTTTACAATCTATAGGAAACAGACGATAAGAAGTTAGGAAGCGTTGTACTACATATTGGTCACCAGAGGAAATATATATATGTATCATGCCTGAAACGTGTTGTATGAACGAAAGAAGCAGGAAAGTTTGGTTAGAAGCAAATTAATTCTACCATGCAAATTGGATGGAACCAAAGTTTTCTAGTGTTGGAAACTTGATAGAAAATATATATGGCACTCAATTTTTCTATATGGAAACAAATTCCTAGATGCAAAAGTTTGTCTCCAAAAGCAAAGTGCCTGGACACGTATTTTTGCTATGTGCAGAAAAATAGAATCAATTGCCATCGAAAAAAATTATCTCATCGGTGCGGATGCATTTTTTGCATTAAAAACAATATAATTTTTTACATCAGATACATTTTGTTACATGGAAGCAAATTCGTTGTGACCTAGAAGCACTTTTTATTAGTATATAGAAAACAAATCATTGAGTAAAGTACCTCAAAATAAGAATGTATGGAAATAGAAGAATTAAGATGCACTTTTTATTAACTCCACCCCCGCTCCTTGAGCAAGGCAAGCCACCAACAAACGGAGTCTCGCACGACATAGCCGTCAGCTATCCCCTCCTTAGCTCCTTAATAGCATCTGCCATCTAGGTGATGGAGTCATTGTCATCGGGGAATGCACCCATTCGCAAGGCATGGGGAGCTTGGAATTTACAAATGGCAGGTCGTATGCCACGTGAGTTTCCAAGACACACGAAGTGGTCGAACCCGAACGATAATATTCTAATAGTCGCTTGCCATAATCCAGGTATAATCATCGTCCTTCTAGAAGCACATTAAGAACCGAAAAGAGCAAAATACTTAATGAACCATGTGTTTTATTAGTGTTGACCCTGAGCTCATAATAATATTGGAATAAGTCTAGACTTGAAATGTTTCCAATGAAAAATGACATAACTGCACAACGAGGGCAAGGAAGATGACTGAGTTTGGTGTCGAATGGTAAAGATGGAGCCCATAGAAGCCCAGCATAGACGTGGAGTTCTCTCAAATTGTGTATGGTTCCGACTGCAATGCTCAAGGAAGGTCATGGGTTCACGGGAAGGAGAGAAAAAAGTAACAGAGAGTCTGTGTGCACGAACATAATCAAGAAGATCCACATAATACCTCTCTCTTTATTAACGTGCAATACTTGTTACATCATTCAACAAGAGAGGATTGAGTTCCTCCGGAGCATTATCAAACACTCGTAAGCAAGAGCTCATGATTACAAAGTTCATTTAGAAAAAAAAACATTTTTTGGGAGAAAACAACAACAACATTTTTTTAGACTATAGAGTTTAGTTTAGAGGGAGTAATCCGAAAATAATAAGGGCGAATATCATACGGAAACAAATATTTGATGGAATCCGGTGAAAACCACGAGAAGACAATGTTTTGAAGTTTCAAACAAATCTAATTTTTTTTTTTGAGAATTTAAGAGGGTGATGTTCTATTCTCATGCAAAATTTCAAGTTCCAACACATTATGGGAAGCTCACATCCCATAACGTGTTTTAACTTGAAATTGCACATGACAATAGAACATCATCCTATTAACACCTCACGTTTTTTTATGATTTTTATTTAAAATATTAAATATGATTTTCATGAAGTTTTCTTTGAATGTTGGATTTTTTTTAGGAAATCTTTGAACGTTGATTTCCGTATGGATAATATAAGTTTTTTTTAGGGGCGTATTTTTTTAGTCTTTTTTTTAGGGGTGTATGGATAATATAACCGTCACGGGGCTCTATTTGCTGAGGTCCCCGAATCATAAGCCCAGCCCAGCCGAGCCCACCCACACTTTGCCGGTCTGCATCTCCTCCTCCTCTTCGCCGCCGACTTCACCGAGGCCGGCCGGCTGCCACCGCCGCCACCCTTCCTCCAAGGCCGGCCGGCCGTCCGTTCTCGTGCTGCGGCTCCTGCCGAGAATGGCGCAGCGAGTCTCCCGAGCTTACCACCAGTACTGCTCGCCATCCGTCCATAGCGGCGGCGACCTCCGGCGTCAGCAGGACCAGCGGGGCGGCGGCGGGCAACAACAACGGCGAAGATCCCCGTCCCGGCTCCCGCTCAAGGTTCCCTTTCCCCTTCACTTGCTGCCCCCAAATCTCCGTTCTGTTCAAATCTGTTTCTGCATTTGCTAGAATTTGTTTTAGCTTTCGTATAGTTTGGCATCTATGACCCTCTTGCTGTAATGGGGGCAAGGAAAATCAAATGGCGCAATAGATTTACAGAAAAACTTGCAAAATAAGTGGGATCAGCTTGCAACTGACTGGGACCCTGGGTGTTGATGGCAATGACATTGTTGTGGTAGCATACTACTTTGCAATGCATAAAAGAAATTGTGGTAGCACACTTTCCAATCCATAAAACCAACAAGTGCCATGACTGACAAGAATGAAAAATGAATCACTTTTCCTGCTTCCTCGTATTGGATTACAAGCATGTGACTGCTCACTTGATGCTTCAAACGTACTAGTGTCTGAAACAAAATTATCTTCCTGCCTGCCTGCCTGCAAGTGGACGTTTTGTAATGGCGGTGCACGCTGTCTCAGATGTGGCCATTTTGATTACTTCATTAAAACCTGCATCGCCAGTGGCAAGATTAAATTTTGTTCTCGTGATTGGCTTGAGAACAGATCTGTGGCTCGTTGTATATTGAAAACATTCAGCTAAAATATTTTGAATGCGTTTTAGATTGGAAAAATGAGAGAATGTAGGGACGAAACCAAAGTGGATAGGGCCTTGGTGATAAGAGGAAACAAATGATGCAATAGATTTACAGCACACAACTTGTAAATAGGTGTGACCAACTGTCTGCTGATGCTGATGGCATGGCATTGATAGTACATTTGTAATGCAAAAAAAAAAAAAAAAACAAATGTCATGACCATGAACCCCATGCCACGACTGACGAGAATGAAAAACGAACCACTTTCTTCCTCGTATTGCCAACAAGCATGTGACTGCTCACATGATGAATCAAACGTATCTGAAACAAAGTTATCTTCCTGCCTGTAAGTGGACGTTTTGTAATGGCACTGCACGCTGTCTCAGATGGCTGTTGGTGCCTCGGTGTCGCAATCAGATTACTTTATTGATGCCTGCATCGCTAATTGCAACATTAAATATTTTTCTGGTGATTGGTTCGAGAATAGATCTCAGGCTGTACACATCCGTTCTACATTGTACATCTCAAGCACTATACTCGTCTTGCTCATAGCATTCTCTTCTCCATTCTCAACTACACTTGGTTGTGTTTCCCTGTGCTGCGCGTGTGTTTCTTCTAAGTGTTCCAATGGCGGAGCTGGTGGCCGCCATGGCCATCCGGCCACTGGTGTCCATGCTGATGAACAAGGCGTCCAGCTCCCTTCTGGACCAGTACAAGGTCATGGAGGGAATGGAGGAGCAGCACAAGATTCTCAAGCGCAAGCTTCCGGCCATCCTCGACGTCATGACCGACGCCGAGGAGCAGGCAACGGAGCACAGAGATGGGGCCAAAGCATGGCTCCAGGAGCTCAAGACAGTGGCCTATGAGGCAAATGAAGTCTTCGACGAATTCAAGTACGAAGCACTCCGCCGTGAAGCCAGGAAGAAGGGGCACTACTCCAAGCTCGGCTTCAATGTAATTAAACTCTTCCCTACTCATAACCGTTTTGTGTTCCGTCACAGAATGGGTCGTAAGCTTTGCCGGATTCTCAAGGCCATTGAGGTCCTCATAGCAGAGATGCATGCCTTTCGGTTCAAGTACCGACCACAGCCGCCGGTGTTCAAGCAGTGGAGGCAGACGGATTATGTTATCATTGACCCACAAGAAATTGCTAGCAGATCGAGAGACAATGATAAGAAGAACATCGTTGCTACACTACTTGGTCAAGCTAACAATGCAGATCTTGCAGTTGTTCCCATCGTTGGAATGGGCGGCCTTGGCAAGACCACATTAGCACAGCTCATATACAATGAACCTGAAATTCAGAAGCATTTTCAGTTGTTGCTTTGGGTCTGTGTCTCTGATACGTTTGATGTAAACTCCCTGGCTAAGAGTATAGTTGAAGCATCTCCCAAGAAAAATTATGATACAGACAAACCACCACTGGATAGGCTTAAGGAATTGGTCAGTGGGCAGAGGTATCTCCTTGTATTAGATGATATCTGGAACAACAAAGAGTTCCATAAGTGGGAAAGGATGAAGGTCTGTCTTCAGCATGGTGCCATGGGTAGTGCAGTGTTGACAACAACTCGTGATAAACGAGTTGCTGAAATTATGGGTGCAGATAGGGCAACCTACAATCTCAATGTTTTGGAGGATCGCTTCATAAGGGAAATTATTGAGGCCAGAGCATTCAGTTTGGAGAAAGGAAAGCCTGCTGAACTAGTGAACATGATTGATGAGATTGTGAAGAGGTGTTCTGGCTCTCCATTAGCTGCAACTGCACTGGGTTCTGTACTTCGCACCAAGACCAGTGTGGGAGAATGGAAGGCTATATCATCTAGAAGCATCATTTGCACTGATGAAACTGGAATTTTGCCAATACTCAAGCTTAGCAACAACGACTTGCCCGCACAAATGAAGCAGTGCTTTGCTTTCTGTGCTGTGTTTCCCAAGGATTACAAGATCAATGTGGAGAAGCTGATCCAACTATGGATTGCAAATGGCTTTATCCCAGAGCAGAAGGAAGATAGTCTTGAAACCATTGGAAAACATATTTTTGATGAACTGGCCTCAAGGTCATTCTTTCTTGACCTAGAGGAAAGTAAGGACTTCTGGGGGTATTATTCAAGAACGACATGTAAAATCCATGATCTTATGCATGATATTGCAATGTCTGTTATGGAAAAGGAATGTGTTGTTGCAACTATGGAACCAAGTAAAATTGAGTGGCTTCCAGATACTGCTCGGCATTTGTTCTTGTCATGTGAAGAAACAGAGTGTATTTTGAATGATTCTATGGAGGAAAGATCCCCTGCTATTCAAACATTGCTATGCGATAGTAATGTGTTCAGCCCATTGCAGCATCCATCAAAATACAACACTTTTCATGCCTTGAAGCTCTGTGTGAGAACAAAATCATTTCTACTCAAACCAAAGTATCTGCATCACCTGAGGTACCTTGATCTTTCCAATAGTGATGTCAAAGCACTTCCTGAGGATATAAGTATTCTATATAACCTGCAAGTGTTGGACCTTTCCAACTGCGATTATCTTGATCGACTTCCAAGGCAAATGAAGTATATGACGTCCCTCCGTCACCTCTACACTCATGGATGTTTGAAGTTGAAGAGCATGCCTCCAGAACTAGGGAAACTCACTAACCTGCAGACGCTGACATGGTTTGTGGCAGGAGTTCCTGGCACTGATTGCAGTGATATTGGAGAGCTGCATGATTTAAAGATTGGTGGTCAGCTAGAGCTACGTTGGGTAGAGAATGTTGAAAAAGCAGAAGCAGAGGTGGCAAACCTTGGAAACAAGAAGGATCTCAGTCAACTGACATTAAGTTGGAGTAAGGTTGGCGACAGCAATGTGCTTGACAATTTCGAACCTCATGGTGGTCTGCGGGTTCTGAAGATATATTCCTATGGAGGAGAGTGCATGGGTATGTTGCAAAACATGGTTGAGATCCATCTTTTTCATTGTGAAAGATTGCGATTATTGTTCAGGTGCAGTACAATCTTCACTTTTCCAAGACTGAAGGTGCTTATGTTAGAACATTTGTTGGATTTTGAAAGATGGTGGGAAATAAATGAGAGTCAAGAAGAACAGGCAACATTTCCTGTGCTTGAGAAGTTGGTTATAAGTAATTGTGGAAAGTTGGCAGCACTACCTGAAGCGCCATTGCTGCAAGGACCTTGTGGTGAAGGTGGTTATACATTGGTACGCTCAGCGTTTCCTGCGCTAAAGGTACTCAAAATGAAAAGGTTGGAGAGCTTTCAGAAATGGGTTGCACTCGAAGAGACTCAAGGGGAACAAATATTGTTTCCTTGGCTTCAGGAACTATCAATTGAGGAATGCCCAAAGCTGACAGCGTTACCTGAAGCACCATTGCTTCAAGAACCATGTAGTGGAGGTGGTTATAGATTGGTACGATCAGCATTTCCTGCCCTCAAGGTGCTCAAAATGAAAAGGTTAGAGAGCTTTCAGAGATGGGATGCAGTCGAAGAAACTCAAGGAGAACAGATAGTATTTCCTCAGCTTGAGGAACTATCAATTGAGGAATGCCCAAAGCTGGCAGCGTTACCTGAAGCACCATTGCTGCAAGGACCTTGTGGTGAAGGTGGTTATACATTGGTACGCTCAGTGTTTCCTGCGCTAAAGGTACTCAAAATGAAAAGGTTGGAGAGCTTTCAGAAATGGGTTGCACTCGAAGAGACTCAAGGGGAACAAATATTGTTTCCTTGGCTTCAGGAACTATCAATTGAGGAATGCCCAAAGCTGACAGTGTCACCTGAAGCACCATTGCTTCAAGAACCATGTAGTGGAGGTGGTTATAGATTGGTACGATCAGCATTTCCTGCCCTCATGGTGCTCAAAATGAAAAGGTTGGGGAGATTTTAGAGATGGGATGCTGCTACTGAAGGAGAACATATATTGTTTCCTCAGCTTGAGAAATTGTCAATTAAGGAATGCCGAAACATAATAAATTTACCTGAAGCACCAAAAATCAGTGTGTTAGAAATTGAAGATGCACTAGTACATAACAGGGCTTTGCTCCAACCCTGGGAAGCCCATTAATCCCGGTTCACTCACGAACCGGGACCCATGGGGGCATTGGTCCCGGTTCGTGAGGCCAGGGCGCCGGCCGGGCCTCGTGGGCCATTGGTTCCGGTTCATCTGACCCCTTTGGTCCCGGTTCCAGACACGAACCGGAACCAATGGGCCTAGCTCCTGGCCCACAACCATTGGTCCCGGTTTGTGGCTGGAACCGGGACCAAATGGTGTCCTTTAGTCCCGGTTCCAGCCACAAACCGGGACCAATGGTCGGCCTATATATACCCCTTGCCCGCGAGCAGAGCAATGCACTGCTCACTTTTTTTTGGCCGGCCGTGGGAGACCTTTGTGGTGCTCTCGCTCACCTCCTATGCACATGAGGTGTTCGATGAAATGCCCGAACCACACTTAAGCTTTCTCCTCTCGAAGCTCCTTGTCCAAGCTCCATTTTCCTCAAGATTTGTTTAGGTTTGGCGGTCCGTCCTGTCCCGTCCCCGTCCTCACCGCCGTCGATTGCCCGCGCCCATCTCGGGGCCGGCACCACCGTGGTTAGCCTCTTCTTCTTATCTTCTTTCTAAAAGAAAAAAGTTCTTACTGGTATCATTTAGATAGATACTTGTGTAATTTTCTTACTTTTATTATTGTTTGTTATTATATAGTGCCATGGTCATGGTATCCGCCCACGTCGACCCTCGTCCGGTCTATGATTCGGATGTGGTATATATTATCTTTTATAACTATTTGTTTTATTTAGTGTTTATGACAATTATGCCGACCAACGTGACATAGATTTTTTAATCTAGGAGGTATGTGAACCGGAAATTCCAACCGACATAGAAATTCTTGTCGAGAAGTTAAATTTGGTTGAAAAAGAAAACAATTACTTGAAAGAAAAATTACAAAGAGTTGAAGAGGAGAAGATGAAGTTGGAGTTGCATGTTGCCGATGTCGTCGACGATCACAAGATCAAGATGGATGCAATGCGCTTGAAGATTAGAAAGATTAGAAAATATGCCATTCATACCGAGGCTTGGTATCATTATGCCGTTAGATCAATTGGTATCTTAGTTGCGGTTATGATCGCATTTGTTGTTGTATTTAAATTTTATAGTTTCAATGTATGTTTTAATTAGATGCTCTAGAGAGTTATATGTTGTTCAATAATGAGAACTATGTATGAACGTTATGTATTTATTTTGGTCACTACTGTACTTTGGCTTTAATGTGATGATGAATTTCTATTAATTTGGTCACTTCTCTATTCATGATATGCACGCAGATGAACCGGCAATGGATGTACGGTGACCGACGCACCTCCGAGTATATTAAGGGCCTGCATAATTTTCTCGAAGCGGCTGAGGCAAACAAGCAGAATGGTTTTATGCATTGTCCATGTACTGTCTGTGAGAATACGAAGGCTTTCTCCAACTATAAAACCCTTCACTTCCACCTGCTTCAGAAGGGTTTTATGCCACACTATAATGTTTGGACCAAGCACGGAGAAAGAGGGGTTATGATGGAAGACAACGAAGAAGAAGAGGATGACGACAACTATCCGCCCCCAGAATACGGTGATGCTGCAATGGGGGGAGCTGAAGATCAAGAGGAATCAGACGATGTGCCCGATGATGATCTTCGTCGGGTCATTGTTGATGCACAGAGAGAATGCGAAAGTGAAAGGTTGAAGTTGAAGTTCGATCTCATGTTAGAGGATCATAAAAAAGGGTTGTACCCAAATTACGAAGATGACAACAGAAAGCTCGGTACCACACTGGAATTGCTGCAATGGAAGGCAGACAATGGTGTATCTGACAAGGGATTTAGTTCGCTACTGAAAATAATGAAGAATAAGTTTCCAAAGGATAACAAATTGCCCGGCAGTACGTACGAAACAAAGTAGGTTCTATGCCCTCTAGGATTGGAGGTGTAGAAGATACATGCATGCCCTAATGACTGCATCCTCTACCGCGGTGCGTACGAGGATTTGAACGCATGCTCGGTATGCGGTGCCTTGCGGTATAAGATCAGAAGGGATGACCCTGGTGATGTTGAGGGCCAGCGCACCGGGAAGAGGGTTCCTGCCAAGGTGATGTGGTATGCTCCTATAATACCACGGTTGAAACGTTTGTTCAGAAACAAAAAGCATGCCGAGTGGATGCAATGGCACAAAAAAGACCGTAAGAAAGACGGGAAGTTGAGAGCACCCGCTGACGGGTCGCAGTGGAGAAAGATCGAGAGAAAGTGGAGCGACTTTACGGGTGACCCGAGGAACGTATGGTTTGGTTTAAGTGCAGATGGCATTAATATCCTTTTGGGGAGCACAGCAGCAAGCATAGCACATGGCCTGTGACTCTATGTATGTATAACCTTCCTCCTTGGTTGTGCATGAAGCGGATGTTCATTATGATGCCAGTGCTCATCCAAGGCCATAAGCAACCCGGCAATGACATTGATGTGTACCTAAGGCCATTAGTTGATGAACTTTTACAGCTATGGAATGGAAGAGGTGTACGTGTGTGGGATGAGAACGAACAGGAGGAATTTGACCTACATGCGTTGCTGTTTGTAACCATCAACGATTGGCCTGCTCTCAGTAACCTTTCAGGACAGACAAACAAGGGATACCACGCATGCACACACTGTTTAGATGACACCGACAGTATATATTTGGACAAATGCAGGAAGAATGTGTACATGGGGCATCGTCGATTTCTTCTGACCAACCATCAATGTCGAAATAAAGGAAAGCATTTCAAAGATGAGGCAGATCACCGGAAGAAGCCCGCCCTCCGTACTGGTGATCACATACTTGATATGGTCAATGATTTACAAGTAATATTTGGAAAGGGTCCTGGCGGACTATCTGTTCCGACTGACGATGCGGGACGCGCACCCATGTGGAAGAAGAAATCTATATTTTGGGACCTACCCTATTGGAAAGACCTAGAGGTCTGCTCTGCAATCGACGTGATGCATGTGGCGAAGAATCTTTGCGTGAACCTGCTAGGCTTCTTGCGAGTGTATGGGAAGACAAAAGATACACCGGAGGCACGGGAGGAACAGCAACGTGTGCATGAAAAAGACGGCATGCATCCAAAGCAGTATGAAGGTCCTGCCAGCTACGCTCTTACCAAAGAAGAGAAGGAAATCTTCTTTGAATGCCTGCTCAGGATGAAGGTCCTGTCTGGCTTCTCGTCGAATATAAACGGAATAATAAATATGGCAGAGAAAAAGTTCCAGAACCTAAAGTCTCATGACTGCCACGTGATTATGACGCAACTGCTTCCGGTTGCATTGAGGGGGCTTCTACCGGAAAATGTTCGATTAGCCATTGTGAAGCTATGTGCATTCCTCAATGCAATCTCTCAGAAGGTGATCGATCCAGAAATCCTGCCAAGGTTAAGGAGTGATTTGGTGCAATGTCTTGTTAGTTTCGAGCTGGTGTTCCCACCGTCCTTCTTCAATATCATGACGCACGTCCTAGTTCATCTAGTCGACGAGATTGTCGTTCCAGGCCCTGTATTTCTACACAATATGTTCCCCTTTGAGAGGTTCATGGGAGTCTTAAAGAAATATGTTCGTAACCGCGCTAGGCCAGAAGCAAGCATCTCCATGGGCCATCAAACAGAGGATGTCATTGGGTTTTATGTTGACTTCATTCCTGACCTTAAGAAGATTGGTCTCCCTCAATCACGGTATGAGGGGAGACTGACTGGAAAAGGGACGCTAGGAGCGGACTCAATAATATGTAGGGACGGGCATTCTTGGTCTCAAGCACACTACACAGTTCTACAGAATTCTACCTTGGTGACCCCGTATGTCGATGAACACAAGAATATTCTGCGCTCCAAACACCCGGAGCAGTGTGACGACTGGATTACATATGAACACATCAGGACTTTCGGCAGTTGGTTGCAAACACGTCTCATGGGTGACAACACTGTTTCTGATAAGTTGTACTCGTTGGCCAGGGGACCATCTTCGACTGTATTGACTTACAAAGGGTACGAGATAAATGGGAATACATTTTACACGATCGCCCAAGATCAAAAGAGCACCAACCAAAACAGCGCTGTCCGCTTTGATGCAGCAACCAATAGGGGAAAGGACACATATTATGGTTACATAGTGGACATATGGGAACTTGACTATGGACATGATTTCAAGGTCCCTTTGTTTCAGTGCAAATGGGCCAATCTGTCAGGAGGCGGGGTACAGGAAGACCCACAGTACGAAATGACAACAGTGGATCAGAACAATCTTGGGTACACAGACGAACCATTCGTCCTAGCCAATGATGTGGCGCAGGTTTTCTATGTGAAGGACATGTCTACCAAACCGAGAAAAATAATAGATAAGAAAGCGAATACATCATACGATGAGCCAAAGCGCCACATAGTTCTTTCAGGAAAAAGAGACATCGTGGGATTGGAGGGCAAGACAGACATGTCTGAAGATTATGAAAAGTTTCATGAAATTCCTCCCTTCAAAGTCAAGGCTGACCCAAGCACCCTCTTAAACGATGAAGATTATCCATGGTTACGGCGCAATAAGCAAAGGACACAAGCGAAGAAAAAGTGAAGACTTTCTCTCCACAACTATATCATTGCAGTTACATGTGAAGAAATGAAATGCCTTTTGTAACAGATGAGTTTTCGTATGAAACCCTAATACTTCGAAAGAGATTGTCCGTTTTGTACACGAAGTGCATCCAGTTTTTGCCGTAACCCTCTCAACTCTTTATAACCTTGGGCGGTGAAGGTCGTACCAATCAGGAAGAAGCACACGGATCGTGTGTTTCTTTCAAGCGCTTGTGAGCTGTTGGATCAGCACTATAACGACTAGTCCCGGTTCGTGCTAGCAACCGGGACTAAAGAGGCACACGACCCTATATATAACCCACCTCTCGGACATGTTCGACACTTAGTGTGTGTACTCATTCGGATTCAAATCATTCGGATTACCTGCATACGGTCCAACGGTGCATTTCATATTTCCACCGTTGGGCTGTATGCAGGGGAAACCGTGTGTTTTGTTGATCTATCTAGAAATCCTTTAGTTCATGGACCGAATACAAATCATTCGGATTCCCTGCATATGGTCCGACGGTGCATTTCATATGCGGGCACTCACGAGCCACCGTCGGGCTGTATGCAGGGGAAACCGTGTGTTTTGTTGATCTATCTAGAAATCCTTTAGTTCATCGACCGAATACAAATCATTCGGATTCCCTGCATACGGTCCGACGGTGCATTTCATATGCGGGCACTCACGAGCCACCGTCGGGCTGTATGCAGGGGAAACCGTGTGTTTTGTTGATCTATCTAGAAATCCTTTAGTTCATCGACCGAATACAAATCATTCGGATTCCCTACATACGGTCCGACGGTGCATTTCATATGCGGGCAATCACGAGCCACCGTCGGGCTGTATGCAGGGGAAACCGTGTGTTTTGTTGATCTATCTAGAAATCCTTTCATTTTCCGACGGTATATTTCATTTTTCCAACTCCATTTTTACAAAGACACTTAGAAAGAAACAAAAGACAAATAGAAAGGATGATGCTCAATTGTCCGTTTTGTACACGAAGTGCATCCAGTTTTTGCCGTAACCCTCTCAACTTTTTATAACATGCTATGTGGGAGAAATGATGATACCATGCCAACTTTCAACCTTTTTAGAGTTCATTTGTAGTGCTTTTCAATTTCAGGGTCATTTAGCTCAAAAAAATCAGTAAATGCATGAAAAATACCAAATGAAGTCAGAAAGGGTTGAAAATTGATGATGTGGCTTTGAATGGTGCATTTTGAACACCCAAAAAGTCTGGAGTTCAAATAAGTTCAAAAAAATGAAATCCCTTTGTAACAGATGAGTTTTCGTCCGAAACCGTGATACTTCGAAAGAGATTGTCCATTTTGTACACGAAGTGCATCCAGTTTTTGCCGTAACCCTCTCAACTTTTTATAACATGCTATGTGGGTGAAATGATGATACCATGCCAACTTTCAACCTTTTCAGAGTTCATTTGAAGTTCTTTCCAATTTCAGGGTTATTTAGCTCAACAAAATCAGTAAGTGCATGAAAAATACCAAATGAAGTCAAAAAGGGTTGAAAATTGATGATGTGGCTTTGAATGGTGCATTTTGAACACACAAAAAGTATGGAGTTCAAATAAGTTCAAAAAAATGAAATCCCTTTGTAACAGATGAGTTTTCGTCCGAAACCGTGATACTTCAAAAGAGATTGTCCATTTTGTACACGAAGTGCATCCAGTTTTTGCCGTAACCCACTCAACTTTTTAGCACATGCTATGTGGGTGAAATGATGATACCATGCCAACTTTCAACCTTTTCAGAGTTCATTTGAAGTGTTTTTTAATATCATGGTTATTTAGCTCAAAAAAATCAGTAAGTGCATGAAAAATACCAAATGAAGTCAGAAAGGGTTGAAAATTGATGATGTGGCTTTGAATGGTGCATTTTGAACACACAAAAAGTATGGAGTTCAAATAAGTTCAAAAAAATGAAATCCCTTTGTAACAGATGAGTTTTCGTCCGAAACCGTGATACTTCGAAAGATATTGTCCATTTTGTACACGAAGTGCATCCAGTTTTTGCCGTAACCCACTCGACTTTTTAGCACATGCTATGTGGGTGAAATGATGATACCATGCCAACTTTCAACCTTTTCAGAGTTCATTTGAAGTGCTTTTTAATTTCTTTCAAAACATCGTGGGAGTGGAGTTCAAAAAAGAATCAACTAAAAAGCTTTTATAAACCTCTAGTATTTTTGAAACTATAATTATATAAAAATTATGCAACTAAAATTATCAAAGTATTTTTTGTTGAAAACATTAATAGCAAAAAGAATATAATGATAAAACACACTGGAAATAAATAAAGCAGAAAATAAAACAAAAATAAATAAAGCAAAAAACAAAACAAAATAATGGAAATTATGCAACTAAAATTATCAAAGTATTTATTTGTTAAAAAGAATGAACTAAAATAACAGAAGAAAAATACTGGAAAAAAATTAAAAAAATAAATAAAGCAAAAAACAAAACAAAATAATGGAAATTATGCAACTAAAATTATCAAAGTATTTATTTGTTAAAAAGAATGAACTAAAATAACAGAAGAAAAAATACTGGAAAAAAATTAAAAAAATAAATAACGCAAAAAACAAAACAAAAATACTGGAAAAAAATTAAAAAAATAAATAAAGCAAAAAAGAAAACAAAAATACTGGAAAAAAATAAACAAAATGCCGCCTACTGGGCCAACACCATAGAAGGCCCACTAGGCCCACAGGCAGATACAAACTGATTAGGCCCGTAAGCCTGCTTTAGAGAGGAGCTCGAAGGCTCAGGCGCACCGTGCCTTATAAACAGGTGCGGCACTCTCTCCACTAGCGAGGTGGGACTAAACTCCCAGCACGCCGCTGTACAAGGCCATTGGTCCCGGTTGGTGCCACCAACCGGGACCAATGCGCACCTTTGGTCCCGGTTGGTGGCACCAACCAGGACCAATGCCCACCTTTGGTCCCGGTTGGTGCCACCAACCGGGACCAAAGGTGTCTGCTTCCCGCCCTTTGGGCTGCTGAAAAGAGACCTTTGGTCCTGGTTGGTGGCACCAACCGGGACTAAAGGTTCGCATTGGTCCCGGTTGGTGCCACCAACCGGGACCAAAGGCTCTAGGTATATAAGCCCACACTTAGCGTTTTCCAGTCCCAGTTCATCTTCCCCCTCGACGCCGCGCCGAACTGCACGACGCCGCCAGGCTGCCGGACCGCGCCCTCGCCGACGCGCTCTCCTCCCCGAGCCCTCGCCGACGCGCCCTCGCCGAGCCCGCCGTCCTCGTCCCCGTCGCCGCGCGCCGCCCCGAGCCCGCCGTCGTCGTCCCCGTCCCCGTCGCCGCCCCCGTTGCCGCCCCGTCCCCGTCGCCTCCACGTCGCCGCGCCGCCCCATCGCCGCCCCGTCGCCTCCCCATCGCCGCCCCGTCGCCGCCCCGTCGCCTCCCCGTTGCCGCCCCGTCACCGCCCCGTCGCCTCCCCATCGCTGCCCCCCAGTGAGCCACCCCTTTCCCATGGTCCCCTGCTCGGATACGGCGACACGGACACGGCGACACGGGATATGGCATTTTCCAAAAACAGCCCATCGGGGACACGGCAAGTATATATAAAGATAAATGAAAATATGTCAGTTAAAGAAAGAAAAATAACGAGAAAGAGATCGCCCCCTCCCCGATAACTTCGACATGAGGGGGGGGTCGTTATACATTTTTTCCATGTATGTATGTCGTTGTCGTTGAGTTGAAGAAAGAAAAATAATGAAAATATGTCATGAGTTAATGAAAATATATAATATATGTATGTGGCTATGTATGTAAAGATGGATAGCATTTTTTCCATGTATGTATGTCGTTGTCGATATACCCCCTCCCCGATAACTTCAACATGAGGGGGGGGGTCGATATACCCCCTCCCCGATAACTTCGACATGAGGGGGGGGGGTCGATATACCCCCCTCCCCGATAACTTCGACATGAGGGGGGGGTCGATATACCCCCTCCCCGATAACATGCGTACACTAGTAGAAAAAGGCCCATTTGTCCCGGTTCCAGAGGCCCATTTGTCCCGGTTCTGGAACCGGGACTAAAGGGTCGGGACTAAAGCCCAAAACCTTTAGTCCCGGGTTGCTTACGAACCGGGACCAAAGGCCCACCACGTGGCCACTGCGGGGAGCCTAGGCAGGAGGACCTTTAGTCCCGGTTGGTAACACCAACCGGGACCAAAAGGCATCCACGCGTCAGCATCTGGCAGGAGCTGGGGTTTTTGTTTTTTTTTGAAAGGGGGGGTTTAGGGGGTTTTGTAGGGTTAATTTAGGGGTTTCATATTGTGTTAGCTAGCTAATAGAGAGAAGTGTCCTCTCTTTCTCCGTGCTTGGTCGACGCTAGCTACTATAGAGAGAACTCGACACGCTAGCTAGTAAGCAAATGAAGGAACCATTAAGTACATAAGATCGTCATGAACATATACAGAGAGAAGTGATCGACCTCTCTTTCTCCGAGAGATTGGTCGAACAACAAGTTTTCGTATATCTATCCGACGCTACTACATATATACAATATAACATCTTTTACAATCCCTAACATCATGTACCTAAGATCCAATCACAAATTCGCATGGTATTCTCGGTCTTTAGGTATGACGTGGTCAAGAAAGAATCCCGCCAATTCCTCTTGAATTGCTCGGATGCGATCATGTGGTAGGAGTTCATCCCGCATCTGCCAGATCTAATTTAAAGAAGGGGGTCAATACATGCATATATATGAATAAAACTCAACACAATTGATGGTAATATATAAAATAAAATTGTGAATATTATTTACGTACTTCAAATTGTTTGTCAGAGAAGCCCTGCTCAGAGGTCGAGTGGCGAATGAACTCGCATACGTAGTATGCACATAAAGAAGTCCCTTCTTTCTGGTACAAGCACTTTACGAGAATAGAGTTCAATCAAACTGATAAGCTAGCATGGTAATGATATATTGATGAAAATTTGAATCAATTAGAGATGCGCGGAACTAGCTAGTACTACTTACTTTGGGGTGCGTAAATCGCAACTCCGAGTTTAGACCGGGAACCTTTCGGGTGAACTTCTTCCAAACCCTACCAGGCAAAGAAAATGATTACTTGATATCAAGAAATTAACGAAAGTTGCATGCCCATATGGTCCCGGTATTGACTGAACTTACTTCTTGAGCATTGCAGTCATGTCCGCATAATTCTCGGGATCTTTACGTCTCGAGTCTAAGACAGTTACTAATGCCCCGTCAAGCTTAATGGATAGCAGAATAAAGTGGTAACTGCGCACGCATATATAACTCATCAATTACGTTACTTAACCTCGAGTAAGCGAAACCGAGTATACAGAGAAGACAGCAACACTCACTTGAAGTTGTAAGGAAAGAGTATTTCCCTTTTGTTTTGATGTATAAGGAACGACTTTAGCAAGTTCTTCTCGGTCTCTTTGATTGAGTTTCGTACCGTCCATTCATTTACGGCATCTGGGCTAATGAACCCAACGTCGAAGATTCCTAGTTTTTTGCATTCGACGATCTTCAATCTGCATAATATAGTGAGGATAATTATATATACATGCAATGAACAAGCTGAGCTAGAGACTTAACTATAGAAGTAATACTTACAGACAGTAGGCAGTCATGAGTTGTTTGTCGAGGGCCCGTTGATTGTATAACTGAAATAACTCCACAAATTCAACAGGCATCACGGAAAGTCCAATGAATTCGTGCTCTGGTTTCACTGCCATATACATAGTGTCTCTCCCAGACTCCCTGCAGGTTTTCATGTACCACTCATGCAATTTGTACATCATCATTGTTAGAGGAGGATGATCAGGTTTGACGAGAGGCTTCCCGTGCAAGTATTCATATTCTTCTTTTGTTACCTCAGCCGTTTGAAAAATTACATCATCCCCCAAGTAATCACCAGGATTGGTACCGGGCAGCCTCCCCGGATGATTAGCGACGATATCGCTAGACACCTTGAGCGGGGGGCACGATTGCTTCTCCTGTTCGCCAAGCTGGGGAATTGTTTTCCCACTTCTTCGTTCTGCTAACCTTGCATCACTAGAAGTACTTCCCGACCGCCGCGCTTCTTCATATGTCTTTTTAATAATCCGGACATAGCTGGAATCCGGCGGAGGCGGTGGTGGTCGCTTCAGGGCATCGATAGTGCGCTTCACTTTCACCGGATCTAGCTTCTCCTTCGGAGGTGGAGTTTTCTTTGCAAAATGGGCCCTCAATTGGGCCTGACATATCTCCTCGTTTTGAGACTCGGTCCTCTCATATGGTAACTTTTCCAGAGGCTTGAGAGATGGACCGTATCTGTATTCCCTCCCGCCTCTGCTTGTACTGCTAGCCACCGGAGCGGCGGCGTCTCTCTTCCGTCGTTGCTTACGAGGCGGAGAAGGAGGCGGAGTGCTCCGACGCGCCGGAGGAGCCGGAGCGGCGGCGTCTGTCTTTCGCCGTTGCCGACGAGGCAGAGGTGGAGGCGTACTGCTCCGACGTGCCGGAGTAGGCGAAGGAGGAGGCGGAGTGCCCTCACGCGTCGGAGGAGCCGGAGAAGGAGGCGGGGTGCCCTGATCACTCGCCGGAGGAGGAGGAGGAGGAGGAGGCGGAGTGCCCTGACTCGCCGGAGGAGGAGGAGGAGGCAGAGGTGTCCAGTTTGGAAGCTTGATGTACTCCTTCTGCCATAGACATGTACTCCTCAGGGCACGACCCATCCGATTCTCCTCTTCACCTGTAGAGTGGTCAAGCTCGAGCTCCTCAAATCCCTCCATTACTTCATCCACCATCACAACAGCATAGCCATGTGGAATCGGACGGCAGTGAAAAGTTCCGTTGGGTTGAGGAGGTGCAACAGAGCCGACAGCCGCCAATAAAGTGAGGTTCCGGCATTTCGTCATAAGCTTGCAATGTTGAGCCTCCGTGATAGTATCCACGGGGTAGCTAGGAGACGTGAAGTCAGGCTGAACGGGCTCCGTGGAAGCGACGCTGCTTCTCCGCTGAGATGGCGGGGTAGCTTCTGGGGTAGCTTCGTACCGCTGAGATGGTTGGCCGGCAGCTCGCTGGCTCTCAGCTTCCTCTAGCTTTTGTAGTCTTGCATTGAGCTTCTGAATTTCGCTCAGCTCCGCTTTCCTCTTTCTCTCCCGGCTTCTGTAACCGCCTGCGTCGGGAAACCCAACCTTCCACGGAACGGAGCCTGGTGTGCCTCGTGTTCGTCCAGGGTCCTCAGCATTCCCTAGGGCCTCAGTCAGCTCGTCCTTCTCTCTGTCGGGAATGAACGTCCCTTCCTGCGCTGCGGTGATATACTCCTGAAGCTTGTTCATGGGTATTGCAAGTTGCTCGTTCGTCCAACGGCACTTCCCTGTTTCAGTGTCCAAAGTTCCCCCAACCCCGAAGAACCAAGTCCTTGAACGGTCTGGCCAGTTCAATGTCTGTGGTATGACGTTTTTAGCAATCAGGTCATTCTCAGCTTTGTCCCACAACGGCCGGGCTTTGAGGTAGCCACCTGACCCCGTGTGATGGTGATACTGCTTCTTTGCAGCAATGCTCTTGTTTGTCTCTGACATTTTCTTACTCTTGTCCGATGTCTTGTAGGCCACAAATGCGGGCCAGTGATCACCTATCTTCTCAAATCGGCCGGTGAATTCTGGAGTCTTCCCTTTGTCGACAAACTTTGATTTCAACTCATTCTTCCACCTCCTGAATAGATCTGCCATCTTCTTAAGAGCACACGCCTTGACCAGTGGCTCTATAACTAGCTTATTCGGATCCTCCTCTGGCGGTAGGGTGAAATTTGCCTTCTGCGCGGTCCAAAGATCATCTTTCTGTCTATCGGTGACATAATCACCATCAGGGGCGCCGTCCTTAGGCTTATTCCATTGCTTGATACTGATCGGTATGTAGTCCCTAACAATAGCTCTGCACTGAGCAGAAAATGCGTCCTTCGTCCGCTTGGGTTCAATCGGATGGCCATCGTGCGCGAGTGCTGTGATCGTGAACCTTTCATCCTTGCGCAACCCCTTCTTCGGGCCTCGTCTCGTTACCGAAGTTTGGCTCAATCCGGAGTGCTATAAAAGAAGAAAGAAGAGTTAATTAATATATGTACATACCAAAACAATTAATGCATCAATTAGCTAGTTAGCACAGGCTTAATTAATATATATACCTCGCCGGACTTTGCAACAGCTCCCTCCTCCGTTCGGTCACCGGAGCCGTCATCATGGTCTCCTTCTTCCTCCGGCATTCGGTCACCGGAGCCATCATGATCATGTCCTTCCTCCTCCATTGTTCGATCACCGGAGCCATCATCCTCTCCTTCCAGACCATCGGTGTCGTTGAGAAACGACAAGATATCACGTCCGCCGTGGATTATGTCCCCGAACAACTGTTCTTGTTCCAAGTCTCTTGGATCCAAAGTTTCTGCAAATATTACAACATGGCAATTAATATACAAACATGAATGTCGTCCGACGTCCGGACCGCCTCTCTCATGAATGTCCGACGTCCGGTTTGGGGTGGCCTCGACAACACTTCTAGGGTTTGGGGTGGCCTCGACAACGCTCTTTCTTCTAGGGTTTGGGTGGCCTCGAGAGTTTATCGGGTAGGGACGGGAGGGGGTAGGAGATCGACAACGCTCTTTCTTCTAGGGTTTGGGTGGCCTCGAGAGTTTATTGGGTAGGGCGAGAGGGCCGGGATTCTCTTAACCTTTTAGGGATTTAACAAAATGGCGCCATTCTGGATGTGCAGAAAATGGTACATATTTTTCCTGATCTCATCTACCCTTCTATATGTCACGTTGTCTAGTGTCAAAGGATTCAAGAAAACCACGGCTTCATCTCGCCCGGTATATCGAGAGGGGGTGAACATTTTACCTAAGTAACTTAGAAAAAAAATGTTATCGGGGAGGGGTATATCGACCCCCCCCCTCATGTCGAAGTTATCGGGGAGGGGGGTATATCGACCCCCCCCCCCTCATGTCGAAGTTATCGGGGAGGGGGTATATCGACCCCCGCCCCCTCATGTCGAAGTTATCGGGGAGGGGGTATCTCGACAACGACATACATACATGGAAAAAAATGCTATCCATCTTTACATACATAGCCACATACATATATTATATATTTTCATTAACTCATGACATATTTTCATTATTTTTCTTTCTTTAACTCAACGACAACGACATACATACATGGAAAAAATGTATATCAACCCCCCCCTCATGTCGAAGTTATCGAGGAGGGGGCGATCTCTTTCTCGTTATTTTTCTTTCTTTAACTGACATATTTTCATTTATCTTTATATATACTTGCCGTGTCCCCGATGGGCTATTTTTGGAAAATGCCATATCCCGTGTCGCCGTGTCCGTGTCGCCGTATCCGAGCAGGGGACCATGGGAAAGGGGTGGCTCACTGGGGGGCGGCGACGGGGCGGCGACGGGGAGGCGACGGGGTGCCGACGGGGAGGCGACGGGGCGGCGACGGGGCAGCGACGGGGAGGCGACGGGGCGGCGCGGCGACGAGGAGGCGACGGGGACGGGGCGGCGACGGGGGTGGCGACGGGAAGGGGGACGACGACGGCGGGCTCGGGGCGGCGCGCGGCGACGGGGACGAGGACGGCAGGCTCGGCGAGGGCGCGTCGGCGAGGGCGTCGGCGAGGGCTCGGGGAGGAGAGCGGGTCGGCAAGGGGGGGAAGATGAACTGGGACTGGAAAACGCTAAGTGTGGGCTTATATACCCAGAGCCTTTGGTCCCGGTTGGTGGCACCAACCGGGACCAATGCGAACCTTTAGTCCCGGTTGGTGCCACCAACCGGGACCAAAGGTCTCTTTTCAGCAGCCCAAAGGGCGGGAAGCAGAGACCTTTGGTCCCGGTTGGTGGCACCAACCGGGACCAAAGGTGGGCATTGGTCCCGATTGGTGCCACCAACCGGGACCAAAGGTAAGCATTGGTCCCGGTTGGTGGCACCAACCGGGACCAATGGCCTTGCACAGCGGCGTGCTGGGAGTTTAGTCCCACCTCGCTAGTGGAGAGAGTGCCGCACCTGTTTATAAGGCACGGTGCGCCTGAGCCTTCGAGCTCCTCTCTAAAGCAGGCTTACGGGCCTAATCAGTTTGTATCTGCCTGTGGGCCTAGTGGGCCTTCTGTGGTGGTGGCCCAGTAGGCGGCATTTTGTTTATTTTTTTCCAGTATTTTTGTTTTCTTTTTTGCTTTATTTATTTTTTTAATTTTTTTCCAGTATTTTTGTTTTGTTTTTTGCTTTATCTATTTTTTAAATTTTTTTCCAGTATTTTTCTTCTATTATTTTAGTTCATTCTTTTTAACAAATAAATACTTTGATAATTTTAGTTGCATAATTTCCATTATTTTGTTATGTTTTTTCCTTTATTTATTTTTGTTTTATTTTTTGCTTTATTTATTTCCAGTGTGTTTTATCATTATATTCTTTTTGCTATTAATGTTTTCAACAAAAAATACTTTGATAATTTTAGTTGCATAATTTTTATATAATTATAGTTTCAAAAATACTAGAGGTTTATAAAAGCTTTTTAGTTGATTCTTTTTTGAACTCCACTCCCACGATGTTTTGAAAGAAATTAAAAAGCACTTCAAATGAACTCTGAAAAGGTTGAAAGTTGGCATGGTATCATCATTTCACCCACATAGCTTGTGCTAAAAAGTTGAGTGGGTTACGGCAAAAACTGGATGCACTTCGTATACAAAATGGACAATCTCTTTCGAAGTATCACGGTTTCGGACGAAAACTCATCTGTTACAAAGGGATTTCATTTTTTTGAACTTATTTGAACTCCATACTTTTTGTGTGTTCAAAATGCACCATTCAAAGCCACATCATCAATTTTCAACCCTTTCTGACTTCATTTGGTATTTTTCATGCACTTACTGATTTTTTTGAGCTAAATAACCATGAAATTAAAAAGCACTTCAAATGAACTCTGAAAAGGTTGAAAGTTGGCATGGTATCATCATTTCACCCACATAGCATGTGGTAAAAAGTTGAGTGGGTTACGGCAAAAACTGGATGCACTTCGTGTACAAAATGGACAATCTCTTTCGAAGTATCACGGTTCGGACGAAAACTCATCTGTTACAAAGGGATTTCATTTTTTTGAACTTATTTGAACTCCATACTTTTTGTGTGTTCAAAATGCACCATTCAAAGCCACATCATCAATTTTCAACCCTTTCTGACTTCATTTGGTATTTTTCATGCACTTACTGATTTTTTTGAGCTAAATAACCCTGAAATTGGAAAGCACTTCAAATGAACTTTGAAATGGTTGAAAGTTGGCATGGTATCATCATTTCACCCACATAGCATGTTATAAAAAGTTGATAGGGTTACGGCAAAAACTGGATGCACTTCGTGTACAAAATGGACAATCTCTTTCGAAGTATCACGGTTTCGGACGAAAACTCATCTGTTACAAAGGGATTTCATTTTTTTGAACTTATTTGAACTCCAGACTTTTTGTGTGTTCAAAATGCACCATTCAAAGCCACATCATCAATTTTCAACCCTTTCTGACTTCATTTGGTATTTTTCATGCATTTACTGATTTTGTTTAAGCTAAATGACCCTGAAATTGAAAAGCACTACAAATGAACTCTGAAAAGGTTGAAAGTTGGCATGGTATCATCATTTCACTCACATAGCATGTTATAAAAAGTTGAGAGGGTTACGGCAAAAACTGGATGCACTTCGTGTACAAAACGGACAATTGAGCATCATCCTTTCTATTTGTCTTTTGTTTCTTTCTAAGTGTCTTTGTAAAAATGGAGTTGGAAAAATGAAATATACCGTCGGAAAATGAAAATATTTCTAGATAGATCAACAAAACACATGGTTTCCCCTGCATACAGCCCGACGGTGGCTCGTGAGTGCGCGCATATGAAATGCACCGTCGGACCGTATGCAGGGAATCCGAATGATTTGTATTCGGTCGATGAACTAAAGGATTTCTAGATAGATTAACAAAACACATGGTTTCCCCTGCATACAGCCCGACGGTGGCTCATGAGTGCCCGCATATGAAATGCTCCGTCGGACCGTATGCAGGGAATCCGAATGATTTGTATTCGGTCGATGAACTAAAGGATTTCTAGATAGATCAACAAAACACACGGTTTCCCCTGCATACAGCCCAACGGTGGCTCGTGAGTGCCCGCATATGAAATGCACCGTCGGACCGTATGCAGGGAATCCGAATGATTTGTATTCGGTCGATGAACTAAAGGATTTCTAGATAGATCAACAAAACACACGGTTTCCCCTGCATACAGCCCAACGGTGGAAATACGAAATGCACCGTTGGACCGTATGCAGGGAATCCGAATGATTTGAATCCGAATGAGTACACACACTAAGTGTCGAACATGTCCGAGAAGTGGGTTATATATAGGGTCGTGTGCCTCTTTAGTCCCGGTTGCTAGCACGAACCGGGACTAGTCATTATAGTGCTGATCCAATAGCTCACAAGCGCTTGAAGTGGGTTATATATAGGGTCGTGTGCTTCTTCCTGATTGGTACGACCTTCACCGGCGAAGGTTATAAAGAGTTGAGAGGGTTACGGCAAAAACTGGATGCACTTCGTGTACAAAACGGACAATCTCTTTCGAAGTATTAGGGTTTCATACGAAAACTCATCTGTTACAAAAGGCATTTAATTTCTTCATATGTAACTGCAATGATATAGTTGTGGAGAGAAAGTCTTCACTTTTTCTTCGCTTGTGTCCTTTGCTTATTGCGCCGTAACCATGGATAATCTTCATCGTTTAAGAGGGTGATTGGGTCAGCCTTGACTTTGAAGGGAGGAATTTCATGAAACTTTTCATAATCTTCAGACATGTCTGTCTTGCCCTCCAATCCCACGATGTCTCTTTTTCCTGAAAGAACTATGTGGCGCTTTGGCTCATCGTATGATGTATTCGCTTCCTTATCTATTCTTTTTCTCGGTTTGGTAGACATGTCCTTCACATAGAAAACCTGCGCCACATCATTGGCTAGGACGAATGGTTCGTCTGTGTACCCAAGATTGTTCAGATCCACTGTTGTCATTCCGTACTGTGGGTCTTCCTGTACCCCGCCTCATAACAAATTGACCCATTTGCACTGAAACAAAGGGACCTTGAAATCATGTCCATAGTCAAGTTCCCATATGTCCACTATGTAACCATAATATGTGTCCTTTCCCCTATTGGTTGCTGCATCAAAGCGGACACCGCTGTTTTGGTTGGTGCTCTTTTGATCTTGGGCGATCGTGTAAAATGTATTCCCATTTATCTCGTACCCTTTGTAAGTCAATACAGTCGAAGATGGTCCCCTGGCCAACGAGTACAACTCATCAGAAACAGTGTTGTCACCCATGAGACGTGTTTGCAACCAACTCCCGAAAGTCCTGATGTGTTCATATGTAATCCAGTCGTCACACTGCTCCGGGTGTTTGGAGCGCAGAATATTCTTGTGTTCATCGACATACGGGGTCACCAAGGTAGAATTCTGTAGAACTGTGTAGTGTGCTTGGGACCAAGAATGCCGTCCCTACATATTATTGAGTCCGCTCCTAGCGTGCCTTTTCCAGTCAGTCTCCCCTCATACCGTGATTGAGGGAGACCAATCTTCTTAAGGTCAGGAATGAAGTCAACACAAAACCCAATGACATCCTCTGTTTGATGGCCCATGGAGATGCTTGCTTCTGGCCTAGCGCGGTTACGAACATATTTCTTTAAGACTCCCATGAACCTCTCAAAGGGGAACATATTGTGTAGAAATACAGGGCCCAGAACGACAATCTCGTCGACTAGATGAACTAGGACGTGCGTCATGATATTGAAGAAGGACGGTGGGAACACCAGCTCGAAACTAACAAGACATTGCACCAAATCACTCCTTAACCTTGGCAGGATTTCTGGATCGATCACCTTCTGAGAGATTGCATTGAGGAATGCACATAGCTTCACAATGGCTAATCGAACGTTTTCCGGTAGAAGCCCCCTCAATGCAACCGGAAGCAGTTGCGTCATAATCACGTGGCAGTCATGAGACTTTAGGTTCTGGAACTTTTTCTCTGCCATATTTATTATTCCCTTTATATTCGACGAGAAGCCAGACGGGACCTTCATACTGAGCAGGCATTCAAAGAAGATTTCCTTCTCTTCTTTGGTAAGAGCGTAGCTGGCAGGACCTTCATACTGCTTTGGATGCATGCCGTCTTTTTCATGCACACGTTGATGTTCCTCCCGTGCCTCCGGTGTATCTTTTGTCTTCCCATACACTCCCAAGAAGCCTAGCAGGTTCACGCAAAGATTCTTCGTCACGTGCATCACGTCGATTGCAGAGCGGACCTCTAGGTCTTTCCAATAGGGTAGGTCCCAAAATATAGATTTCTTCTTCCACATGGGTGCGCGTCCAGCATCGTCAGTCGGAACAGATAGTCCGCCAGGACCCTTTCCAAATATTACTTGTAAATCATTGACCATATCAAGTATGTGATCACCAGTACGGAGGGCGGGCTTCTTCCGGTGATCTGCCTCACCTTTGAACTGCTTTCCTTTCTTTCGACATTGATGGTTGGTCGGAACAAATCGACGATGCCCCAGGTACACATTCTTCCTGCATTTGTCCAAATATATACTGTCGGTGTCATCTAAACAGTGTGTGCATGCGTGGTAATCCTTGTTTGTTTGTCCTGAAAGGTTACTGAGAGCAGGCCAATCGTTGATGGTTACTAACAGCAACGCATGTAGGTCAAATTCCTCCTGTTTGTTCTCATCCCACACACGTACACCTCTTCCATTCCATAGCTGTAAAAGTTCATCAACTAATGGCCTTAGGTACGCATCAATGTCATTGCCGGGTTGCTTAGGGCCTTGGATGAGCACTGGCATCATAATGAACTTCCGCTTCATGCACAACCAAGGAGGAAGGTTATACATACATAGAGTCACAGGCCATGTGCTATGCTTGCTGCTGTGCTCCCCAAAAGGATATTAACGCCATCTGCACTTAAACCAAACCATACGTTCCTCGGGTCACCTATAAAGTCGCTCCACTTTCTCTCGATCTTTCTCCACTGCGACCCGTCAGCGGGTGCTCTCAACTTCCCGTCTTTCTTACGGTCTTTTTTGTGCCTTTGCATCCACTCGGCATGCTTTTTGTTTCTGAACAGACGTTTCAACCGTGGTATTATAGGAGCATACCACATCACCTTGGCAGGAACCCTCTTCCCAGTGCGCTAGCCCTCAACATCACTAGGGTCATCTCTTCTGATCTAATACCGCAAGGCACCGCATACCGAGCATGCGTTCAAATCCTCGTACGCACCGCGGTAGAGGATGCAGTCATTAGGGCATGCATGTATCTTCTGCACCTCCAATCCTAGAGGGCATAGAACCTTCTTTGCTTCGTACGTACTGCCGGGCAATTCGTTATCCTTTGGAAGCTTATTCTTCATTATTTTCAGTAGCGAACTAAATCCCTTGTCAGATACACCATTGTCTGCCTTCCATTGCAGCAATTCCAGTGTGGTACCGAGCTTTCTGTTGTCATCTTCGCAATTTGGGTACAACCCTTTTTTGTGATCCTCTAACATGCGATCGAACTTCAACTTCTCCCTTTCACTTTCGCATTCTCTCTGTGCATCAACAATGACCCGGCGAAGATCATCATCGGGCACATCGTCTGGTTCCTCTTGATCTTCAGCTTCCCCCATTGCAGCATCACCGTATTCAGGGGGCGGGTAGTTGTCGTCATCCTCTTCTTCTTCGTTGTCTTCCATCATAACCCCTCTTTCTCCGTGCTTGGTCCAAACATTATAGTGTGGCATAAAACCCTTCTGAAGCAGGTGGAAGTGAAGGGTTTTATAGTTGGAGAAAGCCTTCGTATTCTCACAGACAGTACATGGACAATGCATAAAACCATTCTGCTTGTTTGCCTCAGCCACTTCGAGAAAATTATGCAGGCCCTTAATATACTCGGAGGTGCGTCGGTCACCGTACATCCATTGCCGGTTCATCTGCGTGCATATCATGAATAGAGAAGTGACCAAATTAATAGAAATTCATCATCACATTAAAGCCAAAGTACAGTAGTGACCAAAATAAATACATAACGTTCATACATAGTTCTCATTATTGAACAACATATAGCTCTCTAGAGCATCTAATTAAAATATACATTGAAACTATAAAATTTAAATACAACAACAAATGCGATCATAACCGCAACTAAGGTACCAATTGATCCAACGGCATAATGATACCAAGCCTCAGTATGAATGGCATATTTTCTAATCTTTCTAATCTTCAAGCGCATTGCATCCATCTTGATCTTGTGATCGTCGACGACATCGGCAACATGCAACTCCAACTTCATCTTCTCCTCTTCAACTCTTTGTAATTTTTCTTTCAAGTAATTGTTTTCTTTTTCAACCAAATTTAACTTCTCGACAAGAATTTCTATGTCGGTTGGAATTTCCGGTTCACATACCTCCTAGATTAAAAAATCTATGTCACGTTGGTCGGCATAATTGTCATAAACACTAAATAAAACAAATAGTTATAAAAGATAATATATACCACATCCGAATCATAGACCGGACGAGGGCCGACGTGGGCGGATACCATGACCATGGCACTATATAATAACAAACAATAATAAAAGTAAGAAAATACACAAGTATCTATCTAAATGATGCAAGTAAGAACTTTTTTCTTTTAGAAAGAAGATAAGAAGAAGAGGTTAACCACGGTGGTGCCGGCGCCGAGATGGGCGCGGGCGATCGACGGCGGTGAGGACGGGGACAAGGAGCTTCGACAAGGAGCTTGGACAAGGAGCTTCGAGAGGAGAAAGCTTAAGTGTGGTTCGGGCATTTCATCGAACACCTCATGTGCATAGGAGGTGAGCTAGAGCACCACAAAGCTCTCCCACGGCCAGCCAAAAAAAAGTGAGTAGTGCATTGCTCTGCTCGCGGGCAAGGGGTATATATAGGCCGACCATTGGTCCCGGTTTGTGGCTGGAACCGGGACCAAATGGTGGTCCCGGTTCCAGCCACAAACCGGGACCAATGGTTGTCGGCCAGGAGCTAGGCCCATTGGTCCCGGTTCGTGTCTGGAACCGGGACCAAAGGGGTCAGACGAACCGGGACCAATGGCCCATGAGGCCCGGCCGGCGCCCTGGCCTCACGAACCGGGACCAATGCCCCCATGGGTCCCGGTTCGTGAGTGAACCGGGATTAATGGGCTTCCCAGGGCTGGACCAAAGCCCTGTTATGTACTAGTGCTAGAAGATCTGTATTTAGTTCGATGTGGAAGCTTGCCAGCGGTTCTAAATCTGCCTCCATCCTTAAAGACCTTAAGAATGTATTTCTGCAGTAGTATTCAAGTCCTGGCATGTCAGCCGGATGGGCTCCAGAAACCAGAAGCCACTACCTCCATAAGAAGAAGACCTATCATGCCAGAGCCACCAGCAGCAACAGCGACAGCTGCAAGAGAGCATTCACTTCCTCCCCATCTTGAATCTCTAGTAATAGGGGACTGTGCTGGCATGTTGGTTGGGACTCTCCGTCTGCCCGCACCCCTCAAGAGACTGGACATTTTTGGCAACAGTGGGTTCACATCTGGAAATCCTTGATCTTCAAAGGTGCAGTACCCTGGCATCCCTGCCGAATGAACCACAAGTATACAGTTCTCTCTCGTATCTTGTAATTACAGGCTGCCCTGCTATAAAGAAGCTCCCTAGATGCCTGCAGCAGCAACTGGGCAGCATATGAAGGTATGCTTGCAGCACGTCGTTCTATCCTTGCCACATTTAATAAACAAATGCAGTTATCCATTCCATTAAGTCTACCACGCCAGCGTGTTTGTACAAGTTTGTTCTCCATTATTTTACTTTTGTACGGTATATATTTTTATGTTACATTCGTTAGTACGTGTTTGTTCTGACGCCATTTACGATATGTGCAGTGATGGCACTTAAACCGAAGACATGGAAGGAGATGCCAAGGCTAGTCCGTGAGCGGAGGGAGGCCGCTCGAGAAGCCAGGGAGCGCCAGCAATCCGCCATGCAGGAGTAAACATGTCGGAAACCACATAGAAAAGGGCATGGATTTTGATTGCTCTGAACAATGTACAAGATTATGTCGTGACTGTGATCAGTCGGCTTTGTTGAGCTTTGGCTTCCACCTTGTTGAGATATTTGTAATGCGAATCAAACGTATTTACCCGGTTCAGTCGAAGTTAGGATAATATACTCACATGTGTGTCTGTGAGCTATCTATGTATCTATCTGTTTTTGCTTTGTTAGTTAACTGGGAAGACTCTGGAATTAAACTTGTTCAACAAACGTTTTCAACGGTGGCTTTATCTGTGGATTTTCTTGGATGATACCTGATTGTTGATCTGCTCTGCTAGTAGGGGAATGGCCTGTGATTGCTTCTACAACTGAACTGTACCGCAGTCTCTCTTGGTCGAGAACTGTCGGGGTCTGCAGTGTAGGGCTGATTGCTTGGGCGTCGAGTCGAGCATCTCTGAATCATGTATGTCTGAAACTTATCAAGATCGACAGTTGAATTGCTCGGCTCTGCTGCAAACTGAATATTTGCCTGCGGAGGATTGAATTTCAGTTTCAGAATTTGTGAGCTACTAGTCCTATGTAGTATCTAGTTTCAGCATCGTTTATTTAGTTGAGAAGACATTGACTATTGACCCTCTTAACGTGTTCAGAACACGTGCTATTTGATAAACTTTGCCGTCTGTGATTGCTTCTGCACCGCCTTCGCTCTCGGTGGAGAATCGTCGGGGCCTGCATTGCACTGTGACTGCCTGGCGTTGAGTCGACCATCGCTGAATCACATCCCAGGCCAACCAACACGATCTATCGGATCTGGATTTGGGTGGATCAGCAGCAGTTTAGTCTTCAGTTTTGTCTTTCGGTTCCTCGATGTAGCCCAGAGACGGTCAGATATCTGAATAACTTGCTGGCTGCTTACGAGGGAGGACAGAAGATGCAGGAACCAAATGAGCAGGCTGAGGATGTTGAGTAGTATAATGTAAGATTTTGTGTACTTTGATTACTTTTGGCACAGCTTCAGTTGATGGTTTCGTTGGTTTGCATGCTCATCTTCTCAAGGATGAATTTACTCTTGTATGCTTCTTTTACAGCCTGCCTCGGTTATCTCTCTGCTTTTATAGACTACTAGTGTTATTAGTAATGCTCTGTTATTAGTAACCCTCTGTTATGCCGCACTAGCAGCCGGGAGGCATGCATGTTCGGTGGAATCAATATTGATTAATTCTTAAGTACGAATTCAGTTATTACACTTTTTGAACCTGGAAATATATATTTTAGACCCTGTTACATGTTGTGCCATGCATGCCTATTTACAGAATGCTTATGCATGCTTGTACATTGGCTAGATTTGCAAATGTTTACTGAAGCTGTTAGCATAACCGGGACCAGGCTAGATTAATATTGCTTTTTAAAAATTCGAAGTTAATCATCTTATCAATTAGTTTGTCTACATGAAGCCTTGAATTTTTCTGTTGAGTTTTGCTCTGTTGATGTGCTGAATTTTGGAGAGGTTTCCACATTGGGGCATGATTGTAATCTACCTTCTTTGCTGAACTTTGACCTTTTTATCTTGTTCAGATATACTTGTAATGCCGATGAGTTCTTCTCCTTCAACATTTCCTAGGTTTAGTAGAAGAAGCTGGGATACGTGCTGTTATTTGTGAGCTATCTATGTATCTGGTTTTGGCGCCGTTACTTAGTTGAGGATACCTTCAACTTTCGCAAGCTGTTCGATGGAACATGCTGTGAGTTTTCTGGTAGTGTTTTGCTGTGCTGTTATAGATTTTATTTGAATGGTGATCTCTTTCATGAGCGGTTTTAGCAATCTTGCTTTTTTCTGAATCTGTGAGCACTCCCTATATATTTCTTGGAAAACCATATGGTTCCTTGCAGTTGAACCTGTTCCCTAGTACGTATTGTGAGTAACGCATTTAGCAGTTTGCTGATCTCGTGTTATTATGTCGACAGGCTATTTATTGTCAGAGGCCATGGCAAACAACGTTAAGGAAACCCATGGGTGGATCTGAGGAACTTGGCGGCATATTTGGGAGCTCGACTGTCCGGCGAAAGTACACCATTTCGGGCAGAGGGGTTGATGTTGATACTAGGCGCGTCCTCTGTTTCTAGCTGGTCATTTGGTTTGCATGGTCTGGGGTGGTTAAGTAGCAGCAGCAGCTGTGGATTTCATGTTGGAGGATGTGCACTTGTTGAATGCAATGGCCCTTGAGAAACGGGCGAAGACACACAATTGCGGTGCTCCTGGTGCTGAAAACTGTATGTCTGTCTGCGGAGGAATTTCAGTTTCAGATTCGACGTCACCAAACAATTTTGTCCTTCAGCGTTTTCTCAGGTTTAGCAGAAGCTGGGACCTATACTCAGATTTGTGAGCTATCTATTTATGTATCTAGTATTTGCATCGTCGTTATTCGGTTGAGAAGACATTGACATTTCACTTGTCCAAGAAACTTTTTCAACTATGGTTTCATCTGTTTCAGTGCTGTGATGTCCCGAGCCACAGCTCGAGAATCACAGGGCGAAGTGAGGTAAGGGAAATCGGGATTGACCGAAGAAGAACGAAGGAGCTTGAGCTCAGTTCATTCCTTGTCTATTCGATTCGATGGCTAGTTCAGTACAGAGGGTTGGGCTTATAAGCCCCCCCCCACACACACACACACACACCGGACACCTACTACACAGTCCACCCTGGCAGCAGGTGGACCTGACTTGTCAGACACCACCCGTATCAGGTGGGGTGTGACAATTGCCCCTCCTTGAGCGGCAGGCTAGTCCCAAAATACTGAGTAAATAGTCCAAAATACTTGCATCACTACAAGGGCTGAAAGATAAGGTGAGCTTCAGCAATATTTTGACCCTGCTCCCACCAAAATTGATACTCTATCAGGCGAGGGTTTGAGCTCAACCAGCTGGGGCTGGCTCATCCAGCAGCTCCAAAGCATGAACAATATCCTCAGAGAGAATTTCACCGCAATCACCCACTTGTATGGTCAATAGTTGGGCAGGCGGTTTGCACTTGTGCTCGCGGCTATACTTGTCTCCACACCGGAAACAAAGGCCATTAGCTTGTCTGAAGTCTCGCAAGGTGCGCTCCCGAGCAAACTCATTATTGTCTCGATGAGGTTCCACTAGCCCTTGAGGAGGATGGGCTATATGGTGTTTGATTGCTACTGCAGGGGATGCTTGTAGACGTTGGCAACTGTCATGTTCTTCCTCCTGAATTTGTGCTAGATGGGCTGCCTGAGTTACATTAGCTGGATGCTGCAATCTGACTGCTGCTCTAAATTCATCACGCAAGCCATGGATGAAATGAGAAACAAACCATTTTGAGTTTAGAGCAGCATCAACAGATAAGAGGTGGTACATGCAGGACTCGAATTTGTGCTTGTATTCAGCCACTGCTCTAGTTTGTTTGAGCTGCAACAGACTAGACATCTGGCCGTCGTAGTCATCGCTGCCGAACTCTACAACAAGGGTCGTGATCAAGGCATCCCAATTCATCTGCCGGTGAGTACGCTTGTATGCTTGCAGCCATAGAGCAGCATGATCTTCGAAGTATAAGGTGGCAGTGCCAACCCAATGTCGATCAGGCACATTGTACATCTCAAAATAATTGTAGCAATTATCAATCCACAGTAAAGGAAACTGCCCTTTGAAGACCGGAAAGGCATGCTTGGGTGGCCTGGGGTGGAATCCATCACGACGGGCATCGTGGCACTCGGGCCAGTCAGCGGCGTCGCGGCGGACGCGGCCGTCGTCATCATCACGGCGGCCATCACGGCGGCGCTCGGGCCAGTCAGCGGCGTCGCGGGGGACGCGGCCGTTATCAGCATCGCGGCGGCCGTCACGACGGCGCTCGGGCCAGTCAGCGGCGTCGCGGGGGACGCGGCGCTCGGGGCTGCCGTTGTCGTCGCCACGGACGCGGCGGCGCTCGTAGTAGTCATGGTCGTCGCCACGGGCGCAGCGGTGCTCGTAGTAGTCGCCGGCGTCGCGGTGGCGCTCGTAATAGTCCCGGCGTCGCGGCGGCCCGCGCGGTGCCCGCGTGGAAGCTCCTCGCCGCGAGGTCCGTACGGTAGGTGGCCGTCCTCGTCGGCGTGTCCCCCGAGATGATCTGCGGGGTCGTCCTCGTCGGGTAGCGCCGCGCGCGGCTGGCGGGCGCCGTTGTTTCCGCCACCGATCTGATTTTGGGCGGGATCGTGCGGAGGAACAGCAGGAGAGCGCGCTCGCTTGACCTCCTCCAAATCGGCGCGCAGGTCACGTAGCTCGGCCGTCACCGGAGCGAGCTGCTCGTCGAGTGCTTTGGTGAAGAATTCCTGCAGGGATATCTACATCGCCTCCATCTCGAGCAGGACAAATCGGGTTTGGGCGTTTGGGGTTGGTGGTGTACGGGGCACCGTTGTGTGGGCTGTGGAGTGGAACGACCTGCTCTGATACCAATTGTGATGTCCCGAGCCACAGCTCGAGAATCACAGGGCGAAGTGAGGTAAGGGAAATCGGGATTGACCGAAGAAGAACGAAGGAGCTTGAGCTCAGTTCATTCCTTTTCTATTCGATGGCTAGTTCAGTACAGAGGGTTGGGCTTATAAGCCCCCCCCCCCCCCCCAACACACACACACACACACACACCAGACACCTACTACACAGTCCACCCTGGCAGCAGGTGGACCTGACTTGTCAGACACCACCCTGTATCAGGTGGGGTGTGACAAGTGCAGATAGTCAGCTGATAATGCTGGTTAATGTGGATTTATCGGCGAGGTGTCGTCAAACCATCCATTTGGCAAGAGCAGTTAAAGCTCCAGCATTTTCTAGTTTGGAGCCTGCTGAGGAATGTTAGTCTGCTAGCTAGGGGAATGAATGCTGGCTTGTAATTGCTTATGTAACAGAGCTGAACCTGCAGTTGCTCTAGATCGAGAATTGTTGGGGCCTGCGCTGTATGGCGGCGTCGAGTCAGCCACTCCTCTGCTTTTATAGACTAGCGTTATTCGTAATGCTCTTCACCATATAAAGATGCCATGCCTCTAGGAGTAGCTATACTACTTCTGAGTTAGACTGTAACCTGTTTGTTCAATTATTTAACCTGTTGGTTGGTAGCTTAATTAGCATCCACTTCTGCATCTACGCGCATGTGTAAGCTATTACCTCTGCAACACGCATATGCATGCCTGGTTGGAATTAACATCACTTAATTCATACGTACCATTGTTTTTTTTACCCAGAATATTCATTTTATATCTTAAGGCTAAGCTGTGTATGCTCCTGTCTTACAGTAGGCTAATCCCAATACTGTGCCCATGTGTAGGAGTCATGGCTTGTCTCTGTATACTCTACACGTACATATGCTTAGGTGGAATTAATACTGGTTAATTCTTAAGACGAGTTTGGGTTTGACCAGAATTTTTTCGATCTTGATGCAGGAAGGGAAAGTGGCAAGCACCAGCTAGCAGCAGTGCATGGCCATGGTCACAATACGAACTTCATCAGACCAATTTAAACAGGGGACTGAACATTCAGCACTGCACCGGAATATTCACACGTTTCGCTGATCAGAGTCTGATTGGGCTTGATAGATAGCTGCAGAACCTTAGCGATTGCCTGCTGGATTGCCTTAGCGATCACACGTTTCCCTGGGATTGCCTGCTGGAAATGAATAAGTATATATGTTTGTCTGATGAGAAGGATTAGCGTCGATACAGTCTGTCTATGTAAGAGCATGTGTGCTCAGGCTGAACCTTAGCGATTCTGCATGTCATACTCTGCTGAAAGTTTGGATAAATTTCCAGATAGAGGCAGGCATGTTGCCTCCGTGCTGTCGTTCTTCAACAAGGCAAGGATACAAATTTTTAGATTTGAATGCATTCCAAGATTATTGCTATATGATTATGGCTGCGATGGATAGCTTTTTCCATAGCTAGCTCATGCACATAAACTTTGATAAATTCTTATTACACCCAGGCAGTTGTATACACCAATCAAGAAGCATTGGATGCTCACTGGTATTTATGTGAGACTCTGTTTTTTGGCTACCTTTGGCGTGCTGTGTTTGAGATTTTAGTTTGGTTATTATTACTTTTGGTGAGACGAATTCAGTCCTAGGTAAACGGCTTCCTGTAGTTAGTCTTTGTTAGTTAGGGCTCATTGTTTCCTATGTTTATTTTTATTTATGTTTTTGCAGGAAAGCGTTTCTTGTGTTTATTTACAAGCCTCCTGTAGTTAGTCAGTCTGTCCTCTGCTTTTATACTACTGTCATTAGTAATGCTGTTGACCCCCGCACTGTCTGCTCCTGAGCACCGTGAGGTACAAAGTCGCCGCGACCTTCAGGAGCGGCCGACGGAGAAGAGAGGCCGACGGAGAAGGCCGTTCTGAGAGGAAAGCCTTGTTTCTCTGCAATGCATGTACTAGCAGCTAGTTACGTCAGACTGTAACCTGTTTGTTCAGTTCATTAAACTGAAGCACCTCCTGATAAGTGCAGTGAAAGAATTCAAACCACTGAAACCGAAGACATGGAAGGAAATACCGGGGCTAGTCCGTCAGCGGAGGGAGGCCTGCCGGAGCTGAAGGTCATTCAGCCTTTTTTCATGGAATATCTCGGGTGGAAAGCCGTTTTCCTTGGCCTTCGTTGGATGAGAAAGGTTTGGTGTGGCGAGGTGAGTTTTGCTTGGCTGTTTTTGTTAATGGATGGAATATTGTTGTTTTGAACTGACTTTTGCTTCTCTCTGGGTAATGCAGCAGTAGAAGTTGACTTTTTGCATACGGAAACTAAGCAGGGGTAAACTGCTTCTTCTCAAGGATATTTTGTTCCTGTAAAACTATAGTGTTTGTTAGCTAGTCAGTGCTCTGCTTCTATAGTATTGTTTGTCATCAATCCACAAAGTCTGTTGCTTTCGCCGTGGGAAGTTTCTCCACGAGACAGCCACCCGAGAGCCCCTGTTTCTCTGCTATATGTCTCTACAATACTAGTTACATCAAGACTGTAACCTTTTAGTTCGAGCTACCACCTATCCCGTTTTTTCTTCGCTTGTTTTAGTATGATCACTGAGTGGACCTGAAGCTGAAAGCAGTCTCATCAGCAGTGAGAGAACAACTTCCTAACCGAAAAAAAAGTTTCTGAAGTCAAACCTAGCGCCCTTGCAATGATAAGTAGTCCAGTCTAAGGAGAAGTGCTGTGATAATAAAAAATACTAGCCAAAAAAATGGTTCCATTCGAATACTCTGCTGCGAGAAAGAGGTAGATCTTATTAATCAGAGACTGGCTGTTGGGGATATAACCCCAACACTTATATTACATTGGAGCGACTGGAACGAGGTGACTGAGGGCACCTAGTTCTCCATGCAGATGATGCAGCGGATGCCCTCCCCCTTGGCCATGAGGTCAAAGGCCTTGTTGATCTCCGAGAACGGTACGCTGTGCGTGATGAACTTCTCCACCTCCAGTTCCTGAGGATAATAGCAAGTTGTTAGCATGAGCATTGAGTTCTTCATGACGTCGCATTTCAATGTATGGTGACTTTGGAAATGGGGTGGCATCCAACATATCTCAAGTCGTCGCGAGCATTGATCAAGCTATGTCAAAACTGTTTACCTTCTTCATGTACATCTCCACAACATTGGGCAGATCAGTGCACGGCTTGAAGTTACCAAAGAAGGCGCCCTTTAGAGTTCTCTCGTTCCGGAAGTTCATTGGGTGGGTCTTGAATTCGGCGTCCTTGTGCGGCACACCGACCAGCACAGTGACACCCCAACCCTGTATACATATAAAAGATTTAATTTAATGATTCCATCTAAGAGAGAAGAGACGATGCAAATGATCAGATTTTAAGTGGGTGATTGATGTCTTGAAAAGTCATACATCATGAACACATTCAAATGCTTGTATCATGGCACTGATATTGCCGGTGCATTCAACACTGCGGTCAACTCCCCCGTTTGTCATCTCAGCGAGCACCTAAAGCATCATATCATAAAGATGTTATGGTCGTGAAGCATAACGAATACTACTTCGCCTAATGTGAAGAAACAAACCTCTTGAACTGGCTTGTTGTGGTCTTTCGGGTTCACAAATTCTGTGCAACCAAATTTTCTAGCTGAACATTGACAAATTAGAAACATTAGTAATAACTTCTCAGAACAACAAAATAAGCTCATGATTTTCTGGCTAAGTTGTATGTTATATTTACCTTCTTAAAATCTGTTGGCGTTCAGGTCAACACCAATGATCCTTGATGCACCTGCAATCCTTGCACCTTCTGCAGCCTAAATAAACCATACAAATGTGAAGGGCAAATAGATACATACCGATAGCAATTGTAGGACAATCTAGAGAAGAGTTAGGAAACTTACAGCAAGGTCAACTGCTCCTAGCCCAAATATCGCCACTGTCGAATCCTTGGGCGGTTTTGCAACATTAATGGATGCACCGAGACCTATAAAAAAATGACGACTCAGCATCACAAGATAAGATGTTGCCATAACAAGCATACTACGACAACAACAAGTCAACTTACCAGTGGAAATACCACAGCTAAGAACACAAACTTTATCAAGGGGATCCTCAGGGTTGATCTTGGCAACACAACCAACATGCATGACAGTATACTCACTGAAGGTGGAAGTCCCTACGAAATGGTAAATCGGCTTCCCATCAATAGAGAAGCGGGACTTGCCATCGCCGATCATCACACCTCTGTCATTGTTGATCCTGAGCAGATCACACATGTTGCACTCTAGAGACTTGCAGTGTGGGCATTCCTTACACTCCCCAGTGAACACATGGAGGACATGATCACCAGGGGCAACCTCAGTCACACCCTCTCCAACACACTCCACTATGCTGTTGACATTAGGTAGTTCAGGGACGACCAACAGATAATTTGGCTAGAAAAACTATATAAAAGGAAATAACTTCAAATTCATGCAACATGGTCTTATGATTGATTGCTTCACATGCTTTGTCTTTAGGATCACATTAACCTATTGTACTACATTGACATATGCTTTCTCAACAAACAATTAGCACAACTGAAAGTAAGTACATCAAAGAAGGTAGGTAGTTCAAAAAGCATACCCTCCAGCTTCGTGACCGAAGACCCGAGGGAACACGGGAGTCTTTCCCTAACCATCAGAAGCCACAGAGGGACAAGTAAATGAAAATTTTGGCGTGCGATGTAATTTACTTGACGGGAAGCAAGTGGCATGCATACCTTGGCCTCCCAGTAGTAAACATCTGTGTGGCAGAGAGAGGTGAAGAGGATCTTGACGCGCACCTCCATGGCCAGCGGCGGTGCCACCTCCACCTCCTCCATCGACAGTGGCTTCCCAGCCTCCCATGCCACCGCCGCTGCAACCATGGATCCAATGGAAGGTCATCAAACTGGGACGCAGAGTATCTACTCGCGAGCTCATATGCTCCTAGAGAATCAGTAAATGCAAAAAAATAGAAAAAATCAAAACATTCTGAATTTTTTTGTGGCAAACTGGAGTGCATTTCGTCACAAAATCACATTGGTGGAAGGCGTGACAAAATAAACAAAATCGATGCTTTGAAAATGGTACTTCGAATGCAGTTTTTTTCACAACTTTCACCAATGTGATTTCGTGATGAAACTTCGCATGCACTTCAAAGATTCCTTACCATTTGTCACAAAATAAGGAAGCAATATTTTTTTTTCTGATTTTACTGTTCACACCATGAACATTTGACTTCGAGTTGAGAAAGGTACTTCCGATCAAACTGCAATTTCCGATGATACCATAAGGGGTAAAACATAAATTTTCCCTAAAGATTAGGATGTGGCTAGATCTCAAATGACATCAGCTGACATCAGCCTATGACATTTTCTTCTTATTATTTTTTCTTTTCTTACATGGGCGGCCTATGGAGGATGTGTTGTTGTAGTTACGCGCGGACGACATACGCGCAACGGTAGTGGCGCATGTACGGCGAACATGCTATTGCACTAGATGTGCGTGCGTGCAACTATACTTGCACGTAGCGACTCGTTTTCCTTTCCTCCCTGGCGGCAGGAACCCTAGCCGCCGCCAGGAGAGGCTAATCTTTCCAGCGCCGTTATCCGGCGGCTCCCCTCCACTGATGACCTCGGTCATCGGTGGTGAGGGGGTCGCCGGATCCACGTGTGTGGATTGTTTTTAGTCTCTCGTAGTCTAGTTTTTTAGGCTGTTCATCGCCATGGCTTCGGCGGTAACGATGACGGCGCTGAATAAAGATTTTTCGGATCCTTCCTTGACGAGGCTATCAGTCCTATCGTTGGGGATGGATTTGGAAACCAGTCTGTTCAAGCAAGGATGGCGTGGCGACGGCGGCATCCTCGTGGTGGACCTGTGTCCTTGGGCTCCGCCGTTGCGGCGACGTTTCCTCCAGCGTCGGCGCGGAGCTTGGGAGGTAGTCCAGGAGCGGATGCAGATTGTGGTCTGCGTCGACGACATCTGGAAGACGGAACGTGTGCTGGGTTCGTGGATGACAGGTATGGTTTCCTCCTTCGGCGTCCAAGTCGTGGTAGGGTGCCAGATCTGGAGTTCGATGGCGTGTCTGGGGTGTTGCCCCGGTCTGATTCGTTCAACGGTAATGGCTTCACTTTTGATGAGCCACCTTGGAGGTCCGCAAAGCTGTATATCAGCGATGGAGCCGCGTCGAGCTCGGGTGAGGAGGTGATTCGTCATTCTTTTCTTTGGTGGCTGCTGTGGTGGTGCCGAAGACAGGTGACGGACGTTGGTGTCAAACTCAAAGATGTTCTTCTATGTTTTCAGTTTTGTCATGTCGGTCTTTATATGACTTATACTTTGATCTTTATGATATGAATGAGACACATATTACCAATCAAAAAAAACTATACTTGCACGTGGATGGTGGATGTGCAGTTGTGCATGTGCAAACGTGCAATTACACTAGGCCAGGCCAGTGGGCATGTAACTTTAGTTGCGCACGGGCAGCACATGTGTAACGACGCTAGGCCGGTGGCCATGTAACCATAGTTGTATGTGACCGGCCGTGCGCGCAATTCTCTGCCGGTGAGCATGAAATTGATTGATTGTTTTTTTTAACACAGTACAGATGCAAGTGCTCATATACATGCGCATACGCTCATCCTTATGAACGCACACACGCACACCCTACTCCTATGAGCACCTCCGAGAGACTGAGCCGGCATATCATCTTGAAATTTACGAAGTCACCAAAGGCACCTCGTCGTCGACGGGAACGTCTCCTCCCACTGAATGCGCATCGCCGAAAATCCTGAAATAAATCCAGGAATAAATGCGAGCACCAGGACTTGAACCCTGGTGGACTAGGGATACCACAGTCCCTCTAACCACAGGTTGGTTCGCTTGATTGATTGATTGTTGTTTTTATTATTATTACGTGAATCTGTACCATGAAAAAAATGAAAAATGAAAAAAATTGTATAAATCACTTGCACACATCAGACGGTTTAGGAGTTGATTGAGAAAGCAACTCTCAGCCGGTGAGCATGAAACTGATTATTATTATTACTACTACTACTACGTGAAAAATGTACCATGGAAAGAAGGAAAAGGGAAAAAGGAAAAAAATCTGCATAAATGACTCACACACGTCAGACGGTTTAGGAGTTGATTTAGATTAATATCCAAAATTTCACAACCAACGTAAATAAAAAATTTATATATAGATCTAACTTCTCAAATCTATGAAATTGTAGTATGAAAACCTATTTCTTCTTCGTTACATCATTGCCAGTAGCAAGTAGTAGATTTAGTCTAGCAACTTCACTTCATCTTTTGGACTGAACGAGAGGAATCTTCTCGATCGGAGTATATGAGCTGTAACCTTCTCAATTGTTTTATGAATTATAATATAAACATGAAGGTACATAAACTGAATATAGCTAGTCCTTTGCCATACACATGATACAATTGTGGCGTGTTGTGTTGTTACCAAGCGTACAGGAATTTCACTATTCTGTGCTCCATAGGGTGAAAATTATAGCAACTGGCTCAGTCATGTGAACACGGTTATGCTCTAGATAATCAATCAGATACAACATAATAAAAGTTGAAATATATATTCTTCTTGCAAGGCAAGTCAAACAAAAGGATAAAATGCCGAAGCCTCTAGTCTTTACTTGTATTTGTGAATAGAACTACTCCTGCCATTCTTTTAAGACATGGTTTGTCCCCAGCTTTGATCATTGATAGTACATTCGGCGGTATCCAAGACAGGTTGTACGCCAATTAATATGGAATCTTTCTAGATGATAGGGTTAGTATAATCTTGGGTTAGGAGATGAATTAGTGCTAGCTAATTTGGAGTTGGCATTACATGGATATGAGGGCTGTCCGCGACCCGGTGTGTGTTTGGCTTGCATGCCATACGTGGTACTAATTTGAGTCCGGTTTGTAGTAGTGCTTGGTTCTGTACGTGGATTAGTAGCAGCATGTGTCAGGGTTGTATTAGAATTGTTGTACGAGTAGGTTTGTGTTGGTCATGCATATCTGCATAAACAACTGCGTAAGAGTGTACCGTGAGTTGAGAAAAAAAAAAAGAAAGGTGTGCACCATATTCCCTTGGCTTTAAGTTTTTGAGCGAGCGTGTTGGTTATACTTTGATGTGATCGATCCTTGGGTGAAGGCGAACAGATACAATTCCGTTGTATTAATATATTGGTTTGTCTTAACAGGATAAGCTAGAGCATATACTTGCTGGCCTTCACATGCATCCATGGGGTTGGAATAACTCCTAGACACACTGTATTATTTAAACAGTGTAATACGTCCGAACTACCATGTATATTATCTTGGATGATCACTCCTTCTAGGATTTAACAGCGGGTCCAGATCTTATTCTAAATTCTATTAATTGTGAAATTTATGTTACACCAAATCCGAACCATTTTCTGCATAGGGTAACATTGACCTACAAAGTTTCTAAGTTCATATGTATTCTTGTTTGGGAGAAACAAAAAAGAGAAATTTCCTTATAGAAGTAGCACAGACCTTGACCTGAAAGTTGATGCTCCAGATAAGGTGGTGCATGCTCAAAAAAATACACTCTCCTAGCTTTATGGTCCGTCAAACAGCTTGATAATTTATTTTTGAAGTCTGACATTGTCAAACTTTCTGGCATGTTCACGTGATAACTTCCGCAAAAAATAAATAAAAGCAGCTGTTACTAGTGGCACATTATTCCTGTCTATATGCCCCACTTGCATACGGTCCAAAACAACAATATCGCAATAGTACATCGGTACCCTCCTACCTCGAAAGGACAAGCAACCAAACAATACAAGAAATTGACGAGCCTCCATGCGGGTCTTGGCTCCTGGACCCTATAAATACCACCCCTACTCGAGACATGTCTCTCAATCCGCACAAGAGAAACACAGATTCAAGTACAGCTTGTCTTCTCTTTGGGAGCGAACAATCCTAGCCATGGCTGATCCTAGACTTGCCCTACCCTCCCTCTTTGTCTTCATTCTGATACTAGCCATGGCCGATCCCTTCTTTGCATGTCCCACCACTCGTTGTGAAAGTGAGATAAAAATGCAGTTCTACTTGCACCAGGTGGTGTCCGGACCAACCCACAACCAAGAAGTTGTGTTTAAGTCTACTCCCCCTATAGAGTTTGGTAGGACGGTTGCTTTTGATTATACTCTACTTGATGCACCTGCACCGGACGCCAAAATTATTGGTCGTGCCAAAGGAACCCATGTCCAGGCTGACCAAGTCAATGCTGGAGATTTCTCCCATTTCAGTATGATATTCCAGCAGGGAAGGTACGTAATATATTTGTTTTAACTCACTAGGTAATATCTATGTTACTTACCATATTTTTGCACATGGATTAAAGTTTTAATTTGACTCAGCTCAGATGCACTGATTGAAATGTTTGGTGCTACCGATTGTCTAACTTTCCATTGATTCATGAAATAGGTTTGCTGGTTCAACATTTCAAGTGATGGGGATGACTCCTCCAAATGGAGTTTGGGCAATTGTTGGCGGGACCAATGAACTAGCGATGGCACAAGGTACCATCCAGTTTGCAATTGTCAAAGGGACTCCAAACGTGGAGAGCTATAGAGAACTTAATATTACTGCCTTCATCCCAGCAGCTGTAAGTGTTTTGTATATGCTCCTTGATTATTATAGTTTTTTCAATACATGGTATGCTAATGTTGCTCATATTGTTTTTGTTTATCCATTATATGCAGGGCATTGCAACTGGTAGCTTCGTCCAATACTTTGACATCTAAACTGCTTTGACGCACAAAATATTGTCTTGTAACTATGTAATAAGTTATTTCATGGAGTCGGCGTTGTTTTACATTTAAAATAACACGTGGATTTAAAGCATATAGGATAATCCAGTATTCATATGCTCCACGTTTGTTGTGTGTACGAAATGTATTGTACTCAATTGTATGTTTAATTCAGTTCTTATCTTAAATATATGTAAAAAACAAAAAGGTTGTTTGAATTGTGCATTCCTAAACTGCAGAATGATGTTTCCTTGATTATATTGTATTATATTACATATTATAATTTATTTATAGGCAATTCTGTAGTGCTGCTTTGACATGTACGGATTATCATGAACCTTGTATGTAATAGCTTCACAGGTTCAATACATTCCACTACTAGAAGAAGACATATATCTAGTGTAGTCCCTTGATATCGAAAAACTGATTGTTGCTGGTAAAATAACATATGTCATGAACGCTGACTATTATATTGGAGACTATTGCATAATGGGAACAACATTGTTCAAGTAATTATGTGCAAATCACATGACTGGATCGAAAGAGAATGAGACATCATAAGGACATAAACAAATTTCTACTTCTTCCTCAATCCTCTGATGTCCTTTTGAGCCATGCAAGACTCATAGTTGCTTTTCGGGAAAATACTTATTCTTGCTCTTCCTGATCTAAGCAACCGAATGCATCATGATATATTTGTCAACACAGAGTCACGACTATACATCAGGTTGTTGACACCAGATTTTGGCACTATACAAAAAGCAATTAAGATGGCCTCAAATGAAAAGGTGTTCAACCTGAATTTTTTTTGCATTGCCGAATGAAACAACTTTGATGTTTAGGCCATCGCTGTCAAACCTCATCTTAAGGGCCGAAATTGTACTCGAAGTGCCAGAATTTAACATCATGAGTGCTGTTTGGCCGATTACGCCTCCAAGACGACCTTGGATGAATTAGTTCTCTACATGGATTGTCTTTGTCTCGTCAAGGCGATCGATTTTGATATAAAACTTATCTCAATCCGAGTTTGTATGCAAAAGTTAGAGACAACACACTGCGGACCGACCCTGACTGAAAAAATGGCGCGAGGTACCAGACAACCGCCTAGATGATGTCTGATGGGTCGTGCGAGATATTCGGCCCTCAATACGGCCTTGAATGGAAAAACTTACAACACGGAAAAGTTTCGGCTCGTCGAGACGAACGATTTTGATATAAAATCGTCTCAATCGGAGGTCATATGCAAATTTTGCGGCCCGCACAAGGAGCAAGACAGAAGTTTGGGCCAGATCCAGGTTGAATCCGAGTTAGACTAGAATTCGGACTATAGACGTGAATTGATGTAATTTTCTTATAAGGAAAGCCTAGATGAATCCTTTACTTGTACGGGGAGTCCAGCCGCCTCTTATATATATTGGAGGTGACGGCCGATGGAAACAACACCAATCGAACAATCAATCTACTACTTTTTCGTGTTCATCTACTTTTTATCCCTCTCCCTTGTATATTCTTCTGGTTCTTTGTCGTTCTTCAAGATTGGAGGGTAGAGAATCCACGAGGTCCTAGGGGTGGTCAGGCCGACCTATGGCAGCCCATAGCCACCGCACACCCTGACGGGGTCCCTCCCGGGCGTGTAGGGTTTCGGGTCTACAAAAACGCCAGCCGGATTGCTTGCGTACCGCGCTTCCAGGCGGGTCTCCTTCGACGTGAGCTGTGGTGCATCACCCCTGGCGTCGAGGGTACATGGTGACGTGTTCGTGTGCGAACACACTTTTTGGCGACTCCGCTGGGGGCGAAGCTTTGAATGGTCTTCAGCCCGTTCTTACTACGAAGAGATCATCATCTAGGGTTTGCAATCTACAAAGGTAATATGAATACCCAACTCACCTATGTAGATACAAATAATTCAGATGTTGTTGCGAGATTGCTTAATTAGCATAACATATCGGCTAGCCCTAATTTTGTCAATTATGCATCTAGTTATGTGCAACAACCGACACAAAGTAATCTCCATGCTTCGACTTAAAATTTTAGCAACATGCAACATATGTATCCCAACCCTCATGCATCGGCAACCCCACAAATTTATATGCCGATGAACAACATGATGAGTTCGGTTAATCAAGTTGAAACACCCAATGTAGGAACTTTCAATAGCATGCAACAAAGTGTTTCACCTTTTTATTCATCGGCAACTAATTTGCAACATGGTAATCCGAACATGTCGGTGGATAGGGGAATTGGCCATGCTTCTACTATTTATTTGACCAATTACCCTCAAACATCATATGCTACACCTCATGCTACTAATTTTTCAACACCATATGCAACTGTAGATGATCATAATTCGGCTCCGCACCTTCATGCTCATGGCCGAATAAGTGAAAATTCCACTAGCGAACATGTGCCTTCACCTAGTACCTAGCATATAATTTTGCCCCTGCGCAATTACAGAATTTCAGCAACATATCATTGCCGAAAGTGTCTAAAAGTATTGGGGGGGCAATCCGATGAAGACTGTGCTAAAATTGGGCGTAAAAAGCTTAAAGATAGCCTAGCTGCCATGTTTGCTGAATTTAGACAAGAACAAGTAGCCTTGCGAATCAAAGAAAGAAAGAATAGTGATTTGGATAACAAATGTAATTCGGTTATTGAAAAACCGATAGTGCATGTGCCGAATCTATTTAAGAAAAAGAAGATGACAAGGCGTTAGAGAGTTATCCAAAAGTGGAGCAATCTATTGTTCATATCACACAACCATCATGCTCTCCCAACATATTTGAAGAGGTATGTCTAGCAAGTGATTTACCTATTTTCCGATTTGGTCGCAACTTTATTGTTGATGCATCTATTAGAAAAATTCTCAAAAGCAATCTTGAAAGACCAATGAAGAAGGGTAATTTATTTGTTAACAATAAAATCGTTGTAAAGCATATCGGTCAACACATTGTGCCATTTAGAGAGACCGATAGTGACATTATTATTGCAGCCAAAGCTTTCCCCATTGCTTTATTTAAAGTACATATCTAAGTGGGTAGCTTTGCTTGTTTCATACTTGGCTTACACTTGGTCTCAATTGAGACCTATATGTTCTAATAATTTTGATTTCAGAAATTTAAAGCCAAGGTTAAATTCTGTTGAAAAAAACAATGCTAAAATAATATCTCATCTGAAGACATCGGAGATAGAGTGCAAAACACAATGCATAGCCGAATGGGCAGATGTCAAATCTAAACCATTCGATTGCTTACGTGTAAAGCCGATCTTACACCAAGATCGGCTAGAAAATAAAAAGTTTACCTTCAATTCAAGCATGTGTGATCAAATATTTGATTTGTTTCTGAAAAATAATTACATTAAAATTCTTGATCACCATGTCAAGCCTTCATTCCAAGGTCGAATGTATTGTAAGTTGCATGATTCGTCCAAGCATAATTTTGAGGATTGCAACATGTTTCGTCAAATAGTTAAATTGGCCATTGATAAAGGACGATTAAAATTTGTTGATACACCAAGGGATGACCAGTCTATTCCGATTGGTCCTAATGGCAAACGATTTTTGCATCGACTGCTTTAAGACGATCCATTTAAACAGGAAAAGGTAAAAACTGTGGATAATGGGATTTAGCTTTTAAGTAAGGAAGTTGTTCAAGAGCACAATGATAATACTCTTGAGGGCAAAGATTCCATCAAAGTTGCAATGAAGACGCTAAGTACTGGGGGAAAACAAGAAAATCCAAAGATCGATGCAAGCACAACAAAAAAAGTATAGGCCGAGGTAAGCACAAAGGTAAAAAGCCGAAAGTCACTTTCACATAGCTATTGGAAAAATATCAAACGAAGAGTGAAGAGAAAAGTGCTTATCGGCCAAGTAATTCAAAAGCATCAAGATCACCCCTTAGGCGCAAATTAGAGGATCGGTATTGGCAACATGAGAACTTCAATGCAACATGTTCATATCCTTATTTTGGGCCGCCAATGCCAATGCCGTGGATGCCTCCCTGTGCTCATGTAGACCCATATCCATCATGGGACATGTATGATACAAGGGAACATTCTCCATCTTATTTTAGGCCATCTCACCAATACTATGCTGCTCCAAGAAGGTTAATATTTTAACAATCACATGTCAAAGACCGTTCCAATCATAAGGAATCGGTCTGAAGCTCAAGGAAGAAGAAATTTGTGGTCAAGCAAGTTTACCGCGTTAAAAGAGATGGTCGTAAGAGTGCTACTTCAGATTTGATCTCAAATGAAAAAGGGCCAATTAAAGTTTCAATATTGGCTATTAAAGGCAATGAGGCAAGTCAATTAAGTACCGAAACTGAAGAGAAGAAGTTGAGAGTGCACAAGGTAAAACAAGAATTGCCATTGCTTCAAACAAAATCACAACCGGGGCGCCCACTCGGCTTATCGTATTGGCAAAAGAAGAAATTGCAGAAGCTAAGTGTACAAGAACTTGAAAAGAGTAATATGGCATGTGTCATTTGCTATTTCTTTGTTTTGCCAAGACAAGCTTCTGAGGAAATATGCTATCGAGTTTTAATTTTTATTGTTTGGAAAATTAAACCATGCCTTGAAGACAGGCTATATAGAGGAATAAGGCCAATAATTCTTTTGTCTTTGTCTTCTTCAAATATGACAGGGCCAACCAGTCTTTGAAGGAGACACATTACCAACCATGAAACGCTACTTTGGATCGCATATAGCTACACAGATTGTCCTCAGCAACTTGCAAACCCTTCTCGATTGTATTGTTTGTTAAAAAAACAGATACAACACATGCCTTGAAGACAAAATTGAGGCAACCGAATGCAAAAAGCGCCATGGTGTCCATTATTGGTGTACAATATATATCCAACCATTTTTAAAGGAGAACCTAACGACCCATGATTTTGTCAGTGGTTGGTAATAGTACATTCTGCCTGATCCATTTTTGTTTGTGTTTACATTGGTCTGTATGTTCATTGATCCATGTACCGTGCAGAGATTGACAGTCATAGCACCTGTGTCCATACGTCCCTTGTTTCCCTGTTGATATGTGAAGTCGAGTGGCTGCATATATGAGCATAATGGTTAGCTAGTATATGTGAGTTCATTAATATATAATAGCATGCATATGGACGCATACCTTTCATTTTATTTTGTTTCCCAGTCCGCTTTGCTGGAAGGTTATGGTAGAAATCTTTAATTGTGAAGCAGTTTGTACGCATGTTGGAGAACAAAAAATCAGCATTCTAAAATTGAAACATAAATTTTACAGTTTTTGGGTAATAACTTTTTTAGAAGCGATTATCTATTCAGGGGTGGAGTTGAGGTACTGGGAGGGGGGTGGAGGAGAACAATTTATCTTTTCAGATTAGATCGAGAACTCTTACAACAAGAATTTATAGTTAGTAATTAATCCATTGAAATAAAACCAGGAGATCATGCAATCCCGATTCCCCCGGTCATGCTGGCAGTGGGAGGTACATGCATGTGTCTTGACCTTGCTGCTGGCCGGGGTGTTTGCATGCGCCGTTCGAGGGAGTACCCCCACAATAACAAAGATAGCTTCATGGTGCTAAGCTCTCGTCAATATTCTTTTTAACCGGATTTTCTTTTCCGTTTATAGGGGGGCTTAAGATGTATACATGCATGAACATGTAAAGGAATTCTTGCGCGAAGGACTTGAATCATTTTACAAATATGCATTACATTTTCACACAAAAAATCTGATCAACATCTCTTAACACCTTTCTATAATTCCTTAGCAGCGCACTAACATCCCTACTAGATTGATCCTGGTTTCATTCTGTGTTGTGGGATGTTATTTTGGGAGAATGCTAGAGAACAAGCTATTGAGTGAAGAAGTTACCAGGACCTGTAGGAGCCTCTCCTACTATTTCCATTCAATTTTTTTTTTACTAGGACCTCTGTTTGGCATCATACGCACAGAACCCTTATTCATTCTAGCTGTTAATATCGGTATTACACCCACAACTACATTCACTAGACAGTTGACACTAATGATAACATGCACGATTGGTGCAAGTTCTCCGCCATCGTGAATCGCCAGCCCTAAGCGTGAATGCCAATCAACGGTCTCCACACTGCACAATCATCTACCTTGCATGACGATAACTTCATTGCTGCCAAGCAATCCGGAATTTCAGTATTTGTTCTTCATAGTGTGAACATTTGTATATGAAATGGTAGCAAGGCAACTCATATGAAGAAACTTCAATGAAATTATTGCAAGTGGCCCCTTCATGTCAATATATGCTAGAGACAATCAATCAGATAACAAAACAGAAGTATAACCCTTTGCGCTTCTTGCAAGGTGCGTCAAACAAAAGTAATAAAATGACTAAGCCTCTGGTCTTTACATATATTTTAGAAACAAACTACTTCAAGCATTCTTTAAGGGAGTCCTTGTCCCCATCTCTTTTTATTGGCATTATATTTAGTGGTATTCAAAGCAAGTGGCACTCCAATTAATATTGAATATTTCTAAATGATATGCTTCTGTCATAATAATACTTCTTTCGTTCCTAAATATAAGTCTTTTTAGAGATTCCACTAGAGACTACATAGGGAGCAAAATGAGTGAATCTACACTCTAAATTATGTCTATATACATCCATATATAGTTCGTAGTGAAACCTCTAGAAAGACTTATATTTAGAAACGGAGGGAGTATATAGGTTTGGCATGGGATAAACCAGAGCATATACTTGCTGGTCTTGGCCTGCATGCATGGAGTTCCAACAACTCCTAGACATACTGTATTATTTAAACACCGTAGCAGGTCCAAGCTACAGTATATTTTGTCATAGATGATCAACCCTTCTAGCGGTCAGGTCTTGTGGATAATGTATTATACGTTAGCTTTGTGTAGGAGCTGGCTGTATTCCCTGACCTTCGCTGCATATATTGTTTGGCTAGTTGCCCCTTGCTCTGGGTTACATGCAACTCCCCCCGTCCCCAGTGGCGAATCCAGGAAGGAAATGAAGGGTAGGCTCATAGTCAGTGTCGGGAAAACTAAACACCCTTTTAAATAAATAAAACATTATATCCTAATCATGTTGTCTAAATAAGCTAAAAGCTTCCCATATCACTACTAGAATCATGTGGTATTTACTTGATTTTTTGAAAAACATCCAATTTTGAACTAAAATTTGAATATGTATAACAGCCATTATCTCCTAAGCCTTTTGTCTAAATAAGCTAAAAAAATTCCAGCTTAATACCGGGAACATGTAGTATTTACTGAAAAAAATTGGGTTTTTATTTGAAAATTATAAAATTTGGAACTAAAATCTTGCTATGCCAATTTATATAACAAAAAAGTATCTGCCAAAACTGATGGCTATTGGGTGTTAACGGCTTGGCGTGTTTGGCGAAAAGGAAACATGTCGTGGTGACTGGCATAGTCACTACACATGGGTTGTGCGCTGAGGAGATAAGCTAATGGGCTGGACCGATGGAGTAAGATTAGTAGTAGTAAAAAAAGTTGACTTGTTGGAGGGCAGGCTTCAGCCTGTTGAAGCCTGCTCACTAGAATCGCCCCTGCCCGTCCCATAATATAAGATCGTTTTGCAAGCTGTTTTAGCTTCCAAAAATGTCTTATACTGTGGGACGAAGGGAGTACATTATACAAGCCGATGGAGGTCGTGCATACAATTTGATGATACATGAAAGTCAGTGTCCTGTGCTGGGATTTGGCTCCAACAAAATAGCCTGGATCGACGATAGCCTTCTCCTTCTAACCGAAATAGACTTAGGATCAATAGAGGTTCCAAAATTTAGACAATTTGGATTGACTAATTGCTTTATCTAGGACAAGCTATGTTTTTTTCTTATTGGAAAAAGGTCTTTAGTTTTCCCCATTTACCAGAGAATTCTGGGTCATACTCCCCATTCTAAATTAATTGATTGTCAAGATTTGACCTAAGTCAAACTGTATTATGTTTGATAAATCTATGCAAAAATATGCTAAGATCTACGATATCAAAGATAGATTTTACAAGATTAGTCTATAAGAACTAATTTTGTTGTACATGCTGATATATTTTTTCTATAAATTTGGTTAAACTTAAAAGTGTCTGACCAAGGGAAAACCTAGGACGCCAATTAATTTAGACCGGAGGGAGTAGCAAATATTATCATTCGATAACCAGGGAAGTACAACTACCAATTGTGAGTACCCCCTAATTTTTCACGTGTGGACACCACTGAATGGTTAGTAGCACCGTTACATGTGTTCCATCACAAGCCAAAATGCTATAGAGAAGGCAACTTCGCTGTGGTTGTGGGTGTCGCCGTCGGTTGAGATAGGGGGGCAGGGGTTGGAGGAATTAGATATCAAGAGCTCCTCATTTATATAAGATATACTCCTTCTGTTCATAAATATAAGTCCTTTTAGAGATTTCAATATAGACTACATACGGAACAAAATGGATAAAACTACACTCTTAAATATGTCTATATACATTCGTATGTAGTCCGTATTGAAATCTCTAAAAAGACTTATATTTAGGAACGAATGAAGCAGTTGCTAATTAATAAATTGAAATAAATCAGGAGCTCACGCAATCCCGACGCCCCGGTGGTGTTACTAGCGGGAGGCACGGGCATAGGCCTTGACCTTGCTGCTTTTGCCGAGCTACCGACTGAACGTTTACGTCGTGCTAGCTCCCATCAAGATTCAGTTCCACGGGATATATTTTCCTTTCAATTACAGAAGTGCACAACTATACGCTCCTTGCACGGCATGTCAAACAAAAGGAATAAAATGACTAAGCCTCTCGTCTTCACACATATTTTAGAAACGAACTACTCCAAGCAGTTTTATAAGGGAGTCCTTGTCTCCATCTTTTTCTATTGACATTATATTTGGCATATGTGTGGGAGCGTGGTGCAGGGTGGGGTGGGGGGGCGGGGGGGCCTTCTTTGTATTGATCCCTGGTCGGATTGTATGGAGCTCGGGCCAGAGAAGTGGTCGGATTATATGCGTTGCCAACGAGGGCTCGGACAGGACGCCGTTGAAGATGATGACCGGAGGAGCGGTCATGGGCCGTCATGAACAATCTGATATGAGGAAGAAGATAAACAGTTCGTGCGAAGGATAATCATCGGACGAGGAAGATCATGATCCGGCTGTCCATTTCCAAACCAAGGGCTCTCGCGAAATTGACTAACTGCAGTCCTTTTTCCAGGCAACATGTCAATAATCAGCCAGACCCCAGGGTGAATAAGAAAACCAATATGCACTATACTTATGCCTCCCGCAAGCTGTTTCAATGAAATCGATGATCTCTAAGCTAAGATATGAGCCCATTTTGGTCTTTTAATCAGCTGGAGACACCTCTCCATTTATACTCGACTCTTAAAAATATTCCATTAGATTCACTACATGCAACGTTTGGCTTCGACCTTGCCGATGCTAGTTGCTTCCTAGTTCCGGGTTACATATGACATTTCACACACCCAATGGAGGTCGGCGCGGTGATGGTTGGAGGTTTGAGGATAGCCCCCATGTCCTAATCGAACTAGTGATTTCATCAGTAGAGGTTGTAAAATTAAGACAACTTCGATTGACTTATTGCTTTGTGTAGAGCAAGCTATGTGGTTCCGCTCATATAAGAATGAGAGGCTCAAAAAGTCACTTTGGCGCACCGCTGCTGGAACACTATATTTTGAATAGTGCTAAAATGGTATTTAACAGTTTCAAAGTAATTCGAAAAAAATCAACATGTTCATATGGATGTATATTACACATGTGCAATTTTTTATGATGAAATAAGTAACCACATGAGTAGCACAAAAATGAAAAAAAATTCTTAATTTTGGAAAGCTAAACAGTGCATTTTTTTTTGCGATGAGAAGTGGATGTATTGTTCACTATTAGAAATCATCATTTTGTCATTTTTGTATAGCTCACTTGTTTACGTATTTCATCATTAAACTGTATACATGTGTACTATACATCCATATGATAAGAGCATATACTTGCTGGCCTCCACCTTCACCTGAATGGTTATGTACGTGGCCTCCACCTAAAGCCTGCCACTGCTTTGCTCTCACGGACCTAGGATCATTGGTGCAATTGATCATGGCATAGCCTTGGTGATTACTCTGAATTCTGCATGGGCATGCATGCATGGTCCTCAATGGAGATCGACACCTGCGAACTGCAACTGATCATTGCATCGATGGACATGCTGGCAAATCTGTGGCAGTATGGACCGGGCTGTGTTGGCTGCCCGGCTGCATGCACAGTGCCCGTGCCCATGCCAGTTCTTTTTTTTTGTTTGAAACGGAGGCAAAAGCTTTGCCTTATCGATTAATTAAGAAGAAGAGAATTGCCTGGTTAATTGTACATATAGTAGACACGGGCTGATGTAGACATAGATTGTACATATAGCACACATTGTGGCTGTTCTAGAAAAACAGTAGACACGGGCTGGTGTAGTGGCATCCGAGATGTAGATTCTGGTGTGTAGCGGAACTCAAGATATAAAATAGGGCAATGATTTGTACGAGTTTTCCACACCACATGCATGCATGTTAAGCCATGACAAATCGACGTCCTAGATATATACTTTGTACCAAACCTACAATATGACAAATGAGGTCAAGTCATTCACAAAGATTGTATTATTTGGACCAGAAGGACAAAGTTTAAATAAACTCATATCTTAAGTTCCCTTCAGTTTTATCTTCAGTTAGGCGGTCTTAGCTGTTTTTTAGCTGGTGAGAAGAGCATATTTTAACTGGATCTGACTCAGCATCCAGTGGCTCAGCAAACACACGGAACCCCAGCTATAAATTGCCAACTTCAATCTGTTCATTTCATCACCAAACACACCGAACCCCAGCTAGCTTGCTTAGCTTAAGCTCCCCACACACCCGATAGTCATGCCAGCTACAAACCCTTCCTACTACCAGAGTGGTGTTTGCCAAGACATCAAACAGAAGGAGCATCTCTTCCACATATATATGAACCAGACATTTGATGGTCCAGGTGATACCAACGCCAACCAACACACTGTTGTCGATCCAGGCCAACCTTTTCGGTTTGGTCACACCATTGCAAACGACTGGACCATACGTGATGGTCCAGCTGCCAATGCAAACCTTGTCGCACGTGCTCGTGGCATGCACATGGGTGCAGGCAAAGTCGACGAGAACTGGTTATTCTGTCACAATATATTGTTCACTGACACCAGGTTGGTTTCCCACCTTTTAGAGTTGTTACGGTCTCAATTAATGATACTGCAGCTATGTATATCTTTTGTGCTAAAATTTCATGATCCTGACTTCACTTATTAGGTTTAAGGGTTCTAGCCTTAAGGTTCTTGGAGACTTTGTAGGCAACAATAGTGAATGGGCAATTGTAGGTGGCAGTGGAGAGTTTGCGTATGCACAAGGTGTTGTGGTCGCCAAAGTAATCCAAACTGTACCACCTACTCCTGGGCGTACTTGGGAGCTTCGTATCAGTGGTAAAGTGGTAAGATACATTTACCACTAATTAGTTTCCTATATTATGTCCGCTTATATTGTTAAAAATAGCATCTCACCTAATGACTTGGATTTACACAAATATAATTTTTTATGATATTCTATGTCGCTTGATCACCTATACCCAGATCCCAGTGACAAAGATGGGACCTTGGGGTGGGGATGGAGGGACATCCTTTGACATCACGGAGATGCCTCGTTCTCTTCAAACTGTGACAATTAGATGTGGGGATGTCATTAATTCGGTTATGTTTTCCTATACCAGTATTAGAATCGTGTTTTCACTACTAGAATCGCGTTTTGTCCCGAGTTCCAATTCTTCGCCGAGTTCATTCTATCGGGCACTCGGCGAATTTCTATACGCTGAGTTTGATCCTAAATTGAACATGACGGTAATTCGTAACTCGGCAGAGCAGTTTCGTTTGTCAGGTTCTGACGAAAAACGACTCGGCGAACAAAAAAAAACCCGGCGAACAAAATAGTTCGCCGAGTTTCCGACAGAAACAACTCGGCGAACACTGACATGTGGGCCGCGTCTGGCAGCAATGGACGGAGCCGTGACGGCGGCCTTCGTTTGCTGGGTTTTGACTCACGGCAAGTCGACAAACATTTTCCTATTTTCATTTTCTTAATTGGAATGCCAGGGGTCATGTATTTGCAGGAGTTCCCGATAGAAAGAACTCGGCGAACTTATGACCCTGGACTTGTTTTTAGTCCCACCTCGCTAGTTGAGGAGTCATGCTTGTGATCTGTGTTGGGTTTTTCGTGAAGAGAAACGGGTGATGCAGCACAATGCGGGTAAGTATTTACCTTAGTTAAGAACCAAGGTTTATCGAACCAATAGGAATATCAATCAACAACCGTCTTCAGCGGCTTCACACAAAAGAGCAAACACTTGCACCCAACGCGGCCAGAGGGTTGTCAATCCCCTTGGTGTCGTTATTTGCAAGTAAGTGAAGTGTGTAGATGATAGTAGATAATTATAAATTGCAAAATAAAATAAAATATAAATAATGGCAGCAAGATATTGGAAGCGTTTGTAAACTTATAAGTGAATAGACCCGGGGGTCATAGTTTTTCCTAGTGGCATCTCTCATGTAGTAGGCATACGGTGGGTAAACAAATTACTGTTGAACAATTGATAGAAAAGCGCATGGTTATGCAATCTTTATTCACGACAATGATCATGTATATATAGGCATCACGTCCATAAGCAAATAGGCCGACTCCTGCCTGCACCTATTACTATTACTCCACCCATCGACCGCTATCCAGCATGCATCTAGAGTATTATGTAAAACAGAGTAATGCTTGGAGAACGATAACATGATGTAGACAAAGAGAATTCAATTAATATGAACTAACCCCATCGTTTTATCCTTAGTGGCAACAATACAAAGATGTGTCTTGTCCCTTTCTGTCACTGGGATATAGAGCACCGCCAGATTGAACCCACTACAACTCACCCCCCTCACTAAAAAAATATCAATATAGATGGCCAAACTATTTCAATAGATCAGAGAGATTTACGAAGCTATAATGATCATGCAAATAAGAATCATAATATTCAGAGATGACTCAAATACTTTTCATGAATAATCTGAACATAAAGTCATAATTCATTGGATCCCAACAAACACACCACACAAAAGAATTACATCGGATAGATTAAAGCGAAGATGTGATGATCATTGTATTGAAGATCAAGAGAGAGAGAGAGAGATAGCCATTTAGGTACTAAATACGGACCCGTAGGTCTATGGTGAACTACTCACACATCATCATGGAGGCAGCAAGGATGATGTAGAGCCCCTCCGTGATCGATTCCCCCTCCGGCAGATCAGCGGAAAAGGTCGCCATATGGGCACGCGGCGGAACAGAGACTTGCGGCGGCGGAAAAAGTGTTTCAGGAGCTCCCCTAGGGTTTTTAGAATATTTGGGGATTTATAGGCCAGATAGGGGCACCAGAGGGCGGCCGAGAGGGCCACGAGGCAACAGGGTGCGGCCTGGGCCCCCGGCGCGCCCTGTTCCCTTGTGCCTCCCTCGCGCGGCCTCTCGTCTCCTTCCGAAGATTTCAGGTCTTCTTTTGGTCTAAAAAAATCATATTAAAGTTTCGTGGCAATTGGATTTCGTTTGGTATGGTAAACCTGAAAAGCAAAAAACATACAGAAAACAGCAACCGGCACATGGCACTAGGATAATAGGTTAGTACTCAAAACTAATATTAATTGGTAAATAAACACCCAAAAAGTATACTAGAATGATACTATAATAGCATGGAACAATCAAAAATTATAGATACGTTGGAGACGTATCAAGGAGCGACGGGACCATGTTAAATTGCCGCATCATCCAGAAGCAGTAAGCTACGTTCATCATTGCACCCTTTGTGGAAGATATGACTGTCCCTATGAAGCTTCTCTGCCTAACATAAGCTGATCTGATATGCTTATGACAGATATGTTTCATAGCGACACTTTCTATCTTCACAAAGGGAGCATTGCTGACCGCTTGGCTCTTTTTTGATACTGTCCGTCTCGGTCGCTCTTGTTTTATCGGACTGCTTCGATCCATACTGTCCGATTAGGTCGCTATTCGTTGGTCTATATACTGCCTGTGTCTCGGTCGCTCTCTTGTTTTATCGGGTTGTCCACCCGATGGTTTGAGTGGGGTTTGTGGCACCCACTGGGATCTCAACTACATGCAGCGCGCATATCAACGCTTAACTCACAACTAGGATTACAGCTACGTACATACGAAACCAGGCGTAACCGGTCAAGTTAACTGACGACGCCCCTCTTTTTTGACTCATTTCATTAAGCTCCGTCGGTCCATACTGCCTGTCTCGGTCGCTCTTGTTTTATCCGTCACATCATTTCATTAAGCTAGCTCCGCGGTGCTCGGCTCTTTTTTGAATCATTGCATGCATTAAGCTTTGTCGGTCCATACAGCTCGTCTTGGTCGCTCTTGTTTCACCGGGCCGTCTACCCGATGGTTTGAGCGGGGTTTGTGGCAACCACACTGGGATCTCAACTACATGCAAAATGCGCATATCAATGCTTAGCTCTTTTTAATCATTGCATTAAGCTTCGTCGGTCTATATTGCCCGTCTCGGTCGCTCTTGTTTTATCGGACTGCTTCGATCCATACTGCCTTACTATTCGGTCGCTCTTCATTGGTCTATATACTGCCCGTGTCTCGATCGCTCTTGTTTTATCGGGTTGTGTCCACCGGCCGCCCGTATGTGCATGCATATGCATGGGCAGATTGATGGTTTTTGTTCTACAAATAAAAATATACGTATATGGCGATCGAGTTTCGTTATAAGGGAAAAAACCTAATAGCTAGCGAGGCCAGTGGTGACGTGTACGTGAGAAAGTCCTGGTGTCACTATGTTGCCGAGTGCCCGAAGGAATGAGCTCGGCAAATACCAGCCTACGACGCAAAGCTATAGTATTTTGGTTTAGTCCCACCTCGCAGTGCGAGCAGCGACTCGACCAGCTTAAATAGCCGCGCTGTTCATAAGTTGTAAGCTTCAGTCATCAGTTGGATATATATGCAGACTGTGATTATGTATCTTCTTTGGTTTTATATGTAGAGATTCTTCTGCGTACAAACGCAGAGAAGATTCACAATGACAGTCCATATACCTTTGATGACTGAGATATTCTTTTTTTTTCTCATTATCATGATCTTTTTTTCTCATTATCATAATGTAAATGTGTATAATTAATTAAGAGGGGATGTGTGAAAACCAATGATCGATCATAGAACAGAGCGATAGAAGATACGATGAGTTTTTTCCATGCATGCATGCAAGCATGTAAATGTAAATGTGCTCTATAATTAAGAGGATGTGTGAAAACAAATGATGATGATTGTGTAGTGGAGAGAAAAGAGAGAAGAAACGATGACTTTCGAATTTGGGGTCAGTCGATTTTTGGTTGAAGCAACAGCCGGGAGGAAGAACTCGCCGACCGGAGAGGGGAGGAAGATGACAGGCTACCGGCCCCATCATCTATCTTAGGGTGGGGGTGGGGGAGGCAGCAGGGCGGTTGTGGCGGGGGGGGGGGGGGGGCACGGCAATTGGTGAAGGGTTTGCCGGAGAAAAAACCGGCAAGCTAGAGGCCACGGCCTAGAGGGGATGGCCGGGGTATAGTAGGCGGTAGCACGGCAGTGGGAGGAGGTTCCGGGGAGGGCCGGGCGGCGAGGTTGCTACCGCCGGCCGCGGGCGGTGGACGACGGTTTGGCTGGTGGTAAGTGAGGCAACTGGAAGAAGATGCGTCGGGAGGTTGAAGATGACTTGGCAGTCGTTAGATCGAAGAACTAGGGTGTGGAGAGTCGACTCAAAGTGGGAATTCAGTCGATTGGCACCTAGCTAGCCAGCCCACATACCAACATAGAAATCATTGCATATATATATATACATGCATAAAAATAAAAAAATAAAAATGCATGTCAAATAATTAACTAGCTAGCTCCTAGTAGTGAGCTAGCAACAACCAAAATATATAGAAAAGTAAGTCCAAATTGTACAGCACACACCATGGTTCCACAACGACGATCAGACCCTCAAACTTAGCTAGCTTAATTAGTTATAATTAATTAAACTACGATATACATATATAAAAGAGTAGCTAGCTCTCGAACTTCTTCTTCTTCGATGACCCCTCCGGGCCATTGTCCGGGCGACGACGCTTGCTGCTGAACGCCGGCTGGTCGTCGTCGTCGTCATCCTCCTCCTCGTCGGCCTCCTCCTCCTCATCATCATCATCCTCGTCCTCGTTCCCGCCGTGCTCCTTGGACTCCGCCTCCTCATCCTCGTCGTCATCGTCCTCCGGCGGGGGCGGCGGCCCTTCCATGAGGAGGATGAACTCAGAGTCGTCGGAAGTGAGGAGGTCGGGGGGCATCCTTGGCCCGCCCTCCTCGATAACGAGCTCCGACGGGCTCTCCTCCCTGGAGGTCTCGACATATCACTACTAGGAGAAAGCCTATTAGTAGCGCTGGAATTACCCATACCAGTAGCGCTGGTGGTAGCGCTACTGCTAAGGCGCTACAACTAAGTTGTAGCAGTAGCGCTGGAAAACCAGCGCTACTGGTAAGTACGGTTATCAGTAGCGCTGGAAAACAACAAGCGTTGCTGCTAAACCAGCGCTGCCGCTAGGCGCCTACCAGCGCTACTGCTAATATTCCTGCTTTCACAGATTTAATTCCCCTCTACGTATTTATGCATGCTCTATACAGTATTTTCATCATATCATAATTATTGTGCCAGCAACAACATTTAGATTAAAGTGGATGGATGCAAGTTATCATGTTGAATTAGAGGAAAATATTACGTTGCAACGTCATATTTTCCTCTAATTCAACATGATAACTTGCATCCATCCACTTTAATCAAATATATGTCATATAACTCATCATCATCTTATCTAACAACTCATCATCATCTTAATCATACCAAGTTAAAATATCATAAAACAAAAAAACATAATAATAATAATCATCCTAATCGATCATGCAAGTTAATATGAATCAGAAAAACTTCCCTCTCATAGGACCTAGTCCTCCCTCCTAGGTAAAATGACATAAAACAGAATAACACCTATGTCTCCATGATGAAGCAAAGAGATCCAACGGTCTCCAACTTGTGGCTTGCGATCCTTCTTTATTTCTCCCCATGCTTCAATTTGGAGACGTCTTGGTGGTTTGCGCTCAGTCGAGTATGGAAAAGAGAACTCGGGCCTCATAGGGCTTTTAATTGTCATAGAACCTTCGCCTTGCATCAACTGAGGCACAACATCATTTGGCAGTTTCTGTTGAAGAACATAATAATAGCCTAGTTAGCAATGTATTCAACACCATTTACGCAATAGTAGTGTACTTAATTAGCAACTCTTACCAAGATATTTCAGCGAATGTCATCCGGCCTCAACCTATGCACTAGTGGCATGTAAAATGTATAATTTGGGCCAGTTCCCAAATTATACGGGAAGTTGTCCCTACCAACCAGGACACCAATAACAAAGTTGATAAGAACATCCTTCTCCTCCCAAGTTAGATGTGATCCATAAGTGTAGTGTGTCTTGTCAATTATTTTCCGTGTTTCACTCGAAGAAACGAAATAAGCTGTAAATTATAAATTAACAAATTTAGTATGGATGAACACCAACTATTTTTAAATATAGAATGCAAATTACTTGACAAATATGGTTGACAAACTCACATGGAGGTAAAACTGGAAGCCTATCGACATCCACCCAAATGTCGATATTACCTTCAATATGATCTTCAGGACGAAGATCGAAGGTTATTTCCATATCCTCCTGAAGTCCATATGCCTTGGCTAGAGCTTCCGAATTTGAGCACCCTAATTCTGTGTTATTAACTGCATTCATTACTTTGACCAGAAATGTGTGACCATGTTTAGTCCTTAGGTTAGCTCTCCTTGTCTCGAAACTCTCGTGGTCTTCGAAACCGAGCCTCTCCAAGAAATACCGTCTTACATGACAGGGGATGAACTAGTCGAATTATATAAAACAGAAATTACGCGTTGAAGCAAAGAAACAGAAGTCATACTTAATTACGAAAAAACACTTGTCATCGTTGCGTACCGTAGAAACATCGAAGGTCTCGTCAAGCTTGATGGTGAAGAACCTGTCGTCTCGCAGATGAGGCTGGTCGCAAAGACCCTTATCTTCACCGCAGAGTTCACACGCTTGGATCCTATCGTCGTCATTAGACGACGACATTTCCTGTGTTCATGATTCAAAAATTACGGCATGACCATTGCTAATGTAAGACATATTGAGCGCCTAAAATTTGCCGGAACGAAAATGAATCAACATTCCGGCGAAACATAGGCCACTCGGAATGAGATTCCCTGGAAAGATCATATATTCCGCCCCATTTTTTTTTGATAAGCAATATCAATATATGATATGTAAATGTTCTAACCGATTACCAATATGACATAGAAATAGCTCAACAATTCTGCTATAAAAATTACTTTCTATCACTAGCAAAATAGAAGCATACCAAGTCACAAAACTGAAGAGATTGTGTAATAAAAGAAATGGGACATAACAAAACTTGCATTCTCAAACAGAAGAGATTGTGCAGTCCAAATCCAGCGCTACTGCTAATTAGCAACAGCGCTTGTTATTTTCCAGCGCTACTACTGATGTCCTACCTAAAATATCACTAATACAGATCGAATACTATCGAATAATCTAGTTGACTCGCTGTTCCTGAGTCGCGGGCGGTGGACACCCAAAGAGAAGGAACCATCACAGGATCATAACTCGGGTGAGATCCCTGAAGAACCTGCCAGGTATTGGAGAACCTGGCGTCCAACGCAGCCATGTAGCGACGGACGTGCTCGTCCTCCTCCCTGACACGGCGACGTACCACCTCCGCGGGGGCCCGCTCCTTCCGCACCGATAGTGGCCCACGCGACCGCCACCAAAGAAGCTCCGGGTCGACGACGAGACCTGGATTCCTCACCAAGCTGCACGCCCCGGAAGGTAGCACCTCCCACTGCCAGCCCGGCGGAGCCCAGTCCTGGACATGGCGCCTCTCAAGGATGTCGCCGATGAGTCGACAACGAGGATGCGGGCCGGGCATCGTCGACGTCGACAACAAATTCCTATGAGAACATATATTCTTATCATTTAATGTTTTATTTTCTGGTTATCTTCTTAGAAATACGCGAACAATTTCTTTTTTCTCATAAAAAACATTATATAAAACATGTCCAAATTAATACTGCATGCCAAATTAATACTAATTTTCATTTTGACTCATTTTTGACTCGGTTTTCTTATTAACTTTCAAATTTCACATTCAATTTCAGAAACAATGTCCTAGCAAGAACCCTAGCAAGCAGCCCTAGCAATGTCCTAGCAAGAACCCTAGCAATCCACCGAAACCCTAGCAAGCAAACGGGCGGAGGAGGCGTGGGGATGTCTCACCAGAGAAGGAGACGGCCGGCGCGCGGAGGAGACGGCCAGGGTCGGGGTCACGCGTGGAGGTGACGGCCAGGGTCGGGGTCGCGCGTGGAGGAGACGGCCGGGGTCGGGGTCGGGGTCGGGGCCGGGGTCGGGGTCGGGGCCGGCGCGCGGAGGAGACGGCCGGGTTCGGGGTCGGGGCCGGGGTCGGGTTCGGGGTCGGGGTCGCCGGGCAGCAGAGAGTCGCCGGCGGCGGCGCAAGGGAGTGGAGAGGGAGGGAGTGAGGAGGGAGAGAGAGGAAGAGAGTGAGGGGCGTGCGCGGGGAAGACGATAAGTCCACGGGCCCGTATTAGCAGTAGCGCGGGGCGGAGAAGGGCGCTACTACTATCGGTCGCCCCCTGCCGGTCGCGATGGGACCGATTAGCAGTAGCGCCGATTTTATATCCAGCGCTACTACTAAATGGGTACCTGTAGCGCGGGTCGTTGAAGGGCGCTACTACTATCGGTCGCCCCTGCCGTCGCGATGGGACCGATTAGTAGTAGCACCGGTTTTATATCCAGCGCTACTACTAACTGGGTACCTGTAGCGCCTGCCGCCGCCCGCGCTACTGCTGCTAAATTAGCAGCAGCGCTTGTTATTTTCCAGCGCTACTACTGATGTCCTACCTATAAGGTTTTTCCTAGTAGTGTATGGGTGATCATACATCGGGTAATGATCCTGCCTACATTTTAACGGTAACAATTAGTAATTGCATTTTAACATATATATCATCATGTTAAATTACTCATGTAATTAACTTACTAATTAAATTAATTTGCAAAATCAAACTATATATATGTCTATATATATATATTTGAGAAAGGGGTTAATTAATTATCTCTGCTATATATACGTGTGCACCTAATTAACAGTGGCATTTTACACTATATATATATAGCTACACTAAAAAAATAGACCCAAAACAAAATAAAATAATAAGTACGTACGGATCAAAACTAACTTTTTTGCTAACAATAATGCAATTAATTACCAGAGATCAAAATAGATCGAGAAAGATCACTACAAACCTACGGTAAATCTATAAAAAATCCGTTTCAATAATAGAGAAAACAAAGAACAAATTAAAATTAAAGGGGAAAAAAAACCCGACCCCGCGGCAACGCTCACCTCTCGGTGACGACGTAGAAGAAACCGCGGCCATCGTCGTCGCTGCCCGTCGCCGCGGCGGCGCCCGTGGCCGCGGCGGTCCCCGTGGCCGTGGCGGAGCCCGTGGCCGCGTCACTAGTCGCGCCGTCTTGGCCGCGTCGGCGCCCATGGCGGAAGCGATGCTGCTACCCACGCCCGTCGAGGACGAGGCGGCAGACGCCGCGTCCACGATGGCGCCCGTCGACGAGGCGACGCTCTTCGCGGGAGCCGCTGGTGGATCCATGCTACAAGAGCGGCCGGCGACGGAGCGGTGGAGCGCGAGCGGCGGAGCAGTGGAGAGGAACGGCGCAGGGAGAGAGGAGCGTCACGCAGCGGAGAAGGAGAGGAAATGGGGTTTTTTGCTGCGGTTTCCGTGCGCGCGCAATTAAGAGAGGGCGAGGAAAACGAACGGTGCACGCTTTGCTGAGCTTAGGAACTCGGCAAAGAAGCTGAACCATCACCCCGCGGTTGCCACGTACCCGCTGGACCGTTCACATGTACGCCCCCTGGACCCACTGTCAGAACACTGCCGAGTTTTTTTTTTAGTTGTTTCTGGAGGGAACTCAGCATATACGTGACCTTTTGTTTTTGAGAAAAAAGATGCATGCATGGGGGTGTTAACAGCCATATATTTGTGAATTTTGGGTGCTCGAAGTTTTTTTTTGAGGAAGTATGCTTTGTATTCAAATCACAAATTGCAGATCTAGGGTTTAATGTCATATTCCGTGCATTTAGGTTGTGTGGAAACTGGACCTTCTCCTAGGAAAGATCTATATTCAGAGAGGGGGCGCATCGTGTTTGTGAAGTGGGTGCGATGCCCGCTCATCCGTTGGACTTGAAACTTTTTCTGGGATCACCAGAGTCCATTCGAAGGAATGTGCGAGGTCATGGCCTTTTTCGGGGGCCGCCAGCCATATTCCGTGCATTTAGTGAATTTCTAGGGTTTAATGCCAGAAATTGCAGATCTGCGCCGCCATATATAAAATCATGGACAGATAGGGCTCAATGTCCCTGCCTGTGGTCCTCGATCCATGCCCTGGCCTTGCGCGCCAAACGGGGAGGAAGGGCCCGGCACCGGGGGCGACGCAGAGGTCGCCGACGTGCGGTTGGTTGCCGTTTAAATCCTCAGAAATTCTTGGGGGCCGAGAATTTCACGTGGCCTTGCGCGGCGTCTTCGAACGGCCCCCGAAGGGTGTGATAAAAATTTGAGGCCATTCCACAGAAGCCTTCACGGAGGTTGTGTGGAAACTGGACCTTCTCCTAGGAAAGATCTAGATTCAGAGAGGGGGCGCGTCGTGTTTGTGAAGTAGGTGCGGTGCCCGCTCCTCCGTTGGACTTGAAATTTTTTTCTAGGATCACCAGAGTCCATTCGAAGGTACATGCGAGGTCTTGGCCTTTTTCGGGGGCCGCCAGCCATATTTCGTGCATTTAGTGCATTTCTAGGGTTTAATGCCAGAAATTGCAGATCTGCGCCGCCCCCACATAAAATCATGGACAGATAGGATTCGATGTCCCTGCCTGTGGTCCTCGGTCCATGCCCAGGCCCTGCGCGGCCAACGGGGAGGAAGGGCCCGGCACCGGGGGTGACAGAGAGGTCGCCGGCGTGCGGTTTGTTGCCGTTTAAATCCTCGGAAATTCTCGGGGGCCGAGAAATTCACGAGACCTTGCGCGGCGTCTTCGAACGGCCCCCGAAGGGTGCGATAACAATTTGATGCCGTTTCGCAGAAACCTTTATGGAGGTTGTGTGAAAACTGGACCTTCTGCTTGGAAAGATCTAGATTGAGAGAGGGGGCTGGTGCTTGTGATCTGCGTTGGGTTTTCCGTGAAGAGGAATGGGTGATGCAGCACAATGCGGGTAAGTATTTTCCTCAGTTAAGAACCAAGGTTTATCGAAACAATAGGAATATCGGTCATCAACCGTCACAAAAGAGCACACACTTGCACCCAACGCGGCAAGAGGGTTGTCAATCCCCTTGATCTCGTTATTTGCAAGTAAATGAGATGTGTAGATGATAGTAGATAATTGTAAATTACGGAATAAATTAAAAGTAAATAAATTGCAGCAAGGTATTGGAAGTGTTTGTAAACTTATAAGCGAATAGACCCGGGGGCATAGTTTTCCCTAATGGCATCTCTCATATAGTAGGCATACGGTGGGTAAACAAATTACTGTTGGGCAATTGATAGAAAAGCGCATACTTATGCAATCTTTATTCACGGCAATGATCATGTATATATAGGCATCACATCCATAAGCAAATAGGCCGACTCCTGCCTGCACCAATTACTATTACTCCACCCACGGACCGCTATCTAGCATGCATCTAGAGTATTAAGTAAAACAGAGTAATGCTTGGAGAACAATGACTTTATGTAGACAAAGAGAATTCAATTAATATGAACTAACCCCATCGTTTTATCCTTAGTGGAAACAATACAAAGACGTGTCTTGTCCCTTTCTGTCACTGGGATATAGAGCACCACCAGATTGAACCCACTACAACGCACCCCTCTCACTGAAGAAATATCAATCTAGTTGGCCAAACTATCTCAATAGATTGGAGAGATTTACGAAGCTATAATGATCATGCAAATAAGAATCATAATAATCAGAGACTTGCGGCGATGGAAAAAGTGTTTCGGGAGCTCCCTTAGGGTTTTTGTAATATTCGTGAATTTATAGGTCAGAGAGGGGCACCAGAGAGGGCAGCCGAGGGGGCCACAAGGCAACAGGGCACGGCCTGGCACCCTGGCATGCCCTGTTGGCTTGTCGCTCCCTCGTGCGGCCTCTCGTCTCCTCCCGAAGCTTCCAGGTCTTCTTTTGGTCCAGAAAAAATCTTATTAAATTTTCGTGGCAATTGGACTTCGTTTGGTATGGTAAACCTGAAAAGCAAAAAACATGCAGAAAACAACAACTGGCACTGGACACTGGGTTAATAGGTTAGTGCTCAAAAATAATATTAATTGGGAAATAAACACCCAAAAAGTATCCTTGAATGATAATATAATAGCATGGAACAATCAAAAATTATAGATGCGTTGGGGACGCACCAGCATCCCCAAGCTTAATTCCTGCTCGTTCTCGAGTAGGTAAATGATAAAAACAGAATTTTTGATGTGACATGCTACCCAACATGTAATCTATTGCAGGTTTGTTCATTAAGAAACGATGGATTAATAAACATCAACATAGTAATATTTATAAACATAAGAAACATAATCATCAAGTTTCAAAGTATACGATCCGAAAAGAATGTTCACCCCCTATTCATTTTATCATATTAGAATAGCATGGCTCCATCCTCACCACATAAATACAAATGTCAAGCACCACGGTGTCAAGTCAGGCAATTGGATCATACTTTTTAACGTGCTTCAGCTTTTTATTACTCATGCAATATATGAGCGTGAACCATGGATATAGCATAAAGGTGGAATAGAATATGGTGGTAGGTTTCAAAGGGGTGAAAAGTGAAGAAGAAAGTCTCGCATCAACTAGGCGTATCAACGGGCTTTGGAGATGCCCATCAATAGATATCAATGCGAGGAGTAGGGATTGCCATGCAACGGATGCACTAGAGCTATAAGTGTACGAAAGCTCAACCGAAGCTAAGTGGGTGTGCATCCAACTTGCTTGTTCATGAAGACCTCGGGCATTTGAGGAAGCCCATCATCGGAATATACAAGCCATGTTCTATAACGAAAAATTCCCACTAGCATATTGAAGTGATAAACAGGAGACTCTCTATATGAAGAACATGGTGCCACTTTGAGGCACAAGTGTGGAATAAGAGGTAGTAGCACTGTCCCTTCTCTCTTTTCTCTCATTTATTTATTTTTTCTTTCTTTTCTCTTTTTTCTCTTTTTTTCTTTTTCTTTTTCTCTTTTTTTTCTTTCTTTCTTTTTCTTTTATTTTTCATCCAGAGTCTCATCCCGACTTGTGGGGAATCATTGTCACCATCATCCTTTCCTCACTGAGACAGTGCCATAATAATGATGATCATCACACTTTTATTTACTCACAACTCAACATGAAAAACTGTATGACTCTGTATGAATGCCTCTGGCAATGTACCAGGATGTGCAATGATCAAGCGTAACACGTATGATATTAATGAACGGTGGCTTTGCCACAAATACTATGTCAGCTTATATGATCATGCAAAGCAATATAACAATGGAAGTACAAGTCATATGATGTGACGGTTGAAGTTGCATGGTAATATATCTCGGAATGGCTATGGAAATGCCATGATAGGTAGGTATGGTGGCTGTTTTGAGGAAGATATAATGAGGCTTATGTGCAACAGAGCGTATCGTGTCATGGGGTTTGGATGCACCTGCGAAAATTGCACCGATCCTCGAGGTGAGAATGGGCAATGCACGGTACCGAAGAGGCTAGCAAATATGTGGAGGTGAAAGTGCGTATATCCATGGATTCACATTAGTCATGAAGAACTCACATACTTATTGCAAGGTTTTATTAGCTCTCTCGAAGCAAATCACTACTCGCATGCCCCGAGGGAGGAGGTTAGTAGGATTTAACCATCGCGTGCCCCCGACCTAAATAGCACAAGGATTCCAACGAGGAATAAGTATGCTCACACATCATCACCATGCTATAAAAATATTTGGATAAATAGCAAGTTAACAACCTCTAATTCATGACACCTTTATTAACCAATGATCATGCACTCATGCTTTTTCACATTACCACATTAATATCTTTGACCATGATTTATCTTTTATGTGCTACATGTGGTTTTGATTATGCACTCATTGAATACCTATTATTTTTGGACTAGTCTTATAACCCATGCAAATTACCATCGCTGTTTCTTAACTCTCAAACAAATATAAGTGAAGAACGAGAGTGCAATTATTTTTATAAAATCTATACGCCACCGCTCTAAAAGATATAAGTGAAGTACTAGAGCAACTGCCAAGCTCATAAGATATAAGTGAAGCACGTAGAGTATTCTAATAAATTATGATGATAGAGTGTGTCTCTCTCAAGTGGGTGTATGCAACAAACAATGATTGTGGAAAACTAAAACAAAAAGCAAACTAAAGCAAATGACGCTCCAAGAAAAACTCATATCATGTGATGAATAAAAATATAGCTCCAAGTGACATACCGATGGATTGAGACGAAAGAGGGGATGCCTTCCGGGGCATCCCCAAGCTTAGACGCTTGAGTCTTCCTAGAATATTACCTTGGGGTTCCATGGGCATCCCCAAGCTTAGTCTCTTGCCGCTCCTTATTCATTCATCCATCGTGATAACACCCAAAACTTGAAAACTTCAGCACACAAAACTCAACAGAAAACTAGTGAGATCCGTTAGTATAATAAACATATCAAATACTTTAGGTACTGTTATAAATTGATTCATATTTTATTATTGCATAAGGTACTGTCTTCTAACTTCTCCATGACTTATACCCCCCGATATGATCCATGGCATCATCAAAACAAGCAAAACATGCAAGCAAAAACAGAATATGTCTAAAGCAGAGCAGTCTGTAAAGATCTGTAGAGAAACTATACTTCTGTATCTCTAAACATTCTGAAAAATTAGGAAAACCTGGGAAATTTGTATAACAATACTCTGTAAAAATTTCAAGAATTTACCACGCTGCAGCCGAGAACAAAAAATTCTGCACTGGAGGCTAAAGTTTCTGTTTTTGCGCAGCATCAATTATACTCATCATGCAAATTATCCCAAAGGCTTTACTTGGCCAAAACACTAATTAAAACATAAAAACACAATCATTACAGAGGCAACAATCATGTTATTACACACAAATAGAAAGTAGAACAAGAAAAATAAGATAACTATTGGGTTGCCTCCCAACTAGCGCTATTGTTTTATGCCCCTAGCTAGGCATAACGCGTATGATCAAGTGTTGTCATCTTTGACATCAAGCTCCTTAATAACACAACCATGATTCTTAGGAACAATAGGAGGCTGAAAAATAGGGTCCTTTATTAGGTTTATAAAGTTGGGATGCACACTAATCATTTTGAGATCTTCGTTCCTTTTGGTAGGAGGGGTACTAATGCTCTTGGGAACATATATGAACTTGGGACTTTTATTTCGAGAAGTACTAGCGTTAGCTTTTGAGGGTGTGAAAGCGGAACCTACTTTATCAATGACTTCCTCCATTTTATCAATCCTATTCAAGCTTTGTTCTACCCTCTCATCAATAATTGTATCCTTCTCCTTTAAAGTTTTCAAAGTCATTCCTACTCGTGACCCAAATTGAGTGATATGATTATGAAGCTTTTTATCTAACTCCTCAATTTGTTCATTAGTAGTCATTTTATTTTCAATAACATCAAGCCTTTGCATAACATGTTCCATCGTCAAAATAGTTTCATTAATAATAAGAGGAGGTGACCCTACCAAATTTTCCATGGCCTTAAAAGCATCCGAAGTGTGACTCATTAAGAAATTACCACCGGTGAACGTATCAAGTACAAATCTATACCAAGTAGTAATACTAACATAGATATTACGAAGCAAGATGCTAGTAGATTGCTTATGGATTGATTTATTTTGAGCATTGCAAATCCTATACCATGCATCTTTCAAACTTTCTCCTCCCCTTTAATTGTTTAAAATTGAGTACCTCATTATCGGGAGTAAAGGGAACAAAAGAAGAACTAGCCATAGCGACAAGCGACAAGTAAACTAGTAACAAGCAAAGATAAATATTTTTGTATTTTTTGATTTTTATAATGCAAACTAAATATAACAGCAAATAAAAAGAAGAACAAGTGAATGATAATCTGTGTCAAGTTACTTGATAGTTGATGATGATATTCCCCGGCAACGGTGCCAGAAATCCTTCCTGATGCTTGTGATCTGCGTTGGGTTTTCCGTGAAGAGGAACGGGTGATGCAGCACAATGCAGGTAAGTATTTTCCTCAGTTAAGAACCAAGGTTTATCGAACCAATAGGAATAACGGTCATCAACCGTCTTCAGCGGCCGCACACAAAAGAGCACACACTTGCACCCAACGCGGCAAGAGGGTTGTCAATCCCCTTGATCTCGTTATTTGCAAGTAAATGAGATGTGTAGATGATAGTAGATAATTGTAAATTGTGGAATACAATAAAAGTAAATAAATTGCAGCAAGGTATTGGAAGCGTTTGTAAACTTATAAGCGAATAGACCCGGGGGCTGTAGTTTTCCCTAATGGCATCTCTCATGTAGTAGGCATACGGTGGGTAAACAAATTACTATTGGGAAATTGATAGAAGAGCGGATAGTTATGCAATCTTTATTCACGGCAATGATCATGTATATATAGGCATCACGTCCATAAGCAAATAGGCCGACTCATGCCTGCACCTATTACTATTACTCCACCCATCGATCGCTATCAAGCATGCATCTAGAGTATTAAGTAAAACAGAGTAATTCTTGGAGAACGATGACATGATGTAGACAAAGAGAATTCAATTAATATGAACTAACCCCATAATTTTATCCTTAGTGGCAACAATACAAAGACGTGTCTTGTCCTTTTCTGTCACTGGGATATAGAGCACCGGCAGATTGAACCCACTACAACGCACCCCTCTCACTGAAAAAATATCAATCTAGTTGGCCAAACTATCTCAATAGATCGGAGAGAATTATGAAGCTATAATAATCATGCAAATAAGAATCATAATAATCGGAGGTTTGTTGCCGTTTAAATCCTCGGAAATTCTCGCGAGCCAAGAATTTCACGAGGCCTTGCACGGCGTCTTCGAACGGCCCCCGGAGGGTGTGATAAAAATTTGAGGCCATTCCGCAGAAGCCTTCACAGAGGTTGTGTGGAAACTCGACCTTCTCCTAGGAAAGATCTAGATTCAGAGAGGGGGTGCGTCCTGTTTGTGAAGTGGGTGCGGTGCCCGCTTCTTCGTTGGACTTGAAACTTTTTCTGGGATCACCAGAGTCCATTCGAAGGCACGTGCCAGGTCATGGAGTTTTTCGGGGGCCGCCAGCCATATTTCGTGAATTTAGTGAATTTCTAGGGTTTAATGCCAGAAATTGCATATCTGCGCCGCCCCCACATAAAATCATGGACAGATAGGGCTTGATGTCCCTGCCTGTGGTCCTTGGTCCATGCCCCGGCCCTGCGCGCCCAACGGGGAGGAAGGGCCCGGCACTGGGGGCCATGGAGAGGTCGCCGGCGTTCAGTTTGTTGCCATTTAAATCCTCGGAAATTCTCGGAGGCCTTGCGTGGCTGATGTCTACTACACAATTTTATTCTTGTTGACTCGTGTTGGGCCTTCAAGCGCAGAGTTTTGTAGGACAGTAGGAATTTTCCCTCAAGTGGATGACCTAAGGTTTATCAATCCGTGGGAGGTGTAGGATGAAGATGGTCTCTCTCAAACAACCCTGCAATCAAATACAAGAAATCTCTTATGTCCCCAACACACCCAATACAATGGTAAATTGTATAGGTGCACTAGTTCGGCGAAGAGACGGTGATACAAGTGCAATATGGATGATAGATATAGGTTTTTATAATCTGAAATTATAAAAATAGCAAGGTAACAAGTGACAAACAGTGAGCAAAATAGTATATTAATGCTTGGAAATAAGGCCTAGGGTTCATACTTTCGCTAGTGCAATCTCTCAACAATGCTAACATAATAGGATCATATGATCATCCCTCAACGTGCAACAAAGAATCACTCCAAAGTTCCTATCTAGCGGAGAACATAATATGAAATTGTTGTAGGTAGTAGAACCACCTCAAAGTTATCTCTTCCGATCAATCTATTGGGCTATTCCTATAGGTGTCACAAACAGCCCTAGAGTTCGTACAAAAATAACACCTATGATACATATCAATCAACCCTAATGTCACCTAGATACTCCAATGTCACCTCAAGTATCCGTGGGTTAATTATTCGACATGCATCAAACAATTTCAGATTCATCATATTCAATCCAACACAAAGAACTTCAAAGAGTGCCCAAGATTTCTATCGGAGAACATAGTATGAAAACGTGCAACCAACCCCTATGCATAGATTCCCAAGGTCACCGAAATCCGCAAGTTGATGCCGTAACATATATCAAGTGAATTAATAGAATACCCCATTGTCACTACGGGTATCCACATGCAAGACATACATCAAGTTTTCTCAAATTCAATCCGACATAACGAGATCTCAACGGGAAAGATTCAATTCATAACAACAAGATAGCAAGGGAAGAACATCATATGATCCAACTATATTAACAAAGCACGTGATACATCAAGATCGTGCCATCTCAAGAACACGAGAGATGGAGAGAGATTAAACACATAACTACTGGTACATACCCTCAGCCCCAAGGGTGAACTACTCCCTCCTCGTCATGGCCTTCGCCGGGATGATGAAGATGGGCACCGGTGATGGTTTCCCCTCTCCGGCAGGGTACTGGAATCGCTCCAGATTGGTTTTTCCACGATACAGAGAGTTGCGGCAGCGGAGCGGAAGTTCTCTCTTTATTTCTGGGGTTTCTGGGATTTATAGGATTTTTTAGCGTTGGAATCACGCGCAACGGAGCCATGTGGGCCCCACAAGCCATCAGCGCACGCCCCTGGGGGGGCGTGCCCTGTTGGCTTGTGGCCCACAGGTGGCTCCCCTCCGGTGGTTCTTCGCTCCGGTATTTCTTATTTCCTCTGAAAAAATCATAAAAAAGTTTCGGGTGAATCTGAGAACTTTCATTTTCTGCACAAAAAACAACACCATGGTAATTCTGCTGAAAACAGCGTCAGTCCGGGTTAGTTCTAAATAAATCATATAAAGTGCATCAACACCATATAAAAGTATTATAAACAGAGGTGAATATGGCATGAATACTTCATAAATTATAGATACGTTGGAGACGTATCAGCGGCGTCTTCGAACGGCCCCCGAAGGGTGTGATAAAAATTTGAGGCCATTCCGCAGAAGCCTTCACAGAGGTTGTGTGGAAACTGGACCTTCACCTAGGAAAGATCTAGATTCAGAGAGGCGGCGCGTCCTGTTTGTGAAGTAGGGGAGGTGCTCGCTCCTCCGTTGGACTTGAAACTTTTTCTGGGATCAGCAGAGTCCATTCGAAGGCACATGCCAAGTCATGGCCTTTTTCGGGGGCCGCCAGCCATATTCCGTGCATTTAGTGAATTTTTTGGGTTTAATGCCAGAAATTGCAGATCTGCGCCGCCCCCACATAAAATCATGGACAGATAGGGCTCGATGTCCCTGCATGTGGTCCTCGGTTCATGTCTAGGCCCTGCGCGCCCAACGGGGAGGAACAGCCCCGCATTGGGGGACACGGAGAGGTCACCGGCGTGCGGTTTGTTGCCGTTTAAATCCTCGGAAATTCTCGGGGGCCGAGAATTTCACGAGGCCTTGCGCTACGTCTTTGAACGGCCCCGGAGGGTGTGATAAAAATTTGAGGCCATTCTGCAAAACCCTTCACGGAGGTTGTGTGGAAACTCGACCTTCTCCTAGGAAAGATCTAGATTCAAAGAGGGGGCACGTCCTGTTTGTGAAGTGGGTGCGGTGCTTGCTTCTCCGTTGGACTTGAAACTTTTTTTGGGATCACCAGAGTCCATTCGAAGGAACGTGCCAGGTCATGGCCTTTTTCGAGGGCCGCCAGCCATATTCCGTGCATTTAGTGAATTTCTAGGGTTTAATGCCAGAAATTGCATATCTGCGCCGCCCCCACATAAAATCATGGACAGATAGGGCTCGATGTCCCTGCCTGTGGTCCTCGGTCCATGCCCAGGCCCTGTGTGCCCAACAGGGAGTAAGGGCCCAACACTGGGGGCCACAGAGAGGTCGCTAGCGTGCGGTTTGTTGCCGTTTAAATCCTCGAAAATTCTCGGGGGCCGAGAAATTCCATAGGCCTTGCGCGGCGTATTCGAACGGCCCCCGAAGGGTGTGATAAAAATTTGAGGCCATTCCGCAGAAGCCTTCACGGAGGTTGTGTGGAAACTGGACCTTCTCCTAGGAAAGATCTAGATTCAGAGAGGGGGCACGTCGTGTTTGTGAAGTAGGTGCGGTGCCCGCTCCTCCGTTGGACTTAAAACTTTTTCTGGGATCACCAGAGTCCATTCGAAGGCACGTGCCAGGTCATGGCCTTTTTTGGGGGCCGCCAGCCATATTCCGTGTATTTAGTGCATTTCTAGGGTTTAATGCCAGAAATTACAGATCTGCACCGCACCCACATAAAATCATGGATAGATAGGGCTCGATGTCCTTGCCTGTGGTGCTCAGTCCATGCCCAGGCCCTGCGCACCGAACGGGGAGGAAGGGCCCGGCACCGGGGGCGATGAAGAGGTCTCCGGCGTGTGGTTTGTTGCCGTTTAAATCCTCGGAAATTCTCGGGGGCTGAGAAATTCACGAGGCCTTGCGCGGCATCTTTGAACGGCCCTCGGAGGGTGTGATAAAAATTTAAGGCATTCCGCAGAAGCCTTCATAGAGGTTGTGTGGAAACTCGACCTTCTCCAAGGAAAGATCTAGATTCAGAGATGGGGCACGTCCTATTTGTGAAGTAGGTGCGGTGCCCGCTTCTCCATTCGACTTGAAACTTTTTCTGGGATCACCAGAGTTGATTCCAAGGCACGTGCCAGGTCATGGTCTTTTTCGGGTGCCGCCAGCCATATTCCGTGCATTTACTGCATTTCTAGGGTTTAATGCCAGAAATTACAGATCTGCACCGCCCTCACATACAATCATGGACAGATAGGGCTTGATGTCCCTGCATGTGGTCCTCGATCCATTCCCAAGCCTTGCGCGCCCAACGGGGAGGAAGGGCCCAGCACCGGGGGCCAGGGAGAGCTTGCCGGCGTGTGGTTTGTTGCCGTTTAAATCCTTGGAAATTCTCGGGGGCCGAGAATTTCACGAGGCCTTGTGCGGCATCTTCGAAGTGGCCCCCAGAGGGTGTGATAAAATTTGAGGCCGTTCCGCAGAAGCCTTCACGGAGGTTGTGTGGAAACTGGACCTTCTCCTAGAAAAGATCTAGATTCAGAGAGGGGGCGCGTCCTGTTTGTGAAGTAGGTGCGGTGCCCGCTCCTCCGTTGGACTTGAAACTTTTTCTGGGATCACCAAAGTCCATTTGAAGGCACGTGCCAGGTCATGGCCTTTTTTGGGGGCTGCCAGCCATATTCCGTGCATTTAGTGAATTTCTAGGGTTTAATGCGAGAAATTGCAGATCTGCGCCGCCCCCACATAAAATCATGGACAGATAGGGCTCGATGTCCATGCATGCGGTCTTCTCGGTCCCTGCCCAGGCCCTACGCACCCAATGGAAAGGTAGGATCCCGCACCGGGGGCCACGAAGAGGTCGCCGGCGTGCGGTTTGTTGCCGTTTAAATCCTTTGAAAATTCTCGCGGGCCAAGAATTTCACGAGGCCTTGCACGGCATCTTCAAACGTCCCCCGGAGGGTGTGATAAAAATTTGAGGCCGTTCTGCAGAAGCGTTCACAAAGGTTGTGTGGAAACTCGACCTTCTTCTAGGAAAGATCTAGCTTCAGAGAGGGGGCGCGTCCTGTTTGTGAAGTGGGTGCGTTCCCCGCTTCTTCGTTGGTCTTGAAACTTTTTCTGGGATCACCAGAGTCCATTCGAAGGCACGTGCCAGGTCATGGACTTTTTCGGGGGGCGCCAGCCATATTCCGTGCATTTAGTGAATTTCTAGGGTTTAATGCCAGAAATTCCAGATCTGTGCCGCCCCCACATAAAATCATGGACAGATAGGGCTCGATGTCCCTGCCTGTGGTCCTCGGTCCATGCCCAGGCCCTGTGCGCCCAACGGGGAGGAAGGGCCCGGCACCGGGGGCCACGGAGAGGTCGCCGGCGTGCGGCTTGTTGCCATTTAAATCATTGGAAATTCTCGGGGGTCGAGAAAATCACGAGGCCTTGCGCGGCGTCTTTGAACGGCCCCCAGAGGGTGTGATAAAAATTTCAGGCCGTTCCACAGAAGCCTTCATGGAGGTTGTGTGGAAACTGGACCTTCTCCTAGGAAAGATGTAGATTCAGAGAGGGGAGGCGTCGTGTTTGTGAAGTAGGTGCGGTGCCCGCTCCTCCGTTCGAGTTGAAACTTTTTCTGGGATCACTGATACGTCTCCAACGTATCTATAATTTTTGATTGTTCCATGCAATTATATTATCATTCTAGGATTCTTTTTGGGTGTTTACTTACTGATAATTCCATTATGCATCATGAATTCTTATTGATATTTATGCTATCCTTGGTTATTATTACTTATTTTGATATAATTCTTATACCTTTTCTCTCTGAATATGCAAGGTACATCACAAAGAGGGAAATCTCTGGAATCTGGAATCCTGGACCTGAAAACCAAGAAAATGGCAGAAAATTCACTGGACTCCAAATGACCTGAAAATTTACGGAGAATTTTTATGGAATATATAAGAATTTTGGGTCCAAAAATATACCAAAGGGGGGTGGCCAGTTGGCCACGAGCCAACAGGGCGCGGCCCACCCCCTGGCCGCACCCTGTTGGGTAGTGGGGGCCCTGCAGCTCCTCTGGCCCCCCTCTTCTCCTATATGGTGTGTTTTGACCTAAAACAAATCATAAGATTACTTTCGAGATGAAGCACCGCTGTCTCGAGGTGGAAACCTGGGCAGAGGCCCTTTTTCTCTCCGACAGAGAGATTCTGCCGGGGAAACTTCCCTCCGGGAGGGGGAGATCGAATCCGTCGTCATCACCAACGCTTCCTCCTTCGTGCGAGGACCAATCTTCATCAACATCTTCACCAGCACCATCTCATCTCCAACCCTAGTTCATCTCTTGTATTCAATCTTTGTCTCAAAACCTCAGATTGGTACCTATGGGTTACTAGTAGTGTTGATTACATCTTGTAGTTGATGCTTGTTGGATTAATTGGTGAAAGATATTATATTCAGATCCTTGATCACCATCATTACACCTCTGATCTTGAACATGTTGATGAGGTGTGAGTAGTTACTATTGTTCCTAAGGACATGGGATAAGTCTTGTTATAAGTAATCATGTGAAATTGGCATTCGTTCGATATTTTGATGATATGTATGTTGTTGCTTCTCTTATTGGTGTCGTGTGAACGTCGACTACACGACACTTCACCATGTTATGGGCCTAAGGGAAGGCATTGTGTAGTAACAAGTAGATGATGGGTTGCGAGAGTGACAGAAGCTTAAACCCCAGTTTATGCGTTGCTTCATGAGGGGCTGATTTGGATCCACATGTTTCATGCTATGGTTAGATTTATCTTAATTCTTTTTTCGTAGTTACGGAAGCTTGTGAGAGAGGGTAATCATAAGTGGGTTGTTTGTTCAAGCAAGAACAGCACCTTAGCACCGGTCCACCCACATATCAAATTATCAAAGTAGCGAACGCGAATCAATTCAACATGATGAGCATGACTAGACAAAAATCCGCATGTGTCCTTGGGAGCACTTTCTTCATATAAGAATACTTTCCGGCCTGTCCTTTGCTATAAAAAGGATTGGGCTACCTTGCTGCATCTTGGTTACTATTGTTACTTGTCACTTTTTACGAAATATCTTGCTACAAAACTATCTACTACTGTTAGTAATAGCACATGCAGAGAATACCTTACTGAAAATCGCTTATCATTTCCTTCTGCTCCTCGTTGGGTTCGACACACTTACTTATCGAAAGGACTACGATTGATCCCCTATACTTGTGGGTCATCAAGACTCTTTTCTGGTGCCGTTGCCGGGGAGTGAAGCGCCTCTGGTAAGTGGAATTAGTAAGGAAACATTTTCGCTACGTGCTGAAATTTACTGTTACTTGTTGCTATGGACGGTCACCCTTTGAGTGGCTTGTTTGGGGCATCTTCGCCCCGAATGGAAGTGGAAAAGGTTGCCCCTCAAGCTACTGAACCTACTGAAAATATTTATTATGAGATTCCTTCTGGTATGTTAGAGAAACTGCTAGCTAGTCCTTATGATGGTACGACTCATCCTGATTATCATTTAATATTTGTCAATGAGGTTTGTGGACTCTTTAAGCTTGCAGGTTTGACTGGAGACAAAGTTAAGAAGAAAGTTTTCCCTTTATCTTTGGAGGGAAAGGCATTGATATGGTACAGGCTATTGGATGATACAGGATCATGGGACTGGAATCGCTTGAAGCTGGAATTTTATCAGAAGTTTTATGCTATGCATCTAGTCCATCGTGATCGGAACTTTATTTATAATTGCTGGCCTCGTGAAGGAGAAAGTATCGCTCAAGCTTGGGGGAGGCTTAAATCTATGATGCACACCTGCCCCAACCATGAGCTCGCAAGAGGAATGATTATACAAAAAATTTATGCTCGGCTTTCTCATGATGATCAAGTACTACTCGATTCTTCTTCTACTGGTTCCTTTATGAATAGGACTATTGAATTCAAATGGGATCTTCTGGAAAGAATTAAACACAAGTCTGAAGATTGGGAACTCGACAAAGGTAAAGAGCCAGGTATAAAGCTTAAGTTTGATTGTGTTAAATCTTTTATGGGAACCAATACTTTCCATGAGTTTAGCAATAAATATGGCCTTGACTCTGAGATAGTAGCTTCTTTCTGTGAATCTTTTGCTACTCATGTTGATCTCCCTAAGGAGAAGTGGTTTAATTATCATCCACCCATTGAGCACTACTAGGAAAAGGCCTGCTAGTGGCGCACCTGTTTTGGCTACTAATGGCGCACTACAGGTGCGCCACTAGCATCACGCCATTAGAATTTTTTACTAATGGCGCACCACGGGTGCGCCATTAGTATCTGGTATACTAATGGCGCACCACGCAGTGCGCCATTAGTATATCCCACGGTGCGCCATTAGTATGCCTCCCAGGGGGCCATATTTACCCATTTTTTTTTATTTTTTTTGAATTTGGAAGGCGGGAAAATAGTAATGGCGCATATTCTAACCTCGATCGTGATTTTTTGAATCTGGATCGTGATTTTTTTGCTCTTTTTTTGCCTAGTTTTTGCTCGATATTTTTTCAAATTTCGTTCTCATTTTTGGATCTTGTACGTTCTTTTTGCCGAGCTCCACATGTGGCCGGAGAGGAGCTCGCCGGAGAGGAGCTCGCCGGAGAGGAGTTCGCCGGAGAGCATTTCGCCGGAGAGGAGGAAGGAGAGACCGTGTGGAGGAGAGGAGGGAGGAGGGAGGAGGAGCTCACCGGAGAGGAGGAGAAACCGTGAGGGGAGGAGAGGAGAGGAGGGAGGAGGAGAAGGTCACCGGAGAGGAGCTCACCTACATCGCCGGAGAGGAATGGTAGGTCGCCGGAGAGGAGGAGGAGGTCGCCGGAGAGGAGTGGGAGGAGGTCACTGAAGAGGAGGAGGTCGCCGGAGAGGAGGCAGCCGGAGAGGAGGAGGGGAGTATGGTGGAGGAGATGGAGTGGGGGAGAGGAGGAGGTGGAGTGGAGGAGAAAAATGAAGAAGAGAGGAGGAGAGAGGCCGGCCAGCCCTATATATACGGCATAGTAATGGCGCACCGTGGGCTGGTGCGCCATTACTAACTTTTTTTTATTTTTTGATTTGTTTTGAATTTGGAAGGCGGGAAGATAGTAATGGCGCACCATGGGCTGGTGCGCCATTACTAACTTTTTTTTTATTTTTTTTACTTATTTTGAATTTGGAAGGCGGGAAGATAGTAATGGCGCACCTAGCAAACCGTGCGCCATTACTAAGTTTGATATTTTTTTGAATTTTTTTGCCTCCAGATCTTGAAAGCCCCGTAACTTCTTTTCTGTTAGGTTTTTGAGGATTCTAAAAATCTTCAACGGGGTTCCCCCGGTTGAATTCGGATAGAACTTTTCGAGTAGATGATTTTTCATATAAAAAACTTTTTCATCGGAGTTCGTATGCAAAAGTTATGCCCATTTTACAAATTCTCGAGAGATTTTGCAAAAAAAGTCGAAATTCATGTTTGTAAATTTTGCTAACAACTAGACCACAAATCATATGGGAATCTTATTATTTTTTATCTTTTTGACATTTCTATCATTTTCTTTTATTTTTTTTAAAACTGAAAAGGCGGTCCACGGGGGGGGGGGGGGGGGGGGGGGTGCATTTGGTGAAAACTAGGTAAAACTAAAAAGGCGGTTACTAATGGCGCACCACCCACAAATGTGCCATTAGTAACCCTGGTTACTAATGGCGCACCAGCTTGAGGTGCGCCATTAGTAGTTTTGTAAAAAAAAATTATATATATATATAGTAGATATATAGTAGTGGCGCACTGTGTTGGAGGTGCGCCATTACTAGTTAAACTAGTAATGGCGCACTCTGCCATGGTGCGCCATTAGTATTTTTGGAAAATTAAAAAAAAACATTTGTTACTAATGGCGCACCATGGGTCCGGTGCGCCATTAGTGTCTACCACACTAATGGCGCACCAACTCATGGTGCGCCATTACTATATAGTAGTGGCGCACCAAGTGTCTGGTGCGCCATTAGTGGCCATATCATCTATAGCCCTTTTCCTAGTAGTGGAGAAACAATTAGAGGAACCTGTTAAAATTAAGAAGGAAGAAATAATTGTTAGCCACGTTGATCCAATTGTTCCTACTGCTTACATTGAGAAACCACCTTTCCCTGTTAGAATTAAGGAACATGCTAAGGCTACAACTGTGGTTAATAAGAGCCAACTTCACCTATCAACAAAAGAAAAAATTCTTTTATGATTTACGACATTACTTCTGGGATGACCCACATCTTTATAAAGAAGGAGTAGATGGTATTATTAGATGTTGTGTACCTGAGCATGGACAGGGACAAATCCTACGGAAGTGTCACTCCGAGGCTTACAGAGGACACCATGCTGGTGACAGAACTGCACACAAGGTACTACAATCTAGTTTTTATTGGCCTACTCTTTTTAAAGATGCTCGTAAGTATGTCCTTTCTTGTGACGAATGTCAAAGAATTGGTAACATTGGTAGACGTCAGGAAATGACTATGAATTATTCACTCGCTATAGAACCATTTGATGTTTGGGGATTGGATTATATGGGACCTTTTTTTTCCTCTAATGGGTATACACATATTCTAGTTGTTGTTGATTACGTTACTAAGTGGGTAGAAGCCATTCCTACTAGTAGTGCTGATCATAACACTTCTATTAAAATGCTTAAAGATGTTATTTTTCCAAGGTTTGGACTCCCTGGATATTTAATGACTGATGGTGGTTCTCATTTTATTCATGGCGCTTTTCATAAACTCCTAGCTAAATATGATGTTAACCATAGAATTGCATCACCCTATCATCCTTAGTCTAGTGGCCAAGTTGAATTGAGCAATCGAGAAATAAAGTTAATTTTGCAAAAGACTGTTTATAGATCTAGAAAGAATTGGTCTAAGAAACTTGATGATGCTTTACGGGCTTATAGAACTGCTTACAAAAATCCTATGGGAATGTCCCCTTATAAAATGGTCTATGGAAAAGCTTGTCAATTACCTCTTGAGTTAGAACATAAAGCTTATTGGGCAATTGAAGAGCTTAACTATGACTTTAAGCTTGCTGGTGAAAAGAGGTTATTTGATATTAGCTCATTAGATGAATGGAGGACACAAGCTTATGAAAATGTCAAGTTGTTTAAGGAAAAAGTTAAAAGATGGCATGACAATAGAATCCAAAAACGAGAATTCAATGTAGGAGACCTAGTTCTTTTGTACAATTCTCGTTTTAGATTTTTTGCAGGTAAGCTTCTCTCCAAATGGGAAGGCCCTTATGTGGTTGAGGAGGTCTATCGCTCCGGTGCTATAAAGATTAACAACTTCAAAGGCAAAAACCCGAAGGTGGTAAATGGGCAAAGAATTAAGCATTATATCTCAGGTACGCCCCTTAATGTTGAAACTAACATTATTCAAGATATGACCCCGAAAGAACACATAAGAGAGACCTTCCGAAACGCTCCAGAATGCTGAAAAGGGGTAGGTATGTGATACGGTAAGTAAACCGACTCCAAAAATTCCAAAAAAATATTTTCTGTTGGTTTTGATATTTTAGAAAAAATCCAAAAATAAAAAGGAGTCAGGGGGACCCATGAGGGAGCCAGTACCCAACAGGGCGCGGCCCACCCCCTAGCCACGCCCTGTTAGCTCGTGGAGCCCTCGTGTGCCTTCCGGACTCCGTTTTCTTCCTGGACACGTATTGTAACCTAGAAAAAAATCATTATATATACTCCCGTATGTTTTGACCACCGCATCGCAAGTTTCCCCTCTGTTCTTGTTTCGGGCTATTTTTCTGACAGATTGCCGAAGGTGTGGAAGCTATGTCCTCTTCCTCTTCTAACAACGTCGAGGACTAGGCTTGGTTGATGCAGAGGGAGCTTGAACAAGAAGGAACCAAGGAAGTTATCTCAGGGGAAGAAACCATGGACTCTATGGAGGTGCATCCCCCAGCCTCAGAGCGGGGTACGCTAGCAGGCATCTCCACCTCTCCAAACCCTTGCCCACCAATGGGGAGGAGAGCCCAGCTAGCTCAGGACGCGCAAGGTGAATCTACTCCGAGGAGGCCCCTCGGCAGGTTACATACAAACAACTTTCACAAATTGATTCACAATTACGGAGTTGAGAATATTTCTCGCTCGCATATACCATCCAATTGGGACATCTCTCGTCCAAGTGAAAGTGATGCAGGTAAAGGCTCTTGGTGGCCAGAGAACAAGCATATCATGGAGGAAGTGCAGAAGAATACTGCAATGATTCAGCAGTTACTCAATGAGATGAGGGAGTTGAAGACCCTCCTACTAACTATTGCAGAGGAAAAGCCCACTACATCATCACCACCATGAACCAAGAGGGACACTTGAGTACATGGGTATGGGCACCACCCTTAGCTTGTTCCAAGCTTGGGGGAGGTGCCCCGGTATCGTATCACCATCACTTTTATCATTACCATCTATCTTAGTTCGATCCTTAGTTATTTTGTGATTTAGAGAAATAAAATTTCAGATTTGCTTTGCTTAGAATTTTTGCTTTGAGATCTATCTATCCTTGTAATCAAGTGTGAGAGTTATATAATAAAGATTAGTTAAGTTTGTGTGCTTTACTCTCATGCATCTATCATCATAGCATTGAAATAAAAGAAAAAATCATATGCTAATCCCATGAGGAGTAGTAACTTCACATAGAAAAAGTATAAGTGATGAAAGTTGTTGGGAATAAACAAACATAGCATTAGTCAGTGATACAATCTATGCAAGATTATGATAGAGGAGAGGAGATTCACATATAAATATATTATCTTGAACATCTTTTATGATTGTGAGCCCCCATCAAATATTATATAATGATCTAGTGTTGATGTTGGACATGGAAGACAACGTAATGATCATGATAGTTTACATTCACATAGAAGTTATATGGTCATGGATCCTTTAACATGTGGTGCTTGCTTTAGATCTTTTGCTAGCCAATAATTTTCTGCACTAAGTAGAGATACTACTTGTGCATCCTTAATTACCTAAAACCCAGTTTCTTTCCATGAGAGTCCACCATACCTACCTATGGATTGAGTAAGATCCTTCAAGTAAGTTGTGATCGGTGCATCACGCAATAAAAATTGCTCTTAAATATGTATGATCTTTTATTGTAAGGGAAAATAAGCTTTGTACGATCTTGTGATGGCAAAGAAATAAAAGCGACAGAGTGCATAATAAAGTTTGCTATCATAAGGGGCAATATAAAGTGACGTTCCTTTGCATTAAGAGCTTGCACATCCAACTTAAAAGCGCATGACAACCTCTGCTTCCCTCTGCGAAGGGCCTATCTTCTATCTTCATGAAACTATTTATGTGCAAGAGTCAATAAAGTTTATTCTTACTCCTTCCTATTAATTCTTTAGTTAGCAAGCATCATGTGTTGAGGAAAGATCTAGATAAATATATCCAGTTGGATGTAGGAGATCATGAACCATTACTGTTGACATTATCCTTGAGGTAAATAAGTTGGGTGGCAAAAGCAATTAAGCCCCCATCTTCCTATGTGTCCATAGAAAAGCATTAGCTCCAAAAATATGCAATGAGTGTCAACAATCATAAAAGACTAAATGATAGTTGAGTATGTGAACTTGCTAGAATGAAAGCTCTTACATAGACTCTTCTCTGGAATATGATGAATTATGATTGCACTAATGACTAAGGGCATAGTTTATTGATTGTCAATAGTGTTTATGCTTCATACTTCAATATTGTGAATGGATTGTTACTTTCTTATGAGAAGCGATATGATGAAAATGTTGCTGCTATGACAATATTCATGATGCACTCATGTCCGTATTCTATTTTTATCGACGCCTCTCTCTCAAATCATGTGGTCATTATTCTCGAGTTCGGCTTTCGCTTGAGGACAAGCGAGGTCTAAGCTTGGCGGAGTTGATACGTCCATTATGCATCATGAATTCTTATTGATATTTATGCTATCCTTTGTTATTATTACTTATTTTGATATAATTCTTATACCATTTCTCTCTGAATATGCAAGGTACATCACAAAGAGGGAAATCTCTGGAAACTGGAATTCTGGACCTGAAAACCAAGAAAATGGCACAACATTCACTGGACTCCAAATGACCTGAAAATTTATGGAGAATTTTTATGGAATATATAAGAATTTTGGGTCCAAAAATATACCAGAGGGGGTGGCTAGTTGGCCACGAGCCAACAGGGCGCGGCCCACCCCCTGGCCGCGCCCTGTTGGGTAGTGGGGGCCCTGCAGCTCCTCTGGCCCCCCTCTTCTCCTATATGGTGTATTTTGACCTAGAAAAAATCATAAGATTACTTTCGGGATGAAGCGCCACCATCTCCAGGCGGAAACCTGGGTAGAGGCCCTTTTTCTCTCCGACAGAGAGATTCTGCCGGGGAAACTTCCCGCCGGGAGGGGGAGATCGAAGCCATCGTCATCACCAACGCTTCCTCCTTCGTGGGAGGACCAATCTTCATCAACATCTTCACCAGCACCATCTCATCTCCAACCCTAGTTCATCTCTTGTATTCAATCTTTGTCTCAAAACCTTAGATTGGTACCTGTGGGTTACTAGTAGTGTTGATTACATCTTGTAGTTGATGCTTGTTGGATTAATTGGTGAAAGATATTATGTTAAGATCCTTGATCACCATCATTACACCTCTGATCTTGAACATGTTGATGAGGTGTGAGTAGTTACTATTGTTCCTGAGGACATGGGATAAGTCTTGTTATAAGTAATCATGTGAAATTGGCATTTGTTCGTTATTTTGATGATATGTATGTTGTTGCTTCTCTTAGTGGTGTCGTATGAACATCGACTACACGACACTTCACCATGTTATGGGCCTAAGGGAAGGCATTGTGGAGTAACAACTAAATGATGGGTTGCGAGAGTGACAGAAGCTTAAACCCCAGTTTATGCGTTGCTTCATGAGGGGCTGATTTCGATCCACACGTTTCATGCTATGGTTAGATTTATCTTAATTCTTTTTTTGTAGTTGCGGATGCTTGTGAGAGAGGGTAATCATAAGTGGGTTGTTTGTTCAAGCAAGAACAACATATTAGCACCGGTCCATCCACATATCAAATTATCAAAGTAGCGAACGCAAATCAATTCAACATGATGAACATGACTAGACAAAAAATCCCCATGTGTCCTCGGGAGCACTTTCTTCATATAAGAATACTTTCCGGTCTGTCCTTTGCAATAAAAAGGATTGGGATACCTTGCTGCACCTTGGTTACTATTGTTACTTGTCACTTGTTACGAAATATCTTGCTGCAAAACTATCTACTACTGTTACTAATAGCACTTGCAGAGAATACCTTACTGAAGACCGCTTATCATTTCCTTCTGCTCCTCGTTGGGTTCGACACTCTTACTTATCGAAAGGACTATGATTGATCCCCTATACTTGTGGGTCATCACCTACCAATTAATATTATTTTTGAGCACTAACCTATTGACCTAGTGCCCAGTGCCAGTTGCTATTTTCTGCATGTTTTTTGCTTTTCAGGTTTACCATTCCAAACGAAGTCCAAATGCCACGAAACTTTAATATGATTTTTTCTGGACCAAAAGAAGACCTGGAAGCTTCGGGAAGAGACGAGAGGCTGCACGAGGCAGCCATGAGCTAAGAGGGCGTGGCCCAGGGGCAGGCCGCGCCCTGTTGGGTCGTGGCCGACTCGGCTACCCTCTCGTGCCCCACTCTGGCCTATAAATTCTCAAATATTCCAAAAACCCTAGGGGAGCTCCCGAAACACTTTTTTCACCTCCGCAAGTCCCTGTTCCACCGTATACCCATCTGGTGACTTTTTTCGGTGATCTGCCGAAGGGGGAATCGATCACGGAGGGGCTCTACATCACCCTTGCTGCCTCTGTGATGAGTTGTGAGTAGTCCACCACAGACCTACGGGTCCGTAGTTTGTATCTAGATGGCTATCTCTCTCTCTCTTTTGATCTTCAATACCATGATCATCGCATCCTCGCTTTGATCTATTCGATGTAATCCTTTTGTGCGGTGCATTTGTTGGGATCCGATGAATTGTGGGTTTATGTTCCGATTATTCATGAAATGTATTTGAGTCACCTCTAATTATTATGATTCTTATTTGCATGATAATTATAGCTTCGTAATTCTCCCCGATCTATTGAAATAGTTTGGCCAACTAGATTGATATTTCTTCAGTGAGAGGGGTGCGCTGTAGTGGGTTCAATCTGGCGGTGCTCTATATCCCAGTGACAGAAAGGGACAAGACATGTCTTTGCATTGTTGCCACTAAGGATAAAACGACGGGGTTAGTTCATATTAATTGAATTCTCTTTGTCTACATCATGTCATCGTTCTCCAAGCATTACTCTCTTTGTCATGAACTTAATACGTAGAGGCAAGCATAGAAGCGCTCTTGAAGTGGAGTAATAGTAATAGGTGCAGGCAGGAGTCGGCCTATTTTCTTATGGACGTGATGCCTATATATACATGATCATTGTCGTGAATAAAGATTGCATAACTATCCGCTTTTCTATCAATTGCCCAACAGTAATTTGTTTACCCACCGTATGCTTACTATAGGAGAGATGCCACTAGAGAAAACTACGGCCCCCGGGTCTATCCACTTATAAATTTACAAACGCTTTAAATACCTTTCTTTTATTTATTTTATTTTGCAATTTACAATTATCTACAATTATCTACACATCTCATTTACTTGCAAATAACGAGATCAAGGGGATTGACAACCCTCTTGCAGCGTTGGGTGCAAGTGTGTGCTCTTTTGTGTGCAGCCGCTGAAGACGGTTGATGACCGGTATTCCTATTGGTTCGATAAACCTTGGTTCTTAACTGAGGGAAATACTTACCCGCATTGTGCTGCATCACCCGTTCCTCTTCAAGGAAAACCCAACGCAGATCACAAGCATCAGGAAGGATTTCTGGCGCCGTTGCCGGGGAATATCATCATCAACTATCAAGTAATTTCACACAAATTATCATTCACTTGTTCTTCTTTTTATTTACTGTTATATTTAGTTTGCATTATAAAAATCAAAAATACAAAAATATTTATCTTTGCTTGTCACTAGATTACTTTGTCGCTTGTCGCTATGGCTAGTTCTTCTTTTGTTCCCTTCACTCCCGATAGTGAGGTACTCAATTTTAAACAAAGGGGAGGAGAAAGTTTGAAAGATGCATGGTATAGGATTTGCAACACTCAGAATAAATCAATTCATAAGCAATCTCCTAGCATCTTGCTTCGTAATTTCTATGTTGGTATTACTACTTGGTATAGATTTGTACTTGATACGATCACCGGTGGTAATTTCTTAATGAGTCACACTTCGGATGCTTTTAAGGCAATGGAAAATTTGGTAGGATCACCTCCTCTTATCATTAATGAAACTATCTTGACTATGGAACATGTTATGCAAAGGCTTGATGCTATTGAAAAGAAAATGACTACTAATGAACAAATTGAGGAGTTAGATAAAAAACTTCATAATCATATCACTCAATTTGGTTCACGAGTGGGAATGACTTTGAAAACTTTAAAGGAGAAGGATACAATTATTGATGAGAGGGTAGAACAAAGCTTGAATAGGATTGATAAAATGGAGGAAATCATTGATAAAGTAGGTTCCGCTTTCACGCCCTCAAAAACTAATGTTAGTACTTCTCGAAATAAGAGTCCAAAGTTCATATATGTTCCCAAGAGCATTAGTAACCCTCCTACCAAAATAAACGAAGATCTCAAAATGATTAGTGTGCATCCCAACTTTATCAACCCAATAAAGGACCCTATTTTCAAGCCTACTATAGTTCCTAAGAATCATGGTTGTGTTATTGAGGAGCTTGAGGTCAAAGATGACAACACTTGATCATACGCGTTATGCCTAGCTAGGGGCGTAAAACAATAACACTAGTTGGGAGGCAACCCAATAGTTATCTTAATTTTTGTTATTTACTTTCTGTTTTGGTGTCACAACATGATTGTTGCCTCTGTAATGATTGTGTTTTTATGTTTTAATTAGTGTTTGTGCCAAGTAAAGCCTTTGGGATAATTTGAATGATGAGTATAATTGATGCTGTGCAAAAACAGAAACTTTCACCTCCAGTGCAGAATTTTTGGTTTTCTGCTGGAGCGTGGTAAATTCTTCAAATTTTTACACAATATTTTTATAAAAATTCTCCAGGTTTTCTTAATTGAATTATCTTTGTCTACATCATGTCATCGTTCTCCAAGCATTACTCTGTTTTTCATGAACTTAATACGTAGAGAGGCAAGCATAGAAGCGCTCTTGAAGTGGAGTAATAGTAGTAGGTGCAGGCAGGAGTCGGCCTATTTGCTTATGGACGTGATGCCTATATACACATGATCATTGCCGTGAAAATCGCATAACTATTCACTTTTCTATCAATTTCCCAACAATAATTTGTTTACCCACACTAGATCATTGCCGTGAAAACCGTATGCCTTTGCTATGAGAGATGCCACTAGTGAACACTACGGCCCCCGGGCCTATTCACTTATATATTCACAAACGCTATTGCTACCTTGCTGCCATTATTTGTCTTTTATTATATTTTGCACTTTACAATTATCTACAATTATCTACACAACTCATTTGCTTGCAAATAACGAGATCAAGGGGATTGACAACCCTCTTGCCCGCGTTGGGTGCAAGTTGTTTGTTCTTTTGTGTGCAGCCGCTGAAGACGGTTGAGGATTGGTATTCCTATTGGTTCGATAAACCTTGGTTTCATAACTGAGGGAAATACTTACCCATATTGTGCTGCGATAACCCGTTCCTCTTCACAGAAAACCCAACGCAGATCACAAATATCAGGAAGGATTTCTGGCGCCGTTGCCGGGGAATACCATCACCAACTATCAAGTAACTTCGCACAAATTTTCATTCACTTGTTCTTCTTTTTATTTGTTATTATATTTAGTTTGTCTCATAAAAATCAAAAATCAAAAAATATTTATCTTTGCTAGTTACTAGTTTACTTCCTAGTTTACATTTCTTGCTTGTTGCTTTGCTTGCTCGGTCACCATGTCTCAAGATACTACTAAGTTGTGTGACTTCTCAAATACTAATAATAATGATTTTATTAGTACTCCTATACCACCCGCTACTAGTGCGGAGGCTTTTGATATTAATGTATTATTGCTAAATTTTGTCATGAAAGATCAATTTTCGGGAAGTCCTAATGAGGATCCCGCATCACATCTTAACACCTTTGTTGAATTATGTGATATGCAAAAGAAAAAGGATATGGATAAATATATTGTGAAATTAAAATTATTTCCTTTTTCACTAAGAGATAAAGCTAAAGCTTGGTTTTCATCTTTACCTCGTAATAGTATTGGAACGTGGGATAAGTGTAAAGATGCTTTCATTGCCAAGTATTTTCCTCCTGCTAAGATCATCTCCCTTAGAAATCAAATAATGAATTATAAACAGCAAGATCAAGAGCATGTTGCACAAGCATGGGAGAGAATTAAATTAATGATAAGAAATTGTCCAACTCATGGTCTAAACTTGTGGATGATTATCCAAAATTTCTATGCTGGACTAAACTTTGTGTCTAGAAATCTTCTAGATTCTGCCGCAGGTGGTACCTTCAGGGATGTGACCTTAGGAGAGGCCACAAAACTTCTGGACAACATTATGACAAATTATTCTCAATGGCATACCGAAAGAGCTCCAACTGGTAAGAAGGTAAATTCTGTCGAAGAAATTGCTACTTTGAGTGAAAAAGTGGATGCTCTTATGAATATGGTTGCTAGTAAAAATACTCATGTTGATCCCAATGATATGCCTTTGTCTACCTTGATTGAGAAAAATAATGATGCTATTGATGTAAACTTCATCTTGCGAAATAATTTCAACAACAATGCTTATAGAGGAAACTTCAATTCTAGACTGTATCCCGGTAATTCCTCTAACAACTATGAAAATTCTTATGGTAATTCTTATGGAAATTCTTCTACAAATTCTAATATGATACCTTCTGATCTTGAGAACACAATTAAGGAATTTATTAATTCCCAAAAGGTTTTCAATACAATGGTAGAAGAAAAATTGCATGTTGTTGATACTTTGGCTAAAAACGTGGATAGAATTGCTCTTGATGTGGAAACTCTTAAAAGTAAAACTTTGCCACCCAAGCATGACTTTAATGAGGCTATTAAATCTATCCAAATATCTATTAATGAAAGTAAGGAGAGGACCGCTAAGGTGAGAGCTAAGCGGGAATTCTTAGAAAAGGCTCTTCCATCCGGTTTTTACCGGAATCATGATGAAGATCTTAAAATGATAGGTGTTTCTCCTATTGAATCTTTGTTTACCTCTCTGAATGTAAATGATAAAGGGACTGGAGATGAGTCAACTCTAGTTGAGGAGCATCCCGTTTGCTTGGAGGGTGATGATTTTGATGCTAAAATTGAAAAAAGTGGGTTTGGAGAGGTCAAAACTTTAGCTGGTGATGTGCCCACTATCTTGGATTACAAGGACTTTAATTATGATAAATGCTCTTTAGTAGAATGTATTTCCTTACTGCAATCCATTATTATCTCACCCAATGCTTATGAACAAAACAAAGCTTTCACCGAACATATAGTAGAAGATATGATAAAAGCTTATGATGAGAAACTTGAACTTGAAGTTTCTATTCCTAGAAAATTGCATGATGAGTGGGAACCTACTATCAAAATAAAGATAAATAAATATGAATGCAATGCTTTGTGTGACCTTGGTGCTAGTATTTCAACCATACCTAAGACTTTATGTGATGCGCTTGGTCTCACTAATATTGAAGAGTGTTCCCTAAACTTGCATCTTGTGGATTCTACCATCAAGAAACCTTTAGATAGAATTAATGATGTGCTTATTATTGCAAACAAAAATTATGTGCCTGTAGATTTTATTGTGCTTGATATTGATTGCAATCCTTCTTGTGCCATAATACTTGGAAGGCCATTCTTATGAACTATAGGTGCAATTATTGACATGAAGGAGGGAAACATAAGGTTCCAATTCCCATTAAAGAAAGGGATGGAACACTTCCCTAGGAATAGAATTAAACCACCTTATGAATCAATCATGATAGCCACTTATGGGTTGAGTGTCAAAGATGACAACACTTGAAACTATGCATTATGCCTAGCTAGGGGCATAAAACAATAGCGCTTGTTGGGAGGCAACCCAATAGTTATCTTTAAATTTTGTTTTTACTTTCTGTTATTTTGTGATAACATGATTGTTGCCTCTGTAATGATTATGTTTTTATGTTTTAATTCGTGTTTGTGCCAAGTAAAGCCTTTGGGATAACCTATTTGATGAGTATGATTGATGCTGTGCAAAAACAGAAACTTTCGCCTCCAGTGCAAAATTGTTTGTTCTCTGCTGGAGCGTGCTAAATTCTTGAAATTTTTACAAAGTATGTCTGTACAAATTATTCACGTTGTCCTAATTTGACAGAATTTTTAGAGTTACAGAAGTATGGGCTCTTAACAGATTGCTACAGACTGTTCTGTTTTAAACAAATTCTGTTTTGCTTGCATAGTTTGCTTGTTTTGATTATGCTATGGATTATATCGGGGGGTATAAGCCATGGAGAAGTTAGAATACAGTACCTATTATGCAATTATGAATTAAGAATCAATTTACAACAATACCTAAAGTATGCAATATGTTTCTTATACTAACGGATCTCACGAAGTTTTGTTGAGTTTTTTCTGATTGAAGTTTTCAAGTATTGAGTGTGATCACGATGGACCACGGAATAAGGAGTAGCAAGAGCCTAAGCTTGGGGATGCCCAAGGCACCCCAAGTAATATTTTAAGGAATACTCAAGCATCTAAGCTTCGGGATGCCCCGGAAGGCATCCCCTCTTTCGTCTCAAACCATCGATATGTCACTTGGAGCTACATTTTTATTCATCACATGATATGTGTTTTGCTTGGAGCGTCATTTGCTTTTGTTTTCTTTTACTTTCAGTTTGTCACAATCATCATTTGCTGGACACACCTATTAGAGAGAGACACACCCTCATCATAATTTGCTAGAATACTTCATATGCTTCACTTATATCTTTTGAGCTTGGCAGTTGCTCTAGTACTTCACTTATATCTTTTCGATCACGGTGGCGTGTAGATTTTATAGAAATAATATGCTCTTGTTCTTCACTAATATTTGTTTGAGAGCTGAATAAATAGTGACGGTAATTTGCACGGGTCATAAGACTAGTCCAAAAATAATAGGTATTCAATGAATGATAATCAAAACCATCATGTAGCACATATAGAGAAATTGTGGGTTAATGACATTAATGTGGTAATATGAAAAAGGTGTGATTCTATAATTGTTGATTCATATAAGTGTCGAGATTAAGAGGTGTAACCTTGTTATTCATCTAAAAATTAAAGAGGCATGGTGATGATCTGTGAGAATTTCTATTCCTCGTTGAAATCCTAGTGTTGTTTCGAGTCGGGGGCGCGCGACGGTTAACTCCTACCAACCTCCTCCCTCGGGGCATGCGAGTTGTACTTTGATGTGTGATAAAACTAATAAAACTTTGCAGTATGTATATGAGTTCTTTATGACTAATGTGACACCATGGACATACGCATCTTCACCTTCTCATATTTGTTGGCCTCTTCGGTACTGTGCATAGCCCATTCTCACCTCGAGGATCGGTGCAACTTTCGCCGGTGCATCCAAACCCTGTGACATGATACGCTCTGTTGCACATAAGCCTCATTATATCCTCCTCAAAACAGCCACCATACCTACCTATTATGGCATTTCCATAGCCATTCAGAGATATATTGCCATGCAAATTCCATCGTCACTTCACATGACTAGATCGTTCATCGTCATATTGCTTTGTATGATCATATAGAGATGACATAGTATTTGTGGCGAAGCCACCATCCATCATGTCTTTGATACATGTCACACTAGATCATTGCACATCCTGGTACACAGCCAGAGGCATTCACAGAGAGTCATATCTTCCTATCAGTTCTTCATATTGAGTTGTAAGTAAATAAAAGTGTGATGATCATATTTGTTAGAGAATTGTCCCAGTAAGGAAAGGATGATGGAGACTATGATTCCCCCACAAGTCGGGATGAGACTCCGGACGAAAAATAAAATAAAATGGGGGAGGCCAAATGAGCCCACCATATAAAAAAAGAGAAAGAAAAAAAGGGGAGGAAAAGAGAAAAAGAAAAAGGAAAAAAAAGGAGAAAAAAAGAGAAAAAAAAAGAGAAAGAGAAAAGAAAAAAAGAGAAAGAAAAAAAATGAAAAAAATGAGAGAAAATAGAGAAGGGACAGTGCTACTACCTCTTATTCCACACTTGTGCCTCAAAGTGGCACCATGTTCTTCATATCGAGAGTCTCCTATGTTGTCACTTTCATATGCTAGTGGGAATTACCTTATCATAATAAACTTGGCTTGTATATTCCAATGACGGGCTTCCTCAAATGCCCTAGGTTTTCATGAGCAAGCAAGTTGGATGCACACCCCACTTAGCTTCAGTTGAGCTTTCAGACACTTATAGCTCTAGTGCATCATTTGCATGGCAATCCCTACTCCTCGCATTGACATCTATTGAGGAGCATCTCAATAGCTCGTTGGTACGCCTAGTTGATGTGAGACTATCTTCTCCACTTTTTACCCCTTTGATATCTACCACCATATTATATTCCACCTATATGCTATGTCCAATGGTTCACGCTCATCTATTGCGTGAAGAATAAAAAGTTGATGCATATTGAAAAAGTACGATCCAATTGCCTGACTTGGGCACCATGGTGCTTAACATTTGTATTGATGTGGTGAAGACGGAGTCATGCCTTGCTAATATAATATGATGTATGGGGGTAAACATTCTTTTAGGATCAATGATTGTGTTGCTTATACTTATAAATATTACTATGTTGTTGTTTATTAATTCTTCATTTCTCAAATGAGCATACATACAAAAGATTACATTATGGATAGCATGTCAAATCAAATTTTTTGTTTTTATCATTTACCTACTCAAGGACGAGCAGGAATTAAGCTTGGGGATGCTGATACGTCTCCAACGTATCTATAATTTTTGATTGTTCCATGCTGATATATTATCATTCTAGGATACTTTTTGGGCATTTGTTTACCAATTTATAATATTTTTTAGCACTAACCTATTGACCCAGTGCCCAGTGCCAGTTGCTGTTTTCTGCGTGTTTTTTACTTTTCAGGTTTACAGTACCAAACGAAGTCCAATTGCCACGAAACTTTTTGATGATTTTTTCTGAACCAAAAGAAGACCTGGAAGCTTCGGGAGGAGGCCGGGAGAGGCGCGAGGGCCCCACAAGCCAACAGGGCGTGCCACTAGTGGGGCACACCCTGATGGCTTGTGCCTCCCTCGTGCGCTTCCCGACGCCCCTCTCTGGCCTATAAATTCTCATATATTCCAAAAACCCTAGAAGCACTCCCGAAACACTTTTTCCGCCACTGCAAGTCTCTGTTCCGACGGGAGGCCATCTACACCTCCGTTCCAGCACCCTGCCGGAGGGGAGATCAATCACGGAGGGCCTCTTCATCAACCTTGCTGCCCTCACCGTGATGTGTGAGTAGTTCACCACAGACCTACGGGTCGGTAGGTAGTACCTAGATGGCAATCTCTCTCTCTCTCTCTCTCTCTCTCTCTCTCTCTCTCGATCTTCAATACAATGTTCATCGCATCTTTGCCTTGATCTATCCGATGCAATCCCTTTATATGGTGTGTTTGTTGGGATTCGATGAATTGTGAGTTTATGTTCATATTATTCATGAAAAGTATTTGAGTCAAACCTGAATACTAAGATTCTTATTTGCATGATCATCATAGCTTCGTAATTCTCTTCGATCTATTGAAATAGTTTGGCCAACTAGATTGATATTTCTTTAGTGAGAGAGGTGCGTTGTAGTGGGTTCAATCTGGCGGTGCTCTATATCCCAGTGACAGAAAGGGACAAGACACGTCTTTGTGTTGCTGCTACTAAGGATAAAACGATGGGGTTAGTTCATATTAATTGAATTATCTTTGTCTACATCATGTCATCGTTCTCCAAGCATTACTCTGTTTGTCATGAACTTAATACGTAGAGAGGCAAGCATAGAAGCGCTCTTGAAGTGGAGTAATAGTAGTAGGTGTAGGCAGGAGTCGGCCTATTTGCTTATGGCTGTGATGCCTATATACACATGATCATTGCCGTGAAAATCGCATAACTATTCGTTTTTCTATCAATTGCCCAACAGTAATTTGTTTACCCACCGTATGCCTTTGCTATGAGAGATGCCACTAGGGAACACTACGGCCCCCGGGTCTATTCACTTATATATTCACAAACGCTGTTGCTACCTTGCTGCCATTATTTGTCTTTTATTTCATTTTGCACTTTACAATTATCTACAATTATCTACACAACTCATTTGCTTGCAAATAATGAGATCAAGGGGATTGACAACCCTCTTGCCCGCGTTGGGTGCAAGTTGTTTGTTCTTTTGTGTGCAGCCGCTCAAGACGGTTGAGGATTGGTATTCCTATTGGTTCGATAAACCTTGGTTTCATAACTGAGGGAAATACTTACCCATATTGTGCTGCGATAACCCGTTCCTCTTTACGGAAAACCCAACGCAGATCACAAGTATCAAGCATACTTATTCCTCATTGAAATCCTAGTGCTGTTTAGGTCGGGGGCCAGCGATGGTTAAATCCTACCAACCTCCTCCCTAGGGGAATGCGAGTAGTGCTTTGCTTCGAGAGAGCTAATAAAATATTGTAATAAGTATGTGAGTTCTTTATGACTAATGTGAATCCATGGACATACGCACACTCACCTTCACATATTTTCTAGCCTCTTCGGTACCATGCATTGCCCATTCTCACCTCGAGGATCGGTGCAACTTTCGTAGGTGCATCCAAACCCCGTGACATGATACGCTCTGTTGCACATAAGCCTCATTATATCTTCCACAAAACAGCCACCATACCTACCTATCATGGCATTTCCATAGCCATTCCGAGATATATTGCCATGCAACTTCTACCGTCACATGATATGACTTGTACTTCCATTGTCAAATTGCTTTGCATGATCATATAAGCTGACATAGTATTTGTGGCAATGCCACCGTTCATCATTAATATCATACATGTTACGCTTGATCATTGCACATCCTGGTACACTGCCAGAGGCATTCATATAGAGTCATACAGTTTTTTATGTTGAGTTGTAAGTAAATAAATGTGTGATGATCATCATTATTAGGGCACTGTCTCAGTGAGGAAAGGATGATGGAGACAATGATTCCCCCACAAGTCGGGATGAGACTCCGGACGGAAAAAAAAGAGAAAAAAAAGAAGAAGAAAAAGAAAAAAGAAAAAAAGAAAAAAAATGAGAAAAAGAAAAAAAATGAGAGAAAAGAGAGAAGGGACAGTGCTACTACCTCTTATTCCACAATTGTGCCTCAAAGTGGCACCATGTTCTTCATATAGAGAGTCTCTTGTTTATCACTTTCATATGCTAGTGGGAATTTTTCATTATAGAACTTGGCTTGTATATTCTGATGACGGGCTTCCTCAAATGCCCGAGGTCTTCATGAGCAACCAAGTTGGATTCACACCCACTTAGCTTCCGTTGTGCTTTCAGACACTTATAGCTCTAGTGCATCCGTTGCATGGCAATCCCTACTCGTCGCATTGATATCAATTGATGGGCATCTCCATAGCCCGTTGATACGCCTAGTTGATGCGAGAATTTCTTCTCCACTTTCACCCCTTTGAAACCTACCACCATATTCGATTCCACCTTTATGCTATGTCCATGGTTCACGCTCATATATTGCGCTAGTAATAAAAAGCTGAAGCGCGTTAAAAAGTACGATCCAATTGCCTGACTTGACACCGTGGTGCTTAACATTTGTATTTATGTGGTGAAGACGGAGCCATGCTATCTTGATATGATAAAATGAATAGGGGGTGAACATTCTTTTTGGATCGTATACTTTGAAACTTGATGATTATGTTTCTTATGTTTATGAATATTACTATGTTGATGTTTATTAATTCATCATTTCTCAATGAACAAACCTGCAATAGATTACATGTTGGGTAGCATGTCACATCAAAAATTCTTGTTTTTATTATTTACCTACTCGAGGACGAGCAGGAATTAAGCTTGGGATGCTGATACGTCTCCAACGTATCTATAATTTTTGATTGTTCCATGCTATTATATTATCATTCTAGGATACTTTTTGGGTGTTTACCTATCAATTAATATTATTTTTGAGCACTAACCTATTGACCTAATGCCCAGTGCCAGTTGTTGTTTTCTGCATGTTTTTTGCTTTTCAGGTTTACCATACCAAACGAAGTCCAAATGCCACGAAACTTTAATATGATTTTTTCTGGACCAAAAGAAGACCTGGAAGCTTCGGGAAGAGACGAGAGGCTACACGAGGCAGCCACGACCTAACAGGGCGCGGCCCAAGGGCAGGCCATGCCCTGTTGGGTCATGGCCGCCTCGGCTGCCCTCTCGTGCCCCTCTCTGGCCTACAAATTCTCAAATATTCCAAAAACTCTAGGGGAGCTCCCGAAACACTTTTTCCACCGCCGCAAGTCCCTGTTCCACCGTATACCCATCTGGCGACCTTTTCCGATGATCTGCCGGAGGGGGAATCGATCACGGAGGGGCTCTACATCACCCTTGCTGCCTCCGTGATGAGTTGTGAGTAGTCCACCACAGACCTATAGGTCCGTAATTTGTATCTAGATGGCTATCTCTCTCTCTTTTGATCTTTAATACCATGATCATCGCATCTTCGCATTGATCTATTCGATGTAATCCTTTTGTGCGGTGCATTTGTTGGGAACCGATGAATTGTGGGTTTATGTTCAGATTATTCATGAAAAGTATTTGAGTCACCTCTGATTATTATGATTCTTATTTGCATGATTATTATAGCTTCGTAATTCTCTCCGATCTATTGAAATAGTTTGGCCAACTAGATTGATATTTCTTCAGTGAGAGGGGTGCGTTGTAGTGGGTTCAATCTGGCGGTGCTCTATATCCCAGTGACAGAAAGGAACAAGACACGTCTTTGCATTGTTGCCACTAAGGATAAAACGATTGGGTTAGTTCATATTAATTGAATTCTCTTTGTCTACATCATGTCATCGTTCTCCAAGCATTACTCTGTTTGTCATGACCTTAATACGTAGAGAGGCAAGCATAGAAGCACTCTTGAAGTGGAGTAATAGTAATAGGTGCAGGCAGGAGTCGGCCTATTTGCTTATGGACATGATGCCTATATATATATGATCATTGCCGTGAATAAAGATTGCATAACTATCCGCTTTTCTATCAATTGCCCAACAGTAATTTGTTTACCCACCGTATGCTTACTATATGAGAGATGCCACTAGAGAAAACTACGGCCCCCGGGTCTATACACTTATAAATTTACAACTGCATTCAATACCTTCTGTTATTTACTTTATTTTGGAATTTACAATTATCTACAATTATCTACACATCTCATTTACTTGCAAATAACGAGATCAAGGGGATTGACAACCCTCTTGCCGCGTTGGGTGCAAGTGTGTGCTCTTTTGTGTGCAGCCGCTGAAGACGGTTGATGACCGGTATTCCTATTGGTTTGATAAACCTTGGTTCTTAACTGAGGGAAATACTTACCCGCATTGTGCTGCATCACCCGTTCCTCTTCACGGAAAACACAACGCAGATCACAAGCATCAATCACCAGAGTCCATTCGAAGGCACGTGCCAGATCATGGCCTTTTATAGGGACCGCCAGCCATATTCCGTGTATTTAGTGCATTTTTAGGGTTTAATGCCAGAAATTGCAGATTTGTGCCGCCCCCACATAAAATCATGGACAGATAGGGCTCGATGTCCCTGCCTGCAGTCCTCGGTCCATGCCCAGGCCCTGCCCGCCCAATGGGGAGGAAGGGCCCCGCACTGGGGGCCACGGAGAGGTCGTCAGCGGGCAGTTTGTTGCCGTTTAAATCCTCAGAAATTCTCGGGGGCCAAGAATTTCATGGGCCTTGCGCGGCGTCTTCAAATGGCCCCCGGAGGGTGTGATAAAAATTGAGGCCATTCCGCAGAAGCCTTCATGAAGGTTGTGTGGAAACTGGACCTTCTCCTAGGAAAGATCTAGATTGAGAGAGGGGGTGCGTCCTGTTTGTAAAGTGGGTGAGGTGCCCGCTCCTCCGTTGGACTTGAAACTTTTTCTGGGATCACCAGAATCCATTCGAAGGCACATGCCAGGTCATGGCCTTTTTAGGGGGCCACCAGCCATATTTCGTGAATTTAGTGAATTTCTAGGGTTTAATGCCAGAAATTGCAGATCTGCGCCGCCCCCACATAAAATCATGGACAGATAGGGCTCGATGTCCCTGCCTGTGGTCCTTGGTCCATCCCCAGGCTCTGCGCGCCCAACGTGGAGGAAGGGCCCGGCACCGGGGGCCACGGAGAGGTCGCGGGCGTGCGGTTTGTTGCCGTTTAAATCCTCGAAAATTCTCGGTGGCCGAAAATTTCACGAGGCCTTGCACGGTGTCTTCGAACGGCCCTCGGAGGGTGTGATAAAAATTTGAGGCCAGTCCGCAAAAGCCTTCATGGAGGTTGTGTGGAAACTGGACCTTCTCCTAGGAAAGATATAGATTCAGAGAGGGGGCGCGTCCTGTTTGTGAAGTAAGTGCGGTGCCCGCTCCTCCGTTGGACTTGAAACTTTTTCTGGGATCACCGGAGTCCATTCAAAGGCACGTGCCAGGTCATGGCCTTTTTCAGGGGCCGCCAGCCATATTCCGTGCATTTAGTGAATTTCTAGGGTTTAATGCCAGAAATTGCAGATCTGCGCCGCCCCCACATAAAATCATGGACAGATAGGGCTTGATGTCCCTGCCTGCAGTCCTCGGTCCATGCCCAGGCCCTGCGCAACCAACGAGAAGGAAGGGTCCCGCACCGGGGGCCACGGAGAGGTCTCCGACGTGCGGTTTGTTGCCGTTTAAATCCTCAAAAATTCTCACGGGCCAAGAATTTCACGAGGCCTTGCGCGGCATCTTCAAACGGCCCCCGAAGGGTGTGATAAAAATTTGAGGCCATTCCGCAGAAGCCTTCACAAAGGTTTTGTGGAAACTGGACCTTCTCCTAGGAAAGATCTAGATTCAGAGAGCGGGTGCGTCCTGTTTGTGAAGTAGGTGCGGTGCCCGCTCCTCCGTTGGACTTAAAACTTTTTCTGGGATCACCAGAGTCCATTCAAAGGCACGTGCCAGGTCATGGCCTTTTTCAGGGGCCGCCAGCCATATTCCAAGCATTTAGTGCATTTCTAGGGTTTAATGCCAGAAATTGCAGATCTGTGCCGGCCCCACATAAAATCATGGACAGATAGGGCTCGATGTCCCTGCCTGTGGTCCTCGGTGCATGCCCAGGCCCTGCGCGCCCAACGGGGATGAAGGGCCGGGCACCGGGGGCCACGGAGAGGTCGCCGGCATGTGGTTTGTTGCCGTTTAAATCCTCAGAAATTCTCGGGGGCCGAGAAATTCACGAGGCCTTGCGTGGCGTCTTCGAATGGCCCTCGGAGGGTGTGATAAAAATAGGAGGCCATTCTGCAGAAGCCTTCATGGAGGTTGTGTGGAAACTCGACCTTCTCCTAGGAAAGATCTAGATTCAGAGAGGGGCGCGTCCTGTTTGTGAAGTGGGTGCGGTGCCCGCTTCTCCGTTGGACTTGAAACTTTTTGTGGGATCACCAGAGTCCATTCGAAGGCACGTGCCAGGTCATGGCCTTTTTCGGGGGCCGCCAGCCATATTCCATGCATTTAGTGAATTTCGAGGGTTTAATGTCTTACTCAACTTCACACCTTGTAAGACAGGCAAGAACCCTTTCTTGGACTGGTCCATTTTGAACTCTTAATCTCGACACTTATGTGAATCAACAATTGTGGACTCACACCTTTTTCATATTACCACATTAATGTCATTAACCCACAATTTCTCTATCTGTGCTACATGATGGTTTTGATTATCATTCATTGAATACCTAATATTTTTGGACTAGTCTTATGACCCATGCAAATTACCATCACTATTTATTCAGCTCTCAAACAAATATAAGTGAAGAACAAGAGCATATTATTTCTATAAAATCTACACGCCACCGTGCTCGAAAAGATAAAAGTGAAGTACTAGAGCAACTGCCAAGCTCAAAAGATATAAGTGAAGCATATAGAGTATTCTAGCAAATTATAATGAAGGTGAGTCTCTCTCTAATAGGTGTGTCCATCAAATGATGATTGTGACAAACTGAAAATGAAAAGCAAACAAAAGTAAACGACGCTCCAAGCAAAACACATATCATGTGATGAATAAAAATGTAGCTCCAAGTGACATACCGATGGTTTGAGACGAAAGAGGGGATGCCTTCCGGGGCATCCCCAAGCTTAGACGATTGAGTCTTCCTTAGAATATTACTTGGGGTTCCTTGGGCATCCCCAAGCTTAGGCTCTTGCTACTCCTTATTCCATGGTCCATCGTGATCACATTCAAAACTTGAAAACTTCAATCACACAAAACTCAACAAAACTTCGTGAGATCCGTTAGTATAAGAAACATGTTGCATACTTTAGGTACTGTTGTAAATTGATTCTTAATTCATAATTGCATAATAGGTACTGTATTCTAACTTCCCCATGGCTTATACCCCCCGATATAATCCATAGCATAATCAAAACAAGCAAACTATGCAGGAAAAACAGAATCTGTTTAAAACAAAACAGTCTGTAGCAATCTGTAAAGTTCCCATACTTCTATAACTCTAAAACTTCTGAACAATTAGGACAACGTGAAGAATTTGTACATAAATACTATGTAAAAATTTCAAGAATTTAGCACGCTCCAGCAGAGAAAAAAAATTCTGCACTGGAGGCGAAAGTTTCTATTTTTTCACAGCATCACTCATACTCATCAAATAAGTTATCCCAAAGGCTTTACTTGGCACAAACACTAATTAAAACATAAAAACATAATCATTACAGAGGCAACAATCATGTTATCACAAAATAATAGAAATAACTAATATTGGGTTGTCTCCCAACAAGCTCTTTCTTTATAGCCATTAAGATAGGCTTGAGATTTCAATGATGCTCACATAATAGACAAGAATTGAAGCACAAAGAGAGCATCATAAGGCATGTGAAAAACACATCTAAGTGTAACATACTTCCTATGCATAGGCATTTTATAGGAAAACAAATTCTCAAGACAAGTGAAATCAAGCATATGCAAATAGGAAGAATGAAGCATTCATAATTTCAACACAAAGAGAGGTAATTGAGAAACATGTAAATTCCTATAACCATATTTGCCTCTCTCATAATAATTACATGTAGGATCATAATCAAACTCAACAATATAACTATCATGTAAAATATTCTCTCCATGATCCACATGCATGAAAGTTTTATAATCTTCCAAGATAGTGGGATTAACATCAACTAAAGTTGACATTCTTCCAAACCCACTTTTAGTAGTGTTGCAAATATCATACTCAATAATAGATTCATCATGAAGCTTAGAATTATCAAGATCACAAGGAACATCATGATTATCACCCCAATCATGATCACTAGGACAATTGATATTCATAGAATTTGTACTAACAACATGGCAATCATGCTTTTCATTCAATGAACTATCATGAATCACTTTATAAATTTCTTTTAACACTTCATCACAATTTTTAGATTCATGATTTTCAAGCAAGAACTCATAAATATAATCTAGTGCACTCTCACTAGCAATTGGTTCAACATAGTCGGGTCTTTTGAAAAGATTAGCTAGTGGATGAGGATCCATTTATCTTAAATTTTTGCATTTACTTCCTGTTTTGGTGTGACAAAGATAAAGATAGCATAGCTAGGCAAGTAGACTAGCAAAGATAAATATTTTTGTATTTTTTATTTTTATGAGACAAACTAAATATAACAGAAAATAAAAAGAAGAACAAGTGAATGAAAATTTTTGCGAAGTTACTTGATAGTTGGTGATGGTATTCCCCGGCAACGGCCCCAGAAATCCTTCCTGATGACTATGATCTGCGTTGGGTTTTCCATGAAGAGGAACGGGTTATCGCAGCACAATACGGGTAAGTATTTACCTCAGTTATGAAACCAAGGTTTATCAAACCAATAGGAATACCAATCGTCAACCGTTTTCAGCGGCTGCACACAAAAGAACAAACAACTTGCACCCAACGCGGGCAAGAGGGTTGTCAATCCCTTTGATCTCGTTATTTGCAAGCAAATGAGTTGTGTAGATAATTGTAGATAATTGTAAATTGAAAAATAAAATAAAAGACAAATAATGGCAGCAAGGTAGCAATAGCGTTTGTGAATAGACCCGGGGCCGTAGTGTTCCCTAGTGGCATCTCTCATGGCAAAGGCATACGGTGGGTAAACAAATTACTGTTGGGCAATTGATAGAAAAGCGAATAATTATGTGATTTTCATGGCGATGATCATGTGTATATAGGTATCACGTCCATAAGCAAATAGGCCGACTCCTGCCTGCACCTACTACTATTACTGCACTTCAAGAGCGCTTCTATGCTTGCCTCTCTACGTATTAAGTAAAAACAGAGTAATGCTTGGAGAACAATGACATGATGTAGACAAAGTAAACTCAATCAATATGAATAAACCCCATCGTTTTATCCTTAGTCGCAGCAACACAAAGACGCATCTTGTCCCCTTCTATCACTGGGATATAGAAACTCGCCAGGTTGAACCTACTACGACGCACCACTCCCACTGAAGAAATATCAATCTAGTTGGCCAAACTATCTCAATAGATTGGAGAGCATTACGAAGCTATAATAATCATGCAAATAAGAATCATAATAATCAGAGGTGACTCAAATACTTTTCATGAATAATCTGAACATAAACTCACAATTCATCGGATCCCAACAAACACACCATACAAAGGGATTACATCAGATAGATCAAAGAGAAGCTGCGATGAACATTGTATTGAAGATCATGAGAGAGATTGCCATCTAGGTACTGCCTACGTCCCGTAGGTCTATGGTGAACTACTCACACATCATGGTGAGGGCAGCAAGGTTGATGTAGAGGCCCTCCGTGATTGATCTCCCCTCCGGCAGGATGCCGAAACGGAGGTATAGATGGCCTCCCGTCGGAACAGAAACTTGCGGTGACGGAAAAAGTGTTCCGGGAGCGCTTCTAGGGTTTTTGGAATATATGTGAATTTATAGGCCAGAGAGGGGCGTCAGGAGGCAGCCGAGGGGGCCACAAGCCATCAGGGCGCAGCCTGGCCCCCTGGCACGCCCTGTTGGCTTGTGCCTCCCTCGTGGGGCCTCTCGTGTCCTTGTCAACCTACGAGGCTTGGTAGTGACTTGATCTAAAGCTTCATGATCATCATCATTAGTTTCCCCTTCACTTGGCGTAGGCGCCGTAGAAACATCTTTCTGCATCGTGCTACTCTCCAACTGAAGTGACGGTTCAACAACCTCATCAAGTTCTACCTTCCTCCCACTCAATTCTTTCGAGAGAAACTCCTTCTCTAGAAAGGATCCATTCTTGGCAACAAAGACTCTGCCTTCGGATCTGAGATAGAAGGTGTACCCAATTGTTTCCTTAGGGTATCCTATGAAGACGCACTTCTTCGCTTTGGGTTCGAGCTTATCAGGCTGAAGCCTTTTCACATAAGCGTCACAGCCCCAAACCTTAAGAAACGACAGCTTTGGTTTCTTGCCAAACCATAATTCATACGGTGTCGTCTCAACGGATTTAGATGGTGCCCTATTTAAAGTGAATGTAGCTGTCTCTAATGCATAACCCCAAAACGATAGTGGTAGATCAGTAAGAGACATCATAGACCGCACCATATCTAATAGAGTATGATTACAATGCTCAGACACACCATTACGCTGTGGTGTTCCAGGTGGCGTGAGCTGTGAAACAATTCCACACTGTCTTAAATGCATGCCAAACTCATAACTCAGATATTTTCCACCATGATCAGATCATAGAAACTTTATCTTCTTGTTACGATGATTCTCTACTTTACTTTGAAATTGCTTGAACTTTTCAAATGTTTCAGACTTGTGTTTCATTAAGTAAATATACCCATATCTACTCAAATCATTAGTGAAGGTAAGAAAATAATGATATCCACCACGCGCCTGAACAGTCAGTGGACCGCACACATCAGTATGTATGATTTCCAACAAGTCACTTGCCCGCTCCATTGTTCCGGAGAACGGGGTTTTCGTCATCTTGCCCATGAGGCATGGTTCGCATGTATTAAGCGATTCAAAATTGAGTGATTCCAAAAGTCCATCAGCATGGAGTTTCTTCATGAGCTTTACACCAATATGACCTAAGCGGCAGTGCCACAAAAAAGTGGTACTATAATTATTAACTTTGCATCTTTTGGCATCAATGTTATGAACATGTGTATCACTACGATCGAGATTCAACAAGAATAAATCATTCACATTGGGTGCATGACCATAAAATATATTACTCATATAAATAGAACAACCATTATTCTTTGATTTAAATGAATAACCGTCTCGCAATAAACAAGATCCAGATATAATGTTCATGCTCAGCGGAGGCACCAAATAACAATTATTTAGGTTTAAAACTAATCCCGGTGGTAATCGAAGAGCGAGCGTGCCGACGGTGATCACATCAACCTTGGAACCATTTCTGACGCGCATCGTCACCTCGTCCTTTGCCAGCCTCTGTTTATTCCGTAGTTCTTGCTTCGAGTTACAAATATGAGCAACCGAACCGGTATCAAATACCCAGGCACTACAGATACTTGTGATCTGCGTTGGGTTTTCCGTGAAGAGGATCGGGTGATGCAGCACAGTATGGATAAGTATTTCCCTCAGTAGAGAACCAAGATTTATATAACAAATAGGAGTAACGGTCAACCACCGTCTTCAGCGACTGCACACAAAAGAGAAAACACTTGCACCCAACGCGGCAAGAGGTTTGTCAATCCCCTTGGTCTCGTTATTTGCAAGTAAATGAGGTGTGTAGATAATATTAGATAATTGTAAATTGCAAAATAAAATAAAATATAATAAATTGCAGCAAGGTATTGAAAGCTTTTGTAAATTTATAAGTGAATAAACCCGGGGGCCATAGTTTTCCCTAAAGGCATCTCTCATGTAGTAAGCATACGGTGGGTAGACAAATTACTGTTGGGCAATTGATAGAAAAGCGCATAGTTATGCAATCTTTATTCACGGCAATGATCATGTATAGATAGGCATCACGTCCATAAGCAAATAGGCCGACTCCTGCCAGCACCTACTACTATTACTCCACCCATCGACCGCTATCCAGCATGCACCTAGAGTATTAAGTAAAACAGAGTAATGCTTTGAGAATGATGACATGATGTAGACAAAGAGAATTCAATTAATATGAACTAACCCCATAATTTTATCCTTAGTGGCAGCAATACAAAGGCGTGTCGTGTCCCTTTCTGTCACTGGGATATAAAGCACCGCCAGATTGAACCCACTACAACGCACCCCTCTCACCGAAGATAGATCAATCTACTTGGCCAAAGCAAATCAATAGATCTGAGAGATTTACTAAGCTATAATGATCATGCAAATAAGAATCATAATATTCAGAGGTGACTCAAATGCTTTTCATGAATAATCTCAACATAAACCCACAATTCATCGGATCCCAACAAACACACCGCACAAAAGAATTACATCGTATAGATCAAAGCGAAGATGCGATGATCATTGTATTGAAGATCAAGAGAGAGAGAGAGAGAGATAGCCATCTACGTACTAACTACGGACCCGTAGGTCTGTGGTGAACTACTCACACATCACCATGGGAGCAGCAAGGATGTTGTAGAAGCCCTCCGTGATCGATTCCCCCTCTGGCAGGACATCGAAAAAGGTCTCCAGATGGGCACCCATCGAAACAGAGACTTGCAGCGTCCGAAAAAGTGTTTTGGGTGGATCTCTAGGTTTTTTGGGATTTTAGATAATTTATAGGCCAGAGAGGGGCACCGGAGGGTACCCGAGGGGGGGCGCCACATAACAGGGCATGGCCCACCCCCAGGGCGCACCCTGTTGTGTGGTGCCTCCCTCGTGGGGCCCCCGGCCTCCTTCCAAAGCTTCCGGGTCTTCTTTTGGTCCAGAAATATCATATTAAAATTTCATGGCAATTGGACTTCCTTTGGTATTGTAAACCTGAAAAGCCAAAAACATGCAGAAAACAACAACTGGCACTGGGCACTGGGTTAATAGGTTAGTGCTCAAAAATAATATTAATTGGTAAATAAACACCAAAAAAGTATCCTAGAATGATAATATAATAGCATGGAATAATAATAAATTATAGATACGTTGGAGACGTATCAGCATCCGCAAGCTTAATTCCTGCTCGTCCTCGAGTAGGTAAATGATAAAAATAGAATTTTTGATGTGACATGCTACCCAACATGTAATCTATTGCAGGTTTGTTCATTGAGAAACGATGAATTAATAAACATCAACATAGTAATATTTATAAACATAAGAAACATAATCATCAAGATTCAAAGTATACGATCTGAAAAGAATGTTCACCCCCTATTCATTTTATCATATTAGAATAGCATGGCTCCATCTTCACCACATAAATACAAATGTCAAGCACCACGGTGAAAAGTCAGGCAATTGGATCGTACTTTTTAACGTGCTTCAGCTTTTTATTACTCGCGCAATATATGAGCATGAACCCTAATATCAACGGGCTATGGAGATGCCCATCAATAGATATCAATGCGAGGAGTAGGGATTGCCATGCAACGGATGCACTAGCACTATAAGTGTATGAAAGCTCAACTGAAGCTAAGTGGGTGTGCATCCAACTTGCTTGCTCATGAAGACCTCGGGCATTTGAGGAAGCCCGTCATCAGAAAATACAAGCCAAGTTCTATAAACAAAAATTCCCACTAGCATATGGAAGTGACAAAACAAGAGACTCTCTATATGAAGAACATGGTGCCACTTTGAGGCACAAGTGTGGGATAAGAGGTAGTAGCACTATCCCTTCTCTCTTTTCTCTCATTTGTTTTCTTTTTCTTTCTTTTTCTTTTTCTTTTTTTTCTTTTCTTTTATTTTTCATCCGGAGTCTCGTCCCGACTTGTGGGGTAATCATTCTCTCCATCATTCTTTCCTCACTGAGACAGTGCCCTAATAATGATGATCATCACACTTTTATTTACTTACAACTCAACATGAAAAACTGTATGACTCTATATGAATGCCTCTGGCAGTGTACCAGGATGTGCAATGATCAAGCGTAACATGTATGATAATGATGAACGGTGGCTTTGCCACAAATACTATGTCAGCTTATATGATCATGCAAAGCAATATGATAATGGAAGTACAAGTCATATGATGTGACGGTGGAAGTTGCATGGCAATATATCTCGGAATGGCTATGGAAATGCCATGATAGGTAGGTATGGTGGCTGTTTTGAGGAAGATATAATGAGGCTTATGTGCAACAGAGTGTATCATGTCACGGGGTTTGGATGCACCGGCGAAGGTTGCACCGATCCTCGAGGTGAGAATGGGCAATGCACGGTACCGAAGAGGCTAGCAAATATGTGGAGGTGAGAGTGCGTATATCCATGGATTAACATTAGTCATAAAGAACTCACATACTTATTGCAAGATTTATTAGCTCTCTCAAAGCAAAGCACTACTCGCATGCCCCTAGGGAGGAGGTTGGTAGGAGTTAACCATCGCGCGTCGCCGACCCAAACAGCACTAGGATTTCAACGAGGAATAAGTATGCTCACACATCATCACCATGCCATAAAAATATTTGGATGAACAGAAAGTTAACAACCTCTAATTCATGATATTCTTATTAACCAATGATCATGCACTCATGCTCTTTCACATTACCACATTAATATCATTAACCATGATTTCTCTTTTATGTGCTACATGTGGTTTTGATTATGCATTCATTGAATACCTATTATTTTTGGACTAGTCTTATAACCCATGCAAATTACCATCGCTATTTATTAACTCACAAACAAATATAAGTGAAAAACGAGAGTGCAATTATTTCTATAAAAGCTATACACCACCGTGCTCTAAAAGATATAAGTGAAGTACCAGAGCAACTGCTAAGCTCAAAAGATATAAGTTAAACACATCGAGTATTCTAATAAATCATGGTGATAGTGGGTGTGTGCAGAGAACAATGATTGTGGGAAACTAAAACAAAAAAGCAAACTAAAACAAACGACGCTCCAAGTAAAACTCATATCATGTGATGAATAAAAATATAGCTCCAAGTGACATCCCGATGGATTGAGACGAAAGAGGGGATGCCTTTCGGGGCGTTCCCAAGCTTAGACGCTTGAGTCTTCCTAGAATATTACCTTGGGGTGCCTTGGGCATCCCCAAGCTTAGGCTCTTGTCGCTCCTTATTCCTTCATCCATCGCGATAACACCCAAAACTTGAAAACTTCAGCACACAAAACTCAACAGAAAACTCATGAGATCCGTTAGTATAATAAACATATCAAATACTTTAGGTACTGTTATAAATTGATACATATTTTATTATTTCATAAGGTACTATATTCTAACTTGTCCATGAATTATACCCCCCCCCCCCCCCGATATAATCCATAGCATCATCAAAACAAGCAAACTATGCAAGCAAAAACAGAATCTGTCTAAAACAGAACAGTCTGTAAAGATCTATTTGGAAACTATACTTATGTATCTTAGCAAATTATGAAACATTAGGACAAGCTGGGGAATTTGTATAGCAATAATGTGTAAAAATTTCAAGAATTTACCATGCTCCAGCACATAACCAAAAATTCTGCACTGGAGGAGAAAGTTTCTGTTTTTGTACAGCATCAATTATACTCATCATGCAAATTATCCCAAAGGCTTTACTTGGCACAAACACTAATTAAAACATAAAAACACAATCATTACAGAGGCAACAATCATGTCATGACACACAAATATAAAAAAAATCAATAAAATAAGATAATTATTGGGTTGCCTCCCAACTAGCGCTATTGTTTTTTGCCCCTAGCTAGGCATAACGCATATGATCAAGTGTTGTCATCTTTGGCACTCAACCCATAAGTAGCCCTCATGATAGATTCATAAGGTGGTTTTATTCTCTTTCTAGGGAAGTGTTCCATCCCTTTCTTTAATCGTAATTGGAATCATATGTTTCCCTCTTTCATATCAATTATTGCACCTATAGTTCGTAGAAAAGGTCTTCCAAGTATTATTGGACAAGTAGGATTGCATTCAATATCAAGCACAATGAAATCTACAGGCACATAATTCCTATTAGCATGGATAAAAACATCATTTATTCTACGTAAAGGTTTCTTGATGGTAGAATCCACAAGATGCAGGTTTAGGGAACAATCTTGAATATTACTGAGACCAAGCACATCACAAAGAGATTTAGGTATAGTTAAAACACTAGCACCATGGTCACACAAAGCATTGCATTCATATTCATTAAGCTTTATTTTGATAGTAGGTTCCCATTCATCATGCAATTTTATAGGAATAGAAACTTCTTGCTCAAGTTTCTCATCATAAGCTTTTATCATAGCTTCTACTATATGATTAGTAAAATCCTTATTTTGTTCATAAGCATTGGGTGAGCTAATAATGGATTGCAACAAGGAAATACATTCTACTAAAGAGCAGCTCTCATAATTAAAATCCTTGTAATCCAAGATAGTGGGCACATCACTAGTCAAAGTTTTAACCTCTCCAAACCCACTTTTTTCAGTTTTAGCATTAGAATCATCACCGTCCAAGCAAACGGGACTCTCTCTAGCTAGAGTTGACTCAACTCCAGTCCCTTTATCATTTATTTTCAGATAAGTAAACAAAGATTCAATAGGAAAAGTGCCAAGCATTTTAAGATCTTCATCATGATTCCGGTAAAAACCGGGTGGAAGAGCCTTTTCTAAGAATTACCGCTTAGCTTTCAACTTAGCGGTCCTCTCCTTACTTTCATTAATAGATATTTGTATAGATTTAATAGTCTCATTAAAATCATGCTTGGGTGGCAAACTTTTACTTTTAAGAGTTTCCACATCAAGAGCAATTATATCCATGTTTTTAGCCAAAGCATCAATCGTATGCAACTTTTCTTCTACCATAGTATTAAAAATCTTTTGAGAACTAATAAATTCTTTAATTGTGTTCTCAAGATGAGAGGGTATCTTATTAGAATTTTTAGAAGAATTTCCATAAGAATTTCCATAAGAGTTTCCATAGTTGTTAGAGGAATTATCGGGATACGGCCTGGCATTGAAATTTCCTCTATAAGCATTGTTATTGAAATTGTTTCGCGAGATAAAGTTCACATCAATAGCATCATCATTTTTCTCAATCAAGGTAGACAAGGGCATATCATTTGGATCAACATGAGTATTTTTGCTAGCAACCATATTCATAAGAGCATCCACTTTTTCACTCAAAGTAGCGATTTCCTTAACAGAATTTACCTTCTTACCAGTTGGAGCTCTTTCGGTAGGCCATTGAGAGTAGTTTTTCATGATGTTTTACAGAAGTTTGGTGGCCTCTCCTAAGTTCACATCCATAAAGTTACCACCTGCAGCCGAATCTAGAAGATTTCTAGACACAAAGTTTAGTCCAGCATAGAAATTTTGGATAATCATCCACAAGTTTAAACCACGAGTAGGGCAATATCTAATCATCAATTTCATCCACTCCCAAGCTTGTGCAACATGTTCTTGCTCATGTTGTTTAAAATTCATAATTTGATTTCTAAGGGAGATGATCTTTGCAGGAGGAAAATACTTGGCAATAAAAGCATCTTTACACTTATCCCATGTTCCAATACTATTACGTGGTAAAGATGAAAACCAAGCCTTAGCTTTATCTCTTAGCGAAAAAGAAATAATTTTAATTTCACAACTTCATTATCCATGTCCTTTTTCTTTTGCATATCACAAAGTTCAACAAAGGTATTAAGATGAGCAGCGGGATCCTCATTAGGACTTCCCGAAAATTGATCTTTCATCACAAGATTCAGCAATGCAGCAATAATATCAAAAGCCTCCGCACTAGTGGCGGGTGGTATAGGAGTACTAATAAAATCATTGTTATTAGTATTTGAGAAGTCACACAACTTAGTAGTATCTTGAGACATGGTGGCAGAGCAAGCAAAGTAACAAGCAGGACAAGTAAACTAGCAAGCAAAGAAGTAAATTAGTAACTAGCAAAGATAAATATTTTTGTATTTTTGTTTTTTATAAAGCAAGCAAAATATAACAGCAAATAAAAAGAAGAACAAGTGAATGATAATTTATGCGAAGTTACTTGATAGTTGGTTGATGATACTCCCCGGCAACGGCGCTAGAAATCCTTCCTGATACTTGTGATCTGTGTTGGGTTTTCCGTGAAGAGGAACGGGTGATGCAGCATAGTATGGATAAGTATTTCCCTTGGTAGAGAACCAAGGTTTATCGAACCAATAGGAGTAACGGTCAACCACCGTCTTCAGCGACTGCACACAAAAGAGCAAACACTTGCACCCAACATGGCAAGAGGGTTGTCAATCCCCTTGGTCTCGTTATTTGCAAGTAAATGAGGTGTGTAGATAATAGTAGATAATTTGAAATTGCAAAATAAAATAAAATATAATAAATTGCAGCAAGGTATTGAAAGCTTTTGTAAATTTATAAGTGAATAGACCTGGTGGACATAATTTTCCCTAGTGGCATCTCTCATGTAGTAAGCATACGGTGGGTAGACAAATTACTATTGGGCAATTGATAGAAAAGCGCATAGTTATGCAATCTTTCTTCACGGCAATGATCATGTATAGATAGGCATCACGTCCATAAGCAAATAGGCCGACTCCTGCCTGCACCTATTACTATTACTCTAGCCATCGACCGCTACCCAGGATGCATCTAGAGTATTAAGTAAAACAGAGTAATGCTTGGAGAACGATGACATGATGTAGACAAAGAGAATTCAATTAATATGAACTAATCCCATCATTTTATCCTTAGTGGCAGCAATACAAAGGCATGTCTTGTCCCTTTCTGTCACTGGGATATAGAGCACCGCCATATTGAACCCACTACAACGCACCCCTCTCACTAAAGATAGATCAATCTACTTGGCCAAAGCAAATCAGTAGATCGGAGAGATTTACGAAGCTATAATGATCATGCAAATAAGAATCATAATATTCAGAGGTGACTCAAATACTTTTCATGAATAATCTGAACATAAACCCACAATTCATCAAATCCCAACAAACACACCGCACAAAAGAATTACATCGGATAGATCAAAGCGAAGATGCAATGATCATTGTATTGAAGATCAAGAGAGAGAAAGATAGCCATCTAGGTACTAACTACGGACCCGTAGGTCTGTGGTGACCTACTCACACATCACCATGGGAGCAGCAAGAATGATGTAGAAGCCCTCCGTGACCGATTCCCCCTCCAACAGGACACCGGAAAAGGTCTCCAGATGGGCACCCGTCGGAACAGAGACTTGCGGCGGCAGAAAAAGTGTTTTGGGTGGCTCTCTAGGGTTTTGGGGATTTTAGATAATTTATAGGCTAGAGAGGGGCACCGAAGGGCAACCGAGGGGGGCGCCACATAACAGGGCGCGACCCACCCCCAGGGCGCGCCCTGTTGTGTGGTACCTCCCTTGTGGGGCCCCCGGCCTCCTTCCGAAGCTTCCAGGTCTTCTTGTGGTCCAGAAAAATCATATTAAAGTTTCGTGGCAATTGGACTTCGTTTGGTACTGTAAACCTAAAAAGCCAAAAACATGCGGAAAACAGCAACTGGCACTGGGCACTGGGTTAATAGGTTAGTGCTCAAATATAATATTAATTGGTAAATAAACACCCAAAAAGTATCCTAGAATGATAATATAATAGCATGGAGCAATAAAAAATTATAGATACGTTGGAGACGTATCAACTACTACGAGAGCTAGTAAGGTACACATCAATAACTTGTATATCAAATATACCTTTGTTGACATTGCCAGCCTTCTTATCAGCCAGGTACTTGGGGCAATTCCGCTTCCAGTGGCCAGTTCCCTTGTAGTAGAAGCACTCAGTCTCAGGCTTGGGTCCAGCCTTGGGTTTCTTCACGGGGGTGGCAACTTGCTTGCCATTCTTCTTGAAGTTACCCTTCTTTCCCTTGCCTTTCTTGAAACTAGTGGTTTTATTCACCATCAACACTTGATGCTCCTTTTTGATTTCTACTTCTGCAACTTTCAGCATCGCGAATAGCTCGGAGATTGACTTGTTCATCCCTTGCATATTATAGTTCATCACGAAGCCCTTGTAGCTAGGTGGCAGTGACTAGAGAACTCTGTCAGTGACCGTCTCAGGCGGAAGCTCAACTCCCAACTGATTCAAGCTCAAGTCCCGATTCTAGGCCGTACAACATGGTGCACTGAACTATTGAGTAGTCATCAGCACGCGCCTGCCAGACGTTCACAACATCTGCAGACGACACTGGAGGGGGTGGCGCACCGAGCGGTGCATCAAGGACATAAGCCTTTTGCAAAGCCGTGAGGATAATCCTCAGATTACGGACCCAGTCCGCATAGTTCTTCCATCATCTTTCAACTTAGCTTTCTCTAGGAATGCATTAAAATTCAGGGGAGCTACTGCGCGAGCCATTGATCTACAACATAATTTCCAAATACAACTTTAGACTATATTCATGATAATGAGTTCAGTTAATCATATTACTAAAGAACACCCACTCAAATCAACATCCCTCAGGTTGTCTAAGTGTGACATGATCCAAATCCATCAACCCAAGTCCGATCATCACGTGAGATGAGGTGGTTTCAATGGTGAACATCTCCATGTTGATCATATCTACTATATGACTCATGTTCGACCTTTCGGTCTCTTGTGTTCCGAGGCCATGTCTGTACATGCTAGGCTTGTCAAGCTTAACCCAAGTATTCCGCATGTGTAAAATTGGCTTACACCCATTGTATGCGAACGAAGAGTCTATCACACCCGATCATCATGTGGTGCTTCGAAACGATGAACTTTCGCAATGATGCATACTTGGGGAGAACACAATTTTATCTTGAAATTTAGTGAGAGATCATCTTATAATGCTACCATCGTCCTAAGCAAAATAAGATGCATAAAAGGATAAACATCACATGCAAATCATATAAGTGACATGATATGGCCATCATCATCTTGTGCTTCTGATCTCCATCTCCAAAGCACCGGCATGATCTCCATTGTCACCGGCATGACACCATGGTCTCCATCATCATGTCGTCATGTGGTTGTCGCGCCAACTATTGCTTCTACAACTATTGCTAACTCATAGCGATAAAGTAAAAGCAATTACATGGCGTTTAATGATTGACACGCAGGTCATACAATAAATTAAAAACAACCCTATGGCTTGATACGTCTCCAACGTATCTATAATTTATGAAGTATTCATGCCATATTCACCTATGTTTACAATACTTTTATATGGTTTTGATGCACTTTATATGATTTATTTAGAACTAACCCGGACTGACGCTGTTTTCAGCAGAATTACCGTGGTGTTGTTTTTTGTGCAGAAAATGAAAGTTCTCGGAATCGCCCGAAACATTTTTATCATTTTTTCTGGAGGAAATAAGAAATACTGGAGCGAAGAACCACCGGAGGGGGAGTGCCAGGGGGCCACCACACATCTGGCCACGCCCCCCCCTAGGGCGCGGCCAAATAGCTTGTGGGGCCCACGTAGCTCCGTTGCACGTGATTCCAACGCTGAAAAATCCTATAAATCCCAGAAACCCCAGAAATAAAGAGAGACCTTCCGCTCCACTGCCGCAACTCTCTGTATCGCCGAAAAACCAATCTGGAGCAATTCCAGTACCCTGCCGGAGAGGGAAAACCATCACCGGTGGCCATCTTCATCATCCCGACATAGGCCATGACGAGCAGGGAGTAGTTCACCCTCGGGGCTGAGGGTATGTACCAGTAGCTATGTGTTCAATCTCTCTCTCTCGTGTTCTTGAGATGGCACGATCTTGATGTATCATGGGCTTGTTAATATAGTCGGATCATATGATGTATTTCCCTTGCCATCTTGTTGTGATGAATTGAGTCTTTCCCTTTAAGATCTCACTATGTTGGATTGAGTATATTGGTATGACAGCACTTGATATATGTTGAGGCATCAACTTGCGGATTCCGGTGACCTTGGGGATCTATGCATAGGGGTTGATTGCACATTTTCATACCATGTTCTCCGATAGAAATCTTGGGGTGCACCTTGCAAGTTCTTTGTGTTGGATTGAATATGATAGATCTGAAATTGTTTGATGCGCATGTCGCATAATTTACCCACGGATACTTGAGGTGACATTGGAGTATCTAGGTGACATTAGGGTCGATTGATATGTATCATTGGTGTTATTTTAGTACGAACTCTAGGGCTGTTTGTGACAATTATAGGAATAGCTCAAAAGATTGATCGGAAAGAATAACTTTGAGGTGGTTCAACTACCTACACCAATTTCATCTTATTGTTCTCCGCTAGATAGGAACTTTGGAGTGATTCTTTGTTGCACGTTGAGGGATGATCATATGATTCAACTATGTTAGCATTGTTGGGAGATTGCACTAGTGAAAGTATGTACCCTAGGCCTTATTTCCAAGCATTTATATAACATTTTGCTCGCTGTTTACTACTTGTTACCTTGCTGTTTTTATATTTTCAGATTACAAAAATCTATATCTACCGTCCATATTGCACTTGTATCACCATCTCTTCGCCGAACTAGTGCACCTATACAATTTACCATTGTATTGGGTGTGCTGGGGACACAAGAGATTTCTTGTATTTGATTGCAGGGTTGTTTGAGAGAGACCATCTTCATCCTACACCTCCCACGGATTGATAAACCTTAGGTCATCCACTTGAGGGAAAATTGCTACTGTCCTACAAAACTCTGCGCTTGGAGGCCCAACACGATTCTACAAGAATAAAGTTGTGTAGTAAACATCAAGCTGTTTTCTGGCGCCGTTGTCGGGGAGGTGAGTGCTTGAAGGTATATCTTTAGATCTTGCAATTAAATCTTTTAGTTTCTTGTTTTTCACTAGTTTGGTTTTATAAAAGAAAACTACAAAAAAATAGAGTTTACATTGCCTCAATGGTTTCGTCTTTTTAATGTCTTTCGTGAAAATAATGGTTCGGAAAATTGTGCTCAATTGTTAGAGGAAGAGATTGTGAAAATACTTAATGAGAATTGCTTGAATGATGAGCATGATTGCAATGTTGTTAGTTTGAATTCTTTGAATGTCCATGATTTTAATGATATGCAAAGCCACAAGCTTGGGGATGCTACGTTTGATGAAGATGATATTTTTAGTCCCCCAAGTTTTGATGAGCAAATTTATTATGATGATGGCATGCCTCCTATTTATGATGATTATGGTGATGACATGTATGCTATAAAGAGTAATGATAACCATGAAACTTTTCATCATGATTTTAATATTCAATTTGGTTATGTCAATCAAGTGTCTTATGATAGTTATTTTTTTGAGTTTGCTCCCACTACTATGAATGAGGAGAAAATTGCTTATGTGGAGAGTAAAGAAAATTTTATGTGATACTTATATTGTTGAATTCCTTCATGATGCTACTGAAAATTATTATGAGAGAGGAACATATGCTTGTAGGAATTGCAATAATATCAAGTTTCCTCCCTATGTGTTCAAAGTTTTGAAGTTATGCTTGCTTTTCCTTCCTATGCAAGTTGATTCTTACTCCCATAAATTGTTTTCTTGCAAAATACCTATGCATAGGAAGTGGGTTAGACTTAAATGTGCTTGTCATGTGATCCATAATGCTCTTTTGCATGTTTCAAATACTATTCCTATGTGAGCATCATTGAAATCATCATGCCTAGCTAAAAGGCATTAAAGAAAAGCGCTTGTTGGGAGACAACCCAACACTTTTCCTTTCTGTTTTTGTGTGTTCACATGATTAAACTACTGTAGTAATCATGTTTTATGTATTTTATTTCAATAAAGTGCCAAGTAAAGCCTTTGGGATAGTGTGGAAACTTGTTAGTTTGAATCTGTGCAAAAACAGAAACTTTTGCGTCCAGTATATGAATTATGTGATTTTACTGGAAAGTTAAAAAATTCTGAAATTTTTACACAGTTTTTATATGAAAATTCTATGCGTTTGCCTAATTTTTCAGAATTTGTAGAGTCAGGGAAGTATGGTGTTCATTCAGATCTTCACAGACTATTCTGTTTTTGACATATTCTATTTTGCATGCATAGTTTACTTGTTTTAGTATTTCTATAGCTTATATTGAGTGATATAAATTATGGGAATGATAGAATAGAGTAGGTATAATTTGGGAACAATTATGAATCTTGTCTTGACAGTACCTAAGTGAATGATCTATCTTTATTACACTAACCCATCTCATGAAGTTTCGTTAAGTTTTGTGTGATTGAAGTTTTCAAGTTTTGGGTGAGATACTGATATGAGGAGAATAAGGAGTGGCAAGACCCTAAGCTTGGGGATGCCCAAGGCACCCCGAAGGTAATATTCAAGGAAGACTCAAGCGTCTAAGCTTGGGGATGCCCCGGAAGGCATCCCCTCTTTCGTCTTCAACACTATCGGTATATCTTACTTAGAGCTATATTTTTATTCGTCACATAATATGTGTTTTTCTTGGAGTGTCATTTTATTTTGTTGTTCTCTGTTAGATTTTATTTATAATCTTTCTTTTCAATAAAAAGTTCCAAGAATTGCCTTTAGGATACCGCAATTGCATGTTTGATGTGTGCTGTGTAAAAACAGAAACTTTTTCTGTAGTGTTTGAATTTTAATATTTTACTGAATGTGGAAAGTTTCTGAAATTTTTACACAGGATGCTCATACAAATTATTTATCATGTCCTAAATTTTCATAATTTTTGGAGATACAGAAGTACACTGTTTCAGTAAATTTCTACAGACTGTCCTGTTTAGACAGATTGCTGTCATAGTTTTGTTATCTACTTCTCCTATAGTTTTCATGACTTATATTGGTAGATAGAAATTGTGGAAATGATAGTATACAGTAGATAATGTTTGAAAATTATTATGCAACTTGTCTTGGCAGTACACGAAGTGTTGATTCATTCATATGTGTACTAACCTATCTCACGAGTTCTTTTCAAGTTTTGTGTGGATGAAGTTTTTTTAGACATAGGTGAAACCGGGACATGAGAGGATTGAACGAGATAAAAAAAGCTCAAGCATGGGGATGCCCAAGGCACCTCAAGACAATATTACAAGAAGTCTCAAGCATCTAAGCTTGGGGATGCTACGCATCCCACCTCTCTTCGTCAACTATCGGTTAGCCTATGTTGAGCCTAAATTTTTATTCGTTCACATGATATGTGCTGTTCTTGGAGTGCCATTTTTGTTTGTTTGCTGTTTGAATAAAATATCAAGATCTGAAAATCTTTACCGAGAGATAGTCCTCACATAGCTACTTAATTGTTTGACTGCTCATTGATCTTCACTTATATCTTTTGAGAGTAGTTTGATGTTTACTCTTGTGCTTCACTTATATCCTAAGAGTAAAATGTTGAATGAATTGAATATCATAAATGTGAAATTATATATATGCTTAATATGCTTATCCCATGAGGAGTAGTGACTTCACATACTAGGAGTATAAGCGGTAAAATTTATTGGAAGTTAGCAAACATAACATTGGTCATTTAAACGATTCATGAAAGAACATTGAAGGAAGAGAGGTTTCACATATAGATATACTATCTTGGACATCTTCTATGATTGTGAGCCCCATTAATTATTTTCAAACTTGATCAAGTAGTTGACGTTGGACAAGGAAGACAACTTAATGGTTATGTTTGTTTATATTCACATAGCAGTTATATTGTCATGGATCCTCTAACATGTGGTGCTTGCTTAGGATCTTTTGCTAGCCAAAAAATTGTACTAAGTAGAGATACTACTTGTGCATCCAAAAAACCCTAAACTTAATTTCTTTCCATGAGAGTCCACCATATCTACCTATGGATTGAATAAGATCCTTCAAGTAAGTTGTCATCGGTGCAAAAAGCAATAAAAATTGCTCCTAAATATGTATGATCTTTTATTGGAAGGGAAAATAAGCTTTGTACGAACTTGAGATGGTGAAGAAATAAAAGCGACGGCCTGCATAATAAAGTTTGCCATCACAAGGGGCAATATAAAGTAACGTTCCTTTTCATTAAGAGATTGCACATCCAAAAATAAAAAGCGCATGACAACCTCTGCTTCCCTCTCCGAAGGGCCTATCTTTTACTTTTCATGTCGAGTCAACTTCTTATTCCAATCTATTAATTCCTTAGTTGGCAAGCATCATGTGGTGGGGAAAGATCCATACACATATATCCAATTGAATATAGGTGATCATGATTCATTATTTGTTGACATTATCCCCGAGATAAATAAGTTGGGAGGCAAAACTTTAAGCCCCTATCTTCCTTGTGTTTGACTGAAACTGTTTGTTCTAAAAATATGCTTTGAGTGTCAGCAATCATGGAAGATTAAATGATAGTTGAGTATGTGGAATTTGCTGAACCAAAGCTCTTACATAGACCCTTCCTGAAAATAAGATGAATTGTAATTGTTTGATGACTGAAAACATAGTTTGCTATTTTTCAAGAAAGTTTATGGTCTATACTTTAACATGTGGATAACTTGCTACTCGATCATGAGAAGCTTTATGAGAAATACTCGCTGGTTATGATGCTAGAAAAATGGCTGAAATTATCCTTGATCAATATTATACAATATGCTAGCATTCACACTTCATAAATTATTTCTTTTATCATTTACCTACTCTAGGACGAGCAGGAATTAAGCTTGGGGATGCTGATACGTCTCCAACGTATCTATAATTTATGAAGTATTCATGCCATATTCACCTATGTTTACAATACTTTTCTATGGTTTTGATGCACTTTATATGATTTATTTAGAACTAACCCGGACTGACGCTGTTTTCAGCAGAATTACCGTGGTGTTGTTTTTTGTGCAGAAAATGAAAGTTCTCGGAATCGCCCGAAACTTTTTTATGATTTTTTCTGGAGGAAATAAGAAATACTGGAGCGAAGAACCATCAGAGGGGGAGTGCCAGGGGGCCACCACACATCTGGCCGGGCGAGCCCAGATAGCTTGTGGGGCCCACGTAGCTCCGTTGCGCGTGATTCCAACGCTGAAAAATCCTATAAATCCCAGAAACCCCAAAAATAAAGAGAGACCTTCCGCTCCACCGCCGCAACTCTCTGTATCGCCGAAAAACCAATCTGGAGCAATTCTAGTACCCTGCCGGAGAGGGAAAACCATCACCGGTGGCCATCTTCATCATCCCGGCGGAGGCCATGATGAGGAGGGAGTAGTTCACCCTCGGGGCTAAGGGTATGTACCAGTAGCTATGTGTTCAATCTCTCTCTCTCGTGTTCTTGAGATGGCATGATCTTGATGTATCACGGGCTTGTTAATATAGTCGGATCATATGATGGATTTCCCTTGCCATCTTGTTGTGATGAATTGAGTGTTTCCCTTTAAGATCTCGTTATGTTGGATTGAGTATATTAGTATGACAGCACTTGAAATTGTTGAGGCATCAACTTGCGGATTCCGGTGACCTTGGGGATCTATGCATAGGGGTTGATTGCACGTTTTCATACCATGTTCTCCGATAGAAATCTTGGGGTGCTCCTTGCAAGTTCTTTGTGTTGGATTGAATATGATATATCTGAAATTGTTTGATGCATGTCGCATAATTTACCCACGGATACTTGAGGTGACATTGGAGTATCTAGGTGACATTAGGGTCGATTGATATGTATCATTGGTGTTATTTTAGTACGAACTCTAGGGCTGTTTGTGACAATTATAGGAATAGCTCAAAAGATTAATCGGAAAGAATAACTTTGAGGTGGTTCTACTACCTACACCAATTTCATCTTATTGTTCTCCGCTAGATAGGAACTTTGGAGTGATTCTTTGTTGCACGTTGAGGGATGATCATATGATTCAACTATGTTAGCATTGTTGGGAGATTGCACTAGTGAAAGTATGTACCCTAGGCCTTATTTCCAAGCATTTATATAACGTTTTGCTCGCTGTTTACTACTTGTTACCTTGCTGTTTTTATATTTTCAGATTACAAAAATCTATATCTACCATCCATATTGCACTTGTATCACCATCTCTTCGCCGAACTAGTGCACCTATACAATTTACCATTGTATTGGGTGTGTTGGGGACACAAGAGATTTCTTGTATTTGATTGCAGGGTTGTTTGAGAGAGACCATCTTCATCCTACACCTCCCACGGATTGATAAACCTTAGGTCATCCACTTGAGGGAAAATTGCTACTGTCCTACAAAACTCTGCGCTTGGAGGCCCAACACGAGTCTACAAGTATAAAGTTGTGTAGTAAACATCATGGCTCCTGCCGGTTGCCGTACTCATCGGCATGCAAGTCGTAATAACTATTACAAAACATGATCATCTCATACATCAACATATATAAAATCACGTCTTGGCCATATCACATCACAACATGCCCTGCAAAAACAAGTTAGACGTCCTCTACTTTGTTGTTGCAAGTTTTACGTGGCTGCTATGGGCAACTAGCAAGCACCGTTCTTACCTACGCAAAGCCACAACGGTGATATTCAAGTTGCCTTTAAACCTTCTACAAGGACCGCCTCTGTCGAATCCGATTCAACTAAAGTGGGAGAGACAGACACCCGCCAGCCACCTCTATGCAAACAAGTTGCATGTCAGTCGGTGGAACCGGTCTCTTGTGCGAGGACAAGTAAGGTTGGTCCGAGCCGCTTCATCCCACAATACCGCCAAATCAAAATAAGACTAAGGAGGTAAGCAATCTGAATATCAATGCCCACAAACACTTTGTGTTCTACTCATCTACGCATAGACCTAGCTCTGATACCACTGTTGGGGAACGTTGCATGGGAAACAAAAAATTTCCTACGCACACACAAGATCTATCCATGGAGATGCATAGCTACAAGAGGGGGAGTGTGTCTACATACCCTTGTAGATCGCTAAGTGGAAGCGTTTAGAAATGCGGTTGATGTAGTCATACGTCTTCACGATCCAATCGCGATCCGTCCCGATCTAGCGCCGAACGGACGGCACCTCCCCATTCAGCACACGTGTAGCTCGATGACGTCTCCGCCTCCTCGATCCAGCGAGTAAGGGTGGAGTAGTAGATGAGTTCTCCGGTAGCACAACGGCATGGTGACGGTGGTGGTGGAGCAATCTCAGCAGGGCTTCGCCAAGCACTGCCGCGATGCAATCTGAGGAGAAAATAATCTAGGGAGAGAGGGAGGGCTGCGCCAAGACTTGAGATGCGGCTGCCCTCCCTCTCCCCACATATATATAGGGGGCAAGGGGGGAGGCCGGCCGCCCTAGGGTTTCCCCTAGGGTTGGTGGCGGCGCCCTAGGGGGTTGCCTTGGCCCCCAAGGCAAGGGGGGCCGGCGGCCACCCTAGGGTTTCCCACCCTTGCCGCATGGGCCTTGGGGAGGAGGGTGCGGCCAGCCCACCAGGGGCTGGTGCGCCACCTCTCTCAGCCCATGGGACCCTTCGGGGCAGGTGGACCCTCCCGGTGGACCCCCGGAACCCCTTCTGGCATTCCCGACGAAATCCGATAAATCCCGGAACTATTCCGAACCCAAATATCAACTTCCCATATATGAATCTTTACCTCCGGACCATTCCGGAGCTCCTCGTCAACAACATTCGGTTACCAACACATATAACTCATTAATACCATATCATCATCGAACGTTAAGCGTGCGGACCCTACGGGTTCGAGAATCATGTAGACATGACCGAGACACTTCTCCGGTCAATAACCAATAGCGGGACCTGGATGCCCATATTGGTTCCCACATATTCCACGAAGATCTTTATCGGTCGAACCACGATGTCAAGGATTCAATCAATCCCGTATGCAGTTCCCTTTGTCTATCGGTATGTTACTTGCCCGAGATTCGATCGTCGGTATCTCCATACCTAGTTCAATCTCGTTACCGGCAAGTCTCTTTACTCATTCCATAATACAAGATCCCGTGACTAACTCCTTAGTCACATTGCTTGCAAGCTTCTTGTGATGTTGTATTACCGAGAGGGCCCAGAGATACCTCTCCATCAAACGGAGTGACAAATCCCAGTCTCGATCCATGCCAACCCAACAGACACCCTCGGAGATACATGTAGAGCACCTTTATGATCACCCAGTTACGAAGTGACGTTTGATACACACAAGGTATTCCTCCGGTGTCAGGGAGTTGCATGATCTCATGGTCTTAGGAACAGATACTTGACATGAAGAAAGCAGTAGCAATAAACTTAGTGATACGATCAAATGCTATGCCTACGGTTTGGGTCTTGTCCATCACATCATTCTCCTAATGATATGATCCCGTTATCAAATGACAACTCATGTCTATGGTTAGGAAACCTTAACCATCTTTGATCAACGAGCTAGTCTAGTAGAGGCTCACCAGGGGCACGGTGTTGTTTATACATCCACACATGTATTTTAGTTTTCGATCAATACAATTCTAGCATGGATAATAAACGATTATCATGAACAAGGAAATATAATAATAACCACTTTATTATTGCCTCTAGGGCATATTTTCAACAGTCTCCCACTTGCACTAGAGTCAATAATCTAGCTTTACATTGTAATGAATCTAACACCCATAGAGTTCTGGTGTTGATCATGTTTTGCTCGTGAAAGAGGTTTAGTCAACGTGTCTGCAACATTCAGATCCGTATGTACTTTGCAAATGTTTATGTCCTCCTCCTTGATATAATCGCGGATGGAATTAAAGCGGTGCTTTATGTGTCTGGTCCTCGCCGTAAATGGGACCAGTGTTGTCACAAAAGAGAGTCATCGGATCCAGTGCACTGGGCACAACTTCAAGATCTGTCATGAACTGCTTCATCCAGACACCTTCCTTCGCTGCTTCCGAAGCAGCTATGTACTCCGCTTCACATGTAGAATCTGCTACCACGCTTTGCTTGAAACTACACCAGCTGACTGCTCCACCATTCAGAATATATACGTATCCGGTTTGAGACTTAGAGTCATCCGTATCTGTGTCAAAACTAGCATCGACGTAACCCTTTACGGCGAGCTCTTGATCACCTCCATAAACGAGAAACATCTCCTTAGTCCTTTTCAGGTACTTAAGGATATTTTTGACCGCTCTGCAGTGTTCCACTCCTGGATCACTTTGTAACCTTCCGGTCCTACTTATGGCAAGGCTCACATCCGGTCTTGTGCACAGCATTGCATACATGATAAAGCCTATGGCTGAGGCATAGGGGACGACACTCATCTTTTCTCTATCTTCTGCACTTGCTGGGCATTGAGTCCTACTCAACTTCACACCTTGTAAGATAGGCAAGAACCCTTTCTTGGACTGATCCATTTTGAACTTCTTCAAAACTTACTAAGGTATGTGCTTTGTGAAAGTCCTATTAAGCGTCTTGATCTATCTCTATAGATCTTGATGTCTAATATGTAAGCAGCTTCTCTGAGGTCTTTCATTGAAAACCTCTTGTTCAAATATATCTTCACGCTTTCCAAAAGTTCTATATTGTTTCCAATCAGCAATATGTTATCCACATATAATATTAAAAACGATATAGAGCTCCCACTCACTTTCCTGTAAATACAAACTTGTCCATAAACTTGTATGAACCCAAACGCTTTGATCACCTCATCAAAGCGAACATTCCAACTCCGAGATGCTTGCACCAGTCCATAGAAGGATCGCTGGAGCTTGCATACTTTGTCAGCATTTTCAGGATCGACAAAACCTTCTGGTTGCATCATATACAACTCTTCCTTAAGAAAACCATTAAGGAACGCTGTCTTGACATCCATCTGCCAAATTTCATAATCGAAAAATGCAGCTATTGCTAACATAATCCTGACGGACTTAAGCATCGCTACGTGAGAGAAAGTCTCATCGTAGTCAACTCCTTGAACTTGTGAAAACCCTTTTGCAACAAGTCGTGCTTTATAGACGGTGACTAAAATTTATCTCTTGGGCGGGGAGAAGGGTTAGATGCCTTTTCTCTTTGAGGAAATTCTTTTTTTGAGGGGTATCTCTTTGAGGGAAATGAGATACTATTTTTTTGAGAGAGAGAACGATGGGATTAGGCCCAACATAAGTGCTGATTGACACTAAAAAAAACAACCAAATCAAATTCCAACTGGGCTATGTTTTCTGAGAGCCCAACGTGACAAGCCCGGCCCACACTTGGCCGATCTGCGTCTTCCTCCTTGTTCGTCCTCCTCGCCGGCGCAGGCTCTCCCGAACCCCACCGGTGCCGCCGCTCGCCATCCATCCGGGTCCGCCGCGTGAGCCTCGCCCTCCAAGCCCCCACCCCGCCTCCCTCCACCGCCGCCACCGCTCAAGGTACTCACCCGTTCCCCTTCTCCCTCCTCCCCACCCCCAACCTCTCATGTTTCCTCTTCTGAGCTCCCATTTTACATCCCTCGCAGATGGTCTCGACGAGAACGTCTCCGAGCTCCTCGCCGGTTGCGATTCATTTCACGTGAATTTAAGGGGCGCGCCCGTCTGCACAAGGTATCGATTTAAGGGGCTCCCCCTTCTCTTGTGCGATTCGATTCACATGAATTTAAGGGGCACGCCCATCTGCACCCAGCTGCAGCTAGCAGAATTCAGTCGTGTAGCCTCACAGTAATGTATACATTTGTGCTTTGCTAGCTAAATTGCTCTGTGCTTTCTGTGGATGATACTTCAGATAATCATCAAATTTTCCACCTACGCGCGCTATGCAGGTGGAAGGGAATTAAGTTCTGTTTCTCTCCGATGTCCGAGAAGAAAGCTCCTAGAAAATTCGTCCGCCGGGCGGACTGGAGAGGTATCCAGGTTCAGTTACAGCATCCAGTCATCTGTATATGTCAGCGCCTCTTCTGTTTTGTACCAGTCACATTTCATATGTGCATATCAGAGGAAATATGCTTTCACCGGGCATGTTGGAGCGAGCGTACCAGGTTCCCAGATTGCAAATATGATCCTAGCTAGCCATTAATATGTCAATTCTACATTTTCTTACTCTAATTTCTAAAGGACTGGAAAACCTGTTATTATAGTCTTATATAGAGTGTTGAGCTGCCAACTCCACATTTCTCTTGGTCTAATTTCTAAAATGATAATGTGGAGCATCTATATCCTGATGAATCTATTCTAGGATAATATTTTTGTTTGAGCATCTTTTCATGATTTTTTTTTTCTGTAGCCCTTACAATCAAATATAATCAAGTGCATTTGGCAGCAAGTTTTCTGCCCCTATCTAGTTGTAAAGAACAAGTTCAATTCAGTCTGATTTAGTTCTTATGATGTTATTATTGATGCCTTGTGCAAATCAAAAGGATGAGAATGGACTGATTAGTGATTTATTGCGTAATACCGAAAATTTATGAATGTGTTATCCCGAAAATTTTGCTAATCCGTGTATTAATTTTTTGGGAGCAATTTGGGTTATGTTGGTCTCAGCATGAGGACTGCTAATCAGTGGAACAAATATGTTGTTGCGCTGCCTAATTTGTGCTAATTCTAAAAATATTCTCCCCTAATCTCCAATAATTAATATTATGTTCAAAACCAAAATGTTAAGGACATGCAGGTGCTGATTCTGTGCTTTTCCTGCTGATATGCACTTGTGTACACTTAATGAGGTTTTTAAATTTTCAACTCACATTTAGATCGAGGGGCAGTGCAGCAACCAACTGGTGCAAGCTGTACACTGATGGCATCTAGTCCAGTCTTCCGGTCAACATAAGTTATCTATCCTGTTTGTCCGTCTCTTCTGTGATCCGATTCACATGGCTTAAGAGGCACAACTATCTACGTGCCAGATGCATGAATCAGGAAGGTCAGGAAGCAGAATTCAGCAGTGTAGCCTGACAGTGATGTACGTCTGTGCTTTGCTAGCTGAATAACTTTGTGCTCTATGTGCACATCACCTCAAGTAATTGTCACAAATTTATTCATGCACATGCTATGCAGGTGGAGGAGAACCAGTTGGTGTGGAAGTTCCGGTTTCTCTCTGATGTCTGAGAAGAAATCTCTTACAGAGTTCGTCTGCTCGGTGGACTGGAGTGATATCCAAGTAAGTTACAGCATCCAGTCATCCCTATATTTCAGTGTTTCTTCTGTTTTGTACTGTCACATTTCATATGTGCGTCGAAGGAAATGTGCTTTCTATAGGCGTGTTGGAGGGACCGAGTCCCAAATCTCATTTATATGGCCACACGCAGTGATCAAGAAAAGGGCACTGGAATTTATCTTCTAACGTCACTATTGTTCTAACCCTCTTCCTTTATTTTTGTTGCTTCGGTTGTATGGTTACAAAGTTAGGCTTCATCTGTCTTTAGTTAGTCAAGCTGATAAAAAGAATCACATTCGGCCCTTTATTCCGGTTTCCACTGTCTCTCAGGAGCGGAACAAATTAAGCTCACCAAACTGGATCGCATACTCGTACATACCTTTCATTGGGAAAATAACAGGAGATTTTGAAGTTGTGTTATATCATATCAGTATATTATTATATATGTCCATATGAACAAGAAATAATCATCTGCCACCAGATTATGATCAATTCTGAGATCGATCATGTACTCAATCATTATAAAAGGACAAGAAAATAACCACTTGCTTCCAGGTCTTGTCTCTTCAACTGTAGGCATGTGATACATTCTAGATTCATTGAATTCACGAGAACCAATAGTGTGGTCCTCCTTGTGTGGTAGGTGCTCAAGATGAGTATGTTGTCACGTATAGTCAGTGGAGGTAATTGTTTAATTTGCGTTCCTGCAACTTTTTGTAGTATTTGGAAAGAAAACTTGTATCATTTGCTAAGGTCATAGCTAACATCACTTTGAAAAGCTGCATTGGATGTTCTGCATAAATACATAATATAGTGCTCCACTTGCAATATTCTGGATGTACTGACATGTACTGTTTTCCTACCTGCAAGTGAAAGTGTTGTAATTGAAGTGCACATTGTCCCATATGGCTGTCAGTTCCTCGGTTTAGCCATTTGATTAATTTAGAACATGCATCGTCAATACCAACCGTCATGTTTGTTTTGGCACTGTGTATGGCTGGCTGATCTCATATGAGGGCTATTGCTTTCCGATTAAAATGATGGTGCATATAATCTAATTGAGGTTATTGCTAACTGTTTGCACGTCTGTTTCATGGTCAGCAGATTAAAATTCTATATTTAATTCTAAAAGCTGAGGAGTGTGTGACCACAACTTGGCATCAGTCTCAGCATAAGGTTAGCAAGCATTCCATCAGTCTCAGCATTGTTGTTAAGTTGTAATTTATCACATCAGTACATTATGAACTGGTGTGCCTGTATGAACGATATAATCCTCTGCTGCCGATTATGATCGTTCTGAGACAATCCTGTACTCAATCATAATTAGAGATGTCATTCCAAAAAAAAGGACAAGAAAAAACCCTAAAACTCCACGGCAACTTTCTTAGGAGATAAGCATGTGATGCATTCAAGATTCAACTAATCCAAGTAAACAATCCCTGGGCGCGCGGCAGGTACTCAATATAAGTATATGTTGTAGATGCGCAGTAGGTGTGCTCTCACACGTCTAGTCAGTGGAGGTACTTTTTTAATTTGCATTCCTGCTACATTTTTTATTTGGAAAGAAAATTCCGACCATCTGCTATCACAGCCAATGGAACGTCACTTTTGAAAACATGTGTTGGATGTACTGAGATAAACACATAATATACTGCTCTACTTGCAATTTTCTGACTGTCTGTTGCATGGCGCTCTAGCTGTGCCTTATTAAGAAATGAAGATACCCCTAGCTGTTAACATGGTATGCTGGTTGTCCCTATTATACGTCAGCCCAGAAAGAATGCCCAGTGCTGAGCTGTTACAAAACTGGATAATTGTGATTGGTTCCCAGAAATCAGACTCATCTCCTTGGCTCCCAGTTTCATTACTAGCAAAGCAAGCACGTCTTGCTCACACCATTCCCTTCTCCATTCCAAACTGCGCTCGTGTTTCCCTTTTTTGTGCCAATCGTGTGAGCGTTACAATGGCAGAGGTGGTGGCCGCCATGGCCATCCGGCCACTTGTGTCCATGCTGATGAGCAAGGCTTCCAGCTCCCTCCTGGACCAGTACAAGGTGATGGAGGGAATGGAGGAGCAGCACAAGGTTCTCAAGCGCAAGCTTCCGGCCATCCTCGACGTCGTGACCGACGCCGAGGAGCAGGCGACGGGGCATAGAGATGGGGCCAAAGCCTGGCTCCAGGAGCTCAAGACAGTGGCCTATGAGGCAAATGAAGTCTTCGATGAATTCAAGTACGAAGCACTCCGCCGTGAAGCCAGGAAGAAGGGGCACTACACCAAGCTCGGCTTCGATGTAATTAAGCTATTCCCGACTCACAACCGTATTGTGTTCCGTTACAAAATGGGCCGCAAGCTTTGCCTGGTTCTGCAAGCCGTTGATGTCCTCATAGCAGAGATGCAGGTCTTTGGGTTCAAGTACCAACCGCAGCCGCCGGTGTCCAAGGAGTGGAGGCAGACCGATTATGTTATCACTGACCCACAAGAAATTGCCAGCAGGTCTAGAGAAAAAGATAAGGTGAAAGTTGTTGGTGCACTACTTGGCCAAGCTAATAATGCAGATCTTGCAGTGGTTGCCATCGTTGGAATGGGGGGCTTTGGTAAGACCACATTAGCACAGCTCGTATACAATGACCCTGCAATTCAGAAGCATTTCCAGTTGTTGCTGTGGGTATGTGTCTCTGATACCTTTGATGTGAACTCCCTAGCCAAGAGTATAGTTGAAGAAGCTCCCAAGAAAAATGTTGATACAGACAAATCATCACTGGAGAGACTTCAGAAATTGGTCAGAGGGCAGAGGTACCTCCTTGTATTGGATGATGTCTGGAACAGAGAGGTCCATAAGTGGGAAAGGCTGAAGGACCATCTTAAGCATGGTGGCATGGGTAGTGCGGTGCTGACAACTACTCGTGATAAAAGAGTTGCTGAAATTATGGGTGCAGATACACACCCTCTTGGTTGTTTGGAGGATAGATTTTTAAAGGAAATTATTGAGGCTGGAGCATTCAGTTCCAAGAAAAAAAAGCCCGTTGAGCTAGCCAAGATGGTTGATCAGATTGTGAACAGATGCCGTGGCTCTCCTCTAGCTGCAAGTGCACTGGGCTCTGTACTTCGTACCAAGATTAGCGTGAAAGAATGGAAGACTATAGCAACTAGAAGCAGCATTTGCACTGAGGAAACTGGAATCTTGCCAATACTCAAGCTGAGCTACAATGACTTGCCATCGCACATGAAGCAGTGTTTTGCTTTTTGTTCTGTATTTCCAAAGGATTACAAGATTGATGTAGCGAAGCTGATCCAACTATGGATCGCAAATGGCTTTATCCCAGAACACAATGAAGATAGTCTTGAAACCGTTGGACAACTTATTTTCGATGAGCTTGTTTCAAGGTCATTCTTTCTGGATATAGAGAAGAGTAAAGAAGACTGGGAGTATTATTCCAGAAATACATGTAAAATCCATGATCTTATGCATGATATTGCAATGTCTGTTATGGAAAAGGAATGTGTTGTTGTGACTATGGAGCCAAGTGAAATTGAGTGGCTAGGAGATACTGCTCGACATTTATTTTTGTCATGTGAAGAAACGGAAGGTATTTTGAATGATTCTTTGGAGAAAAGATCCCCTGCCATTCAAACACTAATATGTGATAATCATATGCAAAGTTCATTGAAGCATCTATCAAAATATAGCTCATTGCACGCCTTGAAGCTCTGTATTAGAGGCACAAAATCATTTCTTCTGAGAGCAATGTATCTGCATCACTTGAGGTACCTTGATCTCTCCAACAGTGATGTCAAAGCACTTCCTGAGGATATAAGTATTTTATATAACCTGCAAGTGTTGATCCTTTCCAACTGTTGTCGTCTTGATCAACTTCCGAGGCAAATGAAGTATATGACTTCCCTCCGTCACCTCTACACTCATGGATGTTGGAAGTTGAAGAGCATGCCTCCAGAACTAGGAAAACTCACTAACCTGCAGACGCTGACATGGTTTGTGGCAGGAGTTCATGGCCCTGATTGCAGTGATGTTGGAGAGCTGCATGATTTAAAGATTGGTGGTCAGCTAGAGCTACGTCAGGTAGAGAATGTTGAAAAAGCAGAAGCAGCAGTGGCAAACCTTGGAAACAAGAAGGATCTCAGTCAACTGACATTACGATGGAGTAAGGTTGGCGATAGCAAGGTGCTTGACAATTTCGAACCTCATGGTGGGCTGCAAGTTCTGAAGATATGTTCCTATGGAGGAGAGTGCATGGGTATGTTGCAAAACATGGTTGAAATCCATCTTTTTCGTTGTGAAAGATTGCGATTATTGTTCAGGTGCGGTACAATCTTCACTTTTCCAAGACTGGAGGTGCTTACGTTAGAACAATTGTTGGATTTTGAGAGATGGTGGGAAATAAATGAGAAGCAAGAAGAACAGACAATATTTCCTGTGCTTGAGAAGTTGGTTATAAGTAATTGTGGAAAGTTGGCGGCATTACCTGAAGCGCCATTGCTGCAAGGACCTTGTTGTGAAGGTGGTTATACATTTGTATACTCAGCTTTTCCTGCCCTAAAGGTGCTCGAAATGAAAGAGTTGGAGAGCTTTCATAGATGGACTGCACTCGAAGAGACTCAAGGAGAACAAATATTGTTTCCTTGTCTTGAGGAACTATCAATTCAGGAATGCCCAAAGCTGATAAATTTAACTGAAGCACCATTGCTTCAAGAACCATGTAGTGAAGGTGGTTATAGATTGGTACGCTCAGCATTTCCTGCCCTCAAGGTGCTCAAAATGAAAAGGTTGGAGAGCTTTCAGAGATGGGATGCTGCTACTGAAGGAGAACATATATTGTTTCCTCAGCTTGAGAAATTATCAATTAAGGAATGCCCAAAGATAATAAATTTACCTGAAGCACCAAAACTCAGTGTATTAGAAATTGAAGATGGCAAGCAAGAGATATTCCATTGTGTAAACAGATATTTGTCTTCATTGAACAATCTGATATTGAAGCTAGAATACATAGAAATAACATCAGAGATTGATTGCACTTCAATTGTACCGGTGGAAAGCAAGGACAAATGCAACCAGAAATCCACCCTTACAGTTATGCAGTTAAGATGTTGCAACTCATTCTTTGGAGCAGGTGCACCAGAGCCGTCAGACTATTTTCTACATCTTCAAGAGTTGGAAATTGGTAGATGCGATGTGCTCGTCCACTGGCCATTGAAAGTGTTCCACAGCTTGGTATCCTTGAGAAGATTAGTGATTAATAACTGCAAAAATCTGACTGGATACACACAAGCTCCTCTTGAGCCATCAGCAACTGAAAGGGGTCAATGCCTGCCAGGTCTCGAGTCTCTTGAGTTAAAAGATTGTGCAAGTTTGGTAGAGATGTTCAATGTCCCGGCATCTCTCAAGAGAATGGATATTGAGTTGTGCCCTAAACTTGAGTCCATTTTCGGCAAGCAGCAGGACATGTCAGAGTTAGTCCAAGGGTCTTCTTGCAGTGAGGCAATTGTATGTGCAGCTGTACCAGGGTTGCCATCCTCACACATGGATCACTTTTGTCAAGGCCTAGAACATATATATTTATTTGTATGTGGAAGCTTACCAGCGGTTCTAAATCTGCCTCCATCCTTAAAGACCTTAAGAATGGATGGCTGTAGTAGTATTCAAGTCCTGGCATGTCAGCCGGGTGGGCTCCAGAAACCAGAAGCCACTACCTCCATAAGCAGAAGACCTATCATGCCAGAGCCACCAGCAGCAGCAGTGACAGCTGCAAGAGAGCATTTACTTCCTCCCCATCTCGAATGTCTTTTCATACAGGACTGTGCTGGCATGTTGGGTGGGACTCTCCGTCTGCCTGCACCCCTCAAGAGGCTGGACATTATGGCAACAATGGGTTGACATCGCTGGACTATCTGTCGGGAGAGCACCCCCCATCGCTGGAAGTCCTTTATCTTCGATGCTGCAGTACCCTGGCATCCCTGCCGAATGAGGCGCAAGTATACAGGTCTCTCTGTCATCTTGAAATTATAGGCTGCCCTGCTATAAAGAAGCTCCCTAAATGCCTGCACCAGCAACTGGGCAGCATCGATGACGAGTACAAAGAACTAGATGCCCGTTATGAAGGTACGCACGTCTTTCTGTCTTTGCCCATGTACCACGTCAACACCTTTCTGCAAGTTTGTTCTGACATCATTTGTGATGTTTGCAGTAATGGCATTTAAACCGAAGACATGGAAGGAAATACCAAGACTAGTCCGTGAGCGGAGGGAGGCTGCTCTAGAAGCCAGGGAACTCCAGCAAGCCATGCAGGAGTAAGCATGGCAGAAACCACATAGAAACGCCATGTGCAGCTTCAAATAATGTACTACTAGGTCAATCCGCTTAGCTCAATAGAAACGCCACGTGAAGCTTCAAATAATGTACTACTAGGTCGATCGGCTTAGCTCAATAGTGTTGTTGAAAAACTGTCTGCACTCTGTAGTTTTCAGACCTGGGAAAGGATATGTTTGTGAGTTTCTTGGATAATAAATAGGCCTCCCTTCCTTGATGGCCGCTCTACTCTGCTAGAGTGCTACGGGAATACTGCCATGTGATTGATTGCTTCTACAACTGTACTGTACTGTACTGCAGTCGCTCTCGATCGAGAATTGTCGGGGCCTCCGGTGTAGGGCGTCTGGTCCTGATCCCTGTTGTACACACCCACCCAAAGGTGCAGCAGTGAACCAAATCCAGATTGCTGGCAGAGCTGCTACTTGCTGGGGAGGTGTCAGGCGGCATTATATGCCGAATCATCCTTTTCGCAAGAGGAAGTAAATCTTTACCTTGTGTAGAAACTTTAGATTGCTATGGGGAATACTGGCATGTGATTGCTTGTACAGCTGAACTGAACTGAACTGTACTGCAGTCGCGCTCCATTGAGAATTGTTGGGGCGACTGCTCGGGGCCGAGGCAAGCATCGCTGAATCACATCCCAGGCCGGCCGAGACGATCTGCTCTGGATTTTGTTTGCTACTGGTCCTTTGGGCGGGATGTGTACAACAGAACAGGGCGAGCTGCAGTTTAGTCTTCAGTTTCGTCCGTCATCTTCAGTCATGTTGGGAGTACGTTAGACTGTGACCTGTTTGTTCAATTATTTAACCTTAAACAAGCACCTCCTGTTCTGTTGGTACCTTAGCTTGATTAGCATGTGTAAACCATGTGACTTGTCTCTGTACACCCCAGGATGACTGGGTGGAATTAATATCGGTTAAATCGATCATACGTACAAATTTGGTTAGTACCATTTGTTTTTCTTTTGCCCCATAATATTCCGTTTAGATCTTGTTACAATGTAGTGCCATATGTATGCAGCATTGATTAGTTAATCATGTTACTTGCCGGTAATGTCCAGCTTCACGCTTGTGATTATGTCTTTCATTCTAGCAGTTTCGGCTTCTTTCTGAAAACAACATACTTTTCCTACTCAGGCAGCAAAAGTAGCAAGTCAGATCCATCTTATTGCTTCCTGCATTCTTAAGGCCAATGAGTATTCAGTGTATTTCTACTCTCTTTTTTGTCTGTGGGAGGCATTCAGGTTTTGATCTGATTAATGTTGTATAGTAATGGCGATGAAACAGTGGAATTTTCTGTACCAATTTAATCAAGCTGTAACCTCTATAGAGAAGATATGGCTTTATTGGATAAACATAAAATCATTTTTTATTAAGAACTACGTATACGGATGTGGATTTGTACAGCCCAAGTTCATGTGCTCTTTTTATTTACGAAAAATGGTGTAACAAATCGAGTAAAGGCCTTTTTTTTCCTGATGCCATGATGTTGCTAAGATTGTTAGCTCCTTGCAAGAGCAGATCTAATAGGATAACTTCAAGAAAATTTGACCATTTATTCATTGCTGATGTGGACTTTCCATACAGGAACAGTCATTTACTAAAGTAATTCCCTATTTTGTACAGCCCTTTGTCCAATGTTTTCTTCTATGTTTTTTTTTGTGGGGTGAGAGAGGCCCGAACTCTCGACACTATGTTTCTTTGTAATGATACACTGATCTTTAAAGGGGGCGAAACTTAGCTAAAATGAGTTATATTTCAAGCATCCTCCATGATGCTGGACTTGGAAAACTCTCTGTCTTTTACTTTGCCAATCAAGTGATGGTAAGTATGACCGAAACTAACATAACATTAACATACATATTAGGTTCTACTACATGAATGTTAGTTACTTTTGGATCATGCAAAGTTAACCTGTTTGGAAATAGAATTGTCGTTCAACCACTCACTCATTTAGGAACTTCTCTCCACTAGTAAATGCGTACGTGCAATGCACGTTGATATCAAGTAGCAAAATATTTGCATGTTAATATTAGGTAGGAGATCAATTAAACGTTAATTACGTCCATCATCTATTTTTGGTATGTTATTAGTTGACCGCTGAACAGGTTGAGCGCTCTCCATTGAAACAATACAAGTCGTTGGATTGACACTATTTGATGGTTGAGATTTGTTAGATCTGCCCCCTTTCAGTCATCTTATATTTCTATAGATATAGATATAAATTCTTTTGATGTGAGTTCCCTCCAACCAAACACAATATATCTCCCTTCACCTTGATTTTGGCAGGAGAGGAAAACTAAACATGCATGTAGCAAGGTCACATCATTCTGCAGTCTACTCGCATGACAAAACTGACATGATAAACGATTCCTGAATGACCTCTCAACACACATATCCCATGCTTAAAATATAATATACTCCTATTTGTTTCATAGGAAGAGGGAACAAAGACTAGAGATGGGTCGAAGCCTTATATATGGCCCGACCTTAAGACCATAGGATCTCAAAAGTGAGTGTGATGTGATGCATCCCATCTAAGATATTGGAGGAAAACAAAAACATGAGTGTCAAGGAGGTAAAGGGAAAAGGAGGTGAAAACCACTGATAATGTCGTTTCGTGCTGTGTCCACCAGCTACATTTGACAGCGACAATATTGATAGTACTGGAATTGGGAGCCACGGCGACCAAGGTAGATCTTAGGATAACACCTACCATACTGTCAGTATGCACACTGCTTAATTTTGATGATTTTTCCTGTCATGTGCCAAGTCTCAAGCTTGCACTGTCCGCACTGATCCCGAGAATCATCGAATCTGCTAGGATTGTTGATGGTGACATAATTTGCTCTTAACTTTGCAGTACAACAACACTCTCTATGAGATGGCTTCATATCTTTCATGTTGTAGGAGTGTTTTTCTTCTTCTTTTTTGCTGGGAATGTTGTATGAGCGTCAACAGTGAGTAATACATGAAGAAAGGAGAAAGCAACACTGGAGTTGAAGAACAGTCACTTTTACTCCTTTAATTTTCACTCGATCTGTATTGATGTTTCGCGTTGGTAGAATAGCTATCCTTTAGTTGCACTATAAATGTATGCTTTAGTTGCAGTATAAATGTAATAATTCTGATCGTTCCATTTATGCATTTACTTGTGGGTAATAAAACATGTCTCCTCTTTTTTAGAAAAGGAGGATAACCTCTGGCCTCTGCATCAAGTGATGCATAAAACCATTTTTATTATATTTTTCAACGGAGTCTGGCAAAATAAATACATGGATCTCCCTAAAGCCACCTTTTTAGAGATCTATGTCACTACACCTACTAGCTTGATGATGTGCGCTGGCCATGCACCAAAGCACACCATGTAATCCGGTGGCCTCATCAAGCCGCCTGCCGGCAAGCCGAGAGCGCCAGCTGGTCTAGCAGATCCTTAGCGTGCACCGTATGCGCACGCTCCATAATCCGCCGCCGCCATCTTCCGCTGCCCCCAGCTTCAGAAGAAATCAACGCATCGACCTCGCCAGGCCGAACCGGTGTCGACGCGAGACATCGTCGCTGCAATTCGCTTGTAAATCAAGACACATCCGCCGGCGACACTCCGCTGCAGCGTGTCGCCGAGACCTGCCGTCGTTGACGCGGTAGATGCCACGCCATTCCAACCCCTAACAACTCCAGCAAGCAACTGCTCCAAAATGATGTCCTCAAGAGGGAGAAAAACGCCGAACGTGCCACAATTGTCTGATCTAGGAGCCCGGGTCAAGGGTTTCCCCTCGTAATAGCCCAAGCAAGAAGAACATGAATGCAGTGACGATGCCTTCAATAAGGTACGACACATAGATACCGTCATCGTCCACCAAGACTGAAGTCGGAGCTCAGTTTTCACTGGCAGCCACTTCTTCCCAACTCACAGCCGGCTGGATCGCCCCCCAAGTCACGCAAATCGGCTCCGCGCAACCATCATGCCACCACCAATGCTCGGCCTAGGATCCCAAATATGTTTCAACATGTCTCCTCCTAATTATGACATTATTAAGAGCTTTTAATATCCGGTTTGTAGCACTGTGAAGATGATACTATTAAGATTAAAGGATTGACATAGATTTGTTTTGGCCACACAAAGATAATTCAAACGCCCACTCGCTTACTTGCTCACATATCCAGCGTCTACGCTTCTCATTGTATTTTGCATTCTACCAGTTTTGGCTTCTTTTGGAAAGAACATTATTTTCCAGCTCAGGCGACAAAAGAAATCAGAGCTATCTAAGTGCTTCCTGCATTATTTAAGGTCAATCAGTAATCTGTGTAGTTCCCCAAAAATAAAAATGCCCATGATATGTATTCTGGTGTTGATCTGATAACTGTTGTATAGTAATGGCCGTGTAACCCTAGAAAAATTTTCTGTACCAAATCGATATTTCATGTGAAATGCACACAGACATCATGTGAAATTTCTGCATTAGAAATAGGTCATAAATTGGTGTTCTTATCTCTACATTGGTACTGGCTTATGCATATCATGTGAGTTGTAGTTTTTCTTAGAGAAGAGATAGTTTGGTTGGATGAACACAATCGATCTAGAACGTTGTTCATGTACAAAATCCAGACAAGTTCTGTTGGAGGAACACAATTCATGTGGATTTTGTACATGAACTGTCATTTACTATCAATAATTGCCAGTGTTTTAAATAGCGGCGGTCCTCCAAATTTGCACGTCATTGCTACACACATAGTGGTGGCATTGCAATTTTGTCTAACACCATAGGTAATTTAGGTTTTTTTTTGTTTGGTACAGATTGTGCTGGCATAGCCCATTAGGCTCTAGTGAGCACTAGCCTGTTTTAACTGCCTACCCACAATCTTATCCGATCGATTCACGCGTCTCACCCTTATAGCCCCCCTTCCCAGCGCTGCTCGTTCCCCTCCTTCCCAGTCCTCTCGATCCCCCATGCCGCTTGATGCCTTCCCCCGCCCGATGCCACCTGACTCCGTCCGACACCATCACCGCCCTCCGCAACGCCGACCTCGAGGTACCTAAACGGCCCCCTCCCCCCCCCCCCCCCCCCCCCCCGCCAACATATTTCTATCAGGGGTCCATCGTAATGTTGATAGGTATCCATCCTAATGTAATTTTTTAGGGGTTCATCGTAATATTGATGCTCTAGGAGGCAAAATGTTCAATATGTTCATCCATGTTATTATAACAATAGCAAAGTGGAAATGTTGTTAATAGTTATCTTATTTTAAAAATGCTCTAAGATACTGGTTAATAGAAAAGGCAACCGGGTAATGGAAGAAGGAGAAAATGTGAAAGCATGACCACTTTATAAGGTTTTGAGCCCTCATACAACCAGTTAATAGAAGAAGGAGCAAATGGGAAAGCATGACCACTTTTAGGTAGTAGTTGATTTATAATTGCTACTACAAGTTTTAATTTGCTTGTGTACATAATAATTTGAATCAGGACATATGGACAATTATACAAGCAACAAGGAATCGATGTATGATGTGGACAAGTTCAACAAGGACCGCATAGAGCATTCACAGTGGGTCATAAAAAAACTGGAAGAAGACATTGTCTATGTGAAGAATAACAGGGATAAGCTGCTCACCAAGGGCGATGATGCCGTCAGTAGGTCAAATAAACTAAGGGTCGAGAGGGATAATTTGATGGAGGAGAGGGATAAACTGAAAGAGGAGAGAAAACTCCTCAGGGCAGAGAGGAATGAGCTCCAAATGGAAGTCGCTCATTTCAAAAAGGGATGAAGAGAACAACCGGAAGAAGATTCGCCAGCTAATCCTAATTCTTGATGAAGAGTAGTTATTTGAGGAATGTTTAAACTCGTAAGTTTATGAGTATGTTTAGTTGACCAGTACCTTTTGTGAAGTGTAAACTCTTAAGTTTATGAGTATTTTTAGTTGATCAATACCTTTTGTGAAGTTTAAACTTTTAAATTTATGAGTATGTTTAGTTGATCAGTGCCTTTTGTGAAGTTTAAAGTTTATGAGTATCTTGTTAAATGAATTATTTAGTTTCTGAAGTAGTATTTTTTTTATTATAAAAAGAAATTGGTAGCGTTGGACAACAACGCACGACACTAGTAGAATAAATGCATAGCTGGTGTTGGCCACGTGGCACGCCATCAACATGTCAATTATTGCTGGTGTCGGATGCCACAACAGCAGTATTTTTTAACAGTGGCGCCATATTAGTGGCGTCGGGTGTCCACGCCAGCAAGGCCAGTTTTGCCACGCCATAGTTAGGTTGTTCTGCAGTAGTGACTTGCTGATGCTAACTATCAATGAGTTGGCCTTTGTTTGGGCTATTGCTTCCGATTCACAGACTCTAGCCCTTCCAGCAGCAGAATCACAAACAAAGAGCCAACTTCCGATTGTGATTCCCCGAAATCAATTATTCGAATGAACTGATAGTGATCCCAAAGTCCAAAGCATCGAAATCGCTTATTCCCAAGCTTCAGAAGCATCGAAAATGCACCACAGGAAGTTTGGTTACTTCGGATCATTCAAGATTAGCCTGTTTGAAAATGTGTTTGTCGTTCCACTACTCACTCAATCAGTAACTCCTCTCTAAACATGCAAGTAGAATGGTCACATGCTAAAAATGTCTTGGCAAACGATTCCTGAATGATAAATCACATGCTCACAATATATTTGTTTCATAAAAAGAGCTAACAAAGATGAGAGATGTGTAAGTCTTATATATACCCATGCCTTGGGATGTCAAGGTGAGTATGATATCAATTCAGATTTTTTTTGTGTGTGTTTAGCTTCAGGCCATCTAAAATATTGGAGGAAAACAAAAATGTGTGAGACAAGAGGGTGAAGGAGAAATGACTTGATAGCCACCAGCAATGTCTTGTTTTGGTTTGCCCACTATCAAAAGTCCGCCTCCAGTTTAGCAGAAGCTATCCTCATAGTAATAGAATTGGGAGCCGTGGAAACCTTTCATAGCCTCGATGGTGTAAGAGTCGTCAATGGCGTGTTGGCCATGATGAGAGAAAGGAGAAGGCTGCACTTGAAGATGAGTTGTTTCTACTCTAGTTTTCACTCCGACGTTTGACGGCTGTAGCTATGGTAGGATACACATGTTGCCGAAATTTGAACTCCGTGTCACACTGACGGATGTGGCCGACAGTGTGACTGTCGAAACTGAAGCACTGGACACCGGATAGGTGACCGAAACTGACGAAACTGAATTTGTTCCAGTGTCGTGCAAGGAAAGGAGAAGGCGTACACAGGAGATGACGAACAGCTGCCGCTTGCGAGTGGTCAGCGTGTCTGGTGGTTTTTTTATAAGCCCATAGTCGTGTTTGATACAATTATGAATGAATATACAATTTGCTGTGCCTCTCCCCTCTGTTCTTCCTTTGACCAAATTACGAATGGATATTTTCCGTACCAAATGATGGATTGTTTCCTGTGACATTTCTGTGTTCCAAATGGGTCTCAAGTTTGTAAATAAGGAGGGGATGTGGATTTGTGCAGCCAAGGCTCATGTGGGTGTTTTTTTTTACAGAAGTTCGTACAACAAATGTGGCAAATTCCGTTTCTTTCCTCATGATGCCGATGCTAATGTTGAAGGGAGCCGAAAACTTGCTAAAATGAGTCCATTTCCATTTCATGCATCTTTCATGATGCAATGGACATAAAAAACTGTTTCTTTTTCACTTCCCAGTCAAGTGATGATAAGTTCTTGTTTTTACGGTGGTGCACTTTCAGTTATTCTACTGCATGAAGGTTGGTTACTTTCGCACATTCAGTATTGCAAATGCAAAATCGCAGTTCCACCATCCACTTATCTAGTAACTTCACTCCATTTATTTGATGTGAGCATGTGAGTTCCATTTAATGGAACAAGATGCTTCCCTTCACTTTTCGGAAAGTAGTGGCTACTCTCGGGTGTAGTACACCCGAGTTAGCAAAAAAATTAAAAAATGTGAACAAACATTATCCAAAAAAATCTGAAAAATTGGGACATCAAACATTATCAGATGTGAGACGTTCTTGCAAAATTTCATCTAAAAATAGCATCCGAGGTGCTCTCACCAAAAATAACAAAATCACTGCTCAAACAGTGCGCAAAACTTTCAGGATCAATTTTGTTTTTTTCGGTGAGAGCTCCTCGGATGTTAATTTTCTATGAAACTTGGCAAAAACCTCAAACGTATGATAAAGTGTGAAGTAGCAAAATTTCAGATTTTTTGGATTTCGTTTGAGAAACTTTTTTCAACTGTTTTGCTAATTCGGGTGTAGTACGCCCGAGAGTAGAAAATCCATTCTCCCTCGTTTTGCTTTCGTCAAGAGACATAAACTATTTATTTTTTGACAGAGACTAAACATGCAAGTAGAATGGTCACATCATTTTGCAGTCGACTCACATGATAAAATTGCCATGCTAAATGGTTTGCTCAAAATAAATAAAAACTTTGCCATCGTGGAACTCTAGATTTTTTGTGAACTCTAGATGCTCATGCTAAATGGTTTGCTCAAAATAAATAAAAACTTTTCCCACTGGCTTGTTTTAATTCCTCGGGAAAAAGAACCAAGCCTCAAAGGGAACAAAAAACTTAGTTGAAGTGAGTTGATTCCCGTTTGACACATCTTTCATGAATCATGATACAATGGACATGGAAGGGGTCATTCAAGACTAACCTATTTGCAAATGCATATGCCGGTAAACTACTCAGCCATTCAAGATCCTCGACATCCTTTTAATGTCGAGGATCAACCAAATACATTTTTTTTGCTTTGTTTTAGGCAAGAACTCAGAAACACAGACATGATAGACAGTTGTGGGATGGTCTGCTCAACACATATTCCATGCTCGCATCCCCCCCCCCCCCCCCCAAAAATACATGTGGCGTATATAAGGCTATATATACCCCTGCCTTTAGGATGTCAACGCGAGCATGATATGTGTTCAGATCTAGGTACCCGTTTAACCAGCCTTTAAGAACATCTGAAATATTGGAGAAAAACAAAAGTAGCATGGTAGCAATACAGGGAGAAACGAAAGCAAACAATGGATGGAGTCATCGTGTAAAACAATGAGTCTCCAGCCAGAGCTGTTCCACGGTACGCAGAAGGGGCAGTTGTTGCGCGGCATGGTAGCTGGAATTCTGCGCTAGGACGAAGGACTAAGGGGTCTTTCCTGCTAGCGCTGGCCTACAGTGTAGCCTAGACGCTACTGGGTTGCGTTGACACCAAGAGGGATCTGTTGAATTTTTTTCAAAAATGTTCATGTTTTGCAGAAAAAATCTGGTTTTTGAAATTTGGTTCACAAAATAAAAAAAAATCTCTTTTATCTTATTCCTTTTTTTTTCTAGTAGTAGCATGAACCCTAATTTACATCAAGAGGGATGTGCTGAAAATTTTTCATTTTTATTTTTGCGTTTTCAAAAAATGTTTGGGTTTTTAAAATCTTCTTCATAATTTCAAAAGATGTTCACATTTTCAAATTTTGGATTGGAATTCAAAAGATGTCCGTATTTTCAAAAAAAAAATCAAGAATATCAAAATTTGTTTATAATTTTCAGGAACTATTAAGAAATTTCAATAATTATTTGTACTTGCAAAAATTTCAACAATGTTTTAAAGAAATTTCATTCAGTTCCAGTGGCTAGCAAGATGCGTGTACCAACGGAGCGTTGTGAGGTTGAATCCTAGCAAGCACGCACTGTTTATTTGGGGGATTTTTGTGCCCGATCGCTCGCCAATAAGCCGGCCTGAATTTAGAGATTTTTCCAGGGCGCTCCTATGTCTCGCGTTCAGTGAGTCGAGTCTTCTGTGACTTGCTGGACCACGCAAGGATATGGGCCGGCCCAGTTTGTGATAGGTACACTGCCAGGTTTTCTATTCTTCTTTTTTCATGTATTTACTTTTTTAGTTCATTTTTAGTTTTATTTACACTTTTAAATATTCTAAACATATATATTACAAAAATTTACTTCACATAATATATTTTTTAAAATGTTAATGTTAACCATTTATTAAAGAAATTATGAAACTTATTGATGTTGTATATAATTTTTTAAAGAATTTTAAAAAATGTTGAACAAGTATTTTAAAAAGGTTGAACGAGTATTTAAAAAATATTGAATAAGTATTTAAAAAATATTTAATAAGTATTAAAAGTGTTGACAAGCGGTCAGACAATGTTAAACCTGTATATGAAAAATGTCGATCACTTATTAAAAAAATGATGAATGTTAATCAAGCTTGACAAATAATGTTGAAAAAGCATTTGAAAAATGTTGATCAAGCTTTTTGACAATATTAAATGTGTATAGAAAAAATGTTGACCCTGTATTAAAAAATAAAAAATATTGTTGATCAAGTATATAAAAAATGTTAATCAAGCATATAATAAAATGTTGAACAAGTATTTGTAAAATGTTAATCAAGCATTTGAAAAAATCTTAAATTTGTACAAATAAAATGTTGAACGTGTGTTAAAAAATGTTAATATTGCATTTAGGAAATATATTCAAGCATTTGAAAAAATGTTGATGCGTATTAAAAAATGCTGTTGATAAATAAAAAATGTTAAATAACAACCAAAAGAAGAAAGAAAACCGAAAAAGAAAAAAATAAAGAATAAAGAACTAAATGGAAAAAGTATTTAAAAATTGGATAAAAAAAGAAAAGAAAACGAAAAAAACAACAAAAACAAAAAACCCGGCTCGAATCGTCTCAAATAGGACGCACCTCTACTACTTACTATGAAATGGACTTGGGCGGAGTGTCCTAGTAGCGCAAATGTTTTCGGTGCAGACCAGGGATCGATCCCTACTTCTCCCATTTCATGTGCTATTTTTACTAGCTTTGCGCGTGCTAATGTGAAGGCTCAATGCGACACGATGGAAGAAAAACCTTCAGCGCGAGCAAAATACCGTCTCCCTTAAAGCAAGGAATAGTCATCGTGACTTTTGCGTCCGAACGCTCTCTGTGTGCGACCCCAATGGCTCCCTGCGCAATGAGCTATTGTGTCCAATAAGAGCTCCTACTCTCATCGCCCTACACGGGGAATAGGACGAAATCATTAATTAAGGAGTACTCTATGTAAAGGTCAGTCCCACCTTCTTCTCTTGTGAAAAATGCCGTACTGTATGTGCATCATTTGTCGCAACCTGTGAGCTTTCTTTGTTTTCAGAGATTCGTTTATTCAAAACATTATATCTATTAAACTGCGCATTCAAATCTTGAACTTTTTATCGTTGGATTTCACGCGTCGAGATCTTCAAAACTAGTTTCCATATTAATAGGTTTTGATGATCCTTTTTTCATGAAAAGAACCGGACGAAAAAACGAACCGGGATCACTTTTTTTCACCTTTCCAAAGAGGCATGACTGTGTCACACGGAAGCAAATCCTGGCTTCCACAAGAAGTAAAACTATGACTATGCTTCTGGATATACAGAGGCGACATGAACCGGATGCATTTTTTCTGTCCGAGACGCATCTGGATGAATCAAGGGCGGAAAGTTTGATGAAAAAATTACGTATGGATCACAGGATTGTGGTTCCTAGTCTAGATGGAAGAAAGGGTGGTTTGCTACTAGTCTGGAAGAAGGAGGTGAGGATCTACTCCCGGGCTGCTACCCTGGATTTCATTGATGTCTCTGTGGAAGAGGATAATGGAGACATGTGGAGGTTAACTGGAATTTATGGTGAACCAAGTTGGGATAACAAAAACCATACGTATCAATTACTACGGGATCTTCATGCCCAATCCAGGTTGCCGTGGACAGTAATTGGCGACTTTAATGAGATTCTATTCTCATCAGAGAAAGATGGTGGGCCCCCTCGACATCAATCCCGTCTACAAGCTTTTCAGGACGCCTTGTCTGACTGCTCCCTTGAAGACTTGGGTTATGAGGGAGACATATTCACGTGGTTCCGTGGAGGGTTGCGGGAAAGACTCGATCGGGCAGTGACGAATGCTGGATGGATGCAGCTCCATCCTTTGGCTGGTCTTTGCAACCTGGAATTAGGAAAATCGGATCACCGACCGATCTGCCTGGATACATATCACCTGGCCGGAATTGCAGAACAACGACCTTCCTATGGGAGGAAATTTGAGGCGAGGTGGCTGGCAGAGGAGACCGTTGAGGAAGTAGTGAAAACAGCGTGGCGCAAGGCTGCTCAGCGTGGTATTGGACCAGATATAGGGGCAAAGCTAACAGTGGTGCACCAAGACCTGCATGCATGGGACCGTATGGTCCTGAAGGAGCCTCGTTCAAGACTCAGGAAGGCACAGCGGGAACTTGAGTCACTTGCAAAAGCCAGCCCGACGTCGGATGTTCGTATGCAGCAGAAGGAGTTGTCCCTTTTTATAGAAAATTTGCTGGAGCAAGACGAGATATATTGGGCACAAAGAGGCAAAGTAAGCTGGCTGCGTCGAGGCGACCGGAACACGGCTTATTTTCATCAGTTCGCCTCGGCACGCCGACGGAAGAATTTAATAAAAAAGCTCAAGAGTAGTAGTGATTCCTGGGTAGAAGGTAATGATAATCTTAAGCCCCTAATTAGGGACTACTTCCACGGCCTCTTCACTTCCGATATGGGTGTGGTGGACCAAGGATTGTTGAACTCTGTAAAACCCGTGGTGTCCGTCAATATGAATAATATGCTTTTGGCTGAGTACACCAGGGAGGATGTTCGCCAAGCTTTATTTCAAATAGGAGATTTGAAGGCTCCTGGCCCGGATGGACTTCATGCTATCTTTTTTAAAAGATTTTGGCACATTGTGGGCGACGAGTTGACTGATGAAGTGCTCAATGCTATAAATAAAAGGAAGATCCCTTCAGGATGGAATTCAACAAATGTAGTGCTAATTCCCAAGGTCAATAGTCCAGAGGTAATTACGCAATACAGGCCAATCAGTCTTTGCAACGTGGTTTATAAAATAATTTCAAAAATGATTGCAAACAGACTAAAACGAATCCTTCCTGAAATTATATCTCCAACACAAAGTGCTTTCGTCCCGGGCAGACTTATTACTGATAATGTGTTGGTAGCTTATGAGTGTTTCCATGCAATCAAGAAAAAAACACATGGATCAAATGGGTATTGTGCCGTGAAGCTGGACATGAACAAAGCCTACGACCGTGTTGAGTGGGGCTTCTTGGAAAAAATAATGTTACGGATGGGATTTCATGCACATTGGGTGGAGCTTATCATGGAGTGTGTATCTTCAGTAAGCTATAGGGTCCGGTTCAATAATACAGAAACTGAAGAATTCGCTCCCACGAGAGGGCTCAGACAGGGCGACCCATTATCACCTTATTTATTTCTCTTGTGCTCTGAGGGTCTTTCAAGCTTATTAGATCATGAACAGGAAATTGGAGGACTGGAAGGGGTCCGTGTTTGTAGAAATGCTCCCCCTATCTCACATTTACTGTTTGCAGATGACTCATTGATCCTAATGAAGGCAGACTCACATAATGCAAGTACACTCAAAAGGGTTCTTGATACTTATTGTGCTAGTTCTGGGCAACTAGTTAGTAATGCTAAATCGAGTATCTATTTTAGTCCTAATACTAATGTCAATACCAGGGAGAATGCGTGCAGAGATTTAAATATTGTGACAGAAGCTCTATCTGACACATACTTGGGTCTCCCTACAATGGTGGGCGTCGACAGAACTGACTGTTTCCAGCACTTGATCGATAGAGTTTGCCAGAGGTTGAAGGGATGGAAGGAGAAAACACTCTCGATGCAAGGTAAAGAGGTACTTGTAAAGTCGGTAGCCCAAGCAATACCTTCTTATGCAATGTCAGTTTTTAAATTGCCTAAAGGAATTTGTAAGTCTATCACTGATGAAATTGCTGGGTTCTGGTGGGGTGACAATGAGGAGAAAAAGAAAATGCATTGGTTTGCGTGATGGAGGTTGTGTATTCCGAAGAAGGAAGGGGGATTGGGTTTTAGAGACTTGCACAGTTTTAATCTTGCTATGTTAGCAAAACAGTGCTGGCGACTAATCCAAAACCCGGATTCTTTGTGTGCGCAAGTTCTGAGGGCAAAATATTACCCAAATGGCGACATATTGAAAGCTGGACCAAAGAAAGGCTCTTCTTATACTTGGCAGAGTGTTGTCGCAGGTATTCAGACTTTTAAGCGGGGTTGCATTTGGCGTGTTGGAAGTGGAGCTCAAATTGATATCTGGCATGATCCATGGATTCCATCAAGTGTCACAAGGAAAGTAATCACGAATAGAGGTGCAACAATGCTTTCAAAGGTTGATGAGTTAATAAACCCGTACATAGGCCAGTGGGATGAGGATCTAATTCGTGATGTTTTCTCTCCTGTCGATGTTCATAGGATATTACAAATCCCTTTGAATTATCACTTGACGGAAGACTTTGTGGCTTGGAACTATACACGATCAGGCACGTTTTCCGTGCGATCGGCTTATCATAAGGAGTTTGAACATCAACATGGGGCACAGTGGGTGCGAGCCGATGGGCAAGGTACAGAAAATATAAACTCAGTTTGGAAGGATATGTGGAAGCTAAAAATACCAGGGAAGATAAAACATTTTGCATGGCGCCCTCCCATGCTTTGGTGTATTAGCAAACCGACACATCCCATGTTCAGCTCAATGTCCAGTTTGTTTAGTCGGGGCGGAAGACATTCAACACTGCTTATTTAAGTGCCGACGAGCGACGGATGTTTGGGAGCGGCTGGGCTTGCTACAAGTCATACGGGAAGCTGTCGCCGAGGACAGATCAGGGTCTATTACGATGGAAATTTTATCAAAGCTTCAGGGCAATGATGCGGAGGTACCAACGGCGGAGCTTGCAGTTGTAGCAGCATGGTATATATGGTGGCAGCGCCAACAGATATTAAAGGGAGTAAAAGTCCAAACGCCTGAAAAAACTGCACTAGCCATCAAGGTTTTGGCGACAAATTACCTCAGGTCAACAATACCCAAAGGTCCAATAAGGAAGAATGACCACATGTGGAGGAAACCAGGACATGGGATAGTGAAGATAAATGTTGATGCTTCCTTTCAGTATGAAACACTTTCAGGTGCTTGTGGTGCTGTGGCTCGGGACGACCGGGGTGATTTTATTGCTGCAGCAAGTTGGTTTGTTCCAAACATCAGTGGAGTTGACTCAGCTGAGCTAACTGCCATCAGAAACGGGCTGTACTTGGCAACTCACATTGGATGCAACAACATAGAAATTGAATCAGATTGTTCCTTCGCGGTGGACTCGGTGAACCAAGTTGATGATTATTTAGGCCCGGAGGTAGCTATCATCACAGAGTGTAAACAGCTTATGATGGAATTTGCATCCATATCCTTCAAACATTGCTATAGAGAGGCCAATCAGGTGGCAGATGAATTAGCAAAGAACTCTTTTACTACTAGATCCTCTAGTTCTTGGGATGATGAGATCCCTGATTTTATTTCTCATCTGCTTGTAAATGACATGTCTATTATTTGAGAAATAAAGTCTATTTGCGGTCAAAAAAAAAAAACCGAGACGTAGGATTCCTCCATGGATCTAAAAAAAAAAAAAAAAACTATGACTCTCGCGGAAGAAAAAAAATAAAACACGTTTTTTATTTATTTTCCAAGAAACACGACTGCGTCTTTCACGAAAACAAATCCGTGCCTCCACGAGAAGTGAATCTGTGCCTCACGCGGAGGAAAAAAAAAGAAGCACGTTTGGTTGTGATTAGTCTTTTTTTTTTTTTTTTTGAGAAGTGGTTGTGATTAGTCGTGAAGAGAATTTATTAATGCCCTCTCAATCTAGGTTGGGCCGAGCCCAGTCCATCCGTCAAGATAGTGGAGAAGACGCGTTGACCTGTCCACTCCAGATGCTCGTACTGTAGCTCAGCTAATCCGCAACACCCATCGCCGGCGCCCGAGCTCCTCCTTGCCCGGCAGAGCTGCTAGGGATCCGCCGCCGCCGCAGCCTAGCTCGACACCATACTCCACCAGCAGGTATGTCCCCGTCCATCTCTGCTCCCGTTCCGTTCTTCCGTCTCCTCCAGCTCCAGCTCCAGCTCCGGCTCCGGCGCCGGCGCCCCCCTTGTCTTGCGCCGGCACGGGGGGTAACAACTCGCGGGTACTTAGATCCCTTCTCTTCGTTCATATTCATGCAGCCTGTAGATGCTCCTTGCCCGGCAGAGCTGCTAGGGATTCATGCAGTCTGGATATGTTCTTTTCAAATCTATGTGTGCTGTCATAGCATAAACTCATTTTGCCTGCAGCATATTAATTGTCTAAAAAACTATATGAATTTTAGAGCAAATAGATGTGGTGCTTGCTTCCTATGGAATTTATTTGTTCCAGAAGGCCCACACACGGCATTTTCTCTTTTAGGAAACACCCAAATTGCTTTTACACAAACTTGTTTTGGACATTTTTAGTTAACTAGCTAGTTCAACATACTTGTACAGCGCGTCCAAATTGCTATGCACGTCCTCACACAACTTGTTATGCTTTCCCGTTACAGTTTAACCGTGAGTCATACTCACTCAACAGCGCATCCTTCGTTGCACAACATCTTTCATAACAGTGCTCATAATCCTATGTTGTATATCTGGATGTGACATATAATATGACACTGTAATTGACCAGCAGGAATATACAGTGCTGCTGGCAGTTTGATCATTGCTGCCATGTGTTGAAATCATCTGTATTATGTTTCATTATTGATCATAGCAGCAATTAATAACATCTTGTAAAAGTTCATACTAAGAACCAGTATGTACATTTTTCTCGAAAGAGAATCTATATTAGATACTCCTTCCGTTCTTTTTTATAAGATGTTTCAGACAGCTGAGATTGAACTGTTTTGGGCGCTGTCTGAAATGTCTACAACGTCTTATAAAAGTGAACATAGGGGGTAGTATTGTTCTTACTCGAGAGGGTGTTTTTTAATTGTAGAAATGGACGAGGATCAAGCAAGTGAACTGGAAGCATTGGATGGCCTATTGAGTAATCCAAGTGCAGAGCCCATCAAGTTATCGTATGGACTTTTGAAATTCATAACAGGAAATTTTTCTAACGAAATTGGTCGTGGTGGGTTTGGAGTTGTTTATAAGGTATGGTCAGTTCTTGATTGCCTTGATAATCATCAGTTTTCACATATTATCCCTGGTGCAGTGAAATGCTAATTCCGTGAGAAAACAGGGAACTTTGCAAAATGGAGAGGTTGCTGTGAAGAAGATCTCCAATGTACATGAGCTTTCTGATAAGCTATTCATGGATGAGATCACGTGTTTAATGAAGGCAAAGCACAAGAATATAGTAAGATTTCTTGGCTACTGTTCAGAAAATCAGGGGGAAGTGATGGAATACAAGGGAAACTATGTGATGGCAGAGGTGCAAAAAAGGTTGCTTTGTTTTGAGTATGTTCCTAATGGAAACATTCGGGACTATCTTGAAGGTATAGAGGGCTTACAACTTAATTTCTCCACCATAGAAATATGCGCCACATCAAATTTTGTAAAAAAGTTTTTTCGAAGTATTGCTGGTTCAACTTCAAAATTTATCATGCAACTAAGTCTAACAATAATTATATTACCTCATGCTCACCTTCTTACTTTTGCTATCTGTGCCGAAATGCTAGACAAATTCATTATACTAAGAAAAACAAATCTAGTGGAAACCATATTATGGTAAAAACTTTGTCAAAACTGCCATCCATAATGGAAGGCAACCTCCTTGACCGTATGCTCCAACCAGATAGACACCATGAAGAGCCGGATGGCCGAGATGAGAACAGGACATGAGGCCCACGCCCTTGGGGAAGTTGTATCTCCATGTAGTCATATGCAACAAATGATATTTTCTCCTACGTGTGTCTCGAACTCTCGATGTAGTTATATGCAACAAATAGTCAGGTGTGTGCAAAACTGCATATTTCTATTGGAACAAACACCACATAACAAAGTCTCTTTGCAACTTCCTTTAAATTGTCTTTTGTTTCACTATCGCAAAATGCAATCTTTGTTCGCTTTTGCAGAGAAACTGGATGAAAGTGATGAGTGGCATATAAGGTACCGAATAATAAAGGGAATATGTGAGGGTCTGTACTACCTTCATGCAGAACGCATTAGTCATCTAGACCTCAAACCTGAGAATGTTATGTTGGATGCTTGCATGGAGGCAAAAATTACGGACTTTGGTTTGGCAAGATGTTTAGTTGAAGGACAGTCCAAAGTTTATACTAATATTATCCGGGGAACACCGTAAGCTAATTCTCTTCACAGTTCTTCTTTGTGCCATTTGCTACCTCAAATTGATCATCATGTTATCATGCAGGGGATATATTGCACCAGAAAACATAAACACCGGAGAAATATCATTGAAGTCAGACATATACGCATTGGGCATTATTATAATAAAACTAATAACGAGGCGTAACATCATTGATTTTGATAATGTAAGGAGAATTCTTCTTAACTATAATTGGGTGTAACATCATTAAACTTGATTTTGAGACTTCTGCAGTGGCATGAATTATCAGATGTGGACAACCTGCAAGTGAAGTGCTGTATCGAAATAGCTCGAGCCTGTATTGAAGTTGACCAAGATGAAAGACCTGCTGTAGTTGAAATAATTCGTGAGCTGGATGGGAAAGATAACATAATTCAAGATTGGACAGATGTCGCGAGTTCCTCCACAGATCAGGTATGAATGATTAACTCAAGGCAGATATACAGTCATTTAAGGTTCTTCCTTCAATTAATTCGGTCAGACTATCAACGGTGGTAACTAATCAGAAAATTATGAAGTAGCAGTAGAGTTCATTTGAAACGAGTGATTTTGTACTCAACTTGATAATTAATGAAGCCTAAAGGCCGTTAATGTTTCATAGAAAATCAGACTTCATCAAGCGGTAAACTCTAGTTCAACTAGCCAATGTTGCAGCCTTTTTTTTTTTTGCCATGCTGCAACTGTTATTACAAAAAAAAAAAAACACTGCTATTGTTATCGTGAAAAATAGTTGGTTTCACTTCCCTGTTGTGATCGTTACAGATTTTGGAAACACGCAACCATGCCGAGGAAAAGAAAAGAGTGTATCTTCCTTACAATGTCCTCCCACTTAATACTGGTAGTCCTAACCAGGCTAGTGTGAGACATCCTGAGGTTCCCATCTATCCTGAGTTCCATCCCCGAGTTTGCTGTGAGCTTATCATACTTGATGTTGAGATTATTACCTTATGGCTTATGCTGCTTTTTATAGATCCAATCCTCTTTTCGCGTTCTTCAAAACACAAGAGGTCTGCCATGGCCAAAGCACCATCAACGGAATGCTGATGCAGATCTTCTTGAATGGCTTCAGGCAATGTTTGGGTTTCAGGTTATCACAACGCGGCGACTGTTTACATTTTGCTTTTGTATTAAATATATTAATGTCAATGATTTGTTTGTGAGCTCTGATACTTGCTCTATAACTTCCACAATATTGACCGCAGAAAGATAATGTGTCTAATCAAAGAGAATATCTCGTACTCTTGCTTGCCAACGTGCATACTTCCAAACCTGAACAAGAACCAATGGTACTGCATTTCCTGACATGCATTCCTGTCTGGTATGTGCACATGGATCCTTCTGTAATAATTTCTTATTTCTTTTTCGGTAAAAATTTCAGTTAGATGCCAATGCACTGGATAATGTAATGAGTAAGTTCTTCGAGAACTACAAGAGATGGTGCAAGTACCTTGGCCGCAAAAGCAGCTTATGGTATGATCTTCAGTCATCATTTTCAAAATTTAGATACTAATCATGATTATTTGATTTAGAGTTAATTCCATTTTTTACCCCGATGATTTACGCTAGTGACAGATTTTACCCAATTTTGAGATAATCCTCAATTTATACCCCCATTGATCACCTTTGTGCCACATTTTACCAATTTGCACCCCCCCCCCCCAATTTGGTGCTGAGTTAGCGGGCCATGTGGGCGTTTTTTCTGTGTTTTTACTGTAGCCAACCGAACTGGCTTTTTTTGGGTTTGGTTCATTCTGGTCCTCTCAAGAATGCCACTTGTGCACGTTGACTAGTCCTCCATTGGTCCTGTTAAGAACACCACATGTTCGCGTTGACTAGTCCTCCATCACCTGGTCGAGCTGCTCCTTGCACCCACCTGGTCGCCCAACCGGTCGAGCCGCACCTCGCACCCACCTGGCCGCTCACCCGGTCGAGCCGCACCTTGCGCCCACCTGGTCATCTGCGGCGCCTGTCTGTGTGGCTTGCCATGCTCGGCCACTGCCACCACGCCACCATTGCGCGGATGTACGGCGCGGTCGCCTACCCGACGACGCCCTCTTCCTCGCCTACGAGCTCGTCCCGGATGTTGTGCTGCTTTCCATGCTGCTCCGCAGGCGCTACGGACAACCCTGGTTTCAGACCACCTGTGATGGAGGACTAGTCAACGCGCACATGTGGCGTTCTTGAGATGACCGGAACGAACCAGACCAAAAAAAAAGCCAGTTCGGTTGGCTACAGTAAAAAAAAGAAGAAGAGAAAACCGCCTACGTGGCACGCCAACTCAGCACCAAATTGGGGGGGGGGGGGGGGGGAATTCGCTTAGGGGCAACATGTGGCACAAAGGTGATCAGTGGGGTTATAAATTGAGGATTTTCTCAAAATTGGATAATATCTGTCACTAGCATGAATCATGGGAGTAAAAAATGGAATTAACTCTTTGATTTTACACAAGCCTGCAATTATAAGCTCTTCATTGTCCATTGGTCCAGTAATTAATTGGACATTATCTTTCTACTAGGATGCTGACAATCCAACAAGAAGTACAACAACGTAAGCTTCTCTATATGGGCCTTTATCTGCTAATATGGGGCGAGGCAGTTACCTTGCGATTTATACCAGAGTGTCTTTTCTATATCTATCATCATGTAAGGTCAATTCCTCTCTCCATCAAAATAAACACATGATCTATTTATTGAGATGCCGAACTGGATTTGAAACTCTTGAAGGGAGTTCGGGGTCATAATCTGGTTTTGTGGTTACAAAGAAATCGATGCAAGGGATAGAATGATATTTGGGAGTGTCTGGATAGATGCCAGAATGTACCCTCCTTTTTTTTTGGTCATGACAAAAAAATATCGATCTTTGTTTGGATGATCACCAATTGTTTGGCATGCCAATGACCTTTTAAACAATCTAGTTCATTTATCTTGCCAACATTAGTATACTAATGTGGAAGTAAAACCTTGACCAATATTTTGGTAGGGATAGCTTGGGTTCAAACCGAACACACCCCTTTATCTTTTCTGACGTCAACCTGCACAAATCTGTTGGCATCTTCTGAGGAGTCACATTCTGTTCAATTCCATTGCATGGAAAGTATATGTTGGATGTGACCTGCAAAGTTGTCAGTTATAATGAACAGTCTCTTGAATCGAACCATAGCTTACCTATGTCAGTAAGACATTAGGTACAGACTAGCTTCTACGTGCATGACTCCACTGCTTATTCCAGTAGCCAAGACTGTTGAGGTGAAAAGTCTTTGATAATTTGGCTGCTTGATGAATGTTCTAAGCACGGCAACATCAAACATGTTATACACGATAGTTTACTCAGATATAAGCTCCTCCAGAGGTGAACCTGTAGACACTGATCCAGAAAGTTCTAAAATTATCGTTGTGTTTGTCTGCCTCCTTTTCTTCTAGTGGTGTTTGTAGGCATGCTAGCTAAAAGGTGCTTGATCATCAAAGCTGTTTGTTCGTCATGATGGGAGCATTGCTGCATTTTTAGGCCAGTGAGATGAGATGATAATAAAAACTACACCAACAGGGGAGGAGCCCTGTGGCATTTTAGTTAAGAGATAAGGTGTGGGAACCTGTGGTCGAACCCAGGCCGACAAAGACGCACTACCGCGTTTCTACTGCTGGGCAAGATGCCCATCCACTGTAGATGAGATGATAATTGGCAAGTGATGGTCGTGCTTTCTTTTTGTTCCGTTGCAGATGGCTTTTGAGTTGTACGGTATGTTGGCTGGAAATGTGAGCGCAGTAACAGGTGAATATGTTAAACCGGCCTATGGTGGCGAAGAAGAAGCCTTCCGGAAGAAGGTTGTGGCTCCAATTAACAAAATCTTAGAGGAAGTTGTGACTCCACATATCAAAATCTTACAGGTGGTACATTTATTTTATTTCCATCTCATGTTTTAATTTTAAGCACAGTCAACTTATCCTTTGGGATTTTTGCATAGGAAGCTGAAGGGAGCAAGACAAATAAATCAAAACACTCGCACTGGAGAAATTATGAGGACCTCAATGCATACTTTTGGTAAAGACAACGTAATTTGTCATATTCTTTCTAATTTTGTGAGCCAGTCTAGGAGCAAATCCCTGCAACTAATTTTACATTGCTTATCAGGTCAAGAGATTGTTTCCGATTAGGATGGCCTATGAGACCGAATGCTGATTTTTTCGAGGCTCCAGACTTAGCTCTTGCTCCTCGTGATCAAATGAAGAGAGTAAGTCCTTTGTCATATCAATATACTTACTGTCCATGTAGAGTTCGTTGTTGGCGCCGCCTCTCTCGCAGCGCCGCTTCTTCTTCTTCCTCAAGCACACAAGAACACACACATACACACATACACCAAGGAGAGAACGGACGCTAGCTTTGCCGAGAGGCTCTCTCCCTGATGAATACATTGGCTACATCTTTTTCACTAGCCCTCTCGGCCTCGCTTTCTTTCATTAACTCAATGCAAAGTTTATATACACAGGAGGTTGGCCTTCACGCACAACCCGGCCACCACACTCGGCCACCAACACCACGCACACGCACCACTAACAGCATGCACGTTCGTAGCGCTGGCCACTACTCCTCAACGGCCGCATACGACCCGGCCGTGTCCAGCTAACAACTCATGCATATACTAACACATGACCCGGCCACCACTTCTACATGCACGGCTAACAAACTTGCATGCAGGTAGCCAGCCAACTAACTGAACTATACCGCATGACTCGGCTGATCCTCTTCGGTGGCCGTCGGCTTCAGGTGTCTGCCTCACACGTCACATGGCATCTCGCATCTTCGCCGCGTCCCACGGCAGTAGCATCTCACCATATACGATCTCCAGGCTGACGACTCGCCGTCTTCGTACGTACATCTTGCCGGCACCGACTACAACTAGCTACATGCAAAGCTCAAAACTACATGCTGATACAATAATATCAAGATTAGTGCTAACATTCGTGACATGTTCGGCAATTGGTTGAGAGTTATTGGTAGAATAAATTCTTCTTATATCCTCATTGGGACGGCAACCGTATGTTGAGCTTTGTGGCTTTTCAGAGATGATGTGTTTTTTTCTAATAGAAAGTGTATTTCATCTCCTGTGCAGGTTATTCATGCATGTACACGTTGGCTCCGTACATGGTCTGTCCCGAAAAGATCGTAGGACTTGGATGTCTACGAATAATGTTCCGTCGATCTTTCGATCTGCGTATAGTCGTGGAAGATGAATGATGCAGAGAACGGGTTTGTGTTCCCACATGACCATGTACTACCAGCGGTGCTCAACCTAGCCCTTGTATAGGTAGACAAGAGATTGGCAGTTTGGTTGCTATTCCCTCCGTCCTATAATATGAGGGCGTTTTTGACACCACTAGTGTAAAAAACGAGTATCTTCTAGGGAGACGATACAATCGGGTGACTCCACAATTAAGGCGAACATATCTTCCATAACTACAAAATCTCTGAAGTAGAGCTTCATCTTTGTCTCTTTTTTTTCTTTTGAAAAGGAGGATAATCCCCGGCCTCTGCATCATTACGGGCACAAGAGGAACATAGATGAGCGCAAGTCATCTTTTATCTTCTCCATCAAGATGCAGTCTCTCGTTTTTCTATATACGTAGCTAATGTACAAGTACAACCCTCCAACCTTACATCCGACCTTGCTGATGTCATCGTTCTTCTTTGTCATGGTTCATATCCTCTCTATGCATGGATGATAATGCATTAAACATTAATATTCTCTCACTATAACATATATTTGATAGTAGTGATGATTGTTGTGATTGGTGAAATAATCTTTCAGTGGAAAACAATGTTTTTGTTGATAGCGAAACATTTGTGATGACTTCGTCAATCTCAAGACCCATAAGCTCAGTCTCTCAAAGGTGCCGTTGGTTCATAAAACAGCTCAGTCTCTCAAAGGTGCCGTTGGTTCTTCATAAAATAACGAGACGTTTGTGGTGACTTTGTCAATCTCAAGACCCTTCAGTTCAGTCTCTCAAAGGTGTCGTTGGTTCTTCATAAAACAACGAGACGTTTGTGGTGACTTTGTCAATCTCAAGACCCTTCAGTTCAGTCTCTCAAAGGTGCCGTTGGTTCTTCACAAAACATAGAAATGAATAACTGGTTCTTGCTATAGAAATTTTATTCACGGAAGCAAATCGGCTCATCCGTAAGAAGCATATATGTGCCTCTCGTGGAAACAAAAAAAGCGGTTTCTTTTATTTTTCGAGAGGTACAACTGTGTCTCTCGCGAAACAAATATGTGCCTTCACAAGAAGTGAACATGTTCCTCCCATAAAAGGAAAAAACAAAACACATTTTTTTCTCTTTCAAAAGGCACAAACTCGTTGTTCCGCGCAATTTTTTTTCTCTAGAATCTACTAAAGACCGGGCAGAAACCGAAAAGCTGAAAAAACCTACCGTCAACCAAAAACGCGTACATACAAATAAATTATAAGGGAGTTCCCAACATGCGACATGTGACGGCGGCTGAGAGCGCGGCAAGTAGCACGCTCTCATCCCATCAAAGTGACCCTGGAATGGCTCCAGCAAAAGGCACCCTGTATTTTTTTAGGAGTAAAGTAAAATTTATTCATGACAAATCATGTCATGGGGCTGACCAAGACAAACATGGCGTGGTTGGCCCAGAGAGAGAGAGAATATTTGGCTAAATTATGAGATTCAAAGTTAATAGAATGGCATTTAAAGATAAAATTACAATTAATAGTAACATTGTGCCTCTTGATTAGTTGCTCCTGGATTAAGAAAAGGATGCCCAGGTAGACCTGCGAAGCAGCAGGCCAAATAAGATGGGCCGAACGGTTCACGTAGGGTGTATTTGGTAGGGTGTATGGAGGGTGCACGAGGGTAAAAGTTTTCAATCTGACCCACTTGTGTTTGTTTGGTAGGGTGCATGGGCTCACCTGAGCTATGTCCATCCAATGCAAAAAAATGTCCTCAGCCATGCCCATCTCATGCACCCTATAGAGAGGGTGCACGGAGGCAGCCATGCTCGACTCGACCCTCGTTCCCATCCACCAGACCACGTCCAGATATGTTTAAATTTTCAAAAAATGTTCATAATTTCAATTTTTGTTTAAATTTTTAAAAATGTTCAGAATTTCAAAATTTGATTAAACTTTCAAAAAAGTTTAGAATTTAAAATTTTATTTAAATTTTCAAAAAATATTCAAATTTAAAATTTTGTTTAAATTTTTAAAAAGTTTAGAATTTCAATTTTTTTAAAATTTTCAAAAATATCCAGAATTTTCAAATTTTCAAAAAATCTTGAGAATTTCAAAATTTTCAAAAAATGTTTAGAATTTGAAATTTGTTTAAATTTTCAATAAAAGTTCAGAATTTTGAAATATGTTTAAATTTTTCTTCACGTTTTTACAATTTGGTTCTCCATTCAAAAAATTATTCGAAATTCAAAATTGTTTAGGATGTCTAAACACATGCAGGCAGCCAAACAACGTATCAACTCAGCATGTCTCAGCGCATACACCGTTATCAAACAACAACAAATGCATGGACTCAGCATGTATCAGAGAAGAACAATTAGACTAGGTCCATACATGCTACCAAACACATCCATAGACGATGCGATGAAAAGACCGAACTCAAGGAGTGAGACGCGCATGAGATTTAGGCCCTGTTTGTTTGGGCTTTAGCTTCAGCTTTTGCAGCTTTTCCACTTTGGTCATAAAGCACCTATTTAGAAGCTTTTGTGGCTTTTTGACCAAAGTGGAAAAGCTGCAAAAGCCGAAGCTAAAGCCCAAACAAACAGGGCCTTAGACCGTTGCTAAGCGTGATCGGGCAGCTGTCGAGCTCAAGTCTCTGTGAAAGCTTCTAAATGGCTCAATTATACTGTTTTGTAATAATGTGAATATAAGGGAGTGTCTCAGTTATACTGTTTTCTAATAATGTAAATATATGAGAGTGACTAACTGAAGGGTGCCCCTTCGAGTGGAAATTGAGCGGTCAATTTCCGGTGCCCAGTAGTGCTCCGCACAACCATGTGATGCGTCCAGCCACCGCCACGTATCGCGAACTAAGTGCATCTCGGGTTGATGTATTTTTGTTTCTACAAATGTGCTTCTTAAATTTTAAAAAGCACATCGCTGCTTGACTATGAAGCATAGTTGTGCTTTCACATGAAGCACACATGTAATTCTAAAAAAGTGAAAAGCACAATTGTGTTTTTCAAAAAAAGTGAAAAAGCACAACTGTGATTTCTGGCTTCCGTTTCCTGTTCTTGCACTAGTAGAGAACAGGGTACTAGTCCCGGTTTCAGAGGGCCTTTAGTCCCGGTTCTGGAACCGGGACAAAACAAACGGATCTAATACCCAAAACCTTTAGTCCCGGTTTGCTTACGAACCGGGACGAAAGGGGATCCACGTGGCCGCTGTGGGGCGCCCAGGCAGGAGGACCTTTAGTCTCGGTTGGTAACACCAACCGGGACCAAAAGGCAGCCACGCGTCAGCAGCTTGCAGGCGCTGGGTTTTTTTTTGGAAGAGGGGTTTAGGGGTTTTGGAGGGTTAATTTAGGGGTTTCATATTGTGTTAGCTAGCTAATAGAGAGAAGTGACCTCTCTTTCTTCGTGCTTGGTCGACGCTAGCTACTATACATATAGAGAGAACTCGACGCTACCTAGTAAGCAAATGAAGGAAACCATTAATTACACAAGATCGTCATGAACATATATAGAGAGAAGTGGCATCTCTTTCTCCGTGCTTGGTCGAACAACACGTTTTCGTATATCTATCCGACGCTACTACATATGTACAATATAACATCTCTTACAATCCCTAACATCATCTACCTAAGATCATTGCAATTTCACATGGTATTCTCCGTGTTCAGGTATGACGTGGTCAACAAAGAATCCCGCCAATTCCTCTTGAATTGCTCGTATGCGATCATGTGGTAGGAGTTCATCCCGCATCTGCCAGATCTAATTTAAAGAAGGGGGTCAATACATATATATGAATGAAACTCAACACAATTGATGGTAATATATAAAATAAAATTGTGAATATTGTTTACGTACTTCAAATTGTTTCTCAGAGAAGCCCCGCGCAGAGGTCGAGTGGCGAATGAACTCACATACGTAGTATCCACATAAATGATTCCCTGGTGCCTGGTACAAGCACTTTACAAGAATAGAGTTCAATCAAACTGATAAGCAAGCATGATAATGGTATTGATGAAACTAGAATCAATGAGAGATGCGCGGAACTAGCTAGTACTACTTACTTTGGGGTGTGTAAATCGCAGCTCGTTGTTTAGACCGGGAACCATTCCGGTGAACTTTTTCCAAACCCTGGCAGGCAAAGAAAATGATTACTTGATATCAGGAAATGAACGAAAGTTGCCGATATGGTCCCGGTATTGATTGAACTTACTTTTGGAGCATTGCAGTCATGTCCGCATAATACTCGGGATCTTTACGTCTCGAGTCTAAGACAGTTCATAATGCCCCGTCAAGCTTCATAGATAGCAGAATAAAGTGGAACCTGCGCACGCATAACTCATCAATTACATTACTTAACCTTGAGTAAGCGAAACCGAATATGCACAAGACAGTAACACTCACTTGAAGTTGTAAGGAAAGAGTATTTCCCTTTTGTTTTGATGTCTAAGGAACACTTGTAGCAAGTTGTCTTGAGTAACTTTGGCTCTCTTTTGTACCGACCATTCATTTACGGTATTTGGGCTAATGAACCCAATGTCATAGATTTGTTCTTTTTTGCATTCGACCATCTTCAATCTGCATAATATAGTGAGGATAATTATATATACATGCAATGAACGAGCTGAGCTAGAGACTTAATTATAGAAGTAATACTTACAAACAGTAGCAAGTCATGAGTTGTTTGTCGAGGGCCTCTTGATTGTATAACTGAAATAACTCCACAAATTCAACAGGCATCAGGTCGACTCCAATGAAGTCGTGCTCTTTTTTAATTCCAATCATCAAACAGTCGGTCCCAGACTTCCTGCAGGTTTCCATGTACCACTCATGCAATTTTTGCATCATCGTTGTTAGATGAGGATGATCAGGTTTGACGAGAGGCTTCCCGTGCTCGTATCTAAAGTCCTCTACTGCTACTACCTCAGCCGTTTCAAACTGTACACTGATCGAGACATAGTCCCTAACAACAACTCCACACTGATGTACAAATGCGTTCTTGGTCCGGTTGGCCATCTTTCGCGACTTCTGTGATTGTGAACCTTTCATTCGGGCGCAACCTTTACTTCGGGCCTCGTCTCCTTACCTCGTCGGACTTTGCAACAGTTGAGGCTCCCTCCTCCGTTCGGTCACCGGAGCCGTGATCATGATCTCCTTCCTCCGCCATTCGATCACCGGAGATGTCATGATCTCCTTCCTCCCCCATTGTTGGATCACCGGAGCCGTCATCCTCTCCTTCCTGACCATCGGTGTCGTTGAGATACGACAAGGGATCACCTCCGGCGAGGATTATATCCCCCAACAACTGTTCTTTTTCTAAGTCTCTGTGATCCATAGTTTCTGCAAATATTACAACATGGCAATATACAAACATGAGATATGCAAATCAATCCAAGGCAATGCAACAATACGATCGAATAGTATCGCTAATACATCATCGAATAGTATCGCTAATACATCATCGAATATTATCACTAATACATCTCGAATATTATTATATAATATCACTAATACAAATCTAGTTGACGTCTCGCGGCGCAGGCGGTGGACACCCAAAGAGAAGGAACTATGACAGGATCATAGCTCGGGTGAGATCCCTGAAGAACCTGCCAGGTATTGGAGAACCTGGCGTCCAACGCAGCCATGTAGCGTCGGACGTGCTCGTCCTCCTCCCTGACACGGCGACGTACCACCTCCACGGGGGCCGGCTCCCTCTGCACCGACAGTGGTCCACGCGACTGCCACCAAAGAACCTCCGAGTCGACGACGGGACCCTGATTCCTCACCAAGCTGGGCGCCCCGGAAGGCAGCACCTCCCAGTGCCAGCCCGGCGGAGCCCAGTCCCGGACATGGCGCCTCTCAAGCAGGTGGTTGCCACCGAGTCGACGACGAGGATGCTGTCCGGGCATCGCCGACTCAACGGCTACGCTATGCAACTAAACATTTAAACATCTAATTAAACATCATATCGCGTCACCGACGATCGTTGGGGACTCCTCGATATCGTCGGGGACTCTCCCTCACCGACGATCGTCGGGGGGTACTCTCCCTCACCGACGATCGTCGGGGACTCCTCGATATCGTCGGGGACTCTCCCTCACTGACGATCGTCGGGGGGTACTCTCCCTCACCAACGATCGTTGGGGACTCCCTCGATATCGCGTCACCGACGACCGACGATAAAACAACTAAACATCTAAACAATAAAAACAACTAAACAATAAAAACAACTAAAACAACTAAATTAACTACCGCTTTTGTATATCCTAAAACAACTAAAACAACTAAAATTAACTAAAATTAACTAAACAACTAAATTAACTAAATCAACTAAAATAATTATAAGGGAGATCGTCGGGCACGGGCGGCGCTGCGGGGTTGCCGGAGACGCGCGCGGGGCCAGCGGCGGTGCTGCGGTGGGCGGAGGCGGGGCCGGTGGCGGTACTGCGCGTGGTGGGCGGGGGCGAGCGGCGGAGGCGCGCGCGCAGGGCCGACGGGGACAGAGAGGAGGGGGAAGCCTTACCGACGAGGAGCGGCAACGGCGACGGAGCGACGGAGGAGACCGGCGAGGAGCGGCGACGGCGTCGGGTCGGGGCGGCGGCGGCGACGAGCGGCGACGGCGGCGGCAGCGCAGGGCATGGGCGGCATCGAGGGCGTCGGGGCAGGGGCGGCGTCGGGGCAGGGGCGGCGTCGAGGGCGTCGACGGCGAGGTGGAGCAGCCTGACGGCATCGACGGGGCAGAGGGCGGCGAGGGCGTCGACGGCGAGCTCGAGCAGCCTGGCGGCGTCGATGTGCTTGGCGTCGTCGGGGGCAACTGCAGATGAAATCTGAAAAATTCCTAAGTCCCTGCTTATATACCCAACCCTTTAGTCCCGGTTGGTGCCACCAACCGGGACGAAAGGTCAATTTCAGCGGCCCAAAGGGCAGGAAGCAGAGACCTTTGGTCCTGGTTGATGGCACCAACCGGGACTAAAGGGTGGCATTGGTCCCGGTTGGTGGCTCGAACCGGGACGAAAGGGTGGCATTGGTCCTGGTTCGAGCCACCAACCGGGACCAAAGGCCTGTGCCTGGCGCAGCCGCGGTGCGTTTGGATGTTTAGTCCAACCTCGCCAAGCGAAGGGCGCCCGGGCCTGTTTATAAGCCCCGCCGCGGCTGCAACGTTGAGCTCCTCTCTAAAGCAGGCCTGTGGGCCTAACCGACCTCTTTCTGTTCTGTGGGGCCTACTAATTGAAAATATATGCAAATTTATAGAGAAAATTCAACCTAAATTCAAAGTGCAAAAAATAGCACTTTGAATTTAGGTTGAATTTTCTCTATAAATTCACATCTATTTTCACTTTTGCTATTTTTTATGTTATTTTTTTGCATATTAAAATTTCTTAACAAAACATACTTCATGAATATTCTTTTTGCTATTAAAGTTTTTAACAAAAATAACTTTGATAATTTTAGTTGCATAAATCTTATATAATATTAAGCTAAATAACTTTGATCGGACGAAAACACGTCTATTCCAAAGAGATTTCAAATTTTTAAACATATTTTAACTCAAGACTTTTTCTGCATTCAATATGCACCATTCAAAGCCACATCATCACTTTTCAACCCTTTTCTGACTTCATTTGCTATTTTTCATGCATTTCATGATTTATTTTGAGCTAAAATGACCCTGAATTGAAAAGCACTGCAAATGAACTCTGAAATGGTTGAAAGTTGGCATGGTATCATCATTTCACCCACATAGCATGTGCTAAAAAGTTGAGAGGGTTACAGGAAAAACTGGATGCACTTCGTGTACAAACTGGACAATCTCTTTCGAAGTATCACGGTTTTGGACGAAAACTCGTCTATTACAAAATGATTTCCATTTTTTAAACATATTTGAACTCAAGACGTTTTCTGCATTCAATATGCACCATTCAAAGCCACATCATCACTTTTCAAACCTTTTCTGACTTCATTTGCTATTTTTCATGCATTTCATGATTTATTTTGAGCTAAGATGACCCTGAATTGAAAAGCACTGCAAATGAACTCTGAAATGGTTGAACGTTGGCATGGTATCATCATTTCACCCACATAGCATGTGCTAAAAAGTTGAGAGGGTTACGGCAAAAACTGGATGCACTTCGTGTACAAACTGGACAATCTCTTTCGAAGTATAAGATTTTTGGACGAAAACTCATCTGTTACAAAAGGATTTCAATTTTTTAAACATATTTAAACTCAAGACTTTTTCTGCATTCAATATGCACCATTCAAAGCCACATCATCACTTTTCAAACCTTTTCTGACTTCATTTGCTATTTTTCATGCATTTCATGATTTATTTTGAGCTAAGATGACCCTGAATTGAAAAGCACTGCAAATGAACTCTGAAATGGTTGAAAGTTGGCATAGTATCATCATTTCACCCACATAGCATGTGCTAAAAAGTTGAGAGGGCTACAGCAAAAACTGGATGCACTTCGTGTACAAACTGGACAATCTCTTTCGAAGTATCGGGGTTTTGGACGAAAACTCATCTGTTACAATAGGATTTTAATTTTTTAAACATATTTGAACTCAAGACTTTTTCCGCATTCAATATGCACCATTCAAAGCCACATCATCACTTTTCAAACCTTTTCTGACTTCATTTGCTATTTTTCATGCATTTCATGATTTATTTTGAGCTAAAATGGCCCTGAATTGAAAAGCACTGCAAATGAACTCTGAAATGGTTGAAAGTTGGCATGGTATCATCATTTCACCCACATAGCATGTGCTAAAAAGTTGAGAGGGTTACGGCAAAAACTGGATGCACTTTGTGTACAAAATGAACAATCTCTTTCGAAGTATCAGGGTTGCAGACGAAAACTCATCTGTTACAAAAGGATTTCAATTTTTTAAACATATTTGAACTCAAGACTTTTTCTGCATTCAATATGCACCATTCAAAGCCACATCATCACTTTTCAAACCTTTTCTGACTTCATTTGCTATTTTGCATGCATTTCATGATTTATTTTGAGCTAAGATGACCCTGAATTGAAAAGCACTGCAAATGAACTCTGAAATGGTTGAAAGTTGGCATGGTATCATCATTTCACCCACATAGCATGTGCTAAAAAGTTGAGAGGGTTACGACAAAAATTGGATGCACTTCGTGTACAAAATGAACAATCTCTTTCGAAGTATCAGGGTTTCAGACGAAAACTCATCTGTTACAAAAGGCATTTCATTTCTTGACATGTAACTGCAGTGATATTATAGATCAAAGCCATCATCAGACTAGTTGTGGAGAGAAAGTCTTCACTTTTTCTTCGCGTATGTCCCTTGCTTATTGCGCCGTAACCATGGATAATCTTCATCGTTTAATTAACAGGGTGCTTGGGTCAGCCTTCACTCTGAAGGGAGGAATTTCATGAAACTTTTCATAATCTTCAGACATGTCTGTCTTGCCCTCCACTCCCACGATGTCTCTTTTCCCTGAAAGAACTATGTGGCGCTTTGGCTCATCGTATGATGTATTCGCTTCCTTATCTTTTCTTTTTCTCGGTTTGGTAGACATGTCCTTCACATAGAAAACCTGCCCACATCATTGGCTAGGACGAATGGTTCGTCTGTGTACCCAAGATTGTTCAGATCCACTGTTGTCATTCCGTACTGCGGGTCTACCTGTACCCCGCCTCCTGACAGATTGACCCATTTGCACCAAAACAAAGGGACCTTAAAATCATGTCCATAGTCAAGTTCCCATATGTCCACTATGTAACCATAATATGTGTCCTTTCCCCTACTGGTTGCTGCATCAAAGCGGAGACCACTGTTTTGGTTGGTGCTCTTTTGATCTTGGGCGATCGTGTAAAATGTATTCCCATTTATCTCATACCCTTTGTAAGTCAATACAGTCGAAGATGGTCCCCTGGCCAACGAGTACAGCTCATCTGCAACAGTGGTGTTACCCATGAGATGTGTTTGCAACCAACTGCCAAAAGTCCTGATGTGTTCACATGTAATCCATTCGTCACACCTCCGGGTGTTTGGAGCGTAGAATATTCTTGTGTTCATTGACATACGGGGTCACCAAGGTAGAATTCTGTAGAACTGTGTAGTGTGCTTGAGACCAAGAATGCCCGTCCCTACATATTATTGAATTCGCTCCTAGCGTGGCTTTTCCAGTCAGTCTCCCCTCATACCGCGATTGAGGGAGACCAATCGGCTTAAGGTCAGGAATAAAGTCAACACAAAACGCAATGCTTTCCTCTGTTTGATGGCCCATGGAGATGCTTCCTTCTGGCCTAGCACGGTTACGAACATATTTCTTTAAGACTCTCATGAACCTCTCAAAGGGGAACATGTTGTGTAGAAATACAGGGACAGAATGCCAATCTCGTCGACTAGATGAACTAGGACGTGCGTCATGATATTGAAGAAGGATGGTGGGAACACCAGCTCGAAACTGACAAGACATTGCACCAAATCACTCTTTAACCTTGGTAGGATTTTTGGATCGATTACCTTCTGAGAGATTGCATTGAGGAATGCACATAGCTTCACAATGGCTAATCGAATGTTTTCCGGTAGAAGCCCCCTCAATGCAACCGGAAGCAGTTGCATCATAATCACGTGGCAGTCATGAGACTTTAGGTTCTGGAACTTTTCTCTGCCATATTTATTATTCCCTTTATATTCGACGAGAAGCCAGACGGGACTTTCATACTGAGCAGGCATTCAAAGATGATTTCCTTCTCTTCTTTGGTAAGAGCGTAGCAAGCAGGACCTTCATACTGCTTTGGATCTATGCCGTCTTTTTCGTGCACACGTTGCTGGTCCTCTTGTGCCTCCGGTGTATCTTTTGTCTTCCCATACACTCCCAAGAAGCCTAGCAGGTTCGCGCAAAGATTCTTCGTCACGTGCATCACGTCGATTGCAGAGCAGACCTCTAGGTCTTTCCAATAGGGTAGGTCCCAAAATATAGATTTCTTCTTCCACATGGGTGCACGTCCCTCAGCGTCATTCGAAACAGATAGTCCGCCAGGACCCTTTCCAAAGATTACTTCTAAATCATTGACCATATCAAGTATGTGATCACCAGTACGGAGGGCGGGCTTCTTCCGGTGATCTGCCTCACCTTTGAAATGCTTTCCTTTCTTTCGACATTGATGGTTGGTCGGAAGAAATCGACGATGCCCCAGGTACACATTCTTCCTGCATTTGTCCAAATATATACTTTCGGTGTCATCTAAACAGTGCGTGCATGCGTGGTATCCCTTGTTTGTCTGTCCTGAAAGGTTACTGAGAGCACGCCAATCATTGATGGTTACAAACAGCAACGCTCGTAGGTCAAATACCTCTTGTGCGTGCTCATCCCACACACGTACACCTTTTCCATTCCACAGTTGTAAAAGTTCATCAACTAATGGCCTTAGGTACACATCAATGTCATTGCCGGGTTGCTTAGGGCCTTGGATGAGCACTGGCATCATAATGAACTTCCGCTTCATGCACAACCAAGGAGGAAGGTTATACGTACATAGAGTCACAGGCCATGTGCTATGCTTGCTGCTCTGCTCCCCAAAAGGATTAACACCATCTGCACTTAAACCAAACCATACGTTCCTTGGGTCACCTGTAAAGTCCCCTCACTTTCTCTCAATCTTTCACCACTGCGACCCATCACCGGGTGCTCTCAACTTCCCGTCTTTCTTACGGTCTCCCTTGTGCCATCGCATCAACTTGGCATGCTTTTTGTTTCTGAACAAACATTTCAACCGTGGTATTATAGGAGCAGACCACATCACCTTGGCAGGAACCCTCTTCCCGGTGCACTGGCCCTCAACATCACCAGTGTCATCTCGTCTGATCTTATACCGCAATGCATAGCATACCGGGCATGCGTTCAAATCCTTGTACTCACCGCGGTAGAGGATGCAGTCATTAAGGCATGCATGTATCTTCTGCACCTCCAATCCTAGAGGGCAGACAACCTTCTTTGCTTCGTATGTACTGTCGGGCAATTCATTGTCCTTTGGAAGTTTATTCTTCATTATTTTCAGCACCTTTTCAAATGCCTTGTCAAATACACCATTGTCTGCCTTCCATTGCAGCAATTCCAGTGTGGTACCAAGTTTTATTTTGTCATCTTCGCAATTTGGGTACAACCCTTTTTTGTGATCCTCTAACATGCGATCGAACTTCAACTTCTCCCTTTCACTTTGGCATTGTCTCTTTGCATCAACAATGACCCGGCGAAGATCATCATCGGGCACATCGTCTGGCTCCTCTTGATCTTCAGCTCCCCCCATTGCAGCATCACCGTATTCAGGGGGCGGATAGTTGTCATCATCCTCTTCTTCTTCGTTGTCTTCCATCATAACCCCTCTTTCTCCATGCTTGGTCCAAACATTATAGTTTGGCATGAAACCCTTCTCAAGCAGGTGGACGTGAAGGGTTTTCGAGTTAGAGTAATCCTTCGTATTCCCACAGATAGTACATGGACAATACATAAAACCATTCTGCTTGGTTGCCTCAGCCACTTCGAGAAAATTATGCAAGCCCTTAATGTACTCGGAGGTTCGCCGGTCACAGTACATCCATTGCCGGTTCATCTGCGTGCATTATATAATTAAGTGTATCAAAAACCGTTATAGAACATCATGAATAGAGAAGTGACCAAATGAATAGAAGTTCATCATCACATAAAAACCAAAGTACAGTAGTGACCAAAATAAATACATAAAGTTCATACATAGTTCTCATTAAACAACATATAGCTCTCTAGAGCATCTAATTAAAACATACATTGAAACTATGTAAAACATTTAAATGCAACAACAAATGCGATCATAACCGCAACTAAGGTACCAATTGATCCAACGGCATAATGATACCAAACCTCAGTATGAATGGCATATTTTCTAATCTTTCTAATCTTCAAGCGCATTGCATCCATCTTGATCTTGTGATCTTCGACGACATCGGCAACATGCAACTCCAATTCCATCTTCTCCTCCTCAATTCTTTTCAATTTTTTCTTCAAGTAATTGTTTTCTTTTTCAACTAAATTTAACCTCTCGACAAGAGGGTCGGTTCGAATTTCCGGTTCACATACCTCCTAGATAAAAACATCTATGTCACGTTGGTCGGCATAATTGTCATAAACACTAAATGAAACAAATAGTTATAAAAGATAATATACCACATCTGAATCATAGACAGGACGAGTGCCGATGGGGGCGGATAACAAAACCATGGCACTATATAATAACAAACAATAATAAAAGTAAGAAAATTGTACAAGTATCTATCTAAATCATACAAGTAAGAATTTGTTTCTTTTAGAAAGAAGATAAGAACAAGAGGCTCACCACGGTGGTGCCGGCGACGAGATCGACGCGGGCGATCGACGGCGATGAGGACGGGGACGGGACATGACGGACCGCCAAACCTAGACAAATCTTGAGGAAAATGGAGCTTGGAGGTCGAGCTTGGAGAGGAGAAAGCTTAAGTGTGGCTCAGGCATTTCATCGAACACCTCATGTGCATAGGAGGTGAGAGCTAGAGCAACACACACCTGCACACGCCGGCCGGCCAAAAAACAGAGTGAGCGGGCAGGAGCCGGGGTATATATAGGCTTATCTTTAGTCCCGGTTGGTGGCCAGAACCGGGACAGAAGACCGACCATTGGTCCCGGTTCCAGCCACCAACCGGGTCTAAATGTGCTGGGCCAGGAGCGAGGCCCATTGGTCCCGGTTCGTGTCTGGAACCGGGACCAAAAGTGTCAGACGAACCGGGACCAATGGCCCCCGAGGCCCTGCCGGTGCCCTGGCCTCACGAACCGGGACTGGTGCACCCTTTGGTACCGGTTCGTAAGTGAACCGGGATTAATGCCCTTATCCTGGCCTCAACCAAAGCCCGGTTTTCTACTAGTGTTGTTATATCCTGGTTTTTGGTTTATTTTGCTTTCTTTTTTTGGATTTTTTTCCTTTTGGGATTTTTTAAACCTTTTAGCGTGAAATTAATTTTAAAGATCTCGACGTGATAAAACCTACGGAAAAACAGTTCATTATTTTTTAACCTAGTATAACCGACATCGCTTTTATACACGAGCATACACTTATTTCTATGAACGCACACATTCACATCATATCCCTATCATCACCTCTGAGAGACTGAGCTGACACATCATCTTGAGATTGATAAAGTCACCAGAGACGGCTTCGTGGTCGACGTGAACGTCTCCTCTCACTGATTGCCCATCACGGAAGGTCTAAAATAAAATATGATCACCAATGTCAAGTCTGGGACATGAACTCTCGTGGACAGGGGTATCCATCCAAGCACAACCACAAGTTGGCACGCAATAGTTCATGATTTGGACGCACGGTGTTAAAAATAAAATGCTTTGAAATAAACGAATATAAGGAAAAAAATGCAAATTCCCAGGGAGACCCCTTAACTAATGGGCAGTATTGGGCGCCGGCACACTGGCCCAAAATTTGGGCCGGTCGGCCTCCAGCCTTCCGATCCTTCCAGTTGTAGCCGTCCAGTTGTGAGCATGCGGAGACACACGCGGCCAAGGTGGATTGTGCTCCACTACTACTTACCGACCAGAGGGGAGACCTGCTTCCCGTGGCTCCAGTCGGTTCTCAAATTACAAGTCCAGCCACGGTGAGGGAGCCGAAGAGATCCAAAGGCACCATTGATGGCAAGGGAATTGTGAATGCTGTGACAAAAAAATCTCCTGGCGGGCTCCTTTGAGGAGCGCCGCTGAGGCCAATGAGTGCTATGTGCTGGAACTGTCGTGGTGTGGGCAAAGCCGCGACAGTCCGAGAGCTTCGCGATTTCGCAAAGAAATTTGCCCCTACCGTGCTATGTATTGTTGAAACACAAATAAGTGGAGCACGTGTAGAAGCACTATCGAGTACTCTGGGTTATGATAACTCTTTTGCAATTAATAGTCAAGGTAGAAGTGGAGGAATAGGGATTTTTTGGAATACTACGATAAGTGTTGAGATTTTGGGCGATTCTGTTTATCACATCGATGCAAAGATAGTGGAGAGTGGAAGTGACCCGTGGCGTTTGACCTGTGTGTATGGAGAGGCTCAGACTAGCCTTAGACACCAAACCTGGGATCTCTTGAAGGGATTATCATCTTACAGCTCTCTCCCCTTGCTTTGTATTGGTGACTTTAATGAAGTCTTACGTCCGGAAGAACATGATGGAGTGGCCAACCGAAGTAATGCGCAGATAGAGGGATTTCGTGATGCTATTGATGTTTGCATGCTGGTAGATCTAGGCTACCAAGGACGGTTTTGGACCTTTGAGAAAAAGGTAGCTGGAGGTTCCTATACGAGAATCAGGCTAGACCGAGCTCTTGCATCGGCCGACTAGATGGCTCGCTTCCCAATGGGGCAAGTGACACACCTTACAGCCGCCTTTTCCGATCATGGGCCGATCCTTATACGCCGGGAGGAAGCCTTACCTCCCCGGAAGCCAAACTTCCGGTATGAAGTAATATGGGAGTCTCACCAGTCCTGGCAGGATACAATCACATCGGGATGGAGTGAGGCACCGAGTGCAAATACTGTTGAGGGCATCCGTATCAAGCTTGCTGCGTTGTCGAAAAACTTAACAACATGGGGCAATGACACCTTTGGTAGCATTAGGAAGGAGATCAAACGGGCCAAGGCTGAACTCGAGTCGCTTCGAAATACCACTTCAAGAATGTCTCCAACTCATTTGGAGTTGAAGCTCAATGAACGCCTACTCGAGCTATACCACAGAGAGGAGATAATGTGGAGGCAAAGATCTCGGATTGAGTGGCTATCAGCTGGAGACAGGAATACAAATTTTTTCCACTTAAGAGCAAGCATGAGGAGGAAAAAGAATATGATCCGGGCATTATCCAATGTACTAGGGGTTAGCGTAGAGGACCCGATCCAGCTAAAACATATGGTAACTGAATTCTATGGCAATCTCTATAGGTCGGAAGGGATTCAGGGCGTGGAAGAAGTTCTTGCTCATGTCAACCGGAAGGTCACACCAGAGATGAACAATGCTCTTTGCGCCCCCATATACAGAAGCGGAGGTTAAACTAGCTTTGTTTCAGATGTTTCCCACGAAAGCACCCGGACCGGATGGCTACCCGGCACATTTTTATCAGCGTCACTGGGACGTATGTGGAGAAGAGATGACTAAAGCCGTCCTAAGAATAGTAAGAGGGGAGGAAAGTGCAGAAAGCATAAATGATACTATCCTTGTACTGATTCCCAAGGTACTTAACCCGACTCTTCTATCAGTTTAGGCCTATTAGTCTCTGCAATGTGCTTTACAAAATTGCATCTAAAGTGGTCGCGAATATACTGAAACTCATACTCTCGGACATCATTTCGGAAGAGCAGTCTGCCTTTGTCCCCGGAAGGCTTATAACTGACAATATCATATGTGCATATGAGTGTCTACACTTCATGAAGAGGAACAAATTAAAGTCCAACAGTTTCTGTGCTCTTAAGTTGGATATGATGAAAGCTTATGACAGGTTGGATTGGCCCTATCTCCAGGCCATCATGGGAAAGCTGGGTTTTGCACAACAATGGATTGATACGGTAATGAGTATGATCACGTCAGTCAGTTTTTCAGTTCTGTTTAATGGAGAGAAATTGGACCAATTCAAACCATCTAGAGGCATTCGGAAGGGAGATCCTATATCCCCTTACCTATTCTTGATTGCAGCAGAGGGCCTTTCGTGCCTTTTAAAAAATAGTTCTCAGTCATCGGCGCTTGCTGGCATACAGGTGGCTCCCACGGCTCCGGCAGTGAATCACCTATTGTTTGCGGATGATAGCCTGCTGCTTTTCAAGACTAGCGTTGAGGGGGCAAACGAGGTTTCAAACCTGCTGAGTGCATATTGTGCAGCGTCAGGACAGAGAGTTAACAATGATAAGTCCTCGATCTTTTTCAGCAAGGGGTGCCCTGATAACCTCCGACAAGTTATAAAGGACACTCTGCAGGTTCAAAATGAGTCACTGAGCGAGAAGTACTTAGGTATGCCAACTGATGTGGGGCAGTCAAAGAACGGAACTTTCATGTATCTCAGGGATCGAGTCTGGGAGAAAGTAAAAGGATGGATGGAAAAACTCATGTCTGCTGCAGGCAAGGAGGTGTTAATCAAGTCGGTGGCCCAGGCAATCCCAATATACTCCATGGCTTGCTTCAGGCTACCCAGGGGCTTATGTGAGAGCGTGACTTCAATCATTCGTCAATTCTGGTGGGGTAGCAAACGTGGCAAGAGGAAGCCCTGCTGGGTTGCGTGGGACTTGATGACATGTCCGAAGAACCTAGGCGGGTTGGGGTTTAGAGACATGGAGATTTTTAATCTTGGCCTGCTGTCGCGACAGGCCTGGTGGATTTTGAATGAACCTTCTTCATTAAGTGCCCGCATCCTCAAGTCTGTTTACTTCCCATCGTGTTCGATCCTGGAGGCCGAACTGGGGACTCATCCTTCTCAGATCTGGCGTGCCATACTCGACGGGCGGGATATCCTGGCCCAGGGGGTGATTCGAAGGATGGGTGATGGCACTACAACGGGTGTCTGGAGCCATAACTGGATACCGAGGACTGGTATGATGAAGCCAATCACTTCTCTGGTGGCTGATCCGTCGCAGCTGGTGTGGGAGCTCATTGATCACACGACGGCATCATGGCTTGAAAATCGGATAAGACAAGTTTTCGTAGCAGTCGACGCTGAAGCAATATTGCAAATACCTCTGTGCACACGCCAGGTAGATGACTTCTGGGCTTGGAACGAGGATGCAAGAGGATGTTTCTCTGTGTGTGCAGCCTACAGAATGATCATCAGAACAAACCTTGCTCGTGAAGCATGGTTGGAAGAGAGGGAGGACCCTTCTAACTCTACAACTTTGTCCCAAGGCTGGTTATCCCTATGGAAAACCCCGGTACCACCGAAGCTCAAGGTCTTTGCTTGGCGGCTGGCCCAACATTCCCTGCCGATTGGTGATGTTCTTTACCGTAGGAATATGGCAACCTCACGGGTGTGTCCCCTCTGTGGGTCGGAAGATAGCTGGCGTCATTCCCTGATAGAATGCAATGCATCGAGATGTGTGTGGGCTCTGTCTAATGAAGAATTGGTGGAGCATATGATTATGACATGGGTAGACGATGCTAAACTATGGCTGTTCACAATGAGCGACTCTCTACCAGCTGACCAATTCATATTGATGATAGTCACACTTTGGGCCATTTGGAGTTCTCGACGAAAGGCAATCCATGAGGATATCTTTCAAACCCCTTTTGCCACTGACAAATTTATAGCTTCATACATGGAGGACATCAAGTTCATGCAGAGTAAGAAGGAAGGGCCACATGTGATAGTGAGGGATCACTCGAAGAGTGTCTAGAGGGGGGGTGAATAGACTACACGCAGGAATTAAAAACCTAACATTTTCCCAAGTTAATTGGTTGGCAGGTTTTAGCATTTCATGGCAAGATAGCAAGTCAAGCACACCCTACACATGCATGTCTACGAGTATAGCAGCGGAAAGTAAAGACATTGCACATGAAGTAAAGAGTTGAGATAAGTAGATCAAACGCAATAGGAGACGCAAGGATTTTTCCCGTGGTTCCGATAGGTGGTGCTATCGTACGTCCACGTTTATGGAGTCTTCAACCCACGGAGGGTAACGGTCGCGAGAGTCCACGGAGGGCTCCACCCATAAGGGTCCACGAAGTAGCAACCTTGACTATTCCATAACGGCTTCCGTCCACGAAGGACTAGCCTCACTATGGGTAGATCTTCACGAAGTAGGCGATCTCCTTGCCCGTACAAACTTCTTGGTTCACTCCACAACACGAAGTAGGAGGCTCCCAAGCGACACCTAACCAATCTAGGAGGCACCACCCTCCAAAAGGTAATAGGCTCGGTAATGTTGATGCACTCCTTGCTCTTGTGCTTCAAGATGATAGACTCCTCAACACACAATCACTCTCTCACAGATTTGGCTTGGTGGAAGAGATGGGATTGGTGGAAAGCAACTTGGGGAGGCTAGAAATAAAGATCCATATGGTTGGAGTGGAAGATCTTGACCTCAACACAAGAATAGGTGGTTCTCTCTCAGAAAACTGGATGGGGCAAGTATGGAATAGTTCTGAGTGCTTCTCTTTCGAGTAGGTGGTGGTGGAGGGGTATATATAGGCATCTCCAAAAATCCAACCGTTACACACAAAATGACCAACTCGGTGACACCGATGTGTTAATCTCGGTGGTACCGAAGTGACCAAAAGGTGGCAACTTTTGAATCTCGGTGAGATCGATATAGGAAACTCGGTTGCACCGATAAGGTGACCAACGGTCAGATTGACATTCTCGGTGACGCTGATCCAACAATCTCGGTGGTACCGATATTGTGAATTTGCGTAACAAAAAGTTGGCAACCTAAACTCGGTGGCACCAGTATGAAATCGGTTGCACCGAAGTGGCTAGGGTTTGGCTGAGTCTGTCTGAGGTTGAGAATCGGTGGCTCCGAGATGGAAATGTTGGTTGCACCAATTTTGAGTATATGGCTTTGGACAGACTTTGGTGGGAGTGCTTGTGGGTGTTTTTGGTGACTATCACTTGTGCACGTATGAGCATTTTGTTCACCAACAAAACCTTACCCCCTTTTAATAGTATTGGCTTTCCTATGGACTCAAAGTGATTTCTCACAAATGTAAAATGTAGAGTCCTCTTCCTTGAAGCTTTGCCAACCTATTTCCTTGCATCTTGGGGTATCTCCACACAGTCTTTTGCCAACCCTTTTCTCCATGGACTTGTATCTGAAATACACTAGGTAGAAGTATTAGTCCAAGAGACAATGTATGTTGTCATGAATTATCAAAACCACCAAGGGAGCATGTTGTGCTTTCAATCTCCCCCTTTTTGGTAATTGATGACAACATACAATCAAAGCTTCAAATAAAGATATGCATGGTTATAATGAAGACTTTGAGAGACACATGACTTAGACTTGCTCCCCCTAAATGTGTGCAGTCCTTTAAAGGATAGTTGCTTTGGAATGCATGGACACACGTATGGATGAAGGGATATAATAAGTCATGTATATCTTGGCTATATGCATCAAATATATATGAATGAGATGTATCCTTGTTCAAGACTTCACTCTTGCAAACAATATGTACAAGAACCAAGAGATCATCTTGATCAAGGGTATGATGCATATACTTACCTTGAGTTCTTGAGCATTCTAATAGTAGAAACACACTTGAGAAAACAATGTTAGGAAACACAAGAGTATTCTACCAATCAAAGGCAATAGAACTCAAAAGTACCAAGATATGGAGAACATATAGAAGATAGTAATCATTAAGATTGATATGTCTCCAAGATCATTAGAATTTTCTTCCCTTAGATATGAAAGGTAGTTCATCCTCTCCCCCTGAATCTCAGCATGTAGATATTGGGATTGAATAAGGTGAGAAAGGTCAATATGAAATACATTTGGTGCAAACAAAGTTTTCTCCCCCTGCTTTGGTGTTCTCCCCTTGTCTAAATAGGTAACAGCTTGATATTCTCCTCTCCTCCTTGATTATATCTCCCCCTTTGCATAAGCATGTATCTCTCCCTTTAGCATGAAGCTTTGTATATTTCTCCCCCTTTGGCATTAATTTCCAAAAAGGTCAAACACAGGAAAAGATACAGGGATCATTGACTAAACAGGGATCCTTGAGAACAAGGGTCATTGAAATGTAAACTGAGGGAATCATTGAAAAGAATTTCTCTTCCTCTGAGAGTTTGTAAGACTTCTCCTCCTTTGAGTCAGGGATACTTGAATAAGAGATTACTCCCCCTGAGTTTAGCTTTGTTATTCTCCCCCGAAGATTTTTTTTTATGTAGGGAAGGGATCATCGAAGTAACAGAATCATTACAAGAAAGATCACTAAGGAAACACAGAATTGCAAATATGAACACAAATGAGACAGGATGCAAATCGGTGGTTCTGAGACGAACTAATCGGTGGTACCAAAGTTTTGTAGTGCAGTTTATCAGCAATTTCGGTAGAACCGAGAAATATGTATCGGCGGCTCCGAGGCTAAAACAGCAACAGAAATAAGGGACCAAGTTTCTGTTTTCAAAGTGTCCAAAGAGAATTTTTTCAAAGGAAATGCAAAAGTTTTTACAGAAGGATATCAACTAGAGAAGATTTGAGTGGTTCCAAGAAATCTTTGCAAAATAGAGAATGAACCATCCAAAATACTTAACTAGATGATGGGCGGTGACTAGGTCACCTATATTAGAGTATATTGACTTAGGAGCCAAGTAAGAATACTTGATCATAGGTTATACTCTACGTTAAGCTCAAAATGGGGTTACCATTTTTCGATTAAGCATTTTAATGTCTTCATATCACTTGAGTTGCTTTAACTCATGACTTGGAGTAAAGCCTTTTCAAGGATATGAGTACATACCTTTGAGTGATGTTGATGACGTTGCTCGTAGGTGAACTTGTTGAGGATGCTCGAGGTTGATGAAGATCATCTTGAGTTGGGAGAAATCCTTCTCGTTTTAGTACACTTGTCACTTACAAAGGTTAGTCATGCAAGGAAGGGCAATAGATATATCCATTTGATATGATACCAAATTGAGAATTATAAATGTATGTCAAGGATATGGTTGAGGTGTCTTCTTCCTTCCATCATCAAGAGGGGTTGTGGGTACTTGGTAATGACCAGATTGCTTAAGAGTTGAGTTGATGGCAATCTTGTGGAATGAAAATCTTCCAAGTACCTACAAAAAGATTAGATGCAATACAAGGGAGCATAGAATTCCATGGCACAAGATAATATGTTATGGGTACATGGAAATATCAAGAAAGCTCATGCCCTTGCATGCAACCGAGTGAGTCTAGCTCAAGTTTGAAGCATCAATGATGTTCAACTCACTCCTCAAGTGACAAAACGTTTTCTCATCAAGCGGCTTAGTAAAGATATCGGCCAATTGCTTGTTAGTGTGAACATTCTTAAGATCAATATCTCCTTTGGCAACATGATCATCACGAATGAAATGATGTCGAACTTGAATATGTTTAGTTCGAGAATGTTGCACAGGATTATGACCAATTTTGATAGCACTTTCATTGTCACAAAGTAATGGGACATTTTTAACATGGATCCCATAATCCTTAAGCGTTTGTGTCATTCATAGTAATTGTGCACAACAAGATCCAGCAGCAATATACTCAGCTTCGGCAGTAGATAAAGATACCGAGTTTTGTTTCTTGGAGGACCAAGATACAAGAGATCTACCCAAAAATTGGCAAGTACCCGAAGTGGATTTTCTATCAACCTTGTCACCGGCATAGTTCGAATCGGAATAGCCAACAAGGTTAAAGGAAGATCCCTTGGGATTCCAAATGCCAAAGTTTGGTGTTTGTATCAAATATCTCACAATACGTTTCATGGCCAAAAGATGACACTCTTTAGGTGCAGCTTTATATCTAGCACACATGCAAACACTAAGCATAATATCGGGACGAGAGGCACATAGATATAGCAATGAACCAATCATAGATCGATAAACCTTTTGATCAACCGGTTCATCCTCCTTGGTAAGATCAACATGTCCGCTAGTAGGCATGGGGGTTTTCATACCTTTGCACTCTTGCATGTTGAACTTCTTGATCAAGTCCTTGGTATACTTAGTTTGGGAGATGAAAGTTCCTTCTTTCATTTGCTTGATTTGCAAACCAAGAAAGAATTTTAGCTCACACATCATAGACATATCATACTTCTCGGACATCAACCTTCCAAATCTTTCACTGAATTGTGGGTTAGTAGATCCAAAGATAATATCATCCACATAGATTTGGCATACAAATAATTCACCATTAACTCTCTTAGTGAATAAGGTTGCATCAATTTTACCAATTTTAAAACCTTTTTCAATGAGAAACTTCGTTAAGCATTTGTACCAAGCACGAGGGGCTTGCTTAAGACCATAAAGGGCTTTACGAAGCTTGTAAACATGATTAGGTTTCTTAGGATTCACAAAACCAGGTGGTTGCTTAACATAGACTTCTTCTTCAATCTCACCATTTAAAAAGGCACTTTTAATGTCCATTTGATAAAGTGTGATATCATGGTGATTAGCATAGGCAAGAAGAATGCGAATAGCTTCAAGTCTAGCAACGGGGGCGTAGGTCTCACCGTAGTCCATACCTTCGACTTGCGTATATCCTTGGGCTACGAGACGAGCCTTGTTGCGCACGACTTGACTGTCTTCGTCTTGCTTGTTTCGAAACACCCATTTGGTTCCGATGATGTTGTGCTCATCCTCGGGCTTCTCCACGAGTGTCCACACTTTGTTACTTTCGAAGTTGTGAAGCTCTTCATGCATGGCGTTCACCCAATCCGCGTCTTCAAGAGCTTGCTCTACCTTCAAGGGCTCAATGCTAGAGATGAAAGAATAATGCTCACAAAAGTTAGCTAGGCGAGTTTTAGAACGAGTGATCCTCCTGGTTTGTATGTCACCAAAGATTTGGTTTAGGGGATGGTTCTTGGTCACTTGTGCTCGAACTCGGGGTAGCTTAGGCTTGTTAGATGGTGGAACTTCTTCTTCTTCATTATCATCTCCTTCGTCTTCGTTGTTGTTGATGGTGTCGTTGCCTTGAGGTGGTGGTGAAGGAGGTTGTGGTGGATCTTCATGATGCACTTCCTCCTCTTCATCATCTTGTCATGTACCTCTTGTGGATGCCTCCATGTCATGTTGTGGTTCACCTTGACGTGAAGTAGGGGCTTCCACTTGAGTTGATGAAGTACTTTCCTTCACCTCCATGGGACGAATCTTGCCGATGGGCAAGTCTTGGATAGCTTCCGAAGGGTCCTTATCACCTACATCATTTGGCAATTGTTCAACTTGCGAACCATTAGATTCATCAAACTTCACATCTACCGTCTCTTCAACTTTTCGAGTGAAGTTGTTGTAGACACGGTAAGTGTGAGAGTTCGATCCGTAACCTAGTAGGAATCCTTCATGAGATTTAGGAGCAAATTTAGTACGACAATGCTTATCAAGAATGTAGCACTTTGAGCCGAATACGCGAAAGTATCCAACTTGGGGTTTGTTACCGGTGAGTAGCTCATATGCCGTTTTACCGAGAAGCTTGTGCAAGTAAAGTCGGTTTGTGGCATGACATGCTGTTTCCACGGCTTCTGCCCAAAAGTGTCTTGGCGTCTTGTATTCGTCAAGCATCGTTCTTGCCATCTCAATGAGTGTCCGGTTCTTCCTCTCAACAACTCTATTTTGTTGAGGCATGTACGTAGCCGAGAACTCATGTGAGACACCTTCTTCGTCAAGGAAGGTATCCACATGGGTGTTCTTGAACTCCGATCCATTATCGCTCCAAACCTTCTTGATCTTCACTTCAAACTGATTTTGCGCTTTGCGAGCGAAGTTCTTGAAGATCTTTTGAACCTGCGACTTATCATCAAGAAAGAATACCGACGTAAATCTGGAAAAAATCATCAACTATAACTAGACCATAAGAATTTCCACCGAGACTCTTATAAGCATTGGGACCAAAAAGATCCATATGAAGTAACTCGAGTGGTCTCCTAGTAGTCATGATATTTTTAACGGGATGACTTCCACCTACTTGCTTTCCGGCTTGACAAGCACTACAAAGTCTATCTTTGTCAAAGATAACATCTTTAACACCAAGTATATGATCACCTTTGATGAGCTTGTCTAGATTACGCATGCCAACATGTCCTAGTCTTCTATGCCAAAGCCAACCTTTAGAAGATTTAGCAATTAAACAAGTGCGAGGTTTGGATCTCTTAGTGAAGTAAACAATGTATAGATCACCTCTACGGAAACGGGTACAGACCATTTTATGATTATCTTGACGAAACACTTGGCAATCTACTTTCGTGAATAGCACATTAAAACCAAAGTCGGCAAGTCTAGATACAGAAAGAAGATTGTAGCCAAGAGATTCAGCAAGCATAACATTTTGAATAGAGCTATCATGGGATATGGCCACCTTACCAAGACAAGTACCTTACCCTTGGAGTTGTCTCCAAACGTTACGTACCTTCGCGGTCCATGGTTTGGTGTGATCTCTTCAAACATTTCTCTATCTCCGGTCATATGATCGGTACATCCGCTATCGAGAATCCACTCTTTTCCTCCGGACATTTAATCCTTGAAGTTTGCCATGAGACTTAGATTCTTCATGTATTTCTCATACTCGATGTCGAACAGCTCATCTTCATCATAGTAGCCATGTTCCATATTGTCATCATCAAGTGGGAAATCCTCGTCATAAAGAACAAGAGATTCGTTAGGATTGTGATCATGACAATGTTCAAGTTTATGAATGCGTAGGGCCTCTATAATGATATTGTTGATGGTTGTGACATCTCCTTTAGCACGCATGAGGTCTCTAAGCTCAAATAGACAATCATCAAACTTAGGATCACTAGGCGTCATTTTGTGGAAGGCAATAGTTTTATGAAGAATTTCATCAAGATTACTTAGTGAATAATTTGGATATCGTTTCTCCAAATCATTCCACAAAGTGTAAGCGCATACAAAATTCTTTATTTGATTAAGCACATTTCTAGGTAAAGCTCTAACAATAAGATTGACAGTTCTAAGAATGCATAGCATATCAACTTCCTCTTTGTGTGTGGGATGCAAAGGGTCAATGGGAGGCACATAGGGGCTCTTAACAAATTTGCTCAATTGAAATTCATTAAACAGCTCAAGCATCAAAGTTTTCCATTGACTATAGTACCCTCCATCAAGAATAGGCACTCTACAACTCAAACTCCCTATACTAGACACATCCATCTTCCGCCTCGGTGATAAAACCGAAGCAATGGAGACCAATGCTCTGATACCAATTGAGGGATCACTCGAAGAGTGTCTAGAGGGGGGTGAATAGACTATAAGCAGGAATTAAAAAACCTAACCTTTTCGCAAGTTAATTGGTTGGCAGATTTTAGCATTTCATGGCAAGATAGCAAGTCAAGCACACCCTACACATGCATGTCTACGAGTATAGCAGCGGAAAGTAAAGACATTGCACATGAAGTAAAGAGTTGAGATAAGTAGATCAAACGCAATAGGAGACGCAAGGATTTTTCCCGTGGTTCCGATAGGTGGTGCTATCGTACGTCCACGTTTATGGAGTCTTCAACCCACGGAGGGTAACGGTCGCGAGAGTCCACGGAGGGCTCCACCCATAAGGGTCCACGAAGTAGCAACCTTGACTATTCCATAACGGCTTCCGTCCACGAAGGACTAGCCTCACTATGGGTAGATCTTCACGAAGTAGGCGATCTCCTTGCCCGTACAAACTTCTTGGTTCACTCCACAACACGAAGTAGGAGGCTCCCAAGCGACACCTAACCAATCTAGGAGGCACCACCCTCCAAAAGGATGGAAGTATGGCAAATTATGGAGCAATAATTAAGGAGATAGTAGCTAGGGCTAGTAGTTTTCCTTCTTGTGTTTTTAGCCATGAGTATAGAACCTCAAATGTGGAGGCTCATAATCTCGCAAAGTATGCTTTATCATTAGGGTTTGGTCGCCATGTGTGGTTAGGCCAACCCGGAGATCTTTTCTTCGTCCCTGTAAACATTGTAACGTAGTAATAAAGCTTTGTGAGATCCTCAAAAAAAAAAGTTGTAGCCGTCTGATTGAGCTTCTCGCACGCGTTCGTCTTCCTCCCGATGCAAAATATGTTGTAGCGCCTCGTCGCCCCTTTCTCCCCCTGCCCCCTTGGCCTCCTCCTCGTCGCCCCTTTCTTCCCCTTTCTCCTACACGACTGCGAAGCAATCAATCCGACGCTGGCTCGCCGGCGTCGTCGCCGCTCACCGGCTTGGTGATTGTCTCGCTGGTGCCCCGTGTGGTTCTGCCCTCCTATGCAACAAAATGTGCTGTTGGTTCCAGCAAATGAACTCACAGGTCATAGCATCGTCATTGTTTCTTCATTGTAACCGATTGTAGCAACTGCGACTATCGGCCGCAGCTCGCCATGGCCGCTTGTAGCTTCCACCGACGCCGGTTATAGCTTGCACTAACGCCTGTTGTAGCAAAAAACACATTGTCGCAGGGGTCGGGTCCGCATCATCATCATGAAAACAGTTGTGGCATTAGTCGACGAGCCACACCCGTTTGTAGCTCCGGTGTACGTGGTTGTAGCATCTCCCTTAACTCATTGTAGCTCCTGTGACACACGATTGTAGCACGGCGGCGCCCGAGTAAAACTCTGGCGAACTCGGGTTGCAACTCCGACGAACGTGGATGTAGCTTTTTTGGTGAACAATTGTAGCATTTGTCGACACACCTTGCTGGTTGTATAGCTCCATATTTTACTTCCGTACGGTATAAATTTTGGGAGCGCCTGGAACTCATTTGAATGAGAAACAAAATGGTCTCATTTAGATGACGTGGCAGCTGACGTCCAACAAACAAACCTGCCCGATCCCCCTCCCAGATCGAACCAAACCTTCTTTTTCTCCCCCCCATAGAAAACACAAAACAAGCCCAATTGTTAGTTCCCTTTTGTTTGTCTTGTGGTTTGTTTGTCCTGGGTTGTGGGCCTTTTGGGGTTGTTGGTCCTGATCTTATTTTCTTTTTTCTTCGCATTTTTCATTATTTTTTCCATTTGTTTCTTTGTTTTTTATTTTATTTTTTCTTTGGTTTGTTTGTTTTTCCGGTTTGGGTTCTATTTTTTATGTTCTTTGTTTCTTTTGGTTTCATTCTATAATTTTCATATATGTCAACAACATTTTTCTAATACCCGTTTAACATTCTTACAATACAAATTTAACATTTTTTAATACATGGTCAACATTTTTTATATACACATTTAAAATTTTCCAATTGCTTGATTAAACAGTATTGAAATATTTGTTCAACATTTTTCAAACACTTCATGAACATTTTGCGGTTGCGGTTGGCTATGCTGGGTTGCAGTTGCGGCCGTGCATGTCGGGTCGGTTGCAACTAGTACAAAGAAAAGGGAAAAATAGAAAAATGGAAAGGAGGCCCATCCATCACCCGCTCGGTTGCGGTCGCACCTTACGTCATGCGGTTGCGGTTGGGCGTGCTGGGTTGCAGTTGCGGCCATTTTGGGTCGGTTGCAACTATTACAAAGAAAAAGGAAAAGGCTAAAAAAAGACAGAAAGGAGGCCCCTCCATCACCCCCCAGTTTTTGGTTGCCCGTTACATCATTCAGTTGCGGTTTGGTATGCAGGGTTGCAGCTGCGGCCATGTCGGGTCGGTTGCAACTAGTACAAAGAAAAAAGGAAAAATATAAAAAGAGAAAGGAGGCCCATCCATCACCCACTCAGTTGCGGTCGCACCTTACGTCATGATGTTGCAGTTGGGTATGCTGGGTTGCAGTTGCGGCCGTGTCAGGTCGGTTGCAACTATTACAAAGAAACAGGAAAAGGCTAAAAAAGAGAGAAAGGAGGCCCATCCATCACCCGCTCGGTTGCAGTCGCACCTTACGTCATGCGGTTGCGGTTGGGTGTGCTGGGTTGCAGTTGCGGCCGTGTCGAGTCGGTTGCAACTACTACAAAGAAAAAGGAAAAGGCAGAAAGGAGGCCCATCCATCACCCTCCCCCCCGGTTTGTGGTCGCGCGTTACATCATTCGGTTGCGGTTGGGTATGCTGGGTTGCAGTTGCGCCCATGTCGGGTCGGTTGCAACTAGTACAAAGAAAAAGGAAAAAAATAAAAAGAGAAAGGAGGACCATCCATCACTCGCTCGGTTGCGGTCGCACCTTATGTCATGCGGTTGCAGTTGGGTTTGCTGGGTTGCAATTGCGGCCGTGTCGGGTCGGTTCCAACTAGTACAAACAAAAAGGAAAAATATAAAAAGAGAAAGGAGGCCCCTCCATCACCCGCTCGGTTGCGGTCACACCTTAGATCGTGCGGTTGCGGTTGGGCGTGCTGGGTTGTAGTTGCGGCCGTTTCGGGTCGGTTGCAACCATTACAAAGAAAAAGGAAAAGGCTAAAAAAAGACTGAAAGGAGGCCCCTCCATCACCCCCCCTAGTTTTTGGTCACGTGTTACATCATTCAGTTGCGGTTGGGTATGCAGGGTTGCAGCTGCGGCCATGTCGGGTCGGTTGCAACTAGTACAAAGATAAAAGGAAAAATATAAAAAGAGAAAGGAGGCCCATCCATCACCCACTCAGTTGCGGTCGCACCTTACGTCATGCTGTTGCGGTTGGGTATGCTGGGTTGCAGTTGCGGCCGTGTCAGGTCGGTTGCAACTATTACAAAGAAATAGGAAAAGGCTAAAAAAGAGAGAAAGGAGGCCCATCCATCACCCGCTCGGTTGCAGTCGCACCTTACGTCATGCGGTTGTGGTTGGGTGTGCTGGGTTGCACTTGCGGACGTGTCGAGTCGGTTGCAACTACTACAAAGAAAAAGGAAAAGGCAGAAAAGAGGCCCATCCATCATTCCTCCCCCCCCCCCCCCCGCCGGTTTGTGGTCACGCGTTACATCATTCGGTTGCGGTTGGGTATGCTGGGTTGCAGTTGCGCCCATGTCGGGTCGGTTGCAACTAGTACAAAGAAAAAGGAAAACAAATAAAAAGAGAAAGGAGGACCATCCATCACTCGCTCGGTTGCGGTCGCACCTTATGTCATGCGGTTGCAGTTGGGTGTGCTGGGTTGTAGTTGCGGTCGTGTCGGGTCGGTTGCAACTAGTACAAAGAAAAAGGAAAAATATAAAAAGAGAAAGGAGGCCCCTCCATCACCCACTCGGTTGCGGTCACACCTTACATCGTGCGGTTGCGGTTGGGTGTGCTGGGTTGTAGCTGCGGCTTTGTCGAGTCGGTTGCAACTACTCCAAACAAAGGAAAAAAATAAAAAAAGAAACGAGGCCCCTCCATCACCCCCCAGTTGCGGTCGCGCCTTACGTCATGCTGTTGCGGTTGGGTGTTATAGGTTGCAGTTGCGGCCGTGTCGGGTCGGTTGCAACTAGTACAAAGAAAAAAGGAAAAAAGTTAAAAAAAAGAGAAAGGAGGATCTCCATCACCCCCCGGTTTGCGGGCGTGCCTTACGTTATGCAATTGCAGTTTGATGTACTGGGTTACAGTTGCGGCCGTGTCGGATCGGTTGCAACTAGTACAAAGAAAAAGTAAAAAAATAAAAAGACAAAGGAGGCCCCTCCATCACCCACCGGTTTGCACTTTATGCCATTGCGTTTTGGATGCGATGAGTTGCTGTTGCGCCCCCGTTAGGGCGGTTGCAACTACAAAAAAAGTGAGACAAAAACTACGCCGGCGCCAACAACACTCTCCTTCAAAAATCCCGATTGCGGTTCGATTTGGGGCGGTTGTATGTACAAAAGAATAACTAATAAGAAAAATGAAACGATTTCATCGACGCGGACAAAATCCTCCCCCCATCACCTCAGCTATAGATTTTGGCAAAAGCACAAGTTGCAAAAAAAAAATGCGGGGAGAGGGGTGTGAAGAAAAAAAAAAGGTTCTACCTGAAAATACACGTACTGCCAAATAATACACCTAAAAAAAAGCTTGCCAAAAAAGAAAAAATGATAAAAATCGACTAAACAATTTGACAATAACATGCTTCTGCCATCACTTGCCATTGCATAAGAAAAACACATGGGGCTGTGAGGGGACACGAAAAGAAGGTTCTGTTGGGAAAAGTACATGCAAAACAGAAGTACACAAACATTCTAGTGCTTGCTGTACTGAAGAATTGACATTTTGAAAAGGTACTTTTAGAATTACAACATAAACTACATTCACCCCATTCTCTAAAATTCCAGTTCACACACTGCAATCCCTTCATCAGAAAAAAAACATAGTTCGTGCTCACTCAATCTAAAAACTCTAGAAAATACATTCAATTCAGTATAGCCACTTCTGAAACTCTGAAAAAAGCAATCCAATTCAGGCTCACCATCATGCACAAAAAAAAATGTGAATGCAGGCACATGTAACACCGCACTAAGAATACTTCTTACTACCCTTAGAGAACCCTTCAGCACGTACAAACAAACACAAAAGAATCTGTGCCTGCAATACACATCCACCTTCATCCCAGGAATAACACACAGCAAAAGGGAAACATGATTTGAGAAATATAAAACCTGAACTAGATTGAATCCTACACTACTCCACATACATTTCTCCTATTTGGGTGGGTGAATCCCCAAAAAATACTAGCATTCCTATGGATCTGGCAAGAAAAAGAAAAAGAACGGCTCAAACCCTAGAACATGAATCTCTACAATAAAGAACAAAAGAAAAAGAGGAGAGAAGGACACCACGGGCAGATACATTGCTTCGAAGCCAGTAGCCGCCACCGTCGCCGATCTCCCAGCACAAGTAGCCGCCGCCGTCGCCTATCTCCCGCACCGGGCTATCCCCTTGACTCAGACGCAAGCGAAAATGAAATGACAAAAAGAACGGGCTGGTGCGAGCCGCGGGAGGGGGGGGGGGGGGGGGGGGGGGATGGGCCGCCAGCGGGACAACATATGGGCCGCGAGCGGGACAAATGGGCCGCGCATCCCACTTATGCATCTCTCCACCTGGACAAAACACGAATCGCGGCGCGTCCAGATCCAACGGTTGGAAAACTGAATGAGACCAATTTATTTCTCATTCGAATGAGTTTTAGCAAAACCGATAAATTTTTATGTTACATTAGTTTGTACGTGTTTATTCTGACGCCATTTGTGATATGTGCAGTGATGGCACTTAAACCAAAGACATGGAAGGAGATACCAAGTCTAGTCCGTGAGCGGAGGAAGGCCGCTCGAGAAGCCAGGAAGCGCCAACAATCCACCATGTAGGAGTAAACAGGTCGGAAACCAAATAGAAAGGGCATGGATTTTGATTGCTCTGAAAAATGTACAAGATTATGTCATGACTGTGATCAATCGGCTTTGTTGAGCTTTGGCCTCTACCTTGTTGAGATATTTGTAATGCGAATCAAACGGATTTCCCCGGTTCAGTAGAAGTTAGGATAATATACTCACATGTGTGTCTGTCAGCTATCTATGTATCCTTCTGTTTTTGCTTTGCTTAGTTAACTGAGAAGACACTGGCCTTCAACTTGTTCAATAAACTTTTTCAACTGTGGCTTTATCTGTGGATTTTCTTGGATGATAGGCCTAATCCCTGATTGTCACTCTGCTCTGCTCTGCTAGGGGAATGGCCTGTGATTGCTTCTACAACTGAACTGTTGGGGCCTGCGGTGTAGGGCGACTACTGCTTGGCGTCGAGTCGAGCATCTCTGAATCAACATCCTAGGCCGAGACGATCTCATCTTGATCTGGTTTGCTGCTGTCCAGCCAAGCGGGGAAAACAGGGAAGAAACAACGTAGAAAGGGCATGGTAGTTTATTTTATTTTGCTTCAGAAATTGTACCAATTTATGTCATGATTGTTATCCTCTCCGTTAAACTTTGACCTTTATCTTGTTCAAGATTCAGATACTTGCCAGGTTTAGTAGAAGCTGGGGTATGGGATGGATGTCATCATCTCTGGATTATGCAGATATATATAATATACAGTTACGCAGCAGTTTCATCGTCTGTATGAGAGGCATTTCTTATTCGTATGTAAGATGGTTAAGCAGCAGCAGCAGCAGGTGTCCATTTCAGGCCAGCACTTGTTGAATGCGATGGCCCTGTATGAGCAGTTGAGAAACTTCTCAAGATCGACAGTTGAATTACTCTGCTCTGCTGCAAACTGTATGTTTGCCTGCAGAGGAATGACTTTCAGTTTCAGAATTTGTGAGCTACTACTCCTATGTAGTATCTAGTTTCAGCATCGTTTATTTAGTTGAGAAGACATTGACTATTGACCCTCTTAACGTGTTCAGAACACGTGCCATTTGATAAACTTTGCTGTCTGTGATAGCTTCTGCACCGCCGTCGCCCTCATTGAAGAATTGTCGGGGCCTGCAGTGCACTGTGACTGCTTGGCGTCTGAGCCGACCATCGCTGAACCGCATCCCAGGCCAGCCAAGACGATCTATCTGATGTGGATTTGGTTTGCTGCTGGCCCTTTGGGTGGATCAGCAGCAGTTTAGTCTTCAGTTTCGCCTGTCTGTTCCTCGATGTAGCCCAGAGACGGTCTGATATCTGAATAACTTGCTGACTGCTTACGAGGAAGGACTGAAGATGCAGGAACCAAAAGAGCAGGCTGAGGATGTTGAGTATAGTAGTATAATGTAAGATTTTCTGTCCTTTGATTACTTTTCGCACAGCTTCAGTTGATAGTTTGCATGCTCATCTTCTCAAGGATGAATTTACTCTTGGTGTTTCTTACTAGTATGTTTCTTTTACAGCCTGCCTCAGTCTGCTCTATGCTTTTATAGACTACTAGTGTTATAATTGACTCGAGGTTGTTTTGAAACTTTTAGATCTGCAATTTTTATCTGTTTCAACACTGATGGTTCGACTGCTTGGCGTCGAGTCGATTCAAGTATTGCTGAATCACAACCCAGGCTGAGACGATCTGATCCGGATCCTGTTTTCTGCAGGTCCTTTGGATGTGTACAACAGGGTCAGCGGCAGTGTTGTAGATATCTGAATGACTTGCTGGCTGCTTACGAGAGAGGGAGGACATGAATCTTGCTGGCCGTAGCCAAAAGCTGATGCAGGAACCAAAAGAGCAGGCTGACGTTGTAGTATGTCCTGATGAAGAAGCAATGGATGTTCAGTTTCTGTTATGTAAGATTTCGTGTCCTTCGCTTACTTTTGGCGCAGCTAACAGTTGATGGTCTGCATGCTCTTTTTCTCAAGGATGGATTTGCTCTTGGTGTGTTTCTTAATATTTCTTTTACAGCCACTCCTCTGCTTTTTATAGACTAGTGTTAGTAGTAATGCCCTTCACACAGGAGTCATGTTTCTCTGTTTGACGTCCACTTCCTGTTTCTTATGTTTCTTTTACATGTTTGCTCAATTGTTTAACCTGAAGCTAGCACCTGCTGCCCTGTTGGTAACTACTCCTAGCTTAACTAGCATCCACTTATGTACTTGCGTGCATGCCTGGACGGAATTAATATCGGTTAATTCGTACTTATAAATTTGTATTTGATATTCGTTCGGTTTGCCCAGTTTGATGAGAATTATCAATCATTTTAGTCTGATGAGAATTAGCAAGTATTAGTTTTTACGAGAGCACGTGTGTCAGGGCCGAACCTTATTATTCTGCCTCTCTTACTCCGCTGGATTAGCAAGTATTATTTTGCCTTGGTGTCTTTCTTCAGCAGGGGCAGATATTGTTAAATTTGAATACATTCCTAGTCAGTCCGCTGAGTACGTACAAGATATTATAACACACATGCACATGGTTATCCTACTGCTCTGCTTCTGCATAAGTTGACAAAGCCTAGGTGAACTGCTTCAGTTGATGGTTTGCATACAGAAATTAAGCAGGGGTAAATGGCTTCTTGTCAAGGATTTATGTAGCGTTTATTATCTTTGCAGTCTCCTGTAGCCAGTCAGTGCTCTGCTTCTATAGTATTGTTTGTAATATAATGCTCCACAAACTCGCCCTCGCCATCGCCTGGAATGTGGGAGGCTGCCTCGAATTTTTGTCCAAAATGACCCTATGCCGAATGCTTTTGCCAGATTAGACCACCTGCGAAATAAAATGTGAAAACAGACCCCCAGGATTCTGGCGGCAGGCGCGCCAGGCGACGCGTGTCACCTGCCGCCACCAGTCCAGGCGGTCGGCACCTGCCGCCAGCACCCGAGGCGGCCGGCCGGTTTTCCGTTGCGTGCACTGTTCCGCCACGGAACGGACGAAGGGCGTGGGCCCTGCCGCCACCGCGGCTGGCGGCAGCCCTGTGCCCCGCGCGCGCCGACAGCTGCGGCTGACGGCTCTGATTTCGATAGATGACGGCGTTGATTCCGAGGCTAGCAGTGCTCATTATTCCGCTGCGTAATTCCCGCCTAAAACTTCGTCTGTTCGCGCCCTATTTTCCTGCCTTCACGTCCGTCTGAGCCTATATAACCTCTCTTCGTCCATCGTCTAGCCACCTGAAAACACCAGCGCGCTAAGTGTGTCATATTTTTTGTAGTGAGTATGAGTCTTCCTTGCTCGGATCAAAGCATTAGGCCTAGGAAAATGAAGAGTGCGAGTTTGCCTCCAGGGGTGGAAGTCCTGCGCTGTTGGTGCGGCCATCTTTGCAAGGTCAAGGAGGTGACAGATTTTTCGGATTGGTTGGGCATGAAATTTTTCATGTGCGCTAATTATGAGGAAGATCCACCCGTAGCTAGTTCACCGTACGACAAGCCTCCGGTATGCTTCCGCCATAAAAAAATACATGTTGTTGGTGTTATTGTTGATTTTATATTTATATTTTTGTTGTAGTCCCCTCCGCCTCTATGCATGTACTATCGTTGGATTGACACGCACATGCCGGCTTGGGCGGTGACTGAGATTCGTGAAAGAAGTCGTCGTGCATGGGCAAGTTTGCACGCGGAAGAGCGCCGGGAAAAGGCGGCGGCAGAGGGGAAAGCAGAGCAAGAGAAAGAGTTAAAAGAGTACTATGCGGAGCAGAGGTCTTTCTTTGATGAGATGCTGAAGAAAAACAGGGAAGAGGGACGTCGCTTGGAGGAGGCGCAACGGCAGCGACAGGAGGCCCGTGAGGCAGAGAGGCAGAGAAAGAAAGAAAGGGCTCGTGCGGCCAAGGAAGCAGAAGAAGCTGCTGATGGAAAAGGAAAATATCCACGTTGGACTCAGTAGATTTATGTGATTGTATCTTAAAATTCGCAGCAAACTGTATCTTACTTTCAACATGTTAATGTTGCTTAATTTATGTATGTTAATTTCAGTTGTAATAAAATGTGACCTTTTGTCCCGTCTTATCTTCCCGCGGCAGATAATTTCCCGCCAATTTGTCCCGCCTTTTTTCCCGCCCGTTTTTCGCGCCATAAAAGTTTCCGCCAGTTTTTCCCGCTAATTTGTCCCGCCCTTTTTTCCCGCCATATTTTCCCGTTGCCGAGTTCCCGCCTATTCTGCTCTTCTGAACCTATAAAACCTCCTCCACACTATGGTGGGTAAGCAACCCAGTGTATCATACTCTCGTAAAGATGTCCCATTATCCTTTTGATCGTAGTTTTCACCCCGGTATGTGCCAATGTCTTCTGCGTTTAGCCAGCAATTTCAAGATAGACAATAGAATTGTTCCATGGGAGGAACTCATCAGTAGTGACACCGTACTGAATGAGCTGGCTCACGCATTAGCTAGGAGCGGGTGGCCTCCAAGGACCTTTGAGGAGATACGCAAAGAACTTCTCAGGTTGCATGGAAGTTGGTAGAAGCAACTGCATAAGAGTGAATCTTACCTGAAGCTTGCAGCAGAACATACACAGTGGTGAACAGACGACAGCAAGGATGAAGACGACATCTTCATGCCGAGCACCAAGGCCAAGACCACCACATCGTCGAAGGGGAAGAGCTTTGTATCGACGAAGGGCAAGAGCTCTGCATCGTCGAAGGGCAAGAGCCGTGCATCGTCGAAGGGCAAGAGCTCTGCATCAACGGAGGATGACGACGACTTTATGTAGCTTTTGATGAGACCGCAATCCAGTGTATGACAAGTTGTATCTTTATTTCAGCAGTTTAATGTATCTTAATTATGTATGTTATTTTCAGTTGAAAAAAATAGGCAGTGACCTTTGTTCCCGCCTGAAATTTCGCGTCATAAGTTATTTTCAGATGCATTTTTATTTCCTCATACTACATAAATGTCTCTTACATACATCTGAAAGTTTCAAACTAACATAGATAGATAGGATAGTTCGCATACATACATAGACAAATCACCCTACTTGACGGCGGCCAGCTGGCCTTTCCCGACGAACGGAAGGCGACAAACGAGTACTGCCCCTCGTCTTGCTGTGTCTGCGACTCTTGCATAGGTGGTGGAGTCTGCAATCCATATTGAGATGCTGATGCGAAATTATAGGTGTTTGGTTGTGACTCTGGAGGTATGTAAGATGGCCCAACTCGTGGAAGAAGTCTGTAATTATTCCCGTGTATCCAAGATCAACGGAACCTCTGAGGATGGCTAGGTCTAGGCTAGCACACTCCTGCCTTTCTCCATCATGCCATGTTGGATCAGCACTTTCCTGCACAGAAAAACCGTATGTAAATAAAAGTCATGAAAATGTTGTATGCTTGTAGTTGCCTATTATGGAAGAACATACTTGAGGGCTGTTGTAGCTTTGTGATCTCTCGCCTCCAGTGTATGACCATTGTTCGCCGTACTGGAAATATACTGTGTTAGCGTACTATATCATTGTAAAAACAGTAAAAATGTAGACATGAGTACCTGTTGAGATCCATCGCCTCCAGTGTACTGGTTTATCTCTGGCAAACGAGTCTCCTCGGGCATCGAGATCCCTCGCGTGGAGGGATACGGCTAAGATCCCTCGCCTTGGGTGTATGCGCCATATCCTGTATATGCATTTGGGTCCACGAAATGAGTCTGCTCGGGCACCGAATCCAAGGCCGCACCAAGTTCGTTGGTTGTCTGCCCCTGATGAAGCTGCACCGAAGGAGAGCGATGTATTTGGAGAGACGAGTCATGCCGTGGCAATGTTGTTGTACCGCTAGTACCCTCCCCCAATCGTCTGGACGACGTCACCGCACTCGTTCTGGCTGACCTCGGTTCCGGCATGTTGTACGCTCCGGTGACAACGTCGTCGCCTCTACCGCATCCCATCCTTGTGGAGACGAAGTCTATAATTTTCCGGAAGCCTCCCCTTGACTGAGCGACACCCCGGGCCCGCATGCCTTCCGTCGCCATCATCCCTACTTGGTTGCAAATATCAACCTGTACAAAATTTGGTTGTTGTTAGATTGAACTGTTCATGAAATAATGGACCTGAATAATTCAATTTGTATTACCGTCGAGTCATGATAGTAAGTTGATGATGTGTGTGTGGGATGTGTTGGCCTCGAAGGTGATTGAGCGGATAGGCGAGTACATGTGCTCATGCAGTACCACTCGTTATACGCCCGAGTTCTAGTTGCATCGTATGGTATATGGGGTAACAACTTTTCGCGATTCTTGGAGACCATTTTTTCCCACCTAGTGTCCACCGACTGGACATAGTTACAATGCCCTCACCACAGTCATATGGGGTTACAGGATTTACTATCTGGGGTCGTCCAACAGGTAGTTATTCCCATGACCACAACTGTAGAAACTCGTACGAGACACAAAGTAATGGAGCTTTCGTCCCGAACGAAGATTTCTGTGTGGCATCACACAACCCTCTATATGTATGAGAAAGCATAGCAGAACCAAAGCTGTATTTTGGATCCGCAGGTAATGGTTCGTCCACTATCTTCTCGGCAAAGTAGATGAGACCAGGTAAAACTACCTCACCGTGAGAATTCGAAAACATCAGACCAAATAGCCACAACAAATATGCAAACAAGTGTCTCTTCCTCGACTCAGGATCAGCGTAGCTAGATAAATCTTCAAAGTTTTTAAAAAGCCAGCTGAGTGGGACACCCCGAGCCGGACCGGTACGATCTGATACGGGCATTATCAGCCCAAGACGGTCCTAGACAGTGTGTGGCCAAGATGGATTAACTCGTGGAGGGACCAATGGCTCACCTCTAATTGGTAGAACTGTGATCATTGAGATATCTTTCAGCATAGGTGCAAGCTCTCCACAACAAAAGTGAAAGGTGTCTCAGGTCTCCATCGGTCAACGAGGGATGTCAAAAGAGATGGGTCCGAAGTGAAAGTACCTGGACGAGTTGCAAGGTTAGCAAAACCAAGTAGTCCATAAGCCTGAAGGTGTTGAAGGAAACAATTGTGTATTCTCCATTTGTTCTTTACGGTTCGAAGCCTGAAGGTCTGAGGAGGACTTTCATGATTTGGGTTTAAGAAAAGGTGGCAACGATGGTGGACGTCGTCGTGCCCCTGCAAAAGGATTGGCACTTCAGCCATAACCTGCAGTCAGGATTATAAACATAAGTTAACAAATATAACAACATGAAGATTTAATTAAATTAAATATCTGAAGATTACATCACGATTAAATTAAATTAAATATTTGAAGATTACATCACGATTAAATTAAATATCTAAAGATTACATCACAATTAAATTCAATTAAATATTTGAAGATTACATCACAATTAAATTAAATATCTAAAGATTACATCACGATTAAATTCAATTAAATATCTAAAGATTACATCACGATTACAAATATAAGAACATCATGCGGTGGTGTTGTTGCGATATGGGCATTCCCTACGCGAGTGCCCGGGGCACCTGCAAATACGACATCGCCTTGGTTCTCCCACCTAGATATGGTCCATGTCATTGCGATGACGCCTAGACTGACGTCGTCCCTTCACGGTTCTCTTCAACGCGGCATTAGGAACCCATTTCGTCCCTCCTGGCCATAATAGCTTGTAGTGCATATCAATGCCCCATGCCCAGAACTCACCATTCCAGGTGTTGTATAAATTGTACATGTTGAAGTACGGCGACACGTATGGTTCGACGCTGATTTTTTGATCTGCAGCTGCCCGGAGGACGTGACTGCAAGGGTATCCCAGAAGATTGGGCTTCTTGCAACTACACTCACACGACGTTGGGCCGAGGGTGACAGCTTGTTTTTTTATCCTCTGTGGTGACCCTTAACATACTTGGCTCGCACGTTGACTTCCCATTTATTCCTAAGTGCATCCACTTTCCTACAATCATGGCTTTGCGACTTCTTTGCTTTCTCATCCAGATGTCTTTGCATCTTCTCAGACCAGGGCTTGTTCAATTCAACTAGTGCCTTGGTGACGATCACTCTGTCTGCAAGGTATGACAGAGTTCGGTTCCATGTCTCATCTATTAGGGCTGTGATAGGTAGGGCTCGCACACCTTTAAGAAGACCATTGTACACCTCTGACATGTTGTTGGTCATTATTCCGTACCGAGCCCCGGTGTTGTGAGATTGTGCCCACTTGTACAAATCAGGGCAATTCTCGCCGATCCACTGGCTCAAATTTATTGCCGTCTGACAACCCCTCCGATCTTCTCTCGCTGGCACAGATGCGCGCTCGATCTCCCCATTGATACCTGTCCAGATAGCATTCATTTTGACTTCAGTTTTCTGCATGCACATCCTCTTGAATAACTTGAACCAATCTTTGTTCTTGAATTTGGAGTAAAAATACCCAGAATAAGCGGTCCTCTTAAATAACTTGAACCAATCTTTGTTCTTGATAATACCGGGCGACATTGCCTGAATGCTTGTATAGTCTAGGCGAATGCCCAGAATAAGCGGTCTAGGATTTTCTCGCCCGGGTTCAATGGGTTTTCACGTTCTTTCCGCGAAACTTGAGTCCCCCTGTTAGCAATTGCTATCTGATGAAGCATCCTCGGTGCATAAGAATAGGCCTCCTCATAGGTTCCATACAACCTCTGGAATATCTTTTCCTTTGCACGCCTAGCTTTGCTGTAGCTAACAGGGAAGCCAATCTGATCGGATGTTGTTGCCTGTAAAGCCCTAATACTAATATTAAGACTTTCCTGCACAATCGTTTGCATCCTCTGTGACACATATTCTGCAGTCACATTGCAGTGATCTGAAAGAGTCCCGGTTTGCTCACAGCCATGTTCCACTATTTTTGTGATACGCCATGGCTGACATACCCCAGGCTTCTGGCGAGCGATAACTCTTCCGCGGCAACCCCCAGACTGCTTCACTCTATGCTGGCAGTGTATGCCTATTGCATAGCTATTCATTGCCTGGTAAGCAGATTTCTTATCAGGGAAAATCTGCCCAACGGCCAGACTTCCCGCTTCTAGGCCAGAAACAGAGTGAAATTCATTGGTGATGCTCATAACCTGTAAAAACTCTGGGTTAATTGGTCCAGCAACCGCCCTCTCAGGAGGAACAACTTCTTCATCATCTGAGTCCGAAGAGGCAGAAGAATGACCATCATCATCATCATCTAGCGCCTCCGGCAATCCCTCCACGTGTTCGCTGATGTCAACGACCGCAGACCAGTATCCTGTGTCATACACTTCTTGGCCGCCTGTCGGTTCCGATGGGCCGGCGCTAGGGGCTACAGTGATGGCCAACTCGTACTCACCGCCCCCGCTACTGCACCCGGCAACATCAGTGACAGAAATGAACTCCACATACACCATGGGTTGTCCAAACATACAGTTCTTCGGATTTCTTGCAAACCCCATGTACGAAGCCCACGATCTTTCACCAGTAACCGGCCGCAGACCCCAACGGGAACAGTCCCATCATTTTCCCCGGCAACCACGAAAGCCTCCATGGTCATCTTTTTTCCATCCATCGCTGGCCCAAACACTACTCGGATGCACCTTCTAATTGCCGCATACCCTACATTGACCATGTCTTTCACTACAACCATAGTCGTACCGCACCTCCACACATCCACACCGGAAGGAGTGTCGCGTACGATGTCTCCATAGAACACTAACAAATTTTCCATAGTACCTAACGAGCAGCCATATTTACATCGTTAGTCAATTTATATTCTAATAACTTACGGTAATAATCGTTTATTTACATATAATAATCCGACTAATATTCACAACACAACAGTAACATCATTCACAGCAGTACATCAACACAAAAAATTTCTTCAAAAAATTACACCACAACATTTATACCTCTTGTTCAATAAGGATATCCTTCCGAATAGAAAAATCCGTTAGCGTGAATATATCACCGGTAATATATCAACGGGGTCGACCTATTATTACATGAAAAAAAAATTAGACGCACAATTTTTTTCTGCTACCAAAAGTTTCAAAATAGCAGTAGCATGCATGTGGTCATCATCTCTAAAGAGAAACCGAAGACCGAAAAACAATTTCATCAATCACGTCATCTCCTCCTAGTTTGCTACCCAGACGATATTTTCTTTACCTAATTACATACATCATTAAGGATATTAGCATTTATCTTGCATTTCATGTACGGTTTCCTACTTTACCAAATTAGCTAATAAAGTCTACGTATGATTTCCTTACTACATAACTTATTAAAAAACATGACACATGAAATAACAACACATTTAATCATGCAATGACCAATTATAGTACAATCATTTTCTTAATTAACATTTTAAGAACTTATTGCATGTCTAACTAAAATGATGCATCTTAAAAGCTTAACGCTGATCGACAATATAGTCAAATATTTGTTATCGAGATTCCGGCTCTAACGCAACCAAAACGTTTAACATAAGTCCTAATTACGACTTACTGAGAAAAATAACAACATCTTGCATGTTAAAAAATAGTACTAATGGACATAGCTAACATTGATCTATAACATCTTCAACATACTGTTCTGATAAATATTACTATAAATGCAAATGACGGGCTAAAAAATATCTTATATGAAAACGTTTATAACTTTCAAGAAGTAAACACATCGCATAGCTAATAACAGGCTAAAATACTAACTAATTTCCAACGTGCATGCATAAAAAAATTCATGTATTGCAAAGATCATACCTTGATCAAATTACTCCACTTAGTACTTCACTTCACACGGCAAATCGTACTCCTGAAGCTCCAAATTACTCCACAAAGTGATGAAATACTACCTAAAACAACAGATAATACATACTTAAAAACTAATAAAACAAAGTAAAAACATCATGCATGCGGACACAACCAACAAAAATGGATTGCTCTTACCTTGATCTTTCGTTTCTTCAACTACAACATCTTCAAAATCCAACTCTAAATCGTCAGAATAGTGTACTGTGAGGGCGAGAGAGCAGACAGAGTAGTGTAGGAAGAGAGCAGGCAGATTAGTGAGAGAGCAAGCAGTGTATGTAGGAAGCAGCGAGATCGGATCAAATATAAAAGGAAGGGGACTGTAGTGTTGGCAGAACAGTTACCGTAGCAATCAGCAGCAGCATCTATCAATCAGCCTCGCAATCAGCAGCGGCAGCATCTATCAATCAGTGTCGCCGCCCTAGGAATCAGCGCCGTCACGGGTGGCTTTCGGCGCACGGTGCACACAGGGCTGCCGCCAGCCGAGGTGGCGGCAGGGCGCACACCCTTCGTCCGTTCCGTGGCGGAACAGTGCACGCAACGGAAAACCGGCCGGCCGCCTCGGGTGCTGGCGGCAGGTGCCGGCCGCCTGGACTGGTGGCGGCAGGTGACACGCGTCGCCTGGCGCGCCTGCCGCCAGATTTCTGGGGGACTGTTTTGACATTTTATTTCGCAGGTGGTCCAATCTGGCAAAAGCATTCGGCAGAGGGTCCTTTTGGACAAAAATTCGCCGCCGGAGACCATTGCCACCCGAGAGCCCCGTCTCTCTGCTATGCCTGTACTATCAGCTAGTTAATGTCAGGCTGCATCCTTGTTTATTCAGTCAGTTAATTAACCTTTAGAGATTTGTTTATCTCTGCTGTGCCTCATGCTCTGTTCGTAGCTTATCATCCACTTCTGTAGAGTAGATCAGATTACATGCATGCATGTGGATACTGTTTCTAGTCAACAGTAACTGGTACTCCCTCCGTTTTTAAATATAAGCCTTTTTAGAGATTTTAATACGTACTACATAAGGATGTATATAGACGTATTTTAAAGTGTAGATTCACCTATTTTGTTTTGTATGTAGTCCGCATTGGAATCTCTACAAAGACTTATATTTACGAATGGAGGGAGTAGTTGCTTGCTAACCTGATTAGTTCTCAAACCATGCTGCTTCCTGTGGACATTATGTTAATGGAGTGGTGTGCGGGCAGGTGCTTTGGCAAGAGGATGGTTATAGATTTGAGCTGGAAGAGAAGGAAAGTGTTTTTTGGTGTCGCTGGAAGAGAAGGGTTTGGCTGGTGAAGGCGAGGAGGAAACTGAAGGTGCAGAGCAATCAGTCTTGATTCGATGTCATAGATTTGAGCTCTTTCAGAAGTGGGTTGTTGTTGTTGTTTGAGAGCTACAGCTAGAACCGACTCTGTATTTCATTCTGAAAATGCAGTAGTGGCCTGAATGTTGGGCACAAGGCAGTACTTTTCCAATATCTTATGCATCTTGATTTTTTGACATTAATATCTCACGCTTCTTGGTACACCTATTTAGCACTTGCCTTTTCTATTGGAAGTCCTGAATGGATCATTACTACGGGGTCTGCTCTTCGTCATACAGTTGTCGTCGCCCAACAACAAATCCATTTATGATATTTTTTCCATTAAACCTTATTGTCACTTGCATCTACTATGTCACACAATTTTGTTGTGTACTCGCATCGCATGATAAAGAAATGATAACGGCTCCTGAATTCATGCGTAAACGGTGACACCTATCACATGCTTATATATAAGTCAGGCCGGCCTATATACATGTACTCGACCACCAGACTTGCCTTAGCTAGGATGCAAAAGTGAGTGTTATTCGAGAGGTTTCATATTTATTTTATGTTCCTAGCAATTTGTTTGAAATATTGGAGGAAAACAAAGGCACACGGTAAATCTTTAGCTTGGCTTCCGTCACCTCCGCTTCCTACGTCATATGTCACCCATGCAAACACCAGCGGAGAAAAAAAACTAAATCCAGTCCACCGTGCCCCCCCTGCTGTCCTGGCCGAACCACAAAGAGAAGTAGTCCGCCAGGACTTGAAACTAACCTGGAATTGCACAGGTGAACCTGCATGTGTGAAACTGTGAATTTGACCCAAAAAATATGGGCCTATACGATGCAGGCCGTACATTGTGGTTCAACACTGTTTGGCGAGTTCTTATGGTGGACTCTGCTTAGTCGAGATGAATTTAGAGTGTTCATCCTATTCAACTTTCAATTGTAATTATGTGTAAATAAGTTTTTTTCTTACTTCGATGGTAATCTTGATTATTGAGCTCACATTTAACTGTGGTAGAATAGATAAATTTCAGGCGCAACAAAAATAAATATGCTCAGATCCTTCCATTATCACATTTACTCACCCATAATCAATAATATGTCCACCTAGTTATAACCTTATTAGGCACTCTAATATCACTTTTAGCATTCTTGTGTATCAACTGGCTGCATTCTTGTGTATCCACTGGCTGCAGTCATGATGTTTGTGCAACAGATGGAGGACCGAGAGCTTTTGATGGTGGTAGCAAGAAGTGTTGGAGCATGTTACTAGAAGAATATGAATGATGTTTGGGCTATGTGTTCCTGACTACTTTGTGGTTCTGAGCGTGTTATTTTTGGTATCCTTTTTGAAACATTGTCAAGATGATATTAAGTTGTAAGTGAAATGGATTTTGTGCACCGGGACCCATGTGCACTGTTTATTTTTGCTCATGTAAGAAATGGAGTAAATTTCTTCTGTCCTTATGCAATCATGATTTTATCACTACTTGCTCCTTTAAGGATCAGTCCGGAAATAATGAAAAGAAGAAGGGAAATTGTAACATGCTCCTCTTACCCCTTATTTTCACATGTGAAGTAAGAAAATAAGAGTTAATCAGACAACTAATCAATGAGATCAATGGCTCAGATCAAACATATACTCTTACCTCTCATGTGAAAAGAGGGGGTAAAAGGAAGCATGTTAAAAACTGCTCAAAGAAGAAATGACTATTTGTCTAGAGCAGAAAAGTCATATACTACTAAAGGAATTGTCATTTTGTGTCCCACTTTCTCCAACGTTCTGGTGTAGGTTTCTTTGCTATGGTATGCTGACCAGTAAAGTGAGCTTAAAACTTACTCATGATGCAATGGACACATATGTATGACCACAATCAGTTGACACAAAATGCATATTAAGTTCTGCTCATTCAAAGTTTGTGACTTTCAGATCGTTCAACACTACAGTTTGCAAATATCAAAAAGGAGGGAAACACCCAACTATTTCCAAATGCAGTTGTCGTTCAACTACTCATTCATTCATGAAATTCTCGCGATTCTTTTAATCCTAGTTCTGTTTGAACCAACCACAATATTGCTGCTCACTTTGTGCCTCGACAAGAGATCTAAACAAACATACAAGTCAAATAGTCACGCGATTCTGCGGTATATTCACGTGGTAAAAATGATATGAGTAATATTTCCTGAAGGGCTTGCTCACACATATCCCATGCTCACAATATTTTGTTTCCATAAGAAGTGCTGAGGAAGACTGGAGATGTATGGAACTCCTATATATACCTTGTTGGCCCAGACCCAACGCGGAGTATTTTCCGGCGACAGGAGATGATCGACGACGAAGTGAAGCAATGCTGACTTGAACAGCTCCTTGCCGATGCAATCTCGTCGAGATACTTTACGCCGGGATACGCACATAGTACAAGCTAGCAGCCCTGATCGATTCTAGCCCGCTAGCGAACGCCGTACGTACACACACACACACACGAGGCACACGAGTTAATTGCAACAGGTGCGTTTCGCACCTGTGTTTTCTTTATATTGATCTCACGGTTCTGCCTGGTTCAGCTTACAAGGGGGGATACCTATACGTACGTGTAAACTGTTCCTGACGTTGGGTTTACTTCCAACATACCTTCTTCCATATGACACCAAATTAAGTGAGTGTGATATGAATACTAATTTGTATCTTTTTATCTGGCTTCAAATCATCTAAAATATTGGAGGAAAACAAAAATATCATGGTACATTTATTTACTGTAAATCTGTATTGACTTTTTTTCCTTCTTTTTTGCGAATGTAAATGTGTATTGACTTGCATTATTGAAAATAGAAAGAGGTCCGTGCTTCCAACTACTATATATACTCACTTCAAAAAGCTATTCTGATTTTAGATCCCATCGCCGATCTCTAGAGTTGACCGATTGTGAGAGCAGGTTGTGGCTTGAGGTTAAAAGCTTGTACAATATTTTGAAGGGCTTGCTGCTCAGAGGCATTGTTAGGGCAACAAAGCATGGGATGTGATGCTCTGAATGTAGTGCAATCAAATCAAGTCTGCAATGCTCTTCAAGCAGCTCCTTTTTTCAGACTTGCATTTAGAGTAGCACATCACTTGAACTTTTAAGGTCGCGCAAACACACGCACGCACGCACCCACACACACAATTCACAATTCACAATTCACAATGCCTGCATATGAGTCACAAAATAGAGGAGAGCAATGGAGATTTTCTTACAACTCTCAAATGGAGAGTCCCTCTGTTTATGCTTCAAAAAAATTAGCCATGCAACTAGCACTGATGAAGACATTTTGTGTTTTGAAATGCAAAAGGCAGCTTTTTAGTACTCATTTAGATATATGTATTTAAATACCCCTAAGCCTTTTTTTTCTTCAGCAAAAGAAAGGTAATGTAGAAGGTGGTTTCATGTAGACACTAGTTGAATCCAACCCGACGACAGTTTAGCGAATTCGAACTTCGCTCTCTTTTCTGGCCATATGGTCGTGCTGCATTGGCCAACCAACAGGCACGTAATTTTGGCCCGGCACAATACATGAATAAAAGAGCCGGGTCGGCCTTTCAGCCCTCCACGGAACAAGGCCGATCCCTAAAGCTTTAATTAAGGCGCACATGACATGACCATTTTAAGTTTTTTTAGATTTTTTCTGTATTTTTCTCTTATATTTTAGATTTTATAATTTTTTGTTTTTTTTTATATTTTTCTGTATTTTATTGGATAAACAGACATGCCTCCCGGATGGCTGCTCTGCTCTGCCAGAGTGCTAGGGGGAATGAATAGCTTGTGATTGATTCTACAACTGTATTGTGCTGCAGTTGCTCTAGATTGAGAATTTTGGGGCATGCGTGTAGGGTGGACTGCTCAGCCTGAGTCGAGCTGCATCATTGAATCACATCCCAATCAGGCCGCTGGTCCTTTGGGCATGTTAGGAATAATCACGATTAGGCAAAAACTGTCCGGCACGGACTTGTATTCTTTGCAGAGTCGGCTAGGTGCTCGGTAGGATAGCTACTATTTATACCTGTGTCTAGTCCCCCTGTAAACTCAGATCGAAAGCAATAAACACCAGGAACGACACGTTCCTGTTAGCCATCAAGTCGCCACGTTGTGTTCTCGTGTTCTCTCGTGTATGCATAGCCTGCTGATTGATCAAGACAAGGCTAGCTAGCTTTGCTAGCGGCTGCTACGTACGTGGTTGTCTTGACGGAAAGTACTCGTCACAAAAGACGTCCAACGTACGAGCTCGGGTCTGGGCCAACAATTGGTATCAGAGCCGACCCTTGCAGTTATATGGTCATGCGCGAATTAGGGTCGCGGGCATGTGGTACATGGCGTGTGTGGCCCGTCGTGGCACACGGCATGGCACATGTGCCGGACTGGACGCGCATACGTGTGCCAAGAGGGAACGTTCCTGATGGGCCGACGAGGACGTCAGTTCCTTTGAGTGGGGGTGTATGTAAGAGTCTGGCTTAATAGGAATGACAGACTACTCATATCAACAAGGAATTCCTTCTTTTCCGGAAGCCCATTCGAAAATAACTCCAAAGTTAAGCATGCTTGGCTTGGAGCAATTCTAGGATGGGTGACCGACCGGGAAGTTGGTCCCGGATGCGCACGAGTGAGGACACAGTGCGCAGGAAAGACTAGTGTTGGTCTGTGGGGCCAGTCTAGATCTCACCAGGCATAACGGGGTGTTACAATTGGTATCTAGAGCTTGGTTTATTGGCGTGATTTTCGGAAAGCAATCGAAGGATCATGTCGAGCCCGAGCATGGAGATCGTTGTGGATGGAGCGGGAGCGGGAGCACCGATGCCGACGGTGGGGGTGTCGTAGTTCCCCCGCCTGGATCGAGAGGACTACGCACTATGGGCGATGAACATGGAGGTCGCGTTGGAGGGAGCTGAGTTCTGGGAAGCCGTCGACCCCGGCGGAGCCGAGTACGCGAAGGGCGCGGCGAAGTACCGGACGGATCGTCAGGCGTTAACGGCGATCTACTCCGCCATGCCGAAGGATGTGCTGCAGCACCTCGTCGAAAAGAAATCGGCGAAGGAGGCATGGGAGACCATTAAGATCCTGCACCAGGGTCATGACCGTGTCAAGGAAGCACACCTTCAGTCCCTGATGAGAAGCTACGAATGCCTGAAGATGGAGGAAAGAGAGACGGTTGATTAGTTTGCCGCCCGTCTCAAGACTCTCGTCAACGGCATACGCGGCTATGGTTCAACCCTAGAAGAAGTTGTGATCGTCTGACGATTTTTGCGAGCCGCGCCGGCACGCTACATCCAGATCGTCACGTCGATCGAGCAATGTCTCGACCTGAACACTCTCACGGTCGAGGATCTCGTCGGAAGGTTCAAGGCCCACGACGAGAGAATTCGTCTCAGCTTCGGCGATTTGAAGGAGAGTGAGCATCTCATGCTTACAATGGCGCATTGGATGGCCCTGTCGAAAGGAAAGCAAGGTGGATCCACGAGCGGCAGTAAAGCAAAGGAGAAGCAAAGCCCGGCGAAAAAGGACCTCGCTGGACAGGAAGAAAAGGCTAGAAAACCAAGGAGAAAATTTGACATAAAAAAAGTAAGGTGTCACAATTGTGGAATCCTCGGTCACTTCAAGTTTGATTGCAAGAATCCACCGAAGGAAAGAGCTCTCATGGCCAAGGGAGGCGATGATAGCGATATGATGCTCATGGTCGAAGTATGCGAGCTTATGGACGAGGATGGTCCAGCTCCGAAGGCGCCGGCTACCGAGGTTGTCACGCTCGACGAAGAGAAGGTTTACCTTCATGACAAGAAGAGGGTGAACACGGCGAGGCACGTGTGGTACCTCGACACGGGAGCAAGCAACCACATGACCGGAGACAAGGACCAGTTTTCTGAGCTAAATCTCTCAGTTGGAGGCACGGTTCGGTTCGGTGACGGGCGGACCGTTGACATCACAGGGCGAGGTACTATCCTGTTTGAGCTGAAGAATGGCGGTCACAAGGTACTCACAGATGTGTACTATATTCCCAAGCTAAAGAGCAACATCATAAGTCTTGGCCAGCTCGAGGAGCGTGGTTGCAAGATTGTGCTCGAAGATGGCTATCTATGGGGGTATGACCGTCAGAGGATGTTGATCATGAAGGTGCAGAGGTCACCGAACAGACTCTACATCCTCAACTTGGATCGTGTGGATCCAGTATGTCTCTTGTCAAGCATGGAGGACTCGGCATGGAAGTGGCACGCGCGCTACGGTCATCTATATTTCCAGGCTCTTCGGCAACTTGGACAAAAGGAGATGGTACGTGGCCTACCGTGCATTGATCATGTTGAGCAAGTGTGCGATGGTTGCCTTGCTGGGAAATAAAGGCGGGCCTCGTTCCCGAGAGAGGGAAACTTTAGAGCAAGTAAAGCTCTTGAGTTGGTCCATGGAGACTTGTGAGGACCCATTACACCGGCTACCCCAGCTGGGAACAAATACTTCTTACTCATCGTCGACGACTTCAGCAGATACATGTGGATTGTGTTGTTGAAGACGAAGGACCAAGCTTTGCAAGCCTTCAGGAAAGTAAAGATGGCGGCCGAGGTAGAATCCGAAGCCAAACTGAAGGCCCTCCGCACCGATCGGGGGGGGGGGGGGGGGGTGGGTGAGTTCAAGTCTCGTGAATTCACGGAATTTTGCGAAGCACATGGGATCAAGCGGTATCTTACGGCGCCATATTCACCGCAGCAAAACGGCATTGTGGAACGGAGGAATCAAACCGTGGTGGCGATGACACGAAGCATGATGAAGAGCAAAGGGATGCCGGGCAAGTTTTGGGGTGAGGCGGTCAATACGGCCGTTTATTTGCTGAACCGGGCTCCGACCAAGAGTGTGGTAGGGATGACGCCGTACGAAGCATGGTACGGACACAAGCCCGCGGTTGATCATCTTCGCACTTTCGGGTGCATGGCGCATGTGAAGACGGTGGCCGGGCATACAAGCAAGTTGGCGGATCGGAGTACTCCAATGATATTGGTTGGCTATGAAGCGGGCACGAAGGCATACCGTGCGTGCAACCCCTCGACCAATAAGGTGGTTGTGACGCGTGACGTGGTCTTTGAAGAAGCGAGGTCATGGAATTGGAACTCCACCGAGCGAGTATACCCGATATCCGATGACATTTTTCATGTTGTTTACAACGAATATGAGCATGCAGATAATCAACCAGAGTCTCCAGCGACACCGAGGGATACTCCGGACAACGGCGCCAGAGGAGACGCGTCAGGGAGTTCACCTGCACCGGGTGGCGTCCCAGCAACAAGCGTTGGAAAGGCTCCACAAAATGCAACGAGCAGTGCGTCCGGCGCTAGCACTGGCGCTACAGGCTACAGCAGTGATGCGCGTGGCACGAGCACTACGTCCGGCAGCCCAGCCAAGTGCGCTGGAGGCAGAAGCGGCCCAGCACCAGGCTCTCCAGCAGAGAGTTTTTCCAACGAGACAAGAATTGAGCCATGCGTAACACGAGGAGCTGGTGGCTCATTTCCAAAAGTGCATGCACGTGAAGCTACTCCAGACTTCGTAGTTGTTTCATCCAGTGAACATGCAACCAGCTCGGAAGTGCCCCAATCGCCAGAAAATAGAAGCTTGGCAACTTCAGATGATTTTTCCTCCTCTTCAAAAGAACAGGAGACAAGGGAACGTCCGCCGACACTAGTCCGTCTTCGACCAGTGGTGGATTTATACCCGGAGGAAGCACTTCGTACTATTAATCCTATCAAAATTATAAGAAGAGGATGACAATGTTTGCTTAGCGTCGAGGAACCGACGAAATTTGAAGAAGCAAATACTGAGGAGTGTTGGCGTCGTGCTATGGATGAAGAGTTGGGGTCGATACGAGACAACAAAGTATGGGAGCTCGCAGATCTTCCCAACGGTCACAAATCCATAGGGCTCAAGTGGGTGTACAAAGTCAAGAAGGATCCCGAAGGGAACTTGGTCAAGCATAAAGCTCGGCTCGTAGCTAAAGGATTCATGCAAGAGCAAGGTGTGGACTTCGAGGAAGTGTTCGCTCCAGTCACAAGGATGGAATCGGTGAGGCTAGTTATAGCTCTCGCGGCTCAAGAATCTAGGAGGCTACATCACATGGATGTAAAATCCGCGTTTTTGAACGGGGAGTAGGAAGAAGAAGTATACGTGAAGCAACCACCGGGGTACATCAAAGAAGGAGAAGAACACAAGGTGTTGAAGCTACACAAGGCGTTGTACGGGCTACATCAAGCTCCTCGGGCATGCAACATCAAACTTGACCGTACATTGATTTCTCTTGGTTTTGAGAAAAGTCCACTCGAGCATGCTATGTACAAGCGAGGTAAAGGCAAGGATCGTCTCTTAGTGGGCATCTATGTTGATGATCTCTTGATAACTGGAGCAGACGAAGAGGAGATTGCAAGATTCAAGCTACAAATGAAGGAGCTATTCAAGATGAGTGATCCAGGGCTCTTGACATACTACCTCGGGATCGAGGTACAACAAAAGCCGAATGGGATCACCCTATGTCAAGAGGCATATGCAAAGAAGATACTTGAAAGCTGTAGCATGGAGGATTGTAAACCAACTTATGTTCCAATGGAGCCTCGGCTTAAACTTAGCAAAAGGAGTGAAGCCCCCGCGGTTGATGCAACGGATTATAGAAGTGTGGTCGTAAGCCTAAGGTATCTTGTGAATACACGACCAGACTTGGCCTATTCCGTTGGCATAGTGAGTCGCTTCATGGAAGCGCCCACAACTGAACATTGGGCAGCTGTCAAACATATACTCAGGTACATCAAAGGGACAACAAACTTCGGTTGTGTTTATTTGAGAGAGAAGAAGAAGGAGATGGTGGAGCTACTTGGCTACAGCGATAGCAACCTGCCAGGAGATGTGGACGACCGTAAAAGTACCTCGGGTCTGGCATATTTCTTGGGCAGGAGCATAGTGACTTGGCTATCACAAAAGCAAAAGGTGGTCGCATTATCATTCTGCGAAGCAGAGTATATTGCAGCTGCAACTGCGGCGGGTCAAGGTGTGTGGCTAGAAAGGCTACTCGGTGACCTCACGGATAAGGAACCGGAAAGAGTGGTGCTCAATGTTGATAACAAGTCTGCGAATGCCCTATGTAAGAATCCAGTGCATCATGACAGGACCAAGCACATCGATATAAGGTATCACTACATACGGCAATGCATGGAAGAAGGCAAGATTGAAGTCAACTATGTTTGCACCGACGACCAGCTTGCAGATATCCTGACCAAGTCTTTGGGACGACAAAAGTTCACGGAGATGCGGAGAAGGATTGGCGTACAAACTGTGAAGTGAGGACATCGTGCTTAGGGGGGTGATTGTTAGGAATAATCACGATTAGGCAAAAACTGTCCGGCACGGACTTGTATTTTTTGCCGAGTCGGCTAGGTGCTCGGTAGGATAGCTACTATTTATACCTGTGTCTAGTCCCACTGTAAACTCAGATCGAAAGCAATAAACACCAGGAAAACGACACGTTCCTGTTAGCCATCAAGTCGCCACGTTGTGTTCTCGTGTTCTCTCGTGTACGTGTGTTTTGCATAGCCTGCTGATTGATCAAGACAAGTCTAGCAAGCTTTGCTAGCGGCTGCTACGTACGTGGTTGTCTTGACTGAAAGTACTCGTCACAAAAGACGTCCGGACGTACGAGCTCCGGTCTGGGCCAGGCCAACAGGGCAAGGTATGTACAATAGAGCGAGTAGCAGTTTAGTCTTCAGTTTTGTTCAGAGCAAGCATCGGGCTGCCAACCTGACGTCTTTGTCGGTGGCACAGCAAGCATGCCTGCACCTGGTCCAGCTGCTTGGGCTCCTGGGTCCCAAGGACAAGATGATGGCCAAGGCCGACGCCCGCTGATCAAGGGCTTTGTTGAGCCACTTTCCGAGAGCGACATTCAGGGCATCGCCAAGCTCGTCCAACTCGCCATCAACCCTCTCGGGGTTGCCGAGGCCACCTAGTGATTACGTTAGCTAGTATTTTATTTAGTCTAGCCTTAAGCTGGTTAGAGTTAGGAACTATGTTGATTAGTGCTGGGAACGTGGTGCGTTAGCTAGACGACGCCCGAGGTATATTGAAGAGCTGAAAGAAGAAAATGTCCACATATTTATTCAGAACCGATGTGCATTTGTACATCAACAGACACTTACTATTAATTATTTCCCATTTTATGCCTCAGTATTTCCAGTATTTTCTTCTAGATTTCTTTGCCATGATACACTGATCTTGAAATGGACCCAAAAACATAAAGTGCATATATGACTGCAAATAGCGTGACGTGCATAATAAGTAGTACGTTCTTCGAAGATTGGTTACTTCGGACCATTAGGGATTAGCATGTTTGCAAATGCTATTGGTGTTCCACCACTCACTCATTTATGGACTTCTCCCATTTATTTGACGTGAGCTCCCTCCAACCACACACAATATTTACTAACATAACATGCATGCAGGTAGAATGGTACGGTCACACCATTCCGCAGTCTAGTCACATGCTAAAAATGTCATGATAAACGGTTCTTGAATGAAAAATAACATGCTCACAATATATTTGTTTCGTAAGATGAGCTGAATAGAACAGAGCTGCGTAGAAGTCCTATATATACTGCCCCTGGATGTTAAAGCGAGTGTGATATGAGTTCAGATTTGTTTACGTCTTTATCTTCAAAACATCTAAAATATTGGAGAAAAACAAATACATCAGAATCAAGGGGGTCAAGGAAAAATGGGCTGAAAACAGAAGGCGATGACGTGTCTTGCTTTGTCCAATTGTAATCGGATGACCATTCAATGTAGACTCTTGGTAGCTGCGGTGACCGGTCGCTCTTGGGAGAACATCTGTATACAATCATTAAACAAGCTGCTTAGCTACGATGATTTTTCTGGTTATGTACCAAGTCTGAAGGTTGCGTTGACAACACTCTGCCACTTTGTCCTCAGCATCATCGAATCTGCCACGTTCTCCTCCACATGGCTTCGCCTCCACCTCCCTTAAATGTAAACTTTTTTTCAAATAAACATTGAACATATTTGACATGCAGGTTTAGCATTTTCTTTCTATTATGCGGAAATTTTATCTACATGGCATAAACATTTTTAAAAATTCCATGAACTTATTTTTGAAAAAATAGAACTTTTTTTTAAATCACATGATATGAATGTTTTTTAAAATTATGCGAACATATTTTACAATGTACAAATAATTTTGAAAACTGTGACGAACATCTTTTTTTAAAACGGTTGAACATTTTTTTGAATGGCATGAATTATATTTTTAAGATTATGCGCAACTTTATTTTGCATTGCATAAACAGTTTTCGAAAATTCCATGAACTTATTTTTGTATCACGTGAACATTTGCCAAAAATGTCGCGAACATATTTTTGATATGAATATTTTTTAAACAATGCAAGAATATTTTACATTGTACAAATAGTTTTGAAAACTGTGACGAACATCTTTTATTGCAACGGTTGAACAAATTTTTGAATTGTATGAAATATATTTTAAAATTACATGTAACTTTATTTTTCATTGCATAAACATTTCGAAAACATTCCTTGAACTTATTTTTGGAACACTTGAACATTTTTTTAAATCTCATGAACATTTTTGTAAATTATGCGAATTTGTACAAATAGTTTTGAAAACTGTGAAGAACATCTTTTTCTGAAACGCTTGAAAAAAAATTAAATTCTACGAACATCTTTTTTTGATACTGTGATGATCTTTTCTTGAAGTGCTTGAATTGTTTTTTAAATTACATGAAAATTTTAGTTTACAGTCTATAAACGTTTTTAAAAATGCCAGGAACATATTTTTATGGAACACATGAATGTTGTTTAATACCACAAACATTTATTTGAATGGTACATATTTTTTCTAAAATTACGTGAATGTTTTATTTAGAATGTATTATTTTTCTTAAATTTCATAAGGATTTTTTAAATGGTACATAATTGAACCCTGGTGAGCTAGAAATACCATAGTCCTCCTAATCATCTAACCACAGGTTGGTTCACCATAAAAAAAATTGTAATGCATGTTGAACACTTTTGAAAAAGTAAGTAAATTAAATTTTGTTATAAATTTATTTAGAATACGTCATATACAAACAAAAGTAAAAAATAAAAAAGAACAAACAAATGCAATGAGAATCGAACGAGGTTGAAATAGCAAAAGTAAAGGATATCGATATGTAGTGGGCACCTGGAGCATTGGCCCCTAAGGATACATTTCTTGCTGACATGACATCCACTTGAGCAATAGATATTAGACAATCTATAGCCGGAGTTTCGAAAACCTTCTCAAACGTCTGCAGACACGACCGGTCAGTGACTGTACAGGAGAGAGAAGGAAAAAACTGACCCAACTAGACCCGTCATATCATCTCTATACATCTGGCTGTCCGCGAACCCTTGTATTGAGCACAAATGTAGGAAAGAGATGAGGGCTCGGGGACGCCCCAGACGCGGCCGGTCAGTCCACCACGTATGATGCGGCCCATCCCAGACCACCTTTTTTCTTTCTTTTCCTTCTCTCTTCATCTCCATCAATCACATGCAAGTGATCTGACATATAAGAAAAAAAATGAGAAGTGTAGTTGCATGGACATATAATCAGGCACTCAAAACAGATACGTCCGGTAAATAACCGGACGCGTCCGCGGGTGTTTAGGTGTTAAAATTTGGTACGTCTGGCTGTAGATGCTCTTACATTTTTTTACCTCTGTCGTGGCCTGGCCAGGGAAGGAGGCACTCATTAAGTCTATGGCTCAGGCTTTACCCACATATATTATGGTTTTTTTAATGTGCCCTTCTCGGTTTGCGATGAACTTGCCAGGATGGTTAGAGGTTTTTTTCTGGGTGCTGAGAAAGGTAAAAGGAAAGTGCATTGACGTGCGTGGAATGATATTTTGCAACCAAGAACAAAAGAGGTTTTGATTTTCGTAAGTTAAGTATTTTCAACCAAGCATTGTTGGCCAGGCAAACATGGAGATTAATTTCAAGACCGAATAGTTTGTGTGCATCAGTGCTAAAGGTCGGATATTATCCACATGGTAAGCTTTAGGATACTGTATTCTCCTGTAATGCGTCTTCTTTTGTGGAAAGCTATTGCATATGTATTTAGATACCGCTAGCCCTTTTTTCTTTAGCCAAATAAAGGTAATGTAGAAGCTGGTTTCATGTAGACACTAGTTCAATCCAACCCGACAACAGTTTAGCGAATTCGAACTACATTCAGTTTTCTGGCCATATGGTCGTGCTGCATTGGCCAGCAAACAGGCAGGGAATTTTGGCCCGACACGATACATGAATAAAAGAGCCGGTCCGGCCTTCGGCCATCCATTGAACAAGGCCGATCCCTAAAGCTTTAATTAAGGCCGCACATGACATGACCCTTTTAAGTTTTTTTAGATTTTTATCTTAAATTTTTAAATTTATATTTATTGGTAAAGTTTTTTTTTGTATTTTACTGGATAATGAATATGCATCCCTGATGGCTGCTCTGCTCTGTCTAAGGGTTAGGGGGGATGAATGGCTTGTGATTGCTTCTACAACTGTATTGCTGTAGTTGCTCAAGATTGACAATCGTTGGGGCATGCGTGTAGGGTGGACTGCTCGGCCTGAGTCGGGCTGCATCATTGAATCACATTCCAAGCAGGCCGCTGGTCCTTTGGGCGGGGTATGTACAACAGACCCAGTACAGTTTAGTTTTCAGTTTTGTTCAGAGCACGCGCCAGGCTGCAAACCTGACATCTGTGTCGGTGGCATAGCAAGCATGCCTGCACCTGGTCCAGCAGCTTGGGCTCCTGGTCCCAGGGACAAGATGACACCCAAGGCCGCCGGCGAGCTGAGCACGGGCTTTGACGAGCAACTTTCCGATAGCGACATTCAGGGCATCACCAAGCTCAGCAAACTTGCCATCAACGCTCTCAGGGTTGTTGAGACCACCTATTAGCTACGCCTCTGTATCATAATGTAAGACTTTTTTTGACTTCAGTTTTGTACCAAAAAACATCTTATATTATGGGATGGAGGGAGTAGTAATTTATTTCGTCTCCGTCAACGGCTAGTCTTAAGCTTGTTAGATTTAGGAACTATGTTGATTAGTGATGGGAACGGGGTGCATTAGCTAGACGACTTTGAGGTACATTGAAGAGCTAAAAGAAGAAAAAGTCCACTTATTTATTACGGAGCTGCTAAAAATCAGTCGACTGAGATTTAAGGAAGTCTCGGTCAACCATGCAACATTTTTTGCCATCGTTTGCAACATTTTTTTTACCGGTTGTAACATTCGTCTAGTTGGTTGAAGCATGTCATTCTTTCAGCGGTTGTAGCACGTCATCTCATCGGTTGCAACATTTTTCATTGATGGTTGTAGCATTTTAGTTAGAACGGTTGTAGCATTTGTTGTTATTGCTTGCAATGCCATCGCAACATTTTTCGTCGCCGTTTGTAGCATCCAGCCATGCCGCTTGTAGCAAAAAACACACACTGACGTCACTCGACTGAGACTTCGTTAAGTCTCAGTCGACTGAGTTCTAGACACACCCTATTTATTAAGAATCGATATGCATTTGCACATCAACAGACACTTACTATTAATTATTTCCCATTTTGGGCCTCACTTTCCCAATGTGGTCTTCTAGATTTCTTTGACATGATACACTGATCTCGAAAGGGACCCAAAAACTTAAAGCGTATATATGACTGCAAATAGCGTAACCTGCATAATAAGTAGTACGTTCTTCGAAGGTTGGTTACCTCGGACCATTAGGGATTAGCATGTTTGCAAATGCTATTGGCGTTCCACCACTCACTCATTTATGGGCATCTCCCATTCATTTGACGTGAGCTCCCTCCAACCACACACGATATTTACTAACATAACATGCATGCAGGTAGAATGGTACGGTCAGAGCATTCCGCTGTCTAGTCGCATGCTAAAAATGTCATGATAAACGGTTCTTGAATGATAAATCACAGGCTCACGATATATTTGTTTCGTAAGATGAGCTGAATAGAACAGAGCTGCATAGAAGTCCTATATATACTGCCCCTGGATGTTAAAGTGAGTGTGATATGAGTTCAGATTTGTTTACGTCTTTATCTTCAGAACACCTAAAATATGGGAGGAAAACAAATACATTAGAGCCAAGGAGATCAAGGAAAAATGGGCCGAAACCAGGAGTCGATGTAGTGACTTGCTTTGTCCAATTGTAATCGGATTGCCATTCAATGGAGACTCTTTGTAGCTGCGGTGACCTTGATAGCTCTTGGGAGAACATCTGTATACAATCAATACACAAGCTGCTTAGCTAGGATGCTTTTTCTGGTTATCTAGCAAGTCTGAAGGTTGCGCTGACAACCTCGGCATCATCGAATCTGCCACGTTCTTCTCCACATGGCTTCGCCTCAACAGAGCTTCTCTCATCGGTGTCATAGCTTCATGGTGTAGGAGTAGTAGATCGAGAGTGGTAGATTAGATATATGTTTAATCCTTCGGTTCACTTGAGGTTGAAAAGCAGTTATATGTTTACTCCTTTGGTTCACACTTTGTTGGCATTCTGATGTTTGACGGTTGTAGTTATGGTACAATAGATATGCTTAAGTTGCAAAATAATAATGTAAACTCTGGTTGGTCATATTTGCAAGTAATAAGCACGTCTCCTCGTAATTATAACTTTATTAAGCACTCCAAGGGCGTTTTTAATACTCTCTGTTAGTCTTAATAAATGGTCATGGATTTTTTCTGATCACACAAAGAACTCAAACCGATTGGTAACTGACCCCGCCCCCGCATCGCCCACCCCTGGCGACTCGGGGGACAAAACCTAGCGCCGCCGGTCTCTCCTACCTTCCCGTCCACCATCTCGCCGCCGCTAGAGGGGCGGTCACGAAGCTTGGCTAGACCCGAGGATGGCGGCGGAGGGACGCTTCTCCGACTGGGGCGAAGCGGCGGGGTTGAGCGCTTGCGTGGCGGTGTGGTGGCGGCTGCCGTGACGGGCCCTGGTGGCCGTGGCAGGCGTAGCTAGACGAGTGTACCAGGGTGGTCCAATAGTAGAAATATTTACATACATTTATGTATTTTCATAGAAATATATTTTTACTGCACTATACATTTGATTCAGAAAACTTAGAACATCTTATATTTGTGAACGGATGGAGTAGGTAATTAGCTATATAAACGTAAGTGTTCTACTCAACTCGAGCTCATATTAGCTCAGTATGAACAACAAAATCTGATAAATACAAGAAAATATTCCAAAACATTCTGATTTCTTTTGGCAAACATTGACAAGGGTTGTGAATGCTTAAACTTTCATCATGAAATGGCACTCGTGAAAGTTGGGAAAACAAATTAGCACACCAAGAATGTCATTCTGTGATGAAGCTTTGCAAACAATCAGAACATTTGTCAATATTTTCTAAAAATAAAAAAAAATTGAATTTATTGTTAATATTTTTTGAATTTTGCTGATAATCGATGTCCATGTATAAAAGCATCCTCAGCGGCTTCCCTTTCTCGAGAAAATAACATGTTTTAGGGGAAGTACTAAAAAAACACGCACAAACAACTTCTTTATACCCAAATGTTTTTAGGTGATCAACTAAAAACACCCCATTTTCCCCTATAAAAAAACTGATGTTGGCGGGAGCCAACTGCCTGACACTTCACAGCTTCGCAGGCCATTGCCACAGTGTAGTGGTGTGCCTTTAAGTCGAACGCCACCAGTAAGTCCTTTACTACTGGCATGTGAGACGAACAGAACACCACTAGTAGCGTTTCTATAATAATTCAGCTCACACTATAGGAATTGGGTAATTTACCGTCAGTTGAGCTCTTTGTCGTCAGCCTTTGGTCGGGGTTGACGGCAAAGACTAACTTTGTCGTCTGTTTTATTTGGCTGAAGGCAAAGACTGACTTTGTCATCTGTTTTTGTTTGGTTGACGGCAAAGAAATCTCTTTGTCATCTGTTTTATTTGTCTGGACGTAAAAGTATCTCTTTGCCATCTGTTTTTTATTTGGCTGACGGCAAAACCAGCTCTTTGTCACCTATTATTATTTGGCTCAATTTTGAAACAACTTTAGGCAAAATGAATGAATCAATTTTTTTAAACACAAACAAGGTCTAAAGAATATGAAATTTGGCAGGTATTGGTTTATGATTCCTAGAAGGCATGGAAAAAGCTTGAAAAAGTTTACTAAATTTCAACTGCTAATGTGCTTCTCTCTCACCTATAGCTACAACTTCCTCCCTTCAACTTAAGATTTCTGTTGGTTTTTGAATATATTTTTTGCGACGGACCATAGTACGCCTAAACTTAGGCAGACTAGGAAACAAACTGTCAAATCGCTTGTTCTAGTACTGGCTATGGATCGTTCTTTCTGCTTCGACAAATCTGCTTACAAGAGCACAATGTAGGGGCGCGCATTGTATGGATAGGATTTGATTTGTATTAGACTTGAGCCTACTTCCTCCGTTTTCGAAAATTCCATATAAGAAGTCTGAACAATTAAACTGCTTACAAGAGTACCGATAACAAATAACACGAATCTGAAAGTAGTTACTACGTAGTGAGTAGGGCGTTTTGGAGCTCGGCCTCCATGGAGCCCTTTATTTTTGAACAATTCAAAATTCAAACTTCCTGATTTTACAAAAATCTGAAAAATATATGCAAGTATACAATGATGAAATGTATGTGTTCAAAAATTCAGGATGAAATATTTTGAGATGCGATCTGTGCAAAAAGAACAAAATCATGGACTTTTGAGATGAATAGTATCATGTGTTAAAAAGCCACATATTTGCTTTTTTTGCACAGCACTCATTTCAATATATTTCGTCCTGAAAATTTACACACATGTGTGTTATGCCTTCATGTACATCTGTATTTTTTTTTAAAATTTTGAGATGTAAAAATATGAATTTTGATGATTTTTGGATTTTTCAAAAACCGACCTCCATTGAGCCCGAGCTCCAAAAGGCATTTTCGCTACATAGTACATCATAAAAACTCGAAACTAATCTACCTAATTAAGATAGTATCCATAATGAAACTAGACATAGCGTGCTAATTAATTAATTTGCTAATGAGGCCACCGGCGTGGATGAATCAATCAGCTCGATCTCCCTTGTGTCTGCAGTTCCTCCGTGCCGCAGGTGGATGGATCGGTTATGCACTTGAACAGCGCCGCCTGCGCGCTGCGGCACGTCGCGGCGTCAGCACTCCACACTTCTCAACACATATCCCATGATAATATGACGTGACAGGCGATTCCTGAATGGCCTTCTCAACACATATCCCATGCTCACTATATATTTGTTTCATAAGAAGAGCTAACAAAGATTAGAGGTGTGTAGAAGTCTTATATATACCCCTTGCTTAGGATGTGAAAGTGAGTGGTATGAATTCATATTTTTTTTCCGTTGAGTATTTAGCATATCTACATCTAAAATATTGGAGGAAAACAAAAATGTGAGAGTTAAGGAGATGAAGGGAAAAGGAGCTGAAAACCACCGGCGTTGTCATGTCTTGCTTAGTCCACTTGTAGTAGGATTACCACTCTACTGGGTATGCTGATGGAACTCGAACTAGGAGCCACAGTGACCTTTGTAGCTCTCAGAAGAACACCCACCATACAACCTACACACCTCTCGGCACATGATTCCAGAACATATATTTGAATCAGCAGGTTGCCAAAGGTCTAACTGTGTCTTGTAGACACGACATAGTTGACAAGGATGACTTTGATCAAACCGGTTGGAGCAATGTTTGTGTCAGGCCCGTGCCCTCTACCACGTCCGCTATGGTGCGGAGTTTCCAGTCCCACAGACGATGCGGATTTGGATACGACGACGAAGGGTCCAACAGACAGGCAGAGACAACAGAGGAGTGAGCTGTAAGAAGCATCTGGGCGTATGTCCTCGGGGGTCCCACTTTGTAAGAGAGAGTGTGTGTTATTAAAAGAGACAAGTGCATCTCACCTATTCTGTAACGGATTGATGAAATGAGAATAACCTGAAATCTCACATACCCTGTTCTGCATCTCACCCTCTGCCTCTGTTCTTCTCATCCCCTACTTCAAAATTATCCCCTCCGATATGTGATTCTTGTACCACCACTAGCAGGACATCACCGTTTGACACCGACAATCATGGTAATTTTCTCTTTATCATCACCCGGGTACAATTTATGTAGATGCAAATCTGTGACAGAACAGGTAATTTTCTCTTTATCATTATTAAAAAGGCAAGGGTTGCGACGGGGCGCTTATATTTTTTTTTACTTCTCATTTTGTGTGCACTCTGATGTTTTACGTTGCGGACTTCAGTTATGGTAGACTAGATATTTTAGCTGGAGAAAAATAGATAAACTCGATGCTGGTAATAAAAGACGCATCATCCTAATTATAACCTTGTTAAGCACTCTTAAGGATATTTTTGATATCTGAGAGTCCCAATCACTGAAGACGATAGAATCCTAACGAATTAATTTGTATTTCGTGCACCCAGGGCTCACGTGCTTTTCTCATTAAATAATTTTTTGGTAAAACTGAAGCAAATGTTTTTTCTCTCCTTATGCTTTGATGACATTAAGACTGCTAGCTCGTTTCCTAGCAGATGTAAGCGTCTATTTCTTCAACGCAAAACCAAAAATAATAATGTTTCTCTGGATTTCTTCAGCCCAGGCTGATGTTCTATTTTTATTTACAAAAGAATCGTGCAACATATGGAATAAATGTCTTATTCTGAGGCTGTAATGGTGTTAAAATTTCCATGGATTTTGCACAGCAACTGTTATTCACTATTAATAATTCTTACTTTCGTGTCTCGCTTCCTCCGATGTTTTCTTCTCGATTTCTTTGCTATTGATATGTTGATTGAAAGGGAGCCAAAACTTAGCTTAAACCAATCAATTTCCATTTCATCCATCTATAATAATGCAAGCAATGGACATGGAAAACTCTCCATTTTTACTTCCCACTCATGTAGCGATCCTGTTTTTTGCGGTCTCCAGATCGAGAGACAAGACGACCCCGATGGACTTCTGTAGAGATCGGTAGCATTTTCAATCGATCGAGCGGTTTCCATGTTTTGAGAAATGATGATCGAGAACCAGAACTCCTGCGCTCGATGGCCTCGACTCAGGCCCAGCTTCAGCTCCCGATAACTCAGGCTCAGCTCCAGCGCATAGGATTTTTTTTTTTGAGAAATACTACTAGGCCTATATACAAAATTTTGGGCCCCACCAAATTGTGGGCCCTGTGCAGGCTGCGCATTTTGCACCACCATGTGCTCGGCTCTGTTGAGAAACTTTCCTGCACTTGTGTAGTTTGTAGCCTGCGGAAGGATGTTGTGTGTTTCTTGGATATATAACTGGGCTCCCTGATGGCTTCTCTGCTCTGATGTGCTAGCTAAGGGAATACTGGCTTGTGTGGTTGCTTCTGCAACTGAACTTTAATGTACCGTGCCCCTTAGTCGGTCTCGATCAAGAACTGTCGGGGCCTGTCAGAGCCTTGCATCGCTGAATCACATGTCAGGATGAGACGATCTACTCTGGACAGTAGTTTAGTCTTCAGTTTCATCTGTCGTGTTATAGATATCTAAATAATTTGTCTCTCCTTCTCACATTAGACTATACATAGTCTTCCTGCTTAAAGTCTTTGTTCACTTGTACGCAAGCAGAGTAAAGTGTCCTAAGAATTTGAGGCCGGTGTACTCGTATGATGAAAGAAATGATAACAACTCCTTATTGACGTGGTCAATACCGATCACATGCTTATGAGGGTACAAAGGCAGTTAGCAGTAGAATGACAATTAGAACCGGAGCTGCGACGGCAATTGTCACTTTGCCCTCTCTAAAATGAGTCAATTTCCATGCAGTTTCACAACTCTTTCATGATGCAAAGGACTAGGACTACTAGATGCATGATGGTTGGCATGCCGGAAGTAACATGTATACCATGCATATTGCTCTTCCCTTTCCTAAATATAAGCCTTTTTAGTGATTTCAGTATGAACTACATACGGAGCAAAATAAATGAATCTACACTCTAAAATACGTCTATATACATCTGTATGTAGTCCGTATTGAAATCTTTCAAAGAAGCTTATAATTAGAAATGGAGGGAGTACGTTCTTGTACTATCTAAAAGGATGGTTCCTTTTGGATCATTCAAGAGTAACCTGTTTGCAAATGCAATTTCCATTCAACTACTTGCACATTAAGAACTTCTCGCCATTCTTTTATTGTGAGTTCACTCCAACGACCAAACACAACATTTCTCTTCACATGTTTTTGGCAGGACATTAGAAACTAAATTGACACTCAAGTAGAATGGTCGATCACATGATTCTACAGCCTAGTTACATGATTAAAAAAAATACATGATAAGCAATTCCCAATTGACTTGCTCAACACATACCCCGTGAACACAACTCTTTGTGCACGAGGAGAGCTAACAAAGATTATAGATCTATAGAAGTCCTATATGTTAGATGTGTATAGTCCCTTTTCCGTATATCCCCAGTGTATAAGGGGTTTTCTGCAGTTCTACCTCACATGTATATGTACTGGCCTTTGGCCCCTGTGAATGTCAGTTGCTCATTCCTAACATGGTATCAGATGCTTAGGTTCTCTCCCACCCCGCACGCCGCAGCTCCGTGCCTCCCGTCGCCGGCCATTCTCTCCCCCGTCGCCGGCCACCTCCTCCGCGGCAGCCGCCGGCCTTCCGCGCCTCCCTTGCGCCCGGCCGAAGGCCTGCAGCTGCTCTGCCGCCGCGCGCCGCGCCGTGACCAGGGACGCGCCCAGCCCGCGGCCCGGCCAGCTGCACCCCGGCCGCGCCCCGCCCGAGCCCCGGACGCGCCCCGGCCGCGCGCAGCCTGCCCCGCCCGGCGCTGCATCGGTGCTCCTCCCGCTGCCGCCGGTGCACCGCCCTCCTCCTGCCACCACCGGTCACCGCCTGCCGCCGCCTGGCCGGCCCTCCTCCTGCCTCCACCGGCCGCCGCCTGCAGCCGCCACGCCCAGCCGCGCCCGGCTGCTGGTGCCTTGCGGTTGGCTGCCCCGCCTCCCTGCCTCGCCCGCGCCGCTGCGTGCGAGCGCCTCACGGTAGTACCGCTTAAGCGGTACTTCCGCTGTGCATCACGGTAGTACCGCTTAAAGTGGTACTTCCGCTGTGGTCTGCCGCTGCGAGTACCGCTTGGGCATCTCCCTCTGTGCAACTTTCTGTTTGCATTTTTGCTTTAGCGGTAGTAGCACGGCACTTGCACGGTAGTACCGTGCAAGTCGAAAAAAAAACCAGAGAGCTCCTCATGTCCGCTTCAGGCTACGTTGCTGTTCCTCGGTGCTCGGTGATCTTCGATGGCACCAACTATGCTGAGTTTGCGGGCTTCATGCGGATCCACATGCGCGGCCTTCTCCTGTGGGGCGTTCTCTCTGGCGAGGAACTCTGTCCGCCTTGCCATGTCGCTCCCGTGGCTCCTACCCCACCGGTGCCGCCTGTTCTTGCTGCTGGTGCATCCCAGGCTGATCGGGATGCAGCCAAGGCTCTCGATGATGCTGCGGTGGATGCCTATGATCAGCAGGTATCAGCCTATTCCGATGCTCTGTCTCTCTACTGGGATGCTCTGTCTGCTTACACTCAGTGGTGCAATGATGATGCTCGGGCTGCTGCCGTTCTCACTGCTAGTGTCCTACCTCAGTTTGCTTCGGAGTTCATGAGCCTCGGTACTGTTGCAGCGATGTGGTCTTACCTCTGTCAGCGCTATCAGCCCTCTGGTGATGCGCTCTCCTTATCTGTGGTGCGTCAGGAGCACGCCCTTCAGCAGGGTGACTCTTCTGTTGATGAGTTCTACACACAGAGTTCTGCCATCTGGCGCCAACTTGACTCTCTTCGGACAGTTGTTTGTGGAACTTGCCGTTGCTGCCAGACTATGAGGTCCGACTTGGAGTTTCAGCGTGTCCATGAGTTCTTATCTTGCCTCCGTTCCAAGTTTGAGCCTCGACGCGCTCACTTGCTTGCTCGTGGTCGTGTTCCTATCTCGGAGGTACTTGCTGAGCTTCGTGCTGAGGAGACCCGCCTCCGCTCTGCTGGGTTGCTTGCTGTTCCCTCTGTGTTGGCTGCTCGAGCTCCTGTGTCGTCTGCTCGTCTCACCGCTCCACCGCTTCTGCCCACACCTTCAGGGGGGGTGGGTCGCCCTCCTTCTGCTGAGAAGGGCCGATCGCGCCGTGACACTTTCTATGGCTACTGCTCCAGGCAAGGTCACCCAGAGTCTGATTGCCGCCAGAAACAGCGAGACCAGAGGCGCTCTTCTTCCAGTGGGACTCATGCGTCTCCCTCGACTCCGTCACTCACTGACCAGGATATTATGCGACTCAAGCGCATGCTGGCTTCCTCTGGTTCTTCCTCGACGGGTTCTGTTGCTGCTGTGACTGCCACCACCACTCCGCCCTCGCTGGAGCCTACTCAGTCAGGTACATCCTCGTGGGTTCAGGATTCTGGAGCTTCCTTTCATATGTCCTCTGATTCTTCTGCTTTATCTTCCCTTCGACCTCTTGATTTTCCTCTTAATGTTCTCACTGCCGATGGCACACCTCTTCCTGTTGCTAGTCGTGGCATTCTTTCTACTCCATCTTTTTCTGTTCCTAGTGTTTCTCATGTTCCTCGTCTTACCATGAATCTTTTTTCCGCTGCCCAACTTACTGATTCTGGTTGTCGTGTCATTCTTGATACCGACTCTTGCTCCATTCAGGATCGTCGCACCAAGGCTTTGGTTGGTGCTGGCCCCCGGCGCCGTGAGTCAGAGGGCCTTTGGGAGGTTGACTGGCTTTGTGTTCCTTCCGCTGCCACCACTTCTGCCAGCTCTCATGCTCTTGCTGCCTCTTCGTCTGCGTCCTTCCAGCAGTGGCATCATCGCCTTGGTCACATCTGTGGCTCTCGCTTGTCTTTTTTAGTTCGTTAGGGCCTCTTAGGGTCTGTATCTGGAGATGTCTCCTTACATTGTAATGGTTGCAGACTTGGCAAACAGACCCAGTTACCTTATCCCACCAGTGAGTCCGTATCTCAGCATCCTTTTGACTTAGTTCATTCTGATGTCTGGGGTCCTGCTCCCTTTGATTCGAAAGGTGGTCATCGCTACTATGTTTTGTTTATTGATGATTTGTCGCGCTACACTTGGCTCTACTTCATGAAATCTCGTAGCGAGGTTCTCTCTATATACAAACGATTTGCTGCCATGGTTCACACCCAGTTTTCCACGCCCATTCGTACTTTTCGTGCTGACTCCGCTGGAGAGTATATCTCCCAGCTGTTGCGTGTTTTTCTCGCGGAACAGGGTACTCTTGCCCAGTTCTCATGTCCTGGTGCTCATGCTCAGAATGGCGTTGCTGAACGTAAGCATCGTCATCTGCTTGAGACGGCTCGTGCGCTGATGATTGCCGCTTCTCTTTCACCCCACTTTTGGGCTGAGGCTGTTTCTGCATCCACCTATCTCATCAACATTCAGCTCTCGACTGCTCTGCAGGGTGGTATTCCTATGGAGTGTCTCACTGGTCGATCTCCTGACTACTCAGCTCTTCGTATGTTTGGATGTGTGTGCTATGTCCTGCTTGCCCCGCGAGAACGCACCAAACTGACGGCTCAGTCGGTTAAGTGTGTTTTCCTTGGCTACAGTGATGAGCACAAGGGCTATCGCTGTTGGGACCCTGTTGGTCGTCACTTGCGCATCTCGCGTGATGTGACCTTTGATGAGTCTCGCTCTTACTACCCCCGCCCTTCCTCCTCGAGTTTCTCAGTGGACGATATTTCTTTCCTTCTCCTTCCTGATACATCCTCCTCTGTGCCTCAGGTCTCTCCCCTTCCTCAGACCCGTCTCACTCTTCCTCACATACCACCGACACCACACTCCCCTCCATCCTCCTCTCCACCATCCTCTCCGATCCGTCGGCCTCTCTCTCCTTTTCCTCTCCACTACACTCGCCGCCCTCGTGTTGAGGATGATTCTCCTGACACATCTTCCACTTCCGATGTTCCTCCTTCCACGCCTCCACCAGTTCATAATCTCCGTGCTCGACCTCGACCCCCTCTTGATCGCTACTCTCCTACCAAGTACGGCCTCTCTGTTGTTGCTGAGCCGACTTCCTATCAGGCTGCCCTGACTCAGCCTGAATGGCAGCTTGCGATGGCCCAGGAGCTTGCTGCCCTTGAGCGTTCTGGCACGTGGGATCTGGTTTCCCTTCTTTCTGGTGTTCGTCCCATCACATGCAAGTGGGTCTATAAGATTAAGACTCGCTCTGATGGTTCTCTTGAGCGCTACAAAGCTCGTCTTGTGGCTCGTGGTTTTCAGCAGGAACAGGGACGCGATTATGATGAGACTTTCGCTCCTGTGGCCCACATGACCACTGTCCGCATTCTCCTTGCTATCGCTTCTGTTCGTCATTGGTATGTCTCTCAGCTTGACGTTCAGAACGCCTTTCTCAATGGTGAGTTGCGTGAGGAGGTCTATATGCAGCCACCCCCAGGGTACTCTGTTCCTGATGGTATGGTCCGCCGACTTCGCCGCTCCCTCTATGGTCTTAAACAGGCCCCTCGTGCCTGGTTCGAGCGGTTCGCCTCTGTCGTGACTGCCGCGGGTTTCTCGTCCAGTGATCATGATCCCGCCTTGTTCGTTCACACGTCTCCTCGTGGTCGGACTCTTCTCCTTCTCTATGTTGATGACATGATCATCACTGGTGACGACTCTGACTACATTGCCTTTGTTAAGGCTCGTCTTCGCGACCAGTTCCTCATGACTGATCTTGGTCCACTTCGCTATTTTCTTGGGATTGAGATCTCCTCGACCTCTGATGGCTTCTATATTTCCCAAGAAAAATATATTCAGGATCTTCTTTCTCGCGCTGCTCTTGGTGATGAGCGCACTGTTGTGACTCCTATGGAGCTCAACGTTCAGCTTCGTGCCTCTGATGGTGACCCTCTTCCTAATCCCACTCGCTATCGTCACCTCGTTGGCAGTCTTGTCTATCTTGTTGTTACGCGTCCTGACATCTCCTATCCTGTCCACATCCTGAGTCAGTTTGTTTCAGCCCCCACCTCTGTCCACTATAGTCATCTCCTCCGTGTTCTACGATATCTTCGTGGCACGATCTCTCAGTGCCTTTTCTTTCCCCACTCCAGCTCTCTTGAGCTCTAGGCCTACTCTGATGCTACCTGGGCTAGTGATCCCTCTGATCGACGCTCGCTGTCTGCTTACTGTGTCTTTCTTGGTGGCTCTCTTATTGCATGGAAGACAAAGAAGCAGACTGCTGTTTCCCGCTCGAGTACAGAGGCTGAGTTATGAGCCATGGCTATGTTGACGGCTGAGGTGATCTGGTTACGGTGGTTACTTGAGGATTTTGGTGTGTCTGCTATCACCTCGACTCCCTTACTGTCAGACAGTACCGGTGCTATCAGTATTGCGCGTGACCCGGTGAAGCATGAGCTCACCAAGCACATCGGTGTGGATGCCCACTTTGTACGTGCTGCTGTGCAGGATGAGGTTCTCGCTCTTCACTATGTGCCCTCTGAGTTACAGCTCGCGGACTTCTTCACGAAGGCACAGACTCGAGCGCAACATGGGTTCTTTCTCTCCAAACTCAGTGTTGTTGACCCACCATGAGTTTGCGCGGGGGGGGGGGGGGGGGGTGTTAGATGTGTATAGTCCCTTTTCTGTATATCCCCAGTGTATAAGGGGTTTTCTGCAGTTCTACCTCACATGTATATGTACTGGCCTTTGGCCCCTGTGAATGTCAGTTGCTCATTCCTAACACTATATATACCAATGTCTTAGCATCTTAGGATATCAAAGTGAGCGTGATATGAATTCATATATTCTTACCTCCTTAGCTTCAACCTTTTGAAATATTGGAGAAAAACAAAAAAATGTGATGACACCATTTACATGGTTGCAAGCTCAGTGACCTGATATTTATGATCAAGCACGATGTAATTCATGAGACCATCACCATGTTTGGAACCTGTGGAAGGATGTTTGTGGGTTTCTTTGATAACAGGCCTCCCTGATTGCAGCTCTGCTATGCTCTGCTAGAGTGCTAGGGGAATACTGGCTTGTGATTGCTTCTTGGTGTCGACTCCAGCGCCGCTGAATCACATTGTTGCCAAGTTTACTCTCAGGTTGGGTCTGATCTGGATTTGCTTTCCTGCTGATCCTTTCCATTGTGTGGGTGCGTACAACAAGGTCAGCAGCAGTTTAGCCTTCAAAAGTTCAGTCTGTATTTTCCTCTCTGTAGCCCAGTGCTGTAGTAAAAAGACCGTACTGATTAACATTCACTGCTTCCTCTGCCGATGTTCTGTGTGAGATACGCAGCGCCGGTACTGATGCTTGGCGTGGTGAGGTGAGGAAGAAACTGAATATGTACAACAGTGTAGTTTTGCAATGGCGATCTCTTTCATGAGCTGTTTTAGCAATGGAAGGTTGCTCTTTAGAACTGACTTTTGTTTCACTCTTAAGTAATGCAGCAGTACAACTCACTGACGTGTGATTGAGATTTATATGGTTTGATTACTTGTGGCCAGGAAAATTCAGGCTTCAGTTGCTGATCTGCATACAGAAACTTAGCAGGGGTAAACAGCTTCTTTTCTCAAGGATTATTTTTGGTGCTTGTTATCTTTGTGGCCTCCTCTAGTCACTAGTCAGTGCTCTGCTTTTGTAGTATTGTTTGTAATGCTCCACAAAGTCCCTGTGGCGGCTGCCGCCAGTGACCATCGTCACCGAGAGCCCTGTCTCTATGCTCTATATATATGTATGTATTAGCAGCTAGTTAACTTCAGACAGTATCCTTGTTTCTTCAATTAATTAACCTGAAGTACTGAACGACTCCTGCTCTGTTGCCTGTTGGTAGGCTTAGCATCCACTTCTATAGAGTAGATCAGATTACATGCACAAAGGAGACTCAAAGCTGATTGCTTAGCCAATTGCCAACATGTGATGAATACCTTTTCACTTTTGCTTTGGCAAAAATGTTTGGCCACAGAAGAAAAGCCTTTTGGCATGGTAGGTTAGTTTTGCTTGGCTGTTGCAGATTTGAATCGAGTGGCGGTCTATTTCATGAGCTGTTTTAGCAATGGAATGTTGTTGTTCAGAACTGACTCTGTTTCACTCTTGTGTAATGCAGCAGTAGGAACTTATTGACGGTGTGATTGAGAATTATAGTTTGACTACTTCTGGCCAGGCGAATTCAGCCCTAGCTAAACGGCTTCAGTTTATGGTCTGCATACAGAAATGTAGCAGGGATAAACGGCTTCTTCTCAAGGATTTCTGTAGTTTTTACTATCTTGGCAGTCTCCTGTAGCCAGTCAGTGCTCTGCTTCTATAGTATTGTTTGTAATGCTCCACAAACTTGCCCTCACCCTCGCCCTGGGATGTGGGAGGCTGCCACCGGAGACCATTGCCACCTTGTTTATTCATTCAGTTAATTAACCTCAAGTGCCTGTACTAGCAGCTAGTTGAGGTCAGGTTGCATCCTTGTTTATTCATTCAGTTAATTAACATCCACTTATGTAGAGTAGATCAGATTACATGCATGCATGTGGATACTGTTTCTAGTCAACAGTAGCTAGCTAGTTGCTTGCTAACCTTATTAGTTATCTAACCATGCTGCTTGCCTGCTTCCCAGTGGACATTATGTAAATGGAGTGGTGTGCAGGTGATTTGGCAAGAGGCTGGTTATCCCCACCCGTGTGATCGGGAGAAGGAATGTGTTTTTTGCTGTCGCTGAAAGAGAATGGTTTGGCTGGTGAAGGCGAGGAAGAAACTGAAGATGTAGAGCACTCAGTCTTGATTCGCTGTCATAGATTTGAGATCGTTCAGAAGTGGGAAGTCGTTGTTGTTTGAGAGCTGCAGCTAGAACCTTAACCGACTTTGCTTCATTCTGAATAATGCAGCAGTGTCCTGAATTTTTGGCACAAGACACATCCCAAGAGCCATGCATTTGCGCATTATACTTTTCCAGTAACTTGCGCTTCTTTATTTTTGGACACTAGTATCTTAAGCTTCTTGGTACACCTATTTTGCATTTGCCTATCTATTGTAAGACCTGAATGGGACACTATTATGTTGGACCGGGTCTAATCTTTGTCATGCAGTTATCCTCGCCCGACTACAAAGACGTTCATGATACTATTTTTTCCCATTAAACCATATTCCCACTTGTATTAAAGTAGTTGTATTGCGTCACACAATTTTGTTGTGTACGAACATGATAAAAATATGATAACGCTTCCTGAATGCATGCTTAACCGTTGAAGATCCTAACAAATACTGCAGTATATATAAGTCAGGCCTATATATGTACTCGATCACCTGACTTGCCTTAGCTAGGATGCAAAAGTGACTCTTATATGAGTTGTTTCAAATTTATTTTATGCTCTATTCCGGTTTTCCATCAGTCTGTATGAAATATTGGAGGAAAACAAAAGATCACTGTAAATCTTTAGGTTCGCTTCCCGTCGCATACGCTGCCTATGTCATACATGTCCCATGGCAACACCAACAGAGAAAAAAACGGATCCAGTCCACACAACACGCCGCCCATCCCATAGCCGAGTCCTCCCATCCAGTGTTTTGAATACCGAATGGCCAAAAAATACCGAGGGGGACCGAAAAACGCGGTTACCATGGTTACCACGAAATACCGACAAAATACCGTTCGAAATTTTCAAATGAAATTCGAATTCAAATATTTGGAGCAGGTCAAGTTGATAAGGCACTATATTTTCACAAGAGCATGCACGTGGCTGAGTGGTTTTTACATGTAGCCTAAAGTCCTTGTTCCCTTCCTCGTCTCGAGTTCGAAACCCCGACGTCCAGCTTTCTTTTTAATTTTGATTATATCAACAGAATTAGCAAAAAAAGATGGCAGAGAAGGGATTCGAACACTAGACGTAGAGGGAAAAGGCAAACCACACTTGACTACCAGGATACCCACTAGCATGTGTTCTTTTATCAGTTTCCTTTCTATTTGACTATACACCGGCCGTTTGAATTCAAAAAATTCAAAAAATTCGATTTTTTTTGCTCGAAACGTCCATTTACCGAGGGGGGTCGAAAAGCTCGGTAACCGCGCGGTATGTCGAAATTTCGAGCGGTAACCAAAACACTGCTCCCATCTAGCCACGCCTCGACCGCTGATCTGACTGCCGAGCTCACATCCATGGTCATCCTGATCACACGGTGTATCCCTGCTGTTGAAGTCGCAGGACCAGCTGGCCACCATGGTCATCGCGGTCACGCCGCGTCCCCCTGCTGTCCTGGCCAAACACAAAGAAAAACAGTTCACCAGGAGATGAAATTAGCCTGGAATTGCTCAGCTGAGCCTGCATCTGTGCAACTGGGTGCCACAAAAATTCATGTCCTTCCTCGTCTGTGTGTGTGTCCTGGGCAACCCAACAATTATCAATTTGATTTTCATCAATAAATGTCTGAAATTAATCATGGTATTTAAGTTGGTTACTCTTCTGACCAAGTGAACTCAGTGCTAGATAAGTTCCTTCAGTAGATGGTTTGCATTCCAGAATTGAGCAGCAGTGCTATTCTTCTCAAGGATTTAGTTTTTCAATAAAGGGCGCTTTTATTAAATCAAAATGTAGCATCAAGTGAATACAAAACATAAAGAGCGGCACCCGGCCTCTGCATAACTAAGATGCACACAGCCCTTAAACGAACCGTCTAACAAAAAAAATATAAAAACGACAAAGTGGCACCAGTAAAGCCATATTCGACCGAAACTATGCCTATGTCGACGGAGAGGGTGGACCGATCCGGAGATTATGCTGTCACCCATGTTGGGTAAAAACCTCCCTGACCACTCACTCCAACTGCATACACACCGCTTTGAACAGCGATTGATACTCCGCTCGGTGCATAATAGACCACATACGAAGTCAATACGTACAACGGTAAATAACCTGAAGATGAGTCGAGGTTACGCGCTGCCTGCCGTCGCATCGCCTTGGATAGCGAGTTCTCATCCGTGGCCGAGGACCCGTCGGCGGAGGAGAAATGACGACCACTGAGTCGGACTGGAGTAGTTGTCAAGCTGGTCGGAGTAGAATGCGACGTCGGCGTAGATGTGGGTGATCCCAAACGTGCAGAAGCCCCTGGCCCCACTGGTATATCAGCAACCGGTGCCAGTGAAAGCTTCTTGCTGCAGCCCACGCCTGGACCGAGAGGAACCGCAGCAGTTAGAGCATGGCGTGGCGCGCACTGTTGCGAGGTGGACGACTGTTACTGTGCGTCCATCTCAAGGATTTAATTACGAGTGTTTTTCTTATGTTTATCTACAGAACAGCCTCCTGTAGTCAGTCGGTCAGTCCTCTGCTTCTATAGCACTGTTTCTCTGCTTTATATGCCTGAACTAGAGAGCACTGTTTCTCTTCTTTATATGCCTATACTAGCAGCTACTTAACGTCAGGCTGTGCCATGTTTGTTCAATTAATTGTCCTAAAACACCATCTGTGTCAGCTCTTGTTTAACCACTATTTCTGGTCTGCTTAGTTATCATCTTCTGCAGAATAGATCACATTGCATGCATGTGGATACTGTTTAGCTAACTAGCTAGCATGATAGACTAGATCATCTAATGTTTATAAGTATGTCATCGATCTCTGAAACACACTTGATCGGTTTGGGGAAAACAGGGCGAATACCGCATGGAATGGAAAAAAAATCGTGTTTGCTTCAAATAATGTACAAAGTTGTGTCATGATCATTATTGGCTTTGGTGAACTTAGAATTGTTTTTCTTGTTCAGATATTTTGTAATGTGGGAGTATTATCTCCTTCACCATTCCCCCAAATTTGCTACAAGTTGGGATACTCTGTCTATAGCAAAAGATGCTAAGGAAGACGGTGGCATGTTAGGTAATTAATTAACCATCTTAGAGAGATGCATTCTTATCTTCGGTTGTCTAACTTTGGAGCAATGATGTGCAACAGTTTCACATTCAGCATGTGTGTAAATTTCAACGCCGCTTACCATTGCTTAGCCAATCGCGACACTGAGACATTACATCAGTTTCCCCCATTCTTTTAAAGACAGATGCATGCAGTGGATGTTTGAGTGTTTTTTTAAAGGCCGAGCTCCGGGATACCTCCTATCACTGCCGTCCAACCATTTAGGGATTCGGTGTGAGGAGCTGGGTGGTCATGTGACGACGAGGTTCACATCAATTCTTGGTTCGTGAGGTCAGCAAAAGTTGTGCTGTCTCAGTCAATGAACAGTGCATATGTGTCCAGCACAGTTTAGGCACCGCTGGTATCCTATTAGAGTTTAGAGACCTTAATCCCTCTGGCGTGCAGTGACCTAGCCTACAATTGCGCGAATCTTCAGGAACAGAAAGGGCCATGGAAGGCAGAGATAAAGGGTACCGGGGAGCTCATCCTACACTACAACTTTCCAGTTGATGTTTCGGCAAATCCTGTTGTACCATTCACAATTCCTGCCTTAGTTGATGGTCTTCCTTTAAAATTTAGGCTCATCTCAATCATGTGCCCATGTGTGTGCAAGCTATCGATGCAACAGGTATATCTCATGAACATTTGATGCGCTCTCCTCCAATCAAACACAATGTTTCTGTTCACTCTGTTCCTTGCTACTACTTCCTAGGAAAGAGATCAATAACTAAATGTGCAAGTCAAATGGTCACATGATTCTCCTGTGTACTCACATGATACATATAATACAAATGAAAGTGGAGCCTGAACCAAATTGAAGGCAGGGCTAAAAAGGCTAGGGAGATTAGAGAAGCCGGAATATTAACAGGGGATTTTGCATTAGGGCAACCTTACACTAGTAGGAAAGGGCCCATTTGTCCCGGTTCGTAAGGGCCTTTAGTCCCGGTTCTGGAACCGGGACTAAAGGGTCGGGACTAAAGCCCAATACCTTTAGTCCCGGTTCGCTTACGAACCGGGACAGATGGTGCTCCACGTGGCCGCTGCGGCGAGCCCAGGCAGGAGGGCCTTTAGTCCCGGTTGGTAATACCAACCGGGACCAATAAGCATCCACGCGTCAGCAGCTCAGGAGGTAGGGTTTTTTTTTTTGAAGGGGGGGGGGGGGGGTTAGGGGTTTTGGAGGGTTAATTTGGGGGTTTCATATATTGTGTTAGCTAGCTAATAGCTATCTAGAGAGAAGTGACCTCTCTTATCTCCGTGCTTGGTCGACGCTACGTACTATACGTATAGAGAGAACTCGACACGCTAGGTAGTAAGCAAATGAAGGAACCAGTAAGTACATAAGATCGTCATGAACATATACAGAGAGGAGTGATCGACCTCTCTTTCTCCGGAGAGATTGGTCGAACAACAAGTTTCATAATAACAAGTCATACTAGATCATCATCACCATAGTCATCTAACCAACCATACTTAATTGTTCTTAGCACATGATCATGAGTATTAGCTAGGACCTAACTACCCGGCCTCTCTTAGGTAAAATAGCATAAAACAAGATAGGCCCTGACTCTCCATTATGGAGAATGGAGATTATCCTGTCTCCAATTCTTGCACGTCGCACAATGTTGCTTCCAAGTAGCTCCCTACGATCGACCATACATTTTTTCCAATCTTTGATTGGCATGTCTTCATCGGTTTTAGAAATCCGGTATGGACAACAGTGATGCATATGATGACCTGGTGGCAGTAAGCTCATAACATCAAGGTGACCTTTCGGAAACATCAGATGAGGCACACAATCATTCGGGATTTTCTGTTGAAAAACATAGTAATAACTTCGTAGTTAGCAATGTAGTTTAGTTTTAAAAATAATTTATGCAAAAGATGCACGGATGTCGTAATAGTAAAAAATCTTACCATGCGATCTCCATGGATGTTACCGTAGTTCAACACGTGCACTAGTGGCACGTATTGACCATAATGTGTAGGAGTTTGATAATAGGTATTGTAATTCTGAAGATCATTAATAAATGCCATAAGATGATTTTTCTCCTGACAAGTTAATTCTGCGCCATCGGTGTAGTAGGTTCTGTCTACCATCTTCCGTACATTTTTTGAAGAATGAAAATAAGCTGTCAATGGAAATAAGCTGTCAATTATTTTGAAATAAACAATATAAATTACATAATAAATATGTTTAACAAACTCACAAGGAGGCAGAATCGGAATCATAATAAATATGGTTGAGAAACTCACATAATGGTAGAACTGGAGGTGTCTGCACATCGACCCAGATGTCGATATTACCTTCAATTTCATCTTCCGGACGAATATCAAAGGTGATAAGCATATTAGGCTCAAATGCATAAGCCTTGCATAGTGCTTGCCAACTTTTGCATTCAAAAAAGGAGTAGGTGTCTGCATTGTACAATTTTACGGCAAAAGTATAACCATGCTCGGTCCTCAAGTGAACTCTCTTTACCTCCATAGTTTCTTTAGTATTGAAACCAATCTTATCCAAGACATATCTTCTTGCATGGCAGGGGATACGCTAGTAGAATAGTAAAAAATTAAAATTATAAGTTGAAGCAAAAGAAGCAGAAGTCATGCTTAATTACGAAAAAAGACTTGTCGTTGTGACTTACTGTATCCACTTCGAAGTTCTCATCCAGCACGATGCTGAAGCGCCTACCATCAACTAGGTGAGTCGTGTCGCACAGACCGCGCTCGTCTTCGCAGTATTCGCACATACCGAATTCCCTTTCGCTATCGTCGTCAGACATTTCCTATGTTCATAGTTGAAACATTTAAAATCGATCGAAGGCAACTACCAGGAAACTGATCAACACACAGATCACTATTACTCAAAATATGCAACGGGTTGACTTTAGGTCTGTCGAGTCTTTGCTTCCTAAACTCTCATCTCACGTATATGGTGGGCACTCCCTCTGATATTGCGCCCGTCGGTGATGGTGGCTCCTCCATTCGTCCCCGAGTGCATTACACCAAAATGTCTAGCACACGGGAACGAAGGAGAAGCGACCCCCACGACAACAGTCGGGATTCTTCCTCTCTCATATTTCGACCGTCGGTGATGGTCGCTACTCCTTCTTTCCCTAGTGCATTACAAATATCTAGCACAAGGAAAAGAAGGAGAAGCGACCCCCACGACAACAGTCGGGATTCTTCCTCTCTCATATATATATATATGGTGGACACTCTCCCTCACTGAAAGACACACAAGGAGCCGAAACAGACCTGAAGTCAACCCGTTCCATATATCGAGCAATGACATAGAAAAAATTCCCTATGTTTTGCCGCAATGACTGGCAAAACACAAGCACTCGATATTAACTAATACATCATCCCGAACAATCCAGTTAATGCATCATCAAATATTAACTAATACATCTCGAATATTATCATATAAGATCACTAATACAGATCGAATATCCTAGAATCCAAAGTGGAGGACGGTGAACTAGGTTCACTAGCGGTCTCTGAGTCGCCGGCGTGGACACCCAAAGATAAGGAACCATCACGGGATCATAACTCGGGTGAGATCCCTGAAGAATCTGCCAGGTATTGTCGAACCGGGCGTCCAACGCCGCCATGTAGCGACGGACGTGCTCGTCCTCCTCCCTGACACGGCGACGTACCACCTCCGCGGGGGCCCGCTCCCTCCGCACCGAAAGTGGCCCGCGTGACCGCCACCACAGAAGCTCCGGGTCGACGACGAGACCTGGATTCCTCACCAACCTCCGAGCCCAGGAAGGTAGCACCTCCCAGTGCCAGCCCGGCGGAGCCCAGTCCCGGACATGGCGCCTATCAAGCAGGCTCTCGCGGACCACTCGACGACGAGGATGAGGGCCGGGCATCGTCGACGTCGAGACAAATTCCTATGAGAACGTTTTCTTATCGTTAAATCACTAATTTTTCATAAAACCAATTTTTTTTTCTGTAATCTAACATACACATACTAATTTTTTCCTAAGACTCCTAATAATTTTAACTTAGAGTTACATGCATCCATATAGTTACATCCATCCATTCATCCATCCATACATACACATACATATATACATGGACATATACACACATATACATGAACATATACACATATACATGAAAAAAAAATGGCGGCGGGCGACGGGCGACGGGGAGCGGGCGGACGGCGGGCGGCGGGCGACGGCTCGCAGAGCGCGGCGGACGGCGGACGACGGGCGGCGGGCGGCGGGCGATGGCATCGGGGCGCGGGGGGGGGGGGAGGAGGAGAGGAGGGGAACGGCGCGGCGGGCGACGGCGTCGGGGGCGCGGGGGGGGGGGGAGGAGAGGAGGGGAACGGCGCGGCGGGCGACGGCGTCAGGGCGCGGGGGGGGGGGGGGGAGGATGAGAGGAGGGGAACGGCGATGCGGCTCACAGTGGGTGCGGGGACGGTGTCGGGGGCAGCTCGCTGACGGCGACGACGGCGAGGTCGAGCAGCCTGACGGCGGCGGGGCAGGGCTCGGCGGCGACGGCAACGAGGAGCAGGGCGTCGGGCGGAGAAAAGAACACGATTTGGAGAAACTGCTAAGTGCGTGGCTTATATACACACACCTTTAGTCCCGGTTGGTGGCACCAACCGGGACCAATGCACACCTTTGGTCCCGGTTGGTGCCACAAACCGGGACCAAAGGTCTCTTTTCGTCAGCCCAAAGGGCGGGAAACAGGGACCTTTGTTCCCGGTTGGTGCCACAAACCAGGACCAAAGGTCTCTTTTCGTCAGCCCAAAGGGCGGGAAACAGGGACCATTGGTCCCGGTTGGTGGCACCAACCGGGACCAAAGGTGGGCATTGGTCCCGGTTAGTGCCACCAACCGGGACCAAAGGGTGGTGCTGCCCGGGGCCAAATGTTTAGTCCCACCTCGCTAGTTGAGAGGGCTTGAGAGTTGTTTATAAGCGCTGCTGTGCACAACCTCTCGAGCTCCTCTCAACAGCAGGCTTACGGGCCTAATTGCACACCCCTGCCCGTGGGCCTTCTATGCCGACAGCGGGCCCGAAGTAGGCCGCATTTTTTTAATTTTTTTTTACTTTTTTTGTTTTCTTTTTTGCTTTATTTATTTTCTTTTGTTTCTACTTACAGTTTTTCAGTGATTCTTTTTGCTTTTAGGTCACAAAAATTATAAAGTTTCTGTTTGTGCCATTAGTTTCCAAATTTGAATAGTTTAAATTTGAATTCTTTTAAATTGGTGTGAATAACTAGTTTGTGAATAACTTTACTAAAAAAATAGATTTTTGAGTGATTTTTTTTCCTGCTATTTAATGTTACTGTGTTTTATCATTATATTCAATTTGGTAAGTTTTAGGTTATTTTAAATGTCTGTTTCAATCAAAAACAGATTTGTTTATTTTAGTTTGCTATTAAAGTTTCTAACAAAAAAATTCTTTATGAAAATTATTTTTGCTATTAATGTTTTGAACAAAAAATACTTTGATAATTTTAGTTGCATATTTTTTATATAATTATAGTTTCAACCCTTTCTGACTTCATTTGGTATTTTTCATGCATTTAATGATTTTTTTGAGCTAAATGACCCAGAGATTGAAAAGCACTACAAATGAACTCTGCAAGGGTTGAAAGTTGGCATGGTATCAACCTTTCACCCACATAGCATGTGCTAAAAAGTTGAGTGGGTTACGGCAAAAACTGGATGCACTTCGTGTACAAAACGGACAGTCCCTTTCGAAGTATCGGGGTTTCGGACGGAAACTCATCGGTTACAAAAGGCATTTCATTTTCTTGAACTTATTTGAACTCCAGGCTTTTCGTGTGTTCAAAATGCACCATTCAAAGCCACATCATCAATTTTCAACCCTTTCTGACTTCATTTGGTATTTTTCATGCACTTACTGATTTTTTTGAGCTAAATGACCCTGAAATTGAAAAGCACTACAAATGAACTCTGAAAGGGTTGAAAGTTGGCATGGTATCAACCTTTCACCCACATAGCATGTGCTAAAAAGTTGAGTGGGTTACGGCAAAACCTGGATGCACTTCGTGTACAAAACGGACAGTCCCTTTCGAAGTATCGGGGTTTCGGACGGAAACTCATCGGTTACAAAAGGCATTTCATTTTCTTGAACTTATTTGAACTCTAGGCTTTTCGTGTGTTCAAAATGCACCATTCGAAGCCACATCATCAATTTTCAACCCTTTCTGACTTCATTTGGTATTTTTCATGCATTTAATGATTTTTTTGAGCTAAATGACCCAGAGATTGAAAAGCACTACAAATGAACTCTGAAACGGTTGAAAGTTGGCATGGTATCAACCTTTCACCCACATAGCATGTGCTAAAAAGTTGAGTGGGTTACGGCAAAAACTGAATGCACTTCGTGTACAAAACGGACAGTCCCTTTCGAAGTATCGGGGTTTCGGACGGAAACTCATCGGTTACAAAAGGCATTTCATTTTCTTGAACTTATTTGAACTCCAGGCTTTTCGTGTGTTCAAAATGCACCATTCAAAGCCACATCATCAATTTTCAACCCTTTCTGACTTCATTTGGTATTTTTCATGCACTTACTGATTTTTTTGAGCTAAATGACCCTGAAATTGAAAAGCACTACAAATGAACTCTGAAAGGGTTGAAAGTTGGCATGGTATCAACCTTTCACCCACATAGCATGTGCTAAAAAGTTGAGTGGGTTACGGCAAAAACTGGATGCACTTCGTGTACAAAACGGACAGTCCCTTTCGAAGTATCGGGGTTTCGGACGGAAACTCATCGGTTACAAAAGGCATTTCATTTTCTTGAACTTATTTGAACTCCAGGCTTTTCGTGTGTTCAAAATGCACCATTCGAAGCCACATCATCAATTTTCAACCCTTTCTGACTTCATTTGGTATTTTTCATGCATTTAATGATTTTTTTGAGCTAAATTACCCTGAAATTGTAAAGCACTACAAATGAACTCTGAAAGGGTTGAAAGTTGGCATGGTGTGCGTGCTTGCCAACAATGACAACCCACTTTTTTGTTGCATTTTGTTCTCAGCCACAATCGGAATTTAAGAAAAAACTGAATTGAAAAGCACTACAAATATATAATAGCTAGAGAGATATGTAATATATATATAATAGTTCAGATATCCATTACAGAAAGTACTCGTCCAAGCGAACACTACTAGCTAGTCTGAATCAGAAGAATATTCCAATGGTGGTGGTAGTGCGAGGTGACGCTGCCCATAGTTCACAGTTCGAATCTTGCGGTACAACTCATATGCAACGTATGCATCTTTTGCTGCATACTCAATGTTGATAGGCTGAAGTGGGGTCCTCTCCCACTCTTTGTGCTGCGCCCGGGGGAATTTGGTCTTCATATCTCCGTAATAGTCGTCGATCAAGGCGACTGCCATAGAAGCCATCGAAGTCCTCTCATACCGAAGCCTGAATATGTCTTGGATATCAATAAGGCAGCCAGCTGGTATCTCAATACCGAAGCTGCGCCTCATCTTCAGCTTGTCATTACTTACATCAACGCTAGCAAAATGTATGCCGCTGCGTAGGAAGTCCATGAGTGCTGGGCAATGCTTGTCACTACTGCAACATCAACAAATTAAAATGGAACAAATGTGAAATACTGTTGCAACAAGTATATTTCGGCAGAATTATAATATGCAACTATATAAAGGAAAATTATTTCGCTGCAACAAAAGAGGAAGACGCAGAGTTTTTGCTCCCCGGGCTCATTTGAGCCCGGTGAACAGTAATATCATAAAAAAATTGAAAATTATTTCACTACAACTTAAGAGAAATTGATCTTTGCCATAGGATTCAAAATAGAACATATATATTGCTATATCCTATATATATGCAATTTTCATATCCTATGAATTGATGAAGAAACCCTAAATTAACTATATGACATATATGTTCTCCCACGTTTTGCAACAAGGAAAATTGTTTCACTACAAACTTAAAAGAAATATTGATCTTTCCCATAGGATTCAAAATGGAACATATTTCTATCCTATGCAATTTTCATAATAATCTATAAATTATTAATTGATCAAAGAAAACCCTCAAAACTCACCTTGCCCATTGGAAGATCATGACATGTTTCTTGAAACATAGCTGGATGACGGCAACATCTTCTTGCTTGGCCGTGTACTCGAGATCAAGCCCTATGAACTTGTCTTTCTCATCCGCCACTTGAAGCCATTTCTGCAAAAGGGAAAGAAAATGCGGCACCATGGCGCTGTCGTTTGTGTAGACGACATCGAGATTGGTACTGCCATGTGCGAGCACCTCCCCGTAGCGAGTGATTGGATTCATGGTAGAAGATATGGGGGAAGAAGAGAGGAGAAGATGAGAAATGGGCGAAGTTACTGTAGCCCTCGCCGAGGAACAGTTGCTTTATCCTCCTGTTTCTCGGAGCGCGAAACGTCGTGGGATGCGAGACGTTCGAACCTTTAGTCCCGGTTTGAACCACCAACCGGGACTAAAGGGGCGCGCACCAGGCGAACGGTTACACATTTGGTCCCGGTTCCTTCCACGAACCGGGACCAATGGTTGTGGGCCAGGAGCGAGGCGCATTGGTCCCGGTTCGTGTCTGGAACCGGGACCAAAGGTTCCAGACGAACCGGGACCAATGCCCCACGTGGCCCGCCCGGCCGTCTGGCCTCACGAACCGGGACTGTTGCACCCATTAGTCCCGGTTCGTGACTGAACCGGGACTAATGGGCTGGCCCGGCCTGGACCAATGCCCTGTTATGTACTAGTGTTATCCTTGCAATACTTGCCATTCAAGTGGGGGGCCAGGACCCTCCTTTGTCTCGCCAACGCTCCGCCAGTGCAAATCATGTGATAAATGTTTCCTGGATGGCTTGCTCACACCTATCTCATGATTCTGTATGCAAGTCCTATATATACCTTCTTCCCTAGGATAACAAAATAAGTGAGTGTGATATGAATACTAATTCGTGTATCTCTTTATCCAGCTTCAATCATTTGAAATAGTGGAGGAAAACAAAAATATCATGGTAACATTTACTTACTTAAATCTTATTGACTGGTGATGTTGAAGCTAGTGTGATCAGTGGTTTCAACTACTATTCTCTTAGATACTCACATCGAAAAGCTTTTCTGAATTCTAGATCCCAACGCGCCTTTCTCTAGTGTGTCGATCTCAAAAGCGGATTATTCCAAATGTTACTAGGTATCCTTTCCCATTACCTACTTACAGTTTCATGTTTTGCCATCATGTCTAAACTTGCACAATATTATGCAGGATTGGCAACTCTCCGATGTTATTTGGGTGGCAAAGCATGAGACATGATGCGCTCAGTGTGGTGCAACGTAATCAATCATGGAATGATCTTCATGTAGCTCCATCTTCGTGTATCTCTTTATCTTTTTCAGATTGTTTTTATAGGAGGAAAACAGGGTGAATAATGCAGGGAAATGGAAAACAAATCGTGTTTGCTTCAAATAATGTACTAGGTTGTGTCATGATTATTATCAGCTTTGACGAACTTAGAATGTTTTTTCTTTTTCAGTTATATTTGTAATGTGGTTGTATTATCTCCTTCACCATTCCCCCAAACTAGGTACAAGTTGGGATACTCTGTCTATAGCAAAAGATGCTAAGGAAGATGGTAGCATGTTAGGTAATTAATTAACCAGCTTAGAGAGATGCATTCTTATCTTCAGTTGTCTAAACTTTGGAGCAATGATGTGTGTAAATTTCACATTGAGCATGTGTGTAAATTTCAACCACGCTCATCCTTGGTTAGCCAATCGCCTGACAAAGACATTACCACTACTAGGAAAAAGCTTATAGACAGACGCTTACTAGTAGCGTGGGTTTTTACCCCTCGCTACTGGTACTTACTAGTAGCGCTGGTTTATACCACCCGCTACTACTAAGTTGATAGTAGTAGCGCGGGTTTATAACCCTCGCTACTACTATGGCCTCTCCCCGGGGGGCACGTTAGAGACCACTTAGTAGTAGAGAGGGGTATAAACCAGCGCTACTACTATGGCCTCTCCCCTGGGACATGCCATAGTAGTAGCGCGGGTTTATAACCCGCGCTACTACTAAGTACAGAGTTTTTTAACATCCCCATCTCCCCATCTCCTCCTCTAAATCCTTCTTCTCTCCCGTCCCTCTCGCCCCTCTCTCTCCATAGGCTCTCACATGGACCTCCTGCCCAGGCGCGCCTCCTCCTCCATGGCGCGTAAAGAGGCCGCCGCCTCGGCCGCCGGCATCCAAGAGCTCGCCGGTCTTCCCCATCACGCCAAAGCACCCCACCACCGGTGACCAAAACCCCGCTGCTCCCTCCATCTCCATCCTCTCTCCCTCGTTTTCCTTTTTCTCTCTCTCCCACTGGTTTGACTCATCCTCCCATGTCCATGCCCGTGCAGGTCGTCGCCATGGACGACCAGGAGCTCTCTGCCTTGGATGAGAACAGAAGCCCCACGCCACCGCCTTGCTCTGCCCGGGATCCAGGCCCTCTCCAACAGCCGCCGCCGGTCTGGTCTGTCGCCGCGCGTCCGTGCCTCCGGCGACCCATGTCGTCGCTGCATCGAACCATTGGCACCATTGACAGCACGCACGGGATCGATTTTTTTTTTGGTTTTTGAAATTAGTAGTAGTAGCGCGGGTCACAGGTACGCGCTACAGATAGTTAGTAGTAGCGCGTGTGGCACACGCGCTACTACTAACACACGTACTAGTAGCGCGGGTGCACCCGCGCTACTACTACCAGTTAGCTGTAGCGCCGTAGTAGTAGCGCGGGCACACGCGCTACTACTAGCTGTTTAACCCGCGCTACTACTAGGCTTTTTCCTAGTAGTGTACAGTAGTTTCCTTTCTTTGAACGACAGTTGCATGCAGTGGATGTTCCGGCAAATGTATTGTTCCATTCATAATTCCGGCCTCAGTTGATGGTCCTCCTACAGTTTAGGCTAATCTCAATCATGTTATCCTCAGTTGATACAATGTGTGAACATTTGTTGCATTCTCCTCCTACAGTTTATGTTTCTATTCACTCTGTTCATAGCCATACTTCCTAGGAAAGGGGTCGATAACTAAACATGCATGCAAGTTAAATGGTCACATGCATGATTCTCCAGTGTACTCACGTGGTCCAAATGATGTGATAAATGTTTCCTGGATGGCTTGCTCACACCTATCACATGATTCTACAGTGCACTTTGTTTTCATAACTAGAGATGTATGGGAGTCCTATATATATGCCTTCTTCCCTAGGATACCGAATTCAGTGAGTGGGATATGAATACTAATTTGTTTATCTCTTTATTGAACTTCAAATCGTCTGAAATAGTGGAGGAAAACAAAAATACCATGGTAACGTTTACTGACTGTAAATCTATATTAGCTCATGATATTGAAAATAGAATGTTGTCAATGGTGCCAACTACTATTCTCTTAGATACTCACATCGAAAAGCTTTTCTGAATTCCAGATTCCACTGCCGACGTCATTTGGGGGGTGATCTCGAGAGCGGATTGTTCCGAAGGTTAACAGCTATCCTTTCCCATTGTCGACTTACAGTTTCATGTTTTGCCATCATATCTCAAGCTTGCACAATATTTTTCAGGACTAGAAACTCTCCAACATTATTTGGGTGGCAAAGTGTGGGATGTGATAGTCTCAATGTTGTGCCACAGAATCAAGCTTGTAATGCTCTTTTTTTCTGACTTGCATTTACACTAGCATTGCACTTTGAACTTCTAAGGGTACACACAGACACACGATGAAAAGTGCATTCAAGTGAGGCTTCATGGGAAATTAGCCGCACAACAGGCACTCGTGTGAATATTTGTGTTTCAAATGCAAAAGGCAAAAAAAATTGGAACAAAAAATTAGCTAGGTATAATGGGAAGACAAAAATGTGAAGGAAATCAGTACAGAGCAATTCAGATATAGCAAAAGAAAAAAAATTCTCTCTAGCACTCACTGAAGAAAAAAAATGGGCATTGTACATGCTCTAGCAGGATTGGGCCTCCCCAACATTAGAATTACCCAAATAATAACGCTCACACGTGTGGTAGGTTTGCACTTTGTCCACACGCGTCTATCCACGTTGATTCTGTTTTGCACGAATGCTAAAGGTATCTGTTGGAATTTTAGTGTCACGTAGGTATCATCGTGTGTGTGGGCGTTAGAGAGTTCGCCCACACGACTATCAACATGTGGTTGCCAGCTGCGCCGTATGGGCAAACCAGTTTCTGCCCACACAGCCACCACCTAGTCCACGCACGTGTGGGCGAATTGCTCTTCGCCCACACGACGCTCGTACATTGCTAGATGGCAACTACAGTTGCGCGTACGTGGCAACTACGTAAACATAAATGGCAACTATGATTTGTTGCTAGATGGCAACTGCAGTTGCACGTACGTGACAACCAGGTAAACACACATGGCAACTACGATTAACCATATGTGGCAATTATGGTTGGACCACACATGGCAACTAGGTAAAGGCATATGGCAACTATCCCCGGATAACTAAAGTGTCATCCCGCGGTTAACTATAGTTAACCAAAACAGAGAAAGTTGGCATGCTTTTACAACTACATTTGTCATCCCGGGTAACTAGAGTTGCCATCCCCGGGGTAACTAAAGTGTCATCCTGCGGGTAACTAACGTAGCTGCGCCAGGACGTGTGGGCAGATTTGCGTCGTGCCACACGCGCGGGTGGGAATGAGTTGTACTTGTTGGGCGTGTAACACGAAGTAGATGCGCCCACACGTGTGGGCATTTCTATTGTTCGCCCACACATGACCTGTGTGGGCTGCTTCCAGCGTATGCCACACACGGTGTGTGAACGGATGTCTAATATGCCACACGTGTGATGAATATCAGGATCCTAGAATTAATACACGGCAATAGACAAAAGTGCTTTACAATATGTTACTTCCAGCTGTGCAAGAGTGATTTTGTTGTTCCGTTTCAGACTAATAGTAGTCCCGTGACACATAGATTATTATACTTTCGTGCAGTGGGTACTTGTTCAGTCAAGATACATGCTTCGGAGCGTCCGTCAGACTACTCGTCTGCTTCATTTTCACAAGTGGTTTGAATTTACACACATGAAGCCATTAGCTATTACTAATATTATCGAAAAAGGCTTTCGCCCCGCTTTATATATAAAACAACGACCATCAACAACCCGGTACAAATGCACGCCACCATAACACACACACCCAAGGCAGGATACAAAGGCGCTGAGCGCAGCAACACCACCCTAGCACTACGAGAGTAACCGGGGACTTCAACCGTGAACACGCCACCGTGAAAAGATGAAGCCGCCTACGGCGAACCGTGGGCTCCAAGGCGGCGCCTTCAGGAAGGAAACGACACCGGAGCGCCGCCACCGCCCGATCCGAGGTCAGAGTTTCCCCTGGAATCACACGATGGGCAGTGAGAGCCACGACGACGCCTTCAAGAAGGGAACGAGCTACGCCGCCGCCGGTCCGTCCAAGGATAGAACAGGTTTTCACCCCGACCAAAACTCACCGCCACCGATCGCCACACCCCGGCTACCACGCCGCGCACACGGCCGTGGCCACCGGGCAGCACCAAGCCACGGCCTCCGCCCACGAGCACCGCGCTACCGCCACCAGAGCCGCCGCCCCGGCATCCAAGACCTTGACACCAGCTCACCCGAGACCCTCCGCTCCCCCAACCAAAGAGACGGGCGGAAAGGTCCCACCTTTCGCACCGCTGGGAGACCCCCATCGTCGAGACCCGAAGGCCGGCCAGCACTGGCATCCATCGACACGTCCTGCAGCCCCTAGCGCGAGATCAGCTCAGTCCTGCAGCACCGTGAGGGGGACGAGGTCAGTCCTGCTGCCCGTGTGCGAGACGAGCTCGGTCCTGCAGCACTGTGCGCGAGACGAGCTCAATCCTGCAGCATGGGGCGCGAGACAAGCGATGGACCGCGACTGGGAGAGGACCAGCCCTTCGATGGAAGTAGCGAACGGGCGACGCGGAGATAGAATGAAGGTTGACACGGTCCGGACGCAGACGAGCCAACGCTGGAGAAGCCGGCCGCCGCCGCTGGCAGATCCGCCAAGCCACCGTGAAGCCGCCACGACACCGGGAGGCTCGGTGCCTCCCCACGCCACCGCCCACGGCCAGAGCAACGACCACGCCCGGCCGCTGCCCAAATCGGTCGCCCGGCGAGCTCCAAGAACCGGAGCCGCCGGGCACGCACCACCGATGCCACGCCGCCACCACCACACACGCGCCGCCGCGCCCTGGCCAGAGCCGGCCAGCCCACCTCCACCCCACATCGGAGCAGCCGACCTGCCGGCCGCCACACCACCACCCAAGCCGGCCGCCACACCACCCCAAAGGCGTCCGCCGCCGCCACCCCCCCCCCCCCCGGATCTGGGCACGGACACCCAGATCCGCCGCCAAAACGGCCCCCGCACCCCCACCCAGGAGCAGGGAGGAGGGGGGGCACTGCCGGCACGCAGGACGCCGGAGGGGGAAGAGCCGAGCCCGAGGAGGCCGACGACCGCCACCGCCGACACAGAGGGCCGCGCCCCACGACGCACGCCTCCGATGGACGGGAAGAAGGCGCCCCGCCGCCGCCTACACCACGCGGCCTTTGGCCGGCGACGCGCCGGCGGCGGTGAGGGGAGGGATGCCCGGCGAGGAGGGAAGGGGGCGGCGCTAGGGTTGGGCCCCCGGAGTCGCCCGCGGGAGCGACTCGGGGAGCGAGGGGGTCCTTCAAACTTCAGCGGAGCTCGTGAATCAGTATTACCCACGACAAAATTTTGCTATTACTAGTATTTACCTATACAAGCACTCCATTTTCTCAATTGTCCTTGTCTTAGCATACGACCCGTACCTGCTGATGAAGTTGTCCATAATAATTTGTTTCCTGATCCCAGCTCCTGCCATAGCTAAGATCTCTGCTCTCTGAAATTCCTTGATCTAATTATGAGACCGGAGAAACGGAATTCGTCCGGTCTATCAAGAACGTGATTGTGATCATCGATGAAACTTCTGATATACCAAACCGCACGTTGTTTATCGAGCTTCACTATTAAATGGGCTTCACAGAAGCGTCGACTCTCCGATCTCAGTTTACGGGTCGTGCCTTCCATGGTATAAAAATTGGCCTGTCGTTTCGAGCCCTCAAACAGATATACCTCCTCAATCAGATACTTGCCTTAGGACCTTTCGTTCGTTCCAGCAAGAGTCCCTCTTAATGTTGAACCCACATTACTTCAGGTGCTGGTTGTAGAACATGTATGCCTCCCCTTCTAACCTAAATGTCTTGGCCATCACCTACCAATGTCTGTCCAGTGAGTCTTGTTGATATTCATCATAGCTGATGTCAAATTTAAACTCATCATCATTGACATGCTCATCGTTCCCGCCAGGACCACCAACATCTCCCTACAAAATAAGGCATAGAAATATGTATGCCAGTCAGTTGTTAAATGGTTACTTTCATATATAATTTTTAAACTTACCTTGCTCGAGCTCTCATCATAAGATGCACCGACGTCGCTTTGGTCATTGTAATCATCGATAATATACCGCTTATTGTCCCCATATGCACACATTTAAAATAAGATATGTAAGTGTTAATGCATTTGTTATGTCATTCATTGCCCTACATAATTTTAAACGTACCTGGCTCGCACTTTCAGCATAAGACTCATCTATATCCATATCCTCATTGTCATGTCGACATGTACCTGTATAAATTTTAAAAAATACATCTGAGTGTCAATTTAGTTGTTTATGTTTCATCTTTTTGTCAACGTTCACGACACTTACATTACAATTGTAAGATTCATCCAGACACATATAGCTCTCATCGGCAGGATCCATTCTCACTACCGCAATCATCGCCGTCATAACCGGTTTCTTGCTCCATCTATACACGTTTAAAAAAAGTCTTAGATCAATCTGAACACCACACAACATGATCGCGAATGTAATCGGTTCATCAGTTATGAGACGGCTATGTGTGATGCATAAATAAATCATGCATGAAATCAAATTGCTTAATAGTAGGTCGCACAAATTTATACATGAAACTAATATCTACTTAGTAAGTGCAGGAGTATTTTTTTCAATGAGTAACATAGCATAAAGTAAACAAAAAAAAACAAAACTACTGGACGTTAACGACGTCCTATGCCTCGCTGACCTCGTCGACACCGTCCAGGAGGGGAGAAGTGTCAATGTTGGCTGGGGACGAAGGCAACCACTGCGTGATAATGTTGGCCGGCGAGGAAGGCAACAACGAAGCATTGATGTTAGCAGGAGAGAAAGGCGACGACGACATGAAGATTCAGGGGTGTGCGGCGACTAGGGCGTGACTATTTGCCCGTCCATCGGAGAGGAAGGCGACCATGCATGGCGTGCAGGGCATAAGGGCGGCGACAAGGAGGATTTCCACTAGGGTTTCGCCTGGTGGCGGCGGCTGGGCACTCGCAGCATGTTTTTTTTGGAAACTTACCGACGCAGGGAAGCGTATGTCGGTGGGCGGGTTTGCTATACACCATGTGCAAATACGTTACTACCCTTTATACATTTTGCGGCGGTGGAGGGGTGCGGGGTTGTACCGAAGCGGGTCTCTTGAATTGGATGGTGGCATCTTACATGAGCTGTTTTGGCAATGGGATGTTGTTGTTTGAGATCCGTAGATGGAACTAACTTTGTGTTAATCCGAGTAATGCACATGATTTGGCCATGGTCAGAAGTATATGTAGATCATACAAGGAGATTTAGTTTGAAGTTGATTACTTAGCCAATCACCAGACTGAGACATTACAACTGTTTCCTTTCTTAGGCAAATCTGATGTACCATTCACAATTCAGTTGATGGCCCTGCTTTACACTTTAGGCTAATCTCAATCCTGTTTTCCTCTGTTTGTTGCAACATGTATCTCATGAACATTTCCTGTGTTTTCACCCAACCAAACACAACGTACCTATTCACTCCGTTCATTGCTATACTTCCTAGTAAAGAGATCGCTAACTAAACATGCAAGTCAAATGGTCACATGTTTCTCTAGTGTGATCACATGGTACAATGCAAATGATGTGATAAATATTTCATCTATGGCTTGGTCACACCTATGACATGATTCTGTAGTGTGCTTGGTTATCATAACAAGAGATGTATGGGAGCGCTATATATACCTTCTGCCCTAGGATACCAAATTAAGTGAGTGAGATATGAATACTAATTTGCGTATCTCTTTATCCAGCTTCAAATCATATGAAATATTGAAGGAAAACAAAAATATCATGGTAACGCTTGCTTACTGTAAATTTGTATTGACTCGTGATATTGAACATAGAGTAGTGTTGTCAGTGGTTCCAACTACTGTCCTCTTCTGGATTCCAGATCCCATCGGAGGTCTCTTCGTGTGCTTGATCTCAAGAGCAAATTGTTCCACATGTTAATTTATCATTTATGTCCTTTCCGATTGCCTATACTTGCAGTTTCATGTTTTGCTATCATATCTAAAGCTTGCACAATAATTTGTAGGACTGGCAACTTAGAGACATTATTTTGGTGACAAATCATGAGATATGATGATTCAAAAGCATGGTCATCCTCCTTTTCAAAGAGAACAAAATGGTGCTCTGATTGCCGAGCAACATTAGAGGTAGAAGAGAAATTACTTTCTCAACTAGAGAGAAACATCAAAGTACTTTTGTTTCTCAAGCACCGACGCATCCTGATGCAACAAAAGAAAAAGGGTTCTCTCTAGCACTAACGGAAGAGAAAAACATACGCACCTGTACATGCTCTAGCTGGGCATGTGCCTCCACAACATTAGAATTCACGGCAGTAGATATGTTCTGACATTACTTGTGATATTTGCAGTAACTAATCGGTGACTTCAAACCATTGAAACCAAAGACGACATGGAAAGGAAGACCAAGACTAATTTGTGAACAGAGGCAGGCCAGCCACAATTGAGACGTACTACTAGAAACTGATTTAAACTTGGGCTATGACATTCAGCATCGTTGCTTAGTTGAGAAGACATTGACCTTTGACTTGTTGACAAACCTTTTAAACCTTGATTTGTATATCTGTTTATTAGATGCTGATGATGATACCCCGGCCGTGTCAAATCGGCCACAAATTGGTCACCATACCGAGGGGAGAACAAGCGGTGCGCCACATGCAAATGCAAGGCCAAAGACTTGACCGAACGCGCCCGGGATTGACTGCTTCAGAAGAATCTCCATCTCTATGAGAGGAAGGCCACATAAGAGTCATCTACCTTGGCTGCTTCAACATCTCCCAAGCATTTCCCCGAGGAGTAGCAGCCTGCTTCTGCTTCTGCACCGGCCAGGCTCTGTTGCTTCTGCCTCTACAACGACGGGCCTGCTGCTGCTCCTGTTCCTGCTCGGCGTCCAACACGGCTTCTGGCAGCCACACTTGCGAGATTGGATTGCCGGTTTGCTCACACCGTTCTTTTCTCCACTGATTCTGCGGGAGTTCCTTTCGAGCACTCCGATCGATGGCGGAGGTGGTGGTTGGAATTATGTGTCTTGCAATTGTATTCAAATTTGCTGAAATTGCGAATATTCGGAAAATCTCCATTATGGAATTACACATGTAACTGTACATGTACATGGAATTGCTTTACATGCTTTGTATGTCGTAATTGCTTGCTTGCTGGAATGTACTCAAGTATTATTTGCTTAGTGGATCGGCAGAATAGAATTTACTACCTGAGGTATACTAATAATTGAAAGTAGCTAGATCATATAATTAGATTACAATCCTAATGTTGATTTACATAATTGAAAAGTTTAGATTATTACGGCACGTTGCTTGCAAGTGCGTGGGACGAGTTCAGGGAGTTGTTTCTCGTGCTTGTGAGTTCATCATCTAAACTGAGCATCAAGGACAATATGATGCACCAATAGTGCATTATTTAACTCCACTCAAAACATTTGTCGATCTTTTGTCACAACTTTATTTCCAAAACTGGTTATTTTTTAATGTTATTTGAATTTTACTGTTCACCTGAGCTCATCGTGCTGAGAAACATCGCATCCCTCAGAGAACTCATTTTTTTTGAACTTCTGGGCTTTTATCTCTGTGATCTATATTAATTGTCGCCGATTTAGTGTAATACAAAGTTATACTAAATCAGCGACGATTAATATGGATCGAGGAGTAGTTAGTTTCGAGCGTAAGGCCAGAGCACCCACACTTTGTCGGTTTGCATATTCTCTGTTCTCTCCCACCGGACGTCTGTCTCTTGCGGCGGCTCCCACCAGGGTCAGACCAGCGCGGCTGTGATAAGGACAAATAGTGACGAGTCCCACTTATTCATGTCCAGCGAGATCAACCTCACCTCACCTTCCGCGTCCTCTGAGTCCCCATCCCCCACCCACTCAAGGTACTAGTGTGTTCCCCTACCTTTCCGACCCCAAAAAATCAAAAGGGAATGGAGAGGTTCGAAGGACTAAATCGCCCGCATGGGAAGGACCTCTACCATGGACGTTAATGAACGAAATAAGGAGAAAAACCCTAAAAAATTAATGGACCCCCCTGCCATGGGTGTCAACGAACGAACTAAGCAGAGAAACCCTAAAAACTGGGATCTGCCTACCACAAATCGATGGAACTACAATTGAACCAATGACATGACAAATGACGAACAGGAAATCCAAACCCTTAGAACCCAAAAAAATTTACAAATTTTAAAATGTCTCGTTCAAAAATTGTTCATGTTTTTCTTTAAAAGAATGTGTTTATGTAAAAATTAACAAACCGATTCAAAACCCGGAGAAACAAATGAAAAATAACTATGAACACCCTTTCGAAAGAAAATTAAAAACAGAAAAAAGGAAAGAAAAAGAAGGAAACCGAAAAAGTCAGTAAGAACTGATAGAGAAAACAACCGAAAAAGCATAAAAAGGTAACCTTCTACTAGAAGATTATAAAAGCCAGGAAAGCCAGAATTAGGATTTTTCGAAAAGCCGAAAACAATGTTTCAGGCTAACGCTACTAATTGGGTCGGCCCAGTCGTTCCTGCCATTTGCTTCCCCAACGCCCGAATTTTTTTTACGTATGGGATTTTGTTACTTCAATTTTGAAAAGGTGTTGAATCCCCCGAATCATATGCTCAGCTCAGCCCAGCCCAGCCCAGCCCATGCTTTCTGATTCTGTATCTCACTCTTTCCCATCCTCTTCGCCGCCGTGGACCAATGTTCTATTTTGTGCATATTGTTCTCCCAGGTTTTCTTCTATTTTGTTTGTTATATGATACCCTGATCTTTAGAGGGAGCTGAAACTTAGCTAGAATGAGTTATGTTTCAAGCATCCTTCATGATGCAAAGGACTTAGAAAACTCTGTTTTTTACTTTGCCGGTCAAGTGATATTTAGTATGACCGAAACTACCATACCATTAACATACATATTAAGTTTTACTACATGAAGGTTGTTACTTTTGGATCATGCAAGATTAACCTGTTTTGAGACCCAATTGCCGCTCAACCACTCACTCATTTAGAAAGGTTACATCGTTCTGCAGTGTATTGGCATGATAAACGATTCATGAATAGCCCAGTCAACACACATATCCCATGCTTACAACATATTTATTTCGTAGGAAGAGCTAAAGAAGATTAGAGATGTGTCCAAGCCTTATATCTAGCCCCGCCTTAGGATGTCAAAAGTGAGTGTGATATGAATTCAAATGTAGTTACGTTGTAGCTTCGGTCCATCTAAGATATTGGAGGAAAAGGAAAACGTGATGGGAAAATTGTCAGCTAATATCATGGCCAGCTTGCTCCTTCCGGATCGATGGAGCAGAGGCGGAGAAAGTGCTGCTCTCGCGGGCTAGCACAGGAAGAATAGAGTAGAGTGTTTGCACTCACACGCACATGCAATCATGCATACGTGCAACTAGCTAGCTAGGAGATTTTATTATCTGGAGCCAAATGGCTTGCATAGAACAAAGAGAAAAGTCCACATTTCAACTTCCAACTAACCACTCAGTTTGATTTAGAACCCTTATCTTTAGAACCGGTTGAAAAAACAAGTACGGTCTCGGTTTGGACCAAGTCAACTGATTTTGACCAAAATCAATGCTAACTAGGGCTGACTGGGCATGCCAACTAGGGGTTGAACTGATATTTTTCTTGTAATTTTTTATCGGTCCGGCAAAAAAGATTGATAATTTCATAGAATGATCAACATATTAGTGTTCATTTTTTAGAATTTTTTGGGACACTTATTTTCAAAATTTTGACCAAATTTGGCTGAAAATGAAAAAACGACCCAAGAAAACAATCACCACCCACTTCATGCTTACCAGGTGTTTGACAAAATGTCGAGCCAGCAAGAGTTGTTCACCAGAGGCGTTCTTCGTGTCACTGTGCACCATGTGTAATACCTGGTCAGTGAGGAGACGTTGCAACAGGTGTTTACAGTCTCATGTTCTCTTGGTGACATCATTCAGAACTGTGAGGATGTGTATTTTTGCAGCCAAGTCTCGTGTTCTATTTTTATTTAAAAACTTGAGCAGTTTTAACGTGCTTCTTCTTACCCCCTCTTTTTCACATGAGAGGTAAGAGTATACAATAGTTTTGACCCGTTGATCTCACAAATTAGTGGTCTGATTAACTCTCACCTTCTTACCTCACATGTAAAAATAGGGGGTAAGAGGGAGCACATTAAAATTTGCCTACAAAATTTGTTTGACATATGGAGTAAATGCCTTTTTTTCCTCGGGCCATCATGATGTTATGACTGCTAGCCTCTTCCAAGAGAAGAAAACATTGAAGCGCAGAAACAATAAAATGTCCACAGGATCGCTCCATTGTCGGCTGTTGCACCTGTCCAACCCACTGTCGATCGGAACCGATAGGAGAGACCATCGATTGGGAGCGTCAAATCAAATTCAGATGCGGCGTTCAGTGCGTCAACTGGTGAAACTTGTGTCAGAGTTGTTGCGAGGGGCCATAGGGGATTGGTTTTCCTATCCGTTAGTTGCCGGACTAGGATATGCAAGTCTCTAGAGGAAGCCGAGGGACATGCCATGTTGGTTGGACTCTGGTCGCAGGCCTCGGTTCTCAATGGCAAGATTGTACTCCCTCTCTTCCGGTTTATAGGGCTCAAATCTGAAATCTCATCAACCAAGGTGAATTGTGAGTGGATGGCACTAGTTTTAACTAGCCAATGGAATATTTCCACATTTTGATTCCCAAAGCATCCTCTCTCTCATTGGACTTGCATGGTGCATGTAGAAAAAGATGCATGCATGACCACTAATTTCCTTTCTCTTATCTCTATGAATTAAATGTGGCGTGAGACTCAAAGCACTTTAACTCAATTAGCCTCTAATTGAGCCTAATATAATGGAAATCTGAAAATTTTGAGATAAGCCCTATAAACTGGAAAGGAGGGAGTATAAGAGACAGACAATTCATGGATTGCCAAGGAACTGGAGAAGAGGAAGTCAAATCGCTTGGACTGTTTTCAGATTATATGTGTGATCAAAGATGCTATGACTTTTTTTGAGCCGGGCTGCATCAAACACATACCCAGGGAATGCAATCAACTGGGACACAAGCTAGCCGCTACAGCACGGTAACAAGAAACAAGATGATTTTGTTTTGAGTGCGATCATCCCCGAGCAGTTAATTAAGAGCCCTTATGCTATCTGAATGTAACACCTATGTGTAACTATTTGGGTAGTCATTCTACAAAACTAGAATAAAATGACTGTTTATTTATTCAGTTGTACATCAACAGTCACTTATTATTAATAATTTCCCATTTTATGCATCACTTCCTTAAATGTTTTCTTCTAGGTTTCATTGCCATGATATGCTGGTCTCGAAAGGGGCCCAAAAACTTAAGTCGTATTAATTTCCGTTTCACGCAATTCTTTCGTGATGCAATGGTTTTGGAGAACTCCCTGTTTTTATTTGCCAATCAAGTAATGGTACTCCCTCCGTCACAGTTTAGAAGGCATAGTTAAATTTACGTGTATTTCCACAATAGACAAGGTTTAGGATGCATTGCATTTACTCCTAGTAGCTAATTAGTACTCCGATGTACTACTCCTATATGCATGCGTAGTGTGAATGCTATTTTTCAGCTCATCTCACAGCCAATCGATAACCACCTTGGTCCTAAAGAATTTCCAAACACGCCTTCTAAATCCTGACGGAGGAAGTAGGTATGACTAAAAATAGCGTAACATGCATAATGCGTTCTTCAAAGCTTGGTTATTTCGGATCATTCGGGATTAGCATGTTTGCAAAAGCTATTGTCGTTCCACCCCTCACTCATTTATGACATCCCCAATTCATTTGACGTGAGTTCCCTCCAACCACACACAATATTTCCCTGCACCTTGTTTTCCGCAAGACATGGGAAGCTAAACATGCAAGTAGAATGGTACGGTCACACCATTATGCAGTCCAGTCACATGCTAAAAATGGCATGATAACTGATTCCTGAATGATAAATCACATTCTCATGATATATTTGTTTCATAAGAAGATTAGAGATGCATACAAGTCCTATATATACTGCCCTTGGATGTTAGAGTGTAATATGAGTTCAGATTTTTTTTCCCTCTTTAGCTTCAGAACATCTAAAATATTGGACGAAAACAAAAACATAAATGTGAACGGGATCAAAGGGAAATTAGCTCTTGGGGGAACAGCCGTATGTGCGATAGCGAAAACGTCTTACCTCTTCTGGAGGAGACGGGTGCGTGTTATATAGGCAGGGGTGCACATCCCTGAACCAGTGCATACAATCTTGAGATTACAATCGTGTAGGGGAAGAAAGAGATAAGTTGGTTGAGAGGGATAAGAGAGAATCCTACCAACCTTATCTATCTCTATCTCTATCATACAAAATCGGTTTGAAGTACAAGATATGTTATGCTAACTCTGCCGCACCACACATCATGTGTTTGACAACCTCCCTTAATCACAACTTCATCAAGTTGAGATTATGCTTGAAGTCTTCAAAGCTTCGTATGGGCAAAGCCTTTGTGAACCGATCAGCAATTTGATCTCGAGAGTGTACAAAGCGAATGTCAAGCTGCTTCCTGGCAACTATCTCTCTGCCAAAGTGAAAATCAATTTCTATATGCTTTGTTGTAGCATGAAAGACCGGATTTGCAGAAAGATAGGTAGCACCAAGGTTGTCACACCACAGACATGGGACTTGAGTACTTTTCACACCAAGTTCCTTTAACATGGATTGAATCCATAAGACCTCAGCTGTGGCATTTGCTAAATCTTTGTATTCTACTTCTGTACTAGACCTGGAAACAGTAGCCTGCTTTCGTGCACACCATGATATCAAGTTAGGTCCAAAGAATACTCCGAAACCACTTGTTGAGCGCCTATCATCCACACATCCTACCCAATCAGAATCAAAGAATGCACTGACTGGAGTGGATGGTGATTTGCTGAAATTTAGACCAATACTCAAAGCGTTTTTAACATATCTGACTATACAGTTTTCAACAGGCAAATGAACAGTAGTGGGTGCATGGAGAAACTGGCATACTTTGTTTACAACAAATGAAATGCCTGGTCTTGTAAGAGTCAGATATTCAAGTGCACCTACCAAGCTTCCGTATTTTGTGCCATCCTCTTGGTTCAAGAGTGTGCCCTCTGTAAGAGATAGTTTTTCCGAACTAGATAATGGAGTAGGTGAGGGTTTACAACCTTGCTGACCAGCCTTTTTTACCAGATCGGCAGCATATTTTTCTTGGGAGAGATGAAGTCCATCCTTATGTTCCTTCAATTCAATTCCAAGAAATTAATGCAAGTCTCCAAGATCCTTTAGAGAAAAATCTGCACTCTAGTCCTTTAAGAGCCCTGTGATTGCTTCATTTGATGAGCTTGTCACACTGATCTCGTCAACCTATATGAGAACAAATATGCATGTATTGGACTTCTTGTAGATAAACAACGAGGTGTAAGATTTAGAGGGAACAAAACCAAGTTCTTGCATTTTGTGACAAACACGAGAGTACCATGCCCGTGGAGCTTGCTTTTGCCCATACAGTGCTTGTCAAGTTTGCATACATACGAGGGAGCAGATTTACTTTCAAACCTAGGAGGTTGTTTCATGTACACTTCCTCCTCAAGAACACCATGACGAAACGCGTTATGTACATCTAGTTTTCGAAGACTCGAGCCGCTGGAAACAACAATAGACAAGACATGACGAATGGTGGCAGCTTTGACAACTGGACTAAAAGTGTCTTCTTAATCTATGCCATATCGTTGTTTGAAACCTTTTGCAACAAGCCTAGCCTTATAATGGTCAATGGTTCCATCAGGTCGTCGTTTGATCCGGCACACCCACTTGCAATCAATAATATTTTTACCTTGCTGTGGAGGAACCAAATGCCATGTTTTATTTTTCTATAGTGCCATGTACTCCACGTTCATGGATTTCTTCCACTTTTCATCACGAAGTGCTTCTTCAAAGGTGTGGGGTTCACCTGTAGAGCAGATCATACCATATTTGGTTATGTGCTTATAGTTAACAGGTTGTATTACCCCTTGTTGAAGTCGTGTATGTCGTGTCACATGCACAGAAGATCCTGGATGTCCAGAACCTCCTGTTGCAGTGGATCCCGAGGCGAAATCAGAATCAGCAGCCAAATCTTCGTTAGCGCCCGAATCCACCTCGGCTGGATCTTCTGTGGGCAAAGACAGAGAGCCAGATGCTGTAGGCACCGTAGAAGATCCCGCCGGCTCATCATTGCTCCATGATGGCGGATCAGGCTCCCGTGCGCGTCGGATGAGTGGGGGCGCAGAGATCAGCGCCGGATCCCACGCCTGCGCCTGCCCCCATGCCTGATGGGCGAGGCGCGCCGCGCCGCTTGTAGACCACGGGTTGGTCCCGAACGTATGTGCCCAGATGAACAACGATAGGTTGCCGTGCAGCAGCCGACGATAGGCGCGTCATTGGGGACTTGCCGGGCCCAGCCGCTGTCGCCCGCGTTGATTGGCACGGTGATGGAGACGAGCCGGTTCTAGCCACTAATGCACACGTGGCATCTGTAGCATCCGTGCGGGTTTCTGGCGCATCATCCTGTGGTGCAGATCCCTGGGCGGATCGCCTGTCCTGATGTTGGACGGATCCCGAGGAGGATATGCCTCCTGTTTCGGGACACATGGAATATTGCCCAATTTGTCCCGAATGTTCATTGTTCTCCCGTGCATCATCTCCTGTATGTTCATCACAAATCTCATATATGTGATTAGTGGGGTTAGTCAACAATTGATCATCAAGATTATTTCCCCATTGGTTGATACTAGTGAGATGAGACGGTAAAAGAAGAATCTCTTTGCGAAGAAGAGCACCGGCATTAGGGTGGAGATCATCAAAGGGAAATTTAGTCTCATCGAACACCATATCATGAGAGATGTAAACACGGCCTGTGGAGACATCTAGGCATTTTACACCCTTATGTTGAGAACTATACCTTAGAAAAACACATTGTTTTGAGCGAAACATGAGTTTACGAGTGTTGTAGGGACGGAGATTGGGCCAACATGCACACCCCAAAACACGAAGTGATGTATAGTCGGGTTTAGTGTGAAGAAGTCTTTCTACGGAGTTTCATTGTTGATGACACAACTAGGAAGCATGTTGATAATATAAACGGCGGTAAGAAATGCCTCATCCCAAAATTTGAGGGGTATGGAAGCTCCAGCTAGAAGGGCTAGCCCAACTTCGACAATATGTCGGTGTTTGCATTCAACAGATCCATTTTGTTGATGAGCGTGAGGGCATGAGACATGATGGGAGATGCCGAGGGTTTGGAAAAAGGATTTTAATTTTTCATACTCCCCTCCCCAATCAGATTGGACTGTAATGATTTTGCAATCAAATTTGCGTTCAACAAGTGCTTGAAAGTTTTGAAAAACTTGAAACACATCGGATCTTTTCTTAAGAAGATAGATCCAGGAAAATTTACTAAAGTCATCAATAAAACTCACATAATATGTGTGTCTACCAACAGAACTAGGGGCAGGACCCCACACATCAGAAAAGATTAATTGAAGTGGATTGGTAGAAACACTAGTGGAAATAGGATAAGGCAATTGATGACTCTTACCACGTTGACATGAATCACAAATATTTTTAACATCACACTCACCAACATACGGGAGCTTATTTTTCCTAAGCAATCTTTCAACTAGGGAAAAAGAGGCATGTCCTAATCTATCGTGCCACCGTGTTGATGAAAGTTTGACAACACCATATGCTTGTTTATTGAATCTTCTATGTGCCCGAATCAATGGATAGAGGCCTCGAACGTATCTACCTCAAAAGAGAATTTTCTTTGTTGCCTGGTCCTTGATCAAAAAGAAAAAGGGATGAAACTCAAGGAAGACAAGATTATCAAGGGTAATTCTATGGACGAAAAGTAGATTCTTGTCGGCACCAGGGACATGAAGAATTTTCTTAAGATGAATTTTACGATGAGGGGTACTAAAATTTGAATGACCAGTGTGACGGATTTGCATACCTTCCCCACTAGCAGCATAGATCTGATCTTTGCCATGGTACTTTTCCTTCATAGTCACTTATTCAAGTTCATTAGTGATGTGGTTTGTGGCACGGCAATCAACATACCAATTTGTGTCAATGCCGTAGGAGCCATCTACAGTGGCAGCAACCTTGTCCGCTTCCTGGTCAGAGGCTTCATCTTCATCGTAGCGGTACCAACAGTCCTTCGCTGTATGCCCCGGCTTACCACAGATTTTGCAGCATGGGGAATCCGAGCGAGATCTGCTGGAGCCGCCGCCGTGACGATTCTTGTTGTTGCCGTTATGAGGATTGGAGGAGTTGCCGCCGTTGCCGCTGCTTCCTGACCTCCCCCTAGTGCGAGAAGATCCACGCCCACGAGAGAAGCCGCTGCGCACACAAGAGACGGCGTTGGCACATGACTTGAACCCACCGCACGAGCCGTGAAACTGAGCCACACGCTAGTCGAAGTTGTTGAGCATGGCTTAGAGTTCATCGATGGTGACGGGTGTGACGCGGGCGTCGAGGGCCCAGACCAGGGGCTGATAGTCCATGTCCAGCCCATGGAGGATGTACGAGATGAGATCGTCGTCCTGGATGGGTTTGCCAGCCACGGCGAGGTCATCAGTGAGGCCACGCATCGTGGCGAAGTAGGAGGCGACCGATTGGCCGCCCGTCTGCGCATTGATCAGCGCAGTTCGGATGTTATTCACCTGACTGAGTGACTGAGACGAGAACATGCCCGCCAGTGCCACCCTGAGCGCGCGCGCGCCGTGGTGATCGTGATCACCAAGACGAGCACCTCCTTGGAGAGGTTGTTGAGCAGGTAGCCAAGCACCTGCTGGTCCTCTGTGACACAGATGGGTTGGAGGGGGTTGGGCTCAAAGGTTTCCTTGCCGTCCTTGTCCTTGGTGACAAGGCGGCAGGCCGGCTCCGGTGAAGATCCGTCGACGTAGCCGACGCCGGCGCCCCTCAGTTGTGGCGTGATCTATGTCCGCCATGGCACGTAGTTCGTGCGGGAGAGTTTCTCTGTAACCTGGCCATTGAGGATTGGTTGAACGGCACCGGAGGAAGACATAGCTAGGCACTAGATGGGATGGGAGAGCTAGATGTTTTGGAGGAGATTGGCTCTGATTACCATGTGCGATGGCGAAAACGTCTTACCTCTTCTGGATGAAACGGGTGCGTGTTATATAGGCAGGGGTGCACATCCCTGAACCAGCGCATATAATCTTGAGATTACAATCGTGTAGAGGAAGAAAGAGATAAGTTGGTTGAGAGGGATAAGAGAGAATCCTACCAACCTAATCTATCTCTATCTCTATCATACAAAATCAGTTTGAAGTACAAGATATGTTATGCTAACTCTGCCGCACCATACATGATGTGTTTGACACCGTATACAATCAGTACAATCAGTACGCAAGCTACTTAGCTAGGATGAATTTTATGGTCATGTATCATGTTTGAATGAAGGTTGCACTGACACAACAAGTCCTCAACATCATCGAATCTGCCACGTTCTCCTCCACATGAGTTTGCATCCATGTCCCTCATCCGAGCTTGTCTTGTCACTGTTTTCATAATTGCATGGCGTGGGAGAAGGAGATAGAGAGTTGTACATGGCGAGAGAAAGGGTACTTCCACTCGAGGTTAAAAGTAGTTATGTTTAAACCTTCGATTTTCACTTTGTGGGGACTCTGATGTTTGACAGTTGCAGTTATGGTAGAATAGATATGCTTGAATTGCAACGCCCGACGCCCAGCTAATGCCCTGGACGAGCATCAGCTGTGACTTTGTTGGCAGCTTGACCAGTTTAATCATCTTCTCGCCCAAATCAGTTCTCCGCCGTCGAACAAGATTTCACTCCACCGCAACCGTCATGGCCGTAACTGCTGCTGTTGCCCCTGTGTCAGCGACAAGGAGCCAGTGAGTGTGATACGAATGTGGATATCCGACTTAAGTTTATCTAAAATATTGGAGGAAAACAAATACATGTATGCCCCATTGGCCAGTCCCTCCACGATTCTCAATATTAAGTTCTACAGAGTCAACCTGGAAATATATTTTTTTAGCATTTTTATGGTACCTTCTACTGCTAGGGAAAGGGAGCAGTATAGATCTAATCTCACCGTTAATTTTTTAGGGTAGTTTATACCTTAACTTTCACATTAAAACTCTTCTTTTGTATCTGTCATTGCTGTCGAGAGGAAACGCCGCCGCCGGGCAATCTCACCTCCGTCCGTTGCCCCAATCAGCCCAGCTCGACCTCACCCCGACGCGATGTCCCCCATATTGCATGCCCAACCGGTCGTCCAACTTCCCTCGGCAGCTCTTGCTGCTGCCTCCCTGTCGCTGCGTTAGCTTGCTCCATCCATCGAGCTTTCGCCATGCTCCTCTTGTAGACCTTCAGACATGACCTTGCGGTACGCTTCGAACGTCCGGTGCCTTGATATGGCTTACAAGTTCAGTTATCCATGCTTGGCTGTATGTAGTATGATTGCATCTTAGAAACTGAGTGATGTTAAAACTTTGTTCAGATGCTAGTTGTTGGTGCTAGGAAACAATCGAGCCATCGCTGAAATAGCCAACAGCTTTAACTAATATATCATAAACGAAACATGCAATTAGGATGGTCACATGACTCAAAAGACATGATAAACAGTTCTTGTGTGGCTTGCACAAGACATATCCCATGCTCACATTTTATTTATCTATTTCCTAGTAAGAGCTAACGAAGAAAAGACATGCATAGAAATCCTATATATACCCCACTCTCTTAGGATGTCAAAGTGAATGCGATATGTTTCTAGATTTTCTTCTCTCTTTATCCAGCTGCAGTCATTTAAAATATTGGAGGAAAACCAATATACATGTAACTTCCCCTGCCTAATCCATCTCCCAATGTTTGTGTTTCGTGGTACGAGTCCATCAGCCCCCCTACTACCTTTGTCGAGCCAGAGCTCATGTCTATCCCACCATACAACCTTGCAATGATGCTGGAGTCAGAGGTGACGGTCATGGCCATCCCCACGTTGACGGTCATGGCCATCCCCACGTTGACATGTCTATCCCACCATAGCGCTCTGTTGACATGTCGATGGTGGCCAGCAACGCCAAGGCGGTTTGCTTTGATCCCTCCAAGGGGTTGCCCAAGCTCCGTGTTGCTAGCTGTTCATGCAGTCGGCGTGTGCGAGACGTCGACCATCCTCACGACGGACTCCACTTGCAAGATGGTGTGAGAAAAGTCTGTTTCGCTCCGTTTCAGTGTTCATTTAATTGGCTTATAATTAATTAAATTAACCTGTGAGCTTAGTATTGTTCAGCCAGAACCTTAATTACCAAGACACTCAGTAGTTTCGAGTTGTAACGTGCAGGTTCAGGTTGCAAGTGAGTTTGGAAGTCAAATGCCTCGACGTATATTGTGTGAGATGGCACACACAATGTGTGGATCGTGGCGTGTTTAGCGTGAGTAGTACTTTGTTATGTGTGTTGCTTCTTCCTGATTGTCCAGCCCCCCTGTGTGTCCAGATTCCAGCACTGCGATCTAAGGCCTGAACGCACATCACATCATGGCCTAATCTCAGCTTTCCTATCTTGTTACACCTCGTGTCACTTTTGTTCTTCTTTTATCCTTTGAAAAAGGGTCACGTTAGTTCCTGAAGCTCTCTCATTTCATCCATGGATTGTCGATCTTGCTGACCTAAAAAACGTATTATAATAAATCAACGATCGTTGTCGATGTCTCGTATAGTCAAATCGGTCGCTGTATTCAGAAAAGTTGAAGCCACGTTCACGCTGAGTACATCGTGGTGTATCAACAATACAGTCACTGACCATACATTAGTTTGGAGACTGCACTTGTTCGACTCCATTTCATGACAGACCAAGAATAAAAGGTCCCTTCTCACACGCAATCCTGGTTCATAGTGATGGTTCGTCGGCAATGCCGGTTTCTGGGCAGATGGCTGCGGTGTGCCAAATAAACCTTTTGTGGGAGGAATTAATAGAGCCTCAACTTGTTGAGAAACTTTGATGTCGTCTGCAGTTTGGAACCCTGCGGAAGGATCTTGTGAGAGTAGACCTGCCCGATGGCTGCTGCTCTGCTCAGGGAATGACATGTGATTGCTTCTGCAGCTTTACTATACTGCAGTAGCTGTAGCCAGAGTTTTGGATTTCGTTTTATGATTTTTACGGGTCCAGGGACAAACGGGTGAAATTCGGCTTTTCAGAAATAGGGTTAGATGTAACTCGGTTGAGTTTTTATACTACATGAAATTTATATGTGGGCTGTGTTGGACTATGGGCTGCGCTGAGAATTTCAAAAAGTCCCAAAATTTTGGACCGGTTTGCATTGTTACCGGGCCTGGACGGGATGAGTGAAATTCAGACGAAATTCATTTTTTCAGACGAAATCCAAAACTCTGTTGTAGCTATCGATGGAGAATAGTTTGGGCCTGCGGTGTAGAGTGACTTCTTGTTGTGATTCGAGTCGAGCATCACTGAATCACATCCCACGCCAAGACGATCTGCTCCGAATTTGGTTTCCTGTCGCTCCTTTGGGTTGGTGTGTACAAGAGGGGTCAGCAGCACTTCAGTCATCATGTTCGCTGTACCCATTAGGTGTTGTAGATACTAGGCTAGAGGTGGTACTGCTTCAGCATGCAACTCATGTCAACGGCCATCACTATGACCAAGCCTACTATCAAACATGATGTCATCTATCCATCTCGTTAACATTTGTGAATATGGTTTCTAATCCCGAGACCAAGAAATTTAAGCATTTCACAAAGGCGCGACAAGCAGCCAGGAAGGACATTTTGATCGTGTTGCACGCTAGGTCTGAAATCGGTGGGGGTCCTTCTCGATCGTTTCTAGAACAACAAGGATGTCCTGGCAAATATAATGGCATGTTGTGTGACCCTACACAACATCATATCATCATCGACGATGAGAGAGATATTCCAAGCCCCATGGACCATGAAAACTGACGATGGCACCATGGACACCGAAGGGGCGGGTCGGAGTCATGGGGAACCGGGCACACCGAAGCCGCCGAGCAGGCTGGATGATGCCGGGGCGCCGCCGCCCACGCCAAGACTGGTGGTGGCCGCCGGATCAGATCGCCGGATCAGATCGCCAGATCGGGCCGCATGCACCACCACGGGAGCCGCTCTCGTTGCATGCGTCGCCAGATCGCGGCAATTCCACATCGAGGGTTGCGTCGGTGCTGCCAATCTCGGGAGATCTCGCGCTGCTGCCGGCACTTTCAAATGGTGAGGACGGCCCGCTCCGTTGGCAGATCAGTGTCTATAACGGGGAAGATGGAGATCAATACAATGGGATTCTCAACCTCGACCCAAGATCAAAATGGATGACGGTCAGGGATTTGGAGGATGACATTCTTGCCGGGCGAAACTTGCAGGCAAAGGAGAGGGTGATCGAAGGTTCATTTTTCATTATTGATATTTTCAAAGTTTGGATCGGATATCCTATTTTGCAGGCACAACCGAAGACGCGGGATTTGATCGAGTGCGTCGACTTAACATCGAGTCCAAAGATTAATCATCGAGTAGGGGGCAGGTCTTGGGTCCTCGCCGAGGACGATGACGAAGATGAACCGATGCACGAGGACTTGCTGGAATCGCCGTCTACTTCGTCTCGCATCACTTTGTCGGCGGAGTTGGACAGCGGCAAACATACGCGTGCTGTCCGATGGGATCACTGGGGCGCCCCACTGCGGTCGACGACTTTGCGGATCAAGTCGTGGAAGGGCCCTATCCCCAAGGTAAATTTGCTTCAACTTACTCTGTCAGATTTCATATTGCCGGATACATGGACGACAGTCGTATCACGGAAGGAAAAGAAATCTTGCATGGCGGCGCGATTGTCACCGCCGGCGGCCGCCAAGGGGATTCCGATCCGCGCGGTTCGCTCGGCGCGTTTGAATAAGCTGTTAGGCCAAGACGGGCCGGAAACAGCGACGACGACTATGGGCTCCACGGATGCTGGGTATGTGGCCCAGCAGGTGGCCCAAGTCGGTAGTCTCGGCTTTGATTGGCCTGATTCTGGACGTGCGTTCGAGGAGACACCTAAGCCATGTACGAGTTCTGATCGAGGAGAAGATATCGGACATGATCTCGTGATCACGTCGGTCACTATGGCTCAGAAACGCAGTCATCGACCATCTCCTGGTTTCCCGTCGCGTCCAGGGAGAGCGGCGCGGATTCTAGCGGCATCTTCGCTGCCACCGGCGGCATACATGGCTGGACGGGGCGACGGCGCTCAGCCACAAAATCCTCCTCCACCGCTGGCCGAGAACCGGCACGGCAAGCAACCTTCTGTCCATGCGCACGGCAGCGGTGGTGCGAACCAGCAGGGGCACCCTGATGCTGTTCCCACTCGCATCGGCGAGGGTAGACCGTGGGCGTTGGTGCCCGTCGTGCTGACGGTCCAGGCCATGGTGGCCTTGCCGGTGGGCGCGGCGGAGACGGGACTGGTCGCGGCGGAGCGGACGGCGGCTATCGGGGCTACCGTCCAAACTGGGACCAATGAAACGACGGCGGAGCGGGTGGCGGCCGCGGGCATTGGAACAAAGGAGAGGGTCGCGGGTTCGGTGTTAATCGGTGGCATCAGAACTGCTACCCTCCGGATGGTGACTTCGTCAAGGGGGCCTCGGGTCCTCACTATCGTCAGAGAGGAGGCCGCGGAGGGGGTGGACGTGGTTTCGGTCGCAACCTTTCTCCACGGCGACCGCGAATTCCGAAGGTTGTCCCTAAGTTGTCGGAGGTCACGCCGGCAACGACTGATGAGGGGGCGGCTACCGGGGTTACCGCTAACGCATCGACTTCGACTGTCACATTGCCAGAGGCAGCGGCGGTGGATGCCTCCATGTCATGTTGTGGTTCACCTTGACGTGAAGTAGGGGCTTCCACTTGAGTTGATGAAGTACTTTCCTTCACCTCCATGGGACGAATCTTGCCGATGGGCAAGTCTTGGATAGCTTCCGAAGGGTCCTTATCACCTACATCATTTGGCAATTGTTCAACTTGCGAACCATTAGATTCATCAAACTTCACATCTACCGTCTCTTTAACTTTTCGAGTGAAGTTGTTGTAGACACGGTAAGTGTGAGAGTTCGATCCGTAACCTAGTAGGAATCCTTCATGAGATTTAGGAGCAAATTTAGTACGACAATGCTTATCAAGAATGTAGCACTTTGAGCCGAATACCCGAAAGTATCCAACTTGGGGTTTGTTACCGGTGAGTAGCTCGTATGCCGTTTTACCGAGAAGCTTGCGCAAGTAAAGTCGGTTTGTGGCATGACATGCTGTTTCCACGGCTTCTGCCCAAAAGTGTCTTGGCGTCTTGTATTCGTCAAGCATCGTTCTTGCCATCTCAATGAGTGTCCGGTTCTTCCTCTCAACAACTCTATTTTGTTGAGGCGTGTACGTAGCCGAGAACTCATGTGAGACACCTTCTTCATCAAGGAAGGTATCCACATGGGTGTTCTTGAACTCCGATCCATTATCGCTCCGAACCTTCTTGATCTTCACTTCAAACTGATTTTGCGCTTTGCGAGCGAAGTTCTTGAAGATCTTTTGAACCTGCGACTTATCATCAAGAAAGAATACCGTCGTAAATCTGGAAAAATCATCAACTATAACTAGACCATAAGAATTTCCACCGAGACTCTTATAAGCATTGGGACCAAAAAGATCGATATGAAGTAACTCGAGTGGTCTCCTAGTAGTCATGATATTTTTAACGGGATGACTTCCACCTACTTGCTTTCCGGCTTGACAAGCACTACAAAGTCTATCTTTGTCAAAGATAACATCTTTAACACCAAGTATATGATCACCTTTGATGAGCTTGTCTAGATTACGCATGCCAACATGTCCTAGTCTTCTATGTCAAAGCCAACCTTTAGAAGATTTAGCAATTAAACAAGTGCGAGGTTTGGATCTCTTAGTGAAGTCAACAATGTATAGATCACCTCTACGGAAACGGGTACAGACCATTTTATGATTATCTTGACGAAACACTTGGCAATCTACTTTCGTGAATAGCACATTAAAACCAAAGTCGGCAAGTCTAGATACGGAAAGAAGATTGTAGCCAAGAGATTCAACAAGCATAACATTTTGAATAGAGCTATCATGGGATATGGCCACCTTACCAAGACCAAGTACCTTACTCTTGGAGTTGTCTCCAAACGTTACGTACCTTCGCGGTCCATGGTTTGGTGTGATCTCTTCAAACATTTCTCTATCTCCGGTCATATGATCGGTACATCCGCTATCGAGAATCCACTCTTTTCCTCCGGACATTTAATCCTTGAAGTTTGCCATGAGACTTAGATTCTTCATGATATTCTCATACTCGATGTCGAACAGCTCATCTTCATCATAGTAGCCATGTTCCACATTGTCATCATCAAGTGGGAAATCCTCGTCATAAAGAACAAGAGATTCGTTAGGATTGTGATCATGACAATGTTCAAGTTTATGAATGCGTAGGGCCTCTATAATGATATTGTTGATGGTTGTGACATCTCCTTTAGCACGCATGAGGTCTCTAAGCTCAAATAGACAATCATCAAACTTAGGATCACTAGGCGTCATTTTGTGGAAGGCAATAGTTTTATGAAGAATTTCATCAAGATTACTTAGTGAATAATTTGGATATCGTTTCTCCAAATCATTCCACAAAGTGTAAGCGCATACAAAATTCTTTATTTGATTAAGCACATTTCTAGGTAAAGCTCTAACAATAAGATTGACAATTCTAAGATTGCATAGCATATCAACTTCCTCTTTGTGTGTGGGATGCAAAGGGTCAATGGGAGGCACATAGGGGCTCTTAACAAATTTGCTCAATTGAAATTCATTAAACAGCTCAAGCATCAAAGTTTTCCATTGACTATAGTACTCTCCATCAAGAATAGGCACTTTACAACTCAAACTCCCTATACTAGACACATCCATCTTCCGCCTCGGTAATAAAACCGAAGCAATGGAGACCAATGCTCTGATATCAATTGAGGGATCACTCGAAGAGTGTCTAGAGGCACTAGTAGAATGTTGACCAGTAGTCCCGGTCGGGAAGGGCCTTTAGTACCGGTTCCCCAGCCGGTACAAAAGGGTCGGGACTAAAGGTCCAGACCTTTAGTACCGGTTGGACCACGGACCGGTACTAAAGGCCCACCACGTGGCTGCCTGCGTGGGCTGGTGGTGGAGGACCTTTAGTACCGGTTGGTGATACCAACCGGTACTAAGTGTTCTGTTTTTTTTTGTTTTCGCTTTTAATTAGGTTTTAGTTTTCCTCTCTATTTATTGTGTTTTCCATTCATTTCAAATTTATTTTACGGTGCTACATACTGTAAACATTAATTACACAAGTTGATGCATATATATATATGTAATATAATATACAATATCTCATACACAGTATATATACAAATGGAATTACACATCCATATATATTCTGGACTTATAACTTAAGGCCCAAAACCCGGCCGGGACTAGCTAGCTAGTGCTCCGGATGAAATCTCAGTTTTCTACTACTGATTTGCTGGCATTATTGAGGCGGCGGTAAGTAATAGTGCTCTCCGTTTACATCAATGACATGTTGAAGAAGAAATGCCGCAAATTCCTCTTGAAGTGCTACAAAGCGTTGCTCGGGTGAGAGCTTCGACATCATTTGCCAAACCTGGAGTTGTCTTTCACGTGCTCCTCTGCGACGTATACGGCCTTCGGTCTGGATGCGAATGTTCTCGCAGAGGAGGTATCCACATAAATTTGTCCCCTGTGGCTGCTTCGCGCACTTTGCAAAAGAATAGAAATCAATAAGATAATTAATAATCAAGCATGATAATGGTATTGAACCTAGAATTAAAGAGATGCGCGGACCTAGTAGTAATACTTAATTACCTGCATCTTTCTCCACTTTAGCTTCGGTTTCCATTGACGACCGTGATGGTTTTTTTCTATCATCTTTTTCCAAACACTACGCGGCAAAGAAAAAGAACGAAAGAGTTATTATAATTACTTTTGATATCAGGAAATAATGAAAGAAAGCGAGGTCGATAAAGATTGAAATTACCGTTCTATCATAAAATACAAGTCCACGTATGATTGTTCTAGTGTATCTAGTGAGTCGTACACTTGAACAAGTCCATCCGCGAGGATAATATTTAGGAGGATATCGTGGTCTATGCGCAGAAGTTTATATAATTAAGCAGGCATGCATATAACTCATCAACTACACTTGACACCGAGCTAGTAAGTAAAAATAGAATTTGTAGTATACAAGAGAGTAAACACTCACCCCATGTTGTAAGGAAATATTATAGTAGATTTGGTATTCATTAGTGCCTCTAGAAAATTTTCCAAGAGATCTTCTGTGTCCTTGGCATAATGTTTTACCACATGACCATTAACGGTATTTGGGTCGATGAACCCAATGTCATCGATTCCCTCTTGTTTCAATTCCCACATCTTCAATCTGCATAATAGCGTAGAAAAGAACATATATAGTGAGGATAAGCCAATGAACGATATCTTAGCTAGAGACTTAAATTATTAAAGATATAAATCACTTACAGACAATAGCAACTGATGAGAGTTTTGTCGATAGAGTCCATGTGGTATAACTGGAAAAGTTCTGAGAATTCAAGACATATGTCACATGCATTGACGTAATGCTCTTTCCTTACTTTGACCATGACCGCCGTCTCCCCTCGCTCTACTTCACGCAGGTACCAATCATGCAACCGTCGCATCGCAGTTGGTAGTTCCTTGTACTCCTCGGGTGTGACAAGTGGTTTTCCTTTGGCATATTGCATTGCGTACTCAGTTGCACCGTACCGGCGGAATTCCTCGGTGCCAAGGATTTGGCCAAGAGTGAGACCTGCGGCCTCTACTTCTTCGAGGTCGATTGGGTTGCCTTGCACGTCGACTGGTTGGATCGATTGCTTGCTTGGATTGGTACTCACCTTGAGCGGAGAGATCGATTGCTTGGATTGTTCTCCGAGCTGGGGAACTGTTTTCCCGGTAGTAGTACCACCTGTCGTTGATACCGTACTTCCCGACTTCTTCCTTGGGCTGGGCCGACTTCTCTGCTCACTTGCCTTCTGAATCTGTCGCTCATAGTGTGTCGGCATACGCTCGACATATGCCGGGGGTCGATCAATAAAGTGTTCCATAAAGTGCTCTTGGACTTCCTTGGGTATTACCTCCTTTGGCGTCACGGTCTTCTTTGCAAAAAAGGCTTTCAATTGGCGGTCGCATTCAATTTCGTTTTCCTCTGCTGTCATGTCGTAAGTCAGCTTCCTTTTGGCCGGAGGCTCGGGTTTCTTCTTTGCTTTCCTCCGAAGAGGACTGCTGGTGGCCTTCCTCTTTTGGGAGCCCTGCTGGCGGGACCGCTGCCGGGGTGGAGTCGGCTCACGCGGCGGAGATCGATATCGATGATATGGACTCGCGTCGGGCTCCGTCCCGAGGTTGGGAGGACTGCTGGCGAGGTGGGGAGGACTGCTGGCGAGGTGGGACGCCTCTCGAGGTGGGGAGGACTGCTGGCGAGGTGGGGAGGACTGCTGGCGCTGCGATGCCTCTGTCTGGGATCCCTCGCGCTGGACATCGATACTCGGAGGAGCCGGTGGCCTTAGCGCCGTTTGTGGAAAGACGATGCAGTCCTTACTCCATAGAATGAGACCACGGCCGGCTTCTTCCAGTGTGGACTCCCCCTCACCTCCAGGGATGTCAAGCAATAGTTCATCATATCCTGGCTCTATTGCGTCCACCGCGACACGAGCATACCCAGCTGGAACCGGATTGCAATGCCAGAGAACACCAGGTGTATTTGGTAAAGCATAGCCCGTCGCGACCCGCACGGGTATGTTCTTCATTTTCTGGATTAGCTCACAAGATGTCTTCTCGGTGATATCATCCACGGGGGTGTGACCCAGCGGTGCCCCCGTGGAACCCACGCTGCTTTTCGGCAGTGTAGATGGGACGGGTTCCCCTGCCTCCTGCTGCGGAGTTTCCCTTTGCTGGGTCAGTAACTGTATCTGCCTCTGCTACTGCTCGTACTTCTGTTCCAACTTTGAAAGTCGGTCTGCTTCCACCTTCTTTTTTCTCGAACGGCTTTTAAAACTGTCCTTCCATCCTGCAAACCGCTCGTACCACGGAACAACGCCCACGCCTCGTGTTCGTCCTCCGCATTCCCGAGGGCGAGTGTAAGCTCGTCGTTCTCTCTATCGGGGTGAAACCGTCCTTCTTGGGCAGCTTTTATTGCTTCAATCAACTCATCTGATGCATGCTTCAGACTGGCCAGTGCAATAATCTTCCCTGTTGCTGGGTCCAACTTTCCCCCATGCGCAAAAAACCAATTCCTGCACCTCTTGGGCCACTTGAAGGTTACTGGAGTGATCCCTTCAGCAAGCATCTTATTCTCTAATGCATCCCACTTAGGAATGGCTGACTTGTATCCACCTGTCCCTAGTTTATGGTGATACTTTTTTTTCTTCGCATTTATCTGATTCTTTGCCGACTTCTCCATAGCAGCTTCCGATGTCTTGTATTCGATAAATGCGTCATTGTGATTCCTTACATTGTCGTATATTCCTATGAATTTGGGCGCCTTCTGGCCTCTAGCGTTGTACTCGGTCCATAATCTTTTCTTCCAAGTCTGGAACGCGTCGGCCATCTTATGGAGAGCAAACTCCTTGACTTTGTTCCTTTGGCGCTCCGAGAGAGAATCTGGTAGGATGAAATGCTCCATGAGATCTCGCCAAAGGGCATCTTTAATTCTTGTATCGACATAATTCACTCCTGGTTTTGGGTTGTTTGGTTGAATCCATTCTTGCATTGTGATCGGGACTCCATCCCTAACAACCACTCCGCATTGACGCACAAATGTCTTGGCATTGGCATCAGCGTGAGTCGGTGCGCCATTAGGTTTGAAAGCATCAAGATTGAGCTTTACGTTGCCGTCCAATATTTTGGCACCGCCTCGTACCTTTCTACTAGATTGGCTCGATCCGGAGGGCTGATAATTAAAAGAAAAAAGATTTGTTAATATATATATATATATATATATATATAAATCAATTAATACACATGTAATGATCAACAGAGGCTAATATGTGTATATACCTCGCCGGACATTGTTAGTTGTTCCGGATTTTGGAACATAAGTTGTTCTTCCTCGGCCTCACATCCATCACCGTAATCGTTCAGATATTGTGAGCCGTCATCATCATGTGATTCACCCTGAAGGTCCGCTGGGTTTTCGGAGCAGCGTATCATGTCGAAGATGTCGTCTTCATGAGCTCTACCGGTATTGTCCATAGCTTAATAACTAATCCATAATAATATAGATAAAACAAATTAGTATTCAAATTAGCATGCATTCAAGAAGCAAAATAACTGATAGTTAATTAATAATGCATCATCGAATACATATATAGTAGTTCTTAGAAAAGATCTCATCTCATAATCTCGGATAATTGTTAATACATCGGCTAATCCATCGATCTAGCTAATACATCATAATAATACATATATAGTAGCTAATATATCGATCTAGCTAGAACCCTAGCGCCCGGCGGATATCGGGGTGGGCGGTGGACACCCAAAGAGAAGGAACCATCACAGGAACATAGCTCCAGTGAGATCCCTGAAGAATCTGCCAGGTATTGTCGGACCTGGCCTCCAAAGCTGCCATGTAGCGACGGACGTGCTCGTTCTCCTTGCTGACATGGTACTGTACCACCTCCGCGGGGGACTCAAGCCTCCGAATCGTCCGTGGCCCATGCGGCCGCCACCACAGAACCTCCGGGTCGACGACGGGCTAGCTCCTCACCAAGCTGGGCCGCCCGGAAGGCAGCACCTCCCAGTACCAGCTCGGCGGAGCCCAGTCCCTGACAGGGCCCCTCGGCTCAAGCAAGTGACCTCCTTCGGCGACTCGACGACGAGGATGCGGGATCGGCATCGTCGACGTCGAGAAGAAACACTTAATTATGAAAACAAATTAAATAAAACTTAGCAAAATTAACACTTAGCATCTAACAAATTAAATAACACTTAACAAATTAAATAACACTTAGCATCTAACAAAATTAACAAAATTAACACATACCCTAATAACCTAAGAACCTAACTAACTAACTAACTAAACTAACCTATCTAACTAAACTAACCTAACTAACTAAACTAACTAACTAACCAACTAAATAGGGGTGTTGTGTCGTGGTCGGGGTCGGGGTGTCGGGGGTGTCGTGTCGGGGTAGGGGTGCTGTGTCGTGGTCGGGGGTGCCGTGTCAGGGTGTCGGGGTGTCGTGTCGGGGTCGGGGTGCTGTGTCGTGGTCGGGGGTGCCGTGTCGGGGTGTCCGGGTGTCGTGTCGGGGTCGGGGTGTCGGGGGTGTCGTGTCGGGGTCGGGGTGCTGTGTCGTGGTCGGGGGTGCCGTGTCGGGGTGTCGTGTCGGGGTCGGGATGTCGGGGGGTGTCGTGTCGGGGTCGGGGTGTCGGGGGTGCCGTGTCGGGGTGTCCCCTCGATCCTCGACCCCCGACAATCTAAATAAACCTAAACAAAATCTAGCGGGCGGGCCTCCTCCTCCTCTCCTTCTTGTTCTTCTTCTTCTTCTTCTTCTTCTTCTTCTTCTCCTCCTCCTCTCCTCTTTTTTCTTCTTCTTCTTCTTCTTCTTCTTTTTTTCTTCTCCTCCTCTTCTTCTTCTCCTCCTCTCCTCTTTTTTTCTTCTTCTTCTTCTACTTCCTTTTTCTTCTCCTCCTCCTCTTCTTCATTTTCTTCTTCTTCTTCTTCTTCTTCTTCTTCTTATTTTTTCTTCTTTTCCTTTTTTCTTTTTCCTTTTTTTCCTTCAAGAACACATCGGTTTTCTCGACCCACTCTATTGTCACTTGATTCCGACGGATAAAACCATTCTTTATATATACAAACATCATCATATATATATTCATCATATATACAAACATCATCAAATTCATCTAAAAACATCATCAAATTCATCTAAAAACATCATCAAATTTAACTACAGAACATAAACATCATCATATATTCATCATATATACAAACATCATCAAATTCATCAAATTCATATATACAAACATCATCAAATTCATCTAAGGGGCCTCACCGACGGGTCCCCGACGTAGCAGGACGGGGCAGCGGGGCGACGGACTGCTGGGCGGCGCGGGACCGTGGCGGGGGGCGACGGCAGGTCGGGGACGGGCCAGGACGGGGCGGCGGAGGGCGTGGCGGGGCAGGGCCGGAGCGGGGGCGGCGGTCGGCGGGTCGGGGAGGGGCTGGGGAGGAACGAGGCGGCGGAGGGCGTCGCGGGGCGGGACCAGAGCGGTGGGGCGGGACTGGGGAGGGGCGGGGCTGGCCGGGGCGGGGGAGGCGAGGGGCGGGGGCGGCGGTGGTGGTGCGACGGCGGCGAGGGCGACGGCGAGGGCGCGGGGGCTAATTTCGGCAGCCTGGCGGCGCAAACTAAGCTCTCCCGGTGCGTGGCTCGGCCCGGGACTAAGGGCGTTCCTATTTATACCACGCACCCCTTTAGTACCGGTGCGAGCCACGCACCGGTACTAAAGGTCCTCCCCAAAAAATTCACGGGGCGGTGGACCTTTAGTACCGGTGCGTGGCTAGCACCGGTACTAAAGGTTTTTTAATTCAATATTCATTATTATTTTCAGGAAAACCCCTAAACTTTAAAAAATCATAGAAAAAAATCTATGACTCCAATGGACATAAATAATATATGAAAAAATATCAGAAAAATATGAAGAATCTGTTTATGGCATTTCCATGCTTGTTTGAACAACTTCAACTGTTGTATAAGACAATTTGATTAAATGGCATTTGAAATGTCATATCTCGAGTTTGAAAAGCAGTATAAATGAACTCTGAAAAGGTTGTAACTTGGCATGACATCATAATTTCACCCACATAGCAACTTCTAAAGAGTTGAGAGGGTTACGGCAAAAACTGGATGCACTTCGTGTACAAATTGGATAATCTCTTTCGAAATATATGAGTGTTTCGGACGAAATCTCATCTATTACAAAGGGATTTCATTTTTAATAACTTATTTGAACTCCATACTTTTTGTGTGTTCAATATGCACCATTCAAAGGCACATCATCAATTTTCAACCCTTTCTGACTTCATTTGATATTTTTCATGCATTTAATGATTTATTTTGAGCTAAATGACCCTGAATTTGAAAAGCACTACAAATGGACTCTGAAAAGGCTGTAACTTGGCATGACAACATAATTTCACCCACATAGCAACTTCTAAAGAGTTGAGAGGGTTACGGCAAAAACTGGATGCACTTCGTGTACAAATTGGACAATCTCTTTCGAAGTATGAGGGTTTCGGACGAAAACTCATCTATTACAAAGGGATTTCATTTTTATTAACTTATTTGAACTCCATACTTTTTGTGTGTTCAATATGCACCATTCAAAGGCACATCATCAATTTTCAACCCTTTCTGACTTCATTTGATATTTTTCATGCATTTAATGATTTATTTTGAGCTAAATGACCCTGAATTTGAAAAGCACTACAAATGGACTCTGAAAAGGCTGTAACTTGGCATGACATCATAATTTCACCCACATAGCAACTTCTAAAGAGTTGAGAGGGTTACGGCAAAAACTGGATGCACTTCGTGTACAAATTGGACAATCTCTTTCGAAGTATGAGGGTTTCGGACGAAAACTCATGTGTTACAAAGGGATTTCATTTTTTTGAACTTATTTGAACTCCAGACTTTTTGTGTGTTCAAAATGCACCATTGAAAGCCACATCATCAATTTTCAACCCTTTCTGAATTCATTTGGTATTTTTCATGCACTTACTGATTTTTTTGAGCTAAATGACCCTGAAATTGAAAAGCACTACAAATGGACTCTGAAAAGGTTGAAAGTTGGCATGGTATCATCATTTCACCCACATAGCATGTTATAAAAAGTTGAGAGGGTTACGGCAAAAACTGGATGCACTTCGTGTACAAAACGGACAATTGAGCATCATCCTTTCCCCTGCACAGCCCGTCGGTGGCTCATGAGTGCCCGCATATGAAATGCACCGTCGGACCGTATGCAGGGAATCCGAATGATTTGTATTCGGTCGATGAACTAAAGGATTTCTAGATAGATCAACAAAACACACGGTTTCCCCTGCATACAGCCCGACGGTGGCTCGTGAGTGCCCGCATATGAAATGCACCGTCGGACCGTATGCAGGGAATCCGAATGATTTGTATTCGGTCGATGAACTAAAGGATTTCTAGATAGATCAACAAAACACACGGTTTCCCCTGCATACAGCCCGACGGTGGCGCGTGAGTGCCCGCATATGAAATGCACCGTCAGACCGTATGCAGGGAATCCGAATGAGTACACACACTAAGTGTCGAACATGTCCGAGAGGTCGGTTATATATAGGGTCGTGTGCCTCTTTAGTCCCGGTTGCTAGCACGAACCGGGACTAGTTATAGTGCTGATCCAACAGCTCACAAGCGCTTGAAAGAAACACACGATCCGTGTGCTTCTTCCTGATTGGTACGACCTCGGTCCTGGGAGTGGCTAAAATTTAGTCCCACCTCGCCAAGCGAGAGGGACTCGCAGCGGTTTATAAGCCCTGAGTGCAGAGACGATGAAGCGAGAGGCGCAATGCTCACCTGCACGTTGCTTAGCTTGAGGCCTTGAGGAAATGGTGTAGAGTGCACGGAGCTATCTGCAGTTTCTCAAGGCCTGAAGCTAAGCAACGTGTAGGTGAGCATTGCGCCTCTCCATTTTTAATAACTTATTTTAACTCCGGACATCATAATTTGGCATGACATCATAATTTCACATAAGTTCACCCACCCACATCCCTGAATTGGTTACTGTTACACTTCGTGTACAAACTGGTTACTGTTACAAACTGTTACACTTCGTGTACAAACTGGTGGATGCACTTCGTGTACAAAATGTTACAAAGATACCATGCTAGAAAATGCATGCATGTCCTTCACATAGAAAGTGATGACGGTGAAGCCGGTCACATCCCAGAGTGGGATCTCGCGGTGTAAGACTTTTTCTGCGTGTTTGTCCCTTGCTTATGATTGCGCCGTAACCATGGAGAATCTTCATCATTTAACAGGATGCTTGGGTCAGTCTTCACTCTGAAGGGAAGGATTTCATGAAACTTTTCATAATCTTCTGACATGTCTGTCTTGTCCTCCACTCCCACAATGTTTCTTTTCCCTGAAAGAACTATGTGGCACTTTGGCTCATCGTATGATGTATTCGCTTGCTTATCTTTTTTTCTCCTCGGTTTGCTAGACATGTCCTTCACATAGAAAACCTGAGCCACATCATTGGCTAGTACGAATGAGTCGTCTGTGTATCCAAGATTGTTGAGATCCACTGTTGTCATTCCGTACTGTGGGTCTGCTAGCTGTACCCCGCCTCCAGTATATTTGACCCATTTGCACCGAAACAAAGGGACCTTAAGATCAGGTCCATAGTCAAGTTCCCATATCTCCTCTATGTAACCATAATATGTGTCTTGAAAGTTGGTTGCATCATAGCGGACACCACTGTTTTGGTTGGTGCTCTTTTTATCTTGGGCGATCGTGTAAAATGTATTCTCATTTATCTCGTACCCTTTGAAAGTCGTTACAGTCGAACTTGGTGTCTTGGCCAACCAGTACAGTTCATCTGGAACATCCTTGTCATTGATGAGCTTTGTTTGCAACCAACCGGCAAAAGTCTCCATGTGTTTACGTTCAATCCAGGGGTCAGACTGCTCCGGGTTCTTGGACCGTACAATATCCTTGTGTTCCTCCATATATGGAGTCACCAAGGTGGAATTTTGTAGAACCGTGTAGTGTGCTTGAGTGAAAGAATGCCGTCCATATTTATTGCTTCTTTCTTTCCTAATGTGCCTTTTCCACCCAGTCTCCCCTCATGCCGCGATTCAGGAAGACCAATCAGCTTAATGTCAGGAACAAAGTCAACACAAAACTCAATAACCTTCTCTGTTCCATATCCCTTGGCGATGCTTCCTTCTGACCTAGCACGGTTATGAACATATTTCTTTAAGACTCCCATGAACCTCTCGAAGGGGAACATATTGTGTAGAAATACAGGACCCAGAATGTTAATCTCTTCAACTAGGTGAACTAGAACGTGCGTCATAATATTGAAGAAGGATGGAGGGAACACCAACTCGAAACTGACAAGACATTGGACCAAGGCATTCTGTAACCTTGGTAGGATTTCTGGATCGATTACCTTCTGAGAAATTGCATTGAGGAATGCGCATAGCTTCACAATGGCTAATCGAACATTTTCCGTTAGAAGCCCCCTAAGTGCAACCGGAAGTAATTGCGTCATAATCACGTGGCAGTCATGAGACTTTAGATTTTGAAATTTTTTCTTTGCCATATTTATTATTCCCTTTATATTCGACGAGAAGCCAGACGGGACCTTGATACTGAGCAGGCATTCAAAAAAGATTTCCTTCTCTTCTTTCGTAAGAGCGTAGATGGCAGGACCTTGATACTGCTTTGGAGGCATGCCGTCTTTTTCGTTAATTCTTTGCTTGTCCTCCCGTGCCTCCGGTGTATCTTTTGTCTTTCCATACACGCCCAAGAAGCCTAGCAGGTTCACACAAAGATTCTTCGTCACGTGCATCACGTCGATTGCATTGCGGACCTCTAGGACTTTCCAATATTCAAGTTCCCAAAATATAGATTTCTTCTTCCACATGGGTGCGTGTCCATTGGCGTCATTCGGAACAGATTGTCCGCCAGGACCCTTTCCAAAGATTACCTGTAAATCCTTGACCATATCAAATATATATTCACCAGTACGGAGGCCAGGCTTCTTCCGGTTATCTGGCTCACCTTTGAAATGGTTGCCTGCCTTTCTTAAGATATGCTTGATCGGTAGAAATCGACGATGTCCCAGGTACACATTCTTCTTACATTTATCCAAATATATACTTTCAGTATCATCTAAACAGTGCGTGCATGCATTGTATCCCTTGTTTGTATGTCCTGAAAGGTTACTAAGAGCAGGCCAATCATTGATGGTTACAAACAGCAACGCTCGTAGGTCAATTTCCTTCTGGGTGTGCGCATCCCACACACGTACACCTGGTTTTTTCCACAACTGTAGAAGTTCATCAACTAGTGGCCTTAGGTACACATCAATGTCGTTGCCGGGTTGCTTAGGGCCTTGGATGAGCACTGGCATCATAATGAACTTCCGCTTCATGCACAACCAATGAGGAAGGTTGTAGATACATAGAGTCACGGGCCAGGTGCTGTGACTGGAGCTCTGCTCCCCAAAAGGATTCATGCCATCTGTACTAAGACCAAACCATAAGTTCGTTGCGTCAGCTGCAAAGTCCTCGAACTCCCTCTCAATTTTTCTCCACTGCGACCCATCAGCGGGTGCTCTCAACATCTCGTCTTTCTTACGTTCTTCTTTGTGCCATCGCAACAACTTGGCATGCTCTTTGTTTTGGAACAAACGTTTCAATCGTGGTACTATAGGAGCATACCACATCACCTTGGTAGGAACCCTCTTCCTGTGGCATTCGCCCTCCACATCACCAGGGTCATCGCGGGGGATCTTATAGCGCAGTGCACCGCATACCGGGCATGCATCCAAATTCTCGTACTCCTCACCGCGATAGAGGATGCAGTCATTAGGGCATGCACGTATCTTCTGCACCTCTAATCCTAGAGGGCAAACAACCTTCTTTGCTTCGTACGTACTTTCAGGCAATTCGTTATCCTTTGGAAGCATCTTCTTTATCATTATCAGCAATTCTTGAAATCCCTTGTCAGTTACACCATTCTTCGCCTTCCATTGCAGCAATTCCAGCGTGGTACCCAGCTTTTTCTGGTCATCTTCACAATTTGGATACAATAATTTCTTGTGATCCTCTAACATGCGTTTCAACTTCAACCTCTCCTTGTCACTTTCGCAGTTTCTCTTTGCATCAGCAATGACCCGACCCAAATCATCAGCGGGCTCATCTGATGCATCTTCTTCAGCTTCCCCCATTGATGCCTCTTCTTCAGCTTCCCCCATTGTTGTATCGGCGAAAGGATAGTTGTCATCATCCTCTTCTTCTTCATTGTCTTCCATTATAACCCCTCTTTCTCCGTGCTTGGTCCAAACATTATAGTGTGGCATGAAACCCTTCTCAAGCAGGTGGACGTGAAGGGTTTTTGAGTTAGAGTAATTCCTATACTTCTTACAGTCAAGACATGGACAACACATGAAACCATTCTGCTTGTTTGCCTCAGCCACACGAAGAAAATCATGCATGCCATTAAGAAACCCTGGACTTAGTCGGTCATCGTACATCCATTGCCGGCTCATGTTCACTATACAACATCGAAGTGACCAAATTAATACAACTTCATCATCACATTACAACCAAAAGTAGAGCTAGCAGTGACCAAATGTTATTACTGCAAATAATAGATACTTATAGTTCATACATACATCTCATAAAACAACATACAACTATCTAAAACATGTAAATGCAACAACAAATGCGATCATAATCGCAACTAAAGTAACAATTGAGCCAACGGCATAATGATACCAAGCCTCTTTATCAATGGCATATTTTCTAATCTTTCTAAGCTTCAAGCGCATTCCAACCATCTTGTTCTTGTGATCATCGACGATATCGGCAACATGCAACTCCAATCCCATCTTCTCATCTTCAGTTCTTTTCAATTTTTCTTTTAAATGATCAATTTCTTTTTCAGCTTGTGTTAATTTCTCGAGCAGAATTGCATAGTCGGTTGGAATTTCTGGTTCAACTACTTCCTATAGATAAAAACATCTACGTCAATTTGGTGGCATAATTAATTGTCATAGACATTAGATGATGTGTGAAATAGTTATAAAAGATAACGACATACCACATCTGAATCATAGACTGGACGAGGGCCGACGTGGGCTGATACCATAACCATGACACTATAGAATAACTAACAATAATACAAGTAAGTAAATCGTACACGCAGCTATCTAAATCATACAAGTAATTTTTTTAACAAAAAGGTTTTAAGAAGAACAAGAGGCTCACCAAGGTGGCCGGTGCCGCGACGAGACGGTGCGGACGATCGACGGTGGTTAGGACGGGGATGGGAAGGCACCAAATAAACCACACCTACACATATGCAACCTAACAAGTTAATTTGAGCTCAAATTGCATATAAATCAAATAAACTCCCACATAATGACCACTCCTCCAAAACCTAGCTAAAACCCACAAATCACATATCTTTGAGCATACCACAAGCTAATCTAGCAATGAGAGATGAAGGAGCAAAGTTGCTAACCTTTATGAACACTTGGATAGATGGGGTGCCTTTAAATCTTGACAAATCCTTGGCAAAATGGAGGATGAGCTTCGAGCAAGAAGAAGAACAGGGGAGAAAACAGAGAAATGAGAGCCCCTTCGATATGGCTGCGGACGAAGCGTATATGTAGGAAGTCTTTAGTACCGGCTGGTGACAGCAACCGGTACTAAAGGTTTCCCTTTAGTACCGGTTGGTGTCACCAGCCGGTACTAAAGGTACAAGCGGGGCCCAAGTCTGACCAACAGCCTGCCACGCCCCCTTTAGTACCGGCTCGTGACACGAACCGGTACTAAAGATCGCTCACAAGCCGGTACTAAAGGTCGCCCTGCTCCTAGCCGTTGGAGCCGGCACGAACCAGGACTAATACCATCTTTAGTACCGGCTCGTGACCAGACCGGGACTAATGCTCGGGGCGAAAGGTCTGTTTTCTACGAGTGAGGGGGGGGGGTGAATAGACTACAAGCAGGAATTAAAAAACCTAACCTTTTCGCAAGTTAATTGGTTGGCAGATTTTAGCATTTCATGGCAAGATAGCAAGTCAAGCACACCCTACACATGCATGTCTACGAGTATAGCAGCGGAAAGTAAAGACATTGCACATGAAGTAAAGAGTTGAGATAAGTAGATCAAACGCAATAGGAGACGCAAGGATTTTTCCCGTGGTTCCGATAGGTGGTGCTATCGTACGTCCACGTTTATGGAGTCTTCAACCCACGGAGGGTAACGGTCGCGAGAGTCCACGGAGGGCTCCACCCATAAGGGTCCACGAAGTAGCAACCTTGACTATTCCATAACGGCTTCCGTCCACGAAGGACTAGCCTCACTATGGGTAGATCTTCACGAAGTAGGCGATCTCCTTGCCCGTACAAACTTCTTGGTTCACTCCACAACACGAAGTAGGAGGCTCCCAAGCAACACCTAACCAATCTAGGAGGCACCACCCTCCAAAAGGTAATAGGCTCGGTAATGTCGATGAACTCCTTGCTCTTGTGCTTCAAGATGACAGACTCCTCAACACACAATCACTCTCTCACAGATTTGGCTTGGTGGAAGAGATGGGATTGGTGGAAAGCAACTTGGGGAGGCTAGAAATAAAGATCCATATGGTTGGAGTGGAAGATCTTGACCTCAACACAAGAATAGGTGGTTCTCTCTTAGAAAACTGGATGGGGCAAGTATGGAATAGTTCTGAGTGCTTCTCTTTCGAGTAGGTGGTGGTGGAGGGGTATATATAGGCATCTCCAAAAATCCAACCGTTACACACAAAATGACCAACTTGGTGACACCGATGTGTTAATCTCGGTGGTACCGAAGTGACCAAAAGGTGGCAACTTTTGAATCTCGGTGAGACCGATATAGGAAACTCGGTTGCACCGATAAGGTGACCAACGGTCAGATTGACATTCTCGGTGACGCCGATCCAACAATCTCGGTGGTACCGATATTGTGAATTTGCGTAACAGAAAGTTGGCAACCTAAACTCGGTGGCACCGGTATGGAATCGGTTGCACCGAAGTGGCTAGGGTTTGGCTGAGTCTGTCTGAGGTTGAGAATCGGTGGCTCCGAGATGGAAATGCTGGTTGCACCGATTTTGAGTATATGGCTTTGGACAGACTTTGGTGGGAGAACTTGTGGGTGTTTTTGGTGACTATCACTTGTGCACGTATGATCATTTTGTTCACCAACAAAACCTTACCCCCTTTTAATAGTATTGGCTTTCCTATGGACTCAAAGTGATTTCTCACAAATGTAAAATGTAGAGTCCTCTTCCTTGAAGCTTTGCCAACCTATTTCCTTGCATCTTGGGGTATCTCCACACAGTCTTTTGCCAACCCTTTTCTCCATGGACTTGTATCTGAAATACACTAGGTAGAAGTATTAGTCCAAGAGACAATGTATGTTGTCATGAATTATCAAAACCATGAAGGGAGCATGTTGTGCTTTCAGATAGCGGCACCGAGGACTACTCATTGGGTGAAACCACCAGAGGATAAAGTGAAGATAATTGTCGATGCAGCTGTATCAAGGCATGACACTTTTGGTGCAGTTGGAGCTTTATGCAGGAATTCATCGGAACGTTTCTAGGGGCGTCGGCAGTGGTCTTTAAGGATATTCGGGACCCTCCAACTCTGGAGGCTCTCGCCATTAGGGAGGCTCAGGCCCTTGGGGAGGACCTCTACGTGCAACAAGTGCTAATTGCTTCAGACTGCAAAGTGGCCGTCGACTCAATCAAGGATGGAAGTATGGCAAATTATGGAGCAATAATTAAGGAGATAGTAGCTAGGGCTAGTAGTTTTCCTTCTTGTGTTTTTAGCCATGAGTATAGAACCTCAACTGTGGAGGCTCATAATCTCGCAAAGTTTGCTTTATCATTAGGGTTTGGTCGCCATGTGTGGTTAGGCCAACCCGGAGATCTTTTCTTCGTCCCTGTAAACATTGTAACGTAGTAATAAAGCTTTGTGAGATCCTCAAAAAAAAAAGTTGTAGCCGTCTGATTGAGCTTCTCGCACGCGTTCGTCTTCCTCCCGATGCAAAATATGTTGTAGCGCCTCGTCGCCCCTTTCTCCCCCTGCCCCCCTGGCCTCCTCCTCGTCGCCCCTTTCTCCCCCTTTCTCCTACACGACTGCGAAGCAATCAATCCGACGCTGGCTCGCCGGCGTCGTCGCCGCTCACCGGCTTGGTGATTGTCTCGCTGGTGCCCCGTGTGGTTCTGCCCTCCTATGCAACAAAATGTGCTGTTGGTTCCAGCAAATTAACTCACAGGTCATAGCATCGTCATTGTTTCTTCATTGTAACCGATTGTAGCAACTGCGACTGTCGGCCGCAGCTCACCATGGCCGCTTGTAGCTTCCACCGACGCCGGTTATAGCTTGCACTAACGCCTGTTGTAGCAAAAAACACATTGTTGCAGGGGTCGGGTCCGCATCATCATCATGAAAACAGTTGTGGCATTAGTCGACGAGCCACACCCGTTTGTAGCTCCGGTGTACGTGGTTGTAGCATCTCCCTTAACTCATTGTAGCTCCTGCGACACACGATTGTAGCACGGCGGCGCCCGAGTAAATCTCTGGCGAACTCGGGTTGCAACTCCGACGAACGTGGATGTAGCTTTTTTGGTGAACAATTGTAGCATTTGTCGACACACCTTGCTGGTTGTATAGCTCCATATTTTACTTCCGTACGGTATAAATTTTGGGAGCGCCTGGAACTCATTTGAATGAGAAACAAAATGGTCTCATTTAGATGACATGGCAGCTGACGTCCAACAAACAAACCTGCCCGATCCCCCTCCCAGATCGAACTAAACCTTCTTTTTCTCCCCCCCCATAAAAAACACAAAACAAGCCCAATTGTTAGTTCCCTTTTGTTTGTCTTGTGGTTTGTTTGTCCTGGGTTGTGGGCCTTTTGGGGTTGTTGGTCCTGATCTTATTTTCCATTTTCTTCGCATTTTTCATTATTTTTTCCATTTGTTTCTTTGTTTTTTATTTTATTTTTTTCTTTGGTTTGTTTGTTTTTCCGGTTTGGGTTCTATTTTTTATGTTCTTTGTTTCTTTTGGTTTCATTCTATAATTTTCATATATGTCAACAACATTTTTTAATACCCGTTTAACATTCTTACAATAAATATTTAACATTTTTTAATACATGGTCAACATTTTTTATATACACATTTAAAATTTTCCAATTGCTTGATTAAACAGTATTGAAATATTTGTTCAACATTTTTCAAACACTTCATGAACATTTTGCGGTTGCGGTTGGGTATGCTGGGTTGCAGTTGCGGCCGTGCATGTCGGGTCGGTTGCAACTAGTACAAAGAAAAGGGAAAAATAGAAAAATAGAAAGGAGGCCCATCCATCACCCGCTCGGTTGCGGTCGCACCTTACGTCATGCGGTTGCGGTTGGGCGTGCTGGGTTGCAGTTGCGGCCGTTTCGGGTCGGTTGCAACTATTACAAAGAAAAAGGAAAAGGCTAAAAAAAGACAGAAAGGAGGCCCCTCCATCACCCCCTCAGTTTTTGCTCGCCCGTTACATCATTCAGTTGCGGTTTCGTATGCAGGGTTGCAGCTGCGGCCATGTCGGGTCGGTTGCAACTAGTACAAAGAAAAAAGGAAAAATATAAAAAGGGAAAGGAGGCCCATCCATCACCCACTCAGTTGCGGTCGCACCTTACGTTATGATGTTGCAGTTGGGTATGCTGGGTTGCAGTTGCGGCCGTGTCAGGTCGGTTGCAACTATTACAAAGAAACAGGAAAAGGCTAAAAAGGAGAGAAAGGAGGCCCATCCATCACCCGCTCGGTTGCAGTCGCACCTTACGTCATGCGGTTGCGGTTGGGTGTGCTGGGTTGCAGTTGCGGCCGTGTCGAGTCGGTTGCAACTACTACAAAGAAAAAGGAAAAGGCAGAAAGGAGGCCCATCCATCACCCCTCCCCCCGGGTTTGTGGTCGCGCGTTACATCATTCGGTTGCGGTTGGGTATGCTGGGTTGCAGTTGCGCCCATGTCGGGTCGGTTGCAACTAGTACAAAGAAGAAGTTAAAAAATAAAAAGAGAAAGGAGGACCATCCATCACTCGCTCGGTTGCGGTCGCACCTTATGTCATGCGGTTGCAGTTGGGTTTGCTGGGTTGCAATTGCGGCCGTGTCGGGTCGGTTGCAACTAGTACAAAGAAAAAGGAAAAATATAAAAAGAGAAAGGAGGCCCCTCCATCACCCGCTCGGTTGCGGTCACACCTTAGATCGTGCGGTTGCGGTTGGGCGTGCTGGGTTGTAGTTGCGGCCGTTTCGGGTCGGTTGCAACCATTACAAAGAAAAAGGAAAAGGCTAAAAAACTACTGAAAGGAGGCCCCTCCATCACCTCCCCCCCCAGTTTTTGGTCACGTGTTACATCATTCAGTTGCGGTTGGGTATGCAGGGTTGCAGCTGCGGCCATGTCGGGTCGGTTGCAACTAGTACAAAGATAAAAGGAAAAATATAAAAAGAGAAAGTAGGCCCATCCATCACCCACTCAGTTGCGGTCACACCTTACGTCATGCTGTTGCGGTTGGGTATGCTGGGTTGCAGTTGCGGCCGTGTCGAGTCGTTTGCAACTACTACAAAGAAAAAGGAAAAGGCAGAAAGGAGGCCCATCCATCACCCCTCCCCCTGGGTTTGTGGTCGCGCGTTACATCATTCGGTTGCGGTTGGGTATGCTGGGTTGCAGTTGCGCCCATGTCGGGTCGGTTGCAACTAGTACAAAGAAAAAGTTAAAAAATAAAAAGAGAAAGGAGGACCATCCATCACTCGCTCAGTTGCGGTCGCACCTTATGTCATGCGGTTGCAGTTGGGTTTGCTGGGTTGCAATTGCGGCCGTGTCGGGTCGGTTGCAACTAGTACAAAGAAAAAGGAAAAATATAAAAAGAGAAAGGAGGCCCCTCCATCACCCGCTCGGTTGCGATCACACCTTAGATCGTGCGGTTGCGGTTGGGCGTGCTGGGTTGTAGTTGCGGCCGTTTCGGGTCGGTTGCAACCATTACAAAGAAAAAGGAAAAGGCTAAAAAAATACTGAAAGGAGGCCCCTCCATCACCCCCCCCCCCAGTTTTTGGTCACGTGTTACATCATTCAGTTGCGGTTGGGTATGCAGGGTTGCAGCTGCGGCCATGTCGGGTCGGTTGCAACTAGTACAAAGATAAAAGGAAAAATATAAAAAGAAAAAGGAGGCCCATCCATCACCCACTCAGTTGCGGTCGCACCTTACGTCATGTTGTTGCGGTTGGGTATGCTGGGTTGCAGTTGCGGCCGTGTCAGGTCGGTTGCAACTATTACAAAGAAATAGGAAAAGGCTAAAAAAGAGAGAAAGGAGGCCCATCCATCACCCGCTCGGTTGCAGTCGCACCTTACGTCATGCGGTTGTGGTTGGGTGTGCTGGGTTGCACTTGCGGCCGTGTCGAGTCGGTTGCAACTACTACAAAGAAAAAGGAAAAGGCAGAAAGGAGGCTCATCCATCATTCCTCCCCCCCCCCCCCCGGTTTGTGGTCACGCGTTACATCATTCGGTTGCGGTTGGGTATGCTGGGTTGCAGTTGCGCCCATGTCGGGTCGGTTGCAACTAGTACAAAGAAAAAGGAAAACAAATAAAAAGAGAAAGGAGGACCATCCATCACTCGCTCGGTTGCGATCGCACCTTATGTCATGCGGTTGCAGTTGGGTGTGCTGGGTTGCAGTTGCGGTCGTGTCGGGTCGGTTGCAACTAGTACAAAGAAAAAGGAAAAATATAAAAAGAGAAAGGAGGCCCCTCCATCACCCACTCGGTTGCGGTCACACCTTACATCGTGCGGTTGCGGTTGGGTGTGCTGGGTTGTAGCTGCGGCTTTGTCAAGTCGGTTGCAACTACTCCAAACAAAGGAAAAAAAATAAAAAAAGAAACGAGGCCCCTCCATCACCCCCCAGTTGCGGTCGCGCCTTACGTCATGCTGTTGCGGTTGGGTGTTATAGGTTGCAGTTGCGGCCGTGTCGGGTCGGTTGCAACTAGTACAAAGAAAAAAGGAAAAAAGTTAAAAAAAGAGAAAGGAGGATCTCCATCACCCCCCGGTTTGTGGGCGTGCCTTACGTTATGCAATTGCAGTTTGATGTACTGGGTTACAGTTGCGGCCGTGTCGGATCGGTTGCAACTAGTACAAAGAAAAAGTAAAAAAATAAAAAGACAAAGGAGAACCCTCCATCACCCACCGGTTTGCACTTTATGCGATTGCGTTTTGGATGCGATGAGTTGCTGTTGCGCCCCCGTTAGGGCGGTTGCAACTACAAAAAAAGTGAGACAAAAACTACGCCGGCGCCAACAACACTCTCCTTCAAAAATCCCGATTGCGGTTCGATTTGGGGCGGTTGTATGTACAAAAGAATAACTAATAAGAAAAATGAAACGATTTCATCGACGCGGACAAAATCCTCCCCCCATCACCTCAGCTATAGATTTTGGCAAAAGCGCAAGTTGCAAAAAAAAAATGCGGGGAGAGGGGTGTGAAGAAAAAAAAAGGTTCTACCTGAAAATACACGTACTGCCAAATAATACACCTAAAGAAAGCTTGCCAAAAAAGAAAAATGATAAAAATCGACTAAACAATTTGACAATAACATGCTTCTGCCATCACTTGCCATTGCATAAGAAAAACACATGGGGCTGTGAGGGGACACGAAAAGAAGGTTCTGTTGGGAAAAGTACATGCAAAACAGAAGTACACAAACATTCTAGTGCTTGCTGTACTGAAGAATTGACATTTTGAAATGGTACTTTTAGAATTTCAACATAAACTACATTCACCCCATTCTCTAAAATTCCAGTTCACACACTGCAATCCCTTCATCAGAAAAAAAACATAGTTCGTGCTCACTCAATCTAAAAACTCTAGAAAATACATTCAATTCAGTATAGCCACTTCTGAAACTCTGAAAAAAGCAATCCAATTCAGGCTCACCATCATGCACAAAAAAAAATGTGAATGCAGGCACATGTAACACCGCACTAAGAATACTTCTTACTACCCTTAGAGAACCCTTCAGCACGTACAAACAAACACAAAAGAATCTGTGCCTGCAATACACATCCACCTTCATCCCAGGAATAACACACAGCAAAAGGGAAACATGATTTGAGAAATATAAAACCTGAACTAGATTGAATCCTACACTACTCCACATACATTTCTCCTATTTGGGTGGGTGAATCTCCAAAAAATACTAGCATTCCTATGGATCTGGCAAGAAAAAGAAAAAGAACGGCTCAAACCCTAGAACATGAATCTCTACAATAAAGAACAAAAGAAAAAGAGGAGAGAAGTACACCACAGGCAGATACATTGCTTTGAAGCCAGTAGCCGCCACCGTCGCCGATCTCCCAGCACAAGTAGCCGCCGCCGTCGCCTATCTCCCGCACCGGGCTATCCCCTTGACTCAGACGCAAGCGAAAATGAAACGACAAAAAGAACGGGCTGGTGCGAGCCGCGGGAGGGGGGGGGGGGGGGGGGGGGATGGGCCGCGCATCCCACTTATGCATCTCTCCACCTGGACAAAACACGAATCGCGGCGCGTCCAGATCCAACGGTTGGAAAACTGAATGAGACCAATTTATTTCTCATTCGAATGAGTTTTAGCAAAACCGATAAATTTTTATGTTACATTAGTTTGTACGTGTTTATTCTGACGCCATTTGTGATATGTGCAGTGATGGCACTTAAACCAAAGACATGGAAGGAGATACCAAGTCTAGTCCGTGAGCGGAGGAAGGCCGCTCGAGAAGCCAGGAAGCGCCAACAATCCACCATGCAAGAGTAAACAGGTCGGAAACCACATAGAAAGGGCGTGGATTTTGATTGCTCTGAAAAATGTACAAGATTATGTCATGACTGTGATCAATCGGCTTTGTTGAGCTTTGGCCTCTACCTTGTTGAGATATTTGTAATGCGAATCAAACGGATTTCCCCGGTTCAGTAGAAGTTAGGATAATATACTCACATGTGTGTCTGTCAGCTATCTATGTATCCTTCTGTTTTTGCTTTGCTTAGTTAACTGAGAAGACACTGGCCTTCAACTTGTTCAATAAACTTTTTCAACTGTGGCTTTATCTGTGGATTTTCTTGGATGATAGGCCTAATCCCTGATTGTCACTCTGCTCTGCTCTGCTAGGGGAATGGCCTGTGATTGCTTCTACAACTGAACTGTTGGGGCCTGCGGTGTAGGGCGACTACTGCTTGGCGTCGACTCGAGCATCTCTGAATCAACATCCTAGGCCGAGACGATCTCATCTTGATCTGGTTTGCTGCTGTCCAGCCAAGCGGGGAAAACAGGGAAGAAACAACGTAGAAAGGGCATGGTAGTTTATTTTATTTTGCTTCAGAAATTGTACCAATTTATGTCATGATTGTTATCCTCTCCGTTAAACTTTGACCTTTATCTTGTTCAAGATTCAGATACTTGCCAGGTTTAGTAGAAGCTGGGGTATGGGATGGATGTCATCATCTCTGGATTATGCAGATATATATAATATACAGTTACGCAGCAGTTTCATCGTCTGTATGAGAGGCATTTCTCATTCGTATGTAAGATGGTTAAGCAGCAGCAGCAGCAGGTGTCCATTTCAGGCCAGCACTTGTTGAATGCGATGGCCCTGTATGAGCAGTTGAGAAACTTCTCAAGATCGACAGTTGAATTACTCTGCTCTGCTGCAAACTGTATGTTTGCCTACAGAGGAATGACTTTCAGTTTCAGAATTTGTGAGCTACTACTCCTATGTAGTATCTAGTTTCAGCATCGTTTATTTAGTTGAGAAGACATTGACTATTGACCCTCTTAACGTGTTCAGAACACGTGCTATTTGATAAACTTTGCTGTCTGTGATAGCTTCTGCACCGCCGTCGCCCTCATTGAAGAATTGTCGGGGCCTGCAGTGCACTGTGACTGCTTGGCGTCTGAGCCGACCATCGCTGAACCGCATCCCAGGCCAGCCAAGACGATCTATCTGATGTGGATTTGGTTTGCTGCTGGCCCTTTGGGTGGATCAGCAGCAGTTTAGTCTTCAGTTTCGCCTGTCTGTTCCTCGATGTAGCCCAGAGACGGTCTGATATCTGAATAACTTGCTGACTGCTTACGAGGAAGGACTGAAGATGCAGGAACCAAAAGAGCAGGCTGAGGATGTTGAGTATAGTAGTATAATGTAAGATTTTCTGTCCTTTGATTACTTTTCGCACAGCTTCAGTTGATAGTTTGCATGCTCATCTTCTCAAGGATGAATTTACTCTTGGTGTTTCTTACTAGTATGTTTCTTTTACAGCCTGCCTCAGTCGATCTGCTCTATGCTTTTATAGACTACTAGTGTTATTATTGACTCGAGGTTGTTTTGAAACTTTTAGATCTGCAATTTTTATCTGTTTCAACACTGATGGTTCGACTGCTTGGCGTCGAGTCGATTCAAGTATTGCTGAATCACAACCCAGGCTGAGACGATCTGATCCGGATCCTGTTTTCTGCAGGTCCTTTGGATGTGTACAACAGGGTCAGCGGCAGTGTTGTAGATATCTGAATGACTTGCTGGCTGCTTACGAGAGAGGGAGGACATGAATCTTGCTGGCCGTAGCCAAAAGCTGATGCAGGAACCAAAAGAGCAGGCTGACGTTGTAGTATGTCCTGATGAAGAAGCAATGGATGTTCAGTTTCTGTTATGTAAGATTTCGTGTCCTTGGCTTACTTGGGTGGATGTTCAGTTGTCAACTCTTTTTCTCAAGGATGGATTTGCTCTTGGTGTGTTTCTTAATATTTCTTTTACAGCCACTCCTCTGCTTTTTATAGACTAGTGTTAGTAGTAATGCCCTTCACACAGGAGTCATGTTTCTCTGTTTGACGTCCACTTCCTGTTTCTTATGTTTCTTTTACATGTTTGCTCAATTGTTTAACCTGAAGCTAGCACCTGCTGCCCTGTTGGTAACTACTCCTAGCTTAACTAGCATCCACTTATGTACTTGCGTGCATGCCTGGCTGGAATTAATATCGGTTAATTCGTACTTATAAATTTGTATTTGATATTCGTTCGGTTTGCCCAGTTTGATGAGAATTATCAATCATTTTAGTCTGATGAGAATTAGCAAGTATTAGTCTTTACGAGAGCACGTGTGTCAGGGCTGAACCTTATTATTCTGCCTCTCTTACTCCGCTGGATTAGCAAGTATTATTTTGCCTTGGTGTCTTTCTTCAGCAGGGACAGATATTGTTAAATTTGAATACATTCCTAGTCAGTCCGCTGAGTACGTACAAGATATTATAACACACATGCACATGGTTATCCTACTGCTCTGCTTCTGCATAAGTTGACAAAGCCTAGGTAAACTGCTTCAGTTTATGGTTTGCATACAGAAATTAAGCAGGGGTAAATGGCTTCTTGTCAAGCATTTATGTAGCGTTTATTATCTTTGCAGTCTCCTGTAGCCAGTCAGTGCTCTGCTTCTATAGTATTGTTTGTAATATAATGCTCCACAAACTCGCCCTCGCCATCGCCTGGAATGTGGGAGGCTGCCTCGAATTTTTGTCCAAAAGGACCCTCTGCCGAATGCTTTTGCCAGATTGGACCACCTGCGAAATAAAATGTCAAAACAGACCCCCAGGATTCTGGCGGCAGGCGCGCCAGGCGACGCGTGTCACCTGCCGCCACCAGTCCAGGCGGCCGGCACCTGCCGCCAGCACCCGAGGCGGCCGGCCGGTTTTCCTTTGCGTGCACTGTTCCGCCTCGGAACGGACGAAGGGCGTGGGCCCTACCGCCACCGCGGCTGGCGGCAGCCCTGTGCCCCGCGCGCGCCGACAGCTGCGGCTGACGCCTCTGATTTCGATAGATGACAGCGTTGATTCCGAGGCTGGCAGTGCTCATTATTCCGCTGCGTAATTCCCGCCTAAAACTTCGTCTGTTCGCGCCCTATTTTCCCGCCTTCACGTCCGTCTGAGCCTATATAACCTCTCTTCGTCCATCGTCCAGCCACCCTGAAAACACCAGCGCGCTAAGTGTGTCATATTTTTTGTAGTGAGTATGAGTTTTCCTTGCTCGGATCAAAGCATTAGGCCTAGGAAAATGAAGAGTGCGAGTTTGCCTCCAGGGGTGGAAGTCCTGTGCTGTTGGTGCGGCGATCTTTGCAAGGTCAAGGAGGTGACAGATTTTTCGGATTGGTTGGGCATGAAATTTTTCATGTGCGCTAATTATGAGGAAGATCCACCCGTAGCTAGTTCACCGTACGACAAGCCTCCGGTATGCTTCCCCCATAAAAAAATACATGTTGTTGGTGTTATTGTTGATTTTATATTTATATTTTTGTTGTAGTCCCCTCCGCCTCTATGCATCTACTATCGTTGGATTGACACGCACATGCCGGCTTGGGCGGTGACTGAGATTCGTGAAAGAAGTCGTTGTGCATGGGCAAGTTTGCACGCGGAAGAGCGCCGGGAAAAGGCGGCGGCAGAGGGGAAAGCAGAGCAAGAGAAAGAGTTAAAAGAGTACTATGCGGAGCAGAGGTCTTTCTTTGCTGAGATGCTGAAGAAAAACAGAGAAGAGGGACGTCGCTTGGAGGAGGCGCAACGGCAGCGACAGGAGGCCCGTGAGGCAGAGAGGCAGAGAAAGAAAGAAAGGGCTCGTGCGGCCAAGGAAGCAGAAGAAGCTGCTGATGGAAAAGGAAAATATCCACGTTGGACTCTGTAGATTTATGTGATTGTATCTTAAAATTCGCAGCAAGTTGTATCTTACTTTCAACATCACTACAAGAAATCTGTTAATACATGACAGTTCTGATCCGTCATGGATGGGTGGAAAACTGTCATGGCTGACCATCCTTGACGGACTTGAAATCCGTCATATATATCGCATCATAATTTGACAGCGTACCTTACATGACGGTTCTTGTCCGTCATGGATCTGCCTCAGGCCCGCCCAGGCCCAATCCATTTTGACGGAACGAACCATCATCGACTAACGCCACATAGGATTTTTTTTACCAATTCAAATGACGTGGCTGCCTACGTGGATACTATTTTCCGTCACAAAATTCGTCATGGTTGAGCACATTAGGCCATTTATTTCTGTGGAATTTTGAGCCAGTGCATTTTTTCCTAGCACAATACATTACACAGATCATAGTGCCAACTTTGGATGAACAAAAGATATTTCAAAGTGCCATAAAATACACAAATCATGTAGTATTTATGCAGCCATCCACCGGTATATACAACATAGCAGTTTACAAAATCCTCCATGAAATGAAAATTTACAACATGAATTGACAAAATACAACACATAGCAAGGCTAGGGCGAGCACAATCCAAGTTACATCAACAACATATATAAAAGTTTCTTATTCAATTTCTTGCAATCGATGCACTTCATTGCAACTATCATCTCGTGCCAATTGTGATAGGCAGCAACAAGTAGGATTAATATATCTGTCCAAAAATAGAACAAACATTAGTCATTTTTAGATATGAGTAATTTTGTTAGAACCAACCAAAGGGGTGTTATTTTATCAAGTTTCAGGATAATGTTTCAGTTCTATGTACATTGGAAGAACAAAAAGATTTAGAAAATTGTACGTAGAAATATTGATGATAAGTTACAACAATTTTGTACGGACAACCATGTTATAAGCCTGACCACCAGATCTACTAAAATATTATACACTCTGCACTGAAGATGATTGTAACAATTTTGGGAAGATGATATAACTTAAGAACAAATGAATGTATGTATAGGGAAATATTACAAGTGTTGATGTAGCGAACACAACCCCCGCTTGGCCCTCTTTGGCTCTGTGCAGAAGATAATTGGTTGTAGAGAACCCCTTAGTATGCTTGCGACATGAGCATAATCCTGTAACTGGCACTTCTCACAAAGTGCACTCCTTGCCGCTACCTAGATAAATGGTTGCTGACTGAACAAGTTCGCATGCAAATCTCTAAAATATGACAAGTAACCTACTTTTGGTAGCAAGGAACAGACTTGTTGCTGCTGTAGAAAAGATTTTGGTTACATGGTTGTGTCTGGTGTAGAACATAGAAAATACTAAGCTGACCCATTATAAGGCATGGTTAAGTAAACAAACTGCCATGTGCTGGCAAGTTATATTGCCTACAGTGAGGATTTAAACTATCTAATGACACGTCTGGTTATGAATACACATTGATTTCTGTACATATTAGATGGAACATAAAGCTGCAAGAATATGGATGATAAGCTGCCCAGAGTAAATACTTGCTTGGTGTAAAGATGTAGTGTACAGTGTACCTATGATAATATGGCTCTGCTTGCGTGTCATGTATATCTTGTGCAGAGTACCCAAGGAAGCTTGCATATATCCTGCTGCATTTTCGTTGCCTTGAAGTTCATCAGAGAATACAACAGCTTTCAGTTTTGGACTGGATGGTGTGAAATGAGATATTGCTGGTACTGATACGCCAGTGTGCTTGTTTCTGCGTTTGGCTAGATTTCAGGAGAGAAAGTCAACTAAATTAATAGTCGAAACAAAAACAGTTATACTCTACCACAGGAACAAAATTAAAATGAGCCAGGGAATGCAACAAAATTAAAATGAGCCAGGGAATGATAATTTACAACACAATTTGATAAATGATACAGATTATAAAGAGTAGACTAATTATCTGCTCCTAGAGCTGAATCGTTTCCAAGGAAATCAAACATGATAATACTAACGGTTCCGCCTTTCAATGAAACAACATGCAAATGTACCACCCACCTGTTCCAAACAGATTAGCTAAAGGATAGCTGAAGAATGAACACTGTCGGACAGTAAGCCCATCATTACAAGGGCCTTGAACCAAAATTTATTCATATATATTATCAGTCAAAGTTAAACCAAATTGAAACATACAAACTAAACCAAAGCATGGTTCTTATTCATATTTATCTACAGATGCAGGTGCCATCCAGATTGTTTCAGTCAAAGTTAAAACATATGTATGTATGTACAGATGTAAATGTCATCCAGATTATGAGGTAGAGGGGGGAGGGAGAGGAGGATCACCATGTCCACAATGCAAGTGTTGAGTCCAGCAGGAGGCGAATCCACACACGTGAGGACGACCTGTACATCGCCGGATGGGTGGACGGCGTTCGCTGCCGTCATCGTCAGGACAAGGCCGTCGCGCTCGTGCTCGTCCCAAACATAGAGTTGGTGGTGCCGGTGCTTGTGTGAGGAAGAAAACCAAGAGAAAATGCATGCCTCAGGGAAGGAAATGGAAGAAGGGCAGATCGAAGAGGGGAAGAGAGAAGGGGGCGGACCTGGATGGGGGTCAGAGCAGCGGAGCTTGACATCGGCGTCCATGGCATCTCCTCACGCACGGCCGAGCAAAAGCAATGGGAGGAAGCAGTCCTACTGTGCCATACCGGCAAATCCCGTAGCCTTTGCGAGGCGGGAGAGGTGCCTCCGGCCGTCGCAGATCTGGCTGCCGCCATGGCTGATCGATCTCCCACTCCTCTCTAGGGGAGGGGAGGGGAGGGGGGGAGGGGGAGAGGGAGACGGAGAGGGTGGGAGGACGGGGGCTTTGGGGGATACCGGCGGCGTGGTGTGAGGGCGCTGGTGGGTGGCGAATCTAAATCGAGAGCCGGAGGAGAGAGGGAGAGGTGGCGGCGGCTGTGGGTGGATAGGGTTTTGGGGGTCGGGGAGGGAGGCGCGAGGTGTGGGACGGTGTGTACTTAAATGGCTCCAAAAATTTTGACAGCGCGCGTAGACGACTTTTTTTTTGACAAAATCTCCTCATTTATTCCATAACCATGATTGTGTCACTTACAAGAGAGGGGATCAACTCATCTGGTGGCGAGTCCATCCAGATGCTAGGAGGAGAAAATTTAGCTAGCCTGGCTAATTCATGAGCAACATTGTTGCTAACTCTATTACAGTAATCAAACAAAACGTGATTGAAATCTAGCTTCATGAAGAAACAATCGCCAATAATGGCGCTTGCCACTGAACTAGATCCACCTCCATTTAGATCATTGAACAGCCCCTCATTGTCAGACGCCACTTCCACCTTGCTGCAGCCCACCATTCTAGCCAAGTTCAGACCAAATCTGACTGCCGTTGCTTCAGCGGTGAATGCATCAAAGCACAAATTAATTCTCTCATTTGCTGCAGCGATAAACTTTCCATTGTGATCACGGATAACTGCACCAACCGTGCCATTCAGGTTGTCCGGATCGAACCCAGCATCCACGTTAAGCTTCATATATCCTGGCCGGGGTTTTAACCACGGAATTGGTCGTTTCTTCACCTTTGGTTTACATGCAATAGCGAAATTCGCAGCAAGGCCTCTTACTGCCAAATAGATTTGGCCTGCAGTTTGTGTTTGTTCCCCATGGGTGAACTTCCTCCTTTCAAACCACACATACCATGCTATGCGCGCGTAGACGACTTGAATGTTTTATTCTCCGCGCGCTTTCTTCAAGCCTATTTCAAACTTTTTTTTGTTTTGGGGTACTAGGATTTTATTCAACGTTTAAAATTTCTGGAATACATGTGTTATCTGGGAATGTGGTATCTTTGCCCTTTTGATGCTGGCCGAGCTTCATGGTGTCCTCACGTGTGCCTTCTATACTAATATATTCAAATTGGTGCCATCTAATTTCATTATGATTCTTTCTTGTTTAATATTATTACAAATTCAAATTACAATGTAACTCAAACGGTGACGCCACATCAAAAGGAGCAAGGTCATGATAGTGTACAAAGAAAAATAGCTAGGCCCGTCTAGGCTTGGTTGGTCGATCCATGACAGTTTTCGTGACGGTACTTCCACGTCTGTCATCAGGGGGCTACCCTATTTGGGCCCAAACGCATCTTGCTAACCGGTGACGGTTTCCATGACAGATTTACAGAACGTCACCAGAAATCCGTCATGGATTAACAGATTTCTTGTAGTGCATGTTAATGTTGCTTAATTTATGTATGTTAATTTCAGTTGTAATAAAATGTGACCTTTTGTCCCGTCTTATCTTCCCGCGGCAGATAATTTCCCGCCAATTTGTCCCGCCTTTTTTCCAGCCCGTTTTTCGCGCCATAAAAGTTTCCGCCAGTTTTTCCCGCCAATTTATCCCGCCCTTTTTCCCCGCCATATTTTCCCGTTGCCGAGTTCCCGCCTATTCTGCTCTTCTGAACCTATAAAACCCCCTCCACACTATGGTGGGTAAGCAACCCAGTGTATCATACTCTCGTCAAGATGTCCCATTATCCTTTTGATTGTAGTTTTCACCCCGGTATGTGCCAATGTCTTCTGCGTTTAGCCAGCAATTTCAAGATAGACAATAGAATTGTTCCATGGGAGGAACTCATCAGTAGTGACACCATACTGAATGAGCTGGCTCACGCATTAGCTAGGAGCAGGTGGCCTCCAAGGACCTTTGAGGAGATACGCAAAGAACTTCTCAGGTTGCATGGAAGTTGGTAGAAGCAACTGCATAAGAGTGAATCTTACCTGAAGCTTGCAGCAGAACATACACAGTGGTGGACAGACGACAGCAAGGATGAAGACGACATCTTCATGCCGAGCACCAAGGCCAAGACCACCACATCGTCGAAGGGGAACAGCTCTGTATCGACGAAGGGCAAGAGCTCTCCATCGTCGAAGGGCAAGAGTTGTGCATCGTCGAAGGGGAAGAGCTCTGTATCGACGAAGGGCAAGAGCTGTGCATCGTCGAAGGGCAAGAGCTGTGCATCGTCGAAGGGCAAGAGCTCTGCATCAACGGAGGATGACGACGACTTTATGTAGCTTTTGATGAGACCGCAATCCATTGTATGACAAGTTGTATCTTTATTTCAGCAGTTTAATGTATCTTAATTTATGTATGTTATTTTCAGTTGAAAAAAATAGGCAGTGACCTTTGTTCCCGCCTGAAATTTCGCGTCATAAGTTATTTTCAGATGCATTTTTATTTCCTCATACTACATAAATGTCTCTTACATACATCTGAAAGTTTCAAACTGACATAGATAGATAGGATAGTTCGCACACATACATAGACAAATCACCCTACTCGACGACGGCCAGCTGGCCTTTCCCGACGACCGGAAGGCGACAAGCGAGTAGGTGGTCGGTGTTCACGAAGACCACGGCCGTACTGCCCCTCGTCTTGCTGTGTCTGCGACTCTTGCATAGGTGGTGGAGTCTGCAATCCATATTGAGATGCTGATGCGAAATTATAGGTGTTTGGTTGTGACTCTGGAGGTATGTAAGATGGACCAATAACGTTCTCATGGAAAAAGTCTGTAATTATTCCCGTGTATCCAAGATCAACGGAACCTCTGAGGATGGCTGGGTCTAGGCTAGCACACTCCTGCCTTTCTCCATCATGCCATGTTGGATCAGCACTTTCCTGCACAGAAAAACCGTATGTAAATAAAAGTCATGAAAATGTTGTATGCTTGTAGTTGCCTATTATGGAAGAACATACTTGAGGGCTGTTGTAGCTTTGTGATCCCTCGCCTCCGGTGTATGGCCATTGTTCGCCGTACTGGAAATATACTGTGTTAGCGTACTATATCATTGTAAAAACAGTAAAAATGTAGACATGAGTACCTGTTGAGATCCATCGCCTCCAGTGTACTGGTTTATCTCTGGCAAACGAGTCTCCTCGGGCATCGAGATCCCTCGCGTGAAGGGATACGACTGAGATCCCTCGCCTTGGGTGTATGCGCCATATCCTGTGTATGCATTTGGGTCCATGAAATGAGTCTGCTCGGGCACCGAATCCAAGGCCGCACCAAGTTCGTTGGTTGTTTGCCCCTGACGAAGCTGCACCGAAGGAGAGCGATGTATTTGGAGAGACGAGTCATGCCGTGGCAATGTTGTTGTACCGCTAGTACCCTCCCCCAATCGTCTGGACGACGTCACCGCACTCGTTCTGGCTGACCTCGGTTCCGACATGTTGTACACTCCGGTGACAACGTCGTCGCCTCTACCGCATCCCATCCTTGCGGAGACGAAGTCTATAATTTTCCGGAAGCCTCCCCTTGACTGAGCGACACCCCGGGCCCGCATGCCTTCCGTCGCCATCATCCCTACTTGGTTGCAAATATCAACCTGTACAAAATTTGGTTGTTGTTAGATTGAACTGTTCATGAAATAATTGACCTGAATAATTCAATTTGTATTACCGTGGAGTCATGATAGTAAGTCGATGATGTGTGTGTGGGATGTGTTGGCCTCGAAGGTGGTTGAGCGGTTAGGCGAGTACGTGTGCTCATACAGTACCACTCGTTATACGCCTGAGTTCTAGTTGCATCGTATGGTATATGGGGTAACAACTTTTCGCGATTCTTGGAGACCATTTTTTCCCACCTAGTGTCCACCGACTGGACATAGTTACAATGCCCTCACCACAGTCGTATGGGGTTACGGGATTTACTATCTGGGGTCGTCCAACAGGTAGGTATTCCCGTGACCACAACTGTAGAAACTTGTACGAGACACAAAGTAATGGAGCTTTCGTCCCGAACGAAGATTTCTGTGTGGCATCACACAACCCTCTATATGTATGAGAAAGCATAGCAGAACCAAAGCTGTATTTTGGATCCGCAGGTAATGGTTCGTCCACTATCTTCTCGGCAAAGTAGATGAGACCAGGTAAAACTACCTCACCGTGAGAATTCGAAAACATCAGACCAAATAGCCACAACAAATATGCAAACAAGTGTCTCTTCCTCGACTCAGGATCAGCGTAGCTAGATAAATCTTCAAAGTTTTTAAAAAGCCAGCTGAGTGGGACACCCCGAGCCGGACCGGTACGATCTGATACGGGCATTATTAGCCCAAGACGGTCCGAGACAGTGTCTGGCCAAGATGGATTAACTCGTGGAGGGACCAATGGCTCACCTCTAATTGGTAGAGCTGTGATCATTGAGATATCTTTCAGCATAGGTGCAAGCTCTCCACAACAAAAGTGAAAGGTGTCTCAGGTCTCCATCGGTCAACGAGGGATGTCAAAAGAGATGGGTCCGAAGTGAAAGTACCTCGACGAGTTGCGAGGTTAGCAAAACCAAGTAGTCCATAAGCCTGAAGGTGTTGAAGGAAACAATTGTGTATTCTCCATTTGTTCTTTACGGTTCGAAGCCTGAAGGTCTGAGGGGGACTTTCATGATTTGGGTTTAAGAAAAGGTGGCAACAATGGTGGACGTCGTCGTGCCCCTGCAAAAGGATTGGCACTTCAGCCATAACCTGCAGTCAGGATTATAAACATAAGTTAACAAATATAACAACATGAAGATTTAATTAAATTAAATATCTGAAGATTACATCACGATTAAATTAAATTAAATATTTGAAGATTACATCACGATTAAATTAAATATCTAAAAATTACATCACGATTAAATTCAATTAAATATCTAAAGATTACATCATGATTACAAATATAAGAACATCATGCGGTGGTGTTGTTGCGATATGGGCATTCCCTACGCGAGTGCCCGGGGCACCTGCAAATACGACATCGCCTTGGTTCTCCCACCTGGATATGGTCCATGTCATTGCGATGACGCCTAGACTGACGTCGTCCCTTCGCGGCTCTCTTCAACGCGGCATTAGGAACCCATTTCGTCCCTCCTGGCCATAATAGCTTGTAGTGCATATCAATGCCCCATGCCCAGAACTCACCATTCCAGGTGTTGTATAAATTGTACATGTTGAAGTACGGCGACACGTATGGTTCGACGCTGACTTTTTGATCTGCAGCTGCCCGGAGGACGTGACTGCAAGGGTATCCCAGAAGATTGGGCTTCTTGCAACTACACTCACACAACGTTGGGCCGAGGGTGACAGCTTGTTTTTTTTATCCTCTGTGGTGACCCTTAACATACTTGGTTCGCACGTTGACTTCCCATTTATTCCTAAGTGCATCCACTTTCCTACAACCATGGCTTTGCGACTTCTTTGCTTTCTCATCCAGATGTCTTTGCATCTTCTCAGACCAGGGCTTGTTCAATTCAACTAGTGCCTTGGCGACGATCACTCTGTCTGCAAAGTATGACAGAGTTCGGTTCCATGTCTCATTTATTAGGGCTGTGATTGGTAGGGCTCGCACACCTTTAAGAACACCATTGTACACCTCTGACATGTTGTTGGTCATTATTCCGTACCGAGCCCCGGTGTCGTGAGATTGCGCCCACTTGTACAAATCAGGGCAATTCTCGCCGATCCACTGGCTCAAATTTATTGCCGTCTGACAGCCCCTCCGATCTTCTCTCGCTGGCACAGATGCGCGCTCGATCTCCCCATTGATACCTGCCCAGATAGCATTCATTTTGACTTCAGTTTTCTGCATGCACATCCTCTTGAATAACTTGAACCAATCTTTGTTCTTGATAATACCGGGCGACATTGCCTGAATGCTTGTATAGTCTATGCGAATAACCAGAATAAGCGGTCCAGGATTTTCTCGCCCGGGTTCAATGGGTTTTCACGTTCTTTCCGCCAAACTTGAGTCCCCCTGTTAGCAATTGCTATCTGATGAAGCATCCTCGGTGCATAAGAATAGGCCTCCTCATAGGTTCCATACAACCTCTGGAATATCTTTTCCTTTGCACGCCTAGCTTTGTTGTAGCTAACAGGGAAGCCAATCTGATCGGATGCTGTTGCCTGTAAAGCCCTAATACTAATATTAAGACTTTCCTGCACAGTCGTTTGCATCCTCTGTGACACATATTCTGCAGTCACATTGCAGTGATCTGAAAGAGTCCCGGTTTGCTCACAGCCATGTTCCACTATTTTTGTGATACGCCATGCCTGACATACCCCAGGCTTCTGGCGAGCGATAACTCTTCCGCGGCAACCCCCTTCGTGATGGAGGCATATGACCTTCAACTCCTTTTTATCAGATTGCTTCACTCTATGCTGGCGGTGTATGCCTATTGCATAGCTATTCATTGCCTGGTAAGCAGATTTCTTATCAGGGAAAATCTGCCCAACGGCCAGACTTCCCGCTTCTAGGCCAGAAACAGAGTGAAATTCATTGGTGATGCTCATAACCTGTAAAAACTCTGGGTTAATTGGTCTAGCAACCGCCCTCTCAGGAGGAACAACTTCTTCATCATCTGAGTCCGAAGAGGCAGAAGAATGACCATCATCATCATCATCTAGCGCCACCGGCAATCCCTCCACGTGTTCGCTGATGTCAACGACCGCAGACCAGTATCCTGTGTCATACACTTCTTGGCCGCCTGTCGGTTCCGATGGGCCGGCGCTGGGGGCTACAGTGATGGCCAACTCGTACTCACCGCCCCCGCTACTGCACCCGGCAACATCAGTGACAGAAATGAACTCCACATACACCATGGGTTGTCCAAACATACTGTTCTTCGGATTGCTTGCAAACCCCATGTACGAAGCCCACGATCTTTCACCAGTAACCGGCCGCAGACCCCAACGGGGAACTGTCCCATCATTTCCCCCGGCAACCACGAAAGCCTCCATGGTCATCTTTTTTCCATCCATCGCTGGCCCAAACACTACTCGGATGCACCTTCTAACTGCCGCATACCCTACATTGACCATGTCTTTCACTACAACCATAGTCGTACCGCACCTCGACACATCCACACCGGAAGGAGTGTCGCGTATGATGTCCCCATAGAACACTAACAAATTTTCCATAGTACCTAACGAGCAGCCATATTTACATCGTTAGTTAAATTATATTCTAATAACTTACGGTAATAATCGTTTATTTACATATAATAATCCGACTAATATTCACAACACAACAGTAACATCATTCACATCAGTACATCAACACAAAAAATTTGTTCAAAAAATTACACCACAATATTTATACCTCTTGTTCAATAAGGATATCCTTCCGAATAGAAAAATCCGTTAGCGTGAATATATCACCGGTAATATATCAACGGGGTCGACCTATTATCACATGAAAAAAAATTAGACGCACAATTTTTTTCTGCTGCCAAAAGTTTCAAAATAGCAGTAGCATGCATGTGGTCATCACCTCTAAAGAGAAACTGAAGACCGAAAAACAATTTCATCAATCACGTCATCTCCTCCTAGTTTGCTACCCAGACGATATTTTCTTCACCTAATTACATACATCATTAAGGATATTAGCATTTATCTTGCATTTCATGTACGGTTTCCTACTTTACCAAATTAGCTAATAAAGTCTACGTATGATTTCCTTACTACAGAACTTATTAAAAAACATGACACATGAAATAACAACACATTTAATCATGCAATGACCAATTATAGTACAATCATTTTCTTAATTAACATTTTAAGAACTTATTGCATGTCTAACTAAAATGATGCATCTTAAAGGCTTAACGCTGATCGACAATATAGTCAAATATTTGTTATCGAGATTCCGGCTCTAACGCAACCAAAACGTTTAACATAAGTCCTAATTACGACTTACTGAGAAAAATAACAACATCTTGCATTTTAAGAAATAGTACTAATGGACATAGCTAACATTGATCTATAACATCTTCAACATACTGTTCTGACAAATATTACTCTAAATGCAAATGACGGGCTAAAAAATATCTTATATGAAAACGTTTATAACTTTCAAGAAGTAAACATCGCATAGCTAATAACGGGCTAAAATACTAACTAATTTCCAACGTGCATGCACAAAAAAATTTATGTATTGCAAAGATCATACCTTGATCAAATTACTCCACTTAGTACTTCACTTCACACGGCAAATCGTACTCCTGAAGCTCCAAATTACTCCACAAAGTGATGAAATACTACCTAAAACAACAGATGATACATACTTAAAAACTAATAAAACAAAGTAAAAACATCATGCATGCGAACACAACCAACAAAAATGGATTGCTCTTACCTTGATCTTTCGTTTCTTCAACTACAACATCTTCAAAATCCTACTCTAAATCGTCAGAATAGTGTACTGTGAGGGCGAGAGAGCAGACAGAGTAGTGTAGGAAGAGAGTAGGCAGATTAGTGAGAGAGCAAGCAGTGTATGTAGGAAGCAGCGAGATCGGATCAAATATAAAAGGAAGGGCACTGTAGTGTCGGCAGAACAGTTACCGTAGCAATCAGCAGCAGCATCTATCAATCAGCCTCGCAATCAGCAGCGGCAGCATCTATCAATCAGTGTCGCCGCCCTAGGAATCAGCGCTGTCACGGGTGGCTTTCGGCGTGCGGTGCGCACAGGGCTGCCGCCAGCCGCGGTGGCGGCAGGGCGCACGCCCTTCGTCCGTTCCGTGGCGGAATAGTGCACGCAACGGAAAACCGGCCGGCCGCCTCGGGTGCTGGCGGCAGGTGCCGGCCGCCTGGACTGGTGGCGGCAGGTGACACGCGTCGCCTGGCGCGCCTGCCGCCAGATTCCTGGGGGACTGTTTTGACATTTTATTTCGCAGGTGGCCCAATCTGGCAAAAGCATTCGGCAGAGGGTCCTTTTGGACAAAAATTCGCCGCCGGAGACCATTGCCACCCGAGAGCCCCGTCTCTCTGCTATGCCTGTACTATCAGCTAGTTAATGTCAGGCTGCATCCTTGTTTATTCAGTCAGTTAATTAACCTTTAGAGATTTGTTTATCTCTGCTGTGCCTCATGCTCTGTTCGTAGCTTATCATCCACTTCTGTAGAGTAGATCAGATTACATGCATGCATGTGGATACTGTTTCTAGTCAACAGTAACTGGTACTCCCTCCGTTTTTAAATATAAGCCTTTTTAGAGATTTTAATACATACTACATAAGGATGTATATAGATGTATTTTAAAGTGTAGATTCACCTATTTTGCTTTGTATGTAGTCCGCATTGGAATCTCTACAAAGACTTATATTTACGAATGGAGGGAGTAGTTGCTTGCTAACCTGATTAGTTCTCAAACCATGCTGCTTCCTGTGGACATTATGTTAATGGAGTGGTGTGCGGGCAGGTGCTTTGGCAAGAGGATGGTTATAGATTTGAGCTGGAAGAGAAGGAAAGTGTTTTTTGGTGTCGCTGGAAGAGAAGGGATTGGCTGGTGAAGGCGAGGAGGAAACTGAAGGTGCAGAGCAACCAGTCTTGATTCGATGTCATAGATTTGAGCTCTTTCAGAAGTGGGATGTTGTTGTTGTTTGAGAGCTACAGCTAGAACCGACTCTGTATTTCATTCTGAAAATGCAGTAGTGTCCTGAATGTTGGGCACACAGCAGTACTTTTTCAATATCTTACGCTTCTTGATTTTTTGACATTAATATCTTACGCTTCTTGGTACATCTATTTAGCATTTGCCTTTGCTATTGTAAGTCCTGAATGGGTCTGCTCTTCGTCATACAGTCGTCATCGCCCAACTACAAAGCCATTTATGATATTTTTTCCATCAAACCATATTGTCACCTGTATCTACTATGTCACACAATTTGGTTGTGTACTCGCATCGCATGATAAAGAAATGATAACAGCTCCTGAATTCATGCGTAAACGGTGACACCTATCACATGCTTATATATAAGTCAGGCTGGCCTATACATGTACTCGATCACCTGACTTGCCTAAGCTAGGATGCAAAAGTGAGTGTCATTCGAGAGGTTTCAAATTTATTTTATGCTCTATAATGTTTCTAGCAATTTGTTTGAAATATTGGAGGAAAACAAAGGCACACGGTAAATCTTTAGATTGGCTTCCGTCACCTCCGCTTCCTACGTCATATGTCACCCATGCAAACACCAGCGGAGAAAAAAAAACTAAATCCAGTCCACCGTGCCCCCCCTGCTGTCCTGGCCGAACCACAAAGAGAACTAGTCCGCCAGGACTTGAAACTAACCTGGAATTGCACAGGTGAACCTGCATGTGTGAAACTGTGAATTTGACCCAAAAAATATGGGCCTATATGATGCAGGCCGTACGTTGTGGTTCAACACTGTTTGGCGAGTTCTTATGGTGGACTCTGCTTAGTCGAGATGAATTTAGAGTGTTCATCCAATTCAACTTTCAATTGTAATTATGTGTAAATAAGTTTTTTTTCTTACTTCGATGGTAATCTTGATTATTGAGCTCACATTTAAATTTGACTGTGGTAGAATAGATGAGTTTCAGACGCAACAAAAATAAATATACTCAGACCCTTCCATTTTCGCATTTACTCACCCATAATCAATAATATGTCCACCTAGTTATAACCTTATTAGGCACTCTAATGTCACTTTTAGCACTAGGCTGCATTCTTGTGTATCAACTGGCTGCAGTCATGATGTTTATGAGTCACAATTAGAGGAGAGCAATGGAGATTTTGTTACAACTCTCAAATGGAGAATCCCTGTTTATGCTTCAAAAAAAATTTAGCCATGCAACTAGCACCGATGGAGACATTTTGTGTTTTGAAATGCAAAAGGCACTTTTTTAGTACTCATTTAGATATATGTATTTAAATACCTCTAAGCCTTTTTTTTCTTTAGCAAAAGAAAGGTAATGTAGAAGTTGGTTTCATGTAGACACTAGTTCAATCCAACCCGACGACAGTTTAGCGAATTTGAACTGCACTCTGTTTTCTGGCCATATGGTCGTGCTGCATTGGCCAGCCAACAGGCACGGAATTTTGGCCTGGCACGATACATGAATAAAAGAGTCGGGCCGGCCTTCGGCCCTCCACGGAACAAGGTTGATCTCTAAAGCTTAATTAAGGCCGCACATGACATGACCCTTTTAAGTTATTTTTAAGATTTTTCTGTATTTTTCTCTTAATTTTTAAGAATTTTTATTTTTTCGGTAAAGTTTTAGATTTTTTTAGTATTTTATTGGATAACAAATATTCCTTCCTGATGGCTGCTCTGCTCTGCTAGAGTGCTAGGGGGGGGGGGGGGGGGATGAATGTCGTGTGATTGCTTCTACAACTGTACTGTGCTGCAGTTGCTCTAGATCGAGAATTGTAGGAGCCTGCGGTGTAGGGTGGACAGCTCAACCCGAGTCGAGCTGCATCACTGAATCACATCCCAAGCAGGCCGCTGATCCTTTGGGTGGGTTATGTACAACAGAGCCAGTAGCAGTTTAGCCTTCAGTTTTGTTCAGAGCACGCGTCAGGCTGCAAACCTGACATCTCTGTCGGTGGCACAACAAGCATGTCTGCACCTGGTCCAGCAGCTTGGGCTCCTGGTCCCAGGGACAAGATGATAGCCAAGGCAGCCGGCGCGCTGAGCACGGGCTTTGATGAGCCACTTTTCGATAGCGACGTTCAGGGCATCACCATGCGGCAAAATTTCGTGTTTTGACCCTTTTGGGTTTCTTTAGCCGGATCTGACCCCGCTTCAAAAAAAATTCGACATCTGACCCTTTTGCTACCGCCAGGGGGTTCGGCGGTAGGTTTAGGCATCATCCCACCAGGCTAACTGACGGTAGCATTAACGGCAGCAGTCGTCATCTGACGGGCGCAGGCTGACGTGGCGTACACGCCTACCGCCAGATCCTTTGGCGGTAGATGATGATACGCTACCGCCATGTACCCTGGCGGTAGGGTGGCTGGTGCTGCCCTGAAACGTTTCTGTAACCTGGAATGGGCATCATCGGGCGGTAGGGTTCCACTGCCTACCGCCAGGTACCTTGGCGGTAGGGTGGCTGGTGCTCCCCTGACGATTCTGTAACTTGGAATGGGCATCGGCGGGCGGTAGGGTTTCACACCCTACCGCCAGGGACCTTGGCGTTAGGGTGGCTGGACTTTGCAATTTTTAAACATGACATGTTTGCTTTTTTCCAAAAAAAAATTGCACAGCAACATTATAAACTTAAAACATAAAATTTGCAGATCTCACGAGATATATAACATAACATGTATCACACTCATAGCAAATAGTTTAACTAGGCCAGCACAAATAGCAAATAGTTTTACAACCCATAGTAGCAAATGGTTCCACATAGTTCGACAAATAGCAAATAGTTTGACAAGCCATTACAAGTAGTTTAACTAAACAATTCAGGTGCGCCTACTCCTCTTGGCGGTACGGTCCTCGTTTTTCTTTGAACGAGTCTCATCAGTCTTCTTCTTGCGTCCTCCTCGAGCACGCGGTTTCTGGAACGGGGAAGGACTATTCCAATCCTTCTTGGGCTTATTCCTCTTCTCAAGCTGAGTTGTCTGGGTTGGTGGAGGTCCGTCAAAGGCATCGTACTCCTCCTCCTCACCGCTCTCTTCCTCTTCTTCCTCTTCATCTTCTTCGTCATCCTCCTCCTCCTCAGCCACCCTAGAGGACGAGGCAGCATGGCTCGACGAAGCGATGGCACCCTGTGGGCCTGCAGGATCATGAGCTGAAGTCGAGCCAGCGCACCCAAGCAGGCCCACCAACTTGTGACAACGCCTCACGATCTTCTGCAATAAGAATGACACAAGGACATAATACGTATTAAATATACGATTACAAAAAAAAGAACATAAGATAATTCTAGGAGGCTCCAATGTTACCTTCACCGTGTCGCTCAACTTGTTCTCAGCACCTTCGGTCCCGGGGGCACCACCTAGCGCATCCGAGCCCTCAAAAATTCATCTGTTCATCTCCGAGGACTGTAAAGGAATAAGTGAGTCGCAATGACGAATAAAATAGATTACAGCAAACCTCTGGTTCAAAACAGTTGAACGCAACTTACCACTCTGTTCATCAGGGGTGCATACTCCCTAAATCCACTCATGTCTCTGAGGTCGTCACGGTAGGCCGCATCCTCGGGGGCATCCGCCTCCAGCTCCACAATATCTGCTGTCGTCCACTGGGGCCTGAGGCGAATACGATGCTTCACGCCATCGTCGTACCACTTCAAGTGGTATTGGCTGTACACATCCCAGTCAATCAGTTTCCTCTCCTGGTCTTTACGGAACCTCCGCTGGTTCCACTCCGTCACAAATTCTTTATGCTCCGCTCCCCAGTCTGTGATCGACTGCCATTTCTTCCTGCTCTTCCTACAAGGCATAAACAATTATAGGGGAAAAAATTTAAATCTAGTTCAAAAAGAAGGAGTGATTTGAATCAAATAATGCGATGAATCGGAAGCGATTTGACTAAAACTAATTGGAGGGATCGGAGGAGCTTACTTTTCTCGTTTCGGGGCCATCTCGATCCGCAAAAACGGTGAAGAAACGAAGAAGATTAGAGGGGTGGAGTGGAGGGGATGAGAGAGGGGCGAGAGGGAGCAACTCCCTCTGTTCTTGGCGGTTGGGAGGGGGGGATGGGGGTGGAGCGGGCGGGTCGGCCGAAATAAGTGATGGCACCCTACCGCCAGGGTCCCTGGTGGTATCCTTGCACATCCTACTGCCATGGGGCTCGGCGGTAGGGTGGGACGGAGGGAGACGGCAGCCGTCTAGGGCTGCTGACGTGGATAAGTTTCCTACCGCCAGGAGCCCTGGCGGTAGGATATGTAACCCTACCGTCGAGACCCCTGGCGGTAGGAAAAAGGGTCAGATCCTGAAAAAATTTCCAACCGGGGTCAGATCCGGCTAAAGAAACCCAAAAGGGTCAAAACACGAAATTTTGCCCCAAGCTCACCCAAATCGCCATCAACGCTCTCAGGGTTGTTGAGGCCACCTATTAGCTACTCCTCCGTCTCGTAATGTAAGATGTTTTTTCACTTTAGTGTAGTATCAAAAAAGTCTTATATTATGGAACGGACGGGGTTGTAATTTATTTAGTCTCCGTCAGCGGCTAGTCTTAAGCCGGTTAGAGTTAGGAACTACGTTGATTAGTGATGGGAGTATGGTGCATTAGCTAGACGATGTCGAGGTACATTGAAGAGCTGAAAGAAGAAAAAGTCCACTTATTTATTCAGAATCGATATGCATTTGCACATCAACAGACACTTACTATTAATTATTTCCCATTTTATGCCTTAGTATCTCCAGTGTTTTCTTCTAGATTTCTTTGTCATGATACACTGATCTTGAAATGGACCCAAAAACTTAAAGTATATATATGACTGCAAATAGCGTAACCTGCATAATAAGTATGTTCTTCGAAGGTTGGTTACTTCATACCATTAGAGATTAGCATGTTTGCAAATGCTATTGGCGTTCCACCACTCACTCATTTATGGATATCTCCCATTCATTTGAGGTGAGTTCCCTCCAACCACACACGGAATTTACTAACAAAACATGCATGCAAGTAGAATGGTACGGTCACAGCATTCCGCTGTCTAGCCACATGCTAAAAATGTCATGATAAACGGTTCTTGAATGATAAATCACAGGCTCACGATATATTTGTTTCGTAAGATGAGCTGAATAGAACAGAGCTGCATAGAAGTCCTATATATAGTGCCCCTGGATGTTAAAGTGAGTGTGATATGAGTTCAGATTTGTTTACGTCTTTATCTTCAGAACACCTAAAATATTGGAGGAAAACAAATACATTAGAGCCAAGGAGATCAAGGAAAAATGGGCTGAAACCAGGAGTCGATGTAGTGTCTTGCTTTGTCCAATTGTAATCGGATTGCCATTCAATGGAGAGTCTTTGTAGCTGCGGTGACCTTGATAGCTCTTGGGAGAACATCTGTATACAATCAATACACAAGCTGCTTAGCTAGGATATGCATTTTCTGGTTATCTAGCAAGTCTGAAGGTTGCGCTGACAACCTCGGCATCATCGAATCTGCCACGTTCTTCTCCACATGGCTTCGCCTCAACAGAGCTTCTCTCATCGGTGTCATAGCTTCATGGTGTAGGAGTAGTAGATCGAGAGTGGTAGATTAGATATATGTTTAATCCTTCGGTTCACTTGAGGTTGAAAAGCAGTTATATGTTTACTCCTTTGGTTCACGCTTTGTTGGCACTCTGATGTTTGACGGTTGTAGTTATGGTACAATAGATATGCTTATGTTGCAAAATAATAATATAAACTCTGGTTGGTCATATTTGCAAGTAATAAGCACATCTCCTCGTAATTATAACTTTATTAAGCACTCCAAGGGCGTTTTTAATACTCTTTGTTAGTCTTAATAAATGGTCATGGATTTGTTCTGATCACACAAAGAACTCAAACCGATTGGTAACTGACCCCGCCCCCGCATCACCCACCCCTGGCGACTCGGGGGACAAAACCTAGCGCCGCCGGTCTCTCCTACCTTCCCGTCCACCATCTCGCCGCCGCTAGAGGGGCGGTCACGAAGCTCGGCTAGACCCGAGGATGGCGGCGGAGGGACGCTTCTCCACTGGGGCGAAGCGGCGGGGTTGAGCGCTTGCGTGGCGGTGTGGTGGCGGCTGCCGTGACGGGCCCTGGTGGCCGTGGCAGGCGTAGCTAGACGAGTATACCAGGGTGGTCCAATAGTAGAAATATTTACATACATTTATTTATTTTCATAGAAATATATTTTTACTGCACTATACATTTGATTCAGAAAACTTAGAACATCTTATATTTGTGAACGGATGGAGTAGGTAATTAGCTATATAAACGTAAGTGTTCTACTCAACTCGAGCTCCTATTAGCTCGGTATGAACAACAAAATCTGATAAATACAAGAAAATATTCCAAAACATTCTGATTTCTATTGGCAAACATTGACAAGGGTTGTGAATGCTTAAACTTTCATCATGAAATGGCACTCGTGAAAGTTGGGAAAGCAAATTAGCACACCAAGAATCGAAAATCCAACTCTGAGCTCGGGCTCAGCTGCTCCCGCTGACGAAAAAAATCAAAAAAAAATACTAGAAAAATTCAAAAAATTCCATTTTTTTTGCGTGGTAGATATTTTGATGCGTGAGATTCGCTCCAAATATTAAGTTATTTGGACATCTGAGCAGCTCTCGGCAAATAAGACAAATCGGGTCAGAAAAGTTCGTGAACAGTAAACCTTTTTTACAGACCCCGATTTGTCTTTTTTGCCGAGAGCTGCTCAGATCTCCAAATAACTTGAATTTTGGAGCGCTCCTCACGCATCAAATTACCTACCACACAAAAAAAATTGGAATTTTTTGCATTTTTTACTATTTGTTTTGATTTTTTCCGTCGGCGCGGGTGCAGATGCACCCGAGAGCCGAAACGCCGCTCTCACCAAGAATGTCATTCTGTGATGAAGCTTTGCAAACAATCAGAACATTTGTCAATATTTTCTAAAAATATAAAAAAATTGAATTTATTTTGAATATTTTTTGAATTTTGCTGATAATCGATGTCCGTGTATAAAAGCATCCTCGGCGGCTTCCCTTTCTCGAGAAAATAACATGTTTTAGGGGAAGCAGTGAAAAAACACGCACAAACAACTTATTTATACCCAAATGTTTATAGGTGATCAACTAAAAACACCCTATTTTCCCCTATAAAAAAACTGATGTTGGCGGGAGCCAACTGCCTGACACTTCACAGCTTCGCAGGCCATTGCCACAGTGTAGTGGTGTGCCTTTAAGTCGAACGCCACCAGTAAGTCCTTTACTACTGGCATGTGAGACAAACGGAACACCACTAGTAGCGTTTCTATAATAATTCAGCTCACACTATAGGAATTGGGTAATTTACCGTCAGTTGAGCTCTTTGTCGTCAGCCTTTGGTCGGGGTTGACGGCAAAGACTAACTTTGTCGTCTGTTTTATTTGGCTCAAGGCAAAGACTGACTTTGTCATCTGTTTTTGTTTGGTTGACGGCAAAGAAAGCTCTTTGTCATCTGTTTTATTTGTCTGGACGTAAAAGTATCTCTTTGCCATCTGTTTTTTATTTGGCTGACGGCAAAACCAGCTCTTTGTCACCTATTATTATTTGGCTCAATTTTGAAACAACTTTAGGCAAAATGAATGTATCGATTTTTTAAAACACAAACAAGGTCTAAAGAATATGAAATTTGGCAGGTATTGGTTTATGATTCCTAGAAGGCATGGAAAAAGCTTGAAAAAGTTTACTAAATTTCAACTGCTAATGTGCTTCTCTCTCACCTATAGCTACAACTTCCTCCCTTCAACTTAAGATTTCTGTTGGTTTTTGAATATATTTCTTGCGACGGACCATAGTACGCCTAAACTTAGGCAGACTAGGAAACAAACTGTCAAATTGCTTGTTCTAGTACTGGCTATGGATCGTTCTTTCTGCTTCGACAAATCTGCTTACAAGAGCACAGTGTAGGGGCGCGCGTTGTATGAATATGATTTGATTTGTATTAGACTTGAGCCTACTTCCTCCGTTTTCGAAAATTCCATATAAGAAGTCTGAACAATTAAAATGCTTACAAGAGTACCGATAACAAATAACACGAATCTGAAAGTAGTTACTACGTAGTGAGTAGGGCGTTTTGGAGCTCGGCCTCCATGGAGCCCTTTATTTTTGAACAATTCAAAATTCAAACTTCCTGATTTTACAAAAATCTGAAAAATATATGCAAGTATACAATGATGAAATGTATATGTGTTGAAAAATTAAGGATGAAATATTTTGAGATGCGATCTGTGCAAAAAGAACAAAATCATGGACTTTTGAGATGAATAGTATCATGTGCTAAAAAGCCACATATTTGTTTTTTTTTGCACAGCACTCGTTTTAATATATTTCGTCCTGAAAATTTACACACATATGTGTTATGCCTTCATGTACATCTGTATTTTTTTAGAAAATTTTGAGATGTAAAAATATGAATTTTGATGATTTTTGGATTTTTCAAAAACCGACCTCCATTGAGCCCGAGCTCCAAAAGGCATTTTCGCTACATAGTACATCATAAAAACTCGAAACTAATCTACCTAATTAAGATAGTATCCATAATGAAACTAGACATAGCGTGCTAATTAATTAATTTGCTAATGAGGCCACCGGCGTGGATGAATCAATCAGCTCGATCTCCCTTGTGTCTGCAGTTCCTCCGTGCCAGTGGCGGTTTCAGGCCCCAGGCAGCCCGGGTGGCTGCCTGGGGCGTCTCTCCCATTTCCTTCGTATAATGTAGCTTACTGTAGCAAAAATACACTGTAGATTACTGTAGTTGCACTGCTTGCCTGGGGCGTATACTGAACCGAGGTCCGCTACTGCTCCGTGCCGCAGGTGGATGGATCGGTTATGCACTTGAACAGCGCCGCCTGCGCGCTGCGGCATGTCACGGCGTCAGCACTCCACACTTCTCAACACATATCCCATGATAATATGACGTGACAGGCGATTCCTGAATGGCCTTCTCAACACATATCCCATGCTCACTATATATCTGTTTCATACGTAGCTAACAAAGATTAGAGGTGTGTAGAAGTCTTATATATACCCCTTGCTTAGGATGTGAAAGTGAGTGGTATGAATTCATATATTTTTCCGTTGCGTCTTTAGCTTATCTACATCTAAAATATTGGAGGAAAACAAAAATGTGAGAGTTAAGGAGATGAATGGAAAAGGAGCTGAAAACCACCGGCGTTGTCATGTCTTGCTTAGTCCACTTGTAGTAGGATTACCACTCTACTGGGTATGCTGATGGAACTCGAACTAGGAGCACAGTGACCTTTGTAGCTCTCAGAAGAACACCCACCATACAACCTACACACCTCTCGGCACATGATTCCAGAACATATATTTGAAGCAGCAGGTTGTCAAAGGTCTAACTGTGTCTTGTAGACACGACAACGCCTACAAGGATGACTTTCATCAAACCGGTTGGAGCAATATTTGTGTCAGGCCCGTGCCCTCTACCACGTCCACTATGCTCCCAGGATTCTAGTCCCGCAAACGAGGCGGATTTGGATACGACGACGAAGGGCCCAACTTGTGAGCCGTAAGAAGCTCATCTAGTGCACTGGGGGTCCCACTTGTAAGAGAGTGTGTGTTATTAAAAGAGACATGTGCATCTCACCTACTCTGTAACAGATTGATGAAATGAGAATTACTTGAACTCTCACATACCCTGTTCTGCATCTCACCCTCTTCCTCTGCTCTTCTCATCCCCTACTTCAAAATTATCCCCTCCGATATGTGATTCTTGTACCACCACTAGCAGGACATCACCGTTTGACACTGACAATCATGGTAATTTCTCTCTTTGTCAGCACTCGGATGCAATTTATGTACACGCAAATCCGTGACAGAACAGATATTTTCTATACCATTATTAAAAAGGCATGAGTTACGAAGGGTCCCTTTTTTTTATTTTTTACTTCTCATTTTGTGTGCACTCTGATATTAAAAAATTTTGTACTAAGCTGTAATGGTGTTAAGATTTCCATTGATTTTGTACAGCAACAGTTATTTACTATTAATAATTCTTATGCTTCCTCCAATGTTTTCTTCTAGATTTCTTTGCTATTGATAGGTTGAGTGAAAGGGAGCCAAAAACTTAGCTTAAATCACCCAATTTCCATTTCATCCATCTTTCATAATGCAAGCAATGGACATGGAAAACTCTCCATTTTTACTTCCCACTCGTGTGATGGTAAGTATGTCCAAAACTAGCATGTCATGCATATTAAGTTCTACTACATGAAGGCTGGTTCCTCTGAATCAATCATGATTAACCTGTTTGCAAATGCAATTTTCGTTCAACCAGTCACTCATTCAGAAACTTCATGACATGCGCATACTCCATTCCTTCATTTCCGGCAAGAGATTTGAAAGTAAACATGCATTCAGAATGATCCAGAGTCACCAACCTTCATGTAGTGCAAAGCAAAGTCACATCATTCTGCAGTTTACTCCACACATATACCATGCTCGGACTTTCTTTTGTCTTTCTAAAAAGAGCTATAAAAGACTAGAGATATGTAGATGTCTTATATATATATATATATATATATATATATATATATATATATATATATATATATATATATATATAATGTTTGGGGCACCTAGATGCCTGGGCACCTTGATCCAAAAATGGTAGGGTTTTTTTTCCTGTCCACATTAATTAGATCACTTTCCAAACTTTTTATGCATGCACTAGACCCTCCACGACAATTGATTTGTTGCCAAAAATGTCTGATGCCATTTTCTCATTGTCAGATCATGCATTTCCAAAAGAAGATGCATGTTACATCATCCACATGCGCATTCTTTTATAGACTAATTTGAATCTAGTGACTGTCAGCATAAATACATGAGCATTATTATCACTAGTAGAATGTCGATCAGTAGTCCCGGTCGGGATGTGCCTTTAGTACCGGTTCCCCAACCGGTACTAAAGGGTCGGGACTAAAGGTCCAGACCTTTAGTACCGGTTGGACCACGGACCGGTACTAAAGGCCCACCACGTGGCTGCCTGCGTGGGCTGGTGGTGGAGGACCTTTAGTACCGGTTGGTGATACCAACCGGTACTAAGTGTTCTGTTTTTTTTTTGTTTTCGCTTTTAATTAGGTTTTAGTTTTCCTCTCTATTTATTGTGTTTTCCATTCATTTCAAATTTATTTTACGGTGCTACATACTGTAAACATTAATTACACAAGTTGATGCATATATATATATGTAATATAATATACAATATCTCATACACAGTATATATACAAATGGAATTACACATCCATATATATTCTGGACTTATAACTTAAGGCCCAAAACCCGGCCGGGACTAGCTAGCTAGTGCTCCGGATGAAATATCAGTTTTCTACTACTGATTTGCTGGCATTATTGAGGCGGCGGTAAGTAATAGTGCTCTCCGTTTACATCAATGACATGTTGAAGAAGAAATGCCGCAAATTCCTCTTGAAGTGCTACAAAGCGTTGCTCGGGTGAGAGCTTCGACATCATCTGCCAAACCTGGAGTTGTCTTTCACGTGCTCCTCTGCGACGTATACGGCCTTCGGTCTGGATGCGAATGTTCTCGCAGAGGAAGTATCCACATAAATTTGTCCCCTGTGGCTGCTTCGCGCACTTTGCAAAAGAATAGAATTCAATAAGATAATTAATAATCAAGCATGATAATGGTATTGAAACTAGAATTAAAGAGATGCGCGGACCTAGTAGTACTACTTAATTACCTGCATCTTTTTCCACTTTAGCTTCGGTTTCCATTGACGACCGTGATGGTTTTTTTCTATCATCTTTTTCCAAACACTACGCGGCAAAGAAAAAGAACGAAAGAGTTATTATAATTACTTTTGATATCAGGAAATAATGAAAGAAAGCGAGGTCGATAAAGATTGAAATTACCGTTCTATCATAAAATACAAGTCCACGTATGATTGTTCTAGTGTATCTAGTGAGTCGTACACTTGAACAAGTCCATCCGTGAGGATAATATTTAGGAGGATATAGTGGTCTCTGCGTAGAAGTTTATATAATTAAGCAGGCATGCATATAACTCATCAACTACACTTGACAGCGAGCTAGTAAGCAAAAATAGAATTTGTAGTATACAAGAGAGTAAACACTCACCCCATGTTGTAAGGAAATATTATAGTAGATTTGGTATTCATTAGTGCCTCTAGAAATTTTTCCAAGAGATCTTCTGTGTCCTTGGCATAATGTTTTACCACATGACCATTAACGGTATTTGGGTCGATGAACCCAATGTCATCGATTCCCTCTTGTTTCAATTCCCACATCTTCAATCTGCATAATAGCGTAGAAAAGAACATATATAGTGAGGATAAGCCAATGAACGATATCTTAGCTAGAGAATTAAATTATTAAAGATATAAATCACTTACAGACAATAGCAACTGATGAGAGTTTTGTCGATAGAGTCCATGTGGTATAACTGGAAAAGTTCTGAGAATTCAAGACATATGTCACATGCATTGACGTAATGCTCTTTCCTTACTTTAACCATGATCGCCGTCTCCCCTCGCTTTGCTTCACGCAGGTACCAATCATGCAACCGTCGCATCGCAGTTGGTAGTTCCTTGTACTGCTCGGGTGTGACAAGTGGTTTTCCGACGGCATATTGCATTGCGTACTCAGTTGCACCGTACCCGCGGAATTCCTCGGTGCCAAGGATTTGGCCAAGAGTGAGACCTGCAGCCTCTACTTCTTCAAGGTCGATTGGGTTGCCTTGCACGTCGACTGGTTGGATCGATTGCTTGCTTGGATTGGTACTCACCTTGAGCGGAGAGATCGATTGCTTGGATTGTTCTCCGAGCTGGGGAACTGTTTTCCCGGTAGTAGTACCACCTGTCGTTGATGTCGTACTTCCCGACTTCTTCCTTGGGCTGGGCCGACTTCTCTGCTCACTTGCCTTCTGAATCTGTCGCTCATAGTGTGTCGGTATACGCTCGACATATGCCGGGGGTCAATCAATAAAGTGTTCCATAAAGTGCTCTTGGACTTCAATGGGTATTACCTCCTTTGGCGGCACGGTCTTCTTCGCAAAAAAGGCTTTCACTTGGCGATCGCTTTCAATTTCGTTTTCCTCTGGTGTCATGTCGTAAGGCAGCTTCCTTTTGGCCGGAGGCTCGGGTTTCTTCTTTGCTTTCCTCCGAAGAGGACTGTTGGTGGCCTTCCTCTTTTGGGAGCCCTGCTGGCGGGACCGCTGCCGGGGTGGAGTCGGCTCACGCGGTGGAGATCGATATCGACGATATGGACTCGCGTCGTGCTCCGTCCCGAGGTTGGGAGGACTGCTGGCGAGGTGGGGAGGACTGCTGGCGAGGTGGGACGCCTTTCGAGGTGGGGAGGACTGCTGGGGAGGTGGGGAGGACTGCTGGCGAGGTGGGGAGGACCGCTGGCGCTGCGATGCCTCTGGCTGGGATCCCTCACGCTGGACATCGATACTCGGAGGAGCCGGTGGCCTTAGCGCCGTTTGTGGAAAGACGATGCAGTCCTTACTCTATAGAATGAGACCACGGCCGGCTTCTGCCAGTGTGGACTCCCCCTCACCTCCAGGGATGTCAAGCAATAGTTCATCATATCCTGGCTCTATTGCGTCCACCGCGACACGAGCATACCCAGCTGGAACCGGATTGCAATGCCAGAGAACATCAGGTGTATTTGGTAAAGCATAGCCCGTCGCGACCCGCACGGGTATGTTCTTCATTTTCTGGATTAGCTCACAAGATGTCTTCTCGGTGATATCATCCACGGGGGTGTGACCCAGCGGTGCCCCCGTGGAACCCACGCTGCTTTTCGGCAGTGTAGATGGGACGGGTTCCCCTGCCTCCTGCTGCGGAGTTTCCCTTTGATGGGTCAGTACCTCTATCTGCAGCTGCTGTTGCTCGTACTTCTGTTCCAACTTTGAAAGTCGGTCTGCTTCCACCTTCTTTTTTCTCGAACGGCTTTTATAACTGTCGTTCCATCCCGCAAACCCCTCGTACCACGGAACAACGCCCACGCCTCGTGTTCGTCCTCCGTGTTCGGGATTCCCAAGGGCGAGTGTAAGCTCGTCGTTCTCTCTATCGGGGTGAAACCGTCCTTCTTGGGCAGCTTTTATTGCTTCAATCAACTCATCTGATGCATGCTTCAGACTGGCCAGTGCAATAATCTTCCCTGTTGCTGGGTCCAACTTTCCCCCATGCGCAAAAAATCAATTCCTGCACCTCTTGGGCCAGTTGAAGGTTACTGGAGTGATCCCTTCAGCATGCATCTTATTCTCTAATGCATCCCACTTAGGAATGGCTGACTTGTATCCACCTGTCCCTAGTTTATGGTGATACTTTTTTGTCTTCGCATTTATCTTATTCTTTGCCGACTTCTCCATAGCAGCTTCCGATGTCTTGTACTCGATAAATGCGTCCCAGTGATTCCTTACCTTCTCGTATATTCCTATGAATTCGGGCGCCTTCTGGCCTCTAGCGTTGTACTCGGTCCATAATATTTTCTTCCAAGTCTGGAACGCGCCGGCCATCTTATGGAGAGCAAACTCCTTGACTTTGTCCCTTTGGCGCTCCGAGAGAGAATCTGGTAGGATGAAATGCTCCATGAGATCTCGCCAAAGGGCATCTTTAATTCTTGTATCGACATAATTCACTCCTGGTTTTGGGTTGTTTGGTTGAATCCATTCTTGCATTGTGATCGGGACTCCATCCCTAACAACCACTCCGCATTGACCCACAAATGTCTTGGCATTGGCTTCAGGGTGAGTCGGTGCGCCATCATGTTTGAAAGCATCAAGATTGAGCTTTACGTTGCCGTCCAATATTTTGGCACCGCCTCGTACCTTTCTACTAGATTGGCTCGATCCGGAGGGCTGATAATTAAAAGAAAAAAGATTTGTTAATATATATATATATATATATATATATATATATATATATATATATATATACAAATATATTAATACACATGTAATGATCACCAGAGGCTAATATGTGTATATACCTCGCCGGACATTGTTAGTTGTTCCGGATTTTGGAACATAAGTTGTTCTTCCTCGGCCTCACATCCATCACCGTAATCGTTCAGATATTGTGAGCCGTCATCATCATGTGATTCACCCTGAAGGTCCACTGGGTTTTCGGAGGAGCGTATCATGTCGAAGATGTCCTCTTCATGAGCTCTACCAGTATTGTCCATAGCTTAATAACTAATCAATAATAATATAGATAAAACAAATTAGTATTCAAATAAGCATGCATTCAAGAAGCAAAATAACTGATAGTTAATTAATAATGCATCATCGAATACATATATAGTAGTTAATATATCGATCTAGCTAGAACCCTAGCGCCCGGCGGATATCGGGGCGGGCGGTGGACACCCAAAGAGAAGGAACCATCACAGGAACATAGCTCCAGTGAGATCCCTGAAGAATCTGCCAGGTATTGTCGGACCTGGCCTCCAAAGCTGCCATGTAGCGACAGACGTACTCGTTCTCCTTGTTGACATGGTACTGTATCACCTCCGCGGGGGACTCAAGCCTCCGAATCGTCCGTGGCCCATGCGGCCGCCACCACAGAATCTCTGGGTCGACGACGGGCTGGCTCCTCACCAAGCTGCGCCGCCCGAAAGGCAGCACCTCCCAGTACCAGCCCGGTGGAGCCCAGTCCCTGACAGGGCCCCTCGGCTCAAGCAAGTGACCTCCTCCGGCGACTCGACGACGAGGTTGCGGGATCGGCATCGTCGACGTCGATAAGAAACACTTAATTATGAAAACAAATTAAATAAAACTTAGCAAAATTAACACTTAGCATCTAACAAATTAAATAACACTTAAGAAATTAAATAACACTTAGCATCTAACAAAATTAACACATCGTCGTGTCAGGTCAGGGTCGTGTCGGTGATGTCGTGTCAGGGTCGATCCTCGACTCCTTTTCCCCTCGATCCTCGACCCCCGACAATCTAAATAAACCTAAACAAAATCTAGCGGGGGGGCCTAAACTAAACCTAAAACTAAACTAAACCTAAACTAAATTAAACCTAAACTAAACCTAAACTAAACAAAATCTAAACTAAATTAAACCTAAACTAAACCTAAACTAAACAAAATCTAAATCTAAACTAAATTAAACCTAAACTAAACCTAAACTAAACAAAATCTAAACTAAACTAAATCTAAATTAAACAAAATCTAAATTAAACAAAATCTAAACAAAATCTAAATTAAACCTTAAAAAAAAGAGGGCAGACTCACGGAGGCAGGGGCGGGGGCGGCCGGCGGCAGGGGCGGGGGCGGGGGCGGGGGCGGCCGGCGGGGCTCCGGGCGGCGTCGGGGCAGCGGGCGTTGGGGTGGCGCGCGGCGTCGGGGCGGCGGTCTCGGGGCGGCGCGCGGCGTTGGGGTGGCGGGGTCGGGGCGGCGGGCTCGGGGCGGCGCGCGGCGGCGACGGCGGATTCCGGCAGCCTGGCGGCACGCAAATGTACTTCTCCCGGTGCGTGGCTCGCACCGGGACGAGTCCTCCACTATTTATACGTGGAGGACCTTTAGTACCGGTGCGTGGCTCGCACCGGTACTAAAGGTTTTTTAATTCAATATTCATTATTATTTTCAGGAAAACCCCTAAACTTTAAAAAATCATAGAAAAAAATCTATGACTCCAATGGAAATAAATAATATATGAAAAAATATCAGAAAAATATAAAGAATCTGTTTATGGCATTTCCATGCATGTTTGAACAACTTCAACTACTGTATAAGACGATTTGATTAAATGGCATTTGAAATGTCATATCTCGAGTTTGAAAAGCAGTATAAATGAACTCCGAAAAGGTTGTAACTTGGCATGACATCATAATTTCACCCACATAGCAACTTCTAAAGAGTTGAGAGGGTTACGGCAAAAACTGGATGCACTTCGTGTACAAATTGGACAATCTCTTTCGAAGTATGAGGGTTTCGGACGAAAACTCATCTATTACAAAGCGATTTCATTTTTAATAAATTATTTTAACTCCATACTTTTTGTGTGTTCAATATGCACCATTTAGAGGCACATCATCAATTTTCAACCCTTTCTAACTTCATTTGATATTTTTCATGCATTTAATGATTTATTTTTAGCTAAATGACCCTGAATTTGAAAAGCAGTATAAATGAACTCTGAAAAGGTTGTAACTTGGCATGACATCATAATTTCACCCACATAGCAACTTCTGAAGAGTTGAGAGGGTTACGGCAAAAACTGGATGCACTTCGTGTACAAATTGGACAATCTCTTTCGAAGTATGAGTGTTCCGGACGAAAACTCATCTATTACAAAGGGATTTCATTTTTAATAACTTATTTTAGCTCCATACTTTTTGTGTGTTCAATATGCACCATTCAAAGGGACATCATCAATTTTCAACCCTTTTTGACTTCATTTGATATTTTTCATGCATTTAATGATTTATTTTGAGCTAAATGACCCTGAATTTGAAAAGCAGTGAAAATGAACTCTGAAAAGGTTGTAACTTGGCATGACATCATAATTTCACCCACATAGCAACTTCTAAAGAGTGCGTGTCCGTTGGCGTCATTCGGAACAGATTGTCCGCCAGGACCCTTCCCAAAGATTACCTGTAAATCATTGACCATATCAAATATATATTCACCAGTACGGAGGCCAGGCTTCTTCCGGTTATCTGGCTCACCTTTGAAATGGTTGCCTGCCTTTCTTAAGATATGCTTGATCGGTAGAAATCGACGATGTCCCGGGTACACATTCTTCTTACATTTATCCAAATATATACTTTCAGTATCATCTAAACAGTGCGTGCATGCATTGTATCCCTTGTTTGTATGTCCTGAAAGGTTACTAAGAGCAGGCCAATCATTGATGGTTACAAACAGCAACGCTCGTAGGTCAATTTCCTTCTGTGTGTGCGCATCCCACACACGTACACCTGGTTTTTTCCACAACTGTAGAAGTTCATCAACTAGTGGCCTTAGGTATACATCAATGTCGTTGCCGGGTTGCTTAGGGCCTTGGATGAGCACTGGCATCATAATGAACTTCCGCTTCATGCACAACCAAGGAGGAAGGTTGTAGATACATAGAGTCACGGGCCAGGTGTTGTGACTGGAGCTCTGCTCCCCAAAAGGATTCATGTCGTCTGTACTAAGACCAAACCATAAGTTCGTTGCGTCAGTTGCAAAGTCCTCGAACTCCCTCTCAATTTTTCTCCACTGCGACCCATCAGCGGGTGCTCTCAACATCCCGTCTTTCTTACGTTCTTCTTTGTGCCATCGCAACAACTTGGCATGCTCTTTGTTTTGGAACAAACATTTCAACCGTGGTATTATAGTAGCATACCACATCACCTTGGCAGGAACCCTCTTCCTGTGGCGTTCGCCCTCCACATCACCAGGATCATCGCGGGGGATCTTATAGCGCAGTGCACCGCATACCGGGCATGCATCCAAATTCTCGTACTCCTCACCGCGGTAGAGAATGCAGTCATTAGGGCATGCATGTATCTTCTGCACCTCTAATCCTAGAGGGCAGACAACCTTCTTTGCTTCATACGTACTTTCAGGCAATTCGTTATCCTTTGGAAGCATCTTCGTTATCATTATCAGCAATTCTTGAAATCCCTTGTCAGTTACACCATTCTTCGCCTTCCATTGCAGCAATTCCAGCGTGGTACACAGCTTTTTCTGGTCATCTTCACAATTTGGATACAATAATTTCTTGTGATCCTCTAACATGCGTTTCAACTTCAACCTCTCCTTGTCACTTTCGCAGTTTCTCTTTGCATCCGCAATGACCCGACCCAAATCATCAGCGGGCTCATCTGATGCCTCTTCTTCAGCTTCCCCCATTGATGCCTCTTCTTCAGCTTCCCCCATTGTTGTATCGGCGAAAGGATAGTTGTCATCATCCTCTTCTTCTTCATTGTCTTCCATTATAACCCCTCTTTCTCCGTGCTTGGTCCAACAGCTATAGCCGGACATGAAACCGGACTTCAGCAGGTGGTAGTGAAGGGTTTTTGAGGTAGAGTAATTCCTATCATTCTTACAGTCACGACATGGACAACACATGAAACCATTCTGCTTGTTTGCCTCAGCCACACGAATAAAATCATGCAGGTCATTAAGAAACCCTGGACTTAGTCGGTCATCGTACATCCATTGCCGGCTCATGTTCACTACACAACATCGAAGTGACCAAATTAATACAACTTCATCATCACATTAGAACCAAAAGTAGAGCTAGCAGTGACCAAATGTTATTACTGCAAATAATAGATACTTATAGTTCATACATACATCTCATAAAACAACATACAACTATCTAAAACATGTAAATGCAACAACAAATGCGATCATAATCGCAACTAAAGTAACAATTGAGCCAACGGCATAATGATAACAAGCCTCTTTATCAATGGCATATTTTCTAATCTTTCTAAGCTTCAAGCGCATTCCAGCCATCTTGTTCTTGTGATCATCGACGATATCGGCAACATGCAACTCCAATCCCATCTTCTCATCTTCAGTTCTTTTCAATTTTTCTTTTAAATGATCAATTTCTTTTTCATCTTGTGTTAATTTCTCGAGCAGAATTGCATAGTCGGTTGGAATTTCTGGTTCAACTACTTCCTATAGATAAAAACATCTACGTCAATTTGGTGGCATAATTAATTGTCATAGACATTAGATGATGTGTGAAATAGTTATAAAAGATAACGGCATACCACATCTGAATCATAGACTGGATGAGGGCCGACGTGGGCTGATACCATAACCATGACACTATAGAATAACTAACAATAATACAAGTAAGTAAATCGTACACGCAGCTATCTAAATCATACAAGTAATTTTTGTTAACAAAAAGGTTTTAAGAAGAACAAGAGGCTCACCAAGGTGGCCGGTGCCGCGACGAGACGGTGCGGACGATCGACGGTGGTTAGGACGGGGATGGGAAGGCACCAAATAAACCACACCTACACATATGCAACCTAACAAGTTAATTTGAGCTCAAATTGCATATAAATCAAATAAACTCCCACATAATGATCACTCCTCCAAAACCTAGCTAAAATCCACAAATCACATATCTTTGAGCATACCACAAGCTAATCTAGCAATGAGAGATGAAGGAGCAAAGTTGCTAACCTTTATGAACACTTGGATAGATGGGGTGCCTTTAAATCTTGACAAATCCTTGGCAAAATGGAGGATGAGCTTCGAGCAAGAAGAAGAACAGGGGAGAAAACAGAGAAATGAGAGCCCCTTCGATCGGCTGCGGAGGAAGCGTATATGTAGGAAGTCTTTAGTACCGGCTGGTGACACCAACCGGTACTAAAGGTTGCCCTTTAGTACCGGTTGGTATCACCAGCCGGTACTAAAGGTGCAAGCGGGGCCCAAGTCTGACCAACAGCCTGCCACGCCCCCTTTAGTACCGGCTCGTGACACGAACCGGTACTAAAGATCGCTCACGAGCCGGTACTAAAGGTCGCCCTGCTCCTAGCCGTTGGAGCCGGCACGAACCGGGACTAATACCATCTTTAGTACCGGCTCGTGACCAGACCGAGACTAATGCTCGGGACGAAAGGTCTATTTTCTACTAGTGTATGAGTATGACGGTTAAAATCCACCATCAATTTTCGTACCAAGGTATTGAATACCCACAAATATATTTAAATACAGTGGGTATATCATATCCAAGGCACTTGAATACAGTGGGTATGTCATATCCAAGGCATTTAACTATAGTGGGTATGTCATATACAAAAAAATTACATGTTTCCTCTATAATTTTGCACGCTATTATAGGTTCGTTCAAAAACATGTTGAATGCTTATACTCCAGTTTACTCCTTCTATAAAATATCGTGTTTACATATATACACAAGGAGTTTTTTACTATACATATACCCAAGGTGAATTACATGACCCTAGGTTTTTAACACTCCATTGGCATACCGTATGTACATTCTTATGTCTTTTCCAATGATTTACTTTCAAGGTATCTGACATTTTTAAAGGACGTGTCACACTTTTTATGATTAATTTCCCTATACAAATTAAGGAGACCAAATAATATGAAAAATCATCCTAATAGTATTTTTAGTTTTTGGGTATGTACGATGCATGCAGATATCCACGTTCGATATTTTTGTACATACATACATATACATGATATACTTTGAATAAGGACACGCTCAAAATATACATATACATGAGTATTTTCCATGAAGCCATACCAAATATAGACATACGTTTATACCCACAATTATTATATACCTAAGACCATAATTTTCTCACAAAAATGATGTATTGATGGTTGACATTCTCTATCTTCTAAGCCGTACAGGACGTGCATGGCATTCAAAACATGGAATATTGATGGCTGACATTCTCTATCTTCTCTAACGTGAGCATTAAATGTCTAGCAATAATTATTACCTACTAAAGGTGCGTCCATGTGTATCAAGCATTAATTCTTCCCTAGTAAATAGGGTGTCCATAATAAGCAATAATGAGCGATTATTCTTTCCTAATAAAAAGGTCACCAATTAATTCTAGCACTGTTTCACGTGCACACATCTCATTGCAATCTAACGGTTTTTAGGCAAGGTGCCCAGGCACCTAGGTGTCCCAAACGGGCGTCCTATATATATATATATATATATATATATATATATATATATATATATATATATATATATATATATATATATATATATATATATATATATGTATATATATATATACATATATACACACACCCTTGCCTTAGGATGTCAAAGTGAGTGTGATATGGATTCAGATTTGTTTACATGTTTAGCTTCAGTCCACCTAAAATATTGAAGAAAAACAATAAATGGGACGGTCAAGGAGGTGAAGGGAGAAAAGGCTGATAAGCACAACCGTTTCTGTAGCTTTGTCTAGCAATTGCCGGAAATGTGCGCTACACAGTAGCAAAAATGATACTAGATGAATGATGGTTTTCGGTGGAACATGGGATCGCTTTGTTAATTTTGTATACTACATCCACTTTTTGACATCAATATTTAATATATATATATATCTAAACATGGTACATAATAAGACATATTTGAAGTTATATAATCAAATGAGAGTATGCTTTAGTCATATTTGATCTTTATTGGTATGGCCACCTAGCTAGCCCTGTCAATTACGCATTGGTTTGGAAAGAGCGCTCGTACCCAGCCACCACTAGGGTTCCTCTTACCTCCTGTTGGCGTTGGCGCCGGTCTGCCTCGTCTCCTGTGGCCTTGCCGGCGGGAGAGCTTCATTTGTAAATGCTTATCTGAGTTTTTTGTAGGGTTTGCCCCCCCCCCCCCCCCCCCCCCGCGCCGCCTCCTCTGAGGCGACTTGGGGCCGAACCTAGCCTCCCCGTCTCGTCTTGCCCTCGTCTCCCTCCTCTCCGCCGCCAACAGAGGTGCTCACCGGCGCGGCCGTGTGGCACCGGTGAAGGTGGCGGCAGGGATCCGGGCGGCTCCATTGCGGGTGGAGAGCCTCGGTCTCCAGGGCGGCGGCCCTGGGTGGTGGCGCGCGGCGCGGCCTGTGCGGCGGGAAGCGCCGGCGGGTGCTGGTGGGCCTCCTCCCCGGCCGTGTGGGTGGCGTGGAGCCGGTGGGCGTCGGCTGCCGTGGTGGCTCCCCCGCGGGCTGCTGGATCGCCATGGAGAAGCTCGTCCCCGACCCCGATCTACTCCGATCTGCTTTGGATCCGGTCCCTGGTGGCTCCGGCCGCCGCCCTCGTGTGCCGGTGCTGCGGATCTGGTGGTTGGAGGCGGATCCGGGGGAATCCCTTGGCCGGCGTGGCGGCCACACCGAAGACGGCGCCTTTGGGTGTTTTTCCCTTGCTGAAGGCTTCGGCGAGGATCCCCTTCCTCCCACCCCTCCCTGGAGCTCAGGTGAAAGCCTCAGACCCCCCCCCCCCCCCGTTCCATGCGACGACGACACCGTGGCGGCGTGTTCCTTCCTGACAGCGTCGCTTGGGGGCTGCTTGAGCGGTGTTGGTGTTGGCGGCGGTTCGGGGACGGCATGTGGTGGCCAGGCTTCATCGTCGGCAGCCAGTTTTGTGCTGCCATTCTCGGCCTTCTCCGTGGTTCGGCGCCTTCGTTCAACATCTCTCGTCCGACGTTCTGTCTTACCACTACCGTCGACGGTTCTTGGGTGGTAGGGTCCTCGTTGCGTGTGGGTCTGCTCCTGATGTCTCCCCTTGGGCAGCTTGGACACCTTGATTTGGGTTCTTGGGGAACCATTATGCTGGTCGCCGGTGCGGCACCCATCGAGCCTGAGTGAAAGGGTAGTGGCCCTTTGCGGCGGCAGAGACACATCTTTGTTGCCCATGTTTGGTCCTTCGGTGGTAGTCAGGGATCACAATACTCGCACGGTGGTGCCCTCCTCCTGTGGCCTTAGTAGGTTGTTGGTGTAGGTGTAGCGGCGGGTGCTGGCAACGGCGTGGTGTGTTCTTGCCCGCTAGTTGTTGCCTTAGAGTTGTTCTACTTTGCACCTTGTATCCCTTTTTTCGGCTTTCTCCCTTTGTGTTTGTTGCTCCCATGTAATCCTGGCTGGTTGATGGCTTTGTTAATTCAAAGCCGGGTTAGGTTCGAGCTGTCCTCGGGCTCGGCCGGCGCCTTTTCTCTAAAAAAAGTTTTTTGTAGGGTTTGTATCCTCCTCAGAGAGATGATGTGGTTGCGGCGGCTCTCTGAAGATAAAATAAGGTTCTCCTCGCCTTGCCCATGTCCCGATGGTACTTCTAACGTCATCGGAGAGCGTGTGGAGATTTGTCTCCAGCGGATCGCGCGGGATTCGGTCGGCGTTTTCTTGTAAATATTCGGGCCAAATGTTTTTTCCTTTTCTTTGAGGTTTTTTTAGGAAAAGGATAAATGGGGCTGGAACATAAGCCCACAGCCTGGAGTGAGTGATTAGGCCGAACGTGGGTGCTGTGTGTTACGGGCACCAAATTCGAAGTGGGCTATAGTTTTCGGAGACCCCAACATCAGAAGCCCAGCCCACACTCCGCCGATCTGCGTCGTCTTCGTCTCCCTTTCTCATCCTCCTCCTCGCCGGCCGGACTGCTCGCCGGCGCAGCCTCTCCCGGATCCCACGGCCCGCGGCCGCTCCACGGACGTTCGTTTTTTGCTGGTCGGCCTGCGCGTGCTGGAACCTGCCTTCCCGCTCCTCCTGTAGCATGTTCGTGTAGTGGTCAAGTGCCTCGCCGATGGTGATGGCGGTATGCATCGGCGAGCAGGGTGGAACCTAGTCATCTTGCGTCCTCCACTGGGATGTCGTCGACCACCGTCTGCCTGCCGGCCTGCCAGCCGGCAGCAATGGCCGCCATCTCCCTCTTCTGCTCGGACGAGAGGCTGTCCCAGAGGGATTTAGAGCGCGAGCAGGCCATGGCGGGTGTGGTGCGGTGAGGAGAAAGGAACCGGAGGAGGATGACTTCGACACTGGACGGGACTGGAGTCTATATAGCGCGTGAATGTCAATTGGCAGCGGCGATTTGGTTAATGGTGGGTGGCAGACTGACGGGTGGTGCCGTAGTAGGTTACTCGACAACCACCTATCGTTAATGTAGGACGGATCGACGGGGTGTCGTTTGAACGAGATTTAGTCGCCAGCATTGGGAAGCGACGCCGGTGCCGCTCTCTAGGTCGGCGCGCCACTTCAATGCAAGCAGTAGTGTGAGGTCGCCTCTGCTCTGGCCAGACATGAATGTGTCACTGACGCTCTGCAGCGGCACTGACCACTTCGGGAGACAAGCGAGCGCAGGTGAGGGAGAGGGCCAGGGCAGTCATAATTTTTTCAAAATGCGCAAAGAAAGGTTTTTGACCATGTACTCAGAAAATGTTAATCTTGCGTTTGGAAAATGTTAATCAAGCATTTGAATTATTTTTTAAAACATGAATAGCAAAAAAATGTTGATCATGTCTTGTTAAATTTGTAGTGGAAAAATGTTAAATGCGTATTAGAAAAACAATTGACATATAAAAAATATAGAATGAAAACCGAAAAGAAACAAAGAAAACCAATAATGTGATGGCTTTCCTGTGGGAGGAGGTGCTCATGTTGAATGTGATGGCCCTATAATGGAGAAACGGGTGCAGACAAACAATTGCAGTGCTCTGGTGCTGAAAACTGTATGTCTATCTATGGGGGAATTTCAGTTTCAGACTCAACATCACAGCACAGATTTGTCCTTGAGCATTTCCCTAGGTTTAGCAGAATCTGGGACCTATACTCAGATTTGTGAGCTATCTATTTATGTATCTAATATTTGCATCGTCGTTATTCGGTTGAGAACACATTGGCATTTCATTTGTTCAAGACACTTTTGGAACTCTGATTTCATCTGTTTCAATGCACATACTAGGCCCACAATGCTGGTTACTGTGGATTTGTCGACGGGATGCCGTCAAACCATCCATTTGGCAAGAGCAACTAAAGCTTCAACTTGGAGCCTGCTGAGGAATGTTACTCTGTTAGCCTATAACAGAACTGAACCTGCAGTTGCTCCGGATCGAGAATTGTTGGGTCCTCTGGTGTAGGGTGAGTGCTCGGCGTCGATTCTTGTCAAGCATCGCTGAGTCAAATCCCAGGCCGTGCTGAGACGATTTTATTTGGATTTTGTTTCCTGCTGGCCCTTTGGGCGGCTGTGTGCAACAGAGGTCAGCAGCAGCTTCATCCTATTGTTTCACATGTTTCATGATGCATTGGACTTGGACTGATTGCACGTATGAACAGAACTAGAATCGCATGTATATGAACTTCTTCGACTACTTGGAAGTTGGTTAATTTGGATAATTCAAGACCAACCTATTTGCAAATGCAATTTCCATTCAACTATGTTATCATTCAAACATCGTCTCACCATTCTCTTCTTTTAATGCGTGTTCACTTCAACATAGCACAATATTTCCCTTCAACGGAAACTAAACATGCAAGTAGGAAGGTCACATGATTCTCCAGTCAAGTCACATGATTAAAAAGATATAATAAACGTTTCTTGAATGTCTCGCTCAACACATATACCATGCTCGCAAACTAACAAAGTCATGAGATGCATAGGAGTCCTATATATACCCCCACCGTCTTAGGATGCCAAAGTCGGTGTGATATGAATTCATATTTGTTTCGCTCTTTATCAAGCTTCGGTCTACCTAGAATATCGGAGTAAAACAAATAAGTGTATCATCTCCAGTCTAATCCATCTCCCATTGTTGCTCTCCCATGGTACAAGTCCATCCGGCCCGCCTCTCCCTTTGTCGAGCCCGAGCTTACGATGCTGCGGTAAAAAGCTCCATTCATTGTTTTGACGAGTGGACCTTCTGCTCTTTGGCTGCAAACACCAGGCCCAGGGCAAGCATGTTATGGCACCACACCTAACGGACGCCAGTGCAGTCTGCTTCAATATCTCCCAGGGCCCAGGGGTCATCCAATCTCTGTGATGAAGCTCTCATGTGTTATACACCGTACGTCCTCATATTGGCCCGCACTCCCCTGCACCATCGATCTGTTGGATTGTAAATCTGCTTTGTTCCCATCGGTTTTATTTTATCTTCAACAAACTACTGAGCTCGGCATTTTTCAATCGGAACCTTACTTGGCACTGTTCAATATGAAACTTATGGGACATTCAGTAAGGTCAGAAACGTATCAAACATGTTTTTCTTTCTTTGTGCTTTAGCCTCAAACATCTTGATCCATAGTATGTGAGACGGCAGCACAATGCGTGGAGCGTGGCACACTTAGGGTGAGTTTGTTATAGCACTGAACAAAAGAAAGAAGGGATACCCAAAACGATGCAGAGATTGACAAATTGTCTCTGTGATGTTGTTACATGTCCATTTTGCACGTACCCCACTTTCTCCCAGATTTTTAGAAGCCTACTAGTCAAGTCTTAATTAATAGGCTTCTAAATAAATAAATTTGGTCGGGCTTCTAGAATAAGCTGGGTAGGGGGCAGCTTATTCTAGAAGCCCAAAAAAGCTACCAAAAGAACTGGCCCTTAACCTTTGTGGTGTTGGGAATCGGCCCGTGCGCCTTGACTGACAAATGTAAACTAAACAAGTAGCACCAATGTTGTGACTTGTGAGGGCAATATTGTTTTGCCTCTCTTAACTAGTAAAATTGACTGAACCCTTTACACTGCATATTGATGGCAATAAATCACAATTAATATTAAAATAAATCTCACTTTTCACCCCTCTTTGACATTTTATCAGGAATTATCCCATTTATGAGTTTTTCATCTGTTTTTATCTCATTTAGGAAAAGTTGTGCCACGTTCTACCTTAAAAAAAATCTATACACATTCCTTCAAATGGGTCCCAGCTGCCAGGGTACATGTGGGCCGTCACATGGGTGGTCTTCGTGCACTCACCCCTCCTGCATGTCAGTTCGGCTCCGTACACCCCACGAAACTGCGGTCACTACCAAACATACTCATTTTTTAAATGTTTTGGTCTTTTGGTTCGAAGTCCATTAAAATATATACCTGGTGGCAACAATATGACAGCGCCAAGGAAAACCCCAATTAATCCTAGATATATTACCACCAAACCGTAGCAGAGCTAGAATCAAACCAGTAGACATTTTGCTACAGTCAATGAAGAAATCATCACCACGCCTCATGCCGAGGCCCTGGCTGCCTGGGGCCTGGGTCCGCCTCTGCCACCAAATATGTAGCATAATCCACAGAAAGAAAGAAAATAAGCCATAATCGATGTACCCAAACATAACAAGGTTGTGGTGACATTCAGTGGATTTCTATTAATTTATTACCTGTGAAGGCTATTAACCATTAGCCCAAACCATAATGCAGTGTCCAAGGCAACATAGAGGCAAACTGGAGACTGAATTGGACATGCGGTGGAGGGTGGCGCGTGTGGACAAAACCGTCTGGTGTGCCATGTGGGCTCTAGCTGACAGAATGTGCTAAAACTTGGAAAGGGTAAATTATGACACAACTTACTTCAAATGGGGTTAAACGGATGAGAATCTCTTAAATCGAGTAATTCATGTCAAAAGTGCGGATAAAAACAGAAATTTACCTTAAATACAAATAAGTACTGGATATTATTAATTAAATACCACATGCCTATCAAACAAAGAAATAGAATCTGAACTTAACAATTTTTTGTTTATGAACACTACAATACAACAAAGTCTAATAAGAAAACCTCAATTACAATCGGTGCCACATACAGTGCGTTTCATCGATTCATGTTCATCTAATCATCAAAGGTAATTGTTTAATGTTAGTTTGATACCTCACTAATTGCAAAGAGTCTCAGCAAATGTTTACTCAGAGCATTTAACATCAAAAGAATATTGAATAGACATTTAAATCTTGTGCTTTTTAAAAAAAGAGACATTTAAAATAGCGAATCCGTGGCCTAATAATTTTCAGGTGAAGTTTTTTTTGCATGAATGATTATCGCATAAGTCATGCCACTCCTGTAACAAGATGATGCCACGGGAGGAAAACTCTTCTACCATTGATAATTTCTCATTTTGTGCCTTACTTTCTCCGGTGTTCTTATCTAGGATTCTCTCCTATGATGTGTTGTTCATGAAAGGGAGCAGAAATCTCAGATAAAATTGAGTCGATTACCACTTCACATATCTCATGATGCAACGGCCGACACTTTGCTCTTACTTTCACGAACCACGACACAGGTACGTACAAACACACTAACATAATGTGCATGTTAAGTTCTTTTATTACTTGAAAAAACAGTCACTTGGATCATAATCAAGACTAACCTATTTGCAAATGGAATCGTCGTTCAATGTCCAACCACTCGATCACTCATTCCGCAACTTCCCGCCTTCTTTTAATATGAGTTCTCTTCAATGAAACACCATATTTCTGTTTACATCATTTTATAGTAAAAGACCGGAGACAAAAGCTGCATGCAAGTACTCCTAGAATCTAATCAGAGACATGATAAACACCTCCTGAATGACTTGTTCAACACATATCTCATGATCACAACTGTTTTTATATAACAAAGACTACATATATAGAAGCCCTATATATACGCCCAGCTTAGGATGTGAGAGTGCAAGATGAATTGAGACTTTTGTTACCTCTTTAGCCTCAGCCTATCTAAGATATTGGAGGGAAACAAAAATGTTAGGGTGGCATGTACATGGTTCGAAACACAGTGGCATGATGTTTGTGACCAAGCGCGATGTCCAGTGCCTGCAGCTTTGTGGGCCTCCTCCTATAGCTCTGTTAACAGTATGATTAGGATGAATCACAATGGACCATAGACAAAAGAAAGAATAGTTTTCTCTAAGTTTGACAATAAACTTCACATTAGAAATGATGGTCATGTCGAAATTCCTCTGCCGCATTGTAATCGACGCTATTAGGATTCCAAGGAAACAGCAACAGAGCTATATTAGGATTTCAAGTGAGTGAAGCAAACATTGGATGCTACCCTGGGAACATCATATCACATGGTACAACACGAAGGAGTTTAGCCAATGTATCACGTGGCACATAGTAAATCCATGGCTCCTCGATCGAGGACCACTTCATGGAAGATGACCCATATGCGGTAGATGTTTGTGTCCGCCATGGTGATCTGGAAGATGTTTTTTTAGTGTCAGAAAAGCGGGTGTCGAGCCCGGCCAAAAAAGATCCAGAGAAATTGAAAAAATAGTTTTTAATAAATATAGAATAAAGGGTACTACCTTTCACTTTGTGACTGAGTAGTATAGAAAATTTGTAACCGTGTTTGATTTTGCCGCATCAAGTTGATAGGAACGGATTGCGTATTTCTTATGACCAGAGTGCGCATGAACTTCAGTGTTTTTCTTGGTGTTAGGATATATTTCAGAATTAAATTCTTGTTTTTGTGCGACAAAAGAAGAAGAGATGTGTCATTGACACCTGGCTGGGAGATCTTAGCGCACGACCGCCCCCGCGCATGTTACATTGAGTTGAATTGTCAGATCACGAGCACCCCATCATCTCGTCTGGCATGTAATGGCCACATTGAACTATCAGGATGCAACATTGTTGCCCCGCTTATAGCAACAGCCGTTGGCTAGTCGCACCATACCTCCCGGTAGTGTCGTTCACGCGTCGTCGGGTCGTAGCATCTCCATCCTCATAGTCGTCGTTGTAGTGCACACCATCGTCCTTGCAGTATTGTGTCAATCTTTGCAGCACCGACATACTGTGTCAATCGTTGCAGCACCGACACATGCTTGGCTTTCAACATCGTGCGTCACCGGGTCGTAGCACCGCCATTCTCATCGTCGTTCTTGCAGAGCACACTATTGACCTTGCAATACCATGTCAGTCGTTGCAGCATACCGGCATGTGCTTGGCTCGTGCTATTGTGAGTGCCATCCTAGCCACCGTCCTCGCCACACGTGTCGTCGTCCTAGTAAAACCAGCTAAAATCGTGTGCAACACCACAAGGACTTGCAACACCCGCCCATTCTGCTGTCCTTGCAACATAGCGCTGGTCATTCAAAGCACTGCTTGTCGCCGTTTACAGCGCCACACGAAGGCTTGCAAAACCGACGCCATCCTTGCAGTGCGCCGCCTTCCGTGTAGCACCATTGCAATCTTTTGAAGTGCCGCTTGTCACCATTTGCAACACCCCGCACCAGCCTTGCATCACCGTTGGCCGGCTCGCGTCAGCAACACAACCGTCGCCGGTGCTGCATACAACGCCCGACCTATGACACCGACGCTGGCCTTTGCAGGTCACTCGATAACCTTGCAACGGCACACGACACCACTTGCAGCAGCCTGTCTGGCGCAATCAAGACTAACCTAGTTGCACAATGCAATTGCTCATTCAACTACTCAATCACAAGCTTCTTGCCGTTCAAGTACTACTTTATCACATATTTCTTGCCGTTCTTTTAATGCGAGTCCAACCACAATATTTCCCTTCACTTTTTTTTCTCGCAAGGGATCATGAACTAACACATGCAAGTATGATGGCCACACACATAATTCTAGTCGAGTCGCATGATTAGAAAGACACGATAAACATTTTTTAATGGCTAGCTCAACACTTATCTTATGATCACAATCTATCGTTCCCCTCCCCACCCCACCCCCAACTAAAAATAGGTAATAAAAAGGATACGAGCTGTATATGTAGAAGTCCTATATATAGTCCATTGTCTTAGGACGTCAAACCAAGTGTGGTGTGAATTTATATTTGCTTCCCTCTCTATCCGCTTTTAGTGTAATTGCGACATTGGAGGAAAACAAATACATGTATTCCCAATCGGGCACTTCCCATACCGTTCTTGATATTAAATTTTAAGAGTCCATCCGCCCCGCTGCTCCGTTTGTTGAATCGGAGATCATGTCTACGGCACTGAACAATGAGGCAATGGAGCTGGAGTTTAAGGCTATGCCCGATCCAAAGCAAATCACTTCTTTTGTTTCTCAAATGATCTTGATGCAGCAACAGCAAAAGGAAAGTTCTCTTTAGAGCTCACAGAAAAAAACATTGTACGTGCTTTAGCTAGACATCTCCAGGCTTGTGCCTCCACAACGTTCGAATTCACGACAATGGGTAAAAGTTCTTCACAAGATATTATCACACCCTGTTTACTTCTAGCTATTTTTAGAATGGGCGTTGCCGCAGCGGTAACTTGTTCAGTCCAGCGATTTGCTTCATTGTCTACCCGGAACTTCTCTTCGGCTTCACAAGTGATTTAGTTTTTTTTTTACAGAAAAAAGTCATTCACATATGTAATTTCCTTGTACATGCCTACATTTATCATGTGTTGTTGTCTAGTTTTCTTTTTTCTTTTTGCTATGACATGCTAACTGAAAAGGGGAGCTGAAGACTTAGCTCAGGATAGTCATGATGCCATGGACTTGGACTACCCTCTGTTCTTACTTCATAGTTGAGTGATGGTACGCATGACAGCAACTAATATAACATGTAGATTGAGCTCTTCTACTACTCACTTCTTCAGAAACTTTTCGTCTCTCGTGCAATGCAAGATCACTCCAACAAAACATACTATTTCTCTTTACTTTGCCTTTTTTGGCCGGTAATTGGAAACTAAATATTAAAGCAGCTAGAATTGGGCACATGAAAGGTTAACTTGTTGTTGTTGCTGAGGGAGGCAAAGGAAGGCATAGCTGAAACAAGCGGCAGTGACTGACCTTTCTTTAGCCAAAGAAAGGGAATGTAGAAGGGAGCTCCTATTTAGCGCGGTGCGCGCACCCTCCCTTCCCCCTAGCGTGCCGATTGGGCCGGCCCATTTACAGTGCTGGACGCTCCTTGTTTTCATTTTCATTTTTGTTTTCCGTTTTTCGTTTTTGTTTCTGAAATTTCAACATAATTGAGAATGTTAATTTTTTTAAGAAATTATAAGTATTCACTGATTCAAAGTATCTTGGTGTTTTTTTAAATGCTGACATATTTAAAATTGTTCATGAGTTTTAATTTTTTTCCACGAACTTGAAACAATATTCACATACTTCAACAAATGTTCACGGTTCCATAAAAATGCTTCAATGTTAAAAAATATTCATGAATTTTAAAAACTGTTCATGATTTTTTCGAAATATCCGCAAGTTTCAAAAAAAGTTTGCAAATTTCGAAAAATTGTTCCCGTATTTTTTTTAAAAATGATCGATTAAAAAATTTCGTCTATTAAACAAATGTCACATAAAAATTGAGGGGGAAGCTCTGTTTTAGAAAAGAATTGAGCGGGGAGCTCTATTTTCAGATGGGCCTCGACTCGACACAAGGTCAACACCCCAACCCAGTCACAAGCCCAGCCCACGCTTCCCCGATCTGCCTCTGCTTTCCTCTTCGCTGATCCTCACACACAAAAAAAATGCTTTCCTCTTCGCCGGCGGGACCCCTTCGTGCCGGCGCGGCGGCTGCTCGCCGGCCGACCGAGTCTCGCGGGTTCGACCGCCGCCGCGTGCTCCGTCCTCCAAGCCCTCATCCCGCTTTGCGATCAAGGGCATTCACTCACTTCCTGTCCCCCCGCCCCCCCCCCCCCCCCCCCCAAATCTCCACCCTCGTCTGACCTCTAGGGTTTCACACTATGATGAAGTGCACACTTGTAGGTTCCCGACGAAGAGCGAGGTGAGATTCTACGGCTGGAGAGGCTCCTTCATGCGTGGATTGGTTGGCTGGACCGTCTTTGCCTTCGGTACTGTGGAATGTGAGGGGATTTTATTTTCTTCCCTCTAGTCTAGTTGTTCAAGTCTGCAGTCTTTGACCCAGAGTTTTGTCTCCAGGTTGACACTGATACACACCATTGATTGTGCATTGAGATTCTTCCTGCCCCGCGGCTTCCCAGTTTATATTTGATTTGATCCGCTTTTCAGTCGACCCAGTTTATATAATTGTGCAAATAAATGATGCTTCATAGTTCATACCAGTACATTTCAATTCATCTTATGTGTGTTACTATCCGATGGTTGCTAGTCTCTTATGTTTTCACAGGAATTTATGAGGAATATCCTTGACATGCTAACTTGCCAGTTAATCTGAATATGCCATACCACTGTATAAGTACATAACTACATCTTCTTAACAATAGTTGACTGCCATATAAGGCAACATTCAGCATAACTGCTTAAAATTTTGGGTGCCTGCTCACTTGCTGTTATTTCAAACGCTGGTCTCTATATAGATAATACGTAGATCTCAACACACACTTGCCTGGGAGGGAGGGAGATCATGACTAATGTGTGATTTTCTTTTTAGGTTATTCAAGTCGTTTTTTTAATGGACTGATGCTCAAACTGGAAAGTATGGACTTGCTTTATTTCCTGCAACTGGACAAGATGAATGGATGTTTGAATTTATTCCTTCTACTTCGCTTGCACGGGATGCCTGTAACCAGTGCTGGCTTTCCAAAGGAGTTACCATCTTTTCCATTGGAAAAGGCCAAAAAGGTAGTCTGCTCATTCTAACTTCATTTCTAGAATAGCTTTGTTTCTACAAAAAGTTAGCTTTTAATTAATTGCTTGATATTGGATTTTATCAGAACATCACAGTATTATAAGTTACATACAAAAGTTCCACCCAGACGGACAAGGCCCATTTGGTAACTGCCAATGCTTGGATAAATTTTAATGAGAGCTGCGCCGGTTACTCTGTCATTACATGTATTATGGTTGTTGGAAATAGGTTGGTGTTCGCCTTCTGAATTGAAGTACCTGCGGGACTTAAGAACTAACCTTTTATGCTTAGAAAAAAATATAAAGAAATGTTCCTTGCGGTTCCTGTAAATTTAGCAATCTTCAGCTGTCAATTTTGTAGTGTTGTATCTACGAGACTCTGTTAGCTTCAGAGAGAATTGAATTTGTTTGTGCGCCCCACTTCGTTTTTGTTACTCCTGATTACAGTTCATCAATCAAACAGGTTATTTCTCGTGTTTCATTCTGTAAGAGTTATATAGCGCAACTAGACCTTCATTAACAGCTTCTGCCTCATGTTGTTTGTTAAGCATGTTAGTGCTCTGCTCTTCCCCTTTGCATCATACATTCATACTGCAAATGTAGTGGTTGGTTGCCATCTAGAAAGAATGCTATATGTTTGGAAGTTGTATTGAACACGATTTTTCAAAATACACCACCCTAGTCCCTAATTAATTTTTTTCAGGGTGTAAGGATGCCTTTTTATATTAAGCCCACCGTTCAATTGATCCAGTTTAGTTAATTGTGCAACTCAATGATGCTTTCATGCATTTCAATTGATATTTGTGTGCGTGCAAAAGCTGGTCCTGGTGACTCTTTTGAATCCAGTGCATTTTCTCTGATAATATTTATCTTGATAAAGCTTGTAAACGAATCTGAAAACATGAATTAATACAGAGTTGAGTTTAGAGTGAGTAAGCCCAGCATAATAAGTGTCACAGGGCTCTATTTGCTGAGGCCCACGTATCATAAGCCCAGCCCACCCAGCCCACCCACACTTCGCCGGTCTGCATCTCCTCTTCGCCATCGAGGCCGGCTGGCCGCACCGCCGCCACACTTCCTCCAAGGCTGGCCGGCCAGACCGCCTCCTGCTGTGGCTGCTGACAGTGGCGCAGCGAGTCTCCCGAGCTTACTGCTCATGGCTGCGGCGACCTCCGGAGTCAGCAGGACCAGCGCGGCGGCGGCGGGCAAGAAGAACGGCGACGTCGGCCTCCAAGACCCCCATCCCGGCTCCCGCTCAAGGTAGGTACCCACTCCTTCCCCTTCCCCGTCACTTGCTGGCTTCCCCAAAATCCCCGCTCTGCTCAAATCTGTTTCCACATCTTCTGTTAGAATTTGTTTTAGCTTTTGCTATTCATTTCTAGCTAGTCTGTATGTATAGTTGGTTCGTAGCTCAAAACAAAAATTGCAAATGGTTCAATAGATTTACAGGCAGCACAGCTTGCAAATGGTTGCTGATGCTCGTAGCACACTTTTTAACGCAAAAAACAAATGCCATGACTGACGAGACTGAAAAATTAATCACTTTCTTCCTTGTATTGGGTGACAAGCATGTGACTGCCCACGTGATGCATCAAACGTAGTATCTGAAACAAATTTATCTTCCTGCCTGCCTGCCTGCCTGCAAGTGGACGTTTTGTAATGGTGGTGCACACCGTCTCAGATGGCTGCAAGGTTTTGGTTACCGGTCGAAATTTCGAGATTTCCCGTGGTTACCGCGTATTTCGGTACCCCTCGGTAAATCTCCATATCAAGCAAAAAATACCGATTTTTTTGAATTTTTTGAATTCAAGCAGTCGATTTATAGTAAAGTACGTAGGATCTAATTAATGCCATGAAAGTTGGTTCTGGTGTGTTGGTAGCAACCTAGTTACTGTTTTGAGAGGTCTCTAGTTCGAATGTTCGTTCATTCACTTATTTGAATTCAAAATTCAACTACAAAATTCGTTCGAAATATTCTCGGTATTTCTCGGTAACCGTGGTAACCACGTTTACCGGCCCCCCTCGGTAAAAATGCCCCATTCGGTAACCAAAACATTGGATGGCTGTCACCACCAGTGGCCAGGTTAAATACTGTTCTTGTGATTGGCCCGAGAACAGATCCGAGGCTGTATACGACCATTGTATACTGTAAGCATTCAGCTAAAATATATCTCAATACATTTTAGAGTAAAAAAAAGAAGAGAATTGGTTGGATTCAATTGCAAATATGTTGAATCCAAGTGGATGGAGCGTTGATGGTACTCCTAAGAGGAAACAAATGATGCAATATATTCACAGCACAACTTGTGAATAGATGCGACCAACTGGGTGCGGATGCTGATGGCAAGGCATTGGTAGCATGCTTGTAATGCACAAATCAAATGTCAGGACCGTGAATCCCGTGTCAGGACTGACGAGAACGAAAAACGAATCTCTCTCTTCCTCGTCCTGGGTGAAAACCATGTGACTGCTCACATGATGCTTCAAACGTATCTGAAACAAAATTATTTTCTTAGCTGCCAGTGGACGTTTTGTAATGGCGGTGCACGCTGTCTCAGACGGCTGCTGGCGCCTAGGTGTAGCCATTTGATTACTTTATTAAAGTCTGCATCGCTAGTGGCAAGATTAAATTTTCTTTTTCTCATGTTTGATTCGCGAACAGATCTCAGGCTACATACGACCGTTGTATATTGGAGAGCTCAAGCACTATACTCATCCCGCTGACAAAATTCTCTTCTGAACTCAGGCATCCAAAAGCTTCAAGATCTCACAAAAATCTCCAAACTCCCATTCGTCGGTTTAGAGCCTGCCCACGCATCCGTTCGGCACCGGCCACCATAACTTCACCGGAGTCGCCTCCTGCTTCTGCGCCGCGTCGCCGGCACCGAAAAGGCTCTGAATCTGCTGCTGCTGCTACGGCCGATATAATGCTGGAGCTGGTGCCGACGTGCCTGTGAGGACCACGTCTTCCTCGCTGCTGCTGCGTTGCTGGTCCTGGGTGCTGATCAGGGGCGAGCTCGTCAAGGTAACTATGGCTGCAAGATTGGATTTTGACTTGTAATTTGTTCAAGAAAGAGATCCCAAGCTCTACTTATAGACGTCTTGCTCACACCATTCTCTTCTTTGTTAATTTCTGCAGTGCACCTGTGTTGGAGGAGTTTCTTCCAAGAGTTGCTGCAGTTTCTAAAAGGGCTGTAGCACATAAGGCTGTATATCTTATTCCTGTTTCTGTGGTTCATGTATAGGTAAATTTAGAGCTTAGTGCCTTATTGTTGTTCTACAGCCTAGATTGTTCCTTTAATGGACCAATTGCTCAAACGGGAAAGTACGGATTCTCACCTTACTTGATATTGAGTTCTTGCAATTGGACAAAGATGAAGGGATGCTTGATTATATTCATTCTAGTTTGCTTGCACGGGTACCTTGATATTGAGGATCCTGGATGCTATTAGCCAGTGCTGGGTTTCCAAATGACTTGTTCTCTTTTCCATTGGAAAAAGGTCTTTACACATTCGAGCTTTATTTCTACAGAAAGTTAGCTTTGTTGATTTTAGTTAATTGCTTGTTCTTGGATTTTATCAGAACATCACAATATTGTAAGTTACCTACAAAAGTTCCACCTGTTAGATGTGTATAGTCCCTTTTCTGTATATCCCCAGTGTATAAGGGGTTTCCTGCAGTTCTACCTCACATGTATATGTACTGGCCTTTGACCCCTGTGAATGTTAGTTGCTCATTCCTAACATGGTATCAGATGCTTAGGTTCCTCTCCCGCTCCCGCACGCCGCAGCTCCGTGCCCCGCCGCCGGCCATCTCCTCCCTCGCCGCCGGCCCTCTCCTTCCCCGCCGCCGCGCCGCCCCTCCCCGAGCTCGGCCGCGCTCTTCTGTCGCCGCCCCGCGCCGTCCAGCGCGCGGCCGCGGCCTCCCCTGCCGTCGCCGCCCCGCGCGCGGCCGCGGCCTGCCGTCGCCGCCCCGCGCCTCCCCGCGCGCGGCCACACCCGGTCGCCACTGCCCCGCGCCGCCCCTCGCCCGGCCACGCCCGACTGCCGCCGCCCCGTTCCTGCGCCGCCCCGAGCACCACGGCAGTACCGCTTAGGCGGTACTACCGCTGTGCACCACGGTAGTACCGCTTAGGCGGTACTTCCGCTGTGTACTGCCGCAGCAAGTTCCGCTTGGGAATCTCCCTCCGTGCAACTTTCTTTTTCCCCTGTTGCTTTAGCGGTAGTAGAGCGGCACTAGCACGGTAGTACCGTGCAGCTGACCAAAAAAAAAGAGTTCCTCATGTCTGCTTCAGGCTACGTTGCTGTTCCTCGGTGCTAAGTGATCTTCTATGGCACCAACTATGCTGAGTTTGCGGGCTTCATGCGGATCCACATGCGCGGCCTTCTCCTGTGGGGCGTTCTCTCTGGCGAGGTCCCCTGTCCGCCTTGCCCTGTCGCTCCTGTGGCTCCTACCCCACCGGTGCCGCCTGTTCTTGCTGCTGGAGCTTCCCAAGCTGATCGGGATGCAGCCAAGGCTCTCGATGATGCTGCGGTGGATGCTTATGATCAGCAGGTATCAGCCTATTCCGATGCTCTTTCTCTCTACCGGGATGCTCTGTCTGCTTACACTCAGTGGTGCAATGATGATGCTCGGGCTGCTGCTGTTCTCACTGCTAGTGTCCTACCTCAGTTTGCTTCGGAGTTCATGAGCCTCGGTACTGTTGCAGCGATGTGGTCTTACCTCTGTCAGCGCTATCAGCCCTCTGGTGATGCGCTCTACTTATCTGTGGTGCGTCAGGAGCACGCCCTTCAGCAGGGTGACTCTTCTGTTGATGAGTTCTACACACAGAGTTCTGCCATCTGGCGCCAGCTTGACTCTCTTCGGATAGTTGTTTGTGGAACTTGCCGTTGCTGCCAGACTATGAGGTCCGACTTGGAGTTTCAGCGTGTCCATGAGTTCTTATCTCGCCTCCGTTCCGAGTTTGAGCCTCGACGCGCTCACTTGCTTGCTCGTGGTCGTGTTCCTATCTCGGAGGTGCTTGCTGAGCTTCGTGCTGAGGAGACCCGCCTCCGCTCTGCTGGGTTGCTTGTTGTTCCCTCTGTGTTGGCTGCTCGAGCTCCTGTGTCGTCTGCTCGTCTCACCGCTCCACCGCTTCTGCCCACACCTTCAGGGGGGGTGGCTCGCCCTCCTTCTGCTGAGAAGGGCCGATCGCGCTGTCGGTGTCAAAACCGGCGGATCTCGGGTAGGGGGTCCCGAACTATGATGCTTGGATCGATGGTAACAGGAGACGAAGGGGACAAGGTTTTACCCAGGTTCGGGCCCTCCTATGGAGGTAATACCCTACGTCCTGCTTGATTGTATTGATTGTATAGAGATTACAGAGTGATCTACCACGAGATCGTATGACTAAAACCCTAGATGAGTTCTTTCTCTTGGCCTATGACCTAAAACCCTTCGGTTTATATAGACGCCGAGGGTACCTAGGGTTTACACATGGTCGGTTACACGTCGAGGGGATAAAACATGCCTATTCTACTTTAAACGTGGAGAACACGCCCTGCTTCTAGAAACTTCCTTGCTGGAGTCTGGTCCTCCGAGTAACCCAGTGTCCGGCGAACGGCCCACCTAGTCCGGCCCATATGAGACATGGCCGGCTTCCTGAGGACCCCCTAGTCCAGGACTCCCTCAGTAGCCCCCGAACTAGCCTCCAACGCCAAGGGTCCAAGCTCCAGCTGCTTCAAATGGTCAGAGTCTTCGGCTTGCGAGGCGAGTTCCTTTCTCCGGATAGTAATCGGCAGTTCCTTTAGTCCCGCTTCCATCGACGCGTAGTTTTCCCGATCATAGGTCATCCGAACATCATGTGTAACCCGGCCGATAAGGCCAAATGTCAGGGAGCCAATAGCGCTCTTCTGACAACCTTTCAGACGAAAGGCCGCGGCTCAACATGACCGCTGAGCCAGTTGTACAGACTCATTTAGCGGCTCGAGGCCGTATTTATCGGCACGATCCATCAATACACAGATCGTGCTCCGTTCCATACGGGACATGCTTAATCATGCGCGTGTAACGCCGCGCATGCCTCGGGAAGTGGAGAGATTCACGGCGTGGTGGAGGGAGGCTAACCGGTAGCGGCCCTTAATAAAAAGGGAAAAACCCCAAGGCTTATCCACATTCCTCCCTTCGCATCCTCGCCTCCCTAGACTCCCGAGCTCACCGAGCTCAGATCTAGGTTTCACATTCTTCTCCCTCCGAGGTCAGCCATGGCCAGCGGCAAGTGGGAGGCCTCCACAGTCACAGACAAGGATATCCGGGAGCTCAAGGATGCCGGATACATCCCTGCCAACGTCTTCCACCGCGCCGCCGAGGAGGGTCAGGTGATTCCCACCCCTAAACAAGGGGAAAGGGTGGTTTTCGTCCCCCATTTCATCCGGGGATTAAGCTTCCCACTTCACCCCTTTGTGAGGGGTCTGATGTTCTTTTACGGGCTCGATTTCCACGACCTTCCGCCGAACTCCTTCATGCACATATATGCATTCATCACTGTCTGCGAGGCTTTTCTACGGGTGGAGCCGCACTTTGGATTATGGCTTAAGACTTTCAACATTAAGCCGAAGTGTGTTGCCGGCGCGCACGCGGACTGCGGCGGGGCAGTCATCGGCAAACTCCCACGCGCAGTGTGGCCATCTGGTACCTTCATCGACACCATTAAGACCTGGCAGAAGGAGTGGTTCTATATCACTGAGCCAAAGGAGGAAGAGGGCGGAACTGTTCCTGCTGAATGCGGAACTGTTCCTGCCGAATTCAGGTCCGGCCCCTCAACCAGACTGACCTCGTGGGTCCGAAAGGGCCTGGATTGGGGGTCGGCTACCGAAGTAGAGGACCTGTAGAGGCGCACTGCCTCCCTAATCAGGGAAGGCGTTGGCCTGACCAATGTGGTCCAGGTAATGCTTCGGCGACATGTCCTGCCCTGCCAGTGCCGGAGTTCTCCTATGTGGGATTACCGGACCGGCGACGACCCTACAGTTCGTCGACTCTTCCGCACCACGCGGGAGAAACTATGGAAGGCGCTGTTTAAGGCGCAGAAGGACTGGCCGGGCGAGGAGGAAGACCAGGGCTTGAATGCTGCCAAGCCTCCTTCCAAGGTATGTTATGATTTCGATAGATCGGCTTCATTCTTCCGTAGGTCACCTAAGGATTGTCCGATCACTTCTGCAGGAATGGCTGAAAAAAGCCAAGGACTTCAAGAGTCCGGCTCCACAGCCCGAGGATCCCCGGTCCCCGCTGCTGTTGGAGATGCTCGTCGTGGCGCCCTACAAGGCGCCAGAGAAGAAAGAAAAGAAGAAGAAGACAGGCCGAGCTGGCCTGCGCACCAAGGACCAGCTAGAGGCTGAGTCCGAAGAGACCCACGCCTCCTCGAATCAAGAGGAGGAAGAGGAGGAGGAGCACAAGGTCGAGGGGGGAGGCGATTCCCCCCTTACAAGAAAGAGGGCGACGTCACCGGACGCCTTGGAGGATGAACTTCCTCTAGCCCAGAAGAAAGCACGCCGGTCACAGGCGATCCTGTCCGACGATAGTTCGGCCTCGGACACCGAGTCCGAGGGGTTCAAGAGGGTTCCGCGAAGGACCCTCAGGGTTAAGCCCCCACCTCGAAGGTATAGATCCGAAGACCTTGCAAATACCAAGTTTCGTTAATATATTTAACATGCGGGCGTCAATTGACTTGCAGCCCTCCCCGCATCCTTCCCACCGACCAAAACTCGGACGGGGAGACCCCGCCCGCCGATCTAGCGGAGAGCGGAAACGCGTCGCACCCTTCCCCTCCAGATGCCAATAAGGAAGGCACGGAGGTGTCATCCCAACAGGCTACCCTGGAGCCGAACACTGGAGGCGGGGGCGACGAGATAATGGTCGAGGTTAATACCTCGGCCACCGAAGACCCGGGAGAGAAGACCCTCCCGGATACCGAGGAGACCGGTCAGGGAACTGTCCAGTCACCTCCACAACTGTCTCCGGAGCACACCATGTGTCCGGAGACACAGCTTCAATCCCCGACTGGGGATCGGGCTAACCGACCCCCACCGGTGCCTCCGACCACTGAGTGGCCGGTCATGGGGGAGGCTCTATCCAGCGCCTCCATCTCCGATGAGCACCGCACGCAGAGCATTCGGTCCGTGGATACCGGACTGAAAGCGGCCTTCAACGGCCTCCTAACGGGTTTTCAGGTAAACAATGTAATGCCCCGTTTTTTGTAAGTCATTGATATGTTTAAGCAGTTGTTTATATACATAGCAGCCCCCGAGCCCTAGGTAAGTTTGAAAAACTTACCTGGGGGTCAAGACAAAAAATCCTTATCCGAACTATACATATGCTAAGATTGTTCGGTCATTCTTTTAAGGAGACCAGGCACAGGATTATGATAATTCGGAGGTCTGTGAACTCATATAATATGAGACTTTCGCATTTTTTGCAGGCATCGGCGGCGTCCGATAACGCCGCTGAAATAGAGGAGCTGAATCGGAAGCTTAAGAACTCCGATGACGAGCTTAACGCTCTAAGCCGAAGATTCGACGAGGCTCAAGGTAAGCGGAGTGAAGTATCTAAACTTCATGTTTCCGTTCTATCAACACGGATGCTTAATATAAGTCAATGCTTACGCAACCTCGGCGAAAGAGATGGAGAAGCTCAAGGCCGAACTCAAGAAGGCAAAGCAGGAAACTGCTGTAGAAAAGGCGGCGGCCCAAGAGGCCGTAGCCGCACTATCTGCCTTGAGAGCTACCAGCGACAAGCACCAGGCTCGAGTGGAGGAGGTCCAACTGGAGCTTAAGGACGCCAGCAAGAAGTGCGAGGCCCTGGAGCTGAAAGAAAAAGAGCAGGCTGCCGAACTATCCACCCTAAAAACCGATCTTCAAAAGGAGCGGGTGGATAGGCGGACCTTTGAAGAGGAAATCAGCCAGGCCCAGGCTATACTGAGTGGTAAGCCATATTTACTGCAGTGTGTCTTCGGAGATGATAGGTTCAAAGCTCTTACCCAAGTATGGCGTTCCGTAGGCGCCGGCTTGGACCTCCAGAAGAGCGCAGCGGACGCGAAGCAGTTCTATGCTTCGCGGGGAGAAGGAGATGAAGCCCGTGTTTTCTGGGCTCAATTCGAAGCCCACGAGCGAACTCCTCTCCTGAATGAGCAACTGAAGCAGCTGTTGGAGCTGCACAAGGTGGCGGAACCGGCCATGAAGGATCTCTGTATCCGGCTGTGGCCCGATGAGCCAATTCTCGACAGTTACTTCGGCCTGGTGCAGAAGCTGAGCGACGCCACTCCTCGGATCGACGCATTGAGGAGGTCTTCTTGCATCGAGGGGGCAAGGATGACCTTTGCGAAGGCCAAGGTACACTGGCCGGGGCTGGATCCGATGAAGGTGGCCACTGCTCCTCCGCCGCCTGGAAAAGAGTATAGGTGCCTCGAGCGGTACTTCTCCGGAGTTATGGAGGGTGCTCGGGCCATAGAGTCACAGTGTCGAAGAGATACTGTGTATGAGTAAACGGTTATGTAATATGTCCGAAGACTTTTTGGAACGCGTTTTTATGTATATAAAGTTTGCATGGTTTATCATGTCTTGTGTGTTTTGCATCCTTTATAACTTCTTTGTAGCCGGTTAAATCTGAAGGCTGCGAGTCGTCGGCTTCAGCCCCCAGGTAGATACTACGTGGGGTGTCGCTTCCAAAACGCACTATAACCCTTAGCCGAACTATCGGTACCCGAAGGCGGTAGTGCGGGGTGGACTAGGCAATCGGACCAGAATGCTTTATTACCTTCACTTAGCCGTAGGAGCGCGAGAAAGGAGTGCAGGAGGCCGATAAATAGCCCCCAGGAGTTTGTGATGTTCAGACGAGCCGTGGCCAAAGCCTATATCACATGGTTCGGACTAATACCGAACCCATCGCATTACACGGAGTAACCTCTGACGAGATTAAGTTAAGCTCGGAATCGCAGACCGGTTCTCGCATACCATGACAGTCAGTTTTCGGCTTTCTCCGCTGAGGCGCTTGACTAGACTAGCCGGAAGCACAATCGCAGCGGTGCTCCCTTTGCCCCTTTAGCCGAACGAGCGGAACATAAAGGGGCAAGCACAGGAGCCGGGCAACCCAACATTTGACCCAAGACACAGTTCGAAACCAATGCATATAAAGCGGAAGTCCAAGACGCCGAATACAAAATCAATTGTGCACAGGGCGATTTTAAGAGCGAGCCCCCGGTCTATTAGCCGGTTGCTTCGCAAAAGTATACCAAACAGGCTCGCAAGAAAAGAAGGAGAAAAATAGAGAATATGCTTAAAAAACGTCAAACGAGCGTGCATAATATATCTATATTATACTAAACCATTCTTTTCATTCAAAGTGCTGATACAACTGTGTACAGGTATAGAAGATAAAATATAAATCTTACAGGAGGGTGCTGCGCTAAGGGTCTTCGATTTGTGGCCTGACGTCCGCGATATCCCTTGCAGCGTATCCTCTCCTGCGACCACCAGGACGGTGTATACCTTGATAGGTGTGCTGTTCGGCGAACGGACTATTGTAGAAGATTCTTGAGAAGTCGCCGAAATTTGAACAAGCTTGACGCCTTAGTGGGTACTTGACGGTACCTGCCATGTGTCCGAAGACATGTTTGAGGGTGATAGTTCGGTCTAGTCGAAGACTTACCCTACATCAATGTTCCCCCACCGTTGCCCATGGAATTTCAAGCGCGAAGTTATGCACCCTCGGCACGTATTGTGCGGGAAATGGGGCCATGTGGTGGGGGGCGAATCCCTATTTATTGGGAGGGGAAGCTTCTGGAATTTCGGTTTGAGACCGAGCTCGCTTCCCAGCCTTGGATGCCTTGACGGCGGACGTCGGCGTCTGCCGGTCATCGGTGTAATGGAATTCGGCCGCCAGGGCCAACGCATGTTCCTCAGTTCGGAGTGACCGCTCTGTATTGCCATTGACAGTGATGACCCCTCGGGGGCCAGGCATTTTGAGCTTGAGGTAAGCGTAGTGCGGAATGGCGTTAAAGCGGGCGAACGCCGTACGGCCGAGCAGGGCGTGATAGCCGCTGCGGAATGATACTATGTCGAAGATCAAGTCCTCACTTCGGAAGTTGTCGGGCGAGCCGAACACAACTTCCAGGCTTATAGAGCCTATACACCGGGCTTCAACGCCTGGGATCACTCCTTTAAAGGTAGTGTTGCTGGGCTTGATCCTTGACGGATCTATGCCCATCTTTTTCACCGTATCTGAGTAGATCAGATTGAGGCTACTTCCACCATCCATGAGGACTTTGGTTAGGTGGTACCCATCTATGATCGGGTCGAGGACAAGTGCGGCCGAACCCCCATGACGGATACTAGTCGGATGGTCACGTCGATCAAAAGTGATGGGATGTGCCGTCCAGGGGTTATACTTTGGAGCTACAGGCTCTATGGCGTAGACATCCCGAAGGGCGCGTTTCCTTTCCTTTGTGGGTATATGAGTGGCGTAAATCATGTTTACTGTCTTTACTTCTGAGGGGAATTTCTTTTGACCGCCACTGATCGGACCCCGAGGTTCATCCTCGTCCTCGCTGCATGAGCTCTTGCCTTGGTCCTCGGTAGCGAGCTTGCCGGCCTGTTTGAAAACCCAACAGTTACGATTGGTGTGATTGGCGGGCTTCTCCTGAGTGCCATGTATCTGGCAAGGCCTCTCCAGAATCTTGTCCAGCGGGGTAGGTCCGTCGTGTTTGCCTTTAGGAGGCTTTTTCCGCTGCCCAGAGCGGTTGTTGCGAAATCCGGCGTTTACAGCCGTGTCATCGGCATCACTGTTATTATGCCGGCGCTTGTTTTTGTTGCGCTTTGGTTTCCCGTTTCCATCCCGTACTTCGGAGGTTCCGGGGTCTTCGGGGTTATGGCTGCGTCTGGCCAGCCAATTATCCTCGCCCGCGCAAAAGCGGGTCATGAGTGATGTGAGGTCGGACATTGTCCTGGGTTTGTCTTGGCCGAGCTGTCGAGCTAGCCATTCATCCCGAATATTATGCCTGAAAGAGGCTATAGCTTCGGCGTCTGGGCAGTCTACGATCTGATTTTTCTTGGTCAGGAAACGATTCCAGAATAGCCTCGCGGACTCTCCGGGTTTCTGAACGACGTTACTTAGATCGGAGGAGTCCGGTGGCCGGACATAAGTGCCCTGGAAATTAGATCGGAATGCCTCTTCTAGGTCCTCCCAACATCCAATGGAGTTTTCGGGGAGGCTGTTTAGCTAGTGCCGAGCTAGCCCCTTGAGCTTTAGGGGCAGGTATTTGATGGCGTGGAGGTCATCTCCTCGTGCCATGTGGATGTGGAGGAGGAAATCCTCAATCCATACGGTTGGGTCAGTTGTCCCATCGTATTGCTCTATGTTTACGGGTTTAAACCCTTCTGGGAACTGATGCTGCATTACCTCATCTGTAAAGCACAGTGGGTGTGCGGCGCCTCTAACCCGAGCTATAGTGTGCCGATGATCGGCGGCTACCCTAGCTCGGTTTTGTTCCCAATTTTCATTGTGGTCGAACCGAGACCGGTACCCTTCCCGTCTGTCGGGTGAGTATCTTCTGGAGCCGTAGATGGATCGTGTACGGCCTGCTCTATGGTCCAGGTCGTGGCGCAGGTCGAACCTGTCATCGGGCTCTAGTGGCTCCTTTCCATGTCTACGGGGTATCGTCGGCCTATAGCCGGTATCATCAGCCGTCTGATCTCGTCCTCGAGGAGGGCGATCTGGTTTGTCATATGGAGTATGTTCGGGAGACGGCGTATTGGAGAGCTCGTCATCGAACTGTGGCAGCAGCCGTCGGCGCGGGTAGCTCTTTGGTTGGTCCGATAGGCCGGCGCCGAACTCCTCCTCCGCTGAAAGGACTCGTGTCCATCGGTGATTGAGGTCGTATTGTTCGGCTTTGAGCTGTCGCTCCTTTGCTCTCAGGCTGCGAGCTGTGGATATCAGCTGTTGTCTGAACAATTCCTGATCTGTAGGATCGTTGGGGATGGCCAAGTCATCGGCATCCGCATTATCCTCCCCCTCGATAGAGTGGAGGTAGTCGTCAGCCAGAGGATCATCTGAGTCATCGGGGTTGCGGTGGTCTTCGGGATCCTCCTGACCCTCCAACGGGTTACCGGGGATTTCGGGGCGGCCGATGTCCTCTGGAGTATCATCGTTCCCCGTGCCCTTAATAGACTTGCGCCCCTTTTTCCCTTTGGACCGTTTATGCGGTTTCCGGCGCCTTGACGGCGCTTCATCCGATTTATCGCCATTGCTTTTTGGAGTGTCCACCATGTACACGTCGTATGTGGAGGTGGCCGTCCACTGTCCGGTCTTGGCAGGGGTGGGGGAGTGATCTTCCTCGTCCATGTACCCTGCCTCCTCGGAAGCGTAGTCTAGCATGTCGGTTAAATCCTCGACAGTGGCTATCAAGTGGGTGGTGGGTGAGAGGAAAAATCCGTCCCGACCCGTCTGAAGACCGATCTGAGAGCAGATCGGGATTGGGTCGTCGTTGATTTTCATCGACGAGATCCGATCTAGAGCTTCGTTGAGTATCGAGAGCTCGATCGGACCGGTCTGCCTAGAGCTTCTGGAGTCAACCTCCGATGCATCCGTGCAGGGGGTGTGTTCGGCAAGTGTTCGGCTGTCGGGCGCTATGACCTGATCCGAACTTAAGATCGGGCCTCCACCAGGGCAGATCCCATAGGCGGAGCCGGAAGGTGAGTCCGAGGTTAAAGCCTAAGGGTCCTCGGGCATGGCAGGCGAGACTGCAAGCCCGGTTAGTGATAGATCGCCGCGGGGGTCTACGGAGAACTCTAAGTTCCCGAATCTGACCTCCTGATCAGGGGCGAAACTTTCGACGCGGCCAAGGCGGCCGGTCGGGTCGGCGTGCAGCACTATGCTGCCGAAAGCGAAGATCTGTTCAGGGGTAAAAGTCCCTGTGTTGCGGACCTCTTCGTTAACGACTAGGCGAACCATCGATTCCTTCTGGCGATCACAGTGGAACTCTCAATGAAAGCACCAATGTCGGTGTCAAAACCGGCGGATCTCGGGTAGGGGGTCCCGAACTATGATGCTTGGATCGATGGTAATAGGAGACGAAGGGGACAAGGTTTTACCCAGGTTCGGGCCCTCCTATGGAGGTAATACCCTACGTCCTGCTTGATTGTATTCATTGTATAGAGATTACGGAGTGATCTACCACGAGATCGTATGACTAAAACCCTAGATGAGTTCTTTCTCTTGGCCTATGACCTAAAACCCTTCGGCTTATATAGACGCCGAGGGTACCTAGGGTTTACACATGGTCGGTTACACGTCGAGGGGATAAAACATGCCTATTCTACTTTAAACGTGGAGAACACGCCCTGCTTCTAGAAACTTCCTTGCTGGAGTCTGGTCCTCCGAGTAACCCAGTGTCCGGCGAACGGCCCACCTAGTCCGGTCCATATGAGACCTGGCCGGCTTCCCGAGGACCCCCTAGTCCAGGACTCCCTCACGCGCCGTGACACTTTCTGTGGCTACTGCTCCAGGCAAGGTCACCCAGAGTCTGATTGCCGCCAGAAATAGCGAGACCAGAGGCGCTCTTCTTCCAGTGGGACTCATGCACCTCCCTCGACTCCGTCACTCACTGACCAGGATATTATGCGACTCAAGCGCATGCTGGCTTCCTCTGGTTCTTCCTCGATGGGTTCTGTTGCTGCTGTGACTGCCACCCCCCCCCCCCCCCCGCCCTCGCTGGAGCTTACTCAGTCAGGTACATCCTCGTGGGTTCTGGATTCTGGAGCTTCTTTTCATATGTCCTCTGATTCTTCTGCTTTATCTTCCCTTCGACCTCTTGATTTTCCTCTTAATGTTCTCACTGCCGATGGCACACCTCTTCCTGTTGCTAGTCGTGGCATTCTTTCTACTCCATCTTTTTCTGTTCCCAGTGTTTCTCATGTTCCTCGTCTTACCATGAATCTTTTTTCCGCTGCCCAACTTACTGATTCTGGTTGTCGTGTCATTCTTGATACCGACTCTTGCTCCATTCAGGATCGTCGCACCAAGGCTTTGGTTGGTGCTGGCCCCCGGCGCCGTGAGTCAGAGGGCCTTTGGGAGGTTGACTGGCTTTGTGTTCCTTCCGCTGCCACCACTTCTGCCAGCTCTCATGCTCTTGCTGCCTCTTCGTCTGCATCCTTCCAGAAGTGGCATCATCGCCTTGGTCACATCTGTGGCTCTCGCTTGTCTTCTTTAGTTCGTCAGGGCCTCTTAGGGTCTGTATCTGGAGATGTCTCCTTACATTGTAATGGTTGCAGACTTGGCAAACAGACCTAGTTACCTTATCCTACCAGTGAGTCCGTATCTCAGCATCCTTTTGACTTAGTTCATTCTGATGTCTAGGGTCCTGCTCCCTTTGATTCGAAAGGTGGTCATCGCTACTATGTTTTGTTTATTGATGATTTCTCTCGCTACACTTGGCTCTACTTCATGAAATCTCGTAGCGAGGTTCTCTCTATATACAAACGATTTGCTGCCATGGTTCACACCCAGTTTTCCACGCCCATTCGTACTTTTCGTGCTGACTCCGCTGGAGAGTATATCTCCCAGCTGTTGCGTGGTTTTCTCGCGGAACAGGGTACTCTTGCCCAGTTCTCATGTCCTGGTGCTCATGCTCAGAATGGCGTTGCTGAACGTAAGCATCGTCATCTGCTTGAGACGGCTCGTGCGCTGATGATTGCCGCTTCCCTTCCACCCCACTTTTGGGCTGAGGCTGTTTCTGCATCCACCTATCTCATCAACATTCAGCCCTCGACTGCTCTGCAGGGTGGTATTCCTATGGAGTGTCTCACTGGTCGATCTCCTGACTACTCAGCTCTTCGTATGTTTCGATGTGTGTGCTATGTCCTGCTTGCCCCGCAAGAACGCACCAAACTGACGGCTCAGTCGGTTGAGTGTGTTTTCCTTGGCTACACTGATGAGCACAAGGGCTATCGCTGTTGGGACCCTGTTGGTCGTCGCTTGCGCATCTCGCGTGATGTGACCTTTGATGAGTCTCACTCTTACTACCCCCGCCCTTCCTCCTCGAGTTTCTCTGTGGACGATATTTCTTTCCTTCTCCTTCCTGATACATCCTCCTCTGTGCCTCAGGTCTCTCCCCTTCCTCAGACCCATCTCACTCTTCCTCACATGCCACCGACACCACAATTCCCTCCATCCTCCTCTCCACCATCCTCTCCGATCCGTCGGCCTCTCTCTCCTTTTCCTCTCCACTACACTCGCCGGCCTCGTGTTGAGGATGATTCTCCTGACACATCTTCCACTTCCGATGTTCCTCCTTCCACGCCTCCACCAGTTCATAATCTCCGTGCTAGACCTCGACCCCCTCTTGATCGCTACTCTCCTGCCAAGTACGGCCTCTCTGTTGTTGCTGAGCCGACTTCCTATCAGGCTGACCTGACTCAGCCTGAATGGCAGCTTGCGATGGCCCAGGAGCTCGTTGCCCTTGAGCGTTCTGGCACGTGGGATCTGGTTTCCCTTCCTTCTGGTGTTCGTCCCATCACATGCAAGTGGGTCTATAAGATTAAGACTCGCTCTGATGGTTCTCTTGAGCGCTACAAAGCTCGTCTTGTGGCTCGTGGCTTTCAGCAGGAACAAGGACGCGATTATGATGAGACATTCGCTCCTGTGGCCCACATGACCAATGTCCGCACTCTCCTTGCTGTCGCTTCTGTTCGTCATTGGTCTGTCTCTCAGCTTGACGTTCAGAACGCCTTTCTCAATGGTGAGTTGCGTGAGGAGGTCTATATGCAGCCACCCCCAGGGTACTCTGTTCCTGATGGTATGGTCTGCCGACTTCGCCGCTCTCTCTATGGTCTTAAACAGGCCCCTCGTGCCTGGTTCGAGCGGTTCGCCTCTGTCGTGACTGCCGCGGGTTTCTCGCCCAGTGATCATGATCCCGCCTTGTTCGTTCACACGTCTCCTCGTGGTCGGACTCTTCTCCTTCTCTATGTTGATGACATGATCATCACTGGTGACGACTCTGACTACATTGCCTTTGTTAAGGCTCGCCTTCGCGACCAGTTCCTCATGACTGATCTTGGTCCACTTCGCTATTTTCTTGGGATTGAGATCTCCTCGACCTCTGATGGCTTCTATATCTCCCAAGAAAAATATATTCAGGATCTTCTTTCTCGCGCTACTCTTGGTGATGAGCGCACTGTTGTGACTCCTATGGAGCTCAACGTTCAGCTTCGTGCCTCTGATGGTGACCCTCTTCCTAATCCCACTCGCTATCGTCACCTCGTTGGCAGTCTTGTCTATCTTGCTGTTACGCGTCCTGACATCTCCTATCCTGTCCACATCCTGAGTCAGTTTGTTTCAGCCCCCACCTCTGTCCACTATAGTCATCTCCTCCGTGTTCTACGATATCTTCGTGGCACAATCTCTCAGCGCCTTTTCTTTCCCCGCTCCAGCTCTATTGAGCTCCAGGCCTACTCTGATGCTACCTGGGCTAGTGATCCCTCCGATCGACGCTCGCTGTCTGCTTACTGTGTCTTTCTTGGTGGCTCTCTTATTGCCTAGAAGACAAAGAAGCAGACTGCTGTTTCCCGCTCGAGTACACAGGCTGAGTTACGAGCCATGGCTATGTTGACGGCTGAGGTGATCTGGTTACGGTGGTTACTTGAGGATTTTGGTGTGCCTGCTACCACCTCGACTCCCTTACTGTCTGACAGTACCGGTGCTATCAGTATTGCGCGTGACCCGGTGAAGCATGAGCTCACCAAGCACATCGGTGTGGATGCCCACTTTGTACGTGCTGCTGTGCAGGATGAGGTTCTCGCTCTTCACTATGTGCCCTCTGAGTTACAGCTCGCGGACTTCTTCACGAAGGCACAGACTCGAGCGCAGCATGGGTTCTTTCTCTCCAAACTCAGTGTTGTTGACCCACCATGAGTTTGCGGGGGGTGTTAGATGTGTATAGTCCCTTTTCTGTATATCCCCAGTGTATAAGGGGTTTCCTGCAGTTCTACCTCACATGTATATGTACTGGCCTTTGGCCCCTGTGAATGTTAGTTGCTCATTCCTAACACCACCCTGACGAACAAGGCCCATTTGGTAACCGCCAATGCCTGGATTTCTTTATCGAGAGCTGTGCCAGTTACCCGGTCATTACATATATTATGGGTTTGGAAACAGGTTGGTGTTTGCCTTCTAAATTTAAGTACCTGTAGGACTTACGAACTAACCTTTTATGCTTATATAAAGAAATGTTTCTTGCACTTCCCTGTAAATTTAGCAATCTTCAGCTGTCAATCTTGTAGCGATGTATCTCTTAGACTCGGTTTGCTTGGGAGGAAATTGAATTTATTTGTGCGCCTCGCTTCATTTTTGTTCTTCCTGATTAAATTTCAGGAGTCAAACAGGTTATTTACCGTGTTTCATTCTGTAAGAGGTATATAGCGCAACTAGGCCTTCATTAACACCTTCTGCATCATGTTGTTTGTTAAGCATGCTAGTGCTCTGCCCTTCCTCTTCGCATCGTACTTCAAATGTAGTGGCTGGTGGCCATCTAGAAGTAATGCTATATCTTTAAAAGTTGTATTGAGTACGTATTTACAAAATACAGCGCCCTAGTCCCTAATTAATATTTTTCAGGGTGTAAGGATGCCTTTTTATATTCAGTCCACTATTCAATTGATCCAGTTTAGTTAATTGTGCAACTAAATGATGCTCTCATGCATTTCAATTGATATTTGTGTGTGTGCAAAAGCCGGCTCTAGTGAATCTTCTGAATCCATTGCATTTTCTCTGATAATATTTATCTTGTTAAAGCTTGTAAATGAATCTAAAAACATGAATGAATACATAGTTGACTTTAGAGCGAGTAAGCCCAACATAATAAGTGTCACGGGGCTCTATTTGCTGAGGCCCCTGGATCATAAGCCCAGCCCACCGAGGCTGGCTGGCCTGCATCTCCTCTTCGCCGCCAAGGCCTGCTGGCCGCACTGCCGCCACACTTCCTCCAAGGCTGGCCGGCCGGACCACCTCCTGCTGTGGCTGCTGGCAGTGGCGCAGCGAGTATCTCAAGCTTACCACCACCACTGCTCGCCGTCCCTCCTGTTAAGCTTCATGCACTAGCCAACGCAACCAAAAGTCCGAACTAATGGAAAGGGCTAGTGCAATCCACATATACTGTAACACCCCCTCTCACGTGTGACGGGGAAGACAAGTCAACACGTGCAACCGGAAGAGAGCGACGGCGCGCGAAACTCACGTATGACTCAAGAGGCCTCTACATGGACACAAAGGGGGGTTACCAGCAATTTTTAAATAAATTGTGAAAGCCAGGACTTGAACTCAAGACCTTAGCTCTGATACCATGTTAAGCTTCATGCACTAGCCAATGCAACCAAAAGTCCGAACTGATGGAAAGGGCTAGTGCAATCCACATATACTGTAACACCTCCCTCCATCCGCCCATGGCTGCGGTGACCTCCGGAGTCAGCAGGACCAACGCGGCGGTGGGGGGCAACAACAACGGCGACGTTGGCCTCCAAGACCCCCATCGGAGTTCCCGCTCAAGGTAGGTACTCACTCCTTCCCCTTCCCCATCACTTGCAACTAGTTATGTTCAAAACTGTACTATTTGTTTCTACATCTTCTGTTAGAATTTGTTTTACTTTTAGCTATTTATACTCTGTATAATTGGTAGCTGAAAATGAAACTTGCAAATGCTTCGATAGCTTTACACCACAGCTTGCAACTTTAGTGGACCTATTGCAGAGAGAGGGAGACCATGACTAATTTGTGATGTGATTTGTAGGTTAGTAAAATGGTTTCTTTAGTGGACCTATTGCTCATACTTAAAAATATGGACTTGCACCCTACTCTGTATCGATTTCCTGCAACTGGATAAGGTAAAAGGATGCTTGAATATATTCCTTTTAGTTTGCTTGCACGGGTAACTTGATATTGAGGATCATGGATGCCATTAGCCAGTGCTGGGTTTCTAAATGACCTGTTATCTTTTCCATTGGAAAAAGGTATTCTACACATTCTAGATTCATTTCTCGAGTAGCTTTGTTTCTATCGAAAGTTAGCTTTGTTGATTATAATTAATTGCTTTATCTTGGTGTCTTCACAGTATTATATGTTACCTACATAAGTTCCACCCAGATGAACAAGGCCCATTTGGTAACTGCCAATGCTTGGATATTTTTTGTCGAGAGCCATGCCAGTTACTCTGTCATTACATATATTATTGGTGTTAGAAACAGGTTCGTGTTTGCCTTCTGAATTTAAGTACCTGTAGGACTTAGGAACTGACCTTTTATGCTTAGGAAAAAATATAACGAGATGTTTCTTCCAGTTCCCTGTAAACTTAGCAATCTTCAGCTGTCAATCTTGTAGTGTTGTATCTCTGACTCTGTTCTCTTCAGACGAAACTGAACTTAATTTCTGTTCTTCAATTGTTTAACAATCAAACTTTTTATTTTTTTCAAACTTGTTTTTTTCTTGTTTCATTTTTTAAGGATTATATAGGCAACTAGGTGTTCTGCATCATGTTGTTTGTCAAGCAGGGTAGTGCTATGTTCTAAAAAGATCATCTCTTCATCTTTGCATCATAGTGCAAATGTAGTGGTTGGTTTCCATCTACCATGAACGCTATATCATTTGAAAGTTGTATTGAGCACGTTGTTCATGAAATACACCGTCATAACTAGAATTATTCTGGGTGGAAGAATGCCTTTTTATATCCAACACACTGTTCAATTGACCCAATTTAGTTAATTGTGCAACTAAATAATGCTTTCACACATTTCAATCGATCTTTGTCTGCGTGTGCATGAAAGCTGGTCCTATTGAATCATTTGAATCCAGTGTATTTTCTCTGATAACCATTTATCTTGGTCTAGGTTGTAACTGATCTGGCAGCTTCTTTTGTTTAGGATAATGTGCAGGAGACTAAGCAAGCGCTTGAATTGACAAGAAAGTGAGGAAGAATTGATGTAGCTGATGCACTAGAGCTTCTCTTGGCAGATTCTGAAAGCGGGGAAGTAAGCTAACTAGCGCCTCTATGCGTGCTTCCTTTTTTCTTATATGTCTATGTGATGGTAGTTTTTCAGATTTATTGGATTTGTTCGCACGAAAAAACGATTTCGTTGGGTTTATAGAGTTTTTTGTTCGTCAACCTTCCTTGTGAATTAGTCATTAGTAATTATGCAATTCTTGTTCTGGAGTTTCCCATGAAAAATTGCTGTATGACAAAGAAAGACATGTGTCCTTTTTTCAAGTCAGTATATTCACTTTTCGGCTTCTGTTACGCTTTAATGCTCCCTCCTAAATAATATTTTAGTAGAAGTAGGGATACTCACGTTTTAGAACTGTATATAGTTTAAGCCTTGTTGCTGAGTGGACACATTTACCTTAAACTTGTTCAGATACTTGCTGAAACTGTGATTTTATCGGGGTTTACAACTTGGGAAAAGTTTTGATAGCGATCTCATATTTGCAGATGGGATGAGCTGCTTGCCTCAGCTGTACTGTTCATACGCCTCCTTCATTGACTGAAGAGAAACTCTAGTGAACAATTTATGTGACTGGGGAGGCCAACATGTGAGGGGAGCAATCCCATGACCCAAGTCCATCCATCAGCATATCCTTTTCCAAAGAAGAGCACCCTCTTTTCCTAAGAAGAGCATCCCCTTTTCCAAAGAAGAGCATCCTCTTTTTTCCAAGGAAGAAAGAATCAAATTCCTTCCCCACAGGAAAATACCTGCTCCCCTAGATCCTATTCCCACCAACGACCCATTTGTAAGATAACTGCAATTTCATTAGCAGCTAGTGAAACACGTCAATAACTACACAATAATTAGAAAATTAATTTGAAAAAGGAATACAAATAAAAAACAAAAGGATGATAAGACAAGATTTTTTTTTTTGAAAAAGTACATAAATGCACTGTCACTGCTAAAACAAAATAACCTGGTTACTAGTGCGATCTAATACTGATGGGAAAGTTTTCAGGTCTACTTAGCAACCTGACAAACCTGGAAGGTGAGAGTACTGACTAGAAATACCCCCTCGGTTCTTAAATATAAGACCTTTTAAATATTCCTATATGGACTACATACGGAGCAAAATGAGTGAATCTACACTCTAAATATGTCTATATACATTCGTATGTAGTCCATATTGAAATCTCTAAAAGGTCTTATATTTAGAAACGGAAGGAGTAATATCTAGATAAAGAGAGGATTGGCACTAAAATTTGCTTGGATGCCAATAAAGTCCACCAACCGCATGACTCCATCCATCCAGTCACCTTTCCTCTTTGCCAAAGAAAGAATTGAATTCCTTCCCCACAGGCCACATGCACGTCTCTCCTGAATTCTTTTCCAAAGAAGAGCTTCGCTGCTCTCCCCAATCCTATTCCCAGCCTCCACAAGCTTTGCTACTCCCAAAATTCTCACGCCCGGAGGTACCGCTGCCAAAGCTTCACCGCAGCTACCGCCTGCTTCCCGTCTCGTTGCCGGCCGGAGCTGGTCCTGGGTGCTGCTGCCACCACAATACTGGAGCCGCTCGGCGTCCATGTGCTGGTGAGGACCACGTCTTCCTCACCGTTGCTGGTCCCGGTTGCTCTGGAGCAAGCTCGTGAAGGTAACTACGATTGCAATATATAACACGTCTTGCTAGCTGATTTTGGCTTGTGATTTGTTCAAAAGTGATGTGAGGCTCTATATATGTTCACATCTTGCTCACGCCATTGTCTTCTCCATTAATTCTGCAGTGCAGTGCGCTTGTGATTCTGTTGTGCCGCTTGTGTTCCAATGGCAGAGCTCGTGGTTATCATGGCGATCCGGCCACTGGTGTCCATGCTGAGGGATAAGGCGTCCAGCTACCTCCTGGACCAGTACAATGTGATGGAGGGAATGGAGGAGCAGCACAAGACTCTCAAACGCAAGCTTCCAGCCATCCTTGACGTCATCACCGACGCTGAGGAGCAGGCGATGGCCCACAGAGAAGGGGCGAAAGCCTGGCTCGCGGAGCTCAAGACAGTCGCCTATGAGGCAAATGAAGTCTTTGACGAATTCAAGTACGAAGCACTCCGCCGTGAAGCCAGGAAGAATGGGCACTACAGAGAGCTTGGCTTTGATGTAATTAAGGTCTTTCCAACTCACAACCGTGTTGTGTTCCGTCACAGAATGGGTCGCAAGCTTTGCAGGATTCTAAAGGCCGTTGAGATCCTCATAGCAGAGATGCAGGTCTTTGGGTTCAAGTACCACCCCCAGCCGCCAGTGTCCAAGCAGTGGAGGCAGACCGATTATGTTATCACTGACCCACAAGAAATTGCAAGCAGGTCCAGAGACAAAGATAAGGTGGAAGTTGTTGGTACACTACTTCGCCAAGCTAATAGTGCAGATCTCGCAGTGGTTGCCATCGTTGGAATGGGGGGCTTCGGTAAGACCACACTAGCGCAGCTCGTATACAATGACCCTGCAATTCAGAAGCATTTCAAGTTGTTGCTGTGGGTCTGTGTCTCTGATACATTTGATGTGAACTCCCTAGCCAAGAGTATAGTTGAAGCATCTCCCAAGAAAAATGTTGATACAGACAAACCACCACTGGAGAGACTTCAGAAATTGGTCAGGGAGCAGAGGTATCTCCTTGTATTGGATGATGTCTGGAACAGAGAGGTTCATAAGTGGGAAAGGCTGAAGGACCATCTTAAGCATGGTGGCATGGGTAGTGCGGTGCTGACAACAACTCGTGATAAAGGAGTTGCTGACACTATGGGTGCAGATACCCATCTTCTCAGTGGTTTGGAGGATACATTCTTAAGGGAAATTATTGAGGCTGCAGCATTCAGTTCCGAGAAAAAAAAACCTCCTGAGCTAATCAAGATGGTTGATCAGATTGTGAACAGATGTCGTGGCTCTCCTTTAGCTGCAAGTGCACTAGGCTCTGTACTTCGTACTAAGACCAGTGTGAAAGAATGGAAGGCTATAGCATCTAGAAGCAGCATTTGCACTGATGAAACTGGAATCTTGCCAATACTCAAGCTTAGCTACAACGACTTGCCATCGCACATGAAGCAGTGCTTTGCATTTTGTGCTGTATTTCCAAAGGATTACAAGATTGATGTGGCGAAGCTGATCCAACTATGGATCGCAAATGGCTTTATCCCAGAACACAAGGAAGATAGTCTTGAAACCATTGGACAACTTATATTTGATGAGCGTGCCTCAAGGTCATTCTTCCTGGATATAGAGAAGAGTAAAGAAGACTGGGAGTATTATTCCAGAACTACATGTAAAATACATGATCTTATGCATGATATTGCAATGTCTGTTATGGAAAAGGAATGTGTTGCTGTGACTATGGAGCTAAGTGAAATTGAGTGGCTTGGAGATACTGCTCGGCATTTGTTTTTGTCATGTGAAGGAACAGAAGGTATTTTGAATGATTCTTTGGAGAAAAGATCCCCTGCCATCCAAACCCTGATATGTGACAGTTATGTGCTGTTGGAATTAACCACGATGTAAAGTCCATGTCCGGCTCGGACTGGAACAATCATCCGAGTCGTATTAGGCTAGGTTAGCTTTGTAGGCTAGCTCCTTTATATACTCGTGTACCCTTGTAATATTTTGTACCAGAATCAGATCAAAGCAGTACTACCAAGGCTCGATACGAGCCTTTTGGCCAAGTCGCCTCGTGTGTTCTCGTGTGCGTGTTGTGTTGCCTAAGCGAATCCATCCAGCTGCTAGCTTGGGTGCTTAGCTTTGCTACATGTCTCTAGTCTAGTTCGTCGTTCGTTGTTAGTCGTTCCGCCGGAAAGCACACGGCGGATCGCTGCGACGTCGGGACCGTGCCAACAATTGGTATCAGAGCTTGGTTTATTGACGTGATTTTCGAAAAGCAATCGAAGGATCATGTCGAGCCCGAGCAAGGAGATCGTTGTGGCGGGAGCGGGAGCGGGAGCACCGATGCCGATGGTGGGGGTGTCGCAGTTCCCTCGGCTGGATCGAGAGGACTACTCACTATGGGCGATGAACATGGAGGTCGCGATGGAGGGCGCTGAGTTCTGGGAAGCCGTTGACCCCGGCGGCGCCGAGTACGCGAAGGGCGCGGCGAAGTACCGGACGGATCGTCAGGCGTTAACGGCGATCTACTCCGCCATGCCGAAGGATGTGCTGCAGCACCTCGTCGGAAAGAAATTGGCGAAGGAGGCATGGGAGACCATCAAGATCCTACACCAGGGTCATGACCGTGTCAAGGAAGCACACCTTCAGTCCCTAATGAGAAGCTACGAGTGCCTGAAGATGGAGGAAAGCGAGACGGTTGATCAGTTTGCCGCCCGTCTCAAGACCCTCGTCAACGGCATACGCGGCTATGGTTCAACCCTAGAAGAAGTTGCGATCGTCCGACGATTTTTGCGCGCCGCGCCGGCACGCTACATCCAGATCATCACGTCGATCGAGCAATGTCTCGACCTAAAATCTCTCACGGTCGAGGATCTCATCGGAAGGTTCAAGGCCCATGACGAGAGAATCCGTCTCAGCTTCGGCGACTCAGAGGCGAGTGAGCACCTGATGCTGACAAAGGCGCAATGGATTGCCCTGTCAAAAGAACAGCAGGGCGGATCCACGAGCAGTGGCAAGAAGCGGAAGGGGAGGCAGCGCTCGGCGAGAAAGAACTTCGCCGACTCGGACGACGAGGATGCGCCTGCACCACCGAGGAGGAAGTTTGACATCAGGAAAGTGAGGTGTCATAAGTGTGGCCTCCTCGGTCACTTCAAGGCTGACTGCGAAGAAGCACCGAAGCAAAAGGCGCTCATGGCCGAGGAAGGAGACCACAGGGATATGATGCTGATGTGCGAGCTAGTGGACGAAGAGGATCCAGATGATCATGATCAGCTTGACATGAGTCCGGTGAGTGCACCTGTATCAGTAAATCCTGGCGATGTCGTGGCGCCAGAAGACCATGACACAAGGCATGACAGTGTGGTCGTGTCAGAAGAAGGCGAAGTCATGGCGCCAGGGGACCATGATGCAAGGCGTGATGGTGTGGTTGCGCTAGAACCAGGCGAAGTTGTAGCGCCAGAAGACCATGACACAAGGCGTGACAGTGTGATCACGCTAGAGGTAGGCAAAGGTGTGGCGCCAGAAATCCACGACATACACTATCACGGTGATGTCACGGCAGAGACGGGACATGACGCGTGGCGAGTTGTGTCGTTTGAACCAGACGACCATGACGCGGGGTGTGATAGTGAGGTGTCGCAAGAAGACGAAGACGTATCGCTGGAACAACTTGATGGGCAGGAAGCGGTGTTACACTCGTCTGTCTCCTTAGAAGTTCCGGACAACGGCGCGAGAGGAGACGCGTCAGGGAGCTCACCTGTACCGGGTGGCGTCTCAGCAACAAGGGCTGCAGCACCTGCTCGAAACGCAACGAGCAACGCATCCGGCGCAAGCACTGGCGCTACAGGCGACAGCCGTGGCGCTGCGCCCGGCAGCCCAGCCACATGCGCTGGAGACAGCAGCGGCCAGACACCAGGCTCTCCACTAGGGTGTTTTTCCCATGAGCCAGAAGTGAAGCCATGCGCAACACAAGGCCTTGGTGGCCCATCTCCAGGAGTACATGCACGTGAAGTAGTAATGCATGACTACGTGGCTGGTTCATCTGGTGAACGTGCAACCAGCTCGGGAGAGTCCGGATTGCCAGGAAAAGGAACTTTGGCAGGTTCAGAAACAAGTGTGTCTTCTCCAATAGCACACGAACGACGCGTATTGGATCTCTCTCCAGAGGAAGCACTTCAAATAAATTCGGTGAAGATGAAAAGTAAAGGGCAACGATGTTTGCACATCGAGGAACCGGAAAATTTTGAAGACATAAATATGGAAGAGTTTTGGCGTCGTGCTATGGACGACGAGTTGGGGTCGATCCGAGACAACAAAGTATGGGAGCTTCCCAACGGACATAGTGCCATAGAGCTCAAGTGGGTGTACAAAGTCAAGAAAGATGCCGAAGGGAACTTGGTGAAGCATAAGGCAATGCTCGTGGCTAAAGGATACGTGCAAGAGCAAGGTGTGGACATCAAAGAAGTGTTTGCTCCAGTTGCAAGGATGGACTCAGTGAGGCTACTTATAGCTCTCGCAGCTCAAGAATCTTGGAGGATACATTACATGGATGTGAACTCCGCGTTTCTGACTGGGGAGTTAGAAGAAGAATTGTATGTGAAGCAACCACCGGGGTACATCAAAGAAGGGGAGGAACACAAGGTATTGAATCTACACAAGGCGTTGTACGGGCTACGACAAGCTCCTCAGGTTTGGAACATCAAACTTGACAGTACATTGATTTCTCTTGGATTTGAGAAGAGTCCACTGGAACATACGATGTATAAGCGAGGTAAAGGCAAGGATCGTTTCTTAGTAGGCATCTACATGGATGATCTGTTGATAACTGGAGCTGACGAAGAGGTGATTGCAAACTTCAAGCTACAAATGAAGGAGCTATTCAAGATGACTGATCTAGGGCTCTTGAGTTACTACCTTGGGATCGAGGTACAGCAAAAGCCGGAGGAGATCACATTATGCCAGCAGGCATATGCAAAGAAGTTACTTGAAAGCTCTGGCATTAAAGATTGCAATCCAACTCATGTTCCGATGAAGCCTCGTTTTATACTAAGCAAGAAAAGTGAAGCACCTGCGGTTGATGCAACGGAGTATAGAAGTGTGGTCCGAAAGTTGAGATATCTCACGAATACAAGACCGGACTTGGCCTATTCCGTTGGCATAGTGAGTCGCTTCATGGAAGCACCCACGACAGAGCATTGGGCAGTTGTGGAACATATACTCAAGTACATCAAAGGGACAACAAACTTCGGTTGTATCTTTTTGAGAGAGAAGAAGAAGGAGATGGTGGAGCTACTTGGCTATAGTGATAGCGACCTGGCAGGAGTTGTGGACGACCGTAAAAGTACCTCGGACGTGGTATATTTCTTGGAAGGAAATATAGTGAGTTGGCTATCACAAAAGCAGGAAGTGGTCGCATTATCCTCTCGTGAAGCAGAGTATATTGCAGCTGCAACCACAGTGTGTCGAGGCGTTTGCCTAGGAAGACTACTCGGTGACCTCACAGATAAGGAACCGGAACGAGTGGTGCTCAATGTTGACGACAAGTCTACAATCTCTCAGTGGAAGAATCTAGTGTGTCATGATAGACACAAGCACATCGATACGAGGTATTGGTATCTACGGGAGTGCGTGGAAGAAAGCAAAATTGACGTCAACTACGTTTGCACCGACGACCAGCTTGCAGATATCCTAACCAGATCTTTGGGACGACAAAAGTTCATGAAGATGCGGCGAAGGATCGGCGTCCAAGCTGTGAAGTGAGGACATCGTGCTTAGGGGGGTGATTGTTGGAATTAACCACGATGTAAAGTCCATGTCCGGCTCGGACTGGAACAATCATCCGAGTCGTATTAGGCTAGGTTAGCTTTGTAGGCTAGCTCCTTTATATACTCGTGTACCCTTGTAATATTTTGTACCAGAATCAGATCAAAGCAGTACTACCAAGGCTCGATACGAGCCTTTTGGCCAAGTCGCCTCGTGTGTTCTCGTGTGCGTGTTGTGTTGCCTAAGCGAATCCATCCAACTGCTAGCTTGGGTGCTTAGCTTTGCTACATGTCTCTAGTCAAGTTCGTCGTTCGTTGTTAGTCGTTCCGCCGGAAAGCACACGGCGGATCGCTGCAACGTCGGGACCGTGCCAACATGTGCAACGCCCATTGCAGCATCTATCAAAATACAGCTCTTTGCATGCCTTGAAGCTCTGTATGGAAACAAAATCATTTCCGCTGAAACCAAAGTATCTGCATCACCTGAGGCACCTTGATCTCTCATACAGTAATATGAAAGCACTTCCTGAAGATATAAGTATTCTATATAACCTACAAACGCTGGACCTTTCATACTGCCGTTATCTTGAACAACTTCCAAGGCAAATGAAGTATATGGTTTCCCTCCGTCACCTCTACACTCATGGATGTCCGAAGTTGAAGTGCATGCCTCCAGAACTCGGAAAACTCACAAAGCTGCAGACGCTCACATGTTTTGTAGCAGCAGTTACTGGCCCTGATTGCATTGATGTTGCAGAGCTGCAGGATTTAAACCTTGGTGGTCAGCTAGAGCTATGTCAGGTAGAGAATGTTGAAAAAGCAGAAGAAAAAGTAGCAAACCTCGGAAACAAGAAGAATCTCAGAGAACTGACACTAAGATGGACTTCTGTTGGTGACAGCAATGTGCTCGACAATTTCGAACCTCATGATGGGCTGCAGGTTCTGGAGATATATTCCTATGGAGGAGAGCGCATCGGTATGTTGCAAAACATGGTTGAGATCCATCTTTTTCATTGTGAAAGATTGCATTTTCTGTTCAGACGCAGTACATCTTTCACTTTTCCAAAACTGAAGGTGCTTGCGCTCGAACATCTGTTGGGTTTTGAGGGATGGTGGGAAATAGATGAGAGGCAAGAAGAACAGACAATATTTCCTGTGCTTGAGAAGTTGTTTATCAGTAATTGTGGAAAGTTGGTAGCATTACCTGAAGCACCATTGCTGCAAGGACCTTGTGGTGAAGGTGGTTATACATTTATACACTCAACGTTTCCTGCCCTTAAGGTACTCGAAATGAAAGAGTTGGAGAGCTTTCAGAGATGGGATGCAGTCGAAGAGACTCAAGGAAAACACATAATGTTTCCTTGTCTAGAACTATCAATTGAGAAATGCCCAAAGCTGACAGCGTTACCTGAAGCACCATTGCTTCAAGAACCATGTACTGAAGGTGGTTATAGATTGGTACGCTCAGCATTTCCTGCCCTCAAGGTGCTCAAAATGGAAAGGTTGGAGAGCTTTCTGAGATGGGATGCTGCTACTGAAGGAGAACATATATTGTTTCCTCAGCTTGAGAAATTATCAGTTAGGAAATGCCCAAAGATAATAAATTTACCTGAAGCACCAAAACTCAGTGTATTAGAAATTGAAGATGGCAAGCAAGAGATATCCCATTGTGTAGACAGATATTTTTCTTCATTGAACAAACTGATATTGAAGCTAGAATACATAGAAATAACATCAGAGATTGATTGCACTTCAATTGTACCGGTGGAAAGCAAGGAGAAATGGAACCAGAAATCCCCCCTTACAGTTAGGCAGTTAAGATGATGCAACTCATTCTTTGGAGCAGGTGCACCAGAGCTGTCAGACTATTTTCTACATTTTCAAGAGTTGGAAATTGATAGATGCGATGTGCTCGTCCATTGGCCAGTGAAAGTGTTCCATAGCTTGGTATCCTTGAGAAGATTAGTGTTTATTGAGTGCAAAAATCTGACTGGATACACACAAGCTCCTCTTGAGCCATCAGCAACTGAATGGAGTCAGTGCCTGACAGGTCCCGAGTCTCTTCAGTTAATAGGTTGTCGAAGTTTGGTAGAGATATTCAATGTCCCGGCATCTCTCAAGAGAATGCTTATTGGGTCGTGCCCTAAACTTGAGTCCATTTTCGGCAAGCAGCAGGACATCTCAGAGTTAGTCCAAGGGTCTTCTTGCAGTGAGGCAATCATGCATGCAGCTGTACCAGAGTTGCCATCCTCACCCATGAGTCACTCTTGTCCATGCCTAGAATATATATATTTATCTGGATGTGGAAGCTTACCAGCAGTTCTAAATCTGCCTCCATCCTTAAAGACCTTAAATATTGTTGACTGCAGTAGTATTCAAGTCCTGGCATGTCAGCCGGGTGGGCTCCAGAAACCAGAAGCCACTACCTCCATAAGCAGAAGACCTATCATGCCAGAGCCACCAGCAGCAGCAGCGACAGCTGCAAGAGAGCATTTACTTCCTCCCCATCTCGAATTTCTATTCATACGGGACTGTGCTGGCATGTTGGGTGGGACTCTCCGTCTGCCTGCACCCCTCAAGAGTCTGGTCATTATTCGCAACAGTGGGTTGACATCGCTGGACTATCTGTCAGGAGAGCACCCCCCATCGCTGGAAATGCTTAACCTTGAAAGCTGCAGTACCCTGGCATCCCTACCGAATCAACCACAAGCATACAGTTCTCTCTGGTTTCTTAAAATTACAGGCTGCCCTGCTATAAAGAAGCTCCCTAGATGCCTGCAGCAGCAACTGGGCAGCATCAACCGCAAGCGACTAGATGCCCGTTATGAAGGTATGAAGCACGTATTTCTTTCTTTGCCACATTTGACCAATAAATGCAGTCGTCCATCCCATCACATGTACCACGTCAACACGCGTTTGTACAAGTTTGTTCTCCATTGTTTTAGTGTCATGCGGTATAAATTTGCATGTTACATTGGTTCATAAAAGTTCTAACTTCATCTGTGATATGTGCGGTGATGGCATTTAAACCGAAGACATGGAAGGAGATTCCAAGGCTAGTCCATGAGCGGAGGAAGGCCGCTCGAAAAGCCTGGGAACGCCAACGATCCATCATGCTGGAGTAAACAGGTCGGAAACCACGTAGAAAGGGCGTGGATTTTGATTGCTCTGAACAATGTACAAGATTATGTCGTCACTGTGATCAATCGACTTTGTTGAGCTTTGGCCTCTGCCTTATTAAAATATTTGTAATGCGAATCAAACGGATTTCCCTGGTTCAGTAGAAGTTAAGACAATATACTCACATGTGTGTCTGTGAGCTATCTATGTATCTATCTGTTTTTGCTTTGTTAGTTAACTGGGAAGACACTGGAACTAAACTTGTTCAAGAAACTTTTTCAACGGTGGCTTTATCTGTGGATTTTCTTGGATGATACCTGATTGTTGATCTGCTCTGCTAGTAGGGGAATGGCCTGTGATTGCTTCTACGACTGAACTGTGCCACGGTCGCTCTTGGTCGAGAACTGTCGGGGCCTGCAGTGTAGGGCTGATTGCTTGGGCGACGAGTCGAGCATCTATCAATCCACATCCTAGGCCGATAATATCAAATCTTGCTCTGGTTTGTTGCTGCCCAATCAAGCGAGGAAACACAGGGAAGAAACAACTTAGAAAGGGCGTGGTAGTTTATTTTATTTTGCTTCAGAAATTGTACCAATTGATGTCATGATTGTTATTCGCTCCGTTAAACTCTGACCTTTATCTTGTTATAAAGATTCAGATACTTGCCAGGTTTAGTAGAAGCTGGGGTACTTGTAACGTACTTGAAATTGTACAGATAGTGAGATCACTAGTACAAAACAGGGCATTCGTCACAGGACACCCAACACATTAGTCCCGGTTGCATTACGAACCGGGACTAATGTGAGCATTAGTCCCGGTTCGAGCGGCTAGGGCGCCGGTCGGGCATTAGTCCCGGTTCAAATGGGACCTTTAGTCCCGGTTGGAGACACCAACCGGGACTAAAGGGTCCAATACCCTTTAGTCCCGGTTGGTGTCTCCAACCGGGACTAAAGGCAACGCCTTTAGTCCCGGTTGGAGACACCAACCGGGACTAAATGGGGGTTCTGAAAGTTTTTTTTTTATGTTTTTACAAGTGGGATTTGTTTTTAGTTTCTGTTTTAAATTGCTTATATCTTTTAGGAAATTTGATGTTTTTGAGTGATTCTTTTTGCATTAGATTCAAAATTTTGTCTAGTTTATGTTTGTGCCATTAGTTTGCAAATTTGAATGTTTAAATTTGAATTTGTTCAAATTTGCTTCAAACCCTAGATTGTGAATAACTTAAGTTTACAAATAGTTTTTAATTTAATTCTTTTTGCTCCTAGTCACGTGTTAGATTGTTGTCACAGTAAGATTTATTTGGTTATTTTTAGAATAATTTAAAAATGAAATGCCTTTGTAACAGACGAGTTTTCGTCCAAAACCTTGATACTTCGAAGGAGATGGTCCAGTTTGTACACGAAGTGCATCCAGTTTTTGCCGTAACCCTCTCAACTTTGTAGCACATGCTATGTGGGTGAAATGATGATACCATGCCAAGTTTCAACCTTTTCAGAGTTCATTTGTAGGTCTTTTCAATTTCAGGGTCATTTAGCTCAAAAAATCATTAAATGCATGAAAAATAGCAAATGAAGTTAGAAAAGGTTGAAATTTGAGGATGTGGCTTTGAATGGTGCATATTGAATGCACAAAAAGTCTGGAGTTGAAATAAGTTAAAAAAAATGAAATGCCTTTGTAACAGATGGGTTTTCGTCCGAAACCTTGATACTTCGAAGGAGATGGTCCAGTTTGTACACGAAGTGCATCCAGTTTTTGCCGTAACCCTCTCAACTTTTTAGCACAAGCTATGTGGGTGAAATTATGATACCATGCCAAGTTTCAACCTTTTCAGAGTTCATTTGTAGTGCTTTTCAAATTAAGGGCCATTTAGCTCAAAAAAATCATTAAATGCATGAAAAATAGCAAATGAAGTTAGAAAGGGTTGACTCTGGCTTGGTTAACCTTAGTTGTGACTCTGGCTGGGACAGTGCTAGCAGATGTCGTCGACGTTATGATTGGATGGACACCAACCACTACTAGAAAAAAGGCTATTAGTGTAGGGAGGGGAGGAAGAAGTGGGAAAAGAGAGGGCATGGAGGAGGGGGGAGGAGGAAGAAGGCAGGGGTTAATATATAAGCTGTGGCGTTTCAAAATTAGTAATGGCGCACTAACTTTTTTTATTTTTTTTATTTTTTTGCCTCCAGATCTTAAAAGCATCGTAACTTTTTTTCTGTTAGGTTTTTGAGGATTCTAAAAAATCGATAACGGTCTTAGGACATCAAACCAAGTGTGGTGTGAATTTAGATTTGCTTTCCTCTTTATCCGGCTTTAGTGTATTTGTGACAGTGGAGGAAAACAAATACATGTATTCCCAATCGTGTACTTCCCCTACCGTTCTTGATATTAAATTTTAAGAGTTTGTTGAATCGGAGATCATGTCTATGTCACCGAACAATGAGGCAATGATGCTGGAGTTTAAGGCTATGCCCAATGCAAAGCAAATCACTTCTTTTGTTTCTCAAGTGATCTTGATGCAGCAACAGCAAAAGGAAAATTCTCTTTAGAGCTCACAGAAAAAAAACATTGTACGTGCTTTAGCTAGACATCTCCAGCGTTCGAATTCACGACAATGGATAAGAATTCTTCACAAGATATTATCACACCCTGTTTACTTCTAGCCATTTTTAGAACGGGCATTGCCACAGCAGTAACTTGTTCAGTCCAGCGATTTGCTTCATTGTCTCCACGGAACTTCTCTTCGGCTTCACAAGTGGTTTAGTTTTTTTACAAAAAAAAGTCATTCACATATGTAATTTCCTTGTACATGCCTACATTTAGCATGTGTTGTTGTCTTAGTTTTTTTCCCTTTTGCTATGACATGCTAACTGAAAAGGGGAGTTGAAGACTTAGCTCAGGATAGTAGTAGTAGTAGTAGTATTAGTTGTAGTAGTAGTAGTAGTAGTAGTAGTAGTAGTAGTAGTAGTACTTGTTGTTTTGTTGTTGAGGGAGGCAAAGGAAGGCATAGCTGAATCAAGCGGCAGTGATTGACATTTGTTTAGCCAAAGAAAGGGAATGTAGAGGGGAGCTCCTATGAGTGTGTTTGGTAGGTGCGAGAAGGGTGCATGATGGCAAAAATTCTTAATCTGACCCACTTTTGTTTGTTTGGTAGGGTGCATGGGCTCACCTGGCCAATGCCCATCTGATGCAAAAAAGGGCCCTCAGCCATGTCCATCTTATGCCCCCCCCAGACAGGGTGTATGGAGGCAGGCATGCTAGCCCTGACCCTCGTCCTCACCCACCAGACCACGTCCAGATATGTTTAAATTTTCAAAAAATATTTATAATATCAAATTTTGTTTAAATTTTCAAAAAATATTTAGAATTTCAAATTTTTTTTAATTTTTTTAAAAAGTTCAGAATTTCAGATTTTTTTTATATTTTTTAAAATGTTTAGAATTTCAAAAAAAATTATATTTGCAAAAAATGTTCAGAATTTCAAAAACAAAATCAAATTTTTAGAATTTCAAAATTTGTTTAAAATTTCAAAAATGTTCAGAATTTCAAATTTTGTTTAATTTTTTATAAAAATATTCAAAATTTCAAATTTTGATTAATTTTTCAAAAAATATCAGAATTTCAAACACGTTTAAGTTTTCAAAAAATGTTCAATTTTTTTAAACCATTTTAAAAAAAAATTCAATAAAAGTTCAAAATTTCAAAATATATTTGAATTTTTATTCATGTTTTTTTAATTTTGTTCACCATTTTAAAAAATATTCGGAATTCAAAATTGTTTAGCATGTCTAAACACATGCAGGCTGTCAAACAAAGTATAAGGTCAGCATGTCTCAGCGCGTACATCACTGTCAAACAACAAAAACTGCATGGACTCACCATGTATGACAGGAAAACAACTAGGTTAGGTCCATACATGCTACCAAACACATCCTATTTAGCGTGGTGCGCGCTGACGAACACGCCATCACGCACCCTCCCTTCCCCTAACGCGCCAATAGGACCGGCCTATTTACGGGTCTGGACACTCCCAGTTTCCTTTTCTTTTTCGTTTTTCATTTTCCTTTTTGTTTGATTCTTCATTGAAATAATTCGGGATTACAAAACAGTTCTGAAATTTGAACATAATTGAGAATTTTGATTTTTTTAAAGAAATTATCAATATTAACTGATTCAAAGTATGTTGGTGTTTTTTTTAAATGCTTGCATATTTAAAAAAATTCACGAATTTTATTTTTTTCCACGAACTTGAAACAATATTCACATACTTCAACAAATGTTCACGGTTCCATAAAAATGCTTGAATGTTAAAAAATATTCATGAATTTTAAAAACTGTTCACGAATTTAAAAAATGTTCATGATTTTTTCGAAATATCCGCAAGTTTCATAAATAGTTTGCGAATTTCGGAAAATTGTTCCCGTTTTTTTAAATGATCGGTTAAAAAATTTCGTCTATTAAACAAATGTCACATAAAAATTGAGGGGGAAGCTCTGTTTTTTAAAAGAATTGAGCGGGCAGCTCTATTTTCAGATGGGCCTCGACTCGACACGAGGTCAACAACCCAACCGAGTCACAAGCCCAGCCGACGCTTTCCCGATCTGTCTCTGCTTTCCTCTTCACTGATCCTCACACAAAAAAAAATGCTTTCCTCTTCGCCGGCGGGACCAAATCGTGCCGGCGCGACGGCTGCTCGCCGGCTGACCGAGTCTCGCGGGTTCGACCGCCGCCGCGTGCTCTGTCCTCCAAACCCTCATCCCGCTTTGCGATCAAGGCATTCACTCACTTCCTGTCCCCCCCCCCCCCCCCCCCCCCCCCGCAAAAAAAAATCCTCCCCCCAAAAAAAATGTCCACTCTCGTCTGACCTCTAGGGTTTCACACTATGATGAATTGCATACTTGTAGGTTCCTGACGAAGAGCGAGGTGAGATTCTGCGGCTGGAGAGGCTCCTTCATGCGTGGATTGGTTGGCTGGACCGTCTCTGCCTTCGGTGCTGTGGAATGTGAGGGGATTTTATTTTCTTCCCTCTAGTCTAGTTGTTCAAGTCTGCAGTTTCTGACCCAGAGTTTTGTCTCCAGCTTGACACTGATACACACCATTGATTGTGCATTGAGATTCTTCCTGCCCCGCGGCTCCCCAGTTTATATTTGAGCCGCTTTTCAGTCGACCCAGTTTATATAATTGTGCAAATAAATGATGCTTCATAGTTCATACCAGTACATTTCAATTCATCTTATGTGTGTTACTATCCGATGGTTGCTAGTCTCTTATGTTTTCACATGAATTTATGAGGAATACCCTTGAAATGCCAACTTGCCAGTTAATCCGAACATGCCATGCCACTGTATAAGTATATAATCAACTACATCTTCTTTATGATAGCTGACTGCCATATAAGGCAACATTCAGCATAACTGTTTAAAATTTTGGTGCCTGCTCACTTGCTGTTATTTCAAATGCTGGTCTCTATATAGATAATACGTAGATCTCAGGACAAACTTGCCTGGGAGGAAGGTAGATCATGACTATTGTGTGATTTTCTTTTTAGGTTATTCAAGTCGTTTTTTTTAATGGACCGATGCTCAAACTGGAAAGTATGGATTTGCTTTATTTCCTGCAACTGGACAAGATGAAGGGATCCTTGAATTTATTCCTTCCACTTCGCTTGCACGGGTAACTCGTATTCAGGCTCATGGACACCTGTAGCCAGTGCTAGATTTCCAAAGGAGTTTCTATCTTTTCCATTGGAAAAAGCCAAAACGGTAGTCTGCTCATTCTAACTTCATTGGAAAAAGCCAAAACGGTAGCCAGTGCTAGATTTCCAAAGGAGTTTCTATCTTCAGAAATTGTACCAATTGATGTCATGATTGTTATTCGCTCCGTTAAACTCTGACCTTTATCTTGTTATAAAGATTCAGATACTTGCCAGGTTTAGTAGAAGCTGGGGTACTTGTAACGTACTTGAAATTGTACAGATAGTGAGATCACTAGTACAAAACAGGGCATTCGTCACAGGACACCCAACACATTAGTCCCGGTTGCATTACGAACCGGGACTAATGTGAGCATTAGTCCCGGTTCGAGCGGCTAGGGCGCCGGTCGGGCATTAGTCCCGGTTCAAATGGGACCTTTAGTCCCGGTTGGAGACACCAACCGGGACTAAAGGGTCCAATACCCTTTAGTCCCGGTTGGTGTCTCCAACCGGGACTAAAGGCAACGCCTTTAGTCCCGGTTGGAGACACCAACCGGGACTAAATGGGGGTTCTGAAAGTTTTTTTTTTATGTTTTTACAAGTGGGATTTGTTTTTAGTTTCTGTTTTAAATTGCTTATATCTTTTAGGAAATTTGATGTTTTTGAGTGATTCTTTTTGCATTAGATTCAAAATTTTGTCTAGTTTATGTTTGTGCCATTAGTTTGCAAATTTGAATGTTTAAATTTGAATTTGTTCAAATTTGCTTCAAACCCTAGATTGTGAATAACTTAAGTTTACAAATAGTTTTTAATTTAATTCTTTTTGCTCCTAGTCACGTGTTAGATTGTTGTCACAGTAAGATTTATTTGGTTATTTTTAGAATAATTTAAAAATGAAATGCCTTTGTAACAGACGAGTTTTCGTCCGAAACCTTGATACTTCGAAGGAGATGGTCCAGTTTGTACACGAAGTGCATCCAGTTTTTGCCGTAACCCTCTCAACTTTGTAGCACATGCTATGTGGGTGAAATGATGATACCATGCCAAGTTTCAACCTTTTCAGAGTTCATTTGTAGGTCTTTTCAATTTCAGGGTCATTTAGCTCAAAAAATCATTAAATGCATGAAAAATAGCAAATGAAGTTAGAAAAGGTTGAAATTTGAGGATGTGGCTTTGAATGGTGCATATTGAATGCACAAAAAGTCTGGACTTGAAATAAGTTAAAAAAAATGAAATGCCTTTGTAACAGATGGGTTTTCGTCCGAAACCTTGACACTTCGAAGGAGATGGTCCAGTTTGTACACGAAGTGCATCCAGTTTTTGCCGTAACCCTCTCAACTTTTTAGCACAAGCTATGTGGGTGAAATTATGATACCATGCCAAGTTTCAACCTTTTCAGAGTTCATTTGTAGTGCTTTTCAAATTAAGGGCCATTTAGCTAAAAAAATCATTAAATGCATGAAAAATAGCAAATGAAGTTAGAAAGGGTTGACTCTGGCTTGGTTAACCTTAGTTGTGACTCTGGTTGGGACGGTGCTAGCAGATGTCGTCGACGTTATGATTGGATGGACACCAACCACTACCAGAAAAAAGGCTATTAGTGTAGGGAGGGGAGGAAGAAGTGGGAAAAGAGAGGGCATGGAGGAGGGGGGAGAAGGAAGAAGGCAGGGGTTAATATATAAGCTGTGGCGTTTCAAAATTAGTAATGGCGCACTAACTTTTTTTTTTTGCCTCCAGATCTTAAAAGCATCGTAATTTTTTTTCTGTTAGGTTTTTGAGGATTCTAAAAAATCGATAACGGGCGTAACCCGTTGAATTCGGATGTAACTTTTTGAGTAGATGCTTTTTCATATAAAAAACTTTTTCATCGGAGGTCGTATGCAAAAGTTACGGCCATTTTACCGAAACACGGCGGCCTTTTGCAAAAAAATTCAAAATTCATGTTTTTTAATTTTCCTAACAACTAGAACACATAACACATGTGCATCTCGAAGGATTTTAAAATTTGAATTTTTTATCATTTTCTTTTATTTATTTTTAAACTGAAAAGGCGATCCACCGGGGGGGGGGGTTGTGTGTCATATTTGGATTCCTCATATTTTTCTGATAATAATGGATATATTATTTGTCGAATTTTGATTTATAGATTTAAAGATATTAATTATGTCATATTAAATGAATAAATGGCAAAAAAAATTGAATAAAATAATATTATTACTTATTTTATTTTCATTGAAATTCAATATTATGAGTACTTATTTTGTTTATTTTAATAATTGTTTATAATTCAAAAAATTAAATTATGTGACACCAAGACCTAAGGGTTAATAGGATTGATAGCTTACTATTGTTAGGAAAACAACAAGTGCAGACTTGGAAACTAGGGTCGATAGAACCAGGAAGTTAAGCGTGCTGGAGACCGGCCGGGAAGTTAGACGATTTGGAATGAGTGTTGATTAGAGATTAGAGATTAAATTCTGAAGCAGTGAGGAGGGGTGATTAGAGATTAAATTGTCAAATAATTCAAAGATTTGAAAATAGAGATTAAATTGTCAAATAATTTAAAGATTTGAAAATCAGAAGGAAAAAATTAAAAAAAAATTGAAATTTTTTTTTTGAATTTTTTTTTGATCATTTAGTCCCGGTTGGGGTTACCAACCGGGACTAAAGGTGGATAAAGGTTCTCCAGCCCACGCACAGAGAGCGGCCACGTGGAGCCCCTTCTATCCCGGTTCGTAAGCGAACCGGGACTAAAGGGGGGGGCCTTTAGTCCCGACCCTTTAGTCCCGGTTCCAGAACCGGGACTAAAGGCCCTCTGGAATCGGGACTAAAGGCCCGTTTTCTACTAGTGGATGCGGGACGGATGTCATCATCTCTGGATTATGCAGATGTAATGTACAGACAGTTAAGCAACAGTTTGATCGTCTGTATGAGAGGCATTTCTCATCCGTATGTAAGATGGTTAAGCAGCAGCAGCAGGTATCAGTCAGGCTGTTGTCACTTGTTGAATGCGATGGCCATGTATGTCTGAAACTTATCAAGATCGACAGTTGAATTGCTCGGCTCTGCTGCAAACTGAATATTTGCCTGCGGAGGATTGAATTTCAGTTTCAGAACTTGTGAGCTACTAGCCCTATGTAGTATCTAGTTTCAGCATCGTTTTTTTAGTTGAGAAGACATTCACTATTGCCACTCTTTAACGTGTTCACAACACGTGCTATTTGATAAACTTTGCTGTCTGTGATTGCTTCTGCACCGCCGTCGCTCTCAGTGGAGAATTGTCAGGGCCTGCAGTGCACTGTGACTGCTTGGCGTTGAGTCGACCAGACCACCGCTGAATCGCATCCCAGGCCAAACAACACGATCTATCGGATCTGGATTTGGGTGGATCAGCAGCAGTTTAGTCTTCAGTTTCGCCTGTATGTTCCTCGATGTAGCCCAGAGACGAGCTGTTCTGGCTGCTTACGAGGGAGGACCGAAGATGCAGGAACCAAAAGAGCAGGCTGAGGATGTTGAGAATAGTAGTACAATGTAAGATTTTGTGTCCTTTGATTACTTTTGGGACATCTTCAGTTGATGATTTCGTTGGTTTGCATGCTCATCTGCTCAAGGATGAATATACTCTTGGTGTGTTTCTTACTAGTATGTTTCTTTTACAGCCTGCCTCAGTTAGCTCTCTGCTTTTATAGACTGCTAGTGTTATTAGTAATCCTCTGTTATGCTGCACTAGCAGCCGGGAGGCATGCATGCTTCGGTGGAATCAATATTGATTAATTCTGAAGTACGAATTCGGTTATTACATTTTTTTAACCTAGAAGTATATATTTTAGACCCTGTTACATGCTGTGCCATGCATGCTTATTTACAGAATGCTTATGCATGCCTGTACATTGGCTAGATTTGCACATGTTTACTGAAGCTGTTAGCATAACTGTGACCAGACTAGATTAATATTTTTTTTTCAAAAGTCGAAGTTAATCATCTTATCAGTTAGTTTGTCAACATGAAGCCTTGAATTTTTCTCTTGAGTTTTACTCTGTTGATGTGCTGAATTTTGGAGAGATTTCTGCATAGGGGCATGATTGTAACCTACCTTCTTTGTTGAACTTTGACCTTTTTATCTTGTTCAGATATACTTGTAATGTCGATGAGTTCTTCTCCTTCAACATTTTCACAGGTTTAGTAGAAGAAGCTGGGATACGTGCTGTTATTCGTGAGCTATCTATGTATCTGGTTTTGGCGCCGTTACTTAGTTGAGAAGACCTTCAACTTTCTCAAGAGGAACTAATAAAGCTATAACTTGTTGAGAAACATTCTGCACTTTGCAGTTTTCTGGTAGTGTTTTGCTATGCTGTCATAGATTTGATTTGAATGGTGATAACTTTCATGAGCTGTTTTAGCAATGGAACCTTGTTCTTTTTCAGGCCTGTGAGCACGCCATATATATTTCTTGCAAAACGACGATGATTCCTTGCAGGTGCCAGAGGGTCCTCATGACGCCCCCCAGAACGAACCTGTTCCTGAGTATGTATGGCGAGTAATGAATCGTAACTCCAATGCATTTAACAGTTTGCTCGTCTCATGTTATTATGCATCTGACTCAAGAGGCTATTTATTGTCAGAGGCCGTGGCGAACAATGCGAACGACATCCGTGGATGGATCTCAGGAACTTGACGACAGATTCAGAAGCTCGTCTGGTCCTTTGGGTGTATACTGATAGGTCATGCCATGGCTGTTATCGGCTTAGCTGAACTTTGATTTCTGTCTTGTTCAGATTCAGACATATGTAATGTGAATCAAGTCATCTCCTTGAGCATCCACCAGGTATCTGTTTCAATACTGATGGTACATTTATATGCAGCGTTGGTTACTACTGCTGGGGAGATGTTGCCGGCACGTTAATTCGTACGTATAAATTCGTATTTGATATTGTTTGCTTGAGTGTAATGTTGTTCTGATTGATGCAGGAGTGGAAGTGTCAGGCACTAGCTAGCAGTGGCGTACAGACTAATTTAAACTGGGACTGAACATTCAGCATTGCAGTGGGTTAACACTATAGGGTCTGACTTTCAGCCATTGACCTTTAGCTGTTCAAACTGGGAGTGAACATTCAGCACTGCAGTGGGTTTGTACCCCTTTGGCTTCATAGCTGCAGAACCCAACCCTGGGCCTCGGATTCCCCACTGAAAATTAACAAGTAAGTTTGATGAGAATTATCAATCATTTTAGTCTGATGAGAATTAGCAAGTATTAGTCTTTACGAGAGCACGTGTGTCAGGGCGGAACCTTATTATTCTGCCTCTCATACTCCGCTGAATTAGCAAGTATTATTTTGCCTTGGTGTCTTTCTTCAGCAAGGGCAGATATTGTTAAATTTGAACACATTCATAGTCAGCCTGCTGTACTGACGGGCGTCGTAGGTTGTACGTACAAGATATTATACCACACATGCACATGGTCGTCCTACTGCTCTGCTTCTGCATAAGTTGACAAAGCCTGTCTCTGAGATGTACATATATGAGTGAGTGTGAGTGCTGCATATTTCTTGCAAAGCCATGCCGAGTGGCGGTCTATTTCATGAGCTGTTTTAGCAATGGAATGTTGCTGTTCAGAACTGACTCTGTTTCAGTCTTGAGTAATGTAGCAGTAGAACTGACAGTATGATTGAGAATTATAGTTTCTGCCTTTCTGGCCAGGTGAGTTTAGCCTAGGTAAACTGCTTCAGCATTTAGTCCCGGTTGGAGACACCAACCGGGACTAACGGTGGTTGCGGCACGCTGGGGCCCCTGCTAGCCTTTTTGTCCCGGTTTGTGTCTCCAACCGGGACTAAAGGGCAGTCTTCAGTCCCGGTTTTGGACACTAACCAGGACTAAATTTTTACTATATATACTCTCGACCCTGCCCGCCCTCTTCTTTGTTTTTCGCTCGTAGAAGGTGGGAGGTGTGTGCTACTTTGCTCTCCCTTCATATGCACATGAGGTGTTCGATGGAATGCCTGAGAGCATGATGCCACTTGAGTTCACACAAAATAAACATGATATGAGTTGCCCGAGCCACACTTAAGCTTTCTCCCTCTGTTCTTCCTCCAACCCCGTCCTCATCGCCGTCGGTCGCCCGCGCCGATCTCGTCGCTGGCACCACCGTGGTGAGCCTCTTGTTTTTATATTTTTTTAAAACAAAAAATTCTTACTTATATGATTTAGATAGCTACTTGTATAATTTGCTTACTTGTATTATTGTTTGTTATTATATAGTCACATGGTTTTGGTATCCGCCCCCGTCGGCTCTCGTCCGGTCTATGATTCAGATGTGGTATATTATTTTTTATAACTATTTATTTCATTTAGTGTTATGACAATTATGCCGACCAACGTGACATAGATGTTTTTATCTAAGAGGTATGTGAACCGGAAATTCCAACCGACCCTTTTATCGAGAGGTTAAATTTGATTAAAAAAGAAAATAATTACTTGAAAGAAAAATTGAAAAGAATTGAAGAGGAGAAGATGAAATTAGAGTTGTATGTTGCCGATGTCGTCGACGATCACAAGATCCAGATGGATGCAATGCGCTTTAAGATTAAAAGATTAGAAAATATGCCATTGATAATAAGGCTTGGTATCACACTACAAGAAATATGCTAACTTGCGACCATCAATATTGGTCACCGAATGGTCATTGTTTTTTATTTGCGACCTTTTTGTGACCAAAAACTGATGGTCAAAAGCTGGCCGTCGTTAATGAAACTTAACGACCAAAACAAAAGGTCGTTGGTTCTACGACCAATTGTTTTGGTCACTGGCAATCTGCCCACACCACGTCGGATCCGAGGTGGCAATCTGGCGTGGCAAAATTGCGACCAAATGAAAAGGTTGTTGATTAGAATCAGCTCGGTCCAGTTCAGCCATTTATATGGGCCAAGCCCAATAATTCAGCTTTTTTATGATTTTTTTTGCTTCATGTTTTTGGGCCCTTTCTATCATGGGCCTTTACCTTTCCACATAGTTCGTTTCCTTTTTGTTTCTATTTTCTATTTGAAACGAGGCCTGCTTACAGTACAAATTCTGAATAGCTTTTCAGCCGAGGTTATTTTGGGCCATGGCATCTTAATAGTACGAGTATATTTGGGCCGTGGCCACTATCAGGTCCAGTAAGAACATTTTCTGGAGAATTTAATGTTCAAGTAAAATGTACACAACACATTACATGAAAATAGCACATACAATAGTAGATAAAATTTCATTTCACTCCTACTACAGCTCACTACATCATAGACAGTACATGACACTTCATCCTTCAATTTTTTACCAGGCAGTAGACGAGTACATCTCACTTCAAATAAACAGTACTGTTCTTGGAAGACGCAATTCTCCTTGGTGAGAGGAAGATCTGCACATCACCGGTAAAAGGCTCCTCCATTTCCCCGGTCTCGCCGGTGACCTTCGACCTAAGGCTGGCGAGAACCTCGGCCCCAGCCGTCTCAAACTGCGGAAACCCACCACACGAAGAATTAGACACCAATCTCTGAACCAACGGGGAAAAGACAAACACGTGACACAGTTTCAGAGATGGCAACGCACCAGCGGCAGGTAGTCTGCGGGGGCCTTGCGGATCCTGTCGACGAGCTCGGCGTCGAAGGCGTCGAGGTCCTCGATGGCGACGGTGACATGGCCGCGGTTGTGCACGAGGCTCTCGCTGGAAACAGAGGAACGCGTCCACGGGTCAGCCTAGCCCGATTCGACAACGGCGCCAGATCTGGCGAGGAGAGGGGAGGAGATAGGGGCGGGGGGAGGGGGGTACCGGTAGGGGAAGTCGCCGGTGGGGCCGGTGAAGCCGCGGAGGAACTCCTTGAACTTGCGGAGGGCGGAGTGGCGGGTGATGTCGGCGGCGGTGGGGTCGCCCTGCGGGAACTGCGCCTAGTCGCTGTAGAAGACGACGCCCTCGTCCCAGCCCGACATGGCGGTGGCGGCGGGGCGGCGAGGAGGAGGACGCGCGGGCGCGTGGGGTGGGCGCGGACGGGCGGAGGTGGCTCGCCTGCCATTTTCGGGCGCGTGGCATGCGGCGTGGTGGGAGACAGAGGCGAGGCAGAGAGGGAGGGACGGAGGTGAAGCGGTGAGCGTGCGTGGACGGCGAAGTGCGGCGTGGATCTGGGCAGCGCGAGGCCATGGGGAAGGATTGCGATGGGGAAAAGGGAGCCGCGGCGGCGATGGGGAGAAGGGGTCTAGGGTTTCGTGGGTGGACGAGGATGAGAGGGACATGGGTGATTCGGGAGGGGAATGAGAGCGACGAGGGGGATGTGGGCTACCGTTGGATCCGAGAGCATCCGACGGTGCTCAATCCATGATCCGCGTGAGATGTTTTTGGACCAATCAAAACGCAGTACCCCTTTGATGTCGTTAAGACCATTCAAATTGGTCATAATCGATTAAAAATAAGACGCTAAATCATGTCAACTATTTTATGGCCTAGAAAAATTATAAAAGAAAAAATAGAAAAGAAAAACCTTCGAATTGTGTCACCAAGTGTGACCTACTTTTCAGTAAAAATAACAAACTTTGAATAATACAAATATCTCTAAAAGTGTTCTCATAAATGAGTTTTCTTTTAAAGAGAATCATTTTTCGAGTGCCGAAAATGAGTTTTTTTAGGACCTACCATATATTTGTTGCAAAATTGGACCGAATCAATTTTTTAAAATACTAGGCAATATTTAATGTACAATTGACCAAATGGTTGTGTGTCAAAAAGACAAGTTTTCATTTTCTTTGGATGAAAATTTCATTTTCCATTTTTTGAGTGCCCAAAATGAGTTTTTTTGTGAAGGACCTACCATATATTTGTTGAAAAATTGGACCAAATCATTTTTCTAAAATATTAGGTCATATTTAATGTACAATTGACCAAATGGTTGGGTGCAAAAAGTTTTGATCCACCTCTCGTGAAAAAGATAAATTTCCGCCGATTCAGTAGGAAGGGGGTCAAATTTGATCTGCAGTTGCCTCATAGTTTGCTATTTATTTTTTCCAAAAATCATTTCTAGGTACATAAGTATCTATTTAATCAGAGAAACACCAAAAAAGTTCCAAGATTCAACCACTGGCTAGGAACGGCCATGCCCGCCGTTTTGACCGCATTTTGAAATGGGCATGAAAAATTCAAAAAAAATCAAAAAATTGGAAAACCTTCGCATTGTGTCATTAGATATGACCAATTTACAAGGAAAAATAATGAACTCGTAATACGGCAATTATTTTAAAAAAGTGTTCTCAGAAATAAGTTATCATGTGTGGAGATTCATGGCTTTTAAGCCAAATGATCAATCTTATGGCTGCATTCATGGCATAGTTTGTTCAAATGATCTCATATTGTGCGCAAGGGTGCATCTTGGAATGGCAAACAATGTTGCATAAGGAAGTTTTCATTTTCTTTGGACGAAAAATTCATTTTCCATTTTTTGAGTGCCCAAAATGAGATTTTTTGTGAAGGACCTACCATATATTTGTTGTAAAATTGGACCAAATTAATTTTCTAAAATATTAGGCCATATTTAATGCACAATTGACCAAATAGTTGGGTGTCAAAAGATTTGATCCGCCTCTCGTGAAAAAGACAAATTTCCACCGATTCAGTAGGAAGTTGGTCAAATTTGAACTGCAGCTGCCTCATAGTTTCCTCTTTATTTTTTCCAAAAATCATTTCTAGGTACATAAGTATCTATTTAATCAGAGAAACACCAAAAAATTTTAAGATTCAACCACTAGCTAGGAACGGTCATTCCCGCCGTTTTGACCACGTTTTGAAATGGCCATGAAAAATTCAAAAAAAATCAAAAAATTGTAAAACCTTCGCATTGTGTCATTATATGTGACCAATTTACAAGGAAAAATAATGAACTTGTAATACGGCAATTATTTTAAAAAAGTGTTCTCAGAAATGAGCTATCATGTGTGGAGATTGATGGCTTTTAAGCCAAATGATCAATCTTATGGCCGCATTCATGGCATAGTTTGTTCAAATGATCTCATATTGTGTGCAAGGGTGCATATTGGGATGGCAAACAATGTTGCCTAAGGAATTTTTCATTTTCTTTGGACGAAAAATTCATTTTCCATTTTTCGAGTGCCCAAAATGAGATTTTTTGTGAAGGACCTACCATATATTTGTTGTAAAATTAGACCAAATTAATTTTATAAAATATTAGGCCATATTTAATGCACAATTGGCCAAATGGTTGGGTGTAAAAATCTTTGATCCACCTCTCGTGAAAAAGACAAATTTCTGCCGATTCAGTAGGAAGAGGGTCAAATTTGAACTGCGGCTGCCTTATAGTTTGCTCATGATTTTTTCCAAAAATCATTTTTAGGTACATAAGTATCTATTTAATCAGAGATACATGGTTTGGTGGCGAGATATCGAGGTTTGGATGGTGGACGATGGCCCCAACTCCAGAGCGCGCAAACTAGCATGCCAGACGCGTGGTCACCGCGTGACCTTAGCGTTGCCACATGTTCTGGGTGGCCTAGGCATGTCTAATGGGTTGGGTACCCCCCCGGTAGGTGTTAGGAAGAAGAATACAAGAGAAGAATCTCACGAGGACACTGAACTAAGCTCAAACATGAATTAGCAGCCAAGTGTTTGATTAGCGGTGGGGGAAACGAACATGGCCAATGGGCTTGAGTTTTGTCTGAGGATGATAATATACTAAGGAGACTGTCTTTACAAATTTTCAGCTCAAATGGAGGATCCTAGGTGGCACTTGCTTTGCAAAGTACCACATTGGACAGAAATATGAATGTTAGAGCTGGGCTCAAATAAATGAATGGATTGAGCTGAAATTTGGTGGAGATTAGTCATTTTGGCGTAGGAAGGTACTGTCAAAATTTGATACCATTTGGACATGCGAAGATAGTACTTCCTTCACAACGCTCTTCTCAAGATAGAAAAATAGAAATTGATGTTGGGCCCACATAGATGATTGTATTGATTTAAAATTTGGAGGAGGATGATAATATGGTCATATTAATAAACTATACAAATTTAATACCATTTGGATAAATAAAAATGGTACTTCCTTCACAATGCTATGCAATGAACAGAAAATTGGGAAAACTATTGAGGAAAATTGGCTACATTAAAATTAGATACAATTTGTTGTAGGGAGGTTGTGTGGGCATGGTAATGTCCTGGTAAATTTTCAGCAATTATAAAGGAATATAAAATATAGTTGCTTCACAAATTGAAAATATTACCAGAAACAAAGATTGGATGGTGAGCTCACATGGATTATTAGATGGGGATCAAATTTTGTGGAGGGCTATGATATGGTCATATAGAATATGTGGAAAAAATTCAGATCATTAGGAGATGCCTAGCTAGTACTTACTTCACAAAGCTTCTAGCTAAACAGAAACTTTGGAAATTTGCTGAGGAAGATTTAATAGGCAAATGGATCTAACTTTTGTCATGAGGCAATAATTTGGATAGAAAAGAGTGCCCAAAAATTTTCAGCTCATGTGGAGGAATCTAGGTGGCACTTGCTTTGCAAAGTATCACACTGGACAGAAATATGAATGCTGAATCTGGGCTCAAATGAGTGAATGTATTGAGCTTAAATTTCGTGAAGGATGGTTATTTGTGCATAGGAAGACACTGTAAAAATTTGATACCATTTCAACATGCCAAAGTGGTACTTCCTTCACAATGCTCTTCTCTAGACAGAAATCTGGGAAAATTATTGAGAGAAATTGGCTAAATGAAATGAGCTCAAATTTGGTGGAGGCAAGTTATATAGGTAGAAACATGTCCTGGTAAAGTTTAAGAAATAATTAAGAAATATAAAATATAGTTGGTTCACAAACTGAGGAGGTGGCCTTATCCACGTTCACAACCTCATGACCATTTATATTGGTCGTAATCAGGTAGAAATAAGGTCGTCGACCACTGTTGTCTACTTTATGACCATTTGGTGTAAGGCAATTTCAGGGTTTGAGCCCTTCCTAGCGAAATGGCCGTGGATTTACGACCAATTCAGCTAGGGTCACTAAGAGAAGGTCACAAGTTGACATATTTCTTGTAGTGTCATTATTCTGTTGGATAAATTGTTACCTTAGTTGCGATTTTGATCGCATTTGTTGTTGCATTTAAATGTTTTACATAGTTGTATATTAGTTTCAATGTATGCTTTAATTAGATGCTCTAGAGAGTTGTATGTTGTTCTATGAGAACTATATGTATAAACTTTATGTATTTATTTTTTCAGTAATAACATTTGATTACTACTGTAATTTGGTTTTAATGCGATGATGAACTTGTATTAATTTGGTCACTTCTCTATTCATGATGTTCTGTAATGGTTTTTGATATACTTAATTATATCATGCACGCAGATGAACCGACAATGGATGTACGGTGACCGACGCACCTCCAACTACATTGAGGGCCTGCATAATTTTCTCGAAGTGGCTGAGGCAAACAAGCAGACTGGTTTTATGTATTATCCATGTACTGTCTATGAGAATACGAAGGATTACTCTTCCTCGAAAACCCTTCACTTGAACCTGCTTGAGAAGGGTTTCATGCCACATTATAATGTTTGGACCAAGCACGGAGAAAGAGGGGTTATGATGGAAGACAACGAAGAAGAAGATGATGATGACAACTATCCTATGTACCCTGAATATGGTGATACTGCAACGGGGGAAGCTGAAGATCAAGAGGCACCAGATGTGCCCGCTGATGATCTTCTTCGGGTCATTTTTTATGCATAGAGAGAATGCGAAAGTGAAAGGGAGAAGTTGAAGTTCGATCGCATGTTAGAGGATCACAAAAAATGGTTGTACCCAAATTGCGAAGATGGCAACACAAAGCTCGGTACCACACTAGAATTGCTGCAATGGAAGGCAGAGAATGGTTTATCTAATAAGGGATTTGAGAAGTTACTGAAAATAATAAAGAATAAGCTTCCAAAGGATAACGAATTGCCTGACAGTACGTACGAAGCAAAGAAGGTTCTCTGCCCTCTAGGATTAGAGGTGCAGAAGATACATGCATGCCCTAATGACTGCATCCTCTACCGCGGTGAGGAGTACGAGAATTTGAACGCATGCCCAGTATGCGGTGCATTGCGGTATAAGATCGGACGAGATGACCCTGGTGATGTTGAGGGCCAGCGCCCCAGGAAGAGGGTTCCTGCCAAAGTGAAGACTTTCTCTCAAGTGAAGACAACATATCAGGTGATGGCTTTGATCTAGAATATCACTGCAGTTACATGTCAAAAAATGAAATCCCTTTTGTAATAGATGAGTTTTCGTCCGAAATCCTTATACTTCGAAAGAGATTGTCCAGTTTGTACACGAAGTGCATCCAGTTTTTGCCGTAACCCTCTAAACTTTTTAGCACATGCTATGTGGGTGAAATTATGACAGAATGCCAAGTTTCAACCTTTTCAGAGTTCATTTGTAGTGCTTTTTAATTTCAGGGTCATTTAGCTCAAAATAAATCGTTAAACGCATGAAAAATAGCAAATGAAGTCAGAAAAGGGTTGAAAATTGATGATGTGGCTTTGAATGGTGCTTGTTGAACGCACAAAAAGTCTGGAGTTAAGATACATGTCAAAAAAAGAAATCCCTTTTGTAATAGATGAGTTTTCGTCCGAAACCCTCATACTTCGAAAGAGATTGTCCAGTTTGTACACGAAATGCATCCAGTTTTTGCCGTAACCCTCTAAACTTTTTAGCATATGCTATGTGGGTGAAATTATGATAGCATGCCAAGTTTCAACCTTTTCAGAGTTCATTTGTAGTGCTTTTCAATCTCAGGGTCATTTAGCTCAAAATAAATCATTAAATGAATGAAAAATAGCAAATGAAGTCAGAAAAGGGTTGAAAATTAATGATGTGGCTTTGAATGGTGCGTATTAAACGCGTAAAAAGTCTGGAGTTAAGATACGTTTCAAAAAATGAAATCCCTTTTGTAATAGATGAGTTTTCATCCGAAACCCTCATACTTTGAAAGAGATTGTCCAGTTTGTACACGAAGTGCATCTAGTTTTTGCCGTAACCCTCTAAACTTTTTAGCACATGCTATGTGGGTGAAATTATGATAGCATGCCAAGTTTTAACCTTTTCAGAGTTCATTTGTAGTGCTTTTCAATTTCAGGGCCATTTAGCTCAAAATAAATCATTAAATGCATGAAAAATAGCAAATAAAGTCAGAAAAGGGTTGAAAATTGATGATGTGGCTTTGAATGGTGCATATTGAACACACAAAAAGTCTGTAGTTAAAATACGTTAAAAAATGATCAACTAAAACAAAACTATAGTATTCTTCAACAGCAAAAAGAATCAACTAAATAGCTTTTATAAACCTGTAGTTATGATCAAAATAATATTAACTTAAAATTATATAATATTTACGCAACTAAAATTATCAAAGTATTTTTTGTTAAAAACTTTAATAGCCACAAGAATTTAATCAACTAAAAAGCTTTCATAAAACTCTAATAGCAAAGGAATCAACTAAAAGAATCAATTAAAATAGTTTGTTATGATCAACTAAAACAAAACTATAATATTCCACAATAGCAAAAAGAATCAACTAAAAAGCCTTTATAAACCTCTAGTTATGATCAAAATATAATTTTGCAAGAAATAGAAAAATGCTCGCCTACTAGGCCACCATGGCCTGCCTACGACTAGAACCCCAACTATACATGGGCCAGGATGTAGGCCCGCGAGGCAAGTAGGCCCAACAGGGAAGAGACAGTGTTAGGCATGTATTGCTTGCAATAGAGAGGAGCTCGACAATGAAGCCGCAGTAGGGCTTATAAACCACTGCGAGCGCGCTTCGGTTGGCGAGGTAGCCACCAACCGGGACTAAAGGGCTGGGCTTCCCGCCCTTTCGCCTGGTGAAAATCACCTTTAGTCCCGGTTGGTGGACTAAAGGGAGGCCTTTAGTCCCGGTTGGAACCACCAACCGGGACTAAAGGTGGGGCTATATAAAGGGGACTTAGAAAAAATTTCCAAAGCAGTTTCTTCGATCCTCCTCTCCCCCGACGGCGCTGACGACCACCTCGACGACGCCAGGCTACCGGACCTCACCGTCGACGCCCTCGCCGACGCCCTCGCCGTCAAGCTGCTAGATCTCGTCATCGACGCCCTCGCCGCGTCCTGCCCCTCTGCCCCGACGCCGCCGCTCCCCGCGCCCCTGCCTTGCCCCGACGCCGCCGCGCCCCTGTCTCGACACCGCCGCGCCCCTGCCCTGCCCCGACGTCGCCGCGCCCCTGTCCCGACGCCGCCGCGCCCCTGCCCTGCCCCGACGTCGCCGCGCCCCTGTCTCGACGCCGCCACGCCCCTGCCCTGCCCCGACGCCGCCACGCCCCTGCCCCGCCGCCGCCGCTCCACATCCGGCCAGCAGGTCCCTCCACCCCTCTCCTCCCTCCTTCCTCCTATTGTAGAAATTGTCGTATCGCCGTATGCTTGCCGTATCGCCGTATGCTTGCCGTATCGCCGTATTGATGTATCGCCATATCGCCGTATTGCTATTTCTAGAAATTGTAGTATCCCGTATCGCCGTACCCATATCACCGTATCGGTGTCGCCGTATCGGTGCTTCGTAGATTTTCACTAAGTCTGTATCTGTAACAGCATGTTTGCACCTTGTTGACTTCATTGCAATTAATCCATGATGCCATTGAACTTGAACCTTTGGATGAATTACTATACATCTAGCATATGAAAACATGAGAGAGGGGGTCGTTAAAACATAACCCTGATAACTTCTACATGAGGGGGGGTCGTTAAAACATAACCCCGATAACTTCGACACGAGGGGGGGGGGTCGTTAAAACATAACCCCGATAACTTTGATTTTGAGGCATATGAAACATGGTTTGCACGTCGGACAGGCATGAGAGAGGCGGTCCGCATAGTATCCTCTCCCGAAAGATAGGACGACTCATCAGACATGAGGGGGGAGGAGTCCTCGACGATCGTCTGAAACTGACTGTTATAAAACTTGTCAACTTTGCATGATGTTTGCCAGTAATCCATTGCTCATATGCATATGATTACTTGTTGTGATTAGGTCTATGTTTGCCACTAATCCATCTCTCATGGTTGTATATTGCCATGTTGTGATATTTGCAGAAACTATGGATGACAGAGACTTAGAAAAAGAAGAGTTGTTGGGGGATATAATCCGCGACGGAGGTGATGATGATATCACCTTGTCGTTTCTCAACGACACCGGTGAGGGAAGAGAGGATGACGACTCCGATGATCGAATGGAGGAGGGAGGAGATGACGGCTCCGGTGATCGAATGGAGGACGAAGGAGATGACGGCTCTGCCGGTGTTGGAGCCTTAACTGTTGCAAAGTCCGGCAAGGTATATATATATTAATTAAGCCTCTGCTGACTAGATGCATTAATTGTTTTGTATGTACATATATTAACGTTTCTTTCTTCTTTTAGCCCTCCGGATCGAGCCAAACTTCTGTAAGGAGACGAGGCCCGAAGAAAAGGTTGGACCGGGATGAAAGGTTGACGATCGAAGAAGTCGCTCCAGATGGCCAACCGATTGCCCCCAAGCGGTCCAAAGACAAATTTATACATCAGTGCGGAGTTATTGTTAGGGATAGCGTCCCGATCAGCATCCAAGAATGGAATAAGAAGAAGGACGATGAAGTTTCTTATGTCTACGATAGACAGAAAGATGAGCTTTGGAACTCGCTGATGACAAATTTTAGCCTACCACCAGAGGAGGATCTAAATAACCCAGTTATACAGCAAAAAGTCAAAGCGTTTGCTCTTAAAAAGATGGCAGAACTATTTAAGAACTGGAAGAAACTATTGAACAAAAAGTTTTTCGAGAAAGACGAGACTCCAGAATTCACCGGTCAATATGCGAAGATAAAAGATCACTGGCCTGCATTTGTGGCGTACAAGAAATCAGAGAAAGCTAAAAATAGGTCAGAGACAAATAAGATAAATGCCGCAAAGAAGAAGTATCACCATGTTACGGGGTCAGGTGGCTATAATGTTGCCCGGCCTACGTGGGACAAAGTTGAGAATGACCTGCTTGCTAAAGAGGTCCAACCAGCGACATTGAACTGGCCCGATCGGTGTAGGACTTGGTTCATCGGGCATGGGGGAACTTTGAACCCAGAAACAGGGAAGTGTGTTTTCACGAAAGCTCAACTTGAAACACCCGTCAAAATGATTCAGGCAGCAATCAAGGAAGTGCGGGAAGGGAGGTTCCACCCCGACAGAGAGAAGGACGAGCTGTCAAAGGCCCTCGGGAATCCTGAACACAATGGACGAACTAGAGGCACATCAGGCTCCGTTCCGTGGAAGCATGGGTTTCCGGACATCACTGATTATAGAAGCCAAAGGAGAAAGAAGAGAGAGCAAGCAGACCAGATGCAGCAGATGGAAGAAAGATTACCGTTGCTAGAGGCACGCACCAGTCAGCGAGGTATTACCGGCCCACCATCTCAGCAGCACGAAGATCCTTCAGTCGATACTGCCCACGAAGCTACTCCACCATCTCAGCGGAAAAGCAGCGTGGCTTCCACGAAGCTCTTTCAGCCTGATATCATGGCTCCTCGCTACCCCGTGGATGGTATCACGGAGAGGGAACATTGTGAGCTAATTGCGCAATGCCATAACCTAGCCCTGAAGGTGGCGGTCGGCTATGTCTTACCTCCTCGACCTGATGCAACTTTTCATTTCGCTCCGATGCCAGATGGCTTTGCCGTTGTCGGGGTGGATGAAGTTATGAAGGGATTTGAGGGGCTGAAGCTTGAATACCCTACAGGTGAAGGGGAGATTCATCTGGAAAATGCCTCCAGGACTACATGTCTATGGAGAAAGGAAAACATCGTGCTTCCAAACTGGACGCCGCCTAAGCAGACTCAGCCAGAGGAGGCCCCTCAGTAGACTCAGCCGGAGGAGGCCCCTAAGCAGAATCCTCCTCCACCTCAGCTATCTCCGCCGCGTCAATGGACTCCGCCTCCTCCGCCGCATCAACGGACTCCGCCTCCTGCGGCGCGTCAACGGACTCCGCCTCCTCCGGCGGCTAGCAGCTGTACAACAAAGAAAATATCCAGAGCACGCCCAAGCATCAAGAAGGCTCCTCCCAAGTTACCCTACGAGATGAGTGTCGAGGAAAACAACGGCATCATGGCTGAAGAAGTGAGACGCCAGCTTGCACCGACACGTCCACCTCCAAACATGAAAGTTGATCCGGTAAAAGCGAAGCGATGTCTGGATGCCCTTAGGCAACCACCACCGCCTCCGCCGCAATCAAACTATGACCGTTGTATTGAAAAGACATTTGGTCAAGCGAAGCGGTCGGGAAGCTTAAGTAGCAGTGGTGCAAGAAGTGGGAAAACAATTCCCCAGCTAGGCGAACAAGAAAAGCAATTGGTCCCCCCGCTCAAGGTGTTTACCGATATCGCTAATGATCCGGAGATAGCGGCCGGTGGTCTTGCTATCACTCTTGGTGATTACTTAGACGATTCAGTATAGTTCGAAAAGGCTGAGGTAGTAGCATCCTTAAGATACTAGCACGGGAAGCCTCTCGTCAGACGTGAGGAGCTCCCGCGTCTACCAACGAGGATGCGACAATTGCATGAATGGTACTTGAAAGCCTGCAAGGACGGGACCGACAATATCTTCGTGGGAATTAAAGATGAGCACTTCTTCAATGGAGTCCAGGCGTTGTTCATTGAATTTGAAGAATTTTTTCAGTTATACAACAAGCCGCCCTCGACAAAACTATCGTCAGTTGCTATTGTCTGTAAGTATTTTTTTCTGTAATTAAGTCTTTAGCTCAGCTCGTTCATTGCATGTACAATTATCCTCACACTATATTATATGCAGATTGAAGATAATCGATTGCAGAAAACGACAAATCTATGACATTGGGTTCATTAATCCAAATACCATAAATGAACATATGTTAAAAGAAAGTCCCGATGAAATAGAGCAAAACTTGCTACAGGCGTTACTTGGACAACAAAACAGAAGGGAAATACTATTTCTTTACAACTTCCAGTGAGCGTTACTGTCTTGTACGTGCACATTATGTTTCGCTTACTCGAGGTTAAGTGTAATTGATGAGTTATGCATGCACAGTTTTCACTTTATTATGCTAGCCATCCGGCCTGACGAGGGACAAGTATTTGTCTTGGACTCGAGACATAAAGATCCTAAGGAGTGGACGAACATGAGTCAAATGCTTCAGAAGTAAGTTAAATCATTATCGCACCATATCGGCAACTTTCGTTCATTTCCTGACATCAAGTAATCATTTTCTTTGCCGTGCAGGGTTTGGAAAAAGTTCACCAAGCAGGTTAGGGGTGACTGGAAAAATGAGCTGCGATTTTTACACCCCAAAGTAAGTACTACTAGCTAGTACCGCGCATCTATCATTGATTCTAGTTTCAAAACCATTATCATGCTTAATTATCATTTTGATTAAACTCTATTCTCGTAAAGTGCTTGTGGCAGGCACCTGACACTAATTTATGTGGATACTACGTTTGCGAGTTCATTCGCCACTCGACCTCTGAGCGGGGCATATCTCCAGAACAATTTGAAGTACGTAAACAATATTCACATTTTTATTTTATTACCATAAATTGTGTTGAGTTTCATATATATATATATATATATATATATATATATATATATATCTTTGTTGAGGATGTCATACCTAATGACGGAGAATACCATTGGGATTTGCAATGCGATTTTGGTAATTAGATATTAGGGATCGTAAGAGATGTTATATTGTATATATGCATGAACGTGTACTATATGTAGTAGCAACGAATAGATATACGAAAACTTGTTTGTTCGGCCAAGCATGAAGAAAGTGAGGTCACTTCTCTATATATATTGATCATGATGATGTTGTGTAATGGTTCCTTCATTGCTATATGTAGTAGCTAGCGTCGAGTTGAATGAAAAGCATAAAATAAAAACGGTAAACACAAAAAGAAAAGGGGAAACACAATATGAAACCCCTAAACCCTCCAAAACCCCTAAACCCCTCCTTTTAAAAAAAAAAGACCCAGCGCCTGGCAGGTGCTGACGCGTGGCTGCCTTCTAGTCCCGGTTGGTGTTACCAACCGGGACAAGAGGTCCTCCTGCCTGGGCGCCCACAGCGGCCACGTGCAGACCCTTTAGACCCGGTTCGTAAGCCAACCGGGACTAAAACTTAGTGTAGGGTAACGCAGCAGAAAACAAAAAATTTCCGACCTACGCACCAGCCCACGACCACTATGGAGACTGCATACAAGGTTTGATCATTTTCGTTACCGACTCGTAGCGCAGCGGAAGTAGAGTCGATGACGAACGGCGGTGCAGATCCCCGCAGCTAGGATTTTACAACCTCCCAACCGCGAGGATGTATACCCTCATCTGCCCCTCGGACAGCCCTCCGGGAGGCGGTCGCACAGTCCCCCGGACGGTGTCGCGGACAGCCCTTCAGGAGGACCTCCGAAACTCGGACTGTCACTCGGACAGCCCTTCGGGAGGACCTCCGAAACTCAGACGGTCACACGGACAGCCCTTCGGGAGGCACTCTCGAACTAAGACCGAAACTACGATCTCTCTACAGAGTTGCACACATACGGTGTCATCTATCCGGCAGGGCTTCGCCGTCCAGAACTAGTTCCTGCCGGAACCCAGACAGCCTTTCGGCTCTACGAAACTATTTCGCTGGGAGGGAGAGAGAATGCCAGATCATGCATGGCTTGTGTATGAGAGCAAGGAATGAGGTTTGGGCAGCCCCCTCACCTCCTATTTATAGGAAAACCAAGGGGTAGGATGGGCATTTCAAAAATACCAAAACTTGCTCATGAAGGAAACACTTTCCAAGGGCAAAATGGGAAAGCAAGTGGGCAAGTGGGGCTCCAAGGTGGAACCCCCTTCTTGGCCGGCCACAACCCTTGTGGGCCCCCCCAAGGTGGTCCCCATCCATCCATACCTTCTAGAAGCCTTTTGGGAAAATATCCCAAAAGGCACTTTTCCAAAAATATCCCAAAAAGCACTTTCACTATTCACGACGACATTTTTCAGCGTCTGGTCGAACTGAAAATATTTATGTGGGCTTAGAACATTTCCAGTACCACCAAAATAATTTTCAATGCCATCCGGAACAATTCCGGATTAGTGATTTTCATCTGCGAAAAGCATCTGAAGCGGTTTCGGCAGCTCCGAAACATTTCCGGTTTTCATCCCGGAAAATTCCAGAAAGTTTCCAGAATGATTCTGGCATCCTCCAAGAATTATCAGGCATGTGCCAAAACCAATTTGACTTTTTGGTATCCCCTGAAACAACTTTTCAGTTTCACCGGAACTCATCCGGTGACCTCTCTGCGGAACTTTTCCGCTGTCCGAAACTTTTCCGGCGTCCGAAACTTTTTCGGTGATTTTCTCTCAGACTCCCTGTCTAGTATTCAACAGATAGATGACCCTTAAGCGTGTGACCCTATAGGTTCGGTGAAGCATAGACATGACCCGGAACCCCTTCCGATCAATGATCAACATCGGAGCCGTGGACACCCATATTGACCCCTATACCCACTTGAATGAATATTCGAGCGAACCTCCAGTTGCCGTGTGCTATTCCTGATGCTTCGCGATATGTGACAAATACCCGAGGTGGTAAACATCGGCATCCTCGTGGATCAACACTTGTCCACAATGCCAGTTACCTCGTTGCCGGTTTTTGTTCTCTTTTCTCGTTTCTGTGTTCCGGCATCCCCGTGATCAAATCACAAAGTGTCTGGCCAGACGATGATGGATACTGTAACACCGAGAGGGCCCAGAGATGTCTCTCCATCGTCGGAGGAGCAAATCCCAATCTCGAGCTATCAAGTTACTTGACATACTTTTCCATGAACCCGTAAGCCGCCGTAATAGCCACCCATTTACGGATGACGTTTAACAAACCCCAAAGTTCATGAAGCAAGCATGAAGAAACTCGATACTCTCATGGTCTAAGGAATTATGCAAACATTAACTTCTCTGTCTTATTAACCATTAACTTATGACGAATGTATCTCATAGCATAACATCAATTCGGGTCGATTCAACACAAGTGTTCTACCAACAATTGTGCCCTCAAAATTGCCGGCATAGCCATGCCCATGATCAGGAAAACAGGATCATCATGCAATACTTGAGCCAGTCATAGAGGCTTGACTAGGAATACATTTTACCGTTTATTATCCCACACATGCATACGAGTCTTCCTCCGAGCCTCGTGGTTATTGCAGACTCGAGAACCACAGCAGTTATAGCATGGAACATAAACCTAATTATGAACAGGGAGATAATCAATAACATTTATTATTGCCTCTAGGGCATATCTCCTACAGACTCCCACTTGCACTAGAGTCAATAATCTAGTCAATGCTAATGCACTTTACACCTATGGCAGACTGGGGTAAAATATGCTTCGCATGTGGTATAGCCTGCTGTCCAACGGATCTGACGACTTCAGCTCCGTGTGTAACTTTGCATATCCTCGCGTTTTCACGCTTTCACAAAATTCATATTTTGTGTGGACTTGGCTTTGCATATGTGTGAATCATTGGTCGAAACCTGATTCCTCAGACTGAGCTATGGAGCAACTATCTGCAATAGTGTCCCATAGACCAAAGCCATCTTGGAACCATACTAAGTTCATGAATGAACTATATGATTCAACAACTTCTTTGTCGCTTCTTAAGCGTCAACATACTTAGCCTTTGTTATAGAATTCTCCACAGTATCTTGTTTGGAACAATTTCCAACTACCGTGCCACCATATTGTGTATTACACAAAACCCTTAACTTAAATCGAAAATCGCATGGAGCATTGATGAAGACTGTATCGATGTAATTACTTACAACGAGCACTTCATAATCTCTGCTTGCGAGAAAGCATGTCATCAGTACTGCTCTAGTACTCAATGACATCTTTCACTGTTGTCCCATGATCAGTACTTTGATCACTATGGTATCTATACTCGCAACAACTTTGGAGTATTGGACATATCTGGTTGTTTTTACATACCATGGAATACATGATTAATCCAAACACAAGAGTGTGTGGAATCACCATCATGTATTTTACTCATCAGTTACTTGACATAGTTTTGTGTTGACTTTATTTTTGACATTAAGCCGATTGGTGTTCCTCAATCGCGGCATGAGGGGAGACTGCGTGGAAAAGGCACGCTTGGACCAAAATCAATAATATGTACGGACGGGCATTCTTGGGCGTAAGCACACTACACAGTTCTACAGAATTCTACCTTGGTCACCCCATATATCGAGGAACACATGGATATTATATGCTCAAAGAACCCGGAGAAGTCTGACCCCTGGATTCAACGTACACACATTGAGGATTTCGGCGGTTGGTTGCGAACACATCTCATGAATGACGACAATGTTGAAGATGACTTGTACTTGTTGGCCAAGAGACCATCTTCGACTATATTGACTTTCCAAGGGTACGAGATAAATGGGAATACATTGTATACGATCGCCCAAGATAAAAAGAGCACCAACCAAAACAGTGGTGTTCGCTTTGACGATGCGGCAAACACCAAGGAAAAGGACACATATTATGGTTACATAGAGGAGATATGGGAACTTGACTATGGAGGTGATTTGAAGGTCCCTTTGTTCCGGTGCAAATGGGCCAATCTGACTGGAGGAGGGGTAATGGTAGACCCGCAGTACGGAATGACAATAGTGGATCTCATCAATCTTGAACACACAGACGAACCATTCGTTCTAGCCAATGATGTGGCGCAAGTTTTCTATGTGAAGGACATGTCTACCAAACCGAAAAAAGGAAAGATAAGAAAGTGGATACATCATACGATGAGCCAAAGCGCCACATAGTTCTTTCTGGGAAAAGAAACATCATGGGAGTGAAGGACAAGACAGACATGTCAAGAGATTATGAAAAGTTTGATGAAATTCCTTCCTTCGCAGTGAAGACTGACCCAAGCATCAAGTTAAATGATGAAGATTGTCCATGGTTACGGCACAATAATCAAGGGACACACACGAAGAAAAAGTTTTATACCCCAAGATCCCACTCTGGGATGTGACTGGCGTGTCGTCATCATCAGACAACGATAGGATCCAAGCGTGTGAACTTTGCGGTGAAGATAAGGGTCTTTGCGACCAGCCTGGGCTGCGAGACGGCAGGTTCTTCACCATGAAGCTTTACGAGGACTTTGATATTTCTACGGTACGCAACGATGACAACTGTTTTTTTGTAATTAAGCATGACTTCTGTTTCTTTCCTTCAACGCGTAATTTCTGTTTTATACAATTCGACTAGTTCATCCCCTGTCATGCAAGACGGTATTTCTTGGAGAGGCTCGGTTTCGAAGAGCATGAGAGTTTCGAGACGAGGACAGCCAACCTGAGGACTAAACATGGTCACACATTTCTGGTGAAAGTAATGAATGCACCTAATAACACAGAATTAGGGTGCTCAAATTGGGAAGCTCTTTGCAAGGCATATGGATTTCAGGAGGATATGGAAATAACCTTCGATCTTCGTCCTGAAGATCATATTGAAGGAAACATTGACATTTGGGTAGATGTCGATATGCTTCCTGTTTTACCTCCATGTGAGTTTGTCAACCATGCATATTTGTCAAGTAATTTGCATTCTATATTTAAAAATATTTGGTGTTCATCCATACTAAATTTGTTAATTTATAATTTACAGCTTATTTCGTTTCTTCGAGTGAAACACAGAACATAATCGACACGACACACTACACTTATGGATCACAACTAACTTGGGAGGAGAAGGATGATCTTATCAACTTTGTTATTGGTGTCCTAGTTGGTAGGGAGATCTTCCCGTATAATTTGGGAACTGGCCCAAATTATACATTGTACAGGACACTAGTGCATAGGTTGAGGGCGGATGACATTCGCCGAAATATCTTGGTAAGAGTTGCTAATTAAGTACACTAGTACTGTTGCGTAAATGGTATTGATTACATTGCTAACTAGGCTACTAGTATGTTCTTCAACAGAAACTGCCAAATGAAGTTGTGCCTCCGTTGATGCAACCCGAAGGTAATATGACAATTAAAAGCCCCTTCCAGCCCGAGTTCTATTTTGCATACTCGACTGAGCGCAAACCACCAAGACGGCTCCAAATTGAAGCATGGGGACAAATAAAGAAGGATCGCAAGCCACAAGTTGGAGATCGTTGGATTTCTTTGCTTCATCATGGAGACATAGGTGTTATTCTGTTTTATGTCATTTTACCTAGGAGGGAGGACTAGGTCCTATGAGGGAGGACTATGTCATTTTATCTTTTTTTGTTTTATGAGATTTTAACTTGGTATGATTAAGATGATGATGATGAGTTGTTAGATGAGTAAGATGATGATGAGTTATATGACATATATTTGATTAAAGTGGATGGATGCAAGTGATCATGTTGAATTAGAGGAAAAAATTAAATGGAAAACACAAAATGAAAAGAAAAAATAAACAATGAAGCCTTAACCTTTAGTCCCGGTTGGTGCTACCAACCGGGACCAAAGGTCCCCATGCCCTGGCGCGCTCTGCCGCCCACGTGGCCAGGGTTTAGTCCCGGTTCGTAGACAACCGGGACTAAAGCCTTAGACCCTTTAGTCTCTATACTTTAGTCCCGGTTGGGGAACCGGGACTAAAGGCCCTTCCCAACCGGGACTAATGGCCTGTTTTCTACTAGTGGATATAGAACAATTTGCATACATATATTAAATCTAATAAAAAGGTAGTTTTGTCTAGTAAATATCAGATGACTGGTTTGTTAGACTAAGAGCAACTCTAGCAGATTCCCCAAAAAGGCATCCTCCAAAATTGTTTTGCAGTGCACTCCAAAATTGTTTGGAGGCTCCACAAGCAATGGGCAAACTGAGACTTGATTTCCGCTCCCGACGCAAGGGCACCCAAGCGATAGGGTTCCTTTGCCTCCCGCTGGTGGCGCCACCTATCACATCTCGTGTGGCCTTAGGTCCATGGAGGCGCGACGGATCCTAGCCCTTCCCGGCGGGAGTGCTCCGTTTTTAGGTGTTTTTTTTAGTTTTGTTAGGGTTTGTATCCAGCTCAGGAAGGCGAGGCGGCGGCGGCTCCCTGAAGATGGAATAAGGTTCCTCCTGCCTAACCCCCGTCCCGGCGGTGCTTCTAACATCGTCGGAGGGCGTGTAGAGGTTTGTCTTCCGTGGATCTCGCGGGATTCGGTCGGCGTTTGTCTTTGGTGGCTCCACTTGGATCCGGTCTTCGTTCGTCTGCGTTCATGTGTCTACAGGTTGGATCCTTCCGATCTATGCTTCTCTTCATCAGCGGCGATTACTATTCCACTGCGCTAATCCTATGGGGCCTTAGCATGACGACTTTCCGACTGTCTACTACAACAAGGTTTGGCCGGCTCAGGTGAGGGAGGGACGATGACAGCGGCATGCCTTTGGCTCGCTCCAGTGCTTGTAATCGTCGACAGATGGTCTACAGACCTGGATGTAATTTTTACTTCTGGTGTTCTTTGTACTACCTTGACAGTTGATGAATAGATTGGAAGTTTTCCCGAAAAAGAAAAGTGCAAACTCAGACTATAAAATTCCATCCTCCAAAATGTTCTTGCATGTGGGACCGCGCATGTCATTGGATACATGTTTCTTCCCCAATTCCCCACCTACCACACACGCTGCACACGTACGGCTGCTCCATCACCACGGCCTGGTACTCCCCTGTCCTTGATGAGACCCCATCCATGTCTCCCCCGTCCTTCGCTGCACCGCCGCCTCGAAGATGGCGAAGGAGGTGGAGGCGGAGCTGGAGGATGCTCTCCCGGCGGTCGTCTCGGACTCGTGGAACCGCATCCCACTAGTGAACGACGCGTACAAGGAGATGGTGGGCGTGCCCGAGTGCGTGTATCTAGTCACGGTGGCAGCGTCAAGGAGGATCAGCGGCGAGGTGGCGCTGGTGGTGGCCGTGCTGGTGACACTGCTGGAGGCCCAAGGGGGATTCTCGCGTGCATGGCGAAGATCGAGTGGGAGTGCGGCGAGAGGGCTTCCATCTATGAAGCGTGCGACGTCAGTCGGCTGCAGTGCGAGTCCGGACACTACCTCTTCGCTTGGAGGTTTCATACCGCGGATACAAGTTAGCTTGACTTGCTCTAGGTCTAGTGAATGCTGAATGTCGGCAGGGCTAAGTTGTGTGTTGGCTTAGTCCAGGTGCATTGCATGGCGGCTGCACTGGCTGTGAAAAGGTGGACGCGGAGGTGGAGGCGGGGGTGGATGAGGTGGGGATCTCGAGCATGCATGGTGTCCTCCAAAATCCCTCTCCCTGACACCAAATATGGAGCTCGCTCCGAAAAATTTGGTGATGGAGATACACATGGAGAATTTTGGGTGTTTTTGGGAACAATATTGCCAGACCTACGTAATTGTCCTAATGTAACGTACTTGAAGGGGAATCTGCTGGAGTTGCTCTAAGCCTCTAACACAAAAAAAAAATCCTATTATTTAGATGCTTCGGATCTCCTTGGGCCACGGCCGGAGGAGCATGCAACGGAATGTCAGAGTAACTGATTAGTAGTTGCCAAAAAACAAGTGGCCTTTTCTTCAACAGACTCTTAGAATGAAAGGATTTTCTGCAGAGTGGCGCGCTATGATTCATAGCTTCGTTTCTTGAGGTAGCGTAGCCATTAAAGTCAATGATGACGTTGGCAATTACTTCCAAATGAAGAAAGGAATAAGACAAGGTGACGCAATATCGTCCATGCTATTCAATATAGTGGCGGATATGTTAGCTGTCATGATTGAACGCGCCAAGGTTGATGGCCAAATTGATGGAGTAGTGAATCATCTTGTAGATGGTGGTCTCTCTATCCTTCAATATGCCGACAATGCGATTCTCTTCATGGATCATGACCTAGAGAAGGCGATAAATCTGAAATTAATTTTATCAGCTTTTGAGCAACTCTCAGGTCTTAAGATAAACTTCCATAAAAGTGAGTTGTTTTGTTTTGGCGAGCCTCAAGACGAAGCCTACCTGTACGCTGACCTGTTCGGGTGTGGGTTGGACCAGTTTTCGATCACATATTTGGGGATACCGATACACTATCGGAGACTCACAAATGTTGAACGAAAACACGTCGAGGAGAGACTACAAAAAAGACTAAGCAGTTAGAAAGGTAATCTGCTATCTCTGGGCGGAAGATTGGTCCTCATAAATGCAGTACTAAGCAATATGGTACAATATATGATTTCCTTTTTCCAGCTGCCGAAAGGAGTACTACATAGATTGGATTACTTTCGATCAAGATTCTTTTGGCAAAGGGATAGCGAAAGAAAAAATATTGACTGACTAAATGGAGTGTGGTTGGCCGTCCCAAAGACCAGGGCGGGTTGGGCATTCATGACCTTGAGGTCAAGAATATTGCCCTCCTCGGCAAATGGTTGTTTAAGTTACTGACGGAAGACGGGGTCTGGCAAACCCTCCAAAGGAGAAAGTATGTGGGCTCAAAGGCGGTATCTGATGCTTGTGATCTGCGTTGGGTTTTCCGTGAAGAGGAACGGGTGATGCAGCACAATGCGAGTAAGTATTTCCCTCGGTTAAGAACCAAGGTTTATCGAACCAATAGGAATATCGGTCATCAACCGTCTTCAGCGGCTGTACACAAAAGAGTACACACTTGCACCCAAAGCGGCAAGAGGGTTGTCAATCCCTTGATCTCGTTATTTGCAAGTAAATGAGATGTGTAGATAATTGTAGATAATTATAAATTGCAAAATAAAATAAAATATAAATAATGGCAGCAAGGTATTGATAGCTTTTGTAAACTTATAAGTAAATAGACCCGGGGGCCGTAGTGTTCTCTAGTGGCATCTCTCATAAAGTAAGCATACGGTGGGTAAACATATTACTGTTGGGCAATTGATATAAGAGCGGATAGTTATGCAATCTTTATTCACGGTAATGATCATGTATATATAGGCATCACGTCCATAAGCAAATAGGCCGACTCATGCCTGCACCTATTACTGTTACTCCATTTCAACAGCGCTTCTATGCTTGCCTCTCTACGTATTAAGTTAATGACAAACAGAGTAATGCTTGGAGAACGATGACATGATGTGGACAAAGAGAATTCAATTAATATGAACTAACCCCATCATTTTATCCTTAGTGGCAGCAATACAAAGACGTGTCTTGTCCCTTTCTGTCATTGGGATATAGAGCACCGCCAGATTGAACCCACTACAACGCACCCCTCTCACTAAAAAAATATCAATCTAGTTGGCCAAACTATTTCAATATATCAGAGAGATTTACGAAGCTATAATGATCATGCAAATAAGAATCATAATAATCAGAGGTGACTCAAATACTTTTCATGAATAATCTGAAGATAAACCCACAATTCATCGGATCCTAACAAACACACCGCACAAAAATATTACATCGAATAGATAAAAACGAAGATGCGATGATCATTGTATTGAAGATCAAAAGAGAGAGAGAGAGATAGCCATCTAGATACTAACTACGGACCCGTAGGTCTGTGGTGGACTACTCACAACTCATCACGGAGGCAGCAAGGGTGATGTAGATCCTCTCCGTGATCGATTCCCCCTCCGACAGATCGCCGGAAAAGGTCGCCAGGTGGGTATACGGTGGAACAGAGACTTGCGGTGGCGGAAAAAGTGTTTCGGGAGCTCTCTTAGGGTTTTTGGAATATTTCAGAATTTATAGGACAGAGAGGGGCATGAGAGGGCAGCCGAGGGGGCACGACCCAACTGGGCGCGGCCTGGCCCTCTGGCGCGTCCTGTTAGGTCGTGCTGCCCTCGTGCAGCCTCTCGACCCCTTCCGAAGCTTTCAGATCTTCATATAGTCCAGAAAAAATCATATTAAAATTTCGTGGCAATTGGACTTCGTTTGGTAGGGTAAACCTGAAAAGCAAAAAACATGCAGAAAACAGCAACTGGCACTGGGCACTGGGTCAATAGGATAGTGCTGAAAAATAATATTAATTGCTATATAAACTCCCAAAAAGTATCCTAGAATGATAATATAATAGCATCTAACAATAAAAAAATATAGATACGTTGGAGACGTATCAGCATCCCCAAGCTTAATTCATGCTCGTCCTCAAGTAGGTAAATGATAAAAACAAGAATTTTTGATGTGACAAGCTACGCAACATGTAATCTATTGCAGATTTGTTCATTAAGAAACGATGAATTAATAAACATCAACATTGTAATATTCATAATAATAAGAAACATAATCATCAAGTTTCAAAGTATACTATCCAAAAAGAATGTTCACCCCCTATTCATTTTATCATATCAAAATAGCATGGCTCCGTCTTCACCACATAAATACAAATGTCAAGCACCACGGTGTCAAGTCAGGCAATTGGATCGTACTTTTTAACGCGCTTCAGCTTTTTATTACTAGCGCAATATATGAGCGTGAACCATGGACATAGCATAAAGGTGGAGTAGAATATGGCGGTAGGTTTCAAAGGGGTGAAAAGTGGAGAAGAAAGTCTCGTATCAACTAGGCGTATCAACGGGCTATGGAGATGCCCATCAATAGATATCAATGCGAGGAATAGGGATTGCCATGCAATGGATGCACTAGAGCTATAAGTGTATGAAATCTCAACGAAAGCTAAGTGGGTGTGCATCCAACTTGCTTACTCATGAAGACCTCGGGCATTTGAGGAAGCCCGTCATCGGAATATACAAGCCAAGTTCTATAATGAAAAATTCCCACTAGCATATGGAAGTGATAAACAAGAGACTCTCTCTATGAAGAACAAGGTGCCACTTTGAGGCACAAGTGTGGAATAAGAGGTAGTAGCACTGTCCCTTCTCTCTTTTCTCTCATTTTTTTACTTTTTCTTTTCTTTCTTTCTTTCTCTTTTTTTTCTTTCTCTTTTTTTTTTAATTTGTTTTTTGTCCAGAGTCTCATCCCAACTTGTGGGGGAATCATTGTCTCCATCATCCTTTCCTCACTGAGACAATGCCCTAATAATGATGATCATCACACTTTTATTTACTTATAACTCAACATGAAAAACTGTATGACTCTATATGAATGCCTCTGGCAGTGTACCAGGATGTGCAATGATCAAGCGTAACATGTATGATATTAATGATGAATGATGGCTTTGCCACAAATACTATGTCAGCTTATGTGATCATGCAAAGCAATATGACAATGAAAGTACAAGTCATAAGATGTGACGGTGAAGGTTGCATGGCAATATATATCTCAGAGTGGTTATGGAAATGACATGATAGGTAGTTATGGTGGCTGTTTTTAGGAAAATATAATGAGGCTTATGTGCAACAGAGCGTATCATGTCATGGGGTTTGGATGCACCTGCAAAAGTTGCACCCATCCTCGAGGTGAGAATGGGCAATGCACGGTACCAAAGAGGCTAGCAAATATGTGAAGGTGAGCGTGCATATATCCATGGATTCACATTAGTCATAAAGAACTCACATACTTGTTGCAAGATTTTATTAGCTTTCTCGAAGCAAAGCACTACTCGCATGCCCCTAGGGAGGAGGTTGGTAGGAGTTAACCATCGCGCGCCCCCGACTTAAACAACACTAGGATTTCAACGAGGAATAAGTATGCTCACACATCATCACCATGCCATAAAAATATTTGGATGAAAAACAGGTTAACAGCCTCTAATTCATGATACCTTTATTAACCAATGATCATGCACTCATGCTTTTTCACATTACCACATTAATATCATTAACCATGATTTCTCTTTTGTGTGCTACATGTGGTTTTGATTATGCACTCATTGAATACCTATTATTTTTGGACTAGTCTTATGACCCATGCAAATTACCGTCGCTGTTTATTAACTCTCAAACAAATATAAGTGAAGAACTAGAGTGCAATTATTTCTATAAAATCTATACGCCACCGTGCTCTAAAAGATATAAGTGAAGTACTAGAGCAACTGCCAAGCTAAAAAAATATAAGTGAAGCACATAGAGTATTCTAATAAATTATGATGATAATGTGCCTCTCTCAAGTGGGTGGGTGCAGCAAAAAATGATTGTGGAAAACTGAAACAAAAACTAAACTAAAGCAAATGACGCTCCAAGCAAAACTCATATCATGTGATGAATAAAAATATAGCTACAAGTGACATACCGATGGATTGAGACGAAAGAGGGGATGCCTTCCGGGGCATCCCCAAGCTTAGATGCTTGAGTCTTCCTAGAATATTACTTTGGGGTGCCTTGGGAATCCCCAAGCTTAGGCTCTTGCCGCTCCTTATTCCTTTGTCCATCGTGATAATACCCAAAACTTGAAAACTCCAGCACACAAAATTCAAAAGAAAACTCGTGAGATCCGTTAGTATAATAAACATATCAAATACTTTAGGTACTGTTATAAATTGATTCATATTTTATTATTGGATAAGGTACTGTATTCTAACTTCTCCATGACTTATACCCCCCGATATAATCCATGGCATCATCAAAACAAGCAAAACATGCAAGCAAAAAGAGAATCTGTCTAAAACAGAACAGTCTGTAAAGATCTGTAGAGAAACTATACTTATGTATTTCTGAAAATTCTGAAAAATTAGGAAAACCTGGGGAATTTGTATAAAAATACTCTGTAAACATTTATAGAATTTACCACGCTCCAGAAGAGAATTAAAAATTCTGTACCAGAGGCAAAAGTTTCTGTTTTTGCACAACATCAATTATACTCATCATGCAAATTATCCCAAAGGCTTTACTTGGAACAAAAACTAATTAAAACATAAAAACACAATCATTACAAAGGAAACAATCATGTTATGACACCAAAACAGAAAGTAAATAACAAAAATTAAGATAACTATTGGGTTGCCTTCCAACTAGCGCTATTGTTTTAAGCCCCTAGCTAGGCATAACGCGTATGATCAAGTGTTGTCATCTTTGACACTCCACCCATAAGTGGCCCTCATGATAGATTCATAAGGTGGTTTGATTATCTTTCTAGGGAAGTGTTCCATTCCTTTCTTTAATGGGAATTGGAACCGTATGTTTCCCACTTTCATATCAGTTATTGCACCTATAGTTCGTAGGAAGGGTCTTCCAAGTATTATTGGACAAGTAGGATTGCATTCAATATCAAGCACAATGAAATCTATAGGCACATAATTCCTATTAGCAAGGATAAGAACATCATTTATTCTACCTAAAGGTTTCTTGATGGTAGAATCTGCAAGATGCAAGTTTAGGGAACAATCTTGAATATTCGTGAGACCAAGTAAATCACAAAGAGATTTAGGTATAGTTGAAATACTAGCACCAAGGTCACACAAAGCATTGCATTCATATTCTTTAAGCTTTATTTTAATAGTAGGTTCCCATTCATCATGCAATTTTCTAGGAATAGAAACTTCTAGCTCAAGTTTCTCATCGTAAGCTTTCATCATAGCTTCTACTATATGACTAGTAAAAGCTTTATTTTGTTCATAAGCATTGGGTGAGATAATAATGGATTGCAACAAGGAAATACATTCTACTAAAGAGCAGATCTCATAATGAAAATCCTTGTAATCCAAGATAGTGGGCACATCACTAGTCAAAGTTTTAATCTCTCCAAACCCACTTTTTTTAGTTTTAGCATTAGAATCATCACCCTCCAAGCAAACGGAACTCTCTCGAGCTAGAGTTGACTCAACTCCAGTCCCTTTATCATTTAAATTCAGAGAAGTAAACAAAGATTCAATAGGAGAAGTGTCAAGCATTTTAAGATCTTCATCATGATTCCAGTAAAAATCGGGTGGAAGAGCTTTTTCTAAGAATTCCCGCTTAGCTTTCAACTTAGCAGTCCTCTCCTTACTTTCATTAATAGAAATTTGGATAGATTTAATAGTCTCATTAAAATCATGCTTGGGTGGCAAGACTTTACTTTTAAGAGTTTCTACATCAGGAGCAATTCTATCCATGTTTTTAGCCAAAGCATCAATCGTATGCAACTTTTCTTCTACCATAGTATTAAAAATCTTTTGAGAACTAATAAATTATTTAATTGTGTTCTCAAGATCAGAGGGTATCCTTTTGGCATTTGTAGAATAATTTCCATAAGAATTTCCATAAGAGTTTCCATAATTATTAGAGGAATTACCGGGATACGGCCTAGCATTGAAATTTCCTCTATAAGCATTATTGTTGAAATTGTTTCGCGAGATAAAGTTCACATCAATAGCATCATCATTTTTCTCAATCAAGGTAGACAAGGGCATATCATTTGGATCAACATGAGTATTTTTGCTAGCAACCATATTCATAAGAGCATCCACTTTTTCACTCAAAGTAGCGATTTCCTCAACAGAATTTACCTTCTTGCCAGTTCGAACTCTTTCGGTATGCCATTGAGAGTAGTTTGTCATGATGTTGTCCAGAAGTTTGGTGGCCTCTCCTAAGGTCACATCAATAAAGGTACCACCTGCAGCAGAATCTATAAGATTTCTAGACACAAAGTTTAGTCCAGCATAGAAATTTTGGATAATCATCCACAAGTTTAAACCATGAGTAGGGCAATTTCTAATAATCAATTTCATCCTCTCTCAATCTTGTGCAACATGTTGTTTAAAATTCATTATTTGATTTATAAGGGAGATGATCTTAGCAGGAGGAAAATACTTGGCAATAAAAGCATCTTTACACTTATCCCATGTTCCAATACTATTACGTGGTAAAGATGAAAATCAAGCCTTAGCTTTATCTCTTAGTGAAAAAGGAAATAATTTTAATTTTACAATATCATTATCCATGTCCTTTTTTTGCATATCACAAAGTTCAACAAAGGTATTAAGATGAGCAGCGGGATCCTCATTAGGACTTCCCGAAAATTTATCTTTCATCACAAGATTTAGCAATGCAACATTAATATCAAAACCCTCCGCACTAGTAGCGGGTGGTATAGGAGTACTAATAAAATTATTGTTATTAGTATTTGAGAAGTCACACAACTTAGTAGTATCTTAAGACATGGTGATTGAGCAAGCAAACTATCAAGCAGGACAAGTAAACTAGCAAGCGACAAAGTAAACCAGCGACAAGCAAAGATAAATATTTTATATTTTTATAATGAAAACTAAATATAACAGCAAATAAAAAGAAGAAGAAGTGAATGATAATTTGTGTGAAGTTACTTGATAGTTGATGATAATACTCCCCGGCAACGGCGCTAGAAATCCTTCCTGATGCTTGTGATCTACGTTGGGTTTTCCGTGAAGAGGAACGGGTGATGCAGCACAATGCGGGTAAGTATTTCCCTCAGTTAAGAACCAAGGTTTATCGAACCAATAGGAATATCGGTCATCAACCGTCTTCAACGGCTGCACACAAAAGAGCACACACTTGCACCCAACGCGGCAAGAGGGTTGTCAATCCCCTTGATCTCGTTATTTGCAAGTAAATGACATGTGTAGATAATTGTAAATTGCAAAATAAAATAAAATATAAATAATGGCAGCAAGGTATTGAAAGCTTTTGTAAACTTATAAGTAAATAGACCCGGGGGCCGTAGTGTTCTCTAGTGGCATCTCTCATAAAGTAAGCATACGGTGGGTAAACAAATTACTGTTGGACAATTAATAGAAGAGCGGATAGTTATGCAATCTTTATTCACGGCACATGTATATATAGGCATCACGTCCATAAGCAAATAGGCCGACTCCTGCCTGCACCTATTACTATTACTCCACTTCAAGAGCACTTCTATGCTTGCCTCTCAACGTATTAAGTTCATGACAAATAGAGTAATGCTTGTAGAACAATGACATGATGTAGACAAAGAGAATTCAATTAATATAAACTAACCCCATCGTTTTATCCTTAGTGGTAGCAATACAAAGACGTGTCTTGTAACTTTCTGTCATTGGGATATAGAGGACCGCCAGATTGAACCCACTACAACGCACCCCTCTCACTGAAGAAATATCAATCTAGTTGGCCAAACTATTTCAATAGATCGGAGAGATTTAAGAAGCTATAATGATAATGCAAATAATAATCATAATAATCAGAGGTGACTCAAATATTTTCATGAATAATCTGAACATAAACCCACAATTCATCGGATCCCAACAAACACACCGCACAAAAATATTACATCGAATAGATCAAAGCAAAGATGAGATGATCATTGTATTGAAGATCAAAAGAGAGAGAGAGAGATACCCATCTAGATACTAACTACGGCCCGTAGGTCTGTGGTGGACTTCTCACAACTCATCACGGAGGCAGCAAGGGTGATGTTGAGCCCCTCCATGATCGATTCCCCCTCCGGCAGATCGCCGAAAAAGGTCGCCAGATGGGTATACGGTGGAACAGAGACTTGCGGCGGAGGAAAAAGTGTTTCGGGAGCTCTCTTAGGGTTTTTGGAATATTTCAGAATTTATAGGCCAGAGAGGGGTACGAGAGGGCAGCCGAGGGGGGCACGACCCAACAGGGCGTGGCCTGGCCCTCTGGCACGTCTTGTTGGGTCGTGCTGCCTTCGTGCAGCCTCTCGACCCCTTCCGAAGGTTCCAGGTCTTCATATAGTCTAGAAAAAATCATATTAAAGTTTTGTGGCAATTGGACTTCGTTTGGTAGGGTAAACCTGAAAAGCAAAAAACATGCAGAAAACAACAACTGGCACTGGGCAGTGGGTCAATAGGTTAGTGCTCAAAAATAATATTAATTGCTATATAAACTCCCAAAAGGTATCCTAGAGTGATAATATAATAGCATGGAACAATCAAAAATTATAGATATGTTGGAGACATATCAGTATCCCAAGTATACTGGAAGCCTGGGGACTCTCACTTTTGGGCGGGTCTAATGGCTACGAAGAAATATTTCTTCCGCTATAGATCCTTCTCGATTAAGGATGGCTCGGAAATTAGATTATGAGAGGATAAGTGGCTAGTCAATGCTACACCCCGGGAACAATATCCAGCTCTATACAATATTGTACGTCACAAGGGTGATACTATCGCCACGGTTTTGGAATCAATTCCGCCAAATGTGACGTTCAGAAGAGATTTACTTGGACCCCGACTTCAATCGTAGAACACCCTAGTACAGCGGTTGTCCAAGGTGCAATTGTCACAAGGGACCGATGTATTTCACTGGAACCTACATGGGAGTGGAAAATTCTCAGTAGAGTCTATGTATAGAGAATTAATCCACTCCGATGTGCCGGTTGATAATAATAAGAAGATCTGAAAGATGAAGATACCACTTAACAATAAAATCTTTGCGTGGTATCTTCGTCGCGGAGTTACTAAAGATAACCTTATTAAGAGGAATTGGCATGGAAGTACACAATGTGTTTTCGGTCAGCATGATGAGACAATAAAACACTTATTCTTCCAATGTAAATTGGCTCGTTCTATATGGTCAGTCATCCAAATAGCTTCTGGCTTGTATCCTCCTTGTAGTGTTGCCAATATTTTTGGCAACTGGTTACGTGGGATTGATCACAAGTTTAGAATTCTTCTCAGGGTGGGAGCGCTTGCCATTGTCTGGTCGCTTTGGCTATGTAGAAATGATAAGGTTTTTAACGCTAAAAGTACTTCTCTTAACTGGACGCTTTGTTTATGGTCATCTCTACAACGTGTGGAGAATCAAGACCTGTTTACAGAGGTGTGTACACGATTGGAGGCTACGACGAGGGATACTTTTACCCAACATGGATGGCAGCATGATCTCAGGATTGCCCCCCCCCCCCTCCAGTTTAGGCGTCATACAGACATTTACTTGTATTTCGCCGTTTTTTATATGCTGTTTGTCAGAGTGGACTCCGTTTGGCTGTGTGCATCCTAGTTATGCAGAGACCGGATGTAATGCTTAAACATTTTAAGTAATAAAGCGCCCCGTATCGAAAAATTAAAAAAAAGTAATTAATTAGTAGGTCTTTTCTCCCTAAGTTATTAGGCCCCACTCAAAAAGCAACACATGTCAATCCGAATCTTAAAGCATACGGTGGTCTTCTTCCCAAAGCATACGGCAGTTCGTGCTATCCTTTTTCCCAACTGAAGTACTGGCACAAAATTGCAACAAGGAAAAGCTTGCCCTAGTTATCAATTCGTTTCTGGAATCACCGTTCTTTGATGGAATATGCTCTCTCTTCCTTTTCTTGGAATTCACGAAATAGTAGAGATAAAAATTACATCCCCGTGTATAATTCATTTTTTTTACTGAAACTGGCAGGAGCTCTGCCGTTGCTTTGTAGACTAAGAGGAGAGTAGTATGTACAAGTGCAAAAGCACAGGAGAAACAAGGAAAAACAAAAATAAACAGAACCAGTCGCTACAACAGGAGCGCTGGCTGTACAGGAAATGGACACTGCGTCTTTGCCAGGGAGCCTGTTCTGCGCTGAGAGCCATACAAAGAAATTTACCTTGGGTTCCATGTTGAGGTGCCAGATTTTGGAGAGATCCGGCCTCAGGATCAAACCGTACAACTAATAAGAATAGGCAGAAGAGGCATTGTCTCGGGTCCATTTCCAGCGAATAGAGTCCGGCTGAGAGGAAAGGTTGATTGATTGCAACTGCTGCCACAGATGGACAAACGATAGGAGATTTGTTCAGAGTTAATCCTATGGAGTCCCTTCATCCATTGTCCCTCCAAACGGCCCTCAACAACCGATAGCTTCTTCCTAATGGCCAGAATCAGTGTTTTAAATAGCGGGCTATGCCAAATAGCGGCAGACCTCCAAATCAGCTATAGCGGAGCGGGCTATTAGCGGACTATTGCACATGAGACCATTTAGCGGCACCCTGCTGAAAAGGCTATAGCGAGGTTATAGTGAGGCTATAGCCGGCTATTTAAAACTATGGCCAGAATGAATAAACCCGGTGCCAAGCTTTTAGGAGCAGCGCCATTGAGCCAGCTATCAGTCCAGAACTTGGCGGTCTTGCCGTCACCAATGGAAATTGAGGTAGAGGCATTGAAAAGATCTTGGTCAGAGTCATCACAGGGCAACGGAGTGCCTGCCCACGGTCGGTGAGGGTCTGTCCAAGAAAACCACTTCCACCTGAGGCGAAGAGCCGTACCAAAAGCACTCAAGATTTTTGATTCCCAGGCCACCAAGGTTCTTAGGCAAGGCATACTTGGCTCCAGTTAACACCACATTGAGCACCTTTTGCCTACTCGTCACCAGACCAGAATCCAAAATTTCCCCGAGGTCCAGGTTGGAGCCGTGGATCGGGTCTGCAGTTGATTTTGAGAGCTTTGTGCGCAGGCCGGAGACATCTCCAAAAGCAGAAAGGATGGAGTGCAGGGCATCAATGTCATCTGCTTGTTACCAGATTGATGAACAAGGCAACATCAGCAGCATATAAACTGACGCAGAAGCGCGCATGGCGCCCAGACAGCTGACACAAAATCCCATCGTTCGTTGCCCTTTCGAGGATCCTTTGCAGCGGCTCAATGGCAATCAAGAACAGGAGCGGCGACAAGGGGTCGCCCTAACAGAGGCCACGACAGTGCAAGAAAGGGGAGCCCGAACCCAACTAAGAAGCACACGGGAGGAGGTGGAGGCCACGGAAATTGCAATAAGATCTCTCCATCTTTGACCAAAATCAAACATCTCCATGACATCAAGAAGGTAGTCCCACCCAATGGAGCCAAAAGCTTTTTCAATCTCTAACTTGAGGAAAAGAGCTGGCTTCTTTGTGCGGTGCAGGCTGTTAATCAGGTTTTGGACATAAGGGAAATTGTCCTGAATGCATCTTCTCTTAACGAAAGCACTCTGGCAGGGAGAAATCAGGTCATTCAACTCACGTGTCAGACGCAAAACAAGCAGTTTTCCAAGAATCATGGTGAAGCTATGCGTTATACTCATTGGCCTATAGTCAGCAGGCCGCAGAGCATTCATCTTCTTAGTAATCAGCGCAATGTGAGCCATGTTGAGCAGGTTCCAATGCTGTCCGTTGGGCTCGGTTGTGCTACTATGTAAGAGCATGCGGCAGCCACCGCCTACCAGCGGCACTGCAAGGAACCGATGACTTTTGGTAGCGCACACATGGACCAAGGCCGCAAGCTTGTAAGGACCACAGAACATGACAATGCTTGAGTTGTAACGGAGATGGTGAGAACTGTCGACCGGCTGCCGCAGAATGACAAGTTGAGTATTGGCACTCCCATAGGGTTAAGATGATGAGCGGAAGATTGGAGCAGAAAGCGAAGCTGTAAAGAAGATGGTCACCATAGATTTGATTTTGAGCTACTGGCTAGACATGCATGCTTGCTGTGCAAAAGGCAATTATATGATACACTACGGGAAACTTGTTTTTTTGCGAGTGTCAAGAGATTTACCGAGTGCATTTTATCGAGCACTCGGTAAACACATGACTTTACTGAGTGAAATGACAAAACAATTGGTAAACAACTAAACACTCGGTACATTTAAAGTTTACCAAATGTTTTTAGAAAAACACTTGGTAAAGATAGAGGCACTCGGTAAATAATTTGACATGTGTCCATTCTAACCGCGGTTGATGGAGGACGGACGGTGGAGCACAGTTTACCAAGTGTTTTTGAGAATACCCTCGGTAAACCTGCGGCACTCAGTACCCAATTGTTCACGTGTCCTTTTTAACACCCTTTACCTAGTGTTCTTGGCGAAACACTCGGTAAACAAGTAAAAATCATTCGAATGCAATGCATACCTTTGGATTCTTCTGAGCAATAATTTGACTTTTTGATTTATTTTTTGGAAAGGAGCTGGAACATTAAATAAGTACCTAAATATCAATTTTTCTTGAATTTATCGGCCATTTTTTATATACGCGTAGTTCAAAATTGAATTATATCCAGCAAACAACTAGAAATTCAATTAATGACTTAAAAGTAGCAAATTGTTCCAGAAAAATGCCTAAATTTGACATTAATAATTTAATGTAGTATGTTCCACATGGAAAAAGTTTGGGGCCTTTTAGATAAATACAAAATACAAAATATTCCTCGGCAAGATGGAAAATGGAGGTACATTTGTGCATACTAGTGTAAAAGGAAGTTGTATGCCAAATATTAAGTCCAACTGATGAAGAAAATGTTTCGTGGAGTACAAATTCCAGAGTTTGGCATGAATTGTATGGTGTTTCCTATGAGATGCATGAGTGAGAAAGAAATGTACAACCCAAGTTTTGTGAAATTGTCTGAAAATTCAAACAAGGTCTCATGAGGTCATGAAATATCCCACGGCAATTTTCATATTTTCTAGACCACATTTGGATTTTATAAAAAATGGGAAACCATTAGGATACATGTATACCTTCGGATTTTCCCAGGCAAACTTTTGATTTTTTTGGTTTATTTTCTGTAAACGAGCTAGAAAGGAAAATAGGTACCTAAATATCAAATTTCCTTGAATTTATAGGCCCTTTTTATATACATGTAGTTTAAAATTGAATTATATCCAGTAAATAGCTAGAAATTCAATTAATGCCTTAAAAGGAGCAAATAGTTCTAGAAAACTGTCTAAATCTGACATTAGCAATTTAATGTAGTATTTCCATACAAAAAAAGTTTGGGGCATTTTAGATAAATATTTTTTGAATATACTACACAAGGTACCTTAACTTGGTATTTCAAAAAATAGAAAATGCAAAACATTCCACGGCAAGATGGAAAATGGAGGTATATTTGCGTATACTAGTGTACAAGGAAGTTGTATGCCTAATATTAAGTCCAACAGATGAAGAAAATGTTTAGTGGAGTACAAATTTCAGAGTATGGCATAAATTGGACGATGTTTCCTAGGAGATGCATGAGTTACAAAGCAATGTACAAGCCATGTTTTGTGAAATTATCTGAAAATTTAAACATGGTATCATGAGGTCATGATATGTTCCCACGACAATTTTCATATTTTCTAGACAACATTTGAAATTTATAAAAAACTGAAAACCCTTAGGATGCATGCATACCTTTGGATTTTCCCAAGCAAACTTTCGATTGTTTTTGTTTACTTTTTAGCATGGAGCTAGAAAGTTAAATAAATACCTAAGTATGAATTTTGCTTCAATTTATAGGCCCTTTTTTATATGAATGTAGTTCAAAATGGAATTATATCCAGTAAATAGATAGAATTTCAATTAATGTCTTAAAAGTAGCAAATGGTTCCAGAAAAATGCCCAAAAATCTGACATTACCAATGTAATGTAGTATTTTCCGTACAAAAAAAGTTTGGGGCATTTTTAGATAAATATTTTTCGAATATACTACACAAGGTACGTTAACTTGGTATTTCAAAAATAGAAAATGCAAAATAGTCCACGACAAGATGAAAAATGGAGGTACATTTGTGCATAATAGTGTAAAAGGAAGTTGTATGCCATTAGGATGAAAAATGGAGGTACATTGGCTTGAATTGTATGATGTTTCCTAGGAGATGCATGAGTTACAAAGCAATGTAAAACCCAAGTTCTGTGAAATTGTCTGAAAATTTAAACACAGTCTCATGCGGTCATGAAATGATCCCACCACAATTTTCATATTTTCTAGACCACATTTCGATTTTATAAAAAAGGGAAAACCATTAGGATGCATGTATACCTTTGGATTTTCCCAAGCAAACTTTTGACTTTTTGGTTTATTTTTGGGAAAGGAGATAGAAAGTTAAATAAGTACCTAAATATGAATTTTTCTTGAATTTATAGCCCCTTTTTATTATACATGTAGTTCAAAAAGAATTATATCTGTTAAATAGCTAGATATTTAATTAATTCCTTAAAAATAGTAAATGGTTTTAGAAAAAATGCCAAAATTTGACATTTGCAATGCAATGTAGTATGTTACAAGTGGACAAAATTTGGGGCATTTTTTGATAAATACTTTTGGAAGCTACTACACAAGGAACCTTAACTTGGTATTTCAAAAAATAGAAAATGCAAATTATTCCACAACAAGATGGAAAATGGAAAACCAATAGGATGCATGCAAACGTTTGTATTTTCCTGAGGAAACTTTTGACTTTTATGTGCATTTCTTGGAATGGAGCTAAAAAGTTAAGTAATAGCTAAATATGATTTTTTGTATATTTTAAAGCCCTTTTTGTATATACATGTAGTTCAAAATTGAATTATATCCAGTAAATATCTAGAAATTTATTTAATTCCAAAAAAAATAGTGAATTGTTCCAGAAAAATCTAGAAATTTATATTTAGGTATAAGTGTGTTTTATATTTCTTTCAAACAAAATGTAAAAGAAAAAATAAAGTAAAAGGAAAAAAGGAAGAAAGGGAAAGACGAAAGGAAAAAAAAACAAAGAAAAAACATAAAAAGAAAAAAGAAAGAGAGAGAAAAAAATCTGTGGATGCTGGGGGTTAGAACCCAGCACCTATGGTCCCCATGTTTCTCCTTACCAGTGCTAAGGACTTAGAAAAATTTCGTTGTATTTCTCCCCGCGCACACGTGTTTGCTTCACCCGGCCCGAGCCAGGGTTCCACAAGCCGCCGCCGCCATCTCCGGCCATTCCGCCGGACGGATCTCACCGCCCCGTCCTCCGAATCGCGCTCCCTCTCTGCCACCACCACCATCACCCGACCGCGCCATCCCTGCCTCCCCGACCCCTCCATCGCCCGCCTACCCGACGCATCCTATCTGCCCCATCCCCCGTCCACGCCGTCGGAGCTCCCCAACCTCCCCATCTATAATGCCCGGATTGTAAAGCAAGAGAGAAATCAAGAACAAGGATACGAAATTGAGGCACAGATCGACTTTTACTAACATATACCCTAAATTGAGTTCCATACAGTGAAGAAGATGAACCCTAGATACGTAGTTACAGTACAATAATGTTCATCCTTCTGGCCTCCCTACCCGGCATTGCGGCCTTAAGTACCACTAGAATTAGAGACACTGAATTACAGTAGTAATACACAACTGGCAAGGGCTGGAAAAAAATAGTAGTAAATGAATCGGTAACTTGGGGAAGCATCCTGGCCGTCCATCTTGGCTGTAAGAGCTCTCGGTCGATCTGTGCCGTCCTTTGTCTGAAGCTGTTGTTGCTTCAGGGATGCAGCTTCAGTTAGTTTGGGCCGTGGTACTGACAGTGCCACCCTCTTGAGCTTTGCCTTGTCCATGAGGTGAAATAGCTTGTGGCCTAGAAAGTGTGTGTGTTGTGGAAGCTTGCGTCTTCCTAGGTGGCTTCATCCAGTGCTAGGATCTCCCATTGGACTAGGCATTGTCCGACAGGTTTTATGTTGCGTTGTATAATAGGTCTGTCAAGCACAACCACTGGGTATGTTTTGACATAGCTATCAGGTGTTACCAGAGGAACATATGGAAGTGGACTTGCTTTTTGTCCCACATGTGGCTTCAACTGACTGACATGATAAACTGGATGAATATCTGAGCCCTCTGGTAAATGGAGTTTGTAAGATACATTCCGCACTTTAGAGAGAACTTTAAAAGGCCCATAGAACTTTGATCCCCTCTGTCCAAAAGCATTCATCCTGTAAGGCTGTACTTTCAGATAAACCCTATCCCCCACATTAAAATGTCTCCCAGATCTTTTCATGTTAGCAAAGTGCTTGATTCTGCTTTGTGCATGTAATAGATTTTCCTTAAGCTTCTTAAACATTTGTTCTCTGCTTTCTATAGTAATTTGTGCTTTACGAGATATGGGGCTTGGCAGTGAGAACTCACATATTTGAGGAGGTTTATAACCATATAGGGCCTCAAATGGAGGGACTTTCAAAGAGGAATGAGTTATTGTACCACAACTCAGCGAGTGGTAACCATTTCATTGATTGCTTTTGTTCTTGGAAATTCATCCCTCTGAGATATGATTCTAAGCATTGATTAACTCGCTTAGTCTGGCCATCTATTTGTGGATGATCTGTAGTGCTAAACCTGAGTTCCACCTTCATGAAGTTGAATAGTTCCTGATACAGTTTGCTGGTAAAGATTATATCTCTATCTGAGACTATCATTGTGGGCATTAAATGTAATTTAAATACATTGCCCATCAGTGCCTAGAACACAGGCAGAACTGAATAAGGATGGGATAGGGGTATAAAGTGCGAGTACTTGGTCAGTCTGCCCACAACAACTAGAATAACCTCCTTTCCTTGAGATTTTGGAAGTGCCTCTATGAAATTCATGGATATGTGAGCCCAGGCCATAGGAGGAACTGGAGGAGGTTCAAGTAATCCTGGGGGATGAATATGTTCCACTTTTGTAGTCTGACAAATAGGGCACTGTGCTACTTAAGATTCTACTGAACTTCTCATAATTGGACAGTAAAACACTTTCTTGAGCCTGTGTTAAGTAGCTTTAACTCTAGCATGTCCCCCAAGTGCTAATGAATGGAAAGATTTCAAAAGTGTAGTTCAGAATTCCTTAGCGGTTCCCACATAAATTCTGTTTTTAATTTAATTATCCCTTCATGTACAGAAAAACTGGGAGTGTTGTCTTCATCAGATGCAATTTTCTGCAATAACTTGGAGCCGTCAGTATCTGCCACATAGCTTTGCTTGACATCTTCCAGCCATGTAGATGTGACAAGTGTAACAACATTGCAAAATTGCAGTTTCAGTGCAATCCATTCAGGACAGTGCATCTGCTACTAGATTTTCCTTTCCTTTTTTATATTCTATCACATAATCAAATTCCAACAGTTTCAGGAGTAACTTGTGTTGTATGCCCTCAGTCAACCTCTGAGTTGTCATATATTTGACACTTTGCTGGTCAGTTTTAATAACCAGTTTGTTTCCCAACAGATAATGTCTCCACTTTTTTATAGCTTCCAAAGTAGCTAGAGCTTCTTTCTCATAAACAGACTGAGCAGCAGCTTTTGGTCCTAAGCATTTACTGTAATAAGCTAGTGGTCTTCCGGTCTGCATTAATACAACTCCTATGCCAGAGGCACAAGCATCAGCTTCTACAGTAAAGGCCCGTGTAAAATTAGGAAGTGCTAGGACTGGACAAGTTGTCATGATGTGTTTGAGTTGAGTAAATGTTGCTTCCTGTTCACTCCCCCAATGAAACGAGTCTTTCTTTAGGACATCATATAAAGGCCTGCAGAATTTTCCATAATCCTTGACAAATCTCCTGTAATATCCAGTTAATCCTAAGAAACCTCTCAGTTTTGTAACTGAATTTGGAGTTCTCCAATTAAGAACATCTTGTATTTTGAAAGGATCTGTAGCCACTCCTTCTGAAGAAATAATGTGACCCACATAACTGACAGAGAAAGTAGCAAAGCTACACTTAGAAAATTTTGCTGACAAAGCATTCACTCTGAGAACTTCCGGTGTTAATAGCAAGTAATACATATGCTCTTCCATGTTTTTACTGTAGACCAAAATGTCATCAAAGAACACTAGAATGAACTTCCTTAAATATGGTCCAAAAATGTTGTTCGTCAGGTTCTGAAATGTAGCTGGAGCATTTGTTAGGCCAAATGGCATGACAATGTATTCATAGTGTCCCAAATGAGTTTCAAAAGCAGTCTTTGGAATATCAGGTGTAGAAATTCTTATTCGATGGTACCCTGACCTCAGATCCAATTTACTGAAAATTTGTGCCCCTCTGATACCCTTGTAAGGCCCGGATTACAGTGCAGGAGAGAAATCAAGAACAGGGATATGAAGTTGAGGCACGAATCAACTTTTACTGACAGATACCCTGAATTGAGTCGGATACTGTGAAGAGGATGAACCCTAGATACCTAGCTATAGTACGATAATGTTCATCCTTCTTGCACCCGGTGACGCGGCCTTAAGTACCACTGGAATTATAGTCACTGAATTACAGTAGTAATACACAGCTGGCAAGAGCTGGAAGATAAATAGTGGTAAATGAATCGGTAACATGGGGAAGCATCCTAGCCGTCCATCTTGGCTGGAAGAGCTCTCGGTCGATCTGTTCCATCCTTTGTCCGATGCTGTTGTTTCTTCAGGGATGCAGCTTCAGTTAGTTTGGGCCGTGGTTCTGACACCATCCCTTGACACTGCCTCCCCCCACCATCGCCACGCTCACCCCTCTCCATACGCGTGAGCCTCACCCCCCCCCCCCCCCGCGCCCCCGCGGCCTCCGGATCAAGTCGCTGCCCACCTTTTTGCCCTCCGGGTCTCGCCGCCGACTCCTCCCCATCCCCCGATTGTGACGCTCACTGATACATCTCAAACGTATCTATAATTTTTGTATGATTCATGCTACTTTGTTATCAATTCTACACACTTTGGGCACATTTTTTATCAATTTTATTGGACTAACATATTAATCAAGTGCCCAGTGTCAGTTCCTATTTTCTGCTGTTTTTGGAATTTCAGGAAATCACCATATAAAAAGTTTCCAAAAAAAATAAACGAAAAAGAGACGACGAGGGGGAGGAAGAATCGAGAGAAGCGGTAGGGACGAAGAGATAAGGTTGGAGCGGTGGGTATGTGTGCACGTGATGGTAGGTGGCGGCCGCACGATCACGGGAGATCGGACGGCGTCGGACGCGGCTGATGGATGGACAACAATCAGTCGGTGGAAACAAAGACATTTCCTATAAATATATATGAGTGAGATTTTGAGTAGATATTAATTGGAGGAGGTATCTGGCTGGCGCGGCGCGGGGCCCACACCATATGCCTCCCGCGTGCATTACCTCCTCCCCGCGAGCCAAGCCGCTCAGCCGAGCCGAGCCGGAGAGAGAATACTACCGGCACTGAAAGCAGCTCGCACCCTACGCGTGGGCCCCAGCCCTGCGACACGCGCACCCCGCGGTCCCACGCCAGTGACGCGTGGGCCCCATGTGTCCCGGGCCGCCCACTGTCAGCGTGCGGGTGACGAGCCTAGAGTTTACCGCGCGAGGGAGGGAGGAACGGGTTATTGTTCGGGGCTCAAGTCCGTGAGGCGCAGGGCCACAGGTCCGACACGCTCCCGCCCTTCTCACCCAAAGTAGTCCAGCCCTCCTGGCTGACAAGTGGGCCCGTGAGGCCCTTGACCCGGGCTGCGGTGGGTAAGTGGAGTCGGCACGGAGAGGGGTCCCTCTTTTGGTTGGCTCCCGCGCGACGCGAGCCGTGGGGCAGTGGGCTTTGGGTTTTGTTTGGCGGGGCGGCCGTTCAAACGCTTTTGTTTGCAGACATAAGCCCCGGATTTGCTCCTCACCCAACCATGATATGATACCATCACGTACGCATAGGTCCGTCACCAGGGAAATCATTCGAGCTAGCACTAGCAATGTTTCTTTCTTTCTTCTCCCTTTTTGGCCTTTTGCCAGTGGATTGTCATTGCAGATGCTGCTAAATGAGATCTTACATATATCTCCCGCAAGAAGAAGAAGAAGAGGGGGAGGGCGTCTTTGATATATGATATAGCTCAGAGTAATTGATCACGTCAAACTCTTTTTTTTTGCAGGGAGGTCAAACAACATTATTGATGATCCATAAACGATATTAATATTGGTGACATCGAGTTGGCACTACTGAATCCATCACGGAATATCGCCGTACATCGCCAAAGTGACACGGTGATGTTTTTTAAATAGGTCCAACCGCCTCGTGGGAGCGCGGCCTACGTCCTATGTGAGGAGAGTGGTCGAGAGAAGTGATCATAAAACTTTGAGAAAACCAGAGAAGATATTGAAGCATAACATGGATTTGATTTTCAAAAAGAAAGAAAGAAAAATCAACTTTTGGGAAATGAAAAAATGTACATGCACAATGTACTCAAATACTAGCTGTACTCCGCGGATATTTTTTGTTGATGGAAAATAATTAATCCTACCTTGGGGTCACACTAGTCCAACATGGCTAGTCAACAAGGTCCAAGGTGATCAACGAAAGTCCAACTCCGTCAATAAGGCCCAAGGCAGTCAACGAAAGTCCAAGCAAATTGTCATGGTCAACAAGTCAAAGGAGAAGGCAAAAGTCAACAATGAAGGCAAGAAGCAAAGGAGCCCAAGTCGAAATGAGGCCCAACTAGACAAAGGCCCATTCATACATGGATGAGAGGGTGTGGTGCACCATGGACTATGGACACCTCCACCTTTGACTAGTCTGCATGGACTCATGGACCTTGACTTACCATACTACCCCTCCTACCTACCACCACCATGGGTAGCATTGGTCATTTTTCAAAGCACCCTCCCCTGTATAAGGGCCCCCATGGGCATGTACTCTCATTCACTCTCACTTGAATAAACTCAAGGCGAGGGCACTAGAGATCTCGGAGTTTGCTCCCAAGAAGCTCTAGGGTCGAATCCGAGGAGCCGCATCGTGGCTCGGATCGACACTAGAGATCTCGGAGCCTACTCCCAAGACGCTCTAGGGTCGAATCAGAGGATGCGCATCGCGACTCGGATCGACCTCGGCCGGGAGTTCGGGAGAGAGTTCCGAGGAGTCGTGTTACGACTCGGAGCCTGCAACCGTCCACCCTACCCGACGCCTTCCTAACATAGGACTAGGTCGCACTCCGTCAAGGTGACTAAACCTATTAAAAAAAATCATTGTGTCACTCTTGTCAGTGTACAACGACCTTCGCTATAAGGCCGTCATACACACCCTCGCTAATTTACTTACGATCATGTTACCTAGGATACCTCCTAGTAGAAAATTGTTTCTATAACAACAACACTGGCGCCGACCGTTGGAAATCCTCGCCATCATTTGAAGCCACGACCGATGAAGCTAGATCGCCCCACCGAAGCGAGCCTCAAGTGAGGTCGACGCATCCGTCAAGGAAAAGGCCGTAGCGACAAGGCCACCAAAAATGAAGGACACCACACCTCAGAGGCAGAGGATGAGGGTCACGACACCCAACAAGGTAGAGCGCTGAGAGTTGGCCTCGTCAACCCTCTCACAACCATCCTCGAGGAGGCAAACCTCGAGAACGTCGCCACCGCACCTCGCATCACCGCTGGGCCCAGCAGCCCCAAGGACTCCAACGGCACTTCCCTGTTTCAGGGTCCAAAGTTCCCCCAACCCCGAAGAACCAAGTCCTTGAACGGTCTGGCCAGTTCAATGTCTGTGGTACGACCCCTTTAGCAATCAGGTCATTCTCAGCTTTGTCCCACAATGGCCGGGCTTTGAGGTAGCCACCTGACCCCGTGTGATGGTGATACTGCTTCTTTGCAGCGTTGTTCTTGTTTGTCTCTGACATTTTCTTACTCTTGTCCGATGTCTTGTAGGCCACAAATGCGGGCTAGTGATCTCTTATCTTCTCAAATCGGTCGGTGAATTCTGGAGTCTTCCCTTTGTCGACAAACTTTGATTTCAACTCATTCTTCCACCTCCTGAATAGATCTGCCATCTTCTTAAGAGCACACGCCTTGACCAGTGGCTCTATAACTGGCTTATTCGGATCCTCCTATGGCGGTAGGGTGAAATTTGCCTTCAGCGCGGTCCAAAGATCATCTTTCTGTCTATCGGTGACATAATCACCTTCATGGGCGTCGTCCTTAGTCTTATTCCATTGCTTGATGCTGATCAGGATGTTGTCCCTAACAATAGCTCCGCACTGAGCAGAAAATGTGTCCTTGGTCCGCTTGGGTTCAATCGGATGGCCATCGTCCGCGAGTGCTGTGATCGTGAACCTTTCATCCTTGCGCAACCTCTTCTTCGGGCCTCGTCTCGTTACCGAAGTTTGGCACGATCCGGAGGGCTATAAAAGAAGAAAGAAGAGTTAATATATGTACATACCAAAACAATTAATGCATCAATTAGCTAGTCAGCACAGGCTTAATTAATATATATACCTCGCCGGACTTTGCAACAGCTCCCTCCTCCGTTCGGTCACCGGAGCCGTCATCATGGTCTCCTTCTTCCTCCGGCATTCGGTCACCGGAGCCATCATGATCATGTCCTTCCTCCTCCATTGTTCGATCACCGGAGCCGTCATCCTCTCCTTCCAGACCATCGGTGTCGTTGAGAAACGACAAGACATCACGTCCGCCGTGGATTATGTCCCCCAACAACTGTTCTTGTTCCAAGTCTCTTGGATCCATAGTTTCTGCAAATATTACAACATGGCAATTAATATACAAACATGAATGTCCGACGTCCGGACCGCCTCTCTCATGAATGTCCGACGTCCGGACTGCCTCTCTCATGAATGTCAAACAAGGGATTCCCTTAACCTTTAAGGGATTTAATTAACAAAATGGCGCCATTCTGAATGTGCAGAAAATGGTCCATATTTTTCCTGATCTCATCTACCCTTCTATATGTCACGTTGTCTAGTGTCAAAGGATTCAAGAAAACCATGGCTTCATCATTAGCCGGAAGTAACTGGCGCATAATGGTACGAAGCTCTCCAAAATTGTTTTGGAACGGAGTCCCGGATAGGATAATTAATTAGCTTTTTGGTACGAAGTTCAGCAAGAGCCTTCCGAATATTGCTATTTGGAAGGCCTTTGCTGAAATTCGTACCAAAAAGCGAATTATTCTATCCGGAACTCCGTTCCAAAACAACTTTGAAGAGCTTCGTAGCATCATACGCATGTTACTTCCGGCTAATGATAAAGCCATGGATTTCTTCAATACTTTGACAGACAACGTGACATATAGAAGAATATATATATAGATGAGATCAGAAAAAAATTGGATCAACTTGTGCACATCCATAATGGGGGCATTCTTGATAAATCTATGTTACCGGAGTTTTCTATATGAACAAAAAAAAATTCCACATGACATGTCCGACGTCCCCCCTCATGTCGAAGTTATCGGGGAGGGGGTAGACGACAACGACACTCACCCCTTATGTCATGTCCGACGAGGCCGGCGACGAGGACATACATCTATCTCATCTCTGTTGGGAGACGTAGTAGTAAATCAAAAAATTTCCTACGTGTTCACCAAGATCTATCTATGGAGAAACCAGCAACGAGTAAGGGGAGAGTGCATCTTCATACCTTTGAAGATCGCTAAGCGGAAGCGTTACAAGAACGCGGTTGGTGGAGTCGTACTCGCAGCGATTCAGATCGCGGTCGATTCCGATCTAAGCGCCGAACAACGGCGCCTCCGCGTTCAACACACGTGCAGCCCGGTGACGTCTCCTACGCCTTGATCCAGCAAGGAGGAAGGAGAGGTTGAGGGAGAGCTCCGGCAGCACGACGGCGTGGTGGCGGTGGAGCTGCGTGGTACTCCGGCAGGGCTTCGCCAAGCACTACGGAGAACGAGGAGAGGGAGAGGTAGGGCTGCGCCGAGAGAGAGAGAAAACTCGTGTGTTGGCAGCCCCAAAACTCACCACTATATATAGGAGGAGGGGAGGGGAGGGGCTGCGCCCTAGGCTTCCCCTTAGGGGGCCGGCGGCAGCCCCAGATCCAATCTGGGCGGCAGCCAGAGGGAGGGAGAGAGGGGGCGCAGCCCTAGGTGGGCCTTAGGGCCCATCTGCTCTAGGGTTTGCCCCCCTCCACCCTTGTGCTGCGCCTTGGGCTGGGGTGGGAGGCGCACCAGCCCACCTAGGGGCTGGTTCCCTTCCACTTGTGGCCCATGCAGCCCTCTGGGGCCGGTGGCCCCTCCCGGTGGACCCCCGGAACCCTTCCGGTGGTCCCGGTACGTTACCGGTGACGCCCGAAACATTTCCGGTGACCAAAACCTCACTTCCTATATATGAATCTTTACCTCCGGACCATTCCGGAACTCCTCGTGACGTCCGGGATCTCATCCGGGACTCCGAACAACCTTCGGTAACCACGTACACTATTTCCCTATAACCCTAGCGTCATCGAACCTTAAGTGTGTAGACCCTACGGGTTCGGGAGGCACGTAGACATGACCGAGACACCTCTCCGGTCAATAACCAACAGCGGGATCTGGATACCCATGTTGGCTCCCACATGCTCCATGATGATCTCATCGGATGAACCACGATGTCGGGGATTCAATCAATCCCGTATACAATTCCCTTTGTCTACCGGTATGATACTTGCCCGAGATTCGATCGTCGGTATCCCTATACCTTGTTCAATCTCGTTACCGGCAAGTCTCTTTACTCGTTCCGTAACACATCATCCCGTGGCTAACTCCTTAGTCACATTGAGCTCATTATGATGATGTCTTACCGAGTGGGCCCAGAGATACCTCTCCGTCACACGGAGTGACAAATCCCAGTCTCGATTCGTGCCAACCCAACAGACACTTTCGGAGATACCCGCAGTGTACCTTTATAGCCACCCAGTTACGTTGTGACATTTGGCACACCCAAAGTATTCCTACGGTATCCGGGAGTTGCACAATCTCATGGTCTAAGGAAACGATACTTGACATTGGAAAAGCTCTAGCAGACGAACTACACGATCTTGTGCTATGCTTAGGATTGGGTCTTGTCCATCACATCATTCTCCTAATGATGTGATCCCGTTATCAACGACATCCAATGTCCATGGTCATGAAACCGTGACCATCTATTGATCAACGAGCTAGTCAACTAGAGGCTCACTAGGGACATGTTGTGGTCTATGTATTCACACATGCATTACGGTTTCCGGTTAACACAATTATAGCATGAACAATAGACAATTATCATGAACAAGGAAATACAATAATAACCATTTTATTATTGCCTCTAGGGCATATTTCCAACAGTCTCCCACTTGCACTAGAGTCTATAATCTAGTTACATTGTGATGAATCGAACACCCATAGCATTCTGGGTTGATCATGTTTTGCTCGTGAGAGAGGTTTAGTCAACGGATCTGCGACATTCAGATCCGTATGTACTTTACAAATATCTATATCTCCCTCCTGAATGTAATCACGGATGGAGTTGAAGCGGCGCTTGATGTGTCTTGTCTTCTTGTGAAACCTGGGCTCCTTGGCAAGGGCAATAGCTCCAGTGTTGTCACAGAATAGAGTCATCGGGCCCGACGCATTGGGAATTACTCCTAGGTCGGCGATGAACTCCTTCATCCAGACTCCTTCCTTTGCTGCTTCCGAAGCAGCTACATACTCCGCTTCACATGTAGATGCCGCCACGACACTTTGCTTGTTGCTGCACCAGCTGACTGCCCCTCCGTTCAAAATATACACGTATCCGGTTTGTGACTTGGAGTCGTCCGGATCTGTGTCGAAGCTAGCATCGACGTAACCCTTTACGACGAGCTCTTCGGCACCTCCATATACGAGAAACATGTCCTTTGTCCTTTTCAGGTACTTCAGGATATTCTTGACCGCTGTCCAGTGTTCCGCTCCGGGATCACTTTGGTACCTCCCTACCAAACTTATGGCAAGGTTCACATCAGGTCTGGTACACAGCATGGCATACATAATAGAGCCTATGGTTGAAGCATAGGGGATGACACTCATCTCTTCTCTATCCTTTGCCGTGGTCGGGCATTGAGTCGTACTCAATCTCAGACCCTGTAACACAGGCAAGAACCCCTTCTTGGACTGATCCATATTGAACTTCTTCAATATCTTTTCAAGGTATGTGCTTTGTGAAAGAACTATGAGGCGTTTCGATCTATCTCTATAGATCTTAATACCTAATATGTAAGCAGCTTCTCGAAGGTCCTTCATTGAAAAACATTTATTCAAGTAGGCCTTTACACTTTCCAAAAGTTCTATATCATTTCCCATCAACAATATGTCATCCACATATAATATGAGAAATGCTACAGAGCTCCCACTCACTTTCTTGTAAATACAGGGTTCTCCATAAACCTACATAAACCCAAACGCTTTAATTACCTCATTAAAGCGAATGTTCCAACTCCGAGATGCTTGCACCAGCCCATAGATGGAGCGCTGGAGCTTGCATACTTTGTTAGCATCTTTAGGATCGACAAAACCTTCCGGCTGCATCATATACAGTTCTTCCTTAAGGAAGCCATTAAGGAATGCCGTTTTGACGTCCATTTGCCAGATCTCATAATCATAAAATGCGGCAATTGCTAACATGATTCGGACAGACTTCGGCATCGCTACGGGTGAGAAAGTCTCATCGTAGTCAACTCCTTGAACTTGTCGATAACCCTTAGCGACAAGCCGAGCCTTATAGACGGTCACATTACCATCCGCGTCAGTCTTCTTCTTAAAGATCCATTTATTTTCAATGGCTCGCTTATCATCAGGCAAGTCCACCAAAGTCCACACTTTGTTCTCATACATGGATCCTATCTCGGATTTCATGGCTTCAAGCCATTTGTTGGAATCCGGGCCCGCCATCGCTTCTTCATAGTTTGAAGGTTCACCATTGTCCAACAACATGATCTCCAGGACAGGGTTGCCGTACCACTCTGGTGCGGAACGTGTCCTAGTGGACCTTCGACGTTCAATAGTAACTTGATCTGAAGTTTCATGATCATCATCATTAACTTCCTCTCCAGTCGGTGTAGGCTCCACAGAAACAACTTCCTGTGCTGCGCTACCCTCCGGTTCGAGTGGAGGTACAATTACCTCATCAAGTTCTATTTTCCTCCCACTTACTTCTTTCGAGAGAAACTCTTTCTCAAGAAAGGATCCATTCTTGGCAACAAAGACTTTGCCTTCGGATCTGAGGTAGAAGGTATACCCAATAGTCTCTTTGGGATATCTTATGAAGACGCACTTTTCCGCTTTGGGTTCGAGCTTCTCAGGTTGATGTTTCTTCACATAAGCTTCGCATCCCCAAACTTTTAGAAACGACAGCTTAGGTTTCTTCCCAAACCATAATTCATACGGTGTTGTCTCAACGGATTTAGACGGTGCCCTATTTAAAGTGAATGTGGCAGTCTCTAATGCATATCCCCAAAATGATAGCGGTAAGTCGGTAATAGACATCATAGATCGCACCATATCCAATAGAGTGCGATTACGACGTTCAGACACACCATTTCGCTGAGGTGTGCCAGGCGGCGTGAGTTGTGAAACAATTCCACATTTCCTTATGTGCGTGCCAAACTCGTGACTTAAATATTCTCCACCACGATCAGATCATAGGCACTTTATTTTCCTGTCATGTTGATTCTCTACCTCACTTTGAAATTCCTTGAACCTTTCAAAGGTTTCAGACTTGTGTTTCATTAAGTAGACATACCCATATCTGCTCAAGTCATCAGTGAGGGTGAGAACATAACGGTAGCCACCGCGAGCCTCGACGCTCATTGGACCGCATACATCGGTATGTATTATCTCCAACAAGTCAGTTGCTCGCTCCATTGTTCCAGAGAACGGAGTCTTGGTCATCTTGCCCATGAGGCATGGTTCGCATGTGTCAAATGATTCGAAATCAAGAGACTCCAAAAGTCCATCAGCATGGAGCTTCTTCATGCGTTTGACACCAATATGACCAAGGCGGCAGTGCCACATGTAAGTGGGACTATCTATATCAACCTTACACTTTTTGGTATTCACACTATGGACATGTGTAACATCACGTTCGAGATTCATCAAAAATAAACCATTGACCAGCGGGGCATGACCATAAAACATTTCTCTCATATAAATAGAACAACCATTATTCTCAGATTTAAATGAGTAGCCATCTCGCATCAAACGAGATCCAGATACAATGTTCATGCTCAAAGCTGGTACTAAATAACAATTATTGAGGTTTAAAACTAATCCCGAAGGTAGATGTAGAGGTAGCGTGCCGACGGCGATCACATCGACCTTGGAACCATTCCCGACGCGCATCGTCACCTCGTTCTTTGCCAGTCTCCGCTTATTCCGCAGCTCCTGCTTGGAGTTACAAATGTGAGCAACTGCACCGGTATCAAATACCCAGGAGCTACTACGAGCGCTGGTTAGGTACACATCAATAACAAGTATATCACATATACCTTTAACGTTTCCGGCCTTCTTATCCGCTAAGTACTTGGGGCAATTCCGCTTCCAGTGACCGGTACCCTTGCAATAAAAGCACTCAGTCTTAGTCTTGGGTCCATTCTTGTTCTTCTTCCCGGCAACTTGCTTACCGGGCACGGCAACAGCTTTGCCGTCCTTCTTGAAGTTCTTCTTACCCCTGCCTTTCTTGAAACTAGTGGTCTTATTCACCATCAACACTTGATGCTCCTTTTTGATCTCGACCTCCGCTGATTTCAGCATCGAGTACAACTCAGGAATGGACTTCTCCATACCCTGCATGTTGTAGTTCATCACAAAGCTCTTGTAGCTAGGTGGAAGCGACTGGAGGATTCTGTCAATGACCGAGTCATCCGGGAGATTAACTCCCAGCTGAGTCAAGCGGTTGTGTAACCCAGACATTTTTAGTATGTGCTCACTGACAGAACTATTCTCCTCCATCTTACAGCTGAAGAACTTGTCAGAGACGTCATATCTCTCGACCCGGGCATGAGCTTGGAAAACCAGTTTCAGCTCTTGGAACATCTCATATGCTCCGTGTTGCTCAAAACGCTTTTGGAGCCCCGGTTCTAAACTGTAAAGCATGCCGCACTGAACAAGGGAGTAATCATCGCAGCGTGACTGCCAAGCGTTCGTAACGTCTTGGTCCGCTGGGAAAATGGGTGGGTCACCTAGCGGTGCATCGAGGACATACAATCTCTTGGAAGCTATGAGGATGATCCTCAAGCTACGGACCCAGTCCGCATAGTTGCTTCCATCATCTTTCAGCTTGGTTTTCTCTAGGAACGCGTTGAAGTTGAGGGTGACATTAGCGTTGGCCATTGGATCTACAATATAGATTGTAAAAACATTTTTAGACTAAGTTCATGATAATTAAGTTCACATAATCAAATTATTTAATGAACTCCCACTTAGATAGACATCTCTCTAGTCATCCAAGTGATACATGATCCATGTCAACTAGCCCGTGTCCGATCATCACGTGAGACGGACTAGTCATCCATGGTGAACATCTCTATGTTGATCGCATCTACTATACGACTCATGTTCGACCTTTCGGTCTTCCGTGTTCCGAGGCCATGTCTGTACATGCTAGGCTCGTCAAGTCAACCTAAGTGTTTCGCGTGTGTAAATCTGGCTTACACCCGTTGTATGCGAACGTTAGAACCTATCACACCCGATCATCACGTGGTGCTTAGGAACAACGATCCTTAGCAACGGTGCACAGTTAGGGTGAACACCTTTCTTGAAATTTTATTGAGAGATCATCTTATTTACTACCGTCGTTCTAAGCAAATAAGATGTAAACATGATAAACATCACATGCAATCAATATAGTGACATGATATGGCCAATATCATCTTGCTCCTTTGATCTCCATCTTCGGGGCACCATGATCATCACTGTCACCGGCACGACACCATGATCTCCATCATTGTGTCTTCATGAAGTCGTCTCGCCAACTATTACTTCTACTACTATGGCTAACGTTTAGCAATAAAGTAAAGTAATTACATGGCGTTTATGATTGACACGCAGGTCATACAATAAAATAAGACAACTCCTATGGCTCCTGCCGGTTGTCATACTCATCGACATGCAAGTCGTGAATCCTATTACAAGAACATGATCAATCTCATACATCACAATGCATCACATCACATCCTTTTGGCCATATCACATCACAAGGCATATGCTGCAAAAACAAGTTAGACGTCCTCTAATTTGTAGTTGCAAGTTTTTACGTGGCTGCTATAGGTTTCTAGCAAGAACGTTTCTTACCTACGCCAAAACCACAACGTGATATGCCAATTGCTATTTACCCTTCATAAGGACCCTTTTCATCGAATCCAATCCGACTAAGGTGGGAGAGACAGACACCCGCTAGCCACCTTATGCAACAAGTGCATGTCAGGCGGTGGAACCGGTCTCACGTAAGCATACGTGTAAAGTTGGTCCGGGCCGCTTCATCCCACAATACCGCCGAATCAAGATAAGACTAGTAACGGCAAGCAAATTAACAAGATCGACGCCCACAACAACTTGTGTTCTACTCGTGCATAGATTCTACGCATAGACCTAGCTCATGATGCCACTGTTGGGACACGTAGTAGTAAATCAAAAAAATTCCTACGTGTTCACCAAGATCTATCTATGGAGAAACCAGCAACGAGTAAGGGGAGAGTGCATCTTCATACCTTTGAAGATCGCTAAGCGGAAGCGTTACAAGAACGCGGTTGGTGGAGTCGTACTCGCAGCGATTCAGATCGCGGTCGATTCCAATCTAAGCGCCGAACAACGGCGCCTCCGCGTTCAACACACGTGCAGCCTGGTGATGTCTCCTACGCCTTGATCCAGCAAGGAGGAAGGAGAGGTTGAGGGAGAGCTCCGGCAGCACGACGGCGTGGTGGCGGTGGAGCTGCGTGGTACTCCGGCAGGGCTTCGCCAAGCACTACGGAGAACGAGGAGAGGGAGAGGTAGGGCTGCGCCGAGAGAGAGGGAAAACTCGTGTGTTGGCAGCCCCAAAACTCACCACTATATATAGGAGGAGGGGAGGGGAGGGGCTGCGCCCTAGGCTTCCCCTTAGGGGGCCGGCGACAGCCCCAGATCCAATCTGGGCGGCGGCCAGAGGGAGGGAGAGAGGGGGCGCAGCCCTAGGTGGGCCTTAGGGCCCATCTGCTCTAGGGTTTGCCCCCCTCCACCCTTGTGCTGCGCCTTGGGCTGGGGTGGGAGGCGCACCAGCCCACCTAGGGGCTGGTTCCCTTCCACTTGTGGCCCATGCAGCCCTCTGGGGCCGGTGGCCCCTCCCGGTGGACCCCCGGAACCCTTCCGGTGGTCCCGGTACGTTACCGGTGACACCCGAAACATTTCCGGTGACCAAAACCTCACTTCCTATTTATGAATCTTTACCTCCGGACCATTCCGGAACTCCTCGTGACGTCCGGGATCTCATCCGGGACTCCGAACAACCTTCGGTAACCACGTACACTATTTCCCTATAACCCTAGCGTCATCGAACCTTAAGTGTGTAGACCCTACGGGTTCGGGAGGCACGTAGACATGACCGAGACACCTCTCCGGTCAATAACCAACAGCGGGATCTAGATACCCATGTTGGCTCCCACATGCTCCATGATGATCTCATCGGATGAACCACGATGTCGGGGATTCAATCAATCCCGTATACAATTCCCTTTGTCTACCGGTATGATACTTGCCCAAGATTCGATCGTCGGTATCCCTATACCTTGTTCAATCTCATTACCGGCAAGTCTCTTTACTCGTTCCGTAACACATCATCCCGTGGCTAACTCCTTAGTCACATTGAGCTCATTATGATGATGTCTTACCGAGTGGGCCCAGAGATACCTCTCCGTCACACGGAGTGACAAATCCCAGTCTCGATTCGTGCCAACCCAACAGACACTTTCGGAGATACCCGTAGTGTACCTTTATAGCCACCCAGTTACGTTGTGACATTTGGCACACCCAAAGTATTCCTACGGTATCCGGGAGTTGCACAATCTCATGGTCTAAGGAAACGATACTTGACATTGGAAAAGCTCTAGCAGACGAACTACACGATCTTGTGCTATGCTTAGGATTGGGTCTTGTCCATCACATCATTCTCCTAATGATGTGATCCCGTTATCAACGACATCCAATGTCCATGGTCATGAAACCGTGACCATCTATTGATCAACGAGCTAGTCAACTAGAGGCTCACTAGGGACATGTTGTGGTCTATGTATTCACACATGCATTACGGTTTCCGGTTAACACAATTATAGCATGAACAATAGACAATTATCATGAACAAGGAAATACAATAATAACCATTTTATTATTGCCTCTAGGGCATATTTCCAACAATCTCTACATGAACATACATCTCATCTCCACATGACCATTTATCTATCTATCTCATCTCCACATGAACATACATCTCATCTATATATATATATATATATATCATCATATCATATATATATATCATCATATCAACAACAGAAAAATTAATTGTTTCCAACAGAGCATCATATATATATCATCATATGATCTACATATATATCATCATTTCATCAAATTATCTAACATAATGAACTATATATATATCAACAAAATCATTTATCTATCTATCAACATCATCTATCTCCACATGAAAATATACATGTCATAAAAAAACATAGCAACGGGGGCTGCCGGCGACCATGGAGCAGTGGCAGAGCAAGGTGTGCTCGGGGGCACGCGGCGACGGGGAGCAGGGGACCATGGGAAGGGGGGCTCACTGGGGGGGGGGGCGGCGATGGCTTGAGGCCGGCGACGAGGCTGGTGACGAGGACGGCGGGCTCGGGGGGGGGGGGGGCACGCGCGCGGAGTCGGGGAGGAGGGCGCGAGGGCGAGGGCTCGGGGAGGAGCGACAGCGCGCGGGCTCGGGGGCGGTGACGGCGACGGCGGGGCAGGGGGCGCGGCGATGTCTTGAGGCCGGCGACGAGGACGGCGGGCTCGGGGGGGCACGCGCGCGGAGACGGGGAGGAGGGCGCGTCGCCGAGGGCTCGGGGAGGAGCGATAGCGCGCGAGCTCGGGGGCGGCGACGGCGACGGCGGGGCAGGGGGCGCGGCGACGGCGTCGGGGCAGCCTGGCGGCGTCGGAGGAGGAAACGAGGAGAGATAGAAGAAACTGAGTCGAAAATTTCCAATGTTTACTTATATACACAAGGCATTGGTCCCGGTTGGTGGCACCAACCGGGACCAATGCTTCCCTTTGGTCCCGGTTGGTGCCACCAACCGGGACCAAAGGTCAGTTTTCGTCATCCCAAAGGGCGGGAAACAGGGACCTTTGGTCCCGGTTGGTGGCACCAACCGGGACTAAAGGGGTGCATTGGTCCCGGTTGGTGGCACCAACCGGGACCAAAGGGTGGTGCTGCCCGGGGCCAAATTTTTAGTCCCACCTCGCTAGCCGAGAGAGCTCGAGAGTGGTTTATAAGAGCTGCTGCGCATACCCTCTCGAGCTCCTCTCAACTGCAGGCCTCCGGGCCTAATTTGTCACTGCCTGTGGGCCTATTGGGCCTTCTGCGGGCCTGAATCCTGGCCCAACAAGCTGGTTGGGTTTCAAGTCGTATTCAGGCTGTGGTGGCCCAGTAGGTGCCATTTTTTAAAAAATAATTCCAGTTTTTTTGTTTTGTTTTTTGCTTTATTTATTTTATTTTGTTCCTACTTACTGTTTTTCAGTGATTCATTTTGCTTTTAGGTCACAAAAATTATAAACTTTCTGTTACTGCCATTAGTTTTCAAATTTGAATAGTTTAAATTTGAATTTTTTGAAATTTGTGTGAATCACTAGTTTGTGAATAACTTTACTAAAAAATAGATTTTTGATTGATTCTTTTTCCTGCTATTTAATATTACTGTCTTTTATGATTATATTCAATTTGGTAAGTTTTAGATTATTTTAAATGTCTGTTTTAATCAAAAACAGATTTGGTTATTTTAGTTTGCTATTAAAGTTTCTTTATGAAAATTCTTTTTGCTATTAATGTTTTGAACAAAAAATTCTTTGATAATTTTAGTTGCATAAATTTTATAATTTTAGTTTCAAAAATACTAGAGGTTTAAAAAAGCTTTTTAGTTGATTCCTTTTGCTATTAGAGTTTTATAAAAGCTTTTTAGTTGATTCTTTTTGCTATTGAAGAATATTATAGTTTTGTTTTAGTTGATCATAACAGAATATTTTAATTGATTATTTTTAGTTCATTCTTTTTGCTATTAGAGTTTCATAAAAGTTTTCTAGTTCATTCTTTTTGCTATTAGTTCATTCTTTGAGCTAAATGCCCCTGAAATTGAAAAGCACTACAAATGAACTCTGAAAAGGTTGAAAGTTGGCATGGTATCATCATTTCACCCACATAGCATGTTATATAAAGTTGAGAGGGTTACGGCAAAAACTGGATGCACTTCGTGTACATAATGGACAATCTCTTTCGAAGTATCAGGGTTTCGGACGAAAACTCATCTGTTAGAAAGGGATTTCATTTTTTGAACTCATTTGAACTCCAGACTATTTGTGTGTTATAAATGCACCATTCAAAGCCACATCATCAATTTTCAACCCTTTCTGACTTCATTTGGTATTTTTCATGCATTTATTGATTTTTTTGAGCTAAATGCCCCTGAAATTGAAAAGCACTACAAATGAATTCTGAAAAGGTTGAAAGTTGGCATGGTATCATCATTTCACCCACATAGCATGTGCTAAAAAGTTGAGAGGGTTACGGCGAAAACTGGATGCACTTCGTGTACAAAACGGACAATCTCTTTCGAAGTATCAGGGTTTCGGACGAAAACTCATCTGTTACAAAGGGATTTCATTTTTTTGAACTTATTTGAACTCCAGACTTTTAGTGTGTTCAAAATGAACCATTCAAAGCCACATCATCAATTTTCAACCCTTTCTGACTTCATCTGGTATTTTTTCATGCATTTACTGATTTTTTTATGCTAAATGACCCTGAAATTGAAAAGCACTACAAATGAACTCTGAAAAGGTTGAAAGTTGGCATTGTATCATAATTTCACCCACATAGCATGTTATAAAAAGTTGAGAGGGTTACGGCAAAAACTGGATGCACTTCGTGTACAAAACGGACAATCTCTTTCGAAGTATTAGGGTTTCATACGAAAACTCATCTGTTACAAAAGGCATTTCATTTCTTCGCATGTAACTGCAATGATATAGTTGTGGAGAGAAAGTCTTCACTTTTTCTTCGCTTGTGTCCTTTGCTTATTGCGCCGTAACCATGGATAATCTTCATCGTTTAACAGGGTGCTTGGGTCAGCCTTGACTTTGAAGGGAGGAATTTCATGAAACTTTTCATAATCTTCAGACATGTCTGTCTTGCCCTCCAATCCCATGATGTCTCTTTTTCCTGAAAGAACTATGTGGCGTTTTGGCTCATCGTATGATGTATTCGCTTCCTTATCTTTTCTTTTTCTCGGTTTGGTAGACATGTCCTTCACATAGAAAACCTGCGCCACATCATTGGCTAGGACGAATGGTTCGTCTGTGTACCCAAGATTGTTCAGATCCACTGTTGTCATTCCGTACTGTGGGTCTTCCTGTACCCCGCCTCCTGACAGATTGACCCATTTGCACTGAAACAAAGGGACCTTGAAATCATGTCCATAGTCAAGTTCCCATATGTCCACTATGTAACCATAATATGTGTCCTTTCCCCTATTGGTTGCTGCATCAAAGCGGACATCGCTGTTTTGGTTGGTGCTGTTTTGATCTTGGGCGATCGTGTAAAATGTATTCCCATTTATCTCGTACCCTTTGTAAGTCAATACAGTCGAAGATGGTCCCCTGGCCAATGAGTACAACTCATCAGAAACAGAGTTGTCACCCATGAGACGTGTTTGCAACCAACTGCCGAAAGTCCTGATGTGTTCATATGTAATCCAGTCGTCACACTGCTCCGGGTGTTTGGAGCGCAGAATATTCTTGTGTTCATCGACATACGGGGTCACCAAGGTAGAATTCTGTAGAACTGTGTAGTGTGCTTGAGACCAAGAATGCCCGTCCCTACATATTATTGAGTCCGCTCCTAGCGTGCCTTTTCCAGTCAGTCTCCCCTCATACCGTGATTGAGGGAGACCAATCTTCTTAAGGTCAGGAATGAAGTCAACACAAAACCCAATGACATCCTCTGTTTGATGGCCCATGGAGATGCTTGCTTCTGGCCTAGCGCGGTTACGAACATATTTCTTTAAGACTCCCATGAACCTCTCAAAGGGGAACATATTGTGTAGAAATACCGGGCCCAGAACGACAATCTCGTCGACTAGATGAACTAGGACGTGCGTCATGATAATGAAGAAGGACGGTGGGAACACCAGCTCGAAACTAACAAGACATTGCACCAAATCACTCCTTAACCTTGGCAGGATTTCTGGATCGATCACCTTCTGAGAGATTGCATTGAGGAATGCACATAGCTTCACAATGGCTAATCAAACGTTTTCAGGTAGAAGCCCGCTCAATGCAACCGGAAGCAGTTGCGTCATAATCACGTGGCAGTCATGAGACTTTAGGTTCTAGAACTTTTTCTCTGCCATATTTATTATTCCCTTTATATTCGACGAGAAGCCAGACGGGACCTTCATACTGAGCAGGCATTCAAAGAAGATTCCCTTCTCTTCTTTGGTAAGAGCGTAGCTGGCAGGACCTTCATACTGCTTTGGATGCATGCCGTCTTTTTCATGCACACGTTGCTGTTCCTCCCGTGCCTCCGGTGTATCTTTTGTCTTCCCATACACTCCCAAGAAGCCTAGCAGGTTCACGCAAAGATTCTTCATCACGTGCATCACGTCGATTGCAGAGTGGACCTCTAGGTCTTTCCAATAGGGTAGGTCCCAAAATATAGATTTCTTCTTCCACATGGGTGCGCGTCCCGCATCGTCAGTCGGAACAGATAGTCCGCCAGGACCCTTTCCAAATATTACTTGTAAATCATTGACCATATCAAGTACGTGATCACCAGTACGGAGGGCGGGCTTCTTCCGGTGATCTGCCTCACCTTTGAAATGCTTTCCTTTCTTTCGACATTGATGGTTGGTCGGAAGAAATCGACGATGCCCCAGGTATACATTCTTCCTACATTTGTCCAAATATATACTGTCGGTGTCATCTAAACAGTGTGTGCATGCGTGGTATCAATTGTTTGTCTGTCCTGAAAGGTTACTGAGAGTAGGCCAATCATTGATGGTTACAAACAGCAACGCTCGTAGGTCAAATTCCTCTTGTGCATGCTCATCCCACACACGTACACCTCTTCCATGCCATAGATGTAAAAGTTCATCAACTAATGGCCTTAGGTACACATCAATGTCATTGCCGGGTTGCTTAGGGCCTTAGATGAGCACTGGCATCATAATGAACTTACGCTTCATGCACAACCAAGGAGGAAGGTTATACATACATAGTGTCACAGGCCATGTGCTATGCTTGCTGCTCTGCTCCCCAAAAGGATTAACGCCATCTGCACTTAAACCAAAACATACGTTCCTCGGGTCACCTGTAAAGTCGCTCCACTTTCTCTCGATCTTTCTCCACTGCGACCCGTCAGCGGGTGCTCTCAACTTCCCGTCTTTCTTACGGTCTTTTTTGTGCCATTGCATCAACTCGGCATGCTTTTTGTTTCTGAACAGACGTTTCAACCGTGGTATTATAGGAGCATACCACATCACCTTGGCAGGAACCCTCTTCCCGGTGCGCTGGCCCTCAACATCACCAGGGTCATCTCTTCTGATCTTATACCGCAAGGCACCGCATACCGAGCATGCGTTCAAATCCTCGTACGCACCGCGGTAGAGGATGCAGTCATTAGGGCATGCATGTATCTTCTGCACCTCCAATCCTAGAGGGCATAGAACCTTCTTTGCTTCGTACGTACTGCCGGGCAATTCGTTATTCTTTGGAAGCTTATTCTTCATTATTTTCAGAAGCGAACTAAATCCCTTGTCAGATACACCATTGTCTGCCTTCCATTGCAGCAATTCCAGTGTGGTACCGAGCTTTCTGTTGTCATCTTCGCAATTTGGGTACAACCCTTTTTTGTGATCCTCTAACATGCGATCGAACTTCAACTTCTCCCTTTCACTTTCGCATTCTCTCTGTGCATCAACAATGACCCGGCGAAGATCATCATCGGGCACATCGTCTGGTTCCTCTTGATCTTCAGCTTCCCCCATTGCAGCAGCACCGTATTCAGGGGGCGGGTAGTTGTCGTCATCCTCTTCTTCTTCGTTGTCTTCCATCATAACCCCTCTTTCTCCGTGCTTGGTCCAAACATTATAGTGTGGCATAAAACCCTTCTGAAGCAGGTGGAAGTGAAGGGTTTTATAGTTGGAGAAAGCCTTCGTATTCTCACAGACAGTACATGGACAATGCATAAAACCATTCTGCTTGTTTGCCTCAGCCGCTTCGAGAAAATTATGCTGGCCCTCAATATACTCGGAGGTGCGTCGGTCACCGTACATCCATTGCCGGTTCATCTGCGTGCATATCATGAATAGAGAAGTGACCAAATTAATAGAAATTCATCATCACATTAAAGCCAAAGTACAGTAGTGACCAAAATAAATACATAACGTTCATACATAGTTCTCATTATTGAACAACATATATCTCTCTAGAGCATCTAATTAAAACATACATTGAAACTATAAAATTTAAATGCAACAACAAATGCGATCATAACCGCAACTAAGGTACCAATTGATCCAACGGCATAATGATACCAATCCTCAGTATGAATGGCATATTTTCTAATCTTTCTAATCTTCAAGCGCATTCATCCATCTTGATCTTGTGATCGTCGACGACATCGGCAACATGCAACTCCAACTTCATCTTCTCCTCTTCAACTCTTTGTAATTTTTCTTTCAAGTAATTGTTTTCTTTTTCAACCAAATTTAACTTCTCGACAAGAATTTCTATGTCGGTTGGAATTTCCGGTTCACATACCTCCTAGATTAAAAAATCTATGTCACATTGGTCGGCATAATTGTCATAAACACTAAATAAAATAAATAGTTATAAAAGATAATATATACCACATCCGAATCATAGACCGGACGAGGGCAAATGAATAGAGAAGTGAATAGAGAAGTGATCAAATGTCCATAGTCAAGTTCCCATATGTCCACTATGTAACCATAATATGTGTCCTTTCCCCTATTGGTTGCTGCATCAAAGCGGACACCGCTGTTTTGGTTGGTGCTCTTTTCATCTTGGGCGATCGTGTAAAATGTATTCCCATTTATCTCGTACCCTTTGTAAGTCAATACAGTCGAAGATGGTCCCCAGGCCAACGAGTACAACTCATCAGAAACAGCGTTGTCACCCATGAGACGTGTTTGCAACCAACTGCCGAAAGTCCTGACGTGTTCATATGTAATCCAGTCGTCACACTGCTCCGGGTGTTTGGAGCGCAGAATATTCTTGTGTTTATCGACATACGGGGTCACCAAGTGGAATTCTGTAGAACTGTGTAGTGTGCTTGAGACCAAGAATGCCCGTCCCTACATATTATTGAGTCCGCTCCTAGCGTGCCTTTTCCAGTCAGTCTCCCCTCATACCATGATTGAGGGAGACCAATCTTCTTAAGGTTAGGAATGAAGTCAACACAAATCCCAATGACATCCTCTGTTTGATGGCCCATGGAGATGCTTGCTTCTGGCCTAGCGCGGTTACGAACATATTTCTTTAAGACTCCCATGAACCTCTCAAAGCGGAACATATTGTGTAGAAATACAGGGCCCAGAACGACAATCTCGTCGACTAGATGAACTAGGACGTGCGTCATGATATTGAAGAAGGACGGTGGGAACACCAGCTCGAAACTAACAAGACATTGCACCAAATCACTCCTTAACCTTGGCAGGATTTCTGGATCGATCACCTTCTGAGAGATTGCATTGAGGAATGCACATAGCTTCACAATGGCTAATCGAACGTTTTCCGGTAGAAGCCCCCTCAATGGAACCCGAAGCAGTTGCGTCATAATCACGTGGCAGTCATGAGACTTTAGGTTCTGGAACTTTTTCTCTGCCATATTTATTATTCCCTTTATATTCGACGAGAAGCCAGACGGGACCTTCATACTGAGCAGGCATTCAAAGAAGATTTCCTTCTCTTCTTTGGTAAGAGCATAGCTGGCAGGACCTTCATACTGCTTTGGATGCATGCCGTCTTTTTCATGCACACGTTGCTGTTCCTCCCGTGCCTCCGGTGTATCTTTTGTCTTCCCATACACTCCCAAGAAGCCTTGTAGGTTCACGCAAAGATTCTTCATCACGTGCATCACGTCGATTGCAGAGCGGACCTCTAGGTCTTTCCAATAGGGTAGGTCCAAAAATATAGATTTCTTCTTCCACATGGGTGCGCGTCCTGGATCGTCAGTCGGAACAGATAGTCCGCCAGGACCCTTTCCAAAGATTACTTGTAAATCATTGACCATATCAAGTATGTGATCACCAGTACGGAGGGCGGGCTTCTTCCGGTGATCTGCCTCACCTTTGAAATGCTTTCCTTTCTTTCGACATTGATGGTTGGTCGGAAGAAATCGACGATGCCCCAGGTACACATTCTTCCTGCATTTGTCCAAATATATACTGTCGGTGTCATCTAAACAGTGTGTGCATGCGTGGTATCCCTTGTTTGTCTGTCCTGAAAGGTTACTGAGAGCAGGCCAATCGTTGATGGTTACAAACATCAACGCATGTAGGTCAAATTCCTCCTGTTCGTTTTCATCCCATACACGTACACCTCTTCCATTCCATAGCTATAAAATTTCATCAACTAATGGCCTTAGGTACACATCAATGTCATTGCCGGGTTGCTTAGGGCCTTGGATGAGCACTGGCATCATAATAAACTTCCGCTTCATGCACAACCAAGGAGGAAGGTTATACATACATAGAGTCACAGGCCATGTGCTATGCTTGCTGCTCTGCTCCCCAAAAGGATTAACGCCATCTGCACTTAAACCAAACCATACGTTCCTCGGGTCACCTGTAAAGTCGCTCCACTTTCTCTCGATCTTTCTCCACTGCGACCCGTCAGCGGGTGCTCTCAACTTCCCGTCTTTCTTACGGTCTTTTATGTGCCATTGCATCAACTCGGCATGCTTTTTGTTTCTGAACAGACGTTTCAACCGTGGTATTATAGGAGCATACCACATCACCTTGGCAGGAACCCTCTTCCCGATGCGCTGGCCCTCAACATCACCAGGGTCATCTCTTCTGATCTTATACCGCAATGCACCGCATACCGGGCATGCGTTCAAATCCTCGTACGCACCGCGGTAAAGGATGCAGTCATTAGGGCATGCATGTATCTTCTGCACCTCCAATCCTAGAGGGCATAGAACCTTCTTTGCTTCGTATGTACTGCCGGGCAATTCGTTATCCTTTGGAAGCTTCTTCTTCATTATTTTCAGTAGCGAACTAAATCCCTTGTCAGATACACCATTGTCTGCCTTCCATTGCAGCAATTCCAGTGTGGTACCGAGCTTTCTGTTGTCATCTTCGCAATTTGGGTACAACCCTTTTTTGTGATCCTCTAACATGCGATCGAACTTCAACTTCTCCCTTTCACTTTTGCATTCTCTCTGTGCATAAACAATGACCCGGCGAAGATCATCATCGGGCACATCGTCTAGTTCCTCTTGATCTTCAGCTTCCCCCATTGCAGCATCACCGTATTCAGGGAGCGGGTAGTTGTCATCATCCTCTTCTTCTTCGTTGTCTTCCATCATAACTCCTCTTTCTCCGTGCTTGGTCCAAACATTATAGTGTGGCATAAAACCCTTCTCAAGCAGGTGGAAGTGAAGGGTTTTAGAGTTGGAGAAAGCCTTCGTATTCTCACAGACAGTACATGGACAATGCATAAAACCATTCTGCTTGTTTGCCTCAGCCGCTTCGAGAAAATTATGCAGGCCCTTAATATACTCGGAGGTGCGTCGGTCACCGTACATCCATTGCCGGTTCATCTGCGTGCGTTATATAGTTCTCATTATTGAACAACATATAACTCTCTAGAGCATCTAATTAAAACATACATTGAAACTATGTAAAAAAATTATATGCAACAACAAATGCGATCATAACCGCAACTAAGGTACCAATTGATCCAACGGCATAATGATACCAAGCCTCAGTATGAATGGCATATTTTCTAATCTTTCTAATCTTCAAGCGCATTGCATCCATCTTGATCTTGTGATCGTCGACGACATCGGCAACATGCAACTCCAACTTCATCTTCTCCTCTTCAACTCTTTGTAATTTTTCTTTCAAGTAATTGTTTTCTTTTTCAACCAAATTTAACTTCTCGACAAGAATTTCTATGTCGGTTGGAATTTCCGGTTCACATACCTCCTAGATTAAAAAATCTATGTCACGTTGGTCGGCATAATTGTCATAAACACTAAATAAAACAAATAGTTATCAAAGATAATATATACCACATCCGAATCATAGACAGGACGAGGGCCGACGGAGGCGGATACCAAAACCATCGCACTATATAATAACAAACAATAATAAAAGTAAGAAAGTTACACAAGTATCTATCTAAATCATACAAGTAAGAACTTTTTTCTTTTAGAAAGAAGATAAGAAGAAGAGGCTAACCACGGTGGTGCCGGCGCCGAGATGGGCGCGGGCGATCGACGACGGTGAGGACGGGGATGGGACAGGACGGACCGCCAAACCTAGACAAATCTTGAGGAAAATGGAGCTTGGACAAAGAGCTTCGAGAGGAGAAAGCTTAAGTGTGGCTCGGGCATTTCATCGAACACCTCATGTGCATAGGAGGTGAGCTAGAGCACCACAAAGCTCTCCCAACGACCGGCCAAAAAAACAGAGCAGTGCACTGCTTTGCTCGCGGGCAGGGGGTATATATAGGCCGACCATTGGTCCCGGTTTGTGGCAAGGGGGTATATATAGACTTGTATTACTCATGTTTCTCGTTTTCAAAATAAAGCAAGTGATAGATTAGCTAGCTTTGCTAGAGTAGAAGGTCGGACTATGACTTGGTTAGGGTCAGGTCCAGAGGAGGTTGTGGAATTAGCCCATGATGATTGTAAGGACATTGTGATTGAGTAATACAAGTATTTCTCCCGAAAAAAAAAAAGATTCAATGAGGTTTGGTCCGCTACCGGTCACTGTAGGTACTTCGGTGGCCGAATTCCTCGATGTTGTCGATTGCCGGCGCGAGCTATGGTGGCGCAACGATAGGGGCGGAGCTAGCTTAATTCAAAGGTATGCAATGCATACCCAATATTTTTTGCAAGTTTTTCTCAGTATATATGTACATATGTACCTGTATATATAGTGTGTGGTAGCCTATTTACACGTACATCACGTGAAAAATCAATAAGAGAACGACCAGAGCACAACCTGGGCCAATATGCTATGTTGGGTTGATACTGGGCCTTGAGGCTCGTTGCTGCCTGCTGGCCGATGCCATTGAGACACGGGATCTGCTGCGATAGTGCAATACAGGTTGATCGAACTGCCGTATCAAGGAGAGACTAAGGCCCTGTTTGATTGGGCTTTTGTTTTTGCTTTTGCAACTTTTTCATTTTGGCCAAAAAGCCATAAAAGCTCCTAAACAGGTGCTTTTGAAGCTTTTATGGCTTTTGAAGCTTTTGGAGCTAAATATTGTTATATTGATTCATCAAAAGCCAGAAAAGCCCCAAAAGCATCTATTTAGGAGCTTTTATGGCTTTTTTGTCAAATTGGAAAAGCTGCAAAAGCAGAAGCAAAAGCCCAAAGAAACAGGCCCTAAACCAGGGCATCGCCGCATCGAGGACTGGCTGCATCGGGGCACTAGGGCCTCCGTCTCGGATCCCCACCGAGGCACCGATCGATCGCCTGGCGAGGGCCCATGTCCTCCGCGCTATGCAGTCGACAGCACGATGCATCCGCCATCTACCAGGCAAGTCAAGTAGTCAACAACGGCGATCGTGTGCAATTCCACACACTCCTCGGCAAATCAGCTTCACCACACCACTGCAGCCCACGTCTACTCGTGAGTGTTCTATTTATTTTTTTGTTAATCTTGGTATCTTCAAATTGTCAATTGAGAATATATGATTATCGTCATTCTTAATTTGTTGATTGATCTATTGTAGCGTTAAATCAAATTTGAGAACACTTTTGCATTGGTTGGTAGAGTTATATTATGATTCTCTCCTTGTTCTTGCGATGTAGCAAAAATAGTTGAGGCATCGTCGCTACAGAGTAATTTAAAGTTTTATTGTCATCATTATGAACCTTTTAAATCTTACATCGTTGTGTTGCAAAAAAAAAAATTGACCTCGCATACCCATGTCGAAAATCCTGGCTCCGCAACTGCGCAACGACGACGAGTACCGCTGCGGCTTCGGCGTGGTAGGACCGATGATGAAAAGTTTAGTGCATACTTACAATATTATAGTTGTCTGGCAGGATGGTCGTGCATAACAATGTTACAATATTTGATTTCTAATCACAAATTTAATATAGAGTTGTTTGGACGGTCCAAACGAGAAAGGAACACACACATACACACACACACACACATATTCATATCTCACCATCCCAGAGCTCCTCGAGTGATTTGTAAGGCCCGTCGGGCGACACAAAATGCTCTCCCTGGCAGGCCCTCCTCTGCGGTATCGTGGCGATCATCCCCTTCTCCTCCTCGCTCAGCTCCCAGTCAAATATCTCCATGTTCTGCTTCAGCCTCTCCTTGTTGAAGCTCCTCGCCACGAAGCACACACCCTGCTCGTACAGCCACCTCAACGCCACCTGTGCATGTCATCGACAAGACATGATCATTACTGTTTTCTCTTAAAATTTCAACAGAAGAAATCATATATCAAATTTTAAACTTTCATTGGCATAGCTTTTTGTGATTGAAATATTTTCATAGTAATTTTGCAGGAATTGGATGCATAGAATCTTTTGATGTCTTTAGATAGTTGTTATGTTGCTTCTCTTATGAAGTTTGTGACTAGTCACTAAATCTGGCGTTGCAATGAATTATGATAACCCTGTTTACCCAACCCGTCTTTGCCTCTTTTTTTTTTCAAAACTTGAAAGAAGTGCTTCTGAAACAAAACTAACGCACACACAAAAATCTTGCAAAGCTAATTTCATAATTTAATCTGATCTGATAGAAGCAATTTAGTGGTGAATTTTAGGAAAAAAAATCGGATATTTTTTCATGCTTACCTGCGCGACCGTCTTGCCTTTGGCGGCGGCGACGTCGTGCATGACGCCGCTCTGCATGACGGCGTCGGAGCCCCAGAAGGCACCGTACGCGCCGAGCGGCGAGTAGGCAGCGATGACGACGCCGTGGCGGGCGCAGACCTCCCGCACCTTCTCCTGCCTCCACCCGACGTTCATCTCCACCTGGTTCACGGCCGGCGGCACATCGGCGAGCGCCAGCAGCCGCTCCATCTTGGCGGCCGAGAAGTTGCTGACGCCGACGGAGCGCGCGAGGCCCAGGCGGTGGCACTCCTCCATGCCGCGCCACACGCCCTCCATGTCGAACTCCACCAGCGTGCCCTTGTCCGCAGGGTCGGCGCCAGCCACGGGCCAGTGGACGAGGAAGAGGTCGAGGTAGTCGAGGCCGAGGCGGGCGAGCGACTCGCGGAGCGCCGGGACTACGCGGCCCGGGCGCGCGTCGGGGATCCAGAGCTTGGAGGCGACGAAGAGGTCGGCCCGGGAGCACGCGGCGCCAGCGCGCACGGCCTCGGCGACGGCGGCGCCCACCGCGGGCTCGGTGCCGTACAGGGAGGCCGTGTCCAGGTGGCAGTAACCGAGGCGGACGGCGTGCACGATGGTATCCGGCAGGTCCGCCGGCTTGTGAGACGCGCCCGTGCCGAACCCCAGCACCGGCATCGCGTGGCCCGTGTTCAGGGTCACGCACGGGATCTGCGTTGCGCCACTAGCGCCGTGCCCGTCGTCTCCGGGCATGGATGGAGTTCTCCTTGGGATTGGTTGAGGGGTTGGGTTGTGTGTTTGACTGGCGCAGAGTGGTCTTTAAATATTATTGATGTGAAGTAGTTGCCATGCCAAATACGTTTGAATATGAGAGTCCTATCCTAAGGATCTTGGGAGAGAAGATGCTAAAGTTGGTTTTTTTGTTTCTAGTTTTTGAGGGTCAAGTCTACGGATGCTTTAAATTCTATCACTTTCGTTCTCTAGAAGTTTTTCCAATTGACAAGCTCCCTATCAGAAATCTTATCCTCTTACCCCTTTTTCGCTTTCTATTTTCTCATTCAACTCTCTTTACCGTCCTCGATCCTCCTCCACTCTATCTCCTGCACTGACATTCGCCCTTCTCTCCATCTATTTCGCATTCCTATTCCCCCATTCTTCTATCCATGTAAGCATAGACGAGAGAAATACCAAAGTGCTCATGGCAAGTGATTTTACAAAGTAGCACTTGTGTCTTGTGTCTCATATTCTTTGTTTTCGTTTTTTTTTTCGTTTCGTTTTTGTTTTCTAGAAGTTTTTTCACTGTCGTAACTCCCAGTTGGAAGCCTTATCCTTTCACTCCCCTTATCGCCTCCGATCCTATCCTACAATTCCTTTTTCGTCTCCGATCGCCCTCTACTTTGTCCCCTCCATCGATGATTCGCCCTCCTTTCCCCTTTTTCGCCGCCAATTCCCCCTCCATCTCTTTCTTGTCTGATGCCTCGCAAACTCCTCTGTCCCACCACCTACCTTCACAAAGCTACAGTCGCCGCCAGTGATTAGGTTTCCCTTGGAGCCCAGGGAGCACCGATATTACCCGCTTGTCAACCAAGTAGCCCCTGGTGTGGCTGGTTACCGTCCAGGTTAGTCAAACCCTCTCCCCCCTGTAACACCCCTGTGTAATGAGCTACAGTGATCCTTAATGATTATGCTAAGTCACCTAGATTCGCAATGCTTGATCACTATGGATTCATATCTCATTTCAAATTCCACCACTGAATTCAATTCAAATTGCAAGTGAAATTTGAAGTTGCATAAATTTGGTTGCAAAATAGTCCATCATTTATCAAATATTCCCCAACTAATATTTGTTAAGGAAAACAACATCACTCTTAAGCTAAAACGGGCTATAGCAATTAAAACGGTGATAAAACAGCATATTTAAATGCTTTTCCACTTGTGAAAAATTCAAAAGAATTCAAAAGCCTCCCAAACTTTTTGTGGCAGTGCAGATAAATGCAATGCTATTTATGAGTAAAGCTCCACATTTTTGCAAAGTCATTTGATGGCATTTTAAAATGCAAATACTGGCTAAAGTATTTAGCAGAGAAAAAGGGAAAAGAAAAATGCCTAAACACTACTGTGCGAGTGGGCTTTAGGTCAATAGTGGCCGGCCCAGCCCACCTCCAGCCTCCCCTACCTGCTCCCTCCCCCGTGTCGCCATGGCCGTCGCCAGAGCGCGCCGGCTCCGGCCGCTGGCCGCCACGGCGACGGGGCAGGTGGGCCGAGGGGATAAGGTCGTCCCCCTCGAGCTTCTGGGCGCCTCCAGCCACCCTCCTCTCCTCTCCATCGCTCGCTCTCTCCTCTCCACCATCGCCCAGTGCAACCCTCGCTGCCTCGCCGTCGTCACCGCGCACAGGAGCCTCCCCGAGCTTTGAGACGTTGTCCAGGAGCCTCGTCGTCCTCGTATCCTTCGTCCCCGCCTCTGGGTCAAGGCCGGGAAGCCCCTGTGACGTCGCCCGCATCCTTCGTCTCCGCCACGGCCGCCGCATTGCGCCGCCGTTGCCAACGCCTCTGGACCACCCCGCGCCACCCAAGCTTGCCGGCGACCCCCGTTGTGAGCCGCTCTTCCTTCTCCCCTACTTTACCCCCTCCCTTAGAGCTCCGTAGCCGTCCAGCTGTCGAGCACCGCCACTGCCGCCGCCCGGTCGCCGTCGTTGCCAGCGATTCCGGCCACCCCAGCTCCAGCTTGTTGCACCGCTGGATGTGCGCGAGCGTCCGCGTTCAAACCGTCGCCGGACGGCGAATCCCGCAGCCTCCGCCGCGTCCTGTTGCTGCCGGCGGCTTGACGCCGATGTTGCTGTCGTGGCACGTAGTTAGCCACTAACCACCACACTAATCCTCGCTGACAGTGGGCCCCTGGCCGCTAGCTAATGTAGTTAGGTCTTAAATTAAAACTGGTTTATTTAACTGAGTCGTTGACAAGTGGGTCCCACAGGACCCGCTGACTAGTCAAACGTGGATCAGTCAACTGCTGACTGGCAGTTGACTGGCCCCACTGTCAGCCCTGGTCAGGGGCCCACCCAGCAGTTTATGTGGTTTTTCGAATTAAAATAACTCCAGGAATTTCAGAAAATGTTTAAAACTTTGAAAATTCGTAGAAATTAATCCGTAAGTCGGATGAAAATGTTTTCTATATAACAAATGATCAGAAAAATCTAACGAGTCCGAATATGTCATCTGCATTCATGTTAGAATCCTCTAAGTAGGTGAACCTGTAACTTTTGGTCTGTTTCTGATAGATGAATAGTGCATGACCTCCGGTAAATAATTCCAAATAATTCCTATGTCGTCTAAAATTGTTTAGAGATGCATTAGGTCAACCATGCATATCATATTGCCATGTCATGCTTTGTGATTGCATTTGTATACCTTGTATTTATTTGTTTCCTCCCCCTCTTCTCTCCGGTAGACCCCGAGACCGACGTTGCCCCTGATTACGACTACACCTCCGACGTCCAGCCACTTGCCGCAGAGCTTCCAGGCAAGCAAAACCCCCTTGATCATTACTATATCGCCCATTCTTTCTCTCTCGTGCTTGCATTGGATTTTGCTACTGTTGTTCGATAGCTCTTATTCTGTTGCATAGCCTGTTTTTGTAACTGCTGTTGATACCTTACCTACTATCCTAAATGCTTAGTATAGGTTGGTTAGTGATCCATCAGTGGCCCTACACCCTTGTCCGTGTTGCCCTGCTTTGCTACCGGATGTTTCGATCAAAGTGATCGATGTGCAGAGACCGACACAACACCGCACACCCCCTTAGTTGTAGGACTCTGAGAGCTACTATCGAGTGCCGAGGGTGATACCTCCTACCTCACTCCTGATGATATCTCTGTAGCGTAGCTAGTCGGTTGTGGGTTACCGAGGGTAATTCCTCTTTCACCACCTCCGATGATGCCTCTGTCATGCAACCCCTCAAGTGTGAACCATCGAGGGTGATTCCTCCAAGTTCACCGTGACGGATACATCGAGTGGGAATCCATCGAGGGTGATTCCTCGGATTTTCCCCTCGATGTTATGGACACACGGATACCTTGTATTTACCTCAGTCCCAGGTTGAAGTCGGGTCGACCACGAGGGGTACCCGCGAGAGTTGTAAAGTCGGGTTCACCATGAGGGTACCCGCGAGATAATTACGCGGCACAGCCGGGCAGGCAGACCGCCCCAGGAGAGGGATGGGCCTCGCCCTTGCCGTAAGTCCACGAGACGGGGCGATAGGAGCACTAATCGTCACCGCGAGCTCCCAATACACTAACGGTTTGGATATGTGATCTGAGTAGGCCTCGGGCCTTTTCGCACTAACCACCACGCGGGATAGCACTCGGCGTCGTACGCTTCTCCCGACAGCTCTGTCAGACGTCCAGTTCAGCATTGTGGCACGGTCGGATCACGCCATCCAGGAGAGAGGTGGCGCTGGTATTCACCCTGCACACAACGACCCAGAGTGCAAAGGGCGATGGGCCCAAGATCCCTGAGCACTTAGGATGTAGACCGGTGGGGACCTCTCTGCGGAGCCTAGGTAGGACTATGTCGTGTCGATCAGCCGAGGCCGGGCATGACCAGGAAAAGTGTGTCCGGCCAGAGTTAATCGAGCGTGTTGGGTAAGTTGGTGCACCCCTGTAGGGAAGTTATCTATTCGAATAGCCCTGTCCACGGTAACAGGACGCTCGGAATTGTATCCCGATCTACTACAACTGGAACTGGATACTTGTGATGCTTAATAATATGTTGGCTCTGGGATTGCTTTCTCGCAGGGTGTCGAGGAAGGATCTCTGGGCATTGCTACTATTACTTATTACTTATGTTATACTACTGATCTGCAATCTTCTAATGCTGCAAGACGCTGCAAGATGCTAGTCTTCGATAGGCTAGGCCTTCCCCTCTATTCTGGCATTTCTATAGTATAGTCCTCAGATACAGCCCCTTCCCCTTGATACCGATGCATACTTAGTATAGATCTGATGTAAGTCATGCGAGTACTTTGGATGAGTACTCACGGTTGCTTTGCTACCTATTTCCCCATTCCCGATTGCTGCGATCAGATGACGGAGTCCCGGAGCCAGCTGCTTCCGCCGATGACTACTACTACCCCGACGTAGCCTACTACTACGTGGAGACCAACGACCAGGAGTAGTTCGGAGGCTCCCAGGCAGGAGGCATGCGCCTTTTCGATCTAGATGTCGTTGTTTTGCTCAGCCTTCTTAAGGCAAACTTGTCTAATTGTGTCTGTACTCAGATACTGATGCTTCCGCTGACTCTTGTATAACTCGAGCTTATGTATTCGAGCCCTCGAGGCCCCTGGCTTGTAATATAAAGCTTGTATTATTTTATTTTGGGTCTAGAGTTGTGTTGTGATATCTTCCCGTGAGTCCCTGGGCTTGATCGTGCGCATTTGCGTGTATGATTAGTGCACGATTGAGTCGGGGGCGTCACAAGCTGGTATCAGAGCCGACTGCCTGTAGGAAGCCCCTTTCCAACTCCTTGGTCGAAGTTGAGTCTAGTCTTGAAAACTGTTTTACTAACATGGCTGTGTGGCTTACGGGCCCACGTCGCCAATGGATGGGATTAGGATCTTTTATTCCTCTCCTTTACTCTGGGATTCTGATCTCTCTTCTTTTCGGGTTAAAGATTTTGCTAACTCTAACTCTAGGTTCTCGTGATCACATCCACCCGGAGATTTGAATTAACCCTTCTTCGAGTTTAGGGCCAGGTTCTGCTTCATAGTGTTCACGGACCGCAGGATCCTTTTATCAAGGGCACCCTGTGTTGTCACTTGCAGATTACTCGCTCCATTGGTTTTCTCCGACGTTGATCTGGCCTTTGCTATGTCTCGTTGTTGTATCACTCCACCGCGTGCCTGCGTGCCCCCTAGTTTGTCTAGTTGTGTGTGTTTCCGAACTCATGCTGCCCATTTGTATCCAACTCCGTGCATGGATTTGTATGTCTTTAATGACTACTAATATGTATCTAATGCACTTCTTGTTCATTGCTCATGTTACATCATGGATGACCCCATTCATTTGTAGTTGTTCTTGCTAAACTACCCCCTATTATTTTAAGCAGGATGGTTAGGTCCAATGCCCGTGGTCGTGGCCGTGGTGCCAGTGCTCCACCACCGCCAGATTACATGGCCGCTATGATGTAGCAGTTTGAGATGAATCGTCAGTTTATGACTGGGTAATGGCCCAGTTTCCAAACCAGAATGCTCATCAACAACCTGCCCCAATAACACTGCAAGAATTCGTGTGCCTCAACCCGACCACCTTCCGTAACTCGACTGATCCAATGGATGCTAATGATTGGCTCCGTGACATTGCTTTTCAGATGGAGTAGGCTAATGTTGCCCCTGAGAGTTACGTCACTGTAACATCCCCATGTAATTGCCAGTGATCACCTTTTGAAAATGCCAAGTCAGCATGATTAACTAGTCTTGATCATCATTGCATCATATCTCATTTCAAATTCCAAATCAAATTGCAATTCAAATTTAAAGTGAAAATAAAAGCTGCCCCAATTTGGAAGTGAAAATGTTAATTAAATAGAAAATAATCCATAACTAATTATGTTAAGAAAAACAACATCACCTAAATTACCTAGAAGAGTCTAACATCCTAAAACAGTACTATTCCAGCACTTTTAAATGCCAAATCATTTATGAGTAATTCAAATGAAATCATTTATTCACCCAACCAATTTATGGCAGTACTAGATATTGCCTAATATTTGATTTGATCCATCACATATTTTAGAAAAGTCAATTGGTGGCCTAACCATTTGCAAAACAGTGGCAAATTTGCAAGACAGAAAATGAAAATGAATGGGATAAGCAACCACTGTGCGTTTGGGCCTTCTGACTACAGTGCAAGGCCCAGCCCAGCCCAGCACCTCCCCTAATCTTTCGCTCTCTCTCTCCCCAGTGTCGACTGCGCGCGCCGACACGCCGCCGATGCCGCACGCGTCGGGCATCCGGCGAGCCGCGGAGGTGGATAAGTACCACCTCGGCCCCCTCGAACCCTAGACCCCCGCATTCCTCTTCCCCTCGCTCGCTTGCCTCTCCCTGCGCACACCCGATCACTGCCGTCGCCGCCGCTCGCCACCACCACGGCCACCGAGCACCCCACGCTGCACGGAGACGCCCAGGAGGACCACCGTCATCGTCTACGTCGGCTCCGCCCTTCGGATTGATCCGGGGAGCACCACGTCGCCGGATCGAGCCGATCCCCTCCCGTGATGTCGCCGGCGTTCGTCGACGTTCTCGACGCCATCTGCTGCTCCCGGCCACCAGCGAGCCTCCGTGTGCTCACCCGGTGAGCACCGCTCGTCTTCCCCCCCTCTCTCTACTCTCACACGCGTCCTCTAGGCCTGCCGCCATTTTTGCCGAAGCTCGCCGCCGTTGGCCGCGCCGCCGCCGCAGCCACTGCACGCTAAGCTCGCGCCTGTGCCGCGCGTCGAACTCCCCGAGCTCCTAGCTAGCCAACGCCACTTCCAGCACATCTTGCCGTGCCCTGTACGCTCGGACTCGAGCTCGCCCGAGGCCGCCGCCCGACCGCGCCCGAGCTCCTGTCGAGCTCGCGGTCGCCGCGCCCCTGCTCGCGCCCTCTATGCCCCCCTGGACATGCTCACCACGCGCGCGCCCGCGCCCAACTTCCCCTGGCCTCGCCCCGGCCAGCCGCTGGCCCGCCGTGCCTGCGAGCTGCTGCCTGCTGCATCCGCTCGCTGCCGCGCGCGCCTGCTGCCTTGGCCGCCCGCGTCCCTTCGCCTCGCTGTGCCTGCTGCGCCACGCACCGCACCGCCGCCGCCCGCTGCTGCGCTGCTTCTGCCTGCTGCCGCTAGCTGCTCATGCTGCTGCGTTGCTCGCTGCCTGCTGCTACAGTAACATTTAGTTACTGTAGCAGTAGCTAGCTTTGCTGCTACTGCGTTGACTACCTCTTTTGACAGCAACAAAACAGCGACAAGACGAGTCCTAACATGAGTAAAAATTATATGAACAGAAAGTAGACGTAACAAGCTTCATTTTGTTTCATTGGGCCAGTTTCAGATAATGCGTGGATTAATTCCTACGAAAATCACAAAATGATAAGTTCTGTTAAGTGCGAAACAGAAAAACAGCTTTATTTTCATAGCTACTTTAGAGCTGCTAATGATCAAGCTAATGAACTCTAATACGGATAAAAGTGATACTAACATGTAGATCGCAGAAAAATGCTCACAATTGATATAAGGCACAAAATCATAGGATATACAGAACAATAGCAATAGCCTCCGGAAAAAAGGTAAGTGGTGTATAAAACTGAGGGCTTCTCAGACTTAGCAGAATTTTGGAGATTTTCAGAAAACTTAAGAAATTCGTAAAAATTCATCCGTAGCTCGGATGAAAAAACTTTATACATCAAAGTTGATCAGAAAGACGAGACGAATCCGATGGTGCCCTCTGTGAGACTGTCACATGCCCCTAGCATAGCAAACGTGGAACCGTCCCCTCTCTTTCATCTCACCGAAAAATGCCAAGCGTTGGGAAAACATTCCCGGATGTTTTCCCTCTTCGTCTGTATCACCTAGTACTGTGTTAAGTCACACCTAGCATCGCTTATTGCCATGTCATGCATCTCTGTTGCATTTGTTGCCGTGTATTCATTGTTTCCTCCCCCTCTTCTCTCTGGTAGACTCCGAGGCCACTGACGATCCGAGGATCGTCTACACCGTTGAAGATTCCTTTTTGTCTGCCGAGCAACCAGGCAAGCAACCCCCCCTTGACGCATGCCTATATCACCTATTCTCTCTCCCTCCTGCTTGCATTAGAAATTATTGCTGTTACTGCTTATCCTATTTCTGATGCATAGCCTGTTTTTGTAACTGCTATTGATACTTGCCTTTTATCCAAAACTGTTTAGTATAGGATGGATGGAAAACCATCTGAGACCCCTCATCCTTGTCCCAGTTGCCCCGCTTGGTTACCAGTGACCCGTTCGATGGGATCGACAGGCTGAGACCTGCATATCACCGCACACCCCCTAAGTTGCTCGACTCTGCAGAGCTACCATCGAGTGACGAGGGTGGTACCTCTTATCTCACTCCGTATGTTACCTCTGTAGTATAGTTAGTCGGTTGTGGTTTCCGAGGGTGATTCCTCTTTCACCACCTCCGATGAAGCTTCTGTCGTGCAACTCCACAAGTGTGAACCCCTCGAGGGTGATTCCTCCGAATTCACCTTGATGGATACATCGAGTAGGATTCCATCGAGGGTGATACCTCGGATTCCCCCTTGATGTTATGGACACACGGATACTTGGACTTTACTGCTGTTACTGGATAAAGTCGGGTCGACCCTGAGGGGTACCCGCGCGAGCCTATGTGGCGAGTGATGTGGAGTCGGGTTGACCTAGAGGGTACCCGTGAGATAATTACGAGGCGCGGTCGGGCATTCTTAGCCCTTGCAGCAAGTCCTCGAGACGGGGCGACGGGGTCACATGATCGTGAGTCTCTGCTCGTTACCGCGTGCTCCCAATACACTAACGATTTGGATATTTGATCCGAGTAGGCCTCTGGCCTTTTCGCACTAACCATCACGCGGGAAAAGTTATGGGCACTCTGCGTCGTACGTTTCTTCCGAAAGCTCTGTCAGACGTCCAGTTCAGCATAGTGGCCGGGTAGGATCGTGCCGATGGCGCTGGTATCCACCCTGCTCACAATGACCCGGACTGCTAGGGGGTGAGCGACCGAACTACCCCCTCGCGCTTAGGATATAGACCGACGGGGACCTCTCTGCTGAGCCTAGGTAGGACTACGGCGTGTCGTTTTAGCCGAGGCCGGGCAGGACCCAGAAAAGTGTGTCCGGCCGGAGTTAATCGAGCGTGGTGGGTAAGTTGGTGCACCCCTGCAAGGAAGAATAAATCTATTCGAATAGCCGGATCCTCGGTAACGGACGCTCGGAGTTGTATCCCGATCGATACAACTAGAACTGGATACTTGAGATGAGATATGGATATGATGGCTCCGGGATTGCTTTCTCGCAGGGAGTCGAGAAAGGATCTCTGGGCGATAAGGTTACAACTTACTTATTACTTATAATATGCTATTCTGTACTCTTCTACATGCTACAAGACCGCTGAATATGCTAGTCTTCGATAGGACTAGGCCTTCTCTCTATTCTGTCATTTCTGCAGTCCAGTCCACATATACAGCCTTCCTTTGAAAATGTTGCATACATAGAATAGAACTGATGTAAGTCTTGCTGAGTACTTTGGATGAGTACTCACGGTTGCTTTGCTTCCCCTTTTTCCCCATACCCGAATGCTGTGACCAGACGACGGAGCCCCGGAGCCAGCTGCCCCCGTCGACGACTACTACTACCAGCCCGAGGGTGGTTACTACTACGAGTTGGCCAACGACCAGGAGTAGGATCGGAGGGTCGCAGGCAGGAGGCCTGCGCCTTTTCGATCGTAGTCTTTGTTTTGCCCCGCCTTTCTAAGGCCTATTGGTTTTTCCTTTTATATCTGTACTCAGATATCTGTTGCTTCCGCTAACGCTTGTAAGGAAGCTTATGTATTCGAGCCCTCGAGGCCCCTGGCTTGTAATATAAAGCTTGTATGACTTAAATTTGTGTCTAGAGTTGTGTTGTGATATCTTCAAGTGAGTCCTTAGGCTTGATCGTGTGCATTTGCGTGTATGATTAGTGCACGATTGAGCCGGGGGCGTCACAGTCACCTTCGCGACGTATCACCTGAGGGGCCCAGCTGCTCAATGGTGGGAAAGCCACAGGCGTATACTGCCTGCTGGAACAACCACCACATGGATAGAATTTCAGACAGCCTTCCGTGCACGCCACATTCCTCAAGGTTTGATGGACTAGAAGAAGAAGGAATTTCGCAAACTCACCCAGGGAAAAATGACTGTGGATGAATATCAGAGGAAGTTTCTCGACTTATCCCGCTATGCTGAGGATGACGTCTGCACTAACGCCCGCAAGCAGGAGAAATTTCGTGAAGGACCGCGTCCTGATATAAAGCTCGCACTTGTTGTCCATGATTGCGCGGACTTTGCGACGCTCGTCAGCCAAGCTTTCCGAGCTGAAACTGGTCTGACTGACTACCAGGAGTCGCTCAAGAGTACTCGAGATGTTGGCCCATCCTCGGGTCAGCCTGCTCAGAAACATCAAGGCTGGATCCCGCACAATGTTTATCGCCGACCTGCTCCAACACCAAGGCCGTCTTATGTTGCACCTCGTCTGCCTCCGCCGCCAAGACAGCTAACGATTCAGGCTTGACAGCCCAATGCTATGGCTCCTCCCCATAATGATGGTTTATGCAGTAGGTGTGGACAGCGAGGACATCATGCTATCAACTATCGCCCGGATCAGCCTCAGGATGCACCACATCCTCCTGTTGGTCGTAAGAAGAGCAGTCGAAACCATCATTGCAGAAGTTGTAACGCCAGGCCGTCTGCTATGAGTCGTGGTCAAGTCACCCATGTCAAGATTGAAGAAGCTCATGAGGCCCCAAAAATTGTGATGGGTACCCTTTGCGTTAATTCAGTGCCAGCGTCTGTTCTCTTTGATTCAGGAGCATGACATGCCTTTGTGTCCCAACAATTTGCTCAGTTACATGAGTTAGACATGGAAAAATTACCCACTCCTTTAGCGGTTCAATCCCCGAGATCCAAGTGGCAAACCACAATGGTAAGCCCTCACAACCAAATTGAGATTGGAGGTCTACTTTTTTCGGCTTCTCTCATTGTGCTCGGACCTTCCAACATAGACATCATTCTTGGCATGGATTGGTTGACAGGCCATAATGCTTTGATCGACTGTGCCGCCAAGACGGTCCAGCTCACACACCCTTCTGGCCAGATGGTCAACTACTCAGCCCAGATAATCAAAAATGTCGAGAGCCAGATATATGCACTGAATGCGTTGAATGCTTCACATCTTGAAGGAATAGAGAACATTCCAGTCGTTCGTGAATTCCAAGATGTCTTTCTAGAAGAACTTCCAGGAATACCCCCTGCTAGAGCTGTCGAATTTGTCATCGAGTTAAAACCAGGCACCACTCCTATTGCGAAGCGACCCTACAAGATGCCGCCGCATGAACTCCTTGAACTTAAGGAGGAAATTGACAAATCACTTCGCAAGGGTTTCATTCGTCCCAGTTCCTCTGCTTGGGGAGCACCTTCTCTCTTTGTCAAGAAGAAAGATGGTACGAATCGGTTGGTCCAAGATTACCGACCTATCAACCAGGCAACAATTCAGAACAAGTATCCGCTTCCCAGAATCAATGATCTGTATGATCAACTTGCTGGTTCCTCAGTTTTCTCTAAACTCGACTTGAGGTTGTGTTACCTTCAGATCCGAGTTCGTGAAGAGGACATTCCGAAGACAGCCTTCGTTACTCGTTGTGGTTCCTACGAGTACACTGTCATGTCCTTCGGCTTAACCAACGCTCCAGCAGCGTTCTCCCACCTGATGAATTATATCTTCATGGATTACCTCAACAAGTTCGTCGTGGTTTATCTGGATGATATCCTAGTATATTCCAAGAATAAGGAAGAACATGCTGAACATCTTCGTCTTGCACTGGAAAAGCTTCGAGAGCATCAGCTATATGCCAAATATTCCAAGTATGAATTCTGGTTATCCGAAGTGACCTACCTTGGTCATGTGATTTCCAAGGATGGTATTGCTGTCAACCCAGAGCGAGTTTAGGCTATTCTTGATTGGACTCCCCCGAAGAATGTCAAGCAAGTGAGAAGTTTTCTTGGACTCTAAAGCTATTGCCGCCGTTTTGTCGAGAACTTTTCCAAGATTGCCAAGCCTCTGACTAATCTACTTCACAAAGGCGTTAAGTTTGAGCGGACAGAAAAATGCCAGGAAAGTTTCCAGACACTCAAGGACAAGCTAACATCTGCACCAGTGCTTGCTCCTCTGGATTCTCGCAAGGAATTCGCCATCTATTGCGACGCATCTCGTCAAGGATTAGGGCTGTGTCCTAATGCAAGAGCGCAAAGTGATTGCTTATGCCTCACGACAGCTGCGTCCTCATGAAGAGAACTACCCAGTTCATGATCTTGAACTTGCTGCAGTTATTTATGCATTGAAGTTGTGGCGACATTACCGCCTCGGTAATCATTGAGAGATCTACACTGATCATCAAAGTCTGAAATATCTGTTTACTCAGCCAGACTTGAATCTCCGTCAACAAAGATGGATGGAGACAATTACAGACTATGACTGCGGTATTACATATACCCCTGGTAAGGCTAATGTTATGGCCGATGCTTTGAGCCGCAAGTCTTATTGCAACAACCTTATGGTTCAGCAAGCTCAACCCCTTCTTTACGAAGAACTTCGCAAGTTGAACATCCGCATTGTTCCACAGGGTTCTCTTGACACCCGTATTCTGGAACCAACTCTGGAGAAAGCTATTAAGTCTGCGCAAGCAAAAGTCGCTGAAGTTGATTAGATGAAAAGGAATCTTTCCTTTGAAAAGGCCAGAGATTTCTCGTTTGCTGAAGATGGAACCTTGTACTTCAGAAATCGCCTTGTGGTACCCCGGTTCGAACTTATGACAGACAAAGTTATGAAGGAGGCAGATGATACACCGCTGTCCATTCATCCGGGTAACACCAAGATGTATCAAGACCTTCGTCAGAGGTACTGGTGGTCTAACATGAAGCAAGATATTACTCTATACGTTGCTGAGTGTGACGTTTGCCATCGCGTCAAAGCAGAATATCAAAAGCCTGCTGGACTCCTGCAACCGCTTCCTATCCCTATATGGAAATGGGACAAGGTTCAAATGGATCTCATCACTGGCCTTCCCAAATCACAAAAGGGTCACGATGCTATTCTTGTCGTCGTCGACCAATTCTCCAAAGTTGCACATTTTCTGCCAGTCAAAGAGACGATCACTGCTAGTCAGTTAGCAGACTTGTATATCTCCAGAATTGTGACACTCCATGGTATTCCGAAGGAGACCAGTTCAGACCGTGGCAGCCTCTTCACCTCAAAGTTCTGGGAAAGTTTCCAAGAAGCTATGTGAACTCATTTAACATGGAGCACAGCTTATCACCCCCAGTCCCAAGGTAAAGTTGAACGAGTTAACCAAGTGCTTGAAGATATGCTACGTGCTTGTGTCATCTCATTTGGCAAGAAGTGGGAAGAATCTCTCCCGTATGCTAAATTCTCATACAACAACAGCTATCAAGCTAGGTTGAAGATGGCACCCTTCGAAGTACTATATGGACGTAAGTGTCGAACCCCTCTGAATTGGTCAGAAACTGGGGAACGACCGTTCATTGGTCCGGATATTATCCAACAAGCTGAAGAGCAAGTCCGTATTGTTCGGGAAAATCTCAAGGCGGCCCAGTCTTGCCAGAAGAGCAATTATGATCGTAAACATTGGGGATCGATCTATCAACCTGGTGAACAAGCTTACCTGTGTGTCACTCCTATGAAGGGCACTCATCGCTTTGGAATCAAGGCCAAGTTAGTTCCTCGCTACATTGGGCCCTTCCGCATTCTCGCCAAACGTGGATATGTGGCTTATAAATTGGAATTGCCACCGCAGTTTTCTCACATCCACGATGTCTTCCATGTATCGCAACTTCGTCGTTGCTTCTAGGATCCACACCGTGCAGGGGATCATGAGATGCTCGAATTGCAAGATGATCTTTCTTATAAAGAACATCCGATCTGCATTTTGGATCAAGCTGAATGTCGGACCCGTCAAAAGGCAACCAAGTTTCTTAAAGTGCAGTGGTCGAATCACACTAAAGATGAAGCCACTTTGGAACGTGAGGATCGCCTTCATGAAGAATACCCCGATCTTTTCCCTTCTACCTCCTGAATTCTCGGGACGAGAATTTCTTTTAGAGGAGGAGAATTGTAATACCCTAGTGTAATGAACTACAACGATCCTTAATGATTATGCTAAGTCACCTTGATTTGCAATGCTTGATCACTATGGATTCATATCTCATTTCAAATTCCACCACTAAATTCAATTCAAATTGCAAGTGAATTTGAAGTTGCATAAATTTGGTTGCAAAATAGTCCATCATTTAGCAAATATTCCCTAACTAATATATGTTAAGGAAAACAACATCACTCTTAAGCTAAAACGGGCTATAGCAATTAAAACAGTGATAAAACAACATATTTAAATGCTTTTCCACTTGTGAAAAATCAAAAGAATTCAAAAGCCTCCCAAACTTTTTGTGGCAGTGCAGATAAATGCAATGCTATTTATGACTAAAGCTCCACATTTTTGCAAAGTCATTTGATGGCATTTTAAAATGCAAATACTGACTGAAGTATTTAGCAGAGAAAAAGGGAAAAGAAAAATGCCTAAACACTACTGTGCCAGTGGGCTTTAGGTCAACAGTGGTCGGCCTAGCCCACCTCCAGCCTCCCCTACTTGCTCCCTCCCCCGTGTCGCCATGGCCGTGGCCAAAGCGCGCCGGCTTCGGCCGCTGGCCGCCACGGCGATGGGGCAGGTGGGCCGAGGGGATAAGGTCGTTCCCCTCGAGCTTCTGGGCGCCTCCAGCCACCCTCCTCCCCTCTCCATCGCTCGCTCTCTCCTCTCCACCATCTCCCGAGCGCAACCCTCGCAGCCTCGCCGTCGTCACCGCACACAGGAGCGTTCCCGAGCTTCGAGACAGTGTCCAGGAGCCTCGTCGTCCTCGTCTCCTTCGTCCCCGCCTCTGGGTCAAGGCCGGGAAGCCCCTGCGACATCGCCCGCATCCTTCGTCTCCACCACTGCCGCTGCATCGCGCCGCCATTGCCGACGCCTCTGGACCACCCCGCGCCACCCAAGCTTGCCGGCAACCCCCGTTGTGACCCGCTTTTCCTTCTCCCCTACTTTACCCCCTCCCTTAGAGCTCCGTAGCCGTCCAGCCGTCGAGCACCGCCAATGCCGTCGCCCGGCCACCGTCGTTGCCAGCGATTCCGGCCACCCCAGCTCCAGCTTGTTGCACCACTGGATGTGCACAAGCGTCTGCGTTCAAACGCCCTCTTCCGCACGTCAAACCGTCGCCGGACGGCGAATCCCGCAGCCTCCGCCGCATCCTGTTGCTGCCGGCGGCTTGACGTCGATGTTGCTGTCGTGGCACGTCATTAGCCACTAACCGCCACAGTAATCCTCGCTGACAGTGGGCCCCTGGCCGCTAACTAATGTAGTTAGGTTTTAAATTAAAACAGGTTTATTTAACTGAGTCACTGACACGCGGGTCCCACATGACCCGCTGACTAGTCAAACGTGGACCAGTCAACTACTGACTAGGCAGTTGACTGGCCCCATTGTCAGCCCTGGTGCACCAGTGGGTGCACTGCACCGGGTGCACCCAGAAGTTTATGTGGTTTTTCGAATTAAAATAACTCTAGGAATTTCAGAAAATGTTTAAAACTTTGAAAATTCGTAGAAATTAAACCGTAAGTCGGATGAAAATGTTTTCTATATGAAAAATGATCAGAAAAATCTAACAAATCCAAATATGTCATCCACATTCATGTTAGAATCCTCTAAGTAGGTGAACTTATAAATTTTGGCCTGTTTCTGATAGATGAATAGTGCATGACCTCCGGTAAATAATTCCAAATAATTTCTAAGTCGTCTAAATTTGTTTAGGGATGCATTAGGTCAACCATGCATATCATATTGCCATCATGCTTTGTTATTGCATTTGTATGCCTTGTATTTATTTGTTTACTCCCCCTCTTCTCTCCGGTAGACCACGAGACCGACGTTGCCCCTGAATACGACTACACCTCCGACGTCCAGCCACTTGCCTCAGAGCTTCCAGGCAAGCAAAACCCCCTTGATCATTCCTATATCGCCCATTCTTTCTCTCTCGTGCTTGCATTAGATTTTGATACTGTTGTTCGATAGCTCTTATTCTGAGGCAAAGCCTGTTTTTGTATCTGCTGTTGATACCTTACCTACTATCCTAAATGCTTAGTATAGGTTGGTTAGTGATCCATCAGTGGCCCTATACCCTTGTCCGTGTTGCCCTGCTTTGCTACCGGATGTTTCGATCAACGTGATCGATGTGCAGAGACCGACACAGCACCGCACCCCCCCTTAGTTGTAGGACTCTGCAGAGCTACTATCGAGTGCCGAGGGTGATACCTCCTACCTCACTCCTGATGATATCTCTGTAGCGTAGCTAGTCGGTTGTGGGTTACCGAGGGTGATTTCTCTTTCACCACCTCCGATAATGCCTCTGTCATGCAACCCCTCAACTGTGAACCAGAACATCGAGGGTGATTCCTCCAAGTTCACCTTGACGGATACATCGAGTGCGAATCCATCGAGGGTGATTCCTTGGATTTACCCCTTGATGTTATGGACATACGGATACCATGTATTTTCCTCAGTCCCAGGTTGAAGTCGGGTCGACCCCGAGGGGTACCCGCGAGAGTTGTGAAGTCGGGTTGACCGTGAGGGTACCCGCGAGATAATTACGCGGCACGGCCGGGCAGGCAGACTGCCCCAGGAGAGGGATGGGCCTGGCCCTTGCCGTAAGTCCGCGAGATGGGGCGACAGGAGCACTGATCGTCACCGCGAGCTCCCAATACACTAACGGTTTGGATATGTGATCAGAGTAGGCCTCGGGCCTTTTCGCACTAACCACCACGCGGGATAGCACTCGGCATTGTACGCTTCTCCCGAAAGCTCTGTCAGACGTCCAGTTCATCATTGTGGCACGGTCGGATCACGCCATGCAGGAGAGAGGTGGCGCTGGTATTCACCCTGCACACAACGACCCAGAGTGCAAAGGGCGATGGGCCCAAGACACCTGAGCACTTAGGATGTAGACCGGCGGGGACCTCTCTGCGGAGCCTAGGTAGGCCTATGTCGTGTCAATCAGCCGAGGCCGGGCATGACCAGGAAAAGTGTGTCCGGCCAGAGTTGATCGAGCGTGTTGGGTAAGTTGGTGCACCCCTGCAGGGAAGTTATCTATTCGAATAGCCGTGTCCACGGTAACAGGACGCTCGGAATTGTATCCCGATCTACTACAACTAGAACTGGATACTTGTGATGCTTAATACTATGTTGGCTCCGGGATTGCTTTCTCGCAGGGTGTCGAGGAAGAATCTCTGGGCATTGCTACTATTACTTATTACTTATGTTATACTACTGATCTGCACTCTTCTAATGCTGCAAGACGCTGCAAGATGCTAGTCTTCGATAGGCTAGGCCTTCCCCTCTATTCTCGCATTTCTGTAGTATAGTCCTCAGATACAGCCCCTTCCCCTTGATACCGATGCATACTTAGTATAGATCTGATGTAAGTCTTGCGAGTACTTTGGATGAGTACTCATGGTTGCTTTGCTACCTTTTCCCCCATTCCCGATTGCTGCGATCAGATGACGGAGTCCCGGAGCCAGCTGATTCTGCCGATGACTACTACTACCCCGACGTAGCCTACTACTACGTGGAGACCGACGACCAGGAGTAGTTCGGAGGCTCCCAGGAAGGAGGCCTGCGCCTTTTCGATCTAGATGTCGTTGTTTTGCTCAGCCATCTTAAGGCAAACTTGTCTAAATGTGTTTGTACTCAGATACTGATGCTTCCGCTGACTCTTGTATAACTCGAGCTTATGTATTCGAGCCCTCGAGGCCCCTGGCTTGTAATATAAAACTTGTATTATTTTATTTTGGGTCTAGAGTTGTGTTGTGATATCTTCCCGTGAGTCCCTGGGCTTGATCGTGCGCATTTGCGTGTATGATTAGTGCACGATTGAGTCGGGGGCGTCACACCCCCTCTCCCTCCACTCCCCATGCACCCCTGCCGCCGTTCATCTCCTCCACGGATATATTTCACATTCTTGTAAGAACATACCCGAATTCCAAAGTTCTCATGACAACTGATTTTAGGAAGTGGCACTTGTGTCACGTGTTTCTACAAAATCCAAAATCATTGGTGTGAAGTAGTAGTTACTGCGTCAAACATGTTTGATCCTATCAGAAGGATGTAATCTTGGAAGAGAAGAAGCTAAAGTTGATATTTCTTTTGTTTTTAAGGGTCAAAAGTCCATGTGATGCTTTACTCTAAATCATATCTCTTACATTTTCTAGAATTTTTTATTTGTTATGGGTAACTTCACTTCCCTTCTCCCCTCTAATTCAATCCTCCAACCTCCTTTATTGTCTTCTATCCTCCTTCACTCTCCTACACTCACAATTTGCGCTTTACTCCTCTTCTTCATCGCCGATTCTCCAACTCTTCTTTGTTCCATTGCCTCCTTTGCCCCCATCACCGACCTTGGCAGATCAGAAGTCGCCGTCCCCGGCGGTCGAGTCGGAGCGCCCTGATTGGAGTTCCCTTAGACTAGGGAGCACTAGTGCAGGAACCCCATATAGGATTTTAGTACTAGCAGCGTGTAGTACCAGGCACACGCGACAGCTGTTTTGCCAAAATACTAGCAGCGTTCTGGGAAAACGTACGCACCACTGACGAGCATATACTAGCAGCGCATACGATAAGTACACGCTGCCTTCAAGGTGAACACAACATGCCCACCAGCCCGAAACTATTAGCAGCGTACGAAATGTTGGAACGTGGCTAGTTCTGCAGAAACTGGCAGCGTGCGATCTTGTAGCAGGCACTAACAAAGAGGGTGGACCCCATGAGTAGACACGCGTCCGGACCCCCATATTTGGAGCGTGCGCTCCAGCGTGGACACTGCTAAAGTTGCACGTAATGGTCGCGTGTACTTATGCAACCGCGCGCTGCTAGTGCTAGCATCTATATATTACTCGTTTAAAATTCAGGAACCATTTACAAAGAGTTGTTGTGTATGAATTTTCCAATCACTTCTAAAAAAATTTGGAGCAGAAAACCCCGCTTGAAATCCTAATAAAGTGCAACTCCAAATAAATAATAATTGGTGCATAGTACATGTATACAAACTATTGTAGTCAATTAATAAAAAATGTCATAGTGTTTGAATTATCACATAAAAAATTAGGAATTTCTCAATCTAATAAAAAACACCTAAATATACAGTAAAAAACTTTAGTTTATAAAGTCGGAACACAAAACACCAATAGTTGTGCTTAAAATACTAAAATGCATAAACCCTACCAGCAGCGTGCAGGTTGCCGGCAGGCGCGGCTAGTGGCTACACTAGCAGCGTGTGCACTCGCGCATACGCTGCTAATGACATTATTTTATTAAATCCCCTTGAAATTTGAAAACAGCCCCAAATAAATCCATAATTGGATATGTAACTATAAAATGGTGAATATTACAAGCATATAAAAATTTGAAGTGAAATAAATGACAACACTACCATCTCTCTCTCAAACCAGGCACACTTCCCGAAACTATGTTCGGATCACCCGTGGAGATATACCTCTGGTTTCTAAGGAACCTATATCAAAATTTTGTGTAACACTTTGTAATTTTAACCTCAGCTTCAAGTGGTCATATATAATGACACCATACCAAGTTCCAAATTTTTTGGACTGCGTTTACATTAAAAAATAAATCAAACACCATTTACAAATAATCATGGTTTTAAATAGCGCGCTATGGCGTTTAGAAGAGGTCCTGCGCTATGGGACTTTGGCCTAAGCACATGAACAAACATTTTAAATAGCGCGCTATAGCACCGCCACTACTAGGGAAAAGGCTAGCAATAGCGAGGGGTAAATGGCTAGCAGTAGCGCGGCCCTCCGCGCTACTGCTAGCACGCTACAGCTAAAAAGTTAGTAGTAGCGCGGGTGCCACCCCACACTACTACTAAAAAAGTTAGTAGTAGCGCGGTGGTACCCGCGCTACTACTATTTCACACCCGCGCTACTACTATCCTAAATACTAGTAGTGTGCAGTTTTTCCCCACGCTACTACTAACAAATTAGGAATTAAAATAAAATAAAAATTAGATGCATTATTCATGGATGGAAATCAGAGACACGTCCAGTGCAAAATAAACTAAGGTCACAGAACCATCTTAACACTTGCACCGTTCATGGATGCAACATTGAACATCTCAACTGGAAGAGATCACGAGATTCCACTTAACATTAGACGCACACAACCATCATCGAAAGGTGGGTACCTTCCCTAGTGTTCCACCACCAACCTAAATAGACCACTTCTCTAGATGTATGTACCAAGGCTCGGAGTTCAGACGCCGGTGGACCCGAATCCCCCCCCCCCCCCCCCCCCCCCGAACGGTGGCATCGAGGTCCTCCACCTCGGCGACCTCCGGCGTCACGATCACCTGGACGATCATCTGTGCGACGCGGTCACCGGGTTTCACGGCGAAGTCCGCCTCCGAGTGGTTGAAGAGCACGACGCCCACCGGGCAGCGGTAGTCCACGTCGATCACACCTGCGCCCACGTCGGGAAAGTGAAAACTTGTTAGTACACGTCAGTGTCCAAATCCAGTAGGGTATTTTCTTTCTTTTTAGCACATGCACATGAATCAATAGTAACAGCCGGAGGCTGGTCCTTACTTGTTGCATGAGACGTGAAGAAGGCCGAGTCCCCTCCTTGTTGCATGAACGAATCCAAGGAAGACACTGCCGCGAGACGTGAAGAAGGCCGGGTCCCCTCCTTCTGTAAATAGCTCAGGTGCCTGAAGTTGTAAGGAATGTTAATACAATGAACTCAGAGTAATGCATAATAACAAGAAAAAAGAAAAAATAACCATGAATCCTAAAGAAAAAGATCATTCTATGAGTCAGGTTGACAGTTTTGAGACACAGGAAAGGATACTGTTGGTAACAATATTCATTAACAAGAACAATGGGCCGAGATTTCTCAAATGACATTTGTTTCGCCAACAATGATTAATGACGAGGCATGTAAGATTTACCTGAGCAGCATCAGCATACCCTCTGGTCCTTGCAAGAACTTGAAGGCCAAGGTTCTTAGCTTTCTCCCCACTGACTAGCACGAGTGCAGCAGCACCGTCGCTGTACATTAAAAGATAAGAATGGCACTACAGTTACACTTCCAAGTAAACATATATTGCTTTACATAACTTATATTAACCATGGAGAAAGCCTAAAATTCGAGCTACGAAATAATCTAGCTTCAGTACGCTCTTAAGATGATACATTTACTACTGAAGATATACAACATAATTTGGCTGCATGCTGCATACCAAAGGTAATCTGATCGTGTAAAAATAAAGCTACAATGCTACACTAAGAAGTATCATAATTCTGAATGAAATTGTTGAGTTTAGAGGTATTAAACAAACACACTTCGATCACAGAGATCAATATCTACTATTCAAATGCTTTACTCAAGATTGTGATATCATACTGGACTCTGGCTGCATACTAATTACTCTACAATGTTTATAGGGAGCACTAGATTGCAGGACTACCTTTGCAAGACTCTCATCCTTGTCAACAACAACTGGTGGTCTGCCTCTACTAGAAGGAATTTCAACCTGGTCAACAATAGATGTTTGAAATTGGTACCTAAGAGACAATATTTCATACAGAAGAAGAGTTTTGGGGCCCTCAAATAATGCACACACCGGAATAAGTTCCCAATCAAATGCGCCGCTGTCTCGAGCTGCTATTCCACGCTCATTGCTATGGACGGCATAAGCATCCTAGATGAAAGAACAAAGTTCGTTCAGATAACTAGAATGTGTAGTTCTAGCTGTACAAAAAGTCTGAATTTCATCAAGGATCGGTCAGAAATGCTAGCAACCTGCTCCTCCCTTGTAATCGAGTGCTGATCTGCATAGAGCTCAGCGCACATCCCCATATGGAAATCATTATACACATCCCACAGCCCATCCTTGAGCATCCCCATATGGAAAGCTATAATAATAAAGTGAAAAACAGGCGAACCTTACCGTTGCCGCGTATTTGGGGGCATTCGACACACTCTCCATGCCACCGGCGACCTCATCTTCTCTCTATTTGGTACTAACTAACTAAATAAAAAAACTGGACTTGTTCATACAAATCCCTCTTGAATTCCTTGACACAACTAGGATTTGCATCAAATATTCCTCAACTTAGCAGCAGTAGTGAGCAGTGGAAGAGGGGGAGGGAGATGGAGATGCTACCTGCCGCGGTGGGTCATCGTGGCCATGCTTGAGCTCGGGCAGGACCTCTTGGTCGCCCTAGGAGCAGACCCGTCCGGCCCCTCCTCCTCAAGCAGAGCAGGGCCAGCGGCTAGGTGCGCCCCTCCTCCTCCTCCTCGAGCAGGGCAAGGTCGGTGCCCTCTTGCCGTCATTGCCGTCTCCGCGCCATGGTGACCTGCAGCAAAGTGACGGATAGGAGGAGAAGGTGAGGTGAGGAGGAGAGGGTGGACCCGAGCAAGGATGGAGGGGAAGGGCCTACCTGGGCAACGCGGGTGACGGATCCCACAAGCTCCGTCCTCGCCATCGCCGATTGTGGTGGATTCCGGCAAGAACACGGGAGGCGCCTGAAACCCTAGCCGCAGGCAAGGGTGTAGGCCTTGAGGCACGGATCTGGACGGAGGGGAGGGAAGGGCGGAGCTTGGGGAGCTTGGGGGCGTGTTGCGCGTGGCCAGAGCTCGCCGGAACCGGCCGGCGTGGGTGGTGGCGGCGGCGAGGAGATCGTGGGGGAGAGGAGCTCGACCGAGGGGTGGGGGTGAGGTTCGCGAGAGAGAGTTTGGTGGGGTGGGAGTGGATCGGGGTGGGTGGGTGGTGCGGTAGTGGAGTGACACGCTCCGTAGTAGCATGGGGTGTCTCACCTGCGCTATAGCTATTCACTTAGTAGTAGCGCAGGTTCTATAACCCGCGCTACTACTATAGCCTGTTCGCGGGAGATATTTACTAACAGCGCGTTTTTTTCGCCATGCGCTACCAGTAATATTTACTAGTAGCGAGGGGTCAATATAGCGCGCTACTAGTAATTAGCAGTAGCGCGGGTCAATATAGCGTGCTACTAGTAAGCGATTACCTATAAACTTTTCCCTAGTAGTGCGCTATAGCGTTTAGAAGAGGTCCACCGCTAAAAGGCATAGGGCGCTATTTAAAACTATGCAAATAATTGATCTGTTTGAATTGGCCCATGAAAATGTTTTAATTTTTCAGTTATTTTCGTTAAAACACCAAAGAGTACAGTTAAAACCTTGTATAGCAACAAATTGGAAAACAAAACAAACTTATATTAGCCCAAAACCACTAAAATCTTAGTATGTCATTAGCAGCATTCCCCTGTTGTTCGCTCGCTGCCAGATGGCCTACGTTAGCAGCGTGCAACTTATGTGCACCCGTCTGGAGCAGTGGCATACAAACCGTCACGGACATTAGCAGCATGCAATTTAGTCGCACGCGGCTAGTGGATTGGCATACAAACCGTCACGCCCGCGCGGGCTTAATTAACTCGCGCTCCCGCTCACTCTGTTCTTTCTCTCTCCCTCCGCCAGTCTCATCGTCTGGTCGCCGGCCGCCCCTGCGCCTGAAGTTGGCCTATCGACGCCGACGCCCCTGGCGGCGTGCCACCCCGCCGGCCGTACGTACATTCGCGCGCCCCCTACCCCTGGCCGACGTCGTACGGCGCCGCTACTGCCCCGGCAGCCTCCTCTGCTCCACCGCCGGTGACCTTAATGTGGCCGGCCTCGATCGTTCATGCATATATACGTTAATTAGTTTGATTGTAATATAGTGGTGGATTAATTTATAATTAATTATTATACATGTTTAGATCAATTAATTTTAGCTTGTAATGTACCTAGCTAGTTAATTAGATTAGTTAGATCGATTATAGCTATATGTATCTAGTTAATTTTTTTTTTTGCGAGTAAAATTTTTTTAACTAGATATCTAGTTAATTAGATCAATTAATTAGTGTTATACGTATCTACTTAGACCGATTAATTAGTTATAGTATATACCTTGTTAATTAGTTTAGCACAACTTAGCTAGTGTTATAAATAGATATAGGTATCTAGTTACATCGATTAATTAGCTAGTGTTATACGTAGCTAGTTAGATCGATTAATTAGTGTTATACTATACCTTGTTAATTAGTTTATCACAAATTAGGGTTATACGTAGCTAGTTAGATTTTTTGTTGAGAGGAGTTTTTTATAAAATCTTTTGATGAGAAACAACGAGTTTGTCACGCAGCCAAGTAATTGAGATGGTATTGTGACTATACCTTTTAAATTAGTTTACAACAACTTAATTGAGTTTATCTTACATTTGAACACGCTAATTGTTGTGAACGCTGCAACAATGGATCCGGTGTGTCCCAGGTGTGGCGACTGCTGGGTTAACAGGTGCAACAGGGTGGTTCAACAGGGGCAAAGGTGGATGATGACCAATCGCTTCTCCATTGTGCTTGGAGAGGACTTCAGGTCAAAGATGGTATGTTTGTAGGAATAATTAATGGATGATTTCATAACCTGTTGGCTTCTTACACATGTATAGATGTGACTAAAAAATGTCTGATTCCCCGCTTTTTATTTTGCCAAGATCATCCCTTTCTTTGCGCCGCTTGAGGTCCTTGAGATGCGACAAGTTCCAGTCGAGCAGCCAACCATAATTAAGTCCCACCTTCAAACAGAAGAGCACTTCGACTTCACGGTTTTAATAAAGAATGAAAGCGATCAAACCTTCTTCGGTTGCCGTTGATGGCGAAGATTGACCAAGGCATACGAGCTACATGTCGGGATGAGGATCGACATGTACATCATTGGACAGCAAGATCTTCATATCGGGCTGTGTTTGCCAACTATTCCAGTGCTTTCCCGTGTAAGATTTATGAAACATACAGTTTCTTTCGAGTAAACGCTTTTTTTACTTACTGTAACGACTTTTTCTTGCTTACATATAATTTGGACAGCTTACTTCAGCTTGCCCCGGGAAACTCATAGGATAGTAGACAGAAGGCATGTCACTGCAGGAACGACTCTTACTTGGCAAGAGCTGCACATCATCGTAGAATTTGTGAACAACATTGAGGACCGTATTCTGGATGCCAATGCTGGCCCGTATGATGGGTCCTTTGTGCCATTCGTGTACATGTTAAACAAGAGCAATGTTAAGAAGAAGCCACTCCTCGTAAGATCGAATTGCATTGTATTCAATGTCAACTTATTCATGTTTTAATTAAATCAAATAGAGTGCTTATTTACTTAATATACATGTACATGTATGTTTACTAATTGTATTTTGCAACAGAAACTCTCACGACACGTGGTGCCTGAGCAAGTGCAGGTTCAGCGTAGTGGTGACATGCGAATTGTCATCTCTAACACGACTGACATGGCAACCACCTACTCGACATCGTCAGAAGATGGATGTCTCCTCGTCAATGGGTGGAAGGAGATTCATGACATGTACATTGGCGAGGAAGGTGACAAGTTGATCGCCGTGCTCCACCTAGGACATGAAGGGTTGGTCCTCTTCATGCGTACCATCTATAACTTGGAGGCTGACGAGTAGGTTTCATGATTTGGAAGTGTTGTCATTAAGTGTACATTGTTGTTGTTGAAGTGTTGTTTGGATCAGTGTTTGGAAGTGTTGTTAAGTACATTGTGGACGAGTAGGCTTCATAAGTACTTTGTTTTTGAATTGCTGGTTGGAAGTGTTGTTAAGTACATTATTTGTTAAAGCTAGCTAGTATCGCCTTTAAGTATTTGAACTATCCTATATATACAAGTGTTTGTATTTTTCAATTAATTTCATCAAAAACACCCAATTAAATGTGCACTACATATCTTTTATAGCAAGAAATTGGAACTAGCAGCGTGTGCTCCGCAGGGAGCGCTTCTAGTGGTGCACCACTAGCAGCGATAGCTACAGCTACACGCTGCTAGTTCAACTAAACTAGCAGCGCTTGCCTCTCGTCGCTCGCGGCTAGTGTAACTCAACTAGCAGCGTTTGCCCCACGGGCGCCCTGCTAGTTTCTTACCTTATATAAGTATCCCACGGGACTTGGGGAAATTTCCCCAATCTCGGGCCTCTGCTAGAACCCTAGCTAGCGCCCGTCGCCGCCGCGTCGCGCCTTCACCTGAGCCGCCGTCGCCCGAGCAGCTGTGTTGGCGCCGGCGTGTCCCAGCCCTAACCTCGCCGACGTCGCCCGGGCCGCCGCCACCGGAGCATTCACCCGAGCCGCCGTCGCCTGAGCCCCATACCTCGCCATGCAGCCACCAAAGCATTCACCCGAGCCGCCGTCGCCCGTGCCCCGTACCTCGCCGTGCTGCCGCTCGTCTTTGAGGTGAGACTCAACCCGCATCAATGCCCCTGTTTTGCTTGGTTTATAAAAAAACAAACATTATCTTCCGACATTTTGTTGTACTTTTTCCCATGAGATAAGTGAGCATGAGTAATAGATGACCAACATTGCTTCCTAGCTTTTCTTGAAGTACTATTATTGCATTTTAATTCATTTGAACCTCAACATCAATGCAGAATATAAAGACAACATGCATACCATGTGTCTTTCAACATTTTTCGATTGTATTGTAAATGAGAAACACATATTGTGATATGATTGATGACAGTGAAATGCGGAATTTTGAGAGCTCATATGTGTGCATAAGACCAGTAAGGGGTAGGTTGCCTTTGATGCTGATCTTGTATCCGCCTATAAGCGTATGAAATTAAATAGGTATGTGTTGACTCAGCAAGAGAGAAATTTACGTCAATGTGTTTAATCTCGATATAAGCTTTAGTCAAGTTTGCAATTTGCGAAGTAGTGGATCCTACCATGATTTAAACTGTCATAGTGTATGGAAGGTGCTACGAATCATTGGTGGAAGTACAAGTAGCTATACGTGGATTTCCATTTAAAGCTTTGCATATTCAAATTTTGAACTCGAATGAGACGTGCATTGCACGTGCAAGCTTACTAGTATTTCAAACTGCTAAACATACATGGTTTGATTTGCATTTGTTATGTATGGAAATTAACCTGCCATATTGGTGTGTTGACTTTCAATCCGATGGGGCTCCCTTTGTGAAAGATTGATGTTCTTGTAGGAAGGATCCCGACTATTGTCGTAGGGGTCGCTGTTGTACTTCTCCTCCTGTGAGACAGTGGTAAAGCAGGAGGGGAAGTACAACAGCGACCATCACCGATAGTCGCAATACCCGTGAGGGAGACCCACCATATACACCACCACCTGAGAGATGAGAGTTGTTGAAGGGAGCCTCGATGGACCAAAAGTCAACTCACATGGCGAATAAACGAGCCTTCTAGGTTAGAGATTATGCTCTGTTGTTTGATATGTACAGAATTATGCTTTATTCTGAAGTAAATAGATCATACAAAAGCTCCATATAATTAAGGGATTAATTACTATCAATCCAATGACAATGCAAGGTGTCCTCTATTCTATTTCTTTTGTACATGTTTGCATACTTTGCTTGCTCCCGAGTCCCAATGCGTGCTCCTTCCCGGTCTAGTATTGTTCTAGGATTGTTAAGAATCTAATTAATTAAATTGCGTCATGCTAGTACTATAATTAAAGCCCTTTGCCGATTTTCAGGACATCCGCCATCGACTCCATGCCTCCTCCTCATCGTCAGACCTCCCGTTGTCGGTGTCAAAACTGGCAGATCTCGGGTAGGGGGTCCCGAGCTGTGAGACTAGGATCGATGGTAACAAGAGACGAGGGAGACGATGTTTACCCAGGTTCAGGCCCTCTTATGGAGGTAATACCCTACGTCCTGCTTGATTATAATGATGGTATAAGGGTTACAGAGTTGATCTACCTCGAGATCGTATAGCTAAAACCCTAGATGAGTTCTCTCTTGGCCTACAACTTAAAACCCTACGGCTTATATAGACGCCGAGGGTACCTAGGGTTTACACATGGTCGGTTACACATTGAAGGGAAAAAACATGCCTATCTATTGTCGACAACTTGGAGGACACGCCATGGCTCCTTGAAACTTCCACCTTGGCGACGGGGCTCTTGATCACCCAATGCTCATCCAGTGGCCCACATAGTTCGGCCCATGAGAAACAGGTCGGCTATCCGAGGACCCCTTTTTGCAATGCATAAATGTGGTACTGGCCAAAATGTAAGAAAATGGCCATAATGTAAGAAAATGTTCTGTTAGGTACAGTTAGCATCATGTCAAAAAATTCAGTTAGGTACAGTTAGCTACTGTCAAAAAATTCAGTTAGGTTCAGTTAGCTACTGTCAAAAAATTCAGTTAGGTACAGTTGTACATTGATGAGCAAATTCAGTTGTTCTGCATTTTGTGATGTAAAAGAAGGAGGAGGACAACGAGTTGATATACTTAGATTCTAATAACTTGACATGAGTGCATTCGAATATATTCCATACTTAGATTCTGAAATGACTCATTGGCGACTTCATTACGCGGGGATAATGATTTTGCAGGTACCCCGAGAGGCCCTTGAGTTTGCCGGAATGTCGATTAACTTCCGTTCCGGCAAATTCGGGTACTCCATATGTCCTATTTTCAGCAAAGGTCATGCTGAAATTTTCCGTGAATTTTAGCATGACTTTGCTAAAAATCGGACATATGGGGTACTTGCTACTAATGCATGGGCCGGGGTATCTTAGTACTTAATTAAGTAGGATCAACTGCCCCGCCATTCTTGCTGCATTAAACCATAGGTGGCAATAGAGCCAAGTGATTAGGCCCAACTTAGAATTCTCCTTCCCAGCTTAGGTTTTAGGGTGCCTCGGTGTCGATAAGAACCTAAATGATGAAAGCTTAGGCTTTTAGGGTGCCTCGGCGTCGACAAACCCTAAATGATAAAAGCTTAGCTTTTAGGATGCCTCGGTGTCGACAAACCGTAAATGATGAGACCATGATCTTGTTCCTTGACAATAACCAACTTTTTGACCAAACTTTTTTCCTATTTAGAGCGAAACATGGCCCACAACGATGAGGCCGGCGGTTCGGGCGGCAAGCAATTCTGGGAGCTGTCCCAGGAGATGGAGGAACAACCTCACCGCTATGAGGACGCCGCGGAAGACACCGATCCTGACTACACAACCCCTAGTGGCGTCGGGGATGACACCACTGATGGTGCCGCCGAGGATGCCAGCACTGATGATGGCAGCGCACGCACAGATGGCAGCCAACCGAAGAGGCAACGGAAGGACCGGCGCCCGAACGTGCTCCGCACCGTCAAGGAGGAATTTACTCAAGTGGACTCCGACGGGCATCCAACGGAGCCCAAACAAATAGTCAAGGGGTACTCGGTTCAGCTCGGGTGCATTCTCCGGAGCACCGTCTCGATCAACACCGAGAACCTAAGGCATAAGGACCGAGGGAATTTGCGCAACCTCCTCTTCACGAAGCTGCACGAACGATACAAGTTCCCCGCTGAATTTGAAAACACACGCCTCTCAGGGAATAAAGTGAACAGTGCCGCCCTCACGAAGATGAGCACGGCCCTGTCTACTTGGAGAAGCGCGGTGAAGAGAATGATTGACAAAGGTGATAGTTATGAGAAGATCAAGGCGAAAAATCCTTCGATCAGCGAAGATGACTACGAGGAGTTCAAGATCATGTGCCAGAGCAGCGCAAGCTCCGAATCAAGTCAGTGGGGGAAAGAAATGCGGGAGTTGAACTTAGGGGAACACAAACTCGGTCCCGGCGGTTACAGAGTGGCGGAGCCTATATGGGACAAGGAGGATGCGGAGCGTGCCGAGCAAGGCCTACCGCCCCGCTTCGAGAAATACCGTGACAAGCAGACCAGGAACTATGTCAGGGCCCGGTACAAGGAGGACCCGGAAACAAAGGAGCTTACCACGGATCCGAAGACCAGGGCACTTGAGCTTGTTCTGGCGCAGGAGACTGAAAGCAGTAGCGCGGGGTCGTCTCAGAGCACCCCTTGGGACAGCACTCTAAATAGGGCGTTGAACGTAATGAAAAACAAGGATAAGCTCAGTAAGCCGTCGTCAGCTGGTCGTGTGGCCGGCAAAGGCTTGTCCACAAAATGGTCGTCATACTATAACGATGGTGGGCGAAAGGAGAGAAAGACCAGCTCGGAAAGCCAGTCGCGCGAGGTTCAAGAACTCAAGGCACAAGTGGCGCGGATTCCGGAGATTGTCCAAGAGCAAGTGCAACAACAATTGGGATCGACGCTCACCGGCATTATGCCTACCTTGATTCATGGGCTGACGACGTGGATTGCGGGCGGCCAACAGGGGCCGCCCCCGATTCCTAGCTTCACGGCCAGCAACTCGCACAACGCGCAGGCGGCGCCATTGGTGTCTCCGGCGGAGCCGGTATTGGTGTCTCCGACGCCGGCACGGGCATTGGAGCTTAATGCACCTGGGTGTACGCCGGCCGGCACCTCGGCAGCAAGCGGCCCCTCCGTCAATTGCACGCCCGCCGTTGGCGGTGCCTCGACATTAGCCGAGCTCGACGCCATCATCACGGTAACTAATTAAGCCTCTCGGCCGAGGACTTCATCTCCTTGCCTTTGACTGGGCATCCCTGACGCCCTACATGTTTTCGCAGGGCGCCGCCGACGTTCCGTGCACTCTCCTGCACTTCGTGAACAACGAGTTGGTCGATGTCGCCAAGGGCAAAATCGTTCAACCGGGCAACCCCGTGTTCCACGGTAATCCGATGCCACCCACCGTGTATAGGGTTCAACTGGTTCGGGTGCTGCCAGGCTGCGACGAGTTGTTACCTCCGATTCGACCCGCCGGGGCCGACGAAGATGATGTGATGACCCTCAGCGCCTGCCTAAGCTGGCCCCTGCTTTGGCCGAAGAGCCAGATTCGTTTGGGGGCGGGGGACACCACCCCAAAGACAACACTGCCAGTCGTGCCGGCGCCAAGCCATGGCAAGACCGCCGCAACGCTACCGCCGTCAGCTGATCCGGAGATGCATATGGCACAGGAGCCGCACGACGACGACAACGGTACGTTTTCCAACATCGATCAGTACATCAACGAGCATGGGTACGGTGACGATATATTCGAGCCTCCTACTTCTCAAGAACCCAACCCTGCAAGAGACGATCGCGATCTAGCTGGTATCGCGGAGAAACCCAATTCCAACAGGCGTCGTCTGGCGTTCAGTTCTCAGGAGACGCCTCCAGCTGCCGCCTTCACCGAGACTCAAACAGCCGATGTGCGAAATATTATCAGCCCAAACACACTCAAGAAGGTGGTCTCTGAGGAGAACGCGATCCCAGTACAGGAGAAGAAGCAGAAGAAGGGACGGAAAAGAAAATCTAACAAGGGTGCGAGCCAGCCGGCACCGAGTACGATCCGTGCTCAGGACGGGCCACCGATACCTAAGGATATCGAGAGGAGGGTGCATGTGGCGGGTAGGCCGATGCTACCGGGTAATATGCTCAAAGCTGCAACCGGTTCTATGCGCAGTCTTCATGACTGTGTTCTTTATATGGAGAAGCGGCATCTCTCCGAGAAAGATGTGGCATACCCGGTTTTCGTGGCCAAGGTGCCAGAGGGCAGGGGCTTTGTTGATAGCACCATCGGGCGTATGATCATCCTGCGGTTTGATGACATCTTCGCTATGTTTAACCTTTATCCGCTGCACTACACCTTCATTCGGCTCTTTTCGCTGAGTATGGAGATGCGGATCATTAGAGACCAGACCCCGGACATCGTGATAGTCGACCCCTTCTACATGCGTGCCAAGAACTTGTGCAACGCTAGGGACCGGCAAATCGAGAGTTCATACCTCGAAGGCGTCATTCTGGCGAACCCAGATAAGGATAACTTCCTCATGACTTATTTTTCCGAGTAAGTCATCAACTCACCGCCCCGTAACATATGATGGGTCTTTTTTTTTTCTAACATTCCGTGTTTTGTGCAGTGACACACATTGCACACTCATCCTCTTCAGCCCGAAACATTCCATGGCCACGTATTTTGACTCGGAGCGTGAGTCGAAGAAAGACTACACAAATATAAAGAAAGTCCTCGATGATGCTCTCCCCGGCTACGCCAAATCTGGAGGCACCTTCAAGAGGGCAATGCGTAGGTACGGCAAGCACGTGTTCACCCACGTAACGACGTTCCCCTGCGTCAAGCAGCCGACTGGCAGTCAGAAGGATGCCTACTACGCCCTCCATCACATGCGGGCGATCGTACGGAACCATAATCACCTAATGCTACCAAACAATCTCAAAGAATGGGCCGCACGCTTGTCGGAAATCCAGGACGAGGACATCAGACTAGAATTCTTTCGCATCCAGTCGGAGTTGGCCGAAATCATCTCTGAAGATGTCCTTCGTACCTCGGGGCAGTTCTACCTCAAAGAACAACCGTCCAACAGTGTTATAGAAACAATCCTAAAAATGCAGGCTGACGACTACCGCACATTCATGACCATGTCGGTAGACGGCGGCTTCATCCACGCTCCGGTCGCTGAGTCGAGTCGTCCAAAGTATTGATGGTATGTAGTTCAAATATCGATATCGATTAGTTTGGACAGTCGTTCAACTTATATTTAATCGATGCTATTTATTAGTAGGACCATGAATCGCGCTATTAATGTGTTGCTTTTCTCTTTCGATCCTTTTGTTGCATATTTATATATTGCTTATGTATTGTCTGTTGTTTGGCTTGTGCATAGAGATGCCGTCGTATGTCGTGTACAAGGGTAAGGTTCCCGGAGTCTACGACGACTGGGAGGAGTGTCGGAGACAGGTTCACCGTTTCAGCGGTAACAGTTACAAAGGGTACACCACTAGGGCGGAGGCGGAATCTAGATACGCCCGCTATCAAGCGGGAGAGAGGAGGGAGCGTTGGAGGAACCGGATGAAGACCAGTTTTCATCGCGATGATGCTCATCGTGATGACCGCATATGTGATGATAGTTTAGATGATCGATATCGACTTGTAATGTGAAGACAAACTTGCTACTCGCGGTCTCGAGACTTATTGTAATGTTTTATCTTTGTTCGGTCTTTTGAATTCGGAGACTAATATGATGAATTGTATTCAGAGACTAATCTTCTATTGTATTCGATGAATCTACTGTTGCTGTGTGGTGCTGTCTATATTCTGTCCAATAATACATTTTGTAACCTGTGCAAAAATCAAAAAAGTAAAAAAAATAAAAAACCTAATATTCATACTAATGGCGCACCACGCCACGGTGCGCCATTAGAATGCCAAAGGATACTAATGGCGCACCACCCCACGGTGCGCCATTAGAATGCCAAAGGATACTAATGGCGCACCACCCCACGGTGCGCCATTAGAATGCCAAATATACTAATGGCGCACCACCCCACGGTGCGCCATTAGTATGCCAAAGCACCTGGGTAAATATGGCCCCTGGGAGGCATACTAATGGCGCACCGTGGGATATACTAATGGCGCACCTACGGTGCGCCATAAGTATAACAGATACTAATGGCGCACCACAGGTGCGCCATTAGTAAAAAATACTAGTGGCGTGGTACTAGTGGCGCACCAGTAGTGCGCCATTAGTAGGCAAAACTGGTGCGCCACTAGTAGGCCTTTTCCTAGTAGTGTTTCGTCTGTTATGGAGCCGCCGATGATTTGATCGTCTGGTTCATTTATAGGGGGAACAACCTCGTCCGCACTGGTGGGTCTGGTGTCCATATTGTCGTCCTGCCAAACTACTGATGGCTTAAAGTGCCATTGCAGGAAAGTGTTTTTTGGGATGGGGTCGCGTTTGGCCCCCATGTGAGCCAACATATCGGCGGCCTGGTTGTTGTCTCTAGCGACATGATGAAATTCCAGCCCCTCGAACCGTGCGGATATTTTAAGGACGGCGTTTCTATATGCCGCCATCTTCGGATTTTTGGCATCGAACTCGCCGTTGATTTGAGAGATGGCCATGTTGGAGTCTCCCCGTACCTCCAGCCGCTGTATGCCCATTGAGGCTGCCATCCGAAGACCGTGCAAGAGGGCTTCGTATTCGGCTGCATTGTTGGAGTCGGCATACATGATCTGCAACATGTATCGAACGTTGTCACCTATGGGGGATGAGAGAATAACTCCAGCCCCCAGTCCGGCCAAAGTTTTGGATCCATCGAAGTACATCGTCCAATGGGAGTATGTACTATATTCCCTAGGGAGCTCGGCCTCTGTCCATTCGGCCAGAAAATCTGCCAGCACCCGAGACTTAATAGCTTGTCGTGGTTTGTAGGTAATTTCAAAAGGAAGGAGCTCAATGGCCCATTTGGCTATGCGGCCGGTGGCATCCCTGTTGTTGATTATATCGTTCACGGGTACTTCGGATGCCACCGTGACCGAACACTCTTGGAAGTAGTGTCTTAGTTTCCGTGATGCTATAAATACTGTATAGGCTATCTTCTGGTAGTGCGGGTATCTGGACTTGCATTGCGTTAGTACTTCTGACACGTAATATACCAGCCTCTGTATCCGGAATTTGTGTCCCTCCTCCTCTCGTTCGACGACGAGCACTGCGCTAACGACTTGGTTGGTGGCTGATATGTATAATAACATGGGCTCACCTACGCCTGGTGCTGTGAGTATGGGATTGCTTGCCAGGAGTGTCTTAATTTCTTCTAACGCGGCCTTTGCTTCATCGGTCCATTTGAAATTCTTGGTCCGTTTCAGCAATTTGTAGAGCGGTAAAGCCTTTTCACCGAGGCGGGAGATAAAGCGACTTAACGCCGCCACGCAACCAGCCAACCTTTGGACATGCTTTTGCTCTGTGGGAACTGCAAGTTCTGATAAGGCACGGATCTTGGCCGGATTCGCTTCTATTCCTCTATGGGAAACGATGAATCCGAGCAGTTTACCGGCGAGAACTCCGAAGACGCACTTCTCCGGATTGAGCCGTATATCGTACTCGCGTAAGCTGGCAAAGGTTTGCCTAAGGTCGTCGACCAGCTGGCTGACGTGTTTGGTTTTAATGACCACATCGTCAACGTATGTCTCGACTGTTTTGCCAACCTGTTTTTCGAGATAGGTCTGGATCATGCGCTGGTATGTAGCTCCAGCGTTCTTTTGCCCGAAAGGCATTGTGTTGAAGCAGAATGGCCCGTATGGGGTGATGAATGCGGTTGCTGCCTGGTCGGATTCCTTCATTTTGATCTGGTGGTATCCGGAGTAAGCGTCGAGGAAACACAGTGAATCGTGTTCGGTTGTGGCGTCGATGATCTGGTCTATCCGTAATAGGGGGAAAGGGTCCTTGGGGCAGGCCTTATTAAGGTCCTTGAAGTCAACACACAGCCGCCAGGATTTGTCTTTCTTTGGTACCATCACCAGATTTGCCAACCATTCGGGATGTTTAATCTCCCGAATGAATCCGGCCTCTAGCAGTTTGTTTAATCTCCCGAATGAATCCGGCCTCTAGCAATTTGGCTAATTCTTCACCCATAGCTTGTCGTTTGGGCTCGGAAAAGCGGCGCAGAGTCTGCTTGACGGGCCTGAAGCCTTCGATGATATTCAGACTGTGTTCTGCTAGCCGCCGTGGGATTCCGGGCATATCAGAAGGGTGCCAGGAGAAGATGTCACAATTTTCTCGTAAAAATGCTCGTAGTGCTTCGTCTACCGTGGAGTCCAGCTGAGCTCCGATGGACGCTGTTTTGTTGGGGTCCGTCGGGTGTACCTGGAATTTGACGATTTCATCTGCAGGTTTAAAGGACGTGGATTTGGGCCTTTTGCTGAGGATTACATCGTCCTTGTTTACCGTTGACCGGAGCATGGTCAACTCTTCTGCAGCGAAGGTCTCAGCTAGTGCCTCGAGGGCGAGCGCTACTGTTTTGTTTTCGGCTCGAAGGGCTATGTCCGGATCACTGACGATTGTGATTACTCCGTTTGGGCCTGGCATTTTGAGCTCCATATACCCGTAATGTGGTATAGCATGGAATTTTGTAAAGGCGTCACGCCCCAGCAGGGCGTGGTAGCCGCTGGGGAAGGGCACGATATGGAAGAGAAGCTCTTCTGACCGGTAGTTTTCGGGCGTGCCGAACACTACATCCAGGCTGATACGTCCTGAACAACGCGCCTCTTTCCCCGGAATGATCCCCCGGAATGTCGTGTTTCTATGCTCAATGCGAGATCGATCGAATTGCATTTTTTCCAGGGTATCTTCGTAGATCAGGTTTAAACCACTGCCGCCGTCCATTAGCACCTTGTGTAACCTGAAGCCATCGATGATGGGGTTCAGGACTAGGGCGGCCGGTGAATGACCGGGAAGAGTGGATGGTCGGTCAGTATCTCCGAAGGTAATGGGCATGTCTGCCCATGCACTTGCTGCTGCCACATGATATATCTGTTCGAGTTCTTTAAGAGCTCTTTTCCTCCTGTTTCTTGAGGGGAACATTTCGTGGATCGTCAGAACTTCGGCGGTATATTCTGATGGCGATGTGGAGCGCCTGTCCGGCGGTGGTGCCTCAAGAATGGCTTCACCGCTTTTTGCGATCTGCCTGACGACCCAGCAAGCTCTAAGGCTGTGAGTCGAAGATGTGTTCAGCAATACAGAGTGTATAGGGCAAGGTTTATCCAGTAGTCCATCAAGGACGGTACTGACCCCTGAAAGGGGCCTATTTTTCTTTTCGGCGGGTTCGAGTCTGGCCGGCCGCTTTGGAGGTATCCTCTTTTTCCGATCTCCTCTAGGGTATTCGGTAAAGGTTGGTTCCGAAAACAGCCGTTCGGCTTGCCAAGCGCTTTCCATGGCACAATATTTTTGTACCAAATCTGACAGCTCGGTGAAGTCACGAATGTGCCGACGAGCCAGGGCACTGAGAATCCCTTTGTCATGGCAGTTGCGATTAAAGGTTGCCATTATCTCTTGATCACTGAGCCCCCGTGCTTTGTTTCTAGCGAGGAGGAGTTTGGCCCAGTAATGATGAACCGACTCTCCTGATAAGTGCTTAAAGTCAAAGTCCGAAGACTTGGGCTCTGCTGCGATGCTTGAATGATCGGCTTGGGAGGTGGGTGGGAAAAGATTTGACTCCACGCCACGGCGAGAGTTCGGAATCATGGATTCCGAACTATGTGATAAACCAGGGACTGGTATTGGTCTGTTTCCGAGCGAACTCTAGAGTCTGGGTTGCAGGCGAGGTCTCGGTGATCGGAGACTGGGGTATAAACCGTTTTTAGTTCTGGTCGCTTGGGGGACGAGCCCTCAGCCGGACACTCTACGGTGGCGACAAGGTGGGTGACCGTGGGGATGTGAATCTCCCTGTCGTCGGGCTTAAGCCCGAGCCGGTCATACACCGGGATCTGGTCATCGGCCACACGCAAGGTCTCGATCCGATCAAATAGTTCGTTCAGAAACGAGGCGATGGTAGGGTGCGTGTCGCTGAAGCGAGTGGGGTCGGTATGCGGCGTCGCAGTTCCGGAGTCGCACGAAAGCGGACCCGGGTCCTGTTTAACCATGGTAGATCCGGTTGTAACGACCAGATTGGGCTGTCCAAACGGCCCAGGTATAGCGAATGTGTGTTCGGCAAGAACGGGTGTCCGGGCATTTGGCACTATGACCAGGTCCGGACTGAAAGTTGGGTCCTCGCCCGGGCAGATCCCATGGGCGGGACCGAAAGATGGATCTGAGGTTAAAGCCTCAGAGTCTTCGGGCGAGGCAGGCGAGACTACGAGCCCGGTAAGTGACAGGTCGCCCCGAGAATCTACGGAGAACTCTAGGTTTCCGAATTTGACCTCTTGATCAGGGGCGAAACTTCCGACACGGCCTAGATGGCCGGTCGGGTCGGCGTGCAGCACAATGCTGCCGAAAGCGAAGATCTGTCCAGGGACGAAAGTGTCCGTATTGCGGACCTCTTCGTTGATGACAAGGCGAGCCATCGATTCCTTTGGCGATCACAGCGGAACTCTCAATGAAAGCACCAATGTCGGTGTCAAAACCGGCAGATCTCGGGTAGGGGGTCCCGAGCTGTGAGACTAGGATCGATGGTAACAGGAGCCAAGGGAGACGATGTTTACCCAGGTTCAGGCCCTCTTATGGAGGTAATACCCTACGTCCTGCTTGATTATATTGATGGTATAAGGGTTACAGAGTTGATCTACCTCGAGATCGTATAGCTAAAACCCTAGATGAGTTCTCTCTTGGCCTACAACTTAAAACCCTCCGGCTTATATAGACGCCGAGGGTACCTAGGGTTTACACATGGTCGGTTACACATCGAAGGGAAAAAACATGCCTATCTACTGTCGACAACTTGGAGGACACGCCATGGCTCCTTGAAACTTCCACCTTGGCGACGGGGCCCTTGATCACCCAATGCTCATCCAGTGGCCCACATAGTCCGGCCCATGAGAAACAGGTCGGCTATCCGAGGACCCCTTAAACCAGGACGCCCTCACCAGTACCGCACCATCATCCTCCATTCCTCCGTGAGAGCAGCCGCGGTGGCCTCCTCAGTGGGTGGTGGCGCGGGCAGCAAGGATTTGTGACAAGGTGTTCAGCTGGTGGGAGTGCATGGAGGAGTTGAAAAAGACACATGCTCTCACATGCGAGAGCCTAGACCTAGCGGAGGGCTTCCAGCTTTGCAAAAATTGTATGAAGATTGAATTGAGGAATGCAGCAGAGGTCGTCATGTCGAAGGCCAGCGATGCAGAGTGTGCTCAGATGCCGACTCGGAGCAGACCGGAATTGCTCCTCAAATGGGCGCTACAGGAGATGAAATCACCGAATCAGGTTTTGAGAGCCCGAAGGGGATGTATGATGGGGCTAAAGCCGCCAAGAACTTCGCCACCACCACCATGGAGGACGGTGAGAATGCCCCCATCACTACCGGATTCGGCCGACGAGTAGGTTTTTCGAGAGTCGAGCTTCAAGAACATTCCTGAGTAGTATGCATGCCAGTTAAGTGTGTTGAACATGTCAATTCAAAATATGCTAGTCAATGTTACATTAGATTTTGGTAGCCCAAAAAGGTGTCATGGCAGCATAATTAGCTCTCCTATGGTGTGGGTACTATGTGGTAGTTAATTCTGTCGTTGTACATGTCGAACTATGTGGTAGAGTATGAACCAAAGCTACTAATTGCATCATCTTGGGCTACAAAATGCTGAATGGCAGCATTTTGATCCTATTTTGCTACCATGACAGCAAATTGGGAACAAAATGAAGCCAAACATAATAAATGATTTTCATTTTTTTATTCAGGAAATTGCTATCAGCAGCGTTCGGGACTCAAGAAGCGCTGGAAATTTGCTTCACATTTAGCAGCGTGCGGGAGGAAACAGACGCTACTAGTGTTTCTGAAATCAACAGCGCACTGCTCATAGTGCCCGTCACTACTGTTCTTCGGTACCAGTATTGTTTAAGTAAAGGACACGCTACTAGAGCCATACACACTAGCGGCGTCTGCTGTACACGATGCTAGTGCGGGAGTACTAGCGGCGTTCGGCACGCATGCTGCTAGTGAGAACTTACCAGCGGTGCCGTGCTTGCGGCGCGTGGTATGAACACTGCTAGTAAGAACTTTCGAATGCTGCTAATTAGGGGTTCCTGTACTAGTGGAGAGGAGAGGTAGGGTGATGTCCTGCAAGTGCACAGGGCTGGTTGAAGCACAATTTCGGGAAATATTATCCCAGTTTTTGTATCCTCCCAACGAAGAGCATAGGAGAGTGTTATGATGAGTGTTTCGGTCACACTTGAGGTGTCACTTGTCTCGAGTGAATTGACTAGTTCGGTATCTGCAAGACTTGAAATGGTTCTAATTTAAATAAAGAGTTGCTTAAGGAAAGTAGGATAACGTGATAATAAAGTACTGCAAGTGAATAACGTAAAGTAAATAATGGAGCATAATGGTGTTTCCTGCAATGGGATGGTTAGGTGTAGGAAGTTTCAGTTCATGGTAAATAGTAAAAGTGCCTTGTCCAGCGGTAGTGTGATGTTACCCTTACTATTGAATGTTCAGTAGGCGAGTCACCCTTGAATAGCCAAACTCCTCCTGCCAGGATTATTTAACTCTATTGTCCTGCCTTCCGTTACCATCAAGCAATAGTTGGCTCAGCAATTAAGATTAATAGATTGGACCAACACTTTAGGTGTTGTGGCTCCTTGTGCTCCTCTTATCGTCTTCACTCCTCATTGATACCAACACCCTGTCACATGGAGCTCATGGATTTTCTAGACAATAAGTGCTTACCCATGTAGGTCTCTGGATCAAGTTGTCTGGCGCTTATATTGGACAACAAGCATTACCCAAGCCGTGGATAATCAACCTCATAGACAATCATCAAAGTAACTACACATATATAAATAAGCGCTAGGCACAATCACATCTTACCATTCCCCTGCATCTCCCACACCCAAGGCGAACCACTCACACATAAGAGAGGGATCAGAACCAAATAAGGAGATCAGGTAAAAGGAAATCATATCAATAATATCATAATTTGCCACGACAGGATGAATGATTATCCGGATCATGATCTCTGAGTCAAGATATGAATCAAGTTTACAAACCCTAGTCTTACAAGATGAGATCTCTCTCTAATGGTGGTGTTGGTGGAATGGAGGATCTTGCTGTGGAGGAGTCCGGGATGGATCTATGTGAAGAAATTCCTTCCGGATCTCTCCTCCTCTGGTTTGGCGATTTTTTCTTCCTCCTCTGTTGCTTTCTTGTGTTGTGTGCCTTCACAAAAGTTGTCGAGGGGAAGTTGATTTTCCCACTCAACCATAACAGGCCTCCCTCACCTGGGTCGTAAAGGCCCAGGAAAGGATGACAAAAGGGGACCACGTCCAGAGCACCGACTTCCATAAACATGCTGATGGCTCCACATTTTGACATTTTCAATTGGGTATTTTGGTCGATTTTTCGAAGGATTTTTGCCGGTTCTCGCCTTTTACTAATGATAACACTTCGATAACAAAGAAATCTTGTTTCCTCACTTGTTGTGCATGTCCAAACACTTTTGGAAGGAAATAGACCAATTTCCGGATAAATGGGACAACGGGGAAGAATTTCCCTATTTGGCGGAAGTGCTTCTAGGGCACCAGGAGTGAACTCGTACCATCCACCGCCGCCTTCCTCTCATCTACACCAACAACTTTCATGAAAGGAGAGAAGGCAGAAGGGGGAGGAACATGTCACAATCGCCATCAGAACACTGGAGAAGAGATCCGGGAGAGAAAGGACTTCACTTAGAACCATTCTGGCATTCTCCGCATCACACCCCCTTCATCCATCGACATCATCACCATAGAAAGAGTAATACCAACTTGTAAGGCTAGGGTTTATAACTCTATTCATACTTTGTCAGAGATTGAGATCAAATCTATCATTCGTCCTATTGCGGTACTTTGCAATATCATGGATATGGTTTTCCTTTATTTGATCTAAGGGCCAACGCCACATGATCCGAAGACCTACATAGGTAACACATATTGTTCAGCGAATCCATGACCTCCAGGTGACAGGTGTTGGTATCTACAAGGATTGAAGACAATATGAGGATAACGGGAATCCATGACACTTAAAGCGTTGGTCCGATCTCAAGACCTTAATTGTTGAAACGACCATGCATATGACAACATTGATGCAGGACAATAGGGAAGAACAATTCCGACATGGAGGAGTTCAACTACTTGTCAGGGCAGCATTCCGGAATGAAATTCCAGAATAACCCTCATGTCATCACTAGTCCCAAGATCATTTAAAACTGGTGGACACGTCCTTGATACAGATGACCAAGCAATTACAAGGTTTAAATACAAGACCAAAAAGGTCTAAAGGTTTACAACAGGGGTTTCTAACAACGGACAGTGGAAGCAACTGAAACACCACTATCACGGAAGAGGCTCCACTCCCACAGGAACGGTTGACTGGGATCACTCCTAGCTCACATGGCTGCTATCTTGAACTCCTGGCTGACACCTCATGTCCAAAATCTGGCCAATCAACAAGCCAGGTGAGTACTTTGAATGTACTCGCAAGCCATCATAGACAAAAGATAAAATGAAAGCAGGCAGAGTGCATATACTATAAACTTTCAAGCAGATTAGCAATATTATGACATGAACGCACCACCAAGCAAGTCTGATATTAATTTAGATAGGATACAAGGTTAGTGACATGCCACTACTCATATTTTAGCGAGTTACTTTAAGTTCAAAGTTGGTGGTAATTACTACTCCGTTCCTTATGCATAGTCTAGAATCATTTTACTTGAATAGTGCTACCATATACAAATCTTAAGGGATCTCAAACTTGTGAGGAAAATCCAATTGCATCTAAATCATGGTTATAACAAACAATTCAATCAAGATCATCTACTTCATTCGATCATTCCTAGTATAATAAAAAAATCAACACAAGAATTGTATCTAGTAATTTTCAGTATACAAACAATTCATGACAATATGTTATCAAGACATGATCATAAAAGAATATTATATATGCACGGGTGATAATAATAAGAGGGTTAGTCAATTGACAATAATAAGGCATAGAACAATAAGGAGATCCCAGGAGGTAGGACCGTCCCAAGAGAATCTCTGAGAGAATGAATAAAAGAACGCCAGTCGGGTGTCTTCGCGACGCCTCAAAAGGTCTTGAAATATATAGAACCAATAAAGTGGGATTCCAGGAGATAGAACTGTCCCAAGATAATCCCATGAGAAATATAAAAGAATGCCAATTGGGTGTCTTTGCGACGCCTCAGAAGGTCTTGAAAAGAAATGCCAATCGAGTGTCTTCGCGACGCCTCGAAAAGTCTTGAAGTAAAATGCCAATCGGGTGTCTTCGCGACGCCTCAAAAGGTCTAGAAATTAAATGGAAAATAGTAAATAAAAGAGTATCCAGGAGGTAGAACCATCCCAGAAGATACTCTGACAGTATATAAAAAACAATTAGTCCACAATAATATTATAATCAATAGCAATAATGATTAGCATATCTTCTCAATATTTTTATAGTTGTTACTTCCTCCGAAGACCGACTTATAGACTGACTCCTGACCTCTCCTAACTATAGTCCTTAATCGCGGACACAGCTATTCGAATAGGTTTTACACTCTGCAGAGGTTGTACTCTTTACCCACATGTAAATGATTTCCCTAGCCATCCCAGGAGTGTTGGGGAGGAATTTCCTACTATGATCTTTGGGTTGCAAACACACCTTACCTAACACACCAGCTTTAACCTTCCGAGCCAGGAATGACCCAAAGCATCGATAAAGCAAAACATTAAGTGGGAAGGCTCCAACCTCCAATAGCATGACCAAAAAATATATATAACGTGCGCGGAACCTATTTGGGGTAAAGGGGCGCTACCCCTCTTTGGCTACATACCGGGACTTGTTCATGCTTCTAGACCAAGTGACTTGATATACCGAGGGCCATGGTACCTTTCACTTGGAGTCTCTATAGGTTTGTGTAGGGAAGGGGTTACACAACTTACAGAAACATACCCTACGTATAGGGAAATGTGGTAGCACGGCGCAAGTTTGGGAGATAATGGTAACAAGACCCAATCTATGGTCGACTCTGGAGGTTTCTATTACCTGCATATAGTTAGCACAATTATTATATCGAATCATGATCAGTATCAAATAGAGCTATAACCCTTGCATGCTCCGACTTGCATAAAGATCAAGGTATGACCACGCTCCAATGTGATCACCCTTATGCCGGTCACGCTACTACGTGACTTCTTTTGTACCTGCTCCTGCAAGTTAGTCATAACAATCACATCATCGCATAGCACAAGGAAAACATGTCAACACCACATCACATGCTTCTCTACCATCAGGACAACTAGCTCTGCAATCAACAATTATACCATGACCCTTAGTATACATGCATACCCATACCAACATAAACAAGTTCAATTTTGCTAACTAGCAATCAACCATGCAATCATCATATCAATGGTTCAAGATGCTTGCCTTGGGTACATAGAAGGGTTGGGTACACTCCACAAGGCTTGGAAAAATATTTTCCTCCTTTTTTATAAGGTAAAAAGAAAAAAGTACCTAATAAATCCAAGACAGTACATAAAAGTTCTTGGAACATTTCTCAAATAAATACTAAAATAAACTAGATGAAAAATAAAAAAATCAGTCAAAAAGGAGTTATAAATAAAAAATTATGGATGGGCGAAGTTTAGCTAAAATGTGCTCAATACTATTTTTCTAAAAACAGATTAAAAGAAAATAGTTCAACTGGATTTACGTCTTCCAGAGTAGAAAGCGTACTTTGAATCGTTATTCGGCATAAACGGAGAAAATAATAAAATTATGACAGGTGGGGCTCACCTGTCAGTTTTGAATTAGGCCAAATCTCGCGCCTAATTACAAGAGACCTTCGGCGAGCTACCGCCGGCAATTAGAGGTGTGGATCGGGATAGCGAGGGTCTGGGTCAACTCAGGGGACCCGTCCGCACCTTGGAGAGGTGGAGTTGGTCACCGGCGTGAGCTCCGGTGATGTCTGCTTCAATTCCGGTGAGGTGCGGTGGCGCTGGAAATTGATCACTCTTCCTGGCACTGAAACCTTCAAATTGAAGCTTGCGTTCGATGAGGGGTACATAGAGGAGGCTCTGGTCAAGATTTCATGAGCAGAGGTGGCGAGATGGCGATGAATTCGACCGAGGAACGGAGGCTGCTGCCTATGTCGGAGGCGAGGAAGAAGACATTTCTGAGCAAGATTGAGTGGCCAGGAAGTCGATCGGGAGGGTGAAGAGGAGGTGTGGGTGCACAGACGGGCTCGGGGTGTCTTTATATCAGCTGAGGTGACACTAGTAGAATGTCGACCAGTAGTCCCGGTCGGGAAGGGCCTTTAGTACCGGTTCCCCAGCCGATACTAAAGGGTCAGGACTAAAGGTCCAGACCTTTAGTACCGGTTGGACCACGGACCGGTACTAAAGGCCCACCACGTGGCTGCCTGCGTGGGCTGGTGGTGGAGGACCTTTAGTACCGGTTGGTGATACCAACCGGTACTAAGTGTTCTGTTTTTTTTTGTTTTCGCTTTTAATTAGGTTTTAGTTTTCCTCTCTATTTATTGTGTTTTCCATTCATTTCAAATTTATTTTACGGTGCTACATACTGTAAACATTAATTACACAAGTTGATGCATATATATATATATGTAATATAATATACAATATCTCATACACAGTATATATACAAATGGAATTACACATCCATATATATTCTGGACTTATAACTTAAGGCCCAAAACCCGGCCGGGACTAGCTAGCTAGTGCTCTGGATGAAATCTCAGTTTTCTACTACTGATTTGCTGGCATTATTGAGGCGGCGGTAAGTAATAGTGCTCTCCGTTTACATCAATGACATGTTGAAGAAGAAATGCCGCAAATTCCTCTTCAAGTGCTACAAAGCGTTGCTCGGGTGAGAGCTTCGACATCATCTGCTAAACCTGGAGTTGTCTTTCACGTGCTCCTCTGCGACGTATACGGCCTTCGGTCTGAAGGCGAATGTTCTCGCAGAGGAAGTATCCACATAAATTTGTCCCCTGCTCTTGCTTCGCGCACTTTGCAAAAAGAATATAATTCAATAAGATAATTAATAATCAAGCATGATAATGGTATTGAAACTAGAATTAAAGAGATGAGCGGACCTAGTAGTACTACTTAATTACCTGCATCTTTTTCCACTTTAGCTTCGGTTTCCATTGACGACCGTGATGGTTTTTTTCTATCATCTTTTTCCAAACACTACGCGGCAAAGAAAAAGAACGAAAGAGTTATTATAATTACTTTTGATATCAGGAAATAATGAAAGAAAGCGAGGTCGATAAAGATTGAAATTACCGTTCTATCATAAAATACAAGTCCACGTATGATTGTTCTCGTGTATCTAGTGAGTCGTACACTTGAACAAGTCCATCCGCGAGGATAATATTTAGGAGGATATAGTGGTCTCTGCGCAGACATTTATATAATAAAGCAGGCATGCATATAACTCATCAACTACACTTGACAGCGAGCTAGTAAGCAAAAATAGAATTTGTAGTATACAAGAGAGTAAACACTCACCCCATGTTGTAAGGAAATATTATAGTAGATTTGGTATTCATTAGTGCCTCTAGAAAATTTTCCAAGAGATCTTCTGTGTCCTTGGCATAATGTTTTACCACATGACCATTAACGGTATTTGGGTCGATGAACCCAATGTCATCGATTCCCTCTTGTTTCAATTCCCACATCTTCAATCTGCATAATAGCGTAGAAAAGAACATATATAGTGAGGATAAGCCAATGAACGATATCTTAGCTAGAGACTTTAATTATTAAAGATATAAATCACTTACAGACAATAGCAACTGATGAGAGTTTTGTCGATAGAGTCCATGTGGTATAACTGGAAAAGTTCTGAGAATTCAAGACATATGTCACATGCATTGACGTAATGCTCTTTCCTTACTTTGACCATGACCGCCGTCTCCCCTCGCTCTACTTCACGCAGGTACCAATCATGCAACCGTCGCATCGCAGTTGGTAGTTCCTTGTACTCCTCGGGTGTGACAAGTGGTTTTCCTTTGGCATATTGCATTGCGTACTTAGTTGCACCGTACCGGCGGAATTCCTCGGTGCCAAGGATTTGGCCAAGAGTGAGACCTGCAGCCTCTACTTCTTCGAGGTCGATTGGGTTGCCTTGCACGTCGACTGGTTGGATCGATTGCTTGCTTGGATTGGTACTCACCTTGAGCGGAGAGATCGATTGCTTGGATTGTTCTCCGAGCTGGGGAACTGTTTTCCCGGTAGTAGTACCACCTGTCGTTGATGCCGTACTTCCCGACTTCTTCCTTGGGCTGGGCCGACTTCTCTGCTCACTTGCCTTCTGAATCTGTCGCTCATAGTGTGTCGGCATACGCTCGACATATGCCGGGGGTCGATCAATAAAGTGTTCCATAAAGTGCTCTTGGACTTCCTTGGGTATTACCTCCTTTGGCGTCACGGTCTTCTTTGCAAAAAAGGCTTTCAATTGGCGATCGCATTCAATTTCGTTTTCCTCTGGTGTCATGTCGTAAGGCAGCTTCCTTTTGCCCGGAGGCTCGGGTTTCTTCTTTGCTTTCCTCCGAAGAGGACTGCTGGTGGCCTTCGTCTTTTGGGAGCCCTGCTGGCGGGACCGCTGCCGGGGTGGAGTCGGCTCACGCGGCAGAGAACGATATCCATGATATGGACTCGCGTCGTGCTCCGTCCCGAGGTTGGGAGGACTGCTGGAGAGGTGGGGAGGACTGCTGGCGAGGTGGGACGCCTCTCGAGGTGGGGAGGACTGCTGGGGAGGTGGGGAGGACTGCTGGCAAGGTGGGGAGGACTGCTGGCGAGGTTGGGAGGACTGCTGGCGCTGCGATGCCTCTGGCTGGGATCCCTCGCGCTGGACATCGATACTCGGAGGAGCCGGTGGCCTTAGCGCTGTTTGTGGAAAGACGATGCAGTCCTTACTCCATAGAATGAGACCACGGCCGGCTTCTGCCAGTGTGGACTCCCCCTCACCTCCAGGGATGTCAAGCAATAGTTCATCATATCCTGGCTCTATTGCGTCCACCGCGACACGAGCATACCCAGCTAGAACCGGATTGCAATGCCAGAGAACACCAGGTGTATTTTGTAAAGCATAGCCCGTCGCGACCCGCACGGGTATGTTCTTCATTTTCTGGATTAGCTCACAAGATGTCTTCTCGGTGATATCATCCATGGGGGTGTGACCCAGCGGTGCCCCCGTGGAACCCACGCTACTTTTCGGCAGTGTAGATGGGACGGGTTCCCCTGCCTCCTGCTGCGGAGTTTCCCTTTGCTGGGCCAGTAACTGTATCTGCCTCTGCTGCTGCTCGTACTTCTATTCCAACTTTGAAAGTCGGTCTGCTTCCACCTTCTTTTTTCTCGAACGGCTTTTATAACTGTCCTTCCATCCCGCAAACCCCTCGTACCACGGAACAACGCCCACGCCTCGTGTTCGTCCTCCGTGTTCAGCATTCCCGAGGGCGAGTGTAAGCTCGTCGTTCTCTCTATCGGGGTGAAACCGTCCTTCTTGGGCAGCTTTTATTGCTTCAATCAACTCATCTGATGCATGCTTCAGACTGGCCAGTGCAATAATCTTCCCTGTTGCTGGGTCCAACTTTCCCCCATGCGCAAAAAACCAATTCCTGCACCTCTTGGGCCACTTGAAGGTTACTGGAGTGATCCCTTCAGCAAGCATCTTATTCTCTAATGCATCCCACTTAGGAATGGCTGAGTTGTATCCACCTGTCCCTAGTTTATGGTGATACTTTTTTTTCTTCGTATTTATCTGATTCTTTGCCGACTTCTCCATAGCAGCTTCCGATGTCTTGTACTCGATAAATGCGTCATAGTGATTCCTTACCTTCTCGTATATTCCTATGAATTTGGGCGCCTTCTGGCCTCTAGCGTTGTACTCGGTCCATAATCTTTTGTTCCAAGTCTGGAACGCGTCGGCCATCTTATGGAGAGCAAACTCCTTGACTTTGTTCCTTTGGCGCTCCGAGAGAGAATCTGGTAGGATGAAATGCTCCATGAGATCTCGCCAAAGGGCATCTTTAATTCTTGTATCGACATAATTCACTCCTGGTTTTGGGTTGTTTGGTTGAATCCATTCTTGCATTGTGATCGGGACTCCATCCCTAACAACCACTCCGCATTGACGCACAAATGTCCTGGCATTGGCATCAGGGTGAGTCGGTGCGCCATTAGGTTTGAAAGCATCAAGATTGAGCTTTACGTTGCCGTCCAATATTTTGGCACCGCCTCGTACCTTTCTACTAGATTGGCTCGATCCGGAGGGCTGATAATTAAAAGAAAATAGATTTGTTAATATATATATATATATATATATATATATATATATATATATAAATCAATTAATACACATGTAATGATCACCAGAGGCTAATATGTGTATATACCTCGCCGGACATTGTTATTTGTTCCGGATTTTGGAACATAAGTTGTTCTTCCTCGGCCTCACATCCATCACCGTAATCGTTCAGATATTGTGAGCCGTCATCATCATGTGATTCACCCTGAAGGTCCGCTGGGTTTTCGGAGCAGCGTATCATGTCGAAGATGTCCTCTTCATGAGCTCTACCGGTATTGTCCATAGCTTAATAACTAATCCATAATAATATAGATAAAACAAATTAGTATTCAAATTAGCATGCATTCAAGAAGCAAAATAACTGATAGTTAATTAATAATGCATCATCGAATACATATATAGTAGTTCTTAGAAAAGATCTCATCTCATAATCTCGGATAATTGTTAATACATCGGCTAATCCATCGATCTAGCTAATACATCATAATAATACATATATAGTAGCTAATATATCGATCTAGCTAGAACCCTAGCGCCCGGCGGATATCGGGGCGGGCGGTGGACACCCAAAGAGAAGGAACCATCACAGGAACATAGCTCCAGTGAGATCCCTGAAGAATCTGCCAGGTATTGTCGGACCTGGCCTCCAAAGCTGCCATGTAGCGACGGACGTGCTCGTTCTCCTTGCTGACATGGTACTGTACCACCTCCACGGGGGACTCAAGCCTCCGAATCGTCCGTGGCCCATGCGGCCGCCACCACAGAACCTCCGGGTTGACGACGGGCTGGCTCCTCACCAAGCTGCGCCGCCCGGAAGGCAGCACCTCCCAGTACCAGCCCGGCGGAGCCCAGTCCCTGATAGGGCCCCTCGGCTCAAGCAAGTGACCTCCTCCGGCGACTCGACGACGAGGATGCGGGATCGGCATCGTCGACGTCGAGAAGAAACACTTAATTATGAAAACAAATCAAATAAAACTTAGCAAAATTAACACTTAGCATCTAACAAATTAAATAACACTTAACAAATTAAATAACACTTGGCATCTAACAAAATTAACAAAATTAACACATACCCTAATAACCTAAGAACCTAACTAACTAACTAACTAAACTAACCTAACTAACTAAACTAACTAACTAACCAACTAAATAGGGGTGCTGTGTCGTGGTCGGGGTCGGGGTGTCGGGGGTGTCGTGTCGGGGTAGGGGTGCTGTGTCGTGGTCGGGGGTGCCGTGTCAGGGGTCGGGGTGTCGGGGGTGTCGTGTCGGGGTCGGGGTGCTGTGTCGTGGTCGGGGGTGCCGTGACGGGGTGTCGGGGTGTCGTGTCGGGGTCGGGGTGTCGGGGGTGTCGTGTCGGGGTCAGGGTGCTGTGTCGTGGTCAGGGGTGCCGTGTCGGGGTGTCGTGTCGGGGTCGGGGTGTCGGGGGGTGTCGTGTCGGGGTCGGGGTGTCGGGGGTGCCGTGTCAGGGTGTCCCCTCGATCCTCGACCCTCGACAATCTAAATAAACCTAAACAAAATCTAGCGGGGGGGCCTCCTCCTCCTCTCCTTCTTGTTCTTCTTCTTCTTCTTCTTCTCCTCCTCCTCCTCTCCTCTTTTTTCTTCTTCTTCTTCTTCTTTTTTTTTTCTTCTCCTCCTCTTCTTCTTCTCCTCCTCTCCTCTTTTTTTCTTCTTCTTCTTTTTTCTTCTCCTCCTCCTCTTCTTCATTTTCTTATTCTCCTTCTTCTTCTTCTTCTTATTTTTTCTTCTTTTCCTTTTTTCTTTTTCCTTTTTTTCCTTCAAGAACACATCGGTTTTCTCGACCCACTCTATTGTCACTTGATTCCGACGGATAAAACCATTCATCATATATACAAACATCATCATATATATATTCATCATATATACAAACATCATCAAAATCATCTAAAAACATCATCAAATTCATCTAAAAACATCATCAAATTTAACTACAGAACATAAACATCATCATATATTCATCATATATACAAACATCATCAAATTCATCAAATTCATATATACAAACATCATCAAATTCATCTAAGGGGCCTCACCGACGCGGGTCCCCGACATAGCAGGACGGGGCAGCGGGGCGACGGACTGCTGGGCGGCGCGGGACCGTGGCGGGGGCCGACGGCAGGTCGGGGACGGGCCAGGACGGGGCGGCGGAGGGCGTGGCGGGGCAGGGCCGGAGCGGGGGCGGCGGTCGGCGGGTCGGGGAGGGGCTGGGGAGGAACGAGGCGGCGGAGGGCGTCACGGGGCGGGACCAGAGCGGTGGGGAGGGACTGGGGAGGGGCGGGGCTGGCCGGGGCGGCGGCGGCGAGGGGCGTGGGCGGCGGTGGTGGTGCAACGGCGGTGAGGGCGACGGCGAGGGCGCGGGGGCTAATTTCGGCAGCCTGGCGGCGCAAACTGAGCTCTCTCGGTGCGTGGCTCGGCCCGGGACTAAGGGCGTTCCTATTTATACCACGCACCCCTTTAGTACCGGTGCCTGGCTCGCACCGGTACTAAAGACCCTTTAGTACCGGTGCGAGCCACGCACCGGTACTAAAGGTCCTCCCCAAAAAATGCGCGGGGCGGTGGACCTTTAGTACCGGTGCGTGGCTAGCACCGGTACTAAAGGTTTTTTAATTCAATATTCATTATTATTTTCAGGAAAACCCCTTAACTTTAAAAAATTATAGAAAAAAATCTATGACTCCAATGGAAATAAATAATATATGAAAAAATATCAGAAAAATACGAAGAATCTGTTTATGGCATTTCCATGCTTGTTTGAACAACTTCAACTCCTGTATAAGACAATTTGATTAAATGGCATTTGAAATGTCATATCTCGAGTTTGAAAAGCAGTATAAATGAACTCTGAAAAGGTTGTAACTTGGCATGACATCATAATTTCACCCACATATCAACTTCTAAATAGTTGAGAGGGTTACGGCAAAAACTGGATGCACTTCGTGTACAAATTGGACAATCTCTTTCCAAGTATGAGGGTTTCGGACGAAAACTCGTCTATTACAAAGGGATTTCATTTTTAATAACTTATTTTAACTCCATACTTTTTGTGTGTTCAATATGCACCATTCAAAGGCACATCATAAATTTTCAACCCTTTCTGACTTCATTTGATATTTTTCATGCATTTAATGATTTATTTTGAGCTAAATGACACTGAATTTGAAAAGCAGTACAAATGAACTCTGAAACGGCTGTAACTTGGCATGACATCATAATTTCACCCACATAGCAACTTCTAAAGAGTTGAGAGGGTTACGGCAAAAACTGGATGCACTTCGTGTACAAATTGGACAATCTCTTTCGAAGTATGAGGGTTTCGGACGAAAACTCATCTATTACAAAGGGATTTCATTTTAATAACTTATTTGAACTCCATACTTTTTGTGTGTTCAATATGCACCATTCAAAGGCACATCATCAATTTTCAACCCTTTCTGACTTCATTTGATATTTTTCATGCATTTAATGATTTATTTTGAGCTAAATGACCCTGAATTTGAAAAGCAGTACAAATGAACTCTGAAAAGGCTGTAACTTGGCATGACATCATAATTTCACCCACATAGCAACTTCTAAAGAGTTCAGAGGGTTACGGCAAAAACTGGATACACTTCGTGTACAAATTGGACAATCTCTTTCGAAGTATGAGGGTTTCGGACGAAAACTCATCTATTACAAAGGGATTTCATTTTTAATAACTTATTTGAACTCCATACTTTTTGTGTGTTCAATATGCACCATTCAAAGGCACATCATCAATTTTCAACCCTTTCTGACTTCATTTCATATTTTTCATGCATTTAATGATTTATTTTGAGCTAAATGACCCTGAATTTGAAAAGCACTACAAATGGACTCTGAAAAGGCTGTATCCGACGGTGGCTCGTGAGTGCCCGCATATAAAATGCACTGTCGGACCGTATGCAGGGAATCCGAATGATTTGTATTCGGTCGATGAACTAAAGGATTTCTAGATAGATCAACAAAACACACGGTTTCCCCTGCATACAGCCCGACGGTGGCTCGTGAGTGCCCGCATATGAAATGCACCGTCGGACCGTATGCAGGGAATCCGAATGATTTGTATTCGGTCGATGAACTAAAGGATTTCTAGATAGATCAACAAAACACACGGTTTCCCCTGTATACAGCCCGACGGTGGCTCGTGAGTGCCCGCATATGAAATGCACCGTCGGACCGTATGCAGGGAATCCGAATGAGTACACACACTTAGTGTCGAACATGTCCGAGAGGTGGGTTATATATAGGGTCGTGTGCCTCTTTAGTCCCGGTTGCTAGCACGAACCGGGACTAGTTATAGTGCTGATCCAACAGCTCACAAGCGCTTGAAAGAAACACACGATCCGTGTGCTTCTTCCTGATTGGTACGACCTCGGTCCTGGGAGTGGCTAAAATTTAGTCCCACCTCGCCAAGCGAGAGGGACTCGCAACGGTTTATAAGCCCTGAGTGCAGAGACGATGAAACGAGAGGCGCAATGCTCACCTGCACGTTGCTTAGCTTCAGGCCTTGAGGAAATGGTGTAGACTGCACGGAGCTATCTGCAGTTTCTCAAGGCCTGAAGCTAAGCAACGTGTAGGTGAGCATTGCGCCTCTCCATTTTTAATAACTTATTTTAACTCCGGACATCATAATTTGGCATGACATCATAATTTCACCCACCCACATCCCTGAATTGGTTACTGTTACACTTCGTGTAGAAACTGGTTACTGTTACAAACTGTTACACTTCGTGTACAAACTGGTGGATGCACTTCATGTACAAACTGTTACAAAGATACCATGCTAGAAAATGCATGCATGTCCTTCACATAGAAAGTGATGACGGTGAAGCCGGTCACATCCCAGAGTGGGATCTCGCGGTGTAAGACTTTTTATGCGTGTTTGTCCCTTGCTTATGATTGCGCCGTAACCCTGGAGAATCTTCATCATTTAACAGGATGCTTGGGTCAGTCTTCACTCTGAAGGGAGGGATTTCATGAAACTTTTCATAATCTTCTGACATGTCTGTCTTGTCCTCCACTCCCACAATGTTTCTTTTCCCTGAAAGAACTATGTGGCGCTTTGGCTCATCGTATGATGTATTCGCTTGCTTATCTTTTTTTCTCCTCGGTTTGCTAGACATGTCCTTCACATAGAAAACCTGAGCCACATCATTGGCTAGTACGAATGAGTCGTCTGTGTATCCAAGATTGTTGAGATCCACTGCTGTCATTCCGTACTATGGGTCTGCTAGCTGTACCCCGCCTCCAGTATATTTGACCCATTTGCACCGAAACAAAGGGACCTTTAGACCAGGTCCATAGTCAAGTTCCCATATCTCCTCTATGTAACCATAATTTGTGTCTTGAAAGTTGGTTGCATCATAGCGGACACCACTGTTTTGGTTGGTGCTCTTTTTATCTTGGGCGATCGTGTAAAATGTATTCCCATTTATCTCGTACCCTTTGAAAGTTGTTACAGTCAACCTTGGTGTCTTGGCCAACCTGTGCAGTTCATCTGGAACATCGTTGTCATTGATGAGCTTTGTTTGCAACCAACCGGCAAAAGTCTCCATGTGTTTACGTTCAATCCAGGGGTCAGACTGCTCCAGGTTCTTGGACCGTACAATATCCTTGTGTTCCTCCATATATGGAGTCACCAAGGTGGAATTTTGTAGAACCGTGTAGTGTGCTTGAGTGAAAGAATGCCCGTCCATATTTATTGCTTCTTTCTTTCCTAATGTGCCTTTTCCACCCAGTCTCCCCTCATGCCGCGATTCAGGAAGACCAATCGGCTTAATGTCAGGAACAAAGTCAACACAAAACTCAATAACCTCCTCTGTTCCATATCCCTTGGCGATGCTTCCTTCTGGCCTAGCACGGTTATGAACATATTTCTTTAAGACTCCCATGAACCTCTCGAAGGGGAACATATTGTGTAGAAATACATGACCCAGAATGTTAATCTCTTCGACTAGGTGGACTAGAACGTGCGTCATAATATTGAAGAAGGATGGAGGGAACACCAACTCGAAACTGACAAGACATTGGACCAGGTCATTCTGTAACCTTGGTAGGATTTCTGGATCGATTACCTTCTGAGAAATTGCATTGAGGAATGCGCATAACTTCACAATGGCTAATCGAACATTTTCCGGTAGAAGCCCCATAAGTGCAACCGGAAGTAATTGTGTCATAATCACGTGGCAGTCATGAGACTTTAGATTTTGAAATTTTTTCTCTGCCATATTTATTATTCCCTTTATATTCGACGAGAAGCCAGACGGGACCTTGATACAGAGCAGGCATTCAAAAAATATTTCCTTCTCTTCTTTCGTAAGAGCGTAGCTGGCAGGACCTTGATACTGCTTTGGAGGCATGCCATCTTTTTCGTTAATTCTTTGCTTGTCCTCCCGTGCCTCCGGTGTATCTTTTGTCTTTCCATACACGGCCAAGAAGTCTAGCAGGTTCACACAAAGATTCTTCGTCACGTGCATCACGTCGATTGCATTGCGGACCTCTAGGGCTTTCCAATATTCAAGTTCCCAAAATATAGATTTCTTCTTCCACATGGGTGCGTGTCCATTGGCGTCATTCGGAACAGATTGTCCGCCAGGACCCTTTCCAAAGATTACCTGTAAATCCTTGACCATATCAAATATATATTCACCAGTTCGGAGGCCAGGCTTCTTTCGGTTATCTGGCTCACCTTTGAAATGGTTGCCTGCCTTTCTTAAGATATGCTTGATCGGTAGAAATCGACGATGTCCCAGGTACACATTCGTCTTATATTTATCCAAATATATACTTTCAGTATCACCTAAACAGTGCGTGCATGCATTGTATCCCTTGTTTGTATGTCCTGAAAGGTTACTAAGAGCAGGCCAATCATTGATGGTTACAAACAGCAACGCTCGTAGGTCAATTTCCTTCTGTGTGTGCGCATCCCACACACGTACACCTGGTTTTTTCCACAACTGTAGAAGTTCATCAACTAGTGGCCTTAGGTATACATCAATGTCGTTGCCGGGTTGCTTAGGGCCTTGGATGAGCACTGGCATCATAATGAACTTCCGCTTCATGCACAACCAAGGAGGAAGGTTGTAGATACATAGAGTCACGGGCCAGGTGCTGTGACTGGAGCTCTGCTCCCCAAAAGGATTCATGCCATCTGTACTAAGACCAAACCATAAGTTCGTTGCGTCAGCTGCAAAGTCCTCGAACTCCCTCTCAATTTTTCTCCACTGCGACCCATCAGCGGGTGCTCTCAACATCCCGTCTTTCTTACGTTCTTCTTTGTGCCATCGCAACAACTTGGCATGCTCTTTGTTTTGGAACAAACGTTTCAATCGTGGTATTATAGGAGCATACCACATCACCTTGGCAGGAACCCTCTTCCTGTGGCGTTCTCCCTCCACATCACCAGGGTCATCGCGGGGGATCTTATAGCGCAGTGCACCGCATACCGGGCATGCATCCAAATTCTCGTACTCCTCACCGCGATAGAGGATGCAGTCATTAGGGCATGCATGTATCTTCTGCACCTCTAATCCTAGAGGGCAGACAACCTTCTTTGCTTCGTACGTACTTTCAGGCAATTCGTTATCCTTTGGAAGCATCTTCTTTATCATTATCAGCAATTCTTGAAATCCCTTCTCAGTTACACCATTCTTCGCCTTCCATTGCAGCAATTCCAGCGTGGTACCCAGCTTTTTCTGGTCATCTTCACAATTTGGATACAATAATTTCTTGTGATCCTCTAACATGCGTTTCAACTTCAACCTCTCCTTGTCACTTTCGCAGTTTCTCTTTGCATCAGCAATGACCCGACCCAAATCATCAGCGGGCTCATCTGATGCCTCTTCTTCAGCTTCCCCCATTGATGCCTCTTCTTCAGCTTCCCCCATTGTTGTATCGGCGAAAGGATAGTTGTCATCATCCTCTTCTTCTTCATTGTCTTCCATTATAACCCCTCTTTCTCCGTGCTTGGTCCAAACATTATAGTGTGGCATGAAACCCTTCTCAAGCAGGTGGACGTGAAGGGTTTTTGAGTTAGAGTAATTCCTATCATTCTTACAGTCAAGACATGGACAACACATGAAACCATTCTGCTTGTTTGCCTCAGCCACACGAAGAAAATCATGCAGGCCATTAAGAAACCCTGGACTTAGTCGGTCATCGTACATCCATTGTCGGCTCATGTTCACTACACAACATCAAAGTGACCAAATTAATACAACTTCATCATCACAATACAACCAAAAGTAGAGCTAGCAGTGACCAAATGTTATTACTGCAAATAATAGATACTTATAGTTCATACATACATCTCATAAAACAACATACAACTATCTAAAACATGTAAATGCAACAACAAATGCGATCATAATCGCAACTAAAGTAACAATTGAGCCAACGGCATAATGATACCAAGCCTCTTTATCAATGGCATATTTTCTAATCTTGCTAAGCTTCAAGCGCATTCCAGCCATCTTGTTCTTGTGATCATCGATGATATCGGCAACATGCAACTCCAATCCCATCTTCTCATCTTCAATTCTTTTCAATTTTTCTTTCAAATGATCAATTTCTTTTTCAGCTTGTGTTAATTTCTCGAGCAGAATTGCATAGTCGGTTGGAATTTCTGGTTCAACTACTTCCTATAGATAAAAACATCTACGTCAATTTGGTGGCATAATTAATTGTCATAGACATTAGATGATGTGTGAAATAGTTATAAAAGATAACGACATACCACATCTGAATCATAGACTGGACGAGGGCCGACGTGGGCTGATACCATAACCATGACACTATAGAATAACTAACAATAATACAAGTAAGTAAATCGTACACGCAGCTATCTAAATCATACAAGTAATTTTTTTTAACAAAAAGGTTTTAAGAAGAACAAGAGGCTCACCAAGGTGGCCGGTGCCGCGACGAGACGGTGCGGACGATCGACGGTGGTTAGGACGGGGATGGGAAGGCACCAAATAAACCACACCTACACATATGCAACCTAACAAGTTAATTTGAGCTCAAATTGCATATAAATCAAATAAACTCCCACATAATGACCACTCCTCCAAAACCTAGCTAAAACCCACAAATCACATATCTTTGAGCATACCACAAGCTAATCTAGCAATGAGAGATGAAGGAGCAAAGTTGCTAACCTTTATGAACACTTGGATAGATGGGGTGCCTTTAAATCTTGACAAATCCTTGGCAAAATGGAGGATGAGCTTCGAGCAAGAAGAAGAACAGGGGAGAAAACAGAGAAATCAGAGCCCCTTCGATCGGCTGCGGACGAAGCCCGTATATGTAGGAAGTCTTTAGTACCGGCTGGTGACACCAACCGGTACTAAAGGTTGCACTTTAGTACCGGTTGGTGTCACCGGCCGGTACTAAAGGTGCAAGCGGTGCCCAAGTCTGACCAACAGCCTGCCACGCCCCCTTTAGTACCGGCTCGTGACACGAACCAGTACTAAAGATCGCTCACGAGCCGGTACTAAAGGTCACCCTGCTCCTAGCCGTTGGAGCCGGCATGAACCGGGACTAATACCATCTTTAGTACCGGCTCGTGACCAGACCGGGACTAATGCTCGGGACGAAAGGTCCGTTTTCTACTAGTGTGACGTGTCCGGTGAACTCGGATAGCGATGCATTGAAGACAGTCGGTGGAGGTCGCCGGTGTTAGTTGGTTGGGTTCGGTGAGCTTCAATGAGGTGGAAGTAAGCTCCCCGAGGTGCTAGCTGCACCGGGGATAAGCTCTACCCCTCCTGCGATAGTGGAGCTCGCGGCGGCGCTGGACGCGTTGCCATGGCCACGGTGGCTGACAACCAGGGTCACCAGGAGTTTGGGCGGTGCACTGGCGACACATAGAGGTGACTAGGGGTGAAGGAATCACGATGATTGGTCCAACAGCTCATCGGCTCGAGAATGGCCGTGATCAACCGTGGTTGACCAAGATTCTGGCTGGTGGACATTGCACCGGTTACATGCCTCACTGAACGAAGAGGCTAGGCTGGCAAGGGTGTTAGGTAGGCTAGCATTCATGGCCAGGAGGAGTAAGGAGCAAGGCAACCGAATTCTACAAGATTTTTGGCCAAGTTTAATTCATGCACTGAAGGTGTTCGATGGAATGCTAAAGTGATCTAGGGGTTTTATTTGAATATGAAATTTCGTATGGTGTCGATTCAATCCAAAACAAAGCTACTATGAACTTTGCAGATTTTTGGGAGCTAGAGAAAATAGGGTTCCTTAACAAGCCACAAAATTGATCCAAAATTCAATTATCAGAATTTTGCAATTTTTGCACTTGTGACCATGAGGATTTGGCAAGAATAGATCATAGGTACTTGTCTAGCTCTAGTATAGTTTTTTGTGGAATTTTGGAAGCTAAGGAAAATAGAGCTTCTTCACAACCCTATTACAGATTCAAAATTTAATAATTGAACTTTGAGAATTCTTAAATTAGGCAAAAGGAGTTCTACCAAAGAGTGAAATTTAGGTACTGCCCTTAGGCTTAGGATGATATTTGGTGAAGGTTTTGAAGGCAAGGATTGAAGAATCCTAGTTTTAAAGAAAATCAAAAGAAAAAGAAAATCACTTAAAGGAAACAATTCAAATGAAACCCATCCTTTTGGAAATTAAAGAGAACTTATTAAGAAGAAATTCAATAATTATCTAACCCATAATATCCTTTCCAAGAAACCAAAACAAAATCTTTTTGAAGACCTTAAATAAAAAGGAAACATAAAAGACCAAAAGAAATTAAAGGAAATTTTTCTTTTGTGATAAAAAGGAGAAATAATAACAAATCAAAATTTTGGGGTGTTACACTACTCTAGGGTGAACCGCCTACAGAACGTATAATCAATGAGGTAGAATCACATGATAAGGTAACTGGTATTACCGCTGCATCGGCACATTTGATGAACACCATGATCCGAGTTTCCCCGCGCCTAAGCTCTCCATTGCAGACAAACCGACAGTTTATTTTCAGTTTGTTACTTTTATGTTCTTTACTTTTCACGCTCGTTACTTTATTTCGACCCTCTTTCACTTGTCTACCGGAGCTACGCTAATCCCTTTAGATATTCAAATAGTTAATTCACACAAGATCGGTGACACCTTGTGTGCTACTGAAGGATGACAACTAATTGGGATACTTACACAAAAGTGCTACATTAACCCTGTGTGTCTTGCAAGCCATGACGTGCCACCCCTGGTTTCCTTACCGAAGAGGCTCCAAGCTGAACCAGACTCCGAAGACGAGACAAACAAGGAGATCAATGCGGATACGGACGGAACAACCAACCAAGACCCCAACATATAGGCAACCACCCGATCGGAGGATGGACATCTTCGAGGGGAATGAGAAGCACCCGAGGCCTCAAGACTCGCCGGATTAGCCTAGCTAATTAAACATGATCTAGAAGCCCCGTCTAGATCGTCCACCCCCAATTCACCGAGTTCACCTCGAACTAGACGAACACGCCATGTACTCGATCATTGTAACCCCTTGGTGATATAATTTGAGACAAGCAGAATTAGGGTTGTTACTCGCCATGCGAGGGCCTGAGCCTAGGTAAAATATGTGCCCCATGTCCATCTGGTAACCTGGGGTTACGTCTCAGTGTCATACAAATAAAGTGCGATACTTGCACTGTTGTTAGGTACTTGACGAAAACACCTCAACAGCTGGCGCCGACCGCGGGGACCTCAAGATATCAGATCGGATCTGCGGTGACGTCCTCTCCAATGGTAGTGTCTTCGCCAACACTCGCCTCTACATCAACTTTGGCCACGACAGGAGCACCGGCGGCCCGGGGGCCGTCCCCCGTTTTCTCCCAAACCTTGATACCCAAGGATCAGCCAACTCGCTGGAATTAGTGCAAGCTTCATGACACCACCACCCACGGGCTAGCTGAGTGCTGAGATCTCTAGGAGATGATCAAGGAGGAAGAGTAGTACGCGAGGGCTAGGAACCGAGTAAACTCCATGCCAGATCTTCACCTTGTAGGACACATGTGGGGAGGATCATCAGGATATGAGTCAAGATGAGACCTGAGGGCCTCGACGAGAGAAGTCATGATGGCCCACACCGAGCCGTCACAACCTTGGTGGTCGGATGTCCCCATGTGCTTCAACTCGAGTGACTTTCCCGAAAACAACAAACACCCTGGTCGCTACCCGACACCATCCGCTTCCATCGCATCCTCGTGGATGGAGGAAGCTTGTTCAGCATCATCACCACCAAGACTCTCGACAAGATGCAGGTCTCACTGGACAGAATCAGACCGGTCTCAAGACCCTTCTACGGTATCATCCCGGGGGCCGCTCATGGCCTGGTAGGACAGATCATCTTCCCTGTCACCTTCGAGAAAGAGCAGAACTATAGGAGGGAGCTTTGGACCTTTGAGGTGGTCGACTTCAAGATGGCATAGAATGGCTTTCTAGGACGACCGTAGTTGGGCCAGTTCATGGCCATCACAAGCTACACACACATCATGATGAAGCAACCAGGACCCCTAGGCGTGATCTTCGTCCATGGCTCCCTCAAACAGGCCATCACGTGTTAGAGGGAAAAACTGGACCAAGCCGCGCAACCCCAAAGTCGCAATCCAGGACCAGGCAAGTTGTGACACCCTGGTTTTCACTCGTTTTTTTTTCCTTCGCGGGATTGGACTCCCGTCTTTTTTTCGATGTTATCGGATTTTCTCTCGCTCTTGGGTATATGAAGATGGTCATTTAGTCTTGCCTTTCCTATCCAACCAGAGAGTCTCTCCAGTCCACCCTTGCCACCCAAGATATATGCTCAGGTTTTTGCCACCGAAAACCCTACCTTCCGAGTCACCGGAAGGGAAACCCTAATTCCTTCCGTTACAAAGGAACCTTAATTTCCTTTGATCTGTTGCATCCCAAATTTTTCCCAGTGATCATCCCACATCTATAAACCCTGGATATGTAAAAATATTGCCAAGTCATTTGCAATATTTTTCATTTAAAATTAATTCCTTTTTCTGCTGTTTAAAGGAATTAAATCCAGAAAAATATCTATCCATCTCCAAAGTTCAGGAAAACTTGTGGAGATATTCTTTGTGATCATATTGAGCTCCCACAAAAATATTGGCAATAATTAAATAAGGGAAATTGCATTTCCTATTTAAAGCCAATATTGCAACTTGGGCACTTTCCAAAGGAACTACCATTTTGGTAGCTAGGAAAAATCCCAAATAATTTGTGGAGCCTCTCCTATTCATATATTCACCATTTTCATCAAGAACCCAAGTTCCATAGTTCAACTTTTGAGCATATCATCCAATTCTATCCTCTGGACCTATTTTGAGATTGTGAAGCAACTATATTTTACATTGCTTTAAAATTCTTGAAATTAATCCAGGACCTCACATCCCTATATGATGTGAGCATGCAAAAATTCACATCATTTTATCTAGCCAATTTCTCCCAAAAATTCCATCTAGTTACTGTCCAGCAGGAAGCTCTGTGAAGGATGTACTTTCATAGGGCATCCAAATGAGCTGAAATTTTTCCAGTACCTCCATACACCCAAATAAGTTCCACCCACAAAAATTAAGCTCATTACATCAAGCCATTTGAGCCCAGCTTCAAAACCTAGCTTCTGGACCAAATTCTACTTTACAACGGAAGTGCATGCAAAACTGGTCCAAATGGCCTCAAATTTTTCCAGCATCTACTCCTTCCTACCACATTTTTTTATGACAAGGAACCAGGTCAAAATCCTCATGCATTTTCCCACAAGAGTCCCTCCAAATTTCATGTCAGAAGCTGCTTATGCAAGTACCTTTCACCTCATGGCCTTCTAGTTGATTCCAGCCACTCCTAGGCTTGAGACAAGTTTTTGGATCAGGACGTGCGCCGGAGCGCGCTATGCACGTGGTGACCACGTGGCGCCCGAGCCAAATGTCACGCTCTGCGCATTGCCTGTCCGTGTGGTCGAATCCGGCCAGCCGTGGCTTGTCACATCATGTCCATCGTCTCCGCATCGTCCGTGTGCCCCCTCTCCCGTAGGTTCCCCCTCCGTTTGCGCCCTCGCCGGACGACGACAAGCACCGCCGTACAAGTCACCATACATGTAGGCGTCCCCGTCATGGTCCTCTTCTCCGTTGGCTCCTTCCTCACACCGCGTCACAGCAGTGGCAGTCAGGTCGGCACCTCTCCCCGCTTGCCACCTCGTCGGAACTCCAGGATGGCGATAAGCACACCACGGTGGCCATCCTCATCGCTTCGCCTCGGGCGGCTATAAATAGCCATGGCCCAGCCCTCTTTGAGCCACTCGACCTCACCAGCCTCCTCTCCTCCCTCCTAGAGCCCTCCCAAGCCTCTCAATCGAGTCCCGGAGGCCTTCTTCCTCGCCCACGGCCACCATTGCCAATGACGACCTCGGCTCAAATCCGAGCTAGCTTCTGCTCCTCCCAGCTCCTCAACCCCCCGAGGTCAACCTCCACTCCACCACAGAGGCCCCAGCCACTCTATTTTTTCCCCTCCCCGCATCCAAGTCAAGCCCTGGGCATCACCATTCCCGGCCGTCCGCCATGGCCAGCGCTGCCATTACCCCAGAGTTCATCGGCGGCAGTGGGTTGGACCACTGGATGCGCCACATCCCGCTGATCATCCCCGTATGCCGAGCGTCGCAGGAGACGCCCTGTGGCGCCGGCAATCGCCGCCCGACGCCGGCGGTGTCTCGAGCGCGGGAGCTTGACAACGAACAGAGGCGGAGGCGATGACCCTGCAGGCGGGCCCCGCGTGTCGGTGACCCAGCCGGCCGGGCCCAGCCCGTTAAGTGGAAACGCACTCCAGCCTTTATGTCTTCGGCTACCGAAGGCGCACTTCTCTGCGACTGTATTTCAGAATGCGCTTCCACTTGCTGAAAGCGTATTCTCGAAAGTAAGCCTTCGTTCTCAGCCGCCTGCCAAATCAGTTAAACTGTGGACGTTCGCTAGCTAAGAACAGAAATGAACACATTTTTGTTCATTTTCTGCCTAACGAACGAACAGCCACAACTTTTTAACCGTGACTCCGATTCATGTGATTCGAAACCCACTTTCTCTGTTCGTCGAGCCCGTTCCGATGACGTCACTTTCATGAGGATGTCACACACTGAAAAATGCCCATTTTGCCCCTGCCCTATATCCAGCCTCTCCGAGAGGGAACCCTTTCTGTCAAAATTTTCTGCGAGATGATTGCACTTTTTCTGGAGTACTCCTTCACCCCAGGCAAGCCGACCATCTGATATGTGCTCTAAAGCATTGCTCTGTTTTATTCTTGCGTGTTTAATTAATGAAGATGCCTGTGTTAGAAATAATTAAACTCCTGCTAGGTTGAATTTGCTATTTACATTACTTGCTAATGCTCATCATGTTGTTACACTAGAGACTCGTAGGTGACAATATGGGGATAGGTTGTTATGCTTTCATTGTTACATCATGCATTGTTACTGCTATTGTAATAATAAGGAATGTGACTTAATAATGACAACCTCCTCCGTCGGCTGGATCGAGTCATAGTGCCACTGAACCGAGCTTATCAGTGCAGCCACACTTGCCTTTATGGGAAGGCCCTAGCTTGGTCTATTTTTTGCCTCTTGTCAGTACCTCCAAAGAGGAGAGGTTATGCATGCGTACTACCCTGGCCTGGTAGGCGGCGATAACGTTGTGAGCCCAGGTTATTTGCGTGCGGGTCCCCGTTTGGGACAGTTTTGTTTGGGCCATGACGGTGGCAGGTGTCAGGAGTGACATAGGGGCCACCCAGGACAGGACCTGTGAGGGGTATGAATGTCGGTGGGACCGTAAGAGTGCCAGGCAATGGACAAGTTTTGTTGGAGCAACGCCGGTCCACCCGAATGAGAACATGTACTAAAGTACGAGGCTGGGAGCTCCATAGTGTTGGTAAAGTGCGCAAGCTCTGCAGAGTGTAAATCTATTTGAATAGCCGCGTCCTCGGTCACGGGACACAGTTCGTACTAGGTCACATTATTTGGTCTGTGTCGAGTCCGGAGGAATAAACCATATAAGGTATTGTTAATATCGAATCAGAGAAAGGTAAGAGTTATCAGACCTGCGGTGCAGGTGCCCGGACATCGAGTGATGTCCAAAGTTTGGAATGTAGCCACGGGATGGCTACGAGAAGAACATGGATTCGGAGGGATCGTGTGGACGAACTTGATTAGTTGCATTTACTGTTATGCTTTATCATCTTCATTTTGGTAGTTATATTGCTGGATAACCCTGTTACAACCTGATAATCAATCTTGCTAGCTAGATATGTTATGCCTTAGTAGATAATGTTGCTCTAATGACAAATGCATGCTTGAATGCCATGGATTGCTTTGCTTGGTGTATATGTTGGTTTGGTTTGCTTGCGAGTACATTCAAAAGTACTCAGCGGCCTTCAATGTGGCCAGGTTCACGATCCGACATCCACTAGCGAGGAGCCAGAGTGTTCGCGGGCTAGAAGAGTAACCCAGTCAGATCCCTGTGGATTGGAGCCGCACCAAGACCATGCTGCCTTAGATAGAGCTTTTCCGCTGCCATCGCCCTTGTAAAATATCATGTAAGACTTATATATCCGTTAATAGAAATGCCTGTGTTAATGATACTTGTTGTAAACGTGCATGCCAGAGTGATTTCCTGGGCTGGTGTGTACGGCGACCGTCTGGCTATAGTGGTAATCAGGCGGGGCGCCACCCAAATTGACGGGGGAGTCAACCCAGACACGCCACTCCCAAGCCACGGGAACATGTAGGACCATCCCGAATCCAACCATTCGGCCCTATGATGAAGTCAAGGAGATCCCACTTCATCCCGAGCGAACAGTCAAGATAGGTATACACCTGGGGCCTGAACTCGAAGGAAAGTTTGCAGCGTTCCTCCGAGGGAATGTCGACATCTTTGCTTGGGAACCCGCAGATATGCCAGGGATCCCAAGGGAGGTGGTGGAGCATCGGCTCGATATGGATGAGGTAATTAAGCCGGTGAAGCAGAAGCTAAGGCATTTCAACCCTGAACAAAGGAAAGTCATCTAGCAAGAAGTAGAAAAGCTGCTCAAAGCAAAGTTCATCAGGACTATCCAGAACTCAACTTGGTTGTCAAATCTGGTCCTTGCCAAGAAGGAAAATGGCCAGCTTCGGATGTGAATCGACTACACCAACTTGAACAAGGCATGACCAAAAGATAACTTCCCGCTACCCCGGATAGATCAGCTCATCGACTCGACATCCGGATGTGAATTTCTCTGCCTGCTCGATGCATACTCTATAGGGTAACGCAACAGAAAACAAAAAAATTCTGTCCTACACACCAACCCAGGACCACTATGAAGATGCATACAAGGTTTGATCTGATCATTACCAACTCGTAACGTAGCGGAACTAGAGTTGGTGAAAATCAATTGTGCAGATCCCCACAGCTAGGAATTTACAACCTCCCAACCGCGCGGATTTCTCCCTCGAACAGTCCCTCGGACAGAACCTCGAACAGAACGTCGGGCAGTCCCTCGAATAGAAGATCGAACATACGATCTGTCTACCGGGTTGCACACATACGGTGTGACCTTTCCAGCTGGGCTTCACCACCCAGAACTAATCCCTACCGAAAACCAGACAGCCTTTCGGCACTAAGAAACTATTTCATGAAGGGAGACAGAGAAGGGCAGATCATTGCATGCCTTTGTATGAGAGCTCAAGTATGAGAACTTGTGTGAAATGGAGAGCCCTCTCCACCTCTATTTATAGTGGGAGCAAGGGGTGGAGGCTAGGGGAAAAAGCCTCAAAAGGGGGGAAGATATTTTCCACCAAAAGCCACCAAAGGGAGATAGGAAGCTCCATGGCGGAGCCCCTTCCCTTGGCCGGCCACATGTGTGGGCCCCCAACCATCTCTACATGTCATCCTCCGCTACTTTAGGGATAAATCCCCAAAGGGTGGTTTTCCAAAAAGCCACCAGAAGGGGGTGTACCCTAATAGTGGCGCCTGCATCATCATCCAATGATTCATGGGATCTTGTCCCCTCACGCTGGGACAAGATTTTTCCGCGACCGTTCTCTCCGGAAGAATTCCCGAAGGTCCAGAACATTTCTGGCACCCCCTAAAATAATTCTGGACGCATTCCGAAACATTTCCGGTATGATGATTTTTGTCCGAAACATTTCCGGTTTTCTCTCTGAAACTTTTTCGGTGACATTCTCTCGGACTCCCTGTCTAGTACTCAAAAGGTAGATGACCCTTAAGTGTGTGACCCTATAGGTTCATGAAGTATAGACATGACTGGAACACTTTCCGATAAATCATCAATAGCGGAACCGTGGCCATCCATATTGACCCCTATACCCACACGAATAAATATTCGAGTGAACCTATAGTTACCGAATGTTGTTCCTGTTGCTTTGCGATATGTTACAAATACCCGAGGTGATATTTAGCTGCATCCCCTTGAATCAACAACTTGTTCACTATGCCAGTTTCCTCGTTACTGGTTTTGTTCTCTTTTCATGTTCCCGTGTTCCAGCATCCTTGTGATCGAATCACACTGTGTCTGGACAGACGATGATGGATACCGTAACACCGAGACGGCCCAAAGAATATCTCTCCATCGTCAGAGGAGCAAATCCAAATCTTGAGTTATCTAGTCCCTTGTCATACTTTTCCATGAACCCGTAAGCCGCCGCAATAGCCACCCTGTTACGGATGACGTTTAACAAACCCCAAAGTTCATGAAGCAAGTGTGAAGGAACTCGATATTCTCATGGTCTAAGGAATTATGCAAACGTATAACTTTCTCTCTGTTATATACCATCAACTTGAGACGAATGGATCTCACATCATAACAACAATTGGGTCGGTTCAACACGTGTTCTTCTAACATTGTGTCCACTAAGTTGCCGGCATACTCATGCCCATGATCAGGAAAACAGAACCATCATGCAACACTTGAGCTTGTCTTATAGGCTAGACTAGGAATCTATTTTACCGTTTATTATTCCACACGTGCATATGAGTTTTCCTCCGAGCCTCGTTGTTATTGTAGACTCGTGAACCATAACAGTTATAGCACATAATATAAACATAATTACAAACATGGAGATAAATAATAACATTTATTATTTCTTCTAAGGCATATCTCCTACAGACGCCCACTTGCACTAGTGTCAATAATCTAGTCAATGCTAATGCACTTTACACCTATGGCATACAGGTGTAAAATATGCTTCGCTTGTGGTATAGTCGTCATCCAACGGATCTGACAACTTCAGGTTCGTGTGTGTATTTGCACATCCTCGCATTTTCACGCTTTCACAAAATTCATAATTTGTGTCGACATGGCTTTGTATATATGTGAATCACTGGTCGAACCTTGATTCCTCAGACTGAGCTATGGAGCTACTATCTACAATAGTGTTTCACTGACCAAAGCCATGTTGGGATCATACTAACTTCATGAATAAACTATAGGATTCAACACCCTCTTTGTCGCTTCTAAAGTGACAACATACTTACCATTTGTTATAGAATTCGCCATAGTAACCTGTTTGGAACAATTCCAACTTACTGTGCCACCATTTCGTGTATCACACAAAACCCTTAATTTTAAATTGAAATTCGCATGGTGCACTGATGAAGACAGCATCGATGTAACTCCTTACAATGATCTCTTCATAATCTCCGCTTGCGAGAAACATGTCATTAGTACTACTTTAGTACTTAATGACATTTTCACCGTTGTCCTATGATCAGCATCTTGATCACCTTGGTAATTTACTCGGAACTTATTTGGAGTACTGGACATATCTGGTTGTTTTACATACCACGGAATACATGATTAATCCAAACACAAAAGTGTGTGGAATCTCAATCATGTATTTTGCTCATCAGTGTTTTAGGACACTGAGTCTTGCTAAAACTCATTCCATGTGACTTCGGCAAGATACACTTCCTGGCGTTCTCATAGATAATTATGACTAAAACCGTGACTACCTAGCCCAAGCACTTCATCGAAAATCTATTTTTCAATGAAGTCCTAATTCGTTTCAAGAAATATATATTATTTTCAATAAACAATGTTTCATGCACACAAAGTCTTCGCTATCCTTGATGAAATTAATCTCTTTGAGTATTTCATCAAAACGAAGATTCCAACTCCATTATGCTCTCTTCTGTTCATTGCTGGAACTCTGAAGTTTGCACACTCACTAGCATCTTCTGGAGGATAAAACACTCTGGACTATATCACATACAAGTCCTAGGTTGTATTTCCATCTCATGGAAATCCTTTTGGTATCCATGTGCCATATCTCATAATTGAAATATGCATTAATTGCTAGTGTAACCTGAACTGACTTTATGCATCGCTATGGTGAGACAATCTCATCGTAGTTAACTCCTTGAATTTGTTATTGCAACAAGTCAAGCTTTATGGATAAAACATTTTTATTCATATCAGTTTATAGTTCCATTAATATTCGTTAGACTCTAAGTTTACCGAAGGGTTTATCAAGATCCAATCTTGAATCATTTATATGGATACTATCTCAGATTACTTTGGCATTTAGCCAATTCCGGAGTCAGGGCCCATCAACGCTTCCTTGTGTATCGTAGGTATACTGTTGTCTAACAATAATATCTCGTTTGCACACCTTAGAGGTTTGCACGAGTTTTGCCTACGTGGTTCAGTTGCAAGTTCGACCGAAGTACATACATCTCATGTAGAGCCTTCCATATCAGTCACAGTAGGACACTCTAGAATTACTTCCAAGGTTTCTTTCTTTTAACCTAATGACAAAGATACCGTTATCTCGTTGAGATGCACTTTCCTCCCACTCACCTTTTTGCAAGAAACATTTTCTTCAAAATCATACCGCTCTATGTGGCAAACCTTTTGCTTCGTATAGTGATGGAGGAATACCCAACAATTTGGGATAACCTATAAAGTAGTACTTGTCTGATTTGCAATAGGTTCGTAAACAGTTTACCCATGTCTTATATTCCAAATGTTAAGAAAAGACAAAACATGTTTGGGCATACCATAGCATGGTGTCATTTCAATAGATCTGATGGCGCTCTTTTCAGTGTAAAAGCCATAGTCTCTAAGGAATTATTTCAAAAAGGATAATGGCAAATTGATTTATGTCATCTTTGATCTTACCATGTCATATATGGTTTGATTACATTGTTTCAGACTTTCCACTCTCAGTGGTGTTCTGGGAGGTGCAAGTTATGAAACTCTTTTCATAACTCATCAAAAACTCACTAAACTTGTAACTCAAATATTCCTTTCTGCAATCTAATTGCAGAAACATAATTTTATTGCTACAATAATTTCTACTTCATTCTGGAAACCTTTTGAACTATTCAAAGGATCCAGACTTATGTCTCATTAAGTAAATATTCACATATCTACACGAGACATGTTTGAAAATAGACAAATCCACTGCTAGTGACAACACTTATTGGACTAGACACATCAGTATGTATGTTTACCAATAAGCTTGTTGCTCATTTCCTATGGCCTGTGAATGGTATTTTAGTCACTTCACTTCTGGACGAAAGTGGCAACTGTCAGATGATTCATAATCAAATGACTTCAAAATCCATCACTATGGAATTTCTCCATGCGGGTTTCTTCAATGTGACCAAATGTAGTGCCACACACACATGTAGTATTCTTTTAGTCTTGCGACATTTAGCATAAGTGTTATGGATGTATTATATTATTATCAATATTCATTGCATACACCCATTCATAATGGGAGTATGACCCCTTATGTTATTCATAACACCGAACAACAATTGTTCTTTTATGAACAACCTACTTGCATCAAACATTATGCAATGGGCTAGAGTGTACAAAACTCTAAAATGACTTATGGAAATAAATACAGAGGTAATATATTATCATCAATATTCTTACCATACATCTCATTCAGAATGGGAGTATGGCCCTTCTGTTATTCATAAAACCAAACAACAATTGTTCTTTTATGAACAACCTTCTTGCATCAACATTATGCAATGGGCTGGAGTGTATAAAACTCTAAAATGAATTATGAAAATAGATACAGAGGTAATACGCCAATGGAAGGTATAATAACTTTTACTATGTTCCCAGCGCGTATCTAAACCTCATTACTGGCTGATCATTTAGACCATAGTAGTTCTTGCATCGAGTTGCAACAGAATGCAATCGAACGGGTATCCTTGTGAACAAATTTTAATCACAATACCCAAGAATCAGCAATTAACAATTTAATCCTAATTCCAAAGAATTACATCTTTGACCAGCCTCCTATACATCTATAACTCGTATGACATTCATACCTGAGCTGGACCTTCCAGTCTCCTTTCTTTTTGCCTCTATACTTCTAACAGTTTTACTTCCAATATTTCTCCTACTCTCAGAAGATGCACCCAACTTTAAGAGTGGCATCAACCCTGGACTTCCTAGGCTTGTAAGTCTCACCTACACCCTTCGTACTTTTCCTTTCTCTTTAAGTTGTTGTCTTATTCACCATCGTCACATAACAGGCATTCTTCTGGATCCCATCTAATCAGTCTTAAGCATAGTGAACACTTCACTTAAACTTGCAAGCAAACATTGCTTTGGATATCTCATATCTTTTAGCCTTTGTTTGTATCTGAAACTAATTTTTAGTTCCATGAATATTATATAACTATCACTACTGGAATCTGGCAATTTGCCATCTGTCCCCTCTTTGCCGTCTGCCAGCTGACGGCAAAGAGGGTCTTTGCCGTCTTCTTTGGTAAAGCAGACGGCAAAGAACCAACTGATGGCAAAGAGAGTCTTTGCCGTCAGCTCTCTCTTTGCTGTCCGCCAGCTGATGGCAAAGAGGCCAATGGCAGACGGCAAAGAGGCCCATGGGCCCCAGTGGGGCACGACAGTGGCTAGGTCACCTCTTTGCTGTCTGCTACCTCTTTGCCGTCTGCTAGCAGACGGCAAAGAAGGGCTAGGCAAATGGCAAAGAGGTGATGGTGGGGCCCACAGGGGGCACGCCGTTCACTAGCTAACGGTCGATCACCCTCTTTGCCGTCTGCCAGCAGACGGCAAAGAGGGGGGTTACCTCATAGCCCGCGCCTCTCTCTCTCTCTATTTCACAGCCCGTCCACCGCGCCTCTCTCTCTGTCTAACAGCCCGCCGCCGCCGCCCCGTCGCCGCCCCCTCCTAGACACCCCGCCCCATCGCCGCCGCACCGCCCCCCCTCTCGAGCCTCCCTGCCCCCCCTCCCGAGCCTCCCCGCCGCCACCTCCCCGTCGCAGCCGCCGGCCCGGCCGCCCCCGACGCCCGGACGGGCCGCCCCCGCCGCCCCGGCCGCCCCCGCCGCCAGTGCTCCGGTGAGCTCCCATCCCCCCCTTTTTCTGTAAATTTATTTAGACATTTTTAGGTAGAAAAAATTTAGAAGAAAAAGTTATTTCGACATTTAGGTAGAAAAAATTTAGATAGAAAAGGAAAAAACTTAGAAGAAAAAGAAGAAAAGAAAAAACCTAGAAGAAAAAAAAAGAAAAGAAGAAGGAAAAAAAGGAAAAAGAAAAAAGGAAAAGAAGAAAAAATAAGAAGAAGAAGAAGAAGAAGAAGAAGAGGAGGAGAAGAAAAAAGAAGAAGAAGATGAAGAAGAAAGAGGAGAGGAGGAGAAGAAGATGAGGAAAATGGAAAGGAAGAAGAAGAAGAAGAAGAAGAAGAAGAAGAGGAGGAGAAGAAAAAGAAGAAGAAGAAGAAGAAGAAGAAAAAAAAAAGAGGAGAGGAGGAGAAGAAGAAGAGGAAAAAGGAAAGGAGGAAGAAGAAGAAGAAGAAGAAGAAGAAGAAGAAGAAGAAGAAGAAGAGAAGAAGAAAAAGAAGAAGAAGAAGAAGAAGAAGAAGAAGAAGAAGAAGAAGAAGAAGAAGGAAAAAAAAGGAAGAAAAGGAAGAAAAGGAAGAACAGGAAGAAGAAGAAAAGGAAAAATAGGAAAAAAAAGAAGAAGAGGAAGAAGAAGAAAACGACACCCCGACAGCCCGACACGACACCTCGACAGCCCGACAGCCCGACACCCCGACAGCCCCACAGCCCGACACCCCTACACCCCGACAGCCCGACACGACACCCCGACACCCCGACACGACACCCCGACACCCCAACACCCCGACACCACGACACCCCGACACCACGACACCCAGACACGACACCCCCGGCACCCCCGACCCCCGACACCTCTTCGGCCTCCTGTTGACCGATAAGTTGCTCTTCGGCCTTCCAGAGGCCGACGGGGTCATATATTTGTGAATTATGAGTTTGGTCATATTTTTTTTTATTTTTTTATAAAAAAAATCATATTTGTGTTTATCGGGTGGATTTAAATGTACAGTTGTTTCGTCGCTGCGAGGGTCTGGTGTTCGACGACCTCCCCGGGCGTTCGACGAGCCCTGCCCCTGCGTTCGTGGGTGAGCACAAATGACATCTCCTCCTCCCCCCTTCATTTGCTCTATTCCGGTCTTTGTGCCGATGAAACTTGCTAGCTATAGGTGTCTTCAATCATCAGTATGCGTGACCACTATGCGTCTCCCGTTCGAAAGGGTTACATCTATAAATATGCATGCATTTGTATATTTATAACTGTGATTCTTTCGAATTGTCCAACGTTATCTATGGACAGCCCGAGTATTTGTAGATTGGGTTCGTTTTCCCATATGCTCTGCTCCGGATCCGATGCAGAATTTCGTCAGTGACTCCCTATTGTTCTCCGGGTACATATCCTCTCTGCTTATTGCCGAGACGTGTATTAGGAGAACAGCGGGGAGGTGCTGCTGAAATTTTGCGTCAGATCCGGAGCAGAGCATGGTGAGTCTGCCCAACGTGCCAGAGCTGAGGTGGGCCGTCGTCGCACCGACGAGCATGGTACCGGGATCGAAGACATGGTGGAAGACTTTGATGATGCTCGGGATTCGGACGATGAGATGGAGGAATATGCAAAGGCCTTCAATGATATGTTGGAGTCTTCAAAATGTCCTCTCCACGAGCACACTGAGCATTGTCAACTGGATGCCATCGCACAAGTAATGGCTCTGAAGGCTCAATTCAACTTGGACAGAGAATGCTACGACGCGATGATGACACTATTTGGACACTTTCTACCCAAAGGCCATGTAATGCCTGCAAACCTATACCAGTCGGACAAAATCCTGCGTGTACTTAAGATGCCCTATGAGAAGATAGATGCCTGTGAGAATGGATGTGCCTTATTTAGGCTTGAGTATGCGGACTTGAACTATTGTCCCATTTGCAAGTCTTCCAGGTATGTTTTGCTAGACAACGGTATGGGTGAGAAGAGTCAGACCAAAATCCCCGTTAATGTTCTTCGGTATATGCCAATCATACCAAGACCTCAACGTCTTTTCATGGTCGAAGAGACGGCCAGACAGATGACATGGCACAAATTGGGCAAAAGAACCGAACTAGATGCAGAGATGGGAATCAGATGTTGGTACACACATCGGACGCTTTTGCGTGGAAGCACTTCGATGCAATACATCATGATAAAGCGGCAGATCCAAGGCATCCTCGAGTCGCCATCAGCACGGATGGGTTCAATGTGTTTGGTATGATGGTAGCCCAATACAGTTGTTGGCCTGTATTTGTCATTCCACTCAATCTCCCCCCCGGACAGATTATGCAATGAAAGAACATTTTCCTAATGTTGATAATTCCGGGGCCCAACTATCTGGGGAAGAGTATGAGTGTGTACATGCAGCCGCTTAAGGATGAATTGCAAGAAGCTTGGGATAATGGGATCAAGACATACGATGCCGCTACAAAAAAAACTTCCCAATGCATGTGTGGTATATGTACTCGATGCATGACTTGCCGGCGTATGCGCTATTCGTTTGCTGGTGTGTGCATGGAAGGTTCCCGTGCCCCACATGCAAGGCAGCTCTTGAGTTTCGTTGGCTGTAGGCGGGTCGCAAGTATACTTGCTTCGACTTGTATAGACCGTTCCTGGATCCTCGCCATAAGTTCAGGAAAGACAAGAAGAACTTCATCAAAGGTATAGTTGTCAAAAACTCTGCACCACCTGCGTTGATAGGCCAACAGACCCTGGATCAGTTAAACGCTCTCGAGCCAGATCCAGAGCGTCCAGGGTATTTCAAGGGGTATAATAACGAATACTCATGTACTCACAAGACATGCTTGTGAGATCTGCCTTACTTCAAAGACCTCATTTGCCCACACAACATCGACGTGATGCACACTGAAAAGAATGTCGCCGAGGCCCTCTTTGGTACATTGTTCGGCATAGAGGGGAAGTCAAAGGATAATCCTAAGGCTAGAGTCGATCAGGAGGCTCTATGTGATAGACCGTTACAAAACATGCGACAACCGAAAAGAAAGTAGAACTGGACGAAGCCAAAGGCATGGTTCAATCTTGGAAGGCCAGCTATGAGGGAAATTATCATGTGGGTGAAAATGCAGTTGATGTTCCCCGATGGGTATGCAGGGAATCTAAAGAGGGGAGCGAGTCTTGAAAAATTGAAAATATTTGGTCTCAAGAGTCATGATTGGCACATATGGCTTGAGCGGGTAATGCCGGTGATGTTGTGTGGCTTTATCCCTGAGGATGAATGGCTAGTACTGGCAGAGCTGAGCTACTTCTTCCGTGCTCTTTGTGTGAAAGAACTATCGCCTGGCTTGCTAGATAAAATGGAAGAGTTGGCGCCGGAGTTGATCTGCAAGTTAAAGAAGATCTTTCCACCGGGCTTCTTTAATCCAATGCAGCATTTGATTTTGCATCTCCCGACCGAGGCACGATTGGGGAGGCCCGTGCAGAATCATTGGTGCTACGCAACTGAGAGGATGCAGAAGACGCTTTGAGCAAAATGTAAAAATAAACGTAGAATTGAAGCATCAATGGCCGAGGCATTCATTACTGAGGAGGCAGCAAACTTCGTGACAGCACACTACGAAGCCAAAAATCGTCATTTGCATAATCCGAAGCCTTGGTACAATGCTCGCACCAAAAGGGTGAATCCAACCTCAGCCTATTCAAAGGGAAGCTCGGACCAGCCGGTGCTTCTAATTCCTTAGGGTTGGATGTCGAAGAATGGTGGACCATTTCGTTGTATATCTTCAACAACCTAACAGAAGTGCGGCCGTACATTGAGTAAGTTCTCGGTACATTGTTTCGCAACTTCTAATTCCTTTGAACTGCTCTTATTCCCGGATATTTGATACAGTCGATACATCACCAAATTCTCATATGGAGCGGTGATCCAAAAGGATTCCGTCGAAGAGTATGAGCTTCTGGCAAAGCATGGAGGCGGCTATCCTGGTTTCATCTCTTGGTTCAAACAAACGGTAATTTCCATTAGACCATTTCATTTCTTCGTCTAACTTGCGGCTAATGCAACCATCCTTTTGTATTAAACTTGTAGGCTAATTCAGAGTCTATGGACGCCGAATTGAGACAAGTTGCTAATGGTTTTGACTATAAAGTCCGTTCATTTGACAAATACGACATCAACGGGTATCGCTTTTGTACCTATGGCAAAGAGCTATCTATGGTCGACCGAAAGTCTACAAATTGTTGTGTCTCTGCTATCGGCGAAGGAGGTACCGAGTATTATGGAAGAGTTGAAGCAATTTATGAACTTCTATTCTATGGTGCAAACCCACCGAACGTCGTAGTCTTCAAATGTTATTGGTTCCAGCCGAAGGAGACTAGAAGGACTCATGAACATATAGGGATAGTCGAAATCAAACAAAGCACCCATTTGGATGTTCCCGATGTCTATATTACGGCTCAACAGGTGACCCAAGTTTTCTATCTACCGTGGGCCTGTCAAAGTGATCCAAATCTCAATGGTTGGGATGTCGTTTATGAAGTGCCGCCACATGTTAGACAACCTCCCCCCAATGAAGAGGATTATGAACCACACATTAACCCAGACACATATGAAGGAGAATTCTTCCAAGAAACACGTCTTTCCAAAAAACGTTTCAAGAACCGCTCTACTTCACCCCAGAACATGGAAGTAGACAGCGACAGTGAATCCGACTTCACCCCTGAGCCGGAACAAGAAGAGGTTACTGCTGCGGATGACCTGTCAATGCTTGACCGATTATGTAAAGGAGGCCTTCCACATGTTGATGCATTTATTGATGATGATGATGAGCACGTCATTACTGATAGTGATGATGATGATGCATTTATTGATCCCGGAGCATATATAGACGATGAAGATTAATATTAGTTCATGTCAGGTATTCAATTATTATTATGTACATATATATTATTAATTAGTTCATGTTATTAGGTATTCAATTTTTTATTATGTTCATGATGATGATACACTTAAATTATATACATATTATTATTCATGTCAGGTATTCAATTTTTTTATGTTGTACTAATTTCGTTTACTCTTTGTCATTGCAGGTGTTGACAGATGGTGGGCCCGGGTCGAGAGCGCTCCGAGGCTCCTTCCTCAGCGAGTGCTGGGAGGGGTGCTTCCATTCCACCCCAGCACCTCCGTAGAGTGCTGCTAGTCAGTATGCAGACACCACCGGCGGGCGCTTCTTCTTCGACCGGGAGAGGCCGGGGGAAGAAGAGGGGTACTAGAGGTGGACGTAGCGGCGGGAGAGGTAGGAAGGCTGCTACGCCTTCCTCGCCGCCACCCCCAGCTGATTCACCCGACCACAGGACTGCTCCGTCTGAGGTGCACCCGTCTGACGTGGACCCGTCTCGGACTCCGGTCCACGAGCCTTGGGCCGACGAGCCTCAGGTCGCCGAGCCTTCACCCCACGAGACTCCGGTCCCAGAGTCTTCGTCCCACGAGACTCCGGAGTAGAGCAGGGATCACGCTACGTCGCAGTCGACCCGATGGGGGGACTGGCCGCCGGAGGCGAGTGGCCATGCTGATGGTGGCGAGGACCGCTTTTCTGATGATAGCTATAGCGAGGGCGAGCTGGTTGAGGGGGGCAACGTCTACCAGCGTGGTGGTACAAAGCTCCCGCCCGTGCCGGCGACCCGCGAGCAGAGGTGGTTGATTGCGCCTAATGGGGAGAAGTAAGTGCATTTACTCTTTTTTAACCTTTTGCCTTCACGTTTCTTCAAATTAATATCTAATGCGTTGGCCTTGTCATACTGTAGGGGTTGGATAGACGGCCCTGGTGTCCGCAAGCCCAACTTCGTCCTTGGTGTGCTTTACCGGCAGAACTTCCTGGGGTGGGTCACGTTGCCCGGTGAGGGTCAGGTTCGACAGCTAGGAGTGAGCTGGGAGCTGTACTTGGCTGCCCCGGCCCCGCCGGAGGAGAGGGTCGACGGTGTCTTGTGCCGCACGGTGGCCGACATTGTGATCCAGACATTTTGGGTAGTTTCTCCTTTACAGAATTAAAAATCAACAGTACCTAGTGATTGTACTAATCAGTGTTTTCTTTTTTGATTGCAGACCTTCTACAGGTGTGTTGCGGGAGAGGAGGAGGCCGTGGCTATGGTTATCGAAGCCGAGTGCAAGCGCCTACTTCAGAACTTACGGCACGAGGCTCGGGTGCAGGCTGTTCGAGACTACTATGCCTCCACTGGTATTAAGAGGTCCAAGACGAAGTGCCGCGGCAAGTTTCTGAGTAAGGAGAAGTACATGAAGGTAATTACCTATTCTTAAGGCCTTGCACTTAGTTTCCATGATTTGATTCGTAGGCGTAGCGCTGAAATTTCTCTTGACTAACTTAGGTGCCCCCGAGATGGTGTGCGGATAATCTGGACTGTTGGGAGGCGTTGGTGGATGAGTGGTGCTCTCCCCAATGGCTAGCCGTCCACAACAATGCCAAGGAGCGGTGTGCCAAAATGGTTGGTGTACCACACCATCAAGGGAGCTCCAACCTATATGAGTTCGGGAATAACTGGGTATGTGGTTTGCTTCATGATTCATGCAATTTCATTCTTCATGCTAGCTTGAGCCCTTAACTAATACTTTGTTCCTCTCTTTTAGGCGCGACACAACAAGATAGAGGTGCCAGAGGTGTTCGACCTCTATGCCATGGCCCATACTACAAAGTACAAGAAGGCCAAGGCATTCTCTGAGTATGACCTCGATCATCCAGAGAGCTTCACCAACATCTCCTCCACCACAAGCTCGTGAGGTATAGAGACAAGGGGAAGGCGAGGAAAGGGGAGGACTTCAACCCGAGCCAGCAACCTCTTGATCCAGAGCTGGTGATGATATCTGGTGGCGGGAGGCCCCATGGCTCGATAACCATTGGGGATGGACTGATACGTTGTCCTAGCACTCTCCCGGAGATCAAAAAGCGCCAGACGAGCTCCGATCCTGAGATAAGGCCTCGTCCACGGCCAATGGAGCTCGCCATCAAGGTTAGTTATACGGACTCAGATACCTTTCCTCCATTACATTGTGTGTGCGGCCGTCGATGATTACAATGCTAACGAGGAGTGGTGTTGCAAGCTGCTCTTGAGAAAGAGAGAGCGAAGACCCAGGCGCATCTGGCGGAGGCAAACAGGCAGGCGACGGAGAGGGAGAGGGAAATGGAGGAGAGGACGGCTAGCCTGATGGAGGAGGAGAGGAACCGGAACGACGCGTCTCATGGGCCATATACGAGCTCCTCGTGGTAAGTTTCTTCTGCATATTAGCCAAATCATGCACGTAATGTTCGTTTCATTAGCAACTAATATGACTGACTTGTGAAAACCAAATGTGCAGTCCGTGTGCCAGAACAACGGTCAGACCCCTCTGCCGATGCCCCAGATTGCTCCGGCAACCACGGTGAGTTTCATTTGAATGGTCATTAGTTACTAGTATTCACATTTGAGTTGCATCATGCTAACGAGACATTGCAAATGATCTTTGGTGCAGCGTGCCTCCCGACAAACATCGATCGATCCTTCTCCGTCTACCACTGGCGTAACCGGTCCTTCACCTCCGTGATGACGGTAAGTTTTCCCAAGTGTTTTGCTTAACAAATGCATACTTAGCTTTAGAAATGACCTATTTATCTCCAAAATGTCATATACTTAGCTTATTTTCCTCGAAAATGACATAATAACCTTACTTAGCTCCAAAATGACCTATTTTACCTAGGTTAGCTCTCAAATGACCTATACTTAGCATTTTTTCCTCCAAAATGACTTAATATGCTTAGTTAGATAAAAAATGGCATAACTACCTAAGATAGCTCTCAAATGACCTATACTTAGCTTAGCTAGTTCATTTATGACATAATTAGCTTACTTAGGTAAAAAATGGCATAATAACCTTGGTTTACCTCCAAAATGTCATATACTTAGCTTATTTTCCTCGAAAATGACATAATAACCTTACTTAGCTCCAAAATGACCTATTTTACCTAGGTTAGTTCTCAAATGACCTATACTTAGCATTTTTTCCTCCAAAATGACTTAATATGCTTAGTTAGATAAAAATGGCATAACTACCTAAGATAGCTCTCAAATGACCTATACTTAGCTTAGCTAGTTCAGTTATGACATAATTAGCTTACTTAGGCAAAAAATGGCATAATAACATTGGTTTAGCTCCAAAATGTCATATACTTAGCTTATTTTCCTCGAAAATGACATAATAACCTTACTTATCTCTAAAATGACCTATTTTACCTAGGATAGCTCTAAAATGACCTATTTTTCCTAGAATAGCTCTAAAATGACCTATACTTAGCATTTTTTCCTCCAAAATGACTTAATATGCTTAGTTAGATAAAAAATGGCATAACTACCTAAGATAGCTCTCAAATGACCTATACTTAGCTTAGCTAGTTCATTTATGACATAATTAGCTTACTTAGGTAAAAAATGGCATAATAACCTTGGTTTAGCTCCAAAATGTCATATACTTAGCTTATTTTCCCCGAAAATGACATAATAACCTTACTTAGCTCCAAAATGACCTATTTTACCTAGGATAGCTCTAAAATGACCTATACTTAGCATTTTTTCCTCCAAAATGAATTAATATGCTTAGTTAGATAAAAAACTGCATAACTACCTAAGATAGCTCTCAAATGACCTATACTTAGCTTAGCTAGTTCATTTATGACATAATTAGCTTACTTAGGTAAAAATGCCATAATAACCTTGGTTTAGCTCCAAAATGTCATATACTTAGCTTATTTTCCTCGAAAATGACATAATAACCTTATTTAGCTCTAAAATGACCTATTTTACCTAGGATAGCTCTAAAATGACCTATACTTAGCATTTTTCCTCCAAAATGACTTAATATGCTTAGTTAGATAAAAAATGGCATAACTACCTAAGATAGCTCTCAAATGACCTATACTTAGCTTAGCTAGTTCATTTATGACATAATTAGCTTACTTAGGTAAAAAATGGCATAATAACCTTGCTTTAGCTCCAAAATGTCATATACTTAGCTTATGTTCCTCGAAAATGACATAATAACCTTAGTTAGCTCCAAATTGACCTATTTACCTAGGTTAGCTCTAAAATGACCTACACTTAGCATTTTTTCCTCCAAAATGACTTAATATGCTTAGTTAGCTAAAAAATGGCATAATTACCTAGGTTACCTTAGTTAGAAGAAGAAGAAGAAGAGGAGAAAAAGAAAGAGAAGAAAAATTATTCTTCTTCTTCTTCTTCTTCTTCTTCTTCTTCTTCTTTTTCTTCTTCTTCTTCTAGTCTTCTTCTTCTTCTTCTTCTTCTTCTAGTCTTCTTCTTCTAACTTTCTTCTTTCCCATTTTGTAGATTTGCTTCAGATCATGGAAGCTTGCGTTGATGGAGTCTAGTCTTCTCGTTGTCCTTCCTTTTTGTTTTGATTTTGTAGGATCTACAATGTGAAACTTGCTACCTATATATGTATGTATGGATGAAACCATTGTATATGGACTTTTTGCTTAATTGTTGGATATGTTGGCTATATATATGTTGGATATGGACTTTTGATTTGGTATATATATGTGTTGGATGATGATATCCATATGGCAGGGATATGTATGCTTGTTGAAAGTATTTTGAAATGAATATATATATATATATCTGTGAAATTGATTGAATTTAAGAAAAAACAGAATTAACAGGGGCAATACAGGCACTTTGCCGTCTGCCAGCAGACGGCAAATCTGCCACGTGGCAGCTACCTGTGCAACCTGGGAGGCACCTGTGCTGGCCTATTTGGGCACTTTGCCGTCTGCCAGCAGACGGCAAAGGCTGGTGTGCTTTGCCGTCTGCTGGCAGACGGCAAAGGGCCTGTATTGGCACCAGCTGATGCCTGACGTCAGCTGGCAGACGGCAAAGAACTTTGCGCCTTTGCCGTATGCTGGCGGACGGCAAAATACGCCGTTAGCCGCCTAGCGGGCCTAACCCTATCCCTCTGCCATCCAAGGCTTTTGCCGTCTGCTTGCTTAGTATGGCTGATGGGAAACTTCTTTGCCATCCGCTTTATTTAAGCAGGCGGCAAAGCAGCCCTCTGCCATAGTTCATTCAGCCGGACGTGGGGCCGTCTGCTAGCTGACGGCAAAGGGCTTTGCCGTCCGCCAGGCATGCCTTTGCCGTCTGCCATGGCAAACAGCAAAGTGCCTGATTCCTGTAGTGTATCCCAAACTTTTGAAGTTTGGGTCCCACAGAAGCAAACATATTGTACTTGACCGTAATGGAATTCTAGCTTTTGGATCGATGGATGAGAGTCACATCATCCATAGCATTAGCTGGAGAATACTGAAAGCATGCGATATGACAAAGTTCTTCTTAGCACTCTTGAGGACAATCCTCACAGTACATTACCAATCGTAAAGTTTTAGCTAGATAAATAATAGCTATTCAATTTTAATAGGGAAGGTGGAAAACCCGAGCCAATATTCTACTACTATTATGCAAATTCCACTTAGACTTTGTTCATAATTAATTGCATTGAGAATTAAACAAATTAATTCTAAAGTGCGCTCCCACTCAAATCGATATCTCTCATAATTGATTATGAGTGTTTCAAGACCCGTATTGCAATCCAACGTCATTGATGTGTACATCACTGATGACGAGAATTTCAATCCGTAGGCCAACGTGCCGATCGCATCTCTGTGTGACTCTTGTTCAAGACGATCCTGCCTGAACATCAAGACAACCAAGTGATCTTGCTGTGAGGTCTGACCTTCACCCGCCTCATACCTCCCAATTCGTTCGTACCCATGTGGACACGGCGCACCCCAAAAAGATACGTATTTCAGACGGTGCTACACTTGGGAGAACACTAACTACTTGATATTTTAAGTGAGACATCACCCTAATAAAAGCGACTACCGCGCAATCAAAAGGGTGCATAAAAGGGTATAAACATCTGAGGCAATTCATAATAGCATGATATGGTATAGCCCATCCTGTCGGAGAAGTTCTCATCGTCTTCACGAAATTTCACTAAAAAACGTTGCCGTGGCAGAACTTTTCTGCCATGGCCTGTTTCTTTAGCTTTTTCTCCTCCGTCTTCGTGTACAGCTTTTGCGTCGGTGTCCGCCTCCGCAAAACATGTCACCACCTTGTCGATGCACTAAATAATATAGCTATCTCTATAGCTAATAAAATAATGCATTACATTGAGGTTAACACGCAGGTCATTAAGGTGACAATCATATGGCTTCGGCAATCATGTCGAATCATGACATGTAGGTCATGTTAATTACATCATATAGTCATCTCATACATAATCAAATTAAATATGACAAAGACAATACCACATCTCATGCACATGCATCCTGCAAAACCAAATCAGACGCCTCTAATCGGTTCATACAAGATTTATTTTACGTGGCTTCTAAGGTTTCGAAACAAAGCAAAGCTACCAACGTCCATCATCAAGTATGATTATTCAAGTCGCTAGATTAACTCTGCGGGGTGTATGAAATATGAGATAAAAAATCTCGAGCCCCATACTAAACTTCGTCATACGCAAGAACCCCGTGCAGGTCATATCTGCATGCCCTTTAGTTTGTGAAACATTCATCTTTCTTAACTATGGCAGAACACAAAGAACTTAAGCACATCATTGATCTATCAACTAGCATACTCAGGAGCAGCATAGAAGGATCGTGGATAGCCAAAACTTTGTACCAAAATTCCAACATGCCGTTAAGATCATAACTACGCAAATTCAAGGGAAGTAATAAGAACATCAGGTAATAGGTTTCATCTACTACCCCCACAAATATTATTTAGCAATAGATCTCATCTACTGCAAGATTATATTATGCAATACCCATACATCTCATGTATTGTAGATCGTAACATGCATCTACGCATAGCACGCTCATGATGCCACCCTAGGGTAACGCAGCAGAAAACAAAAAATTTCCGTCCTACGTGACAGCCCAGGACCACTATGAAGATGCATACAAGGTTTGATCTAATCCTTACCAACTCGTAGCGTAGTGGAAGTAGAGTTGGTGAAGATCATTGGTGTAGATCCCCGCAGCTAGGAATTTACAACATCCCAACAACGAGGATTTTCTCCCTCGAACAGTCCCTCGGACAGAACCTCGGGCAGTCCCTCGAATAGAAGATCAAACATACGATCTCTCTACCAGGTTGCACACATACGGTGTCACCTATCCAGCAGGGCTTCGCCAGCCAGAACTAATCCCAACCGGAAACCAGATAGCCTTTCGGCACTATGAAACTATTTCGTGGAGGGAGAGAGAGAAGGGCTGATCATTGCATGCCTTTGTATGAGAGCTCAAGTATGAGAACATGTGTGAAATGGAGAGCCCTCTCCACCTCTATTTATAGGGGGAGCAAGGGGTGGAGGCTTGGGGGAAAAGCCCCAAAAGGGGGGAGATATTTTACAACAGAGGCCACCAAAGTTGGAAAGGAAGCTCCATGGAGGAGCCCTTTCCCTTGGCCGGCCACATGTGTGGGCCACCCTATTTGGGGGGCCACACCTCTCCATGTCATCCTCCACTACTTTAGGGAGAAAGCCCCAAAGGGTGGCTTTCCAAAAAGCCACCAAAAGGGGGTGTACCCTAATAGTTGCGCCTGCATCATCCTCCCATGATTCGTGGGATCTTGTCCCCTCACGCTGGGACAAGATTTTTCCGCAAACGTTCTCTCCAAAAAAATTCCCAAAGGTCCAGAACATTTCCGGCGCCCCCTAAAATAATTCTGGACGCGTTCCGAAACATTTCTGGTATGATGATTTTTCTCTGAAACATTTTTGGTTTTCTCTCCGAAACTTTTTCATCATCTCTGAGACTTTTTCGGTGACTTTCTCTCGGACTCCCTATCTAGTTTTCAGTAGATAGATGACCCTTAAGTGTGTGACCCTATAGGTTCGATGAAGTATAGACATGACCAAAACACTTTCCGATCAATGATCAATAGCAGAACCGTGGACATCCATATTGACCACTATACCCACACGAATAAATATTCGAGTGAACTTGTAGTTACCGAATGTTGTTCCTATTGCTTCGTAATATGTTACAAACACCCGAGGTGAGATTTAACGGCATCCCCGTGAATCAACAACTTGTTCACTATGCCAGTTTCCTCATTACCGGTTTTCTTCTCTTTTCTCATTCCCGTGTTCCGGCATCCCTATGATCGAATCACATTGTGTCTGGCAAGATGATGATGGATACCGTTACACTGAGAGGGCCCAAAGAATATCTCTCCATCGTTGGAGGAGCAAATCCCAATCTTGAGCTATCTAGTCTCTTGTCATACCTTTCCATGAACCCATAAGCCGCCGTAATAGCCACCCTGTTATGGATGACATTTAAGAAACCCCAAACTTCATGAAGGAAATGTGAAGGAACTTGATACTCTCATGGTTTTAGGAATTATGCAAATGTATAACTTTCTTTGTGTTATATACCCTCAACTTGTAACGAATGGATCTTATAGCATAACAACAATTGGGTCGGTTCAACACAAGAGGTCTTCTAACATTGTGTCTGCAAAGCTGCCGGCATACTCATGCCCATGATCAGGAAAACATAACCATCATGCAGCACTTGATCAAGTTTTAGAGGATACACTAGGAATCTATTTTACTGTTTATTATTCCACACGTGCATATGAGTTTTCCTCTGAGCCTCATGATTATTGTAGACTCGAGAACAATAGCAGTTATAGCACGGAATATAAACATAATTACGAACATGGAGATAAATAATAACATTTATTATTGCCTCTAGGGCATATTTCCTACATACTCTGGATACCATCAGATCAGGATGAGAGAAAAGGATGTCCCCCACACAAGTTTCATCACTCCCTTCAGCACCTACTGCTATGAAACAATGCCCATCAGATTAAAGAACACAAGGTGTACCTACCAAAGAATGTTGCAAGAAGCTTTCTGCACCCAGATTGGCAAAAACATGGAGGTGTACATTGATGACCTAGTCGTTAAGTCCAAACAGATGACTGGTCTGATTGACTTAACGTTTGGGAACTTGCAAAAATTCAAGATCATGCTGAACCCGGCCAAATGCGTGTTCGGAGTCAAGGCAGGGAAAATCCTAGGTTTCCTAGTCTTGAGTAGGGGAGTCGAGGTCATCTGGAAGAAAATTAAGTTGGTGCTTGACATGCCCACACCTACGAGCATTACAGGGATCCAAAAGTTAACCGGATCAATGGTGGCTCTTAGCAAATTCATCTCATGCCTGGGCAACAAAGGGCTCCCTTTCTTCAACATGCTTTGGGAGCACAACTGTTTTATGTGGGGCGATGAGGCAGAGCAAGCCTTCTGCTCCCTCAAAAGCTACCTGAACAGTCCTCGTCGCCGCAGAACCTCGAGAGGAGCTGCTCCTGTACGTCTCATGCAAGCTGCACGCGGTGACCGCAATCCTTGTTGTCAAGAGATTAGAAGAAGGCAAAGCAGAGAAGGTTCAACGGCATATCTACTACATCAGTGAGGTTCTACATGGGCTAAAGGAATGCTACCCTGACTTCCAAAAACTTTTGTACGCCATTATGTTGGCCTCCCGGAAACTCAGACACTACTTCTACTCCACACCATCACCGTCCCGTTAACATACCCCCTCGGAGCCATTCTCCAAAGCCGTGAAAATACAGGGCTGGTAGCCCAATGGAATGTCAAACTCAGAGAGTTCGATCTGAGATTTAAATCCCGGACCACTATCAAATCTCAACCTCTCGCTGACTTCATGGATGAATGGGCAGACCCCGTCCAGGAGCACAATAACAGTGACCACACCACCAGAACATGGACCCTGTCCTTTGACAAATCTCTCACGGTCAATGGAGCGGGGGCTAGAATAGTACTTACAATTCCCACCAGCCAAAGACTACAATACACAATCTAGCTCCAGTTCCCAGCGACCAACAACATCGCCGAATATGAAGGACTCCTCTCCGGGTTGCACGTAGCAGCGGGGTTAGTGATTTGGCATTTGCAGATTAGGGGCGACTCGTAGCTCATCGTACGACATGTAAACAAAGGTTATCAAGCAACGGAGCCGCCCATGGCAGCCTAGCTTCAGTTGGTCTGCTAGCTCGAAGCCTATTTTACGGCCTTGGTTTTTGGTACATCCCACGGAAGGAGAACTGCCTACCCGACTCGCTAGCGCGACCTGCCTCAAGCCATGCTCCAGTGCCATTGTACATGTTCGTGGAAAAGGTCACACAGCCCTCAGCTAGAAACACCCTTGGGGGTTGAGAAAAGTTCGGAGTGCCAGTCACCCAACAAAAGAGAATCCATGACAATAATCTCCCCAAGGGGCATGGCGGGCAAGTCTTCGTAGGACTACTCGAGGAGGATGATTGCAGGGAGGATATCAAGTGATACCTCTTGGATCTGATATGACCAGAAGAGCAACACCGTGCGGACAAAATATCATGGAAGGCGCTAAGATATGTCCTCATTGAGGGAGAACTCTACCGGTGAAGCGCCATCGGAACACTCATGACATGCATCAAAATAGAAGAAGGACAAGAGCTCCTAGATGAGATCCATAGAGTGCTCGGCGGGAATCATGCCTCAGCACGAACTCAGATACGAAAGGCCTTTTGCCAGGAGTTCTACTGGCCCACTGCCATCAAGGATGCAACCAACCTGGTCCAGAATTGCAAAGCTTGCCAAGTGCAGGAAATATGCCCTAGAGGTAATAATAAATGTTATTATTTATTTCCATGTTCATAATTATGTTTATATTCCATGCTATAACTGTTATTTTTCTCGAGTCTGCAATAATCACGAGGCTCGAAGAAAAACTCATATGCACATGTGGAATAATAAACAGTAAAATAGATTCCTAGTCAAGCCTCTAAGACAAGCTCAAGTGTTGCATGATGGTTCTGTTTTCCCGATCATGGGCATGAGTATGCCAGCAACTTTGAGGACACAATGTTAGAAGAACACTTGTGTTGAACCGACCCAATTAATGTTATGCTATGAGATACATTTGTCACGAGTTAATGGTTTATAACATAGAGAAAGTTAAACATTTGCATAATTCCTTAGACCATGAGAGTATCGAGTTCCTTCACACTTGATTCATGAACTTTGGGGTTTGTTAAACGTCATTCGTAACAGCGTGGCTATTACGGCGGCTTACGGGTTCATGGAAAAGTATGACAAGGGACTAGATAGCCCAAAACTGGAATTTGCTCCTCCAACGATGGAGAGATATTTTTAGGGCCCTCTCGGTGTTACGGTATCCATCATCGTCTGGCCAGACATAGTGTGATTTGATCACAGGGATGCCGGAACACGGGAACGAGAAAAGAGAAGAAAAACCGGTAATGAGGTAACTGGCATAGTGAACAAGTTGTTGATTCATGGGGATGCCATTAAATGTCACCACGGGTATTTGTAACATATCGCGAAGCAATAGGAACATCATTCGGTAACTACAGGTTCGCTCGAATATTTATTCGTGTGGGTATTGGGGTCAATATGGATGTCCACGGTTTCGCTATTGATCATTGATCGAAAAGTGTTCCGGTCATGTCTACACTTCACCGAACCTATAGGGTCACACACTTAAGGGTTATCTATCTGTTGAGTACTAGACAGGGAGTCCGAGAGAAAGTCACTGAAAAAGTTTCGGAGACGACGAAAAAGTTTAGGAGAGAAAAACCGGAAATGTTTCGGAGAAAAATAATCATACCAGAAATGTTTCGAAACGCGTCCAGAATTATTTTAGGGGGTGCCGGAAATGTTTTGCACCTTCGGGAATTTTTCCGGAGAGAACGGTCGCGGAAAAATCTTGTCCTAATGTTAGGGGACAAGGTCCCACAAATTGTGGGATGATGATGCAGGAGACACTATTAGGGTACACCCCCTGTTGGTGGGTTTTTGGAAAGCCACCTTTTGGGGCTTTCCCTTAAAGTAGTGGAGGATGACATGGGGAGGTGGGGCCCCCCTTTAATGGGGCCCACACATGTGTGGCCGGCCAAGGTGGAGCTCCTCCATGGAGCTCCCCTTTCCCAGTTTTTGTGGCTTTTGGTGGAAAATATCCAAGCCCCTTTAGGTCTTTTCCCCCAAGCCTCTACCACTTGCTCCCACTATAAATAGAGGTGGAGAGGGCTCTCCATTTCATCCAAGTTTTGACTTGAGCTCTCTCATACAAAGGCATTCAATGATCTGCCCTTCTCTCTCTCCCTCCATGAAATAGTTTCATAGCGCTGAAAGGATGTCTAGTTTTCGGCATGGATTAGTTCTGGGCGGCGAAAAGCTGCTGGATAGGTGACACCGTATGTGTGCAACCCGGTAGAGAGGTCATATGTTCAATCTTCTGTTCGAGGTTCTGTCCAAGGGACTGATCGAGGGGCTGTTCGAGGGAGAAAATCCTTGTGGTTGGGAGGTTGTAAATTCCTAGCTGCGGGGATCTGCACCAACAATCTTCACCAACTCGGCTTCCGCTGTGCTATGAGTTGGTAATTATCAGATCGAACCATGTATGCATCTTCATAGTGGTCCTGGGCTGGTGCGTAGGACAGAAATTTTTTGTTTTCTGCTGCGTTGCCCTACAGTGGTATCAGAGTCGTGCTATGTGTAGATGCAGGTTACGATCTAGAATACATGAGATTTTTGGGTATTGCATAATAATATTTTGTCGTAGATGAGATCTATTGCTAAATAATATTCGTGCGGGTTGTAGATGAAATCTATTACCTCATATTCTTGTTGCTTCCGTTGATTTTGCGTAGTTCTGATCTTGATAGCATGGTGGGATTTTGGTACAAAGTTCTGGCTACCCGTGATCCTTCTATGCTGCTCCTGATATGCTAGTTGACGGATCAATGATTTGCTTCAGTTTTTTGGGTTCCGCCATAGTTAAGAAAGTTAAATGTTTCGCAAACTAAAGGGCATGCAGATATGATCTGCACGGGGTTCTTCCGTATGACAAAGTTTAGTATGGGGCTCAAGATTTTTTATCTCGTGTTTCATATGCCCTGCAAAGTTAATCTGGCGACTTGAATAATCGTACTTCATGATGGACGTTGTTAGCTTCGATTCGATTTTAAACCTTAGAAGCCACGTAAAATAAATCTTGTATGAACTGATTAGAGGCGTCTGATTTGGTTTTGCAGGATGCATGTGCATGAGATGTGGTATAGTCTTCCACATATTTAATTTGATTATGTTTGGGATGAATATATGATGTAAATTAATTAACATGACATGCGTGTCATGATTCGGCATGATGGTTGGAGCCATATGAGTGTCACTTTAATGACCTGCGTGTCAACCATATTGTAATGCATTAATTTTATTAGCTATAGAGATAGCAATATTACTTGTTGCATCGACAAGGTGGTGACAAAGTTTTGCAGAGGTGGACACCGACGCAAAATCCGTACATGAAGACGGAGGAGGAAGAGCTAAAGAAACAGGCCATGGTAGAAAACTTCTGCCATGGCAACGTTTTTGGCTGAATGTTCGTGAAGACGATGAGTACTTCTCCAGCAGGAGGGTGATACATCTCCAACGTATCTATAATTTATGAAGTATTCATGCCATGTTTATAACAATTCTATATGGTTTTGGTATGATTTGATTAGAACTAAGCCGGACTGACGCTGTTTTCAGCAGAACTACCGTGGTGTTGTTTTTTGTGCAGAAATAAAAGTTCTCCAAATGCAATGAAACTTTTTGATGATTTTTTATAGAAGGAAAGAGACCCCAGAAGCTTCATGGAAGGACCAGAAGAACCACAAGGTGAGCACACACCACTTGGGCGCCCCCCTGGGGCGTGCCCAAGTGCCATGTGCCCCCCTCGTGACCCCCCCTTCGCGTGATTCCAACGCCAAAAAATCCTATATATACAGAAACCCCCAAAATTTAACCTAGAACGTGGACTCCACCGCCGCACGCCTCTGTATCCTCAAAAAACCAATCTGGAGCACGTTCCGGCACCCTGCCGGAGGGGGAAATCATCACCGGAGGCCATCTTCATCATCCCGATGGTCTCCATGATGACGTGGGAGTAGTCCACCCTCGAGACTAGGGGTATGTACTAGTAGCTATGTGATTGATCTCTCTCTCTCATGATCTTGAGATGTCATGATCTTGATGTATCGCGGGCTTTGTTATTGTAGTTGGGTCATATGATGTTTCTCCCTCTCTATCCTTGTTGTGATGAATTGAATCTTTACCCTTTGAAGTTTTGCTTGTCGGATTGAATAGTCAGATCTGAGAACACATGATGTATGTCTTGCATAATGAATACCTGAGGTGACAATGGGGTATCATATTGATTCACTTGATGTATGTCTTGGCACTCAACTTGCGGATTCCCGCGGTGACATTGGGGTAATCTATGCATAGGGGTTGATGCACGTTTTCATTATCTTTTCTCCGATAGAAACTTTGGGGTCTCCTTGTAGTTATTTGTGTGGATTGAATATTATGATTATGAAGTTGTTTGATGCATATCGTACAATTAACTCATGGATACTTGTGGTGACATTGGAGTATCTAGGTGACATTAGAGTTGGTTGATGTGTGTCATATGGCGCTATTTTAGTATGAACTCTAGGGCTGTTTGTGACACTTATAGGAATAGCCCAATAGATCGATCAGATAGAATAGCTTTGAGGTGGTTTCGTACCATACAAACAATTTCTATCTTATGTTCTCCGCTAATAGGAACTAGGGAGTGATTCTTTATTGCACTTTGAGGGATAATCATATGATCCAATTATGTTAGCATTGTTGAGAGATTGCACTAGTGAAAGTATGTATCCTAGGCCCCATTTTCTATCATTGCAATACCATTTGTGCTCCGTTTTACTATTTACTACCTTGCTGTTTTTTATTGTTCGCACTACAAAAACTCATATCTACTATCCATACTACACTTTTATCACCATCTCTTCGCCGAACTAGTGCACCTATGCATTTTACCATTGTATTGCGTGTGTTGGGGACACAAGAGACTCTTTGTTATTTGGTTGCAGGTTTGCTTGAGAGAGACTATCTTCATCCTACACCTCCCACGGATTGATAAACCTTAGGTCATCCACATGAGGGAAAATTGCCGCTGTCCTACAAAACTCTGCGCTTGGAGGCCCAACACGAGTCTACAAGACCAAGTTGTGTAGTAGACATAAAGCTCTTTTCTGGCGCCGTTGCCGGGGAGGTGAGTGCTTGAAGGTATATATTTAGATCTTGCAATCGAATATTTTAGTTTCTTGTTTATCGCTAGTTTGGTTTTATAAAAGAAAACTACAAAAAAAATGGAATTGAAGTTGCATGAAATGCTTTACCTTTATGATGTCTTTCTTGAAAATAAGGATTCTGAAAATTGTGCTCAATTGATAAAAGAAGAATTTAATAAAATGTTTAGCACAAATGATGAGCATGATTGCAATGTTGTTAGTATGAACTCTATGAATATCCAGAATACTAATGATGATTGCACTAGTCATGACAAAAATGTTTCTTATAAGCATGTCAATTTTTGTGGAGTGCATAGAGTTTGTGAAGATGTGCCTTATATGGATGATAGATTTTGTAAGAAGCATAAACATGATAGAACCAATTTTTTGCTCAAAGTGATAGATGAATTTGCTACTAAATTATGTTCTCATTGTCCTATCACTTGTGAACTTTGCAACAAAGTTGGTCATCTTAATTTTCAATGCATACTTTTCCATGATCAAATCATGGCTAAATATTGTAATGATTCGACCCGCCTTGAAATATACAATGAGCTTTATCTATTTTTGGGGCGTGAAGAATTGACACATAAAAATAGTTGGTTTTAATTATTCATTCTCTCAAATGACATTGAAAATAATTTGAAACACATCTATATGTTTTGTATGGTAAATTGCAATGAGAATGCCTATATTGCCAACTATAGAGAGAGGGAAAAACCAATAGAATATAGAAGGAATACTAATGAAAGGGTAAAGATTTACACTTTCCCTTCTATTGTCTCTCATGATGAAATAGGTGATGAGGAGGAGCTTCCTATCCAACCAATCTCATCAACAAGAAGTTCGGAAGAATTTAATAAACCCACACATAATGTGGTGAAGAAGAAGAAAAGAAGGAAAAGTAAAAGTAAAGAGGTATCTCTCCCAAATAATGTTTCTCCTATTATTGATATGCCTCATGAGAATGAATGAAAAATAGTTGTGGAAGATGATACACTTGAGGATGATTTTGTTATGCCTATTGCTTGTTGTGATAATTATGATTGGGAAGATAATGATACTTCTTATAATCTTGAAAATCTTTATGGCACCAACTTGGGGGATGATGATAAAAATTGCTATACTATTGGTGCTATTTATACTATTAATGATGAGAGTAATTATGCTTGTGATATGCAAAGCCACAAGCTTGGGGATGCTATGCTTGATGAGAATGATGTTTTTGACAATATATTTGCTTGTCCCAAACTTGGGGATACTGTGCTTGATGAGAATGATGTGTTTGAGAATATATTTACTGCAATTAATGTTTGTCCCAAGCTTAGGGATGCTATGCTTAATGAAGATGATCTTTTTAGTCCCCCTACTTTGAATGGTCAAATTTGTTATGATGATTGCATGCCTCTTATTTATGATGATTATTGTGATGATACTTATGCTATCAAAAAGAGTGATGATTAATATTATGATACTTGTCATAATTATGAATACCCTTTTACTGAACATTACTCTTTTAATGTGGAAACAATTTGTAGTATTCAAGTCTTTTATGATACTCCCACTACTATTGATGAGAAGAAAGTTGCTTATGTGGAGAGTAACAAATTTTCTATGCTTGTGTATCATGAAAAGAATGCTTTATGTGATGGTTATATTGTTGAATTCATTCATGATGCTACTGAAATTTTTTATGAGATAGGATCATATGCTTTTACATATTGCAATAATATCAAGTTTCCTCTCTATGTGTTGAAAGTTTTGAAATTATGCTTGTTTTGCCTTCCTATGCTAGTTGATTCTTGTTCCCATAAATTATTTGCTCACAAAATCCCTATGCATAGGAAGTGGGTTAAACTTAAATGTGCTAGTCATATGCTTCATGATTCTCTCTTTGTGTTTCAATTCTTATCTTTTATGTGAGCATCATTGAAATCATCAAGCCTAGCTTGAAAGGCATTAAAGAAAAGTGCTTGTTGGGAGACAACCCAACCCTTATAACTAATGTTTTTGTGTTTTCACATGATTAAGATACTGTATTAATCATGTTTTATATGTTTTATTTCAATAAAGTGTCAAGTAATGCCTTTGGGATAGTGTGGATGATAGTTGACTTCATTCTGTGCAAAAACAGAAACTTTTGCTCCCAGTGCATAAATTCTCAAAAATCACCAGAGTCAAAAGCTTCTGAATTTTTTACACATGATTTATATACAAATTTCCCACGTTGTCCTAAGTTTTCAGAATTTTTGGAGTTGTATAAGTATGCTGGTTGTTGAGATCATTACAGACTGTTCTGTTTTTGACAGAATCTGCCTTGTTTGCATAGTTTGCTTGTTTTAGCATTTCCATAGCTTATATTAAGTGATATAAATTGTGGAAATGATAGAGTACAGTAGGATTTATGTGAGAACAATTCTGGATCTTGTCTTTGACAGTACCAAAGTGAATGATTTGCTCTTTATCATACTAACCCATCTCACGAAGTTCCGTTAAGTTTTGTGTGATTGAAGTTTTCAAGTCTTGGGTGAGATATCGATATGAGGAGAATAAGGAGTGGCAAGACCCTAAGATTGGGGATGCCCAAGGAACCCCAAGGTAATATTACAGGAAGACCCAAGCACCTAAGCTTGGGGATGCCCCGGAAGCCATCCCCTTTTTCGTCTTCAACATTATCGGTAACCTCACTTGGGACTATATTTTTATTCGTCACACGATATGTGTTTTGCTTGGAGCATCATTTTCTTTGAGTTGAATTTTTCTTTATGTTATTTAGAATAAAGTTTTGTATCTTTTACTTCAATAAAAATGCCAAGTATACCTTTTACCATGCTCAATTTGCAAGTGAATGAGTTGCTGTTTCAAAACAGAAAGTTTGCTGTTAGTGCAAAAATTCCCTAGAAAAGTAAGTATGTCATAAAATCTTGAAATTTTTACACTGCATGATATTCTAAATTCTCTACAGTGTGGTAAATTTTCAGAATTGTTGGAGTTAATTAAGTATGGATCTTGCTGCATTCTTTACAGACTGTTCTATTTAGACAGATTGCTGTTATGTTTGCATTGTTTGCATATGTTGGCTTGTTTAATGGTTCTATTTGAGGATAGGAGTATTAAATATGAAGAGGCATTTAGTATTCAATATTAAATTATAATTTTAGTTGTTTGTTACAGTAGAAAATGATAAGGTTTTGCATTGATCTATACTAACTTATCTCACGAGTTCTTGTTGAAGTTTTATGTGGATGAAGTTTTTAAGATTTAGAAAAACCGTGATATGAGAGGAATTAAGGAGACACAAGAGCTCAAGCTTGGGGATGCCCAAGGCATCCCAAGTTCATATTCCAAGAAGTCTCAAGCAACTAAGCTTGGGGATGCCCCGGTAGGCATCCCACCTTTCTTCTTCAACAACTATCGGTCAGTTTTCGTTGAGCCTAAATTTTTGCTTCTTCACACGAGATGTGTTATTCTTGGTGTGTCCTTTTTTTTTCATTTTGTTTTCTGTTTTAATAAGATCATAAATATCTGAAATCTTTATTTAGAGAGAGTCCTCACCTAGTTACTTAATTGTTTGACTACTCATTGATCTTCACTTATATCTTTCTGGAGTAGTTTGTCATTTACTCTTGTTCTTCACTTATTTCCTATGAGTAAATTGTGAAAGAATTGAATATCATAAAGTTTAAATAATATGTGCTTCATATGCTTGTATCATGCCTAGTAGTAGCTTCACATTGGGTTTAGATGGTGAAATCTTTTGAAGCTTGACAATCACAATATTGGTCATACAAGCAATTCATGAATGATTAGTTTGAGGAAGAGAACTTTCACATATAAATATATTATCTTGGACATCTTCTATGATTGTGAATACCCATTAATTATTTTCAAACTTGAGCAAATTAGTTGAAGTTGGACAAAGAAGACAACGTAATGAGTTATGTTTGCGTATATTTGCATAGAAGTTATATTGTTATGGATCCTCCAACATGTGGTGCTTGCTTAGGATCTTTTGCTAGCCAAAAATTCGAACTAAGTAGAGATACTACTTGTGCATCCAAAAACCCTTAAACCCAGTTTCGTGCCATGAGTGTCCACCATATCTACCTATGGATTTAATAAGATCCTTCAAATAAGTTGTCATCGGTGCAAAAAGCAATAAAAATTGCCCCTAAAGTAAATACGATCTTTTATTGTAAGGGGAAATAAGCATGGTACAAACTTGTGATGGTAAAGCAATAAAAGCGACGTACTGCATAATAAAGGTTGCTATCACAAGGGGCAATATCACGTGACGTTCCTTTGCATTAAGAGTTTGTGCATCCAAATAAATAAAAGCACATGACAACCTCTGCTTCCCTCTGCGAAGGGCCTATCTTTTACTTCATGTTATTTACTTTTATGCTATTTACTTTCATGTTGAGTCAATTCCTTATCCCAACCTATTCTCTAGTTGGCAAGCATCATGTGGTGGGGAAAGATATAGACACATATGACCAGTCAAATATATTTGATCATGAATTATTATGGTTGACAATTATCTCTATGATAAATAAGTTGGGAGGGGAAACATTAAGCCCCTATCTTTCTCTATGTTCGATGGATGCCATTTGTTCTAAAAATATGCTTTGAGTACTAGCAATCATGGAAGACTAAATGATAATTGAGTATGTGGAGATCTTTCTTAGACTTTGTTGAATAAAGTTGAATTGCAATTGCTTGGTAACTAAGAACATAGGTTGTTGAGTTTCAAGAGAATGCATTGTTTGAACCATAACATGTGAATTGATTGCTACTTTATCATGTTGAATTTTATGAGAAAAAGTTGCTGTTATGATGCTAGGAAAAGTGATTGAAATTATCATTGATCAAACTTACGCACTATGCTAGCATTCACACTTCATAAATTATTTCTTTTATCAATTACCTACTCGAGGACGAGCAGGAATTAAGCTTGGGGATGCTGATACGTCTCCAACGTATCTATAATTTATGAAGTATTCATGCCATGTTTATAATAATTCTATATGGTTTTGGTATGATTTGATTAGAACTAACCTGGACTGACGTTGTTTTCAGCTGAACTACCGTGGTGTTGTTTTTTGTGCAGAAATAAAAGTTCTCCAAGATATGTGCAATTAATTATGGACATAGTCTAAGTGTAAAGTACATAATAGTTGTAGCATAATGGCTCGCGTTTCCACCTTCTCTATTTTAATTGAATAGCTGTTATTTATCTTTTTAAAACTTTATGATTGGTAACGTAATGTGAGGATTGTCCTCAAGAGTGCCGAGAAGGACTTTGTGTTATCGCATACTTTCGGTATTCTCCTGCTAATGCTATGGATGATGTGACTCTCGTCCTTCAATCCAAAAGCTAGAATTCTGTTACGATCGAGTGCAATATGTTTGCTTCCATGAGACCGGAACTTCAAAAGTTTGGGATAGTTATATGATATTCATGGAACTGAAAATTGTTTTCAGATACAGGCTAAAAGATATATGATATCCAAAGCAATGTTTGTTTGCAAAGTATTACTGAAGTGTTTACTAAGTATTAGACTCATAAGAGAGGAATCCAGAAGAACGCCTGTCATGTGATGAAGGTGAATAAAACAAGAACTTAAAGAGAAAGGAAAAGTCCGAAGGGTGTAAGTGAGACTTACACACCTAGGAAGTCCGGGGCTAACGCCACTCTTAAAGTCGGGTGCTTCTTCTGAGAGTAGGAGAAATATTGGAAGTAAAACTGTTAGGAGTGTAAAGGCAAAAAGGAAGAAGACTGGAAGGTCCAGCTCATGTATGAATGTCATACGTGTTATAGATGTATAGAAGGTTGTTCAAAGATGTAATTCTTGGGGATTAGGATTAAATTGTTAATCACTGATTCTTGGGTATTGTGATTAAAAGTTGATCACAAGGATACCCGTTCGATTGCATTCTGTTGCAACCCGATGCACGAACTACTACGACCTAAAATACTAGCCAGTAATGAGGTTAAGATACGTGCTGGAACTTTGTAAAAGTTACTATACTTTCCATCGGCATATTACCTTTGCATTTATTTTCTTAAATTCATTTTAGAGTTTTATACACTCTAACCTGTTGCAGAAAGTTTGTTGCAAGAAGGTTGTTCATAAAAGAACAATTGTTGTTCGGTGTTATGAATAACATAAGGGCCATACACCCGTTATCAATGAGATGTATGTTATGAATATTGATGATAATATATTACATCTGTATTTATTTTCATAATTAATTTTTAGAGTTTTATACACACTAGCCCATTGCATAATGTTTAATGCAAGAAGGTTGTTCATAAAAGAACAATTGTTGTTTTGTGTTATGAATAACATAAGGGGCCATACTCCCATTCTAAATGGATGTATGCTATGAATATTGATAATAATATAGTAAATCCATAACACTGACATTAAATGTCACAAGACTAAAAGAATACCACATATGTGTGGCACTGCATTTGGTCACATTGGAGAAACCTGCATGGAGAAATTCCATAATGATAGATTTTGAAGTCATTTGATTATGAATCATCTGACAGTTGCAACTTTTGTCCAGAAGCATAATGACTGAAATACCATTCACAGGCCATAATGAACAAGCAATGAACTAATTGGTAAACATACATGCTGATGTGTGTAGTCCAATAAGTTTTGTTGCTAGCAGTGGATTTGTCTATCTTCAGTGATGTCTCAAGTAGATATGTGAATATTTGCTTCATGAGACATAAGTCTGGTTCCTTTGAATAGTTCAAAAGGCTTTCAGTTTGAAGTAGAAATGGTTGTAACAAGAAAAATTATGTATCTGCAATAACATTGCGGAAAGATACATTTGAGTTACAAGTTTAGCGAATGTCTGATGAGTTGTGAAAAGAGTTTCATAACATGCACCTCCCAGAACGCCACTTAGAGTGGATTGTCTGAGAGGATGTAATCAAACCATATATGACATGGTAAGATCAAAGATGACATAACTCAATTTGCCATTATCACTTTTAAAGTAATGCTTTAGAGACGGCGGCTTTTACACTGAAAATAGTGCCATCAAATCTGTTGAAATGACACCATGGTATGGTACGCCCAACCATGTTTTGTATTTTCTTAACATTTGGAATATGAGACATGTGTAAAATGTTTACAAAACTATTCCAAATCAGATAAATGCTACCTTGTTGGTTATCCCAAATTGTTGGGTATTCCTCCATCACTGTGCCGCGGCAAAAGGTTTGCCACATAGAGCGGTATGATTTTGAAGAAAATGTTTCTTGCAAAAGAGTGAATGGGAGAAAAGTGCAACTCGACGAGATAATAGTATCTTCGTAATCAGGTCAAAGGAAAGAAACCTTCGAAGTAATTCCAGAGTTTCCTCTTGTGACTGATACGGAAGACTCTACATGAGATGTATGGACTTCGGTCGAACTTGCAACTGAACCACGTAGGCAAAACTCGTGCAAACCTTTAAGGTGTGCAAACAAGATATTGTTGTTAGACAACAATATACCTACGATACACAAGGAAGCATTGATGGGCCCTGACTCCAGAATTGGCTAAATGACAAAATAATCCGAGATAGTATACATATAAATGATTCAAGATTAGATCTTGATAAACCCTCCGGAAGACTTGGAGTCCAACGAATATTAATGGAACTATAAACTGATATGGATAACAAATTCAAGGAGTTGATTATGACGAGATTGTCTCACCGCTGCGATCCTTAAAGACAGTTCGGGTTATGCTAGCAATTGATACATATTTCAATCATGAGATATAATAAATGGACGCTAAAAGGATTTCCATAAGATTTAAATACAACCTAGGACTTTTATGTGATGCAGTCCAAAGTATTTTATCGATCCAGAGGATGCTAGTGAGTATGCAAACTTCAAAGTGCTATGGACGAAAGCGAGCAAAATGGAGTTGGAATCTTCATTTTGATGAAATAGTCAAAGAGTTTTGATTTCATCAAGGATAGCGAAGATGCTTGTGTTTACAAGAAAGTAAGTGGGAGCATAATAATATTTCTGAAACTTTGTGTGCATGACACATTGTTGATTGGAAATAATATAAATTTCTTGACACGAATTAGCACTTCACTGAAAATAGTTTTTCAATGAAAGTACTAAGGGCTAGGTAGCCCTGGTACTAGGCATAATAATCTATGGATATAGATGTGCCTAATAGGGCTAAGCCAAAATACATATTGACAAGATGCTAAACTGATTTAGCATGAGAATGCCAAGAAGAGTTTCTTGCCGAAGTCACATGGAAAGAGTTTTTAGCAAGACTCGGTGTCCTAAAACACTGATGAGCAAAATACATGATGGATATTCCACACACTTTTGTGTTTGGATTAATCATTTATTCCATGGTATGTAAAATAGCCAGATATGTCCAGTACTCCAAATTAGTTGTGAGTAAGATACCATAGTGATCAAAGTGTTGATCATGGGGCAGCAGTGAAAAATGTCGTTGAGTACTAAAGTAGCACTGATGACATGTTTTCTCACAACCGAAGATTATGAAGTGTTCATTGTAAGAAGTTACATCGATACAGGCTCGTTGTAAGTAGTTCCATCGATACAGTCTTCATCATTGCTCCAAGCGATTTTTGATTTAAATTAAGAGTTTTGTGTAATACACAAAATGGTGGTACAGTAAGTTGGAATTGTTCCAAACAGGTTACTGTAGCGAATTCTATAACGAAGGCCAAGTATGTTGCCACTTTAGAAGCGACAAAGAGGGTGTTAGATCATATAGTTCATTTATGAACTTAGTATGGTTCCTAGATGGCTTTGGTCAATTGAACACTATTGTAGATAGTGGCTCCATAGCTCAGTCTGCGGAATCAAGGTTTGACCAGTGATTCACATATATACAAAGCCAAGTCCACACAAAATTATAAATTTTTTGAAAGCATGAAAACGCAAGTTTATGCAAAGATACACACGGACCTGAAGTTGTCAGATCCGTTGGATTAACACTATACCACAAGCGAAGCATATTTTACACCGGTATGCCATAGGTGTAAAGTGCATTAGCATTGACTAAATTATTGACTCTAGTGCAAGTGGGTGTCTGTTGGAAATATGCCCTAGAGACAATAATAAATGTTATTATTTATTTCCATGTTCGTAATTATGTTTATATTCCGTGCTATAACTGCTATGGTTCTCGAGTCTGTTATAAGCATGAGGCTTGGAGGAAAACTCATATGCACGTGTGGAATAGTAAACGGTAAAATAGATTCCTATTCAAGCCTCTAAGACTAGCTCAAGTGTTTCATGATGGTTCTGTTTTCCTGATCATTGGCATGAGTATGCCAGCAACTTTGAGGACACAATGTTAGAAGAACACTAGTGTTGAACCGACCCAATTGATGTTATGCTATGCGATACAATCGTCACGAGTTAATGGTTTATAACACAGAGAAAGTTAAACATTTGCATAATTCCTTAGACCATGAGAGTATAGAGTTCCTTCACACTTGCTTCATGAACTTTGGGGTTTGCTAAATGTCATCCGTAATAGGGTCGCTATTACGGCGGCTTATATGTTCATGGAAAAGTATGACAAGGGACTAGATAGCGCAAGACTAGAATTTGCTCCTCTGACAATGGAGACATATTCTTTGGTCCCTCTTGGTGTTATGGTATCCATCATCGTCTAGCCAGATACATTGTGATTTGATCAAAGGGATGCCGGAATGCTAGAACGAGAAAACAGACAAAAACCGGTAAGGAGTGATGTGTACTACGCAACTTTATTCTTGTAGACTCTGTTGGGCCTCCAAGCACAGAGTTTTGTAGGATAGTAGCAAATTTCCCTCAAGTGGATGACCTAAGGTTTATCAATCCGTGGGAGGCGTAGGATGAAGATGGTCTCTCTCAAACAACCCTGCATTCAAATACAAGCAATCTCTTGTGTCCCCAACACACCCAATACAATGGCAAATTGTATAGGTGCACTAGTTCGGCGAAGAGATGGTGATACAAGTGTAGTATGGATAGTAGAATTAGGTTTTTTTGTAATCTGAATAAATAAAAACAGCAAGGTAGCAATTGATAAAAGTGAGCACAAATGGTGTTGCAATTCTTGAAAACAAGGCCTAGGGTTCATACTTTGACTTGTGCAATCTCCCAACAGCGCTAACATAGTTGAATCATATAATACTCCCTCAACGTGCGATAAAGAATCACTCCAAAGTTCCTATTAACGGAGAACATAAGATGAAATTGTTGTAGGGTACAAAACCACCTCAAAGTTATCCTTTCCGATCAATCTATTGAGCCATCCCTATAAGTGTCATGAACAGCCCTAGAGTTGATACTAAAATAACACCATATGATACACATCAACCAACTCTAATGTCACCTAGATACTCCAATGTCACCACAAGTATCCGTGAGTTGATTATTCGATATGCATCAAACAATTTCAGATTCATAATATTCAATCCAACACAAAGAACTTCAAAGAGTGCCCCAAGATTTCTACCGGAGAAAGTAGGACGAAAACGTGCATCAACCCCTATGCATAGATTACCCCAATGTCACCTCGGGAATCCGCGAGTTGAGTGCCAAAACATACATAAAGTGAATCTATATAAAACCCCATTGTCACCACGGATATTCATATGCAAGACATACATCAAGTGTTCTCAAATCCAACAAGTATTCAATCTGATAATAGTGAAACCTCAAAGGTAAAAACTCAATTCATCACAACATGATAGAGAGGAAAGAAACACCATATGATCCAACTATATTAACAAAGCTCGCGGTACATCAAGATCATGCCAAATCAAGAACACGAGAGAGAGAGATCAAACACATAGCTACTGGTACATACCCTCAACCTCGGGGGTGAACTACTCACACATCACCATGAGAACGGAGGAGAAGTTTGTGGTGATGGTGATTGTCGGTGTCAAAACCGGCAGATCTCGGGTAGGAGGTCCCGAGCTGTGAGTCTAAGGATCAATGGTAACAGGAGACAATGGGGACACAATGTTTACCCAGGTTTGGGCCCTCTTAATGGAGGTAATACCCTACGTCCTGCTTGATTGTATTCAATATAGGTGATGATTACAAGAGTTGATCTACCTCGAGATCGTAATGGCTAAACCCTAAGTGGTATGCCTATTGTAGTTCTGATGATATCTACGGACTAAACCCTCCGGCTTATATACACACCGGAGGGGCCTAGGGTTGTACAAAGTCGGTTACGGAGAAAGGAATCACCATGCCTGGACACCTAAACTTGCCGTAAAACACATATGAGAGTGCAATCCAGACACGGGGGCAGTCTTCCGCTTTGTCCTATATGGCCCATCAGTCCGGCCCATGACGATTAGGCCGTACACCCGAGGACCCCCTAGTCCAGGACTCCCTCAATAGCCCCTTAACCAGCCTTCAATGACGGCGTATCCGGCGCGCGAGCTGTCTTCGGCGTTGCAAGGCGGGTTCCATCTTCCTCCGGACACTTGAGCAAAACCCTGCACAGAAGGACTTTTATCCGGCTCCAGATAACTGACACAACCCTTGGCCACGAAGGCAGAGCATCCACAATGAGAACAGCATCTTTTACTGACAACTTTTCCGCGAAACGACACAACTATTCCTTTACGTTTTGAAGCATCGTGTACCCTCGTTTTTCGGTTCGAGGCCAAACCTCTACTAGCACGTCTCATCAAAATAGAGATGGTGCCCGCCCTTTACGGGATATCAATCAATAAAATTTGGGTAACCCAACCATGCCCTATGTCACGATTTCATTGGGAATAGGCGAGGTTTACGGCACAGGGGAGGGACGTTTGGTATTTTTTACAGCTTATAAGAGGGGAAAGGTAACCCCTTTTCACCTCACGCTTCCATCTCGCCCTCGCATCCTAATCTCACCAGAGCTCCAGCGCCCCTAGCTCAAAGCTCTCCCTCCGCCTTCTCCGCCCACAAGTCATGGCCGGATCTGGCTTGAAGGGCAAGTGGGAGGCCTCGAATGTTACTGACCAGGATATCGAGAACCTCAAGCTCGCAGGCTATCTGTCTCCGGATATCCCACACCGAGCTCCGGAGGAGAACCAAATCATCCCCACGCAGCTGCCTGGGGAGCGGGTGGTGTTTATCCCTTACTTCCTCCGGGGGCTCAGATTTCCCGTTCACCCCTTCCTTCGGGGCCTCGTGTTCTTCTACTTGCTAGATTTCCACGATCTAGCCCCGAACTCAATCCTTCATATCTCGGCTTTTATAGTCGTGTGTGAAGCCTTCCTCCGAATCCCACCACACTTCGGCTTGTGGCTCAAGACCTTCAATATGAAGCCGAAGGTGGTCGACGGCCAGCAGGCAGACTGCGGCGGGGCCATGGTGAGCAAGCTCACCAACACTGTTTGGCCCAAAGGGGCCTTTATCGACACTGTCAAGGTTTGGCAGCAGGAGTGGTTCTATATCACCGAGCCCCGCGATGCCAACTGGGAGGCGGCTCCGGCATTCAGATCCGGACCCCCCATGAGGCTCACCTCCTGGAACGAGAAGCGCCTCGAATGGGGATCCCCATCTGAGGTGAAGGTGCTCCAAAAGCGCATTTCCAACATGCTGGACCGCAACATCGCTCTGACCGATGTGGTCCAGGTAATGATCTTCCGCCGCCTCCTCCCTTGCCAACTTCGGGCATCCCCCATGTGGGAGTTCAAGCCCGAGGACCCCAGGACCATACAGCACTTCTATGGCACTATGCATAAGAATATATGGAAGTTGCTGTTCAAGTCCCAGAAGGAATGGCCGAAGGAGGACGAAGACGTCGGGCTCGACGCCTCTAGTCCGGTGAAGGAGGTAAATATAACTTTTATCCGAAGTTAAATCTGAACATCATTTGACATGCTTCAATGTTTGACTTCAATCTTTCCTTCCGATCACAGGGCTGGATGGCCAAGGCGGAGCGGATCAATAGTCCGGCTCCGCTGCCTGAAGACCAGAGGACCCCTCTACCGTCCAAGATGCTAGTCGCGGCGCCTTATAAGGCGCCCGAAAAGAAGCTCAAGAAGAAGAAGAATGAGGAGGCCCGAGGTGGCCTCCGCTCGAAGGGTCCTCCGGAAACCAAGTCCGGAGAGACCGAAGCCGCCACCGCTCATGATGAGGATGAGGGGGAAGAAGAAGAAGAAGGGGAGGGGATCGATTCCCCCCACCAGAAGAAGAGGGCGGCCCCCGAAGATGTCGAGGAGGCCGCCCCGAAGAGGCCGAAACTGATCCTTTCGGATAGCTCGGACTCCGGATCCGAGGTCGTTCCTAAGTGGAACTCCAGGGCCAAGGCCCGGGCCATGACGTAAGTCTCTGGACATTTCTCATCAGTTTCATCTTATGTTGTTAGTTTGGCAAATCACTCGCTGTTTTTATTGCAGCCCTCCACGCACAATCCCTGCCGCGCCATTATCGGTGGGGAGCTCCCCGCCCACTGACTTGGTGGAGAGCGGAATGACACCGTGGTCCCCACCTCCCATCGCTATGGAGGACGCCGAGGTGTCCTCCCATAGGACACCTCCTGGCCAAGGGAGGTCGGGCGAGGCCGACGAGGCGATGGCCGAGGCGAATACCTCGGTCGCCGAATACCAGGGGGAGAAATCCCCTCTGGCACAAGAAGGAGGGTCCGGTAAGTCCGACCCTTCACCGAATACAGTTCCCGAGTCCACTAGGGCTCCAAAGCCAACTGCGCAGCCTCCTGCTAAGGAGGGGGACAAGACTCCAACTCCTGCGCCGCACTCTACCGATCTGGTGGTGCTTGAGGCACCGGATGCCCTGGAGGAAGCACTGCAGAGTGCTTCCATTGTGGAAGAACACCGTACCCTGATGGGTGCGGTGATGGAGAAGATTCGGTCCGCCAACCACGGACTGAATGATGCCTTTGGTAAACTGCTGGCGGGATTCGAGGTAGGCGATGTAATGTTCTTTATTACTATTTTTTATTAGAAAAAGGAATAGGCCTGTCTTCATATACACAGTAGCCCCTGTCTGGTTTTGAAAAGAACCGGACAAAGGATCGACATACATAGTCTTCGGACTTCTAACTTGTTACGTTTTGACATGACATGCCTCCATTATTGCGGCAGTGACAAACACCGCGTAGATTTCCGAATTGAATCGGAAGCTCCGTGTCACGGACGAGGAGATCGACCGCGTCAACAATCGTTCTGAGGAAACGCAAGGTAAGTGAATTTGAGTTTTGTGAATGTTCGGATTTATAGTAGTCGGTGGAAAGTTGACATTTTATTTGTATGTGGCAACAGTTCGCGCTACTAAGGTCGAGGCCCTCAGGAGTGCCCTTGCCGAAGCCAAGAAGGAGGCTACGGCGAGCAGGGCGGCCGCTAACAAAGCGGCTGCCGAACTAGAGGCCGAACAGACTGCCCGGCGTAAGTACGAGCCTCGGTTGTCCGAAGTCTAGCAAGAGCTCAAGGAGGCCATCACAAAGTGTGAGGCTCTGGAGGAAAAGACTTCGGCTCAGTCTTCGGAGCTCGCCAACATTAGCAAGGACACCGAAGAGGCGCGGAGCAAGTCCCGGAGTGCTTGCGAGGAGATCCGCCAGGCGAAGCTGATAGCGGCTGGTAAGCCTTTTTTATTGCAGAGTATCTTTGGAGGTCAGCGGTACACGTTACTCAACCGTGTTTGGCGCTCTCCAGGCGCATTTGCGGACCTTCCGAGGAGTGCTGCCGACACCGCGAGGTCCTTCCGTGCTCGGGAGGGGGATGCAACGGAGAAACTGTTCTGGTCGCAGTTCCTGGCGCCCGAACATCCACCCCTCCTGAGCAATCAAATGAAGCAACTAGTGGAGCTGCACAGGGTGGTGGAGCTAGGCATGAAGGACCTATCCGTCCAGCTGTGGCCGGCCGAGCCAATGCCCAGTAGCTACTTCGGGCTGGTAAAGCGGCTGCTTGACGCACCCCCACGGATTGAAGCGGTGAAGCGCTCCGTCTGCATAGAGGGTGCTCAGATGGCTTTCGCCAGGACCAAGGTCCAATGACCGAAGATGCAGGCTATCGAGGTGGCTACCGGTCCCCCTCCCAAAGGGAAGAAGCACCGGAATCCGGAGATGTACTTCGCTGAAGTCCTAGAGGGAGCTCGGGCGATCGAGGGTCAATGCTCCAAGGATGTGTTATTTGAGTGATGTATCATGGCATGTAAAACTGTGCGTTAAACATTTTGGTATATATACATTGTGTTTGCGCTACTCATTTGTGCGACTTTGTTATTTTGACTCCTTTGCGGCTGTTTTAAACTAAAAGTTACCAGTCGTCGGCTTCCGCCCCCAGGTAGATACTACAGGGGTGTTCCAAACTTCACATATCAACGCTTATCCAACGTTTTGGTCCGTGAAGGAGGTCTATGTGGGTGGAACTGGGCAATCAGACTATGCGGTTTTATCGCTTTCACTTAGCCATAGGAGCTTGACTGCGAAGCTAAGGACTAGCCCCTAGTGTGTGATTGGATAGCCGAACTATGCACCTTTTCCACATGGCCGGACGAAGACCAGCCCCTCGTATAACACGGAGTAATCACCAACGATTTGTAGTATAACACTAAGTCATCAGATCGCTGACCGGTTCTCGCATATTATGACAGTCAGTTTTCGGCTTTCTCTACTGAGGTATTTGACCGGACTAGCCAGAAATATAATTGCAGTAGTTCTCCCTTTACCCACTTAGCCGAATGTGCGGAACGTAAGATGGTAAACACAGGAGCCGGGCAACCCAACTATTGACGAAAGACATAATTCGGAACCGATGCATATAATGCAATATCCGAGACGCCGAAGATACCTGAAAAGGGTGTTCGGACTTTTAATTTACAGGGCGGTTACAACCCCTAGTTTTTGTAGCCGGTGTACGACAAACACATGGTGGATTTTTGGCTTTTGTAAAAGGAGAAGCAGCAAAAAAGGGGTATTACGAGAATACAGACTGAGTAAGTCAAACAAAATGTTTTAACTTCTGCCTTTATATTATATGACGTCGAGCCGTACAGTATAAAATTGCCCAAAACATCAGAGTACATTTGTATGTTTAAATTTTATACAAGGGAAAGGTTTACACAGAGCCTATAGTATGGTTTCACGCCCCTGTGATGCTCTGTTGCATGTCTGCGCCTTTACTCCTTGGAGGGGAAGACATCCTTGATGGTTGTGAGTCTAGCGATTGGGTCCTGCGGAGAGGAATCTGAAGAAGAGTCCCCGTGTCGCTTTATGCCGAATAGGCTCTTTACGGAACCTATGGTGGTTTGGAAATCCAAGTGTCCACGCAGGGGCGGGCCGTGCTATGGACATTGTGAAAATTGCCTCCGTTGCTGCCCAATGTATTTTAAGTGCGTAACTATGTACGCGAGGTACATATTTTGCTCGTTCGGTGGGCGTGCCCCGGAGGCAGAACTGCTATTCTAGCTGGGGTTCCAACGAGCCCCCGCGTTGCAGTGTGGATCGGGCACGTTTGCCTGTATCCCGGACCTTGACGGCCAACGAGTTGTTCGGCTTGAGGAGGCCGCATTGTACTTCGGCTGCCAGAGCCGCAGTGTGCTCCTCTATTCGGAGGGAGCGTTCTGTATTGCCATTAACTGTGATGACACCTCTGGGTCCGAGCATTTTGAGCTTCAAATATGCATAATGCGGGACTGCATTAAAGTGAGCGAAGGCTATTTGCCCCAGCAGTGCGTGATAGCCACTGCGGAAAGGGACGATGTCGAATATCAAGTCCTCGCTTCGAAAGTTGTCCGGGGAGCCGAATACTACCTCCAGAGTTATTGTGCCCGTACAGCGGGCTGCCACACCTGGGATTACCCCCTTAAAGGTGGTATTACTAGGCTTGATGCTTGACGGATCTATGCCCATTTTCCGAACAGTATCCTCGTAAATTAAGTTGAGGCTGCTACCCCCGTCCATAAGGATTCTGGTGAGGTGATACCCATTGATAATGGGGTCGAGGACCAGGGCCGCCGAACCGCCATGATGGATACTGGTTGGGTGGTCCCTTCGGTCAACGGTGATAAGACAAGCCGACCAGGGGTTGAATTTTGGGGCTACAGGCTCCACGGCGTAGACATCCCTTAGTGCGCATTTGCGCTCCCTCTTAGGTATGTGGGTGACTTAGATCATGTTCACCGTCTTCACCTCAGGGGGGAATTGTTTTTGCCCTCCAGTGTTTGGGCGGCGGGGTTCTTCATCGTCCTCGCTCTGTGGTCCCTTGCCCTTGTCTTCACCATTAATTTTGCCAGCCTGCTTGAAGACCCAACAGTTACGGTTGGTGTGATTGGACGGCTTGTCAGGGGTGCCATGAATCTGGCAGGGCCTCTCTAATATTTTGTCTAGGGCCGAAGGACCATCCTTATTGCCTTTAAACGGCTTCTTACGTTGACCGGATTCGGAGTTGCTGAATCCGGCGTTGACTGCCGTGTCATCTGCTTCTCCACTGTTGTTTTGGCGCTTGTTCTTATTGCGCCGTGGTTTTCCGTTTCCGTCCCTAGTTTCTGAGGTGCCGGGATCGGTTGGGTTATTGCTTCTATGAGCCAACCAGCTATCCTCGCCTGCAGAAAAGCGGGTCATGAGTGCGGTAAGTGCCGACATAGTTCTCAGCTTTTCTTGGCCGAGCTGTCAGGCGAGCAACTCATCGCGAATGCTATGCTTGAATGCGGCCAAGGCCTCGGCATCCGGACAGTCGACGATTTGGTTCTTTTTAGTTAAGAACCGGTTCCAAAATTGATGAGCTGACTCTCCGGGCTGTTGGACTACGTGACTCAAATCGTCTGCATCCGGTGGCCGGACATAGGTGCCCTGGAAATTGGCCCGGAAAGCATCCTCAAGGTCCTCCCAACTTCCAATAGAATTTCCAGGGAGGCTGTTCAACCAGTGACTTGCTGGTCCTTTGAGTTTTAGTGGTAAATACTTAATGGCGTGGAGATAATCTCCTCGAGCCATGTGGATGTGGAGAAGAAAGTCTTCGATCCATACTGCCGGGTACGTTGTCCCGTCATACTTTTCGATGTTTACGGGTTTAAACCCTTTCTGAAACTGGTGCCGCATTACCTCATCGATAAAGCACATTGGGTGTGCGGCGCCCCTGTACCGAGCTACATCGCGACGGAGCTCTGATGACATTTGAGTTCGGTGTTGGTCCCGAGCTCGATCGTTTCTGTCGTGTCAGGCTTGATGGCCGGTGTCTCGTGTGGGGGCATGTCCTCTTGATTCGTAGATGGACCTGGTCTGGCCAGCTCTATTAGTAAGGTCCTGGCGTAGGTCGTACTTATAGCCCGGCATTGCTGCTTCTTTGCCTTTATGGCGAGGGGGAACGGGCTGGTGTTCGGCATTCTCAACTGCCCTGTCCCGTCCGCGAGGTGGACGATCGGGCTGATCAGCCTTGTTATATCTCGATGGTATCGGCGCTAGAGCCTCTTCATCAAATTGCGGCAGCAACTTGCGCTTGGGGTAACTCTTTGGTCTGGCGTTCATAGCCGTACCCTTCTTGAGCCGCCAGCATTTTAGTCCATCTGTCATTGAGCGTGTCCTGTTCGGCCTTTATCTACTACTGTTTCTTTTTTAGGCTTCGAGCGGTTGCAATAAGTTGTCGCCTGAAGCGTTCTTGTTCCAAGGGTTCCTCTGGGACAATAAAGTCATCGTCGCTGTCGGTGTCAAAACCGGCGTATCTCGTAGTAGGGGTCCTAAGCTAGGCATCTTGGAGCGATGGTAACATGGACACAGGATTTTACCCAGGTTCGGGCTCTCTTGAAGAGATAATACCCTACGTCCTCCTTTTGATTGTATTGATATGGGGATAGTACAGAATACATGTCTCTACCATGAGATTATGAGATGTAATGTAATAATCTATTGACTAGCCTGGCCTCGGTTTATATATGCACCGTAGGCCTAGGGTTTAGAGGAGTCCTTGTCTTGTGCGCCAAGTCTTGTGGAATCCTCCTTGTATTCGGCATGGGCTGCCCGAAGTGGCCCATTAGTGAATCGTCATGGGGGGTCCTCGGCCCGACCCACTGGTCGGGAGACGACGTGGTGAGAACCCCCTTGTCCAGGACACCGTCAGTAGCCCCCTGAACCGGTCTTCAAGTTGGGGACGCTCCTCGGTTCTTCCGAACAGTTCTTTGTCTTCGGTCGTCGGCCTTGGAAACTCGTTCAACAAATCTTCCCATCTTCAATCTTGAGGATCGCCGAGGTGTATCCAAAGAGTTCATACGTCGGGTATCCGAGGACCCCCTTTAGGTTTTCGGCCTTTATCAATGCCTTGTTATTTTTACGCCACACCTCGGGTTCGAAGTGTTTCCTGTGCGGCGGTGTCCTCTCGCGTCCGAGCTCCGAAGCCAGACTGCATCCGAGGTATCTTTTGCAGCCGAGCACCAACGCCGGACTGCTTCCGAGCTCCAACGCCGGACTTTTTCCAAAGAGTCTTTTTACAGCCGAGCTCCAACGCCGGACTGTATCCGAAGAGTCTTTTTACAGCCGAGCTCCAACGCCGGACTGTATCCGAACTCTTACGCCGGACTGTATCCGTGCGCCGGACTACATCCGAGGTGTCATAGATTACCTCGGTCTTGAAAAAGTTGAAGGGGTTCAACCAAGCTTAATGCCGGAAATGCCCTCTGTGGAGCCAGCCACTTGCATCAGAGCTTTATGCCGGATTCCTTCCGAGGTGGTGCACCACCTCGGCCATGGGCTGATTTTTGTAAATTTAATTCCGATTTGTGCAATGTATTCTTTGCCGAGATATATAGCCAGTAGCCCTCAAGGTGTGTGCCCGTTGAATGTCCGGCATGCACCTGAAGGAAAACATAAAACCGCTGATCCCAGTAGCCCCCGAGACTCAGGTCGATTCACAAAATCGGCCTGAGGATCAAGTCCTAGCTCTGCAGCATACTTAGGAATAGAAACGCGGTGTAATATATTAGAGGAAATAGTGATCGGCAAGCGGGCCCTTGAGAGAGGGTCTTGAGAAGTTGCCATAATATATTAGCTTGATGCCGGATAGGTCCAGATGGTACCTATTGTTGTCCGAAGACACGTTTGCCCATAGCTCGGTCAAGCCGAACACTAAGCATTTTGAATTTTCTGCATTGAATAGGCAATGCAGTAGCCCCCGAGCCAATGGTTGGGTGGCAACACCAGATCAGGGGATCGATGTGCCCCTTTAATATTTGTAAATGATAAGCGCGAAGCCCAGTAGCCTCCGAGACTTAATGTGGGCACGGGGGGCTGAATTAAGGATCGATATCCTGAGTAAATTGACTTTAATCACAATTTATGTGTAATGATTCTATGTATCCAAGTACTTTACATCATTAATGCTCGGATCCGCATTGTACAAAACTTTGTCGACCGACCATCGGCTTCAACCTTCTCAGCCAGTGGCCGGGGAGTGTTTGTCCTACTTTATTAAGCCTTTATGAGGGCAGAGATTTATGGCAAACAAGGCAATCCGGCCATACGGTTTTATAAACAAAGGTACGCGGAGAAATATGTTATATTACTATTTAAGGTAATAAACATCTTCCAAAGAAAATAGTCCCGCTATCGGTTCCTTTCTTTGGGTTGTCATGCTGACCATGATCATGAAACCTCAACTCCGATCAATGTGGGAGGAAAATATTGAGGATTTAGTTCGGGGAAAGTTTCCGAACTCTGTGTTCCTTAGTGAACCTAAATTTTCACTTCCGTTGTTGCCGACCAATTATATTCTTAAGATGGCTAGCTTTCGGCTTCACCCAGTCTGAGGTACTAACACGGATGACCCGGAAGTAACAATTGCTGAGGTGCTCCCTTTACCCCTTAGCCGAACAATCGGGAACGTAGGGGATAAGCACAGGAGCCAGGCAACCCAGCTTGGCCAAAATCTTAAGTCAAATTGATGCATATTTATGGCTTTATAACGATGATTACGGAAGGCAGCACTCGTATATTCAATACAAATGCTTTTATGCTATATGCTATTTTGACTCCTTTGTGACCGTTTATCATTTGAGAGTGGCCCATCGTCGGCTTCTACCCCTTTGTAGATGCTACGCAGGGTGTTTCCACAGTAACAAGACAACCCTTAGCCGACGTCTCGGCGCCCGGAGGCGGTTGTGTTAGCGGAAACGAGGCAATCAAATATCTAGCCTTTATAACTTTCACTTGGTCATGGGAGCTTAAAGTTTGGGAGGCCAGTTACTAGCCCCCGGTTAGTGTTCGGCGTCAGTCGAGGTCAAGTCGTTAACACTTCGGACAATTTTATGAAAGGCCCGTTGTTTAATACAGTCATCGGATCTCCGACCAGTTTACGCTCATTGTGACAATCAGTTTTCGGCTTTCTCCACTTAGGTACTTGACCAGTTAAACCGGAAGTACAATCGCAGTGGTTCTCCCTTTGCACTCCTAACCGAACAAAGCGGAACGTAGGAGGCAAGCACAGGAGCCGGGCAACCCAACTATTGACCAAAGACACAATTCGAAAATGGTGCATATAAAGCAATATCCGAGAACGTTTTGCCGAGGACTCCTCGGAGTGCCTTGGCTTTTGGTGGGTTCGGCTCTAGTTGCAGCCCCCCGTTGATATTGCCGATGCTTTAAAAGTGTACTTCGAGAGTTATGCTCGGAAAAAACAAAAGTTTATGCAAAAAACTTTATGTTTAGATAAAAGAAAATTGTGCCAATCCGAAACTGGTCTTAAAATTAATATGTGCTTCGGTCGTGCTTTAACATGATACATCCGATCTCCGGCCTCCAAGCGGGCCAGCCTTTGGCTTCAACCTCCATATCCCGAAGGTGGAGTGTTTCTCCGAGACCTGTTTAGCAAACTAAACTCAAGCGTCTTTAGAAAGAAACCAGGCTATCCGGCTATTGACCACACACTAGTGTCGGAAAAAGGAGTAGTAGAAAAAGACTTTGCAACGACCAAGAAGAAAACACATTTATTATAAAACAGCTCATACAAATTTAAGAGCCCCCAAGTGACTTGGGTAAAAGAATTTTATGTATAATGATTGTATGTACCGAAGTACTTATATCATATATGTGTTCACCCGAACTTTAAATGCGTCTTAACCGACCGTCGGCTTCTCCCTCTACGGCCAAGGACCGAAAAGTGTTATCTACTCCGCCTACCGAGAATATCGGCGGTGTTTCGGATAACCAGGCAATTAGGCCATGAGGCTGTAACAGACAAAGCGCGCCTAGGGAACTTATGCTATATTACTTATGTAACGTAAGAAGCATCTTCAAAGAAAATAGTGCCCCCAACGGTACCTTTCTTTGGTCGCTCATGATTACTATGAGACTTGTGCAATAGATTTGTGTACGCGTGAGTTTCGTCGTGTGCCGACCATAGTTGAAAACAATAAGAGCGCTAGCTTTCGGCTTCACCCGTCTGAGGTACGAGTTCGGATGACCCGATCGTAACAATCGCAGAGGTGCTCCCTTTACTCCCTAGCCGAACAATCGGGAACGTAGGGGTAAGCACAGGAGCCAGGCAACCCAGCTTTGCGGAACACTTAAGTCAACATGATGCATATTTTGGCATAATACACGAGCAAGGAAAGAAGCTGTACAATAATAATCACATGCAAAGATAAAATGTTTCATAAAGGAAGCCCCCAAGTAAACGGGGTATTTGAATTTGTTTGTAACAAACAAAGTTTTGAAAAAGAAAGTTTTTCACAAACAAATTTTTGTCAAAAAAGTATAACGCTTGGTCGAACCAAACAAAATTAGAAAGCTGAAAATATTTTAACATGAAAGTGACTTAGCTAGTTAATTAATGTGCTCGGTGTCGATGACGCGATGCGGGCTTGTGGCGGGGCGAGGACGCCCATCGAACTTTTGACAGATCCGATATGGTGCATAGTCTTTGGCATGACCGAGGTCCCAGCCCCCAAACCCGAGATGACCGAGCGAGGAGCTCGGCACTCCGAAGTAGTGACACGGCTCGGCCTATGTGGTGAGGCGAAGCCCCGGGTCCAGCCGAGGTGACAGAGTAGATCGTCAAGGTGACGCCGAACTGAGCGCGCGACGCAGCCGAAGCCGATTACCTGCGCACATAAAATATTGCAAGCCAAGAGTAATAACAAATAAAGGTAATAATATATTAAAAAAAATCTTCTACTTAGTTAATTTAAGTGAAGCAAATAAGTAATGGAATATGGCCTGGGCGCCGAGGTGCCTGAACGAAGAGTTCGGCTTGACGAAGTGGCGACGCTGGACGGTCGATGTGGCGAGATGAAGTCCTCGGTCCAGTTAACATGGCGAAGCTGTGATCGGCGGACGCCGAAGTCTCATGCAGGTCGGCTGGTGATGCCGAAGCTTCATGCCAGCCGAGGTGTTGAAGCAGGTCGGCTGGTGACGCCGAAGTCCCCAGAGTAGGTTGATGAAGGGATGCCAAAGCCCCAGTCTAGCCGAGGTGACGGAGCAGGTCGGCTGGTGACGCCGAAGTCTCAGGCCAGCCGAGGTGTTGAAGCAGGTCGGTGTGGTGGACGTCAGCTTGAAAAAAGTAACGGCCCGGCGATGCCGACGCAGGTCGGAAGTTGTGACGAGGTCAATGCTGGCTTGATGAAGCAACGGAGCGCCCGACCCGTACGACCTGCGGATGACGAGGTTCGCTTGATGATTATTCGGCCCTCGTGATGCCGAACTCTTGGTCGGATGACCGAGATGATGAGAAAATTTCCTTCAAAAAGGACGTCCGACAACCCGTTCACGAAAAAGATGAACTCGGGTCGGATTCGTTTTCGCGCAGAAAATAGATCCAAAATTCGTTGTACTAATCGGATCTTTCCCAGAGTTTGGACGGTCGGATTGAGCGGAAATTTGGAGGCTTCATCGGTATGGGAATTCCACAACCGATGAACGGTGGGATCTTCGAAACGATATCCGAGCTGGAAGCTGGACACATCGCCCTAAACTCATCCTGATTCCCATCCAGATTCGACACGGCTCCGGTGTTTCGTAGATCGCCGAAGATTCCTCCATCGGACTACGACGAAATTTTACGTGGTCATTAGAGACTCAATTCCGCACAGTTCCACCAAAGCAATCATCAAGGCGACGCTCGAGGAAGCGGGGACGACGAACACGAGTCGCTGTCCAGAAAAACTGCACGGTTGCTCGAGGATGATGTCAACATCGAGCCCCCGAGCTCCATGGATGATTTCTCGTGATCTTGATAGAGATCGGAGATGATGACGATGAAAGTATCCGTCCGATCTTGACGATCTGACACGGAGCGTAGTCCTCGGTCCAGCCGAGGTAACTAGTCGAGCCGGCGACGAAGATGCCGACATCGACAAAAAGCTCGATTCCAACGCGTAGATCGCGCCGGAGACGATCTGAATTCCCATCGCACCGCGGCGACTGCCAGCAGGCTCTCAATGAAAGCACCAATGTCGGTGTCAAAACCGGCATATCTCGTAGTAGGGGTCCTAAGCTAGGCGTCTTGGAGCGATGGTAACATGGACACAGGATTTTACCCAAGTTCGGGCTCTCTTGAAGAGATAATACCCTACGTCCTGCTTTTGATTGTACTGATATGGGGATAGTACAGAATACATGTCTCTACCACGAGATTATGATATGTAATGTAATAATCTATTGACTAGCCTGGCCTCGGTTTATATATGCACCGTAGGCCTAGGGTTTAGAGGAGTCCTTGTCTTGTGCGCCATGTCTTGTGGAATCCTCCTTGTATTCGGTATGGGCTGCCCGAAGTGGCCCATTAGTGAATCATCATGGGGGTCCTCGGCCCGACCCACTGGTCGGGAGACGACGTGGTGAGTACCCCCTAGTTCAGGACACCGTCAGTCGCCGAGGCTAATATCTTCTTCGGAGAGGGGTAGATAATTACTATCCTCCGAGTCGTCGTGATCGGTTGGGTCTTCGGGATTGAATTGACCCTCCTCCTCATCCGGCTCGTATTGCTCGAACGCGGGGTCAACGGGGTTATTGGGGTCATCGCCGTTTTCCGGGGTATCTTCCTCTACGGTGCCGGTATTACTCTCCTTGCCTCGACGCGATCGAGAGCGGCGCCGCTGACGTCGGTGTTTTGGTGGGTCGTCGACGGGCTTATCTTCGTTTTGTTCTGGAGTGCCGTCGTCCTTCTTCTTAGGTGTATCCACCATGTATATGTCGTATGTGGAGGTGGTTGTCCAGCGCCCTGTAGTGGGTGTGTTTTGGCCAGGTTCTGCTTTGACATCTTCGTCCATGCCGTTGATGTCTTCGGAAGCGTAATTGAGCATGTTGGTTAAGTCTTCGACAGTGGGTGGCGGGCGGGGCGCCAAATTCCCCGAGCCCGGCTTCCCGATCGGGCCAGGCACACACCGGAGGTCGAACCTTGGTGATGGCAAGAGATCAAATTCGGTCCAGCATGTCGTCTAGCGGCGAGAGCTGGATGGTGGTACGGGGATCCGGATCGCACTCCGGGTTGACCACCGGAGTGAGTTCGGCAGATGCTAACCCCGTGAGACCGGATGTGGGAGTCGAACTCCTATCCAGCAGTGGGTCCGACTCATTGATGGTGAGTTTGGCCTGGATTGATTCCCGGCCTACGGACAGTTGGGTTTCGCCCGAGCCTAGGACTTGAGGCATGACGGTCGCAGTGGGCTCGGCGGAGTCTGACTCTCCGTCTTCGGGCGATTAGATTGGTTCCGGACTCAATGCCGGAGATGCAGTGTGAGCCGACCCCTGGATGGGATCGGACGATAGATCCGAAGGCTCCTCTTCGCGATCGCAGGTTGCGCCGGTCGAAGCCGTGAACCCCTCGAAGATCAAGTCCCCTTGGATGTCGGCAACGTAGTCCAAGCTCCCAAACCTGATTCGACGACCAGGGGCAAAGTTGTTGACCTGATCGAGGTGACCGGTCTAGTTGGCACGTAGCATGAAGCCACCAAACACAAAGAGCTGGCCGGGGACGAAAGTCTCCTCGGAGACGATACCACTGTTGACAACAAGGCGAGCCATCAATCCTCTTGGCGACTGCACAGCGGAACTCTCAATGAAAGCACCAATGTCGGTGTCAAAACCGGCAGATCTCGGGTAGGGGGTCCCGAGCTGTGAGTCTAAGGATCAATGGTAACAGGAGACAATGGGGACACAGTGTTTACCCAGATTTGGGCCCTCCTAATGGAGGTAATACCCTACGTCCTGCTTGATTGTATTCAATATAGGTGATGATTACAAGAGTTGATCTACCTCGAGATCGTAATGGCTAAACCCTAAGTGGTATGCCTATTGTAGTTCTGATGATATCTACGGACTAAACCCTCCGGCTTATATACACACCGGAGGGGCCTAGGGTTGTACAAAGTCGGTTACGGAGAAAGGAATCACCACGCCTGGACACCTAAACTTGCCGTAAAACACATATGAGAGTCCAATCCGGACACGGGGGCAGTCTTCCACTTTGTCCTATATGGCCCATCAGTCCGGCCCATGACGATTAGGTCGTACACCCGAGGACCCCCTAAGGGAGTCCTGGTTTAAGGGGTCCTCGGGAGGCCGACCTATTCATTATGGTCCGGACTATATGGGTCGTTTGCCGGACACTGGATTGATTGAAGACACAGACTCCAGACAGGAAGCTTCTAGAATCGTGGCATATCCTCCATGTTTAAAGTAGTAAATAGGCATGTTTATCCCTTCGACGTGTAACCGACCATGTGTAAACCCTAGAGACCCCTAGCATCTATATAAGCCGGAGGGTTTTAGGTTGTAGAACAACAGAACTCATCTAGGGTTTAGTCATACGATCTCGTGGTAGATCAACTCTGTAATCCTCATATCATCAATATAATCAAGCAGGACGTAGGGTATTACCTCCATAGGAGGGCCCGAACCTGGGTAAAACCTTGGCCCCTTCATCCCTTGTTACCATCGATCCAAGTCTCACGGCTCGGGACCCCCTACCCGAGATCCGCCGGTTTTGACACCGACACCCCCTAGTCCAGGACTCCCTCAGTGATGGAGGAGATGTCCCCGGCGGAGTTCCGACGCCACCGGAGGAGAGGGGCAGGGAGCCCCTCCTTCTTCTTCTTCCTTGGCCCTCCGGGGGGGGGGAGAGGGTGCTCTCCCCTAGATTGGATCTCTCTGTTGTCGTCTATTTCTTCGCTCTGTTTCCTGGCCGAAAACCGTTTCTTATATTCCTGGAGATCCGTAACTCCGATTGGGTTGAAATTTTGAGGGGACTTTTCTAGGGATATTATTTTTCTTGCGGAGAAAGCAGGGCATCAACCGACCTATGAGGTGCCCACAAGCCACCTGGGCGTGGCCAGGGGGGTAGGCCGTGCCCTGGTGCCTTGTGGGGCCCTCGAGCACCATCTTGTGTTGATTCTTCCTCCAAAAAATCACATATATTCCAAAATAAATCTCCGTAAATTTTTATCAAGTTTGGACTTCGTTTCGTATGGTATTTCTGTGAAACAAAAAACATGCAAAAAATAGGAACTGGCACTGGGCACTGGATCAATAAGTTAGTCCATAAAAATAATATAAAAGTGCACCAAAACCATATAAAACTCATGTAAATATAGCATGAATACTTCATAAATTATAGAAACGTTGGAGACGTATCCGCATCCCCAAGCTTAATTCCTGCTCGTCCTCGAGTAGGTAAATGATAAAAGAAATAATTTATGAAGTGTGAATGCTAGCATAGTGCGTAAATTTGATCAATGATAATTTCAATCACTTTTCCTAGCATCATAGCAGCAACTCTTTCTCATAAAACTCATCATGATAAAGTAGCAATCAATTCACATGTTATGGTTCAAACAATGCATTCTCTTGAAACTTAACAACATATGTTCTTAGTCACCAAACAATTTCAATGCATATTATTTTCAACAAAGTCTAAGTAAGAGCTCCACATACTCAATTATCATATAGTCTTCTATGATTGCTAATACTGAAAGCATATTTTTAGAACAAATAGCATCCATCGAACATAGAGAAAGATAGGGGCTTAATGTTTCGCCTCCCAACTTATATATCATAGAGATAATTGTCAACAGTAATAAATCACGATCAAATATATTTGAATGGCTATATGTGCCTGGATCTTTCCCCACCACATGATGCTTGTCAACTAGAGAATAGGTTGGAATAAGGAGTTGACTCAACAAAAATAAATAACATGAAAGTAAATAGCATAAAAGTAAATAGAATGTCCCTTCGCAGAGGGAAGCAGGGATTTGTAGAGGTGCCAGAGCTCGAAGCTTAAACCAAAGATGAATAAATTTTGAGAGGCATGCCTTTTCTATCAATGTCATGACTGAAAGTTCTCAATATCTTCCATGCTAAACACATTAGCGGTGGTTCCCAAGTGGAAATGTAAAGTTTACTCCCCCTCAACCATTCAAACACAAGCCATGGCTAGTCGAATCCTCGGGTTCCCTCCATACAATCAACTTTCCGGGGGAGTTTGTTTCATTATATATTTTTTCATTTTGATCACAGGACTGGGCATCCCAATTACCAGCCTCTCTCATGCAATGACAAGTGAATAAACACCCATCATGAGAATAATCCGCTTAGCATGGAAGATAATGACCACCCCCTGCCGCTTCATGAGCGGTTCGGGCACACAAAACAGATGCTTATTTGAATGATTAGAGGTGGCACATGCAAATTTACTTGGTACGGCATAGTAATACCGCATATAGGTAGGTATGGTGGACACTCTTGAAGAAACTTGTCTCAAGGATTTTGGATGCACAAGTACTATTCCTGCTTAGTACAGAAATTTTGGCTAGCAAAAGATTCTAAACAACAAGCACCACATGTTGGAGGATCCATAACAATATAACTTCTATGCAAATATACCCAAACATAACTCATTACGTTGTCTTCCTTGTCCAACTTCAACTAATCTTCTCAAGTTATAAAATAATTAATGGGTACTCACAATCATAAAGGATGTCCAAGATAATATGCTTGTATGTGAAAGTTCTCTTCCATATATTATCTTCCATGAATTGCTTGTATGACCAATATTAAGATTGTCAAATTTCAATATATTTTACTTTCTAAACCCAATGTGAAATTACCAAGCATATGGAACATATATAATTTCAGATTTATGATATTCAGTTCATTCAACAATTCACTCGTAGGATATAAGTGAAGCACAAGAGTGAATGACATACTACTCCAAAAGATATAAGTGAAGATCAATGAGTAGTTAAATAATTAAGTAGCTATGTAGTACTCTCTCTCATTCAAGAATTCAGATCCAAGGATTTTATTAAAACATAAAGCAAAATGAAAGTAAAAGGACACACCAAGGATAGCACACATCGTGTGAAGAAGAAAAAACTTAGGCTCAGTCGAGACAAACCGATAGTTGTTGATGAAGAAAGGTGGGATGCCTACCGGGGCATCCCCAAGCTTAGATGCTTGAGATTTCTTGGAATATTGACTTGGGATGCCTTGGGCATCCCCAATCTTGAGCTCTTGTGTCTCCTTGATTCTTCTCATATGACGGTTTCCCTAATCCTTAGAAACTTCATCAACACAAGACTCAACAAGAACTCATGAGATAAGTTAGTATAAATCCATGCAAAACCTTATTATTCTCTACTATAACAAATCACTAAAATTATTATTAAACATTGCATACTAAATTCCTCTGCATATTTCATACTCCTATCCTCGAATAGAACAATTAAACAAGCCAACATATGCAAACAATGCAAACATAACAGCAATCTATCTAACAAGAACAGTCTGTAAAGGATGAAGCAAAATTCATACTTACTTAACTCCAAATATTCTGAAAAATTACCACACTGTAGAAATTTATCATAGCTTACTGTGTAAACATTTCAAGATTTTATCATGTTCTTACTATTCAGTAATGTTCAAGACATAACAGAAAACTTTCTGTTTTCAAACAGCAACATATAGACTTGCAAATTGAGCATGGTAAAGGCTATAATTGTCACTTTTATTGAAATAAAATATACCAACATGATTATTAATAACAGCAAGAAAATCTCAACAAAATAAAATGACGCTTCAAGCAAAACTCATATCATGTGACGAATAAAAATATAGCTCCAAGTAAGGTTACCGATAATGTTGAAGACGAACGAGGGGATGCCTTCCAGGGCATCCCCAAGCTTAGTTGCTTTGGTATTCCTTGAATATTACCTTGGGGTGCCTTGGGCATCACCAAGCTTGGGGTCTTGCCACTCCTTATTCTCCTCATATCGATATCTTACCCAAAACTTGAAAACTTCAATCACACAAAACTTAACGTTACTCCGTGAGATGGGTTAGTATGATAATGGATAAATCATTCACTTTGGTACTGTCAAGATAAGATACATAATTGCTCTCACATAATTCCTACTGTAATATATCATTTACACAATTTATATTAACCAATATAAGCCGTAGAAACTATAAAACAAGCAAACTATGCATTGAAAACAGAATCTGTCCAAAACAGAACAGTCTGTAATGATCTGAACAAACACCATACTTTTGCAATTCCAAAAATTCTGAAAAATTAGGAAAACGTAGGAAATTTGTATACCAATCATGTGTAAAATTTTTGAGAAGCTTTTGACGATCCAGCAAATTATAGGAATTGTTTCACTGGACGCAAAAGTTTCTGTTTTTGCACAGAATCAAGTCAACTATCATCCACACTATCCCAAAGGCTTTACTTGGCACATTATTGAAACAAAAGCTATAAAACATTATTACTACAGTAGATTAATCATGTGAACACACAAAAATAGTAGGGATAAATATAGGGTTGCCTCCCAACAAGCGCTTTTCTTTAATGCCTTTTTAGCTAGGCATGATGATTTCAATGATGCTCGCATAAAGGTAATGAATTGAAATATAACAAGAGCATCATGAAGCATATGACTAGCACATTTAAGCCTAACCCACTTCCTATGCATAGGGATTTTGTGAGCAAACAATTTATGGGAGCAAGAATCAACTAGCATAGGAAGGCAAAACAAGCATAACTTCAAAACTTTTAACACATAGAGACGAATCTTGATATTATTGAGATATGTAAAAGCATATGTTTCTCTCTCATAATAAGTTTCAGTAGCATCATGAATGAATTCAACAATATAACAATCACATAAAGCATTCTTCTCATGATCTACAAGCATACATTTTTTGTTACTCTCCACATAAGCAAATTTATTCTCATCAATAATAGTGGGAGCAAATTCAATGAAATAACTATCATGCGATACTTGATTCGCATAATCCAATTGAACATTAAAATCATGATGACAAGTTTCATAATTATCATTATTCCTTATAGCATACATGTCATCACAATAATCATCATAGATAGCATCTTCGTTGTCATAGTCAATTGAAATCTCTTCCAAAACAGTGGAATCATCATTAAATAAAGTCATGACCTCTCCAAATCCACTTTCATAATTATTACAATAAGATTCAACACCCTCCAAAATAGTGGGATCATTAGTACCTAAAGTTGACACTCTTCCAAACTCACTTTCATCAATATAATCATCATAAATAGGAGGCATGCTTTCATCATAATAAATTTGCTCAACAAAACTTGGGGGACTAAAGATATCATCTTCATGAAACATAGCATCCCCAAGCTTATGGCTTTGCATATCATTAGCATCATGGATATTCATAGAAAGCATACTAACAACATTGCAATCATGCTCATCATTCAAAGGACTCACATTAAACATTTTATTAAATTATTCCTCTAGCAATTGAGCACAATTATCGGAATCCTTATTTTCAAGAAAGACATCATAAAGGTGAAGCATGTGAGGCAATCTCAATTCCATTTTTTTGTAGTTTTGTTTTTTTTAAACCAAACTAGTGAATAAACAAGAAACTAAAAGATTCAATTGCAAGATCTAAAGATATACCTTCAAGCACTCACCTCCCCGGCAACGGCGCCAGAAAAGAGTTGATGTCTACTATGCAACTTTATTCTTGTAGACTCTGTTGGGCCTCCAAGCGTAGAGTTTTGTAGGACATTAGCAAATTTCCCTCAAGTGGATGACCTAAGGTTTATCAATCTGTGGGAGGCGTAGGATGAAGATGGTCTCTCTCAAACAACCCTGCAATCAAATACAAGCAATCTCTTGTGTCCCCATCACACCCAATACAATGGCAAATTGTATAGGTGCACTAGTTCGGCGAAGAGATGGTGATACAAGTGTAGTATGGATAGTGGAAATAGGTTTTTTTGTAATCTGAATAAATAAAAACAGCAAGGTAGCAATTGATAAAAGTGAGCACAAACGGTATTGCAATGCTTGAAAACAAGGCCTAGGATTCATACTTTCACTAGTGCAATCTCTCTACAGTGCTAACATAGTTGAATCATATAATACTCCCAAAACGTGCGATAAAGAATCACTCCAAAGTTCCTATTAGCGGAGAACATAAGATGAAATTGTTGTAGGGTGCGAAACCACCTCAAAGTTATCCTTTCCGATCAATCTATTGAGCCATCCCTATAAGTGTCATGAACATCCCTAGAGTTCATACTAAAATAACACCATATGATACACATCAACCGACTCTAATGTCACCTAGATACTCCAATGTCACCACAAGTATCCGTGAGTTGATTATTCGATATGCATCAAACAATTTCAAATTCATAATATTCAATCCAACACAAAGAACTTCAAAGAGTGCCCCAAGATTTCTACCGGAGAAAGTAGGACAAAAACGTGCATCAACCCCTATGCATAGATTACCCCAATGTCACCTCGGGAATCCGCGAGTTGAGTGCCAAAACATACATCAACTGAATCAATGTAATACCTCATTGTCACCACGGGTATTCATATGCAAGACATACATCAAGTGTTCTCAAATCCAACAAGTAATCAATCCGATAATAGTGAAACCTCAAAGGTAAAAACTCAATTCATCATAAAAAGAAAGAGAGGAAAGAAACATCATATGATCCAACTATATTAACAAAGCTCGCGGTACATCAAGATCGTGCCAAATCAAGAACACGAGAGAGAGAGATCCAACAAATAGCTACTGATACATACCCTCAGCCTCGGGGGTGAACTACTCACACATCACCATGAGAACGGAGAAGTTGGTGGTGATGGTGATGGAGGAGATGTCCCCTGCGGCGTTCGAGCACCACCGAAGGAGAGGGTCAGGGAGCCCCTCGTTCTTCTTCTTCCTTGGCCCTCCGGGGGGGGGGGGGGGAGAGGGAGCTCTCCCCTAGATTGGATCTCTCTCTTGTCTTCTGTTTCTTCGCTCTGTTTTCTGGGTGAAAACCGTTTATTATATTCCCAGAGATCTGTAACTCCACTTGGGCTGAAATTTTTAGGGGATTTTACTCCGGATATTATATTTCTTACGGCGAAAGGGGGGCATCAACCGACCTATGAGGCGCCCACAAGCCACCTGGGCGCGGCCAGGGGGGTAGGCCGCGCCCTGGTGCCTTGTGGTGCCCTCGGGCACCGTCTTGCATTGATTCTTCCTCGCAAAAATCACATATATTCCAAAATAAATCTCCGTAAATTTTTATTGTGTTTGGACTTCGTTTGGTATGGTATTTCTGCGAAACAAAAAACATGCAAAAAATAGGAACTGGCACTGGATCAATAAGTTAGTCCATAAAAATAATATAAAAGTGCGCCAAAACCATATAAAACTCATGTAAATATAGCATGAGTACTTCATAAATTATAGATACGTTGGAAACGTATCAAGGAGGTAACTGGCATCACTACTAGGGAAAAGCTTATAGATAATCGCTTACTAGTAGTGCGCTATATTGACCCGCGCTACTGATACTTACTAGTAGCGCGCTATATTGACCTACAAGTAAATATTACTGGTAGCGCATGGCAAAAAAAAGTGCTATTAGTAAATATCTCCCGCGGATAGGCCATAGTAGTAGCGCGGGTTGTACAACCTGCGCTACTACTAAGTGAATAGCCATAGCGCAGGTGAGACACCCCACGCTACTACTGAGCATGTCACTCCACTGCCGCACCACCCACCCCCAGATCCACTCCCACCCCACCAAACTCTCTCATGAACCTCACCCCCACCCCCGGTCGAGCTACTCTCCCCCACGATCTCCTCGCCGGCGCCACCACCCATGCCTGCCGGTTCCGGCGAACTCCGTCCGCACGCAACACGCCCCCAAACTCCCCAAGCTCCGCTCCTCCCTCCCCTCCGTCCAAATCCGTGCCTCAAGGCCTGCACCCTTGCCCGCGGCTAATGTTTTGGGCGCCTCCCGTGTTCTTGCCGGAATCCACCATAATCGGTGATGGCGAGGCCGGAGCTTGCGGGATCCATCACCAGCGTTGCCCTGGTAGGCCCTTCCCCTGCTCCCTTGCTCGGGTCCACCCTGTCCTCCTCACCTCACCTTCTCCTCCTATGCGTCCCTTTGCTGCAGACGACAATGACTGTAAGAGGGCACCGACCTTGCCCTGCTCGAGGAGGAGGAGGAGGGACGCACCTAGCCGCTAGCCCTGCTCTGCTCGAGGAGGAGGGGCGGGAGGGGTCTACTCCTAGGGCGACCAAGAGGTCCTGCCCGAGCTCAAGCATGGCCACGATGACCCACCGCAGCAGATAGCATCTCCATATCCATCCCCCTCTTCCACTGCTCACTACTGCTGCTAAGTTGACGAATATTTGATGCAAATCCTAGTTGTGTAAACGAATTCAAGCGGGATTTGTATGAACAAGTCCAGTTTTTTTATTTAGTTAGTACCAAACAGAGAGAAGATGAGTTCGCCGGTGGCATGGAGAGCATGTCGAATGCCCCCAAATACATGGCAACGGCACGGTTCGCCTGCTTTTCTCTTTATTATTATAGCTTTTGGTGGAACCAGGGTCCTCTCTTGTAGCTTAATTGATTACAGTGACTTCCTGTTGACATGAAACACAGACGAGGGTCGCGGTTTGGCCATGACGTCCTCATCGATGGGATGCTCAAGGATGGGCTGTGGGATGTGTACAATGATTTCCATATGGGGATGTGCGCTGAGCTCTGTGCAGATCAGCACTCGATTACAAGGGAGGAGCAGGTTGCTAGCATTTCTGACCGATCCTTGATGAAATTCAGACTTCTTGTATAGCTAGAACTTCACATTTGTGGCACCCCGGCTCAGAGAAACCGGAAAACCCCGTATTCCAGCCCAGAGATCAAGTCTTCTGGAATATGGCACTGCTTGGCATAGAACAAATCAGCTTTCTATTACAAATAATCGGGTACAAGGGTCCGATATTACAAAGGTTACAGAGGGACGACGATACTACGCCTGCTCAGATAGCTTTAGGCTAGCTGCAGAACAACTCGTAGCAGAATAACTTCTAGCAGCGGAACATCGACAACGGTGATGAACTCCACTCCGCAGGGACTCTGGCTAGGATGCATCCTAGCGCGCAAACTCGGGATCCTCGACAAGCAATCAATCACGGCATGACCTGCAATCTGGCATGACATGCCAGGTGAGTACTTTGAATGTACTCGCAAGCTCACAGCAACCAAAGCAATCAAGACAGACAACAGCATGGCATTTACAGGTTAATTATCAATGATGAACACAATACTACTAGAACAACATGAGCATGGCAGGTTGATATAATTCATGATATGAACATGATGATGCTAGCTTTAGCATGCAAGGGGGGGGGGGGAGTCGACGTCTAAGGTCTCATGGACCAACTTACTCTGCTTGGAGGTTATCTCGTAACCACCATAGGTATCAATCTTTCTTACCGTTGTGATCATCACACGATCACCTCATGATCAACCATCATCAAGATTACCATCGTGATCATCTTGTGACCACATAAAGATTAACCAACTTCTTCTCTCATGGAACCGGGGTTGTTTATTATCCAGATTATTATTACTGTTTACCCATAGTGGGACCTACTACGAACTGTGTCCATGACCGAGGACGTGGCTATCGATAGATTATACACTCTGTAGAGGTTAGTACACTGTACCCACACCACGGAACTCATGGCCTCGTGCTCCAATTCGGGTGGACCAACGACATTCCGACAAAACCAATCTATTGCATGACACTCTCCCGGCCACTTCGACAAACTCCCCTTTGGGCTATGTCATGGGTGGCCCCGATGTCAACTCGTGACATCCGTCACCTTTGTGGCTGCCACTGTCATGGCCAAAATAAAAACATTGTCCCAAACGGGGACCTCGGTACCGTAAAACTCGGGCTCACAAGATTATGGCCGCCTACCTGATCAGGGTAGCGCGCACACATAACCTTCCCTAGTTGGAGGAACCGGCGAGAGGCATGACAATAGACCACATTAGGGCCTCCCCATCCAGGCAAGTGTGGTTGCACTGGTGAGCTCAATTCGGTGGCACCATGACTCAGCCAACAGATTTGTTCAAGTTCGATTAATGTCAGGTTAAACTTGAATGGTGATGAGCTGAGTCACAATGAAATAACAAAGCACATGAGCATGATATCAGTGTAACCATGGATGGGAAACACAACCATTTATCATAACAATAATAAATCATTTAGTCTACGGGATGCAAATGAGCATGGCATAGAGATGATCATGAACATCACAAGTATTTTCATAACCAACCCTAACTATTCATATGAGCATATCATTATCACTAGCATCGGAAATGATTGCAAGAGTAAAACATGACAATAATAACATTAGCAATTAATCATTTCACTCACTAGATGAAAATGAACATGGCATAAGCATAGACATGGAGTCACAAGCATATTCGAAGCATTAACAAAATCATTAAATGAGCAAACAATTATTTAAATATTCAAGTGGAAACCATGCCTACTGAAATGCCATCATGCAAATGGTTGTTGTGGCTTGCCTGGTCTTGATGGAATCACCGGGAAGAAGTGCGAGACACTCGAGGAAAAAATTTCGCCGAAACCATGTCTCTCTCGGAGGCAGATGAATATGGGCAGGGGCAAAATGGTCACTTTCATAATGTTACACCATGGTGAAAATGATATCATCGGAATGGGCTCGACGAACTGAGATCGTGGGCTTTGGAATCACCTGATTCGGAGTCACGGTTAAAAAGTTGTGGCCGTTCGTTCGTTAGGCAGAAAAACAAATAGAATCTGTCAATTTCTACTGCTAACGGGTGAATGCTCACAAATTAAGGGTTTCGGCGCCGGCTGCAGAAAAAGAGAAAGCGCATTTCAGGAAATACGCTTTCGCTGCGGGGAGAAGTATTCTAGACCGAAGAAGCAGTGGAGTACGCTTTCCTAAACCGAAAGCGTATTTCCGAAAATCCGTCTCCACTTAAAACAGCCGGACCCGGCTACGGGGTCAGTGATGCGCGGGTCCCGCGTTGACTTCTCTCTCTCCTCCCGCTCCCTTTCTTCAACCCCGCGATGGGGCAGTACGGAGGCGAGGCCACGCGGCGCCGGCGCACGTCCGGCCGGCTCCGGCCACCTCCGGTGGAGCTTGATAACCCACAAGTATAGGGGATCGCAACAGTTTTCGAGGGTAGAGTATTCAACCCAAATTTATTGATTCGACACAAGGGGAGCCAAAGAATACTTAGAAGTATTAGCTGTTGAGTTGTCAATTAAACCACACCTGGAGACTAAATATCTATAGCAAAGTGATTAGTAGCAAGATAATATAATAGTTTGATAGCGAGTAACAAAAGTAGCAATGGTAATAGTAACGGTAACAGTAGCAGATTTGTAACGAGAGTAACAGTAGCAGCAACAGTAGTAACTTCGCAAGTATCAATATGTGGAAACTCGTAGGCACTGGATCGGTGATGATGTGTGTGTTGGATGATATCGATCATATAGCAGTCATAACCTAGGGCGACACAGAACTAGCTCCAGTTCGTCAATACAATGTAGACATGCATTCCGTAAATAGTCATACGTGCTTATGGAAAAGGACTTGCATGACATCTTTTGTCCAACCCTCCCGTGGCAGCGGGGTCCATAAGGAAACTAAGGGATATTAAGGCCTCCTTTTAATAGAGAACAGAAACAAAGCATTAACACATAGTGAATACATGTACTCCCCAAACTACGGTAATCACCGGAAAGAATCCCAGTTATTGTCACACTAGGGGATGCAGATCATAACACATAGCAGGTGCATACAACTTGCAAGATTGGATCTAAAACACAAATATATTGGTGAAAACATAAACGGTTCAGATCTGAAATCATGGCACTCGGGCCCTAGTGACAAGCATTAAGCATAGCAAAGTCATAGCAACATCAATCTCAGAACATAGTGGATACTAGGGATCAAGCCCTAACAAAACTAACTTGATTACATGATCGATCTCATCCAAACCCTACACCGACCAGCGAGCCTACGAAGGAATTACTCACTCCCGGTGAGGAGCATCATGTAATTGGCGATGAAGAGAGGTTGGTGAAGACGAAGATCGAAGATCCCCCTCTCCGGAGCCCCAAACGGGCTCCAGATCTGGCCTCCCGATGAAGAACAGGAGGTGGCAGCGGCTCCGTCTCGTGAAACACGATAATTCTTCCTCCCTGATTTTTTTCTCCGAATATGTGAATTTATAGGCCTGGAGGTAGGGTCAGGGTAGCTACCAGGGGCCCACATGGCACTAGGGCGCACCCCAGGGGGGGCGCCCAGGTGCCATGTGGCCACCTGGGACCCCTTCTACAGTAGGACTTTGCTCCATAATTCCTTATTAATACCATAAAAAATCCTCAGAAAGTTTCGTTCAGTTCTGAGAACTTTGATTTCTGCACAAAAACAACACCATGGCAATTCTGCTGAAAACAGCGTCAGTTCGGGTTAGTTCCATTCAAATCATGCAAATTAGAGTCCAAAACAAGAGCAAAAGTGTTTGGAAAAGTAGATACGATGGAGACGTATCAACTCCCCCAAGCTTAACTCATTGCTTGTCCTCAAGCAATTCAGTTGGTAAACTGACAGTGATAAAGAAAAAACTTTTACAAACTCTTTTTGTTCTTGTGCTTATGAATACATTTAAACAACATCCAAGTTTTCAGCAAAGATTATAACGAACCACGCTCATGATAACTCTTAGGAATCATATTTATTCATATCAATGGCATAATCAACTAGAGAGTAATAATAAAGTATCTCAAATGCCAACACTTTGTCAAAACAATCGTGATATAATATGACAATGATGGTATCTCGCTAGCCCTTTCTGAGACCGCAAAACATAAATGCAGAGCACCTCCAAAGTTCAAGCAGCGACTAAACATTGTAATTCATGGCAACAATGATCTAGTCATGATGCACCCAACGATTAACCACACAGTGCATCAGGATGACAATAGTGCTCTCCAGTCTGGTGCTTGTTAGAGAAGGTGATGACTCAGCAATAAAAGTAAATAGATAGGCCCTTCGGTTCCCAAGTGATAAAAGTAAAGCTTACTCCCCCTCCACCATCAATCACAAGCCATGGCTAACCGAATCCTCAGGTTCCCTCCATACCAACAACAATCCGGGGGAGTTTGTTTTATTATTTGCAATTTTAGTTTGGGACTGGGAATCCCGATTACCGCCCTTTTCTCGTGCGATGACAAGTGAATAAACACTCATCTGAGAATAATTCACTTAGCATAGAAGATACTGACTGCCCCCTGTCGCTCCATGAGCGGTCAAGGCACGCAAAACAGATGTTCATTTGAAGGTTTTTTAGAGATGGCACATGCAAATTTACTTGGGACGGCAGGGTAATACCGCATATAGGTAGGTATAGTGGACTCATCTGGAACAACTCAGGTTTAAGGGTTTGATGCACAAGCAGAATTCCTGCTTAGTACTGGTGAAGGCTAGCAATAAGGTTGGGGAGTGACCAGCCAGAGAGCGATTATGGTCATGAACATACATTATGCATAATCAACATTGAGTACTAGCATGAGTAGGATATGAGTGCCCTGAACATAAATATGATAGAGGCTATGTTGGTTTTGATTCAACTACATGCATAAACATGTGCCAAGTCAAGCCACTTGAAACATTCAGAGGAGGATACCATACCATCATACCCCAGCACAATCATTTTAAGTGCATGCTGACATCCAAGGTAAATCATTATCAACCCCTGGCTACTTAAGCATGGCATGAACAACTATAATCTCTAATTGTCATCACAAGCATGTTTGATTATAATATGCTGAATCATGGACATCAATCTAAACACATTCATAAAGACAAGAACATGTTGAGTTCATACCCGCTTTTCTTTGCCACGGTCACTCCACCAAATCATCGTCATTATTGCCTTTCACTTGCACGACCGAATGATATAGAAATGATAGTAGTGCAAGGGTGCCATGGACTAAGCTTGACTCTGCAACATTTCATTAAAAGGAGAAGACAGGGTAAAATGGGCTCTCTGACAGATAATCAATAATGCATATGAGAGCCACTCAACATTTTCATCGTGGTCTTTTCCTTATAAGAACTCACCAAAAAGAAAAGAAAAGAAATTCAGAGAAACATACCGAAATATTTTTGGAGTTTTTGTTTTTTCTTGAAAAGGGAAAATTAAAGAAAGAAAAACAAAGACGAGAAAAACTATTTACACGGGAAAGCTCCCAACAAGCAAAAGAAGAATCGAGAAATCTTTTTGGATTTTTGATTTTTAGAGACTACAACTAATTAAGCTAAGAAGCAAAAACCAAAAAGAACCTAACTATGTTTTTGGCTTTTCTCAAAAAAATTCAAACACGCAAGAAGAAAGCGAGAAAATAAAACTAACATGGATAATACAATGAAAAAGTATGAGCACCGATAACTAGAGTGAAATGTATGAGCATGAATAACATGTCGGTGGGAAATACGTACTCCCCCAAGCTTAGGCTTTTGGCCTAGCTTGGTCTACTACCATCCGAAGAATCCATCCAGTCCCAACGAAAACTCCTGAGGGGGCGGGATCTGAGCATCCTAGCCCTGGGCCTCGTGCTCGGCCGCGGCTAACGCCTCTCGGTAAGCAACAATGTCTGATGGCATGATAATGTATCCGTTCCTGGCATGAGAATCAAACAAAGCAGGTGCAGGCAACGGGATAATATCCATAGAGACCTCATCATAGACTAAGTTATAGCGGAAGCGATGTAAGTTATCCGAGTCAGAAATGAAGCGGTGGTGCTTCATGGACTCAAAATCTAAGTAAACCTTGGGCAAATGGGGATCATGCGGACGGATGTTAACATTAAAATGACTCGCCAAGCGAGTAGCATAGATACCACCGTGAATCATGCCCTTAGTCCTATTGGTGTGCAAGCGGCATGCAATGATAGCTCCCAGGCTGAAAGTGTTATCAGCATAAAGTGCACGGCGTAGGATAGCAAAGTCAGGCGCACTAAGACAGCTTGGAGACTTTCTAGCAGTTAAGCATTTCCCTATGAATAAAGCAAAGTAGTGAACAACAGGGAAATGTAAACTAGTGGACTTGGCTGTTGACACTCCTCTTCCTTCTCCCACCATTAAGGTGTGGAGGAAGTCCTCGAACTCTGCTGGTCGAGGTTCTCTCAAATCCCCATCAGTAGGGATCCGACATATCTCACAAAACTGCTCAAGTGGTATTTGATGGTTCTCACCATATAAAATAAAGCTCACTTCAGGAGGATTGTTCCTGTTGGGGATATAACCCCGTAGTAAGACCCGCCCAGGAGGGGCCGGGTCGTACCTGGCGGCTCATATCCCAAGACCCATAATGTGGGCCGGAAGATGAAGACCAGGCCGCGTGGCGGCTTACCCGATGGGCTAAGGCGGAGGCCCAGAGGTAGAAGATGGTAAGAAGACCCGGGCGGTTAAGCCGCCCGGAGACGGCTTGCCCAAGACGGCAAGGTGGCTTAGAGACAGAATAGACTACGTTGTGTAAGACGGTTTACGACGTGTAACCCAGGGCCTTGACCTCCTATATAAAGGCGAGTCCCTGGTGCGGCTTAGACAAGAAACCAAGCTATCGAGAACTAGGTCAAGCAATCCGCTCCCTTGTAATCGATACTCCAATCAATACAACACAAGCAGGACGTAGGCTTTTACCTCTACTTGAGGGGCCGAACCTGGGTAAACTCGTGTCCTTCGTCCCGATCAACCCCTTTGGGTCCACTACCATGGCGTTGGCCTCGAACCTAAGTCTTCGGACATCTGCCGTGTTAAAACCACGACAGTTGGCGCCCACCGTGGGGCTAGCGCTCGGTGGTGTGGAGTTCTCAAAGGGGTCTCTCCCAGGAATCGAGGGGTACGCGGTTGGCAGGATGACCAAGAGTCGCCGTGGCCGGCTCTACATTGACGACGGCGGCTGGGGCCCCGAGGCTGACTCCATCGAGTACGGTTTCCGGGTCCCCTTCGACGGGATTCACGTTTTCATCGGCAAGATCGGCGGACCTGAACCCGGGCCGGACACCTGCACCGACATCGTCGAGCCGGCCCGACGTGTGCAACCCGCCCGACATGTGCAACCCGCCCGTGCTAAACCAGGCAGGAAGCATGTCTTCGTCGGCTTCACTCAGGGTGTGGATCTCGAGGGATCTATGTCACAGGAGGAAACTCTCATCTGCTCCGAGGATGGATCTTCGAGCGGAGAGACGGAATCAATCTACCAGCTCCACAATGGCGGGCTCGGGGGCTACGTTGAGCCTTACCCCGAGTCGGAGTTCCATGAGCCCGAGGAGTATGAGCCGCCGAGCCGCGCTGCCGTCTTCATGGCGGGTTCAGCGCCGGCTCATGGCAGCCCGGCCGCCGGGGCAAACGGATCTGGGGCTGGCAGGCCGCCGGCTCAGGTCCTTCTGGATCTGATGGGTGAGCTTACAACCCTGATGGCGATTGAGGTCACAGCTGAAAATCAAGCGGCCCGTAATACGGAGATCGCAAGGTTGAAAAACCAGATGACTGAAGTCCAGCAGAAGATTAATGAGCTGAAGGTTCAGATGGATTCTAAGGCGGACCGCCTTAGGGCGGACGCTTTCCGTCTTGAGCTGGAACAGCAGTCTGCGGCGGCGGTTCAGCGGATGAGGCACCAATCCCGCTTGCCGGATCAATATGAAGCGAAGAATCTTTTCAACACGCCAGGAACGGGACAGGACGTGCCTTTGGCCGTAACGCGGACGGCGGAATTGCCTGGAAGCCGGGCGGCGGTTCAGCATCAGCAGATTAACCCGCCCCGGCGGAACCAGGCTACGCCAACTTCTTTCCCTATGCCGCCGGGTCATTATTCTAACCCGGTGGAGAACATGGTGGTGGCGGCAACCCGGCTTGCCGCTATCCCCATCCCCGACGAGTTGCCTTTTGCGGAAGAGGTGCGGAACGCTGTTGGATACCTGCGGACGGCGGTGGCCCAGCATGAGAAGTATGCTTACAGCCGGAGTCGCGTGCACTCAACCCCCATCCCCTGTCGCAGCTACAGTTGGCGTTATGAGTCGCCGGCAGTTTCTAGCAATGAACGACATCGGATCCCGCCGCGAGCCGATCGGGCGCCTCTGGATGCTCAAGCACTGGTGGATCGAGCGAGAGCACAGCGAGAGGCGGCGGCTCTGGCGGTAGCGGCGGCTTATCAGGAACCCACAGTAGCACCCTCTGCTTCAGTCGGAGCGGGGTTAGCTTCCATGGCTGTGGGAGTGCCGTGCTTAATGCCGGCTTTGCGGAACGAGCGCCTGCCGAAGGATTTCAAGGGCCCTCGCAAGGTGCCTAATTAATTACACGGCTGATTTGCCTCCAGAGGCTTGGATCGAAAGCTATGAGCTGGCCATGGAGATGTTGGATGTTAGTGATGTAGTATGTGCCAAGTACTTCATCATGATGCTGGAAGGGCCGGCTCGCACGTGGTTGAAGGGATTGCCACCCAACACCATTACTTCCTGGGCCGAGTTGAACGCGAAATTTATCAAAAATTTCAAAGGGACGTGCAAGCAGCCCAGGACGATCGTGGATTTGGATCATTGCGTGCAACAGGCGGATGAGTCGGCTCATCATTGGGTTCGGCGGGTCTCAACCATCATCCACTCTTCGGAACAGAACACGGCGGCTCAAGCGGTTTTGATTCTGGAGAAGAATTGCCACTTTACACCTTTGAAACAGAAGCTTGGCCGGCTCAAACGTTCGTGTCAAGACATGGGGCAGCTCATGGCGGCTCTCACCAAATATGCAGACTCTGACAACACGAAAGACCCAGGCTCTGATGATGAAAAATTAGGTCAGGGGAAGAAGAGTAACAATGGAAAGGGTCAGCAGCAGAACGCGGCCGGAAACGGCAATTCTGGCAAGCGGAAACACCGGACGGCGGGTCAGAGCTAGTGGCGAACACCAGCGCCGGAAACAACCGTGCTAAGAGCAACGGGAACTTCAGGCAACACTTTAACAAGGGTAAAACTCCTTTCAACTTGGAAGCGATGCTCAATAAACCTTGTCCAGAGCATAGTCAGCCTGATAAGCCAGCAAGCCATACATGGAGGAATTGCAGCATTATGCGAGAGTTTCGAGATTACAGCCGTCAACAGCATCACAATAACGGTAATGGTCCATCTGGCGGTTCAGGACCAGGCGGGTCATGGGCCGGCTTCGGTGCTGGCGGCTCAGGACCCGGTTGCCAGGGTCAAGGCAATCAAGGAGGACATCAACAGTCTGGCGGTGGAGGCCAGCAGCAGCATAACCAGTCAGGGTACCAGAGTAACCCGAAGCAGCTCAGCGGGGGTCAATATCATGTTTTTACGAGCAGCTTTGACAAGCGGGACCAGAAGGTGTGCAAGCGGGCTGTTAATACGGTCATGCCGGCTCTCCCGCAATATTTGAAGTGGTCCGAGTATGACATCACTTGGAGCCGGGCGGATCACCCGCCGCGGGTTGACAACCCGGGGCAGTTAGCTTTGGTGGTTGCCCCCCAAGTAGGTGGATACATGTTCACTAAGGTGCTTATGGATGGTGGCAACAGCATCAACACCCTGTATTATGATAGTTTCAGCCGGATGGGTTTGCTTGACAAGGATCTTAAGCCCTCTTCCACAGTGTTTCATGGTGTCGTGCCCGGCAAGTCGGCTTATCCAGTAGGCAAGATTTCTCTGGAGGTAGCTTTTGGTGATGAATACAACTACAGGGTGGAGTCCTTGTGGTTTGAGGTGGTCAAAATTAAAAGTCCATATCATGCTTTATTTGGACGGCCGGCTTATGCCAAGTACATGGCTAGGCCTTGTTATGTCTACTTACAGCTCAAGATGCCCGGGTTAAGAGGAACGATTACCGTGCATGGTGATCGGAAGACGGCTCTTGAGTGCGAGGAAGGTGATGCCGCATACGCAGAGTCAAGTTGTGCAGAGGCAGAGCTCAAGTTTGACAAAGAGAATGTCAACCCGGAGGATATGTCTCCGTTGAAGAAGCCTACTACGGAATCAGAGCCGCCCCTCAAGTTTGCGGCGGATGATACCAAGCAGGTGGATTTCACCGAGGGCGACTCATCTCAGCGGTTAACTATCGGGGCTAACATGGACCCCGCATAGGAAAGCGCGCTCATCAAATTCATCCGTGAGAATCGGGACATCTTTGCATGGAAACCATCTGACATGGCGGGTGTACCGAGAGAGTTTGCTGAGCACCACCTTAATGTGGATCCTAAGTTCAAGCCGATCAAGCAATTCCTTCGTCGTTTCAATGAAGAGCGGCACAAGGCTATTGGAGAAGAGGTGGCCTGGCTCTTAGCGGCAGGGTTCATCGTGGAGGTCTTTCACCCGGAGTGGTTAGCTAACCCGGTGCTAGTGCTTAAGAAGAACGGCACTTGGCGTATGTGCGTGGATTACACGGATCTTAAGAAAGCCTGTCCAGTTGACCCGTTTGCTCTCCCCCGTATTGACCAGATCATTGATGCAACGGCGGGTTGCGAGAGTTTATGCTTCCTGGACGCCTATTCAGGTTATCACCAGATCAAGATGGCAGTCAAAGACCAAGAGAAGACGGCTTTCATCACGCCTTTTGGTGCTTTCTGCTATGTGTCTATGCCTTTTGGGCTCAAGATTGCCCAGGCGACTTATCAGCGTTGTGTGCAGAACTGTCTTCATAGTCAAATTGGGCGCAATGTTCATGCTTATGTGGATGATATTGTGGTCAAGTCAAGGAAGAAGGAAACTTTGCTGGATGACCTGAAGGAAACTTTCGATAACTTACGGGTTTACAAGATGATGCTTAACCCGGCCAAGTGTGTTTTTGGAGTTCCTGCAGGCAAGCTTTTGGAGTTTCTGGTCTCTGAGCGTGGAATTGAAGCAAACCCGGACAATATAAAAGCGATCACTTCTTTATCTGAGCCGGCGTGCATAAACGACGTTCAGCGCCTGGCGGGTCGGATCGCTGCGTTAAGCCGATTCATAAGCCGCCTGGGTGAGAAGGCAATACCTTTATATCAGATGATGAAGAAAACAGACGATTTCGTCTGGAGCAAGGCGGCGGGTGAGGCGTTTGAGGCGCTCAAAAAGCAGCTGACTGAGCCGCCAGTCTTGGCCGCTCCGGCTGAGAAGGAACCCTTACTCCTCTATGTGGCGGCTAACAACAGGGCAGTCAGTGCTGCGGTTGTTGTGGAGCGCAAGGAGGCAGGGAAGGAATATCCGGTTCAAAGGCCGGTTTACTACGTCAGCGAAGTTCTGATTGAGTCCAAGCAACGGTACCCACATTGGCAGAAACTGATCTATGGGGTATTCATGGCGAATCGAAAGCTGAAGCACTATTTCCTGGGACACCCGATCACAGTGGTCAGCTCTGCCCCGCTGGGAGACATAATTCAAAACAAAGAAGCCACTGGCCGGATTGCTAAGTGGGCATTGGAGCTTGGACCTCTAAATCTGAAGTATGTGCCCCGCATGGCTGTCAAGTCTCAAGCCTTGGTGGACTTTATAAATGACTGGACGGAATGTCAGTCGCCAGAGGAGAAGCCGGACAACACTTACTGGACGATTCACTTCGACGGGTCTAGACAGCTGGAAGGCTCGGGGGCTGGAGTTGTCTTAACTTCCCCTAAAGGTGATAAGTTCTGTTATGTGCTCAGGCTGATGTTTCCTTGTACTAACAATGCAGCTGAGTACGAGGCTTTACTTCACGGCCTCCGGGTGGCTAAGGAGATGAACCTAAGCCGGGTTAGATGCCTCGGCGACTCAGACCTTGTGGCTCAGCAAGTCTCAGGCACGTGGGACTCCAAAGACCCACGAATGGCGGCTTATCGTCAGGCGGTGGACATCATTGCAGGTCACTTCAAAGGTTATCAGGTGGATCATATTGATCGTCGCAAGAACGAGGCGGCTGATGCATTGTCCAGACTCGGCTCTCAGCGTAAGCCGGTGCCGCCTAACGTATTCTTGGATGTGTTATATCACCCATCCGTTAAGCTACCTTCGGAGGAAGATCTGGCTATACGTGACCCGGAGGGACAGCTGGTGGCGGCTCTGCATGCTATTCCTGATTGGACGTTACCTTACCTGGCGTATCTGACTCGCGGCGAGTTACCTGAGGACGAGACCTTGGCAAGGCAAATCATCAGGCAATCAAAGTCCATGACGGTCATCAACGGCGAGTTACATAAGCGCAGCGTTACCGGCGTTTTTCAACGTTGTGTTTCACCTGAGGAAGGCAAGGAAATCTTGAATGAAATCCACGCCGGAGATTGTGGTCATCATGCCGGCTCAAAATCTCTGGTGGCCAAGGCTTTTCGACATGGTTTCTTCTGGCTGACGGCTCATAAGGACGCAGAAAACTTGGTTCTCAGGTGTGACGGTTGTCAAAAGTTCGGGAGGCGTGCTCACGTGCCGGCTCAGGAATTGCGCATGATCCCAATTACCTGGCCGTTTGCGGTCTGGGGGCTTGATATGGTCGGGCCCTTCAAAAGATCCAAAGATAAGAAGACCCACCTTTTGGTGGCGGTGGACAAGTTTACCATGTGGGTGCAGGCTGAGCCGGTCGGCAAGTGTGACGCGGCTACGGCGGTTCAGTTTGTCAAAAAACTGATCTATCGTTTTGGTTACCCCCATAGTATCATCACAGATAATGGCACAAACCTATCCAAGGGGGCTATGCAAGCGTTCTGTGAAAGTGAACACATCCGGCTTGACGTCTCGCCTGTGGCTCATCCACAGTCCACCGGTCAAGCGGAGCGTGCTAACCAGGAGATCTTGAGAGGTATCAAGCCCCGGCTTATGGTTCCTCTCCAGAGAACGCCGGGTTGTTGGGTTGAGGAGTTACCGTCAGTTCTATGGAGCATCAATACGACTCCCAACAGATCAACAGGTTATACGCCTTTCTTCATGGTTTACGGCGCAGAGGCCGTGTTACCAAGTGACATACGTCATGACTCGCCACGGGTGGCGGCTTACGTTGAGGTAGACAATGAGACGGCGCGTCAGGACGCGTTAGATGCTTTGGATGAAGAGCGTGATCTGGCGGCGGCTCGATCGGCGATTTATCAACAAGACCTGCGTCGCTATCACAGCCGCAGGGTTAAGACCCGGACGTTTCAAGAAGGCGACTTAATGTTGCGCCTGATTCAAGATCAGACGGACGCGCACAAGTTGTCTCCTCCATGGGAAGGGCCTTTTGTGGTTAGCAGAAACCTCAACAATGGGTCATACTATCTCATCGACGTACGGGACGAATCACGCACTTCTGGGCAGGAGACCTACCGGCCGTGGAACATTGCTCATCTGCGGCCTTACTATACGTAGAGTCAATGACTCCCCCCGTTGTATATCATAATTGTATATATCACATATATATATAATAAAGTTGTCATCCCTGCAAGCCGGGGCCTCTGCCATTTTACGTATCTCCCATTGCTCAAAGATGGATACAATCATACGATCATTTGGGGGCTTTCAACCCGCGGGTTAAGCTTCAACCCTCTTGATCGGCTCTTCAGCCAAAATGGCACCATCAACTGGCGGCTTACGAGAGGGTGGCTCACAAGGTGGTGTGCAAGTCGATATCATCGACCAGGTCGTTTGGGGGCTTTCAACCCGCCGGGTTAAGCTTCAACCCTCTCGATCAGGCTTTTCAGCCACTGTAAGGCGGGTCGTGGACCCAAACGTTGACTCCGTCAACAGAGATCATTAGGGGTGCAGCGAGTTGTGAACTTAACCCCTTTTCCGATCTGCAAGGCCGGGTTATACCTGCCTGTAAGTAGCTGCCGCTTTGCCAGGGGTGCAGCAAGTTCTAAAACTTACCCCCTGCAAGGGCCTCTTACAGCGGCGAGGCAAACTCTCTCATCTGCAAGGCCGGGTGATACCTGCCTGTAAGTTGCTGCCGCTTTGCCAGGGTTGCAGCGAGTTCTAAAACTTACCCCCTGCAAGGGCCTCTTACAGCGGCGAGGCAAACTATCCCATCTGCTGCGTACTCTCCGCCACGTGGCCCGTCGTACCCTGGAGGTTCAAACGATGGATTTACGTCACGTGAGAAGTAGCTTATGGGTTCTAAGGGTACTCATACCCTGCTGCGTCTCTTTCTGGTTCGCTGCGCTCTTATCAGTTAATCTCGTCCAGAGACCCTGAGCCGTCTAAAGAGTTAACGGTCAATCTCGTTAGAGACCCTGTACTGTTAAGAGTTCAAGCAGTGAGTCCACACAGAAGAACCGGTTTTTGAGTTTTTTAAGGTCATGCAAGATCTAAAGTTTCCGGGTTGTGCTTTTTTAAGTCGCCCTTACGACAAAACAGAGCATGTTGTCTTGTTTATTTTTGTAGGGTTTTTTGTTTCAGATAAGCCACCGTACAAGCCGGTATCATAAGCCGGACAAAGTCAAACAAGGCATATATCAGGTCAGGCAAAAGATTTATACGTGCACGATGGCACGGCTCAGACAGAGAGTTTTTGCTACGCCTATTACAAAGCTCTCCACGAGAGCCCAAAAGGCAGCAGACTTAAGTTTTGTACAACTCAGTTTGGCGGCTCAGGTGGCCGAGTTATCAAATTTACAGTGATTAGCTCGATGGCGGGTCATCCTGCGCCGGGTCTTCGACCTCCTCTATCTGAAGATTGTCCACATCCCAGTTGCAGTTTGTTAGAGCTACAAACCGAGCCTCTTCAAATAGAGGAGACGGGTCAATCCCAGGGGCGAAGAGGTGCTTACGACGATCTGGAGTCAAGTCTCTAGTTTCAAAAGTTGGACCGCGCACTCTCTTGCTGGGCTCGCTGTAAGCCGCCTGATATGTTGACAGATCAAGTTCATCCGCCAGTGTTGAGGCAAGCACTCTAGAGGCTTTCCTACACTTGGCATAGTCAGCTTCTGTGAACTCTGAGCCGTCATCTTTTCTTGATCGAAACCCGTCCATCATTTCATCAGCAGACAGCTCCGGAGCAAAGGCTAGGCACCGGCTCAGCGCGGCCATGGCTCCCTGACGGGCGGCTGATTTTTTGAGCTCTCCAATTTGTTTTGGCAGAGTTGAAAGTAGTTCTATGACTCCCTTCATATCCTTGGCGATGCTCTGCTCAGTTAACATCGCCTTTATAGTGCAAAGGGTCCCGCAATACAGTTGCTCCACCAAAGAGTACACTGCCTTCAATCTCAACAAGCTGTCGGATGAAAATTGGCGGCTCCTTTTGCCTGCAAGGAAGGGTTTGGTGGTGTAAGCCGCCAGCAAGGTTATTTAGTATGGAAAGGAAAGTCACTAAATATTACATGCTTACCAAAGATAGCAGAAGTCATCCTGGATATGTGGCGTTTCAGAGTTTGCAATTCTTCTGACACAAGCTTTAGCCGCCCTTCCGCATCGTCTGTGCGTTTGGTCAGGGCGGCTTGTTCAGTTTCGGCAGTCTTCCTAAAGAGAGCAAACTCAACTTGCATCTTCTCAAGTCCTTCTATGGCAATCCGCCACTTATTTTCCGCCTCGGACCGAGCGGTTTGTTGTGCAGCAAGATTTCCTCTTAGGCTGGTCAGTTCAGACTCAGCCGCCTCTAAGTTATCCTGTATCATACAAGTGCCAAACAGGGTTAAGTCGCCAGGCTGAGCTATTGGAGGATAATTGATGACACAGTTATGCTACAAGTCTCAAGCAGATTGCAAGCAATATACTTGACACTTGGGGCCTAATGTCTGTTTGCTCTTCAAGTCTATACTACAGTTCCGGCTCATCTTCGCAAAGGTAAGCCGGCACTTGGGGGCTACAGGCGACGCTCTCAAGTCTTTCATTAAGTTCCGGCTCATCTCTGCAACGATAAGCCGGCACTTGGCGGCTACACACGCGACGCTCTCAAGTCTTTCCTTAAAGTTCCGGCTCATCTCTGCAACGATAAGTCGGCACTTGGGGGCTACAATCGGCGCTCTACAGATCTACAACACAGTCCCGGCTCATCTTCATGAAGATCAGCCGATACTTGGGGGCTACAGTCAGTATTTTCAAAGTTTCCAGTGAAATTCCGGTTCATCATTTTATGTTAACCCGGACTTGGGGGCTACCATTGATCACACTCTACAAGTTGAGTATCGGCTTACTATCTACACTAACCCGATACTTGCTGGCTACACGTTAAGCTACTTGGAATATGATATAGATTGGAAGACCCGGTTTACTATCTACAATACTAAACCAGCTCTTGGCGGCTATATAAGGGTGTAAGGAAAGGCAGGCAAAGGGCTTACCTCATATTTTTTTCTTCATCATATTAACAAGCTTGAGCTCCAAGTTCCGGCTTGTCGTCAGGCGGTTCAGGTAACCAGCATGGAGCTCATCAGCAGTCAGCTTCTCCAATGATGGGAATTCAAATTCAAACTTCTCAGGCAAAGAAGTTTCAGCCTGGCTAGTATGCCTTGTCAGCACATGAGGTTCAGGATTTTGATGACCCGTCCCAGTAATGACAACTTCTGGAGGGACCGTGTCTTCAACAGCTGTTGATGGGCAGGGCGGTTTAGGGTCATCCCTGGCAGGGCTTTCAGCGGCCGTGTTATGACCCGCCGGCTCAAATGGCTGGTCAGTATCGTCAGGTGCATCCTTCATAGTATCACTGGGCTCAGCATGAGTTAAAGGAGAGGCCGGCTTAGCAAATGCTGGCTCTTGGGCAGGAGGGGCGGCAGTAGACCCACCAGTTTTCCTTCGTTTCGCTTGGGCCCTGGAAGGCACAGATGATGGTTACATAGAGGTCAAGAGTATTAAGGCATTTGGTGCACCAGTAAAATATGCACTCCGGGTTGATTTTCACTGGAGGCAGCTTGGAGGCAGTCGAGTCGTCAGAGGAAGGAGGAGAGTCCTGAAGGCAGTTAGGACAATGCAAAGCAGAGTAAGGTTACAATGCAAGTTTGATTAAAATTATGTCTCAGTTAAAGAATACCTCAGCTGGCCGTTTCCGTTGAGCCGGAGCATGTGATAACCCGGCCACGAGATCTTCACAGCCGGAGCTCCGGGTTTGGCGTCGGGAGGTGTGCTGTTGCTTGTTCAAAAGAAAATTGGGATCTAAGTGAGCAAGAGGATGAGAGAAGGGGACTTTCCGGACGACCCGCCGTACTCTATCTTGTGGAAAGATCTCTGAATCAGAAATGTCAATTACCTCAGGGGCGTTCGCGTGGCTCGTCTCCGTTTCATCCTGTGAATGCTTGTTGTCAATAAGTGACATAAAAAGACGGCCAAGGGAGTCAAGTTCTACCTCCGAGTCATCAGATTCAAGCGGCTCTGGAGTGGCAGTTTTCTTCTTCTTCCGAACGGGTGTTTTCACCTTTGGCTTCCTCGTCGGCGGGTTATACTTCTTTTTCCAGAAGGGGGAGTCGGCCTGTACATAAGCCGCCAACAAAAGTTAAAAGGTGCAAGGCAAATATGATCAATTGAGGGCAAAGAGTTTTACATCTGGAGCTGGATTCTTGGCAGAAAAGGGTTTAAGCCCGGTTTTGTTGCAAACCGATTGCTTTTCACCTAGAAGTCCTTTTACGGTGGAATTGATATCTTCATCAGTCAGAGGGGTGGCATTGAAGCAGAGGGGGTCATTGGGTTCACCCGTATATTCATGCATAGGCCGGTCACGTCGGCTCAGTGGCAGAATTTTCCAGCTGACCCAGTAGCTGGTTAGATCGACGCCTGTCAAGCCGTTGGCCATTAAGGCTCTGATCTTTGCGAAAGTTGGAGCATATTTTGCTCGTTCTGTGGCTGACATCCGGCTTGGGAGGTCTCCGGAATTGGGAAGCCGGGTAGGGCGATAACCCGGCAATGGATTTTCTTCCTCTGGAGAAGTCTCTGTACAATAAAACCAAGTCTTGTTCCAGTCTTTTGGATGACTTGGCAAGGTAGCTATTGGGTATGGCAAATCTCTCCGTCTCTGGATTGTAATGCCCCCAAGCTCTAAACTTGGCCCAGCCGCCATTTCAGTTTGGCGGTTAGCATAATGGTAGTCATGGAAGAGGTCAACAGACGGCTCTTCTTGCAGATAGAGTTCACTCAAGACCTGGAACTGGCTAATGTTGGTGACTGAATTCGGACCTATGTCTTGAGGATGAAGTGTGAAGAAGTGAACAACATCTCGAAAGAATTTTGACCCGGGAGGGCTGAACCCGCGGAGGATATGATCAGTAAATATGATAACCTCCCCCTCTTTGGGTTCAGGCCTCTTTTCTGACCCTGGCACCCGCCAATGTATAACATCTTTAGCCGTCAACATGCCTGACTCGACAAAGTCAAGCAGAAGTTCTTTGGTGACACCAGAGCAGACCCAGTCACAGGATGATGGCGCCCTTGACATAATGGCGGGTTAGGCTGCAGAAGCACAGAGCGTGGCGGGTTAGAAAAACTTTAAATGGATAAGGTGTCTGTAGTCAGTATAATGGTGAAGAGTTAAGCCGCCAAAGCATATTGATCAAGAGCCGCCAAACATGATGGCAGGTTAGATGGACAAGGCGACGCTGGAAAATATGACTAAGTACAGAAAAACAGGTTTTGCATATTGTTATATCAGTCGCAAGATCTACGGGCAAGGGAAATGAAATATATTCATGACCTAAAAAAGCAGATGAAGAACAGGCAGACGGTACGCGGTGGAAACTGTAATACAGATTCAAAGCAAGTAGGGCATTGGTATTAGGAGCATAACCGCAGTGGATGGACAGCACCATGGGGTGCGAGGTGATGCTTGGTGGTCTCTTCACGTTATGAACACCGATGAACACCGAAGAGCTCGGGAACCCTAATGGGGATAGATGCGGATTCGACAAGGGCCGGAAAGAATACCTTGTGGATGCGGACGCGCCGGCGAGGTTCTGGTCCAGTTCAGGTTGATGCAGCGGCCGGCGATGGGGGCAACGGCGAGGTCCAGTTGCGGGCGGCGGAGCTCTGGTGATACGGTTGTTCGAAGGAAGAAGACGACGGCGACAGTAGAGGAGGCGGAGAAAGGAAAAAGGGGCAAACGTGTCCCTATTTATAAGTTGGAAGGGCAACAGTGCACGCGAAAATTGGGGAGGCACAGGCGTGGCGCCTCGATTTTCGGGATGGCCCTTCAATAAAAAGATCCGTTATACACGTCATGGAATCTTTTCAGGATATTCGATATGACGTCATGGCGGGTTACAAGTTGTCTTTTCAGATGACAGAATATGAAGACTCGCCGCCAAGTGAACTGAAGATTGACATGAGTTGGCTCAAATCAACCTGGGGCCTAATGTTGGGGATATAACCCCGTAGTAAGACCCGCCCAGGAGGGGCCGGGTCGTACCTGGCGGCTCATATCCCAAGACCCATAAGGTGGGCCGGAAGATGAAGACCAGGCCGCGTGGCGGCTTACCCGATGGGCTAAGGCGAAGGCCCAGAGGCAGAAGATGGTAAGAAGACCCGGGCGGTTAAGCCGCCCGGAGACGGCTTGCCCAAGACGGCAAGGTGGCTTAGAGACAGAATAGACTACGTTGTGTAAGACGGTTTACGACGTGTAACCCAGGGCCTTGACCTCCTATATAAAGGCGAGTCCCTGGTGCGGCTTAGACAAGAAACCAAGCTATCGAGAACTAGGTCAAGCAATCCGCTCCCTTGTAATCGATACTCCAATCAATACAACACAAGCAGGACGTAGGCTTTTACCTCTACTTGAGGGGCCGAACCTGGGTAAACTCGTGTCCTTCATCCCGATCAACCCCTTTGGGTCCACTACCATGGCGTTGGCCTCGAACCTAAGTCTTCGGACATCTGCCATGTCAAAACCACGACAGTTCCCACTCAAGATATGAAAACTTTGCACAAAACAATTAGTAAGGATGTGATATTGTTCACACTCATCTGCAAGGAAGGCGGTCAGCCCGGCGTTGGTGATGAACTGTGCGAACTTGTGGTGGAAGCCGACTTCATCCATGAAGGGTACATGTGGCCATTCGCATTGCCGAACCTCTACAACACAGGGTGCATAGAGATCGTTGTCCGAGGACTCTCCATGAATTCCCTTGGCATTCTTCCTAGAGGAGCTTCTCCTGAATATGTTCATCTTTCTTTGAACAAATTTCTGAAAAAATTCGGTCCACAAAAGGATGTTAACAAAAACTTCACAAACTTGATAGCAACTACTCATACAAGTGTCTAGAGGCCATATCAAGCATTCATACTACTTAGCACTCAAAGAATTCAACATGCAAGCTCATTTTCTGTAACACCAAGAGTAGGTAAATATGCAAAATATAAACCACTAAAACAAAAACTAATTGGAGCAATGGAGGAGTCATATACCAAGGAGCAATTCCTCAAAACAGTTTCGGAAACGGAGTTCCGAGCAAGGAGATCAAAAATCACAGCAAGAAGAGCTAGAACATGAGCAAGAACTGGGCAGGAATTTTTTCTAAGGTAGAAGAACGAGGTAGGTGCAAGGGATAAGTGAGGGGGCCCCTGGGTGGCCCACATGACACTGGGGCGCGCCCAAGGGGGGGGGGCGCCCTGGTGCCATGTGGCCACCCAGGGTGCTCTTCTGCACTAATTTTTATGCGACAAATTCTAATATATTCTATAAAAATTCATGTAAAAATTTCAGGACAATCTGAGCACTTTCATTTCTGGGCACTTTTTTATTGCACGAAGAATTCAGAAAACAGGAACAAAAACATGACCTTTTATTTTATTTAACTGATAAAAACAGAGAATAAGAGTTGGGTACATAAAGTTGTGCTTGCTAAATTCATCAATATCATGCCTCTAAAAAAGAATCCATTAATAAGGTTGATAAGTCTTATTAATAACCCCTTTCAATTAACATGAAACCGAAGAATTTTCACGAAAACACTAAGTTACCTCAATGCGGACAGGCATATCCCCTACCATAATTATTTCATATTTTGTTTTAATAGTAGGAATAGGTAGTTGAAAGCTTCCAATAGTGATAGTAGGAGTTTTTCTGATAACATTAATACCATTCACTTGAAATTGTTTCTTCGGAAAATGCACCGTGTGCTCATTACCATTAACATGAAAAGTGACTTTGCTTTTGTTGCAATCAATAATAGCCCCTGCAGTATTTAAGAAGGGTCTTCCAAGGATAATCGATAAGTTATCGTCCTCGGGCATATCAAGTATAACAAAGTCCGTTAAGATAGTAACATTCACAACCACAACGGGCACGTCTTCACAAATACCGATAGGAATGGCTGTTGACTTGTCAGCCATCTGCAAAGTAATCTTAGTAGGAGTGAGTTTGTTCAACTCAAGTCTTTTATATAAAGCATAACACTAACGCCGGCTCCCAAATCACATAAGGCAGTTCTAACATATTTTCTTTTAATGGAACAAGGTATAGTTGGTATACCTGGGTCTCCCAATTTCTTAGGAACATTATCCTTAAAAGAATAATTAGCAAGCATAGTAGAAATTTCAGCCTCAGGAATCTTTCTTTTGTTAGTAACAATATCTTTCATATACTTAGCATAAGGAGGCATTTTCAACATATCAATCAAGCGAGTACGTAAAACAACAGGTTTAAGTACTTCAACAAAACGCTCAAAGTCCTCCTCATCCTTACTCTTGGAAGGCTTAGGAGGAAAAGGCATGGGTTTTTTAACCCATGGTTCTCTTTCGTACCGTGCTTTTTAGCAACAAAGTCCCTTTTCTCATACCTTTTGTTTTTAGGTTGTGGGTTATCAAGATCCTCAGCAGGTTCAATATCAATATCATTTTATGGCTGAGCATCTGCAAGAACCTCATTAGTAGCATCAGGTGTATGTTCATCACCTGATTGTGTTTCAGCATCAGAAATAGAAACATCAAGATTAACATCAGGAGGTTTTTCTACCTCTGGTTCACTAGAAGCATGCAAAGTCTTGTCATTTTTCTTTTTCTTCTTCTTTTTAGAAGAAGTAGGAGCATCAACATTAGCTCTCTGAGAGTCCTGTTCAACTTTCTTGGGGTGACCCTCAGGATAAAGAGGCTCCTGGGTCATCCTACCACCCCTAGTCATAACTCTAACAGCATGATCATGCATATTTCTATTCATGTCAATAAGCAAATCACTTTGAGATTTAGCAATTTGTTCTAACTGAGTTTGAACCATAGAAGCATGCTTACCAACTCCTTTAACATCATTGACAATTCTAAACAATAAATCACTCTAACGATCAATAACATGAGCATTATGTTCTAGCTGTTTCATAACACGAGTATTGAAATAATTTTGCTTTCCAATATAATTATCAAACTCAAGATAGCACTGATGAGAAGTTTTACCATAAGGAACATCTTTTTCATTAAACTTTAACAAAGAATTTACCTCTACCACCTGTGGAGGTAGTGGTGTATTGAGCCCATGTATTTCTTCAATAGGTGGTAAATTCTTAACATCTTCAGCTTTAATACCTTTTTCCTTCATGCATTTCTTTGCTTCCTGCATATCTTCGGGACTAAGAAATAGAATACCCCTCTTCTTTGGAGTAGGTTCAGCCGGTGGTTCAGGAAATTTCCAATCATTATCATTCTTTAATATATTCATTAATAATTCCTCCGCTTGAGTAACGGTTCGTTCCCTGAAAACACAACCAGCACAACTGTCTAGGTAGTCCCTAGAAGCATCATTTATACCATTATAGAAGAAATCAAGTATTTCATTTTTCTTCAGAGGATGATCTGGCAAAGCATTAAGTAGCTGGAGAAGCCTCCTCCAAGCTTGTGGGAGACTCTCTTTTTCAACCTGCACAAAGTTAAATATTTCCTGCAAGGCAGCTTGTTTCTTATGAGCAGGGAAATATTTTCAGAGAAGTAGTAAATCATATCCTGGGGACTACCCACACAACCAGGGGTAAGAGTATTGTACCAAGCTTTAGCATCTCCTTTTAATGAAAAAGGGAACAACTTAAGGATATAATAGTAACAAATCTTTTCCACATGAGCAAAAAGAGTAGCAATATCATTCAACTTAGTAAGATGTGCCACAACAGATTCAAATTCAGTACCATAGAAAGGATCAGACTCAACCAAAGTAATCAACTCAGGATCAACAGAGAACTCATAATCCTTATCAGTGATAAAGATGGGAGAGGTAGCAAACTTAGGATCACACTTCATCCTCTCCCTCATAGATTTTTCTTTCAACATAGCAAGCAATTCTAACGCTTCTTCTCTACTATTGCAATCAAGAATAGCTAAAGCGGTTTCTTTATCCAAGCAATGTTCATCAGGTATTTCAGCTCTAACAACAGGATGAAGCAATAAAGGTGAATCGAGATTCTCAAGAGTTTCAGCACTCTTGTCTTTCTCAATTTCTCTAGCCTTAGCAAGTTGTTCATCTAGAAAATCACCAAGTGGCACAGAAGTATCAAGCATAGTACTAGCATCATCAACAACATCATTCAAAGCAGAAGTAGCATCATTTATAGCAGAAGTGGCGTCATCAATAACATGAGACATAGCAGAATTCATCCTCGTAGTAGAGGGAAAGATCTTGGTTCTGTCATCCTAAAGATTCTACATAGTGGCAAACAGATATAAATTCCAAGTGACTTCACAAATATTTCTATGCTCCCCGGCAACGGCGCCAGAAAATGGTCTTGATAACCCACAAGTATAGGGGATGGCAACAGTTTTCGAGGGTAGAGTATTCAACCCAAATTTATTGAGTCGACACAAGGGGAGCCAAAGAATACTTGGAAGTATTAGCAGTTGAGTTATCAATTCAACCACACCTGGAGACTAAATATCTATAGCAAAGTGATTAGTAGCAAGATAATATAATAGTTTGATAGCGAGTAGCAAAAGTAGCAATGGTAATAGTAATGGTAACAGTAGCAGATTTGTAACGAGAGTAACAGTAGCAGCAACAGTAGTAACTTAGCAAGTATCAATATGTGGAAACTCGTAGCCATTGGATTTGTGATGATGGGTGTGTTGGATGGTATCGATCATATAGCAGTCATAACCTAGGGCGACACAGAACTAGCTCCAGTTCGTCAATACAATGTAGGGATGCATTCCGTAAATAGTCATACGTGCTTGTGGAAAAGAACTTGCATGACATCTTTTTGTAGGGGAACGCAACAGAAATAAAAAAATTCGGTATAGCGAGCACGCCCAGGACCACTATGGAGACTGCATACAAGGTTTGATCTGATCCGTACCGACTCGAAGCGCAGAGGAAGAAGAGTCAGTGGCGATCGTCGGTGCAGATCCCTGTAGCTAGGATTTACAACCTCCCAACCACGAGGATGTACTCCCTCGTCGGACAGCCCTTCGGGAGGCGGTCGGACAGTCCCCCGGACGATGTCACGGACAGCCCTTCGGGAGGACCATCGAAACTCGAACAGAAACTCGGACAGCCCTTTGGGAGGACACTCGAATAGCCCCTCGGGCAAAAGATCGAAACTACAACCTCTCTACGGGGTTGCACACATACGGTGTCAGCTATCCGGCAGGGCTTCGCTGTCCAGAACTAGTTCCTGCCGGAAGCCAGACAGCCTTTCGGCTCTACGAAACTATTTCGCTGGGAGGGAGAGAGAAGCCAGACAAGTCATGGCTTGTGTATGAGAGCAAGGATGAAGAGATGGCAGCCCTCACCTCCTCTATTTATTGCAAAGCCAAGGCGTAGTGTGGTCACACAAAGTACCAAACTACCCCCACTGTATGTCACACATAAAGGCCATAAGAGGGAAAAGGGGTGGCATGTGGAGCTCCACCCTTGGCCGGCCACCCCCTTGCCCCCCCCCCAATGAGGGGCATCCTTAGCCCCAAGTCCTTCTAGAAGACTTTTGAAAATATCCCAAAAGGTGACTCACCAAAAAATATCCCAAAAAGCACTTTCACTATTCACGATGACATTTTTCAGCGTCCGTTCGAACTGAAAATATTTATGTGGGCTTAGAACATTTCCAGTGCCCACTAAAATAATTTTCAATGTGTTCTGGAACAATTCTGGATTAGTGATTTTCATCTGCAAAAAGCATCTACAGCGGTTCTGGCAGCTCCGGAACATTTCCGGTTTTCATCCTAGAAAATTCCAGAAAGTTTCCAGAATAATTCTGGCACCCTCCAAGAATTATCAGGAGTGTCCTGAAACCATTTTGGCTTAATGGTATACCCCGAAACAACTTTTCGGTTTTACCGAAACTATTCCGGTGTTCTCTCTCCGGAACTTTTCCGTTGTCCGAAACTTTTCCGGTGATTTTCTCTCAGACTCCCTGTCTAGTATTCAGCAGACAGATGACCCTTAAGCATGTGACCCTATAGGTTCGGTGAAGTATAGACACGACCCGGAACCCCTTTCGATCAATGATCAACATCGGAGCCGTGGACACCCATATTGACCGCTATACCCACACGAATGAATATTCGAGTGAACCTTCAGTTGCCATGTGCTATTCCTGTTGCTTCGCGATATGTTACAAACACCCGAGGTGAGATTTTCTGCATCCCCGTTGATCAACAATTTGTCCACCATGCAAGTTACCTCGTTACCGGTTTTGTTCTCTTTTCTCATTTCCATGTTCCGGCATCCCAGTGATCAAATCACAATGTGTCTGGCTAGACGATGATGGATACCGTAACACCGAGAGGGCCCGAGAATATCTCTCCATCGTCGGAGGAGCAAATCCCAATCTTGAGCAATCTCGTTACTTGCCATACTTTTTCGTGAACCCATAAGCCGCCATAATAGCCACCCAGTTACGGATGACGTTTAACAAACCCCAAAGTTCACGAAGAAAGTACGAAGGAACTCGATACTCTCATGGTCTAAGAAATTATGCAAACATTAACTATCTCTGTGTTATTAACCATTAACTTGTGACGAATGTATCTCATAGCATAACATCAAGCTGGGTCGATTCAACACAAGCGTTCTACCAACAATGTGCCCTCAAAAATTGTCGGCATAGCCATGCCCATGATCAGGAAAACAGGATCATCTTGCAATACTTGAGCCAGTCTTAGAGGCATGACCAGGAATACATTTTACCGTTTAGTATACCACACGTGCACATGAGTTTCCCTCCGAGCCTCGTGGATATTGCAGACTCGAGAATCATTGCAGTTATAGCAAGGAAGCTAAACATTCATTACAAACTCAGAGATACAAACTAACTGATGTTACTGCCTCTAGAGCATATCTCCTACAGACTCCCACTTGCACTAGAGTCATAATCCAGTTATATGGCTTCCCTAACACCAATGGCTATCCGGTGTTGTTCATGCTTTGCTCGTGGCAGAGGCTTTGTCATCGGGTCTTACACATTCAGATCCCTGTGAACTTTGCATACTTTCACTAAACCTTCTTCGACATGATGTCAAATGAGTTTATATTTGCATTGAATATGTATTGTCTTATGGTGCGAACTTGGCTCCCTCGCCTGAGGCACGGTGCCACTATTATCACAATAGATCTCCACCGGGTCCAGAGCACTTGGAACCACACCAAGGTCTTCAAGAAATTGCTTGATCCATACCGCCTCCTTGGAGGCTTCTGAAGCTGCAACATATTCTGCCTCCATCGTAGAATCTGCCATAGTCTTTTGTTTGGAACTTTTCTAATCAACTGCCCCACCGTTCAATATGAAAACATAGCCTAATTGAGATTTTAAGTCATCTGGGTCAGTCATGAAGCCTGCATCAGTGTAACCACTTACAATGAGCTCTTCATCACCTCCGTACACAAGGAGTAAATCCTTGGTCCTTCTGAGGTACTTAAGAATACCCTTGACTGCGGCCCAGTGTTCCAATCCTGGATCACTTTGGTACCGGCTGCTAACACTTAGCGCATAGGAAACATCCCGTCTTGTACATAGCATGGCATACATAATAGAACCAATTGCCGAGGCATATGGAACATCATTCATTTGTACTCGCTCATCGAGAGTCCGAGGACACTGATTCTTGCAAAGTACTGTGCCGGGTGACATGGGGAGTAGGCCTTTCTTGGAGTTCTCCATGTTGAACCTTTTCAACACCTTGTCAATGTACGTGCTTTGGCTAAGCGCTATCAGGCGTTTTGATCTATCTCTATAGATTTTGATGCCCAATACATATGCCGCTTTGCCTAAGTCTTTCATTGAAAACCTTTTCTTCAATGAGTCTTTTATTTCGCTAAGAAAATTCACGTCATTTCCAATCAACAATATGTCATCCACATACAAGATTAGAAATGCTTTTGCGCTCCCACTAAACTTCTTGTAAACACAAGATTCTTCATCATTCCTGATGAAGCCAAACTCTTTGACCACTTCATCAAAACGAATGTTCCAGCTCCTTGACGCTTGCTTCAGACCATAAATGGCTTTCTGAAGTTTGCATACCTTTCCAGCATCCTTATGAATGACAAAACCTTCTGGGTGTATCATGTATACATCCTCTTTGAGGTTTCCATTTTGGAAAGCTGTTTTGACATCCATCTGCCATATTTCATAATCGAAATAAGCAACAATTGCTAGTAATATCCAAACAGACCTAAGCATAGCTACGGGCGAGAAAGTCTCGTCGTAGTCCACTCCTGGAACTTGCGTGAACCCTTTCGCGACAAGTCTAGCTTTGTGGATAGTAATGTTACCATCCGCGTCTGTCTTTCTTTTGAAAATCCATTTACAACCAATCGGCTTTATGCCTTCTGGAAGTTCTTCCAAGTTCCAAACTTTGTTTTCGTACATGGATTCCATTTCGCATTTCATGACCTTGTGCCATTCCTTTGAGCTGGGCACTGCCATCACTTCCTTGTAGTGCACAGGTTCATCGTCTTCAAGAATGAAGATTTCATTATGAAACCACTCAGGTGGCAGGATAGCCCTACCTGATCTGCGCGGTTCAGTTACAACATTGTCTGAAGTCTCCGCATCATATGCAACAACTTCTGGCTCAGTTGTAGGGATAATTAGCGGAATTTCTTCCGGTTCCTTAGCCGTATCAACGGTTGCCGAAGAGTCACTAATCTCATTAAGTGGTACTGTCCTCCCACTCACTTCTTTAGCGAGAAACTATTTCTTGAGAAAGATTCCGGTTTTGGCGACAAACACTTTGCCCTCGAATGGGTGGTAGAACGAATACCCAAAGGTTTCCTTGGGATAACCTACAAAGTAACATTTGTCTGATCTGGGATCGAGTTTTTGAGGATGTAAACGTTTTACATATGTTTCACAACCCCAAATCTTGAGATGCGACACACTGGGTTTCTTCCCATACCATAACTCATATGGCGTCGTGTCAATAGACTTTGACGGTGCTTTCTTTAGTGTGTAAGTGGCAGTTTCTAGTGCGTGACCCCAAAAAGATATTGGTAGATCTGTAAGAGACATCATCGACCTTACCATCTCTAACAGGGTTTGGTTACGTCTTTCCGACACTCCGTTTCGCTGTGGAGTTCCTGGAGGCGTAAGCTGTGAAACGACTCCACGGTCACTCAGATGTTGGCCAAACTCATGACTAAGATATTCGCCTCCGCGATCAAACCGCAGAAACTTAATCCTTTTGTTACGATGATTTTCTACCTCATTCTGAAATTCTTTGAATTCCGACTTATGCTTAATTAAATAGATATAGCCATACCTACTCAAATCATCAGTAAAAGTCACGAAGTAGAAATACCCACCCCGTGCGACTGTGCTCATTGGACCACATACATCACTATGTATTATTTCCAACAATTCACTCGCCCGTTCAGGATGACCCGTGAACGGCGTCTTGGTCATTTTCCCCATCAAGCAAGCTTCACATGTGTCAAATGATTCAAAATCAAAGGACGGTAAAACTCCATCTTTATGGAGTCTTTGCATGCGTTTCTTTCCGATGTGGCCAAGCCGACAGTGCCATATGAAAGTGGTGGTGGTATCAGCCTTCTTAAGGCGTTTAGCATTGACATTAAAGACATCATTTCCACATTCATGGTTTAGAATGAAAAGGCCCCCAACAATGGGTGCAAATCCATAAAACATATCCTTACAATAAAGTGAACAACCATTGTTCTCAGACTTGTACGAATACCCATCGTGTACAAAACATGATCCAGAGATAATGTTTCTACACAACAGGGGAACAAAATAATAGTTACTTAGTTCCAAAATAAATCATGAAGGGAGACGTAGAGGCATAATGCCGACGGCTTGAGCGGCGATCCCAGTGCCGTTCCCGACACGCATCACGACTTCATTCTTTGCTAGCTTGCGCACCTTCTGAAGCCCCTGTATTGAGTTGCAAATGTGAGCAACCGATCCGGTATGAAATACCCAAGACTTAGAATTTTCGCTAGCAAGCAAAACGTCAATGACATTAACTTGTATAACAATTATACCTTTTCCGGTTTTCCCGGACTTCTTATCTTCCAGATACTTCTTGCAGTTTCTCTTCCAGTGTCATGTGCCCTTGCAGTAGAAGCACTCAGTTTCATTCTTGGCTCCGCCCTTAGAGTTGCTTTGGGAGCCGGTCTTACCGGCGCCCTTGCCTTTCTTTGGCTTGCCTTTCTTTTTGAAACTGGCGGTTTTATTCACAAGCAACAATTGCTTGCGATTTTTCCGCAGTCCTCCTTCTGTATTTTTCAGCATGGTTAGCACCTCTTCCGGTGTTTTCTCCATCCCTGTCATATTGTAGTTCATGACAAAACCGTCGTAAGACGGGGGGAGTGAAGAAAGCAACATATCCATCATATGTTCAGGTGGAAGTGCAAATGCCAGGGTTTTAAGCCTTTCAGCATAGCTGATCATTTTGACCACGTGCTCGCCAACTGAACTACCCTCAGCCATCTTGCATTCCATGAAAGCCTTCATGATATCAAATCGTTCAGACTTTGCGGATTCCTTGTACAGAGCTACCAACTCCCGGATCATATCACGGGGTTTGTGGAATTCAAAACGTTTTTGAAGCTCTGGACTCATGCAAGCTAGCATGAGGCACTGCACTAAGTTGTGATCATCATCCTTAGTGGCCAAGACATTTTGTTCATCTTCCGGGGCCTGTGCCGCCGGTTTAGCTAGAAGAATATTTTCAAGCACATACAATTTCTTTGCTCTCCTGAGGGCAATCCTCAGGTAGCGGACCCAGTCCGCATAGTTTTTCCTAGTCGCAGCTAACTTCTCTTTCTCTAACATCGGGCCTAAGTTGAACGCGTTGTTGCGAGCCATTTGATCTACAATGGAAAACACAAGTTTCACTTAGACTTGGTTCATAATGATTTTTGCACTAGTGAATAAATTTTTTTATTCTAAAGTGCGCTCCCACTCAAATCAATATCTCTCAAAATTAATTATGAGTGATTCAAGACCTGAGTTTTGATTGTTTGCCATGATGGTAGCATCACAGATGACGAAAATCTCAATCTGTAGGCCAGCTTGCCAATCACATCTTTATGTGATTCTTGTTCATCTTTTGATGTGTGTGTTCCAAGCTCATGACAACCAAGTGATCTCGCTACGAGGTCTCAACTCACCCGCCTCACACTTCTCTAATCGTTCCTGCCCATGGTAGCATGTGACACCCCGAAGAGATAGGTGCCGTGACGGTGCTACACTTGGGAGAACACTAACTAATTGATTTTTTTAGTGAGAGATCATGCTAATAAAAAGTGACTACCGCGCAATCAAGAAGGGTGCATCAAGAGGGATAAATATCTCCGGCAATTCATAATAGCATGATATGGTATAGCCTCTTCTGACGGAGAAGTCAAGTATTTCTTCGTCTTCGGCATTCGCGTCGGTGTTCACCTTCGCGAAGATTGCCACCACCCTGTCGATGCACCAGATAATATTGCTATCTCCATAGTGGATAAAATAAATGCATTACATAAGGTTGACACACAGGTCATTAAAGTGCAATCATATGGCTCCAGCCATCGTGCCGAATCATCACACGCAGGTCATGTTAATTACATCATATAGTCATCTGATACATTATCGAATTAATATGAGACTTGCTATACCACATCACATGCAAACCACCCTGCAAAACCAAGTTAGACGCCTCTAATCGGTTTATGCAAATTTTTATTTTACGTGGCTTCTAAGGTTTTGACTCAAACCGCAGCTACCAACGTTTATCATCAAGTATGATTATTCAAGTCGCTAGATTAACTTTCCAGGGTGTATGAAACACGAGATAATAAAATCTTGAGCCCCATACTAAACTTCGTCATACGCATGACCCCCGTGCAGATCATATCTGCATTGCCCTTTCATCTGTGAAATTTCATCTTTCCTTTAACTACGGTGGAACCCAAAGAAATGATAGCACTTCATTGATCAATCAGGATCGCGGATTGCCAGAACTTTGTGAAATTCCACCATGCCATTTCAGGATCAGAAATACGCAAATTTCAGGGAAGCAACAAGAACATCGGGTAACAGATTTCATCTGCCACCCACATAAATAATTTTCACCAATAGATCTCATCTACTCCAAAATTATATTATGCAATACCCATACATCTCCATGTATTCTAGATCGTAACCTGCATCTACGCATAGCACGGCTCTTGATGCCACTGTTGGGGAACGCGACAGAAAATAAAAAAAATCGGTATAGCGAGCACGCCCAGGACCACTATGGAGACTGCATGCAAGGTTTGATCTGATCCGTACCGACTCGAAGCGCAGCGGAAGAAGAGTCAGTGGAGATCGTCGGTGCAGATCCCCGCAGCTAGGATTTACAACCTCCTAACCGCGAGGATGTACTCCCTCGTCGGACAGCCCTTCGGGAGGCGGTCGGACAGTCCCCCAGACAATGTCATGGACAGCCCTTCAGGAGGACCCTCGAAACTCGAACGGAAACTCGGATGGCCCTTCAGGAGGACACTCGAACAACCCCTCAGGCAAAAGATCGAAACTACGACCTCTCTACGGGGTTGCACACATACGGTGTCAGCTATCCAGCAGGGCTTCGCCGTCCAGAACTAGTTCCTGCCGGAACCCAGGCAGCCTTTCGGCTCTACGAAACTATTTCGCTGGGAGGGAGAGAGAAGCCAGACAAGTCTTGGCATGTGTATTACAGCAAGGATGAAGAGATGGCACCCCTCACCTCCTCTATTTATAGGAAAGCCAAGGGGTAGTGTGGTCACACAAAGTACCCCCACTTTATGTCACACATAAAGGCCATAAGAGGGAAAACGGGTGACATGTGGAGCTCCATGGAGGAGCTCCACCCTTGGCCGGCCACCACCTTGCCCCCCCCCCCATGAGGGTCATCCTTTGCCCCCAAGCCCTTCTAGAAGCCTTTTGGAAATATCCCAAAAGGCGACTCACCAAAAAATATCCCAAAAAGCACTATCACTATTCACGACGACATTTTTCAGCGTCCGTTCGAACTGAAAATATTTATGTGGGCTTAGAACATTTCCAGTACCCACTAAAATAATTTTCAACGCGTTCTAGAACAATTCCGGATTAGTGATTTTCATCTGCGAAAAGCATCTGCAGCGGTTCCGGCAGCTCCGGAACATTTCCGGTTTTCATCGCGGAAAATTCCAGAAAGTTTCCAGAATAATTCTGGCACCCTCCAAGAATTACCAGGGGTGTCCCCAAACCATTTTGACTTAATGGTATACCCCGAAACAACTTTTCGATTTTACCGAAACTATTCCGGTGTTCTCTCTCCGGAACTTTTCCGTTGTCCGAAACTTTTCCGGTGATTTTCTCTCAGACTCCCTGTCTAGTAATCAGCAGATAGATGACCCTTAAGCGTGTGACCCTATAGGTTCGGTGAAGTATAGACACGACCCAGAACCCCTTCCGATCAATGATCAACATCGGAGCCGTGGACACCCATATTGACCCCCTATACCCACACGAATGAATATTCGAGTGAACCTTCAGTTGCCGTGTGCTATTCCTGTTGCTTCGCGATATGTTACAAACACCCGAGGTGAGATTTGCTGCATCCCCGTGGATCAACAATTTGTCCAACATGCAAGTTACCTCGTTACCGGTTTTGTTCTCTTTTCTCGTTTCCATGTTCCGGCATCCCAGTGATCAAATCACAATGTGTCTGGCCAGACGATGATGGATACCGTAACACCGAGTGGGCTCGTGAATATCTCTCCATCGTCGGAGGAGCAAATCCCAATCTTGAGCTATCTCGTTACTTGTCATACTTTTCCGTGAACCCGTTAGCCGCCGTAATAGCCACCCAGTTATGGATGACGTTTAACAAACCCCAAAGTTCACGAAGCAAGTACGAAGGAACTCGATACTCTCATGGTCTAAGGAATTATGCAAACATTAACTATCTCTGTGTTATTAACCATTAACTTGTTATGAATGTATCTCATAGCATAACATCAATTTGGGTCGATTCAACACATGTGTTCTACCAACATTGTGCCCTCAAAAATTGCCGGCATAGCCATGCCCATGATCAGGAAAACAGGATCATCATGCAATACTTGAGCCAGTCTTAGAGGCATGACCGGGAATATATTTTACCGTTTAGTATACCACACATGCACATGAGTTTCCCTCCGAGCCTCGTGGATATTGCAGACTCGAGAATCATTGCAGTTATAGCATGGAAGCTAAACATTCATTACAAACTCGGAGATACAAAATAACTGATGTTACTGCCTGTAGGGCATATCTCCTACACTTTTGTCCTACCCTCCCGTGGCAGCAGGGTTCATAAGGAAACTAAGGGATATTAAGGCCTCCTTTTAATAGAGAACCGGAACAAAGCATTAACACATAGTGAATACATGTACTCCTCAAACTACGGTAATCACCGGAAAGAATCCCAGTTATTGTCACCCTGGGGGATGCGGATCATAACACATAGCAGGTGCATAAAACTTGCAAGATCAGATCTAAAACACAAATATATTGGTGAAAACATAAACGGTTCAGATCTAAAATCATGGCACTCGGGCCCTAGTGACAAGCATTAAGCATAGGAAAGTCATAGCAACATCAATCTAAGAACATAGTGGATACTAGGGATCAAGCCCTAACAAAACTAACTCGATTACATGATTGATCTCATCGAAACCCTACACCGACCAGCGAGCCTACGAAGGAATTACTCACTCCCGGTGGGAGCATCATGGAATTGGCGATGAAGAGAGGTTGGTGATGATGAAGATCGAAGATCCCCCTCTCCGGAGCGCCAAACGGGCTCCAGATCTGGCCTCCCGATGAAGAACAGGAGGTGGCGGCGGCTCCGTCTCGTGAAACATGATAATTCTTCCTCCCTAATTTTTTTCTCCAAATATGTGAATTTATAGGCCTGGAGGTAGGGTCAGGGCAGCTACCAGCACTACTAGGAAAAGGGCTATAGCTGATATGGACATTAATGGCGCACCATGTATGTGGTGCGCCACTGCTATATAGCAGTGGCGCACCAGATACACGTGCGCCATTAGTGTCCTCATTACTAATGGCGCACCAGACACACGGTGCGCCATTACTAGCAAATTTTATTTTATTTTATTTTTCCAAAACTATTAATGGCGCACCAGGGCACAGTGCGCCATTACTAGTTTTAACTAGTAATGGCGCACCACACGCTCTGTGCGCCACTACTGACAATTTTTTTTTTACTTTTTTTTTCAAAACTAGTAATGGCGCACCAGGGTATAGTGCGCCATTACTAGTTCAAACTAGTAATGGCGCACCAGGGTATAGTGCGCCACTACTAACAAAACTAACAATTATTCTTTTTATTTTTTTTGCAAAACTAGTAATGGCGCACCACATGACAAGTGCGCCATTAGTAACACTGGTTACTAATGGCGCACCTGTCATGTGGTGCGCCATTACTAATGGCAAATTTCACCAAATGCACCCCCCCCCCCCCCCCCCCGTGGACCGCCTTTTCAGTTTTAAAAAAAATAAAAGAAAATGATGGAAATGTCAAAAAAATAAAAGAAAATAAGTTTCCCATGGGATATGTGGTCTAGTTGTGTGGAAAATTTATAAATATGAATTTCGACTTTATTTGCAAAATCTCTCTGGAATTTAGTAAAGTGGGCATAACCTTTGCATACGAACTCGGATTAAAAAGTTTTTTATATGAACCCCGTTGAAGATTTTTAGAATCCCCAAAAACCTAACAGAATAAAAGTTATGTTGCGCTTAAGATCTAGAGGGGGAAAATGGAAAAAAACTTCAAACTTAGTAATGGCGCACCATGTGCTAGGTGCGCCACTAGTAACAGAAAAAAAAATTGGTTTCGAATTTTTTTTTTTGAAAAAATATTCAAAATATGATACGTAATATGACCGGGAAGTTTGAAATATTTTATCAAAATTTTATCACACTCATGAACATGAACAAAGTCCTAAACATCAACAAGGTTTAATAGGATTGATATGATAGATATATCAACAAGTGCTTGTTAAGTGAGCTGGTGCCGGGGTTCGATAGAACTGAGAAGTTAAGCGTGCTCGGGCTGGAGTAGTGTGAGGATGGGTGACCTTCCGGGAAGTTTGACCACGGAGTGCGATTTGACTTGAGATTAAGCATATTGACCCGAGATTAAGCCATAGTGACCCGAGATTAAGAAAAAAACGAAAAAACAATTCTGAAAAAAATTTGAAAAAAAAATTTCTGAAAAAAAATTTGAAAAAAAATTTTTAGTAATGGCGCACTTCTATGTGGTGCGCCATTACTAAGTCAGATAGTAATGGCGCACTTCTATGTGGTGCGCCATTACTAAGTCAGATAGTAATGGCGCACCTGGGGACATAGTAATGGCGCACTGCCAGGTGCGCCACTATTGTCTGGTATACTAATGGCGCACCAGGGGTGCGCCATTACTATTTGTTACTAATGGAGTGATAATAGTGGCGCACCTGTAGTGCGCCATTAATGGCCAAAACAGGTGCGCCACTAACATCCCTTTTTGTAGTAGTGCAGGGGCCCACATGGCACTGGGGCGCGCCCCAGTGGGGCGCGCACAGGTGCCATGTGGCCACCTGGGACCCCTTCTGCAGTAGGTCTTTGCTCCATAATTCCTTTTTAATTCCATAAAAAATCCCCAAAAAGTAGATACGACGAAGACGTATCAGAGCTCGGACCACCGGAGCGACCAGCGCGAGGAGGCGCACCCGCCAGAGAGCTCTGGTCTCGCCGGAGAGCAGCGGGACAAGCGAGGCCCTGGGCCGCGGCGGACAGCGGCTACGGTGAGCTCGGCCAGCGCAGTACAGAGGTGGAGATGAGGAGCTGAGGCTACGGGGAGGGTTGAGGAGGTCCGGGGTGTGCTTTGGTGGTGGTTCGAGGGAGAGGTATGGCCGGCATTGCTCGGATTTAGCCGAGCCGAAGAGGTGGCCATGGCGCTTGTGGGAGGCGAGGACCGGATGCCGCCACGGACGAGCAAATGATGCTCTGGCACGACAACGTACGCGTGCGCACGCGTGGAGGGATTGATGGCGCTGACAGAGAGGTAGTGGAGTGCCAAAGATGCCGCGGGGAGGAAGAGGACAGCGGCAAAACGACGACGGCCACGGGCACGCAGTGTGGCATGGCGTGCCGTAGAGGAAGGAGGGAGGGGAGAGGTGTCCAGAGGGGGCACGTGGACATAGGAGTGGAAGAGCAACGCTGTGGACATGCCGTGGTGGCGCGAGGGCGACGTTTGGGCGGCGGCACAGGGGTCCCGGCGTCCAGAGCACGCGTTTGGCCTGCCAGACCGTGTGGTCAACGCATGCACAGGTGCACACGGTGCATTCTGGGCGGCCCAGGCATGTCTGGCTGGTTGGGCACTCCCCGAGTAGCTGCTTGGAAGAACAAGACAAGGGAAGAAGATCAAGAGGGGATTGAACTGAGCTCAAACCTAAATCAACTGCAAGATGTTTGATTAAAGGTGTGAGCAGTGCATAAGCCCCTTGGGTCTAAGTTTTGGCTGAGTGTAATCATCCACTAAGGTGACTACATTGGCAAAGTTTCAGCTCAAATAGATGAAGATAACTAACACTTGCTTTGCAAAGTGCCACACTGGACAGAAATGTGAAAATGGAAGTTCAACTCACATCGATGATTGGATTGAGCTGAAATTTTGTGGACGATGATTATTTGGTCATATGAAGGCACTAGAAAAATTTCATACCATTTGGATAAATATAAATTGTACTTCCTTCACAATGCTCCACACTGGATAGAAACATGGGGGAATTTTGTGGAGAAAATGGCTAGGCAAAATGATGTGAATTTCGTCATGCTCAATGGATATAGGTATATTTAGGTTCTGGATTAATTTCAGAATTTATGAAGCAATAAAAAATATTATTGCTTCACAAACTGAAATTATTGCCAGAAAGAAAGATTTGAAGGTTGCTCACATAGATAGTTGCATAGATATGAAATTTTGTGGAGAGTAATTATTTGATCATACGAATGATCTGCCAAAATTTCAACTCATTTGGATTAGCCTAGCTAGTACTTCCTTCACAAAGCTTCTCTCTGGACAAAAACTTTGGAAATTTGCTGAGGAAGATTTACTAGGCAAATGAAGCTGAATTTTGTCATGTGACAATTATTTGGATATGAAATAATTCCCAAATTTTTTGAGGGCAATCAAGAAAACACAAATAGCACTTCCTTCATACAGTGCCACTCTGGACAGAATAGGAAATGAATACTCCTGAATTATTTTTGAACTGGGCAAGGATGGGCTTTGACATATTGGTGAAAGAGATGATCCAAAGAATTTATGAGAATTTTTTGGGAATTTTGGGAATGACAGAAATATAGGGTGCTTCACAACCTAGAGTTAACAGGGTTATTCCTTTAATAGAAAAAGGAATATTCCCCAGAAAAAAAAATTGGGGCTGGGCTAAGATGGAAATGACATGGTCTTGAGAAAGATTTGGGAGTGACAAGCCACTAGAAGAGATGATCTTCCCAGGTTTGAAGACCAGAGAGCCACGGAAAAAGGAATTTCAAATAAAATTCCAAAGAAATCCAAAAGAAAAAGAAAGGGCCAAAAATCGGGGTGTCACAAACCTACCCCCCTTACAAAAATCTCGTCCTCGAGATTTGGTTGCTCAGGGAACAAGTATGAATATTCTGACTTAAGGAAACCGTTTCCAACTCGGGTATCCTTTTCCTTTGTAAGTTGTTCCCACTGAATTTCATATGGCCTGACTGCCTTGCTCTGGGGTGGTTTGCTTCACCGTATCCATATTCTAACAAATCTTACCTTCATATGTTCATCCTTACTTTGACTCCAATTCTTTTATGTCTGTTGGCTTATCTGATATTATCATGACTGGAATTTCCATAAGTCTGGGAGGAATTTCCCCATTGACGTGGCATTCTTCTATCCAGCACTGATAGTATTCAATGGAGTTGTGAACGAATTTCCTTGGTGGACACAAAGCATTTACTCCTTGCATCGGGTTACTCAAGTAGATGCATGTCTTACGGGTTCAAAACAATGCTGAGGATCATAACCATTCTCCTATCTTGGCGGAATCTGACTGCTTGTAGGTAATTCTGAATTATCTTGGCTGGCTCCACTATCGTGAGTATCAAATTTGTACCAAAGATTCGACTGTCGCCGGTCGTGGCCAATATAAAGGAGTATGGCCTTATAACAATAGCATCCAGAGACTTGACTGACGGTGGCTCTGGTGGAAGAATATTGTTCATGACAGACTATCATTGCACTAGGTACCATATGTGAGAGCACATGATCCGAAATTGTTGTTCAACATTCTGATTACTCATTTTGTTAGTATAGCCACAGGTGGGTAGTAGGCCGTGCGATGATTTAACCCGGTCGTTGAAATCAAGCTGCTGAGCTGGCCTTTTGTCTGACATGACACACTTGGATAGTCTATACTGACACTTCTGAGCATATGCAGTTTGACACGCGGGTTGGCTTGATATGAGGTCCTTACGAAATAGAGCATCCCTCTTGGGTGTGTATCCATGGTGGGCGATATGAAATCATACTGTCTTGGGTATCCGTACCATGTTGTTCGGGCAACGATTATCACACCTGTATTGTCGATCTTGCTTCTTCATTATTGTTCTCTTTTCTCAATCTTTTGCTGAAAGAGCTTGGCCATATAAATGCTTCATGTGACCATAGATGCTGTCAGGCGCAATATTCCGGCAATCGTACCTTATCCTTGGTCAACACTCGTGTCATAGGCCAGGTTCACATGTGCTTGTATGGAGCTCACTTATGTCGGCAATCATACAAGCTGGTGACGAAGGTTAACGATATCGCCTTGTCGGGCGTGAGGAAACTGGCCTTGATAACCACTGCCAAGATTGTTGTCCCAATATTGTCTTACTTCATAGCTTGTCGGTCCTTGCATCACACTGAGGTGTATAACTGACTTTTCTTCCTCTTGCATAACTCATGTGGTTCTCGGATTTCCACCATGCTTGCATCATCTTACGAGTGACTGGCATGACCTGAGTGTCATGCTCTCAATATATATGGAAGTGTGTGTAGCTGAGCATTTGATTCCCTGAGGCAGACTTGCGTCCTGACTAGCTCGTATTTCTGACCCCACTGTTGTGGTTCTGATTCTTGAGATGCACTGCCATATACTGCCAACTCACTGGGTAACATCTTGTACCAATGCCGATGACTGTTTGTAGTGTCGTACTGACGAAGCTTGGATAGCTTATGTTGGAAGTTATTGAGAATAGCATGCTGAGGAAGACTGAATAGCTTATGCTCAAAGCTTTTGCCAGGATAGCATGCTGAAGAAGACTGGGTATCATACCTCAGAAGCTTTTCCTCTGGTTGCTTACTAAGGAAGATTTGGTGGCTTATGCCAGAAGCTTTCGGCGGTGGCTTACCGAAGAAGACTGAGTATCTTACACTAGAAGTCATCCACATGTCGTACTGAGGAAGACTAAGGAACCTTGCGTTGTAAGCTTCTCCAGTAGCGTGCGGAGGAAGACTGGGTTGCTTACACCAGAAGCTTTTCTATGTGATATGCAGACTGAATGCCATTTATATATATACCCTTGATATTCCTGCTTTGTCTCGAAATATATAGTTGGCCGTGCACACAAATTATCTTGCTGCTGGTTTAATCATTACTGCTCTGAGGATTGCGCGCTGATGTACACTTCATGCTGGTAATGAATCCAGAATATCATTTGTATTCAGATCAAATATTCCCAATACAATGCAGTTGGCTGAGAATTCCATAATGTTTATCTGAGCTTCCAAATATTTGAAATATGCATTGATTCTTCGAGTCCGGTGGCGGTTGATGAGCAACTTTCATAAGGGGAAATAAGGTAACACTGAAGGCCCAAAGAAAGAAGCAAAAGAAATGACTCAAACAAAAAAACACAAAGCATCAAGATTGCACACAAGTAATATCACAATTTACTGCTATTCACAACAATATGCATGCTTGCTTAAACACACAAATCTCGCGAGATCTCTGGTACAACGATCTAACATGCTGTGATCGTGTGCACGAAAATGAATCAACGTGTGGAGAGGTTGGTGTAAACAGAGCTACACCAAGCGTTGGCTCAGCACCGATTGCATCTGGACGGGCTCAGAGGTGAGGACGGACTCGGTGATCATGTAGCGGAACACGGATGTCACGGCCCCATCATCATCAAGTGGACGGAAGGAAACCGTACTCGTCCAGGGAAAAGGGGTGACAAGGTAGGATAGCGGTGGAAAGCAGAGTCTGCTGGCATTGCCCTTTTCTGGTAACAAAGACCAGTAAGGGTTGCCAAAGCGGCGGGTTGAAAAGCAAGATCCGGGGTAGAAACATGTCTACCACCGAAACGATAGGTGTGGCTGAAGAGAATATATTGGTGCGAATCCTGTGCATCAATCCTGCAAGTGATCGACACCACTAGGTACCTCAGCATCACTCCGCTGGGACAGTGATGACACCAAACACCAATGAGCAAGTATGCCAAGCAGGAGGGTGCAGGTAGTGGATCGGAACTAATGCCACCTACACTCACAAGATCAACCGTTAGCGACAAGATAGTGAGTCTATATGCATGCTATGCAGCAAACAAATGCAACAACCAAATGCAGCAAACCGACTAGACTCTGAACTACCGGTTTCTAACGCTCACGCAGACCAGGGCATCCTACAGCCAGACCTGCTCTGATACCAAGCGTTGTGGCACACCGTCTCAGAGAAACCAGAACACCCCGTATTCCAGCCCAGAGATCAAGTCTTCTGGAATACGGCACTGCTTGGCATAGAACAAATCAGCTTTCTATTACAAATAATCGAGAACAAGGGTCCGATATTACAAAGGTTACAGAGGCACGGCGATACTACGCCTGCTCAGATATCTCTATGCTAGCAGCAGAACAACTCGTAGCAAAATAACTTCTAGCAGCGGAACAGCGACAACGGTGATGAACTCCACTCCACAGGGACTCTGGCTGGGACGCATCGTAGCGCGCAAACTCGGGATCCTCGACAAGCAATCAATCATGGCATGACCTGCAATCTAGCATGACACGCCAGGTGAGTACTTTGAATGTACTCGCAAGCTCACAGCAACCAAAGCAATCAAGACAGACAACAACATGGCATTTACAGGTTAATCATCAATGATGAACACAATACTACTAGAACAACATGAGCATGGCAGGTACATATAATTCATGATATGAACATGATGATGCTAGCTTTAGCATGCAGGGGGGGAGTCGACGTCTAAGGTCTCATGGACCAACTTACTCTGCTTGGAGGTTATCTCGTAACCACCATAGGTATCAATCTTTCTTACCGTCGTGATCATCACACGATCACCTCATGATCAACCATCATCAAGAATACCATCGTGATCATCTCGTGACCACATATAGATTAACCAACTTCTTCTCTCATGGAACCGGGGTTGTTTATTATCCAGATTATTATTACTGCTAACCCACAGTGTGACCTACTACGAACTGTGTCCATGACCGAGGATGTGGCTATCGATAGATTATACACTCTGCAGAGGTTAGTACACTGTACCCACACCACGGAACTCATGGCCTTGTGCTCCCATTCGCGTGGACCAATGACATTCCGACAAAACCAATCTATTGCATGACACTCTCACGGCCACTCCGACAAACTCCCCTTTGGGCTATGTCATGGGTGGCCCCGATGTCAACTCGTGACATCCGCCACCTTTGTGGCTGCCACCGTCATGGCCAAAACAAAAACATCGTCCCAAACGGGGACCTCGGTACCATAAAACTCGGGCTCACAAGATTATGGCCACCTACCTGATCAGGGTGGCGTGCGCACATAACCTTCCCTAGTTGGAGGCACCGGTGAGAGGCATGACAATAGACCGCATAAGGGCCTCCCCATCCAGGCAAGTGTGGTTGCACTGGTGAGCTCGATTCGGTGGCACCATGACTCAGCCAACAGGTTTGTTCAAGTTCAATTAATGTCGGGTTTAACTTGAATGGTGATGAGCCGAGTCACAATGAAATAACAAAGCACATGAGCATGATATCAGTGTAACCATGGATGGGTAACATAACCATTTATCATAACAATAATAAATCATTTAGTCTACGGGATGCAAATGATCATGGCATAGAGATGGTCATGAACATCACAAGTATTTTCATAACAAACCCTAACTATTCAAATGAGCATATCATTATCACTAGCATCAGAAATGATTTCAAGAGTAAAACATGATAATAATAACATTAGCAATTAATACATTCACTCACTAGATGAAAATGAACGTGGCATAAGCATAGACATGGATTCACAAGCATATTCAAAGCATTAACAAAATCATTAAATGAGCAAACAATTATTTAAATATTCAAGTGGAAACCATGGCTACTGCAATGCCATCATGCAAGTAGTTGTTGTGGCTTGCCTGGTGTTGATGGAATCACCGGGAAGAAGTGCGAGACACTAGCGGAAAACATTTCGCCGGAAACATGTCTCTCTCGGAGGGGGCTGAATATGGGCAGGGGCAAAATGGTCACTTTCAGAGTGTTACAACAGGGTGAAAATGATATCATCGGAACGGGCTCGACAAACTGAGATCGTGGGCTTTGCAATCACCTGATTCGGAGTCACGGTTAAAAAGTTGTGGCCGCTCGTTCGTTAGGTAGAAAAACAAATAGAATCTGTCCATTTCTGCTGCTAACGGGTGAACACTCAGAAATTAAGGGTTTCGACGCCGGCTGCAGAAAAAGAGAAAGCGCATTTCAGGAAATACGCTTTCGCTGTGGGGAGACGTATTCCAGGCCGAAGAAGCAGCGGAGTACGCTTTCCTAAACTGAAAGCGTATTTCCAAAAATCCGTCTCCACTTAAAACACGCAGGCACGGCTGCTGGGTCACTGACGCGCGGGTCCCGCATTGACTTGTCTCTCTCCTCCCACTCCCTTTCTTAAACCTCGCGATGGGGCAGTACAGAGGCGAGGCCGCACAGCGCCGGCGCGCGTCCGGCCAGCTCAGGCCACCTCCGGTGGAGCTCGGACCACGGGAAGGACCAGCGCGAAGAGGCGCACTTGCCAGAGAGCTCTGCTCTCGTCGGAGAGCAACGGGACAAGCGAGGCCCTGGGCCGTGGTGGACAACGGCTACGGCAAGCTCGGCCAGCGCAGTATAGAGGCGGAGACGAGGAGCTGAGGATACGGGGAGGTTTGAGGAGGTCCGGGGAGTGCTCTGGAGGTAGTTAGAGGGAGAGGGAGGGCCGGCATTGCTTGGATTTAGCTGAGCCGAAGCGGCGGCCATGGCAGCTGTGGGAGGTGAGGAGAGCTCCTCGAGCTCAATAGGGTGGTCGGGGAGGTAGCTAGAAGAGAGGAGAAGAGCTTGCGGTGCTCAGGAGGCCTCGGGGAGGGCTTATATAGCCATGACGATGATGCACTCACCGGATACCGCCACGGACGAGCAAACGATGCTCCGGCGCGATCGTGTATGCATGCGCACACGTGGAGGGGTTGATGGCGATGAGAGAGAGGTAGTGGAGTGCCAGAGATGCCACGGGGAGGAAGAGGACAGCGGCAAAACGACGACGGCCACGGGCACGCGGTGCGGCGTGGCGCACCGGAGAGGAAAGAGGAAGGGGAGAGGGGTCCAGAGGGGGCGCGTGGACGGAGGAGAGGAAGAGCAGCGCTGTGGACATGCCGCGGTGGTGCGAGGGCGACGTTTGGGCGGTGGAAGAGGGGTCCCGGTGTCCAGAGCATGCGTTTGGCCTGCCAGAACGCAGCAGAAAACAAAAAATTTCCGACCTACGCACCAGCCCAGGACCACTATGAAGACTGCATACAAGGTTTGATCTTTTCGTTACCGACTCGTAGCGCAGCAGAAGTACAGTCGATGATGATCAGCGGTGCAGATCCCCGTATAGTCGATGACGGTCACTCGGACAGCCCTTCGGGAGGACCTTCGAAACTCGGACGGTCACTCGGACAGCCCTTCGGGAGGCACTTTCGAACTAAGACGGAAACTACGATCTCTCTACAGAGTTGCACACATACGGTGTCATCTATCCGGCAGGGCTTCGCCGTCCATAACTAGTTCCCACCGGAACCCAGACCACCTTTCGGCTCGACGAAACTATTTCGCTGGGAGGGAGAGAGAAAGCCAGATCATGCATGGCACTTGCATGTGAAAAAGAGTGAGTTTGGGCAGCCCCCTCCACCTCTAATTATAGGAGAAGGAGGGGTGGAGGGGCTGAAATTTCAGCCACATCCATCCATGTCATCTCCAAGATATTTTGGAGCAAAAGCCCAAAAAGGTGGCTTTCCAAAAAGTAACCATAAAGCTGATTTCACTGTTCATGACGACATTTTTCAGCGTCCGTTCGAACCGAAAATATTTATGTGGACCTAGAACATTTCCAGTACCCACTAAAATAATTTTCGACGCGTTCCAAAACAATTCCGGATTACTGATTTTCATCTGCGAAAAGCAGACAAAGCGGTTCCGGCAGCTCCGGAACATTTCCGGTTTTTTTCCCGGAAAATTCCCAGAAGTTTACAGAATAATTCTGGCACCCTCCAAGAATTACAGGCGTGTCCTGAAACCAATTTGACTTAATGGTATACCCCGAAACAACTTTTCGGTTTTACCGAAACTATTCCGGTGTTCTCTCTCAAGAACTTTTCCGTTGTCTCCGAAACTTTTTCGATGAATTTCTCTCAGACTCCCTGTCTAGTATTCAGCAGATAGATGACCCTTAAGCGTGTGACCCTATAGGTTTGGTGTAGTATAGACATGACCGGAACTCTTTCCGATCAATTATCAACATCGGAGCCGTGGACACCCATATTGACCCATATACCCACACGAATGAATATTCGAGTGAACCTCCAGTTGCCGTGTGCTATTCCTGTTGCTTCGCGATATGTTACAAATACCCGAGGTGAGACATGTTGGCATCCCCGTGGATCAACAACTTGTCCACTATGCCAGTCACCTTGTTACCAGTATTGTTCTCCTTTCTCGGTCCCATGTTCCGACATCCCTGTGATCAAATCACATTGTGTCTGGCCAGACGATGATGGATACCGTAACACCGAGAGGGCCCAGAGATATCTCTCCATCGTTGGAGGAGCAAATCCCAATCTTGAGCTATCAAGTTACTTGACATACTTTTCCATGAACCCGTAAGCCGCCGTAATAGCCACCCATTTACGGATGACGTTTAACAAACCCCAAAGGTAATGAAGCAAGCATGAAGAAACTCGATACTCTCATGGTCTAAGGAATCATGCAAATGTTAACCATCTCTGTGTTATTAACCATTTACTTCTGACGAATGTATCTCATAGCATAACATCAATTCGGGTCGATTCAACACAAATGTTCTTCTAACATTGTGCCCTCAAAGTTGCTGGCATAGACATGCCCATGATCAGGAAAACAGAACCATCATGCAACACTTGAGCTAGTCTTAGAGGCCAGACTAGGAATACATTTTACCATTTATTATTCCACACGTGCATATGAGTCTTCCTCCGAGCCTCGTGTTATTGCAGACTCGAGAACCATAGCAGTTATAGCATGGAACATAAACTTAATTATGAACAGGGAGATAATCAATAACATTTATTATTGCCTATAGGGCATATCTCCTACAGACTCCCACTTGCACTAGAGTCAATAATCTAGTTATTGCTAATGCACTTTACACCCATGGCACACTTGTGTAAAATATGCTTCGCATGTGGTATAGCCTGATGTCCAATGGATCTGACGACTTCAGCTCCGTGTGTATCTTTGCATATCCTTGCATTTTCACGCTTTCACAAAATGCATATTTTGTGTGGACTTGGCTTTGTATATATCTGAATCACAGGTCAAACCTTGATTCCTCAGACTGAGCTATGGAGCAACTATCTGCAATAGTGTCCCAGTGACCAAAGCCTTCTTGGAACCATACTAAGTTCATGAATGAACTATATGATTCAACATTTTCTTTGTCACTTCAAAAGCGGCAACATACTTCGCCTCTGTTATGGAATTCGCCACAATAACTTGTTTGGAACAATTTCCAACCAACCGTGCCACCATATTGTGTGTTACACAAAACCCTCAATTTAAATCGAAAATCGCATGGAGAAATGATGAAGACTGTATCGATGTAACATTTTACAAGGAACTCTTCATGATCTCCACTTGCGAGAAAACATGTCATCAGTGCTACTCTAGCACTCAATGACCCTTTTTCACTGTTGTCCCATGATCAATACTTTTGATCACTTTGGTATCTATACTCGCAACAACTTTGGAGTATTGGACATATCTGGTTGTTTTTACATACCATGGAATACATGATTAATCCAAACACAAAAGTGTGTGGAATCTTCATCATGTATTTTGCTCATCAGCGTTTTTGGGACACCGAGTCTTGCAAAACTCTTTCCATGTGACTTCGGCAAGAATCACTCCTTGGCGTTTTAAATGCTAAAATGTTTTATTATCTTGTCAATATGTATTCATTGCTTAGCCCCATTTGGTAAACCTATCTCCATAGATCATAATGCCTAATATCAAGGCTATTTAGCCCAAGCACTTCATTGAAAAACTATTTTCAAATGAAGTCCTAATTCGTGTCAAGAAATTTATTTCCAATTAACAATGTGTCAAGTACACAAGATTTTTAGAAATATTATTATGCTCCCACTTACTTTCTTGAAACCACAAGCATCTTCGTTACTCATTTATGAAGTCAAACCCCTTTGACCATTCCATCAAAAACGAAGATTCCAACTTCATTTTGCTCTCTTCTGTCCATTGCTGGAACTCTGAAGTTTTGCACACCCACTAGCATCCTCTGGATTGACAAAATACCTTGGACTGTATTACATGCAAGTCATTGGTTTCATTTCCATCAGATGGAAATTCTTTCGTCATCCATGTTTCATATCTCATGATTGAAATATGTATTAATTGCTAGTTCAACCCGAACTGACTTTAAGCATCGCTACGGTGAAACAATCTCATCGTAGTCAACTCCTTGAACTTGTTATTGCAACAAGTCGAGCTTTATGGATAAAACATTATTATCCGTATCAGTTTTTAGTTCCATAAAAATTCGTTAGACTCTAAGTCTTCCGAAAGGTGTATCAAGATTTTAATCTTGAATCACTTATATGGAAACTATCTCGGATTGTATTAGTATTTAGCCAATTCCGGAGTCAGGGCCCATCAATGCGTCCTTGTGTATCGTAGGTATACTGTTGTCTAACAACAATATCTCGTTTGCGCACCTGAGAGGTTTGCACGAGCCATTGCCTACGTTGTTCAGCTGCAAGTTCGACCGAAGTCCAAACATCTCATGTAGAGGCTTCTGTATCAGTCGCAGTAGGAAACTCTGGAATCACTTCCAAGGTTCCTTTCCTTTGATCTGATGACGAAGATACTTGTTATCTCGTCGAGTTGCACTGTCCTCCCACTTACCTTTTTGCAAGAACTATTCTTTTTAAAAGCATACCGTTTTGTGGCAAAATCCTTTGCCTTGGTATAGTGGTGGGGGAATACCCAATGACTTCGGATAACCTACAACGTAGCACTTGTCTGATTTGGAATAGGTTTGTAACCTTTTACACAAGCCCCATATTCCAAATGTTAAGAAAAGATGTAACATGGTTGGGCGTACCATACCATGGCGTCATTTCAACAGACCCGATGGAGCTCTTTTCAGTATAAAAGCTACAGTCTCTGAAGCATTACTTTTAAAAGTGATAATGGCAAATTTATTTATGTCATCTTTGATCTTACCATGTCATAAATGGTTTGATTACATCTTCACGGACATTCCACCCACAGTGGTGTTCCGGGAGGTGTAAGTTATGAAAATCTTTTCACAACTCATCAGACATTCGCTAAACTTGTAACTCAAATATTCCTTTCTGCAATCTAATTGCAGAAACACAATTTTTCTTGTTACAATAATTTTTACTTCATTTTGAAAACCTTATGAATTATTTCAAAAGATCCAGACTTTCGTCTCATTAAATAAATATCCATATATCCACTTGAGTCATTTCTGAAGATAGATAAATCCACTACTTGCAACAACATTTATTGAACTACACACATCAAAATGTATGATCACCAATAAGTTTGTTGCTCGTTCCTTATGGCCTGTGAACGGTATTTCAGTCACTTCACTTTTCGGAGGAAAGTTGCAAGTGTCAGATGATTCAAAATCAAACGACTTCAAAATCCATCATAATGGAATTTTCCATGCGGGTTTCTCCAATGTGACCAAATGTAGTGCCACACATATGTGGTATTCTTTTAGTCTTGCGACATTTAGCGTCAGTGTTATGGATGTATCATATTACCATCAATATTCATAACATACATCCCATCCTGGATGGAAGCATGGCCCTTTATGTTATTCATAATACTGAACAACAATTGTTATTTTATGAACAACCCTTTTGCAACAAACATTGTGCAATGGGCTAGAGTGTATGAAACTCTAAAATGAATTATGAAAGTAAACACAGAGGTAATATATTATTATCAATATTCATAACATACATCTCATTCATAATGAACGTATGGCCCTTATGCTATTCATTCCACCAAACATCAAAAGTTCTCTTATGAACAACCTTCTTGCAAGATACCGTATGCAATGGGCTAGAGGGTGTAAAAACTCTAAAATGAATTATCAAAATAAATACATAGGTAATACACTGACGGAAGGTATAGTAACATTTACTATGTTCCCTGTGTGTATCTAAACCTCATTCCTGGCTAGTCTTTCAGGCCATAGTAGTTCTTACATCGAGTTGCAATAGAATGCAATCGAGCGGGTATCTTTGTGATCAACTCACAATACCCAAGAATTAGTGATTAACACATTTAACCATAATTCCCAAGAACTATATCTTTGACCAGCCTTCTATACATCAAAAACTTGTATGACATTCATACATGAGCTGGATATTCTAGTCTTCTCTTTTTTTGCCTTTATACTTCTAACAGTTTAACTTTCAGTATTTCTCCTACTCTCAGAAGAAAGCACCCAACTTAAGAGTGGCGTTAGCCCCGGACTTCCTAGGCGTGAAATTTCAATAACACCCTTTGGACACTTCCTTTCTCTTTAAGTTGTTGTTTTATTCACCTTCATATCATATGACAGGCGTTCTTCTGGATTCCTCTCTTATCAGTCCAATGTATAGTAAACACTTTACTAATGTTTTGCAAACAAACATTGCTTTGGATACCTCATATCTTTTATCCTTTGTCTGTCTCTGAATATGATTTTCAGATGCCATGAATATCACATAACTATCCAAACTTTCGAAGTTCGGGTCTCATGGAAGCAAACATATTTCACTTGACCATAACGGAATTTTAGCTTTTGGATTGAAGGACGAGAGTCACATAATCCATAGCATTAGTGGGAGAATACCGGAAGTATGTGATAGGACAAAGTCCTTCTCGGCACTCTTGAGGACAATCCTCACATTACGTTACCAACCGTAAAGTTTTAACCAGACATTTAACAGCTATTCAATTTTAACAGGGAAGGTGGAAACGCGAGCCATTTTCTACAACTATTATGCAAATCACACTTAGACAATGTTCATAATTAATTGCACTGAGAATTAAACAAGTTAATTCGACAGTGCGCTCCCACTCAAATCAATATCTCTCATAATTGATTGTGAGTGATACAAGATCCAGACTTCAATTCATCGCCATAGAATCATCATCTCATGACGGGAATTTTAATCGGTAGGCCAACTTGCCGATCACATCTCTATGTGACTCTTGCTCATCTTTCGATGCGTGTGTTCTGAGCTCAGGACAATCCTGCCATGAACGTCAAGACAACCAAGTGATCTTGCTGCGAGGTATGACCTCACCCGCCTCACACTTCTCTAATCGTTCGTACCCATGCATCCATGGCGCACCCCGAAAAGATAGGTGCCGTGGCGGTGCTACACTTGGGAGAACACTAACTACTTGATATTTTGTGAGAGATCACCCTAATAAAAAGCGACTACCGTGCAATCCAGAAGGGTGCATCATAAGGGATAAACAACTCAGGCAATTCATAATAGCATGATATGGTATAGCCCTTTCTGACGGAGAAGTCTTTCATTTCTTCGTCTTCGGCATTCGCGTCGGTGTTCACCTTCGCGAAGATTGCCACCACCTTGTCGATGCACCAGATAATATTGCTATCTCTATAGCTAATAAAATAACTGCATTACTTAAGGTTGACACGCAGGTCATTAAAGTGACAGTCATATGGCTCTAGCATCATGCCGAATCATGACTCGCAGGTCATGTTAATCAATTTACATCATATAGTCATCTCATACATAATCAAATTATTATGAGCACTGGTATACGACATCACATGCACATGCAAACCATCCTGCAAAACCAAGTTAGACGTCTCTAATTGGTTCATGCAAAAACTTGTTTTTCATGGCTTCTAAGGTTTCGAAACAAACCGAAGCTACCAACGTCCATCATCAAGTATGATAATTCAAGTCACTAGATTAACTTTGCGGGGTGTATGAAACACGAGATAATAAAATCTAGAGCCCCATACTGAACTTTTTCATACGCATAACCCCCGTGCAGATCATATCTGCATTGCCCTTTCGTCTATGAATTTCGTCTTTCTTTTTAACTATGGTGGAATTCAATGAACTGTTAGCACTTCGTTGATCAATCAGGATCACGGATTCCTAGAACTTTGAAACTCCCCCATGCTGTTATCAAGATCAGAAATATGCAAATTCCAGGGAAGCAACAAGAACATCGGGTAACAGATTTCATCTGCTACCCGCACAAATAATTTTCAGTAATAGAACTCATCTACTACCTAATTATATTGTGCAATACCCATACATCTCTATGTATTATAGATCGCAACCTGCATCTATGCATAGCATGGCTCATGATGCCACTGAAGGAGAATGCAGCAGAAAACAAAAATTTTCCGACCTACGCACCAGCCCAGGACCTCTATGAAGACTGCATACAAGGATTCATCTTTTCGTTACCGACTCGTAGCGCAGCGGAAGTAGAGTCGATGACGATCGGCGGAGCAGATCCCCGCAGCAAGGATTTACAACCTCCCAACCGCGAGGATGTACTCCCTTGTCTGCTCCCCGGACGAATCTCTGGGTAGCCCTTCGGGAGGCCTCGGGACAGTCCCTTGGATAGTCCCACCGGACGGATCCTCGGACAGCCCTTCGGGAGGACCTCAGAATCTCGGACGGTCACTTGGACAGCCCTTGGGGAGGCACACTCAAAACTCGGACGGTCACTCGGACAGCCCTTCGGGGGGACCTTCGAAACTCGGACGGTCACTCAGACAGCCCTTCGGGAGGACCTTCGAAACTCGGACGGTCACTCGGACAGCCCTTCGGGATGCACTCTCGAACTAAGACCGAAACTATGATCTCTCTATAGAGTTGCACACATACGGTGTCATCTATCCGGCAGGGCTTCGCCGTCCAGAACTAGTTCCCACAGGAACCCAGACAGCCTTTCGGCTCGAAGAAACTATTTCGCTGGGAGGGAGAGAGAAAGCCAGATCATGCATGGCACTTGTATGTGAAAAAGAGTGAGTTTGGGCAGCCCCCTCCACCTCTAATTATAGGAGAAGGAGGGGTGGAGGGGCTGAAATTTCAGCCACATCCATCCATGTCATCTCCAAGATATTTTGGAGCAAAAGCCCAAAATGGTGGCTTTCCAAAAAGTAACCATAAAGCTGATTTCACTATTCATGACGACATTTTTCAGCGTCCGTTCGAACCGAAAATATTTATGTGGAGTTAGAACATTTCCAGTACCCACTAAAATAATTTTTGACGCGTTCCGAAACAATTTCGGATTAGTGATTTTCATCTGCGAAAAGCAGACAAAGCGGTTCCGGCAGCTCCGGAACATTTCCGGTTTTTTTCCCAGAAAATTCCCAGAAGTTTCCAGAATAATTCTGGCACCCTCCAAGAATTATCAGGCGTGTCGTGAAACCAATTTGACTTAATCGTATACCACGAAACAATTTTTCAGTTTTACCGAAACTATTCAGGTGTTCTTTCTCCAGAACTTTTCCGTTGTCTCCGAAACTTTTTTGGTGAATTTCTCTCAGACTCCCTGTCTAGTATTCAGCAGATAGATGACCCTTAAGCGTGTGACCCTATAGGTTCGGTGAAGTATAGACATGACCAGAACTCTTTCCGATCAATGATCAACATCGGAGCCGTGGACACCCATATTGACCCCTATACCCACACGAATGAATATTCGAGTGAACCTCTAGTTGCCGTGTGCTATTCCTGTTGCTTCGCGATATGTTACAAATACCCAAGGTGAGACATGTTGGCATCCCCGTGGATCAACAACTTGTCCACTATGTCAGTCACCTCGTTACTGGTATTGTTCTCTTTTCTCGTTCCCGTGTTCCGGCATCCCCGTGATAAAATCACATTGTGTCTGGCCAGACGATGATGGATACCATAACACCGAGAGGGCCCAGAGATATCTCTCCATCGTCGGAGGAGCAAATCCCAATCTTGAGCTATCAAGTTACTTGACATACGTTTCCATGAACCCGTAAGCCGCCGTAATGGCCACCCATTTACGGATGACGTTTAACAAACCCCAAAGTTCATGAAGCAAGCATGAACAAACTCGATACTCTCATGGTCTAAGGAATCATGCAAACGCTAACCATCTCTGTGTTATTAACCATTTAACTTGTGACGAATGTATCTCATAGCATAACATCAATTCGGGTCGATTCAACACAAATGTTCTTCTAACATTGTGCCCTCAAAGTTGCTGGCATAGACATGCCCATGATCAGGAAAACAGAACCATCATGCAACACTTGAGCTAGTCTTAGAGGCCAGACTGGGAATACATTTTACCGTTTATTATTCCACACGTGTATATGAGTCTTCCTCCGAGCCTCGTGTTATTGCAGACTCGAGAACCATAGCAGTTATAGCATGGAACATAAACTTAATTATTAACAGGGAGATAATCAATAACATTTATTATTGCCTCTAGGGCATATCTCCTACAGTCACCATGTGCACAGGCGCACGCGGTGCATTCTGGGCGGCCCAAGCATGTCTGGCTGGTTGGGCACTCCCCTAGTAGCTGCTAGGAAGAAGACATGGGAAGAAGATTAAGAGGGGACTGAACTGAGCTCAAACCTAAATCAAAAGCAAGATGTTTGATTAAAGGTGTGAGCAGTGCTTAAGCCCCTTGGGTCTGAGTTTTGGTTGAGAGTAATCATACACTAAGGTGACTACCTTGGCAACGTTTCAGCTCAAATAGATAAAGATAACTAACACTTGCTTCGCAAAGTGCCACATTGGACAGAAATGTGAAAATGGAAGTTGCACTCACATGGATGATTGGATTGAGCTGAAATTTTGTGGAGGATGATGATTTGGGCATATGAAGGTACGGTGAAAATTTCATACCATTTGGATAAATAAAAATGGTACTTCCTTCACAATGCTCCACACTGGACAGAAACCTGGGGGAATTTTGTGGAGAAAATGGCTTGGCAGAATCATGTGAATTTTGTCATGATCAATGCATATAGGGATATTTAGGTCCTGGATTAATTTCAAAATTTAGGAAGCAATAAAAAATATTGTTGCTTCACAAACTGAAATTATGGCCAGAAATAAATATTTGAAGGTGTGCTCACATAGATAGTTGGATAGATATCAAATTTGGTGGAGAGTAATTATTTGATCATATGAATGATGTGCCAAAATTTCAACTCATTTCGATTATCCTAGCTAGTACTTCCTTCACAAAGCTTCTCCCTGGACAGAAACTTTGGAAATTTGCTGAGGAAGATTTACTAGGCAAATGAAGCTGAATTTTGGCATGTGACAATTATTTGGATATGAAATAATGCCCAAATTTTTTAGGGAAATCAAGAAAACACAAATAGCACTTGCTTCACAAAGTGCCATTCTGGACAGAATAGGAAATTAATATTCCTGAATTATTTTTTGAACTAGGCAAGGATGGGCTTTGACATATTGGTGAAAGATATGATCCAAAGAATTTATGGGAATTTTGTGGGAATTTTGGGAATGACAGAAATATAGGTTGCTTCACAACCTAGAGTTAACAGGGTTATTCCTTTAATAGAAAAAGGAATATTCCCCAGAAATAAAAATTGGGGTTGGGCTAAGATGGAAATGACATGGTCTTGAGAAAGATTTGGGAGTGACAAGCCACTAGAAAAGATGATCTTCCCATGTTTCAAGACCACAGAGCCACGGACAAAGGAATTCCAAATAAAATTCCAAAGAAATCCAAAAGAAAAAGAAAGGGTCAAAAATCGGGGTGTCACAACATTCTAGTTATCTGAACAAACTTTGTTCTTTCATCTAGGATGCTTATGCCGTCCAGAGCAATGAGCTTGGAATAGCAGCTCGAGATACTGTCGCATTTCATTGGGAACTTATTCCGGTGTGTGCATTACTTGAGGGCCCCAAAACTCTTCTTCTGTATGAAATATTGTCTCTTAGGTACCAATTTCAAACATCTATTGTTGACCAGGTTGATATTCCTTCTGGTAGAGGCAGACCACCACTTGTTGTTGACAAGGATGAGAGTCTTGCAAAGGTAGTCCTGCAATCTAGTGCTCCATATAAACATTGTAGAGTAATTAATATGCAGCCAGAGTCCAGTATGATATCACAATCTTGAGTAAAGCATTTGAATAGTAGATATTGATCTCTGTGATCGAAGTGTGTCTGTTTAATACCTCTAAACTCAACAATTTCATTCAAAATTATGATACTTCTTAGTGTAGCATTGTAGCTTTATTTTTACACCATCAGATTAATTACCTTTGGTATGCAGCATGCAGCCAAACTATGATGTATATCTTTAGTAGTAAATGTATCATCTTAAGAGTGTACTAAAGCTATATTATTTCGTAGCTCAAATTTTAGGCTTTCTCCATGGTTAATATAAGTTATGTAAAGCAATGTTTACTTGGAAGTGTAACTGTAGTGCCATTTTTATCTTTTAATGTACAGCGATGGTGTTGCTGCACTTATGCTAGTCAGTGGGGAGAAAGCTAAGAACCTTGGCCATCAAGTTCTTGCAAGGACCAGAGGGTATGTTGATGCTGCTCAGGTAAATATTACATGCCTCGTCATTAATCATTGTTGGCGAAACAAAGGTCATTTGAGAAATTTCGGCCCATTGTTCTTGTTAATGAATACTGTTACCAGCATTATCCTTTCCTGTGTCTTAAAACTATCAACCTCACTCATAGAATGATCTTTTTCTTTAGGATTCATGGTTATGTTTTCTTTTTTCTTGTCATTATGCATTACTATGAGTTCATTGTATTAAGATTCCTTACAACTTTAGGCACCTGAGCTATTTACAGAAGGAGGGAACCCGGCCTTCTTCACGTCTCGCGGCAGTGTCTTCCTTGGATCGTTTGTGCAACAAGGAGGGGACCCGGCCTTCTTCACGTCTCGTGCAACAAGTAAGGACCAGCCTCCGGCTGTTACTATTGATTCATGTGCATGTGCTAAAAAGAAAGAAAATACCCTACTGGATTAGGACGTTGACGTGTACTAACAAGTTTTCAATTTCCCGACGTGGGCGCAGGGGTGATCGACACGGACTACCGCAGCCTGGTGGGCATCATGCTCTTCAACCACTCGGAGGTGGACTTTGCCGTGAAGCCCGACGACCACGTCGCACAGATGATCGTCCAGGTGATCGCGACGCCGGAGGTCGGCGAGGTGGAGGACCTCAATGCCGCCGTTCGTGGGGAGGGAGGATTCGGTCCACCGGCGTCTGAACTCCGAGCCTTGGTAGATACATCTAGAGAAGTGGTCTGTTTAGGTTGGTGGTGGAACACTAGGGAAGGTACCCACCTTTTGATGATGGTTGTGTGCATCTAATGTTAAACGGAATCTCGTGATCTCTTCTAGTTGAGATGTTCAATGTTGCATCCATGAACGGTGCAAGTGTTAAGATGGTTCTGTGACCATAATTTATTTTGCACTGGACATGTCTCTGATTTCCATCCATGAATACTGCATCTAATTTTTATTTTTTTAATTCCCAATTTGTTAGTAGTAGCGTGGGGAAAAACTGCACGCTACTAGTATTTAGGATAGTAGTAGCACGGGTATGAAATAGTAGTAGCGCGGGTACCACCGCGCTACTACTAACTTTCTTAGTAGTAGCACGGGTATGAAATAGTAGTAGCGCGGGTACCACCGCGCTACTACTAACTTTCTTAGTAGTAGCGTGGGGTGGCACCCGTGCTACTACTAACTTTTTAGTTGTAGCGTGCTAGCAGTAGCGCGGCCCCCCGCGCTACTGCTAGCCATTTACCCCTTGCTACTGCTAACTTTTTCCCTAGTAGTGCATAGGGAACAAGTTATTGATTCATAGGGATGCCATTAAATCTCCCCTCGGGTATTTGTAACATATCACGAAGCAACAGTAACAACATTCGGTAACTACAGGTTCACTCGAATATTTATTCGTGTGGGTATAGGGGTCAATATGGATGTCCACGGTTCCGCTGTTGATCATTGATTGAAAAGTGTTCCGATCATGTCTATACTTCACCGAACCTACAGGGTCACACACTTAAGGGTCATCTCTCTAATGCGTACTAGACAGGGAGTTCGAGAGAAAGTCAGCGGAAAAGTTTCAGAGACGACGAAAAGTTTCTGAGAGAAAACCAGAAATGTTTCGGAGTAACCAGAAATGTTTCAGAGAAAAGTCATCATACTGAAAATGTTTCAGAATGCCTCCAAAATTATTTTAGGGGGTGCCAGAAATGTTCTGGACCTTCAGGAATTTTTCCGGAGACAACGGTCGCGAAAAAATCTTGTCCCAGTGTGAGGGGACAAGATCCCATGAATCGTGGGATCATGATGCATGAGACACTATTAGGGTACACCCCCATTTGGTGGCCTTTGGGAAAGCCACCTTTTAGGGCTTTCCCTTAAAGTAGTGGAGGATGACATGGGAAGCTGGGGGCCCCCTCAAGGGGGGGCCACACATGTGTGGCCGGCCAAGGAGGAGCTCCTCCATGGAGCTCCCCTTTCCCACTTTTTGTGGCTTTTGGTGGAAAATATCCAAGCCCCTTTTGGTCTTTTCCCCCAAGCCTCTACCCCGAGCTCCCACTATAAATAGAGGTGGAGAGGGTTCTCCATTTCATACAAGATTTGACTTGAGCTCTCTCATACAAAGGCATGCAATGATCTGCTCTTCTCTCCCTCCCTCCATGAAATAGTTTCATAGCACCGAAAGGCTGTCTAGTCTCCGGCAGGGATTAATTCTGGGCGGCGAAGCCCTGCTGGATAGGTGGCACCACATGTGTGCAACCTGGTAGAGAGGTCGTATGTTCGATCTTCTATTCGAGGTTCTGTCCGAGGGACCGATCGAGGGGCTATTTGAGGGAGAAAATCCTCGCGGTTGGGAGGTTGTAAATTCCTAGCTGCGGGGATCTGCACCAACGATCTTCACCAACTCTGGTTCCGCTGCGCTACAAGTTGGCTACGAGTTGTAAATTCCTAGCTGCGGGGTTCTTCACCAACGATCGAACCGTGTATGCATCTTCATAGTGGTCCTGGGCTGGTGCGTAGGACGGAATTTTTTTGTTTTCAGCTGCGTTACCCTACACCAAGTCCACTGCCGGAAAATACATCAACCCGTGCATGCCCTGCAGACAATCCCTCTATCATGGCCTTTCACGACTTGGGGGCTGGATCTTCCTGGCCCCTTCCCGATGGCTCCTTAAGGATTTAGGTACCTGATCATCGCTATAGACACCTTCACCAAATGGATAGAAGCAAAACAATTGGTTAGGATGACGACCCGCGCAGCCATCGACTTCATAGAAACACACATATTCACTCAATTTAGAGTCCCTAGCAGGATCATTACGGTCAACGGATCCCAGCTCACGGCAAAAAACTTCATCGGCTTCTCTGAGGATTACGCGACGGAGATATGCTTTGACTCAGTAACACACCCGCAAACCAACGGACAAGCCAAACGTGCTAACGACATTCTAATCCAAGTAATCAATTGAAGAGTTGAGGATCGCCTGCATGGGCTCGAAAAGACTTGGGTCAGCGAGCTGCCCACCATCCTCAGGGTGGTATGAGCTACTCAAATGCGGACTATGGATGAGTGCCCTTTCCTCCTCGTCCATGGAGCAGAGGCAATGCTCCCCTCCGAGTTGAAGTTGTAGTCCCAAAGAGTCATGAAGTTCACCAAAGAGAAGGAGGCCTAGCTACGCATAGGCGACCTCGACACTCTCAAAGAAAGTCGTGGCATCATGGCCAGTATCAACAAGATGTCTGGTGGTACTACGAATGCAACATCAAGAAGAGGACGCTAGAAGGCGGAGACCTGGTCCTATGCCTCAAACAATCCCCCTAGGGGCAAAACAAGCTATCATCCAAATGGGAAGGCCCATTCACGATGGTAGGTAACCCCAAGCCGGGGTCATATTGACTAGCACAAGACATAATGGAAGAAAAGAACCCCTATAACATCGCCGATCTCCGTAAGTTCTATGTCTAAAACACACACCTTATATTGAATAGAGAACTGATTTCCCAATCCTTGCAGGAAATCTATAGAGACCACCTACCCGAGTTCTGGACAACTCACCCAGACAGTCGGGGACTACACAAGCACATGTACGAAGCACCTCTCTATATAGAGTCAAACTCCCCATAGATGCCCCATGGGCGGGTTGCAAGATTAAAAAGCATTTTGGCCTAAGCAAGACTGCAGTGGCATCACGGATTGAACAATGTTCCTCACCCGTCAAGGGCATGGTGCCTTGTGTGGTGCTTGGGGGCCCTTAGACCAATGTCCAGATTCTCATAAACCCCACTTGTAAGGTGACATGCCTTACCGGCAAAACGGGGTACACAAGATTATGGTTAATCACGTATGTGGCATATGTCTTCCGCCATCAGGCTCAGAGTGTTCCTGTGGTTGCTGGGGACTATGCTCACTACGGTGTGGAAGTCTTAGGTTTCAACAACGCTAAATCTCACAAAAAACATCTACAACCACAAGGACTCTAACCCCATGGGTAAATAAATATGAAAAGGCCCAAAAATAGGCTGAGGGGAACTCAACATTCTAGGAAGACAACGACCACGAAAAATAGGTGGCCCCACACAGAATGACCAGCACGCGCGGCATGCGAAAGGAGTTCCAACTTCATACAAAAGGAATAAAAGAAAAGGCTAAGCATCCGGTGAACCCCTCTTGACCCACTCAATAATATGGTAGGACCGCCGCCGCCATTTCCTTGGTTCAGCAGCACGGGCATTCCCCTCTGAAGTTGACTCAGGGGAACGAATCGACAGGACGTCCACGACAAATCTAAGACCTGACGAGCTACCCGAACCATGGCGAAGTAAATAGAGACTGCACCAACTTCCAGACCACAGGTCATGGCGGAGCCTTCAATCTAGTCCAAAGAATGAAAGACACAAAAAACCAGTGTGGCACCCAGATTTAATCCCGAAAACTACCCGTGTAACCTTACTAGGCTAGCGATCTTAGTAAGCTAGTAAACATGGTCTTGATACAGAAATACCATACATTTCACAAATATAGTATTACACATGGTCGAGGCCATAGACTCGAACTTATTACAAGGCACACCAATACACACATAGGTGGTGGATATAGGACATTGGTATAATGGGTTTTACAAACCAAGCACTAGGGTACAAGCCAAGCTCTAAGGCACAAGCTCGACTATTATATTTTGTAGCAGAAGCATCAATATAGGGGAAACATGGAAGACTCCAAGACCACAGGAACCACAGACTGGCAATACTCCAAGACATCACTCCCTAGAGAACTCAGCATCCGAAAGATTATCAACATCTGCATCTGGCCAAGTCAACAAGCTAGGTGACTACGTTGAATGTACTCGCAAGACATTATGAACAAAGGACATACTGAATGCATGCATAATGCATATGCTTATGTCATGCTATGAAGTTTCAGAACAATAGGTTAGCAATAACAATGACACATATTAGGCAGGAATAATGTATCCAGACAAGAATATCATAAGGACATAATAAGATAAAGGGGATAATATCAACATGGCATAGACAAGGATATGGAGATTCTTCATGGGAAGATGATGGGGAAACTAATAAGAGAATCAAAATATTTCAAAGAAGCAAAAAGGCAACTTCCCAGAAGACAGGACAAAAGCAACCAAGTCACACAAACATAAGCAAGCTGTCAATCAACATAGCAATAACCTAACATGACCGAAATGCGAGAGTGGATTAATGGTGTTCTACTCATGGAAGTTGCGTACAACAGTACTCCTAACATGACTTAATATGCTGATATGCATGACATGCAAACTAAGACAACCAAAGATAGACTCCTACCTATAGCAGCTATATCTAGGGTACCCTACAGTCAGCCTGGCTCTGATACCAAGCAAGGATATGGCGCCCAGATTTAAACCCAGAAACCACCCGTGTAACCTTACTAGTTCCAGGATCTTTGTAAGCTAGTAAACACGGTCTTGATATAGAAATACCATACATTACACAAACATAGTATTACACAAGGTCGAGGGCATAGACTCAAACTTATTACAAGGCACACCAATACACACATAGGTGGTGGATATAGGACAGTGGTATAATGGGTTTTACAAACCAAGTACTAGGGTACAAGCCGAGCTCTAAGGCACAAGCTCGACTATTATATTGGGTAGCGGAAGCATCAATATAGAGGGAACATGGAAGACTCCAAGACAACATGAATCACCGATTGGTAATACTCCTAGACATCAGTCCCTAGAGAACTCGGCATCCTAAAGGTCATCAACATCCGCATCTAGCCAAATCAACAAGCCAGGTGAGTACATTGAATGTACTCACAAGACATTATGAACAAAGGATATACCGAATGCATGCATAATGCTTATGCTCATGCCATGCTATGAAGTTTCAGAACAACAGGTTAGCAACAACAATGATATATATTAGGAAGGAATAATGTATCCAGATAAGAATATTGTAAGGACATAATAAGATAAAGGGGCCAGTAAAAATAATATCAACATGGTATAGACAAGGATATGGAGATTCTCAAGATGTAGAACCGTCCCAAAAGAATCTCAAGAGAAAACAAAAGAGTACCAAAAATAAAGTAGTAGACTAGTCGGACGTTAGTGTGACATCACAGACAAGGGGCACAACAAAAGAACCAAAAGAGAACTGAAAATAAGGTAGCCGATCAGTCGGACGTCGGTGCAACATCACAGACAGATGGCACAATAAAAGAACCAAATAAAACTGAAAATAAGATAGCCAGTCAGTTGGACATTAATGCGACATCACAAACAGATGGCACAACAAAAGAACCAAAGAAAAATTAAAATATGGTACTAAAATTAAAAGAGCATATAGGAGGTAGAACCTTCCGAGAAGATACTCAAGAAATATAAGAGAAAAGGTTAGTCCACAATAATATCATAATCAAAAATAATATCAATAATAATAATATCATAAGCAATTCAATATCAACTCCTTAAGTTTGTTATCCCCTCCGAAGACCGACACTTAGGCCGAACATGTGACCTCTCCGATCTGAAGTCCTTAGCCGCGGACATGGCTATTCGAATTGGTTTTACACTATGCAGAGGTTGTACTCCTTAACCACATGAAAAGATTTCCCATGTTGCCAATAAGGTCTTTAGCATAAACACTCACCCATTGAAGTGTTGGCTAGGGATTTCCCAATATGACCATTAGGTTGCTAACACACCTTACCTACCATACTAGTTCAGCCTTCCTGACCTGGAATCACCCTAAGCTCCAGAGGAGACCAACCATTAAGTGGGGAAGCCTCTACAAAAGCTTTGAATAGCATGAACCAAACATACCTTTATTTATAACGTGCGTGGGACCCTCCACCGGGTCGAAAGGGGAGCTACCCCTACTTTTGGCTAAATGACCGACATGTTCATGCCCCCAGACTAAGTGTTTAGCTTTACCCACTGCAACGACATGGTACCCACACTCAGCCCCTCTATAGGTGTGTGCAGGTGAAGGTTTAAATAACTTAGTAAAGCAAACCCTACCCATATATGGACATGTGGTAGCATGACACAAGTTTGGGGATAGTGGCACCAAGACTCGATCTATGGCCGACTTTGGAGGTTCTTTACCTTAGATTACCACCTGCATCGGTTAGCACAAATGATACATCATCCAGATCAGTATCAAACAGGGCTATAACCCAGACATGCTCAAATATCAAAGCATAACCACGCTACCACGTGGTTACATCACTTCCGGTCATGCTACTATGTGACGTTTCTTTCCTGCAAGTTATCCAAAATAAGTATGACATGGTACATAACAGGAGCACAAGCATACCAACATAACCTAGTATGACCCTTTCTAGTGTAAAATAATGTTCATGTCTTTATGCAAAGATGCCATGACATGGGAAATGCATATACTTCATATCAAAAATACCACAACCGTGCATATTATCCTAGCAAAGCAAACACACATGCAATGATCATATCAAATGTTCATAAATCTTTCCTTGGTCAAAGGAAGCAGAAGGAGATTCCAGAAAATCGCCAGAGAAATTTCCCTCTCCTATTTCTATTTAACATAAAAGGAGAATACAACATAAATCCAAAACAGCACATAAAAGTATTCAGAAAAAATACCAAATAAATACTACAATTACAAGCAAGAAAAATAAAAAAAATTCAGAAAAAGAATCATCCAAAAAGGAGTTAACATGAGCTAGATATGGATGTTCGGAGGATAGGCTAAACACCGCTCGTCCACTGCTTAAGTTTTTCAACGAAAAGAGATAAAACAAGAGGATAAAGATGAAAACCCTGGCAGGTGGGCCCCACCTGTCAGTTTGGAAATTAAGCTAATTTCACACCTAATCAGGGGAGAGGATCCGGCAGGTACCGGTAGCGAATGGCAGCACGGTTGAGGCCAACGTAGTGTCCTGCTGACCCTAGCGACCAGTCCGCAGCTCTGGGTGGAGGAGATGGTCACTGACGTGAGCTCCAGCGTCATCAGCTTTGTCTTTGGCAAGCAAAGGCGGCGGTGATGGTGGATCTCCCTCCACGCTTCTGCAACCTTTAAGTTGAAGAGCGCATCACCTGTGGTGTACAGAGAGGTTGCTATGGCTAAAAGAGGAGATGTACAGATGGCTCAAGGGCGACTGACACAACCAGAGAACACCGGTGGCACTCTCTGCCGGAAGTGAGGAAGATGACCCTCCCGTGCTCGATGCAGTGGCAAGAAGGTTGATTGGGTTCTAGAGGAAGGTGCGAGTGTGCGAGGCTTGGCTCGTGGTGGCCTTAAATAGGCGTGAGCGTGGGACGAGGTGGATGCGGTGTACGAAGTAGTGCCTGAAGGTGGTAAGGACAGAGAGAAGGAGTCGGGCTATGTCGGTAAGCAACAGTGGAGCAGATGAGGCCTCCCCAGTGTGCTGGCTACGGCTGGGATGAGCCCGAGCTCTCTCACCATGGAGCGCCCACGCGGCGGTGACTGACGCGTGGCATGGCGATGGTGACTGATAGTCAGGGCTATTGGGTGAGCTGGGGTGTGCTAGCGACTCAGGGAGATGGTAGCTGGTGAGCGATGCGACACTGCAATCAACTCTACGTGTAGGGTGATAGCGGCCGTGCTAATTAGTGCACGCCACAGGCGGTATTCGGTGCACATCCAGTGTACCGACTCCCTATAGTTACCTGGGCTGCTGCGGCTGACTTGTGGGCCCAGGTTGGATGTGTGGAGGATGGTATTGATGGCTAGAAGGAGTGGAGGCTAAGGCAACTCAAGAATTTATAGAATATTGCCATTTCCAAATTTGGGCAGAATTTTGCAATTGAAGTTTAGGCATGCTAAGGAATTTTTTTTGGACTTGAAACTTGGCATGAGGATGATACACTCTAAATGGGGTTGCTATAATTTTTGTAGATTTTTAGGAGCTAGCGAGAATAGGGATTCAACTTATGCCTAAAAGATTCAAAATTTGAGTTTGAAGGAGTTGAGAAAATTTGAATGAAGGACAAGGGGGTTTCTGCATAAGTGTGGTCTACCTTTTGATCTGGATTTATGAGAATTTTTGTGGAATTTTAGGAGATCAAGAGATAGCGTATACCAAGGGATGGAGATTCTAGGGTTAAAATCCAAATAAAAGAAAACACCCAAAAAAATCAAATAATTAAAATATCCAAAAATCCAAACCTAGAGAATAAGACCAAAAGCACAACTAAAGAATGGAGTTGGAGCACTAATTCCACAAGTTTCCTACCAAAAGATCAAAAGAGAACCAAGCAAAGGAAATCAAAACAAAGGAAAACCAAGAAAAAGCAAATCCAAACTAAGATTTTTCTTTTAAAGGGAAAATAGGAAGAACAAAAAAATAACAACCCCCAAAAGTGGGGTGTTACAACCAGTGACTCGAGGATTGGAAAAAGTGCGCCCGAGGAAGCGACCGTATACGGAGGCACTCATTGTACCCCGAGATCCAAGGGCAGAGCCTAGCGAAGCGCAAGAGTGCACCGACGGATTGGGCCTCTCCCGGTGCTCCATGCCAAGGGTATTGGACTCTTACCATAGAGTGGAAGAGTTGTCCATTCACTCTGGAATGAGGCCTGCCCGGCCTCGATACAAGATGCTATTGCCTCAAGATCCGAGCATGCCTTGGAAATGGAGGACTCCTCCCTCGCCAACTCCGCATGCTCAAACTCCAACTGATGATGCAAAGAATCTAGACGGAGATTGGCTCCATGAGGCTTCGCATCCACCAGATTGGATGCCTCCTGATCAGGGGGACGGTGGGAAGAGAGTTAAGAACATTCCACTAAACTAGGATAGAATGCTAAAAACGGGAGATGATCTAAATGAGAACTCTACCCGTGCTAGCCTTTGATGAAAGAAGTCCACATAACCCCTCGGGGTTTCAAAAACCAGCTAATTTACACCCCGGGTTCCCAAACCGGTTAATATACACCCCGAGCTCTCCCAAACCAGTCAAATCACCCCCGACCAAGATTTAGGTGGTTCTTGCTGCCGGTTTTGCATACATGGCACTGGTCGGTTGCCAAGTCGGCTCGGTGGAAGGTGCGGGAAGTTTCCTTCCGTGTTCAGTAAATTCCCAATCCCCTTCAACTCTGGGTCGCCGCCCACGACCATGATGACTTCCCCTGCCACTCCCTTGACTCGGTCGACCTCACTCCAAAGCCACTGATCCACCTCGTCCGCTCCCCCTGCAGAGGCTCGAGCGCAGGACGCGCATGAACCCCAGCCGGCAACGTCCACTCCAGCCTCTGCTCCAGGGGCGAAGAATGTAGTTGCGCTGCTGCGTCGTCGCTTGGCCGGAAGGCAACCCATCCTGCCGCTGCCGGCGGAAGCAGTGCGAGTGGCAGAGAGCAAGTAAATGTAGCAGCAGAGTAAGTAGCCTCCATTAAATTGACCTATTTTTGACTAAGCTGGCTAGGTGTAGCAGTAGAGCAAGTAGCCTCCATTAGGTGATACTTGGCTGTATTTCCTTTGCCAAAGAAAAGGGAACAAAAAAGATTCAGAGAGATAAGCTAGTTTGGATTTGAAATGAACAAGAGATCCCAATGTGAGCTCTGATTTTTTGTGGTTGTCTTTAGGAGAAGCTGGCTAAGACTATGCGAATCCGGGAAGGTACGACATTTGCATCCGACAGAGGTAATGCTAGTATTAGCTTGCTAATATTGGTAATTATTGCACTATGAGATTTGATTTGCTTTCTTATTGTGCAAAATTGGCAGAGTGGGGGATGTTAATTATTCTAATGGCTAGACGGTCCGCTGGAACCCTTTGGGAGAGAGCGACACACACGCTGTTGTTGCGACAACAAGCTTCAGAGTGTGCATACAAGCTGGAGTATCAAGAAAAGATAGCTGGAGTGTTTTGACATTAGGATATGAGTGAATCAAGAAAAAATGTTCGAATGGTTATGGCAGCTTAGGATATGAGAGTGAATTAAGCTAGTTAAATGTATTTTGGCATTATGGCGCTATGAGACAATTAAGACAGTGAATGTATGGTCAAATTATTTCTGAATTTTTGCTATATGATGTTGCCCACTTCTTCTTTGTATTGTGGCTATATACATTCTCAATGTTGGCTGGCTGACGAAAAACTGAAAGCGCAGAGAGTATAGCTTATACTGGTTTTAAATCTGAACATGCACATATTATACCCATTTTTCTTTGGCAATGAAAAACACAGTAGCATGAACCAGAGCACATATGCACAGATTCTAGCCTGTTGTACCCATTCTTTTTTGGAAATTCACAGCACAACACAACACAGTAGCATTTTATCATGGCACCACGTCAGCATGGAGCAGAGCATGTAACATTCACATTTTTCTGCATGAACCAGGGCATGCTTAATAGTCAACCATCTTTAACAACACATGTATCACAAAATATAGCATGAACAAAAGCAAAATAGCATGAGGCAGAGCATGCTTCACAGTCTCATGACATTAACATTAGCTCCAATTCCTTGTTCCATTCCTACAGCCCACAAAAGTAGACTAATAATTGCCAGTTCAGATGTTGCCACCCAGCCACCACTGCATTCGTCCATGGGTTGGAATTGTCTGAGATGATGGACCAGGTGCAAGTTGAGTAGAAGATGTTGTAGCTGCAGGTTGAGATGATTGTGTCCGTGCTTTCCTCTTGTTTCTTGCTCTCTCATAGGAAGGTACAATAGTAGGAACATTGTGAGTAGCAGAGGCCTTCTCCTTCCTATTTGCTGGCCTAGATGATTGCATAGGAGGTTGCTGTGTTGATGGTCCAGCAGCTGTAGCATGCTGAGAATGGTGAACAATAAAGGTTAGCACATTTGCGCATGGCGAGAATAAAATTCAAAAAGAAGAGAGAAAATGTCAAGTTGCCACCTCTGCTCTTGCTTGCTTTGCCTTTCTCCTAATAGCTACTTTTGTGAAGTTGGCATGCTCTTTATTACAAGCAGTACGGTTGTTCTCATATTTTCTTTTGTTGTGACCTACAGTTCCGCAACTTGAACATGTGACCTTAGTGCCATCCCTTGACATCTTAGATGCATCCCTAAGCTTCTCGCCTTCTTCCTGTCTTCTCTTTGTCTGGGGCCTGCCAGTCTTCTTTGTTCTTCTCTGAGGTGGCATTGGTCTACGTTTTTCAGAAATTGGCTAGTCCTCTGGTCCATTCACAGGCTGAAGAACATGATGATAAATTCTGTTGTACTCACTTATTGAGTAGCAAGGAAAAATGTATAGATCCAAATCTCTAGAGCAAGTGTAGATGGCACTAACTGCATGACAACAAGGTAATCCAGAAAGTTGCCAATATCTACAGGAACATGTCCAGTTTTCTAGGTTGACCGTGTATCTCCTGTGCTCACCTTCTTGTACTTCAAACCCATCTTTACCATTCCACAACACATGACATCTTGTAGATCTTTCAATGTTGACCTTTAGCTTCTTGAAAATGTTTGGGCAAATGTTTCCATGCCACTTGTCAGACTTTGCTCTATTTTGTTCGATTCTGACAGTGACCTTCTTCCTAATGATTTCCATTGCAGATACTACAGGGTAGAACCTAGATCTCATGATGGCATTGTTAAAAGATTCACACATGTTGCTCTCCACTGAGTCACAGAAAGAGCCAATCTTGAAGTAGGCCCTTCACCAGTGCTCTAGGGCTGTTTGCATCATGTCTCCGGCACTTTCTACTATCTTTTGTGCAAGCTTAGCCCTGTTGTAATTGAATTGACTTTTATCTGATGACTTAGAACATGCCCAGAACATTTTCTGAAAGACCTTTCCCCTATGTTCTTTTCTCCAATTAGCATAAATGTGTCTTGCATACATCCTATCCTCTGCTTGAGGCACAAGCTCATTCATAGCCCTGATAAGACACTGCATAAGAGAAGTCACAAAAACACATTATTTTCACATACCCCTCCTACCTACCACCACCATGGCTCGCTTACGACTTGGAGCCATCGTACCCCTCCTACCAACCACCACCCCATGGGTCGCTTACGACTTGGATCGACCTACATCGACGATACCAACAATAGGAGAAGTATTTAGCTCACCTTCTGTTGATCAGAAATGAACACCCATCCATCACCATTGTTGTTTATCTGGAGATCTTTCTGAAGATACGCAATGAACCAATACCAAGAGTCGTAGCTTTCAACCTCCACCACAGCCCAGGCTATTGGATACATCTGGTTATTGGCATCTCTGCCAATGGCACAAAGCAACTAACCCTTGTATGTGTAGGGTAACGCAGTAGAAAACTAAAAAAATTCGTCCTACGCACCAGCCCAGGACCACTATGAAGATGCATACAAGGTTTTGATCTGATCGTTACCAACTCGTAGAGTAGCGGAACTAGAGTTGGTGAAGATCGTCGGTGCAGATCTCTGCAGCTAGGATTTACAACCTCCCAACCGCGAGGATGTTCTCCCTCGTCTGACCCTCGGACAGCCCTTCGGGAGGCTGTTGGGCAGTCCCTCGGATGGTGTCACGGACAGCCCTTCGGGAGGACCCTCGACCAGCCCCTCGGGCAGAAGATCAAAACTACGACCTCTCTACGGGGTTGCACACATACGGTATCAGCTATCCGGTAGGGCTTCGCCGTCCAGAACTTGTTCCTACCGGAACCCAGACAGCCTTCTGGCTCTACGAAACTATTTCGTGTGAGGGAGAGAAGAAAGCCAGATTATGCATGGCATGTGTATGAGAGTTTTTGAGTGCGTTTGGAGAGCTTCTCTCCACCTCTATTTACAAGGAAGGAGGGGGTGGTGGTGGCTGAAATTTTCATCCCAAAAGGTGGGTGGCCCCCACATGGAAGTGACTCAAAAAAGCCACCCACCATGAGTAGGGAATGGCCCCACATGGGGGCTTTTCCTACCATGGCCGGCCACACCTTGGCCCCCTACATGAGGGGCCCCACCTCCCACCAAACAAGCCTCCTCCAAACAAGGATGCTCCCTCCCCAAAAAGCCACCAAACATGGCTTGCCCATGAATCATGGGATCTTGTCCCCTCACGCTGGGACAAGATGTTTTCGCGACCGTTTCTTCTGGAAAAAATCCAGAAGGTCCCAGAAAATTTCCGGCACCCTCTAAAATTATTCTAGGCACGTTCCGAAACATTTCTAGTATGGTGGTTTAATTCAGAAACATTTTTGTTTACTCTGAAACAATTCTGGTTTTCTATCCGAAACTTTTATGTCGTCACCGAAACTTTTTCAGTGACTTTCTCTCAGATTCCCTGTCTAGTATTCAGTAGATAGATGACCCTTAAGCATGTGACCCTATAGGTTCGGTGAAGTATAGACATGACCGGAACACTTTTCGATCAATGATCAATATCGGAACCATGGACATCCATATTGACCCCTATACCCACACGAATAAATATTTGAGTGAACCTGTAGTTGGCGTGTGTTGTTCCTGTTGCTTCGCGATATGTTACAAACACCCGAGGTGAGACTTATCGGCATCCCCGTGAATCAACAACTTGTCCACTATGCCAGTTACCTCGTTACCGATTTTGTTCTCTTTTCTCATTTCCGCATTCCAGCATCCTTATGATCAAATCACATTGTGTCTGGCCAGATGATGATGGATACCGTAACACCGAGAGGGCCCCAAGAACATCTCTCCATCGTCGGAGGAGCAAATCCCAATCTCGAGCTATCTAGTCCCTTGCCATACTTTTTCATGAACCCGTAAGCCGCCGTAATAGCCACCCTATTACGGATGATGTTTAACAAACCCCAAAGTTCATGAAGCAAGCATGAAGAAACTCGATACTCTCATGGTCTAAGGAATTATGCAAACATTAACTTTCTCTCTGTTAATTACCATTAACTTGTGACGAATGTATCTCATAGCATAACATCAATTTGGGTCGATTCAACACAAATGTTCTTCTAATATTGTGTCCTCAAAGTTGCCGGCATAGACATGCCCATGATCAGGAAAACATAATCATCATGCAACACTTGAGCTAGTCTTAGAGGTATGACTAGGAATACATTTTACCGTTTATTATTCCACACGTGGATATGAGTTTTCCTTTGAGCCTCGTGGTTATTGCAGACTCGAGAACCATAGCAGTTATAGCACGGAATATAAACATAATTACGAACATGGAGATAAATAATAACATTTATTATTGCCTCTAGGGCATATCTCCTACAGACTCCCACTTGCACTAGAGTCAATAATCTAGTCAATGCTAATGCACTTAACACCTATGGCATACCGGTGTAAAATATGCATCACTTGTGGTAGAGTCTTTGTCCAACGGATCTAACAACTTCAGGTCCATGTGTATCTTTGCATATCCTCGCGTTTTCACGCTTTCATAAAATTCATATTTGGTGTGGATTTGGCTTTGTATATATGTGAATCACTGGTCAAACCTTGATTCCTCTGACTGAGCTATGGAGCAACTATCTACAATAGTGGTCCATTGACCAAAGCCATTTTGGAACCATACATGAATAAACGATATGATTCAACATCTTCTTTGTCGCTTCTAAAGTGTCAACATACTTTAGCCTTCATTATAGAATTCGCCACAGTAACCTGTTTGGAACAATTCCAACTTACTGTGCCACCATATCGTGTATTACACAAAACCCTTAACATAAATCAAAAATCGCATGGAGCATTGATGAACACTGTATCGATGTAACTTCTTACAACGAACTCTTCATAATCTCCGCTTGCAAGAAAACATGTTATCAGTGCTACTTTAGTACTCAACGACATCTTTCACTGTTGTCCCATGATCAGCACTTTGATCACTTACTCGCAACTAATTTGGAGTACTGGACATTTCTGGTTGTTTTACATACCATGGAATAAATGATTAATCCAAACACAAATGTGTGTGGAATCTCAGTCATGTACTTTGCTCATCAGTGTTTTAGGACACCGAGTCTTGCAAAAACTCTTTCCATGTGACTTTGGTAAGAATCAGTCCTTTGCATTCTCAAGCTAAACTATTCTAGCATCTTGTCCATATGTATTTTGGCTTAGCCCTATTTGGCAATTCTATCTCCATAGATGATTATGCCTAATATCGAGGCTACCTAGCCCAAGCACTTCATCGAAAAACTATTTTTCAATGAAGTCCTAATTCGTGTCAAGAAATTTATATTATTTCCAATCAACAATGTGTCAAGCACACAAGGTTTTACAAATATTATTATGCTCCCACTTACTTTCTTGTAACCAAAAGCATCTTCGCTATCCTTTGATGAAATCAAACTCTTTTGACTATATCATCATACGAAGATTCCAACTCCATTATGCTTGCTTCTGTTCATTTCTGGATCTCTGAAGTTTGCACACTCACTAGCATTCTCTGGATCGACAAAATACTTTGGACTGTATCAGATACATATCCTTTGTTATATTTCCATCTCATGGAAATCCTTTTTGGCATCCATCTGTCATATCTCATAATTTAAATACATATTTAATTGCTAGTTTAACCCAAACCGACTTTAAGCATCGCTACGGTGAGACAATCTCATCGTAGTCAACTCCTTGAATTTGTTATTGCAACAAGTCGAGCTTTATGGATAAATCAATTTTATCCGCATCAATTTATAGTTCCATTAATCTTCGTTAGACTCTAAGTCTTCCGGAGCGTTTATCAAGATCTAATATTGAATCATTTATATGGATACTATCTCGGATTATATTGGCATTTAGACAATTCCGGAGTGAGGGCCCATCAACGCTTCCTTGTGTATCGTAGGTATACTATTGTCTAACAACAATATCTCGTTTGTGCATCTGAGAGGTTTGCACGAGTTTTTGCCTACGTGGTTCAGCTGCAAGTTCGATCGAAGTCCATACATCTCATGTATAGGCTTTCGTATCAGTCGTAGTAGGAAACTCTGAAATTACTTTCAAGGTTTCTTTCTTATGAACTGACGATGAAGATACTGTTATCTCGTCGAGTTGCACTGTCCTCCCACTCACCTTTTTGCAAGAAATATTTTCTTCAAAATTATACCGCTCTTTGTGGCAAACCTGTTGCCTCGGTATAGTGATGGAGAAATACCCAATAATTTGGGATAACCTACAAAGTAGCACTTGGCTGATTTTGAATAGGTTTGTAAATATTTTACACAAGCCCCATATTCCAAATGTTAAGAAAAGACACAACATGGTTGGGCATACCATATCATGGCATCATTTCAACAGATCTGATGGCGCCCTTTTCAGTGTAAAAATCGCAGTCTCTAAAACATTACTTTAAAAGGGATAATGGCAAATTGATTTATGTCATCTTTGATCTTACCATGTCATAAATGGTTTGATTACATCTTCACGGACATTCCACTCACAGTGGTGTTCCGGGAGGTGTAAGTTATGAAACTCTTTTCACAACTCATCAGACATTCGCTAAACTTGTAACTCAAATATTCCTTTTCGCAATCTAATTGCAGAAACATAATTTTCTTGTTATAATAATTTCTACTTCATTTTGAAATCCTTTTGAATGATTTCAAAAGATCTAGACTTATGTCTCATTAAGTAAATATCCATATATCTATTTGAGTCATTACTGAAGATAGACAAATCCACTGCTAGCAACAACATTTATCGGACTACACACATAAAAATGTATGATCACCAATAAGTTCGTTGCTCGGTCCTTACGGCTTGTGAACGGCATTTCAGTCACTTCACTTTTCGGACAAAAGTTGCAAGTGTCAGATGATTCATAATCAAAATGATTTCAAAATCCATCACAATGGAATTTCTCCATGCGGTTTTCTCCAATGTGACCAAACGAAGTGCCACACAAATGTGGTATTCTTTTAGTCTTGCGATATTTAGCGTCGGTGTTATGGATGTATTATATTATCATCAATATTCATAACATACATCCCACTCATAATGGAAGCATGGCCCTTATGTTATTCATAACACTGAACAACAATTGTTGTCTTATGAACAACCTTCTTGCAACATACTTTATGTAATGGGCTAGAGTGTACAAAACTCTAAAATTAATTTATAAAAATAAATGCAGACGTAATACGCTGATGTTCCCAACGTGTATCTAAACCTCATTACTGGCTACTCGTTTAGGCCGTAATAGTTCTTGCAAATCGAGTTGCAACAGAATGCAATCGAACGGGTATCCTTGTGATCAACTTTTAATCACAAGACCCTAGAATCAGTGATTAATAATTTAATCCTAATTCCCAAGAATTACATCTTTGACCAGCCTTCCATACATCTATAACTCGTATGACATTCATACATGAGCTGGACATTCCAGTCTTCTTTCTGTTTGCCTTTATACTTCTAACAGTTTTACTTTCAATATTTCTCCTACTCTCAGAAGAAGCACCCAACTTTAAGAGTGGCGTCAGCCCCAGACTTCCTAAGCGTCTAATGTTGGGAGACGTAGTAGTAAATCAAAAAAATTCCTACGTATTCACCAAGATCTATCTATGGAGAAACCAGCAACGAGTAAGGGGAGAGTGCATATTCATACCTTTGAAGATCGCTAAGCGGAAGCGTTACAAGAACGCGGTTGGTGGAGTCGTACTCACAGCGATTCAGATCGCGGTCGATTCCGATCTAAGCGCCGAACAACGGTGCCTCCGCGTTTAACACACGTGCAGCCCGGTGACGTCTCCTACGCCTTGATCCAGCAAGGAGGAAGGAGAGGTTGAGGGAGAGCTCCGACAGCATGACGGCGTGGTGGCGGTGGAGCTGCGTGGTACTCCGGCAGGGCTTCGCCAAGCACTACGGAGAACGAGGAGAGGGAGAGGTAGGGCTGCGCCGAGAGAGAGGGAAAACTCGTGTGTTGGCAGCCCCAAAACTCACCACTATATATAGGAGGAGGGGAGAGGAGGGGCTGCGCCCTAGGGTTCCCCTTAGGGGGCCGGCGGCAGCCCCAGATCCAATCTGGGCGGGGGCCAGAGGGAGGGAGAGAGGGTGCGCAGCCCTAGGTGGGCCTTAGGGCCCATCTGCTCTAGGGTTTGCCCCGCTCCACCCTTGTGCTGCGCCTTGGGCTGGGGTGGGAGGCGCACCAGCCCACCTAGGGGCTGGTTCCCTTCCACTTGTGGCCCATGCAGCCCTCTGGGGCCGGTGGCCCCTCCCGGTGGACCCCCGGAACCCTTCCGGTGGTCCCGGTACGTTACCGGTGACGCCCGAAACATTTCCGGTGACCAAAACCTCACTTCCTATATATGAATCTTTACCTCCGGACCATTCCGGAACTCCTCGTGACGTCCGGGATCTCATCCGGGACCCCAAACAACCTTCGATAACCACATACACTATTTCCCTATAACCCTAGCGTCATCGAACCTTAAGTGTGTAGACCCTACGGGTTCGGGAGGCACGTAGACATGACCGAGACACCTCTACGGTCAATAATCAACAGCGGGATATGGATACCCATGTTGGCTCCCACATGCTCCACGATGATCTCATCGGATGAACCACGATGTCGGGGATTCAATCAATCCCGTATACAATTCCCTTTGTCTACCGGTATGATACTTGCCCGAGATTCGATCGTCGGTATCCCTATACCTTGTTCAATCTCGTTACCGGCAAGTCTCTTTACTCGTTCCGTAACACATCATCCCGTGGCTAACTCCTTAGTCACATTGAGCTCATTATGATGATGTCTTACCGAGTGGGCCCAAAGATACCTCTCCGTCACACGGAGTGACAAATCCCAGTCTCGATTCGTGCCAACCCAACAGACACTTTCGGAGATACCCGTAGTGTACCTTTATAGCCACCCAGTTACGTTGTGACGTTTGGCACACCCAAAGTATTCCTACGGTATCCGGGAGTTGCACAATCTCATGGTCTAAGGAAACGATACTTGACATTGGAAAAGCTCTAGCAGACGAACTACACGATCTTGTGCTATGCTTAGGATTGGGTCTTGTCCATCACATCATTCTCCTAATGATGTGATCCCGTTATCAATGACATCCAATGTCCATGGTCATGAAACCGTGACCATCTATTGATCAACGAGCTAGTCAAATAGAGGCTCACTAGGGACATGTTGTGGTCTATGTATTCACACATGCATTACGGTTTCCGGTTAACACAATTATAGCATGAACAATAGACAATTATCATGAACAAGGAAATACAATAATAACCATTTTATTATTGCCTCTAGGGCATATTTCCAACAGTCTCCCACTTGCACTAGAGTCAATAATCTAGTTACATTGTGATGAATCGAACACCCATAGCATTCTGGTGTTGATCATGTTTTGCTCGTGAGACAGGTTTAGTCAACGGATCTGCGACATTCAGATCCGTATGTACTTTACAAATATCTATATCTCCCTCCTGAATGTAATCACGGATGGAGTTAAAGCGGCGCTTGATGTGTCTTGTCTTCTTGTGAAACCTGGGCTCCTTGGCAAGGGCAATAGCTCCAGTGTTGTCAGAGAATAGAGTCATCGGGCCCGACGCATTGGGAATTACTCCTAGGTCAGTGATGAACTCCTTCATCCAGACTCCTTCCTTTGCTGCTTCCGAAGCAGCTACATACTCCGCTTCACATGTAGATGCCGCCACGACACTTTGCTTGCTGCTGCACCAGCTGACTGCCCCTCCGTTCAAAATATACACGTATCCGGTTTGTGACTTGGAGTCGTCCGGATCTGTGTCAAAGCTAGCATCGACGTAACCCTTTACGACGAGCTCTTCGGCACCTCCATATACGAGAAACATGTCCTTTGTCCTTTTCAGGTACTTCAGGATATTCTTGACCGCTGTCTAGTGTTCCGCTCCGGGATCACTTTGGTACCTCCCTACCAAACTTATGGCAAGGTTCACATCAGGTCTGGTACACAGCATGGCATACATAATAGAGCCTATGGCTGAAGCATAGGGGATGACACTCATCTCTTCTCTATCCTTTGCCGTGGTCGGGCATTGAGTCGTACTCAATCTCACACCCTGTAACACAGGCAAGAACCCCTTCTTGGACTGATCCATATTGAACTTCTTCAATATCTTTTCAAGGTATGTGCTTTGTGAAAGACCTATGAGGCGTTTTGATCTATCTCCATAGATCTTAATACCTAATATGTAAGCAGCTTCTCCAAGGTCCTTCATTGAAAAACATTTATTCAAGTAGGCCTTTACACTTTCCAAAAGTTCTATATCATTTCCCATCAACAATATGTCATCCACATATAATATGAGAAATGCTACAAAGCTCCCACTCACTTTCTTGTAAATACAGGGTTCTCCATAAACCTGCATAAACCCAAACGCTTTAATTACCTCATTAAAGCGAATGTTCCAACTCCGAGATGCTTGCACCAGCCCATAGATGGAGCGTTGGAGCTTGCATACTTTGTTAGCATCTTTAGGATCGACAAAACCTTCCGGCTGCATCATATACAGTTCTTCCTTAAGGAAGCCATTAAGGAATGCCGTTTTGACGTCCATTTGCCAGATCTCATAATCATAAAATGCGGCAATTGCTAACATGATTCGGACAGACTTCAGCATCGCTACGGGTGAGAAAGTCTCATCATAGTCAACTCCTTGAACTTGTCGATAACCCTTAGCGACAAGCCGAGCCTTATAGACGGTCACATTACCATCCGCGTCAGTCTTCTTCTTAAAGATCCATTTATTTTCAATGGCTCGCTTATCATCAGGCAAGTCCACCAAAGTCCACACTTTGTTCTCATACATGGATCCTATCTCGGATTTCATGGCTTCAAGCCATTTGTTGGAATCCGGGCCCACCATCGCTTCTTCATAGTTCGAAGGTTCACCGTTGTCCAACAACATGATCTCCAGGACAGGGTTGTCGTACCACTCTGGTGCGGAACGTGTCCTAGTGGACCTTCGATGTTCAATAGTAACTTGATCTGAAGTTTCATGATCATCCTCATTAACTTCCTCTCCAGCCGGTGTAGGCTCCACAGAAACAACTTCCTGTGCTGCGCTACCCTCCGGTTCGAGTGGAGGTACAATTACCTCATCAAGTTCTATTTTCCTCCCACTTACTTCTTTCGAGAGAAACTCTTTCTCAAGAAAGGATCCATTCTTGGCAACAAAGACTTTGCCTTCGGATCTGAGGTAGAAGGTATACCCAATAGTCTCTTTGGGATATCCTATGAAGACGCACTTTTCCGCTTTGGGTTTGAGCTTCTCAGGTTGAAGTTTCTTCACATATGCTTCGCATCCCCAAACTTTTAGAAACGATAGCTTAGGTTTCTTCCCAAACCATAATTCATACGGTGTCGTCTCAACGGATTTAGACGGTGCCCTATTTAAAGTGAATGCGGCAGTCTCTAATGCATATCCCCAAAATGATAGCGGTAAGTCGGTAATAGACATCATAGATCGCACCATATCCAATAGAGTGCGATTACGATGTTCAGACACACCATTTCGCTGAGGTGTGCCAGGCGGCGTGAGTTGTGAAACAATTCCACATTTCCTTAGGTGCGTGCCAAACTCGTGACTTAAATATTCTCCGCCACGATCAGATCGTAGGCACTTTATTTTCCTGTCACGTTGATTCTCTACCTCACTCTGAAATTCCTTGAACCTTTCAAAGGTTTCAGACTTGTGTTTCATTAAGTAGACATATCCATATCTGCTCAAGTCATCAGTGAGGGTGAGAACATAACGGTAGCCACCGCGAGCCTCGACGCTCATTGGACCGCATACATCGGTATGTATTATCTCCAACAAGTCAGTTGCTCGCTCCATTGTTCCAGAAAACGGAGTCTTGGTCATCTTGCCCATGAGGCATGGTTCGCATGTGTCAAATGATTCGAAATGAAGAGACTCCAAAAGTCCATCAGCATGGAGCTTCTTCATGCGTTTGACACCAATATGACCAAGGCGGCAGTGCCACATGTAAGTGGGACTATCGTTATCAACCTTACACTTTTTGGTACTCACACTATGGACATGTGTAACATCACGTTCGAGATTCATCAAAAATAAACCATTGACCAGCGGGGCATGACCATAAAACATTTCTCTCATATAAATAGAACAACCATTATTCTCATATTTAAATGAGTAGCCATCTCGCATCAAACGAGATCCAGATACAATGTTCATGCTCAAAGCTGGTACTGAATAACAATTATTGAGGTTTAAAACTAATCCCGAAGGTAGATGTAGAGGTAGCGTGCCGACGGCAATCACATCGACTTTGGAACCATTCCCGACGCGCATCGTCGCCTCATCCTTTGCCAGTCTCCGCTTATTCCGTAGCTCCTGCTTGGAGTTACAAATGTGAGCAACTGCACCCGTATCAAATACCCAGGAGCTAATACGAGCGTTGGTTAGGTACACATCAATAACAAGTATATCACATATACCTTTAACGTTGCCGGCCTTCTTATCCGCTAAGTACTTGGGGCAGTTCCGCTTCCAGTGACCGGTACCCTTGCAATAAAAGCACTCAGTCTCAGGCTTGGGTCCATTCTTGTTCTTCTTCCCGGCAACCTGCTTACCGGGCGCGGCAACAGCTTTGCCGACCTTCTTGAAGTTCTTCTTACCCTTGCCTTTCTTGAAACTAGTGGTCTTATTCACCACCAATACTTGATCCTCCTTTTTGATCTCGACCTCCGCTGATTTCAGCATCGAGTACAACTCAGGAATGGACTTCTCCATACCCTGCATGTTGTAGTTCATCACAAAGCTCTTGTAGATAGGTGGAAGCGACTGGAGGATTCTGTCAATGACCGAGACATCCGGGAGATTAACTCCCAGCTGAGTCAAGCGGTTGTGCAACCCAGACATTTTGAGTATGTGCTCACTGACAGTACTATTCTCCTCCATCTTACAGCTGAAGAACTTGTCGGAGACGTCATATCTCTCGACCCGGGCATGAGCTTGGAAAACCAGTTTCAGCTCTTGGAACATCTCATATGCTCCGTGTTGCTCAAAACGCTTTTGGAGCCCCGGTTCTAAACTGTAAAGCATGCCGCACTGAACAAGGGAGTAATCATCGCAGCGTGACTGCCAAGCGTTCGTAACGTCTTGGTCCACTGGGAAAATGGGTGGGTCACCTAGCGGTGCATCGAGGACATACAATCTCTTGGAAGCTATGAGGATGATCCTCAAGCTATGGACCCAGTCCGCATAGTTGCTTCCATCATCTTTCAGCTTGGTTTTCTCTAGGAACGCGTTGAAGTTGAGGGTGACATTAGCGTTGGCCATTGGATCTACAATATAGATTGTAAAGACATTTTTAGACTAAGTTCATGATAATTAAGTTCACATAATCAAATTATTTAATGAACTCCCACTTAGATAGACATCTCTCTAGTCATCCAAGTGATACATGATCCATGTCAACTAGCCCGTGTCCGATCATCACGTGAGACGGACTAGTCATCCATGGTGAACATCTCTATGTTGATCGCATCTACTATACGACTCATGTTCGACCTTTCGGTCTTCCGTGTTCCGAGGCCATGTCTGTACATGCTAGGCTCGTCAAGTCAACCTAAGTGTTTCGCGTGTGTAAATATGGCTTACACCCGTTGTATGCGAACGATGGAACCTATCACACCCGATCATCACGTGGTGCTTCGGAACAACGATCCTTAGCAACGGTGCACAGTTAGGGTGAACACCTTTCTTGAAATTTTATTGAGAGATCATCTTATTTACTACCGTCGTTCTAAGCAAATAAGATGTAAACATGATAAACATCACATGCAATCAATATAGTGACATGATATGGCCAATATCATCTTGCTCCTTTGATCTCCATCTTCGGGGCACCATGATCATCACTGTCACCGGCACGACACCATGATCTCCATCATCATGATCTCCATCATTGTGTCTTCATGAAGTCGTCTCGCCAACTATTACTTCTACTACTATGGCTAACGTTTAGCAATAAAGTAAAGTAATTACATGGCGTTTATGATTGACACGCAGGTCATACAATAAAATAAGACAACTCCTATGGCTCCTGCCGGTTGTCATATTCATCGACATGCAAGTCGTGAATCCTATTACAAGAACATGATCAATCTCATACATCACAATGCATCACATCACATCCTTTTGGCCATATCACATCACAAGGCATATGCTGCAAAAACAAGTTAGACGTCCTCTAATTTGTAGTTGCAAGTTTTTACGTGGCTGCTATAGGTTTCTAGCAAGAACGTTTCTTACCTACGCCAAAACCACAACGTGATATGCCAATTGCTATTTACCCTTCATAAGGACCCTTTTCATCGAATCCAATCCGACTAAGGTGGGAGAGACAGACACCCGCTAGCCACCTTATGCAAGAAGTGCATGTCAGGCGGTGGAACCGGTCTCACGTAAGCGTACGTGTAAAGTTGGTCCGGGCCGCTTCATCCCACAATACCGTCGAATCAAGATAAGACTAGTAACGGCAAGCAAATTAACAAGATCGACGCCCACAACAACTTGTGTTCTAGTCGTGCATCGATTCTACGCATAGACCTAGCTCTGATACCACTGTTGGGAGACGTAGTAGTAAATCAAAAAATTTCTTACGTGTTCACCAAGATCTATCTATGGAGAAACCAGCAACGAGTAAGGGGAGAGTGCATCTTCATACCTTTGAAGATCGCTAAGCAGAAGCGTTACAAGAACGCGGTTGGTGGAGTCGTACTCGCAGCGATTCAGATCGCGGTCGATTCCGATCTAAGCGCCGAACAACGGCGCCTCCGCGTTCAACACACGTGCAGCCCGGTGACGTCTCCTACGCCTTGATCCAGCAAGGAGGAAGGAGAGGTTGAGGGAGAGCTCCGGCAGCACGACGGCGTGGTGGCGGTGGAGCTGCGTGGTACTCCGGCAGGGCTTCGCCAAGCACTACGGAGAACGAGGAGAGGGAGAGGTAGGGCTGCGCCGAGAGAGAGGGAAAACTCGTGTGTTGGCAGCCCCAAAACTCACCACTATATATAGGAGGAGGGGAGGGGAGGGGCTGCGCCCTAGGGTTCCCCTTAGGGGGCCGGCGGCAGCCCCAGATCCAATCTGGGCGGCGGCCAGAGGGAGGGAGAGAGGGTGCGCAGCCCTAGGTGGGCCTTAGGGCCCATCTGCTCTAGGGTTTGCACCCCTCCACCCTTGTGCTGCGCCTTGGGCTGGGGTGGGAGGCGCACCAGCCCACCTAGGGGCTGGTTCCCTTCCACTTGTGGCCCATGCAGCCCTCTGGGGCCGGTGGCCCCTCCGGTGGACCCCCGGAACCCTTCCGGTGGTCCCGGTACGTTACCGGTGACGCCCGAAACATTTCCGGTGACCAAAACCTCACTTCCTATATATGAATCTTTACCTCCGGACCATTCCGGAACTCCTCGTGATGTCCGGGATCTCATACGGGACTCCGAACAACCTTCGATAACCACGTACACTATTTCCCTATAACCCTAGCATCATCGAACCTTAAGTGTGTAGACCCTACGGGTTCGGGAGGCACGTAGACATGACCGAGACACCTCTCCGGTCAATAACCAACAGCGGGATCTGGATACCCATGTTGGCTCCCACATGCTCCACGATGATCTCATCGGATGAACCACGATGTCGGGGATTCAATCAATCCCGTATACAATTCCCTTTGTCTACCGGTATGATACTTGCCCGAGATTCGATCGTCGGTATCCCTATACCTTGTTCAATCTCGTTACCGGCAAGTCTCTTTACTCGTTCCGTAACACATCATCCCGTGGCTAACTCCTTAGTCACATTGAGCTCATTATGATGATGTCTTACCGAGTGGGCCCAGAGATACCTCTCCGTCACACGGAGTGACAAATCCCAGTCTCGATTTGTGCCAACCCAACAGACACTTTCGGAGATACCCGTAGTGTACCTTTATAGCCACCCAGTTACGTTGTGACGTTTGGCACACCCAAAGTATTCCTACGGTATCCGGGAGTTGCACAATCTCATGATCTAAGGAAACGATACTTGACATTGGAAAAGCTCTAGCAGACGAACTACACGATCTTGTGCTATGCTTAGGATTGGGTCTTGTCCATCACATCATTCTCCTAATGATGTGATCCCGTTATCAACGACATCCAATGTCCATGGTCATGAAACCGTGACCATCTATTCATCAACGAGCTAGTCAACTAGAGGCTCACTAGGGACATGTTGTGGTCTATGTATTCACACATGCATTACGGTTTCCGATTAACACAATTATAGCATGAACAATAGACAATTATCATGAACAAGGAAATACAATAATAAACATTTTATTATTGCCTCTAGGGCATATTTCCAACATCTAAGTCTTACTAACACCCTTAGGACTTTTCCTTTCTCTTTAAGTTGTTGTTTTATTCACCTTCATCACATCACAGGCGTTCTTCTGGATCCCTCTCTTATCAGTCTAATGCACAGTAAACACTTTTACTAATACTTTGCAAACAAACATTTCTTTGGATATCTCATACCTGCTAGCCTTTGTTTGTATCTGAAACTAATTTTCAGTTCCATGAATATCTCATAACTATCCCAAACTTTTGAAGTTCGGGTCTCATGGAAGCAATCATATTGCACTTGACCATAGCGGAATTCTAGCTTTTCGATCGAAGGACGAGAGTCACATCATCCATAGCATTAGCGGGAGAATACCGAAAGCATGTGATAGGACAAAGTCCTTCTCAGCACTCTTGAGGACAATCCTCACATTACGTTACGAATCGTAAAGTTTTAACCAGATAAATAACCCCTATTCAATTTTAATAGGGAAGGTGGAAACGCAAGCCAATATTCTACAACTCTTATGCAGATTTCACTTAGACAATGTTCATAATTAATTTCACTAAGAATTAAATAAATTAATTCGAAAGTGCGCTCCCACTGAAATCAATATCTCTCATAATTGATAGTGAGTGATTTAAGACCCGTATTTCAATTCAGCGGCATTGATGGAAACATCACTGATGACGGGAATTTCAATTAGTAAGCCAACTTGCCGATCACATCTCTATGTGACTCTTGTTCATCTTTCGATGGGCGTGTTCCGAGCTCATGACGATCATGCCTGAACGTCCAAGACAACCAAGTGATCTCGCTGTGAGGTCCCACCGTCACCTGCCTTACACCTCTCTAATCGTTCGTACTCATGGTAACATGACGCACCCCGAAAAGATACGTGTTCTAGACGGTGCTACACTTAGGAGAACACTAACTACTTGATATTTTAAGTGAGAGATCACCCTAATAAAAGTGACTACTGCGCAATCACGGGGGTGCATTAAAAGGGATAAACATCTCAGGCAATTCATAAAAGCATGATATGGTATAGCCCTTTCTGACGGAGAATTCTTTATTTTCTTCGTCTTTGGCATTTGCGTCGGTGTCCACCTTCGCAAAGTTTGCCACTGCCTTGTCAATGCACCAGATAATATTGCTATCTCTATAGCTAATAAAATTAGTGCATTACATAAGGTTGACACGCAGGTCATTAAAGTGATAATCATATGGCTCCAGCCATCATGCCGAATCATGACACGCAGGTCATGTTAATCAATTTACATCATATAGTCATCTCATACATAATCAAATTAAATATGACAAAGACTATACCACATCTCATACACATGCATCTTGCAAAACCAAATCAGACGCCTGTAATCAGTTCATGCAAAAAATTATTTTACGTGGCTTCTAAGGTTTTGATTTAAACCGCAGCTACCAACGTTTATCATCAAGTATGATTATTCAAGTCACTAGATTAACTTTGCAGGGCGTATGAAACATGAAATAAAAAATCTCGAGCCCCATATTGAACTTCGTCATACGCAAGAACCCTGTGTAGATCATATCTGCATTGCCCTTTAGTCTGCAAAACATCCATCTTTCTTTACCTATGGTAGAACCCAAAGAACTGTTAGCACTTCGTTGATCTGTTAACCAGCATACTCAGGAGCAGCATGGAAGGATCGCGGATTGCCAGAACTTTGTAAGATTCCACCATGCCGTCAAGTTCAGGACTACGCAAATTCAAGGGAAGCAATAAGACCATTGGGTAATAGATTTCATCTACTACCCACACAAATAATTTTCAGCAATAGAACTCATCTACTACAAAATTATATTATGCAACACCCATACATCTCATGTATTCTAGATCATAACCTGCATCTACGCATAGCACGGCTCTTGATGCCACTGTAGTGTAACGCAACAGAAAACAAAAAAATTCCGTCCTACGCACCAACCCAGTACCACTATGAAGATGCATACAAGGTTTTGATCTGATCGTTACCAACTCGTAGCGCGGTGGAAGTAGAGTTGGTGAAGATCTTCGGTGCAGATCCCTGCAGCTAGGATTTACAACCTCCCAACCGCGAGGATGTTCTCCCTCGTCTGACCCTCGGACGGTCCCTCGGACAGCCCTTCGGGAGACTGTCGGACAGTCCCTCGGACGGTGTCACGGACAGTCCTTCGGGAGGACCCTCGAACAGCCCCTCGGGCAGAAGATCAAAACTATGACCTCTCTATGGGGTTGCACACATACGGTATCAGCTATCTGGCAGGGCTTCGCTGTTCAGAACTTGTTCCTACCGGAACCCAGACAGCCTTTTGGCTCTACGAAACTATTTTGTGTGAGGGAGAGAAGAAAGCCAGATTATGCATGGCATGTGTATGAGAGTTTTTTAGTGAGTTTGGAGAGCTCCTCTCAACCTCTATTTATAGGGAAGGAAGAGGTGGTGGTGGCTAAAATTTTCATCCCAAAAGGTGGGTGGCCCCCACATGGAAGTGACTCAAAAAAGCCACCCACCATGGGTAGGGAAACGCCCCACATGGGGGCTTTTCCTACCATGGCCGGCCACCCCTTGGCCCCCTACATTGGGGGCCCCACCTCCCACCAAACAAGCCTACTCCAAACAAGGATGCTCCCTCCACAAAAAGCCACCAAACATGGGCTGCCCACGAATCGTGGGATCTTGTCCCCTCACGCTGGGACAAGATGTTTCCCGCGGCCGTTTCTTCTGAAAAAATTCTAGAAGGCCCCAGAATATTTTCTGCACCCTCTAAAATTATTCCGGACATGTTCCGAAACATTTCCAGTATGGTGGTTTAATTCATAAAAAAAATCGTTTACTCAGAAACAATTCTGGTTTTCTCTCCGAAACTTTTCCGTCGCCTCCGAAACTTTTCAGGTGACTTTCTCTCAGACTCCCTGTCTAGTATTCAGCAGATAGATGACCCTTAAGTGTGTGACCATGTAGGTTTGGTGAAGTATAGACATGACCGGAACACTTTCCGATCAATGATCAATAGTGGAACTGTGGACATCCATATTGACCCCTATACCCACACGAATAAATATTCGAGCGAACCTGTAGTTGCCGTGTGCTAATCCTGTTGCTTCGCGATATGTTACAAACAGGTGAGACTTATCGGCATCCCCGTGAATCAACAACTTGTCCACTATGCCAGTTACCTCGTTACCAGTTTTGTTCTCTTTTCTCGTTTCCATGTGCCGGGATCCTTGTGATCAAATCACATTGCGTCTGGATAGACGATGATGGATACCGTAACACTTAGAGGGCCCCAAGAATATCTCTCCATCGTTAGAGGAGCAAATGCCAATCTTCAGCTATCTAGTCACTTGTCGTACTTTTCCATGAACCCGTAAGCCGCCGTAATAGCCACCCTGTTACGGATGACGTTTAACAAACCCCAAAGTTCATGAAGCAAGCATGAAGAAACTTGATACTCTCATGGTCTAAGGAATTATGCAAACGTTAACTTTCTCTGTGTTATTTACCATTAACTTGTGACGAATGTATCTCATAGCATAACATCAATTTGGGTCAATTCAACACAAGTGTTCTTCTAACATTGTGTCCTCAAAGTTGTTGGCATAGACATGCCTATGATCAGGAAAACATAATCATCATGCAACACTTGAGCTAGTCTTAGAGGCATGACTAGGAATACATTTTGCCATTTATTATTCCACATGTGCACATGAGTTTTCCTCCGAGCCTCGTGGTTATTGCATTCTCGAGAACTATAGCAGTTATAGCACAGAATATAAACATAATTACGAACATGGAGATAAATAATAAAATTTATTATTGCCTCTAGGGCATATCTACTGCAGTATGCACCCTAGAGAAAAGACCCATCATATCTAGCCCCACAACTCTTCTACATCCTGATAGAAACCCTTTCTTACATCCATCTAGAAATTACTGAATCTGACAAAAAAAGTGTCAATTTTTTTTCAGAAACCCTACTCAAATGAAGGCCTAAATCGATCAAGAGTCACATTACTGCTAATTTTCGCACCACATCACCATGGTTTTGCCCACATAATCTTCCCAAATCGGAAGAGTTCAAACATTACAAACAAAAAAAACCCAAACCCCTCTGTCCGCTGCCACAAACCCCAGCCCCATCAGCCCTTATACTCACAACCATCAATAATTTACCCCATCCCTTAACATAATCAGTCACAAGGACGCTAGAACTAACCTGATAGTCATCGCGTCACACTCCAGTCAAGAGGCAATCATCCCGTAGCCCCGCCACCGCGTCATCCTCAAGGTGGAAGCGGGGAAGATGAAGGCAGGGGCTAGTGCCGATGGGGTCGATGGGGTCGAGGGGGGCCTGCACGTCGTCGTGTGTTACTCTGATCAAGTGCCGATCATCCAGTCGCCCGCCGTTGCTTCGTCCTCAGGCGGAAGCGGAGAAGACGAAAGGAAGGGCTTGCGTCGATGGGGTCGAGGGGGTAGTTTACGCCGCACCTGATCACTAATGTGCAAGCAAATTGTTTTTTTCTTAACCGACCAGCGCCACGTATGCAAAACCGGATGCAAAAAAAGCCCAAATCGTGGCTGGGGTGATTTGCCTGGTTTGGGAGAGCTCGGGGGGTAAATTAACCGGTTTTGGATATCAGGGGGTAAATTAGTCCATTTGTGAAACCTCAGGGGGTTATGTCGACTTCTTTCAGCCTTTGGCCCACCGTAATCATCGACCCAAAGTCAGTACGGGCCGTCCCTGCCAGGTCCTTTCGGGAAGAGGGGATGCCCTCATCGTCGCCATGGTAGGACAGCCCAAGACCCTGAAAAGCAAGGAGAAAATTTAAAACTGAGGAGAGATCCGAAGAGTAGACAAAAGAGAGCGCACCTCCTCGAAACCGCCGCGCCATAGGGCAAACCATGGGGATCGCCGTACAACCAAAAGTCAGAGAAGCCCGCGTGGGAGGGGGGGCGGCGAAGAACAAACCTTCTTCTCCCCAAGTGGGCCACGATAGGACTCCTATAGTGTGACACCCCCGATCATAATCGTGCACTAATCATACACGCAGCATGCACGATCACGAACGGTGACTTCATTGTAGTATCACAACACAACTCTACAACACAAATTAAACATAAATCTTTATATTCCAAACCGGAGTCACGAGGACCCATCAATACATCATAGCAGAAAGCAAATTAGGTCTGTGTACAGACAAGTTTAACAAGTTACAGCAAGGGAAGAGAAAGGAGCAGTAGTATAATAATACAAGATTCTTGCAGCAAGAGAGGACAAAAGCGTACATGAATATAATAACAGCAACCAATACAGTACCCTAAGATCCTTCCTCGACTCCCTGCGAGAAAGCGATCCGCGGGCATTCCAACTATTATCTTGGGGTGTTTTATTAAGTGTCCGGTTTAAGTTATAGAAGTTCGAGATACAAGTCCAAGTCGTCCGTTACCGTGGACGCGGCTATTCGAATAGTTTTGTCTTCCACCCCACCACATCTAACCCCTCCGACCATCTCACTCTTTGTTGGTACGAGTCCATTCGCCGCGCCATTCTCTTTGTGAAGCGGGAGCCTGTGTATGCGTCACCCGACAACGAGTCAACGACGCCGCAGTCCTAAGCTCCACCTGCTGATCATGGGCATCATCGTCTGCATCTTAGTTGTCGTTGAGGTCACGGTCATGACCTTTCGCACCTTGGCCGTCGACGAGGAGCACAAAGACTTGGTGTGCAAAATGTATCAGGGAGGAAGAAACATATGCTGTGAGATATGTGTTGCCACACGATGCGTCAATGCTGTAATAACCGGTTCTTTGTAAAATTGTTTTTCGAAAATTGCAATGTGATAAATTTGAGTTTGGTTAATCTCAGCGTTAGGATACGTTTTTATCAAATTACTTTCGAAAAAAATAGACGATTGGCCTCTCCGGCTGCTCCCCACGCGACAGATCCCCAGCACTCGCCACCGCCGCCACGGCGGCGGCGGCAGCGGCGTAGGTTGTTTTGCGCTGTCGGCCATACGTGGCGGGAGAGGAGTGTCGGTGTGAAAACCGGCGGATCTCGGGTAGGGGGTCCCGAACTATGATGCTTGGATCGATGGTAACAGGAGGCGAAGGGGACAAGGTTTTACCCAGGTTCGGGCCCTATTATGGAGGTAATACCCTACGTCCTGCTTGATTATATTGATTGTATAGAGATTACAGAGTGATCTACCACGAGATCGTATGACTAAAACCCTAGATGAGTTCTCCTTTTGATGATCTAAAACCCTCCGGCGTATATAGACGCCGGGGTGCCTAGGGTTTACACATGGTCGGTTACACGTCGAGGGGATAAACATGCCTATTCTACTTTAAACGTGGAGCACACGCCTTCCTTCTAGAAACTTCCCTTCTGGAGTCCGGTCCTTTGAGCGATCCAGTGTCCGGCGAACGGCCCATATAATCCGGCCCATATTAGATAGGCCGGCTTCCCGAGGACCCCCTAGTCCAGGACTCCCTCAGTAGCCCCCGAACTAGCCTCCAACGCCAAGGGTCCAAGCTCCAGCTGCTTCAAATGATCAGAGTCTTCGGCTTGCGAGGCGAGTTCCTTTCTCCGGATAGTAATCGGCAGTTCCTTTAGTCCGGCTTCCATCGACGCGTAATTTTCCCGATCATAGATCATCCGAACACCATGTGTAACCCGGCCGATAAGGCGAAATGCCAGGGGGCCAATAGCGCTCTTCTGACAACCTTTCAGACGAAAGACCGCGGCTCATCATGACCGCTGAGCCAGTCGTACTGGTTCATTTAGCGGCTCGAGGCCGTATTTATCGGCACGATCCATCAATACACAGATTGTGCCCCGTTCCATACGGGGCATGCTTAATCATGCGCGTGTAACGCCGCGCACGCCTCGGGAAGTGGAGAGATTCACGTCGTGATGGAGGGAGGCTAACCGGTAACGGTCCTTAATAAAAAGGGAAAAACCCCAAGGCTTATCCACATTCTTCCCCTCGTATCCTTGCCTCCCTAGACTCCCGAGCTCACCGAGCCCAGATCTAGGTTTCACATTCTTCTCCTTCCGAGGTTAGCCATGGCCAGTGGCAAGTGGGAGGTTTCCACAGTCACAGACAAGGATATTCGGGAGCTCAAGAGCGCCGGATACATCCCCGCCAACGTCTTCCACCGCGCCGCTGAGGAGGGTCAGGCGATTCCCACCCCTAAACAAGGGGAAAGGGTGGTTTTCGTCCCCCATTTCATCCGGGGATTAAGTTTCCCACTTCACCCCTTTGTGAGGGGTCTGATGTTCTTCTACGGGCTCGATTTCCACGACCTTCCGCCGAACTCCTTCATGCACATATCTGCATTCATCACCGTCTGTGAGGCCTTTCTGCGGGTGGAGCCGCACTTCGGACTATGGCTTAAGACCTTCAATATTAAGCCGAAGTGTGTCGCCGGCGCGCACGCGGACTGCGGCGGGGCAGTCATCGGCAAACTCCCACGCGCAGTGTGGCCATCTGGCACCTTCATCAACACCATCAAGACCTTCCAGAAGGAGTGGTTCTATATCACTGAGCCACAGGAGAAAGAGGGCGGAACTGTTCCTGCCGAATGCGGAACTGTTCCTGCCGAATTCAGGTCCGCCCCCCCAACCAGATTGACCTCGTGGGTCCGAAAGGGCCTGGATTGGGGGTCGGCTACCGAAGTAGAGGACCTGCAGAGGCGCGTCGCCTCCCTAATCAGGGAAGGCGTTGGCCTGACCAATATGGTCCAGGTAATGCTTCGGCGACATGTCCTGCCCTGTCAGCACCGGAGTTCTCCTATGTGGGATTACCGGACCGGCGACGACCCTACAGTTCGTCGGCTCTTCCGCACCACGCGGGAGAAACTATGGAAGGTGTTGTTCCAGGCGCAGAAGGACTGGCCGGACGAGGAGGAAGACCAGGGCTTGAATGCTGCCAAGCCTCCTTCCAAGGTATGTTTAGATAGATCGGCTTCCATAGGTCACCTAAGGATTGTCCGATCACTTCTGCAGGAATGGCTGAAAAAAGCCAAGGACTTCAAGAGTCCAGCTCCACAGCCCGAGGATCCCCGGTCCCCGCTGCTGTTGGAGATGCTCATCGTGGCGCCTTACAAGGCGCCAGAGAAGAAAGAAAAGAAGAAGAAAATAGGCCGAGCTGGCCTGTGCACCAAGGACCAGCTAGAGGCTGAGTCCGAAGAGACCCACGCCTCCTCGAATCAAGAGGAGGAAGAGGAGGAGGAGCACGAGGTCGAGGGGGGAGGCGATTCCCCCTTTACAAGAAAGAGGGCGACGTCACCGGACGCCTTGGAGGATGAACTTCCTCCAGCCCAGAAGAAAGCTCGTCGGTCACAGGTGATCCTGTCCGACGATAGTTTGGCCTCGGACACTGAGTCCGAGGGGTTCGAGAGGGTTCCGCGAAGGACCCTCAGGGTCAAGCCCCCACCTCAAAGGTATAGATCCGAAGACCTTACAAGTACCAAGTTTCGTTAATATATTTAACACGCGGGCGTCAATTTGCTTGCAGCCCGCCCCGCATCCTTCCCACCGACCAAAGCTCGGACGGGGAGACCCCGCCCGCCGATCTAGCGGAGAGCGGAAACGCGTCGCACCCTTCCCCTCCAAATGCCAATGAGGAAGGCATGGAGGTGTCATCCCAACCGGCTCCCCTGGAGCCGAATACTGGTGGCGGGGGCGACGAGATAATGGCCAAGGTTAATACCTCGGCCACCGAAGACCCGGGGGAGAAAATCCTCCCGGATACCGAGGAGACTGGTCAGGGAACTGTCCAGTCACCTCCACAATTGTCTCCGGAGCACACTATGGGTCCGGAGACACAGCTGCAATCCCCGACTGGGGATCGGGCTAACGAACCCCACCGGTGCCTCCGACCACTGAGTTGCCGGCCATGGGGGAGGCTCTATCTAGCCCCTCCATCTCCGAGGAGCACCGCACCCTTATGGGTACGGTGCTGCAGAGCATTCGGTGCGTGGATACCGGACTGAAAGCGGCCTTCAACGGCCTCTTAACGGGTTTTCAGGTAAACAATGTAATGCCCTGGTTTTTTTTGTAAGTCATTGATATGTTTAAGCAGTTGTTTATATACATAGCAGCCCCCGAGCCCTAGGTGAGTTTGAAAAACTTACCTGGGGGTCAAGACAAAAAATCCTTATCCGAACTATACATTTGCTCAGATTGTTCGGTCATTCTGTTAAGGAGACCAGGCATAGGATTATGATAATTCGGAGGTCTGTGAACTCATGTAATATGAGACTTTCGCATTTTTTGTAGGCATCGGCGGCGTCCGATAACGCCGCTGAAATAGAGGAGCTGAATCGTAAGCTTAAGAGCTCCGATGACGAGCTTAACGCTTTAAACCGAAGATTCGACGAGGCTCAAGGTAAGCGGAGTGAAGTATCTAAACTTCATGTTTCCGTTCTATCGACACGGATGCTTAATATAAGTCAATGCTTACGCAGCCTCGGCGAAAGAGATGGAGAAGCTCAAGGCCGAACTCAAGAAGGCAAAGCAGGAAACTGCTGGTGAAAAGGCGGCGGCCCAAGAGGCCGTAGCCGCACTATCTGCCTTGAGGGCAACCAGCGACAAGCACCAGGCTCGAGTGGAGGAAGTCCAACAGGAGCTTAAGGACGCCAGCAAGAAGTGCGAGGCCCCGGAGCTGAAATCAAAGGAGCAGGCTGCCGAACTATCCACCCTAAAAACCGATCTTCAAAAGGAGCGGGTGGATAGGCGGACTTTTGAAGAGGAAATCAACCAGGCCCAGGCTATACTGAGTGGTAAGCCATATTTACTGCAGTGTGTCTTCGGAGATGATTGGTTCAAAGCTCTTACCCAAGTATGGCGTTCCGTAGGCGCCGGCTTGGATCTCCAGAAGAGCGCAGCTGACGCGAAGCAGTTCTATGCTTCGCGGGGAGAAGGAGATGAAGCCCGTGTTTTCTGGGCTCAATTCGAAGCCCCCGAGCGAACTCCTCTCCTGAATGAGCAACTTAAGCAGCTGTTGGAGCTGCACAAGGTGGCGGAACCGGCCATGAAGGATCTCTGTATCCGGCTGTGGCCCGATGAGCCAATTCCCGGCAGTTACTTCGGCCTGGTGCAGAAGCTGAGCGACGCCACTCCTCAGATCGACGCATTGAGGAGGTCTTCTTGCATCGAGGGAGCCAGGATGACCTTTGCGAAGGCCAAGGTACACTGGCCGGGGCTGGATCCGATGAAGGTGGCCACCGCTCCTCCGCCGCCTGGAAAAGAGTATAGGTGCCCCGAGCGGTACTTCTCCGAAGTTATGGAGGGTGCTCGGGCCATAGAGTCACAGTGTCTAAGAGATACTGTGTATGAGTAAACGGTTATGTAATATGTCCGAAGACTTATGGAACGTGTTTTTATGTATATAAAGTTGCATGGTTTATCATGTCTTGTGTGTTTTGCATCCTTTATAACTTCTTTGTGGCCGGTTAAATCTGAAGGCTGCAAGTCGTCGGCTTCAGCCCCCAGGTAGATACTACGTGGGGTGTCGCTTCCAAAACGCACTATAACCCTTAGCCGAACTATCGGTACCCGAAGGCGGTACTGCGGGGTGGACTAGGCAATCGGACCACAATGCTTTATTACCTTCACTTAGCCGTAGAAGCGCGAGAAAGGAGTGCAAGAGGCTGAGAAATAGCCCCCAGGAGTTTGTGATGTTCGGACAAGCCGTGGCCAAAGCCTATATCACATGGTTCGGACGAAGACCGAACCCATCGTATTACACGGAGTAACCTCTGACGAGACTAAGTTAAGATCGGAATCGCAGACCGGTTCTCGCATACCATGACAGTCAGTTTTCGGCTTTCTCCGCTGAGGCGCTTGACCAGACTAGCCAGAAGCACAATCGCAGCGGTGCTCCCTTTGCCCCTTTAGCCGAACGAGCGGAACATAAAGGGGCAAGCACAGGAATCGGGCAACCCAACATTTGACCCAAGACACAGTTCGGAACCAATGCATATAAAGCGGAAGTCCAAGACGCCGAATACAAAATCAATTGTGCACAGGGCGATTTTAAGAGCGAGCCCCCGGTCTATTAACCGGTTACTTCGCAGAATTATACCGAACAGGCTAGCAAAAAAGAAAAAGGGGGAGAAATAGAGGGAGTGCTAAAAAACGTCCGAACGAGCATGAATAACATGTCTATATTGTACTCAACCATTCTTTTCATTCAAAGTGCTAATGCAACTGTTTACAGGTATATATAAAAGATACAATATAAATCTTACAGGAGGGTGCTGTGCTAAGGGTCTTCGATTTGTGGCCTGACGTCCGCGATATGCCTTGCTGCGTATCCTCTCCTGCGACCACCAGGACGGTGTATACCTTGATAGGTGTGTTGTTCGGCGAACGGACTATTATGGTAGAGTCTTGAGAAGTCGCCGAAATTTGAACAAGCTTGATGCCTTAGTGGGTACTTGACGGTACCTGTCATGTGTCCGAAGACGTGTTTGAGGGTGATGGTTCGGTCTAGCCGAAGACTTACCCTACATCAATGCTCCCCCACCGCTGCCCATGGAATTTCAAGTGCAAAGTTATGCACCCTTGGCACATATTGTGCGGGGAATAGGGCCATGTGGTGGGGGGCAAATCCCTATTTATGGGGAGAGGAAGCTTCTGGAATTTCGGTTTGAGACCGAGCTCGCTTCCCAGCCTTAGATGCCTTGACGGCGGACGTCGGCGTCTGCCAATCATCGGTGTAATGGAATTCGGCCGCCAGGGCTAACGCATGTTCCTCAGTTCGGAGTGACCGCTCTATGTTGCCATTGACAGTGATGACCCCTCGGGGGCCAGGCATTTTGAGCTTGAGGTATGCGTAGTGCGGAACGGCGTTAAAGCGGGCGAACGCTGTACGGCCGAGCAGGGCGTGATAGCCGCTGCGGAATGGTACTATGTCGAAGATCAAGTCCTCACTTCGGAAGTTGTCGGGCGAGCCGAACACAACCTCCAGGCTTATAGAGCCTGTACACCGGGCTTCATCGCCTGGGATCACTCCTTTAAAGGTAGTGTTACTGGGCCTGATCCTTGACGGATCTATGCCCATCTTTTTCACCGTATCTGAGTAGATCAGATTGAGGCTACTTCCACCATCCATGAGGACTTTGGTTAGGTGGTACCCATCTATAATCGGGTCGAGGACAAGTGCGGCCGAACCCCCGTGACGGATACTAGTCGGATGGTCACGTCGATCAAAGGTGATCGGATGTGCCGACCAGGGGTTATACTTCGGAGCTACAGGCTCTATGGCGTAGACATCCCGAAGGGCGCGTTTCCTTTCCTTTTTGGGTATATGAGTGGCGTAAATCATGTTTACTGTCTTCACCTCTGAGGGGAATTTCTTTTGACCGCCACAGATCGGACCCCGAGGTTCATCCTCGTCCTCGCTGCGTGGGCTCTTGCCTTGGTCCTCGGTAGCGAGCTTGCCGGCCTCTTTGAAAACCCAACAGTTACGATTGCTGTGATTGGCGGGCTTCTCCTGAGTGCCATGTATCTGGCAAGGCCTCTCCAGAATCTTGTCCAGCGGGGTAGGTCCGTCGTGTTTGCCTTTAGGAGGCTTCTTCCGCTGCCCAGAACGGTTGTTGCGGAATCCGGCATTTACAGCCGTGTCATCGGCATCACTGTTATTATGCCGGCGCTTGTTTTTGTTGCGCTTTGGTTTCCCGTTTCCATCCCGTACTTCAGAGGTTCCGGGGTCTTCGGGGTTATGGCTGCGTCGAGCCAGCCAATTATCCTCGCCCGCGCAAAAGCGGGTCATGAGTGATGTGAGGGCGGACATTGTCCTGGGTTTGTCTTGGCCGAGCTGTCGAGCTAGCCATTCATCCCGAATATTATGCCTGAAAGAGGCTATAGCTTCGGCGTCGGGGCAGTCTACGATCTGGTTTTTCTTAGTCAGGAAACGATTCCAGAATAGCCTCGCAGAATCTCCAGGTTTTTGAACGACGTTACTTAGATCGGAGGAGTCCGGTGGCCGGACATAAGTGCCCTGGAAATTAGATCGGAATGCCTCTTCTAGGTCCTCCCAACATCCAATGGAGTTTTTGGGGAGGCTATTTAGCCAGTGCCGAGCTGGCCCCTTGAGCTTTAGGGGCAGGTATTTGATGGCGTGGAGGTCATCTCCTCGTGCCATGTGGATGTGGAGGAGGAAATCCTCAATCCATACGGTTGGGTCAGTTGTCCCGTCGTATTTCTCTATGTTTACGGGTTTAAACCCTTCGGGGAACTGATGCCGCATTACCTCGTCGGTAAAGCACAGTGGGTGTGCGGCGCCTCTAACCCGAGCTATAGTGAGCCGATGATCGGCGGCTACCCTAGCTCGGTTTTGTTCCCGATCTTCATTGTGGTCGAATCGAGACCGGTACCCTTCCCGTCTGTCGGGTGAGTATCTTCTGGGGCTATAGATGGATCGTGTGCGGCCTGCTCTATGGTCCAGGTCGTGGCGCAGGTCAAACCTGTCATCGGGCTCTAGCGGCTCCTTTCCATGTCTACGGGGTATCGTCGGCCAATAGCCGGTATCATCAGCCGTCCGATCTCGTCCTCGAGGAGGGCGATCTGGCTTGTCGTATGGAGTATGTTTGGGAGACGGCGTATTAGAGAGCTCGTCATCGAACTGTGGCAGCAGCCGTCGGCGCGGGTAGCTCTTTGGTTGGTCCGATAGACCGGCGCCGAACTCCTCCTCCGCTGAAAGGACTCGTGTCCATCGGTGATTGAGGTCGTCTTGTTCGGCTTTGAGCTGTCGCTCCTTTGCTCTCAGGCTGTGAGCTGTGGATATCAGCTGTTGTCTGAACAATTCCTGATCTGCAGGATTGTTGGGGATGACCAAGTCATCGGCATCCGCATTATCCTCCCCCTCGATAGAGCGGAGGTAGTCGTCGGCCAGAGGATCATTTGGATCATCGGGGTTGCGGTGGTCGTCGGGATCCTCCTGACCCTCCAACGGGTTACCGGGGATTTCAGGGCGACCGATGTCATCTGGAGTATCATCGTTACCCGTGCCCTCATTGGACTTGCGCCCCTTTTTCCCTTTGGACCGTTTATGCGGTTTCCGGCGCCTTGACGGCGCTTCGTCCGATTTATCGCCATTGCTTTTTGGAGTGTCCACCATGTATACGTCGTATGTGGAGGTGGTCGTCCACTGTCCGGTTTTGGCAGGGGCGGGGGAGTGATCTTCCTCGTCCATGTAACCTGCCTCCTCGGAAGCGTAGTCTAGCTTGTCGGTTAAGTCCTCGACAGTGGCTATCAAGTGGGTGGTGGGTGGGAGGAAAAATTCGTCCCGACCCGTCTGAAGACCGATGTGAGAGCAGATCGGGGTTGGGTCGTCGTGGATTTTCATCGACGAGATCCGATCTAGAGCTTCGTCGAGTATCGAGAGCTCGATCGGACCAGTCTGCCCAGAGCTTCCGGAGTCGAACTCCGATACATCCGTGCAGGGGGTGTGTTCGGCAAGAACGGGTGTTCGGCTGTCGGGCGCTATGACCTGATTCGAACTTAAGATCGGGTCGACACCAGGGCAGATCCCATAGGCGGAGCCGGAAGGTGAGTCTGAGGTTAAAGCCTCAGGGTCTTCGGGCATGGCAGGCGAGACTGCAAGTCCGGTAAGTAATAGATCGCCGCGGGAGTCTATGGAGAACTCTAAGTTCCCGAATCTGACCTCCTGATCAGGGGTGAAACTTTCGACGCGGCCAAGACGGCCGGTCGGGTCAGCGTGCAGCACTATGCTGCCGAGAGCGAAGATCTGTCCAGGGACAAAAGTCCCTGTGTTGCGGACCTCTTCGTTAACGACTAGGCGAACCATCGATTCCTTCTGGCGATCACAGTGGAACTCTCAATGGAAGCACCAATGTCGGTGTCAAAACCGGCGGATCTCGGGTAGGGGGTCCCGAACTATGATGCTTGGATCGATGGTAACAGGAGACGAAGGGGACAAGGTTTTACCCAGGTTCGGGCCCTCCTATGGAGGTAATACCCTACGTCCTGCTTGATTATATTGATTGTATAGAGATTACAGAGTGATCTACCACGAGATCGTATGACTAAAACCCTAGATGAGTTCTCCTTTTGAAGATCTAAAACCCTCCGGCTTATATAGACGCCGGGGGTGCCTACGGTTTACACATGGTCGGTTACACGTCGAGGTGATAAACATGCCTATTCTACTTTAAACGTGGAGCACACGCCTTCCTTCTAGAAACTTCCCTTCTGGAGTCCGGTCCTTCGAGCGATCCAGTGTCCGGCGAACGGCCCATATAATCCGGCCCATATTAGATAGGCCGGCTTCCCGAGGACCCCCTAGTCCAGGACTCCCTCAAGGAGCGAGAATTTTTTGGGTACTCGCTCGTTCCCACCCTCATCCTCTCTGGCATTCTCTTCTGAACTCTCTTCTCACTTCCATCGTGGATGGTCTAGACAACAAGGTCTCATCCGAGCTCCTCGCTGAGAGCAGGCGGTACGGCAGGCAAGGGTGAAGACGCATCGTCGCCTTCGAGCTGCATCTGCCTGCCATGAGGGGAACGAGTGCGCTGCCATGAGGTCCGCTTCCATCTACCCGCCTGCGCCTGCCCGCCAGGTGTTTGTGTTTATTCCAACAAGGTTCCTCGTTTCACCGGAAGCTTTGCTCGGGTAGCTGTCCGTCTACTATAGTGACCAGCCAAGCGTATACTACTCCAGTCTGAAACGAATCGAGCCGCATGTGTGTTTAGCCAAGTCAAGTCAAGCAAAATATCCTCCCATCCCCTTGAACAACATCCACTGGTTAGAGATCTCTCGTCTATGGCGTTCAAACTCCTCCTTGCGGTTCTCGTGGCTCACGCGAAATCTTGGTACGGCATTTGGATGAGTAACCAGTGGTTGTTAGCACTCACAAACACAAGCAACCACTACTAAGAGAAACCCTACTAGTAGCGCTTGAAAAACCTATAGCAGTAGCGTTGGGTCCAGCGCTACTGCTAAGGCGCTACAGCTAACTTATAGCAGTAGCGCTGGTCGGTGCAGCGCTACTGCTAAGTCTGGTTAGCAATAGCGCTGCACTGACCAGCGCTACTGCTAACTATCTGTAGCGCTGTGGAAAGGCAAGCGCTGCTGCTCATACAGCGCTGCTGCTAGATGCCTTCCAGCGCTGCTGCTATAATTCCTGCTTCCACAGATTCATACCCCCTCTACGTATTCGTGATGTATTTATACAGGCTCTATACAGTAGTTTCATCAGGTCACAATAAACATACACTATTATCATCATATCATACACATACAGTAGTCTCTTCATACCATCATCATCATCATTCAACACAAATAACATCACATCTCGAAAATAGTGATACACAAGTCATGTCATGTCTCGAATAAGTGCAACTGCATGGTCATGGCACACACACAAGTTTCATCACCTCTATCTAAACCATGATGTAGAATAGAAGAGCGATCAGCATCATCAAGACCGCGACTATGTAGTACTTGAGGCACCGGCGGTTCCGCCCCCGCTCTTGCCGGAGCGTCCACCTCAAGTAACTACTTTCCGCTTCGGCACTGCTGTCGAACCCTCTATGGCTAGCACCCGGGAACTTGTCCACTTGGGCCTGAGCGTCTGCCCAGTGGTCGTAGACTCCTGGAACCTTCCCAACGAACACGACGTAGCAGCCCTTCGCCATCTCTGATCTATGTACCTGCATCGTGAACGATAATATGCAACATAATGTACTTAAGAACACAAAGAGGCATAATTAGCAAAATACAAGCAACCTATAGTAAACATAAATGACGAAGTTCCTCATACCCAAACTAATTAACTAGAGCAATATACGCTAGTTCAGGACCACAGTTTAATTACATCACATAGTTTCGTCTAGACACTAGTGACACATATATTGTCAACGACAATCAGTCCTCGGTCCAATCCTCATAGTCAGGGAGGAAGGACCCGAGCTTCTTGAAAGGCTTCAGGTCCAGACGCTGAGCGATTAGCAGTGCTCGGACATCATCCTGCGTGATTGGCCCATGGTAGAACATCCTTGTTGGTTCGAGGACCTGCTTCATGATCACTTGGGCAAGTTCACACTGCACGTGATAAAACTCAGCTCGGATTCGATGATCCGGTGTCTTTCCTATGCTTGTGGCCCAGTTGACAATCTCGGCATCGTTGGTAGTAGCTGACATGCGAAGGCGTTGATTATCCCTTCTGAACTCGAGCAGGTGATGCATGAGGTAGAATCCATCAGCCTTACTGATGTGCGGTTGCTGGATGCAGCAGAAGTCGGTCTTATGGCTGAAAACCAGCCCGTTCCTCCTGTACTTTTTGTCCTTGATATATCCACCAGACAGGCTGAAGGTTAACAGGGCACTATCGAGAACACTCTTTATGTGCTTGTAATCCTTTTTCTTGATGTTCTTCGATGAGTCCAAGTATATAGCATGGGAGTATTATGGGCACAGAACGATGAGGACGGCGCCCCCCCCCCCCCGCTGCGCAAATTAAGTACGCCTCAAATTAGCCTCCATGCTTGCAAAGGAATGATTAACACTTACGAAAGGATATGCGCGAATGACTTATGTGGGATGATAAGGCAGGAGAATCGCTTCCTTGTCCTTATTAGCGATCATGAAGCCGCCGATGTACTTGCTCGCATAGTCACGATGCTCTTTGCAGACATCCAAGAAGCTCTCGTGCATATGGTACGGGTCCGCGACGCAGATATATTTTATGTTCTCGATCCTGATGATGTAGTTGAGATACAGCGCATACATGCGGATGAACCGGAAATCCAGCTTGGTCATGTGGAACATGTCGTAGATGTAGTCAAATCGCAGGATGAACTTATTCGCGGGCCATCCCTCGACGTACAACTTCCCACCCGGCACCTCAGCCACATAAAGCTGGTATCCTGGTTTTCCCGAGATGAGAAGGCTTTTCTCTCTGGCCAGCACATCATCATGATGTCTCCTTAGATCATTGTTCAGTATGTCCTCTAGCGCTTTCTGAGGTAGGATCAGGTGGCCGGTTACATGGAAACGCTCCGCACCTACGACAGGTATTCTGTCTACCTCCCGGGGCTTCAGAGAAGGCTGGCTGCTTGAAGCAGCTCTGGCGCCTTTAGGGCCTTTCTTGCCCGGTCTCCTCCTTTGCTTCTTGGCGGGTGGCGGTAGTGAGCCCACCATACCTTCCCTAACTGTCACCCCCAGTGTCGTCGGGCTAATCAGTGGACGGCCCTCGGGTTGTTGCTGGGTAGAGGCGGCATCTGGAGGCGTCTCCTGCGAGGATCGCTTGAAGAGAGACTTTTTGCATTCCGCCTTAGGACGTTCCGGCTCCGGCAAATCAGGCAGCATCTAGTCATCATCTCCACGCTCAAAGCCTGAGTCTTCGTCGTCCTGAGCCATCAATCCTCCATCATCATAGGCGGTATTGAAATACTTGTCTAGGTCATCATCATCCTCCTCCATGTCATCATCAGCATTTGCTTCTTCGACAACGGGGGCGACGTCATCTGGCACTAATGGAGGCTCTCCCTCGCGTCGTCCGCTATCACCCGCCACGACAGGTGCAGGTAATTTGGTAGGTGGGGTGGTGTTCATACCTTCTTGAGAAGCTGTCGTTGGTGTGATACTGGGCGCCTCGACACGAAGAAGAGTCTTCGGCCAAGGCAAGAACCAGCTCTTGCATGCGCCAATCCGTTGAGGGGTCTCCTCGTCATCGACTGGTACCGGAGGAGGCAAATCCTCGAAGCCCGCTAAGACACTGGCCACGTTAACCTTGAAGACGCCATCGGGCATCTCTCGGTTCTGGAACATGCGGTCCTTCGGCTTCATGATCGTTGCCTTTCCCATGGCCACCTTCTGGCCCTTGATGTCGTACAGTAGGGTGCACGGGGTATCGTTGGCCTACGAAGACATGTCTGCGACGTCAAACATCCGAAAGGCAATTGAAATGGAAGACTATATAGACATGCTGGTGAAAAGGCTATGACGGGTAATTACCGTGAGGGCGTCGAGCTCAGCCATAGACGAAGGCCCGCCGAGTTGGCCAGAGACGGAGGACGGGCTGCTATGAATAGGAGTGGGAGCATGTGCGGTGGCGTGAGCAGGTGCTGGTGGTGCGATGTTCACCGAATTGCTCCCGACGTAGCTGGGAAGCGGAAAGTCCGCTGGCCCTTTATCTGGATTTTTCTTCGTCCATTCAAAAAATGCCGGAAGCAAGCTGGAAATGGAAGATGTGAAGTCAGCCGTGACGCCAGCTACCGCTGCACTGACCCTTGCATCGACTATCTGTTCCAACTCTGCTTTGGTCTCAGCTTTGGACTTATTGATCGCAAGCGCGATCTTCTGGTCGATGGTCTGTTGAGTAAGCAACTTTCTCTTCCTTCTTTCCTCTAGCTCCTCGTGGTAGCACGTCTTCCACGAGGCGCCATCTCCGACGCCGTGCACACGTCCATAGGACGGTGGTGTGTCCTCCGGTACCTTTTTCAGTATGTTCAGGGCCCGGTTGAAATGGGTGTCCCACTTGGGCCTCGCCGACGACTGTGATGACTCGTCGCTTTCGGCTGCCTTTTTGTGCTGCTCTTTCTGCAAAAGGAACGTGGATGGTTTACTAATAATGTGACAAAACTTGTAGTCGAATTGATTGGAAGCTAATATGATAATGTGGTAATATAACAATTACCAGAAGTCTCATGAACTCCCTCGTGTTCGGGTCCGTGTAAAAGGTCTTCTTGACGCGGTCCCACTTGTACCGGGCCCTGATCCAGTCACGCTCCAGCGGGTCGGTGAACTCCGCCAAGGGGTCTGGGATTCCGTGATTTTCACGTTCGGCGTCCTCCTTGGCCCATACGTGCCTCTTCCCCTCGTAACCACGGCTTCCGAGGCGGTTGGGAGGCGTGTTCCTGGCCTGGAGCGCCTTCATTTTCTCTGACTTTTTCTTGGTTTCATCTTTAGCGCAAGTCTCCTTGAATTTTTCAAAGTCCTCTTCCGTAATTGACGGATTGTCAGCATGAATCTTGGACCACGGTTCATTCTTATCAATCGCTTTTTTCACCCGAACTTTCCAGGCGGACAAGTCGTTGGTGAACGTCACCATCGCCTTGTTGTTTATCTTTGTCATGGCATCGTCGTCCCACGGTTCTTTGCTTTCTGTGCGGCCGGGGAACAGGAACCTATTGTGCAACTTCTTTAGGAGCATGTGCTCCATATGTGGTATCTTCTTCAACTTCTCGTCGTTGATGTTGGCGATTTCCCTGAGGATGCATCCTAGTTGATTGCCCCAGCACGAGCGCGCTTCATCCGGCGCCGTTGGCTCTAATTTCTTGGGGTGCATCTCCGTGACCACAATTTGTCCGATCCCGAGCTCGTTTGGTCTTCGTGTCCTCTTCTGCTTCGGTGCTTTACCGGCTACGGCAGCATCGTTGCCGGTCTCGGGGGTGGTGTCGGTGCCGGTGCCAGTGCTGGTGCCGGTGTCGGCGTCGGCGTCGGGGTTGGTGCCACTGCCGCCACCATGCACCCCCTTCTGGTGTTCATCCAGGTAATCGAAATAGTGATTTGCTGCCTCGATGGGGTCTTCTTCGAGGCGAGCAGAACCCCCGGCTGAGGCGTGGCTAGACATGTTTCCTATTCAACAATTGTAAATAAAAGATATAATGAAGAGAAAAAAAGGGGCCTATATTTGGTCGGAATGTTGATTCATTCCCCTTCCGGCAAATCCTGGGCACTCCATATGTCCTAGTTTCTAGCACAAGTCATGCCGAAAATCACGGAAATTTTCGGCATCACCTTTGCTAAAAAGTGGACATATGGAGCGCCTGAAATTTGCCGGAACGGAAATGAATCAACATTCCTGCAAAACATAGGCCACTCAGATATTCTTCGACATTCAACCAACATTAAAACATTTTATAACAGCAAACAAAGGGAGTAACAAGTAACATGAAGGAGGTGGCCTGGCATTGGACTATCTTCTTCTAAGCACTGCTATTTAACAAGGTTTTAAGCATGAAAACTTTAGCTTTTTTGCGAAAACAGAGGGTGTGTTCTAGTGCTGGTGGGGGGGTTCCAGTTTTGTAAAGTGACCAAGCTTCCCTCTGACGAGAAACGAGCTCCAAAGATTCTTGGCAATGGGGGGCATTGCAAGAGCTCCTTTCCTCTTTCTTTTTTCTTTGGCAGAAGTGACTTTATTCATGTTAGTACTCCTACCACTATTAGCACATTGTTTGGTCCTCATTCTTTTTCCCTTGTCACTGTGTTAATGTCAGAAGCACAGAGGAAACCAACAACAGGTCAGCAAAGAAGGGCCAATGCACAATCTGCAGGTTCTCACCTAATAAAGCAACCCAAGGTCACTATAGTAGAGAGGCTTTTGCCAGCTCCCCATCTTGCTTTCCCTATTGTACATGTCCACCTTTTTCCCTCCAAAATTTCAAAACTATTTGAGGTTTGTTTTACCCATTCTGGCTTTGCTTTAGTGCCAAAATAAACACATTTTCATAACAAAAAACAATTTGCCATTATGAAAACAAGCTGGCCGGTTTCTATTTCCTGATATGAAAATGATGCTATCTTGATATAAATTTAATGAGTTCATGGTGCTGGCCGATTTTTTCTCTGCCCCTGTTTTCTCCGGCCTAGGAAACCCTAGCTTGCGGTCGGCGGCGGCGGTGTGTGTCTCGGGCTAATGAATGTAGAGAAGAAGGATGGGGAATCGCCGGAGGGAGCTCACCTTGGTTGAGCGAAGGTTGAGGCTGCAGGCGACGGCGAGGTCGAGGGTGGGCCCGCGCGGCGACGGTGAGGTCGAGGGAGGGCTCGGGCGACGGCCGGCGTCGAGGGCGACAGCGGGCAGGGGCGACCGCGGACAGGGGCGACGGCGGGCCAGGGCAGGGGCGACAGCGGGCAGGGGCGACGGCCGGCGGCGACAGAGTGGGGGGATTCGGGCGGCGACATAGTGGGCGTCGACAGAGTGGGGGGAGAGGTGGAGATCGAGGGGAGGGGGGATTCGGGCTTGGCCAAATTTTGAGCCCGCGCGGCGGTTAACCAAAAATAGCAGCAGCGCTCGGTTAGTATCCAGTGCTATAGCTAAATTAGCTATAGCGCTGTGCGGTAATCCAGCGCTACTGCTAACTATTTTGAATTTTAGTTTTTTTAATTCTAAATTACACATAGTAGTAGCGCTTTTTAGTATCCAGCGCTATAGCTAAATTAGCTATAGCGCTGGTTCATAATCCAGCGCTACTGATATGTTTTCTTTTCTTTTTATTATTTTCCTTTTCTTTTCTGTTTAGTTTTCTTTTTCTTTTGTATTACTTTCCTTCTCCCTTTTGTTTTTGTTTTTTTTGTCTTGCTTTCTCCCTTTTGTATTTCTTTTGTATTGCTTTCTCCCTTTCTGTTTACGACGGCGTCTCCCTCCCACACTGCGTGAATATCACCGGAACCATGCATGTGGTGGTAACATATATATCAGTTGACCGATAACGGTTACTTAAGTGCGTACACAAAATAGATACATATATATAAATGATGGTTTCTCAGCTGCGTCGACGACGTTTCACATTGAGCTTCTTCCCTTTCTTGTTCGTTGCCGAATAATTGAGCCCCTCCTTGTGACTTTTCCGGAACCATGGAGTATGATCTTTCTTATGTAATGTAGTATTGATTCTTCTTTTCACGTATGCTTCATCATCATCGTCATCTTCCCTCATCGGGTTGCCGTATTGGTCGTAGTCTTCCTCGTTGGCGACTCCATCCATTCCGACGATGCTCCTTTTGCCTCTCCTCACGACAACACGGCTGGGATTGGTCGGGTCGGTTATGAAGAAGCATTGTGTCATGTGCTTAGCGTGTACCCATGGCACAGTTTTGGCGATGACGTTAACGTTCACGGTTGCGCTCTTCGCGTCAGCGGGTGGTATAGACATGGTAGTGAAATACTTGTTTTCTCTTACGACGTCCTTAGCCTATCTGACACGGAACATCGTCGCATCGTGCAATCCAGTATAGTCAAGCTCCCAAATCTCTTCGACCCTTCCGTAGAATCTTTCAGTTGTGCCGTTAGCATCGGTCACGCATTCAATCGTCACCCCGGAGTTCTGGTAATCACTGTCCATGTCTTTGGCCTCCGTGTAGAACGTGTATCCGTTGATATCGTATGACTGATAGCTCGTGAGTTTGGGCGCGGGGCCATGTGCTAAGGCGTGTATGAGCAATCCGTCCGAACTGTCCTCTTCCGGGGGATTTTCAAGAACTTGCTCTTTGAACCAACGCAAGAAAGTGGCGTTGTGCTCTACAGTAACTTCGTCGTCCGTCTTGAGCATCCCCTTATCACGGTACTTATTTGCGATGGTTTCTTTGTGCTGTGCCACATAATCATCTACCACATCTAGGTGTTGTAGCACTACTAAGTTAGCCCTGTCAAAGTCGTTCCGTCGATCCGAGTAGTCCACGTGCAATTCCCTCCGGCCGTTGTTGTGACCTTCTCCTTCGAGCCTCCCATCGTGCTTGTTGATGGGCAAACCAACAACAGGGTCTCCGACGCCTATATAATTCTCGCAAAAGGAGATGCACTCATGCGTCAGATACCCCTGGATGATGCTCCCATCGGGACGGGACATGTTACGAACGAATCCTTTGATGACCCCATTCATCCTCTCGAACGGCATCATGCTGTGAAGGAATGTCGGCCCGAGGTCGATGATGTCGTCCACGATGTGGACACACAGATGCACCATGACGTCAAAGAACGCGGGCGGGAAGTACATCTCAAGCTCACATAGTATGACAACGATCTCTTCCTGTAGCCTTCAGAGCTGCTTCACACTTATGGACTTTCGAGAGATAACGTCGAAGAAGTTGCAGAGACCAGTAAGCGTGTCACGGACGTGCTTGTCCATTATCCCTCTAATGGCAACCGGGAGTATCTCCGTCATCATCACGTGACAGTCATGAGACTTCATCCCGCTGAACCTTTTCTTCTTGGGGTCTAGAAATCTGCTTATCTTCCCACAGTAACCGGAACTGACTTTGATTCTCATAAGGCACTTGATGAATTGATCGATCTCCTTCGCACTTAAGGTGAAGCAAGAAGGGGGGCAATAATTCTCCTCCTTCTTGTTGACTTTTCTGCCCCTTTCCCCCTCCTCCGTCTCCGTCTCCGTCTCCTCCGTCGACTTTTTACGGTGGAGATCTTTCCTGATCTTCAAATCTTCCAAGTCTTTCCTTGCCTTCGGCCCGTCCTTGGTCTTCTCCGGCATGTTCATCAGTGTGCCAAGCAAGCTCTCGAGGACATTCTTCGTGATATGCATTTGATCAAGGCAATGAGGCGTGTCGTGATTGGGCCAGTACTCCAAGTCCCAGAAAACAGACCTCGTTTTCCATACCTTCAGTAGCGGCTCCGGCGCCTTTTTCATCGTTCCCGGCGTGGGGCACTGTCCCTAGTTTTTCAACAGCTCGTTGATTTCGGCGCCGCTTCTCTTACGTGGAGGTCCTCGATGCTCAGTCAACCCATTGAATAGATCTCCACGCTTTCTCCACGGGTCATCCTTCTCGAGCCATCTACGATGCCCCATGTACACGATTTTCCCGAACCCGCCATCTTTCGTTGACGTAAGCTGCTGAGACGTTGTATCATCCATGCACCTCGTGCATCCGCAGTATCCGTGGCACACCTGGCCTGAGGTGTACCCGTAACCGAGATAGTCGTGCACCGTCGTCATCAGCGCGGCTCTCATATAGAAATACTCTCCTTTGCTGGCATCCCATGTCCATGCCGGTGTTTTCCATAACGTGTCTAGCTCCTCTTTCAGAAGCCCCATATATAGGTTAATATTATTTCCCGGTTGTTTCGGCCCTTGAATCAGCATGCTCATGTGTATGTACTTTGTCTTCATGCACTTCCATGGGGGGAGGTTGTACATCCATACAAAGACGGGCCATGTGCTGTGGTTGGTGTTTTGGTTTCCAAACGGATTCATGCCATCGGTACTCGCACCACGCACGATGTTCCTTGGATCTTCTGCAGCAAATCCATATACGGTGTTGAATGCTCTCCACTGGCTACCATCTACGAGGTGTCTCAGCTTTGGATGATCTCCATCGTCGGGCTTCTTCCTCTCCGCGTGCCAGCGCATGAGCTTTGCTTCCTTAGGATCTACGAACTACCGCTGCAGACGGGGAGTGATCGGAAAGTACCATACAACTTTTTGAGGAGTTTTGTTTCCTGCCTTCTTGTATCGAGAAGCATTGCACACTGGACAGCTGGTTTTTTCCGCGTGCTCCCCCCGATAAATGATGCAATCGTTGATGCATGTGTGGTACCTAATATGCGGCAAATCAAAAGGGCAAACGATTTTCTTGGCCTCATCGACACTAGTAGGACACAGGTTCCCCGCAGGAAGAACTTTATTATGTAGATACTTCAAATGCTCAACGAGGATTTTGTCTGTCCATTTGTTTTTGGCCTTCGTCTTTAGAAGTTCGAGCGTCAAACTCAAGAGGGTCACCTCGGGATCGCAACCGTCATACAAGGAGTCTTTGAGTCTACTTCAAGTTGCGCCAGCTTGGCCTCCTCTCTAGAAGCAGCTCTCTCGCTAGTCGTACTCTTGCGAAGGAGGTCTCGAACATGAGGGTCCTGCACGACTGCACTTAGTCGGGTCGAAGACTGCGGCGTGACCGCCGCCTCTGCTTCTCCGCCATGTCCGGACTCTTCTTCGCCGTGTCCGGAATCTTCTCCGCCGCCATGTTCGGAATCTTCTCCGCCACCGTCATTTAACTCTTCACCGCCGCCATGTCCGACGCCATCGTCTTCGTGTCGATCGGTCATCTCTTCGTCTAGCCCCATGTCGTTATTCCCTGCCATGTGGACGTCCTCATCATCATCATCCTCACTTATCCACCGAGTATAGCCATCCATGAAACCATTCATCAGCAGGTGCGCCTTCAACCTGCCACGATCATAAGGGTCCAAAAGGACTCCTTCTTTGCATCTTGTACACGGACATCTAATCCTAGTCCGATTATTTGCATGCATGTCCATCACCGCGGATTGCATGTATCGCTCCACCTTCCATCCACTCACCTTCATGACCGACTGCATGCACAGTATAACAAGCAAAAGGGTTATAAACAAAATGCATGCATGCATCAAAGTCATATCAAAATTTGGCATGACCTTGCCTAAAAATAGGACATATCGAGTTTGCTCGAAATTCACCGAAACGGAAATAAATCGACATTTCGGCAAAACATAAGCAACTCAGGGGCATGTCACTCACACAAATCTCTCCATATCCCAAACACACATATTCCCATTCACACACATATTCCCATTCTTGAAATGAACAACTTTTTACTCACCTATATCTAGCTAGATCTAGCTAGATCTAGTTGTTGGGGACATGTCAATAGCTAGCTAGATCAAGTTGTTGGGGAGGAGAGATGACTCTAGGTAACTAATGGAGAGGGAGAGAGATGAGCTAGCTAGATCTATATGTAATGGAATTAATGGAGGGAGAGCCAAACAAATGAGGTAGGGGGGCATTTATGGAGCTAGCTAGAGATGAAAAGGCCATTTATGGGGGAGAGTTATGGTGGAGGGGGGCATTAATGGGGAGAGAAGAGAGGTAGGAGGAAGAGAGAAGAAGGGCAACAATGGTGAGTGGAGAGGGGAAAGGAGGGGGAGAGAGGGCAAAGGGGGGAGGAGGGGGAGGGGGGCGAAGAAGAGTTAAATGACTTAGTCGCGTCGAAGACTGCGGCGTGACCGCCGCCTCTGCTTCTCCGCCATGTCCGGACTCTTCTTCGCCGTGTCCGGAATCTTCTCCGCCGCCATGTTCGGAATCTTCTCCGCCACCGTCATTTAACTCTTCACCGCCGCCATGTCCGACGCCATCGTCTTCGTGTCGATCGGTCATCTCTTCGTCTAGCCCCATGTCGTTATTCCCTGCCATGTGGACGTTCCTCATCATCATCATCTTCACTTATCCACCGAGTATAGCCATCCATGAAACCATTCATCAGCAGGTGCGCCTTCAACCTGCCACGATCATAAGGGTCCAAAAGCACTCCTTCTTTGCATCTTGTACACGGACATCTAATCCTAGTCCGATTATTTGCATGCATGTCCATCACCGCGGATTGCATGTATCGCTCCACCTTCCATCCACTCACCTTCATGACCGACTGCATGCACAGTATAACAAGCAAAAGGGTTATAAACAAAATGCATGCATGCATCAAAGTGATATAAAAATTTGGCATGACCTTGCCTAAAAATAGGACATATCGAGTTTGCTCGAAATTCACCGAAACGGAAATAAATCGACATTTCGGCAAAACATAAGCAACTCGGGGGCATGTCACTCACACAAATCTCTCCATATCCCAAACACACATATTCCCATTCACACACATATTCCCATTCTTGAAATGAACAACTTTTTACTCACCTATATCTAGCTAGATCTAGCTAGATCTAGTTGTTGGGGACATGTCAATAGCTAGCTAGATCAAGTTGTTGGGGAGGAGAGATGACTCTAGGTAACTAATGGAGAGCGAGAGAGATGAGCTAGCTAGATCTATATCTAATGGAATTAATGGAGGGAGAGCCAAACAAATGAGGTAGGGGGGCATTTATGGAGCTAGCTAGAGATGAAAGGGCCATTTATGGGGGAGAGTTATGGTGGAGGGGGGCATTAATGGGGAGAGAAGAGAGGTATGAGGAAGAGAGAAGAAGGGCAACAATGGTGAGGGGAGAGGGGAAAGGAGGGGGAGAGAGGGCAAAGGGGGGAGGAGGGGGAGGGGGGTGAAAAGGTGGCACCAGCCACGCATAGCAGTAGCGCTGTTTTTCAGCAAGCGCTACTGCTATGTTACTTAGTAGTAGCGCTTTCCAGAAAGAGCGCTATTAATAAGTGGGGCCATTAGCAGTAGCGGTTCCACCAAATAAAGCGCTACTGCTAAAGTCTTAGTAGTAGCGCTGTATTCTGGACTGCGCTGCTACTACCAATAGTGTCGGTGGGCTCGTCGGGTCCCGCTTAGCAGTAGCGCTCTTTATGTTTCCAGCGCTACTGCTAAGTCCTTACTTGTAGCGCTGCTCAAATCCAGCGCTACTGGTAATTAGCAGCAGCGCCTGTTACATTCCAGCGCTACTGGTATTGTCCTGCCTATAAGGTTTCTCCTAGTAGTGAACAGCCATTGCTAACTGTCTCAGCTGGTCCCCTATTTACTGAAAGGTGTACCCTTCTCAGCTGCCAACTCCCAACTGTCCCAAGACCTATTACGTCCTTGTCTTGTCTATCTTTTCCAGGATACTTGGTTCATTAGGCTTCCCATGATGATTCTAGTTCAGGCAACATTACCGTTTGACAATATTTTGTCACCCCTTTTTTTTTAATCAAGGCCTACGGGTCGCGATTGAGCATCGCACACCTTCGAAATATTGCACACGAGTAAAATAAATTTTGCTACTGGATGTGCCAGTGCATGTGCAGTTTCCATCAAGTGCTGGGTCTAGTTAATCTGCTCAGCTTAATGTGTCTTGACTTAATAAATTCAGAACTCTCATTATTTTGGTTGCAAAGACCATCCTTAATAACAAATCTGAGACGCATGACACAAGCCCACAAACTGCAGTTTTTACTGTACTGTGCTTCATTTTATTTTTGTAGGTAACTTTTGGATCTGTGAATTCCACATTTTCTGGATCTAATTTCTTAAGGACCGGACAACCTGTTTTAGAATATTTGGCTGCAGACTCCACATTTATCATTTGGATGTCAATACACACTTACCTGAAAGGGATGTATGTGCTTTGTTGGTTATTCAAATGGTTTCTTTAATGGACCAGTTGCTCAAACTGGAAAATATGGACTTGCACCGTACTCAGTATTGAGTTCTTTAACTGGACAAGATGAAGGGATGCTTGAATTTATTCCTTCTGGTACGCTTGCACAGGTAACTTGATGTTAAAGATCATGGATGCCAAGAGGTTTCAAAAATGACTAACTATCTTTTCCATCGGTAGAATGTATATTCTTCTAGCTTTATTTCTCGAGTAGCTTTTTTAATGCCTAATGCACCATGTTGTTTGCCAACCATGTTAGTGCTCATTTTTGGAACTCTGTCTATTGTCAGGACATCTTCTATAGCAAATTTCATCAATAGCAAGGGTTTTGTTGGCTGACACTGTCATCCATTTTTTATGGCCTTTTACTTGTGTGGCTTGTGGACCATGATACATGATCTAGGTATATGCACTTTCCCACCCCACCCCACGGCCATGGCCGCCACCCCCACACCCCTTCTCCTCCTCGCCCTCCCCTTCCTCCTTGCCGCTCTCGCCGCGGCCCAGTCCCGCCCCTTTGGAGGTAACTAACTTACCTGACCAAACGCGCGCGCCTGGGAGGAGAATCGATCCCCGATTCGGTCGGGGGAGACGGAATTCGCAAGATCTGACTGAGGATGGCTAATTCGTGCGTTCCTCGTCTGGTTCCTCGCAGGGGCGCCGCCGGGGTACGCGCGGTACGTGGCGGACGCGACGGCGACGGCGGCGGAGGAGGAGTACGACTACATCGTGGTGGGGGCGGCGCGGCGGGGTGCCCGCTCGCCGCCACGCTCGCGGGGCCCGGCGGGGGCCGCGTGCTGCTGCTCGAGCGCGGCGGCGCGCCCGCCGAGTTCCCGGCGCTCACCACCGCGGGCGGCTTCGTCAGGACGCTCGCGCTCGCCGACCCCTCGCCGGAGTCCGACGCGCCCGCGCAGGCCTTCAGCTCCGAGGACGGCGTCCCCAACGTCCGCGCGCGGGTGCTCGGCGGCGGCACCGCCATCAATGCCGGCTTCTACTCCAGTGCGCACCCGGACTGGTTCCACGGCCACGGGGAGGTCTGCATCTCCAATCCTTGTTTAGTTTGGAGTAGCTAGAAGGATTGATCAGTTCGGTTATGGATTCATTCATACAGAATTGAGTAGTAATAAAGCACAATCATGATATCCGATATTAGAACATTCATCCCAAAAGGATTATATCCATTGACACACTCTGAAAGTGGTTTTTTGCCGGTTATTGGAGATTCATTCATACAGTATGAGATATGCTACTTCTGACTTCTGAGGGGCGATACCTATTTCGTCGAGCTTACATGAGACTGTGAATAGAAAAATGTTATTTTTTTCTGTACTGCATTTTTTATTAAATCAATGTAGTAGCTAGCTAACTGAAGACTAGTAGTTTGAGTTTCACAAAGAAAATATTCATTTTTGAGACTCGTGTGTATAAACAAGTAGCAGTTGTACTGGACAACTGATAGTTTACTAGTTCTGCATCCTTTCTTGCTCATTACATGAGACTGTGAATAGAAAAAGGCTTTTTCCTGTCCTGCATTACATGAGACTGTGAATAGTTTTTGTACTATTTGCTGGCTCTTGCTTTTCTGTTCTTATTCTATCTAGAAATTGTTCAACATGACTTTCAGGGTGCTAACTGCAGTAATTGTAGTGTAATTACCCAGGATTACGGAGTAATTACCTGTTAATCCCTGTATATCCTATGTACTGAAATTTTAGTCTAACTGCAGTGTAAGTACCTAGGATTGTCAGTGTGTTTTACACTTTGTATCCCTGTGTAGTTTCAGTCAGTCTGAGTTTCAGTAATTTTAGTACATTGAATTTGTATCCCTTGTATGATTTTTGTACTGTAATTTCTCTGGTTCAGGTTTTTGGTTGCTAATTTCTGCTTTTTTTTTGCCTCAAATTGTTAGGCATGATTGTAGTGTGTTCACCCTCAAGTATATGAAGATTTTCACTCCAAGGACTCAAATGGCGAATCATTTCTCAAGTGCAGACATATCTAATCTGAGGATCAAGTTTGCCAATGACTTGTTTTTTAGCAACCTCAATAGCTGCGACAAGTCTTTTGTCACTGATTTCTTTGGTGATGTATGTGTTTTTTTCAGTCTATATGCAAATGCTGAATCTCTATATGCAAATGCAAATATTTACTAGGCCTTTTGCCTCAAATAGTTACGGCATTTAATCTGTCACTCTATATGCAAATGCTGAATCTCGTGGTCGGTCGAGTCTCATGATGTATAGGTGTTGATCTGCATTTTTTCAGTTTTAGCTACAATTATTCTTGGGCTCTTATTTTTTGCAGTGTTTTTTTGAGTGGATTTTCAGTATAGTTTCTTTTTGTAGTCCAGTGTAAATGAAATTTTTCAGTTCAATTTTACAGTGATATTTTTTACTGTTGGTTCAGTATTTTTTAGTCTTTCTCACATTGTAAGTTCATTTCTTTGTATCTTGTAGCCTATGGTAATCCGTGCAAACCCGTTCCAATACTACGAAGGAGCCATGACTCCAGCAAACCCGTTCCAAAACCCGTGAAACCCGACGGGTTTTAAATTTTACCCAGCAGCAACCCCATGGTGATAAAAACTGGCCCATCCCGTCCCCTAATAGGGTAAAAACCCACGGGGATGCGGGTTTCGGGGGCCTGTTGCCATCTTGAGTCCAGGTTGGTTAGCTCAAACTTGTCAAACAGGTAAGCAAACCGTGGCAGCATGATGACTTCCACGGGCAATTTTTTCACCCCTGTACCCCGAGTGTCCAGTGTCTCTAAAAACTTGAGTTCCTTTTCCGTTACATCATCTGGAAGCTCCGGGATGTCAGTATTTCAGAGGCTGAGATACTTGAGAAACAGCAGCCCCCACGGCAACCTTCGAGGTCCAAGACTCTCACCAGCTTGCATACCTTGAAATTGACAATTCCACTCTTGAAGATTGCTAATGACCTGAGAACAGACAAAACCATTTTCTTTGGATGTCTGGTGGATCGTAAATCGAGGCTAGACTGAATAGTGAGTCACCGCACTAAGCCGGTAGTGCTATACAGGGACTTGTTGCCGTCAATGAAACTCACCAAGTTTCTGGACACCGTCTTCTTGATGATAAACTCCAGCATGATACTAATGAATAGGTGGCTCCGCACAAAATGTATACTAAATAATTCTAGATTTATGTCAGAACTGAAGTCTTGGAGAAAAAAGTAGTCGATGAACTTCAGATTTATTTCAAGTCAAGAGAAATGCTCAAGCTAGCTCAAAGGAGAACCTGAGGAAGAGAAATATACATATTACAGTCTCTTGTTACATTCTTATATTGCTGTCTCTTGTTAGTTCTTACATTCTTAAACATTGGGACGGAGGGCCGATGACAAATGTCATCATAATGATAACCTCGTTAGTCGTCTCTAAGGTCAAAGCTACCTGATAATAGTAAGGTTTTGTCGGAGCTGACGCTGCAATCCCACTTGACATACCTTTGGTGTACAGCTTGCTGGTGTTCCAATAATCTCCCATGGATCATTATCCAGCAGCATGCTATTGAGCACAGGGAAACCCTCCAGCACCTCCAGCTCTGGGCAGTCAGTGATGGTTATCTTCCGGAACATGGAGAGCCCACTGATCTTCTTGAGCTTGGGGCAGTTGAGCACATCGAGTTCCACAACCGAAGGGAAGTTCTCCAGAGATGCTAGGATGCTCAGGCCACTTAGACAAAGTGTTCTTAGGTTGTACCTGTCGTTGGTAGCAAGTCCTGGGGGAAGATGAATGAGCTTGCAGTCCATGATACTGAGATGATCCAGGGCAGGCATGGCCATGGCTTTTCCCTGCTCCTCCTCCCAGTCCCAGTTGTTCCATCCAGACAGATTGTGCAAGCCTAGGTTCCTCAGCTTAGGGAACGGTCTTGTAACAAGGGCACCAGCATCTCCACTTGCAAGAAGGGTTTGGAAGTCTGGCCCGATAAGCTCTATGGCTGGAGCATCGTTGATCATTAGTTCTTCCAAACAGAGGATCCCACACAAACCATTGGGTAGTTGGGTGCAGTACTTCAGATGCGTTAGCGTAATACTCACCAAGCTCTTGAAGGTCGTTGCAGTGGGCATCGACATCCAATTTGGTAGCCGACGACCAAAGTATCCTGACATGCATAGGGTCTCCAAGTAAGGTGGAGGGCTGAGCTCATCGAATACTGCCACAATTTGCAGCTGCTCCTTTTCCTTTATCTGTTCTCCGCCTTCTTCCTCCTCATTCTTGTGGCAATTCAACTCCAAATAACACAGATGCTTCTTATTGCCAATCATGGCCCTTGCAGCAACTGAACTGTCAGGCACATTTTCTAGACTTTGTATTGTAAGAGATTTAAGATGAGAAATAGGTCCTAATTCTTCTAATGTGCACCAGTCCCCAACCATCTTTGCTGGAAACTCATAAATGGTCCTCAAATTTGTTAACCTGCCAAACCCCTTGGGTACAACATCAACATTGCACCCATATAAGGAAAGATACCTTAAACGCTCCAATTTTGAAATGTTGTCAGGAAGCTTGTTCAGCTTCGTACAGCAGAATAGTCCAATGTGCTCAAGAAACTTCATCTTATGGATGTCATCTGGCAGCCTAGATATATCTGTCACAGTGAATGACAAGTATCTTAGGTGCCTCAGCTGACACAAATGGTCAACCAACCAGTCAGAGTCTGCAACACTTATATCCAGTGCCCGTAAACTAGCAAAACTAGCAAGTGAAGAACCACCACCAGGTCTGAATTTGCAGTCTATAACTAATGTCCTTAGCGATTCCAGCTTTTCTAGCATATTCCACTCTAGTATTGAATCAGTTAATTTCATAGATAGACGGCGGATTTTCTGGTTTTGTGAAAGAAGACTTCTAATGTCAGTTTGCTCCTTCAGAACCACAAGCGCTTCTTCCCTAGCCATAAATTGAGCAAAGGAACGAACAACATCATGCATGATGTAGACCCATCCTTTCTCAATTGACTTATCAGGCTCCAAAAGATTCCTACTGACTAACTCCCGGTTGTACTCAGCTCCTATTTCTTCTAGATCTAGTTGGTCTGACTTTGAACTCCCATCAGGCTGAACAAACCCTTCACTGATCCACATGCTAGTAACTATATCCTCCATAAACTCTGAACCCTTAGGGCAAAGTGAGTAGTATAGAAAGCATTGCTTCAGCTCTCGAGATAGATCGTTGTAGCTCAAATGTACTGAGTAGTTCAGTTCCTCCTGTGACCCATATTCTCCCCATTCAAGATTCTTGCTCAGAACAATTTCCCATTCACGTTCGCTTGGACGTCTTGTGCTTAAAAGTCCTCCCATCACTTTAATAGCAAGTGGTAAACCATCACACTGCTTAATAATCTTCATCCCAACATCTTTTAGCTGATCAAAATCACTCTCGCAGCCGATCTGCAACAATATAAGGCTACTTAGCAACAGTAGTATGTACAGTTGCCTGTTTACATGTTGATCTACATGGGTTCCCATATATTTATAGTAAAATACTATATGGTATCCTTACATCAAGTACCAACTTTTTTTAAATGCCCAGTGGTAAAAAAAAAGTGGTGTCTACACAAAATTAGAAGAGAAAAATATGTATCTTCCCAATATATATGCACCCACAAATTGGGCATATTTTATAAAATGACTGCATGCAAAAGCTCAGGATTAGTAATTGATACTCTCCCAAAACTACAGGTATTTTGTGCTCGGTATCAGAAAACTACAGGTTGAAGCACTATCTCCACGTAGCTACAGATGCTTATTTATATATCTTACTAGCAAATATGCCCGTGCGTTGCAACGGGAAAAAAATAATTATCGCACCCTTCTACCAAAAGAACACAACACGTATGGCATGAGAATCAGACACTGCAGATGTGGTACTCATTTGGTATGAGCTCACACGGAAATTTGAGTTCACATACATGTTGCTTATATCCCTAATTTCCCATGAGTTGAAGTGTTTAAGCAGCAAATCATGTCCTATTCTACATGCTGCTTAAAAAAGTCCAGTGCAAGAACATGAGAGGTCAACTATAGTAGGGGAAATTCAGTAATGGGTATCGAAAAATAGGTGACATGCACATTTAAAGTGTGTTTGTTTGATGCAGTGAAATCTTCCATAGGCATACGAATAACAACTTCTGACTTGTAGCCATATATATCCAATAAACATATGTATAATAGCATTGCATTTTCGTTGAACACTAAATTCAGGATTTCCAAAAAAAAAATGAAATTGTGGATGCACCAATTAAGAGAATAAGAGGATTCTAAGTGAAACCTTCTGCCCTATGCATGAACTCCAAAATTACAACAGTAAATAATTGTGAATTGTTTAAGTGTATGGAAATCACATCAAAGCTGCAAAACAATGTGACTTCGTCACAAAAATTTACTTCACAGACAAAAATGCATATACGAAAAAAAATACCTCATCAATCTGACAGCATCACTCACGCACAGCACATCGGCCCGCCGCCGCGTCTAAATTGGTGCAGCCGCCGCACGACCTAGCTGGCTCCGCCTTCGCACGCCCTGGATGGCCCGTAACCTAGAAGATATAGGGAAAAATACATACTATCTTTGACATGATACTGCAGATTAGCCTCAATATAATTCAAGAAAAAATAAATTATCATGAAAGATGAACAGTATCGTGATTGCATCCATGCTTAAATCAGTAACCGTGCATAGGCTGTCAGCAATGCAGCAACATTACCTCCGGCCATTAGCGCAAGCAGATCAAGGTGTTTGCGTCGTGCAGAACGGGGAAAAATTGTTGCAGTTGGATTGTTGGAGAATTACTATCTGCTTAGTACGCTAGCCGCTTGTATGAGGAAAACAAGCTGGACCATGCTAGTGCCCTCACATGCAGTGATCTATCTACTGTAATATTTAGGCGAGTACTTCTTGTCTGATATATCTTGTTCTTCCTGTACACATCACTTAAAAAGCATTTCCCTTACTTGCAAAACCTGCCATCACGAAGACATCAACACTTGCAGCAGTAGAGCATCGTATCTTCCAATATATATTATCTCAGGTTGCCTAAATCTACATGGACCAATCAAATAATGATAACCTATGAAAGTGAAAACTGAAACAGTTCAAATAAAGGCAAAGAATCTTCAGGCTCACCAACAATGCGATTGCTCCTATTGTCGGTAGGCTACAGCCTTGAAAAATATGCAGCCGATGGGTGGCCTGAAGATGACAGCAACATGGGGGCGGCAGCGGCGAGGAGGCCATAGAGAAAAGCGGCGGCGTGAGCGACCACGAGAGACAGGGTAGGAGGCACGGTCGTAAGAGCTGCGGTGTTGAAGTACGTTTTTGCCACATCGTCGCTGCCGGCGCACACACCATTGGCTAGGATCGAGGAGAGAGCTGCATCATTGGCTGCCGTGCGGAGGCGAGCTGTTCGTCGCCGGCAGGAATGCCTGCGTCACCGCGCTGGCCTGCTCCGCGTAGGCGACGAACAGCTCCGCGGGCGACGCGCCGTCCGTGTCGGCGGCGACATGTTGGTGCCTCGTACGGCGCAACGACCTCGCGGCGCGGCGTCGCAAAGGGGGTCGGGTGTTGCCCTAGGGACTTCTTGTTCGGAATCTATATACACGTATTGACGTATATGGAGAAGCTAGCCAGCTAGTAATTCTGACGTATATGGAGAAGCTAGCCAGCTAGTAATTCGCATCCATCTCCATGTAACTATCGATCTCTTCGGCTGGATATGTAATACGACTTGGACACGGGGCAGACAGACGAATCGTTGTGCGACGGACCAAGCGAACGTACGAAAAAGACGGACGAAAATTCAGGACGAATCGTTGTGCGACTCAGAACCAATGCGCGCTTTAGTACCACCTCACGTATATGTTTTAAATTCAAACTGAAGGCGTAAACTCACGGAAAGAAGCGTATTGTGACGGTGAACCCACGGAGTCAATCCGTGCTTTATTATTAGGGAAAGATTATTGGTCAAATCGATGGGTAAAGTTCGACCTAAATTAGGAGATGGCGTCGTATAAGTAGACAGACAAAGAAAGTTACTAGTGCCGAATTTACCAGCTAAGTAGAGTTAATGTTTTCCCTCCAAGAAATTATATGTGCTGAGCTACTACGTACGTACTGACCTGCGGTTGTGGCAGCTGTTTTTTGAGCAGGGACCAGGCATCTTGGTCGTTGAGTTTGCTGACATGGAGTTGGTTGCTGCCGGAGGCGCCCATCTTCAAGACGACGTGTTCATTCCTTGTGGTAACCAGGACGCGACTCCCCGGATGTATACGACCGGCATTAACGACAGGAACTTGGAGCACGTCCTTCCATGCTCCTTCGCTCCACACGTCGTCCAAAACCAGTAGAAATTTGTTGCCCGACAGGGCGTCCGTGAGGGTCCTCTCAAGGATGGACTCGTCCTTCTCCTCACCGTGCTTGCCCCCACCGCCGGCGTGCGTGATGGCGGCTCTCAGCAGCTCCCCCTTGTCGAAGTGCTGAGTGACACTCAACCATATCATGGTTTTGAACTCCTCCTTGATGGCCTGTTGTGCAAAGATCTTCTTGGCGAGGGTGCTCTTGCCCATGCCGCCGGGGCCAACGACAGCCACCACTCTGACAGCACTGCCATCGTGGCCGCGGCTGCCGATTAGCTTCTGCACCAACTCCTCTGTGTCCTTCTGGATCTTGTCCCCCACGATGGATGATTCGTCCAACCCTAGGGTCGTCTTGCGATTTGCCGAATCTCTCGGCCTTCTCCGTTCCTCGTAGGAACTGAGGTTGACGAAATTGAAGGCAGCAGCATCCCGCCGGATGCTGTCCAGCTCCCCGTTCAGCTTCATGATCCGGCCACCAATCTCGTGGGCGAACGTGTGGTTCTGCAGGCAGAACAGACACGGTTCGAGGAAATCCTGCAGCTTCTTCATCCAGTGCCCTACAAGAGAATAGAAGCTGTTGGAGGCATCCCTGCCTACGGAGTGCTCTTCCGATCGCTCCATTGCCTCGAGCTGACAAAGCTCGAGGATATCGGTGGCCTCGTACATGGCGTCCCTGAGCCTCCCCACCCACATCTTCACGTTCCTGTCGGTGATGCGCCTTCTCTCTGCGTCGGCGAGGTAGCCCTGTAGGTATACCAGGTTGGTCTCCAGCTTCTTGATCTCACCGGAGACGCCAAGCAGCATGCGCACCTCTTCTTCTGCCATGTTCGTGATCATCTTCTTCAGATATGGCACCAAAGCATCCAGGACAACAGCCATGACTCCTGCGTCCTAGTTTGCCCTATCCTACAAATTGGCATGGATGTAGCCACATTCATGAGCACATATAGACTGCCATTTCCTACGACATGACAGATACGCTACGGAATTATAATTATGCACGTCACGGTATACATGACAATGCATGTTACGCATACACCAAGCTTATAATCATACATGGTTTGTATACAATATATAATATGCATGCTGAGTCATGGCGTGTGGTAGCACGCCTACCTGTCCTTGACGATCTTAGCTATCTTAATCTGCAATTGGGTCTATATTTTGTAAGGAGTGTCAGCTAAGAGAAGACCTTGATCTATCCCAACCAATGGATGGAAGGGGAAGACTTGAAGATTTCACATTTTCAATGTACTTTTTGTGAGATGAGACCTACAATTGCTCGAAATTGTATAGTCGGATTACAAATACATAACTCAACTTTGTGGAATTCTCATCAACTCGGTTGCACTATAGCCCCTCATCTTTTCTGAATTTTTTTGTTAGGCCCTTCCTTAGCTAGAAACACTATCGGAATCGCCGATTTTGCCTAGTGCCGAGTTGTTTGCCGAGTATATTTCATCGGGCACTCGGCAAGCAAGACCTTTGCCAAGTGTCCTGGAAAAAACACTCAGCAAATCGGTCGTTTGCCTAGTGTTTACACTCGGCAAACAAAAACACTAGTGTTTACACTCGACAAACAAAAACACTAGGCAAAGAGCGGGTTTTGCCGAGTGTTTTTTATAATCACACTACTACAATCGCCCTTGTTGCCGAGTTTCCGGGGAACTCGGTAGAGCCCAGAAACAACTCGGTGAAATCTTCGCCGACTACCAAACTCGGCGAAGTGGACTCGGCTGGACACGGCCCGGCAAACATTAATATTGCGGAGTTCTTTCTATTGGGAAGTCGGCGAAGATTTACATAATTTTTGCCGAGTTTCTATCCCTTCGAGAACTCGGCAGACCTCACCGTCAGGCTGGACGGCCGTTAACGGAATTGCCACGTGGCACTATGCTCTGCCGAGTTCTAGACAGCTAAACTCGGCAAAGAGCCGACGAATAGATAAATGACATGTGGCAGGCCCTATCGCCCAGTCCAAAATGTTTGCCGAGTGCCAGGAGAGAGAAGCTCGGCGAAATGTTTGCCCAGTTCGAAACTAGGCAGAATCATGTCGAATAAGAGCCCGACGCGTGGCACCACCTCATTGCCCAGTGCAATATTTCACCGAGTGCTCGATGGGATGAAACTCGGCAAATAGTTTGCCGAGTTTGGATCTCGGCAGAACACTGGCGAATAGCAGCACGACGCGTGGTTCTGCCTCACTGCCCAGTACTATATTTCGCCGAGTGCACTGCAACGAAACTCGGCAAATTGTTTGCCAAGTTGGGAACTCGGCAAAGCTCAGTCGAATAGCAGCACGACGCGTGGCTCTGCCTCATTGCCCAGTACCATATTTTGCCGACTGCCCGTCGAACGAAACTGGGCAAACCTTTTGCCCAGTTTTGCTGAGTTTCCACGCTTTAAACTCGGTAGAGATTTGCCATATTGCCGAGTACGCAACTCGGCGAACGTTGTCAGTGTCTGCAGCCGAGCCAGCATTCGCTGAGTTGCGGCACTCGATATATACTCCAGGATAACCTTTTGCCGAGCTCCGGTACTCGGCAAATGCCTCTGCCTGTTTCTCCCCAGACCCTTTTTGGGTCGTGCCTGCACAGAAAATCAATATATATGCAAATTGTTGATCACACACATGCATCACAGCAATCAAATCAGCACACATACATCATATATAGCTTCAAACGGCAATAACAACCATATATATGGCCATAATCACGACAAATATCCCACAAGTGTAGACACATCAAACACAAAGTGCATACATAGAGTAGTTCATACATGACTTCAAACATAGAGAAGTTCAAGAACAGTTGTAGAATGACAAGTGCAAGAGGAACGAAACAAGCCTATGGAAAGGCATCACAAGTGGCTACGCCAACTTGTATATCGACAATCAAAGCCATCCGCGATGCAAGCCTATTAAACAAGAATCAGAAGGACTAGTGAGTTCAAAAGGCGGATGAATGCACAAGGAAAGAGCCATTCGGCTCGAAATACGGCCATGGCATCATTTATGAGCATTGTGGCTAGGATATGCTGCCATGGCAGCAAATCCTAGCCATTTCGACCCTAAACGATGCAATGGCGGCATAAATGGTCTTTTTTTTGCTTTGGAACTTGTTATCGAACCCGAGTCAAGTTTTTGTCGATGTCTGGGTACCACCAACAGCGTTAGAACGGGTACCGCCAACAGCGTCGGAATGGCTAGCACAGTGTGAAGCTTGTGAATATCCAACTGCAGGATCATTCGATCCAGCTGACATAGGCACGAGCTGCAACTGTATTTCCTGGAAGGATAAGATAGGTTCATTCGATACAGTATGACTATGAAGGGCAATAATGTTATCACGAAAAGGTTTTAAAGAGAACTCACATGATTGAGTGCTGGCGATAGAGTGAGAAGGTTTGGCGTCGGTGGCGGGGTTTGGTTCTACCTAAGGCAAAGGTTACGTAATGAACTAAGACTACCTCGGGGTATTATGGGCAGGAACTAACCTTCGTGGCCGGGTGTTTCCTCATCAACTCGGCATGCCACATAGCGTCACGTTCCGCCATTTTTTGCACCACCAACTCCAAGAGCCTCTGTTCTGTCCTTCTCGCGTCTTCCGCCCGTAGCCTCTTTTCCTCCTCTAGCTGGCAGTAGAAGTTGTCATCGCAATTTCATCAACGTTGCAATGCAAACATGGAAAAGACACAAATGATGGTCTGTGTCCTCGGTATCCAACGCTACTTCACAGTGACACCATGTCCATGGTGGCTCATCCTTCCCTTTGTATTTCACCAAGCCGGGGAAATGTTGCTTAAGCAGAAAGCCAATTATGCCGTTGACCATGTGGGCACTCTTACCTAGCTCTGTTCCAATCTTTTCCCAGTGTCCGAAGACTGAAAATATCAGTAATTTGTATGTGTTGAAATATGCAAGGTACATTAGCTTGCAACTCATATCAGCATAGAGATGCACTTACTTTGTTCCTATTGGTTTAATGACCGGTTTTACCTTGACCAGCCGTTTGGGGAGTTTGGAAGAGTCACACCTCCAAACTTTCTTTGAGTCATCATTGGTGGCACCCCTCTGTGATTCTTCGTCAAAGGAGTCCATCTCAAACTCCGAAAAAGGTCCATCCTCCGCCGCCTCCCCCTTCTCCCCTTCATACATCTCCCACCCCTCATCATCCTCATACCCCGGCTCCCATGAATCGGGATCCTCCCCTGGCCTCTCCTCCTCCACATCCCTCGGCTCTCGCGACACGGGATCCTCCCCAGGCTCTAACATCTCCTCCTCCACATCCCTCAGATCCCGCGACTCATGACCCTTAGTCACCAGCGGCTCCTGACTCTCGTTTGCCAGATCCCTAGACTGTTGAGCCACACGGCCACCCCAACTACGTCATTTCCCCTTGGGCCTGCCATTATCTCTGGCAGAGGCAGCCTTACTGAGCGGATCGATAGGGGCAACCTTGGCCCGTCCTCTGCCCTCCTTCGCCTTGGCGGTTGTGTCCCTATTGCTTCCCTCCTTTGGGGGTCTTCCCCGGCGTTTGACAACTTCAGTAGGTGCATCCTCTTGTGTGTTCTTTGTTTTTTCGTATAGCATACTAATAGGAAGCTCCTAGACGGCAACTGGCATGCTTCAGTCACCTGCAATGATAATCAATAAACCAGTTAGCAATGATATAGATGCAACAATACAATTCAAATAAATAAGCATACATAACATATATTAGTTAGAAATAGTCAGCACTCTTGTGAACCCTTGGATCATAAGACTCCTCATTATTGGGATTCGTTTCACCATCATCACTCTTATCATCACTACACTCCCAGTTCTCATAGTCATGCAGAGGATCCTCAGGTACATTATTGCCCAACTTTACTTGCTCCAGCATTGTCAGGTCCTTCTCATTACAAACCAACTCTAGGTCGTCGTCGTCGACACCATCACTGTCACTATCTTCTTCAATGGCTTCGGGTATCGTCAAGTCGATCACGAAATTCCCTTCGAGCCCATTTTCTTGAAAGAACTCTTGACCAGACGTGTTGGGGACGTTGTAGTCATCATCGTTTGGGAGAGGTAGTTTACTACGTGGAGGTACTTTGTACACATCATACCATCCTAGGAGAGATTCTTTACTTTTGCACGCGTATGGGAGATACAAATTTTGCGTGACCTGTTCTGAATCTCGGCAAAGTTTTGACATATCCAATGTAATTGATCCTTTTCTTTTTTCTTTTTATTCAATTATTCAATTCTTTGTCATATCCAATGTAAAACATCATTTTCTCTTGTCTTTTATTATTTTCATATTAGTTTCTCTTTTTTTGCGCATAATTTTCGTATTAGTTTCTCCCGACTCTTCTCGCGCGATTTCATACGCGGCAATGGTAGGGTAGGGCCCCACAATGTCTACCTCGTAGCTAGTTTTCGTCAGAAATGGCAATTATGTCTCGAGGAGCTGAAGGAGGCCAGTAAGCATCGCCGACGAGCTCGAGCTGTGAAGACGACGTGATCTGTTTGTATGATCTGCGTATGGTGGACATGTGGTTTGTTTATCGCACTGTTAACTCTTAAGTGATTCAGTATGCAAGTTACTATTGAGTGTTGATGTTTCTGTAATATCTTTTGCACTCACTACAACTCGATTCTCCGGAGGGCCCCACAACGTCTGCTCGTAGCTTTTCGTCAAAAGTACTAACTACACGCGCAAATAAACATAAAACCATTGCATGCATGCATCGATATATAAACAACATAACCATGTCATACTACAAGTCGGACTACAACCACATGTACATACAAGTCGGACCCACAAAATAAGGCTGGTCGTCATCGTCGTCGTCGTCCTCCTCCTCCTCCTCCTCCGACTCGGTATACTCCAACTCCGAGTCAGTGGGCTCCTCCGCCCCCTCCATGCGCTCGATGAAGTCGGGGTCGTCGGAAGTGTCGGGGCTCGGGGGGCGGTGACAGCGCACCCGAATCCTCGCTAGAAGCGCACCCTGTACAAGTCGGACTACATGTCATACTAGCTACAACCAAAATACTAACGTCCAAACTACACTAGTAGAAAACAGACCTTTTGTCCAAAGCATTAGTCCCGGTCTGGTTTTGAACCGGCACTAACGTGACCATTAGTCCCGGTTCGGGACGGGCATCTTAGTCCCGGTTCGTTCCGGACCTCTAGTCCCGGTTCGTAACACGAACCGGGACTAAAGGGCTGGTGGCAGGCTGGTGTCAGCCTGGGGCCCCACGATCACCTTTAGTCCCGGTTCGTGGCACGAACCGGGACTATAGGCTCACCTTTAGTCCCGGTTCGTGTCACGAACCGGGACAAAAGATCCCCTACATGAACCCTTCGGCCAGCCCGAGCACACTCCTTCCTGTTTTTCCCCTTCTTCGTCTCATTTGTTCTTCCCCTTGGTCGAGCTCACCTCCATTTTTGCCAAAATTTGTCAAGATTTGGAGGCACCCCATCCATCCAAGTGTTCACAAAGGTTAGCAACTTTGTCCTTTCATCTCTCATTGCTAGATTAGCTCTTGCAATGCTCTATAAGTATAGTGATTTGTGGGTTTTAGTTTGGGAGTATTTATATGTGGTAGTTTATTTGATTTATATGCAATTTGAGCTCAAATTAACTTCTTACTTTGCATGTGTAGGTGTGGTTTACTTAGTGCCTTCCCGTCCCCGTCCTAACCACCGTCGATCGCCCGCACCGTCCCGTCGCCGGCACCACCTTGGTGAGCCTCTTGTTCTTATCCTTTTTATAAAAAAAAATCATGTTTGTAAGATTTAGATAGTTACTTGTATAGTTTTCTTACCTATATGGTTGTTTGTTATACATAGTGGCATGTTTTTGATATCCGTCCCCGTCGTCCCTCGTCCGGTTTATGATTCGGATGTGGTATATACTCTCTTTTATAACTATTTGTTGCATTTCGTGTTTATGACAATTATGCCCATCAAGTTGACATAGATATTTTTATCTAGGAGGTATGTGAACCGGAAATTGCAACCGACATAGATATTCTTGTCAAGAAGTTAAATTTAGTTAAAAAAGAAAATGAGTATTTGAAAGAAAAATTGAAAAGAGGTGAAGAATAGAAGATGAAACTGGAGTTGTATGTTGTCGATGTCGTCGATGATCACAAGATCAAGATGGATGCAATGCGCTTGAAGATTAGAAAATTTAAAAAATATGCCATTGATAGTGAGGCTTGGTATCACTATGCTGTTGGATCAATTGTTACCTTAGTTGCGATCTTGATCACATTTGTTGTTGCATTTAAATGCTTTAGCTAGAGAGTTTGTATGTTGTTTTATGAGAACAAGTGTGTATGAACTTTATGTATGAACTTGTATTAATTTGGTCTTTTTGGTGTTGTGTAATGAAGATGAGCCGGAAATGGATGTACGATGACCGATGCTCTCCCCAGTTCATTAATGGCGTGCATACTTTTCTGGTTGCGGCTGAGGCAAACAAGCGGGCGGATGGTTTTATGTATTGTCCATGTGCTGGCTATAAGAATGATCGAAATTACTCTAACTCAAGAACCATTCACGTCCACCTGTTTGAGTTCGGTTTCATGTCCGGCTATAACTATTGGACCAAGCATGGAGAAAGAGGGGTCCTAATGGAAGAGAATGAAGAAGAAGAGGATGACGACAGCTATCCTGGCCATGGGTTCCATGAATACGATGGTACAACAATGGGGGAAGAAGCTAAGCCGGCAATGCGGGAAGGAGCTGAAGAAGAGGCATCAGATGAGCCCGCTGATGATCTTGGTCGGGCCATTGCCGATGCAAAGAGAAACTGCGCAAGTGAAAAGGAGAAGCTGAAGTTGCAGCGCATGTTAGAGGATCACAAGAAATTGTTGTACCCAAATTGCGAAGATGACAAGAAAAAGCTGGGTACCACACTAGAATTGCTGCAATGGAAGGCAGAGAATGGTGTATCTGACAAGGCATTTGAAAAGTTGCTAATAATGTTAAAGAAGAAGCTACCAAAGGACAACGAATTGCCCGACAGTACGTACGAAGCAAAGAAGGCTGTCTGCCCTCTAGGATTAGAGGTGCAGAAGATACATGCATGCCCTAATGACTGCATACTCTACCGCGGTGAGTACGAGGATTTGAATGCATGCCCGGTATGCCGTGCATTGCGCTATAAGATCGGCCACGATGACCATCGTGATGTTGAGGGCGAGCGGCCCAGGAAGAAGATTCTTGCCAAGGTGATGTGGTATGCTCCTATAATACCACGGTTGAAACGTTTGTTCCAAAACAAAGAGCATGCCAAGTTGATGCGATGGCACAAAGAAGACCGTAAGAAAGACGGGAAGTTGAGAGTACCCGCTGACGGATCGCAGTGGAGGAAAATCGAGAGAAAGTGGCCGGACTTTGCAGATGACGCAAGGAACGTATGGTTTGGTTTAAGTGCAGATGGCATTAATCCTTTTGGGGAGCAGAGCAGCAATCGTAGCACATGGCATGTGACTCTATGTATCTATAACCTTCCTCCTTGGTTGTGCATGAAGCGGAAGTTCATTATGATGCCAGTGCTCATCCAAGGCCCTAAGCAATCCGGCAACGACATTGATGTGTACCTAAGGCCATTAGTTGAAGAACTTTTAGAGCTGTGGAGTATAGAAGGTGTACGTGCGTGGGATGAGCACAAACAGCAGGAATTTGACCTGCGAGCGTTGCTGTTTGTAACCATCAATGATTGGCCTGCTCTCAGTAACCTTGCAGGACAGACAAACAAGGGATACCACGTATGCACGCACTGTTTAGATGATACCGACAGTATATATTTGGATAAATGTAAGAAGAATGTGTACCTGGGGCATCGTCGATTTCTTCAGAGCAGGCATCCCGTAAGAAAGAAAGGCAAGCATTTCAAAGGTGAGGCAGATTACCGGAAGAAGCCTCGCCATCGTACTGGTGATGATATACTTGATAAGGTCAAGGATTTAAAAGTAATCTTTGGAAAGGGTCCTGGCGGACAATCTGTTCCGAATGACGCTGACGGACGCGCACCCATGTGGAAGAAGAAATCTATATTTTGGGACCTACCCTATTGAAAAGATCTAGAGGTCCGCTTTGCAAATCGACGTGATGCACGTGACGAAGAATCTTTACGTGAACCTGCTAGGCTTCTTGGGCGTGTATGGGAAGACAAAAGATACATCGGAGGCACGGGAGGACCAGCAACGTATGCACGGAGAAGACGGCATGGATCCAAATTAGTTTCAGGGTCATGCCAGCTACGCTCTTACCAAAGAAGAGAAGGAAATCTTCTTCGAATGCCTACTCAGTATGAAGGTCCCGTCTGGCTTCTCGTCGAATATAAAGGGAATAATAAATATGGCAGAGAAAAAGTTCCAGAACCTAAAGTCTCATGACTGCCACGTGATTATGACGCAACTGCTTCCGGTTGCATTGAGGGGGCTTCTACCGGAAAACGTTCGATTAGCCATTGTGAAGCTATGTGCATTCCTCAATGCAATCTCTCAGAAGGTAATCGATCCAGAAATCCTACCAAGGTTAGAGAATGATTTGGTGCAATGTCTTGTCAGTTTCGAGTTGGTGTTCCCACCATCCTTCTTCAATATCATGACGCACGTCCTAGTTCACCTAGTCGAGGAGATTGCCATTCTGGGTCCTGTATTTCTACACAATATGTTCCCCTTTGAGAGGTTCATGGGTGTCTTAAAGAAATATGCTCATAATCGTGCTAGGCCAGAAGGAAGCATCTCCAAGGGCCATGAAACAGAGGAGGTCATTGAGTTTTGTGTTGACTTTATTCCTGACATTAAGCCGATTGGTGTTCCTGAATCGCGGCATGAGGGCAGACTGGGTGGAAAAGGCACGCTAGGAAAGAATTCAGTAATATGCCAGGACGGGCATTCTTTGGCGCAAGCACAATACACAGTTCTACAAAGTTCCGCCTTGGTGGCTCCGTATATCGAGCAACACAAGAACATTCTACGCTCCAAACACCCGGAGCAGTCTGACGACTGGATTACACATGAACAAACGGTGACTTTCGCCGGTTGGTTGCAGACACGTCTCATGCATGACGACATTGTTGCAGATGACCTGTACTTGCTGTCCAAGTTACCATCTTCGACTATATTGACTTTCAAAGGGTACGAGATAAATGGGAATACATTTTACACGATCGCCCAAGATAAAAAGAGTGCCAACCAAAACAGTGGTGTCCGCTTTGATGCAGCAAACACCAATAGGCCAAAGGACACATATTATGGTTACATAGAGGAGATATGGGAACTTGACTATGGACCTGGTTTGAAGGTCCCTTTGTTTCGGTGCAAATGGGTCAATCTGACAGGAGGCGTGGTAAAGGAAGACCCGCAGTACGGAATGACAACAGTGGATCTCAACAATCTTGGGTACGCAGACGAACCATTCGTCCTAGCCAATGATGTGGCGCGGGTTTTCTATGTGAAGGACATGTCTACCAAGCCGAGAAAAAGAAAAGATAAGGAAGCGAATACATCATACGATGAGCCAAAGCGCCACATAGTTCTTTCAGGGAAAAGAAACATCGTGGGAGTGGAGGACAAGACTGACATGTCAGAAGATTATGAAAAGTTTCATGAAATTGCTCCCTTCACAGTGAATGTTGACCCGAGCATCAAGTTAAACGATGAAGATTGTCCATGGTTATGGCGCAAAGGGACACACGCGAAGAAAAAGTTTTATACCCAAAGATCCCACTCTGGGATGTGACCGGCTTCTCTAGTTAGTTTCCGGACTTATATATCTGGAAAGTCCCACTTCGGACAAACCGGAGGGAATCTTTAATAGTAGTGTACTTATGTGTTTTGGCATTTGAAACGCGAAGAAATATTATGTCCAAAGCCACGTCATCAATTTTCAACCCTTTCTGACTTCATTTGCTATTTTTCATGCATTTACTGATTTTTTGAGCTAAATGACCCTGAAATTGAAAAGCACTACAAATGAACTCTGAAAAGGTTGAAAGTTGGCATGGTATCATCATTTCACCCACATAGCATGTGCTAAAAAGTTGAGAGGGTTACGGCAAAAACTAGATGCACTTCGTGTACAAAATGGACAATGTCTTTCGAAGTATCAGGGTTTCAGACGAAAACTCGTTTGTTATAAAGGCATTTCATTTTTTTAAACTTATTTCAACTCTAGACTTTTTGTGTATTCAGTATGCACCATTCGAAGCCACATCATCAATTTTCAACCCTTTCTGACTTCATTTGCTATTTTACATGCATTTACTGATTTTTTTGAGCTAAATGACCCTAAAATTGAAAAGCACTACAAATGAAGTCTGAAAATGTTAAAAGTTGGCATGGTATCATCATTTCACCCACATAGCATGTGCTAAATAGTTGAGAGGGTTACGGCAAAAACTGGATGCACTTCGTGTAAAAATGGACAATCTCTTTCGAAGTATGAGGGTTTCAGACGAAAACTCATCTGTTACAAAGGCATTTCATTTTTTAAATAACCTAAGAATTACCAAATTGAATATAATGATAAAACACACTAATATTAAATAGCGGAAAAAATAATCACTGCAAAATCTATTTTTAAAGTAAAGTTATTCACAAATTAATGATTCACACAAATTTCAAATAATTCGAATTTAAACTATTCAAATTTGAAAACTACTGCCACTAACAGAAAGTTTATAATTTTTTTGACCTAACGCAAAAAGATTCCCTCATTAACTCTAAATAAAGAAAAAAAAACTCAGAAACAAAAGAAAATAAATAAAACAGAAATAAAAAAAACTGAAAAGTAAATTAAAAAAAGCCCGCCTACTGGGCCGCCTCGGCCTGCTGGGCAGGGATGCAGCCCCGCAAGGCCCAGTAGGCCCAACAGGGCAGCACATGTTCAATAGGCCCACAAAGGCCTACTTAGAGAGGAGCTCGAGGGAGATGCCGCGGCGGGGCTTATAAGCTGGTGCGGGCGCCCCTCGCTGGGCGAGGTGGGACTAAACTTGCGCCGTGCACCGCGCCTGCGTGAGCACCAGCCTTTAGTCGCGGTTGGAGCCATCAACCGCGACTAAAGGTCTGCGCTTCCCGCCGCTCGGACTGGCGAAAAATAACCTTTAGTCGTGGTTGGTGGCTCCAACCGCGACTAAAGGCACCCTTTAGTCGCGGTTGGAGCCACCAACCGCGACTAAATGTCGTTGTATATAAGCGGCAGTTTGCAAAATTTCAGATCGATTCTACATTCTCTCGACGACGCCGAACGAGGACGCCGCCAGGCTGCTGCGCAACGTCGTCGCCTCCCCCGACGCCGGAGATCGTCGCCGCCTCCCCCGCCGCCGGCCGCCCGCTCTTCCTCCCCGACGCTGCCTGCGCCTCCTCGCCGATCCCCGCCCGCGCCCGCCTGCCCCGACACGCGCGCCGTCGCGCCGCCCCTCTCCTCGACCTCGTGCGCCATCGCAGTCGCCGTCGCCGACGACTCGCCTCGCCTCGCCGGCCGTCGCCCCGCTGTGAGCCCCTGCCACCATGGCCGCCCATCCCAACGAGCCCGCACACACACACACATGCATGAACACACACACACACACACATTCTTATTTTCTGTTTTTCTGTTTTCTAGTTTTTTTATACTTTTAGTTATAGAAATGTTAGATGAAATGTTAGATAAATAAATGTTAGATGAAATGTTAGATATATAAATGTTAGATGAATGTTTTTTAGTTTTTTATACTTTTAGTTATAGCTAGATAAATGTTAGATATAAAAAAGTTAAAAAATTGTTTTTTAGTTTTTTATACTTTTAGTTATAGAAATGTTAGATGAATGTTAGATATATAAATGTTAGATGAATGTTTTTTAGTTTTTTATACTTTTAATTATAGCTAGATAAATGTTAGATATAAGAATGTTGAGGAATTTTGACATTTGATCCAATGTATAGCAATTAGTATTTGCAAAAGCTGCATATTTTAATGTTATATTTGCAATAGATTTTCTTAGTCCTTTAAGGGATTTATCAGGAATGCCCCATTATGGATGTGCACAAGTTGATCCAAATTTTTTCTGATCTAATGCATCTACCCTTCTATATGTCATGTTTTGTCTAGCTAGTGTCAAAGGATTCAAGAAAACCATGGCTTCATCATTAGCCGGAAGTAACAGGCGCATGATGGTACGAAGATTTTTAAAGTTGTTTTGGAACCTAGTTCTTGATAGAATAATTAGCTTTTTTGGTACGAAGTTCAGCAAAGGCCTTCCAAATAGCGATATTCGGAAGCCTCTTGCTGAACTTCGTACCAAAAAGCTAATTATCCTATCCGGGACTCCGTTCCAAAACAACTTTGGACAGCTTCGTACCATCATGCGCCTGTTACTTACGGCTAATGATGAAGCCATGCTTTTCTTGAATCCTTTGACACTAGCTAGACAATGTGACATATAGAAGGGTAGATGAGATTAGGAAAAATATGGACCATTTTCTGCACATCCACAATGGCGCCATTTTGTTAAATCTCTTAAAGGTTAAGAGAATCCGTTATGATTCTGAAGGTTCCTCGTATATAAGAAATCACAATCAAGCATTTAAAAAATGTTAAATTTAGATAGAATTTATTCTCGGACTCAACGATGCCCGGCCCGCATCCTCGTCGTCTACTCGTTCGCGATGACGTCCTGCTTCAGAGGGGCAACATTCGGGACTGGGCTCCGTCGGGCTGGCACTGGGAGGTGCTACCTTCAGGGGTGCGCAGCTTGGTGAGGAACCCGGCCCCGGGTCCCGTCGTCGACCCGGAGCTTCTTTGGTGGCGTTCGCGTGGGCCACTTTCGGTGCAGAGGCAGCCGGCCCCGCCGGAGGGGGTACGTCGCCGTGTCAGGGAGGAGAACGAGCACGTCTGTCGCTACATGGATGCGTTGGACGTCAGGTTGTCCAATACCTGGCAGGTTCTTCAGGGATCTCACCCGAGCTATGATCCTGTGATGGTTCCTTCTCTTTGGGTGTCCACCGCCCGAGCCTCAGGAACCGCGAGTGAACTAGATTCTTCGATAATATTCGATCTGTATTAGCTAGTGATAATACTCGAGATGTATTAGAGATTATATCCGATAATATTCGAGACGATTTATTCGAGATTATATTCGATGATGCATATTATATGAATTATTCGAGATGCATATTATATGAATTATTCAAGATGCATATTATGTACTATGATTCAGTTTTTCTTTATTGATTGCATGCATTCTAATTTGAATACTAAATTGTTTTATATTTCTTCTGGATTAGTTAAATAAAAGCTATGGACAATACCAGCAGAGAAGGAGAAGAGGCTCTGTTCGACATCATACGCTCCCCGAGCCCAGAGCATGAACCTGAAGATGACGGCTCGCAATATCTGAACAATTCCGGTGAGGGTTGTATGATATTTGATGAAGACGAACGAATAGATGAAGGCGACAACGATGTTGACGAAGAAAATGTTCTTCAAATAACAAAGACCGGCGAGGTATATTTATTATATAAGCCATCCCGTGATCATTACATGTCTTAATTGATTTGTATGTATTAACGAATCGATCTTTCTTCTTTTAGGCCTCTGGATCGAGCAAATCTTCCACAAGCGACAGGGTAGTTCGAGGCCCGGCCAGAAAGTTGGAGCCTGGCGTAAAGTTCAACATCGATTCCATCAAAACATCAAATGGCGAACCGCTTGAACCTAGGAAAAATGCGACCAAGTTCAAGAATCAATGCGGAGTTATTGTCAGGGACTAAATCCCGATCTCCATTCAAGAATGGAAAAAGCCTGCAAAGGGAGATCGAGCAGGAGTTACTTTTTTCGACGAAAGAGCAAAAGATGTGCTTTGGACATCGCTCATGACACATTTCACCCTACCAGATAATTTGACAGATGCAGATCTGAAGAAAGTCAGAAACTATGCTCTTAAAAAGATGGCGATCGCATTCAACACCTTCAAGAAAAATACATGGACTGCGTACGTCAAAGCAAAAAATAAGACTCTAGAATTCAAGGGAGCACTGGTGAAGGCAAAAGATCACTGGGACGCTTTCGTGAAGTTCAAGGAATCGGAACACGCTAAGGAACGGTCGAGAAAAAACAAGATTAATGCTGCGAAAAAGAAGTGGCACCATACTCTGGGGCCAGGTGGCTACCAGGTGGTCCTGCCTAAGTGGGATCAATCTGAGCAAGAGATGATTAGTGCAGGGGTCACTCCAGTTATATTGACATGGCCCCCCCAGGTGCAGGACATGGTTTTATGTGCATGGGGGGAAGTTGGACCCAGATACAGGGCTGATTAAGGTGAAGGCAAGTCTTAAAGAAGCGACAGACGAAATACTTATTGCAATAGAGGAAGCTCGAACGGGGGTGTTCATGCCCAACAGAGAGAATGACGAGCTTACGCGCGCCCTGAAGAATCCTGAACACCCAGGAAGAACACGAGGCAAAGGCGTTGTTCCGTGGTTTGAGGGGTTTGCGGATTGGAACGACGACTACAGAAGCCGTGCGAGAAAGAAGAAGCAGGAGGAGCAGAAGAAGAAGGAGGAAGCACTCCGCCTTGAAGGCCTAGAATCAAAGCACCTCGAGTTGGAACGCGCTTTCAGGCGGCAGCAGGAGCAGATCGACTCACTCAGCCAGGAAAGGGCGTCTCAGCGGCAGCATGAGGAGATCGATCCAGCATTGGATAGCACCGTCCCATCTATGCCGAGAAGCAGCGTGGGTTCCGCCCCGGCCGATATCGATGATGCACTGCTAGCTAGCTATCCTGTGGATGATATCAAAGACAGGACTAACTGTGAGCTACACATGAAAGTGAAGAACTTATCCATGAAGGTGGCGGACGGCTATGCTTCAGCAAATCCCCCTGAAGCAAGCTTCCATTGCAATCCCATTCCAGCTGGCTATGCTCGTGTCGGGGTTGATGAAGTGATGTCAGGATATCACGAGCTACAACTTGACATTCTTGGAGGTGACGAGGAGAGAACACTGGGAGAGGCCATACATCGTATCATTCTACGGAAAAATGATTGCATCGTCTTTCTAAGGCCATCGACTCCTCCTCCTCCAAGTTCGCCGCCGCGTCAGTCGACTCCTCCTCCTCCAAGTCCGGCACCGCGTCAGCCGACTCCTCCTCCAAGTCCGGCACGGCGTCAGCCAACTCCTCCTCCTCCAAGTCCGCCGGCACCGCGTCAGCCGACTCCTCCTCCAAGTCCGGCACGGCGTCAGGCGACTCCTCCTCCTCCAAGTCCGGCACCACGTCTGCCGTCTCCGCCGACTCAGCGTGCTCCGTCGCCTAAGCAACAGCAGAAGAGACAGGCCGCAGCTACGACGGCTAGCGGTACAACAGGCAAGAAATTCAAATATGGTCCAAGCCTCAAGCCTCTTCCGAAGTTGTCTTACCACCTGACTGAGGAGGAACTCAACACCGTAGTGAATGCCCAATTGAAGGCCCATTTTGGACCGAAACCGCCCCCGCCGCCAAAGGAGAAAGTACCTGAGCATGTCTCACAACACTTTATTGATATGGCTCGACCTGCTGTCAAGCATAAGGACTGCGACTATGTGCGGTCTATCAAGAAGTCATATGTTGCATAACAAAAGGAGTCGAGCTCGAGCTCGAGCCAAGCAGTTGGCAAAAAAAGCGGGAAAACTGTTCCCCAGCTAGGAGAACAGGCAGTGCAATCGATCCCCCCGCTCATTCTACAAACACCTGTGAGTATCGCCGATCGGCTGGTAATAACCGACGATCATAAAAGGCAGGCTAAAGAGGCCGGTGTCACTGTTGAACAACTCCTAGGCCTTGACGAAATCCCCGTGCTTAAAGAGGAGGAAGTAAAATGGCAATATGTCCGCGGCAAACCTCTAGTCAAGCCTGACGATGTCAAGCTTCTACCAACGAGAATGTACGATTTGCATACGTGGTACATGCAAGAAACAACAAATACCAATCAAGAGTCCCTCATGGTGAAAGTCAAGAAAAAGCATTACTTCCATAGAAAAGATTTGTGGGTTCATTATGAAGAGTTGTTTCAGTTATTCAATCAAGACACACTCGACAAATCTATCGTCAGTTGCTATTGTCTGTAAGTGATTTCTTTCTGTAATTTAAGTCTCTAGCTAGCTGTGCTCTCGTTCATTACCTGTAATTATCCTCACTATATTCTTTTCTGTGGTATTATGCAGAATGAAGATGTATGAAATGAAAAAAGCTGGACTCTATGGCATTGGGTTCATTGACCCAAATACGATTAATCAAGAGATATGGACAACTGAATGGTCGAGAAAAGACACAGAGAGATTCCTACTAGAGTTTTTGAAGCGACTAAACACCCAACCAGAAATACTATTTCCTTACAACTTCGGGTGAGTGTTACTATATCTTGTACTACAAATTCTATTTTTTGCTTACTAGATGTTAATAAGTGTAGTTGATGAGTTATGCACATGCCCGCTTAATTATACAAAACGTGTGCGCATGCAGTTACCACTGGATCTTGTTAATCATTGAAGTTGACAAGGGAAAAGTTGAAGTACTGGACTCACTATATAAGAATCCATCCGAATACGCAACCGTGAGGGGGACGGTCGACAGGTAATTTCAATCATTATCGCACTATGTCGGCCTCTTTACTTCATTTCCTGATATCAACTAGTTAATAACTCCTTTATTCATTTTCTTTGCCGGCGGGCAGGGCTTGGGCCAAGTTCATCAAACTGGTCCCAGGCGACTGGGCACAAAAGCTGACATGGGTGCGACCCAAGGTAATTAAGTAGTACTAGCTAGCTACGTCCGTGCATCTCTTTAATTCTAGTTTCAATATCATTATCATGCTTGATTAATTATTAACTGATTGAATTTTATTCTCGTAAAGTGCATGAGGCAGGAGCAGGGGAATAGTTTATGCGCATACTACGCTTGCGAGAACATTCGCATGATCACGTCTGAAAGGAGCAGAGATGAAAGAAATCTTTGGGTACGTTTGCCAGAACACTATCCATAATTTTTTTATCATGATCTAGCTAGTATATATACACGCAACTAATATATTCATCTTGATCTTATTCTTATAGCTGACGGAGATGCGGGGCCAGCTCCTACCAACAGCTCGCGTACCAAAGGAGAATACCATTACAAGATCAAGAAGTAATGCCTGCATATGTAATGATCCGCAAATTGTAGGAGAAATTGTATATATCAAATTGTATATATATATGTATGTGAATGGTCGTCGTACGAGAAATTCGATGATATATATATATATATGATCGGTTCTACGAGAAATTCTATTTATATATATATGCACAACGTGTACAGTATGTAGTAGCGTAATATATGTTTGAAATGAAAAATAATTAAATAGAAAACACAAAATTAAAAGGAAAAATAAACCATAATTAATTCATATACCCCTAAAGTATTAAAAGGAAAAATAAACCAAAATTAAAAGAATTAAATACTTTTAGTCCCGGTTGGTGTTCCTCCAGCCCACGGCGCCGGCAGGTGCCACGTGGTGGGCCTTTAGTGTCGGGCCGTGTTGAACCGGGACTAAAGGGGAGGGGGGCTTTAGTCCCCACCCTTTAGTGCCGACCGGCACTAAAGGCCCTTACGAACCGGCACTATAGGCCGATTCTGCACTAGTGCTAGGGTTCCACAAGTCGGACCCTCAAACTAAGCCTGGTCGTCGACGGCGGCGGCGGCGAAGTCTGGTCATCATCGTCGTCGTCGTCGTCGATGTCATCGTCCTCCTCCTTCGACTCAGGATACTCCAACTCCGAGTCGGTGGGCTCCTCCTGCCCCTCCATGCGCTCGAAGTCGGGGTCGTCTGAAGTGTGACGTCGTCGCTCGAGGAGGGGATAGCCCATGGCCCAGCCCAGGCCGGGCATGGGCTGCATTTTTTGCACCAATAATAAGTACTTGCAAATCTGTAGCTAACTTTCTAATAATTAAGAAACTAGCTATATATAACTAGCATTTGCTAATAACTTTTTTTTATCAATATTGCTAACAAATAAACGATCATGCATTCATCATATATACGCATACTTAATTATTTTAATAAATAAACAATTTGCTTCAAATTAACTAGCATTTAAACAAATAAACAATTTAATTAGATCTATATCCAGCATTTTAATTAACAAATAAAAGATTTAGGTCTAGCATTTTTAACAGATCGATACACAATTTACTTCTAACTAACATTTCCACAATTTCGTACCAAATTAACTAACATTTGCTACACATGCATGCATATGGAAAAAAACAGGAAAAAAGGTGAAGAAGCTCACCTCGCACGCTCATCCTGTGGATGCGGACACCGGTGCCGGTGCGAAGAGGACTGAGGCAGCCGGCGTCGATGGCGGCGGAGGCGCCCGTGGCCGTGGCGATGAGCATGGCCGCGGGCGCGCCCATGGCCGTGGCGGCGCCCGTGGCCACGGATGCGACGGCCGCGGCGTCCGTCCGCGCAACGGCCGCTGGGACGTCTGTGGCGGCCGTCCGCGCAGCGGCTGGTGCGGCCGCCGCATCCATGAGGCGACGGCGGCGAGATGAAGAGGCGGCGCCGTGGTTGGGAGAAGTAGAGGAGGCGGCGCAGCCGCGGTGCATCGTCGGAGGAGAGCGAGGGTGACGGCCGGGGCGGGCGAGTTTTTTTTCGTTTGGCACGAGCCCTCGCCCGTTCCCCATTTAAGACGAAGGGTCGGCCCTTTGCCGAGTTTTGGCACTCGGCATAGGAAGACCAACGGTCAGCTGGTCAAGTTCACGTGCCTCACGGGCCCACCTGTCATATTTCGCCAAGTTTTTCCCAGGGTACTCGGCATAGCCGTACCCCTGGAATTCTGTAATAAAAAAAGAAAAAGAAAAAATGTTTGCCGAGTTTCAGTTAACGGAAACACGGCAAACATAGACTGCCGTCACGGCTCCATCGCCTGCTCGTCCGTGGGGCCCACCTGCCAGACTTTGCCGAGTTTTTATCTCGAGGAACTCAGTGAACTTGAGGCACTGCCGAATTTCTTTATTTCGCTGAGTCCTTTTTCGTGGGTACTAGGCAAAATAGCAAGTTTGAGGAGTTTTGACTCACTGCCGAGTTCAAGTTTGGACCAAACTCGGCAGATACATAAGTTTGCCGACTTCCCGATTCTGATAGAATGAACTCGGCAAACAATCAGAACTCGGCGCAAAACCAGCTTCCAGCATTGTCAGTTGGTAAAGTTTTCTTTTTCTTTTTTTTCGTCTCTCTTTTTTCTTTTCTTTTCTTTTCTTTCTTTTCTTTTCTTTTTTATTTCTTTTCTTTCCATTCTTTCTTTTATTTTACTTTCTTCTTTTTTCTTTTTTTTCTTTAATTCTATCAACATGGAGCTTATGGTTTATTAATTATAAAAAAGGCAAATGAAGTCTAAAAAAATGAAATTTGGCATAGTTGTAAAAAATTGTGAATATTTCACAAAAGTTGTCATGTACACTCCTTAGAAACCGGACCATCTTCGAGAAAGAATCTAGGTTTCGAGAGAGACCGGGTCAGGTTCGAAAGCAAAGTGACCGTTGCTTCATACGTTGGCCTTGAAACTCTTTCTATACTCAACATACACCATTACATGTTCGATGTCAAAATTTGGCATTTTTTGGGGTTCGTTTGCTATATTTAAGTCATTTAGTGTATTTTCTGCACCCATGGAATTAAGTTGGTGTGCTTGCGCACTAAAATGGTACTGGGTCATGCATATTATCTGAGTTGTAACCTCTCTTGTAGAGAAGAGATGGCTTTATGGGATAAACACAAATCGTTTTTTATTAAGAACTATAAGGATGTGGATTTGTAGTTTTCTACAGCCCAGGCTCATGTGCTCTTTTTATTTACAAAAAATGGTGTAATAAATAGAGTAAATGAGTTTTGTTTTCCTGATGTCATGATGTTACAAGAGCAGATCAAATAGGAGAGCACAAATAAAAAATGACCATTTATTCATTGTTGATGTGGACTTTCGTACAGGAACAGTCCTTTACTAAAGTAATTTCCTTTTTTGTGAATCCCTTTCTCCAATGTTTTCTTCTAGGTTTCTTTGTTATGATACAGTGATCTTTAAAGGGAGACGAAACTTAGCTAAATGTGTTCTATTTCAAGCATCCTTCATGATGCAATGGGCTTGGAGAACTCTCTGTTTTTACTTGACAGTCAAGTGATGGTAAGTATGACCGAAACTAACATAACATTAACATATATATTAAGTTCTACTACATGAAGGCTAGTTTCTTTGGATCATGCAAATTGTTGTTCAACCACTCACTCATTTAGAAACTGCTCACCATTCTACTGATGTGAGTTTCCTCCAACTAAACAAAGTGGATCTCCATGCATGTAGAAAGGTCACATCATTCTGCAGTTTACTCGCAGAATAAAACTGTCATGATAAACGATTCTTGAAAGACCTTCTCAACAGATATCCCTTGCTCACAATATATTTCTTTCATAAGACGAACTAACAAAGACTAGAGATGTGTAGGAAGTCTTATATATATATACTCCTGCCTTAGGATTTCCATGTGCGTCACTACTGGAATTACACCATACGCCGAGTGCCAGAAACACTCGGCAAAGGGCCAAAATCACTCGGCAAAGCCTTTGCCGAGAATTGTTCTCGGCAAGGACCATCTGGCGTACACCTCTCAGGCAAACAGAACTTTGCCGAGAGCCAACCGTCAAGCACTCGGCAAACTGTTTGCCGAGTGCCAAACAGTGCGTGTCGGCAAAATAAAGTGACTTCACGTTCGCTAGTTCCGTCAGGTCTTTGCCGAGCGTTGGCACTCGGCAAAGCGGTACACATTGCCGAGAGTCTCACTCGGTTTAACTGAAACAGACCAGTTCCAACACCTCTTCTTTACCGAGTCTGTTCGCTCGTCGCTCGGCAAAGTTACAACCAAACTGGCAGCGCATGCCGCCTCCCGAGCGTTGCTCTCGGGAAAGGTTGGTCTTCCGAGTGCTGCCCTTGGCAAAGATTCATTGCCAGCAATTTTTCTGCCTCTTTTTTATCGAACCCTGCAGCAAAAACAGATATACTGTACACAAGCCTCATATGAAGTCACATTCTTAACAACAAACTCAGAAATGGCTTATATATGGTCCACCCAAGCTTAACAACATACTCACAAAGGCATTGTCTATGTAGTTCGCACAAGCTTCATATGAAGTCACAAAGTAGTTCTTTAGCACAAGTGCCTACTTACTAAACAACAGAGTGATCAATGCATGTCTATATGAGACCACATCATAAAAGCATCACCACAATTAGGACGAACTGAAAGAGAATTATCAAGTTCTTCAATCCACTCAACCCGATAAGCCATTTCTGGCTTGCACCATTGTCTAATTCGATGTTTCTCTTCTGGTCAAGCGCATACAGATTGTAATGATTCTCTGCCTCCTCTCTACTATTGAACGAGTCATGGGAGCTGCCTGGGTAACGAAGCACTTGTTCATTGCATGCGGACCATGAATCGTAGACTCCTGGATACCTACCTCTGTACACCGCATACCACTTCATCTATAAAGAAAGAGAAAAATAGTCCAAGAAGGAATGCATGGTTAAAATAACACATCATACATAATCCACGTAAGCATTCATCACTCATATACCCAAAAGCATCACAAGTGGCAATCCAAGTCCACATCAGCAGCTACATAACTATATCACTAAATCAACGTCAAACTATCTAGGTGGACTACTCCGAGGTGTAGTCAGTGAAACCTGTGATCGTGGAGTCAGAGCACGTGGGGGCATTCCCGACAGTGGAGGACCAAGCGTCGTCGGGAATGATGGTCGGTGGACTCAGAGGCACCGGGTCGTCACACTCCTTACGTGGGGGGGGCCTTCCTCTCCTTAGTTGGTGGATTCTTCTTGGTTAGATCCGCAAAATACTTTATTAGGATCAGTTGCGGGTTCTCCTCAATGAGCGCCGCCAAGCGGTCCTCACTAGCGCGCTTCTCCTTGACCACGGAGTCGACCCTAACGGAAGCTGCGTCATCGGAGGAAGCCATAACCACGAAATCGATCGGTGCTAACACCTTTCATCACACAATGAAAAATAATATAAGAAGCAAAGATCAAAGATTATTTCTAAGCAAATTTATCAAGGTGGTTGAATATATGGTGGACACTCTCATGGGTATTTCAACTTTCGGTGATGGTCGAGCTGGGCGAGCTCATCGTGCGTACCCAAGGTATCACGGGACGAACTAGCCCAGATCGACCGTCATCATCAAAAGTCAATTTTTTTTCTTCGGGATGATCTCTTACAACTCTCATCTCTCTGGTGGTAGTATATATGGTGGACACTCTCTCACGGGTATTTCGACTTTCGGTGATGGTCTAGCTGGGCGAGTCCATCGTGCGTTACAAAGGTATATCACAGGACAAACTCGCCCAGATAGACCGTCATCGTCAAAAGTCGATTTCTTTCCTCCAAGAACAACTCTCATCGACTGTCGGTGATGGTCGCTCTTTCTCTGCTCCTCCTGCTTTACCAAGATCTCAGAGGAGGAGCAGAGGAAGAGCGACCCCCTATGAAAACAGTCGGTAACATCTCTCATCTGTCAAATATGATGGACACTCTCTCTGGAGGTTGTATATATGGTGGACACTCTCTCACAAATACTTCGACTTTAGGTGATGGTCGAGCTGGGCGAGCCCATTGTGCGTTATCAAAGTATAATAGGATGAGCTCACCCAGATCGACCGCCATCATCAAAAGTCGATTTCTTTCCTCCAAGAACAACTCTTATCGACTGTCGGTGATGGTCGCTCTTCCTCTGCTCCTGCTGCTTTAAAAAATCACAGAGGAGGAACAGAGGAAGCGCGACCCCCTACGACAACAGTCGGTACCATTCCTCTGTAAACATCTCTCATCTGTCAAATATGGTGGACACTCGCTCAAGACACATGCCGCATAAACAAAACCCACTACATAAGTAAAACTACTACAAAACTAAATTACTACATAAAAACTACTACATAAAAACTACTAGATAAAAACTAAAACTACTACATAACTAAAACTACTACAATAAACTACTGGATAAAAACTACTACTAAAACTACTACATACAAACTAGTACTAAAACTACTACATACAAACTAGTACCAAAACTACTACTAAAACTACTACAAAACATTAAAAAAAACTATCACAAAACCTTAAAAAAAGCTCACGTTGGGGTGCCGGTGGGGTGGGGCGCCGTGGTGGGGGGCTGCCGCGGTGAGGAGAGTGCGGCGCCGGTTGGGGGGCGCCACGGTCGCGGAGGAGGGGGGCGGCCGGTGAGGAGGGGGGCGCCGGTGAGGAGGGGGGACGGTCGGGAAGGGGGCCGGCCGGTGAGGAGGGAGGCGCCGGCGGGGAGGAGAAGAAAGAGCGCGCGGAAATTCACTTAAGTGTCCCACACAGCCATTCCCGAGCGCCTGTCGGTGGGGCACTCGGGAAAGATCTTCGAACCTAGATCTAAATTTTCACTTTTACCGAACGATGGGCTCGGAAAAGGCAAGTCTACCGAGTGTGGCTCTCGGAAAAAGTCTTCAAACCTAGATCTAGATTTTCACTTTTACCGAGCGATGAGCTCGGAAAAGTCAAGTCTACCAAGTATGGCTCTCGGAAAAGAGAGGAATGCCGAGTGGTACTCTCGGCAAAATGATTAGTCAACATCATTTGTGCCTCTTTTTTAATGTAACCCTGCATCAAAACATATATAAAAGCAATATAATTATCTCAAACATTGCAGACCTACACTTCCTTCACAAACCGGACACGTTCCCTCTCGATACCCAGAGACACTAATGGAAAACGGGGCTTTAGTCCCTGTTGGCAACGGCCTTTAGTCCCGGGTCACCAACTGGGACAACGAAATTGGGACTAAAGGTCCCCACCCTTTAGTCCCGGTTGGCCACAACCCGGGACTAAAGTCCCTCCACGTGGCCGTGAGCGCGCGCTGGGGGCTGGAGGACCTTTAGTCCTGGTTGGTGACACCAACCGGGACTAAGGTCCCTCCACGTGGCCGCGAGCTAGCGCTGGGGGCTGGAGGACCTTTAGTCCCGGTTGGTGTCACCAACCGGGACTAAGGATTTTGTGTTGGGGTTTAGGATTTTAGGGTTTAGGGTTAGAGTTTATGGTTTATTTTTCCTTTTCATTTTGTGTTTTCCATTCAATTCTTTTTCATTTCAAACATATTTTACGCTACTACATACTGTACACGTTATGCATATATAATATAATTTCTCGTATGACCATACATATATCATATAATTTCTCGTATGACCATACATATATATATATATATATATATATATATATATATATACAATTTGGTATATCCAATTTCTCCAACAATTTGGAGATCATTACATGCAGGCATTAGCGGCAATGGTATTCTCCGCTTTCAGATATGACCTCCATAAGCAAAAATCCCGCAATTTCCTCTTGAATTGCTCGTATGCGGTTCTCTGGTAGGAGCTTCTCCCGCATCCCTTCCATCTTTAAAGAAGGAGATCAATATGAATATATTAGTTGTGTGTATATATATTAGATCATCATAAAAAATTATGAATAGTGCTTACGTACCTAAAGTTGTCTTACATCTCTACGCCATTCGGTCGTCATGCGAATGTTCTCGCAAACGTAGTATGCACATAAATTAGTCCCCTGTTTCTGCCTCATGCACTTTGCGAGAATAGAAGTCAATCAGATAATAATCAAGCATGATAATGGTATTGAAACTAGAATTATCGAGATGCGCGGACCTAGCTAGTACTACTTAATTACCTTGGGTCGTCGCCAACGCAGTTCCGGTTTTCATTCACCGACAACATCATTGATGAACCGTTTCCAAACCCTACCCGGCAAAGAAAATGAATAAAGGAGTTATTAATTACTTGATATCAGGAAATGAACGAAAGAGGCCGATATATTGCGATAATGATTGACATTACCTGTCGAGCATCCTAAACACGCTGGTGTATTCTCGAGGGTCGGATCCAGTGGTTCTGAACCTGCACACACGTTTATATAAGCAGGATGCATAACTCATCAACTACACTTAACATCGAGTAAGCAAAATAGAATTTGTAGTACAAGACAGTAACACTCACTTGAAGTTGTAAGGAAATAGTATTTCTATTCTGGTATTTTGTGCCTTCATAAACCTTAGCAAGTTAGCCTCTGATTCTTTGGGGTGGTCTTGTATCATTTTTTCATTAATGATATATGGGTGAACGAACCAAATGTCATAGATTCCATCTCTTTTGCATTCCAGAATCTTCATTCTGCATAATAGCGTAAAAAAGAATATAGTGAGGATAATTACAGGCAATGAACGAGCTGAGCTAGAGACTTAAATTACAGAAATAAATCACTTACAAACAATAGCAACTGACGATAGATTTGTCGAGTGAGTCTTGATTGTATAACTGAAAAATTTCTGGAAACTCAATGCATAGCTCGTTTTCATAGAAGTAATGCTTTTCTTTGACTTTCACCATGAGCATCTCTCGCCCGTTCTTTACTTCTTTCATGTACCACTCATGCAATCTTCGCATTTGTGTTGATAGACGCGGGACCTGCTCAGGTTTGACTAGAGTTTTCCCGGGGGCATATTGCCATGCTACATCAGCCACGGGGACTTCCTCAGTGCCTAGGAGTTGATCAACACTGATACCAATGTCTCTAGCAGCGTCCTCGGTTACCTTATCGGTAATCACCTTGAGCGGGGGGCTCGATTGCATTGCCTGTTCTCCGAGCTGGGGAACTGTTTTCCCGCTTTTATTACTACTTGTACGTCTCGACTGCTGCATTTGCTCCTTGTATGACTTCCTAATAGAGCGGTCATAGTTTGATGGCCTATTCTCCACATGTGCCGGGGGTCGCTCAAGAAAGTCCACAAAGTGCTCTACGGTTTTCGTAGGTATTATCTCCTTTGGCGGCGGGGGCGGTTTCGGTGCAAAATGGAACTTCACTTCGGAAACCACGACCCTTTTGGTTTCCTCATGAGTCATATCGTAAGCTAACTTCTTTTTGGCAAGAGGCTCATCGTTGGCTTTCTTCTTTATAGCTTTCTTCCGAATAGGACTAGTCGACGGAGCGGTGGTCTTCCGCTTTTGGCCCTGCTGGGACATAGGGGGTGGAGTCGGCTAACGCGGCGGAGATCGATATGGACTCGCACTGGGATCCCTCTCGAGGTGGGGTGGACTTAGAGGTGTATTGCTACTCGGAGGAGTCGGTGGCCTTGGCGCCGAGTTTGGAAACGCGATGCATTCCTTTCTCCGTACAATGACACCATGTATGACTTCTCCGAGTGTCTGCTCCCCCCTTCACCTCCAGGAATGTCAAGCTCTAGTGAGTCATATCCCGGCAGAACTTCATCCACCCCGACACGAGCATAGCCAGCTGGAATCGGATTGCCATGGATGGTTGCTTCAGGTGCATTCGGTAAAGCAAAGCCGACCGCCACCTTCATGGATATGTTCTTCATTCTCTGGTGTAGCTCACAATTTGTCCTCTCTTTGATATCATCCACGGGGTAGCGAGCAAGCAGTGCATCATCGGCCTGGACCCCCGTGGAACCCACGCTGCTTTTCCGCATAGATGGGACGGTACTATCCAATGCTGGATCTGCTTGCTCCTGCCGCGGAGATGCCCTTTACTGGCTAATTTTGTCTAGTTGCTCCTGCTGCCGCTTTAACAATGTTTCTATCTTCTGAAGTCGGTCTGCATCCTGCTTCTTTTTTCTCTAACGGCTTCTATAAGTGTCGTTCCACGCCGAAAACCCTTAACCCACGGAACAACGTCTTTGCCTCGTGTTCGTCCTCCGTGTTCAGGATTCTTGAGGGTGCGTGTAAGCTCGTCGTTCTCTCTCTCGGGCTGGAACAACCCTATTCGAGCATCTTCTATTGCTTGAAGTAAAGCGTCCGAGGCTATTTTAAGATCTGCCTTTTCAATAATCTGCCCTGTCGCTGGGTCCAACTGTCCCCCATGCGCATAAAACCAATGCTTGGACCTCTGGGGCCAATCCCGCTGTAGCTGGAATGACCCCTTCAGCAAGCATCTTGGCCTCAACTGCTTCCCACTCAGGCACGGCTCTCTTGTAGCCACCTGTCCCCAGAACATGGTGATACTCTTTTTTCTCAGCATTTATCTTATTTTTTCTCGACCTTTCCAGAGCTTCATCCGATTCCTTGTACTCCACAAATGCGTTCCAGTGATCTTTTATCTTCTCTAGTGCTCCAGTGAATTCTGGAGTCTTCTTTTTTGCCTTGATGTAGTCGCTGTATAATCTTTTCTTCCAGCTCTGGAATTGTGTGCCCATTTTCTTAAGAGCAAACTGCTTGACTTTCAACCGTTGGCCATCTGTGAAACCCGTTGGTAGGTTGAAATGTGACATGAGCATATCCCAAAGCAAATTTTTCAATCTTTCGTCGACATAACTAACTCCTCGATCTACCTTTGGTTTATTCCATTCTCGAATGGTGATCGGGATGTTGTCCCTAACAATAACTCCGCATTGATTTATAAATTTACGGGCATTCGGTTCAGGAGCAATCGGTTCGCCATCTTCTGCGACTTCATCGATGTTGAACTTTATGTCATCGCCCAACTTTTTGGCCCGGCCTCGTACCCTTCTAGGAGATTGGCTCGATCCGGAGGACTAGAAGAAGAAAGATTTGTTAATATATATATATATATATATATATATATATATATATATATATATATATATATATATATATATATATATATACAAATCAATTAATATATCTAATGATCACCAGAGGATTAATATATATATATACCTCGCCGCGGACTTTGTTAATTGTCTAACATTTTCTTCGCCATCATTGTTTGTTTGCCCTTCGTCTCTTGGTTCTTGCTCAAGTCCCTCACCGGAGTCGTTCAGAAATTGTGAGCCGTCATCTTGTTCATGCTCTTGGTTTTGGGAGGAGCGTATGATGTCGAATATGTCCTCTTCATGGCATCTGCCGCTATCGTCCATAGCTTAACTAATCCAGAAGAAAGATAAAACAATTTAGTATTTTACCTAAAGTTTTCTACACAAAAAGAATCACTTTAAAATCTATTATCAAACTCTAAATATGAAGAAAACATGATTTCCTACTAAATAAATAACAAGAAAATAATAAAATTATTTTTCTTAACAGCAATTAAAACTCCTCATGTTGACTAACAGAAACATAATATAATTTGGCAAAAGAATAACAAGAAAACAGAAACTAAAATAATTAAAACAAAGGAAAAAGGTATAAAACTAAAAGAGCTAAACAGAATCTGTTTTTGATTAAAACACCTATTTAAAATATCATAAACTTCCCAAATTGAACATACTGATAAAACACACTAATATTAAACAGCAGGAAAAAATAATCACTCAAAAATCTATTTTTAAACTAAAGTTATTCACAAACTAATGATTCACACAAATTTTTAAGAATTCAAATTTAAACTATTCAAATTTGAAAACTACTGGCACTAACAGAAAGTTTATAATTTTTGTGACCTAAAGCAAAAAGATTCACTCAAAAACTCTAAATATTCTAAGAGTTATTCAAAATCTAAAAACAGAAATTGTTCTATTTAGAAAAACAAAACAGAAAAGAAAAAAGCTAAACTGGCGAAGGGGGGGGGGGCTACGTGTCAGTTTCTGATAGCCCTAGGTTGTCGACGGCGGCGGCGGCGGCTCTGTGGTGGTCGGGGGCAGCGGCGGGACAGCGCGGCCGTGGCGGGGGCGAGCGGCGGAGCACGACGGGGACAAGGGGAGAGGAGGCCGGGCCTCACTGGCGTTGGATGGAAGAGGGGCAGAAAGGCTTGACGGAGCCGTTGGGGAGGAGGCCGGATCGAGACGACGGAGCGGCGACGGTGGGGGGGGGGGGGGGTCCGGCAGCCTGGCGGCGTCTGTATACGCACAAATTTTGTCACATAACTCAATTAGAAAATGCACAAATTAGATACAATCACTTGTCATACACATAGATACCCAATAGAAAAGAGTTGTCGTGGCAGCAAAAGTGAGTTGCCGTGGCAACCCATTTTTGCAACACACTTTTGCTGCCACTCCTCTCCAAACAAACTCTTCCAAACAAGCGTCATACGTACACACTCTCTTTGCACATCATATCATTATCAAAATTCATCACGATTTTTTCATCATCTAGCATTGCTATATCCCTAGCAAAAATCATCATACAAACATAGCACATAAGACACTTTCTTTTTGCATCATTTAGCATACACATATACATGAGCAACATTTTTCGTGTTTTATTTTTCCTTCTCTCCTTCTATTTATTTTCATTCCTTTTCTTTCTCTATTTGACATGAGCATACACATATAGCAACAATTCCTTTTCTTTTCTCTCCTTTCTTTTCCTTTTATTTTTTCTACAATAATACATGAGAATACACATACATAAATACCAAAGCATACACATACACAAATACATGAGCATACACATGCATACATAGAAATTCATCACAATGTCTTTTAACAACTAAATTCATCACATAGCAATGCAAAAAAATAGAAAAGAAAAAGAAAAAAAACAGAAGATAGGAGAGGAAGGAGCTCACTGGAGGACAAGAGGAGGCGGCCGGCGTCATACAAGGCTCGGTGGAGGAGGAGGGTGCGGCCGAATATGAGGCATTACTACATGGTCTTTGGATAGCAGTTTCCATGGGAATACAGCGCCTCGAGGTCCGCGGAGATTCAAACCTCGCCATCTCTCAAGTAAACGGCGAGTTTGACACAAAGGATCCGAAGATGACGGCTTACCAAAACGCCGTTTTGGCCATTTCGGCCCGATTCGAGGGGTTAGAGTTTCACCACATCCTGAGGGATAGCAATCAAGCTGCAGATGTACTGGCCAGGATGGGGGCTAAGCGTGACAAGGTACCAGAAAACACCTTTCTGGAGTGGCTCTTTAAGCCATCCGTATCCTGGCAGGAGGGGAATAAGATAGTCAAATCAAATGATAACATGGAGGTCACCCCGCCGGCCATCAAGCCAGACGAGGAGATAATTGGGGGCTTGGCTGTTGAGGAAACATCCTCGGCTCATGAGATCATGGCAGTAATCGCACCATGGACCGAGCCACTCCTCGCATACTTACTTCGGAACGAGCTACCCGAGGACGAAACAGATGCACGGCGAATCGTTCGACGATCTAAAGCTTATCAGACTCATGAAGGCGAATTGTATAAGAAAAGCATCACGGGAGTACTCCAACGGTGTATAGCCGAAGAGGAAGGTAAAGAGCTCCTTTCGGAAATTCACTCTAGCAAGGGCGGTCACCACGCCGCTGCTCGGACCTTGGTAAGCAAGGCATTCCGAGCTGGATTTTACTGGCCAACCGCTAGAGCAGACGCCAAAACACTTGTCCAACGATGCGCTGGGTGTCAGGTTTTTGCAAACCAAAGTCACATGCCTGCTACGGCTCTTTGGACTATTCCGATCACTAGGTCATTCATGGTCTAGGGGCTCGATATGGTCGGACCACTTAAAGGGGGGACCAGGAAGAAGAAATACCTACTCGTAAAGGTACATAAATTCACTAAATGGATCGAAGCAAAACCAGTGTCCTCGGCCAAGGTGAAGCCAGTACTGGATTTTATATCCGACGTCGTCCACCGTTACGGTGTACCCCACAACATCATCACGGACAATGGATCAAATTTTACTGCCATGGAAGTTAATGCATGGTGCGCAAAGATGGGTGTTAAGCTTGATTATGCTTCAGTATATCACCCTCAGTCTAACGGGCAGGTCGAACGGGCCAATGGTCTAATATTAAGTGGCATCAAGCCAAGACTAGTTCGTTCTTTGACAGAGTCTGACTGTAAATGGGTGGAGGAACTCGATTCCATACTTTGGGGCCTGCGCACAACGCCCAATCGATCCACGGGCTACAACCCTTTTTTCATGGTCTATGGGGCTGAGGCCATTATCCCATGTGACCTCATTCATGACGCACCTCGAGTACGCATGTATGAGGAGCGGGAGGCCGAGCTCGACAGGCAGGACGATCTAGACGCCCTTGAAGAGGAGCGTGATGTAGCTCGGGCACGTTCTACTTTTTATCGCAGCAGGCAAGGCGCTATCTAAGCCGGGAAGTCCGAGCTAAAGCTTTCAATGTCGGGGACCTGGTCATGCGACACCACCCGGAGAAGCAGAAGCATAAACTATCAGCTAAATGGGAAGGACCGTTTATCATTGACCAGGTACTTACGGGAGGAGCGTACTGCATCCGAAATACCGAGGACAACCGCCTGGAGCCGAACCCATGGAACGTTGCGTGACTTCGACATTTTTACGGTTAAAACCGAAGTCCTCTACATCTTTCCATTCCTCTAGTAATAGATAGAGTAGCCTTTTTCTTTCATCAAGAAACAAGACTTTTTGCTAGTCAATAGCTTTATTTTCGTATGCAATGCTCGGTTAAGCCAAGGTACTGTTACCTCAGATACCTGCTAAAAGTGTCCAGCATGCTGTCTTGGGGGCTTCGAGCCTACGCTATTTTCCGCATGCATGATTATTATATGTATGCTGCCTTTCGTACTTATCGTCATAAAGCCATCATATGCATCAATTTGACTTAAGATTTTGACCAAGCTGGTTTGCCCGGCTTCTGTGGTTACCCCTTATGTTCCTGATTATTCGGCTAAGGGGTAAAGGGAGCACCTCTGCGATTGTTACTTCCCGGTCAACCAGGTTAGTACCTCAGACGGGTGAAGCCGAAAGCTAGCCATCTTAAGTATATAATTAGTCGGCAATGACGGAAGTGAATATAAGGATTTCTTAAAACCTATTATTTTGGGGTATTCACCCCTGAATTAGACCCACTAGTATCCCCGAAACATGTCGAGGGTTGGGTATATCGTCATGGTTAACATGAAAACCTGAGAAAAGGAACTGATCGAAGAACTATTTTTCCCGGAAGATGTTTCTTACGTTAAAAAGTAATATAACATATCTCTCTGCATAGGCTTTCGCTTTTAGAACCACATGGCCGGATTGCCTTGTTCTCCGAAAATCCCCGAACTAGTATTCGGAATGGAAGTAGGAAACACTCCTCGGCTCCTGGCCGGGGAGGAGGAAGCCGAAGGCCGGTTAGCAAAGTATTCTACGGCAGATCCGAGCATACGTAATGACGTAAAGTACGTTGATACATAGAATCATTACAATACAGTACTGTTAAAGTACGACCACTCGAGCCCATCTATTAAAGAATCAAGGCGACAGTCTTATTGAGACAGCCGAGTAGTGGGCATGACATCATCGTAAACTAAGCTAGTCAGAATCTCTTCGCCGTTCGTTCCTATTGGACCGACTTCGGCAAGATGCTCCGTGTCTAGCTCAGTATAGCGTGTCTTTATCATTGCCCATGCTTCCCGAGCACGTTCTTGGCAGGCTCATTCCTTCCATGACTGCAAGCAGCGCCGAGCTCCTTTTAACCGATGTGCGAGCTCGGCCATCCCTTCGGGGATGGTTTCGTTCAGCCATAAAGCCTTGAAAGCGCTCTTCATGGATCTTCGAGACAGCTCGTGCAGCTCAACAAGTTCATTTATGTCATCCTTGGGGGCGCAATTGTCGGTACCTTCAGGCCGCCCTGTCAAAGTGGCTATAAAAATAGAATCGTCATTGTGCCGACGCACTGAGCATGAAAAACTAGTATCAAACAGGATAAATCGTGCTTACCGGAGATCGATCCACTTATTTCCTTATTTCGCTGCTCGGACGCAGCCAACTGAACTATGAGCCTCTCAATGTCGAGTTTTTGCTGCTCATTGATGGCCTTCAGCTCATCGCACTCCCGATTCTTTTGAGACAGCACGCGATGGCCAGCTTGTTCCTGGGTTTCGGAATACAGAAGGGCTTCTCGAGCATCTTTCAAGTCCTTTTCAAGCTGGCCGATGACGATCGCTGCTATCCACATATGCCCCGTTATGGTGTTATATATATGTTTGGTGCAATAAAGGGCTGAGGTGCACTTACCATGAGCCCCACGTGTCAATTTTTTAACGTCGGCCAGCTCTGTCCGAACAGCTTCAAGCTCTGCCGAAGTTGACTTCAACTCTTCGGCCAGCTGTTGTTTTTCTTGTCGAGTAGACTGTCACAATAAAAAACAGGTGTTAAACATGACCCTTAACTCGGCCACTCATGTCCCAATTAAGGCTCGGGGGCTACTGGGGCTTCGTACTTCCATTACCAGATAAGAATTCCATGACCCACTCATCGGATTTCGAATCCGACTAGTGTCTCGGGGGCTTCTGGCCTTTGCGGTTGTTTTTTACTTATAAACCATCAATGACAGCACAAGTTTCTGTGGTTATAAAAACTCGGTTGGCACGCTTATCCTTAGGGATGCATATTTTTCCATCCTAAGGGCAATTGGGCTTGTTAGGCATTTGAAACCTTTTTAATAAGAGTTTACCTGCAGGCTTGTGGACATCACGTTCACTGCATCTTCTAAACTAACTCGAGCGGCTCCAAGGTAAGCATCCACGGAATTAAGAGCATTAAACTCCTGGCTAGTGAAAGCCGGATGCCTCAGGGATGTTTTTCGCCGACGATGATGCATAGCACTCTCGACCTCGGAATTGGTAGCCGAGTATGTCCCCGATTCCTCGGGCTGAGGAGCTTCGGGGTGTGCTTTAGGCTGGTTGTAATGGTAGTATCAAAGGTAATATCATGCATGCCAACTAGGCAATTTTGATGAGATGGCATAGAATTAAATGAAGAAAAAGAGGGTTGAGTATCATATCATGATACCGTATCATATTAAATGATGTGCTACTATGTGTCATGCATGACAATAAATAAACTATCCTATGATACTAACATATGATACTTTGCATTAGGGATGTAGTATCACACACTAGTATCATATGCATGATACTAGTATATGATACACCCCATTACAACCAGCCTTAGGTTGTGGTGCCTGATCGACGTTGGTGTCTGGAACAGGGATATTCCTATTCCCGGCTTCCCCTGGTGCAGTCAAGTTAATTGATTGCCTACATAACATAGCAATTGGCTATTAGAAGCATACACCACGACGCTTATTTGGAAAAGCTATCGCGGCAAAAGCCTACCTGTTGGGGGTAGGTGCTGCTGGTGTAGCCACGTCGGCTGCCCGGCGCCTAGTTGCGCTACGAGTGTTCCCCGTCCGTTTCCCTTGAAGAGTCTGATTGTTTTGCCGACGTTTAGAGCGGCGACCCTTCGGGAGAGGTGTTAGAATGCTTGGGGCAATCGGAGCAGTTGGTTTTTCTCTAGAAGAGGCTGGAGGAGCGCTTACCGAAGAAGACGGCAGTACCCTGGGAAGATCAAGCAGGAGGGCTACTTTCAGGCCATCAGCGCTTTCCTGATAGATGACCCCGTCTTCAAAGATGAGGGAGAGCTCGGCATCCTCCCGGAATCCGGGGTCATCATCACTGGCATAAAGCTCTAGCTCGGGAGCCGGACAGTGCACTGTAGCGATCCAACGCCTCCACCCCTGCTCGGATATATTAAACATCAGTTTAGAAGTATAAATACACTGCTCAGATGGACGAGATGCGTAAATCATAATAAACTCACCGCCTCGGCGGGACGATAGAAGGAAAGGCCGTCCAGAAACTTGCGCTGGGCAAAGTCTTTCTCTTCTCCCTTGTAAATGCCCGTCAGTACGGCCGCCATGGCCGTCTGGTCTTTGAAGCCCTCTTTCATGGAGCGCGTGGCGTCATCTGTTCCGTTGTATTGCCATAGGGCGTGGACCCGTTGGCGTAGGGGTTGTACTTGCCGAAGAATGGCGATGGCCATCATATTAATGATGGTCAGCCCGTTCCTGGCTAGACAGGATACTTGGGATGCCAGACGAGCCACCTCGGCATCGTCCTCCTGATTGGGACTCCTCAGCCACCAGTTGAAGCGCTTCTTCGGAGGCGAATGGGAGAAGATAGGAAGCCTGGGGCGCCTCAGCTCGTAGAGCGGGACGTCATCTATATAAAACCACTCGGAGGTCCACATTTTGACGTCCTCCCGGGGAGTGCCCGGTAGGTAATCTACCCAGGCAATACGACACACTTCGGCTCCCCCGACCTCATGAATTTTTCTGTCCCGGGAGCAAGGCATTAAACAGAAATAATTTCGCCACAACCCAAAGTGCACCTCACAGTCGAGGTACATCTCACAAAGGGCGACGAACCCCGCGATGTGTAGAATCGAATTGAGGGTGAGGTGGTGGAGTTGGATCCCGTAGAACTCAAATAAACCCCTAAGGGGACGAAACAAACTCGTTCCCCCCGGTGTGGCATGGGATAATTGTCCGTAAGGACCTGATTGTCTATGGACATTAAGCCAGGGCGGATGGATGCCAAATCGGAGTCAGACAAATAGCCCTGGATGGATAGCCGCTCCAGTTGAAGGCGAGTGATGAAACAGCTTGCCCACTCACCCGGGAGAGGGCCATGGGGACGCGTTGACGGACCTTGGGCGCTCGCCTTTGCAGGAGCTTTAGAGCAAGCTGGAAAGATTTCGCGTTGGGGCGAGATGGGGAAATGCCGAGGTGAGATTTCTAGCGTAAACCCAGCTGATTAAAGTACCCTCGTGGATTGACGCTTTGGTGTCCAGCCGTCGATGCATTCACACGAATATCAAGAAAAAATATAAAATAAGGGGACCACGATCGGTGGACCCCAGGATGACACCCTAGCACAAGTATTCGGACTGCTTAAGAAGGGGATTCACCACGCTGAAGTATTATCGTTACTCAGATCTTTGTTGAGACGTCAAGGACATTTTAAAAACTTCGGATTCAAGGGGGAACTTGCCTGCCAAGGCCGAAGACATCAAGACGACAACGCCAAGCGGAAGTCATTGTTCCAAAGAAGCTCATCCAAGGATAGAATTGCAGTCTTCGACTTCGGAGACTAGTTCAGAGGCTACTGATGGTGTCCTGGATTAGGGGGGTACTAACCTGTACGGCCTCCTGTCCGTGGGCCAAGCTATTGGCCCAGCCGATATCCAAAAGGAAGGACTACCAAGGCGAATAAACTCCAGCGTACCTGAGATGGAAACCTCCGAAGACTTGGCACATACTTCTAGGATAGCTCTATAGTCGGCATATTCTTAACCGATCATGTGTGTAACCTAGGGACCCCCGGCGTGTATATAAGCTGAGGGGTTTAGTCAAGAAGGGGAACAATCATCATCCTTAGGGTTTAGAACACAACATACGATCTCGAGGTAGATCATATTGTACCCTGTACTCAATCACAGCAATACAATCGAAGCAGGACGTAGGGTTTTACCTCTTTGAGAGGGTCCGAACCTGGGTAAACATCGTCTCCTTACGTCTCCTGTTACCATCATTCCTAGACCTACAGCTCGGGACCCCCTACCCGAGATCCGCCGGTTTTAGCACCGACACTAGTGATAAGCTCATAGGAGGTTTTCTTCAGAAACTTGTGAAGATAAACTCGGTTGATGATATGACACGCAGTGTTAATGGCATCCGCTCAGAAGCGAATTGGAGTCTTATACTCAGTGAGCATTGTTCTCGCCATCTCAATGAGTGTCCGATTCTTCCTCTACACAACTCCATTTCACTGAAGAGTATATGATGCGGAGAATTCATGAGTGATGACATTATCATCCAGAAAGTCCTCAATATTTGTATTCTTGAATTTCATACCATTATCACTCCTCACATGCTTGATAGTGACTTCATATTCATTCTGAGCTTTCTTGGTGAGGCGCTTGAAAGTTTCCTGTGTCTTGGATTTATCTTCGTGAAAGAAAACCCAGGTGAATCGAGAAAAATCATCGACAATAATGAGGCCATAATGATTACCACCTGACGGAACTAAATCTGGCAGATCTCGGGTAGGGGGTGTCGGTGTCAAAACCGGCAGATCTCGGGTAGGGGGTCCCGAGCTGTGAGTTTACGATCAATGGGGAACAGGAGACAAGGGACATAAAGTTTACCCAGGTTCGGGCCCTCTTGATGGAGGTAAAACCCTACGTCCTGCTTGATTATATTCGATGTAGACGATGATTACAAGAGTTGATCTACCTCGAGATCGTATTAGCTAAACCCTAGAGGGGTATGCCTATTGTTGTTCTGCTATCCTTATACGGACTAAACCCTCCGGCTTATATACACACCGGGGGCCCCTAGGGTTACTCATAGTCGGTTACAGAGGAAGGTATGATCACGCCAGGATGCCTAGACTTGCCTTGGAGAACACATTAAGATGACAAAGACTCTTATCCAGACACGGGGGCGACCTTCTGCTTTGTATTCAAGACAGCGCAATAGTCCGGGCCATGCTAACTAGGCCGGACATCCGAGGACCCCCTAGTCCAGGACTCCCTCAGTAGCCCCTAAACTAGCCTTCAATGATGACATATCCGGAATCTGCACTGTCTTCGGCATTGCAAGGCGAGTTCCTCTCACCTCTGGATCCTGAGTAATTTCCCTGCATAAAAAGGACTTATGTCTGGCTCCGAACTATTAACCCAACCCCGACCCCGAAGGTCAAACGTCCAAGTGAGAACAGCATTTTGTTTAGTGACAGCTTTTAGCAAAACGCCACAACCAGTCTTTAAACATCGAACTGTTGTGCGTACTCATTTCGTGGTTCGAGGCCAAGCCTCCATTGGCAAGTTCCATCAATGTGGAGATCGTGCCCGCCCTTTACGGGATAGTATCAATGATTTCTTGATAACCCAACCGCGCATTATGCCACGATTTTATCGGGAAGAGGCGAGGTCCGCGGCACGGTTGGGGGACGCTTGGTATTTTAACAGCCTATAAGAAGGGGAAAGATAACTCTTTTTTACCTCACGCTCCCATCTCTTCCTCACTTCCCAAATCCTTCAGAGCTCCAGCGCCCACAGGTTTACGCTTCCTTTTCGCAGCCTTCGCCCTTCGACCATGGCTAGATCTGGTTCCAAGGGCAAGTGGGAGGCCTCGTCCATCACCAACAAGGACATTGAGGATCTCAAGCTCGCCGGCTACTTATCAGTAGATATCACGCACCGAGCACCAGAGGGGGGTCAGGTCATTCCCACGCCGAAGCCCGGGGAGCGGGTGGTATTCGTCCCCCACTTCATCCGAGGGCTCGGCTTTCCCCTTCACCCCTTTCTTCGGGGTCTCATGTTTTTCTATGGGCTAGATTTCCACGATCTAGCCCCGAACTCTATCCTCCACATCTCAGCCTTCATAGTCATCTGTGAGGCTTTTCTTTGAATTCCAGCACACTTCGGCCTATGGCTGAAAACCTTCAATCTCAAGCCGAAGGTGGTTGACGGCCAGCAGGCGGACTGTGGCGGGGCCATGGTGAGCAAGCTCAATAAGGTCATATGGCCAGAAGGCACCTTCATCGACACCGTCAAGATCTGGCAGCGGGAGTGGCTCTACATCACCGAGCCCCGCAACGCCAACTGGGCGGCGGCCCCTGCCTTCAGATTCGGACCCCTCATGAGGCTTACCTCATGGAACGAGAAGGGCCTTGACTGGGGGTCACAGGCCAAAGTAAAGGTGCTCCAGAAGGGCATCTCCAACATGGTGGCTGCCAACACGGCCTTGGTCAACGTGGTCCAGGTGATGCTCCACCGCCGTCTCCTGCCCTGCCAACTTCGGGCGTCCCCCATGTGGGCGTTCAAGCCCGAAGATCCGAAGACCATGCGGCACTTCTACGGCACCACACACAAAGGGTTGTGGAAAGTGCTGTTCAAATCTTAGGAGGATTGGCCGGCAGAGAATGAAGACATCGGGCTCGACGCCGCCACCCCTGCCAAGGAGGTAATCGGATTTTGTCCAAACTTTAATCCAGATATTACATACAGTTTGACAACTAATCTGATTCTTCACACCAATTGCAGGGCTGGCTGGCCAAGGCGGAGCAGATTAACAGTCCGGCTCCACTGCCCGAGGACCCTCAGACAGCACTGTTGTCCAATGTTGGTCCCGGCGCCTTACAAGGCGCCCATGAAGAAGCAAAAGAAGACGGAGGAGGCCAGAGGTGGCCTCCGCTCAAGGGGTTCTCCGGAGATCAAGTCCGGAGAGACCGAAGCCCTCTCGACCCACAAGGGGGAAGAGGAAGAAGAGGGGGAGGGGAGCGACTCTCCCCGCACAAAGAAGAGAGCGGCGTCCGAAGACGTCAAAGAGGCTGCCCCACCTCCCCAAAAGAGGCCGAAGCTGATCCTCCCCAACAGCTCGGATTCCGAAGAAGAATCCATAGCGTCCGAGGAGGTTCCTAAATGGAACACCAGGGTCAAGCCCCTGGCCAAGACGTAAGAATCCGAACACCTTCTTATAGTTTTTTGTGTTCTTATCTTTTTACTTAATCAACCAAATGTTGAGTTTACAGCCCTCCGCGCACGATCCCCACCGAGCAGCTATCGGAGGGGAGCTCTCCACCAGCCGAACTGGCGGAGAGTGGGACACCACCACGGTCCCCTCGCCTCGCCACTGTGGAGGGTGCCGAGGTGTCGTCTCAGAGGACGCCTCCGGCCTAGGAGAAAGCAGGTGGGGCCGACGAAATTATGGCCGAGGTGCGTACCTCGGCCGCCAAAGACTAGAGGGAGAAATCACCTCTGGCGCACGAGGGAGGAGAGCCCGGCCAGTCTGGGCCCTCTCCGAACACTATTCTGGAGCCTTCAAGGGTTCCGGAGTCGACCGTTCCACCCCCTGCTTGAGAGGGGGCCAGGGTCCCGTCTCCGGCGCCGCCCTCCACCGAGCCGATGGTGCCTGGGCAACCGGATGCCTTGGAGGCACTACTAGGAAAAAGCCTAGTAGTAGCGCTGGTTTTCCCCTACTAGTAGCGCTGGGTCCAGCGCTACTGCCAAGGCGCTACAGCTAAGTTATAGGAGTAGCGCTGGTTGGTGCAGCGCTACTGCTAAGTCTGGTTAGCAGTAGCGCTGCATAGAGGAAAGCGCTGCTGATAACCCAGCGCTGCTGCTAGATGGCTTCCAGCGCTGCTGCTAGTATTACTGCTTTCACAGATTCATACCCCCTCTACGTAGATGTATTCATACAGGCTCTATACAGTAGTTTCATCATGGATTTTATTCATCCAAATGAATCAAAAGTTGAATTAGTAGGACGACGATCCTACTAATTCAACTTGTGGTCACTTTTGATCCATCGACATGAATCTAATCCGCTTTCCTTCCGCCAATGATATAATAACTAATCATGATCATAATAACAAGTTGGTCACTAGTCATAATCACAACTCCTCCTCATCATCATCATCAACTCTAACACATTGTAGCACATAATAACATATTGTACCTAGGACCTACTCCTCTCTCATAGGACCTACTCTACCCTCTCTTAGGTAAAATATCATAAAACAAGATAGGCCCTGACTCTCCATTATGGAGAATGCAGATCATCCTATCTCCAATTCTTGGCCTACGCACAATGTTGCTTCCAAGTAGCTCTCTAGGATTGACCATACATTTTTTCCACTCTTTGATTGTCATGTCTTCATCGGTTTTAGAAATCCGGTATGGACAGGAGTGATGCGTAGGCTGACCTGGACGTGCTGGCCGTAAGCTCATAACATCAACATGACCTCTCGGAAACATCAGATTAGGCACACAATCCGTCGGGATTTTCTGTTGAAAAACATAGTAATAACTTTGTAGTTAGCAATGTAGTTTAGTTTTAGAAGAATTTATGCAAAAGATGCACGGATGTCGTAATAGTAGAAAATCTTACCATGCAATCTCCATGGATGTTACCGTAGTTCACCACGTGCACTAGTGGCACGTATTGACCATAATGTGGAGGAGTTTGATAATAGCTATTGTAATTCTCAAGATCATTAATAAATGCGACAAGATGATCTTTCTCCTTACAAGTTAATTCTGCTTTATCATTGTAGTAGTAGGTTCTGTCTACCATCTTCCGTACATTTTTTGAAGAATGAAAATAAGCTGTCAATGGCAATTAGTTTTCAACTATTTTTAAATAAACAATATAAATTACTTAATAAATATGGTTGAGAAACTCACATAATGGTAGAACTGGAGGCGTCTGCACATCGACCCAGATGTCGATATTACCTTCAATTTCATCTTCCGGACGAATATCAAAGGTGATAAGCATATTAGGCTCAAATGCATAAGCCTTGCATAGTGCTTGCCAACTTTTGCATTCAAAATAGGAGTAGGTGTCTGCATTGTACAATTTTACGGCAAAAGTATAACCATGCTCGGTCCTCAAGTGAACTCTCTTTACCTCCATACTTTTTTTAGTATTGAAACCAATCTTATCCAAGACATAAATTCTTGCATGGCAGGGGATACGCTAGTAGAATAGTAAAAAATTAAAATTATAAGTTGAAGCAAAAGAAGCAGAAGTCATGCTTAATTACGAAAAAAGACTTGTCGTTGTGACTTACTGTATCCACTTCAAAGGTCTCATCCAGCACGATGCTGAAGCGCCTACCATCAACTAGGTGAGTCGTGTCGCACAGACCGCGCTCGTCTTCACAGTATTCGCACATACCGAATTCCCTTTCGCTATCGTCGTCAGACATTTCCTATGTTCATAGTTGAAACATTTAAAATCGATCGAAGGCAACTACCAGGAAACTGATCAACACACAGATCACTATTACTCAAAATATGCAAGGGGTTGACTTTAGGTCTGTCGAGTGTTTCCTTCCTAAACTCTCATCTCACGTATATGGTGGGCACTCCCTCTGGTATTGCGACCGTCAGTGATGGTGGCTCCTCCATTCGTCCCGGAGTGCATTACACCAAAATGTCTAGCACACGGGAACGAAGGAGAAGCGACCCCCACGACAACAGTCGGGATTCTTCCTCTCTCATATTTCGACCGTCGGTGATGGTCGCTACTCCTCCTTTCCCTAGTGCATTACAAATATCTAGCACAAGGAAAAGAAGGAGAAGCGACCCCCACGACAACAGTCGGGATTCTTCCTCTCTCATATATATATATGGTGGACACTCTCCCTCACTGAAAGACACACAAGGAGCCGAAACAGACCTAAAGTCAACCCGTTCCATATATCGAGCAATGACAAGCACTCGATATGTCCTACATTGTAGCACAAGTCATGCTAAAATTCATAAAAAAAAATCGGCATGACCTTTACAAAAAACAGGACATATCGAGCACCTGAAATACACTGGAATGGAAATGAATCAACATTCTGGCGAAACATAGGCCACTCGGATCATTTGCATATAACAGTAAGAAAAATATAGAACTTGAAGAAAATGCAATAAGGTTTTTCTCCACAATATTTGAAACTAAATTCAGCGTACCTAAATTTCTGTCCTAATTTGAAACCTAGCTAAATTTCTATCCTAAACTAAATTCACAATATTTCACAACTAAATTCACATTTTCATTTTCAATTCACATTTTCATTTCAAAAAAATCCTAGATCTAACACTAACATCTATCCATCCATCCTAGTTCTAACCCTAGCTAGTTACTAAAACTAAATTCAATGCAATAGGGGAGGGAGGGAGGGATGGAGGGAGAGGGTCAGAGGAAGAGGGTGGGAGGGAGGGAGGGAGGGATGGATGGAGGGAGGAGGGAGGGAGGGAAGTGGCCGGAGGAGGAGAAGGGGCGCTGGCCGGAGGAGAAGCGGCGGTGGCCGAAGGAAGGAGGGTGAGGGTCGGGGGAGGAGGGTGAGGGCCGGGGGAGGAGGAGCGGCGGTGGCCGAAGGAGGAGAAGCGGCGGTGGCCGCAGGAGGAGAAGGGGCGGTGGCCGGAGGAGGAGAAGGGCCGGTGGCCGGAGGAGGAGAAGGGGCGGTGGCCGAAGGAAGGAGGGTGAGGGTCGGGGGAGGAGGGCGAGACGAGGGTGGGGGCGAGGAGGAGGCCTACCACAATGGAGGAGACGGCGGCGCGGCAACGGGGGCGACGGCGTGGCGAGCGAGAGAGAGAGTGTGTGTGCACAGGGGAGAGTGAGCAATGCAGGCGAGGGGAAGAGGATAGGGTACATTAGCTGTAGCGCTTTTAGTAAAAGCGCGCTACCGATAAGATTTTATCAGTAGCGCTTTTTTGCGGGGAGCACTGCTACTACAAATAGTGGCGGTGGGCTCGTCGGGTCCCGCTTAGCAGTAGCGCTCTTTATGTTTCCAGCGCTACTGCTAAGAATTTACTTGTAGCGCTTCCACAAGACGGCGCTACTGCTTTTTACCAGCAGCGGTTGTTATTTTCCAGCGCTACTAATAGTGTCCTGCCTATAAGGTTTTTCCTAGTAGTGAGGAAGCGCTGAAGAGCGCTTCCATTGTGGAAGAACACCATGCCCTGATGGGTACGGTGATGAAGAAGATCCAGTCTGCCAATAGCGGACTAAAGGACGCCTTCGACGGCCTGTTAACAGGCTTCGAGGTAAGCGATGTAATGCTTTATAAAACTAAAAAATAAGTTATTTATGTCTGTCTTTATATACACAGTAGCTCCTGAGACTTTGTCTGGTTGTGAAAGAACCAGACAAAGGATCGATAGTCCCCCTCTGCGGGTGAATACTTAGTGTGTTTTAATCTGACAGGCTTGCATGTTGGCTGCGGCTGCGAATGCCGCGGAGATTTCCGAGCTAAACCGGAAACTTTGAGCCGTCGATGAGGAGCTTGACCCCGTCAACAAGCGGTTTGAGGAAACGCAAAGTAAGTGCGTCCGAACTCTATCAAAATTTTGGGATGTATTCTTAGCATATTCGGGTGCAGAACCTGATATTTTTGAAATATCATGCACAGCTGGCGCTGCTAAGGTTGAGAGCCTCAAGGCCACGCTTGCCGAGGCCAGGAAGGAGGCCGCAGCGAAGAAGGCGGCTGCTGCGAAGGCGGCTGCCGATTTGGAGGCTGAGCGCGCTGCTCGGAACCAGCATGAGGCTCGAGTGGCCGAGGTGGAACAGGAGCTCAAGGATGCTATCACCAAGTGTGAAGTCCTTGCGCAAAAGAGTTCGGGCCAATCCGCCGAACTCTCCAAGATCACCAAGGAGGCCGAAGAAGCGCGGTCTGAGTCCCGGAGTACTCGCGAGGAGATCCGTCAAGCAAAGCAGATAGCGGCTGGTAAGCCTTATTTACTGCAGAGTTTCTTTGGAGGTCAACGATACGCATTACTCACCCGAGTATGGCGTTATCCAGGCACGTTTGCGGACCTTCCGAGGAGTGCGGCCGACGCCGCCAAGTACTTCCGTGCTCAGGAGGGAGAGGTGCAGGGGAATCTATTCTGGGCGCAATTCCAAGCGCCCAAACACCCTCCCCTCTTGAGCAACCAGATGAAGCAGGTGATGGAGCTGCATCGGACGGCGGAGCTGGCCATGAAGGACCTCTGCGTCCATTTGTGGCCGACCGAGCCGATTCCAAGCAGCTACTTCGGCCTGGTGCAGCGGCTATGCGACGCATCTCCTCCGATCGAGGCTGTGAAGCGCTCGGTCTGCATCGAGGGAGCCCGGATGGCCTTTGCTAGGACCAAGGTCCAATGGCTGAAGATGAAGCCAGCCGAAGTGTCGACCGGACCTCCTCCCGCCGGAAAGGATCATCGGCGCCCCGAGCACTATTTTGCCGAAGTGATGGATGGTGCTCGGGCAATAGAGGCCCAGTGTTCTAAGAATGTTATGTATGAGTAATGTACCTAGCATGTAAACAAAGCGTAACCTTTTGATATATGATAAGTTTGCGCTATTTATATGTGCATATTATTATTTTGACTCCTGTGCGGCCGTTTATATTTTGAAAGCTACCAGTCGTCGGCTTCAACCCCCATGTAGGTACTACAGGGGTGTTTCGAACTACACGTCTCAACCCTTACCAACGTCTTAGTCTGAAAAGGAGGTTTACGTGTGCGAAACCAGGCAATTAGACTATGCGGTTTTACCGCTTTCACTTAGCCATAGGAGCTTGACTGCGAGGCTAAGGACTAGCCCCTAGTGTGTCATCGGCTAGCCGAGGTATATACCCTTGTCACACGGCTGGACGAAGACCAGCCCCTCGTATAACACGGAGTAATCACAAACGATTTGTAGTATGACACGTAGTCATCGGATCGCCGAGCAGTTCTTGCATATTATGACAGTCAGTTTTCGGCTTTGTCTACCGAGTTACTTAACCAGACGAACTGGAAATACAATCGCAGTAGTTCTCCCTTTACCTTCTTAGCCGAACGTGCAGAACGTAAGAGGGTAAACACAGGAGCCGGGCAACCCAACTATTGACCCAAGACATAATTCGAAACCGATGCATATAGTGCAATATCCGAGACGCCGAACACACCCAAACAGTTGTTCAGACTTAATGTGCACGGCGGTAACAGCCCCCGGTCCAGTAGCCGGTGTGCGGAAAGGATGAAGCTCACCCGTACAGTGTGCTTTGGCGTTTGAAGAGCAAGGAAAAGTAAAGGGAAATGTACACAGGAGGGACCGAATAGGTCAAGAAAACATTTTCTTCCTTTGTTCTCTTATATGACGTCGATCCGTACAATGCAAATTGCCAAAGCTGAAGAAGATACTTATGTATTTAATATGCATTTTTTATACAAGGGAAAGGTTTACACAGAGCCTTAATGCGTGGTTTCATGTCCCTACTTTGGCCTGCTACACGTCTGCGCCTTTACTCCTTTGAGGGGAAAACATCCTTGAGAGGTATGAGTCCAACGATTGGGCCCTGCCAAAGAGGATCTTAAAAAAGGTCGTCGTCTTGTGTGTAGCTTGACGCCGGATGGGTCCTTCATGGAACTCATCATGGTCCGAAGACCTGGAAGGTCCTAGCGAGGTCGAACCAAGCTTTGGACTGTTTGATAAGATTGCCCCTGCACCTGCCCATGGTACTTTAAGCGCGAATTTGTGCATGCGAGGCACGTGCTTCGCTGGTACGGCGGTTGCACTACAGAGGCCTAGTTGCTACTCCAGTTGAGCGTCAGGCGAGCTTTCGCGTTGGGGTGCAGGCCGGGCACGTTTGCCTGAGTCGCGTCCCTTAATGGTGAGGGGATTCTTTGCCTTGTCCATGCTGCACTGCACTTCGGCTATTAAGGCCGAGGTGTGTTCCTCAGTTCGGAGGGAACGCTCCGTGTTGCCATTAACTGTGATAACGCCCCTGGGCTCGGGCATTTTGACCTTCAGATATGCGTAATGCGGGACCGCATTGAAGCGGGCAAACGCAGTTCGTCCCAGTAGCGCGTGATAACCACTGCGAAAGGGGACGATGTCGAAGATCAAGTCCTCGCTGCGGAAATTGTCTGGAGAGCCGAACACTACTTCCAAAGTTATTGGGCCCGAGCAGTGAGCTTCGATACCTGGGATTACTCCTTTAAAGGTAGTGTTGCTGGGCTTGATTCGTGACGGATCAATACCCATTTTCCTTACTGTGTCTTCGTAGATTAGGTTTAAGCTGCTGCCTCCATCCATGAGGATTCTGGTGAGGTGATACCCATCGACTATGGGGTCAAGGACCAGGACCGCCAAACCTCCGTGACGGATGCTGGTTGGGTGGTCTCTGCGGTCGAAGGTGATCGGACATGCCGACCATGGGTTGAATTTCGGGGCTACGGGCTCCATGGCGTAGACATCCCGTACTGTGCGCTTGCGCTCCCTTTTTGGTATATGGGTGACATAAATCATGTTCACTATCTTTACCTCAGGGGGAAATTGTTTTTGCCCTCCAGTGTTTGGGCCACGAGGCTCTTCGTCGTCCTTGCTTTGGGGGCCCTTGCCCTTGTCTTCGGCATTTATCTTGCCGGCTTGTTTAAACACCCAACAGTTACGGTTGGTGTTGTTGGCGGGCTTATTCGAAGTGCCATGAATCTGGCAGGGCCTCTCTAGTATTTTGTCTAAGGCGGATGGTCCGTCCTTATTTCCTTTATAGGGCTTCTTCCGTTAACCGGATTTGGAGTTGCTGAATCCGGCATTAACCGCCGTGTCATCGGCTTCTCCACTGTTGTTTTGGCGCTTATTTTTGTTGCGTCGCGGCTTCCCGTTTCCGTCCCGGACCTCTGAGGTTCCGGCATCCGTCATATTGTTGCTTCTACGAGCTAACCTACTATCTTCTCCTGCGCAAAAGCGGGTCATTAGTGCGGTAAGAGCCAACATTGTCTTCGGCTTATCCTGGCCGAGCTGTCGGGCGAGCCACTCGTCGCGAATAATGTGCTTGAATGTGGCTATGGCTTCGGCGTCCGGGCAATCGACGATTTGGTTCTTCTTGGTTAAGAACATATTCCAAAATTGCCGGGCTGACTCCCCGGGCTGCTGGATTACGTGACTCAAATCGTCTGCGTCCGGTGGCGGACATAAGTGCCTTGGAAGTTGGCTCGGAATGCGTCTTCGAGGTCCTCCCAGCTCCCTATCGAATTTTCAGGGAGGCTATTCAACCAGTGTCTCGCTGGTCCTTTGAGCTTTAGTGGCAAGTATTTTATGGCGTGGAGATCATCTCCTCGAGCCATATGAATGTGGAGAAGGAAGTCTTTGATCCATACTATCGGGTCCGTAGTCCCGTCATATTGTTCAATGTTTACGGGTTTAAACCCTTCTGGGAACTGGTGCCGCATCACCTCGTCTGTGAAGCACATTGGTTGCACGGCGCCCCTGACCCGAGCTACGTCGCGCCGAAGACCAGTTGGCATATGGGTTTGGTATTGATCCCGAGCTCTGTCATTCCGGTCACGCCAGGCTTGATACCCATCGTCTTCGGCAGGGGCATGTCCTCTCGATCCGTAGATGGACCTGGTCTGGCCAGCTCTATTGGCGAGGTCCTGACGCAGGTCATATTTGTAGCCCGACCACACTGCCTGCTTGACTTTATGGCACGGAGGAGCGGGCTGGTGTTCAGCTTTATTAGCCGTCCTGTCCCGTCCGCGAGGTGGAGGGTCGGGCTGGTCTGCCTGGTTGTACCTTGACGGTATAGGCGCGAGCGCCTCGTCATCGAATTGTGGCAGCAGCTTTCGCTTCGGATAACTCTTGGTTTGGCGCTCGTAGCCATATCCCTCTTCGGCCGCCAGGACTTTAGTCCACCTATCGTTGAGGGTATCATGTTCGGCCTTCAGCTGCTGCTGTTTCTTTTTAAGACTTCGAGCAGTGGCAATAAGCTGCCGCTTGAAGCGTTCTTGCTCTAGTGGCTCTTCAGGGATGATAAAATCTTAGTCGCCGAGGCTGACGTCCTCTTCAGAGAGGGGCAGGTAGTTACTATCCTCAGAGTCATTGTGTTCTATGGGGTCTTCGGGATTGAACTGACCCTCCTGCTCCTTCGATCTATATTCTTGGTGTTCGGGGGCGGCGGGGTCGTTGAGCTTGTCGACGTCATCCGGGGTATCCTCCTCTCTGGTGCCGGTGTTACTTTCCCTCCCCCGACGTGATCTAGATCGGCGCTGTTGTCATCGGCGCTTTGGTGGTGCTTCGACGGGCTTGACCTCACCCTGTTCGAGGGTGCCGTCGTCATCCTTCTTGGGAGTACCCAACATATAAACATCATAGGTTGATGTGGCCGTCCAGCGCCCGATGGTGGGCGGGGTTTGGCTAGGTTCGGCTTCGACGTCTTCGTCCATGCCGTCCGTTTCCTCTAAAGCATAATCTAGCATGTTGGTTAAATCCTCGACAGTGGCTATTAAGTGGGTGGTGGGTGGGACGCAAAATTCCCTGAGCCCGGCCTCGAGATCGGGCAGGCGCAGACTGGAGGTTGAACCTCGGTGATGGCTAGAGATTGAATACGGTCCAATGCCTCATTTAGTAATGCAAGATGGGCGGGACTAGTGGTAACAGGGTCTGCAGGACCGCTCTCGGGGTCAAGGACCTGGGCGTGTCCGGCAGATGTCGAATCCGGTGGTCCAGATGTCGGAGTCGAGCTCCTATCGGGAAGAGAGTCCGGATCGGAAGTAACGAGTCCGGCCAAGGTTGACTCCTGGCCCGTGGACGATGAGGTTGTGCCCCAGTTTAGAGCTGGGTCCGTGACAAAAGTAATGGGTCCGGCGAGGTCTGACTCCCCGTCTTCGGATGGTGAGAACGAGCCCAAGCTCAAGGCCGGCGTCGTAGAGAGAGTCGACCCCTGGACGAGGCCGGATAGTTTATGTGAAGACGCCTCTTCGGAATCATCGGATGTGCGGGGCGAGCCCGCGAACCCTTCGAAGATCAGGTCGCCTCGGATATCGGCGACGTAGTCCAAGCTTCCGAACCTGATCCGACGACCAGGGGCGAAGCTGTCGACCTGATCCAGATGACCGGTCGAGTTGGCGCGTAGGACAAAGCCGCCGAACGCGAAGAGCTGGCCGGGGACGAAGGTTTCCCAAGCAACGATGCCGTTGTTAATGATGATCCGTTGTCAATGAAAGCAACAATGTCGGTGTCAAAACTGGCAGATCTCGGGTAGGGGGTCCCGAGCTGTGAATCTAGGATCAATGGGGAACAGGAGACAAGGGACACAAAGTTTACCCAGGTTCGGGCCCTCTTGATGGAGGTAAAACCCTACGTCCTGCTTGGTTATATTTGATGTAGACGATGATTACAAGAGTTTATCTACCTCGAGATCATATTAGCTAAACCCTAGAGGGGTATGCCTATTGTTGTTCTGCTATCCTTATACGGACTAAACCCTTCGGCTTATATACACACCGGGGGCCCCTAGGGTTACACATAGTCAGTTACAGAGGATGGTATGATCACGCCAGTATGCCTAGACTTGCCTTGGAGAACACATTAAGATGACAAATACTCTTATCCGGTCATGGGGGCGACCTTCTGCTTTGTATTCAACACGGCGCAATAGTCCGGCCCATGCTAACTAAGCCAGACATCCGAGGACCCCCTAGTCCAGGACTCCCTCAGGGGGTCCTAAGCTAAGAGCCTTGACACGATGGTAATAGGGGACACGGGTTTTTACCCAGGTTCGGGCTCTCCTAAGACATAAAACCCTACGTCCTGCTTACGTTCTATTGATTTGGGATGGAGTACAAAGTACAGGTGATCTACCACGAGATCGTTGTGTGTAGACGTAAGATGTCTTCTATCAACTAGCCCATCCCTGATATATATAAGTTACCGGAGGCCTAGGATTACAAGAGTCCTAGTAGGCTATGCCAGTGGAGAGGAATCCTCCACGGATAAGGAGTCCTTGTCTTGTATGCCAAGGCTTCTTGATTTTCCTTGTTGATCGCCATGGGCCGCCCAAAGTGGCCCTGGTCAGAACCGACAAGAGGGTCCTTTGCCCGGCCCACCAGGCCGGGAGTCGACATGGTGATAGCCTCCTAGCCGGGACACCGTCAGTACCCCCTAAACCGGTCTTCATGTTTGGCTGCACCTCGGCTTATCCGAGCTGCTCGTCATCTTCGGTCGCCGATCTTGAAAACTGGTTCAACGAGAACTTTCCCCAATCAGTGTCTTCTTGCAGCCAAGCTCTAATGTCGGACTGCATCCGAGTTGACTAAAACAACCTCGGTCTTTGAAAATATTGAAGGAGTACGGCCCAGTTGCACGCATGGGAAGTCTTCCACGCAGACAGCCGCTCGTAGCTGGCCTCCATGCCAGATTGCCTCCGAAGTGATGCACACTACCTCGGTCTTGAGTTGTTGACGTAGATGGCTGGCCTCCATGGAAAAAAAATCCCGCCAAGCCGGTTTCCATGAGCCGATTTTTCACAGAATATTTTTGATTAGTGCAATTTATTCTCTGCTGAGATATATGGACAGTAGCCCTCAAGGTGTGTGCCGGCTCAAAATCCGGTATGCACCTGAAGGATAACATAACCCTGCTGATCCCATTAGCTCCCGAGACTCGGGTCGATTCACCAAATCAGCCCGATGATCGAATTCTCGCTTGGTAGCATACTTTAGGAAAAGATGTGATGTGCAGTAGCCCCCCAAGTCTCAGGTCGGGCGGGTGTGACCGACCTTAGGATCGCAATCTCCTCGGAGACCGTATTGCATTTTGAAATTTTATGCATTGACTCGTCAATTTAGTAGCCCCCGAGACTTGGGTTGGGCAACATGGCTGACCCTAGGATCGTATCTCCTCGGAAACAAGCTTAGTCGAATACCGGGTCAGAAAAGATCTTAGCTGAGCAAAATTACAACTCAGTACAATCCAGGTCGGTTCTACAGGACCCGTCGGTCGCCTGCGAGATGCTGGCATGGAATTTTTTAGTGTAATAGACCCCAGGCTGGCTCTGCGGGACCAGTCGGTCTCCTGCGAGATGCCGGCATGAATTTTTTTACCGTAATGATAACCCACAAGTATAGGGGATCGCGACAGTCTTCGAGGGTAGTATTTCACCCAAATTTATTGATTCGACACAAGGGGAGCCAAAGAATATTTATAAGCCTTAGCAGCTGAGTTGTCAAGTCAACCACACCTGGAAAGTTAAATATCTACAACAAAGTATTCAATAGCAAAGTTTGATAGTTTTGATAGTAGCAGTAACAGTAGCAATTTTGTAGTGATTGTAACAGTAGCAGCAGGAGTAGTAACTTAGCAAAGATCAATATGAGCAAAGCATAGGCATTGGATCAACGATATATATTTGTATGTTGGATGACATTCATCATGTAAGAGTCACAACCTAGAGCGATACACAATAGCTCCAATTCATCAACTCAATGTAGGCATGTATTCCGTATATATTCATACGTGCTTATAGTAAGAACTTGCATGACATCTTTTGTCCTACCCTCCCGTGGTAGCGGGGTCCATAAGGAAATCTAAGGGATATTAAGGCCTCCTTTTAATAGAGAACTGGAGCAAAGCATTAGCACATGGTGAATAGATGAACTCCTCATACTACGGTCATCACCGGAGTGAATCCCAATTATTGTCACCTTGGGGTCTGCGGATCATAACATGTAATAGGTGCATACAACTTGCAAGATAGGATCTAAAACTCACTTATATTCATGAAAACATAATACGTTCAGATTTGAAATCATGGCACTCGGGCCCTAGTGTCGAGCATTAAGCATAGCAAAGTCATAGCAACATCAATCTCAGAACATAGTGGATACTAGGGATCAAAACCTAACAAACTGACTCGATTACATGATAAATCTCATCCAACTCCATCACCGTCCAGCAAGCCTATGAAGGAATTACTCACTCCCGGTGGCGAGCATCATGGATTGTTGATGAAGGAGGGTTGATGACGACGACGGCGACGAATGCCCCTCTCCGGAGCCCCGAACGGACTCCAGATCAGCCCTCCCGATGAAGAACAGGAGGTGGCGGCGGCTCTGTATCGTAAAACTTGATTATTCCTTCTCTCTGATTTTTTTCTCCGCGAGACGGTACTTATGGAGTTGGAGTTAGGGCAATCGGAGGACTCTGGGACCCACGAGCTCACGTGGCGCCCTCGGGGGGCGCCACCTGACCTCGTGGCTCCGTGGTGTCCCTCCTCCAGCAGATCTTTTCTCCAATAATTTTCATATATTCCCAACACATTCTCCGTAAATTTTCAGCCCAATCCGAGAACTTTTATTTTTGCACAAAAATAACATCATGGTAGTTCTGCTGAAAACAGCGTCAGTCCAGGTTAGTTTCATTCAAATCATGCAAATTAGAGTCCAAAACAAGAGCAAAAGTGTCTGAAAAAGTAGATACGTATGGGATGTATCAACTCCCCGAAGCTTAACCCATTGCTTGTCCTCAAGCAATTCAGTTGACAAACTGAAAGTGATAAAGAAAAACTTTTACAAACTCTTTTGTTCTCGTTGCTGTATATATGCTTAACTGGTGATCGAGTTTTCAGCAAGATTGTGAACTAACCATATGAATGATAACACTTAGGTCTCACATTTACTCATGACAATAACATAATCTACTAGCGAGCAATAATAACATATCTAGGATGCCAACAATTTGTCAAAAGATTCATGATATAATATGATAACATGGTATCTCGCTAGCCCTTTCTCAGACCGCAAAACATAAATGCAGAGCACCTCCGAAGTTCAAGCAGCGACTAAACATTGTAATTCAGGGTAGAAGAGATCCAGTCATGCTCACATCCAACATTAACTAGACACAATGCATGTTAAACTAAGAATGACAATAGCGCTCTCGAAACTGGTGCTTAAAAAGAGAAGATGATGACTCAATTAATGAAAGTAAATAGAAAGGCCCTTCGCAGAGGGAAGCAGAGATTTCCAGAGGTGCCAGAGATCAAACTAAAAACAGAGATGAATACATTTTGAGTGGTGTGCTTTTCCTGTCAACGTCATGACAAAGGATTTCAATATCTTCCATGCTAAACACATTATCGGCGGTTCCCATGCACAAATGAAAGGTTTACTCCCCCACAACCATACAAACACGAGCCATGGCTAGCCGAATTCACGGGTGCCCTCCAAACAATCAACTTTCCCGGGGGAGTTTGTTTTATTATATTTTTCTTTGTTATTTGTTTAACGGGACTGGGCATCCCAATTACCAGCCTCTCTCGTGCAATGACAAGTGAATAAACTCTCATCATGAGAATAACCCACTTAGCATGGAAGATATCGACCGCCCCGTCGCTCCATGAGCGGTACGGGCACACAAAATAGATGTTTATTTGAATAATTAGAGGTGACACATGTAAATTTACTTGGAACGGCAGAGTAATACCGTATATAGGTAGGTATGGTGGACTCGTTTGGAACAACTTTGGTTTTAGGATTTTGGATGCACAAGCGGCATTTTCGCTTAGTACAGGTGAAGGCTAGCAAATAGATTAAGAAGTGACCAGCTAGAGAGCGACAATGGTCATAATCATGCATTGCGAATATTTAACATTGGACATGAGCACGAGTAGGATATAAACACTCTAAACATAAATATCAAAAAGGATGCGTTGGTTCTGAATCAACTACATGTGTGAACATGTGCCAAGTCAAGCCACTTGAATTTTTCAGAGGAGGATACCATCCTAACATACTACATCATAGTCATTTTAATGCATTTTGACACTCAAGATAAATCATTATCCACTCCTAGCTACTTAAGCATGGCATGAGCAAATATAGTCTCTAATTGTCATCACAAATATGCTTACTCGTAATATGCTGAATCAAGACAATCGAGCTAAACATATTTACAAAAACAAAAAAGAAAAAGAATTCATACCAGCTTTTCTTTGCCACAGTCACTTCATCAAATCATCATCATTATTGCCTTTCACTTGCACATCCAAATAATGTGAAAATAATAGTGCAAGTGTGCCGTGGACTAAGTTGAAGTCTGCAAACATTTATTCAAAGGAGAGGACAAGGAAACAATGGCCCTTACGTTAGATCAAAAGTAATGCATATGAGGGCCACTCAACAATTAATATGAAGCCTTCTCCTTACAACAACTCAAAGAAAAGAAAAGAATTTCAAAGAAACAAACTGAAATATTTTTGGAGTTTTTAGTTTTCTAAAGGACGCCAACTAAAGAGGAAAAATGAAAAGCGAGAAAAACTATTTACACCAAAGAACTCCTAACAAACAAGAAAAGAAGAAACAAGAAATCTTTTTGAGTTTTCTTTTAATACTATGAGCTAACTAAACAAGAAAGAAAAACCGAAAAGAAGCAAGAAATATCTTTGGATTTTCGAAGTTTTTAAACACATAAAAGAAAGTTAAATAGAGAGAAACATGGATATACAACGAAAAAGGATGAACACCGACAACTGGAATGAATGTGTGGTACATGAATGTAATGTCGGTGAGAATATGTACTCTCCCAAGCTTAGGCTTTTTGCCTAACTTGGTCTACGGCCACGGCTGGAAATGGTCTGGTCCAGGGAAATACTGAGGCTCCTGCGGCTCCCACTGATAGAACGGTGCCTCAGCTGGTTCCGGTACGGGTGCAGGTGGTGCAGTCAAACCCCAATAGGCATAAATATCCTTGGGCATAATAGTGTACCTACCCCTGGAAAGATTGAAAAAAGCATATGCGGGAAAAGTAATAACCTCACGGGAGGTCTGACTAAATACCAAGTTATACCGAAATCAAATTCTGCCAGAGTTAATAAAATCATGCTCAACCGTGCTATCATAATTAAGATACTTCGTGGGTAAAACCTCATCCTCATGTCTAATAGAAATCTCAAAATGTCTAGCAAGGCGGGAAGCATAAATACCACCATAGATGACACCCTTAGAGCGGTTAGTGAGTAACCGTTGCGCGATAATAGCTCCCAAACTAAAAGTCTTGTCACCATAAAGTGCACAACGCAAGATAGCAAGATCGGGTGAGCTAAGTGTTCCGCTCTCCCACCTACCAGTTAAACACCTACCGGCAAATAACGAAAAGTAGCGTAAAACGGGTAAATGTAAACTAGCTACTCTGGCCCCAGAAACTCCTCTCGTATCCCCCACCGTAATGTCGGATATAATACCCTCAACGTCTCTAGGACGTGGCTCTAGAGGGCTACCCTCATTAGGAATTTTGCATATTTGACAGAATCTAGCAAGTGTCATTTCATAAGAGATATCATAGAGATGGAACAAAACGGTAGGTTCATCTCTTCTAGCATAAAATCGGAAGTTTTGCACAAAGGTGTTGGTGAGGAGAAGGTACTGATCACACTTATCTTCAAGGAATGGGGTGATTTCGGCATTCTCCGCTAAATGATAGAAATCCTCAAGAATGCCCGCATCTTTTAAAAAAGTATTACATGGACATTCGCACGGCCGCACCTCGGCCGCACGAGGGAGATTGTACTTGGGCCTCTCCTTCAGAGTTTCCTCATAACTCCGGCTCGAAGAACCTCTGAACAACTTCCTAAACATTTTCTTTTCTCTGAAAAAATTCTGAAATTTTTAGTCCCCAAAAATAAAAGTGAATGGAACTTAACAAAATTGATAGCAACTAATCCCACAAGTGTCTAGAGGTTATATCATGCATCAAAACTACTTTGAACCATACAAATTCAACACGCAAGATCATATACATGGTCACCAACAGTAGCAAAATGTGCAAAACATAATCCACTAAAACAAAAACTAATTGGACCACCGGAGGAGTCACATACCAAGGAGCAATTTCTCCGAACAGTTTTGGAAATGGACTTCCGAACAAGGAGATCGAAAATCTCACGAAAATGAGCAAGAACATGGGAGTGAGAGCAAAAGTGATTTTTTCTGGAGGTGGAAGAAGGCAATGGGCAAGTGCACTAAGTGAAGGGGCAACTATGGGACCCACGAGCTCACATGGCGCGCCCAGGGGGGTGGGCGCGCCGTGTGAGCTTGTGGCTCACAAGCACACCCCCCCTGGGGTGTGTTCAGTGCCCAAAATTCTAATATATTCTGGAAAAAATCATACTAAATTTTCAGGTCATTCCGAGGACTTTTATTTCTAGGACAATTTTTTTTGTTGTATGGATAATTTAGAAAACAGGATAATCATGGCATTCTACTTTATTAAACTATAAATAATAGAGAGCAAACTATAAGTATAGTAGGTTGTGCTTACTAAATTCATCGCCCAGATGCCCCTCAAAAATAATCCATTAATAAGGTTGATCAAGTCTTATGAACAAACTATTTCCGAGTAACATGAAACCAAAGAACTTTCGTATATCACTAGGTTACCTCCACGGGGATATGCATTTCCCCAACAACAAAAGTTTGATATTTCTTTTTAACAGTTGGAAGACGAAATTCACAGACTCCAATAGTAATTGTCATAACTCTTTCGATAGAGTTGATACTATTCACTTGGTGCTGTTTCTTCGCGGGAAATATACCGCATGCTCATTACCATTGATATGAAAAATGACCTTACTTTTGTTGCAACAATAACAGCCCCTGCAGTATTCAAAAAGGGTCTACCAAGGATAATCGACATATTATCGGCCTCGGCCATATCAAGAATAACAATGTCCGTTAAGATAGAAACATTAGCAACAACAACGGGAACATCCTCACAAATACCGATGGGTATAGCAGTTGATTTATCAGCCATTTGCAAAGAGATTTCAATAGGTGTCAACTTATTCAAATCAAGTCTTTTATATAAAGAAAAAGGCATAACACTAACACCATCTCCTAAATCACACAAAGCAGTTTTGACATAATTACTTTTGATAGAGCATGGTATAGTAGGTATTCCAGGATCTCCCAAGTTCTGAGGTACTTTTCCTTTAAATGAATAGTTTGCAAGCATGGTGGAGATTTCAGCTTCCGGTATTTTCCTCTTGTTTGTAACAATATATTTCATATATTTAGCATATGGAGGCATTTTCATAATTTCAGTCAAGGGCGTTCTCAGATACAAAGGTCTAAGCATTTCAACAAAGCGATTAAAAGCCTCTTCATCTCTATTTTTAACAACTTTGCTAGGAAATGGCATGGGTTTTTGAACCCATGGTTCTCTTTCTCTACCATGTTTCCTAGCAACAAAGTCTCTTTTATCATATCTTTTATTCTTAGGAGGTGGGTTATCAAGTTCAGCTGCATGTTTTATTTCTACATCATTATCAGATTCTTTATCATTGTCTAGTTGCGCATCGACATGATCATTATTTGTACCATCATTATCATTATCACTAGGTAGCTGTTCATTACCAGATTGTGTCTCAGCATCAGAAATGGAGACATTATTAGGATTCTCAGAAGATTTTTCTATAGCAGGTTCACTAGAAGCATACAAAGTTCTATCCCTTTTCTTCTTCTTTTTCTTCTTAGGTGAACTAGGTGCGTCAATATTAACTCTCTGGGAATCCTGTTCAATTCTTTTAGGATGACCCTCGGGATATAGAGGATCCTGAGTCATTTTGCCTCCTCTAGTTACTACCCTAAAAGCACGATCATTCATTTTATCATTCATCTCATTAAGCAAATCATTCTGTGATTTAGAAATTTGTTCTAGCTGACTATGAACCATAGATGCATGTTTACATAGGCCTCTAACATCATTAGCAATTCTAAACATCAAATCACTTAAGCATTCAATAGTAATAGCATTATGTTTCAATTGATTGCTTACATATCTATTACAATTTTCTTGCTTCACAACAAAGTTATCAAATTCATCCAAGCACTGACTAGGAGATTTATTATGTGGAGTATCACCCTCATCAAATCTACAAAGAGAATTTACCTCTATTACCTGTGTCGGGATGTCATGTCCATGTATTTCTTCGATAGGTGGTAGATTCTTAACACCTTCAGATTTAATACCTTTCTCCTTCATAGATTTCTTTGCTTCTTGCATATCTTTAGGACTGGGGAATAGAATACCTCTCTTCTTTGGAGTTGGCTTAGGTGGTGGTTCAGGAAGTGTCCAATCATCGGCATTCCGTAATATATTATTCAATAGTTCTTGAGCCTGTTCAACAGTTCGGTCCCTGAAAACACAACCAACACAACTATCTAGGTAATCCCTAGAGCCATCGTTTAGTCCATTATAAAAGATATCAAGTATTTCATTCTTCTTAAGAGGATGACCAGGCAAAGAATTAAGTAATTGGAGAAGTATCCCCCAAGCTTGAGGGAGATGCTCTTCCTCAAATTGCACAAAGTAGTATATTTCCTGTAAGGCAGCTTGTTTCTTATGAGCAGAACAATATTTTTCAGAGAAATAGTATATCATATCCTAGGGACTACGCACACAACCAGGAGCAAGAGTATTAAACCATTCTTTAGCCTCACCCTTTAGTGAGAAAGGAAACAACTTAAGAATATAGTAATAGCGATTTTTTCCTCATGAGAAAATAGGGTGGCTATATCATTTAATTTAGTAAGGTGTGCCACAACAGTTTTAGATTCATAACCATGAAAAGGATCGTATTCTACCAAAGTAACAAGTTCTAGATCAACAGAGAATTCATAATCCTTATCGATAACAAAGATAGGAGAAGTAGCAAATTTAGGATCATATTTCATACTCTCTATCATAGCCTTTTCTTTCAGCTTACTCAACAATTTCTTAAGGTCATCTCTATCATTACAAGCAAGAAACTCTCTAGCAATCTCCCCATCCATAACATATCCATCAGGTACATTAGGCATTCTAGTAGAAGAGCTAGCCATAACAGGTGATTCATCAGTTTCATCATTTTCATTAATTTCATGTTCTTTAGCTATAGCAATTTGAGCATCAAGAAATTCACCTAGTGGCACAGTTTCATCAAGTAAAATAGTAGCATCATCATGAGTATCATTCATAGAGGAAGTAGCATCATTGATTACTTGCGACAAATCAGATTGAATAGCAGGTGTTGGTGTCGCAAGTCTACTCAAAACAGAGGGTGAATCAAGTGTAGAGTGAGATGGCAGTTCCTTACCTCCCCTCGTCTTAGAGGGTACGATCTTGGTTTTAGCGTCCATCAGATTCTTCATAGTGATCAACAGATATAATTCCCAAGTGAACTTAATAAATAGAGCTATGCTCCCCGGCAACGGCGCCAGAAAAAGGTCTTGATAACCCACAACTATACGGGATCGCGACAGTCTTCGAGGGTAGTATTTCACCCAAATTTATTGATTCGACACAAGGGGAGCCAAAGAATATTTATAAGCCTTAGCAGCTGAGTTGTCAATTCAACCACACCTGGAAAGCTAAATATCTGCAGCAAAGTATTCAGTAGCATAGTTTGATAGTTTTGATAGTAGCAGTAACAGTAGCAATTTTGTAGTGATTGTAACAGTAGCATCAGCAGTAGTAACTTAGCAAAGATCAATATGAGCAAAGCATAGGCATTAGATCAGCGATGGATATTCGTATGTTGGATGACATTCATCATGTAATAGTCACAACCTAGAGCGATACACAATAGCTCCAATTCATCAACTCAATGTAGGCGTGTATTCCGTATATAGTCATATGTGCTTATAATAAGAACTTGCATTGCATATTTTGTCCTACCCTCCCGTGGCAGCGGTGTCCATAAGGAAATCTAAGGGATATTAAGGCCTTCTTTTAATAGAGAACCAGAACAAAGCATTAGCACATGGTGAATACATGAACTCCTCATACTACGGTCATCATCGGAGTGAATCCCAATTATTGTCACCTTGGGGTCTGCGGATCATAACACATAATAGGTGCATACAACTTGCAAGATAGGATCTAAAACTCACTTATATTCATGAAAACATAATAGGTTCAAATCTGAAATCATGGCACTCGGGCCCTAGTGACAAGCATTAAGCATAGCAAAGTCATAGCAACATCAATCTCAGAACATAGTGGATACTAGGGATCAAGCCCTAACAAACTGACTCGATTACATGATAAATCTCATCCAACTCCATCACCGTCCAGCAAGCCTACGAAGGAATTACTCACTCCCGGTGGTGTGCATCATGGAATTGTTGATGAAGGAGGGTTGATGACGATGATGGCGATGAATCCCCCTCTCCGGAGCCCCGAACAGACTCCAGATCAGCCCTCCCGATGAAGAACAGGAGGTGGCGGTGGCTCCGTATCGTAAAACTTGATTATTCCTTCTCTCTGTTTTTTTTCTCCTTGAGACGGTACTTATGGAGTTGGAGTTAGGGCAATCGGAGGCATGTGGGACCCACGAGCTCACGTGGCGCGCCCTGGGGGCGCGCCACCTGAGCTCCTTGCTCCGTGGTGGGCCCCCTCCAGCATATCTTTTCTCCAATAATTTTCATATATTCCAGAAATATTCTCCGTAAACTATCAGCCCAATCCGAGAACTTTTTTTTTCTACATAGAAATAACACCATGGTAGTTCTGCTGAAAACAGCGTCAGTCCGGGTTAGTTTCATTCGAATCATGCAAATTAGAGTCCAAAACACGAGCAAAAGAGTTTGGAAAAGTAGATACGTTTGGAACGTATCATGTAACAGCCCCCAGGCCGGCTCTGCGGGACCCGTCGGTCACCTGCGAGATGCCGGCATGGATATTTTTCCTCTGATAGCCCCCAGGACGGCTCTTCGGGACCCGTCGGTCGGCAGTGAGATGCCGGCATGGAAATTTTTCCTGTAACAGCCCCCAGGCCGGCTCTGCGGGAGCAATCAGTCACCTACGAGATGCCGGCATGGAAATCCGGTTAATACGCCATGCCGATGACGAGGTCGGTCTTTTTAATATGCTCTGATTTGAATACAAATACTTGCGTTGGCCAGCTTTCGGCTTCAACCTTCTTGGCCAAAGGGTGTTTTTGGAGTGTTTCCGAGGTCAGCCCCCAACCGATCTAGCGGCACCCTGGGAAAAATCGACCGTGAAACCAGGCAATCCAGCCTTGGGACCAAAATGCATGTGTGTCAGAGAGCTTTGTCGAGCGAGAAAATAGCCCCCGGGCGGGGTTCTTCTGGTCCGTAGACCTCCCCTTTCCGGCATGATTTGTCGCTGGCGCGGCCTAGCCGTATTGACGTGGCCTCGGTAATACCGAGGCCTTACGTCATCTATTTTGTTGGCTTATTTAAAGCCAAATCATGTATGCAACATTTGTTGGCTACTTCTTGGTTCTTCCGACGTGCCGACTGATTTCGTGTGTTGTGACAGCTAGCTTTTGGCTTCACCCACCTGAGGTACTTGACAGGTTAACCTGGAAGTAACAATCATAGAGGTGCTCCCATGACACCCTTAGCCGAACATGCGGAGACGTAAGGAGCAAACGTAGAAGCGAGGCAACCCAGCTTGGCCAAAGACACAAGTCGAAGTCAATGCATATGACGGCAAAATGTTCAAGGAAGCGATCGCACGTTCCGTGGAGCGTCGTGATATTGGAGTCTGGTCTTGTAATAGCCCCCAGGTACCTCATGTGGTACCTGTCAGTACGCTACCAAGAATATGACCAGAGCTAACAGGAGTTATCCCTATTTGATACCATGACTAGGTTTGACACCCCGTCTGAGCTTTTTTACATTTCGGATGGAACCGGCTACGCATAGCTTGGATGGTTCTTTGCCCGCAGCTTGACGCTTGGGATCCGAGATCTGGCGTAACGCCTGTTCCTCCAGCCTCTGGCCAGGGATAAAACTGAAGATGTGCTCCGCTGACTCCTTGTAGGGTTGCTGGTACCTCGGATGGGTTCCCGGCCAAAGTGTCCCTATGCTCACGGGGGAGTGCATGAAGCACGTTTTCCTATTTGATGATGCCGGCTCACCGAGTAATGGCATATAGCAGTCATATTTTATTAACCTGCACTCATAAAGTTGTGCAAACTAAAGTAAAAAAAATCTATGCACAATAAATTTATGTGGAATAAATAATGGAAGAGAATATAGCCTGAACGCCGAAGTCCGATCGGTAGAGTCATGGCATGGGGATGTCGACGCTGGTCGGAATTCATGGAACGATAACATCGGCGCGATGTGGTGACGGCATGACGAAGTCCAAATATGCAGGGCAGGCCGGATCAGAGTGCGATGTCTGCTGAGCCGAGGACAGGAGACCGGCCAGACCATCACGTAGGTAGTCGTGCTAGCGGCGTGTTGGGGAACGCGACAGAAAACAAAAAAATTCTGCACTATGAACACGCCCAGGATCACTATGGAGATGCATACAAGGTTTTGATCTGATCATTACCGACTCGTAGCGCAGTGGAAGTAGAGTCGATGTAGATCGTCGGTGCAGATCCCCGCAGCTAGGATTTACAACCTCCCAACTGCGAGGATGTACTCCCTCGCCTGCTCCTCGGACGGTTCCTCGGACAGCCCTTCGGGAGGCGGTCGGACAGTCCCTCGGACGGTGTCACGGACAGCCCTTCGGGAGCCGGTCGGACAGTCCCACGGACGGTGTCACAGACAGCCCTTCGGGAGGACCCTCGAACAGCCCCTCGGGCAAAAGATCGAACCTACGACCTCTCTACGGGGTTGCACACATACGGTGTTAGCTATCCGACAGGGCTTCGCCGTCCAGAACTAGTTCCCACCATATCCCAGACAGCCTTTCGGCTCTACGAAACTATTTCGTGTGAGGGAGAGAAGAAAGCCAGATCATGCATGGCATTTGTATGAGAGAGCTGAGTGAATTTGGACAGCCCTCACCAACCCTATTTATAGTGTGAGGCAAGGGGTAGGGTGGCACTTGGAAATATAAAAATTCCCATGCTTTATGTCACACATGGAGGAGCTCCCCTTGGCCGGCCACCCCATGTGGGCCCCCCTCAAAAGGGGTTCCACCTTTCCATGTCATCCCCCTCTAGATCTTTTGGGAAAAGCCCCGAAAGGTGGCTTTCCAAAAAGCAACCAAATAGTGTTTCCACTATTCATGACAAAATATTTTCAGTGTCTATTTTATCCGAAAATATTTCTGTTGGTTCAGAACATTTCCAGTACCCCCTAAAATAATTCTAGACGCGTTCTGAAACATTTCCGTATGAACACATTTTTCCAGAACGTTTCTGGTTTCACACTGAAACTTTTCTGTCGCCTCCGAAATTTTTCGTCGACTTTCTCTCTGGAACTATTCCAGTGTCTCCGAAACTTTTCCGGTGACTTTCTCTCAGACTCCCTGTCTAGTATTCAATAGATAGATGACCCTTAAGCGTCTGACCCTGTAGGTTCGGTGAAGTATACACATGACCGGAACACTTTCTGTTCAATGATCAATAGCAGAACCGTGGACATCCATATTGACCCCTATACCCACACGAATAAATATTCGAGTGAACCCTTAGTTGTCGTGTGCTATTCCTTTAGCTTCGCGATATGTTACAAACACCCGAGGTGAGACTTATCGGCATCCCCGTGAATCAACAACTTGTCCACAATGCCAGTTACCTCGTTACCGGTTTTGTTCTCTTTTCTCATTTCTGCGTTTCGGCATCCCTGTGATCAAATCATATTGTGTCTGGCCAGATGATGATGGATACCGTAAAACCAAGAGGGCCCTAAGAATATCTCTCCATCGTTGGAGGAGCGAATCCCAATATTGAGCTATCAAGTTCCTTGCCACACTTTTCCGTGAACCCGTAAGCAGCCGTAATAGCCACCCTTTTACATATGACGTTTAACAAACACCAAAGTTCACGAAGCAAGTACGAAGGAACTCGATACTCTCATGGTCGGATTGTGCAAACGTTAACTTTCTCTGTGTTATTAACCATTTACTTGTGACGAATGTATCGCATAGCATAACATCAATCCGGGTCGATTCAACACAAGTGTTCTCCTAACATTGTGCCCTCAAAATTGTCGGCATAGTCATGCCCATGATCAGGAAAACAGGACCATCATGCAACATTTGAGCTAGTCTTAGAGGCATGACTAGAAATACATTTTACGATTTATTATACCACACGTGCACATGAGTTTCCCTTTGAGCCTCGTGGTTATTGCAGACTCGAGAATCATTGCAGTTTTGGCATGGGTCATAAACATTAATTACAAACTTGGAGATAGAAAATAACTATTATTATAGCCTCTAGGGCATATCTCCTACAGACTCCCACTTGCACTAGAGTCAATAATCCAGTTACATGGCTTCCCTGACACCAATGGCTATCCGGTGCTGCTCGTGGTAGAGGCTTTGTCATCGGGTCTGACACGTTCAGATCCATGTGAACTTTGCGTACTTTCACTAAACCTTCTTCAACATGATGTCGAATGAGTTTATATTTTTGTTCAATATGTCTTGTCTTATGGTGGGAAGATGGCTCCCTTGCCTAAGACACGACGCCACTATTATCACAATAGATCTCCACCGGGTCAAGCGCACTTTGAACCACACCATGGTCTTCAAGAAACTGCTTGATCCAGACCGCCTCCTTGGAGGCTTCTGAAGCCGCAACATATTCCGCCCCCGTCGTAGAATCCGCCACAGTTTTCTGTTTGGAACTTTTCCAATCAACTGCACCACCGTTCAAAATGAAAACGTAGCCTGATTGAGATTTGAAGTCATCTGGGTCAGTCATGAAGCCTGCATCACTGTAACCATTTACAATAAGCTCTTTATCACCTCCGTACACAAGGAGCAAGTCCTTGGTTCTTCTGAGGTACTTAAGAATATTTTTGACTGCGGCCCAGTGTTCCAATCCTGGACCTACTGCTAACACTTAGCGCATAGGAAACATCTGGTCTGGTACATAGCATGGCATACATAATTGAACCAACTGCCGAAGCATATGGAACATCATTCATTTGTACTTGCTCATCGAGAGTCCGAGGACACTGATTCTTGCTGAGCACAGTGTCAGGTGACATGGGGAGTAGGCCTTTCTTGGAGTTCTCCATGTTGAACCTTTTCAACACCTTGTCAATGTGCATGCTTTGGCTAAGCGCTATCAGGCATCTGGATCTATCTCTATAGATTCTGATGCCCAATACGTATGCTGATTTGTCTAAGTCCTTCAATGAAAAACTCTTCTTCAATGAGTCTTTAATTTTGCTAAGGAAATTCATGTCATTTCCAATCAACAATATGTCATTCACATATAAGATTAGAAATGCTTTTGCGCTCCCACTAAACTTTTTGTAAGCACAACATTCTTTGTCATTCCTGATGAAGCCAAACTCTTTGACCACTTCATCAAAACGAATATTCCAGCTCCTTGATGCTTGCTTCAGACCATAAATGGCCTTTTGAAGCATGCATACCTTTTTAACATCCCTAGGATTGACAAAACCTTCAGGCTGTATCATGTATACAACCTCTTTGAGATTTCCATTTAGGAAAGCCGTTTTGACATCCATCTACCATATTTTGTAATCGAAATAAGCAGCAATTGCTAGCAGTATCCGCACAGACTTAAGCATAGCTACGGACGAGAAAGTCTCATCATAGTCCACTCCTGGAACTTGCGTGAACCCTTTCGCGACAAGTCTAGCTTTATGGATAGTAATGTTACCATCCGCATCTGTCTTTGTTTTGAAAATCCATTTACAACCAATGGGCTTTACGCCTTCTGTAAGTTCTACCAAGTTCCAAACTTGATTTTCGTACATGGATTCCATTTAGGATTTCATGGCTTTGTGCCATTCCCTTGAGCTGGGCCCCGCCATCGCTTCCTTGTAGTGCGCAGGTTCATTGTCTTCAAGGATGAAGATTTCGTTATGAAACCACTCAAGTGGCTGGATAGCCCTACCTGATCTGCGCGGTTCAGTTACAAACTTGTCAGAAGTTTCCGCATCACATGCGACAACTTCTGGCTCGGTTGTAGGGATAATTTGCAGAATTACTTCTGGTTCCTTAGCCATATCAATTGTTGCCGAAGATTCACTAATCTCATCAAGTTGTACTGTCCTCCCACTTAATTCTTTAGCGAGAAACTCTTTTAGCGACAAATACTTTGTGCTAGGAGGGAAAGTAGAAGGAATACCCAATAGTCCCATTGGGATAACCTACAAAGTAGCATTTGTCTGCTTTGGGATCGAGTTTGCTTGGCTGTTAACGCTTTACGTATGCCTCACAACCCCAAATCTTCAGATGCGACACATTGGGTTTCTTTGCATGCCACATCTCATGTGGTGTCTTCTCAACAGACTTAGACGGTGCTCTGTTTAATGTGTAAGCGGCAGTTTCTAGTGTGTGACCCCAAAAAGATATCGGTAGATCTATAAGAGACATCATCGACCTTACCATGTCTAACTGGGTTCGGTTACGTCACTCGGACACTCCGTTTCACTGTGGAGTTCTGGGAGGCGTAAGTTGTGAAATGATTCCACGATCACTCAGATGTTGGCTAAACTCATGACTAAGATATTCGCCTCCATGATCTGATCGCAGAAACTTAATCCTTTTGTTACGATGATTTTCTACCTCATTCTGAAATTCTTTGAACTTTTCAAAGGTTTCCGACTTATGCTTCATTAAGTAGATATATCCATACCTACTTAAATCATCAGTAAAAGTTATGAAGTAGAAATACCCACCCCGCGTGGCTGTGCTCATTGGACCACATACATCACTATGTATTATTTCCAATAATTCACCCGCCCGTTCAGGATGACCCGTGAACGGCGTCTTGGTCATTTTCCCCATCAAGCAAGCCTCACATGTGTCAAATGATTCAAAATCAAAAGACGGTAAAACTCCATCTTTGTGGTGTCTTTGCATGCGTTTCTTTCCGATGTGGCCAAGACGACAATGCCACAGAAAAGTAGTGGTGGTATCAGCCTTCTTAAGGCGTTTAGCATTTACGTTAAAGACATCATTTCCACATTCAAGATTTAGTATGAAAAGGCCCCCAACAATGGGTGCAAATCCATAAAACATATCCTTACAATAAAGTGAACAACCATTGTTCTCAGACTTGTAGGAATACCCATCGTGTACCAAACATGATCTAGAGATAATGTTTCTACACAATGCCGGAACAAAATAACAGTTACTTAGTTCTAAGATAAATCCTGAAGGGAGACGTAGAGGCATGATGCCGACGGCTTGAGCGATGATTCTAGCACCGTTCCCGATGCGCATCACGACTTCATTCTTTGCTAGCTTGCGCACACTCTCAAGCCCATATATCGAGTTGAAATGTGAGCAACCGATCCAGTATCAAATACCCAAGACTTAGATTTTTCGCTAGCAAGCAAAACGTCAATGGCATTAACTTGTATAACAGTTATACCTTTCTTCTTATCTGCCATGTACTTCTTGCAGTTCCTCTTCCAGTGTCCGGTGCCCTTGCAGTAGAAGCACTCAGTTTCAGTCTTGGCTCCGCCCTTAGAGTTGCTTTGGGAGCCGGCCTTACCGGTGCCCTTGCCCTTCTTAGACTTGCCTTTCTTTTTGAAACTGGCGGTTTTATTCACAAGTAACACTTGCTTGCGATTTTTCCGCAGTCCTCCTTCCGCAGTTTTCAGCATGGCGAGCACCTCGTTCGGTATCTTCTCCATCCCATTCATGTTGTAGTTCATGATAAAACCAACATAAGACGGGGGGAGTGAAGCAAGCAACATGTCCACCGCGAGCGCTGGTGGAATTGGAAATTCCAGGGTTTTAAGCCTTTCAGCGTAGCCAATCAATTTGACCACATGTTCGCCAACTGAACTTCCCTCAGCCATCTTGCACTCTATCATGGTCTTTGTTACATCGTAACGTTCAGACCGTGCATTGAGCTTGTACAGAGCATCCATTTCCCGGATCATAGCACGGGGGTTGTGGAATTCAAAACATTTTTGAAGCTCTGGACTCATGCAAGCTAGCATGAGGCACTGCACTACATTGCATTCATCATCCTTAGTGGCCCAGATATTTCTATCATCTTTCGTGGCAGTTGCCGCCGGTTTAGCTGGAAGAGGCATGTTAAGCACATAGTCTTTCTTAGCACTCCTGAGGACAATCCCCAGGGTACGGACCCAGTCCGCATAGTTGTTTCCAGTTGTAGCTAACTTCTCTTTCTCTAACATCGGGCCTAAGCTGAACGTGGCGTTGCGAGCCATGTGATCTACAACAGTAAACACAAGTTTCACTTAGACTTTGTTCATAATTAAATGCACTAGCGATTAAACATTTAAAGTCTAAAGTGCGCTCCCACTCAAATCAATATCTCTCATAATTAATTGTAAGTGATTCAAGACCCATATTATAATTCAACGCTATTGATGTAAGCATCACTGATGACGGGAATTACAATCGGTAGGCCTACTTGCCGATCACATCTCTATGTGACTCTTGTTCATCTTTCGATACGTGTGTTTCGAGCTCAGGATGATCCTGCCATGAATGTTAAGACAACCAAGTGATCTTGCTGCGAGGTCTGACCTCACCCGCCTTACACTTCTCCAATCGTTCGTACCCATGTATCCATGGCGCACCTCGAAAGGATAGATGCTGTGACGGTGCTACACTTGGGAGAACTATCTAATTGATATTTTAAGTGAGAGATCACCCTAATAAAAATCGAATACCGCGCAATCAAAAGGGTGCATCATATGGGATAAACATCTCAGGCAATTCATAATAGCATGATATGGTATAGCCCTTTCTGACGAAGAAGTCTTTCATTTCTTTGTCTTCGGCATTTGCGTCAGTGTTCACCTTCGCGAAGATTGCCACCACCTTGTCGATACACCAGATAATATTGCCATCTCTATAGCTAATAAATTTAGTGCATTACATAAGGTTGACACGCAGGTCATTAAAGTGACAATCATATGGCTCCAGCCATCATGCCGAATCATGACACGCAGGTCATGTTAATTAATTTACATCATATAGTCATCTCATACATAATCAAATTAATATGAGAATTGCTATACCACATCACATGCCATCCTGCAAAACCAAGTTAGACGCCTCTAATCGGTTTATGCAAAAAATTATTTTACGTGGCTTCTAAGGTTTTGACTTAAACCGCAACTACCAACGTTTATCATCAAGTATGATTATTCAAGTCGCTAGATTAACTTTGCGGGGCGTATGAAACACGAGATAAAAAATCTCGAGCCCCATACTGAACTTCGTCATACGCAAGAACCCCGTGCAGATCATATCTGCATTGCCCTTTAGTCTGCGAAACATACATCTTTTTTAACTATGGTAGAACCCAAAGAACTGTTAGCACTTCGTTGATCTATCAATCAGCATACTCATGAGCAGTATGAAAGGATCGCGGATTGCTAGAACTTTGTAAAATTCTATCATGCCGTCAATATCAGGACTACACGAATTCAAGGGAAGCAACAAGAACATCGGGTAATAGATTTCATCTGCTACCCGCATAAATAATTTTCAGCAATAGATCTCATCTACTCCAAAATTATAGTATGCAACACCCATACATCTCATGTATTCTAGATCGAAACCTGCATCCACGCATAGCACGGCTCATGTATCACGGTCATAACCAGAGAGTAATAGAGGATCAATAGGTTTGCTCTTAGCAAGCACCCAATGGGTTTTAGGATACTAGATGACCTATTGCGCCATTGGCGCAAAGACCAACTGCAGCCGAGAAGTTAAGCAAACTATGGGTGGCACGTATAGCAAATGTTCCTTCTATGAATCATCCCCAAAGGGTGATTGAGAAGGTGATTTTTGAGGGTAGTCAATCAAGGAGCATCACATGACCGTATGCTGATCAAGGTAACACCAAGCCGGATGAAGTAAGCAACAGGGCGTCACCCCTAACAAACCGACAACCAATCTCCCCACCACAATTGTTAGGAGCCCATAATCGGAGGGATGAACCGGTTAGCATCGGGACAGGTTTACTTGACATAGGCTGTATTTACCCTGTATTTACTAACGACAGACAATGATGATCGTTGCCCATGTCTTTCTTTGACTATACATAAGCCGTCTGCTTGAGCAGGTGAATGGAGCTAACACGAGCAGTCAAAGGCCGGGCAGACATCCGAAAATACGCCGTCCGGGTAGACCGCAACGCTCAAAGCCTGGGCACACATCCCAAAACATGCCCTCTGGCCAAGGGGATGCGATGGCAAGGGGCCGTCACCACTACAGATCGACATACCACTGACCACGTGTTAGTGATGTGGGTCAACACCGACGGGTCATCACGGAGGCGTCAGTGACGTGCCTCTCACGGCCGAACAGTGATGAGGTGCTTTTCCAACTCGATCAGATTATCACAGACGATCCTCATACTTGGCTGGCCCATGATAATTATTCATCACTGACCCTCGTATTTAGTGGCCGGTCATTGGTATTTGTTCAAAAGTTATTCGGCCGTTTTCCCGTGTTGATCAATGAGAATGTGAAACTGAGAAGCATTCACGTGTCCTCGATTTCCAGTGCATGTTTGGGTTCCCAATGAGCAGCATTGAACAGACGGCCCAGCGTCCATTCATCTACCGACGATTATTCCCACGGGAACCGACAACATTAATTCTTCAGCTATATGAAAAGGCGTTTGCCCTCACCTTCTCCAACCATCTCTCCTCTCAATTTCTCCCAGTCCATCTAAGAACGTCTCCATGTCGTCCAGCCACACCGTCACTGTTCATGAAGGCAAGGAGGAGGACAGGACCAAAAAGATCGTGACCCACAGTGTCTGGTCAGAGAAAGAGATGATCCTAGGAGCGGAGACAGCGAAAGCTGAGGAGGAAGCAGAGAAGTGCACCTTCGACCAAGGAAAGGTCAACGACAGCCATGCCATCACCGTGCAGGAAGGCAAGGAGCAGGACACCACCAAGAAGATCATGACCCGCAGTGTCTGGTTGGAGAAGGAGATGATCCTAGTGGCGGAGTCAGCGAAAGCTGAGGAGGAAGCGGAGAAGTGCGCCTTCGACCAAGCCAACGCCGACGGGGTGGCGAAGGTGATGGCCGGCATGGCCATGGCCACCAAAGACCCTGTCGTCTGACTGGTGGAAGTGACTGAGTCCTCTATCTATCCAAGCCGTCCACATAAGAAGGAGTAGCTAGTAGTTTTTTTATACTAGTTTCTATGTTTTAACGCCTGCTCGCTCAATCTCTGTAGTACCCTACCCTTGCGGATCACTGCATGAATTACCTGAATCTATCATTCATGCTTACCATGATTTTCAACATGATGCTTGTTGTCTCTATGATTGAGTAATTCCACCTACTACTTAAACTGACCAATACACGACAGTTAAGGACCCAACAGTACGATGAACCGAGATAGCAACAAACAATTCTGTGATGGCTCCTACGAATTCGACCTGCATATGTTGTATCCTTCGTGATGCACGCTATGAAACTATGCTATGCTGCTTAAATAGCAGTATCTAATTTTCAAATTAATCTATCATGGAGAGCTATATATTGGTGATGCACCTGCATGTGTTGGATCCTTTGTGATGCATGCTACGAAACTATGCTATGATGCTTAAATAACAGTATCTATTTTTTGAATTAATCTATCATGGAGAGCTATATATTGGTGATGCATTGCATCTAAGAAAGCATTTCATAATAGACAATTGAAGATTCTGATTTATGTGTAGGGATTCGGCACACTTGAGTACATAGAAAGAGACCACAGGGAAATTGTAAACATAGTTGATGGGCTGAAGAATGCGTATATAGCGGCACGATTGCTACCCGCGTGCTGCCGTGTGCCTTACGCACAGCCGCCGCTGCTCGTACCCTAACACAAGGCTAGGGTTTCTCCTGCCTCCCGTCGGCGTCGTGGCCGGTCTATCTCATCTTCTGTGGTCTTAGGGCCATGGAGGCGTGGTGGATCTCGGTCTTTGCCGACGGGAGGGCTTCACTTTCTGATGTTTTTTCTAGTTTTGTTAGGGTTTGTGTCCTATTCAGAGATGCAAGGCGGAGGCGGCTCTCTACGGATGGAATAAGGTCCTCCCCACCTAGCCCCCGTTCCGATGGTGTTTCTAGCATTGTCGGAGGGTGTGTGGAGGTTTGTCTCCGGCGGATCTCATTGGATTCGGTCGGCATTTGTCTTCGGTGGATCCATGTGGATTCGGTCTTCGTTCGTCTGTGTTCGTGTGTCTACAGGTTGGATACTTCCGATCTACTCTTCTCTTCATCGGCGGCGGTTGCTGTTCTGATGCGCTGGTACTATGAGGCCTTAGCACGACGACTTCCCGACTGTCTACTACAACAAGGTTTGCCCGGCTCCTATGACGGAGGGGCGATGACGGCGGCGCGCCTTCGGCTCGCTTCAGTGCTTGTAGTCGTCGCTAGGTGGCCTATGGACCTGTATGTATTTTTTACTTCTGGTGTTCTTTGTACTATCTTGACAGTTGATGAATAGATTGGAAGTTTTCCTCGCAAAAAAAAAGTTGATGGGCTGAAGAAAAGAGCAAGCTCAAATAGTTGTCAGCAGCGCTCAAATATTGCATGCCAGACAGTACATCATAGGATAAATTTCACTGTGTTTGCGGCGTCGCCTTTGGAAACGTGGTTAATGATCCACAGTTTCGTTATTCATTGGCATGGCTGTTGTTGCACATATGGGCACATCGGAGGCCTTTGTTCGTTCGATGCCGCCTCCATCGCCCATCTTTGTCACGCAAGCATAGGTGCCACCCCGTGAGCGATGTCGGATGCACCCTAACTTGACTAGAGTGAAAGACATACGATCGTTTATTGATCCGAGGATTAGCATGGTGGAACATGGCAGTGTAAAAAGCAGCAAATTAGCACCAGTTCATACATGCATAACAGTGGGGTTACCTCTGAAGTCTATCATATCAGATGCAACTTTGCCTTATATCGGTGTAATCGCAATTGCAGACCTGTAGCCGGTGCCGGCTCCAGGGTAAAGCCATTAGGAGCCAACTATATCGTGATTGCATTATGCATGGGCTGATTGGTACGCGTGTCCAAACAGTGCAACCGTAACATAATAAATTTGGCGATAAGCCGAGATCATAGCCGTTATCATCGAGCATCCAATAAGGACTCAAAATGTCTTCAACGATTGGTGTGCTATGATACGTCTCAAACGTATCTACTTTTCCAAACTCTTTTGCCATCGTTTTGCCCTCTAATTTGCATGATTTCAATGAAACTAACCCAGACTGGTGCTGTTTTTAGTAGAATTGACATGGTGTTATTTTTATGCAGAAATAAAAATGCTCAAAATTGAATGGAAATTTTTAAGGATTTTTTATGGAAAATAAGAAGACCGGAGGACCGAAGACCTACCAGAGGAAGGCCACCAGGGCCCCACGTGGCCAGGCCACGCGGGTACCCCCCAGGCCCACTAGTAGGAAACGGGACATTAGTCCCGGTTGGGAAGGGCCTTTAGTCCCGGTTCACCAACCGGGACTAATAAGTCGGGACTAAAGGGTCCCAACCTTTAGTCCCGCGGTTGGCCACGAATCGGGACTAAATCCCTGCCACATGGGCGGCTGCGCGCGCCGGGGGTTGGGGACCTTTAGTCTCGGTTGGTGTCACCAACCGGGACTAAAAGGTTCAGGGGTTTAGGGGTTTAGGGATTTATTATTTATTTTTTCTTTTTATTTTGTGTTTTTCATTTAATTCTTTTTCATTTCAAACATATTTTACGCTACTGCAGTCATCAAGTGCCACTTCAGAGCACGAGCAGAGTGGCACACGTGAAGGATGACAACAGAATGCATGCAAGTGTCACGGAGCTGACTTCCGTTTGCAAAGCACGACTTGACTGACACGACAACACATCCACTGCCTCTTCTGCCATCAAATTTCTCGTATGACCATGCATACATACACACATATATACAATTTCTACTACAATTTGCAGATCATAATTATGGATCGGTGTAATGGTATTCTCCGTCGGGAGATATGACCTGCTCAAGCAAAAATCCCGCCAGTTCCTCTTGAAGTGCAAGTATGCGGTCCTTTCTTAGGAGCCTATCCCGCATCTCCTGAATCTTTAAAGAAGGAGATCAATATGAATATATTAGTTGTGTGTATATATATATTAGATCATGATAACAAAATTGTGAATAGTATTTACGTACCCAAAGACTTGTGTTATCGGTGCCCCTTTCGGTCAAAGAGCGAATGTTCTCGAAAACATGGTATGCACATAAATTGGTCCCCTGTTCCTGCCTCGCACACTTTACGAGAATAGAATTCAATCAGATAATAATCATGGTATTGAAACTAGAATTAAAGAGGTGCGCGAACATAATGACAACAGTGGTACTTAATTACCGTGCCCCGTTTCCATCTCAGCTCTGGTTTCCATTCATTCACGATCTCTTTGATGAACCTTTTCCAAACCCTGCCCGGCAAAGAAAATGAATAAAGGAGTTATATATTAATTACTTGATATCAGTAAATGAACTAAAGGCCGACATAGTGCGATAATGGTCCAAATTACTTTTGAGCACCGAATACAGGCTCCTGTATTCTTCATGGTCTTTATGTAGGGAGTCCAGTATTTCAACAGATCCTTCGTCAACTCTAATGATTAGCAGGATCCAGTGAAATCTGCGCACACGTTTGTATAAGCGGGCATGCATAACTCATCAACTACACTTAACATCGAGTAAGCAAAAATAGAATTTGTAGTACAAGACAGTAACACTCATTTGAAGTTGTAAGGCAAAAGTTTTTCTGGTTTGGTATTTAGTTCCTTCAAAAACATTAGCAAGCTATCCTCTGTGTCTTGGGGGTGGTCTTCTAACACCTTTTCATTAACGGTATTTGGGTCAATGAACCCAATGCCATAGACTCCTTTTCTTTTCAATTCAAAAATATTCATTCTGCATAATACCACACAAAAGAATATAGTGAGGATAATTACAGGCAATGAACGAGCTGAGCTAGAGACTTAAATTACAGAAAGGAATCACTTACAGACAATAGCAACTGACGAGAGATTTGTCGAGTGCTTGTTGATTGAATAACTGGAAAAGTTCTGGAATTCAACCCACAAATCTTTTTCATGGTAGTAATGCTCTGACTTGACTTTCACCATGAGGCTCTCTTGCCCGGCCTTTACTGCTCTCAGGTACCATTGATGCAATTTGTACATCTGCGTTGATAGAAGCTTCTCCTCCGCAGACCTGACCAGAGGCTGCCCGCGGACATATGTCCATGCTAGTTCCCCCCCGGGAACTTCCTCCATGCCTAGGAGTTGTTCAACAGTGATACCCCACTCTCTAGCCTTCTTTGTATGAGCCTCGGTAATTACCACCCTATCGGTAGTCACCTTGAGCGGGGGGGTCGATTGCACTGCCTGTTCTCCGAGCTAGGGAACAGTTCTCCCGCATTTATTATTACTGCTTGAACCGCTCGACTGCTGTTTATGATATGACTTGCTAATAGAGCGTTCATAGTCTGATCGTAGCCTTTTCTCCGAAGGCGGTTTAGCAAGATCCAAAAAGTGTTGTACGACTTTCTCAGGTATTTTCTCCTTCGCCGGCGGGGGCGGTTTCAGTCCAAAATGGGCCTTCAATTCGGCAGCCACGACCAAGTTGGTTTCCTCCTCAGTCAGCTCGTAAGCTAACTTGTTTTTGGCAGGAGGCTCCGGTTTCTTCTTTGGTGCTCTCTTCCGCTTTGGAGTCGGCTCACGCGGCAGAGATCGATATCGCGGAATCGCGCTGGGCTCCGTCTCGGGGTTGGGTGGATTCGGCTGACGCGGCGGAGAGCGATGTGGCGGACTCGCGATGCGCTCCGTCTCAGGGTGGGTTGGAGTCGGTTCCGTCTCCGGACATGGCCCCTCTCGTGGACTTGGATCAGGAGGAGTCGGTGGCCTGGGCACCGAGTTTGGAAACATGATGCAATCCTTTCTCCATACAATGTGACAACGTATGGCTTCTCCCAGTGTCTTCTCCCCTTCACCTCCAGCAAAGTCAAGATCCAGTGAGTCATATCCCTACATAACTGCATCCACCCCGACACGAGCATAACCAGGTGGAATCGGATGGCCGTGGATGGTTGCTCCAGGTTCATTCGGTAAAGCATAGCCGTCCGCCACCTTCATGGATATGTTCTTCATTTTCATGTGCAGCTCACAAGTTGTCGTCTCTTGGATTTCATCCACGGGGTAGCGAGCCAGCAGAGCATCATCGGACGGGACCCCCGTGGAACCCACGCTGCTTCTCGGCATAGATGGGATGGTATCCAATGCTGGATCTGGTTGCTCCTGCCGCTGAGACGCCCTTTGTTGGCTAAGTGTGTCGATCTGCTCCTGCTGCCACTTGAAAGCGCGTTCCAACTCCGTGTTCTTTGCATCTACCCTTTGAAGCCTGTCTGCTTTCTGCTTCTTCTTTCTCGAACTGCTTTTGTAAGTGTCGTTCTAGTCCGCAAACCCCATATACCACGGAACAACGCCTTTGCCTCGTGTTCGTCCCGGGTGTTCAGGATTCCCGAGGGCGCATGTAAGCTCGTCGTTCTCTCTCTCGGGCTGGAACGCCCCCGTTCGAGCCGCTTCTATTGCATCAAGTAAATCTTTCGAGGCTTTCTTAAGACTTGCCTGCACCATAATCTCCCCTGTCTTTGGGTCCAAATTTCCCCCCATGCGCATAAAACCATGTCCTGCACCTGTCGGGCCAATCCAAAGTTTTTGGATGGACCCCTGCAGCAATCATCTCGGCCTCAGATGCATCCCACTTAGGCAGGCCAGTCTTGTAGCCACCTGGACCCAGAACATGGTGAAACACTTTTTTCGCAGCATTGAGCTTGTTTTTCCTCGACCATTCCTGAGCTTCTTCCGATTCCTTGAACTCCACAAATAAGTCCTAGTGTTCTTTTACCTTCTCCATTGGTCCAGTGAATTCTGGAGGCTACTTTTTTGCATCGACGTACGCGCCCCATACTCTTTTCTTCCAGTTGGAGAATTGTGTGGCCATCTTCTTAAGAACACTCTTCTTGACTTTCTCCCGTTCTGCATCTGTGAGATGGTCTGGCAGGGTGAAATGTGACATGAGCGTATCCCAAAGCAGATCTTTTGCTCTTTCGTCGACATAACTAACTCCTCGATCTTCCTTTGACTTATTCCATTCTTGAACGGAGATCGGGATTTGGTCCCTGACAATAACTCCGCACTGACGAATAAATTTGTCCGCATTCTGTTTAGGAGCAAGCGGTTCGCCATTTGGTTTGAACTCATCGATGTTGTACTTTATGCCAGCCGGCAACTTTCTGTCCGGGCCTCGTACTGTCCTGCTTGATTTGGTAGAAGATTTGCTCGATCCGGAGGGCTAAAAGAAGAAAGATCGATTCATTATGATATATATATATATACAAATCAATTAATACACGTAATGATCACCAGAGGCCTTATATATACCTCGCCGGTCTTTGTTAATTGAAGATCAATTCCTTCGTCTATTGGTTCTTGCAGAAATATTCCCTCACCGGAATTGTTAAGATATTGTGAGCCGTCATCTTGATCATGTTCTTCACCCTCTGGGTTTCGGATGATGTCGAACATGATCTCGTTTTGATCATCGTCTCTGCCGCTAGCGTCCATAGCTTAAAACTAATCCAGAAGAAAGATAAAACAATTTAGTATTCAAATTAGAATGCATCTCGGATATTATCGAATATAATCTCGAATACATCTCGAATATTATCACTAATACATCTCGAATAATCTAGTTAATGCATCATCGAATATTATCGAATATAATCTCGAATACATCTCGAGTATTATCACAATGCATCTCGAATATTATCATATAACATCACTAGCTAATACATATCGGATATTATCGAATAATCTAGTTCACTCTCGGTTCCTGAGGCGCGGGCAGTGGACACCCAAAGAGAAGGAACCATCACAGGATCATAGCTCGGGTGAGATCCTGAAGAACCTGCCAGGTATTGGAGAACCTGACGTCCAACGCAACCATGTAGCGACGGACGTGCTCGTCCTCCTCCCTGACACGGCGACGTACCACCTCCTCGGGGGCCGCCTCCCTCCGCCACCAAAGAAGCTCTGGGTCGACGATGGGAGCCCGGTTCCTCACCAAGCTGCGCGCCCCGGAAGGTAGCACCTCCCAGTGCCAGCCCGGCGGAGCCCAGTCCCGGACATGGCACCTTTCAAGCAGGTTGTCACCACCGAGTCGACGACGAGGATGCAGGCCGGGCATCGTGACGCCAAAAATGTTTCTATGCAAATTTAACATTTTTTAAATGCTTGAATATGATTTTTGCAATTCTTGTTCACTTGATTTTTCAAATACATGAGAAACTTTTGCAAATATTTTTAAGATACAACATTAAAATATTTTTAATACATGGTCAACTTTTTTCTATGCAACTTTTTTCTATGTTATACATATGGTCAACTTTTTTCTAGGCTTGGTCAAAATTTCACCCTATGTTCAAAAAATTTCCTATGCAAATTTTTTCTATACTATACATGATACAACATTAAAATTATAAAAAACTATAAAACAGAAAAAAAAAACTAGCCAGTGTGAAAAAATATAGTGTGTGTGTGTTGTGTGTGTGTGTGTGTTGTGTGTGTGTGTGTGGTGTGTGTGTGTGCACCGGCCGGCGAGGTCGAGGGCGGATCGGGGCTCACAGCGATGGCGACGGCGACGGCGACGGCGACGGCGATGGCGACGGGCGGGCGCGAGGTCGAGGCGCGCACGGCGACGGCGACGGCAACGGCGAGGGGCGGGCGATAGGTCGAGGCACGCGACGGCGACGGCGAGGCGAGGCGACGACAACGGCGAGGCGAGGCGACGGAGACGGCGACGACGAGGCGAGGCGGCGGCGACGGCGATGGCGAGGCGACGGCGACGGCGATGCTGGCGGCGAGAGGTCGATCGAGCGAGAGAGAGAGAGCGGTTTGGGGAAATTTTCCAAGTGTTGGTATATATACGATGACCTTTAATCCCGGTTGGTGGCTCCAACCGGGACTAAAGGCCCCCCTTTAGTCCCGGTTGGAGCCACCAACCGGGACTAAAGGTGAATTTCACCAGGCCGAGCGACGGGGGCCTTTAGTCCCGGTTGGAGCTACCAACCGGGACTAAAGGTCTCGTGCTGGCATTTTTTTAGTTTATTTATTTTCCAGTTTTTTTTCTTTTTTGCTTTATTTGTTTTACTTTTGGTTCTACTAACAGGCAATATTTAGATTTTTTGAGTGAATCTTTTTTCTTTAGGTCACAAAAATTATAAACTTTCTGTTAGTGCCAGTAGTTTTCAAATTTGAATAGTTTAAATTTGAATTCTTTGAAATTTGTGTGAATCACTAGTTTGTCAATAACTTTACTTTAAAAATAGATTTTTTGAGTGATTCTTTTTCCTGTTGTTTAGTATTACTGTGTTTTATCATTATATTTAATTTGGTAATTTTTAGGTTATTTTAAATGGGTGTTTTAATCAAAAACATATTCTGTTTTAATCGACAACTCATCTGTTACAAAGGCATTTCATTTTTTTAAACTTCTTTCAACTCCAGACTTTTTGTGCATTCAATATGCACAATTCAAAGACACATCCTCAAATTTGAACCATTTCTAACTTCATTTGCTATTTTTCATGCATTTAATGATTTTTTTGAGCTAAATGACTCTGAAATTTGAAAGCACTACAAATGAACTCTGAAAAGGTTGAAACTTGGCATGGTATCATCATTACACACACATAGCATGTGCTAAAAAGTTGAGCTGGTTACGGTAAAAATTGGATGCACTTCGTGTACAAACTGGACCATCTCCTTCGAAGTATGAGGGTTTTGGACGAAAACTCATCTGTTACAAAGGCATTTTATTTTTTTAAATTTATTTCAACTCCGGACTTTTTGTGCATTCAATATGCACCATTCAAAGACACATCCTCAAATTTCAACCATTTCTAACTTCATTTGCTATTTTTCATGCATTTATTGATTTTTTTGAGCTAAATGACCCTGAAATTGAAAAGCACTACAAATGAACTCTGAAAAGGTTGAAACTTGGCATGGTATCATCATTACACACACATAGCATGTGCTAAAAAGTTGAGATGGTTACGGTAAAAACTGGATGCACTTCGTGTACAAACTGGACCATCTCCTTCGAAGTATGAGGGTTTCGGACGAAAACTCATCTGTTACAAAGGCATTTCATTTTTTTAACTTATTTCAACTCCAGACTTTTTGTGCATTCAATATGCATCATTCAAAGACACATCCTCAAATTTCAACCATTTCTAACTTCATTTGCTATTTTTCATGCATTTAATGATTTTTTTGAGCTAAATGACCCTGAAATTGAAAAGCACTACAAATGAACTCTGAAAAGGTTGAAACTTGGCATGGTATCATCATTACACACACATAGAATGTGCTAAAAAGTTGAGATGGTTACGGTAAAAACTGGATGCACTTCGTGTACAAACTAGCCTATATATCTCGGCTACTCACTAGAGAAGAAAGTGATGACGGTGAAGCCGATCACATCCCAGAGTGCGATCTTGGGGTATAAAACTTTTTCTTCGCGTGTGTCCCTTTGCGCCGTAACCATGGACAATTTTCATCATTTAACACGATGCTTGTGTCAGTCTTCACTGTGAAGGGAGGAATTTCATGAAACTTTTCATAATCTTCTGACATGTCTGTCTTGTCCTCCACTCCCACGATGTTTCTTTTCCCTGAAAGAACTATGTGGCGCTTTGGCTCACCGTATGATGTGTTCGCTTCCTTATCTTTCCTTTTTCTCGGTTTGGTAGACATGTCCTGCACATAGAAAACTTGCGCCACATCATTGGCTAGGACGAATGGTTCGTCTGTGTACCCAAGATTGTTGAAATGCACTGTTGTCATTCCGTACCGCGGGTCAAGCTTTACCCCCATTTGCACTGAAACAAAGTGACCTTCAAATCACGTCCATAGCCAAGTTCCCATATCTCCTCTATGTAACCATAATATGTGTCATTTGGCCTATTGGTGTTTGCTGCATCAAAGCGGACACCACTGTTTTGGTTGGTGCTCTTTTTATCTTGGGCGATCGTGTAAAATGTATTCTCATTTATCTCGTACCCTTTGAAAGTCGATATAGTCGAAGATGGTAACTTGGCCAGCAAGTAAAGCTCATCTCCAACACTGTCGTCATGCATGAGACATGTTTGCAACCAACCGCCGAATGACTCCATGTGTGTACGTTTGATCCAGGGCTCAGACTGCTCTGGGTTCTTGGAGCGTACACTATCCAGGTGTTCCTCGATATACGGAGCCACCAAGCTTGAATTTTGTAGAACTGTGTAGTGTGCTTGCGCCCAAGAATGCCCGTCATGGCATATTACTGAATTCTTTCCTAGCGTGCCTTTTCCACCCAGTCTGCCCTCATGCCGCGATTCGGGAACACCAATCGGCTTAATATCAGGAATAAAGTCAACACAAAACTCAATGACCTCCTCTGTTTCATGGCCCTTGGAGATGCATCCTTCTGGCCTAGCACGGTTATGAACATATTTCTTTAAGACTCCCATGAACCTCTCAAAGGGGAACATATTGTGTAGAAATACAGGACCCAGAATGGCAATCTCTTCGACTAGGTGAACTAGGACGTGTGTCATGATATTGAAGAAGGATGGTGGGAACACCAACTCGAAACTGACAAGACATTGCACCAAATCATTTTGTAACCTTGGTAGGATTTCTGGATCGATTACCTTCTGAGAGATTGCATTGAGGAATGCACATAGCTTCACAATGGCTAATCGAACGTTTTCCGGTAGAAGCCCCCTCAATGCAACCGGAAGCAGTTGCGTCATAATCACGTGGTAGTCATGAGACTTTAGGTTCTGGAACTTTTTCTCTGCCATATTTATTATTCCCTTTATATTCGACGAGAAGCCAGACGGGACCTTCATACTGAGCAGGCATTCAAAGAAGATTTCCTTCTCTTCTTTGGTAAGAGCGTAGCTGGCAGGACCTTGATACTGCTTTGGATGCATGCCGTCTTTTTCGTGCATACGTTGCTGGTCCTCCCGTGCCTCCAGTGTATCTTTTGTCTTCCCATACACGCCCAAGAAGCCTAGCAGGTTCACGCAAAGATTCTTCGTCACGTGCATCACATCGATTGCAGAGCGGACCTCTAGGTCTTTCCAATTGGGTAGGTCCCAAAATATAGATTTCTTCTTCCACATGGGTGCGTGTCCGTCAGCGTCATTCGGAACAGATTGTCCGCCAGGACCCTTTCCAAAGATTACTTTTAAATCCTTGACCATATCAAGTATATCATCACCAGTACGGTGGCGAGGCTTCTTCCGGTGCTCTGCCTCACCTTTGAAATGCTTGCCTTTCTTTCTTAAGAGATGCTTGATCGGAAGAAATCGACGATGTCCCAGGTACACATTCTTCTTACATTTATCCAAATATATACTTTCGGTATCATCTAAACAGTGCGTGCATGCGTGGTACCCCTTGTTTGTCTGTCCTGAAAGGTTACTAAGAGCAAGCCAATCGTTGATGGTTACAAACAGCAACGCTCGTAGGTCAAATTCCTGTTGTTTGTGCTCATCCCACACACGTACACCTTTTATGTCCCACAGCTGTAAAAGTTCTTCAACCAATGGCCTTAGGTACACATCAAAGTCGTTGCCGGGTTGCTTGGGTCCTTGGATGAGCACTGGCGTCATAATGAACTTCCGCTTCATGCCCAACCAAGGAGGAAGGTTATAGATACATAGAGTCACGGGCCAGGTGCTATGATTGCTGCTCTACTCCCCAAAAGGATTAATGCCTTCTGCACTTAAACCAAACCATACGTTCCTTGCGTCATCTGCAAAGTCCCGCCACTTTCTCTCGATTTTTCTCCACTGCGACCCGTCAACGGGTACTCTCAACTTCCCGTCTTTCTTACGGTCTTCTTTGTGCCATCGCATCAACTTGGCATGCTCTTTGTTTTGGAACAAATGTTTCAACAGTGGTATTATTGGAGCATACCACATCACCTTGGCAGGAATCCTCTTCCTGGGGCGCTCGCCCTCAACATCGTCACCAGGGTCATCGAGGCTGATCTTATAGCGCAATGCACCGCATACCGGGCATGCATTCAAATTCTCGTACTCCTCACCACGGTAGAGGATGCAGTCATTAGGGCATGCATGTATCTTCTGCATCTCTAATCCTAGAGGGCAGACGGCCTTCTTTGCTTCGTACGTACTGTCGGGCAATTCATTGTCCTTTGGAAGCTTCTTCTTCATTATTTTCAGCAACTTCTCAAATCCCTTGTCAGATAAACCATTCTCTGCCTTCCATTGCAGCAATTCCAGTGTGGTACCCAGCTTTGTGTTGCCATCTTCGCAATTCTGGTACAACAATTTTTTGTGATCCTCTAACATGCGCTGCGACTTCAACTTCTCCTTTTCACTTTCGCAGTTTCTCTTTGCATCAGCAATGGCCCGACCAAGATCATCAGCGGGCTCATCTGATGTCTCTTCTTCAGCTTCTTCTTCATTCTCTTCCCCCATTGTAGTACCATCATATTCAGGGAACCCAGGATAGTTGTCATCATCCTCTTCTTCTTCATTCTCTTCCATTACAACCCCTCTTTCTCCGTGCTTGGTCCAACAGTTATAGCCGGACATGAAACCGGACATAAACAGGTGGACGTGAATGACTCTTGAGTTAGAGTAATTCCTATCATTCTTATAGACAGCACATGGACAACACATAAAACCATCATCCCGCATGTTTGCCTCAGCCGCATGCAGAAAACTACGCACGCCATTAATGAACTGGGGAGAGCGTTGGTCATCGTACATCCATTGCCGGCTCATCTTCATTACACAACACCGAAAAGACCAAATTAATACGAGTTCATACATAAAGTTCATACACACTTATTCTCATAAAACAACATACAACTATGTAGCTAAAGCATTTAAATGCAACAACAAATGCGATCAAGATCGCAACTAAGGTAACAATTGATCCAACAGCATAATGATACCAAGCCTCTTTATTAACGGCATATTTTCTAATCTTTCTAATCTTCAAGCGCATTGCATCCATCTTGATCTTGTGATCATCGACGACATCGGCAACATACAAGTCCAATTTCATCTTCTCTTCTTCAATTATTTTCAATTTTTCTTTCAAATACTTGTTTTCTTTTTCAACTAAATGTAACTTCTCGACAAGAGGGTCGGTTGCAATTTCCGGTTCACATACCTCCTAGATAAAAATATATATGTCAACTTGACGGGCATAATTGTCATAAACATGAAATGCAACAAATAGTTATAAAAGAGAATATATATATATACCACATCCGAATCATAAACCGGACGAGGGCCCACGGGGACGGATATCAAAACCATGGCACTACGTATAACAAACAATCATACAAGTAAGAACATTATCAAGCAACTATCTCAACTATCTTAATCATACAAATAAGATTTTTTCGTAAAAAGGAAAAGAACCTCACCAAGCTAGCTAGGTGGTGCCGGCGATCGGACGACGCGGGCAATCGACGACGGTGAGGCACTAGATCAGGTAAACCACACCTACAAATATGCAAACTAAGAAGTTAATTTGAGCTCAAATTGCATATAAATCAAATAAACTCCCACATAATTACTCCCAAACTAAAACCCACAAATCACTATACTTATAGAGCATTAAATGAACTAATCTAGCAATGAGAGATGAAAAGACAAAGTTGCTAACCTTTGTGAACACTTGGAGAGATGGAGTGCCTCAAATCTTGACAAATTTTGGCAAAAAATGAAGGAGGAGCTCGAGCCAACACTAGTAGAAAACAGGGCTTTCGTCTAGGCCAGATTTGGGCATTAATCCCGGTTCTCTTACGAACCGGGACCAATGGGTGCATCAGTCCCGGTTCGTGAGGCCAGGGCACCGGCCGGGCCTCGGGGGCCATTGGTCCCGGTTCATCTGACCCCTTTGGTCCCGGTTCCAGACACGAACGGAGACCAAAGGGCCTCACTCCTGGCGCAGCCCCTTTAGTCCCGGTTGGTGGCTGGAACCGGGACCAAAGGCCTATCTTCTGTCCCGGTTCTAGCCACCAACCGGGACTAAAGAGACGCCTATATATACGCGCCCCTGCCCACCTTGTCCTATGTTTTTTAGCCGTGTGGGAGGTGTGTGCATGCGCTGCTCTGTTCTCCCTTCTATGCATGCACATGAGGTGTTCGATGAAATGCCCGAGCCACACTTAAGCTTTCTCCTCTCCAAGCTCCATTTTCCTCAAGATTTGTCTAGGTTTGGCGGTCCGTCCCGTCCTCACCGCCGTCGATCACCCGTGCCGATCTCGTCGCCGGCACCACCGTGGTGAGCCTCTTGTTCTTATCTTCTTTTGAAAAGAAAAAAATTCTTACTTGTTGTATGAGTTATATAGCTACTTGTATAATTTTCTTACTTTTATTATTGTTTGTTATTATATAGTGCCATGGTTTTGGTATCCGCCCCCGTCGGCTCTCGTCCGGTCTATGATTCGGATGTGGTATATTATCTTTTATAACTATTTGTTTCATTTAGTGTTTATGAGAATTATGCCGACCAACGTGACATAGATGTTTTTATCTAGGAGGTATGTGAACCGGAAATTCCAACCGACATAGATATTCTTATCGAGAAGTTAAATTTAGTTAAAAAGAAAATGAGTATTTGAAAGAAAAATTGAAAAGAATTGAAGAAGAGAAGATGAAACTGGAGTTGTATGTTGCCGATGTCGTCGATGATCACAAGATCCAGATGGATGCAATGCGCTTGAAGGTTAGAAAGATTAGAAAATATGCCATTCATAATGAGGCTTGGTATCATTATGCTGTTGGATCAATTGTTACCTTAGTTGCGATAATTTCAATGTATGTTTTAATTAGATGCTCTAGCTAGAGAGCTATATGTTGTTCTATGAGAACTATGTATGAACTTTATGTATTTATTTTTTCAGTAATAACATTTGATCACTACAGTACTTTGGTTTTAATGTGATGATGAACTTGTATTAATTTGGTCACTTCTCTATTCATGATGTTTTGTAATGGTTTTTGATACACTTAATTATATAATGCACGCAGATGAACCGGCAATGGATGTACGGTGACCGACGCACCTCTGAGTACATTGATGGCATGCATAATTTTCTCAAAGTGGCTGAGGCAAACAAGCAGAATGGTTTTATGTATTGTCCATGTACTGTCTGTGGGAATACGAAGGATTACTCTGACTCGAAAACCCTTCACTTGCACCTGCTTGAGAAGGGTTTCATGCCACACTATAATGTTTGGACCAAGCACAGAGAAATAGGGGTTATGATGGAAGACAACGAAGAAGAAGAGGATGATGAAAACTATCCCCCTAAATACGGTGATACTGCAACGGGGGAAGCTGAAGATCAAGATGAACCAGACGATGTGCCCGATGATGATCTTTGCCAGGTCATTGTTGATGCACAGAGAGAATGCGAGAGTGAAAAGGAGAAGTTGAAGTTCGATCGCATGTTAGAGGATCACAAAAAATGGTTGTACCCAAATTGCGAAGATGGCAACACAAAGCTCGGTACCACACTGGAATTGCTGGAATGGAAGGCAGAGAATGGTGTATCTGACAAGGGATTTGAGAAGTTATTGAAAATAATGAAGAAGAAGCTTCCAAAGGATAACGAATTGCCTGACAGTACGTACGGAGCAAAGAAGGTTCTCTGCCCTCTAGGATTAGAGGTGCAGAAGATACATGCATGCCCTAATGATTGCATCCTCTACCACGGTGAGGAGTACGAGAATTTGAATGCATGCCCGGTATGCGGTGCATTGCGGTATAAGATCAGACGAGATGACCCTGGTGATGTTGATGGCGAGCGCCCCAGGAAGAGGGTTCCTGCCAAGGTGATGTGGTATGCTCCTATAATACCACGGCTGAAACGTCTGTTCAGAAACAAAGAGCATGCCAAGTTGATGCGATGGCACAAAGAAGACCGTAAGAAAGATGGGAAGTTGAGAGCACCCACTGACGGGTCGCAATGGAGAAAAATCGAGAGAAGGTGGGGGGACTTTGCAGGTGACTCAAGGAACGTATGGTTTGGTTTAAGTGCAGATGGCATTAATCCTTTTGGGGAGTAGAGCAGCAATCATAGCACCTGGCCCGTGACTCTATGTATCTATAACCTTCCTCCTTGGTTGTGCATGAAGCGGAAGTTCATTATGATGCGAGTGCTCATCCAAGGCCCTAAGCAACCCGGCAACAACATTGATGTGTACCTAAGGCCATTAGTTGAAGAACTTTTACAGCTGTGGAATGGAGAAGGTGTACGTGTGTGGGATGAGCACAAACAGGAGGAATTTGACCTACATGCGTTGCTGTTTGTAACCATCAATGATTGACCTACTCTTAGTAACCTCTCAGGACAGACAAACAAGGGATACCACGCATGCACGCACTGTTTAGATGATACCGAAAGTATATATTTGGACAAATGCAGGAAGAATGTGTACCTGGGACATCGTCGATTTTTTTCCACCAACCATCTCTTAAGAAAGAAAGGCAAGCATTTCAAAGGTGAGGCAGATCACCGGAAGAAGCCCGCCCTCCGTACTGCTGATGCCATACTTGATATGGTCAAGGATTTACATGTAATCTATGGAAAGGGTCCTGGCGGACAATCTGTTCTGAATGACGCTGAGGGACGCGCACCCATGTGGAAGAAGAAATCTATATTTTGGGACCTAACCTATTGGAAAGACCTAGAGGTCCACTCTGCAATCGACGCGATGCACGAGACGAAGAATCTTTGCGTGAACCTGCTAGGTTTCTTGGGCGTGTATGGGAAGACAAAAGATACACCGGAGGCACGGGAGGACCAGCAACCTGTGCACGAAAAAGACGGCATGCATCCAAAGCAGTATGAAGGTCCTGCCAGCTACGCTCTTACCAAAGAAGAGAAGGAAATCTTCTTTGAATGCCTGCTCAGTATGAAGGTGCCGTCTGGCTTCTCGTCGAATATAAAGGGAATAATAAATATGGCAGAGAAAAAGTTCCAGAACCTAAAGTCTCATGACTGCCACGTGATTATGACGCAACTGCTTCCGATTGCATTGAGGGGGCTTCTATCGGAAAACGTTCGATTAGCCATTGTGAAGCTATGTGCATTCCTCAATGCAATCTCTCAGAAGGTAATCGATCCAGATATCCTACCAAGATTAAAGAATGATTTGGTGCAATGTCTTGTTAGTTTCGAGCTGGTGTTCCCACCATCCTTCTTCAATATCATGACGCACGTCCTAGTTCATCTAGTCGACGAGATTGCCATTCTGGGTCCTATGTTTCTACACAATATGTTCCCTTTTGAGAGGTTCATGGGAGTCTTAAAGAAATATGTTCGTAACCGTGCTAGGCCAGAAGGAAGCATCTCCATGGGCCATCAAACAGAGGAGGACATTGAGTTTTGTGTTGACTTTATTCCTGACCTTATGCCGATTGGTCTCCCTCAATCGCGGTATGAGGGGAGACTGACTGGAAAAGGCACGCTAGGAGCGGATGCAATAATATGTAGGAACGGGCATTCTTGGGCTCAAGCACACTACACAGTTCTACAGAATTCTACCTTGGTGACCCCGTATGTCAATGAACACAAGAATTTTCTGCGCTCCAAACACCCGGAGCAGTCTGACGACTGGATTACATGAGAACACATTAGGACTTTCGGCAGTTGGTTGCAAACACATCTCATGGGTAATAACATTGTTGGAGATGAGTTGTACTCGTTGGCCAGGGGACCATCTTCGACTGTATTGACTTACCAAGGGTACGAGATAAATGGGAATACATTTTACACGATCGCCCAAGAACAAAAGAGCACCAACCAAAACAGTGGTGTCCGCTTTGATGCAGAAACCAACAGGGGAAAGGACACATATTATGGTTACATAGTGGACATATGGGAAGTTGACTATGGACATGATTTTAAGGTCCCTTTGTTTCGGTGCAAATGGGTCAATCTGTCAGGAGGCGGGGTATAGGTAGACCCGTAGTACAGAATGACAACAGTGGATCTCAACAATCTTGGGTACACAGACGAACCATTCGTCCTAGCAAATGATGTGGCGCAGGTTTTCTATGTGAAGGACATGTCTACCAAACCGAGAAAAAGAAAAGATAAGGAAGCGAATACATCATACGATGAGCCAAAGCGCCACATAGTTCTTTAAGGGAAAAGAGACATCGTGGGAGTGGAGGGCAAGACAGACATGTCTGCAGATTATGAAAAGTTTCATGAAATTCCTCCCATCAAAGTGAAGGCTGACCCAAGCACCCTGTTAAACGATGAAGATTATCCACGGTTACGGCGCAATAAGCAACGGACACACGCGAAGAAAAAGTGTAGACTTTCTCTCCACAACTAGAATGTCACAGCAGTTACATGTCAAGAAATGAAATGCCTTTTGTAACATATGAGTTTTCGTCTGAAACCGTGATACTTCGAAAGAGATTGTCCATTTTGTACATGAAGTGCATCCAGTTTTTGCCATAACCCTCTCAACTTTTTAGCACATGCTATGTGGGTGAAATGATGATACCATGCCAACTTTCAACCTTTTCAGAGTTCATTTGTACTGCTTTTCAATTTCAGGGTCATTTAGCTAAAAAATCAGTAAATGCATGAAAAATAGCAAATGAAGTCAGAAAGGGTTCAAAATTGATGATGTGGCTTTGAATGGTGCATGTTGAACGCAAAAAAAGTCTGGAGTTGAAATAAGTTAAAAAAATGAAATGGCTTTGTAACATATGAGTTTTCGTCCGAAACCCTGATACTTCGAAAGAGACTATCCATTTTGTACACGAAGTGCATCCAGTTTTTGCCGTAACCCTCTCAACTTTTTAGCATATGCTATGTGGGTGAAATGATGATACCATGCCAACTTTCAACCTTTTCAGAGTTCATTTGTACTGCTTTTCAATTTCAGGGTCATTTAGCTAAAAAAATCAGTAAATGCATGAAAAATAGCAAATGAAGTCAGAAAGGGTTCAAAATTGATGATGTGGCTTTGAATGGTGCATGTTGAACGCAAAAAAAGTCTGGAGTTGAAATAAGTTAAAAAAATGAAATGGCTTTGTAACATATGAGTTTTCATCCGAAACCCTGATACTTCGAAAAAGATTATCCATTTTGTACACGAAGTGCATCCAGTTTTTGCCGTAACCCTCTCACCTTTTTAGCACATGCTATGTGGGTGAAATGATGATACCATGCCAACTTTCAACCTTTTCAGAGTTCATTTGTAGTGCTTTTCAATTTCAGGGTCATTTAGCTAAAAAAAATCAGTAAATGCATGAAAAATAGCAAATGAAGTCAGAAAGGGTTCAAAATTGATGATGTGGCTTTGAATGGTGCATGTTGAACGCACAAAAAGTCTGGAGTTGAAATAAGTTAAAAAATGAAATGGCTTTGTAACATATGAGTTTTCATTCGAAACCCTCATACTTCGAAAGAGATTGTCCATTTTGTACACGAAGTGCATCTAGTTTTTGCCGTAACCCTCTCAACTTTTTAGCACATACTATGTGGGTGAAATGATGATACCATGCCAACTTTCAACCTTTTCAGAGTTCATTTGTAGTGCTTTTCAATTTCAGGGTCATTTAGCTAAAGAAATCAGTAAATGCATGATAAATACCAAATGAAGTCAGAAAGGATTGAAAATTGATGATGTGGCTTTGAATGGTGCATGTTGAACGCACAAAAAGTCTGGAGTTGAAATAAGTTCAAAAAAATGAAATCCCTTTGTAACAATTGAGTTTTCGTCCGAAACCCTGATACTTCGAAAGAGATTGTCCATTTTGTACATGAAGTGCATCCAGTTTTTGCCGTAACCCTCTCAACTTTGTAGCACATGCTATGTGGTTGAAATGATGATACCATGCCAACTTTCACACATTTCAGAGTTCATTTGTAGTGCTTTTCAAAAGAATGAACTAAAAAGCTTTTATAAAACTCTAATAGCAAAAAGAATGAACTAAAAAGCTTTTATAAAAATCTAATAGCAAAAAGAATGAACTAAAAAGAATCAATTAAAATATTTTGTTATGATCAACTAAAACAAAACTATAATATTCTTCAATAGCAAAAAGAATCAACTAAAAAGCTTTTATAAACCTCTAGTTATTATCAAATTAATATTAACTTAAAATTATATAAAATTTATGCAACTAAAATTATCAAAGTATTGTTTGTTAAAAACTTTAATAGCAAAAAGAATTTTCATAAAGTAATTTATGTTAAAAACTTTAATAGCAAACTAAAATGACATAAAAAATAAAAAAATATTATCAAAATAATATTAATTTAAAATTATATAAAATTTATGCAACTAAAATTATCAAAGTATTTTTTGTTAAAAACTTTAATAGCAAAAAGAATTTTCATAAAGTATGTTATGTTAAAAACTTTAATAGCAAACTAAAATGACATAAAAAATATCAAAATAATATTAACTTAAAATTATATAAAATTTATGCAACTAAAATTATCAAAGTATTTTTTGTTAAAAACTTTAATAGCAAAATGAATTTTCATAAAGTATTTTATGTAAAAAACTTTAATAGCAAACTAAAATTACATAAAAATTAAAAATATGCCGCCTACTGGGCCACCACGGCCTGCATACGACTAGAAACCCATCTGTACATGGGCCAGGATGCAGGCCCAACAGGCCCAACATGGCAGTGACAAAGGTTAGGCAAGTACTGCTTGCATTAGAGAGGAGCTCCAAAGCTCAGCCGCAGCGCGCCTTATAAACCAGTGCTGCCCTCTCTCAACTAGCGAGGTGGGACTAAACTCCCACCACACCGCTGTGCCAGGCTATTGGTCCCGGTTGGTGGCTCCAACCGGGACGAAAGGGTGCCTTTGGTCCCGGTTCGAGCCACCAATCGGGACCAATGCCCCCCTTTCGTCCCGGTTGGAGCCACCAACCGGGACTAAAGGTCTCTGCTTCCCGCCCTTTGGGCTGCTGAAATTGACCTTTAGTCCCGGTTGGTGGCTCCAACCGGGACGAAAGGGGGCCTTTCGTCCCGGTTGGTGTCACCAACCGGGACTAAAGGTTGGGGTATATAAGTCTACACTTAGGAAATTTTCATAGTTCTTCCGCAGTTTCCCCCGACGACGCCGAGCACATCGACGTCGGCAGGCTGCCGCGACGCCGTCCGCCGCCCCCGCCGTCGTCGTCGTCGCCGTCGTAGTCGTCGCCCCCGAGCCCGCGCCCCTGCCCCGCCCCCGAGCCCGCGCCCCTGCCCCGCCCCCGAGCCCGCGCCCCTGCCCCGGCCCGCCCCCGCCGTCGCCGTCGCCGTCGCCGCGCCCTTGCCCCGTCGTCGCCGTCGCCGTCGCCGTCGTCTCCCTCCTGCCCGAGCCCTCGCCGCCCCTGCTGTGAGCCGCCGCTGCCCCGTCCCGCTGTGCATTTTTTTTGTATGATGAATTTTTTTTGTTCATATATAATGTATATGTAGATGCTTAGTGTTTATTAATCATGTGTATGTATGTATGTGTATGTATATGCAAATATTGATATGATGAAAAAAATTGTTCATATATAATGTATATGTAGATGCTTAGTGTTTATTAATCATGCGTATGTATGTATGTGTATGTATATGTAAATATTGATATGATGAAAAAAAATTGTTCATATATAATGTAGATGTATATGTATGTATGGATGGATATCGATGGATGTATGTATATAGAAAATTCGTAGAAAATTAACCGTAACTCCGATGAAAATAATTTATATACATAGCGAACCTGGAACCGTCCCCCTCGGGTTCATCTGTCCGAAATAAATGCAGACTTCGGGAAAACATTCCCGGATGTTATCCCCCTTCACCTATATCGTGTAGTGCCACGTTAGAACACCCCTAACTCTTTCGGAGATTCAACATATCCCCGATAACTTCGACATGAGGGGGGGTCCGCAAGTATCGTCGACGACCATGAGAGAGGTGGTCCGCAAAGTATCCTCTCTCGAAAGATAGGATGACTCATCAAACATGAGGGGGGAGGAGTCCTCGACGATCGTCTGAAACTGATTGTCACAAGAAGCTAGCATAGCGAACCTGGAACCGTCCCCCTCCGGTTCATCTGTCCGAAAATGCAGACTTCGGGAAAACATTCCCGGATGTTATCCCCCTTCACCTATATCTTGTAGTGCCGCGTTAGAACACCCCTAACTCTCTCGGGAATTCAACATATCCCCGATAACTTCGACATGAGGGGGGGTCCGCAAGTATCGTCGACGACCATGAGAGAGGCGGTCCGCAAAGTATCCTCTCTCAAAATTATAACCCCCGATAACTTTGCATGATGTTTGCGACTAATCCATTGCTCATATATATATGCATATGATTCCTTGTTGTGATTAGCTAGGTCTATGTTTGCCACTAATCCATCTCTCATGGTTGTAATATTTGCAGAAACTATGGACAGAGACTTAGAAAAAGAAGAGTTGTTGGGGGATATAATCCACGACGGAGGTGATATCACCTTGTCGGTTCTCAACGACACCGATGGTCAGGAAAGAGAGGATGACGGCTCCGGTGATCCAATGGAGGAGGAAGGAGATCATGATGATGGCTCCGGTGACCGAATGGAGGAGGAAGGAGATCATGACGGCTCCGGTGACCGAACGGAGGAGGGAGCCTTAACTGTTGCAAAGTCCGGCGAGGTATATATATACATATATTAATTAAGCCTCTGCTGACTTGATGCATTAATTGTTTTGTATGTACATATATTAACGATTCTTTCTTCTTTTAATTAGCCCTCCGGATCGAGCCAAACTTCTGTAAGGAGACGAGGCCCGAAGAAAAGGTTGCGCCAGGATGAAAGGTTCACGATCGAAGACGTCGGTCGAGATGGCCAACCGATTGCTCCCAAGCGGAGCAGGGAAACATTTATACATCAGTGCGGAGTTATTGTTAGGGACAGCGTCCCCATCAGCATCCAAGAATGGAATAAGAAGAAGGACCCTGAAGTTTCTTATGTCCAGGATAGACAGAAAGATGATCTTTGGACCTCGCTGATGACAAATTTCAGCCTACCGCCAGAGGCGGATCCGAATAAGGTCAAGGCGTTTGCTCTTAAGAAGATGGCAGAACTATTCCAGAACTGGAAGAAAGATTTGAACAAAAAGTTTGTCGAGAAAGACAAGACTCCAGAATTCACCGGTCCATATGAGAAGATAAAAGATCACTGGCCTGCATTTGTGGCCTACAAGAAATCGGACAAGGGCAAGCAAAGGTCAGCGACAAATAAGCTAAATGCTACAAAGAAGAAGTATCACCATGTTACGGGGTCAGGTGGCTACAGCAAAGCCCGGCCTACGTGGGACAAAGCTGAGCAAGACCTGCTTGCTAAAGGGGTCCAACCAGCGACATTGCACTGGCCAGATCGGTCAAGGACTTGGTTCTTTGGGGTTGGGGAAACTTTGGACCCAGACACAGGGAAGTGTGTTTGGACGAAAGCTCAACTTGCAATACCCGTCAAGAAGCTTGAGGAAGCAATCCAGGCAGCGCAGGAAAGGAGGTTACATCCCGACAAAGAGAATGACGAGCTGACACAGGCCCTTGGGAATCCTGAACACCCTGGACGAACACGAGGCACATCAGGCTCCATTCCGTGGGTGTATGGGTTTCCCGACAGTGGTGGTTATAGAAGCCGAGAGAGAAAGAAGAAAGCGGAAGCAAGCGAAATGGAGAAGATCAATGCAAGATTAGCGAAACTAGAGGAACTTGAGAGCCAGCGAGCTACCGGCCAACCATCTCAGTGGCACGAAGATCCTTCGTTTGACCCTACCCCCGAAGCTACCCCACCATCTCAGCGGAGAAGCAGCGTGGCTTCCACGGAGCTCATTTAGCCTGATAGCACGGCTCATCGCTACCCCGTGGATAGTATCACGGAGAATGAACATTGTGTGCTAATGGCGAAATGCCATAACCTGACCTTGAAGGTGACGCTCAGCTCTGTCTTACCTCCTCAAGCTAAAGGAACTTTCCATTGCCGTCCGATTCCAGATGGCTTTGCTATTGTCGGGGTGGATGAAATAATGGAGGGATTTGAGGGGCTGGAGCTTGAGTACCCTACAGGTGAAGGGGAGATGTTTCTGGAAAATGCGTTAAGGAGTACCTACCTATGGAGAAAGGAGAACATCAAGCTTCCAAACTGGACGCCGCCTCAGCAGACTCAGCCGGAGGAGGCCCCTCAGCAAACTTCGCTGCCTCATTCGTCTCCGGCGCGTCAGCTGTCTTCGCTGCCTCGGCTGTCTTCGTCGCGTCAGCCGACTCCGGCGGAGGAGGCCCCTCAGCAGAATCCTCCTTCGCCTCCTCCGCGGCGTCAGCGGACTCCGCCTCCTGTGCCGCGTCAGCGGACTCCGCCTCCTCTGCCGCGTCAGCGAACTCTGCCTCGTCAGCAACCGCAGAAGAGAGCCGCCGCCGCTCCGGCGGCTAGCAATACAAGAGGTGGTGGGAAGAAATTCAAATTTGGTCCAAGCCTCAGGGCTCCTCCAAAGTTACCATATGAGAGGACTAACGAGGAAAACAAGGACATCAGTGCTGCCGAAGTGCGGGCCCATTTTGAACGGAAACATCCAGAAAAGAAGGAAATAGTAGATCCGGTGAAAGCGAAGCGCACTCTGGATGCCCTTGAGCGACCACCACCGCCTCCGCCGCAATCCCACTATATATAACCAATCTATTGAAAGGACATATGATGAAGCGCGGCGGTCGGGAAGTACTACCAGTGCTACAAGATGACGAAGTGGGAAAACAATTCCCCAGCTCGGCGAACAGGAGAAGCAATCGTGCCCCCCGCTCAAGGTGTCTAGCGATATCGCTAATCATCCGGGACTACTGCCCGGTACCACTCTTGGTGATTACGTGGGCGATGATGTACAGTTTGAAAAGGCTGAGGTAGTAGCTCCCTTTATATATGAGTACGGGAAGCCTCTCGTCAAACGTGAACAGCTAAAGCAATTACCAACGATGATGCAAAGATTGCATGACTGGTACTTGGAAACCTGCAGCAAGTCTGGGACCGACAGTATATTGTTGGGAAATAAAGATGAGCACGACTTCATTGGAGTTGAGGTGATGCCTGTTGAATTTGTGGAATTATTTCAGTTATTCAATCAAGACGCCCTGGACAAACAACTCATGTCTTGCTACTGTCTGTAAGTATTATTTCTGTAATTAAGTCTCTAGCTCAGCTCGTTCATTGCATGTATATATAATTATCCTCGCTATATTATGCAGATTGAAGAGAGGACAGATCTATGACATTGGGTTCATTAGCCCAAATACCGTAAATGAATGGATGGTAGAAAACAGAGTTGAAGATACCGAGGAAAACTTGCTAAAAGCGTTCCTTCGACATCAAAACAAAAGGGAAATACTCTTTCCTTACAACTTCAAGTGAGTGTTACTGTCTTGTGCATATTCGGTTTCGCTTACTCGTGGTTAAGTACTGTAATTGATGAGTTATGCGTGCGCAGGTTCCACTTTATTCTGCTATCCATTAAGCTTGATGGGGGAGTAGTAACTGTCTTAGACTCAAGACATAAAGATCCACAGGAGTATGCGAACATGAGTGAAATTCTCCAGAAGTAAGTTCAATCATTATCGCACCATATCGGCAACTTTCGTTCATTTGCTGATATGAAGTAATCATTTTCTTTGCCGGGCAGGGTTTGGAAAAAGTTCTCCGGAATGGTTGCAGGTCTGAAGAAGGAGTTGCGATTTACACACCCCAAAGTAAGTAGTACTAGCTAGTTCCGCGCATCTCTCATTGATTCTAGTTTCATCAATACCATTATCATGCTTGATTATCAGTTTGATTGAACTCTATTCTCGTAAAGTGCTTGTGGCTGGAAGGCGGGAATAATTTATGTGGATACTACGTTTGCGAGTTCATGCGCCATTCGACCTCTGAGCGGGGCTACTCTGACAAACAATTTCATGTACGTAAACAATATTCACAATTTTATTTTATTACCATCAATTGTGTTGAGTTTCATTCATATAAATGTATTGAGCCCCTTTTTTAAATTAGATGTGGATGATACGGGATGAACTCCTACCACATGATCGCATACGAGCAATTCAAGAGGAATTGGCAGGATTCTTTCTTAACCACGTCATACCTGAAAAGGGAGAATACCATGTGGAAATTCAAATGGATTTTCGGTAGATGATGTCAGGGATCGTAAGAGATGTTATATTGTATATATGTAGTAGCTTCGGATAGATATACGAAAACTTGTTATTCGACCAAGCACGGAGAAAGAGAGGTCACTTCTCTCTATATATGTTCATGACGATCTTGTGTAATTAATGGTTCCTTCATTTGCTTACTAGCTAGCGTCGAGTTCTCTCTATATGTAGTAGCTAGCGTCGACCAAGCACGGAGAAAGAGAGGTCACTTCTCTCTATATGTATTAGCTAGCTAACACAATATGAAACCCCTAAACCCTCCAAAACCCCAAACCCCCCCCCCCCCCCCCCTTTCAAAAAAAAAAACCCAGCGCCTGGGAGCTACTGACGCGTGGCTGCCTTTTAGTCCCGGTTGGTGTTACCAACCGGGACTAAAGGTCCTCCTGCCTGGGTGCCCCACAGCGGCCACGTGGAGCACCTTTAGTCCCGGTTCGTAAGCCAACCGGGACTAAAAGTGGTGGGCATTAGTCCCGATCGTTTTGTCCCGGTTCCAGAACCGGGACTAAAGGCCCTCTAGAACCGGGACAAATGCCCTGTTTTCTACTAGTGCAAGGGGAAGAACAGGGAGGGGAAAGAAGAAAACAGAGAAATGTGCTCGGGCTGGATGAAGGGTTTATATAGGGACATCTTTAGTCCCGGTTTGTATAACAAACTGGGACTAAAGGTCCACCTATAGTCCCGGTTTGTGATACAAACCGGGACTAAAGGTGCTCGTGGGGGCCCCAGACTGACACCAGCCTGCCACCACCCCTTTAGTCCCGGTTTGTATCTCAAACCGGGACTATTGGTCCCATATGAACCGGGACTAATAACTAGCCTTTTGAACCGGGACTAATGTTACCTTTAGTCCGGGTTCAAAACATGGCCGGGACTAATGCTATGGACGAAAGGCCTGTTTTCTACTAGTGGCCGCACCACATGGCCGTGTGGGCCCCTGGCAGCTCTCCAACCGACCTCCTTCGGCCTATAAATCCTATATATCGCCAAAAAATCATAGAAAATCCCCGACACTTTTTACGATACGGAGCCGCCGCCACCTCTGTTCCTATAGTCTGTTTTGGGCTCCGGAGAGGGGGATTCGTCGCCGTCGTCATCACCAACCCTTCTACAACAACAATCTCATGATGCTTCCACCCATGTGTGAGTAATTCCCTTATAGACACATAAAGGTAGATGTGAATTGAATGAGATTTCTTATGTAATAGATGTCAGATTTGTTAGGGCTTGATGCCTAGTATCCATTATGTTCTGAGATTGATGTTGTATGACTTTGCTATGCTTAATGCTTGACACTAGGGCCCGAGTGCCATGATTTCTTATCTGAACCCTTTATGTTTTCATGAATATATTTGTGTTCTTTATCTTACCTGCAAGTTGTATGCACCTATTAATGTTCTGAACCCAAGACCCAGTGTGACAATAATTGGGATATCAACGTGGATGACTTTACCTTGAGGATTACATGTATTCATTGATTGTTAATGCTTTGATCCGGTTCTTTTTTAAAAGGAGCACCTTAATTACCCTTAATTTCCATTAGGATTCCACTGAAACAGGAGGGTAGGACAAAAGATGTTGTGCAAGCACGTACAACTATATACGGAATACATGCCTACATATGATTGATGAATTCGAGCTAGTTTGCTATCGCTCTATGTTATGACTATTACATAATTGATCTTCTCCAAGCAACTCCCACTATCTACTTCCATGCCTACGCTTCCCATCATTGTTGCTCTCTTTACAATTACTACTGCTGCAATCTTTTACTTTACCGCAATATTGTTACTGCTACTATTTCACCGCTACTACTATCATATCACTTTGCTACTAATAAATTGTGCCAAGCAAGTTGTCTATCCAGTTGTGGTTGAATTGACAACTCATCTGCTAAGGCTTATAAATATTCTTTGGCTCCTCTTGTGTCGAATCAATAAATTTGGGTTGAAATACTTCCCTCGAAGACTGTGCAATCCCCTACACCTGTGGGTCATCAAGATTATTTTTCGGCGCCGTTGCTGGGGAGCATAGCTCTATTTATTAAGTTTACTTGGGAGTTATTTGTTTGCTGCAATTTATCATTCACTATGGGAAAACTCAAAGATCCCAAACAAAAGATCATGCCCTCCAAGACAAGTCAACGTACGGATTTACCAACTAGCTCTACTCTTGATTCAACTACTGTTTTAAGTCAACTTGTGACACCACCACCACACATTGCTATGTCACATACAGTAGGGACTACTTCTGCTTTTGATGATACTTATGATGATGCTTCTACTGTGCTTAAAGAAACTGTTCCACTTGGAGAATTACTGGATGCTCATATTGCAAAAGCTAAAGAAATTGAAACTACTGAAAATTTTGATGGGTCACCTATTACACCTACTTCACCTGTTAAACAAATACCTCTTAATTTGCCTACTACACCTATTGAGCTTGATGAGGATTTTAGTAGAGAATTTATGGCATATGATGATGAGGGAGGTATTGATGGCTTGATTGAACTAGTTAAGAAAAGAGCTATGAAAGATATGATTAAGCCTGGTCCTAAATTTGGTACCTCGCCTATTTATGTTGATGATAAAGATTATGAATTCTCTGTTGATCCTTCACTTATTACATTGGTAGAATCAGATCCCTTTCATGGTTATAAAACTAAAAAAGTTGTTGAGCACATAATTAAGTTAGCTGATATAGCTTCTTTGTTTGCTCAGGAGGAGAAGATTCTATATTACTACATACTTAACTTGTTTCCCTTCTCGTTAAAAGATGATGCTAAGACTTGGTTTAATAATCTTGCACCTGATAGCATAAATAGCCCTTATGATATGATCAGTGTTTTTAATGAAAAATATTTTCCTGCACACATGATATTTATAATTATACCCAACTTGAGCAAGAGCACCTCCCTCAAGCTTGGGGGAGGTTTTGTGCATTTCTCAGGGCTTGCCCGGATCACAAGATAAAAAAGAATGAATTACTTGATATCTTTTATAATGGACTAACCACTGAATCTAGGACATACCTAGATAGTTGTGCTGGTTGTGTTTTCAGGGAAAGGACAGTTGAACAAACTAAAGACTTATTGGCTAATTTAATGAAAAATCATGATGATTGGACTATTTCTGAACCTCCACCTAAACCAACCCCGAAGAAGAGAGGTATTCTATTTCTTGGTCCAGAAGACATGCAAGAAGCCAACAAATCTATGAAACAGAAAGGTATTAAAGCTGAAGATGTTAAGAATTTACCTCCTATTGAAGAACTATGTGAGCCAACCACTACTAGTAAGGTAATAGAGGTACATTCTCTCTATAAATTTGATGAAGGTGATGTTCCTTATAATAAATCTCTGAGTTTATGCTTAGAAGAGTTTGATAATTTTATTGTTAAACAACATCACTTTAATATGCAATTACATGATCATCTACAACAAAATGCTAGTATCATTAAACATTTGCATGATGTATTGGAAAGAACATCTAATGATGTTAAAGGTTTATGTAAGCATTTTTTCATGGTTCAAACTCAACTTGAACAAGTCACTAGAGCTCAACAAGATTTGCTTAGAGATATGTCCAAACATCATAATAAACATGCTTATGGAGTAGATACAAGAGGTGGAGCAGCCACCCAAGATCCATTATATCCTGAAGGTCATCCTAAAAGAATTGAACAAGATTCTCAAATGGTTAATAATAGTGCTCCTAGTTCACCTAGAAGGAAGAAAAAGAAGAATAAAACTAAAAGTTTGCATGCTTCTAGGGAACCTGATATTGAGAAAGAACCTGTTGAGAATCCTAATAATGTTTCTATTTCTGATGCTGAGACTCAGGATGGTGAAGAGCATGAACTTAGTCAGGATAATAGTAATAGTAATGATAATAATGATGCTTCACCCAATAACATTGAATCTGAAAAGGAGGTAGAAGTGGAAGTAGAAGTAGAAGAACTTGATGACCCACCTCATAAAACTAAGAGATATGATAAAAGATATTTTTTTGCCAGGAAACACGGTAGAAAAAGAGAACCTTGGGTGCAGAAATCTATGCATTTTCCTAGTAAGACACATAAATCTAAGGAAGAGGAGCATTTTAATAGATTTATTGAATATCTTAGACCTCTTTTCCTGCGAATTCCTTTGACTGGTGTTATTAAGATTCCTCCTTATTCTAAATATATGAAAGATATTGTCACTAATAAAAAGAAGATACCCAATGAAGAAATATCCACTATGCTTGCCAATTACTCTTTTAAAGGAAAAATACCTGAAAAGTTAGGAGATCCAGGGATACCCACTATACCTTGCTCTATTAAAAATAATTATGTTAAAACTGCTTTATGTGATTTAGGAGCAGGAGTTAGTGTTATGAACTTTTCTCTTTATAAAAGATTTGATTTGAATAAGATGACACCTACTGAAATATCTTTGAAAATGGCTGACAAAACTACAGTAGTACCTATTGGCATATGTGAGGATGTTCCTGTTATGGTGGCAAATGTTATGATCTTAAATGACTTTGTTATACTTGAGATGCCTGAGGATGACAACATGTCTATTATCCTTGGTAGACCTTCTCTTAACACTGCAAGGGCTGTTATTCATTGTAATAAAAGTAAGGTTACTTTCATGTCAATGGCAATGAGCATATAGTTTATTTCCCTAAGAAGGCAAATAGAGGATATGGTCTCAATTCTATCAAAAAAATTATGACTATCACTATTGGAGAGTTTGAATTTCCTATTCCGGTTCCTGAAAAGAAATATCAAACTATTATGATTGGAACCATGCCTATCCAAGTTGAGGTAACATAAGTGCTATATGAAGTTCTATGGCTTTATGTTAATCGAAAATAGTTTGTTAATAAGACTTGATCAACCTTGTTAACAAATTCTTTTTGAAAGACATATGATCATCGAATTCCATTAATACAACTTTTTGTCCCGTTGTTTTATTTTCTGCTTAATTAAGCTTTATTTGAGTTTAATTGTTTTAAAATAAATAATTACCCAGAATCTGAGTTCTATACACTATAAAAAAGGTGCAAAAAAAATAAAAGTTCCAAATAATTCTGAAAATTTTACACCTTTTTGTGAAAAATAAGAGAGAGAGAGTGGCACCTGGGGCTACCCAGTGTAGCCCACCTGGCCTCCACACGGGCTCGCCATGCGGGCACCCCCCTGGCCACGGCACATGCCCGTGTGGGGCCCACAAGGGCCCCCTCAAGAGGCGCCCGTGCCCCCCTTCTTCTCCAACCTCCAGAAAAATTCCACAAAATTTTCTAGGTCGTGTTCTTGCTGTTTGGCGAACATTCTTCGATCTCTTTGCTTGGAGCTCCATTTCTGAATTATTTTTTTGAGACATTACTCCTTGGTATGTGACTCCTCCATTGGTCCAATTACTTTTTTGTTTAGTGCACTATACTTTGCTTATTTTGCTGCTGTTGGTGACCTTGAATAGGAGCCTGCATAACAAATTTTATGAAGTTCTAGATAGTCTTGATGCATGGTATAGCCACTAGAAGCTTATATGAGTAGTCACTATCAATTATTTTGAGTTTTGTTCACTTTTTATGAGGTGTTGAAAGAAATTTCAGAAAATGAAGAGACTCGTCAGTTACTTTACGCTATCGAGGGAAACAAGAGGTTCTTCGGGCAAGAAAGTTGGGAGAACAGCCTACAAGGAACCAAACCTCGTGGTGTATCGCCGAGTTGAGGTAAAAGCATGTAAATGGCCTTGTGAGGGGTTCATGGTCGGAACAGGTATAAAACAAGAATTTTCTCAGTTGGCAGAAAATGCAGGTTTGACCACCTTCCTAGCTAACCAATGTCCGCAATATGAGAATCTCACTAATATCTTTGTGCAAAACTTTACCTATGAGCCTAATCATTTTGTGCCTCGAGTGTCATTTAAATTATATGAGCATGCTATCAGTATGACACTAGAGGGATTTTGTGATGCTATTAATATCCCTTATTTTGGTAGTCTTCATAGTCCTCGTCCTAGAGATTGTGAGGAATTTTTACAATCACTGTGCGTAGGCGAGACTAGGGGTGTATCAAAGGCTAAAGTGACTAGCATTCATTTTCCTGCTGTTCATTATTTTGCTATCTTTATAGGACGATGTTTGCTGGAGAAAACTGATTGCACCAACACTTTTGCCCCTGATCTGTATATTTTGCGCTCTGCCTCATTAGGTGACAGAGTTTTAATTTGGTAGAAATTATTGCACTTCATTTAAGTAAAAATAGAGCTAATGGTGATATTTATGGTGGTATCTATGCTACTCTTCTTGCTTCTCGTTTTGAGATACCCATGGGATATGTTGAAGAGCGTAAACTTCCACATGATTCACTCGATTATTATTCCTTGAAATGTTAGGATTTTATTGATCAGGAAGCTGCTCCCAATGAGTACAAATATAATCTTGTGTTTAGCATGACTACCCATGATATTATTATGTTGCCTGCTCCTACCTTATTTGATTACCAGGGAAAAATAAGATACTTCGTCACGCCACAGGACATCATTGACTATCGAGTAGCAGTAGATGCTGCGAAGCGCGGGAGGCACGTCACTTGGGATGATGAGTTGGCAAGGACCAGCTTTCATTTTTCTCAAGTCTCCGACTACCAGTATCAGCCTGGATCGTCATATTTCCAGCCGTGGGATTGAGCCAAGCTAGGCCAAAAGCCTAAGCTTGGGGGAGTACATATTCTCACCAATATTTCATTCATGTTATCATACACATTCATTACACTTGTCGGTGCACTTCACGATCTTTGTATATCCACGTTTTCTTTTCTTTAATTGTTTTAAGTGTTTGTTAAAAATCAAAAACCCAAAAATATTTCTCATAGTTTCTTTTTTGGCTTTTGATTGCCTTCTCTAGCGCTTCTTTTTGGTTTTATTTCCCTTTTGTTTGGTTCTTATGTTTGCCTTGTCTTTATAAAAGAAAACCCAAAAAGATTTCACCTTTCTTCTTTTTCTTTTATCTAGTTCTTCAGCGTAAATATTTTCTTGTTCCTTTTGCCTTTCTTTGAACTTTTTATCAGCTTTCTTCAAGAAAAAACAAAAATTACAAAAATATTTGTGTTGTGTTTTTATGAATTCTTCTTTTGTTTCTTCCTTGTTGCTTCTTCTTTTTATTTTCTTTCTCCATTGTATTTCTGCTTTCAAAAAACTGAAAATCACAAAAATATGTTTTCTTCGTGTCTTCTGGAGTCTTTGTTTTAAAAAGAGTAAACAACAAAAAGAATTCCATTTGGCTCTTATGTGCTTTATCTTTGAACTAATGAAAGGACCCAAAATTCTCATGTCTTCTCCTTTTGTACAGTTGTTTGCTGATTTCAACTTAGTCCACGGCGACACTTGCACTATGTTATATATTATTTCCACATCATTTGATCGTGCAAGTGACAAGGCAATAATGACAATATAATTGATGAAGTGGCCATCGCAAGGAAAGCTGGTATGAACTCTACTTGTTTTTGCTTTTGTACAGATGTTTACCTCCATGATTTTCTTATAGCATATTATGGATAAACATGTGTATGATGATGCTTAGTGGTTCATGCTTTCCTATGCCAAGTCTTAATTAGCTACGAGTGTATAATATGTTTTCTTAGCTGTCAACATGCATTAAATTGTTCATAATGTGGTATGTTAGGATGGTATCCTCCTCTGAAGAATTCAAGTGGCTTGACTTGGTACATGCTCACACATGCAAATGATTCAAATCCAATATTGCCTCGATGATGCTTAAGTTCAGAGTATTCTATATCCTCCTCATGCTACTGCTTAATGTGACTTATTCAAATGCATGATTATGACCGTTATCGCTCTCTAGCTGGTCGCTCCCAGTCTATTGCTAGCCTTCACCTATACTAAGCGGAAATGATGCTTGTGCATCCAACTCCTTAAAACCAAGTTCTGCCAAAAAGAGTCCAATATACCTACCTATATATGGTATTTCATTGCCATTCCAAGTAAATTTCTGTTTTGTGTACCCGTACAGCTCATGGAAGCGATCGGGGAAATCGTTATCTTCCATACTAAACGTGTTAGCTTTCAATGAGCATGAAATTTGTGCTTGTTTAATTTTCAAGAGAGCTGGTATAGGGATGCCCAGTCCCAATTATTTTATAAAAAGCACTCCTCCAGAAAGTTGAAAGTTGGCAGGCACCCGTGGATTCAACTAGCCATGGTTTGTGTTAGTTATGGTGGGGAGGAGTGTTAAACATGGGAACCGCTCTAAAAATGTGGTTAGCATGGAAGTTAACGAGATCTTTTGTCGTTAAACCATTGACGGAAAAGCATACCTCTCAAAATAAATTTGTCTTTGTTTTAACAAAATGAGCTCTGGCACATGTTAATCTCTGCTTCCCTCTGTGAATGGCCTTTCTTATTTATTTATTTTTTTGTTGAGTCATCACCTTCTTTAAGCACCAACATAGAGAGCGTAATTGTCATTCTTAGTATAATATGCATTGGGTCTAATTAATGTTAAGTGGAGCATGCCTAGATGTTCTTTACGCTGAATTATAATGTCTAGTCACTGCTTGAACTTCAGAGGTGATTTGCATTTATGTTTTGCGGTTTCAGAAAGGGCTAGCGGGGTACCATTCCATCATATGATATTATGATCATTTTGATCTTGTTGATGTTTGAGATATCGTATTATTAACTTCTAGTGCGTTATGATCTTGCCATGAGTAAACACGGCTGTTAAATGTTATCATTCCTATGGTTGTTCTCAAGATCTTTGTTATAATTTGATCATTGACTAAATTTCTGTACATCTACAAAAGCATACGAGTTTGTAAAAGTTTTCTTTATCGTGTTTAGTTTGTCAACTGAATTGCTTGAGGACAAGCAATGAGCTAAGCTTGGGGGAGTTGATACGTCTCAACCGTATCTATTTTTCCAAACACTTTTAACATTGTTTTGCCCTCTAATTTGCATGATTTGAATGAAACTAACCCGGACTGACGCTGTTTTCAGCAGAATTGCCATGGTGTTATTATTGTGCAGAAATAAAAGTGCTCAAAATTGAACGGGAATTTTTGAGGATTTTTTATGGAAAATAAGAAGTCCGGAGGACCGAAGACCGAAGACCTTCTAGAGGGTGGCCCCCAAGGCCCCACGCGGCCAGGCCACGCGGGTACACCCCTGGCCGCGCCACATGGCCATGTGGGCCCCTGGCAGCTCTCCCACCGACCTCCTTCGGCCTATAAATCCTATATATCGCCAAAAAAATCACAGAAAATCCCCGACGCATTTTACGATACGGAGCCGCCGCCACCTCTGTTCTTCCTCCGAAGATCCGATTTAGAGTTTGTTTAGGGCTCCAGATAGGGGGATTCGTCGCCGTCGTCATCACCAACCCTTCTCCAACAACAATCTCATGATGCTTCCACCCATATGTGAGTAATTCCCCTGTAGGCACATGGAGGTAGATGGAAATTGGATGAGATTTCTTATGTAATAGATGTCAAATTTGTTAGGGCTTGATGCCTAGTATCCATTATGTTTTAAGATTGATGTTGTTATGACTTTGCTATGCTTAATGCTTGACACTTGGGCCCGAGTGCCATGATTTCATATCTGAACCCTTTATGTTTTCATGAATATATTTGTGTTCTTGATCATACCTGCAAGTTGTATGCACCTATTAATATTCTGAACCCGATACCCCAAGGTGACAATAATTGGGATATCAACGGGAATGACTTTACCTTGAGGAGTACATGTATTCATTGATTGTTAATGTTTTGATCCAATTCTCTATTAAAAGGAGCACCTTAATTACCCTTAATTTCCATTAGGATCCCACTGAAACGGGAGGGTAGGACAAAAGATTTTGTGCAGGTTCTTATTGCAAGCACGTACAATTATATACGGAATACATGCCTACATATGATTGATGAATTTGAGCTAGTTTGCTATCGCTCTATGTCATGACTATTACATAATTGATCTTCTCCGAGCAACTCCCACTATCTACTTCCTTGCCTACGCTTCCCATCATTGTTGCTCTCTTTACAATTACTACTGCTGCAATCTTTTACTTTACTGCAATACTGTTACTGCTACTATTTCACCGCTACTGCTATCATATCACTTTGCTAGTAATAAATTGTGCCAAGCAAGTTATCTATCCAGGTATGATTGAATTGACAACTCAACTGCCAAGTCTTATAAATATTCTTTGACTCCCCTAGTGTCGAATCAATAAATTTGGGTTGAAATACTTCCCTCGAAGACTATTGCGATCCCTGACACTTGTGGGTCATCATGCTATAAAATTGATTTGGCGGTGAGTCAAGTTCGATGCCGAGTCTTCGTGTCTGTTTACTTGCTGCTCCCCTAAATGATCTGGACCATCTGCACACAGAAAAAGGACCTACACGCAACTCAGCCATGGGATTTGTGGCTAGGCTGTCATGTTCAAGACCAGGAAGGGATGCTGCCGAAGAAGTAAGGAGGCACATCCTTGCGTCTAGGAGCTTAACAGTCGCATAACCACCATTGACTATGTGCAGACGGCGTAGTTTTTGTAGGACCTCCATCTCACTCTCTACCGTAGTTGTATCAACAAGGGTCAACAAGTAGAATGAATTGAGAATGCGCATCCGCGCTGATTTTACATCGACGTCATTCAAATAACAATGGAGAACTCATCCACTTTTGGTTGCCTGAAGAAATTTATAGATCATGTTATCTGTACTCTCACCCGTAGGATGATGACGTAGGTTTCGGTTTCGGACATGAAGTCTGATACAATACAACACCACCTTCTTATGTGCACGGTGCTGTGATCCAACCGGTCCATCATAGTTACTTGACACATGGATGATAATATATTGTGGGAATGCGATCTTGCCAGATGCGTTCCAAGCAGTACATGCTATGGATTGAAGGTTGTGGAACATGAGGCTAGATTGATCGAGGCTTTCGATCATACAATATGGCTGTAGTATGCGCTCAATTGCCTTTAGAGTCCACAGGTGTAGAGGAAGAGCATATATTCTTATTTGGACGTGGCATCTTGCTATCGTATTCGTGTGGGGGAAATAGTATAATATCTCATCATGAGGAAGCAATTCAGTTCGATTAGTGTAGCAGATCACGTCGATGCCAGCAAGATTTAGATGTGTACACCTGTTCATAACAGAAACTGCATATGTGTTTACAAGTTCGTTCGCTAGCTCCAGCACCAGATTGTTTGGCTCCGTGTCTATGCAATATAGCAGCGGAATATAATCGATTCGAAGATGCTCTGAAATTGCTTTAGAGAAATCACATTTGTTTGCACGCAAACCGTCACACCGCGCTATGATGTACTGTGAAAACAGTCTATGCAAGGGTCTTACCTTTTCAGGAATTCTGCAGAGATAACCTCGGGCACAGGTTGTGGAACTCATTGCGGTGCTTTATACTTTGATCCACGATTCCACTTCAGAAACTGTAATAGAAATAGCAGTTTATTGCATCACTGTTACACGAGCGCACTCATAGCTGATTTCAGCATGGTGTGTACAAAGAATACTAACTTGTTGGCATGTGCAACGAGAGATTGTACCCACTCGCCATGCTCTGCGCTAGATTGGCTGTCATTGCCACTACTGGTTCCTTTACACAAAGGCACGATATCTGCACAAAATCAAAGTGTTAATATGTAATAGAATTTGCGTATTTTGAGTAGGTATGGAACTGCTGAAAACGCTGGCTGTAACTTCGAAAAAAGGTATAATGAGCCTCAATATATCATAAGACTAAAGACATTCTTCTCTGACACCATTTGAACTATAATACAAAATTAAAATGAATGGTAAGATGCCGTGCAACATGCCTCCTCTTGAATTGATTAAAAAATTTTTTTGAAAAGGCCGGCCTTGTTGAACACAGCAGAAAACAAATTCGAGACGGTGCGTCTTTTTTTTTTTGCGGGTGAGACGGTGCTTCTGTATATGTCAAACATAGGCCTGCCGAACACACGGATGCCATGATCAACCGGGGGCGAGGTCTAGTTTCTACCCTGGCCGAGCTCGCCCGGCTCGAAGACGCAGCCTCCTCCGCCATTTGCAGGGGCAAGAAGAAGCTCTGTAAATTATTTGTTCCTGCCGGGGTTCGCCCACCTGATTCGGCACACTTGAGTACATAGAAACAAACCACAGGGAATTGTAAACATAGTTTATGGGCCGAAGAAAAGAGTAAGCTCAAATAGTTATCAGTAGCGCTCAAATATTGCAGGCCAAACAGTACATCATAGGATACATTTCACTGTGTGTGCAGCATCGCCTTTGGAAACGTGCTTAATGATTCACAGTTTCATTATTCATTGGCATGGTTGTTGTTGCACACATGGGCAAGCAGAATTACACAGCTCAGCATCCCATCCCGCACATGCGACGAGGGCTCGGACAACGACCGATTCAGAACGGGGCATGTCCGTGCACTCGGTATCGGACGCAGTATGCTCGTGTGTTTAAGAGCAAGTACAATAGTGGGCTTATAGCTTGCTTACATGGCAATTTTGTCTATGTGGAGGAGAGAGACATGAAAAAGTAAGGGGAGTGGGCTCTCATGCAAGAGCCTGGTTATATGCGTGCTCCAAGGCAGATGCAATAAATGTGAGAAAAGAGATAGAGAGAAGATGAGAAAATGTACTAATCTTATAGCCAACCTTATAGCTAACCTTATTGTATGAGTGACTATATGTGTTGGCTATAGATGATATGGCAACATCTTATAGCCAGCAATTGGTTGTATTATTAACCATGCTCTAAGTGGATTTCTGTGACACCTGCAACCCCGCGGGGCCCAATGAACAATGTTGGCGACCCACCGTCCCATGCGCAGACGGTGACGGGTGAAACGGCTCATTTACTGCCTGGCCCTTGTGCTCGCGTTCCACGGATACGCCCGTGCGTCCGGGCACCCTATCTCTACCCGCGTGCGTTGGATACGCCCATGCGTCCGACCAACCTTTTTTTTTTTTTGAGGGGAAATGCCCTAGGGCGCACTTTATTAACTTTAGATCACCGTTACATCAAAGATGATGTCCGGGAGAATAACACTAGGTGGATCACCGTCCCAATTAATTACAAGATTTGAATCATAAACATGCCTCGCCAAATTATGTGTGACCCTATTAGCATCTCTAGGGCAGTGTTGGAAGCGCACTGCACCTAATCTTGTTGCCCGTTGGAAACAATCTGCAAGAATTGCCGTCGCTGGACTCCAAACTTCTGTGACACCATTGCATGCATGAATCAGTTCTAGTGAATCAGACTCCATGAGAACTCCATCACACCCTATAGTTTCAATCATCATCAAGCCCTTCTGCATCGCTATAGCCTCTGCTGTGTTGGCATCATGGACATTGTTCAGTAGCCAAGAACCACCGGCGACTGGCTCTCCCAAGTGGTTGCGAAGAACTGCAGCTGCTGCACCCGATCCATCTTGGAAATAAGATGCATCCACATTCATCTTGTAGCTACCAACTGGTGGTTTTTCCCATTATATTTTCTGTGGCTGCACGGTACCCTCCGCTGCTGTGAAGTTTGAGGTGATAGCATTGATCACAAACACAGTTCTTGCTGGTGGTGCAACAGAATTTCCTTTCACAAATTCTCTCCTCTGCCACCATATGTACCATGCTCCCACCACTGCCGATTCTGCAACACCGAGGTTTGATAAGGTCGGTCTTACTCTCACATTATTGCGGATGATTTCCTCCAGCACTACACTGCCCGACCGATCTACTGTCAATGCTTCGTCTATGATCTCCGTCAGACCCATTGCTCGCCATACTTCCTTAGCACGTTGGCAAGTGAAAATCAAGTGTCGAATATCCTTTGCCCCGTCCAGGCATAGCGGGCAGTTAGGGGACACCTTTATGTGTCTGTTCGCTAGGACAGAGCGAGCCGCGACTGTGCCATGCAATGCCTTCCAAGCAAAAATCTTAACCTTTGATGGTACTCTTAATTTCCAGAGAGTTTCCCATACTGGATTAATCATTGAGCTGCCCTGCCCATCGGACCTTCTGATTTGTGCGTCGTGCTGGTGGTGCCACTCAACATAATATGCTGACCGAACTGTAAATGTATATGATTTCGTGAAGTTCCATGCCACAAAGTCCTCCATTAGCTGGACATTCAAAGGAATCCGCAAGATCCTGTCAACATCTACCGGGGAGAAAATGCTTCTTTCGGGGTCAGGATCTTCCTGTTTGGGCTGTTCGGCACCCAGCAATCAGTCCAAATGTTGATGTTTGAGCCTGTACCAACACGCCAAATATGACCTCTCATGAATGTTTGTATAACCTCTCCCACGGGTAGTATAATCATGCGTCTGACCAACCTATTTGAATTCGTGCCACCGGGTTGGTAGGTCATAGCTGACGGGTGCTCTGGCCATGCTGTGTCAGTTTGTCGTGGGCCCACAACATAGGAACCAACGCATCCCGTGCGGTGTTGGTTGCCCTATGGGGAGGATCTCTCCCGTCCTCTACTGGGAGTCCGGGTACGGGTAAGGGGCCGTCAGAAAGGATAGAAGGCCCGCCGCTGGGGCTAGCCGGCCGGTGCAGATGCGGCGCCAAAAGCCATCAACGTCGTTGTCCATCCCATCGCACGGCAGGGGTCACGTCTACCCACTGCGTACGGTTCTGACTGGCAGGTTCTGGCGTTCGGTTGACTCCAGTCACGTTTGTCTTCATTGTGTCGTATGCTATCATGTGCGGATGGTTGGTTTGCTAGTCGGCCGTTGTGTTCGGGTGCGACGGATACTCGGGCGCTGTGGTGGCGGGGTCTGCCGTGCCTGTATCCTAAACTTACCGAAAATTTAACCTGCGATATTAAGAGATCTTCAACGCTTTCTTCTTTGATCGAATTATGACACATGTTAAAAATTATGAACCCGACACTTTAAAGTTGCGTCTATTTTCTCTCTCGCTAAGAGGAAAAGCAAAAGAATGGTTTCTAACTTTGCATAGAGGAACTATAGCTTCATGGACAAGTGGGTGGGGTCGCAAGGGTTGAATGGCCAGCCATGCCTGCGTATGCTCGTACGCGAACCTTGTCGGGGCACGCATGGTTCATTGGGTCCCACGGACACCGTGACCAATGCTTGATCAACCAGATCAGGATCGAGCCTATTCACGCACCCGGCAGATGGCGCCCGTGCCATTCCTTTCCCTGCACTCGGCAACCGCACACGGGCTCGTCACCCCTATTGTTCTGTACCCGGCAAATGCCTTCCTTCACACGGGCTCATCGCCCCTATTGATGTGTACCTGGCAAATGGCTTCCTTCATTACACGCCTTCCTTTATTTGCATCGGTACGCCAAACGCCGGCCCCAACCAAAAAGTCATACTAACTATTTGAATGAGTTTTTTTTGGAACTATCTGTGAAATACGATCCCATTGACTACTTTCATGATGTGTTATTTTACATCCATCCTTTGTCGGGGCACCTAGACATGTAACAAATATAATTCAAATTTGAACTGCAAGAAAAGGTTGAAAAAATTGGGTTGAAAAATCATGCTTGAGTTCTTGAGTCTATGTTTAGGCCTTATACAAGAAAATGAAAGGAACTCCAAACATGAGGGTGACAAGACTCGACCCCGAACATAGAGTTTTTTTATTTTTTTATTCTGAAAAATGCAAACAAACTCCAAAAAGTATGCAACTTGGCATGGTACCATAATATGATCCCTGTAGGGCGTGATAAAAAATTGAGAAAGTTTCGCAAAAGTTATGACGTACACTGCTTAGAAACCGGACCATCTCCGAGTAAGAAACATGGTTTCGAGAGAGAACGCGTCTGGTTTGAAGGCGATGCGACCGATGCTTCATCCGTTGGCATTGATTTTTTTATTACACTCAAGATACACCAGCACAAGATCTATATAAAAATTTGGCATCTTTCGGAGTCCGTTTGCTATATTTAAGTCATTAAGTGCATTTCTAGGCATTATATGAATATAATTCAAATTTGAAATGTAATTGCTTGAAAAAGTTAGCAAAATTGGGTTCAAAAATCATATTTGTGTTCTTGAGTCTATTTTTAGGCCTTATACATGAAAAAGATAGGAATTCCAAACTTGAGGGTGCCAAGACTTGACCCCGAACATAGAGTTTTTTTTTTAATTTTGAAAAAATGCAAACAAACTTTGAAAAGCGTGAAACTTGGCATGATGTCATAATATGATCCCTGTATGGCGTGGTAAAAAAATTAGAAGGTTTCACAAAAGTTATGACGTACACTGCTTAGAAACCGGACCATCTGCGAGGAAGAAACGTGGTTTCGAGAGGGAACGGGTCTGGTTTGAAGTCGATGCGATCAGTTTATCCTCCGTTGGCATTGAAATTTTTTTTGCACTCAAGATACACCATTACATGATCCATATTAAAATTTGGCATTTTTTGAAGTCCGTTTGCTATACTTAAGCAATTAAGTGCATTTCTAGACATTTAACGATAATTCAAATTTGAACTACAAGTGCTTGAAAAGGTTGGCAAAATTAGGTTCAAAAATCATACGTGTGTTCTTGAGTCTATGTTTAGGCCATATACAAGAAAATGAAAGGAATTCCAAACATGGGGGTGCCAAGACTCGACCACAAACATGAAATTTGTTGGTTTTTTCATTCCGAAAAAAGCAAACGAACTCTGAAAAGCATGAAACTTGGCATGGCATCATAATATGATCCCTGTAGGGCATGGTAAAAATTTGAGAATGTTCCAGAAAAGTTATAACATACATTGTTTGAAACCGCACCATCTCTGAGGAAGAAATGTGGTTTTGAGAGTGAACAGGTCTGATTTGAAGGAGATGCGACCGCTGCTTCATCCGTTGGCATTGAAAAAAAAATTATACACTCTAGATACGCCATTACATGATCCATGTCAAAATTGGGCATCTTTCGGAGTCCGTTTGCTATATTTCATTATGTGCATTTCTAGACATTTAACGAATATAATTCAAATTTGAACTACGAGTGCTTGAAAAGGTTGGCAAAATTGGGTTTAAAAATCATATTTGTATTCTTGAGTCTATGTTTAGGCCTTATACAAGGAAAAGAAAGGAATTCCAAACATGAGGGTGCCAAGACCCCACCGCGAACATGGAGCTTTTTGGTTTTTTTAATTTTAAAAAATTCAAACGAACTCCGAAAAGTATGAAACTTGGCATGGTATCATATTATGATCCCTGTAGGGCTAATAAATCTGGTTTATATACATTTGGGATGCAAATCAAGGTCACGTGGGATGCAAATGTATTTTTTCGATCTTGATTGACTTGTATATAATCGATTTTTTAGAGGCGAGGCGACTGCTGACGGTGGCTTTTTTTTATTTCTACAGAACTGATTTGCCCAGTTTTACACTCGGCAAAGCCTCGACCCCTTTGCCGAGTGTTGCACTCGGCAAAACGCCTGCGACACGCGGCAGTAGCGGTGATCGCTCCGTTCCGTTTGTTTGCAAATTTTTGCCGAGTGCTTGTTTTCGGAACTCGGCAAATATTTTTAGGTGTTTGCCCGAGTTCCCGTGAAAAAGAACTCAACAAAGATAATATTGCCGACACCTTTCCGGTCGAGTCCTTTTTACAGAGTTTTGAACTCGACAAAGCCTTTGCCGAGTTTTCTGGGAATTCGGCAAAAGCGGCGATTCCAGTAGTGTGTCCTGCTAATCAAAGCTTGGTTGTAATTAGTTAATGGGGCATAAAATGGCAAAACACCAAAATGGGTTGTGGGACGGTCAAGACTTTGTATCTTTATATATATATATATATATATATATATATATATATATATATATATATATATATATATATATATATATATATATATATATATATATATATATATATAAAGTCAAAACGGTCAAACCGATACAAGGTTGTGAGGAAAACCCCAAACAAGCAGGTCAAAACACAAAACGACATTCGAGATGAAGGTGAGAATGCCCCTAACTCGAAGCCGAGCCTGAAAACAGAAGACGCTACACCAAACAGAAGTCAACCTAGACTACCAAAGAGAAGCGAAGCCACGCCGCCTCAAAAAACCACCGGACCACAATGCACCGAACACACCAAGCCATAGCCGGAGAGGACAGTCATCTGCCTTCTCGCTCCGAGCCATGGAGCTCCGATCTTGTCGGTAGAGAGCGAGGATCGAGGACGATGACTACGAGGACACGTGTAAAAGATAAGGGCCCCAAGAATCCACTCTACGCAAGAGCCGAGGAAGCTTCTAGGAACAAAGCAAGCCCGAGGTGAGTTCCTCGACGACGCCCCCCAATAGGGTAATGACGCAATGCGCCGCCATCCCTGAGCCCCAACCTCCGGACTAGTATTCTCACCCGGAACCCTGACACGGAGTGGATACCCACAACGACGCCCCCATGAGGTAAGTGGCCCCCGAAGGCATCACCGTCGCTGGTGCCAAAGCGCGAAGCTTTGGCTTCGATCCTCACACATGCCACCCGAGGTACCAAGGGTATCGACCCAACCCGAGGAGAGGGCTACCTTCCCAACACGAGGCCTCTAGGTCTTGACCAGCGAGCCACCACCGCCGAAGCGACGACGACACCACTCTCGCCCTCCGCTCCTCCCCTCGCTACCCTAATATCCAAGGAGAATTGTCACCACCGCTGCAGCTTCGCTCGCCGCCAAGCCACCCGCACAGCCTCACCTCCCTTGGCCGTCGCCTGGGCATCCATGGCCCCAAGCCCACCCCCAAGCCGCCCCCGCATTGCCTCCCACCAAAGGCACGGGTGGGAAGGCAACTCCTTACCCACCCTAAGGCAACCCCCAACAACGAACTACACGGCAGACATGGCCAGATCTGGACGAGGGGGAATCCAACCCGAAGGCCGCCCACCATCCACTGCGGTTGCAGCCATCGGGCCCCGCAGCCCACGGACGCCAGATCTGGGTCAAGACCAGCCCTCACCACCCCTCCCCACAAGGGAGCAACGGTCATAGCACCGGCCACCGGCAGGTCGCGAGGACGCCACACTAGCAGCCGACGGGCCGTGAAGGCCCATTATGAGGGAGGCCCGGTGTTCCGGGACCACACGTGTGCTAAATCAGTAACCAGGGAACCGATCCACAGCAGCACGCTTGCCCAGCTCCTCTAGCGCAGCCGCACGCCGACACGCCACCGAGAGCTGCCTCTCGCGTCGCTCCAGCCGACGCTAAGCACCCCCACCAACCGCTGAGAGATCGGCGCGCCCCGACTGGCCACCGAGCCCCGCCGCCGCCGTCGGCCGTGCGGGCTTCGCCCGACGGCGTCCTATAGCAGCGGCGTGGCAAGGGGGGGAGGGGAGGGGGAGAGGGTGTTGGCGGCGCAAGGGTTGAAGACGCCCCCGTGTCGCCCTGGGCAGGACGGCGTGGGGTGAAGCATTTTTTTTCCTTGTGTAGTATTGCTACTTTATGCAAAACAATTAGTAAATACACAATTAAGTGCAAGTTGGCCATTTCGCCAAAAAAACAAAAGAGCAACTTGTCTGTTAGTTGCCTGCGAAACAAAACACGACAGATCACCCATATGTAAAATGACAACATACATTTTTTCCGATAAAAAAATGACAGCATAAACGTGACATGGCTATATAATAGAACACAAATTACAAGAGGAGGTGTGTACCAAGACTTGGTATGCTATGCTATGACAGAATAATGCATGTTGCCACCAAAGCTTCGTCATACTGGTTTAGACTAGTAGAATGCACGTGCGTTGCTACGGGCTATAATGCATATATATAAATAAATTAAATAAATAAATAGGGTTGTCTTCAAGGTCGAAGCTCATTTCTCCCTCATACGTTTGGGCGTGTTCCGACATTAGACGAGTGCCCAGTAGGCTCCCCAGAATTTAACCGTCTGGATAGTCCAGGCTCCCCAAATCCATATCATATATGGGGGAGAAATATGGATGTCTGCACTATTCTCCATGTTATCTCCAACACGCAGACCCAACAGCAAAAACCCCACTCCACGGCACACCCTTCCCTTTTTTCCTATCGGACCCTCCATTTCCTACTCGATTTTTCGTCATACCGGGACATTTCCCACTTGTGCCCTCACCTTTAGAACCAGATGATGTTCACCTCACCTTCGCCGTGTGTTGCAACATGTATGAAACTTTTTATATTTACAATATAATAGAGTGGGTAGAGCTAACATATACTATTAACACAAAACAACAAATAACTATAGAGATAATTGTCAAAGGTCCATTCAACTTTGCAAATTAAGACCGACTTGTAAAGCAAGTGACAACCTGAACATATTCCTCGTCTCCAATAAGCTCCACCTCTAGCCCACACAACATTCATTGCTAGAAGTACTTATCGTTTTCTCTTCCTCGTCCTTCCCTACATCTTTTATTCCTAGCCTCTTCATCAATCTTCGTTGGCGCCAACCAACACCACGTCAACATCAGTGTGTTCGTCAGTGACGTCTCATCTTCTTCTTCCTCCTTCCGTGCTAGTTTAAGTTCTCGATCCTACTTTTTTTTATAGAATACTCTTCCTTTCTTTTTTCGCTTTATTTTCTGGAACATTCTTTTCTTCTCCAACACAATGGATCATTTGGCCGCTTCTGATCTTTTTTCTTCTTATTCTTGGAACACTCTTTCTTTCTACTACAGAATGAACCACCCGGCCACTGTAGTGTCGTGCTGTCCTCGCCCGCGAAAGTTTCAGCAACCGTCAGCGTGTGGACATACTACAGAGCATGGTCGTCATGCATCTTGGTGAAGGCTTGGTTGCCCATGTCGCGAGCGCATATGGTGGCCGTTGTCTATGGTGCTCGGCGACGCTGAGAGCCTGTTGATGACCATCTTTGTCCATGAGTGATTTCAAAAAGATTCAACGCGATTAACTGTCTACCTAAATCTATGCATGCCTAATTAACTTCCAATTAAATCAATTAATTATCTGGCTAATTGGGAAAAATCCCTACTTCCAATTTCTTGACATTTGAATGGTACACTTGATTTGAGAATATATCCTGGCTGGCTATCTGTATGACTGACAGGAAATATAATATGATCGTGTCCACAAACACATGTACGTGGCGGTCCGATGACCCGCCTTCCTCCACGACCTTCCTCGACGCCATGCTCCCGCCATGGGATTCTCGAGCATTGCATCGGCGTCAGGCCCGGACACGGCGTCCTCCATGGTGCCACGCACGGCGTCCCTCCGCAGGGGCGCGCGGATGTGTACGCCCATAAGAATAAAATAATTTGGCATTCTCGAGCATTGCATCAGCGTCAGGCCCGGACACGGCATCCTCCATGGTGCCGCGCACGGCGTCCCTCCGCAGGGGCGCGCGGATGCTTACGCCCATAGGAAAAAAAATATGTTAGGAAACTTGTGATTGTCAATTAATAATAGAGATAATGTTAATAATAAATGGCATAATGCGGTATTAGCCATTTGTTATTCAGGAATATCTGATTTTTTTGGAAGGTTATCGAGAAAAATCTTTTGTCTCTCTTTTAGGGAGGTGATCTCAGATGTATGGTATGATTTCTCAATCCTTATTTATCTATTATTTCTGACTCAACACCTACCAAAGTAAGCACGAAACCGTATCTCCCCCTTTAATGGGATTTGGATTTCTAATGAGAGAGAGAAAATTCAGTGGCAGGGGATGATGAGAGGTGAGGCGTAAAAAATGAGACAAAAATAAACCGGTGATGAGAAGCTACCAACTCCCCCTTTAGGAGTAGCGATTCCTATTTCTAATTATCTACAGGCTTAGTTAACTATCAACGTAATTAATTAATTTCATTAATAACTCAGTATTCAAATTGATTCCGCGCTAAAAAATTCCTATTGAAATGGACTTAATTAATTGCATAAATAATTAACAATCTAGTAATTAATTGCATTAATGGCTTGATTATTGTTTTGGCATTGAGTTTCCAAACTATTTTCACCGTCGTCCTCGAAGGGGCGGTCAAAACCTTTTATCGTCAGTGCTTGGTTGTCCTCGAGCGCCTGTTGACCTCACTTGTGAATGTTTGGCAACTGTGAGCGTATGGACGTCCTACAGAGCATGGTCATCATCCATCTTACCGACCGCTTGGTCGCCCACCACGAAAGCGCGTGGGGGCCGTTGTCCATATTTGAAAGCACTGGTCGGTGATGTCGCTAAAAGCCCACTGACAGTCGGTGAGAGCCTGCTGGCCATCCTCACCAGCAAGCGCTTTCAATTTGTTGGACACGCTTGACTGTTTTCCTAGTTAATTAATTGCGGGATAAATTAACTGCATGCCTAATTATCAGAAGGCCGAATTAATTACCTACCTAATTAATTAATTGTCCGCCAAATTGGAATAAAATTCTACTTCCAATTATCTACAGGGCTAGTTAAATGTATGTCTAATGAATTAATTGCATTAATGGCTCTGTTTTAAAATTGATTCCGTGTGAAAAATCTTTATTTAAATTAACCAACTTAAATTGCACCAATAATTAGCAATCAAGTAATTAATTACATTAATGGTTTGATTTGTTAATTGATTCAGCACTTGGTTTCCAAACTATTTTCGCATTAATGACTACGTGCGAACCAACCAAACGAACTACGTACTCCTCCATTAGTGTAACACCCTCAGTATCATACTATAGTGATCTTCCCATAATAGTGGCCATGTCATCATGATCACTAAGCAAATCTGCCACTTGTCCAAAATCAAAGCCAAATTCAAATTTGAATTTCATGTCAAATATTTGCTTCTTCTGTCATCCAATTAAAATAGTTCATCATTTGACAAAAATTCCCTAAGTATTTGTCATGTTGAATCCAACCTCATCAAAATTCCCAAAATGCCCCTGGACTTTAAAACAGTAGTCCAGCAGCATTTAATTTGTCCTTTTCAATTTCTAAAAAATACCTAACCTTTTCCAATTGGCCCCAAACTTTTTGTGCAGCCTCACAATATTATCAACAATTTATGTGCCAAGTTTCCACTCAATCAAAAATCATTTTCTAGCTCTTGTAATGGCAACAGCATCTCTTTTGGTTTTCTGGAAGAGAAATAGCTAAACCTACTGCACAACCGGTGTAAGAGCACATTTCTCCATGTGTGGTTTTGGGTAATTGATGACAATCCCTATGGACTAATGGTTGCCTTAAGTTATATCTGAAGGATTTGTCCATAGGTACTTCTTGAAGTCCATCTGCTGGTTTCAAGGAGTTTATATGGTGACCAAGGTGGTATTCAAGGTTTATTCAAAGATTGGTCATGAGGGAGTTGGGCTTATTGCAAGCATGTCTTGAAGAAGAAGATTGTGTGAACATTCATGTGTACCTTCAAGACATCATCCTAATGAAGAGAGTTGAAAAGATTCAAGGTTGATCAAGACTAAATATGAGGAGTGATTCAAGTTGATCAACACACAAAGCGTAGAAGATGTACCGAGTGGGATCAAGTGATCTCACGGTATGGTAAGCATTGTCCATTACGCTTTGTGTACTAACCCATGTTCTATGCGAGAGTTCTATGTGGGGTTAGGTATGTTTCCATGGGCTTGCGTCAAGAGGAAGATCTCTTTTAACCCATGGAGGATGACATCAAGTGGTGATCGTCATCAAGATTGTGCAGTACAAGTTCAAGTGGAGCATCACGAAGAGATCACATGCTTGAAGCTTGCCATCCATTGTGGTGACAATGGACTTGTGAAGATGTGCCGAAGAGTGGCTCACCCATAGTGGAGTATGGGGGAGCAATCTATGAGTCTTCACCGTGCCAGCGCTATCAAGAAAGGTGGTCCAACTTGAGGAGGTCAAGATCGTCATCATCTAGCTCAAGTGGATTATGCGCAAGGCAAAGGTTTGTCCTTGATAGGTTTTCTATCTTACCGGTCTCATGATGTTAGTTGGGAGACCGGGTTATAGGATCGATAGCCGTACTATCAAGGGGGGCTCTCGAGTGAGTAGCTTGATCGTATCATTCGTAGAGAGCTCAAACCATTGCATCCTTCGCATCATCTTTATTGGTTCTTATTTGGCTTTTCTCTATGTGGAGCTTTATAGCTTGTCATGATCTTCAATACAAGCTCAAGTTCATCAAAAACGAATTCCGTGTGAAAAACTTATTGCGTTTTTGATATTGGAGGTTTTGCCGGTTATTCTTTTTTTTTTAGAGGTCTAACCTTTCCCAATTTGGATTTATCCTCCTTTGTTATTTTTTGGTGTTTCTCTGCATGAATATTTAGTTCTTGTTGTTAGCTTCAAAACAAGCCCAAGATCATCGAAAACGGAGTTCGGATGCTCGAGCTATGATCGTTTTCGTTTGGGTGTCTCTGCCTGTTTTTAATGAGCGGTAGTAGAGAGGTAGTACCGCTTAAGCGGTACTTCCGCTCGCTACTACCGCCTCTAGTACCGCTTAAGTTTGAGGCTGCGTGCAAGGTTCGGTTGCTCATTTTGCTTTAGCGGTAGTACCGCTTGGATGGACGGTAGTACCGCTTCGGGCGGCACTACCGCTCCAGTTCTTTCGTTCTCGCGGCTGGAACTACCGCTCTAAGCGGTAGTACCGCTGCCCCGAGCGGTAGTACCGCTTGAGCGCGTCCTGCACAGGTAACGGTTCGATTTTGTGGGGGCTATTTAAGGGGGTCTTCTTCCCCAATGGTTCTTATCTCTTGAGCTCGTGTTTGCCCCCCATTGTTGACCTTCTTGAGCTTGCCTAACTCTCAATCCCTCCAATGATTCTTGCTAGTTCTTGAGGGAAAAGAGAGAGGAGATCTAGATCCACCTTTCCACCAATCACTTTCTCCTCTATGTGAGGGGAACCTTGTGGATCTAGATCTTGGAGTTCTTGGTGTTCTCCTTGTTCTTCCTCTCACTTTCCTCCATAGCTTTTGTTGCTTTGGTGGGATTTGAGGGTGAGGGACTTGAGCACTTGGTGTGTTCTTGCCATTGCATTAGTTGCATCGGTTTGAGTTCTCCACGGTGATTCATGGTGGTGAAAAAGTTGAGAAGCTTATTACTCTTGGGTGTTTGAGCACCCTAGAGCTTGTTACTCTTGGGTACTTGGTACCCTTGAGCTTGTTCCTCTTGGGTGCTTGGGCGCCCTAGACGGTTGGTGGTGCCTCGGAGCTCAATCATTGTGGTGTAAAGCTCCGGGCAAGCGTCGGGGTCTCCAATTAGGTTGTGGAGATCGCCCCGAGCAATTTGACGGGTACCGGTGACCGCCCTCAAGGGTTGCCATTTGTACGGGTTCGGTGACCGCCCTCAAGGGTCCCTTAGTGGAATCACGGCACCTTGCATTGTGCGAGGGCGTGAGGAGAATACGGTGGCCCTAGTGGCATTGTTGGGGAGCATTGTGCCTCCACACCGCTCTAACGGAGATTAGCATCCGCAAGGGTGTGAACTTCGGGATACATCGTCGTCTCCGCGTCCCTCGGTTATCTCTTACCCGAGCCCTTTACTTATGCACTTACTTTGTGATAGCCTTCGAGCTTGAAGTCATATATCTTGCTATCTCTAAGTTGTTTATCTTGCTTAGCATAAGTTGTTGGTGCACATAGGTGAGCCTAGTGTATTTAGGTTTTGTGCTTGACAAAGTAAACGTTAGTTTTATTCCGCATTTGTTCAAGCCTAAACCGTAATTATTTTAAAGCGCCTATTCACCCCCCCCCCTCTAGGCGACATCCACGTCCTTTCAATTGGTATCAGAGCTAGGTCTCTCATTATTAGGTTTAACCACCTAGAGAGTAAGGATGTCGACTAGGGGATTAGGATTCTCTGACACTCTTAGTTTCGATGGCACAAATTTTGATGTTTGGGTAATTCGCATGCTTAATCTCTTTAGGGTCATGGACCCAAATTTGGAGCGAATTGTAGATATGGGTTTTTCTCCTCCAAAGGATTCTCAACACATATCTTTAGAGGATGAGAAAAACTCTTATCTCAATGCTCAAGCTTCTAATGTGCTTTTTGATGCTTTGAGCAATGTAGTTATGTTTGAACTCATGCCGTTCCGGGATGCTCATGAGTTGTGGACAAAGCTTCAAGATAAATATGGTGTGTCCAAGATTTCTAGGGATGATTGTTCTCCCTCCACCTACGGTCGTGTTGCCTTCTCAACTTCATCTACTTCACCTACATGTGGATTGCCACAAGGTAATGTTATGGTGAGTAGTGGTGTTCATTGTAATGATGATAGTGGGCTTGTTGTTGATGATTCTTCATCACTATCTTATTGCAATGCTTCATCTTTGGACTTCAACACTTCGAGCACTCTAAATGTTTCTCATGCTTGTGTTGATAGTCCTTGCATATCATGTAGAAATTGCTTGACTAAATCTCATGATGATATGCTTGACATGTCTTGTTATCATGATAAAAATGCATTGCTTTCCTTGAGTTGTTGTGCTAACAATGTAGAGGAAACCCAACACTCCATGGAACAAGATGTGGTCTTGAATGGTGCGTCAAGGGATCCTACATCATCATCTATTATTTCTCACTTTTGCCTTATGGCTAAGGCTTCAAAGGTATCTCCTACTTTGAATCCCAATATATCCCATGATGATGATGTTGTTGATGATGAAGAGAGCGATAATATTGCTTCCTTAAAAATTAAGGGAGAAATGGTTTTTAAAGCTCTTCATAAGAATAAAATTGCTCGTTCCAACTTCATGGAAATCATGTCTATTGCAATTGAGGGCAAGAAATATATTGAGGAGTTGGAAGCTCATCTCGAGGAGCATGAGGCCACCATTGATAAAATGGAAGGTCATGAGCGTGATTATGCTAATGAGATCGCGGAGCTATCTCAAGCTCTTGAAAATGAACAAACCACCAAGGAATCTCTTGAGGAGACCTTTGCTCTAGAATTATCTAGATTAAAGGAATCCCATGATAGAGCTCTCGAGGTGGCTAATGATTTTAGAACTAAAAATGACAAGCTTGATGTTGCACATGCTAAACTCACTGAGTCTCATGCTCAACTTAAAGCTTCATATGCTAAAGAGCTTGCCAAGTTGCCTTCTCCTCTTGTTGTTAATGATGATGCTTGTGCTACTAACTCTATTCCTTGTGAAGCATCCATTTTGAAGGAGAATGTTGAGCTAAGGGCTCAACTTGAGTTGCTATCTAGCAATTATGGGAAATTGGAAGAAAGTCATGAAAAGCTCTCGAGCTCTCATGGTGATCTTCTATTATCCCATAATGTGCTAAAGATAGCTCATGAGGCTAGTACTACTAAGGTAACATCTAGTGAGCCTCATGTGGACATTAGCACTACATCTAGTAGAAATGCTTTATTGCCATGTGCTAGTCCTCGTAGTTCATCTACTCATAATGTTGCTACATCTTGTGATGAATTACTTTCCTTGCCTTGTTGCTCTAACGATGAAGCGTATACGTCCTCTAGTACTTGTGTTCATACTAACCATGTAGAGGAAATCAATGAGCTCAAGGCCCAAGTCACTTCTTTGAAGAAAGACTTGGAAAAGGGTCATGAAGGGAAGTCCACACTCAAGAATATCTTGAGCGTGCAAAAATCCCCAAATGACAAAGGTGGACTTGGATTCAACTCCAATAAGAAGAAGAAGTCCAAGAGCAACAAAAAGAAGGGCCAAGAACAAGTCAAGAACTCGGCCAAGATTGTTTGCTTCAAGTGCAAAATAGAAGGGCACCATGTTAGATCTTGCCCATTGAAGAAGAAGCCCCATAGTGACAAGCAACAAGGGAAGCGGCCACAATCTCATGCTCAACCGCAAGTGGAAGCAAAGCATATTCCCAAGAAGACCCAAGTCAACGCTCCTCAAGTTGAGAAATCAATTGAGAAGAAAGTAAAGGGTAAATGTTGCTACCTATGTCGTGAGAAGGGTCACTTTGCTTCTTCATGCACGAATGGTAACTTATCCAACCCAATTATTATTGATGATATCTATTCTCTTGGGAAGGATAAGGTTGGCAATGTGTTTGCCAAGTGTGTTGGTACTCAATGTGGTGTCAAGAAAAGAACCATTTGGGTTGCCAAGCCTATTGTGACTAACCTCTTAGGACCCAACTTGTTTGGGGACCAACAAGCTCAAACTTGATCAATAGGTGTGGTTGGAGGGCATTGGAGACTTGGCTACATCATGAAGAATTAAGGTATCTTCTGTTGGGGAACGTTGCATGGGAAACAAAAAATTTCCTACGCACACGCAAGACCTATCCATGGTGATGAGCATCTACGAGAGGGAGATTGTATCTACATACCCTTGTAGATCGCTAAGCGGAAGCGTTAAGAAACGCGGTTGATGTAGTCGAACGTCTTCGCGATCCAAATCGTCAAGCGTCCCGCGATCCAATCACGATCCTCCCGATCTAGTGCCGAATGGACGGCACCTCCGCGTTCAACACACGTGCGGCTTGATGACGCCTTCACCTCCTCGATCCAGCGAGCGATGATGAAGTAGTAGATGAGTTCCAGCAGCACGACGGCGTGGTGATGATGATGAGTAGCAATCTCAGCAGGGCTTCGCCAAGCACTGCGGAGATTATGACGGAGGAACTAGAGGGCTAGGGTTGCCGGAACACGGCTTGGGAAATCCTGATGTGTCCCGTGTGCTAGCCCTGCCCCTCTATTTATATGTTGAGCCCTGGGGTCTAAACTTGGACAAAAAGCCTCCACCAGCTCGGTTTTGCCCGCACAAGGTCGGTTTGGCCCGCAAGGAAAGAGTCCAACTCGGATCCCTGTAGCACCGCGCACAAGCGGTAGTACCGCTCGGGAGCGGTAGTACCGCTTGGGCGGTAGTACCGCTTCACCCAAGCGGTAGTACCGCTTGAGCGGTAGTACCGCTTCACACAAGCGGTAGTACCGCTTAAGCGGCAACATTGCCTTACTGCTTAAGGCAGCAGCAAAACTCCAATTGCACTTTCCAATACCTCGTGGGTTTTATCCCTTTGGCTCATATAAAGTGTTGCTGCTCCCGAACACTTCGGTAAACATCCGGAACTCCTTCCGGTGAATTCCGGAACCCTTCCGGAGATCAAAACACTATTATCACATATATCAATCTTTACCTCCGGACTCTTCCGGAGATCCTCGTCATGTCCGGGATCTTATCCAAGACTCCGAACAACCTTCGGTCACCAACAATAACTCAACTATACTAATCGTCACCAAACGTTAAGTGTGTAGACCCTGCGGGTTCGAGAACTATGTAGACATGACCGAGACACCTCTACAGTCAATAACCAATAGCGGAACCTGGATGCCCATATTGGTTCCTACATATTCTACGAAGATCTATATCGGTTGAACCTCTATGTCAAGGATTCAGTTAATCCCGTATGCTGTTCCCTTTGTTCTTTGGTATGTTACTTGCCCGAGATTCGATCGTCGGTATCTCTATACCTAGTTCAATCTCGTTACCGGCAAGTCTCTTTACTCGTTCCTTAATACAAGATCCCGTGGCTAACACCTTAGTCACATTGCTTGCAAGGCTTATAGTGATGTTGTATTACCGAGTGGGCCCTGAGATACCTCTCCGTCACACGGAGTAACAAATCCCAGTCTTGATCCATGCCAACTCAACGGACACCTTTGGAGATACCTGTAGAGCATCTTTATAGTCACCCAGTTACGTTGCGACGTTTGATACACACAAGGTATTCCTCCGGTGTTAGTGAGTTGCATAATCTCATGGTCATAGGAACAGATACTTGACATGCAGAAAACAATAGCAATAAACTGACACGATCATATGCTACGTTTATAGTTTGGGTCTTGTCCATCACATCATTCTCCTAATGATGTGATCCCGTTATCAAATGACATCTCATGTCCATGGTCAGGAAACCTTTACCATCCTTTGATCAACGAGTTAGTTAACTAGAGGCTTACTAAGGACACAGTGTTGTCTATGTATCCACACATGTATTTCAGTTTCCAATCAATACAATTATAGCATGGATAATAAACGATTATCATGAACAAGGAAATATAATAATAACTACTTTTATTATTGCCTCTAGGGCATATTTCCAACAGTCTCCCACTTGCACTAGAGTCAATAATCTAGTTCACATCACTATGTGATTTACATTGTAATGAATCGAACACCCATGCAGTTCTGGTGTTGTTCATGTTTAGCCCTTGGAAGAGGTTTAGTCATCGGATCTGCAACATTCAGATCCGTATGTACTTTGCAAATATTTATGTCGTCCTCCTTGATGTAATCGCGGATGGAATTGAAACGTCGCTTTATGTGTCTGGTCCTCTTGTGAAATCTTGGTTCCTTGGCTAGAGCAATGGCACCAGTATTATCACAGAACAGAGTCATTGGGTTAAGTGCACTAGGCACTACTCCAAGATCTATCATGAACTCCTTCATCCAGACACCTTCCTTCGCCGCCTCCGAGGCAGCGATGTACTCCGCTTCGCATGTAGAATCAGCTACCACGCTTTGCTTGGAACTGCACCAGCTAACCGCACCCCCATTAAGAATAAATACGTATCCGGTTTGCGACTTAGAGTCATCCGGATCAGTGTCAAAGCTTGCATCGACGTAACCCTTTACGACGAGCTCTTGATCACCTCCATAAACGAGAAACATGTCCTTAGTCCTTTTCAGGTACTTCAGGATATTCTTGACCGCCGTCCAGTGTTCCACTCCTGGATCACTTTGAAACCTTCCGGCCATACTTATGGCAAGGCTGACATCGGGTCTTGTGCACAGCATTGCATACATGATAGAACCTATGGCTGAAGCATAGGGGACGACACTCATCTTTTCTCTATCTTCTGCAGTCACTGGGCATTGAGTCTTACTCAACTTCATACCTTGCAAAACAGGCAAGAACCCCTTCTTGGACTGATCCATTTTGAACTTCTTCAAAATCTTATCAAGGTATGTGCTTTGTGAAAGTCCTATTAAACGTCTTGATCTATCTCTATAGATCTTGATGCCTAATATGAAAGCAGCTTCTCCTAGGTCCTTCATTGAAAAACTCTTGTTCAAATATTCCTTCACGCTTTCCAACATTTCTATATTGTTTCCAATCAGCAATATGTCATCCACATATAATATTAGAAACGCTATAGAGCTCCCACTCACTTTCTTGTAAATACAAGCTTCTCCGTAAACTTGTATAAACCCGAACGCCTTGATCACCTCATCAAAGCGAAGATTCCAACTCCGAGATGCTTGCACCAGTCCATAAATGGATCGCTGGAGTTTGCAAACTTTGTCAGCATTCTCTGGATCGACAAAACCTTCTGGTTGCATCATATACAACTCTTCCTTAAGAAAACCGTTAAGGAACGCTGTTTTGACATCCATCTGCCAAATTTCATAATCGAAAAAGGAAGCTATTGCTAACATGATTCTGACAGACTTAAGCATCGCTACGGGTGAGAAGGTCTCATCGTAGTCAACTCCTTGAACTTGTGAAAAACCCTTTGCCACAAGTCGAGCTTTATAGACGGTGACATTACCGTCCGCGTCCGTCCTCCTCTTAAAGATCCATTTGTTCTGAATGACCTTACGCCCTTCAGGTAATACTTCCAAAGTCCACACTTTGTTTTCATACATGGATCCCATCTCGGATTTCATGGCCTCTAACCATTTCTCGGAATCCGGGCCCACCATCGCTTCTCCATAGCTCGTAGGTTCATCGTTGTCCAACAACATGACCTCTAAGACAGGGTTGCCGTACCACTCAGGAGCAGCACGCGTCCTTGTCGACCTACGAGGTTCGATAGCAACTTGATCCGAAGCTTCATGATCTCCATCATGAACTTCCTCTTCAACTGATGTAGGCTCTACAGAAACATCTTTCTGCGCTGCGCTACTCTCTGGTTGAAGTAAAGGTTCAATAACCTCATCAAGTTCTATCTTCCTCCCACTCAATTCTTTCGAGAGAAACTCTTTCTCAAGAAATGTTCCGTTTTTAGCGACAAACACTTTGCCTTCGGATCTGAGATAGAAGGTATACCCAACTGTCTCTTTTGGATATCCTATGAAGACGCATTTCTCCGCTTTGGGTTCCAGCTTTTCAGGCTGAAGCTTTTTGACATAAGCATCACATCCCCAAACTTTAAGAAACGACATTTTTGGCTTCTTGCCAAACCACAGTTCATATGGCGTCGTCTCAACGGATTTCGATGGTGCCCTATTTAAAGTGAATGCAGCTGTCTCTAATGCATAACCCCAAAACGATAGTGGCAAATCGGCAAGAGACATCATAGATCGCACCATATCCAATAAGGTTCGATTACGACGTTCGGACACACCATTACGCTGTGGTGTTCCAGGCGGTGTCAATTGTGAAACAATTCCACATTGTCTTAAGTGACTGCCAAACTCATAACTCAGATATTCTCCTCCTCGATCAGATCGTAGGAATTTAATCTTCTTGCTACGATGATTCTCAACTTCACTCTGAAATTGCTTGAACTTTTCAAACGTTTCAGACTTGTGTTTCATTAAGTAAATATACCCATATCTACTTAAGTCATCAGTGAAGGTGAGAAAGTAACGATAACCACCGCGCGCCTCAATGCTCATCGGACCGCACACATCAGTATGTATGATTTCCAACAAGTCACTTGCCCGTTCCATTGTTCCAGAGAACGGCGTTTTAGTCATCTTGCCCATGAGGCATGGCTCACATGTGTCAAGTGATTCAAAATCAAGTGACTCCAAAAGTCCATCAGCATGGAGCTTCTTCATGCGTTTTACGCCAATATGACCTAAACGGCAGTGCCACAAGAAAGTGGTATTATCATTATCAATCCTACATCTTTTGGCATCAATGTTATGAACATGTGTATCATCACTATCGAGATTCAATAAGAATAAACCCCTCACATTGGGTGCATGACCATAAAAGATATTACTCATATAAATAGAACAACCATTATTCTCAGATTTAAATGAGTAACCGTCTCGCAATAAACAAGATCCAGATATAATGTTCATGCTTAACGCAGGCACGAAATAACAATTATTCAGGTTCATCAATAATCCCGATGGTAATCGAAGAGCGAGCGTGCCGACGGCGATCACATCAACCTTGGAACCATTTCCCACGCGCATCGTCACTTCGTCCTTTGCCAGTCTCCGTCTATTCCGCAGTTCCTGTTTTGAGTTGCAAATGTGAGCAACCGCACCGGTATCAAATACCCAGGCACTACAACGAGAGTTGGTAAGGTACACATCAATAACATGTATATCATATATACCTTGTTTGTTGTTGGCCGCCTTCTTGTCAGCCAAATACTTGGGGCAGTTCCGCTTCCAGTGACCAGTTCCCTTGCAATGAAAGCACTCAGTTTCTGGCTTGGGTCCAGCCTTGGGTTTCTTCACGGGAGGGGCAACTGCTTTGCCACTCTTCTTGGAGTTACCCTTCTTACCCTTGCCATTCTTCTTGAAACTAGTGGTTTTATTGACCATCAACACTTGATGCTCCTTCTGAATCTCAGACTCAGCGACTTTCAACATCGCAAACAGCTCGGCGACTGACTTGTTCATCCCGTGCATGTTATAGTTCAACACGAAGCTCTTGTAGCTAGGCGGCAATGATTGAAGAACTCTGTCAGTGATAGCCTCTGGTGGAAGGGGCATCCCCAATTCAGCCAGACGGGTGGAGTACCCAGACATTCTGAGTATGTGATCACTGACAGACCCGTTCTCCTCTATCTTGCAAGCATAGAACTTATCAGAGGTCTCATACCTCTCGATCCGGGCATTCTTCTGAAAGATAAACTTCAACTCCTGGAACATATCATATGCTCCATGACGTTCAAAACGTCTTTGAAGTCCCGGTTCTAAGCCATACAACATTGCACATTGAACTATTGAGTAATCATCAGAACGAGCCTGCCAGGCGTTCACAACGTCTGGAGACTCAACTGGAGCGGGTGGATCACCAAGCGGTGCATCAAGGACATAAGCCTTCTGGGAAGCCGTAAGGATAATCCTTAGATTACGGGCCCAGTCCACAAAGTTACTTCCATCATCTTTCAACTTAGCTTTCTCTAGGAACGCATTAAAATTCAGGGGTGCTACTGCGCGAGCCATGATCTACAACATAAATAGTGCAAAGACAACTTAGACTATTGTTCAAGATAATGAGTTTAGTTAATCATATTACTTAAAAACTCCCACTCAAATTGACATCCCTCCGGTCATTCGAGTGTCACATGATCCAAATTAACCAACTCAAATCCGATCATCACGTGAGTTGAGGTGGTTTCAATGGTGAACATCTCCATGTTGATCATATCTACTATATGACTCATGTTCGACCTTTCGGTCTCTTGTGTTCCGAGGCCATGTCTGTACATGCTAGGCTCGTCAAGTTTAACCCGAGTGTTCCGCACGTGCAACACTGGCTTGCACCCGTTGTATGCGAACGTAGAGTCTATCACACCCGATCATCACGTGGTGTCTCGAAACGACGAACTTTCGCAACGGTGCACACTCGGGGAGAACACAATTTTATCTTGAAATTTAAGTGAGGGATCACCTTATAATGCTACCGTCGTCCTAAGCAAAATAAGATGCATAAAAGGATTAACATCACATGCAAATCATAAGTGACATGATATGGCCATGAACTTGTGCTTTTGATCTCCATCTCCAAAGCACCGGCATGATCTCCATCGTCACCGGCATAACACCATGATCTCCATCATCTTGATCTCCATCAACGTGTCGCCATGAGGTTGTCGCGCCGACTGTTGCTTCCACGACTATTGCTAACTCATAGCGATAAAGTAAAGCAAAAACGGCGAAAATAATTAAAGACAACTCTATGGCTCCTGCCAGTTGCCGTACTCATCGACATGCAAGTCATGATATTCTATACAACACATGATCATCTCATACATCACATATATCTCATCATGTAATTGGCCAAATCACATCACAACATACCCTGCAAAAACAAGTTAGACGTCCTCTAATTGTTGTTGCAAGTTTTACGTGGCTGCTACGGGTATCTAGCAAGAACGATTCTTACCTACGCAAAACCACAACGTGGTGTAGTGATTGCTTTTTAATCTTCTAAAAGAACCCTCTTCATTGAACCGATTCAACTAAAGTGAGAGAGACAGACACCCGCCAGTCACCTTTATGCAACAAGTGCACGCAGCGGTAAAACCAGTCTCGCGTAAGCGTACGCGTAATGTCGGTCCGGGCCGCTTCATCTCACAATACCGCCGAATCGAGTATCAACTAGTAACGGCAAGCAATATGTATACACCCACGCCCACAACTCCTTTGTGTTCTACTCGAGATCTCATCTACGCTTAGACCTAGCTCTGATACCACTGTTGGGGAACGTTGCATGGGAAACAAAAATTTTGCTACGCACACGCAAGACCTATCCATGGTGATGAGCATCTACGAGAGGGAGATTGTATCTACATACCCTTGTAGATCGCTAAGCGGAAGCGTTAAGAAATGCGGTGGATGTAGTCGAACGTCTTCGCGATCCAAATCGTCGAGCGTCCCGCGATCCAATCACGATCCTCCCGATCTAGTGCCAAATGGACGGCACCTCCACGTTCAACACACGTGCGGCTTGATGACGCCTTCACCTCCTCGATCCAGCGAGCGATGATGAAGTAGTAGATGAGTTCCAGCAGCACGACGGCGTGGTGATGATGATGAGTAGCAATCTCAGCAGGGCTTCGCCAAGCACTGCGGAGATTATGACGGAGGAACTAGAGGGCTAAGGTTGCCGGCACACGGCTTGGGAAATCCTGATGTGTCCCGTGTGCTAGCCCTGCCCCTCTATTTATATGTTGAGCCCTGGGGTCTAAACTTGGACAAAAAGCCTCCACCAGCTCGGTTTTGCCCGCACAAGGTCGGTTTGGCCCGCAAGGAAAGAGTCCAACTCGGATCCCTACAGCACCGCGCACAAGCGGTAGTACCGCTCGGGAGCGGTAGTACCGCTTGGGCGGTAGTACCGCTTCACCCAAGCGGTAGTACCGCTTGAGCGGTAGTACCGCTTCACACAAGCGGTAGTACCGCTTAAGCGGCAGCATTGCCTTACTGCTTAAGGCAGCAGCAAAACTCCTTTTGCACTTTCCAATACCTCGTGGGTTTTATCCCTTTGGCTCATATAAAGTGTTGCTGCTCCCGAACACTTCGGTAAACATCCGGAACTCCTTCCGGTGAATTCCGGAACCCTTCCGGAGATCAAAACACTATTATCACATATATCAATCTTTACCTCCGGACTCTTCCGGAGATCCTCGTCATGTCCGGGATCTTATCCAAGACTCCGAACAACCTTCGGTCACCAACAATAACTCAACTATACTAATCGTCACCAAACGTTAAGTGTGTAGACCCTGCGGGTTCGAGAACTATGTAGACATGACCGAGACACCTCTACGGTCAATAACCAATAGCGGGACCTGGATGCCCATATTGGTTCCTACATATTCTACGAAGATCTATATCGGTTGAACCTCTATGTCAAGGATTCAGTTAATCCCGTATGCTGTTCCCTTTGTTCTTCGGTATGTTACTTGCCCGAGATTCGATCGTCGGTATCTCTATACCTAGTTCAATCTCGTTACCGGCAAGTCTCTTTACTCGTTCCGTAATACAAGATCCCGTGGCTAACACCTTAGTCACATTTCTTGCAAGGCTTATAGTGATGTTGTATTACCGAGTGGGCCCTGGGATACCTCTCCGTCACACGGAGTAACAAATCCCAGTCTTGATCCATGCCAACTCAACGGACACCTTTGGAGATACCTGTAGAGCATCTTTATAGTCACCCAGTTACGTTGCGACGTTTGATACACACAAGGTATTCCTCCGGTGTTAGTGAGTTGCATAATCTCATGGTCATAGGAACAGATACTTGACATGCAGAAAACAATAGCAATAAACTGACACGATCATATGCTACGTTTATAGTTTGGGTCTTGTCCATCACATCATTCTCCTAATGATGTGATCCCGTTATCAAATGACATCTCATGTCCATGGTCAGGAAACCTTTACCATCCTTTGATCAACGAGTTAGTTAACTAGAGGCTTACTAAGGACACAGTGTTGTCTATGTATCCACACATGTATTTCAGTTTCCAATCAATACAATTATAGCATGGATAATAAACGATTATCATGAACAAGGAAATATAATAATAACTACTTTTATTATTGCCTCTAGGGCATATTTCCAACATCTTCATCATTCATATTATCTCAAGCCAAGTGATTTGGATTATCGAGTTTCTATCTTATATCCAATGTGCCTCCTTACGGTAACTTGTACTTAAATTGTTTACATTGATAGTTACTTGCCCCTTTGCATGTTGTGGTTTTGTACCTTGCATGTGTTTGTATATGTTGTGCTTCCTATTTGTTTATGTTGAGTAATCAAGTATGTATGATGGGATGCACATCATGTATGTGTGAGTCTTGTGTTGAGCCTTTTTGCATCTTATCTTATCTTAGTTGGCTCTCTTAAGAGATTAATGGATTATCCCATTTTGGGGGAGTGATGTGCTTTGTGCACGTCACAATCCTAAAAATGTGTGTAATGAGGAATACCACTTAGTATTGATATTACAAGATTATCTAGCTTCTATGTGCTATGTCTTCTCATGAGAAATTCAAATTCTAAATGGTCCATTAATCATCTCTTGTTGGATTTCATTTGCCACTTGTTATTAACTTTGGGTTACCACATTATGGGGGAGTAATATGCTATGTGCATATTACAAGCCCAGAGAATGTGTACAATTGAGATATTGCCACTTAGATTTGATATTATAACTTATCTTGTTCCTAGGTGGCATGCTAGCTCTACAAGTGTCATTTGCTTATGATTTAGGAGTAAAGATGATGTTGGATCTATTTGAAATCTACCAATGGGAATTATTTCCAAATACTTCTTGTCCTTGACAATTGGTATTCCTTTTAAGTGGTAGAGATTGCTAATCATCTTTACATAGGATTTTGTTTATCGTTTGTCTTCCTTGCCTCTTGTGGATCTTTTTGAGCATGTCTAGTGTTTCTATAGATATAGGGAAAGTGATGATCCCATCGTGTGCATTTTGTATTCAAATGCAAATTCTATATAATGCACATCTCTTAGGGGAGCTATCCTATTTTCTGTAGAACACTCTTTATGTTTTTATCATAAAATCTTTTGATCTTCATCAAGTGTGTGTTGGTGGGAGGAAGCCTTTTCTCTATGGTGCTTTGTGCCATCATGAAAATTTGCGGAGGGTTTGGTTTGTTTGGAACCTAGCTCTCTTTTGGGAACTTGATACCTCTTGTTTTCCTTCAATTGGTATCTTGTTTCCTTCTATTTGGCATGTGTCAATGGATATCTCATTTCTTGATGTATCTTTTAATTGGTATCCGTCAAGTGATAATTTTTCGTTTGATATCTTATTTTCACTTGATGCCTTATCTTTCAGTATCTTATCAACTGTGTGTTGATTTGATTCTCGAAAGGCTTGAGCATGCATATTTACTACATGTACTTTCGTTGGCATGTTCTCTTTCCTTGACCCAATATATAGGGGAAACTCCACTATGGCATAAATTGGCTAAAGTGTGCATGAAATTCAATTTCATATCTATATGCACATATTTATGTGGAGTCTTGTCCTATGTATTGTTGGTCCACTAACTTTTTGGTCCCAATAAGTTTGGGTACCACTTTGTTTGTGGTATTGTTCTAGGAACAATTGGAGATACATTGGACTCTCGGCTCACTTACAAGGAAGGTGTTGACACCATGTGCTTATTGGAGCCATGCTAGGATGATCGAAGAACCACTGTCTACTACATCAATCCAATGCTATCTCGGTAACAAGTATCTACTTCATGCATACATTTCTCGCATTCAACCTCTTATAGGCTGCATCATGGCATGAATTTCTTGATTCATTCTTGTGGTACTTGTTTCCTTTCTCAAAGCATCACAACGATGATCTCTTGTTGATAGTTGTGATGTCTTTGATGTTCGTGTGGTGGAACTTCATTTATGTACAATAAGAAAATATTAGGCCATGTGCTATGCTTTCAAGCAAAGATCTTATTGGTATGTTTATGAATTCCTTTTGGATATCTTGTTCCTTCCTTCTTGTAACTACTTCGTATGTACATCATTCTTTGTGGATATATCATCATGATTGCCCTCTACCTAGAATCTTATATACATGAGAGAAGTTACATCTCTAATTGATATCCTTTTTTCTTTCACGTCCACCGTTGAATTTCCTTTTTATTTACTTGGTGGTTTCGTGAAAGAATCTGTCTTGAGTGCGGATCTTATATCCTTGCATCTTGATGCACTCTTTGGTGGTGAAGATTATTTTTCTCATGCTTGTCTTCACGAGGGTTTTCGATTGGTATCCCTCCTCCTGACAAGGCTTTTATTTCCTATCTTCACCAGGGGTTGTCACAAGCCTTGGTTTTTAATTTTCTTATTAGTAAGCTTGTGGACCCATTTGCCAGTAGTTTGTGTTTGTGGGAAGGATATGGCTTGCACTTTGTGTCTCATTTCTTCAAGACTATGTTGATGCTTAATGCTCATCCTTGTACTAGTCTTCTCAAAGTGCTTTGCCATGACTCACACACATCATTTTGGTTGAGCATATTCTTAAATTGCCTCTTGTACATGATTGCTCAACCATATGTTTGGTGCAAATGAGATTCTTATTGTCTTATCTACTTGCTTGCACTTATTGTGTGTTTCTATTGATTTTGGGGAAGTGATGATCCTATTTTGTGCTCTTGTATCCAAATACAAAAAATTCTTAATAGTGTGCAAATCATGGGGAGCTTCTCTAGTTTCTTTAGGACACCCTTTTGCCCATATCATAATATCTTTTACTTATGTGGCTCGTTGGATCATGTGATTGTTTGGTCCAATTAGTATCCTTTGATTGCTTGCTTCACTCTGGTGTATGTCTTTGTGCCATACGATTCTTTTTGCAATCTTTGGATCCTCAATATAGTTTGTTTTCCTCCAACTACTTATCATTGGATATGTGTATTTCATTGAACTCATATTTTGAGAAATACACACCTTTTAAAGGAACACCTATTATATTGGCTTTCTAAGCCTTTCGCCCATTTTAGCAATCGATGCCAATGGGGGAGAAGTTTAGAGAGTTTAGTTTGGAAAGCTTAGAGAGTTTTGCTTTTATTACTTAAGCATTTGCATCTCACACCCATGCATTGCTCTGCATGTATGTGTTCCTGGTTGTGCTTCTCTCCTTATATAAACTCTCTTTAAAGTGATTGTCATCAATTACCAAAATGGGGGAGATTGTAAGAGCACATTTCTCCATGTGTGGTTTTGGGTAATTGATGACAATCCCTATGGACTAATGGTTGCCTTAAGTTATATCTGAAGGATTTGTCCATAGGTACTTCTTGAAGTCCATCTGCTGGTTTCAAGGAGTTTATATGGTGACCAAGGTGGTATTCAAGGTTTATTCAAAGATTGGTCATGAGGGAGTTGGGCTTATTGCAAGCATGTCTTGAAGAAGAAGATTGTGTGAACATTCATGTGTACCTTCAAGACATCATCCTAATGAAGAGAGTTGAAAAGATTCAAGGTTGATCAAGACTAAATATGAAGAGTGATTCAAGTTGATCAACACACAAAGCGTAGAAGATGTACCGAGTGGGATCAAGTGATCTCACGGTATGGTAAGCATTGTCCATTACGCTTTGTGTACTAACCCATGTTCTATGCGAGAGTTCTATGTGGGGTTAGGTATGTTTCCATGGGCTTGCGTCAAGAGGAAGATCTCTTTTAACCCATGGAGGATGACATCAAGTGGTGATCGTCATCAAGATTGTGCAGTACAAGTTCAAGTGGAGCATCACGAAGAGATCACATGCTTGAAGCTTTCCATCCATTGTGGTGACAATGGACTTGTGAAGATGTGCCGAAGAGTGGCTCACCCATAGTGGAGTATGGGGGAGCAATCTATGAGTCTTCACCGTGCCAGCGCTATCAAGAAAGGTGGTCCAACTTGAGGAGGTCAAGATCGTCATCATCTAGCTCAAGTGGATTATGCGCAAGGCAAAGGTTTGTCCTTGATAGGTTTTCTATCTTACCGGTCTCATGATGTTAGTTGGGAGACCGGGTTATAGGATCGATAGCCGTACTATCAAGGGGGGCTCTCGAGTGAGTAGCTTGATCGTATCATTCGTAGAGAGCTCAAACCATTGCATCCTTCGCATCATCTTTATTGGTTCTTATTTGGCTTTTCTCTATGTGGAGCTTTAGAGCTTGTCATGATCTTCAATACAAGCTCAAGTTCATCAAAAACGAATTCCGTATGAAAAACTTATTGCGTTTTTGATATTGGAGGTTTTGCCGGTTATTCTTTTTTTTGAGAGGTCTAACCTTTCCCAATTTGGATTTATCCTCCTTTGTTATTTTTTGGTGTTTCTCTGCATGAATATGTAGTTCTTGTTGTTAGCTTCAAAACAAGCCCAAGATCATCGAAAACGGAGTTCGGATGCTCGAGCTATGATCGTTTTCGTTTGGGTGTCTCTGCCTGTTTTTAATGAGCGGTAGTAGAGAGGTAGTACCGCTTAAGCGGTACTTCCGCTCGCTAGTACCGCTTAAGTTTGAGGCTGCGTGCAAGGTTCGGTTGCTCATTTTGCTTTAGCGGTAGTACCGCTTGGATGGACGGTAGTACCGCTTCGGGCGGCACTACCGCTCCAGTTCTTTCGTTCTCGCGGCTGGAACTACCGCTCTAAGCGGTAGTACCGCTCCCCCGAGCGGTAGTACCGCTTGAGCGCGTCCTGCACAGGTAACGGTTCGATTTTGTGGGGGCTATTTAAGGGGGTCTTCTTCCCCAATGGTTCTTATCTCTTGAGCTCGTGTTTGCCCCCCATTGTTGACCTTCTTGAGCTTGCCTAACTCTCAATCCCTCCAATGATTCTTGCTAGTTCTTGAGGGAAAAGAGAGAGGAGATCTAGATCCACCTTTCCACCAATCACTTTCTCCTCTATGTGAGGGGAACCTTGTGGATCTAGATCTTGGAGTTCTTGGTGTTCTCCTTGTTCTTCCTCTCACTTTCCTCCATAGCTTTTGTTGCTTTGGTGGGATTTGAGGGTGAGGGACTTGAGCACTTGGTGTGTTCTTGCCATTGCATTAGTTGCATCGGTTTGAGTTCTCCACGGTGATTCGTGGTGGTGAAAAAGTTGAGAAGCTTATTACTCTTGGGTGTTTGAGCACCCTAGAGCTTGTTACTCTTGGGTACTTGGTACCCTTGAGCTTGTTCCTCTTGGGTGCTTGGGCGCCCTAGACGGTTGGTGGTGCCTCGGAGCTCAATCATTGTGGTGTAAAGCTCCGGGCAAGCGTCGGGGTCTCCAATTAGGTTGTGGAGATCGCCCCGAGCAATTTGATGGGTACCGGTGACCGCCCTCAAGGGTTGCCATTTGTACGGGTTCGGTGACCGCCCTCAAGGGTCCCTTAGTGGAATCACGGCACCTTGCATTGTGCGAGGGCGTGAGGAGAATACGGTGGCCCTAGTGGCATTGTTGGGGAGCATTGTGCCTCCACACCGCTCTAACGGAGATTAGCATCCGCAAGGGTGTGAACTTCGGGATACATCGTCGTCTCCGCGTCCCTCGGTTATCTCTTACCCGAGCCCTTTACTTATGCACTTACTTTGTGATAGCCTTCGAGCTTGAAGTCATATATCTTGCTATCTCTAAGTTGTTTATCTTGCTTAGCATAAGTTGTTGGTGCACATAGGTGAGCCTAGTGTATTTAGGTTTTGTGCTTGACAAAGTAAACGTTAGTTTTATTCCGCATTTGTTCAAGCCTAAACCGTAATTATTTTAAAGCGCCTATTCACCCCCCCCCCCCCTCTAGGCGACATCCACGTCCTTTCAACCGGCCCAAGTGCTACTGTGGCTAGGCCCAGCCCATCTGTCGCCTCCTACCTGCCCCGCCTCGCTGTCGCGCCCGCCATGGCCGCGCTCGTCTCGCTCCGGCCGTTGGCCGCCACGGCATCGGACCAGGTGGGGCGAGGGGATAACATCGCCCCGTCCATCTCCCCTGGGCGCCTCGCCATTCCTCTTCCTCCCTCTCCCTCGCGCGCACTCGCCCCCTTCTCCTCTGTCCCGAACTCCGCCGCCGCCCGGCTCCACCACGGCGGCCACCGTGTCTTCCTCGCCACCCTGACCGGCTCAACTGCACCGCCGACGTCCTCCGCTTCTTCCCCAACCACGCGTTCGAGCCGGAGACCGCCGCATTGCGCGGATCGAGCCGCGCCCATCTTCGGCATCTCCGGCGATCGACGTCGTTCTCAGCTTCCCCCTGCGCTTCCGATCACCCGAGGGCCTTCGTGTGCCGCGCTGTAAGCTCCAGCTCCCCCTCTGACCCCTCGCTTAGCCCTAGGACGCGCTGCGCCGCCGTTCCCGCCGTAGCCCTTAGTGCCGCCGCCGCTGGCCTCGTCGCCGGCTCCGTTTCCGGCGACCACTTGGTCCGGCGCTACCACCGACAGACGCGCGCTGTTGCGGCCGTTTGAGAGCGACTAACCGCGCACGTTTTGAGCCCCTACACGCGAGACCCGAGCTCGCCGGTGTTTGCTCGCCACTGGAGAGCTCGCCGGCGACGATCCCGGTCTTCCCCGGCGAGGCTGGCCCCTCCATTGGATGCGCGACCTCACCGCCGTCCGAAAGAGCCTAACCGCGCCGCGAATGAGCCTCTGTGGGCGAAACCCGCAGCTCGCCGGCATTCTTCGTCATTTCGAGCTCGCCGGAGCTGTCTCCGGCGCCGGCGCTGAGCTGGCAAGACGCGGGCCCCACCCGGAGTCGCTGCGATGTGGGCCCTGGTCGCGGTTGACCGGGTTGACCACGGTCAACGGGCTGACGTGGCGCTACAGCCACTGACTTGTGGGCCCGTCCTGTTTAGTTAAGTTAATTAACTCAGTTTTAATTAAAACCTAATCTAATCAGTTAATTAGTCACTGACATAGGGCCCCACCTAGCTAATTAACCCTGTTAGTTAGTTAGTTAACCCATTGTCTATGACAGGTGGGACCCGCAGGTCAGGTTTGACCTGGACCAGGCGGTTTGACTCGTTGATGTCATAGTGACGTCATGCTGACATAGTCTATTATTTTCTGTTATTTTCTAAATTGACTTAGAGTTCAGAAAAAAATGCTAAAATTTGAAAAATCGTAGAAAATAAACCGTAGCTCGGATCGAAAAACTTTCTACATGAAAGTTGCTCAGAAAAATCCCACGAATCTAACCATGCTATCCGTTTCCGTGTTGGGACCCTCTACGTAGGTGAACCCGCAACTTTTCGTCTGTTTCCGGCAGATGAATAGTGCATAATTACCGGCTTTTAAATCCAACTTTAATCCTAAGATAACTAAAATGGTTTAGACATGTTTTCAGGCAACCCTGCACTGCACTCTAGCATGTCATGCTCTGTGTTGCATTTGTTTGCCGTGTATTTATCTGTTTCTTCCCCCTCTTCTCTTCGGTAGATCCCGGTACCGACGTAGTCTCCGAGACCGATGCAGCTCCGGAGACCGACTACACTGTTGACGACCCTGCTTTTGCCACAGAGCTTCCAGGCAAGCAACCCCCCCTTGATCATTCCTATATCGCCCATTCCATTCTCTCTCGTGCTTGCATTAGAATTGCTACAGTATTTGTTTGATCCTATTCTGATGCATAGCCTGATTTTGTAACCTGCAATTGTTACCTTACCTGCTTATCCTAAACTGCTTAATATAGGTTGGTTAGTGATCCATTAGTGACCCCCACACCTTGTCCCAGTTGCCCCCGCTGCTTTATCAGATGACTCGATCAACGTGATCGACGACCAGGGCCCGACACATCACATCACACCCCCCTTATCTCTACGACACTGCAGGGTTACTATCGAGTGCCGAGGGTGATACCTCGTATAGCACTTCTGATGTTAACTCTGTAGAGTAGCTATTCGGTCGTGGTCATCGAGGGTGATTCCTCCTTCACCACTCCCGATAACGACTCTGTCGTGTAACACCTCAAGTGTGAAACTCGAGGGTGATTCCTCCTAAGTTCACCTTGACGATTACATCAGGTGGAACCCATCGAGGGTGATTCCTCGGGATTTCCCCCTTGGTGTTATGGACACACGGTTACTATGACTATACCCTGAACCATGTTAAAGACGGGTCGGCCCCGAGGGGTGCCCGCGAGAGTTACTGTTACTGCAGGACTGGAGGAACAGGCGGTACCACCCCGGTAGAGGTGGACCTGGGTTCCCGATAGTATTTTGCGAGTCGGGTTGACCTGAGGGTACCCGCGAGTTGTTGTGTAGTCGGGTTGACCTGGAGGGTACCCGCGAGATAATTACGAGGCGCGGCCGGGCATTCTTAGCCCTTGCAGCAAGTCCTCGAGACGAGGCGACGGGGTCACATGATCGTGAGTCTCTGCTCGTTACCGCGTGCTCCCAATACACTAACGATTTGGATATTTGATCCGAGTAGGCCTCTGGCCTTTTCGCACTAACCATCACGCGGGAATAAGTATGGGCACTCTGCGTCGTCGTATCAACCGAAGCTTTCTAGACGTTAGCGACTGAGCGGCGCGCGCCAGGTTGGACTGGAACGCCCGTCCTTGTTTAAGGGGGCTAGGTCTGCTCACCGGCCGCGCACACAACGTGCAGGAGTGCAATGGGCGATGGCCCAGACCCCTACGCACATAGGATATAGTCCGGCGTGCTGACCTCTCTGTTGAGCCAAGGTAGGGTTGCGGCGTGTCATTTTGACCGAGGCCAGGCAGGACCCAGAAAAGTATGTCCGGCCGGAGTTAATCGAGCGTGGTGGGTAAGTTGGTGCACCCCTGCAGGGAAGTATATCTATTCGAATAGCCGGATCCTCGGTAACGGACACTCGGAGTTGTATCCCGATCGATACAACTAGAACTGGATACTTGAGATGATAAATGGATATGATGGCTCCGGGATTGCTTTCTCGCAGGGAGTCGAGGAAGGATCTCTGGGCGATGTTGATGCATAATGCTACTACTACTTTATATTGTACTAATCTGCACTCTTCTAATGTTGCAAGACCGCTGAAGATGCTAGTCTTCGATAGGACTAGGCCTTCTCTCTATTCTGGCATTTCTGCAGTCCAGTCCACATATACAGCCTTCCTTTGATAATGTTGCATACATAGAATAGATCTGATGTAAGTCTTGTTGAGTACTTTGGATGAGTACTCACGGTTGCTTTGCTTCCTTTTTTCCCTATACCCACTTGATGCGACCAGATGACGGAGCCCAGTAGTCCGCTGCCCCCGTCGACGACTACTACTACCACCCCGAGGGTGGTTACTACTACGAGTTGGCTGACGACCAGGAGTAGGTTCGGAGGGTCCCAGGCAGGAGGCCTGCGCCTTTTCGATCTTAGTCGTTGTTTTGCCCCGCCTTCTTAAGGCTTATCTGTTTATCTTTTATATCTGTACTCAGATATCTAAGGCTTCCGCTAACGCTTGTAAGCGAGCTTATGTATTCGAGCCCTCGAGGCCCCTGGCTTGTAATATAAAGCTTGTATGACTTTTATCAGTATTTAGAGTTGTGTTGTGATATCTTCAAGTGAGTCCTTAGGCTTGATCGTGTGCATTTGCGTGTATGGTTAGTGCACGATTAAGCCGGGGGCGTCACAATTAAGAGTAGAGATTACCTACCTAATTAATTAATTGTATGCCAAATTGGAATAAAATTTCACTTCCAATTATCTACAGGGCTAATTAAATGTATTTCTAATGAATTAATTGCATTAATGGCTTGGTTTTAAAATTGATTCCGTGTGAAAAATCCTTATTTAAATGAACCAAATTAACTTGCACCCATAATTAACAATCAAGTAATTAATTGTATTAATGATTTGATTTGTTAATTGATTCTGCGATTGGTTTCCAAACTATTTTCGCATTAATGACTACGTGCGAACCAACCAAACGACTTACGGACTCCTCCATTAGGAGTAGAGATAACAATACGTGCCCTGTGATGATGTGTGGTAGGCTACCTGCTCTTGACTTGATCTTAAACATCGATCTTAATTACTCTGCCATTGGGTGCATTTGCTAAAGAGTGCCAGCCAAGAGAAGACTTGGATATGTGTGAACCAATAGATGGAAGTTGCCGGCAAGACTTCGTAGATTTACATTTGCATGGTGCCATTATTGAGACGAGACTTCGGCCACACTTGCCAGCTTGTACCAAGTCTTCGTGTTTTTTTTTTTTTTTGCGGGTCACCAAGTCTTCATATTCTGTAGAGCCGGCTTCAATTAACAAATTGGTTTGGTAATGATTCTACGACTAATCTCCGTACCATAAAATAGCAACTTGTTTTGGTTGCCTACAAAATGATGCAAGACGAGCTCAGCATCTACCAGCTGCAAAGATTTTCCTACAAGTTGTATTGGCTGGTATCGATCGTCCTATCTCAGCAGAGCTGTTTGCTAGTTGCAATAATATTTTGAATTCTTGTATTAAGTTCAATAGAGGGAGTAGCTGCCTCGCTACGGGCCTTCTGTTGAAAATATCCTTATATATACCGATAAATTAGCGTTGAACAACCTGCCACTGTCCAATTATGTATGCAAAGATAAATTACAACTAAACTACTAGTGGAGGAGCTTGTAAAATTTTATAGATTGTAGCACAACCTACTACATGACGGATACGTTATGGAATTATAAATAGAGAAAAGTATGTTTTTGGTCCCTCAAGTTCCCCAAAAGTATAGACTTGGTCCCTCAAGTTTTTTTGGTATATATTTGGTCCTTCAAGTCTCAAAACCGGATAAGTTTGGTCCAAAACCAGATTTTGAGCATGTTGACCAGGGTTTGACCGGACCACATTTGACCGGGTTTGACCATGTTGACCAGGTTTGACCGATATACAGAAAATAGCAAACAAATTCAAAAATATATGAAATTTTGTCACAACCAACATGCCTGGGTGCACTTGGTGTGTGTAAATTTTTGTGGTCAAATAACATCCGAGGAGCTCTAGCAAAAAAAATTAGCTTTTTTTGTGAGCCAATATTTGTTTTTTTGCCACGAGCACCTCGGATATCGAAGCACCACACAAACTTTCACGCACCCAAGCATCTTATTTGCCAAAATTTTAGTGTTTTTTTTTTGAATTTACTGTTCATTCGTCAAACCTGGTCAACATGGTCAAACCCGGTCAACGTTCTTAAAATCTGGTTTTAGACCAAACTTATCTAGTTTTGAGACTTGAAGGACCAAATGTATAACAAAAAAATTTGAGGGACCAAGTCTATACTTTCAGGAAACTTGAGGGACCAAAAACATATTTTTTTCTTATAAATATGCACGTCACAGTGTACATGACGCGTACACCAAGCTTAATCATACATGGTCTGTATACAATAATATGCAAGCCGAGTCTTGGCGTGTGGTAGCGCGCTTAGCTACCTGTTCTTGACTGGATCTTAGCCATCTTAATCTGCAACTAGCAGGCAGAGGCGCGGCGACACGCCGCGCCCGTCGTGAAGCCCGTGTGTGGCTATGTTGGTTTTTTTTTTACAGAAGAAAAGAAGGCAATGGGTAAGTGAGCTGGCAGTTAATAATGTGCAAGCCAATTTAACTTAGATAAATACCGAAAATTAGCAAAAATCAGTTCATCTGATTACAAACACTTAGTTACATATCTTAAATGTTTCAGCCAAAGCTGCTTCCACCAAGAGAAACATAATTAGAAAATTATCTGTGCAACTAAAAGTTTTACAAAATGAAGATCCTTCGAACCAAAGGGAAATTCCTCCAGTATATATTTTAAAGATCACATTTTACAGGTAATAACCCATCCTACAACAGATGGAAATTTGTATAGCGAACGAAGCAAGATACAGAAGAAGAAAGAACAACATAAAAAGTGAATTGGAAAATAGAAAGGATTAGCCTTTACAAAAGTCCATTCTTTTAGGCTTGGTGTTGGCAACCCAGTGAAAAAAAATCAACAATGTCGTTTTTCTCTAACATATACAAATTTTAGTTCGCAAAACAGCAAAATTAAATGAAAATACCCGAGTAAAAAGTTAGAATATTTGCCATTATAGTGCATTGACGACTTTTTTATACACGATATTTTCAGTAATATATGTTGCATCCCATAACCCTTAGCCGTGAGATATAGCAAGCATGAGCAACAAAATTAGAGATGAATTGTCAATCAAAATCAAGCCTAATTCTCACAGTCTCAATGATACTAACCTAGATACACTAAGGCACATAATTTTCTGTGATTTGCTTATCCTATGGTGTTATGTAGAAAAGAGTTGCTAGGTATCGCATCATAAATAATTTAACTTTATATAGAAGGTAGAATAAGCAGAAATGCTACACTTTGTACTACTAACATCATTATAGGTGTAGGGTGGACGCATCTTCTTTGACGTAACTGCACCTGCCTTTGGGTGTATGACATGTGTGCATCCACCTATTGGGCCGACCTGTCATACATCCAAAGGCAGGTGCAGTAAGTCACTGCGTGTAGGGTGTGTGTGCATGCGTTCATATGTGTGAGTGTATGCCCCGTATATGTGAGCATCTGTGTTGTACTATGTTGTCCATGGTGCTCGCCTTTTCCTGGATTTATTTCAGGCTCCCTGGCGATGTTCGTTTCATGATTTAGTGGGAGGACACGTTCCGTGTCGACTACGCTGGCGCCTACGTTGACTTTGTCAGTCTCAAGACAACAGAAAAAGTGAATTGGAAAATAGAAAGGGTTAACCTTTATACAAAGGTCCATTCTTTTAGGCTCGGTGTTGGCAACCCAGTGAAAAACAATCAACAATGTCGTTTTCCTCTAATGCATACAAATTTTAGTTCACAAAACAGCAAAATTGAATGAAAATACTCTAGTAAAAAGTTAGAATATTTGCTATTATAGCGCATTGACGACTTCTTTATACACGATATTTTGAGTAATATATGTTGCATCCCGTAACCCTTAGTCGTGAAATATAGCACGCATGAGCAACATAATTACAGATGGACTATCAATCAAAATCAAGTCTAATTCTTAGAGTCTAAGTGATACTAACTTAGATACACTAAGGCACATAAATTTGTGTGATTTTCTTATCCTATGGTGTTCTGCGGAAAAGAGTTGCTAAGTATCACATCATAACAGAAGGTAGAATGAGCAAAAATGCTACACTTTATACTACTAACATCGTTTTAGGTGTAGGGTGTGTGCGTGCGTTCTATGGTCTGAGTGTATGTCCCGTATATGTGAGCATCTGTGTTGTACTATGTTGGTCCTGGTGCTCGCATGTTCCTGGATTTATTTCAGGCTCTCCGGCGGTATTCGTTTAGTGATTTAGTGGGAGGAGATGTTCCCTGTCGACTACGATGGCGCCTACGATAACTTTGTCAATCTCAAGATGTTGTGCCGACTTAGTATCTCGAAAATTATCATAAGGATAGAGTGTGTGTGCGTGCGTTCATAGGGATGTGTGTATATGCATATATGTGAGCATCTGCTATATTGTATGTGTTGTGTTGTGTTAAAATAAATAACAAATAAAAAAAAACTAACATCGTTTTAGGTGTAGGGTGTGTGCGTGCGTTCATATGGTCTGAGTGTATGTCCCGTATATGTGAGCATCTGTGTTGTACTATGTTGACCCTGGTGCTCGCCTGTTCCTGGATTTATTTCAGGCTCTCCGGCGGTATTCGTTTAGTGATTTAGTGGGAGGAGACGTTTCCTGTCGACTACGATGGCGCCTACGATAACTTTGTCAATCTCAAGATGTTGTGCCGACTTAGTATCTCGAAAATTATCATAAGGATAGAGTGTGTGTGTGCGTTCATAGGGATGTGTGTATATGCATATATGTGAGCATCTGCTATATTGTATGTGTTGTGCTGTGTTAAAATAAATAACAAATAAAAAAACCAGTAGTGAATCAAGAAGCAAACACGTGCCAGCCAAAAGAGCACTCATCTCATAGTACCTCAAACGCTTGATAGGAGGGCTAGCTTAGTAGCTTTAATTCTTTAGTATATTGACTATATTTTTTATTAGAGAGTGCCGGCTAAGAGAAGATCTCGATCTGTCCCTACCAATGGATGGAAGGGGAAGACTTACGACTTCACATTTTTAATGTACACTTTGTGAGACGAGACCTACAATTGCTCGAAATTGCATGATCGGATTACAAATCCATACATCAACTTTGCGGAATTGCCATCAACTCGGTTGCGCTATATCCCCCCATATTTTCCAGAATTTTTGTTAAGCCCTTCCTCAACTAGAAAAGATACACATTTTAGCATATATAGGAAATTTTTAATTTTAAAACCCATGTGTATTTGTGGGTTTTAAAATGAAAAGAGAGGTCCACTATAGCATCCGGAAGTAGAATGAAACAACGAAGAAAAAATACTTCCAAGACATAAAACCAGTGCCCGCGTACCATGTCGTTGTATTTTCTTGCCAGGAGAACATACAAGCGTGGAGAAATTGTAGTGGACCTACAAGCGTGGTTACGTTTACATCTTTACCGGCGCAAATCTCGGTCATCTCCACTGGAGAATAACACACGGTCGGCGTCAGGCCTCTTCCAATGTACGGGTGCTTAGATGAAGTGTTAAGTGCATTAAAGAGTCTAGCAACTAAGTCCCCAATGCATAGGTGCTTAACTTGTTGTAGCTAAGAGTATGGTTAATAGTACAACCAGCTGCTGGTTATATGATGTTGCCATGTCATCTATAGTCAAGCTTATAGCCGGCAAGTATAATAGTTAGATATAAATATGTACTACTTTATTGATACATGCCCCACCTCACTCTCTCACATAGTCTCTAGGAACACGTGTTGCAGCTGGCTATTAATCTATAGCCCGCTTCTCTTCTCTCTCCTCCAACTCAGCAAAATAATAATATTTAAAGTCTTACAACCCGCCTACATCACCTTATTGTACTTGCTCTAAGCTCCATTCATTTAATGATTTAGCTACTAAACTCTTTCATGCATTGGTGAGCTTCCTTCATTTAAGTGTTTTGCCTAAGTTTGAATGCTTGGCATTGTTTCTTCCTGGGATCATCAAAGTGCTCTCTCTCCTCCTTAATTGTTTTACCATGACATTTTTTCACTTATGTGGCATGTTTAGCACATATACACCGTGGAGCACTGGGAAGGGCCTTAGAAGCATAGATCAGGCATAGCAAAAACCGCGCTTGTAAGTTGTAACTGTAGCAACAAAGACGAAGCAACCGAGCAAAGACTGTCTCCCTAGCAGGTCCAGTCAGCCGCTTACGAGATTTTTTTTAGATTGATAGGAGCTGAAAATGCGTAGTTGGGCCGGGCACAAGTAGAGCTCGCCTGCTTCTTCCACGTACGCTCGATTTTTTCTTCATGCTGCCACTCGGCCAAAAAAAACAGCACTGGTTACGGGAAGTCCTATATGACGCTTATTGCCTCATATAGTCGACCAATCACACAGACCAACGACAGCCAACGATGTAAATTGGCCGGCCCAACCTACTAAAGCGCATCCGATTTTTGGGAGAAGGTTCCTAAACGGTTCAGGTCCCTTTTTTTTGTTTTTCTTTCTGGTTATTTATTTTTACTGGATTTTTCCTTTATCTTTTTTTCTTTTTTAAAAAGTTCCTTTTAAAAATTGTTTGACAATTTCAAAAAATGTTCCTGATTTTCAAAAAATTGTTCCTTTTTAAAAAAATTGTTCAAAAGTTCAAAAAATTTGTTCACAAATTCAAAAAATGTTTGGTAATTTCAAAAAATTCTTTGGAATTTCAAAAAATGTTCTTGTTTTTAAAAGTTGTTCACAAATTCAAAATTTGTTCACAAATTCAAAAATTGTTGGCGAATTTAAAAAAATGTTTGCATTTCCAAAAAATTGTTTGGAATTTTGAAAAATGTCGCATATTCAAATTTTGTGCCCATTTTTGAAAGAAAAAATCCAGTTTTACAAAAATGTCCAGAACAAATTGTTTAGTAAAACACGAACATTTTTTTTAATTCCCCAACATATTTTTGTAGAGAAGGGACCTGTTGCTACAGTAAATTGAATTGCTGCAGTGCTTCGTTGCGAAGCGCCCCTGTGCGTCACGGTGCTATTGGACACAATGAGCGCCCAATAAGAGCTCCCACCCTTTTTCATATGCAGCGAACAGGGTCCCTTCGCTACGTGGGCCGGCCCTTATTACTCTCCCCCCGACTGGTTTTAGTGCCTTCTAGAAGGTTCCCTCTTCTTATATCGGGCTGTTTTTTTGTGTGTTTTTGGGCTGGGTTTTTTCCTTTTTTGATCTTTTTTTTTCTTTTTTGTTTTGTTTTGTTTTCTTTTTTAATTTACAAACTTTTTCAAATTTACAAACATTTTGAAATTCATGATTTTTTTTCAAAATTCACAAACTTTTTAAAATTTGTGAACATTTTCAAATTCATGAACTTTTTTCAATTCAAGAGTTTTTTCCAAATTTATTCAAATTCATGATTTTATTCAAAACTCATGATTTTTTTCAAATTCGCAAACTTTTTTCAAATTTGTAAAGTTTTTTTGTTATTCACATTTTTCAAATCCGTAAACTCTAAGATAGCAGGGGGCAGAAAATCTGAGCAGAAAAAAACTGGGGCGAACGATCTTTGTATGGGAGGGACGAGCGAAGGAGCAGTAGTGAGTCGAAGCCCAGAATGATCGGCAGTGTGTGCTAGGGAGACATCCTGGCGCTGAAGGCGCCGATTAGGAGGTCTCGATGCCCGCATGTGTCAACTCGCTAGCGTGACGCCTGTGGGCGCTCCCTGCTGAGCCGTCCCAAGTTGACATTCGTTTACTCCCGAGCGGTTTCACTGATTTTTGTTCGGTTTCGTTGGTTTTTTCTGGTTTGTTCAGTTTTAAGCAGTTTTATTTTTTCTTTTCAATTTATATTTTGGATTTCTTTCCTTTTTCTCCCTTTCGATTTTTATTCTGATTTAGATGGTTCTTCTATTTTTTTGGTTTTTTATTCCGATTTGTTAATATACGGTGAACATTTTTTAATGCATGGTGAACTTTTTTGTAATATACGATGATTTTTTTAATAGACACTGAATGTTTTTTTTAAAGACGTGATATTTTTCAATATATTCTTTTTTAAAAAACTTCAGGGATTTATTTCAACTTATAAACAAGTCACAGAGAGTAATGTGCAGGATTGCACATTGAGATTAGCGATACACGCAATGACAGGACATGAATCTTTGTCATGTCTAACACCAGCACAAATGGAAATGCAAGCTCCTACATTATCTAGGTTGTAACCATCCTGAGCTTGCCTATGTGCAACGTTGTTGTTTATCCTACTGATCTTGAAGACTCTAGCATCAGATCCTTGAGTGTGGTTGATGAATTTATTAAGAGTAGGTCTGATCATCCAGTGGCATGGGTGTTCTTCAGGAGATCGCCTTGTTGCTGCCTCTGCCAAAACTTGATTGTCTGTTAAGAAATTTGGTTTGTGTAGATTCAGAGCCTTGGCTACTTCAGAACCCAGCTCCAGAGCGTTAGCTTCAGCCTGAATGACAGAAGAAGCCGTTGACGCCGCAACGATGAAAATAGCCTGATGTTGCCCTCCTGCAAATATGTGGACGAAGACGCCAATTCCAGCATGCTACTGTAACCCTACAAAATCAGTATGGCTTGAGGAAGTATTCTTCCAAGCTGCATCGATGAATATATTTGGCCCTTCCCGAAATCTGCTCAAGTCAATCTGCATAGAAGAAAATCCAGGTTGTAGGATTTGCTTTACTTGCTTCCCTTCTCCCTGTGTCCTGTACTCCAGATCTTGTTCTTTCAACATAGCCATCGCTGTATAGATTACCTGCAACACTTTCCATTCTTTGTTGTTGAAAACATTGTCATTTCTAGCTTTCCAAATGTTCCATAGGATAATAAGAAATATAATTGCCAAAGAGTTTTGATGTTGGTAGTTCGTTACAATTGTATTGATGATTTCAAGAACTAACTTTTGAACAGAGAGAAGCAAGTTGTCCATGTAATAGCAAGAGTAGAAACAAACCAGACAGCTCTTACAAAGTCACAGGTGAAGAACATATGGATATCATCCTCCAGTTGGCCACATCTTCTGCAAAACGGTTCAATACGAGTTGATCTTGAAGCTACTCTGATTGCCGTAGGTAGAGCTTGACGAAGCAATCTGCATGTGAAAATTTGGACTCTAGGAGGTATCACCTTGTCTTTCTAGATGACCTGTAAAAGATTCTTGGTTGTGCCTGTGTAACTAGTATTCTGGATTTGGACGTTAGGAGATAAAATAGGCTTGAAGTTATGGTAAGCACTTTTAGTAGTGCAAATTCTTGTAGGAGTGCTCTTCCAAATGAGTCTATGCATAGAATCACAAGCATAAACAGGAATACGAGAAATTAGCGCCGCATTATTCGCACCAAATGAGTTACTAATAAGAGAAACATTCCAAGTTTTGGACAGAGGGAACCAAAGATCAGAGACAGCCTGAGGGTAAATAAAGCCTTGATTCTGGATACGAAGATGACTATGAATATTTTCCCAAAAAGGGCATCAAGGTTCATTCCAGATAATAGTATTGCCTTTACAAATTTGCGAGGTGCAAAAATCTAGAAGATTATGTTTTATCTTAAGAATAGAGCTCCAGAAGGCAGATTTAGGCACATGATTAGAAGCTTTCCAAAGAAACGTACCAGGAAAATATTTGGCCTTGGGAACCTTGACTGTAGTGTCATCTGGGTTTGTTACAATTCTCCAGGCAGTGGACGTAAGCAGAGCCTTGTTAACTGCTTCAATATCTCTTATTCCTAGTCCACCCTCCGCTTTGGGCTTGCAAATTTCAGACCATGCTTTGAGATACAGAGGCTTGGTTTTGCACTCTCCTTGGACCCCGGTCCACCAAAAATCTCTCATCACAGAGAACAAAATATTGGACATATAAAGCATAGGCAAAGAAGCAAAGACAGATTTTATAAGCACAAGCCTAGCAGCATGAGATAATTTATTCGCTTTGTAAGCACTAAGTTTAGATATGAGTTTTTCAACAACAAAAGAGTAGGGTTGAGCTCTGTTCTTAGCAGGCATGATAAGAGGATGACCCAAATGAACAACAGCAGGTTCCATGTCCATAATAGAAAATATATTTTTAATTTGAGTTTTCTAGCTATCACTAACGTGCCTGCTTGCATTCGTGCAGACCTCGTTTGGAGAATGCCAGGACGGGGTTAATCAGAGTTACGCATGGTACTTTGGCTGAGGACCAGATCATTGCTCAGCTCCGGCGACTGGTCTCGAGTTCCTTTCAGTGGGCTCTTGAGAGGATTGGGGACCAGGTGTACAAGGTTGACTACCCTACTAAGATTGATCTGGATAGGATTAATAATTTTGGCATCTGCAAGGTTCCAGGCAGTTCTTGTCGCCTCGAATTTGATGAGTGGAAACAAAATGAGCCGGTTGGGGTGCCTCTTATGAAAATCTGGGTGAGAGTTTCGGGAGTTCCCCCTAAGCCGCTGAATGAGTATCTTGTGGTGGCGAGTCTTGGGTCACTGTTTGGCAAAACTGAGGAGGTTGATATGGTGTTCACACGAAAGCATGGTATTGCGAGGCTGCGTGTGGGGGTGATTGATGTGGATTTAGTGCCGGCTAAGCTGCCGTGGTTCTATGATGGTTTGGGTTATGATCTAAATTTGGAGATTGAGGGTCAGCCTATGGCTTTGGATGAGGACAGAGCTAGGGGGCCTGGAGACGGCACGGATGATGGGGATGAGCGTCGGGATGATTTGATGGACCATGATAACAGGGGGGGTCCACCTCCTTCATCTGGAGGGGCAGGTCAGTCGGACTCTACGCCAGGGACGACAGCTCCAGTCTCCGTGTCGACGCCCATGACGGGTCTTCGCTTCGGGTCTTTTGGGGCGGTCTCGGCGCCTGCTCGCCTTTGGGCTGATAGGGTGGACGTGACGGATCCGGAGGAGCTTGAGCTGCCTCCGCTGTCACCGGTTCGATTCTCTTATGCGATGGGAGGCAACAGTGAGTCTCCTAGGTCGCCGCGGGAGGGGAGCCCCAGTCGGGTGGTGTCTCCTACTGCGTATATGAGTCCCATGGCTCCTTTGGCGTTGGCTGATGAGATCTCGACTCCATCACCACAGGAGGTGGAGATGGTGGGAGAGATGGTTTTGGCGGATGTACACTCGTCACCGACGGTGGTTCGGACTGCGTCTCCGTCACCTGTGCGGGTATCACAGGAGGTGATTCCCTTACAGGAGGATTCCTCTTCGCGGATTCAGACTGCATCACTCCCACCGCAGGAGGCGGCGCGAGTGGTGCCTCTGGGGCCTTGTGTCCCGGCGCTCACTGCTGACCGACAGACGATGGAGGTGTCTGTTGAGGAGGTGGTGGCGTTTGGTGGCATTCCAGATCCGACATCTGGGGGGAGGCGTAGCAGCAGGCGTATCCAGGAGCAGCCGGATGCGGATGACTTTCAGATGGGGCGAGCCATGCGGGCTGCCAAGCTACGAGATATCGAGGCCTCTTCAGGTTTGTCAGTCAACACCGAGTTTTCAGTTTTCTGAAAATGATATTATGCATAGGGCTGATAGTTTAGGTATTTCTTTGGGTAGTAGCAAAAATGAGGTTGCAACTTCCATTAATGAATTACTTGATCTAGAGGCTGATAGGGCGTTGAGTATGCTTAAGAACATAGCAGCGGTCAAACCAATGAAAGAAAGTGAGATTAATGACCTAGGGGTTAATGATTTGGAGGTGTTATGTGAGGATTTGGTTCCGAGTAATTTGTTAGATGGGGAGACCGTGGAGGTAGATGGGCATGCGGCCGATCTACAACCATATGATGGTCTTGGTGACGATCACGGTCATGCGGACTGTGAACTCGAGCCCTCAGCACCAAGGCGTAAACGGCAGAAGAAGCAGTACGATCTTTCTGCGGTACGTCGAAGTGTTCGAGTTAGAGCTAGAAAGAAATTTCATGATGAAAAATGAAAGGCATCTTCTGGAATAGCAGAGGTCTGAGGGACTTGGCTAAACGCAGATTTCTAGCGGATGCATCTAGGGAACACAAGCTTGATTTTGTTGCGTTGTTAGAGACAGGACGTGACAACTTCACCTCCCAATTTTTGGGGACGATATCAGGTGGGCTGGACTTTGACTGGCATTGCCTGCCACCTCGGGGAAGATCTGGAGGGATCCTCCTTGGAGTCAATTGCGAGACTCTTGAGGTGCTAAATGTTTTCATGGGAGAATTCGCTGTTAAATTCCATGTCCGGTCTAAGATTGACGGCTTCAGATGGGCTCTTGTGGCTGTGTATGGTGCGGCACAGCCCGAGCTCAAGCCAGATTTCCTTACCGACCTAGCTAGAATTTGTGGAGGCGAGACTCTACCAATTCTGGTAGGCGGGGATTTTAACATCATTAGAAGAAGAGAGGAGAAAAATAATGATAATTTTGATGCCCGATGGTCCTTTATGTTTAATGCGATCATTGAAGGCTTGGACCTGCGTGAGATTGAGCTCACGGGTAGACAATTCACTTGGGCAAATAATCTTCCATCTCCTACTTATGAAAATCTTGATCGGGTTCTCATGAGTATTGAATGGGAACAAAAATTTCCTCTAGTTTCCGTGATGGCGATGCCTAGAGGGGTTTCTGATCATACGCCACTTCTTGTTGATTCAGGTGAGGCAGTTCACTTGGGTAACAAGAGTGTTTTTTCTTTCGAAACTGCATGGTTCGAGAGAGAGGACTTCCTTGAATTGGTAGCAAGGGAGTGGGCGGTAGAGCAACGGGGCGCATCTAGTATTGAGAGATGGCAATACAAGATTAGACATCTTAGACGGTTCTTGAGAGGCTGGGCTAAGAATATTAGTGGAGTATATAGACTTGAGAAGGAAAGACTACTCAAGTTGATTGATGATCTAGACATTAAGGCAGAAAGTATGACTCTAGACATCAATGATAGGGTCGCTAAGCGAGAAGCTGAGGTCAGTCTGGCAAAGCTTCTTAGAGAGGAAGAAATGAAGTGGGCGCTTAGAGCAAAAGTGCGGAGCGTTGTGCAAGGGGACAACAACACGCAATTTTTCCATATGATTGCTAATGGAAAGCATAGGAAAAAGAAAATAATCCAACTTGAACAGGATGAGGGTACGATTGTAGGTCATGAGAACCTAAAGCTGTACATCTCTAACTACTATAAACAATTATTTGGGGATCCAGTTGAGAATTTTGTCAGCCTGGATGAGGCCAGAGTAGATGACATCCCTCAACTTCGGAATGACGAGAATGACATTCTCACAGCTCCTTTTTCTGAGAAGGAGGTGTATGAGGCGATTGCTCAAATGAAAAACAATAAAGCACCTGGTCCGGATGGTTTTCCAGCTGAATTCTATAAGAAGTGTTGGGGTATCATTAAAGGAGACTTGATGCCTATGTTTCATGATCTCTTTAATGGGCACCTACAACTTTTCAAATTAAATTTTGGGACTATCACTTTATTGCCAAAGAAGGAGGAAGCAGTCCGCATTGAGCAATTTAGACCGATCTGTTTACTTAATGTGAGCTTTAAAATTTTCACGAAAGTTGGCACGAACCGTCTTACACAGATTGCGCATACCGTGGTTCAGCCAACGCAGACTGCTTTCATGCCAGGACGACATATCCTAGAGGGGGTGGTCGTCTTACATGAAACCCTTCACGAAATACACTCGAAGAAAATCGATGGAGTGATTTTCAAGGTGGATTTCGAAAAGGCCTATGATAAAGTCAAATGGCCTTTTTTGCAACAAGCTTTGCGCATGAAAGGATTTGATGAAGCCTGGAGAAAGCAGGTTGAATCCTTTGTGCAGGGAGGCAGCGTTGGTATTAAAGTGAATGATGACATTGGTCATTACTTTCAGACGCTCAAAGGATTAAGACAAGGTGATCCCATGTCTCCAATCATGTTCAATGTTGTTGTCGACATGTTGACCGTTCTTGTTAATAGGGCGAAACAAGAAGGCCAAGTAGGAGGTCTAATCCCACATTTGGTGGATGGTGGGGTTTCCATCCTACAGTATGCAGATGACACAATTATTTTTATGGAACATGACCTTGCGAAAGCAAGGAACATGAAGTTAGTGCTTTGCTTATTCGAACAACTATCCGGGCTTAAGATTAATTTTAATAAGAGCGAATTGTTCTGCTTTGGACGAGCCAAGGAGGAACAAGATAGATATAAACAGTTGTTCGGATGTGAATTAGGTGCGCTTCCCTTTACGTATCTAGGGATACCAATTCACCATCGCAAACTAACAAACAAAGAATGGAAATGCATTGAGGATCGGTTTGAGAAGAAACTAAGCTGCTGGAAAGGCAAGCTTTTATCTTATGGAGGAAGATTAATTCTTATTAACTCGGTTCTGACTAGCATGCCGATGTTCCTCCTTTCTTTCTTTGAAGTACCAGTAGGAGTACGGAAAAGATTGGACTTTTACCGGTCTAGATTCTTTTGGCAAATAGATGAGAACAAGGCTAAATATAGGCTTGCCAGGTGGGATATAATTTGTAGACCGAAGGACCAGGGTGGCTTGGGTGTTGAGAATTTAGAAGTGAAAAATAGATGTTTGTTGAGCAAATGGTTATATCGTCTTTCTGTTGAGACTGAGGGTGTGTGGCTGCAGTTATTACGTAACAAATACTTATATGCGAAGTCTTTGGCTCACGTAACGGCACAACCCACAGACTCACCATTTTGGAAAGGACTTATGAGGACGAAAGTTGCTTTCTTTAACAGAGTGAAATTTAGAGTAGGGAATGGGCAAGGGACTAGATTCTGGGAGGATACCTGGTTAGGGGACACTCCATTAGCGTTGCAGTATCCAAGTTTATATAACATTGCACAACGGAAAGAGGTTTCTGTTGCTTCAGTGTTACAGTCCATTCCGCTCAATATTCAGTTTAGACGGGCACTTGTGGGTCCACGTTGGGATACATGGTTGCATCTTGTGCGTAGATTAATGGATTTTAATCTGGCGGATGCCAATGACACGATAGATTGGAAGTTAACAGTGTCAGGAGTCTTCACGGTTAAATCTATGTATACGGATTTAATCAACAATGGGGACATCCCAAGGTCGGGCCATATTTGGAGGATTAAAGTGCCGTTGAAAATAAAAGTGTTTATGTGGTTTGTTCACAAAGGTGTCATTTTAACCAAAGATAACTTAGCCAAACGTAATTGGGAAGGGAGTACACGATGTTGCTTTTGTGATCAGGATGAAACAATAGAACATCTGTTTATCAAATGTCCGCTTGCTAGGTTACTCTGGAGAACTATTCATGTTGCTTTTCATGTCAATCCGCCAACTTCAATATCACATTTCTTTCACAACTGGCTGAATGGGGTGGTACCTCAGATGGCAGCACAAATCAGAGTCGGAGCATGTGTGTTGCTTTGGGCTATATGGAATTGTCGGAATGACGTGGCTTTTAACAGACAAAACATCACTAATTTTTTGCAGGTCATCTTCAGAGCGTCTACTTGGATCCGTACGTGGTCCTTGCTGAGCCATACGGACCACAGGGCGCTCATGGCTACTGGGTGCAACCGATGGGAAACGGTTGCACGGGATACATACAACCGATATGGATGGCGGTCCAGTAATAGGTTAGGTGTGTAGGCATCTTGATCTATTATAGCCGGTTGTGGCTTTTTTATTTTTGGCCGCGTGTGGCATTTGTTTCTTTTTGATCTTTTGAGAATGCATGAGGAGACTTTTAGACTTCTTTTTATTAATAAAATGGCTGTGTGCATCAAGTGATGCAGAGGCCGGGGGTTAACCTCCTTTTCAAAAAAAAACTAACGTGCCTGCTGAAGAGGATAGAATATTTTTGCCTGTTTGGAGTTTGTCTCGAAATCCTACAAAATTCATCTAGAGTATTTTTAACAACATTGGCTTCCTGCATATTAGCTTGACCACAAACAATCAAGTCATCAGCAAATAGTAAAGAGTGGATAGCAGGACAATTAGGACCAAGAGTAATACCATGAAGCTCCCTCGCATTGAGATGGTCTTGAAGAGAAGCTGCCAATTCATTGATAAGAGGACAACCTTGTCAAACTCCCCTTTGGCTTTTGAATTTACCATGGACCTGGCCATTAATAATAACAGAGAAAATAGCAGTAGAGATGCAGGTTTTAATAAGATGGACTAGATTCTGACTAAAACCTTGTTTAAGAAGAGCACCTACTACAAAATTCCATTCCAAACGATCGAAAGCCTTAGCCAGGTCAATTTTTAACATTAAAGCCTTTTGACCCCAAGATTTCAGACTAAAAGAGTGAGTAATTTCTTGGCCAAGGATAATATTGTTTGAAATCCTCCTGCCTTTAATGAAAGCTTGTTGAGTGTCCATAATTTTATTACGGAGGTGAGACTTAAGCCCATTAGCTAGGGACTTGGCAATAATTTTGTAAGCCACATTGCAAAGGCTAATAGGCCTAAAGTCATGCAAATTAATAGGAGCATGTTTCTTTGGAACAAGAGCAATAGCAGTTTCATTCATAATCGCAGCCATATTACATGTTTGATAAAAATTCCTTACCATATTAGTAATGTCATCTCCTATCCAACTCTAGGCAGCTTTGTAAAAAGTGACGTTAAGACCGTCAGGCCCAGGTGAAGCATCTGTCCTCATATCCTTTAAAATCTCCCAAATCTCCTGTTTTGTAGGAATAGAATTGGCGTACTCATCTAGGACTGGATCTACATTTATATGCTGAGGCAAGCTCGAAGAAGACTGAGCAGTAGATGTGAACATGTTCTTTAAATAAGAAATAAAACTATTAGCAATTTGTTCAGGATCAAAAGTAATATCGCCATCCTGCTTTTTAATAGAAGCGATTCTACTCTTTCTTCTTCTCTTAAGAGCTGACACATGGAAGAATCTAGTATTCCTATCACCAAATTTGATGCAGTGTTTTTTAGCCCTTTGTTTATAAAACTTAGTGAGTCTAGACATAGTTTCTTCATATTCTTTGATCAGCTTACTTTCCGCAACATGATCTCTCGTACATAGAGGTTGTGTCTGGATCTCTTCTATTTTCTTCTCAATATTGGCGACTTGATCCTGAAGAGGTTTTTTCTTTCTGCTCCAAAGCCTAGTTCTAACAGGAAAAGACTGATTAACCGAATTAGTCCAAGTTTTCTTAGCTGTTTCCTGGAAATCATCTTCTAACAGCCACCAATTTTCAAACTTGAAAGTGTAAGAAGGCTTTTTATACTTGGAATGTAAAACGGTTAAAATCGGAGCATGATCACTAGAGATAATAGGCAAATTATAAACATTAGCATTGGGAAACAAAGCACACCATTCAGCATTACCTAGCACTCTATTGATTCTCTCATAAATAGGCGTGGAAGCATATCTTTTGTTGGTCCAAGTGTAAGCTGGACCGTTAAAACCCAAATCCATGAGACTACATTGCTTAACCATGGAACAGAAGGATCTAAGTCTATTGTAATTTACATTAGCAGGAGTACTTTTATCATCAGGGTACATCATATCATTATTCATACATATATATTTTAATAGGTTCTTAAATATTTTAAATCCTAAGGAAAATCCAACAATCGGTTTTTGGAAGAAAACAGATAGTAAAACCCAAAAAATCAAATAAAAGGAAACTGCTCTTTTTTTAGAATCTCCCAAAGCTTTATTACTGCATCACAATGTTTACAGGTACAAAGACAATATCGCCGGGCTGGCCTAACCAAGTATGGCGGCCAAACCCTAAAGATAAAGCATACTTTGCGAGATTATGGGCCTCCACATTGGAGGTCCTATACTCATGACTAAAAGAGCATGAAGTAAAAGTAGTAGCTCGAGCATTGATCTCCTGAACAATGGCGCCGAAACTTGCTGAGCTTCCTTCTCTGATCGCATCAACAGCCACCTTACAATCCGAGGCCACCAAAATTTTGTTGAGGTAGAGATCCTCTGAACGGGCCGGCCCATTACTAACAGAGCGCACCACGCACCTAACCACACAACGCCAGAACGGGCCGGCCCATTACTCTTGAACTTGTGCAAAGCCTCAACCGTTTGATCCCTACAGGCGTTCAATAGGAGGTTAATAAAAAAACGGAAACCCTATTTCCGGCCTATAACGTGGAATAGAACAGGTTTCACAGTGTCTTTCTGTATTGGGTAAGGGTCACAGTGTGGGTTTCCTCTTTTTTAGGGAAACAGTGTGGGTTTCCTGGTTTTGGGAACATTTCTTGCGCTTGATTTTTTTTCTTTTCTAACTAGTTTCTTTTTCCTTTTTCCTGTTTGTTTTTCCTTTTTGTAAAATTCATGATCATTTTTACAATTTATAAATATATTTTTAAACTTTGTGAGATTTTTTTCAATCCATGAATATTCTTTTGAATTTATGAACATTTTTTAAACTTGTGATTTTTTTTAAATCCATAAATATTTTTTATTCCATCATTTAGAGAAAAAAACAGTGTCCAATTTATTTTTTTCGGAGCCAGCACCAACAGAGGTGTACATATCAGCAGCAAGGGTGAGTGAAAAAACAAACGAAGCCAGAGCATGGAAGACCAAACTAGGCAATTGGGTTCACACCCACGTAGCCCCCGCAGGGGCATTTTTCCCTTCATTCCACGCTAAAGGCATGTAATAGGAGCACCCATAAAAAATGGCATCAAGAAAAAACGGTTATTAGTTTTTGACATACTTGAAAAAGTCAAATTTGGGCTGAAATGGGCCGGCCCAACATAACGACGAGATATGCTGTTTTTTTTTTGCGTAGATAACGACGGGATATGCGATTTGTATTGGGAGACTACTGAGACCTCCTATACGGCGCCTATAGCGCCCGCAAGGGAGCTGGCGCTCACCAGCGCGCTAGATGGGCCACGGCCCACGAGACCACTTGACCATTGATTGTTTGACCATTGACCATTGGCCTTTGACCATTGATTGATGACCATTTCACCATCGAACATTGACCGTTGACTTTTTAGGAAAAATCAAAGATTTGAAAAGAGTTCACAAAATTTGAAAAAAAACCGAATTTGGAAAAAGTTCACGCCTTGGAAAAGTTCTTAATTTGAAAAAAGTTCACAAAAAAATAAAAAAGTTTGCAAAAATGATAAAATCTCATGAATTTGATTTTTTCATAAATTTGAAAAAATTCATGAATTTGGAAAAAGTTCACGACCTGGAAAAGTTAGTAATTTGGAAAAAGATCGCGAAAATGAAAAAAGCTCATGAATTTGATTTTCTTTCATAAATTTGAAAAAAATCAAGACTTGGAAAAGTTCATAATTTGGAAAAAGTGTGCGAAAATGAAGAAAGTTCACGAATTTGGAAAAAATTCACATAATTTGAAAGAAAGTGCGTAAATTTGAATTAAGTTCTTGAAATTTGGAAAAAAAATCATGAATTTGAGAAAAAGTTCATGAATTTGAAAAAAATAAAAAGTAAAACGAAAAAGAAAAAATAAAAAAAAGAGAAAACCATGCTGGGAAAAACTGAAAGAAAAACCGCCCAAAAAACCCGACGAAACCTCCCAAAAAACAGGTGAAAAAGAAACCGTACATTGGCCGGCCCATTTGATACGTAGTGCTGGGGAAGGGTGTGTGTGCCTTGTAACGAAAATACCTATAAGTGGCGCTTAAAACGCCAAATAGGAATTGGGGAGACTACTATTCTTCGCTACAAGTGAAGGATAGAAAAATCCTAATTTCCAGAGTTCATTTCCATACAAGGCTGGTTTCCGGCCCTTGTGTGGCACCGTCTGCTGCCGATCTCCGAAAGCTATTTTTGCGCCAAACCTCTCACACTCGTGTTATTTCCGTATAGTTATTTCCGTACCAAATATGCACATCATTCCAATTAAAACCATTTTGATTGTTCAATCCCCTAAAGAGTAATTGACATTGCGATTGATGTTGCTTTGAGACATCGATAACCAAATGTTGAGTATCCAGAAAAGCGGGTATGCATACGACTCCCTCCTATTATGTTATATGTATCAAGGACATTGTTTGTTGTCTTTATGAGTTGAGACAATCAGATATGTGTCTTGAATTATGTAAGATGTATTTTTCAGTTCCTAAAAGGCATTACATAATGAGTGTGGTCTGCCATTTTTCCCACTCGATGCACATATGAAGCCCAAAGTCTTGTGATCAAAGTTGTTTATGCCTGAATCAGTCTGTTTCTGGTAATCACAACATGTATCAGATTGGTTAACATTGGTTTCAGATTGGGAGGACTGAGTTGTCATCGTGATGCAACGGAGGGTTAAGACAAGTGACAATGAGGAAAGGCGGAGGCTTGAGATAGATGCTACAGCTGTGGTGGCGGTGGTAGAGGCTTGCGATTTGGATGGTAGAATTATGTTATGTTTACAATGCCATGTTAATAAATAGAGAGCACACTTGGATAGATGGCTTTTGTTGATTCTCACCAAATAACTTACCATTTCATTCTGCAGTATGGACTGAACTGGGAGAAGGAAGCAATTAATAATTTAATTGAGAAGGCATATGTGAAGCTGACAGTACATGAGCTAATGTTTAGGTACATTATTTCTTCAACCATTCAAACTTCAAACTGTATATCATTGTTGTAAATCAAGTGGAATATATGTGTTGCCATAGCTATGCTATTCTGAGTTCAAGCTTTGAATGTAATTTTGGCTCGGTAGTTTGTTCTTCTGTTGTACAACTGGATCATCACAAAATATGATATGATGTCTTAATGTGGTGCTTTAAATGACAATTTCAGTACAAAGATTTTTCGTTTTCCGTATATGACAAAATGGATGAACATGTCACTGTTATCCATAGCCCGTCCGGTTTCAAACAAGTGTGGACAACTCTAGAATACATTGTTGACAAAAAAAATTAGGATGCCCAAATGGACATACCATATGATTATTTCTTAATTGTACATTGTTTTCAGATTAATTTTTGTCATTGTTTGCATTTATGTGTAGACTGAAATTTAACTCTAAGCTCCATATAGTCCCCAAATTATGCTTAGTAAGGTCCAATTACGTAATGTGTTACTGATTGCTATGTGACATTTTAATGTATTGTTTTTTTGTTTTTCATGATTCCAGTAGTGTTCATTAGTACACATGGATTTCTTTACACCATTAATTCAAACTAAGCTTTTTACATAACTAAATCCCTAGGGTTGTTCTAGCGCCGGTCGAGTTGGCTTTGATACATGGCCTCATCATGTAGAATCTTAAAAAATACGTCACATTTCCGACTACTTTTCTGAATAATGAAACTGACACCTCAGATTGATTTTTATCATGAGTGTTGCTGAAGTTCTTAGAGTATTAATTCAATTTTCATGACCAAAGAATTGCATGACCCAATTGTCATGACCAAACACATGTCGTAGACAGATGGTCGTGTTAATATATTTGCATTATGATAAATTCTAGCATTTCATCAAACTTGTTTAAATTATATATTGAATTGTAATATTATTTATTTCTATCATAATATCTTTTTTGTGGATGTGAGCTCTCAAATCTGCTTGTAATATTCGTCGAAACGTGCGTTGCACGTGCATGCTTACTAGTTTCCATACAAGGCTGGTTTCCGGCCCTAGTGTGGCACCGTCTGCTGCCGATCTCCGAAAGCTATTTTTGTGCCAAACCTCTCACACTCATTTGAATGGATGGATTTTTTTGAATGAACATGCTTAGCGATGACATCCAAGAGCTCAACTGACACAGTGCAGACAAACTCAACTCACGGAAAATAAACCACCAAAACGGATATAATGTGTTCATCTCAAACAACAAAGAGACACTCCGTGTTGACAGGATGCTATTTTTTCTGTAAAATGTGACCTATATAAACTTCAGCATACACCACGTAACGGTTCATTCATTATGTAAAGAAAACGAATGGCACGTTCCATTAAGTTTGTGCAGACACTGCACTCTGTGGTGCGGCAAACAATTATTCTAGGGTTCATTCACTTCATATTGCGCGCTCAATTTCAGACAAATATATACATATTTATACGGTTCACACTTTTTGTTCATAATATGGATGGATAAATCATCCGGCCAGCATAGAAATGAAGTGAAGGCGTCTGCTTAAAACCGCAGGACATCACAACAAGTTTATATACTCAAGTAAAACCGCAGGACATGACAACCTGCTATCCAACAGTCACGGAGAGTAAGTGAATTTCCCTTACTTGATTTTCCGCTGAAAGCATGTCATGTACAGGAACAGCCACTAAAACAAATAGCGTCACACTCAGCTTTGCATGTCACTTCATTCAGAAAGAAACAAGGTATGGAGTCAGATACAAGGGGCCGTCACCGACGATGGAGTTCTTGGAAATTCATAGACATGATCAGACGCATGGTGAGTTAAGCTTACAACCACACCACTGCAACTGGAAGCAATGCTTGATTCTCAACCCTCAGCTTTCATTTCAAAAGCAATCTTATTTTTCTAATCAACTAACCAGAGGATCAAAATGCTCAAACACAAGCAAACAACAAAGATTCTGAAGTTGTCACCTCTAGCTCTACCTTTTGCCTCTTGATGTTTCACAAAGACTTAGTGAAACGACCGCATAAGACCAAACCTGCACAACGAGGCGCCCAACCTTAATAAAGATTTTAAAGAGCTATTTGATTGACCCACCCCAAAAGATGGGAACCTAAAATCACATAACGTGTTGTGCCGAGAACAGACATCGTGAGAACCACTAGTCAAAAGAAACTTTTTTTTTGAAACGCGGTTCCTTAGGACATGATTCATTAAAAAAGGAAGAGGAGAGTTGTCTAGTTAATTAACGGAAACCCGGGCAAAATCCGTTACAACACACCCACAAGATAGGGCACCCCGGCCGATGTGGCCACCCACAAAACCCACACACACTGTTGATGAGGGGACACTGTCGAGGTTGCTTGCCATGTTATCGTCATCACCTCTCTCCGAGGAAGCAACTCCGGCTTCACCGTAGGCGACCCTTCAAGACTCCTCCGAATGAACGGTACACGAGAACCATGATGGCCATTGCCAAACAACCGGCCACAAGCGTCGAGGACTAGGCAGCTGCGACTTTATTGAGAAGACTTGCAGGAGAAAGAAGCGCGCCTCACACCAACATAGCCCGACCTGCCCATCGTATGGCATTGTTGTCGCCGCGTCGCCCAGTGACGCTATAGCTCTGACTTGACGTTCAGGAACATGCCGAACGGTTGACGACGAAGGACATGCCGCGAACCTACTCCACTTGCCACCATCATCGTTGCCGCACGAGGCACAACACCAACCACTCGCATTACCGGCTGGGCAGGGGCGGAGCTCCCGGTAGGGCGAGGTCGGGCGCTCGCCCTACCTTGATTTTTGGCGATTCTGTTATACGTATATACAGCCTGGTCGATCGCTAAAAAATAAAACCGCTTAAAAATCACCGTGAAACGTTTTTGGGCTGTAGCAACTAGCAGGTCCGGCACCAAACTGGCTCGATCCAGTCATCCAGTCCTACTTTCGTCCACGCCACGCCATGCTCCTCCCCTGGACACAAACCCTAGTTGCCAGCAGGAGCGGTGCGCGTTCGCGGAGGCCAGTAGGAACGCCGAGCGCGCGTGTGAGGCCGACGATCAGCAGGAGCGCGCGGGGACGTGATCGTGTACTCGCATTTCTGGCGACCAGCAGGAGCGCGCTGCGCGCGTGAGGTCGGCGGCCGGAAGCAGACGATGAACAGGAAGGGACGAAGGGCAGAGGTAATTTGTTTTTGAATTTTAGTGTCATTTTTTCAGATAATTGTTTGACAATCTACAACTACAATGCAGTGATTAGTGCCATTTTTTGTGATGAATAAAGCTTACTGCTTCGATTGTTTTCTTGTTAAACATGACGGAATGGATGATAAATTTGGTTATGAGGTTTTGTCCAAATTGGGGTATGACAATTGAAAAAATGCAGTCGCGGCGTAGTCAATTTTGGTTTTACATTAAAAAAAATGCTTAAGAGTTCGCCCCACCTAAAAAAAGTTTGGTCCTCTGCCACCGCGGCTGGGCACCTGTCAACCGTGATGCCGTGCGCGTCCAGCCCATTGAAACCACCACCATCATCACCTTGACAACAAAGCCGAAGCATTGGACCACAAGCCATGCATCTGTGTGACCAAAACACTTTTTATCTTTTGTTTTTTTTACTTCTGGGACATTTTTTTTAGGGAAAGCCTATCGGCACTTTATTGCAATATAAAAAGGTTTACATCTTTGATTACATGCGATAAAAGGAAATCTGGGGGTTCATCCTCCTATGACAGGAAAATCTGTGTGACCAAAACACTTCTGGGACATTGTTTGTTAGTTTGGAGTGTTTTTTTTAGGACATGTTAGTTTGGACTGAGTTTTTTTTTTTTTGAGAAAAAGAGCTGCTTTATTCATAGCACAATATTACACAGACTCCCTCTGAACAGAAAGAAAATACAACAGAAAAGCACAGCCGGCCACCGACACAACCATCGCCTGAACACGCGCAGACCACGCCGCCATCGCCGGAGCTCACCGAAGCAGGAGAAGACGCCATGCCCACAGGCCGCCCTAGGGGTACAGGAACCCCCGCCATAAAGGTTTTGAAGCCGCATGAGCCACCCGACGCCGGGCGGGATCTCAAATCGATGAACGCATATCGGCGGCGACACCAAGAGCCAACCGCGGCATCAGCATACTCCGAGAGAACGACGCTCTCCGAACGGGACCGGAGAGGAAGAGGGCGACCAGCATCTCTTGAGAGGGAATCAAACCTGCAGCTCAACCAAACACCTCCTACACTCCAGGATCCCACCTCCACGCCACCGATGGAGACCTCGCCGGCGCGACGACAAAGAGGATGGGGAGATAGATACTCACATCGCCAGGACGCCGAAGCCGCCACACCGCCCTGCCTGAGGATCAAAGAACTTGCAGGATCGACAGATCCGCGAGGACCAAAATCACTTCTCCATCCGATGCTGCCACCACCGGAGAAGAAGGCCGAGGCACCCCCGGATCCATGGATCGGCGGGAGCAGAACACCACTCGCACACCGGCAGACGACCAGCCGGGGAAGATAACAACTCGCCCTGTACACGGAGCCACCACACCCAGCGCCGACCGCCAGAACGCTGCAGCACCACCTCCACAGCCTCCACAGCAAGGCCAAGCCGAACCTTACCAAGGCAAAGACAGATCGGGAGGCCAAAAAGCTCCACAGCAAGGCTGCCATCTCCGCCGTCGCAGCCTCGCCCTGAGCACGCCAGCTCGCGGAATCACCGGATCCGCGAGGACGAAGATGCCGCAGAGCCGCCACCCTCCAAGCAAGGCGACGGCCGACCAGCACCCCAGCTCGCCTGCGCGCACGGCAGGCAAGCAGCCCTAACCTCGCCGGTCCCAAGGACCGGCAGGAATCTACCACTGCGAGCTCGCCGACTCCGGCCCGAAGGCCCTCGCCGGACAGGGAGGCCGAGCTCGAGTACACCGCAGCGACGCGACGCCGCCGCCCCCCTCCAAACGGCGCCTCCAGCAAACCTATCCTACCCTATCTACACCACAAACGCACGGATCCGGGGTTCCCCCACCCTCCCGCCGCCGGGGCGGCCGGGGGAGAGGGGGGAACCCGCGGCGGCGCCAGTGGGACGGGCTGGAAAACCTAGTCGCCTCCCTCTCCTTTCTCAAGGTGCTGCTCCTAGAGGACCCTGCCCTCAGTTTGGACTGAGTAAGGTCAATATACTCTACTATTTTCCAACTGGGCTCAATTTTCTGAGGTCCCCGCGAACCATAAGCCCAGCCCACCCATACATTGCCAGCCCACACCGGCCACCACCACACTCCAAGGATGGCTGGACCTCCAGTCTCCCGAATTCCACCACCACCGCTCGCCGCCCCAGGGGAGGCGAGGCCGGCCGCACCCCGACTGCTGGCGGCGGCGCACCCCAGTTCCTTATTTCTCCACTGCCTTCCGTCTGTCCATGGCGGCGGCGACCACAGGTATCAGCAGCACCAGCGAGCCGGCGGGCAACAACAACAGCAACGAGTCGCGCTTCTTCCTGTCCGGCGACATCAGCCTCCCCCTCACCTTCCACGTCCTCCAAGCCCCCATCCCGCCTCCGCGGCTCAAGGTACTCACTCGTTCCCCTCCCATTCCTCTTGCTGGCCACAAAATCGGAGATTTTGATTCTTTCCCACTTGTTACTTTACACTTTGGTAATTTGCCACAGGTTACTTTGCATTTGATATTTTGCCACATCTTACTTTGGACTTTGATTTTTTTTGCCCATGTCAAGTGGTCCCACGTAAAATCTCCAGAATGCCCACAAGATTGACCGGGGACACGGGGGAGGAGCTCGTTACCTCGTTCCCCGTCCCCTCTGCCGACCAAGAGCCATGCCGGCGGCGGTCACCTGCTCTGTCGAGTGCCGCCCCGACCACCCCGGCCGCCGCCGGCAAGTTGTGGGCAGACCGGTGCCGGAGCCCACCCTCCCGGCCTCTGCGGCGGTCTCCTTCGCGGGGGTGCCGCGCTGCTCGGCTACCTCGGTTATTGTGGAAGCTTGCGGCCGACGAGGCGGCGCTGCGCGCGATGGCTGCAGCGACCGGGCTCGACCTGCAGCCGAGCGACCGTGTCCGGCAAGGCGGCGTTGCGCGCTCAAACTGCTCTGGTAGGCGGAGATGGGCGGGCACGGCGAGCTGAACATCTTGTCGTAGAAGCTCGGCAACGGCGACCGGGAGATAGCTGCCCTTCTCCCAGTCCCTTTCTCCGAGGCAGGAACTCTCCCGACTGTAACTTGCTGGCGGCGTCCTCGGCTACTTGCACTGCAGCACGGACGAGCGGCGGCTCCAACGACCTACACGGCAGCGCGGGCGAGCTGCAGCTAGCGGCGGCGCTGATGAGCAGAGCAGTAACGTGGTCAGCGAGCAGGGTGCGCAACCATGCGAGGCAGGCGGTACAAGCCGTGGCGTCCGGCGCAAAGCAGCAGCAGGTAGCGAGTGACGCACAACCAGAGTTCTTCAGCCGTGGGGATTTTGTTTTTGTTTCTGAGAATCAGCCCGTGGGGATTGAATCAGGCGATAAGACATGTTCATCTAGAGTTCTTCAATTCGTGACAAGACTAGTTCTTCAAATCAGGTTGTGGTGCTCTGGATCGAGGCATCGCCAAGTTGTGGAATTTCGAGTGACGGGCTCATTCTTTAGTCAAACATGCACAAAAGGGCAATATGGTCATTGGTTTTGGGCATATATCAAACATATTTCATCAAATACATTTGAAAGGATTGTTTTTTAGGCAAAAAGGGCAAAAAATCAAAGTCCAAAGTAAACTGTGGCAAATTCTCAAATGCAAAGTAACCAGTGGCAAATTCTCAAAGTGCAAAGTAATGATTGACAAACAATCAAATTCCCCCCCAAAATCGGGGATTTCCCTTGCACTTTTTTACATCAGGAAAACCTCTTGGAGAACCTCGTTAACATGTGGATTGGCCGAACCGCCCTTCAGAGCTGTGAAGAAAAGTTAGGAGAAGTTGTGTGACAGGCTGGAAAATTTGTTCCATGGGCTAGTCGTTGAACCCTGCAGCTTCGAACCCAGAGTTGCCTTCCAGGTCAACACTGATTCTCCATCATCGTGTGTGTGTATGTTTGTGTATTCTTTCATTCTCCATGTTACGAATTTCCTGTAATCTGTTCTGGAAAATCATATCTCATGCTGCAAATGTAGTGGTTGGTTGCCATCTGGGAGGAAGGAATGCTATATTGGGCGCATTGTTGATGGAATACACCATCGTAGTTTGTATCTTTCTGGGTGGAAGCATGCCTTTTCATATTCAAACCGGTGTTCAATCAATCCAATTTAAATAAGGGATAAGTATATTTTTCGTCCCTCAACTCTTTCGAAAGTATAGAAATAGTCCCTCAACTTCAAAACCAGCAAAACCTAGTCCCTCAACTTCTCAAACCGGATAAGTTTAGTCCCTTGTACTACTTCGAGTGGTTTCAGATACAGTTTTGACCAAAACTTGACATGTCATCCGGGTTTGACCGCCATGTCACCATCCAAGTCACAAAAGTGACTCCTAATCCCACCTCACTTCCTCTCTCCCGCACTCTCTCGTTCCCCCTTCTCACAGCAATCGTAGAGAGAAGAGCACAGAGAGTACCCAACACACCATACACTCAGGCATTTACACAAACACCTGTCGGGCACATCAAGGAAAGTGGCGTCGACAACTCTTCCGAGTTCCAGCTTGTAGCTCGCCAGAGAGCAGAGAAGCAGCACTTCAGCCTCACGATTCCATAACCGCCATCCTCGTTCGTGCAGCCGACGCCCCAGGCATGCACATGGCGGCCGTACGCACGAACACAACAAGCACGTCGGCAATACATCTAGCTAGGTGCACAAACAAGAAAGCATGTTGCCAGCCTAGCTAGTCAGCCACACGCAAATGCTGGGCGCCTCGGCCAACCTCAGCAAGCCGGTTCCCTGGCCCGAGCGAGCGCGCATGCAGCACCAGGCTGGCAACGCCGCCGTGCGCTTTGGCCTGCCCCATCGCCGCACCATGGCTGGCGACCCCGCCCCGCGCCCTGGAGGCGGTCACAGCGCCATGCAACACTGGCCCGACGCAGCTCACGCTGGGCGCCATGGTGGGCTCTCGCTCAGTCAATGATTTGTGGCACCGTCATCACGCATGATTTGTGCGGCCGCACCAGGTCACGCCGGGCACCCTAGGTTTGAGCCGTTTGACCACCGGCGTGTATGATTTGACCCGCCGCTCCAGGTCAGGGGAAGGCAGCCGTTGGGTAGGGCGAGGACGCACCGGTCGGCGTCGACATAGCTAGACAAGATATTTCACGCACACCCTTGCATTCATTCCTCGGGGGGTATTTATACAGTTACATGAGGAGAGAGAGATACAAGGGAGTGGAGAGTTTGTTAGCTACAACGATCAGTCAATCCTGGAGATCGTGGAGGCGCACGATATGCATGCGCTGTTGAGGGCGCCTGAGGATCCGGTCGTGGCTGGTTCAGCCACCTGGGCACGTACGTGACGACGCGTTCCAACCCCCCCCCCCCCCCCCCCCCCCCCCCGCAGCCAAAACGCGGGGTTCCCGGACGTTGAGGCTGGAGCGGAACTCGCCAAAGATGGACGTCGGGAGCCCTTTGGTGAAGATGTCGGCGAACTGTGAGCTGGTGGGAACATGCTGGACACGGACTTCGCCGAGAGCAACACGCTCCCGAACGAAGTGAAGATCGATCTCCACGTGCTTCGTCCGCTGATGTTGGACCGGATTGCTCGACATGTACATGGCGCTCACGTTGTCGCAGTAAACCACCGTGGCACGCGCCGGCGGCCGGTGAAGTTCGCCAAGGAGTTGGCGCAGCCAGGCGGACTCAGCGACGGCATTGGCGACCGCCCGGTACTCGGCCTCGGCGCTCGATCGGGACACGGTGTTCTGCCGCTTCGAGGACCATGTGAGAAGGTTAGGCCCAAGGAAGACGCAGTGCCCGGATGTAGACCTGCGGGTATCCGGGCAGCCCGCCCAATCAGCGTCTGAGTAGGCAACCAAGTCGTGCACGGAGGAGTGGTGGATCTGTAGGCCAAGGTGCGTGGTGCCTCGCAGGTAACGCAAGATGCGTTTGACAAGCTGATAGTGACAGTCCCGCGGGGCGTGCATGAACAAGCAACACTGCTGCACGGCGTAGGAGAGATCCGGCCGTGTCAGAGTGAGGTACTGGAGCGCGCCCGCAAGACTGCGATAGAGCGAGGGGTCGCGAAAGAGCGGTCCGTTGTCGGCGGAGAGCTTCGCGAGCGTGTCGACGGGCGTGGCGAGCGGCTTGCAGTTGAGCATGCCGGCACGGTCGAGAATCTCAAGAGCATATTGCTCCTGTGAGAGGAAGAGCCCGGCGGGGGTGGTGATGACGTTGATGCCGAGGAAGTGATGAAGAGCACCGAGATCTGTCATCGAGAACTCAGCGTGGAGTGCCCGTATCACACCGCGAAGACAGGCATCAGAGCTGGCGGTGAGGATGATGTCGTCGACGTAGAGGAGCAGGTACGCCATGTCATGTCCACGGTGGAGGATGAACAGCGAGGAGTCCGAACGGGAGGCGACGAACCCAAGGGTGCGCAAGTACGCGGTGAACCGCGAGAACCACGCGCGGGGTGCCTGCTTGAGACCGTAGAGGGAGCGGTTGAGGCGGCAAACGTGAGCAGGCTTGTTGGCGTCGACGAACCCAGAGGGCTGGTGGCTGTAGACGGTCTCGACAAGGTGGCCGTGGAGGAAGGCGTTCTTCACGTCAAGTTGGTGAATGGGCCAAGACTTGCCAGCGGCGATGCTCAGGACGGTCCGGATCGTAGCCGGTTTGACCACGGGACTAAACGTCTCGCCGTAGTCAACACCGGCCTGCTGAGTGAAGCCACGGAGGACCCAGCGAGCCTTGTACCGGGCGAGCGAGCCGTCAGCGTTGAACTTGTGACGGAAAATCCACTTCCCCGTGACGACGTTAGCACCTGCAGGACGAGACACCAAACACCAAGTATCATTCCGCATCAGTGCATCGTACTCCTCGAGCATCGCGTTGTGCCGGTTCGGATCTTTGAGGGCGGCGCGGTAAGAGGAGGGAATTGGGCTGATGGTGGTGCTGTCGACGTGGAGGGAAAGGTGTTGTTTAGGCTGACAGAAACCGGACTTGCCGCGCGTGCGCATGGAATGGGCATTGGTGGTTGGAGCGATGGCGACGGCGCGCGCTGGGAGAGGAGGCACCAGAGGAGACGGGGTACGTCCGCGCGTGGGCGAGGGCAACGGCTGCATGGCGATGCATGGGGAGGGCGAGGCGCGATTGGTGGCTGGGCTGGCGCTGCATGCAGTGGATGGAGGAGTGGGGCCAGGGGAATGGGGTGGTGTGCGGTTTGCTGTTGGAGCGGGCCCGGGCGCTGCATGCGGGGTGCGGGGCGATCCAACCAGGCGGGCGGTGCGTACGCTGCATGGAGTGGCCGGGCGCGGCGTAGAGCACGGAGAGGATAGGGTGGGGCCACCTGGGGCGGCAGCGGTGCCCGATCCGAGGCGGGAGGATCCCGCGTGGATCGTGGACGAGGTAGGTGGGGTGCGGGGTGCGGGAAGGAGAGATCGCCCCGGAGTTTTTGCGGTCGATGGATGGCGTGCGATGGAGGTAACGGTGGCAGAAACGTAGGGGAACTGGGTTTCGTCGAAGGTGACGTGACGGGAAATGAGAACACGACGAGTTTGGAGGTCCAGGCACCGGTACCCCTTGTGCTCGAGGGCATAGCCTAGGAAGACACAGCGGGTTGATCGGGGGGCAAGTTTGTGGGGGGTCGTAGCGTAGAGGTTGGGGAAGCATAGACACCCAAAGATTTTGAGGTGATCATACGTGGGGTGGTGGCCTAGGAGACGGAAGTGGGGGGTCTGGTTGTGGATTGAGGAGGAGGGACGCCGGTTGAGAACATGGGTGGCGACGTGGAGAGCCTCGACCCAGAACTCCGGAGGCATGTGAGCGTGGAGCAGCATGGGACGGATGATATCGTTGGTTGTGCGAAGAAGCCGCTCAGCCTTGCCGTTTTGCGGCGAGGTATGGGGGCAGGAGAGGCGGAAAGAGACGCCGAGGCGGGAGAAGAGGTCGCGAAGGGGTGTGGTGAGGAACTCCGCACCGTTGTCGCACTGCATGCACTGAACTTGGACGTGGAACTGCGTGAGGACGTAGCTAAAGAAGCGCTGAACGGTGGTGGCGGTGTCAGACTTGTGGCGCAAGGGAAAGGTCCACGAATAGTGCGAGAAGTTGTCAAGTATCGCGAGATAATATTGGAAACCAGAAAAACTGCTCACAGGGGATGTCCATAAATCGCAATGTAATAATTGAAAGGGTGCTGTCGTACAATTTTTGGAGGAAGAAAAAGGCAGACGAGGCTGCTTCCCTAATTGACAAGCTGAACATAAGGGGCTAGGTTGAGGCTTGTCATTATTACATGAGGAAGGAAAATGCGGAGCTAAAAGGGAAACGGATTTGGCACTGGGGTGGCCTAGTCGTAGATGCCACAAGTTGTCGACGACGGAGAGGGCTTGCGGCACGCCGGTGTTGCTGAAGAAGGGGTACAAGTCGCCGTGGCTATTGGACCTCATCAGGATGCGCCGGGTCACTAGGTCCTTCACAATGAAACCGAAAGGGTCAAACTCGATGGTACATAAATTATCGATAGTAAAACGGCGGACAGAAATCAAGTTGCGAATAACAGTGGGGGAGATGAGAATGTCGTGAAGGTTGAAGGAAGCGAGTTTGGTAGAGCCGACAGCGGTAATGGGCATGCTTGAACCGTCACCAACAGTGATGCCCTGGGAGTGATGCAATGAAGGAGAACGAGAGGAGGTGAGGGTGCTCTGTAGGAGATATGCCCTAGAGGCAATAATAAATGTTATTGATTATCTCCCTGTTCATAATTAGGTTTATGTTCCATGCTATAACTGCAATGATTCTCGAGTCTGCAAATAAAACGAGGCTTGGAGGGAAACTCATGTGGACGTGTGGGATAATAAACGGTAAAAAGTATTCCTAGTCAAGCCTCTATGAATGGCTCAAGTATTTCATGATGATCCTGTTTTCCTGATCATGGGCATGACTATGCCGGCAATTTTGAGGGCACAATTGTTGGTAGAACACTTGTGTTGAATCGACCCGAATTGATGTTATGCTATGAGATACATTCGTCATTAGCTAATGGTTTATAACACAGAGATAGTTAATGTTTGCATAATTCCTTAGACCATGAGAGTGTCGAGTTTCTTCATGCTTGCTTCATGAACTTTGGGGTTTGTTAAACGTCATCCGTAAATGGGTGGCTATTACGGCAGCTTACGGGTTCATGGAAAAGTATGTCAAGGGACTTGATAGCTCAAGATTGGGATTTGCTCCTCCGACGATGGAGAGATATCTCTGGGCCCTCTCGGTGTTACGGTATCCATCATCGTCTGGCCAGACACAGGGTGATTTGATCACAGGGATGCCGGAACACGGGAACGAGAAAAGAGAACAATACCGGCAACGAGGTAACTGGCATTGTGGACAAGTGTTGATCCACGAGGATGCCAACATGTCTCACCTCGGGTATTTGTAACATATCGCGAAGCAACAGGAATAGCTCACGGCAACTGGAGGTTCACTCGAATATTCATTCGTGTGGGTATAGGGATCAATATGGGTGTCCACGGCTCCGATGTTGATCATTGATCGGAAGGGGTTCCGGGTCATGTCTATGGTTCACCGAACCTATAGGGTCACACGCTTAAGGGTCATCTATCTGTTGAATACTAGACAGGGAGTCTGAGAGAAAAACACCGGAAAAAGTTTCGGACAGCGGAAAAGTTCCGCAGAGAGGTCACCGGATGAGTTCCGGTGAAACTGAAAAGTTGTTTCAGGGGATACCAAAAAGTCAAATTGGTTTTGGCACATGCCTGATAATTCTTGGAGGATGCCAGAATCGTTCTGGAAACTTTTTGGAATTTTCCGGGATGAAAACCGGAAATGTTCCGGAGCTGCCAAAACCGCTTCAGATGCTTTTCGCAGATGAAAATCACTAAACCGGAATTGTTCCGGCTCGCGTTGAAAATTATTTTGGTGGGTACTAGAATTGTTCTAAGCCCACATGAATATTTTCAGTTCGATCAGACGCTGAAAAATGTCGTCGTGAATAGTGAAAGCACTTTTTGGATATTTTTGGAAAAGTGCCTTTTGGGATATTTTCCCAAAAGGTTTCTAGAAGGCTTGGGGGCTAAGAAACCCCCTTGGGGGGCCCCCCAAGAGATGGTGGCCGGCCACACTTGGGGCTCCTCCTTGGAGCCCCTCTTGTTCCTTGGTTTCACCATTATACCCTTGTGGAAGGGCTTCATCCATGTGGGTTTTGGGTTTTATTGTAAAACCGCCCTACCCCTTGGTTTTCCTATAAATAGGAGGTGAGTGGGCTGCCATCTTACACACTCTTGCTCTCATACACAAAGCCATGCATGATCTGGCATTCTTCTCTCCCTCCCAGCGAAATAGTTTCGTAGAGCCGAAAGGCTGTCTGGGTTCCGGCAGGAACTAGTTCTGGACGGCGAAGCCCTGCCGGATAGATGACACCGTATGTGTGCAACTCTGTAGAGAGATCGTATTTTCGGTCTTAGTTCGAGAGTGCCTCCCGAAGGGCTGTCCGTGTGACCGTCCGAGTTTTGGAGGTCCTCCCGAAGGGCTGTCCGAGTGACAGTCCGAGTTTCGGAGGTCCTCCCGAAGGGCTGTCCGCGACACCGTCCGGGGGACTGTGCGACCGCCTCCCGGAGGGCTGTCCGCGGGGCAGATGAGGGTATGCATCCTCGCAGTTGGGAGGTTGTAAAATCCTAGCTGCGGGGATCTGCACCGCCGTTCGTCATCGACTCTACTTCCGCTGCGCTACGAGTCGGTAACGAAAATGATCAAACCTTGTATGCAGTCTCCATAGTGGTCCTGGGCTGGTGCGTAGGTCGGAAATTTTTTGTTTTCTGCTGCGTTACCCTACAGTGGTATCAGAGCCGTGCTATGCGTAGATGCAGGTTGCGATCTAGAATACATAGAGATGTATGGGTGTTGCACAATATAATTAGGTAGTAGATGAGATCTATTGCTGAAAATTATTTGTGCGGGTAGCAGATGAAGTCTGTTACCCGATGTTCTTGTTGCTTCCCTAGAATTTGCATATTTCTGATCTTGATAACAGTATGGTGGAGTTTCAATGTTCTGGCAATCCGCGATCCTGATTGATCAACGAAGTGCTAACAGTTCATTGAATTCCACCGTAGTTAAAAAGAAAGATGAAATTTCGCAGACGAAAGGGCAATGCAGATATGATCTGCACGGGGGTCACGCGTATGACGAAGTTTAGTATGGGGCTCGAGATTTTATTATCTCGTATTTCATACACCCTGGAATGTTAATCTAGCGACTTGGATTATCATGCTTGATGATGGACGTTGGTAGCTTCGGTTTGTTTCGAAACCTTAGAAGCCACGTAAAATAAAATTTTGCATGAACCGATTAGAGGCGTCTAACTTGGTTTTGCAGGATGGTTTGCATGTGCATATGATGTGGTATAGCAGTACTCATATTAATTTGATCATGTATGAGATGACTATATGATGTAATTAACATGACCTGCGTGTCATGATTCGGCATGATGGCTGGAGCCATATGATTGCACTTTAATGACCTGCGTGTCAACCTTATGTAATGCACTTATTTTATTAGCTATAGAGATAGCAATATTATCTAGTGCATCGACAAGGTGGTGGCAATCTTCGCGAAGGTGAACACCGACGCGAATGCCGAAGACGAAGAAATGAGAATTCTCCGTCAGAAAGGGCTATACCATATCATGCTATTATGAATTGCTTGAGATGTTTATCCCTTATGATGCACCCTTCTTGATTGCGCGGTAGTCGCTTTTATTAGGGTGATCTCTCACAAAAATATCAAGTAGTTAGTGTTCTCCCAAGTGTAGTACCGTCACGGCACCTAACTTTTCGGGGTATCACATGGATACATGGGTACGAACGATTAGGGATGTGTGAGGCGGGTGAGTTGAGACCTCGCAGCGAGATCACTTGGTTGTCTTGACGTTCAGGCATGAAAGTCATGAGCTCGGAACACACGCATCGAAAGATGAACAAGAGTCACATGGATATGTGATCGGCAAGTTGGCCTACCGATTGCAATTCTCGTCACTTGAGATGGATACATCCTTGGCGTTGAATTGTAATTTGGATCTTGTATCACTCAAAATCAATTATGAGAGATATTGATTTGAGTGGGAGCGCACTGGAGAATTAACTTGTTTAATTCTCAGTGCAATTAATTTTGAACACTGTCTAAGTGTGATTTGCATAATAAGTAGAATAATGGCTCGCGTTTCCACCTTCCCTATTAAAATTGAATAGCTGTTAAATATCTGGTTAAAACTTTACGGTTGGTAACGTAATGTGAGGATTGTCCTCAAGAGTGCCGAGAAGGACTTTGTCCTATCGCATGCTTTTGGTATTCTCCCGCTAATGCTATGGATCATGTGACTCTCGTCCTTCGATCCAAAAGCTAGAATTCATTTTCAGTCAAATACAATATGTTTGCTTCCATGAGACCCGAACTTCGAAAGTTTGGATAGTTATGTGACATTCATGGAATCTGAAAATTATTTTCAGAGATAGACAAAGGCTAAAAGATATGAGATATCCAAAGCAATGTTTGTTTGCAAACTATTAGTAAAGGAGTTTACTATGCATAAGACTGATAAGAGAGGGATCCAGGAGAACGCCTGTCATATGATGAAAGGTGAATAAAACAACAACTTAAAGAGAAAGGAAGTGTCCGAAGGGTGTTAGTAAGACTTTCACGCCTAGGAAGTCCGGGGCTAACGCCACTCTTAAGTTGGGTGCTTCTTCTGAGAGTAGGAGAAATACTGAAAGTTAAACTGTTAGAAGTATAAAGGCAAAAGGAAAGAAGACTGGAATATCCAGCTCATGTATGAATGTCATACAAGTTTTTGATGTATAAAAGGCTGGTCAAAGATATAGTTCTTGAAAATTATGGTTAAACATGTTAATCACTAATTCTTGGGTATTGTGAGTTAATCACAAAGATACCCGCTCGATTGCATTCTGTTGCAACTCGATGTAAGAACTACTATGGCCTGAAAGACTAGCCAAGAATGAGGTTTAGATACACACAGGGAACATAGTAAATGTTACTATACCTTCCATTAGTGTATTCCCTATGTATTTACTTTCATAATTCATTTTAGAGTTTTACACTCTTGCCCATTGCATAAAGTATCTTGCAAGAAGGTTATTCATAAGAGAACTTTTGATGTTCGATGTTATGAATAACATAAGGGCCATACTTTCATTATGAATGAGATGTATGTTATGAATATTGATATTAATACATTACCTCTGTATTTACTTTCATAATTCATTTAGAGTTTCACACACTCTAGCCCTTTGCATAAGGTATTTTGCAAGAAGGTTATTCATAAGAGAACTTTTGATGTTCGGTGTTATGAATAACATGAAGGGCCATGCTTCCATACAGGATGGGATGTATGCTATGAATATTGATGGTAATATGATGCATCCATAACACTGACGCTAAATGTTGCAAGACTAAAAGAATACCACACAAGTGTGGCACTGCATTTGGTCACATTGGAGAAACCCGCATGGAAAATTCCATTATGATGGATTTTGAAGTCGTTTGATTTTGAATCATCTGACACTTGCAAATTTCCTCTGAAAAGTGAAGTGACTGAAATACCGTTCACAGGCCATAAGGAACGAGCAAAGAACATATTGGTAATCATACATTATGATGTGTGTAGTCCAATAAATGTTGTTGCAAGTAGTGGATTTATCTATCTTCAGAAATGACTCAAGTAGATATATGGATATTTACTTGATGAGACGTAAGTCTGGATTTTTTGAAATCATTCGAAAGGTTTTCGATATGAAGAAGAAAATATTGTAACAAGAAAATTATGTTTCTACAATTCGATTGCAGAAAGGAATATTTGAGTTACAAGTTTAGCGAATGTCTGATGAGTTGTGAAAGGGGTTTCATAACTTGCACCTCCCGGAACACCACTACAAGTGGAGAGTCCGTGTAGATGTAATCGAACCATTTATGACATGGTAAGATCAAAGATGACATAAATAAATTTGCCATTATCCCTTTTAAAGTGATGCTTTAGAGACTGCGGCTTTTACACTGAAAAGAGCTCCATCGGGTCTGTTGAAATGACGTCATGGTATGGTACGCCCAACCATGTTATATCTTTTCTTAACATTTGGAATATGGGGCTTGTGTAAAAGGTTACAAACCTATTCCAAATCAGACAAGTGCTACTTTGTAGGTTATCCCAAGTCATTGGGTATTCCCCCACCACTATACCGAGGCAAATAGGTTTGCCACAAAGAACGGTATGCTTTTTGAAGATAATAGTTCTTTCAAAAGGTGAGTGGGAGGACAGTGCAACTCGACGAGATAACCAGTATCTTCGTCATCAGATCGAAGGAAAGAAACCTTGGAAGTGATTCCGGAGTTTCCTACTACGACTGATACGGAAGTCTCTACAATAAAATGTATGGACTTCAGTCAAACTTGCAGCTGAACCCCGTAGGCAAGGCTCGTGCAAACCTCTCAGGTGCGCAAACGAGATATTGTTGTTGGACAACAGTATACCTACGATACACAAGGAAGCGTTGATGGGCCCTGACTCCGGAATTGGCTAAATGCCAATACAATCCGAGATAGTTTCCATATAAATGTTTCAAGATTAAAACCTTGATACACCTTTCGGAAGACTTAGAGTCTAAACGAATATTTATGGAACTAAAAACTGATACGGATAAAAATGTTTTATCCATAAAGCTCGACTTGTTGAAATAACAAGTTCAAGGAGTTGACTGCGATGAGGTTGTTTCACCGTAGCGATGCTTGAAGTCGGTTCGGGTTGAACTAGCAATTAATACATATTTCAATCATGGGATATAAAACATGGATGACAAAGGGACTTCCATCTGATGGAAATGAAACCTAGGACTTATATGTGATACAGTCCAAAGTAATTTGTCGATCCAGAGGATGCTAGTAAGTATGCAAACTTCAGAGTTCCAGCGATGGACAGAAGAGAGCAAAGTGGAGTTGGAATCTTCGTTTTTGATGAAATGGTCAAAAGAGTTTGACTTCATCAAATGGGTATCGAAGATGCTTGTGATTCAAGAAATTAAGTGGGAGCATAATAATATTTCTATAAACCTTGTGTACTTGACACATTGTTAATTGGAAATAAATTTCTTGACACGAATTAGGACTTCATTTGAAAATAGTTTTCCGATGAAGTGCTTAGGTTAAATAGCCTCAATATTAGGCATGATGATCTATGGAGATAGATTTACCTAATGGGGCTAAGCAATGAATACATATTGACAAGATGCTAAAACCTTTTAGCATTTAAAACGCCAAGGAGTGATTCTTGCCGAAGTCACATGGAAAGAGTTTTGCAAAACTCGGTGTCTCAAAACACTGATGAGCAAAATACATGATGGAGATTCCACACACTCTTGTGTTTGGATTAATCATGTATTCCATGGTATGTAAAAGCAACCAGATATGTCCAATACTCCAAAGTTGTTGCGAGTATAGATACCAAAATGATCAAAAGTACTGATCATAGGACAACAGTGAAAGATGTCATTGAGTACTAGAGTAGTAGTAATGACATGTTTTCTCGCAAGCAGAGATTATGAAGTGCTCGCTGTAAGTAATTACATCGATACAGTCTTCATCAATGCTCCATGCGATTTTCGATTTAAATTGAGGGTTTTGTGTAAAACACAATATGGTGGCACGGTAGTTGGAAATTGTTCCAAACAAGATACTGTGGCGAATTCTATAACAAAGGCTAAGTATGTTGACGCTTAAGAAGCGACAAAGAAGTTGTTGAATCATATAGTTCATTCATGAACTTAGTATGGTTCCAAGATGGCTTTGGTCTATGGGACACTATTGCAGATAGTTGCTCCATAGCTCAGTCTGAGGAATCAGGTTTCGACCAATGATTCACACATATGCAAAGCCAAGTCCACACAAAATATGAATTTTGTGAAAGCGTGAAAACGCGAGGATATGCATTGTTACACACGGAGCTGAAGTCGTCAGATCCGTTGGACATCAGGCTATACCACATGCGAAGCATATTTTACACCGGTATGCCATAGGTGTAAAGTGCATTAGCGTTGACTAGATTATTGACTCTAGTGCAAGTGGGAGTCTGTAGGAGATATGCCCTAGATGCAATAATAAATGTTATTGATTATCTCCCTGTTCATAATTAGGTTTATGTTCCATGCTATAACTGCAATGATTCTCGAGTCTGCAAATAAAACGAGGCTTGGAGGGAAACTCATGTGCACGTGTGGGATAATAAACGGTAAAAAGTATTCCTAGTCAAGCCTCTATGACTGGCTCAAGTATTTCATGATGATTCTGTTTTCCTGATCATGGGCATGACTATGCCGGCAATTTTGAGGGCACAATTGTTGGTAGAACACTTGTGTTGAATCGACCCGAATTGATGTTATGCTATGAGATACATTCGTCATTAGTTAATGGTTTATAACACAGAGATAGTTAATGTTTGCATAATTCCTTAGACCATGAGAGTGTCGAGTTTCTTCATGCTTGCTTCATGAACTTTGGGGTTTGTTAAACGTCATCCGTAAATGGGTGGCTATTACGGCGGCTTACGGGTTCATGGAAAAGTATGTCAAGGGACTTGATAGCTCAAGATTGGGATTTGCTCCTCCGACGATGGAGAGATATCTCTGGGCCCTCTCGGTGTTACGGTATCCATCATCGTCTGGCCAGACACAGGGTGATTTGATCACAGGGATGCCGGAACACGGGAACGAGAAAAGAGAACAATACCGGCAACGAGGTAACTGGCATTGTGGACAAGTGTTGATCCACGAGGATGCCAACATGTCTCACCTCGGGTATTTGTAACATATCGCGAAGCAACAGGAATAGCTCACGGCAACTGGAGGTTCACTCGAATATTCATTCGTGTGGGTATAGGGATCAATATGGGTGTCCACGGCTCCGATGTTGATCATTGATCGGAAGGGGTTCCGGGTCATGTCTATGGTTCACCGAACCTATAGGGTCACACGCTTAAGGGTCATCTATCTGTTGAATACTAGACAGGGAGTCTGAGAGAAAAACACCGGAAAAAGTTTCGGACAGCGGAAAAGTTCCGCAGAGAGGTCACCGGATGAGTTCCGGTGAAACTGAAAAGTTGTTTCAGGGGATACCAAAAAGTCAAATTGGTTTTGGCACATGCCTGATAATTCTTGGAGGATGCCAGAATCGTTCTGGAAACTTTTTGGAATTTTCCGGGATGAAAACCGGAAATGTTCCGGAGCTGCCAAAACCGCTTCAGATGCTTTTCGCAGATGAAAATCACTAAACCGGAATTGTTCCGGCTCGCGTTGAAAATTATTTTGGTGGGTACTAGAATTGTTCTAAGCCCACATGAATATTTTCAGTTCGATCAGACGCTGAAAAATGTCGTCGTGAATAGTGAAAGCACTTTTTGGATATTTTTGGAAAAGTGCCTTTTGGGATATTTTCCCAAAAGGTTTCTAGAAGGCTTGGGGGCTAAGAAACCCCCTTGGGGGGCCCCCCAAGAGATGGTGGCCGGCCACACTTGGGGCTCCTCCTTGGAGCCCCTCTTGTTCCTTGGTTTCACCATTATACCCTTGTGGAAGGGCTTCATCCATGTGGGTTTTGGGTTTTATTGTAAAACCGCCCTACCCCTTGGTTTTCCTATAAATAGGAGGTGAGTGGGCTGCCATCTTACACACTCTTGCTCTCATACACAAAGCCATGCATGATCTGGCATTCTTCTCTCCCTCCCAGCGAAATAGTTTCGTAGAGCCGAAAGGCTGTCTGGGTTCCGGCAGGAACTAGTTCTGGACGGCGAAGCCCTGCCGGATAGATGACACCGTATGTGTGCAACTCTGTAGAGAGATCGTATTTTCGGTCTTAGTTCGAGAGTGCCTCCCGAAGGGCTGTCCGTGTGACCGTCCGAGTTTTGGAGGTCCTCCCGAAGGGCTGTCCGAGTGACAGTCCGAGTTTCGGAGGTCCTCCCGAAGGGCTGTCCGCGACACCGTCCGGGGGACTGTGCGACCGCCTCCCGGAGGGCTGTCCGCGGGGCAGATGAGGGTATACATCCTTGCGGTTGGGAGGTTGTAAAATCCTAGCTGCGGGGATCTGCACCGCCGTTCGTCATCGACTCTACTTCCGCTGCGCTACGAGTCGGTAACGAAAATGATCAAACCTTGTATGCAGTCTCCATAGTGGTCCTGGGCTGGTGCGTAGGTCGGAAATTTTTTGTTTTCTGCTGCGTTACCCTACATGCTCGTCTTACCAGCAACGTGGGAAGTGGCTCCGGTGTCCAGGAACCACTTGGACCGGCGGCCGCCTTGCTGCTGCAGGGAGAGGTTGTGGAGGGCGGCGTGCAGCTGCTGGTACTGCTCCCAGGAAGGTCCGCCGGCGACGGGCGGTGCGGCGGCATGGTACGCCTGGTGCTGGGGAGGAGGACGAGGCCCGAGGACGCCCGCCGCGTTCGGGGCGGACCAGGACGCCCGGAGCTGGTGAGACGACGGCGGGAATGGCGTGTCCCACGGGGCGAAGTAGCCCACCCATGGGCGAGCAGCCGCGGGAGGAGGCGGAGCGCCGCGTCCAGTCGAGGAAGAGCCGCCCGAGGAAGAGGACCCGCCGCGGCCGCGCCCGCGGCCACGGGAGCCCTTGTCGCCGGTTGGAGACGAAGCCGGGCCCTTGCCCTTGTCGCCGCGATCGGCGCCGCGGTCCGCGGGGTGGCCGGGGGCGGGTGCATGCCCGATGGTGAGGGCGGTGTGCGGGCTCGAGCCTTGCCCCTCCAGCCGAGCGCGCTCGTTGACGGAGAGCTCCTCCATGAGGAGCCGAGAGCGGGCCTGGATGAAGGAGGGAAACGGGTGCTGCATGGGGAGGAGAGTCGCCATGACGCTGAAGCGGCGACTGAGCCCGCGGATGAGCTGGAGCGTGAGCGCCTGGTCGGAGATGGGCACGTCGAGCTCGCCGAGCTCGTCGGAGAGAGCCTTCAGCCGACGGCTATACTCGGCGACAGACATGTCGCCTTGCACCAGGTTGCGGAATTCGGCCTCGAGGATGATGGCGCGGCCCGGCTGATTGTCCCGGAACAGCATGCGGAGCTGGACCCAGACGGCGTACGCGGTGCTCGTGGGGGACATGACCACGTCCTGGAGGTCCTCGGCGATGACCTCGTACAGCCACAGGACGATCGTAAGATCGTCGTTGCGCCAGACGGCGCTGGCGTGGAGGGGCTCGGCCTCGTCGTCGAGATGGTGCTGCACATTATGCTTACAGCAAATGACATAAAAGAGCTGGCGCCACTTGGAGTAGTTACCGGCGTCGAGGTCGAGCTTGCGGTGAAAATGGTGGGCGATGGAGGAGGGCAACCCGATGGAGGAGGAGGGCCCGGCGTCGCCGTCGTCGATGCGCGGGATCATGGCGCCGAGGGAGGGGTGGGGCACGAGCGTGCTCCCAGCCGTGCGCAGGACGGTGGCCGGCGCCGGCTGAGCCGGGCGTGGAGGGGCATCCGGCCGGGGAGACTGGAGTCCAGCGGTCGGGGAGGAAGACAAGCCTGCAGGTGCGCCGGCGGCAGGTACCTTGCCCCGAGACGCAGGCGAGGGGCGGACCGCGGACGGGGTGAGGAGGGGTTGGCCGTCGGAGCTGGGCGAGTCGAGATCGGCCGAGCGAGAACGGCGCAGCAGGCGGTTCATGGCGGAAGCGAGAGAGAGGATCGGGAAGGCTCTGATACCAAGCTAGACAAGATATTTCACGCACACCCTTGCATTCATTCCTCAGGGGGTATTTATATAGTTACATGAGGAGAGAGAGATACAAGGGAGTGGAGAGTTTGTTAGCTACAATGATCAGTCAATCCTGGAGATCGTGGAGGCGCACGATATGCATGCGCTGTTGAGGGCGCCTGAGGATCCGGTCGTGGCTGGTTCAGCCACCTGGGCACGTACGTGACGGCGCGTTCCAACAGACATCCCATGGGCGTGTTGACCGCTCCCTCGCCTCGTAGGCTTCAGCGAGGTTGAGTTCGAGTGGGAGAGCTTCCTGGCCACGGACCACGGGGGCTTTTCGGCCTGCTGTGGGAGTTCAGAGGGCGGAAGAGAGAGAGAGAGAGAGGAGACAGTAAGAAGATGAAGTTGAGACGGACGATGGTGTGGCAGGTCAACAGTCAAAACCATGCCATGTCAGCCCCAAAACCACCCAAAGCAACTCAAGGGACTAAAAGTATCTGGTTTCAACAATTGAGGGACTCCCCTAAAAAAAAACAATTGAGGGACTAAGTTTTTCTGGTTTTAAAGTTGAGGGATCATTTCTATACTTTCGAAAGAATTGAGGGACGAAAAATATACTTTTCCCTTCTATTTTTCCTTCAGAGGAAATTGAACTTATTTGCACTGAACTTCATTTATGTTCTTCTAATTACTGTTCAGCAATCAAACCGGTTGTTTGTCGTGTTTCATTTTCTAAGGATAATATAGCGCAACTAGGTGTTTGTTATTTCGGACTACTATTCTATTTATTAATACCTTCTGCATCATGTTGTTTGTCAAGCATGTTGGTGCTCTGTCCTGAAAAAATCATCTCTTCATCTTCGCATCATACTGCAAATGTAGTGGTTGGTTTCCATCTAGCAGGGATGCAATATCTTCTAAAGTTGTATTGAGCACGTTGTTGACGAAATATACCACCATAGTTAGTATTTTTGTTTTTGGTGTAAGCATGCCTTTTTTATTCACTCTGTTCAATTAGTCCAGTCTAGTTAATTGTGCGATTAAAAGATGCTTTCACACATTTCAATTGATCTTTGTCTGTGTGTGCCCAAAAGCTGGTCCTAAAGAATCATTTGAATCCAGTGTACTTTCTCCAATGTTTTAAATAGCGGGCTATGGCAAATAGCGGCGGACCTCCAAATCAGCTATAGCGGGCTATAGCAGGCTATAGCGGCGTATTTGTACATGATACCATTTAGCGGCACCCTGCTGAAAAGGCTATAGCAAGGCTATAGCGGGGCTATAGCCGGCTATTTAAAACTATGACTTTCTCAGATAATTTTTATCTTGGTCTAGTTTTTAACTGATCTGGCTGCTTCTTATGTTTAGTATAATGTGCAGGAGGCTAAGCAAGCACTTGAATTGACAAGAAAGTCGGGAACAATTAATGTAGCTGATGCACTAGAGCTTCTCTCGCCAGATTCTGAAAGCGAGGAAGTAAGCTATCTAGCGCCTCTATGCATGCTTCCTTTTTTCTTAGATGTCTATGTGGTAGGAGGTTTTCAGATTTATTGGATTTGTTCGTGCGAAAAAGCGATTTTGTTGGGTTTATAGTATTTTCTGTTTGTCACCCTTCCTTATTTGCACTGAGGAAACTGGAATTTTGCCAATACTCAAGCTTAGCTACAACGATTTGCCAGCACACATGAAGCAGTGCTTTGCTTTCTGTGCCATATTTCCCAAGGATCACAAGATTAATGTGGAGAAGCTTATCCAACTATGGTTCGCAAATGACTTTATACCAGAACAGGAGGAAGATAGTCTTGAAACCATTGGAAAAAATATTTTCAGTGAGCTAGCATCAAGGTCATTCTTTCTGGGCATAGAGGAATTTAAGGGTGACATGCAAAATCAGCAGTATTGTTTCAGAACTACATGCAAAATCCATGATCTTATGCATGATATTGCAATGTCTGTTATGGGAAAGGAATGTGTCGTTGCAATTAAGGAATCAAGTCAAATTGAGTTGCTTTCGGATACTGCTAGGCATTTGTTCTTGTCATGTGAAGAAACAGAAGGTATTTTGAATAATGCTTTGGAGAAAAAATCCCCTGCCATTCAAACACTGATATGCGATATTCGTATTTGAAGCTCATTGCGGCATCTATCAAAATACAACAATTTGCATGCCTTGAAGCTTTGTCTGAGAACAGAATCATTTCTACTCAAGTCAAAGCATCTGCATCACCTAAGGTACCTTGATCTCTCAGAAAGTTCTATCGAAGCACTTCCTGAGGATATAAGTATTCTATATAACCTGCAAGTGTTGGACCTTTCCAACTGCCGTTATCTTGAATGACTTCCAAGGCAAATGAAGTATATGACTTCCCTCTGCCACCTCTACACTCATGGATGTCCGGAGTTGAAGAGCATGCCTCCAGGACTTGAAAATCTCACTAAGCTGCAGACACTCACAGTTTTTGTAGCAGGAGTTCTTGGCCCTGATTGCGCTGATGTTGGAGAGCTGCATGGTTTAAACATTGGTGGTCAGCTAGAGCTACACCGGGTAGAGAATGTTGAAAAAGCAGAAGCAAAAGTGGCAAACCTTGGAAACAAGAAGGATCTCAGCCAACTGACATTAAGATGGACTAAGGTTGGCGACAACAAGGTGCTCGACAATTTCGAACCTCATGGTGGGCTGCAGGTTCTGAAGATATATTCCTATGGAGGAGAGTGCATGGGTATGTTGCAAAACATGGTTGAGATCCATCTTTTTAATTGTAGAAGATTGCGATTTTTGTTCAGATGCAGTTCAATCTTCACTTTTCCAAAACTGAAGGTGCTTATGCTAGAAGATTTGTTCGGTTTTGAGAGATGGTGGGAAATAGATGAGATGCAAGAAGAACAGAGAATATTTCCTGTGCTTGAGAAGTTGTTTATTAGTAATTGTGGAAAGTTGGTAGCATTACCTGAAGCACCGTTGCTCAAGGTTTTTAATTTCGGAAACGAAATAATTTCGGACCTCACCGAAATATGCGAAATTTCGGAAATTTCGCATATTTCGGAAATTATTTCGGATTTTGAGATTTCAAATTTCACTTCATTTTAATGAATTTGAACATAATTTAAATTTATTTTAAAATAAGTTTGAATCTGCATTGAAATTTCGGGGTTAAAAATATTTCGGAGCCCACTGAAATATGCGAAATTTCGGAAATTTCATTGAAATTTCGTTGAAATTTTTAACCGCATTTCCTGCCCTAAACGTGCTCGAAATGAAAGAGTTGGAGAGCTTTCAGAGATGAGATGCAGTCGAAGAGAATCAAGAACAGATAGTATTTCCTCAGCTTGAGAAACTATCGGTTAAGGATTGCCCACAGCTGATAGATTTACCTGAAGCACCATTGCTTCAAGAACCATGTATTGAAGGTGGTTATAGATTGGTACGTTCAGCCTTTCCTGCCCTAAAGGCACTCAAAATGAAATGCTTGGGGAGCTTTCAAAGATGGGATGCAATCGAAGGGACATTGTTTCCTCAGCTTGAGAAACTGTCAGTTCAGAGATGCCCAAAGATAACAGATTTACCTGAAGCACCAAAACTCAGTGTATTAGAAATTGAGGATGGCAAGCAAGAGGTCTTCCATTCCATGGACAAATACTTGTCTTCACTGACCAAACTGACAATGAATCTAGAATACACAGAAACAACATCAGAGGCTGAATGCACTTCAATTGTACCCATGGACAGCAAGGAGAAATGGAACCAAAAATCCCCTCTTACAGTTATGGAGTTAGGGTGCTGCAACTCATTCTTTGGAGAAGGTGCACTAGAGCCGTGGGACTATTTTGTACACCTTGAAAAGTTGGAAATTGATAGATGCGGTGTGCTCGTCCACTGGCCAGAGAATGTGTTCCAAAGCTTGGTATCCTTGAGGACATTAGTGATTACAAACTGCGAAAATCTGTCTGGATATGCACAAGCTCCTCTTGAGCCATTGGCATCTGAAAGGAGTGAACACCCGAGAGGTCTAGAGTCTCTTTGCTTAGGAAACTGCCCAAGTATAGTAGAGATGTTCAACGTCCCGACATCTCTCAAGGAAATGGATATTTCCTTGTGCAGTAAGCTTGACTCCATGTTCGGCAAGCAGCAGGGCATGCCAGAGTTAGTCCAAGGATCTTCTAGCAGTGAGGCAATCATGCCTGCAGCTGTATCAGAGTTGCCATCCTCACCCATGAATCACTTTTGTCCACGCCTACAAAATCTATGGTTATCTCAATGTGATAGTTTATCAGTGGTTCTGCATCTTCCTCCATCCTTGAAGACCATACTTATTTACCACTGCAGTAGTATTCAAGTCCTGACATGTCAGGTGGGTGGGCTCCAGAAACTAGAAGCCACTACCTCCATAAGCAGAAGACCTACCATGCCAGAGCCACCACCAGCAGCAGCGACAGCTGCAAGAGAGCATTTACTTCCTCCCCATCTCGAATCTCTTGTAATACGGGACTGTGCTGGCATGTTGGGTGGGACTCTCCGTCTGCCTGCACCCCTCAAGAGACTGAGCATTATGGGCAACAGCAGGTTGACATCGCTGGAGTGTCTGTCGGGAGAGCATCCCCCATCGCTGGAATATCTTGACCTTCGAAGCTGCAGTACCCTGGCATCCCTGCCGAATGAACCACAAGTATACAGTTCTCTCTGGTTTCTTGTAATTACAGGCAGCATCAAATACAAATATCTAGATGCCCGTTATGAAGGTATGCTTGCAGCACGTCCTTCTATCTTTGCCACATTTAATAAATAGATGCAGTCATCCATTCCATTAAGTCTACCACGCCAGCATGTTTGTACAAGTTTGTTCTCCATTATTTTACTTCCGTACGGTATAATTTTTTTATGTTACATTGGTTTGTACGTGTTTATTCTGACGCCATTTGCGATATGTGCAGTGATGGCACTTAAACCGAAGACATGGAAGGAGATGCCAAGGCTAGTCCGTGATCGGAGGGAGGCCGCTCGAGAAGCCAGCGAGCGCCAGCGATCCGCCATGCAGGAGTAAACAAGTCAGAAACCACGTAGAGAGGGCGTGGATTTTGATTGCTCTGAACAATGTAGAAGATAATGCCGTGATTGTAATCAATCGGCTTTGTTGAGATTTGGCCTCTACCTAGTTCAGATATTTGTAATGCGAATCAAACGGATTTCCCCGGTACAGTAGAAGTTAGGATAATATGCTCACATGTGTGTCTGTGAGCTATCTATGTATCCATCTGTTTTTGCTTTGCTTAGTTAACTGGGAAGACACTGGCCCTTAACTTGTTCAATAAACTTTTTCACCTGTGGCTTTATCTGCTTGGATACTGTGGCAGTGATGATTACTGGGGAGATGGCGGCGGCGTGCCAAATGATCCTTTTCTCAAGGGGAACTAAAGCTGTAGTAACTTGTCTGAGAAACTTTCCAGCACTCTGCAGTTTGGATAGGCCTGATCCCTGATTGTTGCTCTGCTCTATTTTGCTAGGGAATGGCCTATGATTGCTTCTACAACTGAACTGTGCCGCAGTCGCTCTTGGTCGAGAACTGTCAGGGCCTGCGGTGTAGGGCGACTACTGCTTGGCGTCGAGTCGAGCATCTCTGAATCAACATCCTAGGCCGAGACGATCTCATCTTGATCTGGTTTGCTGCTGCCTAGTCAAGCGAGGAAAACAGGAAAGAAACAACGTAGAAAGGGCATGGTAGTTTATGTCATGATTGTTATCTGCTCCGTTAAACTCTGACCTGTATCTAGCTATATATATTTCTAGTTTCAGCCTTTTGCAGGTGGTGCGTTAACTTTCTGGCCCTGACGCAAAGTTTTACAGACATATAGTGAGGTGTGGGATGGATGTCATCATCTCTGGATTACACAGATATATGTAATATAATATACAGTTAAGCAGCAGCTTCATCGTCTGTATGAGAGAGAGTCATTTCTCCTCGTATGTAAGATGGTTAAGCAGCAGCAGCAGGTGTCAGTCAGGCTGTTGGCACCGGTTAACTGCGATGGCCCTGTATATATGTGCAGTTGAGAAACTTATCAAGATCGACAGTTGAATTGCTCTGCTCTGCTGCAAACTGTATGTTTGCCTGTGGAGGAATGAATTTCAGTTTCAGCATCGTTTATTTAGTTTAGAAGACATTTACTGTTCACCTTTGTAACGTGATGTGATTCTTTTTTTACCTGTTTCGATACTTGTACAGATCAAGTAGTACAAGTTAGAGGGAGAAAAAGCTCAGGTCCATGAACCATTTGGTCCTGTCTAGCATCTGTTTGTCTGTACAAATAAGTGATTTGTCCATGGACATTTAAGAGTTGGGATGTGTCCTTGTGTATATATCTAGTTTCAGCGGCATTATTTGGTTGACAAGACATTGATTGGCCTTCAACTTGCTGACCAACTTTGCTGTACCGCGGCAATGCTGGTTACTGGGGAGATAGATGTCGGGGGTTTCTGAGCAGATGGCTGCGGCATGCCGAATCATCCTTTAGCAGGAGGTAATAAAGATTCAACTTTGTTGTCTATGTGATTGCTTCTGCACCGCCGTCACTCTCAGTGGAGAATTGTCGGGGCCTGCAGCGCACTGTGACTGCTTGGCGTCTGAGTCGAGCTGCATCGCTGAATCACATCCCAGGCCAGCCAAGACAATCTCTCTGATCTGATCTGGCTTTGGTCTACTGCTGGCCCTTTGGGTGGATCAGCAGCAGTTTAGTCTTCAGTTTCGCCTGTCTGTTCCTCGATGTAGCCCAGAGACAGGTCTGATATCTGAATAACTTGCTGGCTGCTTACGAGGAAGGACTGAAGATGCGCTACAATGTGCCCCCTCCGTAACTTAATATAAGACTTTTGATGTTGAGTAGTACTATAATGTGCCCCCTCCGTAACTTAATATAAGACTTTTGATTACTTTTGGCACAGCTTCAGTTGATGATTTCATTGGTTTGAATGCTCATCTTCTCAAGGATGAATTTACTCTTGGTGTGTTTCTTACTGGTAAGTTTCTCTTACAGCCTGCCTCAGTTAGCTCTTTGCTTTTATAGACTACTAGTGTTATTAGTAATGCTCTGTTATTGGTAATCCTCTGGTGTGCCGCACTAGCAGCCGGGAGGCATGCATGCTTCGGTGGAATCAATATTGATTAATTGTTAGGTACGAATTCAGTTATTACAATTTTTTAACCTAGAAATATGTATTTTAGACCCTGTTACATGTTGTGCCATGCATGCCTATTTACAGAATGCTTATGCATGCCTGTACATTGGCTAGATTTGCACATGTTTACTGAAGCTGTTAGCATAACCATGACCAGACTAGATTAATATTGCTTTTTAAAAAGTCGAAGTTAATCATCTTATCAATTAGTTTGTCAACATGAAGCCTTGAATTTTTCTCTTGAGTTTTGCTCAGTTGATGTGCTGAATTTTGGAGACTTCTGCATAGGGGCATGATTGTAATCTACCTTCTTTGTTGAACTTTGACCTTTTTATCTTGTTCAGATATACTTGTAATGCCGATGAGTTCATCTCCTTAAACATTTTCACAGGTTTAGTAGAAGAAGCTGGGATACGTGCTGTTATCTGTGAGCTATCTATGTATCTAGTTTTGGCGCCGTTACTTAGTTGACAAAACCTTCAACTTTCGCAAGAGGAACTAATAAAGCATTCTGCACTCTGCAGTTTGGAGGCCTGTTCGAAGGAACATGCTGTGAGTTTTATGGTAGTGTTTTGCTGTGCTGTCATAGATTTGATTTGAATGGTGATCTCTTTCATGCGCCGTTTTCGCAGTGGAACGCTGTTTATTTCAGAGTCTTTGAGCACTCCATATATATTCCTTGCAAAACCATGATGCTTTCTTGCAGGTGCGAGAGGGTCCTCTGAACCTGACGACTTGTTTGTTCATCTCATATATATTTTGAATAGTCCTCTGATCCTATTCAAAACCATATATATTGCGCCCCCAGAACGAACCTATTCCTGAGTATGTATGGCGAGCAATGAATCGAAACTGTAATGCATTCAACAGCTTGCTCATCTCATGTTATTATGCATCTGACTCAAGAGGCTATTTATTGTAAGAGGCCATGGCGAACAATGCGAACGACATCCGTGGATTCATCTCATGAAATTGACGGCAGATTCTGAAGCTCGGCTGTCCACCGAAAGTACACCATTTCGGGCAGAGGGGTCCATGTTGATACAAGGCGCGTCAGTCTGTTTCAGGTGGTCGTTCAGTTTGCATGGTGCAAGATGGTTAAGCAGCAGCAGCAGGCGTGGCGTTCATGTTGAAGGAGGTGTGCTTGTTGAATGCGATGGCCCCATGAGAAACATGTGAAGACAGACAATTGCAGTGCTGTGGTGCTGAAAGCTGTCAGTCTGTCTGTGGAGGAAGTTCAGTTTCGGATTCGACGGCACCAAACCGTTTTATCATTCAGCATTTTCACAGGTTTAGCAGAAGCTGGGATATATAGTCGCAGCTGTGAGCTACCTATCTATGTACGTATCTATTTCTGGTTCAGAAGATATTTGCCTTGAACCTGTTGAAGAAAAAGTTTCCAATTGTGATGATTTTTATATGTTTCATACTGATGGTTTAGTACAAGTTGAGGGTACATATACAGATATACTCACATTTCACATTTGCAAGCTATCTTCTCTGCAGCATCTAGGATTGGTGTCATTATTTGGTTGAGAAGATTGTTTTGAAACTTGTAGGGCTAGCTGTAATTTTATCTGTTTCAATACAATATACTGATGGTACGTCTACAGTGCTGTAAACAGTCGGTGAGTCCTCTGCTTTTTATAAACTTACTGTTATTAGTAACGCCCTTCACCTCCTGCTCTGCTCTCTTGGCATTAGCACCCACCTCTGTACACGCATGTGTAGAAGCGATAGGACTTGTTTCTCTAACGCATTCATGCCTGAGTGAAATCTATATTGGTTAGTTCGTATGTATGTATGTATATGTATATATGGACGTGAAGTTTTTGCACCCGAGTGCTCGGGTGAACAGTAAAATCAATAAAATATTTATAAAAATTCAAACAAATTCTAAACTTTTTTTATGGAGAACTTTGACAAATGTTCTAGGAATTTGCAAAGTTTCATCTTGAAATCAAATTTGTGCAAGTTGTGGTAAAAAAAAAAAAAATCGATACTCTGGAAATGTTACTTTCGAAAGCATTTTGGAGCATTGAATTTGTTTATTTATTGCCACGACTTCCACAAATGTGATTTCGTGATGAAATTTTACAAGCTCTTAGAACATTTATCAAAGTTTTCCGTAAAAAATAGATTTTTTTTAACATTTTTTAATGTTTTTCGAGTTACTGTTCACACCGAGCTCATTTGAGCTCGGGTGTAAAAAGGGATTTTTGGTATGTATACATTTAATTAGTATTATTTTGGTTTTCTTTTAGCCCAAATTATTCATTTTAGATCTTGTTGCATGCTGTGCCATATGTATGCAGGAAGTGGAAGTGTCAGGCACCAGTTAGAAGTGGCGTGCAGACTAACTTAAACTGGGACTGAACATTCAGCATTGCAGTGGGTTAACATCACTAATCTTATAGTAGCTGTTAAAATTGGGAGTGAACATTCAGCACTGCAGTGGGTTATTGGTACCCCTTTGGCATCTGCGCGCTATCTTGTATGCATCTAGTATTGGTGTTGTTACTTGGTTGAGAAGACGTTTTTTGAAACTTTTACACCTATGATTTTATCTGTTTCAATACTGATGATAGCACGCTTGCACGCAGTGTTGGTTACTGGTGAGATGTTGGCGGCATGTCAACTCATGCTTCCGCAAGAATGTTGTTGACAAACTGTCGCGCTGGCGCTCTCTGTAGTTTCGAGCCCTGGGGAAGGATGTTTGTGAGTTTCTTGGATAATGAGTGGGATGACCCCTCACCGTCAAAAAGTAGGATGATCCCTGATGGCTGCTTTGCTATGCTAGAGTGGTTTAGCATCCACCTTTGTAAGCTATGGGACTTGTCTGTACACGCATGCTTTGTTTGGGTGGAATTAATATTGGTTGATTAGATCACCATTTGGTGATCTAATTTTTTATATATTAGTTTACAGAGGAAAATCATTTATTTTTCCTTTATACCTGTCAAGCCCTGAGCTATGAACTACCGAATTTGAGCAAGAACATACGATTTCAGAGAGGAATTTAGGATCGGGAAATAGGGTTTCTTTGCTCAAGGAAAGGGGAAAGTAGCTCAGCACGCCACCGGCGGCTAGGGTTTATACCCAATACAATTTTACATAACCCGAATCAATGAGGAAGGGAGGCTTTATAGCCATTACACTCTGGCAAAAGAGAAAGAAAAGCAAAGATCGGCACATGGTTGTACCGGACGTTGAACAGCGACGCTTGAGTGATCCAACACCGTCCGATTGAAGATCAGCGACTCTCAATAGCGCACCATTGGCGAATCGGTATCTTATCGTGAGAGCCATCGGATGTAAGATCAGCGGCTACAATTACTTCTGGCACGCGGAAACAGGGGAGCAGAGTTGAACGGCCTGACAATTCCCCCCGTTTGAGCTCCAGCTTGTCCTCAAGCTTGAAAAGAAGGAAAAACTTTCTGAATGAAGGCCGAATCTTCCCAAGTAGCTGCTTCCACTGGCATATTCACCCATTTAATCAGCCAACGTACTACTGGAATGCTGATGTTGCCATGAGGCCTTGGGATCAACTTTCTTTCCAGCACTGCTTCTGGCTCCATCTTGATAATTCCATCAGGTCCTACAAGTGGCAAATTAGGAGAAGGTACCACAGTTGGCCCAATGTGTTTCTTAAGCTGGCTGACTTGGAAAGTGCTATGCAGTCCACAATTTTCTGGCAACAATAACTTGTAGGCATGATTTCCAATTTTCTGCAATACTCTGAAAGGACCATAGAATTTGGAGTGTAGTTTCAAGTGCCTGTGCAAGCTGAGAGAAGTGTGCCTGTAAGGCTGCAGCTTAATGTATACCATGTCTCCCACCACAAATTCCCTTTCCTTTCTTTTCTTATCTGCATAATGTTTCATCCTTGCCTGAGCCTTAAGCAAGTTTTGCTTGATGACTTCCAGTGCCAAATCTCTGTTCTGCAACATATTATCATTATCTTCACATATGGCATCAGGTAGTGCTGATTCAGCTACCATTGGGGGAGGGAAACCATACAAAGCCTGAAATGGGGTCATTTGCAGTGAAGTATGAAAGGAAGTATTATACCACCACTCTGTAAGAGCCAGCCACCCATGCCATTTTCTGGGTTGTTGGAAACACATACACCTCAAGTAGTTTTCCAAACACTGATTAACCCTCTCAGTTTGGCCATCTGTCTGAGGATGATAGCTAGTGCTCATGTGCAACTTGATCTTCAGAGATTTGAACAATTGCTGCCACAGGTGACTGGTGAAAATTCTGTCTCTGTCAGTAACTATTACCAGGGGCATGCCATTCAATTTGAACACATTATCAGAGAAAGCCCTTGCTACAGTTTGCACAGATATTGGGTGCTTCATGGCAATGAAGTGACCATATTTTGTAAACCTTTCTACCACTACCAGTATTAAATCCTTATGCTCAGAAGTGGGTAAACCTTCCACAAAGTCCATGCTTATGTGTGCCCAAGCAAAATCTGGAACAGGTAATGGCTCCAGAAGGCCAGGATAAGGAGAGTGCTCAACTTTGTTCAACTGACAAACAGGGCAGGTTTTAACAAATTCAGTAACATCCTGTTTCAGACCATGCCAATGGAATACTAACTTCACTCTCTAATAGGTAGCTCTTTCTCACGAATGACCTCCTAGTTCAGAGTTGTGAAATGTTTTCAAGATTTCCTGCCTGAGGGAAGTAGTTGTTCCCACCACAATTTTGTTGTGGAATCTGAGAATGCTATTTTTGAAGGTGTAAGAAGGGCTGCCAGATTGGTCCACAGCACATTCAGCAATCAGTTCTTTGATCTTGTTGTCCTCGTTGTAACTCTTAATCACTTCTTTAACCCAAGTTGGGGTAGCAGCAGTAGCAGTCAGCATAGAAACCATGTGTTTAACTCTGGACAATGCATCAGCAGCCTTATTTTCTTTTCCTTTCTTGTATTCAATTGTAAAGTTGTATCCAAGCAGTTTCAACAACAGCTTGTGTTGAATACCTTCAGTTATCTTCTGTTCTTGAACGTATTTGAGGCTCTCCTGATCTGTTCTGATTATCAAAGCAGTAGCTAAATAGTAATGCCTCCATTTCTTTATAGCTTCAATGATAACCAGTGCCTCTTTGTCATAAGTGGACATGGCAGCTGCTTTGGGCCCAATAGTTTTACTGAAGTATGATATAGGTCTTCCCTCCTGCATGAGCACAGCACCCAAACCATAGCCACTAGCATCTGCCTCAAAGATGAATGGTTTAGTAAAATCAGGAAGGGCCAGGACAGGAGTGTTGGTCAGCTTGTTTTTTATTGCCAGAAAAGCTTTTTCCCGTTCCTCTGTCCAGGAAAATGCATTCTTCTTGAGGCAGTCAAAGAGGGCCCTGCAAATTATGCCATAGCCCTGGATAAACCTTCTGTAATAGCCACTTAATCCTAAAAAGCTTCTTAATTCAGTGACATTAGTAGGGCTTGGCCAGTCCCTAATTGCTTGGATTTTGGAGGGGTCAGTTGATACTGCCTTAGAATTGATCACATGGCCCAAGTATTCTATTTCCTACTGTCCAAAAGAACACTTTTCCAGCTTAGCACACAACTTGTTTTCTGTCAGGATTTCAAATACCTTCTTCAAATGCACTTTCTGATCATCCATAGATTCACTAAAAACCAAGATATCATCAAAGAAAACCACCACAAATTTGAGGAGTCCAAACAGCAAATTCATGAGGGCTTGGAATGTAGGAGGTCCATTTGTTAACCCAAATGACATGACCAAATATTCAAACAATCCCATGTGAGTGGAAAATGCTATTTTGGTGATATCTTCTTCAGCCATTCTGATCTGATGATATCCATTTCTTAGGTCAATTTTAGAAAAGAACTTTGCCCCTTTCAGCTGATCCAACAAGTCCTCAATTACTGGTATGGGATATTTGTTCTTGACAGTAATAGCATTCAGCTTTCTATCCATCTTTCTTTTTCACCAATAACACAGGAGATGAAAATGGGCTTGTGCTTGGTCTGATTACTCCTGCTTTAAGTAATTCCATAATAATTTTCTCCAATATTTCCTTCTGGTGATGAGGCACTCTGTAGGGTCTTTGGTTAACCACCCTTCCTCCTGCTATGAGTGGAATTCTATGATCACAAGGCCTGCTTGGAGGTAGCTCGGTAGGCTCTTGGACCAATTTTCATATTGCTCCAAAATAGGTTGCAGTTCAGATGGAATCTCCTGAGTTGTTGCCATTACTTCAGAGCCACAACAGTGAATAAGAAAAATCCACACACTGCTTGTTCCAGGAGTTTTTCTGTGCTATCAGTAGTTTCCAATACAGGGGTGGGAGGTACTGTCTCATCCACAAAGGTTATGAAGTGTCCAGCACTGGTAGATATTTTCATCTCCATTTTTATAAAATCCATCTGAATTGGGCTATATTTTCTTAGCCAATCAACACCCAATATCATATCATATCCCCTTAATTTCAACACTCTGAAAGTATCAGAAAACTGATGTCCCTGTATTTCATACTGGCAGTTACGAGCAACAAATTCACTCCAGAGTATGCGTCCACTAGCCACCACCACTTTGATTTTGGGAGTAGGACTGGGTGTGACCAACAGTTTACTGACCATTTCAGGAGAAACAAAGGTGGAAGTACTACCACTGTCCACCAATGCAGTAGCAGTAGTGTTGCCCACCTTAACTGTCAGAATGAAAGTGTTCCTAGCTGACCCAATCCCCATAGCAGCATGCATAGACACTTGTAAAATTGTTTCATCTGTGATCTGTTCATTACCTTCCAAGTCTGGATCATCAAAATCAGTGACATAAATAGTTTCAGGTATGTCATTATCCTGGGCTTGCAAAGCCTGAATTTGAGCTTTCTGGTTCATTCTACAGACTTGTCTGTGGCCAGGTACCCAAGGCTCCCTGCATTTATAGCACACCTGATTTTGCTTAGCCTGCTGGATAACACTATTTCTGTTTGGGACTGTATTTGCAACAGGTGCTTTTGGCTGCTCAAAAATCACCTGTCTCTTTGGTTGAGGCACATAAGCTTTTGTTTGAAGTGTTTTAGTTGGTGGCAAAGCTTTTTCCATTCTTCTAGCATACCATACATCATTCTGCATATCTTTGGGCTTAAAACACTCAACATAACTCTTGATATATGGGCTCAGTCCTGACACAAAACTTGTGACATAGTAATCATCAGGAATCCCTGGGTTTTCTCTCCTCATAATGTTCATTAGTTGCTCAAATTGTTCCACATAAGCAGTAAAAGTAGTAGTTTGTTGAGATGCATGGAAGGGGCTAACTATATCACAAACAGATTCTAAGGAAAACCTATCAGACAGATAAGAGCAAAACTTGTGCCAGGGTACATTACTTGGAGCATACCTTGTACCTCTCCACCACTGGATAGCAGGGCCTTTGAGATATGAAATAACCAATTCTGTTCTATGCTCAATAGGTGTTCTGGCAGAAGAAAAGTATTGCTCCAAATTCTGAATCCAGGATTCTGGATCCTGACCTTCAAATTCAGAAATGTATAATTTTGCTGGTTTTACTGTCAAAATGTGTTTCTTCTTCCTTCTACTGGAGTGTTTGGCCTTTTCCTGTAGAAGTGATCTGAGCCTTCTTCTTCAGGGGTTTCTTCCAACTGTACCACATTGTGATGAGCCACTTGTGTTGCTTCTTGGTCTTTGCTTTGACCAAAGTGAGGATGCCTGTAAGGGACTTTGGGAGTGCCATCCAATTTCAGTTATGTGCCTGCCTGATCTGTGGCACCCCGGCTCAGCGAACCGGATTACCAGTGTTTCCAACCCAGAGATCATGTCTTCTGCAAACACACAACAACTTGGAACAGAATAGAACTGAACTTTATTGATAAACTTCGGGTACAAGCTCATATTTTACATCGATAGCGAGGCCAAAGGCACACCTGGTGCTATGACAATATCTACATTATTTATGAAACATAGCGGGCCTCGAAACTACTAGGGAAACTCCATGGCGTAGTGGAACATAGAGGAAACCCCATCCACAGGGACACTGCTGGGACACAGCCTAGTTAGCATAGCACAAACCATCGGGACCTCCGTCCTCGGCTTCTCCTGCATCTGGCATGATATGCCAGGTGAGTACTTTGAATGTACTCACAAGTTCACGACAACCACGTAATGCAACAAACAATAGCATGGCAATCAACATGTTAAATTCTTAAGTGATTCACTTACTGTCATCAGTTATCAACTTACTCTCTTTCGGTTGTCCCACAACCTTCGGAATACTCATAAGCCATCGAGTACTTCCGAACACAAGACGAGTTCTTCCATCATTATTATCACTGTTACGGTTGACCACCTAGTGAGGCCTGGACGGACTGTCCAATACCGTGGACGCGGCTATTCGAATAGATTTTTCACTCTGCAGAGGTTGCGCTCTTTACCCACATCATGAAGCACCTGGCCTCGTGATCCCATTCGGGTGGACCAGCGTTGCTCCAACGAAACCCACCTGACCCGTGACTCTCCCATTGTACCACCGGCATTCATCCTCCCCCGGAGTCCTGCCTTGGGTGGCCCCTGTGTCACCTCGTGACACCTGCCATCGTCGTGGCCAAACTAAACTGTCCCAAACGGGGACGCCGGCACAATACTCAACTGGGCTCATAGGGTTACCGCCGTCTACCTGATCACGGCAGCATGCACGCATAACCCTCCCTGTCTGGAGGTACCGGTGAAAGAGCACGGAGCCAGACCAAGTCAAGGCCGTCCCATACCGGCAAATGTGGTTGCATGGATAAGCCCGGACAGGTGACTCCAGATCAACCGACTAAGTTTCATTAAGCAAGCATGTGGTTTATCACAATAACTTAAAATGGCAGCAACTAAGTATTTAAATTAAATTGCTATGCATTATTATATAGAAAATAAATGAACATGATGCATTGAAATATGCAATGCTATTGAAATGCTTCAAAAGATGGATGTCCTGGCTTGCCTTGCTCTGTTGGGTTGCCCAAGAACTCCTGGTCTTCAAAGTTACCAAAGTTTCCCTCTCAAAATATTTTTAAACAACAATTTAAAATGTCACATAACACTGTTTTGGCTACCAGAAATTCTGTGAGTAAGAGAAAAATACCAATCTTTACCAGAAATTAGAAGAGCTCAAGACAAACCAAGTGCAAAAAGAATCAATCAATTTGGGCTTAGGAATAAAAAGATATGGCCAGTCAAAGGTACTGGTCAAACTGCAAATTTAAATAAAAACAGAAAAACCTGACAGGGGGCCACGTCAAAGGCGTAAAGTGGAGAGGCGTCTCCACTTACCGCTTCGAGCGCGCGCGGCTGAGCCGCTGACGGGTGGGGTCCGCTCGTTTTAAAACAAAGAAGGGAGAGAGGGAACAGAGGGAGGCGGGGCTCCGGCGATCGCCGCCGGCGATCCAGGCGGCGGTGAGGTCGAGAGAGAGAGGGGATGGGACGAGCTCACCGTGGCGAACCCGCACGTACCCGCAGATCAGCAAGAGGTGGCCGGATGGCGTCGTCCCCTTCTTCTCTGGCGGCGGCAGCTTTCGGGACTCGTCGGCGGTGGCGAATCCGGCGAGGATTCGGCTGGGAAAGGGGTCGAGGAGGACCAGGGGACCTCACTGAGCTCGTGGGAGCAGTCGGACGAGGCTGGAATGGGGTGGAAGGTGCTGGTGGCGGAGCTCTTTCTGGCGGCAGAACTCCGGCGAGGGTGCGAGGCCAGAGGGCCTCTCGGCCGTGGCTCAGCGCTCTGGGAGTCGATTTGTGGTGGAGGGAGTGGGATGAGGAGCTCAGAGGGTTGGCCGTGGCTTTATATAGGCCAGAGCGGAGCTCGGGCGAGCTCTCTGGAAACGGCGAGGTGCGGGACATGTCGCCGGCGAGAGGACGCCGTGCTGGCTGGCTGCTTGCGGGCGACGGGACGGGAGAGAGCAGGAGGGAGTAATGGCGCGGTGGGGGCTAGCGGGGGAAGAAGACGAGCGCTAGAGCCACTGTGGCCGCACGGGCGCCACAGTGCCCGAGTGCGTGGCGGCCGTCGGGGAGGATTCCGGCGAGGGGAGGCTTCGGGAGAGGTGTGCGTGGACGGCATCGGCGAAGTCGGCACCAGCGGACACCGTCTGGCCACGCGGGACGACCGGAATGACAGCGGCAAGCTACAGAGCACGCGCACTGACATGCCATCGTCGTGCTCACCACCGTGTCTGGCGCCTCGAGGCTGTGCAGGTCCAGCGCACCATGTCCAGTGCCTTCTCCTTTGATCACTTAGTACCCCTGCATGCTTGGTCTGGCTAGGTTCAATCTGCTGTGAAGTGTAGCTTCAGCTACAGTTTCTGATAGCAATATTGAGAGAGATCTAGAGGAGAGGTGAGCTGGAGATAGGGCCAATGGAGATGTTTGTAGTGGTTTAGGTTGGAAGGACTATAGGCTGACCAAATTTGAAGTTGTTTGGAAAAGTTTTGAATAGGGTTCATGTGTAAACTGCCATACTGGTCCAGAAACTTGATCTGCTCGTGGCACTCATATGGTAGATCTGATGGAGCTGAAATTTGGCATGGTGGATTCATATGAGGTAGAGAAGATGCCATAAAAATTTTATGGCCATTGGATACTTCTAGCTAGCACTTCCTTCACAGTGGTCTCAGAAATGCAGTAACTTGGCAGAGCCTTGTTGCTAAAAAGTTGTACTGGCCAATGTGATATTTTTGGATATTGTGGCTAGATAGGATCCCTAATATCTCAGGGAATTTATTGGGAATTTTCTTAGTTAGGAAAATAGGGGTTGCTTCACAACTGACCAATTCTGACCAGAAAGAAAATAATTATTCTGGCCAAAATTTTGTATTGGACTATGGAATGTTTTGAAGATTATGGGATTATATGATGATAAGAAGGTGTGACAAGAGTTTGGGATTTTATTGATCATCCAACTATAGGTTACTTCACAACCCATAGTGATGACATAATTCCCCAAAGGAATAAAAGAATTACTGGAAAGTATTAGAAAAATGGATTGTGGTCCAGAACGTGTTTGACATGGTGTTGGCAAGATTTAGACAAGGTGATGAGAGCTTTGGGTTACTTAGGAAAAGATTCAAGGATTCATAAGTCCATAGTTGACTGAAAAACCAACCAAAATGCAAATAAAACCAAAAAGATTTCGAAAAGAAAAAGTTGCCAAAACCAGGGTGTCACATGATCTTTCAGAGTTGCTGTCCCAATTGGCAAAGGAGCAGCCTTTTCTGGCATAGTAACTGAAGGAGGTGTAGGAGTCGACAGTTGTTTTGGTCTTCCAGGAGCCACAACAGGAGAGTTCATTTGGTTCCCCTTTTGCTGCACACTACCCTGTCCTGATTCATTGTCGCCCTCTTCTGCTTGATCTGGTTCAGGGTCCACCACTAGGCGCCGGAAATTCTCCTGAATCTTGTCAAAATTCTTATGCATGGTGATGAGATTTTTGTTTACCGTTGCCTGGAAATTTTGGAATTCTTTTCTATCCTCTTCTCGGTCCCGCTACAGTATCTTGATGTCCAACTCAAGGGATTCGAGCTGTAACTCCGCGGTCGACGATGAATCCCGTACCCCTGTCATCTTGCCTGCTTGGCCTCACCTAGCGCCTACCTCAGGGACGGGAGGGAGGGATCAACTATTATTCGCCGCCTGTCTGCCCGCCACCGATGGTACACTGCCAGATCTTAGGAGCTGGAATTTTACGGCCCAAAAAATACTCTCGGGTAACCAGGCTAATCCTCTGACTGTACCCTAGCGATGCCATTTTGGCCGCCGCCAACAGCACACCGCCACCGGACTAGAGCGCAGAGAGGGATTTTACGACCCCTGCCAACCCCGCCACGCCCCAATCCACACCACCGCCAAGGAAAGACTGGCCTCTGATACCAATTGTCAAGCCCTGAGCTATGAACTACCGAATTTGAGCAAGAACATACGATTTCAGAGAGGAATTTAGGATCAGGAAATAGGGTTTCTTTGCTCAAGGAAAGGGGAAAGTAGCTCAGCACACCACCGGCAGCTAGGGTTTATACCTTATACAATTTTACATAACCCGAATCAATGAGGAAGGGAGGCTTTATAGCCATTACACTCTGGCAAAAGAGAAAGAAAAGCAAAGATCAGCACATGGCTGTGCCGGACGTTAAACAGCGACGCTTGAGTGATACAGCACCGTCCGATTGAATTTCAACGACTCTCAGTAGCGCACCGTTGGCGAACCGGTATCTTACCGTGAGAGACATCGGATGTAAGATCAGCGGCTACAATTACTTCTGGCACGCGGAAACAGGGGAGCAGAGTTGAACGGCCTAACAATACCTAGAATAATTTAGATCACTGATGGATGCTCCACTTGGGCAGCTGCTGACGTTGCCAGCCAATGTGTAGATTGCATGTATTGAGTTTTTTTAATAACATAATAGGAGACGGTCCCGGAAGAACCCGAATGCAATTTTTGGTGTAAATATTGCAAATGATCATAGCCGCTGTGAGGGCCCCTAAACAAAACAAAGTTACAACTCAAACCGAGAACTTTTTGAAAAAGAACCCAAACACATAAGTGGTCCTTCTTGGCTATGACCTCGGATCGAAGACACCAACCAATTTGGATGGTGGCCTCGCTGTCGCTTAACCACCAGCTTAACTTCAAGGAAGAAGAGGCATTTCTTGAGCCTAGACTCAAGTGCATCGAGGCAGGGAGGACGTGCGGTAGACGCCGAGAGGCATTGCCGGGTCTCCAAGTGGCCGCCAATTGACCAAAAGAGTCAATGACATAGTGAAGGGCTTCAAGTTCACAACTTTGTAAATGAGTCAAATTCCAGTTCACACATTTTTCATGATAGTCCGTTACTTAGACTAAATCCAGTGTGCTCATCGCATGTTAATAATGACATGATAGATGTTTCCTGAATGACTTCCTCACAGCTATGCCATGCTCACCAAGACTAGAGATGTATGGAAGTCCTATATATACCTTTTGCCCTGGGATATCAATTAAGTGAGTGGAATATTAATACTAATTTGTTTATCTCTTTGTCCAGCTTCAAATAATGTGAAATATTGGAGGAAAACAAAAACATCATGGTAGCATGTACTTGCTGTAAATCTGTAGATACTGAAATAGAGTGTCTAACCGATTGTTCCACTGACAGTTCTCTTACATACTCACTTCGAAAAGCTTTTTTGAATTCCAGATCTCATCAGTAGTGTCCTTGGCTGCTCACTCATAAAGAGCAGATTGTTCCACAGGTTAATTTATGTCCTTTGCTGCCTATACTTACATTTCATTTTCTGCCATCGTATCTAGAGCTTCCACAATAATCTGCAGAACTGGCAACTCGGAAAAAATATTTGGACGACAAAGCATGAGATATGATGATTGAAAGGTGTGGCTGTGGGCATCACATGATGGGCCATCCTCTTATTTGCAAAAACAAGATAGAAAGCATGTGAAATTCAAAAAATTATCGGTAGAACACCACACACTCTGTACATCCAATTGGAAAGAGACCATTCATTTGACATTTGAACAAACCTTATAAGTTTGATAGTAGTTGCTTTAAGAACTGGACTAAATGCGTCCTCATACTTTTATACCATATCTTTGAACAGATCACCCCGAGCGTTGGCGGCATACTCTAAGCTGCCAAACCGGATCTTCTGTCCAGTGGCGAAACTGTCGATCTGGTCGAGATGACCGAACGTATCGGCACGCAGAACGATACTGCCGGACACAAAGAACTGGTCGGAGACGGAGATGTCCCCGGTGTGGATGTCATCGCAGATGACTAAGCGAGCCATCCATCCTTCTGGCGATCCAACAACGGAACTCTCAATGAAAGCACCAATGTCTGTGTCAAAACCTATAGATCTCGGGTAGGGGGTCCCGAGCTGTTGATCTTGGATCAATGGGGAACATGAAACAGGGAGACAATGTTTACCCAACACTACTAGGAGAAACCCTACTAGTAGCGCTTGAAAAACCTATAGCAGTAGCGCTGGGTCCAGCGCTACTGCTAAGGCGCTACAGCTAAGTTATAGCAGTAGCGCTGGTTGGTGTAGCGCTACTGCTAAGTCTGGTTAGCAGTAGCGCTGCACTGATCCGCACTACTGATAATTATCTGTAGCGCTGCCTAAAGACAAGCGCTGCTGCTAATCCAGCGCTGCTGCTATATGTATTCCAGCGCTGCTGCTATAATTCCTGCTTTCACAGATTCATATCCCCTCTACGTATTCGTGATGTATTTATACAGGCTCTATACAGTAGTTTCATCAGGTCACAATAAACATACACTATTATCATCATATCATACACATACAGTAGTCCCCTCATACCATCATCATCATCATTCAACACAAATATCATCACATCTCCAAAATAGCGATACACAAGTCATGTCATGTCTCGAATAAGTGCGACTGCATGGTCATGGCACACACACAAGTTTCATCATCTCTATCTAAACCATGATGTAGAAGAGAAGAGCGATCAGCATCATCAAGACCGCGACTATGTAGTACTTGAGGCACCGGCGGTTCCGCCCCCGCTCTTGCCCGAGCGTCCACCTCAAGTAACTACTTTCCGCTTCGGCTCTGCTGTCGAACCCTCTGTGGCTAGCACCCGGGAACTTGTCCACCTGGGCCTGAGCGTCTAGCCAGTGGTCGTAGACTCCTGGAACCTTCCCAACGAACACGACGTAGCAGCCCTTCGCCATCTCTGATCTATGTACCTGCATCGTGAACAATAATATGCAACATAATGTACTTAAGAACACAAAGAGGCATAATTAGCAAAATACAAGCAACCTATAGTAAACATAAATGACGAAGTTCCTCATACCCAAACTAATTAACTAGAGCGATCTACGCTAGTTCAGGACCACGGTTTAATTACATCACATAAGTTCGTCCGGACGCTAGTGACACATATATTGTCAACGACAATCAGTCCTCGGTCCAATCTTCATAGTCAGGGAGGAAGGACCCGAGCTTCTTGAAAGGCTTCAGGTCCAGACGCTGAGCGATTAGCAGTGCTCGGACATCATCCTGCGTGATTGGCCCATGGTAGAACATCCCTGTTTGTTCGAGGACCTGCTTCATGATCACTTGGGCAAGTTCACACTGCACGTGATAAAACTCAGCTCGGATTCGATGATCCGGTGTCTTTCCTATGCTTGTGGCCCAGTTGACAATCTCGGCATCGTTGGTAGTAGCTGACATGCGAAGGCGTTGATTATCCCTTCTGAACTCGAGCAGGTGATGCATGAGGTAGAATCCATCAGCCTTACTGATTTGCGGTTGCTGGATGCAGCAGAAGTCGGTCTTATGGCTGAAAACCAGCCCGTTCCTCCTGTACTTTTTGTCTTTGATATATCCACCAGACAGGCTGAAGGTTAACAGGGCACTATCGAGAACACTCTTTATGTGCTTGTAATCCTTTTTCTTGATGTTCTTCGATGAGTCCAAGTATATAGCATGAGAGTATTCTGGGTACAGAACGATGAGGATGGCACCCCCCCCCCCCCCCGCTGCGCAAATTAAGTACGCCTCAAATTAGACTCCATGCTTGCAAAGGAATGATTAACACTTACGAAAGGATATGCGCGAATGACTTACGTGGGATGATAAGGCAGGAGAATCGCTTCCTTGTCCTTATTAGCGATCATGAAGCCGCCGATGTACTGGCTCGCATAGTCACGGTGCTCTTTGCAAACATCCAAGAAGCTCTCGTGCATATGGTATGGGTCCGCGATGCAGATATATTTTATGTTCTCGATCCTGATGATGTAGTTGAGATACAACGCATACATGCGGATGAACTGGAAATCCAGCTTGGTCATGTGGAACATGTCGTAGATGTAGTCAAATCGCAGGATGAACTTATTCGCGGGCCATCCCTCGACGTACAACTTCCCACCCGGCACCTGAGCCGCGTAAAGCTGGTATCCTAGTTTTCCCGAGATGAGAAGGCTTTTCTCTCTGGCTAGCACATCATCATGAAGTCTCCTTAGATCATTGTTCAGTATGTCCTCTAGCGCTTTCTGAGGTAGGATCGGGTGGCCGGCGACATGGAAACGCTCCGCACCTATGACAGGTATTCTGTCTACCTCCCGGGGCTTCAGAGGCAGCTGGCTGCTTGAAGCAGCTCTGGCGCCTTTAGCGCCTTTCTTGCCCGGTCTCCTCCTTTGCTTCTGGCGGGTGGCGGTAGTGAGCCCACCATACCTTCCCTAACTGTCACCCCCAGTGTCATCGGGCTAATCAATGGATGGCCCTCGGGTTGTTGCTGGGTAGAGGCGGCATCTGGAGGCGTCTCCTGCGAGGATCGCTTGAAGAGAGACTTTTTGCATTCCGCCTTAGGACGTTCCGGCTCCGGCAAATCAGGCAGCATCAAGTCATCATCTCCACGCTCAAAGCCTGAGTCTTCGTCGTCCTGAGCCATCAATCCTCCATCATCATAGGCGGTATTGAAATACTTGTCTGGGTCATCATCATCCTCCTCCATGTCATCATCAGCATTTGCTTCTTCGACAACGGGGGCGACGTCATCTTGCACTAATGGAGGATCTCCCTCGCGTCATCCGCTATCACCCGCCACGACAGGTGCAGGTAATTTGGTAGGTGGGGTGGTGTTCATACCTTCTTGAGAAGCTGTCGTTGGTGTGATACTGGGCGCCTCGACACGAAGAAGAGTCTTCGGCCAAGGCAAGAACCAGCTCTTGCATGCGCCAATCCGTTGAGGGGTCTCCTCGTCATCGACTGGTACCGGAGGAGTCAAATCCTCGAAGCCCGCTAAGACACTGGCCACGTTAACCTTGAAGACGCCATCGGGCATCTCTCGGTTGTGGAACATGCGGTCCTTCGACTTCACGATCGTTGCCTTTCCCACGGCCACCTTCTGGCCCTTGATGTCGAACAGTAGGGTGCACGGGGTATCGTTGGCCTACGAAGACATGTCTGCGACGTCAAACATCCGAAAGGCAATTGAAACGGAAGACTATATAGACATGCTGGTGAAAAGGGTATGACGCGTAATTACCGTGAGGGCGTCGAGCTCGGCCATAGACGAAGGCCCGCCGAGTTGGCCAGAGACGGAGGACGGGCTGCTATGAACAGGAGCGGGAGCATGTGCGGTGGCGTGAGCAGGTGCTGGTGGTGCGATGTTCACCGAATTGCTCCCGACGTAGCTGGGAAGCGGAAAGTCTGCTGGCCCTTTATCTGGATTTTTCTTCGTCCATTCAAAAAATGCCGGAAGCAAGCTGGAAATGCCGGAAGCAACCGCTGCACTGACCCTTGCATCGACCTTCTGGTCGATGGTCTATTCCAACTCAGCTTTCGACTTATTGAACGCAAGCGCGACCTTCTGGTCGATGGTCTGTTGAGTAAGCAACTTTCTCTTCCTTCTTTCCTCTAGCTCCTCGTGGTAGCACGTCTTCCATGAGGCGCCATCTCCGACGCCGTGCACACGTCCATAGGACGGCGGTGTGGCCTCCGGGACCTTTTTCAGTATGTTCAGGGCCCGGTTGAAATGGGTGTCCCACTTGGGCCTCGCCGGCGATTGTGACGACTCGTCGCTTTCGGCTGCCTTTTGGTGCTGCTCTTTCTGCAAAAGGAACGTGGATGGTTTACTAATAATGTGACAAAACTTGTAGTCGAATTGATTGGAAGCTAATATGATAATGTGGTAATATAACAATTACCAGAAGTCTCATGAACTCCCTCGTGTTCGGGTCCGTGTAAAAGGTCTTCTTGACGCGGTCCCACTTGTACCGGGCCCTGATCCAGTCACGCTCCAGCGGGTCGGTGAACTCCGCCAAGGGGTCTGGGATTCCGTGACTTTCACGTTCGGCGTCCTCCTTGGCCCATACGTGCCTCTTCCCCTCGTAACCACGGCTTCCGAGGCGGTGGGGAGGCGTGTTCCTGGCCTGGAGCGCCTTCATTTTCTCTGACTTTTTCTTGGTTTCATCTTTAGCGCAGGTCTCCTTGAATTTTTCAAAGTCCTCTTCCGTAAGTGACGGATTGTCAGCATGAATCTTGGACCACGGTTCATTCTTATCAATCGCTTTTTTCACCCGAACTTTCCAGGCGGACAAGTCGTTGGTGAACATCACCATCGCCTTGTTGTTTATCTTTGTCATGGCGTCATCGTCCCACGGATCTTTGCTTTCTGTGCGGCTGGGGAACAAGAACCTATTGTGCAACTTCTTTAGGAGCATGTGCTCCATATGTGGTATCTTCTTCAACTTCTCGTCATTGATGTTGGCGGTTTCCCTGAGGATGCATCCTAGTTGATTGCCCCAGCACGAGTGCGCTTCATCCGGCGCCGTTGGCTCTAATTTCTTGGGGTGCATCTCCGTGACCACAATTTGTCCGATGCCGAGCTCGTTTGGTCTTCGTGTCCTCTTCTGCTTCGGTGCTTTACCGGTTACGGCAGCATCGTTGCCGGTCTCGGGGGTGGTGTCGGTGCCTGTGCCAGTGCTGGTGCCAGTGTCGGCGTCGGCGTCGGGGTCGTTGGTACCACTGCCGCCACCATGCACCCCCATCTGGTGTTCGTCCAGGTAATCGAAATAGTGATTTGCTGCCTCGATGGGGTCTTCTTCGAGGCGAGCAGAACCCCCGGCTGAGGTGTGGCTAGACATGTTTCCTATTCAACAATTGTAAATAAAAGATATAATGAAGAGAAAAAAGGGGCCTATATTTGGTCGGAATGTTGATTCATTCCCCTTTCGGCAAATCCCGGGCACTCCATATGTCCTAGTTTCTAGCACAAGTCATGCCGAAAATCACGGAAATTTTCGGCATGACCTTTGCTAAAAAGTGGACATATGGAGCGCCTAAAATTTGCCGGAACGGAAATGAATCAACATTCCGGCAAAACATAGGCCACTCGGATATTCTTCGACATTCAACCAACATTAAAACATTTTATAACAGCAAACAAAGGGAGTAACAAGTAACATGAAGGAAGCATCCCAATCAACCTAGGCAAATTAAATCACACAAGAAGTTGACCTCACCTCACCTCACCTAGGCAAATTAAGGCGGGGCAGAGAGATGGTGCATTGCATTGCATTGCATCTCAAGAAGGGGCAAGAAACAAGAGCTAGTACAATATTATGGTGGGTCTGGGTGGTGTAACTAGGATGGGGGAGGTGGCCTGGCATTGGACTATCTTCTTCTAAGCACTGCTATAATGCTACTGTTTTTTATTAATAGCTATTTTTTTTGCTAATTTACCTAAATTTGCAAAAATTAGCTACTGCCCTAAACTAAATTTGCTACTGCCCTAAACATATTTGCTACTGCCCTAATTAAACTAACTAGGGTTCATCTCCTAGTGTTCATCTAACTAGGGTTCTAATTCCGGCAAAACATAGCGAGAGCAGAGAGCAGAGAGAGGGGGAGGTGGGGGGAGGGGGTACCTGAAGGGCAGAGAGCAGAGAGCAGGGGGAGAGGTGGCCGGAGCGGTGGTGTCCCGGACGAGGAGGCCGGAGCGGTGTCGGCGCGGACGAGGAGGAGGTCGGAGCGATGGGCACGGGCGACGACGGCGGGTAGGGGCCGAGGTGCGACAATGGCGGGCCGGGGCGACGGCGGCGGGCAGGGGCGACGGCGGCGCGCGACAGCAAAGAGGAGGGGGAGAGAGGGAGAGGGGGGGGAATGGGAGTTGGCAAAATTTGAGCCCACGCGGTGCGGTTATCTCAAAATAGCAGTAGCGCTGGATCGTATCCAGCGCTATAGCTATATTAGCTATAGCGCTGGTTAGGGTCCAGCGCTAGTGCTAACTATTTTTTCCTTTTGTTTTCTGTTTTCTTTTCTTTTTCTTTTGTATTACTTTCTTTCTCCCTTTTGTTTTTTTGTATTGCTTTCTCCCTTTTGTATTTCTTTTGTATTGCTTTCTCCCTTTCTGTTTACGACGGCATCTCCCTCCCACACTGCGTGAATATCACCGGAACCATGCATGTGGTGGTAACATATATATCAGTTGACCGATAACGGTTACTTAAGTGCGTACACAAAATAGATACATATATATAAATGATGGTTTCTCAGCTGCGTCGACGACGTTTCACATTGAGCTTCTTCCCTTTCTTGTTCGTTGCCGAATAATTGAGCCCCTCCTTGTGACTTTTTCGGAACCATGGAGTACGATCTTTCTTATGTAATGTAGTATTGATTCTTCTTTTCACGTATGCTTCATCGTCATCGTCATCTTCCCTCATCGGGTTGCCGTATTGGTCGTAGTCTTCCTCGTTGGCGACTCCATCCATTCCGACGATGCTCCTTTTGCCTCTCCTCACGACAACACGGCTGGGATTGGTCGGGTCGGTTATGAAGAAGCATTGTGTCATGTGCTTAGCGTGTACCCATGGCTCAGTTTTGGCGATGACGTTAACGTTCACGGTTGCGCTCTTCGCGTCAGTGGGTGGTATAGACATGGTAGTGAAATACTTGTTTTCTCTTACGACGTCCTTAGCCCATCTGACACGGAACATCGTCGCATCGTGCAATCCAGTACAGTCAAGCTCCCAGATCTCTTCGACCCTTCCGTAGAATCTTTCAGTTGTGCCGTTAGCGTCGGTCACGCATTCAATCGTCACCCCGGAGTTCTAGTAATCACTGTCCATGTCTTTGGCCTCCTTGTAGAACGTGTACCCGTTGATATCGTATGATTGATAGCTCGCGAGTTTGGGCGCGGGGCCATGTGCTAAGGCGTGTATGAGCAATCCGTCCGAACTGTCCTCTTCCGGGGGATTTTCAAGAACTTGCTCTTTGAACCAACGCAAGAAAGTGGCGTTGTGCTCTACAGTAACTTCGTCGGCCGTCTTGAGCATCCCCTTATCACGGTACTTATTTGCGATGGTTTCTTTGTGCCGTGCCACATAATCATCTACCACATCTAGGTGTTGTAGCACTACTAAGTTAGCCCTGTCAAAGTCGTTCCGTCGATCCGAGTAGTCCACGTGCAATTCCCTCCGGCCGTTGTTGTGACCTTCTCCTTCGAGCCTCCCATCGTGCTTGTTGACGGGCAAACCAACAACAGGGTCTCCGACGCCTATATAATTCTCGCAAAAGGAGATGCACTCATGCGTCAGATACCCCTGGACGATGCTTCCATCGGGACGGGTGTCAGGACCGGTTTCTCCATAAAAATATTTATTGAAAAATCGCCCCTTTTTCAGACCAGTGCAGAAAATCCTTCTCACTGATAGACAAATCCTTGATACAGAAATCCAGTAGTACTAAATCCGTAGGCATGGCCCTCCCAGTAAAACGGAAGTGGCGTGTTTCAGAACACCCTCCCTTAAACTGCACCACGGCCTGATGCATGGACACGCTGTCGCTGAGCTTGTGCTGGTAGAGTGTGAACTCCGGACGAGTCGATGGCCCGATTGCGATCTTGGCGATGGTGGAGAGGAGCCTGATGAACCCCTCAGGCACATTGGCGAACACCTGTGACTCACAGTCGCGGCCAGCCATCTACAAAAGTAGACAAAAATTCCAGATAGTCAAATCATAAATTTAAGATGACTAACAGAAAAATTGCTACAATTTGCAAAATGCCAAAATAGCACTAATACGCTAGTAACCGATTAGCGGTCGCACCTAGTGGTTTCCTACAGTCAACCTCGCTCTGATACCAAGGTTGTCAGGACCGGTTTCTCAATAAAAATATTTATTGAAAAATCGCCCCTTTTTTCAGACCAGTGCAGAAAATCCTTCTCACTGATAGACAAATCCTTGATACAGAAATCCAGTAGTACTAAATATTATACAGGGTTGAGCTGAGGTGCTCAACAATTTATTACAGGCACGCCAATATTATACATAGAGGCGGATATGACACAGTGGATATGGTGGCATACTACTAACTCGCAATAAAAGCGGTGGTGGATATGTCACAGTGAAGTGGGTGACATGACTCCAATATCTTACACTCATCAAGCGTCGGAGTGAGGCTCGATGATTTATTTGGGTAGCGGAAGCGTATATAATACACGTGACCAACTCCAGGATCGCAAGGGACTGACTGGGACTCCTCTAGGCGTCAGACTCGCTATCAAACTCTTCATCCATAAGATCGCCTTCGTCAACATCTGGCCAAATCAACAAGCCAGGTGAGTACTTTGAATGTACTCGCAAGACAGTCTGGACATAAGATATAACAAATGCAAACATGATGCGCACGAGCAGAAAAGTAATACACGCAAGGCATTATATCTGCGTAGCAAAAATAAATGAAAGGGAGTCGGGCGGTAATCCTCCCGAAGTCCCAATAAAATAGAAGAAGGCCGATCGGGTGTCTGAAGCGACGCCTCGAAGGGTAAAAATGAATAGCATGCCACAGTCGGGCGTTAGGGCGACACCTCATAAAGGGCTTATGCTGAAAGTAAATAACAGTACATGCCACAGTCGGACGTCTGAGCGACATCACATAAAGGGCTTATATCAAAAGTAAATAACAAGAATGCCACAGTCGGACGTCTGAGCGACATCACATAAAGGGCTTATATCAAAAGTAAAATAACAAGAATGCCACAGTCGGACGTCTGAGCGACATCACATAAAGGGCTTATATCAAAAGTAAATAACAGGAATGCCACAGTCGGACGTCTGAGCGACATCACATAAAGGGCTTATATCAAAAGTAAAATAACAAGAATGCCACAGTCGGACGTCTGAGCGACATCACATAAAGGGCTTATATCAAAAGTAAATAACAGGAATGCCACAGTCGGACGTCTGAGCGACATCACATAAAGGGCTTATATCAAAAGGAAACAACAGGTTAGTCCATCCACAAGAATAAAATTCAGTCAAGTTTACTTTTGTCATTTAACATATTGGTTCTCCAGAGACTGACACTGAGACCGACACTTGACCTGTCAACCAACGTCCTTGACCGTGGACACGGCTACTCGAATAGTTTTGACTCTGCAGAGGTTGTACTCTTTACCCACAGCCAACGGATTTCAGTAGTCACAAAGGACTAGTTCCGTCTACGGTGTTTTAGAAGGAAACACACCAATCCAGTACACACCCATTTCACATCCCGAAGCCAGGTATCACCCTAGGCAACGTTCAAGAAAAACCTTGAGACGGGGAGGCCACTACCTCGAATAGCATGGGATCAAATTTATATTCGCGCGCTCTAAGGGGTGCCCCCCTCTCGGTCCCAACCGGAAACACCCATGCCCCCTGACCGGATGACGGGCTTTAATCCAGGGCCATGGAACCCTCATCCCGGCCCCTCTATTTGGTGTGTACATGGAAAGAGGTTTGCAACTTACTAAACCGTATTCCTTTCTGAAAGCATGTGGCAGCACGAAAAGAAGGTGAACGGGGACAAGACTCGATCTATGTCAACACTGGAGTTAAACAGTTTTGTTAAAGAACTGGAATGCTCCAACAATACCAGCCTACAACCTATCATGTCACCACATGACTAGGTTGTCCAATATTCCATGATCACATCAAGTTTATAGCTCACTTGCAACTTTAACATGCATGAAATATAACATGTATCATATGCTCATATAACATGCCATGAGAACAACCACTTCAAGCAAACATGAAAAACACTCATCATATCAAAGGTTCAAACATGCTTGCCTGGTTCGGAGTAGTCGGAGTCAAGCTCGGCGAAGTTGACGGCACCGTCACCTCCCTCGGTATCTACGTTATACAAAAATATCGAATACTAACGTAAATACCGTGTGTGTATAAAAAGTGTTCCAAATATTTTCCAAATAAATATTATAAAAAACTAGACAGAAAATAGAGGTGACAGAAAAAGAATCAGCTCAAAACCATTTTTAGTTTAAAAGTTATTAGCAATTCAAACCCAGGGACTAGTCTGTAATAAAACAGAAACTGCCCAGGGGGTAGATAGCTAAAACAGAAAACGGTTCGGCCCAGAATACGTCAGCCCGCAAAGAAAACAGACTTTGCCCGAAGGCGCTTCCCAGCAAAACGGTTCGGGGGAAAGAAGAGACACCGACGAGGGGGTTCCACTTGTCGGGTTTGAAAACGGAAACAGAGTTCGCCGGCGCCAGAATCTTGCGGTGTTCGCCGGCGGCGAACCACTGCGTGACAGGGGGAAAGGAGCGTACCGGCGTGCTCAGGGAGGTGGCCCGCATTGATGAGAGGTGGAAGGAGGCGGCGGAGTGCACCACAGTGACGACCTCTTCCTCTCCGGCGGACGGCAGCTTCGGGCGGTGGTGGATCTCACCGGAGGAGGCTGCAAACACCGAATTGATGCATGGGTAAGATGAGGTGGTGGATCAGAAGGCTACTGGCAAGGTTTGGGCGGCGGGGACGCGCTCACCAGGGAGAATCGAACCGGAGCCCGAAGCGGATCGGGGTGACCGGAGTCGGGGAAGAGAGCTTTCCCGAGGCCCTCTGATGGGTGTGGCGCGGCTCTGAGGAGTGGAGGAGAGGTGCTGGGGCGATTGGAGGGCACGGGGCCTCTATTTATAGCCGGATCGAGGAGGTGCCCGGGAACGGGATAACTCCGGCGAGCAATTACGGTGAGGAGGTGATCGGACGGAGGGGCAGGGCGACGAGGCACCTTCAGATTGGTCTGCTGACTCCATTTTTGGCTTGAGGTGGAGCTATCTTGGGCGGCACTCCATAGCTCGACGGAACGGAGCTTGCGGGTGCACCGGCGGCAGAGGGCGCGCTCTGTGCATCCCAGGCCACGGCGACGGTCCTGTGGTGCGCTCCAGAGAAGAGGACGGCCACGCGGAGGCTCGGGGTGGTTTGGGCGGTGCTGAACGGCGTTGCCCCTCGCTGAGCTCTCTGGCGTCCGCTGCGGCCATCGCTGCCATCACTCACGGGGGAGCTGAGCCCTTGCCAGCTCACCGGCGACCAGAGGAAGACGCCAGCCGTCCGTGCAACCCTGGATAAGAAGAAGGAACAGGGGGAGCAAGCCGCCAGGGAAGCTACTGGCAAGATTGTCGCTGCCAACTGACGACCGAAGCACTGACTGAAGAAAAGACACTGAACTTTCTGAACCTGACAGAAACAGTGCTCTCCACCTGCTCGATGGAAGGCTTTAACCCACGTGGAAATTTTTCCTGGGGATGAGACTTGGAGGGGAGGTCTCTTGATGCATCCAGAGACTCCATGAATTTACTCAGAATTTTTGGAGGAAGAAAAAGATAAAATTCATCAAAAATAGCAAACCTGGTCCAAACTTGCAGTGTTCAAATTTTGAAATATTTGAACTATGAACCAGTAGCTCTTGATGGATCTTGGTTGTGGGTACAAAGAACTAGCTAGGTGAATTTTCTTGGGATTAATGCTCAAAGAAATCTGGTACTTCCTTTGTAAATCAAAAGAGTCCAGAAAAATGACAGAAATTGATTTGAGAAAGAATTAATTAGAATAAAAATTAAAAGAAGTTGACACTTGCTGGGATGGATGCTAGACTTGATCCAAAGTAGGAAGGAGGGTTTTTGGAAGAAAAATCTTCAATATAGGTTATGGCAAAGAAGTGACATAGGGTTCCTTTTGAATAGAAAGGATAAATCCCAAATTAAAGAAATTATTTTTAATAAAAGAAAAAGCAGAATAACCCAAGAGTAATTGTGTTGACACAATTACAAGATGAAGAATCCTCAAAACCAGAACCAAATTTGAGAAAAGTCTCAACAGGAATTGTCATCAAAAGTTATTTAGAAGGAGATTCTTTTGAAAAAAATAAAAATTCAAATAACCTCCTCCAAAACCAATCAAATATTTTGTTAAAAACCAAATAAATTTTTTTGGAGTGTTACAATACCTACCCCCTTAGGAAAAATTTCGTCCCCGAGATTTCAGCTGATCCTCAAATAGGTGTGGGTGTTCTGCCCGAAGAAAATCCTCTCTTTCCCATGTTGCCTCATCTTCGGTGTGATTGCTCCACTGAACCTTGAAAAATTTAATTGTCTTTTGTCGGGTCCTTCTTTCCGATTCTTCCAAAATTTTGATTGGACGCTCCCTGTATGTAAGGTCTGGTTGAACATCAATGTCTTCATGAGATACATGCTTCTCTGGGTTGCTCACGCATTTCCTTAACTGTGAGATGTGAAACACGTCATGCACGTCAGACAGTTCTTCAGGGAGGTCTAGCTGGTAGGCCACTGTGCCTCTTCGTGCAATAACACAGAAGGGTCCAATAAATCGTGGTGCCAGCTTTCCCTTGACTTTGAATCTTTGCAGGCCTCTCATTGGGGATACTCGTAGGTATACATATTCACCTGGTTCAAAACTGACTTCACGATGCCTTTGATCATAATAACTCTTTTGTCGGCTCTGGGCTGTCTTGAGTCGTTCCCTGATCAATTTGACTTTTTCCTCAGCTTCCTTGAGCATGTCTGGGCCGAAGATACGGCTGTCTCTAGTCTCTGACCAATTAAGTGGAGTACGGCATCTTCGCCCATACAAGGCTTCAAAAGGTGCCATTTGCAAACTGGCTTGATAACTGTTGTTGTATGCGAACTCGGCGTATGGTAAGCTATCTTCCCAGCTGGTTCCGTAAGTGAGGACACATGCTCTTAGCATGTCTTCTAAAATTTGGTTTACTCGCTCAGTCTGTCCTCCAGTTTGTGGATGATAGGCTGTACTGAATACTAGCTGAGTTCCCAGAGCTTGTTGTAGGTGATCCCAAAATCTGGAGACGAATTGAGTGCCTCTGTCGGAGATTATGGTCTTTGGAACTCCATGTAGACAAATGATACGGGCTAGATAAAGCTTGGCGAGCTTCTGTGTGGTGTGAGTTGTCTTCACTGGAATAAAATGTGCCACTTTGGTTAATCTATCGGTGATGACCCATATGGCATCATTTCCATGTTGTGACCTAGGTAGTCCGACAATAAAATCCATTCCAATTTCATCCCATTTCCATTCAGGTATCCTGTTTGGCTGTAGTAGTCCTGCGGGTTTTTGGTGCTCGGCCTTAATGCGTTGACATGAATCACAGCATGCAATAAACGTGGCTATATCTCTCTTCATACCGTGCCACCAAAAATTTTCCTGGATGTCTTTGTACATTTTGGTTCCTCCTGGGTGGATTGAATATGGAGCGGTGTGAGCTTCGGTTAGAATTTGTTGCTTCGGGTCCTTTATATTTGGTACACATAGCCTGTCTCCGTACCATAATATTTCCTTGTCGTCCACGACAAATTCTGAGGCCTTGCCCATACTTACTTTTCTTTTTATGCCTTCGATGCTAGGATGTCCGTGCTGAGCTTCTTTGATTTGCTCTATCGAGGTGGGCTGAATTTCTAAATTTGCCACAGTACCTTCCGTGACTAAAATCATGTTGAGTTTGGCAAACTCCTGCTGAAATTCAGGTCTCAAATTTTGCAGACTGCCGTTGCTTGGGCTTGGGTTTCGACTGAGAGCATCTGCTACGACATTGGCCTTTCCTGGATGGTAGTGAATACCGACATCATAGTCCTTTACTAATTCCAACCAGCGTCGTTGTCGTAAATTGAGTTCTGGCTGCGTGAAAATATATTTGAGACTTTTATGGTCTGTATATATTTCACAACGATTCCCGAGCAAAAAGTGCCTCCATTCTTTGAGTGCATGAATAACAGCTGCTAATTCCAAATCATGAGTGGGATAGTTTTCTTCATGCCGACGCAGTTGCCTGGAAGCATAGGCGACTACTTTGCCTTCTTGCATTAATACGCATCCGAGGCCTTTCCTGGACGCGTCGCAATATATTTCAAAATTCTTGTGTATGTCCGGCACGATTAATACTGGGGCTGTGGTTAATCTCTTCTTCAATTCTTGAAAACTTTTCTCACATGCCTCAGTCCATATAAATTTCTTATCCTTCTTGAGTAGCTGGGTCATAGGTTTTGCTATGGTGGAAAACCCTTCAATGAATCTTCTATAATATCCAGCCATTCCAAGAAAACTTCGTATATCTGTTATGTTGGCTGGTTGCTTCCAGTCAAGCACGGCCTTGACTTTTTCAGGATCCACGGCAATGCCTTCTTGGGTGAGGACGTGGCCTAGAAAACCAACTTCTTTCAACCAAAATTCACATTTGCTGAATTTGGCGTACAATTGATGCTTCCTTAATTCTCCCAGTACAATTCTGAGATGTTCAGCATGTTCTTCCGATGTCTTGGAATATACCAAAATATCATCAATGAACACCACAACAAATTTGTCCATATATTTCATAAACAGTTTGTTCATGAGGTGGACAAAATATGCGGGAGCATTTGTCAGTCCGAACGGCATTACTGTAAATTCATACAACCCATATCTGGAGGTGAATGCTGTCTTAGGGATATCTTCTGTCCGTACTTTTAATTGATGATATCCAGACCTTAAATCAATTTTTGAGAAAACCTTGGCTTGAGCGAGCTGGTCAAATAAATCATTTATCCGTGGCATCGGATATTTATTTTTGATGGTGACCATGTTGAGTGCTCGGTAATCTATACATAACCTCAAGGTTCCATCTCTTTTCTTGGCGAATAAAACTGGTGATCCCCATGGTGATGAGTTGGGTCTGATATAACCTTTTTCCAATAATTCTTTTATTTGCTTCTTCAATTCTACCAACTCGGATGGTGCCATTCTGTAAGGTTTCTTGTAAATGGGGGTGGTGCCAGGTGCTAGTTCAATGATGAACTCTATTTCCCTGTCTGGTGGCATACCTGGTAGCTCTTCGGGAAATACATCAGGAAATTCACACACCACTGGAACATTACTTAATTCAGAAATATCCACCTTGTTCAATCTTGGTCGGAGGGATATCGGTCTTTCTTGGGCTGCAACTTTTATTGTCTTTCCGTGATGATGAGTAAGAATCACGGTCCGATTGTAGCAATCAATAAAACCTTTATTGGTTGTCAGCCAATCCATTCCAAGAATAACATCCAGACCCTTGTTTTCCAATACAATGAGGTTTGCCCAAAATTTCAGTCCTTCAATCTCAATAACCACACCTTGGCAGTAACTTTGAGTGATTTGCTTAATCCCGCGGGACTTGATAGTCATTGAATTTTCCAAGGGGAAAATCGAAAAACCATTTTGCAAAGCAAATTTCTTGGAAATGAACGAGTGAGAAGCTCCAGAATCAAAAAAAACCATGGCAGGTATTGTGTTGACAGGAAACGTACCGAGTACGATATCTGGAGCGTTCTGTGCCCCATCCTTGGTCACATGGTTCACGTGACCCTTCATGTGGTTGTTATTTGGGTTGAAATTGTTGCGCTTGGGAGCTGAATTATTTCCATTGCTGTTCGGCTTAGGAGCCGAGTTTCTTGGCTTTGGGCACTGCTTGGCATAATGCCCTTCTTCTCCACAGGCGAAACAGGTAACGCCTGGGCGATATGTAAAATCTTTGTCTCTCGCATGAAAATTCTTATTTGGGCGGGGAGCATCTGTGGAGGATTTGTTCGCCCCATTTTTGTGGAAATCATTCTTATTCTTGTTGTTGCGAGAATGTGCAGTCTTGTCCCTTTTGCGCTTGCGAATATCATCCAAGCTGTGGCGCTCATTTTCCAGTGTAATTGCCTTGTCCACAAGTGTCTTGAAATCTGGAAAAGTATGAACGACCAATTGGCATTTTAATGCTGGTGCAAGACCGTCCAGAAATTTTTCCATCTTTTTATCCTCAGTCATGCGCTCTTCATTTGCATAGCGAGACAGTTGAGTAAACTGACTATTGTACTCAGTCACTGTCATGCTCCTCTGCTTGAGGTCATCAAACTCTCTTTTCTTGATCTTCATAACACTTTTGGGGATGTGCGCCCCACGAAAATTTTCCTTAAATTCCTCCCAGGTGATGTTGTTTTCATTGGGGTGCATGTGTAGGAAATTTTCCCACCACGATGCAGCTGCTCCAGTGAGGTAGTGAGGTGCATAAAGTACCTTCTCATGGTCCGAACACTGTGCAATAATCAGCTTCCTTTCAATATCTCGAAGCCAATCATCGGCCTCAAGAGGTTTATCAGTGTGAGAGAAAGTTGGGGGTCGTGTCTTTTGCACTTCTGATAATTTGGAATGCTGCTGATATGGCTCGCGGTGACTTCCCATATTGATAATACGACTCATCATTTCCTGATGCTGCTGTTGGCTTTGCTCATAAAGACGGCACACTTGAGAAAATGCTGCTTCACTGTCCTGCTGACTTGATTGTCCCTGTGTGAAATTGTTACCTGTCTGTGTATCATAATTTTCCTCTGGCGGACTTGGCATGGAACGAGTCCAGGGACGAGGCATTTTCCACTCTGGGGTATTTTTGCAAAACACATGAGAAAGTCTGTGTGGTAAAAATAAATAATTTTGCAAAGGCAAAAATTTAAATACTCCAAGATTTTTCGAGAAAACATTGATTGCGCATGGAGAAGGACTGCTCAGTACATATCTTACAAGCAAGCCATAATTATACAGTACATCACTCAGGATGCGCGTACACAATCCTGACATGTTATTTAGGCTAATGCACTTCTCCGAGTTCCTACATGATGCGCAAACAGACTACTTCTCACCAAGCCTATGTACATATAAACATATCATACAAGCTGATACATCACACTGCCGCTGGGCGCACTCAGTCGGAGATGGTATAAACTTCCCTCGGCCTACCGAGGGTGAGTCTCAGAGGTGCAGGAGACTCAACCTCCTCCTCCTCCTTAATAGTCTCTAGGCGTGGAGTGCTGGGCTGTGGAGCTGGAACGGGTGCGGCAGGAGGTGCAGCACTAACTGGAGTAGGAGCAATGACTTGGTCAAACTCCTCAGTAGTAGGCAGACGGCGTGCAGTGGCCAGGATAGCCGGGGTATACGATGCTGCAGACGAGATGTACGACAGTGGTGGTGCTGTATGGAGTAGCTCCCTCCTGTTGGCGACACAGCCCTGAACTGAGTCCATACGCGCAGCCACAAAGTCGTCCACGAGGTTATCAAAGGCTGCCTCGAGAGCCTTCAGATACTCAACAAGCATCTCAATAGCATCATCTCGTTCTCCCCTAGTGCAGGCAAACGCATAGTGACAAGTGTACGGCACGTGGCATGGGAGGTAGCGGTAGCGACGAGCCTTCATCGAAGGAAGAGCATCCCGGAGACGTGCAATTGCCTCACGGGCCGCTATCTGCATAGCATGCCTCTCCGTAGGCATGGCCCTCCCAGTAAAACGGAAGTGGCGTGTTTCAGAACACCCTCCCTTAAACTGCACCACGGCCTGATGCATGGACACGCTGTCGCTGAGCTTGTGCTGGTAGAGTGTGAACTCCGGACGAGTCGATGGCCCGATTGCGATCTTGGCGATGGTGGAGAGGAGCCTGATGAACCCCTCAGGCACATTGGCGAACACCTGTGACTCACAGTCGCGGCCAGCCATCTACAAAAGTAGACAAAAATTCCAGATAGTCAAATCATAAATTTATGATGACTAACAGAAAAATTGCTACAATTTGCAAAATGCCAAAATAGCACTAATACGCTAGTAACCGATTAGCGGTCGCACCTAGTGGTTTCCTACAGTCAACCTCGCTCTGATACCAAGGTTGTCAGGACCGGTTTCTCAATAAAAATATTTATTGAAAAATCGCCCCTTTTTTCAGACCAGTGCAGAAAATCCTTCTCACTGATAGACAAATCCTTGATACAGAAATCCAGTAGTACTAAATATTATACAGGGTTGAGCTGAGGTGCTCAACAATTTATTACAGGCACGCCAATATTATACATAGAGGCGGATATGACACAGTGGATATGGTGGCATACTACTAACTCGCAATAAAAGCGGTGGTGGATATGTCACAGTGAAGTGGGTGACATGACTCCAATATCTTACACTCATCAAGCGTCGGAGTGAGGCTCGATGATTTATTTGGGTAGCGGAAGCGTATATAATACACGTGACCAACTCCAGGATCGCAAGGGACTGACTGGGACTCCTCTAGGCGTCAGACTCGCTATCAAACTCTTCATCCATAAGATCGCCTTCGTCAACATCTGGCCAAATCAACAAGCCAGGTGAGTACTTTGAATGTACTCGCAAGACAGTCTGGACATAAGATATAACAAATGCAAACATGATGCGCACGAGCAGAAAAGTAATACACGCAAGGCATTATATCTGCGTAGTAAAAATAAATGAAAGGGAGTCGGGCGGTAATCCTCCCGAAGTCCCAATAAAATAGAAGAAGGCCGATCGGGTGTCTGAAGCGACGCCTCGAAGGGTAAAAATGAATAGCATGCCACAGTCGGGCGTCAGGGCGACACCTCATAAAGGGCTTATGCGGAAAGTAAATAACATTACATGCCACAGTCGGACGTCTGAGCGACATCACATAAAGGGCTTATATCAAAAGTAAATAACAAGAATGCCACAGTCGGACGTCTGAGCGACATCACATAAAGGGCTTATATCAAAAGTAAAATAACAAGAATGCCACAGTCGGACGTCTGAGCGACATCACATAAAGGGCTTATATCAAAAGTAAATAACAGGAATGCCACAGTCGGGCGTCTGAGCGACATCACATAAAGGGCTTATATCAAAAGTAAAATAACAAGAATGCCACAGTCGGACGTCTGAGCGACATCACATAAAGGGCTTATATCAAAAGTAAATAACAGGAATGCCACAGTCGGACGTCTGAGCGACATCACATAAAGGGCTTATATCAAAAGGAAACAACAGGTTAGTCCATCCACAAGAATAATATTCAGTCAAGTTTACTTTTGTCATTTAACATATTGGTTCTCCAGAGACTGACACTGAGACCGACACTTGACCTGTCAACCAACGTCCTTGACCGTGGACACGGCTACTCGAATAGTTTTGACTCTGCAGAGGTTGTACTCTTTACCCACAGCCAACGGATTTTAGTAGTCACAAAGGACTAGTTCCGTCTACGGTGTTTTAGAAGGAAACACACCAATCCAGTACACACCCATTTCACATCCCGAAGCCAGGTATCACCCTAGGCAACGTTCAAGAAAAACCTTGAGACGGGGAGGCCACTACCTCGAATAGCATGGGATCAAATTTATATTCGCGCGCTCTAAGGGGTGCCCCCCTCTCGGTCCCAACCGGAAACACCCATGCCCCCTGACCGGATGACGGGCTTTAATCCAGGGCCATGGAACCCTCATCCCGGCCCCTCTATTTGGTGTGTACATGGAAAGAGGTTTGCAACTTACTAAACCGTATTCCTTTCTGAAAGCATGTGGCAGCACGAAAAGAAGGTGAACGGGGACAAGACTCGATCTATGTCAACACTGGAGTTAAACAGTTTTGTTAAAGAACTGGAATGCTCCAACAATACCAGCCTACAACCTATCATGTCACCACATGACTAGGTTGTCCAATATTCCATGATCACATCAAGTTTATAGCTCACTTGCAACTTTAACATGCATGAAATATAACATGTATCATATGCTCATATAACATGCCATGAGAACAACCACTTCAAGCAAACATGAAAAACACTCATCATATCAAAGGTTCAAACATGCTTGCCTGGTTCGGAGTAGTCGGAGTCAAGCTCGGCGAAGTTGACGGCACCGTCACCTCCCTCGGTATCTACGTTATACAAAAATATCGAATACTAACGTAAATACCGTGTGTGTATAAAAAGTGTTCCAAATATTTTCCAAATAAATATTATAAAAAACTAGACAGAAAAATAGAGGTGACAGAAAAAGAATCAGCTCAAAACCATTTTTAGTTTAAAAGTTATTAGCAATTCAAACCCAGGGACTAGTCTGTAATAAAACAGAAACTGCCCAGGGGGTAGATAGCTAAAACAGAAAACGGTTCGGCCCAGAATACGTCAGCCCGCAAAGAAAACAGACTTTGCCCGAAGGCGCTTCCCAGCAAAACGGTTCGGGGGAAAGAAGAGACACCGACGAGGGGGTCCCACTTGTCGGGTTTGAAAACGGAAACAGAGTTCGCCGGCGCCAGAATCTTGCGGTGTTCGCCGGCGGCGAACCACTGCGTGACAGGGGGAAAGGAGCGTACCGGCGTGCTCAGGGAGGTGGCCCGCGTTGATGAGAGGTGGAAGGAGGCGTCGGAGTGCACCACAGTGACGATCTCTTCCTCTCCGGCGGACGGCAGCTTCGGGCGGTGGTGGATCTCACCGGAGGAGGCTGCAAACACCGAATTGATGCATGGGTAAGATGAGGTGGTGGATCAGAAGGCTACTGGCAAGGTTTGGGCGGCGGGGACGCGCTCACCAGGGAGAATCGAACCGGAGCCCGAAGCGGATCGGGGTGACCGGAGTCGGGGAAGAGAGCTTTCCCGAGGCCCTCTGATGGGTGTGGCGCGGCTCTGAGGAGTGGAGGAGAGGTGCTGGGGCGATTGGAGGGCACGGGGCCTCTATTTATAGCCGGATCGAGGAGGTGCCCGGGAACGGGATAACTCCGGCGAGCAATTACGGTGAGGAGGTGATCGGATGGAGGGGCAGGGCGACGAGGCAGCTTCGGATTGGTCTGCTGACTCCATTTTTGGCTTGAGGTGGAGCTATCTTGGGCGGCACTCCATAGCTCGACGGAACGGAGCTTGCGCGTGCACCGGCGGCAGAGGGCGCGCTCTATGCATCCCAGGCCACGGCGACGGTCCTGCGGTGCGCTCCAGAGAAGAGGACGGCCACACGGAGGCTCGGGGTGGTTTGGGCGGTGCTGAACGGCGTTGCCCCTCGCTGAGCTCTCTGTCGTCCGCTGCGGCCATCGCTGCCATCACTCACGAGGGAGCCGAGCCCTTGCCAGCTCACCGGCGACCAGAGGAAGACGCCAGCCGTCCGTGCAACCCTGGATAAGAAGAAGGAACAGGGGGAGCAAGCCGCCAGGGAAGCTACTGGCGAGATTGTCGCTGCCAACTGACGACCGAAGCACTGACTGAAGAAAAGACACTGAACTTTCTGAACCTGACAGAAACAGTGCTCTCCACCTGCTCGATGGAAGGCTTTGACCCACGTGGAAATTTTTCCTGGGATGAGACTTGGAGGGGAGGTCTCTTGATGCATCCAGAGACTCCATGAATTTACTCAGAATTTTTGGAGGAAGAAAAAGATAAAATTCATCAAAAATAGCAAACCTGGTCCAAACTTGCAGTGTTCAAATTTTGAAATATTTGAACTATGAACCAGTAGCTCTTGATGGATCTTGGTTGTGGGTACAAAGAACTAGCTAGGTGAATTTTCTTGGGATTAATGCTCAAAGAAATCTGGTACTTCCTTTGTAAATCAAAAGAGTCCAGAAAAATGACAGAAATTGATTTGAGAAAGAATTAATTAGAATAAAAATTAAAAGAAGTTGACACTTGCTGGGATGGATGCTAGACTTGATCCAAAGTAGGAAGGAGGGTTTTTGGAAGAAAAATCTTCAATATAGGTTATGGCAAAGAAGTGACATAGGGTTCCTTTTGAATAGAAAGGATAAATCCCAAATTAAAGAAATTATTTTTAATAAAAGAAAAAGCAGAATAACCCAAGAGTAATTGTGTTGACACAATTACAAGATGAAGAATCCTCAAAACCAGAACCAAATTTCAGAAAAGTCTCAACAGGAATTGTCATCAAAAGTTATTTAGAAGGAGATTCTTTTGAAAAAAATAAAAATTCAAATAACCTCCTCCAAAACCAATCAAATATTTTGTTAAAAACCAAATAAATTTTTTTGGAGTGTTACAACGGGACATGTTACGAACGAATCCTTTGATGACCCCATTCATCCTCTCGAACGGCATCATGCTGTGAAGGAATGTCGGCCCGAGGTCGATGATGTCGTCCACGATGTGGACAGACAGATGCACCATGACGTCAAAGAACGCGGGCGGGAAGTACATCTCAAGATCACATAGTATGACAACGATCTCTTCCTGTAGCCTTCGGAGCTGCTTCACACTTATGGACTTTCGAGAGATAACGTCGAAGAAGTTGCAGAGACCAGTAAGCGTGTCACGGACGTGCTTGTCCATTATCCCTCTAATGGCAACCGGGAGTATCTGCGTCATCATCACGTGACTGTCATGAGACTTCATCCCGCTGAACCTTTTTTTCTTGGGGTCTAGAAATCTGCTTATCTTCCCACAGTATCCGGAACTGACTTTGATTCCCATAAGGCACTTGATGAATTGATCGATGTCCTTCGCACTTAAGGTGAAGCAAGAAGGGGGGCAATAATTCTCCTCCTTCTTGTTGACTTTTCTGCCCCTTCCCCCCTCCTCCGTCTCCATCTCCATCTCCTCCGTCGACTTTTTACGATGAAGATCTTTCCTGATCTTCAAATTTTCCAAGTCTTTCCTTGCCTTCGGCCCGTCCTTGGTCTTCTCCGGCATGTTCATCAGTGTGCCAAGCAAGCTCTCGAGGACATTCTTCGTGATATGCATTTGATCAAGGCAATGAGGCGTGTCGTGATTGGGCCAGTACTCCAAGTCCCAGAAAACAGACCTCGTTTTCCATACCTTCAGTAGCGGCTCCGGCGCCTTTTTCATCGTTCCCGACGCGGGGCACTGTCCCCAGTTATTCAACAGCTCGTTGATTTCGGCGCCGCTTCTCTTACGTGGAGGTCCTCGATGCTCAGTCAACCCATTGAATAGATCTCCATGCTTTCTCCACGGGTCATCCTTCTCGAGCCATCTACGATGCCCCATGTACACGATTTTCCCGGACCCGCCATCTTTCGTCAACGTAAGCTGCTGAGACGTTGTATCATCCATGCACCTCGTGCATCCGCAGTATCCGTGGCACACCTGGCCTGAGATGTACCCGTAACCGAGATAGTCGTGCACCGTCGTCATCAGCGCGGCTCTCATATAGAAATACTCTCCTTTGCTGGCGTCCCATGTCCATGCCGGTGTTTTCCATAACGTGTCTAGCTCCTCTTTCAGAAGCCCCATATACAGGTTAATATTATTTCCCGATTGTTTCGGCCCTTGAATCAGCATGCTCATGTGTATGTACTTTGTCTTCATGCACTTCCATGGGGGGAGGTTGTACATCCATACAAAGACGGGCCATGTGCTATGGTTGGTGTTTTGGTTTCCAAACGGATTCATGCCATCGGTACTCGCACCAAGCACGATGTTCCTTGGATCTTCTGCAGCAAACCCATATACGGTGTTGAATGCTCTCCACTGGCTACCATCTACGAGGTGTCTCAGCTTCGGATCATCTCCATCGTCGGGCTTCTTCCTCTCCGCGTGCCAGCGCATGAGCTTTGCTTCCTTAGGATCTACGAAATACCGCTACAGACGGGGAGTGATCGGAAAGTACCATACAACTTTCTGAGGAGCTTTCTTTCCTGCCTTCTTGTATCGAGAAGCATTGCACACTGGACAGCTGTTTTTTTCCGCGTGCTCCCCCCGATAAATGATGCAATCGTTGATGCATGCATGGTACCTAATGTGCGGCAAATCAAAAGGGCAAACGATTTTCTTGGCCTCATCGACACTAGTAGGACACAGGTTCCCCGCGGGAAGAACTTTATTATGTAGATACTTCAAATGCTCATCGAGGCTTTTGTCTGTCCATTTGTTTTTGGCCTTCGTCTTTAGAAGTTCGAGCATGAAACTCAAGCGGGTCACCTCGGGATCGCAACCGTCATACAATGGAGTCTTCGAGTCTACTTCAAGTTGCGCCAGCTTGGCCTCCTCTCTAGAAGCAGCTCTGTCGCTAGTCGTACTCTTGCGAAGGAGGTCTCGAACATGAGGGTCCTGCACGACTGCACTTAGTCGTGTCGAAGACTGCGGCGTGACTGCCGCCTCTGCTTCGCCGTGTCCAGAATCTTCTCTGCCACCATCATTTAACTCTTCCCCGCCACCATGTCCGACGCCATCGTCTTCGTGTCGATCGGTCATCTCTTCGTCTAGCCCCATGTCGTTATTCCCTGCCATGTGGATGTCCTCATCATCATCATCTTCACTTATCCACCGAGTATAGCCATCCATGAAACCATTCATCAGCAGGTGCGCCTTCAACCTGCCACGATCATAAGGGTCCAAAAGGACTCCTTCTTTGCATCTTGTACACGGACATCTAATCCAAGTCCGATTATTTGCATGCATGTCCATCACCGCGGATTGCATGTATCGCTCCACCTTCCATCCACCCACCTTCATGACCGACTGCATGCACAGTATAACAAGCAAAAGGGTTATAAACAAAATACATGCATGCATCAAAGTCATATAAAAATTTGGCATGACCTTGCCTAAAAATAGGACATATCGAGTTTGCTCGAAATTCACCGAAACGGAAATAAATCGACATTTCGGCAAAACATAAGCAACTCGGGGGCATGCCACTCGCACAAATCTCTCCATATCCCAAACACACATATTCCCATTCACACACACATATTCCCAATCTTGAAATGAACAACTTTTTACTCACCTATATCTAGCTAGATCTAGCTAGATCTAGTTGTTGGGGACATATCAATAGCTAGCTAGATCAAGTTGTTGGGGAGGAGAGATGAGTCTAGGTAACTAATGGAGAGGGAGAGAGATGAGCTAGCTAGATCTATATCTAATGGAATGGAGGGAGAGCCAAACAAATGAGATAGGGGGCATTTATGGAGCTAGCTAGAGATGAGAAGGCCATTTATGGAGGAGAGTTATGGTGGAGGGGGGCTTTAATGGGGAGAGAAAAGAGGTAGGAGGAAGATAGAAGAAGGGCAACAATGGTGAGGGGAGAGGGGAAAGGAGGGGGGGAGAGGGCAATGGGGAGGAGGGGGAGGGGGGTGAAAAGGTGGCACCAGCCACGCATAGCAGTAGCGCTGTTTATCAGCAAGCGCTACTGCTATGTTACTTAGCAGTAGCGCTTTCCAAAAAGAACGCTACTATTAAGTGGGCCCCATTATCAGTAGCGGTTCCACCAAATAAAGCGCTACTGCTAAAGTCTTAGTAGTAGCGCTGTATTCTGGACAGCGCTGCTACTACCAATAGTGTCGGTGGGCTCGTCGTGTCCCGCTTAGCAGTAGCGCTCTTTACGTTTCCAGCGCTACTGCTAAGTCCTTACTTGTAGCGCTTCCTAAATACATCGCTACTGGTAATTAGCAGCAGCACCTGTTACATTCCAGCGCTACTGATATTGTCCTGCCTATAAGGTTTTTCCTAGTAGTGCAAGCTCGGCCCTTTCGAAGAGGTAAAACCCTACGTCCTGCTTGATTGTATTGTTATATGTATGACGATTACAGAGTCGATCTACCACGGGATCAATGGAACTAAACCCTAGATGAGTTGGAATAATGGTTGTATGTCCTCTACGGACTAAACCCGCTGGTTTATATAGATACGAGGGGTTTCTAGGATTACACATAGTCGGCTACCATCAAGGATAAACGCGCCGATCTCCCCATCTTGATTTGGAGGACACACCAAGGCACTGAAGGTTTCCTTCCCGAATACGAGGTTGTCTTATAGTTCGGCCTCCATGTGATGGCCACAGAGCGGCCCACCTGTCCAGCCCATAGGAGATAGGCTGGCGGCCCGAGGACCCCTTAGTCACCGACTCCCTCGGTCGCCTCTAGTTGGCCACGATCCTACTTCTAACATGTAACTGGAAGTAGGTGGGGTAGTTAGCTGCGCGTGTGATCCCCCTAAAGACTAGTGACCGAACCCGATGATTCCCCCTTTCTAGTTTATGTTTCTTTAATGTACGCGCGATGGCCCGGCCCGATTCGTAGGCGGCAACAAATTTCCTACAGCGATAGCAAAGCGATCGCCTCGTGATGCGGAGCATCCTATGGACATCACCATGACAAGAGCCCGTTTGGCAAGTGACACATGCAACATCTACTTCACATACATAAAGGTGACTCGTCTCCTTTACACGTGTTCACTTGACCCCTTCGAGGATGGTATACTACTTGACACTCCTCTCGTGTGCATGCATAGGTATTGCCGAAGCTTCACGGATGACGAGGAGGAGTGCGAGCACCTACGTACAACTATACCATCCGTGAGGGAAGCTTGGAAGAGAAGAAGGAAGAAGAGGAGCTGCCAGTACAACCGGCCAGCAACCGGCCATCAACCGGTGGGCGGTACAACTGGTCCACCACCGGACCACCTCCGGCCGAGCTTCTGTTATGAATCAGTGCAAGGACGGTACTAGACCGGTTGTTCCGGTTATTCTTTCTTGACCGGTACAACCGGCCACCCTGGCGGTACAACCGCCCGACTGCCTGTGCGCAGGACGGGCCCGAGGCCCATGTATCCCTCTCTCACTTACCCCTTCGTGGCTAGCACTATATATACTCCACCCCTCCTCATTTCTAGGGTGAGCAAAGTGATAGCTCATTCATATATGAGCTTTGTTCCTTCCTCTACTTCTCTCATGGAGACCGAGGCCTCCACCGGAGAAGATCCCTAGAGGATGTCAAGGCCCCTATCAAGGGAAGATCCATCTATGGATTCAAGGCCCATCTCTCCTAGAGATTTGGATGAACTACCCATGTATCTTTATTTCCATTGTTGTTCTTGGATCTTGATGCACCTCTTGTATTGCTTGTGATTTGAGGAGTACTTGGTGTGGATATTGTCCAATAGTGTGTTTTCCCTTTGATTCTCTCCACGTTTTCCCCTCGTGTTCTTCATGTTCATCGTGTTCTTCCTCAAATCCACCTCCAATTCGTGAAGATCGGGCCACCCTCGGGTTTGCCCCGTATCATATTGGTATCAAGAGCCACGTTGCCACAAGAGCTTCTAAGCAAGAAAGAAAGATCAAAAGCTTATAAGCATAGAGTTGAGCATGAAAAGACATACTTGTGCAAGAGGATACATGGAATAGGAAACGTTTTGCTTGCATGAATAGGATTGGTGCCAAGTGGAGAATCATGCCCAAACGTGCAATCAAGCTAGCGTCTCTCCTTGTGTTTGTGCAACAAGAGCTTAGTCTTCGTTAGGCAATTTTGTATTGCTCATCCGTATAGTTGCACAAGCCCCATTATCCCACCGCGTGTGTTTCTTTATTGCCTTCCTCTATATTTGTGATCACTTGCTTTGCATTTTGAGTCCTTTGGATTTATTTCAACATTTGCAATATCTTGGACTTCATTTTGCTTGATATTTTGTGCCACTAACCCCACCGAGCTCCACTATAAGCCATTTGTGTAGGTTGTGAGAATTGGACAAGGTTTTTCACCAAGTGCACTCTTTTCCTTGCTTACATTGTGGTCTTTTAAGATCAATCTACAACTTTGAAAAGAGGTAACTTTGGTATGTTCATTCCATCTTGTTCTCACGCCTTCTCGAGTGCTTCCATGGATAGGGACGTCACATCTCCTTCGGTCTACAACAACAATGACGAGTTCGATGCCATGAAGAAAACCATCGACGCCAAGATGGATGATCATTTGGAGGAGCTCAAGGCCCTCGTCAAGAACCGTACAAGATCTTCATCATCTTAGAGAAGACGCTCAAGTGCACATGCTTACGAGCTACCATCTCCAGCAAGATCAAACCGGCATCGACACCATCAACGACATGAAGAAATAACGACGCCAACATCAAGGCGTCCAACAAAGAACAAGTGTGAAGGTCTCGAGCTCAACACCAACCACCACTCGATGACTTCACCACTTACCTTGGCATCTTCTCCAAGCGACTTCAAGGCATCTTCGCCTTTGGATATGCGGCATCTTCACCGACAAGCACTTCAAGAGAACCTCCCCAAGCCCAAGTCCGCGACTTCCACGAGCTACTAAGACCTCGACATTGACCACGGGATTCCTTTCTTTGGGAGTCAAGACCCCGAGGAGTATCTCGATTGGGAGCGCAAGATGGACTACTACCTCAAGCTACTTCAAGTCCGTTCCGAAGATCACGTGAAGTGTGCCACAAGAAACTTCCACGGCGACGCGTCGACATGGTGGCTTCACACATCTTCGACGAGCTTCGACATGAGTTGGTCCAAGCTGAAGAAAGCATTGCGGCGAGAGTTTGTGCCTTCTACATACACGGAACATCTTCACCGCCACTTGGAGAACACCATACAAGGATCCATGTCTCTCGATGAGTACTTCATGAAGATGAAGAAAGCCTTGCGACGAGCCGGTGTAGATGACCCCATTTGGATGAAGTTCCACTTCATGATGGGATTAAACAACGACATCGCCAAGACTATCTTCCACAACAACTACGAGTCTCTCGACGACATCTACGTTGGTGCTCTCAAGGCGGAACAAGCACTCAAGGCCAAGGCTACTCGACCCCGAGCACACTTCGCGACGACCAAGCTCCACGATGACGAGCATGAGGATGGTACCACCAAGATGTCCAAGACCGACGAGCTCCAAGACGACGCTCCCAAGTTCGACTTCACCGCCATACCTCTTTGTGGCATTGACGATGCCGAGTCTACCACGACTCTTTTTGAAGACAGCACGGCGACGACTACAACTACGGAGCCACTCAAGGAACATGCTTTGGAGGCGAGCGACAAGGTGGCGAGCAAGGATGACGCTTCCATCTTTGGAGGCGAGAGTGATGATGTGCCATCTTCGGTCTTCATCTACGGTGATGGTGACGACATGGTTGAGCATGGGATTTCCCCTTCGACCACGGCGACGTTTGGAGTTGAATTGAGAGACTTTTGCCACCATATTGAGAGTGAGAGTGACTTCACCACTATCCCCATATGTGATGAGTTGCCCCAATTCCCATGTGAGGAGAGCCACAACCCCCACCACTTGAGTGAGATGAGTGACTCCACCATATGTGACTTTGCGTGCATCTACTTTGAGGGAGTGTGTGAGCCACCACCACATAGAGCGAGTGAGGTAGTTGATAGGGCATGTGAGGCCACTTTGATTTCTAACAACTTAACCTCTACCTTTATTGTGTATTCTCCTTTGGTGCAAGGTCCCATATTTGATGACGCGCCGATCCGCGACGACTTCGTCCTCACTTTGGACAAGACGATGGCCATGGTGGTATATGATGCACCCCCACATGGTTCCATCACGATGAAGATGACCACAAGTTGGTCTATGCTACCTCACCTACACCACATGAGTGGAATGAAAAGGGTAACTTAGGTGAAGGTGATGCTCTTGTCCCACTAGTGGACATTGATTGCTTGCATGATGATGATCACTCTATTGCCATGATTCATGCTAGTTCGACTTCCTCATGGGATGAATTACCGATTTATGATAAGTTTGACGATTCTCATGTGGAGTCCATTGGTTGTGATGCCATGTTGCATAGGATATCTTGTGAGAACTCTATAGGTCACATCATGTTTGACAACCCGCTTGACTTGTCATATGCTATGCATGAGATCACCCATATTGCATCTTCGCAATCTCATCCTAGTAACTATGCATATGCCATTAAAATAAACCCAATTTGCACATATGGCATAGATGACAAACCCATGGTTATTGGAGTCTGCTTTTCTTGTGATGATATTGCCATGCTTCCTTTGCATCATTTGCGCAATAATTCTCATATGCCATGCCATGATCACCTAGATTTGGATATGCATTGTTTTGGATGTTCTCCATATTCTCCATATTATGCTTCCGCTATTGCACATGAGAAGACCCCCATAGTTTCCTCATACATTATAGGAGATTTTGTTCTATCCCATTCATTGCATGATCCCATTCATTGTGTGCACAATATGCTTGCCATTGATATGACTAATATGCTTGCGCCACATACTTGAATCATGTTGAGCATAATAAATATCATTGCATGATGGATGACGTATTCATATACCATGCCTCAAATTTCTTTGAGCATTGCTTATCTTGTGCTAACTCTCATGTGCACATCCACATCATGATGGATGATGTGTACATTTACCACGCAAACACTTTGTTTCGTGTGTCTCCTTCTTTTGTAGGTACACATGATTCTTCGTCAACCTCGCAAGCGCACGAGTTGACGAAAAGAGCTCTAGAGAGCAACGAAGACGTGCGCCACCATGGAGTGCTTAACCTCCACCCACCCTCATTGCGCAAATACTTCGCGCATTTCCTCTACATGGCTCTCACATGGCTATGGCTTCTTGCTCATTACACGTATTTTGCCCATATTACCATGTTCACTTTGCATGATATGCTCATTTCTATGCCCTTGCCATGCATTTGTGACCCATGCTTTGCATCTCACATGTCACTTGATTCTCATATTCGTATGTGTATTTGCAAGCTTGGTGGAGATCTTACATGCTATTGCCATGTTCGCTTTGTGACCCATGCCTATGATGATACAATGATCATGTTTTGTGTTCATGCTCGCGATATGTCATGTGCATTACTTATGCCCACTATTTGCTCCCATGTCATGATTGCAATGATTTCCTCTAGTATGTTGCATCTTCGCACTACTAGTTTGCACGACATGATCACTATGCTTGCTTGTGTTGCATCACCGATGTGCTCCTTTTATGCGGTTGATGACAACCATTGCCATGCTTTGCACATGAATGATATTGCATATTGTCATATGTCTCCATGTGTTGCCTCTCTCATGCTATATTTGAGATGTATTGACTGCAACAATGCCATGAATTTTGTGAATGAGATTGCCCCCATAGCTTTCTCTCATATTATTGGAGATTTTGACATCTTTCATATGAACCATGCTTGCCTTCCTTCTTTGCACCATATGCCTAGTGCCATGAATATTGCTATTGTTGCATCATATTCACTAGTAGGAAAACCCCCATTTGTCCCGGTTCGTAAGGGCCTTTAGTCCCGGTTCTGGAACCGGGACTAAAGGGTCGGGACTAAAGCCCAAAACCTTTAGTCCGGTTGGCTTACGAACCGGGACTAACGGCCCTCCACGTGGCCGGTGCTGGGAGCCCAGGCAGGAGGACCTTTAGTCCCGGTTGGTAACACCAACCGGGACCAAAAGGCAGGACCTTTAGTCCTGGTTGGCAACACCAACCGGGACCAAAAGGCGCTGGGGTTTTTGTTTTTTTTATAGGGGGGGGGGGGGGTTGTAGGGTTAATTGAGGTGTTTCATATTGTGTTAGCTAGCTAATAGAGAGAAGTGTCCTCTCTTTCTCCGTGCTTGGTCGACGCTAGCTACTATAGAGAGAACTTGACACGCTAGCTAGTAAGCAAATGAAGGAACCATTAAGTACACAAGATCGTCGATCATGAACATATACACAGAGAAGTGATCGACCTCTCTTTCTCCGAGAGATTGGTCGAACAACAAGTTTTCGTATATCTATCCGACGCTACTAGCTACATATATACAATATAAGATCTCTTACAATCCCTAACATCTAATGTCAAATTCCAGATGGTATTCTCCGGCACTTTACGAGAAATCATAATAATAACTCATCATGCTCATATATATAACAACTTAGCATCATACATCATCATAATAATAAATAACTCATCATTGGTATCATAATAACAAGTCTTACTCGATCATCATCATCATCTTAGAACTACTCGTTATCATAATAACAAGTCATACTCGATCATCATCATCATAGTCATCTAACCAACCATACTTAATTGTTCTTAGCACATGATCATGAGTATTAGCTAGGACCTAACTACCCTCTCTTAGGTAAAATATCATAAAACAAGATAGGCCCTGACTCTCCATTATGGAGAATGGAGATCATCCTGTCTCCAATTCCTGGCCTACGCACAATGTTGCTTCCAAGTAGCTCTCTAGGATTGACCATACATTTTTTCCACTCTTTGATTGTCATGTCTTCATCGGTTTTAGAAATCCGGTATGGACAGGAGTGATGCGTAGGCTGACCTGGCCGTGCTGGCCGTAATCTCATAACATCAACGTGACCTCTCGGAAACATCAGATTAGGCACACAATCCGTCGGGATTTTCTGTTGAAAAACATAGTAATAACTTTGTAGTTAGCAATGTAGTTTAGTTTTAGAAGAATTTATGCAAAAGAGGCACGGATGTCGTAATAGTAGAAAATCTTACCATGCTATCTCCATGGATGTTACCGTAGTTCACCACGTGCACTAGTGGCACGTATTGACCATAATGTGGAGGAGTTTGATAATAGCTATTGTAATTCTCAAGATCATTAATAAATGCGACAAGATGATCTTTCTCCTTACAAGTTAATTCTGCTTTATCATTGTAGTAGTAGGTTCTGTCTACCATCTTCCGTACATTTTTTGAAGAATGAAAATAAGCTGTCAATGGAAATTAGTTGTCAACTATTTTTAAATAAACAATATAAATTACTTAATAAATATGGTTGAGAAACTCACATAATGGTAGAACTGGAGGCGTCTGCACATCGACCCAGATGTCGATATTACCTTCAATTTCATCTTCCGGACGAATATCAAAGGTGATAAGCATATTAGGCTCAAATGCATAAGCCTTGCATAGTGCTTGCCAACTTTTGCATTCAAAATAGGAGTAGGTGTCTGCATTGTACAATTTTACGGCAAAAGTATAACCATGCTCGGTCCTCAAGTGAACTCTCTTTACCTCCATACTTTTTTTAGTATTGAAACCAATCTTATCCAAGACATAAATTCTTGCATGGCAGGGGATACGCTAGTAGAATAGTAAAAAATTAAAATTATAAGTTGAAGCAAAAGAAGCAGAAGTCATGCTTAATTACAAAAAAAGACTTGTCGTTGTGACTTACTGTATCCACTTCGAAGGTCTCATCCAGCAGGATGCTGAAGCGCCTACCATCAACTAGGTGAGTCGTGTCGCACAGACTGCGCTCGTCTTCGCGGTATTCGCACATACCGAATTCCCTTTCGCTATCATCGTCAGACATTTCCTATGTTCATAGTTGAAACATTTAAAATCGATCGAAGGCAACTACCAGGAAACTGATCAACACACAGATCACTATTACTCAAAATATGCAACGGGTTGACTTTAGGTCTGTCGAGTCTTTCCTTCCTAAACTCTCATCTCACGTATATGGTGGGCACTCCCTCTGATATTGCGACTGTCGGTGATGGTGGCTCCTCCATTCGTCCCCGAGTGCATTACACCAAAATGTCTAGCACACGGGAACGAAGGAGAAGCGACCCCCACGACAACATTCGGGATTCTTCCTCTCTCATATTTCGACCGTCGGTGATGGTCGCTACTCCTTCTTTCCCTAGTGCATTACAAATATCTAGCACAACGAAAAGAAGGAGAAGCGACCTCCACGACAACAGTCGGGATTCTTCCTCTCTTATATATATATATGGTGGACACTCTCCCTCACTGAAAGACACACAAGGAGCCAAAACAGACCTAAAGTCAACCCGTTCCATATATCGAGCAATGACATAGAAATAATGCCCTATGTTTTGCCGGAATATCATTGAATTCCCGTTTTGGCAAATCACAAGCACTCGATATGTCCTACATTGTAGCACAAGTCATGCTAAAATTCATGAAAAATATGAGGCATTACCTTTGCTAAAAACAGGACATATCGAGCGCTTGTAAAAATTCCTATATATGCAATGTCATTTTATTACGAAATCTAATTAAGCATATATACTAATTTTAGGGTTCATTAACTCATGACATATTTGCTAATGTGAAGGAATTATGCTAATCGTTATACATCTACGTATGAAGAAACATATGTAACTAAACTTAATTAATCTTGCAATATCATCGAAAAAAGAAACATGTAACTAAACTTAATCCCACCACAAATTTCTATCTTGTATTGATCTATTGGACCAAGAAAAACTGATTAATCTTGCAACATCATTGCAAGCAATTCCTGATGATTATTTGCAGATAAGCAAGGCAAAGACGACGACGGCGACGTTGCCGCTGCCGCTGCCATCCACGGCGATGGTGGCGCACGCGCGCGCGGAGGAAAGGGGGTCGGCCGGACGGCTCCAGGGTGGAAGAGGAGCTCACCACAGCGCGCGGAGGGAGAGGGCGGCGACGGGGCGGCGACGGGGACGGCGGGCTCGGGGCGGCGACGGGGACGGCGGGCTCAGGGCGGCGACGAGGACGGCGGCGACGGGCTCGGGGCGGCGACGGGGACGGCGGGCTCGTGGCAATGGCAGATGAAAACTGAAATTTTCCAAGTGTTTACTTATATAGAAGAAGAATTGGTCCCGGTTAGGGGCACCAACCGGGACCAATGCCCACCTTTAGTCCCGGTTGGTGGCACCAACCGGGACCAAAGGTCTCTTTTCAGCAGCCCAAAGGGCGGGAAGCAGAGACCTTTGGTCCCGGTTGGTTCCACCAACCGGGACCAAAGGGAGGAAAATTGGTCCCGGTTGGTGGCACCAACCGGGACCAAAGGGTGGCATTGGTCCCGGTTGGTGGCACCAACCGGGACCAATGGACTTGCACAGCGGCGTGGTGGTGGGAAGTTAGTCCCACCTCGCTAGTTGAGAGCGCCGAGCACCTGTTTATAAGCCCCGTTGCCTCTTCCTTCTCGAACTCCTCTGAACTACAGGCCTATGGGCCTAATCTGACACTGCAATGCTTGTGGGCCTGCTGGGCCTTCTGCGGGCCTGGGTCCTGACCCAACTAGCTTGGTTTCTAGTCGTATTCAGGCCGTGGTGGCCCAGTAGTTGGCATTTTTTTCTGTTTTTTTGTTTTCTTTTTTGCTTTATTTTTTCCAGTTTTCCAGTGATTCTGTTTGCTGTTAGGTCACAAAAATTATAGACTTTCTGTTAGTGCCATTAATTTTAATATTTGAATAGTTTAAATTTGAATTCTTTTAAATTTGTGTGAATCACTAGTTTGTGAATAACTTTACTATAAAAATAGATTTTGGAGTGATTCTTTTTCTTGCTATTTAATATTATTGTGTTTTATCATTATATTAAATTTGGTAATTTTTAGGTTATTTTCAATGTCTGTTTTAATCAAGAACAGATTTTGTTATTTTAGTTTGCTATTAAAGTTTCTAACTAAAAATTTCTTTATGAAAATTCTTTTTGCCGTTAATGTTTTGAACAGAAAATACTTTGATAATTTTAGTTGCATAAATTTTATATAATTTTAGTTTTATAAAAGCACTACAAATGAACTCTGAAAAGGTTGAAAGTTGGCATGGTATCATCATTTCACCCACATAGCATGTGCTAAAAAGTTGAGAGGGTTACGGCAAAAACTGGATGCACTTCGTGTACAAAACGGGCAATCTCTTTCGAAGTATCAGGGTTTCGAACGAAAACTCATCTGTTACAAAGGGATTTCATTTTTTTGAACTTATTTGAACTCCAGACTTTTTGTGTGTTCAAAATGCACCATTCGAAGCCACATCATCAATTTTCAACCCTTTCTGACTTCATTTGTTATTTTTCATGCATTTACTGATTTTTTTTGAGCTAAATGACCCTGAAATTGAAAAGCACTACAAATGAACTCTGAAAAGGTTGAAAGTTGGCATGGTATCATCATTTCACCCACATAGCATGTGCTAAAAAGTTGAGAGGGTTACGGCAAAAACTGGATGCACTTCGTGTACAAAACGGGCAATCTCTTTCGAAGTATCAGGGTTTCGAACGAAAACTCATCTGTTACAAAGGGATTTCATTTTTTTTGAACTTATTTGAACTCCAGACTTTTTGTGTGTTCAAAATGCACCATTCGAGGCCACATCATCAATTTTCAACCCTTTCTGACTTTATTTGTTATTTTTCATGCATTTACTGATTTTTTTTGAGCTAAATGACCCTGAAATTGAAAAGCACTACAAATGAACTCTGAAAAGGTTGAAAGTTGGCATGGTATCATCATTTCACCCACATAGCATGTACTAAAAAGTTGAGAGGGTTACGGCAAAAACTGGATGCACTTCGTGTACAAAACGGGCAGTCTCTTTCGAAGTATCAGGGTTTCGAACGAAAACTCATCTGTTACAAAGGGATTTCATTTTTTTGAACTTATTTGAACTCCAGACTTTTTGTGTGTTCAAAATGCACCATTCGAAGCCACATCATCAATTTTCAACCCTTTCGGACTTCATTTGTTATTTTTCATGCATTTACTGATTTTTTTGAGCTAAATGACCCTGAAATTGAAAAGCACTACAAATGAACTCTGAAAAGGTTGAAAGTTGGCATGGTATCATCATTTCACCCACATAGCATGTGCTAAAAAGTTGAGAGGGTTACGGCAAAAACTGGATGCACTTCGTGTACAAAACGGGCAATCTCTTTCGAAGTATCAGGGTTTCGAACGAAAACTCATCTGTTACAAAGGGATTTCATTTTTTTTGAACTTATTTGAACTCCATACTTTTTGTGTGTTCAAAATGCACCATTCGAAGCCACATCATCAATTTTCAACCCTTTCTGACTTCATTTGTTATTTTTCATGCATTTACTGATTTTTTTGAGCTAAATGACCCTGAAATTGAAAAGCACTACAAATGAACTCTGAAAAGGTTGAAAGTTGGCATGGTATCATCATTTCACCCACATAGCATGCACTAAAAAGTTGAGAGGGTTACGGCAATAACTGGATGCACTTCGTGTACAAAACGGGCAATCTCTTTCGAAGTATCAGGGTTTCGAACGAAAACTCATCTGTTACAAAGGGATTTCATTTTTTTGAACTTATTTGAACTCCAGACTTTTTGTGTGTTCAAAATGCACCATTCGAAGCCACATCATCAATTTTCAACCCTTTCTGACTTCATTTGTTATTTTTCATGCATTTACTGATTTTTTTGAGCTAAATGACCCTGAAATTGAAAAGCACTACAAATGAACTCTGAAAAGGTTGAAAGTTGGCATGGTATCATCATTTCACCCACATAGCATGTGCTAAAAAGTTGAGAGGGTTACGGCAAAAACTGGATGCACTTCGTGTACAAAACGGGCAATCTCTTTCGAAGTATCAGGGTTTCGAACGAAAACTCATCTGTTACAAAGGGATTTCATTTTTTTGAACTTATTTGAACTCCAGACTTTTTGTGTGTTCAAAATGCACCATTCGAAGCCACATCATCAATTTTCAACCCTTTCTGACTTCATTTGTTATTTTTCATGCATTTACTGATTTTTTGAGCTAAATGAACCTGAAATTGAAAAGCACTACAAATGAACTCTGAAAAGGTTGAAAGTTGGCATGGTATCATCATTTCACCCACATAGCATGTGCTAAAAAGTTGAGAGGGTTACGGCAAAAACTGGATGCACTTCGTGTACCAAACGGGCAATATCTTTCGAAGTATCAGGGTTTCGAACGAAAACTCATCTGTTACAAAGGGATTTCATTTTTTTGAACTTATTTGAACTCCAGACTTTTTGAGTGTTCAAAATGCACCATTCGAAGCCACATCATCAATTTTTAACCCTTTCTGACTTCATTTGTTATTTTTCATGCATTTACTGATTTTTTGAGCTAAATGACCCTGAAATTGAAAAGCACTACAAATGAACTCTGAAAAGGTTGAAAGTTGGCATGGTATCATCATTTCACCCACATAGCATGTGCTAAAAAGTTGAGAGGGTTACGGCAAAAACTGGATGCACTTCGTGTACAAAACGGGCAATCTCTTTCGAAGTATCAGGGTTTTGAATGAAAACTCATCTGTTACAAAGGGATTTCATTTTTTTGAACTTATTTGAACTCCAGACTTTTTGTGTGTTCAAAATGCACCATTCGAAGCCACATCATCAATTTTCAACCCTTTCTGACTTCATTTGTTATTTTTCATGCATTTACTGATTTTTTTGAGCTAAATGACCCTGAAATTGAAAAGCACTACAAATGAACTCTGAAAAGGTTGAAAGTTGGCATGGTATCATCATTTCACCTACATAGCATGTGCTAAAAAGTTGAGAGGGTTACGGCAAAAACTGGATGCACTTCGTGTACAAAACGGGCAATCTCTTTCGAAGTATCAGGGTTTCGAACGAAAACTCATCTGTTACAAAGGGATTTCATTTTTTGAACTTATTTGAACTCTAGACTTTTTGTGTGTTCAAAATGCACCATTCGAAGCCACATCATCAATTTTTAACCCTTTCTGACTTCATTTGTTATTTTTCATGCATTTACTGATTTTTTTGAGCTAAATGACCCTGAAATTGAAAAGCACTACAAATGAACTCTGAAAAGGTTGAAAGTTGGCATGGTATCATCATTTCACCCACATAGCATGTTATAAAAAGTTGAGAGGGTTCCGGCAAAAACTGGATGCACTTTGTATTCCCCTTCATCATCGGGCACATCGTCTGGTTCCTCTTCATCTTCAGCTTCCCCCATTGCAGCATCACCGTATTCAGGGGGCGGGTAGTTGTCGTCATCCTCTTCTTCTTCGTTGTCTTCCATCATAACCCCTCTTTCTCCGTGCTTGGTCCAAACATTATAGTGTGGCATAAAACCCTTCTGAAGCAGGTGGAAGTGAAGGGTTTTGTAGTTGGAGAAAGCCTTCGTATTCTCACAGACAGTACATGGACAATGCATAAAACCATTCTGCTTGTTTGCCTCAGCCGCTTCGAGAAAATTATGCAGGCCCTCAATATACTCGGAGGTGCGTCGGTCACCGTACATCCATTGCCGGTTCATCTGCGTGCATATCATGAATAGAGAAGTGACCAAATTAATAGAAATTCATCATCACATTAAAGCCAAATTACCGTAGTGACCAAAATAAATACATAACGTTCATACATAGTTCTCATTATTGAACAACATATAGCTCTCTAGAGCATCTAATTAAAACATACATTGAAACTATAAAATTTAAATGCAGCAACAAATGCGATCATAACCGCAACTAAGGTACCAATTGATCCAACGGCATAATGATACCAAGCCTCAGTATGAATGACATATGTTCTAATCTTTCTAATCTTCAAGCGCATTGCATCCATCTTGATCTTGTGATCGTCGACGACATCGGCAACATGCAACTCCAACTTCATCTTCTCCTCTTCAACTCTTTGTAATTTTTCTTTCAAGTAATTGTTTTCTTTTTCAACCAAATTTAACTTCTCGACAAGAATTTCTATGTCGGTTGGAATTTCCGGTTCACATACCTCCTAGATTAAAAAATCTATGTCACGTTGGTCGGCATAATTGTCATAAACACTAAATAAAACAAATAGTTATAAAAGATAATATATACCACATCCGAATCATAGACCGGACGAGGGCCGACGTGGGCGGATACCATGACCATGGCACTATATAATAACAAACAATAATAAAAGTAAGAAAATTACACAAGTATCTATCTAAATGATACAAGTAAGAACTTTTTTCTTTTAGAAAGAAGATAAGAAGAAGAGGCTAACCACGGTGGTGCCGGCGCCGAGATGGACGCGGGCGATCGACGGCGGTGAGGACGGGGACGGGACAGGACGGACCGCCAAACCTAAACAAATCTTGAGAAAAATGGAGCTTGGACAAGGAGCTTCGAGAGGAGAAAGCTTAAGTGTGGCTCGGGCATTTCATCGAACACCTCATGTGCATAGGAGGTGAGCTAGAGCACCACAAAGCTCTCCCCTCGCCGGCCAGAAAAACAAAGCATTGTGGAGTGCTCTGCTCGCTGGCGTGGCGGGTATATATAGGCATCTCATTGGTCCCGGTTCGTGGCTGGAACCGGGACTAAAGGAATCCCTTTGGTCCCGGTTCCATCCACGAACCGGGACCAATCGTTGTGGGCCAGGAGCGACCCCCATTGGTCCCGGTTCGTGTCTGGAACCGGGACCAAAGGGTCCAGACGAACCGGGACCAATGCCCCACGAGGCCCGGCCGGCCCCCTGGCCTCACGAACTGGGACCGTTGCCCCCATTGGTCCCGGTTCGTGACTGAACCGGGACTAATGGGCTGGCCCGCCTGGACCAATGCCCTGTTATGTAGTAGTGATTGTTCATGCACTTTTGCCTCTAATAGTTATGTGCAAGAGAAGAGAACCATCATGATGGATGATGTGTTTGTCTACCATGCACATACATTCTTTGTTTTGTTGTGTGCATGTGTAGGATACTTTGACTACATGTCAACTTCCACTTCACGTGAGTTGACCATCCGAGCTCTTGAGAGCGATCCTTTTGCTACACCGACGCGTTTCTCCATCGCACTTGCTTGCGCATCGACATTGTGAAGAATGCACAAGGTCATGCTTTAGAGGTGACATCCTTCTTGAACATGGATATTGTGGCTCACCCTACTTGTGTTGCTTGTGCCATGACTCATATTGGTCATCTTGGACCATTTACTTGCACACATGTTAGTGATATTGCTTTTCCTCACGATTGCCACATTGCCATGCCTCATGACATATATACCTTGTGTGTTGCATCCAACTTGTGGATTATTTTCTCATATCCTATGCTTGGTTGCAACAATGTCATTTCCTCACATTTGCCATGCCACATTACTTGCTACATGCTTGAATTGCTTGCCTCACACATGATGACCAATTGCTCTTTCTATTGTGCTGAGTGCCTCCCTATCTTCACTACACCATGTGCACATTATGCTTGGATTGCATTGTACTTTGGATTGCACCATATGTGTACACACATCTTTTTACTTGGTGTTGTGAATGATTCCTATGCGTACCATAGGCCTTTTATTGATTGCTTTGTGCATGATTGCTATGACCATGAGGTAGATGCTTGTTATATTGTCACACATATTGGCATCCCTACCTAAACTTTGCATACTTGGTCCCATGATTGCATTGCTTGCGCTCCATTTGTATGCTTACATGCCATGCCAACATCCCTTGTCGCACCATATATTATGCATGATGACAACACTTGTGCGGTGAATAACCACTTGAATGCTTGGTTTTGCACTAATGCTAACCACATTTGTTTTTCCAAGTGTTTGTTATCTTTGCTCCTTTTGAAGGAATTACACGACGGTGAGACATTGGAGAGTGCCCCTTTGGAGCTTGATGATGATGAGTGCTTGGTGATCGTCCACTTCCACACGGCGACGCCATATCCTTCCCATGGTGATTTGGATCTTGATCCGAGGACGGATCTTTCCCAAGGGGGAGGGGATGATGCGGAGTATACTATGGACATCACCATGACAAGAGCCCATTTGGCAAGCGACACGTGCGACATCTACTCCACATACATAAAGGTGAATCATCTCCTTTATACGTGTTCACTTGACCCCTTCGAGGATTGTATACTACTTGACACTCCTCTCGTGTGCATGCATAGGTATTGCCGAAGCTTCATGGATGATGAGGAGGAGTGCGAGCACCTACGTACAACTACACCATCCGCGAGGGAAGCTTGGAAGAGAAGAAGGAAGAAGAGGAGCTGCCGGTACAACCGGCCATCAACCGGTGGGCGGTACAACCGGTCCACCACCGGACCACCTCCGGCCGAGCTTCTGTTATGAAGCGTTGCAAGGCCGGTACTAGACCAGTTGTTCCGGTTATTCTTTCTTGACCGGTACAACCGGCCACCCTGGCGGTACAACCGCCCGACTGCCTGTGCGCAGGACGGGCCCGAGGCCCATGTATCCCTCTCTCACTTACCCCTTCGTGGCTAGCACTATATATACTCCACCCCTCCTCATTTCTAGGGTGAGCAAAGTGATAGCTCATTCATACATGAGCTTTGGTCCTTTCTCTACTTCTCTCATGGAGACCGAGGCCTCCACCGGAGAAGATCCCTAGAGGATGTCAAGGCCCCTATCAAGGGAAGATCCGTCTACGGATTCAAGGCCCATCTCTCCTAGAGATTTGGATGAACTACCCATGTATCTTTATTTCCCTTGTTGTTCTTGGATCTTGATGCACCTCTTGTATTGCTTGTGATTTGAGGAGTACTTGGTGTGGATCTTGTCCAATAGTATGTTTTCCCTTTGATTCTCTCCACGTTTTCCCCTCGTGTTCTTCGTGTTCATCGTGTTCTTCCTCAAATCCACCTCCAATTCGTGAAGATCGGGACACCCTCGGTTTGCCCCGTATCACCTCGCTTAAAGCGAAAAATAGCTCCAGCGTTTGTTTACGGAGACTCCCAAAACAATATTACAAGCCCAGTCCAGCCCAACTCATACACAGTCGATTATGTATCTTTTTGCCGGGTGGACAAGAGATGAGCCTACCCGGCTAGGCGGCGAGCCACCGAATTTCCTAGATGCGCTCGTTGAGTCAAATTGTCGGCGCTTCGCACAGGCGAGAAACCGAGCAGCGACGCGATGGGCTGACCTATTTAAGCGTTTCAACGTCTAGAGGTTCCCAGCCGGTTTTTTCTAGTTTTGGGAAACTTCTACAAGGTTCATGCACCATTTTGTTTCTTCGTTCTTTTTTTTATTTTCTCTCATTTTTCCTTTTTCTGTTTTTGTATTTCTATTTCGTGTTTTCGCTTTTCCTTTCTTTCCTTTCCTTTCATTTTTTCATTATCTTAGTTTTCTTTCTTCCCTTTCGTTTCAATTTTTTTTATAAAATCGTTGTGTTTATTGTTTCGTTGTCCAGGATTTTCAAAAAATGTTTCAATTATCAACAATTGTTCACATATTTTCAAAATAGTTAATATTTCAACAATTGTTCGCAAAATTTCCATTTTTCATGAGTTGAAAAATGTTCACTTTTCAAAAGTTATTTGCATTATTCAAAGTTGTTCTTTTTTCAAATTTTGTTCGGTGTGTTTTTCTTTAAAATGTTCACAACTTTTGAAAACATTGTTTGGTATTTCAAAAAATGTTCCTGCTTTCAAAACTAGTTCACAATTTTTGAAAATGTTCATGTTTCCCTTTTTGCAGGAGAAAAAATGTTCGTGTTTTCAAATTTTGTTTGAGTTTTAGAAAAATTGTTTGGAAGGTTATTTAAAAATTATTTGGGACTTAAAAAAATGTTAACGTTTTCAGAAACTGTTAGAAAGTTCATGTTTGCATTTGTTAGAATTTTAATAAAATGTTACCGCTACAAACATTGTTCACAAATTTCTTTTTTTCCTTTTCAAGTATATTTTCATTTATTTTGTAAAGTTCATGTTTCGAAAATTGTCTGGAATTATAATTTTTTTGTTCTTTTAAAAAATGTTCAGATTTTAAATTTATAGAATAAATTCGAATAACGTTCGCATTTTCAAAATATTGATAGGTAGTTTCTTAAATGTTCTCATTCTTTAAAAGTTGTTCAGAAGTTTTTTGTTCCAAATTTTCAGAAAATTTCAATAATGACCCGAATTTCAAAAATTATTTCTATTTTCATAAATTATTCACAATTTTCAAGAAATGTTCTTCTTTTCATATATGTTTCATAGTTTCTTATTTTCACATTTTTGTTCACGTATTTTCAAAAAAACATATGTTGAAACTCTTGAACTATATTTAAAAAACACAAACATTTTTTGAAACTTGTAAACAATTTATGAAACAAGGACATCTTTTCAAACTCCGAAAAAAAATAACGTGAACATTTTTTGCAATTTGCGAACAATATTTGATAACGGGAACATTTTTTTAAACGCCAGAACATTTTTTAACATTTTATGAAAATTTGAACAAAAGCTTGTTTTTTAAAAAAAACATGAACTTTTTTTTTAAAATTCATAACATTTTTTGAATTTATGAACATGTTTTGGAAAACGGCAATTGTTTGAAATTTGGAACATTTTTTAAAAGCAAGAACATTTGCTGAAATTGAAGAACAATTTTGGAACATGAACTTAGTGTAAAAAAGATAAAAATAACCTTTAAAAATAAAAAAGGAAAATAGAAGAAAAAATAAACAAAGAACAAAAAAAAGAAAAGAAAAAAGAAACGGAAGGAAGCGAACAGAAACACTGAGTTCTCACTGTGTCTGCTGCGACACTCCTATAAGGAAACGGAAGGAAGCGAACAGAAACGCTCGCGAAACAGCAGAAACGGAAAACGGCCCAGAAAGCCCGCCAAGTGGACGCTCTGTGCGAAACACAAGCAACTTGATGCAAAGAGCGTCATATAGGACCTCCGGCTAGCCACCACGTCCCCCAACTTGGGTTGGACCCCTTCGCGCGACTCTAACTAATTCCACCACCACCGCTCGCCCGTCGACGCAATCGTCTATGGAGGCGGCGATTACGTGCATCAGCACAGCAGCACCGCGGCGGGCAACAACAACAAGGAGTTCCTACGACATCTCACCTTCCCCACCCCCTAGCCGCTCAAGGTTCTTCTCCCCAAACACCCACTCTCTTCACATTAGATGGCATACGGCATTGTTTACCAAACTAGATGGCAACATACACGCTAATCTGTCATCATCAAATAATGACATACTGTCGAGCTGCGATTTATCATATCAGAATATCTGTAGTATCTCATATGTCCGTATGAACAAAAGATAATCATCATGGACATTTCTAAGATCGGTCCTGTACTCAATCCTAATTAATGAGAGGTGTCGTTAAAGAAAGAGTGAAAAATAACCACTTGCCTCCGGACCTTCTCTCCTCAGCGGGAAGCATGTGATGCATTCAAGATTCAACCAATTCACAAAAACAAATATCGTGGTCCTTCCTATGTGGCAGGTAATCGAGGTGATAATATTTTGTTGTTGCACAGTGTGCTGCCCCACGTCTAGTCACTGGAGTTAGTTGTTTAATTTTCAGTCCTGCAACATTTTGTAGTATTTGGAAAGAAAATTCGTACAATTTGCCAATGTCACACAGCTACAAGGGAACGCCACTGGATGTACTGACATAAATACATAATATAGCGCTCCACTTGCAATATTCTTGGATGTACCGACAGATACGGTTTTCCTACCTGCAAGTGGACATTCTGTAAGTGAAGTGCACATTGTCCAAAATGGGTGCCGGTGGTTTGGGATAATAACGATGCTCATATAAAAAAAAATTAAGCACAAAGAGAGCATCATAAAACATGTCAGACAAATATATTTAAATCTAACATACTTTCTATGCATGGCCATTTTATAAGCAAACAAATTATCAGGACAAGGAGTCTCTAGCATATGCCAATAGGAAGATTGAACCATTAACAATGTGAACATCAAGAGAGGTAATTGAACATGAAAAATCATATAACCATATCTTCCTCTCTCATAATAATTACATGTAGGATCCTAATCAAATTCAGTAATATAGCTATCATGTAAAATATTCTCTTCATGATCCACATGCATAGAAGTTTTATAATCTTCCAAGATAGTGAAATTAACATTAACTAAAGTCATGACCTCTCCAAACCCACTTTATCAAAAAATTCATAAGATTGATCATTCTCCAAAGTAGTGGGACCATTATTACCTAGAGTTGACGCTCTTCCAAACCCACTTTTAGTAGCATTGCAAATATCATTTTCAATAATAGATTCATCATAAAGCTCAAAATTCTCAAGATCACAAGAAACATCATGATTATCACCCCAATCATACTCATTAGCACAATTGATATTCATAGAATTTATACTAACAAAATTATCCCAGTAGCATTTTCATTTATCACTTCATTATATTAGCTGCTGGTTTACAGTAAGCATGAAGTTTAAAAAGATTTGCAAGCTGTTGAGAATCCATTTATCCTAGATTTTTGTTTTACTTCATGTTTTGATATGACAAAGATAAAGATAACATAACTGGGAATGTAAAAAGTAGAACAAGTAAATGATAATGTGTGTGTAGGTACATGCTGAGAATTTGATGATGTCTGCCCGGTGACGGCATCATAAATTCTTCCTGGTATTTGTAAACTGTGTTGGGATTTCTTTGAAGAAGAGGGGAGATGCAGCACAGTAGAGATAAGTATTTTACTCAGTGAGAACCAAGGTTATTGAACCAATAGAAGACTCACACAAACCTCTTTTAGCAGCACCTACACACACAGAACCAAACACTTACAGCCAACGCGGGCAAGAGGGTTGTCATGCCCCTTGAACTCATTACTTGCAAGGATTAAATACTGATAGATAGATAATATAAATAAATAAAAGTAAATAATAGGTAATAAATTGCAGCAAAGTAGTTATGGAGTTTTAGTAATTATGTTAAGTAGACCCGGGGGCATAGTTTTTGCTAGAGACTTCTCTCTTGAACATAGCATACAGTGGGTAAATAAATTACTATTGGACAATTGAGAGAATAGCGCATAGTTTTGACATGTTATTCAAGGAAACGATCATGTATATAGGCATCACATCCATAAACAAGTAGACCGATTCCTGCCTGCATCTACTATTATTATTCCACTCATCGACCGCTATCCAGCGTGCATCTAGAGTATTAAGTTTGAAACAGAGTAATGCTTGAAGTGAGATGACATGATGTAGACAAACTAAGACAAGCAATATGTTCAGACGGCGTCGTTTTATCCATGATGCTTTCCTTGATTCTCCCAAATTCAAAATATTTTGTAGTTCTAACCGCCGGTCTGATTCAAAATCCATTTTCCTCAAAATATCCATTGTGACGAGACATTCAAAACTAAATTCCAAGTAAATAGATTCCAACGACTTCTTATTCAGGTCACAAGTTACATGGACTAAGATAATAAATTTAGCACACCTTCGTGTGTATATTACCATATTATTTACACAAAAAAGTTATTTAGGGTATATTTTTCAACATCTTTTTTCCGCCCAAAAGTTCACGGTGTATGTATGTGAGGTATCAACTCTATGATGCTTATTACCATGTTATTTACATGAGTTACCAGCTCCGCCGTGCATAAATTATCATGTTGTTTACCTAGAAGTTGATAAGGATATGTTTTCACCCACTTTGTCCTCCGGGTCAAGTTTAACACGTTGTTTTTACGTAAGTCCTCAGGTATGCTGCGCATATAGAACCATGCTATTTATACAGAAGTAATAGGGTACGTTTCAACATCTTTTTTCCCAATGTCAAAGTTACCAGTCCCGGGTATGTAAGTCACCAACCATTCAGTGCGTGAATTATCGTGCTATTTACAGAAAAGTTACCGCGGGGGGGGGGGGGGGGGGGTATGTTTCAACAATATTTCCTCAGCTAAATTTTTTGAGGCCCGCGGTACATAAGTTGTCGGGTATGTGTTGCATAAATTACCATGCTGTTTACACATAAATTACCGGGGTATGGTTCAAGATTTTTTTTCCTGAGTAAAAAATACCATGATGTTTGTACCTAAGTTATCCATCACAGAAGTTACCGGTAACTTCCACTTAGTCCCTTTCCTAGCTCTCTAACTACATCTCGCGCAGTCGTGTCATCGACCACATCAGTAACACCATCCTCAACACTGTCGAAGCGTCTAGGAACACATGAGTCCTAATGCAGCACCATTCAAAGGGTCGGGCCTCACAAAGATATCAAATTTTCTCCGCCACATGAATAGAAGCACCTATCTGACTATTCGCTGAAACACCAATGCAAATGACGCACTAAAATAAATCCAAGACAAAAAAATTGTTTTTTTTCGCAGATACGAAAGTAAAGAAGGTTGAACTGTATTATTTCTATTTGTTAGACAATAACAAAGGTTGGGCGAGTTGTTTAGTGTTGTAATTTGATCCAACACACCGAAGGGTCAAGGATTAAATTCCGCTCCAAATAGCTTTGTTTTCCTCTCACTGGATCTGAAGGAGTTGCCCTTAGGTGGGCCGATCAACAAGTGAGAGGAAAATAAAGTGCTTTGGAGAGGAATCGGCAGACGACAGCCCGTAAAACTAGCAGCAATCATTACATGTGTGCCGAGATCACGAGTTCGAGCAAGACATGCGGGGGTTGTAGGGAAAATTGGGATTTAGTGGGGCGTGCAACCATTGTTCAATTCAAGTCTGACGGCATCCAAAGCGTACAGATCTGTTGCAAAAAGATATTGTTTGACAGTTAATTTTTTCACAAAAAATATACTATCAAAAACTTCAAATGTTTATTTTCTTTAAATATATAATTTGTATGATATATACTTCAGATTATATTTGTAAAATTGACGACATAGTAATAATCCCCAGTAACCAAGAAATCAAGCTCTACCTGTACTAGTTCGGGACTAACGGAGCCTCTGTTACTAACTCTGCAACCAACAACTCCCCGACATGATCACATGGCTACGTGCATATGCTAAGAGCATAGGGCTGGTCATAGTGGGGAGTAGCTTAGACTAATAACATGCATATGTTATTAGTCTATGTTACTACCTCTATTTTGGATAATAACATATGTGTAATGTCATGCAATAATTTATTTATTAGGTTATAGAGTCATTTTGTTTTGGTGTGTGTGATATTACGGTAAAATATTATGTTACCATAAACTTATTTTTTCTCGTAATTACTTGACTCGTTGTTTATTTTGTCGAGATATGTGTGATGTTACGACTTATGTTACTTTCACTATAGATAGTCTAACCAGCATGACCTTGTAAGACCGAGTTTCAAGGGAATCTTTTCCTTAGTAACTACTCCCGATGACTGGAGAACAGAGACGAACCAGCGTAGACGTTGGCCGGCGTGCACAGTTTAACTGATGCGTTCTAGGAGAGTCGCACCAGACACGTTGTCCGGCGGCGATCTTATCTAGGAGTAGAGCTCATTTGATGGCATCATCGTCTAACGTGCGGCAAGCGCAAGGCGCGCGTCTTGTTCTGCTGGCACTCATGTGAGCTCTGCAGTCGAGCAGAGTATTTTGACAAATGTTTCACGCCATCCTAGCTATATAAAGCAGCTCGGCGCGTCTTAGCATGCATCACAAGTATTACATGCGATAGATCACACAGCTAACGGTTCACTTTTGCTTTGGATCGAGCCTCCAGTGTCATGGCGCAAAGTAACAGTTCCCTTCATTTTATTTTATTTCTACAGTAAACGTAGCTTTGTGTTTCTCAAAACTCTACCCTTTGCACTCATTTTTCAATCTATGCTGCCATGCAGGTACTGAAATGGAAGCATGGAAGGTTGAGACGAGCAGAGAGGATTCTTCCACCAAAATCGTCACCATCCAAGTCGACTCATCTCAGCCTTCTCAACAAGGAAAAGTGGGTGAAACCGGCGAGGCTCCTGGCAACACGGCAAAGCTCTGTAAGCATGTTCATCCGTCTAGTGAACTTACGGTACTATCACAAAGGTCTATGTTTGCCCACCCACTTTCACTAAAGTCTACATTTCATCCTTGAGAGGGGCTGCCGGCTGACATGGCTAGGTCTTTTTACTACCCACATAAGAGCCATGTGGCAGTTTAGTTACCCATTCTTTTAACTTAGTTCCTCTTCCTCCTCCTATCTCCTCTTGCAAAGCTGTAATGGTGGGCGGCAGCATCAACACAAGTATAAGGATGGTGCCTCCCAATCGTGTAAGCAGGCTGGTAGGGGCATGTCATCACCGTCCATCAGTTGGAAGGCTGGCAGCATGGTGCTTCCGATTGGGTTCCGGTTGCAACCAAGACAGACTGTGTGCAGATTCTGAAAGCGCGCGGCAGTGTAGTGGCTTGTCCATTGAAATGTACACCTTAGTCGTCATATTGTCATAAAAAAACAGAAAGAGGGACAAACGACACGATAACTGTCTATCTATCTTTAGCTATTATATATTAAAATCGCAATACAGAAAAAAATAGAGATATATGCTAGAAATTCTCGCAAAAAGCAAAACATATGTTCCTAGATCTGTTTTTTTTAGAGGTCTTACATCTTGTTGACCATCTCTTTATTAGTACATAAGAACCATTAGGTTTCTGTAATCATACCTAAAATGATCATACCCACTAGATCTACATTATCATATCTAAACAAATCACATCAAGTATTTTTTATTTCTCATCAAATAAATTGCATCTTCTTCTGGAAATCCTTATACCTTCATAGTTGTACCTAAACAGAGATCATAACCGTCAGATCAAGATAACCGTATTTCAGCAGATTATATCCATCATATCAAAATAATTATAGTACCTACACATATAGTCACGTCCACTATATCTAAATAAACGTAGTAATATTGGCATTGCAACGTACAAAGTTCCTTAGGGGTGATACATAAAACAGTGATTAGGCACCATTATGAGCATCGATACGAAATGCTTACTGAAAAAGAAAACTTGAGAGCGTGTTGCATATTTATGTGTTAATATTTCCATTTTTTTATAAAGGATGAATCCAATTGTATATGCAAAAAGGAATCATGTGAGGAGGCCAGATAAGAACAAAACCGAAATAATATATATACTCGTACACAAAAGATGGCAAATCGTCATAGGGTTTCAGACATACACTAGAGAGCATACGACAATTAGTCCAGCGAGCACGCGGATTACAAGTAAGTTTGGTCGGTACACTTGTACACCGAATCAACTACTAACCTTGAAAACAGATCACTGACAAAAAATTAATCTATAACATTAGATTTCATAAATAATATTCTATAATTCCTGTTTGTTATTTGTTATCAACACAGTCATATATATTCATACATGAAATAAAAGTCAATTTTGCAGTAAAAAGGGGTAAATATGTGGAAAAATATTTGTATCATAAGAAAATAAAATACTTAACATTTTTTACACACTAGAATACTATGACCTCGCATTTGTTAGGGACAGTATGCTTGTTTTAGAAAAACACTAACACAACAGTACAAGAATACAATATTTAATCATGTGTTGGCGGTTTATACTTAGTGTAGATTTTTAATTTGCCTAATATGAAAGTAGAGACACTTTTTGCAAATGAAGGAGTGAATGTAATAAATATCACTAAGAAAATTCATGCCAATTGTCCCTCGTGTTGATAGTACCGCCGTAGCAGTGATGATACACGGTTCCACATTTTGGTTTGTTTTAGGCCTGTCCTGATGCTTCAACTAAGTATCATGCATTTTACGTAAGAAAAAGAGAGGATGTTGCATATTGTAATTAAGCATAAGAGAGGTGATAGTAGTATCATATTACGATACAATATCTTAGCACATGGAGAAAAAAAATCTAATGATTATCATATGCATAATTTAATATTCAAATTCCACAAGTGAAAATCAATTAGATGGCACTATGATGTTGGTGCATGATATTATATAGTAGAAATATAATATGTAATGTAACTGCACGCTATGATACTAGTATACCATACAATTGACAAGTGGAGTTAGCGTATGAAACCTTACGAACACACAACACCGAACAAGCATGCATTCTAGAAGACACATGACGAGCCTTGAATGGCGACAGTCAACCGGCCCATGAACTAAAGCCCTCAGGGATCAGGTCGATAATCATGGAAGAATATTTTGATAGAGGCACGATATATAGTTACCAATAGTTACCACATCACCTTTTTAAAGTTTCAACGGTCAAAAGTTCTCAGAAAAATAAAACCAATAACTAAACATCACGCCAATGATGATATAAGATTACTTAACAGAGCGATTGTAAAAATAGGACTTTATGGCCCCTCGACAAAATAAAAAATAGTTGAGTTCATATATATGTCGCAGGGATCTAAAATGTTTTTCTCTTTTGCTGAGATCACACGAACTCATATTTTCACAATCACTCCATTGGATCAATGTTGAAAAGCTCATCAACTATATGTTTTTTTCCTCTTGGCACATAAAATCATATTTTTGCAATCACTCTGTTAGATCATCTTACATTACAGTCAATGTGCTATGTCATTTTTATCATGAATTTTTGGATCTTCTACACCGTGAGAACCTTAAACGAGTAACCAACATTAATAGAAAATCCCTATCCTCTCTCTCTCTCTCTCTCTCTCTATTGCATTTTCATTGAATTGTATTCTTTGTGCTGATTAATTATGGCATGCAGATTCATAGAATTGTATTCTTTGTGCTGATTAATTATGGCATGCAGATACAAGAGTCTGGAATCTTGACTCCGACTTGGAGGCAGGGAAAAAACTGCTGGCCAAACAAATTGGGAAGAACACTATTGTTTCCATCCAGAATGCTCCCAAGGTCCGTCAGCAGCTCCGTAGCGCCGACGAAGACAGCTACACACCGCACAGCGTGCCAGTCGGCCCTTACCATCGCACTCATCCGTCTCCATGGATTGCAAAAGAAAAGCTGCGGTATGTCGGCTTCATGCAGAGTCTCTCCGAGAGATACAAGGGAGGTGGCCTTAATGGTCTAGTGGAAGAATTGGAGCCAGAAGCAAGGGAATGGTACGGCGACGGGGTCGCCCACATGACGCCGGAGGAGTTGGCGAGGATGCTGCTGCATGATGGGTGCTATCTTCTGGGTTGGTTGGGGAACTATCCGGACGCCCCTCAAACATCCTGCAATGACCACAACACGGTGTTTCGTGACATCCTTTACCTCATAGAGAACCAGATGCCTTTCTTTGTTCTTGAGAGGATTCACGCGCGCGCCACAGGAGGTTCCCGTTGTCTACTCCGCTACATGGCAACATATATCCAGAGTCTATTGCAGGCTCAGCTGTACATCAGCCCAGGGAAGCAGAGGCTGATGGAGCATCCATGCCACCTGCTTCACCTAGTGCATGCATACTTCCGTCCAGCCGATTTGCTGCCGTCAACTGATCCGCAACTGCCCAGGTGCACAGGTCGGTGGCACCGGGCGATGGACTACCACTTGCGTGCCAACGTGAAGTTCATGCCACGGGACTTTGGGGACGAAGTGACTTCGATCCTCGACGTGCGCCTCGAAGGAGGCACGCTGTGGATCCCTCGCCTGCAAGTCTGCAGGGACACATGGACTCTCCTACGTAACCTGATGGCGCTGGAGGAGCAGATACCCAAGAGGCCCGTCACGGCCTACTGCGTCTTCATGTCGCAGGTGGCGTGTACGGTGGAGGACGTTCGGCTCCTGGTTGATGCAAAGATCCTCGAACACTTTGAAGGCAGCGACGACATTGCCGCCCAAGGTTTTGCCGAGCTCTGCAAGGGGGTGGTCATGGACGTCAATAACATCGACAGGAACTACCTCAAGCCTATCTGGCATGACCTGGAGAAGCGCCACAAGAGCCGTGCGCAAAACTTTTGGGGCCAGCGCTCACAGCGCTTGGCGGCCGCCTTGGCATTCCTAGTGGTTTTTGTCCTCCTTGCTTGCGTAGTAACGCAAACTTCTTATGTAGTTATCTGCTCTAGGCAAAACCCAAAACATTAGTGTCAGTTTAGTTTCAACACTTTGTTAGCGGATGCAGTACCAGATTTACTATATGTATTCCTTTTGTTTAGATAAAAAAGTTTAACAAGAGCCCGGCTTTGAATTAGCGGAGTCACCAACCGTCCAGAGATTACATCGATCAACAACCAACAAGAAATACTAGGCCGGTAAGGGATTCTTTTTCCTGGGTTTTTTGAAAAAAATTACGGCTGCTATAAAAATGCCGCGTGTGATACGGGTCATTGCCGGCGTGCGAGTTTTGTGTGCCTTTCGTATTTACATGGGTTGTGATGTAGCATGCATTCTAATCATGCGCCACGTAGGTGTGATTGTTGTTCTTGTTGTTGATTGCTTGGATCGACACGTCATCATTTTTACGTCGGTTCTAGTTTTAGCGGGCCTTCTGGGCTCTTCGTTCGCTGTGTAGGTCGTCTTCCCGATTAGTCATGCACCGTGTGGAACGTCACAGATCCTTATCTTTTCCTCTCTCGAAGACTCGTGTGGAATGCCGGCCTCCATCGCGCATCATGCAACCGCCTATGCATGTTTTCGCCTCTGGCTATAAAATCCTCCTCGCTTCTCCTCTCGACCTCACGCTGCGTGCATGTGTTTCCCGAGTCCTGACTGCAACCATAGCCATCCTCTCGGACATCGCGGCGAGTGTTTACTTTGGCTAGTGAGGATGATGATGGAGTGTGTTTTAAAATTTATTTATACAGCGGTGTTTTGGTGGGTCTTTCGCGGTATGATTATGTATTATCTGTTAATCAACCCATAATTATGTGAGAATTCTGTATCGGTGTCTACATGTACTCTTGTTGTGCTAAAATATGACATGTTGATGTTTTCTTTTTCCTAGGCCGTGTAAGGGTGCACAAGATTGATATGTTTTTATAAGTCGATTCCTCCCGATTGATTTGGAAAATCATTGACCCGATCAAAATTATGAACCAAATCTAAAACTGAAGACCTGGATCGACTAGAAAACCTCCTAAACTAGGGGGCATAGTGAATTAAAACCGTTGAATGAGAGAAATTTATGATCTGGTCAAAATCTGGTGAGCCATTTCCAAATTGAAGACCTCAATTGAATTTGAGCTATTTAAACCTAGTGAGCATAGTGTACATACTAGATATAATATATTTTTTGAATGTGTGGGTCATCTAATATATTTTAAATATTATTCTATCTCCTCAGCACTTCATGTATACACCATGAAGAATTATACGCGTCACAGAACACGTCTCTATTATCAGGTTTTTTTTGTCAAAAGTCTCTATTATCGTAATAGAAAATCAATTAGTCAACTACTTATATTTTCCTCTCTCCTAGTTCGGGTCCGCAAATGTATGATTTCTATATCTATTATTCAACCAATTAAAGATTAGATCTCAGCCACTATAATTTGGATGCACGAAATCAATGGTTTCTATTTTTTTATTTCTAGGATTAATGTGTGAATTAATATGTCTATAATTAGTATAGAAAAAGATATATATATATATATATATATATATATATATATATAGGGAAAATACATCCTATATATATACTAATTTATTATTTTAAATATGTTCATGTACTATATATAAGATTTTTCAAAGTGGGTTAAATGAAAAAATTACAAGTTAACCCATGGTTTTTATTATATTTGTGAAATATGTATATATTTGTATGTAAAAAAGAGCATACTCAAAATACGATACATACTATCAAAAAATAGTATATATACTACCTAAACATTATTATATAGAACATACTACGTGTACATACTCTCCGATTTGATAGATACTACAAACAACATACAAAACGCAAGTGATGGTAACTACCACCGGTGGTAGATAAAATTTGTCCTCTCTCTCTCTCTCTCTCTCTCTCTCTCTCTCTCTCTATATATATATATATATATATATATATATATATATATATATATATATATATATATATATATATGTCTATAATTAGTATAAAAAAACAATGGTTAGCTGGCTCTGTTGCCATTGTTTTTTTCTTTTGAAGCACAAACCGTCGAAGAATTGTTCTACGGTAATTTTCTATTAATTAGGGTAAGCTATGTAACGCTGCTGCCATTGTTAGGTGTAGTTTCAACATCATTATCTAACAGTGAGCAAGACCACATATATATGGGATTTATAGCGGAAGCGTTTGGTCCTTACCAGGATTAAAAAAAGGGCAGTCCCGTGCAACTTGGATGCATGCCTTGTGCTGCCCAAGGCGATAGTTGGGTGTCTCCAGCAATAAGGAGTTGGCCGTGGAAAAGGGCAGCAGGAGGATGGGGTGATGAGTCCGGATGCACGCATAGCACTCGTAAGCATTCAATAATATTTGAATTCACATGTAATGTGTCACAAAAAACATTATCTTTCCAACAAAATACTAACAACTCTTTAATCATTATTACAGACCAAAATGGATGCAAAGCAAAACGCAACTCCAATAGAGGTGAGCCGTCAAAAATAGATGTGAAGATTGTTGTAGAGGTCCTCAAGGACAGGAGCAAGTTGAGCATGTTCCTTGCAAGCATGGGAGTGTCACTGCCTTCAGTCAGAAAGCAACCTCTCAAGAACGAATGAGAGAAATTGAATAGAGGCTTGCAACACAGAAGCTAGGTGCGAGATCGACAACTAATAAGTACCAAAAAGATTTGAATGCAAGAATGGTATCGCAACAGCGGGAAATAAAAGATTCAAAAATAAAGCAGCAAGAAGAAATTGCACCTCTAGAGAACGAACACAACGAGAAAGTTGTTGCTGTTGAAAAGAAGCAACCTAACTTTGATAGGACAGTAAGTTATTTGGTAAGCCAATACCACAACGGTTCCCCGAACAAAATATGTCGAGCCCTAGTGGTGTTCTTCTTCGTCATGAAACTTTGATTGTTTCTTATTATTTTGCCAAGTCTGGTACTCTGTCGGTTTCTTACTGTGTCGCGTGTGATACATTGTCAAATGACTGATCTAATAGAGACGTCAAGTTGCGTCAGCTGGTGTTACTTGATGGCGTGGTGTTGTGGTGTACAGGCGGCGACCGCGACGTGCTCAGCAGTTTGTGCGTAGGGAGCTTGTCGCGTCGACGGATGGTCGGATTAACAAGGATGATGCATAACTCTTTTCCTGAAGATAGGGCAGTGGTTCGATGATGATGGAGGCTTTTTAAACGCGTGCATGTGGTGTAAGCTTTAGGTTTTACTGCATCGGGTGTAGATTCCGATACGTTATGTGGATGGATCGGTGATGACACCGGTTTAAATTATGGGTAGTGTGAGCACTTCACATTATCGAGTTTGTAGGTGTGAATGATGACATCGGATGATTTGGTGTAAGTTTTTGTCTGACATTATTAAATAATTAATAAAGTTTTTTTTCGAAATTAATGGCTCTAGTTGAACAAGCCGTTGCTTTATGCCGTCCGTGCTGGTCTAGCCCAGCTGGCGACGAAGACTAGTCCAGCGTGGCCACGAAGACTTTGAGGAAGACCGCTGGTCCTCGCGGCTTGTATGGTGCATAATACTGTACTACTTTAGAGAGAAAAAAATTATTGTTTGTACGTTTGCTCACTGGCGTTTCAGCATTTGTCACTAGCGACGTCGGTAGGTCGGTTGAAGCAAGGAATCTATCCTTTGTGCTTGATCGGCTTTTAGCACGAGATAACGTGCGCTTTGCGCAGAGGCGTGCGTGCTTTATCGAATGTAGCATGTTAATTTTGTCCTAGTCCTCATCTTTTGCCCCGGCGGCTGCATGTTAATTAACTTTGCCTTTCGACCCACCCGAGGAATGCTGGGACAGAGAGACACCGCGAGAGATGGGCTTATCCCTACATATGTGTGGTATCGCGTGCCAAACGACCGAACACCTGTTCATATCACAACCTAGGACGCCCCGGGAGCCACCCTCCTTTGTTGGATTTGGAGTGCCTCACGAGAGCAATGTCGTCAGGTACGTATAAGAAGTAAATATGTATGCATTTTGCTGGCTTTTCACCATCTGAAGAAATGTGATATTTACTATTCCCGAAATGTCCGGTTTCGAAGCATGCTATCACGTCTTCGTTATCGCCTTGTAGGTGAAATCTACATGTTTTAAAAATATTTCAAACTCCAAACTATACGGTGGTATAGCGTGCCAAACTACCTAACACCTGTTCATATCACAAGGACGCCCAGATAGCTACCATCCTTTGCTGGCTTCGGAGTGCTCCACGAGCGCAATGTCGTCAGGTACGTAAAGAAGTAATTATATGTGCATTTAGCTATGTTTCCCCCATCTGAAGAAATGTGCTATTTACTCTCCCCGAAATGTGCGATTTCGAAGTATGCGATCACCTCTTCTTTGTCGCCTTGTAGGTGAAGTTTTCATGTTTAAAAATTATTTCAAACTCCAAACTATACGGTTTGTTTCTATTCAGATCTCCTTTCATCGAAAGGAATTTTATAGCTGGGATTTAGATCCTTACAGTTTTTTCCTACATGGCATGTTTGATTCATAGGACTGGAATCATTAGGAAAAATACCGTAGGATTGCTTTGCACTCTATTTTCGATAAATTTTCCATCCGCTCAAACATTTTTTTATAGGATTATTTTGTTTTACTTGTGGTACGAAGCACTCTTTGATCCAATTTTTTGTTGTTTCCTAATCCTATAAGATTCTAGAGGACATGCCACAACAATTATGTAATTTCCACAATCTGGCGATTTAAAAATCTCTATGAATCAAAGGAGCCCTCAAGGATTTTTTCTTCTTCTCTAAAATACACACAAGCATGCGTATCATATATTCAAAGAGAGAGCTCTCAAATTACTAGATATGTGGATCTTTTGCAAACTTCTAATTAGCAGGAGAAAAGCGACATATCTAGTAGATTATTTTCCTTTTCTCCTGTTAGTTCCTGTTGATGAAGGATCTAATTGGTGAAAAACCTATGCAGCATACACCTCCAAAGAATGCACGGTCTGTCCATTTTTAGTTGGTAGCTTGGTTCAAATGTCCGGAACACACATTACAAAAAGGAAGGTTAATTTTAGAAAGAAGAAGAGCAACATAAGATCCATGACCGGCAGACATAAGCTCATGGTGAATTTTTTCTTCGAAAAGCGTGATAATCCATGGCCTCTATATCGAGCGATGCACACAGTCATCTTCATTATATTATTCAACAAAGCCTTATAAAAAATATAGATATCGGGAGTCTTTTATTCCATTGTCGCTAGACCTAAGCTCGTGGTCATGAAATTGCAATTCACTAAATAAAGAAGTGCGATGCAGATATCGATCTTTTATTCCATCACCTACAAAATAAAATAGAGGAAAGAGAATGAATTGCACAAAAAACAATAAATGAGGTACAGCTCTCGCATAATCAAATCATTTTTTCATTCTACTTCACCACATATTGTTGGTTAATTTCTCATCTTGCCCAAACTATCCACTTCACACAGCTGATAAGAGACCAACTAACATATGGCACCCATATGAAAAGTGCTTATGTGCTCCTCACTTTCTCGGTTCCTCCACCATGTGACTAGAGTCCAGTCGACGCAACCGATGTTGGGAAAGGACGCGGTAGCTTTTAGGGCAAACTACGCCCCACTACACATGCGTGTGCTGCTCCTTGTGTTTGTATGTGTTTTAGTTTTGCATGTACTTAGGTGTACGGGTATAGCCTGTTGTAATTCGGCATCATGTGTGTGTAATGCGCACGAAGACGGCGAGTTCCGGTAGAGACATGTAAGGCATTAAGGTGTAGCCGATTGTAATCCATTTTTAGTTGGTAGCTTGGGTTAAGGATGGAACAAACCCACATCTCTATACCTTAGTTGCTTTTGAGGATTTCTCTCTTACATCTTTGACTAGAGTAGAGAGCCCTTTGACGAAAGGTATGGGGTGTCTTTAGATGAGAACATATCCTGTGCTCCCGGAGCACTGATGCTACGGCTGCTCCGGGCGATTCTGGGCCGTCGATCTGGAGATCCAACGGTGAACATCGATGTTTTGCAGAACACTCCCGAGGAATGCCATAATTACGTGCAGGTCCAAAACATCGATGTTCACCGTTGGATCTCCAGATCGACGGCTGAGGGCGCGCGGGAGCACCGATGCTCAGGTGCTCCCGGAGCACCTGATATTTCCCCGTCTTTAGATACCTCCACCATTGGTAATACACCCTCATGGGTACCTTATACTCTCACCTTAAACTCGTCCTTCGAATAAAAGATGAGAAAATGAACTCTAACCTGCCTGAAGGCACCATGAGCCACAATCATGCGGCGGGGTAGAAAAGCCGCGGTGCCGTAGGCCACCCCGTGCAAATCGAGAAGTGCCCGAGCCTCCCCCGCCGCAAGCAACACCAATGCGCGAGACCTGAATCCTTCTGCATCGCAACCACTACAAGCGGGCATGCCGCGCCGTCGAGCGCCGCCACCACAAGCATGGGTCCTCCGCCCCTCTACAAGGGCCTGCTGCAGCGATAGAGGGAGGACTCGGCAGTGGCTTAGGTTTTCTCTCGAGCTGCCCCAACTACCCAGACGGGGGGGGGGGGGGGGGGGGGAGTTGTCAGGGGAGAAGTTGTTTTTAGGTGAAGCTGCTTGTCATTTGATATTTCTGAATTCTCGAAAAATATGTCTTGTACAAAGGTCAAGCTGCCCAAATAGGCAAAACCATGATAGAGAGGATTCATACCACGCACAGGAGGAGGCGTGCAGATTCTAGGCCGATTGCGTCAAGATATGGGAACTTATAAATGTGTTTAGGGCTTAATTATGTTTACTTTTTCCTTATAGTTTGTTAAATTGCGCATACAAATAGATATTATACATTGTCCCAGGACATTGAATATTCATGTGGTTTACTTGCAAAATAATATATATATTTCTGTTCAAAATAAATACCTTTCTTGTGTCCAAAATATATGTATCAACTCCACCAGTCAATGATGATTCCATATATTTTCAGCAAAAATGTATTTCATATATTTGCAGCAAAAAATGTATTTCATATATTTCTCTAGTTGATAGAATGGTTCCTAGGTAGCGCAAGATATTTCATTGTCTTCTCGGAGAAGTCATCACTAGTGTTTAAGAATCAACCCAAAACTTTGAAACCATCTAAATTACAACCATTAATTGTCAAAACCAGTCAAGTTTCAATCATGCCCTCTCCTGAAAATAGTTTTTGATGAATTTGGGTGCTTTTGACCTGTTAAACGCCCAATCAGCTACCATGTCACTAGTCAAAAATTGAGCAAAAATTAAAAAAAGAACATTCTATAAAATAAACACTACTATGCTGACCATTCTGCGAAAATTTCAACATTTTTTCTAAAACAATTTAAAATTATAAGAAAATACATATTCATCCCCCTTTTTGGTCGAAGTTTGATAAAAATGAAAGTTTCCAGAAAATTTGAAACAAATCTGTAAACTGCACACTACTATGGTGATCATTTTGGTAAAGCTTGAATCCTTTTCTTAAACATATTAAAAACGGCAAGAAAAATACATATTCAACACCTTTTTTGATCAAAATTTGATAACATTGAAGTGACCAGAATTTTTTGAAAATAGTCTGTAAAATTAACACTACCATGCTAATCATACTGGGAAAGTTTCAAACATTTTTGCCAAAAAAATTTCAAAATACATATCAATCCCTTTTTTGGTCAAATTTGACAAAAAAGATAGTGTCCGGAACACTTCTGAAAATAATAATTAAAATCAACACTGCCATGGTGATCTATTGAGGAAATTTTCAAACGTCTTTTGCCATCTAGATTAAAAAATACAAGCAAAATACATATTCAGCACAATATTGGGTGATGTGGCGGTTGATAGGGCAATCAACTTTTCAAAACCATTTCAATTCACCAAAACCGAGTTTGAGGAGAGGACAGTGTTGAAACTTGTCAAAACATGTTGTTTTTCAATTCATCTAATGGACCAGATAACAAATAAAAAGGAAGTTTGCCAAAAACAACATGAAAGTGCATTCACCGATGGGCACAAAAAGATCAGATTCTTAGAATCAACCTCAAACTTTTACCTTAGATCAAAAAATACTCCGAACTCTCAAAAGTGCCAAGAGAAATTTTGACCTCATGTTCTGAACCATCAAAAGTCTGCCCAAAAAAAAATGAGAGGTGAGCAATGAGAGATAGGAAGTATAGACTGGCTAGTGGGTACCAAGTTGGTCTTTGGCACCGATGAAATGTTCAGTTTATTTTAGGTACTGTTGAGAGTTTTTTTATGGAACCAAGGTTTGACTGTTTTTCTACACTGCACCGTACTTATTTACTTGGAACATATTACAACACACCTTTTTATGCTAATAGCAAGAGGTAATAACATCAGTGATGCATGAACTTGCTATGGATGTTCACTTCGGTGCCTAAACTTGAAAAATACGCCGAACTGGCTCTAAAACATGGAATGAATGTGCGAATATGATGCTAATCAAATTCTTAGACTTAAAGTGTGCTGACATGGCATGGGCCCACTTGTAGAGACAAAACAGAATTTTAGTTGAAACTATGTGTCTGATAAATGGACGCCGTCTGTCAGTACACAAGAAAACTTGTAAAAATGAAGAATGACAGGGCTCAAACCTGCAAACTGAAGAGTGTGGGTGGGCTGTGCTAGCCACTCCACCGCATACATTTATATGCGCAATTCGGCCCCTCAAGCATTATGTACTGTGAAGCGAAAAGCTTGTGCTACCAAAATTGATTGCAGTCAGATAAAGTAAAAAAAACTGTAAAAAGTATGTAAATTATAAATCATAGAAATACAAATAAAGTTCAATTATCATGTAGTATTAATATTTATAATATTATACACATAACTATAATAAATAACTAAAAAACATTCATGTACTTTTAGAATATTCATTTATTATTTTAAAAACATTAATATAAAATAATATTTGTATAATATAATAAAATATAAAATAATAGAAATATTTTCAAAAGTATAGTTCGTAATTATTATTATAATTATTCAAACATTTGAGTAATTATACACACATCTTTCTAACTCATAAATATGTTGTTCAAGAAAATGTTTTCTATAATTATTATTTTTCATAATTTAAATTTTAAAATTTATATATAAATATTCACTCGTGGATTATATTTGAATTATATGACAATTGAGAAATAGGCTATAAGTGAAATTATACACCCGTGAATATTCATAAGTATTTAGTAAATGTTGTTATCCTTAAATTTATTTAAATTAAATATAAGTCATGCAGGTACAAAAATGTGCGTATTCACTATATCTAAATAGCATTTTATAAGTAATATATTAGTATTTATTAAATTTACAGGAATGCTTTTAGTAAAATATTTTATTGCATACATCTATATATTTACTTTATGTGCACAAGAATAGTTGGTGTACCACGAGGTTATTACTTATATTCCACAAATCATTATATTGCACGACATGGCATGTGGCCTGATTTATAGATTTTTTATAATAATATATGCACACGAATATTTGTGTACTACGAGGTAACTATGAATACCACACAAAAATTTGAATCTATATTTATTATTATGATGTTAATCTACCAAGTTTTTTTTTCTTTCTGCGGAATATAATCTACAAAGTTAATGTGTGCAAAATTCAGAGTGGTAACATGTTTTTTTAGACAAGAGTGGTAGCATGTGTATTAGTGTGATTATAATATGCACATATTTAAAAAAATGATATGTGGTAAATGGGCCGCATTGATTGCAGCCCATTTAAGCAGCACAAGCATTAAAGCTGAGGGGTCAACTTTGGCTACATTAAAGCTGAGGCGCCAAATTGGGCACATGAAGCTACCGTTCTGCTACGTCAGCATACTATATGTCTATGAATGACATTAGCACCGTATTTGCATGCCACGACAAGTTTTAGCACCAGTTCAATGTATTTTTTAAGTACAGACGTTAAAGTGAACATCTGTGGCAAATTCGAGCACCGTCAATGTTATTACTTCTAATAGAAAATATAATAAGGTGACATAGGTGGGCTATAAAAGTTGCCACCTTAGATTTGTGATCCAGTGGAGGAAAGAAAAGAGGTGATGAGGTGGAGGAGAGATAGGTTCTGGCGACTGGCGAGGTAGCACATCGGATTCTTGACGGCAGCGAGGTGATCGCTAGCAAGAGCCTCCATGAAAATGCTCAAGAACCCAACGATGAACGAGATGTCCGGTCGGGTGTGCACGAGATACCTCAGGCTGCCAACCATGCTTCGATAGAAGGTAGCGTCTACCGACGTGTCCTTGCTTTTCTTGCTGAGCTTACACCACACCTTTATAGGCCTGTTCGTGGCGTTGGAGTCCGTCATGCCAGCTTTCTCTAGTAGCTTGCCTACATAGGCCGCCTGAGTGATTGGGGTGCAACTACCCTCCTAGCTCACCTCTAGTCCAAGGTAGCACCGTAGCAGCCTAAGGTCGCTCATGCGGAAGAACGTTCTTTCTCTTCTTTAAAACAGTTCACCTCATGTGGCTTGGCTTTGGTGATGACGAGGTCATTGACATTAACATAGATGCTGACAATGAGGAGCGTGTCCCTAACGCACGTACATGTAGTGCTCGGAAGCGCTAAAGGTGAAGCTGAGCGATGCCAAACTCGTGTCTAGCTTTGTGTTCCACGCCGTCATTCCTTGCGAGAGACTGGGTTTTGTGTAGCATGTAAACATCGTGTTTTCGATGGTCGGCGACAAAGCCCGGTGGCTGCAGGGCGTAAACCTCCTCCTCGAGGTCACAGTCGAGGAATGCCGACTTGACGTTCATGTGGTGAACATCCTTCCCCAGTGCGCCTCTTGGCAAGGATCAGCGGCACAACCTCAAGCCTTACCGTGAAGACTTCCTCGAAGTCCACTCATGCGCACTGTATGTATTCTTTTGCGACGAGCCGGTCCTTGTGTTTGACTATGATCCTGTGCTCGTCCTTCTTTCTTTATGTTGAAGAACTTAAGGTCAACGGCCCGATGATCTACAAGGGGAGTGGTTCTCGGGGACACTGGTGCTCCGGGACTTGGAGCTCGAGGATCCTTATACTTCGTTACCCGAGCAAAGATTCTGCAGTACACCGGTAACTCCACGGCATCGGTCAAAGGGCCACGTGGCCTGATGAAAGATGGTTAGGAAGCACGATGCACAGCCTAACCACTTCGAGGACCCAGACGTGCATTTTCTCAAACCATGCATGAGGACTGCATGTGAATTTTATAGATATATAAATAAGGAATATAAAATGAGAGAACTCCTACATAGTCCAGACGACCAAAACAAAACCTGAACAACAAAGAACTCTCCACATCCTGGAACCTAGTAGCAAGAAGCAAACTATAAAAAAGAAGACAAAACTCCCACCACCAGCCAACATCCGGTTACAGTCTAACAACCAGGATGGGCTCAGAAGTTGATCTTGAATTCTTGATAGAACATCAGCCTAAAATTGGGCCAATGAAAAATAGTGTTCCAGCCAATGTTGACGAGCATACAACCAGTAAAAAAGTGATAGAAATCTACAGGTTCAGAGCAAACGACCATACTAAGGGCCATTACAATCTACGGACCGTCAAAAGCAACCTCATAATTTCACCTCATCGTCGAAAACGAGCTGAACTCTCAAAGGTACTAAAGAGAAATCTTGACCTCTTAATCCTATAGGCATAGAAAAGCTTAGAAAATAAATAAGAGATAGGAAGTATAGACTGTTTGGTCGGTCAGAGGGTCGAGGGGTAGGGGTGGTAGGCGGTCTTTGTCAAGGATCAAAAGTTCAAGTTCTTTTTGTTCCTTTTGAGAGTTTTCTTGGGGTACCAAATTTGGACACTTTCTCTTTCCAAATTTTGATTCAACAAATGGAATACAAGGTGTGGTGCAAGCTTTGGCAGGTCTGTCATATTGTTATTTTAACACAGTACAATCGAACTATTTAGATGAACTACAACTTATTTAGTTGTTTTTTTTCTTCTGATCAAGTGATTTTTTATTAATTTAAAATGTAGCATCGAGTGGATACATAGCATACTAAGCGATACCCGTCATTTGCATAGATAAGATGCACACAATCAACAAAATAAACCGTCTGATAAAGAATATAAAAACGACAAGCTGGCAATAGTAAAGCCATATGAGACCGGTACTATTCCTATGTTGACGAAGGAGTTGAAGCGATCCGGAGATTATGTTGTCACCCATCTTAAGTAAAACCTCCCTGGCCACCCGCTCCAATCTCATACACACTGCCTAAAACAACGATTGAGAATAGATTTTTTCCTTGAAAACACAATCATTTCTGCATAATCAAAGCCACCGTAACAAGGCAGACACTCCTGCCCGTATTAGCATATTAAACGTATTTGGTATTCCGTCGTTGGCAACACTTGTGTGCAGAAACAAATTAGAGGCTATTTGAATCGTAAAACGCATAGACTTGCATTGGAAAAAAAAACTCATCATGAGTAGAAAAACAAAAAACAGACATATTGAGATGATTAATATAATTCTGGCATGTTGGTGCAGGAGCCTTGAATCTTGACTCCGATTTGGAGGCAGGGAAAGTAGTGCTGCGTGAAGATGAGTCGCCGTTGCGCAGGTCCAACGGGAAAGTTCGTGAGCAACTCCGTAGCGCTGACGAAGACAGCTACAAGCCGCAGAACGTGCCAATCGGCCCTTACCATCGCAGTTGTTCATCTTCATGGATTGAAAAAGAAAAGCTGCGCTATGTCGGCTTCATGCAGTGTCGCTCCGAGAAATGCAACGGGGGCGGCCTTAATGGTCTAGTGGAGAAAATGGAATCCCGAGCAAGGGAATGGTACGGCGACGGGGTCGACGACATGACGCAGGAAACGTTGGCGAGGATGCTGCTGCATGATGGGTGCTACCTGGTTGCTTGGTTGAGGAACTATCAGGACGCCCCTAAAACCTGCAACAACCACAACACGGTGTTTCGCGACATTCTTTACCTCGTTGAGAACCAGGTGCCTTTCTTCCTTCTTGTGGACATCAACGGTCGCGCCAAAGGCAGTTGTCTACTCCAGTACATGGCAACATATATCCAGAGTCTGCTGCATGCTCAGCTGTACATCAGCCAAGGGAAGCCGAGGCTGCCGGAGCAGCCATCTCACCTGCTACACCTAGTGCACACAGACTTCCATCCAACTCCAACCAATGACAATGGCAATGTCAATGGCGAAATGGCAGATCCTCCAAGTCGTGCATGCCAGCTGCTGCGACGAGTGCGCGCATACTTCAGCCCACCGTCTGCTGATCAGCAGCGTGACACGGGCAGAACACAGTACACAGGTCGGTGGCGTCGGGCGACGGAGTACTGCATGCACGCCAACGTGCAGTTCAGGCGCCGGGACTTTGCGACCAATGTGACTTGCATCCTCGACGTGCGCCTTGAGAGAGGCACGCTGGATATCCCCTGCCTGCAGGTCGACAGCGGGACGTGGACGCTCCTTCGTAACCTGATGGCGCTGGAGGAGCAGATGCCCAAGAGGCCCGTCACGGCCTACTGCATCTTCATGTCGCAGGTGGCGTGTACGGTGGAGGACGTCCGGCTCCTGGTTGATGCAAAGATCGTCCAACACTTGCAGGGCAACGACAAGATTGCCGCCCAAGGCTTTGCCAACCTCTGCAACGGGGTGGCCATGGAAGTCCATGACAACAACAAGAACTACCTCAAGCCCATCTGGCACGACCTGGAAAAATTATGCGACAGCAAGGCGCGCAACTTCAAGGGATCGTTCCGCCAAAAGTACTGCAGCAGTACGTTGCAACAAGTCATATTCGGTATTACCGCCTTCCTCGCCGTCTGTCAGTTGCTGCAATCCATCTATGCACCCATCGCCTATCATTTTCCCCAACACTAGCTACCTGCTGACGTACTGTACTCTACTTTTATCTCTTTTTTCTATCAGTTGACTTGATGATTTTAACCACGTGACAGTGTCGTGCCGTGCGATTTGTTAGTTATGACCTACCCGTTGTTTTTGTTAGTTATCATGATTGTGAATCTTTTCAATAACCGATCGATAATGTTTTCTTATACACTACCGCTCGGATTTTTGAACAATAAGTAATTCAGCTAGCATCCCTTTTTCAGTAATTTATAGGTACACGGACACCATTATCAGTCTGCCATGCCTTTTTCCTTTTGAGAATCAAGAGTAATAAAATTACATTCCGAAAGCATCAGACAGCGTAAACTATCAACAACTTCTACACATTCATCATGCAAGTGCCAACTCGTGCAGAGTAGCAATACTACTCTCGCCCGCATTTTCTCTGAAACCGAGCTAAGAAGCATTTGCAGCCAGTCCCGGCCAGCGTTTCTGAAACAAGATTCAGGTGGAAATTCCCATTGCTTCCTCGTTGCATCTCTCAGGGTCCTCCCTAGAGCCACATATATTGGATATCGAGTCCAATTTAATTGTTCTTTTTTGTTGCTACTGTGTTTGTCGCCACCCTCCATCAGAAAATTCTCACTTTAGGTGGGACACTGGCCTTTCAAATGAGATCCCAAATACTCCGGTCCCGCGCCTCACTTGACAAGCTAGAAGGATCTTGAGAGACTTGGCCTTGGATGGATTCAGCAAGTCTGTATGCGCTCTTGACAGAGAAGACCCCATTCTTTTCGTTTCGTGTCCGAACTTAGGATGTGAATTTTGCAAATTTCATCCGCGTAAAAACCATGAAAGATTTGCCTAATGAGCTCAAGGTTCCACTCCCTTCTATCCTAACACATTACATGATTAACCCACCATAGTCTCGATCTACGCATGAATGAGGAAATGCTTAGTCCTTCCTTTCAAGGTGTCCACTGATCACTCTGAATCTGGATACTCTTTCCGTTCCCCACTCTCCAAATAATTACTTTCTTAAGCAGCTCCATACCAGCCTCAATTCCCCTCCAAACCGGTGACGCATCCGACGCAAACAATGTATGTAGAAAATTACCGTGGGGATAATATTTAGACTAGGGCATTCTTTTTTTAGAACGGAGGCTCGAGAAGAGACCGACTTTGAATTAACAAAGCCATCAACCGGCCAGAATTACATCAAACAACATTGAAACAAAGGAAAAGAAACAGCGATCGACATAAGGTACTATGTGAATAGCTAACAGGCTACCATAAACTACTAGCAACGATATGGAAACTAAAGCACAAATATAAGAGAAGCCCTCCGCGGTGAGCAGAGCACCACGTAGGCTACCAGCAATAGCTTGGGGAAGAAATCCAGTAGTTGGAGGACCGCCTTTGTAAGCTCCGTGAGCTCTAGCCGTTGGTGTCAACCTCCTCGACCTCTGAAGGGGGCTCATAGCTTCCTCGCCCTGGCACGATGGACGTCGATCCAACGAAAGGTGGAGAAGCCCACCCAAGGGCTAAAGTGAGACCGACGTTATTGCCATCCAGGAGACCACACCAGTACACCACCACCAATCTATAGCGAGCTCAGCCAAGGCAAGCATCGGCACTACTTGACAATGGCACATGAGGAGAAGTAAACTATACGGCAAGGCTGCTGATGGCCAAGCAGCAAAGGTAGGAAGGAGCTGGGATACGACACCAAGTTCATGGTGATTAGAACCAACCTCAAGCCACCATTGGCGAGCGATGGCAACCCAGGGAGGGGAACCCTTATCCCCTGCCCAATTGGCCTAAGACAAACACCGGTAGGCATGAGCATCCACAAATGATGCGAACTTGCGCGGCCTCGCCGCCAGCAACAACACGAAGTCTCTAATCCCCAACGCCGACAAACCCCCAACCATAACAAGCGTGCCCCCCCCCCCCCCCCCCCCCCCCCCCCCGCCAAAGCTCACCAAAGATGGCACCTCCTTGAAGGTGATGCTCCCCATGAAGTCGTTGCCTCTAGATTGGGTTTTCACCCGGTACACGAGCAATATGGTAGGAAGAGGAGGGGAAAATGGAGAATTTACCAGCACCTACATATAGGGGACGACCCCATGGGTGTCGGCGCCAGCAGGCCGGCAGAGACGGAATGGATTTCTCCGGTCCCTTCTCCCACCTCCACCTCGAGAGACAACATGGCTATGACGCCAGGAGACCATCGAACGACAAATATGGGACGAGGGAGAAGGAGGTTGAATACGAAGGTGCTGTCAGATCTGCTGCTCGTGTCCGCCGAGGCCACCGCGCACCACAACCTTCGCCCGACGTTCGCGCGACCGAGGTGGACGGCCAGCACCCGCCGACGGTGCTAGCTATGGGTGACGCGGCTCCACCACCCGCTTCTGGCACCTCGGCTCTGAGATCCTCCGCAGGGGAGGAGCGACAAGATCCTTGCCGCCACCATCTCAAGCAGCCGCGCGGTGTTCCGATGACCCCCTCTGGCGGCGACGAGGGAGAGGAGAAGGGGCAGGGAGCCCTGGCGGCAAGATAACGTTTGATCCGCCCGAGTCGGCCATGCAGGAGCAATGCAGGCGAGCACTCTAGCACATATGCTATCTGGATTTTGAAGGAGTCTGCAACCTTGTTTAATTAGCAAGAAGAGCGATGTTGAAGAGGTGCTTATCCCTGAACCTAATACCTCCGGCACGCTTGGGCCAGGTCATGTGCTCCCATGACATCCACGAACTTTCCGCTGCCCTTATCATCTCCCCACCAAATGTCCCAAATCATTTTCTCATACTTCCATAGAAGCCTTTATAGAGCAGGAAAACACCCATCATGTAACATGGAAGGGCCTGCACCACAAAGTTGACATGCATCTCCTTAGCAGCATATGACATGATATTTCTCCGACCCGTGACTGCATCTCTTTGCAAACCTATCAATGTTAGGTTGCAAATTTTCATCCTTCATCCTTCCTTTCGGTGTCGGGAGCCCCAAGGAATTAGTTTCAAAGGTTGTGACCACAACTCCCAGGGTCCTCCTAATTTCTTCCCTGGATTCCTCCGGGCAGTGTTCTTAATGGAAAGCGAGCATTTAGTTTCCTCAACAGTTGCCTTGTGCATTTCTGAAAATTGGGCAACATTTTCTTGATGGTTATAGATTGTCCAATCGTAGCCTTGAAAAATATCAAGCTATCGTCCGCAAAAAGTGGGTTCGATATACCCGGGCTATTTCTTGAAATTTGAACAGGGGTCAAATTTCCATCAGCAATCTTCTTCTTCATGAGGTTGAATAAACCATATGGAATGAACAGAAACAGGTATGTGCTTAGGGGGTCACCCTGTCTCAGTCCCATTGAGGATCTGACGATTCTCCATTGCATTTAATCGAGTATGTGACGATTCTCAGTTACAACGTGTCTGTCATGTCAGTGTAGAGGATGACAGTGCGTGTTTCTTGCAGATCATATAAACTAGAGGCCAACCTGTGAGACTAACACTTTTTTTCCAGTAGTTTATTGCGGTCACATGTTTCGTTTTGATTTTATCTATGCTAACTTGAGTCTTACTTATATTCTGACGATGTTTTATTCCATTTGTATATAATGTTGGGCTGTTGTTAAAGATAATATTTGTTCTTAGAGAAGAATGCGGTAGTTAGGTGTGTGGTTGGGGTGTAATTACACATTCCAGCATCGGTGTGAGCCGATGGTGTTCTCATGAGCCCCTTGGGAGCTCATATTCCATGTTAAAACAGTTGAATTGTTGTTATAATGCTCACATGGATCGATCCAAGAAGCTCTTGCTCGTTCATCTTGGCTCCCTGCTACATTCGCACTTAGCTTTTTTCCGCTCGCTCCACTGCTAGCTCGGGAAAAACTAGCTATCATATTTCTTTATTTCTAGAAGTTCAACGAGTATTTCCAAAACTCTTCGATATTAAAATATGTTGTGAATTTAAAAATATGCACTTTCTGTGAATTTTAAAAAAATTATTTAATTTCAAATAATGTTTGTAAACTTAAAAAAGGATCATCATTTAAAAGTGTTCATAGACTTAAACAGGTTTCTTCAACTTTAAAATTTTATGAATGTTAAAAGTGTTCCTAAATTCTAAAAAATGTTCATAGTCTTTTTAAATGTTCACGACTTTTAATCAATGTTCATAAACTAGCATGTGAAAACATAAAATGAAAAACAAAAGACAAAAAGGAAAAAGCAGGAAAAAAATATCTAATTAAATCTATGAAGGCCGTTGTAAAACACATAAAAGAAAGAAAATAAAAACCAGGCAAACCTCTCATAAGCACAAAAAATGACTGGTCCAACAACACACCTCTAGCAGACGGGGCAAATAGCGTCCCCACAGGCCCGGATGCACAAGAAGCATCCAAATCTAGGGAGCTTAGTAACTTAATAGATGGTTTTGGTTTTAGTATGGAAAACCCCTTTGAATCCGTCGACTAGCGGGCGCTCCCGTCGTTCACTTTGCGGCGGCTTGAACCCACTCTTTACCGGACATCCCACTTACCTTATTTTTTCATACACCGATCCTCTTCCACTTTTTCTCCTTGTCTCAAGCGATTTTCAGAATCTTCATGAATTCAAAAAATGTTTCGAAATTCTAAAATATTCATAGTAATTTTAAATGTTTATGATTTTTAATAAATATTCATGAATTAACATGTGAAAATATAAATTATACAGAATAAATAAAAAAATAAATATAAAAAGAAGGAAGTGCATGAAAAAAACAAAAAAGGAAACAATGAAGGCCGTTGAAGAATATATAAAATAAAGAAAGTAAAAACCAGGCAAACCTCTCAAAACAACCAAAATCGCCTGGTCCAGCAACCCGTCCCTAGAAGAAGAGTGATGGTGTCCTGGACTAGGGCCACTCACCATGTCATCTCCGGCCAGGTGAGCCTCGCCGAGGACCCCCATTGTGGTTTATCAAGGGGCCATGTCAAGAAGACATGTGATCTATACAAGGAACATTCCAGAATCCTCATCGTTCAAGACAAGGACTCATTATTCATTAAGGACTCCTCGTGACCGACCTAGCCGACTAGGACTCCCATTATCCTAGGCATGTGGTAACTTATATAAACCGTGGATGGGCCAGCCGATATAACACAATTGAGATCATCAGATCTAGACATGGACAATCTCCTGGTAGAAACACTTGTACTATGTACTCCATGCATAATTAATATGAACATAAGCATGATGTAGGGTATTACCTCTTCTTGAGGGTACGAACCTGAGTAACACTAGTAGAAAACAGGGCTTTGAAACGGGCCAGAATATTTCATTAGTCCCGGTCGTGTTACGAACCGGGACTAATGGGTGCATCAGTACCGGTTCATGAGGCCAGGGCGTCGGCCGGGCCTCGGCAAGAACCAGTCCCGGTTCCTCTGACCCCTTTAGTCCCGGTTCCAGACACGAACCGGGACTAAAGGGCCTCGTTCCTGGCCCAGTATCTTTAGTCCCGGTTGATGGCTGGAACCGAGACTAAAGAGGCACCTTTAGTCCTGGTGCTAGCCACCAACCGGGACTTATACAACGCCTATATAAATGCTCGCCCCTGCCCGCTCACACCTCTGTTTTTTGGCCGGCCGGCATTTGGGAGGTGTGTTGCTCTCTGTTCTCACCTCCTATGCACATGAGGTGTTCGATGAAATGTCGGAGCCACACTTAAGTTTTCTCCTCTCCAAGCTCGACCTCCAAGCTACATATTCCCTAAGATTTGTTTAGGTTTGGCGGTGCACCAACTACACAAGTGTTCTAAAAGGTTAACGACTTCATCGTTTTATCTCTCACTGCTAGTTTCGCTCATTTCAAATGCTCTAGAAGTAGAGTGTGGTTTGTGGGTTTTAGTGGAGGAGTGTATGTGGGAGTTCTTTTGATTAAGACGCACAATTAGAGCTGAAATTAACTTCTTAGAGTCTGCACATGTGTAGGGTGCCGTCCCCGTCCCCGTCCTCACCGCCGTCGATCGCCCGCGCCGATCTCGTCGCCGGCACCACCGTGGTGAGCCTCTTGTTCTTATCTTCTTTTTAAAAGAAAAAAAATTCTTACTTGTATGATTTAGATAGATACTTGTATAATTTTCTTAATTGTATGTTGTTCTATGAGAACTATGTATGAACTTTATGTATTTATTTTTTCAGTAATAACATTTGATCACTACTATACTTTGGTTTTAATGTGATGATGAACTTGTATTAATTTGATCAATTCTCTATTCATGATGTTCTGTAATGGTTTTTGATACATTTAATTATATAATGCACGCAGATGAACATGCAATGGATGTACGGTGACCGACGCACCTCCGAGTACATTGAGGGCCTGCATAAATTTTCTCGAAGTGGCTGAGGCAAACAAGCAGAATGGTTTTATGTATTGTCCATGTACTATCTGTGAGAATATGAAGGATTACTCCAGCTCTAAAACCCTTCACTTCCACCTGCTTGATAAGGGTTTCATGCCACTGCCACGCTATAATGTTTGGACCAAGCACGGAGAAAGAGGGGTTATGATGGAAGATAACGAAGAAGAAGAGGATGATGACAGATATCGTCCTATGTACCCTGAATATGGTGATACTGCAACGGGGGAGGCTGGAGATCAAGAGGCACCAGACGATGTGCCCGATGATGATCTTCGCCGGGTCATTGTTGATGCACAGAGAGAATGCGAAAGTGAAAGGGAGAAGTTGAAGTTCGATCACATGTTAGAGGATCACAAAATGGTTGTATCCAAACTGCGAAGATGGCAACACAAAGCTCGGTACCACACTGGAATTGCTGCAATGGAAGGCAGAGAATGGTTTATCTGACAAGGGATTTGAAAAGTTACTGAAAATAATGAAGAATAAGCTTCCAAAGGATAACGAATTGCCTGACACTACGTATGGAGCAAAGAAGGTTCTCTGCCCTCTAGGATTAGAGGTGCATAAGATACATGCATGCCCTAATGACTGCGTCCTCTACCGAGGTGAGTACGAGGAATTGGACGCATGCCCGGTATGCAATGCATTGCGGTATAAGATCAGACAAGACGACCCTGGTGATGTTGAGGGCGAGCGCCCTAGGAAGAGGGTTCCTGCCAAGGTGATGTGGTATGCTCCTATAATACCACGATTGAAACGTCTGTTCAGAAACAAAGAGCATGCCAAGTTGTTGCGATGGCACAGAGAAGACCGTAAGAAAGACGGGAAGTTGAGAGCACCCGCTGACGGGTCACAGTGGAGAAAAATCGAGAGAAAGTGGGAGGACTTTGCAGGTGACGCAAGAAACGTATGGTTTGGTTTAAGTGCAGATGGCATTAATCTTTTTGGGGAGCAGAGCAGCAATCATAGCACATGGCCCGTGACTCTATGTATCTATAACCTTCCTCCTTGGTTGTGCATGAAGCGGAAGTTTATTATGATGCCAGTGCTCATCCAAGGCCCTAAGCAACCCGGCGACGACATTGATGTGTACCTAAGGCCATTAGTCGAAGAGCTTTTACAGCTGTGGAATGGAAAAGGTGTACGTGTGTGGGATGAGCATAAACAAGAGGAATTTGACCTACGAGCGTTGCAGTTTGTAACCATCAATGATTGGCCTGCTCTTAGTAAGCTTTCAGGACAGACAAACAAGGGATACAACGCATGCACGCACTGTTTAGATGATACCCAAAGTATATATTTGGACAAATGCAAGAAGAATGTGTACCTGGGACATCGTCGATTTCTTCCGACCAAGCATGCCTTAAGAAAGAAAGGCAAGCATTTCAAAGGTGAGGCAGATCACCGAAAGAAGCCTGTCCTCCGTACTGGTGATGACATACTTGATATGGTCAAGGATTTACAAGTAATCTTTGGAAAGGGTCCTGGCGAACAATCTGTTCCGAATGACGCTCAGGGACGCGCACCCATGTGGAAGAAGAAATCTATATTTTGGGACCTACCCTATTGGAAAGACCTAGAGGTCCGCTCTGCAATCGACATGAGGCACGTGACGAAGAATGTTTGCGTGAACGTGCTAGGCTTCTTGGGCGTGTATGTGAAGACAAAAGATACACCGGACGCACGGGAGGACCAGCAACGTGTGAACGAAAAAAACGGCATGCATCCAAAGCAGTATCAAGGTCCTGCCAGCTACGCTCTAACCAAAGCGGAAAAGGAAATCTTCTTTGAATGCCTGTTCAGTATGAAGGTCCCGTCTGGCTTCTCGTAGAATATAAAGGGAATAATAAACATGGCAGAGAAAAAATTACAGAACGTAAAGTCTCATGACTGCCACGAGATTATGACGCAACTGCTTCCGGTTGCATTGAGGGGGCATCTACCGGAAAACGTTCGATTAGCCATTGTGAAGCTATGTGTATTCCTCAATGCAATCTCTCAGAAGGTAATCGATCCAGAAATCATACCAATGTTACGGAATGATTTGGTGCAATGTCTTGTCAGCTTCGAGTTGGTGTTCCCACCATCCTTCTTCAATATCATGACTCACGTCCTAGTTCATCTAGTCGACGAGATTGCCATTCTGGGTCCTGTATTTCTACACAATATGTTCCCCTTTGAGAGGTTCATGGGAGTCTTGAAGAAATATGTTTGTAATCGTGCTAGGCCAGAAGGAAGCATCTCCACGGGCCATCAAACAGAGGAGGTCATTGGGTTTTGTGTTGACTTTTTTCCTGACCTTCAGCCGATTGGTGTCCCTAAATCACGGTACGAGGGGAGACTGAGTGGAAAAGGCACGCTAGGAGCGAAATCAATAATATGTAGGGACATGCATTCTTGGGTGCAAGCACACTACACAGTTCTACAGAATTCTACCTTGGTGGCTCCGTATATGAATGAACACAAGAATATTCTACGCTGGACACACCCGGAGCAGTCTGACGACTGGATTACACGTGAACACATCTGGACTTTTGGCGGTTGGTTGTAAATGCATCTCATGCGTAACAACACTGTTGCAGATGACCTGTACTTGTTGGCCAAGACACCATCTTCGACTGTATTGACTTACCAAGGGTACGAGATAAATGGTAATACATTTTACACGATCGCCCAAGATAAAAAGAGGACCAACCAAAACAGTGGTGTCCGCTTTAATGCAGCAATCCCTAATAGTGCAAAGGACACATATTATGGTTACATAGAGGAGATATGGGAACTTGACTATGGACATGAATTTAAGGTCCCTTTGTTTCGGTGCAAATGGGTCAATCTGTCAAGAGGCGGCGTACAGTTAGACCCGCAGACAACAGTGGATCTCAACAATCTTGGGTACACAGAGGAACCATTCGTCCTAGCCAATTATTGGCGCAGGTTTTCTATGTGAAGGACATGTCTACCAAACCGAGAAAAAAAAGATAAGGAAGCGGATACATCAAACAATGAGCCAAAGCGAAACATAGTTCTTTCAGGGAAAAGAAACATCGTGGAGTGGTGGGCGAGATAGACATGTCTGAAGATTATGAAAAGTTTCATGAAATTCTTCCCTTCAAAGTGAAGGCTGACCCAAGCATCTTGTTAAACGATGAAGATTATCCATGGTTACGGCGCAATAAGCAAGGGACATAGGCGAAGAAAAAGTGAAGGCTGATGCTGGCTTTCATCTAGAATATCATTGCAGTTACATGTGAAGAAATGAAATCCTTTTGTAATAGACAAGTTTTCGTCCGAAACCCTGATACTTCGAAAGAGATTGTCCAGTTTGTACACGAAGTGCATCCAGTTTTTCCTGTAACCCTCTCCACTTTTTAGCACATGCTATGTGGGTGAAATTATGATACCATGCCAACTTTTGACCATTTCCGAGTCCATTTGCAGTGCTTTTCAATTCAGGGTCATTTTAGCTCAAAATAAATCATGAAATGCATGAAAAATATGAAATGAAGTCAGAAAAGGGTCGAAAAGTGATGATGTGGCTTTGAATGGTGCATATTGAATGCAGAAAAAGTCTTGAGTTAAAATATGTTTAAAAAATTGAAATCCCTTTGTAATAGACTAGTTTTCGTCCGAAACTCTAATACTTCGAAAGAGATTGTCCAGTTTGTACACGAAGTGCATCCAGTTTTTTCTGTAACCCTCTCAAATTTTTAGCACATGCTATGTGGGTGAAATTATGATACCATGCCAACTTTCAACCATTTCAGAGTTCATTTGCAGTGCTTTTCAATTCAGGGTCATTTTAGCTCAAAATAAATCATGAAATGCATGAAAAATAGCAAATGAAGTCAGAAAAGGGTTGAAAAGTGATGATGTGGCTTTAAATGGTGCATATTGAATGCAGAAAAAGTCTTGAGTTAAAATATGTTTAAAAAATTGAAATCCCATTGTAATAGACGAGTTTTCGTCCGAAACCCTGATACTTCGAAAGAGATTGTCTAGTTTGTACACGAAGTGCATCCAGTTTTTCCTGTAACGCTCTCAACTTTTTAGCACATGCTATGTGGGTGAAATTATGATACCATGCCAACTTTCAACCATTTCAGAGTTCATTTGCAGTGCTTTTCAATTCAGGGTCATTTTTGTTAGAAATATGCCCTAGAGGCAATAATAAAATGGTTATTATTATATTTCCTTGTTCATGATAATAGTTTATTATCCATGCTATAATTGTATTGATTGGAAACTCAAATACATGTGTGGGTACATAGACAACACTGTGTCCTTAGTAAGCCTCTAGTTAACTAACTCGTTGATCAAAGGATGGTGAAGGTTTCCTGGCCATGGACATGAGATGTCATTTGATAACGGGATCACATCATTAGGAGAATGATGTGATGGACAAGACCCAAACTATAAACGTAGCATATGATCGTGTCAGTTTATTGCTATTGTTTTCTGCATGTCAAGTATCTGTTCCTATGACCATGAGATAATGCAACTCACTGACACCGGAGGAATACCTTGTCTGTATCAAACGTCGCAACGTAACTAGGTGACTATAAAGATGCTCTACAGGTATCTCCGAGGGTGTCTGTTGGGTTGGCATGGATCAAGACTGGGATTTGTTACTCCGTGTGACGAAGAGGTATCTCAGGGCCCACTCGGTAATACAACATCACTATAAGCCTTGCAAGCAATGTGACTAAGGTGTTAGCCACGGGATCTTGTATTACGGAACGAGTAAAGAGACTTGCCGGTAACGAGATTGAACTAGGTATAGGGATACCGACGATCAAATCTCGGGCAAGTAACATACCGAAGAACAAAGGGAACATCATACGGGATTAACTGAATCCTTGACATAGAGGTTCGACCGATATAGATCTTCGTAGAATATGTAGGAACCAATATGGGCATCCAGGTCCCGCTATTGGTTATTGACCGTAGAGGTGTCTCGGTCATGTCTACATAGTTCTCGAACCCGCAGGGTCTACACACTTAACGTTTGGTGACGATTAGTATAGTTGAGTTATTGTGTTGGTGACCGAAGGTTGTTCGGAGTCTCGGATAAGATCCCGGACATGACGAGGATCTCCGGAAGAGTCCGGAGGTAAAGATTGATATATGTGATAATAGTGTTTTGATCTACGGAAGGGTTCCGGAATTCACCGGAAGGGGTTCCGGATGTTTACCGAAGTGTTCGGGTGCGGCAACACTTTATATGGGCCAAAGGGGTAAAACCCACGAGGTATTGGAAAGTGCAAAAGGAAGTTTTCCTACTGCCTTAAGCGGTACTACCGCTGGTAAGGCAGTACTACCGCGTAAGCGGTACTACCGCTTGTGTGAAGCGGTACTACCGCTCACGAGCGGTACTACCGCTTGTGCGCGGTACTGCAGGGATCCGAGTTGGACTCTTTCCTTGCAGGCCAAACCGACCTTGTGCGGGCAAAACCGACCTTGTAGAGGTTTTCTCTCCAAGTTTAGACCCCAGGACTCAACATATAAATAGAGGGGCAGGGCTAGCACACGGGATACATCAGGATTTCCCAAGCCGTGTGCCGGCAACCCTAGCCCTCTAGTTCCTCCGTCATAATCTCCATAGTGCTTGGCGAAGCCCTGCAGAGATTGTTCCTCACCACCATCACCACGCCGTCGTGCGGCCGGAACTCATCTACTACTTTAGCATCGCTCGCTGGATCGAGGAGGTGAAGGTGTCATCAAGCCGTACGTGTGTTGAACGCGGAGGTGCCGTCCGTTCGGCACTAGTTCGTGATCGTATCGAGGGACGACTTGCGATTTGGATCGCGGAGACGTTCGACTACATCAACCGCGTTTCTTAACACTTCCACTTAACGATCTACAAGGGTATGTAGATTCACTCTCCCTCTCGTAGATGCTCATCACCATGGATAGATCTTGCGTGTGCGTAGGAAAATTTTTGTTTCCCATGCAACGTTTCCCAACAGTGGCATCAGAGCTAGGTCTATGCGTAGATGAGATCTCGAGTAGAACACAAAGGAGTTGTGGGCGTGGGTGTATACATATTGCTTGCCGTTACTAGTTGATACTTGATTCGGCGGTATTGTGAGATGAAGCGGCCTGGACCGACATTACGCGTATGCTTACGCGAGACTGGTTTCACCGCTGCGTGCACTTGTTGCATAAAGGTGACTGGCGGGTGTCTGTCTCTCTCACTTTAGTTGAATCGGTTCAATGAAGAGGGTTCTTTTAGAAGATCTAAAAGCAATCACTACACCACGTTGTGGTTTTGCGTAGGTAAGAATCGTTCTTGCTAGATACCCGTAGCAGCCACGTAAAACTTGCAACAACAATTAGAGGACGTCTAACTTGTTTTTGCAGGGTATGTTGTGATGTGATATTGCCAATTACATGATGAGATATATGTGATGTATGAGATGATCATGTGTTGTATAGAATATCACGACTTGCATGTCTATTAGTACGGCAACTGGCAGGAGCCATAGAGTTGTCTTTAATTATTTTCGCCGTTTTGCTTTACTTTATCGCTATGAGTTAGCAATAGTCGTGGAAGCAACAGTCGGCGCGACAACCTCATGGCGACACGTTGATGGAGATCATGGTGTCATGCCGGTGACGATGGAGATCATGCCGGTGCTTTGGAGATGGAGATCAAAAGCACAAGTTCATGGCCATATCATGTCACTTATGATTTGCATGTGATGTTAATCCTTTTATGCATCTTATTTTGCTTAGGACGACGGTAGCATTATAAGGTGATCCCTCACTTAAATTTCAAGATAAAATTGTGTTCTCCCCGAGTGTGCACCGTTGCAAAAGTTCGTCGTTTCGAGACACCACATGATGATCGGGTGTGATAGACTCTACGTTCGCATACAACGGGTGCAAGCCAGTGTTGCACGTGCGGAACAATCGGGTTAAACTTGACGAGCCTAGCATGTACAGACATGGCCTCGGAACACAAGAGACCGAAAGGTCGAACATGAGTCCTATAGTAGATATGATCAACATGAAGATGTTCACCATTGAAACCACCTTAACTCACGTGATGATTGGACTTGAGTTGGTTGATTTGGATCATGTGACACTCGAATGACCGGAGGGATGTCAATTTGAGTGGGAGTTTTTAAGTAATATGATTAACTAAACTCATTATCTTGAACAATAGTCTAAGTTGTCTTTGCAATATTTATGTTGTAGATCATGGCTCGCGCAGTAGCACCGCTGAATTTTAATGCGTTCCTAGAGAAAGCTAAGCTGAAAGATGATGGAAGTAACTTTGTGGACTGGGCCCGTAATCTAAGGATTATCCTTACGGCTTCCCAGAAAGCTTATGTCCTTGATGCACCGCTTGGTGATCCACCCGCTCCAGTTGAGTCTCTAGACGTTGTGAACGCCTGGCAGGCTCGTTCTGATGATTACTCAATAGTTCAATGTGCAATGTTGTATGGCTTAGAACCGGGACTTCAAAGACGTTTTGAACGTCATGGAGCATATGATATGTTCCAGGAGTTGAAGCTTATCTTTCAGAAGAATGCCCGGATCGAGAGGTATGAGACCTCCGATAAGTTCTATGCTTGCAAGATGGAGGAGAACGGGTCTGTCAGTGATCACATACACAGAATGTCTGGGTACTCCACCCGTCTGGCTGAATTGGGGATGCCCCTTCCGCCAGAGGCTATCACTGACAGAGTTCTTCAATCATTGCCACCTAGCTACAAGAGCTTCGTGTTGAACTATAACATGCACGGGATGAACAAGTCAGTCACCGAGCTGTTTGCGATGTTGAAAGTCGCTGAGTCTGAGATTCAGAAGGAGCATCAAGTGTTGATGGTCAATAAAACCACTAGTTTCAAGAAGAATGGCAAGGGTAAGAAGGGTAACTCCAAGAAGAGTGGCAAAGCAGTTGCTCCTCCCGTGAAGAAACCCAAGGCTGGACCCAAGCCTGAAACTGAGTGCTTTCATTGCAAGGGAACTGGTCACTGGAAGCGGAACTGCCCCAAGTATTTGGCTGACAAGAAGGCGGCCAACAACTAACAAGGTATATATGAGATACATGTTATTGATGTGTACCTTACCAACTCTCGTTGTAGTGCCTGGGTATTTGATACCGGTGCGGTTGCTCACATTTGCAACTCAAAACAGGAACTGCGGAATAGACGGAGGCTGGCAAAGGACGAAGTGACGATGCGCGTGGGAAATGGTTCCAAGGTTGATGTGATCGCCGTCGGCACGCTCGCTCTTCGATTACCATCGGGGTTAGTGATGAACCTGAATAATTGTTATTTAGTGCCTGCGTTAAGCATGAACATTATATCTGGACCTTGTTTATTGCGAGACGGTTACTCATTTAAATCTGAGAATAATGGTTGTTCTATTTATATGAGTAATATCTTTTATGGTCATGCACCCAATGTGAGGGGTTTATTCTTATTGAATCTCGATAGTGATGATACACATGTTCATAACATTGATGCCAAAAGATGTAGAATTGATAATGATAATACCACTTTCTTGTGGCACTGCCGTTTAGGTCATATTGGCGTAAAACGCATGAAGAAGCTCCATGCTGATGGACTTTTGGAGTCACTTGATTTTGAATCACTTGACACATGTGAGCCATGCCTCATGGGCAAGATGACTAAGACGTCGTTCTCTGGTACAATGGAACGGGCAAGTGACTTGTTGGAAATCATACATACTGATGTGTGCGGTCCGATGAGCATTGAGGCGCGCGGTGGTTATCGTTACTTTCTCACCTTCACTGATGACTTAAGTAGATATGGGTATATTTACTTAATGAAACACAAGTCTGAAACGTTTGAAAAGTTCAAGCAATTTCAGAGTGAAGTTGAGAATCATCGTAACAAGAAGATTAAATTCCTACGATCTGATCGAGGAGGAGAATATCTGAGTTATGAGTTTGGCAGTCACTTAAGACAGTGTGGAATTGTTTCAAAATTGACACCGCCTGGAACACCACAGCGTAATGGTGTGTCCGAACGTCGTAATCGAACCTTATTGGATATGGTGCGATCTATGATGTCTCTTGCCGATTTGCCACTATCGTTTTGGGGTTATGCATTAGAGACAGCTGCATTCACTTTAAATAGGGCACCATCGAAATCCGTTGAGATGACGCCATATGAACTATGGTTTGGCAAGAAGCCAAAATTGTCGTTTCTTAAAGTTTGAGGATGTGATGCTTATGTCAAAAAGCTTCAGCCTGAAAAGCTGGAACCCAAAGCGGAGAAATGCGTCTTCATAGGATACCCAAAAGAGACAGTTGGGTATACCTTCTATCTCAGATCCAAAGGCAAAGTGTTTGTCGCTAAAAACGGAACATTTCTTGAGAAAGAGTTTCTCTCGAAAGAATTGAGTGGGAGGAAGATAGAACTTGATGAGGTTATTGAACCTTTACTTCAACCAGAGAGTAGCGCAGCGCAGAAAGATGTTTCTGTAGAGCCTACATCAGTTGAAGAGGAAGTTAATGATGATGATCATGAACCTTCGGATCAAGTTGCTATCGAACCTCGTAGGTCGACAAGGACGCGTACTGCTCCTGAGTGGTACGGCAACCCTGTCTTAGAGGTCATGTTGTTGGACAACGATGAACCTACGAGCTATAGAGAAGCGATGGTGGGCCCGGATTCCGAGAAATTGTTAGAGGCCATGAAATCTGAGATGGGATCCATGTATGAAAACAAAGTATGGGCTTTGGAAGTATTACCTGAAGGGCGTAAGGCCATTCAGAACAAATGGATCTTTAAAAGGAAGACGGACGCGGACGGTAATGTCACCATCTATAAAGCTCGACTTGTGGCAAAGGGTTTTTCACAAGTTCAAGGAGTTGACTACGATGAGACCTTCTCACCCGTAGCGATGCTTAAGTCTGTCAGAATCATGTTAGCAATAGCTGCCTTTTTCGATTATGAAATTTGGCAGATGGATGACAAAACAGCGTTCCTTAACGGTTTCCTTAAGGAAGAGTTGTATATGATGCAACCAGAGGGTTTTGTCGAGACAGAGAATGCTGACAAAGTTTGCAAACTCCAGCGATCCATTTATGGACTGGTGCAATCATCTCGGAGTTGGAATCTTCGTTTTGATGAGGTGATCAAAGCGTTCGGGTTTATACAAGTTTACGGAGAAGCTTGTATTTACAGCAAAGTGAGTGGGAGCTCTATAGCGTTTCTAATATTATATGTGGATGACATATTGCTGATTGGAAACAATATAGAAATGCTGGAAAGCGTGAAGGAATATTTGAACAAGAGTTTTTCAATGAAGGACCTAGGAGAAGCTGCTTTCATATTAGGCATCAAGATCTATAGAGATAGGTCGAGATGCTTAATAGGACTTTCACAGAGCACATACCTTGACAAAGTTTTGAAGAAGTTCAAAATGGATAAGTCCAAGAAGGGGTTCTTGCCTGTTTTGCAAGGTGTGAAGTTGAGTAAGACTCAATGCCCAGTGACTACAGAAGATAGAGAAAAGATGAGTGTCGTCCCCTATGCTTCAGCCATAGGATCTATCATGTATGCAATGTTGTGCACAAGACCCGATGTCAGCCTTGCCATAAGTATGGCCGGAAGGTTTCAAAGTGATCCAGGAGTGGAACACTGGACGGCGGTCAAGAATATCCTAAAGTACCTGAAAAGGACTAAGGACATGTTTCTCGTTTATGGAGGTGATCAAGAGCTCGTCGTAAAGGGTTACGTCGATGCAAGCTTTGACACTGATCCGGATGACTCGAAGTCACAAACCGGATACGTATTTATTCTCAATGGGGGTGCGGTTAGCTGGTGCAGTTCCAAGCAAAGCGTAGTAGCTGATTCTACATGCGAACCGGAGTACATCGCTGCCTCAGAGGCGGCGAAGGAAGGTGTCTGGATGAAGGAGTTCATAACAGATCTTGGAGTAGTGCCTAGTGCACTAAACCCAATGACTCGGTTCTGTGACAACACTGGTGCCATTGCTCTAGACAAGGAACCCAGGTTTCACAAGAGGACCGGACACATAAAGCGACGTTTCAATTCCATCCGCGATTACATCAAGGAAGACGACATAAATATTTGCAAAGTGCACACGGATCTGAATGTTGCTGATCCGATGACTAAACCTCTTGGAAGGGCTAAACGTGATCAACACCAGAACTGTATGGGTGTTAGATTCATTACAATGTAAATCACATAGTGATGTGAGCTAGATTATTGACTCTAGTGCAAGTGGGAGACTGTTGGAAATATGCCCTAGATGCAATAATAAAATGGTTATTATTATATTTCCTTGTTCATGATAATCGTTTATTATCCATGCTATAATTGTATTGATTGGAAACTCAAATACATGTGTGGGTACATAGACAACACTGTGTCCTTAGTAAGCCTCTAGTTAACTAACTCGTTGATCAAAGGATGGTGAAGGTTTCCTGGCCATGGACATGAGATGTCATTTGATAACGGGATCACATCATTAGGAGAATGATGTGATGGACAAGACCCAAACTATAAACGTAGCATATGATCGTGTCAGTTTATTGCTATTGTTTTCTGCATGTCAAGTATCTGTTCCTATGACCATGAGATCATGCAACTCACTGACACCGGAGGAATACCTTGTGTGTATCAAACGTCGCAACGTAACTGGGTGACTATAAAGATGCTCTACAGGTATCTCCGAGGGTGTCTGTTGGGTTGGCATGGATCAAGACTGGGATTTGTTACTTTGTGTGACGGAGAGGTATCTCAGGGCCCACTCGGTAATACAACATCACTATAAGCCTTGCAAGCAATGTGACTAAGGTGTTAGCCACGGGATCTTGTATTACGGAACGAGTAAAGAGACTTGCCGGTAACGAGATTGAACTAGGTATAGGGATACCGACGATCGAATCTCGGGCAAGTAACATACCGAAGAACAAAGGGAACAGCATACGGGATTAACTGAATCCTTGACATAGAGGTTCGACCGATATAGATCTTCGTAGAATATGTAGGAACCAATATGGGCATCCAGGTCCCGCTATTGGTTATTGACCGTAGAGGTGTCTCGGTCATGTCTACATAGTTCTCGAACCCGCAGGGTCTACACACTTAACGTTTGGTGACGATTAGTATAGTTGAGTTATTGTGTTGGTGACCGAAGGTTGTTCGGAGTCTCGGATAAGATCCCGGACATGACGAGGATCTCCGGAAGAATCCGGAGGTAAAGATTGATATATGTGATAATAGTGTTTTGATCTCCGGAAGGGTTCCGGAATTCACCGGAAGGGGTTCCGGATGTTTACCGAAGTGTTCGGGTGCGACAACACTTTATATGGGCCAAAGGGTTAAAACCCACGAGGTATTGGAAAGTGCAAAAGGAAGTTTTGCTACTGCCTTAAGCGGTACTACCGCTTGTAAGGCAGTACTACCGCGTAAGCGGTACTACCGCTTGTGTGAAGCGGTACTACCGCTCAAGAGCGGTACTACCGCTTGTGCGCGGTACTGCAGGGATCCGAGTTGGACTCTTTCCTTGCGGGCCAAACCGACCTTGTGCGGGCAAAACCGACCTTGTAGAGGTTTTCTCTCCAAGTTTAGAACCCAGGACTCAACATATAAATAGAGGGGCAGGGCTAGCACACGGGATACATCAGGATTTCCCAAGCCGTGTGCCGGCAACCCTAGCCCTCTAGTTCCTCCGTCATAATCTCCGTAGTGCTTGGCGAAGCCCTACAGAGATTGTTCCTCACCACCATCACCACGCCGTCGTGCTGCCGGAACTCATCTACTACTTCACCATCGCTCACTGGATCGAGGAGGTGAAGGCGTCATCAAGCCGTACGTGTGTTGAACGCGGAGGTGCCGTCCGTTCGGCACTAGTTCGTGATCGGATCGAGGGACGACTTGCGATTTGGATCGCGGAGACGTTCGACTACATCAACCGCGTTTCTTAACGCTTCCGCTTAGCGATCTACAAGGATATGTAGATTCACTCACCCTCTCGTAGATGCTCATCACCATGGATAGATCTTGCGTGTGCGTAGGAAATTTTTTGTTTCCCATGCAACGTTTCCCAACAATTTTAGCTCAAAATAAATCATGAAATGCATGAAAAATAGCAAATGAAGTCAGAAGAGGGTTGAAAAGTGATGATGTGGCTTTGAATGGTGCATATTGAATGCAGAAAAAGTCTTGAGTTAAAATATGTTTAAAAAATTGAAATCCCTTTTTAATAGACGAGTTTTCGTGCGATCAAAGTTATTTAACTTAATATTATATAAAATTTATGCAACTAAAATTATCAAAGTTATTTTTGTTAAAAACTTTAATAGCAAAAAGAATATTCATAAAGTATTTATTGTTAAGAAATTTTAATATGCAAAAAAATAACATAAAAAATAGCAAAAATGAAAATAGATGCGCTTATAGAGAAAATTCAATCTAAATTCAAAGTGCTAGTATTTTTTACTAGCACTTTGAATTTAGGTTGAATTTACTAGCACTTTGAATTTAGGTTAAATTTTCTCTATAAAGCGCATCTATTTTCACTTTAGTAATAGCGACATAGTAGGCACATTTTCGGTTTGAGAGAGGCTCGTGCTACCTCTCTCACAGCGGGGCTTATAAGCTGGTCGTCGTGCTCCTCAACTAGCGAGGAGGGACTAAACTCCCACCACAGCCAGGACCAACCCTTTACTCCTGGTTGATGGCTCTAACCGGGACTAAAGGTGTTGTAAATATGCCCTAGAGGCAATAATAAAATGGTTATTATTATATTTCCTTGTTCATGATAATTGTCTATTGTTCATGCTATAATTGTATTAACCGGAAACCATAATACATGTGTGAATACATAGACCACACAATGTCCCTAGTGAGCCTCTAGTTGACTAGCTCATTGATCAATAGATGGTCATGGTTTCCTAACCATGGACATTGGATGTCGTTGATAACGGGATCACATCATTAGGAGAATGATGTGATGAACAAGACCCAATCCTAAGCATAGCACAAGATCGCGTAGTTCGTCTGCTAGAGCTTTTCTAATGTCAAGTATCATTTCCTTAGACCATGAGATTGTGCAACTCCCGGATACCGTAAGAATGCTTTGGGTGTATAAAACGTCAGAACGTAACTGGGTGACTATAAAGGTGCACTACAGGTATCTCCGAAAGTGTCTATTGGGTTGGCACGAATCGAGACTGGGATTTGTCACTCTGTGTGACGGAGAGGTATCTCTGGGCCCACTCGGTAATACATCATCATAATGAGCTCAATGTGCCTAAGGAGTTAGTCACGGGATCATGTGTTACGGAACGAGTAAAGAGACTTGCCGGTAACGAGATTGAACAAGGTATAGGGATACCGACGATCGAATCTCGGGCAAGTAACATACCGATGGACAAAGGGAATTGTATAGGGGATTAATTGAATCCCCGACATCGTGATTCATCCGATGAGATCATCGTGGAACATGTGGGAGCCTATATGGGTATCCAGATCCCGCTATTGCTTATTGGCCGGAGAGGTGTCTCGGTCATGTCTGCATGGTTCCCGAACCCGTAGGGTCTACACACTTAAGGTTCGGTGACGCTAGAGTAGTAATGGGAAATACACGTTGGTAACCGAAGGTTGTTCGGAGTCCCGGATGAGATCCCGGACGTCACGAGGAGTTCCGGAATGGTCCGGAGGTAAAGATTTATATATGGGAAGTCCTATTTTGGCCACCGGAAAATGTTCGGGATTTTTCGGTATTGTACCGGGAAGGTTCTAGAAGATTCCGGAGTGGGGCCAACCTGCATGGGGGGGCCCACATGAACGTGGGTAGTGGGGGCAAGGCCCCACACCCCTGGTCAAGGCGCACCAAGATCCCCCTTAGAAGGAATAAGATCATATCCCGAAGGGATAAGATCAAGATCCCTAAAAAGGGGGATAACAATCGGTGGGGAAGGGAAAGGATGGGATTTCTTTCCTCCCACCTTTGCCAACGCCCCAATGGACTTGGAGGGCAAGAAACCAGCCCCCTCCACCCCTATATATAGTGGGGAGGCGCATGGGAGCTGAATCCCTTGCCCCTGGCGCAGCCATCCCCCCTCCTACACCTCCTCCTCCATAGTGCTTAGCGAAGCTCTACCGGAGAACCACGAGCTCCACCACCACCACGCCGTCGTTCTGCCGGAGCTCTCCCTCAACTTCTCCTCCCCCCTTGCTGGATCAAGAAGGAGGAGACGTCCCCGGGCTGTACGTGTGTTGAACGCGGAGGCACCGTCCGTTCGGCGCTTGGATCGGATCTTCCGCGATTTGAATCACCGCGAGTATGACTCCATCAACCGCGTTCTTTGCAAAGCTTCCGCTTAGCGATCTTCAAGGGTATGAAGATGCACTCCCTCTCTCTCATTGCTAGCATCTCCTAGATTGATCTTGGTGACACGTAGGAAAATTTTGAAATATTACTACGTTCCCCAACAGTGGCATCAGAGCTAGGTCTATGCGTAGATTCTATGCACGAGTAGAACACAAGTAGTTGTGGGCGATGATTTGGTCAATTTGCTTGCCGTTACTAGTCCTATCTTGATTCGGCGGCATTGTGGGATGAAGCGGCCCGGACCGACTTTACACGTACACTTACGTGAGACTGGTTCCACCGCCTGACATGCACTTGTTGCATAAGGTGGCTAGCGGGTGTGTGTCTCTCCCACTTTAGTCGGATCGGATTCGATGAAGAGGGTCCTTATGAAGGGTAAATAGCAATTGGCATATCACCGTTGTGGATTTTGCGTAGGTAAGAAACGTTCTTGCTAGAAACCCATAGCAGCCACGTAAAACTTGCAACAACAATTAGAGGACGTCTAACTTGTTTTTGCAGGGTATGCTATGTGATGTGATATGGCCAAAACGATGTGATGAAATATATGTGATGTATGAGATTGATCATGTTCTTGTAATAGGAATCATGACTTGCGTGTCGATGGGTATGACAACCGGCAGGAGCCATAGGAGTTGTCTTAATTTATTGTATGACCTGCGTGTCAATCAAAAATGCCATGTAATTACTTTACTTTATTGCTAACCGTTAGCCATAGTAGTAGAAGTAATAGTTGGCGAGACAACTTCATGAAGACACGATGATGGAGATCATGGTGTCGTGCCGGTGACGATGGTGATCATGCCGCGCCACGAAGATGGAGATCAAAGGCGCAAGATGATATTGGCCATATCATTTCACTTTATGATTTGCATGTGATGTTTATCATGTTTTTACATCTTATTTGCTTAGAACGACGGTAGCATAAATAAGATGATCCCTCATTAAAATTTCAAGAAATGTGTTCCCCCTAAGTGTGCACCGTTGCGAAGGATCGTTGTTTCGAAGCACCACGTGATGATCGGGTGTGATAGATTCTAACGTTCGCATACAACGGGTGTAAGCCAGATTTACACACGCGAAACACTTAGGTTGACTTGACGAGCCTAGCATGTACAGACATGGCCTCGGAACACGAGAGACTGAAAGGTCGAACATGAGTCGTATAGTAGATGCGATCAACATGGAGATGTTCACCATTGATGACTAGTCCGTCTCACGTGATGATCGGACACGGCCTAGTCGATATGGATCATGTATCACTTAGATGACTAGAGGGATGTCTATCTGAGTGGGAGTTCATTAAATAATTTGATTAGATGAACTTAATTATCATGAACTTCGTCTAAAATTGTCTTTACAATCTATCTTGTAGATCCAATGGCCCACGCTAATGTTGCCCTCAACTTCAACGCGTTCCTAGAGAAAACCAAGCTGAAAAACGATGGAAGCAACTATACGGACTGGGTCCGTAACTTGAGGATCATCCTCATCGCTTCCAAGAAAGCATATGTCCTTGATGCACCGCTAGGTGACGCACCCATTTTCCCAGCAACTCAAGACGTTATGAATGCCTGGCAGTCGCGTAGTGATGATTACTCCCTGGTTCAGTGCGGCATGCTTTACAGCTTAGAACCGGGGCTCCAAAAGAGTTTTGAGCAACACAGAGCATATGAGATGTTCCAAGAGCTGAGAATGGTTTTCCAAGCTCATGCCCGGGTCGAGAGATATGAAGTCTCCGACAAGTTCTTCAGTTGTAAGATGGAGGAAAATAGTTCTGTCAGCAAGCACATACTCAAAATGTCTGGGTTGCACAACCGCTTGTCTCAGCTGGGAGTTAATCTTCCGGATGACTCGGTTATTGACAGAATCCTCCAGTCGCTTCCACCTAGCTACAAGAGTTTTGTGATGAACTTCAATATGCAAGGGATGGAGAAGTCCATTCCAGAGTTATATTCGATGCTGAAATCAGAGGAGGTGGAGATAAAAAAGGAACATCAAGTGTTGATGGTGAATAAGACCACCAGTTTCAAGAAAGGCAAGGGTAAGAAGAACTTCAAGAAGGACGGCAAAGCAGTTGCCGCACCTGGTAAATCAGTTGCCGGGAAGAAGCCCAAGAATGGACCCAAGCCTGAGACTGAGTGCTTTTATTGTAAGGGAACCGATCACTGGAAGCGGAACTGCCCCAAGTACTTAGCGGATAAGAAGGCCGGCAACGTCAAAGGTATATATATGATATACATGTTATTGATGTGTACCTTACCAGCGCTCGTAGTAGCTCCTGGGTATTTGATACCGGTGCGGTTGCTCATATCTGTAACTCAAAATAGGAGCTGCGGAATAAGCGGAGACTGGCGAAGGACGAGGTGACGATGCGCGTCGGGAATGGTTCCAAGGTCGATGTGATCGCCGTCGGCACGCTACCTCTACATCTACCTTCGGGATTAGTTTTAAACCTCAATAATTGTTATTTAGTACTAGCTTTGAGCATGAACATTGTATCTGGATCTCGTTTGATGCGAGATGGCTACTCATTTAAATCCGAGAATAATGGTTGTTCTATTTATATGAGAGATATGTTTTATGGTCATGCCCCATTGGTCAATGGTTTATTTTTATTGAATCTCGAACGTGATGTTACACATATTCATAGTGTGAATACCAAACGATGTAAGGTTGATAATGATAGGCCCACATACTTGTGGCACTGCAGCATTGGTCATATTGGTGTCAAACGCATGAAGAAACTCCATGCAGATGGACTTTTGGAGTCTCTTGATTATGAATCATTTGACACGTGCGAACCATGCCTCATGGGCAAGATGACTAAGACTCCGTTCTCCGGAACAATGGAGCGAGCAACCAACTTGTTGGAAATAATACATACCGATGTATGCGGTCCAATGAGTGTTGAGGCTCGCGGTGGCTATCGTTATGTTCTCACCCTCACTGATGACTTAAAGCAGATATGGGTATGTCTATTAATGAAACACAAGTCTGAGACCTTTGAAAATTTCAAGGAATTTCAGAGTGAGGTAGAGAATCAACGTGACAAGAAAATAAAGTTCTTACAATCTGATCATGGAGGAGAATATTTGAGTCACGAGTTTGGCACGCACTTAAGGAAATGTGGAATTGTTTCACAACTCACGCCGCCTGGCACTCCTCAGCGTAATGGTGTGTCCGAACGTCGTAATCACACTCTATTGGATATGGTGCGATCTATGATGTCTCTTACTGATTTACCGCTATCATTTTGGGGATATGCATTAGAGACTGCCGCATTCACTTTAAATAGGGCACCGTCTAAATCCGTTGAGACGACACCGTATGAATTATGGTTTGGGAAGAAACCTAAGCTGTCATTTCTGAAAGTTTGGGGATGCGATGCTTATGTCAAGAAACTTCAACCTGAAAGGCTCGAACCCAAATCGGAAAAGTGTGTCTTCATAGGATACCATAAGGAAACTATTGGGTATACTTTCTACCTCAGATCCGAAGGCAAGATCTTTGTTGCCAAGAATGGATCCTTTCTAGAGAAAGAGTTTCTCTCGAAAGAAGTAAGTGGGAGGAAAGTAGAACTTGATGTGGTAATTATACCCCCTCTCGAACCGGAGAGTAGCGCAGCGCAGGAAAATGTTTCTGTGGTGCCTGCACCGACTAGAGAGGAAGTTAATGATGATGATCATGAAACTTCGGATCAAGTTACTACTGAACTTCGTAGGTCCACGAGGACACGTTCCGCACCAGAGTGGTAAGGCAACCCTGTCCTGGAAATCATGTTGTTAGACAACGGTGAACCTTTGAACTATGAAGAAGCCATGGCGGGCCCGGATTCCAACAAATGGCTTGAAGCCATGAAATCCGAGATAGGATCCATGTATGAGAACAAAGTATGGACTTTGGTGGACTTGCCCGATGATCGGCAAGCCATAGAAAATAAATGGATCTTTAAGAAGAAGACCGACGCGGATGGTAATGTGACCGTCTATAAGGCTCGGCTTGTCGCTAAGGGTTATTGACAAGTTCAAGGAGTTGACTACGATGAGACTTTCTCACCCATAGCGATGCTGAAGTCCGTCCGAATCATGTTAGCAGTTGCCGCATTTTATGATTATGAGATCTGGCAAATGGACGTCAAAATGGCATTCCTTAACGGTTTCCTTAAGGAAGAATTGTATATGATGCAGCCAGAAGGTTTTGTCGATCCTAAGAATGCTGACAAGGTATGCAAGCTCCAGCGCTCCATCTATGGGCTGGTGCAAGCATCTCGGAGTTGGAACATTCGCTTTGATGAGGTGATCAAAGCGTTTGGGTTTATACAGACTTATGGAGAAGCCTGTATTTACAACAAAGTGAGTGGGAGCTCTGTAGCATTTCTCATTTTATATGTGGATGACATATTGTTGATGGGAAATGATATAGAACTTTTGGAAAGCATAAAGGCCTACTTGAATAAGTGTTTTTCAATGAAGGACCTTGGAGAAGCTGCTTACATATTAGGCATCAAGATCTATAGAGATAGATCGAGACACCTCATTGGTCTTTCACAAAGCACATACCTTGACAAGATATTGAAGAAGTTCAATATGGATCAGTCCAAGAAGGGGTTCTTGCCTGTATTGCAAGGTGTGAGATTGAGCACAGCTCAATGCCCGACCTTGGCAGAAAATAGACAAAAGATGAGTGTCATCCCCTATGCCTCAGCCATAGGCTCTATTATGTATGCCATGCTATGTACCAGACCTGATGTGAAGCTTGCCATAAGTTTGGTAGGGAGGTACCAAAGTGATCCCGGCATGGAACACTGGACAGCGGTCAAGAATATCCTTAAGTACCTAAAAAGGACTAAGGATATGTTTCTCGTTTATGGAGGTGCCGAAGAGCTTGTCGTAAAGGGTTACGTCGATGCTAGCTTCGACACAGATCCGGATGACTCCAAGTCACAAACCGGATACGTGTATATTTTGAATGGTGGGGCAGTCAGCTGGTGCAGTTGCAAGCAAAGCGTCGTGGCGGCATCTACATGTGAAGCGGAGTACATAGCTGCTTCGGAAGCAGCGCAGAAAGGAGTCTGGATGAAGGAGTTCATCACCGACCTAGGAGTGATTCCCAATGCGTCGGGCCCGATGACTCTCTTCTGTGACAACACTGGAGCTATTGCCATTGCCAAGTAGCCCAGGTTTCACAAGAAGACCAAGCACATCAAGCGACGCTTCAACTCCATTCGTGGTTATATTCAGGATGGAGATATAAATATTTGTAAAGTACATACGGATCTGAATGTCGCAGATCCGTTGACTAAATCTCTTCCACGAGCGAAACATGATCAGCACCAGAACTCTATCTGTGTTCGATTCGTCACAATGTAACTAGATTATTGATTCTAGTGCAAGTGGGAGACTGTTGGAAATATGCCCTAGAGGCAATAATAAAATGGTTATGATTATATTTCCTTGTTCATGATAATTGTCTATTGTTCATGCTATAATTGTATTAACCGGAAACTGTAATACATGTGTGAATACATAGACCACACCATGTCCCTAGTGAGCCTCTAGTTGACTAGCTCGTTGATCAATAGATGGTCATGGTTTCCTGACCATGGACATTGGATGTCATTGATAACGGGATCACATCATTAGGAGAATGATGTGATGGACAAGACCCAATCCTAAGCATAGCACAAGATCGTGTAGTTCGTCTGCTAGAGCTTTTCTAATGTCAAGTATCATTTCCTTAGACCATGAGATTGTGCAACTCCCGGATACCATAGGAATGCTTTGGGTGTATCAAACGTCACAACGTAACTGGGTGACTATAAAGGTGCACTACAGGTATCTCCGAAAGTGTCTATTGGGTTGGCACGAATCGAGACTGGGATTTGTCACTCCGTGTGACGGAGAGGTATCTCTGGGCCCACTCGGTAATACATCATCATAATGAGCTCAATGTGACTAAGGAGTTAGTCACGGGATCATGTGTTACGGAACGAGTAAAGAGACTTTCCGGTAACGAGATTGAACAAGGTATAGGGATACCGACGATCGAATCTCGGGCAAGTAACATACCGATGGACAAAGGGAATTGTATACGGGATTAATTGAATCCCCGACATCGTGGTTCATCCGTTGAGATCATCGTGGAACATGTGCGAGCCTATATGGGTATCCAGATTCCGCTATTGGTTATTGGCCGGAGAGGTGTCTCGGTCATGTCTGCATGGTTCCCGAACCCGTAGGGTCTACACACTTAAGGTTCGGTGACGCTAGAGTAGTAATGGGAAATACACGTTGGTGACCGAAGGTTGTTCGGAGTCCCGGATGAGATCCCGGACATCACGAGGAGTTCCGGAATGGTCCGGAGGTAAAGATTTATATACGGGAAGTCCTATTTTGGCCACCGGAAAATGTTCGGGATTTTTCGGTATTGTACCGGGAAGGTTCTAGAAGGTTCTGGAGTGGGGCCCACCTGCATGGGGGGGCCCACATGAACGTGGGTAGTGGGGGCAAGGCCCCACACCCCTGGTCAAGGCGCACCAAGATCCCCCCTTAGAAGGAATAAGGTCATATCCCGAAGGGATAAGATCAAGATCCCTAAAAAGGGGGATAACAATCGGTGAGGAAGGGAAAGGATGGGATTTCTTTCCTCCCACATTTGCCAACGCCCCAATAGACTTGGAGGGCAAGAAACCAGCCCCCTCCACCCCTATATATATTGGGGAGGCGCATGGGAGCTGCATCCCTTGCCCGTGGCGGAGCCCTACCCCCTCCTACACCTCCTCCTCTGTAGTGCTTAGCGAAGCTCTACCGGAGAACCACGAGCTCCACCGCCACCACGCCGTCGTGCTGCCAGAGCTCTCCCTTAACTTCTCCTCCCTCCTTGCTGGATCAAGAAGGAGGAGACGTCCCCGGGCTGTACGTGTGTTGAACGCGGAGGCGCCGTCCGTTCGGCGCTTGGATCGGATCTTCCGCGATTTGAATCACCGCGAGTACGACTCCATCAACCGCGTTCTTTGCAACGCTTCCGCCTAGCGATCTTCAAGGGTATGAAGATGCACTCCCTCTCTCTCGTTGCTAGCATCTCCTTGATCGATTTTGGTGACACGTAGGAAAATTTTGAATTATTACTACGTTCCCCAACAAAAGGTACCCCTTTAGTCCCGGTTGGAGCCACCAACCTGGACTAAAGGGCTATGCTTCCCGCCCTTTGGGCTGGCGAAAACTACCTTTAGTCCTGGTTGGTGGCTCAAACCGGGACTAAAGGGGGGACTATATAAGCGGGACTTGGAAAAATTTCCAAATCCATCTGCTTTCACTCTCCCCCGATGGCGCCGAAAACCACCTCGGCGCCACCAGGCTGTCGAATCTCGCCGTCGCTTCCCCGAGCCCGCTCACTCCTCGTCGCCGCCCCCGTCGCCGCCCTCGACGCCGTCCCCCCCGACGCCTCGCCTCGCCCGCTCCTTGTTGCGCCGCCCCCGTCGCCGTCCCCGTCACCGCCCCCTGACGCCGTCGCTGCCCCGAGCCCCGCTCCCCTCCTCCTAGCTAGGTGAGCCTCCGGGCGCCATACCGCCATTCCCCTCCTCCTATCCCCCGGCCACCTCGCGGTCACCGTCATCGCCCGTCGCCGGCCGAAGCAGTGGCGGCGTGGGATCCAAAATCCATGGAGTCTCATATATAATTTGGTTCATAGCATATAATAGCGTGTAGTGCGCGGTGGCACGCCGCGTAGTATGAACCTAGTTAATTAGTATGAAATTAACTAGGTTTTATATTTTTCAAGTTCTATATTTTTCTTATTGTTATATGCAAATGATCCGAGTGGCCTATGTTTCACCGGAATGTTCTTTCATTTTCGTTCCGGTGAATTTCAGGCGCTCGATATGTCCACTTTTTAGCAAGGGTAATGTTGAAATTTTGGCATGACTTGTGCTAGAAAGTAGGCATATCGAGTGCCTGGAATTCCTGGGAAATGTCATTCCGGAAAACCTAGTCAAAATGAGTCTAACATGAGTTTAAGAAATTAAGCATTTCTAAAATAGCAAAACATTAAACGATAGAAAATGTTCTCATAGGAATTTGTCTCGACGTCGACGATGCCTGGCCCGCATCCTCGTCGTCGTCGAGTCGGCAGCGACATCCTGCTTGAGAGGCGCAATGTCCGGGACTGGGCTCCGCCAGGCTAGCACTGGGAGGTGCTTCCTTCCCGGGCTCGGAGCTTGGTGAGGAATCCTAGTCTCGTCGTCGACCCGGAGCTTCTTTGGTGGCGGTCGCGTGGGCCACTTTCGGTGCAGAGGGAGCGGGCCCCCGCGGAGGTGGTACGTTGCCGTGTCAGGGAGGAGGACGAGCACGTCCATCGCTACATGGCGGCGTTGGACGCCAGGTTCTCCAATACCTGGCAGGTTCTTCAGGGATCTCACCTGGGTTATGATCCGGTGATGGTTCCTTATCTTTGGGTGTCCACCGCCAGCGACTCAGAGACCGCTAGTGAACCGAGTTCATCGTCCTCCACTTTGGATTCTAGGATATTCGATATGTATTAGTGATCTTATATGATAATATTCGAGATGTGTTAGTTAATATTTGATGATGCATTAACTGGATTATTCGAGATGATGTATTAGTGATATTATATTCGAGTTCATTATAAATGTAATAGTGATATTATATTCGAGTTCATTATAAATGTATTAGTGATATTATATTGGTATAATGCGTGTGTGACTTTCGGTCTGTCGTTGCTCCTTGTGTGACTTTCATGTGTGTTCTTGATGGAGGAATCCCGACTGTTGTCGTGGGGGGCGCTTCCTCCTCTTCTCTTCTTGCGATATATACCTCGGTGTAATGCGCAAGGAGAGGAGAGGAGGTGCGCCCATCACCGACGGTCGAACTATTAGTGTGAGAGAGTGTCCACCAACATATATACACCACCATATCAGTGTGAGAGAGTGCGCACCAACACACCATAAGATATGAGAGTTATTTAAGGAAAGCCTCGACGGACCGAAAGTCAACCGATATTGAATTAGGACTATTTGGACATGTGTGTATGTTATTGCAGGGAACCCCTCCTAGTGCCTATGTTTTGCCGGAATGTTGATTTATTTCCGTTCCGGCAAATTTTAGGCGCTCAATATGTCTTACATTAGCAATGGTCATGCCGTAATTTTTGAATCATGAACACAGGAAATGTCGTCGTCTGATGACGACGATAGGATCCAAACGTGTGAACTCTGCAGCAAAGATAACGGTCTTTGCGACCAGCCTGGGCTGCGAGATGACAGGTTCTTCACCATCAAGCTTGACGAGACCTTCGATGTTTCTACGGTACGCAACGATGACAACTGTTTTTTCGTAATTAAGCATGACTTCTGTTTCTTTGCTTCAACGTGTAATTTCTATTTTATACAATTCGACTAGTTCATCCCCTGTCATGCAAGACAGTATTTCTTGGAGAGGCTCGGTTACGAAGAGCACGAGAGTTTCGAGACGAGGAGAGCCTACCGGAGGACTAAACATGGTCACACATTTCTGGTCAAAGTAATGAATGCAGTTAATAACACAGAATTAGGGTGCTCAAATTGGGAAGCTCTTTGCAAGGCATATGGATTTCAGGAGGATATGGAAATAACCTTCGATCTTCGTCCTGAAGATCATATTGAAGGTAACATCGACATTTGGGTGGATGTCGATATGCTTCCTGTTTTACCTCCATGTGAGTTTATCAACCATGCATATTTGTCAAGTAATTTGCATTCTATATTTAAAAATAGTTGGTGTTCATCCATACTAAATTTGTTAATTTATAATTTACAGCTTATTTCGTTTCTTCGAGTGAAACACAAAAAATAATTGACACAACACACTACACTTATGGATCACATCTAACTTGGGAGGAGAAGGATGATCTTATCAACTTTGTTATTGGTGTCCTAGTTGGTAGGGAGATCTTCCCATATAATTTGGGAACTGGCCCAAATTATACATTGTACAGGACACCAGTGCATAGGTTGAGGGCGGATGACATTCGCCGAAATATCTTGGTAAGAGTTGCTAATTATGTACACTACTATCGCGTAAATGGTATTGATTACATTGCTAACTAGGCTACTATTATGTTCTTCAATAGAAACTGCCAAATGAAGTTGTGTCTTCGTTGATGCAAGCCGAAGGTAATATGACAATTAAAAGCCCTATGAGGCCCGAGTTCTCTTTTGCATACTCGACTGAGCGCAAACCACCAAGACGGCTCCAAATTGAAGCATGGGGACAAATAAAGAAGGATCGCAAGCCACAAGTTGGAGACCATTGGATCTCTTTGCTTCATCATGGAGACATAGGTGTTATTCTGTTTTATGTCATTTTACCTAGGAGGGAGGACTAGGTCCTATGAGAGAGAAGTTTTTCTGGTTTATTTTAACTTGCATGATCGATTAGGATGATTACTATTATGATGTTTTTCTGTTTTATGAGATTTTAACTTGGTATGATGAAGATGATGATGAGTTGTTAGATGAGTAAGATGATGATGAGTTATATGACATATATTTGATTAAGGTGGATGGATGCAAGTGATCATGTTGAATTAGAGGAAAATATGATTTTGCGATTGGCCCTTTCCAAAAATGAAAACCCGCGTGAAAATACAATATAAATATAAAGAAAATGAAAACAAAAAATGAAACACGGCCCTTTCCAAAAAAAAACCGGCGCCTTATTGTCCCGGTTCGTGTTACGAACCGGGACTAAAGGTCCTCCTGCCTCGGCGCCGCAGTGCGGCCACGTGGAGCACCTTTGGTCCCGGTTCGTAAGCCAACCGGGACTAAAAGTGATCGGCATTAGTCCCGATCGTGTTGTCCCTGTTGTAGAACCGGGACTAAAGGCCCTCTGGAACCGGGACTGTTGCCCTGTTTTCTACTAGTGTAAAACATCGCGTCTATAGTTATTATCGTGTCAAGATGATACGTCTCCAACGTATCTATAATTTTTGCTTGTTCCATGCTGTTATATTATCATTCTTGGATGTTTTACAATCATTTTATAGCAATTTTATATCATTTTTTGGGACTAACCTATTGACTTAGTGCCAATTGCCAGTTGCAATTTTTGCTTGTTTTTTACTTCGCAGAATGTCAGTACCAAACGGAGTCCAATCGCGACAAAACTTTTTGGAGAATTTTTTTGGACCAGAAGAAGGCCAGTGGGCCAAAGAAGTAACTAGGAGGGAGCCCAGGTCGCCCACAAGACACCAGGGCACGCTAGGGGCCCCAGGCGCGCCCTGGTGGGTTGTGTCCGCCTCGGGAACCTTCTCCACCGCCTCTGAGCTCTATAAATACCCAAATATTCCAGACACCCTAGGGTAGTCGACGAAAAATACATCCAGCATCCGCAAGTTCCAGAACCGCCAGATCCAATCTAACACCATCACTGAGGGGTTCATCATCCTCATTGGTGCCTCTCCGATGATGCGTGAGTAGTCCACCATAGACCTACGGGTCCGTAGGCAGTAGCTAGATGGCTTCCTCTCTCTCTTTTGATTCTCAATACAATGGTCTCTTGGAGAGATCTATTTGATGTAATGACTTTTTGCGGTGTGTTTGTTGGGATCCGATGAATTTTGAGTTCATGATCAGTTTCTATCCATGAATATTATTTGAGTCTTCTTTGATCTCTTATATGTATGATTACTTACAGCCTCGTATTTCTTCTTCAAATCTTTGGTTTAGTTAGGCCAACTAGATCGATTTTTCTTGCCATGGGAAGAGGTGCTTTGTGATGGGTTCGATCTTGCGGTGTCCTCTCCCAATGACAGAAGGGGCAGCGAGGCACGCATGTATGATGTATCGTTACTATTAAGGATAACAAGATGGGGTCTATTCCTACATTAATAGATCTTGTCTACATCATGTCACCGTTCTTATTGCATTACTCCATTTTTCCATGAACTTAATACACTAGATGCATGCTGGATAGCGGTCGATGTGTGGAGTAATAGTAGTAGATGCAGAATCGTTTCGGTCTACTAATCTTGGACGTGATGCCTATATAATGATCATTGCCTTGGATATCGTCATGATTATTTGATCTTCTATCAATTTCCCAACAGTAGTTTGTTCACCCATCGTGTGGTATACTCATGAGAGAAGCCACTAGTGAAACCTACGGCTCGCGGGTCTACTTTTCCAACATATTGCTTTCCGATCTATCTTTTTGCCGCTTTTGTTTTCAGATATATTATTCCAAAAAAACTAAAAATACCTGGCTGCACTTTTTATTTGCCTCTTTTATTTTGTGTTCTTGCGAGATCTATCTATCCAATCTATTACAACCTAATCTATCTTTTTACCGTGGAGAGATTGACAACCTTCCTTTCGCGTCGGGTTGTAAGTATTTGTTCTTTATGTGCAGGTGTTGTTTACATAGTGTTGCATGATCCTCCTACTAGTTCGATACCTTGGTTTCATAACAAAGGGAAATACTTACCATCGTTGTGCTGCATCATCCCTTCGTCTTTGGGGAAATACCAACGCAGTCTCAAGCCACGTCACAAGACTACTAGCTCGGAACTCTACCTGAGATTCTCCGAAGTCGACTTAGACATTAGTGGACCATATAGGTCATGCTAAGAACTTGCCACAGTAAGATATGTATTCAGATCATATACAACGCGATTACCCCACCACCCCGGGTTAGATATTATTTTCGGTGTCGGCATCTTCATCGCCGACGGGATTGGTCACCTCGGCCATATATAGGATTACGCCCCATGTTGGATTTCTCAGACGTCAATGGGCATCTTCATCAACATCAACTTCAATATCAACCGAGACCATGGAAAAATTCTTGCATAGAGCTCGAGGACTCAACATCAACTTTGCTCTCGCAAGAGCAAGAAAGATTTTCTAGACAGTAGACCTGTTTTCACCGTCCCTCCCTCCTCAAGCATCATTTTGATGAGAACTTCAATGGAATTGAGTATACAATGACACCGTTAAATTTCATCGCAACCAGCTGAAGGAATCACCGTTAAATGTCTCTCTATGATGGTGTATTAAGGTACCACCATACTAGTAGTACTACAGCACTAAGCACAAGACATGTGCCCTTTGCATACAGCCTATATGATGAAGATCTAAGAAAAGTCCATGCTTGTTTACAGTGGAACTAAGTAAAATTTGTGCTTTCACTCAAATATAGTGTAATTTTCTGAATATGAATTTAGAGTGGAAGCAAATAAAATTCTAACTGTTGGTTTTGGCTGATGTTTACAATATAGAGTACTTATCTCAATATGAATTTTACTTGCTTATGGCTGAGAACATATATAAAGTATTTGGCCCTTATGCATGTATTGCTCTTGGGAAAATATTAGTTGCCTCAAGTTAGTTTTGGCTCACTATGAATACTAATGTTGCCTCAAGTTGTACTGAATTACAGACCTAAGGCAGGTGGGGACAAGCTGCCTTAGGTTTGGCCCTTATGCATGTATTGCTCTTGGGAAAATATTAGTTGATGAAATACTGTATTTTTTTATCTATTTGTCATTTTTTTGCTGGGAAAAAACAAATCGGCATGTTCACCAGACCTAAGGCAGGCGAGGGGATGTACATGTGCTTGAGCGTCGGGCGGGGCGGCGTCCGGCAGATACGGGACGCGTCGGCCGATGGGCGGGCGGGCGTCGGGCGGAGACGGGCCGCATCGGGCGGCGGGCGGGGCGATGTCGGGCGGAGACGGGCCGGGGCGGGGCGGCAGGCGGGGCGGCGTCGGGCGGAGATGGGCCGCGTCGGGCGGCGGCAGAGGCGGGCGGGACGGTATTGGGTATCGAGAGGAGGACGGGTGGAGTTGGGGATCGAGAGAGAGTGAGGACGAAATGATAGATAAGGGTCTTTTACTGCCTCCTAGTGTTGGCGTGGGCCTAATTGGCCTGAATGCGCAACGCCGGACCTAATGTGAGCACTAAATCCACGCCAGCACTAACTTCACAAAGCTGGCGTACCAATTCGTCCGACGCCATCGCTATTTAAAAACATTAGTGCTCGCGTCGCATCAAATTGGCGCGCCACCAACGTAACTTGTGGCTAGCCATTTCCCTACTAGTGTTAGCCGCCTAAGAACTGACTAATCATAAAAGTGTACTTTTTGATCGATAAAACCTATCTAATCTGCAGAAATACATATCTTGAAAAGATAACTTAGACACGGTGAATAGAATGTAGGTCCTGGGGAGGGGGTGGTTGTTTCTTCTTCTTGCAGGAATAGTGGTTAAGCAGGCAAAATGATTGCAGAGGAGGAAAAGAGCAATAGAGAGAATCAGATTGTTGTTAACCGAATGAAACTCCGTGATGTTATCTTTGACACACATTTCTAAATTTGAACAATTGTTTGATAACCATGTTTCTTTTCTCCGTGGAAACCAAAGTTTTAAATAGCCTGCTTTGTCTCTTTGTGGCGGCTCGGCCAAAGGCTATGGAATGTTATAGCGCACTTGTAGCATGCTAAGTCTCATTTAGCGATTCAACATAAATCAATAAAAAATGAAAAAATAAACATACAATCATGCATCAATTTAATATATACTAGACAATGACATATACCAACAAGCATCCAGCCAAATAAATAGAAGAATGGCATGGTGTAATTCGTAACAGTACATAATAAGGAAATAGTCTAGTTCATTACACTAATACCAGCAAGTCATAATGCGAAGAACCGCCTTGGATTTCAGTTTTGGAACCAAGAAAATTGGGCCTACACCGTGGGAGAAATTGCTTAGCGCTAAATGACGACGAGATTTAGCGCTAAATGGCCTTTAGCGCCGCTATTAGCGTGAGAACCCTTTTGACCTGAAATATATGTTGGCGTAGTTTGGCTCCCCTCTGGCGGCTATAGCGCGCTATTTAAATTAATAGTGGCAACGCATTGGCAATTAGTTTGTATTTATAATAGCGATACTTGAACATTGACCGTTTTCTATAGGAAACTACTTTCACATTGGGATTTTATTCCCAGATTACGGGCGTGGCAACTGACCATATAAGTGGAAACATGAGATACCGAAAAAGGAAGAAGAAGAAAAAGTTAATTTTAGTTCATGAAAAAATAAAACAGATCCTAACTTAAAAAAGTCGGTGTATTTTTTGGCTCACCTACTCAATAGAATATCTACTAAATTATATGATATGTATAGCAATATACAACCAGAAGCTTCTTATAATAACTATAGACTTGCCTGTGTGAAAGCACGGGTTGACAACTATTCCCTCTCTAAACAAATATAAGATATTTTTGATAATTGGAGAATAATAACTGTATTGATTGAGGCCTCAAAGGGCTGTTTATATAGATTACAAAACTTGGACTCCAAGACTAAGAGAGATAGCTTACAATCCAAAACCTGCCAGCCATAGTATCCGTAACCGACCTATACTCTAATATCCCCCTGCAGTCTCAGCATCAGGAGTAACGATGTTGAGACTGGAGCGTATGTCGGTGAAAGATGTAGTCGGAAGTCCTTTGGTGAAAATGTCAGCAAATTGAGCACTGGTAGGTACATGAAGAACACGGACCTCGCCAAGAGCCACCTTCTCTCGAACGAAGTGTATGTCAATCTCAATGTGTTTGGTGCGACACTAGTAGAATGTCGATCAGTAGTCCCGGTCGGGATGTGCCTTTAGTACCGGTTTCCCAACCGGTACTAAAGGGTCGGGACTAAAGGTCCAGACCTTTTAGTCCCGACCCTTTAGTACCGGTTGGACCACGGACCGGTACTAAAGGCCCACCACGTGGCTGCCTGCGTGGGCTGGTGGTGGAGGACCTTTAGTACCGGTTGGTGATACCAACCGGTACTAAGTGTTCTATTTTTTTGTTTTCGCTTTTAATTAGGTTTTAGTTTTCCTCTCTATTTATTGTGTTTTCCATTCATTTCAAATTTATTTTACGGTGCTACATAATGTAAACATTAATTACACAAGTTGATGCATATATATATGTAATATAATATACAATATCTCATACACAGTACATATACAAATGGAATTACACATCCATATATATTCTGGACTTATAACTTAAGGCCCAAAACCCGGCTGGGACTAGCTAGCTAGTGCTCCGGATGAAATCTCAGTTTTCTACTACTGATTTGCTGGCATTATTGATGCGGCGGTAAGTAATAGTGCTCTCCGTTTACATCAATGACATGTTGAAGAAGAAATGCCGCAAATTCCTCTTGAAGTGCTACAAAGCGTTGCTCGGGTGAGAGCTTCGACATCATCTGCCAAATCTGGAGTTGTCTTTCACGTGCTCCTCTGCGACGTATACGGCCTTCGGTCTGGATGCGAATGTTCTCGCAGAGGAAGTATCCACATAAATTTGTCCCCTGTGGCTGCTTCGCGCACTTTGCAAAAGAATAGAATTCAATAAGATAATTAATAATCAAGCATGATAATGGTATTGAAACTAGAATTAAAGAGATGCGCGGACCTAGTAGTACTACTTAATTACCTGCATCTTTTTCCACTTTAGCTTCGGTTTCCATTGACGACCGTGATGGTTTTTTTTCTATCATCTTTTTCCAAACACTACGCGGCAAAGAAAAAGAACGAAAGAGTTATTATAATTACTTTTGATATCAGGAAATAATGAAAGAAAGCGAGGTCGATAAAGATTGAAATTACCGTTGTATCATAAAATACAAGTCCACGTATGATTGTTCTAGTGTATCTAGTGAGTCGTACACTTGAACAAGTCCATCCGCGAGGATAATATTTAGGAGGATATAGTGGTCTCTGCGCAGAAGTTTATATAATTAAGCAGGCATGCATATAACTCATCAACTACACTTGACAGCGAGCTAGTAAGCAAAAATAGAATTTGTAGTATACAAGAGAGTAAACACTCACCCCATGTTGTAAGGAAATATTATAGTAGATTTGGTATTCATTAGTGCCTCTAGAAATTTTTCCAAGAGATCTTCTGTGTCCTTGGCATAATGTTTTACCACATGACCATTAACGGTATTTGGGTCGATGAACCCAATGTCATCGATTCCCTCTTGTTTCAATTCCCATATCTTCAATCTGCATAATAGCGTAGAAAAGAACATATATAGTGAGTATAAGCCAATGAACGATATCTTAGCTAGAGACTTAAATTATTAAAGATATAAATCACTTACAGACAATAGCAACTGATGAGAGTTTTGTCGATAGAGTCCATGTGGTATAACTGGAAAAGTTCTGAGAATTCAAGACATATGTCACATGCATTGACGTAATGCTCTTTCCTTACTTTGACCATGACCGCCGTCTCCCCTCGCTTTGCTTCACGCAGGTACCAATCATGCAACCGTCGCGTCGCAGTTGGTAGTTCCTTGTACTGCTCGGGTGTGACAAGTGGTTTTCCGACGGCATATTGCATTGCGTACTCAGTTGCACCGTACCCGCGGAATTCCTCGGTGCCAAGGATTTGGCCAAGAGTGAGACCTGCAGCCTCTACTTCTTCGAGGTCGATTGGGTTGCCTTGCACGTCGACTGGTTGGATCGATTGCTTGCTTGGATTGGTACTCACCTTGAGCGGAGAGATCGATTGCTTGGATTGTTCTCCGAGCTAGGGAACTGTTTTCCCGGTGGTAGTACCACCTGTCGTTGATGCCGTACTTCCCGACTTCTTCCTTGGGCTGGGCCGACTTCTCTGCTCACTTGCCTTCTGAATCTGTCGCTCATAGTGTGTCGGCATACGCTCGACATATGCCGGGGGTCGATCAATAAAGTGTTCCATAAAGTGCTCTTGGACTTCCTTGGGTATTACCTCCTTTGGCGGCACGGTCTTCTTCGCAAAAAAGGCTTTCACTTGGCGATCGCTTTCAATTTTGTTTTCCTCTGGTGTCATGTCGTAAGGCAGCTTCCTTTTGGCCGGAGGCTCGGGTTTATTCTTTGCTTTCCTCCGAAGAGGCTGCTGGTGGCCTTCCTCTTTTGGGAGCCCTGCTGGCGGGACCGCTGCCGGGGTGGAGTCGGCTCACGCGGCGGAGATCGATATCGACGATATGGACTTGCGTCGTGCTCCGTCCCGAGGTTGGGAGGACTGCTGGCAAGGTGGGGAGGACTGCTGGCGAGGTGGGACGCCTTTCGAGGTGGGGAGGACTGCTAGGGAGGTGGGGAGGACTGCTGGCAAGGTGGGGAGGACTGCTGGCGAGGTGGGGAGGACTGCTGGCGCTGCGATGCCTCTGGCTGGGATCCCTCGCGCTGGACATCGATACTCGGAGGAGCCGGTGGCCTTAGCGCCGTTTGTGGAAAGACGATGCAGTCCTTACTCCATAGGATGAGACCACGGCCGGCTTCTCCCCGTGTGGACTCCCCCTCACCTCCAGGGATGTCAAGCAATAGTTCATCATATCCTGGCTCTATTGCGTCCACCGCAACACGAGCATACCCAGCTGGAACCGGATTGCAATGCCAGAGAACATAAGGTGTATTTGGTGAAGCATAGCCCGTCGCGACCCGCACGGGTATGTTCTTCATTTTCTGGATTAGCTCACAAGATGTCTTCTCGGTGATATCATCCACGAGGGTGTGACCCAGCGGTGCCCCCGTGGAACCCACGCTGCTTTTCGGCAGTGTAGATGGGACGGGTTCCCCTGCCTCCTGCTGCGGAGTTTCCCTTTGCTGGGTCAGTACCTGTATCTGTAGCTGCTGCTGCTCGTACTTCTGTTCCAACTTTGAAAGTCGGTCTGCTTCCACCTTCTTTTTTCTCGAACGGCTTTTATAACTGTCCTTCCATCCCGCAAACCCCTCGTACCACGGAACAACGCCCACGCCTCGTCTTCTTCCTCCATGTTCGGGATTCCCGAGGGCAAGTGTAAGCTCGTCGTTCTCTCTATCTGGGTGAAACCGTCCTTCTTGGGCAGCTTTTATTGCTTCAATCAACTCATCTGATGCATGCTTCAGACTGGCCAGTGCAATAATCTTCCCTGTTGCTGGGTCCAACTTTCCCCCATGCGCAAAAAACCAATTCCTGCACCTCTTGGGCCAGTTGAAGGTTACTGGAGTGATCCCTTCAGCATGCATCTTATTCTCTAATGCATCCCACTTAGGAATGGCTGACTTGTATCCACCTGTCCCTAGTTTATGGTGATACTTTTTTTTCTTCGCATTTATCTTATTCTTTGCCGACTTCTCCATAGCAGCTTCCGATGTCTTGTACTCGATAAATGCATCCCAGTGATTCCTTACCTTCTCGTATATTCCTATGAATTTGGGCGCCTTCTGGCCTCTAGCGTTGTACTCGGTCCATAATCTTTTCTTCCAAGTCTGGAACGCGTCGGCCATCTTATGGAGAGCAAACTCCTTGACTTTGTCCCTTTGGCGCTCCGAGAGAGAATCTGGTAGGATGAAATGCTCCATGAGATCTCGCCAAAGGGCATCTTTAATTCTTGTATCGACATAATTCACTCCTGGTTTTGGGTTGTTTGGTTGAATCCATTCTTGCATTTTGATCGGGACTCCATCCCTAACAACCACTCCGCATTGACCCACAAATGTCTTGGCATTGGCTTCAGGGTGAGTCGGTGCACCATTATGTTTGAAAGCATCAAGATTGAGCTTTACGTTGCCGTCCAATATTTTGGCACCGCCTCGTACCTTTCTACTAGATTGGCTCAATCCGGAGGGCTGATAATTAAAAGAAAAAAGATTTGTTAATATATATATATATACAAATCAATTAATACACATGCAATGATCACCAGAGGCTAATATGTGTATATACCTTGCCGGACATTGTTAGTTGTTCCGGATTTTGGAACATAAGTTGTTCTTCCTCGGCCTCACATCCAGCACCGTAATCGTTCAGATATTGTGAGCCGTCATCATCATGTGATTCACCCTGAAGGTCCGCTAGGTTTTCGGAGGAGCGTATCATGTCGAAGATGTCCTCTTCATGAGCTCTACCGGTATTGTCCATAGGTTAATAACTAATCCATAATAATATAGATAAAACAAATTAGTATTCAAATTAGCATGCATTCAAGAAGCAAAATAACTGATAGTTAATTAATAATGCATCATCGAATACATATATAGTAGTTAATATATCGATCTAGCTAGAACCCTAGCGCCCGGCGGATATCGGGGCGGGCGGTGGACACCCAAAGAGAAGGAACCATCACAGGAACATAGCTCCAGTGAGATCCCTGAAGAATCTGCCAGGTATTGTCGGACCTGGCCTCCAAAGCTGCCATGTAGCGACGGACGTGCTCGTTCTCCTTGCTGACATGGTACTGTACCACCTCCGCGGGGGACTCAAGCCTCCGAATCGTCCGTGGCCCATGCGGCCGCCACCACAGAACCTCCGGGTCGACGACGGGCTGGCTCCTCACCAAGCTGCGCCGCCCGGAAGGCAGCACCTCCCAGTACCAGCCCGGCGGAGCCCAGTCCCTGACAGGGCCCCTCGGCTCAAGCAAGTGACCTCCTCCGGCGACTCGACGACGAGGATGCGGTTTCGGCATCGTCGACGTCGAGAAGAAACACTTAATTATGAAAACAAATTAAATAAAACTTAGCAAAATTAACACTTAGCATCTAACAAATTAAATAACACTTAGCATCTAACAAAATTAACAAAATTAACACATACCCTAGAAATAACTAACTAATTAACAATGTTAACATCTATTCATCATCATCATCATCATCATATATTCATCATCATCATCATCATCATCATATATTCATCATCATCTACAAATAACTAACATCATCCATTCATCATCTACAAATAACTAACATCATCCATTCATACTTGCATCATTCATCAATTAATTAACATCATCTCTTCATCAATTAACATCATACATATATGCATCCATCCATTCATCAATTAGCATCATCTTTTCATGAATTAACATCATCTCTCTTCATCAATTAACATCATCTCTTCATCAACACGGGGCCGGCCGGGCAGAGGAGCTCACCGAGGGGAGCGCGCAGCAGGGGCGGGGGAGGACTCACCGGAGGGTGGACTCGCCGGAGGGAGGAGGGGACGACGCGCGCGCCGGATGGGGAAGGACACGCCGGAGGGGGAGATCCGCGCGCGGGGCAGAGTGGCCGCGAGGCCGCCGGAGTGGGGGTGGTGGTGCGACGGCGGCGAGGGGCGTGGGCGGCGGTGGTGCGACGGCGGTGAGGGGCCTGGGCGGCGGTGGTGGTGCACTAGTACATAACAGGGCTTTCGTCACAGCTCAATCTGCACATTAGTCCCGGTTGCATTACGAACCGGGACTAATGTGAGCATTAGTCCCGGTTCGATCTGCGCAAGCATCAGTCCCGGTTCGAACGGGGCCTTTAGTCCCAGTTGGAGACACCAACCGGGACTAAAGGGTTTGTGACCGGCTTCGAACGGTGCCATCCCCTTTAGTCCCGGTTGGTATCTCCAACCGGAACTAAAGGCCCCCCTTTAGTCCCGGTTGGAGATACCAACCGGGACTGGAAAAAAAATTAAATTTTTTTTTTCAAAATTTTTTAAAGGATTTCTTTTTTCAATTTTTTTCCCCAGCTCTTTAGTCCCGGTTGGTGTCTCCAACCGGGACTAAAGGTCTATCTTTAGTCCCGGTTGGAGATACCAACCGGGACTAAAGGGGGGCCCCTAAACCCTAAACCACTTTACCACAATAATCTTAGAAAAATCATAACTAAATCATTCTAATTCAGAAAAATACAAATAATATATCAAAACGTAGAGAGAAAAAGGGGGGGGGGCCCTAAACCCTAAACCACTTTACCACATGAAATGTCTTTATAACAGCTGAGTTTTCGTCTGAAACCCTGTTACTTCGAAAGAGATGGTCCAGTTTGTACACAAAGTGCATCCAGTTTTTGCCATAACCCTCTCAACTTTTTAGCACAAGATATTTGGGTGAAATGATGATACCATGCCAAGTTTCAACCTTTTCAGAGTTCATTTGTAGTGCTTTTCAATTTCGGGCTAATTTAGCTCAAAAAATCATTAAATGAAGGAAAAAATGGCAAATGAAGGAAAAAATGGTTGAAATTTGAGGATGTGGCTTTGAATGGTTCATATTGAACACACAAAAATTCTTCAGTTAATATAAGTTTAAAAAAATGAAATGTGGTCAAACTCTGGTCAAACAGTGGTCAAACTGTGGTCAAACTACTAAATAATTATTGTTCTTCATAATAATAGTTTCAAACTCAAACGGTGAAGCGTGTGACATCATGGTCACATTTTTCTGATAATAATGGATATATTATTTGTCGAATTTCGATTTACAGATTTAAAGATATTAATTATGCCATATTAAATGAATAAACGGCATAATATTAATAATAATATTATTACTTATTTTACTTTCATTGAAATTCAATATTATTATTACTTATTTTATTTTGAACTTTTTGCATTATTTTGGATTTTTGGATTTTTTTTGTTTTTTGAGAATTTTTTATTATTTTTTATTTTTTTCCTTTTTTTGAAGTATTTTTTAGTTTTTAAATTAATCATTGTTGTTTGTTAATCATTGTTGTTTATTTTAATAATTGTTTGGATTTTAAAAAATTAAATCATGTGATATCAAGACCTAAGGGTTAACAGGATTGATTGCTTACTATTGTCAGGAAAACAACAAGTGCAGACTTGGAAACTAGGGGGAATAGAACCTGAAAGTTAAGCGTGCTTGGGCTGGAGTAGTGAGAGGATGGGTGACTGGCCGGGAAGTTAGACGATTTGGAATGAGTGCTGATTAGAGATTAGAGATTAAATTCTGAAGCAATGAGGAGGGGTGATTAGAGATTAAATTGTCAAATAATTCAAAGATTTGAAAATCAGAAGAAAAAAATTTGAAAAAAAAAATTCAAATTTTTTTTTGATTTTTTTTTAGCCTTTAGTCCCGGTTGGTAACCCCAACCGGGACTAAAGGTTCGCCAGCCCACGCACAGAGAGCGGCCACGTGGAGCCCCTTCTGTCCCGGTTCGTAAGCGAGCCGGGACTAAAGGGGGGGGGCCTTTAGTCCCGACCCTTTAGTCCCGGTTCCAGAACCGGGACTAAAGGCCCTTACGAACCGGGACAAATGGGGGTTTTCCTAGTAGTGGTGCGACGGCGGCGAGGGCGACGGCGAGGGCGCGGGGGCTAATTTCGGCAGCCTAGCGGCGCAAATGTGAGCTCTCCCGGTGCGTGGCTCGGCCCGGGACTAGGGCGTTCCTATTTATACCACGCACCCCTTTAGTACCGGTGCGTGGCTCACACCGGTACTAAAGACCCTTCCCCAAAAAATGCGCGGGGCGGTGGACCTTTAGTACCGGTGCGTGGCTCGCACCGGTACTAAAGGTTTTTTAATTCAATATTCATTATTATTTTCAGGAAAACCCCTAAACTTTAAAATATCATAGAAAAAAATCTATGACTCCAATGGAAATTAATAATATATGAAAAAATATCAGAAAAATATAAAGAATCTGTTTATGGCATTTCCATGCATGTTTGAATAACTTCAACCGCTGTATAAGACAATTTGATTAAATGGCATTTGAAATGTCATATCTCGAGTTTGAAAAGCAGTATAAATGAACTCTGAAAAGGTTGTAACTTGGCATGACATCATAATTTCACCCACATAGCAACTTCTAAAGAGTTGAGAGGGTTACGGCAAAAACTGGATGCACTTCGTGTATAAATTGGACAATCTCTTTCGAAGTATGAGGGTTTCGGACGAAAACTCATCTATTACAAAGGGATTTCATTTTTAATAACTTATTTTAACTCCATACTTTTTGTGTGTTCAATATGCACCATTCAAAGGCACATCATCAATTTTCAACCCGTTTTGTACCAATCAGGAACCCTCTCAACTCTTTATAACCTTGGGCGGTGAAGGTCGTACCAATCAGGAAGAAGCACACGGATCGTGTGTTTCTTTCAAACACTTGTGAGCTGTTGGATCAGCACTATAACGACTAGTCCCGGTTCGTGCTAGCAACCGGGACTAAAGAGGCACACGACCCTATATATAACCCACCTCTCGGACATGTTCGACACTTAGTGTGTGTACTCATTCGGATTCAAATCATTCGGATTCCCTGCATACGGTCCAACGGTGCATTTCATATTTCCACCGTTGGGCTGTATGCAGGGGAAACCGTGTGTTTTGTTGATCTATCTAGAAATCCTTTAGTTCATCGACCGAATACAAATCATTCAGATTCCCTGCATACGGTCCGACGGTGCATTTCATATGCGGGCACTCACGAGCCACCGTCGGGCTGTATGCAGGGGAAACCGTGTGTTTTGTTGATCTATCTAGAAATCCTTTAGTTCATCGACCGAATACAAATCATTCGGATTCCCTGCATACGGTCCGACGGTGCATTTCATATGCGCGCGGGCACTCACGAGCCACCGTCGGGCTGTATGCAGGGGAAACCGTGTGTTTTGTTGATCTATCTAGAAATCCTTTCATTTTCCGACGGTATATTTCATTTTTCCAACTCCATTTTTACAAAGACACTTAGAAAGAAACAAAAGACAAATAGAAAGGATGATGCTCAATTGTCCGTTCAATATGCACCATTCAAAGGCACATCATCAATTTTCAACCCCTTCTGACTTCATTTGATATTTTTCATGCATTTAATGATTTATTTTGAGCACTGGCGGCCATGGCTGAACATCGTTAGGCTCTGAAGGTGTTATCTCGCATGCTCGTGCTGAGTTGAGATCTCCTACCAACGGTGGATGTCCCAGGGAGTACTCGTAATGGATGGGGGAGAAGAGATGATGATCCACCGCTCATTGTGTTGGTGACTTGCAATTGCGGCCCGATACGTCCATTCTGCATCATGTTTTTCTATTGATATTTATTATATTTTGAATAATTATTTCACTTTATGATGCAATCCTAATGTCTTTTCTTTCTTATTTTATAAGATTTATATAAAGAGGGAAATTATCGGCAGCTGGAATTCTGGACACTTAGAAAGAAACAAAAGACAAATAGAAAGGATGATGCTCAATTGTCCGTTCAATATGCACCATTCAAAGGCACATCATCAATTTTCAACCCCTTCTGACTTCATTTGATATTTTTCATGCATTTAATGATTTATTTTGAGATAAATGACCCTGAATTTGAAAAGCAGTACAAATGAACTCTAAAAAGGTTGTAACTTGGCATGACATCATAATTTCACCCACATAGCAACTTCTAAAGAGTTGAGAGGGTTACTGTTACACTTCGTGTACAAACTCGATGCACTTCGTGTACAAACTGTTACAAAGATACCATGCTAGAAAATGCATGCATATGTCCTTCACATAGAAAGTGATGACGGTGAAGCCGGTCACATCCCAGAGTGGGATCTCGCGGTGTAAGACCTTTTCTGCATGTTTGTCCCTTGCTTATGATTGCGCCGTAACCATGGAGAATCTTCATCATTTAACAGGATGCTTGGGTCAGTCTTCACTCTGAAGGGAGGGATTTCATGAAACTTTTCATAATCTTCTGACATGTCTGTCTTGTCCTCCTCTCCCACAATGTTTTTTTTCCCTGAAAGAACTATGTGGCGCTTTGGCTCATCGTATGATGTATTCGCTTCCTTATCTTTTTTTCTCCTCGGTTTGCTAGACATGTCCTTCACATAGAAAACCTGAGCCACATCATTGGCTAGGACGAATGAGTCGTCTGTGTATCCAAGATTGTTGAGATCCACTGTTGTCATTCCGTACTGCGGGTCTACCTGTACCCCGCCTCTAGTATATTTGACCCATTTGCACCGAAACAAAGGGACCTTAAGATCAGGTCCATAGTCAAGTTCCCATATCTCCTCTATGTAACCATAATATGTGTCTTGAAAGTTGGTTGCATCATAGCGGACACCACTGTTTTGGTTGGTGCTCTTTTTATCTTGGGTGATCGTGTAAAATGTATTCCCATTTATCTCGTACCCTTTGAAAGTCGTTACAGTCGAACTTGGTGTCTTGGCCAACCAGTACAGTTCATCTGGAACATCGTTGTCATTGATGAGCTTTGTTTGCAACCAACCGGCAAAAGTCTCCATGTGTTTACATTCAATCCAGGGGTCAGACTGCTCCGGGTTCTTGGACCGTACAATATCCTTGTGTTCCTCCATATATGGAGTCACCAAGGTGGAATTTTGTAGAACCGTGTAGTGTGCTTGAGTGAAAGAATGCCCGTCCATATTTATTGCTTCTTTCTTTCCTAATGTGCCTGTTCCACCCAGTCTCCCCTCATGCCGCGATTCAGGAAGACCAATCGGCTTAATGTCAGGAACAAAGTCAACACAAAACTCAATAACCTCCTCTGTTCCATATCCCTTGGCGATGCTTCCTTCTGGCCTAGCACGGTTATGAACATATTTATTTAAGACTCCCATGAACCTCTCGAAGGGGAACATATTGTGTAGAAATACAGGACCCAGAATGTTAATCTCTTCGACTAGGTGAACTAGAACGTGCGTCATAATATTGAAGAAGGATGGAGGGAACACCAACTCGAAACTGACAAGACATTGGACCAGGTCATTCTGTAACCTTGGTAGGATTTCTGGATCGATTACCTTCTGAGAAATTGCATTGAGGAATGCGCATAGCTTCACAATGGCTAAACGAACATTTTCCGATAGAAGCCCCCTAAGTGCAACCGGAAGTAATTGCGTCATAATCACGTGGCAGTCATGAGACTTTAGATTTTGAAATTTTTTCTCTGCCATATTTATTATTCCCTTTAAATTCGACGAGAAGCCAGACGGGACCTTGATACTGAGCAGGCATTCAAAAAAGATGTCCTTCTCTTCTTTCGTAAGAGCGTAGCTGGCAGGACCTTGATACTGCTTTGGAGGCATGCCGTCTTTTTCGTTAATTCTTTGCTTGTCCTCCCGTGCCTCCGATGTATCTTTTGTCTTTCCATACACGCCCAAGAAGCCTAGCAGGTTCACACAAAGATTCTTCCTCACGTGCATCACGTCGATTGCATTGCGGACCTCTAGGGCTTTCCAATATTCAAGTTCTCAAAATATAGATTTCTTCTTCCACATGGGTGCGTGTCCGTTGGCGTCATTCGGAACAGATTGTCCGCCAGGACCCTTTCCAAAGATTACCTATAAATCCTTGACCATATCAAATATATATTCACCAGTATGGAGGCCAGGCTTCTTCCGGTTATCTGGCTCACCTTTGAAATGGTTGCCTACCTTTCTTAAGATATGCTTGATCGGTAGAAATTGACGATGTCCCAGGTACATATTCTTCTTACATTTATCCAAATATATACTTTCAGTATCATCTAAACAGTGCGTGCATGCATTGTATCCCTTGTATGTCCTGAAAGGTTACTAAGAGCAGGCCAATCATTGATGGTTACAAACAGCAACGCTCGTAGGTCAATTTCCTTCTGTGTGTGCGCATCCCACACACGTACACCTGGTTTTTTCCACAACTGTAGAAGTTCATCAACTAGTGGCCTTAGGTATACAGCAATGTCGTTGCCGGGTTGCTTAGGGCCTTGGATGAGCACTGGCATCATAATGAACTTCCGCTTCATGCACAACCAAGGAGGAAGGTTGTAGATACATAGAGTCATGGGCCAGGTGCTGTGACTGGAGCTCTGCTCCCCAAAAGGATTCATGCCGTCTGTACTAAGAACAAACCATAAGTTCATTGCGTCAGCTGCAAAGTCCTCGAACTCCCTCTCAATTTTTCTCCACTGCGACCCATCAGCAGGTGCTCTCAACATCCCGTCTTTCTTACGTTCTTCTTTGTGCCATCACAACAACTTGGCATGCTCTTTGTTTTGGAACAAATGTTTCAACCGTGGTATTATAGGAGCATACCACATCACCTTGGCAGGAACCCTCTTCCTGTGGCGTTCGCCCTCCACATCACCAGGGTCATCGCGGGGGATCTTATAGCGCAGTGCACCGCATACCGGGCATGCATCCAAATTCTCGTACTCCTCACCGCGGTAGAGGATGCAGTCATTAGGGCATGCATGTATCTTCTGCACCTCTAATCCTAGAGGGCAGACAACCTTCTTTGCTTCGTACGTACTTTCAGGCAATTCGTTATCCTTTGGAAGCATCTTCTTTATCATTATCAGCAATTCTTGAAATCCCTTGTCAGTTACACCATTCTTCGCCTTCCATTGCAGCAATTCCAGCGTGGTACCCAGCTTTTTCTGGTCATCTTCACAATTTGGATACAATAATTTCTTGTGATCCTCTAACATGTGTTTCAACTTCAACCTCTCCTTGTCACTTTCGCAGTTTCTCTTTGCATCAGCAATAACCCGACCCAAATCATCAGCGGGCTCATCTGATGCCTCTTCTTCAGCTTCCCCCATTGATGCCTCTTCTTCAGCTTCCCCCATTGTTGTATCGGCGAAAGGATAGTTGTCATCATCCTCTTCTTTTTCATTGTCTTCCATTATAACCCCTCTTTCTCCGTGCTTGGTCCAACAGCTATAGCCGGACATGAAACCGGACTTCAGCAGGTGGTAGTGAAGGGTTTTTGAGGTACAGTAATTCCTATCATTCTTACAGTCACGACATGGACAACACATGAAACCATTCTGCTTGTTTGCCTCAGCCACACGAATAAAATCATGCAGGCCATTAAGAAACCCTGGACTTAGTCGGTCATTGTACATCCATTGCCGGCTCATGTTCACTACACAACATCGAAGTGACCAAATTAATACAACTTCATCATCACATTACAACCAAAACTAGAGCTAGCAGTGACCAAATGTTATTACTGCAAATAATAGATACTTATAGTTCATACATACATCTCATAAAACAACATACAACTATCTAAAACATGTAAATGCAACAACAAATGCGATCATAATCGCAACTAAAGTAACAATTGAGCCAACGGCATAATGATACCAAGCCTCTTTATCAATGGCATATTTTCTAATCTTTCTAAGCTTCAAGCGCATTCCAGCCATCTTGTTCTTGTGATCATCGACGATATCGGCAACATGCAACTCCAGTCCCATCTTCTCATCTTCAGTTCTTTTCAATTTTTCTTTTAAATGATCAATTTCTTTTTCAGCTTGTGTTAATTTCTCGAGCAGAATTGCACAGTCGGTTGGAATTTCTGGTTCAACTACTTCTTATACATAAAAACATCTACGTCAATTTGGTGGCATAATTAATTGTCATAGACATTAGATGATGTGTGAAATAGTTATAAAAGATAACGACATACCACATCTGAATCATAGACTGGACGAGGGCCGACGTGGGCTAATACCATAACCATGACACTATAGAATAAGTAACAATGATACAAGTAAGTAAATAGTACACGCAGCTATCTAAATCATACAAGTAATTTTTTTTAACAAAAAGGTTTTAAGAAGAACAAGAGGCTCACCAAGGTGGCCGGTGCCGCGACGAGACGGTGCGGACGATCGACGGTGGTTAGGACGGGGATGGGAAGGCACCAAATAAACCACACCTACACATATGCAACCTAACAAGTTAATTTGAGCTCAAATTGCATATAAATCAAATAAACTCCCACATAATGATCACTCCTCCAAAACCTAGCTAAAACCCACAAATCACATATCTTTGAGCATACCACAAGCTAATCTAGCAATGAGAGATGAAGGAGCAAAGTTGCTAACCTTTATGAACACTTGGATAGATGGGGTGCCTTTAAATCTTGACAAATCCTTGGCAAAATGGAGGATGAGCTTCGAGCAAGAAGAAGAACAGGGGAGAAAACAGAGAAATGAGATTCCCTTCGATCCGCTGCGGACGAAGCGTATATGTAGGAAGTCTTTAGTACCGGCTGGTGACACCAACCGGTACTAAAGGTTTCCCTTTAGTACCGGTTGTTATCACCAGCCGGTACTAAAGGTGCAAGCGGGGCCCAAGTCTGACCAACAGCCTGCCATGCCCCCTTTAGTACCGGCTCGTGACACGAACCGGTACTAAAGATCGCTCACGAGCCGGTACTAAAGGTCGCCCTGCTCCTAGCCGTTGGAGCCGGCACGAACCGGGACTAATACCATCTTTAGTACCGGCTCGTCACCAGACCGGGACTAATGCTCGGGACGAAAGGTCTATTTTCTACTAGTGCGACGATGCTGAACTGGATTGGAAGCCATGTATACTGCAGAGATGTTATCACAATAAACGATGGTTGCACGATCAAGTGGCCGATGAAGTTCCACGAGAAGCTGACGCAGCCACACCGCTTCAGCCACAGCATGAGCAACCGACCTATACTCAGCCTCAGCAGAAGACCTGGAAACTGTTGCCTGCCTTTGAGAACACCAAGAAACAAGATTATCACCCAAATAAACACAAAATCCGGATGTGGACCGTCGAGTATCTGGACAACCTGCCCAGTCTGCATCAGAATAAACTGTCAAGCTTGTTGGAGAAGAAGAATTAATGAGAAGACCATGATCAAGAGTTCCTTTTAAATAGCGAAGAATGCGGTGGACGTGAGCAAGATGAGGAGCACGAGGATCATGCATAAAAAGACAGGCTTGCTGAACGGAGTACGAAATGTCGGGCCTAGTGAAAGTGGCATATTGAAGGGCACCGGTGATGCTACGATACAAAGTGGGGTCAGAAACAGGATCACCATCAGCCGACAATTTGGCACCAATGTCGGCCGGGCTACGAGAGGGTTGACAATCAGACATACCAGAACGAGAAAGCAAGTCTAGAAGATAGGATCGTTGAGAGAGAAAAAGGGTAGACTTTGTGCGAGAAACAGTAACGCCAAGAAAATGATGAAGAGGACCACTAGAACTAGGAATACAAAATTCTTGAAGTAAAGATGACAAGGTGTTTTTATTTTGGTGTCCTAGACGACGATGCCACAAATCAACTGATGCAAGCATGGCTTGGGGAGTGGATGTAGGTGCGCCATGAAGCGGATAAAGATCGCCCGTGCTATTGTACCGAGCGAGGACCTCCGCCGTTGTCAGATCCTTCACAGACAAACCACAAGGGTCACAAGCCAAAATAACTTTATTGTCAATGCAAAATTGGCGAACAGAAATAAGATTTTTTATTAGGGAAGGGACAACAAGAATATTGCGGAGAAGAAAATTGGCGTAAGAGGAAGAGATGTAAGAATGACTGGTGCAGGAAACAGGTATGGTGGAACCATCACCATTGGTGATCGTAGAAAAAACAGAAGGGAAACAAGCTGACAGCAAATTCATATTTGAAGACATATGCGAGGATGCACCATAATCGAAAATCCAATCCGTACCTTCGTTATTGAGAGTAAAGTTGTTCATGGCGTTGATGAAGGCGGCTTGATCCCAGGCCGGCTGCTGTGGAGGAGCAGAGGGGCCAGGAGCGTGCATGGGAGCGTAGGGCAGGGTCGGCGACTGGTAGAATGCTGCCGGGGCCGGCAAGGTGCCGTAAGAAGCCGGCAAGCCTGGCAAGCCCGGCAAGCCTGACAAGCCCGGCAAGGTGTAGTAGGGTGGCGATAGTCGTGGCGCGCTGGGAGGTGGCGTAGGAGTGGCGGTGTAGACGTGCGCCGGCGGCTTGGGCCCAAGGAGTCCAGGAGAGCCGGTGGCCGGGCGGAGACCAGGGCTCCACGTGCCCGTGTAAGCAGGCGGGGCACCGTACGGCGAAGGGGCCGACCAGGGCATCGACCAAGCTTGAACAAGGCCGGTCTAGGGATCGTGCTGAGGTTGCCATGTCGAGGGAGCTGGTGGCGATGGAGCGGCCGATGGCGGAGCTGGTGCAGCGCCGGCGGAGCGAGAGGCAGGGGGCTGGTAGATCGGATTCTTGCCCCGGTAGTTCGGGCTCGGGCGCCAGCCTGGGGGCGGTGGAGGAGCTGCTGTCGCCACGGTAGGATGGGAGGGTGCGGCAGAGTGGCGTGGCAGCCCAGGCGCGGGAGGCACGGCCCCGGCAGGAGCGGCAACGTGAAACACCTGTGGTGGCCGTTGCGCCTTGCGAGCTTGATTCTTCTCTTCTTGCTGGAGGAGGGAGCGAACCTCCTTGAAGGTGGGGTAGGGCTTGAGCATGGGTATGAAGGACTGCTGCTTCTCGAACTACTCGCCGAGGCCGACGAGGAGGGCGTTGATGAGGGCGCGATCGTCGACGTGATCGCCAAGTTCACGAAGTTCGTCGCCGATAGCCTTGATCCGCTGGCAGAAAACGGTGACCGGGCATCTCCTTGGACGGTCGTACGTAGCTCGGTGTTGAGGGCGTTGATGCGTGCGTCGGAGTTGTCCTGGAACAGCTGCTGGAGAGATGCCCAAAGCTCGGCGGCGGTGGCGTCGTCGGAGGAGACCAGATTGAAGAGCTCCGTGGAGATGCGTGTGTAAATCCACTGGATGATGGCGAGATCATCTTTCACCCAACGAGGATCGGCGTGCTGCGGAGGGTAGGATGGGTCTATGTGGTGGCGGAGGCCGCGGCGACCGAGGTGGATGGTGAAGAGGTGGCGCCAATGGTAGTAGTTGTGGGCGCCAAGATCTAACGAGATCGGGATGAAAGGGGAGACGTCGGCAATGGTGTCGGCTAGCGAGATCATTGGGATTTGAGGAGGGGTTGTTTGGGTAGTTGTAGAGGAGGAAGAAGAAGTAGGGGCACCGGCGGCGCGGAACTCGGCCATGGAGAAGAGGGGCCGAGTCGGCCGGGGCGGCGGCGCGGTTGGCGGTGCCATGCCAGGTGCGGAAAACCTAGGCGTCTGATACCATGATAATTGGAGAATAATAATTGTATTGATTGAGGCCTCAAAGGGCTGTTTATATAGATTACAAAACTTGGACTCCAAGACTAAGAGAGATAGATTACAATCCAAAACCTGCCGGCCATAGTATCCGTAACCGACCTATACTCTAATATTAGGTCACTACACTATATATTTAGTAATGGGCGTGACCGCGTGAAGATACTAATTTGGTAACATAGATGTTGGCATCTTTTCCACAAACTTGATCGAATATGAAAAGTTTGATTAAGGGCAGTATATGCTCTACGTTATCCTGGCGTTACCAGTAATACTGGTAATAGACAAATCATAATCTGTTGTAAAAGTAACAATCAAACCAGGATAGTATACTGAATAAATTAAAGTCGTAAGAAGCATCATTTTACAGCCCCTGTGTTTTAAATTACAAATTTAATTTAAAAATGGATTTGGCCATCATGAGTTTTCTGCCTCACGAGATCATGCACTCCTTATTAGCAGGAATGTAAAGGGGGGCATACACAAAGTTCGAAACTTTCTACGCCTTTCACTTATTTGCCACCTGGTGTTCGCTGCAGGCTGCTCTTTTTGTCCTTTTTGCTTTCTTTGGGTTCTTGGACTCCAACTTCTATCATTTTCCTCTTAACATATGCATAACATCAGATAGGGCTTTAGCAAGTGTTTTTTGAGGAGTAGCAGCCGATGTGGCTTCTCCTGTTGTTTTGTCAAGGTTGATTGGTCCCTGGAATGAACCACCATATGAAATCATGCTCGCTCTAGATAGATCCATTCCTACTACAATTAATTTGGATGGAGGGAGTATTGCCTAATTCGGACAGAGGGGGTAGTTACGTGTTCATTTTGTATAGAAGTCTGTATAGGTAGTGGGCCAATCCTTAGACATCCGAGGTTGGTATTTGGTAAACTTTTAGAGACTCTTGGTCACGTTATTTCATTTTGGACATGCTGAACAGCATGGAGAGCACATAGAACATCTACAGCCGGATTTGTCAAATCCGAGATCCTATACGCCCGCGGCGCGCCCGGACGCATCTCATATCTGGCGTCCTATATCCATATAAGATCATGTAACGTCGTACGTAGATCACCAGACGAGAAAAATCAACAGGAAACAGACTCTAAACCAATAGCAAACGGGCATAAATTTACATATAAACATCACCAAAAGATCGGTCAAAGCTCATACAGTTCATATTGTCCCGCAAATGCTAACTAATACTAGGGGGTAGATACTACGAGCAAGATATGAGAGGGCGGAGCTTCAACACTTCCTCGCCGGCCCTGCTATAGGCGTCTGTGGCAGGAGGTGGGTCGGTGTCGGAGCCGTCGGAGTCGGACCTGTCATGGTCGGAGAAATCAGAGATGACGATGTAGCCCTGCAAGCGTCGGACGATGCCCTCCATCTCAAACTGCTCAATGCCTAGCTGGAGCTGCTTGGTGTTGATCCTCCGAAGCCGCCGGACGTCCGTATCCGCCATGGTAAGTGACCGACGGTACACCCATTGCAGGAGACGCTCCTCATCATTGGGCACCGGCATCACGCGGCGGCGGCGGGCGGATTGCACACCCACGTAGGATGCGGGCCCCATCTCCCTTGCCCTCTGCCTCTGGCGAGTGGCGTGTGCCTCCATCTCCCTAGAACCCACCGCTGCCCGCACGGAACAACGGCGTGGAGGTGGAGGAGGCCATCAGGCGGGCGGCGCCGATTGGTCTGCCCTCGCAGATCCACACGCGGGCCATGAAGGGCCGGCTTCGGCGTCGGCGATGTGGCGACCGGCGACAGGTGGTGTCGCACCTGAACCGGACGTGCTGCACGTATCGACCCGCGAGTGCTCCAGCGCGATACGGAGTGCCAACTCGTCCTCGTCTCCGGAGCTAACGTTGGAGTGGCTGCCGGTGCTGGACATGGTCGCCGTCGCTCGGGATTGGACGGATTAGGGAAAGAGGAGCATCGGGGAGCGGAGTGGAGCGGAGTGAAGTGAGCCTAGGATTTGCTCCGGAGGGGAATTTTATGGGGTCGAGGTGGGGCAGCGGTGGGCCGGGCGGACGCGCCCGAGCGTGCCCAGACTGCCTCATATGCACCCTACATTTGGGCTGCATATGAGGGATGCCGGTCAGTCCGGGGGTTTGTCCGCGGTTTGAGAGGTCCGGTCAGGTCGCTTTTTTTGTAACCGATCAGTGATCGGACGGCCTGCCCGAAGGTTTAAGACGAGTTTGAGAGGTCCGACTGTAGATGCTCTTATATACTCCTTACATTGTGAAATTTTTGTAAAAAAAAAATACACCTTAGATAAAGGAACGGAGGGAGTATCTAGGATGGTACGGAGGGAACTGTAGCACAAGTGAAAACTTAGAGAAACTACTCAGTGTACATATATCAGCATCAGGGAAAGCCGCTAAAGAAAATGGCACACATGCTCCTTCGACTCGCCATACCTGCGACCACTCCGCTCCTGCCAATCGGCTTCGACACGCCTACGCTGCCTTCTGCTGGTGCAGGGACAAGCTAGATCCCAGGATTGGCATCTGCGCCCGGCTACCACTATCGCTGCAGGTTCCGTCATGCCGGAGACATCGATAGTGCATTTGATAGCACGTATTAGGTCCAGCCAGGTTTGGTGATGCAGTTTTTGTCTGTTTGGTAGCATGCGTTGCTTGGCCCCCATGAACCTTAAGGCACCTCCAGGCCTTGCTGAGTAGGAATGATCGAATCAATCATTTTTCCACATCCAGGTCCGAGCAACGCAACTTGCGACACATGGGCATCGGAGGTTGCACGCGAGGAACCATGCTCGAGATGTGTTGTTTCCCGAAGCGTGGCCATAAGTACTCTCTCCCTCCTCTCACCGCTCTCTCTCCCACTCTCCAATCTCACACCAGCTGTGGCGAGCGCGAAATCTGGGCAGTGAGCAATGGCGACATTAACCGGTTTCACCACCTCAGTAGCAGGCGTTTGACAATGGCGGTAAGCCCTCTGTCCTTGCACTCAATTTGGTTGCCTACGATTCCTTCCTTATACCATGCCCAAACTCGATTTGCACACTAGGCATTCAATCTATCTCTCGGTTTAGATTTGATACGAGATTTAGGAAATCTGATGGATTTAAGCGGTTTGAACGGGATCGAATACGATGGGGGAGGGGGTAAATCCAATGCCGTCGGGGAAGGGATTATGGATGAGGTTCATGGCGATGGAGAGGTGGTGAGACAAAGAAATAGAGAGGTGACGGTAGAACACAAAGAGAGACACAGATGGTTCGAAGAGGTAGTGGAGTGCGTTGGTGGACGGGGTTCATGGATGGAGAGGTGGTGAGACAAAGAGATAGAGAGACAGACTTGTGGAAGAGGAGACGGTAGAAGACTAAGAGAGACATAGATGGTTGGAAGAGGTAGTGGAGTGCGGTGGTGGATGGGGTACATGGCGATGGAGAGGTGGTGAGACAGAGAGGCAGAGTTGTGGAAGAGGAGACGGTAGAAGACGGAGAGAGACAGATGGTTGGAAGAGGTAGTGGAGTGCGGCGGTGGATGGGGTTCAATAAATTATGCATTCCTCATTGATCGTGCTCATATGTGTATTGCATTTGTCCCTTCATTGACCTTCATTCATGTTGTTCATAATGTAGATCGACCAGGCTAGTTCAGGGAAGTCCAATGGCAAAGAGGTGGTTTCGTCCGACAAGAAGGGCAAGGCGGTGGTATAGCTCGGCAACGCCCAAACGCGGTCAAAAAACTACGAGCTTCTCCATGAGGGCCGGGCCAACCCACTTCTGCAATGTCATGCTTGCACCGAAGCTGGACTGTTTGTCGAAAGCACTGGAGCCCAACAATCACTTCACCGATGTCCTAGAGTAATTCAAGATGAAGACAAACACTGCTGGTGCCTGGAGGGTGATGGTCCGGTTGATCAACGGCAGGCTCACCCTTAATCAGGGTTGGGCCCCCTTCGCCGCTCATCACCAAATCAGGATCATGTACCTAGTCACCTTCAAGCTAGTGACTCCCAACATGCTCAATGTGATCGTCTTCAAGGACGACAACATCGAGGTGGTGTCCAAGTGCGAGAAGCATGATGAGGCCTTTGCCATGGATATGTAGGAAGTTCTCTCTGCATGGGTAGTTCCAGTTAAGCATTGAATTGTTTGTTTACGACTCGTCTTTAGTTATGGTATGGTATTTATCTATGTCCTGCTTCTCGGTGTGCTAGTAACCTCATCACTCGGAAGTTACCAGACAACATGTGTTGCATCTAACTAAATATCAGACACGCTACATTTGCCTCAAGCCCACAACCAAACATTGTGCTTGCGTTTCTTCACATCCAGGCTAGGGAGGAGGCAAACAACCAAACTACGTGCACACCGTAGTTAATAGCTTGTATCCAGTCACCCAGGTCCAACTAGGCCACGTATGCAAGGGGCATAAAAACGATACAGGGTACCAAATGCTGCCGAATGAGTCGTCTCGGAAGCAGGTGGCTTCCATTGCTAAAGCAGCTCCACGCCCTTCGCTCGTCAACCGCCGCAGTTATGATGCTACTTTCAAGTCATCTACTCTCTGCGCCTGGGTTCGTGAGTCCTCCGCGTCTGGCGATGCGCACCACACCACGTCCCCTCCACACGTCGAGCAGGGCCAGCCTGTCGTGGGGTCGGGATGGCAGACCGTGAAGCCACCTTACTGGTGGCACGGAACGCCGACATGCAGCTCACAGTATTCAAACCAACAGCACCAGGCTTGCTGTCATTTTACATGTATAAGGTTACAATTATTTACGCTCCCAATGTGCTTAAGATGTAGCATCCGGTAGAAACGAAGAATAGATCGCTAGCCCTCTTTGTTTAGCATTTGAATCACCGTGCCTCCTTCAATCCCTACTCACCTCATCGTCAGCCATTCAACAAGAGGAACTACATCTGCTAGGTGCCATGGACTGGGCCACTTTGCAAGGGAACGCGTGGATCCCATTAGATGCAACTTCTGTTCTCGTCAGGGACATATTGCTTGTCAATGCAAGTATTGACTTCTGCAAAATCCACCACTTCTCCCCTGTTCGAGGGAATCACGAGGAGAAGGTAATATAATTATTGCACTTACAACGCACTTTGTCAACCTGACATCGCTGCACTGCACGTCTAGCGGTATGATTCTTGATCACGACCTGCAGTATATCCTCCGGTAATTGGTACAAAATTTTGATTTCGTACTAGCGTAGACTACCTATTTCCTAATAGTAAGGTGTAAATTCACAATTTATATCATGTGTTGCTACTTGAGTGCTCACTTTCTCCACAAATATAGCTATTTCTAGGTCCGTCTTAACAGCATTTCCAACAGTTCCCATATTTCGTAAAATAACCATCGTTTAGGCGAAGTAGGATTAAAAAAAGCTCTTGAACACTTTCCATAAACGTGCAAATTTTTTTATGGATCCTGTAAATTCTCCAAAACATCGCCTCCATCTATGCTAAGATGGCCCTTCCCAAAAAAGTTTCGCGTCAGCTAACCACCACCGGAGTCCGCCGTGCCGCCTGCCCGCCGCCAGAGTTCGCCGTCCCCGTCCTGCCACCACCAAAAACCACTTTTGGGGGAAGTTTTAGGGGAACTAAAAAAACACCTCACCTGCTGTCAACTTCCACTATACGGACACCCAGGAAAACCACTTTTACGAGGATTATTTTACAGGAGCTGTTGGAGATACTCTTAGCCAAGCTATCGCAAATCTAAGTTGTAAATTTTTAGATGATGGAAAAGTACATTTTTGGCCCCTATGCTATCTGGAGACGCATAGTATGTATGAACACATTACCAAAAGTCGGTAAGAAAAACAAAAATAAAATGCTGGAGACAATTTTATCTAGTGTAACGCACACAACAACTGTAGACCGTCCTCATAAAAATAAAAACTGCGCGAAATAAGTAGCAAGAAGCTTCCAGTGGACTCAATAACGTCGGCTGCACTAGGTGAAATCAACAAGAAGGCAGAAGCCGATAGGAACCGGACAGCAAGAAGCAGATCGATTTTTTGATCGCCTACTCATTAGCAAAGGAAGGAAATCCAAGCATTGTTAGCCTCGCAGCTAGTCCACCTTTTTTCCATTGTGAACTAAAACTCTAAAAGGTCGGTGGTTCAACTTACTAATCAAGAAGCTGGCAGGAGAAAAACCCAAAGCTAGGTACGAGTATGAATGGATATTTATTGGTTCGAGCTACATACTATCCTCTAACTGGATCCATACCTTTCATTCGTCGAGCAACTGATATTGAGGACGAAGCCAGTTCAGGCGGCTTTCGAACGTTAGCCAGTTCAGTATTATCCATACCCTCCCCTTGCAGAAAACAGAGTGAAAAAAAATTGCACGGATTATTGCATTTGGAAGGTATATAGCTCCGAAAAAATGAACGAATTACTACAATTACCCTGTAAATGACAAGTTGATATATATGCACAGACATACAGCATATATATCCACAGACATACAACTGTGCTAGTAATCTAGGACACTCACGAAGGAGCTTGGGGCTTACCACTGCGTCGAGGCATGTCCACCGTGCAACTATGGTAAGAGATCACAAATTTTTGAGATTAGATACTTCAGATGGATCCATGGACAGACAGGCTTACTATGATCTATATAGCACGCAGAAGCGAATTGAAGTTCTAAATAATTCGGAAGTTCCATTGACTTGACCTAAGTAATAGAATAGTACAACCAGTTATGTCCATGCTAGGCGTACCAGCGGCTGATATGTGGGTCCTACATGGAAGATCTACACGTTCAGTTAGGAAATTTTATTTTCAAACTCTCAGTTTTGTTGGATGAGGTGAAAAGAAATCTCATCATTTAATACTAGCTAAATTAATGGAAGCGCGTTTTTGAGGAGGGTCACGGTTGGCAGCAGATTTCTCTTTCTGTCTCTACCAAAACGAATTGATTGGATGTTTGACGGATTAATACCTTGGATAGGTCACGTAGTTTTCGGAAATGTTTACCTCTAGGGGAAATAAAAGAGAATCAAATTTGTACCAATTTCGTTTATACTTTCGCTCGATAAGTTAGTTGGAATTAGAGTAGTTCAAGCCTGGAAGCAATCAGCAGAAGCACTGGTATAATATCAGTTTGGAAGATCCAAGTATACAGATTCTTCCTAGGTTTCATCTTTTTTTTTAACATTTTTATATTTCCCGTGGATGATCTTGGCGGCATCTTATTATTCTGGCTAGCTTGGTATCTATATATTGTTCTTCTACTTATTAACAGGACCCAATGACCAAACAAACTGGAATTGCAGTCTACTTCCCATAGCCTGACACGGGCATTGTTAAAATTGAAACTTCAACTGCTGCCACCCAATAAGCTGAGCTGCATGTTGTAGTTGCAGAGCCCTACAATTAATGCACCGCATGTGTTGCTTGGACCCGCCACCGGAGGTGCCAATCGGATACAGTGAACAGTATATGTAATACGTACTTCATGTATAGTTTGACTTCCAGTACTGTACTCAATAAAACATATCTAGGTAAGTGTTAATTTGAAAAGGAAGTGCACGTTCACCATCCGTATAAAATTGCGGTGCTAACAAAGAAGAAGATTATGTTCGGTGTTTGAATCTGACCTCCCGATTCTCGTGCTTCCCTACTACGTACATGCAAGGTCGCTTGAAATTTTGATTCTCTTCTCTTTTCCAGTAACCTTAAATGAAACTAGACCGTCTATTCCTTCTAATCTGATGGATAAGATCAATTGATACTCCAACAATTTAATTCAGAGTGCTATCGTCAAGCATCATGAAGTGCCATGGCTTGAGGGGTGAAATCATAACTCCAGATGTGCCACTAACATGACTCCCACGCGTGGTGGCGCCGCCGCGCCGGCCGCCCGACATCTGGCGGTGGCATGTTCCTTGAGCCGTCCAAGCCAGCTCTGCTCTTGATGGCAGCGGGCGACATGGCTGGACTGGGATACATACATCAGCACACCCAAACGATCGAGGTTAATATTTGAGGAAGCAAAGGATTGGTACATCCCCTTATCTAGCCATCTATTTCTGCATCGCGATTCGTACAAGAACTTTTGTCTTTTTTGTTTCTTCCACACAAAACAGCATATGAACTTCAAACTTTGCATGAAAACAATACATTCTTACTACAACGTGGAAAAAAACTTTCAGATTTTTTCGACCAACATAAATATACTAGCATCGAACGGATGAAAATCAAATTGAGCGACACCCAGCTTCTGCCTAACTATGATGTACACAATCATCAAAAGAATTGACTGACAGTAGGTGTGTTTCTTACTTGTATGTTTCTTCTACATCCTGCCTAAGTTAGGTCTCTGCTTTTATAGACTACTAGTGTTGTTAGTAAATGCTTACCCGCCAAAAAATAGTGTTATTAGTAATGCTCTTCACCCCAAAGTCCTGTTCCTCTGTTATGCCGCACTAGCAGCCGGGAGGCATGCATGTTTTGGTGGAATCAATATTGATTAATTCCTAAGTACGAATTCAATTATTACATTCTTTTAACCTAGAAGTATATATTTTAGATCCCGTTACATGGTGTGCCATGCATGCCTATTTACAGAATGCTTATGCCCATGTTTACTGAAGCTTTTAGCATAACCATGACCAGACTAGATTAATATAATAATATTGCTTTTAAAAAATAAAAATATATTTGGTCCTTTTTTACATGTGTGGAAGCAATGTTATCCTGATTGATGCACCACCTAGATAGCAGTGACGTACTGGCGTATAGGCCAATTTAAACCGAGCTTAATGCGGTGGGTTGAGATCACTAATACGAGTTCGAGCCATGTGCCTTTTAGCTGTTTGAACATCACTAATTTGAGTTGACATCACTAATGGAAACACTTCTTTTTCAATTCCTATGGGAAACGTATCAAGACGTACAATTGCAATGCTCTTTGTTTCTAAGAACGTGATTTGTTCACAGCACCCCCTCCGGCCAGGCTATGTGGATACAATTTGATGCAAAACTACGTAGCGGTGTTTCGATTCGAGATAAATTCTACACGAAAAAGATGTACTTCTTCCGTTCCTAAATATAAGTTTTTTAGCGATTCCACTACGGACTACATACGGATTAAAATGAGTGAATCTATACTTTAAAGTATGTTTATATACATCCGTATGTAGTTCTTAATGGAATCCTAAAGAAAGACTTATATTTAGGAACGGAGGGAGTACATCGATGTTATGATTCCATTCCCATGATATGTACAAAGTTTTGTTGACTGTAAATCATCAATTTTTTGTTTATATTTGGAGTTTTTATAGACGAGTTTTATCAAATTTGTCTCACAACATTCGACCGTTTGAAATTTCCTTTGAGGAGCAACTTCACCTCATAGTTTCACACGACTTTCGTGTTGTAGGTTATCTTTTCTGAAAAGGGAGTTGGAAACATAGCTATAATGTGAGTCGATTCCCACATTTCACACATCTTTCATGATGCATTGGACTTGGAGTGATGGCACGTATGAACAGCTAGCACAAGAATAACATGCATATCAAGTTCTTCGGGCGGGGTATGTACAAGAATAACATGCATATCAAGTTCTTCGACATGCCTGCACCTGCTCCAGCTGCTTGGGCTCCTGGGTCCGAAGGGCAAGATGACGGCCAGGGCCAACGCCGCGCTGATCAAGGGCTTTGATGAGCCACTTTCCGAGAGCGACATTCAGGGCATCACCAAGCTCACCCAACTCGCCATCAACCGTCTCAGAGTTGTGGAGGCCACCTAGTGATTACGTTAGCTAGTATTTTATTTAGTCTTCGTCAGCGGCTAGCCTTAAGCTGGTTAGAGTTAGGAACTATGTTGATTAGTGATGGGCACGAGGTCATTCACAAAAAAGAAAAAGGGATGGGAACGAGAGGTGTGGTTAGCTAAACGACGCTGAGGTACATTGAAGAGCTGCAAGAAGAAAATCTCTACTTATTTATTCAGAACCGATGTGCATTTGTACACCAACAGACACTTACTATTAATTATTTCCCATTTTATGCCTCACTTTCTCCAATGTTTTCTTCTAGATTTCTTTGCCATGATACACCGATCTGGAAAGGGACCCAAAAACTTAAAGCGCATACATGATTGCAAATAGAGTAACATGTATCATAAGTACGTTCTTCGAAGGTTGGTTACTTCAGACCATTAGAGATTAGCATGTTTAAATGATATTGGCGTTCCACCAGTCACTTATTTATGGACATCTCCCATTCATTTGACTTGAGTTCCCTCCAACCACACACGATATGTACTAACATAACATGCATGCAAGTAGAATGGTACGGTCACACCATTCTGCAGTCAAGTAGCATGGTAAAAAGGTCATGATAAACGGTTCATGAATGATAAATCACATGCTCACGATGTATTTGTATCGTAAGATGAGCTGAATAGATCAGATGCAGAGAAGTCCTATATATACTTTCCCTGGATGTTAAAGTGACTGTGATATGACTTCAGATTTGTTTACATCTTTATCTTCAGAACATCTAAAATATTGGAGGAAAACAAATACACGAGAGTCAAGGGGGTCAAGGAAAAATGGGCTGAAAACAGAAGGCGATGACGTGTCTTGCTTTGTCCAATTGTAATCGGATTGCCATTCAATGGAGACTTTTGGTAGTTGCAGTGACTTTGTAGCTCTTGGGGAACATCTGTATATGATCAATACACAAGCTGCTTAGCTACGATGTTTTTTTCTGGTTATCTACCAAGTCTGAAGGCTGCGCTGACAACACTAGTCCTCGGCATCATCGAATCTACCACGTTCTTCTCCACATGGCTTCGCCTCCACCTCCCTCAACAGAGCTTCTCTCATCAGTGTCATAGCTTCATGGTGTAGGAGGAGTAGATGAAGAGTGGTTGAATAAATATATGTTTACTCCTTCGGTTCACTTGAGGTTGAAAAGCAGTTATATGTTTACTCCTTCGGTTCACACTTTATTAACATTCTGATGTTTAACACTAGATTACTAGCTTGCATATCAACAGAAACATTTCCGATTATATTTTGATCAGTTTCTTCTTCTTATTGTCTTCCTTGCCGGTAATATCCAGCTTCCGCGTTTCTGATTATATTTTGCATTCTAGCACTTCCGTTTTTCTTTTTTTGAAAAGGACTACTTTTTTTGCCCAGACAGAAACAATAGTAATACAAAGCTTTCTTATTGATTCTTTCAGTCTTTCAAGGTCAATTTGTATTCAGTGTATTTTTTCCAAAAGGAAAAGGCAGTGGGAGCCTGGTTGGTATTCTTTTTTTGATCTTATTAATGTTGTATAGGGACGGCAATGAAACAATGTAATTCTTTTTGTACAAAATCGATGGTTTCTTGTGAAATGCAGAAAACATATTGTGAAACTATGTGGTCCAACTGGGTCCTAAGGGTGCAAATGAGGAGCTGAAGGTGGTGTGCTTGCACACTAAGGTGGTGCTGGGTCATGCATATTATGTGAGATGTAAACCTCTTGTAGAGAAGAGAAGGTTTTCTTGGATAAACATAGACCCTTTTTTTATGAAGAACCATAAGGATGTTGATTTGTTTTGCCCAAAGTAATGTGCTCTTTTTATTTACAAAAAATGGTGTAACAAATGGAGTAAATGTCTTTCTTCTTCCTGAACCATAAGACTGTTAGCTCCTTGCAAGAGCAGATCTAAGAAGAGCATAAAGAAAAACAACGGCCATTTATTCATAACTGATGTCGATAATTGCATTAGAACAGTCGTAATTCCATGTTCTGTGCAATGCTTTCCTCTAGGTTTCTTTGGTATGATATACAAACTTACTAACATAAAGGGAGCTACAAACTTAGCTAAAATGTATCAATTTCCATCTCACCCAATTCTTTCATGATGCAATGGACATCTGGAACTCTCGGAACGAGACGCTCGCGTTGCCTCCAGGGGGCGGCTTGGGTAAACCCTATCTGCTGCCGCCCCCGAATCCCTCCATGCTCCCCCCTCCCCCCCCCCCCCCCCCCCCCCGGCTGCCGCCGCCGCCGCAGAAGGCCGGTGTGCGAAGCTCGCTCGGCGGACGGCGGATAGCGGGCTCTCCTCCTCTCTCCGCGAGGGGATCTCTGGCCGAGACGCGACGACGACCCTGGGTGCCCATCGGGGAGGTGGAGTTGGGACGATTGGGTGGCGGTCCGATGGGATTCCGACTACGGCTGGGCCACCACGGCTGCAGGATCAGCGTGGTGCCGACCATGGCGGCTTGCGGCGGTGGATCCGGAGTTTCCCACCCCAAATCGTTTCTACTCCTCCTCACGCGGATGCGTGGAGCGGTGACCCTAGGCTTTGCGGTGGTGGTATCGTTCATCGGAGTTGGACGGCCTGAAGGCTGGGTGGTCGGATCTTGAGATCCGTCATTTAGTCCCGGCTACGAGCCGGGGAGACATAATTACCGGTGAAAGCCGAGCCGACGACGGGCGATGGCGGCGTTCTATGCCGTTACCTTGATGAAGGCATCGTCATGTAATTACTGTCGAACCACTCGTGTTGCTCCAGGGGAAACCCTAGGATCTGGTCTTCCAGATCGCACAATTGCGGCACTACGGTGTCATTTCTCTTTTGGAAGTATCGTTTGTGGAGTAGCGTTGGACGACAGAGGCAGGAGGTGTAGCGGTTTTGTGTTGCATGGAACTTCGGTGGAGATGTCAAGTCATGCCGGGCCGATAGGTACTACGTTGCGTGATGCCTGTTCAGCAGGTGCTACGCACGACATATCTTCCAAAGACTTCAAGCTGCATCAGCTAGTGGTATTTGGCGGCATGGTGATGCGGTGTACCGGCGGCGACCGCGACGTGCTCAGCAGTTTGCGTGCAGGGAGGTGGTGCCGTTGGGTGCCTTGGTGACGTCGACGGATGGCCGGACTAGCAAGGATGATGCGATTCTCTTTCCTGAAGCTGTGGTTAGCCGTTCGATGATGATGGCGGATTCTAAAACATGTGCATGTGGTATACGCTTTAGGTTTGCTGCACCGGCTGTAAGTTTCGATACGTTATGTGGATGGATCGGCGACGACGGCGGTTTTAGATATGGGGATTTAGAGCCATCAACATTATCAAGTTTGTAGGTGTGAGTGATGGCTTCGGATGGCTTAATGTATGTTCTTGTTCTTGTCAGACCATTGCTAGATAATTAATAAAGATGGTTGTATGCAGTGGCGGAGCGTGACACACAATATAGGAGGGGCCAATGTCAAACAATCCCACAATTTGTAACTATATCATCAACAGAAAGTGACCTTGAATAAATATATGTATCATAGGTGTATTGGGCACAATTTGCAAAAGAAGATATACCCAAAATACAAGTAAACCAAGCTAGTAGACTTGAACCAGTTAAAGAGTAGCTCTCCTGCACTTCCGAGCCTTGAAGTGAGCCATTATATCTTCATAGGTGTATTGGGCAGCGATTTCTCGTTCAACTTGTAGCAGCAAGCTGTTTGCAAGATAATCATCTTCCATCTTTCTTCGCAACCTTGTCTTGATGATCTTCAAGCTAGAAAATGCACGCTCAGCACTAGCGGTGGAAACTGGGAGAGTAACAAGTAAACGAATCAATCTGTCAAGCAAGTTGTAGATCCTATGTCTTCCCGTCACAACAAGGGATCGACAAAGTGCAGTTAAAGTTGAAGTGTTCTTCAAATCTTCACTATTGGAAGCATCCACAACAAAATGATTGAGTTGATGCTCTAGTGCAATCATATCTTGATGTGTGAAATCTTCTGGATAGTACTTCTCAACCATTTTGCATATATCTTTAGCACTAAAAGAAGCAAATCCATCCTTTGGTATCAAAGTAGCACTTATGGATAGAAGACCCATCACCTTGTCATTGAACTTCAGATTTAATTCATTTAGTTGGCTGTCCAATGTTGCTCGAAATATCTCCACTCGAAAATATCTCCACTTGTATGCATCGATTGATGCAGAGGCCCGGGTTTTAACCTCCTATTCCAAAAATAATAATTTGTGGAACTCTCTTGCTAGTAAAGTGATGGTAAATATAACTGAAACTAACATAACATGCATGTTATGTTCTTCTACTACGTGAAGGATGGCTTTCTAGATTAGCTAGTTTGCAAATGCATATTCCGTTCCACCAATGACCCATTTGGGAACTTCTCTCCATTCTTTTGATATGAGATCCCAACAAAACATAATATACCTCCCTTCACCTTCTTTTTGGCAGGAGATCGAAAACTAAACATGCATGTGGAATTGTCACATCATTCCGCAGCAAGGAAAAAAATAGCACGCTATACAAAATAACGGCGCCCCCTGGAAACATGCTATTAACGTGCTATAGCGCGCTATAGCGTGCTATTAGTGAGACATTATACACATATCAATTTAGCGAGACGATTCTCAATATGCTATAACGTGCTATTAGCGGCGCTATAGCACGCTATTTTTTTCACTGTTCTGCAGTCTACTGGCATGACAAAACTGGCATGATAAACGATTCCTGAATGGCCCTTTCAACACACATATCCCATGCTTATTAATTACAATATATTTCCTCCGTCCGGAAATACTTGTCATAGGATTGGATGTATCTAGATGTATTTTAGTTTAAGATACATTTATTCTTATCCATTTGTGCGCCAAGTAATTTCGGACGGAGGGAGTATTTGTTTCAAGAGCTAACAAAGACAATAGATGTGTCGAAGCCTTATATATAGCCCTTATATATAGCCCTGCCTTAGGATCATAGGATGTCAAAAGTGAGTGTGTGATGTGAGTTCAGATTTGCTTCCCTCTTTAGCTGCAGTCCATCTAGGATATTGGAGGAAAACAAAAACGTCGGTGTTAAGGGAAAAGAAGCTGAAAAGCACTGACAATGCAATGTCTTGCTTTGTGCACCTGTAGAAGCCACCCTCGTATTCATGGTTTTAAATAGCGCGCTATAGCTCCGCTATAGCATGCTATAACGTTTAGAAGAGGTCTTGCGTTAAGGGTCTTTTGTCCAAACACATGAGCAAACATTTTAAATAGCGCGCTATAGCATCGCTATAGCACGCTATAGCATTTTGAGGATGTCCGCCGCTAAGAGGCTTAGCGCGCTATTTAAAACTTTGCGGTGACACTACTGACATTACTGGAATTGGGAGCCACGACGACCTTGGTAGCTCCCAGGAGAACACATACCATACTGTCGGCATGCACACTGCATAAATTTTGTGGATTTTCCGGTCAATGTTCCAAGTCTGAAGCTACCACTCTGATCCCCAGCATCACCGAATCTGCTAGGGTCTGCACTTGACTTCATGCTGTAGTAGCTGTTTTAGCAATGGAATGTAGCTGTTTAGAACTGAGTTTATTTTACTCTGATTAATGCAGCAGTAGAACTTACTGGCGCTGTGATTGATGCATAGACGTTTAACTTGTTCAGGTCACCGTTTAAACTGGGCTTCAATATCCAGCATTGCATCGGGTTGGTAGTATCTCTTTGGCTTTGATAGCTGCAGAAACCAACCCTGGCATTCACAATTCCGGCTTCAGTTGCATGCCAAAATTAAGCAGCGGTGCACCTCTTCTCAAGGATTTTTAGTGTTTCTTATGTCTCTGTACAGCCTTCTGTAGTTAGTCAGACCTCTGCTTTTAAAGTACTATTAGTACTGGTTTATTAACCAAATCCAAACCCATAAATTTTCTCTTGAGATTGCACGAACACTGCAAACTGGCAGTAATCCTTACTCCGTATCTTGCTTTTGTGAGAGGAATTGCTACGAGTGTCCTGCTATTACATTCTATTTGATTGGCAATTTTTATTTCTTCTTACCCCTGTGTTAGGTTGCTCCAAGATCGTACGAGTGTTGGTTCGTTCTACACTCAGGTACCTTACGAAGTTAATTACTCCCTCCAACCCAAAATATGTGTCATTGATTTAGTACAACTTTGTGCTACTAAATTAGCGACACTTATTTTGGAAGGGAGGGGGTACTCGGTTATCCATGACGCCTCTTCTACTTTGATGTGACCCTCCTTAACTAGTGGGAAATGACATTCCAAAACCTGAGGATTAGGATTTTTAGGTTGTTTACTCAAAGAGTGGAGCACAGTTAAGGAATACCCAAATCTGTGTCTATGTCATGAGCAACACTGTATTTTGTTTATGCCCCTAGTGTTTTTAGGGGAAATGGCACAAGGAACCTTTATTAGGTGGATTGACATAATAAGAGAGTCGGAGCTCCTGGCCAAATGACCCGCAAGCTCCATTCCCTGCTGAGAATTAACAAGTAAGTTTGTCTGATGAGAATTAGAAAGCATCACTAGTAGAAAACAGACCTATAGTGCCGGTTTGTAAGGGCCTTTAGTGCCGGTTCTCCAACCGGCACTAAAGGGTGGGGACTAAAGCCCCCCCCCTTAGTGCCGGTTCAACACGACCCGGCACTAAAGGCCCACCACGTGGCACCTGTCGGCGCCGTGGGCTGGGGGACCTTTAGTCCCGGTTGGTAATACCAACCGGGACTAAAAGTATTTAATTCTTTTAATTTTGGTTTATTTTTCCTTTTAATCCTTTAGGGGTTTATGAATTAATTATGGTTTATTTTTCCTTTTAATTTTGTGTTTTCCATTTAATTATTTTTCATTTCAAACATATATTACGCTACTACATACTGTACACGTTGTGCATATATATATAAATAGAATTTCTCGTAGAACCGATCATATATATATATATATATATCATCGAATTTCTCGTACGACGACCATTCACATACATATATATATACAATTTGGTATATACAATTTCTCCTACAATTTGCGGATCTTGTAATGGTCTATGACTTCTTCTTGATCTTGTAATGGTATTCTTCTTTGGGATCTATGACCTGGTCGACCAGAAATCCAGCTATTTCCTCTTGAATTGCTCGTACGCGAGCCGTTGGTAGGAGCTGGCCCCGCATCTCGTTCAGCTATAATCAGGAGATCAAGATGAATATATTAGTTTTGTGTATATATATTAGCACTACTGCGGAATGGGCCTTTGGTCATGCCAGGATAAGGGCATTAATCTCGGTTCACTCACGAACCGGGACCAAAGGTGGCATTAGTCCAGGTTCGAGCGGCGCAGGCATCAATCCCGGTTCGAACGGGACCTTTAGTCCCAGTTGGAGACACCAACCGGGACTAAAGTGTTTGCGACCGGCTTCGAACGGTGCCAGCCCCTTTAGTCCTGGTTGGTGTTACCAACCGGGACTAAAGGACTAAAGGTCTATCTTTAGTTCCAGAACCGGGACTAAAGGCCAGTTTTCTACTAGTGTAGCTAGATCATGATAAAAAAAATTATGGATAGTGTTCTGGCAAACGTCGTACCCAAAGATTTCTTTCGTTTCTGCTCCTTTCAGACGTGATCATGCGAATGTTCTCGCAAACGTAGTATGCGCATAAAGCATTCCTCTGCTCCTGCTTCATGCACTTTACGAGAATAAAATTCATTCAGGTAATAATTAATCAAGCATGATAATGGTATTGAAACTAGAATTAAAGAGATGCACGGACGTAGCTAGCTAGTACTACTTAATTACCTTGGGTCGCACCCATGTCAGCTTTTGTTCCCAGTCGACTGGGACCTGTTTGACGAACTTGGCCCAAGCCCTGCCCGTCGGCAAAGAAATGAATAAAGGAGTTATTAACTAGTTGATATCAGGAAATGAAGTAAAGAGGCCGACATAGTGCGATAATGATTGAAATTACCTGTCGACCATCCCCCTCACGGTTGCGTATTCGGATGGATTCTTATATAGTGAGTCCAGTACTTCAACTTTTGCCTTGTCAACTTCAATGATTAACAAGATCCAGTGGTAACTGCATGCGCACACGTTTTGTATAAATAAGCGGGCACGTGCATAACTCATCAACTACACTTATTAACATCTAGTAATTAAGCAAAAAATATAATTTGTAGTACAAGATATAGTAACACTCACCCGAAGTTGTAAGGAAGTAGTATTTCTGGTTGGGTGTTTAGTTGCTTCAAAAACTCTAGCAGGGATTTCTCTGTGTCTTTTCTCGAATATTGATCTTCCCATATCGCCTGATTAACCGTATTTGGGTCAATGAACCCAATGCCATAGCGTCCAGCTTTTTTCATTTCATACATCTTCATTCTGCATAATATCACAGAAAAGAATATAGTGAGGATAACTACAGGTAATGAACGAGAGCACAGCTAGCTAGCTAGAGACTTAAATTACAGAAAGAAATCACTTACAGACAATAGCAGCTGACGGTAGATTTGTCGAGTGCGTCTTGATTGAATAACTGTAACAACTCTGAATAATGAATCCACACATCTTTTTTATGGAAGTAATGCCTTTTCTTGACTTTCACCATGAGGGACTCTTCATTGGTATTTGCTGTTTGTTGCATGTACCACGTATGCAAATCGTGCATTCTCGTTGGTAGAAGCTTGACTTCGTCAGGCTTAACCAGAGGTTTGCCGCGGACATATTGCCATTTTACTTCCTCCTCTGTAATCCCGGGGATTTCCTCAAGGCCTAGGAGTTGTTCAACAGTGACACCGGCCTCTTTAGCCTGCCTTCTAAGATAGTCGGTTATTACCAGCCGATCGGCGGTACTCACAGTTGTTTGTACAATGAGCGGGGGGATCGATTGCACTGCCTGTTCTCCCAGCTGGGGAACAGTTTTCCCGCTTTTTTTGCCAACTGCTTGGCTCGAGCTCGAGCTCGACTCCTTTTGCCCTGCTAAATATGACTTCTTGATAGACCGCACATAGTCGGAGTCCTTCTGATTGTCAGCCGGTCGAGCCATATCAATAAAGTGTTGTGAGACATGCTTAGATACTTTCTCCTTTGGCGGCGCGGGCGGTTTCGGTGCAAAATGGGCCTTCAATTGGGCATCACATGCGTCGTCGAGTTCCTCCTGAGTCAGGTGGTAAGACAACTTCGGAAGAGGCTTGAGATCTGGACCATATTTGAATTTCTTGCCTGTTGTACTGCTAGCCGTCGTAGCTGCGGCCTCTCTCTTCCGCTGTTGCTTAGGCTGACGCCGTGCCGGACTTGGAGGAGGAGTCGGCTGATGCGGTGCCGGCGGACTTGGAGGAGGAGGAGTTGGCTGACGCCTTGCCAGACTTGGAGGAGGAGTCGGCTGACGCGGTGCCGGACTTGGAGGAGGAGGAGTCGACTGACGCGGTGGCGGACTTGGAGGAGGAGGAGTCGGTGGCCTTGGGAAGACGATGCAATCCTTTTTCTATAGAATGATACGATGTATGGCCTCTCCCAGTGTTCTCTCCTCGTCACCTCCAAGAATGTCAAGTTGTAGCTCGTTATATCCTGACATCACTTCATCAACCCCGACACGAGCATAGCCTGCTGGAATGGGATTGCAATGGAAGGTTGCTTCAGGGGGATTTGCTAAAGCATAGCCGTCCGCCACCTTCATGGATAAGTTCTTCACTTTCATGTGTAGCTCACAGTTAGTCCTGTCTTTGATATCATCCACAGGGTAGCTAGCTAGCAGTGCATTATCGATATCAGCCGGGGCGGAACCCACGCTGCTTCTCGGCATAGATGGGACGGTGCTATCCAATGCTGGATCGATCTGCTCATGCTGCCGCTGAGACGCCCTTTCCTGGCTGAGTGAGTCAATCTGCTCCTGCTGCCGCCAGACAAATCGTTCCAACTCCAGGTGCTTTGATTCTAGGCCTTCAAGGCAGAGTGCTTCCTCCTTCTTCTTCTTCTCCTCCTGCATCTTCTTTCTCGCACGGCTTATATGGTCGTCGTTCCAATCCGCAAACCCCTCAAACAACGGAACAACGCCTTTGCCTCGTGTTCTTCTCGGGTGTTCAGGATTCTTCAGGGCGCGCGTAAGCTCGTCGTTCTCTCTGTTGGGCGTGAACACCCCCGTTCGAGCTTCTTCTATTGCAATAAGTATTTCGTCTGTCGCTTCTTTAAGACTTGCCTTCACCATAACCAGCCCTGTCTCTGGGTCCAACTTCGCCCCATGCGCATAAAACCATGTCCTGCACCTGGGGGCCATGTCAATGTAACAGGACTGACCCCTGCACTAATCATCTCTTTCTCAGATTTATCCCACTTAGGCAGGGCCACCTGGTAGCCACCTGGCCCCATATGATGGTGCCACTTCTTTTTCGCAGCATTAATCTTGTTTTTTCTCGACCGTTCCAGAGCTTCTTCCGATTCCTTGAACTTCACGAAAGCGTCCCAGTGATCTTTTGCCTTCACCAGTGCTCCCGTGAATTCTGGAGTCTTCTTTCCGGATTTGACGTACTTAGTCCATGTATTTTTCTTGAAGGTGTTGAATGTGATCGCCATTTTTTAAGAGCATAGTTTCTGACTTTCTTCAGATCTGCATCTGTCAAATTATCTGGTAGGGTGAAATGTTCCATGAGCGTAGTCCAAAGCACATCTTTTGCTCTTTCGTCGACAAAATAACTCGGCCTGCTCGATCTCCCTTTGCTGGCTTTTTCCATTCTTGAACGGAGATCGGGATTTGGTCCCTGACAATAACTCCGCATTGATTCTTGAACTTGGTCGCATTTTTACTAGGTTCAAGCGGTTCGCCAGTTGATGTTTTGATGGAATCGATGTTGAACTTTACGCCTTTATCCAACTTTTTGGCCGGGCCTCGAACTACCCTGTCGCTTGTAGAAGATTTGCTCGATCCGGAGGCCTAAAAGAAGAAAGATCGATTCGTTAGTACATACAAATCAATTAAGACATGTAATGATCACCGGATGGCTTATATAATAAATATACCTCGCCGGTCTTTGTTATTTGAAGAACATTTTCTTCGTCAACATCGTTGTCGTCGCCTTCATCTATTCGTTCGTCTTCATCAAATATCATACAACCCTCACCAGAATTGTTCAGATATTGCAAGCCGTCATCATCTTCAGGTTCATGCTCTGCGCTCGTGGAGCGTATGATGTCGAACAGAGCCTCTTCTCCTTCTCTGCCGGTATTGTCCATAGCTTTTATTTAACTAATCCAGAAGAAAGATAAAACAATTTAGTATTCAAATTAGAATGCATGCAATCAATAAGGAAAAACTGAATCATAGTACATAATATGCATCATCGAATATAATCTCGAATAAATCGTCTCGAATATTATCGAATATAATCTCGAATACATCTCGAGTATTATCACTAATACATCTCGAATATTATTATATAATATCACTAATACAGATGTAGTTGACGTCTAGCGGCGCAGGCGGTGGACACCCAAAGAGAAGGAACTATGGCAGGATCATAGCTCGGGTGAGATCCCTGAAGAACCTGCCAGGTATTGGAGAACCTGACGTCCAACGCATCCATATAGCGACGGACGTGCTCGTCCTCCTCCCTGACACGACGACGTACCACCTCCAATGGGGCCGGCTGCCTCCGCACCGAAAGTGGCCCACGCGAATGCCACCAAAGAAGCTCCGGGTCGACTACGAGACCCGGGTTCCTCAGCAAGATGTGCGCCCCTGAAGGTAGCACCTCCCAGTGCCAGCCCGGCGGAGCCCAGTCCCGGACATGGCGCCTCTGAAGTAGGACGTCGTCGCGAACGAGTCGACGACGAGGATGGGGGCCAAGCATCGTTGACGTCGAGAAAAAATTATATACAAATTTAACATTTTTAAATGCTTGAATGTGATTTCTTATATACGAGGAACCTTCAGAATCATAATGGATTCTCTTAACCTTTAAGGGATTTAACAAAATGGCGCCATTGTGGATGTGCAGAAAATGGTCCATATTTTTCCTGATCTCATCTACCCTTCTATATGTCACGTTGTCTAGCTAGTGTCAAAGGATTCAAGAAAACCATGGTTTCATCATTAGCCAAAAGTAACAGGCGCATGATGATACGAAGCTGTCCAAAGTTGTTTTGGAACGGAGTCCCGGATAGGATAATTAGCTTTTTGGTACGAAGTTCAGCAAGAGCCTTCCGAATATCGCTATTTGGAAGGCCTTTGCTGAACTTCGTACCAAAAAAGCTAATTATTCTATCAAGAACTCCGTTCCAAAACAACTTTGAAAAGCTTCGTACCATCATGCGTCTGTTACTTCCGGCTAATGATGAAGCCGTGGTTTTCTTGAATCTTTTGACACTAGCTAGACAAAACGTGACATATAGAAGGGTAAATGCATGAGATCAGAAAAAAATTGAATCAACTTGTGCACATCCATAATGGGGGCATTCTTGATAAATCCCTTAAAGGACTAAGAGAATCTATTGTATACATGCATATAGTAATTGCAAATACATAACAAACTTTTGCAAATACAACATTAAAATATGCAACTTTTGCAAATACTAATTGCTATACATTGGATCAAATGTCAAAATTCATCAACTTTTTTCTATACATTGTATGGAACAAATTCTTACGAAAAAAATTCCTATATATGCATAGTCATTTTATTATGCTACTCATAAAAAATTCAGAAACTATTATAAATAGCATTTGCAATCTTTAAAATGCTTCTTGCACTACAACTATTTTAAAAAAAATTAAAAAATTTCAAAAATAATTATATGCAATTTTTTTCTATGTTTTGTCAAAATTCCTCAAATGTTTTCTATACATTGTATATATACATACATATACTAATTGCTATATATTGGATCAAATGTCAAAATTCCTCAACTTTTTTCTATACATTGTATACATACATATATATATATATACTAATTTCTATACATTGAATCAAAATGTCAAAATTCTTCAAATGTCAAATTAAATTCCTCAAAATTTCTATACATACATTATACTAACTTAAGAAAATGTGTGTGTGTGTGTGTGTTCATGCATGTGTGTGTGTGGGGCTCGGGGAGGGGCGGCGCCCATGGCGGCAGGGGCGAGGGAAGGGGGCAGAGGGAGCAACGGAGCTCACAGTGGGGCAACGGCGAGGCGAGGCGAGTTGGGGGTGGCGACGGCGTCGGGGGCGGCAACGGCGTCGAGGCGAGGCGCAACGAGGAGCTCGGGGAGGAGCGGGCGGCGTCGGGGATCGACGAGGAGGGGTGCGTCCGGCGTCGGGGATCGGTGAGGAGGCGCGGCCGGCCGGCGTAGGGGGCGGCGCGGGCAGGCGACGACGGCGTCGGGGCAGGCGGCGCGCGGTGCAGCAGCCTGGCGGCGTCGTCGATGTGTTTGGCGTCGAGAGAATGGAGACGATGGGAGAATTTTCGTAAGTGCTGCTTATATATGAGAGCCTTTAGTCGCGGTTGGTGGTTCCATCCGCGACTAAAGACCCCCTTTAGTCGCGGTTGGAGCCACCAACCGCGACTAAAGGCATGGCTTCCCGCCGCTTCACCTGGGTGAAATTCACCTTTAGTCGCGGTTGGTGGCTCCAACCGCGACTAAAGGGGGGCCTTTAGTCGCGGTTGGAGCCACCAACCGCGACTAAAGGCCTGGTGCTCGCGCAGGCGCGGTGCAGGGCAAGTTTAGTCCCACCTCGCTTGGCGAGAGGCGCCAGCACCAGTTTATAAGCCCCGCCGCAGCCTCTCCATCGAGCTCCTCTCTAATGCAGGCCTTCTGGGCCTACCGAACCATCGCTGCCCTGTGGGGCCTACTGGGCCTCGCGGGCCTGCGTCCTGGCCCAACTAGAGGTTGGGTTACTAGTCGTATGCAGGCCGTGGCGGCCCAGTAGGCGGGCTTTTTTTATCTGCTTTATTAATTTTCTTTTCATTCTGAGTTTTTTTTTGCTTTATTTAGAGTTAATGAGTGAATCTTTTTGCGTTAGGTCAAAAAAATTATAAACTTTCTGTTAGTTTTTTTTATTTACTTTTCAGTTTTTTTTTCTGCTTTATTTATTTTCTTTTGTTCCTGAGTTTTTTTTTGCTTTATTTAGAGTTAATGAGTGAATCTTTTTGCGTTAGGTCAAAAAAAATATAAACTTTCAGTTAGTTTTTTTATTTACTTTTCAGTTTTTTTTGTTTTCTGCTTTATTTTTACTTTTTTTGTTTCTGAGTTTTTTTTTTGCTTTATTTAGAGTTAATGAGTGAATCTTTTTGCGTTAGGTCAAAAAAATTATAAACTTTCTGTTAGTGGCAGTAGTTTTCAAATTTGAATAGTTTAAATTTGAATTATTTGAAATTTGTGTGAATCATTAGTTTGTGAATAACTTTACTTTAAAAATAGATTTTCCAGTGATTCTTTTTTCTGCTGTTTAATATTAGTGTGTTTTATCATTATATTCAATTTGGTAATTCTTAGGTTATTTAAAAATGAAATGACTTTGTAACAGACGAGTTTTCGTCTGAAACCCTGATACTTCGAAAGAGATTGTCCATTTTGTACACGAAGTGGATCCAGTTTTTTGCCATAACCCTCTCAACTTTTTAGTACATGCTATGTGGGTGAAATGATGATACCATGCCAACTTTGAACCTTTTCAGAGTTCATTTGTAGTGCTTTTCAATTTCAGGATCATTTAGGTCAAAAAAATTAGTAAATGCATGAAAAATAGCAAATGAAGTCAGAAAGGGTTGAAAATTGTTGACATGGCTTTGAATGGTGCATACTGAACGCACAAAAAGTCTGGAGTTGAAATAAGTTTAAAAAAATGAAATGCCTTTGTAACAGACGAGTTTTCGTCTGAAACCCTGATACTTCGAAAGAGATTGTCCATTTTGTACACGAAGTGGATCCAGTTTTTGCCGTAACCCTGTCAACTTTTTAGCACATGCTATGTGGGTGAAATGATGATACCATGCCAACTTTCAACATTTTCAGAGTTTATTTGTAGTGCTTTTCAATTTCAGGGTCATTTAGCTCAAAAAAATCAGTAAATGCATGAAAAATAGCAAATGAAGTCAGAAAGGGTTGAAAATTGATGACGTAGCTTCGAATGGTGCATACTGAACGCACAAAAAGTCTGGAGTTGAAATAAGTTTAAAAAAATGAAATGCCTTTGTAACAGACGAGTTTTCGTCTAAAACCCTGATACTTCGAAAGAGATTGTCCATTTTGTACACGAAGTGGATCCAGTTTTTGCCGTAACCCTCTCAACTTTTTAGCACATGCTATGTGGGTGAAATGATGATACCATGCCAACTTTCAACTTTTTCAGAGTTCATTTGTAGTGCTTTTCAATTTCAGGGTCATTTAGGTCAAAAAAATCAGTAAATGCATGAAAAATAGCAAATGAAGTCGGAAAGGGTTGAAAATTGATGACGTGGCTTTGAATGGTGCATACTGAACGCACAAAAAGTCTGGAGTTGAAATAAGTTTAAAAAAATGAAATGCCTTTGTAACAGATGAGTTTTCGTCTGAAACCATGATACTTCGAAAGAGATTGTCCATTTTGTACACGAAGTGGATCCAGTTTTTGCCGTAACCCTCTCAACTTTTTAGCACATGCTATGTGGGTGAAATGATGATACCATGCCAACTTTCAACCTTTTCAGAGTTCATTTGTAGTGCTTTTCGATTTCAGGGTCATTTAGCTCAAAAAAATCAGTAAATGCATGAAAAGTAGCAAATGAAGTCAGAAAGGGTTGAAAATTGATGGCGTGGCTTCGAATGGTGCATACTGAACGCACAAAAAGTCTGGAGTTGAAATAAGTTTAAAAAATGAAATGCCTTTGTAACAGACGAGTTTTCGTCTGAAACCCTGATACTTCGACATAATATTTCTTCGCGTTTCAAATGCCAAAACACATAAGTACACTACTATTACAAAGATTCCCTCCGGTTTGTCCGAAGTGGGACTTTCCAGGTATATAAGTCCGGAAACTAACTAGAGAAGCCGGTCACATCCCAGAGTGGGATCTTTGGTTATAAAACTTTTTCTTCGCGTGTGTCCCTTTGCGTCGTAACCATGGACAATCTTCATCGTTTAACTTGATGCTCGGGTCAACATTCAGTGTGAAGGGAGAAATTTCATGAAACTTTTCATAATCTTCTGACATGTCTGTCTTGTCCTCCACTCCCATGATGTTTCTTTTCCCTGAAAGAACTATGTGGCGCTTTGGCTCATCGTATGATGTATTCGCTTCCTTATCTTTTCTTTTTCTCGTCTTGGTAGACATGTCCTTCAGATAGAAAACCTGTGCCACATCATTGGCTAGGACGAATGGTTCGTCTGCGTACCCAAGATTGTTGAGATCCACTGTTGTCATTCCGTACTGCGGGTCTTCCTTTACCCCGCCTCCTGTCAGATTGACCCATTTGCACCGAAACAAAGGGACCTTCAAATCAAGTCCATAGTCAAGTTCCCATATCTCCTCTATGTAACCATAATATGTGTCCTTTGGCCCATTGATGTTTGCTGCATCAAAGCGGACACCACTGTTTTGGTTGGTGCTCTTTTTATCTTGGGCGATCGTGTAAAATGTATTCCCATTTATCTCGTACCCTTTGAAAGTCAATATAGTCGAAGATGGTAACTTGGACAGTAAGTACAGGTCATCTTCAACAGTGTCGTCATGCATGAGACGTGTCTGCAACCAACCGGCGAAAATCACCGTTTGTTCATGTGTAATCCAGTCGTCAGACTGCTCCGGGTGTTTGGAGCGTAGAATATTCTTGTGTTGCTCGATATACGGAGCCACCAAGGTGGAACTTTGTAGAACTGTGTAGTGTGCTTGCGCCAAAGAATGCCCGTCCCGGCATATTAGTGAATTCTTTCCTAGCGTGCCTTTTCCACCCAGTCTGCCCTCATGCCGCGATTCAGGAACACCAATCGGCTTAATGTCAGGAATAAAGTCAACACAAAACTCAATGACCTCCTCTGTTTCATGGCCCTTGGAGATGCTTCCTTCTGGCCTAGCACGATTATGAACATATTTCTTTAAGACTCCCATGAACCTCTCAAAGGGGAACATATTGTGTAGAAATACAGGACCCAGAATGGCAATCTCCTCGACTAGGTGAACTAGGACGTGCGTCATGATATTGAAGAAGGATGGTGGGAACACCAAGTCGAAACTGACAAGACATTGCACCAAAGCATTCTCTAACCTTGGTAAGATTTCTGGATCAATTACCTTCTGAGAGATTGCATTCAGGAATGCACATAGCTTCACAATGGCTAACGAACGTTTTCCGGTAGAAGCCCCCTCAATGCAACCGGAAGCAGTTGCGTCATAATCACGTGGCAGTCATGAGACTTTAGGTTCTGGAACTTTTTCTCTGCCATATTTATTATTCCCTTTATATTCGACGAGAAGCCAGACGGGACCTTCATACTGAGCAGGCATTCGAAGAAGATTTCCTTCTCTTCTTTGGTAAGAGCATAGCTGGCATGACCCTGAAACTGCTTTGGATCCATGTCGTCTTCTCCGTGCATACGTTGCTGGTCCTCCCGTGCCTCCGGTGTATCTTTTGTCTTCCCATACACGCCCAAGAAGCCTAGCAGGTTCACGCAAAGATTTTTCGTCACGTGCATCACGTCGATTGCAGAGCGGACCTCGAGGTCTTTCCAATAGGGTAGGTCCCAAAATATAGATTTCTTCTTCCACATGGGTGCGCGATTGTCAGCATCATTCGGAACAGATTGTGCGTCAGGACCCTTTTCAAAGATTACTTTTAAATCCTTGACCACATCAAGTATATCATCACCAGTACGGTGGCGAGGCTTCTTCCGGTGATCTGCCTCACCTTTGAAATGCTTGACTTTCTTTCTTACGGGATGCCTGCTCTGAAGAAATCGACGATGCCCCAGGTACACATTCTTCTTACATTTATCCAAATATATACTGTCGGTATCATCTAAACAGTGCGTGCATGCATGGTATCCCTTGTTTGTCTGTCCTGAAAGGTTACTGAGAGCAGGCCAATCATTGATGGTTACAAACAGCAACGCATGTAGGTCAAATTCCTCCTGTTCTTTCGCATCCCACGCACGTACACCTTTTCCATTCCATAGCTGTAAAAGTTCTTCAACTAATGGCCTTAGGTACACATCAATGTCGTTGCCGGGTTGCTTGGGGCCTTGGATGAGCACTGGCATCATAATGAACTTCCGCTTCATGCACAACCAAGGAGGAAGGTTATAGATACATAGAGTCACAGGCCATGTGCTATGATTGCTGTTCTGCTCCCCAAAAGGATTAATGCCATCTGCACTTAAACCAAACCATACGTTCCTTGCGTCCTTTGCAAATTCCTTCCACTTTCTCTCGATTTTTCTCCATTGCGATCCGTCAGCGGGTACTCTCGACTTCCCGTCTTTCTTACGGTCTTCGTTGTGCCATCGCATCAACTTGGCATGCTCTTTGTTTTGGAACAAACGTTTCAACCGTGGTATTATAGGAGCATACCACATCACCTTGGCAGGAATCTTCTTCCTGGGGCGCTCGCCCTCAACATCACCAGGGTCATCGTGGCCGATCTTATAGCGCAATGCACAGCATACCGGGCATGCATTCAAATCCTCGTACTAACCGCGGTAGAGGATGCAGTCATTAGGGCATGCATGTATCTTCTGCACCTCTAATCCTAGAGGGCAGACGGCCTTCTTTGCTTCGTACGTACTGTCGGGCAATTCGTTGTCCTTTGGTAGCTTATTCTTCATTATTTTCAGCAAGTTTTCAAATGCCTTGTCAGGTACACCATTCTCTGCCTTCCATTGCAGCAATTCCAGTGTGGTACCCAGCTTTTTCTTGTCATCTTCGCAATTTGGGTACAACAATTTCTTGTGATCCTCTAACATGCGCTGCAACTTCAGCTTCTCCTTTTCACTTGCGCAGTTTCTCTTTGCATCGGCAATGGCCCGACCAAGATCATCAGCGGGCTCATCTGATGCCTCTTCTTCAGCTCCTTCCCGCATTGCCGGCTCAGCTTCTTCCCCCATTGTTGTACCATCGTATTCATGGAACCCATGGCCAGGATAGCTGTCGTCATCCTCTTCTTCTTCATTCTCTTCCATTAGGACCCCTCTTTCTCCGTGCTTGGTCCAACAGTTATAGCCGGACATGAAACCGGACTCAAACAGGTGGACGTGAATGGTTCTTGAGTTAGAGTAATTTCGATCATTCTTACAGCCAGCACATGGACAATGCATAAAACCATCCGCCCGCTTGTTTGCCTCAGCCGCAACCAGAAAAGTATGCACGCCATTAATGAACTGGGGAGAGCATCGGTCATCGTACATCCATTGCCGGCTCATCTTCATTACACAACACCGAAAAGACCAAATTAATACAAGTTCATACATAAGTTCATACACACTTGTTCTCATAAAACAACATACAAACTCTCTAGCTAAAGCATTTAAATGCAACAACAAATGCGATCAAGATCGCAACTAAGGTAACAATTGATCCAACAGCATAGTGATACCAAGCCTCACTATCAATGGCATATTTTTTAAATTTTCTAATCTTCAAGCGCATTGCATCCATCTTGATCTTGTGATCATCGACGACATCGGCAACATACAACTCCAGTTTCATCTTCTCTTCTTCAACTCTTTTCAATTTTTCTTTCAAATACTCGTTTTCTTTTTCAACTAAATCTAACTTCTTGACAAGAATATCTATGTCGGTTGCAATTTCCGGTTCACATACCTCCTAGATAAAAATATCTATGTCAACTTGATGGGCATAATTGTCATAAACACGAAATGCAACAAATAGTTATAAAAGAGAGTATATACCACATCCGAATCATAAACCGGACGAGGGCCGACGGGGACGGATATCAAAATCATGCCACTATGTATAACAAACAACCATACAGGTAAGAAAACTATACAAGTAACTATCTAAATCTTACAAACATGATTTTTTTAATAAAAAGGATAAGAACAAGAGTCTCACCAAGGTGGTGCCGGCGACGGGACGGTGCGGGCGATCGACGATGGTTAGGACGGGGACGGGAAGGCACTAAGTAAACCACACCTACACATGCAAAGTAAGAAGTTAATTTGAGCTCAAATTGCATATAAATCAAATGAACTACCACATATAAATACTCCCAAACTAAAACCCACAAATCACTATACTTATAGAGCATTGCAAGAGCTAATCTAGCAATGAGAGATGAAAGGACAAAGTTGCTAACCTTTGTGAACACTTGGATGGATGGGGTGCCTCCAAATCTTGACAAATTTTGGCAAAAATGGAGGATGAGCTCGAGGAAGAGGAAGAACAAAGGAGGGGAAGAAGGGGAAAAACAGGGAGGAGTACTGTGTTCGGGCTGGCCGAATTCATATAGGGGATCTTTAGTCCCGGTTCGTGGCACGAACCGGGACTAAAGGTTAGCCTATAGTACCAGTTCGTGGCACTATAGATCCCCAGGCTGACACCAGCCTGCCACAACCCCTTTAGTCCCGAACCGGGACTAAAGGTCCGGAACGAACCGGCACTAATGATGCCCGTCACGAACCGCGACTAATGGTCACATTAGTGCCGGTTCAAAACCAGACCGGGACTAATGATGTGAACAAAAGGTCTGTTTTCTACTTGCATGTGTCTGCAGTAAACCTTATTCAGCCTCTCATACTTTGGCTGAATTTTGCCCTGGTGTCAATCTTCATTAAGGCGAGTTGTACCGCAGATTGTTATATTTCAATACATCTCCAGCTATTCGGAGTTACTACTGTATTGTAATTGCCGTTGTAGGTACTCCCGATATTATACCAGACGCACATGGTCATTCTTTGTTGTTTTCTTCTGTATAAGCTGAGAAAGCATGTGGCTGAGATGTATGTACGGCGAGTAATGATTCGAAACTCGAAAAGTTTGCTGATCTCATATTTGCATCTTACTTGAGAGGTTACATCTCCCTGAACATTTCCTGTGGAGTTACTAGGTGTTGGGATACTCACGTTCGTGAAACAGAATACTTGTGGGCTCATATGATGTATGTGCTTTGATTGATTTCAGGAGCAGGGGGTCACAAGCGCAGCAGGTGTTAATTTGTTTGTCACGAGCGCAGCAGGGGGTTACGACTTTGTGTTTCATTCAAGCAATGCACAATTGCACATGATTTGTCCATAGTCAGAAGTATATGTAGAGCATAGAAGGAGATTTAGTTTGAAGTTGATTGCTTAGCCAAGCACCCGAGTGAGACAGTACATCAGTCTCCCCTTCAGGCCATTCGGTTCCGGCAAATCTGCTAGCTGTACCATTCAGAATTTCGGCCTCAGTTGATGGTCCTCCTTTGCAATTTAGGCTCGTCTCAATCCTGTGCCCATGTGTGTACAACCTATCTCGTGATATATATGATCGATGCAACAGGTATATATCTCATGAACATTTGCCGCGTTCTCCTTCAATCAAACACAATATTTCTATTCGCTCTGTTCATAGCTACTACTTCGCAGGAAAGAGATCGATAACTAAACATGCGAGTCAAATGGTCACATGCACGATTCTCTAGTGTACTCACGTGGTACAATACAATAGAGAAGTTGTGATAAATGTTTCCTGGATGGCCTGCTCACACCCACCCCATGATTCTGTATGGGAGTCCTATATATATATACCCTCTGCCCTAGGACGTCGAATTAAGTGACTGCGATATGCATACTAATTTGTCTATCTCTCTATCCACCTTCAAATCGTCTGAAATATTGGAGGAAAACAAAAGTATCATGGTAAATTTTACTTACTGTAACTCTGTATTGAATTGTGCTAGAAAATAGAGTGTTGTCGATGGTTCCAGTCCTCTTAGATACTCACTTTGAAAAGTATTTCTGAATTCCAGACCCGGTCGGACGTCCCGGTGTCCGTTTGATCTCCATAGCGGATTGTTCTAGAGGTTAACAATTGTCCTTTCCCACTGCCTACTTACAGTTTCGTGTTTTGCCATCATATCTAAAGCTTGCACAATATATTGCAGGACTGGCAACTTGACAGGATTATTTGGGTGGTGAGATATGATGCTCCTAATGTACCGCAACTAAATCAAGTGTGAATAGTCTTCCTTTAATAAGGAATTAGCTGGGTTAGGTATAACGGGATGGCAAAAAGGTGGAGAAAAAGTGAAGTGATGGAAAAAGTGATTCTCTACAATGAAAAATCGTGCATGCATTTGTCTTCTCCTGATACAAACTCTTATTGTTGAAAAAAATAAAACAATGCGAATTATGTGACCAACGACTCTTCGTAGCCAACAACAAGGATTATAGAAAGTCTAGAGGGACAGGGACTGAGAAAGCAGAGGGCAACACTAGGGGTAGAACAGAAAAGCATCAAAGCAAATCAAAATTCTTCATAAGATGTCATCACACCCCGTTTACTTCCAGCTGTGCAAGAGTGATATTGATGTTCCGTTTCAAAACAGTCATGCTCACACAACACATAATATTCCATTTACTTGTTCATTCCAGCGACTAGCTTCATAACCTTCCCCGAAAGTTTCTTCTGCTTCACTAGTGGTTCGATTTTTCTACAGAACAAAAATCATCCACTATTACTAATTTCCCTGTACATGTCTCCATTTCTCAATTGTTCTTGTCTGGGTGTCTTTGCTATGACATGTTGATCTGAAAAAGGGAGCTGAAGACTAAGCCCATCTTAGTCGATTCCCATTTCACGCATTAGTCGTGATGCCATGGACTTGGACCACTCTCTCTGATATTACTTTTTTTTTACTTGCAACGCAGGAGCTCGCCAATTTCATATTAAGAGGGGAAATGTAATAGCTAGAATGGTCCGGTTTAGAAGAAAACTATGCCAAAAACTACAATATGGCGCGATTGATTAAAGGACAACTGTGCAAAAACCGACAACCAAAAAAAGAGAAAAGAAAAAGGAAACAACAATACTGACACCAGCCAACTTGAAGCTCCACAGCCATCATGACCACAAAACGGAGATGAATGGGTAAGATCTTCGGAGACGCCTTCAAGAAGGATAACAACGACCATGAGTGTCGTTGTTACCGCCCCGTCGAAGACTTAAGCTTTCGTCGAAAGCCACCACAACAACCCCGCCAAACTCAGGAAACAGGCCGGCCATACTAACAACCCCCACGAACCAACAAGCCACGATCTAGTGAAGAGGAGGAACTCCAACCATTCACACTAACAGCGACCATATTGCACAGATCATTCTTGACATCACAAGTACAAGGAGAAAGATTCTCCAACGGCAACGCCCTCGGGAAGGGAATGACAAGCTAGCGTTGTTGTCGTCAGATCCAACCGCTATCCAACCGCTGAAGGGCAAATCATGTATTTTACCCTAGAGATCAAGTCTGAGCAATGTCTTCAACAAGGTAACAACACACTAACATGAGAATAGTGATAAAACATACATGAATCAGAGGGTACAAATCATAAGAAAATGGTGACTGAAATTACTACACCAGAAGAAGGAAAAAACTTGTAGTAACAATCTTGCAGTATTCGACCAAACCTGCACACACAAATTACTGGCAAACAGCGAGCCCGGGCAAAGTACACGGCGCTCGTGTCTGCAAGTTTTTTGCCCCTATAAAATGGTGATTAACTCTCTATTTAATGCTAGTTTTCAAACGTGAATGTATAGGTGGAATCCCCTAGAAAAAATAATAGACAAAAAAAAGGGAATGGAGAGGTTACTAAATCACCTGCACGAAAAGGATCCCCCAGCCATTGACGTCAATGAACGAACTAAGGTGAGGATTACCTCGGGTTGTTTCGTTGCGGTGAAGTCGGAGCTGCGGCCGCGGGGCCCCTGTGGCGACGATGACAGGCAGCAGGTGGTCTGTTCGGTGGTCTTTGGCGACGCCAGCCTGCATAGTTCTCCTTTGGAGCTATCTTTCAGAGTCGGAGTTGTGTTGTCATTGACGCAAGTGGCTGAGTTTGGCACGGGGCTTCTTGTGTTTCACACAGCCTCTACGGTGTGGGTTGGGTCGGCATTTGTCTTCGGAGAAGTCGGAGTCGCTTGCTCGGAGATTAGGGAGGGCGATGACGCCTGTTGGGGAGATGTGATGACGATGACACCGGTGTGTGATATTGACGAGACCCTCTATGTGAGGTGTGTGTGGTTTTATGTGTGCCGCTCAGCGGTTTGTGATGGTTTTCGCTCGGTTTTCCGTTTATTAACCGAGCAACTCTCTTCTGCTTTATTAATGAGATGAGGCAAAGCTTTTGCCTCCGTTTCGAAAAAAAAGGTGAGAAACCCTAACAAACTCACGTTTTTCTTCAAAATAAAATCATGTTTTTCTTTTAAAAAACTATTTTGTGTCAAAATTAACAAACCAGTTAGAGAACCATAGAAACCCATTAGAACATAAAAATATTTATTAGAAACAACGTGCAGTATTTTCTGTTTGATAAGGAAACTGGATTTTTAGGATAATATTAGGAAACTAACCGAAAAAGTCTTTCGCCCCGCTTTATATATAAAGCAACGATCGACATACAGAATGGCAACAACCCGACACCACACACACCCAAGGCAGATACAAGGGGCTGACGATCAGCAGCACTACTCCAAAACACCAAAGCAAACAGCTAACAGACATAAGAGCATCGCTAAGGGACTAAGGAGCGCCCCACCGAGAACGAGTCTCCGCGAGGAGACGAAGCCGGAACTTGACGCCCCAAGAACTCCAAAGTGGTGCTTCCAAGAAAGAAACGGCACCGGAGAGCCGCCACCGCCCGATCCACTGAATCGAGGTTTACACCCGGAGTACTGCGAAGGACGCAAGGCTACAGCGATGGAGCCTTCAGGAAGGGAACGACGCATGGACGCTGCCGCCATCGGTCTGGTCTGAACCAGACGAGGTTTTCACCTCGGCACCGCCCTCCTCCTCCGCCCGTGGCACGGCGCGACAGGAGAGCGTCGGCCGCACCACCACCATAGATCGTCGAAGGCCCGCCCCCATGCCACCCATGCGGCCATGACAACGAGCCTGTAAGCACCCGAACCGCGAGCTCCCGCCACAAGGGCCGCCGTCTCACTTCCGGATACTCCGGAGACCATCAAAGGTGCAGCCTTTGAGCCGGCCGGCGGAATCCAATCATCATCGGAGACGCCGATGGCCGTCCCACCCCGAACATCCATCTGCAGCTAGGAGGCCACGGCCTGGAAGAGGGGAGGGGGGAGGGGAGCTCGTCCGGACCGGCGCCCCCTGCACCAGTGACGGGCAGTCGGTCTACCCGTCCCTCTCCAGCAGCCGCCACCCGTCCGCTGGTGAGGGCCGCCGGATCAACCGCATCCCGTCGCCGAAGAGGGCCTCCAGAGGAGCCAGCACCCTGACCCGCACCACCGCCGTGATGCCCTGGCGCCCCGCCGCTAGGCACCATCTCCTGAGCCGCCCATCGGCCGCCAGGTCCGCCTCGAAAAGAGTCGTCGCAGCCCGTGTCGCCCGCGGGGCAGATCCAGCCGAAGCCGCCGCCACCACCACCACCCCGGCCACGCGTCCGCCCTGTACCACCAGCGTCTGGCCCTCCATGCATGCACGGCCTGCTGCTCCGCAACACTGCCACCAAGCACAGCCGCACGCCGCTGCGCCCTGGATCTGCGCCGTGCCGCCGCCCGGGAGCGCCCGCCCGCGCGAAGCCCCCACGAGCGAGGAGAGAAAGGGCCCCGCCGCCGCCAGCACCCACCGGGCTTTGCCCGGCGGCGCGGAGAGGCGGCGGCGATGGGAGGGAGGGGAGGGAGGGGGACGCGCGCCGGCGGCTAGGGTTATCCCCTCGGTCGCTCGCGGGAGCGACTCGAGGGGAGGGGCGGAAGAATCTAGATACCTGCCCTAAAGCTTTGAGACACCCAATTAGGAAACTACGTGCAGGGTTTTTATTTAGAAGAGGAAACTACGTGCCGTAGAGCACTGAACGTTAAACCCTGTGAAGTGGGCCGACCGAGAATGAATGCTCCTGTACGTGATTCCACTAACGCGGTAAGCCTCATATAGTGGCTCCCCCAAAACACTCCTGCCACCAAACCCAACAGGAGCCCCTATCTGATGGTACAAAGCGTTTCTTATGATTTTCTTGGGATTTCTTTCCGTTTTGTTACTTTTCAGTCAGTTATTTATTTAAAAAATTCATATATATTTTTCTAAAAAAGGAGAATATTACTAAAATATTGGTGAACATATTTTTTAAAAATTTTATCGTTGAAAAATATTTATATAATTTTGATTTTTTTAAAAAAAATAAGAAAGCATGAATAATTCTAAATAATATGCACATTTTTTAAACGTGAAAATTTTAAACTTTTTTAATAATTTTAAAAAATATTTCTTTTATGAATACCATTAGGCATGTTCGGTTAATCTCCTCGCCACAGGGATTGAATGGGATTGAGGTTTAACCGCCTTCAATCCCATTCAAACATATTCAAACCCTGCCCAACCGAACAAGGCCTTAGGAAAGAAAAGTAAAAAAAAAAGAAAAAAAGTCTGTAAAATTTGTTCTTCGAAACAACTGAAAAATGATAAATAGAGCAAGAACCTTCTAGAACATTGTTAAAACCAGGAAAGGCAGACTTAGGATTTTTGGAGAGGCGAAATAAATGTTTCTGGCTAACGCTACTAATGTGGTCGGCCTAGTCGTGGCAGCCATTTACCGGGCTCTGATATGTCTCACTGTAGGTGAGAGCATCTCCAACAGGCGCGCTTCGCTCGGCACACTAAAAACTGTTTTGCAGCGCGCGAGAAGCAATTTTTAACGCGCGGCCGAGCGCTAGCTCCAACGGCCGCGGCAAATATAGCGCGCGCGCGACGCTTCAGCAGACGCGCAAAACTGCAGCGCGCGCGAGCAGCCAGCGCTTGCAATATGCATATTTCAAAAATAATTTGATGGATATTTGATCAAAAATGAAACACAAAATAAAAACATGGCCATAGATAACGATAGTTCAACGATACATATATAGATAAAAAATAGATAAAACATGCGTAGATAAAATAAAAACATGCATAGATAAAACATAGCTAGTAGATAAAATAAATAAAAAACATAGACAAGCTAAAAACTACTCGTCGTCCTTCGAATCCGTAGTAAAAACGTCCTCCTCCGAATCGTCCGTATCCGAAATCTCGAGGAAGGCATCAAGAAAGCGGTTGTCTTTGTGGTCCCAGGTCGACGCTTCTCCAAGCTTGATGTTGAAGTCCGCGGCCGCCTTCCGCGTACGCTTGTCGGCGCGATAGGCGGCTCGCTCCGCCCTCCTCTGCGCCCTCCTCTTCGCCCTCCTTTGCGCGAAGAACTGGCGCTCGTCGATGACGTCCTGCGGAAACCGTTCGCGTCACGCTGCCATGGCCACCTCGTCCGTCTCGGCGATGCCGACGCGGCGCTCCCGCCTCCGGTTCTCGCGACGGTCCTCGTCGGTGACAAGCCGCGGGGGAGGCGCTAGATTCTCCGCCCATTCCCGCGTCGTCACCTTGGGGAAATTCATCTCCCTACGAGGCCGTCGGAGGCGCCACACCGCCGCGTCGTACGCGCGGGCGGCCTCGTCGGCGGTGTCGAAGGTGCCGAGGCCGAGGCGCATGTCGCCGGATCGTATCTCCGCAGAGAAGGCGCCGGACGGGCGCTCCCGGACGCCGCGGAAGCCCGAAGATCCCCGGCGGCGCAGCGGCGAGGTGACGAAGGCGCGAGAGGAGCGGCGGCAGAGCACGAGGGGAGCAGGGCAGAGCGCAAGGGGAGCGACGACAGTGCGGGAGAGGCGTGGGAAGAGCGCGTCTCCGGCGCTCGATTTATAGAGCGCGCGCAGCGCCGCGCGCCAAAACTACCGCGCGCAGGGCCTCCTTTTCGCGCGCGCGCAAACCCTTCCGCACGCACGATTTTCCCGCGCCCGCTGAAGCGCACGAAATCGTTCGGCGCGCGCTAAAAACGCCTTTTGCCCCGCGCGCGCGCGCTTTTTTCAGCTTGTGTTGGAGATGCTCTGAGGAGACGAGTGGAAGCCTCGCTGTAGGTTCGCGCCAGTTGGGCCAGTCCAGGTGCGCTAAAATGTCTCCTTATTTATTTTTAGTTTTTTTCATGTTTTTTGCTTTCTGTTTTTACCTTTCTTTACACTTCCAAATATTCAAAATAAATATATTATAAAATCAATCCACATAAAACATTTGAAAAATTATTAATGTGTATAGAGACAATGTTTATCACGTATATGAAAAATGTATACAAACAGATAAAAATTTTGTGAAATGATTTGATCATGTATCTACAAAAAAGTTAATCAAGCATATGAAAAAATGCATAACAAGTGTTTAACATGTTAATCAAGCATTTGGAAATGCTAAATTTGTAGAAAAAATGTTAACCATGTATCCAAAAATGATAAATTGTTTTCATTATTTATATAATAAAATTTTAATTACGAATTTGAAAAACAAATATTAAAGAAGTATATGAAATTGTTAATCAAGATTTTGGGACAGTTAAATGTGTATAGCAAAAATGTTGACCATGTATTATAAATATGATGATATTTTCAATAATTGTATATAAAAATGTTAATCAAGCATTGAAAAATGTTGAACAAGTATTTGAAAAATATTAGTCAGCATTTGAAAATGTTAAATGTCTATATAAAAAATGTTTACCATGTATTAAAAAATGATGAATTATTTTGACCATGTATATAAAAATGTTAATCAAGAATTTTGAAAAATATATAACAAGTGTTTGAAAAATATAATCAATTGTTTGGAAAATAATAATGTCTATAGAAAAATTGCTGACCATGTATTCCCGAAATTTTAATATTTTTATTTGAAAAGTGTTAATCAAGAATTTAAAAAATGCATACAAAATTGTTGACCATTTATTAAAAACATGCTAATCTTGCATTTTAAAAATGTTAAAACTATGTATAGAAAAATATTGACCATATGTTACAAAAATATATAATTTGTATGGGAAAATTATTAGATATGTATAAGAAAAATGTTGTTGACATATACAAAAAAGATAGAATATTTACCGAAAGAACAAAGAAAGCTGAAAATAGAAACAAAATAAACAAAATAAAAAATGAAAAAAAATGAAAAAAATATTGAAAAATGGAGAAGAACAAATAAAAAAGAAAGAAAATAGAGGAATAAAATGGAGAATAATAAAGAAACCCAAAGAAAATAGAAAAAAATAAAAAAATGTGTGAAACTAAGAAAAGAAATGGAGAAAAAGCCCGGTGAAAAACAAAACCAAAGAAATATGAAAAATCCCGTGGAATACCGGCTCGTTTCTTGTCAAGTAGGTCGCACCCTATATTTTATCATCAACCGCACGCCCACTCAGTGACTAGCAGCTCAACCTCTCGTCCAGAAGATCGCGAGATCGACTCTTGTCGTCCTTCTTTTTCTTCTATATTTTCTCTTCGAGGTGCACATTAATGGGCCAGCACTAATGCATATTTCTAGTCCCACGGCTAATTCGTTGAAAACTTATAAATAAAGAGTTCCAAGCCTTGCCCACCACTAATTTGACCCCACCTATAAGGTTTTTTCCAACGGTGCGCTTGTCCCCGTTTGCAGCACCATGCGATGAGTCACTCCACAACGGCTTTACAACGTCGACGGTCGACTTACCGCAACGCATGACCCACGTGGGTGCTGCAAGCGGCGCCCGACAAACGTTGATGTCTGGCCCTTGCAGCTCAGTCATTCCCCCACTGAGCGGCACAAGACCCCACTAGCAGTCGGTCCGACTTGCAACGTGACATTCAATAATAATCTAGTTGCAACTGCAATTATCATTCAACCGCTCACTCATTCACAAGCTTCTCTGTGTTCCTTATTGGGAGTTACATACAATTTCAACCAAGCACAATATTTTTCTTCACTTTTCCCCACAAAGTGACCGTGAACTTAACATGCAAGTAGGATGGTCAAACAATTCTGTAGTCTGATCACATGACTAAAAAGACATGGCAAACAATTTCTGAATGGTTTGCTCAACACATATCTTATGATGACAATTTGTTCACCACTAATATACTCTTCATTTTACTTTTTGGCAAGGGATCATAAACTTAACATGCAAGGCACGATAGATATTTTTCGACAACTTGCTGAACACTTAACCCATGCCAACAATTTGACCCGTCCCCCTCTCAAAATAAAAAGATCACAACGATAGGAGAGGTATACATAGAGGTCCTATATATATACTCCGTGGTCTTAGGATATCATAGTGAGTGTGATATGAATGTAGATATCCGACTTTAGTTTATCTAAAATATTGGAGAAAAACAAATACGTATATGCCCCATTGGCAAGTCCCTCCACGATTCTCAATATTAAGTTCTACAGAGTCAATCTGCCCCGTCACTCTCTTAGTTGAGCTAGAGACTGTCTGTGCCACTGGATGAGGAGTCCGACGTTGCACCTTTGTTGAGACTCCAGACGAGGTCCTGGTCATGACCTTCCGTGCCTTGGCTGCCAACAAACACATAGACTCAAAGGGCGAACACAAGATTCATGACAAGCCGGGATCAACTCTGTTTTGAAGACATGTCGCACTTCGAGTAGTGTGAGAATTTCAGAAACAAGACCAAAGAAATTGAAGCTTTCAAGATTGTATGAGAAGTTTGAGAGCAAGCATGTTTCACTTCGCCTTGGTCCAGTTCATCGAAAATGATTCGACGTTCGCATGAGATGTAGTGCGATGAATCTCTCTCTCTTTTTGTTTTTTGACAAGAGGGTGTTCATGTTCATATCCTGATACACATTACAGAATCGTGTTAAACAACCGTATAGATTGTGTTGGCGGATGCTAATCGTATTGGTGGATACCCTTGAATAGCATGCCATGTATATCTTGTACTACTCCGTTTCATAATGTAAAACGTTTTTGCAAGCTACATCTTACATTATGGGACGGAAAGAGTAGTTCACATTTTGTAATTCTGTTGTAACAACTCCACGCCATGTCTGTCGCCTGATATACATACATGAGGGCAACCCTATGGAGTCATTCACGGCAAACCAATCTCTCATACATAGCCAAAAGATCAAATCTTTCTTTCCCACAATGAGTGTGCGGACGAGCGCGTTAGCAATGGCGTCCGGACAACCAACGCAACGGCTGCTCGTTGCTCGATCAGCGTGGGGCGTGTTGGACTCAGGGATGATCTTCACGGGACCTGCGGAGGCACACACACAATCGACTGACCATGTCGGTCGCGCGACACGGATGGGGCAGATCGAGGGTGGGCGGGTGATCAATCCAATCACACATGAGGTCATGGACACCGCTCGATGGAGGCGGGGTGGTGGCAAAGTCTGAGCTGAAGCAGGCGACGATGGCTGGCATGGGACGACGCGCGGACGAGTGCATCAGCACCGGCTCCCGGACTACCAACGCAGTGGCGACGCACGAGCAGCGAAGCTTGGGCGGCCAAGTCAGCATCGGAGCCCGAGCGTCCAGTACCGAGTGACGAATGCAGCGCCGTGCGGAAGCGGCCATACATACGGGACGGAGGAGGGCGGTGTTGGAGGAGTCCCGCTAGGAGCAGGGCGGCGACGGCCGGCGTAGAGCGACAGGCGGGCAGACGAGCGACGATGGTCGTGACAGGCCACTGCGTCACATGAGGCCGCCGTGTCGTAGAAAAGGTCGGATGGTCGCGCCGGTGTTGAAGTAGAGGCGTGCGCGGGTGTGTGTGTGTGTGTGGGGGGGGGGGGACGCAAACTGATCGTTGATCGGGAAAACCAAAAAGGAACACCGATCAACCCGACCGTCGAGAGAGAAAATCCGGATCAAGGGGTTGAGAAAAAGACTTTCTAGGGAAGCCGATCAACATGATCGACAGACGAAGCCTGGGTACGGGCTGCGCGCCCCCTGGTGGCGATCATGGAAATCGATGCGCGCAGAAGCGGCTGTGACAGCTAGGGTTTTGAATCGGGGTTAGGTTGATACCATGTAAGAGGAATAGAGAGGATTTGGAGTAATGCGTTAATGTATTATTGAACCCTGAGGGCAAGTATATATAGATTATAAGACTTGGAGGACAAGAAGCATTTCCTAAATATAAGGTAGAAATCATATAGGAAAGAATACAATCAATCTTAACAAATACTAGCCTACCATAATCTTTACTCAAAGAGGAACGTACCCCTTTGTTGCTTTCATGACTCAAAGGCGATTGGAGTTTTCGTTGCCTTCCGCTACGCAACCATCGGTCTGCCTCGTCTCTCATAGCCTTAGGCCATGGAGACGCAATGGATCCGGGTCGTTGCCGATGACAGGGCTCCGATGAGGTAGCGGCGGCTCCGTGAACATGAAATAAGGTTATCCCCGTCAAGCACACGCTCCGATGATGCTTCTAGCGTCGTCGGAGGGCGTGTGTAGGTTTGTCTCCGGCGGTTGCAGTGCTTGTAGTCTTTGACACATTGATGTAGTTTTTTTTATTTCTGGACGTTTTGATACTACCTTGACAGTTGATGAATTGATCGGAAGTCCCCCCTCCCCCAAAAAATGACTTGTGTATGAACTTACTCTCCAAATCATACCAAGGCAATATTTCATTTCTCTCTTTTTTTTAGGGGAAAATATTTCATTTGTGTTGAGAAAACGCAAAAGCCTAATCACAAGCCCAGCCCGTAGAGCAGCAGCCCTTCTGAATCCCAAACCCAAGCCCAGTCAAGCCCACATTTCGCCGATTCCTCTGCATCTCTCTCCCCCCTTGCCGTCCGGCCGTCCACCACCGTCGCAAGCCACCGCCACCTCCCAGGCCGCCCCCCCTTGGTGATGCGACTAATCGCCAGCACCCAGCCGGCCCGGCCCCCCTTCGTGCTCAAGTGGCGGTTGGTCGTCGCCGCAGCCAGTCTCTAGAGTTCCACCATCACTGCTCGCCGTCCGTCCGTCCGTCCATGGCAGCAGCGACCAGCGTGGCGGCGGGCAACAACAGCAGCGAGCTCATCCTCCGCTTCATCCAACCGCCCCCAATGCCGCCGCCGCAGCTCAAGGTCAGTCGTCCCCCTCCCCTTCCATTCCCTTCCCTTCCTGCCCCCAAAATCAAATCTTGTTCACTCTAACCACCCTTTTTCCCGCCGGTCCCAAGAAATTAGCGCGGTGAACTTGATGGCTAGACACTGATGTGGTCCAAGTTTAGGAAGAGGAGGCTGGAAAATCTGTTCCCTGGTCTAGTTGTTGGACTCTGCAGCTTCCAACCCAACCTTATCTTCCAGGTTAAAAACACTGCTTCACAATTGGGTATGCATTATTCTTTCCCTTGTCCACGTTACAAATTTATCTACTGCGAAATGCAAATCTAGCGGTTGGTTGCCACCTATCTAGCAGGAATGCCGAATGCGGTATCATTTCAAAGCTGTATTCAGCGTGTTGTTGTTGCTGTTCAGTTGGTCCAATTCAATTTATTGTGCCACCAGGTGATGCTTGATGATTTCCTACATCTTGCGTGTGTGCGCTCAAAAAGTAAAACTGGTCCTTACGAATCTGTGAGTCCCATGTAACAATGAATTTTACTCTTCGCAACGAATTTTAATATGGTTATGTCTTCTCAATGGATTTTACTCTCACCTTAAGATTCTTGGTGAATCGCCCTTTAAGCTAAATACATTACATTGAAATATTATGCATTCTGGTATGCTGCCATTCTGTATTGCTGTGACTGTGACTACATTGCTGTAGACTTTCTCTTTAAGGACGCATAATTATGTACATATTTGAATCTGTTTTAAAACGTTTTTTCTAAATCAGGTCACTGTCTGCTTAAACATCATAGTCAGTCGCTTGTGTTGGTCATGATGGGAATTCAGTTGCTGCAGTTTCTAAAAGAGCACTAACAACCCATGAGGCTGCATATCTTATTCCTGATTTGTGGTTCATGTATAGGTAAATTTAGTGCTTAGAGACCTATTGTAGTTCTACTGCATAAATAGCTGAGGTTTAGCATACACAGCATACCATTGTATGCATAACTACATTTCTTTTACAATAGTTGAACTGCAAATGAGGCACCATGCAGCATAGGTTCTTAATTGTTGGGTGCCTGTTCACTTGCTGTTGTTTCGAATGTTGTTTCAGTATAGATCTCAATACACACTTGCCTGGGAGGGAGGGGGGCATGACTAATTTGTGATGTGCTCTGTAGGTGATTCAAATGGTTCTTTAGTGGACTGATTACTCAAACTAGAAAATATGGACTTGCACCTTAACTCCATATCGATTTGTTGCAACTGGACAAGATGAAGGACGGCTGAATTTATTCTTCTCAGTTCACTTGCAAGGGTAACTTGATATTGAGGATCGTAGACGCCAGTAGCCAGTGCTGGTCTTCCAAATGACTCGTTATCTTTTCCATTGGAAAAAAAGGTATTTTCCACATTCTAGCTTCATTTCTCGAGTAGATTTTTTTATACAGAAAGGCACCTTCGTTGATTTTAGTTAACTTCTTGTTCTTGGATTTTATCAGAACATCACAGTATTATAAGCTACCTACAAAAGCTTCACCCTGACGAAGACAGTCCTTTTGGTAACTGCCAATGCTTGTAATATTGTTAGGAAGTTGTGCCGGTTACTCTGTCATTACATATTTTATGGATGTTGGAAATAGGTTGATGTTTGTCTTCTGACTTGAAGTACCTGTAGGATTTAGGAGCTAACCTTTTATGCTTAGAAATAAATATACGGAAATGTTTCTTTCAGTTCCCTGTTTTCCTTCAGAGGTCAAAGTGTTGCATCTCTGACTCTGTTTGCTTCAGACGAAATTGAACTTATTTTGCGTGCCCCACTTAATTTTTCTTCTTCTTGATTACTGTTCAGCAATCAAACTGGTTATTTGTCATGTTTATTCTTTAGCACAACTAGGTGTTTATTATTTCTGACCAATATGCTTATTTATTAACACCTTCTGCATCATGTTGTTTGTCAAGCATGTTAGTGCTCTGCTCTAAAAAGTCATCTCTTCCTCTTCTTTCATACTGCAAATGTAGTGGTTGGTTGCCATCTAGCAGGAATGCTATATCATTTTGAAAGTTGTATTAAGCACATTGTTGACGAAATACACCACCATGGTTAGTATTTTTTTGGTGGAAGCATGCCTTTTAATATTCCATCTGCGGTTCAGTTGATCCAGTTTAGTTAATTGTGCAACTAGATAATGCTTTCATACATTTCAATTCATCTTTGTCTCTGTGTGCCCAGTGTATTTTCTCTGATAACATTTATCTTTGTCTAGTTCGAAATGATCTGACAGCTTCTTATGTTCAGGATAAGCCAGTAAGCACTTGAAATGATCGTAAAGTGGGGAACAACTGATGTGTCTGATGCACTAGAGCTTCTCTCACCAGATTCTGAAAGCCAGGAAGTAAGCTATCTAGCACCTCTATGCGTTCTTCCTTTTTTCTTAGATGTCTATGTGGTAGGAGGTTTTCAGATTATCCAATTCTTCTTCTTGAGTTTCTCATGAAAAATTGCTGTATGACAAAGAAAGACATGCGTCCATTTGTTCAAGTCTGTATATTCAGTTTTCGCCATCTGTTACGCTTTAATGCTCCCCTAAAATCATATTTTAGTAGAAGTAGGGATACTCACGTTTGTGAACTGTATATAGTTTAAGCGTTGTTTCCCACTGGAGACATTTACCTTTAACTTGTTGAGATACTTTTGGAAACTGTGATTTTATCCGGGTTTACTACTTGGGAGAAGTTTTGATAGCATTCTCATATAGTAGAACTTTGTGTTGCAGATGGGATGAGCTGCTTGCCTCAGCTGTACTGTTCATACGCCGCCTCCATTAACTGGGGAGAAACATGTGAGGCGAGCATCTCCTTTTCCAAAGAAGAGCATCCCCTTTTCCAAAGAAGAGCATCCTCTTTTTTCCAAGGAAGAAAGAATCAAATTTCTTCCCCACAGGAAAATACCTGCTCCCCCAGATCCTATTCCTACCAACGACCCATTTGTAAGATAACTCCAATTTCATTAGCAGCTAGTGAAACACGTCAAGAACTACACAATAACTGTTGAAATAACTAAGAAAATTGATTTGAAAAAGGAATACAAATAAGAAAAACAAAAGGATGATAGAAACAAAATAAAAGAAGAAAAATAATATGAAAAAGTACATATGGGAATGTTTTCAAGTCTACTTAGCAACCAGACCAACCTGGAAGTTGAGAGTACTGACTAGAAAGAGTAATACTCCCTCCATTCCCTTATACAAGGCTACTTCGTTTTTCATGTCAAACTTTGACTTATAATTTTGGTCAACAAAATATGGATCGTATGTCATAAAAAATACATTATCGAAAAGTTCTTTGAAATGCGCATCCAATGACATCCTTTTTTTTTACTTGAAGTACCTGTAAGATTTTTTTTTTGAAAAATCACCCGGGCGGGGGGGGGGGGGGGGGGGGGGTGTTCCCCACCTGAATATATTTCTCAATGTTTGTAATCCATCGTGTGACTAATTACAAAGTAGAATTACATAAGCACGTGTAGTCGTGATGAGAGGTAGGAACGCCATGAGGAGGCGGCCTGTTTTTGCTCCGGTTTCTTCATTCGATGTGTCCAGAGCATTAGTTCTGCAATGATTTTTTTGAGGGTGAGGATGCTGTGTTGATTTTCCTGTTTGAAGGTCATCGCGTTTCTGGAGTCCCATATTTTCCAGAGGATGATAAGATTTATTAGCTAACCTTTTAAGCTTAGAAATAAATATACGGACGTTTCTTTCAGTTCCCTATAAATTAGCAACCTTCAGAGGTCAAGTATGTTACTGCTGCATCTCTGACTGTGTTTGGTTCAGACGAAAATGAACTTAATTTTTGTTAGAAATCAAACTGGTTATTTCTGAGTTTAAGCGTTGTTGCTGAGTGGACACTTTTACCTTTAACTTGTACAGATACTTTTTGAAACAGTGGTTTTATGTGGTTTAATACTTTGGGAGAAATTTTGATAGCGATCTCATATTTGTAGATGGGATGAGCTGCTTGACTGTTCATATCTCTCCTTCATTCATAGAGAGAAACTATAGTGAACAATTTATGTGACCGGGAAGGCCAACGTGTGAGTGGAGCAATCCATGACCCCAATCCATCCATCAGCATCGCCTTTTCTAAAGAAGACCTCTTTGCCAAAGAAGAGCATCTTCTTTTTCAAAGAAGAAAGAATTGAATTCCTTCCCCCACATTACACATCACTTGTCCTCCAAAATACCTGCTCCCCCAGATCCTATACCCACCGACGAACCATTTGTAAGATAACCGCAGTTTCATTAGCAACTAGTGAAATACGCAAATAACTACACAATAAATATTAAAACAACTAAGAAAAATATTTTGAAAAAGGAAAAGAACAAAAAACAAAAGGATGATAGAAACTAATAAGACAAGAAAGAAATTTAAGAAAAAGTACATACAAATTTACCTAGAAGCTGGAACTGTCACCAATCTAATGCTGACGGGAATGTTTTCAGGTTTAGTTAGCTACCTGACAAACCTGGAAGGAGAGGGTACTAACTATAATATATATAGAGGATATATGCACTAAAATTTGGCTTGGATGCCAATAAAGTCGTCCAACCGCATGACCCCATCCATCCGTCACCTTTCCTCTTTGCCAAAGAAAGAATTGAATTCCTTCCCCACAGACCACATGCATGTCTCTCCCGAATTCTTTTTCAAAGAAGTGTTTTGCTGTTCTCCCGAATCATATTCACAGTTTCCACAAAGCTTTGCCGGTTCTGGCTACTGCTGCTGCTGCCTTCGCTAGAACGCCGGAGCCGCTCCGCATCCATGTGCCGGTGAAGACCACGTCTTCCTCGCCGTTGCATCAGTTGCCGGTCCTAGGTGCTCAGGGGCCAGCTCGTGAAGGTAACTATGGCTGCAGCAGTTGGTTTTAACTTGTAATGGGTTCAAGAACAGATCTCAACTTTTCAAGCTCTGTATATACACGTCTTCCTTACGCCATTACCTTCACTGTCAACTTCTGCAGTTCACTTGTCTTGGGCGTGAGCATTGCAATGGCGGAGCTGGTGGTCACCATGGCAATCCGCCCTCTGGTGTCCATGCTGAGGGACAAGGTGTCCAGCTACCTCCTGGACCAGTACAACGTGATGGAGGGAATGGAGGAGCAGCACAAGACTCTCAAACGCAAGCTTCCAGCTATCCTCGACGTCATCACCGATGCCGAGGAGCAGGCAACGGCCCACAGAGAAGGGGCGAAAGCCTGGCTCGAGGAGCTCAAGACGGTCGCCTACCAAGCAAATGAAGTCTTCGACGAATTCAAGTACGAAGCACTCCGCCGTCAAGCCAAGAAGAATGGGCACTACAGAAAGCTTGGCTTCGATGTAATCAAGCTCTTCCCTACTCACAATCGTGTTGCGTTCCGTTACAAAATGGGTCGCAAGCTTTGCCTGATTCTGCAAGCCATTGAGGTCCTCATAGCAGAGATGCAGGTCTTTGGGTTCAAGTACCACCCCCAGCCGCCGGTGCGCAAGCAGTGGAGACAGACTGATTATGTTATCATCGACCCAAAAAAAATTGCCAGCAGGTCCAGAGACAAAGATACGAAGCATATAATTGATACACTACTTGGTCAAGCTAACAATGCAGATCTCACAGTTGTTCCCATCGTTGGAATGGGGGGCCTTGGCAAGACCACATTAGCGCAGCTCATATACAATGAGCCTGAAATTCAAAGGCATTTTCAGCTGCTTCTATGGGTCTGTGTCTCCGATACCTTTGATGTGAATTCCCTAGCTAAGAGTATAGTTGAAGCATCCCCCAGGAAAAATGATGATGTACACAAACCTCCATTGGATAGACTTCAAGATTTGGTTAGCGGGCAGAGGTATCTCCTTGTATTGGACGATGTCTGGAACAGAGAGGTTCATAAGTGGGAAAGACTTAAGGCTTGTCTTCGACATGGGAGCAGTGGTAGTGCAGTGTTGACAACAACTCGTGACAAACAAGTTGCTGAAATTATGGGTGCGGATAGAACCTACAATCTCAATGTTTTGGGTGATAGCTTCATAAAGGAAATTATTGAGGATAGAGCATTCAGTTCGGAGAAAAATCCCGACGAGCTAGTCAAGATGGTTGATGAGATTGTGAAGAGATGCTTAGGCTCTCCTTTAGCTGCAACTGCACTGGGCTCTGTACTTCGCACCAAGACCAGCGTGGAAGAATGGAAGGATGTATTATCTGGAAGCAGCATTTGCACCGAGGAAACTGGAATTTTGCCAATACTCAAGCTTAGCTACAACGACTTGCCATCACACATGAAGCAGTGTTTTGCTTTCTGTGCTGTATTTCCCAAGGATTACAAGATCAATGTGGAGAAGCTGATCCAACTATGGATTGCAAATGGCTTTATCCCAGAACACAAGGAAGATAGTCTTGAAACCATTGGAAAACATATTTTTGATGAACTGGCCTCAAGGTCATTCTTTCTTGACCTAGAGGAAAGTAAGGACTTCTTCGGGTATTATTCAAGAACGACATGTAAAATCCATGATCTTATGCATGATATTGCGATGTCTGTTATGGAAAAGGAATGTGTTGTTGCAACTATGGAACCAAGTCAAAGTGAGTGGCTTCCTGAAACTGCTCGGCATTTATTTTTGTCATGTCAAAAAACAGAAGGTATTTTGAATGATGCTTTGGAGAAAAAATCCCCTGGCATTCAAACACTGATATGCGATAGTTCTATGCGAAGTTCATTCAAGCATCTATCAAAATATAGCTCTTTGCATGCCTTGAAGCTCTGTCTGAGAACAAAATCATTTCTACTCAAACCAAAGTATCTGCATCACCTGAGGTACCTTGATCTCTCAGAAAGTTCTATCAAAGCACTTCCTGAGGATATAAGTATTCTATATAACCTGCAAGTGTTGAACCTTTCGAACTGCGGTTATCTTGATCGACTTCCAAGGCAAATGAAGTATATGACTTCCCTCTGCCACCTCTACACTCATGGATGTCCAGAGTTGAAGAGCATGCCTCCAGGACTTGAAAATCTCACTAAGCTGCAGACACTCACAGTTTTTGTAGCAGGAGTTCCTGGCCCTGATTGCAGTGATGCTGCAGAGCTGCAGAATTTAAACCTTGGTGGTCAGTTAGAGCTACGTCGGATGGAGAATGTTACAGAAGCAGAGGCAAAGGTGGCAAACCTTGGAAACAAGAAGAATCTCAGAGAACTGACACTAAAATGGACTTCTGTTGGTGACAGCAAGGTGCTATTCTGAAGATAAATTCCTATGGAGGAGAGTGCGTGGGTATGTTGCAGAACATATCCGAGATCCATCTTTTCAGTTGTGAAAGATTGCAAATTTTGTTCAGATGCGGTACATCCTTCACTTTTCCAAAATTGAAGGAGCTTACGCTAGTAAATCTGTCAGATTTTGAGAGATGGTGGGAAATAAATGAGAGGCAAGAAGAACATATAATATTTCCTGTGCTTGAGAAGTTGTTTATTAGGTATTGTGGAAACCTGATAGCATTACCAGAAGCACCATTTCTGCCAGAACCATGTAGTGGAGGTGGTTATAGATTGGTGTGCTCAGCATTTCCTATACTTAAGTTACTCGAAATGAAATATTTGGACAATTTTCAGAGATGGGATGCTTCTGTTGAAGGAGGAGAGATATTCTTTCCTCAGCTTGAGGAACTATCAGTTGTAAAATGCCCAAAGCTAACATATTTACCTGAAGCACCAAAACTCAGTGTATTAGAAATTGAAGAAGGCAAACAAGAGATCTCCCATTGGGTCAAGAGATATTTGTCTTCACTGACCAGACTGATACTGAAGCTAGAATACAGAGACACAACATTGGAGGCTGAGTGCACTTCAATTGTACCGGTGGACAGCAAGGGGAAATGGAACCAGAAATCCCCACTTACAATTATGGAGTTAGAATGCTGCAACTCATTCTTTGGATCAGGTGCAATTGAGCCGTGTGACTATTTTTTACATCTTGAAGATTTGAAAATTGATAGATGCAATGTGCTCGTTCACTGGCCAGAGAAAGTGCTCCAAAGCTTGGTATCCTTAAGGAGATTAGTGATTACAAAGTGCGAAAATCTGACCGGATATGCACATGCTCCTCTTGAGCCATTGTCTTCCGAAAGGAGTCAGTACCTGAGAGGTCTGGAGTATCTTTGCGTAAAAAACTGCCCAAGTTTAGTAGAGATGTTCAATGTCCCGACATCTCTAAAGAATATGTATATTTATGGGTGCATTAAGCTTGAGTCCATATTCGGCAAGCAGCAGGTCATGTCAGAGTTAGTCCAAGGATCTTCTAGCAGTGAGGCAATCATGCCTGCGGCTATATCAGAGTTGCCATCCTCACCCATGGATCACTTTTGTCCATGCCTAAAAGATCTACTTTTATATGCATGTGGAAGCTTACCAGCGGTTCTAAATCTGCCTCCATCCTTAAAGACCATATTTATTGTTGACTGCACTAGTATTCAAGTCCTGGCATGTCAGCCGGGTGGTCTCCAGAAACCAGAAGCCACTACCTCCATAAGCAGAAGACCTATCATGCCAGAGCCACCAGCAGCAGCAGCGACAGCTGCAAGAGAGCATTTACTTCCTCCCCGTCTTGAATGTCTAGTAATACGGGACTGTGCTGGCATGTTGGGTGGGACTCTCCGTCTGCCTGCACCCCTCAAGAGACTGGACATTATTCGCAACAGTGGGTTGACATCGCTGGAGTGTCTGTCGGGAGAGCACCCCCCATCGCTGGATGTCCTTGATCTTCGAAGCTGCAGTACCCTGGCATCCCTGCCGAATGAGCCGCAAGTATACAGGTCTCTCTTCTTTCTTGGAATTAGAGGCTGCCCTGATATAAAGAAGCTCCCTAGATGCCTGCAGCAGCAACTGGGCAGCATCGATGACGAGTACAAAGAACTAGATGCCCGTTATGAAGGTATGCTTGCAGCAGGTCCTTCTATCTTTGCCACATTTAATAAACAGATGCAGTCATCCATTCCATTAAGTCTACCACGCCAGCATGTTTGTACAATTTTGTTCTCCATTATTTTACTTCCGTACGGTATAATTTTTTTATGTTATATTAGTTTGTACGTGTTTGTTCTGACGCCATTTGCGATATGTGCAGTGATGGCACTTAAACCGAAGACATGGAAGGGGATGCCAAGGCTAGTCCGTGAGCGGAGGAAGGCCGCTCGAGAAGCCAGGGAGCGCCAGCAATCCACCATGCAGGAGTAAACAGGTCGGAAACCATTGCTGTGAACAATGTACAAGATTATGTCGTCACTGTGATCAACCGGCATTGTTGAGCTTTGGCCTCTACCTTGTTGAGATATTTGTAATGCGAATCAAACGGATTTCCCCGGTTGAGTAGAAGTTAGGATAATATACTCACATGTGTGTCTGTGAGCTATCTATGTATCCATCTGTTTTTCCTTTATTAGTCAACTGAGAAGACACTGGCCTTTAACTTGTTCAATAAACGTTTTCAACTGTGGCTTTATCTGTGGATTTTCTTGGATGATAGGCCTAATCCCTGATTGTTGCTCTGCTCTGCTCTGCTAGGGGAATGGCCTGTGATTGCTTCTACAACTGAACTGTTGGGGCCTGTGGTGTAGGGCGACTACTGCTTGGCGTCGAGTCGAGCATCTATGAATCAACATCCTAGGCCGAGACGATCTCATCTTGATCTGGTTTGCTGCTGCCCAGCCAAGCGAGGAAACACAGGGAAGAAACAATGTAGAAAGGGCATGGTAGTTTATTTTTATTTTGCTTCAGAAATCGTACCAATTTATGTCATGATTGTTGTTATCTGCTCCGTTAAACTCTGACCTTTATCTTGTTATAAAGATTCAGATACTTGCCAGGTTTAGTAGAAGCTGGGGGTATGGGATGGATGTAATCATCTCTGGACTATGCAGATGTAATATACAGACAGTTAAGCAGCAGTTTGATCGTCTGTATGACAGGCATTTCTCATTCGTATGTAAGATGGTTAAGCACCAGCAGCAGGTATCAGTCAGGCTGGCGATGGTTGAATGAGATGGCCCTGTATGAGCAGTTGAGAAACTTATCAAGATCGACAGTTGAATTGCTCTGCTCTGCTGCAAAACTGTATGTTTGCCTGCAGAGGAATGAATTTCAGTTTCAGAATCTGTGACCTACTCCTATCTACTATCTAGTTTCAGCATCGTTTATTTAGTTTAGAAGACATTTACTATTGACCATCTTAACGTGTTCAGAACACGTGCTATTTGAAATGTGATTCTTTTTTACCTGTTTCGATACTTGTACAGATCAAGCATTGATTGGCCTTCAACTTGCTGACAAACTTTGCTGTACCGCGGCAATGCTGGTTACTGGGGAGATAGATGTTGGGGGTTTCTGAGCAGATGGCTGCGGCATGCCGAATCATCCTTTAGCACGAGGTAATAAAGATTTAACTTGTTGATAAACTTTGCTGTCTATGGTTTCTTTTGCACCGCCGCCGCTCTCAGTGGAGAATTGTCAGGGCCTGTAGTGCACTGTGACTGCTTGGCGTTGAGTCCACCATCGCTGAATAACGTCTCAGGCCAGCCAAGCCGATCTATCTGATCTGGATTTGGTTTGCTGCTGGCCCTTTGGGTGGATCAGCAGCAGTTTAGTCTTCAGTTTCATCTGCGTATTCCTCGATGTAGCCCAGAGACGGTCTGATATCTGAATAACTTGCTGGCTGCTGCTTACGAGGGAGGACTGAAGATGCAGGAACCACGAGATTTCCAAATAGGGGCATGTTTTTCTCTGGATATGTTGCCTTGGTATCATCCAAACATGTACTGGTTTTCTATTCCAAGTATTGTTCCTATTTTGAAAGGCCTATCACAGATTCGTATTTCTTTGCTTTTCTTTTTCCTTGGGTTCAAATCTCGTGGTGTTAATTAATCTTAAAGACTGTTCTTATAAATTAATAATGGATATAAAGCTGATCTGCTGAGTCAAGTAATTTAGTCACCATTTTAGTTATTGATAGGCTATCATGGTTCCGTCCCTCAGGACTGTTTCATTTTTCATTGCTTATATAAACATAAGGTTAAATTGCACTCTAGGTCCCTATATCTGCAGGTCGGGCACAAGTAGGTTCATCTACAGAGTATTCCAGAAACTTCTGTTCATTCTTTTGATGTGAGTTCAATTCAACAAAACACAATATTTCCCTGCACTATGTTTCTTGCATGGGATCATAAACAAAGCGTGCAAGTAGGACATGGTCACATGATTCTGTAGTCCAGCGATAGTCACATGATTGTATAGTCCAGTTATAGTCACATGATTATGAAGGCATGATAAACAGTTTCTGATTGACTTGCTCAACACATATCCCATGCTCACAATTAATTTTCCCCTAGAAATTAAGAACAAAGACCGGAGATGTACTGGAGTCCTATATATACTCCATGGTCTTAGGATGTCAAACGGAGTGTGATATGATATCAGAGTGGCTTACCTTTTTATCAAGCATCATTGTATCTAAAATATTGGAGGAAAACAAATACATGTACCCTTTCCCGCCTAATCCCTCTGGACTTTTCCTTGTTTCCACATGTTCAATTTGTTGAACGATGACGATCTGCACCTCTATTTCTGAAAGAATGTCTCCAGGTCCAGGGAGGCTTTCTTGTTGACAATGCGTCGAGTCAGCTGTCTCGTCGCTCTGGATGGGCGGTTGTAGCCATGTTTGCCTACGATTAAGTGTCCCACAAATTTCTTGTCATGTAAAAAGGCAAAGGTCTGCCTTGGTTGCGAGGGGAAAAAACAAGATTTCTTGTCTGAGACAATTATTTGGCTGGCGCTATTGTTGTTCTATCTTTGTTTGCTGCTCAGATACTTGTAATGTGGATTAATTTATCCTCTTCAACACTTGCTGTGGAAGGTGGGAAGATACTCATCTCACGTCTATAACTTGTTGAACCTTTAACTTCTTCAGATATCTTTCATACTGTGATTTTCAGTATTTCTCGAGATTAAACTTCTTCAAGTGTGATGATTTTTATGTGCTTTGGTACCGATGGTTCGGTGGCAATACTGGTTTCTGGTGACAGCATTGCCGAGTCAGCCCTTCGCAGGAGGAAATAATACAGCTTCAACCCGTTGAGAACTTTGATGTAGTCTGCAGCTGGGAGCCCCGATGGCTGCTGCTCTGCTCTGCTCTGCCCGGGGAATGACTCTGATTGCTTCTGCAGCCGTGCGTTTTGGAAAACAGAAGAAAAGAAAGGTGGATGGGCCGGCCCAGTGCGGACAGGGGTATGCGTTGCAAAACGGCTATAATGGACGCTAAAGGCGGGAGCGCCTATATGACACGCTCTGCATCAAACAGCGGCAGTTTCGTACAGAGTATCCTACTGGCGGGCTTTGTGGGCAGATTTTCTTCATTCCTGCTTCTAGTTTCGGTATTCTTTGTTCTTTTTTCTGGTCCGACTAGTAGCTGTTTTTGTTTTCCGTTTCCTGGTTCGAAGGCTAGGTGCCCCTATTTCTCGTTCGATGCACAAAACCTAGTAGCCTATTTCTTTCGGTGCCTACCCCTCAAACAAAAAATAATAATCTTCTAGTGCTTTGATGCCCACAAGGAAAAAAGATTTCTTTTTTTCTTCTAAAAATACAACTACAAGACAGAAATAGAAATAGAAAATAGGAACAGAAACATAAATCTGGCACTTGCAACTGTTTCGTTGCTACAAGAAACACAGAGCTAGTTCTTGGATTAAAAAAATTTAAAGGCAGTTCAAAATTGTTCTTCAATTCAAAGTTGTTATTTGAATTGAAGAGAGATGTTCTTGGATTCAAAAATGTTCAAGTCATTCAAAGAATTTTCTAGAATCCAAAAAATATTCAAGGCATTAAAAAACTGTTCTTGGAATTGAAAAGTTGTTCATAGATTAAAAAAAATGTTCGAGTCATTCAGGAAATTGTTCTTGGATTGAAAAATTTGTTCAAGGCACTCAAAAATTGTTTAACAAATAAAAAAAATTATCTATGACACTCAAATATCATCTTGTAGTCAAAACAAGTTCAGCATATTCAAAAATTGTTCTTGGATTCAAGAAATCTTCAAGGCATTCAAAAAGTTGTTCTTGGATTCAAGACATCTTCAAGGCATTGAAAAATATGTTCTGGGAAATGAAAATTATTGAAGAAAAATTCCAGGCATTCAAAAAATCTTCAAGGCATTCAAAAAGTTGTTCATAAAGTCTAAGTACATGTGATTATTAGATGGTGAAAGTTATTCTCAACTGATATGTGTCCATCACAGAAACAATGAAAAGCAGAGAAGCCTTCTATATTCTTTTACTTGACTCGTGGAGCAGGCGGTGTCAGCTATTCTCCAGTCTAAGTACACGATCTCCACTTCCTCTCGTCTGTCAAGGTGGAGTAGGTGGTCTCACTTGTTCTATGGTCTTCAGTTTACACAGATATAAGTAGATGATCTCCACCTCTCTAGTCGTCGCCACCCCCAGACCACCATCTGCATGGTGTACTGCAATCTCACCCTTGGCCTTTCCTCCTCTTCATACTCTGCATTCCCCTCGCAGCCACTCAATCGCCACACTTGGAATACATCTGCAACTACACGCTGAACAACACCTACCGAGCAAATATACAATATCTAGCCTCCTCCCTCCTGGATTTTACTCCCGCCTCTCCCAGCCTTTTTGCATATATCGGTATATATCGCATATCATGAAAATTAATATGAAGGCATAAACATCAAAATTGTAAATTATTAGCAAATAAAGTCTTAGTGCATCATCTATATGTGATTATATGATGGAAATAATATTTATAAGATACGTGTACTGAAGCATAAATAACTATCGAATACAACATGGTGAGGGGCATATGCCCCCCTGCCCACCCCATAATAGTGTTAACATTATGTTATGCAAATCACAAAACTAATGTGGTGATCCACATGACCATGCCCAGGACAAAATCTCTTCTTCCACTCATCCTGAATACAAGAAAAAGAAAGAGGGTCTGGGGTGAGGAGGAGGACGAGTCTGTGAATGACTGATTGAGGATGGTGATGAATTTCCCACACCCTTGTTATCCCTTTGTGTGACGATATGCGACACTTTCATCAGTGTTGATCAAGATTGTAACTATAAGATTAAAGGAGATAGCCTTCCGAAGAGGCTCAAGGAGATGGTATAGAAGAAAGCAATGTTCTGACGGCTCATTGCCAGAGAGTGATGAAGATTACCTATAAGATGGCCATATCGATGATGAAACACAAGGAAAGCCATGTCAAATAGGACATGGATAGCTTGATGAAGGCATTGTCCAGTGCTTCTGAAACAAGTCCACACGTAGTCATCCATCCACCCATCCCGTTCCCCTTCCCTTGCCCTCAAATCACCTCCCTTTTTCCGCAGGTTCCTAAGAAATTACCAAGGTGTGATAGAGCGGTTTGGCCAGACTAGGTTGTGATACTATGGAAGAAGTTTTTGAGGAGGAGGTGAACTAGCGGCTGGAAGTTTTGTTTCCTAGCCTAGTTATTGATCTCTGTAGCTTTGATGATTGAGTTGTCTTCTAGGTTTACAACTACAAATAGCTGTCGTGTCTCCTTTCCATTCTCCACATTTACGAATTTGTTCAGATCTGTCTGAAATAATTAATATCGCGCAATGTTAAAGATTCAACTTGTTGAGAAATATACTTCACTCTGTGTTGAGTGTGGCTCACCTGAATGGGTCATTTGTTGTACCATTTCGCAAGAGGAATTAAAGCTTCAACTTGTTGCTAAACTTGCTCCACTCTGTGCTCGCCGAAAGGTGTTGTAATAGGCATAGTTATAATGATGGCATTTCTGCTAGAGTGCTACGGGAATATTGGGTTGCCATTGCCTCTATGACTCTACTGCAGATTGCCTCCTACGACTATTTGAGCGTCTTTATTTTTCAGCATGCTTATGCTTGTGCACATGCTAACTTGGCTGGCACACGTTGTTTACCGAAGCGGTTGCATAACCGTGACCAGACTAGATCAATGGTAGCTCTGATCCATAAAAAAACGCCCTGTTTTGAACTAAACACAGTTAAAAACCGCGACACTTATTTTGGATCGGAGGGAGTATTACTTTACTAATCCCAAAAATGATCATGACATTGACTAGTTTTTTTCATCGATATGTGTATGAAATATAACATATTTGATCCCAGCTAATCTTTGGCATGCCTATGTGGATCCGTTGCCTCCTTGGTGTCTTTGTTCAACAACCCAATATTGTCTAACTTAGTTCCGGTGTCATCACTTCTCACTTTCTCGGTCCATATTGAAGTATCGAGTAATTGTTGTTGTAATTAGCCCAATCTCGGGGATTCTTATAAAAGAAGAGTGGCATGTTTTTTCTAATACTCCTAAGAGATAAAAGAGAATGGAGAAGTTGGTTTAAATGACACTTCAACCCATTCCCATCTGTTTTATTTTTAAAGAAAAGAACAGAGCAGAGCAGCAGGCCGCAGGTGAGGGACAAGAGCGGGCCCAAATTCCTACCCCAAATCCCGAGCCCAGCCCAGCCCAGCTTTGCATCTCTCCCCTTTTCTCTCACCTTAAAAAAAAAAAATCTCTCCCCTTTTCTCGCCGCCGAGCGGAGACGAGGACACCGGCCGCCCGGCCGACCACCACCGTCGCAAGCCCGCCGGACCACCGCCACCTTCAACGCCGGCCGGACCGCCTCGTGCTGCGACTGCTCGTCGTCCCAGCCAGTCTCCCGAGTCCCGAGTACCACCACCAACGCTCTCCATCCTCCAGCCCGTCCATGGCAGCGGAGACCGGCGGCGTCAGTAAGATAAGCACGTCGGCGGGCAACCTCAGCACCGAGTTCGGCCTCGCCCTCACCTTCCGCGTCCTCCAAACTCCCCCATCGCCACCACCGCCGCCGCTCAAGGTACCCTGGCCTCACTCGTTCCCCTTCCTGCCCCCAAATCTACTACTGTACACCCTAACCTCCCTTATATAGGTTCCTAAGAAATTAGCGGTTTGGCCAGACTGTGCTGTCATGCTGTGGTCCAAGTTTTGGAGGAGGAGGTGAACTAGCGGCTGCAATTTTTGTTCCCCAGCCTAGTTGTTCAACTCTGCAGCTTCGAATTTATGAATTTTGTTCAACTCTTCCAGGTTCACAACTACAGCTAGCGGCTGTGTCTCATTTCCATTGTCCACATTTATGAATTTCCAGTGATCTGTAATGAATAATTAATCATTTCAAAGCTGCAAATGCAATAATGCCGAATGCTATATCATTTCAAAATTGTATTGTGCGTGCCATCGATGTTTATGCAGGAATATGGAGTTAATTTCTGACCACAAGCCCTTGTATCAGTATTGAACAAGATTGTTTTTTTTAGTTTTTGTTTTTTTTTTTGGCGGGGGGAACAAGATTGTTACTCCCGGGGACACTCAACTTGGTCCAACTAATCCATCTGTGCGCACCCAGCTAAAGCTTGCTAGGACCTTGACTTGTGGAATACTACTTGATAGAGATCTGAAACCAAGCTCAGATGAGAGAAAGTAAATGCCAGCTTTTTCGGTTTCCCTGTCACCTTATCATCATCTGCTTCTGGTTTCATGTAATAGAGAGTCAAATGGTGACTTGTGTTACTTTCAATGGTTGTTTTTGTTTTTTGCAGGGTAATTTCAATGCTTGCTAGTCTCTTATATTTCTCACATTAATTTATAAGGCACGCCAGGCAGTGGATCTTAACATTCTGAGCAAGTTATTGCATTATAGTATCCATGTGAGTCAGCCAGCTGTATTTTCAATCTATGCCTGCCAACTTACCAGTTTATCTGAATACAATAAATTGATATATTGTTGTGCATATCGAAGGCTGCCGTGTTGTATTGCTGTGCCTGTGACTAAATGCTGTAGAGTTTTTCTTTTATGACACATAATTATGTACATTTTGAATCTTTACTAAACCATTGTTCTAAATAAGGAGACTATCTGCTTAAACATTAACGGTTGATCGCTCCTCTGTTAGTCAGTCGATTGTGTTGGTCATGATGGGAATGCAGTTGCTGCAGTTTCTAGCAGAGCACTGACCCTTAACGCTGCATATATCATTCCTATTTTTGTGGTTCATGTATAGGTAAATTATATAAGTGCTTAGAGACTTATCGTTGTTCTACCACATAGATAGCCCATGTTTAGCATATATGTCATACCATTGTATAAGCACATAACTACATCTTCTTTACAATAGTTGAGTGCCATATAAGGCAACATTCATCATAAGTGCCTAAAGTTTTGGTGCCTGTTCACTGGTTATTTTTTAGAAAGCGGATCTCTATATAGATCTCAACACACACTTACCAGGGAGAGAGGGAAACCATGACTAGTCTGTGATGTGCTTTTGTAGGTTATTCAAATGGTTCCTTTAATGGACAGATTGCTCAATCCGGAAAGTATGGATTCTCTCCTTAGTCCGTATCCAGCCCTTGCAACTGGACAAGATGAAGGGTCGCTTGAATATATTCCTTCCAGTTGACTTGCACACATAAATTCATATTGAGGATCATGGCTGCCATCAGCCAGTGCTGGGTTTCCAAATGACTTGATAAAGCTTGTAAATGATCTGGCAGCTTCTTATATTTAGGATAATGTGCAGGAAAGCTAAACAAGCAATTGAATTGACCGGGAAGTGAGAAATTGATGTAGCTGTTGCACTAGAACTTCTCACCAGATTCAGAAAGCAAGCAAGTAAGCTATCTAACACTTGTAGGTGTGCTTCCGTTTTTCTTAGATGTCTGTGATAAGTGGTTCTTAGATTTTGTTGGATTCGCACAAAACAAGAGATATTCCTTGGTTGACAGAGAGTTTTTTATTTGTCACCCTTACTTGTGAATTAATCATTGATATCATGCGATTCTTTCTGGAATTTCTCATGAGAAATTGTTGTATTACAAAGAGAAAGACATGTGTCTTTTTGTCAAGTCTGTTAATTCAGTTTCCCATCTGTTACGCATGCTTATCTTATCTCACTGTAATTCGCTTGCACTGGTTCAACAGATATATTGTCTGCTATCTTGCTTCCTTCTATATCATATTTATGCACTTTGCCCATGTTTGAGATTAGCATGATAGAAGGAAACTATCTGCCATTTGTGAATTTTCCAACTGTAGTTATCTACCAGTTTGAGGACTCTCAAGTACTACCTCTGTTCCTAAACGTAAGACGCTAGTGTTGTCCTTCTGATTCACCAGGTAGCAGAACGTGCTCAGGAATTTCGTAGTTGACCGAACTTCTACTGAAGAGAGTGAGAGAGAGGGTGGCATTGGGTGGGATGGGGGGTGGCAGCTTGGTTACCATTTGTTCTTAATTGCGTGACTACGTACAGAAGATGGTGGTCTTCTGACTATTTTTTTAACTTGTGAGCTTTCATTCTCTTTTCCTTTAAGACAACCTTCTCATGCACTGGTACTAGCAAGTTTTCTTCTTCCTAGACATGGTTTTCTCAAGGTCTTAGTTACTACTCCCTCCGTAAAAAAAAGAGCGTTTAGATGACTAAAGTAACACTCTTATATTTCTTTACAGAAGGAGTAGAAAATAATCTAAATTGCCTGACTCAAGATGACACATTTTATCATCTGAGATCATTAACTTATTACTGTTCTTCAATGCTAGAAAGAGAAGGATCATATATATGGATTAACTTGTCTTGGTTGCTTTTTTACTGTTTGTCTTAGTGGCTTTAATTGACTTATTCTGGTAAATTGGTTTCAGCAAATACGGTCACCATAGCACCTACTACGCTTCTCCTTAATGGTGTTACACCTCAAGACTCATCCATATTAAAGATTGCCTTAAAATCCGCCGCGTCTTGTTACATTTAAGACAGCAAATGGGGGAGCATCCAATACAATATTCAGAAAGGGAGATGACCTCTGCCAAGATGAGTTGGTAATTATTCTATTCCTTTTTTACATTTGACGATACTCACTTTGGCTTTTGTTCTAATCATTTTGCCATCTCTACATACTGGGTCTGAACTAGTGGTTACAGTGTTATATTTCTATGATGCCAGTCAGCCATCCTGCATTTTCAGTCCTTGCCACTTGAGCTAAATAAAATGAAACATTATGCATGGACAGGAATGCATGCTGTAGACTCTGTTGTTGCTGTATTTGGCACTGGCACCCATGGCACTGCACTTGTGTAGGCAGACTGTATCATGGGCGTCAGCTTGGCAGCACAAGTGGTGCCTTTTCACACGATAACCAAATAATACCACACGAAGCAGGGCATAATAAAAAGATGATGGGTATAATATAATCTCCTTCATCGGATCTCTTAAAAAGTTGATGGACACAATAAAAAAAAGGACTGTTGCTAACTGTCTCAGCATCTCTCTCTCTCCAACATTCAACATGGCCGAGTGTATGCTATCCCTCTGAAGGCATCCAGGCTACATTTTCATAGATTGCTAATTAACTTGCCACTAAAGCTAAATATGATCCATTGTGTGGTGGCAGATGCTGTTGGATTAAAATGCTGTATGAACCATTATTACATGTGGGGTCGTTTCAGTGGAGCAGTGTTTGGCCCCCGTGACACACACGGAGCAGTACCCCAACCCACTCCACTTGTTTACTGTAGGCTGTATGAGCCACCCACCCCACATGGCGCGTCAGCTATCAACACAAGTGGTTCTACATATGCCAAGACTCAAGTCCTTCCTTTTCACACTTGGAAGTTTCGCCTCAGATGCATTATTGCTGCACTCGATTTTTTCTGTTAATAGGTCCATTCTCTACCTTGTTCCAGTTAAAGAGATGATTGCATATAATCTCGATCATCAGACCTTGACCTTATAGCAGTGTCTGCACAAGGTCAGCATGCCTCTCTCTCTCAGATCGGCAGGCTAGCCGGTGACGCATTAACTAGTTCTGTACATGCACACATGCCAAATTATCATAGGCCTCAGGCCACCGCGTTGGCACCTCTTCCTCACACCATTCTCTTCTCTGTTCTGCACTGCACTAGCTTGTGTTGTGCCGAGTGTGCTCAGGGAGCATTCCTTCCAGTGGCCGAGCTGTTGGCCACCATGTCGATGGAGACACTGGTGTCCATGCTGAGGGACAAGGTGTCCAGCTCCTGGTCGTCCTAGTTGAGCCTGCCCACGCAACCGTGTGCCGCCGGGCCGCCGGAGTCGCCGCCTGCTTCCACGCCTCGTCACCAGGGCCAGCCAGCTTCTACCGCTGCTGCTGCAAAGCCGGAGCTGGCGTTGGCGTGCCGGTGAGCATCACGTTCTTCGTCGCCGTTGCTCCGTTGCTGGTCCTGGGTGCTCAGGAGCCAGCTCGTGAAGGCAATATGCAACTCTGTCTAACAGTTAATGGTTTTTTCAGTTAATCAAGTCTGTTTTTCATCGAATGGGAAACCTTTTGTATATGGTGCAAAGGTAGTCTTCCCGGACCCTGGAATTTACCATAAGACACTAAGTCCTTCCAAAGAAATATCAATTTGATAATTATTCAACTCTGTTTTACATTAACTGAAAATCTTTTTTTTTTTCAGTTGTTCAAATCTGTTTTTCATCGAATGGAATATATTTTTGTATCGTGCAAAAGTAGTCTTGCTGGACCCTGGAATTACCATATATGCCAATCACAGAGTAGCAATCATTTTAAAATGCAAGTGATGCTGTTGGAATTAATTGTGGTCCTCCATTGCATGCTCGTCTTGTGTGTTGCTGTAGGCACAAGTGGTGCTCCTATCTTGTCAGCTTTGTAGCACGAGTGGTTCTGCAAGTGCCGTATGCGTAAGGCCAACGACTAGACTGAACCGACGGCCGCCGCTGGGATTGAGTGCTTCAGAAGCATCTCCACGAGTGGCTGAGACACAGAGAGAGGAAGCCCACACAAGAGTCATCTATCTTGGCTGTTTCAAGGTCTCCCAAGCATTTCCCAGAGGATTAGACGGCTGCCACAACTTCACAGGAGTAACCGCCTGCTTCTGCTAGTGCTTCTGCTCCCTCTGCAACGACGGAGCTGCTGCTGTTTTTGCTGCTGCTACTCCTGCTCTGCGTGCACGTGCACGTCACGACGGCTTCAGGTAACTATGGTTGCGGGAACGGATTGTTGATTTGTGATTAATTCAAATGCAGGTCTCGAGCTGTACATACGTCTTGCTCAGACCATCCCTTCTCCACTGATTCTGCAGTGTGCTTGTGGTGTGCCACGTGTGCTGCGGGAGTTTCTTCAGGGCCTTCCAATGGCGGAGCTGGTGGCCGTCATGGCCATCCGGCCACTCGTGTCCATGCTGATGAACAAGGCGGCCAGCTCCCTCCTGGACCAGTACAACGTGATGGAGGGAATGGAGGAGCAGCACAAGACTCTCAAGCGCAAGCTTCCGGCCATCCTCGACGTCATCACCGACGCTGAGGAGCAGGCTACGGCTCACAGAGAAGGGGCGAAAGCCTGGCTCGAGGAGCTCAAGACGGTCGCCTACCAAGCAAATGAAGTCTTCGACGAATTCAAGTACGAAGCACTCCGCCGTCAAGCCAGGAAGGATGGGCATTACAGAAAGCTCGGCTTCGATGTAATTAAGCTATTCCCTACTCACAACCGTATTGTGTTCCGTTACAAAATGGGTCGGAAGCTTTACCGGATTCTGCGGGCCATTGAGGTCCTCATAGCAGAGATGCATGCCTTTAGGTTCAAGTACCGACCACAGCCGCCGATGTCCAAGCAGTGGAGGCAGACGGACTATGTTATCATCGACCCACAAGAAATTGCCAGCAGATCCAGACACGAAGATAAGAAGAATATTGTTGGTAAACTACTTGGTGAAGCTAGCAATGCAGATCTCACAGTTATTCCCATCGTTGGAATGGGGGGCCTTGGCAAGACCACATTAGCACAACTCATATACAATGAACCTGAAGTTCAGAAGCATTTCCAGTTGCTACTTTGGGTCTGTGTCTCAGATACCTTTGATGTGAACTCCCTGGCCAACAGTATAGTTGAAGCATCACCCAAGAAAAATGATGATACAAACAAACCACCGCTGGATAGACTTCAAAAATTGGTCAGTGGGCAGAGGTATGTCCTTGTACTGGATGATGTCTGGAACAGAGAGGTCCATAAGTGGGAAAGGCTGAAGGCTTGTCTTCATCACGGTGGCAGTGGTAGTGCAGTGTTGACAACAACCCGTGATAAACAAGTTGCTGAAATTATGGATGCAGATAGAACCTACAATCTCAATGTTTTGAAGGACAACTTCATAAAGGAAATTATTGTGGATAGAGCATTCAGTTCAGAGAATGAAAAGCCTCCCGAGCTACTCGAGATGGTTGGTGAGATTGCAAAGAGATGTCGTGGCTCTCCTCTAGCTGCAACTGCACTGGGATCTGTACTTCGTACCAAGACCAGCATGGAAGAATGGAAGGCTGTATCATCTAGAAGCAGTATTTGCACTGAGGAAACTGGAATTTTGCCAATACTCAAGCTTAGCTACAATGATTTGCCAGCACACATGAAGCAGTGCTTTGCTTTCTGTGCCATATTTCCCAAGGATTACAAGATTAATGTGGAGAAGCTTATCCAACTATGGATCGCAAATGGCTTTATCCCAGAACACGAGGAAGATAGTCTTGAAACCATTGGAAAACATATTTTCAGTGAGCTAGCATCAAGGTCATTCTTTCTGGACATAGGGGAAAGTAAAGAAGAGGCTGTTATGGAATGGGGATGTTATCGTATGGAAGAACACTATTATTCCATAACCACATGTAAAATCCACGATCTCATGCATGATATTGCAATGTCTGTTATGAAAAAGGAATGTGTTGTTGCAGTTACGGTACCAAATCATACCGAGTGGCTTCCAGATAGTGCTCGGCATTTGTTCTTTTCATGTGAAGAAATAGAAGGTATTTTGAATGATGCTTTGGAGAAAAAATCCCCTGCCATTCAAACACTGATATGCGATAGTCTTATTCAAAGCTCATTGAAGCATCTATCAAAATATAGCTCTTTGCATGCCTTGAAGCTCTGTCTGAGAACAAAATCATTTCTACTCAAACCAAAGTTTCTGCATCACCTGAGGTACCTTGATCTCTCAGAAAGTTCTATCGAAGCACTTCCTGAGGATATAAGTATTCTGTATAACCTGCAAGTGTTGGACCTTTCCAACTGCCGTAATCTTGAACGACTTCCGAGGCAAATGAAGTATATAACTTCCCTCTGCCACCTCTACACTCATGGATGTAAGAGGTTGAAGAGCATGCCCCCAGAACTAGGAAAACTCAGTAACCTGCAGACACTCACAGTTTTTGTAGCAGGAGTTCCTGGCCCTGATTGCAGTGATGTTGCAGAGCTGCAGAATTTAAACCTTGGTGGTCATCTACAGCTACGTCAGATAGAGAATGTTATAGAAGCAGAGGCAAAAGTGGCAAACCTTGGAAAAAAGAAGAATCTCAGAGAACTGACACTAAGATGGACTTCTGTTCGTGACAGCAATGTGCTCAACAAGTTCGAACCTCGTGGTGGGCTGCAGGTTCTGAAGATATATTCCTATGCAGGAGAGTGCATAGGTATGTTGCAGAACATGGTTGAGATCCATCTTTTTAATTGTAAAAGATTGCGATTTTTGTTCAGATGCAGTACAATATTCACTTTTCCAAAGCTGAAGCTGCTTATGCTAGAATATTTGTTTGGTTTTGAGAGATGGTGGGAAATAGATGAGAGGCAAAAAGAACAGACAGTATTTCCTGTGCTTGAGAAGTTGTTCATTAGTAATTGCAGAAAGTTGGTAGCACTACCTGTAGCACCATTGCTGCAAGGACCTTGTGGTGAAGGTGGTTATACATTGGTACGCTCAGCATTTCCTGCCCTAAAGGTACTCAAAATGAAAGAGTTGGAGAGCTTTCAGAGATGGGATGCAGTCGAAGAGACTCAAGGAGAACAGATAGTATTTCCTCAGCTTGAGGAACTATCAATTGAGGAATGCCCAAAGCTGGCAGCGTTACCTGAAGCACCATTGCTTCAAGGACCTTGTGGTGAAGGTGGTTATACATTGGTACGCTCAGCGTTTCCTGCGCTAAAGGTACTCAAAATGAAAGAGTTGGAGAGCTTTCAGAGATGGGATGCAGTCGAAGAGACTCAAGGAGAACAGATAGTATTTCCTCAGCTTGAGGAACTATCAATTGAGGAATGCCCAAAGCTGGCAGCGTTACCTGAAGCACCATTGCTTCAAGAACCATGTAGTGGAGGTGGTTATAGATTGGTACGATCAGCATTTCCTGCCCTCAAGGTGCTCAAAATGAAAAGGTTGGGGAGCTTTCAGAGATGGGATGCTGCTACTGAAGGAGAACATATATTGTTCCGTCAGCTTGAGAAATTGTCAATTAAGGAATGCCGAAAGATAATAAATTTACCTGAAGCACCAAAACTCAGTGTATTAGAAATTGAAGATGGCAAGCAAGAGATATGCCATTGTGTAAACAGATATTTGTCTTCGTTGAACAATTTGATATTGAAGCTAGAATACATAGAAAAAACATCAGAGGTTGATTGCACATCAATTGTACCGGTGGAAAGCAAGGAGAAATGGAACCAGAAATCCACCCTTACAGTTATGCAGTTAAGATGCTGCAACGCATTCTTTGGAGCGGGTGCACGAGAGCCGTCAGACTATTTTCTACATCTTCAAGAGTTGGAAATTGGTAGATGCGATGTGCTCGTCCACTGGCCAGTGAAAGTGTTCCACAGCTTGGTATCCTTGAGAAGATTACTGATTACAGAGTGCAAAAATCTGACTGGATACACACAACCTCCTCTTGAGCCACCAGCAACCGAAAGGAGTCAATGCCTGCCAGGTCTCGAGTCTCTTGATTTAAAAGATTGTGCAAGTTTGGTAGAGATGTTCAATGTCCCGGCATCTCTCAAGAGTATGTATATTCGGTCGTGCCCTAAACTTGAGTCCATTTTCGGCAAGCAGCAGGACATCTCAGAGTTAGTCCAAGGGTCTTCTTGCAGTGAGGCAATCGTGCCTACAGCTGTACCAGAGTTGTCATCCTCACCCATGAGTCACTCTTGTCCATGCCTAGAAGATATATATTTAGATGTGGATGGCTGCAGTTGTATTCAAGTCCTGGCATGTCAGCCGGGTGGGCTCCAGAAACCAGAAGCCACTACCTCCATAAGCAGAAGACCTATCATGCCACAGCCACCAGCAGCAGCAGCGACAGCTGCAAGAGAGCATTTACTTCCTCCCCATCTCGAATGTCTAGTAATACGGGACTGTGCTGGCATGTTGGGTGGGACTCTCCGTCTGCCTGCACCCCTCAAAAGACTGGACATTATTGGCAACAGTGGGTTGACATCGCTGGAGTATCTGTCAGGAGAGCACCCCCAGTCGCTGAAAATCCTTGACCTTCGAAGGTGCAGTACCCTGTCATTCCTGCCGAATGAGCCGCAAGTATACAGTTCTCTCTGGTATCTTAGAATTAGAGGCTGCCCTGCTATAAAGAAGCTCCCTAGATGCCTGCAGCAGCAACTGGGCAGCATTATTGACACCAAATATCTAGATGCCCGTTATGAAGGTATGCTTGCAGCACGTCCTTCTATCTTTGCCACATTTAATAAACAAATGCAGTCATCCATTCCATTAAGTCATCCATTCCAGCAACTGGGCAGCGTTTGTACAAGTTTGTTCTCCATTATTTTACTTTCGTACGGTATAATTTTTTAAGTTACATTGGTTTGTACGTGTTTATTCTGACGCCATTTGCGATATGTGCAGTGATGGCACTTAAACCGAAGACATGGAAGGAGATGCCAAGGCTAGTCCGTGAGCGGAGGAAGGCCGCTCAAGAAGCCAGGGAGCGCCAACGATCCACCAGGCAGGAGACCACGTAGAAAGGGCATGGCTTTTGATTGCTATGAGCAATGTAGAAGATCATGCCGTGATTGTAATCAATCGGCTTTGTTGAGCTTTGGCCTCTACCTTGCTGAGATATTTGTAATGCGAATCGAACGGATTTCCCCGGTTCAGTAGAAGTTAGGATAATATACTCACATGTGTGTCTGTCAGCTATCTATGTATCCTTCTGTTTTTGCTTTGCTTAGTTAACTGAGAAGACACTGGCCTTCAACTTGTTCAATAAACTTTTTCAACTGTGGCTTTATCTGTGGATTTTCTTGGATGATAGGCCTAATCCCTGATTGTCACTCTGCTCTGCTCTGCTAGGGGAATGGCCTGTGATTGCTTCTACAACTGAACTGTTGGGGCCTGCGGTGTAGGGCGACTACTGCTTGGCGTCGAGTCGAGCATCTCTGAATCAACATCCTAGGCCGAGACGATCTCATCTTGATCTGGTTTGCTGCTGTCCAGCCAAGCGGGGAAAACAGGGAAGAAACAACGTAGAAAGGGCATGGTAGTTTATTTTATTTTGCTTCAGAAATTGTACCAATTTATGTCATGATTGTTATCCTCTCCGTTAAACTTTGACCTTTATCTTGTTCAAGATTCAGATACTTGCCAGGTTTAGTAGAAGCTGGGGTATGGGATGGATGTCATCATCTCTGGATTATGCAGATATATATAATATACAGTTACGCAGCAGTTTCATCGTCTGTATGAGAGGCATTTCTCATTCGTATGTAAGATGGTTAAGCAGCAGCAGCAGCAGGTGTCCATTTCAGGCCAGCACTTGTTGAATGCGATAGCCCTGTATGAGCAGTTGAGAAACTTCTCAAGATCGACAGTTGAATTACTCTGCTCTGCTGCAAACTGTATGTTTGCCTGCAGAGGAATGACTTTCAGTTTCAGAATTTGTGAGCTACTACTCCTATGTAGTATCTAGTTTCAGCATCGTTTATTTAGTTGAGAAGACATTGACTATTGACCCTCTTAACGTGTTCAGAACACGTGCTATTTGATAAACTTTGCTGTCTGTGATAGCTTCTGCACCGCCGTCGCCCTCATTGAAGAATTGTCGGGGCCTGCAGTGCACTGTGACTGCTTGGCGTCTGAGCCGACCATCGCTGAACCGCATCCCAGGCCAGCCAAGACGATCTATCTGATGTGGATTTGGTTTGCTGCTGGCCCTTTGGGTGGATCAGCAGCAGTTTAGTCTTCAGTTTCGCCTGTCTGTTCCTCGATGTAGCCCAGAGACGGTCTGATATCTGAATAACTTGCTGACTGCTTACGAGGAAGGACTGAAGATGCAGGAACCAAAAGAGCAGGCTGAGGATGTTGAGTATAGTAGTATAATGTAAGATTTTCTGTCCTTTGATTACTTTTCGCACAGCTTCAGTTGATAGTTTGCATGCTCATCTTCTCAAGGATGAATTTACTCTTGGTGTTTCTTACTAGTATGTTTCTTTTACAGCCTGCCTCAGTCTGCTCTATGCTTTTATAGACTACTAGTGTTATTATTGACTCGAGGTTGTTTTGAAACTTTTAGATCTGCAATTTTTATCTGTTTCAACACTGATGGTTCGACTGCTTGGCGTCGAGTCGATTCAAGTATTGCTGAATCACAACCCAGGCTGAGACGATCTGATCCGGATCCTGTTTTCTGCAGGTCCTTTGGATGTGTACAACAGGGTCAGCGGCAGTGTTGTAGATATCTGAATGACTTGCTGGCTGCTTACGAGAGAGGGAGGACATGAATCTTGCTGGCCGTAGCCAAAAGCTGATGCAGGAACCAAAAGAGCAGGCTGACGTTGTAGTATGTCCTGATGAAGAAGCAATGGATGTTCAGTTTCTGTTATGTAAGATTTCGTGTCCTTCGCTTACTTTTGGCGCAGCTAACAGTTGATGGTCTGCATGCTCTTTTTCTCAAGGATGGATTTGCTCTTGGTGTGTTTCTTAATATTTCTTTTACAGCCATTCCTCTGCTTTTTATAGACTAGTGTTAGTAGTAATGCCCTTCACACAGGAGTCCTGTTTCTCTGTTTGACGTCCACTTCCTGTTTCTTATGTTTCTTTTACATGTTTGCTCAATTGTTTAACCTGAAGCTAGCACCTGCTGCCCTGTTGGTAACTACTCCTAGCTTAACTCGCATCCACTTATGTACTTGCGTGCATGCCTGGCCGGAATTAATATCGGTTAATTCGTACGTATAAATTTGTATTTGATATTCGTTCGGTTTGCCCAGTTTGATGAGAATTATCAATCATTTTAGTCTGATGAGAATTAGCAAGTATTAGTCTTTACGAGAGCACGTGTGTCAGGGCCGAACCTTATTATTCTGCCTCTCATACTCCGCTGGATTAGCAAGTATTATTTTGCCTTGGTGTCTTTCTTCAGCAGGGGCAGATATTGTTAAATTTGAATACATTCCTAGTCAGTCCGCTGAGTACGTACAAGATATTATAACACACATGCACATGGTTATCCTACTGCTCTGCTTCTGCATAAGTTGACAAAGCCTAGGTAAACTGCTTCAGTTTATGGTTTGCATACAGAAATTAAGCGGGGGTAAACGGCTTCTTGTCAAGGATTTATGTAGCGTTTATTATCTTTGCAGTCTCCTGTAGCCAGTCAGTGCTCTGCTTCTATAGTATTGTTTGTAATATAATGCTCCACAAACTCGCCCTCGCCATCGCCTGGGATGTGGGAGGCTGCCGCCGGAGACCATTGCCACCCGAGAGCCCCGTCTCTCTGCTATGCCTGTACTATCAGCTAGTTAATGTCAGGCTGCATCCTTGTTTATTCAGTCAGTTAATTAACCTTTAGAGATTTGTTTATCTCTGCTGTGCCTCATGCTCTGTTGGTAGCTTATCATCCACTTCTGTAGAGTAGATCAGATTACATGCATGCATGTGGATACTGTTTCTAGTCAACAGTAACTGGTACTCCCTCCGTTTTTAAATATAAGCCTTCTTAGAGATTTTAATACGTACTACATACGGATGTATATAGACGTATTTTAAAGTGTAGATTCACCTATTTTGCTTTGTATGCAGTCCGCATTGGAATCTCTACAAAGACTTATATTTAGGAATGGAGGGAGTAGTTGCTTGCTAACCTGATTAGTTCTCAAACCATGCTGCTTCTTGTGGACATTATGTTAATGGAGTGGTGTGCGGGCAGGTGCTTTGGCAAGAGGATGGTTATAGATTTGAGCTGGAAGAGAAGGAAAGTGTTTTTTGGTGTCGCTGGAAGAGAAGGGTTTGGCTGGTGAAGGCGAGGAGGAAACTGAAGGTGCAGAGCAATCAGTCTTGATTCGATGTCATAGATTTGAGCTCTTTCAGAAGTGGGATGTTGTTGTTGTTTCAGCGCTCCAGCTAGAACCGACTCTGTATTTCATTCTGAAAATGCAGTAGTGTCCTGAATGTTGGGCACACGGCAGTACTTTTTCAATATCTTACGCTTCTTGATTTTTTGACATTAATATCTTACGCTTCTTGGTACATCTATTTAGCATTTGCCTTTTCTATTGTAAGTCCTGAATGGGTCTGCTCTTCGTCATACAGTCGTCATCGCCCAACTACAAAGCCATTTATGATATTTTTTCCATCAAACCATATTGTCACCTGTATCTACTATGTCACACAATTTGGTTGTGTACTCGCATCGCATGATAAAGAAATGATAACAGCTCCTGAATTCATGCGTAAACGGTGACACCTATCACATGCTTATATATAAGTCAGGCTGGCCTATACATGTACTCGATCACCTGACTTGCCTAAGCTAGGATGCAAAAGTGAGTGTCATTCGAGAGGTTTCAAATTTATTTTATGCTCTATAATGTTTCTAGCAATTTGTTTGAAATATTGGAGGAAAACAAAGGCACACGGTAAATCTTTAGCTTGGCTTCCGTCACCTCCGCTTCCTACGTCATATGTCACCCATGCAAACACCAGCGGAGAAAAAAAACTAAATCCAGTCCACCGTGCCCCCCCTGCTGTCCTGGCCGAACCACAAAGAGAACTAGTCCGCCAGGACTTGAAACTAACCTGGAATTGCACAGGTGAACCTGCATGTGTGAAACTGTGAATTTGACCCAAAAAATATGGGCCTATATGATGCAGGCCGTACGTTGTGGTTCAACACTGTTTGGCGAGTTCTTATGGTGGACTCTGCTTAGTCGAGATGAATTTAGAGTATTCATCCAATTCAACTTTCAATTGTAATTATGTGTAAATAAGTTTTTTTTCTTACTTCGATGGTAATCTTGATTATTGAGCTCACATTTAAATTTGACTGTGGTAGAATAGATGAGTTTGAGACGCAACAAAAATAAATATACTCAGACCCTTCCATTTTCGCATTTACTCACCCATAATCAATAATATGTCCACCTAGTTATAACCTTATTAGGCACTCTAATGTCACTTTTAGCACTAGGCTGCATTCTTGTGTATCAACTGGCTGCAGTCATGATGTTTATGAGTCACAATTAGAGGAGAGCAATGGAGATTTTGTTACAACTCTCAAATGGAGAATCCCTGTTTATGCTTCAAAAAAAAATTAGCCATGCAACTAGCACCGATGGAGACATTTTGTGTTTTGAAATGCAAAAGGCACTTTTTTAGTACTCATTTAGATATATGTATTTAAATACCTCTAAGCCTTTTTTTTCTTTAGCAAAAGAAAGGTAATGTAGAAGTTGGTTTCATGTAGACACTAGTTCAATCCAACCCGACGACAGTAGCGAATTTGAACTGCACTCTGTTTTCTGGCCATATGGTCGTGCTGCATTGGCCAGCCAACAGGCACGGAATTTTGGCCTGGCACGATACATGAATAAAAGAGTCGGGCCGGTCTTCGGCCCTCCACGGAACAAGGTTGATCTCTAAAGCTTTAATTAAGGCCGCACATGACATGACCCTTTTAAGTTATTTTTAAGATTTTTCTGTATTTTTCTCTTAATTTTTAAGAATTTTTTTTTCCGGTAAAGTTTTAGATTTTTTTAGTATTTTATTGGATAACAAATATGCCTTCCTGATGGCTGCTCTGCTCTGCTAGAGTGCTGGGGGGGGGGATGAATGTCGTGTGATTGCTTCTACAACTGTACTGTGCTGCAGTTGCTCTAGATCGAGAATTGTAGGAGCCTGCGGTGTAGGGTGGACAGCTCAACCCGAGTCGAGCTGCATCACTGAATCACATCCCAAGCAGGCCGCTGATCCTTTTGGTGGGGTATGTACAACAGAGCCAGTAGCAGTTTAGCCTTCAGTTTTGTTCAGAGCACGCGTCAGGCTGCAAACCTGACATCTCTGTCGGTGGCACAACAAGCATGTCTGCACCTGGTCCAGCAGCTTGGGCTCCTGGTCCCAGGGACAAGATGATAGCCAAGGCAGCCGGCGCGCTGAGCACGGGCTTTGATGAGCCACTTTTCGATAGTGACGTTCAGGGCATCACCATGCGGCAAAATTTCGTGTTTTGACCCTTTTGGGTTTCTTTAGCCGGATCTGACCCCGCTTCAAAAAAAATTCGACATCTGACCCTTTTGCTACCGCCAGGGGGTTCGGCGGTAGGTTTAGGCATCATCCCGCCAGGCTAACTGGCGGTAGCATTAACGGCAGCAGCCGTCATCTGACGGGCGCAGGCTGACGTGGCGTACACGCCTACCACCAGATCCTTTGGCGGTAGATGATGATACGCTACCGCCATGTACCCTGGCGGTAGGGTGGCTGGTGCTGCCCTGAAACGTTTCTGTAACCTGGAATGGGCATCGTCGGGCGGTAGGGTTCCACTGCCTACCGCCAGGTACCTTGGCGGTAGGGTGGCTGGTGCTCCCCTGACGATTCTGTAACTTGGAATGGGCATCGGCGGGCGGTAGGGTTTCACACCCTACCGCCAGGGACCTTGGCGTTAGGGTGGCTGGACTTTGCAATTTTTAAACATGACATGTTTGCTTTTTTCCAAAAAAAAATTGCACAACAACATTATAAACTTAAAACATAAAATTTGCAGATCTCACGAGATATATAACATAACATGTATCACACTCATAGCAAATAGTTTAACTAGGCCAGCACAAATAGCAAATAGTTTTACAACCCATAGTAGCAAATGGTTCCACATAGTTCGACAAATAGCAAATAGTTTGACAAGCCATTACAAGTAGTTTAACTAAACAATTCAGGTGCGCCTACCCCTCTTGGCGGTACGGTCCTCGTTTTTCTTTGAACGAGTCTCATCAGTCTTCTTCTTGCGTCCTCCTCGAGCACGCGGTTTCTGGAACGGGGAAGGACTATTCCAATCCTTCTTCGGCTTATTCCTCTTCTAAAGCTGAGTTGTCTGGGTTGGTGGAGGTCCGTCAAAGGCATCGTACTCCTCCTCCTCACCGCTCTCTTCCTCTTCTTCCTCTTCATCTTCTTCATCATCCTCCTCCTCCTCAGCCATCCTAGAGGACGAGGCAGCATGGCTCGACGAAGCGATGGCACCCTGTGGGCCTGCAGGATCATGAGCTGCAATAAGAATGACACAAGGACATAATACGGATTAAATATACGATTACAAAAAAAAGAACATAAGATAATTCTAGGAGGCTCCAATGTTACCTTCACCGTGTCGCTCAACTTGTTCTCAGCACCTTCGGTCCCGGGGGCACCACCTAGCGCATCCGAGCCCTCAAAAATGCATCTGTTCATCTCCGAGGACTGTAAAGGAATAAGTGAGTCGCAATGACGAATAAAATAGATTACAGCAAACCTCTGGTTCAAAACAGTTGAACGCAACTTACCACTCTGTTCATCAGGGGTGCATACTCCCTAAATCCACTCATGTCTCTGAGGTCGTCACGGTAGGCCGCATCCTCGGGGGCATCCGCCTCCAGCTCCACAATATCTGCTGTCGTCCACTAGGGCCTGAGGCCAATACGATGCTTCACGCCATCGTCGTACCACTTCAAGTGGTATTGGCCGTACACATCCCAGTCAATCAGTTTCCTCTCCTGGTCTTTACGGAACCTCCGCTGGTTCCATTCCGTCACAAATTCTTTATGCTCCGCTCCCCAGTCTGTGATCGACTGACATTTCTTCCTGCTCTTCCTACAAGGCATAAACAATTATAGGGAAATTTTTTAAATCTAGTTCAAAAAGAAGGAGTGATTTGAATCAAATAATGCGATGATTCGGAAGCGATTTGACTAAAACTAATTGGAGGGATCGGAGGAGCTTACTTTTCTCGTTTCGGGGCCATCTCGATCCGCAAAAACGGTGAAGAAACGAAGAAGATTAGAGGGGTGGAGTGGAGGGGATGAGAGAGGGGCGAGAGGGAGCAACTCCCTCTGTTCTTGGCAGCTGGGAGGGGGGGATGGGGGTGGAGCGGGCGGGTCGGCCGAAATAAGTGATGGCACCCTACCGCCAGGGTCCCTGGCGGTATCCTTGCACATCCTACCGCCATGGGGCTCGGCGGTAGGGTGGGACGGAGGGAGACGGCAGCCGTCTAGGGCTACTGACGTGGATAAGTTTCCTACCGCCAGGAGCCCTGGCGGTAGGATATGTAACCCTACCGTCGAGACCCCTGGCGGTAGGAAAAAGGGTCAGATCCTGAAAAAAATTCCAACCGGGGTCAGATCCGGCTAAAGAAACCCAAATGGGTCAAAACACGAAATTTTGCCCCAAGCTCACCCAAATCGCCATCAACGCTCTCAGGGTTGTTGAGGCCACCTATTAGCTACTCCTCCGTCTCATAATGTAAGATGTTTTTTCACTTTAGTGTAGTATCAAAAAAGTCTTATATTATGGAACGGACGGGGTTGTAATTTATTTAGTCTCCATCAGCGGCTAGTCTTAAGCCGGTTAGAGTTAGGAACTACGTTGATTAGTGATGGGAGTATGGTGCATTAGCTAGACGATGTCGAGGTACATTGAAGAGCTGAAAGAAGAAAAAGTCCACTTATTTATTCAGAATCGATATGCATTTGCACATCAACAGACACTTACTATTAATTATTTCCCATTTTATGCCTTAGTATCTCCAGTGTTTTCTTCTAGATTTCTTTGCCATGATACACTGATCTTGAAATGGACCCAAAAACTTAAAGTATATATATGACTGCAAATAGCGTAACCTGCATAATAAGTATGTTCTTCGAAGGTTGGTTACTTCATACCATTAGAGATTAGCATGTTTGCAAATGCTATTGGCGTTCCACCACTCACTCATTTATGGATATCTCCCATTCATTTGAGGTGAGTTCCCTCCAACCACACACGAAATTTACTAACAAAACATGCATGCAAGTAGAATGGTACGGTCACAGCATTCCGCTGTCTAGCCACATGCTAAAAATGTCATGATAAACGGTTCTTGAATGATAAATCACAGGCTCACGATATATTTGTTTCGTAAGATGAGCTGAATAGAACAGAGCTGCATAGAAGTCCTATATATAGTGCCCCTGGATGTTAAAGTGAGTGTGATATGAGTTCAGATTTGTTTACGTCTTTATCTTCAGAATACCTAAAATATTGGAGGAAAACAAATACATTAGAGCCAAGGAGATCAAGGAAAAATGGGCTGAAACCAGGAGTCGATGTAGTGTCTTGCTTTGTCCAATTGTAATCGGATTGCCATTCAATGGAGAGTCTTTGTAGCTGCGGTGACCTTGATAGCTCTTGGGAGAACATCTGTATACAATCAATACACAAGCTGCTTAGCTAGGATATGCATTTTCTGGTTATCTAGCAAGTCTGAAGGTTGCGCTGACAACCTCGGCATCATCGAATCTGCCACGTTCTTCTCCACATGGCTTCGCCTCAACAGAGCTTCTCTCATCGGTGTCATAGCTTCATGGTGTAGGAGTAGTATATCGAGAGTGGTAGATTAGATATATGTTTAATCCTTCCGTTCACTTGAGGTTGAAAAGCAGTTATATGTTTACTCCTTTGGTTCACACTTTGTTGGCATTCTGATGTTTGACGGTTGTAGTTATGGTACAATAGATATGCTTAAGTTGCAAAATAATAATATAAACTCTGGTTGGTTATATTTGCAAGTAATAAGCACGTCTCCTCGTAATTATAACTTTATTAAGCACTCCAAGGGCGTTTTTAATACTCTTTGTTAGTCTTAATAAATGGTCATGGATTTGTTCTGATCACACAAAGAACTCAAACCTATTGGTAACTGACCCAGCCCCCGCATCACCCACCCCTGGCGACTCGGGGGACAAAACCTAGCGCCGCCGGTCTCTCCTACCTTCCCGTCCACCATCTCGCCGCCACTAGAGGGGCGGTCACGAAGCTCGGCTAGACCCGAGGATGGCGGTGGAGGGACGCTTCTCTGACTGGGGCGAAGCGGCGGGGTTGAGCGCTTGCGTGGCGGTGTGGTGGCGGCTGCCGTGACGGGCCCTGGTGGCCGTGGTAGGCGTAGCTAGACGAGTATACCAGGGTGGTCCAATAGTAGAAACATTTACATACATTTATTTATTTTCATAGAAATATAATTTTACTGGACTATACATTTAATTCAGAAAACTTAGAACATCTTATATTTGTGAACGGATGGAGTAGGTAATTAGCTATATAAACGTAAGTGTTCTACTCAACTCGAGCTCATATTAGCTCGGTATGAACAACAAAATCTGATAAATACAAGAAAATATTCCAAAACATTCTGATTTCTTTTGGCAAACATTGACAAGGGTTGTGAATGCTTAAACTTTCATCATGAAATGGCACTCGTGAAAGTTGGGAAAACAAATTAGCACACCAAGAATGTCATTCTGTGATGAAGCTTTGCAAACAATCAGAACATTTGTCAATATTTTCTAAAAATATAAAAAAATTGAATTTATTTTTAATATTTTTTGAATTTTGCTGATAATCGATGTCCGTGTATAAAAGCATCCTCGGCGGCTTCCCTTTCTCGAGAAAATAACATGTTTTAGGGGAAGTACTGAAAAAACACGCACAAACAACTTATTTATACCCAAATGTTTTTAGGTGATCAACTAAAAACACCCTATTTTCCCCTATAAAAAAACCGATGTTGGCGGGAGCCAACTGCCTGACACTTCACAGCTTCGCAGGCCATTGCCACAGTGTAGTGGTGTGCCTTTAAGTTGAACGCCACCAGTAAGTCCTTTACTACTGGCATGTGAGACGAACGGAACAACACTAGTAGCGTTTCTATAATAATTCAGCTCACACTATAGGAATTGGGTAATTTACCGTTAGTTGAGCTCTTTGTCGTCAGCCTTTGGTCGGGGTTGACGGCAAAGACTAACTTTGTCGTCTGTTTTATTTGGCTCAAGGCAAAGACTGACTTTGTCATCTGTTTTTGTTTGGTTGACGGCAAAGAAAGCTCTTTGTCATCTGTTTTATTTGTCTGGACGTAAAAGTATCTCTTTGCCATCTGTTTTTTATTTGGCTGACGGCAAAACCAGCTCTTTGTCACCTATTATTATTTGGTTCAATTTTGAAACAACTTTAGGCAAAATGAATGTATCGATTTTTTAAAGCACAAACAAGGTCTAAAGAATATGAAATTTGGCAGGTATTGGTTTATGATTCCTAGAAGGCATCGAAAAAGATTGAAAAAGTTTACTAAATTTCAACTGCTAATGTGCTTCTCTCTCACCTATAGCTACAACTTCCTCCCTTCAACTTAAGATTTCTGTTGGTTTTTGAATATATTTCTTGCGACGGACCATAGTACGCCTAAACTTAGGCAGACTAGGAAACAAACTGTCAAATCGCTTGTTCTAGTACTGGCTATGGATCGTTCTTTCTGCTTCAACAAATCTGCTTACAAGAGCACAGTGTAGGGGCACGCGTTGTATGGATAGGATTTGATTTGTATTAGACTTGAGCCTAGTTCCTCCATTTTCGAAAATTCCATATAAGAAGTCTGAACAATTAAACTGCTTACAAGAGTACCGATAACAAATAACACGAATCTGAAAGTAGTTACTACGTAGTGAGTAGGGCGTTTTGGAGCTCGGCCTCCATGGAGCCCTTTATTTTTGAACAATTCAAAATTCAAACTTCCTGATTTTACAAAAATCTGAAAAATATATGCAAGTATACAATGATGAAATGTATGTGTTCAAAAATTCAGGATGAAATATTTTGAGATGCGATCTGTGCAAAAAGAACAAAATCATGGACTTTTGAGATGAATAGTATCATGTGTTAAAAAGCCACATATTTGCTTTTTTTGCACAGCACTCGTTTTAATATATTTCGTCCTGAAAATTTACACACATGTGTGTTATGCCTTCATGTACATCTGTATTTTTTTAGAAATTTTTGAGATGTAAAAATATGAATTTTGATGATTTTTGGATTTTTCAAAAACCAACCTCCATTGAGCCCGAGCTCCAAAAGGCATTTTCGCTACATAGTACATCATAAAAACTCGAAACTAATCTACCTAATTAAGATAGTATCCATAATGAAACTAGACATAGCGTGCTAATTAATTAATTTGCTAATGAGGCCACCGGCGTGGATGAATCAATCAGCTCGATCTCCCTTGTGTCTGCAGTTCCTCCGTGCCGCAGGTGGATGGATCAGTTATGCACTTGAACAGTGCCGCCTGCGCGCTGCGGCACGTCGCGGCGTCAGCACTCCACACTTCTCAACACATATCCCATGATAATATGACGTGACAGGCGATTCCTGAATGGCCTTCTCAACACATATCCCATGCTCACTATATATTTGTTTCATAAGAAGAGCTAACAAAGATTAGAGGTGTGTAGAAGTCTTATATATACCCCTTGCTTAGGATGTGAAAGTGAGTGGTATGAATTCATATTTTTTTTTCCGTTGAGTCTTTAGCATATCTACATCTAAAATATTGGAGGAAAACAAAAATGTGAGAGTTAAGGAGATGAAGGGAAAAGGAGCTGAAAACCACCGGCGTTGTCATGTCTTGCTTAGTCCACTTGTAGTAGGATTACCACTCTACTGGGTATGCTGATGGAACTCGAACTAGGAGCCACAGTGACCTTTGTAGCTCTCAGAAGAACACCCACCATACAACCTACACACCTCTCGGCACATGATTCCAGAACATATATTTGAATCAGCAGGTTGCCAAAGGTCTAACTGTGTCTTGTAGACACGACAAAGTTGACAAGGATGACTTTGATCAAACCGGTTGGAGCAATGTTTGTGTCAGGCCCGTGCCCTCTACCACGTCCGCTATGGTGCGGAGTTTCCAGTCCCGCAGACGATGCGGATTTGGATACGATGACGAAGGGTCCAACAGACAGGCAGAGACAACAGAGGAGTGAGCTGTAAGAAGCATCTGGGCGTATGTCCTCGGGGGTCCCACTTTGTAAGAGAGAGTGTGTGTTATTAAAAGAGACAAGTGCATCTCACCTATTCTGTAACGGATTGATGAAATGAGAATAACCTGAAATCTCACATACCCTGTTCTGCATCTCACCCTCTGCCTCTGTTCTTCTCATCCCCTACTTCAAAATTATCCCCTCCGATATGTGATTCTTGTACCACCACTAGCAGGACATCACCGTTTGACACTGACAATCATGGTAATTTTCTCTTTATCATCACCCGGGTACAATTTATGTAGATGCAAATCTGTGACAGAACAGGTAATTTTCTCTTTATCATTATTAAAAAGGCAAGAGTTGCGACGGGGCGCTTATATTTTTTTTTACTTCTCATTTTGTGTGCACTCTGATGTTTTACGTTGCGGACTTCAGTTATGGTAGACTAGATATTTTAGCTGGAGAAAAATAGATAAACTCGATGCTGGTAATAAAAGACGCATCATCCTAATTATAACCTTGTTAAGCACTCTTAAGGATATTTTTGATATCTGAGAGTCCCAATCACTGAAGACGATAGAATCCTAACGAATTAATTTGTATTTCGTGCACCCAGGGCTCACGTGCTTTTCTCATTAAATAATTTTTTGGTAAAACTGAAGCAAATGTTTTTTCTCTCCTTATGCTTTGATGACATTAAGACTGCTAGCTCGTTTCCTAGCAGATGTAAGCGTCTATTTCTTCAACGCAAAACCAAAAATAATAATGTTTCTCTGGATTTCTTCAGCCCAGGCTGATGTTCTATTTTTATTTACAAAAGAATCGTGCAACATATGGAATAAATGTCTTATTCTGAGGCTGTAATGGTGTTAAAATTTCCATGGATTTTGCACAGCAACTGTTATTCACTATTAATAATTCTTACTTTCGTGTCTCGCTTCCTCCGATGTTTTCTTCTCGATTTCTTTGCTATTGATATGTTGATTGAAAGGGAGCCAAAACTTAGCTTAAACCAATCAATTTCCATTTCATCCATCTATAATAATGCAAGCAATGGACATGGAAAACTCTCCATTTTTACTTCCCACTCATGTAGCGATCCTGTTTTTTGCGGTCTCCAGATCGAGAGACAAGACGACCCCGATGGACTTCTGTAGAGATCGGTAGCATTTTCAATCGATCGAGCGGTTTCCATGTTTTGAGAAATGATGATCGAGAACCAGAACTCCTGCGCTCGATGGCCTCGACTCAGGCCCAGCTTCAGCTCCCGATAACTCAGGCCCAGCTCCAGCGCATAGGATTTTTTTTTTTTGAGAAATACTACTAGGCCTATATACAAAATTTTGGGCCCCACCAAATTGTGGGCCCTGTGCGGGCTGCGCATTTTGCACCACCATGTGCTCGGCTCTGTTGAGAAACTTTCCTGCACTTGTGTAGTTTGTAGCCTGCGGAAGGATGTTGTGTGTTTCTTGGATATATAACTGGGCTCCCTGATGGCTTCTCTGCTCTGATGTGCTAGCTAAGGGAATAGCGGAATACTGGCTTGTGTGGTTGCTTCTGCAACTGAACTTTAATGTACCGTGCCCCTTAGTCGGTCTCGATCAAGAACTGTCGGGGCCTGTCAGAGCCTTGCATCGCTGAATCACATGTCAGGATGAGACGATCTACTCTGGACAGTAGTTTAGTCTTCAGTTTCATCTGTCGTGTTATAGATATCTAAATAATTTGTCTCTCCTTCTCACATTAGACTATACATAGTCTTCCTGCTTAAAGTCTTTGTTCACTTGTACGCAAGCAGAGTAAAGTGTCCTAAGAATTTGAGGCCGGTGTACTCGTATGATGAAAGAAATGATAACAACTCCTTATTGACGTGGTCAATACCGATCACATGCTTATGAGGGTACAAAGGCAGTTAGCAGTAGAATGACAATTAGAACCGGAGCTGCGACGGCAATTGTCACTTTGCCCTCTCTAAAATGAGTCAATTTCCATGCAGTTTCACAACTCTTTCATGATGCAAAGGACTAGGACTACTAGATGCATGATGGTTGGCATGCCGGAAGTAACATGTATACCATGCATATTGCTCCCTCCCTTTCCTAAATATAAGCCTTTTTAGCGATTTCAGTATGAACTACATACGGAGCAAAATAAATGAATCTACACTTTAAAATACATCTATATACATCTGTATGTAGTCCGTATTGAAATGTTTCAAAGAAGCTTATAATTAGAAATGGAGGGAGTACGTTCTTGTACTATCTAAAAGGATGATTCCTTTTGGATCATTCAAGAGTAACCTGTTTGCAAATGCAATTTCCATTCAACTACTTGCACATTAAGAACTTCTCGCCATTCTTTTATTGTGAGTTCACTCCAACGACCAAACACAACATTTCTCTTCACATGTTTTTGGCAGGACATTAGAAACTAAATTGACACTCAAGTAGAATGGTCGATCACATGATTCTACAGCCTAGTTACATGATTAAAAAAAATACATGATAAGCAATTCCCAATTGACTTGCTCAACACATACCCCGTGAACACAACTCTTTGTGCACGAGGAGAGCTAACAAAGATTATAGATCTATAGAAGTCCTATATATACCAATGTCTTAGCATCTTAGGATATCAAAGTGAGCGTGATATGAATTCATATATTCTTACCTCCTTAGCTTCAACCTTTTGAAATATTGGAGAAAAACAAAAAATGTGATGACACCATTTACATGGTTCCAAGCTCAGTGACCTGATATTTATGATCAAGCACGATGTAATTCATGAGACCATCACCATGTTTGGAACCTGTGGAAGGATGTTTGTGGGTTTCTTTGATAACAGGCCTCCCTGATTGCAGCTCTGCTATGCTCTGCTAGAGTGCTAGGGGAATACTGGCTTGTGATTGCTTCTTGGTGTCGACTCCAGCGCCGCTGAATCACATTGTTGCCAAGTTTACTCTCAGGTTGGGTCTGATCTGGATTTGCTTTCCTGCTGATGCTTTCCATTGTGTGGGTGCGTACAACAAGGTCAGCAGCAGTTTAGCCTTCAAAAGTTCAGTCTGTATTTTCCTCTCTGTAGCCCAGTGCTGTAGTAAAAAGACCGTACTGATTAACATTCACTGCTTCCTCTGCCGATGTTCTGTGTGAGATACGCAGCGCCGGTACTGATGCTTGGCGTGGTGAGGTGAGGAAGAAACTGAATATGTACAACACTGTAGTTTTGCAATGGCGATCTCTTTCATGAGCTGTTTTAGCAATGGAAGGTTGCTCTTTAGAACTGACTTTTGTTTCACTCTTAAGTAATGCAGCAGTACAACTCACTGACGTGTGATTGAGATTTATATGGTTTGATTACTTGTGGCCAGGAAAATTCAGGCTTCAGTTGCTGATCTGCATACAGAAATTTAGCAGGGGTAAACAGCTTCTTTTCTCAAGGATTATTTTTGGTGCTTGTTATCTTTGTGGCCTCCTCTAGTCACTAGTCAGTGCTCTGCTTTTGTAGTATTGTTTGTAATGCTCCACAAAGTCCCTGTGGCGGCTGCCGCCAGTGACCATCGTCACCGAGAGCCCTGTCTCTATGCTATATATATGTATGTATTAGCAGCTAGTTAACTTCAGACAGTATCCTTGTTTCTTCAATTAATTAACCTGAAGTACTGAACGACTCCTGCTCTGTTGCCTGTTGGTAGGCTTAGCATCCACTTCTATAGAGTAGATCAGATTACATGCACAAAGGAGACTCAAAGCTGATTGCTTAGCCAATTGCCAACATGTGATGAATACCTTTTCACTTTTGCTTTGGCAAAAATGTTTGGCCGCAGAAGAAAAGCCTTTTGGCATGGTAGGTTAGTTTTGCTTGGCTGTTGCAGATTTGAATCGAGTGGCGGTCTATTTCATGAGCTGTTTTAGCAATGGAATGTTGTTGTTCAGAACTGACTCTGTTTCACTCTTGTGTAATGCAGCAGTAGGAACTTATTGACGGTGTGATTGAGAATTATAGTTTGACTACTTCTGGCCAGGCGAATTCAGCCCTAGCTAAACGGCTTCAGTTTATGGTCTGCATACAGAAATGTAGCAGGGATAAACGGCTTCTTCTCAAGGATTTCTGTAGTTTTTACTATCTTGGCAGTCTCCTGTAGCCAGTCAGTGCTCTGCTTCTATAGTATTGTTTGTAATGCTCCACAAACTTGCCCTCACCCTCGCCCTGGGATGTGGGAGGCTGCCACCGGAGACCATTGCCACCTTGTTTATTCATTCAGTTAATTAACCTCAAGTGCCTGTACTAGCAGCTAGTTGAGGTCAGGTTGTATCCTTGTTTATTCATTCAGTTAATTAACATCCACTTATGTAGAGTAGATCAGATTACATGCATGCATGTGGATACTGTTTCTAGTCAACAGTAGCTAGCTAGTTGCTTGCTAACCTTATTAGTTATCTAACCATGCTGCTTGCCTGCTTCCCAGTGGACATTATGTAAATGGAGTGGTGTGCAGGTGATTTGGCAAGAGGCTGGTTATCCCCACCCGTGTGATCGGGAGAAGGAATGTGTTTTTTGCTGTCGCTGAAAGAGAATGGTTTGGCTGGTGAAGGCGAGGAAGAAACTGAAGATGTAGAGCACTCAGTCTTGATTCGCTGTCATAGATTTGAGATCGTTCAGAAGTGGGAAGTCGTTGTTGTTTGAGAGCTGCAGCTAGAACCTTAACCGACTTTGCTTCATTCTGAATAATGCAGCAGTGTCCTGAATTTTTGGCACAAGACACATCCCAAGAGCCATGCATTTGCGCATTATACTTTTCCAGTAACTTGCGCTTCTTTATTTTTGGACACTAGTATCTTAAGCTTCTTGGTACACCTATTTTGCATTTGCCTATCTATTGTAAGACCTGAATGGGACACTATTATGTTGGACCGGATCTAATCTTTGTCATGCAGTTGTCCTCGCCCGACTACAAAGACGTTCATGATACTATTTTTTCCCATTAAACCATATTCCCACTTGTATTAAAGTAGTTGTATTGTGTCACACAATTTTGTTGTGTACGAACATGATAAAAATATGATAACGCTTCCTGAATGCATGCTTAACCGTTGAAGATCCTAACAAATACTGCAGTATATATAAGTCAGGCCTATATATGTACTCGATCACCTGACTTGCCTTAGCTAGGATGCAAAAGTGACTCTTATATGAGTTGTTTCAAATTTATTTTATGCTCTATTCCGGTTTTCCATCAGTCTGTATGAAATATTGGAGGAAAACAAAAGATCACTGTAAATCTTTAGGTTCGCTTCCCGTCGCATACGCTGCCTGTGTCATACATGTCCCATGGCAACACCAACAGAGAAAAAAACGGATCCAGTCCACGCAACACGCCGCCCATCCCATAGCCGAGTCCTCCCATCTAGCCACGCCTCGACCGCTGATCTGACTGCCGAGCTCACATCCATGGTCATCCTGATCACACGGTGTATCCCTGCTGTTGAAGTCGCAGGACCAGCTGGCCACCATGGTCATCGCGGTCACGCCGCGTCCCCCTGCTGTCCTGGCCAAACACAAAGAAAAACAGTTCACCAGGAGATGAAATTAGCCTGGAATTGCATGTCCTTCCTCGTGTGTGTGTGTGTGTCTCCTGGGCAACCCAACAATTATCAATTTGATTTTCATCAATAAATGTCTGAAATTAATCATGGTATTTAAGCTGGTTACTCTTCTGACCAAGTGAACTCAGTGCTAGGTAATTTCCTTCAGTAGATGGTTTGCATGCCAGAATTGAGCAGCAGTGCTATTCTTCTCAAGGATTTAGTTTTTCGATAAAGGGCGCTTTTATTAAATCAAAATGTAGCATCAAGTGAATACAAAACATAAAGAGCGGCACAATATAACTAAGATGCACCCGGCCTCTGCATAACTAAGATGCACACAGCCATTAAACGAACCGTCTAACAAAAAAATATAAAAACGACAAAGTGGCACCAGTAAAGCCATATTCGACCGAAACTATTCCTATGTCGACGGAGAGGGTGGACCGATCCAGAGATTATGCTGTCACCCATGTTGGGTAAAAACCTTCCTGACCACTCGCTCCAACTGCATACACACCGCCTTGAATAGCGATTGGTATTCCGCTCGGTGCATAATAGACCACATACGAAGTCAATACGTACAACGGTAAATAACCTTAAGATGAGTCGAGGTTACGCGCTGCCTGCCGTCGCATCGCCTTGGATAGCGAGTTCTCATCCGTGGCCGAGGACCCGTCGGCGGAGGAGAAATGACGACCACTGAGTCGGACTGGAGTAGTTGCCAAGCTGGTCGGAGTAGAATGCGACGTCGGCGTAGATGTGGGTGATCCCAAACGTGCAGAAGCCCCTGGCCCCACTGGTATATCAGCAACCGGTGCCGGTGAAAGCTTCTTGCTGCAGCCCACGCCTGGACCGAGAGGAACCGCAGCAGTTAGAGCATGGCGTGGCGCGCACTGTTGCGAGGTGGACGACTGTTACTGTTACTGTCAAGGATTTAATTACGAGTGTTTTTCTTATGTTTATCTACAGAACAGCCTCCTGTAGTCAGTCGGTCAGTCCTCTGCTTCTATAGCACTGTTTCTCTGCTTTATATGCCTGAACTAGAGAGCACTGTTTCTCTTCTTTATATGCCTATACTAGCAGCTACTTAACGTCAGGCTGTGCCATGTTTGTTCAATTAATTGTCCTAAAACACCATCAGTGTCAGCTCTTGTTTAACCACTATTTCTAGTCTGCAGAATAGATCACATTGCATGCATGTGGATACTGTTTAGCTAACTAGCTAGCATGATAGACTAGATCATCTAATGTTTATAAGTATGTCATCGATCTCTGAAACACACTTGATCGGTTTGGGGAAAACAGGGCGAATACCGCATGGAATGGAAAAAAAATCGTGTTTGCTTCAAATAATGTACAAAGTTGTGTCATGATCATTATTGGCTTTGGTGAACTTAGAATTGTTTTTCTTGTTCAGATATTTTGTAATGTGGGAGTATTATCTCCTTCACCATTCCCCCAAATTTGCTACAAGTTGGGATACTCTGTCTATAGCAAAAGATGCTAAGGAAGACGGTGGCATGTTAGGTAATTAATTAACCATCTTAGAGAGATGCATTCTTATCTTCGGTTGTCTAACTTTGGAGCAATGATGTGCAACAGTTTCACATTCAGCATGTGTGTAAATTTCAACGCCGCTTACCATTGCTTAGCCAATGGCGACACTGAGACATTACATCAGTTTCCCCCATTCTTTTAAAGACAGATGCATGCAGTGGATGTTTGAGTGTTTTTTTAAAGGCCGAGCTCCGGGATACCTCCTATCACTGCCGTCCAACCATTTAGGGATTCGGTGTGAGGAGCTGGGTGGTCATGTGACGACGAGGTTCACATCAATTCTTGGTCCGTGAGGTCAGCAAAAGTTGTGCGGTCTCAGTCAATGAACAGTGCATGTGTCCAGCACAGTTTAGGCACCGCTGGTATCCTATTAGAGTTTAGAGACCTTAATCCCTCTGGCGTGCAGTGACCTAGCCTACAATTGCGCGAATCTCCAGGAACAGAAAGGGCCATGGAAGGCAGAGATAAAGGGTACCGGGGAGCTCATCCTACACTACAACTTTCCGGTCGATGTTTCGGCAAATCCTGTTGTACCATTCACAATTCCTGCCTTAGTTGATGGTCTTCCTTTAAAATTTAGGCTCATCTCAATCATGTGCCCATGTGTGTGCAAGCTATCGATGCAACAGGTATATCTCATGAACATTTGATGCGCTCTCCTCCAATCAAACACAATGTTTCTGTTCACTCTGTTCCTTGCTACTACTTCCTAGGAAAGAGATCAATAACTAAATGTGCAAGTCAAATGGTCACATGATTCTCCTGTGTACTCACATGATACATATAATACAAATGAAAGTGGAGCCTGAACCAAATTGAAGTCAGGGCTAAAAAGGCTAGGGAGATTAGAGAAGCCGGAATATTAACAGGGGATTTTGCATTAGGGCAACCTTATCCTTGCAATACTTGCCATGCAAGTGGGGGGCCAGGACCCTCCTTTGTCTCGCCGACGCTCCGCCAGTGCAAATCATGTGATAAATGTTTCCTGGATGGCTTGCTCACACCTATCTCATGATTCTGTATGCAAGTTCTATATATACCTTCTTCCCTAGGATAACAAAATAAGTGAGTGTGATATGAATACTAATTCGTGTATCTCTTTATCCAGCTTCAATCATTTGAAATAGTGGAGGAAAACAAAAATATCATGGTAACATTTACTTACTTAAATCTTATTGACTGGTGATGTTGAAGCTAGTGTGATCAGTGGTTTCAACTACTATTCTCTTAGATACTCACATCGAAAAGCTTTTCTGAATTCTAGATCCCAACGCGCCTTTCTCTAGTGTGTCGATCTCAAAAGCGGATTATTCCAAATGTTACTAGGTATCCTTTCCCATTACCTACTTACAGTTTCATGTTTTGCCATCATGTCTAAACTTGCACAATATTTTGCAGGATCGGCAACTCTCCGACGTTATTTGGGTGGCAAAGCATGAGACATGATGCGCTCAGTGTGGTGCAACGTAATCAATCATGGAATGATCTTCATGTAGCTCCATCTTCGTGTATCTCTTTATCTTTTTTAGATTGTTTTTATAGGAGGAAAACAGGGTGAATAATGCAGGGAAATGGAAAACAAATCGTGTTTGCTTCAAATAATGTACTAGGTTGTGTCATGATTATTAACAGCTTTGACGAACTTAGAATGTTTTTTCTTTTTCAGTTATTTTTGTAATGTGGTTGTATTATCTCCTTCACCATTCCCCCAAACTTGGTACAAGTTGGGATACTCTGTCTATAGCAAAAGATGCTAAGGAAGATGGTAGCATGTTAGGTAATTAATTAACCAGCTTAGAGAGATGCATTCTTATCTTCAGTTGTCTAAACTTTGGAGCAATGATGTGTGTAAATTTCACATTGAGCATGTGTGTAAATTTCAACCACGCTCATCCTTGGTTAGCCAATCGCCTGACAAAGACATTACCACTACTAGGAAAAAGCTTATAGACAGACGCTTACTAGTAGCGTGGGTTTTTACCCCTCGCTACTGGTACTTACTAGTAGCGCTGGTTTATACCACCCCTACTACTAAGTTGATAGTAGTAGCGCGGGTTTATAACCCTCGCTACTACTATGGCCTCTCCCCGGGGGGCACGTTAGAGACCACTTAGTAGTAGCGAGGGGTATAAACCCGCGCTACTACTATCAACTTAGTAGTAGCGTGGGTTTATACCCCTCGCTACTAGTAAGTGATATCTACCGTGGCCCCCTGGGACATGCCATAGTAGTAGCGCGGGTTTATAACCCGCGCTACTACTAAGTACAGAGTTTTTTAACAACCCCATCTCCCCATCTCCTCCTCTAAATCCTTCTTCTCTCCCGTCCCTCTTGCCCCTCTCTCTCCATAGGCTCTCACATGGACCTCCTGCCCAGGCGCGTCTCCTCCTCCATGGCACGTAAAGAGGCCGCCGCCTCGGCCGCCGGCATCCAAGAGCTCGCCGGTCTTCCCCATCACACCAAAGCACCCCACCACCGGTGACCAAAACCCCGCTGCTCCCTCCATCTCCATCCTCTCTCCCTCATTTTCCGTTTTCTCTCTCTCCCACTGGTTTGACTCATCCTCCCATGTCCATGCCCGTGCAGGTCGTCGCCATGGACGACCAGGAGCTCTCTGCCTTGGATGAGAACAGAAGCCCCACGCCACCGCCTTGCTCTGCCCGGGATCCAGGCCCTCTCCAGCAGCCGCCGCCGGTCTGGTCTGTCGCCGCGCGTCCGTGCCTCCGGCGACCCATGTCGTCGCTGCATCGAACCATTGGCACCATTGACAGCACACACGGGATCGATTTTTTTTTTTTTGGTTTTTGAAATTAGTAGTAGTAGCGCGGGTCACAGATAGTTAGTAGTAGCGCGTGTGGCACACGCGCTACTACTAACACACGTACTAGTAGCGCGGGTGCACCCGCGCTATTACTACCAGTTAGCTGTAGCGCCGTAGTAGTAGCGCGGGCACACGCGCTACTACTAGCTGTTTAACCCGCGCTACTACTAGGCTTTTTCCTAGTAGTGTACAGTAGTTTCCTTTCTTTGAACGACAGTTGCATGCAGTGGATGTTCCGGCAAATGTATTGTTCCATTCATAATTCCGGCCTCAGTTGATGGTCCTCCTACAGTTTAGGCTAATCTCAATCATGTTATCCTCAGTTGATACAATGTGTGAACATTTGTTGCATTCTCCTCCTACAATTTATGTTTCTATTCACTCTGTTCATAGCCATACTTCCTAGGAAAGGGGTCGATAACTAAACATGCATGCAAGTTAAATGGTCACATGCATGATTCTCCAGTGTACTCACGTGGTCCAAATGATGTGATAAATGTTTCCTGGACTGCTTGCTCACACCTATCACATGATTCTACAGTGCACTTTGTTTTCATAACTAGAGATGTATGGGAGTCCTATATATATGCCTTCTTCCCTAGGATACCGAATTCAGTGAGTGGGATATGAATACTAATTTGTTTATCTCTTTATTGAACTTCAAATCGTCTGAAATAGTGGAGGAAAACAAAAATACCATGGTAACGTTTACTGACTGTAAATCTATATTGGCTCATGATATTGAAAATAGAGTGTTGTCAATGGTTCCAACTACTATTCTCTTAGATACTCACATCGAAAAGCTTTTTCTGAATTCCAGATTCCACTGCCGACGTCGTTTGGGGGGTGATCTCGAGAGCGGATTGTTCCGAAGGTTAACGGCTATCCTTTCCCATTGTCGACTTACAGTTTCATGTTTTGCCATCATATCTCAAGCTTGCACAATATTTTTCAGGACTAGAAACTCTCCAACATTATTTGGGTGGCAAAGTGTGGGATGTGATAGTCTCAATGTTGTGCCACAGAATCAAGCTTGTAATGCTCTTTTTTTCTGACTTGCATTTACACTAGCATTGCACTTTGAACTTCTAAGGGTACACACAGACACACGATGAAAAGTGCATTCAAGTGAGGCTTCATGAGAAATTAGCCGCACAACAGGCACTCGTGTGAATATTTGTGTTTCAAATGCAAAAGGCAAAAAAAATTGGAACAAAAAATTAGCTAGGTATAATGGGAAGACAAAAATGTGAAGGAAATCAGTACAGAGCAATTCAGATATAGCAAAAGAAAAAAAAATCTCTCTAGAACTCACTGAAGAAAAAACATGGGCATTGTACATGCTCTAGCAGGATTGTGCCTCCCCAACATTAGAATTACCCAAATAATAACGCTCACACGTGTGGTAGGTTTGCACTTTGTCCACACGCGTCTATCCACGTTGATTCTGTTTTGCACGAATGCTAAAGGTATCTGTTGGAATTTTAGTGTCACGTAGGCATCATCGTGTGTGTGGGCGTTAGAGAGTTCGCCCACACGACTAACAACATGTGGTTGCCAGCTGCGCCGTATGGGCAAACCAGTTTCTGCCCACACAGCCACCACCTAGTCCACGCGCGTGTGGGCAAATTGCTCTTCGCCCACACGACGCTCATACATTGCTAGATGGCAACTACAGTTGCGCGTACGTGGCAACTACGTAAACATAAATGGCAACTATGATTTGTTGCTAGATGGCAACTGCAGTTGCACGTACGTGACAACCAGGTAAACACACATGGCAACTACGATTAACCATACGTGGCAATTATGGTTGGACCACACATGGCAACTAGGTAAAGGCATATGGCAACTATCCCCGGATAACTAAAGTGTCATCCCGCGGTTAACTATAGTTAACCAAAACAGAGAAAGTTGCCATGCTTTTACAACTACATTTGTCATCCCGGGTAACTAGAGTTGCCATCCCCGGGGGTAACTAAAGTGTCATCCTGCGGGTAACTAACGTAGCTGCGCCAGGACATGTGGGCAGATTTGCTTCGTGCCACACGCGCGGGTGGGAATGAGTAGTATTTGTTGGGCATGTAGCACGAAGTAGATGCGCCCACACGTGTGGGCATTTCTATTGTTCGCCCACACATGACCTGTGTGGGCTGCTTCCAGCGTATGCCGCACAAGGTGTGTGAACGGATGTCTAATATGCCACACGTGTGATGAATATCAGGATCCTAGAATTAATACACGGCAATAGACAAAAGTGCTTTACAATATGTTACTTCCAGCTGTGCAAGAGTGATTTTGTTGTTCCGTTTCAGACTAATAGTAGTCCCGTGACACATAGATTATTATACTTTCGTGCAATGGGTACTTGTTCAGTCAAGATACTTGCTTCGGAGCGTCCGTCAGACTACTCGTCTGCTTCATTTTCACAAGTGGTTTGAATTTACACACATGAAGCCATTAGCTATTACTAGTATTATCGAAAAAGGCTTTCGCCCCGCTTTATATATAAAGCAACGACCATCAACAACCCGGTACAAATGCACGCCATCACAACACACACACCCAAGGCAGGATACAAAGGCGCTAAGCGCAGCAACACCACCCTAGCACTACGAGAGTAACCGGGGACTTCAACCGTGAACACGCCACCGTGAAAAGATGAAGCCGCCTACGGCGAACCGTGGGCTCCAAGGCGGCGCCTTCAGAAAGGAAACGACACCGGAGCGCCGCCACCGCCCGATCCGAGGTCAGAGTTTCCCCTGGAATCGCACGACGGGCAGTGAGAGCCACGACGACGCCTTCAAGAAGGGAACGAGCTACGCCGCCGCCGGTCCGTCCAAGGATAGAACAGGTTTTCACCCCGACCAAAACTCACCGCCACCGATCGCCACACCCCGGCTACCACGCCGCGCACACGGCCGTGGCCACCGGGCAGCACCAAGCCACGGCCTCCGCCCACGAGCACCGCGCTACCGCCACCAGAGCCGCCGCCCCGGCATCCAAGACCTTGACACCACCTCACCCGAGACCCTCCGCTCCCCCAACCAAAGAGACGGGCGGAAAGGTCCCACCTTTCGCACCGCTGGGAGACCCCCATCGTCGAGACCCAAAGGCCGGCCAGCACTGGCATCCATCGACACGTCCTGCAGCCCCTAGCGCGAGATCAGCTCAGTCCTGCAGCACCGTGAGGGGGACGAGGTCAGTCCTGCTGCCCGTGCGCGAGACGAGCTCGGTCCTGCAGCACTGTGTGCGAGACGAGCTCAATCCTGCAGCATGGGGCGCGAGACAAGCGATGGACCGCGGCTGGGAGAGGACCAGCCCTTCGATGGAAGTAGCGAACGGGCGACGCGGAGATAGAATGAAGGTTGACACGGTCCGGACGCAGACGAGCCAACGCTGGAGAAGCCGGCCGCCGCCGCAGGCAGATCCGCCAAGCCACCGTGAAGCCGCCACGACACCGGGAGGCTCGGTGCCTCACCACGCCACCGCCCACGGCTAGAGCAACGACCACGCCCGGCCGCTGCCCAACCCGGTCGCCCGACGAGCTCCAAGCACCGGAGCCGCCGGGCACGCACCACCGATGCCACGCCGCCACCACCACACACGCGCCGCCGCGCCCTGGCCAGAGCCGGCCAGCACACCTCCACCCCACATCGGAGCAGCCGACCTGCCGGCCGCCACACCACCACCCAAGCCGGCCGCCACACCACCCCAAAGGCGTCCGCCGCCGCCAGCTCCCCCGGATCTGGGCACGGGCACCCAGATCCGCCGCCAAAACGGCCCCCGCACCCCCACCCAGGAGCAGGGAGGAGGGGGGGCACTGCCGGCACGCAGGACGCCGGAGGGGGAAGAGCCGAGCCCGAGGAGGCCGACGACCGCCACCGCCGACACAGAGGGCCGCGCCCCACGACGCATGCCTCCGATGGGCGGGAAGAAGGCGCCCCGCCGCCGCCTACACCACGCGGCCTTTGGCCGGCGACGCGCCGGCGGCGGTGAGGGGAGGGATGCCCGGCGAGGAGGGAAGGGGGCGGCGCTAGGGTTGGGCCCCCGGAGTTGCCCGCGGGAGCGACTCGGGGAGCGAGGGGGTCCTTCAAACTTCAGCGGAGCTCGTGAATCAGTATTACCCACGACAAAATTTCGCTATTACTAGTATTTACCTATACAAGCACTCCATTTTCTCAATTATCCTTGTCTTAGCATACGACCCGTACCTGCTGATGAAGTTGTCCATAATAATTTGTTTCCTGATCCCAGCTCCTGCCATAGCTAAGATCTCTGCTCTCTGAAATTCCTTGATCTAATTATGAGACCGGAGAAACGGAATTCGTCCAGTCTAGCAAGAACGTGATTGTGATCATCGGTGAAACTTCTGATATACCAAACTGCACGTTGTTTATCGAGCTTCACTATTAAATGGGCTTCATAGAAGCGTCGACTCTCCGATCTCAGTTTACGGGTCGTGCCTTCCATGGTATAAAAATTGGCCTGTCGTTTCGAGCCCTCAAACAGAGATACCTCCTCAATCAGATACTTGCCTTAGGACCTTTCGTTCGTTCCAGCAAGAGTCCCTCTTAATGTTGAACCCACATTACTTCAGGTGCTGGTTGTAGAACATGTATGCCTCCCTTTCTAACCTAAATGTCTTGGCCATCACCTACCAATGTCTGTCCAGTGAGTCTTGTTTATATTCATCATAGCTGATGTCAAATTTAAACTCATCATCATTGACATGCTCATCGTTCCCGCCAGGACCACCAACATCTCCCTACAAAATAAGGCATAGAAATATGTATGCCAGTCAGTTGTTAAATGGTTACTTTCATATATAATTTTTAAACTTACCTTGCTCGAGCTCTCATCATAAGATGCACCGACGTCGCTTTGGTGATTGTAATCATCGATAATATACCGCTTATTGTCCCCATATGCGCACATTTAAAATAAGATATGTAAGTGTTAATGCATTTGTTATGTCATTCATTGCCCTACATAATTTTAAACGTACCTGGCTTGCGCTTTCAGCATAAGACTCATCTATATCCATATCCTCATTGTCATCTCGACATGTACCTGTATAAATTTTAAAAAATACATGTGAGTGTCAATTCAGTTGTTTATGTTTCATCTTTTTGTCAACGTTCACGACACTTACATTACAATTGTAAGATTCATCCAGACACATATAGCTCTCATCGGCAGGATCCATTCTCACTACCGCAATCATCGCCGTCATAACCGGTTTCTTGCTCCATCTATACACGTTTAAAAAAAGTCTCAGATCAATCTGAACACCACACAACATGATCGCGAATGTAATCGGTTCATCAGTTATGAGACGGCTATGTGTGATGCATAAATAAATCATGCATGAAATCAAATTGCTTAATAGTAGGTCGCACAAATTTATACATGAAACTAATATCTACTTAGTAAGTGCAGGAGTATTTTTTTTTCAATGAGTAACATAGCGTAAAGTAAACAAAAAAAAACAAAACTACTGGACGTTAACGACGTCCTATGCCTTGCTGACCTCGTCGACACCGTCCAGGAGGGGAGAAGCGTCAATGTTGGCTGGGGACGAAGGCAACCACTGTGTGATAATGTTGGCCGGCGAGGAACGCAACAACGAAGCATTGATGTTAGCAGGAGAGAAAGGCGACGACGACATGAAGATTCAGGGGTGTGCGGCGACTAGGACGTGACTATTTGCCCGTCCATCGGAGAGGAAGGCGACCATGGCGTGCAGGGCATAAGGGCGGCGACAAGGAGGATTTCCACTAGGGTTTCGCCTGGTGGCGGCGGCTGGGCACTCGCAGCATGTTTTTTTTTGGAAACTTACCGACGCAGGGAAGCATATGTCGGTGGGCGGGTTTGCTATACACCATGTGCAAATACGTTACTACCCTTTATACATTTTGCGGCGGTGGAGGGGTGGGGGGTTGTACCGAAGCGGGTCTCTTGAATTGGATGGTGGCATCTTACATGAGCTGTTTTGGCAATGGGATGTTGTTGTTTGAGATCCGTAGATGGAACTAACTTTGTGTTAATCCGAGTAATGCACATGATTTGGCCATGGTCAGAAGTATATGTAGATCATACAAGGAGATTTAGTTTGAAGTTGATTACTTAGCCAATCACCAGACTGAGACATTACAACTGTTTCCTTTCTTAGGCAAATCTGATGTACCATTCACAATTCAGTTGATGGCCCTGCTTTACACTTTAGGCTAATCTCAATCCTGTTTTCCTCTGTTTGTTGCAACATGTATCTCATGAACATTTCCTGTGTTTTCACCCAACCAAACACAACGTACCTATTCACTCCGTTCATTGCTATACTTCCTAGTAAAGAGATCGCTAACTAAACATGCAAGTCAAATGGTCACATGTTTCTCTAGTGTGCTCACATGGTACAATGCAAATGATGTGATAAATATTTCATCTATGGCTTGGTCACACCTATGACATGATTCTGTAGTGCGCTTGGTTATCATAACAAGAGATGTATGGGAGCGCTATATATACCTTCTGCCCTAGGATACCAAATTAAGTGAGTGAGATATGAATACTAATTTGCGTATCTCTTTATCCAGCTTCAAATCATATGAAATATTGAAGGAAAACAAAAATATCATGGTAACGCTTACTTACTGTAAATTTGTATTGACTCGTGATATTGAAGATAGAGTAGTGTTGTCAGTGGTTCCAACTACTGTCCTCTTCTGGATTCCAGATCCCATCGGAGGTCTCTTCGTGTGCTTGATCTCAAGAGCAAATTGTTCCACATGTTAATTTATCATTTATGTCCTTTCCGATTGCCTATACTTGCAGTTTCATGTTTTGCTATCATATCTAAAGCTTGCACAATAATTTGTAGGACTGGCAACTTAGAGACATTATTTTGGTGACAAATCATGAGATATGATGATTCAAAAGCATGGTCATCCTCCTTTTCAAAGAGAACAAAATGGTGCTCTGATTGCCGAGCAACATTAGAGGTAGAAGAGAAATTACTTTCTCAACTAGAGAGAAACATCAAAGTACTTTTGTTTCTCAAGCACCGACGCATCCTGATGCAACAAAAGAAAAAGGGTTCTCTCTAGCACTAACGGAAGAGAAAAACATACGCACCTGTACATGCTCTAGCTGGGCATGTGCCTCCACAACATTAGAATTCACGGCAGTAGATATGTTCTGACATTACTTGTGATATTTGCAGTAACTAATCGGTGACTTCAAACCATTGAAACCAAAGACGACATGGAAAGGAAGACCAAGACTAATTTGTGAACAGAGGCAGGCCAGACACAATTGAGACGTACTACTAGAAACTGATTTAAACTTGGGCTATGACATTCAGCATCGTTGCTTAGTTGAGAAGACATTGACCTTTGACTTGTTGACAAACCTTTTAAACCTTGATTTGTATATCTGTTTATTAGATGCTGATGATGATACCCGGCCGTGTCAAATCGGCCACAAATTGGTCGCCATACCGAGGGGAAAACAAGCGGTGCGCCACATGCAAATGCAAGGCCAAAGACTTGACCGAACGCGCCCGGGATTGACTGCTTCAGAAGAATCTCCATCTCTATGAGAGGAAGGCCACATAAGAGTCATCTACCTTGGCTGCTTCAACATCTCCCAAGCATTTCCTCGAGGAGTAGCAGCCTGCTTCTGCTTCTGCACCGGCCAGGCTCTGTTGCTTCTGCCTATACAACGACGGGCCTGCTGCTGCTCCTGTTCCTGCTCGGCGTCCAACACGGCTTCTGGTAGCCACACTTGCGAGATTGGATTGCCGGTTTGCTCACACCGTTCTTTTCTCCACTGATTCTGCGGGAGTTCCTTTCGAGCACTCCGATCGATGGCGGAGGTGGTGGTTGGAATTATGTGTCTTGCAATTGTATTCAAATTTGCTGAAATTGCGAATATTCAGAAAATCTTCATTATGGAATTACACATGTAACTGTACATGTACATGGAATTGCTTTACATGCTTTGTATGTCGTAATTGCTTGCTTGCTGGAATGTACTCAAGTATTATTTGCTTAGTGGATCGGCAGAATAGAATTTACTACCTGAGATATACTAATAATTGAAAGTAGGTAGATCATATAATTAGATTACAATCCTAATGCTGATTTACATAATTGAAAAGTTTAGACTATTACGGCACGTTGCTTGCAAGTGCGTGGGACGAGTTCAGGGAGTTGTTTCTCGTGCTTGTGAGTTCATCATCTAAACTGAGCATCAAGGACAATATGATGTACCAATAGTGCATTATTTAACTCCACTCAAAACATTTGTCGATCTTTTGTCACAACTTTATTTCCAAAATTGGTTGTTTTTTAATGTTATTTGAATTTTACTGTTCACCTAAGCTCATCGTGCTGAGAAACATCGCATCCCTCAGAGAACTCATTTTTTTTGAACTTCTGGGCTTTTATCTCTGTGATCTATATTAATTGTCGCTGATTTAGTGTAATACAAAGTTATGCTAAATCAGCGACGATTAATATGGATCGAGGAGTAGTTAGTTTCGAGCGTAAGGCCAGAGCACCCACACTTTGTCGGTTTGCATATTCTCTGTTCTCTCCCACCGGACGTCTGTCTCTTGCGGCGGCTCCCACCAGGGTCAGACCAGCGCGGCTGTGACAAGGACAAATAGTGACGAGTCCCACTTATTCATGTCCAGCGAGATCAACCTCACCTCACCTTCCGCGTCCTCTGAGTCCCCATCCCCCACCCACTCAAGGTACTAGTGTGTTCCCCTACCCTTCCGACCCCAAAAAATCAAAAGGGAATGGAGAGGTTCGAAGGACTAAATCGCCCGCATGGGAAGGACCTCTGCCATGGACGTTAATGAACGAAATAAGGAGAAAAACCCTAAAAAATTAATGGACCCCCCTGCCATGGGTGTCAACGAACGAACTAAGCAGAGAAACCCTAAAAACTGGGATCTGCCTACCACAAATCGATGGAACTACATTTGAACCAATGACATGACAAATGACGAACAGGAAATCCAGACCCTTAGAACCCAAAAAAATTTACAAATTTTAAAATGTCTCGTTCAAAAATTGTTCATGTTTTTCTTTAAAAGAATGTGTTTATGTAAAAATTAACAAACCGATTCAAAACCCGGAGAAACAAATGAAAAATAACTATGAACACCCTTTCGAAAGAAAATTAAAAACAGAAAAAAGGAAAGAAAAAGAAGGAAACCGAAAAAGTCAGTAAGAACTGATAGAGAAAACAACCGAAAAAGCATAAAAAGGTAACCTTCTACTAGAAGATTATAAAAGCCGGGAAAGCCAGAATTAGGATTTTTCGAAAAGCCGAAAACAATGTTTCAGGCTAACGCTACTAATTGGGTCGGCCCAGTCGTTCCTGCCATTTGATTCCCCAACGCCCGAATTTTTTTTACGTATGGGATTTTGTTACTTCAATTTTGAAAAGGTGTTGAATCCCCCGAATCATATGCTCAGCTCAGCCCAGCCCAGCCCAGCCCATGCTTTCTGATTCTGTATCTCACTCTTTCCCATCCTCTTCGCCGCCGTGGACCAATGTTCTATTTTGTGCATATTGTTCTCCCAGGTTTTCTTCTATTTTGTTTGTTATGATACCCTGATCTTTAGAGGGAGCTGAAACTTAGCTAGAATGAGTTATGTTTCAAGCATCCTTCATGATGCAAAGGACTTAGAAAACTCTGTTTTTTACTTTGCCGGTCAAGTGATATTTAGTATGACCGAAACTACCATACCATTAACATACATATTAAGTTTTACTACATGAAGGTTGTTACTTTTGGATCATGCAAGATTAACCTGTTTTGAGACCCAATTGCCGCTCAACCACTCACTCATTTAGAAAGGTTACATCGTTCTGCAGTGTATTGGCATGATAAACGATTCATGAATAGCCCAGTCAACACACATATCCCATGCTTACAACATATTTGTTTCGTAGGAAGAGCTAAAGAAGATTAGAGATGTGTCCAAGCCTTATATCTACCGCCGCCTTAGGATGTCAAAAGTGAGTGTGATATGAATTCAAATGTAGTTACGTTGTAGCTTCGGTCCATCTAAGATATTGGAGGAAAAGGAAAACGTGATGGGAAAATTGTCAGCTAATATCATGGCCAGCTTGCTCCTTCCGGATCGATGGAGCAGAGGCGGAGAAAGTGCTGCTCTCGCGGGCTAGCACAGGAAGAATAGAGTAGAGTGTTTGCACTCACACGCACATGCAATCATGCATACGTGCAACTAGCTAGCTAGGAGATTTTATTATCTGGAGCCAAATGGCTTGCATAGAACAAAGAGAAAAGTCCACATTTCAACTTCCAACTAACCACTCAGTTTGATTTAGAACCCTTATATCTTTAGAACCGGTTGAAAAAACAAGTACGGTCTCGGTTTGGACCAAGTCAACTGATTTTGACCAAAATCAATGCTAACTGGGGCTGACTGGGCATGCCAACTAGGGGTTGAACTGATATTTTTCATGTAATTTTTTATCGGTCCGGCGAAAAAGATTGATAATTTCATAGAATGATCAACATATTAGTGTTCATTTTTTAGAATTTTTTGGGACACTTATTTTCAAAATTTTGACCAAATTTGGCTGAAAATGAAAAAACGACCCAAGAAAACAATCACCACCCACTTCATGCTTACCAGGTGTTTGACAAAATGTCGAGCCAGCAAGAGTTGTTCACCAGAGGCGTTCTTCGTGTCACTGTGCACCATGTGTAATACCTGGTCAGTGAGGAGACGTTGCAACAGGTGTTTACAGTCTCATGTTCTCTTGGTGACATCATTCAGAACTGTGAGGATGTGTATTTTTACAGCCAAGTCTCGTGTTCTATTTTTATTTAAAAACTTGAGCAGTTTTAACGTGCTTCCTCTTACCTCCTCTTTTTCACATGAGAGGTAAGAGTATACAATAGTTCTGACCCGTTGATCTCACAAATTAGTGGTCTGATTAACTCTCACCTTCTTACCTCACATGTAAAAATAGGGGGTAAGAGGGAGCACGTTAAAATTTGCCTACAAAATTTGTGTAACATATGGAGTAAATGCCTTTTTTTCCTTGGGCCATCATGATGTTATGACTGCTAGCCTCTTCCAAGAGAAGGAAACATTGAAGCGCAGAAACAATAAAATGTCCACAGGATCGCTCCATTGTCGGCTGTTGCACCTGTCCAACCCATTGTCGATCGGAACCGATAGGAGAGACCATCGATTGGGAGCGTCAAAACAAATTCAGATGCGGCGTTCAGTGCGTCAACTAGTGAAACTTGTGTCAGAGTTGTTGCGAGGGCCATAGGGGATTGGTTTTCCTATCCGTTAGTTGCCGGACTAGGATATGCAAGTCTCTAGAGGAAGCCGAGGGACATGCCATGTTGGTTGGACTCTGGTCGCAGGCCTCGGTTCTCAATGGCAAGATTGTACTCCCTCTCTTCCGGTTTATAGGGCTCAAATCTGAAATCTCATCAACCAAGGTGAATTGTGAGTGGATGGCACTAGTTTTAACTAGCCAATGGAATATTTCCACATTTTGATTCCCAAAGCATCCTCTCTCTCATTGGACTTGCATGGTGCATGTAGAAAAAGATGCATGCATGACCACTAATTTCCTTTCTCTTATCTCTATGAATTAAATGTGGCGTGAGACTCAAAGCACTTTAACTCAATTAGCCTCTAATTGAGCCTAATATAATGGAAATCTGAAAATTTTGAGATAAGCCCTATAAACTGGAAAGGAGGGAGTATAAGAGACAGACAATTCATGGATTGCCAAGGAACTGGAGAAGAGGAAGTCAAATCGCTTGGACTGTTTTCAGATTATATGTGTGATCAAAGATGCTATGACTTTTTTTGAGCCGGGCTGCATCAAACACATACCCAGGGAATGCAATCAACTGGGACACAAGCTAGCCGCTACAGCACGGTAACAAGAAACAAGATGATTTTGTTTTGAGTGCGATCATCCCCGAGCAGTTAATTAAGAGCCCTTATGCTATCTGAATGTAACACCTATGTGTAACTATTTGGGTAGTCATTCTACAAAACTAGAATAAAATGTCTGTTTATTTATTCAGTTGTACATCAACAGTCACTTATTATTAATAATTTCCCATTTTATGCATCACATCCTTAAATGTTTTCTTCTAGGTTTCATTGCCATGATATGCTGGTCTCGAAAGGGGCCCAAAAACTTAAGTCGTATTAATTTCCGTTTCACGCAATTCTTTCGTGATGCAATGGTTTTGGAGAACTCCCTGTTTTTATTTGCCAATCAAGTAATGGTACTCCCTCCGTCACAGTTTAGAAGGCACAGTTAAATTTACGTGTATTTCCACAATAGACAAGGTTTAGAACGCATTGCATTTACTCCTAGTAGCTAATTAGTACTCCGATGTACTACTCCTATATGCATGCGTAGTGTGAATGCTATTTTTCAGCTCATCTCACAGCCAATCGATAACCACCTTGGTCCTAAAGAATTTCCAAACACGCCTTCTAAATCCTGACGGAGGAAGTAGGTATGACTAAAAATAGCGTAACATGCATAATACGTTCTTCAAAGCTTGGTTATTTCGGATCATTCGGGATTAGCATGTTTGCAAAAGCTATTGTCGTTCCACCCCTCACTCATTTATGACATCCCCAATTCATTTGACGTGAGTTCCCTCCAACGACACACAATATTTCCCTGCACCTTGTTTTCGGCAAGACATGGGAAGCTAAACATGCAAGTAGAATGGTACGGTCACACCATTATGCAGTCCAGTCACATGCTAAAAATGGCATGATAACTGATTCCTGAATGATAAATCACATTCTCATGATATATTTGTTTCATAAGAAGATTAGAGATGCATACAAGTCCTATATATACTGCCCTTGGATGTTAGAGTGTAATATGATGAGTTCAGATTTTTTTTCCCTCTTTAGCTTCAGAACATCTAAAATATTGGAGGAAAACAAAAACATAAATGTGAACGGGATCAAAGGGAAATTAGCTCTTGGGGGAACAGCCGTATGTGCGATAGCGAAAACGTCTTACCTCTTCTGGAGGAGACGGGTGCGTGTTATATAGGTAGGGGTGCACATCCCTGAACCAGTGCATACAATCTTGAGATTACAATCGTGTAGGGGAAGAAAGAGATAAGTTGGTTGAGAGGGATAAGAGAGAATCCTACCAACCTTATCTATCTCTATCTCTATCATACAAAATCGGTTTGAAGTACAATATATGTTATGCTAACTCTGCCGCACCACACATCATGTGTTTGACAACCTCCCTTAATCACAACTTCATCAAGTTGAGATTATGCTTGAAGTCTTCAAAGCTTCGTATGGGCAAAGCCTTTGTGAACCGATCAGCAATTTGATCTCGAGAGTGTACAAAGCGAATGTCAAGCTGCTTCCTGGCAACTATCTCTCTGACAAAGTGAAAATCAATTTCTATATGCTTTGTTGTAGCATGAAAGACTGGATTTGCAGAAAGATAGGTAGCACCAAGGTTGTCACACCACAGACATGGGACTTGAGTACTTTTCACACCAAGTTCCTTTAACATGGATTGAATCCATAAGACCTCAGCTGTGGCATTTGCTAAATCTTTGTATTCTGCTTCTGTACTAGACCTGGAAACAGTAGCTTGCTTTCGTGCACACCATGATATCAAGTTAGGTCCAAAGAATACTCCAAAACCACTTGTTGAGCGCCTATCATCCACACATCCTACCCAATCAGAGTCAGAGAATGCATTGACTGGAGTGGATGGTGATTTGCTGAAATTTAGACCAATACTCAAAGCGTTTTTAACATATCTGACTATACGTTTTGTAACAGGCAAATGAACAGTAGTGGGTGCATGGAGAAACTGGCATACTTTGTTTACAACAAATGAAATGCCTGGTCTTGTAAGAGTCAGATATTCAAGTGCACCTACCAAGCTTCCGTATTTTGTGCCATCCTCTTGGTTCAAGAGTGTGCCCTCTGTAAGAGATAGTTTTTCCGAACTAGATAATGGAGTAGGTGAGGGTTTACAACCTTGCTGACCAGCCTTTTTTACCAGATCGGCAGCATATTTTTCTTGGGAGAGATGAAGTCCATCCTTATGTTCCTTCACTTCAATTCCAAGAAATTAATGCAAGTCTCCAAGATCCTTTAGAGAAAAATCTGCACTCCAGTCCTTTAAGAGCCCTGTGATTGCTTCATTTGATGAGCTTGTCACACTGATCTCGTCAACCTATATGAGAACAAATATGTATGTGTTGGACTTCTTGTAGATAAACAACGAGGTGTAAGATTTAGAGGGAACAAAACCAAGTTCTTGCATTTTGTGACAAAGACGAGAGTACCATGCCCGTGGAGCTTGCTTTTGCCCATACAGTGCTTGTCAAGTTTGCATACATAAGAGGGAGCAGATTTACTTTCAAACCTAGGAGGTTGTTTCATGTACACTTCCTCCTCAAGAACACCATGAAGAAACGCGTTATATACATCTAGTTTTCGAAGACTCGAGCCGCTGGAAACAACAATAGACAAGACATGACGAATGGTGGCAGCTTTGACAACTGGACTAAAAGTGTCTTCTTAATCTATGCCATATCGTTGTTTGAAACCTTTTGCAACAAGCCTAGCCTTATAATGGTCAATGGTTCCATCAGGTCGTCGTTTGATCCGGCACACCCACCTGCAATCAATAATATTTTTACCTTGCTGTGGAGGAACCAAATGCCATGTTTTATTTTTCTATAGTGCCATGTACTCCACGTTCATGGATTTCTTCCACTTTTCATCACGAAGTGCTTCTTCAAAGGTGTGGGGTTCACCTGTAGAGCAGATCATACCATATTTGGTTATGTGCTTATAGTTAACAGGTTGTATTACCCCTTGTTGAAGTCGTGTACGTCGTGTCACATGCACAGAAGATCCTGGATGTCCAGAAACTCCTGTTGCAGTGGATCCCGAGGCGAAATCAGAATCAGCAGCCAAATCTTCGTTAGCGCCCGAATCCACCTCAGCTGGATCTTCTGTGGGCAAAGACAGAGAGCCAGATGTTGTAGGCACCGTAGAAGATCCCGCCGGCTCATCATTGCTCCATGATGGCGGATCAGGCTCCCGTGCGCGTCGGATGAGTGGGGGCGCAGAGATCAGCGCCGGATCCCACGCCTGCGCCTGCCCCCATGCCTGATGGGCGAGGCGCGCCGCGCCGCTTGTAGACCATGGGTTGGTCCCGAACGTATGCGCCCAGATGAACAACGATAGGTTGCCGTGCAGCAGCCGACGATAGGCGCGTCGTTGGGGACTTGCCGAGCCCAGCCGCTATCGCCCGCGTTGATTGGCACGGTGATGGAGACGAGCCGGTTCCAGCCATTGACGCCCACGTGGCATCTGCAGCATCCGTGCGGGTTTCTGGCGCGTCATCCTGCGGTGCAGATCCCTGGGCGGATCGCCTGTCCTGATGCTGGACGGATCCCGAGGAGGATATGCCTCCTGTTTCGGGACACATGGAATATTGCCCAATTTGTCCCGAATGTTCATTGTTCTCCCGTGCATCATCTCCTGTATGGTCATCACAAATCTCATATATGCGATTAGTGGGGTTAGTCAACAATTGATCATCAAGATTATTTCCCCATTGGTTGATACTAGTGAGATGAGACGGTAAAAGAAGAATCGCTTTGCGAAGAAGAGCACCGGCATTAGGGTGGAGATCATCAAAGGGAAATTTAGTCTCATCGAACACCATATCATGAGAGATGTAAACACGGCCTGTGGAGACATCTAGGCATTTATACCCTTATGTTGAGAACTATACCTTAGAAAAACACATTGTTTTGAGCGAAACATGAGTTTACGAGTGTTGTAGGGACGGAGATTGGGCCAACATGCACACCCCAAAACACGAAGTGATGTATAGTCGGGTTTAGTGTGAAGAAGTCTTTCTACGGAGTTTCATTGTTTATGACACAACTAGGAAGCATGTTGATAATATAAACGGCGGTAAGAAATGCCTCATCCCAAAATTTGAGGGGTATGGAAGCTCCAGCTAGAAGGGCTAGCCCAACTTCGACAATATGTCGGTGTTTGCATTCAACAGATCCATTTTGTTGATGAGCGTGAGGGCATGAGACATGATGGGAGATGTCGAGGGTTTGGAAAAAGGATTTTAATTTTTCATACTCCCCTCCCCAATCAGATTGGACTGTAATGATTTTGCAATCAAATTTGCGTTCAACAAGTGCTTGAAAGTTTTGAAAAACTTGAAACACATCGGATCTTTTCTTAAGAAGATAGATCCAGGAAAATTTACTAAAGTCATCAATAAAACTCACATAATATGTGTGTCTACCAACAGAACTAGGGGCAGGACCCCACACATCAGAAAAGATTAATTGAAGTGGATTGGTAGAAACACTAGTGGAAATAGGATAAGGCAATTGATGACTCTTACCACGTTGACATGAATCACAAATATTTTTAACATCACACTCACCAACATACGGGAGCTTATTTTTCCTAAGCAATCTTTCAACTAGGGAAAAAGAGGCATGTCCTAATCTATCGTGCCACCGTGTTGATGAAAGTTTGACAACACCATAGGCTTGTTTATTGAATCTTCTATGCTCCGGAATCAATGGATAGAGGCCTTGAACGTATCTACCTCGAAAGAGAATTTTCTTTGTTGCCTGGTCCTTGATCAAAAAGAAAAAGGGATGAAACTCAAGGAAGACAAGATTATCAAGGGTAATTCTATGGACGAAAAGTAGATTCTTGTCGGCACTAGGGACATGAAGAATTTTCTTAAGATGAATTTTACGACGAGGGGTACTAAAATTTGAATGACCAGTGTGACGGATTTGCATACCTTCCCCACTAGCAGTATAGATCTGATCTTTGCCATGGTACTTTTCCTTCATAGTCACTTATTCAAGTTCATTAGTGATGTGGTTTGTGGCACGGCAATCAACATACCAATTTGTGTCAATGCCGTAGGAGCCATCTACAGCGGCAACAACCTTGTCCGCGTCCTGGTCAGAGGCTTCATCTTCATCATAGCGGTACCAATAGTCCTTCGCTGTATGCCCCGGCTTACCACAGATTTTGCAGCATGGGGAATCCGAGCGAGATCTGCTGGAGCCGCCGCCGTGACGATTCTTGTTGTTGCCGTTATGAGGATTGGAGGAGTTGCCGCCGTTGCCGCTGCTTCCTGACCTCCCCCTAGTGCGAGAAGATCCACGCCCACGAGAGAAGCCGTCGCGCACACAAGAGACGGCGTTGGCACATGACTTGAACCCACCGCATGAGCCGTGAAACTGAGCCACACGCTGGTCGAAGTTGTTGAGCATGGCATAGAGTTCATCGATGGTGACGGGTGTGACGCGGGCGTCGAGGGCCCAGACCAGGGGCTGATAGTCCATGTCCAGCCCATGGAGGATGTACGAGATGAGATCGTCGTCCTGGATGGGTTTGGCAGCCACGGCGAGGTCATCAGTGAGGCCACACATCGTGGCGAAGTAGGAGGCGACCGATTGGCCGCCCGTCTGCGCATTGATCAGCGCAGTTCGGATGTTATTCACCTGACTGAGTGACTGAGACGAGAACATGCCCGCCAGTGCCACCCTGAGCGCGCGCGCGCCGTGGTGATCGTGATCACCATGACGAGCACCTCCTTGGAGAGGTTGTTGAGCAGGTAGCCAAGCACCTGCTGGTCCTCTCTGACACAGATGGGTTGGAGGGGGTTGGGCTCGAAGGTTTCCTTGTCGTCCTTGTCCTTGGTGACAAGGCGGCAGGCCGGCTCCGGTGAAGATCCGTCGACGTAGCCGAAGACGCCGGAGCCCCTCAGTTGTGGCGTGATCTATGTCCGCCATGGCACGTAGTTCGTGCGGGAGAGTTTCTCTGTAACCTGGCCATTGAGGATTGGTTGAACGGCACCGGAGGAAGACATAGCTAGGCACTAGATGGGATGGGAGAGCTAGATGTTTTGGAGGAGATTGGCTTTGATTACCATGTGCGATGGCGAAAACGTCTTACCTCTTCTGGAGGAAACGGGTGCGTGTTATATAGGCAGGGGTGCACATCCCTGAACCAGCGCATATAATCTTGAGATTACAATCGTGTAGAGGAAGAAAGAGATAAGTTGGTTGAGAGGGATAAGAGAGAATCCTACCAACCTAATCTATCTCTATCTCTATCATACAAAATCAGTTTGAAGTACAAGATATGTTATGCTAACTCTGCCGCACCATACATCATGTGTTTGACACCGTATACAATCAGTACAATCAGTACGCAAGCTACTTAGCTAGGATGAATTTTATGGTCATGTATCATGTTTGAATGAAGGTTGCACTGACACAACTAGTCCTCAACATCATCGAATCTGCCACGTTCTCCTCCACATGAGTTTGCATCCATGTCCCTCATCAGAGCTTGTCTTGTCACTGTTTTCATAATTGCATGGCGTGGGAGAAGGAGATAGAGAGTTGTACATGGCGAGAGAAAGGGTACTTCCACTCGAGGTTAAAAGTAGTTATGTTTAAACCTTCGATTTTCACTTTGTGGGGACTCTGATGTTTGACAGTTGCAGTTATGGTAGAATAGATATGCTTGAATTGCAATGCCCGACGCCCAGCTCATGCCCTGGACGAGCATCAGCTGTGACTTTGTTGGCAGCTTGACCAGTTTAATCATCTACTCGCCCAAATCAGGACTGCGCCGTCGAACAAGAGTTCACTCCACCGCAACCGTCGTGGCCGTAACTGTTGCCCCTGTGTCAGCGACAAGGAGCCAGTGAGTGTGATATGAATGTGGATATCCGACTTAAGTTCATCTAAAATATTGGAGGAAAACAAATACATGTATGCCCCATTGGCCAGTCCCTCCACGATTCTCAATATTAAGTTCTACAGAGTCAACCTGGAAATATATTTTTTTAGCATTTTTATGGTAGCTTCTACTGCTAGGGAAAGGGAGCAGTATAGATCTAATCTCACCGTTAATTTTTTAGGGTAGTTTATACCTTAACTTTCACATTAAAACTCTTCGTTTGTATCTGTCATTGCTGTCGAGAGGAAACGCCGCCGCCGGGCAATCTCACCTCCGTCCGTTGCCCCAATCAGCCCAGCTCGACCTCACCCCGACGCGATGTCCCCCATATTGCATGCCCAACCGGTCGTCCAACTTCCCTCGGCAGCTCTTGCTGCTGCCTCCCTGTCGCTGCGTTAGCTTGCTCCATCCATCTAGCTTACGCCATGCTCCTCTTGTAGACCTTCAGACATGACCTTGCGGTGCGCTTCGAACGTCCGGTGCCTTGATATGGCTTACAAGTTCAGTTATCCATGCTTGGCTGTATGTAGTATGATTGCATCTTAGAAACTGAGTGATGTTAAAACTTTGTTCAGATGCTAGTTGTTGGTGCTAGGAAACAATCGAGCCATCGCTGAAACAGCCAACAGCTTTAACTAATATATCATAAACGAAACATGCAATTAGGATGGTCACATGACTCAAAAGACATGATAAACAGTTCTTGTGTGGCTTGCACAAGACATATCCCATGCTCACATTTTATTTATCTATTTCCTAGTAAGAGCTAACGAAGAAAAGACATGCATAGAAATCCTATATATACCCCACTCTCTTAGGATGTCAAAGTGAATGCGATATGTTTCTAGATTTTCTTCTCTCTTTATCCAGCTGCAGTCATTTAAAATATTGGAGGAAAACCAATATACATGTAACTTCCCCTGCCTAATCCATCTCCCAATGTTTGTGTTTCGTGGTACGAGTCCATCAGCCCCCCTACTACCTTTGTCGAGCCAGAGCTCATGTCTATCCCACCATACAACCTTGCAATGATGCTGGAGTCAGAGGTGACGGTCATGGCCATCCCCACGTCGGGTGTTGACGAGGGAAGCACAAAGGCTGGCCATGCGAATGATAGGTTTTCGGGTAGCGTCAGTGGAAGCATAGCGCTCTGTTGACATGTCGATGGTGGCCAGCAACGCCAAGGCGGTTTGCTTTGATCCCTCCAAGGGGTTGCCCAAGCTCCGTGTTGCTAGCTGTTCATGCAGTCGGCGTGTGCGAGACGTCGACCATCCTCACGACGGACTCCACTTGCAAGATGGTGTGAGAAAAGTCTGTTTCGCTCCGTTTCAGTGTTCATTTAATTGGCTTATAATTAATTAAATTAACCTGTGAGCTTAGTATTGTTCAGCCAGAACCTTAATTACCAAGACACTCAGTAGTTTCGAGTTGTAACGTGCAGGTTCAGGTTGCAAGTGAGTTTGGAAGTCAAATGCCTCGACGTATATTGTGTGAGATGGCACACACAATGTGTGGATCGTGGCGTGTTTAGCGTGAGTAGTACTTTGTTATGTGTGTTGCTTCTTCCTGATTGTCCAGCCCCCCTGTGTGTCCAGATTCCAGCACTGCGATCTAAGGCCTGAACGCACATCACATCATGGCCTAATCTCAGCTTTCCTATCTTGTTACACCTCGTGTCACTTTTTTTCTTCTTTTATCCTTTGAAAAAGGGTCACGTTAGTTCCTGAAGCTCTCTCATTTCATCCATGGATTGTCGATCTTGCTGACCTCAAAAACGTATTATAATAAATCAACGATCGTTGTCGATGTCTCGTATAGTCAAATCGGTCGCTGTATTCAGAAAAGTTGAAGCCACGTTCACGCTGAGTACATCGTGGTGTATCAACAATACTGTCACTGACCATACATTAGTTTGGAGACTGCACTTGTTCGACTCCATTTCATGACAGACCAAGAATAAAAGGTCCCTTCTCACACGCAATCCTGGTTCATAGTGATGGTTCGTCGGCAATGCCGGTTTCTGGGCAGATGGCTGCGGTGTGCCAAATAAACCTTTTGTGGGAGGAATTAATAGAGCCTCAACTTGTTGAGAAACTTTGATGTCGTCTGCAGTTTGGAACCCTGCGGAAGGATCTTGTGAGAGTAGACCTACCCGATGGCTGCTGCTCTGCTCAGGGAATGACATGTGATTGCTTCTGCAGCTTTACTATACTGCAGTAGCTGTAGCCAGAGTTTTGGATTTCGTTTTATGATTTTTACGGGTCCAGGGACAAACGGGTGAAATTCGGTTTTTCAGAAATAGGGTTAGATGTAACTCGGTTGAGTTTTTGTATTACATGAAATTTATATGTGGGCTGTGTTGGACTATGGGCTGCGCTGAGAATTTCAAAAAGTCCCAAAATTTTGGACCGGTTTGCATTGTTACCGGGCCTGGACGGGATGAGTGAAATTCAGACGAAATTCATTTTTTCAGACGAAATCCAAAACTCTGTTGTAGCTATCGATGGAGAATAGTTTGGGCCTGCAGTGTAGAGTGACTTCTTGTTGTGATTCGAGTCGAGCATCACTGAATCACATCCCACGCCAAGACGATCTGCTCCGAATTTGGTTTCCTGCCGCTCCTTTGGGTTGGTGTGTACAAGAGGGGTCAGCAGCACTTCAGTCATCATGTTCGCTGTACCCATTAGGTGTTGTAGATACTAGGCTAGAGGTGGTACTGCTTCAGCATGCAACTCATGTCAACGGCCATCACTATGACCAAGCCTACTATCAAACATGATGTCATCTATCCATCTCGTCAACATTTGTGAATATGGTTTCTAATCCCGAGACCAAGAAATTTAAGCATTTCACAAAGGCGCGACAAGCAGCCAGGAAGGACATTTTGATCGTGTTGCACGCTAGGTCTGAAATCGGTGGGGGTCCTTCTCGATCGTTTCTAGAACAACAAGGATGTCCTGGCAAATATAATGGCATGTTGTGTGACCCTACACAACATCATATCATCATCGACGATGAGAGAGATATTCCAAGCCCCATGGACCATGAAAACTGACGATGGCACCATGGACACCGAAGGGGCGGGTCGGAGTCATGGGGAACCGGGCACACCGAAGCCGCCGAGCAGGCTGGATGATGCCGGGGCGCCGCCGCCCACGCCAAGACTGGTGGTGGCCGCCGAATCAGATCGCCAGATCGGGCCGCATGCACCACCACGGGAGCCGCTCTCGTTGCATGCGTCGCCAGATCGCGGCAATTCCACATCGAGGGTTGCGTCGGTGCTGCCAATCTCGGGAGATCTCGTGCTGCTGCCGGCACTTTCAAATGGTGAGGACGGCCCGCTCCGTTGGCAGATCAGTGTCTATAACGGGGAAGATGGAGATCAATTCAATGGGATTCTCAACCTCGACCCAAGATCAAAATGGATGACGGTCGAGGATTTGGAGGATGACATTCTTGCCGGGCGAAACTTGCAGGCAAAGGAGAGGGTGATCGAAGGTTCATTTTTCATTATTGATATTTTCAAAGTTTGGATCGGATATCCTATTTTGCAGGCACAACCGAAGACGCGGGATTTGATCGAGTGCGTCGACTTAACATCGAGTCCAAAGATTAATCATCGAGTAGGGGGCAGGTCTTGGGTCCTCGCCGAGGACGATGACGAAGATGAACCGATGCACGAGGACTTGCTGGAATCGCCGTCTACTTCGTCTCGCATCACTTTGTCGGCGGAGTTGGACAGCGGCAAACATACGCGTGCTGTCCGATGGGATCACTGGGGCGCCCCACTGCGGTCGACGACTTTGCGGATCAAGTCGTGGAAGGGCCCTATCCGCAAGGTAAATTTGCTTCAACTTACTCTGTCAGATTTCATATTGCCGGATACATGGACGACAGTCGTATCACGGAAGGAAAAGAAATCTCGCATGGCGGCGCGATTGTCACCGCCGGCGGCCGCCAGGGGGATTCCGATCCGCGCGGTTCGCTCGGCGCGTTTGAATAAGCTGTTAGGCCAAGACGGGCCGGAAACAGCGACGACGACTATGGGCTCCACGGATGCTGGGTATGTGGCCCAGCAGGTGGCCCAAGTCGGTAGTCTCGGCTTTGATTGGCCTGATTCTGGACGTGCGTTCGAGGAGACACCTAAGCCATGTACGAGTTCTGATCGAGGAGAAGATATCGGACATGATCTCGTGATCACGTCGGTCACTATGGCTCAGAAACGCAGTCATCGACCATCTCCTGGTTTCCCGTCGCGTCCAGGGAGAGCGGCCCGGATTCTAGCGGCATCTTCGCTGCCACCGGCGGCATACATGGCTGGACGGGGCGACGGCGCTCAGCCACAAAATCCTCCTCCACCGCTGGCCGAGAACCGGCACGGCAAGCAACCTTCTGTCCATGCGCACGGCAGCGGTGGTGCGAACCAGCAGGGGCACCCTGATGCTGTTCCCACTCGCATCGGCGAGGGTAGCCCGTGGGCGTTGGTGCCCGTCGTGCTGACGGTCCGGGCTGTGGTGGCCTTGCCGGTGGGCGCGGCGGAGCCGGGACTGGTGCGGCGGAGCGGACGGCGGCTATCGGGGCTACCGTCCAAACTGGGACCAATGGAACGACGGCGGAGCGAGTGGCGGCCGCGGGCATTGGAACAAAGGAGAGGGTCGCGGGTTCGGTGTTAATCGGTGGCATCAGAACTGCTACCCTCCGGATGGTGACTTCGTCAAGGGGGCCTCGGGTCCTCACTATCGTCAGAGAGGAGGCCACGGAGGGGGTGGACGTGGTTTCGGTCGCAACCTTCCTCCACGGCGACCGCGAATTCCGAAGGTTGTCCCTAAGTTGTCGGAGGTCACGCCGGCGACGACTGATGAGGGGGCGGCTACCGGGGTTACCGCTAACGCATCGACTTCGACTGTCACATTGCCAGAGGCAGCGGCGGTGGCGGTCAAGGCATTGGCGGCCATGGCAATCCCACCCAAGGTTACGGCCGAAGACAGAGACACTACACGGGCTAACAAGGCGGCCCGTAAGAAAGAAAAGTTGACTTGCTATAGATGTGGGGTCCCTGATCATTTTGTGATGGATTGCACAACTGAGTTGTGTGATATTTGTCGGAAACCAGGACACGGTGAGGCAGCTTGTCCGTTACTTCTAGCACCTAAGCCGGTGCTTAACATATATGGCATATGTCAGAGCAGGCTTATGTTCTTTGAGACTCCTCACTCTACCTCGGCAATTGTGCCTCCACATCTTGAGAGTTCAAGGACGGGCTTGGTCAAGGTCACAAATGGTACACTGACGGTTGAACAGGTATCGCAGCAGCTCAGGAGACTTGTTTCTGAGTCATACCATTGGGCTCCGGTCAGATTGGATAAACAGTTGTACCGAGTGGAATTCCCTAGAAGAGAGGATCTTCAACGTCTGTTGACATTTGGGGTCAGCAAGGTCAGTGGGAGCAAATGCTTGTTAGAATTTGAGGAGTGTAAAAAACCTGAACCAATTGGTACACGCTTGGAGATGGTTTGGATCAGATTATCAGGCGTCCCAGAGATTCTTCTCAATGATTTCCTTATTGTCTGGAGCCTTGGTTCACTGTTGGGGAAGATAGAGAAAGTCGACATGCCATTCACGCACAAACATGGGATTGCCAGACTGCTAGTGAGTGTGCTTGACGTGGAGTATGTGCCTGATTACGTACCTTGGTTTTATGATGGTATGCATTATGATCTTAACGTGGAGATTGAGGAGGAAACCCAGCGGGAGACACATAGTGATGACGTTGACATGATGGATGGCGGTGATGGGAGTGGGAATCAGGGAGATTTTGTGAACCCTGATGAGCATGCTAATGGGTCCACTCATAAGGGCCAAACTCCTTCGTCGTCTAAAGCTGCAGATACGTCACATAATAATGGGACTACACCATCTTCGACACCTATGGCTTCTCTTCGTTTTTGGTTTGTTTCAGGCCGTGTCTGCGCCGAGCCGCCTATGGGGGTACCGGGTGGAGATTGAGGATTTTGATGCCATTCCGATATCTGATTCTTGCATTGTACATGATCAGCTGAATGAGGATGCTGGGTCGCGCGTACAGCTAGCTTGGCAGCAGCGGCCTTTGGATGGGGGAGTGAGGGAGGATGGTTGCGGGCAGGAGGCCCGACGACTTGCCTCTCCCTCACTTCACCCTTCTTATACTGGAGGGGCGATTGAGGGAGGCCATGGGCAGGAGGCTCATGCACGGTCACCTCGTTCGCTAACTCCTTCTCAGGCGGCGCTTCTGAGCCGTCAGGACGGGATGCTGGGTCCGGTCAGTAGCGGGCAGGCGGGCCGCCGACCTGGACAGCCTCTATCTCGGTCATCGTCTCCAGCACGAGTGGGATCTCAGGGCAACGGGTAGGAGGCTTTTGTGCCTTTACCTTGCTCTTCGCCTTGCGCTCGCACGATGGTGGAGGGGCAGCAGCTGCAGACCGGGGAATCAGTAGCTTGGGCTGCGGCTGATTCTCCGGTAGAGGAACCTTCACCGGGTTCTTGTCCGGTCACTATCGGGATTGAGGCAGGAGGCCAAAATCCTACAGTGATATCCATGGAGGATGTGATCTCATATGGAGGGATACCGGATCCTACATCCGACATTCGATGCTTTAGCCACCGCATCCAGGGGCAGCCGGATACTGATGACATGCAGTTAGGGCGAGCTATGAGGGCCGCCAAGCTTCGAGATGTCGAGGCAACTACATGTATGTCTGTTTAATTCTAGCTATTCAATCCTCCATTTTTCTGATACAGAAATTCTACAAAATGCTAGCGACCTAGGAATTTCTCTTGGTGGTAGAGGTAAACAAATAGCTAAATCAATTAATGACATTGTAGACTTAGAAGCGGACAGAGCCATAGAGATCGTTCAGAATCTAGCAACGATAAAACCGATGAATGAGACAGATATCAATAATTTAGGAGGCACAACCTTACTAAGTTTATGTGAGGATTTACTACACATAGAGGGGGTTGAGGAGGATGAGGGAGACATGGGATCAGAGGGGTATATGGCCTCTTCGATTGCCGATTGTCGTCCTCAAGAAACATCCCCCCAGAGCAATACAGAAATGATACAAGATAAACCTAAGAGACCTTGGAAAAGGAAGATTTATCCTGCATCAGCGGTACGGAGAAGTGCGAGAGTGAAACAAAAGAAAAAAAAATCATGATGAAATATGAAAGGAATCTTTTGGAATAGCAGAGGTCTAGCAGACTTGTCTAAAAGGAGATTTCTTAGAGATGCATCATTAGAGCATAAGCTCGACTTTATGGCGTTACAAGAGACGGGTAGAGATAACTTCACTTCACAATTTCTCAACACTATATCAGGAGGAGTTGATTTTGATTGGCACTGTTTGCCACCAAGGGGTAGATCTGGGGGAATCTTACTTGGGGTTAAGTGTGAAACATTAGAGGTGTTGAGTGTGGTATATGGTGAGTTTTCCGTCAAATTTCGTGCGAGGTCGAAAGTTGATGGCTTCAGGTGGGCTCTGGTGGCCGTATATGGGGCAGCGCAACCTGAGCTGAAATCTGAGTTTCTCGCTGATTTAGTGAGAATTTGTGGAGATGAAAGACTTCCCATAATGGTTGGGGGAGACTTTAATATCATTAGAAGACAAGACGAAAAAAATAATGACAACTTCGATGGAAGATGGTCACTTATGTTTAACATGGTTATCGAGAGTCTCGATTTGAGGGAGATTGACCTCACTGGCAGACAATTCACATGGGCAACCTCACTACCGGTGCCAACATATGACAAGTTGGACCGGGTACTAACCAGCGTAGAATGGGAACAGAAGTACCCGCTGGTTTCAGTACATGCCTTACAAAGAGCCATCTCAGATCACACACCACTCATGGTTGACTCTGGGGAAGCGAGTCATGTGGGTAATAGAAATATCTTTTCTTTTGAATTAAGTTGGTTCGAGAGAGAAGGATTCATGGATCTCATAGCTACCGAATGGGCTAGGGAATCTGGTGGATCTTCCAACATGGAAAGATGGCAAAACAAAATCCGACACTTGCGCCAGTTCTTGAGAGGCTGGGCCAAGAATCAAAGCGGAATTTACAAAGTGGAAAAAGAGAGACTTATCCGACTGATTGATGAGTTAGATGTGAAAGCTGAGTCTAATCTTCTCAATATGTCAGATCGGAATAATAAGATTGAGGCTGAGAAGAAATTGCAAACTCTTCTGAGAGAGGAAGAGATGAAATGGGCACTTAGAGCTAAGGTGACGAAGGTGGTTCAGGGGGATGACAACACACAATTCTTTCATATGATTGCAAATGGCAAACATCGGAAGAAGAAAATAATTCAACTTGAGCAAGATGAGGGTACAATTGTTGGACATGAGAACCTAAAATTGTACATTTCTGAGTATTATAAGAAATTATTTGGTGCACCCGAAGAGAATTTTGTCTCTTTGGATGAGAGCACAACACATGACATACCTCAGCTCAATTCCAATGAGAGATGTTTGACGCAATAGCACAAATGAAACAGAATAAGGCACCGGGGCCGGATGGGTTTCCGGCGGAATTCTACAAAAAATGCTGGCATATTATTAAGGGTGATCTTTTGCCTATGTTCCATGATTTATTTAACGGTCAGTTACAGCTCTTTCACCTTAATTTTGGAACAATAACGTTGTTGCCAAAGAAGGTGGACACTGTTCACATTGAGCAGTTCAGACCGATTTGTTTGCTCAATGTCAGCTTCAAATTTTTTACAAAGGTTGGCATGAATAGATTGACGCAGATAGCTCATTCGGTAGTCCAACCGACACAGGCAGCGTTCATGCCTGGGAGACACATCTTAGAGGGTGTTGTTGTCTTGCATGAAATGTTGCACGAAATTCATCCAAAGAAACTTGATGGGGTTATCTTTAAAGTGGATTTCGAGAAAGCGTATGATAAAGTCAAATGGCCATTTCTTCAGCAGGACTTACGTATGAAGGGGTTCAACGAATCCTCGAGGGATCAGGTGGATGCTTTCATTCAGAAAGGTAGTGTGGGGATTAAAGTTAATGATGACATATGTCATTTCTTTCAAACACACAAGGGATTGAGACAGGGTGACTCCATGTCTCCGGTGCTGTTCAACATAGTAGCAGATATGTTGGCAATACTGATTGCTAGGGCTAAAGAAAAGGGCCAAGTAGGAGGACTTGTTCCACACCTAGTAGAGGGGGGAGTGTCCATACTACAATATGCAGATGATACGATCATCTTCATGGAACATGATATGGCAAAAGCAAGGAATATGAAACTTGTTCTTTGCTTATTTGAACAGTTATCTGGGCTAAAAATTAATTTTAACAATAGCGAACTGTTCTGCTTTGGGAAGGCAAAGGAGGAGCAAGATGCTTATAGGCAGCTATTTGGATGTGAAATGGGATCACTACCGTTTAGCTACCTTGGGATTCCTATTCATCATAGACGATTGACGAATAAGGAATGGAAATGTATCGAGGATAGATTTGAAAAAAGATTAAGTTGCTGGAACGGCATGCTTATGTCTTATGGAGGGAGGCTAGTGTTAATAAATTCGGTTTTAACAAGCCTGCCGATGTTCCTCTTGTCTTTCTTTGAAGTACCGGTAGGGGTACGAAAAAGATTAGACTTTTACCGATCTTGTTTCTTCTGGCAAAGTGATGAGGCTAAGAAGAAATACAAATTGTCATGGTGCGATATTATATGCAGACCCAAAGACCAAGGGGGTCTTGGCATTGAAAATCTAGAAGTGAAGAACAGATGCTTGCTTAGCAAATGGCTATACAGGGTATCTACGGAGACCGAAGGGATGTGGGTGCAAATATTGAGGAATAAATACGCACAATCTAAAACTTTGGCCCAAGTTACAGCCAGACAAAATGACTCACCTTTCTGGAAGGGGTTAATGAAGATGAAGGTAACTTTCTTTCAGAGGGTGAAATTTGTAGTTGGTGATGGTTCCACTACAAGATTTTGGGAAGACACATGGCTTGGGGATACTCCATTAGCACTTCAATATCCTTCAGTAATAATATTGCACAACGTAAGGAGGATTATGTGGCCACAATACTACAATCGGTACCTCTCAATATGCAATTCAGGCGAGCTTTAGTGGGAGCACGCTGGAATTCATGGTTACACCTCGTCAAGCGACTGATGCATGTTCAACTTTCTGACCAACCAGATAGTGTTCGTTGGAATTTAACTACGAATGGTATCTTTACAGTAATGTCCATGTACACGGATATGATAAACATTGGACTGCTCTCGAGATCATTACATATTTGGAGAATCAAAGTGCCGCTTAGAATTAAATTTTTCAAGTGGTTTATACACAAGGGTGTGGTATTAACCAAAAATAATTTGACAAAACGAAGATGGGTAGGCAGGCCTAATTGTTGCTATTGTGATCAAAATGAAACAATAAGACACCTCTTTCTCGATTGTCCTCTTGCAAAACTATTATGGCGAACTATTCACATAGCCTTTAATGTTAATCCACCAACATGCATTAGTTCGTTATTTGGAACGTGGCTCGATGGAGTAGACGTTACTATAGCGAATCTTATCCGGATTGGCATATGTGCTTTATTTTGGGCTATTTGGAATACCAGGAATGATATGATTTTTAATGGCAAGAATCTAAATAAGTTTTTGCAGGTTATCTTCAGAGCAACGTCCTGGATCCGTACGTGGTCGTTACTCAGCCATGCGGACTCCAGGGAGCTTATGGCTATTGGGTGCAACCGGTGGGAGATGGTCGCACGGGTTATCTTCAACCGGTTTGGATGGCGTGCTAATAATAGGCTAGGTGTATAGGCATCGTAGTCTACTTTTAGTTATGCCGGATGTGGCACTTTATTTACCTTTTCTTCATACTTTTGTTCAGCGCATGCTTTGTGGATCTAAGACCTCGTTTTGAACTTGTTTAATAAGATGGCTCCATGCATCGATTGATGCAGAGGCCAGGGGATCTGTTCCTCCTTTAAAAAAAATGGACCATGAAAACGCTGGCTGTACTATCAGGCCCAGCAGGCACACAAACCGCATTCAAGCATTTCTTGAGGTGTACAAGAAAATGGAATACGGGGCCTCCCATGATCAGCCATCTTAGGATCTTATTGAGCATCATTCACAGCTAGCTAGGAGATAGCGTGTTTATGTTTCTTTCAATTTCTTTTATTTTTACTTCGAAATTTCATTTCACTGGATTTTTAGTGGCATTTCAATGATTTGTTAACTTAGATTATTTTTTGTGCTTGGATTAATGGTTTAATAATATTATCTGAATTATTCAATTGTTTTATCTAAATGGAAGTATAGACCAGAAACAAGAAACATAAAAAAAATATAGAACCCGCATTACTGCGGTTCTGTGTTTGCGTGCAGGCTCAACAAAATTATGGAGCATGCTCCATACACATTATGGAGGCTACGAATATGGCGACTTTGCTAGAATTACTAGTGATGTGACCCCCACATGTCACCGATCATTTCTTTTGGGCATGCAAATGACAACCATTTTCTTTGTAGTGTATTTCGGTAGCATTGTCAGGCCTACAACCGCACACGATGACACAAGAAACCCAGCGGCAGGGCAGACCCAGCACGACACCACCATCACCGCAACACATTGTAAGGAAATCGGTCTATTGCAATGACAAAAGGCTGTTGCAATATATCAAAAATCCAGGATGTCGGCTCTATGGCCATGCACGACGGTGTAGGACAGATAGTGGCACAGAGCCAGAAGAACAACCATGGGGTAACACTAGTAGAAAATAGGGCTTTGGTCACGGCCTGAAATCCCATTAATCCCGGTTCACTCACGAACCGGGACCAATGGGGGCATTGGTCCCGGTTCGTGAGGCCAGGGCGCCAGCCGGGCCTCGTGGGCCATTGGTCCCGGTTCGTGTCTGGCCCAGACACGAACCGGGACCAATGGGCCTCGCTCCTGGCCCACAACCATTGGTCCCGGTTTGTGGCTGGAACCGGGACCAAATGATGTCCTTTAGTCCTGGTTCCAGCCACAAACCGGGACCAATGGTCGGCCTATATATACCCCCTGCCCGCGAGCAAAGCAGTGCACTGCTCTGTTTTTTTGGCCGGCCATTGGGAGAGCTTTGTGGTGCTCTAGCTCACCTCCTGTGCACATGAGGTGTTCGATGAAATGCCCGAGCCACACTTAAGCTTTCTCCTCTCAAAGCTCCTTGTTCAAGCTCCATTTTCCTCAAGATTTGTCTAGGTTTGGCGGTCCGTCCTGTCCCGTCCCCGTCCTCACCGTCGTCGATCGCCCGCGCCCATCTCGGCGCCGGCACCACCGTGGTTTGCCTCTTCTTCTTATCTTCTTTCTAAAAGAAAAAAGTTCTTACTTGTATGATTTAGATAGATACTTGTGTAATTTTCTTACTTTTATTATTGTTTGTTATTATATAGTGCGATGGTTTTGGTATCCGCCTCCGTCGGCCCTCGTCCTGTCTATGATTCGGATGTGGTATATATTATCTTTTATAACTATTTGTTTTATTTAGTGTTTATGACAATTATGCCGACCAACGTGACATAGATTTTTTAATCTAGGAGGTATGTGAACCGGAAATTCCAACCGACATAGAAATTCTTGTCGAGAAGTTAAATTTGGTTGAAAAAGAAAACAATTACTTGAAAGAAAAATTACAAAGAGTTGAAGAGGAGAAGATGAAGTTGGAGTTGCATGTTGCTGATATCGTCGACGATCACAAGATCAAGATGGATGCAATGCGCTTGAAGATTAGAAAGATTAGAAAATATGCCATTCATACTGAGGCTTGGTATCATTATGCCGTTGGATCAATTGGTACCTTAGTTGCGGTTATGATCGCATTTGTTGTTGCATTTAAATTTATATAGTTTCAATGTATGTTTTAATTAGATGCTCTAGAGAGCTATATGTTGTTCAATAATGACAACTATGTATGAACGTTATGTATTTATTTTGGTCACTACTGTACTTTGGCTTTAATGTGATGATGAATTTCTATTAATTTGGTTTTTAATACACTTTATTATATAACGCACGCAGATGAACCGGCAATGGATGTACGGTGACCGACGCACCTCCGAGTATATTAAGGGCCTGCATAATTTTCTCGAAGCGGCTGAGGCAAACAAGCAGAATGGTTTTATGCATTGTCCATGTACTGTCTGTGAGAATACGAAGGCTTTCTCCAACTCTAAAACCCTTCACTTCCACCTGCTTGAGAAGGGTTTTGTGCCACACTATAATGTTTGGACCAAGCACGAAGAAAGAGGGGTTATGATGGCAGAGAATGGTTTATCTGACAAGGGATTTAGTTCGCTACTAAAAATAATGAACAAGAAGCTTCCAAAGGATAACGAATTGCCCCGCAGTACGTACGAAGCAAAGAAGGTTCTATGCCCTCTAGGATTGGAGGTGCAGAAGATACACGCATGCCCTAATGACTGCATCCTCTACCGCGGTGCATACGAGGATTTGAACGCATGCCCGGTATGCGGTGCATTGCGGTATAAGATCACAAGAGATGACCCTGGTGATGTTGAGGGCCAGCGCACCGGGAAGAGGGTTCCTGCCAAGGTGATGTGGTATGCTCCTATAATACCACGGTTGAAACGTCTGTTCAGAAACAAAAAGCATGCCGAGTTGATGCAATGGCACATAAAAGACCGTAAGAAAGACGGGAAGTTGAGAGCACCCGCTGACGGGTCGCAGTGGAGAAAGATCGAGAGAAAGTGGAGCGACTTTACAGGTGACCCGAGGAACGTATGGTTTGGTTTAAGTGCAGATGGCGTTAATCCTTTTGGGGATCAGAGCAGCAAGCATAGCACATGGCCTGTGACTCTATGTATGTATAACCTTCCTCCTTGGTTGTGCATGAAGCGGAAGTTCACTATGATGCCAGTGCTCATCCAAGGCCCTAAGCAACCCGGCAATGACATTGATGTGTACCTAAGGCCATTAGTTGATGAACTTTTACAGCTATGGAATGGAAGAGGTGTACGTGTGTGGGATAAGAACGAACAGGAGGAATTTGACCTACATGCGTTGCTGTTTGTAACCATCAACGATTGGCCTGCTCTCAGTACCCTTTCAGGACAGACAAACAAGGGATACCACGCATGCACACACTGTTTAGATGACACCGACAGTATATATTTGGACAAATACAGGAAGAATGTGTACCTGGGGCATCGTCGATTTTTTCCGACCAACCATCAATGTCGAAAGAAAGGAAAGCATTTCAAAGGTGAGGTAGATCACCGGAAGAAGCCCGCCCTCCGTACTGGTGATCACATACTTGATATGGTCAATGATTTACAAGTAATCTTTGGAAAGGGTCCTGGCGGACTATCTGTTCCGACTGACGATGCGGTACGCGCAACCACGTGGAAGAAGAAATCTATATTTTGGGACCTACCCTATTGGAAAGACCTAGAGGTCCGCTCTGCAATCGACGTGATGCACGTGACGAAGAATCTTTGCGTGAACCTGCTAGGCTTCTTGGGAGTGTATGGGAAGACAAAAGATACACCGGAGGCACGGGAGGAACATCAACGTGTGCATGAAAAAGACGGCATGCATCCAAAGCAGTATGAAGGTCCTGCCAGCTACGCTCTTACCAAAGAAGAGAAGGAAATCTTCTTTGAATGCCTGCTCAGTATGAAGGTCCCGTCTGGCTTCTCGTCGAATATAAAGGGAATAATAAATATGGCAAAGAAAAAGTTCCAGAACCTAAAGTCTCATGACTGCCATGTGATTATGACGCAACTGCTTCCGGTTGCATTGAGGGGGCTTCTACCGGAAAACGTTCGATTAGCCATTGTGAAGCTATGTGCATTCCTCAATGCAATCTCTCAGAAGGTGATCGATCCAGAAATCCTGCCAAGGTTAAGGAGTGATTTGGTGCAATGTCTTGTTAGTTTCGAGCTGGTGTTCCCACCATCCTTCTTCAATATCATGACGCACGTCCTAGTTCATTTAGTCGACAAGATTCTCGTTCTGGGCCCTGTATTTCAACACAATATGTTCCCCTTTGAGAGGTTCATGGGAGTCTTAAAGAAATATGTTCGTAACCGCGCTAGGCCAGAAGCAAGCATCTCCATGGGCCATCAAACAGAGGATGTCATTAGGTTTTGTGTTGACTTCATTCCTGACCTTAAGAAGATTGGTCTCCCTCAATCGCGTTATGAGGGGAGACTGACTGGAAAAGGCACGCTAGGAGTGGACTCAATAATATGTAGGGACGGGCATTCTTGGTCTCAAGCACACTACACGGTTCTACAGAATTCTACCTTGGTGACCCCGTATGTCGATGAACACAAGAATATTCTGCGCTCTAAACACCCGGAGCAGTGTGACGACTGGATTACATATGAGCACATCAGGACTTTCGGCAGTTGGTTGCAAACACGTCTCATGGGTGACAACATTGTTTCTGATGAGTTGTACTCGCTGTCCAGGGGACCATCTTCGACTGTATTGACTTACAAAGGGTGCGAGATAAATGGGAATACATTTTACACGATCGCCCAAGATCAAAAGAGCACCAACCAAAACAGCGGTGTCCGCTTTGATGCAGCAACCAATAGGGGAAAGGACACATATTATGGTTACATAGTGGACATATGGGAACTAGACTATGGACATGATTTCAAGGTCCCTTTGTTTCAGTGCAAATGGGTCAATCTGTCAGGAGGCGGGGTACAGGAAGACCCGCGGTACGGAATGACAACAGTAGATCTGAACAATCTTGGGTACACAGATGAACCATTCGTCCTAGCCAATGATGTGGCGTAGGTTTTCTATGTGAAGGACATGTCTACCAAACCGAGAAAAAGAAAAGATAAGGAAGCGAATACATCATACGATGAGCCAAAGCGCCACATAGTTCTTTCAGGAAAAAGAGACATCGTGGGATTGGAGGGCAAGACAGACATGTCTGAAGATTATGAAAAGTTTCATGAAATTCCTCCCTTCAAAGTCAAGGCTGACCCAAGCGCCCTGTTAAACTATGAAGATTATCCATGGTTATGGCGCAATAAGCAAAGGACACAAGCGAAGAAAAAGTGAAGACTTTCTCTCCACAACTGTTATGATGATGCCAACTTTTTAGCACATGCTATGTGGGTGAAATAATAATACCATGCCAACTTTCAACCTTTTCAGAGTTCATTTCTAGTGCTTTTCAATTTCAGGGTCATTTAGCTTAAAAAAACCAGTAAATGCATGAAAAATACCAGATGAAGTCAGAAAGGCTTGAAAATTGATGATGTGGCTTTGAATGGTTCATTTTGAACACACAAAAAGTCTAGAGTTCAAATAAGTTTAAAAAAATAAAATCCCTTTGTAACAGATGAGTTTTCGTCTGAGACCCTGATACTTCGAAAGAGATTGTCCGTTTTGTACACGAAGTGCATCTAGTTTTTGCCGTAACCCTCTCAACTTTTTAGCACATGCTATGTGGGTGAAATGATGATACCATGCCAACTTTCAACCTTTTCAGAGTTCATTTGTAGTGCTTTTCAATTTCAGGGTCATTTAGCTTAAAAAACCCAGTAAATGCATGAAAAATACCAGATGAAGTCAGAAAGGGTTGAAAATTGATGATGTGGCTTTGAATGGTTCATTTTGAACACACAAAAAGTCTAGAGTTCAAATAAGTTTAAAAAAATGAAATCCCTTTGTAACAGATGAGTTTTCGTCTGAAGCCCTGATACTTCAAAAGAGATTGTCCGCTTTGTCCACGAAGTGCATCCAGTTTTTGCCGTAACCCTCTCAACTTTTTAGTACATGCTATGTGGGTGAAATGATGATACCATGCCAACTTTCAACCTTTTCAGAGTTCATTTGTAGTGCTTTTCAATTTCAGGGTCATTTAGCTTAAAAAAATCAGTAAATGCATGAAAAATACCAGATGAAGTCAGAAATGGTTGAAAATTGATGATGTGGCTTTGAATGGTTCATTTTGAATACACAAAAAGTCTAGAGTTCAAATAAGTTTAAAAAATGAAATCCCTTTGTAACAGATGAGTTTTCGTCCGAACCCTGATACTTCGAAAGAGATTGTCCGTTTTGTACACGAAGTGCATCCAGTTTTTGCCGTAACCCTTTCAACTTTTTAGCACATGCTATGTGGGTGAAATGATGATACCATGCCAACTTTCAACCTTTTCAGAGTTCATTTGTAGTGCTTTTCAATTTCAGGGTCATTTAGCTCAAAGAATGAACTAATAGCAAAAAGAATGAACTAGAAAGTTTTATGAAACTCTAATAGCAAAAAGAATGAACTAAAAATAATCAATTAAAATATTCTGTTATGATCAACTAAAACAAAACTATAATATTCTTCAATAGCAAAAAGAATCAACTAAAAAGCTTTTATAAAACTCTAATAGCAAAAGGAATGAACTAAAAAGCTTTTATAAACCTCTAATATTTTTGAAACTAAAATTATATAAAATGTATGCAACCAAAATTATCAAAGTATTTTTTGTTCAAAACATTAATAGGAAAAGTAATTTTCATAAAATAAATAAAACAAAAAAACAAAACAAAAAATGCACACCTTTAGTCCCGGTTGGTGCCACCAACCGGGACCAAAGGTCCCTGTTTCCCGCCCTTTGGGCTGCTGAAAACAGACATTTGGTCCAGGTTGGTGGCACCAACCGGGACCAAGGCCACCCTTTCGTCCCGGTTGATGCCGCCAACTGGGACGAAAGGTCCTGTTTCCCGCCGCTTGGGCTGCTGAAAACAGACCTTTGGTCCCGGTTGGTGGCACCAACTGGGATGAAAGGTAGGCATTGGTCCCGGGACCAATGCCTTGTGTATATAAGTAAACATTGGAAATTTTCGACTCAGTTTCTTCGATCTCTCCTCGTTTCCTCCGACAACGCTGCCAGGCTGCCCCGACGCCGTTGCCGCGCCCCCTGCCCCGCCGTCGCCGTCGCCGCCCCCGAGCTCGCGCGCTATCGCTCCTCCCCGAGCCCTCGCCGACGCGCCCTCCTCCCTGTCTCCGCGCGTGTGCCCCCCCGAGCCCGCCGTCCTCGTCGCCGGCCTCAAGTCATCGCCGCACCTCCTACCCCGCCGTCGCCGTCGCCGCCCCCGAGCCCGCGCGCTGTCGCTCCTCCCTGAGCCCTCGCCGTCGCGCCCTCCTCCCCGTCTCCGCGCGCGTGCCCCCCCCCCCCCCGAGCCCGCCGTCCTCGTCGCCGGCCTCAAGCCATCGCCGCGCCTCCCCAGTGAGCCCCCCTTCCCATGGTCCCCTGCTCCCCGTCGCCGCGTGCCCCCGAGCACACCTTGCTCTGCCACTGCTCCATGGTCGCCGACAGCCCCCGTTGCTATGTTTTTTTATGAGATGTATATTTTCATGTGGAGATAGATGATGATGTTGATAGATAGATAAATGATTTTGTTGATATATATATAGTTCATTATGTTAGATAATTTGATGAAATGATGATATATATATAGATATGATATATATATATATATATGATATGATGATATATATATATATATATAGATAAGATGTATGTTCATGTGGAGATGAGATAGATAGATAAATGGTCATGTGGAGATGAGATGTATGTTCATGTAGAGATGAGATAGATGTATGTCCTCGTCGCCGGCCTCGTCGGACATGACATGAGGGGTGAGTGTCGTTGTCGTCTACCCCCTCCCCGATAACTTCAACATGAGGGGGGACGTCGGACGTGACATGAGGGGTGAGCGTCGTTGTCATCTACCCCCTCCCCGATAACTTTGACATGAGGGGGGACGTCGGACATGACATGAGGGGTGAGCGTCGTTGTCGTCTACCCGCTCCCCGATAACTTCGACATGAGGGGGGATGTCGGACATGACATGAGGGGTGAGCGTTGTTGTCGTCTACCCCCTCCCCGATAACTTCGACATGAGGGGGGACGTCGGACATGACATGAGGGGTGAGCGTCGTTGTCGTCTACCCCCTCCCCGATAACTTCGACATGAGGGGGGACGTCGGACATGACATGAGGGGTGAGCGTCGTTGTCGTCTACCCCCTCCCCGATAACTTCGACATGAGGGGGGACGTCGGACATGACATGAGGGGTGAGCATCGTTGTCATCTACCCCATCCCCGATAACTTCGACATGAGGGGGGACGTCGGACATGACATGAGGGGTGAGCGTCGTTGTCGTCTACCCCCTCCCCGATAACTTCGACATGAGGGGGGACGTCGAACATGACATGAGGGGTGAGCGTCGTTGTCGTCTACCCCCTTCCCGATAACTTCGACATGAGGGGGGACATCAGACATGACATGAGGGGTGAGCGTCGTTGTCGTCTACCCCCTCCCCGATAACTTCGACATGAGGGGGGACATCGGACATGTCATGTGGAATTTTTTTTTGTTCATATAGAAAACTCCGGTAACATAGATTTATCAAGAATGACCCCATTATGGATGTGCACAAGTTGATCCAATTTTTTTCTGATCTCATCTATATATATATTCTTCTATGTGTCACGTTGTCTATCAAAGTATTGAAGAAATCCATGGCTTTATCATTAGCCAGAAGTAACATGCGTATGATGCTACGAAGCTCTTCAAAGTTGTTTTGGAACGGAGTTCCGGATATAATAATTCGCTTTTTGGTACGAATTTCAGCAAAGGCCTTCCAAATAGCGATATTCGGAAGGCTCTTGCTGAACTTCGTACCAAAAAGCTAATTAATTATCCTATCCGGGACTCCGTTCCAAAACAATTTTGGAGAGCTTCGTACCATTATGCGCCTGTTACTTCCGGCTAATGATGAAGCCATGTTTTTCTTGAATCCTTTGACACTAGACAACGTGACATATAGAAGGGTAGATGAGATCAGGAAAAATATGGACCATTTTCTGCACATTCAGAATGGCGCCATTTTGTTAATTAAATCCCTTAAAGGTTAAGAGAATCCCTTGTTTGACATTCATGAGAGAGGCGGTCCGGACGTCGGACATTCATGAGAGAGGCGGTCCGGACGTCGGACATTCATGTTTGTATATTAATTGCCATGTTGTAATATTTGCAGAAACTATGGATCCAATAGACTTGGAACAAGAACAGTTGTTGGGGGACATAATCCACGGCGGACGTGATGTCTTGTCGTTTCTCAACAACACTGATGGTCTGGAAGGAGAGGATGACGGCTCCGGTGATCGAACAATGGAGGAGGAAGGACATGATCATGATGGCTCTGGTGACCGAATGCCGGAGGAAGAAGGAGACCATGATGACGGCTCCGGTGACCGAACGGAGGAGGGAGCTGTTGCAAAGTCCAGAGAGGTATATATATTAATTAAGCCTGTGCTGACTAGCTAATTGATGCATTAATTGTTTTGGTATGTATATATATTAACTCTTCTTTCTTCTTTTATAGCCCTCCGGATCGAGCCAAACTTCGGTAACGAGACGAGGCCCGAAGAAGAGGTTGCGCAAGGATGAAAGGTTCACGATCACAGCACTCGCGGACGATGGTCATCCGATTGAACCCAAGCGGACCAAGGACGCATTTTCTGCTCAGTGCGGAGCTATTGTTAGGGACAACATCCCGATCAGCGTCAAGCAATGGAATAAGCCTAAGGACGACGCCCATGAAGGTGATTTTGTCACCGATAGACAGAAAGATGATCTTTGGACCGCGCTGAAGGCAAATTTCACCCTACCGCCAGAGGAGGATCCGAATAAGCCAGTTATAGAGCCACTGGTCAAGGCGTGTGCTCTTAAGAAGATGGCATATCTATTCAGGAGGTGGAAGAATGAGTTGAAATCAAAGTTTGTCGACAAAGGGAAGACTCCAGAATACATCGGCCGATTTGAGAAGATAAGAGATCACTGGCCTGCATTTGTGGCCTACAAGACATCGGACAAGAGTAAGAAAATTTCAGAGAAAAACAAGAACAACGCTGCAAAGAAGCAGTGTCACCATCACACGGGGTCAGGTGGCTAACTCAAAGCCCGGCCGTTGTGGGACAAAGCTGAGAATGACCTGATTGCTAAAGCGGTCATACCACAGACATTGAACTGGCCAGACCGTTCAAGGACTTGGTTCTTCGGGGTTGGGGGAACTTTGGACCCTGAAACAGGGAAGTGCCGTTGGACGGACGAGCAACTTGCAATACCCGTCACGAAGCTTCAGAAGTATATCACCGCAGCGCAGGAAGGGACGTTCATTCCCGATAGAGAGAAGGACGAGCTGACTGAGGCCCTAGGGAATGCTGAGCACCCTGGACGAACACGAGGCACACCAGGCTCCGTTCCGTGGAAGGTTGGGTTTCCCGACGCAGGCGGTTACAGAAGCCGGGAGAGAAAGAGGAAAGCGGAGCTGAGCGAAATGCAGAAGCTCAATGCAAGAATACAAAAGCTAGAGGAAGCTGAGAGCCAGCGAGCTGCTGGCCAACCATCTCAGCAGCAAGAAGCTACCCCAGAAGCTACCCCGCCATCTCAGCGGAGAAGCAGTGTCGCTTCCACGGAGCCCGTTCAGCCTGACTTCATGTCTCCTATCTACCCCGTGGATACTATCACGGAGGCTCAACATTGCGAGCTTATGACGAAATGCCGGAACCTCACTTTATTGGTGGCTGTCGGCTCTGTTGCACCTCCTCAACCCAACGGAACTTTTCACTGCCTTCCGATTCTACATGGCTATGCTATTGTGATGGTGGATGAAGTAATGGAGGGAGTTGAGGAGCTCGAGCATGACCACTCTACAGGTGAAGGGCAGAATCGGCTGGTTCGTGCCCTGAGGAGTACATGTCTATGGCAGAAGGAGTACATCAAGCTTCCAAACTGGACACCTCCGCCTCCTCCTCCTCCGGCGAGTCAGGGCACTCTGCCTCCTCCTCCTCCTCCTCCTTCGGCGAGTGATCAGGGCACCCCGCCTCCTTCTCCGGCTCCTCCGACGCGTGAGGGCACTCCGCCTCCTCCTTCGCCTACTCCGGCGCGTTGAAGCAGTCCACCTCCTCCTCCGCCTCATCGGCAATGGCGAAAGAAAGACGCCGCCGCTCCGGCTCCTCCGGCGCGTCGGAGCACTCCGCCTCCTTCTCCGCCTCGTAAGCAACGACGGAAGAGATACGCCGCCGCTCCGGCGGCTAGCAGTACAAGCAGAGGCGGGAGGCAATTCAGATACGGTCCATCTCTCAAGCCTCTGGAAAAGTTACCATATGAGAGGACCGAGTCTGAAAACGAGGAGATATGTCGTGCCCAATTGAGGGCCCATTTTGCAAAGAAAACTCCACCTCCAAAGGAGAAGCTAGATCCGGTGAAAGTGAAGCGCACTATCGGTGCCCTGAAGCGACCACCACCGCCTCCGCCGGATTCCAACTTTGTCCGCTGTGTTAAAAAGACATATCAAGATGCGCGGCAGTCGGGAAGTACTTCCTGTGATGCAAGGTTAGCAAAACGAAGAAGTGGGAGAAAAATTCCCCAGCTCGGCGAACAGGCGAACCAATCGTGCCCCCCGCTCAAGGTGTCTTGCGATATCGTCGCTAATCATCCGGGGATGGTGCCAGGTACCAATCCTGGTGATTACCTGAGCGATGATATACAGTTTGAGCCGTTGGAGGTGGACGAATTCAGTTATCGGTACGGGCGGCCTCTCGTCAAACCTAATCATCCTCCTCTAACAACGATGATGCGAAAATTGCATGAATGGTACATGAAAACCTGCAGCGAGTCTGGGAAGGATACTTTGATGCTGAGAATTAAAGAGGAGCACGACCTCGTTGGAATGGAGTAGTTGTCTGTTGAATTTGACGAGATATTCCAGTTATACAATCAAAAGGCCCTCGACAAAACAATCTTGACTTGCTACTGTCTGTAAGTACTACTTCTGTAATTAAGTCTCTATGTATATATAGCTCAGCTCTTTCATTGCATGTATATATAATTATCCTCACTATATTATGCAGATTGAAGATCGTCGAATGCAGAAAAGCACAAATCTATGACATTGGGTTCATTAACCCAAATATCATACATGAGTTTACGGTTAAAAACAATGTCACACAAACTCAGGACAACTTGCTACAATCGTTGCTTAAAAATCAAAACAAAGAGACAATACTCTTTCCTTACAACTTCAAGTGAGTGTTACTGTCTTGTGCATATTCGGTTTCCCTTATTACTCGAGGTTATAGTAATGTAATTGATGAGTTATGCATGCGTGCGCAGGTTCCACTATATTCTGCTAGAGATTAAGCTTGAGCGGGGAGTAGTAATCGTCTTAGACTCGAAACAAAAAGATCCCCAGGAATATGCGGACATGACTGAAATGCTCCAGAAGTAAGTTCAATCGATCATTATCGCATCATATCGGCAACTTTGTTCATTTCCTGATATCAAGTAATTATTTTCTTTCTCTGGCAGGGTTTGGAAAGAGTTCACCGAAATTGTTCCGGCACTGCCTAGGGAGCTGCGATTTACACACCCGAAAGTAAGTACTACTAGCTAGTTCCACGTATCTCCCATTGATTCTAGTTTCATCAATACCATTTATCATGCTTGATTATCAGTTTGATTGAACTCTATTTCTCGTAAAGTGGTAGGAAACCGGGAATGATTTTCGTGGATACTACGTTTGCGAGTTCATCTACAACGCGACGACCCCTAAGCGGGGCTACTCTGAAAAACAATTTCAAGTGCGTAAGCAATAATATTCACAATTTTATTTTATTACCATGATTTGTGTTGAGTTTCATTCATATATATGTATTGACCCCCTTCTTCAAATTAGATGTGGCAGATGTGGGATGAACTCCTACCACATGATCGCATACGAGCAATTCAAAAGGAATTGGCGGGATTCTTTCTTGACCACGTCATAAATAAAGCCAGAGAATACCATCTGGAATTTGACATTCGATGTTAGGGATTGTAAGAGATCTTATATTGTATATATGTAGCTAGTAGCGTCGGATAGATATACGAAAACTTGTTGTTCGACCAATCTCTCGGAGAAAGAGAGGTCGATCACTTCTCTCTGTATATGTTCATGACGATCTTGTGTACTTAATGGTTCCTTCATTTGCTTACTAGCTAGCGTGTCGAGTTCTCTCTATAGTAGCTACCGTCGACCAAGCACGGAGAAAGAGAGGACACTTCTCTCTATTAGCTAGCTAACACAATATGAAACCCCTAAATTAACCCTCCAAAACCCCCTAAACCCCCCCTTTCAAAAAAAAAACAAAAACCCCAGCTCCTGCCAGATGCTGACGCGTGGATGCGTTTTGGTCCCGGTTGGTGTTACCAACCGGGACTAAAGGTCCTCCTGCCTGGGCTCCCCGCAGCGGCCACGTCGAGGGCCTTTGGTCCCGGTTCGTAAGCAAACCGGGACTAAAGGTTTTGGGCTTTAGTCCCGACCCTTTAGTCCCGGTTCCAGAACCGGGACAAATGGGCCTCTGGAACCGGGACAAATGGCCCTTTTTCTACTAGTGTAAGAATGCACGATTAGACGATGTCATGGCAATGATGGGCTAGGATGGTCGGCTACATGTGATGACAGATGTGTGGCGGGCTGCGCGGGCTTGATCCAGATGATGTGGGTCTTGGCAGCATCCAACGATGAGTTCACATCAAGGAGACATCCCATGATGCATGGCGTCGTGGTGACCGAGGTGACACGGGAAGTGGTGGGGTAGATCCGGGCGACGTAGGGGGACTCTCTCACTAGTAAAAAACAGGCCTTTAGTCCAGGCCAGAAGATTGCATTAGTCCCGGTCGTGTTACGAACCGGGACTAATGGGTGCATCAGTCCCGGTTCGTGAGGCCAGGACGCCGGTCGGGCCTCGGCGGGCACCAGTCCCGGTTCGTCTGACCCCTTGAGTCCCGGTTCCAGACATGAACCGGGACTAAAGGTCCTTGCTCCTGGCGCAGCCACTTTAGTCCCGGTTGGTGGCTGGAATCGGGACTAAAGGGTTGTCTTCTATCGCGGTTCTAGCCACCAACCGGGACAAAAGATATGACTATATATATGCTTCCCCTGCCCGCTCACTCCTATGTTTTTTGGCCATCCGGCGTGTAGGAGGTGTGTGCTGCTCTGCTCTCACCTCCTATGCACATGAGGTGTTTGATGAAATGCCCGAGCCACACTTAAACTTTCTTCTCTCCAAGCTCGACCTCCAAGCTACATTTTTCCCAAGATTTGTCTAGGTTTGGCGGTGCACCAACTACACAAGTGTTCTAAAAGGTTAGCAACTTCATCCTTTCATCTCTCGCTGCTAGTTTAGCTCATTTCAAATGCTTTGTAATGGTTTTTGATACACCTAATTATATAATGCACGCAGATGAACCGGCAATGGATGTACGGTGACCGACGCACCTCCGAGTACATTGAGGGCCTGCATAAATTTCTCGAAGTGGCTGAGGCAAACAAGCATAATGGTTTTATGTATTGTCCATGTACTGTCTGTGAGAATACGAAGGATTACTCTAACTCGAAAACCCTTCACTCCCACCTGCTTGAGAAGGGTTTCATGCCACACTATAATGTTTGGACCAAGCACGGAGAAAGAGGGGTTATGATGAAAGACAACGAAGAAGAAGAGGATGATGACAGCTACCCTATGTTCCCTGAATACGGTGATAATGCAACGGGGGATGCTGAAGATCAACAGGCACCAGACGATGTGCCCGATGATGATCTTCGCCGGGTCATTGTTGATGCACAGAGAGAATGCAAAAGTGAAAGGGAGAAGTTGAAGTTCGATCGCATGTTAGAGGATCACAAAAAAGGGTTGTACCCAAACTGCGAAGATGACAACACAAAGCTCGGTACCACACTGGAATTGCTGCAATGGAAGGCAGACAATAGTGTATCTAACAAGGGATTTGGTTCGCTACTGAAAATAATGAAGAATAAGCTTCCAAAGGATAACGAATTGCCCGACAATACGTATGAAGCAAAGAAGGTTCTCTGCCCTCTAGGATTGGAGGTGCAGAAGATACATGCATGCCCTAATGACTGCATCCTCTACCGCGGTGAGTACGAGGAATTGAACGCATGCCCGGTATGCGGTGCATTGCGATATAAGATCAGACGAGATGACCCTGGTGATGTTGAGGGCGAGCGTCCCAGGAAGAGGGTTCTTGCCAAGGTGATGTGGTATGCTCCTATAATACCACGGTTGAAACGTCTGTTCAGAAACAAAGAGCATGCCAAGTTGTTGCGATGGCACAAAGAAGACCGTAAGAAAGACGGGAAGTTGAGAGCACCCGCTGACGGGGCGCAGTGGAGAAAAATCGAGAGAAAGTGGAGGGACTTTGCAGGTGACGCAAGGAACGTATGGTTTGGTTTAAGTGCAGATGGCATTAATCCTTTTGGGGAGCAGAGCATCAAGCATAGCACATGGCCCGTGACTATGTATCTATAACCTTCCTCCATGGTTGTGCATGAAGCGGAAGTTCATTATGATGCCAGTGCTCATCCAACGCCATAAGCAATCTGGCAACGACATTGATGTGTACCTAAGGCCATTAGTTGAAGAGCTTTTACAGCTGTGGAATGGAAAAGGTGTACGTGTGTGGGATGAGAATAAACAAGAGGAATTTGACCTACGAGCGTTGCTGTTTGTAGCCATCAATGATTGGCTTGCTCTAAGTAACCTTTTAGGACAGACAAACAAGGGATACAATGCATGCACGCACTGTTTAGATGATACCCAAAGTATATATTTGGACAAATGCAGGAAGAATGTGTACATGGGACATCGTCGATTTCTTCCGACCAAGCATGCCTTAAGAAAGAAAGGCAAGCATTTCACAGGTGAGGCAGATCACCAGAAGAAGCCTGTCCTTCGTACTTGTGATGATATACTTGATATGGTCAAGGATTTACAAGTAATCTTTGGAAAGGGTCCTGGCGGACAATCTGTTCCGAATGACGCTGAGGGACGCGCACCCATGTGGAAGAAGAAATTTATATTTTGGTACCTACCCTATTGGAAAGACCTAGAGGTCCGCTCTGCAATCGACATGATGCACGTGACAAAGAATGTTTGCGTGAACGTGCTAGGCTTCTTGGGCATGTATGGGAAGACAAAAGATACACCGGAGGCACGGGAGGACCAGCAACGTGTGAACAAAAAAGATGGCATGCATCCAAAGAAGTATCAAGGTCCTGCCAGCTACGCTCTAACCAAAGCGGAGAAGGAAATCTTCTTTGAATGCCTGCTCAGTATCAAGGTCACGTCTGCCTTCTCGTCGAATATAAAGGGAATAATAAACATGGCAGAGAAAAATTCAAGAAACCTAAAGTCTCATGACTTCCACATGATTATGACGCAAATGCTTTCGGTTGCATTGAGGGGGCTTCTACCAGAAAATGTTCGATTAGCCATTGTGAAGCTATGTGCATTCCTCAATGCAATTTCTCAGAAGGTAATAGATCCAGAAATCCTACCAAGGTTACAGAATGATTTGGTCCAATGTCTTGTCAGCTTTGAGTTGGTGTTCCCACCATCCTTCTTCAATATTATGACGCACGTCCTAGTTCACCTAGTCGACGAGATTGCCATTCTGGGTCATGTATTTCTACACAATATGTTCCCCTTTGAGAGGTTCATGGGAGTCTTGAAGAAATATGTTCGTAATCGTGCTAGGCCAGAAGGAAGCATCTCCACGGGCCATCAAATAGAGGAGGTCATTGGGTTTTGTGTTGACTTTTTTCCTGACCTTAAGCCGATTGGTGTCCCTAAATCGCGGTATGAGGGGAGACTGAGTGGAAAAGGTACGCTAGGAGCGGATTCAATAATATGTATGGACGGGCATTCCTGGGCGCAAGCACACTACACAGTTCTACATAATTCTACCTTGGTGGCCCCGTATATCAATGAACACAAGAATAGTCTACGCTACAATCACCCGGAGCAGTCTGATGACTGGATTACACGTGAACACTTCGGGGCTTTCGGCGGTTGAATGCAAATGCATCTCATGCATAACAGCACTGTTGTAGATGACCTGTACTTGTTGGCCAGGACACCATCTTCGACTGTATGGAGTTACCAAGGGTACGAGATAAATGGTAATACATTTTACACGATCGCCCAAGATAAAAAGTGCACCAACCAAAACAGTGGTGTCCGCTTTGATGCAGCAATCACCAGTAGGGTAAATGACACATATTATGGTTACATAGAGGAGATATGGGAACTTGACTATGGACATGAATTTAAGGTCCCTTTGTTTTGGTGCAAATGGATCAATCTGTCAGGAGGCGGAGTACAGTTAGACCCGCAGTATGGAATGAGAACAGTGGATCTCAACAATCTTGGGTACAAAGACGAACCATTCGTCCTAGCCAATGATGTGGCGCAGGTTTTCACTACTAGGAAAAACCTTATAGGCAGGATACTATTAGTAGCGCTGAAAAATAACAATCGCTGCTGCTAATAAGCAGTAGCGCTATCTTGTGGAAGCGCTACAAGTAAATGCTTAGCAGTAGCACTGGAAACATAAAGAACGCTACTGCTAAGCGGGACCCGACGAGCCCACCGCCACTATTTGTAGTAGCAGCGCTCCCCGGAAAAAAGCGCTACTGCTAAAATCTTATCGATAGCGCGCTTTTACTAAAAGCGCTACAGCTAATGTACCCTATCCTCTTCCCCTCGCCAACATTGCTCACTCTCCCCTGCACACACACACTCTATCTCTCGCTCGCCACGCCGTCGCCCCCGTTGCCGCGCCGCCATCTCCTCCATTGTGGTAAGCCTCCTCCTCGCCCCCACCCTCATCACGCCCTCCTCCCCCGGCCCTCACCCTCCTCCCCCGGCCCTCACCCTCCTCCCCCAACCCTCACCCTCCTTCCTTCGGCCACCGCCGCTTCTCCTCCTCCGGCCACCGCCCCATCTCCTCCTCCGGCCACTTCCCTCCCTCCCTCCTCCCTCCATCCATCCCTCCCTCCCTCCCTCCCACCCTCTTCCTCTAACCCTCTCCCTCCATCCCTCCCTCCCTCCCCTATTGCATTGAATTTAGTTTTAGTAACTATCTAGGGTTAGAACTAGGATGGATGGATAGATGTTAGTGTTAGAACTAGGATAGTTTTAGTATTTTTTTGAAATAAAAATGTGAAATAGGATTTTTTTGAAATGAAAATGTGAATTGAAAATGAAAATGTGAATTGGAAATGAAAATGAAAATGTGCAAATGAAAATGAAAATGAAAATGTGAATTGAAAATGAAAATGAAAGTGTGACAATGAAAATGTGAAAAGGAAAATGAAATTGTGAATTGATTCTAGGGTTAGGTTGTGAATTGATGCAAAATATGAATGTGCCCAAGTGCCCAAGTACTTTGAATTGTTCGATAATTGTGCCCAAGTGCCCTATATAATTGTGCCAAAGTGCCCTATTAGGAAAGAAATTTAGCTAGGTTTCAAATTAGGATAGAAATTTAGGTAGGCTGAATTTAGTTTCAAATATTGTGAAGAAAAACCTTATTGCATTTTCTTCAAGTTCTATATTTTTCTTACTGTTATATGCAAATGATCCGAGTGGCCTATGTCTCGCCGGAATGTTGATTCATTTCCGTTCCGGTGAATTTCAGGCGCTCGATATGTCCACTTTTTAGCAAAGGTCATGTCGAAATTTTGGCATGACTTGTGCTAGAAAGTAGGCATATCGAGTGCCGGGATTTGCTGGGAAACAGCATTCCGGAAAACCGAGTCAAAAATGAGTCTAAAATGAGTTTAAGAAATTAAGCATTTCTGAAATAGCAAAACATTAAACGATAAGAAAATGTTCTCATAGGAATTTGTCTCGACGTCGACGATGCCTGGCCAGCACCCTCGTCGTCGTCGAGTCGGTGTTGACATCCTTGAGAGGCACAATGTCCGGGACTGGGCTCCGCCGGGCTGGCACTGGGAGGTGCTACCTTCCCGGGCTCGGAGCTTGGTGAGGAATCCTGGTCTTGTCGTCGACCCGGAGCTTCTTTGGTGGCGGTCGCGTGGGCCACTTTCGGTGCAGAGGCAGTGCGCCCCCGCGGAGGTGGTACGTCGCCGTGTCAGGGAGGAGGACGAGCACGTCCGTCGCTACATGGCGGCGTTGGACGCCAGGTTCTCCAATACCTGGCAGGTTCTTCAGGGATCTCACCCGAGTTATGATCCGGTGATGGTGCCTTATCTTTGGGTGTCCACCGTCAGCGACTTAGAGACCGCTAGTGAACCGAGTTCACCGTCCTACACTTTGGATTCTAGGATATTCGATCTGTATTAGTGATCTTATATGATAATATTCGAGATGTATTAGTTAATATTTGATGATGCATTATTAACTGGATTAGTGATATTATATTCGAGTTCATTATAAATGTATTAGTGATATTATATTCGAGTTCATTATAATTGTATTAGTGATATTATATTGTTATAATGCGTGTGTGACTTTTGGTCTGTCGTTGCTCCTTGTATGACTTTCATGTGTGTTCTTGATGGAGGAATACCGACTATTGTAGAGGGGGGCGTTTCTTCCTCTTCTCTTCTTGCGATATATACCTCGTTATAATGCGCAAGGAGAGAAGAGGGAGTACGCCCATCACCGACGGTCGAACTATTAGTGTGAGAGAGTGTCCACCAATATATACACCACCATATCAGTGTGAGAGAGTGCGGACCAAGACACCATGAGACATGAGAGTTAGTTAAGGAAAGCCTCGACGGACCGAAAGTCAACCGATATTGAATTAGGTCTATTTGGACATGTGTTTATGTTATTGCTCAATATGTCTTACATTAGCAATGGTCATGCCGTACTTTTTGAATCCTGAACACAGGAAATGTCGTCGTCTGATGACAACGATAGGATCGACGTGTGAACTCTGCGGCGAAGATAAGGATCTTTGCGACCAGCCTGAGCTGCGAGACGGCAGGTTCTTCACCATGAAGCTTTATGAGGACTTCGATATTTCTATGGTACGCAACGATGACAACTGTTTTTTCGTAATTAAGCATGACTTCTGTTTCTTTGCTTCAACGTGTAATTTTTGTTTTATACAATTCAACTAGTTCATCCCCTGTCATGCAAGATGGTATTTCTTGGAGAGGCTCGGTTTCGAAGAGCACGAGAGTTTCGAGACGAGGACAGCCAACCTGAGGACTAAACATGGTCACACATTTCTGGTCAAAGTAATGAATGCAGATAATAACACAGAATTAGGATGCTCAAATTGGGAAGCTCTTTGCAAGGCATATGGATTTAAGGAGGATATGGAAATAACCTTCGATCTTCGTCCTGAAGATCATATTGAAGGTAACATCAACATTTGGGTGGATGTCGATATGCTTCATGTTTTACCTCGATGTGAGTTTATCAACCATGCATATTTGTCAAGTAATTTGCATTCTATATTTAAAAATAGTTGGTGTTCATCCATACTAAATTTGTTAATTTATAATTTACAGCTTATTTCGTTTCTTCGAGTGAAACACAGAAAATAATTGACACGACACACTACACTTATGGATCACATCTAACTTGGGAGGAGAAGGGTGATCTTATCAACTATGTTATTGGTGTCCTAGTTGGTAGGGAGATCTTCCCGTATAATTTGGGAACTGCCCCAAATTATACATTGTACAAGACACTAGTGCATAGGTTGAGGGTGGATGACATTCGCCGAAATATCTTGGTAAGAGTTGCTAATTAAGCACACTACTATTGCACAAATGGTATTGATTACATTGCTAACTAGGCTACTATTATGTTCTTCAACAGAAACTGCCAAATGAAGTTATGCCTGCGTTGATGCAACCCGAAGGTAATATGAGAATTAAAAGCCCCTTCCAGCCCGAGTTCTCTTTTGCATACTCGACTGAGCGCAAACCACCAAGACGGCTCCAAATTGAAGCATGGGGACAAATAAAGATGGATCGCAAGCCACAAGTTGGAGACCGTTGGATCTCTTTGCTTCATCATGGAGACATAGGTGTTATTCTGTTTTATGTCATTTTACCTAGGAGGGACGACTAGGTCCTATGAGAGAGAAGTTTAGTTAACTTGTATGATCGATTAGGATGATTACTATTATGATGTTTTTCTGTTTTATGAGATTTTAACTTGATATGATTAAGATGATGATGAGTTGTTAGATGAGTAAGATGATGTTGAGTTATATGACATATATTTGATTAAGGTGGATGGATGCAAGTGATCATGTTGAGTTAGAGGAAAATGTGATGTTGCCGCAACATCATATTTTCCTCTAACTCAACATGATCACTTGCATCCATGCACTTTAATCTAAATGTAGTTGTTGGCACAATAATTATTACTGTATAGAGCATGCACAAATACGTAGAGGGTAATGTAATTTGTGAAAGCAGGAATACTAGCAGCAGCGCTGGAAGGCATCTAGCGGCAGCGCTGAATTAGCAGCAGCGCTTGCCATTCTGCAGCGCTACAGATAGTTAGCAGTAGCGCTGGTCAGTGCAGCGCTACTGCTAACAATGCTTAGCAGTAGCGCTGCACTGACCAGCGCTACTACTACCACTTAGTTGTAGCGCGATAGCAGTAGCGCTACTGCTATAGGTATTTCAAGCGCTACTAGTAGGCTTTCTCCTAGTAGCTATATGAAGGACATGTCTACCAAACCGAGGGAAAAAAGATAAGGAAGTGAATACATCAAACGATGAGCCAAAGCACCACATAGTTCTTTCAGGGAAAAGAAACATCGTGGGAGTGGTGGACAAGACAGACATGTCTGAAGAATATGAAAAGTTTCATGAAATTCCTCCCTTCAAAGTGAAGGCTGACCAAAGCATCCTGTTAAACGATGAAGTGCATCTAGTTATTCCCGTAACCCTCTCAACTTTTTAGCACATGCTATGTGGGTGAAATTATGATACCATGCCAAGTTTCAACCTTTTCAGAGTTCATTTGCAGTGCTTGTCAAATTCAGGGTCATTTAGCTCAAAATAAATCATGAAATGCATGAAAAATAGCAAATAAAGTCAGAAAAGGTTTGAAAATTGATGATGTGGCTTTGAATGGTGCATATTGAATGCAGAAAAAGTCTGGAGTTAAAATATGTTAAAAAATTGAAATCCCTTTTGTAATAGATGAGTTTTCGTCCGAAACCCTGTTACTTCGAAAGAGATTGTCCAGTTTGTACACGAAGTGCATCCAGTTTTCCCCGTAACCCTCTCAACTTTTTAGCACATGCTATGTGGGTGAAATTATGATACCATGCCAAGTTTCAACCTTTTCAGAGTTCATTTGCAGTGCTTGTCAAATTCAGGGTCATTTAGCTCAAAATAAATCATGAAATGCATGAGAAATAGCAAATAACGTCAGAAAAGAATGAACTAAAAAGATTTTATAAAACTCTAATAGGAAAAAGAATGAACTAAAAAGATTTTATAAAACTCTAATAGCAAAAAGAATGAACTAAAAAGATTTTATAAAACTCTAATAGCAAAAAGAATCAACTAAAAAGAATCAAAATAAAATTAACTAAAATTATCAAAGTATTTATTTGTTAAAAAACTTTAATAGTAAAAAGCTTTTATAAAACTCTAATAGCGAAAGGAATCAACTAAAACATATGCAAAAAAATAACATTAAAATTAAAAAAACATAATATATGCAAAAAATAAAAAAAGGCCTGCCTTCCAGCCACAACGGCCTGCATACGACTATAAACCATAGAAATGGGCCCTTTAGTCCCGGTTGGAGCCACCAACCGGGACTAAAGGGCTGTGCTTCCCGCCCTTTCGCCTGGTGAAAACTACCTATAGTCCCGGTTGGTGGCTCCAACTAGGACGAAAGGGTGGCCTTTAGTCCCGGTTGGATACACCAACAGGGACTAAAGGTGGGACTATATAAGCGGAACTTGGAAAATTTTCCAAATCCATCTGCTTTTCCTCTCCCGCGACGGCGCCGAAAACCACCTCGACGCTGCTAAGCTGCCGTATTTTGCCGTCGCCTCCCCGAGCCCGCTCGCTCCCCGTCGCCGCCCCCGAAGCCGTCCACGTCGCCGCCCCCGACGCCTTCCCTGTCGCCGCCCCCCGACACTGTCGTCTCCCTGAGCCCGCTCCGGTCCTCCTCCTTGGTGAGCCACCGGCCACACCGCTGTTCCCCTCCTCCTCTATAGCATGGTCAACAATTTGATGTACTACATAGTTTAGATAACACCAGGATTGGGTATGTCGCGTGCTAGTTGGGTTGCACACAGGCCATGCGGAACAGGCTGACTAGCTAGCCCACATGTTCGTCTGCCACTTTATCACTGTGATGATGCGTGATGGATGCACGGCCCGAGCTTTTCTTTGCGGAGCTCTATAATTTTTTTGATCTGGGCAGTACTGTTTCTGATTCACCGGCAAAGCACCTAAATGTAATTTTTAAGTGATATGGTAGGCTTAAGCCTGATGATGCCTAGTAGACTCGCCATTGTCTTGTATTCCCTCCTGTCGGTGTCAAAACCGGCGGATCTCGGGTAGGGGGTCCCGAGCTGTGAGACTAGGATCGATGGTAACAAGAGACGAAGGGGACAAGGTTTTACCCAGGTTCAGGCCCTCCTATGGAGGTAATACCCTACGTCCTTCTTGATTATATTGATGGTATAAGGGTTACAGAGTTGATCTACCACGAGATCGTATGACTAAAACCCTAGATGAGTTCTGTTGGCCTACAACTTAAAACCGTTCGGCTTATATAGACGCCGAGGGTACCTAGGGTTTACACATGGTCGGTTACACGTCGATGGGATAAACATGCCTATTCACTACTTTAAACTTGGAGGATAAGCCACGATCCGCGAGGCTTCCATTCTAGAAAAAGGGTCTTCGATCCATCCAGTATCCGGCGAACGGCCCATACAGTTCGGCCCATAAGAAATAGGTCGGCCTCCCGAGGATCCCTTAATCCAGGACTCCCTCACCTCCGTCCCAAAATAAGTGACTCAACTTTATACTAACTTCTAGTTAGTATAAAGTTGAGTCACTTATTTTGGGACGGAGGGAGTACTAATCAATCATGCTAGTGGAAATTATGTATATATGCATATATAGCAACACTAAGTTAGTTAGAAAATTAAGATGGCATTTTAAGTTGTTTTGTTGATCTATGAGAGGAAGATGCTTCTTTAATTGCTACCTTACATGATTTTAAGTGTTATATGTGCTCTTGGGCGCGCGCCACACACACACATACACATCACTAGACTTTGTTATTAAAAATGGTATTGTTGTTTTATTGTTGTTTAATAAAATGATATTTGATATAGCCACAATTTGTTCTTGTCGACGATGCCTATCCCACATCCTCGTCGTCGACTCTGCGCCGGAGAGAACCTGCTTGAGATGTGCCAGCATGTCCGGGACTGGGCTCCGCCTGGCTGGCACTGGGAGGTTCTACCTTCCAGGGCGCGCAGCTTGGTGAGGGATTCGGGTCTCGTCGTCGACCCGAAGCTTCTTTGGTGGCGGTCGCGTGGGCCACTATCGGTGCGGAGGCAGCCGGCAACCGAGGAGGTGGTGCGTCGCCTTGTCAGGGATGAGGACGAGCACGTCCGTCACTACATGGTTGCGTTGGACGTCAGGTTCTCCAATACCTGGCAGGTTCTTCAGGGATCTCACCCGAGCTATGATGCTGTGATGGTTCCTTCTCTTTGGGTGTCCACCGCCTGCGCCGCGAGACGTCAACTGAATTATTAGTGATAATATTCGATAATATTCAATGCTCCATTAAGTGGTTTATTCGAGATGTATTAGTGATGTTATCTCATAATAACATATTATATGAAGAGTCTCTGACGATCCCCAGTGATATTATATGTATTAGTGATACTATATATATGATGATTTTGCTAAAAAAAATTGCCGTGGATTTTTAATCTTAGAATCATGAACACAGGAAATGTCGATGTCGTCTGACAACGAGGATAGGATCCCTGAGTGCCGTCTGTGCTGGGATGACAGGGGTATATGCGATGGTTATCCTCACCTAGACAACGATACATCATTCACCGTCAACCTAACGGAGGAATTCCCAATTATTACGGTATGCAAAGATGGCATGTATTTTCTGTTAATGAAGTATGACGTGTGTGCTTTCTTGCTTTAATTAACCTTTAATTTTTTTTGTACAATTCGACTAGTGCGTTCCCTGCCATGCAAGATTTGCTGTCTTGGATAAGTTCCATTTTAAAGAGAAGGATAGTAGAGAGCCTAGGATAGCTCACCTAAGAACGGAGCATTACACTTTTGCTGTTAAGGTGAAAAGTAACGAAGATCACACATATTTTGGTTGTTCTAGTTGGAGAGCATTTTGCAAGGCGTATGTGTTGGATGAGGACATGAACATTACCTTCGATCTTGGTAATGACGATGTTCGTGATAATAATATAGACATTTGGGTGCATGCAGAGGATGACTTGATTCCAGTTCTACCTCCAGGTGCGTTTGTTAACAGATTTGTCAAGTAATTTATATTGATTATTGAAAAGTATTTGGTACTCATTCCGACTAAATTTCTTTATTTTTAATTATTAGCTTATTTTCGTGCTACAAGAACTACCCAGCAGATAATAGATCAGACCTACTACAGTTATGGCTCCAAGCTTACTTGGTTGGAGAAAAATTATCTGATATCATTTATTAATGATGTTGAGGATCATGCATGCTAAACATTACATGACTGGCAACGTTTATCATGGATATGTGCCACTAGTGCACAAGTTGAACCATTATAACATTACTTCAAACAACTTTGTAAGAATTTTTTTACCATTGCGTCCAGTCCATCTTTTTCATACATTGTTCTTAAGAAAAACTAGTTTGCTAACTATGTTATTATTACTAATGTTCTTCAACAGGTACTCCCCCAGAGACCGTGCCTAAATGGATGTTTCAAAAGGGTGATTTGCAAATGGTTAGCTTACGACCACTCCCGATTAATCACAGTGGTAAATACAGGATATCTAAAAGTGAAGAAACCCTGAAGATCACAGAATGGAGAAATGCAATATAAGCATTCACGATACCACTTGGAGAGAAATACTTGCGCAACCCACAAGTTGGAGATAGGTTGATCTGTGTTCTGCAAAATGGAGATGTCGGAGTTCGCCTTTATTATGCTTTTCTACCGGAGCAGTAGTTAGTGTTTCAACCCTGTGATGACTACAATGATGAGAAGTTGATTAAGATAATGATGAGTTGTTGGATGTTGAATGATGATGAGTTGATTAAGATGATGATGATGATGAGTTGTTATATGACATATACCAGTACAAATTAGATGGATGCGTAATACTGATGTTGCATCCATCTAATTTGTACCGATGTTGGATGTTGTTCTTTCATAATGTGTACTGATGTTGTATATTAATACGTGTAACCGCGTGAAAATAAAATATGTAAATATAAAAGAAAACGAAAAACAGAAAATGAAACACTGCCTTTTAGTCCCGGTCGGTGTTACCAACCAGGACTAAAGGTCCTACTGCCTGGGCGCCCCACGGCGGCCACGTGGAGCCCCGTTAGTCCCGGTTCGTAAGCAAACCGGGACTAAAACTGATGGGCATTAGTCACGATCGTTTTGTCCCGGTTGCAGAACCGGGACTAAAGGCCCTCTGGAACCGGGACTGATGCCCTGTTTTCTACTAGTGTCTGTATCGGGAGGGAAGAGGATGGGAGGAAGACGAGCGGCGGCTAGGTGGGCGAGTGGTGGCGTAGATTTGGTCGAGAAACACTCGATAGTGATACAATGGGAGGGGAGAGGTGGGAGAAGGGTTGGTTATAATGCCCCTTGAGTTCACCACTGAAAATTTAGCAAGGTGTCCGGTCAATGGTGTCATCGCTCATGGGCCGAACTTGGCAACCGATCTGTAATGGCGATCTATCAGTGATATGGCCACCCAAGCAAAATGGTGAACTACAATCATTGGCCAGTCATCTAGTGGTCCATCAGTGTTGACTAACCTACATAGCCATCGATGTTTCATTACTTATTGGTTGTTGTTATCTCGTCAGTGCGACTCACCACTGAAAAATTCTCACTAACCAATCAGTGCTGATGCGTCAACTGTAACGTTATTTGTAGTAGTGATCCTTCTCAGCGGTCAAAAGTACATCTAGATAGTAGTTTGCCAAATGCGCAACGTTATGTCGTGTATGGAACTGTATGAGAAAATAGACAGGCAACCATTAAATATGGATAAATATTTCTTTTATTAACAAAGAACAAATGAGCAATAAAGCACGTGCAAATTGTGATACAAATGAAAAAAAATGTACTTTTTTAGTCTTCTTAACTTGGTACCTAATTAAACTATATGATACACTGCACGTTGTTGCGGAGTCGGCCGCAGTATATTTCAATATAATTTGATTTAGGAAACATGAATATTTGAATACTTGCTGTATAAATTAAACCTAAAAATAATATGATATATTGTATTTGATCGTTGTATATTTGAAAATTACTTATGAATAATATGAGAGGCATAATATAGTGAAAAACTTTTCCCATGCATGTTGTGCTGGTCTCTTGATAAGGTGACATTGTGGTGAGATAAGATGTGTACATGTTGAGATAAATAGAGTAGTTGCGATCAGTTCTAATAACGAAAACTGTTTTTTATGCATGTTGAGGTGGTCCTTTCACGATGTGGCATGTGTGGAGAGGTGACATGTGTGCATGTTAAAATAAATAGTAGTAGTGGTGATCAACTACTATATAAGTACAATTAGACGTAGTACTAATTGTAAGTTCAATTAACTTGCTGTTTTGATATGAATGTATACAAGAAGGAATAGTTAGCTGTTGGTATTGGAACATGGAAATGATTAGTTGTTTCAAGTGTCAGGAATTTAGAAATGACTTCATACGATACTGATCGGTGACGGTTAGAGAAACAAGTTTCTTGTGTGATGTGATGACAAGGACTGGCTGAAGGGCCCTATTTAAGGCGTCATACACAGTGGAGAGCATAGCTATGTTGTAAGAGTTTTCCTCTAGATGATCGAAGTTCGAATCATGTTTCTGCTACTTAACTTTGTTATGTAACCGAGATTTGTACATTGAGATATTGGAGGAACTACCACACATTTGCAAAGCAACCATGTCTACTAAGATCATGGTCCTGCTTCTTCTCATGCTACTCTCTTCTCAGAGTCCACCACCCCTTACTTTCAACCTGGAAAACCAGAGTATCGAGGATCTTCACCAAGCAATGGAGCAGGTGTTGGGTCCTCGCCTTCCGGCGGTTCATCATGCAAAGTGGATACTTGTCCACGCGGACGGCCTCCAGGCTCTGTCTCCTTGATGACTAGAATGGCAGATGAACTGCCGGTTGGCCGCACCTCGGCCACGAAGGCCAAAGCTGTTGCTGCCGTCCACTTCCCTGATGTAGGTGCAGAGGAGGTCCACGACTTCCGCGAGGTGGAGGTCCCCCTGCATCACCTACCTTAGAGCATCTCCAACAGCCGCGCTAAACTAGCGCCGCGCCGCAAATTTGTCCTTTTTAGCGCGCGCGCAATCGACATGGTCCTGCTTCTTCCGAATCGCCATCGCGCGCTGTGTATTTGGTGCGCCCGCTTCCGCGCGCCGCACACTCGAGCGCTCGCGCCGCACTCTCTCCGCTGCGCCACCTTCGCCCGCCCGCGCCGCCGCCGGCGAATCGACCCGATGGACGCCGGCGCCGGCACCCCCCTCACCCCTTCCTACTCCCGCGGCCCCTCGGCCGCCGCCGCCGCCGCCGCAAACCCTAGCGCGGGGAGCTTTGGCTTCGCCTCCGCCGGAGCTCCTCCAAGCACCGGCATCACGCGCGGCCTTTTCATGCCGCCACGGATGACCTCGGCGGCGGGTGGCGTCGCGCCGGCGCACGCCGTGTAGCCATGTGCCCCCCTATCGAAGCTCCCAAATGCGGCGCGGCCGAAGAAGGGCAAGGTATCGGCGAAGAAGAAGAAGGCGGCGGACGGCTCTGGCTCCTCGAAGACGTCGAGGAAGAAGGTTGCAGGGCGTGCGACGGGTGCGGCGGCTACTGAAGCGCCTCACTTGTTGAGCCGGCGGCCGACGCGCACAAGGTGTTCGAGGGAATGCCCCAAAGGTATAAAATTTCGCCAACTTTTTGTTGTTGTATTTTTTGAATGCATACATATAGATAGCTTATTTGCTTCGTTGTATATACTTTGTAGTTTCAACGATGAGGCATATATGTCAACTATGGGTGTTGGCTCCAACAATTCGCATTGGTCTCAAACCAATGACATGCATTTCGATGACCATGAGTTCGAGGTGGACGAGGATGGTGAGGGCATTGTCGACGCAGCGAAAGGAAGAGGAGGCAACTACACCAATGATGAAGACGTCTTGATATGCAATACTTGGTTGCAAGTGTCGAGGGATCCATCCGTTGGAGGTGATCAAAGTAGAGATGCTTATCGGAGGAAGAGGAAGAGGAAGATGAAGACGAGGACGAGGCTTGATTGTTGATGGGCCATTCGTTGGTGTGAACTTTTGTGTCATGAACTTGGTTCGGATTTTGAACTTGGTTGTATGATGTTGTGGGCATGAATTTGAACTTGTGGACATGAACTTTTTATGTCATCATGAACTTGTTTGTGTGATTTAAATTATGCCATGTCTTTGTTTAGATGTTTGAAATTCATTTCGCGTCCAAAATGCAACATATGGCAAGCTGCGGCTGTTAGCGCGCGCTGCATTTTAGCGCGCCTGCTGGAGCAACGCGCGCGCGCTAAAGTTTACAGCGCCCGCTGGAGCCAGCGCTCCCCGCCGCGCCAAAACAGGTGATCGGTGCGCCGCAAACGCTTTTTTAGCGCGCCGCGCGTAGCGCGGCTGTTGGAGATGCTCTTAGGCCCCCATGTTGCATGATGGAGCACAACTAGCAAATCTCAAATCCACACAAACACAAAACGGTGCAACACAAATCGTATGGCTACTGCATCAGGACAATATATTCGGTAATGGAATGCCTGGAACGGGCTGATGCCATCGGACTACTAAAAATTGGCATGTTCTACCTACATACTAGCTATGGAGAAGATCATCCACGGCTACATACTAGTCTAAGTAGAGTTTATATTGTTCTGATGGCTGTCGTGGGGAAACAAAGGAAGAAGCCCTTCTGAATTACTTACAACTATTTTTTTTAGTTGATGCACAACCATATTTGGTTTACCAATACCAGGTCTTAAATACTTTAACCCGAAAAAATTCTACTGGAACTATACTGGTGGACGACAACAATTTTTAACTTGCATGACTGATCTCCGTAGAGTTGACAATTTTTCCCTACTACCATGCAGGTCATGCATTGATGACTGGTAATTTTAATTTGAGTTCTGGCAGGGCATCAGAACTAAACATGATTCAGATATCTTATGCCACGAGAAGCACCTATATATTTAGCATTTGTCAGTCATTTGTAAGACCTGGATGTGTTATTATTACGTTGGGTTGGGTCTATTTTTCTTCCATTAAACCATTATTACGTTGTGTTGCCACACAGTTTTGTTGTGCACTCGCATCACATGGTAAAGAAATGATAACGGCTCCTGAATGCATGCCTAACTGTAACACATGTCACACGCTTATACCTGGATGCAACAAGATCCTAACGAAGACTGCGGTATATATAAGCCAGGCCTGTATGTACTCGATCACCTGACTTGCCTTAGCTAGGATGCAGAAGTGAGTGTTATATGAGAGGTTTCAAATTTATTCTATGCTTTATTCCGTTTCTATCAATGTGTTTGAAATATTGGAGGAAAACAACAGACCACTGTAAATCTTTAGCTTCGCTTCCATCCCATCCGCTTCCTATGTCGTACGTCTCCCATGGCAACACCAGCAGAGAAAAAAAAAGGGATCCAGTCGACACAACACACCGAAAATATCTCGATCACTGCCATGCTCCTCCCCAGGCCGCTTCTCATCCTATGATCAGTCCTCCCATCTCGCCTCACCCCCACCATGGTCATCCTGATCATGAGACGTCTCCCGCTGTCGACGTAGCTGCCCCAGCTTGCTACCATGGTCATCACGGTCGCGCCGCGTCTCCCTGCTGTCTTGAAATTAACCTGGAATTGCCCAGGTGAGCCTGCATCTGTGCAACTGGGTGCCATGAAATCTGTGTGTTCATGTCGTTCCTCGTGTGTGTGTCTCTCCTGGGCAACCAAACAATTATCAATTAGATTGTCACCAATAAATATCTTAAGTTGGTTTCTCTGCTTTATATATATGCCTGAACTAGCGGCTAAGTTACAACAGAGTCGGTGTGATTGAGCTTTATAGTTTGATTACTTGTGGCTTTATAGTATTGTCTTGTTTGTAATGCTCCACAAATTAGCCGTTGCCATCGCTGTGGGAAGCTGCCACCAGAGACGGCCACCCGAGAGGAGAGCCCTGTTTCTCTGCCTTATATGCCTGTACTAGCAGCTACTTCACGTCAGGCTGCTGTTTAACCACTTTTTCTAGTCTGATTAAGTATCAACTTCCGTAGAGTAGATCACATTGCATGCATGTGGATACTGTTTAGCTAACTAGCGTGATAGACTGGATTAATATTGCGTTGGTAATCACAAAATTAATCATGTTATTAGTTACAAGTATGTCGTCAATGTCTGAAATACACTTGATCCTTTTGGTGTGTGTGGAATGTTTATTCTTAGGATGCAGGAAAGGGAAATTGTGTTTGCTTCAAATTATCTTGTTCAGACTATTTTTATAAGAGGAAAACAGGACGAATAGTGCATGGAAAAGGAAAAAGATTGTGTTTGCTTCAAATAATGTACTCCCTCCGTCCCATAATATAAGAGCGTTTTTTATACTAGTGTAGTGTCAAAAACGCTCTTATATTGTGGGACGGAGGTAGTAGTAGGTTGTGTCATGATTATTGTTGGCTTTGGTGAACTCATGAACTTTATCTTGTTCAGATATTTTGTAATGCGGGTGTGTTTTCTTCTTCCCAAATTTGTACAAGTTGGGATACTCACATTTGTGAATCACCTAGTTTTGGGATCGTTAACTTTTCCGAATACTTACCCTACAAAAAGATCGGTCTGGACAGACGATTTTTACACTGTTTTTTATCTGCTTGGGTACTTTCCAGGCTTAGAACGAATTGAAAAAATACTGAGATTTGTGAAACTTTTAGTTCTGTATATAGCAAGGTTATAGTGTTGTTATGTTTCTTTCCAGTCTGCTGTAGTCAGTCAGTCTGCATTCTCTAGTTCGGAGACTGCTGAAGAACGTTAGTCTGCTTCTGAAACGGAACTGAACCTGCAGTTGATCTAGATCGAGAATTGTTGGGGCCTCCGGTCTAGGGTGGTTTCTCGGCATCTAAGTCGAGCTTCGCTGAGTCACATCCCAGCCTGCACCTGAGACGATCTGATTTGGATTTGGTTTCCTTGCGTCTTGATGACATTAAAATAGAAGCAAATGTGTTTGCTCTCCTTTCGTCTTGATGACATTAAAATAGAAGCAAATGTGTTTGCTCTCCTTGCGTCTTGATGGCATTAAGACTGCTAGCTCCTTGCAAGAGCGGATCTAAGCTTCTATTTCTTCAACACAAAATCGAATGTTTTGTTTCTGAGCAGTTCTGCAGCCCAGGCTCATGTGCCTTTTTTCATTTACAAAAAACTATTCATGCACCAAATGGAGTAAATGCCTTTCTTTCGTAAGGCCGTAATGATGTTATGATTTTTGTGGATTTTGTAAGGAACTTGGCGGCAGATTTGGAAGCCCGGCTGTCCAGCGAAAGTAAACCATTTTGAGCAGAGGGGTCGATGTAGATACAGGGTGTGCCGTCTGTTTCAGGTGGTCTTTTTGCACGGTGTAAGATGGTTAATCCGCAGCAGGAGGAGGAGGTGCGGCCTTCATGTTGGAGGAGGTGCACTTGTTGAATGCAATGAACCCATGATGGAGAAACGGGTGCAGACAAACAATTGCAGAGCTCCGGTGCTGAAAACTGTATGTCTATCTATGGAGGAATTTCAGTTTCAGATTCAACAGCACTGAACAGATTTGTCCTTGAGCATTTCCCCAGGTTTAGCAGATTCCGCGACGTATAGTCAGATTTGTGAGCTATCTATTTATGTATCTAGTATTTGTATCGTCGTTATTCGGTTGAGAACACTTTGGAATTTCACTTGTTCAAGAAATTTTTGGAACTCTGATTTCTTCTGTTTCAATGCAGATGGTAGGCCGATAATGCTGGTTACTGTGGAGTTGTCGGCGGGGTGCCGTCAAACCGTCCATTTGGCAAGAGCAGCTAAAGCTTCAACTTGGAGCCTGCTGAAGAATGTCAGTCCGCTTGCTAGGGGAATGAATGCTGGCATGTAATTGCTTCTGAAACTGAACTGAACCTGCAGTTGGTCTCGATCGAGAGTTGTTGGGTCCTGCGGTGTAGGGTGAGTGCTCGGCGTCGATTCGAGTCATAAATCGCTGAGTCAAATCCCAGGCCGCGCCGAGACGATCTGATTTGGATTTGGTTTCCTGCTGGCTCTTTGGGCGGCTGGGTATAACAGGGGTCAGCAGCAGTTGAGATAGTTGTAATGTGAATGGCTTCATCTCCCGGAACATTTCCTCGAGTTAGTACAATGTGCTGGGATACTCACGTCTGTGAACATGAACGCTTATGGGTTATATATGATATATATGATGTGATTAATTTCAGGGGGTCTCGAGTGCACGTTTTCCTGTGCAGAAGGTGTCAGATTTATAAGTAGATGGCTGAGTACTAAAAAGAACCTACTGATTATCACGTTGGCTGCTTCGTGTGCTGCTGACCTGCGGGCTGCGGCTGCGGTTGTGGGAGATGCACAGCGCAGGAGCTAGTGATGTTCACTTTTGCGTTGGCAAAATGTGTGGCCACAGAAGGAAAGCCTATGGCTATTGGCGTGTGTGAGGTGAGATTTGAACTGAATGGTGATCTCGTTCTTTGAGCTGTTTTAGCAATGGAGTGTTCCTGTTTAGAACTGACATTGTTTCACCGAGTAATGCAGCAGTAGAACTTACTAACTGTGTGATTGAGATTTATAGTTTGATTACTCGTGGCCAGAAGAATTCAGGCTTCAGTGGATGGTTTGCATACAGAAATTAAGCCGGGGTATACGGCTTCTTCTCAAGGTTCTTTTATTGTTTATTACCTTTTGCAGCCTCCTCTAGTCAGCCAGTGTTCTAGCTAGTTTGCGTGTTAACATGATTAGTTCTTTAACCATGCTGCTAGATGGCTGACTAATTAAAAGAACGTGTGGGCTAACATGTTCCCTGCTTCTTGTGGTCTGCCCAAATGGAGTGGTGTGCAGGTGCTTTGGCGTGTTGGACCGCATAGTATCAAACGTCACACATGTTCGACCGTTTGAAATTTCCTTTGAGGAGCAGCTTCATCCTATTGTTTCACATGACTTTTGTGTTGTAAGTTTTCTGTTATAATGAGTTGGTTCCTTATGAAAAGGGAGCTGAAAACATAGATAACATGAGTCGGTTCCCACATTTCACACATGTTTCATGATGCATTGGACTTGGACTGATGACACGTATGAACAGAACTAGAATAGCATGTATATCAACTAATTCTTCCACTACATGGAAATTGGTTAATTTGGATAATTCAAGACCAACCTATTTGCAAATGCAATTTCCATTCAAATATGTTATCATTCAAGCATCTCACCATTCTCTTCTTTCAATGCGAGTTCACTTCAACATAGCACAATATTTCCTTTCAACAGAAACTAAACATGCAAGTAGGACGGTCACATGATTCTCCAGTCGAGTCACATGATTAAAAATATATGATAAACATTTCTTGAATGTCTCGCTCAACACATATACCATGCTCGAAAACTAACAAAGCCATGGGATGCATAGAAGTCCTATATATACTCCACTGCCTTAGGATGTCAAAGTGGGTGTATTATGAATTCATATTTGCTTCGCTCTTTATCAAGCTTCGGTCTACCTAGAATATTGGAGGAAAACAAATAAGTGTATCATCTCTAGTCTAATCCATCTCCCATTGTTGCTCTCCCATGGTACAAGTCCATCCGGCCCTCCTCGCCCTTTGTCGAGCCCGAGCTCATGTCTACACCACCGCAGGATGTGGCTACGAGCCTATGACGCTGCGGTGAAAAGCTCCATTCATTGTTTTGACGAGTAGACCCTCTGCTCTTTGGATGCAAACACCAGGCCCAGGGCAAGCATGTTATGGCACCACACCTAACGGACGCCAGTGCAGTCTGCTTCAATATCTCCCAGGGGTCATCCAATCTCTGTGATGAAGCTCTAATGTGTTATACACCGTACGTCCTCATATTGGCCCGCACTCCCCTGCACCATCGATCTGCTGGATTGTAAATCTGCTTTGTTCCCATCAGTTTTATTTTACCTTCAATAAACTACCGAGCTCGGCATTTTTCAACCGGAACCTTACTTGGCACTGTTCAATATGAAACTTATGGGACATTCAGTAAGGTCAGAAACGTATCAAACATGTTTTTCTTTCTTTGTGCTTTAGCCTCAAACATCTTGATCCATAGTATGTGAGACGGCAGCACAATGCGTGGAGCGTGGCACACTTAGGGTGAGTTTGTTATAGCACTGAACAAAAGAAAGAAAGGATACCCAAAACGATGCAGAGATTGACAAATTGTCTCTGTGATGTTGTTACATGTCCATTTTGCACGTACCCCACTTTCTCCTAGATTTTTAGAAACCTACTAGTGAAGTCTTAATTAATAGGCTTCTAAATAAATAAATTTTGTTGGGCTTCTAGAATAAGCTGGGTAGGGGGCAGCTTATTCTAGAAGCCCAAAAAAGCTACCAAAAGAACTGGCCCTTAACCTTTGTGGTGTTGGGAATCAGCCCGTGTGCCTTGACTGACAAATGTAAACTAAACAAGTAGTACCAATGTTGTGACTTGTGAGGGCAATATTGTTTTGCCTCTCTTAACTAGTAAAATTGACTGAACCCTTTACACTGCATATTGATGGCAATAAATCACAATTAATATTAAAATAAATCTCACTTTTTACCCCTCTTTGACATTTTATCAGGAATTATCCCATTTATGAGTTTTACATCTGTTTTTATCTCATTTAGGAAAAGTTGTGCCACGTTCTACCTTAAAAAAAAAATCTGTACACATTCCTCCAAATGGGTCACAGCTGCCAGGGTACATGTGGGCCGTCACATGGGTAGTCTTCCTGCACTCACCCCTCCTGCATGTCAGTTCGGCTCCGTGCACCCCACGAAACTGCGGTCACTACCAAACATACTCATTTTTTATATGTTTTGGTCTTTTGGTTCGAAGTCCATTAAAATATATACCTGGTGGCAACAATATGACAGCGCCAAGGAAAACCCCAATTAATCCTGGATATATTACCACCAAACCGTAGCAGAGCTAGAATCAAACCAGTAGACATTTTGCTACAGTCAATGAAGAAATCATGACCACGCCTCATGCCGAGGCCCTGGCTGCCTGGGGCCTGGGTCCGCCTCTGCCACCAAATATGTAGCATAATCCACAGAAAGAAAGAAAATAAGCCATAATCGATGTACCCAAACATAACAAGGTTGTGGTGACATTCAGTGGATTTCTATTAATTTATTACCCGTGAAGGCTATTAACCATTAGCCCAAACCATAATGCAGTGTCCAAGGAAACATAGAGGCAAACTGGAGACTGAATTGGACATGCGGTGGAGGGTGGCGCGTGTGGACAAAACCGTCTGGTGTGCCATGTGGGCTCTAGCTGACAGAATGTGCTAAAACTTGGAAAGGGTAAAATATGACACAACTTACTTCAAATGGGGTTAAACGGAGGAGAATCTCTTAAATCGAGTAATTCATGTCAAAAGTGCGGATAAAAACAGAAATTTACCTTAAATACAAATAAGTACTGGATATTATTAATTAAATACCGCATGCCTATCAAACAAAGAAATAGAATCTGAACTTAACAATTTTTTGTTTATGAACACTACAATACAACAAAGTCTAATAAGAAAACCTCAATTACAATCGGTGCCACATACAGTGCGTTTGATCGATTCATGTTCATCTAATCATCAAAGGTAATTGTTTAATGTTAGTTTGATACCTCACTAATTGCAAAGAGTCTCAGCAAATGTTTACTCAGAGCATTTAACATCAAAAGAATATTGAATAGACATTTAAATCTTGTGCTTTTTAAAAAAAGAGACATTTAAAATAGCGAATCCGTGGCCTAATAATTTTCAGGTGAAGTTTTTTTTGCATGAATGATTATCGCATAAGTCATGCCACTCCTGTAACAAGATGATGCCACGGGAGGAAAACTCTTCTACCATTGATAATTTCTCATTTTGTGCCTTACTTTCTCCGGTGTTCTTATCTAGGATTCTCTCCTATGATGTGTTGTTCATGAAAGGGAGCAGAAATCTCAGATAAAATTGAGTCGATTACCACTTCACATATCTCATGATGCAACGGCCGACACTTTGCTCTTACTTTCACGAACCACGACACAGGTACGTACAAACACACTAACATAATGTGCATGTTAAGTTCTTTTATTACTTGAAAAAACAGTCACTTGGATCATAATCAAGACTAACCTATTTGCAAATGGAATCGTCGTTCAATGTCCAACTACTCGATCACTCATTCCGCAACTTCCCGCCTTCTTTTAATATGAGTTCTCTTCAATGAAACACCATATTTCTGTTTACATCATTTTATAGTAAAAGACCGGAGACAAAAGCTGCATGCAAGTACTCCTAGAATCTAATCAGAGACATGATAAACACCTACTGAATGACTTGTTCAACACATATCTCATGATCACAACTGTTTTTATATAACAAAGACTACATATATAGAAGCCCTATATATACGCCCAGCTTAGGATGTGAGAGTGCAAGATGAATTGAGACTTTTGTTACCTCTTTAGCCTCAGCCTATCTAAGATATTGGAGGGAAACAAAAACGTTAGGGTGGCATGTACATGGTTCGAAACACAGTGGCATGATGTTTGTGACCAAGCGCGATGTCCAGTGCCTGCAGCTTTGTGGGCCTCCTCCTATAGCTCTGTTAACAGTATGATTAGGATGAATCACAATGGACCATAGACAAAAGAAAGAATAGTTTTCTCTAAGTTTGACAATAAACTTCACATTAGAAATGATGGTCATGTCGAAATTCCTCTGCCGCATTGTAATCGACGCTATTAGGATTCCAAGGAAACAGCAACAGAGCTATATTAGGATTTCAAGTGAGTGAAGCAAACATTGGATGCTACCCCGGGAACATCATATCACATGGTACAACACGAAGGAGTTTAGCCAATGTATCACGTGGCACATAGTAAATCCATGGCTCCTTGATCGAGGACCACTTCATGGAAGATGACCCATATGCGGTAGATGTTTGTGTCCGCCATGGTGATCTGGAAGATGTTTTTTTAATGTCAGAAAAGCGGGTGTCGAGCCCGGCCAAAAAAGATCCAGAGAAATTGAAAAAATAGTTTTTAATAAATATAGAATAAAGGGTACTACCTTTCACTTTGTGACTGAGTAGTATAGAAAATTTGTAACCGTGTTTGATTTTGCCGCATCAAGTTGATAGGAACGGATTGCGTATTTCTTATGACCAGAGTGCGCATGAACTTCAGTGTTTTTCTTGGTGTTAGGATATATTTCAGAATTAAATTCTTGTTTTTGTGCGACAAAAGAAGAAGAGATGTGTCATTGACACCTGGCTGGGAGATCTTAGCGCACGACCGCCCCCGCGCATGTTACATTGAGTTGAATTGTCAGATCACGAGCACCCCATCATCTCGTCCGGCATGTAATGGCCACATTGAACTATCAGGATGCAACATTGTTGCCCCGCTTATAGCAACAGCCGTTGGCTAGTCGCACCATACCTCCCGGTAGTGTCGTTCACGCGTCGTCGGGTCGTAGCATCTCCATCCTCATTGTCGTCGTTGTAGTGCACACCATCGTCCTTGCAGTATTGTGTCAATCTTTGCAGCACCGACATACTGTGTCAATCGTTGCAGCACCGACACATGCTTGGCTTTCAACATCGTGCGTCACCGGGTCGTAGCACCGCCATCCTCATCGTCGTTCTTGCAGCGCACACTATTGACCTTGCAATACCATGTCAGTCGTTGCAGCATACCGGCATGTGCTTGGCTCGTGCTATTGTGAGTGCCATCCTAGCCACCGTCCTCGCCACACGTGTCGTCGTCCTAGTAAAACCAGCTAAAATCGTGTGCAACACCACAAGGACTTGCAACACCCGCCCATTCTGCTGTCCTTGCAACATAGCGCTGGTCATTCAAAGCACTGCTTGTCGCCGTTTACAGCGCCACACGAAGGCTTGCAAAACCGACGCCATCCTTGCAGTGCGCCGCCTTCCGTGTAGCACCATTGCAATCTTTTGAAGTGCCGCTTGTCACCATTTGCAACACCCCGCACCAGCCTTGCATCACCGTTGGCCGGCTCGCGTCAGCAACACAACCGTCGTTGGTGCTGCATACAACGCCCGACCTATGACACCGACGCTGGCCTTTGCAGGTCACTCGATAACCATGCAACGGCACACGACACCACTTGCAGCAGCCTGTCTGGCGCAATCAAGACTAACCTAGTTGCACAATGCAATTGCTCATTCAACTACTCAATCACAAGCTTCTTGCCGTTCAAGTACTACGTTATCACATATTTCTTGCCGTTCTTTTAATGCGAGTCCAACCACAATATTTCCCTTCACTTTTTTTTCTCGCAAGGGATCATGAACTAACACATGCAAGTATGATGGCCACACACATAATTCTAGTCGAGTCGCATGATTAGAAAGACACGATAAACATTTTTTAATGGCTAGCTCAACACTTATCTTATGATCACAATCTATCGTTCCCCTCCCCACCCCACCCCCAACTAAAAATAGGTAATAAAAAGGATACGAGCTGTATATGTAGAAGTCCTATATATAGTCCATGGTCTTAGGACGTCAAACCAAGTGTGGTGTGAATTTATATTTGCTTCCCTCTCTATCCGCTTTTAGTGTAATTGCGACATTGGAGGAAAACAAATACATGTATTCCCAATCGGGCACTTCCCATACCGTTCTTGATATTAAATCTTAAGAGTCCATCCGCCCCGCTGCTCCGTTTGTTGAATCGGAGATCATGTCTACGGCACTGAACAATGAGGCAATGGAGCTGGAGTTTAAGGCTATGCCCGATCCAAAGCAAATCACTTCTTTTGTTTCTCAAATGATCTTGATGCAGCAACAGCAAAAGGAAAGTTCTCTTTAGAGCTCACAGAAAAAAAAACATTGTACGTGCTTTAGCTAGACATCTCCAGGCTTGTGCCTCCACAACGTTCGAATTCACGACAATGGGTAAAAGTTCTTCACAAGATATTATCACACCCTGTTTACTTCTAGCTATTTTTAGAATGAGCGTTGCCGCAGCGGTAACTTGTTCAGTCCAGCGATTTGCTTCATTGTCTACCCGGAACTTCTCTTCGGCTTCACAAGTGATTTAGTTTTTTTTTACAGAAAAAAATCATTCACATATGTAATTTCCTTGTACATGCCTACATTTATCATGTGTTGTTGTCTAGTTTTCTTTTTTCTTTTTGCTATGACATGCTAACTGAAAAGGGGAGCTGAAGACTTAGCTCAGGATAGTCATGATGCCATGGACTTGGACTACCCTCTGTTCTTACTTCATAGTTGAGTGATGGTACGCATGACAGCAACTAATATAACATGTAGTTCTTCTACTACTCACTTCTTCAGAAACTTTTCGTCTCTCGTGCAATGCAAGATCACTCCAACAAAACATACTATTTCTCTTTACTTTGCCTTTTTTGGCTGGTAATTGGAAACTAAATATTAAAGCAGCTAGAATTGGGCACATGAAAGGTTAACTTGTTGTTGTTGTTGCTGAGGGAGGCAAAGGAAGGCATAGCTGAAACAAGCGGCAGTGACTGACCTTTCTTTAGCCAAAGAAAGGGAATGTAGAAGGGAGCTCCTATTTAGCGCGGTGCGCGCACCCTCCCTTCCCCCTAGCGTGCCGATTGGGCCGGCCCATTTACAGTGCTGGACGCTCCTTGTTTTCATTTTCATTTTTGTTTTCCATTTTTCGTTTTTGTTTCTGAAATTTCAACATAATTGAGAATGTTAATTTTTTTAAGAAATTATAAATATTCACTGATTCAAAGTATCTTGGTGTTTTTTTAAATGCTGACATATTTAAAATTGTTCACGAGTTTTAATTTTTTTCCACGAACTTGAAACAATATTCACATACTTCAACAAATGTTCACGGTTCCATAAAAATGCTTGAATGTTAAAAAATATTCATGAATTTTAAAAACTGTTCATGATTTTTTCGAAATATCCGCAAGTTTCAAAAAAAGTTTGCGAATTTCGAAAAATTGTTCCCGTATTTTTTTTTAAAATGATCGATTAAAAAATTTCGTCTATTAAACAAATGTCACATAAAAATTGAGGGGGAAGCTCTGTTTTAGAAAAGAATTGAGCGGGGAGCTCTAGACCCCCCCCCCCCCCAAATCTCCACTCTCATCTGACCTCTAGGGTTTCACACTATGATGAAGTGCACACTTGTAGGTTCCCGACGAAGAGCGAGGTGAGATTCTGCGGCTGGAGAGGCTCCTTCATGCGTGGATTGGTTGGCTGGACCGTCTTTGCCTTCGGTACTGTGGAATGTGAGGGGATTTTATTTTCTTCCCTCTAGTCTAGTTGTTCAAGTCTGCAGTCTTTGACCCAGAGTTTTGTCTCCAGGTTGACACTGATACACACCATTGATTGTGCATTGAGATTCTTCCTGCCCCACGGCTCCCCAGTTTATATTTGATCTGCTTTTCAGTCAACCCAGTTTATATAATTGTGCAAATAGATGATGCTTCATAGTTCATACCAGTACATTTCAATTCATCTTATGTGTGTTACTATCCGATGGTTGCTAGTCTCTTATGTTTGCACATGAATTTATGAGGAATGCCGTTGACATGCTAACTTGCCATGTTAATCTTAATATGCCATACCACTGTATAAGTACATAACTACGTCTTCTTAACAATAGTTGACTGCCATATAAGGCAACATTCAGCATAACTGCTTAAAATTTTGGGTGCCTGCTCACTTGCTGTTATTTCAAACGCTGGTCTCTATATAGATAATACGTAGATCTCAACACACACTTGCCTGGGAGGGAGGGAGATCATGACTAATGTGTGATTTTCTTTTTAGGTTATTCAAGTCGTTTTTTTAATGGACTGATGCTCAAACTGGAAAGTATGGACTTGCTTTATTTCCTGCAACTGGACAAGATGAATGGATGTTTGAATTTATTCCTTCTACTTCGCTTGCACGGGATGCCTGTAACCAGTGCTGGCTTTCCAAAGGAGTTACCATCTTTTCCATTGGAAAAAGCCAAAAAGGTAGTCTGCTCATTCTAACTTCATTTCTGGAATAGCTTTGTTTCTACAAAAAGTTAGCTTTTAATTAATTGCTTGATATTGGATTTTATCAGAACATCACAGTATTATAAGTTACCTACAAAAGTTCCACCCTGAGAACAATGCCCATTTGGTAACTGCCAATTCTTGGATAAATTTTAATGAGAGCTGCGCCGGTTACTCTGTCATTACATGTATTATGGGTGTTGGAAACAGGTTGGTGTTTGCCCTCTGAATTGAAGTACTTGTAGGACTTGGGAACTAACCTTTTATGCTTAGGAAAAAATATAAAGAAATGTTTCTTCAGTTCCCTGTAAATTTAGCAATCTTCAGCTATCAATCTTGTAGTGCTGTATCTCCTAGACTCTGTTTACTTCAGAGGAAATTGAATTTATTTGTGCGCCCCACTTCATTTTTGTTCTTCCTGATTACAGTTCAACAATCAAACAGGTTATTTCTCGTGTTTCATTCTGTAAGAGTTATATAGCGCAACTAGACCTTCATTAACAGCTTCTGCCTCATGTTGTTTGTTAAGCATGTTAGTGCTCTGCTCTTCCTCTTTGCATCATACATTCATACTGCAAATGTAGTGGTTGGTTGCCATCTAGAAAGAATGCTATATGTTTGGAAGTTGTATTGAACACGATTTTTCAAAATACACCACCCTAGTCCCTAATTAATTTTTTTCAGGGTGTAAGGATGCCTTTTTATATTAAGCCCACCGTTCAATTGATCCAGTTTAGTGAATTGTGCAACTCAATGATGCTTTCATGCATTTCAATTGATATTTGTGTGCGTGCAAAAGCTGGTCCTAGTGAATCTTCTGAATCCAGTGCATTTTCTCTGATAATATTTATCTTGTTAAAGCTTGTAAACGAATCTAAAAACATGAATGAATACAGAGTTGAGTTTAGAGTGAGTAAGCCCAGCATAAATAATAAGTGCCCCCGTATCATAAGCCCAGCCCACCCAGGACCCAGCCCACCCACACTTCGCCGGTCTGCATCTCCTCTTCGCCATCGAGGCCTGCCGGCCGCACCGCCGCCACACTTCCTCCAAGGCTGGCCGGCCGGACCGCCTCCTGCTGTGGCTGCTGGCAGTGGCGCAGCGAGTCTCCCCAGCTCACCACCACCGCTGCTCGCCGTCCATCCCTCCCTCCTTCCGCCCATGGCTGCGGGACCTCGGGTGTCAGCAGGACCAGCGCGGCGGCGGCGGGCAACAACAACGGCGACGTCGGGCTCCAAGACCCCCATCCCGGCTCCCGCTCAAGGTAGGTACCCACTCCTTCCCCTTCCCCGTCACTTGCTGGCTTCCCCCAAATCCCCGCTCTGTTCAAATCTGTTTCCACATCTTCTGTTAGAATTTGTTTTAGATTTGTTATTACTTCTAGCTACTCTGTATGTATAATTGGTTGGTAACTCAAAACGAAACTGGTTGCAAATGGTTCAATGGATCTACATACAGCACAGCTTGCAAATAGGTGGGATCAACATGCAAATCTGGTAGCACACTTTGTAACGCATAAAACAGATGCCATGAGCCCATGACTGACGAGACTGAAATATTAATCACTTTCTTCCTCCTCGTCCTGGGTGAAAACCATGTGACTGCTCGCCTCATGCACCAAACGTAATGGCAGTGCACACTGTCTGAGATGGCTGTCGGTGCCTGCGTCGCCAGTGGCCAGGTTATTTATTGTTCTTGTGATTGGCTCGAGAACAGATCTCAGGCTGTACGTAGGCAACCGTTGTATATTGTAAGCATTCAGGTAAAATATATGTATTCAATACATTTTTAGACTTGAAAAAAGGAGAGAATGTAGAGACGAAATCCAAGTGGATGGAGCCCCTGATGGTAAGAGAAAACATATGATGCAATATATTTACATCACAACCTGTAAATAAGTGCGGCCAACTGGGTGCTGATGCTGATGGCATGGCATTGGCAGTAAACTTGTAATGCACAAAACAAATGTCAAGACCGTGAACCCAGTGTCGTGACTGAACCACTTTCTTCCTCGTATTGGGCAACAAGCATGTGACTGCTCACATGATGGACCAGATGTATCTGAAACAAAATTATCTTCCTGCCTCCAAGTGGACGTTGCCTCGGTGTCGCAATCTGATTAATTTATTGATGCCTGCGTCGCTAATTGCAACATCAAATATTTTTTCTCGTGATTGGTTCGAGAACAGATCTCAGGCTGTACACATCTGTTCTACATTGTACATCTCAAGCACTATACTCGTCTTGCTCACAGCATTCTCTTCTCCATTCTCCAATCCCCTTGCTTGTGTTTCTCTGTGCTGCGCGTGTGTTTCCTCTGAGTGTTCCAATGGCGGAGCTGGTGGCCGCCATGGCCATCCGGCCGCTGGTGTCCATGCTGATGAACAAGGCGTCCAGCTCCCTTCTGGACCAGTACAAGGTCATGGAGGGAATGGAGGAGCAGCACAAGATTCTCAAGCGCAAGCTTCCGGCCATCCTCGACGTCATGACCGACGCCGAGGAGCAGGCAACGGAGCATAGAGATGGGGCCAAAGCCTGGCTCCAGGAGCTCAAGACAGTGGCGTATGAGGCAAATGAAGTCTTCGATGAATTCAAGTACGAAGCACTCCGCCGTGAAGCCAGGAAGAAGGGGCACTACAGAGAGCTTGGCTTCTATGTAATTAAGCTCTTCCCGACTCACAATCGTATTGTGTTCCGTTACAAAATGGGTCACAAGCTTTGCAGGATTCTGAAGGCCATCGATGTCCTCATAGCAGAGATGCATGCCTTTAGGTTCAAGTACCGACCACAGCCGCCGGTTTCCAAGCAGTGGAGGCAGACGGATTATCTTATCATCGACCCACAAGAAATTGCCAGCAGATCCAGAGACAAAGATAAGAAGAATATTGTTGCTACACTACTTAGTCAAGCTAACAATGCAGATCTTGCAATTGTTCCCATCGTTGGAATGGGGGGCCTTGGCAAGACCACACTAGCACAGCTCATCTACAATGAACCTGATGTTCAGAAGCATTTCCAGTTGCTGCTGTGGGTCTGTGTCTCTGACACCTTTGATGTGAACTCCCTGGCCAAGAGTATAGTTGAAGCATCTCCCAATAAGAATCATGATACACACAAACCCCCACTGGATAGGCTTCAGAAATTGGTCAGTGGGCAGAGGTATCTTCTTGTATTGGATGATGTCTGGAATAATGGAGAGTTCCATAAGTGGGAAAGGCTGAAGGATTGTCTTAAGCATGGTGGCACCGGTAGTGTGGTGCTGACAACAACTCGTGATAAACGAGGTGCTGAGATCATGGGTGCAGATAGACCATATCATCTAAAAAATTTGGAGGATTGCTTCATAAAGGAAATTATTGAGGCTAAGGCATTTAGTCCAGTGAAAGAAAAGCCTGCTGAACTAGTGAACATGGTTGATGAGATTGTGAAAAGATGTTGTGGCTCTCCATTAGCCGCAACGGCACTGGGCTCTGTACTTCGTACCAAGACCAGCGTGAATGAATGGAAAGTTGTATCATCCAGAAGCAGCATTTGCACCGAGGAAACTGGAATTTTGCCAATACTAAAGCTCAGCTACAACAACTTGCCAGCACACATGAAGCAGTGTTTTGCCTTTTGTGTTGTTTTGCCGGGTTGGGCTCCGGCGGCTCGTCGCGCGGCGGGGGCTGTGTGCAGCCTGGGTCACGGGCATCTTGCTCTGCTGTGGCCGGCGGTTGGCGGAGCAGGAGGCGTGGCAGCGCCGGTGGATGGGGCGTGTCCAGGCGGGCGGGGCGGCTCCTTGCTTGCCTTGCCCTGCCCTATCTTGTGACGGTGCGGGCCGTGAATGGCTTGGGCCGCGGTCGGCCACCCTGCAGTGGTTGGTGGTGGTGGCGGCGCGGTGGGGGCTGTTGCTCGGCTTGGCGGCGGTCCGGCGACCCGGCGGCGGTGGCCGGCGGCGGGCGAGGTGGCGGCGTCGCTCTTGGCGGTGGGGCGGCGAGGTGGCATGGGGTGGCCGGCGGCGTGCCCCCGGCCCAGATCTGGGCCCTTCGGGCCCCATCTAGGTCCTAGCGGGCCGGCCCCCGGCGCGGCTTCGATGTCTTCTGCGTGGCGAGGAGGAGGAGCAGCTCGGACGGGGGAGGAGGAGCAGCTCGGTCCCGGCCGGGCCTGTGGGCCCACGGGCCTGGTATGCTCCTGCTATTGCGTCCGGTCGGCTACCGTCGTTGACGGTGGAGGTTGAGCCCTCCCGCGTGCCGACGATGCTGCTGTCCCTAGTCCCGGCTCCGAATCATCGCCGTGCTGTCCACACTTCGTGGTGCCGTGGTGAGACGGCGTAGGGGCTTCAAAACCGTGTTGGCGCAGGGTGGTGGTTAGTTTGGTGGCAGGCTCCGGAGCGCCCGAGGTGCGGGTTGGGATCGCGGGAAACTCCTGTTGGCATGCCGACACCGGCGTGGTGGCGCCTGTGGGTGTCGCCTGACCTTCCTGGAGGGCGTCGGGGGCTACCCTTCCTCTCGCCTCGTTGAGTACCGGGGGAAACCCTTGGCAGCAGCGTCGTCATCGTCGCGATCCTTCTTGGAGGTCTTGATTGGTGCCGGCGTTTCGGAGTCTAGGAGCTTGGTGGAAGATCCCCGGTGGGCGCAACGGTCGCAAGGCTTCTTCGTTTTTGTTGATCCGCCGTTGTCGGCATTTGTTTCTTTTGTTTTTTCTCTGTCGTTTCTTTTGGGCGTGACTGTGCTGCTTCCGCCCCGGCACCTATCACTGTATGGTTCGGTTGGTTGCTTTGTAATACAAAGCGGGGGGAAACCCTTTCTCGGATGGTATGGAGTCCACCAGATTCAAATCCTAACAGTAGTTGAACGATTCAATCCCAACTCTGCCCAGTTCCTTCAAACCAAAGGGAACAATTCCGCAATCCTAAACCCAAAACAGCACCAATATTCGTACACGCACATACATCTTCATAGTCCATACGAAATTTACAACATCTTTCATTTTCTTAAAACTGCTAACTAACAAGATGTAGGGAGAGAAAGGGGGGAGACAGTAGAGATCCAGGTGTTGTAGAGAGAGAAAGAATGATCGCACCTGTGGTGGTGAAGATCAGGTTGATGGTGGCCGCGCCGGCAATTTGGAGCAGGAAGAGGGAGATCGGCGCCCTTGCCCTCGTCCGGTCGCCGAACCCCATCGCTGCCTCTTCGCAGCCGCCACGAACACCCTGAGCCTCCTACGCCAGATCAATACGCTGCCATCAGCGCATAGTTTTAAATAGCCCGCTATAGCCTTTTCAGCAGGGTGCCGCTAAATGGTCTCATGTACAAATAGGACGCTATAGCCCGCTAAAGCCCGCTATAGCTCCGCTATAGCCTATTTAAAGGCACGCCGCTATTTGCCATAGCCTGCTATTTAAAACATTGATCAGCGTCGAGGAAGATCACAGATCAAAACTGCCGTCATCGCCCTCTCATCCCACCAACTCCCCACTCGAGATGAAGATCATCGTGTGGCTTTGTGGGAGAGCAAATCGCACGAGAGAGAGGGGATGAGAGCGAGCGAGATAGAGCAGGTCGCGTGCCGGCGTGCGTGGGCAGCATTCCGGCGCTTGCGGAGGAAACGAGAGAGAGGGCATGGCTTCGTGGAAAAGGATTAACGAAAGGAAAAGGAGAAGATTGCTTCCACCGGAAGGAAACATATGGGCTAAGCATCCATAGTTTTATCTGAGGGAAGTATTACCTGGGCACAGTAAAATAGCCAGGTAGATCATCCCAGCGGTCGCCATTCTCCCGCACCTTATTCTGTTGGATTTAATTGGCAATCATCAATGGCTGTATTGTGAAACTTTGTGGTTGAAATAGAAAAATCGATGAATACATACCTACACAATCAAATACAGCTGTTGCTCGTCCCCTTTGCCCCTAGGTCAAAGTAGATCGACTGGTCGACGGGCGCACGACAACCATCACTGCCTACCGATGCTCGCCGAAGCATTGACGAGTCTGAGCTTTCAAACTATTGCGGGTGCCTATGCCCTAGCGCGGTGATGCGTCACAAAGCACACAAGAAAAATAACTGAAATATGATGTACTATATAATACTCCGTATACAAGATAAGAATTGAGAAAGAGGTTGGTAGATAGTGTGATCTGTGATGTATCAACCCTTCGCTAGTTCAGTCCGGCGGATGAATTGACGAATGAAGTAGTCTGCGTCGCCTACGTATGAATCATATCGTGACGGCGGCGGATCTCTAACCTAAGCACGCACTAATCACAGGTTTTTTTTTTTTTTGAGGGATCGCTATTCACAGGTAAGAGAGCCCAGCGCCCAGGATAGGCCAATCTCCAAATCTGACCTTGCCATGGACTTGAAAATGACTCACTAGTGGGCTTTTCTGGTCGGGAAAGAGAAAATGACTCATTCGTGGGCTTTCATATGGACCTTTTATTTTTTCCAGAATTCTCACGTCCAATTAGGGGGGGGGGGGGGGGGGGGGGGCAAGTAGTTGTATACGTGAATTATATCCCTAGTTTAACTACGACGTAGCTGGATTGGATTATGAGGCGTGGGCAGTTTGTTATTGTGATACATCATGCTGGTGGAGAAATCGCTATTCCATGGTGGTAGAGGATTGCCTACACAAGTAATAATGATGTACCAACTATCTGATGAATATCTGGTTTGGGTCATGAACGTGGGTTCGGGTTATTGGAGGAACAGAGAAGAATTAGTAAAGACAAACATTCGAATTCCAGTGTGTTGAGAAGTACTCCCTCCGTCCCACAATATAAGAGCGTTTTTTACACTAGTGTAGTGTCAAAAACGCTCTTATATTATGGGACGGAGGGAGTAGATTAAATGCGCTATTACTATGTTCAAAGACTACTTTGATCTGAGAATTTCTCAGACGTTCCACTGGATTAGCAGCTAGATTAAATTGTATAAACGAGCCATGTGAGATTCCAATGGATTAGCAAGTGATAGTTTCCCCCTTAGAAAGATGCCTGACTTGCCGATTATAAAAGGCTTGGTCATTTTAGAACGGACTCATAGACTTATACCCGGGAATTTCTGGTGAAATTTGTCAACCCCTTATGCTACTTTATTTTTTCTGCTTTCATTCTCTGGTAAAATTTCAAGTTAATCTAGTTCAGTTGAAATGATTGGGTGCGGTACCATTTGTATCTTAGTTTTTCTCAGTATTCTAAATTTTCTAAACCATTTCCGTTTTTTATGTCCAGATATTTTAAGACTTCTTGGAGAATTTCTCTCACTGGACAAGATTTTGAAGTTCTAGTTTTAGTCATCAATCGTATCAATTTGCTGATTGTGGAAGGAAGCTCCAAGTCACTGATGCAAAATAGAAGATACAACTCCTGATTCGACAAGTATTTATCTGATTTGTTTCCTGGCATCTACTTAAATTGGAATGGATAATCAACAAAGTGAGATGGCAGAACCATGGCCATCGTATTATTCATCGTCATCTCGTGGAAAAAGAAGTGACCACACTGTCCTAATAAAGATTCCATTTAGGACAGTAAAACTGAACCTAATCCCAGCCCTCTCACGACCTCTCATTTTTGGCCGTCCATTTTTATGATTGAGACATTTTAAGCCGTCAGATTTGCTGTCCTAAAGGGCAGCTGCTCCACAGGAAAAAACTGAGCCCTCTGGTTAACCGGGCCTATTCTGGCAGCCCAATTTCTAGCCCACTTCTCATCCCCGCGAGCGAACGCCAGAAGGGCCGCAGCTACGACAAAAAAACTGTCTCAACAGGCAGAAAGTCGCCTGCATCCCCGACCTCTCGTCTTTCCCTCACGAAGCGGGCAATCTTGTGCCGCCGCAATTCCGCCACCGCCAGATCTGATTGCTCATCTTCATCCCTGTATACGGTGGGATCCGGCCTTCCACTTCGCCTGCGCGTGGGCGTCGATGCACGGTGACATGACGAGCGTGAGGTGCAGGCGGTTGAGCCGCTCCTTTCCTTGTCGAGACCTCCTCCTACAGGTCAACTCATCCAAGTCCGCGACGTACGAACGGTCGCCCCCAGCATCTCCACCACCTCCACTGGGGCTACTTCGCTCCCTGGCTCCGCATCTATTCCGAATCGCGGTCAAGGAAGGCTGCGTTCAGGCGACGGAGGCAGAGGATGGTGGAAAGCCTGAGCATTCACTCCGAATTGTGGGAAGTCGGTGGTGGCCGAGGGAGGGAGGTGGTGTTGCCGACGGGCGGCGGCGGCCTCTGCGCTCCAGGAGGGCAGCGGTGAGGAGATGCTTCGGATTGGGGAAATTGAAAATTCCATCCACCGTGGAGCGTGGAATGGGACAAGACGTTCATGTTTACTCGGTTAGTGCTGCAAGTAAATTTCTTCCTCATTTCTAAGGTTCCTTTCCATATAATTTCCCATAGGATTAACCTTCTTACGCAGTGCATCTTAATTAAGCAACAGATACAGTGAGATTTGATAATATTGCGTCACAATGTTGTCAAGTATTCAGAGCTTCTCGAGCAAATAGTATCTCAACTTTCTGTCGCATTTCTAAGATGCACAACTGAACCTCAATAAAATGTCCTCAAATCTATCCGCTATTACTAATCGCCACATGCTGTTGACCTCAAATATATCCGCTATTACTAATCGCCACATGTAGTACTGTACAAATAGTATACTTTCTGTTCTTGGTATTATAAATCATGAGAAAAGTTTCCACAAATTGTAGAATGCTGATGTTGAGGACATTTGTGGAAACTTCTCGCCCTCCAACCTGTGGTGCATTGCCGTCTTCTCGGCGCTCTATTCCGGCGGGATCCTACCTCCTTCCACTGAGTGTGTCTCACGTGGCTGCCCTACCCTTCGCGGCCCTGATTCCTGGCGCCACCACGATGCCGACTACCTCGAGACCACAGCTGGCCGTACCCTTCTAAGGTCCCCTTGGACGGTTGGATCCCATCACCTCTCAACTACACATCCACATTGTTGCTGGCTTTTGGGTTAAGGTCATCCTGATCATAGTTGTTTCCTATGTATAATCCTTTGTCAGTCTTTTACAGGCATCTCAACTACCGACGACGTGTCAAAGGAAGTTCAGGTACCAACCATACAAAAGCATCATGAAAACTAGCCTGTGGTAGCACTTGCTACCATGGTATCAATCTATTTTTGTCAGATTACTGTTTCCAGACTTGTTCATGGTTATATATATATTCTCTATTAATTAAGGATCTATAATACAGTTCCTTGAATAAATTGTTTACAGTCTGATGGGGTATTAGTAAATCCCCCATTCCTCCTCACAATCATGATGTTTGGTTTTGATTGCACGCTACTAGGGATGTGTGCTTTGCTTATTGTTGATTTATGCAACAGGGTATGGCGGTATGCAAAGTGTGTTTTGAAAAATATAGCAAGGAAATAGCAATGCCTAATTTCTTCTGAATATAATTTTATATTAGTTAGTAGCTAATCATACACCTTTTTTTAGATAAGAAATTTGTGACTAATCCAACAACTACGTACTCAAGTTATTTAGATTAGAAATAGCTCCTGAACCGTTACCATTCAGTTGAGTAGCGTGTGGCGTGCTTAAATTTTTACTGAGAAGCTAAGAATGAAGACAATACCAGATAGTAACTTTAATTTGCATTAACGGGGACATAGAACAGAATTTCCTCTCATAAATAATATGTCGGTATCACAGTAAGAATTTGACCATCATTAGTAAAATTGTTCCAGGGTTGATGTTATGCAGCATGGCCATACAGTTTCCTCCAAGTTATGTTGGACGATTAAAATATTACCCCTACATGACTTATTGTATCACAGTTGTCATCAAATAGTTTACCCCTACATGACTTGGTCCTTTTTCTTTGCTGCATGTGCCGAACTTTAGATCAAATACTCCTCTAGGAGCGACGGTGATTCTGTTGTGCCATATCCCTATGTGGTTTATTTCCTTTCGTACTGAAAATGTATGTAGTCTTGGTCATATCAATACATTTGTCAACCTCTACAAATGAAAGAAGAGTATAACTTTTTGTCACCTTCAGTGCTGCATATTGTTACTGAAATTATATTGTTTTATTTGCTAGCTAATTTCGCTATGCAAATCTTGTTTTAACCTATTGTGTTGTTGCTATATGGAATATTTCCTATGCGTATTCAAATTTGTCCAACCCAGGTTGTCATGCCACACTAAAATACTTGTACAGGTTGATTTGTTGAGACTGGACCGCATCTTCACACTAATTTCAAAAATGCAATACTAAGACGACTTGTATTTATCTTCTATCTTTATGTAGGATGCCTGTAGATCTCATTTAAAAAAAATGATCCTGTGAGTGAAAGTGCATTCCCTCATAGTAGTCTTTTGAATAATCAATATATATGCAAGAAGCAAGAAGGATCAATGATTGCGGTGGCGAGAGGATACTATTTGTTAGATGTCTTGGTGATTCTTCTTTCTAATTATTTGTACACACTCGCTGGAATACACAGATAACCTGGAGACTGTTCGCATCTCTTGGACGGTATTTTTTGACGAAATTCTTAAGATGACGGAAGAAGAGCTTGGGACCTACAAATCGGTAGTGAGCAAGTCCCTTTCTACTGTTTGTTCATTTATCTCATCCTTGCCAGTCACTGGTCTATATGTTCATATATACCTCAAGTTTTTGTCCTCAGATATTACTACACCGACTTATGAATTTCTTGAATCCACCTCCAAGCAATCATGAACCATAAATTTTGCCAGTTTGTAACCTATTTGGTAACATTGGTTCACCCACTGCACAGAACAAGGAGCGTCTTCTTATCCATCATGGAAGGGTTATTTTTCAATCATGGTGTACATTATTTGTTGCTATAATTTTAGTATATAACACGATCACCACTGAAGATCAAGTTTCTACTGTAAGCGGTCCTTCAATTTTCAGAGAATGACATGCCTATTTCTTTGTGTTGTATGTATATTGAGAAACTTCTGCCCAGTTCGTAATTCGTAAGTGGTCCTTCCAGTTTCAGCACATATATGTCTTTCTTTTTGCAATATTACTTTAAACAATTATTCACAAATAATGTTTGCATTCCTCTCTTCATGTCTGCTTTGGCTCGTGTTTGTGTGTTACATTCGGTGTTTATGTGCTAAACATACAAGGAAAAACATTACTCCCTTTTTTTGTGAAACAACTTTGCTCTATTGACCAGATGTACAATGACTTGGAAGTGAGCTACAATGGAGAGTACAAATTTGACAAGACAATTAACAAGACGGCAAGAGTGGAATGCCCGGGTGTAGACCCCTTGTAGAATATTTGTATGCTTACATTACAATGCAGAACTTTCTTGCAGGCCAGCAACGATGTAAGCAATACATTGAGATTGTCTAGATAGTAAATTTGGTCTAGAATTTCTATAATATTTCTACCGCCTATTTAATTTTAATTTTTCAAATATTCCAAATGTCTTAGATTAACTTTTAAAATTTGGATGTCATGACACGAGGCTTTGCGAGAGTTTTTTAGTAGCTAAAAGAGGTCATGATCAATCATAAAACACACATCCATGAACCATTCTAATTCAAATCCCATATGCTTAATACAACAACTTGAAACAACAAGTCTGTAAGATGCAAGAAAGTTTTAACATTACAAACACACATATATAAATTATGCTATACACCTAACAAAAGAGCCAAAATAGACGGGCGCAGCAACGCGCGCCATTAATGATCTAGTAAGTTCACAAGGCAGAACCGAGAACAGCACAAGCCTTGCTTTACTACTTTCTATGTCTAATTTATTCTCCTCTCTTAGAGTAAATTACACGCCCGTCACCAAACTTGCTCAAGTGTGTCCAATAGGTCACCAATCTCTTAATTTACGCATTTAGGTCAAAACTAAATCAAGTGGGTCGCCGTGTATCAGAACCAGCACGCCACATCAGATAGGTGACAATGAGTCGGCATGAAACCCTTATATTGTCTCTTTTTCTTCTTTTTCAAAATTCAGGCCTGATAAACTCACATGATGCTGTAGTTGTTCATTCAGTTATATAATCATAGAAAATTTGTTTCTAGCAGCTAGCACATGCCAGAAATTGCCCAGCAGCAACAAGTCAAGAGAGGCCTTCATTTTTTAACGGAGATTGTTGAAAAAAAATGTTATATGTCGGGTCACCATCTGCTACATACGCTCTCTGTCTTGTTCGCTTCCATTCCTCCTAGGATACTGCCGGTAGCAAGAGGATGGATTGGCGTAGTTGTTGTAACTGGAAACAGAGTTGCATTGCCACTGTCGTCGATATCTCCCATGGTTGCGATGGTACTAGTGGGTTCGATCATCGGTACTCGCGGCTGTTGTTATGAGAGATTTATAAGACTGGTTGAATATCTTCTTTGGGGTGCAGCTGGACCCAAATTGGGAACATGATTAGAGACCCAAATGTATAAGTCAGTACAAACTAGAGACCCAAAATCCACACTAGCTCAGGAATTGGACAAGATTTCACGGATTTGATGGCCCAAATGTGTAAGTCAGTAGAGCGGGTACCTAGCCGACACACCCTCATAACAAGTTTAGTAACCTTCAACATAATTTGCTCCCTATTTTAGATCACTTCTAGTTGTAGTATTAGACAGTCAATGTCAAAGACATTATACTTTGTTAATTCCTCACATTCCACACGTCTTTCATGATGCAATGGATTTGGCGTGATGGTACATATGAGTCATAACATGTAATACTACTCCCTGCATCCCAAAATAAGTGCCCCTCATTTAGTATAACTTTGTACTAAAGTTATACTGAATCAGCGACATTTCTTTCGGGGTGGAAGGAGTAAATTATTGGACTTCGAAATTGGAGACTAACCTAAACATGCAAGTTGGATGATCAAATGTTTATGTTGTCCAGTCACATGACTAAAAAACATTTATTGCATGACTTGCTCAACACATATCCCATGCCCACAATTTATGTTTCCTTGCTGAAAGGAGCTATCAAAGTCTAGATGTACATAAGTCCTATATATATAATCCACGGTCTTGGGATGTCAATGTGAGTGTGATATGAACTCAGATTTTTTTTCCCGTGTATCCATCTTAAGTCCATCTAAAATATTGGGGGAAACCAAATACATGTATCTTCTCCCGTCTAACCCCTCCTGCCATCTTGCTCTTCAGTGGTAAAAGTCCATTTGGCTCGCGACTCTCGTTGTACAGTGGGAAGCTATGTTTGCGCCAGAAGACGACGAGTCGACGACGCCGCAGTCCTAATCTGTCGTCACTGTTTACGATGATTGTCGCCTACACTTTGGCAGTCGACAAGGTCACGATCATGACCTTCCGCACCTCGGCTGTCGACAAGGTGCCTAGAAACATGTTGTGCAAAACATTTTAGGCAGGGAGACACACGCTCTTAGATCTTTGTTACTACACGACTATTCCTAGTTCTGGTTAATGAAGAAATATACCAGTTCTTGGCGGATTGTTTCTGGGATTGTAGTGCAATAAATTTCAGAGAGTGAATAAATGGACGCCCAAGCCCAAAAGACTTTTCCCCCTCTTGCCCCACGTTGATTCCACGAGCGACAAGGGGAAACCCTAGCCGCCAGTCCTCCATCCTCCTCCCTACTGGGTCGTGGCCAGCAGGCGTCGGCAGGCAAAGCCCGGGTGGCTTTGGCAGCGGCGGGGCGTCATTTTCTCCCCTCAGTTTGTCCTTTAGCTACTGGCGTAGGTCAGCCCAGGCGCACGGAGGTGTTGTGCTTGTACTGGGCACAGCGCCAGGCATCCGGGGCGTAGGCGTCACGTTGCGGCGGCATGACGACCTAGGCTTGTGCCGGTTGCGTGGCGGTAGTGGAGCTGGCATCTTTGGGTGGTTGTGTGCGCGACGGATCTGGCGCATGGATTTTGGAGGGCAGAACGGGTTGGGCAATGGTTCGGCGTGGACACTGCTACGGTCGTGTGCGGCGGTGGCACAGTGTGGCCCTGTCCCCTGGGTGCGGTGGCCTCCCTACGGCGAGGTGGCTCCATGACACATCAGCAGGCTCGGCTGCGGCGACGGCTGGGATCTGGTCCAACGTCGTCTCTCCTGCAAGTGGCCTGTTTCAGCCCTCGTTCATGCCCTTTTTGATGTGTATGCTGCTGTCGCCAAAGGGCTCGTCTTCTCCCCATCGCTGAGGAACGATTCCCTTGCCAGGGGGCCATAGAGAATTTGTTCGATTTGCCCCTGGAAACACACACACACACACGCAGGGAGGAAGAACACACAAAGAGCTTTTGCGACACACGCACTTGTGCCTTTTCTTGTATTTCTTCATCCCATCACTTAACACAACGCAAATACATGGCTTAAATAGCGAGAGTTACACGGCCAACACACAACCATTTAACCCACTAAATAACTAGCATGCACACACACCCAGGTCTCCATGCATGCACACTGGCTACATACACGCACACGTCCGGCTCTGCTTCATTGTGGGGAGCCGCCGGCACAGCAGACAATAGAGCCTGCCTCTATGCGTCAGTTAGTGCTCGTTCCTGGAGTAAATTGTACTTGTATGGATACATAGCCGCGCACAGTAATTTCAGTGCCTGGTAGTATATCTCATCTGATTGCTAGCTGGATTGCATTATGAGGCGTGGGCAGATTGTTATTGCGATGCATCGTGTTGGTGGAGAAATTGCTATTTCTTGGTGGTAGAGGATTTCCTACACAAGTAATAATGATGTACCAACTATCTGATGAATATCTGGTTTGGGTTATGCGGGTTATGAACGTGGATTCAGGTTATTGGACTAACAGAGACGAATAGTATAGACAAACCTCCGAATTCCAGTAGTGTGTTGAGAACTAGATTAAATGCTCTGTTTTCATGTTCAAAGACTACTTTGATCTGAGAATTTCTCTGACATTCCACTGCATTAGCAGCTAGATTAAATTGTATAGACGAGCCTTGTGAGATTCCAATGGATTAGCATATGATAGTTTCCCCCTTAGAAAGATGCCGGACTTGCCGATTAGAACAGACTCATAGACTGTGGAAGGTATGCCAGGGAATTTCTGGTGAACTTTGTCCACCCCTTATGCTACTTTATTTTTTCTGCTTTCATTCTCTGGTAAACTTTCAAGTTAGTCAAGTTAGTCTCCATGCATGCACACCGGCTGAAATCCGATTGTTACTCACGGCTAGCTAGATACACGCACACGTCCGGCACTGCCCGACCTCTCCAACGGCCATATGACTCGGCCACAACAGCACGCACATACGTAATATCCAGCTTCCGTGCTTCTGATGTTGTCTTGCATTCTGGAAAGAACACTAGTTTTCCTGCTCAGGCAGCAAAAGTATCAAGCCAGAGCTATCTTATGGCTTGCTGTACTCATTAAGGTCAATTAGTACGGTGTATTTTCCTCTCTTTTTTCTGAGAGGTATTCTGGTTTTGATCTGGTTAATTTTGTATAGTAAAGAAATATGTACCAAATCACATATTGTGAAATTTCTGTGTTCCAAGCGGGTGCTAAGTTTGCAAATGAGCAGCTGAAGTTGGTGTGCTTGCACACTGCAGTAAGACCGGGTTATGCGATTTATGTCAGATGTAACTTTTTCTAGAGCGGAAAGAGGCGAAAATGACCATTTATTATGTCGCTTTTGTATATGAGCACTAATCGGAAATTCAATTTGTCTCCCGGAAGCACATGCTCCTGGACCTTATTTTTGAAATGTAAAAAAAAAATCAAAACAAAATTTCTATGTGTTCTTAGTCACATTAAAATGCTACCTGTAATTTGGAGGAAAAATAGTAAAGCATTTTGGCATGTGCAAAAAAACAAAACAAATTGAACATCAAATGTTACCACAAAATGTCATCCCTAATTTGTTTTTTGTACCGGCCAAACTCTGCTGCGCCATTCCGCATGAAAATTGTCAAGCATGCTTGCAACACTAACACGGACAATCTTAGAAACTTAGCTAAAATGAACTGATATGATTTCACGAATTTCTCATGATGCGAATGGACTTGGAAAGCTGTGTTTCTTTTACTTACCAGTCAAGTGATGGTAAGTATGTCTGAAACTACACAGCGTTGACTTTCTCTACGGTGAGAATGTACAGTGATGTGCTAAGGTGCGCTACACTGATGCTCTAGTGCGCTGACTTTCCTAGGAAGTAGTATCTCGTGAGCATTAGATGCATTCTTCTCCAACCGAACAGAATGTCATTCTTTTCATAGCTACTACTTCCTAAGAAAGAGATTGATAACTAACATACAAGTCAAACGGTCACATGATTCTGTTGTGTACTCACGTGTTACAAATCATGTGAGGAGTGTTTCCGAGATGGCATGTTCACACCTATCACATGATTCTGTAGTGGACTTTGTTTTCAGAACAAGAGATGTATGGGAGTCCTATACACTAGTAGAGAACACGGTACTATTTCCGGTTTCAGAGGGCCTCTAGTCCCGGTTCTGAAACCGGGACAAAACAAACGGGACTAGTACCCAAAACCTTTAGTCCCGGTTTGCTTACGAACCGAGACCAAAAGGGCTCCATGTGGCCGCTGCGGGGCGCCCAGGCAGGAGGACCTTTAGTCCCGGTTGGTAACACCAACGGGGACCAAAAGGTAGCCACGCGTCAGCAGCTCGCAGGCGCTGGGGTTTTTTTTTGGAAGGGTGGTTTAGGGGTTTTGGAGGGTTAATTTAGGGGTTTCATATTGTGTTAGCTAGCTAATAGAGAGAAGTGACCTCTCTTTCTTCGTGCTTGGTCGACGCTAGCTACTATACATATAAAGAGAACTCGATGCTAGCTAGTAAGCAAATGAAGGAAACCATTAATTACACAAGATCGTCATGAACATATATAGAGAGAAGACACATCTCTTTCTCCGTGTTTGGTTGAACAACAAGTTTTCGTAGATCTATCCGACGCTACTACATATGTACAATATAACATCTCTTATAATCCATAACATCATCTACCTAAGACCATTGCAATTCCACATGGTATTCTCCGTGTTCAGGTATGACGTGGTCAAGAAAGAATCCCGCCAATTCCTCTTGAATTGCTCGTATGCGATCATGTGGTAGGAGTTCATCCCGCATCTGCCAGATCTAATTTAAAGAAGAGGGTCAATACATATATATGAATGAAACTCAACACAATTGATGGTAATATATAAAATAAAATTGTGAATATTGTTTACGTACTTCAAATTGTTTCTCAGAGAAGCCCCACTCAGAGGTATAGTGGCGAATGAACTCGCATACGTAGTATCCACATAAATGATTCTCGGGTGCCTGGTACAAGCACTTTACGAGAATAGAGTTCAATCAAACTGATAAGCAAGCGTGATAATGGTATTGATGAAACTAGAATCAATGAGAGATGCGCGGAACTAGCTAGTACTACTTACTCTGGGGTGTGTAAATCGCAGCTCGTTGTTTAGACCGGGAGCCATTCGGGTGAACTTTTTCCAAACCCTAGCAGACAAGGAAAATGATTACTTGATATCAGGAAATGAACGAAAGTTGCCGATATGGTCCCGGTATTGATTGAACTTACTTCTGGAGCATATAGATAAATGTCCAGAAGTTCAACAATACATAACAAAGCAGTAAAACATTGCACAAACAGAAGTTCAACCAAATTTCATTACAAACAAATAATTAAAACCAGAAGTTCAACTATGTGACCCAAGGCAGTACTACAAAAAAAATATGAAGCATGAGCAGAAATACTTTTTCCCAGCCAAACTACTTCTCAATACCATGAAAATGATAACAAAAATACAAAGATATAGACTAAAATATGAAACATTAGGAAGTCCAAACACACTTGGTGACATAGTTCACTGGCAATTCATTAAAAAAAAATCTAAGCAACACTCTACTAACTTCAACTAAGAGTAAAATGCATACACATCACCTACGTTAGAAGTTCATACTTTTAAACATAGGCAGTCCAACAAGACAACCAAGTGAAGATATGGGCGGACATATAAAAGAAAACTCCTATTTAAAATACAAGATGCATATACATTTACATATCTGAAGAAGGTTTTGAAGCCATGAGAACACCACTCCTTGATGAATGGTAGTCCAAACCCTAGATCCACCTACAAAAAACAGGGGAAAAATTACATCTAATTAGCAAGTAAAAAATCAAACAACAATACAAAAAGCAACTAAATCAAACCCTAGGATAAAACAACTAAAAAACATCAACAATTATGAAGATGAACAGTAGCACATCTAGGCAAGCACGGCAAAAACAGTACTCATAAACTAACTAGCATGTGACAGACACAATCTAGACTACGAAATCAATAACATTAATGGATGTAAATACATCACATCCAGCAGCAACCACCACACCACACCCTTCTTACATGCATCTCACTGGTGAAATTACCAAAGGGGAAATGAAATCCACACAAGTCTGAAGGGTAAAATAGCACACACAAGCATCTCACAGATAAAATTAACCACGGGGAAATGGAATCCACCCACCACACGCACAAGAACCCTACCTAATCTCCCATCCAACTATCAGAAGAAAAGGGAAGAGGCGGATGCGAGAGCACACAGAAGAAATAGCGAGAGCTCGACAGATTTGGCGAAAACTAAAAGCAAGCATTGGGGGGAGGCAACATTTGTACCTCTCCAAACGACCCCGATGCACGAATCCGCGACGGTTCTTCCACCCCCACGACGCCACGCGCACCTTGGAACCGCGCAGACAGTTGCCGGCTTCGCTTCAGAGGAGAAGAGAGCGGTCTGAGGGAGGGAGAGTGGGGCGTGGGGCAGAAAAAGGAGCGGGGCGTGCGCCGGTTACTCCACCCGCGAGCGCAGGAGACAGCGGTGGAGAACTCTGGGGAGGTTGGGGGAAGTTGGGGGAAGAGCGTGGAGCGACAGAGGGAGAAGAGAGCGAGCGAGAGGGGGAGAGGGTTTTCTGACATGTGTTGGGCAGGCAACGGGGCAGTAAATGGGGCTCTCTAGCGGGTGTTGGAGCGCCGGGGTTAATTACAGTTTTACCCCTAACCACTAAAAAGTAAATGCATGTGTTGAAAAATGAATGCACCATTTGAATGCATCTGTTTAAAAAGATAAGATCAAATAAAAATCTGTTGGTATGCCTTAAAACCAACAGTTGATGGCCAACAGAAGTTCAAGTACACTACCAATGGATGTAAAATATATACACAAATAAGCACTTACAAACAAAGAAGAAGTTCAAACAATAAAGAACAGAAGTTCAAGTACACTATCAGGCGAAGTAAGGCATATGAATAAATAAACAATAAGAAACAAAGAAGAAGTTCAAATACAAAAAAACATGAAGTCCATAACTAACTCAACGGATTCGCCTCCGCATGCAACGACGCGGCACGCCGCGTCGTCGCCTACTCCTACTCGTTCCTGGCTCGGCCTCGCGCTACCGCGGCAGTGCGCGCTAGGTTGACAGGCGCAATGCAGTTATTCTGTTTCCACCCCCACCCGCACGCACCCCAGAGCCACACCCCTAAGATAGATAGTGGGGTCACGGATGTGACGGACTCGCCTCCGCATGCGACGACGCGGCATGCCGCGTCGTCGCCTGCTCCGGCTCGTTCCTGGCTCGGCCTCGCAGGGGGAGGGGAGGGGGGTCCCGACCCCCCTTCCCCACGGCTCGGCCTCGCGCTACCGCGGCAGTGCGCGCTAGGTTGACAGGCGCAATTCGGTTATTCTGTTTCCACCCCCACCCGCACGCACCCCAGAGCCACACCCCTAAGATAGATTCTGGGGTCACGGATGTGACGGACTCGCCTCCGCATGCGATGACGCGGCACGCCGCGTTGTCGCCTGCTCCGACTCGTTCCTGGCTCGGCCTCGCAGGGGGAGGGGAGGGGGTCCCGACCCCCCTCCCCCCCAGCTCGGCCTCGCGCTACCGCGGCAGTGCGCGCTAGGTTGACAGGCGCAATGCGGTTATTCTGTTTCCACCCCCACCCGCATGCACCCCAGAGCCACACCCCTAAGATAGATAGTAGGGTCACGGATGTGACGGACTCGCCTCCGCATGCGATGACGCGGCACGCCGCGTTGTCGCCTGCTCCGGCTCGTTCCTGGCGCGGCCTCGCAGGGGAAGGGGAGGGGGGGTCGGGCCCCCCCTCCCCCCGGCTCGGCTTCGCGCTACCGCGTTGGTCGATAGGCGCAATGCCGATTTCAATGTCTACAAATATTTAAATCCAAAAATAACAAACAAAATTAAAATAAGAAGTTCAAATAGTGAAGATATAGAAGTTCAAATAGTGCGTTCCCTGCCATGCAAGATTTGCTGTCTTGGATAAGTTCCATTTTAAAGAGAAGGATAGTAGAGAGCCTAGGATAGCTCACCTAAGAACGGAGCATTACACTTTTGCTGTTAAGGTGAAAAGTAACGAAGATCACACATATTTTGGTTGTTCTAGTTGGAGAGCATTTTGCAAGGCGTATGTGTTGGATGAGGACATGAACATTACCTTCGATCTTGGTAATGACGATGTTCGTGATAATAATATAGACATTTGGGTGCATGCAGAGGATGACTTGATTCCAGTTCTACCTCCAGGTGCGTTTGTTAACAGATTTGTCAAGTAATTTATATTGATTATTGAAAAGTATTTGGTACTCATTCCGACTAAATTTCTTTATTTTTAATTATTAGCTTATTTTCGTGCTACAAGAACTACCCAGCAGATAATAGATCAGACCTACTACAGTTATGGCTCCAAGCTTACTTGGTTGGAGAAAAATTATCTGATATCATTTATTAATGATGTTGAGGATCATGCATGCTAAACATTACATGACTGGCAACGTTTATCATGGATATGTGCCACTAGTGCACAAGTTGAACCATTATAACATTACTTCAAACAACTTTGTAAGAATTTTTTTACCATTGCGTCCAGTCCATCTTTTTCATACATTGTTCTTAAGAAAAACTAGTTTGCTAACTATGTTATTATTACTAATGTTCTTCAACAGGTACTCCCCCAGAGACCGTGCCTAAATGGATGTTTCAAAAGGGTGATTTGCAAATGGTTAGCTTACGACCACTCCCGATTAATCACAGTGGTAAATACAGGATATCTAAAAGTGAAGAAACCCTGAAGATCACAGAATGGAGAAATGCAATATAAGCATTCACGATACCACTTGGAGAGAAATACTTGCGCAACCCACAAGTTGGAGATAGGTTGATCTGTGTTCTGCAAAATGGAGATGTCGGAGTTCGCCTTTATTATGCTTTTCTACCGGAGCAGTAGTTAGTGTTTCAACCCTGTGATGACTACAATGATGAGAAGTTGATTAAGATAATGATGAGTTGTTGGATGTTGAATGATGATGAGTTGATTAAGATGATGATGATGATGAGTTGTTATATGACATATACCAGTACAAATTAGATGGATGCGTAATACTGATGTTGCATCCATCTAATTTGTACCGATGTTGGATGTTGTTCTTTCATAATGTGTACTGATGTTGTATATTAATACGTGTAACCGCGTGAAAATAAAATATGTAAATATAAAAGAAAACGAAAAACAGAAAATGAAACACTGCCTTTTAGTCCCGGTCGGTGTTACCAACCAGGACTAAAGGTCCTACTGCCTGGGCGCCCCACGGCGGCCACGTGGAGCCCCGTTAGTCCCGGTTCGTAAGCAAACCGGGACTAAAACTGATGGGCATTAGTCACGATCGTTTTGTCCCGGTTGCAGAACCGGGACTAAAGGCCCTCTGGAACCGGGACTGATGCCCTGTTTTCTACTAGTGTCTGTATCGGGAGGGAAGAGGATGGGAGGAAGACGAGCGGCGGCTAGGTGGGCGAGTGGTGGCGTAGATTTGGTCGAGAAACACTCGATAGTGATACAATGGGAGGGGAGAGGTGGGAGAAGGGTTGGTTATAATGCCCCTTGAGTTCACCACTGAAAATTTAGCAAGGTGTCCGGTCAATGGTGTCATCGCTCATGGGCCGAACTTGGCAACCGATCTGTAATGGCGATCTATCAGTGATATGGCCACCCAAGCAAAATGGTGAACTACAATCATTGGCCAGTCATCTAGTGGTCCATCAGTGTTGACTAACCTACATAGCCATCGATGTTTCATTACTTATTGGTTGTTGTTATCTCGTCAGTGCGACTCACCACTGAAAAATTCTCACTAACCAATCAGTGCTGATGCGTCAACTGTAACGTTATTTGTAGTAGTGATCCTTCTCAGCGGTCAAAAGTACATCTAGATAGTAGTTTGCCAAATGCGCAACGTTATGTCGTGTATGGAACTGTATGAGAAAATAGACAGGCAACCATTAAATATGGATAAATATTTCTTTTATTAACAAAGAACAAATGAGCAATAAAGCACGTGCAAATTGTGATACAAATGAAAAAAAATGTACTTTTTTAGTCTTCTTAACTTGGTACCTAATTAAACTATATGATACACTGCACGTTGTTGCGGAGTCGGCCGCAGTATATTTCAATATAATTTGATTTAGGAAACATGAATATTTGAATACTTGCTGTATAAATTAAACCTAAAAATAATATGATATATTGTATTTGATCGTTGTATATTTGAAAATTACTTATGAATAATATGAGAGGCATAATATAGTGAAAAACTTTTCCCATGCATGTTGTGCTGGTCTCTTGATAAGGTGACATTGTGGTGAGATAAGATGTGTACATGTTGAGATAAATAGAGTAGTTGCGATCAGTTCTAATAACGAAAACTGTTTTTTATGCATGTTGAGGTGGTCCTTTCACGATGTGGCATGTGTGGAGAGGTGACATGTGTGCATGTTAAAATAAATAGTAGTAGTGGTGATCAACTACTATATAAGTACAATTAGACGTAGTACTAATTGTAAGTTCAATTAACTTGCTGTTTTGATATGAATGTATACAAGAAGGAATAGTTAGCTGTTGGTATTGGAACATGGAAATGATTAGTTGTTTCAAGTGTCAGGAATTTAGAAATGACTTCATACGATACTGATCGGTGACGGTTAGAGAAACAAGTTTCTTGTGTGATGTGATGACAAGGACTGGCTGAAGGGCCCTATTTAAGGCGTCATACACAGTGGAGAGCATAGCTATGTTGTAAGAGTTTTCCTCTAGATGATCGAAGTTCGAATCATGTTTCTGCTACTTAACTTTGTTATGTAACCGAGATTTGTACATTGAGATATTGGAGGAACTACCACACATTTGCAAAGCAACCATGTCTACTAAGATCATGGTCCTGCTTCTTCTCATGCTACTCTCTTCTCAGAGTCCACCACCCCTTACTTTCAACCTGGAAAACCAGAGTATCGAGGATCTTCACCAAGCAATGGAGCAGGTGTTGGGTCCTCGCCTTCCGGCGGTTCATCATGCAAAGTGGATACTTGTCCACGCGGACGGCCTCCAGGCTCTGTCTCCTTGATGACTAGAATGGCAGATGAACTGCCGGTTGGCCGCACCTCGGCCACGAAGGCCAAAGCTGTTGCTGCCGTCCACTTCCCTGATGTAGGTGCAGAGGAGGTCCACGACTTCCGCGAGGTGGAGGTCCCCCTGCATCACCTACCTTAGAGCATCTCCAACAGCCGCGCTAAACTAGCGCCGCGCCGCAAATTTGTCCTTTTTAGCGCGCGCGCAATCGACATGGTCCTGCTTCTTCCGAATTGCCATCGCGCGCTGTGTATTTGGTGCGCCCGCTTCAGCGCGCCGCACACTCGAGCGCTCGCGCCGCACTCTCTCCGCTGCGCCACCTTCGCCCGCCCGCGCCGCCGCCGGCGAATCGACCCGATGGACGCCGGCGCCGGCACCCCCCTCACCCCTTCCTACTCCCGCGGCCCCTCGGCCGCCGCCGCCGCCGCCGCAAACCCTAGCGCGGGGAGCTTTGGCTTCGCCTCCGCCGGAGCTCCTCCAAGCACCGGCATCGCGCGCGGCCTTTTCATGCCGCCACGGATGACCTCGGCGGCGGGTGGCGTCGCGCCGGCGCACGCCGTGTAGCCATGTGCCCCCCTATCGAAGCTCCCAAATGCGGCGCGGCCAAAGAAGGGCAAGGTATCGGCGAAGAAGAAGAAGGCGGCGGACGGCTCTGGCTCCTCGAAGACGTCGAGGAAGAAGGTTGCAGGGCGTGCGACGGGTGCGGCGGCTACTGAAGCGCCTCACTTGTTGAGCCGGCGGCCGACGCGCACAAGGTGTTCGAGGGAATGCCCCAAAGGTATAAAATTTCGCCAACTTTTTGTTGTTGTATTTTTTGAATGCATACATATAGATAGCTTATTTGCTTCGTTGTATATACTTTGTAGTTTCAACGATGAGGCATATATGTCAACTATGGGTGTTGGCTCCAACAATTCGCATTGGTCTCAAACCAATGACATGCATTTCGATGACCATGAGTTCGAGGTGGACGAGGATGGTGAGGGCATTGTCGACGCAGCGAAAGGAAGAGGAGGCAACTACACCAATGATGAAGACGTCTTGATATGCAATACTTGGTTGCAAGTGTCGAGGGATCCATCCGTTGGAGGTGATCAAAGTAGAGATGCTTATCGGAGGAAGAGGAAGAGGAAGATGAAGACGAGGACGAGGCTTGATTGTTGATGGGCCATTCGTTGGTGTGAACTTTTGTGTCATGAACTTGGTTCGGATTTTGAACTTGGTTGTATGATGTTGTGGGCATGAATTTGAACTTGTGGACATGAACTTTTTATGTCATCATGAACTTGTTTGTGTGATTTAAATTATGCCATGTCTTTGTTTAGATGTTTGAAATTTATTTCGCGTCCAAAATGCAACATATGGCAAGCTGCGGCTGTTAGCGCGCGCTGCATTTTAGCGCGCCTGCTGGAGCAACGCGCGCGCGCTAAAGTTTACAGCGCCCGCTGGAGCCAGCGCTCCCCGCCGCGCCAAAACAGGTGATCGGTGCGCCGCAAACGCTTTTTTAGCGCGCCGCGCGTAGCGCGGCTGTTGGAGATGCTCTTAGGCCCCCATGTTGCATGATGGAGCACAACTAGCAAATCTCAAATCCACACAAACACAAAACGGTGCAACACAAATCGTATGGCTACTGCATCAGGACAATATATTCGGTAATGGAATGCCTGGAACGGGCTGATGCCATCGGACTACTAAAAATTGGCATGTTCTACCTACATACTAGCTATGGAGAAGATCATCCACGGCTACATACTAGTCTAAGTAGAGTTTATATTGTTCTGATGGCTGTCGTGAGGAAACAAAGGAAGAAGCCCTTCTGAATTACTTACAACTATTTTTTTTAGTTGATGCACAACCATATTTGGTTTACCAATACCAGGTCTTAAATACTTTAACCCGAAAAAATTCTACTGGAACTATACTTGTGGACGACAACAATTTTTAACTTGCATGACTGATCTCCGTAGAGTTGACAATTTTTCCCTACTACCATGCAGGTCATGCATTGATGACTGGTAATTTTAATTTGAGTTCTGGCAGGGCATCAGAACTAAACATGATTCAGATATCTTATGCCACGAGAAGCACCTATATATTTAGCATTTGTCAGTCATTTGTAAGACCTGGATGTGTTATTATTACGTTGGGTTGGGTCTATTTTTCTTCCATTAAACCATTATTACGTTGTGTTGCCACACAGTTTTGTTGTGCACTCGCATCACATGGTAAAGAAATGATAACGGCTCCTGAATGCATGCCTAACTGTAACACATGTCACACGCTTATACCTGGATGCAACAAGATCCTAACGAAGACTGCGGTATATATAAGCCAGGCCTGTATGTACTCGATCACCTGACTTGCCTTAGCTAGGATGCAGAAGTGAGTGTTATATGAGAGGTTTCAAATTTATTCTATGCTTTATTCCGTTTCTATCAATGTGTTTGAAATATTGGAGGAAAACAAAAGACCACTGTAAATCTTTAGCTTCGCTTCCATCCCATCCGCTTCCTATGTCGTACGTCTCCCATGGCAACACCAGCAGAGAAAAAAAAAGGGATCCAGTCCACACAACACACCGAAAATATCTCGATCACTGCCATGCTCCTCCCCAGGCCGCTTCTCATCCTATGATCAGTCCTCCCATCTCGCCTCACCCCCACCATGGTCATCCTGATCATGAGACGTCTCCCGCTGTCGACGTCGCTGCCCCAGCTTGCTACCATGGTCATCACGGTCGCGCCGCGTCTCCCTGCTGTCTTGAAATTAACCTGGAATTGCCCAGGTGAGCCTGCATCTGTGCAACTGGGTGCCATGAAATCTGTGTGTTCATGTCCTTCCTCGTGTGTGTGTCTCTCCTGGGCAACCAAACAATTATCAATTAGATTGTCACCAATAAATATCTTAAGTTGGTTTCTCTGCTTTATATATATGCCTGAACTAGCGGCTAAGTTACAACAGAGTCGGTGTGATTGAGCTTTATAGTTTGATTACTTGTGGCTTTATAGTATTGTCTTGTTTGTAATGCTCCACAAATTAGCCGTTGCCATCGCTGTGGGAAGCTGCCACCAGAGAAGGCCACCCGAGAGGAGAGCCCTGTTTCTCTGCCTTATATGCCTGTACTAGCAGCTACTTCACGTCAGGCTGCTGTTTAACCACTTTTTCTAGTCTGATTAAGTATCAACTTCCGTAGAGTAGATCACATTGCATGCATGTGGATACTGTTTAGCTAACTAGCGTGATAGACTGGATTAATATTGCGTTGGTAATCACAAAATTAATCATGTTATTAGTTACAAGTATGTCGTCAATGTCTGAAATACACTTGATCCTTTTGGTGTGTGTGGAATGTTTATTCTTAGGATGCAGGAAAGGGAAATTGTGTTTGCTTCAAATTATCTTGATCAGACTATTTTTATAAGAGGAAAACAGGACGAATAGTGCATGGAAAAGGAAAAAGATTGTGTTTGCTTCAAATAATGTACTCCCTCCGTCCCATAATATAAGAGCGTTTTTTATACTAGTGTAGTGTCAAAAACGCTCTTATATTGTGGGACGGAGGTAGTAGTAGGTTGTGTCATGATTATTGTTGGCTTTGGTGAACTCATGAACTTTATCTTGTTCAGATATTTTGTAATGCGGGTGTGTTTTCTTCTTCCCAAATTTGTACAAGTTGGGATACTCACATTTGTGAATCACCTAGTTTTGGGATCGTTAACTTTTCCGAATACTTACCCTACAAAAAGATCGGTCTGGACAGACGATTTTTACACTGTTTTTTATCTGCTTGGGTACTTTCCAGGCTTAGAACGAATTGAAAAAATACTGAGATTTGTGAAACTTTTAGTTCTGTATATAGCAAGGTTATAGTGTTGTTATGTTTCTTTCCAGTCTGCTGTAGTCAGTCAGTCTGCATTCTCTAGTTCGGAGACTGCTGAAGAACGTTAGTCTGCTTCTGAAACGGAACTGAACCTGCAGTTGATCTAGATCGAGAATTGTTGGGGCCTCCGGTCTAGGGTGGTTTCTCGGCATCTAAGTCGAGCTTCGCTGAGTCACATCCCAGCCTGCACCTGAGACGATCTGATTTGGATTTGGTTTCCTTGCGTCTTGATGACATTAAAATGGAAGCAAATGTGTTTGCTCTCCTTTCGTCTTGATGACATTAAAATAGAAGCAAATGTGTTTGCTCTCCTTGCGTCTTGATGGCATTAAGACTGCTAGCTCCTTGCAAGAGCGGATCTAAGCTTCTATTTCTTCAACACAAAATCGAATGTTTTGTTTCTGAGCAGTTCTGCAGCCCAGGCTCATGTGCCTTTTTTCATTTACAAAAAACTATTCATGCACCAAATGGAGTAAATGCCTTTCTTTCGTAAGGCCGTAATGATGTTATGATTTTTGTGGATTTTGTAAGGAACTTGGCGGCAGATTTGGAAGCCCGGCTGTCCAGCGAAAGTAAACCATTTTGAGCAGAGGGGTCGATGTAGATACAGCGTGTGCCGTCTGTTTCAGGTGGTCTTTTTGCACGGTGTAAGATGGTTAATCCGCAGCAGGAGGAGGAGGTGCGGCCTTCATGTTGGAGGAGGTGCACTTGTTGAATGCAATGAACCCATGATGGAGAAACGGGTGCAGACAAACAATTGCAGAGCTCCGGTGCTGAAAACTGTATGTCTATCTATGGAGGAATTTCAGTTTCAGATTCAACAGCACTGAACAGATTTGTCCTTGAGCATTTCCCCAGGTTTAGCAGATTCCGCGACGTATAGTCAGATTTGTGAGCTATCTATTTATGTATCTAGTATTTGTATCGTCGTTATTCGGTTGAGAACACTTTGGAATTTCACTTGTTCAAGAAATTTTTGGAACTCTGATTTCTTCTGTTTCAATGCAGATGGTAGGCCGATAATGCTGGTTACTGTGGAGTTGTCGGCGGGGTGCCGTCAAACCGTCCATTTGGCAAGAGCAGCTAAAGCTTCAACTTGGAGCCTGCTGAAGAATGTCAGTCCGCTTGCTAGGGGAATGAATGCTGGCTTGTAATTGCTTCTGAAACTGAACTGAACCTGCAGTTGGTCTCGATCGAGAGTTGTTGGGTCCTGCGGTGTAGGGTGAGTGCTCGGCGTCGATTCGAGTCATAAATCGCTGAGTCAAATCCCAGGCCGCGCCGAGACGATCTGATTTGGATTTGGTTTCCTGCTGGCTCTTTGGGCGGCTGGGTATAACAGGGGTCAGCAGCAGTTGAGATAGTTGTAATGTGAATGGCTTCATCTCCCTGAACATTTCCTTGAGTTAGTACAATGTGCTGGGATACTCACGTCTGTGAACATGAACGCTTATGGGTTATATATGATATATATGATGTGATTAATTTCAGGGGGTCTCGAGTGCACGTTTTCCTGTGCAGAAGGTGTCAGATTTATAAGTAGATGGCTGACTACTAAAAAGAACCTACTGATTATCACGTTGGCTGCTTCGTGTGCTGCTGACCTGCGGGCTGCGGCTGCGGTTGTGGGAGATGCACAGCGCAGGAGCTAGTGATGTTCACTTTTGCGTTGGCAAAATGTGTGGCCACAGAAGGAAAGCCTATGGCTATTGGCGTGTGTGAGGTGAGATTTGAACTGAATGGTGATCTCGTTCTTTGAGCTGTTTTAGCAATGGAGTGTTCCTGTTTAGAACTGACTTTGTTTCACCGAGTAATGCAGCAGTAGAACTTACTAACTGTGTGATTGAGATTTATAGTTTGATTACTCGTGGCCAGAAGAATTCAGGCTTCAGTGGATGGTTTGCATACAGAAATTAAGCCGGGGTATACGGCTTCTTCTCAAGGTTCTTTTATTGTTTATTACCTTTTGCAGCCTCCTCTAGTCAGCCAGTGTTCTAGCTAGTTTGCGTGTTAACATGATTAGTTCTTTAACCATGCTGCTAGATGGCTGACTAATTAAAAGAACGTGTGGGCTAACATGTTCCCTGCTTCTTGTGGTCTGCCCAAATGGAGTGGTGTGCAGGTGCTTTGGCGTGTTGGACCGCATAGTATCAAACGTCACACATGTTCGACCGTTTGAAATTTCCTTTGAGGAGCAGCTTCATCCTATTGTTTCACATGACTTTTGTGTTGTAAGTTTTCTGTTATAATGAGTTGGTTCCTTATGAAAAGGGAGCTGAAAACATAGATAACATGAGTCGGTTCCCACATTTCACACATGTTTCATGATGCATTGGACTTGGACTGATGACACGTATGAACAGAACTAGAATAGCATGTATATCAACTAATTCTTCCACTACATGGAAATTGGTTAATTTGGATAATTCAAGACCAACCTATTTGCAAATGCAATTTCCATTCAAATATGTTATCATTCAAGCATCTCACCATTCTCTTCTTTCAATGCGAGTTCACTTCAACATAGCACAATATTTCCTTTCAACAGAAACTAAACATGCAAGTAGGACGGTCACATGATTCTCCAGTCGAGTCACATGATTAAAAATATATGATAAACATTTCTTGAATGTCTCGCTCAACACATATACCATGCTCGAAAACTAACAAAGCCATGGGATGCATAGAAGTCCTATATATACTCCACTGCCTTAGGATGTCAAAGTGGGTGTATTATGAATTCATATTTGCTTCGCTCTTTATCAAGCTTCGGTCTACCTAGAATATTGGAGGAAAACAAATAAGTGTATCATCTCTAGTCTAATCCATCTCCCATTGTTGCTCTCCCATGGTACAAGTCCATCCGGCCCTCCTCGCCCTTTGTCGAGCCCGAGCTCATGTCTACACCACCGCAGGATGTGGCTACGAGCCTATGACGCTGCGGTGAAAAGCTCCATTCATTGTTTTGACGAGTAGACCCTCTGCTCTTTGGATGCAAACACCAGGCCCAGGGCAAGCATGTTATGGCACCACACCTAACGGACGCCAGTGCAGTCTGCTTCAATATCTCCCAGGGGTCATCCAATCTCTGTGATGAAGCTCTAATGTGTTATACACCGTACGTCCTCATATTGGCCCGCACTCCCCTGCACCATCGATCTGCTGGATTGTAAATCTGCTTTGTTCCCATCATTTTTATTTTACCTTCAATAAACTACCGAGCTCGGCATTTTTCAACCGGAACCTTACTTGGCACTGTTCAATATGAAACTTATGGGACATTCAGTAAGGTCAGAAACGTATCAAACATGTTTTTCTTTCTTTGTGCTTTAGCCTCAAACATCTTGATCCATAGTATGTGAGACGGCAGCACAATGCGTGGAGCGTGGCACACTTAGGGTGAGTTTGTTATAGCACTGAACAAAAGAAAGAAAGGATACCCAAAACGATGCAGAGATTGACAAATTGTCTCTGTGATGTTGTTACATGTCCATTTTGCACGTACCCCACTTTCTCCTAGATTTTTAGAAACCTACTAGTGAAGTCTTAATTAATAGGCTTCTAAATAAATAAATTTTGTTGGGCTTCTAGAATAAGCTGGGTAGGGGGCAGCTTATTCTAGAAGCCCAAAAAAGCTACCAAAAGAACTGGCCCTTAACCTTTGTGGTGTTGGGAATCAGCCCGTGTGCCTTGACTGACAAATGTAAACTAAACAAGTAGTACCAATGTTGTGACTTGTGAGGGCAATATTGTTTTGCCTCTCTTAACTAGTAAAATTGACTGAACCCTTTACACTGCATATTGATGGCAATAAATCACAATTAATATTAAAATAAATCTCACTTTTTACCCCTCTTTGACATTTTATCAGGAATTATCCCATTTATGAGTTTTACATCTGTTTTTATCTCATTTAGGAAAAGTTGTGCCACGTTCTACCTTAAAAAAAAAATCTGTACACATTCCTCCAAATGGGTCACAGCTGCCAGGGTACATGTGGGCCGTCACATGGGTAGTCTTCCTGCACTCACCCCTCCTGCATGTCAGTTCGGCTCCGTGCACCCCACGAAACTGCGGTCACTACCAAACATACTCATTTTTTATATGTTTTGGTCTTTTGGTTCGAAGTCCATTAAAATATATACCTGGTGGCAACAATATGACAGCGCCAAGGAAAACCCCAATTAATCCTGGATATATTACCACCAAACCGTAGCAGAGCTAGAATCAAACCAGTAGACATTTTGCTACAGTCAATGAAGAAATCATGACCACGCCTCATGCCGAGGCCCTGGCTGCCTGGGGCCTGGGTCCGCCTCTGCCACCAAATATGTAGCATAATCCACAGAAAGAAAGAAAATAAGCCATAATCGATGTACCCAAACATAACAAGGTTGTGGTGACATTCAGTGGATTTCTATTAATTTATTACCCGTGAAGGCTATTAACCATTAGCCCAAACCATAATGCAGTGTCCAAGGAAACATAGAGGCAAACTGGAGACTGAATTGGACATGCGGTGGAGGGTGGCGCGTGTGGACAAAACCGTCTGGTGTGCCATGTGGGCTCTAGCTGACAGAATGTGCTAAAACTTGGAAAGGGTAAAATATGACACAACTTACTTCAAATGGGGTTAAACGGAGGAGAATCTCTTAAATCGAGTAATTCATGTCAAAAGTGCGGATAAAAACAGAAATTTACCTTAAATACAAATAAGTACTGGATATTATTAATTAAATACCGCATGCCTATCAAACAAAGAAATAGAATCTGAACTTAACAATTTTTTGTTTATGAACACTACAATACAACAAAGTCTAATAAGAAAACCTCAATTACAATCGGTGCCACATACAGTGCGTTTGATCGATTCATGTTCATCTAATCATCAAAGGTAATTGTTTAATGTTAGTTTGATACCTCACTAATTGCAAAGAGTCTCAGCAAATGTTTACTCAGAGCATTTAACATCAAAAGAATATTGAATAGACATTTAAATCTTGTGCTTTTTAAAAAAAGAGACATTTAAAATAGCGAATCCGTGGCCTAATAATTTTCAGGTGAAGTTTTTTTTGCATGAATGATTATCGCATAAGTCATGCCACTCCTGTAACAAGATGATGCCACGGGAGGAAAACTCTTCTACCATTGATAATTTCTCATTTTGTGCCTTACTTTCTCCGGTGTTCTTATCTAGGATTCTCTCCTATGATGTGTTGTTCATGAAAGGGAGCAGAAATCTCAGATAAAATTGAGTCGATTACCACTTCACATATCTCATGATGCAACGGCCGACACTTTGCTCTTACTTTCACGAACCACGACACAGGTACGTACAAACACACTAACATAATGTGCATGTTAAGTTCTTTTATTACTTGAAAAAACAGTCACTTGGATCATAATCAAGACTAACCTATTTGCAAATGGAATCGTCGTTCAATGTCCAACTACTCGATCACTCATTCCGCAACTTCCCGCCTTCTTTTAATATGAGTTCTCTTCAATGAAACACCATATTTCTGTTTACATCATTTTATAGTAAAAGACCGGAGACAAAAGCTGCATGCAAGTACTCCTAGAATCTAATCAGAGACATGATAAACACCTACTGAATGACTTGTTCAACACATATCTCATGATCACAACTGTTTTTATATAACAAAGACTACATATATAGAAGCCTTATATATACGCCCAGCTTAGGATGTGAGAGTGCAAGATGAATTGAGACTTTTGTTACCTCTTTAGCCTCAGCCTATCTAAGATATTGGAGGGAAACAAAAACGTTAGGGTGGCATGTACATGGTTCGAAACACAGTGGCATGATGTTTGTGACCAAGCGCGATGTCCAGTGCCTGCAGCTTTGTGGGCCTCCTCCTATAGCTCTGTTAACAGTATGATTAGGATGAATCACAATGGACCATAGACAAAAGAAAGAATAGTTTTCTCTAAGTTTGACAATAAACTTCACATTAGAAATGATGGTCATGTCGAAATTCCTCTGCCGCATTGTAATCGACGCTATTAGGATTCCAAGGAAACAGCAACAGAGCTATATTAGGATTTCAAGTGAGTGAAGCAAACATTGGATGCTACCCCGGGAACATCATATCACATGGTACAACACGAAGGAGTTTAGCCAATGTATCACGTGGCACATAGTAAATCCATGGCTCCTTGATCGAGGACCACTTCATGGAAGATGACCCATATGCGGTAGATGTTTGTGTCCGCCATGGTGATCTGGAAGATGTTTTTTTAATGTCAGAAAAGCGGGTGTCGAGCCCGGCCAAAAAAGATCCAGAGAAATTGAAAAAATAGTTTTTAATAAATATAGAATAAAGGGTACTACCTTTCACTTTGTGACTGAGTAGTATAGAAAATTTGTAACCGTGTTTGATTTTGCCGCATCAAGTTGATAGGAACTGATTGCGTATTTCTTATGACCAGAGTGCGCATGAACTTCAGTGTTTTTCTTGGTGTTAGGATATATTTCAGAATTAAATTCTTGTTTTTGTGCGACAAAAGAAGAAGAGATGTGTCATTGACACCTGGCTGGGAGATCTTAGCGCACGACCGCCCCCGCGCATGTTACATTGAGTTGAATTGTCAGATCACGAGCACCCCATCATCTCGTCCGGCATGTAATGGCCACATTGAACTATCAGGATGCAACATTGTTGCCCCGCTTATAGCAACAGCCGTTGGCTAGTCGCACCATACCTCCCGGTAGTGTCGTTCACGCGTCGTCGGGTCGTAGCATCTCCATCCTCATTGTCGTCGTTGTAGTGCACACCATCGTCCTTGCAGTATTGTGTCAATCTTTGCAGCACCGACATACTGTGTCAATCGTTGCAGCACCGACACATGCTTGGCTTTCAACATCGTGCGTCACCGGGTCGTAGCACCGCCATCCTCATCGTCGTTCTTGCAGCGCACACTATTGACCTTGCAATACCATGTCAGTCGTTGCAGCATACCGGCATGTGCTTGGCTCGTGCTATTGTGAGTGCCATCCTAGCCACCGTCCTCGCCACACGTGTCGTCGTCCTAGTAAAACCAGCTAAAATCGTGTGCAACACCACAAGGACTTGCAACACCCGCCCATTCTGCTGTCCTTGCAACATAGCGCTGGTCATTCAAAGCACTGCTTGTCGCCGTTTACAGCGCCACACGAAGGCTTGCAAAACCGACGCCATCCTTGCAGTGCGCCGCCTTCCGTGTAGCACCATTGCAATCTTTTGAAGTGCCGCTTGTCACCATTTGCAACACCCCGCACCAGCCTTGCATCACCGTTGGCCGGCTCGCGTCAGCAACACAACCGTCGCCAGTGCTGCATACAACGCCCGACCTATGACACCGACGCTGGCCTTTGCAGGTCACTCGATAACCATGCAACGGCACACGACACCACTTGCAGCAGCCTGTCTGGCGCAATCAAGACTAACCTAGTTGCACAATGCAATTGCTCATTCAACTACTCAATCACAAGCTTCTTGCCGTTCAAGTACTACGTTATCACATATTTCTTGCCGTTCTTTTAATGCGAGTCCAACCACAATATTTCCCTTCACTTTTTTTTCTCGCAAGGGATCATGAACTAACACATGCAAGTATGATGGCCACACACATAATTCTAGTCGAGTCGCATGATTAGAAAGACACGATAAACATTTTTTAATGGCTAGCTCAACACTTATCTTATGATCACAATCTATCGTTCCCCTCCCCACCCCACCCCCAACTAAAAATAGGTAATAAAAAGGATACGAGCTGTATATGTAGAAGTCCTATATATAGTCCATGGTCTTAGGACGTCAAACCAAGTGTGGTGTGAATTTATATTTGCTTCCCTCTCTATCCGCTTTTAGTGTAATTGCGACATTGGAGGAAAACAAATACATGTATTCCCAATCGGGCACTTCCCATACCGTTCTTGATATTAAATCTTAAGAGTCCATCCGCCCCGCTGCTCCGTTTGTTGAATCGGAGATCATGTCTACGGCACTGAACAATGAGGCAATGGAGCTGGAGTTTAAGGCTATGCCCGATCCAAAGCAAATCACTTCTTTTGTTTCTCAAATGATCTTGATGCAGCAACAGCAAAAGGAAAGTTCTCTTTAGAGCTCACAGAAAAAAAACATTGTACGTGCTTTAGCTAGACATCTCCAGGCTTGTGCCTCCACAACGTTCGAATTCACGACAATGGGTAAAAGTTCTTCACAAGATATTATCACACCCTGTTTACTTCTAGCTATTTTTAGAATGAGCGTTGCCGCAGCGGTAACTTGTTCAGTCCAGCGATTTGCTTCATTGTCTACCCGGAACTTCTCTTCGGCTTCACAAGTGATTTAGTTTTTTTTTTACAGAAAAAAATCATTCACATATGTAATTTCCTTGTACATGCCTACATTTATCATGTGTTGTTGTCTAGTTTTCTTTTTTCTTTTTGCTATGACATGCTAACTGAAAAGGGGAGCTGAAGACTTAGCTCAGGATAGTCATGATGCCATGGACTTGGACTACCCTCTGTTCTTACTTCATAGTTGAGTGATGGTACGCATGACAGCAACTAATATAACATGTAGTTCTTCTACTACTCACTTCTTCAGAAACTTTTCGTCTCTCGTGCAATGCAAGATCACTCCAACAAAACATACTATTTCTCTTTACTTTGCCTTTTTTGGCCGGTAATTGGAAACTAAATATTAAAGCAGCTAGAATTGGGCACATGAAAGGTTAACTTGTTGTTGTTGTTGCTGAGGGAGGCAAAGGAAGGCATAGCTGAAACAAGCGGCAGTGACTGACCTTTCTTTAGCCAAAGAAAGGGAATGTAGAAGGGAGCTCCTATTTAGCGCGGTGCGCGCACCCTCCCCTCCCCCTAGCGTGCCGATTGGGCCGGCCCATTTACAGTGCTGGACGCTCCTTGTTTTCATTTTCATTTTTGTTTTCCATTTTTCGTTTTTGTTTCTGAAATTTCAACATAATTGAGAATGTTAATTTTTTTAAGAAATTATAAATATTCACTGATTCAAAGTATCTTGGTGTTTTTTTAAATGCTGACATATTTAAAATTGTTCACGAGTTTTAATTTATTTCCACGAACTTGAAACAATATTCACATACTTCAACAAATGTTCACGGTTCCATAAAAATGCTTGAATGTTAAAAAATATTCATGAATTTTAAAAACTGTTCATGACTTTTTCGAAATATCCGCAAGTTTCAAAAAAAGTTTGCGAATTTCGAAAAATTGTTCCCGTATTTTTTTTTAAAATGATCGATTAAAAAATTTCGTCTATTAAACAAATGTCACATAAAAATTGAGGGGGAAGCTCTGTTTTAGAAAAGAATTGAGCGGGGAGCTCTAGACCCCCCCCCCCCCCCCAAATCTCCACTCTCATCTGACCTCTAGGGTTTCACACTATGATGAAGTGCACACTTGTAGGTTCCCGACGAAGAGCGAGGTGAGATTCTGCGGCTGGAGAGGCTCCTTCATGCGTGGATTGGTTGGCTGGACCGTCTTTGCCTTCGGTACTGTGGAATGTGAGGGGATTTTATTTTCTTCCCTCTAGTCTAGTTGTTCAAGTCTGCAGTCTTTGACCCAGAGTTTTGTCTCCAGGTTGACACTGATACACACCATTGATTGTCAATTGAGATTCTTCCTGCCCCATGGCTCCCCAGTTTATATTTGATCTGCTTTTCAGTCAACCCAGTTTATATAATTGTGCAAATAGATGATGCTTCATAGTTCATACCAGTACATTTCAATTCATCTTATGTGTGTTACTATCCGATGGTTGCTAGTCTCTTATGTTTGCACATGAATTTATGAGGAATGCCGTTGACATGCTAACTTGCCATGTTAATCTTAATATGCCATACCACTGTATAAGTACATAACTACGTCTTCTTAACAATAGTTGACTGCCATATAAGGCAACATTCAGCATAACTGCTTAAAATTTTGGGTGCCTGCTCACTTGCTGTTATTTCAAACGCTGGTCTCTATATAGATAATACGTAGATCTCAACACACACTTGCCTGGGAGGGAGGGAGATCATGACTAATGTGTGATTTTCTTTTTAGGTTATTCAAGTCGTTTTTTTAATGGACTGATGCTCAAACTGGAAAGTATGGACTTGCTTTATTTCCTGCAACTGGACAAGATGAATGGATGTTTGAATTTATTCCTTCTACTTCGCTTGCACGGGATGCCTGTAACCAGTGCTGGCTTTCCAAAGGAGTTACCATCTTTTCCATTGGAAAAAGCCAAAAAGGTAGTCTGCTCATTCTAACTTCATTTCTGGAATAGCTTTGTTTCTACAAAAAGTTAGCTTTTAATTAATTGCTTGATATTGGATTTTATCAGAACATCACAGTATTATAAGTTACCTACAAAAGTTCCACCCTGAGAACAATGCCCATTTGGTAACTGCCAATTCTTGGATAAATTTTAATGAGAGCTGCGCCGGTTACTCTGTCATTACATGTATTATGGGTGTTGGAAACAGGTTGGTGTTTGCCCTCTGAATTGAAGTACTTGTAGGACTTGGGAACTAACCTTTTATGCTTAGGAAAAAATATAAAGAAATGTTTCTTCAGTTCCCTGTAAATTTAGCAATCTTCAGCTATCAATCTTGTAGTGCTGTATCTCCTAGACTCTGTTTACTTCAGAGGAAATTGAATTTATTTGTGCGCCCCACTTCATTTTTGTTCTTCCTGATTACAGTTCAACAATCAAACAGGTTATTTCTCGTGTTTCATTCTGTAAGAGTTATATAGCGCAACTAGACCTTCATTAACAGCTTCTGCCTCATGTTGTTTGTTAAGCATGTTAGTGCTCTGCTCTTCCTCTTTGCATCATACATTCATACTGCAAATGTAGTGGTTGGTTGCCATCTAGAAAGAATGCTATATGTTTGGAAGTTGTATTGAACACGATTTTTCAAAATACACCACCCTAGTCCCTAATTAATTTTTTTCAGGGTGTAAGGATGCCTTTTTATATTAAGCCCACCGTTCAATTGATCCAGTTTAGTGAATTGTGCAACTCAATGATGCTTTCATGCATTTCAATTGATATTTGTGTGCGTGCAAAAGCTGGTCCTAGTGAATCTTCTGAATCCAGTGCATTTTCTCTGATAATATTTATCTTGTTAAAGCTTGTAAACGAATCTAAAAACATGAATGAATACAGAGTTGAGTTTAGAGTGAGTAAGCCCAGCATAAATAATAAGTGCCCCCGTATCATAAGCCCAGCCCACCCAGGACCCAGCCCACCCACACTTCGCCGGTCTGCATCTCCTCTTCGCCATCGAGGCCTGCCGGCCGCACCGCCGCCACACTTCCTCCAAGGCTGGCCGGCCGGACCGCCTCCTGCTGTGGCTGCTGGCAGTGGCGCAGCGAGTCTCCCCAGCTCACCACCACCGCTGCTCGCCGTCCATCCCTCCCTCCTTCCGCCCATGGCTGCGGGACCTCGGGTGTCAGCAGGACCAGCGCGGCGGCGGCGGGCAACAACAACGGCGACGTCGGGCTCCAAGACCCCCATCCCGGCTCCCGCTCAAGGTAGGTACCCACTCCTTCCCCTTCCCCGTCACTTGCTGGCTTCCCCCAAATCCCCGCTCTGTTCAAATCTGTTTCCACATCTTCTGTTAGAATTTGTTTTAGATTTGTTATTACTTCTAGCTACTCTGTATGTATAATTGGTTGGTAACTCAAAACGAAACTGGTTGCAAATGGTTCAATGGATCTACATACAGCACAGCTTGCAAATAGGTGGGATCAACATGCAAATCTGGTAGCACACTTTGTAACGCATAAAACAGATGCCATGAGCCCATGACTGACGAGACTGAAATATTAATCACTTTCTTCCTCCTCGTCCTGGGTGAAAACCATGTGACTGCTCGCCTCATGCACCAAACGTAATGGCAGTGCACACTGTCTGAGATGGCTGTCGGTGCCTGCGTCGCCAGTGGCCAGGTTATTTATTGTTCTTGTGATTGGCTCGAGAACAGATCTCAGGCTGTACGTAGGCAACCGTTGTATATTGTAAGCATTCAGGTAAAATATATGTATTCAATACATTTTTAGACTTGAAAAAAGGAGAGAATGTAGAGACGAAATCCAAGTGGATGGAGCCCCTGATGGTAAGAGAAAACATATGATGCAATATATTTACATCACAACCTGTAAATAAGTGCGGCCAACTGGGTGCTGATGCTGATGGCATGGCATTGGCAGTAAACTTGTAATGCACAAAACAAATGTCAAGACCGTGAACCCAGTGTCGTGACTGAACCACTTTCTTCCTCGTATTGGGCAACAAGCATGTGACTGCTCACATGATGGACCAGATGTATCTGAAACAAAATTATCTTCCTGCCTCCAAGTGGACGTTGCCTCGGTGTCGCAATCTGATTAATTTATTGATGCCTGCGTCGCTAATTGCAACATCAAATATTTTTTCTCGTGATTGGTTCGAGAACAGATCTCAGGCTGTACACATCTGTTCTACATTGTACATCTCAAGCACTATACTCGTCTTGCTCACAGCATTCTCTTCTCCATTCTCCAATCCCCTTGCTTGTGTTTCTCTGTGCTGCGCGTGTGTTTCCTCTGAGTGTTCCAATGGCGGAGCTGGTGGCCGCCATGGCCATCCGGCCGCTGGTGTCCATGCTGATGAACAAGGCGTCCAGCTCCCTTCTGGACCAGTACAAGGTCATGGAGGGAATGGAGGAGCAGCACAAGATTCTCAAGCGCAAGCTTCCGGCCATCCTCGACGTCATGACCGACGCCGAGGAGCAGGCAACGGAGCATAGAGATGGGGCCAAAGCCTGGCTCCAGGAGCTCAAGACAGTGGCGTATGAGGCAAATGAAGTCTTCGATGAATTCAAGTACGAAGCACTCCGCCGTGAAGCCAGGAAGAAGGGGCACTACAGAGAGCTTGGCTTCTATGTAATTAAGCTCTTCCCGACTCACAATCGTATTGTGTTCCGTTACAAAATGGGTCACAAGCTTTGCAGGATTCTGAAGGCCATCGATGTCCTCATAGCAGAGATGCATGCCTTTAGGTTCAAGTACCGACCACAGCCGCCGGTTTCCAAGCAGTGGAGGCAGACGGATTATCTTATCATCGACCCACAAGAAATTGCCAGCAGATCCAGAGACAAAGATAAGAAGAATATTGTTGCTACACTACTTAGTCAAGCTAACAATGCAGATCTTGCAATTGTTCCCATCGTTGGAATGGGGGGCCTTGGCAAGACCACACTAGCACAGCTCATCTACAATGAACCTGATATTCAGAAGCATTTCCAGTTGCTGCTGTGGGTCTGTGTCTCTGACACCTTTGATGTGAACTCCCTGGCCAAGAGTATAGTTGAAGCATCTCCCAATAAGAATCATGATACACACAAACCCCCACTGGATAGGCTTCAGAAATTGGTCAGTGGGCAGAGGTATCTTCTTGTATTGGATGATGTCTGGAATAATGGAGAGTTCCATAAGTGGGAAAGGCTGAAGGATTGTCTTAAGCATGGTGGCACCGGTAGTGTGGTGCTGACAACAACTCGTGATAAACGAGGTGCTGAGATCATGGGTGCAGATAGACCATATCATCTAAAAAATTTGGAGGATTGCTTCATAAAGGAAATTATTGAGGCTAAGGCATTTAGTCCAGTGAAAGAAAAGCCTGCTGAACTAGTGAACATGGTTGATGAGATTGTGAAAAGATGTTGTGGCTCTCCATTAGCCGCAACGGCACTGGGCTCTGTACTTCGTACCAAGACCAGCGTGAATGAATGGAAAGTTGTATCATCCAGAAGCAGCATTTGCACCGAGGAAACTGGAATTTTGCCAATACTAAAGCTCAGCTACAACAACTTGCCAGCACACATGAAGCAGTGTTTTGCCTTTTGTGTTGTTTTGCCGGGTTGGGCTCCGGCGGCTCGTCGCGCGGCGGGGGCTGTGTGCAGCCTGGGTCACGGGCGTCTTGCTCTGCTGTGGCCGGCGGCTGGCGGAGCAGGAGGCGTGGCAGCGCCGGTGGATGGGGCGTGTCCAGGCGGGCGGGGCGGCTCCTTGCTTGCCTTGCCCTGCCCTATCTTGTGACGGTGCGGGCCGTGAATGGCTTGGGCCGCGGTCGGCCACCCTGCAGTGGTTGGTGGTGGTGGCGGCGCGGTGGGGGCTGTTGCTCGGCTTGGCGGCGGTCCGGCGACCCGGCGGCGGTGGCCGGCGGCGGGCGAGGTGGCGGCGTCGCTCTTGGCGGTGGGGCGGCGAGGTGGCATGGGGTGGCCGGCGGCGTGCCCCCGGCCCAGATCTGGGCCCTTCGGGCCCCATCTAGGTCCTAGCGGGCCGGCCCCCGGCGCGGCTTCGATGTCTTCTGCGTGGCGAGGAGGAGGAGCAGCTCGGTCCCGGCCGGGCCTGTGGGCCCACGGGCCTGGTATGCTCCTGCTATTGCGTCCGGTCGGCTACCGTCGTTGACGGTGGAGGTTGAGCCCTCCCGCGTGCCGACGATGCTGCTGTCCCTAGTCCCGGCTCCGAATCATCGCCGTGCTGTCCACACTTCGTGGTGCCGTGGTGAGACGGCGTAGGGGCTTCAAAACCGTGTTGGCGCAGGGTGGTGGTTAGTTTGGTGGCAGGCTCCGGAGCGCCCGAGGTGCGGGTTGGGATCGCGGGAAACTCCTGTTGGCATGCCGACACCGGCGCGGTGGCGCCTGTGGGTGTCGCCTGACCTTCCTGGAGGGCGTCGGGGGCTACCCTTCCTCTCGCCTCGTTGAGTACCGGGGGAAACCCTTGGCAGCAGCGTCGTCATCGTCGCGATCCTTCTTGGAGGTCTTGATTGGTGCCGGCGTTTCGGAGTCTAGGAGCTTGGTGGAAGATCCCCGGTGGGCGCAACGGTCGCAAGGCTTCTTCGTTTTTGTTGATCCGCCGTTGTCGGCATTTGTTTCTTTTGTTTTTTCTCTGTCGTTTCTTTTGGGCGTGACTGTGCTGCTTCCGCCCGGCACCTATCACTGTATGGTTCGGTTGGTTGCTTTGTAATACAAAGCGGGGGGAAACCCTTTCTCGGATGGTATGGAGTCCACCAGATTCAAATCCTAATAGTAGTTGAACGATTCAATCCCAACTCTGCCCAGTTCCTTCAAACCAAAGGGAACAATTCCGCAATCCTAAACCCAAAACAGCACCAATATTCGTACACGCACATACATCTTCATAGTCCATACGAAATTTACAACATCTTTCATTTTCTTAAAACTGCTAACTAACAAGATGTAGGGAGAGAAAGGGGGGAGACAGTAGAGATCCAGGTGTTGTAGAGAGAGAAAGAATGATCGCACCTGTGGTGGTGAAGATCAGGTTGATGGTGGCCGCGCCGGCAATTTGGAGCAGGAAGAGGGAGATCGGCGCCCTTGCCCTCGTCCGGTCGCCGAACCCCATCGCTGCCTCTTCGCAGCCGCCACGAACACCCTGAGCCTCCTACGCCAGATCAATACGCTGCCATCAGCGCATAGTTTTAAATAGCCCGCTATAGCCTTTTCAGCAGGGTGCCGCTAAATGGTCTCATGTACAAATAGGACGCTATAGCCCGCTAAAGCCCGCTATAGCTCCGCTATAGCCTATTTAAAGGCACGCCGCTATTTGCCATAGCCTGCTATTTAAAACATTGATCAGCGTCGAGGAAGATCCCAGATCAAAACTGCCGTCGTCGCCCTCTCATCCCACCAACTCCCCACTCGAGATGAAGATCATCGTGTGGCTTTGTGGGAGAGCAAATCGCACGAGAGAGAGGGGATGAGAGCGAGCGAGATAGAGCAGGTCGCGTGCCGGCGTGCGTGGGCAGCATTCCGGCGCTTGCGGAGGAAACGAGAGAGAGGGCATGGCTTCGTGGAAAAGGATTAACGAAAGGAAAAGGAGAAGATTGCTTCCACCGGAAGGAAACATATGGGCTAAGCATCCATAGTTTTATCTGAGGGAAGTATTACCTGGGCACAGTAAAATAGCCAGGTAGATCATCCCAGCGGTCGCCATTCTCCCGCACCTTATTCTGTTGGATTTAATTGGCAATCATCAATGGCTGTATTGTGAAACTTTGTGGTTGAAATAGAAAAATCGATGAATACATACCTACACAATCAAATACAGCTGTTGCTCGTCCCCTTTGCCCCTAGGTCAAAGTAGATCGACTGGTCGACGGGCGCACGACAACCATCACTGCCTACCGATGCTCGCCGAAGCATTGACGAGTCTGAGCTTTCAAACTATTGCGGGTGCCTATGCCCTAGCGCGGTGATGCGTCACAAAGCACACAAGAAAAATAACTGAAATATGATGTACTATATAATACTCCGTATACAAGATAAGAATTGAGAAAGAGGTTGGTAGATAGTGTGATCTGTGATGTATCAACCCTTCGCTAGTTCAGTCCGGCGGATGAATTGACGAATGAAGTAGTCTGCGTCGCCTACGTATGAATCATATCGTGACGGCGGCGGATCTCTAACCTAAGCACGCACTAATCACAGGTTTTTTTTTTTTTTGAGGGATCGCTATTCACAGGTAAGAGAGCCCAGCGCCCAGGATAGGCCAATCTCCAAATCTGACCTTGCCATGGACTTGAAAATGACTCACTAGTGGGCTTTTCTGGTCGGGAAAGAGAAAATGACTCATTCGTGGGCTTTCATATGGACCTTTTATTTTTTCCAGAATTCTCACGTCCAATTAGGGGGGGGGGGGGGGGGGGGGGCAAGTAGTTGTATACGTGAATTATATCCCTAGTTTAACTACGACGTAGCTGGATTGGATTATGAGGCGTGGGCAGTTTGTTATTGTGATACATCATGCTGGTGGAGAAATCGCTATTCCATGGTGGTAGAGGATTGCCTACACAAGTAATAATGATGTACCAACTATCTGATGAATATCTGGTTTGGGTCATGAACGTGGGTTCGGGTTATTGGAGGAACAGAGAAGAATTAGTAAAGACAAACATTCGAATTCCAGTGTGTTGAGAAGTACTCCCTCCGTCCCACAATATAAGAGCGTTTTTTACACTAGTGTAGTGTCAAAAACGCTCTTATATTATGGGACGGAGGGAGTAGATTAAATGCGCTATTACTATGTTCAAAGACTACTTTGATCTGAGAATTTCTCAGACGTTCCACTGGATTAGCAGCTAGATTAAATTGTATAAACGAGCCATGTGAGATTCCAATGGATTAGCAAGTGATAGTTTCCCCCTTAGAAAGATGCCTGACTTGCCGATTATAAAAGGCTTGGTCATTTTAGAACGGACTCATAGACTTATACCCGGGAATTTCTGGTGAAATTTGTCAACCCCTTATGCTACTTTATTTTTTCTGCTTTCATTCTCTGGTAAAATTTCAAGTTAATCTAGTTCAGTTGAAATGATTGGGTGCGGTACCATTTGTATCTTAGTTTTTCTCAGTATTCTAAATTTTCTAAACCATTTCCGTTTTTTATGTCCAGATATTTTAAGACTTCTTGGAGAATTTCTCTCACTGGACAAGATTTTGAAGTTCTAGTTTTAGTCATCAATCGTATCAATTTGCTGATTGTGGAAGGAAGCTCCAAGTCACTGATGCAAAATAGAAGATACAACTCCTGATTCGACAAGTATTTATCTGATTTGTTTCCTGGCATCTACTTAAATTGGAATGGATAATCAACAAAGTGAGATGGCAGAACCATGGCCATCGTATTATTCATCGTCATCTCGTGGAAAAAGAAGTGACCACACTGTCCTAATAAAGATTCCATTTAGGACAGTAAAACTGAACCTAATCCCAGCCCTCTCACGACCTCTCATTTTTGGCCGTCCATTTTTATGATTGAGACATTTTAAGCCGTCAGATTTGCTGTCCTAAAGGGCAGCTGCTCCACAGGAAAAAACTGAGCCCTCTGGTTAACCGGGCCTATTCTGGCAGCCCAATTTCTAGCCCACTTCTCATCCCCGCAAGCGAACGCCAGAAGGGCCGCAGCTACGACAAAAAAACTGTCTCAACAGGCAGAAAGTCGCCTGCATCCCCGACCTCTCGTCTTTCCCTCACGAAGCGGGCAATCTTGTGCCGCCGCAATTCCGCCACCGCCAGATCTGATTGCTCATCTTCATCCCTGTATACGGTGGGATCCGGCCTTCCACTTCGCCTGCGCGTGGGCGTCGATGCACGGTGACATGACGAGCGTGAGGTGCAGGCGGTTGAGCCGCTCCTTTCCTTGTCGAGACCTCCTCCTACAGGTCAACTCATCCAAGTCCGCGACGTACGAACGGTCGCCCCCAGCATCTCCACCACCTCCACTGGGGCTACTTCGCTCCCTGGCTCCGCATCTATTCCGAATCGCGGTCAAGGAAGGCTGCGTTCAGGCGACGGAGGCAGAGGATGGTGGAAAGCCTGAGCATTCACTCCGAATTGTGGGAAGTCGGTGGTGGCCGAGGGAGGGAGGTGGTGTTGCCGACGGGCGGCGGCGGCCTCTGCGCTCCAGGAGGGCAGCGGTGAGGAGATGCTTCGGATTGGGGAAATTGAAAATTCCATCCACCGTGGAGCGTGGAATGGGACAAGACGTTCATGTTTACTCGGTTAGTGCTGCAAGTAAATTTCTTCCTCATTTCTAAGGTTCCTTTCCATATAATTTCCCATAGGATTAACCTTCTTACGCAGTGCATCTTAATTAAGCAACAGATACAGTGAGATTTGATAATATTGCGTCACAATGTTGTCAAGTATTCAGAGCTTCTCGAGCAAATAGTATCTCAACTTTCTGTCGCATTTCTAAGATGCACAACTGAACCTCAATAAAATGTCCTCAAATCTATCCGCTATTACTAATCGCCACATGCTGTTGACCTCAAATATATCCGCTATTACTAATCGCCACATGTAGTACTGTACAAATAGTATACTTTCTGTTCTTGGTATTATAAATCATGAGAAAAGTTTCCACAAATTGTAGAATGCTGATGTTGAGGACATTTGTGGAAACTTCTCGCCCTCCAACCTGTGGTGCATTGCCGTCTTCTCGGCGCTCTATTCCGGCGGGATCCTACCTCCTTCCACTGAGTGTGTCTCACGTGGCTGCCCTACCCTTCGCGGCCCTGATTCCTGGCGCCACCACGATGCCGACTACCTCGAGACCACAGCTGGCCGTACCCTTCTAAGGTCCCCTTGGACGGTTGGATCCCATCACCTCTCAACTACACATCCACATTGTTGCTGGCTTTTGGGTTAAGGTCATCCTGATCATAGTTGTTTCCTATGTATAATCCTTTGTCAGTCTTTTACAGGCATCTCAACTACCGACGACGTGTCAAAGGAAGTTCAGGTACCAACCATACAAAAGCATCATGAAAACTAGCCTGTGGTAGCACTTGCTACCATGGTATCAATCTATTTTTGTCAGATTACTGTTTCCAGACTTGTTCATGGTTATATATATATTCTCTATTAATTAAGGATCTATAATACAGTTCCTTGAATAAATTGTTTACAGTCTGATGGGGTATTAGTAAATCCCCCATTCCTCCTCACAATCATGATGTTTGGTTTTGATTGCACGCTACTAGGGATGTGTGCTTTGCTTATTGTTGATTTATGCAACAGGGTATGGCGGTATGCAAAGTGTGTTTTGAAAAATATAGCAAGGAAATAGCAATGCCTAATTTCTTCTGAATATAATTTTATATTAGTTAGTAGCTAATCATACACCTTTTTTTAGATAAGAAATTTGTGACTAATCCAACAACTACGTACTCAAGTTATTTAGATTAGAAATAGCTCCTGAACCGTTACCATTCAGTTGAGTAGCGTGTGGCGTGCTTAAATTTTTACTGAGAAGCTAAGAATGAAGACAATACCAGATAGTAACTTTAATTTGCATTAACGGGGACATAGAACAGAATTTCCTCTCATAAATAATATGTCGGTATCACAGTAAGAATTTGACCATCATTAGTAAAATTGTTCCAGGGTTGATGTTATGCAGCATGGCCATACAGTTTCCTCCAAGTTATGTTGGACGATTAAAATATTACCCCTACATGACTTATTGTATCACAGTTGTCATCAAATAGTTTACCCCTACATGACTTGGTCCTTTTTCTTTGCTGCATGTGCCGAACTTTAGATCAAATACTCCTCTAGGAGCGACGGTGATTCTGTTGTGCCATATCCCTATGTGGTTTATTTCCTTTCGTACTGAAAATGTATGTAGTCTTGGTCATATCAATACATTTGTCAACCTCTACAAATGAAAGAAGAGTATAACTTTTTGTCACCTTCAGTGCTGCATATTGTTACTGAAATTATATTGTTTTATTTGCTAGCTAATTTCGCTATGCAAATCTTGTTTTAACCTATTGTGTTGTTGCTATATGGAATATTTCCTATGCGTATTCAAATTTGTCCAACCCAGGTTGTCATGCCACACTAAAATACTTGTACAGGTTGATTTGTTGAGACTGGACCGCATCTTCACACTAATTTCAAAAATGCAATACTAAGACGACTTGTATTTATCTTCTATCTTTATGTAGGATGCCTGTAGATCTCATTTAAAAAAAATGATCCTGTGAGTGAAAGTGCATTCCCTCATAGTAGTCTTTTGAATAATCAATATATATGCAAGAAGCAAGAAGGATCAATGATTGCGGTGGCGAGAGGATACTATTTGTTAGATGTCTTGGTGATTCTTCTTTCTAATTATTTGTACACACTCGCTGGAATACACAGATAACCTGGAGACTGTTCGCATCTCTTGGACGGTATTTTTTGACGAAATTCTTAAGATGACGGAAGAAGAGCTTGGGACCTACAAATCGGTAGTGAGCAAGTCCCTTTCTACTGTTTGTTCATTTATCTCATCCTTGCCAGTCACTGGTCTATATGTTCATATATACCTCAAGTTTTTGTCCTCAGATATTACTACACCGACTTATGAATTTCTTGAATCCACCTCCAAGCAATCATGAACCATAAATTTTGCCAGTTTGTAACCTATTTGGTAACATTGGTTCACCCACTGCACAGAACAAGGAGCGTCTTCTTATCCATCATGGAAGGGTTATTTTTCAATCATGGTGTACATTATTTGTTGCTATAATTTTAGTATATAACACGATCACCACTGAAGATCAAGTTTCTACTGTAAGCGGTCCTTCAATTTTCAGAGAATGACATGCCTATTTCTTTGTGTTGTATGTATATTGAGAAACTTCTGCCCAGTTCGTAATTCGTAAGTGGTCCTTCCAGTTTCAGCACATATATGTCTTTCTTTTTGCAATATTACTTTAAACAATTATTCACAAATAATGTTTGCATTCCTCTCTTCATGTCTGCTTTGGCTCGTGTTTGTGTGTTACATTCGGTGTTTATGTGCTAAACATACAAGGAAAAACATTACTCCCTTTTTTTGTGAAACAACTTTGCTCTATTGACCAGATGTACAATGACTTGGAAGTGAGCTACAATGGAGAGTACAAATTTGACAAGACAATTAACAAGATGGCAAGAGTGGAATGCCCGGGTGTAGACCCCTTGTAGAATATTTGTATGTTTACATTACAATGCAGAACTTTCTTGCAGGCCAGCAACGATGTAAGCAATACATTGAGATTGTCTAGATAGTAAATTTGGTCTAGAATTTCTATAATATTTCTACCGCCTATTTAATTTTAATTTTTCAAATATTCCAAATGTCTTAGATTAACTTTTAAAATTTGGATGTCATGACACGAGGCTTTGCCAGAGTTTTTTAGTAGCTAAAAGAGGTCATGATCAATCATAAAACACACATCCATGAACCATTCTAATTCAAATCCCATATGCTTAATACAACAACTTGAAACAACAAGTCTGTAAGATGCAAGAAAGTTTTAACATTACAAACACACATATATAAATTATGCTATACACCTAACAAAAGAGCCAAAATAGACGGGCGCAGCAACGCGCGCCATTAATGATCTAGTAAGTTCACAAGGCAGAACCGAGAACAGCACAAGCCTTGCTTTACTACTTTCTATGTCTAATTTATTCTCCTCTCTTAGAGTAAATTACACGCCCGTCACCAAACTTGCTCAAGTGTGTCCAATAGGTCACCAATCTCTTAATTTACGCATTTAGGTCAAAACTAAATCAAGTGGGTCGCCGTGTATCAGAACCAGCACGCCACATCAGATAGGTGACAATGAGTCGGCATGAAACCCTTATATTGTCTCTTTTTCTTCTTTTTCAAAATTCAGGCCTGATAAACTCACATGATGCTGTAGTTGTTCATTCAGTTATATAATCATAGAAAATTTGTTTCTAGCAGCTAGCACATGCCAGAAATTGCCCAGCAGCAACAAGTCAAGAGAGGCCTTCATTTTTTAACGGAGATTGTTGAAAAAAAATGTTATATGTCGGGTCACCATCTGCTACATACGCTCTCTGTCTTGTTCGCTTCCATTCCTCCTAGGATACTGCCGGTAGCAAGAGGATGGATTGGCGTAGTTGTTGTAACTGGAAACAGAGTTGCATTGCCACTGTCGTCGATATCTCCCATGGTTGCGATGGTACTAGTGGGTTCGATCATCGGTACTCGCGGCTGTTGTTATGAGAGATTTATAAGACTGGTTGAATATCTTCTTTGGGGTGCAGCTGGACCCAAATTGGGAACATGATTAGAGACCCAAATGTATAAGTCAGTACAAACTAGAGACCCAAAATCCACACTAGCTCAGGAATTGGACAAGATTTCACGGATTTGATGGCCCAAATGTGTAAGTCAGTAGAGCGGGTACCTAGCCGACACACCCTCATAACAAGTTTAGTAACCTTCAACATAATTTGCTCCCTATTTTAGATCACTTCTAGTTGTAGTATTAGACAGTCAATGTCAAAGACATTATACTTTGTTAATTCCTCACATTCCACACGTCTTTCATGATGCAATGGATTTGGCGTGATGGTACATATGAGTCATAACATGTAATACTACTCCCTGCATCCCAAAATAAGTGCCCCTCATTTAGTATAACTTTGTACTAAAGTTATACTGAATCAGCGACATTTCTTTCGGGGTGGAAGGAGTAAATTATTGGACTTCGAAATTGGAGACTAACCTAAACATGCAAGTTGGATGATCAAATGTTTATGTTGTCCAGTCACATGACTAAAAAACATTTATTGCATGACTTGCTCAACACATATCCCATGCCCACAATTTATGTTTCCTTGCTGAAAGGAGCTATCAAAGTCTAGATGTACATAAGTCCTATATATATAATCCACGGTCTTGGGATGTCAATGTGAGTGTGATATGAACTCAGATTTTTTTTCCCGTGTATCCATCTTAAGTCCATCTAAAATATTGGGGGAAACCAAATACATGTATCTTCTCCCGTCTAACCCCTCCTGCCATCTTGCTCTTCAGTGGTAAAAGTCCATTTGGCTCGCGACTCTCGTTGTACAGTGGGAAGCTATGTTTGCGCCAGAAGACGACGAGTCGACGACGCCGCAGTCCTAATCTGTCGTCACTGTTTACGATGATTGTCGCCTACACTTTGGCAGTCGACAAGGTCACGATCATGACCTTCCGCACCTCGGCTGTCGACAAGGTGCCTAGAAACATGTTGTGCAAAACATTTTAGGCAGGGAGACACACGCTCTTAGATCTTTGTTACTACACGACTATTCCTAGTTCTGGTTAATGAAGAAATATACCAGTTCTTGGCGGATTGTTTCTGGGATTGTAGTGCAATAAATTTCAGAGAGTGAATAAATGGACGCCCAAGCCCAAAAGACTTTTCCCCCTCTTGCCCCACGTTGATTCCACGAGCGACAAGGGGAAACCCTAGCCGCCAGTCCTCCATCCTCCTCCCTACTGGGTCGTGGCCAGCAGGCGTCGGCAGGCAAAGCCCGGGTGGCTTTGGCAGCGGCGGGGCGTCATTTTCTCCCCTCAGTTTGTCCTTTAGCTACTGGCGTAGGTCAGCCCAGGCGCACGGAGGTGTTGTGCTTGTACTGGGCACAGCGCCAGGCATCCGGGGCGTAGGCGTCACGTTGCGGCGGCATGACGACCTAGGCTTGTGCCGGTTGCGTGGCGGTAGTGGAGCTGGCATCTTTGGGTGGTTGTGTGCGCGACGGATCTGGCGCATGGATTTTGGAGGGCAGAACGGGTTGGGCAATGGTTCGGCGTGGACACTGCTACGGTCGTGTGCGGCGGTGGCACAGTGTGGCCCTGTCCCCTGGGTGCGGTGGCCTCCCTACGGCGAGGTGGCTCCATGACACATCAGCAGGCTCGGCTGCGGCGACGGCTGGGATCTGGTCCAACGTCGTCTCTCCTGCAAGTGGCCTGTTTCAGCCCTCGTTCATGCCCTTTTTGATGTGTATGCTGCTGTCGCCAAAGGGCTCGTCTTCTCCCCATCGCTGAGGAACGATTCCCTTGCCAGGGGGCCATAGAGAATTTGTTCGATTTGCCCCTGGAAACACACACACACACACGCAGGGAGGAAGAACACACAAAGAGCTTTTGCGACACACGCACTTGTGCCTTTTCTTGTATTTCTTCATCCCATCACTTAACACAACGCAAATACATGGCTTAAATAGCGAGAGTTACACGGCCAACACACAACCATTTAACCCACTAAATAACTAGCATGCACACACACCCAGGTCTCCATGCATGCACACTGGCTACATACACGCACACGTCCGGCTCTGCTTCATTGTGGGGAGCCGCCGGCACAGCAGACAATAGAGCCTGCCTCTATGCGTCAGTTAGTGCTCGTTCCTGGAGTAAATTGTACTTGTATGGATACATAGCCGCGCACAGTAATTTCAGTGCCTGGTAGTATATCTCATCTGATTGCTAGCTGGATTGCATTATGAGGCGTGGGCAGATTGTTATTGCGATGCATCGTGTTGGTGGAGAAATTGCTATTTCTTGGTGGTAGAGGATTTCCTACACAAGTAATAATGATGTACCAACTATCTGATGAATATCTGGTTTGGGTTATGCGGGTTATGAACGTGGATTCAGGTTATTGGACTAACAGAGACGAATAGTATAGACAAACCTCCGAATTCCAGTAGTGTGTTGAGAACTAGATTAAATGCTCTGTTTTCATGTTCAAAGACTACTTTGATCTGAGAATTTCTCTGACATTCCACTGCATTAGCAGCTAGATTAAATTGTATAGACGAGCCTTGTGAGATTCCAATGGATTAGCATATGATAGTTTCCCCCTTAGAAAGATGCCGGACTTGCCGATTAGAACAGACTCATAGACTGTGGAAGGTATGCCAGGGAATTTCTGGTGAACTTTGTCCACCCCTTATGCTACTTTATTTTTTCTGCTTTCATTCTCTGGTAAACTTTCAAGTTAGTCAAGTTAGTCTCCATGCATGCACATCGGCTGAAATCCGATTGTTACTCACGGCTAGCTAGATACACGCACACGTCCGGCACTGCCCGACCTCTCCAACGGCCATATGACTCGGCCACAACAGCACGCACATACGTAATATCCAGCTTCCGTGCTTCTGATGTTGTCTTGCATTCTGGAAAGAACACTAGTTTTCCTGCTCAGGCAGCAAAAGTATCAAGCCAGAGCTATCTTATGGCTTGCTGTACTCATTAAGGTCAATTAGTACGGTGTATTTTCCTCTCTTTTTTCTGAGAGGTATTCTGGTTTTGATCTGGTTAATTTTGTATAGTAAAGAAATATGTACCAAATCACATATTGTGAAATTTCTGTGTTCCAAGCGGGTGCTAAGTTTGCAAATGAGCAGCTGAAGTTGGTGTGCTTGCACACTGCAGTAAGACCGGGTTATGCGATTTATGTCAGATGTAACTTTTTCTAGAGCGGAAAGAGGCGAAAATGACCATTTATTATGTCGCTTTTGTATATGAGCACTAATCGGAAATTCAATTTGTCTCCCGGAAGCACATGCTCCTGGACCTTATTTTTGAAATGTAAAAAAAAAATCAAAACAAAATTTCTATGTGTTCTTAGTCACATAAAAATGCTACCTGTAATTTGGAGGAAAAATAGTAAAGCATTTTGGCATGTGCAAAAAAACAAAACAAATTGAACATCAAATGTTACCACAAAATGTCATCCCTAATTTGTTTTTTGTACCGGCCAAACTCTGCTGCGCCATTCCGCATGAAAATTGTCAAGCATGCTTGCAACACTAACACGGACAATCTTAGAAACTTAGCTAAAATGAACTGATATGATTTCACGAATTTCTCATGATGCGAATGGACTTGGAAAGCTGTGTTTCTTTTACTTACCAGTCAAGTGATGGTAAGTATGTCTGAAACTACACAGCGTTGACTTTCTCTACGGTGAGAATGTACAGTGATGTGCTAAGGTGCGCTACACTGATGCTCTAGTGCGCTGACTTTCCTAGGAAGCAGTATCTCGTGAGCATTAGATGCATTCTTCTCCAACCGAACAGAATGTCATTCTTTTCATAGCTACTACTTCCTAAGAAAGAGATTGATAACTAACATGCAAGTCAAACGGTCACATGATTCTGTTGTGTACTCACGTGTTACAAATCATGTGAGGAGTGTTTCCGAGATGGCATGTTCACACCTATCACATGATTCTGTAGTGGACTTTGTTTTCAGAACAAGAGATGTATGGGAGTCCTATACACTAGTAGAGAACAGGGTACTATTTCCGGTTTCAGAGGGCCTCTAGTCCCGGTTCTAAAACCGGGACAAAACAAACGGGACTAGTACCCAAAACCTTTAGTCCCGGTTTGCTTACGAACCGGGAACAAAAGGGCTCCATGTGGCCGCTGCGGGGCGCCCAGGCAGGAGGACCTTTAGTCCCGGTTGGTAACACCAACGGAGACCAAAAGGTAGCCACGCGTCAGCAGCTCGCAGGCGCTGGGGTTTTTTTTTGGAAGGGTGGTTTAGGGGTTTTGGAGGGTTAATTTAGGGGTTTCATATTGTGTTAGCTAGCTAATAGAGAGAAGTGACCTCTCTTTCTTCGTGCTTGGTCGACGCTAGCTACTATACATATAAAGAGAACTCGATGCTAGCTAGTAAGCAAATGAAGGAAACCATTAATTACACAAGATCGTCATGAACATATATAGAGAGAAGTGACATCTCTTTCTCCGTGTTTGGTTGAACAACAAGTTTTCGTAGATCTATCCGACGCTACTACATATGTACAATATAACATCTCTTATAATCCATAACATCATCTACCTAAGACCATTGCAATTCCACATGGTATTCTCCGTGTTCAGGTATGACGTGGTCAAGAAAGAATCCCGCCAATTCCTCTTGAATTGCTCGTATGCGATCATGTGGTAGGAGTTCATCCCGCATCTGCCAGATCTAATTTAAAGAAGAGGGTCAATACATATATATGAATGAAACTCAACACAATTGATGGTAATATATAAAATAAAATTGTGAATATTGTTTACGTACTTCAAATTGTTTCTCAGAGAAGCCCCACTCAGAGGTATAGTGGCGAATGAACTCGCATACGTAGTATCCACATAAATGATTCTCGGGTGCCTGGTACAAGCACTTTACGAGAATAGAGTTCAATCAAACTGATAAGCAAGCGTGATAATGGTATTGATGAAACTAGAATCAATGAGAGATGCGCGGAACTAGCTAGTACTACTTACTCTGGGGTGTGTAAATCGCAGCTCGTTGTTTAGACCGGGAGCCATTCGGGTGAACTTTTTCCAAACCCTAGCAGGCAAGGAAAATGATTACTTGATATCAGGAAATGAACGAAAGTTGCCGATATGGTCCCGGTATTGATTGAACTTACTTCTGGAGCATATAGATGAATGTCCAGAAGTTCAACAATACATAACAAAGCAGTAAAACATTGCACAAACAGAAGTTCAACCAAATTTCATTACAAACAAATAATTAAAACCAGAAGTTCAACTATGTGACCCAAGGCAGTACTACAAAAAATATGAAGCATGAGCAGAAATACTTTTTCCCGGCCAAACTACTTCTCAATACCATGAAAATGATAACAAAAATACAAAGATATAGACTAAAATATGAAACATTAGGAAGTCCAAACACACTTGGTGACATAGTTCACTGGCAATTCATTAAAAAAAATCTAAGCAACACTGTACTAACTTCAACTAAGAGTAAAATGCATACACATCACCTACGTTAGAAGTTCATACTTTTAAACATAGGCAGTCCAACAAGACAACCAAGTGAAGATATGGGCGGACATATAAAAGAAAACTCCTATTTAAAATACAAGATTCATATACATTTACATACCTGAAGAAGGTTTTGAAGCCATGAGAACACCACTCCTTGATGAATGGTAGTCCAAACCCTAGATCCACCTACAAAAAACAGGGGAAAAATTACATCTAATTAGCAAGTAAAAAATCAAACAACAATACAAAAAGCAACTAAATCAAACCCTAGGATAAAACAACTAAAAAACATCAACAATTATGAAGATGAACAGTAGCACATCTAGGCAAGCACGGCAAAAACAGTACTCATAAACTAACTAGCATGTGACAGACACAATCTAGACTACGAAATCAATAACATTAATGGATGTAAATACATCACATCCAGCAGCAACCACCACACCACACCCTTCTTACATGCATCTCACTGGTGAAATTACCAAAGGGGAAATGAAATCCACACAAGTCTGAAGGGTAAAATAGCACACACAAGCATCTCACAGATAAAATTAACCACGGGGAAATGGAATCCACCCACCACACGCACAAGAACCCTACCTAATCTCCCATCCAACTATCAGAAGAAAAGGGAAGAGGTGGATGCGAGAGCACACAGAAGAAATAGCGAGAGCTCGACAGATTTGGCGAAAACTAAAAGCAAGCATTGGGGGGAGGCAACATTTGTACCTCTCCAAACGACCCCGATGCACGAATCCGCGACGGTTCTTCCACCCCCACGACGCCACGCGCACCTTGGAACCGCGCAGACAGTTGTCGGCTTCGCTTCAGAGGAGAAGAGAGCGGTCTGAGGGAGGGAGAGTGGGGCGTGGGGCAGAAAAAGGAGCGGGGCGTGCGCCGGTTACTCCACCCGCGAGCGCAGGAGACAGCGGTGGAGAACTCTGGGGAGGTTGGGGGAAGTTGGGGGAAGAGCGTGGAGCGACAGAGGGAGAAGAGAGCGAGCGAGAGGGGGAGAGGGTTTTCTGACATGTGTTGGGCAGGCAACGGGGCAGTAAATGGGGCTCTCTAGCGGGTGTTGGAGCGCCGGGGTTAATTACAGTTTTACCCCTAACCACTAAAAAGTAAATGCATGTGTTGAAAAATGAATGCACCATTTGAATGCATCTGTTTAAAAAGATAAGATCAAATAAAAATCTGTTGGTATCCCTTAAAACCAACAGTTGATGGCCAACAGAAGTTCAAGTACACTACCAATGGATGTAAAATATATACACAAATAAGCACTTACAAACAAAGAAGAAGTTCAAACAATAAAGAACAGAAGTTCAAGTACACTATCAGGCGAAGTAAGGCATATGAATAAATAAACAATAAGAAACAAAGAAGAAGTTCAAATACAAAAACACATGAAGTCCATAACTAACTCAACGGATTCGCCTCCGCATGCAACGACGCGGCACGCCGCGTCGTCGCCTACTCCTACTCGTTCCTGGCTCGGCCTCGCGCTACCGCGGCAGTGCGCGCTAGGTTGACAGGCGCAATGCAGTTATTCTGTTTCCACCCCCACCCGCACGCACCCCAGAGCCACACCCCTAAGATAGATAGTGGGGTCACGGATGTGACGGACTCGCCTCCGCATGCGACGACGCGGCACGCCGCGTCGTCGCCTGCTCCGGCTCGTTCCTGGCTCGGCCTCGCAGGGGGAGGGGAGGGGGGTCCCGACCCCCCTTCCCCACGGCTCGGCCTCGCGCTACCGCGGCAGTGCGCGCTAGGTTGACAGGCGCAATGCGGTTATTCTGTTCCCACCCCCACCCGCACGCACCCCAGAGCCACACCCCTAAGATAGATTCTGGGGTCACGGATGTGACGGACTCGCCTCCGCATGCGATGACGCGGCACGCCGCGTTGTCGCCTGCTCCGACTCATTCCTGGCTCGGCCTCGCAGGGGGAGGGGAGGGGGGTCCCGACCCCCCTCCCCCCCAGCTCGGCCTCGCGCTACCGCGGCAGTGCGCGCTAGGTTGACAGGCGCAATGCGGTTATTCTGTTTCCACCCCCACCCGCATGCACCCCAGAGCCACACCCCTAAGATAGATAGTAGGGTCACGGATGTGACGGACTCGCCTCCGCATGCGATGACGCGGCACGCCGCGTTGTCGCCTGCTCCGGCTCGTTCCTGGCGCGGCCTCGCAGGGGACGGGGAGGGGGGGTCGGGCCCCCCCTCCCCCCGGCTCGGCTTCGCGCTACCGCGTTGGTCGATAGGCGCAATGCCGATTTCAATGTCTACAAATATTTAAATCCAAAAATAACAAACAAAATTAAAATAAGAAGTTCAAATAGTGAAGATATAGAAGTTCGGTGTTTTGTAAAACCTCAAATTAACATGTTAAAAACAATTAACATACAGAAGTTCAGGATAGTTATTCTGTGAAGTCCAACAACTATTAGAAGTGCGAAAACATACTAGAAAAAATAAAAACTACACGCATATCCATCGGCCAATTCCATGGTTGCTCACGGGACTGAATCAAAAAATCAAAACCAATGCAAGAATGAAAAATGACAGAAAAAAAGAAAGAAATACAGAGGACTTGATGCATTACCTTGGAAAGAAGGAAAAGCAGAAGTTCAGGTAGGAACAACGCAGAAGTCCAGCTTGTACAACGACCATTAGATAATCTAATAAATTTGAACGAACGAATTCGTCCGAAGCATAAAAATCCCCTACGCCAGATTTAAACACGTCCGCACCTCCATGGAAATGATCTGGCAACTCCCTTTCTACAACAAAAATGAACAGAGGGCAAATCTCAAAAACGCAAAAACACCCTGTGCAACAGCCGCGGGAGTGCCAACATTGAATCATCGGAATTCAAACCGTATGGACCCTCCCGATTGAAATTGACGACGTAGGAAGCCTTTAATTTCACTAAAGTAAGCAAATCCGCCGGCAATCTTCACAGGAAAATGAGAAATCGACAGAAGCGGACGAAGCATCTCTTGCGGACGAAAAACACACCCGAAATCAAATCCGTTAGAAATAACAACAAATTGTCCACGAAACTCATACCAAAACCCAATTCCGATCGTGTTAGAGGTTCGAGAACATCCAGAGCATGCATTAAACTTGTAACAGACACACGTTCATCACGACCCGAGAGCAAATCCGCCAACGAGCGAGATTCCTATTTTAAACAGGCATTTAGTTGCAAAAAACTATTTCCTGGTTACACTTACATCACTAAGAACACGACTGGCCAGAAGAATTCACGCGGGGAGACACGGTTGCGAAGATAGGCCGAAGGTCGGGATCCTACAGAGGGAAGTCCAGGTTGTGTATCTATGGAAGTTCAGGTTGTGATCAGAATATTATTCTCATCCCGTGATCAGAATAGTGTTATATATATATATATATATATATATATATATATATATATATATATATATATATATATATATATGTATATATATATATGGTACAAAAATATCTACTCACACTTATATTTCTATAAACTAAACAAATAAAAAATGCTAGGTTGATGACCATCTCCATATTCAACTAAAAGACTTCAGCATGCTTAAATCTGTATAGGTGGACAATATGAGATCCTTCAAGAGACGGTAATATTTCTGATGTAAGAATGTTGGAGCTACTTCCTGGACAAGGAAGCGCCACTGGATTAATACCGTGGTGGGTCCTCTACTTCGCTCTTGATTGCCGGATCATCTCGGAGACATTCTGGCAGGTGGGAGGTATAACATAACTACGGGAATCATCGCGCTTAACCGACAAACTACATTGCTTCAGCTACTCCGCTAGTTGGTGAGATTATCGTTACCTACCATCTTCATAGTGTTCCTTTGTGTGATCATGTAGCATAATTTTTTTGTGCACGACAAATTCACATACACCTTCTCCAAGTCAACCTCAGCCAATAGTTCTTCCCATTCCAGGTTTTCCCCTTCCACAAAATCCTCCGATCCATACACAATTGGCCCATCCTTTGCTAGCTCTCTTTCCTGGTCGGCAGTGTATCGGGACCCACCACCACAGAGCTCTATCACACTACTAGGAAAAAGGCTATAGATAGAAGTTTAGCAGTAGCGCTGGATAATTTAGAAGCGCTGTTGCTAAGTAGTAGTAGCGCGGGGCTACAACCGGCACTACATGTAGCCAAGTAGCAGTAGCGCGGGCTGTTAACCTAGCGCTACTGCTAAGTGGTCCCATCGCCACAGACAGGGGCTACCTGTAATAGTAGCGGTTGTCGAGAACCAGCGCTACTACTAATTGCATAGCGGTAACGTGTGTTGGCTGCCCACCGCTACCGCTATGTTTGTACGGTGCCAGCAGGTGGGCCCAGATTAGCAGCAGCGCCGGGGCGCCGACAAGCGCTACTGCTATAATGCTTAGTAGTAGCGCCTACCCCTACGAGCGCTACTGCTAAGTCTTACCTTATCCGTTTCCTTCTTCCCCGCGCCCCTCACCCCTCACTCCTCACTCTCTCCCTCTCCACTATCTCCCTCGCGCCACCGCCGCTCCCGCATCCCGGCGGCCATCCCCGGCCGTCCCCATGCGGCCCTCCCCGTCCCGGCCCTCCCCAGCGCGGCGGCCCTCCCCATACCGGCCATCCATGCAGTGGTAGGTCTCCCTCCCTCCTCTCTCCCACTCTCCCCCCTTCTCCCTCCTCCCTCTGTTTTTGCACTGCTAGATAAGATGAATGGATGGATGAATTGATGCATTTAGATGGTTATGAATGGATGCATTTAGATGGTTAGATTGATGGATGGATGCATTTAGATGAATGGATGCATTTAGATGGTTCACTGGTTAGATAAATGGATGCATTTAGATGGTTAGTTGGTTGGATGGATGCATTTAGATGAATGTGTGCATTTAGATGAATAGATCGATGAATGAATGCATTTAGATGGATGGATGGTTATATCGATGGATGGATGCATTTAGATGGATATTAGTACTTCATCATAATATTGTTGTGGAAAAAATTTGCGGCAGCAGCGTAGGTCATTTTGTTAGTTCATTACTCGATATATGTAATGTTAAACGATGATGGTTTGGGTTGTCTTTCAGTTTGTTGGTGCTACTTGTATCATTTTGCCGGGAGCACCTCCTAGTGCCTATGTTTTGCCGGAATGTTGATTCATTTCCGTTCCGGCAAATTTCAGGCACTCGAAATGTTCTGTTTGTAGAAAAGGTTATGCCGAAATTTTGCCAGAATAGGAATCAAATGACATTCCGGCAAACCATAGGCCACTCAGAGGTTTCATTTTTATTTTATTTTCACATTTTCATTTTCATTTTCCACTCGTATGACTAATGCTTATAGGGTTGACTTTCAGTCTGTCAAAGCTCCTTGTGTGACTTTCAATTTGTTCTTTATGGAGGAATATCGACTATTGCCATGGGGGGGGGGGGGGCGCTTCCTCTTCTTCTCTTCTTGCGATATATACCTCGGTATAATGCGCAAGGAGAGAAGAAAAGGTGTGCCCATCACCGACGGTCGAATTATTAGTGTTAGGGAGTGTCACCAACATACACCACCATATCAGTGTGAGAGAGTGGGCACCATATACACCATGAGATATATATGAGAGTTTTTCAAGGAAGCCTCGACGGACCGAAACTGAACCCATGCATGCATGCTGAATAGTTCCTTGTATTATGGCCGTCGATTTTTAATCTTTGAATCATGAACACAGGAAATGTCAGACGACGATCGGATCCCTGAGTGTGATTTATGCGGCGAAGTATGAGGTCTGCGCCACAGGCCTCACCTGCGAAACGGCAGGTTCTTCACCATCAAGCTGGACGAGACCTTTGATGTTTTCACGGTAAGCAACGATGACAGCTATTTTTCCGTAGTTAATCATGACTTTGTGTTTCTTTATTTCAACGTGTAATTTCTGTTTTTTACAATTCTACTAGTGCATCCCCTGCCACGCAAGATGGTATGTCTTGGAGAAGCTCGGTTTCCAAGAAATGGAGAATATGGAGACGAGGAGAGCTCACCTGAGGACCAAACATGGTTTTACATTTCAGGTTAAACTATACAATGCAATTAATCACTCGCATTTTGGTTGCTCAAACTGGAAAGCTCTAGGCAAGGCATATGGATTTCAGGAGGATATGGAAATAACCTTCGATATTCGTCCTGAAGATGATATTGAAGGTAATATCGACATTTGGGTGGATGTCGATATGCTTCCAGTTTTACCTCTATGTGAATTTGTCAACCATATTTGTTAAGTCATTTGTATTGTTTATTTTCAAAAATAGTTGGTGTTCATCCATACTAAACTTGTTAATTTATAATTTACAGCTTAATTCCTTTCTTCGAATGAAACATAGAAAATAGTTAACAAGACACACTACACTTATGGATCACATCTAACATGGGAGGAGAAGGATGTTCTTGTCACCTTTGTTAATGTTGTCCTGTCTGGTAGGGACAACCCGTTTAATATGGAACCTGGCCCAAATTATACATTATACATGGCACTAGTGCATAGGTTGAGGGCGGATGACATTCGCGCAAATATCTTGGTAAGAGTTGCTAATTAAGTACACTACTATTGTGTAAATGGTGTTGATTACATTGCTAACTAGGCTACTATTATGTTCTTCAACAGAAACTCCCAAATGGTGTTGTGCCTTCGTTGATGAGTGGCAAAGGTTATATGACAATTAAAAGCCCTACGAGGGTCCAGTACGCTTTTCCATACTCGACTGAGCGCAAACCACAAGGACGGCTCCAAATTGAAACATTGGGAGAAATAAAGAAGGATCGCAAGCCACAAGTTGGAGACCGTTGGATCTCTTTGCTTCATCATGGAGACATAGGTGTTATTCTGTTTTATGACATTTTACCTAGGAGGGAGGACTAGGTCCTATGAGAGAGAAGTTTTTCTGGTTTATATTAAATTGGCATGCATGATTGATTAGGATGATGATTATTATGGTGTTTTTATGTTTTATGACATTTTAACTTGGTAAAATTAAGATGATGATGAGTTGTTATATGATTAAGAGGATGATGAGTTGTTACATGATTAAGAGGATGATAAGTTATATGACATATATTTGATTAAAGTGGATGGATGCAAGTGACCATGTTCGCAACATCATATTTTCCTCTAATTCAATATGATCACTTGCATCCATCCACTTTAATCAAATATAACAATAGCAGTAGCGCTGGCTGCCAGCGCTACAGCTATGTATCCGTAGCGCTGGTCGGACCGACGCTACTGCTAAGTAGGTATAGCAGTAGCGCAGGCGAACCGACGCTACTGCTGCAAGTTAGTTGTAGCGCCGTAGTAGTAGCGTTGGTGCTTGCGCTACTGCTAGCCCAAAAACCAGCGTTACTAGTAGCCTTTTTCCTAGTAGTGTCAGTTTCCCCTTCTGTTGGCTTCGGGCAGGCAACGTCCGCATGGAAGCCCCTTGATATCTCCCCACCGTTTTCCAGGTTCACCCTGGGCACCTCTCGTGCGATATTCGTCGTGATCACCTGCGTCGACTTTGCGAGTATCGTCCTTGTCTTGAAGATCTTATCCGGTGGCTTACTTTGGTCAGGTGGAACGTGTGGCTTGGTGTTTGATCCTCCATGAACCATAGCCCCGGTAATATGGGTCGTGACCACAATGCCGCACTCCTTGGAGGAGGGGTTAGAGATGGGGTTGGCGTTGGACTCCAGTTGTTGTTCGATACCTAGACTCCGTTTTGGTTATTCACAAATTGATCTGCAATATGGTCATACATGTGATTTGAGCCTCGGTCGGTGGTCGGTGGGCGTGGTGGGGCGATTGCCCCAGAATCGCCTAACCCTAACCCTGTCATTGCATGTCGTGTGGCAGTAAACCGTGCATGGATCTGGAACAAAAAAACAATTGTTGAAAATAGTGATGGTACAATTTATATATTTTCACTAACATAGACAGCTCGAGCAAAATTTGGTAACCAGTACCAATTAGCATCATTGAAGCTACAACTAGCCTACATGGCCAAAAGCATGACTAGGGATGTAGGCGACGATGGCCCCGATATCATCATCATGTCATCGCTGCACCACCAGATCATCTCAGGTGATAATGCTAGACAAGAAGGCAAGTTGTAGATGACCATGCCGGCTGCCATCTTTTAACTGGCTCTCCTCCTCGCCCGAGCTCAGACCACTAGACCGGTGTAGAAGGCTTGAACTAATCAATATCTTGCAAGTAACATGTATGGATGAATCATGAACAAGTAATAATCAGTGTAGACTTTTAATAGAGAGAAGGCGGATCACCACGGGGTTTTCACCTTTCACCTAAAAGTCTTTTGAATTCCTGTAGACTTTTGTTTAGGCCAAGCAGCAGGAAATTAGCTGCTAACTCTACTCTATTCACTACTTAAAAAACACACCGAGGAAGGAATTTAATTCCTCCTAGTACGTATATTGTCAAAAATTTCATATGAAAAGTGTAAACAATTACTTTTTGGACAACACGAGTAGACAACTCCACCGAAAACATATAACAGGAATCTGAAAGTAATTTATCTAAAGCAGTATCCATAGTGAAACTAGCTACACATATATAGCGCGCAAAGAAACTAATTTATTTAGGCGGCATGGATGAATCAATCAGGTCAGTCGAGTTCCCCAGCAGCTGCGAGTGGCGCAGGTGGATGGATCGAGGCAGTTGAGCAGCGCCGCCTCCGCGCTTCTGCACGCCGAGGATTGGATCTTGTCCATCCCCGAGCAGGCAGCAGCCCACGCGTCGACCTTGTCCAGGCATTTGCCTTTGCCCTCCTGCACACACAAGTTCCTGGTAGCTCTCTCCACGTCGGCAAATAGTTTTGCCATCGACCTCTCGATGTCGGCCCATGATTCTTCAAAGGACGGCGTGGACGATGTTGTTGCTGTGCTCTGCTGCCTCCCCATGGCAATGGCCGACGGCGGTGGTGGCGTCAAACTGTATGTCGATGTGGATGTCGATCGTTGTGGCCGGGAGGACTATAGACGTGCTTCAGCTTGTTCTATTTTATAGACGTGCTTGATCTCGGTCGATGGTTTTCCTATAGATAGACGTGCACGTGCTTGATCTTGTTCTATTTTTATAGGTGCACGTACGTACGCGCTGATAGGAGTCGGCTGCAACTACGACATGTGTTGGTTTTGGAATCTTTTTCTCGCGACCACCTATAGTACGTACCTTATCTTAAATCGCTTGTTGTAGTATTTACGTCCTACGGCTCCTTCTTTCCTCTAGGACAAATCTGCTTATAAGAGACTCTTAGCGCATACATTAGAGGACAGGTACAACTACTAGCGCATGCATGGCCTGAGGCTCCAGCGTCGGCTGATGGCGGCCGGAGGACGACGGAAGGCAACGCCAACAGACGGCAGCGGCGCCGCCAGCCAGCGACCTCGTGGTCCTCGCCTACGGCATGGTGCTGGGATGCTGGCCGACTGGCCGTGTCCCTGTAGGTCGTGGAGCACAACGTTTTCATCGTATCGATCAAAGTCAGCACCTCTAAAGAGTCCGGAAAACATTTTATTTTGCTGCAGTAGTTAGTTCTTTGGTGAACTACTTTGTTTCTTTAATGGAAATCGGAAGGGGGAAGGCCCTTCTTAAGTTAAAAAAACCGCTGAAATGTCTAGCCTGGTCGATACGTGTAGCACCGTTGGATTCCGATGGAAAGTTATGGACCGATCAATGGCCGTGAATTGCATGGATTTGGCGGCCGGGTTCAGGTTTTCGAAAGGCTTCATCGACGCAGCGGTGTTTTAGACTCCTCGAAACCAAGCATGTTTTCTAAAAGCCTATTTTTAACAGAAAGTTTAGTAAAACTGGTTTCCTAAAATTCCTATTAAGGGCCTGTTCTGCAGCTTCGCAACTCCTTTAAATCCTTACTAGCAAAAGAGCCCGTGCGTTGCAACGGGTACAAAATAAATAAATATATAGCTTAGTCTAAGGTGAGCGAATCAAGTGATCATGTTTATGCAGACCAGATCTTGGAGGAGAAGTGCTGCTGTGACCTAGGTCTTTGAAGGGAGATTAATATTTAATAGAATGGTTTTCGATGTGAAAACGTATGTTTTTTCAAGAATGGCAATTCGTAATTTTGAGTACTTCTACTATTCTTTTGCTACTTGTACAGTTGTTTCAGTGGTAATTTTTTTTCCCAGATTTGTAAGCAATCCTAGATGCCAAAACATGATCAGTATTAACTGGATTAATGATGGAATCGTGTAGGGCTATTATGATATGTTAATCCCCAAATACAAATACAATGACATAAATGATATCAAATAATCATATATGAATTAATTAATGATCAATTTGCAAAGATAGTGGTAAGATAACACATAACATGCCGATGCGGTAATTAGCATGATATATGCACCAACTAATGCACCACATATTTATGAAGGTCTGAACACAACAAGAAAATAACTCACTGCCATTGTCACCATGTTTTTTGGTCTAACTATTGTCACCATGATGACCGAAGCTAGCAGTGCCTAGCCATAGCAGCTGAGCAGTCATTGGTAGTACTTTTCGTGACAGATTGTCATAGCAAACATCCAAGTTCGGGAGGACGGTGGCACAACCTGACTATGTGACAAACTGACTATGGATCAAATAAACATACATGTAAGGTCTGTACCAACAATCATAGCGATGGCTGGGAAAAAAGAGGAGACGATAGCCTGTCGAGTAAGATGCACATCGGTGAAAATAATAAGGACGAAGCCAGCAGCATAAGGACTGGATCAACCTAGACATTGCTTGGGATGAGAACCTTTATGTATGTGTCCTCAGTGCAGAAAGATGGCGATTCTAGGTTATGGACACACAGTCAAGTGTGCCTGTATACACAGCCAGTTTTTTTAGGGATATCACAACCACGTACATGTTGACACATGGCAACTTGGACGTCTCAGAACGAAGCTGGAACAGATAAAGGATTTGCGCCAAATATCATCCTAAAGCCCACGCAAGAGCCCTTGTCTGCTCCACGAGAAGACGCCGCCTGGCCGGCAGAGTACTCCTCTGTCGGGCACGCGAGGCAGGTAGCCAGAACTGCATGCATGTTTGTGGCTGGACTGTTTGACACGAGAAATAATAATAAAATAATAATGATGCTTATTATATTATTATCTCTCGAGGAAAGGAATGTTGTGGGCGTGCGAGTGTAGAAAGTACACAAATACAAGAAGAAAAGAAAAGAGCGGGGCCTGCTGGCGCGGCCAAAGTGATCAAGCGATCGGGTCTCCTGGTTCCTGAGGGCCTCGGAAAGCCCCAGGTTAATTACTCCCGCGGATAGTACCGCGGGACACCTCCGATTAAGCTGCGCAGTCCTCGTCTTCGGTCTTCGCTTCGCGTTCTCCATGCATGCTGGTGGTGGTGCGTATGTGGCGGCAGTAAAGTCCGTGTACAAGGTGGTACACGCGCTGTCGAAAACGTGGCCTTTGCTCCGGCCACGCCTGCCTACGCCGTCTTGCCTCGTCAGCCTCGAGCGGCGTCGATGTTGTTGGAGTTGGCTAACAATGCATGGTTAAGCTTGGTTTGGATGTCGTCGATGACTTCGTAGATTCGCCGGGTGTGCGAGGGGCATGCCCCGCGGGAGTAGATGTTGGAAGGAGAAAAAGGATCGGACGGATGTGCGACACATGGAGTGTACACATCCGTCGAAGGCCGCATACACGGCCGCCGATGGCGGAGGAGGTCGCCACCTGACACCAGCCGCCGCCGGACAAGACACGACTACGAGCCGCTACATGTGAGCGGACCCTAGTGTGTGTATGACACGCATGAGTGACGAGGAAGAGGAAGGCCACTCAAGATGCGCGCACATCCGTAGATGGCGGTGTACGCCGCCGCCATTAGCGAGGAAGTCGCCATCTCGTGTGTCGAGACGGCCCGACGTGCCGCCTTTGACGGCAAAGGAATCGCCGCCTCGCGCCACACGGCATGACCGTGCCGACAATTATGTCGTACGCCGATGAGCGCATGGTGCCGACGGTGATGCCGAGTCCGCCTCCGCAACGGATGCATCCAGGCGGGAGCCGCTAGACATGAGCGGACCCCGGCACATGTGGGTGTGACACGCATGCGTGCCGAAGAAGAAGGAGCCGCACGAGATGTGCGCGCATCCGTAGATGGCCACATGCCCCGCCGCCACTTGGCGAGGAAGTCGCCACCTTGTGTGTTGAGGCGGTCCGACGTGCTGCCTCCGACGGCAAAGGAATCGCCGCCCCACGCCGCATGGCAAAGGAGCGGCGACAGATGTGCCGTGCGTCGATGGGCGCTCAGTGCCGGCACGGAGTGCCGACGGTGATATCGAGTCCGCTTCTATAGTTACGACGGGTCATAGTGACTCGTCGAGCGCCGCGCCTCTGTCTGCACGTCGAACGGACAGTGTCGCCGAGCCCCGACAAGCCCATGGCATCTCCATGGGCCGGCGAGACCGCGGCGAGCGAGACATCACGATGAGGTGGAACCTCGCCTAGGCACCTCTTGTGGTGGAGGTAGAACGGGTGGCGCACTAGATGGCACGTCGAACGAAGAACGTCATCGAGTCCCGGCATGGTGGTGTTGCCGAAGGACTCGACGGTGGAGGGTGCATCGGGGATCGCGCCCGGACCGGGCGTCGCTCGACATGAGCGAACCCCGGCACGTGTGAAGTTACGACGGGACATCGCGACTCGTCGAGTGTCGCGCCTTCGCCAGCGCGTTGAACGGATCGTGCCACCGAGTCCCGGCAAGCCCATGGCGCCCCATGGACCCGCGAGACGACGGCGAGTGAGCCCTCACGATGCGGTGGTGCCTCGCCCAGGCACCGCGATGGCGTAGGTAGAAGGAGCGGCACGCTAGGTCGCGCCGTTGCGAATGACGGATGTCACCGAGTCCCGGCAAGATGGTGTCGTCGACGGACTCGACGATGGTGGGTACGCCAGGATCGTGCCCGGACCGGACGTTGCTTGATATGAGCGAACCCCGGCACGTGTGACACGTGTTCGTGCCGAAAAAGAGGAGGCCGTGAGGTACGTCTAAGCGTGTCCCTGTCACGACCGGATGATTTATCCGCGCCAAAGTTATGATGAGTCATCGTGACTCGTCGAGCGCTGCGCCTCCGCCAGCGCGTCGAACGAGCTGTGTCGGTGAGTCCCGACAAGCCCATGGCGCCTCCATGGACCCGCGAGACGACGGCGAGTGAGACCTCCGGATGCGGCGAAGCCTAACCCAGGCACCGTCGATGGCGTAGGTAGAAGGGGTGGCGCACAATGTTGCGCCGTGTCGAACGACGGATGTCGCCGAGGCCCGGCAAGATGGTGTTGTCGACGGACTCGACGGCAGAGGGTGCGCCGGGGACCGCACCCGGGCGGCAACCCCGACACGTCGTCGCCGTCCTTGCGGAGGTCGCCACCGATGCGTAGTGCACCGGGGACCGTGGATGGACGGCAGCCCCGGTACGTGGTCGTCCTCGCGAGAGTTGCCGATGATGAAGCAGTGCACCGGGGGTTACACATGAAGGACAGCCCCGGCACGGTGTCGTAGAGTGCGTCGGGGGTTGCACGCGAGCGGCAGCCCCGACACGTCACCAGATGAGCCATGGACAACCTCGGCGTCATCGTCTTCAACGGGAACGGATTCGTCGAGAATCCGCGGGGTTGCGTATGAACGGCATCCCGACATCGCCTTCTTCATTGGCAAGAGATGGAGCCAGCGGCCGGCTCCGTCTACGGCTGTGCGGCCGCAGCACCGGCAGCCACCATCGAGATGTGTAGATAGAGGAAGGGAAGATATTAGTTCAGTGCTCACCTTCAGAGAAGACGATCGGCATGATGACGTTGATCTCCACGACAAGCTCGCGATGTGTGCGCGCAGGCTGGTAGAAGAGAGGGCCTCCGATGAGCCTCGTCCGGCTGCGTAGAGAAGCCTCGGACGCCTGCACGAGCTCTCTGGTAAGGCCGTGTGCCTCCGTTCTTCTGCCCTGCTGCGTGCGCTGGATGGATGGGTCCTCCTCTATTTATAGGAGGAGGTGGCGGCTGCCGCACGGGTGGAACACCCCGATCTTCTTATCTCGTGCTAATGTTTATCTTTTCAGCCCTTCTTGACGTACAAGTCTGCACACAAGAAATAAAAGATCATATCTGTTACGTATAACTAGCTTCGGTGGCTACAGGTCGGCTGGTTCCTTTCTCTTTCTTTTTCATATGTATACGCGTTTGTGCCGGCCGGCGTACGGGTACTTTATATGTACTAACTTCCAAACAAACATTTCAAGTTTGGAAGTGCCATACATACACATACACAGATTCATATACTGGGCAGGAATGTAACAACAATTGTCTGCTTGCATAGTAAATACTGGTCGTGCCAATGACAAGAAATTCCCTGTGGAACTGAACAGAGCAGACCAAGGCATACATTACAATCACTTTGAACATAGATGAGTAACGGAATTAAAAACCAGAGAGCTGTGGAGGCACTTACCTCAGTGCGGTGCTGCCCTTGTGCTCCTGGCTCCGGGTCTATCTTCCCTCCAAGTACAGGTAAAATCAGATCAATCTCCATCAGCAGACGAACCCAAGCCAAGCCAAGAACATGCGTGGTGGTGGCGATAAATGTTCTTCCCCATGGAAGGCGTGCAGTGGAATACTCACCAAGGAAATCGCTGACGGAGAGGCCCTTGGCATGGACCAGATGCACCTCCAGAAGACCACGCCCCATTGTTTTCTTCTCTTTGCGCTGCTCCTCGTCTCCTCCTCCTGAGTCTGGATCGAGGCCTCGCTCCTCTCTTCTCTTGGCGCTGTTGCTCCTCTCCTCCTCCTCCTGAGGGAAATAATTCATACATATGCTATATACTACATTGATGGTAGGCTCATAGGTTTAAACAAAGTCATTAAGATCAGTTTATGCTGAGTAAAGCTACATAGACAGAGATGCATCATGTAGATTGCTTTGATCACCCAGCTTATAGTAAGCAGCTACATAGACAAAGATGCATCATGTAGTTGCTTTGATCACCCAGCTTCTGGTCTCACCGCCTAGAGAGCGTGCAGCGGAGGGCGTCGAGAGTGGCAGCGGCCTCCGCCTCGGCGCGGGCGTAGTGGCCGCGCGACTCGAGGCAGCACACGAAGCGGCCGCGCTGGAGCAGCACGGTATGCACAGATGTGTAGGCAAGTAACAAAGATTGGTAAAAGGGAAACAGATTATCCAAAAGAAGAAAGGTTTTATATATTTTCAACGTACCCAGCCATAAAATCAGATGCTTCTTGATTAACAAAATGAACACACAATTAAGCGGGCATAGGTGTACAATCATGTACCGACAAAAATCAGAGGGGTTAGATTATGCAGTTGAAATGAGATAAATCATCAAGGTTCCAATGATAGAGAATAAACAGAAAGCAAGTTCATTAAGATATGGCTTAACTAAGCAGATGAATCACGGTGAAAACCAATTGTGATAACGAGTGGTTTAATCTTGATATCATACCTTGACTGTACGAAACAAAAAATAAAGCTTCAAAAAATACCATGGAGATAATAAATCAGTAGTACAAAGAGTCCAACAAAACCTACTTATTGCAGGCACAAGTAGTCATTTGTTTGACATCATAACCGAGAGCATGCGTAAATAATCACTATTATTTCTTGATCTCCTAACAAGCTAGACTGAAAGCATCGGGCACGTACAAGAATGATCATTCATGTGTTTACCCACACGAACAACCAGAGGAAAGCAGAGTAGCTGCCCGATGCCCATGTTATCCTGAAGTTGTACGAAAGGCGAGAACTGTTGTTGCCCAGGACAACTGATGTGCAGCTTCACTACCTGGTGTGGTCCATTACAGTTGTTTGCCACATTTCTTGCAGAAGCATCTTGGATGAAAAATCCACTGGTTGGAGCGCATCTACAAAGGGAAACACAATAATAAAATAACCATGAGTGGATGGTGTGGGTTAGTTTTAGTTTCTTGATCAAACTGAGAGATAACGGTGATGGAATCATACCTCTTATTCTGCTATGATAACATATACGCTGGATCAATTGTTAGAATCCACGTCGGTCGCACGTAAAATAGAATGGAAGTTTCTTCAATATGCAAGTAGTTGGTTTGGCCTGGTACAGAAAAGCTTTTCGATTTGTATCATGCTCCTGAGAAAAGACAGAATATGAATAAGTATATAACAGAGTACTATTTATTCAGTTTTGTGTGGACAAGTACTCTATTTATTCACTGATTCGAAAAATTGGACAGTATGCTTCTCGAAATTTCCCTGTATAAAAGCAAAACTAACAAAAGCCTCTTTTTACTTCCTTACCTGACTACAAATTCCTTTTGGCAGGGGTATGCTGAAAAAAGAGTATTTGAATGTATATTTTTTGTGAACACGTCGATCACCACCTGGAGAATGTGTTAAAAAGACCCAGATAAATTAGGGAAATTGGGACATTGTACGCCAACTAACTGTCCAGTTCTTGCTGCTTGACCTCACTCACAGGCCATACAATAAGGAAAAAATGTACAAACAGTCAAACACTACTCCTTAACCACCATATTTCACTTTGCTTAAGATTTATAGTAGACATAAACTTATAACTAAGCACATATCAGTGAAGCTAATTAGAAAAGAAAAGATTGGTGAAGAACAGGAGGGAAGATTAGAGCCTCTTATTGGTAGTGGCCCATAGTCACTCATGGCATTATTATGTGATCATGTCTACAGAAACCCACATCCGAATAGAACAAAAAAAAACCTCCACCACGAGAGGAACCAAACCTATGAACGTATTAACAAAGCATAGGTACACATCAGGTTGACCTCAAACTTTATCTCAAAGCAAACACCACATAAATAAAACGCAGTAAAACATGGAGGCATCGTCCAATGGTCACTCATGGCATGATCACGTGTACAGAATTCCACATCCGAACAGTAGAAAACAAACATCCACATCTAGAAAACCCAAATCTATGAATGAAGTCACACTGAATAGGTACAGATCAGATCAACCTCAAACTTTGTCTCAGAACCAACACCACATAAAACACATTAAATCGCATCATCCAGGCAAGCCATCTGATGGAACATGGGAAGACCTCCACATCCAACAGGGTAGCACATAACAGGAAACAGCTATGAGGAAAAGGGGATTGAGCTGACCTGGGTCATGTGGGTGCAGAGGGACTGAGAAGGTGCCAATAACCTGCTGATCCTGGAAGATGTGTGGGAATCCCACAAGAATCAAACGCCTCAGGAATCTTCTCCCGTTGGATCCAGTGCCAGGAAATGGGTGGAAAACCTGACTGATTGGTCTCCACCCCAGCAAATGTCAACCGTAAGTCTTCACAAGCACAATTCATAATAACACACTGTTGAAGGTGGAAGTTCTGCTCATCAGACTAATCAAGGGTCAAGGCATGGAACTCAGGAAGACGTAATAACATAGAAATAGACCAAGGCGACGCAAAGCTCTTACATATTATAGCACCGTCTCCACCACAATTTCTGCACACAGCTTTTGTATGCCAGGCTTGTTCGTCATGTCCGCAGCAAATCCATTCGGCGCATAGAACGTTGGGCCCGATGCACTGATTAATGTTACAGCACACAGGCAAGCTAGACATCTTCGTCCGGAGCGAATACTTTCTTCTTCCTATATATATGAGAAAGAACACGCGCATCAGACTTGAAAGCAAAACGAGCCTGGAAAAATTTGATGTAGTGCAGAGGAGTAACAAATAAAGGAACACAAAAATTCCAGAAATTGTTCAGGGCCCTTTTTGTTCTGCAGACATTTTATTTTGCAGAATGGCAGTGTTCATCATTTGGGGATCACTTCTGTCTTGTGCAGACTTACGGTTGACATTTGCCATAAACATTTCTCAAGGATTCTTCACTTGTGTAATATGAAATCCTCGTTTCTGAGATGAACCATGGATAACAATATATACGTAGAACCTGACTGGAGCAGAATATTTATTCTGAGGATGCTGCAAGACCGTAAGGTTCTGACTGTCCACTACCATGCCAAACACAGTATGAATGACAGTGTCTCCAGTATTTGCCTAAATGAATTGTATGGTTTGAAACTAAGACAACTGAACAAACAGTAGTACACGGCCAACCTTGGCATCGCTGGGAGACTCGCGTTCCTCCTCCGAATTGTCTGGTTTGGAGCAGCAACTGATCCGAGTTCGCACTGAAACACACATACACAAGAAAACATCTTCAACACCTAATTCAGGAGAGATTTCTCTCTGTCTCTCCAAGAAAATAACATCCCCCTGGAACAACCTGGCCTCCGCAGCAGCAACCATGGTTCGGCCCTGCTCCTTCCCTCCAAGGTCAGCCAGGGCAAAGCGGACCGGGGGGTTCAGGGGAATCCCACCCTCCTTCTTCTGGAAGTCAAACCAGCAGCAAAAATCAGCCCAGGTATATGCAGAAAAAGAAGCAAGATCAGGTCAAAAACTCTTCCTCCGCTGCCCCTGGGCTCATGTCGTATGCTTCTGTGGTTTGCTATAACTGTGGAGACCCTGGCCATCATGTAGATAAATGCACAAAGCCTAAATGCTGCTTTATTTGCAAAATGGTGACTCACAAAGTGGAAAGCTGTCCTACTAGGAAGAAGCCACATATCTCTGCTAGGTATGTTGGCAGTGCTGCTCCTGGCCTGGGATTCTATCATGTTGACGCTCCAGATGTTAATTCTCAGCACCAAGGGAACTTGAAGAATGTTGGAATTGTGCTCATAGAAGAAGGAGATGTGACTAAGCAGGAATTGGCTGAGGAATTTGCTGATATCTACAGGACTAATTGGCCATGGCCCATCAACGCCCTAGATGAGTGGACTTTCTTAGTCAAATTCCCTCCAGAAATTGATGTTGAGCAGGTGGCTGGTTACCCCTGTTTTGGCCTAAAGAAAGAAAATGTCTCAGTTAAAGTGGAAGTCTGGCAAGGCAACATTGAAGCTGAAGATGTCCTAGAAGAGGTCTGGATTAAGATCAGGAAGCTCAACCCCAAGTGGTGTGAATGGTCCATGCTAGACCAAATCACCTCAACCCTTGGAGTCCTGATTGATGTGGACTGGCAGCACAACTTTAAGCATTTCTATGAATCTGTCAGAGTGAGGATAACATGTAAAGACCACTCCAAAATCCCAGAAGAAAGGCTGTTTGGGATTGATGGTAAAATTTACAAATTGCTGATTGAAGTGGAACCACCTGCTGTGATCAGGGATCCTGCCTCTTCCACCAACCCTGCCTCTGGTGACCAAATTTCCACAAACTCAGAACATAGAAATAGCGTATCTGAAGATGCTGCATCTCAAAGAAGCTCTAGAACTGGATCTGAACATGGGTCTATTGTTGGGCCTCCAGCTTCAAAAAAAACCCAAACACACACCCATCACTCCGCAGGAGTCTGTACCCCTACCTCTCTCCTGAAAAATCAACTTCCAGAATCTCAATACATCTCCAGATTGAGGAACCTGGAGAACTTACTAAACTCTCCACAAGGGGATGCTGATGGTTTCAACTTGTTGAGGGAAATGGAAATGATGGAAGATGATGAACTGATGTCTGATCAAAATCTTGACAGCCTGATGGATAACATGGAGGTCGCTGCTGGTGATGAGGATAATGTGTCTAACATTATGAAAGAAGATCCACCCAATGGAGGGGCTTACACCCTAGATTTCCCTACCTTGGCTAAGTCTATGAAGATTACCTCCACCAAATGGGGCCCTCTGCAAGCTCCCAGGGCAAGCTCCAGGAATGCTGGGGACACCAGATCCATCCTGGAAAAGGCACAACAACTCAATGGGTGGCAGAATCTGGAAAAGACTAAAGATCAGGGTAAAAAACCGCTACCTTTCTCCTCTTTCAATGATCCAGTTTTTATGTCTGTTGCTAACTCAGTAGGAATAGAGATTGATAACCAGGAACATAAGCAGAATCTGAATAGTGTTAGGGGAGACTTGTTTCTGGACAAAACTGTAGGTTCTTGTCCTACACAAACCTCTCCTGGAGTTGCTTTTTGCACTTCTAGCAATTTACCCATAGAAAGAGCTGTGGGCTCTAATTCTGAAGTTAACAGTGATAATGATAGTGTTAAATTCTCTAGTCCTCAATCTAGTCCTAATGAGGGGTTGTGGTCTCTAGTTTGTAAACATAGAAGGGGCAAGCACCCCAGATTTAGAGTTTCTTCATGAATGCTCTTTTCTGGAATATTAGAGGGATTTCTGCCCCTGGCAGGAAAACCTTGATTATAGACACTATTAATAAAACCCATGCCTCTGTTCTAGGTTTCCAAGAAACCAAGAAAGAAGAGTTCTCTGCTTCTTACCAAAAATCCTTAGTAGGAAATAGGGACTTTGTCTGGCACCATCTACCATCTAAAGGGTCTGCTGGGGGCATCCTGCTGGGTATAGATGTGGACATTTTTTAAGTTCTCTCTTGGTCTCACTTAGAATTCTCTGTTAGCTGCATAGCTAAAGTGAAGGCCACTGGTTACACTTTTAGGATTGTTACAGTGTACGGCTCTCCCTATGAAGAGGGCAAAGAAGCTTTTATCTCTGAACTCCATTCTACGTTTGTTGATGCAGACACTCCTACTCTTATTGGAGGTGATTTTAACTTAGTTAGACATGCTAGAGAAAAAAGTAACGGTGTGATTAACCACAAGTGGAGCGATAACTTCAATGCATGGATTGAGATCTGGAGCTTATTGGAAATTAAGCTCTCCAGTAGGAAATTCACCTGGGCTAACAATCAAGTGGATCTCGTCATGTCCACAATTGATCGGCTCTTCTGTAGTACTGAACTAGATCAACTGTTCCCCCTAGCTTCGTGCAGAGCCTTACCTAGAATTGGTAGTGACCATACCCCACTTCTCTGGGATTCGGGTATGGTTCAACCCCCTAGGACCAATAGCTACAAGTTTGAAAAGTGGTGGCTCTTGAGAGAAGACTTCTCAATTCTAGTGAAGAAAATTTGGGACTCCAATGCTATCCCTGGAACCCCTCTTGAAAACTGGCAGAATAAAATTAGATGTCTTAGGAAAGTAACTAAAGGCTGGAGTTCCAATGAGGAAGCTAGTCTCAAGAGATATAAGAGGATTCTTCTTGAAGAATTTGATTCCCTAGATATTAAATCTGAGACCTCTATCCTATCTGAAGCTAAATCCTTTAGATTGAGATTTGTCCACTCTGAACTTCAGAAGATTTGGCTTCATGAAGAAACTAAAGCCAAACAAAGGTCCAGAGATAGAAATATCAAAGAGGGTGATAGGAATACTACATACTTCTATGCAGTGGCCAACCAGATGAGGAGGAAAACTTTAATTCACTCCTTGGATGGCCCTGATGGTCCTGTCTCTGGCACCCAAGACATGCTAAAGATAGCTAGTGATTACTACAAAGATCTTTTCAAAAAAGAAGAAAGTAACTCCTTCAATCTGAAGTCTGACTTCTTCTCTGAAGAAGACAAGGTTACTCTGGCTGAGAACTCTCTGCTAGAAGCGCCTTTTTCAGAAGAGGAGATTAAGGCTGCTCTTTTTAGTTCCTATCCAGATGGGGCTCCTGGCCCTGATGGCATTCCTTTTATTTTCTATCAGCACTTTTGGGATCTCATCAAACCAGACCTCCTGGCTTTATTTGATGAGTTTCACAAAGGGAAACTAGATATTTATAGGCTTAATTTTGCTATGATCACACTCATCCCTAAGGAGGAAGAATCCACTTCCATGAAAAAGTTTAGACCTATTAGCCTAATTAATTGTAGCTTTAAGATTTTTTCCAAAGTCCTGACTAACAGGCTGGCTAGTATCCGTAGATTGATTAATAACAACCAATCTGCTTTTCTCAAAGGTAGATATATCCTAGAAAGTGTGGTTACAGCACATGAGGTTCTACACTCTGTTCACTCTAGTAAGAAGCAAGGTCTAGTTCTAAAATTAGACTATGAGAAAGCTTTTGACAAAGTAGACCTAGACTTTCTCGCAAAGCTCCTTAAACTAAGAGGTTTTGGGGACAAATGGATTCATTGGATCCACCAACTTACCCATGGTAGCTCTGTTGGTGTCAAACTTAATAATGTTGAGAGTAATTTCTTTCTTACTGGTAAAGGGCTTAAACAAGGAGACCCCATATCCCCGCTTCTTTTCAATCTAGTAGTGGATGTTCTTACTAAAATATTAGCTAAAGCAGTAGATCATAACCTGATTGCTGGGCTATGCACCGAGGTATGCCCTGGGGGGGTTGTCTGCCTCCAGTATGCAGATGATACAATCTTATTCTTAGATGTAGACATTACTCATGCCAGAAACCTCAAGATAGCTCTAACATGCTTTGAGCAAGTGTCGGGCATGAGAATTAATTACTCTAAAAGTGAACTTATTCCCATAAACGTAGACGAGGATGAATTCCATAACTTCCTCACTGCTTTAGATTGTAGTGGTGGCAATTTCCCTATCAAATATTTAGGAATCCCTCTCCACCATGATAAACTTAAGAGGGAGGACATTCAGCCTCTTATAGATAAAATTTTAAAAAGAATTGCTGGCTGGAGGGGTAAACTCCTCTCTTACAAGGGTAGACTTGTCCTTATTCAAGCTTGCCTTGCCAGCATCCCTGTTTACCTGCTTTCCTTCTTTAAATTCCCTAAATGGGCCATCGAGATGATCAACTCTCAGATGGCTAACTGCCTGTGGAATGACTTTGAAGGCCACAGGAAGCTCCACCTAGCAAATTGGGGTCTGGTTTCCATGAAAAAGGAATATGGAGGGCTTGGCATTCCCAACCTCCAAGAACTTAACCTTTGCTTGCTAGGCTCTTGGGTTAAGAGGTACTATGAAGGGGATGGTAAACCTTGGAAGTTGATTATAGATCATAAATACAAACCTGAAAAACCCAACCTCTTTTGCTCTCCCCACCCCCAGAAGATTTCCAGGTTTTGGAAAGGGGTCAGGGGTATCATTCAAACTTTAAAGTTTGGATATAGATGGAAAGTAGGTAATGGATGCAAAATCAGATTCTGGGAAGATACTTGGTTTGGTACTTCTCCTCTAGCCATTCAATTTTGGAAAGTTTACTCTGTTTGCAATGAACAATCCAAAACCATCAGTGAGGTTTGGGATGGGATGCAATTAAAACTATCATTTAGAAGGAATTTTGATGATACCCTTATGGAATGTTGGTACCAATTAGTTGAGATCGCTAAAAGCACTGTCCTTTCAAATGACACTGATGCTCTAGTCTGGCAACTAGAAAATAAGGGACAATACTCTGCTAGCTCTCTCTATCATGTCATTAACTTCAGAGGGGTGCAACCTATTTTTTTCCCTGCCATGTGGAAAATCAGGGTTCCCCCCAGGATCCACGTATTCCTCTGGCTATTAGCGCATAATAGGCTGATGACTAGGGACAATCTTCGGAAAAGGCACATAATCAAGCCCCTTGACTGTGTGTTCTGCTCTGAACATGAATCCATACATCATCTTTTTTATGGCTGTATTGTAGCTCGGAACATTTGGCCTTTAGTCTGTGAGCACTTTAATGTTCAGCTGGGTGGTGATTTTGAATCAGTTGCGAGATTTTGGATCTCTAATAACAAAAACTCTGCTTTGAATACTATTAGTGCTGCCGTTATGTGGTGTCTTTGGAAATATAGGAACTCTATGATTTTCAATAACACTACATGGCTTTCTGTTCACCAGGTCCTGAAGGGGCTTCTCTCCATGGTCAAAACTTGGGGCATTCTGTCTCCCGACTTGCCCCGAGAGAGACTTTTGACCTTTGCAACAAAACTGGTGGAGTACCTGAGGAGACCAATGACCATCACAAGTGGCTGATCCCAGCTGGGCGCAACACAGGGGTGGCTGTTCCGTGGGATGGACTCAGGATCGCTGATGATCTGACTTTCCGTTCTCCTGTGAAGAAGAAAACCACAGAAGACCAGACGTCCAGCCCCACCTCAACTTTGGTGGCCTGCTGGTGCCCTCAAGCTCCGTCCACGCCACCGCTGAAGACCTTGAAGCCTACTTCGATGATCACCTGCGAGCAGTAGTTTTGCCCCAGCGCTTGTCGTGCCAGTTTTTGTGCTTTCCAGTTATTTCTCTTAAGTCATTTTAGAACCTTTTCTTTTCTTCTGGACTGCTCCTCTCAGTGAGCTGATGTATGAACTTATCGGGTTTCGTGCTTGCAATGGAACCGGGGAGTCCACCTCCCTTTTCCTCTAAAAAAAATAACATCCCCCTCCAGCAACCAATGAACAAGAACGATTCTGCGTATCTGAAGAACGGAACCGGGATGGTGATAACATCGGAGGCTCCCAATTTGCAGCCCTGAAATGAGCACCCCCCCTCTCCTATACAGGTATAAAAGAACTCACCTCTGGCCAGTGGCCGGTGGGCGGAGCGACCGCTCACGGACGGGAAGCTCGGGCGCGGGCTCAGCGGCCTCGTCGGCGCCGGTGAGGGGAGGAAGTGGCAGCTGACGCCGGCCATCGTCGTGGCTCTCCCTGCCGGCTGCCGCTCACTTCTCCCCACTGCTCAACTGGTGCAGTTGTGAGGACCCCACCTCCCCAACCATTGGCCGCTGATGGAGAGGAGGAGGAGGAGGCCAGGAGGTAGCGTCGGGGGCTCCCTCACCGCCGGCCTCCCGGATCTCCCCTGCTCCTCCACCCCAGCGAGAAGACCCCGCCTCCCCAACCATTGGTCGTGGGTGGAGAAGGGGCTGTGGGGTGAGCCGCTGATGGAGAGGAGGAGGAGGCCAGGAGGTAGGGTCCGGCACGGGGTAGAGGAGAGCGGTGGCGGCGGCAAGGGGGGCTCGGGGGGACGCGGGTTAGGTCGCTCTCGCGCGGGGGCGGGCAACGGCTAGTGTTTCTCCACGGGAGCAGCTGTGATTTATACCCTGCATGTGAAAAGACTAAAATGCCCTCGGCGGGGCACGAAATTTACAGGCAGTGGCAGCAGCACTGTTCATAGCGAATTAGGGGTGACGTGGAGGGCTTGGTTCTGCCTAGCAGTTCTTGAACGTTTATATGTTCAATTTGTTCGTGCCTGCTGGGGCGCTGCCGCGTATAGACAGGATGTGCACTGTACTGTTGTACGTGTATATATACTGATGCTCACATCGGCAAAGACAACACAAGTGTGCGTTGCAACCTTGCCTGGTCTTGGATACATGCATGTAGTACGTAGGCATTTCCTTGCTATGCGCCACGTACAAGGCTAGGCATGCATGCTCTAGTCCATGCACACGTATATATTCTTCATTGACTAACTTAGTCATGTATATATATAAGAAGGGAAGGAAAGACAGAAATAAAAGAAATCATTGGTGCATAATTTCTTCTTCCTTTTCTTTAACACATGCTATGGATTGGTCTTCTTTGCTAAAATAAATAAATTCACGTCAAACAAATGCCCCCTCACTAAGTGGAGTTCGAGCGCGAAGCAAATCGGACTCGACTTGGTGAAAAGAAAAACCGATAGTAGGCGCAACTATTTTGTTGCGGCCTTTGAGTGAATTTTTTTTTTGTTTTCCAGCGAGGGTGTATGTGAGACACCCTCCTAACTTTTCGGTGAATGATCACGCCAAAGTCAAAAGATTGTCGAGGTACCTTGTTGGGTCGTATAGTTGCCACGATGTCTGTCAACAAAATAGACTCGGGTCTTCCTCAGTGCACGACGAGAAGGCATGTCGTGGGTTGAAGGTTTTAATAGACAAGTCGGGACCGTTTAGCTGCACGGTGCCAGCTGACGAGACCGAAAGCTTTCACGGCTTGGCGTTGACTGCACTAGCTAGCCAAAGCCAAAAGAATGGTTGAGATATCTTGTTGGGTCGTGTTGCCGCCACGACGCCTGTCAACGAAGACTTCTCACGTCATCCTCAGCTCACGGCGGAACACCATGCCGCGTGTTGAAGGTTTTATCAGACAAGTCAGGACCGTTTAGCTGCATGGTGCCAGCCGACAAGACTGAAGGGTTTCACAGCTTCGCGCTGGCCGCACTGGCGCGCTACACTATTCCCACAATTAAGCTCGACGTGGCCATGCGGACGGGACATCGGAACACCATCGATGTCCCGCCCCTCGCCGAGTGTGATGGGTCGGCAACAAGGCGGGCCTGGTGTGGCGATGACAACGTGGTGCAAGCCCGCTATCGCCGCCGAAGATGTTTGACGGCATAGCATTGTCCCCGGTGATGTTGTTGTAGAGTTGTCGTAATATCGACGACTGAGGGGCAGGGCCACCTTCAGTGTCGACATCGTGGCTTGGAGCTTGGTGTTTTCGAGTGATGGTAAGTACAACTTAAACTAGTGTAACATGCATACCAAGTTCTCCGACTACATGAACGTTGGTTACTTTGAATTATTCGGGACTAGCCTGTTTGCAGATGCTATTATCGTTCAACCACTCACTCATTTATGAACATCTCCCATTCATTTGACGCAAGTTCCCTTCAACCGCGCAAGATATTTCCCTTCACTTCGTTTTCGGCAAGATATGGGAAACTAAACATGCAACAGCAGAATGGTATGATCACGCCATTTTGCAGTCCAGTCACATGCTAAAAATGTCATGATAAACGATTCCTGAATGATAAATCACATGCTCAAGATATATTTGTTTCATAAGAAGAGTTTAATAGATCACAGATGCGTAGAAGTCCTATACATACTTCCCTTGCCCTGTGATGTTAAAGTGAGTGTGATATGAGTTCAGTTTTGTTTACATCTTTAGCATCAGAAGATCTAAAATATTGGAGGAAAACAAAAACATGAGAGTTAAGGGGGTCATGGGAGAAGGAGTTCAAAACCACCGGCGATGTCATGTCTTGCTTTGTCCACTTGAAGTTGGGTTGCGATTTGATGGGAACTACAGTGATGCTACTGGAGTTGAGAGCTACAGTGATATTGGTAGCTGTTGGGAGAACATCCGTATGCAACACTAGTCCTCAGCATCATCGAATCTGCCACGTGCTCCTCCTCATGACTTTGCATCCACGTCCCTCATCAGAGCTTCTCTCGTCACTGCCTTCATACTTTCATGGTGTAGGAGAAGTCGGTAGAGAGTGGTATATGGAGAGAGAAATTCTACTTTTACTCAAGGTTGAAAGCAGTTATGTTTACACCTACGGTTTTCACTTTGTGGGCACTCTGGGGTTTGTCTGTTGCGGTTACGGTAGAATAGGTATGTTTAAGTTGCAAAGAAAATAAAATCTGATCATTCGTACACATCTATTTGCAGGTAATAAAAATGTCTCCACCTAATTATAAAATTATTAAGTGATCTTTGTATCTGGGAGTCCCGCATCATGAAGATGATATTAAGACTAATGAATGGACATGGATTTGTTACGATCACACAAAGATAGCTCAGACACCCACTCTCGTTGATACGCATCTACTACCCCTATAAAAGGAAGAGAGGCGGAGATCCAACTAATCTGCACCGTCCATCTTCTCATATCCAATGTACCAGATTGTTTCCATGTTTAACATCAAGCCACACTTTTTTAGCGCTAAACAGAATCAGATTTGGGTAACACCCGATGCGTAAACCCGTAACCGCCTCCTCCTCCCATCCTCCTCCCCCGTCTCGCCCCTGCCTCCTCCTCCCCTCCTCCTCACCGGCGACGCCGTCTCCTCCTCCCCCGTCTCGCCCCTGCCTCCTCCTCCCTTCCTCCTCACCGGCGACGCCGTATCCTCCTCCCCCGCCTCGCCCCCGCCTCCTCCTCCCCCATCTCGCCCCTGCCTCCTCCTCCCCTCCTCCTCCCCGGCGACGCGGCCATCGCCGGCGACGCGGTCAGGCGCGCCACGCGGCCAGGCGCGCGCGTCCCTCTTCGGCCGGCGCCCGTATAAGTTGGAACCGCTCCCGTATCGTCAGTGGAACCGCGCCCGCAGACGCTCGCCGCCGACCCCGCGCCACCGCCGCCCCCGCGCGCTGGCCGCCGTCGCCGCGGCCCCCGCGCGCTGGCCGCCGTCGCCGCCGCCCCCGCGCGCACGCCGCTCGCCGCTCACCCCCGCGCGGCCCCGCTCCGCCGCCCCGGCGCGCTCGCCGCCGCCCCCGCGCCGCTCGGTGCCGCCGCCGTTGCCCCTGCTCGGCCGCTCGCTTCGCTCCTCATCCGCGCCGGAGAGACGCCGGCTGCCGCTCATCCCCGCCCCTCGGCCCCGCTGCACTCCTCCGCACCCGCCGATTCAACCGTGATTTTGGTGAGAATGTGAAATCCCTCCTTTTGTTCTTTCCAATCTTTCAAATTGATTTATTCTTTCCGGTGACCTTGCAGCCGTCGAGCACGTCGATAGTGATGAAGGCGAGACCGACGTTGGCTGCGGCACACGCGGCAATGCCGGCACAGAATCCATGCACTCACAAGGGTCCTCTGTAACCTCGTCTTCTCCATTGGCGATATCAGGATCTGCCCATGCATGTCTTCACTGGTGCGTCGTTGTAATATCTTGGTTAATCGCTCGTCCAAGTTACTCTAGCTGTGGCATGGCATGCACGGTAGGTGTTCCGTCAATTGTTTGTTGCCTGTGGTAGGTTCCCAGGCCGTCAAAAAAATTCACCCTGCTGAGAAGTACATTTCCTCGACAAGTATTCAGCAGCCACAAACATTACGGAGGTCTACTTTTATTTTAACTACTGGGTCCAATATAAAAACGTTTGTGGAATGTGCATGCAGAGTTGTCATTGTTGCTGTAAAATTTGCAATATCTTTTGAAGATTAATAACATATACTGTATTATATATTAACTAGAGCCTTTATATTTTGTAGAAGCACGTTATATTCAGCAAGTTATTTGTAAAACTGAAGTCAGAGAGAAGTGATATGGTAATTAGGAGAAATTAGCGATACGAAATCAAGTATTGCAACTTCTTTCAATTATATTATGCTTTGATAACTTGCAAAAAAAATATTATGCTTTGATAAATAAATTTCTAGCAATTTGGTTTCTACTACAGCAAGTATGGTTTCGGCAAGGAAATTGTGGAGCGCCCAAGCAAGTTCTGATTAGTACTGGATCTGACTAATTAAATGCCGTCAGTTGTTTACACTTTATTCATGGAATGAGAATTTGTTAATACTGATGTTCATAATATAATGGTAGGATATTGGCCCTCGAGTGTCAATGCTTTTTCAATTTTTGTTTATTCCTGTGGCCTTGCAATATTCTTGTGATAAATGCGTGGAGTTGTTCTCTGGAGATGTCAATTCTTCATCTGACAGTGTGCAGATCATGCTGGCCTAGAACAACTCATGATGGAAAGTTCTTATTCTTCTTTACCTATATTGGCCTATAACAACTCCTGATGGGCAGGTGAGTTTCTTATCGTGAAAGCTTTGTTCTATTTAGTAGCATTTGGTGTTCAAAACAAATGCGAACTTGACAAGATACAATTTTAATTTCTTCTTTTTGGACGAGCTGCACACAAGTATGTGTATACCTTCTGCATGTTCTAGGAAATGTTCCCAGTCCATTGTAACCCTCAAAATTATAAGGTTATTGATGATCTAAATTACTTTGCTTAAATCTGCTTGCATGTTTAGGCTCTTTTGATTGCCTAATAATGCACCTGGAACTTGGCTTAACAAATAGAATGCATATGGAATTTCTCTCTATCAGCTAGCCATTTGGTTGTTTAATCCATCCATAGTTATATTTTTAATCCATTTTTGTGCTTTAGCTATATTACTGAATTTTCTTATTTCCTGAATACAAGTCTTATAACTTTTAGGACCTCTGACACATGAGTTTGAGCCATCCAATTGTACTGCTACCAATTTTGTGTCACTATATCCTTTTTTACACTCTTGGTGTTCAACATGGCAAAGTTGGATTTTTTTATTTCCCTTCTGGAGGTTTTTGCACTCTGATCAATATTTTTTCCAGATTAGAATCACTTTAGCAGTACCATATCTAATACAATATGTAGCAGACGTAGAGTTTTGCATTTAATAGAGATTACAATAATAAATTGGTGAACTTAGTTTGTTCTCTGATGTATGTTAGGTTAACTTGATAAGCCACATAGTCCTATTTTTAGTACTAGGAGGAGAAATTAAATTAATATATGCCACCCAATGAGTTGAGGTAGGTTCTCTGTTGTGCTGAGGCAAGCTAAACCAAAGCAAGCCAGTCAAGGCAAGGAGCATAGCTCCTATTTCCTCATGGTTGAGGTAGGTTCAGGTTAAATTATATGTGGTGATTTCCATCTCTTGCGCATGTGCAGGTCTATGTGCCTGATCAACAAAATCGAATATGCATAAGTGTTTTTTCATTGATATGCACAAGTGTTCATATCTGATTTGGTTTAAGATTTGAGAACACTACGTAGAAGACAATACATGTTCCCTCAGAAAAGAATGGATCGATTTTGTATTTAAAGGTTACGAATCATTATGCAGGGCACTCCATACGTGCTATAGAGGCTGCCATTACGATGACTCTGACAGAGTTGCTCTAAATTTGTTGTCCCGTAGCTTTCCTTGATCTTCTCTTCATTCTGATTAAATTTCTCACCGCTTCTCCTAATGGTCCAGCCAATTAATAAGAGAAAAGAGGGAGAAGAAAATGTATGACACAAGAAGAGATACCTCTAGAAGCAGCGGAAACAGGTTTGCCTTGTATCTCTTTCTACCATTACATATTTTTAGAATGTGCAACTATTGGTTGAATATTTACTTATTACCGTTATGTATATAGGGAGATCATGATCATGACAAATGCTGAAACATGTACTGGCAAGAGAGAAGAGGAAGTGAAGAAAAAGTTTTTTTTTCAGAAAGGCGTTTATGAGAATCCTGCAGTTCGGTTTTACTTGAGAGATGGCAACTGCCCTACATATAAATAGTGGACTTAGCAGCTACTTCTTTTAACACTTGCCGTCCATTATATGAGTCTACATCATGCATGTGCAGAAACTAATTATCGTCCTACTAAATGTGAGGAATTACATCTTGAATTCATTGATGGGGCATGATTTTGGTCCGTACTTTGTATGGATTGACTGTACAAAGTTAAAACATGATGCTAATTAGATTTTTTGTTTGCAGCCAATAGAAAATATTTTATCACTGAGTCCATTTAATAATTCTAATTTCAAAATCAAATTTGCAATAGTTTTTTGTGTATGCCAAATGAAAACCAACAAAATATTTATAGCTCTTGGGGGTTAAAACATTAAGATTGCCATGTATATAGACTATAGAGATAGCGTATTTGCACCCAGGTGAAGAAAGGAAAATATGAGAGGTTGGATGGAAAAAGTTTCTGGACATGTTTTGACCTATGCAAGCAAAGGGGTTCACTATTTGTTTATAAGAGAGTCCAAAGCAACCCTACATGCCACTATGTTTCTTACTCTGCTATCCACAAAGTGTTTACTACTTTAAATTGTCTGATAATATATCCCAAAAGCATCAGAACCATGTACAATCACATTAAAGTATTGTATTTTTCTCTTGACAGATACCATCCGAGGAAAAACTCTTGACATGACATCGTGGTAACCTCCGTTCTGTTGTAAACATGTTTGTAGTATCATCTATCATCAAGCATTTAAAGCATTATTAAGAGTAACATGGCATTCCCTATATGTTGTAGGTAAACTTTCAGTGCATACATAATTCTTGTCTTTTTTTTGTATTTGATCAAGAAGAATCATGTATGAAAAAATAACGCTCTTTCCTATATTGGTTTTATATCTGGGCAGATTATTACTGGTTTTGCAACCATAACATGCAAAATCTGGTGTGTGTGTGTGTAGTGGCTATGGCGTTGGGATTAAGTTGAGCATAGTGTGTGATTTTTCAATGACGAAGAAATTTAAGTCGACAATGTTATTTATGGTTGGAACTCCTAGCCCCATTGCCCTTGCTCTTAGAAGATCATCACTCAAATCTTATTTTTGGTTGCAGCTAGAAAGAGGATGCTGGTTGCTGAAGTTCCTGCAATTAGAAAGGTATTCTGTTTATAACCTGATTGTGAACTTTCTTGATGCATGGTTTTTGTACCCTCTAAGACAATATAAAATCTATTGCCATGTTATTTATTTTTACAGTTCCATAAACTGAATAATCTTCAGAATGCACACAAGTCACTTCATATTGAAATTGTACCTCCGTACTCCATCGAAACATAATCCAAGCAAATCAATTAGAATTGAAAAAACACAGAAAATATGGCACGTGAAGGAGCGAAAATAAAACAAATCAAAGATTTGGTTGTTGCTAAAGTGAAGCATATTCATTAAGTTTCCTAGGAAGGTCTCTTCTATTCCATTCATATTTTATATCTGATGGTAGCATGGCGGTTATAGCTCTCAGGTGTATGGACTACTATTGATGGCTATCCTTGCCTTTCTTCATGGTTCCGTATTGTGATTGATATGTAACCATTTCATTTTCCATTAAAAGCAATGCCTTTTTTAATCCGGTCAACATTTATGTAAAATAGTGGCCACTCACATCAGTGGAGTAAATTATGTAAGATAAGCTACATTGTCTATAAGCTACTGTACATCTGAAATATTTCCAAATATCACCTTGAACGGAAAACTTCTCTTTCTCTTTGCTCCATTGAGTGAATAATCAAAAGCATCACAATACATAGTTCAATGATATTTAGGTACTGGTCTATTTGTTGGCATAGTGTTTGTCTGCATCTGTCATATATGAGCCCATTATTGACTTCTTTAAATGTTGAGGCATTTTTTTTGTGGAGTTTGATGCTCTTTCTGTCATCTAGCCTCAGATGATTTTGATGGAATTTAGGTTGACCCTTTGCTTTCAGATTTGTTAGCAAGAAATTCGTATCCTATTTGTTTCTTGTCAGTTAGAGAGAACAACGAACAAGAGTACTCCAGTTGCTTCTGTTTGTCAAATAACTGGAATGTAATTAGCTATCGTGTAGTACTAGCATATGATAGACTTATCAATCACAGATCATGGTGAAAGGCATTAGGAATTACAATTTGCAATTGTGAGTGATCTCTTTTGAATACATTATCATTCACTACACGTGTTTGTAGTCACTATAGTTTGACACGGTGACGGAAAAAAAATGACAATATCCAGAATGCATATACTTTTATCTATCACGACAATTTGTACCCTCACCATAGATGCTACTACACAATTAAAACTTCTAAGTGCAAGTTCTTTTAGAATGATGGACCTACTTAATGATTTCAGTTTCTGAGAAATGTATTCATATGCCTATCTGACAATTTCCCTTTCAATCTGAATGAATCACAGAAAATGGTGAGTTTTACTGAGTCCGTGGAGAAATCTGTGTGCTGCAGTCAGGAAAAGGGGGAGCAATCTACAATATAGGATATTGAAGAGTGTAAATAGTAGTTGCACTGAATCATGTTGTATTAGGTATCACGCTGGAATTAGCTTGTCGAGTGACTCAATCTATTTTACCATAGGGATTTGGAGGATCAATCACTATATTTTATTGTCTATATGCAGCAGCATGCCTACAATGACGTCTCAGTTTTGAAAATATAACTTGAGCAACATCACAAATATCGTGTATCTATGTAATTCATATATACCTAGGATCATTTTTCTATATTGTTGTGGTTTCATTTGGTCAACATTTTAGACGTGCGTTGCACGTGCACGTTTACTAGTTTGATAAAAAAATCCACGTCTCCCCCTTGCCGGTAATATCCAGCTTCTGGGCTTCTGATATTTTGCATTCTAGTAGTTCGGATTTCTTTTGAAAAGAAGACTACTTTTCCTGCTCATGCAGCAGCAATAAGTTAGAGCTTTCTTATTGCTTCCTTCATTTTTTTAAGGCCAATCGGTAGTCAAAGCATTTTTCCAAAAAGATGGCAGTGGGAGGTATTCAGGTTTTGATTTGATTAATATGTTGCATAGTAATGGCGATGAAACAGTGTAATTTTTTCTATACAAAATCGATGGTTTCTTGTGAAATGCAGCAAACATATTGTGAAATTTCTATGGTCCCAAATAGGTCCTAAGTTTGCAAATGAGGACCTGAAGGTGGTGTGCTTGCACACTAAATGTATACTGGGTCATGCAATTTATGTGAGGTATAGCCTCTTGTAGAGAAGAGTGGTACCGGGTCATGCAATTTATGTGAGGTATAGCCTCTTGTAGAGAAGAGTGGTACCGGGTCATGCAATGAATTTTGACATTGACAATCAACTTGGTAAGAAATTCAAGGAAGGATGGTTCTTGAAAGAGAATATTGTTATCGCGATAGGATGAAAGTTACCACTAGTGATATGCAAGGAGGTGAGGTGGATAGAAGATGTTTGTAGAGCCGATACGCCTTGAGCAAGAAATAGACACAGTTGACTAGGAGGATAAGATCGGTAAGAAGAAAAGAAAATGCCCCATCATGTTATGTTCGCCTTCTTAGGCAAGTGCTACTCTTCTCTTACGGCCTATGCGTCGCAGGACAAACCCATTTTAGTTGGCTGACGGCCCAATTCCAAAGGTTTACATGAAACAACCACCTGGGTTTGAAAACAAAAATGCACTGTTTCATGTGTGCAAACTTGATAAGTCTCTTTATGGTCTGAAGCAGGCACCAAGAGCGTGGTACTCTCGTTTGAGCATGAAATTACAAGCCATTGGTTTTGTTCCTTCCAAATCTCACACTTCATTGTTCATTTATTGAAGGTCTCACATAACAATGTACATGCTCATTTATGTTGATGATATTATTGTCACTAGTTCATCTGATGAAGCTGTAACAGCACTGCTTAAGGACTTAAGCTCGGAGTTTGCCCTAAAGGACCTAGGAGATCTAAGTTTCTTCCTAGGCATAGAAGTCAAGAAAAATCAGGAAGGTATAATCTTGACTCAAGAAGAGTCTGCTACTGATCTGTTAAAAAGAGTTGGTATGCAGGATTGTAAGCCTTCACCAACCCCATTGTCTAGCTCAGAGAAGTTGTCTCTCCATGAAGGTGAGCTCCTGAATAAGGAGGATGGTACCCAGTACAGAAGTATGATTGGTGCTCTCCGGTACTTAACTCTGACTAGGTCAGATATATCATTTGCTGTCAACAAAGTTTGTCAGTTTCTGCATGCACCCACCACCTTACATTGGACTGCTACTAAACGTATTCTCAGATATGTGAAGCACACAGCTGGTAATGGATTAACATTTAGCAGGTCTTCTCATCAGTGCATTTACTGATGCTGATTGGGCTAGGAGTATAGATGACAAAAGATCAACTGGAGGTTTCGCAATCTTCTTTGGTCCTAATTTGATATCATGGTGTGCAAAGAAACAGGCAACTGTCTCCAGGTCCAGCACAGAGGCTGAGTACAAGGCATTAGCTAATGCAACTGCAGAGATTATATGGCTTCAGTCTATGCTCAAAGAACTTGGAGTAAACCCAGTTACAACTCCTTGTTTATGATGTCATAACCTTGGTGCTACTTACCTTACTGCTAATCCAGTTTTTCATGCCAGGATGAAGAACAATGAAATAGACTTTCACTTTGTCAGAGAAGGTGTTGCCAACAAACAGTTGGACGTTCGATTCATTCAGTCTGGAGATCAAATTGCAGATGGCTTTACCCAAGCGCTACCCACTAGAGAGTTTGAGAAATTCAGACTTAATCTCAACTCAGCTAAGTTGTGATTATGGGGGCGTGTTGAAACAATAGTTGTGGGCTATATCTCTTCGGCATATCTTCTGATTCTGGTATGGTAGTTAGCGAGAGATAGATTGTATCTAAGTTAAATGATGTAATCTCTATCTCACTCTACCTTGTTCTCCAAGTTGTATGCTATCATGGGATAAGCCCCCATCTCCTTAATAAATACCGCGGCTCTCCCCTCTCAGGAGAGTAGGAACGCTTCCACAAATTCTACACTGTAGACTTTTGTTCAGGCCAAGCAGCAGGAAATTAGCTGCTAACTCTACCCTATTCACTACTTAAAAAATACACCGTGGAAGGAATTTCCTTCTAGTATGTATATTGTCAAAATTTCATATGAAAAGTCTAAACAATTATTTTATGCTCAAGACGAGAGTAGACGAGTACAAGACAACTCCACCGGAAACAAAGAACATGAATCTGAAAAGTAATATATCTAAGCTAGTATCCATAATGAAACTAGCTACGCATATATAACACGCAAAGAAACTAATTAGCTATATAATGAGGCGAGCCGGCGTGGATGAATCAATCAGGTTGGTCGAGTTCCCCAGCAGCTGCGGTTCCTCCGAGTGGCGCGGGTGGATGGATCGAGGCAGTTGAGCAGCGCCGCCTCCGCGCTTCTGCACGCCGATGATTGGATCTTGTCCATCCCCGAGCACGCAGCAGCCCATGCGTCGACCTTGTCCAGGCATTTGCCTTTGCCCTCCTGCACGCACAAGTTCTTGGTAGCTCTCTCGACGTCGGCAAATAGTTTTGCCACCGACCTCTCGATGTCGGCCCATGATTCTTCAAACGACGGCGTGGACGATGGTGTTGCTGTGCTCCCCATGCCGATGGTCGCCGACGGTGTTGGTGTCGTCAAACTGTGTGTCGATGTGGATGTTGATCGCTGTGGCCGGGAGGACTCGATGTGTTTTCCTATATGGACGTGCTTGATCTTGTTCTATTTTATAGGTGAAGTAGATGAAGTCGGCTCCAACTAGGACTTGGTTTCGGAATATTTTTCTCGCGATCACCTGTAGTATGTACGTCCTATATATGGCTCCTTTTTTCCTCTTGGACAAATATTCTTATAAGAGTAGAAGCATGCATTAGAGGACAGGTAGAACTACTAGCGCATGCATGGCCTGAGGCTCCAGCGTCGGCTGTTGGCGGCTGGAGGACAGAGGAAGGCGACGCCAACAGACGGCTGCGGCGGCGCCAGCCAGCGACCTCGTGGTCCTCCCCTACAGCATGGTGCTGGGCTGCTGGCCGACTGGCCGGCTCCCTGTACACTAGTAGAGAACAAGGTACTAGTCCCAATTTCAGAGGGCCTTTAGTCCTGGTTCTGGAACCGGAACAAAGCAAACGGGACTAATATCCAAAACCTTTAATCCCGGTTTGCTTACGAACCGGGACCAAAGGGGCTCCACGTGGCCACTGCGGGACGCCCAGGCAGGAGGACCTTCGGTCCCGGTTGGTAACACCGACCGGGACTAAAAGGCAGCCACGAGTTAGCAGCTCGCACGCGCTGGGTTTTTTTGTTGTTGGAAGGGGGGGTTTACGGGTTTGGGAGGGTTAATTTAGGGGTTTCATATTGTGTTAGCTAGCTAATAGAGAGAAGTGACCGAGCGAAGTTTCAGCGGACGGCGACACTGGCTGACTTTATCCCATGCGTCCGAGTGAGCCTCTGGATTCTCAACTGTCTATTCGTTGTCCCCTTGGTTTATTTGCTAGTACTAGCCTGAAGGCCTGGTAGGCGTACAAGTTTGGCACAAGTACTGCTAGTAATAGTACATGCATTTGCACCTTGTCCTGCCAACCGTGTATGCATGCAGTGATTTGATCTGACGATGTGGTAGTTGATGGGTGGTGGGCCCGCATCAACTTTTGGCACGTTCACACACTTCTATTGCTTCATCCTGCACGGTGCGCAAGTGCCGGTAACACGCTGTTTAATCTTGCAAGTAATGCATCTTACGCAAATTAATTCAAATCGTTAACAAAAATCTAATGGCTTAGTTCATTTGGCCCGTTAAAAACAGATGGATAAAGTCTAAAGCCAACTATACAAGGCTGTCTAATGGAGATTTTAGATGACAAAGTAGACTTTAACATGACTAGTGACAGGAATTATATTGGATGACATTGAAAATTTAAGAATATTTATATAACGAGCGGCACACTGATAAATATATCATACACTAAAAGTAATTAATGGGTTAATCCAAATTAAAAAAATAAAATAGAAATTCCCATAAAAATAGAGATATCTGGCTATTAAATTTTGTAAATCATCAGATATTATTCCTTCTACTTAGTTCGTTGGTGTGAAAAATAATTTGCTTCAGAATAATAATCATCAGATATTATTCCGCACAAGACGATCATTTATTCTTTGCAAAACTTATTAATATTTGTTTCGGTCACAGTTACAGCAATATATTATGTGTAACGTGTCTGTAATCATCGATACGGGTGGCCTGTCACATGTGATCAGTGTTAGTAGTCTCATTTGATCTTCGATGGTTTTCGCTGCCCCATGCATGGTCCATTGACAGTCAAGGGCATGCAGCACATGCTCAGCTTTGGACAGAACCAGTACACTAGAGTAGCTAGATTCGGTACCTACTGCTGCATGTGGGCTTTTGAGCTATACGGGGAACATGTTGCTATAATACCGGGACAACACAGATCCCCATTGCATGTCAACGACCCGGATTAAGTCCTATGAGGTGCTCGTCCTCTACAACGCATTTTCGGAAGTGACCTCTCTTTTTCCGTGCTTGGTCGACGCTAGCTACTATACATATAGAGAGAACTCGACGCTAGCTAGTAAGCAAATGAAGGAAACCATTAATTACATAAGATCATCATGAACATATATAGAGAGAAGTGACATCTCTTCCTCCGTGCTTGGTCGAACAACAAGTTTTCGTATATCTATCCGACGCTACTACATATGTACAATATAACATCTCTTACAATCCCTAACACCTAAGATCTAATTTCACATGGTATTCTCCGTGTTCAGGTATGACGTGGTCAACAAAGAATCCCGTCAATTCCTCTTGAATTGCTCGTATGCGATCATGTGATAGGAGTTCATCCCGCATCTGCCAGATCTAATTTAAAGAAGGGGGTCAATACATATATATGAATGAAACTCAACACAATTGATGGTAATATATAAAATAAAATTGTGAATATTGTTTACGTACTTCAAATTGTTTCTCAGAGAAGCCCCGCTCAGAGGTCGAGTGGCGAATGAACTCGCATACGTAGTATCCACATAAATGATTTCCGGGTGCCTGGTACAAGCACTTTACGAGAATAGGGTTCAATCAAACTGACAAGCAAGCATGATAATGGTATTGATGAAACTAGAATCAATGAGAGATGCGTGGAACTAGCTAGTACTACTTACTTTGGGGTGTGTAAATCGCAGCTCGTTGTTTAGACCAGGAACCATTCCGGTGAACTTTTTCCAAACCCTGGCAGACAAAGAAAATGATTACTTGATATCAGGAAATGAACGAAAGTTGTCGATATGGTCCCGGTATTGATTGAACTTACTTCTGGAGCATTGCAGTCATGTCCGCATAATACTTGGGATCTTTACGGAGCGAGTCTAAGACAGTTACTAATGCCCCGTCAAGCTGAATGGATAGCAGAATAAAGTGGAAGCTGCGCACGCATAACTCATCAATTACATTACTTAACGTCGAGTAAGCGAAACCGAATATGCACAAGACAGTAATACTCACTTGAAGTTGTAAGGAAGGAGTATTTCCCTTTTGTTTTGATATCTAAGGAACGCTTGTAGCAAGTTGCCCTCAGTATCTTTGGCTCTCTTTTGTACCGACCATTCATTTACGGTATTTGGGCTAATGAACCCAATGTCATAGATTTGTGCTTTTTTACATTCGACCATCTTCAATCTGCATAATATAGTGAGGATAATTATATATACATGCAATGAACGAGCTGAGCTAGAGACTTAATTATAGAAGTAATACTTATAGACAGTAGCAAGTGATGAGTTGTTTGTCGAGGGCTTGTTGATTGTATAACTGAAATAACTCCACAAATTCAATAGGCAGCAGGTCGACTCCAATGAAGTCGTGCTCTTTTTTAATTCCGACAAACAAACTGTCGGTCTCAGACTCCCTGCAGGTTTCCATGTACCACTCATGCAATTTTTGCATCATCGTTGTTAGATGGGGATGATCAGGTTTGACGAGAGGCTTCCCGTGCTCGTATCTAAAGTCCTCTGTTGCTACTACCTCAGCCGTTTCAAATTGTACATCATCGCCCACGTAATCACCAAGAGTGGTACCGGGCAGTAGCACCGGATGATTAGCGATATCGCTAGACACCTTGAGCGGGGGGCACGATTGCTTCTCCTGTTCGCCGAGCTGGGGAATTGTTTTCCCACTTCTTCGTTTTTTGTCTCTTCTTGCATCACTGGAAGTACTTCCCGACTGCACTGCTTCTTCATATGTCTTTGTAATTATGCGGTCATAGTTGGATAGCCGAGTCGGTGGTGGTCGCTTCAGGGCATGCAGAGTGCGCTTCGCTTTCACCGGATCTACCGTTTCCTTCGGAGGTGGATCTTTCCGTGCAAAATGGGCCTTCACTTCGGCTGCGCTGATTTCAGCGCGTTCCTCGTCAGTCCTCTCATATGGTAACTTTGGAAGAGGCTTGAGGCTTGGACCAAATTTGAATTTATTCCCGCCTATTGTACTGCTAGCTGCCGGAGCGGCGGCGGCGACTCTCTTCTGCCCTTGCTGACGCGCCGGAGGAGGCGTAGTGCCCTGACGCGCCGGAGGAAGAGGAGGAGGAGGCGGAGTACCCTGATGCACCGGAGGAGGCGAAGGAGGAGGCGGAGTGCCCTGACGCGCCGGAGGAGGAGAAGGAGGAGGCGGAGTGCCCTGACGTGCCGGAGGAGGCGAAGGAGGAGGCGGAGTGCCTTGACGCATCGGAGGAGGAGAAGGAGGAGGTGGAGTGCCCTGACGCGCCGGAGGAGGAGGAGGAGGCGGAGTGCCCTGACGCGCCGGAGGAGGCTGAGTCTGCTGAGGCGTCCAGTTTGGAAGCTTGATGTACTCCTTTCTCCATAGACAGGTACTCCTCAAAGCATTTTCCAGAAGAATAATATCCTCTTCACCTGTAGGGTTGTCAAGCTCCAGCCCCTCAAATCCATCCATTATTTCATCCACCGTCACAACAACATAGCCATGTGGAATCGGACGACAATGGAAAGTTCCCTCAGCTCGAGGAGGTACAACAGAGCCGACCGCCGCCTTGAAGGTCAGGTTCTGGCATTTTGTCATTAGCTCACTATGTTCAGCCGCCGTGATACTATCCACGGGGTAGCGAGGAGCCATCAAATCAGGCTGAACGAGCTCCGTGGAAGCCACGCTGCTTCTCCGCTGAGATGGTGGGGTAGCGTCGAAGGAAGGATCTTCGTGCCGCTCAGATGGTTGGCCGGTAGCTTGCTGGCTCCCGAATTCCTCTAGTTTTGCACACTTGCACTGAGCTTCTGCATTTCGCTTGCTTCATGTTTCCTCTTTCTCTCTCGGCTTCTATAACCACCGCTGTCGGGAAACCCATGCTTCCACGGAACGGAGCCTGATGTGCCTCGTGTTCGTCCAGGGTGTTCAGGATTCCCGAGGGCCTCTGTCAGCTCGTCCTTCTCTATGTCGGGAATGAACGTCCCTTCCTGCGCTGCCTTGATTGCTGCCTGAAGCTTCCGGAAGGGTATTGCAAGTTGCTCGTCCGTCCAAACACACTCCCCTGTTTCTGGGTCCAAAGTTCCCCCAACCCCGAAGAACCAAGTCCTTGAACGATCTGGCCAGTGCAATGTCGCTGGTTGGACATTCTTAGCAAGCAGGTCTTGCTCAGCTTTGTCCCACAACTGCCGGGCTTTGTAGTAGCCACCTGACCCCGTGTGATGGTGATACTTCTTCTTTGCAGCATTTTTCTTGTTTGTCTGTGACCATTTCTGACCCTTCTCCGATTTCTTGTAGGCCACAAATTCGGGCCATTGATCTCTTATCTTCTCATATCGACCGATGAATTTCGGAGTCTCCTCTTTCTCGACAAACTTTGTGTTCAACTCTTTCTTCCAGTTCCTGAATAGTTCTGCCATCTTCTTAAGAGCAAACGCCTTGACCTTTCGCTTTATAACTGGGTTATTCGGATCCTCCTCTCGCGGTAGGCTGAAATTTGTCATCAGCTCGGTCCAAAGATCATCTTTTAGTCTATCATGGACATAAGAAACTTCAGGGTCCTTATTATTCTTATTCCATTGTTGGGTGTTGATCGAGACATAGTCCCTAACAACAACTCCACACTGATGTACAAATGCGTCCTTGGTCCGCTTGGGAGCAATCGGTTGGCCATCTTTCGCGACTTCTGTGATCGTGAACCTTTCATACGGGCGCAACCTTTTCTTCGGGCCTCGTCTCCTTACCTCGTCGGACTTTGCAACAGTTGAGGCTCTTTCCTCCGTTCGGTCACCGGAGCTGTGATCATGATCTCCTTCCTCCGCCATTCGGTCACCGGAACCATCATGATCTCCTTCCTCCTCCATTATTGGATCACCGGAGCCGTCATCCTCTCCTTCCCGACCATCGGTGTCATTGAGATACGACAAGGGATCACCTCCCTCTCGTATTATATCCCCCAACAACTGTTGTTTTTCTAAGTCTCTGTGATCCATAGTTTCTGCAAATATTACAACATGGCAATATACAAACAGGAGATATGCAAATCAATACAAGGCAATGCAACAATACGATCATATAATATCACTAATACATCATCGAATAATATTGCTAATACATCATCGAATATTATCATTAATACATCTCGAATATTATTATATAATATCACTAATACAGATATAGTTGACGTCTCGCGGAGCAGGCGGTGGACACCCAAAGAGAAGGAACTATGACAGGATCATAGCTCGAGATCCCTGAAGAACCTGCCAGGTATTAGAGAACATGGCGTCCAACGCAGCCATGTAGCGTCGGACGTGCTCGTCCTCCTCCCTGACACGGCGACGTACCACCTCCGCGGGGCCGGCTCCCTCTGCACCGACAGTGGTCCACGCGACCGCCAGCAAAGAACCTCCGGGTCAACGACGGGACCCTGATTCCTCACCAAGCCGGGCGCCCCGGAAGGGAGCACCTCCTAGTGCCAGCCCGGCGGATCCCAGTCCCGGACATGGCGCCTCTCAAGCAGATGGTTGCCACCGAGTCGACGACGAGGATGCTGGCCGGGCATCGTCGACTCAACGGCTACGCTATGCAACTAAACATTTAAACATCTAATTAAACATCATATCGCGTCACCGACGATCGTCTGAGACTCCTCGATATCGTCGGGGACTCTCCCTCACCATCGATCGTCGGGGGGTACTCTCCCTCACCGACGATCGTCGGGGACTCCTCGATATCGCGTCACCGACGACCGTCGATAAAAACAACTAAACAATAAAAACAACTAAAACAACTAAATTAACTAAATTAACTACCGCTTTTGTATATCCTAAAACAACTAAAACAACTAAAATTAACTAAATTAACTCCAATTTTACAAACTGAAATTAGCAGCACTCAGATTGCTGTGAATTGCCAAGACAAGAGTACCCTGTACCAATAAACCTACATATCAACATTAACTACAGATAAACATGTGTATCAACTTTTTTTGGCAATAATTTTGTTGATCAACAAGGACTGAAGAACTTGTACCATAGTGTTCCTAATTTTATTCACACATGATAAGTCCAGGTCATAAAAATTCCATGATGTTCCTTACTGCTCCACAATCAACATGATTGTACACATGGACAATTAACAGGATTACTCCATGGTGTGAACGGCGGGGCCGACGGGGACAGAGAGGAGGGGGGAGCCTTACCGGCGAGGAGCGGCGACGGCGTCGGGTCGGGGAGGCGAAGGCGAGGAGCGGCGACGGCGTCGGGTCGGGGTGGCGGCAGCACAGGGCAGGGGCGGCGGCGGCGGCAGCGCAGGGCAGGGGCGGCGTCGAGGGCGTCGGGGCCGGGGCGGCGTCGAAGGCGTCGGCGAGGGCGTCGACGGCGAGGTGGAGCAGCCTGACGGCGTCGACGGGGCAGAGGGAGGCGAGGGCGTCGACGGCGAGCTCGGGCAGCCTGGCGGCGTCGATGTGCTCGGCGTAGTCGGGGGAACTGCAGATGTCTTTGGCAAATTTTCCCAACTCCCGCTTATATACAGAGACCTTTAGTCCCGGTTGGTGGCTCCAACCGGGACTAATGCCCCCCTATAGTCCCGGGTGGTGCCACCAACCGGGACCAAAGGTCAATTTCCCGCAGCCCAAAGGGCGGGAAGCAGAGACCTTTGGTCCCGGTTGGTGGCACCAACCGGGACTAAAGGGCGGCATTGGTCCCGGTTAGTGGCACCAACCGAGACGAAATGTTGGCAATGGTCCCGGTTGGAGCCACCAACCGGGACTAAAGGGTTGGTCCTGGCTGTGGTGGGAGTTTAGTCCCACCTCGCCAAGCGAGAGGCGCTTGCACCGGTTTATAAGCCCACCCCTCTCTGCCTTGTTGAGTTCCTCTCAAACTGAAAATAGATGCCCTTATACGGTAAATTCGACCTAAATTCAAAGTGCTAGTATGCACGTTGGATTTCACGTCGAATTTTCCCTATAAGCGCATCTATGTTCACTTTTGCTATTTTTTTATGTTATTTTTTTCCATATTAAAAGTTCTTAACAAAAAAAACTTTATGAATATTCTTTTTGCTATTAAATCTTTTAACAAAAATAACTTTGATAATTTTAGTTGCATAAATTTTATATAATATTAAGTTAAATAACTTTGATCGGACGAAAACACTCTATTACAAAGGGATTTCAATTTTTTAAACATATTTTAACTCAAGACTTTTTCTGCATTCAATATGCACCATTCAAAGCCACATCATCACTTTTCAACCCTTTTCTGACTTCATATGCTATTTTTCACGCATTTCATGATTTATTTTGAGCTAAAATGACCCTGAATTGAAAAACACTGCAAATGAACTCTGAAATGGTTGCAAGTTGGCATGGTATCATCATTTCACCCACATAGCATGTGCTAAAAAGTTGAGAGGGTTACGGCAAAAACGGGATGCACTTCGTGTACGAACTGGACAATCTCTTTCGAAGTGCTAGGGTTTTGGACGAAAACTCATCTGTTACAAAATGATTTCAATTTTTTAAACATATTTGAACTCAAGACTTTTTCTGCATTCAATACGCACCTTTCAAAGCCACATCATCACTTTTCAAACCTTTTCTGACTTCATTTGCTATTTTTCATGCATTTCATGATTTATTTTGAGCTAAATGACCCTGAATTGAAAAGCACTGCAAATGAACTCTGAAATGGTTGAAAGTTGGCATGGTATCATCATTTCACCCACATAGCATGTGCTAAAAAGTTGAGAGGGTTACGGCAAAAACGGGATGCACTTCGTGTACGAACTGGACAGTCTCTTTCGAAGTGCTAGGGTTTTGGACGAAAACTCATCTGTTACAAAATGATTTCAATTTTTTAAACATATTTGAACTCAAGACTTTTTCTGCATTCAATACGCACCTTTCAAAGCCACATCATCACTTTTCAAACCTTTTCTGACTTCATTTGCTATTTTTCATGCATTTCATGATTTATTTTGAGCTAAATGACCCTGAATTGAAAAGCACTGCAAATGAACTCTGAAATGGTTGAAAGTTGGCATGGTATCATCATTTCACCCACATAGCATGTGCTAAAAAGTTGAGAGGGTTAAGGCAAAAACTGGATGCACTTCGTGTACAAACTGGACAATCTCTTTCGAAGTGTCACGGTTTTGGACGAAAACTCATCTGTTACAAAGGGATTTCAATTTTTTAAACATATTTGAATTCAAGACTTTTTCTGCATTCAATACGCACCATTCAAAGCCACATCATCACTTTTCAAACCTTTTCTGACTTCATTTGCTATTTTTCATGCATTTCATGATTTATTTTGAGGTAAGATGACCCTGAGTTGAAAAGCACTGCAAATGAACTCTGAGATGGTTGAAAGTTGGCATGGTATCATCATTTCACCCACATAGCATGTGCTAAAAAGTTGAGAGGGTTACGGCAAAAACTGGATGCACTTTGTGTATAAACTGGACAATCTCTTTCGAAGTGTCACGGTTTTGGACGAAAACTCATCTGTTACAAAGGGATTTCAATTTTTTAAACATATTTGAACTCAAGACTTTTTCTGCATTCAATATGCACCATTCAAAGCCACATCATCACTTTTCAAACCTTTTCTGACTTCATTTGCTATTTTGCATGCATTTCATGATTTATTTTGAGCTACAATGACCCTGAATTGAAAAGCACTGCAAATGAACTATGAAATGGTTGAAAGTTGGCATGGTATCATCATTTCAGCCACATAGCATGTGCTAAAAACTTGAGAGGGTTACGGCAAAAACTGGATGCACTTCATGTACAAACTGGACAATCTCTTTCGAAGTGTCACGGTTTTGGACGAAAACTCATCTGTTACTAAGGGATTTCAAATTTTTTAACATATTTAAACTCAAGACTTTTTCTGCATTCAATATGTACCATTCAAAGCCACATCATCACTTTTCAAAACTTTTTTGACTTCATTTGCTATTTTTCATGCATTTCATGATTTATTTTGAGCTAAGATGACCCTAAATTGAAAAGCACGGCAAATGAACTCTGAAATGGTTGAAAGTTGGCATGGTATCATCATTTCACCCACATAGCATGTGCTAAAAAGTTGAGAGGGTTACGGCAAAAACTAGATGCACTTCGTGTACAAAATGGACAATCTCTTTTGAAGTATTAGGGTTTCAGACGAAAACTCATCTGTTACAAAAGGCATTTCAATTTTTTAAATATATTTGAACTCAAGACTTTTTCTGCATTCAATATGCACCATTCAAAGCCACATCATCACTTTTCAAACCTTTTCTGACTTCATTTGCTATTTTTCAAGCATTTCATGATTTATTTTGAGCTAAAATGACCCTGAATTCAAAAGCACTGCAAATGAACTCTGAAATGGTTGAAAGTTGGCATGGTATCATCATTTCATCCAATAGCATGTGCTAAAAAGTTGAGAGGGTTACGGCAAAAACTGGATGCACTTCGTGTACAAAATGGACAATCTCTTTCAAAGTATTAGGGTTTCAGACGAAAACTCATCTGTTACAAAAGGCATTTCAAATTTTTAAACATATTTGAGCTCAAGAATTTTTCTGCATTCAATATGCACCATTCAAAGCCACATCATCACTTTTCAAACCTTTTCTGACTTCATTTGCTATTTTTCATGTATTTCATGATTTATTTTGAGCTAAAATGACCCTGAATTGAAAAGCACTGCAAATGAACTCTGAAATGGTTGAAAGTTGGCATGGTATCATCATTTCACCCAATAGCATGTGCTAAAAAGTTGAGAGGGTTACGGCAAAAACTGGATGCACTTCGTGTACAAACTGGACAATCTCTTTCGAAGTGTCACGGTTTTGGACGAAAACTCATCTGTTACAAAGGGATTTCAAATTTTTAAACATATTTGAACTCAAGACTTTTGCTGCATTCAATATGCACCATTCAAAGCCACATCATCACTTTTCAAACCTTTTCTAACTTCATTTGCTATTTTTCATGCATTTCATGATTTATTTTGAGCTAAGATGACCCTGAATTGAAAAGCGCTGCAAATGAACTCTGAAATGGTTGAAAGTTGGCATGGTATCATCATTTCACCCACATAGCATGTGCTAAAAAGTTGAGAGGGTTACGGCAAAATCTGGATGCACGTCGTGTACAAAATGGACAATCTCTTTCGAAGTATCAGGGTTTCGGACGAAAACTCATCTGTTACAAAAGGCATTTCATTTCTTGACATGTAACTGCAGTGATATTCTAGATCAAAGCCATCATCAGAATAGTTGTGGAGAGAAAGTCTTCAGTTTTTCTTCGCGTGTGTCCCTTGCTTATTGCGCCGTAACCATGGATAATCTTCATCGTTTTACATGGTGCTTGGGTCAGCCTTCACTTTGAAGGGAGGAATTTCATGAAACTTTTCATAATCTTCAGACATGTCTGTCTTGCCCTCCACTCCCACGATGTCTCTTTTCCCTGAAAGAACTATGTGGCGCTTTGGCTCGTCGTATGATGTATTCGCTTCCTTATCTTTTATTTTTCTCGGTTTGGTAGACATGTCCTTCACATAGAAAACCTGCGCCACATAATTGGCTAGGACAAATGGTTCGTTTGTGTACCCAAGATTGTTTAGATCCACTGTTGTCATTCCGTACTGCGGGTTTACCTGTACCCCGCCTCCTGACAGATCGACCCATTTGCACCGAAACAAAGGGACCTTAAAATCATGTCCATGGTCAAGTTCCCATATGTCCACTATGTAAGCATAATATGTGTCATTTCCCCTATTGGTTGCTGCATCAAAGCGGACACCACTGGTTTGGTTGGTGCTCTTTTGATCTTGGGCGATCGTGTAAAATGTATCCCCATTTATCTCGTACCCTTTCTAAGTCAATACAGTCGAAGATGGTCCCTTGGCCAACGAGTACAGCTCATCTGCAACAGTGGTGTTACCCATGAGATGTGTTTGCAACCAACTGCCGAAAGTCCTGATGTGTTCACATGTAATCCAATCGTCACACTGCTCCGGGTGTTTGGAGCGCAGAATATTCTTGTGTTCATTGACATACGGGGTCACCAAGGTAGAATTCTGTAGATCTATGTAGTGTGCTTGAGACCAAGAATGCCCGTCCCTACATATTATTGAATTCGCTCCTAGCGTGCCTTTTACAGTCAGTCTCCCCTCATACCGCGATTGAGGGAGACCAATCGGCTTAAGGTCAGGAATAAAGTCAACACAAAACCCAATGCTTTCCTCTGTTTGATGGCCCATGGAGATGCTTCCTTCTGGCCTAGCACGGTTACGAACATATTTCTTTAAGACTCCCATGAACCTCTCAAAGGGGAACATGTTGTGCAGAAATACAGGGCCCAGAATGCCAATCTCGTCGACTAGATGAACTAGGACGTGCGTCATGATATTGAAGAAGGATGGTGGGAACACCAGCTCGAAACTGACAAGACATTGCACCAAATCACTCTTTAACCTTGGTAGGATTTCTGGATCGATTACCTTCTGAGAGATTGCATTGAGGAATGCACATAGCTTCACAATGGCTAATCGAACGTTTTCCGGTAGATGCCCCCTCAATGCAACCGGAAGTAGTTGCGTCATAATCACGTGGCAGTCATGAGACTTTAGGTTCTGGAACTTTCTCTCTGCCATATTTATTATTCCCTTTATATTCGACGAGAAGCCAGACGGGACCTTCATACTGAGCAGGCATTCAAACAAGATTTCCTTCTCTTCTTTGGTAAGAGCGTAGCTGGCAGGACCTTCATACTGCTTTGGATGCATGCCGTCTTTTTCGTGCGCACGTTGCTGGTCCAACCATGCCTCCGGTGTATCTTTTGTCTTCCCATACACTCCCAAGAAGCCTAGCAGGTTCACGCAAAGATTCTTCATCACGTGCATCACGTCGATTGCAGAGCGGACCTCTAGGTCTTTCCAATAGGGTAGGTCCCAAAATATAGATTTCTTCTTCCACATGGGTGCGCGTCCCTCAGCGTCATTCGGAACAGATAGTCCGCCAGGACCCTTTCCAAAGATTACTTGTAAATCATTGACCATATCAAGTATGTGATCACCAGTACGGAGGGCGGGCTTCTTCCGGTGATCTACCTCACCTTTGAAATGTTTTCCTACATTATTGGTTGGTCGGAAGAAATCGACGATGCCCCAGGTACACCTTCTTCCTGCATTTGTCCAAATATATACTATCGGTGTCATCTAAACAGTGCGTGCATGCGTGGTATCCCTTGTTTGTCTGTCCTGAAAGGTTACTGAGAGCAGGCCAATCATTGATGGTTACAAACAGCAACGCATATAGGTCAAATTCCTCCTGTTCGTTCTCATCCCACACACGTACACCTTTTCCATTCCACAGTTGTAAAAGTTCATCAACTAATGGCCTTAGGTACACATCAATGTCATTGACGGGTTGCTTAGGGCCTTGGATGAGCACTGGCATCATAATGAACTTCCTCTTCATGCACAACCAAGGAGGAAGGTTATACATACATAGAGTCACAGGCCATGTGCTATGCTTGCTGCTCTGCTCCCCAAAAGGATTAACGCCATCTGCACTTAAACCAAACCATACGTTCTTTGGGTCACCTGTAAAGTCCCCCCACTTTCTCTCGATCTTTCTCCACTGCGACCCATCACCGGGTGCTCTCAACTTCCCGTCTTTCTTACGGTCTTCCTTGTGCCATCGCATCAACTTGGCATGCTCTTTGTTTCTGAACAAACGTTTCAACCGTGGTATTATAGGAGCATACCACATCACCTTGGTAGGAACCCTCTTCCCGGTGCACTGGCCCTCAACATCACCAGGGTCATCTCGTCTGATCTTATACCGCAATGCACAGCATACCGGTCATGCGTTAAAATCCTTGTATGCACAGCGGTAGAGGATGCAGTCATTAGGGCATGCATGTATCTTCTGCACCTCCAATCCTAGAGGGCAGACAACCTTCTTTGCTTCGTATGTACTATCGGGCAATTCGTTGTCCTTTGGAAGCTTATTCTTCATTATTTTCAGCACCTTTTCAAATGCCTTGTCAGATACACCATTCTCTGCCTTCCATTGCAGCAATTCAAGTGTGGTACCGAGCTTTGTGTTGTCATCTTCGCAATTTGGGTACAACCCTTTTTTGTGATCCTCTAACATGCGATCGAACTTCAACTTCTCCCTTTCACTTTGGCATTGTCTCTTTGCATCAACAATGACCCGGCGAAGATCATCATCGGGCACATCGTCTGGTTCTTCCTCTTGATCTTCAGCTTCCCCCATTGCAGCATCACCGTATTCAGGGGGTGGATAGTCGTCATCATCCTCTTCTTCTTCGTTGTCTTCCATCATAACCCCTCTTTCTCCGTGCTTGGTCCAAACATTATAGTGTGGCATGAAACCCTTCTCAAGTAGGTGGGCGTGAAGGGTTTTCGAGTTAGAGTAATCCTTCGTATTCTAATACGTCTCCATCGTATCTATAATTTTTGATTGTTTCATGCCAATATTCTACAACTTTTATATACTTTTGGCAAATTTTTATACTACTTTTTGGGACTAACATATTGATCCAGTGCCCAGTGCAAGTTCCTGTTTGTTGCATGTTTTTTGTTTCGCAGAAAATCCATATCAAACGAAGTCCAAACGGGATAAAAAATTATGGATATTTTTTTTGGAATATATGTGAATTTTGGGAAGTGGAATCAACAGAAGGCGGTGCCCGAGGGGCCCACAAGCCACAGGGGCGCGCCCTGGGGGGTAGGGCGCGGCCTGGAGACTTGTGGTCACCCCGTAAGGCGGTTGGTGCCCTTCTTTCGCTGCAATAAAGCTAATATCCGGATAAAAATCGTGTTAAAATTTCAGCCCAATCGGAGTTACAGATCTCCAGGAATTTAAGAAACGGTGAAAGGCCAGAATCGGGGAAGGCAGAAACAGAAGGAAACAGAGAGAGAGATCCAATCTCGGAGGGGCTCCCGGCCCTCCGCTACCATGGAGGCCAAGCACCAGAGGGGAAACCCTCCTACCATCTATGGGGGAGCTCAAGGAAGAAGAAGAAGGAGGGGGGCTCTCTCCCGCTTTCTCCCGGTGGCTCCGGAACGCCGCCGGGGAAATCATCGTTTGACGGCAATCTACTCCAACAACTCCGTCATCTTCACCAACACCTCCATCACCTTCCCCCATCTATCTACAGCGGTCCACTCTCCCGCAACCCACTGTACCCTCTGCTTGAACATGGTGCTTTATGCTTCATATTATTATCCAATGATGTGTTGACATCCTATAATGTCTGAGTAGATTTTTGTTGTCCTATCGGTGATTGGTGAATTGCTATGATTGGTTTAATTTGCTTCTGGTTATGTTGCTGTCCTTTGGTGCCCATCATATGAGTACGCGCGTGGATCACACCATAGGGTTGGTTGTATGTTGATAGGACTATGTATTGGAGGGCAAGGGTGATAGCAGCTTCAGCATAGCATAGAAATTGATGCATACGGGATTGAAGGGGGACCAATATATCTTAATGCTATGGTTGGGTTTTACCTTAATGAACGTTAGTAGTTGCGGATTCTTGCTAATAGTTCCAATCATAAGTGCATAGAATTCCAAGTAAGGGATGACATGCTAGTAGTGGCCTCTCCCACATAAAACTTGCTATCGGTCTAGTAACGTAGTCAATTGCTTAGGGACAATTCCGCAACTCCTATCACCACTTTTCCACACTCGTTAAACTAACTTAATTGTTACTTTATCTAAACAGCCCCTAGTTTTGATTTACGTGTTCTTTATTATCTTGCAAACCTATCCCACAACACCTACAAAGTACTTCTAGTTTCATACTTGTTCTACATAAAGCGAACGTTAAGCGTGCGTTGAGTTGTATCGGTGGTCGATAGAACTTGAGGGAATATTTGTTCTACCTTTAGCTCCTCATTGGGTTCGAAACTCCTACTTATCGAAAGAGGCTACAACTGATCCCCTACACTTGTGGGATATCAAGACCTTTCTCTGGCGCCGTTGCCGGGGAGCAATAGCGTGGGGTGAATATTCTTGTGGGTGCTTGTTTGCTTTATCACTAAGTAGATTTTATTTGTTGTTCTAAGTTGTTCTCTATCTTTAGTTATGGATATGGAACACGAAATACAAACAAAATTAGTTGAGCCTACTACACCAATGGTTGAAGAACCACCCAAAATCTATCACACTGTTGAAGCTTTTTACTTGGATCATCTTCGATCCGTTTGTGCTCGTGCTGAAACCCCAACTAGCTTAGTTGAGGGAAAATCATTAAATGAACATGCTTATTATGTGCGACACCGCTTATCTCAAAAAGGGAAACTTTTATGGCATCATATTAATAGTTTGCAATGCTATGCTTGGAATTTATGCGAAATTTATGATTTTACTTGTTGTTCTGAAGACCCTAAAAAACACCTTCCCTATCAATGTGAGTTTAAGGATAATGGAATCATATCTTCTTATGCCAAGGGTGTTTATAATTACTATGATATTGAACAAATTGAAGAATTTGTTGCTTTTAAGGGTGCCTATGAAATTGCTTCTTTGATTGAAAAGTATGATGCTACTCTTTACAAATCTGAAAGTTTTGCCATACTTAAATATTGCTATGAAAACTATGCTTCTAATGCTTATGTTAAGCCATATATTGAGGACTCCTCCGCTGTCCAAGAGGAGACTAATATTTTGCAGGAAACTATGGAAGAACAAAATGATGACACTGTGAGCTCATTTGATGAAAAAGATGACGAGGAGAGCGAAGAACAAAAGGAGGAAGAGCGGACTAGCTACCCGTGCCCACCTTCTAATGAGAGTAACTCTTCAACTCATACATTGTTTAATTTCCCTTCGTGCTTACCGAAGGATGAATGCTATGATGATTGCTATGATCCCTTGGATTCGTTTGAAATATCCCTTTTTGATGAAATTGATGCTTGTTATGCTTGTGGCCATGATGCCAATATGAATTATGCTTATGGAGATGAACTTGCTAGAGTTTCTTATGTTAAGAATGAAATTGTTGCTATTGCACCCACGCATGATAGTCCTATTATCTTTTTGAATTCTCCCAACTACACTATATCGGAGAAGGTTGCGCTTATTAAGGATTATATTGATGGGTTGCGTTCTACTATTGCACATGATAATTTTGATAAATATAATATGCATGTGCTTGCTGCTCCTACTTGCAATTGTTATGAGAGAGGAACTACATCTCCGCCTCTCTATGTTTCCAATACGATAAAATTGCAACAAACTGTTTATACTATGCATTGGCCTTTACTTTGTGTGCATGAATTGTTCTTTTATGACATGCCGATGCATAGGAAGAGAGTTAGACTTCGTTGTTGCATGACATCTGTTACTTTGTGCTCACTACTAAATTACAAATCATTGTTAATTAAAATTGGCTTTGATATACCTTGGGATCCGGGTGGATCCATTACTTGAGCACTTTATGCCTAGCTTAATGGCTTTAAAGAAAGCGCTGCCAGGGAGACAACCTGGAAGTTTTGGAGAGTCATTTTATTCTGTTGTGTGCTTTTATATAGTTCAAAAACAAAAAAATAAAGAGGGGAACCTAAAACTTTTTCAAAAAGAGAAGTGAAAGTAAGAAGGACGAGCACCGTTGAAGTGGGGGAGCTCCTTGAACTTTGTCCATGCCCATGGAAACTTTGTGAATCTTAATTACAGAAACTTTTCAACAAAAATAATTATCCCCTTGTATAAATCCCTTGTATTATAAAAATAATGTGCCAAGATTTGCCTTTAGGATGATTAGATTGCTTGTTTGGTGTGTGCAGTGCAAAAACAGAAACTTTGGCTGTAGTGCGTGAATTTACATTTTTTACTGGAATGTCAAAAGTTTCTGCAATTTTTCCACAGTACTGCTATGCAAATATTTTATTTTGTCCTAATGTTTCATAATTTTTAGAGTTACAGAAGTATAGTAAATTTTCAGATTGCTACAGACTGTCCTGTTTAAGACAGATTCTGTTTTTGATGCATTGTTTTGCTAGTTTTGATGAAACTATCGATTTTATCGGTGGTATAAGCCATAAAGAAGTTATAATACAGTAGCTAAAATGCAAAAATAAACTGTGAATGGGTTTGCAACAGTACTTAAAGTGGTAATTTGCTTTATTATACTAACGGATCTCACGAGGGTTTTGTTAAGTTTTGTGTGATTGAAGTTTTCAAGTTTTGGGTGAGATCACGATGGATGAAGGAATAAGGAGTGGGAAGAGACTAAGCTTGGGGATGCCCGAGGCACCCCAAGGTAATATTCAAGGACTCCCAAGAAACTAAGCTTGGGGATGCCCCGGAAGGCATCCCCTCTTTCTTCTAACAACCATCGGTAATTTGACTTGGAGCTATATTTTTATTCGTCACATGATATGCGTAAATCTTGGAGCGTCATGTGCTTTTTATTTTTATTTTAACAATGCACCATGCTAGTATGAGAAAGTGCTTGGTTGATTTATAGAAGGCTCTTTGCACCTCACTTATATCTTTTGAGTATGGCTTTATAGAATGCTTCATGGGCTTCACTTATATCATTTGAAGTTTGGATTGCCTGTTTCTCTACACATAGAAAACCGCCATTTGTAGAATGCTCTTTTGCTTCACTTATATTTGTTAGAGCGTGGGCATATCTTTTGTAGAAAGAATTAAACTCTCACGCTTCACTTATATCTATTTACAGAGTTAACAGGAGTTGGTCATTCACATGGTTAGTCATAAAATCCTACATAAAACTTGTAGATCACTGAATATGATATGTTTGATTCCTTGCAATAGTTTTGCGATATAAAGATGGTGATATTAGAGTCATGCTAGTGAGTAATTGTGGATTGGTAGAAATATTTGTGTTAAAGTTTGTGATTCCCGTAGCATGCACGTATGGTGAACCATTATGTGAAGAAGTCGGAGCATGATTTATCTATTGATTGTCATCCTTTGTGTGGAGGTCGGGATCGCGCGATGGTTAACTCCTACCAACCCTTCCCCTAGGAGCATGCTTGTAGTACCTTGCTTCGATGACTAATAAATTTTTGCAATAAGTATGTGAGTTCTTTATGACTAATGTTGAGTCCATGGATTATACGCACTCTCACCCTTCCACCTTTGCTAGCCTCTCTAGTACCGCGCAACTTTCGCCGGTGCATTAAACCCACTTTCCTCAAAACAGCCACCATATACCTTCCTCAAAACAGCCACCATACCTACCTATTATGGCATTTCCATAGCCATTCCGAGATATATTACCATGCAACTTCCACCGTTCCGTTTATTATGACACGCACCATCATTGTCATATTACTTTGCATGATCGTAAGATAGCTAGCATGATGTTTTCATGGCTTGTCCATTTTTTGATGACATTGCTACGCTAGATCATTGCACATCCCGGTACACTACCGGAGGCATTCATATAGAGTCATATTTTGTTCTAGTATCGAGTTGTGATTCTTGAGTTGTAAGTAAATAAAAGTGTGATGATCATCATTATTAGAGCATTGTCCCATGTGAGGAAAGGATGATGGAAGCTATGATTCCCTCACAAGTTGGGATGAGCCTCCGTACTTTACAAATAAATAAAAGAGGCCAAAGAAGCCCAAATAAAAAAAAGAGGCAAAGAAGCCCACCAAAAAAAACACAAAAAAAATGAGAGAAAAGAGAGAAGGGGCAATGCCACTATTCCTTTTTCCACACTTGTGCTTCAAAGTAGCACCATGATCTTCATGATAGAGAGTCTCCTATATTGTCACTTTCATATACTAGTGGTAATTTTTCATTATAGAACTTGGCTTGTATATTCCAATGATGGGCTTCCTCAAATTGCCCTATGTCTTCGTGAGCAAGCGAGTTGGATGCACACCCACTTAGTTTCTTTTTGAGCTTTCATACACTTATAGCTCTAGTGCATCCGTTGCACGGCAATCCCTACTCACTCACATTGATATATATTGATGGGCATCTCCATAGCCCGTTGATACGCCTAGTTGATGTGAGACTATCTCTTTCTTTTTGTCTTCTCCACAACCACCATATTCTATTCCACCTATAGTGCTATATCCATGGCTCACGCTCATGTATTGCGTGAAAGTTGAAAAAGTTTGAGAATACTAGAGTATGAAACAATTGCTTGGCTAAAACCGGGGTTGTGCATGATTTAATGCTTTGTGTGATGAAGATGGAGCATAGCCAGACTATATGATTTTGTAGGGATAACTTTCTTTGGCCATGTTATTTTGAGAAGACATGATTGCTTTATTAGTATGCTTGAAGTATTATTTTCTTAATGTCAAATGATAGACTATTTCTTTCAATCACTCGTGTCTTAATATTCATGCCATGATTAGATTATATGATCATGATTATGCTAGGTAGCATTCCACATCAAAAATTATCTTTTTTATCATTTACCTACTCGAGGACGAGCAGGAATTAAGCTTGGGGATGCTGATACGTCTCCGTCGTATCTATAATTTTTGATTGTTTCATGCCAATATTCTACAACTTTCATATACTTTTGGCAACTTTTTATACTACTTTTTGGGACTAACATATTGATCCAGTGACAGTTCCTGTTTGTTGCATGTTTTTTGTTTTGCAGAAAATCCATATCAAACGAATTCCAAACGGGATAAAAACTTATGGAGATTTTTTTTGGAATATATGTGAATTTTGGGAAGTGGAATTAATAGAAGGCGGTGCCCGAGGGGCCCACAAGCTGCAAGGGCGCGCCCTGGGGGGTAGGGCGCGGCCTGGAGGCTTGTGGTCACCCCGTAAGGCAGTTGGTGCCCTTCTTTCGCCGCAAGAAAGTTAATATCCGCATAAAAATCGTGTTAAAATTTCAGCCCAATCGGCGTTAGGGATCTCTGGGAATTTAAGAAATGGTGAAAGGCCAGAATCGGGGAAGGCAGAAACAGAAGGAAACAGAGAGAGAGATCCAATCTCGGAGGTGCTCCCGCCCCTCCGCTACCATGGAGGCCAAGGACCAGAGGGGAAACCCTCCTCTCCCATCTAGGGGGAGGTCAAGGAATAATAAGAAGGAGGGGGGCTCTCTCCCCCTCTCTACCGGTGGCGCCGGAACGCCGCCGGGGCAATCATCGTGTGACGGCAATCTACTCCAACAACTCCGTCATCTTCACCAACACCTCCATCACCTTCCCCCATCTATCTACAGCGGTCCACTCTCCCGCAACCCGCTGTACCCTCTACTTGAACATGGTGCTTTCTGCTTCATATTATTATCCAACGATGTGTTGCCATCCTATGATGTCTGAGTAGATTTTTGTTGTCCAATCGGTGATTAGTGAATTGCTATGATTGGTTTAATTTGCTTGTGGTTATGTTACTGTCCTTTGGTGCCCATCATATGAGCGCACGCGTGGATCACACCATAGGGTTAGTTGTATGTTGATAGGACTATGTATTGGAGGGCAAGGGTGATAGCAGCTTCAGCCTAGCATAGAAATTGATGCATACGGGATTGAAGGGGGACCAATATATCTTAATGCTATGGTTGGGTTTTACCTTAATGAACATTAGTAGTTGTGCATGCTTGCTAATAGTTCCAATCATAAGTGCATAGAATTCCAAGTATAAGGGATGACATGCTAGCAGTGGCCTTTCCCACATAAAACTTGCTATCGGTCTAGTAACGTAGTCAATTGCTTAGGGACAATTCCGCAACTCCTACCACCACTTTTCCACACTCGTTAAACTAACTTAATTGTTACTTTATCTAAACAGCCCCTAGTTTTTATTTACGTGTTCTTTATTATCTGGCAAACCTATCCCACAACACCTACAAAGTACTTCTAGTTTCATACTTGTTCTACGTAAAGCGAACATTAAGCATGCGTAGAGTTGTATCGGTGGTCGATAGAACTTGAGGGAATATTTGTTCTACCTTTTGCTCCTCGTTGGGTTCGACACTCATACTTATCGAAAGAGGCTACAACTTATCCCCTACACTTGTGGGTTATCATATTCCCACAAATAGTACATGGACAATACATAAAACCATTCTGCTTGGTTGCCTCAGCCACTTTGAGAAAATTATGCAGGCCCTTAATGTACTCGGAGGTGCGTCGGTCACCGTACATCCATTGCCGGTTCATCTGCATGCATTATATAATTAAGTGTATCAAAAACCATTACAAAACATCATGAATAGAGAAGTGACCAAATTAATAGAAGTTCATCATCACATTAAAACCAAAGTACAGTAGTGACCAAAATAAATACATAAAGTTCATACATAGTTCTCATTGAACAACATATAGCTCTCTAGAGCATCTAATTAAAACATACATTGAAACTATGCAAAACATTTAAATGCAACAACAAATGCGATCATAACCGCAACTTAGGTACCAATTGATCCAACGGCATAATGATACCAAGCCGCAGTATGAATGACATATTTTCTAATCTTTCTAATCTTCAAGCGCATTGCATCCATTTTGATCTTGTGATCTTCGACAACATCAGCAACATGCAACTCCAATTCCATCTCCTCCTCCTCAATTCTTTTCAATTTTTTCTTCAAGTAATTGTTTTCTTTTTCAACTAAATTTAACCTCTTGACAAGAGGGTCGGTTCGAATTTCCGGTTCACATACCTCCTAGATAAAAACATCTATGTCACGTTGGTTGGCATAATTGTCATAAACACTAAATGAAACAAATGAAATAGTTATAAAAGATAATATACCACATCCGAATCATAGACAAGACGAGGGCCGACGGGGGCGGATACCAAAACCATGGCACTATATAATAACGAACAATAATAAAAGTAAGAAAATTGTACAAGTATCTATCTAAATCATACAAGTAAGAATTTTTTTTCTTTTAGAAAGAAGATAAGAACAAGAGGCTCACCACGATGGTGCTGGCGAAGAGATCGGCGCGGACGATCGACGGCGGTGAGGACGGGGACGGGACAGGACGGACCGCCAAACCTAGACAAATCTTGAGGAAAATGGAGCTTGGAGGTCGAGCTTGGAGAGGAGAAAGCTTAAGTGTGGCTCGGGCATTTCATCGAACACCTCATGTGCATAGGAGGTGAGAGCTAGAGCAACAGACACCTGCACACGCCGGCCAGTGATACGTCTCCAACGTATCTATAATTTTTGATTGTTCCATGCTATTATATTATCTATTTTGGGTGTTTTATATGCATTAATATGCTATTTTATATTATTTTTGGGACTAACCTATTAATCTAGAGCCTAGTGCTAGTTTCTGTTTTTTCCTTGTTTTTGAGTATTACAGATAAGGAATATCAAACGGAGTCCAAACGGAATAAAATCTTCGCGATGATTTTTCTTAGACCAAAAGAAACCCACCAGACTTGGAGAGGAGGTCAGGAGACCTGCCGGGAGGCGACAAGCCACCAGGGTGCGCCCCTAGGGGGGGCGCGTCCCCCCTGGCTTGTGGCCCCCCAGCAGGCCTCCTAACCCTATTCTTCGGCCTATAAATTCCCAAATATTCCCCCAATACAAAAAAGAGCCACGAAAATACTTTTCCGCCGCCGGAAGCCTCTGTTCCCGTGAGATCCCATCTTGGAGCCTTTTCCGGTAATCTGTCGGAGGGGGATTCGATCACGGAGGGCATTTACATCAACTCCATTGCCCCTCCGATGATGCGTGAGTAGTTCACCACAGACCTTTGTGTCCATAGCTAGTAGCTAGATGGCTTCTTCTCTTTCTTTGTTCTTCAATACCATGTTCTTCATGATCTTCATGGAGATCTATCCGATGTAATACTCTTTTGCGGTGTGTTTGTCGAGATCCGATGAATTGTGGGTTTATGATCAGATTATCTATGAATATTATTTGAATCTTCTCTAAATTCTTATATGCATGATTTCATATCTTTGCAAGTCTCTTCGAGTTATTGGTTTGGTTTGGCCAACTAGATTGGTAATTCTTGCAATGGGAGAAGTGCTTTGTTTTGGGTTCAATCTTGCGGTGTCCTCACCTAGTGAAAAAGTAGGGGTAGCGAGGCACGTATTTGTATTGTTGCCATCGAGGATAAAAAGATGGGGTTTTCATCATATTGCTTGAGTTTATCCCTCTACATCATGTCATCTTACCTAATGCGTTACTCTGTTCTTCATGAACTTAATACTCTAGATTTAGGCAGGAGTCGGTCGATGTGTGGAGTAATAGTAGTAGACGCAGAATCGTTTCGGTCTACTTGACACGGACGTGATGCCTATATGCATAATCATTCCCTTGGATATCATCATAACTATGCGCTTTTCTATCAATTGCTCGACAGTAATTTGTTCACCCACCGTATTATTTTCCTTCATGAGAGAAGCCTCTAGTGAAACCTATGGCCCCCGGGTCTATTTTCCATATTATATTTTCAGATCTATAAACCAAAAATACCAAAAATACTTTGCTGCAATCTTTTTACTTTTGTTTTACTTTTCATTTTAGCAATCTTTTATATCTATCTCTATCAGATCTCATCCTTGCAAATAACCGTGAAGGGATTGACAACCCCTTTATAGCGTTGGGTGCAAGAGTTTGATTGTTTGTGTAGGTGCGAAGATTGGGGACTTGCTTGTATCTCCTACTGGATTGATACCTTGGTTCTCAACAACTGAGGGAAATACTTATCTACTTTGCTGCATCAACCTTTCCTCTTCAAGGGAAAACCAACGCAAGCTCAAGAAGTAGCAAGAAGGATTTCTGGCGCCGTTGCCGGGGAGATCTACATCAAGCCTACCAAGTACCCATCACAAACTCATCTCTTGCATTTACATTATTTGCCATTTGCCTCTCGTTTTCCTCTCCCCCACTTCTAAAATGATTTTCAGAAAAAACCAAAAAGATTTGCCTTTTTATTCGCCCTTCTTCCGTTCGTCTTTTCGTTTGCTTTTTGTTTGCTTGTGTGTCAGATCGCTTAAACTCATGGCTAGCCTTACTACTATCGCTAGTACTCCCGAGAGTGAGGTTCTTAATTTTAAGCAAAGGGAGGGAGAAAACATAAAAGATGCTTGGTATAGAATTTGCAATGCTCAAAATAGATCTATTCGTAAGCAATCTACTACCGTTCTCCTTCGCAATTTTTATGTGGTTGTTTGTCCTTGGAATAGATATGTCTTGGATACCATTACGGGAGGAAATTTCTTGGGAAGCCATACCTTTGATTCTCATAATGCTATGATAAATTTGGTAGGTCCCCCCCCCCACTCATGGTTAATGAAACTATCTTAACTTTGGAATATGTGATGCGAAGACTTGATATCATTGAAAATAAAGTTGCTACTGTAGAGCTCAATGAAAACCTGGATAAAAAGATTCATAATCATATTACTCAATATGGATCTAAGGTAGGAGTTACTTTAAAAAACCTAAGGGAAAAAGAACCCATAGTTAATGAAAAATTGGATCAAGATTCCTCTAGAATTGGAAAGCTAGAGGACATTATTACTAACTTGGGTTCCCATTTTGCCTCCGTTCAAACCACTCCAAATTTTCCTCCTTCTAAAACTGCCAAGTTGGTTTATGTTCCTAAAAATAAGGGTGAATCCTATAGTAAAGGGAATGAAGATCTTAAGATGATAAGTGTTCACCCCAGCTTTATCAATATTGTTAGGGAACCCATTGCCACAATTGAATCTCTTGACTTCTTGCCTAGGAGCATTATTATTGATAAGAGCAAAGAACCTCCTAGGGTTTATAAGTGTGCAATTGAGGAGTTGCATACGAAAGATGACAATACCTAGATATATTGCCTTATGCCTAGCTAGGGGCGTTAAACAATAGCGCTTGTTGGGAGGCAACCCAATTTTATTTTTATGCTTTTGTTTTTGCTTCTGTTTTTGAGTTCTTTACACATTATTACCTCTGTAGTAATTGTGTTTTCTTGTTTTAATTACTGTTTGAGCAAAGTAAGACCTTTGGGATGGTCTATGGTGATTGTGATTTGATTTTGCTGAAAAACAGAAACTTTTGCGCTCAGTCCAGGAATTTTATAAATTCACCAGAGCGTCGAATGAGTCTGAAAGTTTTACACAAGATTTATATACAAATTTCCCTGATTATCCTAGTTTTTTAGAATTTTTGGAGTTACAGAAGTATTCGTAGTCTATAGATTGCTACAGACTGTTCTGTTTTAGACAGATTCTGTTTTCTTTGTGTTGTTTTCTTATTTTGATGTATCTATGGGTTGTATCGGGGGGTATGAACCATGGAGAAGTTGGAATACAGCAGATATCACACCAATATAAATAAAGAATGAGTTCACAACAGTACCTAAAGTGGTGATTTATTTTTCTTATACTAACGGATCTCACGAGTTTTCTGTTGAGTTTTGTGTTGTGAAGTTTTCAAGTTTTGGGTAAAGATTTGATGGACTATGGAATAAGGAGTGGCAAGAGCCTAAGCTTGGGGATTCCCAAGGCACCCCAAGCCATATTCAAGGATACCAAAGAGCCTAAGCTTGGGGATGCCCCCGAAGGCATCCCCTCTTTCGTCTTCAAACCATCGGTAAATTTACTTGAGGCTATATTTTTATTCACCACATGATATGTGTTTTGCTTGGAGCGTCTTGTATGATATGAGTCTTTGCTTTTTAGTTTGCCAAAATAATCCTTGCTGAACACATCTTTTGAAGGGGACACGCATTAATTGTGAATTTATTAGAATACTCTATGTGCTTCACTTATATCTTTTGAGCTAGGCAATGTTGCTCTAGTGCTTCACTTATAACTTTTTTAGAGCACGGTGGTGTTTTATTTTATAGAAATAATTGAAATCTTGTACCTCACTTATATTAATTTGAGAGTCTTTAAACAGCATGGTAATTGGTTTAGGTTATGAATTTAGTCCTAATATAATGGGCATCCAAGAGGGATATTATAAAAACTTTCATATTAAGTGCATTGAATACTATGAGAGGTTTGATTCCTTGCATATAGTTTTGAGATATAAAGATGGTGATATTAGAGTCATGCTAGTGAGTAATTGTGGATTGGTAGAAATACTTGCGTTAAAGTTTGTGATTCCCGTAGCATGCACGTATGGTGAACCGTTATGTAACGAAGTCGGAGCATGATTTGTTTAATGATTGTCATCCTTTTGTGAGGGTCGGGAGCGCGCGATGGTTAACTCCTACCAACCTCTCCCCTAGGAGCATGCGTCTAATACTTTGCTTCGATAACTAATAGACTTTTGCAATAAGTATGTGAGTTCTTTATGACTAATGTTGAGTCCATGGATTATACGCACTCTCACCCTTCCACCTTTGCTAGCCTCTGTAGTACCGCGCAACTTTCGCCGGTGCATTAAACCTACCATATACCCTTCCTCAAAACAGCCACCATACCTACCTATTATGGCATTTCCATAGCCATTCCAAGATATATTGCCATGCAACTCCCACCATTCCGTTTTTCATGACACGCACCATCATTTTCATATTGCTTTGCATGATCGTAAGATAGCTAGCATGATGTTTTCATGGCTTGTCCATTTTTTGATGTCATTTGCTAGGCTAGATCGTTGCACATCCCGGTACACCACCGGAAGCATTCATATAGAGTCATATTTTGTTCTAGGTATCGAGTTGTAATTCTTGAGTTGTAAGTAAATAAAAGTGTGATGATCTTCATTATTAGAGCATTGTCCCGTGAGAGAAAAGGATGATGGAAGCTGTGAGTCCCTCACAAGTTGGGATGAGTCTCCGGACTTTACAAATAATAAAAGAGGCCAATGAAGCCCAAGTAAAAAAAGAGGCCAAAGATGCCCACCAAAATAAAAAAAATGAGAGAAAGAGAGAAGGGACAATGCTACTATCTTGTTCCACACTTGTGCTTCAAAGTAGCACCATGATGTTCATGATAGAGAGTCTCCTATTTTGTCACTTCCATATAACTAGTGGAATTTTTCATCATTATGCACAACCACTTAGTTTGTTTTTGAGCTTTCATACACTTATAGCTCTAGTGCATTCGTTGCATGGCAGTCCCTACTCACTCACATTGATATCTATTGATGGGCATCTCCATAGCCCGTTGATACGCCTAGTTGATGTGAGACTATCTTCTCCTTTTTCCTCACAACCTCCACCATATTCTATTCCACCTATAGTGCTATATCCATGGCTCATGCTCATGTATTGCGTAAGAGTTGAAAAGGTTTGAGAACATAAAAGGTGTGAAACAATTGCTTGACTTGTCATCGGGGTTGCGCATGATTTAAATACTTTGTGTGGGGAAGATGGAGCATAGCCAGACCATATGATTTTGTAGGGATAGCTTTCTGAGGCCATGTTATTTCGAAAGGACACAATTGCCTTGTTAGTATGCTTGAAGTATTACTGTTTTTATGTCAATATTAAACTTTTATTTTGAATCTTGCGGATCTGAATATTCATGCCACAATAAAGAATATTAAATGGATAAATATGTTAGGTAGCATTCCACATCCAAAATTCTGTTTTTATCATTTACCTACTCGTGGACGAGCAGGAATTAAGCTTGGGGATGCTGATAAGTCTCCAATGTATCTATAATTTTTGATTGTTCCATGCTATTATATTATCTGTTTTCGATGTTTTATATGCATTAATATGCTATTTTATATTATTTTTGGGACTAACCTATTAATCTAGAGCCTAGTGCTAGTTTCTGTTTTTTTCCTTGTTTTTGAGTATTACAGATAAGGAATATCAAACGGAGTCCAAACGGAATATGTAGGGTAACGCAGCAGAAAACAAAAAATTTCCGACCTACGCACTAGCCCAGGACCACTATGGAGACTGCATACAAGGTTTGATCTCTTTCGTTACCGACTCGTAGCGCAGCGGAAGTAGAGTCGATGACGAACGGCGGTGCAGATCCCCCAGCTAGGATTTTACAACCTCCCAACCGCGAGGATGTATACCATCATTTGCCCCACGGACAGCCCTCCGGGAGGCGGTCGGACTGTCCCCCGGACGGTGTTGCGGACAGCCCTTCGGGAGGACCTCCGAAACTTGGACTGTCACTCGGACAGCCCTTCGGGAGGACCTCCAAAACTCGGACGGTCACGCGGACAGCCCTTCGGGAGGCACTCTCGAACTAAGACCGAAACTACGATCTCTCTACAGAGTTGCACACATACGGTGTCATCTATCCGGCAGGGCTTCGCCGTCCAGAACTAGTTCCTGCCGGAACCCAGACAGCCTTTCGGCTCTACGAAACTATTTCGCTGGGAGGGAGAGAAGAAGCCAAATCATTGCAATGGCACTTGTATGTGAGAAAGAGTAAGTTTGTGGGCAGCCCACTCACCTCTATTTATAGGAAAACCAAGGGGTAAAGTGGCCATTTCCAAAAACCCAAAAATGCCCATGAAGGAACACTTCCACAAGGGCATATTGGGGAAGTAATGGAATAAGTGGGGCCCCATGGTGGAGCCCAACATGTGGCCGGCCACCATCTCTTAGGGGCCCCCCAAGGGGTTTGCTTAGCCTCCAAGTCCTTCTAGAAACCTTTTGGAAATATCCCAAAAGGTGACTTTCCATAAATATCCCAAAAAGCACTTTCACTATTCACGACGACATTTTTTAGCGTCTGGTCGAACTGAAAATATTTATGTGGACTTAGAACATTTCCAGTACCCACCAAAATAATTTTCAATGCTATCCAGAACAATTCCGGTTTAGTGATTTTCATCTGCGAAAAGCATCTGAAGCGGTTTCGGCAGCTCCGGAACATTTCCGGTTTTCATCCCGGAAAATTCCAAAAAGTTTCCAAAACGATTCTGGCATCCTCCAAGAATTATCAGGCATGTGCCAAAACCAATTTGACTTTTTGGTATCCCCTGAAACAACTTTTCAGTTTCACCGAAACTCATCCGGTGACCTCTCTCTTCGGAACTTTTCCGTTGACCGAAACTTTTCCGGTGTCCGAAACTTTTTCGGTGTTTTTCTCTCAGACTCCCTGTCTAGTATTCAGCAGATAGATGACCCTTAAGCGTGTGACCCTATAGGTTCGGTGAAGCATAGACATGACCCGGAACCCCTTCCGATCAATGATCAACATCGGAGCCGTGGACACCCATATTGATCCCTATACCCACACGAATGAATATTCGAGTGAACCTCCAGTCGCCGTGTGCTATTCCTATTGCTTCGCGATATGTTACAAATACCCAAGGTGAGACATGTTGGCATCCCCGCGGATCAACACCTTGTCCACTATGCCAGTTACCTCGTTACCGGTATTGTTCTCTTTTCTCGTTCCCATGTTCCGGCATCCCCGTTATCAAATCACAAAGTGTCTGGCCAGACGATGATGGATACCGTAACACTGAGAGGGCCCAGAGATATATCTCCATCGTCGGAGGAGCAAATCCCAATCTCGAGCTATCAAGTTACTTGACACACTTTTCCATGAACCCGTAAGCCGCCGTAATAGCCACCCATTTACGGATGACATTTAACAAACCCCAAAGTTCATGAAGCAAGCATGAAGAAACTCGATACTCTCATGGTCTAAGGAATTATGCAAACGTTAACCATCTCTGTGTTATTAACCATTAACTTATGACGAATGAATCTCATAGCATAACATCAATTTGGGTCGATTCAACACAAATGTTCTTCTAACATTGTGCCCTCAAAATTGCTGGCATAGCCATGCCCATGATCAGGAAAACAGGGTCATCATGCAATACTTGAGCCAGTCTTAGAGGCCAGACTAGGAATACATTTTACCGTTTATTATACCACACGTGCATATGAGTCTTCCTCCGAGCCTCGTGGTTATTGTAGACTCGAGAACCATAGCAGTTATAGCATGGAACATAAACCTAATTATGAACAGGGAGATAATCAATAACATATATTATTGCCTCTAGGGCATATCTCCTATAGAATAAAATCTTCGCGATGATTTTTCTTGGACCAGAAGAAACCTACCAGACTTGGAGAGGAGGTTAGGAGACCTGCCGGGAGGCGACAAGCCACCAGGGCGCGCCCTCCTGGCTTGTGGCCCCCCAGCAGGCCTCCTAACCCTATTCTTCGGCCTATAAATTCCCAAATATTCCCCCAATACCAAAAAGAGCCACGAAAATACTTTTCCGCCGCCGGAAGCCTCTGTCCCTGTGAGATCCCATCTTGGAGCCTTTTCCGGTAATCTGCCGGAGGGGGATTCGATCACGGCGGGCATCTATATCAACTCCATTGCCCCTCCGATGATGCATGAGTAGTTCACCACAGACCTTCGGGTCCATAGCTAGTAACTAGATGGCTTCATGATCTTCATGGAGATCTATCCGATGTAATACTCTTTTGCGGTGTGTTTGTCGAGATCCGATGAATTGTGGGTTTATGATCAGATTATCTATGAATATTATTTGAATCTTCTCTGAATTCTTATATGCATGATTTCATATCTTTGCAAGTCTCTTCGAGTTATTGGTCTGGTTTGGCCAACTAGATTGGTAATTCTTGCAATGGGAGAAGTGCTTAGTTTTGGGTTCAATCTTGCGGTGTCCTCACCCAGTGAAAAAGTAGGGGTAGCGAGGCACGTATTTGTATTGTTGCCATCGAGGATAGAAAGATGGGGTTTTCATCATACTGCTTGAGTTTATCCCTCTACATCATGTCATCTTACCTAATGCGTTACTCTGTTCTTCATGAACTTAATACTCTAGATGCAGGCAGGAGTCGGTCATTGTGTGGAGTAATAGTAGTAGATGCAGAATCGTTTTGGTCTACTTGACATGGACGTGATGCCTATATGCATAATCATTGCCTTGGATATCATCATAACTATGCACTTTTCTATCAATTGCTCGACAGTAATTTGTTCACCCACCGTATAATTTTCCTTCATGAGAGAAGCCTCCAGTGAAACCTATGGCCCCCGGGTCTATTTTCCATATTATATTTTCAGATCTATAAACCAAAAATACCAAAAATACTTTGCTGCAATCTTTTTTACTTTTGTTTTACTTTTCGTTTTAGCAATCTTTTATATGTATCTCTATCAGATCTCATCCTTGCAAATAACCGTGAAGGGATTGACAACCCCTTTATAGCGTTGGGTGCAAGAGTTTGATTGTTTGTGTAGGTGCGAAGATTGGGGACTTGCTTGTATCTCCTACTGGATTGATACCTTGGTTCTCAACAACTGAGGGAAATACTTATCTACTTTGCTGCATCACCCTTTCCTCTTCAAGGGAAAACCAACGCAAGCTCAAGAAGTAGCAGCCGGTCAAAAAATAGAGTGAGCGGGCAGGGGCGGGGGTATATATAGGCTTATCTTTAGTCCCGATTGGTGGCTAGAACCGGGACAGAAGACCTACCTTTGGTCCCGGTTCTAGCCACAAACCGGGACTAAAGGTGCTGGGCCAGGAGCGAGGCCCATTGGTCCCGGTTCGTATCTGGAACCGGGACCAAAAGTGTTAGACGAACCGGGACTGGTGCACCCTTTGGTCCCGGTTCGTAAGTGAACCGGGATTAATACCCTTATCCTGGCCTCAACCAAATCCCTGTTTACTACTAGTGGTAGGTCGTGGAGCACAACGTTTTGATCGTATCGATCAAAGTCAACACCTCTAAAGAGTCTGGAAATCATTTTATTTTGCTGGAGTAGTTTGTTCTTTGGTGAACTACTTTGTTTCTTTAATGGAAATCAGAAGGGGGAAGGCCCTTCTTAAATTAAAAAAAAGGAAAAGATTCTAGGACGCGTATAGCTGGCAGCCGTTGGCTTGCTAGCGCTCGCGAGCGGCCGGCTAGGAAAGGTAAGAGCCTGTCCCCCCTGGTCCCAGGAAGGAAAGATTCTTCCGGGCCAGCTTTTCCCCGACACGAACGTAGATAAAAACCACCCCACCACCGAACCCACCAGCCGACGCTGTCACGTATCCCTCCCACGTGATTCCCATCGCCCTTAGCCTCCCACGCACCCCTCGCCCATCCTCTCTTCCCCGCTGGTCCACCAGCTTCTTCCCCACGAAATCAGGCCATGAACCAGCCCGAGCAGATCATGTAGAGATGCCATGGCAGAGCAGTCAAGGTGAAGAAATCTAGTGAAAAAACCAGAAAGAAGAGAAGAGAGGCTTACCAGGCAACCCAATCAGCCAGGTAAGAAATCCTTTTGCTCCCAAATCAATCCTTCTTCACTTTCCCTTCCCCTTTCCATCTGGATCTCACAAATCTCTCCATGATTTGATCACAAGATCTCTGTGCCTAACTGATACACTTTGTATGTGCAACTATACAATGTTTTCAAGCCAACTAACTCCTGGATCTGTCCAACAAACTAACCATAGGGGAATTTTAGCAGAAAAAAACTTGCTGTGGTCCTGTGCAACTAAACATGGTTTGAAAGCCAACTTCCACTGGTTGTGTGCAACAAGCACACACATGGATAAGTTGCACAAGGAATGGATTATAGCCAAGTGAACAAGCATTCTAGGCCAACTGAACATGTATTCTAGCCAACTAAACATACATTCTACCCAACTTTGTACCTGGTTGTTTGCAAATAAACACAAAAAAATTCGGTAGTACCAGTTTAACAAAAAAGCATAATATTTTGTGCAACTGAACATGCATTCTCACGAACTTGTGCCTGGATGGATGCAAGTAAGCACAAATAAAAACTTTAGAACCTGTGCAACCACACAAATGATCCAAAGCCAATTCTCTAGCATTGTGTGCAACAGGAAAACAACCCAAACTACTGAAACCAGAAACAATAGTAATCTATACGCATATAATCTTGTCCCACGCAAATTGCAGTCCTAAAGTGCAAAATATGTTCAATATACTAAAAGTAAAAACAGAAAAGGCGATGAAAACTATAACTACATTCTGTCATGCAAATCTTGTTTCTTCTTTGATCTGGATCTGTCCTTCCCAATTGTAGCATCAACATATGTGCAGAAAAATCTACATCAGCTCCTCGTCAAAACAAACCTACACATCATCACAACAACAACAAAAAAATGTGAGAAAAACACTGAAGTAAAAAGTCCTATTTTCTATCTGTGCAACCTATTTACTGCAAAATGTGCAACAAACATAATAACTCTGGGCAAACAAAAACAGAGTTTGTGCAACTAAACAGTGGCATAATGGTGTGCAACTACTTATGATTGTCTCGTTGCATGAAAACAGAATGTTTCTAGGTTGTTTGAAACAGATCATTTCCATTCCATCTCTTTTATGTGCAGGGCGTGAGTAGCGGCAGCAAAAGAAAGATGATTGATCTTAATGAGTTATCTCCTGATCGCAATGAACTTCCTCATGATGTGGATCATCATCTACCCAGCATAACACCAGGAGGTAATGCTGATTATGGGACAGAAAATGTGCGCTCTACACAGCCAAGTATTGGGCAAAATCCTATGGGCCATGAACATGTGGCAGGGCAGTCATCAGCCCGTGGTGCCCCTGTAGTGGTGTCTTTGCAGTCAGAGAGCCATACTCAAAATGACACGGGCACCGCGGCAAATGTTGCTGGTCCAACCAGGACTGAACTAGGAGCTGGGGCTGTTGACGGTGCTGTACAAGGAGAAGAAGGAGAGGATGAGACTGGGTCTCAGCCCATGGAACCCTATGTTGGCATGAGGTTTGACAGCCTTCAAGTTGCGTATGAACATTACAACAGCTATGCACTACGGTTGGGTTTCGCTATCAAGATGAACACCTCGAGGCGGGCACCTTACACAAATGAATTGGTAAAACAGCACTTTTGTTGCAACAAGTATAAGAAACCCAAAGTTGATGATGGAGGAGCGGAGGCCGCTCCTGTCCTGGACCCCATACCAGATCCAAAAGCTGTTGTTGGTGATGAGGAAATGGAAGAAGAACCGCCAATCTTCATTGAAGAGGAGACTGGTCTCAAAAAGAGAAAGAAGAAATGGAAACGAGAGACAATAAGGCAGACTGGATGCAAGGCAATAATGTTGGTGAAGCTGAAAGATGGGCGATGGGAGGTGACACACTTTGTTCGTGACCACAACCATCCCTTGGTGAACAAACCTTCATTGTCCAAATACTTGAGATCTCACCAAGGCATTTCTGTGGATGAAAAGGAATTTCTGCGTATCTTGTATAACTGCAACTTGACTACAGGTGTGCTCCTATATCCCTTACATAATTAAGTTTACCTCTAGGCATTCTAGTGTGCAACTGATATGCTACTGGTGTGCAATTAAAATGCCTTCAGTGTGCAACTCAAAATGGTCCTATGTCCAACTGCACGTGTTGGACGACAGGTTGCTGTGGTATGGCACTTGTGTGCATCTACAAATCCTTCATTGTGCAACTACAAAAATTCCTGAGTGCAACCTCATTGCTTGCGCACCAGGTTGCTGCGCGGGTAGATTATTGTGCAACTAAGATGGTACATGTGTGCATCTAGAATGCCTTCAATGTGCAACTAAACAATATCATGTGTCCAACTGCATGTGTTTTTAAGGTGCAGCTAGCTGTCCATTTTCTGCAGTTATCCTCTGTGCCAACACATGTCCTTTTGCTGTGCAAGTGGGTGTGTGCATTCATGCAACTAAAAAAAGACATTGTTTTCTTTTTGTATTTTGTAGGACGTATGATGCATATAATTGCAGAATTCTATGGATCTGAGTTGATGGTGCCGTTCGGACCAAAGGCAATAACAAATCTGTGTACAAGTTTCCGTAGAGATGACACAAAGGAGGGTGACATGATTGAGACTATTGCGCACTTCAAGGAGATACAGAAAACCGATCCAGACTTCTTCTATAAAGTAAAATATGATGAAGAGGACAGAGTTGTCAACATATTTTGGGTGGATGGCTTAGCTCGAAAAGCTTATGCGGAGGAGTACCATGATTGTATATCATTTGACACCACCTACATGACCAACATGTACAATATGCCATTCGCGCCGTTCATTAGAATCAACCGACATGGCCAATCTTTTATGTTGGGATGCGCGTTCGTGAGGCAGGAGTTGGCATCAAGCTTTTATTGGGTATTCCAAACATTCCTAGAGGCTATGGATGGCAAACCTCCTAATAACTCCATAACCGATCAGGATGGTGCGATGAAGCAGTCAATAGAGAACATCTTCCCCACGACCGTGCATCGCTGTTGCTGATGGCACATCATGAAAAAGGCTCAAGAAAAGGTTGGTTGGCTGCTGTGCAGGAATCCAGGGCTGTCTGATGATTTCAACTACTATGTTGATTTCAGCTTCACTCCAGAAGAGTTTGAGCAGAATTGGGCTGGGTTAATGATGAAGTACGAGGCAATAACACACACACACTTTGAGAAGTTGTATGAATACAGGTCAACTTGGGTGCCGTGCTACTTCAAGCACAAGTTCTTCCCGTTCCTGCAGTCTACACAGCGTAGTGAGGGGTTCAATGCCGTCCTAAAAAGATATGTGAACCCACACAACTCAATCCTGAACTTTGTCAAGCAATATGAAAAAATTCAGACCCACATCCTTGCCAAGGAAGGCTGCAATGATTATAGGACAGAACAGCTTGACATTGAGCTATGGTCCAGATTCCCAATAGAGAGGCAAGCTAACAAAACCTACACTAGAGACCTTGATCGCAGGTTTCGAGAAGAGTTCGAGCTGATTGGACGTTATAATGCGTTCCAAGTTCGTGCTGATGTTTTTGAGCTCAGACCGAACCAGGAGTTTGTTGCCAAATATGGTTCTCGAAACTACTTGGTGCAGGCGAAGGTGGATGAGGGTTCATATTTGTGTGAGTGCTGCAAAATGGATAAAGATGGCATGCTATGTTGCCACATCCTCGGTGTTCAACCATCCTGGAGTTGACGTCATACCGGAAAGGTACATGCTCCGACGGTGGACACCTACTGTTGTCCCTAGTGCGCCAGGGACTGGCTATGAGTCACCGCATGAAATGCCTCCCCAATCAAAGAAGCAGATAAGGCAAAGAAACATGACAGTGCATTTTCAAAAATTGGCCAAATTTGCAAGTAGCTCTGATGCAGCACAGGCCATTGTATACAAGCATATGCGCGGCGCACGTACTGAAATCAGTCACCTCAACAAGTCCAAGAAAAAGAAAAAACCAGCTACTGCTATGGGGCCATCAGATGATGCTAACCCTCGAGGACCTCCTCCACCACCTAGACCTACACAGCATGCTCCGCCACCATCTCCCCCGCCTGGCCAAACAAGCAGTGCCCCACCTCCTCCTCCCAATGGCCCTATAGGCAGTGCTCAAGGACATCATCATGCAGGTAATTACCTGCCCCGACTCCCCAACTAACTGCATGCATAATTTTAGTTGCACACATAATGGTGCCCAATTGCACAGAGCAGGCTATTCAGTTGCGCACGCGTGAGAACTATTTCGGCCTACACACACCACCACAAAAAACAGTTGTGCGTGCTATGTTTTTTCGAGGATGAACGTGAACCACTAACTTCTTTTTACTGTTACAGGTATAAGTCATTACCAACCAACTCACTAGTAGAAAAAGGGCCATTTGTCCCGGTTCGTAAGGGCCTTTAGTCCCGGTTCTGGAACCGGGACTAAAGCCCAAAACCTTTAGTCCCGGTTTGCTTACGAACCGGGACTAAAGGCCCTCCACGTGGCGCTGCCTGGGGCGGGGGAGGGAGGACCTTTAGTCCCGGTTGGTGTTACCAACCGGGACTAAAGGTGGCCTTTAGTCCCGGTTGGTAGGAATTTTTAGAAAAAAAAATTGGAATTTTTTTTTGAATTTTTTTTATTTTATTTTTTTGATTTGTTTTTAAGTTTTATTCCGATTTTCAAATCTTTGAATTATTTGACAATTTAATCTGTAATCACCCGTCCTCACTGCTCCAGCGTCATGCACTCATTTCAAATCGTCTAACTTCCCGACCGGTCACCCATCCTCTCACTGCTCCAGCCCCAGCACGCTTAACTTCCTGGTTCTATCGCCCCTAGTTTCCAAGTCTGCACTTGTTGTTTTCCTGACAATAGTAAGCTATCAATCCTATTAACCCTTAGGTCTTGATGTCACATGATTTAATTTTTTGAATTCGAAACAATTATTAAAATAAACAAAATAAGTACTAATAATATTGAATTTCAATGAAAATAAAATAAGTAATAATACTATTTTATTCATTTTTTGCCATTTATTCATTTTATATGGCATAATTAATATCTTTAAATCTGTAAATCTAAATTTGACAAATAATATATCCATTATTATCAGAAAAATATGAGGAATCCAAATATGACATCATTTAATTATTTTTAAATAAAATTAATTTTTAAAATTATTAAAATTCTTTTTTTTGATTTGAAATAACTTTTTTTACTTTTGGAATTTCAAGAATCTGAGAAAACTTCACCGGGTAAACCCGGGTGAAATCGAGTCCCAATTTTTCCTAGGTGTGGTGCGCCATTACTATTTATAACTTTTTTTGAATTTTGAAGGCGGGCAAATAGTAGTGGCGCACTATGCACTGGTGCGCCATTGCTAATTTTCTTTTATTTATTTTTTTTGAAACTGAAAAGGCGGTCCACGGGGGGGGGGGGGGGGGTGTTTGTGTGTGTGTGTTGTGGGGTGTGTGTTTGTGTGTGTGGGAGGTTAGTAATGGTGCGCCATTACTAACCTCCCACACACGCAGGCACACACCCCCACTAGACATAGCAATGGCGCACCACACCAAGGTGCGCCATTACTATGTACCATAGCAGTGGCGCACCTAGGTGTGGTGCGCCATTGCTATGTCTGGTGGGGTGGGGGGATGGAGAAAAAAAATAGCAACCGGGACTAATGTATAAATCGGCTGTGACGGAAGCCCTGTTATGTACTAGTGCACTGCCTCCACGGGCCGTGCTCCTGCAGGTTTTCTTTTCAACTTAACTTGCACACTGCACCCACTTAGTTGCGCAACATGAGATGTGTGGTTTGCACATAACAACACTCTTGGTTGCGCAAACACTGACCTTTTTATCATTATTACCTAGCTCTACTGCCTTCTCTCGGCGGGGCGCGATGCTCCTCACCGGCCGGCTTCTTCCACGATGCCCGCTAGCTGTTTGACGGTTTGCCCGCGAGGTACCAATGGACGTCGACGATGAGTTTTTTTCCTACAACGTTCTTTGTGATTAGGATGATTCTTCATACGATGATGAGGAGATCGTGGCAGCTGCATTGGTCGTCCATGACTACCTATAAGTATGGAGCGGCCACAGTTTAGGGGCTCCTTACCGGGGCACACGCCGGCACTGAATCGCAACCGGGAAAGTGGCCAGTTTCTACTTTGGAAGGACTACTTCGAGACCCCAAACCGGCTCTTCAAGCATCACATGTTTCGACGCCATTTTCGTATGGCTAGGCATGTGCTCAACCGTATCCGGGAGGGGGTGGTGGAGTACGATAAGTATTTCGAGTGCAAGACGGATGCCCTTGGAAAGATTGGCTTCTCTTCTTATCAGAAATGCACTGCTGCCAGACGAATGCTTGCATACAGAGTTCCCGGTGATCTCATTGATGAGTGTCGCCAGATGAGTGAGTTCACCTGCCTTGAGTCCATGTACAAATTCTGCAGGGCTGTCATAGCTGTGTTTGGGCCGGACTGCCGGAGTACTTGAGAGAGCCAACTGTTGCTGATACAACATGGTTTTTGGCGATGAATGCCAGCATGGGGTTCCCGAGGATGCTTGGTAGCATAGATTGTATGCACCGGAAGTGGAAAAATTGTCCTTCTGCTTGGCATGGGCAGTATAAGGCCCATGTCCGAGCTTGCACTGTCATACGTGAGGCCGTTGCTTCCCAAGATCTCTAGATTTGGCACGCTTTCTTTGGCATGGCCGGATCTCACAACGATATCAATGTGCTCCAGCGCTCTCCGGTGTTTGCTAGGATGGCAGAAGGCAATTGTCCCGAGGTTAATGTCGAGATCAATGGCAACCGATAGAACAATGGATACTATCGAGCTGATGGTATAGTGGACTACTCTTGTGAAGACAATCCTCAACCCTGTAGGAAAGAAGAGAAAGAGATTTGCCCAAGAGCAAGAGAGTGCTAGGAAGGATGTTGAGCGTGCCTTTGACGTTCTTCAGTCTCGATGCGGCATTGTTCGGTATCCTGCAAGAACTTGGAGCACGCAAAAGCTTTGGAGGTGATGACTGCTTGTGTGATCATGCACCACATGATCGTAGAGGATGAGCGCCCAGAACGAAAAACCGGGCAGACATGCCGACCCAAACGGAAAACCGGACAGACATGCCGACCCAAACGGACAAAACGCGGACAAAACGTGCGTCCGTTATGGTCGGCCGGTCGGAGTTGCTCTTAGGTTTTTAACTAGAGCTAGTATTCATTGATGGATTTATCACGTAACACGTCATATATCCACGCTTGCATGTCATATCACAGTAAGCTTCGCTATGACCGACCACTTATCACGGTTTAGATGTGACTACAAGATAGTAGCCACTTTAATAAAGGGAAACGTTTGGATACGGAGCGCCGGCCGAAGCTTTTGGCCGGTCGCCCGCTACCACGCTCCTGCCTCTTCCCCGTTCCCACCACTGCGGCGGCGAGCGGCACTGGCGAGCGAGCGGCGAAGGCGCACGCCCCCAGCGAGGCCGCCGTCTACCCTCGCACCAACAACGAGCAACACTGGCGAGCGGCGATGGAGAGCTGCAACGGCGAGCAGCCCCGGCAAGCTGCGACGGCGAGCGGCACCGGCGAGCGAGCGGCGAAGGCGCGCGCCCCCGGCGAGGCCGCCGTCTACCCCCGCACCAACAGCGAGTAACCCCGGCGAGCGGCGATGGCGAGTTCAACGGCGAGCAGCCCCGGCAAGCGGCAACGGCGAGCGGCCGTGATGGAACCAACATTGATTTTTGCTACATGCTTCAACCGGCTTCGCGATTTGCTACAACCGGCTTCGCGATTTGCTACCACCGGTGTCGCATTTTGCTACATCGCACATGGCTTTGCGATTTTTGCTACAACCGACAACCAAAAAAGCTACAACCGGCATTGTGATTTGCTACAACCGGCAATCAACTTTGCTACGACCGTGCAGCGGGGCGAGCGGCCAGGGCGTGCTGCGCCGGCGGGCGGCAGCGGTGAGCCGGCGAGCGGAGGCGGTGGTCTGGTGAGCGGAGGCGGCGAGTTGGCGAATGACGGGGCGGGGGCGACGAGCAATCATCCGAGGGATGCGGTGGATCTGAAGCAACGAAGAAGAAAGGAACACGCGCGGTGTTAGCCTGCCGAATCGTGCGGTCCTGAAGCGCTAATCATGTGGCTGCGTGGCGTCCGGCCGAAACGTTGGGCCGGCGCGCCGGCGCCCAGTGCTGCCCTTTAATAAATATGAAAATAATCATCTTCTTAATGATGAGACTCTACGTCCCATGGCAGTGATATATACATTGGATAAACTCCTCATAAAGCTATCTTCGGTGTATTCCCTTTTAGGCTTCATTTTCACTCAGTAACATAACTATGTTTTCCTGGAATGCAAGGAGAGATCATTAAAATCGTCATCCAATTGAAAGTAGTGAAGCGACTTAGCTAATTTGTATCATCAATGTAAAGTGTACGGTAAAACTGAAACCAAACTGTCCCTAGCTTTATCCTCGACGTGTCACTCACCTATTGATCATGCTCTTATAAGGGCAAGAGGAGGCCCACATAATTGCAAACTGTATATTGTGCTTGGTCACAAATATCAGGTCACTGAGCTCGGAACCATGCAAATGGTGTCATGAATTACAACGTGCTTTGTCAGAAATATCAGTTCACCGAGATTGGAACCATGTAAATGGTGTCATCACATTTTTGTTTTGCTCCAATATTTCAATAGGTTGAAGCTAAAGAGGTAAGAAAATCTGAATTTATATCACGCTCACTTTGATATCCTAAGATGCTAAGACATTGGTATATATAAGACTTCTATAGATCTATAATCTTTGTTAGCTCTCCTTGTGGACAAAGAATTGTGTTCACAGGGTATGTGTTGAGGAAGTCATTTGGGAATTGCTTATCATTTTTTTTAATGATGTAACTAGGCTGTAGAATCATGTGATCGACCATTCTACTTGAGTGTTAATTTAGTTTCTAATCTCCTGCCAAAAACATGTGAAGAGAAATGTTTTGTTTGGTCGTTGGAGTGAACTCACAATAAAAGAATGGTGAGAACTTCTGAATGTGCAAGTAGTTGAATGGAAATTGCATTTGCAAACAGGTTACTCTTGACTGATCCAAAAGTAACTATCCTTTTAGGTAATACAAGAACGTACTCCCTTCGTTTCTAATTATAAGCTTTTTTGAAAGATTTGAATACGGACTACATATAAATATATATAAACGTATTTTAGAGTGTAGATTTTTTTATTTTGCTCCGTATGTAGTCCATATTGAAATCGCTAAAAAGGCTTATATTTAAGAAGGGAGGGAGTAATATGCATGGTATACATGTAAGTTCCGGCATGCCACCCATCATGCATCTAGTAGTCCTAGTATTTGCTCTTCTGTGTGTAGGTACTTCTCACTAGGATTTGCTTGGTTCTCCTATTGGTTTGATAACCTTGGTTCTCAGTGAGGGAAATACTTATCCGCTACTATATTGCTTCACCCTTCCTCTTCGGGGAAAATCCCAACACGGCTCACAAGTAGCGGAAAGAATTTCGGGCGCCGTTGCCGGGGAGACATCATCAAATACCAACAGGTTCCTTCACACAAATTATCAATTACTTTCTCTACTTTTTATTTGCTTTTATTTAGCTTTTTTTTTCATCTTCCACCACTTCTCTAAAAAATAAAAAATACCAAAAAAAATTTGTGTGCTATCTTTGCTTGTCTGCCATGTGTCTTCTATTTGCTTGCATCTTCGCTTGCTAAAAATTATTGATAGATCCTCATCTACTAGCTAATATTTTCAAAAAAATCCAATTATGATGAACATATTTCTAGTGAGTTGAGTGCACTTGATTATCTTTATGAAGTTTTGCTTGAAAATCGTGAATCTGAAAATTGTGATGAAGTGTTAAAAGAAGAAATTTATAAAGCGATTCATGATATCTCCTTGAATGAAAAGCATGATTGCAATGATGTTACTATAAATTCTATTAATTTCAACTGTGTTAACGATATGCAAAACTACAAGCTTGGGGATGATGATTTTGTGATGCGCACTACTCATTGTAATGATCATGATTGGGGTGATGCTTCTTATGATCTTGAAAATTTGTTTAAGCCTTATGATGAATATGTTATTTATAATAGTGTTTGCAATAATATTAAAAGTGGGTTTGGAAGAGCATCAACTTTAGGTAATAATGATCCCACTACTTTGGAGAACTATCAATCTTATGAACTTTTTCATAAAAGTGGGTTTGGAGAGGTCATGACTTTAGTTGATATTAATCCCACTATCTTGGAAGATTTGGGTTTAAGGGTTTTTGGATGCACAAGTAGTATCTCTACTTAGTGTGGAATTTTTGGCTAGCAAAGATAGGGGGCAAGCACCACATGTTAAAGGATCTATGACAATATAACTTCTATGTGAATATGAACAAACATAAATCATTACGTTGTCTTCCTTGTCCAACGTCAACAATTTTGGCATATAATATTTTGATGGGGGCTCACAATCATAAAAGATGTCCAAGATAGTGTATTTGCATGTGAATCTTCTCTTCCCTTATTAATTCTTTCATGAATGGCATCATTGACCAATGCTATGTTTGTCAATCTCCAATAAATTTTACTACTTATACTCTTCCTTATGTGATGTCATCACTTACCATAAGATTAGCATATGATCTTTTTCATTTATTTTCCATTCTTTTTATTGAACCTGAAAGTAAAGGAAGCAAAACTAAAACTAAACTTTATTATATATCTCGCACATGATTACAAGGATAGATAGATAACTAAGCAAACACTCGAAGAAAGGATCTAACTAAAATAGATAAAGGCAAAGATAGTGGTAGTGATACGATACCGGGACACCTCCGCCAAGCTTGGCACAAGCCAAGGGGAGTGTCCATACCATGAACTCAAGTCTCCTTTGGTGGTAAAGAAGAAGGTGGTGGTGATGAGGTAGTACCGGGTTTATCCTTCTCTTTCTCCAACTTACGTCGGAGGGTAAAATTATCCATCCTTAACTCATTGTTCTCCGTCTCAAGCTTTATTATCCTCTTGCATAATGCCTCCTTGCTTTCTTGCTTGAAACGAGGAGGGATTGGTTCATCTTCATCTTCCTCATCAGTGAACCATATATAGGGATAGGTGTCCTTGAAGATATTTTTATCTAAGGGCTGATAAGAAACTGGGCAATCCTCCTCGGAATCTTGAGACGACATATTTTTCAGGTCTGTCAGGAAATAGCAAGAAAGAAGAACAGAAGATTTCTCTGCGATACGGTGGTCAATAGGTTCGGGGGGTATATAAAGTTTTTTTTATCTTGGGAAACAAGCAAACGGGAGAAAAACGGAGTCCGGAAGGTACCCGAGGTGGGCACAACCCACCTGGGCACGCCTGGCAAGCCAGGCGCGCCCTGGTGTCTTGTGCCCACCAGGGTTGCCTTCCTGGTTGTTTCTTATTTTCCTATTTTTTTGTTATATTCCAAAACTGACAAAAACTATTTTTGCGTATTTTTTGGAGTCCATTTACTTACCATATCACGTACCTCCTCTTTTTTCACGATTCTGGAGTGTTCCGGAAGGTTTCTTTTATGTGTTCCTCCGGTGTCATGGTTTGAATAATATTGCTTTCAACATTAATAGGCGTACCTGAGATATAGTGTTTAATTCTTTGTCCATTGACAACCTTCGGGTTAGTACCTTCGGCATTATTTATTTTGATCGCTCCAGAACGATAAACTTCTTCGATAACATAAGGTCCTTCCCATTTGGAGAGAAGCTTTCCTAGAAAGAATCTAAAATGTGAGTTGTACAGAAGGACATATTCACCCACCTTGAACTCACGTTTTTGGATTCTTTTATCATGCCATCTTTTAACTTTTTCTTTAAATAGCTTGGCATTTTCATAGGCTTGGGTTCTCCATTCATCTAGTGAGCTAATATCAAATAACCACTTTTCACCCGTAAGTTTGAAATCATAGTTGAGTTCTTTAATTGCCCAATATGCTTTATGTTCTAACTCAAGAGGCAAATGACAAGCTTTTCCATAAACCATTTTATAGGGAGACATACCCATAGGATTTTTATATGCTGTTCTATAGGCCCAAAGTGCATCGTCCAATTTCTTAGACCAGTTCTTTCGGGACCTATTAACAGTTTTTTGTAATATTAGCTTTATTTCTCTATTGCTAAGTTCAACTTGACCACTAGACTGAGGATGATAGGGTGATGCAATTCTATGGTTAACATCATACTTAGCAAGCATTTTACGGAAAGCACCATGAATAAAGTGTGAACCACCATCAGTCATTAAATATCTAGGGACTCCAAACCTTGGGAAAATAACTTCTTTAAGCATTTTAATGGAAGTGTTGTGATCAGCACTACTAGTTGGAATAGCTTCTACCCACTTAGTAACATAATCAACAACAACTAAAATATGTGTATACCCATTAGAGGAAGGAAAAGGTCCCATATAATCAAAAGCCCAAACATCAAATGGTTCAACAGCAAGTGAATAATTCATAGGCATTTCTTGACGCTTACCGATATTACCAATTCTTTGGCATTCATCACAAGATAAAACAAACTTACGGGCATCCTTGAAGAGAGTAGGCCAATAAAAACCAGATTGCAATACCTTGTGAGCAATTCTATCTCCCGCATGATGCCCTCCATAAGCTTCAGAGTGACATTTCCGTAGGATTTGTCCCTGTTCATGCTCAGGTACACATCGTCTAATAATACCATCTACTCCTTCTTTATAAAGATGTGGGTCATCCCAAAAGTAATGTCTTAAATCATAGAAGAATTTTTTTATTTTGGTGGTATGTGAAGCTAGGTGGTATATATTTAGCAACAATATAATTAGCATAGTCAGTATACCAAGGAGTGTTATGAGAAACATTTATTGCAACTAATTGCTCAATAGGAAAACTATCATTAATAGGTTGTGGGTCATCAAGAATATTTTCTAACTTAGATAAGTTATCAGCTACAGGGTTCTCAACTCCTTTCCTATCAGTAATATGTAAATCGAATTCTTGTAGCAAGAGAACCCACCTAATGAGTCTAGGTTTAGCTTCTTTCTTGTCCATAAGATATTTAATAGCAGCATGATCAGTGTGAACAATCACTTTAGAATCAACAATATAAGATCTGCATTTATCACAAGCAAACACAACTTCTAAAAATTCTTTTTCAGTAGTAGCATAATTTCTTTGGGCACTGTCTAGAGTTTGACTAGCATAATGAATAACATTTAACTTCTTATCAACTCTTTGTCCTAAGACAGCACCAACAGCATAATCACTAGCATCACACATGATTTCAAAAGGCAAGTTCCAATCAGGTGGTTGAACAATAGGTGCAGAAATTAAGGCTTTCTTAAGTGTTTCAAAGGCTTCTACACAATCATCATCAAAAACAAATGGAACATCCTTTTGTAAAAGATTTGTATGAGGCCTAGAAATTTTAGAGAAGTCTTTAATAAATCTCCTATACAAACCAGCATTACCGAGAAAACTACGAATACCTTTAATATCTCAAGGACATGGCATTTTCTCAATTGCATCAATTTTAGCTTTATCCACCTCAATACCTCGTTTAGAAATTTAATGCCCCAAGACGATACCTTCATTAACCATAAAGTGGCACTTCTCCCAAATCAAGACAAGATTGGTTTGCTCACATCTCTGCAAAACTCAATCAAGGTTGCTTAAGCGATCATCAAAAGAAGTTCCCTAAACAAAAAAATCATACATGAAGACCTAGACAATCTTTTCACAAAAAGCAGAGAATATAGCAGTCATACATCTTTGAAAGGTAGCAGGTGCATTGCATAAACCAAAAGGCATACGTCTATAAGCATAAGTTCCGAAAGGGCAAGTAAAGGTGGTTTTCTCTTGATCAGGCTGTGAAACAGGTATTTGAGAAAAACCAGAATTTCCATCGAGAAAGCAAAAGTGTGTAGGGTAACGCAGCAGAAAACAAACATTTTCCGACCTATGCACCAGCCCAGGACCACTATGAAGACTGCATACAAGGTTTGATCTTTTTCGTTACCGACTCGTAGCGCAGCGGAAGTAGAGTCGATGACGATCGGCGGTGCAGATCCCCGCAGCTAGGATTTACAACCTCCCAACCGCGAGGATGTATACCCTCATCTGCCCCTCAGACAGCCCTCCGGGAGGCGGTCGGACAGTCCCCCGGACGGTGTCGCGGACAGCCCTTCGGGAGGTCCTTCAAAACTCGGACGGTCACTCGGACAGCCCTTCGGGAGGCACTCTCGAACTAAGACCGAAACTACGATCTCTCTACAGAGTTGCACACATACGGTGTCATCTATTCGGCAGGGCTTCGCCGTCCAGAACTAGTTCCCACCAGAACCCAGACAGCCTTTCGGCACTACGAAACTTATTTCGTGGGAGGGAGAGAAGAAAGGCAGATCATGCATGCCATGTGTGAGAGAGTTTGAGTGGGGTTTGGAGAGCACTCTCCTCCTCCTTTTATAGTGTGAGGGAGGGGTGGAGGGGCTGAAAATTTCAGCCACCAAAACATGTGGGCCCCCCCCCCCACAAAACAAGCTCCCACCAAAGGTGGGGAGTTGTCTCATGGGGCCCCCCCTTTTCCAACATGGCGCCCCCATGAGGGGCTGCCACCTCCTCCCAACACATCCCATAATATGTGGGTACTGCCCCCCACCATGGGGGGCCCCCCAACACCTTGTCCACCAACAAGGGGGCTGCCCCCAAAGGGGGCCCCCCAAAAAACAGCCCCCACGAAACGTGGGATCTTGTCCCCTCGCACTGGGACAAGATGTTTTCCCGCGTGTAATTTCCGAAAAAATTCCCGAAGGTCCCAGAACATTCCTGGCACCCCCTAAAATATTCTGGACATGCTCTGGAACATTTCCAGTATGGCGGTTTAATTTAAAACCATCTTCGCTTACACCGAAAACAATTCCGACAGCTCCGAAAACTTTTTTCGGTTTTTTCTCCGAAAAAATTCCAGAAGTTACCAGACCAATCTGGCAACCTCCAAAAGGTTCCCGGTGCTTGTCGAAACCTTTTTGGCTCAATGGTTTTATCCAAAACAACTTTTCGGTTTTACCGAAACTATTTCGGTGTTCTCTCTCCGGAACTCTTCCGTTGTCATCGAAACTTTTCCGGTGACTTTCTCTCAGACTCCCTGTCTAGTATTCAGCAGATAGATGACCCTTAAGTGTGTGACCCTATAGGTTCGGTGAAGTATAGACATGATCGGAACATCTTTCTGATCAATGATCAGCATCGGAGCCGTGGACACCCATATTGACCCCTATACCCACACGAATGAATATTCGAGTGAACCTCCAGTTGCAGTGTGCTATTCCTGTTGCTTCGCGATATGTTACAAATACCCGAGGTGAGACATGTTGGCATCCCTGTGGGTCAACAACTTGTCCACTATGCCAGTTACCTCGTTACCGGTATTGTTCTCTTTTCTCGTTCCCGTGTTCCGGCATCCCCGTGATCAAATCACAAAGTGTCTGGCCAGACGATGATGGATACCGTAACACCGAGAGGGCCCAGAGATATCTCTCCATCGTCGGAGGAGCAAATCCCAATCTCGAGCTATCAATTTACTTGACACACTTTTCCATGAACCCGTAAGCCGCCGTAATAGCCATCCATTTACGGATGACGTTTACAAAACCCCAAAGTTCAAGAAGCAAGTACGAAGAAACTCGATACTCTCATGGTCTAAGGAATTATGCAAACTTTAACTTCTCTGTATTATTAACCATTAACTTATGACGAATGTATCTCATAGCATAACATCAATCGGGTCGATTCAACACAAATGTTCTGCTAACATTGTGCCCTCAAAATTGCCGGCATAGTCATGCCCATGATCAGGAAAACAAGATCATCATGCAATACTTGAGCCAGTCATAGAGGCTTGACTAGAATACATTTTACCGTTTATTATCCGACACGTGCACATGACTTTCCCTCCTAGCCTCGTTTTATTTGCAGACTCGAGAATCATTGCAGTTATAGCATGGAACATAAACATAATTATGAACAGGGAGATAATCAATAACTTTTATTATTTCCTTTAGGGCATATCTCCTACAGACTCCCACTTGCACTAGAGTCAATAATCTAGTTAATGCTAATGCACATTATACCTGTGGCACACCGGTGTAAATATGCTTCGCTTGTGGTATAGCCTGATGTCCAATGGATCTGACGACTTCAGCTCCGTGTGTATCTTTGCATATCCTCTCGTTTTCACGCTTTCACAAAATTCATATTTTGTGTGGACTTGGCTTTGTATGTATGTGAATCACAGGTCGAACCTGGATTCCTCAGACTAAGTTATGGAGCAACTACCTGGAGTAGTGTCCCATTGACAAAAGCCATCTTGGAACCATACTAAGTTCATGAATGAACTATACGATTCAACATCTTGTTTGTCGCTTCGAAAGCGGCAACATACTTAGCCTCTGTTTTAGAATTCGCCACAGTAACTTGTTTGGAACATTTTCCAACTAACTGTGCCACCACATTGTGTGTTACACAAAATCCTCAATTTAAATCAAAAATCACATGGAGAAAAGATAAAGACTGTATCGATGTAACATTTTACAATGAACTCTTCATGATCTCCGCTTGCGAGAAAACATGTCATCAGTACTACTCTAGTACTAAATGACATCTTTCACTGTTGTCCCATGATCAGTACTTTTGATCACTTTGGTATCTATACTCGCAACAACTTTGGAGTATTGGACATATCTGGTTGTTCTACATACCATGGAATACATGATTAATCCAAACACGAAGGTGTGTGGAATCTCCATCATGTATTTTGCTCATCAGTGTTTTTGGGACACTGAGTCTTGCAAAACTCTTTCCATGTGACTTCGGCAAGAATCAATCCTTGGCATTGTAAATGCTAAAAGGTTTTAGCACCTTGTCAATATGTATTCATTGCTTAGCCCCATTAGGTAAATCTATCTCCATAGATCATCATGCCTAATATTGAGGCTATTTAGCCTAAGCACTTCATCGAAAAACTATTTTCAAATGAAGTCCTAATTCATGTCAAGAAATTTATTTGCAATTAACAATGTGTCAAGCACACAAGGTGTTTAGAAATATTATTATGCTCCCACTTACTTTCTTGAATCACAAGCATCTTTGTTACCCATTGATGAAGAAACACCCCTTTAACCATTTCATCAAAACACGAAGAATCCAACTCCACTTTGCTCTCTTATGTCCATCACTGGAACTATGAAGTTTGCATACCTACTAGCATCCTCTGGATTGACAAATTACTTTAGACTGTATCACATACAAGTCCTAGGTTTCATTTCCATCAGATGGAAATCCTTTCATCATCCATGTTTCATATCTCATGATTGAAATATGTATTAATTGCTAGTTCAACCCGAACCGACTTTAAGCATCGCTATGGTGAGATAATCTCATTGTAGTTAACTCCTTGAACTTGTTATTGTAACAAGTCGAGCTTTATGGATAAAACATTTTATCCGTCTCAGTTTTTAGTTCCATAAATATTCGTTATACTCTAAGTCTTCCGAAAGGTGTATCAAGATTTTAATCTTGAATCACTTATATGGAAACGATCTCGGATTGTATTGGCATTTAGCCAATTCCGGAGTCAGGGCCCATCAACGCTTCCTTGTGTATCGTAGGTATACTGTTTTCTAACAACAATATCTCGTTTGCGCACCTAAGAGGTTTGCACGAGACTTGCCTACGTGGTTCAGCTGCAAGTTCGACCGAAGTCCATACATTTTATTGTAGAGACTTCCGTATCAGTCGCAGTAGGAAACTCTAGAATTACTTCCAAGGTTTCTTTCCTTTGATCTGATGACGAAGATACTGATTATCTTGTCGAGTTGCACTATTCTCCCACTCACCTTTTTGAAAGAACCATTTTCTTCAAAAAGCATACCATTCTTGTGGCAAACCTATTTGCCTCGGTATAGTGAGGGAGGAATACCCAATGACTTGGGATAATCTACAAAGTAGCACTTGTCTGATTTGGAATAGGTTTGTAACCTTTTACACAAGCCCCAAATTCCAAATGTTAAGATAAGATATAACATGGTTGCGCGTACCATACCATGGCGTCATTTCAACAGACCCGATGGAGCTCTTTTCAGTGTAAAAGCCGCAGTCTCTAAAGCATCACTTTAAAAGGGATAATGGAAAATTTATGTCATCTTTGATCTTACCATGTCATAAATGGTTTGATTACATCTTGACGGACTTTCCACTTGAAGTGGTGTTCCGAGAGGTGCAAGTTATGAAACCCCTTTCACAACTCATCAGACATTCGCTAAACTTGTAACTCAAATATTCTTTTCTGCAATCGAATTGTAGAAACATAATTTTCTTGTTACAATAACTTCTACTTCATTTTTGAAAACATTTTGAATGATTTCAAAAGATCCAGACTTACGTCTCATTAAGTAAATATCCATATATCTACTTGAGTCATTTCTGAAAATAGATAAATCCATTACTAACAACATTTATTGGACTACACACATCAAATGTATGATCACCAATAAGTTTGTTGCTCGTTCCTTATGGCCTGTGAACGGTATTTCAGTCACTTCACTTTTCGGAGGAAAGTTGCAAGTGTCAGATGATTCAAAATCAAACGACTTCAAAATCCATCATAGTTGAATTTTCCATGCGGGTTTCTCCAGTGTGACCAAATGCAGTGCCACACATGTGCGGTATTCTCTTAGTCTTGCGACATTTAGCGTCAGTGTTATGGATGTATTATATTACCATCGCTATTCATAACATACATCCCATCCTGGATGGAAGCATGGCCCTTCATGTTATTCATAACACCGAACATCAAAAAGTTCTCTTATGAATAACCTTCTTGCAAGATACCTTATGCAAAGGGCTAGATTGTATGAAACTCTAAATGAATTATGAAAGTAAATACAGAGGTAATGTATTATTATCAATATTCATAACATACATCTCATTCATAATGAAAGTATGGCCCTTATGTTATTCATAACACCGAACATCAAAAGTTCTCTTATGAATAACCTTTTTGCAAGATACTTTATGCAATGGGCTAGAGTGTGAAACTCTAAAACGAATTTATGAAAGTAAATACATAGGGAATACACCGATGGAAGGTATAGTAACATTTACTAAGTTCCCTGTGTGTATCTAGACCTCATTCCTGGCTAGTCTTTCAGGCCATAGTAGTTCTTACATCGAGTTGCAACAGAATGCAATCGAGCGGGTATCTTTATGATTAACTCACAATACCCAAAAATTAGTGATTAGCATGTTTAACCATAATTCCCAAGAACTATATCTTTGACCAGCCTTCTATACATCAAAAACTTGTATGACATTCATACATGAGCTGGATATTCCAGTCTTCTTTCTTTCTACCTTTATACTTCTAACAGTTTAACTTTTAGTATTTCTCCTACTCTCAGAAGAAGCACTCAACTTAAGAGCGGCGTTAGCCCCGGACTTCCTAGGCGTGAAAGTCTTACTAACACCCTTCGGACACTTCCTTTCTCTTTAAGTTGTTGTTTATTCACCTTCATTTACATGACATGCGTTCTACTGGATCCCTCTTTTATCAGTCTAATGCATAGTAAACACTTTTACTAATAGTTTGCAAACAAACATTGCTTTGGATATCTCATATCATTTAGCTTTTGTCTGTCTCTAAAAAGGATTTTCAGATTCCATGAATATCACATAACTATCCCAAAACTTTCGAAGTTCGGGTCTCATGGAAGCAAACATATTGCACTTTGACTGAAAACGGAATTCTAGCTTTTGGATCGAAGGACGAGAGTCACATGATCCATAGCATTAGCGGGAGAATACCGAAAGCATGCGATAGGACAAAATCCTTCTCGCCACTCTTGAGGACAATCCTCACATTACGTTACCAACCGTAAAGTTTTAACCAAATATTTAACAGCTATTCAATATTAATTGGGAAGGTGGAAACGCGAGCCATTATTCTACAACTATTATGCAAAACACACTTAGATAGTGTTCAAAATTAATTGCACTAAGAATTAAAAGAATTAATTCTAAAGTGCGCTCCCACTCAAATCAATATCTCTCAAAATTTGATTATGAGTGATTCAAGACACGAATTTCAATTCAACGCCATTGATGGTGAGCATCACTGATGACGAGAACTTCAATTGTTAGGCAAACTTGCCGATCACATCTCTTATGTGACTCTTGTTCATCTTTCGATGCGTGTGTTCCGAGCTCATGACTTTCATGCCTGAACGTCAAGACAACCAAGTGATCTCGCTGCGAGGTCTCAACTCACCCGCCTCACACATCCCTAATCGTTCGTACCCATGTCAGCATGGCGCACCCCGAAAAGTTAGGTGCCGTGACTGTGCTACACTTGGGAGAACACTAACTACTTGATATTTTTGTGAGAGATCACCCTAATAAAAGCGACTACCGCGCAATCAAGAAGGGTGCATCATAAGGGATAAACATCTTAGGCAATTCATAATAGCATGATATGGTATAGCCCTTTCTGACGGAGAAGTCTTTCATTTCTTCGTCTCTGGCATTCGCGTCGGTGTTCACCTTCGCGAAGATTGCCACCACCTTGTCGATGCACCAAATAACTGCAATTCACAAGTTTTCTATCTCTATAGCTAAAAAAATAAGTGCACATGCAAGTTTGACACGCATGTCTTTTAAAGTGACAATCATATGGCTCCAGCCATCATGCCGAATCATGACACGCAGGTCATGTTAATCAATTTACATTATATAGTCATCTCATACATAATCAAATTATTATGAGCACTGCTATACCACATCATATGCACATGCAAACCCTCCTGCAAAACCAAGTTAGATGTCTCTAATCGGTTCATGCAAAAACTCGTTTTACGTGGCTTCTAAGGTTTCGAAACAAACCGAAGCTACCAACGTCCATCATCAAGTATGATAATTCAAGTCGCTAGATTAACATTTGCGGGGTGTATAAAACACGAGATAATAAAATCTCGAGCCCCATACTAAACTTCGTCATACGCATGACCCCCATGCAGATCATATCTGCATTGCCCTTTCATCTGCAGATTTCATCTTTGTTTTTAACTACGATGGAATTCAATGAACTGTTAGCACTTCGTTGATCAATCAGGATCGCGGATTGACAGAACATTGAAACTCCACCATACCGTTATCAAGATCAGAAATATGCAAATTCCAGGGAAGCAACAAGAACATCGGGTAACAGATTTCATCTCCTACCCGCACAAATAATTTTCAGTAATAGATCTCATCAACTAAATAATTATATTGTGCAACACCCATACATTTCCATGTATTCTAGATCGCAACCTGCATCTACGCATAGCACGGCTCATGATGCCACGGTAGGGTAACACAGCAGAAAACAAAAAAATTCCGACCTACGCACCAGCCCAGGACCACTATGAAGACTGCATACAAGGTTTGATCTTTTTCGTTACTGACTCGTAGCGCAGCGGAAGTAGAGTCGATGACGATCGGCGGTGCAGATCCCCGCAGCTACGATTTACAACCTCCCAACCACGAGGATGTATACCCTCACCTGCCCCTGGGACAGCCCTCCGGAGGCGGTCGGACAGTCCCCCGGACGGTGTCGCGGACAACCCTTCGAGAGGACCTTTGAAACTCGGACGGTCACTCGGACAGTACTTTGGGAGGCACTCTCGAACTAAGACCGAAACTACGATCTCTCTATAGAGTTGCACACATACGGTGTCATCTATCCAGCAGGGCTTCGCCGTCCAGAACTAGTTCCCACCGGAACCCAGACAGCCTTTCGGCACTACGAAATTTATTTCGTGGGAGGGAGAGAAGAAAGGCAGATCATGCATGCCATGTGTGAGAGAGTTGGAGTGGGGTTTGGAGAGCACTCTCCTCCTCCTTTTATAGTGTGAGGGAGGGTGGAGGGGCTGAAAATTTCAGCCACCAAAACATGTGCCCCCCCCCCACAAAACAAGCTCCCACCAAAGGTGGGGAGTTGTCTAATGCCCCCCCCCCCTTTTCCACCATGGCGCCCCCATGAGGGGCTGCCACCTCCTCCCAACACATCCCATAATATGTGGGGGCTGCCCCCCACCATGGGGGGCAACCCCAACACCTTGTCCACCAACAAGGGGGCTGCCCCCAAAGCCCCCCCCCCCAAAAACAGCCCCCACGAAACGTGGGATCTTGTCCCCTCGCACTGGGACAAGATGTTTTCCCGCGTGTAATTTCCAAAAAAATCCCGAAGGTCCCAGAACATTCCTGGCACCCCCTAAAATATTCTTGACATGCTCCGGAACATTTCCAGTATGGTGGTTTAATTTAAAACCATCTTCGCTTACACCGAAAACAATTCCGACAGCTCCGAAAACTTTTTTCGGTTTTTTCTCCCGAAAAATTCCAGAAGTTACCAGACCAATCTGGCAACCTCCAAAAGGTTCCCGGTGCTTGTCGAAACCTTTTTGGCTCAATGGTTTTATCCGAAACAACTTTTCGGTTTTACCAAAACTATTTCGGTGTTCTCTCTCCGGAACTCTTTGTAAGGTAGCAGGTGCATTGCATAAACCAAAAGGCATACGTCTATAAGCATAAGTTTTGAAAGGGCAAGTAAAGGTGGTTTTCTCTTGATCAGGTTGTGAAACAGGTATTTGAGAAAAACCAGAATATCCATCTAGAAAGCAAAAGTGTGTGTGCTTAGATAGTCTTTCTAACATTTGATCAATGAAAGGCAAAGGGTAATGATCTTTTCTAGTTGCTTGATTTAACTTTCTAAAATCAATTACCATTCTATAGCCAGTAACAATTCTTTGTGGAATGAGTTCATTCTTATCATTAGGAACAACAGTAATACCTCCCTTCTTAGGGACAAATGAACAGGACTTACCCATCTACTATCAGCTATGGGATAAATTATACCTGCTTCCAGAAGTTTTAATATTTCAGTTCTTACCACTTCTTTCATCTTAGGATTTAAACGTCGTTGATGATCAACAACGGGTTTAGCATCAGGTTCCATATTGATCTTGTGCTGACAGAGAGTGGGGCTAATGCCCTTAAGATCATCAAGAGTATATCCAATAGCAGCTCTGTGCTTCTTCAGAATTTTCAATAATCTTTCTTCTTCATGTTCTGACAGGCAATTGTTTTAATTTGAACACGGGATCACCTTTAGGTGGAGGTGGACCTCCTAGAGTTTCAATAGGCAAATTGTGTTTAAGCAGAGGTCATTGTTCAAAGAAGATTTTATCTATTTCATTTCTTTCATGCATATGCATATCATTTTCATGGTCTAGCAAATATTGTTCTAGTGGATCAGTAGGAGGCACAGCAATAGAAGCAAGACCAATTATTTCATCTTTACTAGGTAATTCTTTCTTACGATGTTTTCTACTAAACTTAGAAAAATTAAACTCAAGAGACTCATCACCAAAACTAACACCGACGGTTTGTTTCTCACAATATATTTTAGCATTAACGGTGTTCAAGAAAGGTCTACCAAAGATAATGGGACAAAAGTCATCTTGTGGGGAACCAAGAACTAGAAAATCAGTAGGGTATTTTATTTTCCCACACAAGACTTCAACATCTCTAACAATCCCAAGTGGTGTGATGGTGTCTCTATTAGCAAGCTTAATAGTAACATCTATGTCTTCTATTTCAGCGGGTGCTATGTCATTCATAATTTCTTGATGTAAGGTAAAAGGAATAGCACTCACGCTAGCACCTAAATCATATAAACCATGATAACAGTGATCTCCTATTTTGACTGAGACAACAGGCATGCCAACAATAGGTCTATGTTTATCTTTTTCATCTGGTTTAGCAATTCTAGCAGCTTCATCACAGAAGTAAATAACATGCCCATCAATATTTTCTACCAGAAGATCTTTAACCATAGCAACACTAGGTTCTACTTTGATTTCTTCAGCAGGTTTATGTGCTCTAATATTGCTTTTATTGACCACGGTTGAAACATTAGCATGTTCCTTTATCCTAACAGGAAAAGGTGGTTTTTCAATATAAGCAGTAGGTACAACTAGATCAACATTATAAATAATAGTTTCATATTTTGCTATTACCAGTTCTTTAATTCCTTCTTTGATAGGTGGGTCATATTTAAACCACTTCTCCTTACGGAGATCAACATGAGTAGCAAATGATTCACAGAAAGAGGCTACTATCTCAGAGTCAAGTCCATATTTAGTGCTAAATTTCTGAAAAGCATCGGTATTCATAAAAGATTTAACACAATCAAACTCAAGCTTAATACCTGACTCTTTACCTTCGTCGAGTACCCAATCTTCAGAGTTGCGTTTAATTCTTCTAAAAGATCCAACCTGAATTCAATAGTCTTCTTCATAAAAGAACCAGTACAAGAAGTATCGAGCATGGATTGATCATCACGAGAAAGCCGAGCATAAAATTTTTGAATGATAATTTCTCTCGAGAGCTCATGATTGGGGCATGAATATAACATTGACTTAAGCCTCCCCCAAGCTAGAGCGATACTTTCCCCTTTACGAGGCCAAAAATTATATATATAATTCCGATCACGATGAACTAGATGCATAGGATAAATTTTTTGGTGAAATTCCAATTTCAATCGATTCCAATTCCAAGATCCAATATCATCGCATAGCCTATACCATGTCAATGCTTTTCCCTTCAAAGATAAAGGTAAAACCTTCTTCTTAGCTTCATCTCCGGGTAAACCTGCAAGCTTAAATAATCCACAAATTTCATCCACATATATTAAGTGCATATCAGGATGTTCGGTTCCATCTCCTGCATAAGGATAGCTAGCAGTTGTTCTATCATACCCGAAGGAATTTCATAGCCAATATTTTCAATAGGTGCAGTAGGTTGAGGGGCAACTAATTGTGGTTCCGGTCGAGGTGAAGATACCCCGAACAAACCCCTCAAAGGATTGTTCTCCATAGTAACAAGTGACAATAAATTTCAGCACGTAGTAATAATTTTTCCTTACCGATTTCCACTTACCAAGAGCGCTTCACTCCCCGGCAATGGCGCCAGAAAAGAGCCTTGATGACCCACAAGTATAGGGGATCAATCGTAGTCCTTTCGATAAGTAAGAGTGTCGAACCCAACGAGGAGCAGAAGGAAATGACAAGTGGTTTTCAGCAAGGTAATCTCTGCAAGCACTGAAATTGTCGGTAACGAGTAGTTTGATAGCAAGGTAATTTGTAATGAGCAAGTAACGGTAACGGTAAATAAAGTGCAGCAAGGTAGCCCAACAAAGCGTTCTTGAGGGTACACGGGAATTTCATCTAGTCACTTTCATCATGTTGGTTTGATTCATGTTCGCTACTTTGATAATTTGATATGTGGGTGGACCGGTGCTTAGGTGCTATTCTTACTTGAACAAACCTCCTACTTATGATTAACCCCCTCGCAAGCATCCACAACTACGAGAAAAGTATTAAGATAAAATCTAACCATAGCATTAAACTTTTGGATCCAAATTGGTCCCTTACGGAATATCGCATAAACTAGGGTTTAAGCTTCATCACTCTAGCAACCCATCATCTAATAACTACTCCACAAAGCATTCCCTTAGGCCCAAATATGGTGAAGTGTCATGTAGTCGACGTTCACATGACACCACTAAGGGAATCACAACATACATATCATCAAAATATCGAACACATATCAAGTTCACATGATTACTTGCAACAAGATTTCTCCCGTGACGTCAAGAACAAAAGTAACTACTCACAAATGATAATCATGCTCAAGATCAGAGGGGTATTAAATAGCATAATGGATCTGAACATATAATCTTCCACCAAATAAACCATATAGTAATCAACTACAAGATGTAATCAACACTACTAGTCACCCACAAGTACCAATCTAAGGTTCCGGTACAAAGATTGAACACAAGAGATGAACTAGGGTTTGAGAGGAGATGGTGCTGTTGAAGATGTTGATGAAGATTGCCCTCCCAAAGATGGGAGAGTTGTTGGTGATGATGATGACGATGATTTCCCCCTCCGGGAGGGAAGTTCCCCTGGCGGAATCGCTTCGCCGGAGGGCAAAAGTGCTCCTGCCCAAGTTCCGCCTCGAGACGGCGGCGCTTCGTCCCGAAAGTCCTCTTCTGATTTTTTCTAGGTCAAAATGACTTATATACCAAAAGATGGGCACCGGAGGTGGGCCAAGGAGGGCACAACCCACCAGGGCGCGCCTGGGGGTCCTGGCGTGCCCAGGTGGGTTGTGCCGACTAGGTGGGCCCCCTCTAGTTGTTATTTGCTCCAGTAATTATCAAATATTCCATAAAAAATCTTCATGAAGTTTCAGCTCATTTGGAGATGTGCAGAATAGGTAAATCTGACGTAGCTTTTTCAGGTCTAGAATTCCAGCTGCCGGCATTCTCCCTCTTTGTGTGAACCTTGCATATTATGAGAGAAAAGGCATTAGAATTACTCCATAAAGCATTATTATGCATAAAAACATTATAAATAACAGTAGGAAAACATGATGCAAAATGGACGTATCAGTGTGGGACCCTGGGTGAGCTTTAGATGTCAGGTCCTTGACCCTACCAGTAGTAGGTGACCCCATCATTAGCCCCCGAATAGGTTGAGTTTTCACAGGACGAGTCAGTTGAACCTTTGGTTTTTCCCGAGTGCTTCGGGGGCACTCGGAGTCCGCTACCAAGTGGTTACCCACTATGCCCCGAGTGAACCCACAGCGGATTCCGGACTAAAGGTTTAACGGAAAGTGTTGATCGTTGGGCAAAATTCGGTGGCATTCGTATGTCTCTCGGGAGAGATAGACTTGAGGTCCGAGTGAGGACATGCCATGAAACTCGAGTGACGACACCGGCGCGTGGTCAGACTCTCCAGGGAGATGCCTCTCCTTATCCCAGGGGAACGCCAGGCCATCGACGAGTCTGGATTTATGAGGCTCGCACCTTGGAGCCTAGTGAAAGGTATAGGGTAACGCAGCAGAAAACAAAAATTTTCCGACCTACGCACCAGCCCAGGATCACTATGGAGACTGCATACAAGGTTTGATCATTTTCGTTACCGACTCGTAGCGCAGCGGAAGTAGAGTCGATGACGAACGGCGGTGCAGATCCCCGCAGCTAGGATTTTACAACCTCCCAACCGCGAGGATGTATACCCTCATCCGCCCCACGGACAGCCCTCCGAGAGGCGGTCAGATAGTCCCCCGGACGGTGTCGCGGACAGCCCTTCGGGAGGACCTCCGAAACTCGGACTGTCACTCGGACAGCCCTTCGGGAGGACCTCCAAAACTCGGACGGTCACACGGACAGCCATTCGGGAGGCACCCTCGAACTAAGACCGAAACTACGATCTCTCTACAGAGTTGCACACATACGGTGTCATCTATCCGGCAGGGCTTCGCCATCCAGAACTAGTTCCTGCCGGAACCCAGACAGCCTTTCGGCTCTACGAAACTATTTCGCTGGGAGGGAGAGAAGAAGCCAGATCATTGCAATGGCACTTGTATGTGAGAAAAGGATGAGTGTGGAGGCAGCCCCTCCACCTCTATTTATAGGAAAAGCAAGGGGTAGGATGGGCACTTCCAAAAAACCCAAAATACCCATGAAAGCAAACTTTCACAAGGGCGTAAAGGAGAACTAGTGGAGCAAGTGGGGCTCCACCATGGAGCCCACAATGTGGCCGGCCACCATCTCTTGGGGGGCCCCCAAGGGGGTTTCTTAGCCCCCAAGCCTTCTAGAAACCTTTTGGGAAAATATCCCAAAAGGCACTTTTCCAAAAAATATCCAAAAATCACTTTCACTATTCATGACGACGTTTTTCAGCATCTGATCGAACTGAAAATATTCATGTGGGCTTAGAACAATTCCAGTACCCACCAAAATAATTTTCAACGCGAGCCGGAACAATTCCGGTTTAGTGATTTCATCTGCGAAAAGCATCTGAAGCGGTTTCGGCAGCTCCGGAACATTTCCGGTTTTCATTCCAGAAAATTCCAACAACTTTCCAGAAAGATTCTGGCACCCTCCAAGAATTATCAGGCATGTGCCAAGACCAATTTGACTTTATGGTATCCCCTGAAACAACTTTTCCAGTTTCACCGAAACTCATCTGGTGACCTCTCTCTGCGGAACTTTTCCGCTGTCCGAAACTTTTCCGGTGTCCGAAACTTTTTTGGTGTTTTTCTCTCAGACTCCCTGTCTAGTATTCAACAGATAGATGACCCTTAAGCGTGTGACCCTATAGGTTCGGTGAAGCATAGACATGACCCGGAACCCCTTCCGATCAATGATCAACATCGGAGCCGCGGACACCCATATTGACCCCTATACCCACACGAATGAATATTCGAGCGAACCTCCAGTTGCCGTGTGCTATTCCTGTTGCTTCGCGATATGTTACAAATACCCATGGTGAGACATGTTGGCATCCCCGTGGATCAACACCTTGTCCACTATGCCAGTTACCTCATTGCCGGTATTGTTCTCTTTTCTTGTTCCCGTGTTCCGGCATCCCTGTGATCAAATCATGCTGTGTCTGGCCAGACGATGATGGATACCGTAACACCAAGAGGGCCCAGAGATATCTCTCCATCGTCGGAGGAGCAAATCCCAATCTTGAGCTATCAAGTTACTTGACATACTTTTCCATGAACCCGTAAGCCGCCGTAATAGCCACCCATTTACGGATGACGTTTAACAAACCCCAAAGTTCATGAAGCAAGCATGAAGAAACTCGATACTCTCATGGTCTAAGGAATCATGCAAACATTAACCATCTCTGTGTTATTAACCATTAACTTATGACGAATGTATCTCATAGCATAACATCAATCGGGTCGATTCAACACAAGTGTTCTACCAACAATTGTGCCCTCAAAATTGCCGGCATAGCCATGCCCATGATCAGGAAAACAGGATCATCATGCAATACTTGAGCCAGTCATAGAGGCTTGACTAGGAATACATTTTACCGTTTATTATCCCACACGTGCACATGAGTTTCCCTCCAAGCCTCGTTTTATTTGTAGACTCGAGAATCATTGCAGTTATAGCATGGAACATAAACTTAATTATGAACAGGGAGATAATCAATAACATTTATTATTGCCTCTAGGGCATATCTCCTACAGACTCCCACTTGCACTAGAGTCAATAATCTAGTCAATGCTAATGCACTTTACACCTATGGCATACTGGTGTAAAATATGCTTCGCTTGTGGTATAGCCTGATGTCCAACGGATCTGACAACTTCAGCTCCGTGTGTAACTTTGCATATCCACGCGTTTTCATGCTTTCACAAAATTCATATTTTGTGTGGACTTGGCTTTGCATATGTGTCAATCATTGGTCGAAACCTGATTCCTCAGACTGAGCTATGTAGCAACTATCTGCAATAGTGTCCCATAGACCAAAGCCATCTTGGAATCATACTAAGTTCATAAATGAACTATATGATTCAACAACTTCTTTGTCGCTTCTTAAGCGTCAACATACTTAGCCTTTGTTATAGAATTCGCCACAGTATCTTGTTTGGAACAATTTCCAACTACCGTGCCACCATGTTGTGTTTTACACAAAACCCTTAACTTAAATCGAAAATCGCATGGAGCTTTGATGAAGACTGTATCGATGTAATTACTTACAACGAGCACTTCATAATCTCTGCTTGCGAGAAAACATGTCATCAGTACTACTCTAGTACTCGGTGACATCTTTCATTGTTGTCCTATGATCAGTACTTTGATCACTTTGGTATCTATACTCGCAACAACTTTTGGAGTATCGGACATATCTGGTTGTTTTACATACCATGGAATACATGATTAATCCAAACACAAGAGTGTGTGGAATCTCCATCATGTATTTTACTCATCAGTGTTTTGGGACACCGAGTCTTGCAAAAACTCTTTCCATGTGACTTCGGCAAGAATCACTCCTTGGCGTTTTAAATGCCAAAAAGTTTTAGCATCTTGTCAATATGTATTCATTGCTTAGCCCCATTAGGTAAATCTATCTCCATAGATCATCATGCCTAATATTGAGGCTATTTAGCCTAAGCACTTCATTGAAAAACTATTTTCAAATGAAGTCCTAATTCGTGTCAAGAAATTTATTTCCAATTAACAATGTGTCAAGTACACACGGTTTTTAGAAATATCATTATGCTCCCACTTACTTTCTTGAATCACAAGCATATTCGATACCCATTTGATGAAGTCAAACCCCTTTGACCATTCCATCAAAAACGAAGATTCCAACTCCACTTTGCTCTCTTCTGTCCATCGCTGGAACTCTGAAGTTTGCATACTTACTAGCATCCTCTGGATCGACAAATTACTTTGGACTGTATCACATACAAGTCCTAGGTTTCATTCCCATCAGATGGAAATCCTTTTGTCATCCATGTTTCATATCTCATGATTGAAATATGTATTAATTGCTAGTTCAACCCGAACCGACTTCAAGCATCGCTACGGTGAGACAATCTCATCGTAGTCAACTCTTTGAACTTATTTTTCCAACAAGTCGAGCTTTATGGATAAAACATTTTTATCCGTATTAGTTTTTAGTTCCATAAATATTCGTTAGACTCTAAGCCTTCCGAAAGGTGTATCAAGATTTTAATCTTGAAACATTGATATGGAAACTATCTCAGATTGTATTGGCATTCAGCCAATTCCGGAGTCAGGGCCCATCATCGCTACCTTATGTATCGTAGGTATACTGTTGTCCAACAACAATATCTCGTTTCCGCACCTGAGAGGTTTGCACGAGCCTTGCCTACGTGGTTCAGCTGCAAGTTCGACTGAAGTCCATACATTTTATTGTAGAGACTTCCGTATCAGTCGCAGTAGGAAACTCCGGAATCACTTCCAAGGTTTCTTTCCTTTGATCTGATGACGAAGATACCGGTTATCTCGTCGAGTTGCACTGTCCTCCCACTCGCCTTTTGTAAGAACTATTCTTTTTAAAAGCATACCGTTTTGCGGCAAAATCCTTTGCCTCGGTATAGTGGTGGGGAATACCCAATGACTTGGGATAACCTTACAAAGTAGCACTTGTCTGATTTGGAATAGGTTTGTAACCTTTTACACAAGCCCCATATTCCAAATGTTAAGAAAAGATATAACATGGTTGGGCGTACCATACCATGGCATCATTTCAACAGACCTGATGGATCTCTTTTCAGTGTAAAAGCCGCAATCTCTATAGCATCACTTTAAAAGGGATAATGGCAATTTTATTTATGTCATCTTTGATCTTACCATGTCATAAATGGTTCGATTACATCTTCACGGACTTTCCACTTGCACCGGTGTTCCAGGAGGTGCAAGTTATGAAACCCCTTTCATAACTCATCAGACATTCGCTAAAGTTGTAACTCAAATATTCCTTTCTGCAATCGAATTGTACAAACATAATTTTCTTGTTACAATAACTTCTACTTCATTTTTGAAAACCTTATGAATGAATTCAAAAGATCCAGACTTATGTCTCAACAAGTAAATATTCATATATCTACTTGAGTCATTTCTGAAGATAGATAAATCCACTACTAACAACATTTATCGGACTACACACATCAAATGTATGATCACCAATAAGTTTGCAGCTCGTTCCTTATGGCCTGTGAACGGTATTTCAGTCACTTCACTTTTCGGAGGAAAGTTGCAAGTGTCAGATGATTCAAAATCAAACGACTTCAAAATCCATCATAATGGAATTTTCCTTGCGGGTTTCTCCAATGTGACCAAATGCAGTGCCACACATATGTGGTATTCTTTTAGTCTTGCGACATTTAGCGTCAGTGTTATGGATGCATCATATTACCATCAATATTCATAACATACATCCCATCCTTGATGGAAGCATGGCCCTTCATGTTATTCATAACACCGAACATCAAAAGTTCTCTTATGAATAACCTTCTTGCAAGATACCTTATGTAAAGGGCTAGAGTGTATGAAACTCTAAATGAATTATGAAAGTAAATACAGAGGTAATGTATTAATATCAATATTCATAACATACATCTCATTCATAATGAAAGTATGGCCCCTATGTTTTTCATAACATCGAACATCAAAAGTTCTCTTATGAATAACCTTCTTGCAAGATACTTTATGCAATGGGCTAGAGTGTAAAACTCTAAAATGAATTATGAAAGTAAATACATAGGGAATACACTAATGGAAGGTACAGTAACATTTACTATGTTCCTTGTGTGTATCTAAACCTCATTCCTGGCTAGTCTTTTAGGCCGTAGTAGTTCTTACACCGAGTTGCAACAGAATGCAATCGAGCGGGTATCTTTGTGATTAACTCACAATACCCAAGAATTAGTGATTAACATGTTTAACCATAATTCCCAAGAACTATATCTTTAACCAGCCTTCTATACATCAAAAACCTGTATGACATTCATACATGAGCTGGATATTCCAGTCTTCTATCCTTTTGCCTTTATACTTCTAACAGTTTCACTTTCAGTATTTCTCCTACTCTCAGAAGAAGCACCCAACTTAAGAGTGGCGTTAGCCCCGGACTTCTTAGGCGTGAAAGTTTCACTAACACCCTTCGGACACTTCCTTTCTCTTTAAGTTGTCGTTTTATTCACCATCATCATATGACAGGCGTTCTTCTGGATCCCCTCTTATCAGTCAAATGCCTAGTAAAATTTTTACTAATAGTTTGCAAACAAACATGGCTTTAGATATCTCATATCTTTCAGCCTTTGTTTGTTTCTGAAAATTAATTTTCAGTTCCATGAATATCACATAATTATCCCAAAACTTTCGAAGTTCGGGTCTCATGGAAGCAAACATATTTCACTTGACCGTAACGGAATTTTAGCTTTTGGATCGAAGGACGAGAGTCATATCATCCATAGCATTAGCGGGAGAATACCGAATGTATGCGATAGGACAAAGTCCTTCTCGGCACTCTTGAGGACAATCCTCATATTACGTTACCAACCGTAAAGTTTTAACCAGATATTTAACAGCTATTCAATTTTAATATGGAAGGGGGAAACGCGAGCCATTATTCTACAACTATTTTGCAAATCACACTTAGACAGTGTTCAAGATTAATTGCACTGAGAATTAAACAAGTTAATTCTATAGTGCGCTCCCACTCAAATCAATATCTCTCATAATTGATTGTGAGTGATGCAAGACCCAACTTTCAATTCAGCGTCAAGGATGCAACCATCTCAAGTGACGAGAATTTCAATTGGTAGGCCAACTTGCCAATCACATCTCTATGTGACTCTTGTTCATCTTTCGATGCGTGTGTTCCGAGCTCATGACTTTCATGCCTGAACGTCAAGACAACCGAGTGATCTCGCTGCGAGGTCTCAACTCACCCGCCTCACACTTCTCTAATCGTTCGTACCCATGCAACCATGTGATACCCCGAAGAGATAGGTGTCGTGACGGTGCTACGCTTGGGAGAACACTAACTACTTGATATTTAAGTGAGAGATCACCTTAATAAAAAGCGACTACCGCGCAATCAAAAGGGTGCAACATAAGGGATAAACATCGCAGGCAATTCATAATTAGCATGATATGGTATAGCCCCTTCTGACGGAGAAGTCAAGTATTCTTCGTCTTCGGCATTCGTGTCGGTGTTCACCTTTGCGAAGATTGCCACCACCTTGTCGATGCACCAGATAATATTGCTATCTCTATAGCTAATAAAATAAGTGCATTACATAAGGTTGACATGCAGGTCATTAAAGTGCAATCATATGGCTCCAGCCATCATGCCGAATCATGACACGCAGGTCATGTTAATTACATCATATAGTCATCTCATACATAATCAAATTTAATATGAGCATTGCTATACCACATCACATGCATAACCATCCTGCAAAACCAAGTTAGACACCTCTAATCGGTTTATGCAAAAAATTATTTTACGTGGCTTCTAAGGTTTTGACTCAAACCGCAGCTACCAACGTTTATCATCAAGTATGATACTTCAAGTTGCTAGATTAACTTTCCAGGGTGTATGAAACACGAGACAATAAAATCTCGAGCCCCATACTAAACTTCGTCATACGCGTGACCCCCGTGCAGATCATATCTGCATTGCCCTTCGTCTGCGAAACATCCATCTTTCTTTAACTATGGTGGAACCCTAGCACTTCGTTGATCTGTCAATCAGCATACTCAGGAGCAGCATGAAAGGATCGCGGATTGCTAGAACTTTGTGAGATTCCACCATGCCGTCAAGATCAGGACTACGCAAATTCACGGGAAGCAACAGGAACATCGGGTAACAGATTTCATCTGCTACCCGCACAAATAATTTTCAGCAATAGATCTCATCTACTACAAAATTATACTATGCAATACCCATACATCTCATGTATTCTAGATCATAACCTGCATCTACGCATAGCACGGCTCTTGATGCCACTATAGGGTAACGCAGCAGAAAACAAAAAATTTCCGACCTACGCACCAGCCCAGGACCACTATGGAGACTGCATACAAGGTTTGATCATTTTCGTTACCGACTCGTAGCGCAGCGGAAGTAGAGTCGATGACGAACGGCGGTGCAGATCCCCACAGCTAGGATTTTACAACCTCCCAACCGCGAGGATGTATACCCTCATCCGCCCCACGGACAGCCCTCCGGGAGGTGGTCAGACAGTCCCCCGGACGGTGTCGCGGACAGCCCTTCGGGAGGACCTCCGAAACTCGGACTGTCACTCGGACAGCCCTTCGGGAGGACCTCCAAAACTCGGACGGTCACATGGACAGCCCTTCGGGAGGCACCCTCGAACTAAGACTGAAACTACGATCTCTCTACAGAGTTGCACACATACGGTGTCATCTATCCGGCAGGGCTTCGCCGTCCAGAACTAGTTCCTGCCGGAACCCAGACAGCCTTTCGGCTCTACGGAACTATTTCGCTGGGAGGGAGAGAAGAATCCAGATCATTGCAATGGCACTTGTATGTGAGAAAATGATGAGTGTGGAGGCAGCCCCTCCACCTCTATTTATAGGAAAAGCAAGGGGTAGGATGGGCACTTCCAAAAAACCCAAAATACCCATGAAAGCAAACTTTCACAAGGGCATAAAGGAGAACTAGTGGAGCAAGTGGGGCTCCACCATGGAGCCCACAATGTGGCCGGCCACCATCTCTTGGGGGGGCCCCCAAGGGGGTTTCTTAGCCCCCAAGCCTTCTAGAAACCATTTGGGAAAATATCCCAAAAGGCACTTTTCCAAAAATATCCAAAAATCACTTTCACTATTCATGACGACATTTTTCAGCGTCTGATCGAACTGAAAATATTCATGTGGGCTTAGAACAATTCCAGTACCCACCAAAATAATTTTCAATGCGAGCCGGAACAATTCCGGTTTAGTGATTTCATCTGCGAAAAGCATCTGAAGCGGTTTCGGCAGCTCCGGAACATTTCCGGTTTTCATTCCAGAAAATTCCAAAAAGTTTCCAGAACGATTCTGGTACCCTCCAAGAATTATCAGGCATGTGCCAAGACCAATTTGACTTTATGGTATCCCCTGAAACAACTTTTCCAGTTTCACCGAAACTCATCCGGTGACCTCTCTCTGCGGAACTTTTCCGCTGTCCGAAACTTTTTCGGTGTTTTTCGCTCAGACTCCCTGTCTAGTATTCAACAGATAGATGACCCTTAAGCGTGTGACCCTATAGGTTCGGTGAAGCATAGACATGACCCGGAACCCCTTCCGATCAATGATCAACATCGGAGCCGTGGACACCCATATTGACCCCTATACCCACACGAATGAATATTCGAGCGAACCTCCAGTTGCCGTGTGCTATTCCTGTTGCTTCGCGATATGTTACAAATACCCGAGGTGAGACATGTTGGCATCCCCGTGGATCAACACCTTGTCCACTATGCCAGTTACCTCGTTGCCGGTATTGTTCTCTTTTCTCGTTCCCGTGTTCCGGCATCCCTGTGATCAAATCACCCTGTGTTTGGCCAGACGATGATGGATACCGTAACACCGAGAGGGCCCAGAGATATCTCTCCATCGTCGGAGGAGCAAATCCCAATCTTGAGCTATCAAGTTACTTGACATACTTTTCCATGAACCCGTAAGCCGCCGTAATAGCCACCCATTTACGGATGACGTTTAACAAACCCCAAAGTTCATGAAGCAAGCATGAAGAAACTCGATACTCTCATGGTCTAAGAAATCATGCAAACATTAACCATCTCTGTGTTATTAACCATTAACTTATGACGAATGTATCTCATAGCATAACATCAATCGGGTCGATTCAACACAAGTGTTCTACCAACAATTGTGCCCTCAAAATTGCCGGCATAGCCATGCCCATGATCAGGAAAACAGGATCATCATGCAATACTTGAGCCAGTCATAGAGGCTTGACTAGGAATACATTTTACCGTTTATTATCCCACACGTGCACATGAGTTTCCCTCCAAGCCTCGTTTTATTTGTAGACTCGAGAATCATTGCAGTTATAGCATGGAACATAAACTTAATTATGAACAGGGAGATAATCAATAACATTTATTATTGCCTCTAGGGCATATCTCCTACAAAAGGGCCAAGTTAACCCGCGGAGGGGCATCAAGCTCATCCCATTGCGATCCTGAAGACAACTTCAGTCGGTCATTTTACGTATTCGAGTGCACGGGGACCCTCGGAGGGTGGTCGGTCGGACCAACGGGTCTCCTTTAGTAAAGGAGAAGCGAGCAATCAATGGGATCGATTTGCTACGAAAATCTTGGGATTTGAAATCGTGTGTGCACGCGTGAAAGCGGTTACGACGCGGCTAGTGGGGAAAGTGGGGCACGACGCCTTGATTTTCGCCCCGAAAATCCGCAACGTGACGCGTTTTACCTGCGCGCGCAACCGCCGCTGGCGTCGCTTGATCCAGAGATCTGCGGCTGAGATTCCGCGATGCGATTTTCACCCGTGATATAAAAAGCTTGATGGGTAGGGTAATCTTCAGATCCCCTTTTCTCTCTCCCTCCACTCTGTCTGTCCCGCCGCTCTCTCCACCACCCTTTGCACTCGTTCCTTTCGAGAGGATGGGCAAGGACACGACGGCGAAGCTGGAGCGGGCGAAGAAAACCGGGAAGGGCTCGTCAACGAGCGCCGGCCCGTCGGCGGCGGCGGGTCGAGTCTCGGGGGACTGGATTCCCTCCCGTGTCACGCGGAAGCGATTGTTGGAGCTGGAGCCCGCGCCGGAGGCCGACAAGCGGGTCCTCCTCGTCACTCACGTTGAGAGAGGTTTTTCTATGCCGCCTCACCCCTTCTTCCGTGCCTTCCTCAATTTCTTCGGCGCACAACTCCACCACCTCTCGCCGAATGCGGTCGTGTATTTTTCTGCTCTCATTTCGCTTTGTCAGAATTTCCTGGTCGTGGTCGTTACAGGCCGGCCAATTTTCACGCACAGTTAATGGGAAAAGAGAAGGAAAATGGGAGCAGGATTGATCGCCGCGAAGATAACCAGCGCTACTAGCCAACATGCGAGCATACAATTTGTGATATGCATAAGGATGTGATCTACTTGAAGCGAGTGCAGTCGGGTTTCTCCAGGTATTTTTTTCATTTTCTGCTACTTCTTTTCTTTGTTTTTCTCCGTTTTTCATTTTTGTTGCATTTCTTTATTTCTTTGGTTTTTTGTTTCTTCTCCGGTTTTCTTTTTTTGGGGGTTCCTTTGTTTCTTTTGATTTTCATTCTACATTTTTTGTATATGTCAAAAACATTTTTCTAATACACGTTTAACATTTTTTTTAAACACGATCAACATTTTTCCTATACACACTTTTAAACTTTTGCAAATGCTCGATTAACATTTTTCAAATACAAGATCAACATTAAATTTCTCAAATGCTTGATTAACATTTTCTAAATGCAATATTAACATTTTTTGGAACATATGATCAACATTTTTTCTACACACATTCAACATTTATCAAATGCTTGATTAACATTTTTCAATACTTGTTCAACATTTTTATAAAATGCTTGATTAATATTATATATAATAAAAAATGCATCATTTCTTTATACAGGTTCAACATTTTTGTATACACATTGAACATTTCTTAAATGCTTGATCAACATTTTACGAATACCTGTTCAACATTTATTCAAATACTTTATTAACATTTTTATGTACAAGATCAAGAAATTTCATCATTTATTTAACACATGGTCAACATTTTTTCTATACACATTTAACATTTTTCATATGTTTTGTCTAACATTTTTCTAAGTACGTGTTCAACATTTTTTCAAAAGCTTTGATTAATATTTTTATATACATGACCAAAAGAATTCATCGTTTTTCAAATATATGATCAACATTTTCTGTATACACATTCAACATTTCTCAAATGCATGATCAACATGTTTTAAAAATATTATGTAAAGTCTATTTTTGTAATATATATGTTTAGATTATTTAAAAGTGTAAACAAACTTAAAAATGGAATTAAAAAACGAAATAAAAACATGAAAAAAGAAGAAAAGAAAAAGAGGCAGTGTAGTACCCGTGAACCTGGGCCGGCCCATATGCTCATGCGCTTCAGCGAGTCAGGAGCTTCGACTCGCTGAGCGCGAGCCATAGGCGCTCCCTCGATCCCCTAACATCGTAGCGAGGCGCTAGCTTGGCTAGCTGCTGCGACACATTAGCGTTTGTGCTAAACTTGAAGCACAACGCTAAAAGAACAAACTACATCGGTCAAAACTAAAACATTCGCAAAAAAAATCCCAAAAACTAAAGTACAAGTGAGGGATCGAACAGAGGACCTCCTACTACTGAACCAGGTCACTAGCGACGTTAATTGCCAGGAATCTATGTCTAAAACAACGAACGTTGCAACAAAATGTGAACATTTTAGGCGATTCTCAAGCATTTTTCCAAAAGAAGGAAAATAATTGAAAACAATATCATTTTCTGAGATTACGAACAGTTTCTAAAAAAAACACAAACATTTTCTACAAAACAGGAACAAAAGTTGAAATGACAAAAAAGTTTGAAATTACGAACAATTTTTTCAAAGCATGAACAATTTCAAAATTGCCCGAGTATTTTTGAATTCGTGAATAAAATTTGGAAACATGACATTTTTTGAATTTGTGAAGAAATTTAGAAAGATGGGACATTTTTGGAAATTCCGAAAAATTTTCTGAATTTGTGAATAAAAAAGAAAAATGCGAATATTTTTTAAATTCCCCAAACATTATTTTAATTTGGGAATAAAATTACAAAAGGTGAACATTTTTTAATTTTTTAACAAAATTTGAGAGTGGGAACATTTTTTCAAGTTCCCCACTGTTATTTGAATTTGTGAATAAATTTCCAAAACATGAACATGTTTTAAATTATCAAAGAGGGAGCATTATTTGAAATTCCGGAACATTTTATGAATTTCCAAAAAATATAATTGTTGAAACTCTCTTTTGTTGAAATTGGTAACACTTTTTGTAAAAAGAAGTGAACAAATATTTGAAAGTCTAATCTTTTTAGAATTTCTGAACAAAATTTCAAAAAAGGGACCTTTAAAAAAATGAACAAATTCTAACATTTTTTACATTTCTGAACAATTTTTGAAAATAGAAAAATAATTTTGGAAAAATAAAAATGAATGAAAATAAATAAGGAAACAAAAGAAAAGGAGAAACAAAAAATGCAAAACTAAAAAAAGGAGTGAACATAAAAAACGAAACAGGAAAATACAAAAAAATAAAAAATAAAAAAAAATAAACCGGTTTGTGAACCTTGAATCTTCTAGAAGGATGCCAAAACCAGAAAAAAAAACGGCTTGTAAATGGTGTTCAAACTTGTAAAATTTAAACAAAAGAGAATTTCAAAATTTTCACAGAACAGAATTTCTAAGGTTTGTTCAAGCAGAAGCGAGGGGTACGTTCCACCGATCCTGGTTTGTAAATTTCAAAATTTTGAAAACATATACTTTTTAAAATTTCGAAGGTTCCCAAAATTGGGATCGGTGGAATGCACCCCTCGCTTCTAAATGGGCTGGCCCATCTCGGTCAATCCCTTCGATCGCGTGTGCGGTTGCCTGACAATTCGACGCAAGATGCGTCAAATAGGAAATCGCCCCGACGGATTGATGCCATCGCCTAGTTGGGCCAACGCCAAAATGTTTTTTTCTCTATTTTTAGTTTTCTCAATTTCTTCATTATTCTTTTTGAATCTTGTTCAAAATTTTAAAAAATTGTTTGGAATACCCTAAAATGTTCTTTGTTTTCAAATATTGTTTAACATTTTAAAGAAAATATGGAATTTTAAAAACTATTCACGTTTTCAAAAAAAAATGTTCATAAGATTAAGAAATGTTTGCGTTTCAAACAAAATTGATAATTGTTTTTTAAAGTACATAGTTAGTAATTTGTCTTCAATTTTTTTCAATTGTTGGTAATTTGTTAACAATTTTGGAAAAGGTTTTCAAACTTGTAAAGTTTTCCTACACAATTTAAATATTCAGAATTGTTGAAAATTTTCAATAATTGGTTAGTACATAATAAAATGTTCATGTTGATTGATAATGATAGAAATTACACATAACAGAAGCATTCAAATTAGGAAAAACTACATGCTCATGGATGCACTCGTCTGGCCTAGTCTCGCACACTCCTCTCAACTGGTGCTTTTTTGGACTATGGATAAATCACTCCGACTTCTTTCAGCATCCTGACACGGACATATGATGCATCCATGCCAGGTTTGAACGACTTCCGACATAATTTGCACGCTGCGAAACCTCCTGCCATTTATCGGCTCTTTTTCATCGAGAAAACTCTAGAAAATGCAAGAATTGTCGAAAACTCAAACAACTTGGCATGGTGTCTTGAATTGGTCATATAAACTCATGAAAAAAATGGGGTCATGTAACGGATGCCAAAAAAAAGCACAAACAGACCCTTCTCGCCTACTCGAACACTCTCTGTTGAGTATGGTCTATTTGTGGCCATGCATGAAATGACCCAACTTCTTCAAGAAGGTGGGTGATGTCGCTTGAAACTGCGGCGGTATTTCCCCAAAGAGAAAGGGATGATGCAGTACAGCTACGGTAGGTATTTCCTCAGTTGTGAAACCAAGGTATCAATCTAGTAGGAGAACCAAGCAACACTATGTAAACGGTACCTGCACACAAAGAACAAATACTTGCAACCCGACGCGTATGAGGGGTTGTCAATCCCTACTAGATAACGGCGCCAGAATTTGTCAAGTTGACGGTAGAAATATTTGTGATAGATTGGATAAATAGCTCTCAATAAAACGTGAAATAAAAGATGCAAATAAAAAGTGCAGCAATGTTTTTTTGGGTTTTTAGAATAATAGATCTAAAAATAAAAGCGAATAAAAATAGATCTCAAAGCAAATAATAGATCGGAAAGCAAATATGATAAAGAATAGACCCGGGGGCCGAAGATTTCACTAGTGGCTTCTCTCGAGAAATGGCACACGGTGGGTAAACAAATTACTGTTGGGCAATTGATAGAAGATCGAATAATTATGATGATATCCAAGGCAATGATCAATATATAGGCATCACGTCCAAGATTATTAGACCGACTCCTGCCTGCATCTACTACTATTACTCCACACATCGACCGCTATCCAGCAAGCATCTAATGTATTAAGTTCATGGAGAAACAGAGTAATGCAATAAGAACTATGACATGATGTAGACAAGATCTATTCATGTAGGAATAGACCCCATCTTGTTATCCTTAATAGCAACGATACATGCATGTCTTGCTGCCCCTTCTGTCACTGGGAAAGAACACCACAAGATCGAACCCATCACAAAGCACCTCTTCCCATGGCAAGAAAAATCGATCTAGTTGGCCTAACTAAACCAAAGATTCGAAGAATAAATATGAGGCTATAAATAATCATGCATATAAGAGATCAAAGAAGACTCAAAGATCAAAAGAAAACTCAAACTCTTATATGCATGATTATTTATAGCCTCGTATTTCTTCTTCGAATCTTTGGTTTAGTTAGTCCAACTAGATCGATTTTTCTTGCCATGGGAAGAGGTGCTTTGTGATGGGTTCGATCTTGCGGTGTTCTTTCCCAGTGACAGAAGGGGCAGCAAGACATGCATGTATCGTTGCTATTAAGGATAACAAGATGGGGTCTATTCCTACATAAATAGATCTCATCTACATCATGTCATCGTTCTTATTGCATTACTCCGTTTCTCCATGAACTTAATACACTAGATGCATGCTGGATAGCGGTCGATGTGTGGAGTAATCTCTACTATTAAAGGGGGATATGCCGTCGTCGTCGTCGTTGTGATGGTTCAACCAGGCCTCCCCTCGTGCGTGTAAACTTCTCCCCGCACGCGAAAAAATCAAACCTCCTCTTCTCCACCCGTCGCAGGAAGGAAAAAAAGAAAAGAAAATAAGACAGCGCACATACGCACGTCCCACCTCCCACTCCCCTTCCCAAAATCCCTCGCTCCCGATTCCGTTGCTCTACGGAGAGGAATCACCGCCGCCGACCTCCTCACGCCTATCAGCCTATGGCGACCTCGAGCAGTTGCACACTGCAGCCAAATTAGACTGGAACGGTGGATCCAAGCCCTTCCCATCTCATGTGTTCTTCACCGAGTTTAGGAGGAGCTCGACGCGGGGTGGGAGACGGGCAGGAGCGCCGCGCCCACGGCCGCGATGAATGAGGCCCAGATAACACTATCTCCCTACCCTCCCTCCAACACATGTTCTCCCCGTAGCCTGCCTGGCGGACCCCCAAGTTCTCCTCTCCCATGGCTGGTGCCGGCGGGTGGCGGTAAACCTGCTAGTGGCACAACAGAAGGCGAGAGATCGGCTGCTGGCAACGGACGGCGGGAGTCGCTGCGACCGTGGGAGGAGCAGGTAGCCGCACGTAGTCGTCGGTAGAAATCTAGCAAGCGGCAAAAGAGCGCAGCGGGGTGCAGGCCTAATGCCCACAGAGAAAGAGACGACCATAGTTCCGGCATCGCGCTGCTCCTAGTAGGAGTAGGACTACGGTGGTTCCTTCTATAGAGGTACGGCCCGCCTAATTGCTTGCCTGCTTCCCGCCGTAGATGCATCTCGCCCTGATGCCGCCCATGACGGTCTGCAGCTATCCCGTAACTACGAGCGCGGGGCCGCCGGCAACCGTCATCCTCCAACGCGCAGTTCAGGGAAGCCACCAGCAGGAACACCATCCACTAATACTATGCATAAGCTATAAGCTATGTAAGATAGAAACTTTAGAATCCTTACAGTTCTTGCTATGCGGCGTCTCTTTTTTCTGATTTTTTCGATAAAGGGTGGTTTTTATTGATTCATAATGTAGCATCAAGGGGATACAGACACAATGAATACACACCCGGCCTCTGCATAACTAAGATGCACACAGCCAACACTAACACACACAAAAAACATCATGTTGGCAAATAGCAAAGTCATACAAGACCAAAGCTATGCCTACTTGCCTAGGATAAAAAGGAAAAGAAAAAAAACAAAGTGAACAAAACAGCGGACGAGGAAAAACAATGACCATGGTCACCAACCTTCTCTTTACAACACAAGGACTACGAGAACGGTTCTTCAGAAGCAACGCCTTCACGAAGGAAACGACGCTGAAGCGCGCCGTTGCTGGATCCAACCAATGAAGGCTAGATCGTGGGTTTTCACCCTGAAGATAAAGTCCAAGCTAGTTCCAAGCAATGCCTTCAACAAGGTAGCGGCGAAAAACACTGCCATTGCCAGGTATAACCAAGTAGGGTAAGACCTAGGGTTTTCACCCTGGAGCTCGAGAGGAGGTACTCGAGAAGCACCACCAAACCGAAGTAATCTTGTGTTGCCACTTTCACTTTCCGCTATTCCAGCAGCGTTGCACATGCAATGAAGTCGACAATGAAGGAAGGTTATGGGCACCGCCAAAATCCCTCAGGACGCTCTGGCAGCACCGCATCATCCTCACAAGTGGCAGTCGGTGGTAGATCTGTTAGACTACACCACCATGCGCTGCCTCTTGCTTCGCCGCCCTTGCTGTAGTGTAGGACCACAGTGCACCACCTGCGCGTCCGAGCGAAGAACCGCCTAAAAGGGTATGGAGATGGTTGCCGCCGGTGAACCTCAGATCACGGGATCGTGGCCTCCGACATAAACTGATCTTTGACGAGTATGTCGTCAGAGTCACAACACGCACCAGGGAGGTACTCCGGGGCATCACTACTGCACGTGTGCACCAGATCGAGTCCCCTCCCTCTTCCAGCGCACGGGAATCCCATCGGGGTCTCTTTTTTCTGATGGGTTGCATATTCATTGGTTCTCTTCTTTCTGATGGGTTTCATATTCATTGGTTGATATGATTTTTTAGGTTAAGATAAATGGTGCCGGTTCCGGATTATCTCGTGAGCCATGGAGAAGTTCTTCTGTAAGCATTCTTCCTCTCATGATATCTTAATCTTTGGTTATATTCTAGTTATATGCTTTGGATTGAGATTGGCAAATCATTCCTTCTGTCGCATCTTCTGGTATTGTGGAAATTACATTCATAGCGGCCCCTCTGCTCTGTTGGTCTGTGTATTAGTCTTGTGGAGTGGCAGTGGAGACTCAATGCCTGTGGTGCACCTATTTTGTGTTTCATAGACCGCTTCACCTTTTCTGCTGACATGAAGAATTGATTTCAGTTGTTGCAACATAGTATCAGATGCTCATACATGATTATGCTCCTTTGTATCTCCTTGTCGTATCTATATACATGATCATTCTTAATTAGTGCATTGATTTTCCTGTTTGCATCATTATCTGATCTTTGCTTTTGTCATCACAAGAAGTCTTAGATTTGGGTGTACACCGCGGACAAGATAGCTATTCATGTTCAGATGTTCTAATCAGAGATTACTCTTGCATCATGACCGGTTCGGTAAAAAAAATCTAAAATTGCTTTAATGTTCTTCGCACCCAGTTCATTTTATTACGAAAAGCTTTCTTGCAGAACCTCTTATGAATGCCTCTCCTGATATATATAAGCAGTGGGTTCGATGGTAGTAGGTTGATTTAAACCATGGTAAACACTATACGTTGAGAACTGTTGGATCTATAAATTTTCTCAGTGAATTTAGAAAGAAATCCATATATATAGTTATAAACAGGAAAAAGGCCCGATCGACAACTGCTCCTCTTTTTATTTAACTTTTTAAGTTCCTGGACATAATGTTCTGAAACATGTTTGTGTTACCTGACGTGTCTACGAGTTTATGAAGATACATACATGTATGAAGAAATAGGTGGATCATTTGCAAATAGTCATGCCAGATATGATGATCCTTGATCAAGATATATAAACCACTAGCGGCTATAAATTTCTAAAACTCAGATGAATTGAGTCTAGTAGCAGCGTAGCTCGACAAAGCTAGCTCAAATCGGTGGATTGATTGATCGACTAGCAAGACACGCACACACGAAAGCTGCTTCAATACGAAAGTTGTACTGAGGTTGTGATGCAAGCGGCTTCTCTCATCTTTGCCAAGACATGCACGCGTGCTCCAAAGAAAGCACAGGTAGGAGATCATACATCATCACAACTTAAATTAAATTTTAGCTTTTTTGAAACTCATCTATTTACAAGTTTTGTAAAAAAAATCTAACTATTAATATTCAACTACCTTTCCTATACACAAATGTTCACATGCATAATGAGATGGAAGAACTGAAGGAAGGAAATCACTTTAGTTTTTTGGGTCTTTGTTCAAATTTGATTTTCTCTGCTATACATATTTTTTCTTTCTTTTCTTTTTTGTGTTTCTTTTGGTCCTATAAGCGTTATGTTTGTTGCGGTTGAAGAACAAAGAGAAACAAACATGGTCATTGTACTGCACGTATCTTTCATTATTTATAAAATAAGGAATTTAATACAACGTCATTTTTTATGGCAGGTGAGAACTGAGAACCGTTTCATTTGTAAGCTAGACATAATGTGTCACCACCCCTTGCAGTACGTGAGAACTAAAAAGGTGTCCAAGGGATGGTAATAAGAGATATACTTTTATACTAGAAGGGATGATGAAGAAAATGGAGGTGGATGGAGAGGAGCAAGGAGAAAATGTTGCCAAGGAGAGGGTGGTCAAGTAGACATGACGACAGTCGAGGAGGAAAGAAGTGTGACAGAATTGTAATTTTTCACAATGGAAACTATATGCCGACGTGTTCAATATAATACACATATTTGAATTGCAATTTTTCTTCTTCTATCAGGTTTCAAGCAACATCAAAAGGAATTTTTGGCGCCGTTGCCGGGGAGACATCATCAACTTCTATCAGGTTCCTAATCATAAATCTCAACTCCTTACAATTTACATTATTCATCATTTGCCTCTCGTTTTCATCTCCCCCACTTCACAAAAATTTGTCATTTTATTCGCCCTCTTTTTCTTCGCCGTTTTCTCGTCAGATCTCTTATTTGTTTGAACTTGTCACTATGAGTGATTTCGGTATGGCAGAAACAGATGATGGCCTAACTCCTAAAATTGGACGATCTGTCAATCTGGATGCTAAAATTTACTGCACATGGAATTAACTCGCACACAAGTACATAAATATGATTTTTCAAACCGTTATGGTTAGCCGTTGCATGTAGATGTAGTTTATATTTGAATTACGGTCATTAAATGGCTAGAAAATCACTTAAATGTCTTTAAAAGGTCAAATGACCCTTGAAATTTTCCAAATTTTAACATGACAGTTGTATTAGTACATGTTAACTGTAGAAAAAATTTGAATGCCATAAGAGGAAGCTATCCTCGATTCGTCATCAAACATGCATTGTTCCCTCTCAGAACCACGAGCCTTCTAGTGAGTTGCTCTGGTTTGTGAGGGGTGTGTGTCCAAACTTTCGTCAAACAGGCAAATTTTTTACCACATCACTTTGGTGGCATGACATTATGTCAAGCAAGGTTTCATGTGTTTCTGATAATTTTTAAATTTTTCGGAATTTAAATGGCATGGCACTCAATGCATGTGTCCAGGCCGTGACACCAATATGTTTGAAAATTCCTTCCAATTTACTGCACATGGAATTAACTCGCACACAAGTACACAAATATGATTTTTCAAACCGTTATGGTTAGCTGTTGCATGTAGATGTAATTCAAATTTGGATTACGGTCATTAAATGGCTAGAAAATCACTTAAATGTCTTAAAAAGGTCAAATGACCCCTAGAATTTTCTAAATTTTCACATCACAGATGTGTTAGTGCACGTTAACTGTAGAAAATTTTTGAAGGCCATAAGAGGAAGCTATCTCCCGTTCATCATCAAACATGCATTGCTCCCTCTCGGAACCACGAGCCTTCTAGTGAGTTGCTCTGGTTTGTGAGGGTGTGTGTCCAAACTTTCGTCAAACATGTCAATTTTTTTACCACATCATCTTGGTGGCATGACATTACATCAAGCAAGGTTTCATGTGTTTCTGATCATTTTTTATTTTTTGGAATTTAAATGGCATGGCACTCCATGCATGTGTCAAGGCCGTGACACCGATATGTTTGAAAATTCCTTCCAATTTATTGCACATGGAATTAACTCGCACACAAGTACGCAAATATGATTTTTCAAACCGTTATGGTTAGCCGTTGCATCTAGATGTAGTTCAAATTTGAATTACGGTCATTAAAATCACTTAAATGTCTTTAAAAGGTCAAATGACCCCTGGAATTTTCCAAATTTTCACATGACAGTTGTATTAGTGCACGTTAACTGTAGAATTTTTTTGAAGGCCATAAGAGGAAGCTATCTTCCGTTCGTCATCAAACATGCATTGTTCCATCTCGGAACCACGAGCCTTCTAGTGAGTTGCTCCGGTTTATGAGGGGTGTGTGTCCAAACTTTCGTCAAACATGCCAAATATTTTACCACATCATCTTGGTGGCATGACATTACATCAAGCAAGGTTTCATGTGTTTCTGATCTTTTTTTAATTTTTTGGAATTTAAATGACATGGCACTCCATGCTTTGTGTCATAGCCGTGAGACCAATATGTTTGAAAATTCCTTCCAATTTACTGCACATGGAATTAACTCACACACAAGTACATAAATATGACTTTTCAAACTGTTATGGTTAGCTGTTGCATGTACATGTAGTTCAAATTTGAATTACGGTCATTAAATGGCTAGAAAATCACTTAAATGTCTTAAAAAGTCAAATGACCCCTGGAATTTTCCAAATTTTGACATGACAGTTGTATTAGTACTACAAATTTTCTCGTACATTTAAAACACCATCCGTTGGCACTTTACTCCAAATTCGTCTTTCACAGCTAATAAAAAATATCAACAACATCACACACAGTTTTTTTGTAGGAACCGAGAAAAGACCAGAAAATGCAAGAATTGTCGAAAACTCATAAACCTTGTCATGCTAACTTGAATTGATCATATAAGCTCATGGAAAAAATTTGGAGTCATTTTATGGAAGCCGAAAAAACACTCTCAAACGAACCCTTTTGTCCTACCCGGATACTCTCCGTTGAATATAGTCTATTTTTGGACATGCATTAAATGACCCCGACTATTGCAAGCAGGTGCGCATGCCCATGGTAGGCATATCCATGTCAGATTTGAACGGATGCCGACACCGTATGCAAGTTGCGTCATGTCCGACCATTTATCGGCCATTTTGCACTGAGAAAACTCCAGTAAATAAAAATTGTCCAAAACTCAAACAACTTGGCATGGTGCCTTGAATTGATCATATAACCTCACGAAAAAAAATTGAGGTTAGTTGACGAATGACAAAAAACACGCTCTCAAACGGACCATTCTGGGGCCATTTAAGGGATGTCTGTGGCACCCCGAAAGAGGGCCGACGCACGCCAGTCCCCAGGATAAGACCTGACGCACGCCAACGACATGATACAGCAATTCCAGGCAAAAATGGCTTTATTAATATAATGGAGTATTACAATATTGTTGCTTACAACAATATTACATGACTCCAAGGCCGACTAAATGGGTAGCAGAGGTCTTGGATCAGCGGTCACGACATCTCTGGCTGAGCTCCATAACGCACAGGACTGGCTAGGTTACCATCTAGCACGACGGATCTTCTCCTGCAACTGGCCACGTGCAAGGCCAGGTGAGTACTTTGAATGTACTCGCAAGACAACCAAATACATAGCATCCAAACAAGCAGATAACAAAGCAAGCCCTATGCTATGCAGGAATTACTACTAACCTGGCATGCAATTTAATAAGACAGGCCTAGATCAACTAAAGCATATCAAGGATCAGGCATATAATTTAGGGCAGAATCACAGTACTGAGCTGTGCATGAATAAATCCTAAGTATGGCATGGCATAGATCAGGCATGCAATCTACATGACATGGCAATGATTACGTTAAGTGCTTAGAGTTCTACTGTACTGAATACCAACTTACTCTCTTCTGGGTTGTTCCACAACCCTCAACACATTCATGATCCAACCTGGACTGACTCCAGTCAGATCCAAACCATGTGGTCATCCGACCACTCATCATCTAGCCATCTCTTGGCTAACATATCTTATCCCTGACATCAACTGATGTTTACCCAAATAACATCTTTCATCAATATTGTCATTATTACAGTTGACCACCTACTGAGGTCTGAACGGGTCGTCCATTACCGTGGACACGGCTATTCGAATAGATTTGACACTCTGCAGAGGTTGCACACTTTACCCACACCATGGAGTTCCTCCCTCATCCAGCCCCTTGGAACTTGTCCCACAGGATCCTTGGAACTCGTCCCATAGGAGTGGACTAGGACATCTCCAACGAAACCTGCCTGACCCATGACTCTTTCATCGTACCTCCGGCACTTTTCCTCCCCTGGAGGTCAGCCTTGGGTGGCCCCTGTGTCCTCTTGACACCTGCCACCGTCGTGGCCACGACCCAAACGGGGTCAAACTGTCCCAAACGGGGACTCCCGGGCTAAACAACAACTCGGCCCACAGGGTTATCGCCGCTTACCTGATCAGGGTAGCACGCCGCGCCTAACCCTCCCTGTATGGAGGTACCGATGAAAGATCACGCAATCAGACCCGGTCAAGGCCGTCCCATACCGGCAAATGTGGTTGCACGATGTTCCCGGACAGGTGGCTCAAGATCAACCAACTAGGTTGCATTAATTTAGTTCCTTATACCCACAACTGCCGGATGAAACCCAAAAATAATCATAGACAGTAATCTCTTAATCCAACTCAACATATCCATACCACTTTACCAACAATTCTAAGTGACAGCATAACGGGTCATAGTACTGATAATTATGGCAGGCATTCAATCATAATACTAACATGAATATGTCACTAGCAACATTATTATTAGCATGCAAATGCAGACTAGCACGCGATACAGATGAACACATAGGTGCAAGCAAAGTCATCACGCAAGTCCGGGGCTCATGTAGGAGGTTGGCTTGCCTAGGGGTCGACGAATACGCCGGGAGGAAACACGATCACCTTGCGGAAGAAAACGCCGGACAGGGGTCTCTCTCAGATGGCTCGATCGGAGGGCAAGGGCAAAACTGTTATTTCCACTGTGTTAACACAATATGGAAATAGCACTATCGGAACGGGCTCGACGAGACGAAAGCGAGGGCGCTGGTTTTACCTGATTCCGAGCTACGGTCGCGAAGTTACGCGCGTTTAAGCAACAGGGACTATTCTGCAAAAATTATTACTACAAATAGGTCCCTGGCGGTTTAAACCGAAAGCGCCTCCGCTGAAATACGCCTTCCGCGCTGGGAAGCGCCTTTCTAACCGAAGCGGTTAGGAAATACACTTTCCAAACGTAAAAGCGCATTCTTGGGAATACGCCTTCACTTAAAAACGCGCGGGCCCGATTGACTATTCCCTCCCTCTCACTGACAGCGGGCCCCGCCTCATCCTTTCTCCCTCTCTCACCTTCTTCTCCACTGGTCCTCTCCTCCTCGACTCAGGAAGGGTCATGGGCGGCCGGCCGCCGGCGATGGCCGTCGCTCCACTACTCCAGGAGGCCGGCCGGCGAGCCCTTTGGCACCGGGGGACCATGCCGCGCCCGAGGGTGGCTGCCAGGGCGTCCGGGGTGGCCTGCAGTGCCGCCCCCACTGGCCACGCCGCGGCGGACGAGGGGCTTCACCGGGGACCGCCGTTGGCGAGATTCCCCCGGAGAAAGGCGCACGGCGGTGGCTCCACCGGCCCTGTGGTAGCTGCAGGCGGAGCCTACGGGAGGGAATGGAGAGCAATGGCTCTGATTTTGCCGCGGGGGTTCCGGCGGCCATCGTCGGCCATGGCGAGGGGGAGAGCTTGAGGATCTCGAGGAGCTGAGTTGGGGAGGGGGCTGGCTTGCTGCTGGACCGAAGGGTCTCGGGGACTCCTTATATAGCCGCGGGGAGGGCTCTGGACGCCGGGAGAAGCTCCGGGAGGTCACCACCGTGGCGGCGTCCGAGCGGAGCACCCGCTGTCGGCACACCCGGCCACCAAGCAAGCCTCCAGGGCCAGCTGGGGATGGATAAGAAGCCGTACCTTCCCGCAGACGTCGGCACAAGGCGCCGGCGAGAGCACAGGGAGAGGGACGCGACATCTCCACGCAGAGCTTCGGTTTGGCATTTTCTGACCATGGTCACCGCGCGTCCACGGTGATGCCACGGCCAACTCCCTGCCAAACCATGTCCAGACTAATCTACCTACAGCACTGAGTTAACCCATGCTCTCAGGAACCACAGTGGGGCTCTGGTGTGACTACACCAATGTCAAACACCAGCTGGCAGCTAGGTGTTTGTACTGTGCAGTGGCCAGTACAGGGCTCCTCTTGGCAAGATCCTTGGCAGAGGTCACTCACATGCTAGGGTCACTCCCTTGGCAAAATCTCAGCTCAAACAAGCAAAGCTAAATGCCACTTCCTTTGTAACTTGGCAGTTTGACCAGAAATGCAAAATATGGAGCTGGGGAGAAATAACTTCATGGACATGGATGAATTTTGGAGGATAGCTATGATTTGGACACAGGAGAGGACTGGCTAAGTTTCAGCTCAAATCTATCTTCTATGATGGTACTTCCTTCACAGAGATAAAATCTGAACAGAAACTTAAGAAAATCACAGAAAGATATTGGCTTGGAGACATGAGCTTATTTTTGGTTTAGGGTAGTCATATATCCATATGCACTTCCCTGCCAAATTTCAGCTCAATAGCACCAAGGAATCTAGCACTTCCTTCACAAGATGGCAAACTGGACAGAAATGAAAACCAGATGGTTCTGAGGAATTGGATAGATGAAAATGGACCAAACTTGGGGAAGATCAATGATTTGGGCATATGGAGACACTGCAAAAGTTTCATACCATTTGCATCATTTAAAATGGTACTTGCTTCACAATGTCCCAATATGGACAGAAACTTGAGAAAATTGCTGAGACAAATTGGCTAAAGGGATTGAGCTAATTTTTGGAGGACAATGTTATTTTATCACTATGCATCACCCTGCAAAATCTTAGCCCAAGGAGATCAAGGAATCAGACACTCCCTTTGCAAACTGGAAATCTGAACAGAATCTGCAAATGGAAGTGGAGCTCAAAACTTGAACTGGAGAACTGGATATTTGGATGGAAATGGAGAATATATGGATATAAGAAGCTCCACAAATTATTTGGGAATTTTCCTAGCTACCAAAATGGTAGTTCCTTTGGAAATGCCCCAAATTGCAATATTGACTTTAAATAGGAAAATGCAATTTCCCTAATTTAATCATAGCCAATATTTTTATGAGAGCTCAATATATCCACAAAGAATATCTCCACAAGATTTCATGACCTATGGAGAGGGATAGATATTTTCCTGGATTTAATTCCTCAGAAAGGCAGAAAAAGGAATTAATTCTAGATGACAAATATTGCATATGACTTAGCAATATTTTTGCACATCTAGGGTCTAGGAGGAAAGAAGGATCTCTGGGAATCTTGGGGAGGATCAACAAAGCAAGGGAAATGATGGCTCCTTTGAAAACACAAAGGCAGGATTCCCGGTTCCAATATTTCGAAACTAGGGTTTGAATGAGATCGGGGGTTGGCTGACAGAGGGTTGACTGGCACAAGAGCATGGGAAAGGCACTGAGAGGTTGAGGATTGACTGGGTTCACCTGGTCACTTGCCAAATTCCAGAGGAAAAATTCGGGAGAGAAAAGCTAGGAAGGAATAACAGCACAAAAATCGATAACCCGATTTTTGGGGTGTTACAAACCTTCCCCCCTTAAAAGAATCTCGCCCTCGAGATTCCTAGGGCTAGCTCACAACAAAACTACTACGCCTCCTAGAAAAACCTCTGGGCTGGGTTTTAACCCTGTGGCTGAAAACAACCGGGTTAAAAGTACCAAAACTGGTACACCCAGATCTAGATACAGCTATTGCCGAATCTACTCTACACGCACGGGCCGCGGGTAGCCCTGACATTTTTGAGAAAAGCAAAATTTCCTTTTTCCCAAAATGCTCGGGGTACCGAAATGAACAGTGGCCTCTCTCGCCGACAGGTGGGACCAGGGCCTACTGGCAGCTTCTTCTATCTCCCGCCACTGCTCTCTCTCTCGCTCACTCTCTCGCTGCTCCGAGTGCGGCTAGGCACTGCACATGCCTAGCCCTAGGGCACGGAGTACCCTACGGCGATAGTGCGCGGCGTGCACGAGGGCACTCAGAGAGCTCTCCCATCGCGGGCCAGCGCCGGGCGGCACTGCTCGCGGATTCGCCTCCTGGATGCCGGTGGTCGAGCGGCGCGCGGGGTTCTCCTGGACCTCGCTCACCGTACACCGGACTGGGGCTATAAAAACTGACTACCGCGGGGTCTCTACTCTCTACCTACCTCTCGCATCCTGCCCCACTTCTTCTTCCTCTTCTCCTTTTCCTTCTGGTTGCAGGAGCGCGAGGCAAGGCGCTAATGGCGGGCTTGGGCTCGGAGCTACTCACGCTCCTCGTGGCTGGCATGCTGGCGGCATTGATTTTGGGCTCACTGCTGCTGTGCGCCATGATTCTCGATGATCGCCAGGATGCTGCTGCCAGAGGGGCGGCTAAGGGGCAACCACGCTGTCTCAGGCCGGCAGAATAAGCACGGCTACGGCGGCGAGGGCGGCCTGTCAACATCACGCAAGACGATGACAGAGGCGCCACTAGGTCTAGGGCTAGTGTGGTGCAGTCAGCGGAGCTCTATCAGTGTGGAGGCCACGCTGCTAGTTACTCCTTGCTGAACAACAACCACAATAGGAGCTAGGGGTCAAATCGGGGTTTCGGCCTTGGTCTCGAAGGGTTGCGCCGGTCTATGCTGCAATAAAATTTCCTAGAATCGCTCTGAAATCGCAACCGGCATGCAAACTTGACTCGCATGCAATCTGTTCTAATATGCAGGCAAATGCAGAATGCACATGATAGCAAAATGCAGGCAAAGGAAGGAAACACAGCAAACAGATTGCACTAACGTTTTCATGCCAGTGGGTGTATGTACTCCTGGCATACATACACCTACACCAGCTCGCATTTTAATTAGGGACTCCAGAAGACTCCAATGTTATTAGGTGTAAGTGCTCTACTGGCTACAATCTGGTTAAGAGTCCACTGCCAGCTCTGTTAAACATTTCTGTTTAACAGGGTGACAGATGAACCAAACACACAGAGCAAACAGGCATACAATACAACAGCACACAAGCAAAAGCGGACAATACAAGCATACAACAACACGCAGCCTTACTAGGCTACTAACAACTTACTCCGAACTACAGAGTCTAAATCCTAACGCAGGCAAAGAAACGATCTTCGCCACACATACTCGCGGCATCTCCTGGCTTCGATGACTGTCGGAGCCACAAATAGCCTTCCTCCGCTAGAGCTCTCCTGGAGGATGAAGGCTGAGCCAATTTCCATCTTCATCGTCGGACACCTCAATGGGCTGAGGCTCAACTGCTGGAGCTGCAGCGGGAACTTGACCAAACACATCCCGACGACGAAGTCGCCGGATAGCTCTCTGACTGGAATTTGGGTGGATGCGGACTGGGCGAAATGGGTTTACAGATGGCGAGGGTGGTACTGGCTGTGGAGGTGGCACTGGGTTTGGCAACAAAGGACGGGTGGTCTGGGATGCTATTTCTCGGGCCGCACGGTAGGCTTCCGTAACAACCCGGGTGGTGTCTTGATCAATGGCTTGGAACTCTCTCAGGATGCCAGAGAGCAGAAGTCCCTGGGCATCAATATACTGGACGAGGCGAGCTATGGTTGGGTCAACATCCCCCACTATGCTGGAGAACCTACCAGCTATGTCCGACGATGATGGAAGATAGCGGAACTCTTGCATCTCCTCTACTTGCGGAAGCTGGCTACGGAGATAGGCGAGGGCTCCTGCGGCTGCCATCTGGATAGCCAACGCGGGGGTGGGCACAGGTTTGCCCTGAAAACTCATGGGCTTCCCATCCACGGTTGGACCTGGGCTGATATACACCCTTGCATAAAATCGGCAAAGGTGGGGAACAGGGTCCGACTGAACCACCAGATACGCCGGAGGGCTACTACAACCAAGGGCTTGGGTGAGCATGCTCGAAAGGATGCTCGGAAAACCCGGATAACCATCAGCCAAGATTCGGCTATGGAAAATGGGGGTCTTGGGGGCCTCGGAGGAACGGGCCATGGCTACTGGGTCGGGGATACAGCCTGGGTTCTCTTACTGGGTCTGGCTTACTCAATGGGGAGGGCTACAACTCTCAACTGGGAGGGGCTTAAATAGGCAGTCGGCTGGGACACACCAGCATGGCGTGGATCCTTCTCGTGCCGGGTACAAGATACACCGGTACGGCCGATAACCAACTGGGGTCACGGTCTAATCCTAAATGGCTGGGTGGACAGCTGGGAAGGGTCACGTCCATTCCGACTGCGCCAACTGTTGATCCACAGTGGCCATGTCGGTTGCCAGAGATGGGTCAAATCTATCCGGCTCACTACTAGTTAAACCTAGGGGCTAGGGTAACCTATATCCAGCCTGGCTCTGATACCAAGTCTTGTGGCACCCCAAAAGAGGGCCGACGCACGCCAGTCCCCAGGATAAGACCTGACGCACGCCAACGACATGATACAGCAATTCCAGGCAAAAATGGCTTTATTAATATAATGGAGTATTACAATATTGTTGCTTACAACAATATTACATGACTCCAAGGGCGACTAAATGGGTAGCAGAGGTCTTGGATCAGCGGTCACGACATCTCTGGCTGAGCTCCATAACGCACAGGACTGGCTAGGTTACCATCTAGCACGACGGATCTTCTCCTGCAACTGGCCACGTGCAAGGCCAGGTGAGTACTTTGAATGTACTCGCAAGACAACCAAATATATAGCATCCAAACAAGCAGATAACAAAGCAAGCCCTATGCTATGCAGGAATTACTACTAACCTGGCATGCAATTTAATAAGACAGGCCTAGATCAACTAAAGCATATCAAGGATCAGGCATATAATTTAGGGCAGAATCACAGTACTGAGTTGTGCATGAATAAATCCTAAGTATGGCATGGCATAGATCAGGCATGCAATCTACATGACATGGCAATGATTACGTTAAGTGCTTAGAGTTCTACTATACTGAATACCAACTTACTCTCTTCTGGGTTGTTCCACAACCCTCAACACATTCATGATCCAACCTGGACTGACTCCAGTCAGATCCAAACCATGTGGTCATCCGACCACTCATCATCTAGCCATCTCTTGGCTAACATATCTTATCCCTGACATCAACTGATGTTTACCCAAATAACATCTTTCATCAATATTGTCATTATTACGGTTGACCACCTACTGAGGTCTGAACGGGTCGTCCATTACCGTGGACACGGCTATTCGAATAGATTTGACACTCTGCAGAGGTTGCACACTTTACCCACACCATGGAGTTCCTCCCTCATCCAGCCCCTTGGAACTTGTCCCACAGGATCCTTGGAACTCGTCCCATAGGAGTGGACTAGGACATCTCCAACGAAACCTGCCTGACCCATGACTCTTTCATCGTACCTCCGGCACTTTTCCTCCCCTGGAGGTCAGCCTTGGGTGGCCCCTGTGTCCTCTTGACACCTGCCACCGTCGTGGCCACGACCCAAACGGGGTCAAACTGTCCCAAACGGGGACTCCCGGGCTAAACAACAACTCGGCCCACAGGGTTATCGCCGCTTACCTGATCAGGGTAGCACGCCGCGCCTAACCCTCCCTGTATGGAGGTACCGATGAAAGATCACGCAATCAGACCCGGTCAAGGCCGTCCCATACCGGCAAATGTGGTTGCACGATGTTCCCGGACAGGTGGCTCAAGATCAACCAACTAGGTTGCATTAATTTAGTTCCTTATACCCACAACTGCCGGATGAAACCCAAAAATAATCATAGACAGTAATCTCTTAATCCAACTCAGCATATCCATACCACTTTACCAACAATTCTAAGTGACAGCATAACGGGTCATAGTACTGATAATTATGGCAGGCATTCAATCATAATACTAACATGAATATGTCACTAGCAACATTATTATTAGCATGGCAATGTTGAACTAGGGTACTGCAGTAGATGAAGAGTAATACTAGTACCTATACCGGTGTGGCCACCGGTGCATGCAAATGCAGACTAGCACGCGATACAGATGAACACATAGGTGCAAGCAAAGTCATCACGCAAGTCCGGGGCTCATGTAGGAGGTTGGCTTGCCTGGGGGTCGACGAATACGCCGGGAGGAAACACGATCACCTTGCGGAAGAAAACGCCGGACAGGGGTCTCTCTCAGATGGCTCGATCGGAGGGCAAGGGCAAAACTGTTATTTCCACTGTGTTAACACAATATGGAAATAGCACTATCGGAACGGGCTCGACGAGACGAAAGCGAGGGCGCTGGTTTTACCTGATTCCGAGCTACGGTCGCGAAGTTACGCGCGTTTAAGCACCAGGGACTATTCTGCAAAAATTATTACTACAAATAGGTCCCTGGCGGTTTAAACCGAAAGCGCCTCCGCTGAAATACGCCTTCCGCGCTGGGAAGCGCCTTTCTAACCGAAGCGGTTAGGAAATACACTTTCCAAACGTAAAAGCGCATTCTTGGGAATACGCCTTCACTTAAAAACGCGCGGGCCCGATTGACTATTCCCTCCCTCTCACTGACAGCGGGCCCCGCCTCATCCTCTCTCCCTCTCTCACCTTCTTCTCCACTGGTCCTCTCCTCCTCGACTCAGGCAGGGTCATGGGCGGCCGGCCGCCGGCGATGGCCGTCGCTCCGCTACTCCAGGAGGCCGGCCGGCGAGCCCTTTGGCACCGGGGGACCATGCCGCGCCCGAGGGTGGCTGCCAGGGCGTCCGGGGTGGCCAGCAGTGCCGCCCCCACTGGCCACGCCGCGGCGGCCGAGGGGCTTCACCGGGGACCGCCGTTGGCGAGATTCCCCCGGAGAAAGGCGCACGGCGGTGGCTCCACCGGCCCTGGGATAGCTGCAGGCGGAGCCTAGGGGAGGGAATGGAGAGCAATGGCTCTGATTTTGCCGCGGGGGTTCCGGCGGCCATCGTCGGCCATGGCGAGGGGGAGAGCTTGAGGAGCTCGAGGAGCTGAGTTGGGGAGGGGGCTGGCTTGCTGCTGGACCGAAGGGTCTCGGGGACTCCTTATATAGCCGCGGGGAGGGCTCTGGACGCCGGGAGAAGCTCCGGGAGGTCACCACCGTGGCGGCGTCCGAGCGGAGCACCCGCTGTCGGCACACCCGGCCACCAAGCAAGCCTCCAGGGCCAGCTGGGGATGGATAAGAAGCCGTACCTTCCCGCAGACGTCGGCACAAGGCGCCGGCGAGAGCACAGGGAGAGGGACGCGACATCTCCACGCAGAGCTTCGGTTTGGCATTTTCTGACCATGGTCACCGCGCGTCCACGGTGATGCCACGGCCAACTCCCTGCCAAACCATGTCTAGACTAATCTACCTATAGCACTGAGTTAACCCATGCTCTCAGGAACCACAGTGGGGCTCTGGTGTGACTACACCAATGTCAAACACCAGCTGGCAGCTAGGTGTTTGTACTGTGCAGTGGCCAGTACAGGGCTCCTCTTGGCAAGATCCTTGGCAGAGGTCACTCACATGCTAGGGTCACTCCCTTGGCAAAATCTCAGCTCAAACAAGCAAAGCTAAATGCCACTTCCTTTGTAACTTGGCAGTTTGACCAGAAATGAAAAATATGGAGCTGGGGAGAAATAACTTCATGGACATGGATGAATTTTGGAGGATAGCTATGATTTGGACACAGGAGAGGACTGGCTAAGTTTCAGCTCAAATCTATCTTCTATGATGGTACTTCCTTCACAGAGATAAAATTTGAACAGAAACTTAAGAAAATCACAGAAAGATATTGGCTTGGAGACATGAGCTTATTTTTGGTTTAGGGTAGTCATATATCCATATGCACTTCCCTGCCAAATTTCAGCTCAATAGCACCAAGGAATCTAGCACTTCCTTCACAAGATGGCAAACTGGACAGAAATGAAAACCAGATGGTTCTGAGGAATTGGATAGATGAAAATGGACCAAACTTGGGGAAGATCAATGATTTGGGCATATGGAGACACTGCAAAAGTTTCATACCATTTGCATCATTTAAAATGGTACTTGCTTCACAATGTCCCAATATGGACAGAAACTTGAGAAAATTGCTGAGACAAATTGGCTAAAGGGATTGAGCTAATTTTTGGAGGACAATGTTATTTTATCACTATGCATCACCCTCCAAAATCTTAGCCCAAGGAGATCAAGGAATCAGACACTCCCTTTGCAAACTGGAAATCTGAACAGAATCTGCAAATGGAAGTGGAGCTCAAAACTTGAACTGGAGAACTGGATATTTGGATGGAAATGGAGAATATATGGATATAAGAAGCTCCACAAATTATTTGGGAATTTTCCTAGCTACCAAAATGGTAGTTCCTTTGGAAATGCCCCAAATTGCAATATTGACTTTAAATAGGAAAATGCAATTTCCCTAATTTAATCATAGCCAATATTTTTATGAGAGCTCAATATATCCACAAAGAATATCTCCACAAGATTTCATGACCTATGGAGAGGGATAGATATTTTCCTGGATTTAATTCCTCAGAAAGGCAGAAAAAGGAATTAATTCTAGATGACAAATATTGCATATGACTTAGCAATATTTTTGCACATCTAGGGTCTAGGAGGAAAGAAGGATCTCTGGGAATCTTGGGGAGGATCAACAAAGCAAGGGAAATGATGGCTCCTTTGAAAACACAAAGGCAGGATTCCCGGTTCCAATATTTCGGAACTAGGGTTTGAATGAGATCGGGGGTTGGCTGACAGAGGGTTGACTGGCACAAGAGCATGGGAAAGGCACTGAGAGGTTGAGGATTGACTGGGTTCACCTGGTCACTTGCCAAATTCCAGAGGAAAAATTCGGGAGAGAAAAGCTAGGAAGGAATAACAGCACAAAAATCGATAACCCGATTTTTGGGGTGTTACAATGTCGAGAAACAACGTACTTCCAAACAAACACTTCTCGCCTACGCGGATACACTCCATTGAACATGGTCTATCTTTTGGACATGTATGAAATGAACCCAACTTTTGCCAGCAGGTGGGCATATACCCATGGTAGGCATTCATGCTAGGTTTGCACAATTTCTGAATCGCATGCAAATTGCATCACGTCCGGCCATTATCGGTCATTTTTCACCGAGAAAACTTCAGAATGTACATAGGTTGTTCGCACGAGGTTTTCTTTCCTAGGTTGTTTGCACGAGTTTTTTTGCTCAATTTTTCTCCACCCTTTGTCTTAGAGTTTACGGATTTTAAAAACCTAGAAATCAAAATAGTTTACGGGTTTAAAATATGATTTATGAATTTGAACAATATTGTGGATTTAAAATAGTTCGTGGATCTGGCAAAAAGTTCACGGTTTTATAAACCCAAATGATAACACCCACACGTGTTGCACGAAGCAACATGGCCCAAACACCTCCATTACCATATATTTTTCCACGTCAAAAGAGATGGCATCAACTAGAATCTTTTTGGTTTTCAGACTTAAAAATGTTTTATCTCCTAAATAAAAAATCTGATTAAAATCGATTTTCACCATTATATCCGTCTCGACGAGATCTTCAAAACTAGATCACATGTTGATATGTTTTGATGACTTTTTTTTGGCCAAAAGTTGCCATGATGTTTACACTAAACTTGCCACAGTGTTTACACTAAAGTTGCCATTATATGTTTCATCTTTTTTTCTCTCTAGATTTTAAAGCTGCCATTGTATTTCAACTACTTTCATGGCAAATTTTGTTAATTGAGCATAGCAATTTGTAGTAATTAACCACGGCAAATTTACTACATGGATCATGACAATTTTTAGTAATTCATCATTGCAAATCTAGTTTATAGATCATGGCAAATTTAGTTTACAGATCATGACAATTTTAGTATTTTGACCATGGCAATTCTAGTTTTTTTACCATGAAAATTATTTTTTGTATGGACCATGGCAAATTTTAGTGCATGTATCATGGAAAATTTAAGCAATTCACCATGGCAATTTTATTTTATGGTTCATGGCAAATTTAAGTCATTGATCATGCATTTTTAAAATAATTGACGACGAATTTCTATTTAATTATGAACCATGTCAAAATTATTTCATGGATCATGGCAAATTTTAGTAATTCATCATGGCAAGTTTAGTTTCTTAATTTTCTTTTTCATAATATGTCAAAATTTACTTCAACGTAGAAAAAAGGTAGTTGAGACATATCATGGCAACTTCAATGTAAAAAAGCATGGCAATTTATGTGCAATAGAGATGGCAACTTTTAACAAAAAAAAGTCACCGAAATATATTGATATGAGATCTAGTTTTGAAGATCTTATCGCGATGAATTTAATGGTGAATACGGATTTTCAATCGGATTTTTCATTTAAGAGTTAAAACAGTTTAAAAACTGGAAATCCAAAAAGATTCCCACATGCATGCATGCGGTGATGTGGCAATCTGTTTTGCTATAGAGACGTGTGGTGCGCCTCCCTCCCTGCCACACGTGTGGCAGATATCACCATCCTTTATAAAATGAGTAATTTGAAGAAGGTTCATGAATTTTAAGAAACATCACAAATTTAAAAAAAGTTTGCAAATATGAAAAAAGTTCACCAATTTTTAAAAAGTGCTTCAAATTAAAAAAAAAGATCATAAAATTTAAAATAAGTACACGAATTTCACAAAAGTTGAAAATTTTGAAAATTCATGACATTTGACAAAGAACATGAATTTTTCAATTTTCATGGATTTTAAAAAATTTCAATGATCTTTTTAAAAAAATTCACGGATTTGCAAAAGTTCACAGGTTTTTAAAAAAATGTAAAACTTGAGACAAGTTCATGGATTGGGAAAACGTTCATGTGTTTGAAAAAAGTTTATGAATTTTAAAATCACGAATTTAAGAAATTATACACGGATTTGAAACGAAGTTCACGAATTTAAGGAAAGTCCATAATTTTAGGAGAACATATGAATTTAATAACAGAAAAGAAAATGAAACAAAGAAGGAGAAAGAGAAAACAAGCAGTAGAAAAATTGCCAGAGAAAACTAAAAAAAAAGAATACAAGGCGTTGCCTTTTTGTTAGCATCACATCTGATGGCACTAGATGGGCCATGGCCCATAAACATTCGTAGGACGCGTGGCAGGGGCGGATCTAGTGGGGGTGCCGTGTGTGCCATGGCACCTCCTCCAGAATTGTAAAATAATTTTTCATATATACCTAACACTAAATATTCATCAAGTTTTTGTTATTTTAAGACTATTTATTGAGATTATGATGATGTTTAGTGTAAACTTTGAACCATGGCACCCCAAGCCTGCGATTCTAGGTCCGCCACTAACGCATGGGTACAAAGGTTGTTCGCACGAGTCTTTTAGTACATGAACACCCCAAAAGTTGTAGTTGTACATACGTTGTTCGCTCAAGCTGTCCCAGTTGGTTACTGCCACTAGATCGATACAAAGAGGTAATAAGTTTGAATCTCACTAGCCGCATCTATTTTTGAATATTAAAAATGTTAATGGGCCGAGCCAAGGACGCGTGGGTAAGTTTATTCACACAGTTGGGCTCCCCGAACTACGGCGTATACGGTGGGCAACCCACCCCACCATACATACGAAAGTGGATACGACGAGTGAACCCTTTATGCGTTTAGTGAGGGGTAGATCGGCTTGGTCTAGCGGACCGAGACATAAGCGATTCTCGGTCAACAAGCAAAGTGCCATACATTTTTCTCGAAAAAAGAAGCAAAATGCCATACATTTATCTTTTGATAATTAATTAATTCATACACATAGCGAGAACATGTTGATAGTAATCTGATAAGAAAATTCAAAGTTTAACTATCATTATCAGCGCCGGCAATCAATCACGACCAACGGCGGCGACCATGGGCTCCAAGTCCATCTGACAACAGCACCTATCTTCGGTGAAGCAGTGGGGATTTTTTGTGAAACCAGTTTGAGCACATAGAGGCACGCACTTGTCGCGCGTGCATGGTACATCATAAACCGTAAAACAGTAATCTACAATGGAAAAAAGAATATCAGCATGACTATATTTCCATAATATAAGATCGTTTTGCAAGACGGAGGGAGTACTTAATTGTCTATCCACCTCTTTCAGCGTCACAGGAAAGCATCACGGTGGCCATCACCACCATCACGGCTGCCAGGCATGCAATGCTTGTGTTTCTCTTGCTAAATGCCATGACAAGATGTAAGGCTACCGATCGCTGCTATTCTTTGGATGTTTGATCTTCTTGATAATGTGTTCAAGGGTATCCCCTTATGTTGGAGTTTATATAGAGGGGAGAAGCACTCACGCGGATTGAAATACAGCCTGCCTGTGTTTATGGTGGTACTTAATTACCCCGTAATTTTAGGCTAGAGTTAATGCATTAATTTTTTTCCAATCTTCAAAACATAAAAAACGCGGTTAATGCAGTATTAAATGGATAATTATCACCTCTTTTGGGTAATCGCAGCGTATCGGTTACCATATGTCTCTCCATCCATACACCGCTCAGTTTATGGTGGTACATCCCCTATATGTCCGAACGGGACGAGTTCAAGAAACTTTTGGGCCTCCAAAGCGGTCGGTCATATTTGGCAAGACCAGTGTGAACATCCCAAATCCCCCACTCCAGCCTCAAATCAGGAGGTGGTCTAGGGAAATCCGGACGTCAACCGCGTCGGCGTCCGACATCCCGATGCCACCCGAAAACCCCTTCCGGCTTCCTTTTTTCTTTTCACAATTTGCCAAACACTTCCCGTGTCCGACCCCGCCCTCTCCACCGCAAACGCCGCCATCCCCACCCGTTCAGTCCTCTACCGCCATAACGATGGATCCACCGGACACTGCCAACTTGTTCTTCATCCCACCCAACCCACCACCAAATATGAAGACTATCAAAAGACAAGGCCGATGCATGAGGGCAAGGGAGAAGGCTAAGGAGGCGAGGGTGGCTGGTGTGGCTGCCTGGGCCATAACTATTGCTCCACAGCGGACCGCCATGCCGGTGTCTCCAAGTTAGTAAAGATGGTGAAGGCGGCGAGGCAAGAGATGGCCGTTATCCGCTGGCCAGATGACAATATTCCCACGAGCATCTTTGCCCTCTCAGACAAGCTGAAGCAGGGCCCGATTCATGACAACCGGTGTAGACAATCGGATGTACGTGAGGGAGCACAGATGGTGCTGGCACTGTTGAAGGCGCATCATCAGAAAGTCAACCTCATGGCCATCGTCGCGGCGACGCCGGTTGGTCCAGATGGTTCCTCGATCCATCCACAGATTGTCTCCATCGACGTCCTTGCTTACACCTTCAAGGTCTGAGAAGTATTTCTCTATAACCGAAATAATAGAGTAGATTAAATGTAGCATGTAATGTCCTTGGGATGCGGAGTAGGAAACTTTCTAAAAATTTCGCAAATTTAAATGTGTCGGTTCAAAATTTTCCCCATTTGGGAAACCGTCTATGATCATTTGATACTTCGAGCAAGGCATTTCACTTATCCCTCTCAGCTGAAGTCTCAGGTGAAGGATATTTGGCTGTCAAATCAAAAAAATGAAATGGAAGACTAATCTTGTTTACACTCTTTTTTTATCAGGAGGCAGCTAACAATATTATGCAGGTTCCAATAATTCAATCTGAAGGGAAATATATTCTATGCTGGAAACTGCATCACTCAGAAAAACATCAAAATCTGCCTACAAAGCTAAATTACAGGACCTGCACAGATTAAGCAGATTCTAAAGCTAGCATGGAAAGAGAGACAAATGGTGTCTCGAGTACAATTATTTGCATGGGGGCTGTTCAGGAGCGCGATTCCAGGTTAAACGGGCAGCTAGATTCTCCTCCCAAATCAAATATTTATGTGCAAACTCAATAAAAACAGACTCTTGGATTACATGGTGCGAAGTTTACACTAATGCTGCATGGACTAACAGATTGAACAAATCCAACGTAGCTCCAAACAAAACAGGAATAGGAATTCACATTCAGACTCAAGATGATGAAGAAGGAACATGCATCTTCATAGCAGCAGCTGGCCCTACACTTCAGCCAGAAGCCATAGCCTTCCAGGCAGGGACGGAGCCAGGAAAAATATTCAGGGGGGGCCAAGGGAACAAAATGCAGTCTGGCCTTAAGCAATACTCCATAAAGGTCATCATGTTTCAGTTATACCAAAATAACATGCATATTCGTTTGAGGTCAGCTAGACACATTGATTATATAGGCAAAATACAAGTGGATAACATGGACTAGAATAAGTGGAGTTCAGTTGAAGTCTACTCGACGTTCTTTCCTTGCATCAAACTCATCTATAAGCCTGTCAGTTGTGAACTCCGAAACAATCTCCCTCTCAATGTAGATTATCAAACAGTCCCTTAGAAACAAATCCTCCATTTTGCTCCGAAGTCTCGTCTTCACAAGTTTCATGGCAGAGAAAGCACGCTCTGTTGTCGCAGTAGAGACAGGCAAAGTTAGAATAAGTCGAATTAACCTGTCAATCAAGTGATAATCTGTCGACTTCCCAGTTTCAAAAAGTTTTCGACAAAGTTCAGCAATAGTGGATAAGTTCTGAAACTCTGGATTCCTTAGGACATCAAGCTCATAATGTCGTAATTGACACCTCAAGTTATCCCTTTCTTGTTCCGAAAAATCAGTGGGATAAAACTTTGTAGCTAGAAGACACACATTTTCAATGCTGAATGATCTGAAAGAATTCCTTGGATCAAGTGAGGTACACAAAATAAGGAGCTCCGTAGTTTGTTCACTGAACCTACTATTTAACTCTTGTAGCTGCTGATCAACGGCAACTGTGAAGACATCATATTGATAATGATGTCTAGCTGAAGTCTCATCTTGTTTACGAGATCGAATGAAATCAACATAGAAACCGTCCATATCAGGAACTGAAATACCATGGTTGTTGCAAAATAGCACTACATCATTTAAGAGATTATCCCAGCCATCATCCCTCAATTTCTGAATCAATTCTTTTGTTGTAGCTACATCATGCATAGCATTCACAACATCTTGTGACTTCTGTTGTAACTTCTTGCAAAGCAAATCAGTTATTCCCAGGAGCTCTTTCATGACATGTAGAATAAATACAAAATCAAATGACATCATTAGTTTGACAGCACCTGCAGCCTTTCCTCGTGCCGAAGGAGAAGACCCTTTACTGGTAGCAATATCTCTGAGAACTAAGAATGCTGGTTTGTACAATTTCAGAAGACTGCATACAGAGCTAAAATGAGAGCTCCATCTAGTGTCAGCTGGCCGTTGTAAAGCTCCAATTTGGTTAGCTCCACTTCCTGTTTCGAGCTCATTAAGTTCAATCAAATTCTGAATTTCAACCACTTGATTAGCTCGTAGTTCATCATTTCGCTTACAAGAAAAGGCAACGGTGTTGACAACAAGAGCAAGATGTTCAAAGAAATTATGAACTTCGGTTACTTCCTTAGATGCAGCAACAAGGGCTAACTGTAACTGATGTGCAAAACAGTGAACATAGTATGCATATGGACATTCTTGCTTAAACTTTTGCTGCAGTCCATTCCATTCTCCACGCATATTACTAGCACCATCATATCCTTGCCCACGAATATTTTCAACATCCAATTTGTGATCAACTAAAACAGCACAAAGTTCTTCCTTAAGAGTTGCAGCTGTTGTATCACTTACATGTACAAGATCAAAGAAACGCTCTCGAATATAACCCGCAATGTCAACAAAGCGAAGAACTAGTGCCATTTGTTCTCTTTTAGATTCATCTCGTGCTTCGTCAACAAGCAAACAGAACTTTGCGTCACCAATTTCTTGCCTGATTGAATCTTGCACATCAGTAGCAAGGATATTCAATATCTCCTTTTGAATTTCTGGTGCAGTATACTTAGCATTACCTGGAGCATTACCTGGATGGGTAGTAGGAATTGGATTGGCCAAGACCAATTCTAGTACATCTTGGGAATTAGGAACTGGAATCACATCGTCAACAACTTGTTCTCTTTTCTTGAAAAAAGAAAGCATTGTCTTCCTCTTAACCATGATTATCCTAGAGAAAATATACACAAATGAAACAGGTGACCAAAAGTTTAAGAAAAATGGAGGTAGCACAAATCTAACTTGTACAGGATCTATCTAACTCAGTTCTAAAAATTTAGCAGCCAAAAATATCTATATTTAGTAGCCAAAAATGGAGGTACTACAGATCTAACTTGTACACAAATGATGCTGAGCGTACATAATCTATCTAGTTCAGTTCTAAAAATTGAGAAGCAAAAAGTCAAGATTTGAAGCTATACCTAGAGAAGTACTGGCAGAAGGGGATCCGGCAAATGATCTGTTAATACCCAAATCGGTCAATCCAGTATTCCACGATTCACCGTCTGGATCTTGCAACAATTTGAGCGCCCTTGTGCTGTCCTGTTCGGGATCATCGGAGATTCAGAGGGATTTGGGAGAGACAGAGGGAGAGGAAAGGGCAAGCCACAAGAGAAGAGAGCTGGAGAAGAGTGGCACTGTGGCCATTTTGCTTTTGGGAAGAGACGGTGCGGTGTGAGCAGGATATGGACACAAAAGTCAAAAAGTTTCTGCTGCTCCATGCCTTCTTGGGAATACAAGGATCTTCTGTGCTTAAATATATGATATCTCTATCTTACATAGGTATATTTTCTGCATGTTATATCATTGGACCGGGCCACACATACAAATTTAAAGACCACTCCACATAATATCTAGTAGTAGTAGTAGAAAAATTCTGAGCATGGGGGGAGCCATGGCCCCGGCTCGCCCCCTGCCAGCTCCGTCACTGCTTCCAGGTTGCAGCAGAAAGATCACAAGCAGTAAGATCACTTTCCTGATGGACAACTTGACACTAACTCAGGCAGCAGCATCAAAGAACATTCTCCATTCTCCTGGGCACTGGGATATTACAAGCCAGCCTGCTAGCACAATTCTTTCTCAAGCAGGGCACCTTCATACACAGATAGGATTACCCATGGCTGCTCACAAATATGCCCACAAATATGCTGCTCTTATCAAAGATGTAGTAGATGATAGTGTGGGTCAAATTAGAGTCTGTCATAGATTAGCACATGCACGAGACCAGAAATACCCATGGCTTGTCAAATTTCCACACCGGGTCATATCATCGCAGCTCGGGCTCGTCATCATCCCACTCCCGCATCATGTTGTCAAAGCAAAAAAGTGATACACAGACAAAAAAAATGCTACAAAAAAGAAGAGGGTAAAAAGGTTTTGAAAAATCTTACAGATAGCCTCAGTGGCATAACGACCTTCTTTGACCCTTCTGGTAAGTTGTTCATGATGTGTATGATTCCAGTCTCAATAACAATTCTTGTCAGCCATTGAACAGGCTTCATGGAATCAACTAACTCCTTGAGAGAAATGAAGAAACCATCATACCTGATTATGTCAGGGCTGAATTTTTAAAAAATAAAAATAAAAGGCAAGTTAGCTTGAAGGGTCACAGCAACAAAAAAATTGTGTATTGAACAAAAAAAAAGACAAGAGTGTGCAACTAAAAGCACTGTTCTGTGCAACATGCTCTGCTTTGCTGTGCAACTAAGTGGGTGCTACTGTGCAACTGAAAAATATGGGGAGTTGGTTTACCTAGTTTCACTATCATCTGCTCCTGGGTGATGTCTGACCCAATACAAGAGGGCAGCGTAAAGCTTGTTGACTGCCTCATTGGAGTTGAACGTCTTCTTTCTGTTGTAATCAATGAATGGGGACCTTTGAGATGCTCCGGGCCTTATTACCCTCCACTGTCTTCATGCAACAGGTGGTCCTGAAGAACTGCGCATGCCAACTGCTGGTTCTCCGCATATCGGGGTGTGGTAGCTATCTGGTGATCCAACATCTGGCTGGTGAGCTAATCCCTTGCCAGCATCAGCAGCAGCACATGCTTCATTCACAGTTGCTGGATCCAACTCATCCTCATCTATGACAATCACATTGGCTTCTCCTGTTTGTGCTGCTGGAGCAAGTGCTGCAGCAGGCTCAACGTCATCATCTATACCTAGGTCAAAAGGTGGTGCATCGTAGTACCCGTCACCATGATAGCTGTACGAGTTTGATCTGCGTATGGGTTGAAGGCCCAGGGCATCTCCTTGCGGCACATTCACTGGTGCATCATTGGCTGACTTGGTTCGTAATAATGTTGTAGTTGGCGGCCTAGGAGGCTTGCACCTGCTTACAATGTTGAACACCTCCTCTTGTGTTAATGTGCGTTGAAAATCAGCTCTTGGTGATGCAGGCTTGCTTGGCTGCTATGTGTTAGCTCTTGGAGATGGCAGTTTGGCAGATTGATCACCTCCTTCTGTGTTTGGCATTGAAGTATCTCTATGAGTTGGCACCTTGGGGCTTGCAGATGCAGTGGTGGCTTCCTGAACAATAGTGGTAGTTTTGACTGTGACCCCGCTGCTAATTGACACTTTAGTTGGTATAGTAGTATCTGCAGTTGGAATCTTTCCAGCCTCAGTTGGCAGCAATCTGGCTGAATTTGGCACTCCTGCATCGATGGCTGTGACACGTTGTTCTGTCTCGTGTCTGAACCCCACACCTTTTGTGCCATGTTCCCCCTTTGTGCCCTTGGCAAACTTAACAATCTTTTGCTGCTTAGCTGGTTTAGGTGGGAGTGTTGACAGAGGAGTCTTCCCCTTGATTTGTTGAACTCCTGTAATGGTTGTAGGCTCAACATGCATTGCTGTCCCCTGTTGAGTGGTGGTTGGCTCTCTGCTCACAACAGTTGGCACCACAGCTTCCTTCTCCACATTTATTTCAGCATCTGCCCTCAACATCTGTTGCTTGGTTTGAGGCAACTTCAAATTCTTCTTCATTGAAACTGCCTTGTGCTTCTGGACCACATGAGGGTTTGCCACGGATGCTGCCTTGCTCTTGCTGGAGCTTAGATCTGGAATGCTCTTCAAATATTCCTTGTGTTTTGCCTTCGAATGAATCCAGTCAAGACCCTTTCCTGCTTCCTCCATGTCAACTTGATTCTTTTCAGCCTCACTTAATAAGAACAGCTTCTGATCAATGGCAAAATCGATATTCTGACACATCTCTTGGTGATGAAAGTCTGGGACAGGGAAAGTAGTTGGCAAAACTGGCTTCAAGTTGCAGAGCTTGAACATATCAATGCTCCCCTGAGACTCCGCTTCGTCATTTTTCTTTGACTTTTGGAAATGCTCGTCTTTCCAGCAAGTTTTGTCCATCCACATCTGTAGTGTGCTCTTGCTGCTCATTGAGTTGCTGCTGCTGCTAGGGTTGACAGTGCTGCTAGTCCCCCTGGTTGTGTTGCCGCCTGTACCCCCAGAACCAGGGCCCTTGTCATCATCGTCGTCGCTGCTGTCACTGTCTCCATTGGATCCCCCTTGATCATCACGATCAACATCCTCGTCTTCTTCCTCATCATCTCCTTCCACCTCACTGCCATCAACTCCTGCACCTTTGTCTACATCACCCTCTTTGGCCTCCTCTGACTCATTATCTTCTTCTTTGTCCTCCTCCTCTCCTTTCTCCTCTTCTTCTTTGTTCTCCTCATCTTCTTTCTCCTCTTCTTCTTCTTCCTCCTCCTCCTCCTCCTCATCTTCATCTTTGTCATCCTCCTCTTTGTCCTCCTCCTCTGATTCATCCTCATCAGTGTCCTCATCATCTTCAACATCTTGCGCTGCTTCCATTTCATCATCTTCTTCTGACTCCTCCTCAACAAACTCTTCTTCTTCTTGTATAGGTGAAACCCGTCTCTTTCTTTTTGGAACACGACGTGACATGCCGGTTCCCATTGATGGCTGCTGTACGTAGGGATCAATATCTGGCTCCATGTCATCGATCTTGACAACTGCTTCAATGAAGGTGCCAACCTGTTCAGTTACTACCTTGCACAGGTCATTAACCACTTTGGCAATCTTTGCCTTTTCTACATCAACACAAAAAAAGATCAGTACTGATTCAATTAGAAAACATCTTAAAAAGAAAAAGTTGGAAACTGGATGCACTCCTTTATGCAAAGACTTACCTGCAGATTGTAGGTTAGTGGTAACTTGGATGCCACAAATGCTTCAGCTTGCAAAAGACCACCAAACAGTGGTGTCTGCTCCGTGCCCCTATACTCCTCTTTAAGCTGATGTGAAAAAGAGAAAAAGAAAAGAACAAGGTTATCAAACAGATTTTGCGTTGAATGAAAACCAATTGTTATAACCTGTGCAACTACAACAAATGTTGGGGCAAACTGGATTCTACATATGTGCAACTGCACAAACCATAAAAACTGTGCAACCCACAGGACACAAAAAATGTTTCTGCCAACTTATGTCAACATCTGTGCAACAAGATAAGTAAAACTGTGCAACTTAAAACAAATGATGTGCCAATTAAAAATGAACATGTGTGTAGCTGCCAAACAAAAGCTACAAGCTGTGCAACTACAAGCATTGTTGTGCCAACTGATCACAATTTTTGTGCAACTACCAAAAAGTGTCAAAAAGCTGATCTCATAGCATAGGGATTTTTACATCTATGCCCCTGGTTCCTTAGCTCTACTCATTCATCCCCACGCTCTTAACTTTTGCTCACTTTTCCCCACTCCCTTGTCTGAAACCCTCATAAATGGTCACAACGGAGGATGCCGTCAGGTCAAACCATTGACCGTTAACTCTGACGAGTGGGGTCGCATTGAGACACGTCAGATGAGCTTGTCTGAGCAAATAAAAAAAAAGATGAGCTTGTCTGAGGGATCCCCTTGTCTGAACCTTAAGCAACGACAGCACCACGCTGCTCTGCCCCCTCCGCCGCCGTCATGCCCTCCAACCACTAACCCCATTTCGCCTCCGCCGCCGTCGTGCCCTTCGCCAGATCTACCCCCACATCCCCCTCAGGATTAAGCAGCGATGTCAGGGGAGCAGGTTCTCAAGCCCATCAAGCGTGGGGAGGATTGGGTCGAATCGGCGTCGGATAATTCATGGATTACACCTGGGTAAGCATCATTTCCCCTCTAACATATTTGCTGATTCATGCATTCGGCCCTATTTGACAGCTAGTCGCGTGAATCGATCAAATTTTGCTGAATTGTTCCCGGCCTGACTGTAACTTTTCCTTATTTGAATTGAATAGGATTGATCCTGCGCTTGCTTTCCGGCTGGCGGTTAGGATGGAAGTTAGTGTGCTGCACGGTAGAAAACCGCATATGGTTACTGGATTTTTCTATCCAAAGGTGGTAGAAACAAGTATGTCGTTCAAAGATTTTCTCACGGCGCTCCAAAATTCTTCATATGGGTGGAGCCCTGTCGATGCTGTTGAACTAAAAAATTTCAGCAGTACCGAGCAAAACTTTCTCCCACTAACTTGCGATGAGCATCTTGGATTGCTCTTTACTTTGAATGCTAAAAGACGCTTCGGTAAAATCCTTATCGAGGTGATTCAGCCACGCAATGAACGTGACAAGGGGAAGGATGTTCGGAAATCTTCTGTCTCTGCTAATAGCGAGCGCCCCGGCACTCCTTGTAGGTCAAAACCAAGCAAAGCTAGTGGTTCTAAACATCACAATATGTCTGCTGCTGCTTCTTGTGCCGCTTCTCCTGTTGCTGCTGCAGCCGATGTAGAGCAAGATGCAGAGCCAGACGAAGAGGTGCCTCGAAATGATGATGAGGATGAGAATATGTTCCCTGATCTTGTAGATACTGTCAGTAAACAAGCAATGGAAGATGAATATCAGGAGCAACCTATCAGCCGTGCTAGATTTGATGACACTAACGATGAAGAGAGGCAGGAGAACATCGACAGCCTAGTTTTAGATGAATATGATGGTGAGGACATGCCAACAATTGAGTGGAACAGGGAAGATCCTCAGCTAGCTGTCGGCACCATATTCCAGTCGATGGTGGACTGTCGTAATGCAGTGACTACATATTGCATTCTCACTGAAAATACATATGTGGTTGATAGGAGTGAGCCAACAAGGTTCACTGTTCATTGCCCGTATGATAGGTGTAGATGGAGGTTGCATGCATCACATATGTTGAGGAGCAAGTTCATTCAGGTTTGTGTATTTCAGTTTATACTGATTCATTTTATTTTCCGATCATTGTGTAATATTTTCTAACAATATTTTGTTTGGGTCCCATTTTGTTTCAGATAAAAAATAACCCACACCAGCACACTTGTCCACCTGGAGGGGGAGGAGGGAAGGCTAAAACAAAGCTAGCAAAGACTAGGTGGATGGCAGATGCAATTTTGGATTGGTTGAGAGAAACACCAACACTTGGTCCAACAGCACGCCATGGGAAGCTATTTGAGAAGTACAAGATTGATATACCTTACATGAGGATTTTCTATGCTAAGGAAATGGCTCTTGACAAGATTAATGGTCCTTGGAATGAGAGCTTTCAGTTGCTCTACACATTTCAATCTGAAGTGGAAGCTGCTAGTCCAGGGAGTGTTGTAGAGATTGACAAGCATACAGTTACATATAAAATAAAAGGGAAGTCATTTCAGAAGGAGTGCTTCAGGAGGGCTTTTGTTTGTTTCAAGGCTTGTTGGCAGGGGTTTCTTGATGGTTGCAGGCCCTATTTGGTTGTTGATGCAACTGCTTTGAATGGAAGGTGGAGAGGACAACTAGTGGCAGCTTCTGCAGTTGATGGACACAACTGGCTATTCCCAGTTGCATTTGGTGTGGTGGAGGCAGAGTCTGAGGAAAGTTGGGTCTGGTTTCTGCAGCAGTTGCACAACCTTATAGGTACACCCCCAGGTTTAGCTATACACACAGATGCTTGAAAGGGTTTGGAGAGTGCAGTGGAAATTGTATTCCCTGGAGTGGAGCATAGGGAATGTATGCGACATCTAGCACAGAATTTCAGAAACAAATTTAAAGGTAAAGTTTATGATAAGAACTTATGGACAGCATCATACACATGCAGTGAGAGGAAGCATGAGCATCATTTGAGAGTGTTGTATGCTCACAACCCTGTGGTGAATGAGTACCTAGATGCACATCATGGAAAGTTGTGGTCAAGAAGCAAATTCAATGAAATCTGCAAAGTAGACTATGTGACCAGTAACCTGGCAAAGTGTTTCAATGCAAAGATCAAGTCATTGAAAGGACTTCTGATATGGCAAATATTTGATAAGATTCGGCAAATGATCATGATAAAGATGGCTCTTCGCAAAAGAATTGCAGAAACAGAATATGTTGGCCATCTTATGCTCCCATCTCTTATTAAGTCATTGCATGCCAAGGCAAGAGGACTGAACATGAAATGCATTCGAGCGGTGACACATGAGGCTGAGGTAACATATACTGACAGTAAAAACAGGGAATGGAGATATCCAGTTAACCTAGCAACTAGGGAATGCAGTTGTAGACAATGGCAGCTCCGTGGGAAGCCATGCATACATGCCCTACATCTGATGACTGTTATAGGTGGTGAAGATGGTGAAGTTGATCAATACATCTCTGAATACTTTTCTGTTGCCAAATTCAAGGCTGCTTATGCTTCCAATGTGCCTGCACTCTTGGGAAAAAACCAATGGAACATAGTAGATCCAAGGTTCAAACTACATTCTCCTGTACTGACCAGACCACCAGGAAGACCAAGGAAGAACAGGATCAGAAGAGGTGAAGAGGGTCGTGTAAAAAGACAGCGTAAGTGCAAAAAATGTGGAACCCTAGGGCACATTGCTAGGAAATGTACCAATCCAGTGGATGCTTCATTTGGAGAAGAGGAACAATGGGCAGCAACAAATGCAGAGGAGAATGCAGCATTAGAGCAGATTGAAGCTACTACAGAGGAGAATGAAGCATTAGAGCAGATTGAAGCTACTACAGAGGAGAATGCAGCATTAGAGTAGATTGAAGCTAATACAGAGGAGAATGAAGCAGCAAAGCAGATTGCAGCCAATTCAGAGGAGAATGAATCAACCGAATTAGCACTGCCGGCAGCTTGGTATGTGTGCAACAACCTCCCCTTTTGTATGCATTTCTTCTCTTTTTATCGATGGCTTATAATATTTTTTGTGTTTGGCCTAGCTCTAGGAAAATTAGAGGAAAAGGAGAGAAAAGGCCAAGAGAGAAAGAATTAGAAGAATATGAAGCCATGGCTTATGAAGGTTTTGAACCCCGTCAACTGGCCAGTGCAACTTCTCCGTCAGCACCTCGACAGCCACCACCCGAAGTGCAGATCAAAAGGAAGAAGAAAAAGGTGGATATCCCACCTAGGGAAACCAAGAGCAAGGCTGTTAAGCCGTCTCGGAACACAAGGAGCAAGGCAAAGATGTGGAATGCAAGTTGAATGCAAGTTGTAAACTTTGAACTTTAAGGATTTGTACTAAGGTTGTGAAAACTTGTAAGGTTTAATAATGCTATTCGTACTTTGATGTGAAATTTGAGGCAAAATTTGAATTTGAGGCAAAATAAATCTAAATATTAGGAAAAACTTGAATTTGAATTTGAATGTGATGTTGCAATGTTTGCTGAACTGTTATAAACATTAGGTGATCAATCCGATCTCTTTTGCGTGGTAAAGCTTATAGTCATGGGAAATGTGCTCCAAATGTGCTCCGAAGCTAGGGTAAACTGCCCCATTTGTAATCAAGTATTTTTTTTGGACCTACTCTAAATGAGCCAAATATTTTTTATTAACACCTATTCAAACTATATAGTGTAGATTCGAAGTCTCACTATTTATTGAATTAATCTTCATTTTTTTACAATTTTTTGAAAATAATGTGATTTAATAGAAAACCATTAAAAACACGTTTAAAATATGAAAAAAGAAAACTAAGTTCAGATCATTATTATTCACTTTGAAATGAAGCTTTGGTGATTTTTTTGATTTTTTCAAAAAACTTACCTCCTTTCCTTGAACTCTCTGCAACGTTGTACGTGATAGCTCATGTGTGAGAAGGTTTTTTCATGAAAATGTCCATAGAACAAGTTTATGATTTTTTGTTGGTAACATGTCACATAAGACAACATTGTGCGCAGGTTTTATAATTTTTTGATTTTTTTAAATTAATGGTGCTCATTTAACCACGATCGTGCCAGCTAGGTTGTTTTTTTTAAATGACCATAGACCAAGTTTAGTATTTTTCGTCGTTAGTGTGTCTTATAAAACAATGATTCGCGAAGTTTTCTTATTTTTTGGATTTTTTTAAATTAATTATGCTCAGTCAAACACTAGATAACCCCGTTGACCAACTCAAAACCCCTCTAAACCCCGCGGGGTTTTGCCTAACCCTAGCTCCGAACATCAGCCGTCCGATCATACCCTAGCGCCAAGCGATAGGCCACAGATATGGCCTTCTAGAAGGAATTCTGAGGCTAGGCTGCGTGCAGGCTCCGCGCTGTTGGATCACCAGGACGGCTCCTCATCGTTGGATCCTTTGGCGATCCGCGAGAGGCGGTCCGCGAGACATTGGTTGTGCTCGCCCACCATTGCCTACCATGTCTTCTTCTTCTTCTTCTGCGGCGACCAGAGGAGCCACTCGTCTGCTTCTTCTTCTCCGGCGACTAGATATGTCGAGCTCCACTTCAGCCTCCCGCCCCTCGTGGCCCCAGTATGGTCCAGTGCCCATGGAGCGATGCCCTGACTGCCCACGCACCGCGCCACTGAAAAGGTTGACTTCGAGGGAGGACAAGAATGGCAACTTTGGGCATGAGTTCGTGAAATGCGAGAGCAAGCCAGAGGGGCAGGTTAGATCTCATGATTTTTCTTTGACCCTTTCTTTTTCTCTTTGCTTCTAATTCTTTTTCGTTGGATCTGAGATTTAGGGTTCATGATTTCGTTTCAGATCGTGAAGAAATGCACACATTTTGAATGGATGGATGACTACGTTCGGAGGCTTCAAGGGGAGGGCTTGCTTCAATTCAATGGGGCCGCAACCCGAGAGGTCAATCTGCCGTCAGCCACTCGGAATTTACTCTCTGAAAGTGCTGCTCCGACAGTTGGGGATGAGGATCTGAAGGGGGAATTAAAGAAGATGAACAAGAACTTGAGGCAGATGATTCGGTTGAACAAGCAGGCGAATCTGATAGCTTTAGGATTTTATTTTTGTATAGTTTCTCTAGGATTTGCTTACTTGCTGGTCATCACTCATTAGAGATGTTATTTGTGTCGTGTCATGTGCTCTACGATTTGCTTAAGGGTTTGTGGATCATGTGCTCTCTGTGTTGCTTAATTTGTGGATCATGTGCTCTCTGTGTTGCTTAAACTGTGTCTCTATCTCCATCTCTGAATCTCTGTAGGTGTTAGTTTTTGACACTTTCAGTTTCGTCAGACAACACCGAGGGCAAGAGAAAAAACGTAGTTATTGGGCCCAAAATGAAACCAAGCTCTGGTTGGGCCGTCGCATTGCGTTGACTGTCGAAGGCCCACAAAGATTAAAGAGGCCTAGAGAAATAGGCTCTGTTTTTCCTCTGTTTTTTTGCTTGATTGTTTTGATTGCACCTACAGAGATTGAGTGCACATTGGTTACATTACAAGAATAGGTTACATCGTTTGAAATTACACAACAATAGATATTGCCACCAAGAGCCACCAACAAGTAAACAATGGGCTACCCTTCAAAAATTATTTTCGTCCTACCAAATGGCCACAAACTATTAAAAAATAGCTTCTTTTTGTTCATACAATATAGGTATCCTACAATATATATGGGCACCAACAATTCAAAAAAAATTAGCTTCTTTTTCTTCTTTTCAACATCAACATGGCTCATCTTTCCAGCTTTAATTTCCTTTTTGACACCTCAACTAGTCCATTAGCCGCCCGTGCCAAAACTTGGAACCAATAAAACCTACCTAAAACCTATAATATAAGGGCCAACATTAATTTCATCATGCCAAATGGCCACAAACTATTCAAAAATTAGCTTGTTTTTGTTCATACAATATACGGAATAGGGCCACCAACAATTCAAAAAAATTATCTTTTCTACTTCTTCTTTTCAACATCAACATGGCTAATTTTTCTAGCTTTAGTTTCCTTTTTGACACTTCAACTAGTCCATTATCCGCGCGTGCGAAAACTTGACCCTAAAATATAAGGGCCTACTCTAAATGGGCCATTTAAACTTGACCTACACAACATGAATATAACAAGACGAATGGGCTACCCTCCAACCATTTTTACAAGGCTAACCCCAAAACTTGCTGGTTTCATTGAAGGATACCCTTTCATTGATTGATTTAGCAGAAGGGCTCGTCTACGGCACCATATCCATCTAGCGATATCTCACGACAAATAAGATAGAAATAGCAAGCAAAACACAGATAACCAACGACATATCAAATAAGGGTAGCAAGCATAACATAGTTCTTAGGGGATAACACGACAGAGGTAAAAAGTTCGCGGTACAACCAACGACATAATTAAGATAGAAATATATAAAAGATAAAAAGCCCTAACACCCTAGGGAAAGACAAGCTTCACGAGACCGGGCCATCACCACCATCTTCACTGCGCCTCCTCTTCACTGCTCCTCCTCCATGCCGTCCTCGCCGATGTAGTAGGGGAGGCTGTGCATACCGTTGCGGGTGGGGAAGATGCTGTTGAAGTCCGTGAAGATGTTGTAGGTGGTGAATGCGATGAACTCGCACCCACGCCAAAGCACCTTGCCGAGGAGGTAGTACGCATCGAATCTGTTGGTGAAGTTGGCGATGAGCCCTATCGGCGGAGTGGTGGAGTTTGGATGCACTTCCTCCAGTCGGAACATCACCGACGAGCCCGCCAGGAGGTGGGCGAAGCCCGCACCGAGGAACCACTGGGCAAACTCCTTTCCACCCCTCCAGCGTGAGAATGCCCACATGCGGAGCGTCGTCTCCACGACGACATCGGCGGGATACCGCCTCTCCGGCACAGTCGGTGGGAGCTGGAAGGTGGGGCCGTTGTACTGCATCCTCGCCTGGCTTTGAGAGTGCTCTAGGTTTGGGTGAAGAAGAGGAGGGGGCGACGCAAATGGATGTGTGGAGAATAGGTGGAGGCATGGGTGGTTTAAATAGAGAAAGGGGAAGTGAAGGGGAGTGGCACCGTCCATGCTTTGGATTTGCTACGTTCAAACGAGCAGCGTCGATCGATATGCCACTTTAATTGCCATGCTGAATAGATGCGAGTGGATCGAAAAGTTTGAAATGATGCTCTACATCGAGGAGACAAGCATGCGAGATGAGATGAACCAGCGGCAGCGACCGTCCCTGCGTCCGTGGCGGCTCACGTGCAGAAAGAGGCCGGTCAGCGTCCCTGGCGGCTCGCGTGCAGAAAGAGGGGAGGTCAGCGCATCGTGGCGGCGGGCATCAGCGCATGCAGGCAGGCTAGCTACGTGCATGCATAGCAGGCTAGCTGGACATGTCGTGCATGCATAGTAGGCTCATGTCATTGCGGCGCGCGCAGGGCCCAACAATCTAACCACGGCCCAATGGGCGAACAGCGGCACCGTCCGACGCGGCCCCAATTGTTAGGTCCAACGGGCGACACAGTCCAGCGCGGCCCCACTCATCAGAGTTAACGGACAAAGCACTGACCCGACGGCATCCACCGTTTGTGACCATTTCTGAGGGTTTCGGACAAGAGAGTGGGGAAAAGTGAGCAAAAGTTAAGAGCGTGTGGATGAATGAGTAGAGCTAAGGAACCAGGGGCACGGATGTAAAAATCCCCAAAGCCATATGTGCAGCTACCAAGGAATTAAAAACTGAGCAGACATGAATAGAACATAAAGAGGCAATGTTGGAAAAAAACAAGAGAACTCACTTGTAATTTGCCAAACACACCAGGAGAGATCGAGTCCTTCTTGATCACCTTGGCAATTAGATTACTATCCCATGCATTCGCTCGTATGGCGCAGTTGCTTACTAGGATATCATGAACGAGCGCATCAAGGTATAGGATCTGCCACAGAAACAAAAAAGGAAACCCAACTTCAGTTATTAGGAGGAGAATTTCAGAAACTATAACTGCAGAAAGAAGAAAAACACATGGAAGTGCTCGTTTTCACTCACCATCAAGTGATACAAGCAGCAGCAAACGGTTTGCTTCTCCTGGTCCATGTTCCGGAAAGCTTCATTTATGTGTTCTGCTACAAAGAGGCAGATGTTTGTGTTCTTGAGCATTTCATGATCTAGCACAAGTCCGTAGCATTTTGGGCTCAGCTTCAGGGATGTGGTTGGTGCTAGAAAGGTCCTGAACGCAACCGCAAGCCAGGCCATAAAGAATGTGTCATCTGTTTTTCCCCCCATATCCTTAATCATCTTGCACCATGTACTGATCTGGGGATGAGAATTTCCAGTTATGTTGAAAGCCTCTTTGAATCTCCTAGTTGCATCCTTATCAACTACATATCTGACTTTTTGACCCCTGTTTGGGAGATCAAATACCCTGTGAACACTGTTAGCATCGACGCGGATCCTTCCCCTTCCTGGGAACACCATTTCAGAGCTTTCTGGCTGGTAGGACTGCACCAGGAATTTAGTGAGATCCGCTGGAAGTGTCTCTGATAAGTTCAAGAGGCCCCCAAACAACCTTGAAACTAACTCAGACTTCTGCAATGGGGATAGCGAGCTGTTGTTATGGAAAAGGAATGTGTTGTCGTGACTATGGAACCAAGTCAAATCGAGGGACTTCCAGATACTGCTCGGCATTTATTTTTGTCATGTGAACAGATAGAAGGTATTTTGAATGATTCTTTGGAGAAAAGACCCCCTGCTATTCAAACACTGATATCCTTGGAAAGTCCATTCAGAAGCTCATTTCAGCAACTATCAAAAATTAGATCTTTGCATGCCTTGAGCCTCTCTAAGGATGCACACTCATTTCTACCGAAACCAAAGTATTTGCATCACCTGAGGTACCTTGATCTCTCAAAAAGTTATATCGAAGCACTTCCTGAAGATATAAGTATTCTATATAACCTGCAAACGTTGGATGTTTCCAACTGCTCTGATCTTGACCGACTTCCAAAGAAAATGAAGTATATGGCTTCCCTCCGTCACCTCTACACTCATGGATGTGGGAAGTTGAAGAGCATGCCTCCAGAACTAGGAAAACTCACTAACCTGCAGACACTGCTAGCCCTGATTGCAGTGATGTTGCAGAGCTGCATGATTTAGACCTTGGTGGTCAGCTAGAGATAAGTCAGGCAGAGAATGTCATAGAAGCAGAGGCGAAAGTTGCAAATCTTGGAAATAAGAAGGATCTCAGAGAACTGACATTAAGATGGACTTCTGTTTCCGAGAGCAAGGTGCTGGACAAATTCAAACCTCATGACGGGCTGCAGGTTCTGAAGATATATTGGTATCGAGGAGAGTGCATTGGTATGTTGCAAAACATGGTTGAGATCCATCTTTTTCATTGTGAAAGACTGCAAATTTTGTTCAGATGTGGTACATCATTCACTTTTCCAAAACTGAAGGTACTTACACTAGAGCATTTATTGAATTTTGAGGGATGGTGGGAAATAAATGAGAGGCAAGAAGAACAGATAATATTTCCTCTGCTTGAGAAGTTGTTTATTCGGCATTGCGGAAAGCTGATGGCATTACCTGAAGCACCATTTCTTGAAGAACCATGCCGTGGAAGTAATAGATTGGTATGCACACCATTTTCCCTGCTTGAGAATTTGGTTATTAGGTATTGTGGAAAGCTGGTAACATTGCGTGAAGCACCATTTGTTCAAGAACCATGTAATGGAGGTTATAGATTGGTACGGTCAGCATTTCCTGCTCTAAAGGTACTTGAATTGGAAGACTTGGAGAGTTTCCAGAGATGGGATGCTGCTGCTGAAGGAGAACAGATATTGTTTCCTCAGCTTGAGAAACTATCAATTCATAAGTGCCCAAAGATAATCGATTTACCTGAAGCACCAAAACTCAGTGTATTAGAAATTGAAGATTGCAAGCAAGAGATCTTTCACTGTGTAGATAGATATTTGTCTTCACTGACCAATCTGATACTGAAGCTTGAATACATAGAAACAACATCAGAGACTGAGTGTGGTTCAATTGTACCCGTGGACAAAACGGAGAAATGGAACCAGAAATCCCCTCTTACAGTTATGAAGTTAGAATGCTGCAACTCATTCTTTGGAGCAGGTGCACTAGAGCCGTGGGACTATTTTCTACGCCTTCAAGAGTTGGAAATTGGTAGATGTGATGTGCTCGTCCAATGGCCAGTGAAAGTGTTCCACAACTTGGTATCCTTGAGAAGATTAGTGATTAGAGAGTGCAAAAAATCTGACTGGATACACACAAGCTCCTCTTGAGCCATCAGCAACTGAAAGGAGTCAATGCCTGCCAGGTCTCGAGTCTCTTCAGTTAATAGGTTGTCCAAGTTTGGTAGAGATGTTCAATGTCCCAGTATCTCTCAAGAGAATGCATATTCAGTCATGCCCTAAACTTGAGTCCATTTTCGGCAAGCGGCAGGACATCTTAGAGTTAGTCCAAGGGTCTTCTTGCAATGAGGCAATCATGCATGCAGCTGTACCAGAGTTGCCATCCACACCAATGAATCACTCTTGTCCATGCCTAGAACGTATATATTTAGATGGATGTGGAAGCTTACCAGCGGTTCTAAATCTGCCTCCATCCTTAAAGACCATATTTATTGTTGACTGCACTAGTATTCAAGTCCTGGCATGTCAGCCGGGTGGGCTCCAGAAACCAGAAGCCACTACCTCCATAAGCAGAAGACCTATCATGCCAGAGCCACCAGCAGCAGCAGCGACAGCTGGAAGAGAGCATTTACCTCCTCCCCATCTCGAACGTCTAATAATACGGGACTGTGCTGGCATGTTGGGTGGGACTCTCCGTCTGCCTGCACCCCTCAAGAGACTGAACATCATTGGCAACAGTGAGTTGACATCGCTGGAGTATCTGTCGGGAGAGCACCCCCCATCGCTGAAAATCCTTGATCTTCAAAGATGCAGTACCCTGGCATCCCTGCCTAATGAGCCACAGCCCACAGGCATACACGTCTCTCCAATGGCTTAGAATTAAAGGTTGTCCAGCTATAAAGAAGCTCCCTAGATGCCTGCAGCAGCAACTGGGCAGCATCGATGACGATTACAAAAGACTAGATGCCCGTTATGAAGGTACGCACGTCTTTCTGTCTTTGCCCATGTACCACGTCAACACCTTTGTGCAAGTTTGTTCTGACATCTTTTGTGATGTTTGCAGTAATGGCATTTAAACCGAAGACATGGAAGGAAATACCAAGACTAGTCCGTGAGCGGAGGGAGGCTGCTCTAGAAGCCAGGGAACTCCAGCAAGCCATGCAGGAGTAAGCAGGGCGGAAAGCACATAGAAACGGCATGGATTCCGTTTGCTTCAAGTAATGTACTACTAGGTCGTGTCGTGGTTGTTATCGGCTTAGCTGAACTTTGATTTCTATATATCTTGTTCAGATTCAGACATATGTAATGTGAATTAAGTCATCTCCTTCAGCATCTGCCAGGTATCTGTTTCAATCAACACTGATGATACACTTGAATGCAGCGCTTTTCGCAAGAGGATGTAAAGCTTTACCTTGTGCGGAAACTTTCTATTATTATGTATGTAGTTTCGAGTCCTCTGGAAGGATGATGTGGATTTTCTTGGATAACAGACTCCCCTAATGCTTGGCCCTGCTCTGCAACTGAAGTACCTGTACTGCAGCCGCTCTCGATCAAGGATTGCAGTGTAGGGATCAGCAGCAGTTTATTCTTTTCTCTACTGTCTGTCATGTTGTTGTGTCTGAATAGCTTGCATCGCATTACAAACTCAACTTTTGACCAACAACGGACTGGGGAGTCCATTTTGCAAGTTTAATTAGAGCTTTCTGCATTCTGAGAAACTATCTGCACTCTGGAGTCTGGAGAAAGATGTTGTGGTGTTTCTTGGACGAAAAATATTAAATAGGCCTGCCTGATGGCTGCTCTGCTCTGCCAGAGTGCTATGGGGAATACTGGCATGTGATTGCTTGTACAGCTGAACTGAACTGTACTGCAGTGGCGCTCCATAGAGAATTATTGGGGCGACTGCTCGGGGCCGAGGCAAGCATCGCTGAATCACATCTCAGGCCGGCCGAGACGGTCTGCTCTGGACTTGGTTCGCTGCTGGTCCATTCCTCTGGGTGTGTGTACAACAGGGCCAGCACCAGTTTAGTCTTCAGTTTCGTTCGTCATGTTCAGTCATGTTTGCTGTAGCCAGTCCAGTGTTGGCTAGCTTAGCCTAGTACATGTTGTTTACTGAAGCTGTTGCATAAGCACAACAAGACTAGATTAATTATCCCTTTGCCGATCTCGAAATGAATCATGTCATTAGTTAGTTTTGTTCTGAATGTCTAAAATATATCCCCTCTGTTAATAAAATTAGACCTTTTAGATCACTAAAGTAGTGATCTAAAAGGTCTTATATTTCTGTACAGAGGGTGTACTACTGAATCTAGATCAATAACCCAACACATTGACATTGTTTGGACGTGTGGAATGCTGTCCTCATTGATGCAGGAGGTAGAGAGCTAGCATGTGACCGGCTTCCAGACTAATTTGAACTGGGACTGAACATCAGCACTGCAGAGGGTTGACAACTTCCGCTAATCAGATATATTGTGTGAGTTGCCGATCGACATCACTAATCGTTGTTGGGCTTGATACATAGTTAGATACTTGAACTGCAAAAACGTCTTATATTTTGGTACGAAGGGAGTAGATAGGTGCAGAACGTTCCTAGCACCAGTACTTTAATCTAGTCTCAACACATACATATGCTCGCCTGGCCGGATGAGCCGCAAGCAAGCTGCATTCCCTGCTCTGAGTTAACAGGTACAGTAGTCTTTACGATACTGTCTATAGGGCAGGCTTGATATATTCATGCTCTGCTGAATTTCCGTATATATGCTTGTTGTCTAGATCGATCTGTTGCATCCTTTTGCTCAGATGCTTATAATGTGAATTAATTCATCTTCTTGAATATTTCCCGGGTTTAGTAGAAGTTTGGAAATATACTCACATCTTTGAGCTGTATATCTAGTTTCAGTGTCTTTACTTGGTTTAGACATTGGCCTGTTACTTGTGTTAAACTGTAAAATTGACTTGCTTAGTGATTGTGGAGGACTTGTGTTAAACTCTACCCCAGGTTGTTCTCTGGTGTGCTGTGGTGGTGAGAATTACCTGTGATTTATTTTCCTACACCAGGTTGTCAGGTTGAGGAGCATGTAGCAAAGTAGATGTCTGAAATATCATGTTCTCTGCTTCTTCCATTGCTTTGGCAGTGTTCTATATGGAAGGCAGTGTTGCAGGTCATGTGGACATTATATATGAAAGAAGCCTTTTTTTTCTGCTTGTTGTTCCATGAGCTGTTTTATATACTCCCTCCGTCCCAAAATAAGTGCCTCAACTTTGTACAAAGTTGTACTAAAGTTGAGACACTTATTTTGGGACGGATGGAGTATCAGTGTACTAACGATGTTTCAGTGTCGTATAACTGATGTTGTTTCAATTTTTCCCGTTTTTGTTGGGATCCTGACATTGTTATGCAGCAGTAGCAATGGTGGTCAGAGGGCACGGCTTTTACATCCCAAGAGCTCTTTTCGTGCAGTTTGAGATCTGTTGTACCCATTCACAATTCTGGCTTCAGTTGATGGTTTAGTGTGGTTCTTCTGTTTCTTTGCAGCCTTCTGTAGTCAGTCAGTCAGCGAGTCGTCTGCTTCTATAGTACTGTTATTAGCAACTTTAACTTTTGTGAATCATATTAGATTACATGTCAACATTGTTTCTAGTAAAGAGTAGTAGCAACCTGCCTGCTAATCTGATTTAGTTCTTTAATTGACCATGCTGCTACATGCTAGTATAACTTGGAAATGTCTGCGCAAGCATGCTTGGATTGGATGAAGTACGAGTTTGGTTATTATTCATTTTTCTTTAACCCCGGAATTATTTATTTTAGACCCCGTTACATGTGCCATGCATGCCTAGTATTACTACTCGGAGTCAAACACGGCCGGGCCTATACACCTCTCTCGGAGGGGCTCATAAAAAAAGGCTCACTTTTCTCCTCTCTCTTCACTAAAAAACAAGAAGAAAAGATATATAAGAAGGGGTTATGAAGAAAAGATATATAAGAAGAGGTTTTATGCCACACTATAATGTTTGGACGAAACACGGAGAAAGAGGGGTTATGATGGAAGACAACGAAGAAGAAGAGGATGACGACAACTATCCGCCCCCTGAATACGGTGATGCTGCAATGGGGGAAGCTGAAGATCAAGAGGAACCAGACGATGTGCCCGATGATGATCTTCGCCGGGTCATTGTTGATGCACAGAGAGAATGCGAAAGTGAAAGGGAGAAGTTGAAGTTCGATCGCATGTTAGAGGATCACAAAAAAGGGTTGTACCCAAATTGCGAAGATGACAACAGAAAGCTCGGTACCACACTAGAATTGCTGCAATGGAAGGCAGACAATGGTGTATCTGACAAGAGATTTAGTTCGCTTCTGAAAATAATGAAGAATAAGCTTCCAAAGGATAACGAATTGCCCGGAAGTACGTATGAAGCAAAGAAGGTTCTATGCCCACTAGGATTGGAGGTGCAGAAGATACATGCATGCCCTAATGACTGCATCCTCTACCGCGGTGCGTACGAGGATTTGAATGCATGCTTGGTATGCGGTGCCTTGCGGTATAAGATCAGAAGAGATGACCCTGGTGATGTTGAGGGCCAGCGCACCAGGAAGAGGGTTCCTGCCAAGGTGATGTGGTATGCTCCTATAATACCACGGTTGAAACGTCTGTTCAGAAACAAAAAGCATGTCGAGTTGATGCAATGGCACAAAAAAGACCGTAAGAAAGACGGGAAGTTGAGAGCACCCGCTGATGGGTCGCAGTGGAGAAAGATCGAGAGAAAGTGGAGCGACTTTACAGGTGACCCGAGGAACATATGGTTTGGTTTAAGTGCAGATGGCGTTAATCCTTTTGGGGAGCAGAGCAGCAAGCATAGCACATGGCCTGTGACTCTATGTATGTATAACCTTCCTCCTTGGTTGTGGATGAAGCGTAAGTTCATTATGATGCCAGTGCTCATCGAAGGCCCTAAGCAACCCGGCAATGACATTGATGTGTACCTAAGGCCATTAGTTGATGAACTTTTACAGCTATGGCATGGAAGAGGTGTACGTGTGTGGGATGAGCATGCACAAGAGGAATTTGACCTACGAGCGTTGCTGTTTGTAACCATCAACGATTGGCCTGCTCTCAATAACCTTTCAGGACAGACAAACAAGGGATACCACGCATGCACACACTGTTTAGATGACACCGACAGTATATATTTGGACAAATGCAGGAAGAATGTGTACCTGGGGCATCGTCGATTTCTTCCGACCAACCATCAATGTCGAAAGAAAGGAAAGCATTTCAAAGGTGAGGCAGATCACCGGAAGAAGCCCGCCCTCCGTACTGGTGATCACATACTTGATATGGTCAATGATTTACAAGTAATATTTGGAAAGGGTCCTGGCGGACTATCTGTTCCGACTGACGATGCGGGACGCGCACCCATGTGGAAGAAGAAATCTATATTTTGGGACCTACCCTATTGGAAAGACCTAGAGGTCCGCTCTGCAATCGACGTGATGCACGTGACGAAGTATCTTTGCGTGAACCTGCTAGGCTTCTTGGGAGTGTATGGGAAGACAAAAGATACACCGGAGGCACGGGAGGAACAGCAACGTGTGCATGAAAAAGACGGCATGCATCCAAAGCAGTATGAAGGTCCTGCCAGCTATGCTCTTACCAAAGAAGAGAAGGAAATCTTCTTTGAATGCCTGCTCAGTATGAAGGTCCCGTCTGGCTTCTCGTCGAATATAAAGGGAATAACAAATATGGCAGAGAAAAAGTTCCAGAACCTAAAGTCTCATGACTGCCACGTGATTATGACGCAACTGCTTCCGGTTGCATTGAGGGGGCTTCTACCTGAAAACGTTCGATTAGCCATTGTGAAGCTATGTGCATTCCTCAATGCAATCTCTCAGAAGGTGATCGATCCAGAAATCCTGCCAAGGTTAAGGAGTGATTTGATGCAATGTCTTGTTAGTTTCGAGCTGGTGTTCCCACTGTCCTTCTTCAATATCATGACGCACGTCCTAGTTCATCTAGTCGACGAGATTGTCATTCTGGGCCCTATATTTCTACACAATATGTTCCCCTTTGAGAGGTTCATGGGAGTCTTAAAGAAATATGTTTGTAACCGCGCTAGGCCAGAAGCAAGCATCTCCATGGGCCATCAAACAGAGGATGTCTTTGGGTTTTGTGTTGACTTCATTCCTGACATTAAGAAGATTGGTCTCCCTCAATCACGGTATGAGGGGAGACTGACTGGAAAAGGCACGCTAGGAGCGGACTCAATAATATGTAGGGACGGGCATTCTTGGTCTCAAGCACACTACACAGTTCTACAGAATTCTACCTTGTTGACCCCGTATGTCGATGAACACAAGAATATTCTGCGCTCCAAACACCCGTAGCAGTGTGACGACTGGATTACATATGAACACATCAAGACTTTCGGCAATTGGTTGCAAACACGTCTCATGGGTGACAACACTATTTCTGATGAGTTGTACTCGTTGGCCAGGAGACCATCTTCGACTGTATTGACTTACAAAGGGTACGAGATAAATGGGAATACATTTTACACGATCGCCCAAGATCAAAACAACACCAACCAAAACAGTGGTTTCCGCTTTGATGCAGCAACCAATAGGGGAAAGGACACATATTATGGTTACATAGTGGACATATGGGAACTTGACTATGGACATAATTTCAAGGTCCCTTTGTTTCAGTGCAAATGGGTCAATCTGTCAGGAGGCGGGGTACAGGAAGACCCACAGTACGGAATGACAACAGTGGATCTGAACAATCTTGGGTACACAGACGAACCATTCGCCCTAGCCAATGATGTGGCGCAGTTTTTCTATGTGAAGGACATGTCTACCAAACCGAGAAAAAGAAAAGATAAGGAAGCGAATACATCATACGATGAGCCAAAGCGCCACATAGTTCTTTCAGGAAAAAGAGACATCATGGGATTGGAGGGCAAGACAGACATGTCTAAAGATTATGAAAAGTTTCAGGAAATTCCTCCCTTCAAAGTCAAGGCTGACCGAAGCACCCTCTTAAACGATGAAGATTATCCATGGTTACGGCGCAATAAGCAAAGGACACAAGCGAAGAAAAAGTGAAGACTTTCTCTCCACAACTCTATCATTGCAGTTACATGTGAAGAAATGAAATGCCTTTTGTAACAGATGAGTTTTCGTATGAAACCCTAATACTTCGAAAGAGATTGTCCGTTTTGTACACGAAGTGCATCCAGTTTTTGCCGTAACCCTCTCAACTCTTTATAACCTTGGGCGGTGAAGGTCGTACCAATCAGGAAGAAGCACACGGATCGTGTGTTTCTTTCAAGTGCTTGTGAGCTGTTGGATCAGCACTATAATGACTAGTCCCGGTTCGTGCTAGCAACCGGGACTAAAGAGGCACACGACCCTATATATAACCCACCTCTCGGACATGTTCGACACTTAGTGTGTGTACTCATTCGGATTCAAATCATTCGGATTCCCTGCATACGGTCCAACGGTGCATTTCATATTTCCACCGTTGGGCTGTATGCAGGGAAAACCGTGTGTTTTGTTGATCTATCTAGAAATCCTTTAGTTCATCGACCGAATACAAATCATTCGGATTCCCTGCATACGGTCCGACGGTGCATTTCATATGCGGGCACTCACGAGCCACCGTCGGGCTGTATGCAGGGGAAACCGTGTGTTTTGTTGATCTATCTACAAATCCGTTAGTTCATCGACCGAATACAAATCATTCGGATTCCCTGCATACGGTCCGACGGTGCATTTCATATGCGGGCACTCATGAGCCACCGGCGGGCTGTATGCAGGGGAAACCGTGTGTTTTGTTGATCTATCTAGAAATCCTTTCATTTGTAGTGCTTTTCAATTTCAGGGTCACTTAGCTCAAAAAATCAGTAAATGCATGAAAATTACCAAATGAAGTCAGAAAGGGTTGAAAATTGATGATCTGGCTTTGAATGGTGCATTTTGAACATACAAAAAGTATGGAGTTCAAATAAGTTCAAAAAAAATGAAATCCCTTTGTAATAGATGAGTTTCCGTCCGAAACCGCGATACTTCGAAAGAGATTGTCCATTTTGTACACGAAGTGCATCCAGTTTTTGCCGTAACCCACTCAACTTTTTAGCACATGCTATGTGGGTGAAATGATGATACCATGCCAACTTTCAACCTTTTCAGAGTTCATTTGAAGTGCTTTTTAATTTCTATCAAAATATCGTGGGAGTGGAGTTCAAAAAAGAATCAACTAAAAAGCTTTTACAAACCTCTAGTATTTTTGAAACTATAATTATATAAAAATTATGCAACTAAAATTATCAAAGTATTTTTTGTTCAAAACATTAATAGCAAAAAGAATATAATGACAAAACACACTGGAAATAAATAAAGCAAAAAATAAAACAAAAATAAATAAAGCAAAAAACAAAACAAAAAAAAATGGAAATTATGCAACTAAAATTATCCAAGTATTTTTTGTTCAAAACATTAATAGCAAAAAGAATATAATGATAAAACACACTGGAAATAAATAAAGCAAAAAATAAAACAAAAATAAATCAAGCAAAAAACAAAACAAAATAATGGAAATTATGCAACTAAAATTATCAAAGTATTTATTTGTTAAAAAGAATGAACTAAAATACCAGTAGAAAAATATTGGAAAAAAATTAAAAAAATAAGGGATAATTGCAATTGAGCCCCTAGTTGTGTCCCACTCGATAGGATTGCCCCTACTTTTCGAAAACACGCTGTCTTGCCCACCCACTTTGGTCGTCTTGTGTTTTTGCCCTTTGACTTTTTGACCGTCACTTTGAAAACTTCATAACTAATTCATACTAAATCAGAAAAAGGCAAATAAGATACCAAAATGTTCAGAAGAACATCACCTATATGTCAATGTCACTTGCATTCATGACAAAAGTGTTGGTAAGTGCCCATCTGAGTTTTACCTCTTATCATACCACCATGAACAGTAAAATAAAAAAATAAAAAATATTCCAAAAAAAATTGGTGTCAAAGAATGACAAATGTTTTAAGTGCACCAAGTTTCATCAGGGAATGACATTCGTGGAAGTCCTGGCAAAAAAAACAATCAACACTCCAAAATAGATTGTTTTTTTTGCGAGGACTTCCACGAATGTTATTCCCTGATGAAACTTGGTAAGCACTTAAAACATTTGTCATTCTTTGACACCAATTTTTGGAAATTTTTGAATTTTTTTTGATTTTACTGTTCATGGTGGTATGATAAGAGGTAAAACTCAGATGGGCACTTACCAACACTTTTGTCATGAATGCAAGTGACATTGACATATAGGTGATGTTCTTCTGAACATTTTGGTATCTTATTTGCATTTTTCTGATTTAGTATGAATTAGTTATGAAGTTTTTAAAGTGACGGTCAAAAAGTCAAAGGGCAAAAACACAAGACGACCAAAGTGGGTGGGCAAGACAGCGTGTTTTCGAAAACTAGGGGCAATCCTGTCGAGTGGGACACAACTAGGGGCTCAATTGCAATTATCCCAAAAAATAAATAAAGCAAAAAACAAAACAAAAATACCGAAAAAATAAAAAAAAATGCCGCCTACTAGGCCACCACGGCATTCAAGCCTGCAGAAGGCCCAATAGGCCCACAGGCAGTTGCAAAGCTGTTAGGCCCGTAAGCCTGCGGTAGAGAGGAGCTCGAGACGGTGGGTGCAGCCACGCTTATAAACCAGTACGACTGCTCCTTGCTCGGCGAGGTGGGACTAAACTCCCACCGTGCCAGGAACAGGGCTTTAGTCCCGGTTGGTGCCACCAACCGGAACCAATGCCCACCTTTGGTCCCGGTTGGTGGCACCAACCGGGACCAATGCCCACCTTTGGTCCCGGTTGGTGCCACCAACCGGGACCAAAAGTCTCTGCTTCCCGCCCTTTGGGCTGCTAAAAAGTGACCTTCCCGGTTGGTGGCACCAACCGGGACTAAAGGTGGGCATTGGTCCCGGTTGGTGCCACCAATCGGGACCAATGCTTCTTGTATATAAGTAAACCCTTAGAAAGTTTCAGTTTTCATCTACCATTCCCCATCGCCGCCCCGAGCCCGTCGCCGCCCCGTCCCCGTCGCCGCGCCGCTCCTCGTCGCCGTTGCCGCCCGCTCCTCGTCGCCGTCGCCGCGCGCCGCACCGAGCCACCCCGTCGCCTCCCCGTCGCCATGCCGTCGTCATCCCCGTCGCGCGCCGCCCCGAGCCGCCCGAGGTCGCCGTCGCCGTCGCCGCCCCGTCCCCGTCGCCGTCGCCACCCCGTCCACGTCGCCGCGCTACCCCGTCGCCGCGCCGCCCCGTCCCCGTCGCCGCCCCGTCCCTGTCGCCGCCTCGTCCCCGTCGCCGTCGTCGTCCCCGTCGCCGCGCGCCGTCCCGAGCCGCCCCGTCGCCGCGCCGACCCGTCCCCGTCCCCGTCCCCGTCGCCGTCGTCGTCCCCGTCGCCGCGCGCCGCCCCGTCGCCGTCCCGTCCCCGTCGCCTCCCCGTCGCCGCGCCACCCCATCGCTGCCCCGTCGCCTCCCCATCGGCGCCCCCCAGTGAGCCCCCCCTTTCCCATGGTCCCTGCTCGGATACGGCGACACGGAGACGAACACGGACACGGACACGGACACGGACACGGATACGGATACGGCGACACGGACACGGACACGGAGACGGCGACACGGACACGGATACGGCGACACGGACACGGACACGGACACGGATACGGCGACACGGACACGGATACGGCGACACGGACACGGACACGGATACGGCGACACGGACACACGAAAAATAACGAGAAAGAGATCGCCCCCTCCCCGATAACTTTGACATGAGGGAGGGGGGGTCGATATACATTTTTTTCCATGTATGTATGTCGTTGTCGTTGAGTTAAAGAAAGAAAAATATAATGAAAATATGTCATGAGTTAATGAAAATATATAATATATGTATGTGGCTATGTATGTAAAGATGGATAGCATTTTTTCCATGTGTGTATGTCGTTGTCGATATACCCCCTCCCCGATAACTTCGACATGGGGGGTTCGATATACCCCCTCCCCGATAACTTCGACATGAGGGGGGGGGGGGTCGATATACCCCCTCCCCGATATACCGGGCGACCAACTCTCGAGGCCACCCAAACCCGAGAAAAAAAGCGTTGTCGATATACCCCCCACCCAAACCCTACAAGTGTTGTCGAGGCCACCCCAAACCGGGCGTCGTACATTCATGAGAGAGGCGGTCCGGACGTCGGACATTCATGTTTGTATATTAATTGCCATGTTGTAATATTTGCAGAAACTATGGATCCAAGAGACTTGGAAAAAGAACAGTTGTTGGGGGACATAATCCACGACGGACGTGATATCTTGTCGTATCTCAACGACACCGATGGTCTGGAAGGAGAGGTTGATGGCTCCGGTGATCGAACAATGGAGGAGGAAGGACATGATCATGATGGCTCCGGTGACCGAATGCCGGACGAGGAAGGAGACCATGATGACGGCTCCGGTGACCGAACGGAGGAGGGAGCTGTTGCAAAGTCCGGTGAGGTATATATATTAATTAAGCCCGTGCTGACTAGCTAATTGATGCATTAATTGTTTTGGTATGTACATATATTAATTAACTCTTCTTTCTTCTTTTATAGCCCTCCGGATCGAGCCAAACTTTGGTAACGAGACGAGGCCCGAAGAAGAGGTTGCGCAAGGAAGAAAGGTTCACGATCACAGCACTCGCGCACGATGGCCATCCGATTGAACCCAAGCGGACCAAGGACGCATTTTCTGCTCAGTGCGGAGCTATTGCTAGGGACTACATCCCGATCAGCATCAAGCAATGGAATAAGCCTAAGGACGGCGCCCCTGATGGTGATTATGTCACCGATAGATAGAAAGATGATCTTTGGACCGTGCTGAAGGCAAATTTCACCCTACCGCCAGAGGAGTATCCGAATAAGCCAGTTATAGAGCCACTGGTCAAGGCGTGTGCTCTTAAGAAGATGGCAGATCTATTCAGGAGGTGGAAGAATGAGTTGAAATCAAAGTTTGTCGACAAAGGGGAGACAGAATTCACCGGCCGATTTGAGAAGATACGTGATCACTGGCCCGCATTTGTGGCCTACAAGACATCGGACCAGAGTAAGAAAATATCAGAGACAAACAAGATCAATGCTGCAAAGAAGCAGTATCACCATCACACGGGGTCAGGTGGCTACCTCAAAGCCCGGCCGTTGTGGGACAAAGCTGAGAATGACTTGATTGCTAAAAACGTCATACCACAGACATTGAACTGGCCAGACCGTTCAAGGACTTGGTTCTTCGGGGTTGGGGGAACTTTGGACCCTGAAACAGGGAAGTGCCGTTGGACGAACGAGCAACTTGCGATACCCATGAACAAGCTTCAGGAGTATATCACCGTAGCGCAGGAAGGGACGTTCATTCCCGACAGAGAGAGGGACAAGCTGACTGAGGCCCTAGGGAATGCTGAGCACCTTGGACTCACACGAGGCACACCAGGCTCCGTTCCGTGGAAGGTTGGGTTTCCCGACGCAGGCGGTTACAGAAGCCGGGAGAGAAAGAGGAAAGCGGAGCTGAGCGAAATTCAGAAGCTGAATGCAAGACTACAAAAGCTAGAGGAAGCTGAGAGCCAGCGAGCTGCCGGCCAACCATCTCAGCGGCACGAAGCTACCCCAGAAGCTACCCCGCCATCTCAGCGGAGAAGCAGCGTCGCTTCCACGGAGCTCGTTCAGCCTGACTTCACGGCTCCTATCTACCCCGTGGATACTATCACGGAGGCTCAACATTGCGAGCTCATGACGAAATGCCGGAACCTCACTTTCAAGGTAGCTGTCGGCTCTGTTGCACCTCCTCAACCCAATGGAACTTTTCACTGCTCACCGATTCCACATGGCTATGCTGTTGTGATGGTGGATGAAGTAATGGAGGGATTTGAGGAGCTCGAGCTTGACCGGTCTACAGGTGAAGGAGAGAATAAGCTGGCTCGTGCTCTGAGGAGTACATGTCTATGGCAAAAGGAGTACATCAAGCTTCCAAACTGGACGCCTCCACCTCCTCCTCCTCCTCAGGCGAATCAGGGCTCTCCGCCTCCTCCTCCTCCTCCTTCGGCGAGTGATCAGGGGACCCCGCCTCCTTCTCCGGCTCCTCCGACGCGTGAGGGCACTCCGCCTCCTCCTTCGCCTACTCCGGCACGTCGGAGCAGTACGCCTCCTCCTCAGCCTCGTCAGCAACGGCGGAAGACAGACGCCGCCGCTCCGGCTCCTCCGGCGCGTCGGAGCACTCAGCCTCCTTCTCCGCCTCGTAAGCAACGACGGAAGAGAGACGCCGCCGCTCCGGTGGCTAGGAGTACAAGCACAGGCGGGAGGGAATACAGATACGGTCCATCTCTCAAGCCTCTGGAAAAGTTACCATATGAGAGGACCGAGTCTGAAAACGAGGAGATATGTCAGGAGCAAATGAGGGCCCATTTTGCAAAGAAAACTCCACCTCCGAAGGAGAAGCTAGATCCGGTGAAAGTGAAGCGCACTATCGATGCCCTGAAGCGACCACCACCGCCTCCGCCGGATTCCAACTATGTCCGGATTATTAATAAGACATATGAAGAAGCGCGGCAGTCGGGAAATACATCTAGTGATGCAAGGTTAGCAGAACAAAGAAGTGGGAAAACAATTCCCCAGCTCGGCGAATAGGAGAAGCAATCGTGCCCCCCGCTCAAGGTGTCTAGCGATATCGTCGCTAATAATCTGGGGATGGTGCCCGGTACCAATCCTGGTGATTACTTGGGGGATGATGTAATTTTTCAAATGGCTGAGGTAACAAAAGAATATGAATACTTGCACGGGAAGCCTCTCGTCGAACCTGATCATCCTCCTCTAACAACGATGATGTACAAATTGCATGAGTGGTACATGAAAACCTGTAGGGAGTCTGGGAGAGACACTATGTATATGGCAGTGAAACCAGAGCACGAATTCATTGGACTTTCCGTGATGCCTGTTGAATTTGTGGAGTTATTTCAGTTATACAATCAACGGGCCCTCGACAAACAACTCATGACTGCCTACTGTCTGTAAGTATTACTTCTATAGTTAAGTCTCTAGCTCAGCTTGTTCATTGCATGTATATATAATTATCCTCACTATATTATGCAGATTGAAGATCATTGAATGCAAAAAACTAGGAATCTTCGACGTTGGGTTCATTAGCCCAGATGCCGTAAATGAATGGACGGTACGAAACTCAATCAAAGAGACCGAGAAGAACTTGCTAAAGTCGTTCCTTATACATCAAAACAAAAGGGAAATACTCTTTCCTTACAACTTCAAGTGAGTGTTGCTGTCTTCTCTGTATACTCGGTTTCGCTTACTCGAGGTTAAGTAATGTAATTGATGAGTTATATATGCGTGCGCAGTTACCACTTTATTCTGCAATCCATTAATCTTGACGGGGCATTAGTAACTGTCTTAGACTCGAGACGTAAAGATCCCGAGAATTATGCGGACATGACTGCAATGCTCAAGAAGTAAGTTCAGTCAATACCGGGACCATATTAGCATGCAACTTTCGTTAATTTCCTGATATCAAGTAATCATTTTCTTTGCCTGGCAGGGTTTGGAAGAAGTTCACCCGAAAGGTTCCCGGTCTAAACAAAGAGTTGCGATTTACGCACCCCAAAGTAAGTAGTACTAGCTAGTTCCGCGCATCTCTAATTGATTCAAATTTTCATCAATATATCATTACCATGCTTGCTTATCAGTTTGATTGAACTCTATTCTCTTAAAGTGCTTGTACCAGAAAGAAGGGACTTCTTTATGTGCATACTACGTATGCGAGTTCATTCGCCACTCGACCTCTGAGCAGGGCTTCTCTGACAAACAATTTGAAGTACGTAAATAATATTCACAATTTTATTTTATATATTACCATCAATTGTGTTGAGTTTTATTCATATATATGCATGTATTGACCCCTTCTTTAAATTAGATCTGGCAGATGCGGGATGAACTCCTACCACATGATCTCATACGAGCAATTCAAGAGGAATTGGTGGGATTCTTTCTTGACCACGTCATACCTAAAGACGGAGAATACCATGCGAATTTGTGATTGGATCTTAGGTACATGATGTTAGGGATTGTAAAAGATGTTATATTGTATATATGTAGTAGCATCGGATAGATATACGAAAACTTGTTGTTCGACCAATCTCTCGGAGAAAGAGAGGTCGATCACTTCTCTCTGTATATGTTCATGACGATCTTATGTACTTAATGGTTCCTTCATTTGCTTACTAGCTAGCGTGTCGAGTTCTCTCTATAGTAGCTAGTGTCGACCAAGCACGGAGAAAGATAGGACACTTCTCTCTATTAGCTACCTAACACAATATGAAACCCCTAAATTAACCCTACAAAACCCCCTAACCCCCCCCCCTTCAGAAAAAAAACAAAAACCCCAGCTCCTGCCAGATGCTGACGCGTGGATGCCTTTTGGTCCCGGTTGGTGTTACCAACCGGGACTAAAGGTCCTCCTGCCTGGGCTCCCCGCAACGGCCATGTGGAGGGCCTTTGGTCCCGGTTCGTAAGCAAACCGGGACTAAAGGTTTTGGGCTTTAGTCCCGACCCTTTAGTCCCGGTTCCAGAACCGGGACAAATGGGCCTCTGGAACCGGGACAAATGGGCCTTTTTCTACTAGTGGTTGTTGCACTTAGTCAGAAGACTCATGGATGTACAGCTATCGGACGAACCCGATATGCTTACGTGGCAACTCACAACTTCAGGCATATTTACAGTTAAATCAATGTACCTTAACCTAATTGACACAATGGCTATATCCAAGTCAATTCATATTTGGAAGGTCAAGGTTCCTTTGAGAATCAAAGTCGTCATGTGGTTTGTTCACAAGAAGGTGATTCTCACTAAGGACAATTTAGCTAAGCGCAATTGGTCGGGAAGTACGCGATGTAGCTTTTGTGATCATCAGGAAACCATCAAACACCTTTTTCTCCATTGTTCGCTAGCGAAACTATTATGGAAAACTGTTCGCATAACTTTTAATATCGTTCCTCCAGATAGCATTGACATGTTATTTGGTACGTGGCTAAATGGAGTTGATATAAATACCGTTAGACATATACGCATGGGAGTGTGTGCACTTCTCTGGGCTATATGGAACTGCAGGAATGACATGGTTTTTAACAGACAAATCCATATTAATTTTTTATAGGTACTACACAGGCCATCGGCGTTAATCCGTACGTGGTCGTTACTCACTCCTCCGAAAACCAGGGAGCCTTTGGTTACTGGGTCTGCCCGGTGGGAGATGGTAGCACGGGATATATTCAACCGGTTTGGATGGCGGTCTAGTAATATGATAGATGGTTAGGCATCTATGCCTATTTTCGCCGGTTGTGGATTTATTTGTTTTTTTACGAACTGTAGTTTTTGCTCCTTCAGAGTATGATCGAGACCGCAGACTATTTGTTTTTTCTATCATTAATAAAGAGGCCGTATGCATCATGCTGATGCAGAGGCCGGAGGTAATCCTCCTTTTCTAAAAAAAGATAGTAACAGCATTGGGGGATTCTATGGACGTGAAGAGGGGTCTGTTAATGCACTTGGCGTTTACGTGTGCCCGATTTAGCACAGTGCATGTGTTAAGTTGCTTAGGAATCTTCGTGCTCTGGTAGATACATCAATTCCGTTTCCAGCATTCCAACAATCAATAAGATGGACAAGGGTTGTCCTTATCGTGATCTCGTGTCATGTTTATTTTCCTTTTTATCATGTGTGCTTTTCAGTATTGTCTACATGTACATGCTTGAAAATTAAATTATGTACTGAGAATTTAATGGATTGATGCCTCTTTGTTCTTCAACATATGTATACCCAACTCACACTTGTGTGCTGTTCCTACACAACAATGCTAATAAATATTTCATAGCTACAATTTTGCAACACAATTAGGTACATTACAATTTGTAGTTCTGCATATACACTAGTAGAAAACGGGGCTTTGGTCCAGGCCAGATAAGTGCATTAGTCTCGGTCGTGTTACGAACCGGGACTAATGGGTGCATTAGTCCCGGTTCGTGAGGCCAGGACGCCGGCCGGGCCTCGGTGGGCACCAGTCCCGGTTCGTATGACCCCTTTAGTCCCGGTTCCAGACACGAACCGGGACTAAAGGGCCTCGCTCCTGGCCGAGCCCCTTTAGTCCCGGTTGGTGACTGGAACCGGGACTAAAGATATGCCTATATATATGCTTGCCCCTGCCAGCTCACTCTGTTTTTTTTGGCCGGCCGGCGCGTGTGAGGTGTGTGCTGCTTTGCTCTCACCTCCTATGCATACAAGGTGTTCGATGAAATGCCAGAGCCATGCTTAAGCTTTCTCCTCTTTAAGGTCGACCTCCAAGCTTCATTTTCCTCAACATTTGTCTAGGTTTGGCGGTCCGTCACGTCCCATCCCCGTCCTCACCGTCGTCGATCGCCCGCGCCGATCTCTTGTTCTTATCTTCTTTTTTAAAAGAAAAAAGTTCTTATTTGTATGATTTACATAGATACTTGTATAAATTTCTTACTTTTATTATTGTTTGTTATTATATAGGTCCATGGTTATGGTATCCGCCCACGTGGGACCTCGTCCAGTCTATGATTCAGATGTGGTATATTATCTTTTATAACTATTTGTTTCATTTAGTGTTTATGACAATTATGCCGACCAACGTGACATAGATGTGTTTATTCTAGGAGGTATGTGAACCGGTAATTCCAACCGACCCTCTTGTCGAGAGGTTAAATTTAGTTGAAAAAGAAAACGAGGATTTGGAAGAAAAATTGAAAAGAATTGAGGAGGAGAAGATGAAATTGGAGTTGCATGTTGCCGATGTCGTCCATGACCACAAGATCAAGATGGATGCAATGCGCATGAAGATTAGAAAGATAAGAAATATGTCATTGATAATGAGGCTTGGTATCATTATGCTGTTGGATCAATTGCTACATTAGTTGCGATTATGATCGCATTTGTTGTTGTATTTAAATGTTTTACATAGTTGTATGTTAGTTTCAATTTATGTTTTAATTAGATGTTGTAGAGAGCTATATGTTGTTCTATGAGAACTATGTATGAACTTAATGTATTTATTTTTTCCTCTATAACTTTTTATCACTACTATTTTGGTTTTAACGTGATGATGAACTTGTATTAATTTGGTCACTTCTCTATTCATGATGCTCTGTAATGGTTTTTGATACATTAGCACATGCTATGTGGGTGAAATTATGATACCATGCCAATTTTCAACCATTTCAGAGTTCATTTGCAGTGCTTTTCAATTTCAGGCTTTGAATGGTGCATATTGAATGCAGAAAAAGTCTTGAGTTAAAATATGTTGAAAAAAATGAAATCCCTTTGTAATAGACGAGTTTTCGTCCGAAACCCTGATACTTCGAAGGATATTGTCCAGTTAGTACACGAAGTGCATCCAGTTTTTCCCGTCACCCTCTCAACTTTTAAGCATATGCTATGTGGGTGAAATTATGATACCATGCCAATTTTCAACCATTTCAGAGTTCATTTGCAGTGCTTTTCAATCTCAGGGTCATCTTAGCTCAAAATAAATCATGAAATGCATGAAAAATAGCAAATGACGTCAGATAAGGGTTAAAAAGTCATGATGTGGCTTTGAATGGTGCATATTGAATGCAGAAAAAGTCTTGAGTTAAAATATGTTTAAAATGTTTGAAATCCCTTTGTAATAGACGAGTTTTCGTCCGAAACCCATATACTTCGAAGGAGATTGTCCAGTTTGTACACGAAGTGCATCCAGTTTTTCCCGTAACCCTCTCAACTTTTTAGCACATGCTATGTGAGTAAAATTATGATACCATGCCAATTTTCAACTAGTTTAGAGTTCATTTGCAGTGCTTTTCAATCTCAGGGTCATCTTAGCTAAAAATAAATCATGAAATGCATGAAAAATAGCAAATGAAGTCAGATAAGGGTTGAAAAGCGATGATGTGGCTTTGAATGGTGCATATTGAATGCAGAAAAAGTCTTGAGTTAAAATATGCTTAAAAAGTTTGAAATTGTAATAGACGAGTTTTCGTCCGAAACCCTGATACTTCAAAGGAGATTGTCCAGTTTGTACACGAAGTGCATCCAGTTTTTCCCGTAACCCTCTCAACTTTTTAGCACATGCTATGTGGGTGAAATTATGATACCATGCCAATTTTCAACCATTTCAGAGTTCATTTGCAGTGCTTTTCAATCTCAGGGTCATCTTAGCTCAAAATAAATCATGAAATGCATGAAAAATAGCAAATGAAGTCGGATAAGGGTTGAAAAGTGATGATGTGGCTTTGAATGGTGCATATTGAATGCAGAAAAAGTCTTGAGTTAAAATATGTTTAAATTTTTTGAAATCCCTTTGTATTAGATGAGTTTTCGTCCGAAACCCTGATACTTAGAAGGAGATTGTCCAGTTTGTACACGAAGTGCATCCAGTTTTTCCCGTAACCCTCTCAACTTTTTAGCACATGCTATGTGGGTGAAATTATGATACCATGCCAATTTTCAACCATTTCAGAGTTCCTTTGCAGTGCTTTTCAATCTCAGGGTCATCTTAGCTCAAAATAAATCATGAAATGCATGAAAAATAGCAAATGAAGTCAGATAACGGTTGAAAAGTGATGATGTGGCTTTGAATGGTGCATATTGAATGTATAAAAATTCTTGAGTTAAAATATGTTTAAAAAGTTTCAAATCCCTTTGTAATAGACGAGTTTTCGTCCGAAGCCCTGATACTTCGAAGGAGATTGTCCAATTTGTACACGAAGTGCATCGAGTTTTTCCCGCTACCCTCTCAACTTTTTAGCACAAGCTATGTGGGTGAAATTATGATACCATGCCAATTTTCAACTATTTCAGAGTTCATTTGTAGTGCTTTTTAATATCAGGGTCATCTTAGCTCAAAATAAATCGTGAAATGCATGAAAAATAGCAAATGAAGTCAGATAAGGGTTGAAAAGTGATGATGTTGATTTGAATGGTGCATATTGAGTTTTCATAAAGTATATTTTGTTACAAGCTTTAATATAAAATAAAAAGCTTTTATAAAACTCTAATAGCAAAAGGAATCTACTAAAAAGAATCAATAAAAAATAAAACTTATGCAACTAAAATTATATAAAATTTATTCATGATAAAATTATATAACTAAAAATAACATATGCAAAAAAATAACATTAAAAATCATAATATATACAAAAAAAGGCCAACCTACTAGGCACAATGGCCTGCATAAGGCTAGAAACCCTACAAATGGGCTAGGATGCAGGCATGCAGTGCTAGCAGGCCCAACAGGGCGTCAAATAGGCATGTACTGCTTGCATTAGAGAGGAGCTCGAGAGGGCAACAGCAGCAGCGCTTATAAACCACTCCGAGCCCCTCTCGACTAGCGAGGTGGGACTAAACTTTTGGTACGGGAAGCACAGCCCTTTAGTCCCGGTTGGTGGCACCAACCGGGACTAATGCCCCCCTTTAGTCCCGGTTGGTACCACCAACCGGGACTAAAGGTCTCTGCTTCCCACCCTTTGGGCTGCTGAAAATTGACCTCTAGTCCCGGTTGGTGGCACCAACCGGGACTAAAGGGTGGCATTAGTCCCGGTTGGAGCCACCAACCGGGACTAATGGGGGGCTATTGCTACTTCTTGAGCATGCGTTGGTTTCCCTTGAAGAGGAAAGGGTGATGCAGCAAAGTAGATAAGTATTTCCCTCAGTTGTTGAGAACCAAGGTATCAATCCAGTAGGAGATACAAGCATGTCCCCAATAGATGTACCTACACAAAGTATCAAACACTTGCACCCAACGCTATAAAGGGGATGTCAATCCCTTCACGGTTACTTGCATGGATGAGATCTGATCGAGATAGATGGAAAAGATTGCGGAAAGTAAACACACAAGTAAATAGATCTGAAAATATAAGATGGAAAATAGACCCGGGGGCCATAGGTTTCACTAGAGGCTTCTCATCAAGGCAAATATTACGGTGGGTGAACAAATTACTGTCGAGCAATTGATAGAAAAGCGCATAGTTATGACGATATCCAAGGCAATGATTATGCATATAGGCATCACGTCTGTGTCAAGTAGACCGAAACGATTCTGCATCTACTACTATTACTCCACACATCGACCGACTCCTGCCTGCATCTAGAGTATTAAGTTCATGAAGAACAGAGTAACGCATTAGGTAAGATGACATGATGTAGAGGGATAAACTCAGGCAATATGATGAAAACCCCATCTTTTTATCCTCGATGGAAACAATACAATACGTGCCTCGCAACCCCTACTATGTCACTGGGTGAGGACACCGCAAGATTGAACTCAAATATAAGCACTTCTCCCATTGCAAGAATTACCAATCTAGTTGGCCAAACCAAACCAATAACTCGAAGAGACTTGCAAAGATATGAAATCATGCATATAAGAATTCAGAAAAGACTCAAATAATATTCATAGATAATCTGATCATAAACCCACAATTCATCGGATCTCGACAAACACACCGCAAAAGAGTATTACATCAGATAGATCTCCATGAAGATTATGAAGAACATGGTATTGAAGAGCAAAGAGAGAGAAGAAGCCATCTAGCTACTAGCTATGGACCCGAAGGTCTGTGGTGGACTACTCACGCATCATCGGAGGGGCAATGGAGTTGATGTAGATGCCCTCCGTGATCGAATCCCCCTCCGGCAGATTACCGGAAAAGGCTCCAAGATTGGATCTCACGGGAACAGAGGCTCCTGGCGGCGGAAAAGTGTTTTCGTGGCTCTTTTTGGTATCCAGGAAAAATTTGTGAATTTATAGGCCGAAGAGTAGGGTTAGGAGGGCTGCCGTGGGCCGACAAGCCAGGGGGCGCGCCCTACCACCCTGGGCGCTCCCCTGTGGCTTGTGGCCCTGCCTTGGTCTCCTGCTTGGTAGGTTCCTTCTGGTCCAAGAAAAATCATTCCGAAGATTTTATTCTATTTGGACTCCGTTTAATATTCCTTATCCGCAATACTCAAAAACAAGGAAAAAACAGAAACTGGCACTAGGCACTAGATTAATATGTTAGTCCCAAAAATAATATAAAATAGCATATTAATGCATATAAAACATCCAAAACAGATAATATGATAGCATGGAACAATCAAAAATTATAGATACGTTGGAGACGTATCAAGCATCCCCAAGCTTAATTCCTGCTCGTCCTCGAGTAGGTAAATGATAAAAACAGAATTTTTGATGTGGAATGCTACCTAACATATTTATCCATGTAAATATTCAGATCAGTAAACTTCAATACAATAGCTTAATTTTGACATAAAAACAATAATACTTAAAGCATACTAACAAGCAATCATATCTTTCAAGATACCATGGCTAAAGAAAGTTATCCCTACAATATCATATAGTCTGGCTATGCTCCACCTTCCCCACACAAAGTATCTAAATCATGCACACCCCCGATGACAAGTTAAGCAATTGTTTCACCCCTTTTATGTTCTCAAACTTTTTCAACTCTCACGCAATACATGAGCGTGTGCCATGGATATAGCACTATGGGTGGAATAGAATGTGGTGGAGGTGCAAGGGAAAAGGAGAAGATAGTCTCACATCAACTAGGTGTATCAACGGGCTGTGGAGATGCCCATCAATAGATATCAATGTGATTGAGTAGGGATTGCCATGCAACGGATGCACTAGAGCTATAAGTGTATGAAAGCTCAAAAGGAAACTAAGTGGGTGTGCATCCAACTCGCTTGCTCACGAAGACCTAGGGCACTTTGAGGAAGCCCATCATTGGAATATACAAGCCAAGTTATATAATGAAAAACTGCCAATAGTATATGAAAGTGACAAAATAGGAGACTCTCTATCATGAAGAACATGGTGCTACTCGAAGCACAAGTGTGGAAAAGAATAACAGCATTGTCCCTTCTCTCTTTTCTCTCATTCATTTTTTTCTCCTTTTTTCGGTGGGCATCTCTGGCCTCTTTTATTTTTTTATTTGGGCTTTGCTGGCCTCTTTTTTCTTGTAAAGTCCGGAGACTCATCCCATCTAGTGAGGGAATCATAGCTTCCCTCATCCTTTCCTCTCATGGGACAATGCTCTAATAATGATGATTGATACGTCTCCAACGTATCTATAATTTTTGACTGTTCCATGCTATTATATTATCTGTTTTGGATGTTTTATATGCATTAATATGCTATTTTATATTATTTTTGGGACTAACCTATTAATCTAGAGCCTAGTGCCAGTTTCTGTTTTTTCCTTGTTTTTGAGTATTGCAGATAAGGAATATTAAACGGAGTCCAAACGGAATAAAATCTTCGGAATAATTTTTCTTGGACCAGAAGACATCTACCAAGCTTGGAGACCAAGGCAAAGGAGCTGTCGTGTGGCCACAAGCCACAGGGGCACGCCTTAGGGGGGGGGGCCACCTGGCTTGTGGGCCCACGGCAACTCCCCCAACCCTATTCTCCAGCCTATAAATTCCAAAATATTCCCTGGATACCAAAAAGAGCCACGAAAACACTTTTCCGCCGCCAGGAGCCTCGGTTTCCGTGAGATCCAATCTTGGAGCCTTTTCCGGTAATCTGCCGGAGGGGGATTCGATCACGGAGGGCATCTACATCAACTCCATTGCCCCTCCGATGATGCGTGAGTAGTTCACCACAGACCTTCGGGTCCATAGCTAGTAGCTAGATGGCTTGTTCTCTCTCTTTGCTCTTTAATACCATGTTCTTCATGATCTTCATGGAGATCTATCTGATGTAGAACTCTTTTGCGGTGTGTTTGTTGAGATCCGATGAATTGTGGTTTTATGTTCAGATTATCTATGAATATTATTTGAGTCTTTTCTGAATTGTTATATGCATGATTTCATATCTTTGCAAGTCTCTTCGAGTTATTGGTTTGGTTTGGCCAACTAGATTGGTAATTCTTGCAATGGGAGAAGTGCTTAGTTTTGGGTTCAATCTTGCGGTGTCCTCACCCAGTGACATAGTAGGGGTAGCGAGGCACGTATTGTATTGTTGCCATCGAGGATTAAAAGATGGGGTTTTCATCATATTGCTTGAGTTTATCCCTCTACATCATGTCATCTTACCTAATGCGTTACTCTATTCTTCATGAACTTAATATTCTAGATGCAGGCAGGAGTCGGTCGATGTGTGGAGTAATAGTAGTAGATGCAGAATCGTTTCAGTCTACTTGACACGGACGTGATGCCTATATGCATAATCATTGCCTTGGATATCTTCATAATTACTCGCTTTTCTATCAATTGCTCGACAGTAAATTGTTCACCCACCGTAATACTTGCCATCATGAGAGAAGCCTCTAGTGAAATCTATGGCCCTGGGGTTTATTTTCCATATTATACTTTCAGATCTAAAACCAAAAATACCAAAAATATCTTTCTACAATCTTTTTACTTTAGTTTTACTTTCCGTTCAAGCAATCTATTCTATCTATCTCTATCAGATCTCATCCTTGCAAGTAACCGTGAAGGGATTGACAACCCCTTTATAGCGTTGGGTGCAAGTGTTTGATTATTTGTGTATGTACACCAATTGGGGACTTGCTTGTATCTCCTACTGGATTGATACCTTGGTTCTCAACAACTGAGGGAAATACTTATCTACTTTGCTGCATCATCCGTTCCTCTTCACGGAAACCAACGCATGCTCGAGAGGTAGCAAGAAGGATTTTTGGCGCCGTTGTCGTGGAGATACATAGTAATTCAAGACAAGAACTTTCCCGTCAACTTGTCAATTTCTGACGTGGTTGCCGGAGAGATCTACATCAAGCCTACCAAGTACCCATCACAAACTGTTGGGGAACGTTGCATGGGAAACAAAAAAATTTCCTACGCACACGCAAGATCTATCCATGCATGGTGATGAGCATCTACGAGAGGGAGATTGTATCTACATACCCTTGTAGATCGCTAAGCGGAAGTGTTAAAAACGCGGTTGAAGTAGTCGAACGTCTCCGCGATCCAAATCGCAAGTCGTCCCTCGAACCGATCACGAACTAGTGCCGAACGGACAGCACCTCCGCGTTCAACACATGTACGGCTTGATGACACCTTCACCTCCTCGATCCAGCGAGCGATGATGAAGTAGTAGACGAGTTCCAGCAGCACGACGGCGTGGTGATGGTGGTGAGGAACTAGAGGGCTAGGGTTGCCGGCACACGGCTTGGGAAATCCTGATGTGTCCCGTGTGCTAGCCCTGCCCCTCTATTTATATGTTGAGCCATGGGGTCTAAACTTGGAGGAAAAACCTCTACAAGGTCAGTTTTGCCCGCACAAGGTCGGTTTGGCCCGCAAGGAAAGAGTCCAACTCGGATCCCTGCAGCACCACGCACAAGCGGTAGTACCGCTCCTGAGCGGTAGTACCGTTTGAGCGGTAGTACCGCTTCACCAGAGCGGTAGTACCGCTTGTGCGGTAGTACTGCCTTACCAGCGGTAGTACCGCTTAAGGCAGCAGCAAACCTTCCTTTTGCACTTTCCAATACCTCGTGGGTTTCATCCCTTTGGCTCATATAAAGTGTTACTGCACCCGAACACTTCGGTAAACATCCGGAACCCCTTCCGGTGAATTCCGGAACCCTTCCGGAGATCAAAACACTATTATCACATATATCAATCTTTACCTCCGGACCCTTCCGGAGATCCTCATCATGTCCGGGATCTTATCCGAGACTCCAAACAACCTTCGGTCACCAACAATAACTCAACTATACTAATCGTCACGAAACGTTAAGTGTGTAGACCCTGCAGGTTCGAGAACTTATGTAGACATGACCGAGACACCTCTACGGTCAATAACCAATAGCGGGACCTGGATGCCCATATTGGTTCCTACATATTCTACGAAGATCTATATCGGTCGAACCTCTATGTCAAGGATTCAGTTAATCCCGTATGCTGTTCCCTTTGTTCTTCGGTATGTTACTTGCCCGAGATTCGATCGTCAGTATCTCTATACCTAGTTCAATCTCGTTACCGGCAAGTCTCTTTACTTGTTCCGTAATACAAGATCCCGTGGCTACCACCTTAGTCACATTTCTTGCAAGGCTTATAGTGATGTTGTATTACCGAGTGGGCCCTGAGATACCTCTTCGTCACACGGAGTAACAAATCCCAGTCTTGATCCATGCCAACCCAATAGACACCCTCGGAGATAACTGTAGAGCACCTTTATAGTCACCCAGTTACGTTGTGACGTTTTGATACACACAAGGCATTCCTCCGGTGTCAGTGAGTTGCATGATCTCATGGTCATAGGAACAGATACTTGACATGCAGAAAACTATAGCAACAAACTGACACGATCATATGCTATGTTTATAGTTTGGGTCTTGTCCATCACATCATTCTCCTAATGATGTGAGCCCGTTATCAAATGACATCTCATGTCTATGGCTAGGAAACCTTAACCATCTTTGATCAACGAGCTAGTCTAGTAGAGGCTTACTAGGGACACTTTATTTGTCTATGTATCCACACATGTATTTTAGTTTCCAATCAATACAATTATAGCATGGATAATAAACGATTATCATGAACAAGGAAATATAATAATAACCACTTTATTATTGCCTCTAGGGCATATTTCCAACAGTCTCCCACTTGCACTAGAGTCAATAATCTAGCTCACATCACTATGTGATTTACATTGTAATGAATATAACACCCATACAGTTCTGGTGTTGATCATGTTTAGCCCTTGGAAGAGGTTTAGTCATCGGATCAGCAACATTCAGATCCGTGTTCACTTTGCAAATATTTATGTCGTCCTCCTTGATGTAATCGCGGATGGAATTGAAACGTCGCTTTATGTGTCTAGTCCTCTTGTGAAACCTGGGTTCCTTGGCTAGAGCAATGGCACTAGTGTTGTCACAGAACAGAGTCATTGGGTTTAGTGCACTAGGCACTAATCCAAGATCTGTCATGAACTCCTTCATCCAGACACCTTCCTTCGCCGCCTCCGAGGCAGTGATATACTCTGCTTCGCATGTAGAATCAGCTACCACGCTTTGCTTGGAACTGCACCAGCTAACCGCACCCCCATTGAGAATAAATACGTATCCGGTTTGCGACTTAGAGTCATCCGGATCAGTGTCAAAGCTTGTATCGACATAACCCTTTACGACGAGCTCTTGATCACCTCCATAAACGAGAAACATGTCCTTAGTCCTTTTCAGGTACTTCAGGATATTCTTGACCGCCGTCCAGTGTTCCATTCCTGGATCACTTTGAAACCTTCCGGCCATACTTATGGCAAGACTGACATCGGGTCTTGTGCACAGCATTGCATACATGATAGAGCCTATGGCTGAAGCATAGGGGACGACACTCATCTTTTCTCTATCTTCTGCAGTCACTGGGCATTGAGTCTTACTCAACTTCACACCTTGCAAAACAGGCAAGAACCCCTTCTTGGACTGATCCATTTTGAACTTCTTCAAAATCTTATCAAGGTATGTGCTTTGTGAAAGTCCTATTAAACGTCTTGATCTATCTCTATAGATCTTGATGTCTAATATAAAAGCAGCTTCTCCTAGGTCCTTCATTGAAAAACTCTTGTTCAAATATTCCTTCACGCTTTCCAACATTTCTATATTGTTTCCAATCAGCAATATGTCATCCACATATAATATTAGAAACGCTATAGAGATCCCACTCACTTTCTTGTAAATACAAGCTCTTCCGTAAAATTGTATAAACCCGAACGCTTTGATCACCTCATCAAAGCGAAGATTCCAACTCTGAGATGCTTGCACCAGTCCATAAATGGATCGCTGGAGTTTGCAAACTTTGTTAGCATTCTCTAGATCGACAAAACCTTCTGGTTGCATCATATACAACTCTTCCTTAAGGAAACCGTTAAGGAACGCTGTTTTGACATCCATCTGCCAAATTTCATAATCGAAAAAGGCAGCTATTGCTAACATGATTCTGACGGACTTAAGCATCGCTACTGGTGAGAAGGTCTCATCGTAGTCAACTCCTTGAACTTGTGAAAAACCCTTTGCCACAAGTCGAGCTTTATAGACGGTGACATTACCGTACGCGTCTGTCTTCCTCTTAAAGATCCATTTGTTCTGAATGGCCTTACGCCCTTCAGGTAATACTTCCAAAGTCCACACTTTGTTTTCATACATGGATCCCATCTCGGATTTCATGGCCTCTAACCATTTCTCGGAATCCGGGCCCATCATCGCTTCTCCATAGCTCGTAGGTTCATCGTTGTCCAACAACATGACCTCCAAGACAGGGTTGCCGTACCACTCAGGAGCAATACGCGTCCTTGTCGACCTACGAGGTTCGATATCAACTTGATCCGAAGCTTCATGATCATCATCATTAACTTCCTCTTCAACTGATGTAGGCTCTACAGAAACATCTTTCCGTGCTGCGCTACTCTCTGGTTGAAGTAAAGGTTCAATAACCTCATCAAGTTCTATCTTCCTCCCACTCAATTCTTTCGAGAGAAACTCTTTCTCAAGTAATGTTCCGTTTTTAGCGACAAACACTTTGCCTTCGGATCTCAGATAGAAGGTATACCCAACTGTCTCTTATGGGTATCCTATGAAGACGCATTTCTCCGCTTTGGGTTATAGCTTTTCAGGCTGAAGCTTTTTGACATAAGCATCACATCCCCAAACTTTAAGAAACGACAATTTTGGCTTCTTGCCAAACCACAATTCATATGGCGTCGTCTCAACGGATTTCGATGGTGCTCTATTTAAAGTGAATGCAGTTGTCTCTAATGCATAACCCCAAAACGATAGTGGCAAATCGGCAAGAGACATCATAGATCGCACCATATCCAATAAGGTTCGATTACGACGTTCGGACACACCATTACGCTGTGGTGTTCCAGGCGGTGTTAATTGTGAAACAATTCCACACTGTCTTAAGTGACTGCTAAACTCATAACTCAGATATTCTCCTCCTCGATCAGATCGCAGGAATTTAATCTTCTTGTTACGATGATTCTCAACTTCACTCTGAAATTGCTTGAACTTTTCAAACATTTCAGACTTGTGTTTCATTAAGTAAATATACCCATATCTACTTAAGTCATCAGTGAAGGTGAGAAAGTAACGATAACCACCGCGCACCTCAATGCTCATCGGACCGCACACATCAGTATGTATGATTTCCAACAAGTCACTTGCCCGTTCCATTGTACCAGAGAACGGCGTTTTAGTCATCTTGCCCATGAGGCATGGCTCACATGTGTCAAGTGATTCAAAATCAAGTGACTCCAAAAGTCCATCAGCATGGAGCTTCTTCATGCGTTTTATGCCAATATGACCTAAACGGCAGTGCCACAAGAAAGTGGTATTATCATTATCAATCCTACATCTTTTGGCATCAATGTTATGAACATGTGTATCATCACTATCGAGATTCAATAAGAATAAACCCCTCACATTGGGTGCATGACCATAAAAGATATTACTCATATAAATAGAACAACCATTATTCTCAGATTTAAATAAGTAACCGTCTCGCAATAAACAAGATCCAGATATAATGTTCATGCTTAACGCAGGCACTAAATAACAATTATTCAGGTTCATCACTAATCCCGATGGTAATCGAAGAGCGAGCGTGCCGACGGCGATCACATCAACCTTGGAACCATTTCCCACGCGCATCGTCACTTCGTCCTTTGCCAGCCTCCGTCTATTCCGCAGTTCCTGTTTTGAGTTGCAAATGTGAGCAACCGCACCGGTATCAAATACCCAGGCACTACAACGAGAGTTGGTAAGGTACACATCAATAACATGTATATCATATATACCTTGTTTGTTGTTGGCCGCCTTCTTGTCAGCCAAATACTTGGGGCAGTCCGCTTGCAGTGACCAGTTCCCTTGCAATGAAAGCACTCAGTTTTTGGCTTGGGTCCACCTTGGGTTTCTTCACGGGAGGGGCAACTGCTTTGCCATTCTTCTTGGAGTTACCCTTCTTACCCTTGCCATTCTTCTTGAAACTAGTGGTTTTATTGACCATCAACACTTGATGCTCCTTCTGAATCTCAGACTCAGCGACTTTCAACATCGCAAACAGCTCGGCGACTGACTTGTCCATCCCGTGCATGTTATAGTTCAACACGAAGCTCTTGTAGCTAGGTGGCAATGATTGAAGAACTCTGTCAGTGATAGCCTCTGGCGGAAGGGGCATCCCCAATTCAGCCAGACGGGTGGAGTACCCAGACATTCTGGGTATGTGATCACTGACAGACCCGTTCTCCTCCATCTTGCAAGCATAGAACTTATCGGAGGTCTCATACCTCTCGATCCGGGCATTCTTCTGAAAGATAAACTTCAACTCCTGGAACATATCATATGCTCCATGATGTTCAAAACGTCTTTGAAGTCCCGGTTCTAAGCCATACAACATTGCATATTGAACTATTGAGTAATCATCAGAACGAGCCTGCCAGGCGTTCACAACGTCTGGAGACTCAACTGGAGCGGGCGGATCACCAAGCGGTGCATCAATGACATAAGCCTTCTGGGAAGCCGTGAGGATAATCCTTAGATTACGGGCCCAGTCCACAAAGTTACTTCCATCATCTTTCAACTTAGCTTTCTCCAGGAACGCATTAAAATTCAGGGGTGCTACTGTGCGAGCCATGATCTACAACATAAATCGTGCAAAGACAACTTAGACTATTGTTCAAGATAATGAGTTTAGTTAATCATATTACTTAAAAACTCCCACTCAAATTGACATCCCTCCGGTCATTCGAGTGTCACATGATCCAAATTAACCAACTGAAGTCCGATCATCACGTGAGTTGAGGTGGTTTCAATGGTGAACATCTTCATGTTGATCATATCTACTATATGACTCATGTTCGACCTTTCGGTCTCTTGTGTTCCAAGGCCATGTCTGTACATGCTAGGCTCGTCAAGTTTAACCCGAGTGTTCCGCACGTGCAACACTGGCTTGCACCCGTTGTATGCGAACGTAGAGTCTATCACACCCGATCATCACGTGGTGTCTTGAAACGACGAACTTTCGCAACGGTGCACACTCGGGGAGAACACAATTTTATCTTGAAATTTAAGTGAGGGATCACCTTATAATTCTACCGTCGTCCTAAGCAAAATAAGATGCATAAAAGGATTAACATCACATGCAAATCATAAGTGACATGATATGGCCATGAACTTGTGCTTTTGATCTCCATCTCCAAAGCACCGGCATGATCTCCATCGTCACTGGCATGACACCATGATCTCCATCAACGTGTCGTCATGAGGTTGTCGCGCCGACTATTGCTTCCATGACTATAGCTAACTCATAGCGATAAAGTAAAGCAAAACGGCGAAAATAATTACAGACAACTCTATGGCTCCTGCCAGTTGCCGTTCTCATCGACATGCAAGTCGTGATATTCTATACAACACATGATCATCTCATACATAACATATATCTCATCATGTAATTGGCCATATCACATCACAACATACCCTACAAAAACAAGTTAGACGTCCTCTAATTGTTGTTGCAAGTTTTACGTGGCTGCTACGGGTATCTAGCAAGAACGATTCTTACCTACGCAAAACCACAACGTGGTGTAGTGATTGATTTTTGATCTTCTAAAAGAACCCTCTTCATTGAACCTATTCAACAAAAGTCAGAGAGACAGACACCCGCCAGTCACCTTTATGCAACAAGTGCACGCAGCGGTGAAACCAGTCTCGTGTAAGCGTACGCGTAATGTCGGTCCAGGCCGCTTCATCTCAGAATACCGCCGAATCAAGTATCAACTAGTAACAGCAAGCAATATGTATACACCCACGCCCACAACTCGTTTGTGTTCTACTCGAGATCTCATCTACGCATAGACCTAGCTCAGATGCCACTGTTGGGGAACGTTGCATGGGAAACAAAAAAATTTCCTACGCACACGCAAGATCTATCCATGGTGATGAGCATCTACGAGAGGGAGATTGTATCTACATACCCTTGTAGATCGCTAAGCGGAAGCGTTAAAAACGCGGATGAAGTAGTCGAACGTCTCCGCGATCCAAATCGCAAGTCGTCCCTCGAACCGATCACGAACTAGTGCCGAACGGACAGCACCTCCGCGTTCAACACACGTACGGCTTGATGACGCCTTCACCTCCTCGATCCAGCGGTAGTACCGCTTAAGGCAGCAGCAAAACTTCCTTTTGCACTTTCCAATACCTCGTGGGTTTCATCCCTTTGGCTCATATAAAGTGTTACTGCACCCGAACACTTCGGTAAACATCCGGAACCCCTTCCGGTGAATTCCGGAACCCTTCCGGAGATCAAAACACTATTATCACATATATCAATCTTTACCTCCGGACCCTTCCGGAGATCCTCATCATGTCCGGGATCTTATCCGAGACTCCGAACAACCTTCGGTCACCAACAATAACTCAACTATACTAATCGTCACCAAACGTTAAGTGTGTAGACCCTGCGGGTTCGAGAACTTATGTAGACATGACCGAGACACCTCTACGATCAATAACCAATAGCGGGACCTGGACGCCCATATTGGTTCCTACATATTCTACGAAGATCTATATCGGTCGAACCTCTATGTCAAGGATTCAGTTAATCCTGTATGTTGTTCCCTTTGTTCTTCGGTATGTTACTTGCCCGAGATTCGATCGTCGGTATCTCTATACCTAGTTCAATCTCGTTACCGGCAAGTCTCTTTACTCGTTCCGTAATACAAGATCCCGTGGCTAACACCTTAGTCACATTGCTTGCAAGGCTTATAGTGATGTTGTATTACCGAGTGGGCCCTGAGATACCTCTCCGTCACACGGAGTAACAAATCCCAGTCTTGATCCATGTCAACCCAACAGACACCCTCGGAGATAACTGTAGAGCACCTTTATAGTCACCCAGTTACGTTATGACGTTTTGATACACACAAGGCATTCCTCCGGTGTCAGTGAGTTGCATGATCTCATGGTCATAGGAACAGATACTTGACATGCAGAAAACTATAGCAACAAACTGACATGATCATATGCTATGTTTATAGTTTGGGTCTTGTCCATCACATCATTCTCCTAATGATGTGATCCCGTTATCAAATGACATCTCATGTCTATGGCTAGGAAACCTTAACCATCTTTGATCAACGAGCTAGTCTAGTAGAGGCTTACTACGGACACTTTATTTGTCTATGTATCCAAACATGTATTTTAGTTTCCAATCAATACAATTATAGCATGGATAATAAACGATTATCATGAACAAGGAAATATAATAATAACCACTTTATTATTGCCTCTAGGGCATATTTCCAACACAAACTCATCTCTTGCATTTACTTTATTTGCCATTTGCCTCTCGTTTTCCTCTCCCCCACTTCACCAATTTGCCGTTTTCTTCGCCCTCTTCTTTGTTTGCCCTTTTTTTCGCCGGATCTCTTTGTTTGCTTGTGTTGCCATGTGCCTTCTATATGCTTGCATCTTCGCTTGCTAAAAATCTATTGATATGGATCCTCATCCACTTGCTAATCTTTTTAAAAGACCAAATTATGATGAACCAATTGCTAGTGAGTTGAGTGCACTTGATTATCTCTATGAAGTTTTGCTTGAAAATCATGAATCTGAAAATTTTGATGAAGTGTTGAAAGAAGAAATCTATAAGGTGATTCATGATAGCTCCTTGATTGAAAAGCATGATTGCAATGATGTTACTATAAATTCTATTAATGTCAATTACTCTAATGATATGCAAAGCCACAAGCTTGGGGATGCTATGTTTGATGAAGATTATATTTTTTGTCCCCCAAGTTTTGATAAGCAAATTCATTATGATGATTGCATGCTCGTGCATCATGAAAAGAATGATTTATGTGATAGTTATATTGTTGAATTCGTTCATGATGCTACTGAAATTTATTATGAGGGAGGAACATATGCTATTAGGAATTGCAATAATATCAAGTTTCCTCTCTATGTGTTCAAAGTTTTGAAGTTATGCTTGTTTTGCCTTCCTATGCTAGTTGATTCTTCTTCCCATAAATTGTTTGCTCACAAAATACCTATGCATAGGAAGTGGGTTAGACTTAAATGTGTTTTTCATGAGATTCATGATGCTCTCTTGCATATTTCAATTACTACTTTTATGTGAGCATCATTGAAATAATTATGCCTAGCTAGGGGCGTTAAACAATAGCGCTTGTTGGGAGGCAACCCAATTTTATTTTTGCTTTCTGTTTTTTGCTTCTGTTTTGGTGTGATTTGCACAATATTACTTCTGTAATAATTGTGTTTTCTTGTTTAAATTAGTGTTTGAGCCAAGTAAGACCTTTGGGATGGTCTATGGTGTTTGTTGTTTGATTCTGTTAAAAAACAGAAACTTTTGCGCTCAGTCCAGAATTTTTATAAATTCACTGGAACATGCTTTTGATCTGAATTTTTTTTTAAAAGATTGATATACAAATTACCCTGGTTTTACTAATGTTTCAGAATTTTTAGAGTTACATAAGTATTCGAAGTCTATAGATTGCTACAGACTGTTCTGTTTTTGACAGATTCTGTTTTCTTTGTGTTGTTTGCTTATTTTGATGTATCTATGGGTTGTATCGGGGGGTATGAACCATGGATAAGTTAGAATACAGTAGTCATTACACAAATATAAATAAATAATGAGTTCACAACAGTACCTAAAGTGGTGATTTATTTTTCTTATACTAACGGATCTCATGAGTTTTCTGTTGAGTTTTGTGTTGTGAAGTTTTCAAGTTTTGGGTAAAGATTTGATGGACTATGGAATAAGGAGTGGCAAGAGCCTAAGCTTGGGGATGCCCAAGTCACCCCAAGCCATATTCAAGGATACCAAAAAGCCTAATCTTGGGGATGCCCCGGAAGGCATCCTATCTTTCGTCTTCAATCCATCGGTAAATTTACTTGAGGCTATATTTTTATTCACCACATGATATGTGTTTTGCTTGGAGCGTCTTGCATGATATGAGTCTTTGCCTTTTTAGTTTTCCACAATCATCCTTACTGCACACACATTTTTGAGAGAGACACGCTGATTCGTGAATTTATTAGAATACTATATGTGCTTCACTTATATCTTTTGAGCTAGGCAATGTTGCTCTAGTGCTTCACTTATATCTTTTACAGCATGGTGGTGTTTTATTTTATAGAAATTATTGAACTCTCGTACCTCACTTATATTATTTTGAGAGTTTCTTAAAACAGCATGGTAATTTGTTTAGGTTATGATTTTAGTCCTAATATAATGGGCATCCAAGAGGGATATAATAAAAACTTTCATATTAAGTGCATTGGATACTATGAGAAGTTTGATTCCTTGCAGATAGTTTTGAGATAATAGAGATGGTAATATGAGAGTCATGCTAGTGAGTAGTTGTGAATTGGAGAGATACTTGTGTTAAAGTTTGTGATTCCCGTAGCATGCACGTATGGTGAACCATTATGTAACGAAGTCGGAGCATGATTTGTTTAATGATTGTCCACCTTTGTGTGAGGGTTGGGAGCGCGCGATGGTTAACTCCTACCAACCTCTCCCCTAGGAGCATGCGTCTAATGCTTTGTTTGATAACTAATAGACTTTTGCAATAAGTATGTGAGTTCTTTATGACTAATGTTGAGTCCATGGATTATACGCACTCTCACCCTTCCACCATTGCTAGCCTCTCTAGTACCGCGCAACTTTCGCCGGTACATCAAACCCACCTTCCTCAAGACAGCCACCATATATTTTCCTCAAAACAGCCACCATACCTACCTATTATGGCATTTCCACAGCCATTCCGAGATATATTGCCATGCAACTTCCACCGTTCCGCTTTTCATGACATGCACCACCACTTTCATATTGCATATAGAGTCATATTTTGTCATAGGTATCGAGTTGTAATTTTTCTTTTGAGTTGTAAGTAAATAAAAGTGTGATGATTTTTATTATTAGAGCATTGACCCCGTGTGAGAAAAGGATGATGGAGGCCATGACTCCCTCACAAGTTGGGATGAGTATCCGGACTATACAAAAATAAAAGAGGCCAGCGAAGCCCAAATAAATAAAAAGAGGCCAAAGATGCCCACCAAAAAAATGAGAGAAAGAGAGAAGGGACAATTGCTACTATATTTTTCCACACTTGTGCTTCAAAGTAGCACCATGATCTTCATGATAGAGAGTCTCATATTTTGTCACTTTCATATAACTAGTGGAGTTTCATCTTGCATGACCACTTAGTTTTCTTTTTGAGCTTTCACACACTTATAGCTCTAAGTGCATTTGTTGCATGGCAATCCCTACTCACTCACATTGATATCTATTGATGGGCATCTCGATAGCCCGTTGATACGCCTAGTTGATGTGAGATTATCTTCTCCCTTTCCCTTGCAACCTCCACCATATTCTATTCCACCTATAGTGCTATCTCCATGGCTCGCGCTCATGTATTGCGTGAGAGTTGAAAAGGTTTGAAAACACCAAAAGTGTGAAACATTTGCTTGGCTTGTTCATCGGGGTTGTGCATGATTTAGATACTTTGTGTGGGGAAGATGGAGCATAGCCAGACCATATGATTTTGTAGGGATAACTTTCTAAGGCCATGTTATTTCGAAAGGACACGATTGCCTTGTTGGTGTGCTCGAAGTACTACTGTTTTTATGTCAATATTAGACTATTGTTTTGAATCTTACGGATCTGAATATTCATGCCACAATAAAGAATGTTACATGGATAAATATGTCAGGTAGCATTCCACATCAAAAATTCTGTTTTTATCATTTACCTACTCGAGGACGAGCAGGAATTAAGCTTGGGGATGCTTGATACGTCTCCAACGTATCAATAATTTTTTATTGTTCCATTCTATTATATTATCTGTTTTGGATGTTTTATATGCATTAATATGCTATTTTATATTATTTTTGGGACTAACCTATTAATCTAGAGCCTAGTGCCAGTTTCTGTTTTTTCCTTGTTTTTGAGTATTGCAGATAAGGAATATTAAACGGAGTCCAAACGGAATAAAATCTTCGGAATAATTTTTCTTGGACCAGAAGACATCTACCAAGCTTGGAGACCAAGGCAGAGGAGCTGCCGTGTGGCCACAAGCCACAGGGGCGCGCCCTAGGGGGGGGCGCCCCCTGGCTTGTGGGCCCACGGCAACTCCCCCAACCCTATTCTCCAGCCTATAAATTCCAAAATATTCCCTGGATACCAAAAAGAGCCAGGAAAACACTTTTCCGCCGCCAGGAGCCTCGGTTCCCGTGAGATCCAATCTTGGAGCCTTTTCCGGTAATCTGCCGGATGGGGATTCGATCACGAAGGGCATCTACATCAACTCCATTGCCCCTCCGATGATGCGTGAGTAGTTCACCACAGACCTTCGGGTCCATAGCTAGTAGCTAGATGGCTTCTTCTCTCTCGTTGCTCTTCAATACCATGTTCTTCATGATCTTCATGGAGATCTATCCGATGTAATAATCTTTTGCGGTGTGTTTGTCGAGATCCGATGAATTGTGGGTTTATGTTCAGATTATCTATGAATATTATTTGAATCTTTTCTGAATTCTTATCTGCATGATTTCATATCTTTGCAAGTCTCTTCGAGTTATTGGTTTGGTTTGGCCAACTAGATTGGTAATAGTAGTAGATGCAGAATCGTTTCGGTCTACTTGACACGGACGTGATGCCTATATGCATAATCATTGCCTTGGATATCTTCATAATTGTTCGCTTTTGTATCAATTGCTCGACAGTAATCTGTTCACCCATCGTAATACTTGCCATCATGAGAGAAGCCTCTAGTGAAATCTATGGCCCCCGGTGTTGGAAATATGCCCTAGAGGCAATAATAAATTGGTTATTATTATATTTCCTTGTTCATGATAACCGTTTATTATCGATGCTATAATTGTATTGATTGGAAACTCAAATACATGTGTGGGTACATAGACAACACTGTGTCCCTAGTAAGCCTCTAGTTGACTAGCTCGTTGATCAAAGATGGTTAAGGTTTCCTAGCCATTAACATGAGATGTCATTTGATAACGGGATCACATCATTAGGAGAATGATGTGATGGACAAGACCCAAACTAAGAACGTAGCATTTGATCGTGTCAGTTTATTGCTATTGTTTTCTGCATGTCAAGTATCTGTTCCTATGACCATGAGATCATGCAACTCCCTGACATCGGAGGAGTACCTTGTGTGTATCAAACGTCGCAACGTAACTGGGTGACTATAAAGGTGCTCTACAGGTATCTCCGAGGGTGTCTGTTGGGTTGGCATGGATCAAGACTGGGATTTGTTACTCCGTGTGACGGAGAGGTATCTCAGGGCCCACTCGGTAATACAACATCACAATGAGCCTTGCAAGCAATGTGACTAAAGTGTTAGCCACGAGATCTTGTATTACGGAACGAGTAAAGAGACTTGCCGGTAACGAGATTGAACTAGGTATAGAGATACCGACGATCTAATCTCGGGCAAGTAACATACCGAAGAACAAAGGGAATAGCATACGGGATTAACTGAATCCTTGACATAGAGGTTCGACCGATAAAGATCTTCGTAGAATATGTAGGAGCCAATATGGGCATCCAGGTCCCGCTATTGGTTATTGATCATAGAGGTGTCTCGGTCATGTCTACATAGTTCTCGAACCCGCAGGGTCTACACACTTAACGTTTGGTGACGATTAGTATAATTGAGTTATTATGTTGGTGACCGAAAGTTGTTCGGAGTCTCGGATAAGATCCCGGACATGACGAGGATCTCCGGAATAGTCTGGAGGTAAAGATTGATATATGTGATAATAGTGTTTTGATCTCCGGAAGAGTTACGGAGTTCACCGGAAGGGGTTCCGGATGTTTGCCGAAGTGTTCGGGTGCAGCAACACTTTATATGGGCCAAGGGATAAAAGCCCACGAGGTATTGGAAAGTGCAAAAGTAGTTTTGCTGCCGTGTAAGCGGTACTACCGCTTGGTGAAGCGGTACTACCGCTTGTGTGAAGCGGTACTACCGCCCAAGCGGTACTACCGCTTGTGTGAAGCGGTACTACCGCTTGTGTGCGGCTGTGCACGGTTCGGCAGGGATCCGAGTTGGACTCTTTCCCTGCGGGCCAAACCGACCTTGTGCAGGCAAAACCGACCTGGAGGAGGCTTTTACTCCAAGTTTAGACCCCAAGGCTCAACATATAAATAGAGGGGCAGGGCTAGCACATGAGATACATCAAGATTTCCCCAAGCCGTGTGCGGCAACCCTAACCCTCTAGTTCCTCCGTCATAATCTCCGTAGCGCTTGGTGAAGCCCTGCAGAGATTGTTCCTCACCACCATCACCACGCCGTCGTGCTGCTGGAACTCAACCACTACTTCACCATCGCTCGCTGGATCGAGGAGGTGAAGGCGTCATCAAGCCGTACGTGTGTTGAACGCGGAGGTGCCGTCCGTTCGGCACTAGTTCGTGATCGGATCGAGGGACGACTTGCGATTTGGATCGCGGAGACGTTCGACTACATCAACTGCGTTTCTTAAACGCTTCCGCTTAGCGATCTACAAGGGTATGTAGATTCACTCTCCCTCTCGTAGATGCTCATCACCATGGATAGATCTTGTGTGTGCGTAGGAAAATTTTTGTTTCCCATGCTACGTTACCCAACAGTGGCATCATGAGCCAGGTCTATGCGTAGATGAGATCTCGAGTAGAACACAAACGAGTTGTGGGCGTGGGTGTATACATATTGCTTGCCGTTACTAGTTGATATTTGATTCGGCGGTACTGTGAGATGAAGCGGCCCGGACCGACATTACGCGTACACTTACGCGAGACAGTTTCCTTCAACTAACATGTAACTTCGTTGCATAAAGATGGCTAGCGGGTGTCTGTCTCTCTCACTTTAGTTGAATCGATTTCAATGAAGAGGGTTCTTTTAGAAGATCAAAAAGCAATCACTACACCACGTTGTGGTTTTGCGTAGGTAAGAACGGTTCTTGCAAACCCGTAGCAGCCACGTAAAATTTGCAACAACAATTACAGGACGTCTAACTTGTTTTTGCAGGGTATGTTGTGATGTGATATGGCCAATTACATGATGAGATATATGTGATGTATGAGATGATCATGTGTTGTATAGAATATCACGACTTGCATGTCGATGAGTACGGCAACTGGCAGGAGCCATAGAGTTGTCTTTAATTATTGTATGACCTGCGTGTCAATCATTAAGCGCTATGTAATGCTTTACTTTATCGCTAAACATTAGCAATAGTCGTGGAAGCAACAGTCGGCGCGACAACCTCATGGCGACACGTTGATGGAGATCAAGATGATGGAGATCATGGTGTCATGCCGGTGACGATGGAGATCATGCCGGTGCTTTGGAGATGGAGATCAAAAGCACAAGTTCATGGCCATATCATGTCACTTATGATTTGCATGTGATGTTAATCCTTTTATGCATCTTATTTTGCTTAGGACGACGGTAGCATTATAAGGTGATCCCTCACTTAAATTTCAAGATAAATTGTGTTCTCCCCGAGTGTGCACCATTGCGAAAGTTCGTCGTTTCGAGACACGCCGTGATGATCGGGTGTGATAGACTCCACGTTCACATACAACGGGTGCAAGCCATGTTGCACACGCGGAACACTCGGGTTAAACTTGACGAGCCTAGCATGTACAGACATGGCCTCGGAACACAAGAGACCGAAAGGTCGAACATGAGTCATATAGTAGATATGATCAACATGAAGATGTTCACCATTGAAACCACCTCAACTCACGTGATGATCGGACTTGAGTTGGTGGATTTGGATCATGTTACACTCGAATGATCGGAGGGATGTCAATTTGAGTGGGAGTTTTTTAAGTAATATGATTAACTAAACTCATTATCTAGAACAATAGTCTAAGTTGTCTTTGCTATATTTATGTTGTAGATCATGGCTCGCGCAGTAGCACCCCTGAATTTTAATGCGTTCCTAGAGAAAGCTAAGTTGAAAGATGATGGAAGTAACTTTGTGGACTGGGCCCGTAATCTAAGGATTATCCTTACGGCTTCCCAGAAGGCTTATGTCCTTGATGCACCGCTTGGTGATCCACCCGCTCCAGTTGAGTCTCTAGACGTTGTGAACGCCTGGCAGGCTCGTTCTGATGATTACTCAATAGTTCAATGTGCAATGTTGTATGGCTTAGAACCGGGACTTCAAAGACGTTCTGAACGTCATGGAGCATATGAGATGTTCCAGGAGTTGAAGTTTATCTTTCAGAAGAATGCCCGGATCGAGAGATATGAGATCTCCGATAAGTTCTATGCTTGCAAGATGGAGGAGAACGGGTCTATCAGTGATCACGTGCTCAGAATGTCTGGGTACTCCACCCGTCTGGCTGAGTTAGGGATGCCCCTTCCGCCAGAGGCTATCACTGACAGAGTTCTTCAATCATTGCCACCTAGCTACAAGAGCTTCGTGTTGAACTATAACATGCACGGGATGAACAAGTCAGTCGCCGAGCTGTTTGCGATGCTGAAAGCCGCTGAGTCTGAAATTCAGAAGGAGCATCAAGTGTTGATGGTCAATAAAACCACTAGTTTCAAGAAAAATGGCAAGGGTAAGAAGGGTAACTCCAAGAAGAGTGGCAAAGCAGTTGCTCCTCTCGTGAAGAAACCCAAGGCTGGACCCAAACCAGAAACTATGTGTTTTCATTGCAAGGGAACTGGACACTGGAAGCGGAATTGCCCCAAGTATTTGGCTGACAAGAAGGCGGCCAACAACAAACAAGGTATATATGATATACATGTTATTGATGTGTACCTTACCAACTCTCGTTGTAGTGCCTGGGTATTTGATACCGGTGCGGTTGCTCATATTTGCAACTCAAAACAGGAACTGCGGAATAGACGGAGGCTGGCAAAGGACGAAGTGATGATACGCGTGGGAAATGGTTCCAAGGTTGATGTGATCGCCGTCGGCACGCTCGCTCTTCGATTACCGTCGGGATTAGTGATGAACCTAAATAAGTGTTATTTGGTGCCTGCGTTAAGCATGAACATTATATCTGGATCTTGTTTATTGCGAGACGGTTACTCATTTAAATCAGAGAATAATGGTTGTTCTATTTATATGAGTAATATCTTTTATGGTCATGCACCCAATGTGAGGGGTTTATTCTTATTGAATCTCGATAGTAATGATACACATGTTCATAACATTGATGCCAAAAGATGTAGAATTGATAATGATAATACCACTTTCTTGTGGCACTGCCGTTTAGGTCATATTGGCGTAAAACGCATGAGGAAGCTCCATGCAGATGGACTTTTGGAGTCACTTGATTTTGAATCACTTGACACATGTGAGCCATGCCTCATGGGCAAGATGACTAAAACACCGTTCTCTGGAACAATGGAACGGGCAAGTGACTTATTGGAAATCATACATACTGATGTATGCGGTCCGATGAGCATTGAGGCGCGCGGTGGTTATCGTTACTTTCTCACCTTCACTGATGACTTAAGTAGATATGGGTATATTTACTTAATGAAACACAAGTCTGAAACATTTGAAAAGTTCAAACAATTTCAGAGTGAAGTTGAGAATCATCGTAACAAGAAGATTAAATTCCTACGATCTGATCGAGGAGGAGAATATCTGAGTTATGAGTTTGGCAGTCACTTAAGACAGTGTGGAATTGTTTCACAATTGACACCGCCTGGAACACCACAGCGTAATGGTGTGTCCGAACGTCGTAATCGAACTTTATTGGATATGGTGCGATCTATGATGTCTCTTGCCGATTTGCCACTATCGTTTTGGGGTTATGCATTAGAGACAGCTGCATTCACTTTAAATAGGGCACCATCGAAATCCGTTGAGACGACGCCATATGAACTTTGGTTTGGCAAGAAGCCAAAGCTGTCGTTTCTTAAAGTTTGGGGATGTGATGCTTATGTCAAAAAGCTTCAGCCTGAAAAGCTGGAACCCAAAGCGGAGAAATGCGTCTTCATAGGATACCCAAAAGAGACAGTTGGGTATACCTTCTACCTCAGATCCGAAGGCAAAGTGTTTTTCGCTAAAAACGGAACGTTTCTTGAGAAAGAGTTTCTCTTGAAAGAATTGAGTGGGAGGAAGATAGAACTTGATGAGGTTGTTGAACCTTTACTTCAACCTGAGAGTAGCGCAGCGCAGAAAGTTGTTTCTGTGGAGCCTACATTAGCTGAAGAGGAAGTTAATGATGATGATCATGAAGCTTTGGATCAAGTTGCTATCGAACCTCGTAGGTCGACAAGGACGCGTACTACTCCTGAGTGGTACGGCAACCCTGTCTTAGAGGTCATGTTGTTGGACAACGATGAACCTACGAGCTATGGAGAAGCGATGATGGGCCCGGATTCCAAGAAGTGGTTAGAGGCCATGAAATCTGAGATGGGATCCATGTATGAAAACAAAGTATGGACTTTGGAAGTATTACCTGAAGGGCGTAAGGCCATTCAGAACAAATGGATCTTTAAGAGGAAGACGGACGCGGACGGTAATGTCACCGTCTATAAAGCTCGACTTGTGGCAAAGGGTTTTTCACAAGTTCAAGGAGTTGACTACGATGAGACCTTCTCACCCATAGCGATGCTTAAGTCCGTCAGAATCATGTTAGCAATAGCTGCCTTTTTCGATTATGAAATTTGGCAGATGGATGTCAAAACAGCGTTCCTTAACGGTTTCCTTAAGGAAGAGTTGTATATGATGCAACCAGAAGGTTTTGTCGATCCAGAAAATGCTGACAAAGTTTGCAAACTCCAGCGATCCATTTATGGACTGGTGCAAGCATCTCGGAGTTGGAATCTTCGTTTTGATGAGGTGATCAAAGCGTTCGAGTTTATACAAGTTTACGGAGAAGCTTGTATTTACAAGAAAGTGAGTGGGAGCTCTATAGCGTTTCTAATATTATATGTGGATGACATATTGCTGATTGGAAACAATATAGAAATGTTGGAAAGCGTGAAGGAATATTTGAACAAGAGTTTTTCAATGAAGGACCTAGGAGAAGCTGCTTTCATATTAGGCATCAAGATCTATAGAGATAGATCAAGACGTTTAATAGGACTTTCACAGAGCACATACCTTGATAAGATTTTGAAGAAGTTCAAAATGGATCAGTCCAAGAAGGGGTTCTTGCCTGTTTTGCAAGGTGTGAAGTTGAGTAAGACTCAATGCCCAGTGACTGCAGAAGATAGAGAAAAGATGAGTGTCATCCCCTATGCTTCGGCCATAGGCTCTATCATGTATGCAATGCTGTGCACAAGACCTGATGTCAGCCTTGCCATAAGTATGGTCGGAAGGTTTCAAAGTGATCTAGGAATGGAACACTGGACGGCGGTCAAGAATATCCTGAAGTACCTGAAAAGGACTAAGGACATGTTTCTCGTTTATGGAGGTGATCAAGAGCTCGTCGTAAAGGGTTACGTCGATGCAAGCTTTGACACTGATCCGGATGACTCTAAGTCTCAAACCGGATACGTATTTATTCTTAATGGGGGTGCGATTAGCTGGTGCAGTTCCAAGCAAAGCGTGGTAGCTGATTCTACATGCGAAGCGGAGTACATCGCAGCCTCGGAGGTGGCGAAGGAAGGTGTCTGGATGAAGGAGTTCATGACAGATCTTGGAGTAGTGCCTAGTGCGCTTAACCCAATGACTCTGTTTTGTGATAACACTGGTGCCATTGCTCTAGCCAAGGAACCAAGATTTCACAAGAGGACCAGACACATAAAGCGACGTTTCAATTCCATCCGCGATTACATCAAGGAGGACGACATAAATATTTGCAAAGTACACACGGATCTAAATGTTGCAGATCCGATGACTAAACCTCTTCCAAGGGCTAAACATGAACAACACCAGAACTGCATGGGTGTTCGATTCATTACAATGTAAAACACATGGTGATGTGAACTAGATTATTGACTCTAGTGCAAGTGGGAGACTCTTGGAAATATGCCCTAGAGGCAATAATAAATTGGTTATTATTATATTTCCTTGTTCATGATAACCGTTTATTATCCATGCTATAATTGTATTGATTGGAAACTCAAATACATGTGTGGGTACATAGACAACACTGTGTCCCTAGTAAGCCTCTAGTTGACTAGCTCGTTGATCAAAGATGGTTAAGGTTTCCTAGCCATTGACATGAGATGTCATTTGATAACGGGATCACATCATTAGGAGAATGATGTGATGGACAAGACCCAAACTAAGAACGTAGCATTTGATCGTGTCAGTTTATTGCTATTGTTTTCTGCATGTCAAGTATCTGTTCCTATGACCATGAGATCATGCAACTCCCTGACATCGGAGGAGTACCTTGTGTGTATCAAACGTCGCAACGTAACTGGGTGACTATAAAGGTGCTCTACAGGTATCTCCGAGGGTGTCTGTTGGGTTGGCATGGATCAAGACTGGGATTTGTTACTCCGTGTGACGGAGAGGTATCTCAGGGCCCACTCGGTAATACAACATCACAATGAGCCTTGCAAGCAATGTGACTAAAGTGTTAGCCACGAGATCTTGTATTACGGAACGAGTAAAGAGACTTGCCGGTAACGAGATTGAACTAGGTATAGAGATACCGACGATCGAATCTCGGGCAAGTAACATACCGAAGAACAAAGGGAATAGCATACGGGATTAACTGAATCCTTGACATAGAGGTTCGACCGATAAAGATCTTCGTAGAATATGTAGGAGCCAATATGGGCATCCAGGTCCCGCTATTGGTTATTGATCGTAGAGGTGTCTCGGTCATGTCTACATAGTTCTCGAACCCGCAGGGTCTACACACTTAACGTTTGGTGACGATTAGTATAATTGAGTTATTATGTTGGTGACCGAAAGTTGTTCGGAGTCTCGGATAAGATCCCGGACATGACGAGGATCTCCGGAATAGTCTGGAGGTAAAGATTGATATATGTGATAATAGTGTTTTGATCTCCGGAAGAGTTACGGAGTTCACCGGAAGGGGTTCCGGATGTTTGCCGAAGTGTTCGGGTGCAGCAACACTTTATATGGGCCAAGGGATAAAAGCCCACGAGGTATTGGAAAGTGCAAAAGTAGTTTTGCTGCCGCGTAAGCGGTACTACCGCTTGGTGAAGCGGTACTACCGCCCGAGCGGTACTACCGCTTGTGTGAAGCGGTACTACCGCCCAAGCGGTACTACCGCTTGTGTGAAGCGGTACTACCGCTTGTGTGCGGCTGTGCACGGTTCGGCAGGGATCCGAGTTGGACTCATTCCCTGCGGGCCAAACCGACCTTGTGCGGGCAAAACCGACCTGGAGGAGGCTTTTACTCCAAGTTTAGACCCCAAGGCTCAACATATAAATAGAGGGGCAGGGCTAGCACACGAGATACATCAAGATTTCCCCAAGCCGTGTGCGGCAACCCTAACCCTCTAGTTCCTCCGTCATAATCTCCGTAGCGCTTGGCGAAGCCCTGCAGAGATTGTTCCTCACCACCATCACCACGCCGTCGTGCTGCTGGAACTCAACCACTACTTCACCATCGCTCGCTGGATCGAGGAGGTGAAGGCGTCATCAAGCCGTACGTGTGTTGAACGCGGAGGTGCCGTCCATTCGGCGCTAGTTCGTGATCGGATCGAGGGACGACTTGCGATTTGGATCGCGGAGACGTTCGACTACATCAACTGCGTTTCTTAAACGCTTCCGCTTAGCGATCTACAAGGGTATGTAGATTCACTCTCCCTCTCGTAGATGCTCATCACCATGGATAGAACTTGTGTGTGCGTAGGAAATTTTTTGTTTCCCATGCTACGTTACCCAACACCCGGGTCTATTTTCCATATTATACTTTCAGATCTAAAACCAAAAATACCAAAAATATCTTGTTGCAATCTTTTTACTTTAGTTTTACTTTCCGTTCAAGCAATCTATTCTATCTATCTCTATCAGATCTCATCCTTGCAAGTAACCGTGAAGGGATTGACAACCCCTTTATAGCGTTGGGTGCAAGTGTTTGGTTATTTGTGTAGGTACACCTATTGGGGACTTGCTTGTATCTCCTACTGGATTGATACCTTGGTTCTCAACAACTGACGAAAATACTTATCTACTTTGCTGCATCATCCGTTCCACTTCATGGAATCCAACGCATGCTCGAGAAGTAGCAATGATCATCACACTTTTATTTGCTTACAACTCGAAACTTAGAACAACAAATGAATCTATATGAATGCCTCCGGTGGTGTACCTGGATGTGCAATGATTTAGCATAGCAAATGACATCAAAAAACGGACAAGCCATAAAAACATCATGCTAGCTGTCTTACGATCATGCAAAGCAATATGACAATGATGGTGAGTGTGATAATAAACGGAACGGTGGAAGTTGCATGGCAATATATCTCGGAATGGCTATGGAAATGCCATAATAGGTATGTATGGTGGCTGTTTTGAGGAAAATATATGGTGGCTGTTTTGAGGAAGGTGGGTTTAATGCACCGGCAAAAGTTGCGCGGTACTAGAGGAGCTAGCAAAGGTGGAAGGGTGAGAGTGCGTATAATCCATGGAATCACATTAGTCATAAAGAACTCACATACTTATTGCAAAATTCTATTAGTCATCGAAGCAAAGTGTTAGACGCATGCCCCTAGGGGAGAGGTTGGTAGGAGTAAACCATCGCGCGCTCCCGACCCATCACACAAAGGACGACAATCATTAAACAAATCATGCTCCGACTTCATTACATAACGGTTCACCATACGTGCATGCTACGGGAATCACAAACCTTAACACAAGTATTTCTACTAATCCACAATTACTTACTAGCATAACTCTTAATATTACCATCTCTACATCTCAAAACTACATGCACGAAATCAAACTTCTCATCATATTCAATGCACTTAATATGAAAGTTTTTATTATATCCCTCTTGGATGCCTATTATATTAGGACCAAATTCATAACCTAATCCAATTACCATGCTGTCTAGAGACTCTCAAAATAATATAAGTGAGGTACGATAGTTCTATTATTTCTATAAAATATAACACCACCGTGCTCTAAAAAGATATAAGTGAAGCACTAGAGCAATTGCCTAGCTCAAAAGATATAAGTGAAGCATATAGAGTATTCTAATAAATTCACGATTCAGCGTGTCCTTCTCGAAAAGATGTGTGCAGCAAGGATGATTGTAGGAAACTAAAAAGCAAAGACTCATATCATACAAGTCGCTCCAAGCAAAACACATATCATGTGGTGAATAAAAATATAGCCTCAAGTAAATTTACCGATGGATTGAAGAGGAAAGAGGGGATGCCTTCCGGGGCATCCCCAAGCTTAGGCTCTTTGGTATCCTTGAATATGGCCTGGGGTGCCTTGGGCATCCCCAAGCTTAGGCTCTTGCCACTCCTTATTCCATAGTCCATCAAATCTTTACCCAATACTTGAAAACTTCACAACACAAAACTCAACAGAAAACTCGTGAGATCCGTTAGTATAAGAAAAATAAATCACCACTTTAGGTACTGTTTTGAACTCATTCTTTATTTATATTTGGGTAATACCTACTGTATTCTAACTTCTCCGTGGTTCATACCCCCCGATACAACCCATAGATTCATCAAAATAAGCAAACAACACAAAGAAAACAGAATTTGTCAAAAAGAGAACAGTCTGTAGCAATCTGTAGACTTCGAATACTTCTTTAACTCCAAAAATTCTTAAAAATTAGGACAACGAAGGAAATTTGTATATCAATCTTTTGTAAAAAATTAAGATCAAAATCACGTTCCAGTAAATTTATAAAATTCCTAGACTGAGCGCAAAAGTTTCTGTTTTTCAGCAAAATCAAATCAGCAAACACCGTAGACCTTCCCAAAGGTATTGCTTGGCTCAAACACTAATAAAAACATAAAAACACAATTAGTACAGAAGAAATAATGTGCCAAACACACCAAAACAGAAATCAAAAAAACAGAAAGCAAAAATAAAATTGGGTTGCCTCCCAACAAGCGCTATTGTTTAACGCCCCTAGCTAGGCAAAACACAATAGATCTAGGTATTGTCATCTTTGGTCTTGGCAACTTTTGTGAGGGCCTTCTCGAATCCGGGGGGCTCTTTCCACTTCCCTAAATCTTCAGAAGAAGAAGCCATCTTAAGATCCAAAATATCCAAACGTTTATTGCAAAGGGTAATCAAAGTGTTCAAACGACTAAGGTTCCCATTAATATGTTTGAGGGGTTCGAGATATTTTTGTAACTCGACTAAGTGCTTATGTAAGTCATCCAATTTGTTGAGAATTTGAACTCCCTCTTGTGAAAAGGCAAGCCCTTTTTGTTGCGGGGGAACCCCCAAAATCCCTTCCAAAATTTCATAAGCGGCGTTTGCATCAAGTTCAATAAAATCGCCCTTTGAGGCCAAATCCAAAAGCTTTCTAGGGTGCAAAGCCAACCCAATGTAAAAATTTCTAAGCAAAACTTTTGCGTCTCCTTTTAAGCTGGAAATATGATAGGGTCCCATTAGCCTATCCCAGGCATCTTTCAGATTTTCCCCTTGTTTTTTTTTAAGTATAGGACTTCAAAGTCTGCTAGCAAAAGGGGGGTAGTGACGCTAGTCATAGCAACACGCAAGAGAGCCGCCAAGAAAAAGGGCGAATAAAAATGCAAATCTTTTCGAAAATAGTTTTAGAAGTCGGGGAGAGGAAAACGAGAGGCAAATGGCAACTAATGTAAATGCAAGAGATGAGTTTGTGATGGGTACTTGGTAGGCTTGATGTAGATCTCCCCGGCAACGGCGCCAAAAATCCTTCTTGCTACTTCTTGAGCACGCGTTGGTTTCCCTTGAAGAGGAAAGGGTGATGCAGCAAACAAGATAAGTATTTCCCTCAGTTGTTGAGAACCAAGGTATCAATCCAGTAGGAGATACAAGCAAGTCCCCAATAGATGTACCTACACAAAGAATCAAACACTTGCACCCAACGCTATAAAGGGGTTGTCAATCCCTTCACGGTTACTTGCAAGGATGAGATCTGATCGAGATAGATGGAAAAGATTGCAGAAAGTAAAAACACAAGTAAATAGATCTGAAAATATAAGATGGAAAATAGACCCGGGGGCCATAGGTTTCACTAGAGGCTTCTCTCATCAAGGCAAATATTACGGTGGGTGAACAAATTACTATCGAGAAATTGATAGAAAAGCGCATAGTTATGTCCAAGGCAATGATTATGCATATAGTCATCACGTCCATGTCAAGTAGACCGAAACGATTCTGCATCTACTACTATTACTCCACACATCGACCGACTCCAGCCTGCATCTAGAGTATTAAGTTCATGAAGAACAGAGTAACGCATTAGCTAAGATGACATGATGTAGAGGGATAAACTCAAGCAATATGATGAAAACCCCATCTTTTTATCCTCGATGGCAACAATACAATACGTGCCTCGCTACCCCTACTATGTCACTGGGTGAGGACACCGCAAGATTGAACCCAAAACTAAGCACTTCTCCCATTGCAAGAATTACCAATCTAGTTGGCCAAACCAAACCAATAACTCGAAGAGACTTGCAAAGATATGAAATCATGCATATAAGAATTCAGAAAAGACACAAATAATATTCTTAGATAATCTGATCATAAACCCACAATTCATCGGATCTCAACAAACACACCGCAAAAGAGTATTACATCGGATAGATCTCCATGAAGATCATGAAGAACATGGTATTGAAGAGCAAAGAGAGAGAAGAAGCCATCTAGCTACTAGATATGGACCCGAAGGTCTGTGGTGGACTACTCACGCATCATCGAAGGGGCAATGGAGTTGATGTAGATGCCCTCCGTGATCGAATCCCCCTCTGGCAGATTACCGGAAAAGGCTCCAAGATTGGATCTCATGGGAACAGAGGCTCCTAGCGGCGAAAAAGTGTTTTCGTGGCTCTTTTTGGTATCCAGGGAGTATCTGAGAATTTATAGGCTCAAGAGTAGGGTTACAAGGGCTGCCGTGGGCCCACAAGCCAGGGAGGCGCGTCCTACCCCCCTGGGCACGACCCTGTGGCTTGTGGCCACACCGTGGCTCCCCTGCCTTGGTCTCCAAGCTTGGTAGGTTCCTTCTGGTCCAAGAAAACTCATTCCGAAGATTTTATTCCGTTTGGACTCCATTTAATATTCCTTATCTGCAATACTCAAAAACAAGAAAAAAACAGAAACTGGCACTAGGCACTAGGTTAATAGGTTAGTCCCAAAAATAATATAAAATAGCATATTAATGCATATAAAACATCCAAAAGAGATAATATAATACCATGGAACAATCAAAAATTATAGATACGTTGGAGACGTATCAGCTATATAAGCGGGACTTAGCAGTTTTTCCAATCCATCTGCAGTTTCTTCTCTCCTCTCCCCCGACGGCGCTGACGACGACATCGATGCCTCCAGGCTGCCGGATTTTGCCGTCACCCTCGCCGTCGCCCTCGCCGACGGCCTGCCGTCCCCGAGCCCGCTGGCCATCGCCGGCGCCGGACCTCCTCGCGCGCTCTCCACCCCGTCGCCGCGTTCCCCCGAGCTGGCCCTCGTCGACGTCGCCGGCCTCCAGCTCCATTGATGCGCCCCCAGTGAGCTCCCCCCCTTTCCCAAGGCCTCCGCTGCTGCCGCCGCCGCCCTGCGCTGCCGCCGCCATTGGCACTATTTATGTATGGCACTATTTTTTTAATGTATGTATGTATATATGTTCATGTATGTATGTATGTATATGTTCTGTATATTTATGGCACTATTTTTTTTCATGTATGTATGTATGTATATGTTCATGTGATAGTGAGATTTTTATCCCCATTGATGATAGTGAGATTTTTAAAAAATTGGCACATCCCGTATCGCCGTACCCATATCACCGTATCAATGTCGATGTATCGGTGCTTCGTAGGTTGTCAGTCCCACCATATATATGAACATAATGCACTTGAGAATTTTTCATATGTTCGTAGAATGATAACTTCGACATGAGGGGGGTGGGGGTCCGCAAGTATCCTCGACGACCATGAGAGAGGCGGCCATGGGTTCAAACCCGTTTCAGTAATACCCGAACCTGAAACCCGCCATCCCCGTCAAAATACTACGCTAAGCATATTGGGCCATTCAGCCTTCACTACAAACGACCATGAGAGAGGCGGTCCGCAAAGTATCCTCTCTCGAACCATAGGACGACTCATCAGACATGAGGGGGGAGGAGTCCTCAACGATCGTCTGAAACTAACTGTTATAAAACTTGTGAACTTTGCATGATGTTTGCCACTAATCCATGCATCTCTCATGGTTGTATATTGCCACGTTGTAATATTTGCAGAAACTGTGGCAGACAAAGACTTAGAAAAAGAAGAGTTGTTGGGGGATATAATCCGCGACGGAGGTGATATCGATCTCAACTGCTTGTCATTTCTCAATGAGACCGATGGTGAGGAAAGAGAGGATGGCGGCTCCGGTGAGGAGGAAGGAGATCATGACTGCTCCGGTGATCGAACTGGGGACGAAGGAGATCATGACGGCTCCGGTGATCGAATGGAGAAGGGAGCCATAACTGCTTCAAAGTCCGGTGAGGTATATATTAATTAATCCTCTGGTGACTAGATGCATTAATTTTTTTGTATGTACATATATTAACGCTTCTTTCTTCTTTTAATTTGCCATTCGCATCGAGTTCCACTTCGGTAAGGAGACGAGGCCCGATGAGAAGGTTGGACGCGCAAGAAAGGTTCATGATCGAAGAAGTCTCTCCAGAAGGCCAACCGATTGCTCCCTACCGGACCAAGAACAAATTTATACATCAGTGCGGAGTGGTTGTTAGGGACATCGTCCTGATCAGCTGCCAAGAATGGAATAAGAAGAAGGACCCTCAAGTTCCTTATGTCAACGATAGACTGAAAGATGATCTTTGGATCAATCTGATGAGAAATTTTAGCCTACCGCCAGAGGAGGATCCGAATAACCCAGCTATACAACGAAAGGTCACGGCGTTTGCTCTTAAGAAGATGACAGAACTATTCAAGAACTGGAAGAAAGTATTGAACATGAAGTTTGTCGAGAAAGACAAGACTCCAGAATTCAGAGGTCAATATGAGAAGATTAGAGATCACTGGCCTGCATTTGTGGCCTACAAGAAATCAGAGAAGGCTAAGAACAGGTCACTTACAAATAAGAAAAATGCCGCAAGGAAGGAGTATCACCATGTTACGGGGTTAGGTGGCTACAGGAAAGCCCGGCCTACGTGGGACAAAGCTGAGCAAGACCTGCTTGCTAAAGATGTCCAACCAAAGACATTGCACTGGCCAGATCGGGCAAGGACTTGGTTCTTCGGGGTTGGGGGAACTTTGGACTCAGAAACAGGGGAGTGTGTCTGGACAAAAGCTCAACTTGCAATACCATTCAAAAAGCTTGAGGAAACAATCAAGAAATCACTGGAAGGGACGTTCGTTCACGACAGAGAGAAGGATGAGCTGTCATTTGCCCTCGGGAATCCTGAACACCCTGGACGAACACGAGGCACATCAGGCTCCATTCCGTTGAAGGTTGGGTTTCCCGATAGCGCTGGTTACAGAAGCCGACAGAGAAAGAAGAAAGAGGAAGCAAGTGAAATGCAGAAGTTGAATGAAAGATTAGCGAAACTAGAGGCACTTGAGAGCCAGCGAGCTACCGGCCAACCATCTCAGCGGCACGAAGATCCTTCATTGGAGACTACCCACGATACTACCCCACCATCTCAGCAGAGAAGCAGCGTGGCTTCCATTGAGCTCGTTCATCCTGATAGGACGGCTCCTCGCTACCCCGTGGAGGGTATCACGCATAATGAACATTGTGTGCTAATGGCGAAATGTCATAACCTGACCTTGAAGGCGGCGGTCGGCTATGTCTTACCTCCTCGACCTGATGCAACTTTCCATTGCACTCCGGTTCCAGCTGGCTTTTCTATTGTTGGGGTGGATGAAATAATGGACGGATTTGATGGGCTGGAGCTTGAGTACACTACATGTGAAGGGGAGCTTCTTCTTCGATATGCCTTAAGGACTACCTGTCTATGGAGAAAGGAACACATCGTGCTTCCATACTGGACGCCGCCTCAGCAAATTCAGGCGGAGGAGGCCCCGGTGCCTGAGTCGTCTCCGGTGCGTCAGCCGTCTTCAGTGCGTCAACCGTCTCCGGTGCGCCAGCCGTCTCCGCTGCCTGAGTCATCTCTGGCACGTCAGCCGTCTCCGGCACATCAACTGTCTCCGGCACATCAGCCGTCTCCGCCGCCTCAGCGGACTCCGATGGAGGAGGCCCCTCAGCAGAATCCTCCTTTGCCTCAGCTGTCCCCGCCGCGTCATCGGACTCCGCCTCCTCCGCCACCTAAGCAACAGCGGAAGAGAGGCGCCGCCGCTCCAGCAGCTAACAGCAGTACGAAACAGAGGAGATTCAGATACTGCCCAAGCCTCAAGCCTCTTCCCAAGTTACCCTATGAGAGGTCCGAGGAGGAACACAACGAGATCGTGGATGCCGATGTGAAACGTCAGCTCGCACCGAAACGCCCACCTGAAGAGGAGAAAATAGACCCGGTCAAAGCGAAGCGAACTCTGGATGCCCTTAGGCGACAACCACCGCCTCCGCCGCCATCAAACTATGACCGATGTATTCAAAAGAAATAGGATCAAGCGAGGCGGTCGGGAAGCTTAAGTAGAAGTGGCTCAAGAGGTGGGAAAACAATTCCCCAGCTCGGCGAACAAGAACTGCAATCGTGCCCTCCGCTCAAGGTGGTTACCGATATCGCTAATGATCCAGAGAAAGCGGCCGATGGTCTTGCTATCACTGCTGATGATTACTTACCCGATTCGGTACAGTTCAAAACGGCTGAGGTAGTACCATCCTTAAGATACGAGCACGGGAAGCCTCTCGCCACACGTGAGGAGCTCAAGGGTCTAACAACGAGGATGCGACATTTGCATGAATGGTACTTCGAAGCCTGCAAGGAGGGGAACGACAATATCTTGGTGGGAATAAAAAAATGAGCACTTCTTCAATGGAAAGCAGATGTTGTTCATTGAATTTGAAGAAAATTTTCAGTTATACAACCAAAAGGAGCTTGACAAAACTATCATCAGTTCCTATTGTCTGTAAGTATTTTTCTGTAATTAAGTCTCTACCTCAGCTCGTTCATTGCATGTATTAATTATCCTCACACTATATTATGCAGAATGAAGATCCTTGAATGCAAACAACTACAAATCTATGACATTGGGTTCATTGACCCAAATTTCATAAATGAACATACGTTAAAAGAATTTCCCGCTGATACAGAGAAAAATTTGCTAGATGCGTTACTTGGACAACAAACCAGAAAGGAAATACTATTTCCTTACAACTTCAAGTGAGTGTTACTATCTTGTGCACATTCTGTTTCGCTTACTCGAGGTTAAGTGCAATTAATGAGTTATGTGTGCGCAGTTTCCACTTTATTCTGCTAGACATTAAGCTTTAAGAGGGAAAAGTAACTGTCTTGGACTCGAGATGTAAAGACCCTAAGGAGTGGACGGGCATGCGTCAAATGCTTCAGAAGTAACTTCAATCATTATCGCACCATATCGGCAACTTTCGTTCATTTCCTGATATCAAGTAATCATTTTCTTTGCCAGGCAGGGTTTGGAAAAAGTTCACCAAACAGGTTAAGGGTGTCAAATGGAAAAAAGAGCTGCAAATTTTACACCCCAAAGTAAGTACTACTCTAGTACCGCGCATCTCTCATTGATTCTAGTTTCAATACCATTATCATGCTTGATTATCATTTTGATTAAACTCTATTCTCGTAAAGTGCTTGTCGCAGGCATCCGGGACTAATTTATGTGCTTACTACGTTTGCGAGTTCATTCGCCACTGGACCACTGAGCGGGGCCGGGGCATATCTGACGAATAATTTGAAGTACGTAAACAATATTCACAATTTTATTTTATTACCATCAATTGTGTTGAGTTTTATTGACCCCCTTCTTTAAATTAGATCTGGCAGATGCGGGACGAACTCCTACCAACTGATCGCGTACGAGCAATTCAAGAGGAATTGGCGGGATTCTTTGTTGAGCATGGCATACCTAAAGACGGAGAATGCCATCGGGATCTCGATTGCTATGTTGGTAATAGACGTTAGGATCATAAGAGATGTTATATTGTATATATGCATGAACGTGTACTGTATGTAATAGCGTCGAATAGATTTACGAAAACTTGTTGCATATTGTTCGACCAAGCACGGAGAAAGAGAGGTCACATGTCTCTATATATTGATCATGACGATGTTGTGTAATGGTTCCTTCATTGCTATATGTAGTAGCTAGCGTCGAGTTGAATGAAAAGCATAAAATAAAAATGGTAAACACAAAAATAAAAGGGGGAAACACAATAGGAAACCCCTAAACCCCTCCTTTCAAAAAAAAAAACCCCAGCGCCTGGCAGGTGCTGATGCGTGGCTGCCATTTAGTCCCGGTCGGTGTTACCAACCGGGACTAAAGGTCCTCCTGCCTGGGCGCCCCAGGGCGGCCACATGGAGCTCTATTAGTCCCGGTTTGTAAGCCAACCAGGACTAAAAATGATGGGCATTAGTCCCGATCGTTTTGTCCCTGTTGCAGAACCGGGACTAAAGGCCCTCTGGAACTGGGACTAATGCCCTGTTTTCTACTAGTGATATGAGGTAAAAGTAGATGAATGATTTATGAAAAATTATAGACAAAGTTTGTAAAAAAAATATCTTCAGAAAAAGAACAAATTTGCAACATCACCGGGATAAAACACTCCAGCACGCATTATTTGCCAAATCCACTAAAATCATCGGGATACTAGGTACTAGTGGCAAAAATTGCTTAACATTAGTACCTTTCAAGCAGTCAAGGGCTTGATCATCAATATGGATACAGTTCTGCTTCTGTCATCTTGTTCCTCTAAATCCTCCAAGGCAAATGGAGCATGAAGAGATTAAAATTAATTCAGTTGTTAGTATATTATGTTATCGCTGGCCCCGGTGGCGGTACCGAAGGCGTGGCGGCTCGGTTCCTCAGGCCAGCGGGTTTGTGGAGCAGGGCTGGGTGTGGCGTGTGGTGGGTCTGGGGTGTCCGCCTCGTCAGCAAAATGGGAGGTGGAGGGGGGTGATCAGGTAGCGGTGCGCAAGGGAATCTGACCCTTGTGCCCGGAGATGTGCCAATCGCGGCGATGGTTGCATTTGTATGGTCAACGACAACCTGTCATGGCGGTGGGTGCTCCCCGTAGAGCCCGGAATTGGGGCAGCAGCCCCTCTTCTTCGACGGAGGGGACTCCTGGGTCATGTGGGCGACTTAGGGAGCGGATCTGGAGGTGGTGACGACCTTTCTGAGGCTGACGGCGGTATGGGACGCTCCCTTGACAAACATATCGGGTACAATGTGGCTCAGTAGGTGATACATGTGTCTCTTCCGGAGACGTCAATCCAGGCATGTCGCTGGCCGTGAAGCTCGAACGGATGCTACACACGACGTCTCATGCGGAGGCGTCAAGTCATGCCTGGAACCGGCAAGTGCTGCATGATGGCTTTGGCAGGGATGTCATGTTTAGCCTGTTGTTGCTGGATCAAAGGTGGTGTGATAGTGGCGAGAGGTAGACGGTATTGGACCTCTGTCTTCCATGTCTTCTCGAGAGGTATCCGGTTATCGAGGAGTCAGTAGCCGGATAAGGGGTGATGGTAGAGACGGCTTCAACGACGACTTTATGCACTTCGGTGAAAACACAAGATCTCTGATTAGGCTATGTCGACGCGCGCATGTCCTTGCTGAAGGTGATGGACTAAAACTTGTCTTTCGGGATGAGAATCAAAAGTTTAATATTGTATTGGGCTCATCATCATCGACGCACTTGCAATGATTCCTTCTTGAAGGCGGAGTCTAGGAGTGTTGTACTTTTTGTTTTGATTTCATCTTCTATCATAGGGCTAGTGGCTATCTGGTGGATTTACTGTCATGAGGCATGTGGTCTCGGGTATTCTTTTTACTTTATTTTCAGGTCGATGTTGTTCGGCTGTTGGATTTGCATCTATACCTAATAATAAAGTCATTATTGGCTCTGGGACTTGCACAACTCTGGAGTCAGTGATGTTCACTTTTGATTTGCAAAATGTATAGCGGCAGACAAAAGGGAAGCCTTTTTGGCGTCGCTGGATGAGGAAGGTTTGGTAACGAGGTGAGGAAGAAGCTGAAGATGCAGATCAATGTAGTTTCGGTTGGCTGTTTTAGCAATGGAATATTGTTGTTTGAGATCTGTAGATAGAACTGACTTTGTGTTGATTCAAGTAATGCACATGATTCGGCCATGGTCAGAAGTATATGTAGAGCATAGAAGGAGATTTGGTTTAAAGTTGATTGCTTAGCTAATCACCAGACTAGGTACATTACATCAGTTTCCCTTCAGGCGATTCGATTCCTGCAAATCTGATGTACCATTAGCAATTTTAGCCTCAACCGATGGTCCTCTTTTACAATTTAGGTTAATCTTAATCCTGAGATATATATGATGTGTACACATTTTCCACGTTCTCCTACAATCAAACACAATGTTTCTATTCACCATGTTCATATATAGCTACTACTTCCCAGGAAAGAGATCGAAACCAAACACGCGAGTCAATTGGTCACATGATTCTGTAGTGTACTCACGTGGTACAAATGATGTGATAAATGTTTCTTGGATGGCTTGCTCACACCTATCACATGAATCTGCAGTGCACTTCGTTTTCACAACAAGAGATGTATGAGGATATGAATACTGATTTTTCTATATCTTTATCCAACTTCAAATCATCTGGAATATTGGAGGAAATCAAAAGTATCCTGGTAACATTTACCGACTGTAAATCTGTATTGGCTCATGATACTGAAAATAGAGTGTTGTGTACAATATTCAAGAGAGAAGTAAAGGACGGGCGAGAGAGCCTCATGGTGAAAGTCGAGAAAGAGCATTATATCCATGAAAAAGATTTGTGGATTGAAAATGAAGAATTTTTTCAGTTCTTCAATCAAAAAGCACTCGACAAATCTATCGTCAGTTGCTATTGACTGTAAGTGATTTCTTTCTATAATTTAAGTCTCTAGCTCAGCTCGTTCATTGCCTGTTATTATACTCACTATATTCTTTTGTGTAGTATTATACAGAATGAAGATTTTTGAATTGAAAAGAGCTGGAGTCTATGGCATTGGGTTCATTGACCCAAATACCGTTAATGAAGAAGTGTTGAGAAGGAACCCTAAAGACACTGAGAAAATGCATCTAAGGTTTTTGAAGGCCCTAAAGTACAAACCAGAAATACTTTTACCTTGGAACTTCCAGTGAGTGTTACTTTCTTGTACTATAAATTCTATTTTTGCTTATATATATATATATACTCGATGTTAAGTGTAGTTGATGAGTTATGCATGACCGCTTATACAAATCGTGTGCGCAGCTACCACTGGATCCTTCTAATCATTAGAGTTCACGATGGAACTGTTGAAGTACTGGACTCGCTAAGTAAAGACCCTGAAGATTACATAAGCTTGCATTCATTGCTCGAAAGGTAATTTCAATCATTGACGCACTATGTCGGCTTCTTTATTAGTTCATTTCCTGATATCAAGTAAGTAATAACTCCTTTTTTCATATTGTTTGCCGGGCAGGGTTTGGAAACGTTTTATCAAAGAGGTCACCAGTGAATGGAAATCAGAGTTGAGATGGAGAAAGCCCAGGGTAATTAAGTAGTACTAGCTACGTCCGCGCATCTCTTTAATTCTAGTTTCAATACCATTATCATGCTTCATTATTATCTGATTGAATTCTATTCTCGTAAAGTGCATGGGGCAGGCACAGGGGACTAATCTATGTGCATATTACGTTTGCGAGAACATTCGCTTTATGACCGAAAGCAGCAAGAGTGCAAGAGATCTTTGGGTACGGAAACACCATTCATATTTTTTTATCATGATCTAATACATATACACACAACTAACATGCATATTCATATTGATCTCCTTTTTTATATATAGATGACGCAGATGCGGGATCAGCTCCTACCAACGGACCGCATACAAGCAATTCAAGAGGAAATTGCGGGATTTTTGCTTCAGCAGGTCATATCTCCCGATGGAGAATACCATTACCCGTTCCGCAAATGATCTACAAATTGTACGAGAAATTGTATATACCAAATTGTATATATATATGTGTATGCATGTGGTCGTACGAGAAATTTTATGATATATGATTGCTTGTACGAGAAATTTTATGATATATGATCGGTCCTACGAGAAATTCTATTATATATGCATAACGTGTACAGTACGTAGTAGCGTAAAATATGTTTGAAATGTAAAAGAATTAAATGGAAAACACAAAATGAAAAGGAAAAATAAACAATAAACACTAAACCCCTAAACACCTAAACCCCTAAACCCCTAAACCTTTAGTCCCGGTTGGTGTTACCAACCGGGACCAAAGGTCCCCATGCCCTGGCGCGCGCTGCCGACCACATGATCAGGGTTTAGTCCCGGTTCGTAGCCAACTGGGACTAAAGGCTTGAACCATTTAGTCTCTATACTTTAGTCCCGGTTGGGGAATCGGGACTAAAGGCCCTTCCCAACCGGGACTAATGGCATGTTTTTTCCTAGTGTGTGGTTCCAACATTTGTTAGCGTCGATGGAGATACTTATAAATTTTGACTACCCGCAAGCGAAATTTTGGTCCCCCGCTAGTAGGAGGACCACGTCACGGTCCGTGAACGAGGTGGAGTTGAGAAGCACATGCATATGCTTCCTGTCGGGGTGATGGCTGCACCCGACCCCACACTCTGAGTCAGGTATCGATAATCCCAAGCTGATAATCCAAAACTATCTTGTCTCGTGGATCGTGGTGTTAGGGGAAACACGACCCAGTACATTGGCTGCAATGTCAAGTCGTAGCTGCCGACTAGAGTGACAGCCTGGCCATTGACTAGTCAACCACGGCATCTTCCAAGTTGTGGTCCGCATGTGCTACAACAAGTGGGAGGGTTAATCATTGGACCATTGTGGTGGTAACAGTGATTAGACGGAACAAGAAACACAAAATGCAAAAAAGACCTGGGATGGCATGGCATGGCATGGCAGATAATACTGTGAGTCCAAAAGGTCTGCGAAATGTCTTTATAGTATAAGTTTTTTTTTCAAGACTTTCATGGATAGCCCCCTCCCCCGAGATACTTCCCTCTTCTTCTCCACCGCGCGTCTCATGTCCTTCTCCTCCAAATACACCGCCACTACATACTCCGATCTCCATCCGCCGCCACCACCATGGCTGGAAACTCCTGTCGTCGGTCCCCTCCGCCAATCCGGAGCGCAGATCCATGCCTCGCGCTGCACAGCGGATCCTCCTCCCGCCCCTCCTCCTCCCTTGGCGGAGTCTTCTCCCTCGACGAGCCCGACATCCCAAGGCCGGCGCCACCGCAGAGGAAGTGTGTCGGCGTGTGCCAACGATGGTGCGGAACCTGGGTCACCGAGATAACCGACCGGCACACCCACGAGAAGATTTGGAGGAAGTATAGACGTATCTCGACTCTTATCAGACGGCGAAGCAGGCGGCCTACGCCTATGACCGCGAGTCGAGGCGCTTCCACGGCGTGGATGCACACCTCAACTTCCACGACGGTTGCCCGACGCGCCGGATTTGGGGCCGTCGATCCCTAGGTGGCCACCACACGCCAAATTCGGGAGGACCGCGAGGCACGTTTGCGTCTCGAGAGGGAGCGCGCCGAAGAGGACTACATGGAGTCGCTCCGTCGGAAGTTCCCGCATCGAGTCGAGGACGAGGGTGTCGTGTTATAGGCGTACCAGGCGGCGCGTCGAGGAGCACTGTCGCATGTGAAGGATGAGACGCGGGAGGCGCACATCAAGGAGGAGCGACGCTATGGTCGATTTGGTGTGGGGCCGTCCGGTGTTGATGGGCCCTCCGGTGTGGAGCCGTCTACCGGGCCGCCATTCATCGACCTCACCGACGGCAACCACAGTGAGGACTCCGATTTCTACGCCGGAGTTGATTGTAAGGGGCTAGCGACCTAGTGCACCAATAGTGAATACTCCCTCCATTCCAAAATACAAGACGTTTTTAGCTTTTTCACTATGGACTACATACAGAGTGAAATTAGTGAATCTATACACTAAAATACGTCTAGATGCATACGAATCTGAGAAATAGAGAAAAGCTAAAACATCTTATATTTAGCAACGGAGGAGTAGTTGAATAGGTTGTACTTTAAAGTATTAGGTCTAGTTTGAACTAGTTTTAGGTAGTATGATCTAGTTTGAATCAAGTTTGTAGTTGTTTAGGAACTTGTTTGAATGAAATTTCAATGAAAAAATATACTCCTCTAAAGTATAAGGAGTGCAATTGATGTTAAGCTCCTCCAAATTTTGAGGCATCGGCTAGATATGCCCATAGAGCAAAGTATAAGAAAGAAATAGATGTGTAACAAGTATAATAGAATTGATAGTCAAGTACACAAGCACGAGATAGATTATTGGCGTGAAACAAATTATTGGCTCATGTGGTGAATAAAGTCACAAATACTACTTAAATCATTAAACAACATAATCATATTACATTAATAATATCTTGAGGTGCCAAGTGCTCATCAGTTCCCTCTCATACATTTTTTTTTCTCCAATAGTTGGCAGCTCTTCCGTTCATAGTTGCAAATTTAGTTGCCTCAAGCATTTTTTAAGGAGATGTATCCGTTGTTGATCATCCACTCCATACTCCAGTGGTTGCTAACATGCTTGTAGGACCAGTAAGCCCATCCAAATGTGGCTTTCCGATACACAGCCATCTGAGCATTTGCACACCGTTGTAAGTCTTCCTTGGAAGCACCCTTTACCTTCCACTCAGCCACCCATTCACCTGTACAAAACAAGACATGCATCAGTTATTCTGGACCTAGCTACTTTTCACGTGAAACACTAAAGTTTTTTCAGGCTGGAACCGTGCATGGTCAAAGGATGATCTAACTATCACATACTTACCAACAAAGGTGAGAGGGCCATCTGGCCTTGTCATAGCGCTCAAATTACCGGCGATCTTGTTATTGACGAAATCGATGTTCTGCTGCACATTGGATTTGTCCAACTCGGGGTCGAACACCAGGTAGTGGTGCCCGTCAAGGACGGTTCTGCTGAACGGTGAGGCAAAATCGACGAGCTCGCTCCAAGACGCAGACGCTGAAAGTCGGTTGGACATGATCACATAGGCCGTAAGTGAGTGCTTCCTAACAGCGTTGTAGCCCTGTTGGTAGTATCTTTTCAGGCTATCTAGGGACACACCGGGAGCCCACGGCTCATTCATCAACTCCACCGCCAGGAGGCCTGATCTCCTGGCATACCTGTATGTACGTACATCAAATGAGAAGAAGGTTAGCAAGGAGATCGAATTACCCGGCTACTTTGCATGATCTGAAAACATAAAAACCATATTTTCTTAAGTAAAAGTAAAATAATAATAACAGATTGTTATACAGAGACCTTGCTGCGAGGAAATCAATGACTTGCACTGTTTCCGCGATGTTGGAGTCTCCCCAGGTCTGCGAGCCATCCCTACTACCGCCATGCTCCCAGGGGTTCTGCGCCCCAGGTGCTGCATGTAAGTCTATGATCACGCCAATATTGTGCCTCCTGCTCATACATTTTCAACAAAAACATGTAATTTCCCAAAAAGAAGTCCAATAAAAACATTCAAGTTTTTTGAAGACTACATATATATGTATCTATGTACGTACTCTGCCCATGTGAACGCGTTGTCCAAGGCTTGCAGAGAGCCTCCGACAAATGGTGCTGGAGGGTTGGGGTCGCTGGCGATCCACCACCCGACTGGGATCCTCACTGCATTAAGGCCGTTTGCCGCCATGAAAGCGAAGTCGCGTTCCACGATATATGTGCTCCGGTGGTCCTGTCAACCATATATGGAATCAACCAACTTGAAGTACAAGAATGATTGATACTTATCATGTGAGGTTAAGAAAATTCTACATCAAGATCACTTGAACTTTCTGCCACTAATATACAGCTATACCCTGTATCTAGGAAAATTATGGAGAAAATAAAAGAGGTCTTTCAGCATACGTACATTCATGACCTGTGTAGCCGTATCTTTGCCATAGCCATTGCAGATCTGGTACTCCCCTTGCAGCCCCTGCCCGGCGATGGTCACCGTAAACACGGAGGGGTCGTCGTCGCCCCATTTCGTGCTCTTGACGAAGTCGGCCGTCACCGAACCACCTTCGTTTGCCTACCGTGCCAGAAATGGAAGATATGTAAATTTGATGAATCTTAGTAGGGTGTTTTTTCTTACATGAAAGATAACCTTCGATGCAACTCGTGGTTGTAATAGTCATTGTCAATGAAAGAGTAGGTAACTTTGCCACTGATCTATCGTGCAATCAACTACTACTACTGAGTGGAGTATTAGGTTAACTTACCTGTAAGAAGGACCCATTGGGTGCTCTGATCCTCATCTTATTGTTGTCAGCGTCATTGCGCACCAGCTGGAACGTCTCCGACTGCCCCGGCATGGAGGCCGTGGCCACTACATTAACGCCGGCCACGGTCACGAATTGGTTGTTGAACACCTTAAAGTTGAAGGTGTTCTCGTCGATACGCCAGAGCTTGAAGGTCTCCCAGTCGGAGGCCGAGGGCCGGTTGGCGACAAGTGCCCCGCCGCCCCCATTCTCGGCAGCCACAAACCCCTTCTGTGCCATGGACTTGAACTGCACACGCGTGCCATCCTGATCCATCGATCCAAACCGGAAGAAATTAAGCAAGATGGAATAAACATGACATTACAACCAGGCGAAGGAAACAACTAGGTGAATTACTTACCAGGAGGTCTTTGTTGGGGATGCCATCGAAGAGGGAGGGCAGCCCCTTGACGATGGTCACCGCAAACACGGAGGGGTCATCGTCGCCCCATGTCGTGATCTCGCCGAAGTTGGCCGTCAATGAACCATCCTTGTTTGCCTGTGCTGCCAGCAATGGAACAGATTGATGACTCATACTAGTTAGGTTATGTCTAGCCGATCCCTCAAAATTTAGCCACCTTATATGCGTCCTTATACTTTAGAGGAGTATATTTGCTTCTCCAAAAAAAAATGTGGTTTCCAACCGGTCCCGTGTATTTTGTGGATCAAACAATTTATTCGACTTACGCATTTCATCAAACACTTTTATGACATGTGAGTGGCAATTTAATTGCATCTGCACAATGTTCTGAGACAAGACGATGCCTAATTGAAATAGAGATCTCGTCAATCTTTTAAATAGTGGATTATAGCAAATAGAGGCAACCCTCGAAATGGAGCTATAGCGGGCTAAATCGGAGCTAAATGAGGCTATAGCGGAAAATTGTACATGGATTCCTTTAGCGACAACACGTTCAAAAAGTTATAGCGGGCTATTTAGAACTATGGATCTAGTACAAGACATACTGAAAACAAACCTTCGTGTGATACAATCAGGTACTGGCCCATGCGCTATGTGCGGGCGGGGGCAGTGGCGGATTTAGGCCCCAGGCAGCCCGGGCGGCTGCCTGGGGCGTGCCGATCTCTTTCTTCGTTGACTGTAGCCACAGTGCCCGAAGCTTGCCTGGGTCGGCCTGGGACGTGAAATATTCCTAGGTCCGCCACTGGGCGGGGGGATGGGTGGCCAGGAGATCCTGCCGAGCTCGGCGACTGCATGCTGCTGGAGTTGCCGGCGGGAGCATCCTGAGGAGAGGAGGATCCACACGGGGATTTCTGCGCGCCATCGCAGCTCGTCGTGCTGCTCGACCTCATAGTACGCGATGGAAACCGGCGTTCATGGTTGTGCACAAGTCGGGGAGGTGTTGGAGAAAAAATTTAACAAACCTAAACGTTTTGAGGAATCGGCTAGGTGGAGTTTAAATTAGTAAAACGAAATTTTTACTCCCCTAAACGACTATAAGTGATCATCTAGAGATGGCCTTAATTGCATCGTGAAAAGATAAGTAACTTTGTATGCAACTTGTGGTTGGAATAGTCATAGCCAATGAATAAAAGATACTCACTTAGCTTGCTAGCTACTGCATGGCCCATGGATCCCTCGTGCCATTATTAGTATGTCCTCGGAATGAGGACAACTACTACTACTACTGAGTGGAGAATTAAGTTAAGTTACCTGCACGAAGGACCCATTAGGTGCTTTGATCCTCATCATATTCTTGTTTGGCACCAGCTTAAACGTCTCCGATGGACCCGGCATGGAGGCCGTGGCCACCACATTAACGCCGACGACGGTCACAGACTGGTTGCTGAACACTTTGAGGTTGAAGGTGTTCTGGTCGATCCGCCACAGCTTGAAGGTCTCCCAGCCGGAGGCCGAGGCCCGGTTGGCGACCAGTGCCGCCCCGCCGCCATTCTCGGCGGCCACGAACGCCTTCTCCGTCACGGACCTGAGCTGCAGCTGCGTGCCATCCTGTTTCATCGATCCAGACCAGCATAAATCAAGCAAGAGTTGATGAACCTGACAAGACAACCAGACCAATGAAACATCTTTGTGAATTCTTTTCTTACCAGGAGGTCTTTGTTGGGGATGTCGTCCAAGAGGGAGGGTAGATCCTTGACGATGGTCGCCACAAACACGGAGGGGTCGTCGTCACCCCATGTCGTCGTGCTCTCGCGGAAGTCGGCCGTCATCGAGCCATCTTTGTTTGCCTGTCTTGCCAGCAATGAAGATGTGTAACATTGATGACTCTTAGTAGGTTTTTCTCATGGAAGATAACCTTCAATGCAACTTGCGGTTGTAATAGTCATAGCCATTGAAAGAGTAGGAAACTTTGCCACAGTTCCGTCGTGCAATGGATGAAGAGGTCAACTAGTACTACTGAGTGGAGTATTAAGTTAATTTACCTGCAAGAGGTACCCATTGGGTGCTCTGATCCTCATCCTATTCTTGTCAAGGTTGTTGCGCACCAGCTGGAACGTCTCCGACTGACCCGGCATGGAGGCCGTGGCCACGACATTAACGCCGGCGACACTCACGAACTGGTTGTTAAACACCTTGAGGTTGAAGTTGTTCTGGTTGATCGGATGGAGCTTAAAGGTCTCCCAGCCTGAGGCCGAGAGGCGGTTGGCAAACAGCGCCGCCCCGCCTCCATCCTCGGCTGCTACGAACGCGTTTTGTGTCACGGACTTGAATTGCAGCTGCGTGACATCCTGCTCCATCGATCGACCCGCAGAAATTAGGCAAGAGGAAATTTGCGTGGCATTGCACGCAGCAGACAAGGGAAACAAGTAGGGTAAATCGTTACCACGAGGTCGTTGTTTGGGATGCCGCCGAAGAGGGACCGCAGAATCCAGCCATCGGTGATGATGGTCACCACAAACACGGAGGAGTCGTCATCGCCCCATGTCGTGCTCTCGCCAAAGTCCGCCGTCACCGTACCATCATTGTTTGCCTGCCGTGTCAGCAATGGAAGATATGTAATTTTGATGAATCTTAGTAGGGTTTTTCTTTCATGAAAGATAACCTTTCTATGCAACTTGTGGTTGTAATTGTCATTGTTAATGAGGGAGTAGGTAACTTTGCCATTGATCCATCGTGCCATCAATGAAGAGGTCAACTACTAGTACTAAGTGGAGTATTAAGTTAAGTTACCTGCAAGAACAACCCATTGGGTGCTCTGATCCTCATTCTATCCTTGTCAGCGTCGTTGCGCACCAGCTGGAACGTCTCTGACTGCCCCGGTGTGGAGGTTGTGGCCCTCACATTAACGCCGGCAACGGTCACGAACTGGTTGCTGAACACCTTGAAGTTGAACGTGTTCTTGTCGATCCTCCAGAGCTTGAAGGTCTCCCAGCTGGAGGCCGAGGCCCGGTTGGCGACAAGTGTCGCCCCACCGCCATTCTCGGCGGCCACGAACGCGTTCTGCGTCACGGACCTGAACTGCAGTTGTGTGCCATCCTGCTCCATTGATCCAGACCAACATAAATTAAGCAAGAGTTGATGAACATGACATGACAACCAGATGGAGGAAATATCTTGGTGAATTATTTTCTTACCAGGAGGTCTTTGTTGGGGATGTTGTCGAAGAGGGAGGGCAGCTCCTTGACGATGGTCACCACAAACACGGAGGGGTCGTCGTCGCCCCATGTCGTCGCCCTCTCGCGGAAGTCGGCCGTCACCGAACCATCTTTGTTTGCCTAACGTGCCAGCAGTGAATATATGTAACATTGATGACTCTCGGAAGGGTTTTTTTTCTTTCATGAAAGATAACCTTCAATGCAACTCGCAGTTGTAACAGTCATTGTCAATGAAAGAGTAGGCAACTTTGCCACTTATCCATGGTGCAATGAACGAAGAGGTCAACTAGTACTACTGGGTGGAGTATTAAGTTAATTTACCTGTAAGAGGGAGCCATTGGGTGCTCTGATCCTCATCCTATTCGGTTCAGCATCGTTGCGCACCAGCTGGAACGACTGAACTGGTGTGGAGGCCGTGGCCACGACATTAACGCCGGCGACGGTGACGAACTGGTTGCTAAACACCTTGAAGTTGAAGGTGTTCTGGTTGATCCGATAGAGCTTGAAGGTCGCCCAGCCTGAGGCCGAGGGACGGTTGGCGACCAGCGCCGCCCCGCCGCCGTTCTCGGCAGCCAGGAACGCGTTCTGCGTCACGGACTTGAACTGCAGCTGCGTGCCATCCTGCTCCATCGATGGACCGGAATAAATCAAGATAATGAGGATGGCATTCCACCCAAACGAGGGAAACAGCTAGGTGATCGAATTCATTACCAGGAGATCTTTGTTGGGGAGGCCGTCGAAGAGGGAGGGCAGTATCCAGCCCTCGGTGACGAGCCAGTTTCCGAGGTTCGCCGACCGGATGGGGGGACGAGGAGAAGCCGGGTTCGCCATTTTCGCTACTACAGCAGTTTCTCTTTGATATGGTCTTCTTGCTAGTCTGGTCGGTCTCGCTTAAGTAGGAGATGTTTAAGTGGGTGGGAGAAGTAGAACCTCCATGTGGGCGCAAGTTGGGCTGCTAAACTGTGTCAGAAGAGGCCACTTGGTTTATACAAGTGTGAACTAGTCAACTATATGCGTGAACCGCTCGACCACTCCAACTATATGCCTGCTGGCTTGTCCCTTTTTTCCGATTGGTCTGCCTTACCCGGCGCCGTACGCGTCTGCTCCTAAATAATTCTCGTACGTTATAATATGAGTTGTTCATTTCCATCGAAATTTAAAACGGATTGGAGGGAGTAAATCATTTCTGCAGTTGAGATCCGTATGAGCCACTATAGCCAATTCATTTCATAGCAGGAGATTCAATAGTCAATACCCTAAATTCCAATTCGGAGTATATATAATTTTAGGGTTTGTTAGATATGTTGATTTTTGTAGAATCGCTTGTAGGATTTGGGTGGTTGATCCGTGGATTACACAGTCAGGATTAAGGGGTACGTTAAGCCTGAAGTCGCCCCCACCCTATCAAAATGTCAATTGTCAAGTAAGATAATAAATTGGATATGTATTGTAATTTATCTCCTATATTCATTTGTATTTTTTAAGATACTAATTACCTATTGTTAGTTTCCCAGGTAGTATCAGTTTTCTTCCATCGCCAATGTATATGTGGAGAGTTGTTTCTCGGCGATGAAAATAGAGAAGACACTGTGCCCGCATCATTTTCTTCTTACAGTTAAGATTTTTATATTCAATAGCTCTATATACTAATAGTTGTGGGATCCGCTTTTTTCTCTTTTTTTTGCCTCCGCCGATTTTTGTAAAGCCGACACGTGTCCTTTCGGGTTGCTCTATCGGATCCGCACCGGCCTACTTTGAATCTCTTGTCGGGTCGGCTTTGGATCCGCGAGCACCGAGACGGGTCGGGTGTGGGTCGGCGGATGATCTAGCGAGGTGATCCATGGGCTATGTCGTCATCCCGTTTTCGCGTGACATTGTCTTGTTGGTGTCGTGTCGTGCAAGCTGCTAGTTTTCGAGCGTCATGGGTTTTCGTGCTTCTTGTGTGTGCGTGTGTTCGTTTGCATGGCCGTATACACGGTTTATCCGTTGACGCGTCCCGACGTGCGGCAAGTATATCCGTCTTCGCACTTTACGTGAGTGCGTGTTATCTGGTTGTCGTTCTTTTATTATTTTTGCATACCTGGTTCTCGTTGGGCTTTCCCTCGCCGGGTTTCACTTTCTGTTATTCTTGTTCGTCCTGTGAGGTTTTCTCCGTCGTTCCGATGTACCGCTTTTTCTTCGCGTTTTTTTCATACTCGTTTGCCTGTTTTCTTGTTTTTCTGAACATGGTGCGTCCTCCTGTGCGTGCTACTGTTCGGCGTGTTCGGCTATCGCGTTTGCATGGGCGTGGTTTTGTTGGTTTTGTGGCTGGTTTCGGTTTCAATTCGAAATAGAGAATGAACCTCCAGCCTCTGCATCAAAATGATGCACGCATGCAGTTTTTTTATTATAATAAAGAAAACCACCAATGCCTTACAAAGAGATACATCGATCGACCGGAAGCCACCGTCTAGGCGATAACTCGCTACACCTACAAGCCTTATGAAGGGGGTGGACTAATCGGAGCCACATGCTCTGACCTCACACACCTACGCGCAACATATAAATCTGGAGCCCACAACCAGGCCGCCCAATGGCGAGCCGGGAGCACAAACCGTTGTCGCCGTCTTCTGCGAACCCATCTTCAGGATAGATCAACGCAAACACCTTGTCAGGCCTGGTGTCGACGCGCCACGACGCCAGACAGCACAACCGATCTGCGCACGTCCATCATCACGCATCCAACGCCGAGACACTGTTGCTCCGTGCCGCCAAGACCCGTCGTCGTCGACGCGGTAGATGTCACGCCACGCCACTTCCTTGCCCTCCCAGCCAGCCCTGCTCCAAAACGATGCCCTCAGGAGGGAGAACGGCGCATAACGTCGTCATCGTTCGATCCGGTAGACCCAAATCTAGAGTTTCCCCTCGAGCAGTCCGAGCGAAGGGGCGAGAGCTGCAAGGACAATGCCTTCCACAAGGTAGCGCCACATACACGCCGTCATCATCCGCCATGACCGTAGTGGGCTCGGTTTTCACGGCCAGTCCCACCACATCGATTTCGAAACTGACTGGATCCGAGCGGAGCTGCGCCATGGAGGCGCACACAGCCGCCGAAACTCCGGCAGAGGCCCTGCAGCAGCCCCTCGCCGGCCCTCTATGCGCCACCGTCCGACTAACCACACTGGCGACGGATCTAGGCGGGGATCAGATCCACGGCTCACCACCACCGACCATATCCAGAACGGCTGCCGGAGATCGCTCCCCCGCGTTGTCGTCGTCCATGGAGGAGATGGTCGCCGCCGCATGGCCAGGGACGCCGCCCCAACCGCCGTACACATGCATCTCCAAGGGCACCGCCCCGGCCGCACCCAAGAGCCACCGCCACAAACCACCCGCCCATACACCTTCGGCGCAGCAGGGGAGAAGCAGATGGAGGCTGGAGGCACTAGGGTTTGAGACACCTGGCGTACTCCCTCGGGAGCGCACGCGAGGGGTATCACCAGATGTGTCTATTCGTTCGTCCACTTTCACACACCCTTAAAATCGGGGGGAGGGGGGGTGGGGGGAGAGAATTTCACTTCCCCGGCCACTGCACCAACTAGGGATGCACACAGCCTTTTAATCACGAGTATCAGGATTTATGTCCTGGTTAAGAAACAAGCCTGCTCCTCAGGATAAATTGCATGAGTATCAAGAAGTCCTAATCCTCACGTATAAATAGGAACCTAAATTTGGGTCCGTAGGGACTTGAACTTGGGTGTTGGGTTTGTACATCCACTTCCCCAACCAGTTGAACTTGGCTGGTTTCGGTGTTTGTCGACCTTCATTTGCCTTGTGTGCCCGTTCTTTTTCTCTTTCTTTGGGGGGAGCATGGTGGTCGACGTGGGTGGATGTGCGTTGTCCATGCCGTTGGCCGCCGTGCTCTATCCCGTGTCTCTTCTTTGTCCTCGGGTCATCTGGTTTCTTCGGTAGTTGTTTCGCCTATCGTTTTTTAGGCAGATGATGGAGCTGATCGGTTGCCACGTAGTTTGATCACTAGTAGAAAATAACCTACTGGTGGCATACCAGTTTACTCTACTGGCGGCGCATCAGTGGTATGCCACTATTGTCATGGCACTGCTAAGTTGCCACCGGTGGCAGCTCCCAGCGAAGGGATTTTAAGAATAACTTCTGTTTTTTGAAGATTATAAGAATAACTCCCAGCGAAGCAATCATCATAACCTCCTGGCTTGGCGTACCGTACCATGCATGCTTTTTTTTAGGCCAAGACCGTAGAACAATTTTTCTACGATATATTTTCATTCATATAAGTATGTACAAATATATACAAACAGCTAAAATCTAAGAAAGTTTCAACGAATTCCTGTTTTCTCCAACATGATGAAGAAAACTAAGGTAGATTCAGGTATATCCAGTCCTTCAGACTAGCAGCAAAACTAGGCTTAATACGGTATCTAAAAAGTAGGAGATCCTTTTTGAGGAGATGTTTCCAAGTAGCAATGGAAGGATGGGAGTTATTGAAAATGAGATCATTTCTTTGCTTCGAAATGTTCCAACATCCCAGAATAATGATGTTTAGAGCAATCTGTTTGGGGAGACAAATGTAGGCCAGTTCACATTCCTCAATGCAAGAAGTTCCTCTGTTTTTTTTATAAGATTGATGGAATCCCAACATTCCTAGGAAAAAGGTCAATCCCAAAAGAGATGAAGGCTTGTTTCAGTCACTTCACTGGAGCATAGAGCACAACTGTATGAAGGAAGGAACATAGATTTCCTTTGTAAGTTGCTTCTGATGTTTAGCCTGTCTTTAAGGATCAGCCAGAAGCACTTTGCCACATGTAATAAAAAATCTTAGGAGCCTTAGGACCAGCTTTGAGAGCTCTGTATATTTTCATAGAAGAGAATTTATCAGAATTATCAGTCAGGAGCCATTTATCGGGGAGGTTTGCAGCTAGACATTCCGCAAGTCATTTAGAAGCTCTTGTAATTGTTGAAAAGCTTGGGTTGATAGAGGGGTATGAAAATTGATCTCCAAAGGGGATGCTTCCAGGAAATGTTTGATACTTTGCTTGCAGGAGATACAATAAGAGTATAAATGGGGGTATTTCTCCATACATTTTATTGTAGACCATTTATCATCCCACATGGAAATAGTATTGCCTCTACCCACTTGACTCTCAGGTGGCAAGATTCTTATAGAGAGGAACCAGTTTGAGGATGCTCTTCCACCACAAGGATCCCACTCTTCTATCATCAGAAGGCCTATTGCTGTAATATTTCTCCTGAATGAGCTTGACCCAAGGAAGATCAAAAGAATTGAAGAACTTGTGAAGATGTTTAATCAACAAAGCCCTATTGTGCATTGAAAGGTCCATAATGCCTAGTCCACCTTGATCCTTAGGCATGCAAGCCTTGCCCCAAGCAATAAAAGCAGTTCCTTTATCTTCCATTGCATATTTCCTCCAGAAGCAATGCTTAATGAATTTATTAATTTGCTGAATGACAGTAGCAGGTATCAACAAGGTGCACATGTAGAAGACATGCATGCCAGAGAACACAGATTTAATGAGTTGCAATTTCTCTCCATAGGAAAGGAATGTGGAGCAACTAGCCAGTCTATGCCGGATTCTCATCAAGAATGGGGAGTAATCAGAGACCTTTGGTTTGGAGAGACTGAGAGGCATGCCCAAGTATGTAAAACGAATATCACCAATTGTAGAACCAAAAGTATCAGCAAGATTTTGGATGTTACTCTCAGGAACATTAATGGGAAATAGCACTGGTTTATTATAATTGACTTTCAGACCAGTATAATCAGCAAAGTGGAGAAGCAGAGATTTGATATGTTGGAGATGAGTAGGTCATGCTTGCATGAAAAGTACAGTATCATCAGCATACTGCATGATAGGGAAGTCGGGACAAGAAGCAATGTTCAATGGAGGAGAGATCAAATTGTTGGTCATGGCCTCATTGCAAATGGTCTGGAGTAAATCTTCAGCTAACACAAAGATCAAAGGAGAGAGGGGGTCACCTTGCCTGACCCCTCTTCTGCATAAGAATTGTTTGCCAGGTGTACCATTTAACAGAATAGAGGAAAAGCTTGTGGAGTAAATCATGTCTATCCAGTTAATCCATTTTTCTCCAAAACCTTAGGCCCAAAAAAATTCCCTGATAGTGGAATGCTCAAGCTTGTCAAATGCCTTTTCAAAGTCAAGTTTCAGAATGAGGCAAGGGTTTTTGGACTTATCACACTAGAAGAGATACTCATATGCCCAAGGCAGACAGTCCTGGATGGATCTAGCTTGTAGGAAATGATATGCTTTGGATCATATCTGCAAGTTGTATGCACATATTATTGTCCTGAACCAAAGGCCCCAATGTGACAGCTTGGGATAGTCTGCGGAGATGGCTATAGTTTGAGGATCACATGTATTCATTAAGTGTTAATGCTTTGTTTCGGTGCTTCGTGAAAGGAGTACCTTAATTACCATTAGTTCCATGATTGGCCCCGCTGAAACGGGATGGTTGGACAAAAGATGTCGTGCAAGCTCTTATTGCAAGCACGTACGACTATATTTGGAATACATGCCTCTGTTTGATTGATACCTTGGATGCTTTACTTATTGTTATCTATTTGCGTTATGCCCAGCATTATTACTATTACATGAGCTATCTTATTCATGCAACACCCTTTTATCCGTCCCTATGCCTATTGTGCCTTTAATCCTGCGGTCAACTATTATCACTTTCGTTGCTACTATTGCTGTCTTTATTTTACTACTGTTATTGTTATATCTCTGCTACTATTGCTGTCTTTATTTTACTACTGTATTGTTATATCTCTGCTACGATTTTTGTCTTTTTTGTACAGAGCTACTCGGATGTCATTTCGCCACCAAAATTTGCAAGCGCCTAAGACATTTGGCCATAAACACATCGACAAAGTTTCAGCTTTTTTTGAAATGTTTTGCTATGTTTTTGATCGTGGGTGCAATCTTGCTATTTGCTGAGTTCACAGCCAATGCATTGCCACTTTTGAAAAACTGCATTCAATGTACTGACATCAATACATAATATAATGATCAACTTGCAATATTAAGAAATGAAGATACCCCGAGCTGTTAACGTGGTATGCAGTGCTAGTTGCCTTATTATATGTCAGCCCAGAAAGAATGCCCAGTGCCGAGATGTTGCAAGATTGGATAGATGTGGTTGGTTCCGAGAAATCAAGCCCAGCCACTTGGCTCCCAGAAAGTCAATGCTCAAGTTGGCTTCCGTTTTCCTCACACACGCAAACCAAGCAGTCTTGCTCACACCATTCTCTTCTCCGTTCTGCACTGTGCTTGTGCTAGTCTGTGTAGTATTCTTATTGGCAATTTGGGATATGTTGGTCTCACCATGAGGACTGTGCTGATTCTGAAAATATGCTCCTCTAATCTCCCAAAAAGTTCAGAGTTCTTAAGGACACGCCAGTGATGATTTGTGTTTTTCCTGCTGATATGCACTTTACTATATATCAAAATGTACACTTAATGAGGTGTTTGAATTTTGAAATCACATTTCGGCAGTGCACCAGCAAGCTGGTGCGAATAAATGACCTGTATGGCGACCTGAGCGTATTCTTGAAAAAGAAACTCGAAATACCTGCTAGATCCATGCACCATTATTGCCAGTATTTTAAAAAATACAGGCGTTGCTTCGTAGCTCTAAAAGCCGTTTCTGGGTCTTCTCTCTTCAGCAGGAGGCATGTGATGCATTCAAGATTCAGCCAATTAAGAAAACCAATGTTCTGGCCTTCCCTCGACGGCAGGAACTCCGAGATGAATTGTCTTTTGCACATGTAGGTATGCTGTCACTGTGAGGTAATTTTTAGATTTGCATTCCTCCCTCTGTAACAAAATATAGGACGTTTTTTGTTTCACGTGCAATTGTTAAAAATGTCTTGCATTTCGTTAAGGGGGATTTCCTAAGTTCACAGCCAGTGGAACGTAAATTTTGAAAAACTGCATTGGATTTACTGGCATAAATATCTAATATAACGACCCTCTTGCAATATTCTGGTTGTCTGGTGCTCTAGCTGTCCCTACTAAGAAATGAAGATGCCCAAAAAGAATGCCCAGTGCTGAGCTGTTGCAAGATTGGATAGTTGTGATTGGTTACCAAAAATCAATCTCATCCACTTGGTTCACAGATAGTCAACACCCACATTGGCTCCCATTTTCCTTACAGCCACACCATTCTTCTCTCCATTCTGCACTACCCTTGTGTTCCACCGCGTTGTGCCGTGTGTGTATCGGGAGTTTCTTCCGAGCACTCCAATGGCGGAGCTGGTGGTCACCATGGCGATTGGGCCACTGGTTTCCATGCTGAAGGAAAAGGTGTCCAGCTTCCTCCTTGACCCACTACTAGAAAAAAGGCCGTTAGTGGCGCACCTATTTTGGCTATTAATGACGCACTATAGGTGCGCCACTATCATCACGCCATTAGTAACTGTTAGTAATAGCGCACATTTGGTGCGCCATTACTATCACAGATAGTAATGGCGCACCTATAGTGCGCCATTACTATGCCTAGAAGTGCGCCATTACTATCTGACTTAGTAATGGCGCACCACATAGAAGTGCGCCATTACTAACAATTTTTTTTCAAATTTTTTTTCAGAAATTTTTTTTTCAAATATTTTTTTCAATTTTTTTTCAGAATTTTTTTTTCCTTTTTTTCTTAATCTCGGGTCACTATGGCTTAATCTCGGGTCAATATGCTTAATCTCAAGTCAAATCGCACTCCGTGGTCAAACTTCCCGGAAGGTCACCCATCCTCACACTACTCCAGCCCCAGCACGCTTAACTTCTCAGTTCTATCCAACCCCAGCACCAGCTCACTTAACAGGCACTTGTTGATATATCTATCATATCAATCCTATTAAACCTTGTTGATGTCTAGGACTTTGTTCATGTTCATGAGTGTGATGAAATTTTGAAAAAATATTTCAAAATTCCCGGTCATATTACGTATCATATTTTGAACATTTTTTCCAAAAAAAAATTCGAAACCAAATTTTTTTTTCTGTTACTAGTGGCGCACCTAGCAGATGGTGCGCCATTACTAAGTTTGTATTTTTTTCTGTTAGGTTTTTGGGGATTCTAAAAATCTTCAACGGGGTTGTTGAATTCGGATGTAACTTTTCGAGTAGATGATTTTTCATATAAAAAACTTTTTAATCCGAGTTCGTATGCAAAAGTTATGCCCATTTTACTAAATTCCAGAGAGATTTTGCAAATAAAGTCGAAATTCATATTTGTAAATTTTCCCAACAACTAGACCACATATCACATGGGAAACTTATTTTCTTTTATTTTTTTGACATTTCCATCATTTTCTTTTATTTTTTTTTAAAACTGAAAAGGCGGTCCGGGGAGGTGCATTTGGTGAAATTTTCGGCCACCTAGAAAGTTAGTAATGGCGCACCTTCACAAAGTGCGGCATTACTATGTGTATGACTTGGTCAAACCTTGGTCAAAGTTAGTAATGGCGCACTTTGTATAGGTGCGCCATTACTAAGTTTGACATAGTAATGGCGCACCTATGCAAAGTGCGCCATTACTAAGTTTGACCACGGTTTGACCCAGTCATACACATAGTTATGGCGCACTTTGTGAAGGTGCGCCATTACTATGTCAACTTAGTAATGTGACATAGTAATGGCGCACCTATACAAAGTGCGCCATTACTATGTGTATGATTGGGTCAAACCTTGGTCAAACTTAGTAATGGCGCACTTTTCACCTGATGCGCCATTACTGTTTTGGTTACTAATGGCGCACCTACACATGGTGCGTCATTACTATTTAGTAATGGCGCACCACATGTATAGTGCGCCATTAGTGTCCATATTGGCTATAGCTGTTTTTCTAGTAGTGACCAGTACAAGGTGATGGAGGGAATGGAGGAGCAGCACAAGATTCTCAAACGAAAGCTTCCGGCCATCCTCGATGTCATCACCGATGCCGAGGAGCAGGCATCGGCTCACAGAGAAGGGGCCAAAGCCTGGCTCCAAGAGGTCAAGACAGTTGCCTATGAGACGAACGAAGTCTTTGACGAATTTAAGTATGAAGCTCTCCGCCGTGAAGCCAAGGATAATGGGCACTACACCAAGCTTGGCTTCAGTGTAATCAAACTCTTCCCTACTCACAACTGTGTTGTGTTCCGTCAAAGAATGGGTACCAGACTTTGCCAGATTCTGCAGGCCATTGATGTCCTCATAGCAGAGATGCAGGTTTTTGGGTTCAAGTACCAACCACAGCCGCCGATCTCCAAGCAGTGGAGGCAGACAGATCATGTTATCATTGACCCACAAGAAATTGCCAGCAGATCCAGAGACAAAGATAAGAAGAAGATTGTCGATGTACTACTTGGTCAAGCTAGGAATGCAGATCTCCTAGTTGTTCCCATCGTTGGAATAGGGGGCCTTGGCAAGACCACATTAGCACAACTCATATACAATGAACCTGAAATTAAGAAGCATTTTCAGTTGCTGCTTTGGGTCTGTGTCTCTGATACCTTTGATGTGAACTCCCTGGCCAAGTGTATAGTGGAAGCATCTCCCAAGAAAACTGATGATACAGACAAACCACCACTGGATAGACTTAAGAAATTGGTCAGCGGGCAGAGGTATCTCCTTGTACTGGATGATGTCTGGGACAATAAAGAGTTACGTAAGTGGGAAAGGCTGAAGGTCTGTCTTCAACATGGTGGCAGTGGTAGTGCAGTGTTGACAACAACTCGTGATAAACGGGTTGCTGAAATTATGGGCGCAACAGCCTACAATCTCAATGTTTTGGAGGATTGCTTCATCAAGGAAATTATTGAGGCTAGAGCATTCAGTTTGGAGAAAGGAAAGCCTGCTGAACTAGTGAAGATGGTTGATGAGATTGTGAAGAGGTGTTCTGGCTCTCCATTAGCTGTAACAGCACTGGCCTCCATACTTCGTACCAAAACCAGCATGAAAGAATGGAAGGATGTATCATCTAGAAGCAGCATTTGCACTGATGAAACTGGTATTTTTACCAATACTCAAGCTTAGCTACAACGACTTGCCAGCACACATGAAGCAGTGCTTTGCTTTTTTGTGCTGTATTTCCCAAGGATTACAAGATTGATGTGGAGAAGCTGATCCGACTTTGGATTGCAAATGGCTTTATCCCAGAACACAAGGAGGGTAGTCTTGAAACCATTGGAAAACATATTTTTGATGAGTTGGTCTCAAGGTCATTCTTTCTGGACCTAGAGGAAAGTAAGGACTCCAGTGGGTATTATTCTAGAACAACTTGTAAAATTCATGATCTTATGCATGATATTGCAATGTCTGTTATGGAAAAGGAATGTGTTGTTGCAACTATAGAACCAAGTCAAATCGAGTGGCTTCCAGATACGGGTCGGCATTTATTTTTGTCATGTGAAGAAACAGAAAGTATTTTGAATGATTCTATGGAGAAAAGATCCTCTGGTATCCAAACCCTGCTATGTGATAGTTATGTGGAACGCCCATTGCAACATCTATCAAAATATAGCTCGTTGCATGCCTTGAAGCTCAATATAGTGAATGAATCATTTGTACTGAAACCAAAGTATCTGCATCACCTGAGGTACCTTGATGTCTCCAACAGTCATATAGAAGCACTTCCTGAGGATATAAGTATTCTATATAACCTGCAAACGTTGGACCTTTCCAACTGCTCTTATCTTGATCGACTTCCGGGGCAAATGAAGTATATGACGTCCCTCCGTCACCTCTACACTCATGGATGTCCAGGGTTGAAGAGCATGCCTCCAGAACTTGGAAAACTCACTAACCTACAGACGCTTACATGTGTTGTAGCAGCAATTACTACACTGGTGGGTTGCAGTGATGTTGCAGAGCTGCAGGATTTAAACCTTGGCGGTCAGCTAGAGCTATATCAAGTAGAGAATGTTGAAAAAGCAGAAGCAAAAGTAGCAAACCTCGGAAACAAGAAGGATCTCAGTGAACTGACATTAAGATGGACTTCTGTTTGTGACAGTGAGGTCCTCGACAATTTCAAACCTCATGACATGCTGTAGGTTCTGAAGATTTACTCCTATGGAGGAAAGTGCATGGGTATATTACAAAACATGGTTGAGATCCATCTTGTCCATTGTGAAAGATTGCAGTTCTTGTTCAGATGTAGTACGTCCTTCACTTTTCCAAAACTGAAGGTTCTTACGCTAGAGCATCTGTTGGATTTTGAGAAATGGTGGGAAATAAATGAGAGGCAAGAAGAACAGATAATATTTCCTGTGCTTGAGAAGTTGTTTATTCGGCATTGTGGAAAGCTGATAGCATTACCTGAAGCACGATTACTTGAACAACCATGTCGTGGAGGTAATAGATGGGTATGAACACCATTTTCTCTGCTTGAGGACTTGTTTATTTGGTATTGTGGAAAGCTGGTAGCATTGTGTGAAGCACCATTGCTTCAAGAACCATGTAGTAGAGGTTATAGATTGGCACGGTCAGCATTTCCTGCTCTAAGGGTACTTGAATTGGAAAACTTGAAGAGTTTTTAGAGATGGGGAGTTGCTGTCGAAGGAGAACAGATACTGTTTCCTCAGCTGGAGAAACTGTCAGTTCAGAGATGCCCAAAGCTAGTAGATTTACCTGAAGCACCAAAACTCAGTGTATTAGATATTATAGATGGCAAGTAAGAGATCTTCCACTGTGTAGACAGGTATTTGTCTTCATTGACCAATCTGAAACTGAAGCTAGAATACACAGAAACAACATCAGAGGCTGAGTGCACTACCATTGTACCTGTGGGCAGCAAAGAGAAATGGAACCAGAAATCCACTATCACAGTTATGGAGTTAGGATGCTGCAACTCATTCTTTGTCGCAGGTGCACTAGACCCATGGGACTATTTTGTACATCTTAAAGATTTGGAAATTGATAGATGTGATGTGCTCGTCCACTGGCCAGAGAAGGTGTTTCAAAGCTTGGTATCCTTGAGGAGATTAGTGACAACAAACTGTAAAAATCTGACTGGATATGCAGAAGTTCCTCTTGAGCCATCAGCAACTGAAAGGAGTCAATGCCTGCCAGGTCTCGAGTCTCTTCAGTTAATAGGTTGTCCAAGTTTGGTAGAGATGTTCAATGTCCCGGCATCTCTCAAGAGAATGGATATTGAGTCGTGCCCTAAACTTGAGTCCATTTTCGGCAAGCAGCAGGACATGTCAGAGTTAGTCCAAGGGTCTTCTTGCAGTGAGACAATCAAGCCTGCAGCTGTATCAGAGTTGCCATCCTCACCCATGGATCACTTTTGTCAAGGCCTAGAAGTTATAAGATTAGATAGATGTGGAAGCTTACCAGCAGTTCTAAATCTGCCTCCATCCTTGAAGATCTTAAAAATGTATGGCTGTAGTAGTATTCAAGTCCTGGCATGTCAACCGGGTGGGCTCCAGAAACCAGAAGCCACTACCTCCATAAGCAGAAGACCTATCATGCCAGAGCCACGACCAGCAGCAGCAGCGACAGCTGCAAGAGAGCATTTACTTCCTCCCCATCTTGCATGTCTAGCAATACGGCACTGTGCTGGCATGTTGGGTGGGACTCTCCGTCTGCCTGCACCCTCAAAAGACTAGAGATTATTGGCAACAGCGGGTTCACATCGCTGGAGTGTTTGTCGGGAGAGCACCCCCCCATCGCTGGAAATGCTTGACCTTCAAAGCTGCAGTACACTGGCATCTCTACCGAATGAACCACAAGTATACAGGTCTCTCTACGATCTTGAAATTACAGGCTGCCCTGCTATAAAGAAGCTCCCTAAATGCCTGCAGCAGCAACTGGGCAGCATCAAATACAAATATCTAGATGCCCGTTATGAAGGTATGCTTGCAGCACGTCCTTCTATCTTTGCCACATTTATAAACATATGCAGTCATCCATTCCATTAAGTCTCCATTATTTTACTTCCGTACGGTATAAATTTTTATGTTACATTAGTTTGTTCTGACACCATTTGCGATATGTGCAGTGATGGCACTTAAACCGAAGACATGGAAGGAGATACCAAGGCTAGTCCGTGAGCGGAGGAAGGCCGCCCAAGAAGCGAGGGAGCGCCAGCAATCCGCCGTGCAGGACTAAACAGGTCGGAGAGCACGTAGAAAGGGCATGGATTTTGATTGCTCTGAACAATGTACAAGATTATGTCGTCACTACCTTATTGAGATATTTGTAATGCGAATCAAACGAATTTCCCCGGTTCAGTAGAAGTTGGGAAAATATACTCACATGTGTGTCTGTGAGCTATCTATGTATCCATCTGTTTTTTGCTTTGCTTAGTTAACTGAGAAGACACTAGCCTTCAACTTATTCAATAAACTTTTTCAACTGTGGCTTTATGTGTGGATTTTCTTGGACGATAGGCCTAATCCCTGATTGTTGCTCTGCTCTGCTCTGCTAGGGGAATGGCCTGTGATTGCTTCTACAGCTGAACTGTCGGGGCCTGCGGTGTAGGGCGACTACTGCTTGGCGTCGAGTCAAGCATCTCTGAATCAACATCCTAGGACGAGACGATCTCATCTTGATCTGCTTTGCTGCTGCCCAGTCAAGTGAAGGAACACAGGGAAGAAACGACTTAGAAAGGGCATGGTAGTTTATTTTATTTTTTGCTTCAGAAATTGTACCAATTTATGTCATGATTGTTATCCGCTCCGTTAAATTTGACCTTTACCTTGTTCAAGATTCAGATACTTGCTAGGTTTAGTAGAAGCTGGGGTATGGGATGGATGTCATCATCTCTGGATTATGCAGATATATATAATATACAGTTAAGCAGCAGCTTCATCGTCTGTATGAGAGAGAGTCATTTCTCCTCGTATGTAAGATGGTTAAGCAGCAGCATCAGATGTCAGACAGGCCGGCACTTGTTGAATGTGATGGCCCTGTATGAGCAGTTGAGAAACTTATCAAGATCGACAGTTGAATTGCTCTGCTCTGCCTGCAGAGGAATGACTTTCAGTTTCAGAATCTGTGAGCTACTACTCCTATGTAGTATCTAGTTTCAGCATCGTTTATTTAGTTGAGAAGACATTCACTATTGACCTTTTTAATGTGTTCAGAACACGTGCAAGTATTTGATAAACTTTGCCGTCTGTGATTGCAGCTCTCAGTGGAGAATTGTTGGGGCCTGCATTGCACTGTGACTGCTTGGCGTTGAGTCGACCATCGCTGAATCACATCCCAGGCCAACCAAGACGATCTATCTGATCTGGATTTGGTTTGCTGCTGGCCCTTTGGGTGGATCAGCAGCAGTTTAATCTTCAGTTTCGCCTGTCTGTTCCTCGATGTAGCCCAGAGACGGTCTGATATCTGAATAACTTGCTGGCTGCTTACGAATGAGGACCCAAGATGCAGGAACCAAAAGAGCTGCTTACAAATTCAGTTATTACATTTTTTGAACCTGGAAATATATATTTTAGACCCTGTTACATGTTGTGCCATGCATGCCTATTTACAGAATGCTTATGCATGCCTGTACATTGGCTAGATTTGCACATGTTTACTGAAGCTGTTAGCATAACCGTGACCAGACTAGATTAATATTGCTTTTTAAAAAGTCGAAGTTAATCATCTTATCAAAGAGTCTGTCATCAATAATTGTCTGAAAATATATTTGATCCTTTTTGACATGTGTGGAAGCAGTGTTATCCTGATTGATGCAGGAAAGGGAAGTGGCCTAATTTAAACCATGCACCACCTAGCTAGCAGTGACGTACTGGAGTATAGGCTAATTTAAACCGAGCTTAAACATTAAGCATTGCGGTGGGTTGACGTCACTAATATGAGCTCGAGCCATGGACCTTTTAGCTGTTTGAACACCACTAATATGAGTTGGCATCACTAATCGAAACACTTATTTTTAATTCCTATGATGAGAAACGGATCAACACATACAATTGCACTGCTCTTTGTATCAGTAAATCCGTGTTTCTAAGAATGTGATTTGTTGACAGCACCCCCTCCGGCCAGGCTATGTGGATAGAATTTGGTGAAAATCTACGTAATTGTGATTCGATTCGAGATAAGCTCTACATGAAAAATGCACATCGATGTTCCATTCCCATGATATGTTCCTAGTTTTGTTGACTTCAATTTTTTGTTTATATTTGGAGCTTTTACAGACGAGTTTTATCAAATCCATCGCACAACATTCGACTGTTCGAAATTTCGTTTGAGGAGCAACTTCACCTCACCGTTTCACATGACTTTCGTGTTGTAAGTTTTCTTTTCTGAAAAGGGAGCTGAAAACATAGCTAAAATGAGTCGGTTCCCACATTTCACACATCTTTCATCATGCATTGGACTTGGAGTGATGGCGCATATGAACATCACAAGAATAACATGCATATCAACTTCTTCTACTACTTAAAAGTAGTAGAACCATAGTGCAGTGTCCAACGCAACATCGATCATCAAATCACTCACAGTTACTTGTAGCTCTTCGACTGTACAAAAATAGATTAGAGGCAAACTGGAGACTGAATTGGACATGCGGCGGATGGTCGCGCGTGTGTACAAAACCGTCTGGTGTGCTACATGGGCTCTAGCTGAAAGAATGTGCTAAAAGTTGGAAATGGTAAAATATGACACAACTTACTTCAAATGGGATTAAACGGATAAGAATCTCTTAAATCGAGTAAATCCTGTCAAAAGTGTGGATAAGAACTGAAATTTACCCTAAATACAAATAAGTACTGGATATTATTAATTAAATACCGCATGCCTATCAAACAAAGAAATAGAATAATCTGAACTAAACAATTTCTTTTTATGAACATTGCACAATACAACAAAGTCTAATAAGAAAACTTCAATTACAATCGGTGCTACATACAGTGCTTCTCATCGATTCATACTCATTTTTCATATGTTTTTGTCTTTTGGTTCGAAGTCTATTAAAATATATACCTGGTGGCAACAATATGAAAGTGCCAACAAAAACCCCAATTAATCCTCAATATATTACCACCAAACAGTAGCGGAGCTAAAATCAGACCACGTCTAGGCAGGCTGTATGGCTTCAGTGTAAGACAGTGTGCTAAAGTGGACATTTTGCTACAGTCAACGAAGAAAATCGTGACCACGCCTCATGCCAAGGCCCTGGTTACGTGGGGCCTGGGTCCTCCTCTGCCACCAAATATGTAGCATAATCCACAGAAAGAAAGAAAATAAGCCATAATCGATGTACCCAAACATAACAAGGTTATGGTGAAATCCAACGGATTTCTATTAATTTATTACCTGTGAAGGCTATTAACCATTAACCCAAACCATAGTGCAGTGTCCAAGGCAACATCAATCATCAAATCACTCACACTTACTGTTGGGTAACGTAGTAATAATTCAAAAAATTCCTACGTGTCACCAAGATCAATCTAGGAGATGCTAGCAACGAGAGAGAGGGAGTGCATCTTCATACCCTTGAAGATCGCTAAGCGGAAGCGTTGCAAAGAACGCGGTTGATGGAGTCGTACTCGCGGCGATTCAAATCGCGGAAGATCCGATCCAAGCGCCGAACGGACGGCGCCTCCGCGTTCAACACACGTACAGCCCGGGGACGTCTCCTCCTTCTTGATCCAGCAAGGGGGAAGGAGAAGTTGAGGGAGAGCTCCGGCAGCACGACGGTGTGGTGGCGGTGGAGCCCGAGGTTCTCCGGCAGAGCTTCGCTAAGCACTACGGAGGAGGAGGAGGTGTAGGGGAGGGGGAGGGCTGCGCCAAGGCAAGGGGTACGGCTGCCCTCCCACCTCCCCTCTATTTATAGGCTGAAGGGGAGAGGGGGCCGGCCCCCTTAGATCCATCTAGAGGGGGGGGGGGGCGGCGGCCAAGGGGGGGAGCTTGCCCCCCAAGTTGGTGGGAGGCGCCCCCACCCCTTAGGGTTCCCAACCCTAGGCGCCTTGGGCCCTTGGGGGGGGGCGCACCAGCCCACTAGGGGGCTGGCCCACTAGGGGGCTGGTTCCCACCCATATTCAGCCCACGTAGTCCTCCGGGGCAGGTGGCCCCTCCCGATGGACCCCCGGAACCCTTTCGGTGGTCCCGGTACAATACCGATAAACCCCGAAACCTTTCCGGTGACTGAAACTGGACTTCCCATATATAAATCTTCACCTCCGGACCATTCCGGAACTCCTCGTGACGTCCGGGATCTCATCCGGGACTCCGAACAACTTTCGGTAACCACATACAATTCCCATTACAACTCTAGCGTCACCGAACCTTAAGTGTGTAGACCCTACGGGTTCGGGAACCATGCAGACATGACCGAGACACCTCTCCGGCCAATAACCAATAGCAGGATCTGGATACCCATATTGGCTCCCACATGTTCCACGATGATCTCATCGGATGAACCACGATGTCGGGGATTCAATTAATCCCGTATACAATTCCCTTTGTCCATCGGTATGTTACTTGCCCGAGATTCGATCGTCGGTATCCCTATACCTTGTTCAATCTCGTTACCGGCAAGTCTCTTTACTCGTTCTGTAACACATGATCCCGTGACTAACTCCTTAGTCACATTGAGCTCATTATGATGATGTATTACCGAGTGGGCCCAGAGATACCTCTCCGTCACATGGAGTGACAAATCCCAGTCTCGATTCGTGCCAACCCAACAGACACTTTCGGAGATACCTGTAGTGCACCTTTATAGTCACCCAGTTACGTTGTGACGTTTGATACACCCAAAGCATTCCTACGGTATCCGGGAGTTGCACAATCTCATGGTCTAAGGAAATGATACTTGACATTAGAAAAGCTCTAGCAGACGAACTACACGATCTTGTGCTATGCTTAGGATTGGGTCTTGTCCATCACATCATTCTCCTAATGATGTGATCCCGTTATCAACGACATCCAATGTCCATGGTCAAGAAACCATGACCATCTATTGATCAACGAGCTAGTCAACTAGAGGCTCACTAGGGACATGGTGTGGTCTATGTATTCACACATGTATTACCTCTAGGGCATATTGCCAACAGTCTCCCACTTGCACTAGAGTCAATAATCTAGTTACATTGATATGAATCGAACACCCATAGAGTTCTGGTGTTGATCATGTTTCGCTCGTGAAAGAGGTTTAGTCAACGGATCTGCGACATTCAGATCCGTATGTACTTTACAAATATCTATATCTCCATCCTGAATGTAACCACGAATGGAGTTGAAGCGGCGCTTGATATGCTTGGTCTTCTTTTGAAACCTGGGCTCCTTGGCAATGGCAATAGCTCCAGTGTTGTCATAGAAGAGAGTCATCGGCCCCGACGCATTGGGAATCACTCCTAGGTCGGTGATGAACTCCTTCATCCAGACTCCTTCCTGAGCTGCTTCCGAAGCAGCTATGTACTCCGCTTCACATGTAGATGCCTCCACGACGCTTTGCTTGCAACTGCACCAGCTGACTGCCCCACCATTCAAAATATACACGTATCCGGTTTGTGACTTGGAGTCATCCGGATCTGTGTCGAAGCTAGCATCGACGTAACCCTTTATGACGAGCTCTTCGGCACCTCCATAAACGAGAAACATATCCTTAGTCCTTTTCAGGTACTTAAGGATATTCTTGACCGCTGTCCAGTGTTCCATTCCGGGATCACTTTGGTACCTCCCTACCATACTTATGGCAAGGTTCACATCAGGTCTGGTACACAACATGGCATACATAATAGAGCCTATGGCTGAGGCATAGGGGATGACACTCATCTTTTCGCTATCTTCTGCCGAGGTCGGGCATTGAGCTGTGCTCAATCTCACACCTTGCAATACAGGCAAGAACCCCTTCTTAGACTGATCCATATTGAAGTTCTTCAATATCTTGTCAAGGTATGTGCTTTGTGAAAGACCAATGAGGCGTCTCGATCTATCTCTATAGATCTTGATGCCTAATATGTAAGCCGCTTCTCCAAGGTCCTTCATTGAAAAACACTTAGATAAAACATATTATTTTGTTCTGTCATGAGATATCCAAGCGAATCCTCAATTCACAAAAATCATAAGTGGTGATGATGGTGAGGGCGGATTACATGCAGCCAGCCTTCTCCTCATGAAGGACCAGTAACCATGGGCCCACGAAAAGGGAATTTAGCAAAGATAAAAGATAAGGGCATCAGACGGGGGAAATGAAACAACCGAATGACTTTCTCATCCTGTCCTGGTAGACCATAGGGGTCACTTTGTGCACCAATGTCGGCTCCGCCCGCTCCTTGAGCGGGAAAAGGGGCTGGCGAAGGAAGTCGCCCACGACATGGGCATCCGTCATCTCCTTGATAGCGCCTGTCATCTTGGTGATGAAGTCGCAGTCATTTCGGAGCGCACCCATTCACAGACTTTGGAGGCTTGGCGTTGACAAAATACTATCGTTCACCGCGAGTCGACTAGACACAAGAAGTGGTCGCGCCCGAATGATCAATATTCCAAGAATATCTCGCTGTGATCCTGGTGTCATCGTCGCCCTTCATTGAGCACATGGAGAACGGGCAAGAGCAGGCGACTGGATGAACCATGTTCTTGTTGGTATTGACCTGGAGCTCATAATAGTGCTAGAATAAGTTAAATGAAAGCTTCACAAAAGTGCACTAAAACGGCAAGGAAGAACACAGAGTTTTGTGTTAGGTGGTAAGATCCCATGGAAGTCCAACGCAGAGCGAAAGCAGCCAAATCTCATAATATAGCATTTATGTAGGTAGAGATGGATTTTTATGTGAAAGAATTTGATTCCATCCTCATCACTTATCATTGCTATTTTTTTTGGGTGTGCTACATTTTTTTAGGGCACTTATCATTGTTTTTTTTTTTTGTTTGAGAAATGGGGACTTATCATTGCTACATTTTGTTTGGAGAAAGCACAAAAGCCAAATCTCAAGCCCAGCCCGTAGAGCAGCAGCGAGTACAACACAGGACGGCCCCTTAGCCCAGCCCAGCCCAACCCGCATTTTATCCACTTTCCTCCTCGCCGAGCGGAGGGGGACGAGGCTGCCCGGCCGGCCAGCCACCACCGCCACCGCCACCTCCCCTCCAAAGGCTGGCCGGACCCCTTCGTGCTGCCGTGGAGGATGCTCGCCGGCGCAGATAGTCCTCTCGGGTTCCGCCACCGCTGCTCGCAGGCCGGCCGTCCGTGCATGGTGGCGGCAGCAGCAGCAGGGCAAGCGCGGCGACGGGCATCATCAGCACTGACTTCAATCGGCGGCGCCTTCACCTTCCCCCACCGCCGCTTAAGGTACTCCTCACTCCTTCCCCTTCCCCTTCCCCTTCCCCTTCTCCTTCCCGTTATATTCAGTACGCTCCCAAATCTCCGCTCTGACCTCCATTTCCCCACAGATTCCTAAGAAATTAGCGAGGTGAACTAGATAGAGCGGTTTGGCCGGACAATGCTGGCTGTGGTCCAAGTTTGCCTAGTTGTTGTTGGACCCTGCACATTGCAACCCAGACTTGTCTTCCAGATTACCATTGGTTCACAACTGGCATTGGGTATGCTGCATGTGTCTTCTTTCCATTTTACGAAATCCCTGTCATCTGTTATCATTCCAAAGTTGTATTGAGCATGTTTTTACAAAGTACACCACCCTAATTAATATTTTTCTGGGTGGAAGCATGCCTTTTTATATTCGATCCCCTGTTCAATTCGTCCAGCTATCTAATTGTGCAACTAAATGATGATTTCATACATTCCAATTGATATTTGTGTGTGCACAAAAGCTGGTCCCAATGAACCTTTTGAATCCAGTGCAGTTTCTCTGATAACATTTTTCTTGATATAGGCTGTAGATGATGCAGTTTCTTATTTTTAGGATAATGTTCAGGAAAGCTAAAGAAGCAGTTGAATTGATCAGAAAGTGTGAAATTGATGCACTAGAGCTTCTCTCACCAGATTCTGAAAGCAAGGAAGTAAGCTATCTAACAACTTTATGTGTCCTTCTGTTTTTCTTAGATGTCTGTGATAGGATGTTTTCAGATTTTGTTGGATTTATCCCCGCAGAAAAAAGAATTTGTTTTGGCTTATAGAAACTTTTTGTTTGTCACCCTTGTGAAATTAGTCATTAATAATTACGCAATTCTTGTTCTTGGATCTCTCATGAAAAATTGATGTATGACAAAGAGGAAGACATGTGTCCTTTTGTCAGATATGTATATCCAGTTTTCGCCATCTGTTACGCTTTAATGCTCCCTTCTAAATCATATTTTATGTACTTGGACTTCTGGCTTATTCCACGTTTGATATTAGCATGATAATAAGCAAAATAATCTATTATCGACTTCTGGCTCACGTTTGTAGATATTTTTTCCCCACCATAGTTACCTACCAGTTTGAGGACTGTCTTGTATATGCTGGCGTTGGCCCTCTGATTCAGAGGATGGCCCATGGCCTAGCACTAGCAGAATATGTTGGTAGGTGGCAGAACATAACTGCCGCTGAAGACAGTGAGAGAGGGGTAGCTATCGTGTGAGTTGATGGTGGCAGCTTAGCTGGAAGCGTCTTCTGGCTCCTCCTTATTTGGCACATGAATACCATTTGTTCTTAATTTTGTGATTACATACAAAGTATTTTAACTTGTGAGCTTTCATTGTTTTTGCTTTTGTAAAGAACCTTGGTAATTATTCTAGCCTGTGTACATTTACTGTAAATCATCTTGGCTGCTGTTCTAGTCTGGTACACTGACATATATCAAGCCAGCCGGTAGTATTTTAGTCCTTGCTAATTTGCTACTTAAACCAAGTAAAACGGAACATTATGCACTGTATGTGACTGCATGCTGTACAAGCATTGTTCTAAATCAGGGCCACCATCTTCTTAAGCATTGCCAATCGAATACAGGGTGGGGTAAAAAGATTAATTACATCAATGGTCAGTGTAACAGTGTTGGACCCATGACACACATGGAGCAGTGTGGCAGGAATTAAATCTCGGTGGGCTCCAAAGATTAATTACATCAAAGGACCAGTGTTGGCAGCCGTGACACAGATGCAACAGTGCCAGCTCTGCAGCATGTCACCTTGTATATGCAATGTACGGTTAAAAAGTTAGGCTGATTTCATTTTTAGTTAGTAAAGCAGTTCTTGTTAAAAGGTTTTGCCCCATCTGCATTACTGCACATCAACCTTTCCGTTTTGTTTCAGCCAAGTTGTCACCATTAGCACCTACACTTCTCCTTACTGTTGTGCCTCGGGAGTTATCTATATTCAGGAGTACCCCTTACGTATAATAATATGGCAAATGGAGGAATATCCAAGGTAAATTTCAGAAAGGGAGATGACCTCTGCCAAGATCAGCTGGTAAATTCTAGTTTTTTTTTTTTTTTACATTTTCCTGGAGATCAGCTGTCCTTGCTAATTTGTCATCTCTAATGGTTATTACAGTATAATATCCCCGTGAAGCCAGACAGCCTGTATTTTCGTCCTTGCTAACTTGCCACTTAAGCCAAGTAAAATGGAACATTATGCATGTGAATGTTGTACACTCTTTCCTTTTTTACTATGAAAGTTTCCTTTTTACATGTAAAATGTGGGTGGGGTTGCAAGATTAACTACATTGCATGGTCGTGTCAGTGGGAGCAGTACTCCACTCCAATCCACCTGTGTAGGCAGCAGCAGTGGTCTTTCCTTTTCACACTTGCCAGACCACATGTGCCTTAACTCTCAAGCGCCAGCTTGCTAGATGGTTAGGTGATGCATTAACTTGCTCTGTACACATCCCAGTCAAATAATTCACAAGCACGCATAGGCACAGGCCACCACGTTAGCTTCCATTTTCATCACAATTCACAAGCACTTATATCTTGCCACAGCGACAGCTCCTCTCCAAACTACCACATCGAGCTGGCTCTTGCTCCCCCGAATCCTACTACCACCCATCCAAAAGCTTCAAGATCTCACAAAAATCTCCCAATTACCACCCATCCAAAAGCTTCAGGATCTCACAAAAATCTCCCAACTCCCGTTAAACAGAGTAGATCCTGCCTACAGCCCCGCCCACGCATCCGTTCGGCACCACCTAGCTGCCATACCTTCACCAGAGTCGCCTCCTGGTTCTGCGCCGCGTCGCCGGCGCCGACCAGGCTTTGAATCTTCTTCTGCTGCTACCGCCGATACGATGCTGGAGCTGGCGCCGACGTGCCTGTGAGGACCACATCTTCCTCGCTGCTGCTGCCTTGCTGGTCCTGGGTGCAGATCAGGGGCAAAGCTCGTGAAGGTAACTATGGCTGCAAGATTGGATTTTGACTTCTAATTTGTTCAAGAACATATCCCAAGCTCTACTTATACACGTCTTGCTCACACCATTATCTTCCTCGTTAATTTCTGCAGTGCACCTGTGTTGGAGGAGTTTCTTCTGAGAGTTCCAATGGCGGAGCTGGTGGTCACCATGGCGCTCCGGCCACTGGTCGCCATGCTCAGGGACAAGGCGTCCAGCTACCTCCTCGACCAGTACAATGTGATGGAGGGAATGGAGAAGCAGCACATGATTCTGAAACGCAGACTTCCTATCATTCTGGACGTCATCACCGACGCCGAGGAGCAGGCGACGGCCAACAGAGAAGGGGCGAAAGCCTGGCTCCAAGAGCTCAAGAGAGTAGCCTATGAGGCAAATGAAGTCTTTGATGAATTCAAATACGAAGCACTTCGCCGTGAAGCCAGGAAGAATGGACACTACAAAAAGCTTGGATTTGATGTGATAAAACTCTTCCCTACTCACAACCGTGTTGTGTTCCGTCATAGAATGGGTAGCAAGCTTTGCAGGATTCTGCGGGATATCAATGTCCTTATTGCAGAGATGCATGACTTTGGGTTGAGGCAAACGTTCTTGGTGTTTAATCAGTTGAGGCAGACACCAGTGTCCAAGGAGTGGAGGCAGACAGATTATGTCATCATCGACCCACAAGAAATTGCCAGCAGATCCAGACACGAAGATAAGAATAATATCGTTGACATACTACTTGGTCAAGCTAGCAATGCAGATCTCGCAGTAGTTCCCGTTGTTGGAATGGGGGGCCTTGGCAAGACCACATTAGCGCAACTCATATACAATGAACCTGAAATTCAGAAGCATTTTCAGTTGCGGCTCTGGGTCTGCGTCTCTGATACCTTCGATGTGAATTCCGTGGCTAAGAGTATAGTTGAAGCATCCCCCGAGAAAAATTCTGATACAGACAAACCACCATTGGATAGACTTCAAAAATTGGTCAGCGGGCAGAGGTATCTCCTTGTACTGGATGATGTCTGGAACAGAGAGGTCCATAAGTGGGAAAGGCTGAAGGTCTGTCTTCAACATGGTGGCATGGGTAGTGCAGTGTTGACAACAACCCGTGATAAACAAGTTGCTGAAATTATGGGTGCAGATAGAACCTACAATCTCAATGTTTTGAAGGATAACTTCATAAAGGAAATTATTGTGGCCCGAGCATTCAGTTCAGAGAATGAAAAGCCTCCCAAGCTACTCAAGCTGGTTGGTGATATTGTGAAGAAATGCCGTGGCTCTCCTTTAGCTGCAACTGCACTGGGATCTGTACTTCGTACCAAGACCAGCGTGGAAGAATGGAAGGCTGTATCATCAAGAAGCAGTATTTGCACCGAGGAAACTGGAATTTTGCCAATTCTCAAGCTTAGCTACAATGATTTGCCAGCACACATGAAGCAGTGCTTTGCTTTCTGTGCCATATTTCCCAAGGATTACAAGATTAATGTGGAGAAGCTTATCCAACTATGGATCGCAAATGGCTTTATCCCAGAACATGAGGAAGATAGTCTTGAAACCATTGGAAAAAATATTTTCAGTGAGCTAGCATCAAGGTCATTCTTTCTGGACATAGAGGAATTTAAAGGTGACAAGCAAAATCAGCAGTATTGTTTCAGAACTACGTGCAAAATCCATGACCTTATGCATGATATTGCAATGTCTGTTATGGGAAAGGAATGTGTCGTTGCAATTAAGGAACCAAGTCAAATTGAGTGGCTTTCGGATACTGCTCGGCATTTGTTCTTGTCATGTGAAGAAGCAGAAGGTATTTTGAATGATTCTTTGGAGAAAATATCCCCTGCCATTCAAACACTGATATGCGATAGTCCTATGCGAAGTTCATTCAAGCATCTATCAAAATATAGCTCTTTGCATGCCTTGAAGCTCCGTATCAGAGTGAGAGGTACAGAATCATTTCTTCTGAAACCAAAGTATTTGCATCACCTGAGGTACCTTGATCTCTCAGAAAGTTCTATCAAATCACTTCCCGAAGATATAAGTATTCTATATAACCTTCAAACGCTGGACCTTTCCAACTGCTCTTATCTTGATCGACTTCCGAGGCAAATGAAGTATATGACTTCCCTCCGCCACCTATATACTCATGGTTGTCCGAATCTGAAGAGCATGCCTCCAGAATTAGGAAAACTCAATAAGCTGCAGACGCTTACATGTTTCGTAGCAGCAACAGTTACTGAACCGAATTGCAGTGACGTTGCAGAGCTGCAGAATTTAAACATTGGTAGTCAGTTAGAGCTACGTCGGATAGAGAATGTTACAGAAGCAGAGGCAAAAGTGGCAAACCTTGGAAAGAAGAAGGATCTCAGAGAACTGACCCTAAGATGGACTTCTGTTTGTGACGACAAGGTGCTCGACAACTTTGAACCACATGATGGGTTGGAGGTTTTTAAGATATATTCCTATGGAGGAGAGTGCATAGGTATGTTGCAAAACATGGTTGAGATCCATCTTTTTCATTGTGAAAGATTACATTTTCTGTTCAGACGCAGTACATCTTTCACTTTTCCAAAACTGAAGGTGCTTGCGCTCGAACATCTGTTGGGTTTTGAGGGATGGTGGGAAATAGATGAGAGGCAAGAAGAACAGACAATATTTCCTGTGCTTGAGAAGTTGTTTATCAGTAATTGTGGAAAGTTGGTAGCATTACTTGAAGCACCATTGCTGCAAGGACCTTGTGGTGAAGGTGGTTATACATTTATACACTCAACGTTTCCTGCCCTTAAGGTACTCGAAATGAAAGAGTTGGAGAGCTTTCAGAGATGGGATGCAGTCGAAGAGACTCAAGGAAAACACATACTGTTTCCTTGTCTGGAGGAACTATCAATTGAGAAATGCCCAAAGCTGACAGCGTTACCTGAAGCACCATTGCTTCAAGAACCATGTAGTGAAGGTGGTTATAGATTGGTACGCTCAGCATTTCCTGCCCTCAAGGTGCTCAAAATGAAAAGGTTGGAGAGCTTTCAGAGATGGGATGCTGCTACTGAAGGAGAACATATATTGTTTCCTCAGCTTGAGAAATTATCAGTTAAGAAATGCCCAAAGATAATAAATTTACCCGAAGCACCAAAACTCAGTGTATTAAAAATTGAAGACGGCAAGCAAGAGATATTCCATTGTGTAGACAGATATTTGTCTTCGTTGAACAATCTGATATTGAAGCTAGAATACGTAGAAATAACATCAGAGGTTGATTGCACTTCAATTGTACCGGTGGAAAGCAAGGAGAAATGGAACCAGAAATCCCCTCTTACAGTTATGAAGTTAGGATGCTGCAACTCATTCTTTGGAGCAGGTGCACTAGAGCCGTGGGGCTATTTTGTACATCTTGAAGACTTGAAAATTCATAAATGCGATGTGCTCGTCCACTGGCCAGAGAAAGTGTTCCAGAGTTTGGTATCCTTGAGGAGATTAGTGATCAAAAACTGCAAAAATCTGAGTGGATACGCACAAGCTCCTCTTGAGCCATCAGCAACTGAAAGGAGTCAATGCCTGCCAGGTCTCGAGTCTCTTAAGTTAGAAGATTGTGCAAATTTGGTAGAGATGTTCAATGTCCCGGCATCTCTCAAGATAATGGATATTAAGTCGTGCCCTAAGCTTGAGTCCATATTCGGCAAGCAGCACGGCAAGCCAGAGTTAGTCGAAGGATCTTCGAGCAGTGAGGCAGTCGTGCCCACAAATGTACCAGAGTTGCCATCCTCACCCATGAATCACTCTTGTCCATGCCTAGAAGATCTACATTTATCTCGATGTGGAAGCTTACCCGCGGTTCTAAATCTGCCTCCATCCTTAAAGACCTTAGAAATTGTTGACTGCAGTAGTATTCAAGTCCTGGCATGTCAGCCGGGTGGGCTCCAGAAACCAGAAGCCACTACCTCCATAAGCAGAAGACCTATCATGCCAGAACCACCAGCAGCAGCAGCGACAGCTGCAACAGAGCATTTACTTCCTCCCCACCTCGAACGTCTATCAATACGGGCCTGTGTTGGCATGTTGGGTGGGACTCTCCGTCTGCCTGCACCCCTCAAGATACTGTACATTATCAACAACAGTGGGTTGACATCGCTGGAGTGTCTGTCAGGAGAGCACCCCCCATCGCTGGAAATCCTTGATCTTCAAAGATGCAGTACCCTGGCATCCCTACCGAATGAGCCACAGGTACACAGTTCTCTCTGGTATCTTGACATTACAGGCTGCCCTGCTATAAAGAAGCTCCCTAGATGCCTGCAGCAGCAACTGGGCAGCATCAAATACAAATATCTAGATGCCCGTTATGAAGGTATGCTTGCAGCACGTCCTTCTATCTTTGCCACATTTAATAAACATATGCAGTCATCCATTCCATTAAGTCTACCACGCCAGCATGTTTCTACAAGTTTGTTCTCCATTATTTTACTTCCGTACGGTATAATTTTTTATGTTACATTAGTTTGTACGTGTTTGTTCTGACGCCATTTGCGATATGTGCAGTGATGGCACTTAAACCGAAGACATGGAAGGAGATTCCAAGGCTAGTCCGTAAGCGGAGGAAGGCCGCTCGGCAAGCCAGGGAGCGCCAACGATCCACCAGGCAGGAGACCACGTAGAAAGGGCATGGATTTTGATTTCTCTGAACAATGTACAAGATTATGTCGTGACTGTTATCAATCGACTTTGTTGAGCTTTGGCCTCTACCTTGCTGAGATATTTGTAATGCGAATCAAACGAGTTTCGCCGGTTCAGTAGAAGTTAGGATAATATACTCACATGTGTGTCTGTCAGCTATCTATGTATCCTTCTGTTTCTTGGACGATAGGCATAATCCCTGATTGTTGCTCTGCTCTGCTCTGCTAGGGGAATGGCCTGTGATTGCTTCTACAACAGAACTGTAGAGCGACTACTGCTTGGCGTCAAGTTGAGCATCTATGAATCAACATCCTAGGCCGAGACGATCTCATCTTGATCTGGTTTGCTGCTGCCCAGCCAAGCGAGGAAAACAGGGAAGAAACAACGTAGAAAGGGCAAGGTAGTTTATTTTATTTTGCTTCAGAAATTGTACCAATTTATGTCATGATTGTTATCTGCTCCGTTAAACTCTGACCTTTATCTTGTTCAAGATTCAGGTACTTGCCAGGTTTAGTAGAAGCTGGGGTATGGGAAGGATGTCATCATCTCTGGATTATGCAGATGTAATATACAGACAATTAAGCAGCAGTTTCATCTCGTATGTAAGATGGTTAAGCAGCAGCAGCAGCAGCAGCAGGTATCAGTATAATTAGTTGTTGAATGCGATGGCCCTGTATGTATGTGCAGTTGAGAAACTTATGAAGAGCAACAGTTTAATTGCTCTGCTCTGCGGAGGAATGAATTTCAGTTTCTGAATTTGTGAGCTACTAGCCCTATGTAGTATCTAGTATCAGAGTCGTTTATTTAGTTGAGAAGACGCACACAATTGACCATCTTAATGTGTTCAGAACATGTGCTATTTGATAAACTTTGCTGTCTGTGATTGCCTCTGCACTGTGGTCGCCCTCACTGGAGAATTGTCGGGGCCTGCAGTGCACTGTGACTGCTTGGCGTCTAAGTCGAGCTGCATCGCTGAATCACATCCGAGGCCAGCCAAGACGATCTATCTGATCTGGATTTGGTTTGCTGCTGGCCCTTCGGGTGGATCAGCAACAGATTAGTCTTCAGTTTCGCCTGTCTGTTCCTCGATGTAGCCCAGAGACGGTCTGATATCCGAATAACTTGTTGGCTGCTTACGAGGAAGGACTTAAGATGCAGGAACCAAAAGAGCAGGCTGAGGATGCTGAGTAGTACTATAATGTGCCCACTCCGTAACTTAATATAAGACTTTTGATTACTTTTGGCACAGCTTCAGTTGATGGTTTCATTGGTTTGAATGCTCATCTTCTCAAGGATGAATTTACTCTTGGTGTGTTTCTTACTGGTAAGTTTCTCTTACAGCCTGCCTCAGTTAGCTCTTTGCTTTTATAGACTACTAGTGTTATTAGTAATGCTCTGTTATTGGTAATCCTCTGGTGTGCCGCACTAGCAGCCGGGAGGCATGCATGCTTCGGTGGAATCAATATTGATTAATTGTTAGGTACGAATTCAGTTATTACAATTTTTTTACCTAGAAATGTGTATTTTAGACCCTGTTACATGTTGTGCTATGCATGCCTATTTACAGAATGCTTATGCATGCCTGTACATTGGCTAGATTTGCACATGTTTACTGAAGCTGTTAGCATAACCGTGACCAGACTAGATTAATATTGCTTTTTAAAAAGTCAAAGTTAATCATCTAATCAATTAGTTTGTCAACATGAAGCCTTGAATTTTTCTCTTGAGTTTTGCTCTGTTGATGTGCTGAATTTTGGAGAGATTTCTGCATAGGGGCATGATTGTGATCTACCTTCTTTGTTGAACTTTGACCTTTTTATCTTGTTCAGATATACTTGTAATGCCGATGAGTTCTTCTCCTTCAACATTTTCACAGGTTTAGTAGAAGCTGGGATGTGTGCTGTTACTTGTGAGCTATCTATGTATCTGGTTTTGGCGCCGTTACTTAGTTGAGGATACCTTCAACTTTCGCAAGAGGAACTATTAAGCATTCTGCACTCTGCAGTTTGGAGGCCTGTTGGAAGGAACATGCTGTGTTTTGCTGTGATGTCATAGATTTGATCTGAATGGCGGTCTCTTCCATGAGCTGTTTTAGCAAGGGAACCTTGTTCGTTTCAGAGTCTGTGAACACGCCATAGTATATTTCATGCAAAACGACGATGCTTCCTTGCAGGTGCAGGGTCCTCATGGCGCCCTCAGAACGAACCTGTTCCTGAGTATGTATGGCGAGTAATGAATCGAAACTCTAATCACTGAATCCTATTCTTGGCCTTACAAGACAATATGTATACTGCTAGGTCATGCCATGGCTGTTATCGGCTTAGCTGAACTTTGATTTCTATCTTGTTCAGATTCAGACATATGTGAATCAAGCCATCTCCTTGAGCATCCGCCAGGTATCTGTTTCAATCAACACTGATGGTACGTTTACATGCAGCGCTGGTTACTTGGGAGATGTTGCCGGCTTGTCAAATCGTCCTTGCGCAAGAAGAATGTTGTTGATAAACTGTCTGCACTCAGTTGTTTGGAGCCCTGGGGAAGGATGTTTGTGAGTTTCTTTGGATAATAAATATGCCTGATCCCAGATGGCTGCTCTGCAATGGTAGAGTGCTAGGGGAATACTGGCTTGTGAATTGTGATTGCCCCTGCAATTGAACTGTATTGCAGTTGCTCTCGATCAAGAATTGTTGGGCGACTGCTTGGTGTCGAGTCGAGCCGCATCACCGAATCACATCCCAGGTAGAGCCGGTCTGATCTGGGTTTTGTTTGCTGCTGATCCTTTGGGCGGGGTGTGTACAACATCCACTTGTGTGTGTTGATAAAAAGCTCATCTTACGTTCAAGAAAAAGCTGGCCTTTTTCTCGAAAAATAGGCATGCTTCTCTCTGCAGACAATGGCATGTACCCTTAGACTCACATACAAACCAATAAAAAAACAAGATCCCAAATCTCCAACCATTGAAGAGTTCTATATATGTAAGTCCTTGCTTCAGTTCAACCCAAATTTCACAGTAAGACTATTATATTTAAACCTTGATTGTTGCAATGCATGAATAATTAATTAATGCACCAGGCTGCAGTTGTGACCAGGCAAGCGAACTTATGAACTTGCAAGTGTGGCACTTAGGTCGACGTCCAAACAGCGTCGATATGAATATTGTCTGGATATAAAACTTTATTTGTATTTTATTCCAGAATTTAAGCAACTAGTTTGGGCGGGTCACACAAAGTTGTGTGACACTTTATTTGTCACCGCTACATCGACATACACATCGACTAAACAACGGTGATCCAACTATATATTACCAGAGACCTCCGGTGCCAATGCCGAATGGCATACTAGTGGTGATGCCGTACAACGGCACATTAACATTGCACATTGTTGGTAGGGTACGTAGCGCAACGGAAGTCATCGCCTCAAGCTGAGCTATCTGGTGTGGCTGCAAGAAAGCACCCTGTGGTACCTGCTGTTGTTGACCCAATTGTTGTGGTTGAGTTTGTTGGAAAGAACATTGTCCGACTTGCTGCTGCTGCTGCTGCGACTGTTGTTGGGGTTGGGAGACACCTTGGACCGACTGTTGGGGTTGTTCTTGCAGGATGATAGAGTAGATGATTGCACGGATTGCCTCATGGCGGAGCTGTTCGGGGATTTGCGGCAGTTGCTGGCAACATTGTTGTTGCAACACATGGCAACTGCTCTGCTGCAACATTTGCGACCTAGCAATACGTTGTGGCATTGGCACAGGGCTGCACTGCTGCTGGAGGAATACCTTGCATGGGTTTAGCTGCTGCAAAATAGATGGATGAACAAATGGTATTTGTAGTTGCAGAAGCGTTTGGTGTTGTTGTCCTTGTAGGAGTGGTGTTTGTTGTTGTGTACATGACTGTTGCTGCGATAGAATTGGTTGTTGTTGCCAAAATGGTGGTTGTGATTGAACTGGTTGTTGCCACCAAAATGGTGGCTGTTGTGGAAATGGTTGTTGTGGTGGGAAGGGTTGTTGTGGATATGGTTGTGGTTGTTGTGGGTATGGTTGTGGTTGTAGTGGGATGGGTTGTTGTGGAAATGGTTGTTGTTGCGCAATGGTACTTGTTGCCGCAATGGCGAGGAGTGCAAAGATGAGGAAGGTCTTCATGGTGGATTGGTGTTAACTAGTGTTGCTTGGTTTTGATGCTTGTGCTTGTGATGATCTCTATAGTGCATGCCTATTTATAGTAGCCATGGCACCATCTCTTTCCTTCTTTGCGTCAGCTTTAACAATTGTGTTTGGATGTTTCTGAAATGGATTTTTTGGTACATTGTGTTAGGTTGCACTAGCTACAAGCGTACTTTTGGATTGATCATCAAAGTTGCTTTTTAGCTGTGCATATGATCATACACAAAGTATAGAAATCCTGAGGTTTGATATGCATGACTCGCCTTATTCACTTTACATGTCACGCACTTATCAAGCTAGTATCACTTTTGCAAACAATGTTGGAACCTTGTATAGGTTGTTAGCCTGAAACAAGAAAGGCAGAACTTGTGTAGGACTAAGTTGCGATTGTGTGTGGGTTGTTAAGATATGCTCGGTTATCAAAGCCTTACATGTGGACGGTTCTTCTAGACTCGATTGGTTTTTATATAACTTACTTTGTATTGTTCTCCCTGATGATAAGATGAACTAACACCTATAGATCATGACATGACTCATCAAATTCCCTTTACATTTAAAGGATGGTCATTTCTTGCAAGTTACTAACATATATCCGGTCCCAACTCTAGACTTAGACACGTCATCGTCAGTTCAATCTATGTGTGAAGGATTTTTCTGGACCGGATCATTCTTTCGGTGGTCTAAGTTTGTAATGTTATGTAAATGTTTCATGGGGACCACCAGGTCTCTTTTACTAAATCTTTTGGGTGTAAAGTTAATATATATTTTATTCGTGCAGAACATTTACACAGGTAATCTGTTGAAAAACATAATGTGTTCACGGCTACATAGTTTGGTTTACTATGGTGCATGTTTAGGTGTATAAGAATGAATTTACCTATATCGAGGTACTTTATCAACCCAAAAGGAAAAAATGCCAAACATTTTTCATTGACAGACCTTAAGAACCTTTGGAGGGTTCTTTTCGATGGTATGCTGGCGGTGCTGGTTACTGGGGATGTGGCGGCGGCGCGCCAAATCATCCATTTCGCAAGAGGAACTAATAAAGCTTTAACCTGTTGAGAAACTTTACAACGCTCTTCCAGTTTGGATCCCCAAGGAAGGATGCTGTGAATTTCATGGATAATAAACAGGCCTCCCTCGTGGCTTGTAATTGCTTCTGCAACTAAACTGTACCGCAGTCGTTATCGGTCAAGAATTCTTGGGGCCTGAATAACTTGCATCACATTACAAACTTTGTCCAGCAAAAGAATGGTGAGTATACGAAGATGATTTCTGACCCAATCTACTGATTTATGTATGCCTAGCAACTTATACAAGGTTCCATAATTTTTCATCAATAACTCGAGACGTAGATTATACCAATAACCAGCACGTACAGCAGCACCAAGATGATCTTTTGATCCCACAAAAAACATGCTGGAGCTGAAGCTAAATCATTGTTCTTGCAAGAAGCAGCAGTTTGATTGCCTAATTTGTTATTGAATCAAGAACACGATTTTGCAAGACGAGAACACCTTCAATTGCTGCAGCTGAAGCTAAATCAAAAGGACAAGAGTGGTAAAAAAACAATCGAGCCCCAATCAATGAAATCAAGAGCGCGATTTTGCAAGAGGGAAACAACTTGAGTTGCACTTCCAATTCATCTTTCATAATGCAGCAGAATGTAGTAATGTACTGTAAGTAGCAACAAACACAACCTTGCAAGAGGAAGCTGTTCGACAACCTAATAATTCTCGCAAAAACACATTAATTCGCACCCGCAGCACATTAATTCGCACCGGCAATTCACGTTGGATATTGCAGCACAATGTAGTATGTAAGTAACAGGGAATCCCTAAATTCAAGGACACTCGGGCCTCGCCCAGACCGGTGCAATCCCATAACAGAATTAATCTACAGCTGATGGTGTTTCAGGCCTCACCAAAAATCCTGGCAGGTTATTCAATCAATCATCCCGACAGAAGCAAAATCGTGTGTGCGACACCTCGCTCACTCACCCATTCCGACTCAATTCATCGCAAGCGCTACTACTGAGCGGCTCCCATGGTGCCGCTCAGCCTCGCCATGCGAACACACGCCTCGAATCTCTTAACCGCTTCGGCGCACTTGAGCGGGTCCTGCACGTTGCTCCTGTAGCACTCGGCGCACCCGGCCCTCTCGTCGGTGCACGGCGAGGGGTTCTGGTACGGCAGCTTGAACTCCTTGTCGTGCAGCTCCTTGGCCCTCTTGGTGAGCTCCTCGCGCATCGTCGCCTCCTGCTTCTGCAGCTTCTCCAGCACCTTCTCGCTCTCCGCCACCATGCCACGTATGGCTTCCACCTCCTGGATCACCGGTGGGGGTGGTGGAGGAGCGGGGGTCACTGGTAGGTACATGGGGGGCGGCAGTGACCACCCAGGAGCAGGGCTGCTCTTGGGTTCAGTTGGAAGTTCCCTGCCATTGTCCTGAGGCTCCTCTTGTTGCTCCACGACCTTCTTCGGCTTGGGTTTCCTGGTCCTCCTTTTCACCTGCTTCTTGTCGTCGCGCGCGAGCTGCTCGATCAAGCTGGTGCTTATCCGGATTGTGTAGTCACCCATGGCAGACAACAATCCTGAAACAGCATCACAATCAAAAGTCAGGGATTAACAGCAAGATTTAAGGAGGTTAATTCAAGCAAACAAAGGTCTCAAGCATGTTAAATAGAATGAATTGCTGGGCTCTATACTGAATGAATGGTGTGCATTAACAACATAATCGCACAAATCTTGAACACGCAAGCTTTGCAGTTCAAAAACTGAAGGCCTAATGGATGCCTGTTAAATAACAGAATGAATATCTGGGCTCTACACTGAGTTCTACATTAACAACATGAGGGCAGGGCATCCACGGTTGTAGAATACTTTCTATTAAAAGGTCAAGGATCTATTAGCATGGTCACCGTTTCATTTGTCAATCTTTTATATATCCTAATAAAGAATAAAGGAACATGAACAAAGTAAAAAAAAAAAACTGATTTTTTGCAACATTTAGGAAACAGCAGAGCTCCTGGCTGCTCTAAAAGAAGGCAAATACTAGCCCATACTTATTGAGGGGTGGATGGATTTTAATTGGAAAAATTTACTGACTGACTGCTTTTAGTACTTAAGTACTCCACCATGGAAGGGAAAGGCGGCAAACAGTTCCATCAGTAATAAACTGGATGGATGAATGGATTGGGGATGAAGAAAGATCTGCACGAGTTTCAAAAGAAATTTTCTAGGCCACCCCCTCTGGTGATTTTGCGTAAGGGTCCAACCTACCTAGCAGACAAACTGTTGAGGTGCATCTGATTAAGTCAAATTTTATTCAAGTATTTTCCAAATAATTCCACTGAAATCATGGGGGTAACATGATTTAATCAAATGGACTAGCATATCTTCATAAAATTCCTCTTAACAGCATAATCGCACAACCAGTTCGAATATTGAAGGCCTCATGAAAGCATGTTAAGCAACATAACAGAACAAATATCTGGGCTCTAAGCTGGATTCTACATTGACCGACAGAATGAGGGCATCCACAGTTGCAGAGTAATTTTCAGTTAAAAGGTCAGGGATCTATTAACATGATCACCATTTTATTTTTCAACCTTGTATATCGTAAAGACATAAGCAAACATGTACAAAGTAAGAAATAAAAACTGGATGTTGTGCAACATTAAAGAAACAGCCGTTCTACTGGCTGCTATTACAGAATCAAATACTAGCACATACTGACTCAGAGGTGGGTGGATTTACAATCGAAAAAGAAACTGACTTCTCTTAGTAATTATCGTACACCGTGGAAGGGAAAGGCCGCAAACAGAACCCTCAGCGACAAACTGAATGGACAATTGGTTTGGAGATGATGAAGGATCTGGATGAGTTTCCACAGCAATGTATCACCTTAAAGGTACCCCACACACACAGAAATTTTTAAATGGCAGCTCAATAACATTCATGGAAGGGGCGACAAAGATCTGCGGTGGAAACAAACAGGGGAGGCGAGGAGAAAAACTCGCAACATACACCAGCACCAGTCTGAGGAGAACAGATGCCAGATTTGGCCGACAATGGAGAAACATGTACATAACAGCATAGCTACCGAGATCGATGCAGTTAATTGTGTCTCTCCTAGAAGTTGGTTACATGTTCTCTCCTAGAAGTTTGCCTAATTATCTCTCTCATTACATTGTTGGTTTTCTTGTTCATGCCCTTGTAATTTTGGGGAAGTGTTCTCTATCTATCTAAGGATTATAACACTACTGTAGGTAGTTACTCAACACTGCTGCAGGTAATCTGTACTTGTCCTGGCAACCCTACCGAGATAACAGATAAACAGACATGGCAACATATTTGATACAGCCAGGCGGATAATTCGGCCCCCAACCATGTGCAGTAGGGTCTGGCGCATAGGTCTATTGCGGAATCCGGCAAGAACACATCTGAACATAGGAGCAAATTTGAGCGATGAAGCTCGCTACAAAAAACAGCGCACAGGATGATGACAGGAACATTGATATAGCCAAGAAACGAGGCTGTTGGGGGATCGATCCCCAAATCCCCAAAATTCCGTGGGAGAAACGCGCGGCCGGACGGGAGGACGCGCGGGCCCGCGGCCACGGACGGCCCTACCTACGCTGCCGGCGAGATCCGGCCCGGCCGGACTGCACTGGGTTCGATCTGGCCCGGCGCGGCTCCGCGGCGGGAGCAGGTCGTGCGTAGGCGAGGGAACGAGGCGCGATACAGGCGAAGCTAGGGGTTCGATGTCCTTACCGGCTGGAGGAGGAGCGGAGGGGTGCTCCGGTGGCGGTGGCGGAGGCGGCGGCGGCGGCGGCGGCGAGGGCTTCCGGCGGCGGCGGCGAGGGCTTCCGGCGGCGAGACGGGAGGAGGAGCGGACGATTGACGCGGCAGGGATCCCACCGGCCAAGAAAACCCACGGTGCTTAATCTTCTCGGCTACCAAAAAAAATAAAAGAGACGTTTATGCGAGAACGGCCCTGGTAAACTAGAAATTACAAACAGGTACAAGTCCGAGGCGCGCCCCCTTCGCCTGGCTCCACGAGAGAGGCGCTGTGAGAGCAACGACGCACAACGGCGCGGCGTGCTAAAATTCTTTTACAACGCAGAAATTGCCTTTTTTTAGCGCGCGGCATGGCGCCTGCTCCAGCTGGCGCTGGAAAAAAGGACGCGGCGAAACGGCTCCAGCAGGCGCTGCAAAAAGCAGCGCGCGAGCAGCCAGACGCCTGTCGGCGCGCGTGAACCGCAAGACACTATGATTTTTCAAACATAAAAAAAAGTGCATTTGAACAACATAGCTTAGTTCAATTGCATGGCATAATTCAAAATTCCCCCAACCAAGTTCATGACAAATAAATGTTCACACAAATGGCACATGAACAATCATGTCTCATCTTCTTCCTCCTCTTCTTAAACCTTGGATCGTCCGAGTCCTCATTGCGAGCCATGCGTCCATCCATGTGACCATCTCCAACGACATCGTGTGAAGCTATGTGAGGCACACCGGAAGTCATGCGTCCACCCATGTCACCCGGAGGTGCTCCCATGCCTCCCATGAGAGAACCAAAACTCATGCCTCCCATGTAGGAGATATGCCCTAGAGGCAGTAATTTCAGTTACTTTTGTATCTCCGAGTTTGTAATGAATGTTTATGATCCATGCTATAACTGCAATGATTCTCGAGTCTACAATAACCACGAGGCTTGGAGGGAAACTCATGTGCACATGTGGTATAATAAACGGTAAATTGTATTCCTAGTCTTGCCTCTAAGACTGGCTCAAGTATTGCATGATGATCCTGTTTTCCTGATCATGGGCATGGCTATGCCGGCAATTTTGAGGGCACGATGTTGGTAGAACACTTATGTTGAATCGACCCAAATTGATGTTATGCTATGAGATATATTCGTCACAAGTTAATGGTTAATAACACAGAGATGGTTAACGTTTGCATAATTCCTTAGACCATGAGAGTATCGAGTTTCTTCATGCTAGCTTCATGAACTTTGGGGTTTGTTAAACGTCATCCGTAAATGGGTGGCTATTACGGCGGCTTACGGGTTCATGAAAAAGTGTGTCAAGTAACTTGATAGCTCAAGATTGGGATTTGCTCCTCCGACGATGGAGAGATATCTCTGGGCCCTCTCGGTGTTACGGTATCCATCATCGTCTGGCCAGACACTTTGTGATTTGATCACAAGGATGCCGGAACACGGGAACGATAAAAGAGAACAATACCGGCAACGAGGTAACTGGCATAGTGAACAAGTTGTTGATCCACGGGGATGCCAACATGTCTCACCTCGGGTAATTGTAACATATCGTGAAGCAACAGGAATAGCACATGGCAACTGGAGGTTCACTCAAATATTCATTCATGTGGGTATAGGGGTCAATATGGGTGTCCACGGCTCCGATGTTGATCATTGATCGGAAGGGGTTCCGGGTCATGTCTATGCTTCACCGAACCTATAGGGTCACACGCTTAAGGGTCATCTATCTGTTGAATACTAGACAAGGAGTCTGAGAGAAAATCACCGAAAAAGTTTCGGACACCGGAAAAGTTTCGGACAGCGGAAAAGTTCCGCAGAGAGAACACCGGAACAGTTTCGGTAAAACTGAAAAGTTGTTTCAGGGGATACCATTAAGTCAAATTGGTTTCGGCACATGCCTGATAATTCTTGGAGGGTGCCAGAATCATTCTGGAAACTTCTGGGAATTTTCCGGAAGAAAAACCGGAAATGTTCCGGAGCTGCCGGAACCGCTTCAGATGCTTTTTGCAGATGAAAATCACTAATCCGGAATTGTTCCGGATCGCATTGAAAATTATTTTAGTGGGGTACTGGAATTGTTCTAAGCCCACATAAATATTTTCAGTTCGACCAGACGCTGAAAAATGTCGTCGTGAATAGTGAAAGTGTTTTTTGGATATTTATGGAAAAGCACCTTTTTGGATATTTCCAAAAAGGCTTCTAGAAGGGATTGGGGAGCAAGGAAACCCCTCATGGGGGGCCCCCAAGGGGTGGCCGGCCAAGGGTGGAGCTCCTCCATGGAGCTCCACATGGCACCCCTTTTCCTTCTTATGGTTTTTTATGTGTGACATAAAGTGGGGGTAGTTTGGTATTTTCAAGTGCCAACCCTACCCCTTGGCTTTCCTATAAATAGAGGAGATGTGGGCTGCCATCTCTTCATCCCTTTGCTCTCATACACATGCTATGCTTTGCTAGCTCTCTCTCTCTCTCCCTCCCACGAAAAGAGTTTTTCATAGAGCCGAAAGGCTGTCTGGGTTCCGGCAGGAACTAGTTCTGAACGGCGAAGCCCTGCCGGTTAGATGACACCGTATGTGTGCAACCCCGTAGAGAGGTCGTAGTTTCGATCTTTTGCCCGAGGGGCTGTTCGTGTGTCCTCCCGAAGGGCTGTCCGAGTCTCCGTTCGAGTTTCGAGGGTCCTCCCGAAGGGCTGTCCGCGACATCGTCCGGGGGACTGTCCGACCGCCTCCCGAAGGGCTGTCCGACGAGGGAGTGTAGAAGATATGCCCTAGAGGCAATAATAAATGTTATTGATTATCTCCCTGTTCATAATTAGGTTTATGTTCCATGCTATAATTGCTATGGTTCTCGAGTCTGCAATAACCACGAGGCTTGAAGGAAGACTCATATGCACGTGTGGGATAATAAACGGTAAAATGTATTCCTAGTCTGGCCTCTAAGACTGGCTCAAGTATTGCATGATGATCCTGTTTTCCTGATCATGGGCATGGCTATGCCGGCAATTTTGAGGGCACAATTGTTGGTAGAACACTTGTGTTGAATCGACCCGAATTGATGTTATGCTATGAGATACATTCGTCATAAGTTAATGGTTAATAACACAGGAAGTTAATGTTTGCATAATTCCTTAGACCATGAGAGTATCGAGTTTCTTCATGCTTGCTTCATGAACTTTGGGGTTTGTTAAACGTCATCCGTAAATGGGTGGCTATTACGGCGGCTTACGGGTTCATGGAAAAGTATGTCAAGTAACTTGATAGCTCAAGATTGGGATTTGCTCCTCCGACGATGGAGAGATATCTCTGGGCCCTCTCGGTGTTACGGTATCCATCATCGTCTGGCCAGACACTTTGTGATTTGATCACGGGGATGCCGGAACACGGGAACGAGAAAAGAGAACAATACCGGCAACGAGGTAACTGGCATAGTGGACAAGGTGTTGATCCACGGGGATGCCAACATGTCTCACCTCGGGTAATTGTAACATATCGCGAAGCAACAGGAATAGCACACGGCAACTCGAGGTTCACTCGAATATTCATTCGTGTGGGTATAGGGATCAATATGGGTGTCCACGGCTCCGATGTTGATCATTGATCGGAAGGGGTTCCGGGTCATGTCTATACTTCACCGAACCTATAGGGTCACACGCTTAAGGGTCATCTATCTGCTGAATACTAGACAGGGAGTCTGAGAGAAAGTTTTCGGAAAAAGTTTTCGGAGACAGCGGAAAAGTTCCGAAGAAAGAGGTCACCGGATGAGTTCCGGTGAAACTGAAAAGTTGTTTCAGAGGATACCATAAAGTCAAATTGGTTTTGGCACATGCCTGATAATTCTTGGAGGGTGCCAGAATCATTCTGGAAACTTTCTGGAATTTTCCGGAATGAAAACCGGAAATGTTCCGGAGCTGCCGAAACCGCTTCAGATGCTTTTCGCAGATGAAAATCACTAAACCAGAATTGTTCCGGCTCACGTTGAAAATTATTTTGGTGGGTACTGGAAATGTTCTAAGCCCACATGAATATTTTCAGTTCGATCAGACGCTGAAAAATGTCGTCGTGAATAGTGAAAGTGCTTTATGGATATTTTTGGGAAAATACCTTTTTGGATATTTCCAAAAAGGCCTTCTAGAAGGGATTGGGGAGCAAGGCACCCCATGTGGGGGGGGGGCCTAGGGGTGGCCGGCCAAGCATGGTGGAGCTCCTTGGAGCTCCACATGGCACCCCTTTTTCCTTTTTATACCTTTTATGTGAGACATAAAGTGGGGGTATTTTGGTATTTTCAAGTGCCAACCCTACCCCTTGGTTTTCCTATAAATAGAGGAGATGTGAGCTGCCATATGATCATCCTTACTCTCATACACAAGCCATGCATGATCTGGCATTCTCTCTCCCTCCCAACGAAATAGTTTCGTAGAGCCGAAAGGCTGTCTGGGTTCCGGCAGGAACTAGTTCTGGACGGCGAAGCCCTGCCGGATAGATGACACCGTATGTGTGCAACTCTGTAGAGAGATCGTAGTTTCGGTCTTAGTTCGAGAGTGCCTCCCGAAGGGCTGTCCGTGTGACCGTCCGAGTTTTGGAGGTCCTCCCGAAGGGCTGTCCGAGTGACAGTCCGAGTTTCGGAGGTCCTCCCGAAGGGTTGTCCGCGACACCGTCCGGGGGACTGTGCGACCGCCTCCCGGAGGGCTGTCCGCGGGGCAGATGAGGGTATACATCCTCGCGGTTGGGAGGTTGTAAAATCCTAGCTGCGGGGATCTGCACCGCCGTTCGTCATCGACTCTACTTCCGCTGCGCTACGAGTCGGTAACGAAAGAGATCAAACCTTGTATGCAGTCTCCATAGTGGTCCTGGGCTGGTGCGTAGGTCGGGTAATTTTTGTTTTCTGTTGCGTTACCCTACAGTGGTATCAGAGCCGTGCTATGCGTAGATGCAGGTTGCGATCTAGAATACATAGAGATATATGGGTGTTGCACAATACAATTAGGTAGTAGATGAGATCTATTGCTGAAAATTATTTGTGCGGGTAACAGATACCCGATGTTCCTGTTGCTTCCCTTGAATTTGCGTAGTCCTGATCTTGACGGCATGGTGGAATCTCACAAAGGTCTGGCAATCCGCGATCCTTTCATGCTACTCCTGAGTATGCTGATTGACAGATCAACGAAGTGCTAACAGTTCTTTGGGTTCCACCATAGTTGAGAAAGATGGATGTTTCGCAGACGAAAGGGCAATGCAGATGTGATCTGCACGGGGGTCACGCGTATGACGAAGTTTAGTATGGGGCTCGAGATTTTATTATCTCGTGTTTCATACACCCTGGAAAGTTAATCTAGCAACTTGGATTATCATGCTTGATGATGGACGTTGGTAGCTTCGGTTTGTTTCGAAACCTTAGAAGCCACGTAAAATAAAATTTCGCATGAACCGATTAGAGGCGTCTAACTTGGTTTTGCAGGATGGTTTGCATGTGCATATGATGTGGTATAGCAGTGCTCATATTAATTTGATTATGTATGAGATGACTATATGATGTAAATTAACATGACCCGCGTGTCATGATTCGGCATGATGGCTGGAGCCATGTGATTGCACTTTAATGACCTACGTGTCAACCTTATGTAATGCACTTATTTTATTAGCTATAGAGATAGCAATATTATCTGGTGCATCGACAAGGTGGTGGCAATCTTCGCGAAGGTGAACACCGACGCGAATGCCGAAGACGAAGAAATAAAAGACTTCTCCGTCAGAAAGGGCTATACCATATCATGCTATTATGAATTGCCTGAGATGTTTATCCCTTATGATGCACCCTTCTTGATTGCGCGGTAGTCGCTTTTATTAGGGTGATCTATCACAAAAATATCAAGTAGTTAGTGTTCTCCCAAGTGTAGCACCGTCACGGCACCTAACTTTTCGGGGTACGACATGTACACATGAGTACGAACGATTAGGGATGTGTGAGGCAGGTGAGGTCAGACCTCGCAGCGAGATCACTTGGTTGTCTTGACGTTCAGGCATGAGAGTCATGAGCTCGGAACACACGCATCGAAAGATGAACAAGAGTCACATAGAGATGTGATTGGCAAGTTGGCCTACCGATTGAAATTCACGTCATCAGTGATGAACCCGTTAATGGCGTCGAATTGAAATGCGGATCTTGTATCACTCACAATCAATTATGAGAGATATTGATTTGAGTGGGAGCGCACTGTAGAATTAACTTTTGTTTAATTCTCAGTGCAATTAATTTTGAACACTGTCTAAGTGTGATTTGCAAAATAAGTAGAATAATGGCTCGCGTTTCCACCTTCCCTATTAAAATTGAATAGCTGTTAAATATCTGGTTAAAACTTTACGGTTGGTAACGTAATGTGAGGATTGTCCTCAATAGTGCCGAGAAGGACTTTGTCCTATCGCATACTTTCGGTATTCTCCCGCTAATGCTATGGATCATGTGACTCTCGTTCTTCGATCCAAAAGCTAGAATTCTGTTTCAGTCAAGTGCAATACGTTTGCTTCCATGAGACCCGAACTTCGAAAGTTTGGATAGTTATGTGATATTCATGGAATCTGAAAATCATTTTCAGAGACAGACAAAGGCTAAAAGATATGAGATATCCAAAGCAATGTTTGTTTGCAAACTATTACTAAAGGAGTTTACTATGCATTAGACTGATAAGAGAGGGATCCAGGAGAACGTCTGTCATATGATGAAAGGTGAATAAAACAACAACTTAAAGAGAAAGGAAGTGTCCGAAGGGTGTTAGTAAGACTTTCACGCCTAGGAAGTCCGGGGCTAACGCCACTCTTAAGTTGGGTGCTTCTTCTGAGAGTAGGAGAAATACTAAAAGTTAAACTGTTAGAAGTATAATGGCAAAAGGAATGAAGACTGGAATATCCAGCTCATGTATGAATGTCATACAAGTTTTTGATGTATAGAAGGCTGGTCAAAGATATAGTTCTTGGGAATTATGGTTAAACATGTTAATCATTAATTCTTGGGTATTGTGAGTTAATCACAAAGATACCCGCTCGATTGCACTCTGTTGCAACTCGATGTAAGAACTACTACGGCCTAAAAGACTAGCCAGGAATGAGGTTTAGATACACAGAGGGAACATAGTAAATGTTACTATACCTTCCATTAGTGTATTCCCTATCTATTTACTTTCATAATTCATTTTAGAGTTTTACACTCTAGCCCATTGCACAATGTTTGTTGCAAAAGAGTTGTTCATGAAAACAACAATTGTTGTTCAGTATTATGAATAACATGAAGGGCCATGCTTCCATCCTAGACGGGATGTATGCTATGAATATTGATGGTAATATGGTACATCCATAACACTGACGCTAAATGTCGCAAGACTAAAAGAATACCACACAAGTGTGGCACTGCATTTGGTCACATTAGAGAAACCCGCATGGAAAATTCCATTATGATGGATTTTGAAGTCATTTGATTTTGAATCATCTGACACTTGCAACTTTCCTCTGAAAGGTGAAGTGACTGAAATATCGTTCACATGCCATAAGGAACGAGCAAAGAACATATTGGTGATCATACATTATGATGTGTGTAGTTCAATAAATGTTGTTGCAAGTAGTGGATTTATCTATCTTCAGAAATGACTCAAGTAGATATATTGATATTTACTTGATGAGACGCAAGTATGGATCTTTTGAATTCATTCATAAGGTTTTCAAAAATGAAGTAGAAGTTGTTGTAACAAGAAAATTATGTTTCTACAATTCGATTGCAGAAAGGAATATTTGAGTTACAAGTTTAGCGAATGTCTGATGAGTTGTGAAAGGGGTTTCATAACTTACACCTCCCGGAGCACCACTGCAAGTGGAGAGTCCGTGTAGATGTAATCAAACCATTTATGACATGGTAAGATCAAAGATGACATAAATAAATTTGCCATTATCCCTTTTAAAGTGATGCTTTAGAGACTGTGGCTTTTACACTGAAAAGAGCTCCATCGGGTTTGTTGAAATGACGCCATGGTATGGTACGCCCAACCATGCTATATCTTTTCTTAACATTTGGAATATGGGGCTTGTGTAAAAGGTTACAAACCTATTCCAAATCAGACAAGTGCTACTTTGTAAGGTTATCCCAAGTCATTGGGTATTCCCCCACCACTATACCGAGGCAAAGGATTTTTGCCACTAAACGGTATGCTTTTAAAGAGAATAGTTCTTACAAAAGGTGAGTGGGAGGACAGTGCAACTCGACGAGATAACCAGTATCTTCGTCATCAGGTCAAAGGAAAGGAACCTTGGAAGTGATTCCGGAGTTTCCTACTGCGACTGATACGGAAGCCTCTACATAAGATGTATGGACTTCGGTCGAACTTGCAGCTGAACCACGTAGGAAAAACTCGTGCAAACCTCTCAGGTGCGCATACGAGATATTGTTGTTGGACAACAGTATACCTACGATACACAAGGAAGCGTTGATGGGCCCTGACTCCGGAATTGGCTAAATGCCAATACAATCCGAGATAGTTTCCATATAAGTGATTCGAGATTAAAATCTTGATACACCGTTCGGAAGACTTAGAGTCTAACGAATATTTATGGAACTAAAAACTGATACGGATAAAATGTTTTATCCATAAAGCTCGACTTGTTGCAATAACAAGTTCAAGGAGTTGACTACGATGAGATTGTCTCACCGTAGCGATGCTTAAAGTCGGTTCGGGTTGAACTAGCAATTAATATATATTTCAATCATGAGATATGAAACATGGATGACAAAAGGATTTCCATCTAATGGAAATGAAACCTAGGACTTGTATGTGATACAGTCCAAAGTAATTTGTCGATCCAGAGGATGCTAGTAAGTATGCAAACTTCAGAGTTCCAGCGATGAACAGAAGAGAGCAAAGAGGAGTTGGATTCTTCGTGTTTTGATGAAATGGTCAAAAGAGTTTGACTTCATCAATGGGTAACGAAGATGCTTGTGATTCAAGAAAGTAAGTGGGAGCATAATAATATTTCTAAAAACCTTGTGTGCTTGACACATTGTTAAAATTGGAAATAAATTTCTTGACACGAATTAGGACTTCATTTGAAAATAGTTTTTGATGAAGTGCTTAGGCTAAATAGCCTCAATATTAGGCATGATGATCTATGGAGATAGATTTACCTAATGGGGCTAAGCAATGAATACATATTGACAAGATGCTAAAACTTTTTAGCATTTAAAACGCCAAGGAGTGATTCTTGCCGAAGTCACATGGAAAGAGTTTTTGCAAGACTCGGTGTCCCAAAACACTGATGAGTAAAATACATGATGGAGATTCCACACACTCTTGTGTTTGGATTAATCATGTATTCCATGGTATGTAAAAACAACCAGATATGTCCGATACTCCAAAGTTGTTGCGAGTATAGATACCAAAGTGATCAAAAGCACTGATCATGGGACGACAGTGAAAGATGTCATTGAGTACCAGAGTAGTACTGATGACATGTTTTCTCGCTAGCAGAGATTATGAAGAGTTCGTTGTAAAAGGTTACATCGATACAGTCTTCATCAATGCTCCATGCGATTTTCGATTTAAATTGAGGGTTTTTGTGATACACAACATGGTGGCACGGTAGTTGGAAATTGTTCCAAACAAGATACTGTGGCGAATTCTATAACAATGGCTAAGTATGTTGACGCTTAAGAAGCGACAAAGAAGTTGTTGAATCATATAGTTCATTCATGAACTTAGTATGGTTCCAAGATGGCTTTGGTCTATGGGACACTATTGCAGATAGTTGCTCCATAGCTCAGTCTGACGAATCAGGTTTCGACCAATGATTCACACATATGCAAAGCCAAGTCCACACAAAATATGAATTTTGTGAAAGCGTGAAAACGCGAGGATATGCAAAGTTACACACGGAGCTGAAGTCGTCAGATCCGTTGGACATCAGGCTATACCACATGCGAAGCATATTTTACACCGGTATGCCATAGGTGTAAAGTGCATGTGCATTGACTAGATTATTGACTCTAGTGCAAGTGGGAGTCTATAGGAGATATGCCCTAGAGGCAATAATAAATGTTATTGATTATCTCCCTGTTCATAATTAGGTTTATGTTCCATGCTATAACTGCTATGGTTCTCGAGTCTGCAATAACCACGAGGCTTGAAGGAAGACTCATATGCACGTGTGGGATAATAAACGGTAAAATGTATTCCTAGTCTGGCCTCTAAGACTGGCTCAAGTATTGCATGATGATCCTGTTTTCCTGATCATGGGCATGGCTATGCCGGCAATTTTGAGGGCACAATTGTTGGTAGAACACTTGTGTTGAATCGACCCGAATTGATGTTATGCTATGAGATACATTCGTCATAAGTTAATGGTTAATAACACAGGAAGTTAATGTTTGCATAATTCCTTAGACCATGAGAGTATCGAGTTTCTTCATGCTTGCTTCATGAACTTTGGGGTTTGTTAAACGTCATCCGTAAATGGGTGGCTATTACGGCGGCTTACGGGTTCATGGAAAAGTATGTCAAGTAACTTGATAGCTCAAGATTGGGATTTGCTCCTCCGACGATGGAGAGATATCTCTGGGCCCTCTCGGTGTTACGGTATCCATCATCGTCTGGCCAGACACTTTGTGATTTGATCACGGGGATGCCGGAACACGGGAACGAGAAAAGAGAACAATACCGGCAACGAGGTAACTGGCATAGTGGACAAGGTGTTGATCCACGGGGATGCCAACATGTCTCACCTCGGGTAATTGTAACATATCGCGAAGCAACATGAATAGCACACGGCAACTCGAGGTTCACTCGAATATTCATTCGTGTGGGTATAGGGATCAATATGGGTGTCCACGGCTCCGATGTTGATCATTGATCGGAAGGGGTTCCGGGTCATGTCTATACTTCACCGAATCTATAGGGTCACACGCTTAAGGGTCATCTATCTGCTGAATACTAGACAGGGAGTCTGAGAGAAAGTTTCCGGAAAAAGTTTTCGGAGACAGCGGAAAAGTTCCGAAGAAAGAGGTCACCGGATGAGTTCCGGTGAAACTGAAAAGTTGTTTCAGAGGATACCATAAAGTCAAATTGGTTTTGGCACATGCCTGATAATTCTTGGAGGGTGCCAGAATCATTCTGGAAACTTTCTGGAATTTTCCGGAATGAAAACCGGAAATGTTCCGGAGCTGCCGAAACCGCTTCAGATGCTTTTCGCAGATGAAAATCACTAAACCAGAATTGTTCCGGCTCACGTTGAAAATTATTTTGGTGGGTACTGGAAATGTTCTAAGCCCACATGAATATTTTCAGTTCGATCAGACGCTGAAAAATGTCGTCGTGAATAGTGAAAGTGCTTTATGGATATTTTTGGGAAAACACCTTTTTGGATATTTCCAAAAAGGCCTTCTAGAAGGGATTGGGGAGCAAGGCACCCCATGTGGGGGGGGGGGCTAGGGGTGGCCGGCCAAGCATGGTGGAGCTCCTTGGAGCTCCACATGGCACCCCTTTTTCCTTTTTATACCTTTTATGTGAGACATAAAGTGGGGGTATTTTGGTATTTTCAAGTGCCAACCCTACCCCTTGGTTTTCCTATAAATAGAGGAGATGTGGGCTGCCATATGATCATCCTTACTCTCATACACAAGCCATGCATGATCTGGCATTCTCTCTCCCTCCCAGCGAAATAGTTTCGTAGAGCCGAAAGGCTGTCTGGGTTCCGGCAGGAACTAGTTCTGGACGGCGAAGCCCTGCCGGATAGATGACACCGTATGTGTGCAACTCTGTAGAGAGATCGTAGTTTCGATCTTAGTTCGAGAGTGCCTCCCGAAGGGCTGTCCGTGTGACCGTCCGAGTTTTGGAGGTCCTCCCGAAGGGCTGTCCGAGTGACAGTCCGAGTTTCGGAGGTCCTCCCGAAGGGTTGTCCGCGACACCGTCCGGGGGACTGTGCGACCGCCTCCCGGAGGGCTGGCCGCGGGGCAGATGAGGGTATACATCCTCGCGGTTGGGAGGTTATAAAATCCTAGCTGCGGGGATCTGCACCGCCGTTCGTCATCGACTCTACTTCCGCTGCGCTACGAGTCGGTAACGAAAGAGATCAAACCTTGTATGCAATCTCCATAGTGGTCCTGGGCTGGTGCGTAGGTCGGAAATTTTTTGTTTTCTGCTGCGTTACCCTTCAGGGAGTACATCCTCGCGGTTGGGAGGTTGTAAAATCCTAGCTGCGGGGATCTGCACCAACGATCTCCACCGACTCTTCTTCCGCTGCGCTTCGAGTCGGTACGGATCAGATCAAACCTTGTATGCAGTCTCCATAGTGGTCCTGAGCGTGCTCGCTATACCGGAAATTTTTATTTTCTGTCGCGTTCCCCTACAGTGGCATCAAGAGCCAGGCTATGAGTAGATGCATTTTATGATCTAGAATACATGAGATGTATGGGTATTGCATAGTATAATTTTGTAGTAGATGAGATCTATTACTGAAAATTATTTGTGCGGGTAGCAGATGAAATCTGTTACCCGATGTTCCTGTTGCTTCCCTTAAATTTGCGTAGTCCTGATCTTGACGGCATGGTGGAATCTCACAAAGTTCTGGCAATCCGCGATCCTTTCATGCTGCTCCTGAGTATGCTGATTGACAGATCAACGAAGTGCTAACAGTTCTTTGGGTTCCACCATAGTTAAAGAAAGATGGATGTTTCGCAGACGAAAGGGCAATGCAGATAGGATCTGCACGGGGGTCACGCGTATGATGAAGTTTAGTATGGGGCTCGAGATTTTACTGTCTCATGTTTCATACACCCTGGAAAGTTAATCTAGCAACTTGAATTATCATACTTGATGATGAACGTTGGTAGCTGCGGTTTGAGTCAAAACCTTAGAAGCCACGTAAAATAAAATTTTGCATAAACCGATTAGAGGCGTCTAACTTGGTTTTGCAGGATGGTTTGCATGTGATGTGGTATAGCAGGTCTCATATTAATTTGATTATGTATGAGATGACTATATGATGTAATTAACATGACCTGCGTGTCATGATTTGGCATGATGGCTGGAGCCATATGATTGCACTTTAATGACCTGCGTGTCAACCTTATGTAATGCACTTATTTTATTAGCTATAGAGATAGCAATATTATCTGATGCATCGACAAGGTGGTGGCAATCTTCGCAAAGGTGAACACCGACGCGAATGCCGAAGACGAAGAAATACTTGACTTCTCCGTCAGAAGGGGCTATACCATATCATGCTATTATGAATTGCGTGAGATGTTTATCCCTCTTGATGCACCCTTCTTGATTGCGCGGTAGTCGCTTTTTATTAGGGTGATCTCTCAAGTAGTTAGTGTTCTCCCAAGTGTAGCACCGTCACGGCACCTATCTCTTCGGGGTGTCACATGCTAACATGGGCACGAACGATTAGAGAAGTGTGAGGCGGGTGAGTTGAGACCTCGCAGCAAGATCACTTGGTTGTCTTAACGTTCAGGCATTAAAGTCATGAGCTCGGAACACACGCATCGAAAGATGAACAAGAATCACATAAAGATGTGATTGGCAAGTTGGCCTACCGGTTGAGATTTTTCGTCATCTGTGATGCTACCATCGTGGCGAACAATCAAAACTCGGGTCTTGTATCACTCATAATCAATTTTGAGAGATATTGATTTGAGTGGGAGCGCACTTTAGAATAAAATTGTTTATTCACTAGTGCAAAAATCATTATGAACAAAGTCTAAATGAACTTGTGTTTTCGGTTGTAGATCAAATGGCTCGCAACAGCGTGTTCAACTTAGGCCCTATGTTAGAGAAAGAGAAGTTAGCTGCGAATGGAAACAACTATGCGGACTGGGTCCGTACCCTGAGGATTGTCCTCAGGAGCGCTAAGAAAGTGTACGTACTTGACGGACCTCTTCCACCTAAGCCGGCGGCAACAGCCGCGGCAGACATACAAAATGTCTGGGCCACTAAGGATGATGATTTCAACTTAGTGCAGTGCCTCATGCTGTCTTGCATGAGTTCAGAGCTTCAAAAACGTTTTGAATTCCATAACTCCTTTGATATGATCAAGGATCTGGATGCTCTATACAAGTTTAATGCACAGTCTGAACGTTTTGATATCATGAAAATGATGGCGGAGACCAAGATGGCTGAGGGCAGTTCAGTTGTCGAGCACGTAGTCAATATGATTGGCTACGCTGAAAGGCTTAAAACCCTGGAATTCCCACTTCCGAAAGAGCATGTTATGGACTTGTTGCTAGGTTCACTCCCCCCGTCTTATAGCGGTTTTATCATGAACTACAACATGAATGGGATGGACAAAACAGCAAATGAGGTGCTTGCCATGCTGAAAACTGCTGAAGGAGGACTGCAGAAAAATCGCAAGCAAGTGTTGCTTGTGAATAAAACTGCCAGTTTCAAAAAGAATGGCAAGCCAAAGAAGGGCAAGGGCGCCGGTAAGACCGGCTTCCAACGCAAATCTAAGGGCGGAGCCAAGAATGAAACTGACTGCTTCTACTGCAAGGGCACAGGTCACTGGAAGAGAAACTGCAAGAAGTATCTGGAAGATAAGAAGTCCGGGAAAACCGGAAAAGGTATAATTGTTATACAAGTTAATGTCATTGACGTTTTGCTTGCTAGCGAAAATTCTAAGTCTTGGGTATTTGATACCGGATCGGTTGCTCACATTTGCAACTCGATACATGGGCTTCAGAAGGTGCGCAAGCTGGCAAAGAATGAAGTCGTGATGCGTGTCGGGAACGGCGCTGGGATCGCCGCTCAAGCCGTCGGCATTATGCCTCTACGTCTCCCTTCAGGATTTATTTTGGAACTAAGTAACTGTTATTTTGTTCCGTTGTTGTGTAGAAACATTATCTCTGGATCATGTTTAGTGCACGATGGGTACTCCTACAAGTCTGAGAACAATGGTTGTTCACTTTATTGTAAGGATATGTTTTATGGATTTGCACCCATTGTTGGGGGCCTTTTCATTCTAAATCTTGAATGTGAAAATGATGTCTTTAACGTGAATGCTAAACGCCTTAGGAAGGCTGATACCACCACCACTTTCATGTGGCACTGTCGCCTTGGCCACATCGGAAAGAAACGCATGCAAAGACTCCATAAAGATGGAGTTTTACCGTCCCTTGATTTTGAATCATTTGACACATGTGAAGCTTGCTTGATGGGAAAAATGACCAAGACGCCGTTCACGGGTCGTCCTGAACGGGCGAGTGAATTGTTGGAAATAATACACAGTGATGTATGTGGTCCAATGAGCACAATCGCACGGGGTGGGTATTTCTACTTCGTAACCTTTACTGATGATTTAAGTAGGTATGGACATATCTACTTGATGAAGCATAAGTCTGAAACCTTTGAAAAGTTCAAAGAATTTCAGAATGAGGTAGAAAATCATCGTAACAAAAAGATTAAGTTTCTGCGGTCTGATCACGGAGGCGAATATCTTAGTCACGAGTTTGGCCAACATCTGAGTGACCGTGGAATCGTTTCACAGCTTACGCCTCCCGGAACTCCGCAGAGAAACGGAGTGTCGGAAAGACGTAACCGAACCCTGTTAGACATGGTAAGGTCGATGATCTCTCTTACAGATCTACCGATATCTTTTTGGGGTCACGCACTACTCACTGCCGCTTATACACTAAACAAAGCACCGTCAAAGTCTGTTGAGACGACGCCATATGAGTTATGGTATGGGAAGAAACCCAGTGTGTCGCATCTCAAGATTTGGGGTTGTGATGCATATGTAAAACGTTTACAGCCTCAAAAACTTGATCCCAGATCAGACAAATGTTACTTTGTAGGTTATCCCATGGAAACTTTTGGGTATTCCTTCTACCACCCATCCGAGGGCAAAGTGTTTGTCGCCAAAACCGGAATCTTTCTCGAGAAACAGTTTCTCGCTAAAGAAGTGAGTAGGAGGACAGTACAACTTAATGAGATTAGTGAATCTCCGGCAACCGTTGATATGGCTAAGGAACCGGAAGAAATTCCGCTAATTATCCCTACAACCGAGCCGGAAGTTGTCGCATGTGATGCGGAAACTTCAAACACTGTTGTAACTGAACCGCGCAGATCAGGTAGAGCTATCCAGCCACCTGAGTGGTTTCATAACGAAATCTTCATTCTTGAAGACGATGAACCTGCGCACTACAAGGAAGCGATGGCGGGGCCTAGCTCAAGGGAATGGCACAAAGTCATGAGATCCGAAATGGAATCCATGTACGAAAACCAAGTTTGGAACTTGGAAGAACTTCCAGATGGCGTAAAACCCATTGGTTGTAAATGGATTTTCAAAAGAAAGACGGACGCGGATGGTAACATTACTATCCACAAAGCTAGACTTGTCGCGAAAGGGTTCACGCAAGTTCCAGGAGTGGACTACGACGAGACTTTCTCGCCCGTAGCTATGCTTAGGTCTGTTCGGATATTACTAGCAATTGCTGCTTATTTCGATTATGAAATATGGCAGATGGATGTCAAAACGGCTTTCCTAAATGGAAACCTTGAAAGGGATGTATACATGATACAGCCAGAAGGTTTTGTCGATCCTAAGAATGCTGGAAAAGTATGTAAGCTTCAGAAAGCCATTTATGGTCTGAAGCAAGCATCAAGGAGCTGGAACATTCGTTTTGATGAAGTGGTCAAAGAGTTTGGCTTCATCAGGAACGATGAAGAATCTTGTGTTTACAAGAAGTTTAGTGGGAGCGCAAAAGCATTTCTAATCTTATATGTGGATGACATATTGTTGATTGGAAATGACGTGAATTTTCTTAGCGAAATAAAAGACTCATTGAAGAAGAGTTTTTCAATGAAAGACTTAGGCGAAGCGGCATATGTATTGGGCATTAGGATCTATAGAGATAGATCAAGACGCCTAATAGCGCTTAGCCAAAGCACGTACATTGACAAGGTGTTGAAAATGTTCAACATGGAGAACTCCAAGAAAGGCCTACTCCCCATGTCACCTGGCACAGTGCTTTGCAAGAATCAGAGTCCTCGGACCCTCGATGAGCGAGTACAAATGAATGATATTCCATATGCTTCGGCAGTTGGTTCTATTATGTATGCCATGCTATGTACAAGACCGGATGTTTCCTATGCGCTAAGTGTTAGCAGCCGGTACCAAGGTGATCCAGGATTGGAACACTGGGCCGCAGTCAAGGGTATTCTTAAGTACCTCAGAAGGACCAAGGATTTACTCCTTGTGTACGGAGGTGATGAAGAGCTCATTGTAAGTTGTTACACTGATGCAGGCTTCATGACTGACCCAGATGACTTCAATCTCAATCTGGCTATGTTTTCATATTGAACGGCGGCGCGGTTGATTGGAAAAGTTCCAAACAAAAGACTGTGGTGGATTCTACAACGGAGGTGGAATATGTTGCTGCTTCAGAAGCCTCCAAGAAAGCTGTCGGTATCAAGCAATTTCTTGAAGACCTTGGTGTGGTTCCAAGTGCTCTGGACCTGGTGGAGATCTATTGTGATAATAGTGGCACCGTGGCTCAGACAAGGGAGCCATGTTCGCACCATAAGACAATGCATATTCAACGCAAATTTAAACTCATTCGACATCATGTCGAAGAAGGTTTAGTGAAAGTACGCAAGGTTCACACGGATCTGAATGTGTCAGACCCGATGACAAAACCTCTTCCACGAGCAAAGCATGAGCAACACCGGATAGCCATTGGTGTTAGGGAAGCCATGTAACTGGATTATGACTCTAGTGCAAGTGGGAGTCTGTAGGAGATATGCCCTAGAGGCAGTAATTACAGTTACTTTTGTATCTCCGAGTTTGTAATGAATGTTTATGATCCATGCTATAACTGCAATGATTCTCGAGTCTACAATAACCACGAGGCTTGGAGGGAAACTCATGTGCACGTGTGGTATAATAAACGGTAAATTGTATTCCTAGTCTTGCCTCTAAGACTGGCTCAAGTATTGCATGATGATCCTGTTTTCCTGATCATGGGCATGGCTATGCCGGCAATTTTGAGGGCACGATGTTGGTAGAACACTTGTGTTGAATCGACCCAAATTGATGTTATGCTATGAGATATATTCGTCACAAGTTAATGGTTAATAACATAGAGATGGTTAACGTTTGCATAATTCCTTAGACCATGAGAGTATCGAGTTTCTTCATGCTTGCTTCATGAACTTTGGGGTTTGTTAAACGTCATCCGTAAATGGGTGGCTATTACGGCGGCTTACGGGTTCATGAAAAAGTGTGTCAAGTAACTTGATAGCTCAAGATTGGGATTTGCTCCTCCGACGATGGAGAGATATCTCTGGGCCCTCTCGGTGTTATGGTATCCATCATCGTCTGGCCAGACACGTTGTGATTTGATCACAGGGATGCCGGAACACGGGACCGAGAAAAGAGAACAATACCGGCAACGAGGTAACTGGCATAGTGAACAAGTTGTTGATCCACGGGGATGCCAACATGTCTCACCTCGGGTAATTGTAACATATCGTGAAGCAACAGGAATAGCACACGGCAACTGGAGGTTCACTCGAATATTCATTCGTGTGGGTATAGGGGTCAATATGGGTGTCCACGGCTCCGATGTTGATCATTGATCGGAAGGGGTTCCGGGTCATGTCTATGCTTCACCGAACCTATAGGGTCACACGCTTAAGGGTCATCTATCTGTTGAATACTAGACAGGGAGTCTGAGAGAAAATCACCGAAAAAGTTTCGAACACCGGAAAAGTTTCGGACACCGGAAAAGTTCCACAGAGAGAACACCGGAACAGTTTCGGTAAAACTGAAAAGTTGTTTCAGGGGATACCATTAAGTCAAATTGGTTTCGGCACATGCCTGATAATTCTTGGAGGGTGCCAGAATCATTCTGGAAACTTCTGGGAATTTTCCGGAAGAAAAACCGGAAATGTTCCAGAGCTGCCGGAACCGCTTCAGATGCTTTTCGCACATGAAAATCACTAATCCGGAATTGTTCCGAATCGCATTGAAAATTATTTTAGTGGGGTACTGGAATTGTGCTAAGCCCACATAAATATTTTCAGTTCGACCGGACGCTGAAAAATGTCGTCGTGAATAGTGAAAGTGCTTTTTGGATATTTATGGAAAAGCACCTTTTTGGATATTTCCAAAAAGGCTTCTAGAAGGGATTGGGGAGCAAGGAAACCCCTCATGGGGGGCCCCCAAGGGGTGGCCGGCCAAGGGTGGAGCTCCTCCATGGAGCTCCACATGGCACCCCTTTTCCTTCTTATGGTTTTTTATGTGTGACATAAAGTGGGGGTAGTTTGGTATTTTCAAGTGCCAACCCTACCCCTTGGCTTTCCTATAAATAGAGGAGATGTGGGCTGCCATCTCTTCATCCCTTTGCTCTCATACACATGCTATGCTTTGCTAGCTCTCTCTCTCTCCCTCCCACGAAAAGAGTTTTTCGTAGAGCCGAAAGGCTGTCTGGGTTCCGGCAGGAACTAGTTCTGGACGGCGAAGCCCTGCCGGTTAGATGACACCGTATGTGTGCAACCCCGTAGAGAGGTCGTAGTTTTGATCTTTTGCCCGAGGGGCTGTTCGTGTGTCCTCCCGAAGGGCTGTCCGAGTCTCCGTTCGAGTTTCGAGGGTCCTCCCGAAGGGCTGTCCGCGACATCGTCCGGGGGACTGTCCGACCGCCTCCCGAAGGGCTGTCCGACGAGGGAGTACATCCTCGCGGTTGGGAGGTTGTAAAATCCTAGCTGCGGGGATCTGCACCAACGATCTCCACCGACTCTTCTTCCGCTGCGCTTCGAGTCAGTACGGATCAGATCAAACCTTGTATGCAGTCTCCATAGTGGTCCTAGGCGTGCTCGCTATACCGGAAATTTTTATTTTCTGTCGCGTTCCCCTACATCCCATAGCTCCGAAACCACTCATGCCTCCCGTAGATGCTCACATGCCTCCCATGCCGCCCATGGTAGCTCCAAAGTCACCCATGTCTTCCATGCTTGTTCACAATCCTTCCATGGTAGCTCCCATGCCTCCGAAGCCTCCCATGGCCATGGATCTTTTTTGGGCCAAGACTTCATCATGGGGAAGATTGATGAACTCCTTTTGCCTATCATCGAAGGTAGATGTGTCCATGAAGAACAAGTGTTTCTCCCATTCCAATAATCTAGCTCTCTCCTCGATGGCCAATTTCTTCTCCTCCAATGCCACCTTCCTCTCCTCGGCCGCCAACCTCCTCTCCTCGGCCACCGCATCTTGGATATTTGCCATCCTCCTCACCTCGGTTGCTTCCTTTCTTGCCTCCAAAAGAGCATCCATAGCATTCTTTAACTCATCATCTCTCTCCTCTTCTTCTTTTCTTTTGCATCTTTCTTACTTCCATTTGGTCTTTTTGGCTTGGAGTAGGCAACCGAGTTTGATGTAGGGCTCCTCTTGCCATCATCACTTGATGCCTCCTCCTCCTCCTCATCATCCAAATCAATACCTACCTTGCTTTTTTTGCTCTCCTCTTGGTCATCATGGGCCTTACACTTCTCTACATCCTTCAACACTTCGTAGCAATGGGGCAACACAAATGCTCTCCCTTTCTTGACCTTGCCTTTCTTGGTCTTCTTCTCTTCTCCTCGAAATAAGTTTTGTGCAATATTGAGCTACAAACAAAAGAACAAGTTAGCACTTTAAACACCAAATAAGAAGCATGAACATGGAACATAAAAAAGAAATGTCACTTACCCTATCTCTATCATTAGTGCCACTTGGATTTATCGTGTCAACCGACTTCATTGCCGCCGCCCACCTTTGACAATATTTGTTGATTGTCGACTACCGGGAGCGAAGAGATCTATTGGTGCGCTCAATTCCACTCTTGTTGTGTGTATCAAAGTGCTCCTTCATCCGGTCCCAATGTGCATCTCTACTTTGGTCCCCTCCAACGGTGGCATCCATAGACATAACCAACCATGTATTGCATAGAAAGATGTCTTCGTCAATGGTGTAAGTTGCCTGCTCTTCCTTTCGGTGCATTGGCGACACCCTCACCATCCTCATCCACCTCATACACATGATCATCTCCATGCACTTCATTGTTTTGAGACCAATGAGAATTGTTGGAGCCAACACCCATAGTTAACATATATGTGTCATTATCAAAACTACAAAGTATGTAGAAGAAAACTTAGCTATCCATATGTATCCATTTATGTTAAAAAACAACAACAAAAAAAGGGTGGTGAAATCATAGTTGACATACCTTGTGAGCATTTCATCAAATACCTTGTCTGCGGCGGGTGCCGGCGCAACAAATGACGAGCTCTCCGGCGCTTCGGTCGGCGGACACGCGGCCGGACGCCCTACAAGTTTCTTCTTCGGCCGCCTAGTAGCGCCATTCGTTGCCTTCTTCTTTCGGGAGGCCGTCGCCGCCGCCGCATTCGGTCGCTTGGAGACGGTGGCCCGTGGCTTCACGGCGGGCGGCGGCGCGACGCCACCCAGCGCGGTCGTCCGTGGCGCCATGAACAAGCCGCGCGCGAGGCCACTTCTTTGAGGAGGGGCGCCGGCGGCGAAGTCGCAGCTCAACCCCGCGCTAGGGTTTGCGGCGACGGCGGCAGCGGCGGAGGGGTCGCGGGTGTAGGAAGGGGTTGGGGGATGTCGCCGGCGCGTTCCATCGGTCGATTTCGTCGGCGGCGGCGTGGCGCGAGGCGCAGGCGAGGCGTCCGGCGAGGCAGTTGGTCTCGCGCGCGCGAATGGTGGCTGTTCAGCGCGCTGGAGCGGGCGCCCGAAATAACCAGTGTGGGATGCCGTTTTCCTCCGCGCGCTGCAACCAAATATACATCGCGCGCGATTTTAGCGCGTCTTCTAGAGCGTCCGACTCCGGTCCACACGCGCAAAAAGTGGCATTTTCCCAGCGTGTCGCTAAGATAGCGCGTCTGTTGAAGTTGCTCTGACTATGGTTGAAAGGTCGCCGGGGATCACTGGAGGACGACAACGACGCCGTCAACTTGGAGAAGAAGGCGAAGGCCGGAAGGGGAGACCTTATTTACGACGAGACCACCGGCGCCACCGCCAACCAAGACAGAACCATCACGATTGATGCCCCCCTACCCCGACTTATGGATCGGATTCAGGGAACCAACCCTCACCGCCAACCGAGACCAACGTAGCATCACTGCCACGGATTGGACTTAAGGCACTTGTCCTACTACGTTGTTGCCTCCACCGCTTGGATGAACGAGCGTCACAAAGGCACCAAAACCTCAAAAAAAACTAGACCAAAAGCTATCCACGAGCGCGAAGGGCCATGGTCTCCCTGGAACCGAAACCAGCCACAAAATTCGAAAAAGAGACGAAATCAACCGGCTAGGATGGAGGGTTGTGTGGCAGGAAAGATTCTGTTTTATACTTCCTTCGTAAAAAACGCTCTTATATTATGTGGCTAGGATGGAGGGTTGTGTGGCAGGAAAGATTCTGTTTTATACTTCCTCCGTCAAAAACGCTCTTATATTATGGGACTAGGATGAAGGGTTGTGTGGCAGGTAAGATTCTGTTTTGTACTTCCCTCGTCAAAAACGCTCTTATATTATGGGGCTAGGATGGAGGGTTGTGTGGCAGGAAAGATTCTGTTTTATACTTTCTCCGTAAAGAACGCTCTTATATTATGGGGCAATGATGAAGGGATGTGTGGCAGGTAAGATTCTGTTTTGTACTTCCTCCGTAAAAAATGCTCTTATATTATGGGGCTAGGATGGAGGGTTGTGTGGCAGGAAAGATTCGGTTTTATACTTCCTCCGTCAAAAACACTCTTATATTATGGGGCTAGGATGAAGGGTTGTGTGGCAGGTAAGATTCTGTTTTGTACTTCCTCCGTCAAAAACGCTCTTATATTATGGGGCTAGGATGGAGGGTTGTGTGGCAGGAAAGATTCTGTTTTCTACTTCCTCCGTAAAAAACGCTCTTGTATTATGGGGCTAGGATGAAGGGCTGTGTGGCAGGTAAGATTCTGTTTTGTACTTCCTCCGTCAAAAACGCTCTTATATTATGGGGCTAGGATGGAGGGTTTGTGTGGCAGGAAAGATTCGGTTTTATACTTCCTCCGTAAAAAACGCTCTTATATTATGGGGCTAGGATGAAGGGTTGTGTGGCAGGTAAGATTCTGTTTTGTACTTCCTCCGTAAAAAACACTCTTATATTATGGGGCTAGGATGGAAGGTTGTGTGGCAGGAAAGATTCTGTTTTATACTTCCTCCGTAAAAAACGCTCTTATATTATGGGGCTAGGATGAAGGGTTGTGTGGCAGGTAAAGATTCTGTTTTGTACTTCCTCCGTAAAAAACGCTCTTATATTATGGGGCTAGGATGGAGGGTTGTGTGGCAGGAAAGATTCTGTTTTATACTTCCTCCAAACGCTCTTATATTATGGGGCTAGGATGAAGTGTTGTGTGGCAGGTAAGATTCTGTTTTGTATTTCCTCCGTCAAAAACGCTCTTATATTATGGGGCTACGATGGAGGGTTGTGTGGCATGAAAGATTCGGTTTTATACTTCCTCCGTAAAAAACGCTCTTATATTATGGGGCTAGGATGAAGGGTTGTGTGGCAGGTAAGTTTCTATTTTGTACTTCCTCCGTCAAAAACGCTCTTATATTATAGGGCTAGGATGGAGGGTTGTGTGGTAGGAAAGATTCTGTTTTATACTTCCTTCGTAAAAAACGCTCTTATATTATGGGGCTAGGATGAAGGGCTGTGTGGCAGGTAAGATTCTGTTTTGTACTTCCTCCGTTAAAAATGCTCTTATATTATGGGGCTAGGATGGAGGGTTGTGTGGCAGGAAAGATTCTGTAAAAGTTGCACATTTCTAGAAGTAAAATTGTACACAATCTTTCAAATATGTAAATACCATTTTCCTCTAAAAAATGACAATTTCTTGGTCAATTCAGAAAGAGGGGCCCATAAATAAACTGTTCAATGAGAGCTGGTCAAACAGAAATAATCTAATGTAAAATGTTTCATCCTGACTAATTGACTGTAACGGTTATATATTCCTTTCTTATTTATTTACTGCCATTATCAAGATGAAAAATATCGGTAAAAGTTGCACGTCAAGGATGAGGAGAACACCACAAAAATTTCAGAACGGATGGAGTACCATATTCTACAACTTGTTTTTAATGTTTGAGTCGATGAAAGTTGGAAGAAGCGGCGAAGAAATCATTAAAGAGAATGTATGCTGGCAATGTCAAAGGATAATCCACTACAAGTTCACAGGCCATTTGTATGTCCTACACTAACTAAGACAGTACTCATACCATACAATGCTAACCGAGTCACACAACCCAACAAGGTTTCTAATCGAAATACGCAAACCACTCATCCTCCCTACCACCTTGACAAGGTAAAACAGATCTCCGGTGCGATTCCACGGAGATGCTCATTCAAGCAACTATGACGGCTTTGTTCGGTTCATTCTGACTTTGTTCCGTTTGCTGTTGCCTTGTTCGCCCCGTGGAGCTTCCTCCCGTCCTCAACAGCCTCCCTGTCGTCAAGACCGACAAAACACGAATGAGTAAAACAAAAGCAGAGCATAAAAATTCCTATCTCATTTTCGACTGGTAGTTTTTTTCCTCCCTTTTTTTTTACTACCTGAATGCCTTCACGAGCTCTTTGTTCTCCGGCTCGAGCTGCACCCCCTCGTAGAACGCGTTCGCGGCTTCTTCAAACCTCTGTCAGCGTGGCCAAAGCACAACAAGTGCACTCTTGAGTAAGCGGCTATGCATATGTAGCCGTACAAAGAGAAAAGGAAACAAGGGCGGCAAGGAATATATGTCTGGTTGCTGCTCGTCTCTTTAAAATGACAAACCTGCAGCAAGCGCAGCGCTGCGCCTTCCCTGAAGCAAGCTTTCGCCCAATCTGGCTTCAGTGCTCGGCATGCTCTCGCATCCTCCAAAGCACGCTCACCTTGCCCTGCCCGCAGCCAACAAAGGCTTCTGTTCGAAAGCAATGCGGGGTCATTCGGGTCGAATTCAATGGCCTGAAATGCAGTTCCGTTCAGTTGCGACGACTCTCAGTGTATTATAATCTACTAAACTTACAGCACTTGATACATGAAAGCTGGCTGGCTTGGGATTGCATCCATACCCAGATGGCATGTGAACTTGCAACTAATGTTCTAGTCTTCTAGAGTTCTTTTTGTCCCCCACAACTGCTTTCAAGAACAAAAAAACAATTCTTACCTGTGTATATGCATCCACTGCTACTAGAAAGTCTTTTCTTCTGAAGGCGTCATCGCCTCTCGATTTGGCTTCCAAGGATCTCTTTTTTGCCTCAGGTGACACCTGCATGGCATTTTAAGTCATGTCAAGATGAACAGTTGAACTGTTGAGTCAACTATTGTTAAAATAGATTCCTTGACTCTTATAAAAAGCATATATGATAGTTGCGCACCTCAACGGGTTGTCGTCTCTGTAAACTGGCTGACTCATTTTCTTGTGCCTGTAGAATCTATTCAGATGTCAAAGTTGACAGAACTTGCAATGTAAAGAGATTTCGTGAACATACGAGGCTATAAAACAATCACAATTAGATTCAAGTGGCACCTTTTCCTCTGCCATTTTAGACGATGTGTATTCTACTATTCCATCAACAGTCCAATTCAAGACACCTGGGATTGGAGACGTCAATGGTAAAAGATGTTCCACAACTTCAAGGTTATCCCTTAATGCAGCAACCTGTATTGGCTTAAATCCATCCTGCAGGGTAAGAAAGAAGGAACAGTTAGATTCACTGGATGTAGGCAATGATGCTTCAAACAGTTATTACCCATGAATAATAAGTTTAGAAATGGATTATTATTATTATTTTCCACACTTCTCGTTTGCATAAAAGAGATCAAAGATGTACAGTCTAGCTAAAACGCAATGCAGAGTCACCACCATGATTACACACGGTGTAATATGAGATAAATAAATTATAGCAACAAAACAATAAACAAGTTACATGAAGTGCAATGCAGAGTGTCACCATGATTACACATGATGTAATATGTAACAAAATAAATTATAGCATCACTACACTTAGCAAGTTACATGAAGTGCTCAGACATGGCGACTTACATCATCAGAGGTATTTGGGTCAGCTCCAGCTTGAAGCAAACATTTGATCATTTCAAGATTTCCACTGTCTGCAGCAATATGCAATGGGGTTGCTCCACCAGCAGTGACATTTGGGTTTGCACCTGCCTATGTTGCACATTATTAAGTTAATTATATTAAACAAATATATAAAACAATGTTGTGTATATTATATCAATCAATGCAGAAACAGAAGTAAAATGGCAACATTAAAACGAGAATAAACATTTGAATCTTTTCCTTCGACTTTGTACGCTTGTATACACATTACCACTTGCATTGCAGTAACAAAGAAATAGTATACTTATTTCCAATTCACGTGCATGTTTGCCAAATTCCCAAGGCACAAACAACATTGTCTAACAGGGAAAACAGAGCATCCAGTAACCAAAAATAAGCAACGACATCCATGTGACGAAAATCAACCAAATCAAACAAATCCTTATTCGTCCAATCATGTACCTGGATTAGAACCTCCAAGCATGGGAGGGAACCAGCTGCAACAGCAGACAACAGCGAAGTGATACCATCAGCAGTTTCAGTGTCCGGCTGCAAAAGCAAGGTTTGTAAGAACTAGTTTGAGTACAAAAGTTGCTGAAAGCCCACCTAACTAAACTGAATTCATACACAGCACCTCAGCAAATTAATTCATGCTGCAGGTTTTTGCTGCTCAAAGTTATAAATTTTAGAGTAAATGTTGTCCAATCTTATTGAAGATACTGGAGAAGGAGATGGCAGCATGTTACAGTAACAAGCTTATCCCCTATAACATGGTTAATTGCTTTAGTTAATTATTAATGACTAAAATCACCACATAGCCACAAGTATTGCACTGAACCTTGCCACTGAATAACTGAAAACTCAGATTAACAAATTGGCGGAGAGAATGCATAGACCAGCAACTACCTTTGCGTTGTGTTCAAGCAGAAGCTTGACCGCATCTTCCTGTCCATGACCAGCAGCCCAAACAAGGGGAGTACCGGACTCGCTTTCGGATTCGACATCGACTCCCTTACCAAGCAAAAGCTTCATAATCTCTATGTGCCCTGTTACAAGGAAAATAAACGCCACATGTTTGTTCAGATATTCTCTCCACTTCATGATCAGCATAAAGAACAACGAGAAGGACAGATCCACCAGCGCCGGGAGTCGGTAAAAATCGACACCGCACGGAGCACCGCCATTACCTATCCCTGCAGCATGATGCAGTGCCGTGGCTCCCATGTTAGACGCGACGGAAGGATCGGCCCCGCGGCCGAGCAGGTACTCCACCGTCTCCAGGCGGCCCTGCCGTGCTGCGTGGATGAGTGGAGTTTCACCTGGACAATTGATTTATTTAGATATTATGTATCACCACCATTATGAATTGCATACACACATTATGAATTGCATACACACATTATGAATCAGAAGGATAAAAAGATACTACTAGCAGGTAAGCATCACTGAATCAGCATGGGGTCAGGTTGGGGTAGCATACCATCGTCGTCCTTGGGGTCGACGGGGAGGCGGAGCTGCTCGACGAGGAACTTGCAGACCTCGGTCTGGCCCTCCCGGGCGGCGAAGTGCAGCGCGGTGCGCTTGTTGGCGTCCCGCACGCCGGCGGCCACCGCGGCCGCGCCCTTCCCCTCCTCGTCGAGCGCGGACCCAAACTCTGCACCACCAACAACACCAACAACACCAGCAACAAAAGGTGAGCAAGCCGGGCCTAGTTGGCGCCGGGGTGACCGGGGCGGGAGCGGAGGAGGACGTACTCCGGAGGGCTTCGAGGTCGCCGGAGCACGCGGCCTCCAGGAAAGCCTGCACCTTGCTCCGAGCTGCAGCAGCGAGCCAGATTGAGATTGAGCGGGGAGAGATCTTTGCTTACGAAGGAGAGGGGAGGGGAGGTGGGATGGTGCGCGCGTACCTGAGAGGGCGGCGGTGGCGTCGGCCATGGGAGCCGGAGCGGAGCCGGAGGCGGGGGAGGGTTCTAGAAGCTTCCGGAGGCGGCGGGGTTCAGAGCTCGTGATTGTGAGAGTGAGAAACCTATATGACGAGGATGATGATACCGTGGAGGAGGAAGTAGAGACCAGGTGGCTCTGGAAGCTTTTAGGCCCATCTTTGCTGACTCGGCCCGTTTGTAAGGCCCGGTGTCCTTCTCTCCGGATGAATAAAAGCTTTGCGTCTTCTCAAAAAAAAAAAAAAGTCCACTTTCCTTCCTTCGAATAAAAAGATGCCCATTTTCCTTTGCAATAATGCTAATTCCATTCTACTAAAAAGTACCCCTAAAAAACAATATCTACTAAAAAGTTGTCTAAAAAAATTCTACTAAAAAATAAGAGTAATTCCCTTGCCCTGAAAAATATGTTAATTTATTTGTTTCGGTAAAAGGTAAAAATGCTCAATAATTATCTAAGAATAAGAAGATTAAGAATGGAGCCAATGGGTTGACGATACCTTCTAATGGGTAGTTTGGGTTAAATAAAATAAAATAGAGGCAACATTTGCTTAGCCCTCTTAAGCAAGTGAAAACATTTTTCTCCCTAAAAAATGACAACATTTTACTAAAAAACTGTGCTGCTACTGGAGGTTCTCTGTCGACCACCATCACATATTCTCCTGGACGACATCCGCCTCTCAACCCACCTTGACCTTGTTGAAGGTCCATTGCTGTTGAAGGTTCCATTGCAGCGGCGGACTAGATTGAGATTGAGATAGTGGGAGATCTTTTCTTGCGAAGGAGAGGAGAGGCGGGATGGTGCGCGCGTACCTGAGAGGGCGGCGGTGGTGTCGACCATGGGAGCCGGAGAGGAGCTGGAGGCTGGGGGCGGAGGCGGGGGAAGGTTCTAGAAGCTTCCGGAGGCGGCGGGGTTCAGAGCTTGTGATTGAGAAACCTATATGACGAGGATGATGATACCGTGGAGGAGGAAGTGGACCAGGTTGTTCTGGAAGCTTTGAGGCCCATCTTTGCTGCTTCGGACCGTTTGTAGGGCCTGGTCCACCGATGTCCATTTTCCTTTGAAATATAATGCTAATTCCCACTACTAGGGAAAACCTTATACACAGAATCTTAGCAACAGCGCGGGATAGGATGGAGCGCTACTGCTAATTAGCAGTAGCGCGGTCTGAAGACAGGCGCTATTGCTACCAACTTAGCAGTAGCGCGGCTCGGTAGAACCGCGCTGCTACTAAAATTGACCGACCGTTCCCGCCACGCTAGGTTTAGCAGTAGCGCGTCCATGATAACCGCGCTATTGCTAATGTGATAGTAGTAGCGCGCTTTTTTTTCATGTCGCTACTGCTAATTTTGAAACTGGCCACATGGCGGGCCCCTCTTAGCAGTAGCGCGCGTGACAGAGGCGCGCTACTGCTATATTATTAGCAGCAGCGCATTTTTATCCCAACGCTACTGCTAAGCCGCAGCCATACTGTGACGCCCCCATTCTTGTCCGTACGCTAATCATGCACACAATGCGTACGACCAAGATTAGGGACTCACTGATTGATACCACAACACGACAAAAGACACAAATATAAAGTCATACAGCTTCATATTACAAGCCAGGGGCCTCGAGGGCTCGAATACAAAGCTCGACATAAACACGAGTCAGCGAAAGCAAATATATCTGAGTACAGACATAAGTTAGACAAGTTTGCCTTAAGAAGGCTAGCACCAACATAAACACGGATCGAAAGAGGCGAGGCCTCCTGCCTGGGAACCTCCTAACTACTCCTGGATGTCGGAGAAGTCTACGTCGTAGTAAGCTCCATCCTGCGGGTAGGGGCCTCCGTCGAGGTAGTAGTAGTCGGCATCTCCAGCGTAGTCCACATCCTGGGCTCCATCGTCTGAACGCAGCAACGTATCGAAGGGGAAAAGGGGAGCAAAGCAGCTGTGAGTACTCATCCAAAGTACTCGCAAGACTTACATCGGAACTATGCTAAGTATGCACCATTATCAAGGGAGGGGTTATATCTGGACTGACTGCAGAAAGCAAGAATAGGGAGTAGGCCTTGTCCTATCGAAGACTAGCATCTTCAACATCTTGCAGCATTAGAAGAGTGCAGATTGGTATCTCATACTTATAGTCATATTGTTGTAACAATTTTATTAAGTAACACGCCCAGAGATCCTTCCTCGACTCCCTGCGAGGAAGCAATCCCGGAGCCACAATTCATTTTATTAGTTTATGATTATAGTTGTAGTAGGTCAAAGCACAACTCCAAGTCGTCATGTTACCGTGGACACGGCTATTCGAATAGTTTACTTCCCTGCAGGGGTGCACCACATTACCCAACACGCTCGATAAGCTCCGGCCGGATACAATTTTCTGGTCATACCCGGCCTCGGCAGATCGACATGACGTAGTCCTACCTAGGCTCAACAGAGTGGCCAGCACGCCGGTCTACATCCTAATGGCTCGGGGTCTTGGGCCATCGCCCTCGCCATCCTGCACGTTACGCCATCGGCCGGGACCAGTCCTAGCACGCCCTCCATCAGGGTCCCTGCGTTCCAGACCACCCGGGCCGAATGTACGCCGCCGAGCAGCCCATACTGATTACCCCGCGTGGTGGTTAGTGCGTATTAGGCCAACGACCTAACTCAGATTAAATACTCAACCCATTAGCAATTTATTAGTGATCAATAACACTCGGGTGCCTTACCGGCGCACCCCACCAAATCTCTGGATGCCTTGCGGCGCATCCCACCAAATCTTTCTCTCGCGGGTACCCTTGGGGCCGACCCGTCTTAAACAAGTAGCAGTAATCAGGTCATAGTAACTGTGTGTCTATACATCAAGTGGAGATCCGAGGAATCACCCTCGATGGATCCCACTCGAGGTAAGAGTAAGGCAAGAGTCGCTACCGGTAAATGGAAAGGAGGAATCACCCTCGATACCCATGACCGATAACTACGCTACAGAATTAACACCGGGAGTGCTAAGTGAGGTATCACCCTCGGCACTCGGTAGTAGCTCTGCAGTGCCATACTAAAGGGGTGTGTGGTGATGTGTCGGTAACGGCTTGTCAGTCATGACGACTGAGTCTTCTGTCTTCAAGTCCTCGGAGTCGTCGATGAAAGCAGGGGCAACTGTGACTACGGGATCTCAGGGGATTCATTGTCCATCCTATACTAAGCAGTTGATATGATAACATGTGTAGTAGCAGTTCATCAAAAACAGGCTATGCATCAGAATAGGAGCTAACTAATACAGTAGCAAAATTCTAATGCAAGCATAAGAGGGAGAGAGATGGGTGATATCGGAATGCTCAAGGGGGTTTTGCTTGCCTTGCTGCTCTGCGGCAAAAGGCTGAACGTCAACGGTGTAGTCGATCTCGGCAGCTCCGTCAGCCTCGGGGTCTACCGAAGAGAAGAGGGGGAAGAAACAATAAATATAAAGCACACAAATGCAACATGATGCATGACATGGCAATGCGTTTAGCTAGGCATGCGCTAACGCAGTACTACGTGTTGCAGACGAAGCGGGAGAATATCTGACGATATTTCCCGGGTCTGTTGATTTATCGGACAGACGAATCGGAGAGGAAAGTTCCATGTTGGCGGTGCTAGAGGCATGTGCCGGTTAGGATGCAGTGCAGGGTTGCCTAAAATCATGTCTAAGTCATACTAGTTATTTTTAGGATTTAATTTGGATTTATTAATCGGTAGACATGCACTATTCATCTATCCGAAACAGGCAAAAAGTTGCATGTTCAGATAGCTAGGGGCATGTGACAGATGAATGGATGGCATATTTGGATTCGTGGGATTTTTCTGATCAACTTTCATGTATAAAGTTTTTTGATCTGAGCTACAGATTATTTTCTATGATTTTTCAAAGTTTTAATCAATTTCTGGAATTATTTCTATTTACTAAATCCAACATTATCGAGAACAGTGCAATGATGACGCCAGCATGACATCAGAATGACATCAGCAGTCAACAGTGGCTGTTACTATTTGAACCTGACATGTGGGACCCACATGTCATAGACTCATTTTAATTCCAGTGTTTTGATTTAACTAAACAGAGTTAATTAGCAGGTGGGGCCCATCTGTCATAGACTCATTAGGTAATTTAATTAGTTTTAATTAATCTCTCTCACTAATTAAATATCTGACAGAGTGGGGCCCAAGTGTCATAGACACAGGGGGTGCAGGGCCCCACTGTCGGTGGCTGAGCTGGCCAGTCAGCGGTCAGCGGCGACCGTTGACTGGTCAACCGAAGCCGCAGGGCCACTGGCAGTGGCACTGGGGGTGGCCCCAGGCCAGCCAGGTCAGCGGCGGCGCCGGCCGGTCTCCGGAATCGCTCCGGCGAGCGCCAGAGAGACGGCCGGGGCTCGGGTTTCGTCCACAGGCGACCATTTGGCACGTGGCCGGTCGCGTTCGAACGGGCGTTCAACGCCGTGTCGAATGGTGGTGGTGGCACAGACGGAGGTGGCCCGTAGCGACGACGGCGAGCTCACCGGCGGACGGCGGCGCTCGGACGTCGTCGGGTTCGAAGCAGCAGCGCGCACGCGAGCAAATGGAAGGGCCAGGCACGACCTACGCGGTGCGGTGAGTTCGACGGACGCAAGCCCGGGACCAATTGGTCACCGGAGCCTCGCCGGCGATGAGCCGAGGCGGAGGCGCGTTCGGGTGCTCGTCGGTGCCGGCGCTAGGGGGCACTAGCGGACGCGTGCGGGTGCTCGTCGTGCTCCTGGAAGCACCAGGAGCTCGACGGTGGGCTCAGAGGAGCAAGACGGCGACGGTGGCCACGAGCACGAGCTCAACGGCGGCGATGCGTTCGGGTGCCACGAAAACGGCGCCTACGGCGAGCTAGCGAGTGCGAGGAGGGGTAGGGGAGGTAGGCTAAGCTCACAGTGAGGTGTGGCCGTTCAAAGCAAGCTCGGGGAAGGCTCGACGGCGGCGAATCGATGGCGACGAGCTCGGGCGGCCGAGGTTGAAGACGACGGCGCGAGGGCGTTCCAGGGGCGTAGGAGCTCGGGCTCGTGCTCGAGGGGGTCGAGGAGGTCGCGGCGGAGCTGCTGGACGTCTCAGCAGGGCTCGAGGGTGGCTGCGGCCGCGGCTAGCCGGCAGCCATGGCGACGGCGGCGCGGATCTGGAGGGGGGGGGGGCAAAGGGAGGAGAGCGAGGGAGAGCGAGGGGAATGGGAGGGGGGCGTCCAGGGGAGGCCTGGGCGCTCGGCCTTATCCTCCCCCACCTAGTCCCGTCGCCGTGGCGAGCGGTGGCCGGCGCGGGAGAGCTCGGCCATGGCGGGGATGACACGGAGGGGGGAGCAGGTAGGTTGGGCTGGGCCTGGCTCGGCCCAGTTGGCCAGGTAAGCCTCCGGCCCTTTTTCTCTTTTTCTCTCTGTTTTTCCTTTTTTTGGCTTTCTGTTTTATTTATTTTAGGCCACAATTCCTTTTAGCATAAATGTGCCACTGATTCCAATTAATATTTTGCAATATTCCAAAGGTCCACAACAAGTTTGGTGATTTTCAGAAACTGTTTGTATTTTCATAACTGATTTAAATGCATTTTAAAATGCAATTAGTTACTGTTATTGATGGTGGGGTCCACACCAGAAACTTGGTGATGTTGTTTTCCTCAACATTATTTGTTTTAGAATATTCCAAAATTTTGGAACATTTTACTTTTGCTGTTTGAAAATTTGATTTCATCACATAAAACCATAGGGCATTTGCATTGGAATTTGAATTGGAATTTGAACTCCAACTAGATCTAGCTCCAGTTAGCAAAATAACTAGGCACTGTTCATGATCATTACTGTAGCTTAATTACAATGATCACTGTAGCATAAGCCCAGGGTGTCACAATTCTCCCCTACTAACAAGAATTCTCGTCCCGAGAATTAAGAAGTAGAAGGGAAGAGCCCGGGGTATTCTGCACGGAGATGATCTTCGCGTTCCCAAGTGGCTTCATCTTCAGAATGATTTGCCCACTGCACCTTGAAGAACTTGGTAACCTTCTGACGAGTCCGACGTTCAGTTTCATCGAGAATGCGGACTGGTTGCTCCTTGTAAGAAAGGTCTTGCTGTAGTTCCAGCATTTCATGGTCCACTGCTCGGATAGGATCTTTGAAGCAGCGACGAAGCTGTGACACATGGAACACATCGTGAACCTGAGACAGGTTTGGCGGTAGTTCTAGTTGATATGCCACTTTACCACGCCTTTCGAGAACAGTGAAAGGACCAATATATCGAGGTGCCAGCTTGCCCTTGATTCCAAATCGGTGTGTTCCTCTCATAGGCGTGACTCGAAGATAAGCCTTTTCGCCAGGTTGATAGACCATATCTTTGTGATGACGGTCATACTGACTCTTCTGACGAGACTGAGCAGCCTTCAGATTTGCTTGAATGATGCGGACTTGATCTTCGGCATGTTGGATAATATCCGAACCGATAAGTGTACGTTCCCCAGTTTCTGACCAATTCAGAGGAGTCCGACACTTACGTCCATACAACACTTCAAAAGGAGCCATCTTCAGACTAGCTTGATAGCTATTGTTATAGGAGAACTCAGCAAATGGAAGAGATTCTTCCCATTTCTTGCCGAAGGAAATGACACAGGCTCAAAGCATGTCTTCGAGAATCTGGTTGACTCGTTCAACCTGTCCCTGGGATTGAGGGTGAAAAGCGGTGCTGAAGGACAAACGAGTCCCCATAGCTTCCTAGAAGCTTGTCCAGAATCTTGAAGTGAATAAACTACCACGGTCTGAACTGATCACCGATGAAATACCGTGGAGTGAAACAATTCTGGACATGTATAGATCTGCCAGCTGACTAGCAGTAATAGTTTCCTTGACAGCCAGAAAATGTGCAACTTTGGACAATCGGTCAATGACGACAAGAATAGCATCATTACCTTTCTGCGACCTGGGAAAACCAGTAATGAAGTCCATTTCAACATGGTCCCATTTCCATTCAGGAATAGAAATAGGTTGTAGAGTTCCAGCAGGCTTTTCGTGTTCTGCCTTGATCCGTCGGCAGATGTCACATTCTGAAACATATCGTGCAATGTCTTGCTTCATGTTAGACCACCAGAACCTTTGCCGAATGTCTTGGTACATCTTGGTGCTACCAGGATGAATAGAGAGTGGAGTGTCATGCGCTTCCTTCGTGACCTCTGGAATCACATCTCTTGGTACCACTAGCCGGTTTTTGTAGTACAAAGTGCCATCTTCAGTAGTGGTGAAGGGTGAGGGCTTTCCTTCTGAGAGCTTGAGCTTAATCCTCCTGACTTCATCGTCACACTTCTGGTTCCACTTGATGACGTCCACGAGATCTGGTTTAGCAATCAGGTTATTAAGAGAACCCTGGGCAACGACGTGGAGGTTCATCTTGAAGAACTCCTCAGTAGGAGAAGTGAGATAACCCTGAGGGACTATATGGTGGTTCAGCTTGCGAAACTCTTCTTGAAGCAGGGGGTGAACCTTGTGAACCTGAAGGTGGTTGCAGTATGACTTACGGCTCAAGGCGTCAGCCATTACATTAGCCTTGCCAGGGGTATAAGAAATACCGAAATCATAGTCTGTGAGGGATTCCATCCATCTTCGCTGGCGGAGATTCAAGTCCGGTTGAGTAAACAAGTACTTTAGACTTTGGTGGTCGGTATAGATCTCGCAACTATTACCAACAAGGTAATGTCGCCAATTCAATAGAGCATAGACCACTGCAGCTAACTCGAGATCATGAACTGGGTAGTTCTCTTCATGAGGACGCAACTGTCTTGAGGCATAAGCAACTACTCTGCGCTCTTGCATTAGGACACAGCCTAATCCTTGACGAGAAGCGTCGCAATAAATGGCAAAGTCCTTATGAGTGTCTGGAGGAGCAAGCACCGGTGCTGATGTAAGCTTGTCCTTGAGAGTCTGGAAACTTTCCTGACATTTGTCTGTCCATTCAAACTTAACACCCTTGTGAAGCAGATTGGTCAGGGGCTTTGCGATCTTGGAGAAGTTCTCGATGAATCGGCGGCAATAGCTGGCGAGACCGAGAAAACTTCTGACTTGCTTGACATTCTTCGGGGGAGTCCAGTCAAGAATAGCCTGAACTCGTTCAGGGTTGACGGCAATTCCATCCTTGGAGATCACATGACCAAGGTAAGTCACTTCACTTAGCCAGAACTCACACTTAGAGAACTTTGCATATAGTTGATGTTCTCGAAGCCTTTCGAGCACAAGACGAAGATGTTCGGCATGTTCTTCTTCATTTTTGGAATATATCAGTATGTCATCCAGATATACCACTACAAACTTGTCGAGATAATCCATGAAGATATAATTCATCAACCGAGAGAAGGTTGCTGGGGCATTTGTTAAGCCGAAAGACATGACCGTGTATTCGTATGAACCATAGCGAGTAACAAATGCTGTCTTTGGAATATCTTCTTCACGAACACGGATCTAATGATAACCCAACCTCTAGTCGAGTTTAGAGAACACTGATGATCCAGCAAGCTGATCATACAGGTCATTGATCCGGGGAAGCGGATATTTATTCTGAATTGTTGCTTGGTTAATAGGCCGGTAATCTTGAACTAGCCGATTAGTACCATCTTTCTTCTTGACAAAGAGTGAAGGTGCTCCCCAAGCTGAGGAACTAGGACGAATAAAACCCTTGCGAAGCGATTTGTCAATTTCTTCCTTAAGCTCAAGAAGTTCATGGGGAGGCATTTTATAAGGCCGCTTGGCTATAGGAGTGGTACCAGGTACCAAGTCGATGACAAACTCGACAGCTCTAGCAGGGGGAATGCCTGGAAGTTCTTCTGGAAACACATCCGGGAAGTCCCGAACCACTGGAATGTTTTCAATCCCCTCTAGAGGTGAAGCATTCAATGCGTTCATGAAATGAATCTGGGTCTCGGCATTACGAACGAGACGAGCGGTATGAACCACTAACTCGTTGGAAGGGTGCAAAAGATGCACGGTTTTGGTGGCACAAACGACTGACGCGCTATGTGTTGTCATCCACTCCATTCCCAAGAGTAAGTCAATATTGGAAGACGCCAACACAATGGGCGAGACGAGGAACTCTAGTCCTTCGATCTCAATGGTGACGTTGGGACATACCAAAGAGGTCCGACAATTTCCCGCGGGTGTGGACACCATTATTTGAATGTCCATGTTCTCGCTCTTAAGGTTATGCTTACATGCAAATTCTTCTGACATGAATGAATGCGATGACCCAGTATCAAATAATACGGATGCGGGTATTGAGTTAACAAGAAGTGTACCCATCACAGTAGAAGGCTGATCTTGAGCTTGATTCAGATCAACAATGTTGGCTTGAACACGACCAGTGTTAGGCCTGGCGTTGTTGTTGCGGGGCTGGTTGGCAGACAGTGCAAGTTGATTCTGATTCTGCCTGCATTCTCTAGCACGGTGACCTAGACGGCCACACTTGAAGCACAGTCCATCCTCAGGACGGGATGGCGGAGGCTGAGGTGCTCTTGGCGGTACAACTCTTGGCTGTCTTGGCGGTGGAGGGGGCAGACGAGGCGCCACATAGGATGGCCTCGGTGCATAAGCAGGTGGACGGTAGTTGTTGGGGATCCAGATCCTTTGCTTCTGAGGACGTGGGCCCGAAGATGAACCCACGTCAATCTTGCGTTTAGTGTGATCCTTGTACCTCTGCAGACCTGTCTCAATCTGGATAGCCTTATTCACCAAGGTGTCGAAATCAGGTAAGTCGTGAGCCAGAAGAGCAAGGTGAATATCTGGGTGAAGACCTTCACGGAATTTCTCCTGTCTACGAGCATCAGTTGCAACGTCTTCTTCCGCATAGCGAGATAAGTCCAGAAATTCCCGCTGATAAGCATCCACAGTCTTGCTGCCCTGGACTAGGTTGCGGAATTCACGCTTCTTCTTGTCCATTGTTCCCTGGGGAATATGGCGAGCACGAAACGCAGCTTGGAACTCTGGCCAGGTGATGATTGTTCCAACAGGCTGAGAGCGCCTGTGGCTGTCCCACCATTGAGCAGCGGGACCCTTCAGAAAGTACGAGGCAAAAGTGACATAGCTAGCTTCTGGGGCGCCTGAAGCTTCCAGCTCATAAGTGATGTCACGGAGCCAGTCATCTGCGTTAAGCGGCTGAGTTGAGCTGCGGAAGATCGTAGGGTTGAGGCGCATGAAGTCTTGCAGAGTCACTGGGGCTGGCTGCTGATTCATGTTCGGCCTTGGGAAGTGATCCATAAGCCCTTGCATAAACTGGCGGTTCAGTTCAAACTGTTGCATCATAGCAGCCATGTAGTCCGGCGGCGGTGGTGGCTCAGGCGTACCATGACCACGACCAGCTGGCCTAACCATTCTGTCAATTTTAACAGTGGTAGTTTAGTATTTGGTAATTGCAACATCAATAAATCATTCATGAAGTAAATTGCACAAAGAAGGAAGTGCAATAATTACGACATAGTAGTTCGAACTTCATCATACAGATCCATACATAAGTCTATTACAAACCATAAGTTCGTTACAAAATAGACGATAGATCCGGCATGAAATTAACTTAGACAACTAGGCGGCACGCAGGCACGCGGTGGAGGGATACAACAACGCATCAGCGTCGGGGACAACGAAAGTAGCCAGGAAACTGTAGGTTACCCTGAAATCTGGTGAAGGAGTACTGCATCCCATGCACACCCTGATGCAGAATCTGCATATCAACCGGGAGCCTAGGCCCAAGTGCGGGAGCACGACCTCCAACAGCAGGCCACTCAAGACCTGGAGGAAACTCAGTTGGACGCGGGTGAAGAACAAACTCTGTATGCATTCCCGCAATGACTGCTGGCCTCAACTGCTCCAAAGCCCGATAAAGATGAGCACGGGTGGCGTACAGCTCAAAGTTAAGAGCCCTGACAGTGCGATCCAGAGCCTCAGTGTACTGAACCAGTACCCGTGGGTCGTAGCGATGACTCACGTAGGGGGCGCAGATAGCAGTGTAGGCTCGGTCGGTACGCTGGCGTGCAAAAGGGGTCAAGACCTCAGCGTCGGCTGGCGTATCAACTCCAGCAGGGACATACGGGATATATCTGTATGCCGTGTCCTCCAAACTAGGGTTCGCTGCACGGAGACGAACAATAGCAGCATAGGAAGCATCCTGTACTGCCATCTCGACAGTCACTCCAATACCACGGAAGGTGTGCAGCTCAGTGATGGAGCGATCCCATCGATCCCAGATGACCATCACAGCCTCATACTGTTCCTGGTTGAACTCGTGGTAGTCCTCGTAAACAGTGTACTCGGGGTACCAACGATAACCCAGTGTCTTCAAGAGGCCGTTCAGAATGGCCGGAAACCCAGTCGTCTCGTGTGCGTAGGTCAGACGGACGATCTGCCTAGTGGGACGCATCTGTAACAAGGAGATTCAAGATGTCAAATGACATTGTGTGCATCATAACTTCAAAGAAGACAATTTTCGACGAAACAATTCTCCGGTGGATGTGATCACTAGAACCTAATGTTAGATTTTAGCAAAATCTTTAACCCGAAAGAGAAGAGAGATCAGAACCCAGAGTATAGACGAGGAATAAAAGATCCTAATACCACCCGATTGAGATGTGGGCCCGTAACCCACAGCACCAGTGTTAGTAAAAGTTTTTCAATGACTAGACTCAACTTCGGCCAAGGAGTTGGAAAGGGGGCTACCTACAGGCAGTCGGCTCTGATACCAACTTGTGATGCCCCCATTCTTGTCCGTACGCTAATCATGCACACAATACGTACGACCAAGATTAGGGACTCACTGATTGATACCACAACACGACAAAAGACACAAATATAAAGTCATACAGCTTCATATTACAAGCCAGGGGCCTCGAGGGCTCGAATACAAAGCTCGACATAAACACGAGTCAGCGAAAGCAAATATATCTGAGTACAGACATAAGTTAGACAAGTTTGCCTTAAGAAGGCTAGCACCAACATAAACACGGATCGAAAGAGGCGAGGCCTCCTGCCTGGGAACCTCCTAACTACTCCTGGACGTCGGAGAAGTCTACGTCGTAGTAAGCTCCATCCTGCGGGTAGGGGCCTCCGTCGGGGTAGTAGTAGTCGGCATCTCCAGCGTAGTCCACATCCTGGGCTCCATCGTCTGAACGCAGCAACGTATCGAAGGGGAAAAGGGGAGCAAAGCAGCTGTGAGTACTCATCCAAAGTACTCGCAAGACTTACATCAGAACTATGCTAAGTATGCACCATTATCAAGGGAGGGGTTATATCTGGACTGACTGCAGAAAGCAAGAATAGGGAGTAGGCCTTGTCCTATCGAAGACTAGCATCTTCAACATCTTGCAGCATTAGAAGAGTGCAGATTGGTATCTCATACTTATAGTCATATTGTTGTAACAATTTAATTAAGTAACACGCCCAGAGATCCTTCCTCGACTCCCTGCGAGGAAGCAATCCCGGAGCCACAATTCATTTTATTAGTTTATGATTATAGTTGTAGTAGGTCAAAGCAGAACACCAAGTCGTCCTGTTACCGTGGACACGGCTATTCGAATAGTTTACTTCCCTGCAGGGGTGCACCACATTACCCAACATGCTCGATAAGCTCCGGCCGGATACAATTTTCTGGTCATACCCGGCCTCGGCAGATCGACACGACGTAGTCCTACCTAGGCTCAACAGAGAGGCCAGCACGCCGGTCTACATCCTAATGGCTCGGGGTCTTGGGCCATCGCCCTCGCCATCCTGCACGTTACGCCATCGGCCGAGAGCAGTCCTAGCACGCCCTCCATCAGGGTCCCTGCGTTCCAGACCACCCAGGCGCGAGTCGAAAAATGTGGCATCTGAAGAGCTTTCGGGAGAATGTACGCCGCCGAGCAGCCCATACTGATTACCCCGCGTGGTGGTTAGTGCGTATTAGGCCAACGAGCTAACTCAGATTAAATACTCAACCCATTAGCAATTTATTAGTGATCAATAACACTCGGGTGCCTTACCGGCACACCCCACCAAATCTTCGGATGCCTTGCGGCGCATCCCACCAAATCTTTCTCTCGCGGGTACCCTTGGGGCCGACCCGTCTTAAACAAGTAGCAGTAATCAGGTCATAGTAACTGTGTAGCAAAATTCTAATGCAAGCATAAGAGGGAGAGAGATGGGTGATATCGGAATGCTCAAGGGGGTTTTGCTTGCCTTGCTGCTCTGCGGCAAAAGGCTGAACGTCAACGGTGTAGTCGATCTCGGCAGCTCCGTCAGCCTCGGGGTCTACCGAAGAGAAGAGGGGGAAGAAACAATAAATATAAAGCACACAGATGCAACATGATGCATGACATGGCAATGCGTTTAGCTAGGCATGCGCTAACGCAGTACTACGTGTTGCAGACGAAGCGGGAGAATATCTGACGATATTTCCCGGGTCTGTTGATTTATCGGACAGACGAATCGGAGAGGAAAGTTCCATGTTGGCGGTGCTAGAGGCATGTGCCGGTTAGGATGCAGTGCAGGGTTGCCTAAAATCATGTCTAAGTCATACTAGTTATTTTTAGGATTTAATTTGGATTTATTAATCGGTAGACATGCACTATTCATCTATCCGAAATAGGCAAAAAGTTGCATGTTCAGATAGCTAGGGGCATGTGACAGATGAATGGATGGCATATTTGGATTCGTCGGATTTTTCTGATCAACTTTCATGTATAAAGTTTTTTGATCTGAGCTACAGATTATTTTCTATGATTTTTCAAAGTTTTAATCAATTTCTGGAATTATTTCTATTTACTAAATCCAACATTATCCAGAACAGTGCAATGATGACGCCAGCATGACATCAGAATGACATCAGCAGTCAACAGTGGTTGTTACTATTTGAACCTGACATGTGGGACCCACATGTCATAGACTCATTTTAATTCCAGTGTTTTGATTTAACTAAACAAAGTTAATTAGCAGGTGGGGCCCATCTGTCATAGACTCATTAGGTAATTTAATTAGTTTTAATTAATCTCTCTCACTAATTAAATATCTGACAGAGTGGGGCCCAAGTGTCATAGACACAGGGGGTGCGGGGCCCCACTGTCAGTGGCTGAGCTGGACAGTCAGCGGTCAGCGGCGACCGTTGACTGGCCAACCGAAGCCGCGGGGCCACTGGCAGTGGCACTGGGGGTGGCCCCAGGCCAGCTAGGTCAGCGGCGGCGCCGGCCGGTCGCCGGAATCGCTCCGGCGAGCGCCAGAGAGACGGCCGGGGCTCGGGTTTCGTCCACAGGCGACCATTTGGCACGCGGCCGGTCGCGTTCGAACGGACGTTCAACGCCGCGTCGAATGGTGGTGGTGGCACAGACGGAGGTGGCCCGTAGCGAAGACGGCGAGCTCACCGGCGGACGGCGGCGCTCGGACGTCGTCGGGTTCGAAGCAGCAGCGCGCACGCGAGCAAATGGAAGGGCCAGGCACGACCTACGCGGTGCGGTGAGTTCGACGGACGCAAGCCCGGGACCAATTGGTCACCGGAGCCTCGCCGGCGATGAGCCGAGGCGGAGACGCGTTCGGGTGCTCGTCGGTGCCGGCGCTAGGGGGCACTAGCGGACGCGTGCGGGTGCTCGTCGTGCTCCTGGAAGCACCAGGAGCTCGACGGTGGGCTCAGAGGAGCAAGACGGCGACGGTGGCCACGAGCACGAGCTCAACGGCGGCGATGCGTTCGGGTGCCACGAAAACGGCGCCTACGGCGAGCTAGCGAGTGCGAGGAGGGGCAGGGGAGGTAGGCTAAGCTCACAGTGAGGTGTGGCCGTTCAAAGCAAGCTCGGGGAAGGCTCGACGGCGGCGAATCGACGACGACGAGCTCGGGCGCCCGAGGTTGAAGACGACGGCGCGAGGGCGTTCCAGGGGCGTAAGAGCTCGGGCTCGTGCTCGAGGGGGTCGAGGAGGTCGCGGCGGAGCTGCTGGACGTCTCAGCAGGGCTCGGGGGTGGCTACGGCCGCGGCTAGCCGGCAGCCATGGCGACGGCGGCGCGGATCTGGAGGGGGGGGGGAAAGGGAGGAGAGCGAGGGAGAGCGAGGGGAATGGGAGGGGGGCGTCCAGGGGAGGCCTGGGCGCTCGGCCTTATCTTCCCCCACCTGCTCCCGTCGCTGTGGCGAGCGGTGGCCGGCGGGGGCGAGCTCGCCCATGGCGGGGATGACACGGAGGGGAGAGCAGGTAGGTTGGGCTGGGCCTGGCTCGGCCCAGTTGGCCAGGTAAGCCTCCGGCCCTTTTTCTCTCCGTTTTTCCTTTTTTTTAGCTTTCTGTTTTATTTATTTTAGGCCACAATTCCTTTTAGCATAAATGTGCCACTGATTCCAATTAATATTTTGCAATATTCCAAATGTCCACAACAAGTTTGGTGATTTTCAGAAACTGTTTGTATTTTCATAACTGATTTAAATGCATTTTAAAATGCAATTAGTTACTGTTATTGATGGTGGGGTCCACACCAGAAACTTGGTGATGTTGTTTTCCTCAACATTATTTGTTTTAGAATATTCCAAAATTTTGGAACATTTTACTTTTGCTGTTTGAAAATTTGATTTCATCACATAAAACCACAGGGCATTTGCATTGGAATTTGAATTGGAATTTGAACTCCAACTTGATCTAGCTCCACTTAGCAAAATAACTAGGCACTGTTCATGATCATTACTGTAGCTTAATTACAATGATCACTGTAGCATAAGCCCAGGGTGTCACACATACCACCTTTTTCCTCCCCTCCCCTCCCCTCCCCTCCCCTCCTCTCTTCCTCACTTCCCCCTAGTTCCCACCTCCTCTCTCCCCCACTTTGCTTCTTCCTCACTACTTCTCCCCCCCATTACTCTCCTCTTCTACCTATCTTTCTCTCTCTTTATTACTCCTAGCTAACTACACCAACCTCCATTAATGCATCTCCTTTCTCTTTTTCCTTCCCCCTCCACTAGTTGAACTTGTCTCCTCCCAAACAAGCTACCTAGGTAGATCTAGCTAGCATTTAGTGAAGTGACCTATGTACCTCCCTAACTAGATCTATAGCCTTATCAAGAAGAGCTTTGTCCACTTTTGATCATTCCATAGGTGTGTGTGGCGACACCTATCGACATCATCATCACCGTGCTAGATCTCGAGATAGGTACGTCGATTAAAAATATATGCTTTTGCAAGAATGGAAATATGTGTATGTGTGCGATATGACATAATCGGGCGATATGATGGAAATTGTGTGTGTGGCATGAGTTGCCGCCGAATTGTGCTTGTGAGTTGCCTGTGTTTTGCCGAAATGTCGATTTATTTCCGTTTCGGCGAATTCCGGGCAAACTCTATATGTCCTATTTTTAGGGAAGGTCATGCCGGATTTTATTATGACTTTGATGCATGCATTCATTTTTATAATCAATTTGTTTATTATTACCGTTCAGGCGTTCATGATGGTCAGTGGAACGGTGGTGGACAGGTGGTTGCGATCGGCGGTGCAGGACATGAAAGAAAATAACCCGACAGAGGTTTTATGTCCGTGTCGAAGATGCAAAGGACGAGCTTGGCTCGACCCTATGACGATGGTCGTGTGATGGCGCACCTGCTCATGACTGGTTTCCTGGATGGCTATACTCGGTGGATAATTGAAGATGAGGATGATGATGTTGAGGACGTCGACGGGGCAGGCAATGACGACACGGGGCAAGACGAAGAGATGATCGATAATGGCGGCGGAGAAGGGGCCGGACATGGCGGCGGGGAAGAGGCCGTACATGGCGGTGGAGAAGGGGCCGGACATGGCGGCGGAGAAGGGGCCGGACATGGCGGCGGGGAAGAGGCCGGACATGGCGGCGGAGAAGGGGCCGGACATGGCGGCCGAGAAAACGTGGACTCCACGCCGCATAATTCGTCGGTACTAAGTTCAATCGTGCGGGACCCTCATGTTCAAGCACTGCTTCGTAAGGAGGCAAGTACTGAGAGAGCTGCTTCTAGAGAGGAGGCCAAGCTGCAGCAATTGGTGGTAGACTCGAACACTCCATTGTATCATGGTTGCAATCCCGAGGTGACCCGCTTGAGTTTCACGCTCGAACTCCTGAAGACGAAGGCTAAAAACAAATGGACCGACACTAGTCTCGATGAGCTTCTCAAGTACCTAAAGGATGTTCTTCCCACGGGGAATCTATGTCCTACTAGTGTGGATGAGGCCAAGAAGATCGTGTGCCCTCTTGATCTGCCGCACGTTAGATACCATGCATGCATCAACGATTGCATAATTTATCGGAAGGAGCACGCGGAAAAAACAAGCTGTCCGGTGTGCAATGCTTCTCGATACAAGAAGGCCGGGAAGAAATGTCCCCAGAAAGTTGTATGGTACTTACCGATCACTCCCCGTCTCCAGCGGTATTTCGTAGATCCCAAGGAAGCAAAGCTCATGCGCTTGCACGCGGAGAGGAAGAAGCCCGACGATGGATATGATCCGAAGCTAAGACACGTCGTGGATGGAAGCCAGTGGAGAGCGTTCAACGGCGAATATCGGTATTTCGCATGTGATGCAAGGAACATCGTGCTCGGCGCGTGTACCGATGGCATGAATCCGTTTGGCAACCAGAACACCAACCATAGCACATGGCCCGTGTTTGTATGGATGTACAACCTCCCCCCCTGGTTGTGCATGAAGTCGAAGTACATACACATGAGCATGCTGATTCAAGGGCCGAAACAACCGGGAAATAATATTAATCTGTATCTGGGGCTACTTCAAGAGGAGTTAGACACGTTATGGAAAACACCGGCCAAGACATGGGACGCCAGCAAAGGCGAGTATTTCTATATGAGAGCCGCGTTGATGACGACGGTGCACGACTATCTCGGTTACGGATATGTCACAGGACAGGTGTGCCATGGATATTGCGGATGCACGCGGTGCATGGATGATACGATGTCTCAGCAGCTAACGTCAAGGAAAGATGGCGGGTCTGGGAAAATCGTGTACATGGGGCATCGAAGATGGCTCGAGAAGGACGACCCGTGGAGAAACCGTGGAGATCTATTCAATGGTGAGGCTGAGCATCGAGGACCTCCACGTAAGCGGAGCGGCGCCGAAATCGATGAGCTGTTGAAAAACTGGGAACAGTGCCCCACGCCGGGAAAGACGATGAAAAAGGCACCGGAGCCGCTGCTGAAGGTGTGGAAGACGAGGTCTGTTTTGTGGGACTTGGAGTACTGGCACAAACTCGACACGCCTCATTGCCTTGATCAAATGCATATCTGTAAGAATGTCCTTGAGAGCTTGCTTGCGACACTGATGAACATGCCGGATAAGACCAAGGATGGGCCGAAGGCAAGAAAAGACTTGCAAGATTTGGAGATCAGGGCAGATCTGCACATGCCGCCCCGTAAAAAGTCAGAGGAGACAGAGACAGAGCTAGAGGCGCGGGAGAAGAAGGGCAAAAAAGTAAAGGAAGAGGATTATTGCCCCCCTTCTTGCTTCACCTTAAGTCCGGCTGAGATCGAGGTGCATGGATGATACAACGTCTCAGCAGCTTGAGTTTTCAGCCATAAGACCGACTTCTGCTGCATCCAGCAACCGCACATCAGTAAGGCTGATGGATTCTACCTCATGCATCACCTGCTCGAGTTCAGAAGGGATAATCAACGCCTTCGCATGTCAGCTAGTACCAACGATGCCGAGATTGTCAACTGGGCCACAAGCATAGGAAAGACACCGGATCATCGAATCCGAGCTGAGTTTTATCACATGCAGTGTGAACTTGCCCAAGTGATCATGAAGCAGGTCCTCGAACCAACAGGGATGTTCTACCATGGGCCAATCACGCAGGATGATGTCCGAGCACTGCTAATCGCTCAGCGTCTGGACCTGAAGCCTTTCAAGAAGCTCGGGTCCTTCCTCCCTGACTATGAAGATTGGACCGAGGACTGATTGTCGTTGACAATATATGTGTCACTAGCGTCCAGACGAAACTATGTGATGTAATTAAACCGTGGTCCTGAACTAGCGTAGATCGCTCTAGTTAATTAGTTTGGGTATGAGGAACTTCGTCATTTATGTTTACTATAGGTTGCTTGTATTTTGCTAATTATGCCTCTTTGTGTTCTTAAGTACATTATGTTGCATATTATCGTTCACGATGCAGGTACATAGATCAAAGATGTCGAAGGGCTGCTACGTCGTGTTTGTTGGGAAGGTTCCAGGAGTCTACGACCACTGGCCAGACGCTCAGGCCCAGGTGGACAAGTTCCCGGGTGCTAGCCACAGAGGGTTCGACAGTAGAGCCGAAGCGGAAAGTAGTTACTTGAGGTGGACGCTCGGGCAAGAGCGGGGGCGGAACCGCCAGTGCCTCAAGTACTACATAGTTGCGGTCTTGATGATGCTGATCGCTCTTCTCTTCTACATCATGGTTTAGATAGAGATGATGAAACTTGTGTGTGTGCCATGACCATGCAGTTGCACTTATTCGAGACATGACATGACTTGTGTATCGCTATTTTCGAGATGTGATGATATTTGTGTTGAATGATGATGATGATGGTATGACGAGACTACTGTATGTGTATGATATGATGATAATAGTGTATGTTTATTGTGACCTGATGAAACTACTGTATAGAGCCTGTATAAATACATCACGAATACGTAGAGGGGATATGAATCTGTGAAAGCAGGAATTATAGCAGCAGCGCTGGAAGGCATCTAGCAGCAGCGCTGGATTATCAGCAGCGCTTGTCTTTATGCAGCGCTACAGATAATTAGCAGTAGCGCGGATCAGTGCAGCGCTACTGCTAACCAGACTTAGCAGTAGCGCTGTACCAACCAGCGCTACTGCTATAACTTAGCTGTAGCGCCTTAGCAGTAGCGCTGGACCCAGCGCTACTGCTATAGGTTTTTCAAGCGCTACTAGTAGGGTTTCTCCTAGTAGTGGTGCATCTATGTGTCCATATTGTGGACAACATAATAGACCTGGGGCCGTCATTCCTGCACAACATGATGCCGTTCGAGAGGATGAATGGGATCATCAAAGGATTCGTTCGTAACATGTCCCGTCCGGATGGAAGCATCGTCCAGGGCTATCTGACACAAGAGTGCATCTCTTTCTGCGAGAATTTTCTATATGGCGCAGACCGGCCGCCTGGTGTTGGTTTGCCCGTTAACAAGCACGGTGGGAGGCTCGAAGGAGAAGGTCACTCCAACGGTCGCAGGGAACTGCATGTGGCCTAATCAGATCGACGCAACGACTTTGACAGAGCAAACTTGGTAGTGCTACAACACCTACACCAGGTAGATCCTTTCACGACACTGCACAAAGAAACTATCGCAAAGAAGTATCGTGACCGGGGGGTATGCAGGACGGACGCCGAAGTTACTAGAGAGCACAACTCCACTTTCCTGCATTGGTTCAAAGAGCATATTATTGCTAATCCCCCGGAAGAGGGATCTAAGGACGGATTGCTCATATACGCCTTAGCACATGGCCCCTCGCCCAACCTCCTCACCTATCAGGCATACAATATCAACGGATACACGTTCTACACGGAGGCCAAAGATATGGACAGTGATGATCAGAACTCAGGGGTGACGATGGAATGCATGACCGACAGCGACAACGGCGCAACTGAGAGATTTTACGGAAGGGTCGAGGAGATCTGGGAGCTTGACTATTCTGGACTGCACAACGTGACGATGTTCCATGTCAGATGGGCTAAGAATGGCGAAAGAGAAAACCGGTATTTCACTACCATGACTATACCCGACGCCAAGAGCGGTACCGTGAACGCTATCGCAAAAAACGAGCCATGGGTACACGCTAAGCACGTGACACAATGCTTCTTCATAACCGACCCGTAAAATCCCAGCCGTGTTGTCGTGAGGAGAGGCAAAAGGTACATCATTGGAATGGATGGAGTCGCCAACGAGGAAGACTACGACCAGTACGGCAACCCAATGAGGGAAGATGACGATGACGATGAAGTATACATCAAAAGAAGAATCAATACTACATTACCTAAGAAAGATCGTACTCCATGGAAAAGGAAAAGTCACAATGAGGGGCTCAATTATTCTTCAACGAACAAGAAGGGAAAGAAGCTCACTCAAAAACGAAAACGTCGACGCTGAGGAACCGTTATCGATCAAATGATGTAATATATATGTTCCTATTTTGTGTACACACTTAACCGTTATGCATGGGTCAAATGATGTAATCTATATGTTCCTATTTTGTATCCATACTTAACCGTCAAATGATGCAATATATATCGCCTTAGTTATATACATTGTATCACCCTCCCTTCATTCCTGCTCTTGGAAAAAAGGAAAAGAAAAAGTAGAAAATAAAAGGAAGAGAAAATAAAGGAAAAGACAATAGAAGAAACAAACAGGAAAACTGCTATAGGTACTGGTTATAGCAGTAGCGCTTTTCCAAAAAAGAGCTATAGCTAGTCGAAATAGCAGTAGCGCCGTTTGGAGAAATGCGCTATAGCTACCTGTGATAGTAGTAGCGCTTCTTGGATAAACGCGCTATAGATAACTTAGCTATAGCGCGTTTTTAGGAAACGCGCTACTGCTATGTTGACTTAACCCCCAAATCTGCTTCCCGCCTCTGCTTCTTCCCCCAAATCCCCACTCTCTCTTCTCCCCCCTCGTCGCCGCCGGAGCCCGTCTCGCCCTCGACCTCGCCGCGCCCCTGCCTCAAGCGACGGAGCCCTGCCCTCGCCCTCGACCTCGCCGGAGTCCTGCCCTCGCCCCCGACCCCGGCGCTCGCCCCCGACCACCCGACCCCGGCGACCTCGCCCTCGCCCCCGACCCCGGCCCCGGCGCGCCACGCCTCCCTGCTCTGCTTCCTCCCCTCCCAACCTCGGCCGTCGTCGGGCCTGCCTCCTCGCCCCTGCACCCTGTGTAAGCCCCCCACCGCTCCTCCTCTCTCTGCTAGCGAGGGTTCTTCTGTTAATTTACTTAGGTTTTAATTAGGGCAGTAGGTTGATTAGGTTATCTATTTAGTTATGAACCCTAGTTATCAAACTAGTAGGTTAATTTGGGTGTAGTTAAAAGAAAAAACAGAATTGATTATATAGGTTTCTTGCATTTTTTAGTTTAAGCAATTGTTGCTATTTAAATTTTATAGTGCTAGTTAGTTAATTAGAATTAGTATGAAACCTAGGACAGATTAGTTAAAGCAATTGTTGCTATTTAAAAAAACAAAATTTGAAGTGGACAGATTAGTTAAAGCAACTGCTGCTATTTTTTAGTTTCAAATTTAGGTAGGCTGAATTTAGTTTCAAATATTGTGAAGAAAAATGACTTCTTGCATTTTTCTTCAAGTTCTATATTTTTCTTCCTTTTATATGCAAATTTGAAGTGGACATGTGATATGTGGACATGTGATTTGGACATGTCATATTTGGAATTTGGACATGCATGTCATATTTGGACATGTGATGTTTTGGACATGTCATATTTGGAAAATGATAATTATGTGCAGGGTAAATGATCCGAGTGGCCTATGTTTCGCCGGAATGTTGATTCATTTCCGTTCCGGTGAATTTTAGGCGCTCGATATGTCCACTTTTTAGCAAAGGTCATGCCGAAATTTTCCGTGAATTTTGGCATGACTTGTGCTAGAAAGTAGGCATATCGAGTGTCGGGATTTGCTGGGAAACGGCATTCCGGCAAACATAGATCTTTTTTTATGTCATTTCTAATTTTTTTATAGTTTTAGAATTAAACGAGGAGACTTAATCATAGGAAACATGTCGAACAACGAAGAAACCGGGCCTTCTGACCAAGATGCAGACGAGATGGATTATGAGGGTGAACAACAGTACTTCGACTTTTTGTCTGCTAAGCACAGTCAAGGTTTGCAGGTCGGCCTAGATGATGATACTGATGCCGACATCGACACCGATGGCACCGGCACCGATGGCGGCGCCGAGACCGGCGGGGAAGGTACCGGCGGGGAAGGTACTGGCGCCGATGCCGCTACCGAAAAGAAGAAGCAGAAGAAGCAGAGGATACGAAAACCTAACAAACTCGGCATCGGACGACTGGTGATCACAAAGATGGCCCCTGGCAAGTTTGAGCCATTAGAGCCGGAAGAACCTCGCAAGTGCTATGGGAACGAAGTAGGATGCATCCTACGGGAATGCGTGAGCATCAACGACGATGACATAAGGGGTAAAGAACATTTGATGCAGTTGCTCCTGACGAAGCTGCACAAGAGATTCAAGTTCCCCGACCGGGATGACGCCATAGAACACCCGTGGGATGATAACAAGATGAAAAAGATTAACAATCACGCCCTGGGCATGTTCAGCAATGATTTGGCCTCCTAGAAAGGGAGGGTGAAACGAGCTATTGAGGCTGAGGAACCCCTGTCCAAGATTCTGGAGGAAAATCCGACACTTACGGAAGAGGAGTTCGAAAAGTTCAAGGACACTTGCGCTACCGAGGCAGCCAAGGATAAGGCTGCGAAATTCAAGAGCCTTCAGCAAAGGAACGCGGGGAAGCATCGCCTCGGAAGCCGTGGCTACCTTGGCAAAAGGCCCATATGGGATAAGGTGGACGTGGAACGTGAAGCCGCGGGTCTCCTAGACCCCTTCGCGAAGTTCACCAACCCCTTGGAGCGTGACTTCATCAGGGCTCGCTACAAGTGGGACAAGGAAAAGAAGGTTGTTTACACGGACCAGATCACGAGGAAATTGATTAGAATACTGGTAATTATTCTTTTACCACCTTACATTTAGCTTCTGATCAAGTCGACTACACATTCGTAAACGGTTCATGTTCCTTCTGCAGGAGAAGCAACACCAGCTTGCAGCCGAAAGCCCTACTTCGCCGATGAGGCCCAAGTGGGACACCCCTCTCAACCGGGCCTTGAACGAACTTAAGGGACTCCCTTTGGGCCAGCGGCCGCAATATGGACGTGTGCACGGCGCCGGAGACGGTGCCATGTGGAAGGTGTTTTACAACGAGGGCCCGGAGGCCAAGAAGCAGAAAAAGAAGTTTAGTCAGACGGACATCGACGAGAAGGTGAAGCTTGCGTTCGAGAAAAAAGCAGCTGAGGACGCGGAAAAAGCAGTCGAGGAGAAAAATGAGTTGCTACAACAGGCAGTCGATGCAGCTGTACATGCCTGCAGAAATGATTTCGCTACTAACTTGATCCCGTCTATCATCAACTGGACGAAGGAAAATCCAGACAAGACGGTACATGATTTCCCCATGCCCAGTTTCGTCGGGAGCAACTCGGTGAACAACACCACCGCACCATCACCTGCTCATGCAACCGGGCCTGCTCCCGCACCCGCACCCGCACTCGCTCATAGCAGCCCATCGTCAGTCTCTGGCGCGCTAGGCGGGCCTTCGTCTTTGGCTGAGCTCGACGTCCTCACGGTAATTACATGTCGCACCAACATATATCTTGAATATTCCATTTTCGTTGCCTTTCGGATGTTTTACGCCGCAGACATGTGTTTGCAGGCCGACGAAACCCCGTGCACCGTACTCTACTTGATCAAAGGCCAGAAGGTGGACGTGGGAAAGGGGGTGATAACGAAGCCCTTGGAACTCACGTTCCACGGCCAGCCGATGCTCGGTGGGCACTTCAGGGTTACCTTGTCGAGTGTGAAATCGGGGCACGAGGATTTGCCTCCTCCAGTACGGCTAGGGGGAGAGAATGACGAGACCCCGTCGCGGATTGGAAGCTGCAAGGGTTGGGTGCTGCTATGGCCGAAGAATCTTCTTCGTCTGGAGCTGGTCGAGAGCACACCAATAACCACACATCAAGAAGTAGGTATGGACACCACCACCCCGCCTACGCAATTACTAGCGCCTGTAGTGCCGGGTGAGAGCGGCGGACGACGTGATGAAGGGGGTCCAATAGTGGCTGATGTAATCGCTCCCGTAGAACAAAGAGTGGATGATGAGATGGAGGAGGACCCTCTTTGGTTCCTCAATACAGGCGCCTGTGTCAGTGACTTAGATATGATGAGTCAGCCATATGACGACTCGGGCTATCAGCATGCTAATGAGGATATGGATGATCTGCTCGGGCAGGAACGTCCTAGCAGGGATTGCAAGAAGTCTCTCTTCATGCAATCCTCACAGGACACGCCTGAAGATGTAGGGGGTCATACAGTAGTGCTTAGCCCGACAACACTAGGGCAGGGGTTAAGGAATGGTCTGGAAGGTCAGCCCAAGAAAAAGGAGAGGAAGAGATCGGGGAAGATAGGCTCAGCTGCCTACAAACAAGCCAGAGCACATAGCAGCCAGACGGTGGCCATGTTCCATGTCACGGGCGAGCCGATGCTACCGCCGAAACCGCTGGAGGCAATATACGGGGATCTCAGGAGACTGCACGACCATGTGCTGTCGACTGAGAAAAGCCTACTAGCCTCGAAGGATCCAAGATATCCGACATACGCGGCTCGTGTGCCTGAGGGGAAGTGCTACGTCGACACACGGCCCGCGGAGGTGGTCTTCCTGCGGTTTCATCATATCTTCGAGATGTTTCTGACAAGGCGGCTCGATTGTACAATCGTCCGCCTTTTTGCGCTACATATGAGCTCCGTCATGAAGAGAGAAGAAGTCTCGCAAATCTGTGTGGCGGATCCATACTACATGCACGAGTCCTTCTTGAGTCTTGGCTAGGGAGTACCTCGAAAACTTCATGGTACAGAACAAGGACCATGAAATTGTCCTCCTGCCTTATCATCCAAAGTAAGTCAGTGCCGGACAACCCTTTCGTACATTTCAATCATTCCTTCTCGCTCATATGGAGAATAATTTGAGGTGTTTTTTCCCCGCAGCAACGGTCGCGCCGTCCTTATCGTTCTTTACCCGCGAGTCTCCCACGCCGTGTATTTCGACCCTACCAGAAACAACGAGAAGAAGGACTACACCCACGTAATGAATATTCTAGATGATGCTCTCCAAGGCTTCAGCTTGAGGGGTGGCCACATGCAGATCAGTAAACAAAGGAACCGCAAGACGGGTTTCTCGCATAAAACCAACTTCTGCTGCATCCATGTCCCGAAATCAAGTACGAACGATGGATTCTACCTCCTCCATCTCATGATGGAGTTCAGAAGGGATCACCAAAAGCTTCGCATGACAACCAGAAACGGTGATCATATCCGCAAGTGGGTAGAATCTCAAGGAGAAGCGGATTATAAACTTAAAGATGACTTCTTTTGCATCCAGAGGGACATTGCGACGATCATCATGAAAGAAGTCGTCGAAGTGAAGGGGATGTTCCACCACGGCCCTATATCGCGAGCTGGCGTCCGAACTTACATAGGCATGCAACGTCAGGACCTCACGCCGTTCAAGAAGCTAGGGTCCATCCTCGATGATCTGGAAGGATGGAAGTTCTAATGATTTACGATGCCGATGATGATGATATGTGTCGGTTGAACTTGTATATACTTTCTGTAGCGATGAAACTTTGTGATGTCCACGGTCCCTACCGAACTTGCGTAACGCTACTTTGTTAGTTTGGGTACGATGACCTGCGTACCTCTAGTTAATTAGTTTGCGTACGATGAAACTGCGTTGATTGTTTATGTTTACTATATGTTGCATCTAGTTTCTAACCCTTTCTTTTTTGTGTTGCTCAAGTATATTTTGTTGCATATGATTGTACATTCTCTTGATGAAGATGCATCTCTAACAGGTACCTAGATTCTTGATGGCGAAGCACCGGTGCTATGTCGTGTACAAAGAAAAGGTTCCGGGAGTATACGACGAGTGGTCCGAGTGTCAGGCGCAAGTGGAGGGGGTCTCGGGCGCCAGCCATAAAGGCTTCAAAAGCAGACAAGAAGCAGAAGCTAGTTACGTGAGGAGGCTCACGCTAGCGCGAGAGAGGGCTCATAACCGCCGCCTCATGTACTACATAGTTTCGCTCTCACTCATAGTGATAGCTCTTCTCGCGTATATCATTGTTTAGATGGATGACGATGTAGTTGCAAGTATTCGAGACTTGTATCGCTATTTTCGAGATGATGACGAGAGACCACTTTGTGTTGGATGATGATTATGATGATGACATGATTTGATGAGACTATTTGTATGTATATGCTATGATTACATTCGTGGTCTCGCAGCCATTTGTATGTGTATGATGATGACATTTGTATGTGCTAAAGATTCTTGTATAAAGCCTGTTCAAATACAAAACAAATATGCAGAAAAAAAAGTCAGAAACTAATAATGTTAGCAGTAGCGCATGGAGTAAAGTTAGCAGCAGCGTGCCATTACCAGTAGCGCGGTCTAATACAAGGCGCTACAGATATTAGCAGCAGCGCGCTGTTTTGGACATCGCTGCTGCTACGCATGTATAGCAATAGCGCGGGCCAACACGCGCTACTGCTACAGGTTAGCTGTAGCGCCGTATCAGTAGCGCAGGTGCCCGCGCTACTGCTATAAATAATACCCGCGCTACTGCTAGGCTTTTTCCTAGTAGTGTCCATTCTACTAAGAAATTGTCTAAGAAAAAATATACTTAAAAAAACAAGAATAATTCACTTACCATGAAAGATATGTTAATTTATTTGTTTCGGTAAAAGGTAAAAATGCTCAATAACTATCTAAGCTGAGTATAAGAAGCTTAAGAATGGAGGCGATGGGTTGACGATACCCTCTTAATGGGCGGTTTTAGTTAAAAAAAGAAATAGAGAGGCAACATTTGCGTACCATCTTAAGCAAGTGAAAACAATTTGCTCCCTAAAAAATGACAACATTTTGCTTAAAAAGTGTGCCGCCACTTGAGGTTCTCCGTCGACCACCATCACATATTCTCCTAGCCGACATCCGCCTCCCAACTCACCTTGCCCTCGTCGAAGGTCCACCACTGTTGAAGGTTCGTCGGTAACACCGCAACACTCTTCTCTGCCACAGCTGAAGGTCCACTGGTCCTTTAGACGTTGTTTTAATTTGAACACCTACCTGCAACTAACAATGTTAAGCTTTTCCTTCTATTTTGCCACATTAAGGATCACCCGGAATTTGTGAAAGTGCAAGAAGTGATTCATTTTGCTTTGATGCTACTTGCAGATTGAGAAAAAAATTGCCCTTCTACTATAATGTTGCTTGTTGCTTTCTCTTTTTAAGTGAAAAGGCACCGGCCGAGCCCGAGAAAAGCTTGAACCTAGCCCGACTTTGAATTAACAAAGTAATCAACCTGGCAGGATTACAGGGGCATTCGCCAAACATATCAGGCGACACTGTGGAATATGTGTACCTAGAGCTTATAATGTACAAATGACCAGCCTTGATAGAGCTCCATAGTAGCCATGTAAAATGGGCAATGCCCGCCTCATAGATGCACGTTGTCACATAAAAACCAACTCCTTGGCTATTGCAACCGCTTTCTCCTCTCCAAATAGCTTCTCGACGATTGCCAGGGCAAACTCTGGCAGTCCCTGGTGCTCTGCTTGTGATAAGGTTACCATCGACGACGACCCTGTATTCGCACGCGCTCTGGTCTGTAAGTAGGTGCGCCATGGGTGGAAATGATGTCGCTTTCTTACCCTACAACGATGACAGAAGTTGCCCCATCACCATATTAGTGTATCAATATCAATACATAACATCTTTTGTCAAAAAGGGAAAGGTGAAAAAACACAAGCCAGAAGCATCAAACTCACATACAAAGGGCTAAATACCTTCAGTAAACCGTGGGGCTCAAGGACGTAAGCAGGGGAAGCACATATTGCACCATAGGGTTTACCAGATTCTGCCTGTTTCTTCAGCAAGCCCACAAGTTTATCAGTTCCGGTGAACTTGAGAGCACCGGCCGGGAAGACCACCCTGTGGTACATATATATATATATACACATACATCAAACAAACAACAATGTCACTCAAGTTTCCCTCCCACTCTCTCTTTCCCCACCCACCCGACCAGATCGATCGACGCCCGTGCCACACACAGTAGATTCGCCGCCGTCCGGCGGTTGCGACTGCTAGGATGTGGCTCCTGAGAGCAGGGAGGATGATGGCGGCGGAGGCGGTCGTGATGCGGGGAGCTTTAGAGTGTCTGACGCCGTCGCTGGCTGGCGCTGCATGGTCACGGCCAAGCGCCACCGTGCACCATCTCTGGAGCCCCTGCCCGTCCCCGGCTCACCTCCGCAGCATGTGGACGGAGAGATTAGGTCCGATGCTCCCTGTCGCCATGGACGGGCGCGAGGTGGTCGCGGCGCTGAAGGCTGCTCGAAGAGGCGGAGAACCATTGCGGGGAGGACACTACTGGAAAAAGGCGTAGAAGTGGTAGGCGCAAAATGGGCATCCGTGGCGGGCTATGAGCCCAGGCAAGCCGGCCACTGGTTATTGGTTAGCAGTGGCGGGCAGAACAACTTGCCCGCCACTGCTTTATCTTGCTGCCCGACACTGCTCACTGATTCACCAGTGGAAGGCCCTTACTTCTGCCCGCCGGTGCTAGCCATTTCAGAATAAAAAAAATTCACGTACTGTACTGTATGCTGTACACAGTACAGTTCAATTGTGACGTACACAATACATTTCTAGTTATACATACTGTTCACACGTACATAAACAACATATACAAATTATAATTTGTTCGTACATCGTCATTGATTTACACATTTACATAGGCTGGCAAGGAGCACACACACAGATCATCATTGTTTAGATTGACAAGAAAGAAAATAGGAAGAACTAAAGGGCTGGATACTCCTCATGGTATCCTTCTGCCTACCCATTCTTTGTCGGTTCGATCACACCTGCAAAAAAAAAATTTAAGCCATGAAGCCACGAATCTATGAATCAGAGCATCATTACTGAGAGCCAATTGAGGCCGTCATATTATTCTAAACGCAAAACCTAGGGAAGCAAGGCCACGTCCACCATGTACATAGCTAGCTAATGAGAAAACTGAGTCATTTTACTAGGTAACAACAATGTTTTATCAGCACTTACCACATGTACAAGCTAAATTGCATGAAATACAAGCGCGGCATTTTCTTAGAGCGAACCAAGACACCATCTATATAATCTTGTAAAACAACATGCATATTAGCAAGTTTTCACTACATTGACACATGAGACCACACTCAACAGGAAACTAGGTAGAATAAATAATTTATATGTTATGGGCACTTGAGGATGAGGATCTAGTATTTGTGATAAGTGAAACAATGGAACCTGATGCTATACGCTGGGAATTCACAGGGATGGAGAAGCTCCCCGAGACAGATTTTATCAAAGTACCCGTCACAATTTGGGCAATATGGCATGCCGGACGGAAGGCCATCCACGAGCATGAATTCCAGAGCTCACTTAGCACTCACTGTTTCGTTAACAGGTTCAACTCTGAGATTTATGCCATTAGGCCGACAAAGCAAGTGTGCGCGCCAACAGGTTCACAGGTTGGACCGCGCTGGGTACCTCCGCTGCAGGGACGTTGCAAAATCAAGGTGGATGGTGCTACTTCCAGGGCCTCGAGACATGGCTCTGTCAGTGCAATATGTAGGAACAACAAGGGATTATATTTGGGGGCCTCCACAATTGTCTTCGATGGAATCTCTGATCCAGCTAGTCTTGAATCCCTAGCTTGCAGTGAAGCTCTGGCGCTGGCTACAGACCTCCTATAGACAAGAGTTGTGGTGGCTTCAGATTGCAAGGAGGTAGTCTCAATCATCTCGGAAGGCAATGGTGGGAGTCATGCTTAGATTATCAGATAGATCAATTTAATGTCTTTAGATTTCTAGTTTTGTTCTTTCATTTCGAATGTAGAATTTCGAACATCGAGGCACATAGCCTCACCAAGTACGCGCTTAGTCTCCCTGTTGGTCGCCATGGCTTCTCCAACCTCCAGATCTTAATTGTATTCCTCAGAACATTTTTGAGCAATAAATGAAGTGTGTGGTTTGGCCTAAAAAAACAACTCTTTGGTATTTTTTTATCATTTTAAGCGGGTCCGCTTAATTTTACTTTCTTTGAATTTATTTTTGTATTTTTTGTCAATATTACATTTAAAAGTTAGTATTAAAACATGTCAATTGTAACTGCGGTACACCAACTTTGGGAATGTTTTTATACGCTGACTTGAAAGATGCATCGTGGTTCAAAATCTTTAAAAATTGCCCGGGTGCGAACAAATGACATTTTATATAAAAAGCCCCTAAAACTCAAATAATTTCAGAAATTGGTCATCGATAGTTTGAACTATTAAAAATATGGAAATCTTATCTGGCGACCGTTTGCTGGGGGAGGTTGGCATTTCGAACGTTTTCTGTTGGTAGTTTTAGTTGTTAGAGGGGTGACCGTTTCTTTAGAGCGACATGACATTTTATGGGAGGATGGCAATTTTGACCCTTCATCCCAGAAAATGCCATGTTGTTCTGAAAAAAATTGCCATCCCAGAAAATGACATGTTGTTCAAAACGTTTGCAAATGCCACCCCCTCCCAACGAACGTCACCAGATAAGAGGGTCCTAGAAATATACTTTAGTTGTTTTTATTTACGGAATAAGCGTGTTACTCAATGGATCATTAGGAGACTAAGAGCATTTATAGAACACGCTAATAGCACGCTATAGCGCGATATAGCATGCTAATAGCATATTTTAAGGACCACACTCTTTTGTCATAACACGCTATTTTTTTCATTTTGCATGATACCTGAAGTTTTAGCCCAGAAGAAGATAAGTTGTGAAGAAATTAGATGCGAGCTCTACGCAGTCAGATGAGCCGCTGAGAGAAAGGCAAACCCCTAGCGAGGGAGCTGAACTACGTATTTTGTAACTGTGTTCTTGAGATAAGGATTTATCCCTATTTTATAAGCACAGTATGAGCACGTCAGACACATGATAGAAAGAAACACAAAGCATATATATATATATATATATACATGACTTGCACACATACATGTATATTTTCTGATGGTTGAAACAAAGGGGAACAATAAAACGAAGAGGAACAATAGAACGAAGGAACATTTGCCATATGCACAGAGCAATTGCATTTGTTCACTTATTTACTTGGCTTAGCAACAACGAGGTACCAACACACACATGCAGCTTACAACCACTGAAGGCTTTAGCAGAAGAGGGCACAGCCGCCGTAGCATGTGCCACCGCACGAAAATAAGGCCGCGTTCTTGCATGACTTGCATGCACGAGGTTTGGCGGTGCAGATGCTGCTGCACGTAGTGTTAGAGTAGTCGACGCAAATGTCAATACAGTCACCCAGACAATCTTTGCATTCTGTGGCTGCCACAGGCTGGCCCATGTTCAGCACAAGCACGACGCAAACGGCCACGGCGACGGCAGCAGCCACCTTCAGAGATGAAGCCATTGATGAATTGGGTGGGTGGTTCTACTTCTAGTGAGGATTGAGGAAGAACAGATGCGATGGATGGAGATGAGCTAGCTAGCTGCTTAACTGGTGCATTCCCATATGATGGAGCAGGATTCTATTTATAGGCAGCCAACGTGCGGACACCCAGTACTAGGTAGATAGCTAGTACTCCATCTCCACCTCGCAAATAATAGAGAACTAGCTGTTTCTTTTTGAACCTTGAATGACAGTGAGAGAAAATTCCCATTGCGCTATGAATTAAAGATAAACAATGGTAGTTACATAGTTACATGGTACCAGGGTGGTTGTTTGTTGAGCGAACACCCAACCACAGAGGGTGGGGAACTAAGCAACTAGCTGTTACTGACATATTTTTCGAGTGTTGACTTTGATATAGTATATACCTTGTGCACCAATGATTGGATGCTTGCAGTTTGACATGAGAACAGCAAAGTGACCCATACGTTTGCGCGGTTTGTATATTGTTAGTCTTTGCCATTTGCTAACCCTCGTAGTACATGATTTCAATTTAATATTGTTAAACATGCATGCATCATCTGTATGTACCGTTGTACAAAAAATGCTAGACCTACGTAATGCATCTTATGTACCATACGTAACTTCATTCTGAACTAATCAAACAAACCCCCTGAATTTCAGGATGGGCCCCACACCACCACTAATGACCAATTAGAAATTAACAAACCATTACGTAACCCCATCCCCACGTAAGCCCCTGTAGGTGTAGCAAAGCTCGTGTTGTACCATTGTCCTTAGAGGTTAGGATCTAAGATCTCCCGTGCACCTGCGCACGCCTTTCTGTATGTTGCAGTTAGTTAGGGCTCTCTCTCTCTCTCTATATTCATTCTCTGATGTACCATACATCGACACTTGTAAACCTTGATGCAAGAAATATAGAATTCAGCTTCAGAGCCATCTGCTCGCCATTGAGCAACACCTAGACCAATTCCAACGCCACCTCCCTTTCGGCGCAAACCTTGCAGACCTCTCCCAGTTTCTCTGTCGGCGCCATGGTGCCCATCATCACCACCGCTTCAGCTCTCTCTTCTTATCCTCCCAATTCATTTTTCCAAACTAGATCATGAGTGGCGCGCGTTGCCGCGCCCATCTATTTTGGCAATAAAATGATAGGAATTTCTATAAATGCAAGAAGAAAAAAAGGGAAACATATTTGAATCATAAATTATTGAGAAGGATCAAATAGTCAAAAGGTTGTTTCATAGAAGTTCGTGTATACAACGTACATGTCCATTTGTAGCTTATGGCAATTTCAAATGAAAAGGTCAAAAAAAATTTGACCACCACCGGACTACTCTGAACATACTTATGGCAGTAGCTCTCACCTTAACATAAAGAACACCACCCGACTACTATACATACTTAAAAATACATCTAAATGCTAAATAGGTTTGATCAAGGTGCAACGGCTAGCCTTCACTCAGTCGACTAATTGCATTAACCTGAACAATAATATGCAAGAAATCGTAATCTGGATCAAGCAATTTCTAAAGAAATTCAAAACGGAATCAGAGTCGTTGTATCCTTGCCATTGGACCAAAAGTAGAATTACTGAATCATCATGTTAGAAGCAAATACCCATGATGCATGATCTGCAATACCCATGCGTCATTTGCAGCAGCTGATGGTTTGTCAATAGGCAATTTTTAACTATGCATGATAGAACCATCAACCAAATATATAAAGTTTACAACTTACAGTAACTGATCATCTCACCTATAGAAAGAACATATGTTCCAGTCCTCCTGAGCTGTTTTTAATTATTTAAGAATCAACTTAACTCACCGTTTTGCATCCCAAGAAGATGAGTCTTCGCAAAGTTTTGTACCAAGTTATAAACCCTCATTGACCTAACCTGTATAGAATCAAGAGAAAGCTTAAGGGTAGATGGATAGGAATTGAGATGGATTTGTGAAGCCGTGAAAACATACCTAGAATAAACACAATTCCACACCCTGATTTTGTTTTTCCCAGCCTCCCTCGCCACTGATCTCCTTAGTAGCAACGCCGTCACGCGTGGCCTTCCCATGCTGAGGAGGTGCCAGCTCCTGAACCATTTGATGTAAATTTCACATATCATGGGTATACTTATATAGCTTCAACTCTCTGCTATATCATTATGACAAAATGAGAATTTGACTCGGTTACAAAGTAATGGTGATGGTTTTGACATTACTTGCAATTGCGGGTCACAAGATTACAAAAACAATTCCCACCACACATTTTTGAACTTGTATAAATTGTACCCATGAAAGTTAGCTAGAGGAGATGACAATTCTAATAATTGATAGATGATCAGTTACTGTAGAAAATAGCAGGTGGAAAAAATTGAAAATCCAAACTGATGCCGCGCAAATATAACAAAAGATATTTGTACCTCTAGACCTTTGAGCTCTGTTATTCATATGCTACAGATGTTACATACTAACAAGGCTAAAATTACAAATTTATGTTCATAATTATGCCCACGTCTAGAAACATCAATAAAGCATAGCTAATCCTCACAAGTCATGGCTTCCTTGATTAGAAGAACCACATTACATGATCAGATCTCATGTTATCACTGTCGAGAATGTTTTATTTTCTAAAATCCAGCACAATTTTTGCCTCACCCAAATAAAAGGGCATTACTGGTGAATGATAACGATTGTCTTGCACAGTGGAGCATGGACATGCATCATGACAGGAGGCCAAACCATGGTTAGAGAACAACTTACAATCCTGCTCGCACCACCATGGGAAAGCACGATTGGCGTGGAGGTAGGTCGAAAGCATGGTGCCCGTCTTGGACAGCAGGGATCCATGGGATGGTGCAAACAGTGCTGCCACCGGGCGATTCAACGAGTCACGACAGGCGCCACTACTCGATCAGGGTCGAAAAAGAGGCGACAACACACGTGGCGAGCTGATAAGCCGCGGAAGGCGTCGCCGCGCGAGGTCAGGGTTGGAGGGGAGGCGACACCGCATGTGGCGAACTTAAGGGTCGCATTAGTCGCCGTCGCATGAGGTCACGGAAGAGGGGTGGTATTGCAGGTGTAGAGTAGGGTCCACCGGAAATGCATGTTATACGGATTAGAGAATCTAATAAACATTTTAGAGTGTACCATGCGAGAGTAGTGCTGGCCTCCGTTATGAATTTGTGCATGTGTTTCCAATTACCATCTATTTGTCTTAAGAAAATATATCTATGTGAAGCTTAGAAAGAACAATAATGTCAGAGAAAATGCTAGAATGGCTGCTTTGCATATCCATGATTCAAGGAGGTGGTGTGGTTTTTCTTGTGTTAGTGAATATACAAATGAGTACACATTTATCCACCATCAATACATAAATCTAGTTGACACCTCAAGAACCCATATATGGTAAAACCTACTACAATACTTCTTTCAAATGATCAAATGGGCTTAGGTGCTCGTATATTTCTCTAAAACAATATGGATATTCTTTTATCATTGAAAATTACCTTTGCTTTCTAGAAGGATACATGCTACCCAGACAACTCAATGTGTCCTGAACAACTCCATCTGTGTGCTCCCAAGACAGAATAGAAAAAGAAAAGACAGGTACATGAAGTCATTCTTGGAGTTGGATAGTGATATATACAAAATAACTAAACTAATAAAAGTAATAACATACCCTGAGTCCCTGACTGATGCAGATTGCTAAGCTAATTGTAAACCAAATCATATGAAATACACGAAGCACTTCCCTGTAGAAATTCACCAATATTCCAATAATGAAACAGAAATCACCAAATAGAAAATCCTGCAAGAATGGGTGCCATGTTCAAATAGAAATTAAACTCATGAGTAAATTAGGTAAGTTATGGCGTCAAGTATTCTGCCCAGCCCATAGAAACAACAAGTTGCAAGCCGCTTGGTTATGTTGTATTTAAAATCCGCATAGGAATCCTTCAAAACCTTTTCTCAGAATATGATATTCTGTACTTGGCTTCAGATTTATCTACATCAGCCACAGCCACCTTCCTATAATAACAAGTCGACCTTCCCATAACAAGCAATGAAATATATAAGCCACAAATATAAGCAAAGGAAGGTACATGAACCACAGTAAGAAGGACTTGCATAAGAGCTCACCAACTTCGGTTTTCAAACACGACGGGTGGGAGAAGACGTTGTCGCGAAGATCGTTGCCCGCGGGGTGAGGAGCTGAAAACGGAATCGGGAGAAGACAGACCATCAACGTTCTCTGGCTTCGACCGGGACATCCAACACCTCTGACCAACATTAGCCGCTGGCCGCGGCATCGATGGGTGGAGATGTGGAGTAGGACTTGCGGCTCTCTTCCGGCGGCGGCTGGGGTGCAGTAGCTAGCCGATCAATTCCGGGCGTCCTTTGAGATCCACAACGGGCAGAGTAAATCGGCACCTTGCATCTGCATCGAGGAGGGAATAGCGGAGGTGACCATGGCTTTTGATGAAGGAGGAGGGGAGATCCTGGCGCGATGCACACTCGTGTCAACGAGACGAAGAGGATTTGGGGAGGAGCCAAAAAATGATGGCGGTGAAAAACCCCTGCGCGGCGAGTGGAAGCGGGGGCTCTCATCACGAGCGCGGTGGCGCTGGTGCTCGTCTCATAGGAGGGGCGGTACTGCAGGTGTAGAGGAGGGGCCGCCGCGCCATACGCCTTTGCCGTCCCCTCGGTAGACTGGGTGTGTGCGGGTTGACGAGGCACCGTGAGAGAGACGGGACGAAGGGATACGTGGGCTTCACCCGGTGGCCGGCCCAATTAACCAGAATGCAGCGTTTTTTCCACCGGAGTAGCTGCCCTTTAGGACTGTTTGCCCACTTAGCGATAAAACGTGGAACTGCAACACAATCCAATGACCAGAAAAGATCCTGGCATGAGATCTGACGGCCAAAACCGCTAATAGCGTGAGAGGGCTGGGAGTAGGCTCGGTTATACTGTCCAAAAAATACCAACATCCACTCTTACATCACCTTCAAACTCGACCTGCCCGCCAACAACTATCATAAATGGAGGATTTCTTCTGGTTCGTCCTCCCCACCATAGTTGCATTCGACCACATTAACGAGACTTTTGAACTTGACGTTGACGATCCCGAGTTGCGACACGCTGACATCGGGATCTTCTAGTGGATCTACACCATGATCGGCGATGGTCTTCTGGATCTTGTGGTGTCCTCCGACAATACCGTCTTGTCAACATGGACTTACCTCCACTGGTACTTCCTCAACAACAACGCCACCCATGCCATTCATCTTAACAGGAAGTACCGCATGCTCGTGCAGGGCACCATGCCGGTCCCTGAGTATGCGCGACAGCCCAAGTTCCTCGTTGACTCCCTCTCTGAAGTTGATGAGGTCACGACTGATCAAAATCTCTTCCTCCGGTTCTATGGTTAGCCGAGAACCACACTCGGCGTATATCTATTTGCCGAGTGCCCGTGGTTTGAAATCTCGGCGTACAGCCAAACACTCGGCGTACAGTGAAATTCCAGTACTGCATGACACCAACAAGATGATGGGCGCTCATGTATCACCTTGTTTAATCGAAACTTTCTCAGTCATCAACTCAGGCTGGTAGTCCGGGTTCGACCATAAAGCATTTTGATCCGACTGAGTACCGTACCCTTACTCACCAGTAAAAAGGGTTGTACACACTTCGCATAACCGTAAGAAGATCATACTGTGTACTTCCATAGTAAGTTCTTCCGAAAACTTAGTTGTCCAATTATCTTATAATCTACATCTACATACTTAACAAATATAACCCCGCGGGTGTTCTTACTGCATGCGGGGGATCAATTTAGGCATTCTTAAATAATATGTTTGAATTGAATGATTTTTTTTATAAAAGCATTTAAAGTCCAACTTTTAGTAGAACTGACTATTTCTTGGCACTTCTTGCTGACGAATTCCTCATACACAATTAGGTAAATACAATAATATATACTTTCAAAGCGAAAATAAATATTTAATAATACCCACATATACTTTTAAAATATAAAATTATCAATAAAAGTATAGCCGCGCAAATAAGCGGATAACAAAGCTAGTTTGCATGATAGCAAGTATCCTTAGAATTGTAATAAAATTTCATGTGGAAAACCTAAATATTCAATTATATTCATATTTGATAAAGTTATATTGACACTCCGCCCTAGTTGCACGAGCAAAAAAGAAAAAGGAAAAAAACGAGCCATGGGTACACGCTAAGCACGTGACACAATGCTTCTTCATAACCGACCCGTAAAATCCCAGCCGTGTTGTCGTGAGGAGAGGCAAAAGGTACATCATTGGAATGGATGGAGTCGCCAACGAGGAAGACTACGACCAGTACGGCAACCCAATGAGGGAAGATGACGATGACGATGAAGTATACATCAAAAGAAGAATCAATACTACATTACCTAAGAAAGATCGTACTCCATGGAAAAGGAAAAGTCACAATGAGGGGCTCAATTATTCTTCAACGAACAAGAAGGGAAAGAAGCTCACTCAAAAACGAAAACGTCGACGCTGAGGAACCGTTATCGGTCAAATGATGTAATATATATGTTCCTATTTTGTGTACACACTTAACCGTTATGCATGGGTCAAATGATGTAATCTATATGTTCCTATTTTGTATCCATACTTAACCGTCAAATGATGCAATATATATCGCCTTAGTTATATACATTGTATCACCCTCCCTTCGTTCCTGCTCTTGGAAAAAAGGAAAAGAAAAAGTAGAAAATAAAAGGAAGAGAAAATAAAGGAAAAGACAATAGAAGAAACAAACAGGAAAACTGCTATAGGTACTGGTTATAGCAGTAGCGCTTTTCCAAAAAAGAGCTATAGCTAGTCGAAATAGCAGTAGCGCCGTTTGGAGAAATGCGCTATAGCTACCTATGATAGTAGTAGCGCTTCTTGGATAAACGCGCTATAGATAACTTAGCTATAGCGCGTTTTTAGGAAACGCGCTACTGCTATGTTGACTTAACCCCCAAATCTGCTTCCCGCCTCTGCTTCTTCCCCCAAATCCCCACTCTCTCTTCTCCCCCCTCGTCGCCGCCGGAGCCCGTCTCGCCCTCGACCTCGCCGCGCCCCTGCCTCAAGCGACGGAGCCCTGCCCTCGCCCTCGACCTCGCCGGAGTCCTGCCCTCGCCCCCGACCCCGGCGCTCGCCCCCGACAACCCGACCCCGGCGACCTCGCCCTCGCCCCCGACCCCGGCCCCGGCGCGCCACGCCTCCCTGCTCTGCTTCCTCCCCTCCCAACCTCGGCCGTCGTCGGGCCTGCCTCCTCGCCCCTGCACCCTGTGTAAGCCCCCCACCGCTCCTCCTCTCTCTGCTAGCGAGGGTTCTTCTGTTAATTTACTTAGGTTTTAATTAGGGCAGTAGGTTGATTAGGTTATCTATTTAGTTATGAACCCTAGTTATCAAACTAGTAGGTTAATTTGGGTGTAGTTAAAAGAAAAAACAGAATTGATTATATAGGTTTCTTGCATTTTTTAGTTTAAGCAATTGTTGCTATTTAAATTTTATAGTGCTAGTTAGTTAATTAGAATTAGTATGAAACCTAGGACAGATTAGTTAAAGCAATTGTTGCTATTTAAAAAAACAAAATTTGAAGTGGACAGATTAGTTAAAGCAACTGCTGCTATTTTTTAGTTTCAAATTTAGGTAGGCTGAATTTAGTTTCAAATATTGTGAAGAAAAATGACTTCTTGCATTTTTCTTCAAGTTCTATATTTTTCTTCCTTTTATATGCAAATTTGAAGTGGACATGTGATATGTGGACATGTGATTTGGACATGTCATATTTGGAATTTGGACATGTCATATTTGGACATGTGATGTTTTGGACATGTCATATTTGGAAAATGATAATTATGTGCAGGGTAAATGATCCGAGTGGCCTATGTTTTGCCGGAATGTTGATTCATTTCCGTTCCGGTGAATTTCAGGCGCTCGATATGTCCACTTTTTAGCAAAGGTCATGCCGAAATTTTCCGTGAATTTTGGCATGACTTGTGCTAGAAAGTAGGCATATCGAGTGTCGGGATTTGCTGGGAAACGGCATTCCGGCAAACATAGATCTTTTTTTATGTCATTTCTAATTTTTTTATAGTTTTAGAATTAAACGAGGAGACTTAATCATAGGAAACATGTCGAACAACGAAGAAACCGGGCCTTCTGACCAAGATGCAGACGAGATGGATTATGAGGGTGAACAACAGTACTTCGACTTTTTGTCTGCTAAGCACAGTCAAGGTTTGCAGGTCGGCCTAGATGATGATACTGATGCCGACATCGACACCGATGGCACCGGCACCGATGGCGGCGCCGAGACCGGCGGGGAAGGTACCGGCGGGGAAGGTACTGGCGCCGATGCCGCTACCGAAAAGAAGAAGCAGAAGAAGCAGAGGATACGAAAACCTAACAAACTCGGCATCGAACGACTGGTGATCACAAAGATGGCCCCTGGCAAGTTTGAGCCATTAGAGCCGGAAGAACCTCGCAAGTGCTATGGGAACGAAGTAGGATGCATCCTACGGGAATGCGCGAGCATCAACGACGATGACATAAGGGGTAAAGAACATTTGATGCAGTTGCTCCTGACGAAGCTGCACAAGAGATTCAAGTTCCCCGACCGGGATGACGCCATAGAACACCCGTGGGATGATAACAAGATGAAAAAGATTAACAATCACGCCCTGGGCATGTTCAGCAATGATTTGGCCTCCTAGAAAGGGAGGGTGAAACGAGCTATTGAGGCTGAGGAACCCCTGTCCAAGATTCTGGAGGAAAACCCGACACTTACGGAAGAGGAGTTCGAAAAGTTCAAGGACACTTGCGCTACCGAGGCAGCCAAGGATAAGGCTGCGAAATTCAAGAGCCTTCAGCAAAGGAACGCGGGGAAGCATCGCCTCGGAAGCCGTGGCTACCTTGGCAAAAGGCCCATATGGGATAAGGTGGACGTGGAACGTGAAGCCGCGGGTCTCCTAGACCCCTTCGCGAAGTTCACCAACCCCTTGGAGCGTGACTTCATCAGGGCTCGCTACAAGTGGGACAAGGAAAAGAAGGTTGTTTACACGGACCAGATCACGAGGAAATTGATTAGAATACTGGTAATTATTCTTTTACCACCTTACATTTAGCTTCTGATCAAGTCGACTACACATTCGTAAACGGTTCATGTTCCTTCTGCAGGAGAAGCAACACCAGCTTGCAGCCGAAAGCCCTACTTCGCCGATGAGGCCCAAGTGGGACACCCCTCTCAACCGGGCCTTGAACGAACTTAAGGGACTCCCTTTGGGCCAGCGGCCGCAATATGGACGTGTGCACGGCGCCGGAGACGGTGCCATGTGGAAGGTGTTTTACAACGAGGGCCCGGAGGCCAAGAAGCAGAAAAAGAAGTTTAGTCAGACGGACATCGACGAGAAGGTGAAGTTTGCGTTCGAGAAAAAAGCAGCTGAGGATGCGGAAAAAGCAGCCGAGGAGAAAAATGAGTTGCTACAACAGGCAGTCGATGCAGCTGTACATGCCTGCAGAAATGATTTCGCTACTAACTTGATCCCGGCTATCATCAACTGGACGAAGGAAAATCCAGACAAGACGGTACATGATTTCCCCATGCCCAGTTTCGTCGGGAGCAACTCGGTGAACAACACCACCGCACCATCACCTGCTCATGCAACCGGGCCTGCTCCCGCACCCGCACCCGCACTCGCTCATAGCAGCCCGTCGTCAGTCTCTGGCACGCTAGGCGGGCCTTCGTCTTTGGCTGAGCTCGACGTCCTCACGGTAATTACATGTCGCACCAACATATATCTTGAATATTCCATTTTCGTTGCCTTTCGGATGTTTTACGCCGCAGACATGTGTTTGTAGGCCGACGAAACCCCGTGCACCGTACTCTACTTGATCAAAGGCCAGAAGGTGGACGTGGGAAAGGGGGTGATAACGAAGCCCTTGGAACTCACGTTCCACGGCCAGCCGATGCCCGGTGGGCACTTCAGGGTTACCTTGTCGAGTGTGAAATCGGGGCATGAGGATTTGCCTCCTCCAGTACGGCTAGGGGGAGAGAATGACGAGACCCCGTCGCGGATTGGAAGCTGCAAGGGTTGGGTGGTGCTATGGCCGAAGAATCTTCTTCGTCTGGAGCTGGTCGAGAGCACACCAATAACCACACATCAACAAGTAGGTATGGACACCACCACCCCGCCTACGCAATTACCAGCGCCTGTAGTGCCGGGTGAGAGCGGCGGACGACGTGATGAAGGGGGTCCAATAGTGGCTGATGTAATCGCTCCCGTAGAACAAAGAGTGGATGATGAGATGGAGGAGGACCCTCTTTGGTTCCTCAATACAGGCGCCTGTGTCAGTGACTTAGATATGATGAGTCAGCCATATGACGACTCGGGCTATCAGCATGCTAATGAGGACATGGATGATCTGCTCGGGCAGGAACGTCCTAGCAGGGATTGCAAGAAGTCTCTCTTCATGCAATCCTCACAGGACACGCCTGAAGATGTAGGGGGTCATACAGTAGTGCTTAGCCCGACAACACTAGGGCAGGGGTTAAGGAATGGTCTGGAAGGTCAGCCCAAGAAAAAGGAGAGGAAGAGATCGGGGAAGATAGGCTCAGCTGCCTACAAACAAGCCAGAGCACATAGCAGCCAGACGGTGGCCATGTTCCATGTCACGGGCGAGCCGATGCTACCGCCGAAACCGCTGGAGGCAATATACGGGGATCTCAGGAGACTGCACGACCATGTGCTGTCGACTGAGAAAAGCCTACTAGCCTCGAAGGATCCAAGATATCCGACATACGCGGCTCGTGTGCCTGAGGGGAAGTGCTACGTCGACACACGGCCCGCGGAGGTGGTCTTCCTGCGGTTTCATCATATCTTCGAGATGTTTCTGACAAGGCGGCTCGATTGTACAATCGTCCGCCTTTTTGCGCTACATATGAGCTCCGTCATGAAGAGAGAAGAAGTCTCGCAAATCTGTGTGGCGGATCCATACTACATGCACGAGTCCTTCTTGAGTCTTGGCTAGGGAGTACCTCGAAAACTTCATGGTACAGAACAAGGACCATGAAATTGTCCTCCTGCCTTATCATCCAAAGTAAGTCAGTGCCGGACAACCCTTTCGTACATTTCAATCATTCCTTCTCGCTCATATGGAGAATAATTTGAGGTGTTTTTTCCCCGCAGCAACGGTCGCGCCGTCCTTATCGTTCTTTACCCGCGAGTCTCCCACGCCGTGTATTTCGACCCTACCAGAAACAACGAGAAGAAGGACTACACCCACGTAATGAATATTCTAGATGATGCTCTCCAAGGCTTCAGCTTGAGGGGTGGCCACATGCAGATCAGTAAACAAAGGAACCGCAAGACGGGTTTCTCGCATAAAACCAACTTCTGCTGCATCCATGTCCCGAAATCAAGTACGAACGATGGATTCTACCTCCTCCATCTCATGATGGAGTTCAGAAGGGATCACCAAAAGCTTCGCATGACAACCAGAAACGGTGATCATATCCGCAAGTGGGTAGAATCTCAAGGAGAAGCGGATTATAAACTTAAAGATGACTTCTTTCGCATCCAGAGGGACATTGCGACGATCATCATGAAAGAAGTCGTCGAAGTGAAGGGGATGTTCCACCACGGCCCTATATCGCGAGCTGGCGTCCGAACTTACATAGGCATGCAACGTCAGGACCTCACGCCGTTCAAGAAGCTAGGGTCCATCCTCGATGATCTGGAAGGATGGAAGTTCTAATGATTTACGATGCCGATGATGATGATATGTGTCGGTTGAACTTGTATATACTTTCTGTAGCGATGAAACTTTGTGATGTCCACGGTCCCTACCGAACTTGCGTAACGCTACTTTGTTAGTTTGGGTACGATGACCTGCGTACCTCTAGTTAATTAGTTTGCGTACGATGAAACTGCGTTGATTGTTTATGTTTACTATATGTTGCATCTAGTTTCTAACCCTTTCTTTTTTGTGTTGCTCAAGTATATTTTGTTGCATATGATTGTACATTCTCTTGATGAAGATGCATCTCTAACAGGTACCTAGATTCTTGATGGCGAAGCACCGGTGCTATGTCGTGTACAAAGAAAAGGTTCCGGGAGTATACGACGAGTGGTCCGAGTGTCAGGCGCAAGTGGAGGGGGTCTCGGGCGCCAGCCATAAAGGCTTCAAAAGCAGACAAGAAGCAGAAGCTAGTTACGTGAGGAGGCTCACGCTAGCGCGAGAGAGGGCTCATAACCGCCGCCTCATGTACTACATAGTTTCGCTCTCACTCATAGTGATAGCTCTTCTCGCGTATATCATTGTTTAGATGGATGACGATGTAGTTGCAAGTATTCGAGACTTGTATCGCTATTTTCGAGATGATGACGAGAGACCACTTTGTGTTGGATGATGATTATGATGATGACATGATTTGATGAGACTATTTGTATGTATATGCTATGATTACATTCGTGGTCTCGCAGCCATTTGTATGTGTATGATGATGACATTTGTATGTGCTAAAGATTCTTGTATAAAGCCTGTTCAAATACAAAACAAATATGCAGAAAAAAAAGTCAGAAACTAATAATGTTAGCAGTAGCGCATGGAGTAAAGTTAGCAGCAGCGTGCCATTACCAGTAGCGCGGTCTAATACAAGGCGCTACAGATATTAGCAGCAGCGCGCTGTTTTGGACATCGCTGCTGCTACGCATGTATAGCAATAGCGCGGGCCAACACGCGCTACTGCTACAGGTTAGCTGTAGCGCCGTATCAGTAGCGCAGGTGCCCGCGCTACTGCTATAAATAATACCCGCGCTACTGCTAGGCTTTTTCCTAGTAGTGTCCATTCTACTAAGAAATTGTCTAAGAAAAAATATACTTAAAAAAACAAGAATAATTCACTTACCATGAAAGATATGTTAATTTATTTGTTTCGGTAAAAGGTAAAAATGCTCAATAACTATCTAAGCTGAGTATAAGAAGCTTAAGAATGGAGGCGATGGGTTGACGATACCCTCTTAATGGGCGGTTTTAGTTAAAAAAAGAAATAGAGAGGCAACATTTGCGTACCATCTTAAGCAAGTGAAAACAATTTGCTCCCTAAAAAATGACAACATTTTGCTTAAAAAGTGTGCCGCCACTTGAGGTTCTCCGTCGACCACCATCACATATTCTCCTAGCCGACATCCGCCTCCCAACTCACCTTGCCCTCGTCGAAGGCCCACCACTGTTGAAGGTTCGTCGGTAACACCGCAACACTCTTCTCTGCCACAGCTGAAGGTCCACTGGTCCTTTAGACGTTGTTTTAATTTGAACACCTACCTGCAACTAACAATGTTAAGCTTTTCCTTCTATTTTGCCACATTAAGGATCACCCGGAATTTGTGAAAGTGCAAGAAGTGATTCATTTTGCTTTGATGCTACTTGCAGATTGAGAAAAAAATTGCCCTTCTACTATAATGTTGCTTGTTGCTTTCTCTTTTTAAGTGAAAAGGCACCGGCCGAGCCCGAGAAAAGCTTGAACCTAGCCCGACTTTGAATTAACAAAGTAATCAACCTGGCAGGATTACAGGGGCATTCGCCAAACATATCAGGCGACACTGTGGAATATGTGTACCTAGAGCTTATAATGTACAAATGACCAGCCTTGATAGAGCTCCATAGTAGCCATGTAAAATGGGCAATGCCCGCCTCATAGATGCACGTTGTCACATAAAAACCAACTCCTTGGCTATTGCAACCGCTTTCTCCTCTCCAAATAGCTTCTCGACGATTGCCAGGGCAAACTCTGGCAGTCCCTGGTGCTCTGCTTGTGATAAGGTTACCATCGACGACGACCCTGTATTCGCACGCGCTCTGGTCTGTAAGTAGGTGCGCCATGGGTGGAAATGATGTCGCTTTCTTACCCTACAACGATGACAGAAGTTGCCCCATCACCATATTAGTGTATCAATATCAATACATAACATCTTTTGTCAAAAAGGGAAAGGTGAAAAAACACAAGCCAGAAGCATCAAACTCACATACAAAGGGCTAAATACCTTCAGTAAACCGTGGGGCTCAAGGACGTAAGCAGGGGAAGCACATATTGCACCATAGGGTTTACCAGATTCTGCCTGTTTCTTCAGCAAGCCCACAAGTTTATCAGTTCCGGTGAACTTGAGAGCACCGGCCGGGAAGACCACCCTGTGGTACATATATATATATATACACATACATCAAACAAACAACAATGTCACTCAAGTTTCCCTCCCACTCTCTCTTTCCCCACCCACCCGACCAGATCGATCGACGCCCGTGCCACACACAGTAGATTCGCCGCCGTCCGGCGGTTGCGACTGCTAGGATGTGGCTCCTGAGAGCAGGGAGGATGATGGCGGCGGAGGCGGTCGTGATGCGGGGAGCTTTAGAGTGTCTGACGCCGTCGCTGGCTGGCGCTGCATGGTCACGGCCAAGCGCCACCGTGCACCATCTCTGGAGCCCCTGCCCGTCCCCGGCTCACCTCCGCAGCATGTGGACGGAGAGATTAGGTCCGATGCTCCCTGTCGCCATGGACGGGCGCGAGGTGGTCGCGGCGCTGAAGGCTGCTCGAAGAGGCGGAGAACCATTGCGGGGAGGACACTACTGGAAAAAGGCGTAGAAGTGGTAGGCGCAAAATGGGCATCCGTGGCGGGCTATGAGCCCAGGCAAGCCGGCCACTGGTTATTGGTTAGCAGTGGCGGGCAGAACAACTTGCCCGCCACTGCTTTATCTTGCTGCCCGACACTGCTCACTGATTCACCAGTGGAAGGCCCTTACTTCTGCCCGCCGGTGCTAGCCATTTCAGAATAAAAAAAATTCACGTACTGTACTGTATGCTGTACACAGTACAGTTCAATTGTGACGTACACAATACATTTCTAGTTATACATACTGTTCACACGTACATAAACAACATATACAAATTATAATTTGTTCGTACATCGTCATTGATTTACACATTTACATAGGCTGGCAAGGAGCACACACACAGATCATCATTGTTTAGATTGACAAGAAAGAAAATAGGAAGAACTAAAGGGCTGGATACTCCTCATGGTATCCTTCTGCCTACCCATTCTTTGTCGGTTCGATCACACCTGCAAAAAAAAAATTTAAGCCATGAAGCCACGAATCTATGAATCAGAGCATCATTACTGAGAGCCAATTGAGGCCGTCATATTATTCTAAACGCAAAACCTAGGGAAGCAAGGCCACGTCCACCATGTACATAGCTAGCTAATGAGAAAACTGAGTCATTTTACTAGGTAACAACAATGTTTTATCAGCACTTACCACATGTACAAGCTAAATTGCATGAAATACAAGCGCGGCATTTTCTTAGAGCGAACCAAGACACCATCTATATAATCTTGTAAAACAACATGCATATTAGCAAGTTTTCACTACATTGACACATGAGACCACACTCAACAGGAAACTAGGTAGAATAAATAATTTATATGTTATGGGCACTTGAGGATGAGGATCTAGTATTTGTGATAAGTGAAACAATGGAACCTGATGCTATACGCTGGGAATTCACAGGGATGGAGAAGCTCCCCGAGACAGATTTTATCAAAGTACCCGTCACAATTTGGGCAATATGGCATGCCGGACGGAAGGCCATCCACGAGCATGAATTCCAGAGCTCACTTAGCACTCACTGTTTCGTTAACAGGTTCAACTCTGAGATTTATGCCATTAGGCCGACAAAGCAAGTGTGCGCGCCAACAGGTTCACAGGTTGGACCGCGCTGGGTACCTCCGCTGCAGGGACGTTGCAAAATCAAGGTGGATGGTGCTACTTCCAGGGCCTCGAGACATGGCTCTGTCAGTGCAATATGTAGGAACAACAAGGGATTATATTTGGGGGCCTCCACAATTGTCTTCGATGGAATCTCTGATCCAGCTAGTCTTGAATCCCTAGCTTGCAGTGAAGCTCTGGCGCTGGCTACAGACCTCCTATAGACAAGAGTTGTGGTGGCTTCAGATTGCAAGGAGGTAGTCTCAATCATCTCGGAAGGCAATGGTGGGAGTCATGCTTAGATTATCAGATAGATCAATTTAATGTCTTTAGATTTCTAGTTTTGTTCTTTCATTTCGAATGTAGAATTTCGAACATCGAGGCACATAGCCTCACCAAGTACGCGCTTAGTCTCCCTGTTGGTCGCCATGGCTTCTCCAACCTCCAGATCTTAATTGTATTCCTCAGAACATTTTTGAGCAATAAATGAAGTGTGTGGTTTGGCCTAAAAAAACAACTCTTTGGTATTTTTTTATCATTTTAAGCGGGTCCGCTTAATTTTACTTTCTTTGAATTTATTTTTGTATTTTTTGTCAATATTACATTTAAAAGTTAGTATTAAAACATGTCAATTGTAACCGCGGTACACCAACTTTGGGAATGTTTTTGTACGCTGACTTGAAAGATGCATCGTGGTTCAAAATCTTTAAAAATTGCCCGGGTGCGAACAAATGACATTTTATATAAAAAGCCCCTAAAACTCAAATAATTTCAGAAATTGGTCATCGATAGTTTGAACTATTAAAAATATGGAAATCTTATCTGGCGACCGTTTGCTGGGGGAGGTTGGCATTTCGAACGTTTTCTGTTGGTAGTTTTAGTTGTTAGAGGGGTGACCGTTTCTTTAGAGCGACATGACATTTTATGGGAGGATGGCAATTTTGACCCTTCATCCCAGAAAATGCCATGTTGTTCTGAAAAAATTGCCATCCCAGAAAATGACATGTTGTTCAAAACGTTTGCAAATGCCACCCCCTCCCAACGAACGTCACCAGATAAGAGGGTCCTAGAAATATACTTTAGTTGTTTTTATTTACGGAATAAGCGTGTTACTCAATGGATCATTAGGAGACTAAGAGCATTTATAGAACACGCTAATAGCACGCTATAGCGCGATATAGCATGCTAATAGCATATTTTAAGGACCACACTCTTTTGTCATAACACGCTATTTTTTTCATTTTGCATGATACCTGAAGTTTTAGCCCAGAAGAAGATAAGTTGTGAAGAAATTAGATGCGAGCTCTACGCAGTCAGATGAGCCGCTGAGAGAAAGGCAAACCCCTAGCGAGGGAGCTGAACTACGTATTTTGTAACTGTGTTCTTGAGATAAGGATTTATCCCTATTTTATAAGCACAGTATGAGGACGTCAGACACATGATAGAAAGAAACACAAAGCATATATATATATATATATATATATATACATGACTTGCACACATACATGTATATTTTCTGATGGTTGAAACAAAGGGGAACAATAAAACGAAGAGGAACAATAGAACGAAGGAACATTTGCCATATGCACAGAGCAATTGCATTTGTTCACTTATTTACTTGGCTTAGCAACAACGAGGTACCAACACACACATGCAGCTTACAACCACTGAAGGCTTTAGCAGAAGAGGGCACAGCCGCCGTAGCATGTGCCACCGCACGAAAATAAGGCCGCGTTCTTGCATGACTTGCATGCACGAGGTTTGGCGGTGCAGATGCTGCTGCACGTAGTGTTAGAGTAGTCGACGCAAATGTCAATACAGTCACCCAGACAATCTTTGCATTCTGTGGCTGCCACAGGCTGGCCCATGTTCAGCACAAGCACGACGCAAACGGCCACGGCGACGGCAGCAGCCACCTTCAGAGATGAAGCCATTGATGAATTGGGTGGGTGGTTCTACTTCTAGTGAGGATTGAGGAAGAACAGATGCGATGGATGGAGATGAGCTAGCTAGCTGCTTAACTGGTGCATTCCCATATGATGGAGCAGGATTCTATTTATAGGCAGCCAACGTGCGGACACCCAGTACTAGGTAGATAGCTAGTACTCCATCTCCACCTCGCAAATAATAGAGAACTAGCTGTTTCTTTTTGAACCTTGAATGACAGTGAGAGAAAATTCCCATTGCGCTATGAATTAAAGATAAACAATGGTAGTTACATAGTTACATGGTACCAGGGTGGTTGTTTGTTGAGCGAACACCCAACCACAGAGGGTGGGGAACTAAGCAACTAGCTGTTACTGACATATTTTTCGAGTGTTGACTTTGATATAGTATATACCTTGTGCACCAATGATTGGATGCTTGCAGTTTGACATGAGAACAGCAAAGTGACCCATACGTTTGCGCGGTTTGTATATTGTTAGTCTTTGCCATTTGCTAACCCTCGTAGTACATGATTTCAATTTAATATTGTTAAACATGCATGCATCATCTGTATGTACCGTTGTACAAAAAATGCTAGACCTACGTAATGCATCTTATGTACCATACGTAACTTCATTCTGAACTAATCAAACAAACCCCCTGAATTTCAGGATGGGCCCCACACCACCACTAATGACCAATTAGAAATTAACAAACCATTACGTAACCCCATCCCCACGTAAGCCCCTGTAGGTGTAGCAAAGCTCGTGTTGTACCATTGTCCTTAGAGGTTAGGATCTAAGATCTCCCGTGCACCTGCGCACGCCTTTCTGTATGTTGCAGTTAGTTAGGGCTCTCTCTCTCTCTCTATATTCATTCTCTGATGTACCATACATCGACACTTGTAAACCTTGATGCAAGAAATATAGAATTCAGCTTCAGAGCCATCTGCTCGCCATTGAGCAACACCTAGACCAATTCCAACGCCACCTCCCTTTCGGCGCAAACCTTGCAGACCTCTCCCAGTTTCTCTGTCGGCGCCATGGTGCCCATCATCACCACCGCTTCAGCTCTCTCTTCTTATCCTCCCAATTCATTTTTCCAAACTAGATCATGAGTGGCGCGCGTTGCCGCGCCCATCTATTTTGGCAATAAAATGATAGGAATTTCTATAAATGCAAGAAGAAAAAAAGGGAAACATATTTGAATCATAAATTATTGAGAAGGATCAAATAGTCAAAAGGTTGTTTCATAGAAGTTCGTGTATACAACGTACATGTCCATTTGTAGCTTATGGCAATTTCAAATGAAAAGGTCAAAAAAAATTTGACCACCACCGGACTACTCTGAACATACTTATGGCAGTAGCTCTCACCTTAACATAAAGAACACCACCCGACTACTATACATACTTAAAAATACATCTAAATGCTAAATAGGTTTGATCAAGGTGCAACGGCTAGCCTTCACTCAGTCGACTAATTGCATTAACCTGAACAATAATATGCAAGAAATCGTAATCTGGATCAAGCAATTTCTAAAGAAATTCAAAACGGAATCAGAGTCGTTGTATCCTTGCCATTGGACCAAAAGTAGAATTACTGAATCATCATGTTAGAAGCAAATACCCATGATGCATGATCTGCAATACCCATGCGTCATTTGCAGCAGCTGATGGTTTGTCAATAGGCAATTTTTAACTATGCATGATAGAACCATCAACCAAATATATAAAGTTTACAACTTACAGTAACTGATCATCTCACCTATAGAAAGAACATATGTTCCAGTCCTCCTGAGCTGTTTTTAATTATTTAAGAATCAACTTAACTCACCGTTTTGCATCCCAAGAAGATGAGTCTTCGCAAAGTTTTGTACCAAGTTATAAACCCTCATTGACCTAACCTGTATAGAATCAAGAGAAAGCTTAAGGGTAGATGGATAGGAATTGAGATGGATTTGTGAAGCCGTGAAAACATACCTAGAATAAACACAATTCCACACCCTGATTTTGTTTTTCCCAGCCTCCCTCGCCACTGATCTCCTTAGTAGCAACGCCGTCACGCGTGGCCTTCCCATGCTGAGGAGGTGCCAGCTCCTGAACCATTTGATGTAAATTTCACATATCATGGGTATACTTATATAGCTTCAACTCTCTGCTATATCATTATGACAAAATGAGAATTTGACTCGGTTACAAAGTAATGGTGATGGTTTTGACATTACTTGCAATTGCGGGTCACAAGATTACAAAAACAATTCCCACCACACATTTTTGAACTTGTATAAATTGTACCCATGAAAGTTAGCTAGAGGAGATGACAATTCTAATAATTGATAGATGATCAGTTACTGTAGAAAATAGCAGGTGGAAAAAATTGAAAATCCAAACTGATGCCGCGCAAATATAACAAAAGATATTTGTACCTCTAGACCTTTGAGCTCTGTTATTCATATGCTACAGATGTTACATACTAACAAGGCTAAAATTACAAATTTATGTTCATAATTATGCCCACGTCTAGAAACATCAATAAAGCATAGCTAATCCTCACAAGTCATGGCTTCCTTGATTAGAAGAACCACATTACATGATCAGATCTCATGTTATCACTGTCGAGAATGTTTTATTTTCTAAAATCCAGCACAATTTTTGCCTCACCCAAATAAAAGGGCATTACTGGTGAATGATAACGATTGTCTTGCACAGTGGAGCATGGACATGCATCATGACAGGAGGCCAAACCATGGTTAGAGAACAACTTACAATCCTGCTCGCACCACCATGGGAAAGCACGATTGGCGTGGAGGTAGGTCGAAAGCATGGTGCCCGTCTTGGACAGCAGGGATCCATGGGATGGTGCAAACAGTGCTGCCACCGGGCGATTCAACGAGTCACGACAGGCGCCACTACTCGATCAGGGTCGAAAAAGAGGCGACAACACACGTGGCGAGCTGATAAGCCGCGGAAGGCGTCGCCGCGCGAGGTCAGGGTTGGAGGGGAGGCGACACCGCATGTGGCGAACTTAAGGGTCGCATTAGTCGCCGTCGCATGAGGTCACGGAAGAGGGGTGGTATTGCAGGTGTAGAGTAGGGTCCACCGGAAATGCATGTTATACGGATTAGAGAATCTAATAAACATTTTAGAGTGTACCATGCGAGAGTAGTGCTGGCCTCCGTTATGAATTTGTGCATGTGTTTCCAATTACCATCTATTTGTCTTAAGAAAATATATCTATGTGAAGCTTAGAAAGAACAATAATGTCAGAGAAAATGCTAGAATGGCTGCTTTGCATATCCATGATTCAAGGAGGTGGTGTGGTTTTTCTTGTGTTAGTGAATATACAAATGAGTACACATTTATCCACCATCAATACATAAATCTAGTTGACACCTCAAGAACCCATATATGGTAAAACCTACTACAATACTTCTTTCAAATGATCAAATGGGCTTAGGTGCTCGTATATTTCTCTAAAACAATATGGATATTCTTTTATCATTGAAAATTACCTTTGCTTTCTAGAAGGATACATGCTACCCAGACAACTCAATGTGTCCTGAACAACTCCATCTGTGTGCTCCCAAGACAGAATAGAAAAAGAAAAGACAGGTACATGAAGTCATTCTTGGAGTTGGATAGTGATATATACAAAATAACTAAACTAATAAAAGTAATAACATACCCTGAGTCCCTGACTGATGCAGATTGCTAAGCTAATTGTAAACCAAATCATATGAAATACACGAAGCACTTCCCTGTAGAAATTCACCAATATTCCAATAATGAAACAGAAATCACCAAATAGAAAATCCTGCAAGAATGGGTGCCATGTTCAAATAGAAATTAAACTCATGAGTAAATTAGGTAAGTTATGGCGTCAAGTATTCTGCCCAGCCCATAGAAACAACAAGTTGCAAGCCGCTTGGTTATGTTGTATTTAAAATCCGCATAGGAATCCTTCAAAACCTTTTCTCAGAATATGATATTCTGTACTTGGCTTCAGATTTATCTACATCAGCCACAGCCACCTTCCTATAATAACAAGTCGACCTTCCCATAACAAGCAATGAAATATATAAGCCACAAATATAAGCAAAGGAAGGTACATGAACCACAGTAAGAAGGACTTGCATAAGAGCTCACCAACTTCGGTTTTCAAACACGACGGGTGGGAGAAGACGTTGTCGCGAAGATCGTTGCCCGCGGGGTGAGGAGTTGAAAACGGAATCGGGAGAAGACAGACCATCAACGTTCTCTGGCTTCGACCGGGACATCCAACACCTCTGACCAACATTAGCCGCTGGCCGCGGCATCGATGGGTGGAGATGTGGAGTAGGACTTGCGGCTCTCTTCCGGCGGCGGCTGGGGTGCAGTAGCTAGCCGATCAATTCCGGGCGTCCTTTGAGATCCACAACGGGCAGAGTAAATCGGCACCTTGCATCTGCATCGAGGAGGGAATAGCGGAGGTGACCATGGCTTTTGATGAAGGAGGAGGGGAGATCCTGGCGCGATGCACACTCGTGTCAACGAGACGAAGAGGATTTGGGGAGGAGCCAAAAAATGATGGCGGTGAAAAACCCCTGCGCGGCGAGTGGAAGCGGGGGCTCTCATCACGAGCGCGGTGGCGCTGGTGCTCGTCTCATAGGAGGGGCGGTACTGCAGGTGTAGAGGAGGGGCCGCCGCGCCATACGCCTTTGCCGTCCCCTCGGTAGACTGGGTGTGTGCGGGTTGACGAGGCACCGTGAGAGAGACGGGACGAAGGGATACGTGGGCTTCACCCGGTGGCCGGCCCAATTAACCAGAATGCAGCGTTTTTCCACCGGAGTAGCTGCCCTTTAGGACTGTCGGCCCACTTAGCGATAAAACGTGGAACTGCAACACAATCCAATGACCAGAAAAGATCCTGGCATGAGATCTGACGGCCAAAACCGCTAATAGCGTGAGAGGGCTGGGAGTAGGCTCGGTTATACTGTCCAAAAAATACCAACATCCACTCTTACATCACCTTCAAACTCGACCTGCCCGCCAACAACTATCATAAATGGAGGATTTCTTCTGGTTCGTCCTCCCCACCATAGTTGCATTCGACCACATTAACGAGACTTTTGAACTTGACGTTGACGATCCCGAGTTGCGACACGCTGACATCGGGATCTTCTAGTGGATCTACACCATGATCGGCGATGGTCTTCTGGATCTTGTGGTGTCCTCCGACAATACCGTCTTGTCAACATGGACTTACCTCCACTGGTACTTCCTCAACAACAACGCCACCCATGCCATTCATCTTAACAGGAAGTACCGCATGCTCGTGCAGGGCACCATGCCGGTCCCTGAGTATGCGCGACAGCCCAAGTTCCTCGTTGACTCCCTCTCTGAAGTTGATGAGGTCACGACTGATCAAAATCTCTTCCTCCGGTTCTATGGTTAGCCGAGAACCACACTCGGCGTATATCTATTTGCCGAGTGCCCGTGGTTTGAAATCTCGGCGTACAGCCAAACACTCGGCGTACAGTGAAATTCCAGTACTGCATGACACCAACAAGATGATGGGCGCTCATGTATCACCTTGTTTAATCGAAACTTTCTCAGTCATCAACTCAGGCTGGTAGTCCGGGTTCGACCATAAAGCATTTTGATCCGACTGAGTACCGTACCCTTACTCACCAGTAAAAAGGGTTGTACACACTTCGCATAACCGTAAGAAGATCATACTGTGTACTTCCATAGTAAGTTCTTCCGAAAACTTAGTTGTCCAATTATCTTATAATCTACATCTACATACTTAACAAATATAACCCCGCGGGTGTTCTTACTGCATGCGGGGGATCAATTTAGGCATTCTTAAATAATATGTTTGAATTGAATGATTTTTTTTATAAAAGCATTTAAAGTCCAACTTTTAGTAGAACTGACTATTTCTTGGCACTTCTTGCTGACGAATTCCTCATACACAATTAGGTAAATACAATAATATATACTTTCAAAGCGAAAATAAATATTTAATAATACCCACATATACTTTTAAAATATAAAATTATCAATAAAAGTATAGCCGCGCAAATAAGCGGATAACAAAGCTAGTTTGCATGATAGCAAGTATCCTTAGAATTGTAATAAAATTTCATGTGGAAAACCTAAATATTCAATTATATTCATATTTGATAAAGTTATATTGACACTCCGCCCTAGTTGCACGAGCAAAAAAGAAAAAGGAAAAAAAATCAATCGTTGCATTAGTTCATGTGCAGAAAATCATAGTTAATTAAAATGCATAAATGAGTGTACATTGGCAGATATGGTTGAACTAACACTCATACTGATGACTGGGTTGCTTTAAAACAAGGCGAACTAGTGATGAACATGATGCATATAACTGAATTGTAGTACCCATCTGACTGGCGGTGCAATTGGCTTTGAAAATAGATACTATGCCCAGTCTTGTGATCTTATCATTGGTTTGATGTTGCTGACCAAGTACTTAAAATGGTTTAGTTCCAGCAATTTGTTTTTCATACGGCTTAGTCGTACAAGATTGTGTGCACTCCACATACACACTGTTCCATTATTATATCAATGAAAAAACATAGCATAATTACTACTCCCTCCGTAAGGAATTATATGAGTGTTTAGATCACTAAAGTAGTGATCTAAACGCTCTTATATTTCTTTACAGAGGGAGTACTTAATTAATCCATACGCGACAGCATTAGCCCTAGTTCTAGGAAGAATTAGGCAAGGCTCTAGCTCTTAATACTTTAAGGTGGTATATACCTTTAGGTCTTAGTAACATTGCTAATTAAGATGTTATCCTTTGCTGGACGCAATTTCTTACCAACGTCACATATTAGACAACATGCAACTAGTACAACTAGTACCGAGCTTATTCAAAGCAATAATTCCTTAGCATTAGAAAACTAGCTAGCAATATTTCGATGGTTGTCACGGAGATTGTCCACTAAGTATTGTTAAATTGCTTCTTAATTCCACATGTTGGTTTACGGATATGGTATTATTTTCTTCTTCTTCAGAACGAGAGGGGTGTGTAACCTTCCGATGCAAACCACCCACACCTCTCCCAGTTTCTCAGCACCATGGCGCCCTCAATACTGTTGCTGGTGCTCTCTCTTCTTACCCTCTCAATCCTTTTTCCTAACTCCAAGCCTCCATTGCCGTCCATAATACTAACATCCACTCCTACATCACCATCAAACTATACCCAGCCGCCAACAACTACATTAAATGGCGAAATTTCTTCAAGTTCGTCCTTGCCACCTGCGATGCACTGGACCACATAGACAATATGTTTTCCGGGATGTTGGAAGACTTTTAATATAAATGTGGTGCTTTCTCGCAAAAAAGAAACACAACTGGGTTTCTTTCAAACAAGGTGAACGGTGATGAGCAGGCATAAATATAGCTGGAATGGAGTAATGTGACTAGCGACACAGTTGACTATGAAAATCGATAGTAGGCCTAGTCTTGTGAGCTTATCATTGGTTAGAGATTCCTGATCAAGTACTTAAAATGTTTTACACCCGGCACTACCGGAATAACTCCCTATGCCGCCGGCCTAATGACGTCGGCATAGGCCGTATACCGTCGGCATAGCCCTATGCCGACGGCAGCCGTTGGCATAGGGTCGTCGGCGTCGATCACGACGGCGTAGTCTTGTCAGACCGTCGGCGTAGAAATGCCGTCGGCATAGGTCTATATGCCGACGGCATTCGTACGGCCGTTGGCATAGATTACCCGTCGGCACAGCTGTTCCGCCAGGCGTCGACTTAACCCCCAAATCTGCTTCCCGCCTCTGCTTCTTCTCCCAAATCCCCACTCTCTCTTCTCCCCCCTCGTCGCAGCCGGAGCCCGTCTCGCCCTCGACCTCGCCGCGCCCCTGCCTCAAGCGCCGGAGCCCTGCCCTCGCCCTCGACCTCGCCGGAGTCCTGCCCTCGCCCCCGACCCCGACGCTCGCCCCCGACCCCGGCACTCGCCCCCGACCCCCCGACCCCGGCGACCTCGCCCTCGCCCCCGACCCCGGCCCTGGCGCGCCACGCCTCCCTCCTCTGCTTCCTCCCCTCCCAACCTCGGCCGTCGTCGGGCCTGCCTCCTCGCCACTGCACCCTGTGTAAGCCCCCCACCGCTCCTCCTCTCTTTGCTAGCTAGGGTTCTTCTGTTAATTTACTTAGGTTTTAGTTAGGGCAGTAGGTTAATTAGGTTATCTATTTAGTTATGAACCCTAGTTATCAAACTAGTAGGTTAATTTGGGTGTAGTTAAAAGAAAAAACAGAATTGATTATATAGGTTTCTTGCATTTTTTAGTTTAAGCAATTGTTGCTATTTAAATTTTATAGTGCTAGTTAGTTAATTAGAATTAGTATGAAACGTAGGACAGATTAGTTAAAGCAACTGTTGCTATTTAAAAAAACAGGATTTGAAGTGGACAGATTAGTTAAAGCAACTGCTGCTATTTTTTAGTTTCAAATTTAGGTAGGCTGAATTTAGTTTCAAATATTGTGAAGAAAAATGACTTCTTGCATTTTTCTTCAAGTTCTATATTTTTCTTCCTTTTATATGCAAATTTGAAGTGGACATGTGATATGTGGACATGTGATTTGGACATGTCATATTTGGAATTTGGACATGTCATATTTGGACATGTGATGTTTTGGACATGTCATATTTGGAAAATGATAATTATGTGCAGGGTAAATGATCCGAGTGGCCTATGTTTCGTCGGAATGTTGATTCATTTCCGTTCTGGTGAATTTCAGGCGCTCGATATGTCCACTTTTTAGCAAAGGTCATGCCGAAATTATCTAAGAATAAGAAGATTAAGAATGGAGCCAATGGGTTGACGATACCTTCTAATGGGTAGTTTGGGTTAAAAAAAATAAAATAGAGGCAACATTTGCTTAGCCCTCTTAAGCAAGTGAAAACATTTTTCTCCCTAAAAAATGACAACATTTTACTCAAAAACTGTGCTGCTACTGGAGGTTCTCTGTCGACCACCATCACATATTCTCCTGGACGACATCTGCCTCTCAACCCACCTTGACCTTGTTGAAGGTCCATTGCTGTTGAAGGTTCCATTGCAACGGCGGACCAGATTGAGATTGAGATAGTGGGAGATCTTTGCTTGCGAAGGAGAGGAGAGGCGGGATGGTGCGCGCGTACCTGAGAGGGCGGCGGTGGCGTCGGCCATGGGAGCCGAAGAGGAGCCGGAGGCTGGGGAAGGTTCTAGAAGCTTCCGGAGGCGGCGGGGTTCAGAGCTTGTGATTGAGAAACCTATATGACGAGCTCGAGGATGATGATACCATGGAGGAGGAAGTGGACCAGGTTGTTCTGGAAGCTTTGAGGCCCATCTTTGCTGCTTCGGACCGTTTCTAGGGCCTGGTCCACCGATGTCCATTTTCCTTTGAAATATAATGCTAATTCCCACTACTAGGGAAAACCTTATACACAGAATCTTAGCAGCAGCGCATGATAGGATGGAGCGCTACTGCTAATTAGCAGTAGCGCGGTCTGAAGACAGGCGCTACTGCTACCAACTTAGCAGTAGCGCGGCTCGGTAGAACCGCGCTGCTACTAAAATTGACCGACTGTTCCCGCCACGCTAGGTTTAGCAGTAGCGCGTCCATGATAACCGCGCTATTGCTAATGTGATAGTAGTAGCGCGCTTTTTTTTCACGTCGCTACTGCTAATTTTGAAACTGGCCACATGGCGGGCCCCTCTTAGCAGTAGCGCGCGTGACAGAGGCGCGCTACTGCTATATTATTAGCAGCAGCGCATTTTTATCCCAACGCTACTGCTAAGCCGCAGCCATACCACCTTTTTCCTCCCCTCCCCTCCCCTCCCCTCCTCTCTTCCTCACTTTCCCCTAGCTCCCACCTCCTCTCTCCCCCACTTTGCTTCTGCCTCACTACTTCTCCCCCCCATTACTCTCCTCTTCTACCTATCTTTCTCTCTCTTTATTACTCCTAGCTAAATACACCAACCTCCATTAATGCATCTCCTTTCTCTTTTTCCTTCCCCCTCCACTAGTTGAACTTGTCTCCTCCCAAACTAGCTAGCTAGGTAGATCTAGCTAGCATTTAGTGAAGTGACCTATGTACCTCCCTAACTAGATCTATAGCCTTATCAAGAAGAGCTTTGTCCACTTTTGATCATTCCATAGGTGTGTGTGGCGACACCTATCGACATCATCATCACCGTGCTCGATCTCGAGATAGGTACGGTGATTAAAAATTTATGCTTTTGTAAGAATGGAAATATGTGTATGTGTGCGATATGACATAATCGGGCGATATGATGGAAATTGTGTGTGTGTGGCATGAGTTGCCGCCGAATTGTGCTTGTGAGTTGCCTATGTTTTGCCGAAATGTCGATTTATTTCCGTTTCGGCGAATTCCGGGCAAACTCTATATGTCCTATTTTTAGGGAAGATCATGCCGAATTTTATTATGACTTTGACGCATGCATGCATTTTTATAATCAATTTGTTTATTATTACCGTTCAGGCGTTCATGATGGTCAGTGGAACGGTGGTGGACAGGTGGTTGCGATCGGCGGTGCAGGACATGATAGAAAATAACCTGACAGAGGTTTTATGTCCGTGTCGAAGATGCAAAGGACGAGCTTGGCTCGACCCCTATGACGATGGTCGTGTGATGGCGCACCTGCTCATGACTGGTTTCATGGATGGCTATACTCGGTGGATAATTGAAGATGAGGATGATGATGTTGAGGACGTCGACGGGGCAGGCAATGACGACACGGGGCAAGACGAAGAGATGATCGATAATGGCGGCGGAGAAGGGGCCGGACATGGCGGCGGGGAAGAGGCCGGACATGGCGGTGGAGAAGGGGCCGGACATGGCGGCGGAGAAGGGGCCGGACATGGTGGCGGGGAAGAGGCCGGACATGGCGGCGGAGAAGGGGCCGGACATGGCGGCCGAGAAAACGTGGACTCCACGCCGCATAATTCGTCGGTACTAAGTTCAATCGTGCGGGACCCTCATGTTCAAGCACTGCTTCGTAAGGAGGCAAGTACTGAGAGAGCTGCTTCTAGAGAGGAGGCCAAGCTGCAGCAATTGGTGGTAGACTCGAACACTCCATTGTATCATGGTTGCAATCCCGAGGTGACCCGCTTGAGTTTCACGCTCGAACTCCTGAAGACGAAGGCTAAAAACAAATGGACCGACACTAGTCTCGATGAGCTTCTCAAGTACCTAAAGGATGTTCTTCCCGCGGGGAATCTATGTCCTACTAGTGTGGATGAGGCCAAGAAGATCGTGTGCCCTCTTGATCTGCCGCACGTTAGATACCATGTATGCATCAACGATTGCATAATTTATCGGAAGGAGCACGCGGAAAAAACAAGCTGTCCGGTGTGCAATGCTTCTCGATACAAGAAGGCCGGGAAGAAATGTCCCCAGAAAGTTGTATGGTACTTACCGATCACTCCCCGTCTCCAGCGGTATTTCGTAGATCCCAAGGAAGCAAAGCTCATGCGCTTGCACGCGGAGAGGAAGAAGCCCGACGATGGAGATGATCCAAAGCTGAGACACGTCGTGGATGGAAGCCAGTGGAGAGCGTTCAACGACGAATATCGGTATTTCGCATGTGATGCAAGGAACATCGTGCTCGGCGCGTGTACCGATGGCATGAATCCGTTTGGCAACCAGAACACCAACCATAGCACATGGCCCGTGTTTGTATGGATGTACAACCTCCCCCCCTGGTTGTGCATGAAGTCAAAGTACATACACATGAGCATGCTGATTCAAGGGCCGAAACAACCGGGAAATAATATTAATCTGTATCTGGGGCTACTTCAAGAGGAGTTAGACACGTTATGGAAAACACCGGCCAAGACATGGGACGCCAGCAAAGGCGAGTATTTCTATATGAGAGCCGCGTTGATCACGACGGTGCACGACTATCTCGGTTACGGATATGTCGCAGGACAGGTGTGCCATGGATATTGCTGATGCACGCGGTGCATGGATGATATGACGTCTCAGCAGCTAACGTCAAGGAAAGATGGCGGGTCTGGGAAAATCGTGTACATGGGGCATCGAAGATGGCTCGAGAAGGACGACCCGTGGAGAAACCGTGGAGATCTATTCAATGGTGAGGCTGAGCATCGAGGACCTCCACGTAAGCGGAGCGGCGCCGAAATCGATGAGCTGTTGAAAAACTAGGAACAGTGCCCCGCGCCGGGAAAGATGATGAAAAAGGCGCCGGAGCCGCTGCTGAAGGTATGGAAGACGAGGTCTGTTTTCTGGGACTTGGAGTACTGGCACAAACTCGACACGCCTCATTGCCTTGATCAAATGCATATCTGTAAGAATGTCCTTGAGAGCTTGCTTGCGACACTAATGAACATGCCAGATAAGACCAAGGATGGGCCGAAGGCAAGAAAAGACTTGCAAGATTTGGAGATCAGGGCAGATCTGCACATGCCGCCCCGTAAAAAGTCAGAGGAGACAGAGACAGAGCCAGAGGCGCGGGAGAAGAAGGGCAAAAAAGTAAAGGAAGAGGATTATTGGCCCCCTTCTTGCTTCACCTTAAGTCCGGCTGAGATCGATCAATTCTTCAAGTGCCTTACCGGAATCAAAGTTAGTTCCGGTTACTGTGGCAAGATAAGCAGATATCTAGACACGAAGAAGAAAAGGTTCAGCGGGATGAAGTCCCATGACTGTCATGTGATGATGACGCAGATACTACCTGTTGCCCTTAGAGGGATAATGGACAAGCACGTCCGTGACACGCTTATTGGTCTCTGCAACGTTTTCGACGTCATCTCTCGAAAGTCGATCAGTGTGAAGCAGCTCCGAAGGCTACAGGAAGAGATCGTTGTCATACTAAATGAGCTTGAGATGTACTTCCCGCCCGCGTTCTTTGACGTCATGGTGCACTACTAGGAAAAACCTTATAGGCAGGACAATATCAGTAGCGCTGGAATGTAACAGGCGCTGCTGCTAATTACCAGTAGCGCTGTATTTACGAAGCGCTACAAGTAAGGACTTAGCAGTAGCGCTGGAAACATAAAGAGCGCTACTGCTAAGCGGGACACGACGAGCCCACCGACACTATTGGTAGTAGCAGCGTTGTCCAGAATACAGCGCTACTACTAAGACTTTATCAGTAGTGCTTTATTTGGTGGAGCCGCTACTGATAATGGGGCCCACTTAATAGTAGCGTTTTTCTGGAAAGCGCTACTAATAAGTAACATAGCAGTAGCGCTTGCGGAAAAACATCGCTACTGCTATGCGTGGCTGGTGCCACCTTTTCACCCCCTCCCCCTCCCCCCCATTGCCCTCTCTCCCCCTCCTTTCCCCTCTCCCCTCACCATTGTTGCCCTTCTTCTCTCTTCCTCCTACCTCTTTTCTCTCCCCATTAATGCCCCCCTCCACCATAACTCTCCTCCATAAATGGCCTTCTCATCTCTAGCTAGCTCCATAAATGCCCCCCTATCTCATTTGTTTGGCTCTCCCTCCATTCCATTAGATATAGATCTAGCTAGCTCATCTCTCTCCCTCTCCATTAGTTACCTAGAGTCATCTCTCCTCCCCAACAACTTGATCTAGCTAGCTATTGACATGTCCCCAACAACTAGATCTAGCTAGATATAGGTGAGTAAAAATTAAGTTGTTCATTTCAAGAATGGGAATATGTGTGTGTGAATGGGAATATGTGTGTTTGGGATATGGAGAGATTTGTGCGAGTGACATGCCCCCGAGTTGCTTATGTTTTGCCGAAATGTCGAGTTATTTCCGTTTCGGTGAATTTCGAGCAAACTCGATATGTCCTATTTTTAGGCAAGGTCATGCCAAATTTTTATATGACTTTGATGCATGCATGCATTTTGTTTATAACCCTTTTGCTTGTTATACTGTGCATGCAGTCGGTCATGAAGGTGAGTGGATGGAAGGTGGAGCGATACATGCAATCCGCGGTGATGGACATGCATGCAAATAATCGGACTAGGATTAGATGTCCGTGTACAAGATGCAAAGAAGGAGTCCTTTTGGACCCTTATGATCGTGGCAGGTTGAAGGCGCACCTGCTGATGAATGGTTTCATGGATGGCTATACTCGGTGGATAAGTGAAGATGATGATGATGAGGACGTCCACATGGTAGGGAATAACGACATGGGGCTAGACGAAGAGATGACCGATCGACACGAAGACGATGGCGTCGGACATGGCGGCGGGGAAGAGTTAAATGACGGTGGCAGAGAAGATTCCGAACATGGCGGCGGAGAAGATTCCGGATATGGCGAAGAAGAGTCCGGACATGGCGGAGAAGCAGAGGCGGCGGTCACGCCGCAGTCTTCGACGCGACTAAGTGCATTCGTGCAGGACCCTCATGTTCGAGACCTCCTTCGCAAGAGTACGACTAGCGACAGGGCTGCTTCTAGAGAGGAGGCCAAGCTGGCGCAACTTGAAGTAGACTCGAAGACTCCATTGTATGACGGTTGCGATCCTGAGGTGACCCGCTTGAGTTTCACGCTCGAACTTCTAAAGACGAAGGCCAAAAACAAATGGACAGACAAAAGCCTCGATGAGCATTTGAAGTATCTACATAATAAAGTTCTTCCCGCGGGGAACCTGTGTCCTACTAGTGTCGATGAGGCCAGGAAAATCGTTTGCCCTTTTGATTTGCCGCACATTAGGTACCATGCATGCATCAACGATTGCATCATTTATCGGGGGGAGCACGCGGAAAAAAATAGCTGTCCAGTGTGCAATGCTTCTCGATACAAGAAGGCAGGAAAGAAAGCTCCTCAGAAAGTTGTATGGTACTTTCCGATCACTCCCCGTCTACAGCGGTATTTCGTAGATCCTAAGGAAGCAAAGCTCATGCGCGGGCACGCGGAGAGGAAGAAGCCCGACGATGGAGATGATCCGAAGCTGAGACACCTCGTAGATTGTAGCCAGTGGAGAGCATTCAACACCGTATATGGATTTGCTGCAGAAGATCCAAGGAACATCGTGCTTGGTGCGAGTACCGATGGCATGAATCCGTTTGGAAACCAAAACACCAACCACAACACATGGCCCGTATTTGTATGGATGTACAACCTCCCCCCATGGAAGTGCATGAAGACAAAGTACATACACATGAGCATGCTGATTCAAGGGCCGAAACAACCCTGAAATAATATTAACCTGTATATGGGGCTTCTGAAAGAGGAGTTAGACACGTTATGGAAAACACCGGCATGGACATGGGACGCCAGCAAAGGAGAGTATTTCTATATGAGAGCCGCGCTGATGACGACGGTGCATGACTATCTCGGTTACGGGTACACCTCAGGCCAGGTGTGCCACGGATACTGCGGATGCACGAGGTGCATGGATGATACAACGTCTCAGCAGCTTGAGTTTTCAGCCATAAGACCGACTTCTGCTGCATGCAGCAATCGCACATCAGTAAGGCTGATGGATTCTACCTCATGCATCACCTGCTCGAGTTCAGAAGGGATAATCAACGCCTTCGCATGTCAGCTAGTACCAACGATGCCGAGATTGTCAACTGGGCCACAAGCATAGGAAAGACACCAGATCATCGAATCCGAGCTGAGTTTTATCACATGCAGTGTGAACTTGCCCAAGTGATCATGAAGCAGGTCCTCGAACCAACAGGGATGTTCTACCATGGGCCAATCACGCAGGATGATGTCCGAGCACTGCTAATCGCTCAGCGTGTGGACCTAAAGCCTTTCAAGAAGCTCGGGTCCTTCCTCCCTGACTATGAAGATTGGACCGAGGACTGATTGTCGTTGACAATATATGTGTCACTAGCGTCCAGACGAAACTATGTGATGTAATTAAACCGTGGTCCTGAACTAGCGTAGATTGCTCTAGTTAATTAGTTTGGGTATGAGGAACTTCGTCATTTATGTTTACTATAGGTTGCTTGTATTTTGCTAATTATGCCTCTTTGTGTTCTTAAGTACATTATGTTGCATATTATCGTTCACGATGCTGGTACATAGATCAGAGATGGCGAAGGGCTGCTACGTCGTGTTCGTTGGGAAGGTTCCAGGAGTCTACAACCACTGGCCAGACGCTCAGGACCAGGTGGACAAGTTCCCGGGTGCTAGCCACAGAGGGTTCGACAGCAGAGCCGAAGCGGAAAGTAGTTACTTGAGGTGGACGCTCGGGCAAGAGCGGGGGCGGAACCGCCGGTGCCTCAAGTACTACATAGTCGCGGTCTTGATGATGCTGATCGCTCTTCTCTTCTACATCATGGTTTAGATAGAGATGATGAAACTTGTGTGTGTGCCATGACCATGCAGTTGCACTTATTCGAGACATGACATGACTTGTGTATCGCTATTTTCGAGATGTGATGATATTTGTGTTGAATGATGATGATGATGGTATGACGAGACTACTGTATGTGTATGATATGATGATAATAGTGTATGTTTATTGTGACCTGATGAAACTACTGTATAGAGCCTGTATAAATACATCACGAATACGTAGAGGGGATATGGATCTGTGAAAGCAGGAATTATAGCAGCAGCGCTGGATTATCAGCAGCGCTTGTCTTTATGCAGCGCTACAGATAATTAGCAGTAGCGTGGATCAGTGCAGCGCTACTGCTAACCAGACTTAGCAGTAGCGCTGTACCAACCAGCGCTACTGCTATAACTTAGCTGTAGCGCCTTAGCAGTAGCGCTGGACCCAGCGCTACTGCTATAGGTTTTTCAAGCGCTACTAGTAGGGTTTCTCCTAGTAGTGGTGCATCTGTGTGTCCATATTGTGGACGACATAATAGACCTGGGGCCGTCATTCCTGCACAACATGATGCCGTTCGAGAGGATGAATGGGATCATCAAAGGATTCGTTCGTAACATATCCCGTCCGGATGGAAGCATCGTCCAGGGCTATCTGACACAAGAGTGCATCTCTTTCTGCGAGAATTTTCTATATGGCGCAGACCGGCCGCCTGGTGTTGGTTTGCCCGTTAACAAGCACGATGGGAGGCTCGAAGGAGAAGGTCACTCCAACGGTCGCAGGGAACTGCATGTGGCCTACTCAGATCGACGCAACGACTTTAACAGAGCAAACTTGGTAGTGCTACAACACCTACACCAGGTAGATCCTTTCGCGACACTGCACAAAGAAACTATCGCAAAGAAGTATCGTGACCGGGGGGTATGCAGGACGGACGCCGAAGTTACTAGAGAGCACAACTCCACTTTCCTGCATTGGTTCAAAGAGCATATTATTGCTAATCCCCCGGAAGAGGGCTCTAAGGACGGATTGCTCATATACGCCTTAGCACATGGCCCCTCGCCCAACCTCCTCACCTATCAGGCATACGATATCAACGGATACACGTTCTACACGGAGGCCAAAGATATGGACAGTGATGATCAGAACTCAGGGGTGACGATGGAATGCATGACCGACAGCGACAACGGCGCAACTGAGAGATTTTACGGAAGGGTCGAGGAGATCTGGGAGCTTGACTACTCTGGACTGCACAACGTGACGATGTTCCGTGTTAGATGGGCTAAGAATGTCGAAAGAGAAAACCGGTATTTCACTACCATGACTATACCCGACGCCAAGAGCGGTACCGTGAATGCTATCGCAATAAACGAGCCATGGGTACACGCTAAGCACGTGACATAATGCTTCTTCATAACCGACCCGTAAAATCCCAGCCGTGTTGTCGTGAGGAGAGGCAAAAGGTACATCATTGGAATGGATGGAGTCGCCAACGAGGAAGACTACGACCAGTACAACAACCCAATGAGGGAAGATGACGATGACGATGAAGTATACGTCAAAAGAAGAATCAATACTACATTACCTAAGAAAGATCGTACTCCATGGAAAAGGAAAAGTCACAATGAGGGGCTCAATTATTCTTCAACGAACAAGAAGGGAAAGAAGCTCACTCAAAAACGAAAACGTCGACGCTGAGGAACCGTTATCGGTCAAATGATGTAATATATAAGTTCCTATTTTGTGTACACACTTAACCGTTATGCATGGGTCAAATGATGTAATCTATATGTTCCTATTTTGTATACATACTTAACCGTCAAATGATGCAATATATATCGCCTTAGTTATATACATTGTATCACCCTCCCTTCGTTCCTGCTCTTGGAAAAAAGGAAAAGAAAAAGTAGAAAAGAAAAGGAAGAGAAAATAAAGGAAAAGACAATAGAAGAAACAAACAGGAAAACTGCTATAGGTACTGGTTATAGCAGTAGCGCTTTTCCGAAAAAGAGCTATAGCTAGTCGAAATAGCAGTAGCGCCGTTTGGAGAAATGCGCTATAGCTACCTGTGATAGTAGTAGCACTTCTTGGATAAACGCGCTATAGATAACTTAGCTATAGCGCGTTTTTAGGAAACGCGCTACTGCTATGTTGACTTAACCCCCAAATCTGCTTCCCGCCTCTGCTTCTTCCCCCAAATCCCCACTCTCTCTTCTCCCCCCTCGTCGCCGCCGGAGCCCGTCTCGCCCTCGACCTCGCCGCGCCCCTGCCTCAAGCGACGGAGCCCTGCCCTCGCCCTCGACCTCGCCGGAGTCCTGCCCTCGCCCCCGACCCCGGCGCTCGCCCCCGACCCCCCGACCCCGGCGACCTCGCCCTCGCCCCCGACCCCGGCCCCGGCGCGCCACGCCTCCCTCCTCTGCTTCCTACCCTCCCAACCTCGGCCGTCGTCGGGCCTGCCTCCTCGCCCCTGCACCCTGTGTAAGCCCCCCACCGCTCCTCCTCTCTCTGCTAGCGAGGGTTCTTCTGTTAATTTACTTAGGTTTTAATTAGGGCAGTAGGTTGATTAGGTTATCTATTTAGTTATGAACCCTAGTTATCAAAGTAGTAGGTTAATTTGGGTGTAGTTAAAAGAAAAAACAGAATTGATTATATAGGTTTCTTGCATTTTTTAGTTTAAGCAATTGTTGCTATTTAAATTTTATAGTGCTAGTTAGTTAATTAGAATTAGTATGAAACCTAGGACAGATTAGTTAAAGCAATTGTTGCTATTTAAAAAAACAGAATTTGAAGTGGACAGATTAGTTAAAGCAACTGCTGCTATTTTTTAGTTTCAAATTTAGGTAGGCTGAATTTAGTTTCAAATATTGTGAAGAAAAATGACTTCTTGCATTTTTCTTCAAGTTCTATATTTTTCTTCCTTTTATATGCAAATTTGAAGTGGACATGTGATATGTGGACATGTGATTTGGACATGTCATATTTGGAATTTGGACATGTCATATTTGGACATGTGATGTTTTGGACATGTCATATTTGGAAAATGATAATTATGTGCAGGGTAAATGATCCGAGTGTCCTATGTTTCGCCGGAATGTTGATTCATTTCCGTTCCGGTGAATTTCAGGCGCTCGATATGTCCACTTTTTAGCAAAGGTCATGCCGAAATTTTCCGTGAATTTTGGCATGACTTGTGCTAGAAAGTAGGCATATCGAGTGTCGGGATTTGCTGGGAAACGGCATTCCGGCAAACATAGATCTTTTTTTTATGTCATTTCTAATTTTTTTTTTAGTTTTAGAATTAAACGAGGAGACTTAATCATAGGAAACATGTCGAACAACGAAGAAACCGGCGGGGAAGGTACCGGCGGGGAAGATACTGGCGCCGATGCCGCTACCGAAAAGAAGAAGCAGAAGAAGCAGAGGATACGGAAACCTAACAAACTCGGCATCGGACGACTGGTGATCACAAAGATGGCCCCTGGCAAGTTTGAGCCATTAGAGCCGGAAGAACCTCGCAAGTGCTATGGGAACCAAGTAGGATGCATCCTACGGGAATGCGCGAGCATCAACGACGATGGCATAAGGGGTAAAGAACATTTGATGCAGTTGCTCCTGACGAAGCTGCACAAGAGATTCAAGTTCCCCGACCGGGATGACGCCATAGAACACCCGTGGGATGATAACAAGATGAAAAAGATTAACAATCATGCCCCGGGCATGTTCAGCAAAGATTTGGCCTCCTGGAAAGGGAGGGTGAAACGAGCTATTGAGGCTGAGGAACCCCTGTCCAAGATTCTGGAGCAAAATCCGACACTTACGGAAGAGGAGTTCAAAAAGTTCAAGGACACTTGCGCTACCGAGGCAGCCAAGGATAAGGCTGCGAAATTCAAGAGCCTTCAGCAAAGGAACACGGGGAAGCATCGCCTCGGAAGCCATGGCTACCTTGGCAAAAGGCCCATATGGGATAAGGAGGACGCGGAACGTGAAGCCGCGGGTCTCCTAGACCCCTTCGCGAAGTTCACCAACCCCTTGGAGCGTGACTTCATTAGGGCTCGCTACAAGTGGGACAAGGAAAAGAAGGTTGTTTACATGGACCAGATCACGAGGAAATTGATTAGAATACTGGTAATTATTCTTTTACCACCTTACATTTAGCTTCTGATCAAGTTGACTACACATTCGTAAACGGTTCACGTTCCTTCTGCAGGAGAAGCAACACCAGCTTGCAGCCGAAAGCCCTACTTTGCCGATGAGGCCCAAGTGGGACACCCCTCTCAACCGGGCCTTGAACGAACTTAAGGGACTCCCTTTGGGCCAGCGGCCACAATATGGACGTGTGCACTGCGCCGGAGACGGCACCATGTGGAAGGTGTTTAGTCAGACGGACATCGACGAGAAGGTGAAGCTTGCGTTCGAGAAAAAAGCAGCTGAGGACGCGTAAAAAGCAGCCGAGGAGAAAAATGAGTTGCTACAGCAGGCAGTCGATGCAGCTGTACATGCCTGCAGAAATGATTTCGCTACTAACTTGATCCCGACTATCATCAACTGGACGAAGGAAAATCCAGACAAGACGGTACATGATTTCCCCATGCCCAGTTTCGTCGGGAGCAACTCGGTGAACAACACCACCGCACCATCACCTGCTCATGCAACCGGGGCTGCTCCCGCACCCGCACCCGCACCCGCTCATAGCAGCCCGTCCTCAGTCTCTGGCGCGCTAGGCGGGACTTCGTCTTTGGCTGAGCTCGACGTCCTCACGGTAATTACATGTCGCACCAACATATATCTAGAATATTCCATTTTCGTTGCCTTTCGGATATTTTACGCCGCAGACATGTGTTTGCAGGCCGACGAAACCCCGTGCACCGTACTCTACTTGATCAAAGGCCAGAAGGTGGACGTGGGAAAGGGGGTGATAACGAAGCCCTTGGAACTCACGTTCCACGGCCAGCCGATGCCCGGTGGGCACTTCAGGGTTACCTTGTCGAGTGTGAAATCGGGGCACGAGGATTTGCCTCCTCCAGTACGGCTAGGGGGAGAGGACGACGAGACCCCGTCGCGGATTGGAAGCTGCAAGGGTTGGGTGCTGCTATGGCCGAAGAATCTTCTTCGTCTGGAGCCGGCCGAGAGCACACCAATAACCACACATCAACAAGTAGGTATGGACACCACCACCCCGCCTACGCAATTGCCAGCGCCTGTAGTGCCGGGTGAGAGCGGCGGACGACGTGATGAAGGGGGTCCAATAGTGGCTGATGTAATCGCTCCCATAGAACAAAGAGTGGATGATGAGATGGAGGAGGACCCTCTTTGGTTCCTCAATACAGGCGCCTGTGACGGTGACTTAGATATGATGAGTCAGCCATATGACGACTCGGGCTATCAGCATGCTAATGAGGATATGGATGATCTGCTCGGGCAGGAACGTCCTAGCAGGGATTGCAAGAAGTCTCTCTTCATGCAATCCTCACAGGACACGCCTAAAGATGCAGGGGGTCGTACAGTAGTGCTTAGCCCGACAACACTGGGGCAGGGGTTAAGGAAGGGTCTGGAAGGTCAGCCCAAGAAAAAGGAGAGGAAGAGATCGGGGAAGATAGGCTCAGCTTCCTACAAACAAGCCAGAGCACATAGCAGCCAGACGGTGGCCATGTTCCATGTCACGGGCGAGCCGATGCTACCGCCGAAACCGATGGAGGCAATATACGGGGATCTCAGGAGACTGCACGACCATGTGCTGTCGACTGAGAAAAGCCTACTAGCCTCGAAGGAGAAACGGATTATAAACTTAAAGATGACTTCTTTTGCATCCAGAGGGACATTGCGACGATCATCATGAAAGAAGTCGTCGAAGTGAAGGGGATGTTCCACCACGGCCCTATATCGCGAGCTGACGTCCGAACTTACATAGGCATGCAACGTCAGGACCTCACGCCGTTCAAGAAGCTAGGGTCCATCCTCGATGATCTGGAAGGATGGAAGTTCTAATGATTTACGATGCCGATGATGATGATATGTGTCGGTTGAACTTGTATATACTTTCTGTAGCGATGAAACTTTGTGATGTCCACGGTCCCTACCGAACTTGCGTAACGCTACTTTGTTAGTTTGGGTACGATGACCTGCGTACCTCTAGTTAATTAGTTTACGTACGATGAAACTGCGTTGATTATTTATGTTTACTATATGTTGCATCTAGTTTCTAACCCTTTCTTTTTTGTGTTGCTCAAGTATATTTTGTTGCATATGATTGTACATTCTCTTGATGAAGATGCATCTCTAACAGGTACCTAGATTCTTGATGGCGAAGCACCGGTGCTATGTCGTGTACAAAGAAAAGGTTCCGGGAGTATACAACGAGTGGTCCGAGTGTCAGGCGCAAGTGGAGGGGGTCTCGGGGGACAGCCATAAAGGCTTCAACCGTCGGCATAGCTCCGGGCCCACGGTGCCGCGGATCGCTGACGTGGCGGCAGATAGGTATGCCGACGGCCGACGTTAGGGCCGTCGGCATAGGTATGACGGCGTCAACCGGCTGTTAAAACCGGGCGGCCGGGCCCACACATATGCCGATGGTCGGGCTACGCCGACGGCCACTGTCGGCATAGTCAGAGATATGCCGACGGCCTCCCTATGCCGACGGCCACCGTCGGCATAGACGGAGGTATGCCGACGGCCGGGTAACACCGCAACACTCTTCTCTGCCACAGCTGAAGGTCCACTGGTCCTTTAGACGTTGTTTTAATTTGAACACCTACCTGCAACTAACAATGTTAAGCTTTTCCTTCTATTTTGCCACATTAAGGATCACCCGGAATTTGTGAAAGTGCAAGAAGTGATTCATTTTGCTTTGATGCTACTTGCAGATTGAGAAAAAAATTGCCCTTCTACTATAATGTTGCTTGTTGCTTTCTCTTTTTAAGTGAAAAGGCACCGGCCGAGCCCGAGAAAAGCTTGAACCTAGCCCGACTTTGAATTAACAAAGTAATCAACCTGGCAGGATTACAGGGGCATTCGCCAAACATATCAGGCGACACTGTGGAATATGTGTACCTAGAGCTTATAATGTACAAATGACCAGCCTTGATAGAGCTCCATAGTAGCCATGTAAAATGGGCAATGCCCGCCTCATAGATGCACGTTGTCACATAAAAACCAACTCCTTGGCTATTGCAACCGCTTTCTCCTCTCCAAATAGCTTCTCGACGATTGCCAGGGCAAACTCTGGCAGTCCCTGGTGCTCTGCTTGTGATAAGGTTACCATCGACGACGACCCTGTATTCGCACGCGCTCTGGTCTGTAAGTAGGTGCGCCATGGGTGGAAATGATGTCGCTTTCTTACCCTACAACGATGACAGAAGTTGCCCCATCACCATATTAGTGTATCAATATCAATACATAACATCTTTTGTCAAAAAGGGAAAGGTGAAAAAACACAAGCCAGAAGCATCAAACTCACATACAAAGGGCTAAATACCTTCAGTAAACCGTGGGGCTCAAGGACGTAAGCAGGGGAAGCACATATTGCACCATAGGGTTTACCAGATTCTGCCTGTTTCTTCAGCAAGCCCACAAGTTTATCAGTTCCGGTGAACTTGAGAGCACCGGCCGGGAAGACCACCCTGTGGTACATATATATATATATACACATACATCAAACAAACAACAATGTCACTCAAGTTGTCGCACTACCAGAATTACGTCCAAATCCCGTCGGGATAGACCTATGCCGACGGCCGCCGTCGGCATAGCCCCGTCGGCATCATATGCGTCGGCGTACCTGGGCCTGCCGTCGGCATAGAAAAGCCGTCGGCATAGGTACCTATGCCGACGGTGTCCGTACGGCTGTCGGCATAGTTTCCCCGTCGGCAAAGTTTTCCATTTGACGGCGGCAGACGGAGCCGTCGTCAAACTGCGGCCAACCAGCGAGTGCCACGTGGCATTACTATGCCGACGGTTAAGCCGTCGGCATAGCTTAATTTAGTTATTAAATTTTTTTATTTTTAAAAAAATGTTAAAAAACAAAAAAAATTGGACGCAGCTAGCCGTCGGCATAGCTCAATTTAATAAATTAATTTTTTTTCAATTTTTTTTTCAAATTTTCACAATTTTGAATTTTTTGACAATTTAATCTATAATCACCCCTCCTCACTGCTTCAGAATTTAATCTCTAGTCTCTAATGAGCACTCATTCCAAATCGTCTAACTTCCCGGCCGGTCACCCATCCTCTCACTAGTCCAGCCCCAGCACGCTTAACTTTCAGGTTCTATCTCCCCTAGTTTCCAAGACTGCACTTGTTGTTTTCCTAACAATCTTAAGCTATCAATCCTGTTAACCCTTAGGTCTTGATGTCACATGATTTAATTTTTTGAATTCTAAACAATTATTAAAATAAACAAAATAAGTACTAATAATATTGAATTTCAATGAAAATAAAATAAGTAATAATATTATTTTATTATTTTTTTTGCCATTTATTCATTTAAGATGACATAATTAATATCTTTAAATCTGTAAATCGAAATTCGACAAATAATATATCCATTATTATCAGAAAAATGTGAGGAATCCAAATATGACATCATTTATTTTGTTAAAATTATTTTTTAAAATCTTTAAAATTATTTTTTTGATTTGAAATAACTTTTTTTCGTTTTGGAATTTTGAGAATCTGAGAAAACTTCACCGGGTTAACCCCGGTGAAATCGAGTCCCAATTTTTCTCTAGTTTTTTTTGATATATTAAACTTTTTTTTTCGACATCGTATGCAAAAGTTATGGCCGTTTTACATTTTTTTCGTTTTTTTGCAAAAAAGGTCAAAATTCATATTTCAAAATTTCTATACCAACTAGACACTAAAACCTAACTACATCTCAAAGGATTTTATTTTTTGAAGATTTTATCATTTTTGTTTATTTTCTACAAATCTAAAAAAGGCGGTCCACGGGGGGGGGGGGGGGGGGGGTAGAGTTTGAAAATTTCAGAACCCCTTTAGTCCGGGTTGGTGTCCATCCAATCATACCGTCGACTACACATCTGCTAGCACCGTCCCAGCCAGAGTCACAACTAAGGTTAACCAAGCCAGAGTCAACCCTTTCTAACTTCATTTGCTATTTTTTATGCATTTAATGATTTTTTTGAGCTAAATGACCCTGAAATTGAAAAGCACTACAAATGAATTCTGAAAAGGTTGAAACTTGGCATGGTATCATCATTTCACCCACATAGCTTGTGCTAAAAAGTTGAGAGGGTTACGGCAAAAACTTGATGCACTTCGTGTACAAACTGGACCATCTCATTCGAAGTATCAAGGTTTCGGACGAAAACCCATCTGTTACAAAGGCATTTCATTTTTTTTAACTTATTTCAACTCCACACTTTTTGTGCATTCAATATGCACCATTCAAAGCCACATCCTCAAATTTCAACCATTTCTAACTTCATTTGCTATTTTTCATGCATTTAATGATTTTTTTGAGCTAAATGACCCTGAAATTGAAAAGCACTACAAATGAACTCTGAAAAGGTTGAAACTTGGCATGGTCTCATCATTTCACCCACATAGCTTGTGCTAAAAAGTTGAGAGGGTTACGGCAAAAACTGGATGCACTTCGTGTACAAACTGGACCATCTCATTCAAAGTATCAAGGTTTCACACGAAAACTCGTCTGTTACAAATGCATTTTATTTTTTTAATTAAAATCCTAATTTAAATTATTCTAAAAATAACCAAATAAATCTTAATGTGACAACAATCTAACACGTGACTAGGAGCAAAAAGAATTAAATTAAAAACTATTTGTAAACTCAAGTTATTCACAATCTAGGGTTTGAAGCAAATTTGAACAAATTCAAATTTAAACCATTCAAATTTGAAAACTAATGGCACAAACAGAAACTAGACAAAATTTTGAATCTAATGCAAAAAAGAATCACTCAAAAACATCAAATATCTTAAAAGATATAAGCAAGTTAAAACAGAAACTAAAAACAGGAAACAAATGTAAAATTGACCGGGCTATGCCGACGGCATAGCTCTATTTAATTAATTTTTTAAACAAAAAATTATAAAAAAACGATTTTTTTTTTTAAAAATGAACGTAGATATGCCGACGGCATCGGCATAGCTCCCTGCCACGTCAGCGATCCGCGGCACCGTGGGGCCGGAGATATGCCGACGGCATAACCGTCGGCATAGCTCCGGGCCCACGGTGCCGCGGATCGCTGACGTGGCGGCAGATAGGTATGCCGACGGCCGACGTTAGGGCCGTCGGCATACGTATGACGGCGTCAACCGGCTGTTAAAACCGGGCGGCCGGGCCCACACATATGCCGATGGTCGGGCTACGCCGACGGCCACTGTCGGCATAGTCTGAGATATGCCGACGGCCTCCCTATGCCGACGGCCACCGTCGGCATAGACGGAGGTATGCCGACGGCCGGGTACGCCGATGGCTGGCTCTAGGCCGTCGGCATACCGCCGTCTATGCCGACGGTGGCCGTCGGCATAGATAAGGCCGTCGGCGTCGGCGTCAATTCTGGTAGTGCCGCAAGAGCACCATTTATGATCAGAGGCCACCGGTTTACCTTTATTTTCTAAAAAATGAAAGAATTTCCTTTTTTCGAAAAGGAGGAATACCCTCGGCCTCTGCAAAAAATGAATAAAAATGTTCCACTCAATTCCAACTTACCGGCACGGCATGACGATCAGGTCGAACTCCATTTCAGCAGCCTGTTCAAGCATCACATCGGCGATCAGATTGAGCTTGTAATGGCGGGTCACAATATGTGGCGTATCCTCGACTGACACGACGGTGACGTGTGCGCCTGCCCTGCGTAGGACGTCGATCAGGTTGAGAGCCTCCATCTCCTCCGAGCCGTCAGCCACCGGCACAAGAACCCGAGGGGTGCCGGCGCATTTCCACTGGATGTGATTATACTCTTGGATGGTATACTTGACTCCTTGCTGGGGGCGCACATACTAGTAATTGAATATGTAAGAAAATTGCACAAGTTGATAATAAGGGATTGATAAATCTCAGTGACCGAGACTTAACGAAAATCTGTGTAAATTTCCCTTTTAATTTCTTCTTTCGTTTCTCTATATATTGTGTTAATTACTTGATTGAGACTTGATTAAGTCGATTGAGATATTAGCCACACCCTTCATAATAATACTCCTTCCGTTCCATTAATATTGAGATATTGTGCCTATAGATTTTTTATGAAGTCAAACTTTACAAACTTTGACCAAATTTATAGATAAAACTATTTATATATACAATGTCAAATACATAAAATATGAAAATACATCTTACGATGAATCTAATAATATGTATTTGGCATTTAAATGTAAATGTTTTTCTTCACAAACTTGGTCAAAGTTTGTAAGGTTTGACTTTTTCAAAAATCTATAAACACTACATTATGGAATGAAGGGAGTACTAGCTAGCTAGAACGTACTTCCTCCGTATCATGATATATGAGCGTTTTTCGTAGTATTACGTAGGAAGATTGAACTGAAGAAGTAGTAGTAGTGTACCAAAGGTCCGGCGACCTCCTCCGCCTTGCGTTCGCTGTAGAGCTGCTCCACCAAGGCGAGCGCGAACTCGATGGCCGTCCCGACGCCCTGGCTGGTCACCACGTTCCTGTCCCTCACCACCCTGTCATCCACGGCGATCACCCCGTCGTCGTCGCCCAGCCGCCCCAGCAGAGCCGGATGGCAGGTCGCCGTGAAGCCTTCGAGCACGCCCCAGCGCGCCAGCGCCACCACCGGCGACGCGCCGATGGCGCCGCACAGGCGCCCCTTCTCCGCGTGCTTCCTCACCATCTTCTCCAGATGCTTGCAGTCCCTGAGGTTTGCTGATCCTGCCATTCCTCCCTACGACCAGCAACACGAAGATGGTGATGAAATGACGACGACGACGATGACGACGACGATGATGACACCGACACTCTAGTTTGACCGGGCATGGAGAAAGCACACGTACCGGCAGGACGATGAGGTCGAACTCCTCTGCTTCCAGGTCGGCGACGCTGGCGTCCGCGGCGAAGCTGGCCCCATGGGCGGCGTCCACGGCGAGGCCCTCGGACGCGGTCGCGACGGTGACCCTTGCGCCGGCGCGGTCGAGGATGTCGGCCGCGGCGGCCGCCTCGAGCGGCTCCGTGCCGGCGGCCACCGCCACGAGCACCCGCTTGGCGGCCGACTCGGCCCGTCCGACGATCCTCCGGCGGCACCAGGCCGTGGCTCGCCTCGCCAGGGACGAAGACGCAGCGCCGCAGCAGCAACAGCCCCCTTGCGGCCCATCGTCTTCCAGGTGGGGGGCGACGAGCTTGGCCACGTGGTCCTCCGGCGCGGGGGCGACGGCGGCCATCGGCGCTCTGTTTCCTGGCCGGCAGATCTGGATGGTGCGGTCTTGCTGCCGCGCGCTTGCTTCCCACGAGGATGATTAAACAACTTGGATGTCACATGACGCTCAACTTAAACAATGACACGTGGTGGGGCTGCAGGCTGCTGCCCAGACCAAGGGTGTCAATTTTCGTGTTTCGACCCTTTTCGAGAAGTTAGTCCAGATCTGACCCCGCTTCGAAAAAATTTCGGGATCTGACCCTTTTCCTATCGTCGAGGTCGATGGCGGTAGGGTAAGCTATTCTACCGTCAAGGGGTAGGGGTGCATGTCCTACCACAAAAAATGACTAAGTATCAAATACAGTGCTTGCACGCACCTATCGCCGGGCACCTTGGCGATAGGGTTGCACATGCTACCGCCAGCATGTTTGGCGGTAGAGCTGCACTGCGCTGACGTGGATAAGTTACCTACCGCCTAGGACCTCGGCGGTAGGAAAAGGGTGAGATCCCGAAATTTTTACGAAGCAAGGTCAGATCTGGACTAACTTCTCGAAAAGGGTCAAAGCCCAAGGACACCTTCATCATGGTTCCGCATGCGCATGCCACATAATTTATCGGAAGACCGAGACTTCGCTATGCCTCAGACGATGCTATATTCCTTTGATCTTGCACGAAGATTCATCAAAAAGGTTTTTTTCTTCAGTTTTTTCTTATTTCTTCTTATATACTATATCACTTGACTGAGACTTGGTTAGGTCTCAGTCAACTGAGACCTAGCCACCCCCTTACGGAAAATGGTAAAAAACTGATGTCAGTTTATTAGATTCTCAGCCCAAACGGTCTAGCTACTGTTAGATGAAATGCACCGATCTTAAAGCTGGTCTGAGAGCCACGTCATCCCGTGGAACTGTTCGCTCCGCATAGAGGGCCACGCGAACGAGCGATAGGTCTTCCTTAGCTGCTCGACTTATCCATTTCCCCTCTACCTCACTTTTCTCTCCCACTCTCTCTTTCCCCACCCTCCCGACCAGATCGATCGACGCCCGTGCCACACACAGTAGATTCACCGCCGTCCGGCGGTTGCGACTGCTAGGATGTGGCTCCTGAGAGCAGGGAGGATGATGGCGGCGGAGGTGGTCGTGATGCGGGGAGCTTTAGAGTGTCTGACGCCATCGCTGGCTGGCGCTGCATGGTCACGGCCAAGCGCCACCGTGCACCATCTCTGGAGCCCCTGCCCGTCCCCAGCTCACCTCCGCAGCATGTGGACGGAGAGATTAGGTCCGATGCTCCCTGTCGCCATGGACGGGCGCGAGGTGGTCGCGGCGCTGAAGGCTGCTCGAAAAAGGCGTAGAAGTGGTAGGCGCAAAATGGGCATCTGTGGCGGGCTATGAGCCCAGGCAAGCCGGCCACTGGTTATTGGTTAGCAGTGGCGGGCAGAACAACTTGCCCGCCACTGCTTTATCTTGCTGCCCGACACTGCTCACTGATTCACCAGTGGAAGGTCCTTACTTCTGCCCGCCGGTGCTAGCCATTTCAGAATAAAAAAAAATTCACGTACTGTACTGTATGCTGTACACAGTACAATTCAATTGTGACGTACACAATACATTTCTAGTTATACATACTGTTCACACGTACATAAACAACATATACAAATTATAATTTGTTCGTACATCGTCATTGATTTACACATTTACATAGGCTCACTAGTAGAAAACAGGGCATTGGTTCGGGGCAGGCCATCCCATTAGTCCCGGTTCAGTAACGAACCGGGACTAATGGGTGCAACAGTCCCGGTTCGTGAGGCCAGACGGCCGGGCGGGCCACGTGGGGCATTGGTCCCGGTTCGTCTGGAACCTTTGGTCCCGGTTCCAGACACGAACCGGGACCAATGTGCCTCGCTCCTGGCCCACAACCATTGGTCCCGGTTCGTGGAAGGAACCGGGACCAAATGTGTAACCGTTCGCCTGGTGCGCGCCCCTTTAGTCCCGGTTGGTGGTTCAAACCGGGACTAAAGGTTCGAACGTCTCGCATCCCACGACGTTTCGCGCTCCGAGAAATAGGAGGATAAAGCAACTGTTCCTCGGCGAGGGCTACAGTAACTTCGCCCATTTCTCTTCTTCTCCTCTCTTCTTCCCCATATCTTCTACCATGAATCCAATCACTCGCTACGGGGAGGTGCTCGCACATGGCAGTACCAATCTCAATGTCGTCTACACGAACGACAGCGCCATGGTGCCGCATTTTCTTTCCCTTTTGCAGAAATAGCTTCAAGTGGCGGATGAGAAAGACAAGTTCATAGGGCTTGATCTCGAGTACACGGCCAAGCAAGAAGATGTTGCCGTCATCCAGCTATGTTTCAAGAAACATGTCATGATCTTCCAATGGGCAAGGTGAGTTTTGAGGGTTTTCTTTGATCAATTAATAATTTATAGATTATTATGAAAATTGCATAGGATAGAAATATGTTCCATTTTGAATCCTATGGGAAAGATCAATATTTCTTTTAAGTTTGTAGTGAAACAATTTTCCTTGTTGCAAAACGTGGGAGAACATATATGTCATATAGTTAATTTAGGGTTTCTTCATCAATTCATAGGATATGAAAATTGCATATATATAGGATATAGCAATATATATGTTCTATTTTGAATCCTATGGCAAAGATCAATTTCTCTTAAGTTGTAGTGAAATAATTTTCAATTTTTTTATGATATTACTGTTCACCGGGCTCAAATGAGCCCGGGGAGCAAAAACTCTGCGTCTTCCTCTTTTGTTGCAACGAAATAATTTTCCTTTATATAGTTGCATATTATAATTCTGCCGAAATATACTTGTTGCAGCAGTATTTAACATTTGTTCCATTTTAATTTGTTGATGTTGCAGTAGTGACAAGCACTGCCCAGCACTCATGGACTTCCTACGCAGCGGCATACATTTTGCTAGCGTTGATGTAAGTAATGACAAGCTGAAGATGAGGCGCAGCTTCGGTATTGAGATACCAGCTGGCTGCCTTATTGATATCCAAGACATATTCAGGCTTCAGTATGAGAGGACTTCGATGGCTTCTATGGCAGTCGCCTTGATCGACGACTATTACGGAGATATGAAGACCAAATTCCCCCGGGCGCAGCACAAAGAGTGGGAGAGGACCCCACTTCAGCCTATCAACATTGAGTATGCAGCAAAAGATGCATACGTTGCATATGAGTTGTACCGCTAGATTCGAACCGTGAACTATGGGCAGCGTCACCTCGCCCCACCACCACCATGGGAATATTCTTCTGATTCAGACTAGCTAGTAGTGTTCGCTTGGACGAGTACTTTCTGTAATGGATATCTGAACTATTATATATTACATATCTCTCTAGCTACTATATATTTGTAGTGCTTTTCAATTCAGTTTTTTCTTAAATTCCGATTGTGGCTGAGAACAAAATGCAACAAAAAAGTGGGTTGTCATTGTTGGCAAGCACGCACACCATGCCAACTTTCAACCTTTTCAGAGTTCATTTGTAGTGCTTTTCAATTTCAGGGTCATTTAGCTCAAAAAAATCATTAAATGCATGAAAAATACCAAATGAAGTCAGAAAGGGTTGAAAATTGATGATGTGGCTTCGAATGGTGCATTTTGAACACACGAAAAGCCTGGAGTTCAAATAAGTTCAAGAAAATGAAATGCCTTTTGTAACCGATGAGTTTCCGTCCGAAACCCGGATACTTCGAAAGAGACTGTCCGTTTTGTACACGAAGTGCATCCAGTTTTTGCCGTAACCCACTCAACTTTTTATAACATGCTATGTGGGTGAAAGGTTGATACCATGCCAACTTTCAACCTTTTCAGAGTTCATTTGAAGTGCTTTTCAATTTCAGTGTTATTTAGCTCAAAAAAATCAGTAAGTGCATGAAAAATACCAAAATGAAGTCAGAAAGGGTTGAAAATTGATGATGTGGCTTTGAATGGTGCATTTTGAACACACAAAAAGTATGGAGTTCAAATAAGTTCAAAAAAATGAAATCCCTTTGTAACAGATGAGTTTTCGTCCGAAACCCTGATACTTCGAAAGAGATTGTCCATTTTGTACACGAAGTGCATCCAGTTTTTGCCGTAACCCTCTCAACTTTTTAGCACATGCTATGTGGGTGAAATGATGATACCATGCCAACTTTCAACCTTTTCAGAGTTCATTTGTAGTGCTTTTCAATTTCAGGGTCATTTAGCTCAAAAAAATCATTAAATGCATGAAAAATACCAAATGAAGTCAGAAAGGGTTAAAAATTCATGATGTGGCTTTGAATGGTGCATTTTGAACACACTAAAAGCCTGGAGTTCAAATAAGTTCAAGAAAATGAAATGCCTTTTGTAACCGATGAGTTTCCGTCCGAAACCCCGATACTTCGAAAGGGACTGTCCGTTTTGTACACGAAGTGCATCCAGTTTTTGCTGTAACCCACTCAACTTTTTAGCACATGCTATGTGGGTGAAAGGTTGATACCATGCCAACTTTCAACCTTTTCAGAGTTCATTTGTAGTGCTTTTCAATTTCAGGGTCATTTAGCTCACAAAAATCATTAAATGCATGAAAAATACCAAATGAAGTCAGAAAGGGTTAAAAATTCATGATGTGGCTTTGAATGGTGCATTTTGAACACACGAAAATCCTGGAGTTCAAATAAGTTCAAGAAAATGAAATGCCTTTTGTAACCGATGAGTTTCTGTCCGAAACCCCGATACTTCGAAAGAGACTGTCCGTTTTGTACACGAAGTGCATCCAGTTTTTGCCGTAACCCACTCAACTTTTTATAACATGCTATGTGGGTGAAAGGTTGATACCATGCCAACTTTCAACCTTTTCAGAGTTCATTTGAAGTGCTTTTCAATTTCAGTGTTATTTAGCTCAAAAAAATTAGTAAGTGCATGAAAAATACCAAAATGAAGTCAGAAAGGGTTGAAAATTGATGATGTGGCTTCGAATGGTGCATTTTGAACACACAAAAAGTATGGAGTTCAAATAAGTTCAAGAAAATGAAATCCCTTTGTAACAGATGAGTTTTCGTCCGAAACCGTGATACTTCGAAAGAGATTGTCCATTTTGTATACGAAGTGCATCCAGTTTTTGCCGTAACCCTCTCAACTTTTTAGCACATGCTATGTGGGTGAAATGATGATACAATGCCAACTTTCAACCTTTTCAGAGTTCATTTGTAGTGCTTTTCAATTTCAGGGTCATTTAGCTCACAAAAATCATTAAATGCATGAAAAATACCAAATGAAGTCAGAAAGGGTTAAAAATTCATGATGTGGCTTTGAATGGTGCATTTTGAACACACGAAAAGCCTGGAGTTCAAATAAGTTCAAGAAAATGAAATGCCTTTTGTAACCGATGAGTTTCCGTCCGAAACCCCGATACTTCGAAAGAGACTTTCCGTTTTGTACACGAAGTGCATCCAGTTTTTGCCGTAACCCACTCAAGTTTTATAACATGCTATGTGGGTGAAAGGTTGATACCATGCCAACTTTCAACCTTTTCAGAGTTCATTTGAAGTGCTTTTCAATTTCAGTGTTATTTAGCTCAAAAAAATCAGTAAGTGCATGAAAAATACCAAAATGAAGTCAGGAAGGGTTGAAAATTGATGATGTGGCTTCGAATGGTGCATTTTGAACACACAAAAAGTATGGAGTTCAAATAAGTTCAAAAAAATGAAATCCCTTTGTAACAGATGAGTTTTCGTCCGAAACCCTGATACTTCGAAAGAGATTGTCCATTTTGTACACGAAGTGCATCCAGTTTTTGCCGTAACCCACTCAACTTTTTAGCACATGCTATGTGGGTGAAATGATGATACCATGCCAACTTTCAACCTTTTCAGAGTTCATTTGTAGTGCTTTTCAATTTCAGTGTTATTTAGCTCAAAAAATCAGTAAATGCATGAAAAATAACAAATGAAGTCAGAAAGGGTTAAAAATTGATGATGTTGGTTCGAATGGTGCATTTTGAACACACAAAAAGTCTGGAGTTCAAATAAGTTCCAAAAAATGAAATCCCTTTGTAACAGATGAGTTTTCGTCCGAAACCCTGATAATTCGAAAGAGATTGTCCGTTTTGTACACGAAGTGCATCCAGTTTTTGCCGTAACCCTCTCAACTTTTTAGCACATGCTATGTGGGTGAAATGATGATACCATGCCAACTTTCAATCTTTTCAGAGTTCATTTGTAGTGCTTTTCAATTTCAGGGTCATTTAGCTCAAAAGAATTTTCATAAAGAAATTTTTTGTTAGAAACTTTAATAGCAAACTAAAATAACCAAATCTGTTTTTGATTAAAACAGACATTTAAAATAACCTAAAACTTACCAAATTGAATATAATGATAAAACACAGTAACATTAAATAGCAGGAAAAAGAATCACTCAAAAATCTATTTTTTTAGTAAAGTTCTAATTTAAACTAGTGATTCACACAAATTTCAAAAAATTCTAATTTAAACTATTCAAATTTGAAAACTAAAGGCACTAACAGAAATTTTATAATTTTTGTGACCTAAAAGCAAAAGGAATCACTGAAAAGCTGTAAGTAGAAACAAAAAAAATAAAGCAAAAAAGAAAAAAAAAACAGAAAAAAATGCCACCTACTGGGCCACCACGGCCTGAATACGACTAGGAACCCAGCCAGTTGGGCCAGGATTCTGGCCCGCAACAGGCCCAGTAGGCCAACAGGCATAGCAGTGTGAGATTAGGCCCGCAGGCCTGCTGTACAGAGGAATTCGAGAGAGATGGCGCAACCGCGCTTATAAACAAGTGTCGAAGCCTCTCAGCTAGCGAGGTGGGACTAAACATCCAACCGCACCGTGGCTGTGCCAGGCGCAGGCCATTGGTCCCGGTTGGTTCCACCAACCGGGACCAATGCCTACCTTTGGTCCCGGTTGGTGCCACCAACCGGGACCAATTCCCCCTTTGGTCCTGGTTGGGGCCACCAACCGGGACCAAAGGTCCCTGTTTCCCGCCCTTTGGGCTGACGAAAAGAGACCTTTGGTCCCGGTTGGTGGCACCAACCGGGACCACAGGGAGGCATTGGTCCCGGTTGGTGCCACCAACCGGGACTAAAGGTGTGTGTATATAAGCAACACTTGTGAAAAATTTCAGATTTCATCTACCATTTGCCCCCGACGACGCCGAGCACATCGACGCCGCCAGGCTGCCCCGACGCCGTCCGCCGCCCCCGCCGTCGCCGTCGCCGTCGTCACCGTCGCCCGCGCCCCTGCCCCCGGGCCGCCCCCGCCGTCGCCGTCGCCGTCGTCACCGTCGCCCGCGCCCCTGCCCCCGGCCCGCCCCCGCCATCGCCGTCGCCCCTGCCCCGAGCCCGCGCCCCTGCCCCGCCCCCGATCAGCCCGGCCGCGCCCCTGCCCTGGCCCGTCCCCGCCGTCGCCGGCCGCGCCCCTGCCCCGTCGTCGCCGTCGGCGTCCTCGCCCCCGACCCCGCGCCCCTGCCCCGTCGTCGCCCGAGCCCCGCTGTGAGCCGCCGCGCCGCCCCGGCCTTTTTTTATAATGTTTATGTTTATGTTTATGTTTATATGTAATGTATGTGTGTGTCAAAAAAAATTGTTCATAGCATTTTTTGGTCAAAAAAAATAGATGTGATCATTGTCACACCAAAATGCTATACTTATTTTTGATATGATGAATTTTTTAGTCATGTTCATATGATGTTTTTTTTTGTTCATAGAATATTTTTTTGTTCATAACAGTTTTTGGTCCATGTATATATGTATGTGTATGTATGGATGGATGAATGGATGGATGTAACTATATGGATGCATATAACTCTAAGTTAAAATTATTAGGAGTCTTAGGAAAAAATTAGTATGTGTATGTTAGATTACAGAAAAAAATTTGGTTTAGGAAAAATTAGTGATTAAACGATAAGAAAACGTTCTCATAGGAATTTGTCTCGACGTCGACGATGCCCGGCCCTCATCCTCGTCGTCGAGTGGTCCGCGAGAGCCTGCTTGATAGGCACCATGTCCGGGACTGGGCTCCGCCGGGCTGGCACTGGGAGGTGCTACCTTCCCGGGCTCGGAGGTTGGTGAGGAATCCAGGTCTCGTCGTCGACCCGGAGCTTCTGTGGTGGCGGTCACGCGGGCCACTTTCGGTGCGGAGGGAGCGGGCCCCCGCGGAGGTGGTACGTCGCCGTGTCAGGGAGGAGGACGAGCACGTCCGTCGCTACATGGCGGCGTTGGACGCCCGGTTCGACAATACCTGGCAGATTCTTCAGGGATCTCACCCGAGTTATGATCCCGTGATGGTTCCTTATCTTTGGGTGTCCACCGCCGGCGACTCAGAGACCGCTAGTGAACCTAGTTCACCGTCCTCCACTTTGGATTCTAGGATATTCGATCTGTATTAGTGATCTTATATGATAATATTCGAGATGTATTAGTTAATATTTGATGATGCATTAACTGGATTGTTCGGGATGATGTATTAGTTAATATCGAGTGCTTGTGATTTGCCAGTCATTCCGGGAAAACATAGGGAATTTTTTCTATGTCATTGCTCGATATATGGAACGGGTTGACTTCAGGTCTGTTTCGGCTCCTTGTGTGTCTTTCAGTGAGGGAGAGTGTCCACCATATATATATATATATATATATATATATATATATATATATATATATATATATATGAGAGAGGAAGAATCCCGACTGTTGTCGTGGGGGTCGCTTCTCCTTCGTTCCCGTGTGCTAGACATTTTGGTGTAATGCACTCGGGGACGAATGGAGGAGCCACCATCACCGACGGTCGCAATATCAGAGGGAGTGCCCACCATATACGTGAGATGAGAGTTTAGGAAGCAAAGACTCGACAGACCTAAAGTCAACCCGTTGCCCACCATATACGTGAGATGAGAGTAATAGTGATCTGTGTGTTGATCAGTTTCCTGGTAGTTGCCTTCGATCGATTTTAAATGTTTCAACTATGAACATAGGAAATGTCTGACGACGATAGTGAAAGGGAATTCGGTATGTGCGAATACTGCGAAGACGAGCGCGGTCTGTGCGACACGACTCACCTAGTTGATGGTAGGCGCTTCAGCATCGTGCTGGATGAGACCTTCGAAGTGGATACAGTAAGTCACAACGACAAGTCTTTTTTCGTAATTAAGCATGACTTCTGCTTCTTTTGCTTGAACTTATAATTTTAATTTTTTACTATTCTACTAGCGTATCCCCTGCCATGCAAGAATTTATGTCTTGGATAAGATTGGTTTCAATACTAAAAAAAATATGGAGGTAAAGAGAGTTCACTTGAGGACCGAGCATGGTTATACTTTTGCCGTAAAATTGTACAATGCAGACACCTACTCCTATTTTGAATGCAAAAGTTGGCAAGCACTATGCAAGGCTTATGCATTTGAGCCTAATATGCTTATCACCTTTGATATTCGTCCGGAAGATGAAATTGAAGGTAATATCGACATCTGGGTCGATGTGCAGACACCTCCAGTTCTACCATTATGTGAGTTTCTCAACCATATTTATTATGATTCCGATTCTGCCTCCTTGTGAGTTTGTTAAACATATTTATTATGTAATTTATATTGTTTATTTCAAAATAGTTGACAGCTTATTTCCATTGACAGCTTATTTTCATTCTTCAAAAAATGTACGGAAGATGGTAGACAGAACCTACTACACCGATGGCGCAGAATTAACTTGTTAGGAGAAAAATCATCTTATCGCATTTATTAATGATCTTCGGAATTACAATACCTATTATCAAACTCCTACACATTATGGTCAATACGTGCCACTAGTGCACGTGTTGAACTACGGTAACATCCATGGAGATCGCATGGTAAGATTTTTTACTATTACGACATCCGTGCATCTTTTGCATAAATTATTTTTAAAACTAAACTACATTGCTAACTACGAAGTTATTACTATGTTTTTCAACAGAAAATCCCGAATGATTGTGTGCCTCATCTGATGTTTCCGAAAGGTCACCTTGATGTTATGAGCTTACTGCCACCAGGTCATCATATGCATCACTGTTGTCCATACCGGATTTCTAAAACCGATGAAGACATGACAATCAAAGATTGGAAAAAATGTATGGTCGATCGTAGGGAGCTACTTGGAAGCAACATTGTGCGACGTGCAAGAATTGGAGACAGGATAATCTCCATTCTCCATAATGGAGAGTCAGGGCCTATCTTGTTTTATGCTATTTTACCTAAGAGAGGCCGGGTAGTTAGGTCCTAGCTAATACTCATGATCATGTGCTAAGAACAATTAAGTATGGTTGGTTAGATGACTATGGTGATGATGATCTAGTATGACTTGTTATTATGATAACGAGTACTTCTAAGAACAATTAAGTATGGTTGGTTAGATGACTATGGTGATGATGATCGAGTATGACTTGTTATTATGATAACGAGTAGTTCTAAGAACAATTAAGTATGGTTGGTTAGATGACTATGATGATGATGATCGAGTATGACTTGTTATTATGATAACGAGTAGTTCTAAGAACAATTAAGTATGGTTGGTTAGATGACTATGATGATGATGATCGGGACACTTCTCTCAATTAGCTAGCTAACACAATATGAAACCCTAAATTAACCCTCCAAACACCCCCCCCCCCATTTGAAAAAAACAAAAATAAAAACAAAAACCCCAGTGCCTTTTGGTCCCGGTTGGTGTTACCAACCGGGACTAAAGGTCCTCCTGCCTGGGCTCCCAGCACCAGCCACGTGGAGGGCCTTTAGTCCCGGTTCGTAAGCCAACCGGGACTAAAGGTTTTGGGCTTTAGTCCCGACCCTTTAGTCCCGGTTCCGGAACCGGGACAAAAGGCCCTTACGAACCGGGACAAATGGGGGTTTTCCTACTAGTGGCTGGCAAGGAGCACAGACACAGATCATCATTGTTTAGATTGACAAGAAAGAAAATAGGAAGAACTAAAGGGCTGGATACTCCTCATGGTATCCTTCTGCCTACCCATTCTTTGTCGGTTCGATCACACCTGCAAAATTTTTTTTAAGCCATGAAGCCACGAATCTATGAATCAGAGCATCATTACTGAGAGCCAATTGAGGCCGTCATATTATTCTAAACGCAAAACCTAGGGAAGCAAGGCCACGTCCACCATGTACATAGCTAGCTAATGAGAAAACTGAGTCATTTTACTAGGTAACAACAATGTTTTATCAGCACTTACCACATGTACAAGCTAAATTGCATGAAATACAAGCGCGGCATTTTCTTAGAGCGAACCAAGACACCATCTATATAATCTTGTAAAACAACATGCATATTAGCAAGTTTTCACTACATTGACACATGCGACCACACTCAACAGGAAACTAGGTAGAATAAATAATTTATATGTTATGGGCACTTGAGGATGAGGATCTAGTATTTGTGATAAGTGAAACAATGGAACCTGATGCTATACGCTGGGAATTCACAGGGATGGAGAAGCTCCCCGAGACAGATTTTATCAAAGTACCCGTCACAATTTGGGCAATATGGCATGCCGGACGGAAGGCCATCCACGAGCATGAATTCCAGAGCTCACTTAGCACTCACTGTTTCGTTAACAGGTTCAACTCAAGTGTGCGCGCCAACAGGTTCACAGGTTGGACCGCGCTGGGTACCTCCGCTGCAGGGACGTTGCAAAATCAAGGTGGATGGTGCTACTTCCAGGGCCTCGAGACATGGCTCTGTCAGTGCAATATGTAGGAACAATAAGGGATTATATTTGGGGGCCTCCGTAATTGTCTTCGATGGAATCTCTGATCCAGCTAGTCTTGAATCCCTAGCTTGCAGTGAAGCTCTGGCGCTGGCTACAGACCTCCTATAGACAAGAGTTGTGGTGCCTTCAGATTGCAAGGAGGTAGTCTTAATCATCTCGGAAGGCAATGGTGGGAGTCATGCTTAGATTATCAGATAGATCAATTTAATGTCTTTAGATTTCTAGTTTTGTTCTTTCATTTCGAATGTAGAATTTCGAACATCGAGGCACATAGCCTCACCAAGTACGCGCTTAGTCTCCCTGTTGGTCGCCATGGCTTCTCCAACCTCCAGATCTTAATTGTATTCCTCAGAACATTTTTGAGCAATAAATGAAGTGTGTGGTTTGGCCTAAAAAAACAACTCTTTGGTATTTTTTATCATTTTAAGCGGGTCCGCTTAATTTTACTTTCTTTGAATTTATTTTTGTATTTTTTGTCAATATTACATTTAAAAGTTAGTATTAAAACATGTCAATTGTAACTGCGGTACACCAACTTTGGGAATGTTTTTATACACTGACTTGAAAGATGCATCGTGGTTCAAAATCTTTAAAAATTGCCCGGGTGCGAACAAATGACATTTTATATAAAAAGCCCCTAAAACTCAAATAATTTCAGAAATTGGTCATCGATAGTTTGAACTATTAAAAATATGGAAATCTTATCTGGCGACCGTTTGCTGGGGTAGGTTGGCATTTCGAACGTTTTCTGTTGGTAGTTTTAGTTGTTAGAGGGGTGACAGTTTCTTTAGAGCGACATGACATTTTATGGGAGGATGGCAATTTTGACCCTTCATCCCAGAAAATGCCATGTTGTTCTGAAGAAATTGCCATCCCAGAAAATGACATGTTGTTCAAAACGTTTGCAAATGCCACCCCCTCCCAACGAACGTCACCAGATAAGAGGGTCCTAGAAATATACTTTAGTTGTTTTTATTTACGGAATAAGCGTGTTACTCAATGGATCATTAGGAGACTAAGAGCATTTATAGAACACGCTAATAGCACGCTATAGCGCGATATAGCATGTTAATAGCATATTTTAAGGACCACATTCTTTTGTCATAACACGCTATTTTTTTCATATTACATGATACCTGAAGTTTTAGCCCAGAAGAAGATAAGTTGTGAAGAAATTAGATGCGAGCTCTACGCAGTCAGATGAGCCGCTGAGAGAAAGGCAAACCCCTAGCGAGGGAGCTGAACTACGTATTTTGTAACTGTGTTCTTGAGATAAGGATTTATCCCTATTTTATAAGCACATCATGAGCACGTCAGACACATGATAGAAAGAAGCACAAAGCATATATATATATATATATATATATATATATATATATATATATATATATATATATACATGACTTGCACACATACATGTATATTTTCTGATGGTTGAAACAAAGGGGAACAATAAAACGAAGAGGAACAATAGAACGAAGGAACATTTGCCATATGCACAGAGCAATTGCATTTGTTCACTTATTTACTTGGCTTAGCAACAACGAGGTACCAACACACACATGCAGCTTACAACCACTGAAGGCTTTAGCAGAAGAGGGCACAGCCGCCGTAGCATGTGCCACCGCACGGAAATAAGGCCGCGTTCTTGCATGACTTGCATGCACGAGGTTTGGCGGTGCAGATGCTGCTGCACGTAGTGTTAGAGTAGTCGACGCAAATGTCAACACAGTCACCGAGACAATCTTTGCATTCTGTGGCTGCCACAGGCTGGCCCATGTTCAGCACAAGCACGACGCAAACGGCCACGGCGACGGGAGCAGCCACCTTCAGAGATGAAGCCATTGATGAATTGGGTGGGTGGTTCTAGTGGAGGATTGAGGAAGAACAGATGCGATGGATGGAGATGAGCTAGCTAGCTGCTTAACTGGTGCATTCCCATATGATGGAGCAGGATTCTATTTATAGGCAGCCAACGTGCGGACACCCAGTACTAGGTAGATAGCTAGTACTCCATCTCCACCTCGCAAATAATAGAGAACTAGCTGTTTCTTTTTGAACCTTGAATGACAGTGAGAGAAAATTCCCATTGCGCTATCAATTAAAGATAAACAATGGTAGTTACATAGTTACATGGTACCAGGGTGGTTGGTTGTTGAGCGAACACCCAACCACAGAGGGTGGGGAACTAAGCAACTAGCTGTTACTGACATATTTTTCGAGTGTTGACTTTGATATAGTATATACCTTGTGCGCCAATGATTGGATGCTTGCAGTTTGACATGAGAACAGCAAAGTGACCCATACGTTTGCGCCGTTTGTATATTGTTAGTCTTTGCCATTTGCTAACCCTCGTAGTACATGATTTCAATTTAATATTGTTAAACATGCATGCATCATCTGTATGTACCGTTGTACAAAAAATGCTAGACCTACGTAATGCATCTTATGTACCATACGTAACTTCATTCTGAACTAATCAAACAAACCCCCTGAATTTCAGGATGGGCCCCACACCACCACTAATGACCAATTAGAAATTAACAAACCATTACGTAACCCCATCCCCACGTAAGCCCCTGTAGGTGTAGCAAAGCTCGTGTTGTACCATTGTCCTTCACTACCAGAATAACAGCAGCTGCCGACGGCCTAATCTATGCCGACGGCTAGATGGACGTATACCGACGGCCTAGGTCAAGCCGTCGGCATAGATAAGCCGTCGGCACACGTCCACCTATGCCGACGGGGACCGTCGGCATCGATCGGCTGTCGGCATCGTTCGCCTTATGCCTACAGTGGCCGTCGGCATATCAAAGCCATCGGCGTAGAGGTGGACCCGGCTACCCGGGCGGCGACGGCCGTTTGACGGTGCAAAGCCTACGCCGACGAGCTAACGGGGGCCGTCGGCATAGCTAAGCCGACGGTATCGATCCTCGTGCTTCTACCACGTCATCGATCCGAGCCCTAACCGGTCCGTGGGACGGCATAGGTATGCCGACGGCCTGGCCGTCGGCATAGGCCCTGGCCCATGTCCTCTGCCACGTCATCGATCCGCGTCCTATGCCACGTCATCGATCCAGGGCTCTGTCGATCCGTGGCCGTATCTATGCCGACGGCATTGCCGTCGGCATAGATTTGGGCTACTTTTTTCTATTTTATTTATTTTTCTTGTTTTCTCTTTTTTTTTTCAAAACTAATTTGATTACCTTAAATGTGCCTTACGTAAAAAAACATATCTCAATTATATATCGATTGCCTCCCCTCACGAACGTCGCTGCCGCCCTGTCACAGAGGGGGGAAACGAGACGGGGTACCTGGGGGGGGGGGGTAGGAAACACGTCAGGTGTTGCGGTGGGCCCTCCTACGCGTGTGAAAGTGTGGTGGCACGCGGCTCCGGGTGGTTCCCCCCCTCACGGGTGTCTTGGGGCTCCGGGGTGTGGCCCCCCTCCGCGGACGGCACTGCCGCCGTCACTTGGAGGGGGGAAACGTGCGCGTCGGGTAGAACCGGAGGGAATCTAGTGGTGGGTTTGGTCCAGACCGTGTTCGGGGATGTTCCTATGTGCTGACCCATCGCAACCAGGTGGAAGAGTCCACCGGTCAAAGCCCGTCTGGCGAAAGTCAAAGGGCTAGATCTCCTGGTCAACGGGGCTTCGTGGTGGCCTTCCGGGTGTAGCTATGCCACCGAAACACCGCATCGGGTCCTGATGCATGTGTGAAAGTGATGTGGCACGCGTAGACGCCCGTCTTGGGGCTCCGGGGTGTGGCCCCCTCCGCGGACGGCACTGTCGCCGTCACTTGGAGGGGTGAAACGTGCGCGTCGGGTAGAACCGGAGGGAATCTAGTGGTGGGTTTGGTCCAGACCGTGTTCGGGGATGTTCCTATGTGCTGACCCATCGCAACCAGGTGGAAGAGTCCACCGGTCAAAGCCCGTCCGGCGAAAGTCAAAGGGCTAGATCTCCTGGTCAACGGGGCTTCGTGGTGGCCTTCCGGGTGTAGCTATGCCAACGAAACACCGCATCGGATCCTGATGCATGTGTGAAAGCGATGTGGCACGCGTAGACGCCCGTCTTGAGGCTCCGGGGTGTGGCCTAGAGAAAGACCCAGTGGCATAGCTACCCCCCAAACTACACCCGTCCCGTCTAACCCATGCGAGAGTTGACCGGGCGGTCTACGCCTTTGACTTTTGCCGGACGGGGTTTGACCGATGGACATTTTCACCTGGATGTGATAGCCCAGCCCCTAGGTACACTTCGTATCAAGGTCCGGGCACAACCCACACCAAGATTCCCTCCGTTATTGCCCGACGTGGCCGTTCCCCCCTCCGTGCGACGGCGGCGGCGACGTCGGTATGGGGGGTCACACCACGGAGCCACGTGCCGTGTGCTTGCACCCGCCACCGCACTTCCGGACGTGTAGGAGGGCCCAGAGAAAGACCTGGCGGCATAGCTACCCCCAAACTACACCCGTCCCGTCTAACCCTGCAAGAGTTGACGGGGCGGTAAACTGGGCCCAAGAGACACGCGTGGTGTATCTATGCGTGTTTATTTATAGATAAGACACAATTTAATTAATTGAACTTTTTTTGAAAAAAACTTCTATATAAAAAAAAGAATTAAAAAAATTGAACGTAGATATGCCGACGGTTAAGCCGTCGGCATATCTCTCTGCGCCACGTCATCGATCCGCGGCACCGTGGGCCCGAAGGTATGCCGACGGCATATCTCTCTACGCCACGTCATCGATCCGCGGCACCGTGGGCCCGAAGGTATGCCGACGGCAACCGTCGGTATAGCCCACCCCACTTATCCGGTCGGGCGGCCTCCCTCCTCCACTCATCCCCTATCCCCCACTCCTCCCGACCCGACCCGCCATAGCGCCGTCGCCCCGCCCTAGCGCCGCCGCCCCGACCCCGCCCCAGCCCCGCCCCGCGTCGCCGCCCCTCCCCGCGCCGCCGCCCCGGCCCCTCCCCGGCCGCCGCCCCGCCCCGGCCCCTCCCCGACCACCGCCCAGCACCGGCCCCTCGCCGGCCGCCGCCCCGCCCCGCCCCGCCCCGGCCCCTTCCCGACCACCGTCGCCGCCCCGGCCCCTCCTCAGACGCCGCCCCGCCCCGGCCCCTTGCTGGCCGCCGCCCCGCCCTGCCCCGGCCCCTCCCCAGCGCCGGCCGCCCCACACCGGCCGCCCCGCCCCGGACCCTCCACGGCTGCCGCCCCGCGCCGGCCACGTCCCGCCCCCCCTTCGTGAGCTCCTCTCTGCCTCATCTCTTTCTTCTTTTTTTAACTAAATCTCTTATTTTTTTTGATGGATTGATGAATGATGATGATAAATGATGATGTTAGATGGTGATTGATGATGATGATTTATTGATGATGATTGATGATGTTGTTAGATGGATGAATGATGATGTTATGTAGATGAATGATGATGTTGTTGCTGTTAATGTTAACATGCTAAAAATGTTATTGAATGATGAATGATGATGCTGCTGCTGTTGCTAGATGGATGTAGATGGTCTTGATAAAAATAGATAATGAGAAAAAATAGTATTTGAGAAAAAAATGTTTGGCTAAAAAATGTTAACTTGCTAAAAAACGCACGGAGGGGGGAAACACATATTAATAATGAAGATGTTGATGGTCTTGCTAAAAAAATAGATATTTGATGTGATGATCTAAATTGTTTTGTCGGTAAAATTTGCAGGCTTTGTGGTGTTGCATCTCTTTGGAGTCATCGTCGTCGAAGTTGTTGGTCCGTGATCCCGCCGCTGTTTGACTACTTCCTCTACAGCCGAGGGTGAGCTTCATATCCAACACCTCCTCCTATTCTCTTTTAATCATGTCACTAGATTTAATTATCACGTCAAGTCGCGTAACCTAGGCGTCTCCCGTCCGAAAGGGTTGCATCGATAAATATGCATTCAATTGCATATTTATCACCGCAACTCTTTCGGATTGTCCAGCGTTTTCCACGGACAGCCCGAGGATGTGTAGATTGGGTACGTTCTCCATGTTCTACCCCGTTCTGAGACAGGATTTCGGCGGCGCTTCCCCATTGTTCTCCGGAGCACATTCTCTCGGCTATTTACCGAGACGTGTATCTGGAGAACAGCGGGGAGGTGCTGCCGAAATTTTGTCTCGGAACGGGGTAGAGCATGGAGAACGTACTCAATCTAGACATCCTCGGGTGGGATTAGGACCCATCTTTACCTATTAGAGATGTAGGTGGATTCAACGCGGTAGAAAATAAAAATTTGATGTGATTAATTTAAATGAATCCTTAATTTTGTTGTGTGGCTCCCAATAAAGCAAAGATGGCAGATAATCAGTGGATGTACAGTGGTTTTACCCGTCGGAATCGAGTAACATCAGAGTGGATCGCGAAAACCGATGTGTATTTGAAGGAGATATTCCGTAGTCCAATGAGAATTATCCCACCATGCCCCTGTGCTCAATGTGCCAGACGTCACCGTAGAAATCAGAAGGACATGACTGACCACCTTCGCACGCACGGATATATGCCAAACTTTGACATGCCGCCGATAAACTTAGCCGAGCAGGACCGTGATAGAGAGGAGGTGATGCGACAACGCATCGATGGTTATGCAGACGACGGGGTCAGGGACATGCTAGATGATGTCATTGCTGTAGAAACGGCACATGCGACACCTTTAGAGAATGAACTGGAGGAGCCAGAGGCAACCGCAAAGGCCTTTTTGGAGGTGTTGGCCTCGTCGAAGAAACCTCTTTATGCGGGTGCCAAAATATCTCAGCTGGATGCCATCTCGCAACTGGTTGCAGTCAAGGCTGAGTACGGCTGTAGCCAGAAATGCTTCGAAGCATTCCTGGGAGTATGGGCTAACAGCCTCCCTGAGGGTCATGAACTGCCGAAAAGCATGTACGCTACAAAGAAACTCATGAATGCACTCTCTATGGATTATGAGAAAATACATGTTTGTCCGAAGAATTGCCTTTTGTTTAGGCACGAATATGCGGATGACAAGTACTGTAGGGAGTGTGGTTCATCTCGGTACCTTGAGGTGGTCGGTGAGGATGGTGAGAAAAGGCAGCTAGATATCCCCGTTAAGGTTCTTCGGTATCTCCATTTCATAGAAAGACTGCAGCGCCTTTTCATCATGGAGGAGTCTGCCAAAATGATGAAGTGGCACAAGGAAGGTATAAGGTACCATTCAAATAAAATCGTACACCCATTAGAAGGCGAAGCATGGAAGTCGTTCGATAAAGAATACCCCGAGGAAGCAGACGAGGCCGGGAATGTCAGAGTTGCGATAATAGGTGATGGGTTCAATCCATATGGTATGTCGTCCAATCCATACAGCTGCTAGCCTGTGTTTGTTATTCCGCTCAATCTCCCTCCCGGTGCCCTAATGCAACGCAAGACCATGTTCTTGTCGCTCATCATTCCGGGGCCTGAATACCCGAGGAAGAATTTGGCAGTGTTTATGCAGCCGCTGGTGGATGATTTGCACCATTCTTGGTACTTCCCGAGGTTGACATACGACCGAGATCTGCAGAGAAATTTCTTGATGAAAGTTTGGTTGATGTATTGCATGCATGACTTTCCCGGCTATGCCCTATTCTGCGGATGGTGTACAAGTGGGAAGATGCCATGCCCAGTGTGCATGCAGGCTCTGCGTTTGATTTGGCTGCAGAAGGGTGGCAAGTATTCAGCCTTTGACCTGCATCGACAGTTCCTCCCTCCAGACCATCCAGATAGGGAAGACAAGAAGAACTTCACGAAAGGCCGGGTTGTCCATGAAGTAACCGAGATTCCAACATTTTCGGGGGCAGATGTTCTTGCTCAGCTAAAAGCTCTCAAGCCTAAAGTTAAAGGCAAAGGCAAAGCCAAAGCCAAACGCTTCGAGGGATATGGTGAGACGCACAACTGGACTCACATTACCCCCTTCTCGAAGCTTCCCTATTTCAAGGACCTCAAACTTCCTTACAACATCGATGTGATGCACACCGAAAAGAATGTCGTAGAGTCCCTTTTCCGCACGATCCTCAACATTCTTGATAAGACGAAGGATAACTTTAAAGCTAGAGCCGATCAACAGAGAATTTGTGATAGACCACGTCTAAACATGAAGCCTCCCACAGGCAGTCGAAGAAACTGTGTCAAGCCAGATGCTGACTTTGTCCTTAAACCGCCAGAAAAGAAGGAAGTACTTATCTGGATGAAACTCATTTTGAAGTTCACCGATGGTTATGCATCGAATATAAGTAAGGGAGTCAATCTTTCAACGGGCAAAGTGACCGGGCTCAAGAGTCATGACTACCATGTGTGGATTGAGCGGATAATGCCGGTGATGGTTCGAGGCTATGTCCCCGAGCATGTCTGGCGAGTGCTTGCCGAACTAAGCCATTTCTTCCGCACGCTCTGTGCTAAAGAAGTAAGTAAAGACGTGATTGAACAATTGCATAAGAAGGCACCGGAGTTGATAGTCAAGCTAGAGAAGATCTTTCCGCCAGGCTTCTTTACTCCGATGACACATCTCATTCTGCACCTCGCGAACGAGGTATTGTTGGGGGGGCCTGTGCAGAATCATTGGCAGTACGGCCCTGAGAGACAGAACAAGCATCTCCGACAAAAATGTGGAAACAAAGCTAAGATTGAAGCTTCCATAGCTGAGGCAGTTATCCTAGAGGAGGTGTCAGACCTCAAGACATCATACTATCCAGACCACGTTCCCCATCTGCATAATAAGGTGCCTCGATACAATATAGAAGAGCGCAAGTATCAACCCAAGCTCCATCGATTCAACGGGCAAGGTGGCAGGGCTGGGGCCTCGAAATCTTATAACATGCCACGACAAGAGTGGGAGGACCTCATGTTCTATGTCTTGCACAACATCGAGGAAGTTGAGGAAGTGTGGATGAGGTAATACCACTACACCATTCCTTTATGTCTTGCACAACATCATGTTCTATGTTCACTTAGTCCCGGTCTAACACCGCTTTTCTTCTTTTAGTGATTTCATTCAAGATGAATGGACGGGAATGAATCCTCCTACTGAGGCGGAGGCACTTACTCTTCTCTGTCATGGAAACCCTGGACGTAAAATTTTTGTTGCTTGGTTCATGGAGAAAGTAATTTCCCACATTCCCCTATTAAATACCTAGTTCAACATTTATTAGTTAACTGAACTAATGCACCCAGCAATTTCAATTATACTTGTAGGGAAAAGATCCGAACATATCTATGGATGACGAATTGAGATGGGTTTCCATGGGTTTTGACCCTGCGGTCATGACATGTAAAAAGTATGATGTGAATGGGTATCGCTTCCATACAGAGGAGCACCAGAACAGCCGGCCTAATCCCAAAACTATAAATACCGGAGTGTACACCCCCGGTCAAAATTCAGTAGACTACTACGGAAGGGTACAAAATATATACGAGATTACGGTTCGCAAAGGGCGCGAAACCCTAAGTCTGCCTGTGTTCAAATGCCGACGGTTCGATCCGCGGGAGGGGCAGAGACATACGCCTTCCATTGGTTTGGTCGAAGTTAAACCATAAACCGTCTATGTCGGAGCTGATCTCTTCATTGCGGCTACCCAAGCTACACAAGTTTATTATCTGCCTTACCCATGCCAGAAAGAGTACCTAAAGGGTTGGGAAGTGGTGTTCAAGGTGTCGCCACATGGTAAGCTACCGGACCCGAACGAAGACGATTACTACAACATTAACCCCATGACATACGAGGGAGTGTTCTATCAAGAGCAACCTGATGATGATGATGTGGTCAGAAACGATGACGATAGACCATTGGGTGATGATGATGTGGATCCAAACGATGACGATGCATGGAATGATGGTGAGACCATTGTTAATGAAAATGACATACTTATGCTAGAAAAGTTAAATGAAGACGCTGACGACGAGGAAGAGCCTCCACCTCCGCCAGACAACGAAGATGATATGATTGATAGTGATGATGAGACCGAGCGAGAAATCGGTTACAACAGTGATGATTCGTATGGGTTCTAGCAGATGTACGTTTCATGTCTTTTTTTTCTATGGTTTAGGAATATGCCTTTTTATGCTTATTTTTTAATGTGTTTATTAGTCATTATTATTATGCTTTTTCCCTCATTATTAATGTACTAATTGTTTATTCTCTTTTCAATGCAGGTTCGTGGAACATGGGCAAGGGGAAGGCGGACGGCGTGGGTTTCATACGCAAGGTCGTCGGCATTGCTAGTCGGAGTGGTCGAGCACGTACTGTTCCCCCCCCCCCCCCCCGACTACTTGAGGATGACTCCTCACAGGGAGGTCCAGGGAGAGGTGCCCCTACAGGAGGAGGGGGCGGGACGAGAGCCCCTGGAGGGCGAGGGGGTGGGGGGAGAGCCACTAGAGGGGGTCGCGGCCAGAAAGAGCGCACCCTCACCGACTTAGGGGTGTTGTCTTCGAGGCCCTCCTCTAGTGAGGTACCCTCTGCCGAGGAGGAGGAGGACGAGGAGGAGGAGGTGGTTCGCGAGGAGGTTCAGGAGGGGGGTGAGGAGGAGGAGGAGGAGGTTGGGAGGGGGACGAGGAGGAGGAGGCAGGCGATGCCGATGGTGGTGGCGGGGATGATGGTGGTGTCGGGGTTGACAACAACAAGGGGTGGCTGCGTGGTAACGCAAAGCTCCCAAAGCATATTCCTGCTACCGAGGAGCAGAAGTGGCTCATTGAGCCCAAGGGGACAGAGTAAGTGCCACTTAATAATTTCAATAATAATTTAATTCTTTTGCTTGTCACATGCTTATATTTTTCTTTATTTTGCTTGTCACATGCTAATATTTTCATTCTTGAAATCTTTTGCAGTAACTGGACACATCTTAAAGGGGCCCGTGTTCCCAACGGCATCATCACCGTCTTGCTGAAGGAATACTGGCCGGGGCTGTACTGTCCGGATCCAGTCAGGCACCCAGACCGTCTTGTTTTGGCCACGACCTGGGAGCACTGGGAAGCGGCCCCCCACGCGGAGCATGTGACCCATGCTAAGGCCGCGATCACTAATTTTTGGGTGAGTTCTCTTCACAAGCACAAGTCCATTCTGGTTTCATGAATGATTTAACTCATGGCTTCTTCCATTCTGGTTTCATGAATGATTGTAGAAATACTATCGAGTTCTTCAGGAGCACAAGGCCACTGCCGACGAGATCCTGCTGCGCCAAGCGAAGAAGAAGGCCCGCCAGATGCAGTACGAGGTGCGCTGGGTGGCCATCACGCAATACTATCACGACGTTCTTGGTGTGAAGATGCCCAAGGAAGAAGCAAAGACGGGGGACATTACCTTGGAGAGGCACGAGTACTTGGCGGTAAGTATAAAAGATTTTTCATTCCGACGTTTGTGGTATATTTCATCGTTTCGTGTTAGACATGCCATTATGCTTTCATTATGTAGGTGTGTCCAATTTGGTGTTATGGAAAAGACGAGTCCTGGGCGGCATTGGTGGATCTGTGGTGTGGTCAGGATGGAGCCTGGACGGCTACGAGCAGCAAAAACAAGGCTAACCGAGGGAAGGAGGGAGTACATGCTCAGGGAAACCGGAACCACTTTCTCCACAAGGCACTTCATGTATGACTAACCTCATTAAACAATCTTCTTCTTCTATTTACCGTCGCTTTCTTATGTATGACTAACCTCTGTTTGTTGGTCCAGGAGGAGAAACTGAAGCGGCCGCTCTCACACATGGAGGTGTGGGAGATCGCCCATACGCGGAGGAGGCCCAAGCCTGGCGAGGCCAAGTACTACGGCAAGACCGCGGAGAAGAAGGAGGACTACTCTCAGGCGTATCAGAAGCTACATCCTGACACACCTGACCCCATCAAGGCGCCTTTCGACGACAGGGTGGTGGTTACCATGGGGCCGAAGGCTCATGGTCGGCAGTCGGTTTTGGATGCTGTGGTCACTCCTTCTATCTCCTTCACACAGCTCCGAGCTACCGACCCGAGCCTGAGACAGCGCACGACCACGACCACTGCGCAGCCACAGTGCCTCCTAGTCGAGCGGCACACTGTAAGTATTTTCCCTCTTATCTTCATTGCTCACTTTATTTTCCGCATTGAGATGTTTTATGAGTTCCATCGTGTCATATTGCAGGCCTACATGGAGTACGCACGCCAGGAGACCATGGCGTGGCAGGCGAAAGTTGCAGCACGCGAGGAACACAGCACTCGCATGATGGAGGTTAGTTTAGCCCCTTTCATTTCACTTCCATATTTGCACTTTCATTTCTTCTTACATTCGTGTTTGCTTTGTCAATTAACATGCAGCTCGTTTTTGAGAGCATGAGGAACGGCACGATTCCTGAAATGGAAGCACCACCACCACCTGCAGGACCACAACCAGTGCTGCTTACCTTTGAGGAATTTCTAGCACAGCAACCGGGGACAACGGCGGTTAGTATATCCCCAAACTATTCAACCACCGCTTACTGTTTATTCAAAACAATAACATCCACTGAACATGTCTTTTCAAACATCTAGGGAACCGGTGGATCCTCCGTTTGTGGTGGTGCCGGTCTTCGCATCACTCCCGAGTCACGGAGCCCGGTCACTCCGATCCACCGAGGCGGTAGCAGTGGCGGTCTTGGCGGTAGCGCTGCCGCTAGCAGTGACGACCTGGGCTTTGGCGGACTTGGCGGTGACGACCTTGGCGGTGGTGGTGGATGTACTGGCGCTTAAGCTCTTTTACGCTACTTCCGATGACTTCTTAGCTAGATGCTTATGTTTCTGATATGCTTATGTTGTTGGTTATGAGGATGTGATGGTGGTGGTGTTGGTTGTGAGAACATATATATCTATGATGCTCTTGATGGTGGTGCTGTTGGTTGTGATGGTGGTGCTGTGCATGTCTATTTCGTTGTATATACCTGCTATTTGAATTGAAATGAATTGATACGAAACAGGAAAAAGGGGAAAAAATCAGACAAACACTATGCCGACGGCTTAGCCGTCGGCATACATAGTATGCGAGTTACCAGTTGCCGCCACGTGGCAGATATGCCGACGGCCTAGCCGTCGGCGTAGTCGTGCAAGTTACCAGTTGCCGCCATGTGGCACATATGCCGACGGCCTAGCCGTTGGCGTAGTTCTGATAGCTACGGCCCAGGAAAATGCCAGCGCCTGCCACGTGGCGACAGATATGCCGACGGCCTAGCCGTCGGCATAGTTGTGACATATGCCGACGGCCTAGCCGACGGCGTCGCTACGCCTCGGGAATTGCCAGTGGCAGACACGTGGCCAGCCTACACCGACGGCTAGGCCGTCGGCGTAGCTTCGCCACGTGGCGGTCACTGGTTGGGAGTCTCTTGACGGCGACGCCGTCGGACGCCGTTTGGCGTGGAACTATGCCGATGGTCTGTGCCGTCGGCATAGTTGTACGGACGCCGTCGGGGTAGGCATCTATGCCGACGGCCTTTCTATGCCGACGGTTACCTGGGGTACGCCGACGTATATGTTGCCGACGGGTGCCGTCGGCATAGGTCTATCCCGACGGGAATCAGGCCTATGCCGACGGCCTGAGCCGTCGGCATAGAGGTTTATTCTGGTAGTGCTTAGAGGTTAGGATCTAAGATCTCCCGTGCACCTGCGCACGCCTTTCCGTATGTTGCAGTTAGTTAGGGCTCTCTCTCTATATTCATTCTCTGATGTACCATACATCGACACTTGTAAACCTTGATGCAAGAAATATAGAATTCAGCTTCAGAGCCATCTGCTCGCCAGTGAGCAACACCTAGACCAATTCCAACGCCACCTCCCTTTCGGCGCAAACCTTGCAGACCTCTCCCAGTTTCTCTGTCGGCGCCATGGTGCCCATCATCACCACCGCTTCAGCTCTCTCTTCTTATCCTCCCAATTCATTTTTCCAAACTAGATCATGAGTGGCGGGCGTTGCCGCGCCCATCTATTTTGGCAATAAAATGATAGGAATTTCTATAAATGCAAGAAGAAAAAAAGGGAAACATATTTGAATCATAAACTATTGAGAAGGATCAAATAGTCAAAAGGTTGTTTCATAGAAGTTCGTGTATACAACGTACATGTCCATTTGTAGCTTATGGCAATTTCAAATGAAAAGGTCAAAAAAAAAATTGACCACCACCGGACTACTCTGAACATACTTATGGCAGTAGCTCTCACCTTAACATAAAGAACACCACCCGACTACTATGAACATACTTAAAAATACATCTAAATGCTAAATAGGCTTGATCAAGGTGCAACGGCTAGCCTTCACTCAGTCGACTAATTGCATTAACCTGAACAATAATATGCAAGAAATCGTAATCTGGATCAAGCAATTTCTAAAGAAATTCAAAACGGAATCAGAGTCGTTGTATCCTTGCCATTGGACCAAAAGTAGAATTACTGAATCATCATGTTAGAAGCAAATACCCATGATGCGTGATCTGCAATACCCATGCGTCATTTGCAGCAGCTGATGGTTTGTCAATAGGCAATTTTTAACTATGCATGATAGAACCATCAACCAAATATATAAAGTTTACAACTTACAGTAACTGATCATCTCACCTATAGAAAGAACATATGTTCCGGTCCTCCTGAGCTGTTTTTAATTAATTAAGAATCAACTTAACTCACCGTTTTGCATCCCAAGAAGATGAGTCTTCGCAAAGTTTTGTACCAAGTTATAAACCCTCATTGACCTAACCTGTATAGAATCATGAGAAAGATTAAGGTAGATGGATAGGAATTGAGATGGATTTGTGAAGCCGTGAAAACATACCTAGAATAAACACAATTCCACACCCTGATTTTGTTTTTCCCAGCCTCCCTCGCCACTGATCTCCTTAGTAGCAACGCCGTCACGCGTGGCCTTCCCATGCTGAGGAGGTGCCAGCTCCTGAACCATTTGATGTAAATTTCACATATCATGGGTATACTTATATAGCTTCAACTCTCTGCTATATCATTATGACAAAATGAGAATTTCACTCGGTTACAAAGTAATGGTGATGGTTTTGACATTACTTGCAATTGCGGGTCACAAGATTACAAAAACAATTCCCACCACACATTTTTGAACATGTATAAATTGTACCCATGAAAGTTAGCTAGAGGAGATGACAATTCTAATAATTGATAGATGATCAGTTACTGTAGAAAATAGCAGGTGGAAAAAATTGAAAATCCAAACTGATGCCGCGCAAATATAACAAAAGATATTTGTACCTCTAGACCTTTGAGCTCTGTTATTCATATGCTACAGATGTTACATACTAACAAGGCTAAAATTACAAATTTATGTTCATAATTATGCCCACGTCTAGAAACATCAATAAAGCATAGCTAATCCTCACAAGTCATGGCTTCCTTGATTAGAAGAACCACATTACATGATCAGATCTCATGTTATCACTGTCGAGAATGTTTTATTTTCTAAAATCCAGCACAATTTTTGCCTCACCCAAATAAAAGGGCATTACTGGTGAATGATAACGATTGTCTTGCACAGTGGAGCATGGACATGCATCATGACAGGAGGCCAAACCATGGTTAGAGAACAACTTACAATCCTGCTCGCACCACCATGGGAAAGCACGATTGGCGTGGAGGTAGGTCGAAAGCATGGTGCCCGTCTTGGACAGCAGGGATCCATGGGATGGTGCAAACAGTGCTGCCACCGGGCGATTCAACGAGTCACGACAGGCGCCACTACTCGATCAGGGTCGAAAAAGAGGCGACAACACACGTGGCGAGCTGATAAGCCGCGGAAGGCGTCGCCGCGCGAGGTCAGGGTTGGAGGGGAGGCGACACCGCATGTGGCGAACTTAAGGGTCGCATTAGTCGCCGTCGCATGAGGTCACGGAAGAGGGGTGGTATTGCAGGTGTAGAGTAGGGTCCACCGGAAATGCATGTTATACGGATTAGAGAATCTAATAAACATTTTAGAGTGTACCATGCGAGAGTAGTGCTGGCCTCCGTTATGAATTTGTGCATGTGTTTCCAATTACCATCTATTTGTCTTAAGAAAATATATCTATGTGAAGCTTAGAAAGAACAATAATGTCAGAGAAAATGCTAGAATGGCTGCTTTGCATATCCATGATTCAAGGAGGTGGTGTGGTTTTTCTTGTGTTAGTGAATATACAAATGAGTACACATTTATCCACCATCAATACATAAATCTAGTTGACACCTCAAGAACCCATATATGGTAAAACCTACTACAATACTTCTTTCAAATGATCAAATGGGCTTAGGTGCTCGTATATTTCTCTAAAACAATATGGATATTCTTTTATCATTGAAAATTACCTTTGCTTTCTAGAAGGATACATGCTACCCAGACAACTCAATGTGTCCTGAACAACTCCATCTGTGTGCTCCCAAGACAGAATAGAAAAAGAAAAGACAGGTACATGAAGTCATTCTTGGAGTTGGATAGTGATATATACAAAATAACTAAACTAATAAAAGTAATAACATACCCTGAGTCCCTGACTGATGCAGATTGCTAAGCTAATTGTAAACCAAATCATATGAAATACACGAAGCACTTCCCTGTAGAAATTCACCAATATTCCAATAATGAAACAGAAATCACCAAATAGAAAATCCTGCAAGAATGGGTGCCATGTTCAAATAGAAATTAAACTCATGAGTAAATTAGGTAAGTTATGGCGTCAAGTATTCTGCCCAGCCCATAGAAACAACAAGTTGCAAGCCGCTTGGTTATGTTGTATTTAAAATCCGCATAGGAATCCTTCAAAACCTTTTCTCAGAATATGATATTCTGTACTTGGCTTCAGATTTATCTACATCAGCCACAGCCACCTTCCTATAATAACAAGTCGACCTTCCCATAACAAGCAATGAAATATATAAGCCACAAATATAAGCAAAGGAAGGTACATGAACCACAGTAAGAAGGACTTGCATAAGAGCTCACCAACTTCGGTTTTCAAACACGACGGGTGGGAGAAGACGTTGTCGCGAAGATCGTTGCCCGCGGGGTGAGGAGTTGAAAACGGAATCGGGAGAAGACAGACCATCAACGTTCTCTGGCTTCGACCGGGACATCCAACACCTCTGACCAACATTAGCCGCTGGCCGCGGCATCGATGGGTGGAGATGTGGAGTAGGACTTGCGGCTCTCTTCCGGCGGCGGCTGGGGTGCAGTAGCTAGCCGATCAATTCCGGGCGTCCTTTGAGATCCACAACGGGCAGAGTAAATCGGCACCTTGCATCTGCATCGAGGAGGGAATAGCGGAGGTGACCATGGCTTTTGATGAAGGAGGAGGGGAGATCCTGGCGCGATGCACACTCGTGTCAACGAGACGAAGAGGATTTGGGGAGGAGCCAAAAAATGATGGCGGTGAAAAACCCCTGCGCGGCGAGTGGAAGCGGGGGCTCTCATCACGAGCGCGGTGGCGCTGGTGCTCGTCTCATAGGAGGGGCGGTACTGCAGGTGTAGAGGAGGGGCCGCCGCGCCATACGCCTTTGCCGTCCCCTCGGTAGACTGGGTGTGTGCGGGTTGACGAGGCACCGTGAGAGAGACGGGACGAAGGGATACGTGGGCTTCACCCGGTGGCCGGCCCAATTAACCAGAATGCAGCGTTTTTCCACCGGAGTAGCTGCCCTTTAGGACTGTCGGCCCACTTAGCGATAAAACGTGGAACTGCAACACAATCCAATGACCAGAAAAGATCCTGGCATGAGATCTGACGGCCAAAACCGCTAATAGCGTGAGAGGGCTGGGAGTAGGCTCGGTTATACTGTCCAAAAAATACCAACATCCACTCTTACATCACCTTCAAACTCGACCTGCCCGCCAACAACTATCATAAATGGAGGATTTCTTCTGGTTCGTCCTCCCCACCATAGTTGCATTCGACCACATTAACGAGACTTTTGAACTTGACGTTGACGATCCCGAGTTGCGACACGCTGACATCGGGATCTTCTAGTGGATCTACACCATGATCGGCGATGGTCTTCTGGATCTTGTGGTGTCCTCCGACAATACCGTCTTGTCAACATGGACTTACCTCCACTGGTACTTCCTCAACAACAACGCCACCCATGCCATTCATCTTAACAGGAAGTACCGCATGCTCGTGCAGGGCACCATGCCGGTCCCTGAGTATGCGCGACAGCCCAAGTTCCTCGTTGACTCCCTCTCTGAAGTTGATGAGGTCACGACTGATCAAAATCTCTTCCTCCGGTTCTATGGTTAGCCGAGAACCACACTCGGCGTATATCTATTTGCCGAGTGCCCGTGGTTTGAAATCTCGGCGTACAGCCAAACACTCGGCGTACAGTGAAATTCCAGTACTGCATGACACCAACAAGATGATGGGCGCTCATGTATCACCTTGTTTAATCGAAACTTTCTCAGTCATCAACTCAGGCTGGTAGTCCGGGTTCGACCATAAAGCATTTTGATCCGACTGAGTACCGTACCCTTACTCACCAGTAAAAAGGGTTGTACACACTTCGCATAACCGTAAGAAGATCATACTGTGTACTTCCATAGTAAGTTCTTCCGAAAACTTAGTTGTCCAATTATCTTATAATCTACATCTACATACTTAACAAATATAACCCCGCGGGTGTTCTTACTGCATGCGGGGGATCAATTTAGGCATTCTTAAATAATATGTTTGAATTGAATGATTTTTTTTATAAAAGCATTTAAAGTCCAACTTTTAGTAGAACTGACTATTTCTTGGCACTTCTTGCTGACGAATTCCTCATACACAATTAGGTAAATACAATAATATATACTTTCAAAGCGAAAATAAATATTTAATAATACCCAAATATATTTTTAAAATATAAAATTATCAATAAAAGTATAGCCGCGCAAATAAGCGGATAACAAAGCTAGTTTGCATGATAGCAAGTATCCTTAGAATTGTAATAAAATTTCATCTGGAAAACCTAAATATTCAATTATATTCATATTTGATAAAGTTATATTGACACTCCGCCCTAGTTGCACGAGCAAAAAAGAAAAAGGAAAAAAATCAATCGTTGCATTAGTTCATGTGCAGAAAATCATAGTTAATTAAAATGCATAAATGAGTGTACATTGGCAGATATGGTTGAACTAACACTCATACTGATGACTGGGTTGCTTTAAAACAAGGCGAACTAGTGATGAACATGATGCATATAACTGAATTGTAGTACCCATCTGACTGGCGGTGCAATTGGCTTTGAAAATAGATACTATGCCCAGTCTTGTGATCTTATCATTGGTTTGATGTTGCTGACCAAGTACTGTACCCATCTGACTGGCGGTGCAATTGGCTTTGAAAATAGATACTATGCCCAGTCTTGTGATCTTATCATTGGTTTGATGTTGCTGACCAAGTACTTAAAATGGTTTAGTTCCAGCAATTTGTTTTTCATACGGCTTAGTCGTACAAGATTGTGTGCACTCCACATACACACTGTTCCATTATTATATCAATGAAAAAACATATCATAATTACTACTCCCTCCGTAAGGAATTATATGAGTGTTTAGATCACTAAAGTAGTGATCTAAACGCTCTTATATTTCTTTACAGAGGGAGTACTTAATTAATCCATACGCGACAGCATTAGCCCTAGTTCTAGGAAGAATTAGGCAAGGCTCTAGCTCTTAATACTTTAAGGTGGTATATACCTTTAGGTCTTAGTAACATTGCTAATTAAGATGTTATCCTTTGCTGGACGCAATTTCTTACCAACGTCACATATTAGACAACATGCAACTAGTACAACTAGTACCGAGCTTATTCAAAGCAATAATTCCTTAGCATTAGAAAACTAGCTAGCAATATTTCGATGGTTGTCACGGAGATTGCTCACTAAGTATTGTTAAATTGCTTCTTAATTCCATATGTTGGTTTATTTTGCTGGATATGGTATTATATTCTTCGAGAGTGGTTTTGCTGCACCCACCTTCGGTGCACCCACGGTGCACCCACGCGAGAAAACGTATCAAAACATTTCAAAAAAATCTGAAATTTTGTGGGAATGAGCTTGAACAAATGTTATGGGCACCTGCAAAGTTTGGTGGTCAAATAACATTCGAAGAACTCTGCACAAAAAAGACAAAATCACTGAAAATTAGTCAAAATGTAAGTGTACTGTTTGAGCAGATTTTGTAAATTTGTCTTTTTTGTGCAGAGTTCTTCGAATGTTGTTTGACCACCAAACTTTGCAGGTGCCCATAACATTTGTTCAAGCTCATTTCCACAAAGTTTCGATTTTTTTTAAATGTTTTGATATGTTTTCTTGCGTGGGTGCACCGTGGGTGCACCGAAGGTGGGTGCAGCCACTACTTTCCCATTTTCTTCTTCTTCAGAACGAGAGGGGTGTGTCACCTTCCGATGCAAACCACCCACACCTCTCCCAGTTTCTCAGCACCATGGCGCCCTCAATACTGTTGCTGGTGCTCTCTCTTCTTACCCTCTCAATCCTTTTTCCTAACTCCAAGCCTCCATTGCCGTCCATAATACTAACATCCGCTCCTACATCACCATCAAACTATACCCAGCCGCCAACAACTACATTAAATGGCGAAATTTCTTCAAGTTCGTCCTTGCCACCTGCGATGCACTGGACCACATAGACAATATATTTTCCGGGATGTTGGAAGACTTTTAATATAAATGTGGTGCTTTCTCGCAAAAAAGAAACACAACTGGGTTTCTTTCAAACAAGGTGAACGGTGATGAGCAGGCATAAATATAGCTGGAATGGAGTAATGTGACTAGCGACACAGTTGACTATGAAAATCGATAGTAGGCCTAGTCTTGTGAGCTTATCATTGGTTAGAGATTCCTGATCAAGTACTTAAAATGTTTTACACCCGGCACTACCCCTATGCCGCCGGCCTAATGCCGTCGGCATAGGCCGTATACCGTCGGCATAGCCCTATGCCGACGGCAGCCGTTGGCATAGGGTCGTCGGCGTCGATCACGATGGCGTAGTCATGTCAGACCGTCGGCGTAGAAATGCCGTCGGCATAGGTCTATATGCCGACAGCATTCGTACGGCCGTCGGCATAGATTACCCGTCGGCATAGCTGTTCCGCCAGGCGTCGACTGACGGCGCCGTCAAAGACGGCCACGAATGAGGAGGCGACATGTGGCGGGTAGAAGCCGATGGCCTGGCCGTCGGCATATATTGAAATCTATGCCGACGGCTAGGCCGTCGGCTTCTAGCCGCCACGTGTCGCGCTCTGGTTCATTCTGGTGGCGGCCTATGTCGACGGCCAGGCCGTCGGCATACGCTGCCACGTGTCGCTTCCTGGTTTCCCCAGCCTTACCCTTGCCGTCGGCATAGTTCTGTTCTGTTTTTTTATATGCTCTGTTTTTGCATTTCTCATTCAAATTCATAGCATTTAAATTGACACCTGAGCATATATACATCGATATATATTGAATGTCCAGAACCTCATCGGAATAATATGAAAGATTATCAACATCATTATCTAAAGATCAACATCATCATCGTCGAAACTTCATAAACATAAGTATGAGACATGACATCATCATCGTCATCTAAAGAACGCTAAGAAGAAGTTTGGAACATGAAAAACATCATCGTTCAGCCAAGCCTAGGATCATCGCCGTGAGCACCGCCAAGACCAGCACCACCTCGCCAGATCGGAGTGACCAGGCTCTCTGAAGCAGGAGTCGAGCCACCAACACCAGCAGGAAAAGCCGATGATGCACCGGTCCCCTACATGTTTCAAAAGAGATTGTAAGGGTAAATCTGATAGTGTGGAGTCAACGAGAACTAGTTGTTGAATAGTTAGGCAATGTACGAACCGGAGTCCCACTGCCTAGTGCCACCCATTCATCGAATGTGGGGATGTGTGGGGGTTCTCCAGAACATGGTGGTGCGGGTCCCATTGGTGGTGGATCCGTGCGGTTATGCATAGACGACCACATAGCCTAGATGTTAGTTAACCAAGCAAACACGAAGGTCAGAAGAAATGGAAGTGCAAAATTTAGCTTGGTTCTAAGTGGGCAAAACTAACCGCGCATCATCTCACGGTTGTAATCCTCGTTTGCCTTTACTCGTTGCAAGTGCTCCCGCACCTCGACATGCTTCTGCTGGACAAAGGCATTATATGCCTACAAAATTTTGGTTGTTTGTAAGTGGGCATTGCTGAAAATAAAGTGAGAAAGTGAGAAAGAAAGAAGATAAGGGGGTAAATACTTATAGCATGCTGGCTGGCTAAGCTAGGCTGCGAACGGCCCATACCGCTGCTCGGGCTCGGGTTGGTAGCTCGGAGCCGTGTGTAGGAGACAGAAGGAATGATCAAGCCCTCGAAGCATGGGTAGCGGCCATGGGACCTCGGCCCGATGGCCACCACCGCCGTCTCGTCGATCTGAGACTGGACGGCGTCAGCAGCATCCAGACCAGGATGCAACCTCTGCAACGACTCCTTGTAAGACTCCAGGTTCCCCTCGGTATTGCTGTAGTACTCGCTCTCTCCGTCCTGCGCTTACTCCGCGCACGGGCCAGCTTCCACGACTCCATGTCTGAGAGCGGCTTCTTCAACTTGTCCTCCTGCAACGTCAAACAGAAGTTAGCCATACATAAGAACATGACGATAAAAAGAAGAAAAAGAATGCATCATGTATATAGATATACCTTCATGGCCTTGTAGCCCCAGTGGTTCATGTTTCCTTGACCGTGTGTTCCGTCTGTTCCACGGTTAGCCCGGTTCTTTATGCTCATGGCAGCAAACTCTGCATCCTCACCGAGCCACCTATCCACCAAACTCGCCCATCCCTCAGCCTTTCTGTAGCACCAAGTAGGAATAACCTAAATAATGGAAGCATGACATGTCATCACGAAACAATGAAATTGACTGTTTATACGTCGGAATGAAAAGTCTCTAATACTTACCTTCATGTACTACTCCCTGCTCAAGGTAAGCTTTTGCTTTTGCGCTTATTTCTTGCTCATCTTTTGACCAAGGTAGTTGTGGTAGTAGTGTGAGATGGCAACCCAGCGCACCTCGTACTGAATCTGGCGAGCTTTCTTCCTCACAGCCGCCACGAAGACCACGTCGGCTTTGGCCTTGTGCTCCTCAAGAACCCTATAGAATTGCTACAATCATGCATAAACCAGAATCAAACAAGGCATGAGTCGAGTGATTCAATGATAAACTATGAACCAAACTCAAGACAAGTGATTCTGAAGAGAACTTACCCAAAATTTTGTGATCACGGCCTTAGCGGCCGTCTCGTACTCCGCGACGCTGGAAGCCTCCTAGTGTTCCCAGGTCGTGGCCAAAACCCGTAGCTCCGGGTCCCTGTCTGGCCGCGGGCAGAATAGACCCGGCCAAAAATCCTTCAACAGGATAGTGATAATGCCGTTCGGTTTACGGCCCTTCCCAAGAACTTTCCAGTTGCTGCAAAAGAATCAACAAATTAGCATGTGTACAATGAAAATGTTAGTATGTGTTTAAAATATGATTGAGAGGCACTTACTCTGTCCCCGCGGGTTCAATGAGCCACTTGTTCTCCTCGGTAGCAGGAGGTGTAGGTAGTTCTGCCATACCACGCAGCCACCCCTTCGGATCACCCGCCGGCAAGTTACCCCACACCTCATCACCACCCTCCCCTCGCCCTCCTCCTCCTCGCCCTCCTCCTCCTCGCGAACCTCCTCCTCCTCAGACTCAGAGGGTGCCTCAGTATAGGAGGGCGTCGAAGATGACCCCCCTATGTCGGACACGGACCGCAATTTCTTGACCCGACTGCATCTCCCCCCACCCCCTCCTCCTCTAGGTGCTCTCCCACCACCCCCTCCTCCTCTAGGGGCTCTTCCCCCGACCCCTCGACCTCCCTGTGAGGTGTCATCCTCAAGTAGTCGGGGGGGAGGCTGACGTGCTCGTCCACTCCGACTAAAACCTCCTTTTAATTTGCTTAGGAAACCTGCGCCGCTGGACTTGCCCATGATTAGCAAACCTGCATTGAGAAGAGAATAAACAATTAGTAAGGATAACAAAAAAGCACATTAATAACAGAAAAGCACATTAAGCATACAGAAAAGAACACTAACAAAATATGCAATGTATAAGCATGATATATATATATATATATATATATATATATATATATAAACACTATTCTGATCACGGGATGAGAATAGTATTCTGATCACAACCTGAACTTCCTGAGTTACACAACCTGAACTTCCCGCTGTAGGAACCCGACCTTCGGGTTATCTTCGCAACCGTGTCTCCCCGCGTGAATTTTTCTGGCCAGTCGTTTTCTTAGTGATGTAAGTGTAACCAGGAAACAGTTTTTAGCAACTAAATTCCTGTTTAAAATAGGAATCTCGCTCGTTGGCGGATTTGTTCACGGGATGAGAATAATATTTCTGATAACTACCTGACTCGTCCCAGCAGTAGCACTTGAACTTTCCCGAGTGCTAGGTTGAACTTCCGGCAAAGTGCCCAAATGGGTCTTGCGATATACCGTTTGAAAGCTATGGACACCAGTATAACAGTCTAGGTTGAATTTTTGGCAAAATGTACACGGTTTAAGAGCAGTTTTGAAAACCGTTTTTCTTCATACAAAAAAACATGAATCATATTTTCGACGCTATTTCTAAACCGTTCATCGGAATGAGGCAAATGAGATGGCGTTGGATAGCTGATGCAAATCCGCTCATTTCACATGTTGAACATTTTTCCAAATTCCCTACGGTTAAGGAGGAATTTCAAAAATGGCGAAATTTCTGAAACCGAACAACCGGGTTCGTATTTCGGGGTTAATGTCACAACAGCTAGTCCTATCGATGCATAAGATATGGCGTTGGAAAGCTTATGAAAATGTGCATCTTTCCATATAAAAAGTTTGTTCTAACTATGAACGGTTCAAAAGTAATTTAGAAAATGGCCGAATCTGTACCGAGTGCGTATTTTCACGTTATTTTCTCAACGGTTCGTCGGAAAGAGGCAAATGATATGGCGTTGGAAAGCTTGAAGAAATGCGAAACTTCTATATGCAGATTGTTTTTTCCAATTCTTTACGGTTTTAAGTCAATTTCGAAAATGGCTGAAAACATATTTTGGCCGTAATTTCTTGAAACTTTATCGGTATGGGGCAAATAATATACCGTTGAAAAGCTACGGAAAATGCGCAACTTTTTCATGCAGATGGTTTTCTCCGATTCATAGCCATTTTCAAGCAATTTTGAAAACAGCGAGATGACGCGTTGTGCCTTTTATCGCGAAACAGAGTCTTCGAAAATGCACCGCGTGAAGAACTTGAACTTCATCAACACGTCTACCTGAACTTCATTCTGTTTCTTCATGCGCTATTTTTTGCTCATAGCTCTCCATCCACTCACCGGAATTGAGCAAGTGATATACCGATGGAAAGCTGTTGTAAACACGCAACTTTTCCGTCTTGATCATTTTTTTCATACTCGCGACGGTTTAAAAGATTTTCATCCGAAATTCATTTAGCGTAGTAGTTGAACTTCCTGCTGTTTCCATGTTGAACTTCTGTCGCGTATTTTTGTTTGTAATTTCTCACCCATTCGTCGGTGTTACACAAATGATACTCCTTTTTGTACAAACTTCTCTCACAATATTTTTCTAACTTTCTCCAACCGAGAACTTGAACTTATAGCAAGAAAAAAAGTGGACCTTGCCTTTTTATTAATTTTTCTCACTCACAAGAATGGGTGAGAAATACATAGTGAACCACACTCACAAGAAGTTTTGAACCTTCCCGTGTCGAGCACCTGAACTTCTACCAACAAATTTTGTATACTTTTTCTTTTTATTCATTTTTCTCATATGAAAACACACACCATGCAACACGTGACCTTCTGGCTGTTTTCACTTTGAACTTCTGTGTTATTTTAATATGAACTTCACGTTTTCTATTTTTGAGTAAAGAATTCTAGTAACGAGAAAAAAAATCTGAGTTTTTCATAAACTTCGAACTTCTATGCTGTTTTAATTTGAACTTCTTCATTTTATTATTTAGTAACGAGAAAAATCTGAGTAGTTTATATACTTCGAATTTCTCTGTTATTTTTTTAAAAGTAGAGAAGTTCAATTTTTTTGAAAGTACTTCGATGTTTACTTAAAAATCATTTCTTTAAGAAATATTGGACCGTTCGTTATATAATTTGAGTTTTTTATACACATCAAACTTTCCCGGCCAGAGCACGTGAACTTCTTTCAACAAATCTTTTAAGCTTTTAGTTTTATATTCTTTTATTCTCACCTGAAACACATTCCTTGTAGTACTTGAACTTCTTGTTGTTTTCACTATGAACTTCTATCACGTTTTTGTGAATACATCGAATTACACGTAATTGAAGGTCAGACGTCATCTTTTGCCATTTTAAACATCTAATTAAAGGTCGGAGTTCCCGCAATATAAATTATGAACCGTGCACGGAGGTGCACGTGAACTTCTTACAACAAACCTTTTATGATTTTAGTTTTGTATTCTTTTATTCTCATGTGAAACACATCCCGTGTAGTAGTGGAACTGTTCGCTGTTTTCACATGGAACTTCGGTCATGTATTTTTGTTTGTAATTCCTCACCCGCTCCTCGGAGTTTTTGTATACACTGAAACTTTCAGTTTTTTAAATGTGAACTCCATGGCTTTATTATTTAGTAACAAGAAAAATCCCTTCAAACTTCTATGTTTTTCAAATTTGAACTTATTAGTTTTATTTTTTGAAAAGAAAAGAAATTATGTAAACAACAAACAATTTTTTTAAATTGAACTTCATACTTTTATTTTCTCTAAAAACAAAAAGAATTTGTGTTTTTTGTATACATCGAACTACTCTTTTTTTTAATTTGAACTTCTTGATCTGTTTGGTAACGAGGTAACCTTGATCGTTTGGACTTATTGTTTTATCAGTGATGAACTTCATGTGGTTTGTTATTTAATTGTTATTTTTCTACCTTTTCCGAACTTCCTCGCTTAAACTTGTAATTAGGTTGGACTAACACATTTAGGGAAAGTAACGTGAACTCCTCCTAATAGTACCTTTAAAAAAAACAAATAATGATTTCACGTGTTACATTGGAACACCAAAAAGTAACTACCCAATTATTCATTTTTTTAACATTTTGGCCCTGCCCAGCTACATAGTTTCCTGTAGCCCATGTCCGCTCACGGTCATCTTCAGCCTACAGCGACACGAACAGAGTTGAACTTCCCCCAACGATTCTAGCTTGGTGCTAGGCAATTAAGGCCTTGATTCCCCACAACCTAAACACAAAAATTGTTGCTTCCCTCACGATGAATCCATTCCATTATGACACCATACTGTGTAGTTTCTGAGGTGATCGATGTGTGTTCTCACCTGATAATGGAGCTATTAGAGAGTTTGCCAACCAGGAAGTAGATGAACCTTGTCCAACGTTAGAGTTGGACTTCTGTTAACTTCAGATTTCCTTTCCAACAACATTACGGCAGCTTAAGCCACCATCGTGACTGCTCCATATGTGGGCACAATTAAAGTCAGAAATTGATGCACATTGCAGGGACATGCACACACTCATGTCTCGTCCGCCGCCGGAGGTCCTTTGACTTTGTCTGCCCTGTCAGTGTCATCCCCTACAACGACACTTTGCCATCCTCCAAGCTCGAGTGTAGCTGAGGATGAGACGGACGGCAGCTCACTGCTCACAGGAGCTCGTCGATCCATTCAGAGAGGAAGGTCGGGAGGGAAAGGACAGGGGCTAGAGCTGACTGTAATTGGTGGTAGTGGGCCGCAGCGGCGCGTGCGACCAGCTACAGCCTGCAGGTCGCGACCTCTTGTAGCTGCAGGTCGAGACCTCCCCCGGCTTCAGGTCAAGGCCGAATGGATGGGGAGGCGGTGGTTGGTCAGGAGACGAGAACAACGAAGAAAGGGAACTGTTGTAGGCGAGGGGAGGAAGGATGCGCCGCCAATGATGATCTAGGCGCCGGTCGAGAGAGGAGGATGGCGGTGCAGTCGACGACCGCGATGAACTGGTGGAGCACTGGCGACTGGTGGAAGGCAGAGCCGGCGGCGGCTCTATGGAAGAAGGTCGGAGCGGCGCTGAGGGAAAGAGCTTGGCTCCGGGCGCAGGCTTCGATGGGCAGTGACGGCGCCATGGTCGGCCGGCGACCCCAGGATCCGGTGGCCCAAGGGTTTGGGTTCGACGCCTGGATCTGGGAGGAGGGAGAGCTGCATCTTGATCTGGCGCTGGAAGTGGTGGTCTGCAGCGGCGCGCCGAGATCTATGGCCTAGCTACGGTGCACGGGATCCAAGGATGGCGGCGGTACGGTTGGATCAGAGCGACAACAGCGTGTTGGATTGAGCGTGGGTGGAGGCCTCGTGGTGCAGGAGAGGATCGTGGGCGGGTGGTGGGTGGGCTGCTTTTTTTATCGGGGCGCACCGGTTCGGGAGCATCGCGTCAGGCCCTTATAGGGCTGGCTGTGATCCAAATAATTATTCTGATCCTAGGATCAGAATTGTGTTACCCTATATATATATGTACTTCTTTCTGTAATTTCTTGTTTAAAGAACCTGTACTTCTTTTTATATAACAGAACTTTACCATAGTAGTTTCTTTCTATAAATTTCTTTCACAGGTAGGTTAGTGTATTAGCTTGCTGCTATTTCCAGGTTAAATTGTTGTGTTGCATTGTTTCTAGTTAATTGTTTTCATATTGTTTTTGGAATATGTGTATTTGTTTTCCTATAATTTTTTTAGGTATCATTTTTAATTTTATTCTGTGAATACTGTTTTATCCCTATGTGTTTTCGAAATGCTATGGTTGTCTTAGTTTTTCAAAATCAGAAACGAATCGTGTCGTGAGGACAACTTAACTGCTAGCCATAACTACAGAGAGTTGGCATTTACTCTGTCCGCCCGTCCGCTCGGCCCAAATCTCTCTTCCTTTCTCTTCTCTCACGCGCGGACGCTCCTCCTCTCTCTCTCTCTCTCCAGTGCTCCTCAGCAACGAATCCGCTGCATGATCCCCCGCCGGGCAACCGCTGCTACGAGCAACCGCCGCCCGCTGCAACCGCGCGCACGACCCCCCTCCCTCTTATCCAGGTCCGTTTCCTTTCTCTTTCTCCCCCACACTCCTGTCCGCTGCGTTGCTGGGTACAACACTCTGCGAATCCACCGCAGATGGCGTGAAGCGGAGTTTGGTATCGCCGCCGCAGCAGCCGCAGTTCCGATTTGTTCCTCTTTTTTCGCCTCTCCCTTTGTCTCCAATGCTTTGCTCTGCTTTTGCCCGCAGCCGTGTTCGTCCGCAGCAGAGGGGAAGCTTGGTGGTGGTCGATTTGGTAGGGTTTTGATACTTGGTGAAGCAAGGATTCTTCCTGTAGATCGATTTGGTTGGTGTATCCACAGGCATGTTGTCTCCACCTAAGAGCCCGATGGCCGAATCGGCGCAAGGTTCGTCCCGCAGATGTTGTGCTTGGGATTGTGATGTTCTGTTCATGTAGTACATTTTTTAATTTTGTTCCTAGGATTGATTTGCTCATGTGTGGTTTTGGCATGGATTGGCAATGTTTTTATTTATTATATATTTGGTTGTGGATGTGAGATTATTTATTTCTCAGGTGTAGTAGATATGTTTGATGTTTCAACAAGTCTATTGTATGACATGCACTGATTTGATGCTTGTTTTTGTTGAAATGTTTTTCTGTACTTCACTGAGTTGTAGTTTTGTATTGCTCCTCCATGTTGTTGTTGTACTTCACTTGTGTAGTACATGTGTACTTCTTATTTTATTCACAATTTTTCCTTATGTTGTAGTGTGGTGAGTTTTATTGTATATTTTAGGGTTTAGAATTGGCCACATGTATTTCTTTTACACATATGCTTTACACTGCTCATGATAATACATTGCTATTTATTTTTCCCATATTGCATTGTAGTGCTAGCAGAATTGTTGTATTGCTTTAGTAGTTTCCTTTGTACTTCTTGTTGCAATTGTTCCAATCTTTTGTTTTCTGTATTGTTGTACTGCTTTCTAGCTTTGGTGTAGTACTTCTGTTATTTTTGTGTTTATTATATCAATTATATTTATTTCCTTTTGCGCAGCGGTTACAGTTGACGGTGTTGCAGCGTCTGAAACTTATTCATTGTCTTCTTTGATTTTGTTTGCAGAAGATTCTGTTTCCCGATCAGAAAATGATATATCAGATGTTCTATCTGATCTTCGCTTACAGTTTGATGGAGAAGATGGTAATAAGGTTGATGAAGCTGCGAATACGCCTGAGGACATCCCTGCTGCGATTACTCCTGAGGACATTCCTGTTGCGAATACGCCTGAGGACATTCCTGCTCGCAACCAGAGGTCTAAGGCATTGAATGACAGGCAAAGTCAGCCTGCCAGCAATCCTTCTAGCCCTGTTGGAAGGGGTGAGCATGATATTGGCTCTTTGGAACTTTCGGAGACGCAGTCACAGTCCGTTGATGGTATAGAGGCTGTGACTCAGCCTGAGGATGTCGCTGATCAGCTGGAGGCTGAGAAGTTAAGGGTGGCGGAGAAAATAGCAGCTGCTCGAAATCGCAGGTCGAAGGCATTGCACGATATTTCATCTCAATGCACAGATATAGTTGTTCCTGATAGTGCTGGTGTTTCTGATGGCCCTCCGAGTCCTGTAAACCCTGTTGTCGGTGTCAAAACCGGCATATCTCGTAGTAGGGGTCCTAAGCTAGGCGTCTTGGAGCGATGGTAACAAAGGGACGAAGGAGACGATGTTTACCCAGGTTCGGGCCCTCCTATGGAGGTAAAACCCTACGTCCTGCTTGATTATATTCATATGGGGATAGTACAGAGTACATGTGTCTACCACGAGATTATGATATGTAATGTAATATATTGATCTATTGACTAGCCTGGCCTCGGTTTATATATGCACCGTAGGCCTAGGGTTGAGAGGAGTCCTTGTCTTGTGCGCCAAGTCTTGTGGAATCCTCCTTGTATTCGGCATCATGGGCTATCCGGACTGGCCCATTAGTAAACTGCCATGGGGGTCCTCGGCCCGACCCATAGGTCGGGAGACGACGTGGTGAGTACCCCCTAGTCCAGGACACCGTCAGTAGCCCCCTGAACCGGTCTTCAAGTTGGGGACGCTCCTCCGTTCTTCCGAACAGTTCTTTGTCTTCGGTCGTCGGCCTTGGAAACTGGTTCAACAAATCTTCCCATCTTCGATCTTGAGGATCGCCGAGCTGAATCCGTAAAGTTCACACGTCGGGCATCCGAGGAGCCCCTTTAAGTTATCGGCCTTTGTCAATGCCTTATTATTTTTTACGCCACACCTCGGGTTTTAAGTGTTTCCCGTGCGGCGGTGTCCTCTTGCGTCCGAGCTCAAACGCCGAACTGCATCCGAGGTGTCTTTTTACAGCCGAGCTCCAACGTTGAACTATGTCCGAGCTCCAAAGCCGGACTGTGTTCGAGATGTATTTTTAGCCGAGCTCCAACGCCGGACTATGTCCGAGCTCCAACGCTGGACTGTATCCGAGGTGTCATAGACTACCTCGGTCATGAAAAGTTTGGAGGAGTTTCAACCGAACATAATGCCGAAAAAGCCCTCTAGGGAGACAACCACTCGCGTCCGAACTTGATGCCGGACTGCGTCTGAGGTGTCTTTTTGTAGCCGAAGTCTAATGTTGTTCAGCATCCGAAGCGTCATAGATTACCTCGGTCTTGGAAAGATTGGAGGAGTTCAACCGAACATAATGCCGGAAACGTCCTCTGTGGAGCCAGCCATTCACATCCGAGCTTTTATGCCGGACTGCTTCTGAGGCGTCTCCGATCTTGAGCTTTACGCCGGACTGCTTCCGAGCTCCAACGCCGGACTGCATCCGAGCTCCAATGATGACCAGCGTCCGAGGTATCATAAAGTACCTTGGACCTTAAAAATTAAAGAATTTCATCCGAGCTTAATGTCGGAAATGCTCTCTATGGAGCCAGCCACTTGCGCCCGAGCTTTATGCCGGACTGCTTCCGAGGTGGTGCACCACCCCGACCGTGAGCTGATTATTTGTGAATATTTTCGATTGGTGCAATTTATTCTCTGCCGAGATATATAGCCAGTAGCCCTCAAGGTGTGTGTCGGTCTAAAAGCCGAGATGCACCTGAAGGATGACATAAAACCGCTGATCCCAGTAGCCCCTGAGACTCAGGTCGATTCGCAAAATCGGCCTGAGGATCAAATCCTAGCTCGGTAGCATACTTCAGAACACAAAAGCGGTGTGCACAGACCTCGAGACTTAGGTTGGGTGCGGCCGACCAACCCAAGGATCATAATCTCCTCGGAAACTGTATTGCACTGAAATTTTCTGCATTGAATTGTCAATGCAGTAGCCCCCGAGACTTGGGTTGGTCGATATGGCCGACCCTAGGATCATATTTCCTCGGGAACTAGTTCTACCGTCATATGCGTTTTGACAACGCCGAGGTGGAGTTCGGCAGGAAAGATGCCGAACCATAGTTCAGAAAAGATTTTCCGGGCAAGACCGTCACGCCGAACACCTCACCCAAGGGGATGTCCCGTTTCCTGAAAGGAAAACATAAAACCGCTGATCCCAGTAGCCCCTGAGACTCAGGTCGATTCACAAAATCGGCCTGAGGATCAACTCCTAGCTCTGCAGCATACTTAGAAACGCGGTGCAATATATTAGAGGAAATAGTTATCGGCAAGCGGGCCCTTGAGAGAGGGTCTTGAGAAGTTGCCATAATATATTAGCTTGATGCCGGATAGGTCCAGATGGTACCTATTATTGTCCGAAGACACGTTTGCCCATAGCTCGGTCAAGCCGAACACTGAGCATTTTGAATTTTCTGCATTGAATAGGCAATGCAGTAGCCCCCGAGCCACTGGTCGGGTGGCAACACCAGATCAGGGGATCGATGTGCCCCTTTAATATTTGTAAATGATAAGCGCGAATAGTGTTCGGCATCAGCCAAGGTCAAACCAGTAACACTTCGGCCAATCTTATGAAAGGACCATCGTTTAACACGGGGTGACCTCTATCGATATGTAGTTTGACACGGTCATCGGATCGATGACCAGTTTACGCCCATTGTGACAGTCAGTTTTCGGCTTTCTCCACTGAGGCGCTTTAACCATTTGAGCTGGAAGCACAATCGCAGTGGTTCTCCCTTTGCACACCTAGCCGAACAAAGCGGAACATAGGAGGCAAGCACAGGAGCAGGGCAACCCAACTATTGACCAAAGACACAATTCGAAACGGATGCATATAAAGCAATATCCGAGATGTTTTGCCGAGGACTATTCGGAGTACCTTGGCTTCTGGTGGGTTCAGCTCTAGTCGGAGCCCCCCGTTGATATTGCCGATGCTTTAAAAGTGTACTGCGAGATTTATGCTCGGAAAAAATAAAAAACTTATGCAAAAAAGGTTTATGTTTAGATAAAATAAAATTGTGCCAATACGAAAGCGGTATAAAATTTAATATGTGCTTCGGTCGTGCTTTAACATGATACATCCGATCTCTAGACTTCAAGTGGGTCAGCCTTCGGCTTCAACCTCCCTATCCCGAAGGCGGAGTATTTCTCAGGCCAGTTTAGCGAACTAAACGCGAGCGGCTTTAGAGAGAAACCAGGCTACCCGGCTATTGATCATACACTTGAGTCGAGAAAGGAGTGGTAGAAAAAGACTTTGCAACGACTGAGAAGAAAACATCTATTATAAAATGGCTCATATTAATTTAAGAGCCCCCAAGTGACTTGGGTAAAAGAATTTTATGTATAATGATTGTATGTACCGAAGTACTTATATAATATCTGTGTTCGCCCGAACTGTGAACGCGTCTTAACCGACCGTCGGCTTCTCCCTCTTCGGCCAAGGGCCGAAAAGTGTTATCTACTCCGCCTACCGAAAATATCGGCGGTGTTTCGGATAACCAGGCAATCAGGCCATGAGGCTGTAACAGACAAAGCGCGCCCAGGGAACTTATGCTATATTACTTATGTAACGTAAGAAGCATCTTCAAAGAAAATAGTGCCCCCAACGGTACCTTTCTTTGGTCGCTCATAATGACTATGAGACTTGTGCAATAGATTTGTGTACGCGTGAGTTCCATCGTGTGCCGACCATAGTTGAAAACAATAAGAGCGCTAGCTTTCGGCTTCACCCGTCTGAGGTACGAGTTCGGATGACCCGATCGTAACAATCGCAGAGGTGCTCCCTTTACTCCCTAGCCGAACAATCGGGAACGTAGGGGTAAGCACAGGAGCCAGGCAACCCAGCTTTGCGGAACACTTAAGTCAACATGATGCATATTTTGGCATAATACACGAGCAAGGAAAGAAGCTGTACAATAATAATCGCATGCAAAGAGAAAATGTTTCATAAAGGAAGCCCCCAAGTAAACGGGGTATTTAAATTTATTTGTAAAAACAAAGTTTTGACAAAGAAAGTTTTTCGCAACCAACTTTTTGTCAAAAAGGTATAATGCTTTGTCGAACCGAACAAAAAGTAAAATTTCAAATAGAGCTGAGCACGAAAACGACTTAGCTGATTAATGTGTTCGGTGCGGTCCGGGGTTGTGGCGGGATGAAGAAGTCATCCTCGGCCTGGCCGAGGTCCCAGCCCCCAAGCCCGAGGTAACCGAGCAAAGAGCTCGGGTCGAGAAGTGGCAACGCAGCACGGTTGTTGCGGCGAGGCAAAGCCCCCGGTCCAGCCGAGGAGACAGAGTAGTTCGGCAGCGTGACGACGAAGCCCCCAGTTATCATGGGAAAAGGAAGTGTTGTTAACAAACAAACTTGTTTATTTAACATAAATATAATGCTCGGTAGAACCGAACAAAAATTTAGAAATTCGAGCATTAAAGCGACATAGCTGGTTAATGTGCTCGGCGTTGACGATGCAGGCCGAGCTTATAGCGGGTCAAGGTCCCAGCCCCCAAGCCGGTCCCGAGGTGACCGAACGAGGAGTTCGGCACTCCGAAGTAGTGTCAAGGCTCGGCCGATGTGGCGAGGCGAAGCCCCCGGTCCAGCCGAGGTGGCGGAGTAGATCGGCAAAGTGACGCCGAACTGACCGCACGACGCAGCCGAAGCCGATTACCTGCACACATAAAATAGTGCGGGCAAGAGAAAATAATAACAGATAAAGGTAATAAAAAAAATCTTCTACTTAGTTAATTTAAGTGAAGCAAATAAGTAAAGGAATATGGCCTGGGCGCCGAAGAGTTCGGCTTGACGAAGTGGCGACGCTGCACGGTTGATGTGGCGAGATGAAGTCCTCGGTCCAGTTAACATGGCGAAGCTGTGATCGGCAGATGTCGAAGTCTCATGCAGGTCGGCTGGTGATGCCGAAGTCTCATGCCAGCCGAGGTGTTGAAGCAGGTCGGCTGGTGACGCCGAATACTCCTGCCAGCCGAGGTGTTGAAGCAGGTCGGCTGGTGACGCCGAATACTCCTGCCAGCCGAGGTGTTGAAGCAGGTCGGCTGGTGATGCCGAATACTCCTACCAGCCGAGGTGTTGGAGCAGATCGGCGTGGTGGTTATTGGCTTGAAGAAAAGGCGGCACGCCGGTGCTAACGCAGGTCAAAATTTGTGACGCGGTCGATAACAGCTTGATGAAGTGACCGCGCGGCGATTCCGGTGTGCCAGGCCCATGCAATCCGTGGGGTGACGATGCCGAACTCTTGGTCGGGTTGTCGAACTCTTGGTTGGCTTACCAAGGTAATGAATCTGAAGAGGTTGACCTCGGCTCGACAAAGTGACGATCTAGCGCAGGTCGGCAGCCGTGGAGTAATGTTGTCGGGCCGGTTTGACATCGGCACGATGGTGAAAATTGCCTCGAAAAAGACTTAAGATTTGTGGGTACGTGTTTGAGAACAACACAATACCCTAAAAAAAATATTCCTTTGAAAAAGGATGTCCAATATCCCGTTCATGAAGAAAGATGAATTCGGGTCGGATTCGTTCTCGCGCAGAAAAAGATCCGAAAATTGGTGCACTCATCGGACGTTTCCCGGAGTTTGAACGGTCGGATCGAGCTGAAATTTTGAGGGGTGATCGGTATGAGAATTCCGCAGCCGATGAACGGTGGGATCTTCCAAACAATATCCGAGCTGGAAGCTGGACACCTCGCCCTAAACTGGTCCCAACTCACGTCCAGATTTGACAGGGCTCCGGTATTTCGTAGATCGCCGAAGATTCCTCCATCGGAATACGACGAAATTTTACGAGGTCATTATAGACTCAATTCCGCACAATTCCACCGAATCAATCGTCAAAGAAATACTCGAGGAGGCGGGGACGACGAACACAAATTTGCTATCCAAAAAAAACTGCATGATCGCGCGAGGGCAATGTTGACGTCGAGCCCCCGAGCACCATGGAGTTTTCTTCCATGATCTTGGTTGAGATTGGAGTTGATGTTGATGAAGACACCCGTTCGATCTAGATGATACGACGTGGTGCGCAGTCCTCGGCCTAGCCGAGGTGACCAGTCAAGTCGGCGACGAAGATGCCGACGTTGACGATGTAGCTCGGTTCTGACGCGTAGATCGCGATGGAGCCGATCTAAATTCCCATCGCACCATGGCGACTACCCAGCAGGCTCTCAATGAAAGCACCAATGTCGGTGTCAAAACCGGCATATCTCGTAGTAGGGGTCCTAAGCTAGGCGTCTTGGAGCGATGGTAACAAAGGGACGAAGGAGACGATGTTTACCCAGGTTCGGGCCCTCCTATGGAGGTAAAACCCTACGTCCTGCTTGATTATATTCATATGGGGATAGTACAGAGTACATGTGTCTACCACGAGATTATGATATGTAATGTAATATATTGATCTATTGACTAGCCTGGCCTCGGTTTATATATGCACCGTAGGCCTAGGGTTGAGAGGAGTCCTTGTCTTGTGCGCCAAGTCTTGTGGAATCCTCCTTGTATTCGGCATCATGGGCTATCCGGACTGGCCCATTAGTAAACCGCCATGGGGGTCCTCGGCCCGACCCATAGGTCGGGAGACGACGTGGTGAGTACCCCCTAGTCCAGGACACCGTCACCTGTCCCTGTAAGAAAGATTAGGACAACTTGTAGGAAGGTAAAGTCACCTCCTGATGCTCCAGTACGCAGAAGCCCGCGTGTTCTGCCTAGACAATCACCTGATGTCGATGGTAAACGGCAAAGTCCTAAAGTTATTCAGAGAGGCAGCTCTGCAAATCTTAATCCTGCTGCTGCAAAAAAGGTGAAGGCAGCTAACCAGGCTGTGTCCAAGGCTAAGGCACCTGTTGATAAGAAGAAGAATGATGTTCTTAAGCGTAAGGAGAAGGTTTTGTCCAAGGGCCAGCAAACTAGAGGTAGCACAAAGAAGTTACCTCGTGCTACTCGCAAATCTGTGCGTTTTGCAAAGGATGATGATTTTGAGTCCGATGAGGGTGATGATGGTGATGAACAAGGCGACGATGACGAACCTTATGTTTCTGAAGAGGTTTCTGATTCTGGAGATGATATCGGGAAGGTGAATTTTTATTTCATTATTTCTTGTCAAGTGTTTCTTGCATAATATATTCTATACTTCCCTTTGATGTTATGATTGAACTGCCAATTGTGTAGTTACTGTACTTCTTATACTCTCCATTGAAATTTCTCAATCTAGTTTTATTTTGTAATTTCATTTTTTGTGTATAGTTATTTTTCATCTTTATTAATTTGTGTTATTTTTTAATGTTTTTCAGTATGAGTTTGTGAAGAGGCCTTTCAAGAGGAAGAGAGGCGAGGAAGGTGAGCCTAGCAACAAAGTTGAAAAGGTGGCGAAAAAGCGCTTCAACACCACGATTAGGTGCTCTTTGAAGGAGGTCGCTCTTTGTGTTGCGTTGTTGAAGGAACGTCACTTGAATGTTCTTCATACTCCTGAGCTTGGTCATATCAAAGACTTCAAGATCAAATCCAACATTAATCGCCGTCTTGCTTGTTTTATGATGTATAATATTGATCCTAGGACCATGATCCTTGATCTTGGTGGAAACAAAGTTCTGGAGATCAATGCAGATGTCATTGAGAAGCTTTTTGCACTGCCTAATGGTGACGACTCTCCTCCAAGGCCTTCAGAGGATTATGGTGCTGCTTTGGTGAAGTTAAAGGATGAGCTTAGGATTCCAAGGAATAAAGATATAAAAACTGATGAGCTTCGGAATATTCTCTCGCAGCTTGTCGATGATCCTCTTAGGGATGGCCTTGCTCTGAAGGTGTTTGGTCTGATTTTGTACAACAAGTTTTTCTGCCCAGGGTATTCTCTGCGTGTGAAGAAGGAGGCGACAATGGTTGAAGACTTTGACATTGTCAAGTTGAAAAACATGGAGATTTGTCAGCTGATTGTTGACGAGCTGAGACTTGCTATTGAAGCCTGGCAGAAAGCAGGTGCAGACTGGAGAGCTCTTCCTGGTTGTGTTATTGCGCCTGTTCTAGCTTATTTGGACTGTCTGGACCACCGCTCCATTGACCGTAAAGATAAGAGGCACCCCCGTGCCATCTACATGGATCCTAGGAAGCTTATGAAACTTGCCAATTTGGATATCTTGAAGAAAGGTGGCCCGGACCCTAGATCTTGGATCTTTGGCAAGTTGCCGGTGAGTTCTTTAGTACCATCCTTTGTAGTGCAATTCTTTTAGTTGTAAGTATTATACTTTTTGGTGCTGTCCTGTTTTCTTAATTAGTAATTAATCTTATGTGAAGTTTGGAGGTAGGTGTTGGGGTAAGAGGTTAGGGGGGGGGGGTTGGGGGGGGGGTCTCCCCCCCCATATTTGGTTAACAAAAATAGAATATATAAATACTGTCACCACATCCCACACACACAAAGTTATTATGTATGCATTTGTTTGTACTGCTTTGCATATATTGTTTGTACTGCTTTAGTGTTCATCTCAGCACACTCACACAAAGTTATTATGTTTGCATCTGTTTGTACTGCTTTGCATATATTGTTTGTACTCCTTTAGTGTTCATCTCAGCACTTCTTGTTCATTTAGTACTGCTTTGTACTTCTTTTTTATATTTGTTAGGTTATTATACTTTTTATATTATTTAACTTTTGTCTATTAGTGTATTATTTTGTTGTATAACATTTTTGTACTCTCTTTTTGCAGTGGAAGGGGCGCAATGACATTATCTATTTTGATGAAAGCGCTGAAGTGACTGGTACCAATTATTGTGTGTATCCCAAGAAGAGGAAGTTTGAACCGTCCTCAGGAATTGTTCACGCTAGTAGGCGTAAGTTTGCAGGAAGCAGTAGTGCTGCAGGTGTTTCATCTGAAGGAGTGGGTACTTTGTTTGATTCCACTTTCCAAGAGCTTGATGCTGCAATAGCAAAGGCAATTCAGTTGTCACTTCAGCTGCCTACCACCAGCACCCGTCTGAGCAGCACTGCTGGAGTTTTGCCCCCTGAGCTTGCATTTAATGAAGATGCTCACAGGATTGTGTCGGATGCTGAGGCTGTCAATCTTGATCATTTGCAGAAATCTTTATCCCAGATCCAGGATGGTTTTGTAATGTACAAGACCATGCAAGATGGTCGCTGCAAGCCTTTCGAAGAGCACGCACAAAAGTATCTCACGGAGATTGCTAAGGGAGATGGTCCTACTTCCGGCGGAGATGCTGGTGCTGGTGCTGCCGGAGTGCATACATGTGCTGGTGGGGAAGGGGAACACAATGATTCTACTGTTCCTCATGTAGATAAGGTGAGATATCTTTTGTACAAGTATGTTTCTGCTTTGCTATGATTTCTTAATTCTGTGTGTTTTTGTTAGGTGAGTACTGATGGGCCAACATTATCTCAATTTTGTGCCCCTGAGCATCATGTGGCGTCCAGTGTTTCGACGCCAGAAGATCATCATGAAGAGACAGATGTACAACTTGCTGGTGATGTTGGAGTTGCGAAGAAACCAGAAGCTGGTGTTGCTGAAGCTGCTCATGAAGATCCAGTTGAAGTTGCCACCGGTCATAGTGATTCTACTACAGTCATAGCTGCTCTTGAGAAGACATCCTCTGCTGTTGATGCTGGCATTGAGCGCGAAGCTGTTCCTGTATCGGATGCACACGAGATCCCATCTGTTGTTGTGCCGGATCTTGTAGCTAAAGCTGCGCCATCTTCTGCAGGCAAAGACATAGGCAAGAACAAATAATGTCCACACCCATCTCTAAGCTTTAAACCTTTTGCTATTGCGATGATCTTTGAGTGTGTGATGTATGTTTATGGGAAGTGGGTTTCTTTTGTGGAAAAAAATGTACAATATGTGTTTCGGGAAACATTTGTGATACTTGTAATATGTTTATATCGGTGTAATCGATGCTGTGCTTTTGTGTCCTGATGCCTTTGTGCTCTACACTGTGTATGTATGTTATACTGCCTTTCCCCTTGTTGAAGGTATATGTGTACTGCTTTTAGTGCTGTACTTCTTGTTAGCTACAGTAGCTCAACAGACTAGCACATCTTGATTTCAGAACTGCATTTGCAGTTGTTTCTGTTCTGTTTTAGTTCTGCACTGCTTTATATCTGTACTTCTTGTGTATCTACAGTAGCTACACTTTTCATTATGTCATGAGGTTCTGTACTTCTCCTAAAGTTGTTTATGTACTTCCTCTACCTGTATATTCTGTACTTCTTTTAATGTACTTCTTTTCCTGCAGGTGCTGATTATTTTGATGATTTGATACAAGATGAGGTTAACACTCCAGATTCTGTTGAAAGGTTTTACAATGCAGTTACTTCTATTGAAGAAAAGGACAAGATTGCGTATGTTTTGTATTCTTATTTCCTTTGTTCTATCTTTTTTCATGCTTTTATAATTTTGTTATTTCACCTATGTCCTTCTGATTATTATGCGGTACATAATAATTTTCAGTGGAGAAGTTATGTTTGAGAATAACTATTGCAAAGCTACCGTATTGGATATTGGTAAAGCGTTTCGCCCTGATGGCATGCTTGGCACAGAAGTAGCGTCTGTTGGGATCTACATTTTATCAGAGAGGTATAAAGAATATGAAAGTTGGTTGTGCCCTACTGGATCACTGTAAGTTTGTTTCTTATATTTTAATCTTTTGGCTATCTTTTTTTGCTTGCTACTTCATATTTGTGAGCGTACTGTAGGAGATATGCCCTAGAGGCAATAATAAATGTTATTGATTATCTCCCTGTTCATAATTATGTTTATGTTCCATGCTATAACTGCAATGATTCTCGAGTCTACAAATAAAACGAGGCTTGGAGGGAAACTCATGTGCACGTGTGGGATAATAAACGGTAAAATGTATTCCTAGTCTGGCCTCTAAGACTGGCTCAAGTATTGCATGATGATCCTGTTTTCCTGATCATGGGCATGGCTATGCCGGCAATTTTGAGGGCAGTATTGTTGGTAGAACACTTGTGTTGAATCGACCCGAATTGATGTTATGCTATGAGATACATTCGTCATTAGTTAATGGTTAATAACACAGAGATGGTTAATGTTTGCATGATTCCTTAGACCATGAGAGTATCGAGTTTCTTCATGCTTGCTTCATGAACTTTGGGGTTTGTTAAACGTCATCCGTAAATGGGTGGCTATTACGGCGGCTTACGGGTTCATGGAAAAGTATGTCAAGTAACTTGATAGCTCAAGATTGGGATTTGCTCCTCCGACGATGGAGAGATATCTCTGGGCCCTCTCGGTGTTACGGTATCCATCATCGTCTGGCCAGACACTTTGTGATTTGATCACGGGGATGCCGGAACACGGGAACGAGAAAAGAGAACAATACCGGTAACGAGGTAACTGGCATAGTGGACAAGTTGTTGATCCACGGGGATGCCTACATGTCTCACCTCGGGTATTTGTAACATATCGCGAAGCAACAGGAATAGCACACGGCAACTGGAGGTTCACTCGAATATTCATTCGTGTCGGTATAGGGGTCAATATGGGTGTCCACGGCTCCGATGTTGATCATTGATCGGAAAGTGTTCCGGGTCATGTCTATACTTCACCGAACCTATAGGGTCACACGCTTAAGGGTCATCTATCTGCTGAATACTAGACGGGGAGTCTGAGAGAAATTCACCGAAAAAGTTTCGGACGAAACGGAAACGTTCCGGAGAGGATATCGGAATAGTTCCGGTGAAACTGAAAAGTTGTTTCAGGGTATTCCATAAAGTCAAATTGGTTTCGGCACATGCCTGGAAATTATTGGAAGGTACCAGAATTGTTCCGGTAACTTCTGAGATTTTTCAGAGACAAAAACCGGAAATGTTCCGGACTGCCGGAACCGCTTTAGTTGCTTTTCACAGATGAAAATCACTAAACCGAAAAGTTGTTTCGGAGTACACCATAAAGTCAAATTGGTTTCGGCACATGCCTGATAATTCTTGGAGGGTGCCAGAATCATTCTGGAAACTTTCTGGAATTTTCCGGAATGAAAACCGGAAATGTTCCGGAGCTGCCGAAACCGCTTCAGATGCTTTTCGCAGATGAAAATCACTAAACCGGAATTGTTCCGGCTCGCGTTGAAAATTATTTTGGTGGGTACTGGAAATGTTCTAAGCCCACATGAATATTTTCAGTTTGATCAGACGCTGAAAAATGTCGTTGTGAATAGTGAAATCAGATTTATGGATATGGTTGGAAGTTGGCTTTCCACAAATATCTTCCCAAGATATTTTGGGATGACATGGCATTTTGGATATGCCCATCCTACCCCTTGTTTTTCCTATAAATAGAGGGGAGGAGGCAGCCCCATATGCTTCATGCTTGCTCTCACATACACATGCCATGACATTTCTGGCTTCTCTCTCCCTCCCAGCGAAATAGTTTCGTAGAGCCGAAAGGCTGTCTGGGTTCCGGTGGGAACTAGTTCTGGACGGCGAAGCCCTGCCGGATAGATGACACCGTATGTGTGCAACTCTGTAGAGAGATCGTAGTTTCGGTCTTAGTTCGAGAGTGCCTCCCGAAGGGCTGTCCGAGTTATAGTTTGAGTTTCGGGTGTCCTCCCGAAGGGCTGTCCGAGTGACCCGCCCGAAGGGCTGTCCGTGAGGCCTCCCGGAGGGCTGTCCGAGGATCCGTCCGGTGGGACTATCCGAAGGACTGTCCAGAGGCCTCCCGGAGGGCTGTCCGAGGATCCGTCCGGTGGGACTATCCGAGGGACTGTCCAGGGGCCTCCCGGAGGGCTGTCCGAGGATCCGTCCGGTGGGACTATCCGAGGGACTGTCCAGGGGCCTCCCTAAGGGATGTCCGAGGATCCGTCCGGTGGGACTATCCGAGGGACTGTCCCGATGCCTCCCGAAGGGCTGCCCGGAGATCCGTCCGGTGAGCTGACGTGGGAGTACATCCTCGCGGTTGGGAGGTTGTAAATCCTAGCTGCGGGGATCTGCACCGCCGTTCGTCATCGACTCTACTTCCGCTGCGCTACGAGTCGGTAACGAAAAGGATCAAACCTTGTATGCAGTCTCCATAGTGATCCTGGGCTGGTACGTATGTCGGAAATTTTTTGTTTTCTGCTGCGTTTCCCTACAGTGGCATCAAGAGCCGTGCTATGCGTAGATGCAGGTTGCGATCTAGAATACATAGAGATGTATGGGTGTTGCACAATATAATTAGGTAGTAGATGAGATCTATTGCTGAAAATTATTTGTGCGGGTGACAGATGAAGTCTGTTACCCGATGTTCTTGTTGCTTCCCTAGAATTTGCGTTTGCTCAATCTCGAGACAGTATGGTGGAATTTCACAAAGTTCTGGCAATCCGCGATCCTGATTGATCAACGAAGTGCTTCAGTTCTTTGGGTTCCGCCATAGTCAAAAGAAAGATGAAATTCGCAGATGAAAGGGCATTGCAGATATGATCTGCACGGGGGTCATGCGTATGACGAAGTTTAGTATGGGGCTCGAGATTTAATTATCTCGTGTTTCATACACCCCGCGATGTTAATCTAGCAACTTGAATTATCATACTTGATGATAATACGTAGGTAGCTTCGGTTTGTTTCGAAACCTTAGAAGCCACGTAAAACAAATTTTTGCATGAACCGATTAGAGGCGTATAACTTGGTTTTGCAGGATGGTTTGCATATGCATGTGATGTGGTATAGCAGTGTTCATAATAATTTGATTATGTATGAGATGGCTATATGATGTAAATTGATTAACATGACCTGCGTGTCATGATTCGGCATGATGGCTGGAGCCATATGATTGCACTTTAATGACCTGCGTGTCAACCTTATGTAATGCACTTATTTTATTAGCTATAGAGATAGCAATATTATCTGGTGCATCAACTAGGTGGTGGCAATCTTCGCGAAGATGAACACCGACGCGAATGCCGAAGACGAAGAAATGAAAGACTTCTCCGTCAGAAAGGGCTATACCATATCTTGCTATTATGAATTGCCTGAGATGTTTATCCCTTATGATGCACCCTTCTTGATTGCGCGGTAGTCGCTTTTTATTAGGGTGATCTCTCACAAAAATATCAAGTAGTTAGTGTTCTCCCAAGTGTAGCACCGTCACGGCACCTAACTTTTCGGGGTGCGCCATGCTGACATGGGTACGAACGATTAGGGATGTGTGAGGCGGGTGAGTTAAGACCTCGCAGCGAGATCTCTTGGTTGTCTTGACGTTCAGGCATGAAAGTCATGAGCTCGGAACACACGCATCGAAAGATGAACAAGAGTCACATAGAGATGTGATCGGCAAGTTTGCCTAACGATTGAAGTTCTCGTCATCAGTGATGCTCACCATCAATGGCGTTGAATTGAAATTCGTGTCTTGAATCATTCATAATCAATTATGAGAGATATTGATTTGAGTGGGAACGCACTATTGAATTAACTTGTTTAATTCTCAGTGCAATTAATTTTGAACACTGTCTAAGTGTGGTTTGCATAATAGTTGTAGAATAATGGCTCGCGTTTCCACCTTCCCTATTAAAATTGAATAGCTGTTAAATATCTGGTTAAAACTTTACGGTTGGTAACGTAATGTGAGGATTGTCCTCAATAGTGCCGAGAAGGACTTTGTCCTATCGCATACTTTCGGTATTCTCCCGCTAAAGCTATGGATCATGTGACTCTCGTCCTTCGATCCAAAAGCTAGAATTCTGTTTCAGTCAAGTGCAATACGTTTGCTTTCATGAGACCCAAACTTCGAAAGTTTGGATAGTTATGTGATATTCATGGAATCTGAAAATCATTTTCAGAGACAGACAAAGGCTAAAAGATATGAGATATCCAAAGCAATGTTTGTTTGCAAACTGTTAGTAAAGGAGTTTACTATGCATTAGACTGATAAGAGAGGGATCCAGAAGAACGCCTGTCATATGATGATGGTGAATAAAACAACAACTTAAAGAGAAAGGAAGTATCCGGAAGGGTGTTAGTGAAACTTTCACGCCTAGGAAGTCCGGGGCTAACGCCACTCTTAAGTTGGATGCTTCTTCTGAGAGTAGGAGAAATACTAGAAGTTAAACTGTTAGAAGTATAATGACAAAAGGAAAGAAGACTGGAATATCCAGCTCATGTATGAATGTCATACAGGTTTTTTGATGTATAGAAGGCTGGTCAAAGATATAGTTCTTGGGAATTATGCTTAAACATGTTAATCACTAATTCTTGGGTATTGTGAGTTAATCACAAAGATACCCGCTCGATTGCATTCTGTTGCAACTTGATGTAAGAACTACTATGGCCTGAAAGACTAGCCAGGAATGAGGTTTAGATACACGCAGGGAACATAGTAAATGTTACTATGCCTTCCATAGGTGTATTCCCGATGTATTTACTTTCATAAATCATTTTAGAGTTTTACACACTCTAGCCCATTGCATAAAGTATCTTGCAAGAAGGTTGTTCATAAGAGAACTTTTAATGTTCGGAGTTATGAATAACAAAAGGGCCATACTTTCATTATGAATGAGAAGTATGTTATGAATATTGATAATAATACATTACCTCTGTATTTACTTTCATAAATCATTTTAGAGTTTTACACACTCTAGCCCTTTGCATAAGGTATTTTGCAAGAAGGTTATTCATAAGAGAACTTTTGATGTTCGGAAATATGAATAACATGAAGGGCCATGCTTCCATACAAGATGGGATGTATGTTATGAATATTGATGGAAATATGATACATCCATAACACTGACGCTAAATGTCGCAAGACTAAAAGAATACCACACAAGTGTGGCACTGCATTTGGTCACATTGGAGAAACCCGCATGGAAAATTCCATTGTGATGGATTTTGAAGTCGTTTGATTTTGAATCATCTGACACTTGCAACTTTCCTCTGAAAAGTGAAGTGACTGAAATACCGTTCACAGACCATAAGGAACGAGCAAAGAACATATTGGTGATCATACATTATGATGTGTGTAGTCCAATAAATGTTGTTGCAAGTAGTGGAGTTATCTATCTTCAGAAATGACTCAAGTAGATATATGGATATTTACTTGTTGAGACGTAAGTCTGGATCTTTTGAATTCATTCATAAGGTTTTCAAAAATGAAGTAGAAGTTATTGTAACAAGAAAATTATGTTTCTACAATTCGATTGCAAAAAGGAATATTTGAGTTACAAGTTTAGCGAATGTCTGATGAGTTGTGAAAGGGGTTTCATAACTTGCACCTCCCGGAACACCACTGCAAGTGGAGAGTCTGAGTAGATGTAATCGAACCATTCATGACATGGTAAGATCAAAGATGACATAAATAAATTTGCCATTACCCCTTTTAAAGAGTGATGCTTTAGAGACTGCGGCTTTTACACTGAAAAGAGATCCATCAGGTCTGTTGAAATGACGCCATGGTATGGTACGCCCAACCATGTTATATCTTTTCTTAACATTTGGAATATGGGGCTTGTGTAAAAGGTTACAAACCTATTCCAAATCAGACAAGTGCTACTTTGTAAGGTTATCCCAAGTAATTGGGTATTCCCCACCACTATACCGAGGCAAATAGGTTTGCCACAAAGAACGGTATGCTTTTTGAAGAAAATGGTTCTTTCAAAAGGTGAGTGGGAGAACAGTGCAACTCGACGAGATAAACAGTATCTTCGTCATCATATCAAAGGAAAGAAACCTTGGAAGTGATTCCGGAGTTTCCTACTGCAACTGATACGGAAGTCTCTACAATAAAATGTATGGACTTCAGTCGAACTTGCAGCTGAACCACGTAGGCAAGGCTCGTGCAAACCTCTCAGGTGCGCAAACGAGATATTGTTGTTGGACAACAGTATACCTACGATACATAAGGAAGCGATGATGGGCCCTGACTCCGGAATTGGCTAAATGCCAATACAATCCGAGATAGTTTCCATATAAGTGATTCAAGATTAAAACCTTGATACACCTTTCGGAAGACTTAGAGTCTAACGAATATTTATGGAACTAAAAACTGATACGGATAAAAATGTTTTATCCATAAAGCTCGACTTGTTGCAATAACAAGTTCAAGGAGTTGACTACGATAAGATTGTCTCACCGTAGCGATGCTTAAAGTCGGTTCGGGTTGAACTAGCAATTAATACATATTTTAATCATGAGATATGAAACATGGATGACGAAAGGATTTCCATCTGATGGAAATGAAACCTAGGACTTGTATGTGATACAGTCCAAAGTAATTTGTCGATCTAGAGGATGCTAGTAAGTATGCAAACTTCAGAGTTCCAGCAATGGACAGAAGAGAGCAAAGTGGAGTTGGAATCTTCGTTTTTGATGAAATGGTCAAAAGAGTTTGACTTCATCAAATGGGTAACGAAGATGCTTGTGGTTTCAAGAAAGTAAGTGGGAGCATAATGATATTTCTAAAAACCTTGTGTGGCTGACACATTGTTAAATTGGAAATAAATTTCTTGACACGAATTAGGACTTCATTTAAAAATAGTTTTTCGATGAAGTGCTTGGGCTAAACAGCCTTGACATTAGGCATGATGATCTATGGAGATAGATTTACCTAATGGGGCTAAGCAAAATACATATTGACAAGATGCTAAAACATTTTAGCATTAAACCGCAAAGGAGTGATTCTTGCCGAAGTCACATGGAAAGGGTTCTTGCAAAGACTCAGTGTCTCAAAACACTGATGAGCAAAATACATGATGGTGATTCCACACACTCTTGTGTTTGGATTAATCATGTATTCCATGGTATGTAAAGACAACCAGATATGTCCAATACTCCAAAGTTGTTGCGAGTATAGATACCAAAGTGATCAAAGTACTGATCATAGGACAACAGTGAAAGATGTCATTAAGTACTAGAGTAGTAGTGATGACATGTTTTCTCGCAAGCAGAGATTATGAAGCACTCGTTGTAAGTAATTACATCGATACAGTCTTCATCAATGCTCCATGCGATTTTCGATTTAAGTTAATGGTTTTGTGTAATACACAATATGGTGGCACGGTAGTTGGAAATTGTTCCAAACAAGATACTGTGGCGAATTCTATAAACAAAGGCTAAGTATGTTGACACTTAAGAAGTGACAAAGAAGTTGTTGAATCATATAGTTCATTCATGAACTTAGTATGGTTCCAAGATGGCTTTGGTCTATGGGACACTATTGCAGATAGTTGCTCCATAGCTCTGTCTGAGGAATCAGGTTTCGACCAATGATTCACACATATGCAAAGCCAAGTCCACACAAAATATGAATTTTGTGAAAGCGTGAAAATGCGAGGATATGCAAAGTTACACACGGAGCTGAAGTCGTCAGATCCGTAGGACATCAGGCTATACCACATGCGAAGCATATTTTACACCAGTATGCCATAGGTGTAAAGTGCATTAGCGTTGACTAGATTATTGACTCTAGTGCAAGTGGGAGTCTGTAGGAGATATGCCCTAGAGGCAATAATAAATGTTATTGATTATCTCCCTGTTCATAATTATGTTTATGTTCCATGCTATAACTGCAATGATTCTCGAGTCTACAAATAAAACGAGGCTTGGAGGGAAACTCATGTGCACGTGTGGGATAATAAACGGTAAAATGTATTCCTAGTCTGGCCTCTAAGACTGGCTCAAGTATTGCATGATGATCCTGTTTTCCTGATCATGGGCATGGCTATGCCGGCAATTTTGAGGGCACAATTGTTGGTAGAACACTTGTGTTGAATCGACCCGAATTGATGTTATGCTATGAGATACATTCGTCATTAGTTAATGGTTAATAACACAGAGATGGTTAATGTTTGCATGATTCCTTAGACCATGAGAGTATCGAGTTTCTTCATGCTTGCTTCATGAACTTTGGGGTTTGTTAAACGTCATCCGTAAATGGGTGGCTATTACGGCGGCTTACGGGTTCATGGAAAAGTATGTCAAGTAACTTGATAGCTCAAGATTGGGATTTGCTCCTCCGACGATGGAGAGATATCTCTGGGCCCTCTCGGTGTTACGGTATCCATCATCGTCTGGCCAGACACTTTGTGATTTGATCACGGGGATGCCGGAACACGGGAACGAGAAAAGAGAACAATACCGGTAACGAGGTAACTGGCATAGTGGACAAGTTGTTGATCCACGGGGATGCCTACATGTCTCACCTCGGGTATTTGTAACATATCGCGAAGCAACAGGAATAGCACACGGCAACTGGAGGTTCACTCGAATATTCATTCGTGTGGGTATAGGGGTCAATATGGGTGTCCACGACTCCGATGTTGATCATTGATCGGAAAGTGTTCCGGGTCATGTCTATACTTCACCGAACCTATAGGGTCACACGCTTAAGGGTCATCTATCTGCTGAATACTAGACGGGGAGTCTGAGAGAAATTCACCGAAAAAGTTTCGGACGAAACGGAAACGTTCCGGAGAGGATATCGGAATAGTTCCGATGAAACTGAAAAGTTGTTTCAGGGTATTCCATAAAGTCAAATTGGTTTCGGCACATGCCTGGAAATTATTGGAAGGTACCAGAATTGTTCCGGTAACTTCTGAGATTTTTCAGAGACAAAAACCGGAAATGTTCCGGACTGCCGGAACCGCTTTAGTTGCTTTTCACAGATGAAAATCACTAAACCGAAAAGTTGTTTCGGAGTACACCATAAAGTCAAATTGGTTTTGGCACATGCCTGATAATTCTTGGAGGGTGCCAGAATCATTCTGGAAACTTTCTGGAATTTTCCGGAATGAAAACCGGAAATGTTCCGGCGCTGCCGAAACCGCTTCAGATGCTTTTCGCAGATGAAAATCACTAAACCGGAATTGTTCCGGCTCGCGTTGAAAATTATTTTGGTGGGTACTGGAAATGTTCTAAGCCCACATGAATATTTTCAGTTCGATCAGACGCTGAAAAATGTCGTCGTGAATAGTGAAATCAGATTTATGGATATGGTTGGAAGTTGGCTTTCCACAAATATCTTCCCAAGATATTTTGGGATGACATGGCATTTTGGATATGCCCATCCTACCCCTTGTTTTTCCTATAAATAGAGGGGAGGAGGCAGCCCCATATGCTTCATGCTTGCTCTCACATACACATGCCATGACATTTCTGGCTTCTCTCTCCCTCCCAGAGAAATAGTTTCGTAGAGCCGAAAGGCTGTCTGGGTTCCGGTGGGAACTAGTTCTGGACGGCGAAGCCCTGCCGGATAGATGACACCATATGTGTGCAACTCTGTAGAGAGATCGTAGTTTCGGTCTTAGTTCGAGAGTGCCTCCCGAAGGGCTGTCCGAGTTACAGTTTGAGTTTCGGGTGTCCTCCCGAAGGGCTGTCCGAGTGACCCGCCCGAAGGGCTGTCCGTGAGGCCTCCGGGAGAGCTGTCCGAGGATCCGTCCGGTGGGACTATCCGAAGGACTGTCCAGAGGCCTCCCGGAGGGCTGTCCGAGGATCCGTCCGGTGGGACTATCCGAGGGACTGTCCAGGGGCCTCCCGGAGGGCTGTCCGAGGATCCGTCCGGTGGGACTATCCGAGGGACTGTCCAGGGGCCTCCCTAAGGGCTGTCCGAGGATCCGTCCGGTGGGACTATCCGAGGGACTGTCCCGATGCCTCCCGAAGGGCTGCCCGGAGATCCGTCCGGTGAGCTGACGTGGGAGTACATCCTCGCGGTTGGGAGGTTGTAAATCCTAGCTGCGATGATCTGCACCGCCGTTCGTCATCGACTCTACTTCCGCTGCGCTACGAGTCGGTAACGAAAAGGATCAAACCTTGTATGCAGTCTCCATAGTGATCCTGGGCTGGTACGTAGGTCGGAAATTTTTTGTTTTCTGCTGCGTTTCCCTACACGTACCTTTTGTTTATGCTTGCTTTATTTAATATTTTTGTGCAGTCTAAGTTGTATCGTGGAGATATATCTGCTCCCGTGATTAAATGGTTTTCAAAGAGAGTCGGAGACGAGCGTATTGACAAGAAGGATATTGTGAGTAAATTATAATTCTGGTTATCTTGTGTGTGTGGTTTTGTTTTTATATTTTTTTACTGACTTTTTGTTATTTTGCTTGTGCTTTATCTTGTTTCGCAGATTGTGTTCCCAACGTTAGATCCTCCTCCTCCCAAAAGGCATCCAGCTGAGTCAGCTGGTATTTGTCACTGGGTGACCATCAGCATAGACATGAAAAGACGGTGTTTCCAGTATATTGATTCTCTGTACGACAAGGATGACCAGGATGGGTGGACCATTTTCCTGAAAATGGTGAAGAATGTTAAGATTCTCTGGAGGGCTGTTAGCAATAAAATGGATATCCATCTAAAACCTGATAATATCGACAGTTTTGAGACCAGATATATGAGCACAGAGAAACAAGAAGATGGGTGAGACATGCGCACATTTTTTCTTATCACACACTTCTTTTTGCTAGATGGATAACACTTTTTTCAGTTCATTCACATTAGTGTTTTTTCCTTTTGTTGTGTATGAAGGTGTTCTTGTGGGTTTTTCATGCTGCCAACTGTTCAGTCGTGGGATGGTAAAGAACTTATGAACTTTGCACATGCTGACATTGCCAACATGAAGAAGACCATGCTTTTTAGTTGGGCATGACTGGTCATTTCAATATTGATTTTAACCAGCTGTTCGGCTATCATCCAGGTTAGTATTTACTAGTTTTGTGTTTTGATGATCCAGAGAAAACGAAACTGCTCGGAGGTTGCGGCGACGGCTCCATGCTGCTAGGATCAGGTGAATATCCAGTGACATAAAAATTTGGCGGATCTTCCATTATGCACCGTAGAGGCACTGCATTCGTGACAAGTGGAGTAGCATCCAATGGCAAACCATAATCATCAGCCTGAAAGTGGTCAGAAAATTGATGAGGAATTGTCAGATTTTCTCATGGCTGTACTGCTTTTGTACCTTAGATGTACTTTGAAATCAAAACCTATACTTCTTTTTTTGATAACTATGAGCATGAATATAGTGACACAAAACAAGATTTGTAAATTTGTACTTCTTCTCACTGATATTGTTGTACTGCTTTAAAAAATGTAATAGGTATTCAGAATCCAAAATCCAAATGTATTAAGTGTAGTATTGTAGTACAGTTATTATAACAGAATCGCAATTAGTAACGATATAGAGCAATGAGTTGTAAACATTTTTCTTTTGATTGAGGACCTCACCTCAGTTCCAGCATAGGGATCGACGTTTTCATGTGTAACAACATGTGCAATTGCAGTTGAGTCAGCTGCTCGATTTGGCAAATGAGTCAAACTTTGCTTAAATCTTGGAGACGTTCTCGTATTCTTCATTTCATTGGCAATATTTCTTGACCAAGTAGGCACTTTTGCTGCACGGGGTGGCATGATGTCTCGCACTAAACGACAAAACGACAAACTAATTGTCAGAGCTCATCTAAATTGACACAAGGAAGTTTCTCGAAATCGATATTTATAGTTTTCACCTGTAGTGATTTTCTGTGTTGCTCTGCACTGCTGCTTCAAGATATTCTGTACTGCTACTCTTCACTACAGAGAACCTTTTTGCACTTCCCTAAGCTTGCTAATTCCACAGCTCCAAGTAGCAGCTGCAAAAGATGAGTACCAAATTAGCATAAAGGACACCCTGTACTGCTACTTCAAACTACTCGGTACTTCTCTCAGTGTAACTATGGTCCTGCCTCCCTAGCAGGAATAATTCTCAGCAGGTACTTCCTCGCTCGCATGCTGTACTGCTCTGTACTTCTACCTAAATATTGTATGTACTTCCCATTAATGCTACCTTTGTACTTCCCGTAATTCTCCACTCAGCAGGTCAAAATTTCATTCAATCTCCTCGCCGCCCGCCGGAGTAAAAAGAATGCCACAGAATGCCACGATGAAGAGAAGTACATTTTTACCTGGCACCTCTCGCTGGAGAAGGAGCTCGTCCTTGTGCTCGACGTTGGAACCCGTAATAACCCCGCACCCGTAGAAGGTGGTTAACTGGGGCGTCGCCGCCGGTCGAGATCTCGTCGATCTCGCGCCGCTCGCTGCTCAGTCCTCGCCGCCGGAGGGGAACCAGGGGCAGCCTCACCGGGGGAAGAAGGTGGTTAACCGGGGAGGGAGGTGCGCGCGGCGGGGTGGGATGGCTCGCCGGGGGAGGGAGAGGGGCGCGGCGGGGGTGGGACGGCTCGCCGGGGAGGGAGAGGTGCGCGGCGGGGGTGGGATGGCTCGCCGGGGAGGGAGAGGTGCGCGGCGGGGGTGGGATGGCTCACCGGGGAGGAGAGGTGCGCGCGGCGGGGGTGGGATGGTTCGCTGGGAGGGAGAGGTGCGCGCGGCGGGATCGGGGGTGGGGAGGTGGCGGCGGGATCGGGGGATCTGTTTTCGGGATCCGGGCAGGTGTTGCCTCGTCGGGTCGGTCTCCGATTCAAAACTACCTTATATAGGGCTTGCCTATTGTAGAATATTATTCTACAATCAGTTGTAGAATAGACCCACCCTATATATATATATATATATATATATATATATATATATATATATATATATATATATATAAACACTATTCTGATCACGGGATCATAATATTATTCTGATCACAACCTGAACTTCCTAAGTTACATAACCCTGAACTTCCCTCTGTTGGAACCCGGCCTCCGGGCTATCTTCGCAACCGTGTCTCCCCGCGCGAATTTTTCTGGTCAGTCGTGTTCTATGTGATGTATGTGTAATCTGGGAACGGTTTTTAGCAACTAAATGCCCGTTTTAAATAGGAATCTCGCTCGTTGGCGGATTTGCTCTCGGGGATGTGATGAACTTGCTTCTGCTGCAATTTTACTGCCTGAGTTGTTCGACCTGAACTTCCCCGAGTGCTAGGTTGAACTTCCGGCAAAGTGCCCAAATGGGTCTTGCAATATACCGTTTGAAAGCTATGGACACCAGTATAACAGCCTTGGTTGAATTTTTGGCAAAATGTACACGGTTTAAGAGCAGTTTTGAAAACCGTTTTTCTTCATACAAAAAAACGTGAATCATATTTTCGACGCAATTTCTAAACCGTTCATCGGAATGAGGCAAATGAGATGGCGTTGGATAGCTGCTGCAAATTTTCTCATTTCACATGTTGAACGTTTTTCCAAATTCCCTACGGTTCAAAAGTAATTTAGAAAATGGCCGAATGTGTACCGAGTGCGTATTTTCACGTTATTTTCTCAACGGTTTGTCGGAATGAGGCAAATGATATGGCATTGGAAATCTTGAAGAAATGCGGAACTTCTATATGTAGATTGTTTTTTCCAATTCTTTACGGTTTTCAGTCAATTTCGAAAATGGCTTAAAACGTATTTTGGCCGTAATTTCTAAAAATTTTATCGGAATGGGGCAAATAATATACCGTTGAAAAGCTACGGAAAATGCGCAACTTTTTCATGTAGATGGTTTTCTCTAATTCCTAGCCGTTTTCACGCAATTTTGAAAACGGCGAGATGATGCGTTCTGCCTTTTATCGCGAAACAGGGTCTTCGAAAATGCACCGCGTGAAGAAATTGAACTTCATCGGCAAGTCTACCTGAACTTCACTCTGTTTCTTCACGTACTGTTTTTTGCTCGTAGCTCTCCATCCACTCACCGGAATTGAGCAAGTGATATACCGATGGAAAGCTGCTGTAAACACGCAACTTTTCCGTCTTGATCATTTTTTTCATACTCGCGATGGTTTAAAAGATTTTCATCTGAAATTCATTTAGTGCTGTAGTTGAACTTCCTGCTGTTTTCACGTTGAACTTCTGTGACGTATTTTCGTTTGTAATTTTCTCATCCATTTCGTTAGTGTTACACAAATGATAATCCTTTTGTACAAACCCCTCTCACAATAATTTTTTTAACTTTCTCCGATCGAGGACTTGAACTTATAACAACAAAACTTCGTGTTATTTTATTTTTGAACATCTTGTTTTCATTTTTTAATAACGAGGAAAATCTGAGTTTTCTATAATCATCGAACTTCTCCATCTTTTTAATATGGACTTCCTGGTTTTATTTCTTAATCTTTTTTATGAAATTTTGGAGCGCTCTATTTTTAAAAAGTTGAACTTCTTGTTATTTTATTTTTGAACTTCTTGTTTCCATTCTTTAATAACGAGGAAAATCTGAGTTTTCTATAATCATCGAACTTCTCCATCTTTTTAGTATGGACTTCTTGGTTTTATTTCTTAATCTTTTTTATGAAATTTTGAAGCGCTCTATTTTTAAAAAGTTGAACTTCTTATTATTTTATTTTTGAACTTCTTGTTTCCATTCTTTAATAACGAGGAAAATCTGAGTTTTCTATAATCATCGAACTTCTCCATCTTTTTAATATGGACTTCCTGGTTTTATTTCTTAATCTTTTTTATGAAATTTTGAAGCGCTCTATTTATAAAAAGTTGAACTTCTTGTTATTTTATTTTTGAACTTCTTGTTTCCATTCTTTAATAACGAGGAAAATCTGAGTTTTCTATAATCATCGAACTTCTCCATCTTTTTAATATGGACTTCCTGGTTTTATTTCTTAATCTTTTTTATGAAATTTTGAAGCGCTCTATTTTTTAAAAGATGAACTTCTTGTTATTTTATTATAGAAAGTTTTTCATATAGAAAATGCAAAACTTTTTCATATAGAAAGTTTTCTCTAATTCCTTGCTGTTTTTATATAATTTCAAAAATGGTGAGATCATGTTTTCTGCCTTCATCGCGATACATAGTCTTCGAAACTGCACTTTGTGTAGACGTTGGACTTCTCGTACATCTCACGTTGAACTTCACTCTGTTTTTCACGTGCTGTTTTTACTCGTAACTTCCCAACACTTGTCGGAATTGAGCAAATGATATATCTATGGAAAGCTGTTGAAAACCTGCAACTTCCATGTGTTCATCTTTTTTTCATATTCGTGACGGTTCAACATATTTTTTTAAATACACAAAACCTTGTTTTTAACGGTATACATGAAACTTTTAAACCGTTCATCGTTGGAAAGCTTATGAATAGGAGCAACTTTTTCATGTAGATAGTTGTCACAAATTCGTTGCCGTTTGCGAGCAGTTTTAAAAATGGCAAAAACAACGTTGTTTTTGCCTTTTTTTATCATGTAAATGAATGACAGACTTATCTCACTATAAATTTTGAACCATGCAGGGAGAAGCACGTGAACTTCTTGCAACAACACTTTTAGGCTTTTAGTTTTGTTTCATTTATTCTCTTCTGAAACGCATTCCGTATAGTAGTTGAATTGCTCGCTGTTTTCACGTTGAACTTCGGTCTCGTATTTTTGTTCGTAGTTGCTAATCCGTACCCCGGAGTTCCACAAATGATAAACCATTAGAAACCTATTGAAAAGACTTAAATTTTTTCTAATATGGTTAAACTTTTGCTTCGAACAACATACACCAATTTGTTTTAACCATTTTTTGGAATAGAGCATACGATATGCCCTTTGGAATAGAGCATACGATATACCGTTTGGAAAGTTTTTGAATACATGGTGAACCTCTCTCACACGAATTTCTGAACTTTCCCAGGCCGAGCACTTGAACTTCTAGCAACATTTTTTTTTACCTTTTTATAGTATTTTTCTCATACGAAACACACACCATGCAGTACATGAACTTCCGGTTGTTATCACTTTGAACTTCTCTTTGGTTTGAGAGAATTATTTTAAAACACGAAAAACAATTATGTTTTTATGTATTTTGGACATCTAAATACACGATGAACCTCTCACAAAAAAATTGAACTTTCCCGGGCCGGGCACTTGAACTTCTAGCAACAAAAATTTTAGACCTTGCCTTTTTATTGTATTTTTCTCATACGAAACACACACCATGCAGTACATGAACTTCCGGTTGTTATCACTTTGAACTTCTCTGTGGTTTGAGAGAATTATTTTAAAACACCAAAAACAACATATTTTTATGTGTTTTGGACATCTAAATACACGGTGAACTTCTCTCACAAGAATTTTTGAACTTTTCCGGGCCGAGCACTTCAACTTCTAGCAACAAATTTTTTAACCTTTGCCTTTGAATTTTTAGACTTCTAACAACATTTTATCTAGGTAGAATTTCATGTGTTTTTATAAATGAATTTCCTTAGGGCGGCTTCTTTTTGTATTTATTTTTATCCTTAACTTCTATATGCTATGTTATTCAAAATTGAAAACATTTTGTATCGCGAATGCCCATGATTTTTCATGGCGAACTTTTGTTTAGTGTTTTCCTATGCGTACTAGTATTTTGTTTTTCTGGCAAATTACTAGATTCTAAAAAGCGAGTGTTATTTTTTTTACACAGAGTGATGTACAAATATAAAATTTACATGGTTTTTGGCATAAGCAAATAATTCTTTTGTGAACATAAGTTATTTTCTAGCACTCTTTCTGTTTGCCATAGTATCAAATTGTTTTCATAGAAGCAAAGCACCCACACAGACGGGAGTACACACCAGAGCACAAACACAACACACACACACCAAAGCTCGAAGCCGTTACACACTGAACACACGAGCGCACACACACAAGTCATCACACCCAGTACGCACGCATGCACCAATATACAATATACTAATCCTTTTTAATAGTTACTGTACTTCATAACGCTCTTGATTTTGAACTTCAGTGGAAGCTGTCTTCGAACGTCTGAATATCTTTTTACAGCACCGAGGTCATGAACAAACATTCAGTTTACTGAACTATGAAGTACTACTTCAGTTATAGAGCAACTTCTCTCATTCAGTTATCTAGACACGGGCCAACGCTGCTCAACCTTGTACCAAACTGCAGAAGGCGAGCGTTTCCTGTGGCAATAGTAGGGGGCAAAGCTTGCGGCAGGGATTGACACACACCATGGGCTCAGTGGGGGTGATGACGCTAGGTACTGCAGCCTACAGCAAAAACAACTAAATAGGGCAGGTGGACACAGGCCACAGCTACCCCTCGTCAAGAACTTGACCGGCTAAACTAAAATAGTAGAACTTCATTTTTCCCAACTTCGCTAAATTTTTTTACTGAACTTAGTTAAAGTACAAAGCCTGGACTAAAATTCAGTAGTGCATGCATTGCAAAAAGTTCAGAGAAATGCTCAAACGGTGGAGGCAGCGAGCAAGCTCACATCCAAGATGACCTTTTATCCGGCGCGAAGCTGAACTTCACCAGCTGAACTCTCCTTCGTCCCTGAGGTGGAGGCAACGAGCAGGCACAAGAAGGTGTGCGAGCAGTAGCACACGATGGGCAAACCAGAGAGGGGCCGCAAGGGTGGTGCGTGTTCAGCTTCACGGTTTTGTCTGAACTTCACTTCCAAAATCACCACCGCTCAGGATCTATCTACATCAGCTGCCTGGTTGCCCACAGCCATGGGGTTGACGACGAACAGAATGCAGCGCTCCACACATCTCTCCGCAAACTGGATGCTCACATCTGCATCGATTTCACAAGGCAAAACAAAAGAGTTTGTGATGAGAGTTGCATCGACGAACATGGTTAGGCACTCGACACAATCGAGTTTCAGAGTTTCAGTTAGAGCATCTCTTGCTGTCCGCTAGAGCAGTGTGCAGAGTTTTAGTTTCAGATATTTTTTTTAGCTCGATGCCTACTGATTTAGGCTAACCAACCATTGAAGAATTATGTAAAAGTATCTACCAGTAGTACCAGTTTCTAGTCGGACGCCCTGAGATGCTCCTCGTCGGACGCCCCTGAGGTGCAGAGTTCAGGCCCCTGCACCCTAGTGCAGAGCTTTGAGTCCCTATGAAAATGCCCCTGAGATTCTCCTCGTCGGACGCCCCTGAGGTGCTCCCGCAGCCGCTGCAGTATGTGGCCGCCGGGGGAGGCGCCCTGTAGGAGATGGGGGAGCCGCCGGGGGAAGTGGTGGAGCCGGAGGGAGCCGCACGCCACGGCTGGCGGCGGCAGGCGATGGCGCGCTAGGGGCAGAGCGGCTATGGCGGCCCGCAAGCTCATCTTCGGCGATGCAGGGAAGGGAAGAAGGTCGCGGTGGCCGGTGGAGGAAGTTCGCGGCGGCAGATGGAGTAAGGTCACGCGGTGGCAGGATCCCGGCGACTCGGGACGTGGGTTGGTGGTTGTCGTGCGGCAGAAGGATCCCAACGAAGGGAGGTGGGTCGGTGGCAGTTGCGGCGGCGCGATCCCCATCGATGGCCGGTGGCGGCGGCGTGATCCGGGGCGAGGAACGGTTGCGGCGCTGGTTGGTGGCGGTGGCGCGTTCCGGGCAGGGGGCGGCGGCGTCACATGGTGATGGTGACGATGGGCGGGTTGTCGGGGATCCGGGGCAGCGCCAGCGCAGGTGGTCGCCGGCGGGTGGTTGGCCGGGCCTCGGTCACCGGGATTTCGGGAGGTGGTCGCCGGGGGACTCCGATACGCAGGGGGGCGGGGTGGGGCGCCGCCGCCGGTTGGGTGCTGGGCTGGGGAAGCAGGCGGAGGGGGGCCGGCGGCGCACTGGAAGTGGAGGGGCTGGCGGCGATGCACTGGAGGGGAGGGAGTCGGGAGGATAGGGAAGGGGAGAGATCGTAGGTGGGTGGGTGGCTGAGTTTTTTTCTCTTTTCCTACCGGTTCGGGAGTTCAGGAGGTTCCGTGTCGGCCTATATGGCCGATCGTGATCAGAATAAGTATTATGATCCCATTACTCTCTCTCTCTCTCTCTCTCTCTATATATATATATATATATATATATATATATATATATATATATATATATATATATATATATATATATAAAGTCTATTAATGACCCAGGGTGAAGAATAAATAATTCTTCACCCTGGTCGATCGACCGCGCCACGGTGTGGCTCAACCCAGTATAAACTGACGTAAACTATACCCAAAAATGTATCCTACCGTCGTAAGTTTACGTCGACGCTGGAAGCGGTTCGCTGGTCATGGTGATGAGCTAGCCCACTCCCCCGTACATTTTTCAATTAGATGCGAGTGGTTTCGACTGTGAACGACGACTAGCGGGCGGCGATCGGCGGGTGGGCTCGATGGCGCGGTGCTCGGCGGAGGATTCACTCGCTCCCATGTCCATCTCTCCCCTGTCCATCTCTCCCCAGTCCTCTCGTGTGACTGGGAGGCCTACAGCGGCGGCGGGGGCGGAGCGTACGAGTACGACGATTTCGGCTGGGGCGGCGACCACTCCCAAATCCACCCCACTGCTGTGTCGGAGAAGGCTCCTGCGACAGCCAATTTCACCGGAGAATACGCCTGTGACAGCCCTCCTCTGTAAGTATGTGTGCTCTCTCTATCCCTCTCTCTAACCCTAGTATTCCTCTTTCTTTTTCCATCCATCTCATTCTGATGCATGCCTAGGAAGGAAACTAATGCTTTCTATATTCTTAGGCAAAACCAGTGCTTTCAATTTCTAGGGTTCTTGCCTTTATTCCTCGATCTGGAAGCTCAATTAATCGAGTTCTTGTTTTGTCTTCCTCGATCTGGAAGCTCAATTTCAAATTGGATTGTAAAAGTTCCTCCTCCGCCTCTTCTTTCAGATGCCCATGCCTTCTAAGCTCTGAGATTGATAGCAATTTTATTAGCTTGATAGTTATTTGCGTGATAACAAATGTGGGTACATGTATGGACAGCGGCGGTACTGCAAAGGAGCTTCTGACAAGGGAGATGAAAAAGAGGTTGGACATTGTCCATGGCAATGGGATGGCACCATGTCAATGGAGGAGAAGAATGCCATGTCAATGGCGAAGAGGAAGAGGAGCACAAGGCTCCTGAGGAGGAGGAAGAACACAAGACAAGATTATCTTACTTTGATCCAGCCAAAGGTGATAGCTCTGTTTCTTCTCTGTTTTAGATGAACTATTCCTTCCTTCCTTCGATCTCCACTGTTTTGAATAAACTGGCCTGGCCCTGCTTAATCAATTAATTTCTAATGGAAAGAAGAAAATAGTGAAATTTAAATCAAGATTTTTTTCCTTACCCTTCCCCGATGGAGGCTGCATTATTTTCTTGAGGAGATAACTACTATTCCACTGTAGGCTCTCTACTTGCTACATGAGAGACAGAAAATGGCTGTTCTGAAAAAGTGTAATTAATTAGACAAGATGACTTGCTTACTTGTAGTTAGTAGCTGCTACTTTGGATGATGATTTACTCATATAGTTAGCTGTTGTACTTCGTTAGTTTTTACTAGTCATTTGGTAACAGAAGAAAATTAAACTCCATGTCTTTGTATCAAATGATGCAGAAACAGTAAGGATCCACAATTTACAAAGAAATACGCATGATATCAATGTGAATGCCTGATCCTTCTTTTTTGACACCGTCCAAAGCTAGCTAGCATATATAGTCATGGTCATAGCTCCTATTACATAGGTAGGCATGATTCTTAGTTGATTTCTTTTGTGGGTACTTATTAATTCAAACTTTTAGCATATACTGTCTTTTCTTCTGAAGCTGCATGATGCGTCCTTTTTCTCCTCATTTAAGATCCAAGCTGCAGAGCTGACTCGTAATATAGGGCTGGAGAAATTGTTGTGAAGCTTATAGCTTGCATGAGACTCATAGAGAAGCTGCAGTGACATTTTTTTAACCTAACAAGTCACAAGGATAAAAGGTAGGTTACCTTGTACAATTATTAAGTAATTTGCTAGCAGGCTGCATGTAGATTGCAGAGTTTCGACAAAAACTGATAATTTCACTGGAAAATGTAACATGGCTGATGGTTGTGCATGGCTCACTTGATACCATGCATGGTTTGTTAATTCATCTGACACTAGAAGAGAGCTGGTCTCTGTCACAATGTTTAGTTTCATCTCTTATGGTGCTTGTGGCCATCTACTCTTTTTATCTATAAGTTAATAAGTTAGCTGTTTGCTACAGTACTAGATTGCACGATGGTTTCTGTTCTTACAGAGTGATTAGCTGAGCTGAAAGCAGTACTAGTTATATCTTAAGTTTGGTTGGTTAGCTTTGGAGTATTGGATTAAAAAGGACCCTTGGCAGATTTTACTTGTTTAGGATTACAGTTGCGTGCTTGCCAGATGTTTTACTCATGTGGATGATACTTTGTGTTGGTTTAAAGTGTTTTGAACTTCCCTTTTTCATTCCGATTGGTTTCTTTTTTCCTATTTTTAGGCTCAGTACCGGGATATATTAGTTCTATATGGAATTATCCTTATTTTCTTGCCACTCACAACATGTCAACATACTAAGCTCAGTTACGTGGTTTGTAGACATTCATTACATTAACCGCCAGTTGCCCGACCTGACACTCTAACATTTGATTATGTCTACTAACTTTAACACCCTAAAGGGAGATTGCCTAATTATGCTGCACTCTGTTTTTTCTGTAACTTCTTGGTACATTGTGTTACTTTCTATGCTTCTTTCTGTAGTTTGATTTCTGTTGCTGCTCATTTTATGGACGAGGTAATTTCGATAGACTTCAGTACACTAAAATCGCACTAACATAGGTTATTTACTATCTTTGCTGGTTACTTTTTTTTCCTGTAACTTCTTGGTACATTGTGTTACTTTCTATGCTTCTTTCTGTAGTTTGATTTCTGTTGCTGGTTACTCGAATGACTAGATATGGCTATAGGCTCTCAAGTAAACTGGGCACTGACCTGCAAAAGCTGCGTTGCAATAAATTACCTTGCTATTAGATGTACTGATCCAATACAATTTATCAATTTAAGTTCACCCCACATCTTCTTGGTTGCAACTTGCAACTCTGGTTTTCTCTGAGTACAACTTTAGACCTTCCATAAAGTATAATACCCAAAACTCCCTCAAAATATGACACTTACCAGACCTTCTTTCATGACAACAGGAAGCATACTTAGACAACTCAAAAACAAAAGGGTGGTCACAGATTGAAAATTTATCTTTAATCCTTCGCCGCTCCCAAACTCTCCCCACTGAGAACCAATGTTTCAACATTTCCATTTTCAGGTTATTCCCCGCATATATTCGTTTGGAAAGAATGAAGGATGGATTTTATTTATGCAAGTTCAGCCAATGCCACTAAAATTTAGTGATTACTATTTAACTGCCTTTCATATCCAGCCATTACAATTTTTATTTAGTCTCCCTTTTGATCTAGCCAGGAGAACATGTCAGTATGCTCTTGTGTTTTGATCGAAGAACATGGTATGAAGCATGGGTGTCCCCGTGCATGTCAAATCAATTGGTTTGAACTACAGAGCTTTCTATTAGTGCATAATACAGAAAAAAATGATGAATTATTTTTCTGTACTTGTAAAAGAGCTTGTTATGTTTCTCTGACAGGTGTTTGCTTTTACAAGTCAGTCAGTACGTATGTTTTGAGGGATGAGATTAGATGTAGTGAATCAGAAATATGTTTAAGTCCAATTCTATTTTGTGAGCATAGAACTTGGCTCGTATTTCTGAAATGAGCAATCTTATTCTTCAACTTGCAGATTCGGTACCGGCTAAATGTTATTTTCTTTGGCAATTTCTTGTACTGTTTCCAGATTCTCATGGAGATGCCAATATCCAGTTCCAAAAGAATGTATCTATCTCCAACTAGTGTTGTTTCTTGTTGTGGTTTCCTTAAATATTTTTCTTTAGTTATGTAATCTGTTCTCCTTTTGCTTGTGCAGCTGACCATTTCTTTTAAGAAAACAGGCACAAGAAGTGCCCGGCTTTAAATTAATAAAGCCAACAATGTCTAGAGTACCAGATAGGTAAAAGTCTTACAGAACCAAACGGAAAAGCTGGCCATTGACACACTTGGGAAAGCTTATCATTGTTATAGATGGTCCTTCCCAGATCTCTACATGTGCTGTTATCTTGTTGGGCAGCAGGGCAGGGTTGAAACAAGACAACAACATGTTGATTCGTGTTTGATTTTATTCGACTCACTATTTGCTTCGTGTCTTAACCTCCTTTGAGCATCTGTTGGTTCCATTTTGTGCAGCTGCTGATGTGAAGGAATGCAGTGCTAAGCAAAACGATATGATCATCATATGAAGTGGGCATCGACGCCATTATGTAGTTTCTTTTGTTAGGGTATACCACGTGTGGACTATAATTATCACTGAGTTGAATTGTATGTACACAAAGCTTCACATGTTATTAGTGGGTATATAGAAAGACTGTGTACTCTTTGCTTGCAGAAGTAATACTAACTTTCTGTTAGTTCTTGCATGATTTTATATGCACGGTGGCCTATTTGCGGTGCGGCATGATTTTCTAGGCACACTAAGCCTTCTTACAATGCGATTTTCTTGCGTGTGCATAATCATACTGGCAATTCTTACAATCACATCGGAACATGCTTGTTGCTAATGAAAATATGTATTTTGGCGTAAGGAATTTGAAATTCAACTAGTGGAGCAACGGGAATTCTTGCAATAAACTCTACGTGGCTTCTAAAATTCCATACACGCTAGGTTGGAAAATGGATTAGTGCAGTTTCTCAAAAAAAAAAAAACGGATTAGTGTGGGACGTGCTCCTATTTCACTTTGGGCCGAGATTTCTTACCTCGCTCCATCAGATTTCTTACCATGCCTGAGCTATTTTTACTTACGGAGAGGTTCAAAATCTTACGGCGGTAGTTGGAATTCCCACGTAGCTTCCTCGTAATCTTACGTCGTTGGTTGCAAATTTAGTTCGTGAGGGGTGTGGACGACGCACCGGACACAGCAGATGGCTGGGGTGAGGAATAAGAATTCCTCACCCTGGGTGATGAATAGTCAATCCCTATATATATATATATATATATATATATATATATATATATATATATATATATATGTATATATATATGTATATATATATATATATATATGGGCAAAGGAAGGAAGCATATTAATAAAACAATTAAAAAACTTACATTTTCTAAAACCCATATGAATCATCACTATTGTAATCTATTTGTCGACCAGTCTCATCATCACTATCACACATATCTTCTTCGTTGTCTGACGGAGGTGGAGGCTCTTCCTCATCGTCAACGTCTTCATTTAACTTTTCAAGCATAGATATGTCTCTTTGATTCACAATTGCCTCACCATCAGTCCGTGCATCGTCATTATTTGGGTCCACATCAACATAACCCAAGTCATCATCGTCCTTGTTTCGGACCACGTCATCATGTTGCTCTTGAAAGAACATTCCCTCGTATGTCATGGGGTTTATGTTGTAGTAATCGTCATCGTTCGGGTCTGGTAGCTTACCATGTGGTGACACCTTGAACACAACTTCCCAACCCTTCAAGTATTCTTTCTGGCATCGGTAGGGCAGATAATAAACTTGTGTGGCCTGTGTAGCCGCAATAAAGAGATCAGCTCTGGCATAGACGGTTGATGGCTTAACTTCGACTAAACCAATGGAAGGCGTATGTCTCATACCCTTTTTGGGGTCGAACCATCGGCATTTGAACACAACGAGACTTAAGGTTTCATGGCCATGGTGAATGTAAGCTCGTATATTTTTCCTACCCTTCCGTAGTACTCTACTTTATTATCTCCTTCAGTGAAGACTCTGATATTTATAGTTTTGGGATCAGGCCGACTGTTCTGGTGCTCCTCTGTATGGAAGCGATACCCATTCACATCATACTTTTCGCATGTCATGACCCGACTGTTAAAACCCATGGAAACGCATCTCAATTCTTCATCCATTGATGTGTTCAGATCTTTTCCCTACAAGTTTAATTATAGGGTGCATTAGTTCCGACAACTAATAAATGTTGGGTGCACTAGGTAATAGGGAAGTGTGAAAATTTACTTACTCCATGAACCAAGCAACAAAATTTTTCCTTCCTGGGGCACCCTTTCGGTGAAGAGTAAGTGCCTCCGCTTCAGTAGGAGGCATCATTCCCGTCCACTCTTCATCAACGAATCGACTAAAAGAAGAAAAGCGGTATTATACAGAGGCAAAGTGAACATAACGAATTGACTAAAAGAATGGTGCAACGGTATTACCTCATCCACTCATCCTCAATTTCCTTGATGTTGTGCAAGACATAGAACATGACGTCCTCCCACTCATGTTGTGGCATGATATAAGATTTCGAGCATCCAGCCCTGCCACCTTGCCCGCTGAATAGAGGGAGCTTGGGTTTATACTTGGGCTCTTCTGTATTGTATGGAGACACCTTATTATGCAGAGTGGGAACGTGGTCCGGATAGTATGCTGCCCAGAGGTCTGCCACCTCCTCTAGGATAACTGCCTTAGCTATGGAAGCTTCAATCTTAGCTTTGTTTCCACATTTCTGTCGAAGATGCTTATTCTGTCTCTCAGGGCCGTACTGCCAACGATTCTGCACAGGCCCCCCCAACAATACCTCATTCGCGAGGTGCAAAATGAGATGTGTCATCGGAGTAAAGAAGCCTGGCGGAAAGGTCTTCTCTAGCTTGCATATCAATTTCGGTGCCTTCTTATGCAATTCTTTTATCATCTCGGGGCATACTTCTTTAGCACAAAGCGTGCGGAAGAAATGGCTTAGCTCCGCAAGCACACGCCAGACACGCTCGGGGACTTAGCCTCGAACCATCACCGGCATAATCCGCTCAATCCATACATGATAGTCATGACTCTTGAGTCCGGTGAGTTTGCCCGTTAAAAGATTGATTCCCTTACTTATATTCGATGCATAACCATCAGTGAACTTCACGACGTGTTTCAGCCACTTGAATGCCTCCATCTTATCATCCTTTTTAAGGACGAAGTCAGCATCTGGCTTGAACCAAGATTTTCGACCGCCTGTGGAAGGCTGCATCTTTAGACGTGGTCTATCACAAATATTCTGTTGATCGACTCTAGCATTAACGTTATCCTTTGTCTTATCAGGAATGTTGAGGATTGCGCAAAAAAGGGCCTGTGCGACATTCTTTTCGGTGTGCATCACATCGATGTTATATGGAAGTTTGAGGTCCTTGAAATAGGGAAGCTGCGTGAAGGGGGTAATGTGAGTCCAGTTGTGCGTCTCACCATATCCTTCAAAACCTTTGGCTTTTCCATTGGCTTTCCCTTTGCCCTCGCCATCGCCTTTGTCTTTGCCTTTGCCTTTGCATTTGCCCTCGCCCTCGCCTTTGTCTTTGCCTTTGCCTTTGCCTTTGGCTGTGGCAGGTTTAAGAGCTTTCAACTGAGCAAGCACATCCGCACCCGAAAACGTTGGAATCTCGTTTACTTCATGGACGACTAGGCCTTTTGTGCAGTTCTTCTTGTCTTCCCTGTCAGGATGGTCTGGAGGGAGGAACTGTCGATGCAGGTCAAAGGCAACATACTTGCCACCCTTCTTCAGCCAAATGAAACACAAGGCCTGCATGCACACTGGGCATGGCATCTTCCCACTTGTGCACCAATCGCATAATAGGGCATAGCCGGGAAAGTCATGCATGCAATACAGTAGCCAAACTTTCATCAAGAAATTCTTCTGCAGATGTCGGTCGTATGTCAACCTCGTGAAGTACCAAGAATGGTGCAAATCATCCACCAACGTCTACATAAACACACTCAAATTCTTCCCCGGATATTTTGGCCCCGAAATTATAAGCGACATGAACATGGTCTTGCATTGCATTACGGCGCCGGGAGGCAGATTGAGCGGAATAACAAACACGGGCCAACAACTGTATGGATTAGACGACATACCATATGGATTGAACCCATCACCTGATATACCAATTCTGACATTCCCAGCCTCGGCTGCCTCCTCAGGGTATTCTGTATCGAATGACTTCCATGCTTCAGCTTCTGATGGATGTACGATTTTATTTGCATGGTACCTTTTCCCTTCCTTGTGCCACTTCATCATTTTGGCAGACTCCTCGGTGATGAAAAGGCACTGCAGTCTTTCTATGAAATGAAGATACCGAAGAACCTTTGCAGGGATTTTTAGCTGCTTCTTTTGACCCTGCTCATCGACCACCTCAATATACCGAGCGGAACTGCACTTTCTACAGTAGTTGTCATTCGCATACTCGTGCCTAAACAAAAGGAAATTCTTTAGACAAACATGTATTTTCTGTAGGAGATATGACCTAGAGGCAATAATAAATGATATTATTTATCTCCAAGTTCATGATTATGTTTATGTTCCATGCTATAACTGCTGTGGTTCCCGAGCCCGTATATCCATAAAGGCTCTGGGAAAAACCCATGTGCACATGTGGAATAATAAATGGTAAAATGTATTCCTAGTCGTGCCTCTAAGACTAGCTCAAGTGTTGCATGATGATTATGTTTTCCCAATCATGGGCATGTCTATGCCAGCAACTTTGAGGGCACAATGTTGGTAGAACATTTGTGTTGAATCGACCCGAATTGATGTTATGCTATGAGATACATTCGTCACAACTTAATGGTTAATAACATAGAGAAGTTAATGTTTGCATAATTCCTTAGACCATGAGAGTATCGAGTTTCTTCATACTTGCTTCATGAACTTTGGGGTTTGTTAAACGTCATCCGTAAATGGGTGGCTATTACGGCGGCTTACGGGTTCATGGAAAAGTGTGTCAAGTAACTTGATAGCTCAAGATTGGGATTTGCTCCTCCGACGATGGAGAGATATCTCTGGGCCCTCTCGGTGTTACGGTATCCATCATCGTCTGGCCAGACACAATGTGATTTGATCACGGGGATGCCGGAACACGGTAACGAGAAAAGAGAACAATACCGGTAACGAGGTAACTGGCATAGTGGACAAGTTGTTGATCCACGGGGATGCCAACATTTCTCACCTCGGGTATTTGTAACATATCGCAAAGCAACAGGAATAGCACACGGCAACTGGCGGAGGTTCACTCGAATATGTATTCGTGTGGGTATAGGGGTCAATATGGGTGTCCACGGCTCCGATGTTGATCATTGATCGGAAAGAGTTCCGGTCATGTCTATACTTCACCGAACCTATAGGGTCACACGCTTAAGGGTCATCTATCTGCTGAATACAAGACAAGGAGTCTGAGAGAAAGTCACCGGAAAAGTTTCGGAGACAACGGAAAAGTTCCGGAGAGAACACCGGAAAGTTGTTCCGGATAAAACCATTGATCCAAAAAGGTTTCGGCAAGCACCGGGAACTTTTTGGAGGTTGCCAAATTGGTCTGGTAACTTCTGGAATTTTTCCGGAGAAAAAACCGAAAAAAGTTTCGGAGCTGCCGGAATTGTTTACAAAGTAAACGAAGAGTGTTTTAAATTAAACCACCATACCGGAAATGTTCCAGAGCGCGTCCAGATAATTTTAGAGGGTGCCGGAAATATTCTGGGACCTTCCAGAATTTTTCAGAAGTAATAGTCGCGGAAAACATCTTGTCCCAGCGTGAGGGGACAAGATCCCACGATACGTGGGGGCTGTTTTGGGGGCGCCCCCCCCTTGAGGGGGCAGCCCCTTGTGACTGGACAAAGGTGTTGGGGGGCCCCCAATGGTGGGGGGCAGCCCCCACAAATGGTGGAAAGTGTTGAGAGGTGGTGGGGCCCCATGTGGGAATACCATGGACAAGGGAACATGTTTTGTCCATGTTTGGTGGGAACATGTTTTCCTTGTTTGGTGGGTGCATGTTTTGTGGGCTGAAATTTCAGCCCCCCTCCACCCCTTCCACCACTATATAAGGAGGAGGAGAGGAGCTCTCCAACGCACTCCAACTCTCTCACACAAGCCATGCATGATCTGGCATTCTCTCTCCCTCCCATGAAATAGTTTCATAGTGCCGAAAGGCTGTCTGGGTTCCGATGGGAACTAGTTCTGGACGATGAAGCCCTGCCGGATAGATGACACCGTATGTGTGCAACCCCGTAGAGAGGTCGTAGTTTCGTCCTTTTGCCCGAGGGGCTATTCGAGTGTCCTCCCGAAGGGCTGTCCGAGTAACCATCCAAGTTTCGAAGGTCCTCCCGAAGGGCTGTCCGCGACACCATCCGGGGAACTGTCCTACCGCCTCCCGGAGGGCTGTCCGAGGGGTAGATGAGGGTATACATCCTCGCGGCTGGGAGGTTGTAAATCCTAGCTGTGGGGATCTGCACCGCCGATCGTCATCGACTCTACTTCCGCTGCGCTACGAGTCGGTAACGAAAAGATCAAACCTTGTATGCAGTCTTCATAGTGGTCCTGGGCTGGTGCGTAGGTCGGAAAATTTTTGTTTTCTGTTCCGTTCCTCTACAGTGGCATCATGAGGCATGCTATGCGTAGATGCAGGTTACGATCTAGAATACATAGAGATGTATGGGTGTTGCACAATATAATTAGGTAGTAGATGAGATCTATTGCTGAAAATTATTTGTGTCTGCTACCCGATGTTCTTGTTGCTTCCCTGGAATTTGCATATTTCTGATCTTGATAACAACATGGTGGAGTTTCAAAGTTCTGGCAATCCGCGATCCTGATTGATCAACGAAGTACTAACAGTTCATTGAATTCCACTATAGTTAAAAAGAAAGATGAAATTTCGCAGACGAAAGGGCAATGCAGATATGATCTGCACGGGGGTCATGCGTATGACGAAGTGCAGTATGGGGCTCGAGATTTTATTGTCTCATGTTTCATACACCCCGCAATGATAATCTAGCGACTTGGATAATCATGCTTGATGATGGACGTTGGTAGCTTCGGTTTGTTTCGAAACCTTAGAAGCCACGTAAAATAAAATTTTGCATGAACCGATTAGAGGCGTCTAACTTGGTTTTTGCAGGATGGTTTGCATGTGCATGTGATATGGTATAGCAGTGCTCATATTAATTTGATTATGTATGCGATGACTATATGATGTCAATTGATTAACATGACCTGCGTGTCATGATCCGGCATGATGGCTGGAGCCATATGATTGTCACTTTAAATGACATGCGTGTCAACCTTGTTGTAATGCATCATTTTATTAGCTATAGAGATAGCAATATTATCTGGTGCATCGACAAGGTGGTGGCAATCTTCACGAAGGTGAACACCGATGCAAATGCCGAAGACGAAGAAATACAAGACTTCTCCGTTAGAAAGGGCTATACCATATCATGCTATTATGAATTGCCTGAGATGTTTATCCCTTATGATGCACCCTTCTTGATTGCGCGGCAGTCACTTTTATTAGGGTGATCTCTCACAGTAATATCAAGTAGTTAGTGTTCTCCCAAGTGTAGCACCGTCACGACACCTATCTTTTCGGGGTACGACATGTACACATGAGTACGAACGATGAGAGAAGTGTGAGGCGGGTGAGGTCAGACCTCACTGCGTGATCACTTGGTTATCTTGATGTTCAGGCAGGACAGTCCTGAGCTCGGAATACACGCATCGAAAGATGGACAAGAGTCACATAGAGATGTGATTGGTAAGTTGGCCTACCGATTGAAATTCAAGTCATCAGTGATGAACCCGTCAATGGCGTCGAATTAAAATGCGGATCTTGAATCACTCACAATCAATTATGAGAGATATTGATTTGAGTGGGAGCGCACTGCAGAATTAACTTGTTTAATTCTCAGTGCAATTAATTTTGAACACTGTCTAAGTGTGATTTACATAATAGTTGTAGAAGAATGGCCCGCGTTTCCACCTTCCCTATTAAAATTGAATAGCTGTTATATATCTGGTTAAAACTTTACGGTTGGTAACGTAATGAGAGGATTGTCCTCAAGAGTGTCGATAAGGACTTTGTCCTATCGCATGCTTTCTGTATTCTCCCACTAATGCTATGGATCATGTGACTCTCGTCCTTCGATCCAAAAGCTAGAATTCCGTTTCAGTCAAGTGCAATACGTTTGCTTCCATGAGACCCGAACTTCGAAAGTTTTGGGATAGTTATGTGATATTCATGGAACTGAAAATTAATTTTCAGATACAAACAAAGGCTGAAAGATATGAAATATCCAAAGCAATGTTTGTTTGCAAACTATTAGTAAAGGTGTTTACTATGCATTAGACTGATAAGAGAGGGATCCAGAAGAACGCCTGTCATATGATGAAAGGTGAATAAAACAACAACTTAAAGAGAAAGGAAGTGTCCGAAGGGTGTTCGTGAAACTTAAGTTGAGTGCTTCTTCTGAGAGTAGGAGAAATACTGAAAGTTAAACTGTTAGAAGTATAAAGGCAATAAGAAAGAAGACTGGAATATCCAGCTCATGTATGAATGTCATACAAGTTTTTGATGTATAGAAGGCTGGTCTAAGATATAGTTCTTGGGAATTATGGTTAAACATGTTAATCACAAATTCTTGGCTATTGCGAGTTAATCACAAAGATACCCGCTCGATTGCATTCTGTTGAAACTCGATGTAAGAACTACTATGGCCTGAAAGACTAGCCAGGAATGAGGTTTTGATATGTGCTGGGAACATAGTAAAAGTTACTATACCTTCCATCGGTGTATTACCTATGTATTTACTTTCATAATTCATTTTAGAGTTTTACACACACTAGCCCATTGCATAAGGTATCTTGCAAGAAGGTTGTTCATAAGAGAAATTTTGATGTTCGGTGTTATGAATAACATAAGGGCCATACTTTCATTATGAATGAGATGTATGTTATGAATAATGATAATAATATATTACCTCTGTGTTTACTTTCATAATTCATTTTAGAGTTCATACACTCTAGCCCATTGCACAATGTTTGTTGCAAAAGAGTTGTTCATAAAAACAACAATTGTTGTTCAGTATTATGAATAACATGAAGGGCCATGCTTCCATCCAAGATGGGATGTATGTTATGAATATTGATGAAAATATGATACATCCATAACACTGACGCTAAATGTCGCAAGACTGAAAGAATACCACACAAGTGTGGCACTGCATTTGGTCACATTGGAGAAACCCGCATGGAAAATTCCATTATCATGGATTTTGAAGTCGTTTGATTTTGAATCATCTGACACTTGCAAATTTCCTCCAAAAAGTGAAGTGACTGAAATATCGTTCACAGGCCATAAGGAACGAACAACAAACTTATTAGTGATCATACATTTGATGTGTGTAGTCCGATAAATGTTGTTAGTAGTGGATTTATCTATCTTCAGAAATGACTCAAGTAGATATATGGATATTTACTTGATGAGACGTAAGTCTGGATAATTTGAAATTATTTGAAAGGTTTTCAAAAATGAAGTAGAAGTTATTGTAACGAGAAAATTATGTTTCTGCAATTTGATTGCGCAAAGGAATATTTGAGTTACAAGTTTAGCAAATGTCTGATGAGTTGTGAAAGGCGTTTCATAACTTGCACCTCCCGGAACACCACTGCAAGTGGAAAGTCCGTGAAGATGTAATCGAACCATTTATGACATGGTAAGATCAAAGATGACATAACTAGATTTGCCATTATCCCTTTTAAATTGTGATGCTTTTGAGACTGCGGCTTTTACACTGAAAAGAGCTCCATCGGGTGTGCTGAAATGACGCCATGGTATGGTACGCACAACCATGTTATATCTTTTCTTAACATTTGGAATATGGGGCTTGTGTAAAAGGTTACAAACCTATTCCAAATCAGACAAGTGCTACTTTGTAGGTTATCCCAAGTTATTGTGTATCCCCCCACCACTATACCGAGGCAAAGGATTTTGCCACAAAAACGGTATGCTTTTAAAGAGAATAGTTCTTGCAAAAAGGTGATTGGGAGAACAGTGCAACTCGACGAGATAACAGTATCTTCGTCATCAGATCAAAGGAAAGAGACCTTGGAAGTGATTCCCGAGTTTCCTACTCCGACTGATACGTAAGCCTCTACATGAGATGTATGGACTTCGGTCGAACTTGCAGCTGAACCACGTAGGAAAAACTGGTGCAAACCTCTTAGGTGCGCATACAAGATATTTTTGTTAGACAACGGTATACCTACGATACACAAGGAAGCGTTGATGGGCCCTGACTCCGGAATTGGCTAAATGCCAATACAATCCGAGATAGTTTCCATATAAGTGATTCAAGATTAAAATCTTGATACACCTTTCGGAAGACTTAGAGTCTAACGAATATTTATGAAACTAAAAACTAATACGGATATAAATGTTTTATCCATAAAGCTCGACTTGTTGCAATAACAAGTTCAACGGGTTGACTACGATGAGGTTGTTTCACCGTAGCGATGCTTAAAGTTGGTTCGGGTTGAACTAGCAATTAATACATATTTCAATCATGAGATATGTAACATGGATGACGAAAGGATTTCCATCTGATGGAAATGAAACCAAGGACTTGCATGTGTTACAGTCCAAGGTATTTTGTCAATCCAGAGGATGCTAGTAAGTCTGCAAACTTCAGAGTTCCAGCGATGGACAGAAGAGAGCAAAATGGAGTTGGAATCTTCATTTTTGATGAAATGGTCAAAAGAGTTTGACTTCATCAAATGGGTATCGAAAATGCTTGTGGTTCAAGAAAGTAAGTGGGCGCATAATAATATTTCTAAAAACCTTGTGTACTTAACACATTGTTAATTGGAAATAAATTTCTTGACACGAATTAGGACTTCATTTGAAAATAGTTTTTCGATGAAGTGCTTGGGCTAAATAGCCTCAATATTAGGCATGATGATCTATGGAGATAGATTTACCTAATGGGGCTAAGCAATGAATACATATTGACAAGGTGCTAAAACTTTTAGCATTTAAAATGCCAAGGAGTGATTCTTGCCGAAGTCACATGGAAAGAGTTTTTGCAAGACTCGGTGTCCCAAAACACTGATGAGTAAAATACATGATGGAGATTCCTCACACTCTTGTGTTTGGATTAATCATGTATTCCATGGTATGTAAAAACAACCAGATGTGTCCGATACTCCAAAGTTGTTGCGAGTATAGATACCAAAGTGATCAAAAGTACTGATCGTGAGACAACAGTGAAAAAGGGTCATTGAGTACTAAAGAAGCACTGATGACATGTTTTCTCGCAAGCGGAAATCATGAAGAGTTCGTTGTAAAAGGTTACATCGGTACATTCTTCAACATTTCTCCATGCAATTTTCGATTTAAATTGAGGGTTTTGTGTTACACACAATATGGTGGCACAGTTAGTTGGAAATTGTTCCAAACAAGATACTGTGGCGAATTCTATAACAAAGGCTAAGTATGTTGACGCTTTAGAAGCACTAGTACAGAATCGGCCTATTGTCCCGGTTCGTAAGGTCCTTTAGTGCCGGTTCTCCAACCGACACTAAAGGGTGGGGACTAACACTACTAGAAAAAGCCCTATTAGTGGCGCACCTGTTTTCATTAGTAATGGCGCACTATAGGTGCGCCACTATTAACACGCCACTAGTAACAGATAGTAATGGCGCACCTCTGGTGCGCCATTAGTAATCCAGATAGTAGTGGCGCACCACCAGGTGCGCCACTACTAACCCTTAGGTGCTCCACTAGTATTCCCTCTAGGTGCGCCACTAATAGACTTATAGATGCGCCACTAATAATAAAGAAAGGTGCGCCACTAATAAGGGCTGAAATGCCCCACTAGTAATGTATTTGGAAAACAAAAAAAAATCCAAATTTACAGAAAACAACCTATAAGGAAAAATAATTTAAAAACAAACAATGAAATAGAATCATACTTTTTATTATAGTAAGAATATTACAATGTCTTTACAAGTATCCAATAAAAGAAAAATTACAAGGAAATAAAAGAAAATTCTAAAACTAATCTTCTAGTAATCTTTTCTTCTTTTTCTTTACTTTATCCCTGCAAAGAAATGTAATTGCCCAGTAACAATATGGTCAGTTGTGCAATCTACAAATGTAAGTTAGTGGCCCAATCTTAGACTAAAATCTGCAGCTAAATTATCCCAGTGACACAATGAACACCCTGAATGCGTGCAGAATTATCAGCACAATTTCCAGTGAATCAAATTAATAGAATTTCGTTGACGAATAAGCAGCAAGGAAAAAAAAAGAACTGGCTAGCTTATCCAAACCATATGCATGGTGTTCTAAGCTTGAATAGAACTGCAAAGGAAATCCATATGTTGATGGCATGTAAATTTCTGACAGTAACGCTGCTGCTATGGAAATTTACGACGCTAGATAATATATGCAAGTGCATTTGATGACGTTACATAGTATATGCAAGTGAGTTTCACGTGCAACAAGTTCTACCAATCTGGTTATCAGAAAATGCAGCGAGTATTCAGGGTTATTTTCTTGCAGGAACAGATAGTATTGAGGTTGCAACCACTGTATGGCTAATTTCTAGCATACGAAATCAATAGCACTGCGAGTCAAATTATAGAAAAAACAACACATGTGAAACATCAAGCAATTAATCTGTTGTAGTTGTGCAATATAAGAAGGTCGATAGCTAGCTTGTGTTTTGACAGACTGAATAGTACTATGAAGAACTACATGCAAAAAGGTTCAGTTGCAAGACTGAAAATTTTGAGAAGCAATTGAACTGACTGTGACAATATAAAACTTCAGTAATGTCTAGCATTACCTCTAGGTGCAAATTAACGAAATATGGATTTATAATTTGCCACATAAGCAGATTTATAAGAACAATTTCCAGTGAATCAAACTAATAGAACTTTGATGACAAAGAAGCAGCAAAGGTGGCAACAACTAATTAACTAGTCCAGATAATATCAATATGTATGGTGCCTAAAGTTTGAAAGCACTGCCACTTATGTATGTCTGCTGCTATGAAAGTTTATGATGCTGGATAATATATTCAAGTGAGTTTTATGCTGCCACTTTTGAAGATGAAAGAAAAGGATGGTTAATTCATCGAGAAATTTACAATCTGCGAAACTGCTTTGTCTTGAGAAAACTTCTTTACATTTGGTATAAAAGACATTATGCACTAATTTACATCAGTCTTGAAAACTTGGGTCCATATGCAGGTGTTGCCTTGCATCCAAAAACAAAACGCAGTCACCGAGACTTGGGTGGATTGCAATAAGCAGAAAAAACAGGTTTCTACTTATGCTAGAAATTATCCCAGGACCATTCATGAAGATAAGGTATTTTTGTGCTTTCTCAGTTTCAGGAGTAAGGACAATAACCAAAAAGGCTGAATTTCATTATGGAGAATGATATGTTGAATCTTACCCAAATTTCTCATGGTAATTTTAAGATGAGGACAAACTACTTGTGGATGTGGAAAGACCATTGCAGATAGTGAACGACAATCACAAAACAAACTAACTACTCCCTCCGTCCGGAGATACTTGTCGAAAAAATGGATGCATCTAGACTTATTCTAGTACTAGATACATTCATTTTTATTCATTTCTTCGACAAGTATTTTCGGACGGAGGGAGTATTTTACATGTTACTCTCACTATGGAGAATTTCAGGCATACTGCATAACATGTTAAAACAGTTATGCTAAACTGTCGTAGGGAAAATACAGTTTCCCTATTTTTATAACCAGAAAGGCACATGCTTTAGCCATGAAACAGAGGCATTTCAAAGATAGTTGCACAAGACAGCATCCGCACTCATAGTTTATACCCCTACTCTCTGTATATGACAAAAAATACAGGGTACAGTCTGATTACCATGGTCACGCAGAGGCAGAGCAGGAGTCTGGAGCCGATAAGTAGGCAAATACAGGGTAACCAAATGTCATGCCATCTTCTTCGGCCGCCAAATATACAGGGTGACCAAATGGCAGGAAAATTATTCTAACAACCAGACTTCCTGCAAACAATTAGAAGATCATTAGAGATTTTTTAGAAGGTGGTTAAGTCAGTATTTTGGATAGCTTCGTCGTATTTTTAGTTACTTAATTATATATTTTTTGTTGGAGATATTCTAACAAGGTGAGAAAGGGAGGTGGGAGGCATTGATGAACCACGCCTCGCCAACTCCCATTTATCTAAAGAAAAGCACTTGGAACAGAAGGTGCTTGACATACTTGCCTAATTTATCCACAAGACCATATGCAGCCTGGTTAAATGGTGTATCAAAAGTTCTGATATTAGCAAATAAAAGAAAATATGCCCAATATCCAATGAAAATGCAGGCTGCATAAACAACCTGAGACAAAGCAAATACGACCAGCTTCTCCTGCAAAAAAAAACACTTGGCAAAATTATACTGTTTGTCCTGCAAAGCTTTATTATGTTTTAAGATAAACTTAAAATGGATGAGTACAACACAGGACAAAGGAATGACGAAGGAAAGTGTTCCCGATATTTTTATCTTATTTATAATTAGGGCAGTTGTATTTGTTAACTAACCACACAAATACAGTAGTTGAAATATTCCAATACATACAAATATTATCCTTGGTACACATACGAGAATAATACAATATACAGTATGGTTTGGCAGTCTCATCCACTGAAATGGTAATATCTTTAACTGCATTCCCTGTTTGAGCTATTATTAGATTGCATCTTCACCAGTGGTCAAGTATCAATGTTTTATATGTTGCTTTAGATTGCAATCTGCATGAACTTCCTGTTTCAGTCTTACATTGCATCTAGATTGCTGGCTTATTACTCCAGTACTATTTTATGTACAAATTGCCCTAGAAATTATGTTTTCCTTTTTGTTGCTTTCAGTGGCTGTCGTCTGATTTATTTTCCATTCTTATTTTTTGAAATAATTACGCAGGTTGCTCGCCGTTTTGCAAGCTATGGAACCTTTTGTGGTTATCGCTAGTGGGGGTTTGCGGCAAACATCCTTGAACAAAATGCGGGGAGGCTTCAGTCCGCTCTAGTGGTGTTGCCGCTAGTGGGGGTTTGCGGCAAACATCCTTTATATTCTACAGTTTACATTAACAGAGACCTAGATCTAACAGTGGTAAAAACTCGACAACCGGCGGAGGAGGGGGAGGGGCAGCATACCTTGGAGCGGAGGAGGGGGAGGGGCAGCGGGCCTTGGAGCGGAGGGGGCGAGGGGCAGCGGGGTAGAGGACGACGAGGTCGGGGCGGAGCTTCGAGCGGCGGGGTCGCGCACGTCGGCGAGGCAGAGGCGGGGCCACTGCTAACGGTGCCGAGGAGGTCGAGGTCCAGGTTGAAGAAGCGCTTGACGGCGGCGACCTTGACCTTGGTGGCTGGGTGCGCCCCTCCAGCTCTCCTGCTCCTCGAGCAGGACTAGGCCGGAGGCTGCAGCTAGAGAAGAAGGGCACTGCTCCCGGATTCGGCGCCCTCGTCGCCGGCGCTCGGCTCGTCCGCGCCATGGGCGGTTGCAGCAAAATGGCAGGAGCCGAAACCCTAGCCGCGGGCGAGGGTGGAGGCCGCGAGCGGCGATTCTAGCCGGAGAGGAAGAAGGCGCGGAGGGAGGGGAGCGTGGGGGCGTGTTGCGCGCCGCCGGGACTCGCCGGAATTCGCCGGCGTGGGTGGCGGTGGCGGCGAGGAGTCGTGGGGAGAGGGACGCTCGCGAGAGAGAGGGGTCGTGAGAATTTCTGTTCGGTGGATTCTGTCTATATTTTTTTTACGTTCCTTTTCTTTTCTTCGGTGGGCTGCGCGCGGAGGCCCGAAATTGAGAGAGATCGTGCGGGGGGAAAGGAAATTCCGGTGGAGGCAATCGACTAGTCAAAGGGGCAGAGTTAGCACTGGCGCACCACGTCGGGTGCGCCACACCTACGCCTTAGCAATGGCGCACCTTTGCCAGGTGCGCCATTGCTACCTAAAATAGCAATGGCGCACCTGGCAAAGGTGCGCCATTGGTAAGCCTGGGGAAGGGGGTGGACCGGGAAAAAAATAGCAATGGCGCATTGAACTAAAGGTGCGCCACTACTAAAAAAATAACAATGGCGCACCTGCTTCTGGTGCGCCACTGCTATATAGCAGTGGCGCACCACCACCATGGTGCGCCATTAATAGGGATATTGGCTATAGCCATTTTTCTAGTAGTGTAAAGGCCCCCCCTTTAGTCCCGGTTCAACACGGCCCGGCACTAAAGGCCCACCACGTGGCACCTGCCGGCGCCGTGGGCTGGGGGACCTTTAGTCCCGGTTCAACACGGCCCGGCACTAAAGGCCCACCATGTGGCACATGCCGGCGCCGTGGGCTGGGGGACCTTTAGTCCCGGTTGCTAACACCAACCGGGACTAAAGGCCCACCACGTGGCACCTGCCGGCGCCGTGGGCTGGGGGACCTTTAGTCCCGGTTGGTAACACCAACCGGGACTAAAAGTATTTAATTATTTTAATTTTGGTTTATATTTCCTTTTAATCCTTTAGGGGTTTATGAATTAATTATGGTTTATTTTTCCTTTTAATTTTGTGTTTTCCATTTAATTATTTTTCATTTCAAACATATATTACGCTACTACATACTGTACACGTTGTGCATATATATATAAATAGAATTTCTCGTAGAACCGATCATATATATATCATCGAATTTCTCGTACGACGACCATTCACATACATATATATATATATACAATTTGGTATATAATATTTCTCCTACAATTTGCGGATCATTACATATGCAGGCATTACTGCTTCTTGTAATGGTATTCTCCTTTGGGATCTATGACCTGGTCGACCAGAAATCCAGCTATTTTCTCTTGAATTGCTCGTACGCGAGCCGTTGGTAGGAGCTCGTCCCGCATCTCCGTCAGCTATAAAAAGGAGATCAAGATGAATATATTAGTTGTGTGTATATATATTAGCTAGATCATGATAAAAAATTATGGATAGTGTTCTGGCAAACGTACCCAAAGATTTCTTTCATCTTTGCTCCTTTCAGACGTGATCATGCGAATGTTCTCGCAAACGTAGTATGCGCATAAATTATTCCCCTGCTCCTGCCTCATGCACTTTACGAGAATAAAATTCAATCAGGTAATAATTAATCAAGCATGATAATGGTATTGAAACTAGAATTAAAGAGATGCACGGACGTAGCTAGCTAGTACTACTTAATTACCTTGGGTCGCACCCATTTCAGCTGTTGTTTCCATTCGCCTGGGACCTCTTTGATGAACTTTTGCCAAGCCCTGCCCGCCGGCAAAGAAAATGAATAAAGGAGTTATTAAGTAGTTGATATCAGGAAATGATCTAAAGAGGCCGACATAGTGCGATAATGATTAAAATTACCTGTTGACCATCCCCCTCACGGTTGCATATTCGGATGGGTCTTTATATAGTGAGTCCAGTACTTGAACTTTTCCCTCGTCAACTTCAATGATTAACAAGATCCAGTGGAAACTGCATGCACACACGTATGTATAATTAAGCGGGCATATGCATAACTCATCAACTACACTTATTAACATCTAGTAAGCAAAAATAGAATTTGTAGTACAATATATAGTAACACTGACCCGAAGTTGTGAGGAAGTAGTATTTCTGGTTGGGTGTTTAGTCGCTTCAAAAACTCTAGCAAGCTTCTCTCTGTGTCTTTTCTCGACCATTCAATTGTCCATGTCTCTTGATTAATCGTATTTGGGTTAATGAACCCAATGCCCTAGCGTCCAGCTTTTTTCATTTCATATATCTTCATTCTGCATAATACCACAGAAAAGAATATAGTGAGGATAATTACAGGTAATGAACGAGAGCACAACTATAGCTAGAGGCTTAAATTACAGAAAGAAATCACTTACAGACAATAGCAACTGACGATAGATTTGTCGAGTGCGTCTTGATTGAATAACTGAAACAACTCTTGATACTCAACCCACAAATCTTTTGCATGGAAATAATGCTCTTCCTTGACTTTCACCATGAGGGACTCTTGATCGGTATTTGCTGTTTTTTGCATGTACCACGTATGCAAATTGTACATTCTCGTTGGTAGAAGCTTGACCTCGTCAGGCTTGACCAGAGGTTTGCCGCGGGCATATTTCCATTTTACTTCCTCCTCTTTAAGCACGGGGAATTCCTCAAGGCCTAGGAGTTGTTCAACAGTGACACCGGCCTCTTTAGCCTACCTTTTATGATCGTCGGTTATTACGAGCCGATCGTCGGTACTCACAGGTGTTTGTACAATGAGTGGGGGGATCGATTGCACTGCCTATTCTCCCAGCCGGGGAACAGTTTTCCTGCTTTTTTTGCCAACTGCTTGGCTCGAGCTCGAGCTCGACTCCTTTTGTTGTGCACCATATGACTTCTTGATAGACCGCACATAGTCGCAGTCCTTATGCTTGACAGCCGGTCGAGCCATATCAATAAAGTGTTGTGAGACATGCTCAGGTACTTTCTCCTTTGTCGGCGGGGGTGGTTTCAGTCCAAAATGTGCCTTCAATTGGGCATCCACTTCGGCCTTGAGTTCCTCCTCAGTCAGGTGGTAAGGCAACTTCGGAAGAGGCTTGAGGCTTGGACCATATTTGAATTTCTTGCCTGTTGTACCGCTAGCCGTCGTAGCTGCGGCCTCTCTCTTCCGCTGTTGCTTAGGCGGTGGACACGGCTGACTTGTGCCGGACTTGGAGGAGGAGGAGTCGGCTGACGCCGTGCCGGACTTGGAGGAGGAGTCGGTTGACGCGGTGCCGGACTTGGAGGAGGAGGAGTCGGCTGACGCCGTGTCGGACTTGGAGGAGGAGTCGGCTGATGCGGTGCCGGACTTGGAGGAGGAGGAGTCGACTGACGCGGCGGCGGACTTGGACGAGGAGGACTCTGTGGCCTTGGAAAGACGATGCAATCCTTTTTCCATAGAATGATACGATGTATGGCCTCTCCCAGTGTTCTCTCCTCGTCACCTCCAAGAATGTCAAGTTGTAGCTCGTGATATCCTGACATCACTTCATCAACCCAGACACGAGCATAGCCAGCTGGAATGGGATTGCAATGGAAGGTTGCTTCAGGGGGATTTGCTAAAGCATAGCTGTCCGCCACCTTCATGGATAAGTTCTTCACTTTCATGTGTAGCTCACAATTAGTCCTGTCTTTGATATCATCCACAGGGTAGCTAGCTAGCAGTGCATCATCAATATTGGCCAGGGCAGAACCCACGCTGCTTCTCGGCATAGATGGGACGGTGCTATCCAATGCTGGTTCGATCTGCTCATGCTGCCGCTGAGACGCCCTTTCCTGGCTGAGTGAGTCGATCTGCTCCTGCTGCCGCCTGAAAGCGCGTTCCAACTCCAGGTGCTTTGATTCTAGGCTTTCAAGGCGGAGTGCTTCCTCCTTCTTCTTCTGCTCCTCCTGCTTCTTCTTCCTCACACGGCTTCTGTAGTCGGCGTTCCAATCCGCAAACCCCTCAAACCACAGAACAACGCCTTTGCCTCGTGTTCTTCCCGGGTGTTCAGGATTCTTCAGGGCGCGCGTAAGCTCGTCGTTCTCTCTGGTGGCGTGAACACCCCCGTTCGAGCTTCTTCTATTGCAACAAGTAATTCGTCTATCGCTGTTTTAAGACTTGCCCGCTCCTTAATCAGCCCTGTCTCTAGGTCCAACTTCCCCCCATGCGCATAAAACCAAGTCCTGCACCTGGGGGGACAGTTCAATGTAACTGGAGTGACCCCTGCACTAATCATCTCTTGTACAGCTTGATCCCACTTAGGCAGGGCCACCTGGTAGCCACCTGGCCCCAGAGTATGGTGCCGCAGCTTTTTCGCAGCATTAATCTTGTTTTGTCTCGACCGTTCCTTAGCTAGTTCCGATTCCTTGAACTTCACGAAAGCGTCCCAGTGATCTCTTGCCTTCTCCAGTGTTCCCTTGAATTCTGGAGTCTTCTTTCCTGCTTTGAGGTACGCATTCCATGTATTTTTCTTGAAGGTGTTGAATGCGATCGCCATCTTTTTAAGAGCAAAGTTCCTGACTTTCTTCAGATCTACATCTGTCAAATTATCTGGTAGGGTGAAATGTGACATGAGCGATTCCCAAAGCAGATCTTTTGCTCTTTCGTCGACAAAAGTAACTCCTGCTCGATCTCCCTTTGCTGGCTTTTTCCATTCTTGAACGGAGATCGGGATTTGGTCCCTGACAATAACTCCGCATTGATTCTTGAACTTGATCGCATTCTTCCTAGGTTCAAGCGGTTCGCCATCTGATGTTTTGATGGAATCGATGTTGTACTTTACGCCAGGCTGCAACCTTTTGGCCGGGCCTCGAACTGCCCTATCGCTTGTAGAAGATTTGCTCGATCCAGAGGGCTAAAAGAAGAAAGATCGATTCGTTAATATATACAAATCAATTAATACATGTAATGATCACCGGATGGCTTATATAATAAATATACCTCGCCGGTCTTTGTTATTTGAAGAACATTTCCTTCGTCATCATCGTTGTCGCCTTCATCTATTTGTTCGTCTTCATCAAACATCATACCCTGACCCAAAGTGTTCAGATATTGCGAGCCGTCATCATGATCATCTGGGCTCGGGGAGCGTATGATGTCGAACAGAGCCTCTTCTCCTTCTCTGCCGGTATTGTCCATAGCTTTTATTTAACTAATCCAGAAGAAAGATAAAAGTATTCAAATTAGAATGCATGCAATCAATAAGGTAAAACTGAATCATAGTACATAATATGCATCTCGAATAATTCATATAATATGCATCATCGAATATAATCTCGAATAAATCGTCTCGAATATTATCGAATATAATCTCGAATACATCTCAAGTATTAGCACTAATACATCTCGAATATTATCATATATATAACATCACTAGCTAATACAGATCGAATATTATCGAAGAATCTAGTTCACTCGCGGTTCCTGAGGCGCGGGCGGTGGACACCCAAAGAGAAGGAACCATCACAGGATCATAGCTCGGGTGAGATCCCTGAAGAACCTGCCAGGTATTGGAGAACCTGACGTCCAACGCATCCATGTTGCGACGGACGTGCTCGTCCTCCTCCCTGACACGGCGATGTACCACCTCCGGCGGGGCCGGCTGCCTCCGCACCGAAAGTGGCCCACGCGAACGCCACCAAAGAAGCTCCGGGTCGACGACGGGACCCGGGGCCGGGTTCCTCACCAAGCTGCGCGCCCCTGAAGGTAGCACCTCCCAGTGCCAGCCCGGCGGAGCCCAGTCCCGCACGTTGCCCCTCTGAAGCAGGACGTCGTCGCGAACGAGCTGACGACGAGGATGCGGGCCGGGCATCGTTGACGCCGAGAATAAATTCTATGCAAATTTAACATTTTTTAAATGCTTGATTGTGATTTCTTATATACGAGGAAACTTCAGAATCATAACGGATTCTCTTAACCTTTAAGGGATTTAACAAAATGGCGCCATTGTGGATGTGCAGAAAATGGTCCATATTTTTCCTGATCTCATCTACCCTTCTATATGTCACGTTGTCTAGCTAGTGTCAAAGGATTCAAGAAAACCATGGCTTCATCATTAGCCGGAAGTAACAGGCGCATGATGGTACGAAGCTGTCCAAAGTTGTTTTGGAACCGAGTCCCGGATAGGATAATTAGCTTTTTGGTACGAAGTTCAGCAAGAGCGTTCCGAATATCGCTATTTGGAAGGCCTTTGCTGAACTTCGTACCAAAAAAGCTAATTATTCTATCAAGAACTCCGTTCCAAAACAACTTTGAAAAGCATCGTACCATCATGCGCCTGTTACTTCCGGCTAATGATGAAGCCATGTTTTCTTGAATCCTTTGACACTAGCTAGACAAAACGTGACATATAGAAGGGTAGATGCATGTGATCAAAAAAAATTGGATCAACTTGTGCACATCCATAATGGGGGCATTCTTGATAAATCCCTTAAAGGACTAAAAGAATCTATTGTATACATACATATACTAATTGCAAATACATAACAAACTTTTGCAAATACAACATTAAAATATGCAACTTTTGCAAATACAACATTAAAATATGCAACTTTTGCAAATACTAACTGCTATACATTGGATCAAATGTCAAAATTCATCAACTTTTTTATATCTACCATTTATCTAGCTATAACTAAAAGTATAAAAAACTAAAAAACATTCATCTAACATTTATATATCTAACAGTCATCTAACATTTCTATAACTAAAAGTATAAAAAACTAAAAAACATTTCTATAACTTTTTTATATCTAACATTTATCTAGCTATAACTAAAAGTATAAAAAACTAAAAAACATTCATCTAACATTTATATATCTAACATTCATCTAACATTTCTATAACTAAAAGTATAAAAAACTAAAAAACATTTCTATAACTTTTTTATAACTAACATTTATCTAGCTATAACTAAAAGTATAAAAAACTAAAAAACATTCATCTAACATTTATATATCTAACATTCATCTAACATTTCTATAACTAAAAGTATAAAAAACTAAAAAACATATCTATAACTTTTTTATATCTAACATTTATCTAGCTATAACTAAAAGTATAAAAAACTACAAAATATTCATCTAACATTTATATATCTAACATTCATCTAACATTTCTATAACTAAAAGTATAAAAAACTAAAAAACATTTCTATAACTTTTTTATATCTAACATTTATCTAGCTATAACTAAAGGTATAAAAAACTAGAAAACATTCATCTTAACATTAATATATCTAACATTTCATCTAACATTTATATATCTAACATTTCATCTAACATTTCTATAACTAAAAGTATAAAAAAACTAGAAAACAGAAAAATAGAAAATAAGAATGTGTGTGTGTGGGTTTGTTCATGCATGTGTGTGTGTGTGTGCGGGCTTGATGGGAGGGGCGGCCATGGCGGCAGGGGCTCACAGCGGGGCGACGGCCGGCGAGGCGAGGCGAGTCGTCGGCGACGGCGACGGCGCGCGAGGTCGAGGAGGGGCGGCGCGACGGCGTGTCGGGGCAGGCGGGCGCGGGCGGGGATCGGCGAGGAGGGCGCGTCCGGAGTCGGGGGAGGCGCGGGCGGTCGGCGTCGGGGGCGGCGACGGCGTCGATCGGGGCAGGCGGCGGCGCAGCAGCAGTTTGGCGTCGAGAGAATGGAGAGGCCGATGGTGGAATTTTCGTAAGTCCTGCTTATATAGGAAAGCCTTTAGTCGCGGTTGGTGGCTCCAACCGCAACTAAAGGCCACCTTTAGTCGCGGTTGGAGCCACTAACCACGACTAAAGGCCTGCTTCCCGCCGCTTGGCCTGGGTGAAATTCACCTTTAGTCGCGGTTGGTGGCTCCAACCGCGACTAAAGGGGGGCCTTTAGTCGCGGTTAGAGCCACCAACCGCGACTAAAGGCCTGGCTTCCCGTATTGAAATGTTTAGTCCCACCTCGCTAGTTGAGAGGAGCTCGCACCGGTTTATAAGCCCCGCCGGGGCTACCGTGTCGAGCTCCTCTCTAATGTAGGCCTACTGGGCCTACCACACCTCTGCCGCCTAGTGGGGCCTACTAGGCCTTACGGGCCTGCATCCTGGCCCAACTAGAGGTTGGGTTTCTAGTCGTATGCAGGCCGTGGCGGCCCAATAGGCGGGCTTTTTTTTAATTTATTTATTTTTCTGTTTTTTTCTGCTTTATTTATTTTCTTTTGTTTCCGAGTTCTTTTTTGCTTTATTTAGTGTTTCTTTGTGAATCTTTTTGCTTTAGGTAAAAAAATATATAAACTTTCTGTTAGTGCCAGTAGTTTTCAAATTTGAATAGTTTAAATTTGAATTATTTGAAATTTGTGTGAATCACTAGTTTGTGAATAACTTTATTTTAAAAGTAGATTTTTAGTGATTCTTTTTTCTGCAGTTTAATATTAGTGTGTTTTATCATTATATTCAATTTGGTAATTCTTAAGTTATTTAAAAAAATAAAATGTTTTTTTTTTGTTTTCTTCTTTATTTATTTTCTTTTGTTTCTGAGTTGTTTTTTGCTTTATTTAGAGTTTCTTTGTGAATCTTTTCGCTTTAGGAAAAAAATTTATAAACTTTCTGTTAGTGCCAGTAGTTTTGAAATTTGAATAGTTTAAATTTGAATTTTTTGAAATTTATTTGAATCACTAGTTTGTGAATAACTTTACTTTAAAAATAGATTTTTCAGTGATTCTTTTTTCTTCTGTTTAATATTAGTGTGTTTTATCATTATATTCAATTTGGTAATTCTTAGGTTATTTAAAAAAATGAAATGCCTTTGTAACAGACGAGTTTTCGTCAGAAACCCTGATACTTCCAAAGAGATTGTCCAGTTTGTACACGAAGTGCATCCAGATTTTGCCGTAACCCTCTCAACTTTTTAGCACATGCTATGTGGGTTAAATGAGGATACCATGCCAACTTTCAACCTTTTCAGAGTTCATTTGTAATGCTTTTCAATTTTAGGGTCATTTAGCTCAAAAAAATCAGTAAATGCATGAAAAATAGCAAATGAAGTCAGAAAGGGTTGAAAATTGTTGACGTGGCTTCGAATGGTGCATACTGAACGCACAAAAAGTCTGGAGTTGAAATATGTTTAAAAAAATGAAATGCCAAAACACATAAGTACACTACTATTACAAAGATTCCCTCCGGTTTGTCCGAAGTGGGACTTTCCAGATATATAAGTCCGGAAACTCACTAGAGAAGCCGGTCACATCCCAGAGTGGGATCTTTGGATATAAAACTTTTTCTTTGCGTGTGTCCCTTTGCGCCGTAACCATGAGCAATCTTCATCGTTTAACTTGATGCTCGTCAACATTCACTGTGAAGGGAGCAATTTCATGAAACTTTTCATAATCTTCTGACATGTCTGTCTTGTCCTCCACTCCCACGATGTTTCTTTTCCCTGAAAGAACTATGTGGCGCTTTGGCTCATCGTATGATGTATTCGCTTCCTTATTTTTTCTTTTTCTCGGCTTGGTAGACATGTCCTTCACATAGAAAACCTACGCCACATCATTGGGTAGGACGAATGGTTCGTCTGCGTACCCAAGATTGTTGAGATCCACTGTTGTCATTCCGTACTACGGGTCTTCCTTTACCCCGCCTCCTATCTGATTGACCCATTTGCACCGAAACAAAGGGACCTTCAAACCACGTCCATAGTCAAGTTCCCATATCTCCTCTATGTAACCATAATATGTGTCCTTTGGCCTATTGGTGTTTGCTGCATCAAAGCGGACACCACTGTTTTGGTTGGTGCTCTTTTTATCTTGGGCGATCGTGTAAAATGTATCCCCATTTATCTCGTACCCTTTGAAAGTCAATATAGTCGAAGATGGTAACTTGGACGTGTCTGCAACCAACCGGCGAAAGTCCCCGTTTGTTCATGTGTAATCCAGTCGTCAGACTGCTCCGGGTGTTTGGAGCGTAGAATATTCTTGTGTTCCTCGATATACGGAGCAACCAAGGCGGAACTTTGTAGAACTGTGTAGTGTGCTTGCGCCCAAGAATGCCCATCCTGGCATATTACGGAATTCTTTCCTAGCGTGCCTTTTCCACCCAGTGTGCCCTCATGCCACGATTCAGGAACACCAATCGGCTTAATGTCAGGAATAAAGTCAACACAAAACTCAATGACCTCCTCTGTTTCATGGTCCTTGGAGATGCTTCCTTCTGGCCTAGCACGATTATGAACATATTTCTTTAAGACTCCCATGAACCTCTCAAAGGGGAACAAATTGTGTAGAAATACAGGACCCAGAATGGCAATCTCTTCGACTAGGTGAACTAGGACGTGCGTCATGATATTGAAGAAGGATGGTGGGAACACCAACTCGAAACTGACAAGACATTGCACCAAACCATTCTCTAACCTTGGTAGGATTTCTGGATCGATTACCTTCTGAGAGATTGGATTGAGGAATGCACATAGCTTCACAATGGCTAATCGAACGTTTTCCGGTAGAAGCCCCCTCAATGCAACCGGAAGCAGTTGCGTCATAATCACGTGGCAGTCATGAGACTTTAGGTTCTGGAACTTTTTCTCTGCCATATTTATTATTCCCTTTATATTCGACGAGAAGCCAGACGGGACCTTCATACTGAGCAGGCATTCGAAGAAGATTTCCTTCTCTTCTTTGGTAAGAGCGTAGCTGGCATGACCCTGAAACTGCTTTGGATCCATGCCGTCTTTTCCGTGCATACGTTGCTGGTCCTCCCGTGCCTCCGGTGTATCTTTTGTCTTCCCATACACGCCCAAGAAGCCTAGCAGGTTCACGCAAAGATTCTTCGTCACGTGCATCACGTCGATTGCAGAGCGGACCTCTAGGTCTTTCCAATAGGGCAGGTCCCAAAATATAGATTTCTTCTTCCACATGGGTGCGCGTCCGTCAGCGTCATTCGGAACAGATTGTCCGCCAGGACCCTTTCCAAAGATTACTTTTAAATCATTGACCATATCAAGTATATCATCACCAGTACGGTGGCGAGGCTTCTTCCGGTGATCTGCCTCACCATTGAAATGCTTGCCTTTCTTTCTTACGGGATGCCTGCTCTGAAGAAATCGACGATGCCCTAGGTACACATTCTTCTTACATTTATCCAAATATATACTGTCGGTATCATCTAAACAGTGCGTGCATGTGTGGTATCCCTTGTTTGTCTATCCTGAAAGGTTACTGAGAGCAGGCCAATCATTGATGGTTACAAATAGCAATGCTCGCAGGTCAAATTCCTGCTGTTTGTGCTCATCCCAGGCACGTACACCTTCTATACTCCACATCTCTAAAAGTTCTTCAACTAATGGCCTTAGGTACACATCAATGTCTTTGCCGGGTTGCTTGGGGCCTTGGATGAGCACTGGCATCATAATGAACTTCCGCTTCATGCACAACCAAGGAGGAAGGTTATAGATACATAGAGTCACAGGCCATGTGCTATGATTGCTGTTCTGCTCCCCAAAAGGATTAATGCCATCTGCACTTAAACCAAACCATATGTTCCTTGCGTCCTTTGCAAAGTCCTTCCACTTTCTCTCGATTTTTCTCCGTGGTATTATAGGAGCATACGACATCACCTTGGCATGAATCTTGTTCCTGGGGCGCTCGCCCTCAACATCACCAGGGTCATCGTGGCCGATCTTATAGCGCAATGCACAACATACCGGGCATGCATTCAAATCCTCGTACTCACCGCGGTAGAGGTTGCAGTCATTAGGGCATGCATGTATCTTCTGCCCCTCTAATCCTAGAGGGCAGACATCCTTCTTTGCTTCGTACGTACTGTCGGGCAATTCGTTGTCCTTCGGAAGCTTCTTCTTTAACATTATCAGCAACTTTTCAAATCCCTTGTCAGATACACCATTCTCTGCCTTCCATTGCAGCAATTCCAGTGTGGTACCCAGCTTTTTCTTGTCATCTTCGCAATTTGGGTACAACAATTTCTTGTGATCCTCTAACATGCGCTGCAACTTCAGCTTCTCCTTTTCACTTGTGCAGTTTCTCTTTGCATCGGCAATGGCCCGACCAAGATCATCAGCGGGCTCATTTGACGCCTCTTCTTCAGCTCCTTCCCACATTGCCGGCTCAGCTTCTCCCCCCATTGTTGTACCATCGTATTCATGGAACCCATGGCCAGGATAGCTGTCGTCATCCTCTTCTTCTTCATTCTCTTCCATTAGGACCCCTCTTTCTCCGTGCTTGGTCCAACAGTTATAGCTGGACATGAAACCAGACTCAAACAGGTGGACGTGAATGGTTCTTGAGTTAGAGTAATTTTGATCATTCTTACAGCCAGCACATGGACAATACATAAAACCATCCGCCCGCTTGTTTGCCTCAACCGCAACCAGAAAAGTACGCACGCCATTAATGAACTGGGGAGAGCATCGGTCATCGTACATCCATTGCCGGCTCATCTTCATTACACAACACCGAAAAGACCAAATTAATACAAGTTCATACACACTTGTTCTCATAAAACAACATACAAACTCTCTAGCTAAAGCATTTAAATGCAACAACAAATGCGATCAAGATCGCAACTAAGATAACAATTGATCCAACAGCATAGTGATACCAAGCCTCACTATCAATGGCATATTTTTTAAATTTTCTAATCTTCAAGCGCATTGCATCCATCTTGATCTTGTGATCATCGACGACATCGGCAACATACAACTCCAGTTTCATCTTCTCTTCTTCAACTCTTTTCAATTTTTCTTTCAAATACTCGTTTTCTTTTTCAACTAAATTTAACTTCTTGACAAGAATATCTATGTCGGTTGCAATTTCCGGTTCACATACCTCCTAGATAAAAATATCTATGTCAACTTGATGGGCATAATTGTCATAAACACGAAATGCAACAAATAGTTATAAACGAGAGTATATACCACATCCGAATCATAAACCGGACGAGGGCCGACGGGGACGGATATCAAAACCATGCCACTATGTATAACAAACAACCATATAGGTAAGAAAACTATACAAGTAACTATCTAAATCTTACAAACATGATTTTTTTAATAAAAAGGATAAGAACAAGAGGCTCACCAAGGTGGTGCCGGCGACGGGACGGTGCGGGCGATCGACGGTGGTTAGGACGGGGATGGGAAGGCACTAAGTAAACCACACCTACACATGCAAAGTAAGAAGTGAATTTGAGCTCAAATTGCATATAAATCAAATAAACTACCACATATAAATACTCCCAAACTAAAACCCACAAATCACTATACTTATAGAGCATTGCAAGAGCTAATCTAGCAATGAGAGATGAAAGGACAAAGTTGCTAACCTTTGTGAACACTTGGATGGATGGGGTGCCTCCAAATCTTGACAAATTTTGGCAAAAATGGAGGTGAGCTCGAGCAAGGGGAAGAACAAAGGAGAGGAAGAAGAAGGGAAAAAACAGAGAGGAGTGTGCTCGGGCTGACCTAGGGTTTATATAGGAGCATCTTTAGTCCCAGTTCGTGACACAAACCGGGACTAAAGGTGAGCCTATAGTCCCGGTTCGTGACACGAACCGGGACTAAAGGTGATCGTGGGGCCTGAGTCTGACGCCAGCCTGCCACCACCACTTTAGTCCCGGTTCGTGTCATGAACCGAGACAAGAGGTCAGGCACGAACCGGGACTAATGATGCCCGTCCCGAACTGGGACTAATGGTCACATTAGTGCCGGTTCAAAACCAGACCGGGACTAATGCTTTGGACAAAAGGTCGTTTTTCTACTAGTGAAGCGACAAACTAGATTATGAATCATATAGTTCATTCATGAACTTAGTATGGTTCCAAGAAGGCATTGGTCAATGGGACACTATTGAAGATAGTTGCTCCATAGCTCAGTCTGAGGAATCAGGTTTCGACCAATGATTCACATATATACAAAGCCAAGTCCACACAAAATATGAATTTTGTGAAAGCGTGAAAATGCGAGGATATGCAGAGATACACACGGAGATGAAGTTGTCAGATCCGTTGGATATCAGGCTATACCACATGCGAAGCATTTTTTACACCGGTATGACATTGGTGTAAAGTGCATTAGCATTAACTAGATTATTGACTCTAGTGCAAGTGGGAGTCTGTAGGAGATATGCCCTAGAGGCAATAATAAATGATATTATTTATCTCCAAGTTCATGATTATGTTTATGTTCCATGCTATAACTGCTGTGGTTCCCAAGCCCGTATATCCATAAAGGCTCTGGGGAAAACCCATGTGCACGTGTGGAATAATAAACGGTAAAATGTATTCCTAGTCGTGCCTCTAAGACTAGCTCAAGTGTTGCATGATGATTATGTTTTATCAATTATGGGCATGTCTATGCCAGCAACTTTGAGGGCACAATGTTGGTAGAACATTTGTGTTGAATCGACCCGAATTGATGTTATGCTATGAGATACATTCGTCACAAGTTAATGGTTAATAACACAGAGAAGTTAATGTCTGCATAATTCCTTAGAGCATGAGAGTATCGAGTTTCTTCATACTTGCTTCATAAACTTTGGGGTTTGTTAAACGTCATCCGTAAATGGGTGGCTATTACGGCGGCTTACGGGTTCATGGAAAAGTGTGTCAAGTAACTTGATAGCTCAAGATTGGGATTTGCTCCTCCGACGATGGAGAGATATCTCTGGGCCCTCTCGGTGTTACGGTATCCATCATCGTCTGGCCAAACACAATGTGATTTGATCACGGGGATGCCAACATGTCTCACCTCGGGTATTTGTAACATATCGCGAAGCAACAGGAATAGCACACGGCAACTGGAGGTTCACTCGAATATTTATTCGTGTGGGTATAGGGGTCAATACGGGTGTCCACGGCTCCGATGTTGATCATTGATCGGAAAGAGTTCTGGTCATGTCTATACTTCACCGAACCTATAGGATCACACGCTTAAGGTGTTGGGTAACGCAGCAGAAAACAAAAATTTTCCGACCTACGCACCAGCCCAGGACCACTATGGAGACTGCATACAAGGTTTGATCATTATCGTTACCGACTCGTAGCGCAGCGGAAGTAGAGTCGATGACGATTGGCGGTGCAGATCCCCGCAGCTAGGATTTTACAACCTCCCAACCGCGAGGATGTATACCCTCATCTGCCCCGCGGATAGCCCTCCGGGAGGCGGTCACACAGTCCCCCGGACGGTGTCGCGGACAGCCCTTCGGGAGGACCTCCGAAACTCGGACTGTCACTCGGACAGCCCTTCGGGAGGACCTCCAAAACTCGGACGGTCACACGGACAGCCCTTCGGGAGGCACTCTCGAACTAAGACCGAAACTACGATCTCTCTACAGAGTTACACACATACGGTGTCATCTATCCGGCAGGGCTTCGCCGTCCAGAACTAGTTCCTGCCGGAACCCAGACAGCCTTTCGGCTCTACGAAACTATTTCGCTGGGAGGGAGAGAAGAATGCCAGATCATGCATGGCTTTGTGTATGAGAGCAAGAGTGTGTCTTATGGCAGCCCACACACCCCCTATTTATAGGAAACCCAAGGGGTAGGGTGGTTTTACAAGAAAACCCAAAACCCACATGGAAAGGAGTCCTTCCCAAGGACCTAAAAGGTGAAACCAAGGAACAAGGGGGACTCCATGAAGGAGTCCACCATGTGGCCGGCCACACCCTCATGTGGGGCCCCAAAATTGGCCCCTATCCATCCATGTCATCCCCAAGATCTTTTGGAGCAAAGCCCCAAAAGGTGGCTTTCCAAAATTATCCCAAAAAGCACTTTCACTATTCATGACGACATTTTTCAGCGTCTGATCGAACTGAAAATATTCATGTGGGCTTAGAACAATTCTAGTACCCACCAAAATAATTTTCAACGCGAGCCGGAACAATTCCGGTTTAGTGATTTCATCTGCGAAAAGCATCTGAAGCGGTTTCGACACCTCCGGAACATTTCCGGTTTTCATCCCGGAAAATTCCAGAAAGTTTCCAGAATGATTCTGGCACCCTCCAAGAATTATTAGGCATGTGCCAAAACCAATTTGACTTTATGGTATCCTCTGAAACAACTTTTCAGTTTCACCGGAACTCATCCGGTGACCTCTCTGCGGAACTTTTCCGCTGTCCGAAACTTTTCCGGCGTCCGAAACTTTTTCGGTGATTTTCTCTTAGACTCCCTGTCTAGTATTCAGCAGATAGATGACCCTTAAGCGTGTGACCCTATAGGTTCAGTGAAGCATAGACATGACCCGGAACCCCTTCCGATCAATGATCAACATCGGAGCCGTGGACACCCATATCGATCCCTATACCCACACGAATAAATATTCGAGTGAACCTCCAGTTGCCGTGAGCTATTCCTGTTGCTTCGCGATATGTTACAATTACCCGAGGTGAGAAACATCGGCATCCTCGTGGATCAACACTTGTCCACAATGCCAGTTACCTCGTTGCCGGTATTGTTCTCTTTTCTCGATCCCGTGTTCTGGCATCCCTGTGATCAAATCACCCTGTGTCTGGCCAGACGATGATGGATACCGTAACACCGAGAGGGCCCAGAGATATCTCTCCATCGTCGGAGGAGCAAATCCCAATCTTGAGCTATCAAGTCCCTTGACATACTTTTCCATGAACCCGTAAGCCGCCGTAATAGCCACCCATTTACGGATGACGTTTAACAAACCCCAAAGTTCATGAAGCAAGCATGAAGAAACTCGACACTCTCATGGTCTAAGGAATTATGCAAACATTAACTTCTCTGTGTTATTAACCATAAACTTATGACGAATGTATCTCATAGCATAACATCAATCGGGTCGATTCAACACAAGTGTTCTACCAACAATTGTGCCCTCAAAATTGCCGGCATAGCCATGCCCATGATCAAGAAAACAGGATCATCATGCAATACTTGAGCCAGTCATAGAGGCTTGACTAGGAATACATTTTACCGTTTATTATCCCACACGTGCATATGAGTCTTCCTCCGAGCCTCGTGGTTATTGTAGACTCGAGAACCATAGCAGTTATAGCATGGAACATAAACCTAATTATGAACAGGGAGATAATCAATAACATTTATTATTGCCTCTAGGGCATATCTCCTACATAAGGGTCATCTATCTGCTGAATACTAGACAGGGAGCCTGAGAGAAAGTCACCGGAAAAGTTTCGGAGACAACGGAAAAGTTCCGGAGAGAACACCGGAAAAGTTTTGGTAAAACTGAAAAGTTGTTTCGGTTAAAACCATTGATCCAAAAAGGTTTCGGCAAGCACCGGGAACTTTTTGGAGGTTGCCAGATTGGTCTGGTAACTTCTGGAATTTTTCCGGAGAATAAACCAAAAAAAAAGTTTCGGAGCTGCCGGAATTGTTTACAGAGTAAACGAAGATGGTTTTAAATTAAACCACCATACCGGAAATGTTCCGGAGCACGTCTAGATAATTTTAAAGGATGCCGGAAATGTTTTGGGACCTTCCAGAATTTTTCAGAAGTAATAGTCGCGGAAAACATCTTGTCCCATCGTGAGGGGACAAAATCCCACGATACGCGGGGGCTGTTTTGGGGGCGCCCCCCCTTCAGGGGGCAGCCCCTTGTGGCTGGACAAAGGTGTTGGGGGGGCCCCCATGGTGGGGAGCAGCCCCCACAAGTGGTGGAAAGTGTTGGGAGGTGGTGGGGCCCCATGTGGGAACACCATGGACAAGGGAACATGTTTTGTCCATGTTTGGTGGGAACATGTTTTCCTTGTTTGGTGGGTGCATGTTTTGTGGGCTGAAATTTCAGCCCCCCTCCACCCCTTCCACCACTATATAAGGAGGAGGAGAGGAGCTCTCCAACGCACTCCAACTCTCTCACACAAGCCATGCATGATCTGGCATTCTCTCTCCCTTCCACGAAATAGTTTCGTAGTGCCGAAAGGCTGTCTGGGTTCCGGTGGGAACTAGTTCTGGATGGCGAATCCCTGCCGGATAGATGACACCGTATGTGTGCAACCCCGTAGAGAGATCGTAGTTTCGTCCTTTTGCCCGAGGGGCTGTTCAAGTGTCCCCCCGAAGGGCTGTCCGAGTAACCATCCGAGTTTCGAAGGTCCTCCCGAAGGGCTGTCCGCGACACCATCCGGGGGACTGTCCTACCGCCTCCCGGAGGTCTGTCCGAGGGGCAGACGAGGGTATACATCCTCGTGGTTGGGAGGTTGTAAATCCTAGCTACGGGGATCTGCACCGCCGATCGTCATCGACTCTACTTCCGCTGCGCTACGAGTCGGTAACGAAAAGATCAAACCTTGTATTCAGTCTTCATAGTGGTCCTGGGCTGGTGCGTAGGTTAGAATTTTTTTGTTTTCTGCTGTGTTCCCCTACATTTTCTCATAATCCATAGAGAGCACCTTCATGATCTTCTTTGTAGCGTACATGTTTTTCGGCAGTTCATGGCCCTCGGGGACGCTGTTAGCCCATACTATCAGAAATGCTTCGAAGCAACCTCGGGAACAGCCGTACTCGGCCTTGACTGCCATCAGTTGCGATATGGCATCCAGCTGAGGGAGCTTGGCACCCTCATGAAGAGGTTTCTTTGACGAGGAGAAGATATCTAGGAAGGCCTTTGCGGTTTCCTCCGGCTCCTCCGGTTCATTCGCTGAAAGTGACGCAGGTGTCGTCTATGCAGCACAGACATCATCTAGCATGTCTCTAACCCCATCGTCCTCATAACCAGCGATGCGTTGTCGTATCACCTCCTCTCTACCACGATCCCACTGGGCAAAGTTTATCGGCATGCTAAAAGTTTGGCATAAATCAATGCGTGCGAAGGTGCAAAGTCATCTCACTCTGATCTCTGCGGATACATCTCTTACATTTGGCACAGGGGCATTCTGGCACCATTCTCATTGGACGACGGAATATCTCTTTCAAAAACACATCAGTTTTCTCGGCCCACTCTGTTGTTACTTGATTCCAACGGAAAACCCATTATACATCCACTGATTATCTTCCATCTCTGCTTTATTGGGAGCCACACAACAAAATTAAGAATTCATTTAAATTAATCACATCAATGTTTTATTTTCTACCGGGTTGACGAGAAACGACATTGAATCCACCTACATCTCTAATAGGTTAAGATGGGTCCTAATCCCACCCGAGAATGTGTAGATTGAGTACATTCTCCATGCTCTACCCCATTCCGAGACAAAATTTCGGCAGCACCTCCCCGCTGTTCTCCAAATACACGTCTCGGCAAAATGCCGAGAGAATGTGCATCCGGAGAACAACGGGGAGGCGCTGCCGAAATTTTGTCTTGGAATGGGGTAGAGAATGGAGAACGTACCCAATCTACACATTCTCGGGCTGTCCGTGGAAAACGCTGGACAATCCGAATGAGTTACGGTGATAAATATGCAATTGAATGCATATTTATCGATGCAACCCTTCCGGATGGGGGACGCCTAGGTTACGCGACTTGACGTGAAAATGAAATGTAGTGACATGATTAAAAGAACGTATGAGGTGATGGATTTGTAGCTCACCCTCAGATATAGATGATGTAGTCAATCAGTGGAGGGACAATCGGGGACCAACAACTCCAACGTCGACGATCACTCCACCGGATGCAACACCACAAATCCTGTAAATTCCACCAAGTGAAAAAACTTTAGGTCATCACATCTCGTGTAGCAATCTTTGATGACAAAATGATAATGACATGAAAATAATTCACACGGTAACAAATGCCAGGTGAAGACTAACATAGCATCCTGTTGACGCTCAAAAGTGGCACAATCATAAAGAGTAGCTTGAAGTTATATCAAGATGAATTCAAAATTATGGTTGTAAGTCACCATTGGATGACCCTTTTAGAGAAGATCAAAATTGATATAAAGATGGTCCAAAATGGAACCCGAACGCAAAAAGTATGACGATTTTGGAGATACTCGTGTTGACATCAGATTATAGAATGGCATGAAACATAATTAATATGGTGCCGAATGGAAAAAGTTTCAACATGAATGTTCTTCGTCTCGTCGAAACGGATGATTTTGATATAAAAATCATCTTAATCCGAGGTCGTATGCAAAAGTTACAGCCAGTACAAGACGCTGCTACAGTAGATGGCCGGACACTCCGGGGAAAACCATCCGGGTTTCAGATTTCTCTGTTGCAGATTTCGGAAAACAGCCAAGTACCCACTCAATATGGCCTCCGATCAAAAAACGTTCAACATGAAAGTTGTTCATCTCGTCGAAACGGTCAAAATTGCTTTTGGGCTCGTTTCCATCGGAGGTGCTTTACCACCTCAAAAAAGACCCGCAAGGTGGAGCCAGTTTTAAACCGAACAGTTTTGGAAAGTTCGGACAAAATCATCCGAATTTGACTAGGGTTTTGGACGTCGATGGAAGCCTTTTCCTTGCACGGGAAGTCCAGCCGCCTCTTATATACCTAAGGGGTGATAGCCGATTGAACAACACACAATCGACAAATCAATCTATCATATTTTACCTTTATTTTTACCTTCTTCCTTGTTCTTCTTCTTCCTCGTTCTTCGTTCGTTCTTCTTGCAGGACGGCGAACCTCGAGGCCCTAGGGGCGATCAGGTCGACCTAGGGCAGTCCATAGTCGCCGCGCGCCCTGACAGGGTCCCTCCCGGGCATGTGGGGTTTCGGGTTTACAAAAGCGCCTGCCGGACAGCTTGCGTACCGCGCTTCCGGACGGGTCTCCTTCGACGTGAGCTGCGGTGCATCAGCCTCGGCGTTGGAGGTACACGGTGAAGTGTTCGTGTGCGAACACACTTTTTGGCGACTCCGATGGGGACGAAGCTTTGAACGGTCTCCAGCCCGTTCTTGCTACGAAGAGATCGTCATCAAGTTGCTGCAATCTACAAAGGTAATATGAGTACCCAATTCCCCTTTGTAGATGCAAATAATCCATATGTTGTTGCTAGATCGCCTAATGAGCATAATGTATCGGCTTGCCCTATTTTTATCAATCATGCATATAATTATGTGCAAGGGCCGATGCAAAATAATCTTCATGCTTCAAATTCTTATGATTTTAGCAACATACAACATATGTATCCTAACTCTCATGCATCGGCAACCCCACAAATACATATACCGATGAACAATATGATGGGTTTGGTTAATCAATTTGAAACACCTCATGTTAAAATTTCCAATAGCATACAAGAAAGTGTTTCACCCTTTTATTCATCGGCAACTAATTTGCAATATGTGAATCCAACCTTGCCGATGGATGGGAGAATTGGCCATGCTTCTACTAGCTATTTGGCCAGTTACTCTCAACCATCATATGCTACACCTCTTGTTAGTAATTTTTCAGCACCGTACGCAACTGTAGATGTTCATAATTCGGCCCCGCATCTTCATGGTCATAGCCGAATAAGTGAAAATTTTACAGGAACACACGTGTCGTCATCTAATACTGTAGCATATAATGCACGCTCTACGCAATTCGAGAATTTCGGCAACACTCACGAATCATTGCCGGAAAAATCTGAAAGTATTGTGGAGCAATCCCTTCCAGAAGCGGTTGTGGCTGCGTTAAAAAAGAGATTGGCACAAAACAAGAGGATTAGTGCTCTTTGCCTTGAACAATATGAAAAGGGGTTGTTTCCTGATTATAATGCAATAAGAGCTAGAGTTTTGCAAGAAGATGAATCTTTGCCAATTGATAGAATTGGCGAGCAAAAATATGGTTCTACAACAATGCATATGCCTTCACCTAGTACTACATCATATTATACACCCCCTACACAATTGCAAAGTTTCGACAACACCCATGTGTCATTGCTTAAAGAATCTAATAGCATTGGGGGGCAACCATATCTGGAGTGGGCTGAAATTGAGAAAAAGCTTAAAATCTATTTTGCCACTCGCCGCCAGAAAAAAATAAAAAAAGAATTGGCTCAAAGAAAAGAAACATTGCCAATTGGTAGAATAAATGAAAAGAAGGATGATTCGGAACATGAAAGTGCTTCGGTTGAAAAAGCCGAATCAAGTAGTATATATGCTGAATCCATCAAATCCAAAGAGACAAGCATTATTGAGACATGGCATGGCAAGCATAGAAAAACGACCATGCTTGATTTTTCTGAAGTTAATGGAACCTACTTCCTGCCCTATGAGTTTCCTGCCATAGAAATTGACGAGCTTCAAGAGCAAGAACATATAGCCATCCAGAAGTTTGTTTGACAAAGGTCTTCAATGTAATGATGCACGGAATCGAGAAAAAGAGGGCAACGAGGTGTTGGGAAGCCATCCAGAAGCGAAGCACGATATTGTTCAAGTCACACCACCATCATGCTTTCCCAACATATTTGAAGAGGTATGTCTAGCAAGTGATTTACCTATTTTCAGATTTGGTCACAACTTTATTGTTGATGCATCTATTAGAAAAATTCTCATAAGTAATTTTGAAAGACCAATGAAGAATGGTAATGTACTTGTTAGTACAAAAATTGTTATAGAGCATATCGGTCAACCCATTGCGCCATTTACAGAGACCAATAATGACATATTACTGCAGCCAAAGCCTTTCTCATTGTTTAGTTTAAATTTTATATCTACATGGGTAGCTTTGCTTGTTTCATACTTGGCTTACACTTGGTCTCAATTGAGAAATGTATGTTTTAACAATTTTTGTTTCAGAAACAAAAGGCCAAGTTTGGATTCTTTTGAGAAAACCGATGCAAGTATAATTTCTTTTTCAAAGACATCGGAGATAGAATGCAAAACACAATGCATAGCCGAATGGGGGGATGCCAAATCCGAATCATTCATTTGCTTACTTCCAAAGCCGTTCTCACAGCAAGATCGACTAGAAAATAAAAGGTATACCTTCAATTCAAACATGTGTGATCAAATCTTTGATTTATTGTTGAGAAATAATTATATTAGAATTCTTGATAACCATGTCGAGCCATCTATCCAAGGACGGATGTATTGTAAGTTGCATAATTCGTTCAAGCATAGTTTTGAGGATTGCAACATGTTTCGTCAAATAGTTAAATCGGCCATTGAAAGAGGACGATTGAAATTTGTTGAAACACTAAGAGATGACCAGTCTATTCCAATTGGTCCTGATGGCAAACAATTTTTGCATCGGCTGCTTCAAGCCGATCCATTTACACATGAGAAGGTAAAAACTACGGATAATGGGATCAAGCTTTCAAGTAAGAAAGTTGTTCAAGAGCACAATGATAATATTCTTGAGGGACAAAATTCCATCAAAGTTGCAATGAAGACGCCAAGTACTGGGGGCAACAAGAAAATCAAAAGATCGATGCAAGCAAAGGCCGAGGTAAGCACAAAGGTAAAAAGCCGAAAGTCACTTTTGCACAACTATTGGAAAAAAATCAGAAGATAAGTAAGGAGAAGATTGCTTATCATCCAACTAATGCAAAAGCATCAAGATCACCCCCTAGGCACAAATCTGAGGATCGGTATTGGCAGAGTGAGAATTTCAATGCAACATATTCATATCCTTACTTTGGGCCACCAATGCTAAGGTCGTGGACGCCTCCCTATGCTCACGTAAATCCATATCCATCATGGGACATGTATGATACAAGGGCACATTCTCCATCTTATTAAAAATCATCTTATCAACATTATGCACCTCCAAGAAGACCAATGTTCAATGAGTAGTCATATGTGCAAGACCGTTTCAATAAAAAAGAATCGGTCCGGAGCTCAAGAAAGAAGATAGAGGTGATCAAGCAAGTATATCGAGTTAAAAAAGATGGTCGCAAGAGTGCCAATTCAGATATGATCTTAAAAGATAAAGAGTCAATTAAAAGGTTGACATTGGCTACGAAAGGCAAAGAAGTGAAGCAATCAATTGTTAAAAATCAAAGTGCCAAATCTGAAGAAAAGAAATTGAGGGTGCACAAGGCCAAAAAAGAGTTGCCATTGGTTGAAACATAATCACAGCCGAGGTGCCCACTCGGCTTATCGTATTGGCAAAAGAAGGAATTACAAAAGCTTAGTGCAGAAGAGCTGAGAAAGAAGAACATGGCATGGGTTCCCAAGAGGAACAATCAAAATAAAAATGATGTGCAACCTTCTGTTGCAACAAGTGTTACAAAAGTGAAGAAAGAGAAGGATGAAAGCCAAAAACAATTAAGCCGAAGGTTTGCATCACCCCATCAAAATCTTCGGTTAGCACATCATGCATATTCGCCAAACATGCCATTGATGTCTTTGCCATGTAATTCATCCCCAGGTACGATCGGTCACCCTCCATGGGCTTATTTAGATCCATGGATGCAATATAATTTCTTATATCATGAAAGGGTATTACCAAATCACTATATATTTGATTAGCTACAAGTTTATTGCTGATCCAAAGGGCCGAAGTATTTGATTTGTCATTTCATTTGTTTATTTCGGCTATACGTGCTTTGGTGGATGAAGTTTACATGGACCTTATGTTAATGGCCGATATTTATCTATCGTCCTAAGAATATGTGAAAGCATGGCCGGTGTAGTACCCTAACATCGTCCTTAGTTCAATTGGAAGGCGAGACAAGCCTTTGGTTGCCATATGTGCTACACATATTGAGGCGTTCGGCGATTCGTTATGAGAAGTGCAACAAATATCCAAGGGTTATCAATGTTTTGACGAATCACTTATAATTTATCTTGAGGTATGTCTAGATGTAAAATTTACCTTGGGTTGCTTTAATACTGGTCATATATATGGACATGACAATTGAAGAGCAAATGAGTTGGCACAGCAAGCATCCGGCTACTATGTTGATCATGGTTTATATATTGCATATCTATCAATATCCGATGTTTATTCTCGCCAACGTAGGTGAGGCCGAACCGAAGCCCACCGCTTCGGCCACTAATGAAATTATTATGCAGGCCAAAGCAAGGATTCGAGAAAACTCATTGTTGATTACCTGCAAGAACCTAGCAGAAGGGTGAACAACATGGTTCGGAGGATGGCTTTGAGATACATATCTATGGAACTTTATCACCGGATTGTTAATGAAATTTAGAAGGTTTCACCCAAGTTTGCATCAAGGATTCAAACAAGTAATGGCCGATATATACTTATCGCCCTAAGCACATGCAAAATGGCCGATGGAGTGTTGACATCGTCCTTAGAACCAACATGGTACAAGTTATTTTTCGGCACGCTTGATTTGCCGAAAAATAGGGGGGCATGTGTTGACGCTCAAAAGTGGCACAATCATAAAGAGTAGCTTGAAGTTATATCAAGATGAATTCAAAATTATGGTTGTAAGTCACCATTGGATGACCCTTTTAGAGAAGATCAAAATTGATATAAAGATGGTCCAAAACGGAACCCGGACGCAAAAAGTATGACGATTTTGGAGATACTCGTGTTGACATCAGATTATAGAATGGCATGAAACATAATTACGATGGTGCCGAATGGAAAAGTTTCAACATGAATGTTCTTCGTCTCATCGAAACGGATGATTTTGATATAAAAATCATCTTAATCCGAGGTCGTATGCAAAAGTTACAGCCAGTACAAGACACTGCTACAGTAGATGGCCGGACACTCCGGGGAAAACCATCCGGGTTTCAGATTTCTCTGTTCCGGACTTCGGAAAACAGCCAAGTACCCACTCAAGATGGCCTCTGATGAAAAAACATTCAACATGAAAGTTGTTCATCTCGTCGAAATGGTCAAAATTGCGTTTGGGCTCATTTCCATCCGATGTCCTTTACCACCTCAAAAAAGACCCGCAATGTGGAGCCAGTTTTAAACTGAACAGTTTTGGAAAGTTCGGCCAAAATCATCCGAATTTGACTATGGTTTTGGATGTCGATGGAAGCCTTTTCCTTGCACGGGAAGTCCAGCCGCCTCTTATATACCTAAGGGGTGACGGCCGATTGAACAACACACAATCGACAAATCAATCTATCATATTTTACCTTTATTTTTACCTTCTTCCTTGTTCTTCTTCTTCCTCGTTCTTCATTCGTTCTTCTTGCAGGACGGCGAATCTCAAGGGCCTAGGGGCGATCAGGTCGACCTAGGGCAGCCCATAGTTGCCGCGCGCCCTGACGGGGTCCCTCCCGGGCATGTGGGGTTTCGGGTTTACAAAAGCGCCCGCCGGACTGCTTGCGTACCACGCTTCCGGACGGGTCTCCTTCAACGTGAGCTGCGGTGCATCACCCTCGGCGTTGGAGGTACACGGTGACGTGTTCGTGTGCGAACACATCCATCCATACGTCGTGTGTGTATCACATCTCATATAGCATCCATAAAAAAATTAATGTGATCGTATCACATCTCATATAGCATCCACAAAAAAAATTAATGTGAGCGTATCACATCTCATATAGCATCCATCCATCCATCCAAAAAACATTCTTAACATTTAGCATATCACATATAGCATATAGCATCTCCTATAGCATATCACATCTCATATCAACAAAAAACCTACAACACAAAACTCCCAAAACTATCCATCTATCCATTGTTCTAAAAATTACAAACCTACAAAACTATCCATCTATCCATTCTATCCATCTATCTATTTTATCCATCCATCCTTAGCAGCAGCAGCGGAAGCGGCGGCGAGCAACAGAGCAGCGGCAACACAACAGCAGCAGAGCGACGGCGGATCAGGGGGAGTGGCAGGGGTGGGGAAGCTCACCGAGGAGGCTGGGGTCGGGGCGGACTAAGAGGCCGGGGTCGGGACAGAGTGCGGCGGCGGCCAGGGGCGGAGAGGAGGCCGGGCTCGGGGTGGAGTGCGGCGGTGGCCGAGGGCGGAGAGGAGGCCGGGGTCGAAGCGGGGTGAAATGGCGACCCGGGGCGGAGAGGAGGCCGGGGTCGGGGCGGAGCAGCGCGGCGACGACGGGGCGACGAGGGTGGTGGCAACGTCGGGGCGGAGAGGGTGGGGCGGAGAGAGGGGCGGCGGCGGCGGCGAGCCGAGGGTGGCAGCGACGGCGGGGCGGAGTGGCTGGCGGCGACGGCGGGGCGGAGAGGATGGCGGCGGCGGCGGCAAGACGAGGGTGGCGGCGATGGCGGGGGGGAGAGGGTGGCGGCGGGGGGGGGGGGTCGGGATCGAGCGCGGGGTCAGGAGAGAGAGAGAAATGAGCAGAGGAGAGGGCTGCGCGAGTGGATAAGGTGAGACCAATGCCGACGGCTTTGCCGTCGGTATAAATTGGATGCCACGTGTCCATCTATGCCGACGGCAGCCGTCCACATAGATACTTCTCATTTTTTTGTTCTATCCATTTTTTATTTAACATGCACCTTCATTTTTAAAAGAACATCTCCTAACATGCACATATTTTTTTACATGCATAGATACTTTGGTGGCATTGCTACCCTCCGAAGGCCCCTGACCGGTCTAACCCTAGCCCCGTTGACTCGGAGATCTACCTCTTTGACTTTCACCGGACGGACTTTGACTGATGGACCTTTCCACCTGGTTCTGATAGGCTAGCCCATAGCAATATCTTAGAACAAGGTCTGGGCCCAACCCACCACTAGATTCCCTCCGGGTCGACCCGGCATGGCCATTTCCCCCCTCCGTGCGACGGCGGCAGCGACGTCCGTGAGGGGGCCACACCGCGGAGCCGCGTGCTGGGTGCTTGCACCTGCCACCACACTTCCGGACGCGTAAGAGGGCCTAGCACAAGACCTGGCGGCATAGCTACCCCCGAAGTCCCCCGTCCCGTCTAACCCTAGCCCCGTTGACCCGGAGATCTACCCCTTTGAACATCTCCTAACATGCACATTTATTTTACGTGCATAGATACTTTGGTGGCATTGCTACCCTCCGAAGGCCCCCTCCAGGTGCCGGCGGCAGCACCGTCCGTGAAGGGGGTCACACTCCGGAGATGCGTGCCGGGTGTTTGCACCCGCCACCACATTTCCAGACGCATAAGAGGGCCCAGCGCAAGACCTGGCGGCATAACTACCCCCACCCCGGAGACGGCGGCAGCGACGTCGTCTGTGAGGGGGCCACACCCCGAAGCCGCGTGCCGGGTGCTTGCACCTGCCACCACACTTCCGGACGCGTAAGAGAGCCAAGCACAAGACCTGGCGGCATAGCTACCCCCCAAGTCTCCCGTCCTGTCTAACCTAGCCTCGTTGACTCGGAGATCTACCCCTTTGAACATCTCCTAACATGCACATTTATTTTACATGCATAGATACTTTGGTGGCATTGCTACCCTCCGAAGGCCCCCTCCAGGTGCCGGCGGCAGCACCGTCCGTGAAGGGGGTCACACCCCGGAGACGCGTGCCGGGTGTTTGCACCCGCCACCACATTTCCAGACGCGTAAGAGGGCCCAGCGCAAGACCTGGCGGCATAGCTAGCCCCACCCCGGTGACGCGTATTGATTCTTCATACATGCCAACGCATGTTAAGACATGTGGCAGGACCCGTCGCGATGCTCTGGTTGCATTACTAACCCCCAAGCCCCACGGCCGGCCTAACGCTGGACCAGTTGACCCGGAGATCTAACCCTTTGACTTTGGCCAGACGGGCTTTGGCCAATGGAACTTTTCACCGGGTTGTGACCGGCCAGCCCATGGGAACACTTCAGAACAAGATCCGGGCCAAACCCACCGCAAGATTCCCTCTGTGTCGACCTGACGTGGCCATTCCCCCCTTCCATATGATGGCGGCGGCACCGTCTGTGAAGGGAGGCACACTCCGGAGCCGCGGGCCGGGTGTTTGCACCCGCCACCACACTTCCATACGTGTAAGAGGGCCTTGCACAGGATCTGGCGGCATTGCTATCCCCTGAAGGCCCCCGACCACACTCCGGGGTGTCTGCAACGTGTAAGAAACTAATGATTTTACCACGCTCCGAGTGTTCGGCGTAATTCATGCAACAGTAGAACCACAGGACGTTACTACGGTGTTATCACCGTCCGTGAGGGGGCCCACACTCTGGAGACACATATTGACTCTTCATACATGCTAACGCACATTAAGCATGTGGGAGGACCCGTCGCGATGCTCTGGTTGCATTGCTACCCCCAAGCCTCCCGGCCGGCCTAACCCTGGACCAGTTCACCCGGAAATCTAACCCTTTGACTTTCGCCGGACGGCTTTGACCAACGGACCTTTTCACCTGGTTGTGATAGGTCAGCCCATGGGAATACTTTAGAACAAGGTCCGGGCCCAACCCACCACAAGATTCCCTCCGTGTTGACCCGGCGTGGTTCTTCCCCCCTTCCAGGTGACGGCGGCGGCGCCGTCTATGAAGGGGGACACACCCCGGAGACGCGTGCCGGGTGGTTGCACCCGCCACCACATTTCCAGACACGTAAGAGGGCCCAACGCAATATCTGGCGGCATAGCTACCCCCCCAAGTCCCCCGCCCCGTCTAACCCTAGCCCCGTTGACCCGGAGATCTACCCCTTTGACTTTCGCCGGACGGGGTTTGACCGATGGAACTTTTCACCTGGTTGTGATAAGCCAGCCCAGAGGTACACTTCCGATCAAGGTCCGGGCCCAACCCACCACAAGATTCACTCCGTGTCAGCCCGACGTGGCCGTTTCCACCCTTCGTGCAACGGCGGCATCGATGTCCGTGAGGGGGGCCACACCCTGGAGCCACGTGCCGGGTGGTTGCACCTGCCACCACATTTCAGACGTGTAAGAGGGCCCATCGCAAGACTTGGTGGCAAAGCTACCCCCCAAGTCCCCCGTCCTGTCTAACCCTGGCACAGTTGACCGGCGGATCTAGGCCTTTGACCTTCGCCGGACGGGGTTTGACCGATGGACATTTTCACCTAGTTGTGATAGGCCAGCCCATAGGTACACTTCCGATCAAGGTCCGGGCCCAACCCACCGCAAAATTCCCTCCGTGTCGGCCCGATGTGACCGTTTCCACCCTTCGTGCGATGGCGGCATCGATGTCCGTGAGGGGGGTCACACCCCGGAGCCGCGTGCCGGGTGGTTGCACCTCCCACCACATTTCAGACGTGTAAGAGGGCCCAGCGCAAGACCTGGCAGCATAGCTACCCCCCCAAGTCCCCTGTCCTGTCAAACCCTGGCACAGTTGACCGGTGGATCTAGCACTTTCATGATTCTTATAAAAAACATATAAAACTTATCAAAATAAATGTAATTATCAATTTTTTGTGATTATAATAAAGTACAGGGACCTATATGCAAAAAAACATGAGGTCACATTACTAACATACCCGAAAACAAATAAAAACCACATATTCATAATCTATGAAAAATTCTACACCAAATCCATATATAACTTATGTATGTTTATGTTTAGATAAGGCACATTTAAGTTAATCAAAAATTAATACGAAAAAAATAAAAATTTAAAATCAATAAAAACTCTGAAAACAGATAAAACAAAGATATGCCGACGGCTAGGCCGTCAGCATAGCTATGCACTGCATCGACCCAACTGACGCGCCTCGGATCGATGACGTGGCATGTGCCACGGATCGATGACGTGGACATAGGATATGCCGACAATTTTGCCGTCGGTATAGCTATGCCGACAACCGCCGTTAGAGCCATCGGCATAGCTCTGACGGCGTCAGTCCGCCGTCCATCCCCGGGTCGCCTAGGTCTCCTCTATGCCGACGGCCCAGTTGTACCGACGACCGCCGTCGGCATAGATCAAGGTATACCGACGGCCTTTCAATGCCTACGGCTGCCGTCGGCATAGTTCGAGGGATGCCGACGGCCTTTCTACGCCTATGGCTTTTCCCAGGCCGTCAGCATATCTCCGACTATGCCGACGTTCCCGACAAAAAGCCGTCGGCATAGAAAAGCCCGTCGGCGTAGAGCTTTATTCCGGTAGTGCGAAAAAATAAATAAATTGATTAAAATGGCCAGGCCTGCCAGAACAGGACTGCAAATGCCGAGCCCGGGTCTGATCCCATCCCACTTGAGCAGAAAAATGGTTTTATTTTTATTTACAAACAATAAATGAATTATTTTGTGATTAATTGATGCAATATCATACATATTTTTCATATAAAATCCTAAAAATGAGGTCTCCGTGACTTTTTGGGGCTTTCGAGCTGGCAGGCACAACGCCAACCTAGACACCGGCCTGTCAGGCCGGGATCCCCATGCCTAGATTTAGAGCATGTACAACCGGAGCGCTCATATCCCCCCAAAGGTCCGGGCGGACAGCCCGGTCACTATCCAGACTGCAAATTGCCACCCAACCGGACCCCACATAGTTAGCCTAATTGTTTGGGCTGACCGGCATCCCACATCCATCCCATATCTTGGGCAGATATGGGGCGGACAGACACGCCCGGACACGGCCACCACATCGAACCAGTCCACGTTGGCCCATCCCATCCCCACCAGGGCGCAAACCTAGCTTAGTCTCGGCCTCTTCGCTCCCTTTCCACTCCACTCCTGTCCGCTCCCATCCCCGTCGCTTCCCTTTCCCAGGCTACAATGGTTGGTTCCGACAGGGATTTCAGTGGAGGATCCATCGATGAGGGGGATCCCATCGACTGGGATGCCTTGTTGTAGTCAGATTTGGATGATGAGGGACTCGGCTTTTGTCTCACGCTACGCCGGTCGCAGATGGACAAGGGCAGGAGCTCGAGCTTTGTGTTCTCTCCCGTTGCCTGGCGAGGCAATGCAGCCAACCACGTCGGCCGGTCGCGGTCTGTGCTAGTCCAAATCCATCGCCCTCCGCGACCCTGCTTTAGCACTTCGGGCCCTGCTAGTCCTGGCCAGAGCTGGGTGCTCATTCCCACACCACCGAACCTATGAGGAGAAAGTATGAATCAGAGGCACCAGGCCGTCGAGTCATACATCTCCAACATATCTATAATTTATGAAGTATTCATGCCATGTTTATTATAGTTTTGTATGGTTTTGGTGCACTTTTATATGGCTTTTATATGATTTTCAAGGACTAACATATTGAGCTAGTGCACAGTGCCAGTTGTTGTTTTCTGCTTGTTTTTGGTTTTCCAGAAAATCCATATCAAATGAAGTCCAAATGCAGCGAAACTTTTTGACGGTTTTTTCTAGAAGATAATGGACACAGGAAGCTTCGGGGGAGCAGCAGAAGAGCCACAGGGGCCCCAAAAGCCACCTGGACGCGCCAGCCCCCCTGGCATGCCCAGGTGCCTAGTGGGCCCCCTGTGGCCCCCGTTCGCGTGATTCCTACGCCAAAAATTCCTATAAATACCAAAACCGCCAAAAGTTAACCTAGATGAGTTTTTACGCCACCGCAAGCCTCTGTTCCGAAGCGATCTCATTTGGAGCTCCGTTCTGGCACCCTTGTCCAGCACCCACAGTTCGACCATGGCTAGATCTGGCGCCAAAGGCAAGTGGGAGGCCTCGTCCGTCACCAATAATGACATCGAGGACCTGAAACGCGCCGGCTACCTCCCGGCCGATGTCGCCCAAAGGGCCCCTGAGAAGGACCAGGTCATCCCCACACCTCGGCCCGGCGAGAGGGTGGTGTTCGTCCCCCACTTTATCCGGGGCTGGGCTTCCCGCTCCACCCCTTCGTCGGGGGGGTGATGTTCTTCTACGGGCTGGACTTTCACGATCTGGCCCCGAACTCCATTCTGCACATTTCGGCCTTCATCATTATCTGTGAGGCCTTCTTGTGGGTCCAGCCACACTTCCGCTTATGGCTGAAGGTCTTCAATGTCAAGCCGAAGATCGTCGATAGTCAATAGGCAGACTGCGGAGGAGCCATGATAAGCAAGCTCGCCCGGGTCGAGTGGCCGGAAGGCACCTTCATCGATACTGTCAAGATCTGGCAGGAGTGGTTCTACATCACCGAACCCCGCGGCGCAGATTGGGTCGCGGCTCCCGAATTCAGATCCGGACCGCCCATGAGGTTGACCTCATGGACCGCGAAGGGCCTCGACTGGGGGTCACCCACCGAGGTGGATGCGCTGCAAAAGCGCATCTTTAACATAATACAGGCGAAGACGCAGCTGACCAATGTGGTCCAAATTATGCTCCGCCGCCGCCTCCTGCCCTGCCAACTCCGGGCCTCCCTAATGTGGTCTTATACGCCCGAGGACCCAGTCACCGTGCAGCGCTTCTATGGCACCACTCACGAGAAATTGTGGAAGGTGCAGTTCAAGCCTCAAAAGGAGTGGCCGGCAGAGAAGGAAGACATCGGACTCAATGCCGCAAACCCTCCCAAAGAGGTGACCAAGTCTTGCCCTTTCATTGTTCGGGCATATGTCTCCTTAGTAAGTGATTTAACCTTTCCTTCCATTTGCAGGGCTGGCTGGCCAAAGCGGAGCGGATCGACAGTCCAGCCCCACTGCCCGAGGACCCAGGTCGGACCTGCTCAAGGAGATGCTGGTCGTGGCGCCTTACAAGGCGCCCGAAGAAAAGAAGAAGAAAAAGAAGAAGATGGGGGAGACCAGGGATGGTCTCCGCCTAAGGGGTCAGCCGGACACTAAGTCCAGGGAAACACATGCTTCCTCGAACCATGAGGGGGAGCATGACGAGGACAGGGAGGAGAGCGACTCCTCCCACACAAGGAAGAGGGCGGCGTCCGAAGACGTCGAGGAGGTGCAGCCCCCCGCCCCAAAGAAACAGTGCAAGCCCAAGCTAGTGGTGCTTGGCGACAGCTCAGATTCCGATAAGGAGTTCGCAGCGTCCGAAGAGGTTCCCAGGAGGAATCCCAGGGTCAAGCCCCTGGCCCAAAGGTACGAGTCTGAAGACCCCTAGGCTCCTCGTCTATTAGTCTATTACAGACCATATGCATGTATGTTGCCTTGCAGCCCGCCGCGCGACATTCCCACCGATCATATCTCGGAGGGAGATTCTCCGCCGCCTGAGCTGGAGGAGAGTGGGATGGCGTCGCGCTCCATGCCCCCACCAGCCACCGGAGACGCCGGGAGGTGTTGTCTCAACGGACACCTCCTGGTCCGGAGATGGGGGGAGGGGGTGACGATGTTATGGCCGAGGTACATACCTTGGTCGCCAAAGACCAGTGGGAGAGATCCCCTCTGGTGGACATGGAAGGGGAGCCCGGGCAATCCGAGCCCACCACAGAAATGGTTCCGGAGTCCGCAAGGTCTCCAGAGCTGACAATTTCGTCCCCTATCGGAGGAGGGGCAAGGGTTCCGTCTCCGGCGCGGTCAGCTGCGGAGCAGGCGGCGACTGGGCGGCCGGGTACTCTGGAGGAGGCGTTGAACAACGCCTCCATTATGGAAGACCACCGTGCCCTGATGGGCGTGGTGCTGCAGAGAATTCAATCTGTTAACAGCGGATTGAAGGATGCCTTTGGCGGCCTCCTGACGGGCTTCGAGGTAAGCAATGTAATAGCTTTATTATAAAGAGATTTTTTCATGCCGTCTTTATATATATAGTATCCCCTGAGACTCTGTCAGGTTTGAAGAAACCGAGCAGAGGATCGAAATTCGTTGGCCTAGGGGACTTAAAAATTATAGACTGTACTCACAGGCCTCATCGCTGGCAGCGGCTGCTAATGCCGCAGAGCTAGCCGAGTTAAATTGGAAGCTCAAAAGCACCGATGAGGAACTTGACTGTGTCAACCAGTGGTTTGACGAGGCACAAGGTTAGTTCAGCTAAAACTTTATAGCTCGGATTTCCCTATTCAGCAAATTATTCGGGTTTAACCCCAAAAAAATGTTTTGATTGTGGTCACAGTCGGCGCTGCGGAGGTCGAGAACCTCAAGGCCGAACTGGAGAAGGTCAAACAGGAGGCGGCAGCGAGAAAGGCAGCGGCCGAGAAAGCGGCTGCCGAGCTGTTGGCAGAGAAAACCGCTCGAGACCAGCATGAGGCCATGGTGGCTGAGGTTGAGCAAGAGCTCAAGGATGGCATCACTAAATGTGAGGTCCTTGAGCAGAAGAGTACCGATCAATCCGCGGAGCTTTCTAGGATAGGGAAAGAGATCCAAGAGGCAAGGTCGGAAACTCGGGGCGCTCGGGAGGAGCTCCGCCAAGTGAAGCAAATTGCGGATGGTAAGCATTACTTACTGGAGAGTGTCTTTGGAGGTCAGAGATTCTCTTTACTCACCCGAGTATGGCACTCCCCAGGTGCATTTGCGGACCTTCCGAGGAGTGCGGCGGACGCAGCAAGGCACTTTGCGGCTCAGGAGGGAGAGGTCGAGAGCAAGATGTTTTGGGCGCAGTTCCAGGCTCTCGAACACCCTCCCCTCCTAAGCAATCAAATGAAGCAGTTAATGGAGCTGCATCGGACGGTGGAGCTGGCAATGAAGGACCTTTGTGTCCGGCTGTGGCCTTCAGAGCCGTTGCCGAGCAGCTATTTCGTCTTAGTGCAGAAGCTACGCGACGCCTCCCCTCGGGTCGATGCTGTAAAGCGCTCTGTATGCCTCGAGGGAGCTCGGACGGCCTTCGCCAGGACTATGATGCACTGGCCGAAGATCAAACCGTCCGAGGTGGCGACCGGGCCCCCGCCAGCTGGAAAGGAGCAAAGGTGCCCCGAGCTGTACTACCCCGTCATTATGGACGGTGCTCGGGCAGTGGAGGTCCAGTGCTCAAAGGACGTGATTCTTGAGTGAATCGACTATCATGTATTGAATGACAGTATGAACCTTTTGCTATATAATGTGATTTTGCTGCATGTTTTGTCATACGCTATTTGTTTTTTATTTTGACTCCTGTGCGACCGTTTGAAATCTGAAAGTTACCAGTCGTCGGCTTCAGGCCCCATGTAGATACTACAGGGGTGTTTCGACCTTTACAGTTTAACCCTTAGCCAATGTCTCGGTGCCCGAACGAGGTAGTGTATGAGGGAAACCAGGCAATCAGACTATGCGGCTTTAGCACTTTCACTTAGCCATAGGAGCTTGACTATGGGGGCTAGTGACTAGCCTCCTGTATAGTGTGATCATCTGGTGAGTTGAGGTATATACCTATATCACATGGTTAGGCCGAAGACAAAACCTTCGTATAACACGGTGTAATCTCCAATGATTTTTAGTTTGATACTTGTCATCGGATCGCCGACCGGTTCACGCTTATTATGATGGTCAGTTTTCGGTTTTCTCTACTGAGGCACTTAACTAGGCGAGCTAGAAGTGCAACCGCAATAGTTCTCCCTTTACGCCCCTAGCCGAACATGCAGAACATAAGAGGGTAAGCACAGGAGCCGGGCAACCCAACTATTGACCCAAGACATAATTCGGAACTGATTCATATAATGCAATATCCAAGACACCGAGCACATGGAAGATAGTGCCGGATTGATGCTTAAGGCGAGTGTTATGATCTTGCCCCCGGTTTATTAGTCGGTACATCGAAAGTTAATAATCACCAAAATGGTGTGCTTCGGCATCGAAGAGCAAGGAAGAAAGTGCAGACAAATATAAAAGACCGCAATAGGACCAAAAGAAAGGGTGGTCTTGATTTCCTTTAAACTCGAGACATCCATCCGTACAATTCGAACTGCCGAAGCAAATGTCATATATATTCTGTGAAATTCTTTACAGAGGAAAGGTTGACACTGGGCCTTGATGTGTGGTTTAACGTCCCTACGGTGCCCTGTTGCATGTCTGCGCCTTTGCTCTTCGGGGGGCCAGATCCTTGAAAGGGGGTAATCGGCCGCCGGGCCCTTTGAGTGAGGGTCTTGAGAGGTCGCCGCGTTGTGTTAAGCTTGATGCCGAATAGGTCCTAGATGGTACCTATCATTGTCCAAAGACCTGTTGGCCCTTAGCTCGGCTGAACCGAGTACTTGGCTATTGCGTGATGTAGCCCCCGCAGCCGTCCATGGTATTTGAATCGCGAAGTTGTGCACACGAGGCACATATTTCATGGTTAGGGTTGGTGTACTGCGGGGTGCGCGTCCCTATTTGTTCTGGGCGCAAGGGGGTTCCTCGAGCTGAGGTGTGGACCGGGCCCATTTGCCTGACGCGCGTGCCTTGATGGCGGGCGGGTGCTTCGGCCCTTTGAAGCCACATTGGACTTCGGCTGCTAGAGCTGCCGTGTGCTCCTCAGTCCGGAGTGAGCGCTCCGTGTTGCCATTGACTGTGATGATGCCTCTGGGTTTGGGCATTTTGAGCTTGAGGTATGCGTAGTGGGGGACTGCGTTGAAACGAACGAACGCCGTTCGTCACAGGAGTGCGTGATAACCGTTGCGAAAAGGGACAATATCGAAGATCAAGTCTTCGATGCGAAAGTTGTCCAGCGAGCCAAACACTACCTCCAAGGTTATGGTGCCTGAGCAGCGGGCTTCGACACCTGGTATAACCCCATTGAAGGTGGTGTTACTGGGTTTGATCCTTGATGGATCAATACCCATTTTCTTCACTGTGTCTGAGTAAATCAGGTTGAGGCGGCTGCCTCCATCCATAAGGACTCTGATGAGGTGGTACCCATCGATGATGGGGTCGAGGACCAGGGCGGCCGACCCTCCATGACGGATACTGGTCGGGTGGTCTCTGCGATCGAATGTGATCGGACATGCCGAGCATGGATTGAACTTTGGGGCTACTTGCTCTACGTCGTAGACGTCCCGGAGTGCACGCTTCCGCTCCTTCTTGCGTATATGAGTGGCGTAAATCATGTTCACTGTTTTTACCTCGGGAGGGAATTGTTTTTGGCCTCCATTATTTGGCCCGCAAGGCTCATCATCATCCTCGCTGCGGGGGCCCTTGCCTTGCTCGTCGGCTGTAAGCTTGCCGGCCTGTTTAATCACCCAACAGTTGTGGTTGTTGTGGTTAGCAAGTTTATCCGAGGTGCCATGTATCTGGCAAGGCCTGTCCAAGATTTTAGCCAGGGCGGTTGGGCCGTCCTTGTTTCCTTTAAAGGCCTTCTTCTGTCAACCGGATTTGGAGTTGCTGAATCCGGCATTCACTGTCGTATCCTCTGTTTCTCCGCTATTGTTTTGGCGTTTATGTTTGTTGCGCCGCGGTTTTCCGTTTCCGTCCTGGACCTCCGAGGTACCCGTGTCTGCTGGGTTGTTGTTTCTACAAGCTAACCAGCTGTCTTCGCCCACACAAAAGCGGGTCATGAGTGAAGTAAGGGCCGACATCGTCCTCGGTTTATCCTTGCCGAGCTGTCGTGCTAGCCATTCGTCACGGATGCTGTGTTTAAATGTGGCTATGGCTTCGGCATCCGGACAGTTGACGATTTGGTTCTTTTTCGTCAAGAACCGATTCCAAAATTGCCGGGCTGATTCCCCGGGCTGTTGGATCAGATGGCTCAGGTCATCGGCATCCGTGGGTCGGACATAAGTGCCTTGAAAGTTAGCTCGGAAAGCATCCTCGAGCTCTTCCTAGCTCCCTATGGAGTTTTCGGGGAGGCTGTTAAGCTAATGCCTGGCTGGTCCTTTGAGCTTTAATGGTAAGTATTTTATGGTGTGGAGGTCATCTCCTCGATCCATATGAGTGTGGAGAAGGAAATCTTCGATCCATACGGCCGGGTCTGTTGTCCCGTCGTATTGTTTAATGTTTACGGGTTTAAACCCTTCAGGGAACTGGTGTCGCATCACCTCATCCATGAAACACATTGGGTGAGCGGCACCCCTGACCCGGGCTACATCACGCCGGAGACTGGCTGCCATTTGGGTCTGGTGCTGTTCCCGAGCTCAGTCGTTTCGATCCTGCCAGGCTTGATATCCGTCTTCCCCGGCGGGGGCATGTTCTCTCGATCCGTAGATAGACCTAGTCTGGCCAACTCTAGTGGCAAGGTCCTGACGTAGGTCGTATTGATAGTCTGGCTGCGCCATCTCCTTTCCTTTACGGCGAAGGGGGGCGGGTGGGTATTTGGCTTCTCCAGCTGTCCTATCCCGTCCTCGAGGGGGGCGGTCGGGCTGGTCTGACTGGGTATATCTCAGCAGCACGGGCGCAAGGGCATCGTCGTCGAACTGTGGCAGTAATTTTCGCTTTGGATAGCTTTTGGTCTGCCGCTCGTAGCCGTATCCCTCTTCGGCTGCCAGGACTTTTGTCCATTTGTCATTGAGGGTATCATGTTTGGCCTTCAGCTGCTGCTGCTTCATCTTGAGGCTTCGGGCGGTTGTGATAAGTTGCCGCTTGAACCTCTCCTGGTCCAGCGGGTCTTCGGGGACGATGAATTCTTCGTCTTCGAGGCTGACATGTTGGAAATATGCCCTAGAGGCAATAATAAATTGGTTATTATTATATTTCCTTGTTCATGATAATCGTTTATTATCCATGCTATAATTGTATTGATTGGAAACTCAAATACATGTGTGGGTACATAGACAACACTGTGTCCCTAGTAAGCCTCTAGTTGACTAGCTCGTTGATCAAAGATGGTTAAGGTTTCCTAGCCATTGACATGAGATGTCATTTGTTAACGGGATCACATCATTAGGAGAATGATGTGATGGACAAGACCCAAACTACGAACGTAGCATATGATCGTGTTAGTTTATTGCTATTGTTTTCTGCATGTCAAGTATCTGTTCCTTTGACCATGAGATCATGCAACTCACTGACACCGGAGGAATACCTTGTGTGTATCAAACGTCGCAACGTAACTGGGCGACTATAAAGGTGCTCTACAGGTATCTCCGAGGGTGTCTGTTGGGTTGGCATGGATCAAGACTGGGATTTGTTACTCCGTATGACGGAGAGGTATCTCAGGGCCCACTCGGTAATACAACATCACAATGAGCCTTGCAAGCAATGTGACTAAAGTGTTAGCCACGAGATCTTGTATTACGGAACGAGTAAAGAGACTTGCCGGTAACGAGATTGAACTAGGTATAGAGATACCGACGATCGAATCTCGGGCAAGTAACATACCGAAGAACAAAGGGAACATCATACGGGATTAACTGAATCCTTGACATAGAGGTTCGACCGATAAAAGATCTTCGTAGAATATGTAGGAGCCAATATGGGCATCCAGGTCCCGCTATTGGTTATTGGCCGTAGAGGTGTCTCGGTCATGTCTACATAGTTCTCGAACCCGCAGGGTCTACACACCTAACGTTTGGTGACGATTAGTATAATTGAGTTATTATGTTGGTGACCGAAAGTTGTTCGGAGTCCCGGATAAGATCCCGGACATGACGAGGATCTCCGGAATAGTCTGGAGGTAAAGATTGATATATGTGATAATAGTGTTTTGATCTCCGGAAGGGTTCCGGAGTTCACCGGAAGGGGTTCCGGATGTTTACCGAAGTGTTCGGGTGCAGCAACACTTTATATGGGCCAAAGGGATAAAGCCCACGAGGTATTGGAAAGTGCAAAAGTAGTTTTGCTGCCGCGTAAGCGGTACTACCGCTTGGTGAAGCGGTACTACCGCCCGAGCGGTACTACCGCTTGTGTGAAGCGGTACTACCGCTTGTGAGCGGTACTACCGCTTGTGCGCGGCTGTGCACGGTTCGGCAGGGATCCGAGTTGGACTCTTTTCCTGTGGGCCAAACCGACCTTGTGCGGGCAAAACCGACCTGGAGGAGGCTTTTACTCCAAGTTTAGACCCCAAGGCTCAACATATAAATAGAGGGGCAGGGCTAGCACACGGGATACATCAAGATTTCCCCAAGCCGTGTGCGGCAACCCTAACCCTCTAGTTCCTCCGTCATAATCTCCATAGTGCTTGGCGAAGCCCTGCAGAGATTGTTCCTCACCACCATCACCACGCCGTCGTGCTGCTGGAACTCAACCACTACTTCACCATCGCTCGCTGGATCGAGGAGGTGAAGGCGTCATCAAGCCGTACGTGTGTTGAACGCGGAGGTGCCGTCCATTCGGCGCTAGTTCGTGATCGGATCGAGGGACGACTTGCGATTTGGATCGCGGAGACGTTCGACTACATCAACCGCGTTTCTTAAACGCTTCCGCTTAGCGATCTACAAGGGTATGTAGATTCACTCTCCCTCTCGTAGATGCTCATCACCATGGATAGATCTTGTGTGTGCGTAGGAAAATTTTTGTTTCCCATGCAACGTTCCCCAACAGTGGCATCTGAGCTAGGTCTATGCGTAGATGAGATCTCGAGTAGAACACAAATGAGTTGTGGGCGTGGGTGTATACATATTGCTTGCCGTTACTAGTTGATATTTGATTCGGCGGTACTGTGAGATGAAGCGGCCCGGACCGACATTACGCGTACACTTACGCGAGATAGGCTCCTTCAACTAACATGTAACTTCGTTGCATAAAGATGGCTAGCGGGTGTCTGTCTCTCTCACTTTAGTTGAATCGATTTCAATGAAGAGGGTTCTTTTAGAAGATCAAAAAGCAATCACTACACCACGTTGTGGTTTTGCGTAGGTAAGAACGGTTCTTGCAAACCCGTAGCAGCCACGTAAAATTTGCAACAACAATTAGAGGACGTCTAACTTGTTTTTGCAGGGTATGTTGTGATGTGATATGGCCAATTACATGATGAGATATGTGTGATGTATGAGATGATCATGTGTTGTATAGAATATCACGACTTGCATGTCGATGAGTACGGCAACTGGCAGGAGCCATAGAGTTGTCTTTAATTATTGTATGACCTGCGTGTCAATCATTAAGCGCTATGTAATGCTTTACTTTATCGCTAATCGTTAGCAATAGTCGTGGAAGCAACAGTCGGCGCGACAACCTCATGGCGACACGTTGATGGAGATCAAGATGATGGAGATCATGGTGTCATGCCGGTGACGATGGATATCATGCCGGTGCTTTGGAGATGGAGATCAAAAGCACAAGTTCATGGCCATATCATGTCACTTATGATTTGCATGTGATGTTAATCCTTTTATGCATCTTATTTTGCTTAGGACGACGGTAGCATTATAAGGTGATCCCTCACTTAAATTTCAAGATAAAATTGTGTTCTCCCCGAATGTGCACCGTTGCGAAAGTTCGTCGTTTCGAGACACGCCGTGATGATCGGGTGTGATAGACTCTACGTTCACATACAACGGGTGTAAGCCATGTTGCACGTGCGGAAACACTCGGGTTAAACTTGACGAGCCTAGCATGTACAGACATGGCCTCGGAACACAAGAGACCGAAAGGTCGAACATGAGTCATATAGTAGATATGATCAACATGAAGATGTTCACCATTGAAACCACCTCGACTCACGTGATGATCGGACTTGAGTTGGTGGATTTGGATCATGTTACACTCGAATGACCGGAGGGATGTCAATTTCAGTGGGAGTTTTTAAATAATATGATTAACTAAACTCATTATCTAGAACAATAGTCTAAAGTTGTCTTTGCTATATTTATGTTGTAGATCATGGCTCGCGCAGTAGCACCCCTGAATTTTAATGCGTTCCTAGAGAAAGCTAAGTTGAAAGATGATGGAAGTAACTTTGTGGACTGGGCCCGTAATCTAAGGATTATCCTTACGGCTTCCCAGAAGGCTTATGTCCTTGATGCACCGCTTGGTGATCCACCCGCTCCAGTTGAGTCTCTAGACGTTGTGAACGCCTGGCAGGCTCGTTCTGATGATTACTCAATAGTTCAATGTGCAATGTTGTATGGCTTAGAACTGGGACTTCAAAAGACGTTTTGAACGTCATGGAGCATATGAGATGTTCCAGGAGTTGAAGTTTATCTTTCAGAAGAATGCCCGGATCGAGAGATATGAGATCTCCGACAAATTCTATGCTTGCAAGATGGAGGAGAACGGGTCTATCAGTGATCACGTGCTCAGAATGTCTGGGTACTCCACCCGTCTGGCTGAGTTAGGGATGCCCCTTCTGCCAGAGGCTATCACTGACAGAGTTCTTCAATCATTGCCACCTAGCTACAAGAGCTTCGTGTTGAACTATAACATGCACGGGATGAACAAGTCAGTCGCCGAGCTGTTTGCGATGCTGAAAGCCGCTGAGTCTGAAATTCAGAAGGAGCATCAAGTGTTGATGGTCAATAAAACCACTAGTTTCAAGAAAAATGGCAAGGGTAAGAAGGGTAACTCCAAGAAGAGTGGCAAAGCAGTTGCTCCTCTCGTGAAGAAACCCAAGGCTGGACCCAAACCAGAAACTGTGTGTTTTCATTGCAAGGGAACTGGACACTGGAAGCGGAATTGCCCCAAGTATTTGGCTGACAAGAAGGCGGCCAACAACAAACAAGGTATATATGATATACATGTTATTGATGTGTACCTTACCAACTCTCGTTGTAGTGCCTGGGTATTTGATACCGGTGCGGTTGCTCATATTTGCAACTCAAAACAGGAACTGCGGAATAAACGGAGGCTGGCAAAGGACGAAGTGACGATGCGCGTGGGAAATGGTTCCAAGGTTGATGTGATCGCCGTCGGCACGCTCGCTCTTCGATTACCGTCGGGATTAGTGATGAACCTAAATAAGTGTTATTTGGTGCCTGCGTTAAGCATGAACATTATATCTGGATCTTGTTTATTGCGAGACGGTTACTCATTTAAATCAGAGAATAATGGTTGTTCTATTTATATGAGTAATATCTTTTATGGTCATGCACCCAATGTGAGGGGTTTATTCTTATTGAATCTCGATAGTAATGATACACATGTTCATAACATTGATGCCAAAAGATGTAGAATTGATAATGATAATACCACTTTCTTGTGGCACTGCCGTTTAGGTCATATTGGCGTTAAACGCATGAGGAAGCTCCATGCTGATGGACTTTTGGAGTCACTTGATTTTGAATCACTTGACACATGTGAGCCATGCCTCATGGGCAAGATGACTAAAACGCCGTTCTCTGGAACAATGGAACGGGCAAGTGACTTATTGGAAATCATACATACTGATGTGTGTGGTCTGATGAGTATTGAGGCGCGCGGTGGTTATCGTTATTTTCTCACCTTCACTGATGACTTAAGTAGATATGGGTATATTTACTTAATGAAACACAAGTCTGAAACATTTGAAAAGTTCAAACAATTTCAGAGTGAAGTTGAGAATCATCGTAACAAGAAGATTAAATTCCTGCGATCTGATCGAGGAGGAGAATATCTGAGTTATGAGTTTGGCAGTCACTTAAGACAGTGTGGAATTGTTTCACAATTGACACCGCCTGGAACACCACAGCGTAATGGTGTGTCCGAACGTCGTAATCGAACCTTATTGGATATGGTGCGATCTATGATGTCTCTTGCCGATTTGCCACTATCGTTTTGGGGTTATGCATTAGAGACAGCTGCATTCACTTTAAATAGGGCACCATCGAAATCCGTTGAGACGACGCCATATGAACTTTGGTTTGGCAAGAAGCCAAAGCTGTCGTTTCTTAAAGTTTGGGGATGTGATGCTTATGTCAAAAAGCTTCAGCCTGAAAAGCTGGAACCCAAAGCGGAGAAATGCGTCTTCATAGGATACCCAAAAGAGACAGTTGGGTATACCTTCTACCTCAGATCCGAAGGCAAAGTGTTTGTCGCTAAAAACGGAACATTTCTTGAGAAAGAGTTTCTCTCGAAAGAATTGAGTGGGAGGAAGATAGAACTTGATGAGGTTGTTGAACCTTTACTTCAACCTGAGTGTAGCGCAGCGCAGAAAGTTGTTTCTGTGGAGCCTACATTAGCTGAAGAGGAAGTTAATGATGATGATCATGAAGCTTTGGATCAAGTTGCTATCGAACCTCGTAGGTCGACAAGGACGCGTACTGCTCCTGAGTGGTACGGCAACCCTGTCTTAGAAGTCATGTTGTTAGACAACGATGAACCTACGAGCTATGGAGAAGCGATGATGAGCCCGGATTCCGAGAAGTGGTTAGAGGCCATGAAATCCGAGATGGGATCCATGTATGAAAACAAAGTATGGACTTTGGAAGTATTACCTGAAGGGCGTAAGGCTATTCAGAACAAATGGATCTTTAAGAGGAAGACGGACGCAGACGGTAATGTCACCGTCTATAAAGCTCGACTTGTGGCAAAGGGTTTTTCACAAGTTCAAGGAGTTGACTACGATGAGACCTTCTCACCCGTAGCGATGCTTAAGTCCATCAGAATCATGTTAGCAATAGCTGCCTTTTTCGATTATGAAATTTGGCAGATGGATGTCAAAACAGCGTTCCTTAACGGTTTCCTTAAGGAAGAGTTGTATATGATGCAACCAGAAGGTTTTGTCGATCCAGAGAATGCTGACAAAGTTTGCAAACTCCAGCGATCCATTTATGGACTGGTGCAAGCATCTCGGAGTTGGAATCTTCGTTTTGATGAGGTGATCAAAGCGTTCGAGTTTATACAAGTTTACGGAGAAGCTTGTATTTACAAGAAAGTGAGTGGGAGCTCTATAGTGTTTCTAATATTATATGTGGATGACATATTGCTGATTGGAAACAATATAGAAATGCTGGAAAGCGTAAAGGAATATTTGAACAAGAGTTTTTCAATGAAGGACCTAGGAGAAGCTGCTTTCATATTAGGCATCAAGATCTATAGAGATAGATCGAGACGCTTAATAGGACTTTCACAAAGCACATACCTTGATAAAGTTTTGAAGAAGTTCAAAATGGATCAGTCCACGAAGGGGTTCTTGCCTGTATTGCAAGGTGTGAAGTTGAGTAAGACTCAATGCCCAGTGACTGCAGAAGATAGAGAAAAGATGAGTGTCATCTCCTATGCTTCGGCCATAGGCTCTATCATGTATGCAATGCTGTGCACAAGACCCGATGTCAGCCTTGCCATAAGTATGGTCGGAAGGTTTCAAGGTGATCCAGGAATGGAACACTGGACGGCGGTCAAGAATATCCTGAAGTACCTGAAAAGGACTAAGAACATGTTTCTCGTTTATGGAGGTGATCAAGAGCTCGTCGTAAAGGGTTACGTCGATGCAAGCTTTGACACTGATCCGGATGACTCTAAGTCGCAAACCGGATACGTATTTATTCTTAATGGGGGTGCGGTTAGCTGGTGCAGTTCCAAGCAAAGCGTGGTAGCTGATTCTACATGCGAAGCGGAGTACATCGCTGCCTCGGAGGCGGCGAAGGAAGGTGTCTGGATGAAGGAGTTCATGACAGATCTTGGAGTAGTGCCTAGTGCACTTAACCCAATGACTCTGTTTTGTGATAATACTGGTGCCATTGCTCTAGCCAAGGAACCAAGATTTCACAAGAGGACCAGACACATAAAGCGACGTTTCAATTCCATCCGCGATTACATCAAGGAGGACGACATAAATATTTGCAAAGTACACACGGATCTAAATGTTGCAGATCCGATGACTAAACCTCTTCCAAGGGCTAAACATGAACAACACCAGAACTGCATGGGTGTTCGATTCATTACAATGTAAATCACATAGTGATGTGAACTAGATTATTGACTCTAGTGCAAGTGGGAGACTGTTGGAAATATGCCCTAGAGGCAATAATAAATTGGTTATTATTATATTTCCTTGTTCATGATAATCGTTTATTATCCATGCTATAATTGTATTGATTGGAAACTCAAATACATGTGTGGGTACATAGACAACACTGTGTCCCTAGTAAGCCTCTAGTTGACTAGCTCGTTGATCAAAGATGGTTAAGGTTTCCTAGCCATTGACATGAGATGTCATTTGTTAACGGGATCACATCATTAGGAGAATGATGTGATGGACAAGACCCAAACTACGAACGTAGCATATGATCGTGTTAGTTTATTGCTATTGTTTTCTGCATGTCAAGTATCTGTTCCTTTGACCATGAGATCATGCAACTCACTGACACCGGAGGAATACCTTGTTTGTATCAAACGTCGCAACGTAACTGGGCGACTATAAAGGTGCTCTACAGGTATCTCCGAGGGTGTCTGTTGGGTTGGCATGGATCAAGACTGGGATTTGTTACTCCGTATGACGGAGAGGTATCTCAGGGCCCACTCGGTAATACAACATCACAATGAGCCTTGCAAGCAATGTGACTAAAGTGTTAGCCACGAGATCTTGTATTACGGAACGAGTAAAGAGACTTGCCGGTAACGAGATTGAACTAGGTATAGAGATACCGACGATCGAATCTCGGGCAAGTAACATACCGAAGAACAAAGGGAACAGCATACGGGATTAACTGAATCCTTGACATAGAGGTTCGACCGATAAAAGATCTTCGTAGAATATGTAGGAGCCAATATGGGCATCCAGGTCCCGCTATTGGTTATTGGCCGTAGAGGTGTCTCGGTCATGTCTACATAGTTCTCGAACCCGCAGGGTCTACACACCTAACGTTTGGTGACGATTAGTATAATTGAGTTATTATGTTGGTGACCGAAAGTTGTTCGGAGTCCCGGATAAGATCTCGGACATGACGAGGATCTCCGGAATAGTCTGGAGGTAAAGATTGATATATGTGATAATAGTGTTTTGATCTCCGGAAGGGTTCCGGAGTTCACCGGAAGGGGTTCCGGATGTTTACCGAAGTGTTCGGGTGCAGCAACACTTTATATGGGCCAAAGGGATAAAGCCCACGAGGTATTGGAAAGTGCAAAAGTAGTTTTGCTGCCGCGTAAGCGGTACTACCGCTTGGTGAAGCGGTACTACCGCCCGAGCGGTACTACCGCTTGTGTGAAGCGGTACTACCGCCCAAGCAGTACTACCGCTTGTGAGCGGTACTACCGCTTATGCGCGGCTGTGCACGGTTCGGCAGGGATCCGAGTTGGACTCTTTTCCTGCGGGCCAAACCGACCTTGTGCGGGCAAAACCGACCTGGAGGAGGCTTTTACTCCAAGTTTAGACCCCAAGGCTCAACATATAAATAGAGGGGCAGGGCTAGCACACGGGATACATCAAGATTTCCCCAAGCCGTGTGCGGCAACCCTAACCCTCTAGTTCCTCCGTCATAATCTCCGTAGTGCTTGGCGAAGCCCTGCAGAGATTGTTCCTCACCACCATCACCACGCCGTCGTGCTGCTGGAACTCAACCACTACTTCACCATCGCTCGCTGGATCGAGGAGGTGAAGGCGTCATCAAGCCGTACGTGTGTTGAACGCGGAGGTGCCGTCCGTTCGGCGCTAGTTCGGGATCGGATCGAGGGACGACTTGCGATTTGGATCGCGGAGACGTTCGACTACATCAACCGCGTTTCTTAAACGCTTCCGCTTAGCGATCTACAAGGGTATGTAGATTCACTCTCCCTCTCGTAGATGCTCATCACCATGGATAGATCTTGTGTGTGCGTAGGAAATTTTTTGTTTACCATGCAACGTTCCCCAACATGACATCCTCTTCAGAGAGGGGTAGGTAGTTACTATCCTCGGAGTCACTGAGGTCCTCGGGGTTATGCTGGCCCTCCTTCTCCTCCGAGCCATCAGGTTGTTGCTCGGGGGCGGCGGGGTCGCCGAGTCCGTCCATGTTGTCCGGTGTGTCGTCCTACCTGGTACCTGTGTTGCTCTCCTTGCTACTGCGCCCCTTGGATCGTTGGCGCTCTCGGCGGCGTCTAGGTGGCTCCTTGCCAGGTTGGTCACCGGCTTGTGGTGTACCGCCGTCGCTTGTCTTGGGGTGTCCACCTGTAAGTGCATCTAGTGCCACCCCTTGTTGGTTTTGGAGTATTGAAGACAAACTTGGTTGTGGGACTAATGTGTTTGTGAGATTCACAGGAGAACACAAGTAGAAGTCCCTATTGATAAGGTTTAACCATCGAAGATGACCCCTAAAAATGTATGAAGACATTGAAGACAATGGTGGTTCATGAAGACATTCATGTTGAAGATAATGGTCCATGAAGACATTCATTGAAGACAATGGAACTCGAAGATGTAGTCTTTTGTTAGTTTCATTTTATGCTTCTTGAGTCATAGGAACCACCGAACTGTCAAGTAGGGTCAAGGTAAACGAAGTCAGAAATTGACGTGATGCTCAACCCAAAATCCTATGTCTTCAAGCGAACACAATTGAGAGAAAATCTCTTCCAGAGTTGGTTGAGTCAGCTTTGCTTGGAGCCCAAGTAATGTTGCCGCGTGGGTTTAAAATCCGACCGTTGGACACGTGTCAGTTCCTGAATGACCAAGGGTCATTTCGGACATATCACGTCGGGTTGCCCCCTGGCTATAAATAGCCAACCCCCTACACCATAAGTTGGTGGATGCTCCGAGAGAAAGATACGGCTATTGTCGTGTGAGAGCAACCCAGCCTTAAAGCCTTTGAGAGAAAACATCCTGAGAGGATAAACCTAGAGCCAAAGTGATTGAGCATCACTGAAGCCATTCTGTTATGAGTGAACTGAACACTTGTTACACTTGAAGACTATGATCTGCCAGTCGGTTAGGCGTCGCGTTCTGAGCATCCAAGAGTCATTGTGGATTGCTGGTGAACGAAGTCTGTGAAGGTTTGGAAGTCTACCTTGAAGACTTAACAGAGTGATTGGGCGAGGACTAAGTGACCTTAGCTCAAGGGGAATAAGGTGAAGACGTGGTCTTCTGAGTTAAGTCTCAGCCTCCCTAACCAGACGTACAACCGTCATAGCAGTTGGAACTGGTCAAACAAATCTTTGCCTTCCCCGAGCACCTAGTTCTATCATCTTCCTTCCCCACTTACTGTTTTAGACACTGAAGACATTGAATGCTTGCCTGTGTTTGAAGACCTTGAAGTCTATCATCTATTTGCCTATTCATCTTCAAGCTTCCTGAGTTTATATTCAATGCATGCATGTATGTATGTGAAAGTGCGTTATATCGACTAGAGGGGGGGTGAATAGGCGATTTTTACAAATTCATCACTGAGGAATTTCAAGTTGAGGAATTTGAAATGTGATGAATAACTTGCAATGGAATAAGTACTTAGGTGCATGCGAAACATAGCAGTAGCATGGTCATCGTGATGAAATAGAGCATGCACAGATTATAGGTAGCGTGATACAGGATACGCAGGTGAGGAACAAGGTAACTTGAAGAATTTGGGGTGAGGAAATTGAAAAAGTCTTCAGTCAAATTCTTCAAACAGTAATGATCAATTTCATCAACAAGTATACGAGGAAATTAAAAGGTTGAGGAAATAGAACCAGGTAGCTCGATGAAGACAATGATTTGATGACCCAGTTCCAACTGCTGTGACAGTCGTACGTCTGGTTTGGAGCGGCCTGGTATTTAAACCAGAAGACACACAGTCCCTACCGTATTCTCCTTGAGCTAAGGTCACACAGACCTCGCCCAACACTCGTGGTAAGTCTTCAGGGTAGACTTCCAAAACCCTCACAAACTGGTCACCCGGCGATCCACAATTTCCTGCTGGATGCTCTAGACCAAGGTCACTTCGTGATCCCCAATTGACTGCAGGATGCACTAGACCATGACGCCTAACCGTCTGGAAGATACACAGTTTTCAAAGGTAACAAGCGTCGGTTCCACACAGGAACAATTTCTTCAGTGATACTCAATCACTTTGGGTTTGGTGGTTTGGTTTGGGGTTTTTCCTCACTGATGATTTTCGCTCAAAGTCCTCGAGGAATGGGATGGTCTCAAATGACAAGTGTCAGTTCTCTCTCGGAGCAGCCAACCAGCTAGTGGTTGTGGGGGGTGGCTATTTATAGCCAGGGAGCAACCTGACATGATAAGACATAAATGCCCCCAATGATATGACCGTTATGTGGATAGGATGATTGGGGACAGCTGGCGCTTAGCACAGCAACGGTCGGAATTTCGAACTATGAAGGTCCTCAGGCTTATCATGTTCCTCACTTGTAGGCAATTCGCACTGGCGAAATCCTAACTCAGTCAGACCAATTTCCTAAGAGACCAGAAGATCATCGTCTCTGTCACTGAAGAACTTGACTGAACTGCAAGAGATTTCCAAAGGCTTCACTCGAAGGATTGGATAGGTTGAGGCTTTTGAGTTGAGCATCAGTTGGAAATTTTCCTTAGTATTACCTCGGCCCCCTTTAACAGTACGGTGTTTCCTATGACTCAAAGAAAGGAAATGAAACTACGAAAACAAAAGTCTTCACGCTTCATAGTCCTCGTTCATATCTTCAAGGTCACACCAACTTCTTCTTTTTCAAAGTCTTCAGGGAATACCAAATTCTTCAGCAAAGTCTTCACCAAAGTCTTCAGTTGAAGACATACATTTTTAGGGGTCGATAATCTCCGAATGTATCAAACTCCTCAGCGACTTATAGAGCCTGTGTACACTTACAAACGCATCAGTCTCTTAACCTATAAGTTTTCAATACACCAAAATCACTAAGGGGCACTAGATGCACTAACAATCTCCCCCTTTTTGGTGATTGATGACAAATAGGTTAAGTTTTCAATGGGGATAATAATATGAAGTGTAAGTACTGAGTTTGAGGAATTTGATTGCAAGATATAGAAGAACTCCCCCTGAAGATGTGCATATTTGAGGAATTTTGCTTTGGACTGCAAATGCACATGACAGGTGAAAAACATGGAAAATTGAAATGCACATGACTGCAAATCCATACACGCATTTAATATATATCATGAGGAAATTGAAATGCATGATGGAAAATGGGGTCTGAGGAAATTTAGCATGCGTGCATTAAGATAACTTGAGGAAATAGCATGCGGAAAGCAGTTCAAAAGCATCAGACCACCATCGGACTTAAGTTTACAACTCAACCAACAAAAGCTTCAGAAGAGCGAGAGTTGTAACTTAAACAAAAAAAACAGCCCATATATAGAGACCCGCTTGAAGACTAAATCAAATTTTCTCCCCCTTTGTTATCGGAGACCAAAAAGGACGAAGAAGTGAGGACTAACGCCCCTGAAGAATTTCAGCTTGAAGGTGGTGGAGGAGCGCCAGCGTTGTCGGGGTCGTTTGTTGATGCCGGGCCTGCAGCAGTGTCGTCAATGTCCTCAGCCTCATCCGCCTGGCGTGATGAAGAAAATGAGCTTGTAACCAGCTGAGGAACTTGAACTTTCTTCCATTTCTTCGTTGGAGGCATGGACCAATCAAAGTCTTGCTGAAATTCCATCTCCTTGAGTTCTTCAGGAGTCTTGAGGTGAGACAGGATGGCCCATGTGCGGTCGAAGACTTCATGAAGATAATAGTGGTTCTTCCTCACAGAGTTGTGCGTGACAGTCATGTCTCAAAGAAGTGAACCAAACTGACGTTTTACCCACTTGTGATTGCGATCAATCTTCTGATGAAGACTTAGAAGAAGCTCTCGATCAGTCATCACACGAGGGGCAGTATCTTGAGGATTTTGCGATGAGGCTTTTGCAGCAGAATCTTGGGTAGCAGAGTCATCATTGGTGGAGTAGGATGCAGCTTTGCGAAACTGGCCATCCAATGGACGAGTACCTTCATCAATGGCAGCTTTGCCTTTTCCATTAATTGAGGAAAATGTATTCTTGAGGACTTCAATCAGAGGCAGAAAGCTGAAGTGATTCTGAAAGTCAGCCTTGAAGGGAATTGAAGACCTTGATCTGATGAATTTCATGATCCAGGGAGCGTAAGGCTTCAACTCAAAGGGTGACATAGCTGCATTGGCCAAAGTCCTCATGAAGAAATCATGGTAATGTATGGGAATCCCATGAATGATGTTGAATAGCATGTTCTTCATGATTCCCTCCACTTCTTCTTCTTCAGAATTGTGGCCCTTCTGAGGACTGAGGGTTTTGGTCAGAATGCGCTATACTGTCCTGGGCACATAGAGCAAATCCTTCACAAGGAAGGAAGTCCGTTGAGGTTGGCCCTGAGCCAAAGGCTTCATTAGCACTTGCATCATGTGATCGGGCAGAGCAGGTTCATCAAACAGGCATCTTGCTCCTTCTGAGGGAATTGGTATTGGGACTGATCGAAGCAATTCAGAGGCTGGAGCAGTGTAATGAGTAGATCCAGTCATCCAGTCCAAGACCCAAGAGTTGATGTCAGAGGCATCACCTGTGATGTGCAAGGTGGCATAGAATTGAAGAATTAGCTCTTGATTCCAATCACATGTGTCCACACAGAATGGAAGAATGCCTGCATCATGCAGGACTGCGAGCACGGGTGTGAAGCATGGGATAGTTTCCATGTCCGCATGAGGAATTTGTCGATGCTCAAAGACTTTCTCCTTGTCAAACAGCACTGATGTATAGTAGTTCATCTGCGTAGGTGTCCAGAATCTTGTGCGTCCGGCCCTTGCAGAGTCATATGGATTTGGTCCGTTCAAGAAGATGTGCTCGTTGAAGAAATTGGTCTTGATAAATTTGGGGCGCTTTGAGCTTTTGAAAGGCATCTTGGGCTTCGGCTGAAGATTTGGCTTGAAGCGGCCCACAACTTCTAGAGGAGGAACTTCTTCAGATTGAAGAATTTGAATAGCAGTTTCCTCATTTGCAATCTGAGCAGCAATTTCTTCAGCTGTAGCAGCTGGAATTTCTTCAGTATGAATTTCTTCAGTCTGGGCTGGAGACTGAGGAATTTGAGTGAGGGGAGTGTTCATTGGAGAATTTGGGTGAGTAGCTTCCCAATATTCATCATTGATAAGAGGAGTAGTGTTTCCAATATCCACTTCCTCTTCCATTTCTTCAATGCCGGCCTGTTCAGCAGTCAACTGAGGCAGAGGCGATGATACCAGTGGAGTTGAAGCATTTGCTTCCACTTCAATTTCTTCATCAATCTGCTCTGAGGAAGCAGCAGAATGATCTTCTTCATCTTCATTTGGAACTTCATAGTCAGTACCAAATGGAACTATCTCATAGGAAGGCATTGAGGAGATTGGGGTTGCATCAATAGGCTCAGTTGAGGAACTTGGCAGTGTCTTCAATTTCTTCACTGCTGAGGAATCTGAGGTTGATGCTTTTCTCTTAAGTGCAGCCTTCTCCGCAGCCCTAGTTTTCTTCGCTTCTGATGCAGAAGGAAGGCTGATGTTCTTCACCCTTGAGGACTTTGCAGTTTCAGCAGAGGGTGAAGGCGGAGCATTTTCTTCAGGCACGACTGATGCAGTTGCCCTAGCAGTCTCAATTTCATTAGGCGCAACAGTGGTGGTGGCCCTGACAGGTTCTTCAGTAGCCAGAATTTCTTCAGCTGCGCGTGCAGTTTCATCAGCAGGCTGAGCAGATTCTTCAGCCTGAGGAATTTGTTATTGCAATTGAGCTGCAACCCTTGTGTTGTGATCTTTAATTGCAGCTTGGGCTGCCCTGACAAATCTCACTTTGGTGCCCTTCCATTCAGCATCATATTTCGCTTGTTCATCAGTCAGGCAGCGAATCTCAGACTGAACTGTGAAAAATTTGAGTAGGAGTCAAATTCATCACATTGTTCTTCAGGAACTTTTCTTTTCTTGCCCTGCTCCTTTTTGCTCTCTGAGAATGCTCTCTTTTCCATTTTTCCTCAGCAATGAAGTGGGTGAGGACATGGTCCACGGCAATAGGCAGTTTCAGTGAGGAAAGTGGTGTGCTGGGATCCTCATGCCATATGTCGATGAAATTGAGGATCATCTTAGGATCCAGCATGAGAGGCACAGAGCTACTCTTGGCAATTGCAGCCTTTTGCTGACTGTTTCTGATGATTTCTTCCAATTCTTCATTAGTAGCATCATCATCATCCTCAGATCCTGAGGGTATATTCACAGTAGCTTTGCTATTGTGAGGACTTGGTCGTTGACCTCGTCCAGCAGTTCTTTTCAACTTCATCAAAGTAGGACTTGTTGAAGACCATTCTTGGGCTGAGGAACTAGCAGAAGCCCCTGAAGCAATTGATAAGCCGGTTGTCTTCTGACATGTTGTAAGAGTTACAGGAGTTGAGGACTTTGCAGCAGCAGCTGATGATTGTGCAGCTACTGAAGGCATTGCAGTGGCCTTTGAAGAATCTGCTTGAGGATTTTGCTGTGAAGACTTTGAAGTTGAAGATTTTGATTTCACAGCAGATTTCTTTGCTAGTGATTTCTTCGGAGCACTCTCAGAAGCTCCGGCAGAGGCAGCAGCAGCAGCAGAATCTTCATTGAATTTCTTCACTGCAGCTTTGGCAGTTCTCTGAAGTTTTTGTTGATGTTTTGCCCATTCATCAGGAAAGTCTTCACCGCGAGCAATGCTAGTGGGATCGACTTCTTGATCAGCAGTAGGAGGAGCCCTTTTGCAAGGAGGTTTGAGGGCGAATTTCCTCATGTACTTGGGAGTGACATAGTGATAGTCTCTCCATTCCTTCATCCACCTCCGTTCAATCCTCTGAATTCTGATTTTCCTCTGCTCCTTTGTTTCTTTGCCATGAATGGTCTCATCTGGAGTGCAGTACCCAGCATATAAATCCTCAGGTATCTCAAAAGTTGTGTTCTGTTCAGCCTTCTTTCCACCCTTCTGATGTCTTTTGCCATCAGCCATTTCACTTGATGACTTTGAACTCTTGATGATTCTGAAGAAGTGCACAGTTTTTCCTCAAGAAACGCTGCAAATGAGTTAAGTTGATGAGAACCTAGTGATTCATCTGCAGACATTTTGGTACCTGTGAACAGAGTATAGGTGCGAGGAATTTGAAGAGGTTATATGCGTTCTTAGAAATTTTTCAAAATACATCAAGTTGAGTATTTTGACCATAGATGTCTTGAGGAATTTCACTAAGTGTTCTCGACTTAGGTTCCAGAGTTGTGCGAATATGTAGATCCACACAATTGAGGAATCTTGAAGAAAATCATAACTTAGAGAAAAACATCAAGGGATTGAAACATGTGAAGTGCTTAAGAAGGTGATTCTTGAAGAATAAACACTTTTGAGGATTTTGTGGAAGAAATGAAGATCAAACAAGGGTAGTAAAATTAGATTTTATTTACCCTGATGAAGAACACGACGAACAGTGAGATGAAATCTGGGAAGTTCGTCCGTTCAGATCTCCCACGCCCTCGCTTGGCAGAGGGAGACAGCTACATCGGCGGCGGGGTGAAGACTTCCGCGACCGATGCGAGTACGGCGATGGCGAGGTCGAGGCAGTGAAGCTCTTCCTCTCCGGCGGCGATGATTTTAGCGGCGGCGCTAGGTCTGAGCTCGGGAGAGATGGGAGTGAGGAGTAACTCGAGCACAGTGAAGGGGAGGGGTATTTATAGTTGCAGTGAAAATGAATCGGCCCGAAGATTTTGGACCAGATTGCCCCTGACCCTTACTCTCCATGCGACAGGTGTCACCCACGTTCTGAGTAGTGGAGATAGTGGGGGATCGTGGCTTATCCAGTCATAGGAATCGGAACGGTTTGAGCGGGAAGCGCCGAAAATTTTGATAGTGAAGATTTTAAAGTTTCGTTCGCAAATTCTTCAGCTGACAAGGACACAGTGAAGACTTTGAACCAGTTTCAAAGCAGAACGCATATGAAGAATTTGTGAACAGACTGGGTTGAGTTTAGCATAGAGGTGGAACGGGTCCGATCACATTCACTTAGATGAAAATCAACTTGAAGAATTAGCAATAAGTGAATGCTGTTGAGGACTTGAAAACTCAAATATATATATATATAGTCAATGAAGAACCTTAGTTTCATAGTTTGAAGAATTTGAAAAGTTGAGGAATTTGCAAACTTGAGGAATTTGAAAATTTGAAGACTTTGCAAAATGATGAAAAACTCAACTCTGAAGAATTTCAACTATTGTTGGTGGCGTGACCCACCGTATAAGAATCATGATTTCAGACACCGCGTACAATTGTCGTAGGGTTCTGAGAATCAAATTCTTCGTTAATTTCTTCACACTTAGAGAGTTATTCTTCATTGATTGAAGAAAAACGTTACTTCGTGTGTTGCACATCAAAGTCATCAATTTTGCATATGTGTTAGGATGTGTGTCCTTTCAAAGAACATTCAAAGATTCTAAGATATTTAGCTCACACCGCAACTTGCAAAATCTCTTTTCATCCAAGGGCTTAGTGAAGATATCGGCTAGTTGATCTTCAGTGGGGATGTGGTCGATGGAGATGTTGCCCTTGAGTACATGATCTCGAAGAAAATGATGACGAATCTGGATGTGCTTGGTCTTGGAGTGTTGAACTGGGTTGTAAGCAATCTTGATAGCGCTCTCATTGTCGCAGTAGAGAGGCACATTCTTCACCTTGATGCCATAGTCCTTGAGGGTTTGCTTCATCCACAGCAACTGAGCGCAGCATGAACCAGCAGCAATGTACTCAGCTTCAGCAGTAGAAAGTGACACGCAGTTCCGCTTCTTCGAGGACCAACAGACTAAGGATCGTCCAAGGAAATGACATGTGCCTGAGGATGACTTGCGATCCACACGATCTCCAGCATAGTCAGCATCTGAGTATCCGATGAGGTGAAGATTTGAGCCCTTGGGATACCATAATCCAAGCGTTGGTGTGTGAGCTAAGTATCGAAGAATATGTTTCACAGCCTTATGGTGTGATTCCTTCGGTGTTGTTTGGAATCGGGCACACATGCAAACGCTCAGCATAATATCAGGCCTAGATGCACATAGATACAATAAAGAGCCAATCATGGAGCGGTATACCTTCTGATCGAAATCTTTACCATTTTCGTCAGTGCAGCGGTGGCCTTTTGAAGGCATTGGAGTTTTGACGCCTTTGCATTCGTGCATGTTGAATTTCCTCCGCACATCCTTGAGGTATTTCTCTTGTGAGATGAAGATGCCATTGTCTTGCTAACGAATTTGAAGACCTAAGAAGAATTTCAACTCTCCCATCATAGACATTTGATATTCTTCACTCATCATATAGGCAAATTCATCACTGTAACGTTTGTCAGTACAGCCAAAGCTAATATCGTCGACATATATTTGGCATATGAACAGTTCATTGTCATAGGATTTGGTGAACCGGGTTTGAAGCCTTTCTTCATGAGGAATTCCTTCAGAGTGTCATACCACGCCCGAGGGGCCTGCTTGAGGCCATTGAGGGCCTTGTTGAGTCTGAAGACTTTGTCAGGATGCTTGGGATCTTCAAAACCTGGGGGTTGAGCAACATATACTTCTTCCTCAAGCTTACCATTGAGGAATGCACTTTTCACATCCATTTTATATAGAGTGATATCATGATGGTTAGCATAAGCAAGCAATATGCGAATAGCTTCAAGTCTAGCAACAGGTGCAAAAGTTTCATCAAAGTCAATTCCTTCAACCTGTGTGTAGCCTTGAGCTACAAGACGAGCCTTATTCCTTACCACAAGGCCATTTTCATCTTGCTTGTTGCGGTAGATCCACTTGGTACCTATGATGTTATGCTTGCGTGGATCTGGCCGCTTGACAAGTTCCCACACGTTGTTGAGCTTGAATTGATGCAATTCCTCTTGCATAGCTTGAATCCACTCAGGCTCCTTGAAGGCTTCATCAACTTTGGTGGGCTCTATCATAGAGACAAAAGCAAAATGCCCACGAAAGTTAGTTAGATGTGAAGCTCTTGAGCGAGTGAGAGGACCTGGTGCATTGATGTTGTCGATGATTTTGTCAATCTACACTTCATTTGCAACTCTTGGATGAGCAGGTTGACGTGGCTGAGGATTTTCTTCAGCACCATTTTCTTCAGGTGTATCAGCATGAATGTCTTCATTGATTGGAATGACTTCCTCAGTTGGTTCAGGATTTTCTTCAGTGCGTACAACATCTTCAGTAGCTTTCAACTTAATGGATTCTTCAGGAGACTTTTCATCTATCATAGAATGCAGGTGCTCTCTTTGCGAGCTGTTAGTTTCATCGAACCGCACATCTACAGTCTCAACAACCTTTTGGTGGTGGGTGTAGAAGACTCTGTAGGTGTGCGAGTCCTTTCCGTAACCAAGCATAAAACCTTCATGTGCTTTCGGTGCAAATTTAGATCTGTGGTGAGGATTTCTTATCCAGCATTTTGCACCGAAGACTTTGAGATAACTTACATTGGGTTTCTTGCCAGTCATCAGTTCATATGAAGTCTTCTTGAAGAATTTGTGAAGATATACCCTGTTGATGATGTGGCATGCTGTATCAATTGCCTCAGGCCAGAAGCGACGAGGAGTCTTGTATTCATCAAGCATGGTGCGTGCCATCTCAACAAGAGTCCTATTCTTGCGCTCCACGACGCCGTTCTGCTGAGGAGTATATGGGGCAGAAAGCTCATGAGTAATACCAAGTTCATCAAGATATTCATCAAGATTGGTGTTCTTGAACTCAGTCCCGTTATCACTCCTGATATGCTTGATCTTGACGCCGAAGTTTGTTGAGGCCCTTGAAGCAAATCGTCTGAAGACATCCTGCACCTCAGACTTGTACAGAATAATATGCACCCAAGTGTAACGAGAGTAATCATCAACAATGACAAAGCCATACAAACTTGAAGAATTTGTTAGCGTGGAATAATGAGTGGGGCCAAATAGGTCCATGTGAAGCAATTCAAAAGGTCTAGTCGTGGTCATGATGGTCTTCGAGGGATGCTTGGATCTGGTCATCTTCCCAGACTCGCAAGCACCACAGAGGTGATCCTTGAGGAATTTGACACCTTCGATGCCAATGATGTGCTTTTTCTTCACGAGCGTGTGCAAGTTCCTCATTCCAGCATGTCCAAGTCATCGATGCCACAGCCAACCTTCTGAGGTCTTTGCAATTAGGCACGTGGCAGGCTGAGGACCTGTAGAGAAATCAACAATATACAAGTCTCCTCTCCTAAAGCCTTCGAAGACTTTGGAATGGTCAGCTTCCATGATGACAACACAACGATATTTTCCAAAGATGACAACCATATCAAGATCACAAAGCATTGAGACAGACATGACGTTGAACCCAAGGGATTCGACAAGCATCACCTTGTCCATGTGTCGGTCCTTGGAGATTGCAACCTTACCCAGACCCAATACCTTGCTTTTTCCTTTGTCAGCGTAGGTGATATGCTTCAGATGAGATGGGGCAAGTGGCATATTCATCAGTAGACTCTTGTCACCAGTCATGTGGTTGGTGCATCCACTGTCGAGGACCCACTCAGTAGTTTTTGGAGTTTCATCCTGCAGATGAATTAGTACAACTTACGAACTCATATGCTTCAGAGAGAAGAATATGACATCAAATTCATCAAATAGAATTTCATCACACAACATAGTAAGTAAAGCAGTGTGAGGACGTGAGAAATGAGGAATTCATTTCTGCATGATTAGGTTGCGTCCTTTCAAGCATTTTCTTCAGGTCTCTAGCCAATTCATCAGACGTTCAAGTTCGTCTGGAGACCTGACCCTGCATAAGAGGTTAGTTCAATTTTTTCACCACCCACATCTGGAGGGGTGGCAAAGAATTCATCATTCTGCGAGCTCCATATGAGAAAGGAGGCATTGAAGCTAGTGCACTTCGTTTCACAAGACTAGGATTAGAGTACTCATATGAATAAGCAGATAAATTCTTTGAGAACTTATGAACATAATGATTTGAAGAATAATGCGCATATTCATAACTCTTAGATTTTCCCTGCGAAACAGATGCATTAGCACGAGAATGATAATTTTGACCATTTGAGGAATTTGGTCCAAGTGAAGACTTTGGTCCAAATGAGGAATTTGATCTGGGGTTCCTTTTCTTCATGGGTGGTGTCGTGAGGACATTCACTTGAAGATTTTCCAAGCCGCTCTTAGGAACCCAGATTTTCCTCATAGGTGAACCGTTCCTGCTGTTAGTTCCAACAAATCTGTCAAATACTTAACCTTTCTAATTTTTGAAAATTTGTAGTTGGAGCCAAGTGAATCATCAGAGGAATATGCAGTTTTACAAGTAAAGCCAGATAAAGTGGATGGATCCATAGGAGGCCCGTTTGCAGCAACCCATGAAGTTTTGGGGTACTGCTCAGGTGTCCAGTAGGATCCATCAGCATTGAGTTTCCTCTCAAATGCAATACCCTCTTTCCTAGGGTTCCTGTTCAGAATCTGCTTTTTGAGCACATCGCAAAGGGTTTGATGCCCTTTGAGACTTTTGTACATACCTGTCACATACAATTCCTTCAACCCTGCATTTTCGTCAGTGATACTTGTGGTATTCTCAGATGAGGAATTTGTGACCACGGGGATAGTTGAAGAATTTGCAGTAATAGAAGCATTTGAACATTCAGGTGAAGAATTAGCAGTTTCACGTTCGATGCATTTCATACATGGTGGAACAAATTCTTCCTGAGCGGTACTGATCTGTTGAGCCAGCAAGGAATCGTTTCCCTTTGGAGATCCTCATGAGCCACCCTTAGTTTCTCAAGATCTTGCTTTCTTTGAAGAAATTCATAAGAAAGCTTCTCATGATCAACTAAGAGAGCATTGTGATGACTCTGAAGGTTATCATACTTTGTCTGAAGACTTTTGAGACCATCAGACAGAATTTGAGTGTGATCCACTTCCTCATTCAACAGATCATCGCTTTTGTCTAGCATTTTCTGAAGCTTTTCAAGAGCACTTTGTTGCTTAGTGGCAATTTTAGCAAGTTTGGCATAGCTAGGTTTCACATATTCATCAGATTCACCTTCACTTGATTCAGAGGAAGAGTGATGTTTGTGTACCTTGGAACCTTTTGCCATGAAGCAGTAAGTGGGAGCATATTCATCATTGCTGACGTCAGAGTCGTTAGAGTGGTCATTTTCTTCATCGTTGAAGATGGACTTGCTGACGAAAGCAGTGGCAAGAGCAAGAGTAGCAACACCAGAGTCAGACTCTTCCTCAGATTCTTCCTCTTCTTCATATTTTTCAGATTCTTCTTCTGAGTCCATTTCCTTGCCAATGAAAGCCTGAGCCTTTCTGGAGCCTTTCTTCTTGTGCGATGAGGACTTTGCAGATGAAGACTTTGAAGTTGAGGACTTTGAAGATTTCTTCTTTTTCTTCGAGTCATCAGAACTGTAGTCCTTGTATTTCTTCTTCTTTGATTCTTTTTCCCAGAGAGGACAGTCAGAGATAAAGTGACCAGACTTCTTGCATTTGTGACAAGTTCTCTTCTTGTAGTCGCTTGAGGAATCTGATTTCCACAAACTACTTTTTGATGACTTTGCAAATTGACCTCTCCTTGCGAACTTCTGGAATTTCCTCACAAGCATTGCCAGCTCCTGACTCAGTTCTTCAGGATCACCAATGCTACTATCAGAATCTTCGTCTTCGGATGAGGAAATTGCTCTTGCCTTCAGAGCACGAGATCTTCCATAGCCGCTCTTAGGAACCCAGATTTTCCTCATAGGTGAACCGTTCCTGCAGTTAGTTCCAACAAATCTGGCAAATACTTCACCTTTCTAATTTTTGAAAATTTGTAGTTGGAGCCAAGTGAATCATCAGAGGAATATGCAGTTTTACAAGTAAAGCCAGATAAAGTGGATGGATCCATAGGAGGCCCATTTGCAGCAACCCATGAAGTTTTGGGGTACTGCTCAGGTGTCCAGTAGGATCCATCAGCATTGAGTTTCCTCTCAAATGCAATACCCTCTTTCCTAGGGTTCCTGTTCAGAATCTGCTTTTTGAGCACATCGCAAAGGGTTTGATGCCCTTTGAGACTTTTGTACATACCTGTCACATACAATTCCTTCAACCCTGCATTTTCGTCAGTGATACTTGTGGTATTCTCAGATGAGGAATTTGTGACCACGGGGATAGTTGAAGAATTTGCAGTAATAGAAGCATTTGAACATTCAGGTGAAGAATTAGCAGTTTCACGTTCGATGCATTTCATACATGGTGGAACAAATTCTTCCTGAGCGGTACTGATCTGTTGAGCCAGCAAGGAATCGTTTCCCTTTGGAGATCCTCATGAGCCACCCTTAGTTTCTCAAGATCTTGCTTTCTTTGAAGAAATTCATAAGAAAGCTTCTCATGATCAACTAAGAGAGCATTGTGATGACTCTGAAGGTTATCATACTTTGTCTGAAGACTTTTGAGACCATCAGACAGAATTTGAGTGCGATCCACTTCCTCATTCAACAGATCATCGCTTTTGTCTAGCATTTTTTGAAGCTTTTCAAGAGCACTTTGTTGCTTAGTGGCAATTTTAGCAAGTTTGGCATAGCTAGGTTTCACATATTCATCAGATTCACCTTCACTTGATTCAGAGGAAGAGTGATGTTTGTGTACCTTGGAACCTTTTGCCATGAAGCAGTAAGTGGGAGCATATTCATCATTGCTGACGTCAGAGTCGTTAGAGTGGTTGAGGACTTTGAAGATTTCTTCTTTTTCTTCGAGTCATCAGAACTGTAGTCCTTGTATTTCTTCTTCTTTGATTCTTTTTCCCAGAGAGGACAGTCAGAGATAAAGTGACCAGACTTCTTGCATTTGTGACAAGTTCTCTTCTTGTAGTCGCTTCAGGAATCTGATTTCCACAAACTACTTTTTGATGACTTTGCAAATTGACCTCTCCTTGCGAACTTCTGGAATTTCCTCACAAGCATTGCCAGCTCCTGACTCAGTTCTTCAGGATCACCAATGCTACTATCAGAATCTTCGTCTTCGGATGAGGAAATTGCTCTTGCCTTCAGAGCACGAGATCTTCCATAGCTTGGTACGTAGAGATCTCTCTTCTCAGCTTGTTGGAATTCATGAGTCTTGAGTCTCTCAACTATATCAGCAGGATCAAGTGACTTGTAGTCTCCACGTTCTTGAATCATCAAAGCCAGTGTATCAAATGAGGAATCAAGAGATCTTAGCAGTTTCTTCACCACCTCGTGGTCAGTGATATCCGTGGCCCCCAGTGCTTGAAGCTCGTTGGAGATATCAGTGAGACGATCAAAAGTTTGCTGAACATTTTCATTGTCGAGTCTTTTGAAGCGGTTGAAGAGATTGCGAAGAACATCAACACAAGAGTCACGTTGAGTGGAAACACCTTCGTTGACCTTGGACAGCCTATCCCAGATAAGCTTAGCAGTCTCCAAAGCACTCACTCTGCCATACTGACCTTTGCTCAGATGGCCACAGATGATATTCTTCGCTTGAGAATCGAGTTGCTTGAATTTCTTCGCATCAGCAGTAGTAACAGTCGGAGATGTGCGAGGAACACCATTTTCAACAACGTACCAGAGATCGTTGTCAATAGCCTCAAGATGCATGCGCATCTTGTTCTTGCAGTAGGGGTAGTCCGTACCATCAAAGGTAGGACAGCCTGCGGAAACATTGATCATACCTGCAGTCGACATAACTAGAACTCCAGGTGGTTAAACCAAAATCACACAGAACAAGGGAGTACATTGCTCTGATAACAATTGAAAGTGCGTTATATCGACTAGAGGGGGGGTGAATAGGCGATTTTTACAAATTCATCACTGAGGAATGTCAAGTTGAGGAATTTGAAATGTGATGAATAACTTGCAGCGGAATAAGTACTTAGGTGCATGCGAAACATAGCAGTAGCATGGTCATCGTGATGAAATAGAGCATGCACAGATTATAGGTAGCGTGATACAGGATACGCAGGTGAGGAACAAGGTAACTTGAAGAATTTGGGGTGAGGAAATTGAGAAAGTCTTCAGTCAAATTCTTCAAACAGTAACGATCAATTTCATCAACAAGTATACGAGGAAATTAAAGGGTTGAGGAAATAGAACCAGGTAGCTCGATGAAGACAATGATTTGATGACCCAGTTCCAACTGCTGTGACAGTCGTACGTCTGGTTTGGAGCGGCCTGGTATTTAAACCAGAAGACACACAGTCCCGGAACACACAGTCCCTACCGTATTCTCCTTGAGCTAAGGTCACACAGACCTCGCCCAACACTCGTGGTAAGTCTTCAGGGTAGACTTCCAAAACCCTCACAAACTGGTCACCCGGCGATCCACAATTTCCTACTGGATGCTCTAGACCAAGGTCACTTCGTGATCCCCAATTGACTGCAGGATGCACTAGACCATGACGCCTAACCGTCTGGAAGATACACAGTCTTCAAAGGTAACAAGCGTCGGTTCCACACAGGAACAATTTCTTCAGTGATGCTCAATCACTTTGGGTTTGGTGGTTTGGTTTGGGGTTTTTCCTCACTGATGATTTTCGCTCAAAGTCCTCGAGGAATGGGATGCTCTCAAATGACAAGTGTCAGTTCTCTCTCGGAGCAGCCAACCAGCTAGTGGTTGTGGGGGGTGGCTATTTAGAGCCAGGGAGCAACCTGACATGATAAGCCATAAATGCCCCCAATGATATGACCGTTATGTGGATAGGATGATTGGGGACAGCTGGCGCTTAGCACAGCAACGGTCAGAATTTCGAACTATGAAGGTCCTCAGGCTTATCATGTTCCTCACTTGTAGGCAATTCGCACTGGCGAAATCCTAACTCCTCAGTCAGACCAATTTCCTCAGAGACCAGAAGATCATCGTCTCTGTCACTGAAGAACTTGACTGAACTGCAAGAGATTTCCAAAGGCTTCACTTGTAGGATTGGATAGGTTGAGGCTTTTGAGTTGAGCATCAGTTGGAAATTTTCCTTAGTATTACCTCGGCCCCCTTTAACAGTACGGTGTTTCCTATGACTCAAAGAAAGGAATTGAAACTACGAAAACAAAAGTCTTCACGCTTCATAGTCCTCGTTCATATCTTCAAGGTCACACCAACTTCTTCTTTTTCAAAGTCTTCAGGGAATACCAAAGTCTTCAGCAAAGTCTTCACCAAAGTCTTCAGTTGAAGACATACATTTTTAGGGGTCGATAATCTCCGAATGTATCAAACTCCTCAGCGACTTATAGAGCCTGTGTACACTTACAAACGCATCAGTCTCTTAACCTATAAGTCTTCAATACACCAAAATCACTAAGGGGCACTAGATGCACTAACAGTATGATGTCCTTGTCTACTATATCTGCTTATCTAGATTGTAGTCATTGTTTGATTCTGTGTTGCTTCCGCTTTCTTCGAAGACATTGGTTGTTTTTGAAGCCTTTCGTAAAAATCGTCTATTCACCCCCTGATACGTCCATTTTGCATCATGTTTTATTTCTGTTATTTATAAAGTTTTTATTCAATATAACACTTCATGGAGTATTTCTAATGCCTTTTCTCTCTTAATATGCAAGGTTTACACAAGGAGCGAGAATACCGGCAGCTGGATTTCATTGCCTAAAAAAGCTACAGCAGAGATACCTATTCTACACATCTTCAAATGGGCTGAAATTCAACGGAGAATTATTTTGGAATATATAAAAAATACTGGGCCAAGAAGTTACTGGAGGAGGCCAACCAGGTGCCCACATGGCACCTGGGCGCACCCCCCCTAGGGTGCGCCCTGGTGCCATGTGGAGGCCCTGGCCCACCTACGGCCTTCTTCTTCTGGTATATAGCTCATTTTACCATAAAACTTTGATGGGGAGACTTTCGGGACCAGGCGCCGCCGCCACGAGGCGGAACTAGAGCAGGAGCACTTTTGCACTCTGGTGGGCAGATTCCACCGGGGACACTTCCCTCCGGGAGGGGGAAATCGAAGCCTTCGTCGTCACCAACAACCCTCTCATCGTGGGAGGACCAATCTTCATCATCATCATCAACAACACCATCTCATCTCAAACCCTAGTTCATCTCTTGTATTCAATCTTTGTATCAAAACTATAGATTGCTACTTGTGGAGTGGTAGTAGTGTTGATTACCTATCGTAGTTGATGCTAGTTGGTTTGCTTTGTGATTTACTAAATGTTCAGATCCTTTATGTTATTCAATACCCCTCTGATCTTGAACATCATGATGATGAGTGAGTAGTTACTTTTGTTCTTGAGGACATGGGAGAAGTCTTGTCATAAGTAATCATGTGAATTCGGTATTCATTCGATATTTTGATGATATGTATGTTGTGATTCTCTTAGTGGTGTCATGTGAACGTCGACTACATGAAACTTCACCATTTATGGGCCTAAGGGAATGCATTGTGGAGTAGTAATTAGATGATGGGTTGCTAGAGTGACAGAAGCTTAAACCCCAGTTTATGCGCTATTCCGTAAGGGGCTGATTTGGATCCACACGTTTATTGCTATGGTTAGACTTTTTCTTAATTCTCTTTTCGTAGTTGTGGATGCTTGGGAGAGGGGGTAATCATAAGTGAGCTTGTTCAAGTAAGAACAGCACCCAAGCACCGGTCCACCCACATATCAAATCATCAAAGTAGCGAACGCGAATCGAATGAACATGGTGAAAGTGACTAGATGAAATTCCCGTGTGTCCTCGAGAACGTTTGCATCATTATAAGTACTTGTTCCGGCCTGTCCTTTGCACTCAAAAGGATTGGGCTATCTTGCTGCACCTTATTTACACTTGTCACTTGTTACTCGTTACAAATTACCTTGCTATCAAACTATCTGTTACCACTTATTTCAGTGCTTGCAGAAACTACCTTACTGAAAACCGCTTGTCATTTCCTTCTGCTCCTCGTTGGGTTCGACACTCTTACTTATCGAAAGGACTATGATTGACCCCCTACACTTGTGGGTTATCAAGACTCTTTTCTGGCGCTGTTGCCAGGGAGTGAAGCGCCTTTGGTAAGTGGAAATTGGTAAGGAATTTTTTTTGTTACGTGCTGAGATTTATTGCTACTTGTCACTATGGAAAGTAATCCTTTGAGAGGCTTGTTCGGGGTATCTTCACCTCGACCGGAAACCACTAGAGTTGCCTCTCCACCACCTATTGAAGTTACTGAAGATATTGCTTATGAAATTCCTGTTGGTCTTATTGAGAAACTGTTAGCTAATCCTTATGCAGGCGATGGAACTAAACATCCTGACATGCACTTAATCTATGTGGCTGAAATTTGTGGATTGTTTAAGCTTGCAGGTTTATCTGGAGATAGAGCTAAGAAGAAAGTATTCGCTTTATCTTTGGAGGGAAAGGCATTGACATGGTATATGCTATGTGATGATACTGACACATGGGATTGGAATCGGTTGAAACTGGAGTTCCACCAGAAATTTTATCCTATGCATTTGGTACATCGTGATCAGAATTACATCTATAATTTCTAGCCTCGTGAAGGAGAAAGTATCGCTCAAGCTTGGGGGCGGCTCACACATGCCCCAATCATGAGCTCTCAAGAGAAATATTTCTTCAAAACTTTTATGCTCGGCTTTCTCGTAATGATCAAACTATGCTTGATTCTTCTTCGACTGGTTCTTTTATGAAGAAGACTATTGAATTCAAACGGGATCTTCTTGAGAAAATTAAGCGCAACTATGAGGATTGGGAGACCGACAGGTAATGAATCAGGTATAAATCTTGAGTTTGATTGTGTTAAATCTTTTATGGAAACAGATGCTTTTTAGAAATTTAGCACTAAGTATGGACTTGATTCTGAGATAGTAGCTTCTTTTTGTGAATCATTTGCTGCACATGTTGATCTTCCTAAGGAGAAGTGGTTCAAATACCATCCTCCTATAGAAATTAAAGAAAAACCTCCCGAGGTTAAGGAAGAAAAGTTATTGTTTACAATGTTGATCCAGTTGTTCCTACTACTTATTTTGAGAAACCACCTTTTCCTGTTAGAATTAAGGAACACTCTAAAGTTTCTTCTGTGGTTAGGAAAAGTTATGTTAGAACACCTACACCTTCTGATTAAATTAAGGTTGAACCTAGTGTTGCTATAGTTAAAGATCTTTTGGTTGATGAACTAGATGAGCATGTTATTTATTTCTGTGAAAATGCATCTAGAATTGCTAGTCCTGATTCTAAGCATAAGAATAGACCTGTGGTTGGCATGCCTGTTATTTCTGTTAAGATTGGAGATCATTGTTATCATGGCTTATGTGATGTGGGTGCTAGTGTCAGTGCTATTCCTTTTACTCTTTATCAAGAAGTCATGAATGATATTGCACCTATTGAAATTGAGGATATCGATGTTACTATAAAGCTTGCAGATAGAAATACTATCTCACCACTTGGTATTGTCAGAGATGTTGAAGTCTTATGCGGTAAGATCAAATACCCTACTGATTTCCTTGTTCTTGGATCACCGCAAGATGAGTTTTGTCCTATAATATTTGGTAGACCTTTCTTGAATAATGTTAATGCTTAAATTGATTGTGCTAAGGAAATTGTTAGTGTTGATTTTGGTGGTGTGTCTCATGAGTTTAATTTCTCTAAGTTTCGTAGACAGCCACGTGATATAGAATTGCCTAGCAAAGATGAAATTGTTGGTCTTGCTTTTATTGCTGTTCCTCCTACTGATCCTTTAGAACAATACTTGCTTGATCATGAGAATGATTTACATATGAATGAAAGGAATCCAATAGATTAAGTTTTCTTTAGTCAGCACCCTATTCTTAAGCACAATTTGCCTGTTGAAACTCTTGGAGGTCCTCCTCCACCAAAGGGTGACCCTGTTTTTGAATTGAAGCCATTACCTGACACTTTGAAATATGTCTATCTTGATGAGAAGAAAATATATCCTATTATTATCAGCGCTAACCTTACAGGACATGAAGAAAAGAGGTTATTGAAAATCATAAGGAAGAATCGTGCTGCTATTGGATATACTCTGGATGATCTTAAGGGCATTAGTCCCACTCTATGTCAGCACAAGATTAATATGGAGCCAGATGCTAAACCCGTTGTTGACCACCAATGTCGATTGAATCCAAAAATGAAAGAGGTGGTAAGAACTAAAATATTAAAGCTTCTGGAAGCAGGTATAATCTATCCCATAGCTGATAGTAGATGGGTAAGTCCAGTCCATTGTGTTCCTAAAAAAGGTGGTGTCACTGTTGTTCCTAATAATAAGAATGAGCTTGTTCCTCAGAGGATAGTGACTGGTTATAGGATGGTGATAGATTTTAGAAAGTTGAAGAAAGCTACTAGGAAAGATCATTATCCTTTGCCTTTTCTTGATCAAATGTTAGAAAGGTTGTCTAAGCATACACACTTTTGTTTCCTAGATGGTTATTCTGGTTTTTCTCAAATACCTGTTGCACAATCTGATCAAGAGAAAACCACCTTTACTTGCCCTTTTGGAACTTTTGCTTATAGACGCATGCCTTTTGGTTTATGTAATGCACCTGCTACTTTTCAAAGATGTATGACTGCTATCTTCTCTGACTTTTGTGAAAAGATTGTTGAGGTTTTCATGGATGATTTTTCCGTTTACGGAACTTCTTTTGATGATTGCTTGAGCTACCTTGATCGAGTTTTGCAGAGATGTGAGGAAACAAATCTTGTCTTGAACTGGGAGAAGTGCCACTTTATGGTTAATGAAGGTATTGTCTTGGGCCACATAATCTCCGAAAGAGGTATTGAAGTTGATAAGGCTAAGGTTGATGCTATTGAGAAGATGCCATGCCCGAAGGATATCAAAGGTATAAGAAGTTTTCTCGGTCATGCTGGTTTCTATAGGTGATTTATTAAGGACTTCTCTAAAATTTCTAGGCCTCTGACCAATCTTTTGCCAAAAGATGTTCCTTTTGTTTTTGATTATGATTGTGTAGAAGCCTTTGAAACTCTTAAGTCAGCCTTAATTTCATCACCTATTGTTCAGCCACCTGATTGGAATTTACCTTTTGAAATTATGTGTGATGCTAGTGACTATGCCGTTGGTGCTGTTCTAGGGCAGAGAGTTGATAAGAAGTTGAATGTTATCCATTATGCTAGTAAAACTTTGGACACTACCCAAAGGAATTATGCTACTACTGAAAAAGAGTTTCTAGCAGTTGTGTTTGCATGTGATAAGTTTAGATCTTATATTGTTGATTCCAAAGTTACTATTCATACTGATCATGCTGCTATCAAGTACCTTATGGAGAAGAAAGATGCTAAGCCTAGGCTTATCAGGAGGGTTCTTTTATTGCAAGAATTTGATCTTCATATTGTTGATAGGAAGGGAGCTGATAACCCTGTAGCTGATAATCTTTCTAGATTGGAAAATGTGCTTGATGACCCACAACCTATTGATGATAGTTTTCCTGATGAGCAACTAGCTGCTATTAATGTTTCTCATAGTACTCCCTGGTATGCAGATTTTGCTAATTACATTGTTGCTAAGTTTATACCTCCTAGTTTCACTTATCAGCAAAAGAAAAAGTTTTTCTATGATTTGAGACATTACTTTTGGGATGATCCACATCTTTATAAAGAAGGTGTGGATGGTATTGTTAGACATTGTGTGCCTGAGCATGAACAGGAACAAATTCTTCGTAAGTGTCACTCCGAAGCATATGGAGGGCACCACGCTGGAGATAGGACCGCAAATAAGGTATTGCAATCCAGTTTTTATTGGTCTACCCTCTTCAAGGATGCACGTAAGTTCGTCTTATCTTGTGATGAATGCCAAAGAATTGGTAATATCAGTAGACGTCAGGAAATGCCTATGAATTATTCTCTTGTTACTGAACCATTTGATGCTTGGGGTTTTGATTATATGGGGCCTTTTCCAAAGTCCAATGGGTATACTCATATTCTTGTTGCTGTTGATTATGTTACTAAGTGGGTAGAGGCCATCCCCACTAATAGTGCTGATCACAACACTTCTATTAAAATGCTTAAGGAAGTTATTTTCCCTAGATTTGGAGTCCCAAGATATTTAATGACTGATGGTGGTTCACATTTTATTCATGGTGCTTTCCGTAAGTTGCTTGCTAAGTATGATGTTAATCATAGAATTGCATCTCCCTATCATCCTCAATCTAGTGGTCAAGTTGAGTTGAGCAATAGGGAGATAAAGTTGATCTTGCAAAAGACTGTCAATAGATCAAGAAAGAATTGGTCTAAGAAATTAGATGATGCTTTGTGGGCTTATAGAACTGCTTATAAGAATCCTATGGGTATGTCTCCTTACAAAATTGTTTATGGGAAATCATGTCATTTACCTCTTGAGTTGGAACATAAAGCTTTTTGGGCTGTTAAAGAGCTTAACTATGACTTCAAGCTTGCAAGTGAAAAGAGGTTATTCGATATTAGCTCTCTCGATGAATGGAGGACCCAGGCCTATGACAATGCCAAGTTGTTCAAGGAAAAAGTTAACAGATGGCATGATAGGCGAATCCAAAAAATAGAATTCAAAGTGGGTGAATATGTTTTATTGTATAATTCTCGTCTTAGATTCTTTGCAGGTAAACTCCTCTCCAAATGGGAAGGACCCTATGTTATCGAGGAGGTTTATCGCTCTGGAGCCATCAAGATCAATAATGCTGCAGGAACCAACCCGAAGGTGGTAATTGGACAAAGAATCAAGCACAACATCTCGCGTACACCCATTAATGTTGAAACTAACATTATTGATACTATTACACCGGTGGAGTATATCAAAGAGTCCTTCCAGAATACTCCAGAATACTGAAAAAGGAATAGGTATGTGATACGGTAAGCAAACCGACTCCAAAAATTCCGCAAAAATATCTACAGTCCGTTTTGGAATATTTAGAAAAATACAAAAATAAAAGGAAGTTGAGAAGGCCCACGAGGTGCCCACATGGCACCTGGGCGCGCCCCCCCTGGGGCGCGCCCCAGTGCCATGTGGGGCCCTGGTGCACTTTCCCGACTCCGTTTTCCTCTAGTATGCTTGTTATGCAAGATAAAAAATCTATATATACTCCCCGGATTGATTTGACTACCGCATCGCGAGATATCTTATGTTCTTGTTTCTTGCTGTTTTCTGACAGATCTAGATCTCCATGGCTCCCCCAAGTTCCTCCAAGGACAAGTTCTACGAGAAGGTCATCAACCCCTACTTCCCGGAGGTGACGAAACACCCTCAAGAGATCGTGAATCGTGAGGGGGTGCTTCACATCCGGGACGTTCAAGGACCCAAGAAGACCAGGAGTGTGGAGGAGAGGCTCGAAGCGGTGGAGCAGGAGATCTTCAAGTGCCAGGGGATGGTGGAGCGTGGACTTAGCACCAACCACTCTATGATCACGGAGTTCACCCTTGAGAATAGGGTGGATGGCAAGTCTATGGAGAACATCGTCCTCAAGCTCAATGACCGCATCGACTACCTCCAAGATCATATCTATGACCTCCGTCGCCAAAACTATGAATATGAGGAAAAATTCAGAGGTATGAGTTTAGCTGCAAGTTTCAGGGCTCCGGAAACTCACGCATCATATTATGGTGGGGATCACACATCATGGAGACCGGAGGACGATCCTACCACTTCATCACCACCATGGGTATGGGCCCTCCCTTTGGCTTGTGCCAAGCTTGGGGGAGGTGCCCCGGTATCGTATCACCATCACTTTTATTATCTTTATCTATTTTCAGTTTGATCCTTAGTATTTCATGATCTAGTAGAATAAAAGTTTAGTATGATCTATCTTTGAGTGGTAGTTTCGTGATCTATCTACCTATGTAATCGAGTGAGAGTTATATAATAAAGAGTAGTTTGAAGTTTGCATGTTTGTTTCTTTTTCCATCAATCAAAAGCAATGAAAAGAATGAAAACCATGTGCTAATCTTATGGTGAGTAATGACATCACATAAAGAAAAGTATAAGTGGTAAATTTTATTGAAGATTGACAAACATAGCATTGGTCATTGGTGCAATTGCATGAAAAAGTTAATAGGGAAGAGAAGATTTACATGGAAATACACTATCTTGGACATCTTTTGTGATTGTGAGCACCCATTAAGTATTGTATGTCAAACGGTTGAGGTTGGATAAGGAAGACAACGTAATGAGTTATGTTTGTTCATATTCACATAGAAGGTATATTGTCATGGATCCTCCAACATGGGGTGCTTGCCCAATATCTATGCTAGCCAAAACTCCGCACTAAGTAGAAATACTACTTGTGCATCCAAAACCCTTTAACCAAATTCATGTCATGAGAGTACACCATACACTACTGGAATCAGGCACTTTGCCGTCTGCTATAGCAGACGGCAAAGGCATGCTTGGCGGACGGCAAAGGCTTTGCCGTCCGCCAGCAGACGGCAAACACTCCGGCCAAACGGCTGCCGGCAAAGGCCGCTTTGCCGTCTGCTAGCGGACGGCAAAGAGCATGCTTCTTTGCCGTCTGCTAGCGGGCTGGTGGGCTGGACCTACTCATCTCTTTGCCGTCTGCCAGCGGACGGCAAAGATTCTTTGCCATCTGCTGGCAGACGGCAAAGAGGTGACTGATGGCAACCAGGTTCTTTGCCGTCTGTCAGTTCTTTGCCGTCTGTTTTTTGTAAGCAGACGGCAAAGACCTTCTTTGCCGTCCGCTGGCAGACGGCAAAGAGCTGGCAGATGGCAAAGTCCCTGATTCCAGTAGTGATACCTACCTATGGATTGAGTAAGATCCTTCAAGTAAATTGTCATTGGTGCAATAAGGCGATAAAAATTGCTACTAAATATGTATGATCTTTTACTGTAAGGGAAATCAAGCGTGGTACGAACTTGTGATGGTGAAGATTAAAAGCGACAAAACGCATAATAAAGATTGCTATCACAAGGGGCAATATCACGTTACGTTCCTTTGCAATAAGAGTTAGTGCATCCAACACTGAAAGCGCATGGCAACCTCTGGTTCCCTCTGCGAAGGGCCTATCTTTTACTTTTATGCAAAGTATCAAAGTTATTATCTCTATTCCTTTTTATTTTCTCTTTGGCAAGCATCTTATGGTGGGGAAAGATCTAGGCACATATGTCCAGTTGAATGTGGATGGGCATGAGTTATTATTGTTGACATCACCCTTGAGGTGAATAAGTTGGGAGGCAAATATAAGCCCCTATCTTTCTATGTGTCTGGCTGAAACTTGATGCTCCATATGTATGGTATGAGTGGTAACAATCATGAAAGACTAAATGATAGTTGAGTATGTAAACTTGCCAAAAGGCTCCTACATGTGACCCTTCCTGAAAGTATGATGAATTGCAATTGCATTGTTGACTAAGAACATAGTTTGTTAGTTTTCAAGAAAGTTTATGCTTCATACTTCAATATTGTGATGAATCGTTACTAGCTTATATGAAGTTCATGATAGTAATCATTGCTGCTATAATATTGTTCATGATGCTTCCATGTCGGTATTTTATTTTTATCGACACCTCTCTCTCTAAGCATGTGGGCATGTTTTTCGATTTCGGCTTTCGCTTGAGGGCAAGCGAGCTCTAAGATTGGGGGAGTTGATACGTCCATTTTGGATCATGTTTTATTGCTGTTATTTATAAAGTTTTTATTCAATATAACACTTCATGGAGTATTTCTAATGCCTTTTCTCTCTTAATATGCAAGGTTTACACAAGGAGGGAGAATACCGGCAGCTGGATTTCAGGGCCTGAAAAAGCTACAGCAGAGATACCTATTCTGCACATCTCCAAATGGGCTTGAAATTCAACGGAGAATTATTTCAGAATATATAAAAAATACTGGGCCAAGATGTTACTGGAGGAGGCCAACCAGGTGCCCACATGGCACCTGGGCGCGCCCCCTGGCCCACCTCCGGCCTTCTCCTTCTGGTATATAGCTCATTTTACCCTAAAACTTTGATGGCGAGACTTTCGGGATGAGGCGCCGCCGCCACGAGGCGGAACTAGAGCAGGAGCACTTTTGCTCTCCGGCGGGCAGATTCCGCCGGGGACACTATCCTCCGGGAGGGGGAAATCGAAGCCTTCGTCATCACCAATAACCCTCTCATCATGGGAGGACCAATCTTCATCATCATCATCAACAGCACCATCTCATCGCAAACCCTAGTTCATCTCTTGTATTCAATCTTTGTATCAGAACTATGGATTGCTACTTGTGGAGTGCTAGTAGTGTTGATTACCAATCGTAGTTGATGCTAGTTGGTTTGCTTGGTGATTTACTAAATGTTCAGATCCTTTATGTTATTCAATACACCTCTGATCTTGAACATCATGATGATGAGTGAGTAGTTACTTTTGTTCTTGAGGACATGGGAGAAGTCTTGTCATAAGTAATCATGTGAATTCGGTATTCGTTCGATATTTTGATGATATGTATGTTGTGATTCTCTTAGTAGTGTCATGTGAACGTCGACTACATGACACTTCACCATTTATGGACCTAAGGGAATGCATTTTGGAGTAGTAATTAGATGATGGGTTGCTAGAGTGACAGAAGCTTAAACCAAAGTTTATGCGCTATTCCGTAAGGGGCTGATTTGGATCCACATGTTTATTCCTATGGTTAGACTTTGTCTTAAGTCTCTTTTCGTTGTTGTGGATGCTTGCGAGAGGGGGTAATCATAAGTGGGAGGCTTGTTCAAATAAGAACAGCACCCAAGCACCGGTCCACCCACATATCAAATCATCAAAGTAGCGAACGCGAATCGAATGAACACGGTGAAAGTGACTAGATGAAATTCCCGTGTGTCCTCAAGAACGTTTGCATCATTATAAGTACTTGTTCTGGCCTGTCCTTTACACTCAAAAGGATTGGGCTATCTTGGTTCACCTTATTTACACTTGTCACTTGTTACTCGTTACAAATTACCTTGCTATCAAACTATCTGTTATCGATTATTTCGGTGCTTGCAGAAACTACATTACTAAAAACCGCTTGTCATTTCCTTCTGCTCCTCGTTGGGTTCAACACTCTTACTTATCGAAAGGACTACGATTGACCCCCTACACTTGTGGGTCATCACCCCCCCTCTAGTCGATAACTAGCACTTTCAATAGGTATCAGAGCAAGGTGCTCCCTTGTTCTGTGTGATTCGATTTAACCACCTGGAGTTTTAGCTATGTCGACTGCAGGGATAATTAAGGTCTCTGCTGCGTGCCCCGTCTTTGATGGCACTGATTACCCATATTGGAAGAATAAGATGCGCATGCATCTTGAAGCTATTGACAATGACCTCTGGTATGTCATCAGGATGGGCATCCGCAAAGTCGGTGAAGGTGTCTCCACTGCTGATGTGAAGAGGTTTGCTCAATTGGACTCCATCGCCAAGAACATCATCTGTGGTCATCTGACCAAAGGACAGTATGGACGCGTGAGTGCACTGGAGTCTGTGAAGCTGGTCTGGGACTGGCTTTCCAAGGTTAATGAGGGCGTCTGATCTCAACGAGACTCCCGAATCGATGTACTACGCAATCTCTTCAATCGCTTCAAGAGGCTTGACAATGAGAACGTTCAGCTCACTTTCGATCGCCTCACTAATATCACCAATGAGCTTCATGCTCTTGGTGCTACTGACATCACCAAGCATGAAGTTGTGAAGAAGCTATTGATATCACTGGACAACTCCTTCGACACCGTATCACTAATGATCCAAGAGCGCCCTGACTTCATGGAATTAGATCCTGTCGATATTCTTGAGAGGCTCAACACTCATGAATTCCAGCAATCTTAGAAGAGAGATATCTATGGTCCTAACTATGGTCGTAGTCATGCTCTGAAGGCAAAGGTTGTATCCTCATATGAGGACTCTGACTGCAGTTTTGATGGTGCTGAAGACATTGGCAGAGAACTTACAATGGTTGTGAAGAAGTTCAAGAAGTTCACAAAGAAGAATCGCTTCGCAAATTCTTCAAAGTATGACTCAAAGAAGACTGAAGCCTCCACTCGTGACAGCAAGAAGAGAATTTGCCACAAATTCAAGAAATCAGGCCATTACATTGCTGATTGTCCTCAATGGGAAAAGGAGTCTAAGAAAAAGAAGAGCAAGGACTATGACTCTGATGACAAGAAGAAGAAGAAATACTCAAAGTCTTCATCGTGCAAATCAAGTTCCTCTAGTAGAGCTCGTGCATTTATTTGCAAGGAAATGGATTCAGAGGAGGAATCTGATGCTGAGGAGGTGGTGGAGGAGTCAGAGGAGGAGTCAGATTCAGGCGTGGCTAGCCTGGCTCTGGCTTCAGCATTCGTCGCCAAGTCAATCTTCAGCAATGAAGACAATGATCACAACTCTGACACTGACGATAACGATGACTCTGCTCCTGCCTACTGCTTCAAGGCAAGAGGTGCAAAGATAACATCTCGCGCTGCCTACTTTGAAACCTCAAGTGAAGATGACTCTGAATGTGAATCCAAACCTAGCTATAAGACACTTGCTAAAATTGCTACTGAGCAGAAAAATGCTATGGAAAAGATTCAAAAACTGCTAGACAAAAGCGATGATCTGTTGGATGAGGAAATGAATCAAATTCAATCCTTAATTGAAGACATAAAAAATCTTCAAATTAAGTATGAAGAGCTTCTAACTCGTCATGATACTCTCTCAGCTAGTCATGAGAAGCTTTCCTATGAATATCTTCAAAGGAAGCAAGAACTTGAGAAGCTGAGAGCGTCTCATGATGATCTTCGAACATAGAACGATTCACTCCTTGCTCAATAGATCAGTTCCGCTCAGGAAGAATTTGTGCCACCTTGCTTAAAATGTCTTGAGCATGAAAATGCTAATTCTTCTACTGAATGCTCCACTATTTCTGAAACTGCAATATCTTCAACTGCTATTGTGGCAACTAACCCCTCATCTAAGGAATCCATTGCTATTACTGATGAGAATGCTAGGTTGAAGACATTCCTTGAGACAGGCATGTATAAGAGGCTCAAAGGGCATCAGACTATCTGTGATGTCCTCAAGAAACATATCTTGAACAAAAACCCTAGGAAAGAGGGTGTTGGCTTCGAGAGGAAAATCAATGCAGATGGAACCTACTGGAAGCCTGAGCAGTACCCCAAAACTACCTGGGTTGCTGCACAAGGGCCATCAGTAGATCCATCCACCTTATCTGGCTATAACTGTGCTAACCCCTGCATCATTGATGAGTCATTTGACTCAAACTATAAGCTCTTCAAAAATCAGAATGGTGAAGTGTTTTCCAGGTTTATTGGAACTAACTGCAGGAATGGTTCACCTATGAAGAAGATCTGGGTACCCAAAAGTCTTGTTGAAAGGCTTCCCGTGAATGTCATCATGACACCACCTGGGAAGAAGACAAATCCCAGAGCAAAGGCTTCATATGGACCAAAGTCTTCATATGGACGAACTCCCTCCTATGGTCGCCCTAACGTCAATGTTTTGTAGGGTCACAATGATCAGACTCATGAATACGAGAGACGTTCCTCGAACCATTATGTTCACAAAACAAAGAATTTCTCTGCTTATTCATTTGAGTACTCTAACCCCCTTGTGAAGCTATTTACTAGGGCTCCAAAGCCAAAATTCTCTGATGCTGCACTTCGACTTATTGCTTCTAAGCCACCCCTTCAGATGTGGGTGCTTAAGAAGAACTGATCTTTTGTGCAGGGTGGGGTCTCCAGCCAAAAAGCATTGGTTCAGAAGACAATGCTGGAGACCCAAGTAAACTTGTGGGGCACAAAATAATGTGTCTATATGGCCTCAGAATGTTTCGTTTCATACTACAATTGCTCATTATACTCATGAAAGATGTGCTATCAAATGTTTTATCTTCACAATTTATCATCGTGAAGCCTATTCCACTAACGTCACTGTAGGCTTCGCTACCAAAAGCTACTGAGTGGATCCTGGACAGTGGCTGCACCAATCATATGACGGTGAACTGTTTGTGTGCCAAATATATGTGGATGACATTATCTTCAGCTGCACTCACAAGAGATACAGTGATGAGTTCAGTTATATGATGCAAGAGCAATATCAAATGTCAATGATGGGAGAGCTAAAATTCTTGCTTGGTCTTCAAATTCGTCAACAAAGCAATGTCATCTTCATTTCAGAAGAGAAGTATCTCAAAGACTGTCTGAAGAAGTTTCGAATGCAAGATTGCAAGGGCTACAAGACGCCAATGCCAACCAATGGTCATCTAAGTGCTGATGACAATGGTAAAGAGTTCGATTAGAAGGTATACCGCTCCATGATTGGTTATTTATTGTACTTATGTGCATCTAGGCCAGATATAATGCTTAGTGTTTGCATGTGTCCCCGATTTCAAGTGGCACCAAAGGAATCGCATCATCTAGCAGTGAAGCGAATTCTTCGATATTTGGCTCACACCCCAACACTAGGATTATGGTATCCAAAGGGCTTAGAGTTTGACATGGTTGGATTCTCCGATTCTGATTATGCTGGAGACAGAGTGGACAGGAAATCTACATCAGGCACATGTCACTTTCTTGGACGATCTCTGGTATGTTGGTCTTCAAAGAAGCAGAACTACGTATCACTTTCCACTGCTGAAGCCGAATACATTGCTGCTGGATCCTGTTGTGCTCAGCTTCTCTGGATGAAGCAAACTCTCAAGGACTATGGCATCAACAAGAAGAAGGTTCCCCTATTCTGTGACAATGAGAGTGTAATCAAGATTGCACACAACCCTGTTCAGCACTCCAAGATGAAGCATATTCAGATCAGACATCATTTTCTTCGTGATCATGTGCTCAAAGAAGACATTGACATCATTCACGTCAACACTGAAGATCAGTAGGCAGATATCTTCACAAAGCCTTTGGATGAGAAGAGATTTTGCAAGTTGCGGTGTGAGCTAAATATCTTAGAATCCTCGAATGTCCTGTAAAAGGGTATGCATCCAAACGCTATGCATTTTGACGACTTTCATGCACAACACACGAAGTAAAGTATGTCTTCAACTCTTGAAGACATACACTCTAAGTGTGAAGATATTAACATGGAATTTGACTTCAGAACGCCACGATAATGGTGCGCCGTGTCTGGGTCTAATACTTCCTATACGGTGGGTAACGCCACCACTAAAATTTTCTTGAAGATTTTATTTGGCGTCACTCATTGCATTATCTTCTGGATTTGGTTTGTCTTCAATGATGGTTTTTCTTCACTTCTCTGTTTCGAATCCTCTGTTATATATATATGAGTTTTTTAGTCCTCAACAACATTCAGCTATAGCTATGACTTCAAACCGTGTTTCCAAACTAGGTGAATGTGATCGGACCCTTACCCCTTCTATGCTTACCTCACCAAATCTCTCTAAATCTTCATATGCATTCTACTTGACACATGTCGATTGTCTTCACTGTGTCCTTGTCAGTTGAAGATTTTGAGACATACATTTAAAACATGTTGCTATCCTATCTCAATTTCCAGTCTCCGCAGAAGGCGGAACGACCTCCCGCCAAAACAGCTGGTAGTGGGGTCGTGGCATGGCTGCAATAACTGCACATTTTTGCCACGCGTCGCCTAGATGTGTATCGCCAGGGGCATGTCGGTCTTATCCCTTAGACCAGGCCAATGCTTATAAATACAACTCCCCTGGTTCCATAAATGCTCCTCGACCTGTCGTTGTCGCTCCCAAACAACCCTAGCGCCGCCGCTAATCTCATCGCTGCTGGAGAAGAAGCGCTTAGTTGCTGCGACCTCTTCGACGACGTACTCACGCCGGCCGCAGATATCTTCTCACCGCCATCGCCGTAGCTGTCTTCCACCGCCAAGTTAGGGCGTGGGAGATCGAACTGCTCAGCTTCTACTTCCATCTCGTTGAGGTGTTCTTCGTGTGGTAAATAAAACTTACTTTTTACCGAGTGTTAGATCTGAAATTTTATCGTATATCTTCAAAACTGGTTCTTTCACTCCCAAATCTTCATCTACCTTTTCCTACATCTCATATTTTGCCTAGTTCCTTCACTTATGCTGCACTTCTATGATTCCTCACTTGTACTTATTCTTGGATTCGTACAAATCTGGAACCAACTATATAAGTGAATGTTTTCGCAATATGAGGTCATTGTCTTCACAACAGATTTGTCTTCAAAAACACTCTGAGAATGCATATGACCTCTCCTCCTTCCCTGGCATCTCTAATGCTGTCACAGGTACATGTCCGTGGGCGAGTCACATGGTTCTCATAGTCTGACTTCATTTGCAGACTTCTTATAGTTACATCTTGACTCCACTGAAGCCAGTTCCTGTCAACTAAGTAGTGTGAAGCCAATGGCCAGTGGTAAATCTGCAAAGAAGGGAGGAAGACAGAGATGTGCCAATACATCACTTGATCTTCCACCAGATATGTATGAGCTATACAAGTCAGATCCTGATGAAACTTATGGTCAGCGCAAGTCGCGTGTGCAATGGATTAGAAGACATTGGGCTGAAGAATGGTTCTATTATCGTTTTGTCACAAAGGTGTACTCTGACAAGAATGCAGTCCGTCCTCCTTGGGGAGATATTGTCTACAAAAAGCTTATGCCGAAGACGAAGGCTGAAGCCATTGCCAAAAGCTTCTATCCTTGCATGGTGCGAGGTCCCATGCCTGAAAACCCACACCCATCAAGCATTCGATGGTGTCGTGATGATGATCTGTTTGAAGCCAACTATCAGTTCGCAAAGGCTTCTACAAAGAATGACAAGAAAGAGTTTGGGATTATCTTCAACCCTGGTCCAGCAGAGCCCAGACCCGATGGCTCCCGAAACCCAGATCCAAATCTGACCGGGCCATGGGAAAGTCTTCAAGCTTATGTTGCTCATCTTGATGCTCTTCGCCCTGCCTCTGATGAAGCTGAAGATGAAGCTCATGAGGAAGCAAATGATCCTGCCTCCCCCAACACCAAGAAAAAATCCAAAGCTTCTGTAACACCCTGGATTTTGCCCATTTCTTTTTCTTTTGATTTTGGTTTGGTTTTGCTTTTCAGTGGCTTGGTAGTCTTGGAACCTGGAGGGATCACCCTTGATATCTTTCCCAAGAGGCTTGTCAACCTCGAAACCATCTCAAGACCTTGTCATTTCCATCTTGGACCAATCCCAATATTCTTTTCTTGGGAATATTCCTTTTTCTATTAAAGGAATAACCCTGTTTGCTCTGGGTTGTGAAACAACCCACATCTCCATCATCCCAAAAATTCCGAAATAATTCTCATAAATTGTTTGGGTCATATCTCCCTCAAATATGGAAAAAACCTTTCCTTGCCATGTTCAAAAATATTTCACCAATATTCCTTTTCTGATTCTGCACTAGCTGTCAAGTTGAGAAGCAAGTACCCTTTATATTTAATTGCTTGCTCTCAAACTTTTGGGCACTCTTTCCTATCCATATCATTGCGACATGACAAAATTCAACTCAATTTGGATAGTAAATATTTCTTGGCAAATTTCCAAAGTTTCTGATCTAGTGGAAGCTTTGTGAAGCAAGTGCTAGCTAAGTGTATTCAAATGAGTTGAAATTTTGTAAGCATCTTCATATGCTCAAATTAACACTCTCCACAAAATTTGAGCATCATCCCATCATCTATATGAGCACACCTTCCAATCTTTGTTTCTGGTCATTATTTTGGGTTGTGAAGCAACTATATTTTATGTTGCTCCATATTTTCTGAAAATTTATCAGAGCATTCTCCTACATATAAAACACCTCTCCACCAAATTTGGGATCATTTCATCTAACCAATAATTCCCTAGAATTTTTCCTAAGATTCTGTCCAGTGGGATGCTGTGTGAAGGAAGTACCATTTTGGTTTATCCAAATGGTATGACATTTATACAGTGTATTCATATGCCCATATAACTCACCTCCTCCAAATTGCAGCACAATCCAAGCCAGTATGTGTGTGCCACATCAAGATTGGCATTTCTGGTCAGTGGAGTCACTTGTACAGCAAGTGCTATATTGGCTTATCCATTTGAGCTGATTTTTGGCTCACCCATAGTTCTTAGCATGTGATCACTCCCTGGCAAAGACTAGTCCCTATCCCTTCTTGTATCTCTCTTAACTCACATCAAACACCTTGCTGTTCCTGAGCAAACCTGCTAGATGTGGTCACCTCAGTGGGCACTATGCCTGTTTCTTTCCTTCTTGGCTATTTCCTTTGAATGACCTATCCAGCAGACATGATTTGGCTGATCGGAGTGCACCGCGTGCGCCAGTTCACGCGGGGACTACGTGGATGGCATGCGCGTCCACGTGCTCTGGCAAACCGCGGCGCTATGCTCGTCGGTTTCCTCCTCTCCCTCGCCACCTAGCCATGTCTAGGAGCTTCACCGCGTCACCGTCTTTCTCCTGGACCCCTCTCCCCCTCCGGATTCTTCCTCCTCGCGCCACGGCGATCGCCGCCACGGTACTGTCCCGCCCATGACCCGTGATTTCTTCCTCCCCGAGCTCTCCCGAAGCCGGTGCCGCCTTCTCTACCTTCCTGGAACCCCTGCCGACATCGTCCCCTCCCTCCGCGTGTCTCGGAGCTCTAGTAAACGGCTAAGGATGCCACGGCGGCCGTCCTGGTCGCCGCAGCCGGCCGGCTATATATAGCCGCGGCCGAGCCCCTCCTCGGGCATCCCCGAGCACCTCACCCTCTTCCCCTCTCTCCCAGAGCCCTCCCCGACCTCTCTATTCATCGCCGGAGGCCTTCCCCGCTGCCCACTGCCGCCACGGCCGCAGCACGGCCTCGCCTAAATTCCGGCGAGCCGGTACTCTTTTCCCTCTCCCACCACCACCACAAGACTACCCGGAGTCCGGCAACCCTCCCCGTCCTCTCAGCTCATCGCCGGAGTGTCCCAGGCTGCCGCCTCAAGTTCCACCGAGCCGCCGTTCGCCGGCGTCGGAGTCCCGCTCGTCTCGGTCCTCTCCGGCGGCTGTGCCCTGCAGGGATGGATGCGCCGCATCGCCCTGAGCACGCCGGTGGCCGGAGCGCTCCCGGAGACGGCCAGAGCCGCCCGTGCCTGTCGCCGGCGCTCGCCTCTGTCCACTGCTGCGGCCGGCCCCCTCTGCCCTTCCCGCGCTCGGCTGGGACTCTCCCCGGATGCGGCGCTCGCCGGCTCGCCCGTCCGTCCCCTCGTCGGCCGGAGTGGCTCACCGGAGCAGTGGCTCCCCTCGTCGGTCTCGCCCTGCTGGTCTCCTCTGTCCCTTCCATTGGGAGGAAGAAGATGAAGATGGGAGAGAGAGAGAGGTCAGTGCGGGGCCCGCCTGTCGGTGTCACGGCGTTGACTTGGCCGGGCCCGCCGTCAGGTTAAGTGGAGACGTACTCCACAGAGTGCGCTTTCTCTATTCCGAAAGTTTATTTCTGAAAGTACGCTTTCCATTTAAACTCAGCCGGCGCCGAAACCTTTAGTTTGCGGACGTTTGCTAGTTAGCAGATAAAACGGACACTATTCTGTTTGTTTTTATGCTAACAAACAAACGACCATATCTTCGCAACCGTAACTCCGATTGAGGTGATTCCAAAGCCTACTTCTTCGTCTCTTCGAGCCTGTCATGATGGTATCATTTTCATATTGTTTTCACACAGTGGAAATGACCATTTTGCCCTTGCCCGTAAACTGCCCCCTCCGAGAGAGAACTCCTTGCGCGACCTTTCCGCACTTCTTCCCGGTGGATCCCTCACCCCAGGCAAGCCAGGACACCCATTCCATGAAGCATTTCAATAGCATTACATATTTAATTGAATTACTTTACTTTCCTGCTATATAATAATTCATAGTAATTCATTTAAATGCTTAGTTGCTGCTATCTTTAGTATTGGGATAAACTACCATGTTGCTGAAGCTAAACTTAGTCGGTTGATCTTGAGTCACCTGTCCAGACTTATCCGTGCAACCACATTTGCTGGTATGGGACGGCGTTGACTTGGTCTGGCTTCGTGCTCTTTTATCGGTACCACCAAAAGAGGGAAGGGTATGCGTGCGTGCTACCCTGGCCCGGTAGGCGGCGATAACCTTGTGAGCCCAGTTTGGTTATTGAGCTCAGGTCCCCGTTTGGGACAGTTTGTTTGGCCACGACGGTGGCAGGTGTCACGAAGTGACACAGGGGCCACCCAAGGCATGACTCCGGGGGAGAATGATTGTCGGTGGTACGGTAGAGGAGTCACGGTTCAGGCAGGTTTCATTGGAGCAACGCTGGTCCACCCGAATGGGATCAAGAGGCCAGGTGCTCGATGGTGAGGGTAAAGTGCGCAACCTCTGCAGAGTGAAGAATCTATTCGAATAGCCGCGTCCACGGTATTGGACAGCCCGTCCAGACCGCACTAGGTGGTCAACCGTATTAATGATAACAATGATGGAAGAACTTGTCTTACACTTTGTGGATCATGAGTATTCAGAGGGTTGTAGGACAACCCGGAAGAGAGTAACTTGATGATCGGTATCAGTAAGTAAACTACTTAAGTATTTAATATAATAATTGCCAGGCTATTGTTTGCTGCATTGTTTGGTTGTCGTGAGCTTGCGAGTACATTCAAAGTACTCACCTGGCGTGTCATCCCAGTTTGCAGGTCCTGCCAGGTTTGCTTGCTTGTCGAGGATGTCGAGTGCGCGGGCTAGGATACGCGTTCCAGCCAGAGTCCCTGCAGAGTGGAGTCCATCACCGCAGACGACGTTCCGCTGCCGAGAGATACTCCGCTTCCTCGGGTTGTTCCGCTGTTAGCATAGAGCTACCCTGGGCAGGCGTAGTACTGCCGTGCCGGTGCAATCCATGTACCCTTATAACCTTATCCATAGTAATAAAGAGCTGATTTGTTCTATGCCAATAGTGCCGTATTCCAGAAGACTTGTCTCTGGGCTGGAATACGGGGCGTTTCGGTTTTCTCTAAGCCGGGGTGCCACAAGTGTTGGTATCAGAGCAGGTCTGGCTATAGGACGCCCTAGACCGCGCGAGCGTTAGTAACCGGTAGTATTGGGTCTAGTTGGTTTGCTGTACTTGTTGTTGCATTTGTTTGTGCATAGCATGCATATAGACTAGATATCTTATCAGTAACGGTTGATCTGGTGAGTGTAGGTGGCATCGATTTCGATTCACTACCTGTGCTCTCCAGTTTGCATATTTGTTCCTTGGTGTGGTGTCATCTTCGTCCCAGCGGAGTGATGCCAAGGTACCTAGTAGTGTCGATCCCTTGTCGGATTCATGCACCGGTACCACACCAACTTATTCTCTTCAGCCACCCCTATCGTGATAGACATGTTTCTATCCCGGATCTTGCCATCCCATTCACCGCTTTGGCAACCCTTGCTGATCTTTGTTATCAGAAAAGGGCAATGCCTGCAAGCCCTTCTTTTCATCACTATCCTACCCTGCCATCCATTCTCTGGACGAGTACGGTTTTCTTCCGTACGCTTGATGATGATGTGGTCGTGACCTCCGTGTTCCGACCCACGATCACCAAGTTCGTCCTCGCCACCATGTCCGTCCAGATGGAACCGGAGTTAAGCATGTGTTTGGTGTAGCCTTGTTTACACCAACTTCCTTCCACACATTGATTCACTTTCGTGCACACCGCCACTGCATGTTAGACCGTAATACCGGAGTTCTTGCGAGAGTTGTGTGCTTAAGTAGGAATGCATGTTATTGCTGTGGATAGTTGTATAATATGATATTGCTTGTGTGTGATCTTGATGATTTGTGTGTTTTGTTTTAGTTGTTCCTTTTGCTTCTTTCTTTGGGCCCTTGGTGTTACCTTATTTTTCCCCTTATGGAATTTGCTCACCGACACCGGACTCAAAGAATCAGTAAAGAGACAGTCATTTGGAAGCTCAGCTCAGCAATATGGAATTTTCAGCAGACCACATTATATCAGGAATGTTGGGCCTGAATATAAATGATATCCTGGCTGGATTGGTTTTCAGCATCAGGTATACCTCAATGTGCAATCTTCACAACAGTAATGATTAAATCAGCAACAAGGCAAAGATGTGAGCATGATCAGCAGTACATATCAAGTCAGAGGTATGAATCATATACACGGTTTGAGTATGCTATGAGTACAATTTGAACCTTGCTATGTTCTGGAATCAAGCCAGAATGTGCTATGAACTTAGTGTTCACCAAGAAGAATAGTCGAATACCTTGTTGCATACAACAAGTAAACGACAGCAGAAATATTAAGGGATATATATATCCGCTTTCAGTCTACCTCTGGTATAAGCCACCCAGTCTTTCTCCGTAAGCTATCAGAAAAGCTTACGACGCAAGGATTCCTGAGTCTTCATCGATACGACACCTGGACATCTTGCGATGCAAGGTACTCAGGCTTCTTCAGTAAGATACCGCAGCAGTTCCTGGCATAAGGAACTAAGTCTTCCCCCGCAAGCCTTTGAGAGGGAAAGCTTCTGAGGTACGGTACCCAGTCTTCTTCAGCACGCTATCCCGGCAGAAGCTTCAGGTGCAAGCTATTCCGTCTTCCTCAGCAAGATACTCTCGATGGCTTCCAATACAAACTAAGCAACCTTCGTCCGCAAGACATCATATCCGTAACAGTACAAGATGTTTCCTAGTCAGTTGGCAGCATATGACCATACGTCCCCAGAGTCAGATCCGCAACAGTTGGTCAGAAGGCAAGAATCAGTCAGGACATAAATCTGCGTCAGAAATCAAGTGCCAGCTACACATGTTTCCATAGGTATGGTGAATATGCCACCAAGGTCATACGAGTCAATCATACAATGATAACCGCCCGGTGAGAATCTGACTATCGGCTGAGTTATGTAAGAAGAAGAACGCCAGTTATACACTTCAGTGTGATGATCAACAACCTATGGAGCAAGCCGACCATCTGATATATGCCCTAAACCATTGCTCGGAGTTATTTCTTACATGTTCAAATTAACATGCTTGTGCTTGTCTATGTAGTAGTGAGCTGTATGGGACGCTACTAAACCCTTGGCTGCCTTTCTTTAGTAATGGCACCACGCCTGTGTTCTGAGCTGTTTACGGCCGTCCGGGGTGGATGCCGACTTTTTTCTCTTGTCAGCAACTCGCCCGTGTTCTGAGCTGCTTTTCGGCCGTCTCGGGCAGCTATTGAATTTCTTTCTGTAGCAGTGACCCTATGCTCTAAGCTGTTCTTCGGCCGTCTTAGGGAACTGCTACTTTCTTTTTATCAACACCGTCTCATGCTCCGAGCTGCTTTCCAGCCGGCTTGAGTCGGGGTTGAGTTACTCCAATAATGTCCCAGATCTGAGTTGTAAAGACCGTTCTGGTGGCTACTGGTTTATTTGCCGGTTTCATCCAAGGGTTCAGACGGTCGTTACCTTACAGCTATAACTTGTAAAGTAATATGCCTGCCGGAATGTTGTACCTGGCAACACCCATGGTCACCCGAAGAATCAAGAATACATAAGGCTAAGCTCTTTCAGCTAAGGATCCAGGCAAAGAAAACCATAATGAAGGAGCAAGATTGGCCATACAGGTATGATAATGGTTACATGATCAACATGGTACAGATACCCAGAACAGTCTGGTTCGATACCGATCACCATGGGAACACCCCCACGGGGTCTAATCCATTTGCAAGGACCCCATATTGAGTCAACCCGCTCAGTCAGCTATGTATTCTCAGAATCGTCAGAAGGGGATATTCAAGCCTGTCAGGTAAGACCGAAGTGTCAGCTCAGCAGTTCGATTTTAGCAACCATGTTAAAGCATTACACGACCTACCATCCACATAGAGATACCGATAGGCTGAGTAGTTAGAAGGATGAACAACAGTCTCGAAGCATGTGTCCTCACATATGGGAAACAGTTAAAGAATAACCTACCGTGAACAAGATTCTGCTGCCAGGACCACTATCAGTCAAGTCTATGGATAATATCATAATAAGACCGTACACCTTTATGCTGGTCCCGACAGGTGAAAGTTAAATCTTTGGTACAAATGTGATACTAAGACAGTGGAGATATCCAAGAGGTTCCAGCAATCATTGCGAGAAGTCAGCTTCCGCTGGGAGAACGGTATGATCCACAGTACTGTTTCAAACTTGGAGGACACACAGCCATTCGAAGCCACCCAATGCAACGAGTAAAAGATTTTGTGTCCACCATCAGAATCTGTTCACAACTCAATGGATGGTCGTTCGTATTGGACTTCATCACAACACGTCCATGAGGAACAACTCTCGGATTTGCGAGAAGGGCACATAATTCAGCCAGTATAACTCATCGCACCCCAGATAAGGCAACAGACATAAATGGATTGAAGTCAGAGTAACATATGAGGATCCAGTGAAACAAACCACCCCGAAGCCAGGCAGTTAGTCAGCTAAAATTCAATGGGAACATGATATGAAGGAAAAGGGAAACCCGAGTTGGAAACGGTTTCCTCAAGTGGGAATATTCATGTTTGACCCCTGAGCAACCAAATCTCGAGGACGAGATTTCTTTAAGGGGGATAGGTTTCTAACACCCTGGATTTTGCCCATTTCTTTTTCTTTTGATTTTGGTTTGGTTTTGCTTTTCAGTGGCTTGGTAGTCTTGGAACCTGGAGGGATCACCCTTGATTCCTTTCCCAAGAGGCTTGTCAACCTCGAAACCGTCTCAAGACCTTGTCAATTCCATCTTGGACCAATCCCAATATTCTTTTCTTGGGAATATTCCTTTTTCTATTAAAGGAATAACCCTGTTTGCTCTGGGTTGTGAAACAACCCACATCTCCATCATCCCAAAAATTCCCAAATAATTCTCATAAATTGTTTGGGTCATATCTCCCTCAAATATGGAAAAAACCTTTCCTTGCCATGTCCAAAAATATTTCACCAATATTCCTTTTCTGATTCTGCACTAGCTATCACGTTGAGAAGCAAGTACCCTTTATATTTGCTTGCTTGATCTCAAACTTTTTGGGCACTCTTTCCTATCCATATCATTGCCACATGACAAAATTCAACTCAATTTGGATAGTAAATATTTCTTGGCAAATTTCCAAAGTTTCTGATCTAGTGGAAGCTTTGTGAAGCAAGTGCTAGCTAAGTGTATCCAAATGAGTTGAAATTTGGCAAGCATCTTCATATGCTCAAATTAACACTCTCCACAAAATTTGAGCATCATCCCATCATCTATATGAGCACACCTTCCAATCTTTATTTCTGGTCATTATTTTGGGTTGTGAAGCAACTATATTTTATGTTGCTCCATAATTTCTGAAAATTTATCAGAGCATTCTCCTACATATAAAACACCTCTCCACCAAATTTGGGATCATTTCATCTAACCAATAATTCCCTAGAATTTTTCCTAAGATTCTGTCCAGTGGGATGCTGTGTGAAGGAAGTACCATTTTGGTTTATCCAAATGGTATGAAATTTATACAGTGTCTTCATATGCCCATATAACTCACCTCCTCCAAATTGCAGCACAATTCAAGCCAGTATGTGTGTGCCACATCAAGATTGGCATTTCTGGTCAGTGGAGTCACTTGTACAGCAAGTGCTATATTGGCTTATCCATTTGAGCTGATTTTTGGCTCACCCATAGTTCTTAGCATGTGATCACTCCCTGGCAAAGACCAGTCCCTATCCCTTCTTGTATATCTCTTAACTCACATCAAACACCATGCTGTTCCTGAGCAAACTTGCTAGCTGTGGTCAACTCAGTGGGCACTATGCCTTTTTCTTTCCTTCTTGGCTATTTCCTTTGAATGACCTATCCAGCAGACATGATTTGGCCGATCGGAGTGCACCGCGTGCGCCAGTTCATGCGGTGACTACGTGGATGGCATGCACGTCCACGTGCTCTGGCAAACCACGGCGCTTTGCTCGTCGGTTTCCTCGTCTCCCTCTCCACCTAGCCATGTCTAGGAGTTTCACCATGTCGCCGTCCATCTCCTGGACCCCTCCCCCCCTCCGGATTCTTCCTCCTCGCGCCACGGCGATCGCCGCCACGGTACTGTCCCTCCCCTGACCCGTGTTTTCTTCCTCCCCGAGCTCTCCCGAAGCCGCTGCCGCCTTCTCTACCTTCCTGGAACCCCTGTCGACATCGTCACCTCCCTCCGCGTGTCCCGGAGCTCCAGTAAATGGCTAAGGATGCCACGGCGGCCGTCCTGATCGCCGCAGCCGGCCGGCTATATATAGCCGCGGCCGAGCCCCTCCTCGGGCATCCCCGAGCACCTCACCCTCTTCCCCTCTCTCCTAGAGCCCTCCCCGACCTCTCTATTGGTCGCCGGAGGCCTTCCCCGCCGCCCACTGCCGCCACGGCCGCAGCACGGCCTCGCCTAAATTCCGGCGATCCGGTACTCTTTTCCCTCTCCCACCACCACCAGAAGACCACCCGAAGTCCGGCAACCCTCCCCGTCCTCTCAGCTCGTCGCTGGAGTGTCCCAGGCCACCGCCTCAAGTTCCACCGAGCCGCCGTTGGTCGGCATCGGAGTCCCGCTCGTCTTGGTCCTCTCCGGCGGCTGTGCCCTGCAGGGATGGATGCACCGCATCGCCCTGAGCACGCTGGTGGCCGGAGCGCTCCCGGAGACGGCCGGAGCCGCCCGTGCCTGTCGCCGGTGCCCACCTCTGTCCACTGCCGCGGCTGGTCCCCTCTGCCCTTCCCGTGCTCTGCTGGGACTCTCCCCGGATGCGGCGCTCGCCGGCGCGCCCGTTCGTCCCCTCGTCGGCCGGAGTGGCTCGCCGGAGCAGCGGCTCCCCTCGCCGGTCTCTCCCTACCGGTCTCCTCTGTCCCTTCCGCCGAGAGGAAGAAGATGGAGACGGGAGAGAGAGAGGTCAGCGCGGGGCCCGTCTGTCGGTGTCACGGCGTTGACTCGGCCGGGCCCGCCGTCAGGTTAAGTGGAGATGTACTCCACAGAGTGTGCTTTCTCTATTCTGAAAGCGTATTTCTGAAAGTACGCTTTCCATTTAAACTCAGCCGGCGCTGAAACCTTTTGTTTGCAGATGTTTGCTAGTTAGCAGATAAAACATACACTATTCTGTTTGTTTTTATGCTAACGAAGAAACGACCATATCTTCGAAACCGTAACTCCGATTGAGGTGATTCCAAAGCCTACTTCTTCGTCTCTTCGAGGCCGTCATGATGGTATCATTTTCATATTGTTTTCACACAGTGGAAATGACCATTTTGCCCTTGCCCGTAAATAGCCCCCTTCGAGAGAGAACTATTTCTGGCAACTCCTTCCGCGACCTTTCCGCACTTCTTCCCGGTGGATCCCTCACCCTAGGCAAGCCAGGACACCCATTCCATGAAGCATTTCAATTGCATTACATATTTAATTGAATTACTTTACTTTACATGCTATATAATAATTCATAGTAATTCATTTAAATGCTTAGTTGCTGCTATCTTTAGTATTGGGATAAACTAGCATGTTGCTGAAGCTAAACATAGTCGGTTGATCTTGAGTCACCTGTCCGGGCTTATCCGTGCAACCACATTTGCCGGTATGGGACGGCCTTGACTTGGTCTGGCTTCGTGCTCTTTTATCGGAACCACCAAAAGAGGGAAGGTTATGCATGCGCGCTACCCTGGCCCGGTAGGCGGCGATAACCTTGTGAGCCCAGTTTGGTTATTGAGCTCAGGTCCCCGTTTGGGACAGTTTGTTTGGCCACGACGGTGGCTGGTGTCACGAAGTGACACAGGGGCCACCCAAGGCATGACTCCGGGGGAGAATGATTGTCGGTGGTACGGTAGAGGAGTCACGGGTCAGGCAGGTTTCGTTGGAGCAACACTGGTCCACCCGAATGGGATCAAGAGGCCAGGTGCTCCATGGTGAGGGTAAAGTGCGCAACCTCTGCAGAGTGAAGAATCTATTCGAATAGCCGCGTCCACGGTATTGGACAGCCCGTCCAGACCGCACTAGGTGGTCAACCGTATTAATGATAACAATGATGGAAGAACTTGTCTTACACTTTGTGGATCATGAGTATTCAGAGGGTTGTAGGACAACCCGAAAGAGAGTAAGTTGATGATCGGTATCAGTAAGTAAACTACTTAAGTATTTAATATAATAATTGCCAGGCTATTGTTTGCTGCATTGTTTGGTTGTCGTGAGCTTGCGAGTACATTCAAAGTACTCACCTGGCGTGTCATGCCAGTTTGCAGGTCCTGCCAGGTTTGCTTGCTTGTTGAGGATGTCGAGTGCGCGGGCTAGGATACGCGTTCCAGCCAGAGTCCCTGCGGAGCGGAGTCCATCACCGCAGATGACGTTCCGCTACCGAGAGATACTCCGCTTCCTCGGGTTGTTCCGCTGTTAGCATAGAGCTACCCTGGGCAGGCGTAGTAGTGCCGTGCCGGTGCAATCCATGTACCCTTGTAACCTTATCCATAGTAATAAAGATCTGATTTGTTCTATGCCAACAGTGTCGTATTCCAGAAGACTTGTCTCTGGGCTGGAATACGGGGCGTTTTGGTTTTCTCTGAGCCGGGGTGCCACAACTTCCAAGGCCAGTAAGGCTCAAGAGGGTCAATCATCCAAGCAACCAGTGGCACCAAAAGCTTCAAGAATGAAGCCAATGAAAACTGCACCTCCTGAAATCAGTGTGCAATCTGAGGACTTGTCTCGGAATTCTCCGAAGACAAAGAAATCTGCTGGGCGTGGTACCAAACCCTCCAACACCCTAAGAGATGATGATGCTATTATAGATATCTCAGATGATGAATTTGATGATGATGCCCTTGAGCTCCTCATCAAGAACAAGCAAGAAGAGGCTGACATGTTCAAGAACCTGCCTCTATTCGACCCTGACATCCTGAATAACTTCATAGATCAATGGTTTCATGACCCCAACATCTCACTCGAAGACCTGCAACTTCCTATTGGCATCAGCGTCACCTTCCAGGGCTTCGTTGATCAAGAACTTGCAGTTGTTCAAAAGGTTCTTGAGCAGAAGAACAAAATCAAGTATGAGAAGCAGCTCTTCAAGAAGCATGTCTCTAAGTTCAGCGTTCAAGAAATTCAGGGCTACAAAAAGATGATGGCCGAGCTGAAGGCTGAGTTTCAAAGGCGCCGTGATGATGCCAAAGGTGCTCGTGAGCGTCTCAAGAGGTCCGCTGAGAAGACAGTGCAAGCTTACAATGAGGGCTTGAAAAGACAAGCTCTTGGGCGCCCTGCTCTTGATCATAAGTTGATCAAGAAGAAGAAGAAGAGGCATGCTTCCCTTGTACCAGAACCACCAAGGCAAGAGATGCCAAGAATTGTTTTCCCCTCCTCCATGACTGGCTCGAAGCCATCCGCTCCATCCATTACTGCTGAGAAGAAGAAGATGCAGCAAGCACAAGCTGAAGCCAGAAAGAGAAAATCTTCTGATGCCTCTGCTGCTCTTCCTTCTGAGAAGCGTCAGAAGACGAAGTCCTCCAAGGCTTCGCGCAAGAAACAAGCAGAAACTACTCCACCCGCTCAACAAGAGCCCATGCTTGTGAAGCCCATCTCAGTGGCTTCCCCTGCCCAAGAAAATACTGACCGCAGAGTGATTGTGCATGAACCTGCTATCACAGAGGTTCCTTTCACTGAAGAAGTTCCAGCTGTTGACTCCACCGCAGCTGAACACATTGGTGCTGAAGCCAATGTGCATCAAGACGAAGAAGATGCAGTCCTTCCTCAGCTCGAGAACATGGTATCATCGCTTGTTCAAGAGCAAAGTGAACAGATCAGCATTGGTCCTCCATTGACGCCAATGGACAAGGATGAAGTCATTCCTCACACTCCTCCACAAGATGCTACCACAACAGAACCCATCCTGCAAGACACTCTTGAAGCCATGGAAGAAGACGTCTCTGCTCCAAAGGAGTCGCCTGTCTTCCAAAGGCTTCGCCGTGGCCCAAGGATGTCCAGTATATCTTAGGAAGTTGTCCAGCCTGCCACCACTGAATCTCAAGTGGTTGAACAAGAAGAGGTTCCACCCCAGGCTGAAGTCAAAGAGCTTGCAGCCCAACCTGAGCAAACGGCTCAAGAGACTGAAGTTATTCCGGCTGCATCAGCTGAGGTTGTACAAGAGAAGCAGATTGAAGGTGAATCCTCTGCTGCTACTGAAACTGTTGTGGCCCTTGAGTCAGAAACTCAAGCCACTGAAGCTGATCCCAATGTTGCACCAGATGCTCCTATCAATGTTGAAGCCATAGTGGTCACTGCTGCTGAAGCTGAACCAAGCCTCTGCTTCTGAAGCCAGCGCAGTACCTGAAGCCAATCTGGCCTTGGCATATAATCAGTTAGGTGAGCTTGTACCAGTCAAGTGGCCAACACTCACTCCTCCAGAGCAGTTTGGTCCACTCTATGAATTCAACATCAACAACAGGCCAGCTATTCAGAAACCAGTGCCAAGATTGCCTCGTCTTCGTGGTGTTGCCACTACTGAGTGCTCATTCAATGTCAATAGCTTCAGGCAAGACAATACTTTCTTTGATAGCTCCAAGAACCCATACACCAAGCAAAGGATATCTTCCGATAGATTCTGGAGCCATCAGCAGTGAAGCTATTACATGTGTGTGCTGTACAATCAAGACAGAATTCATCCTCACAAGCGCCTGGATCCTGAAGCTATGACTGATCTGCCTTGTCTGGATGAAGCCATTGATTGTCTTCGAGATGTTGGTATGCTTCCTTTCGTCACTGACAAAGAGCATTGGAATGAAGAACTCTTGCTCCAATTCTATCCTACACTTCACATCTTAGGCTATTCTGGTGATCCCAAGACTTGGACGCTTCATTGGATGACAGGAGATGTGCACCATGAAGCTAATGCTCAAGAGCTTCTTGAGCTTACAAGCCTGCCAACGCCTGGTGATCTGTATGAACCTGGCTGTGAAGCTCATCAACGTGCCGTGGAGAATATTTTCAAGAAGATAGAGCCAAATATGACGCAAATGCTTACCATGATGACTCCAAAACTAGTTCAACATGAAACTGATTGCCCCAAAGTGTTTCCTGTCAATGACCTACAATATCAGCCTCGCACCATCTATCACATTCTGAGGCATACTCTATGGCCTATCAAGGGGCACTCTTTTTCAAGTGTGGTTGAAGGCCCCATGAAGACATTGCTCTACAACATCGTCAATGGCATCAAGTTCAACTGCCAAGACCTCTTCATCAGACAGTTAGCTGCATCTGGCATGGATCTATTTGGCCTCAAGAGCTATGCACCTTGGATAATGCGCCTTATCATACGTCGCTCTATGGTCCAATATAGACCATCTGGCCGGAATCATTATATCTTCTTGCCAGCAATTGCTACTGTGGAAGACATCTATCCCTCTGCTGATAAGAGAGCCATATGGGAAGCCCTTGGAACTTCAAGTGGTGTTGCAAATATTTAAGCCATTCATATCCCTAGGCAAGATGCCTCTGCTGGTCCTTTTCTGGGTCAACTTCGCCTACCCCGTGAGGCCAACACTGAAGCCACTACAAGTGTTGTGCCCCCAAGGCCTCACAAGCGGGCCAAGACATTGACAGATAGAGAACTTCTAGTCTCTCTTCATCAGAAGCAAGACAGGCATCATGACTGGCCGAAACGGCAGTTGGCAAGCATTGTGTCTGATGTCAATAGAGTGCGAAACCTCTCCACGAAGAATGCCTTTGTTGCACATGAAGCCAATCGTCGTGCTTGGAAGAGCCTCACACTCCTGTGCTCTGAAGATGACCTTGCTGCCGATGGCTTCAAGGAAAGCTTCAAATTTGGCTCCAAGCCTCCATCAACTGAGAAGTGGCGTGCTACACCATCACTGGGAGACTCTGACTACACTTCTTATGCGCCCACTGTCGTTGGAAGGATTGTTGACGAGGAGGATGATTCTAGTTCTCCACCAATGGCTTCACTGCATCAAGATTCTGCATCAGGTCCTTCTGCACCGCCCAACTCCAACATCAGCCTGGCTGCCCCAACATCTTCATCGCCTCCAAGGGACGCGTAGGCACCCTATGTCTTCACACCTTTTTGGTCACTTGTTGACAAAAGGGGGAGAAGCATATGGGTTGATAGCCTTCAAGCGGGCTAAATGGGCTGGGCTTGCTATATTTTTTGCTAAGTTTACAACTCCCGTTCCGAAACATTGCTCCTTGGGTTGTAAAACTTAAGTCCTGATGGACGTCTGCTACACTTGTCGTTTTTGCTTCTGGTTGCGTGCAACTTATCGTTAATCCTATGCGCATGAAGTCATTTGCAGACGCCCATATTCCATTATGCATGTCATTATCTTCAATTTACCTATGTATGCACATGTTATGACTTCATGAATAGAGGGAGATCTCCATAAATCAAACCTGCCATGTGCATTTGCATTCAAAGGAAAATTACTTATATGCACATCTTCAGGGGGAGCCCCTCCTATTTCATGAAGCCAAAACAACAAGTACCTACAACTTCACCTATTTTTTTTCCCTGTTGAAAACTTCAACCAGTTTGTCATCAATCACCAAAAAGGGGGAGATTGTAAGTGCATCTAGTGCCACCCCTTGTTGGTTTTGGAGTATTGAAGACAAACTTGGTTGTGGGACTAATGTGTTTGTGAGATTCACATGAGAACATAGGTAGAAGTCCCTATTGATTCGGTTTAACCATCGAAGATGACCCCTAAAAATGTATGAAGACATTGAAGACAATGGTGGTTCATGAAGACATTCATGTTGAAGATAATGGTCCATGAAGACATTCATTGAAAACAATGGAACTCGAAGACGTAGCCTTTTGTTAGTTTCATTTTATGCTTCTTGAGTCATAGGAACCACCTAACTGTCAAGTGGGGTCAAGGTAAACGATGATGCTCAACCCAAAATCCTATGTCTTCAAGCGAAGACAATTGAGAAAAAATCTCTTATAGAGTTGGTTGAGTCAGCTTTGCTTGGAGCCCAAGTAAAGTTGCCGCGTGGGTTTAAAATCCGACCATTGGACACGTGTCAGTTCCTGAATGACCAAGGGTCATTTCGGACATATCACGTCGGGTTGCCCCCTGGCTATAAATAGCCAACCCCCTACACCATAAGTTTGTGGCTGCTCCGAGAGAAAGATATGGCTGTTGTCGTGTGAGAGCAACCCATCCTTGAAGCCTTTGAGAGAAAACATCCTGAGAGGATAAACCCAAAGCCAAAGTGATTGAGCATCACTCAAGTCATTCTGTTCTGAGTGAACTGAACACTTGTTACACTTGAAGACTGTAATCTTCCAGTCGGTTAGGCGTCGCGTTTTGAGCATCCAAGAGTCATTGTGGATTGCCGGTGAACGAAGTCTGTGAAGGTTTGGAAGTCTACCTTGAAGACTTACCAGAGTGATTGAGCGAGGACTAAGTGACCTTAGTTCAAGGGGAATAAGGTGAAGACGTGGTCTTCTGAGTTAAATCTCAGCCTCCCTAACCAGACGTACAACTGCCACAGCAGTTGGAACTGGTCAAAAAAATCTTTGTCTTACCCGAGCACCTGGTTCTATCATCTTCCTTCCTCACTTACTGTTTTACACTCTGAAGACATTGCATGCTTGCCTGCGTTTGGAAATATACCTTGAAGCCTATCATCTATTTGCCTATTTATCTTCAAGCTTACTGAGTTTATATTCAATGCATGCCTGTATGTTGTAGGAGATATGCCCTAGAGGCAATAATAAATGTATTATTTATCTCCATGTTCATAATTATGTTTATGTTCCATGCTAAAACTGCTATGGTTCTCGAGTCTACAATAACCACGAGGCTCGGAGGAAGACTCATATGCACGTGTGGAATAATAAACGGTAAAATGTATTCCTAGTCTGGCATCTAAGACTAGCTCAAGTGTTGCATGATGGTTCTGTTTTCCTGATCATAGGCATGACTATGCCGACAACTTTGAGGGCACAATGTTAGAGGAACATTTGTGTTGAATCGACCCGAATTGATGTTATGCTATGATATACATTCGTCACAAGTTAACTGGTTAATAACACAGAGATAGTTAATGTTTGCATGATTCCTTAGACCATGACAGTATCGAGTTTCTTCATGCTTGCCTCATGAACTTTGGGGTTTGTTAAACGTCATCCGTAAATGGGTGGCTATTACGACGGCTTACGGGTTCATGGAAAAGTATGTCAAGTAACTTGATAGCTCAAGATTGGGATTTGCTCCTCCGATGATGGAGAGATATCTCTGGGCCCTCTCGGTTTTTCGGTATCCATCATCGTCTGGCCAGACACTTTGTGATTTGATCACGGGGATGCTGAAACACGGGAACGAGAAAAGAGAACAATACCGGTAACGAGGTAACTGGCATAGTGGACAAGTTGTTGATCTACGGGGATGCCAACATGTCTCACCTCGGGTATTTGTAACATATCGCGAAGCAACAGGAATAGCACACGGCAACTGGAGGTTCACTCGAATATTCATTCGTGTCGGTATAGGGGTCAATATGGGTGTCCACGGCACCGATGTTGATCATTGATTGGAAGGGGTTCCGGGTCATGTCTATACTTCACCGAACCTATAGGGTCACAAGCTTAAGGGTCATCTATCTGCTGTATACTAGACAGGGAGTCTGAGACAGCGGAAAAGTTCCGAAGAGAGAGGTCACCGGATGAGTTCCGGTAAAACTGAAAAGTTGTTTCAGGGGATACCATTAAGTCAAATTGGTTCCGGCACATGCCCGGAAATTCTTGGAGGGTGCCAGAATCATTCTGGTAACTTCTGGGATTTTTCCGGGATAAAAACCGGAAATGTTCCGGAGCTGCCGGAACCACTTTGGTTGCTTTTTGCTGAAGAAAAACATTGTTCCGGAATTGTTTCGGAATGCGTTCAAAATTGTTTTAGTGGGTACTGGAATTGTTCTAGGCACATAGAAATAATTTGGCATTTAACGGACGCAGAAAAATGTCTTTGTGAATAGTGAAAGTGCTTTTTGGGTTTTTCTTCTTGAAGAAATCACTTTTGGTGAGAGATAAAGGCGTGTGAAAGGTGGTGGCCCCACCCCCAAAGGGGGCAGCACCAAATTTCGTCCATGGTTGTGTGGGGGGGCCCCTTGGGGTTTCCTTCCACCTCATGGTGGATATGTTCTACACACACCCTTATATGAGATTTGGGTGAAAAGATCTTTAACCCCTTTTGGTCTTTTTACCCCTTGCCTCTACCCCTTGGCTTTCCTATAAATAGGAGGTGAGGGGGCTGCCGAAAAATCATTCTTGCTCTCATACACATGCCATAGACTTGTTTGGCTTCTCTCTCCCTCCCAGCGAAATAGTTTCGTAGAGCCAAAAGGCTGTGTGGGTTTCGGCAGGAACTAGTTCTGTTCGGCGAAGCCCTGCCGGATAGATGACACCGTATGTGTGCAACTCTGTAGAGAGATCATTGTTTCGGTCTTAGTTCGAGAGTGCCTCCTGAAGGGCTGTCCGAGTGACTGTCCGAGTTTCGAAGGTCCTCCCGAAGGGCTGTCCGAGTGACTGTCCGAGTTTTGAAGGTCCTCCCGAAGGGCTGTCAGCGACACCGTCCAGGGGACTGTCCGACCGCCTCCCGGAGGGCTGTCCGAGGGCCAGATGAGGGTATACATCCTCGCGGTTGGGAGGTTGTAAATCCTAGCTGCGGGGATCTGCACCGCCAATCGTCATCAACTCTACTTCCGCTGCGCTATGAGTCGGTAACGAAAATGATCAAATCTTTTATGCAGTCTCCATAGTGGTCCTGGGCTGGTGCGTAGGTCAGATTTTTTTTGTTTTCTGCCGCGTTCCCCTACATATGTATGATGTCCTTGTCTACTATATCTGCTTATCTAGATTGTAGTCATTGTTAGATTCTGTGTTGCTTCCACTTTCTTCTTAGAGATTGGTTGTTTTCGAAGCCTTTCATAAAAATCGCCTATTCACCCCCCCTCTAGTCGATAACTAGCACTTTCACCACCATGTAGACGTCATACGTGGAGGTGGCCGTCCAGCGTCCGGTAATGGGCGGGGCAGTGTAGGCCTTCGTCGTCTTCGTCCATGCCATCGGCTTCATCAGAGGCGTGGTCCAACATGTCGGTTAAGTCTTTGACGGTGGCTACTACGTGGGTGGGTCATAAAATTCCCTGTATGTGACTCGAGACAGAGCAGGGCGTAGGCCGAGGGTGGGTCTTCTATGCTGGTCATTGACTGGATTCGATCTAGCATCTCATTTAGCAGGGCGAGTTTGGGCAGATCAGTGTCAGGGTTTTCTTCGAAATCGCCCTCTGACACGATGGCACGAGGGGCGAGTCCGGTAAGGGTTGACTCCGGGTTTCCGAACACTGAAGTCGAACCCAGGCTCGAGGACGAGTCTGGAGTTGGAGCGACGAGTCCAGCTGGGGTTGACTCCCAGTCTTCGGACGCAGAGATCGCACCCAAGCTTGAAGCCGGGTCCGAGATAAGAGCGGTGAGTCTGGCCGGGGTTGACTCCCAGTCTTCGGACGTAGGGATCGCACCCAAGCTTGAAGCTGGGGGTGCGGTAAGGACCGACCCATAGATTGGGCTAGGGAGGGGCCCTGAAGCCGAAGCCTCGGGGTTTTCGGGTGCCTCGAGCGAAACCAAGAACCCGGTGAAGATTAGATCGCCCCGAATATCGGTGACATACTCTAGGTTGCCGAACCTGATCTGGTGGTCCAGGGGCGAAGTTGTCGATCTGGTCTAGGTGACCGACCGCATTGGCGTGCAAGACGAAGCCGCCAAACCGTCGATCAGGCGAGCTGGCCGGGAATGAAGGCGTCCCTGGAGACGATATCGTTGCTGATGATCAGGCGAGCCATCGATCCTTTGGCGATCACACAGCGGAACTCTCAATGAAAGCACCAATGTCGGTGTCAAAACCGGCAAATCTCGGGTAGGGGGTCCCGAGCTATGGATCTTGGATCAATGGGGAACAAGGGACGAAGGACACGATGTTTAGCCAGGTTCGGGCCCTCTCGAGGACCGGCTCGCCGCCAAGGAGGAGGAGCTGCGCTAAGCTCAAGGTACAGCTCGCGAGCATCCAGTGGGGGCGCGCCAGCGCACCCACTGGGTGTAGCCCCCGAGATTCGGGCCGACTGCGGAGCAGCCGGGTCGAATCTTCCCGGTCAAGTTTTCTTCTTCTTCCTTTGACACATTGCTTGACGAAGGTCTCTCATGTTGTACCCGCCGCGGAGGAGGTGTCGGGCCTCCGGAGCCTGCTCGCCGACGCCGGCGAGCAGCGCGACCAGGCGGCCGCGGGCTGCGACCGTCTTCAGGTTGAAGTGGACCGGTTGACGGCCGAGAAGGCCAAGGCGGAGGAGGCCCATAAGGTAGAGCAGAGCTGGCTCGCGGAGGAGCTCGGCAAGGCGGCCGAGGAGCTGGCCGACGCCGGACGGAAGGTGGCCCGGCTCGAAAAGGACCTCGAGGCCCGAACCCGCGACTTGACTCGGCGGGAGGACGAGGTGCTGGACGAGGCGCTGCATCTGGACGAGTCCCTCAATCGTAAGTGCTTTTCTTACTTTTCTGATCCGGCTGGCACAGCCGGCGACCGGCTCTAACCGGCTGGTTTTTCTTTGTTCTTTTTGTCAGGAGTCTTTCTGGAGATGCAGGAATCGGCCGAGGCGGCGGTGTACACCCTCAGGACGAATCAACTGGGGCATGAGGCCGACCTGTACGCCACCTGGAGCCACTCGGAGATCATCCTCGCCGCCGAGGCCCGCCTGAGTGCCGTGGAAGGGCACATGAACCGGCTCTTCAACGCCGGGCTCGCCATGGTGCACAGCCTTTGGCCTGCCGCCGTGGTGCCGACCAGCGTCGCTCGGCTGGCGCGGTGGCATGAGTCCGGCGTCGATCGCCTCGCAGGGTGGAGAGCCTCCGTAGCCCGGGCCGGAGCCAAGACGATGCTTCGGTTCGTCATGTCCTGGTAGCCCGGCCTGAACCTGGATGCCCTGGCTGCGCAATGAGCCGGCGCTGAGGACTTCTTGGTAGAGAACGCGTGGCGGATCACCGGGCGAGCCAGCTACTTGGTGTCGTTCGCGTCATTCGACGAGTTCGTGCTGGCGCGGACGGAGGATGGCGCGGAGCTCCCCGCCGAGGATCTCGGCCTGTTGTTCAACGACCCGAAGGGCAGCTCAGCCGAGACGGGTGCCTACGACAATGACCAGGAGACGGCGCTAGATGATACCCCCACGACCAAGGGTCTCGGGCGTGCCGGAGCCGACGCCGCGGCTGCTTCCTCCTCGGCCGAGCCGGCCCCGTCCGGAGCCGACACCGGCGCCGCCTAGGGCTTTCCATTATGCTTTTTTCTCTTCCTGTACTCTTTGGAATTGGTTCGGTAGCAAGTCCACCCACTGGGGGGTGTAGTTTTGTAATGAACTCATGGCTGCAAGCCTTTTGCTATGTACAAAATTTTGCTATCTTTGTCGTTTATGCATGTCTCTACCGTCTGGCGCTTCTCTTACGCTTTACTTCTTTTAACTTTTTCCCGCACATGCTCCCTTCTTCGGCCTTCCCCTCGCCAGCCGGACAGCCAGGAGCCGGTCTGTAGCTGGGACGGGGAGCCGGCCTCAAAGGAGAGCGCGCGATACTTTGATTTTTTAGAAGGAGAGCGTAAGCGAGCCACCCACTAGGCCGGTTGGCCATAGGCGGTGGACCCGGCTAGGGCTCAGCCGGTCTGTGCGGTGTGATGGGGTAGGTAGGAGCCAGATTGGCCAGGTCGGGCGCTCCTTAGCCGTGTTCGTGCTTGAGGGTGCTTTGGCCTTTGGCTCTTCCTGGCTGGACGGCCGCGGGCCAGTCTGCGGCATCAGCGAAGAGAGGGCTTTGGGCGACGGTGCGGTGCTAGGCGGCTAAGGGAGAGCGAGGTGCGAGCAAGCCGGCTAGCCCCCGAGCCAGCTGCGCCGACCCGGAGGGGAGGGCAGCATGAGATATTAAAAATGCGATTTATCCGATATGGATGAAAAGGTAGCCCCCGAGTGTCATTCGGGGGACTTGCTGCGTTCATTAAGTTCAAAAGGGGAGTAGTACATACATACAAGCTCTAACTATAAAACGGTCGGAGGAGCTTGACGTTCCAGGGCCGGCTGGACTCTTCGCCGGCTACGTCTCTCTTGCGCTTGTTCGAGTTCTGCACGTCGATGAGATAGCAGACGTTCCGGTCATAGAGGGCTTTGCTGACGATGAAGGGTCCCTCCCAGTGGGAGGCCAGCTTGTGCTGCCCGATCGTCCGCTGGACGAGCCGGAGCACGAGGTCTCCCTCGCAGAATGCGAGGGGCTTGATCTTCTTGCCGTGGTAATGGTGCAGGCCTTGCTGATATATGGCCGACCGGCTGAGGGCCAGGAGGCGCGCCTCCTCGAGCAGGTCGACGCCGTCTGCGCGAGCTTCTTGGGCTTCGGCTTCCGTGTACATGGTGACCCGAGACGAGTCGAACTCGACGTCGGTTGGGATGATTGGTTCGGCTCCGTAGACGAGGAAGAACGGGGTGAACCCGGTCGACCGGTTGGGTGTTGTCCGAAGACTCTAGAGGATGGCTGGCAGCTCGTCGAGCCAGCTGCCGGGTGAGCGCACAAGGGGCTCGACGAGTCACGGTTTGATGTCGGCTAGGATGACGCCGTTCGCCCGCTCGACCTGGCCGTTCGACTGCGGGTGTGCAACAGAGGCGACGTTGAGCCGGATGCCGGAGGCGGAGCAGTACTGTGTCAGTGCGCCCTTGGCGAAGTTGGTGCCGTTGTCCGTGACGATGCTATGTGGGATGCCATAGCGAACCACAATATTCTTGATGAACCGGACGGCTGTTGGCCCGTCGAGCTTCTTCATCGGCCGTGCCTCGATCCACTTGGTGAACTTGTCGACTGTGACCAATAGATGCGTCATGCCGCCTCGGGCGGTCTTGAAGGGTCCCACCATGTTGAGTCCCCATACAGCAAAAGGCCAAGTGATCGGGATGGTCTAGAGTGCTGAAACCGGCAGGTGGCTGCGCTTGCTGAAGCGCTGGCAGCCCTCACACTTGAGGACCGGTTGCTCGGCGTCTTGCAGGGCCGTGGGCCAGTAGAAACCGTGCTGGAAGGCTTTGGCCACCAGGGACCTCGAGGCGGCGGGGTGCCCGCACTCGCCCTGGTGGATGTCAAGGAGGATGTCAATGCCCTTGTTTTGCTCCACGCAGCGCTAGAACACGCCCGTCGCGCTGCGCTGAACGAGCTCATGGTTGATGATGTTGTAGGCGGACGCCCGGCATTGCACTTGCTGGGCCTCGGTTTCGTCCATAGGGAGTTCGCCGGACTCGAGGAAGGTGAGGATGGGCTGCGCCCAAGACGGCGTCGTCACCACCGTGAAGACGGCTGCCGGGACGGCGTCCGCCGAGCCGGAGACGGCAGCCTCTGAGATGTAGCCGGCAGCCCCCGGGTCGGAGACGGCAGCCCCCGGGTCGGAGACGGCAGCCCCCGGGCCGGCATCGGCAGCCCCCGTGCTTGGGCCGGCAGCCCCCGGGTCAGAGACGGCAGCCCCCGAGCCTGGGCGGGGATCTTTTGGGTTGGGCTGGGCCGCAGTGGTGTCATCCGGGACGAAGATGGACTGCGAGTCCGGAGACGGCTTGATCGACGGCTTTCCTAGGTGCTTGAGAGAAATGCCGGATGGGATGGCCTGCCAGCTGGAGCTGACCTTTGCCAGCGTGTCGGCCGCCTCGTTGTCAGCTCGAGGGATGTGGAGGAATTCGCAGCCTTCGAAGTTGTCCGAGAGCTGCTGGACCAGAAAACGGTTGCTCGCCATATTGGCGTCTCTGGCGTCCCACTCGCCAGAAACCTACTGCACCACCAGGTATGAGTCGCCGTAGCAAAGGATGCGCCGGATGCCGATCTCTTTGGCCAGCCGGAGGCCGTGTACAAGAGCTTCATACTCGGCAACGTTGTTGGAGGCGGCAAAGTGGATCTGCAATGCGTACCACAGCCGGTCTCCCTTAGGAGACGACAGCACGATGCCAGCTCCCAAGCCAGTGCGCATCTTGGAGCCGTTGAAGTGCATGCGCCAGTGCGTCGAGTCGGGTGCCGGTGGCAGGTACCGGGTCTCCGTCCAGTCGACGAGGAAATCTGCCAAAGCTTGGGTCTTGATGGTGGTGCGGGGCTCGTAAAGGACCGTGTGGGCGGCCAACTCGATGGCCCACTTGGCCACCCGGCCGGAGGCATCCCGGCAGCCCATGATCTCGTCGATGGGGGCCGTGCTCACCACGGTGATGGTATGCTCCTGGAAATACTGCCGCAGCTTCTTGGCGGCGAGGTACACATCGTAGCACATCTTCTGGTAGTGTGGCTAGTTCTGCTTAGAGGCGGAGAGGACCTCGCTCAGGTAGTACACGGGGCGCTGGACCGGCTGCCCTTTGCCCTGCTCCGGGCGCTCGACCACCAGCACCGTGCTGATGGCTCGCAAGGTGGTGGCAATGTAGACCAAGAGGGGCTCCTTCTCAGCCGGCGCGGCCAGGACGGGTGCGGTGGACAGCATGCGCTTGAGGTCACGAAAGGCTTCGTCCGCCTGGTCGCTCCACCCGAATGCCGTCGTCTTCTTCATCAGCTGATACAGGGGCAGGGCCTTCTGCCCCAGCCGGCTGATGAGCCGGCTGAGGGAGGCCAAGCAGCAGGTGAATTTCTGGACGTCGCGCAGCCGGGTCGGCTTACGCATGCGCTCGATCGCCTTGATCTTTTCTGGGTTTTCCTCAATGCTGCGCTCGGAGACGCGGAACCCAAGGAGTTGGCCAGCCGGCACGCCAAAAACAAATTTTTCTGGGTTGAGCTTGATCGTGTAGCGGTGCAGGTTGGCGAAGGTCTCCTTGAGGTCGGCTAGGAGCGTGAGGTGCTGCTTGGTCTTCACCACGATGTCGTCGACGGAGACGTGCATGTTTCTGCCGATCTGCGGTAGCAGGCATTTCTGCATGCAGCGCTGGAAGGTGGCGCCGGCATTCTTGAGGCCGAACGACATGGTGATGTAGAAATACGCCCCGAAGGGCATGATGAAGGACGTCTTGTGGGCGTCGGCCGGGTCCAGCTTGATCTGGTGGTAGCCGGAGTAGGCGTCCAGGAAGGACAGGAGCTCGCAGCAGGTCGTGGAGTCGATCAGTTAATCTATCCGGGGTAAGGCAAAAGGATCCTAGGGTCACGCCTTGTTCAGTTTGGTGTAGTCGATGCACATGCGCCAGGTGTTGTTCTTCTTCAAAACAAGGACTGGGTTGGCCAGCCACTCGGGGTGGAACACTTCCTTGATGAAGCCGGCTGCGAGCTGACGGGCGATCTCTTCACCGATGGTTCTTCGCTTCTCCTCGGAGAAGCGGCGTAGCGGCTGCCGGACAGGCTTGGCGTCCTTGCGGACGTGGAGTTTGTGCTCGGCGTACTCCCTCGGGACACCCGTCATGTCTTTTGGGGACCATGCGAATATATCCCGATTCTCACGGAGGAAGTCAACGAGCTCGCCTTCCTATTTGCTAACGAGGCGGGTGCCCATGACAACATACTGGCTGCAGCTGGGATCTGCCTAGTTGAGCGGTACGAGCTTGGTGTCTTTGGACGGCTGGAAAGAGGCTTCCCTGGCTTCCGGCTTGCGGGGAACCGGTGCGCCGGCCTGAGCGCCGGCTAGCGACACGATCCGGTCGAGCTGGCGCCGCTCCTCAGCTATGACCAGCGACTCGGCCAGCTTGGAGCCGGATTTGGCACACTCGAGGGACACTTTGTAGTCGCCGACGACGGTAATGAGGCCCTTGGGACCCGACAACTTCATCTTCAGGTAGGCGTAGTTGGGGACCGCCATGAATTTGGCCAGGGCGGGCCGGCCCAGCAAGGCGTGGTACGGGCTGGATAGGTCCACCACTTCAAACCAGATCGGCTCGCGGCGAAAGTGGCTGTTGGAGCCGAACAGGATGTCGAGCCGGATCCGGCCGATCGGGGTGCAGGAGTGACCCGGCACGATGCCGTGGAACACTGTCCGGGTCGGCTCGAGCTGACGAGCCGTGATGACGAGCTTGATCATGGTGTCGCGGTAGAGGATGTTGATGCTGCTGCCGCCGTCGATGAGGACTCGCGAAAAGCGACAGGTACGCTTCTCGGCCACGATGGTGGGGTCGAGGACGAGAGCGTAGCCACTCGGCGTAGGCATAACAGCCGGGTGGTCTTCCCGGGTCCAGCTGACCGGGTTGTCCGACCACTGCATGTACTGGGGGACGGCGGACGAGACGGCGTTCACCTCTTGCTGGTGCCGGTGCTCACTGTTCTTGTTATTGCCCTCGGTGGTGAAGACAACGTAGCACGCGTTTGGGTCGGGGAAAGCATCATCGCGCTAGCCGCTGGGGGCGGAGGCGGGGGCAGCGGCCCCGCGCCCGAAGGCGGAGGCGGAGGCGGTGGGATGTCGCCCTTCCGCATGCGCTGGTTGAGGTGGCACTGACGGAGCGTGTGCGTCGATGGCTTCGCGCCGCTGTGGAGCTTGCAAGGGGAGTCGAGCATCTCTTCAAACGTTTGCTTGGGCAACCAGGCGGTCTTGCCGGCTCGCTGGCGCCTTGCGCAGCCGGCTGCTCATCTGCGACGGCTCCCACCAGCCGGTTGTCATAGAGAGGAGCCTGTTGCTCGTGCTGGCGCTTGTTGTTGTTGTCCTGCCGGCGTTGTCCACCATCCCCAGCCGGCTTGGGGGTAGGCGGCGGGGCCGGGAGAAGCTTGCCACTGGCGTCGACCTTGATCTCCACGTTCATCGCGGATTCGGCCGTTGCATACTTGTCCGCCATGGCCATGAGCTCCGCCAGGGTGTTCGGCTCATCGCACATCAGTTGACGTTTGAGTAGGGTGCCGTCTTGGCACCCGTCGATGAAGTATTGAATGGCCTGGACCTCATGGACCCCTTCGCATGAGTTGCGCAGCTCTATCCACTGGGTGAGGAAATCGCGGAGGGGCTCGCCTCTCCTCTGGGTGCACATGGAGAGGTGGCACGGGCGACCCGGCCGCGTGTACGTGCTGGTGAAGTTGCGAACGAACGCCTCCTCAAAATCCAGCCAGGAGTTCATGCTCCTGGCCCGCAGGCTGTTAAGCCACGTCCAGGCCGAGCCGGTCAGCATGAGAGGGACGTAGCGCACGGCCACACGCCGGTTGCCACCGGCTATGCCGACGGCAGTGGTGTAGTCGATGAGCCAGTCCTCCAGCTTGGTGGCGCCGTTGTACCTGGGTGAGTCATGGGGCAGTGAGAAGCCCTTGGGAAAAGGTTCCTCGCGAATGCGCAGGCCGAAACACGCCTGCTCCACGGAGCTCTCCTCTAGGGCAGTGGAGCGCGCAAGCCGGTCGATGCGGTGACGGGCGTCGTCTTCGTCGTAGGGCTCACGGGGGCCGAGCCTGTCGGCTGCGGCTGTGCGGGGTCCGGCTGGCGCTGCCGGGCCGGCTGTGCGGGAGGCTCCTGCCTCTGAACCCGGCCATCCCCAGCCGGCTCGCCGGCTGCGCCGTTGCCGGCAGTTGTGGTGCGATGGTGCCAGCTCCGGCTGGAGCGATGCCGGCCAGAGCGGCTAGCGCTGGTGGCGTGAGTGGAGGTCTGGGGCGCGTCGCGGAGTTCCTTCCCATGGTCATCGGTGCCCTCGGAGGCGGAGCGTCAGGCCGAGCCGACTCGATGAGCCGCTGCTGCTCGTTAGCCGCGTCCAGGAGGTCTTGGACTCACCGCCGCTGATGCAGCAGCTCGTCCACTAGTAGGAAACGGGACATTAGTCCCGGTTCACCAACCGGCACCAATAAGTCGGGACTAAAGGGTCCAACCCTTTAGTCCCGGTTGGCCACGAACCGGGACTAAATCCCTGCCACATGGGCGGTCGTGCGTGCCGGGGGATGGGGAACTTTAGTCCCGGTTGGTGTCAACAACCGGGACTAAAAGGTTCAGGGGTTTAGGGGTTTAGGGATTTAGGGATTTATTATTTATTTTTCCTTTTCATTTTGTGTTTTCCATTTAATTCTTTTTCATTTCAAACATATTTTACGCTACTGCAGTCGTCAAGTGCCACTGCAGAGCACGAGCAGAGCAGCACACGCGAAGGATGACAACAGAATGCATGCAAGTGTCACGGAGCTAACTTACGTTTGCAGAGCACGACTTGACTGACACGACAACACATCCACTGCCTCTTCTGCCATCAAATTTCTCATGTGACCATGCATACATACACACATATATACAATGTGGTATATACAATTTCTCCTACAATTTGCAGATCATAATTATGCATCGGTGAAATGGTATTCTCCGTCGGGAGATATGACCTACTCAAGCAAAAATCCCGCCAGTTCCTCTTGAAGTGCAAGTATGTGGTCCTTTCTTAGGAGCCTTTCCCACATCTCCTAAATCTTTAAAGAAGGAGATCAATATGAATATATTAGTTGTGTGTATATATATTAGATCATGATAAAAAAATTATGAATAGTGTTTTCGTACCCAAACACTTCTGTTATCGGTGCCCCTTTCCGTCAAAGAGCGAATGTTCTCGAAAACATGGTATGCACATAAATTGGTCCCCTGTTCCTGCCCCGCGCACTTTACGAGAATAGAATTCAATCAAATAATAATCATGGTATTGAAACTAGAATTAAAGAGGTGCACGGACGTAATGACAAAAGTGGTACTTAATTACCGTGCCCCATTTCCATCTCAGCTCTGGTTTCCATTCATTCACGATCTCTTTGATGAACCTTTTACAAACCCTGCTTGGCAAAGAAAATAAATAAAGGAGTTATATATTAATTATTTGATATCAGGAAATGAACTAAAGGCCGACATAGTGCGATAATGATTGAAATTACTTGTTGAGCACCAAATACAGGCTCCTGTATTCTTCATGGTCTTTACGTAGTGAGTCTAGTACTTCAACAGATCCTTCGTCAACTCTAATGATTAGCAGGATCCAGTGGAATCTGCGCACACATTTGTATAAGCGGGCATGCATAACTCATCAACTACACTTAACATCGAGTAAGCAAAAATAGAATTTGTAGTACAAGACAGTAACACTCACTTGAAGTTGTAAGGCAAAAGTATTTCTGGTTTGGTATTTAGTTCCTTCAAAAACATTAGCAAGCTATCCACTATGTCTTGGGGGTGTTCTTGTAACACATTTTCATTAACGGTATTTGGGTCAATGAACCCAATGCCATAGACTCCTTTTCTTTTCAAATCAAAAATCTTCATTCTGCATAATACCACACAAAATAATATAGTGAGGATAATTACAGGCAATGAACGAGCTGAGCTAGAGACTTAAATTACAGAAAGAAATCACTTACAGACAATAGCAACTGACGAGAGATTTGTCGTGTGCTTGTTGATTGAATAACTGGAGAAATTCTGGAAATTCAACCCACAAATCTTTTTCATGGAAGTAATGCACTGACTTGACTGTCACCATGAGGCTCTCTCGCCTGGCCTTTACTGCTCTCAGGTACCATTGATGCAATTTGTACATCTGCGTTGATAGAAGCTTCTCCTCCCCAGGCCTGACCAGAGGCTGCCCGCGGACATATGTCCATGCTACTTCCCCCGTAGGGATTTCGTCCATGCCTAGGAGTTGTTCAACAGTGATACCCCACTCTCTAGCCTTCTCTCTATGAGCCTCGGTAATTACCACCCTATCAGTACTCACCTTGAGCGGGGGGATCGATTGCACTGCCTGTTCTCCGAGCTGGGGAACAGTTCTCCCGCATTTATTATTACTGCCTGAACCGCTCGACTGCTGTTTATGATATGCCTTGCTAATAGAGCGTTCATAGTCTGATCGTAGCCTTTTCTCTGGAGGCGGTTTAGCACTATCCAGAAAGTGTTGTACAACTTTGTCAGGTACTTTCTCCTTCGGCGGCGGGGGCGGTTTCGGTGCAAAATGGGCCTTCACTTCGGCATTCACGTAAGCTATGTTTTCCTCAATAGTCATATCGTAAGCAAGCTTCTTTTTGGCAGGAGGCGGATCTGGTTTCTTCTTTGGCGCTCTCTTCCACTTTGGAGTCGGCTCACGCGGCAGAGATCGATATCGCGGACTCGCGCTGGGCTCCGTCTCGGGGTTTGGTGGATTCGGCTGACGCGGCGGAGAGCGATGTGGTGGACTCGCGATGCGCTCCGTCTCGGGGTGGGTTGGAGTCGGCTCCGTCTCCGGACATGGCCCCTCTCACGGACTTGGATCAGGAGGAGTCGGTGGCCTGGGCACCGAGTTTGGAAACATGATGCAATCCTTTCTCCATACAATGTGACAACGTATGGCTTCTCCCAGTGTCTGCTCCCCTTCACCTCCAGGAAAGTCAAGATCCAGTGAGTCATATCCCGACATAACTGCATCCACCCCGACACGAGCATAACCAGTTGGAATCGGATTGCCGTGGATGGTTGCTCCAGGTTCATTCGGTAAAGCATAGCCGTCCGCCACATTCATGGATATGTTCTCATTTTCACGTGCAGCTCACAAGTTGTCGTCTCTTGGATATCATCCACGGGGTAGCAAGCCAGCAGAGCATCATCGGACGGGACCCCCGTGGAACCCACGCTGCTTCTCGGCATAGGTGGGATGGTATCCAATGTTGGATCTGGTTGCTCCTGCTGTCGGTGTCAAATCCGGCATATCTCGTGGTAGGGGTCCTAAGCTAGGCGTCTTGGAGCGATGGTAACAAATGGACGAAGGAGACGATGTTTACCCAGGTTCGGGCCCTCCTATGGAGGTAAAACCCTACGTCCTGCTTGATTGTATTCATATGGGGATAGTACATAGTACAAGTATCTACCACGAGATTATGAGATGTAATGTAATATATTGATCTATTGACTAGCCTGGCCTCGGTTTATATATGCACCGTAGGCCTAGGGTTGAGAGGAGTCCTTGTCTTCTGCGCCAAGTCTTGTGGAATCCTCCTTGTATTCGGCATCATGGGCTGTCCGGACTGGCCCATTAGTAAACCGCCATGGGGGTCCTCGGCCCGACCCATAGGTCGGGAGACGACGTGGTGAGTACCCCCTAGTCCAGGACACCGTCAGTAGCCCCCTGAACCGGTCTTCAAGTTGGGGACGCTCCTCGGTTCTTCCGAACAGTTCTTTATCTTCGGTCGTCGGCCTTGGAAACTGGTTCAACAAATCTTCCCGTCTTCGATCTTGAGGATCGCCGAGCTGAATCCAAAGAGTTCACACGTCGGGCATCCGAGGAGCCCCTTTAAGTTATCGGCCTTTATCAATGCCTTATTATTTTTTACGGCACACCTCGGGTTTAAAGTGTTTCCTGTGCGGCGGTGTCCTCTTGCGTCCGAGCTCCAACGCCGAACTGCATCCGAGGTGTCTTTTTATAGCCGAGCTCCAACGCCGAACTATGTCCGAGCTCCAAAGCCGGACTGTGTTCGAGATGTATTTTTAGCTGAGCTCCAACGCCGGACTATGTCCGAGCTCCAACGCCGGACTATGTCCGAGCTCCAACGCAGGACTGTATCTGAGGTGTCATAGACTACCTCGGTCATGAAAAGTTTGGAGGAGTTTCAACCGAACATAATGCCGGAAAAGCCCTCTAGGGAGACAACCACTCGCGTCCGAACTTGATGCCGGACTACGTCCGAGGTGTCTTTTTGTGGCCGAAGTCTAATGTTGTTCAGCATCCGAAGTGTCATAGATTACATCGGTCTTGGAAAGATTGGAGGAGTTCAACCGAACATAATGCCGGAAACGTCCTCTGTGGAGCCAGCCATTCAGATCCGAGCTTTTATGCCGGACTGCTTCTGAGGCGTCTCCGATCTTGAGCTTTACGCCGGACTGCTTCCGAGCTCCAACGCCGGACTGCATCCGAGCTCCAATGATGATCAGCGTCCGAGGTATCATAAAGTACCTTCGACCTTAAAAATTAAAGAATTTCATCCGAGCTTAATGTCGGAAATGCTCTCTATGGAGCCAGCCACTTGCGCCCGAGCTTTATGCCGGACTGCTTCCGAGGTGGTGCACCACCCCGACCGTGGGCTGATTATTTGTGAATATTTTCGATTGGTGCAATTTATTCTCTGCCGAGATATATAGCCAGTAGCCCTCAAGGTGTGTGTCGGTCTAAAAGCCGAGATGCACCTGAAGGATGACATAAAACCCCTTATCCCAGTAGCCCCTGAGACTCAGGTCGATTCGCAAAATCGGCTTGAGGATCAAATCCTAGCTCGGCAGCATACTTCGGAACACAAAAGCGGTGTGCACAGACCTCGAGACTTAGGTTGGGTGCGGCCGACCAACCCAAGGATCATAATCTCCTCGGAAACTGTATTGCACTGAAATTTTCTGCATTGAATTGTCAATGCAGTAGCCCCCGAGACTTGGGTTGGTCGATATGGCCGACCCTAGGATCGTATTTCCTCGGGAACTAGTTCAACCGTCATGTACGTTTTGACAACGCCAAGGTGGAGTTCGGCAGGAAAGATGCCGAACCATAGTTCGGAAAAGAGTTTCCGGGCAAGACCATCACGCTGAACACCTCAACCAAGAGGATGTCCCGCTTCCTGAAAGGAAAACATAAAACCGCTGATCCCAGTAGCCCCTGAGACTCAGGTCGATTCACAAAATCGGCCTGAGGATCAACTCCTAGCTCTGCAGCATACTTAGAAACGCGGTGTAATATATTAGAGGAAATAGTTATCGGCAAGCGGGCCCTTGAGAGAGGGTCTTGAGAAGTTGCCATAATATATTAGCTTGATGCCGGATAGGTCCAGATGGTACCTATTATTGTTCGAAGACACGTTTGCCCATAACTCAGTCAAGCCGAACACTAAGCATTTTGAATTTTCTGCATTGAATAGGCAATGCAGTAGCCCCCGAGCCACTGGTCGGGTGGCAACACCAGATCAGGGGATCGATGTGCCCCTTTAATATTTGTAAATGATAAGCGCGAATAGTGTTCGGCATCAGCCGAGGTCAAACCAGTAACACTTCAGCCAATCTTATGAAAGGACCATCATTTAACACGGGGTGACCTCTATCGATCTGTAGTTTGACACAGTCATCGGATCGATGACCAGTTTACGCCCATTGTGACAGTCAGTTTTCGGCTTTCTCCACTGAGGCGCTTTAACCATTCGAGCTGGAAGCACAATCGCAGTGGTTCTCCCTTTGCACACCTAGCCGAACAAAGCGCAACATAGGAGGCAAGCACAGGAGCAGGGCAACCCAACTATTGACCAAAGACACAATTCGAAACGGATGCGTATAAAGCAATATCCGAGAATGTTTTGCCGAGGACTATTCGGAGTACCTTGGCTTTTGGTGGGTTCAGCTCTAGTCGGAGCCCCCCGTTGATATTGCCGATGCTTTAAAAGTGTACTGCGAGAGTTATGCTCGGAAAAAATAAAAAACTTATGCAAAAAAGGTTTATGTTTAGATAAAATAAAATTGTCCCAATACGAAAGCGGTATAAAATTTAATATATGCTTCGGTCGTGCTTTAACATGATGCATACGATCTCTAGACTTCAAGTGGGTCAGCCTTCGGCTTCAACCTCCCTATCCCGAAGGTGGAGTGTTTCTCAGGCCAGTTTAGCGAACTAAACGCGAGCGGCTTTAGAGAGAAACCAGGCTACCCGGCTATTGATCATACACTTGAGTCGAGAAAGGAGTGATAGAAAAAGACTTTGCAACGACTGAGAAGAAAAACATCTATTATAAAACGGCTCATATTAATTTAAAAGCCCCCAAGTGACTTGGGTAAAAGAATTTTATGTATAATGATTGTATGTACCGAAGTACTTATATAATATCTATGTTCGCCCGAACTTTGAACGCGTCTTAACCGACCGTCGGCTTCTCCCTCTTTGGCCGAGGGGCGAAAAGTGTTATCTACTCCGCCTACCGAGAATATCGGCGGTGTTTCGGATAACCAGGCAATCAGGCCATGAGGCTGTAACTGACAAAGCGCGCCCAGGGAACTTATGCTATATTACTAATGTAATGTAAAAAGCATCTTCAAAGAAAATAGTGACCCCAACGGTACCTTTCTTTGGTCGCTCATGATTACTATGAGACTTGTGCAATAGATTTGTGTACGCGTGAGTTCCGTCGTGTGCCGACCATAGTCGAAAACAGTAAGAGCGCTAGCTTTCGGCTTCACCCGTCTGAGGTACGAGTTCGGATGACCCGATCGTAACAATCGCAGAGGTGCTCCCTTTACTCCCTAGCTGAACAATCGGGAACGTAGGGGTAAGTACAGGAGCCAGGCAACCCAGCTTTGCTAAACAGTTAAGTCAACATGATGCATATTTTGGCATAATACACGAGCAAGGAAAGAAGCCGTACAATAATAATCGCATGCAAAGAGAAAATGTTTCATAAAGGAAGCCCCCAAGTAAACGGGGTATTTGAATTTGTTTGTAACAAACAAAGTTTTGACAAAGAAAGTTTTTCACAAACAACTTTTTGTTAAAAAAGTATAATGCTTGGTCGAACCGAACAAAAAGTAAAATTCTAAAGGGAGCTGAGCACGAAAATGACTTAGCTGGTTAATGTGCTCGGTGCGGTCCGGGGTTGTGGCGGGACAAAGACGTAGTCCTCGGCCTGGCCGAGGTCCCAGCCCCCAAGTCCGAGGTAACTGAGCGAAGAGCTCGGGTCGAGAAGTGGCAACGCAGCACGGTTGCCGCGGCGAGGCAAAGCCCCTGGTCCAGCCGAGGAGACAGAGTAGTTCGGCAGCATGACGACGAAGCCCCCAGTTATCATGGGAAAAGGAAGTGTTGTTAACAAACAAACTTTTTCATTTAACATAAATATAATGCTCGGTAGAACCGAACAAAAATTTAGAAATTTGAGCATTAAAGCGACTTAGCTGGTTAATGTGCTCGGCGTTGACGATGCAGGCCGAGCTTATAGCGGGTCAAGGTCCCAGCCCCCCAGCCGGTCCCGAGGTGACCGAACGATGAGTTCGGCATTCCGAAGTAGTGTCATGGCTCGGCCGATGTGGCGAGGCGAAGCCCCCGGTCCAGCCGAGGTGGCGGAGTAGATCGGCAAAGTGACGCCGAACTGTCCGCGCGACGCAGCCGAAGCCGATTACTTGCACACATAAAATAGTGCATGCAAGAGATAATAATAACAAATAAAGGTAATAATATATAAAAAAAATTCTTCTACTTAGTTAATTTAAGTGAAGCAAATAAGTGAAGGAATATGGCCTGGGCGCCGAGGTGCCTGAACGAAGAGTTCGGCTTGTCGAAGTGGCGACGCTGCACGGTTGATGTGGCGAGATGAAGTCCTCGGTCCAGTTAACATGGCGAAGCTGTGATCGGCGGACGCCGAGGTCTCATGCAGGTCGGCTGGTGACGCCGAAGTCTCATGCCAGCCGAGGTGTTGAAGCAGGTCGGCTGGTGACGCCGAAGTATTAGGCCAGCCGAGGTGTTGAAGCAGGTCGGCTGGTGACGCCGAAGTTTTAGGCCAGCCGAGGTGTTGAAGCAGGTCGGCTGGTGACGCCGAAGTATTAGGCCAGCCGAGGTGTTGAAGCAGGTCGGCTGGTGACGTCGAATTCTCCGGAGCGGGTTGATGAGGAGATGACGAAGCCCCCGGTCCAGCCGAGGTGACGGGGCAGATCGGTAAGGTGACGCTAGAGCCCCATACCAGCCGACGTGTCAAAGCAGATCGGCGTGGTGGACGTCAGCTTGAAAAAGTAACGGCGCGGCGATGCCGACGCTGGTCGGAATTTGTGACGAGGTCAATGCTGGCTTGATGAAGCAACGGAGCGCCCGATCCGTACAACCCGCGGATGACGAGTTTCGCGTGATGATTATTCGGCCCTCGCGATGCCGAACTCTTTGTTCGGCTAGCTGAACTATTGGTCGGCTCACTGAGGTGATGATCCGATGAGGTTGACCTCAGCTCGGCGAAGTGACGAGCTGTCTAACGCAGGTCGGTAGCCGTGGAGTAATGTTGTCGGTCTGGTTTGACACCATCGCGACGGCGAAGATTACCTTGAAAAAGGCTTTAAGATCCGTGGGCGCGTGTTCGAGAACAACACATAGTACCCTAGGAGAAAAAGTCCTTAAAAAAGATGTCCAATATCCCGTTCATGAAAAAATATGAATTCGGGTCGGATTCGTTCTCGCGCAGAAAACAGATCCGAAAATTGGTGCACTCATCGGACGTTTCCCGGAGTTTGAACGGTCGGATCGAGCTGAAATTTTGAGGGATGATCGGTATGAGAATTCCGCAGCCGATGAACGGTGGGATCCTCCAAACAATGTCCGAGCTGGAAGCTGGACACCTCGCCTTAAACTCGTCCCGATTCACGTCCAGATTTGACAGGGCTCCGGTATTTCGTAGATCGCCGAAGATTCCTCCATCGGAATACGACGAAATTTTACGAGGTCATTATAGACTCAATTCCGCACAATTCCACCGAAGAAATCGTCAAAGCGACGTTCGAGAAGGCGGTGACGGCAGGTACAAGTTCGCTGTCCGGAAAAAACAGCACGGTCGCTCGAGGGCAATGTTGACGTTGAGCCCCCGGGCTCCATGGATGATTCCTCCATGATCTTGATAGAGATCGGAGTGGATGATGACGATGAAAGTATCCGTCCGATCTTGACGATCCGGCACGGAGCAGAGTCCTCGGTCGAGCCGAGGTGACCAGTCGAGCCGGCGACGAAGATGCCGATATCGACAACAAAGCTCGGTTCCAACGCGTAGATCGCGCCGGAGACGATCCGAATTCCCATCGCACCGCGGCGACTACCAGCAGGCACTCAATGAAAGCACCAATGTCGGTGTCAAATCCGGCATATCTCTTAGTAGGGGTCCTAAGCTAGGCGTCTTGGAGCGATGGTAACAAAGGGACGAAGGAGACGATGTTTACCCAGGTTCGAGCCCTCCTATGGAGGTAAAACCCTACGTCCTGCTTGATTGTATTCATATGGAGATAGTACATAGTACAAGTATCTACCACGAGATTATGAGATGTAATGTAATATATTGATCTATTGACTAGCCTGGCCTCGGTTTATATATGCACCGTAGGCCTAGGGTTGAGAGGAGTCCTTGTCTTGTGCGCCAAGTCTTGTGGAATCCTCCTTGTATTCGGCATCATGGGCTGTCCGGACTGGCCCATTAGTAAACCGCCATGGGGGTCCTCGGCCCGACCCATAGGTCGGGAGACGACGTGGTGAGTACCCCCTAGTCCAGGACACCGTCACCTGCCGCTGAGACGCCCTTTGCTGGCTAAGTGTGTCGATCTGCTCCTGCTGCCGCTTGAAAGCGCATTCCAACTCCGCGTTCTTTGCTTCTACCCTTTGAAGCCCGTCTGCTTCCTGCTTCTTCTTTCTCGAACGGCTTTTGTAAGTGTCGTTCCAGTCCGCAAACCCCATATACCACGGAACAACGCCTTTGTCTCGTGTTCGTCCCGGGTGTTCAACATTCCCGAGGGCGCGTGTAAGCTCGTCGTTCTCTCTCTCAGTCTGGAACGCTCCCGTTCGAGCCGCTTCTATTGCATCAAGTAAATCTTTCGAGGCTTTTTCAAGACTTGCCTGCACCATAATCTCCCCTGTCTTTGGGTCCAGCTTTCCCCCATGCGCATAAAACCAAGTCCTGCACCTGTCGGGCCAACCCAAAGTTTTTGGAGTGACCCCTGCAGCAATCATCTCGGCCTCAGATGCATCCCACTTAGGCAGGCCAGTCTTGTAGCCACCTGGACCCAGAACATGGTGAAACACTTTTTTCGCAGCATTGAGCTTGTTTTTTCTCGACCGTTCCTGAGCTTCTTCCGATTCCTTGAACTCCAAAAATTTGTCCCAGTGCTCTTTTACCTTCTCCATTGGTCCAGTGAATTCTGGAGGCTGCTTTTTTGCGTCGTTGTACGCGGCCCATACTCTTTTCTTCCAGTTGGAGAATTGTGCGGCCATCTTCTTAAGAGCACTCTTCTTGATTTTCTCCCGTTCTGCATCTGTGAGATAGTCTGGCAGGGTGAAATGTGACATGAGCGTATCCCAAAGCAGATCTTTTGCTCTTTCATCGACATAACTAACTCCTCGATCTTCCTTTGGCTTATTCCATTCTGGAACGGAGATCGAGATTTGGTTCCTGACAATAACTCCGCACTGACGAATAAATTTGTCCGCATTCTGTTTAGGAGCAAGCGGTTCGCCATTTGGTTTGAACTCATCGATGTTGTACTTTATGCCAGCCGACAACTTTCTGGCCGTGCCTCGTACTGTCCTGCTTGATTTTGTAGAAGATTTGCTCGATACGGAGGGCTAAAAGAAGAAAGATCGATTCGTTATGATATATATATATATATATATACAAATCAATTAATACACGTAATGATCACCAGAGGCCTTATATATACCTCGCCGCTCTTTGTTAATAGAAGATCAATTCCTTCGTCTGTTGGTTCTTCCAGAAATATTCCCTCACCGGAATTGTTAAGATATTGTGAGCCGTCTTCTTGATCAGATTCTTCACCCTCTGGGTTTCGGATGATGTCGAACATGATCTTGTTTTGATCATCGTCTCTACCGCTAGCGTCCATAGCTTAACTAATCCAGAAGAAAGATACAACAATTTAGTATTCAAATTAGAATGCATCTCGAATATTATCGAATATAATCTCGAATACATCTCGAATATTATCACTAATACATCTCGAATAATCTAGTTAATGCATCATCGAATATTATCGAATATAATCACAAATACATCTCGAGTATTATCACTAATACATCTGAAATATTATCATATAACATCACTAGCTAATACAGATCGAATATTATCGAATAATCTAGTTCAGGCGCGGGTGGTGGACACCCAAAGAGAAGGATCATAGCTCGGGTGAGATCCCCGAAGAACCTGCCATGTATTGGAGAACCTGACGTCCAACGCCACCATGTAGCGATGGACGTGCTCGTCCTCCTCCCTGACACGGCGACGTACCACCTCCTCGGGGGCCGGCTGCCTCCGCACCGATAGTGGCCCACGCGACCGCCACAAAAGAAGCTCCGGGTCGACGATGGGAGCCCTCCTCACCAAGCTGCGCGCCCCTGAAGGTAGCACCTCCCAGTGCCAGCCCGGCGGAGCCCAGTCCCGGACATGGCCCCTCTCAAGCAGGTAGTCGCCGCCGAGTCGACGACGAGGATGCGGGCCGGGCATCGTCGACGCCAAAAATGTTTCTATGCAAATTTAACATTTTTTAAATGCTTGATTATGATTTTTGCAATTCTTGTTCACTTGATTTTGCAAATAGATGACAAACTTTTGCAAATATTTTAAAGATACAACCTTAAAATATTTTTAATACATGGTCAACTTTTTTCTATGCTATACATATGGTCAACTTTTTTCCTATGCAAATTTTTTCCTATGCAATTTTTTTCTATACTATACATGATACAACATTAAAAGTATGAAAAACTAAAAAACAGAAAAAAAAACTAGCTAGTGAAAAAATAAACAATCTAGTGTGTGTGTGTGTGTTGTGTGTGTGTGTGTGTGTGTGTGTGTGTTGTGCACCGGCGAGGTCGTGGGAGGAGAGGGGCTCACAGCGTGGTCGACGGCGACGGCGACGATGTGGCGACGGCGACGGCGACGGCGACGGCGACGGCGACGGTGAGGTGAGGAGAGGCGAGGGGACGGCGATCTCTGGCGCAGCAGAGTTTCGGCGTCGTCAAGAGAGTGAGTGATTTGGGGGAAAATTTCCAAGTGTGTGTATATATACGAAACCCTTTAGTCCCGGTTGGTGGCTCAAAGAGGGACTAAAGGAACCCCTTTAGTCCCAGTCCGAGCCACCAACCGGGACTAAAGGTGAATTTCACCAGGCCAAGCGGCGGGAAGCCCAGGCCTTTAGTCCCGGTTGGTGGCTCGGACCGGGACTAAAGGGGGGCCTTTAGTCCCGGTTTGAGCCACCAACCGGGACTAAAGGTCTCGTGCTGGCACGGCGAGGGGCTCTGGGAGTTTAGTCCCACCTCGCCAAGCGAGAGCCGCTCCGACCTGTTTATAAGCCCGGCTGCGTTCACCCTCTCGAGCTCCTGTCTAAAGCAGGCCTGTGTGGGCCTAACGAACCTGTCACTGCCCTGTGAGGCCTATTTGCCCCGCGGGCCTGCATCCTGGCCCAACTAGTAGTTAGGTTTCTAGTCGTATCCAGGCCGTGGTGGGCCCAGTAGGCGGGCATTTTTTTAATTTATTTATTTTCCAGCTTTTTTTTTGCTTTATTTTTTACTTTTTTTTCTACTCACAGGCAAGATTTAGAGTTTTTGAGTGAATCTTTTTTGCTTTAGGTCACAAAAATTATAAACTTTCTGTTAGTGCGAGTAGTTTTCAAATTTGAATACTTTAAATTTGAATTCTTTGAAATTTGTGTGAATCAATAGTTTGTGAATAACTTTACTTTAAAAATAGATTTTTGAGTGATTCTTTTTCCTACTGTTTAGTATTAGTGTGTTTTATCAGTATGTTCAATTTGGTAATTTTTAGGTTATTTTTAATGGGTGTTTTCATCAAAAACAGATTCTGTTTTAATCGAAAACTCATCTGTTACAAAGGCATTTCATTTTTTTTTTTAAATTTCATCTCCAGACTTTTTGTGCATTCAATATGCACCATTCAAAGACACATCCTCAAATTTCAACCATTTCTAACTTCATTTGCTACTTTTCATGCATTTAATGATTTTTTTGAGCTAAATGACCCTGAAATTGAAAAGCACTACAAATGAACTCTGAAAGGGTTGAAACTTGGCATGGTATCATCATTACACCCACATAGCATGTGCTAAAAAGTTGAGAGAGTTATGGTAAAAACTGGATGCACTTCGTGTACAAACATGACCATCTCCTTCGAAGTATGAGGGTTTCGGACGAAAACTCATCTGTTACAAAGGCATTTCATTTTTTTAAACTTATTTCAACTCCAGATTTTTTGTGCATTTAATATGCACCATTCAAAGTCACATCCTCAAATTTCAACCATTTCTAACTTCATTTGCTACTTTTCATGCATTTAATGATTTTTTGGAGCTAAATCACCCTGAAATTGAAAAGCACTAGAAATGAACTCTGAAAAGGTTGAAACTTGGCATGGTATAATCATTACACCCACATAGCATGTGCTAAAAAGTTGAGAGGGTTATGGCAAAAACTGGACGCACTTCGTGTAGAAACAGGACCATCTCCTTCGAAGTATGAGGGTTTCGGACGAAAACTCATCTGTTACAAAGGCATTTCATTTTTCAAAACTTATTTCAACTCCAGACTTTTTGTGCATTCAATATGCACCATTCAAAGCCACATCCTCAAATTTCAACCATTTCTAACTTCATTTGCTACTTTTCATGTATTTAATGATTTTTTTGAGCTAGATGACCCTGAAATTGAAAAGCACTACAATTGAACTCTGAAAAGGTTGAAACTTGGCATGGTATCATCATTACACACACATAGCATGTGCTAAAAAGTTGAGAGGGTTACGGTAAAAATTGGATGCACTTCGTGTACAAACTGGCCTATATATCTCGGCTACTCACTAGAGAAGAAAGTGATGATGGTGAAGCTGGTCACATCCCAGAGTGGGATCTTGGGGTATAAAACTTTTTCTTCGCGTGTGTCCCTTTGCGCCGTAACCATGGACAATCTTTATCATTTAACAGGATGCTTGGGTCAGTCTTCACTGTGAAGGGAGGAATTTCATGAAACTTTTCATAATCTTCTGACATGTCTGTCTTGTCCTCCACTCCCACGATGTTTCTTTTCCCTGAAAGAACTATGTGGCGCTTTGGCTCACCGTATGATGTGTTCACTTCCTTATCTTTCCTTTTTCTCGGTTTGGTAGACATGTCCTGCACATAGAAAACCTGTGCCACATCATTGGCTAGGACGAATGGTTCGTCTGTGTACCCAAGATTGTTGAGATCCACTGTTGTCATTCCGTACCGCGGGTCAAGCTTTACCCCGCCTCCTGTCAGATTGATCCATTTGCACCGAAACAAAGGGACCTTCAAATCACGTCCATAGTCAAGTTCCCATATCTCCTCGATGTAACCATAATATGTGTCATTTGGCCTATTGGTGTTTGCTGCATCAAAGCGGGCACCACTGTTTTGGTTGGTGCTCTTTTTTATCTTGGGCGATCATGTAAAATGTATTCCCATTTATCTCGTACCCTTTGAAAGTCGATATAGTCGAAGATGGTAACTTGGCCAGCAAGTACAACTCATCTCCAACACCGTCGTCATGCATTAGACGTGTTTGCAACCAACCGCCGAATGACTCCATGTGTGTACGTTTGATCCAGGGCTCAAACTGCTCCGGGTTGTTGGAGCGTACACTATCCAGGTGTTCCTCGATATACGAAGCCACCAAGCTAGAATTTTGTAGAACTGTGTAGTGTGCTTGCGCCCAAGAATGCCTTTCATGGCACATTACTGAATTCTTTCCTAGCGTCCCTTTTCCACCCAGTCTGCCCTCGTTCCGCGATTCGGGAACACCAATCGGCTTAATGTCAGGAATAAAGTCAACACAAAACTCAATGACCTCCTCTGTTTCATGGCCCTTGAAGATGCTTCCTTCTGGCCTAGCACGGTTATGAACATATTTCTTTAAGACTCCCATGAACCTCTCAAAGGGGAACATATTGTGTAGAAATACAGGACCCAGAATGGCAATCTCATCGACTAGGTGAACTAGGACGTGCGTCATGATATTGAAGAAGGATGGTGGGAACACCAACTCGAAACTGACAAGACATTGCACCAAATCATTCTGTGACCTTGGTTGGATTTCTGGATCTATTACCTTCTGAGAGATTGCATTGAGGAATGCACATAGCTTCACAATGGCTACTCGAACTTTTTCCGGTAGAAGGCCCCTCAATGCAACCGGAAGTAGTTGCGTCATAATCACGTGGCAGTCATGAGACTTTAGGTTCTGGAACTTTTTCTCTGCCATATTTATTATTTCCTTTATATTCAACGAGAAGCCAGACGGGACCTTCATACTGAGCAGGCATTCAAAGAAGATTTCCTTCTCTTCTTTGGTAAGAGCGTAGCTGGCAGGACCTTGATACTACTTTGGATGCATGCCGTCTTTTTCGTGCATACGTTGCTGGTCCTCCCGTGCCTCTGGTGTATCTTTTGTCTTCCCATACACACCCAAGAAGCCTAGTAGGTTCACGCAAAGATTCTTCGTCACGTGCATCACGTCGATTGAAGAGCGGACCTCTAGGTCTTTCCAATAGGGTAGGTCCCAAAATATAGATTTCTTCTTCCACATGGGTGTGTGTCCGTCAGCGTCATTCGGAACAGATTGTCCGCCAGGACCCACTATTGGGAAAATCCTAGCAGTAGCGTGGGTCTAAGGTATATCAGTAGCGCGGGGTCCCGCGCTACTGATACGGCGCTACAGCTAACTTGTATCAGTAGCGCGCTTTGAACCGCGCTACTGATATACATCGGTAGCAGTAGCGGGCTTACCATAAACGTGCTGCTGATAATAGCTGTAGCGCTTTACCATAAGCAGCGCTACTGCTAAGTGCACGCTGCTGCTAACTTCATTCCCCTCGCTACTGCTAGTTTTAATAGTTTCTGAATTTTTTTTGCATATTTCTTTTGTATTTGTACAGGCTTTATACAATAATCTAGCATATCATGCACATACAAATGTAGTCATAGCATACACATACAAATAGTCTCATCAAATCATGTCATCATCATAATCATCACCCAACACAAAGTGGTCTCTCATCATCATCTCAAAATAGCGATACAAGTCTCGAATACTTGCAACTACATCGTCATCCATCTAAACAATGATATACACGAGAAGAGCTATCACTATGAGTGAGAGCGGAACTATGTAGTACATGAGGCGGCGGTTATGATTCCTCTCTCGTGCTAGCGTGAACCTCAAATAACTAGCTTCTGCTTCTTGTCTGCTTTTAAAGCCTTTATAGCTGGCGCCCGAGAACCGCTCAACTTGCGCGTGACACTCGTGCCACTTGTCGTACAGTCCCGGAACCTTCCCTATGTACATGACATAGCACTGCTTCTTCGCCATCAAGGATCTAGGTACCTGTTAGAGATGCATCTTCATAAAGAGAATGTACAATCATATGCAACAAAATATACTTGAGCAACACGAAAAGAAAGGGTATGCAAATAGATGCAACATATAGTAAACATAAATAATCAACGCAGTTTCATCGTACGCAAACTAATTAACTAGAGGTACGCATGTCATCGTACCCAAACTAACAAAGTAGCGTTACATAAGTTTGGCAGGGACCATGGACATCACAAAGTTTCATCGCTACAGAAAGTATGCAAGTTCAACCGCCACATGTCATCATCATCGGCATCGTAAATCACTAGAAGTTCCATCCATCCATATCCGGGAGGATGCACCCTAGCTTTGTGAACGGCGTGAGGTCCTGACGTTGCATGCCTATGCGAGTTTGGACGTCAGCTCGCGATATAGGGCCGTGGTGGAACATCCCCTTCTCTTCGACAACTTCTTTCATGATGATCGTCGCAATGTCCCTCTGGATGCGAAAGAAGTCATCTCTAAGTTTATAATCCGCTTCTCCTTGGGATTCTACCCACTTGCGGATATGATCATCGCTTATGGTTGTCATGCGAAGCTGTTGATGATCCCTTCTGAACTCCATCATGAGATGGAGGAGGTAGAATCCATCATTCCTGCTAGGTTTTGGGACATGGATGCTGCAGAAGTTAGTTTTATGCGAGAAACCCGGCCTGCGGTTCCTATTTTTCCTGATCTGGATGTAGCCACCCTTCAAGCTGAAGCCGTGGAGAGCCTCATCTAGAATATTCATTACGTGGGTGTAGTCCTTCTTCTCGTAGTTTCTGGTAGGGTCGAAATACACGGCGTGGGAGACTCGCCGGTAAAGAACGATAAGGATGGCGCGTCCGTTGCTGCGGGAAAAAAACACCTCAAATTATTGTCAGGACCGGTTTTCCAGGATATTAAATTTCCCAGTAAATGGCCCTTGTGCTCACCAGCCCCAGGATTACTGTTAGCTGATGAGACACAATCTTGATACAGAAATTCCAAGGAAAATACAAAATATGTAGTACAAGACCATTCTGGTCTATGAGTACAACAAAAGGTTTCTAGTGGTTGACGGCGGAAGCGGTTCGGGGTCATCAGCGTCTATGGGACTCCATTTCCCACAGGAACAGCTGACCTGGATAATTCCTATCTTCGCGTATCTGCTATCTTCGATGCCTAGGTTCCGGGCTGTCGTCGACGTCCTCCTCTCCAAGTAAGAAATCTGGCCAAGACAATAGCCAGGGACAAGCCAGTGAGTACTTTGAATGTACTCGCAAACATCATGAAAACCGGTATAATATAACAGACGATATTCACGCACTGAAGTAATCCATGATCACTCAGTCAGTCAACAAATAAAATTCATGACGCAAGGCTTATAAGGAAAAATAAATAATATGCGTGCCACAGTCGGGCGTCTGAGCGACACCACATAAAGGGCTTATAAAGAAAATAAACAACAAGCATGCCACAGTCGGGCGTCTGAGCGACACCACATAAAGGGCTTATAAAGAAAATAAATAACAAGCATGCCACAGTCGGGCGTCTGAGCGACACCACATAAATGGCTTATAAAGAAAATAAAGAACAAGCATGCCACAGTCGGGCGTCTGAGCGACACCACATAAAGGGCTTATAAAGAAAATAAACAACAAGCATGCCACAGTCGGGCGTCTGAGCGACACCACATAAAGGGCTTATAAAGAAAATAAATAACAAGCATGCCACAGTCGGGCGTCTGAGCGACACCACATAAAGGGCTTATAAAGAAAAGAAAAATGAATATCCAGGAGGTAGAACTGACCCAGGGATACTCAATATTTCAAATAATATAAATGGTTAGTCCATAATAATAATAATCATAATCATTATTTGTCACACGTCATGATCAATGTTCCGGTTTAGAAGTTTTTCCTCCGAAGACCGACACTAAGACCGACACTTGACCCATCCCAGACTGTAGTCCTTAACCGCGGACACGGCTATTCGAATAGATATAAACTCTGCAGAGGGTGTACTCTTTACCCACAAGTAACGGATTCCTTTAGTCCACCGGGACTAATTCCGATTACAGTCTTTGATTTGAAAACACACCTGACCCGCACACACCAGCTTCACTTACCGGAGTCTGGAATCACCCACGACACCCGTTAAGTAAAACTCTAAGTGGGGAGGCTACAACCTCGACTAGCATGGGATCACAAAATTTATAACGCGCGCAAACTAGGGGAGCTACCCCTTCGGCTCCAACCGAACACCCATGCCCCCGGACCAGGTGGCATGCCTACCGGATGCAGCCGGTATCTTCCACCATGGCCTCTCTGTACGGTGTGTGCTAAGAAAGGGGTTGACAACTTACTAGACCGTACCCTACCTGCGGCAGGGACGAGTGGTAGTACGAAACAAGTATGGGGGTTACTGGCACAAGACTCGATCTACGGTCGACTCAGGAGGTTTAAGTGTTTCCTGCATGATTAGCATAACAAATATATTCCACACCAACAGACAGGATCACCACCCATCATACTCCTTCATGCCTCACTAACCATTCTCGCTTCAACGAGATGTCAACGCTAAGCTCGTGTCTACCCGAGACAGAGACTTCTCCGGATCCCTTCCGGTAGGCATGAGAGGTATGAGAGGATGAATACTGTCACAAATATTTAAATTCCAACAGCAAGGAATTTCCGCCAAGCACTCACGAGCATGATCACAACATCACATAAAAAATGCATGCTTCAAATCATCTCGGTGTTGTAGTTACGTCAAAAAACACACAACAAATATTAGACCAGATTTCAGAAGGCTTGCCTTCCATGTGTAGGTAAGTGATGAGCACTCCAAAACTTTTGAAAGTTATCTTCTCTCTCCATTCCTATTTTGAAAATGTTCGAATTAACACACAACTCAAAACAGTACAAAAAGTTGTTTTGGAAAATTTTCAAATAAATCCTAAAATAAACTAGATGGAATTTGAGAGGGATAGGAAAAAGAATCAAATCATTTGGAGCTTTATTTTAAAAGTTATAGCCAGTCAAAGAAGGGATCAAACTCTGTTTTTAAATAAATCAGAAAAACAAAACGTTTTCCGCAAGAATACGCCTTCTGAAAATAAATGCATACTTACAGAAGTGCGTTTTTCTCAGGGGGAAACGCATCCGAGGGGCTGCGCCACTGGAGGCTTGGGCTGACTCACCGACAGGTGGGGGCCACCTGTCGGGTTCATCTCCCCCACCCCGCGCGTGCCTGGCCAGAGACGGAGCTCAACTCCGGCGATGATTCCCGGCGCTAGGGATCACCGTTTCCAGCGTTCGGCATACAGGCGTGCTCAGGGAAAATAACCGCAGCTCATGGCCGCGATGGGACTCGAAGGGGAGCTCGGGGTCGACCAGAGCATCATCAATGGCGGAGGGGAGCCTCGGCCATGAAGGGGCTTCTGCCCACGGGCCTCCTCAGGTGGAAATGGGAATGGGAACGGGCTTGAGGGGTCGAGGTGGAGCTAATGGAGGGGACAAAACAGAGAGGGAGGTCTTGGCTTGGTCGGAATCGACCGGAGGGCTGCGGCGGCCGAACCTGACCGGAGGCTGGGAAGACGGCCTTCCTCCGTCGATTTCTGGCTACGGGGCTCTTAGAGGGATGGCATGAGGTCGCCTGAGGTTCGGGTTGCGCTCGGGGCCTCCTTTTATAGGCGAGCAATGGCGGTTCGGAGGCGGCCACGGATAAGAACGCCGGCCGACCGTTTCTGCGGTTGCAGGGCGACGAGGCGCTAGACGGCGAGGTTGGTCAGCGCGAGCGGATAGGCTCGAGCTGTTCCAAGGGCAGCTGGCAGCCGAGGGGAGGCTGGACGGCGCCGGCCATGGCAGAGACGGGCGGGACATCAGTGGCGGCTAGCGGTGGAGGCGGTGAGCTACAGCGGGTGCAGGGACTCTGGACGAGCTGGGCGGACGCACCTCTGCGCGCAGGGACGGATCAGGACGAGCGGGGAAGGCGGCATCTGGTCGCGGCGGCTCGGTCGCGCGCGCGTGCAAAACGTGCGCTCTGGGCGCGCCCAGAGCACGCACGTTACATGCTCGATAGAATGCCAGGGTGGACTAGAGGGCTAGGGTGTCACTGCAAATTAACAGAACTAGGTTAGAGGTAGCTAGGAGATTAGTGGACATGCTGGTTTGTCCAGAGGGGCAAGTTTACAATGCCAATACAAAACTATGCCAAAACTGTTCATGCACTATGGGTGTTCGACATAATGCCAGAGCCACCTGTAGAGCTATGCTGGGGATGAAAATTGTCAGAATGGGGTCTCTTTAGATCCACAAGAAGCTGCATGGTTAGTTGGGCAAAACCAGAAACTTGTTAGTGCAAGATTTTGAGAAAGCCAAATCTGGACAGAAAATGTAGTCCATTATTGCATGTGCTTAAAATCCTCCAATGGGTCTGATCTCCTGGACTTAAGAGTTTGGTATGGGGGACTACAAGTATGAAAAATCTCATTGGCAACAGGGCAAGATAAAATGGGGTTGCAGTAGAAAATACCAAACTGGACCAGAACACAAAAGAGGATGGTTTGCTCAAATTTTCCAAAGAACACAAATGGGTTTTTGCATAAAAATTAATTGTATACTTCTACTAACATCTCCAAATTTTTATGGAATTTTTAAAGAAATATATAAATAGGTTGTAGTGCAAACTACAAACTGAACCAGATTTGAAAACTTGAGGTAGGGCTCAAAATCTCCAAATGACTAAGAGAGGTTTTTGCATAAATGTGAGGTAGGAACATCTCATGTCATCTACAAATTTTTGTAGAATTTTTAAATGAAGTTATCCACTGGTTGTAGTGCAAATGAGGCTCCAAAAATTATGAGAGACCAATATAAAAGAATTGAAGTTTAGAAGAATAATTATAGAAATACTTCCACTGATCCTAAGGCAAAAAGAAAAGCTCTTGAGAAGGTATCCAACAATATTTTTGAAAGGTTTTCTATTTGGAGGGGAAAACTCCACCATTCAGAAGAAAGGAATGATTCTAAAATCAAAAGATGATCCTGAAAATAAAATTTCAATTTCCTGGCAAAATTTTAATTAATAAAACATTGTCAAATTTTTGTGGTGTTACAACACTACCCCCTTTAAGAAAAATCTCGTCCTCGAGATTTGCTAAGGACGTTTTCAAAAATATTACTCCTACTATCAAGCAATAAGAATCAGAAAATCAAAAATCCTGCTCACGCGATATGATGCGGTTATAGTGAGACGGCAAATAATTGGTGAACTATAGTGTGGGGTACTGGCGTTGCGTGGAAAAATCTATGGCTGGGGAAACCGAGAGATTTCTACTATAGGCTACGGTAAATTTAGAATAAAATTCTAAATCCCCAAGTTACGCTGGTCATACCCGAGTGCACAGTGTTAACTCTGGCTGACAGGTGGACCCGGGGCCCACTGTCAGTCTCTTCTTCCACCTCTGGCTCTCCTTTCTTCCTCTCTCTCGTGTGCTATCCCGCGCTTTCTCCACCGGCGACGTCTAGCGCGTAGGGCATCTAGGCCGTACTGCGGTAGTGCACTGCGTGCTAGCTGCCGGCGTAGCGTGCACTCACCTCGCGGGCCAGTGCGCGGTCGGCACTGCTCACGGATTCGCCTCTGAACACCGGCGATCGAGCGACGAGCGGCGCTGGTGGACTTCGTTCACCGTACACCGATCTCGAGCTATAAAATGACCGCGGTGCTTCTCTCTTCCTCCTCACACCTGGCCTCGTTTCTACTTCTTCTTCCTTCTCCTCCATTTCTATTTGCAGGAGCTCGAGACGAGGCTCTAATGGCGGAGGTGATGCCGGACTGGTACACGATCCTGATGTGCGGAGGGTTGGCGGCAGTGCTGGGGTTCTCCGTGCTCTTGTGCGCGATGATCCTCGATGATCGTCGTGATGCTGCTGCTCGAGTGTTGGCTCTTCGCGGCGGCGGTGATCATGAGGATTAAGTGTCGGTGTCAGGTGCTAACTGCTACTGCTATCAGTGTGCTGGAGGCAAACTGTTCTAGAATAATAACCCACAAATTTCTCTTTCAGAATTTGTGGTGTGTTAGTGCGGTGATCAGTTAGATGCAAAATGTGTACGTGGCGTTGCAATTAGTGCATGTGGTCGAGTGGTTGTGGTTGTGAGCCTGTTGTCGTGGTGTTGCACGAATTTAAATATATGCCACGGAGAAATGTTTGTTGCAATGGCTCAAAGAAAATCCCACCCCGAGATTTACTGAGAGCGAAGATAGTTGATCAAAAATCACAGCAGTAAAATTACTCACATTAATTGAAACCAAACAGTTTATTCATAGCACAAACTTAGGATACAACACATAAGCTGCAACACATAAATAAATGCTAGGATAACAAACACAGAAATGGCGTTTACAATGCAAACGAAAGATGGGCTGGGTTACCGATTGCGGTGTGGGGGCAAACTGGGTTGACGGTTCTGCTCTATGGGGGTCGGGGTCAATGCCACAGATACACATATCTCACAAAAGTGACGCGTTACTGTGGGTGTCGTCTGGGGTGGTTTTTGGTAGCTACGCCCGGAATTTAATATGCGACCAAACGCCTACTCATGCGTGGCTATTATTCAAAATAATGGCATACAAGCAGTCTGCATTTATTTCATGGCGATTACAAGGTCACACTATCACATGGCGTAGAATACTAAGACTCGGTACTACTCGAGTGACTTAGTCTACCTCGTTGATATCTAGTTGAGCGTGCCTTGTGGACGTCGAGGCTTCTCCATGGGCTTCACCGTCGGGGTTTGCTGGATAGGGCTGAGGAGCTGCAGGGTCGGGGTAGCGATGATGACCATCGCGGGGGTTGGTGGTCACAATTCCGTTGGAGCGTGTCCCTAAAATGCGACGAAGCTCCTCCGGGGATACAAATACATTCCGGTCGGCTGCAGGGGCAGACCTCATGGACTCAATCGGCTGTCCGAACAGCACGACTGGGTTGTCAGCGTTGGGCACATCTTCTCCTCTTGCCGGGGCTCGACGGGCAAGTTCTCCACGGGCTGCGATCAGATCAAGAGTGACCTGATCGAACAATGCCTCTAGTGCACTTACATAGCGCACCAGATGCAGCAATGCAGGGTCCGTCTCGTGGTCTCCGTTGGCAACCTGGGGTGGCCTACTATACCCGTCATGGCTGGGGTAGTAGTAGAATGAGCGGCAGTTAACTCTTGGCGACAGGTGCCGGAGTTGAACTATAGCCTCTCGAGCGGCCAGCAGGATGGCTTGAGGCTCAAAGGAAGTTGTCCTTCCGGTGAACCTGTAGGGGCGTTCTGGCGATATACCCCTACCATAGACGTGCACCGTGGCCCAGAATTGACGGCTCTCACCACTCATGAGCCCTTGGTACACAACATACTCTGGGGGCTCTTCTAATGCAAAGGCACGACAGGTGAGGTTTGCTAGCACGGTGACAAAACCTCCAAGGTTGGTTGCTGTGGTCTCATTGTGGACAATGGGGCCAGGCATCTTGGCTTGGTTTGGGGTAGAGGCTGTGCTGTGCTGGGTTGGGGCTAGCGTTCCCTTTTTATAGAAAAAGAGGACGGAGTCTTCCTTCGCACGCCCTGCGAATGAGACAAAATATGTGTCGGTCACTGGCGCGTGATCGACAGGCTAGGCTGATAGGTTAGGCACCGACTGCCAAAAGGTGTCAGGGTCACTGTGTGGCTATCGTATACGATAAGCTTGGCTGGGGTTAGGTTAAGGTCTGGGGGGATGGTAACCTAGGTTTATTGACCTGGCTAAGATAGGATTAGCCAACGGTCAGCCTGGCTCTGATACCAAGGTTGTCAGGACCGGTTTTCCAGGATATTAAATTTCCCAGTAAATGGCCCTTGTGCTCACCAGCCCCAGGATTACTGTTAGCTGATGAGACACAATCTTGATACAGAAATTCCAAGGAAAATACAAAATATGTAGTACAAGACCATTCTGGTCTATGAGTACAACAAAAGGTTTCTAGTGGTTGACGGCGGAAGCGATTCGGGGTCATCAGCGTCTGTGGGACTCCATTTCCCACAGGAACAGCTGACCTGGATAATTCCTATCTTCGCGTATCTGCTATCTTCGATGCCTAGGTTCCGGGCTGTCGTCGACGTGCTCCTCTCCAAGTAAGAAATCTGGCCAAGACAATAGCCAGGGACAAGCCAGTGAGTACTTTGAATGTACTCGCAAACATCATGAAAACAGGTATAATATAACAGACGATATTCACGCACTGAAGTAATCCATGATCACTCAGTCAGTCACCAAATAAAATTCATGACGCAAGGCTTATAAGGAAAAATAAACAATATGCGTACCACAGTCGGGCGTCTGAGCGACACCACATAAAGGGCTTATAAAGAAAATAAACAACAAGCATGCCACAGTCGGGCGTCTGAGCGACACCACATAAAGGGCTTATAAAGAAAATAAATAACAAGCATGCCACAGTCGGGCGTCTGAGCGACACCACATAAAAGGGCTTATAAAGAAAATAAACAACAAGCATGCCACAGTCGGGCGTCTGAGCGACACCACATAAAGGGCTTATAAAGAAAATAAATAACAAGCATGCCACAGTCGGGCGTCTGAGCGACACCACATAAAGGGCTTATAAAGAAAAGAAAAATGAATACCCAGGAGGTAGAACCGTCCCAGGGATACTGAATATTTCAAATAATATAAATGGTTAGTCCATAATAATAATAATCATAATCATTATTTGTCACACGTCATGATCAATGTTCCGGTTTAGAAGTTTTTCCTCCGAAGACCGACACTAAGACCGACACTTGACCCATCCCAGACTGCAGTCCTTAACCGCGGACACGGCTATTCGAATAGATATAAACTCTACAGAGGGTGTACTCTTTACCCACAAGTAACGGATTCCTTTAGTCCACCGGGACTAATTCCGATTACAGTCTTTGAATTGAAAACACACCTGACCCGCACACACCAGCTTCACTTACCGGAGTCTGGAATCACCCACGACACCCGTTAAGTAAAACTCTAAGTGGGGAGGCTACAACCTCGACTAGCATGGGATCACAAAATTTATAACGCGCGCATACTAGGGGAGCTACCCCTTCGGCTCCAACCGAACACCCATGCCCCCGGACCAGGTGGCATGCCTACCGGATGCAGCCGGTATCTTCCACCATGGCCTCTCTGTACGGTGTGTGCTAAGAAAGGGGTTGACAACTTACTAGACCGTACCCTACCTGCGGCAGGGACGAGTGGTAGTACGAAACAAGTATGGGGGTTACTGGCACAAGACTCGATTTACGGTCGACTCAGGAGGTTTAAGTGTTTCCTGCATGATTAGCATAACAAATATATTCCACACCAACAGACAGGATCACCACCAATCATACTCCTTCATGCCTCACTAACCATTCTCGCTTCAACGAGATGTCAACGCTAAGCTCGTGTCTACCCGAGACAGAGACTTCTCCGGATCCCTTCCGGTAGGCATGAGAGGTATGAGAGGATGAATACTGTCACAAATATTTAAATTCCAACAGCAAGGAATTTCCGCCAAGATCTCACGAGCATGATCACAACATCACATAAAAAAATGCATGCTTCAAATCATCTCGGTGTTGTAGTTACGTCAAACAACACACAACAAATATTAGACCAGATTTCAGAATGCTTGCCTTCCATGTGTAGGTAAGTGATGAGCACTCCAAAACTTTTGAAAGTTATCTTCTCTCTCCATTCCTATTTTGAAAATGTTCGAATTAACACACAACTCAAAACAGTACAAAACGTTGTTTTGGAAAATTTTCAAATAAATCCTAAAATAAACTAGATGGAATTTGAGAGGGATAGGAAAAAGAATCAAATCATTTGGAGCTTTATTTTAAAAGTTATAGCCAGTCAAAGAAGGGATCAAACTCTATTTTTAAATAAATCAGAAAAAGAAAACGTTTTCCGCAAGAATACGGCTTCTGAAAATAAATGCATACTTACAGAAGTGCGTTTTTCTCAGGGGGAAACGCATCCGAGGGGCTGCACCACTGGAGGCTTGGGCTGACTCACCGACAGGTGGGGGCCACCTGTCGGGTTCATCTCCCCCACCCCGCGCGTGCCTGGCCAGAGACGGAGCTCAACTCCGGCGATGATTCCCGGCGCTAGGGATCACCGTTTCCAGCGTTCGGCATACAGGCGTGCTCGGGGAAAATAACCGCAGCTCATGGCCGCGATGGGACTCGAAGGGGAGCTCGGGGTCGACCAGAGCATCATCAATGGCGGAGGGGAGCCTCGGCCATGAAGGGGCTTCTGCCCACGGGCCTCCTCAGGTGGAAATGGGAATGGGAACAGGCTTGAGGGGTCGAGGTGGAGCTAATGGAGGGGACAAAACAGAGAGGGAGGTCTTGGCTTGGTCGGAATCGACCGGAGGGCTGCGGCGGCCGAACCTGACCGGAGGCGGGGAAGACGGCCTTCCTCCGTCGATTTCTGGCTACGGGGCTCTTAGAGGGATGGCATGAGGTCGCCTGAGGTTCGGGTTGCGCTCGGGGCCTCCTTTTATAGGCGAGCAATGGCGGTTCGGAGGCGGCCGCGGATAAGAACGCCGGCCGACTGTTTCTGCAGTTGCAGGGCGACGAGGCGCTAGACGGCGAGGTTGGTCAGCGCGAGCGGATAGGCTCGAGCTGTTCCAAGGGCAGCTGGCAGCCGAGGGGAGGCTGGACGGCGCCGGCCATGGCAGAGACGGGCGGGACGTCAGTGGCGGCTAGCGGTGGAGGCGGTGAGCTACAGCGGGTGCAGGGACTCTGGACGAGCTGGGCGGACGCACCTCTGCGCGCAGGGACGGATCAGGACGAGCAGGGAAGGCGGCATCTGGTCGCGGCGGCTCGGTCGCGCGCGCGTGCAAAACGTGCGCTCTGGGCGCGCCCAGAGCACGCACGTTACATGCTCGATAGAATGCCAGGGTGGCCTAGAGGGCTAGGGTGTCACTTCAAATTAACAGAACTAGGTTAGAGGTAGCTAGGAGATTAGTGGACATGCTGGTTTGTCCAGAGGGGCAAGTTTACAATGCCAATACAAAACTATGCCAAAACTGTTCATGCACTATGGGTGTTCGACATAATGCCAGAGCCACCTGTAGAGCTATGCTGGGGATGAAAATTGTCAGAATGGGGTCTCTTTAGATCCACAAGAAGCTGCATGGTTAGTTGGGCAAAACCAGAAACTTGTTAGTGCAAGATTTTGAGAAAGCCAAATCTGGACAGAAAATGTAGTCCATTATTGCATGTGCTTAAAATCCTCCAATGGGTCTGATCTCCTGGACTTAAGAGTTTGGTATGGGGGACTACAAGTATGAAAAATCTCATTGGTAACAGGGCAAGATAAAATGGGGTTGCAGTAGAAAATACCAAAATGGACCAGAACACAAAAGAGGATGGTTTGCTCAAATTTTCCAAAGAACACAAATGGGTTTTTGCATAAAAATTAATTATATACTTCTACTAACATCTCCAAATTTTTATGGAATTTTTAAAGAAATATATAAATAGGTTGTAGTCCAAACTACAAACTGAACCAGATTTGAAAACTTGAGGTAGGGCTCAAAATCTCCAAATGACTAAGAGAGGTTTTTGCATAAATGTGAGGTAGGAACATCTCATGTCATCTAAATTTTTTTGTAGAATTTTTAAATGAAGTTATCCACTGGTTGTAGTGCAAATGAGGCTCCAAAAATTATGAGAGACCAATATAAAAGAATTGAAGTTTAGAAGAATAATTATATTAATACTTCCACTGATCCTATAAGACAAAAAGAAAAGCTCTTGAGAAGGTATCCAACAATATTTTTGAAAGGTTTTCTATTTGGAGGGGAAAACTCCACCATTCAGAAGAAAGGAATGATTCTAAAATCAAAAGATGATCCAGAAAATAAAAATTTAGTTTCCTGGCAAAATTTTAATTAATAAAACATTGTCAAATTTTTGTGGTGTTACAATTTTTCTCCATATGAGCGAGGTGGAATGATTGAAACGTACGAAAGGGTTGTCTGGCAATGACTTACATTGGATGATAAGGCAAGAGGATAATTTTGTTGTCCTTATTACTTATCATGAAGTTTTCCAGGTAATCCCTAGCAGATTCACGCTCAAAGTTGCTGAGACTCAAGAAGGACTCGTGCATGTAGTATGGATCCGCCACACAGATTTGCGAGACTACTTCTCTCTTCATGACGGAGCTCATATGTAGCGCAAAAAGGCAGATGATTGTAAAATCGAGCCGCCTTGTCAGAAACATCTCGAAGATATGGTCAAACCGCAGGAAGAACACCTCTGAGGGTCGTGTGTCGACGTAGCACTTCCCCTCAGGCCCACGAACCACGTATAGCGGATATCCTGGATCCTTCAAGGCTAGTAGGCTTTTCTCAGTCGACAGGACATGGTCGTGCAGTCTCCTGAGATCCCCTGATATGGCCGCCAGCGGTTTCAGTGGTAGGATCGGCTCGCCCGCGACAAGGAACATGGCCACACCCACGATGGGTACACGCTCTTCAAAATCCTCTGTCTGACTGCAATGTGCTCTGGCTTCTTTGTAGGCCCCATTGCCTTTCTTCGACGGTCTCTTCCTTGTCTCCTTTTTCTTGAGCTGACCTTCCATACCCTTCCTTAACCCCTGCCCCAGTGTTGTCGGGCTAAGCACTGTACGCCCCTCGGCTCGTTGAGCCTGCGTGGAGGGGGCATCTTCAGGCATGTCCTGTGATGATTGCAAGAAGAGAGAATTCTTGCAATCAACCCTGCTAGGACGTTCCTGCCCGGGCACATCATCCATCTCCTCATTAGCATGCTGATAGGCCGAGTCGTCATATGGCTGACTCATCATGTCTATGTCGTTGTCATAGGCGCCTGTATTGAGGAACCGAAGAGGGTTATCCTCGTCCATCTCATCATCCAATCTTTGTTTTACGGGGGCGATTACATCATCCGCTATTGGACCCCCTTCCTCACGTCGTCCGCCACTCTCACCCGGCACTACAAGCGCTTCTATTTGCGTGGGCGTGGTGGTTGTGTTCATACCTTCCTGGTGATGTGTGGTTATTGGTGTGCCCTCGGCTGCCTCCAGACGAAGAAGATTCTTCGGCCATAGCAGCATCCAACCCTTGCAGTTTCCAAGCCGCGTCGGGGTCTCGTCGTCCTCTCCCCCGAGCCGTACTGGAGGTGGCAAATCCTCGTGCCCCGATTTCACAGTTGACAAGTTAACCCTGAAGTGGCCAATGGGGATCTGCTGGCCGTGGAACCTGAGTTGCAAGGGCTTCGTTATCACCCCCTTTCCCACGTCCACCTTCTGGCCTTTGATCAAGTATAGTACGGTGCACCGGGTTTCGTCGGCCTGCAAAGACATGTCCACGGTGTAAAACATCTGAAAGGGAACGAAAACGGAATATTCTAGATATATGTTGGTGTGACGTGTAATTACCGTGAGGGCGTCGAGCTCAGGCAAAGACGAAGGCCCGCCTAGCACGCCAGAGACGGAGGACGAGCTACTATGAGCGGGTGCGGGTGCGGGAGCAGGCACGGTTGCGTGAGCAGGTGATGGTGCGGTTGTGATGTTCGCCGAGTTGCTCCCGACGAAGCTGGGCATGGGAAAATCATGTGCCATCTTGTCTGGATTTTCCTTCAACCAGTTGATGATTGCCGGGATCAAATTAGTAGCGAAATCATTTCTGCAGGCATCTAGAGCTGCAGCGACTGCCTGCTTGACCAACTCATTTTTCTCCTGGGCTGCTTTTTTCGCGTCCTCAGTTCTTTCTTCTCGAACGCAAGCTTAACCTTCTCATCGATGTCTGCGTGACTGAACTTCTTTTTCAGCTTCTTGGCCTTTGGTCCCTCGTTGTAAAATACCATCCACGTGGCACCGGCGTGCACACGTCCATATTGCGGCCACTGGTCCAAAGGGAGTCCCTTTAGTTCGTTCAAGGCCCGGTTGAGAGGGGTGTCCCACTTCGGCCTCATCGACGAAGACTCGCTTTCGGCTGCAAGCCTGCGTTGCTTCTCCTGGAAAAGGAACATGAACCGTTTACGAATGTGTAGTCTGACTTGATCAGAAGCTAGATGTAAGGTGTGGTAAAAGAATAATTACAAGTATTTTTTCCAATTTCCTCGTGACTGGGTCCGTGTAAAAAATCTTATTTTCCTTGTCCCACTTGTAGCGGGCGCTGATGAAGTCACGCTCCAAGGGGGCGGTGAACTTCGCGAAGGGGTCTGGGAGACCGGCGGCTTCATGTTCCGCGTCCTCCTTATCCCATATGGGCCTTTTGCCAAGGTAGCCACGGCTTCCGAGGCGTTGGTTCCCCGTGTTCCTTTGCTGAAGCGCCTTGAATTTCTCAGCCTTAGCCTTGGCTGCCTCGGTAGCGCAAGTGTCCTTGAACTTTTGGAACTCCTCTTTCGTAAGTGTCGGGTTTTCCTCCAGAATCTTGGACAGGGGTTCATTAGCCTCAATAGCTCGTTTCACCCTCCCTTTTCAGGAGGCCAAATCGTTGCTGAACATGCCCATGGCATGATTGTTAATCTTTTTCATCTTCGGATCATCCCACGGGTGTTCTATGCGGTCATCCAGATCGGGGAACTGGAATCTCTTGTGCAGCTTCGTTAGGAGCAACTTCTTCAAATGCTCTTTACCCCTTAAGTCATCGTCGTTGATGCTCGCGCATTCCCGTACGATGCATCCGAGTTGGTTCCCGTAGCACTTGCGAGGTTCTTTCGGCTCTAATGGCTCAAACTTGCCAGTGGCCATCTTTGTGATCACCAGTCGTCCGATGCCGAGTTTGTTAGGTTTTTGTATCCTCTGCTTCTTCTTTTCGTTAGAGGCTTCGGCGCCGGTACCTTCCCCGCCGGTCTCGGTGTCGATGTCGGTGCCATCGGTGTCGATGTCGGCATCAGTACCATCACCGAGGCTGTCCTGTAAACCTTGACTGCGCTTAGCAGCCAAATAGTCGAGGTAGTTATGTTCACCCTCATAATCCATCTCGTCTGCATCGTGGTCAGAAGGCCCTGTTTCTTCGTTGCTCGACATGTTTCCTACGATTACGTCTCCTTGTTTAATTTTTAAACTATAATAAAATGAGAAATGACATAAAAAAGGTCTATGGTTTGCCGGAATGCCTATTCATTCCCGTCGCAGCAAATCCCGGCACTCAATATGCCTACTTTCTACCACAAGTCATGCCAAAATTCACGAGAAATTTCGGCATGACCTTTGCTAAAAAGTGGACATATCGAGCGCCTGAAATTCACCGGAATGGAAATGAATCAACATTCCGGTGAAACATAGGCCACTCGGAGTTTCCCTGCATATAGAAAAACTGGCTCTGCTTGCAAATTCAGTATCACTCAATGTATATCATCATCTTGTACTGAATGGATATCATCATGCTCAAATTACAATACAAAAAGTACTAATATTGCACTAAAAAAGCACCTAAAATTCGGTTAACTCATCTAAACCCTAGAATTCTGTTAACTCGTCAAATTACAATTTCATCATCTAAACCTAAAATACCTAACCCTACAATAAAGTTAACTAAACACCCTACACAGGGCAGGGGCTTACAGCGGCGAGGAGGAGGTCGGGGGAGACGGCAGCGGGGAGGGCAGGGGGAGACAGTAGCGACGAGGCACCGGCGAGGGTGAGGGTAGGGCGAGGGGCTCCGGCGAGGCCGAGGGGCTCCGGCGAGGGCGAGGGCAGGGCAAGGGGCTCCGGCGAGGGCGAGGGCAAGCCTCCGGCGAGGACGAGGGCAGGGCTCCGGCGGCGCTCGAAGCTAGGGCGCAACGAGGGCAGGGGGTCGCACGCGCGGGAGAAGGAGTGGATTTGGGGTCGCACGCGCGGGAGAAGGAGTCGATTTGGGGGAGAACTGCCGTCCCCTTGGGGTTATGTAATACATATCGGTAGCGCGGGTTGGGAAAATGCGCTATAGTTAACTTAGCTATAGCGCTGGTAAGTAACACGCGCTACTGCTATTGTTAGTAGCAATAGCGCTTTTACACAAAAACCGCTATAACTATTGTTAGTAGCAGTAGCCCTTTTTATTTAAAAGCGCTATAGCTATTGTCTTCATTTTTTCTTTTTATTTTCTTTTCCTCTTCTTTTCTGCTTTCCTTTTATTTTATTTTCTTTTCAACAAGAGCCGGGACGAAGGGAAGCTGGTGATACAATGTATATAACTAAGGTGATATATATTGCATCATTTGACCCATAATTAATGGTTAAGTGTGTATACAAAATAGGAACATATATATATTACATCATTTGACCCATAATTAACGGTTAAGTGTGTATACAAAATAGGAAGATATATATATTACATCATTTGACCCATAACGGTTTCTCAGCATCGACGTTTTCATTTTTGAGTGAGCTTCTTTCCCTTCTTGTTCGTTGACGAATAATTGAGCCCCTCGTTGTGACTTTTGATTTTCCATGGAGTACGATTGTCGGGGTTATGTACCCCGGGTACCCTCATCCGCACCCAATAAACATTTCAAGACATCGGGGCTAGCAAAGCCCCATAGTCCGACTGGTCGAACAGCCGGCTCCTTAGCCGGCTTCTAGAAGGCAGCGTGCTCTCAGAAGGCGGCATTGACGAGGCGGGCTGGCTTCCAGCAGCCGGCCCCTTCCCCTCCTAGAAGTCTACACTCACCTGCTACGACGAAACAGGGCATGGCAACAGTGCCGCCTACCCACCTACTACGACGAGACGGCGTACGGCTACAGTACGCGCTGACCAAGCGGCCACCAACCCGGCATGGCGTGGGCCTGCGGCCCTGCGACCCACGACGCGGCCTCCGTCGGCAAGGACGGTGCTACAGCGAAAGGCAATCAGCATGGCCCGCAGGCGGCGGGCCCTACCTGTCGGTGGGTTTTCGGCAGCCGGCGGGGCCCCCAGAGCGCGGACCCCAGCAGCCGGCGGAGAACCCGGCGGCTTAGACACTGCCGTCCGGGTCCCACCACCCGGACGTATTACGATTGTAACCCTGGGGGGTCGGCCTATAAGACCACCCCGGGCTCACCCATGCAAAGGGGTCAGCTCATAGTTCAGCCCCCATTCCACCATACACATAGCTAGTAGAGAAGCTTAAGCCCTAGCCTTCTTCTAGCTCTAGCTACATAGCTCAAGGAGCAAGCTTGTAAGCCTTGTGATCATAGCCATCATGCGGAGACCCCGCAGAGCAGGACTAGGGGTGTTATCTCCACGGAGAGCCCCGAACCTGGGTACGTCTCGTGTCCGATCTAGCTCGCACTCACTCCCACTACTAGGGAAGACCTTATACACAGAATGATATCAGTGGCGAGTTTATGGGACAGGCGCTACTGCTACCTATCAGTAGCGCGCTAATAATCAACGCGCTACTGCTATAAAGTTACCTGTAGCGCGTGCTGTCAAACAAGCGCTACTGCTAACCTGGGCCCAGGTGCCTCTCGTGGTGGAGCATTTGTAGTAGCGTTGGCACAGAACACGCGCTACAACTAACGATGTAGGTGTAGCACTTGTTAGGCAGGCCGCGCTACTGCTACGTTTAGTCCCACCTTATCCACCCGCGCGCCCCCCTCTCCCTCACTCTCCCCCTCACACTCTCGCTGCTCTATGCACCACTGTGACGCCCGGATAATTAAGCTACAGTGATCATTGAAATTAAGCACTGTGACACTCTACTAATCATGCCTAGTCATCTTCAATTGCAATGCTTAATCAGAGTGGTTAAAAAAATCAATTCAAATTCAAGTGCAAAACAAAGTTGCTAAAAAATTTCTGGAAAAATGTTCATCTTGTTGGCAATATTCCAAAACAAATGTTGTTAAGGAAAACAAAATCACCATCAACTTGATTTGGGTCAGAGCATTTCAACAATGCCAAAACAGCATTAAAAATGCCTATTTTCATTTTTGAAAATTCCAAATGAGCACAAACTTTGCCCAAACTTTTGTGACAGCATGGAATATTGTTTGTCAAATATTGGAACAAGTATCACAATTTACAAAAGTGCTATAGTGCTACAATTAAAATAAAACAGAAAAGAAAAGAGAAAATAGAAAAGAAAATAAGAAAAAGAAAAGGAAAAGGCCCCTTGGCCCAACTGGGCCGTGGCCCAGCCAGGCCGGCCCAGCCCATCAGCGTCACCACCTACCTCCACCTGCTCCCGCGCTGGTGTCGACGCCGTGGCCGCCCGGATCGCCGGCGCCGCACGCGTCGTCCATCCGCGGCCCTCTCCGAGGATAAGGACGCCCTCGAGCTCCTCTCCCTCCCCCACAAACCCTACCTACCCTCAGATCTCTCCCCCCTCGCTCGTCTTCTCCCTCCCGCGCAGACACCCGACGCCGTCGACGTGGTCGAGCTTGCCGGCGTGGCCACAGACCTCCCCGATGCCTGAGACCAAGCTCGTTCGCTCCGCCTGCCTCTTCTCCTTCTTCTCCGACCACCAGCTCGAGCCCTGCGTCACTGCATCGAATGGATGGAGCGCTTCCCCGTCTTCGGTCGCCGGCGCTTCTCCGACGAATGCCGGCGAACTGCTGCTCCTAAGCCACCGCCGGGCCTTCGTGTGCCTTCTCGGTGAGCAGCTTCTCCATTCCCCTCTATCTCCCATGCGTTTCCGCCACCGTAGTCGCCGCGACCATTGCCGCCCGAACGCACCTCCGCCGCGGAGCTCGCCGCCGTCGATGTAGCTCCTGTCATGGCCGTCCAAGCGCGGGAACGCGCTCAGCGTCTCCACGCGGTTCGAACGCGCCCCTCCAAGCCATTTGCCGTGCCTTCAATCCCCGTATCCGATCACGGCCGAACGCCGGCGTCCGTCGCGTTGCTCACCGCCGTCGCTACACGCCTTCTCCGGCCACGGCACCACCACCAACCGACGCGGGTTCGAGCGCCCGATCGAATGCGCCAGGTCCCGCGCCGAATGAGGCACCGTAGCCGCGCGCCCAACCTTGCCCGTAGCTCACCGCCGCCGCGGCTCAACGCCGCCGAGATTCCGGCCACCCCAGCCGCTCCGGCCACCGCCGTTCGACACGCGGTCGAGTGGCCGTTCCAGAGGGCCTAGCCGCACTCCTCCCCGTGCCCTGTAGCCGTTTTCCGGTGAAGCCCGAGCCGCGCCGCCGCTTTTTGGTCACCAGCGGCCAGTCGCCGGCCACCGCCGACGTGGCCCGGTCGGGGCCACCCGCTGGGTCACTGCCAGTGGGTCCCCAGGCCCCCTGTCGACCAGTTGACCACGGTCAACTGGCTGACTGGGCAGGCCCAGTCACTGACTGGTGGGGCCCCTCGCCTCTATGCCTATGACATGTGGGCCCAGCCCCTATTTAGTTAATTAGATTAGTTTAATTAATACTGATAATAAGTTTAGTCTAAACAGTCACTGACACCTGGGGCCCACCCTACTAATTAGTTCTGTTAGCTTAATTAACTCACTGATAAACTCCAAGTGGTAGACAGGTGGGTCCCACCTGTCAGGTTTGACTCTGGTCAGCGAGTCTGTTGACTGCTCACATCACAGTGACATCGTGCTGACGCAATAAATCATTTCTGTTAATAGAAATAATTCCAGAAAATGATTAAAACTTTAAAAATTAATAGAAAATAATCCGTAGCTCAGATGGAAAAACTTTATAGATGAAAGTTGATCAGAAAAATCCGACAAATCTAACCATTCTATCTGTTTCCATGTAGGGACCCCCTACGTAGGTGAAACCGCAACTTTTCACCTGTTTCCGGTAGATGAATAGTACATGCCTACCGGTTAATAAATCCGACTTAAATCCTAAAAATAACTAATATGACTTAGACATGATTTTAGGCAACCCTGCACTGCATCCTAGCTGTCACATGCCTCTAACACCGTAAACCTAGAACATCCCCCCCTCCGGTCACCTATCCGACATTTGTCCGAAACCGGGAAAACCTTCCCGGACGGGTTTTCCCTTCATCGGTATCGAGAAACACTACGTTAGGTCACACCCGGCACAACTTATTGCCATGCTATGCTTTGTGTTACATTGTCTGCTTTATATTTATTATTTCTTCCCCATCTTCTCTCCGGTAGACCCCGAGACCGACGGTGCTGCCAAGTACGACTACGCTTTGACGATCAGTCCTTTTGCCGCAGAGCAGCAAGGCAAGCAAACCCCCCTTGAACATTCCGATATCGCCTATTCTTTTCTCTCTTATTCTTGCATTAGAATTTTGCTACTATATTAGTTAGCTCCTATTCTGATGCATAGCCTGATTTTGATAAACTGTTACTATCACTGTAATCATACCAACTGCTTAGTATAGGTGGATCAGTGAATCCCCAGTGACCCCTTAGTCCCAGTTGCCCCTGCTTCTCCATCGATGACTCGACGACTCGAAGACCTGAAGACTTGGTCAACTGACCAACGAGCCAGACCCCTCACATCACCGCACACCCCTTTAGTATGGCACTGCAGAGCTACCATCGAGTGCCGAGGGTGATACCTCACTAGCACTCCGGATGTTAATTCTGTAGCGTAGCTAATCGATCGTGGGTACCGAGGGTGATTCCTCCTTCCCATTTATCGATAGCGACTCTTGTCATACACATACCTCGAGTGGGATCCATCGAGGGTGATTCCTCGGATATCCACTTGGTGTATAACCACACAGTTACTTCGACTTGGCATTTATTACATGTGAAAGACGGGACTAGAGGGACAGGCGGTACCACTCTGTTGTGGTGGACCTGAGTTCCCGACGGTTCTGAGACGGGTCGGCCCCAAGGGTACCCGTGTGAGAAAGATTTGGTGGGATGCGCCGCAAGGCATCCGGAGACTTGGTGGGGTGCGCTGGTAATGCACCCGAGTGTTATTGGCGGGGCGACGGACTGCATTTCATGGTTCGCGCTTGCCCCGCACTAATAAATTGCTAATGGGTTGGGTACTTGATCTGAGTTAGGTCGTTGGCCTAATACGCACTAACCACCACGCGGGGTAATCAGTATGGGATGCTCTACGCCGTACATTCTCCCGAAAGCTCTTTAGATGCCACATTTTTCGACCCGCGCCCGGTTGGTCTGGAACGCATGGCGCTTGTAAGTTAAGGCATGCTAGGACTGGTCCCGGCCGAGGGCGTAACGTGCAGGATGGCGAGGGCGATGGCCCAAGACCCCGAGCCATTAGGATGTAGACCGGCGTGCTGGGCTCTCTGTTGAGCCTAGGTAGGACTACGTCGTGTCGATCGGCCGAGGCCGGGTATGACCAGAAAATTGTATCCGGCCGGAGCTTATCGAGCGTGTTGGGGAATGTGGTGCACCCTCGCAGGGAAGTAAACTATTCGAATAGCCGTGTCCATGGTAACAGGACGACTTGGAGTTGTGCTTTGACCTACTACAACTATAATCATAAATTAATTGAAAAGAATTGTGGTTCCGAGATTGCTTCCTCGCAGGGAGTCGAGGAAGGATCTCTGGGCGTGTTTACTTTATAAAATTGCTACAACAATATGACTATATATGAGCTGCAAGTCTACTCTCTTCTCATGCTGCAAGATGCTGAAGATGCTAGTCTTCGATAGGACTAGGTCTTCCCCCTATTCTTGCTTTCTGCAGTCAGTCCAGAGATGACCCTTTCATTGATAATGATGCATATTTAGCATAGTTCTGATGTCAGTCTTACGAGTACTTTGGATGAGTACTCACTGCTACTTTGCTCCCTCTTTTCCCCCTCGATACGTTGCTGCGTTCAGACGATGGAGCCCAGGAATTGGAATACGCCGGTGACGCCTCCTACACCACTGCTGGAGCCTACTGCTACGTGGAGAATGCCGGCGCTCAGGAGTAGTTAGGAGGTTCCCAGGCAGGAGGCCTCGCCTCTTTCGATCCACTGCTTATGTTTGTTCTAGCCTTCTTAAGGCAAAACTTGTCTAACTTATGTCTGTACTCAGATATTTTTGCTTCCGCTGACTCGTGCTTTGTCGAGATTTGTATTTGAGCCCTCGAGGCCCCTGGCTTGTAATATAAAGCTGTATGACCTTTATATTTGTGTCTTTTGTTGTGTTGTGATATCAATCGGTGAGTCCCTAATCTTGATCGTACGCATTGTGTGCATGATTAGCGTACGGACGAGAATGGGGGCGTCACAAGTTGGTATCAGAGCCGACTGCCTGTAGGTAGCCCCCTTTCCAACTCCTTGGCCATAGTTGAGTGTAGTCTTTCCAAAATTGTTTTACTAACATGGCTGTGTGGCTTACGGGCCCACGTCGCCATTGGGTGGTATTAGGATCTTTTATTCCTTGTCTTCACTCTGGGCCTCTGATCTCTCTTCTATCCGGGTTAAATGAATTTTACTAAGCTCTGACTCTAGGTTCTCGTAACTACTTCTCCGGGAGAGCCCTCATGCCAGAAGATCACCTGCTTCGTCAGAAGATTCTGAAGATACCTTTTTGGTGTTTTCCGAGACTTTGTGCTCATCGGCTTTGCAATTTCCTATCCCCGATAAGTCTCTATGGATGACTAATTGCACTTGTCATTCATACAATATTTTCTCGTGGCTCTTCTTATTACAAGATGCCCCAAATTACTCTCCGTTGCCCCGAGAATCCTTTGAGTTTACAGCCTTGCAGTTTTATTCCGCATGAGAATCCTTACGGTTAATTCCTCACATTTATCGAGGATCCGTTCTTCTCAATTGATCATGTCTCTCACAAAAATTCTTCGGAATGCTTTTCGATCTTTCGAAAATCCTCTGCAGCCTGTTGCTCTTGAAATTCTTGCCTGCTTGCATTATGGTTAATTCCATATGTCTAGCAATGTTCATTAAAATCCCTTTTGATTGTCATTCTGATCATATTCATTCAGCCTGTGTGCCAATGCACACAGTCATCAGGTTATCCTTTTAAATTATCTTTCCGGCTCAGACGTCCTTCCAGACATGAGTTGATTCTCGGTAATTCAAACCTTTATTGATTGCCCGACTAAGCCTTTTCAACTTATCCATCCTTGATCAGAGCGTATGCTTCTGATCTTTCGTTTTGGAAATCATAATTCCTTTGTATTTTAAGCATCAGGCTATTCAGGTGTTTCTTGAATCCGATGCCTCTCCATTCCTTATTCCTCTGATTGAGTACCGATACTCACATCAGGTCCTTTGTGGACCGCCAGATCCATTGCTGGGTTATTAACCGTTAGCATCCTTCACATTCAGAATTCTTGTTCTGGTTTTCCCCTAATACATGATGCTATCGGTAAATTTTGTCTTCTCCCTCAGATAAGTTGTATCCTATGCTTTTGTCAGCCATGCTCTGTTGTCAAGCTAGTGTTAATTACTCTCGAAGCTCGTGGTATATGTTCCTAAGATGCCCCGATGGGTTGAACCTATGCCCTCCCTAATCCGTGAGAACCCGAAAGTTTTCAAGGGTCATACTCTTATGGAGTTTTGCCAGATAAATTTTCAACACTACAACATCATCCAAAGCAAGAAACGAATGAAATGTTATACCTTGATGAAGTGGGAGTCGACATTGAACTTGTGTTCATGCCCATGGAAATGTTGTAGACCGTCTCGTAAGCTCCTTGGAAAATAGTTATTCATCCGTATGATTCTTTCAGTATCCTTAATTTGATCGGTTGCAGTTATGGTTCCGACCATGCTATCCTTGTTAAATTATCCGAAAGGAATTCGTTCCGATGCCTCGTCAAATTTTTGACAAGATTAAAGTATCTGCTGTCACAGGTCAATGATCCAGTTCTACTTCTATCATATTATACCTTCGAGTTTTACCCTCTGGTATCTCGAGGATATCACGCCTTTGCAATACATCTTATCACCTTTGATAAGGTGATAATTGTTCTTGTCTTAATCACTCCACGGGTTCTGGGATTGTTGTCAAACGAGAACCCCGATTGGAAGATTTATTCCACAATGCAATTCAATACCCCTTGTAATTGTTACTGGGAATATCAAAGTCAATCTGGTCATTCCTAGACTATCGGCTACATCCTTGTCTTGCTATCATTGACTGTGCTACCTCGTCCTTCTCTGATACACAAATCTTTCTGAGTATGAGCATTGCTTACGTCGAGCTTTCAACATCATGTTGTTTGTCTTGAAAAGCAACCCTGATATTGAGCTTGCCTCTTATCTGTTGTTCCTATAACCATCCACGTTGTCATTCCCCTACTTGACGCCACCGCTGTTCGGTTGCATTCTCCTGAAAACTCACGACAAAAGGTGTCGTGATCATCGTCCACAATTTGACTTCTTCTGAGACGTCAACTGAGTTCTTGATGAAAAATACCTTCCTTGGCCTTGATGATTTTGGTTATCGTCGACAACCTCCTTGACTTCCTTTCATCGCAAATTTGTCCATGATATGGATGCAACTTGCTATCCAGCTTGTGTTATGTTCTACCCTAGAGTATTACTGTCTTTTGTGTCGAGAATGTTGGGAGGATTGCTCCACCTCATAGAAATTCTTGGCATAGTGATACTTCTCACCATCAAACGATGCTGCTTTGATTCTAACTTCTAGCAACCCTATTGCTTTGAAGTTAACGATCGACAGTTCAATCTTAGACTGTTGGTTATTGAATCGTCACTCTAACATTGATCTTGCTGCCTAAGGTCATAATTCAGACGCACTTTTCAACCAATGATTAATGATGTATGTTTTCCTCGAGCATACAACATTATATCGTTTGAGCTGCCAAATGTCATCTCCTTGTTCACATAATTGTGGAAATTCATCCATTTGGAGTTCTCGGTGAATTGTTGCTGAACCCATCAGCCGCATCCTCGTCTCTTTCGCGGTTCATGATGAGCATTTAAGCTAGTGTTGGAAGCCTTGAAAGCATTATCTTTGTGCTTAGTTCATGAAGAATATGTTTGATAAAAGACGTGTTTTTCTATAAGTTCACGTGCATATTTGCCACCGTGCTTATGGGAAAATTTTGTCTCGCTTCCTCTGGAATCGTTCCAATTCATTCAGGCATTTGCGAAGTAGTTCTATGGTTTGCTAGAATTGCTACCTTCACTCCATAGGTATTTCCTATCCCGTCAAGCCACTGATTGATTTGATATGGGGAGAAGAAGTTCTTCGTAAGAGCTAATCCAGACTCACACGTGGAATTTTGATATCCTCTATGATGGTCGCCAACCAGAACTTGATTGCATTCCATTCTAGAAACTTCCATGTGGGCACGAATGTCTTGACATTGTGTTCATATATCTTGCAGTTTGGCTAATGATTCAAGTCTTGCTTCTGTCGTTCACTCCGAGGTTCTTGCAACATCATCTCGTAGGTCGGTGTTGCATCCTTTTCTCCTCAGGCCTTCTTTGTCTGAAGAATCCTGACACCAACCAGTTCTGAATCTCGGACAGTTATGATGGTTGGAACATTATCGAGGATTATAACTTTGGTCTTTATTCCTCGGTAAGGTGATGTTATAGCTAGCACACCTGGCCGGATGACCTGTTGTTATAATGCTTTGTTCGGCAAGGATTGCCACTCTTCCATGGGGAAATTGAATGACTTATTTTATAAGTTGATCCTCCTGGATCCTTTGTGTATCCAAACTCCATCTTTTACTCGAAACACCATATCATTGCTATCCCGAAGCATGGATGTGGTATATCGATCATCGAAAGGAATAATGTATGCATCAGTGCTAAATGTTTCTTGGTCAATTATTCAAACCCCATTGTATGGGCATGTCATGGATTTTTCCTCGCCCCTTTTACCTAAATGGTTGTCTACTTGCTATTCTGTCATGTATATCATGCTCTGTTTTTCCTCGGGAAAGGTATACTCCTAAAACTTGAGTATAACCACATTTTCCTTTCCATTGGTCTGTTTAATGTGATAATCACATTTTCCTTTCCATTGGTCTGTTTAACCTTTCTTGAGGTTTGTTTGATCTAAGCAGTGATAATTCCCTGCTTAGGTAAACCCCTCGATGAACAAGCCTGTCAGTAAGATTCTGTTACTATTGTTGATAACATTCCGGTAACCGCCGGTGGATGAGAACTTTGCCTATTGGTCCACCTCGTTTCAACGAGCAGGAAGATGGTTCTCTTCGTTCGCCGCCCTTGGTACCGATGCTGTTGCTGACATAAATGAAAGGTTATCCTCTGACATATCTTGCTACCATGACCGTGCAAGATGTCACTGCTCTTCTTACTCTTAATCCACATGATGGTCCCATAACCCATAGTTCCACAGGATCGAAACCTGACTCTCCTGTACAACCCTGATTCTAAGTATCCTTTACAATTGACTTCGTATGTGATTCACGAGCTAAATTCTCTACTATGTTTCATCCTGGTATCAAACGCGATATTATTCTCGTTACTCAAGACCCCATTTCAGCTTCTGATTAGGCATCGAACGATTGCCTACCCGTTTGAAACTCTTGTACCATCGCATATTACTCTCAGTGAATTCTTTGAAATACTACTCGTAGGGTACTTCGTGTATTTCCCTTGAGTCCACCGTCAGATGCCCAACCTTGTAGGGATACGTTCTTCCAGAGATTTCCCCCATACCGCGTTCGTAGGACGATGAAGATCCCGAAGAAACGATGATGACTTCATCACGATGACTAGAATCGGAGGAATGAAGACATCGACAAAAGGGATCGACTTCTTCGAGAAGGGCAACCAAGAACGAGAAGATCCGTTAGAACTTCGTAACCAGAACTTTTTCCCTTACCCTACCTCTTAATTCTCGGGACGAGAATTCTTGTTAGACGAGGAGAATTGTGATGCCCGGATAATTAAGCTACAGTGATCATTGAAATTAAGCACTGTGACACTCTACTAATCATGCCTAGTCATCTTCAATTGCAATGCTTAATCACAGTGGTTAAAAAAAATCAATTCAAATTCAAGTGCAAAACAAAGTTGCTCAAAAATTTCTGGAAAAATGTTCATCTTGTTGGCAATATTCCAAAACAAATGTGTTAAGGAAAACAACATCACCATCAACTTGATTTGGGTCAGAGCATTTAAACAATGCCAAAACAGTATTAAAAATGCCTATTTTCATTTTTGAAAATTCCAAATGAGCACAAACTTTGCCCAAACTTTTGTGAGAGCATGGAATATTGTTTGTCAAATATTGGAACAAGTATCACAATTTACAAAAGTGCTATAATGCTGCAATTAAAATAAAACAGAAAAGAAAAGAGAAAACATAAAAGAAAATAAGAAAAATAAAGGAAAAGGCCCCCTGGCCCAACTGGGCCGTGGTTCAGCCAGGCCGGCCCAGCCCATCAGCGTCACCACCTACCTCCACCTGCTCCCGCGCCGGTGTCGACACCGTGGCCGCCCCGATCGCCGGCGCCGCACGCGTCGTCCATCCGCGGCCCTCTCCGAGGATAAGGACACCCTCGAGCTCCTCTCCCTCCCCCACAAACCCTAGCTACCCTCAGATCTCTCCCCCCTCGCTCGTCTTCTCCCTCCCGCGCAGACACCCGACGCCGTCGACGTGGTCGAGCTCGCCGGCGTGGCCACAGACCTCCCCGACGCCTGAGACGAAGCTCGTTCGCTCCGCCTGCCTCTTCTCCTTCTTCTCTGACCACCAGCTCGAGCCCTACGTCACTGCATCGAACGGATCGAGCGCTTCCCCGTCTTCGGTCGGCGGCGCTTCTCCGACGAATGCCGGCGAACTGCTGCTTCTAAGCCACCGCCGGGCCTTCGTGTGCCTTCTCGGTGAGCAGCTGCTCCATTCCCCTGTATCTCTCATGCGTTTCTGCCACCGTAGTCGCCGCGACCATTGCCGCCCGAACGCACCTCCAACGCGGAGCTCGCCGCCGTCGATGTAGCTCCTGTCATGGCCATCCAAGCGCGGGAACGCGCTCAGCGTCTCCACGCGGTTCGAACGCGCCCCTCCACGCCAATTGCCGTACCCTCTATCCCCGTATCCAATCACGGCAGAACGCCGATGTCCGCCGTGCTGCTCACTGCCGTCGCTACACGCCGTCTCCGGCCACGGCACCACCACCAACCGACGCGGCTTCGAGCGCCCGATCGAATGCGCCAGGTCCCGCGCCGAATGAGGCACCGTAGCCATGCGCCCGACCTTGCCCGTAGCTCACCGCCGCCGCAGCTCGACGCCGGCGAGATTCCGGCCACCCCAGCCGCTCTGGCCTCAACCGTTCGACGCGCGGTCGAGTGGCCGTTCCAGAGAGCCTAGCCGCACTCCTCCCCGTGCCCTGTAGCCGTTTTCCGGCGAAGCCCGAGCCGCGCCGCCGCGTTTTTGGTCACCGGCGGCCAGTCGCCGGCCACCGCCGACGTGGCCCGGTCGGGGCCACCCACTGGGTCACTGCCAGTGGCTCCCCAGGCCCCCTGTTGACCAGTTGACCACGGTCAACTGGCTGACTGGGCAGGCTCAGTCACTGACTGGTGGGGCCCCTCACCTCTGTGCCTATGACATGTGGGCCCAGCCCCTATTTAGTTAATTAGATTAGTTTAATTAATACTGATAATTAGTTTAGTCTAAACAGTCACTGACACCTAGGGCCCACCCTACAAATTAGTTCTGTTAGCTTAATTAACTCACTGATAAACTCCCAGTGGCTGACAGGTGGGTCCCACCTGTCAGGTTTGACTCTGGTCAGCGAGTCTGTTGACTGCTGACGTCACAGTGACATCGTGCTGACACAATAAATCATTTCTGTTAATAGAAATAATTCCAGAAAATGATTAAAACTTTAAAAATTAATAGAAAATAATCCGTAGCTCAGATGGAAAAACTTTATACATGAAAGTTGATCAGAAAAATCCCACGAATCTAACCATGCTATCTATTTCCATGTCGGGACCCCCTACATAGGTGAAACCACAACTTTTCGCCTGTTTCCGGTAGATGAATAGTACATGCCTACCGGTTAATAAATCCAACTTAAATCCTAAAAATAACTAATATGACTTAGACATGATTTTAGGCAACCCTGCACTGCATCCTAGCTGTCACATGCCTCTAACACCGTAAACCTGGAACATCCCCCCCTCCGGTCACCAGTCCGACATTTGTCCGGAACCGGGAAAACCTTCCCGGATGGGTTCTCCCTTCATCGGTATCGAGTAACACTGCGTTAGGTCACACCCGGCACAACTTATTGCCATGCTATGCTCTGTGGTACATTGTCTGCTTTGTATTTATTCTTTCTTCCCCCTCTTGTCTCCGGTAGACCCCGAGACCGACGGTGCTGCCAAGTACGACTATGCTTTGACGATCAGTCCTTTTGCCGCAGAGCAGCAAGGCAAGCAAACCCCCCTTAAACATTCCGATATCGCCTATTATTTTCTCTCTTATTCTTGCATTAGAATTTTGCTACTGTATTAGTTAGCTCCTATTCTGATGCATAGCCTAATTTTGATAAACTGTTACTATCACTGTAATCATACCAACTGCTTAGTATAGGTGGATTAGTGAATCCCCAGTGACCCCTTAGTGCCAGTTGCCCCTGCTTCTCCATCGACGACTCGATGACTCGAAGACTCGAAGACCCGAAGACTCGGTCAACTGACCGATGAGCCAGACCCCTCACATCACCGCACACCCCTTTAGTATGGCACTGCAGAGCTACCATCGAGTGCCGAGGGAGATACCTCACTAGCACTCCGGATGTTAATTCTGTAGCGTAGCTAATCGATCGTGGGTACCGAGGGTGATTCCTCCTTCCCATTTATCGATAGCGACTCTTGTCATACACATACCTCGAGTGGGATCCATCGAGGGTGATTCCTCGGATATCCACTTGGTGTATAACCACACAGTTACTTCGACTTGGCATTTATTACATGTGAAAGACGGGACTGGAGGGACAGGCGGTACCACCCTGTTGAGGTGGACCTGAGTTCCCGACGGTTCTGAGACGGGTCGGCCCCAAGGGTACCCGTGTGAGAAAGATTTGGTGGGATGCGCCGCAAGGCATCTGGAGACTTGGTGGGGTGCGCCGGTAAGGCACCCGAGTGTTATTGGCGGGGCGACGGACTGCATTTCATGGTTCACGCTTGCCCCGCACTAATAAATTGCTAATGGGTTGGGTACTTGATCTGAGTTAGGTCGTTGGCCTAATATGCACTAACCACCACGCGGGGTAATCAGTATGGGCTGCTCTACGCCGTACATTCTCCCGAAAGCTCTTCAGATGCCACATTTTTCGACTCGTGCCCGGGTGGTCTGGAACGCATGGCGCTTGTAAGTTAAGGCATGCTAGGACTGGTCCCGGCCGAGGGCGTAACGTGCAGGATGGCGAGGGCGATGGCCCAAGACCCCGAGCCATTAGGATGTAGACCGGCGTGCTGGCCTCTCTGTTGAGCCTAGGTAGGACTACGTCGTGTCGATCGGCCGAGGCCGGGTATGACCAGAAAATTGTATCCGGCCAGAGCTTATCGAGCGTGTTGGGGAATGTGGTGCACCCTCGCAGGGAAGTAAGCTATTCGAATAGCCGTGTCCACGGTAACAGGACGACTTGGAGTTGTGCTTTGACCTACTACAACTATAATCATAAATTAATTGAAATGAATTGTGGCTCCGAGATTCCTTCCTCGCAGGGAGTCGAGGAAGGATCTCTGGGTGTGTTTACTTAATAAAATTGCTACAACAATATGACTATATATATATGAGCTGCAGGTCTACTCTCTTCTCATGCTGCAAGATGCTGAAGATGCTAGTCTTCGATAGGACTAGGTCTTCCCCCTATTCTTGCTTTCTGCAGTCAGTCCAGAGATGACCCTTTCATTGATAATGATGCATATTTAACATAGTTCTGATGTTAGTCTTGCGAGTACTTTGGATGAGTACTCACTGCTGCTTTGCTCCCTCTTTTCACCCTCAATACATTGCTGCGTTCAGACGATGGAGCCTAGGAATTGGAGTACGCCGGTGACGCCTCCTACACCACCGCTAGAGCATATTGCTACGTGGAGAACGCCGACGCTCAGGAGTAGTTAGGAGGTTCCCAGGCAGGAGGCCTCGCCTCTTTCGATCTGCTGCTTATGTTTGTGCTAGCCTTCTGAAGGCAAAACTTGTCTAACTTATGTCTGTACTCAGATATTTTTGCTTCCGCTGACTCGTGCTTTGTCGAGCTTTGTATTCGAGCCCTCGAGGCCCCTAGCTTGTAATATAAAGCTGTATGACCTTTATATTTGTGTCTTTTGTTGTGTTGTGATATCAATCGGTGAGTCCCTAATCTCGGTCGTACGCATTGTGTGCATGATTAGCGTACGGACGAGAATGGGGGCGTCACAAACACCGCCGCCGTCGCCAACCGCCGCCGCCAGCACCACCGCCGCCCGCACCACCGCCGCCGTCCACCGCCGCCGTCGGCCGCCAAAGAGCGAGGTAGCCTACTCCCTCCTACTCCCTCCTCCTCCCTCCTCCTCCCTCCTCCTCCCTCCCTCCTCCCTCCCTCCTCCCTCATCCCTCCCTCCTCCCTCCCTTCTGCCTACCTCCCTCCCTCCCTCCCTCCCTAGCTCCCTTCTCTCTCTGTTATTTAGAATGTAAATTATGTGAATGTAGATTGATGGATGGATTGATTGTGATGAGTAGTTGTGATGTAGGTTATGAACCCTAGTTAATTAGAGTAGTATGAACCCTAGTTAAAAAATGTTGGTTCTTAGAATAATGTAGGTTCTTAGAGTAGTTATTTGAATGTAGGTTATGAACCCTAGTTAATTAGGTGGTATGAATCCTAGTTAAAAAAAACCTAGTTATTTGAATGTTGGTTTTAGGTATTTGAATGTTGGTTCTAGGTATTTTAGGTGTTTTCGGTGTAGTTAACAGAATTCTAGGTATTTATTTATTTTAGTTAAAGGAATTGTTGCTATTGTATTAGTTAAAGAAATTGTTGTGACATGTCATATTTTGAACATGTCACATTTTGGACATGTCATATTTTTTCGAGTGGCCTATGTTTTGCCGGAATGTTGATTCGTTTCCGTTTCGGCAAATTTTGGGCGCTCGATGTGTCCTGTTTTTAGCAAAGGTCATGCCGATTTTTTTTCATGAATTTTAGCATGACTTCTGCTACAATGTAGGACATATCGAGTGCTTGTGATTTGCCAGAACGGGAATTCAATTATATTCCGGCAAAACATAGGGCATTTTTTCTATGTCATTGCTCGATATATGGAACGGGTTGACTTTAGGTCTGTTTCGGCTCCTTGTGTGTCTTTCAGTGAGGGAGAGTGTCCACCATATATATATGAGAGAGGAAGAATCCCGACTATTGTCGTGGGGGTCACTTCTCCTTCTTTTCCTTGTGCTAGATATTTGTAATGCACTAGGGAAAGGAGGAGTAGCGACCATCACCGACGGTCGAAATATGAGAGAGGAAGAATCCCGACTGTTGTCGTGGGGGTCGCTTCTCCTTCGTTCCCGTGTGCTAGACATTTTGGTGTAATGCACTCGGGAACGAATGGAGGAGCCACCATCACCGACGGTCGCAATATCAGAGGGAGTGCCCACCATATACGTGAGATGAGAGTTTAGGAAGGAAAGACTCGACAGACCTAAAGTCAACCCGTTGCATATTGAGTAATAGTGATCTGTGTGTTGTTCAGTTTCCTGGTAGTTGCCTTCGATCGATTTTAAATGTTTCAACTATAAACATAGGAAATGTCTGACGACGAAAGGAAATTCGTTATGTGCGAATGCTGTGAAGACGAGCGCGGCCTGTGCGACAAGCCTCACCTAGTTGATGGTAGGCGCTTCAGCATCATGCTGGATGAGACCTTCGAAGTGGATACAGTAAGTCACAACGACAAGTCTTTTTTCGTAATTAAGCATGACTTCTGCTTCTTTTGCTTCAACTTATAATTTTATTTTTTTACTATTCTACTAGCGTATCCCCTGCCATGCAAGAATTTATGTCTTGGATAAGATTGGTTTCAGTACTAAAAAAAGTATGGAGGTAAAGAGAGTTCACTTGAGGAACGAGCAATACTTTTGCCGTAAAATTGTACAATGCAGACACCTACTCCTATTTTGAATGCAAAAGTTGGAGAGCACTATGCAAGGCTTATGCATTTGAGCCTAATATGCTTATCACCTTTGATATTCGTCCGGAAGATGAAATTGAAGGTAATATCGACATCTGGGTCGATGTGCAGACGCCTCCAGTTCTACCATTAGGTGAGTTTCTCAACCATATTTATTAAGTAATTTATATTCTTTATTTAAAAATAGTTGACAACTAATTTCTATTGACAGCTTATTTCCATTCAAGCAAACATGTCCAGCGTTTGGTAGACAACACCTACTACTGTCCCGGGGCTGAAATAAACTGCGAGGAGATAGGTCATTATGTTTCATGGCTGGAGGATCTTGATACTGTCAAGACAGGTTATTTTCCTGGACTTCGAGATATTAGTACTCAAAACGTGCGGCCACTAGTGTGCGTATTGAACTACGGTCACATCTATCTAGGAAAGATGGTAAGATTTTTATTATTTGTCCTCAGTGCATCTTTTAAATACATTATTTTTTAAGCTAAACTTCATTGCTAAGTATGTTACTACGATGTTCTTCAACAGGGACTCCCGATGAGTGTTGTGCCTCGTTGGATCGAGTCTAAAGGTCGCATGGCAATGGTTAGCTTACGGCCAAGATATCCTGTATTGCACATGAGTGCATTCATCATTTCTTGAAGCGAGCAAGTCTTAATAGTCAAAGACTGGAGCAAAATTGTGAAGGATCGCAGAGAAGTACTAGGGGGCAGCAATCAGAAGCGCAGCCCACAATTAGGAGACAGGTTCATATGCATTCTCCAATATGATGAAGAAGGAGTGCTACACATGTTTTATGCTATTTTACCTGAGAGAGAGTAGCAGGAGTAGGTCCTAGGTATTAAGAACAATTAGTTAGTGCTGATTATATATGACTATGATGATGATGAGAAGTTTTTATTATGTGCTACAATGTGTTAGAGTTGATGGTGATGCTGAGGAGGAGTAGTGATTAGGAGTAGGTCCTAGGAGTTGTTATTATAACTAGTGATCAAGTTGTTATATGATGTCTCATGGACGAAAATGAGGATGATGAGTAGTTGTTATATGACAATGATGTATTATGATGATACTGTATGATAACTTGTATAATGGCGTATGAATATACGGCATAAAACAAAAAAGAAATACGTAATAATAGTAGTAGCGCGGGTAGAGAGGTGCGCTGCTAGTAACTACCAGCAGCGCTTCCTACAAAAACCGCTGCTGCTAAGCAGGTATAGCAGTAGTGCGTGTCAAAACGCGCTACTGATAGACTTAGCAGTAGCGCTGGTACATAAAGCGCTACTGCTAAGTAGGTATAGCAGTAGCGCGTGTCAAAACGCGCTACTGATAAACGTTAGTTGTAGCGCCGTATCAGCAGCGCGGTTACCCGCGCTACTGATACACCAAATACCCGCGCTACTGCTAGGTTTTCCCTAGTAGTGTCCCGCTTCTAGGACCCGTCGACGCTCTTCTGGCTCCACCCATGATAAGCCACCCCCTGGCATCTGTCGCGAGAATACCATGACAGTTGGCGCCCACCGTGGGGCCATGCGCGACGTCGGCTGGAGACACGTTCTGGACGGGAACCGCCTTCCTCACCGGCGAGCACGTCGCGGCTGGCCTGATTAGCCAGCCCGATGCGTTCGTTTGCGCCAGCGCAGGCGCATCATCCGACGCGGGAGTCGTCTGCCCCGTGTGCTGCCTCGTCGACCTCTTCGGGAAGCTCAGCCTCTCCGACGTGGACTCTACCGACGACTACCCCGGCTACGTGGTGGTCATCGACGACCCGCTCCCTCCTATCGCCGGCAACGCCTCCGCCGGCGCGCTCGACGCTGGCGTGTTCGTAGAGGCGATGGTCATTGGCGACAGCCAGCTCGCTGGCGGGGACGCCGCCGGGGACCCATTGCGAGCAGCGATGCGGGACCTGGCTGCGCCCGTTGACGATGACACCGACGCGGCGGCGTTGGAAGCAATCCGTGTCAAGCTCTTCGACAGCGCCACCAAGATGGCGGCCATGAAGCGCCGCAAGGAGGCCAACCAGCGCGAGATCGACCGCATAGCAAGCGGCACGCTGGCTGCGGGCAAGCCCAGCCGAGCCGGCGCCATCCGGCAGCGCGGCGCAGCCATCGCCAGCATGCTGGGTGTCGGACGTCCGATTTACGGCACCCCGGTGCAGAACCTGCGCGCCGCGCAGGCGGCGGCAGACGAACTTCAGACCCTGGAGGGCGACGAGCGACGCAGCCAAGTCGAGCGCCTCCAGGAGCTCCTCAACGCTGCGAACACGCAGCAAGACGCGGGCAACCGTGTGGTGGCAGCCGGCAAGCAGCCCGACCAGCCGGACAGAAACCCTCCGCCCAACCGCGAGAATGGAGCGACCTCTCGGTCCCCAAGCGGCAGCGGCCGCAGCAGGCGGAACCCGGAGCAGGCGGCTGGCCGCAGCCAGCGCTCTGGCCGCACGATCGTAGACAGTCGGCAGGATCCTCCGATCCCGGAGGGCCAGCGCCAGCAGGAGGAGCGTCCGCCTCCCCGCAGGGAGAGGCACGCTTCTCCGGCGCCGGTTGACCACCTGACCTTGAGGGGCCGGCTAGGCCCCCGTGAGGCAGTCGGCGAGAACGACGCTCGTCGTCGGATCGCGCAGCTGGCTCGGTCCTTGGCAATGGAGGAAGAGGATACAGTCGGCCCGGCCCGCTTCGGCCCCCGCATCCGCAACGAGCCCTTCCCCAAAGGATTCTCACTTCCCCGCGACACCCCCAAGTACAACGGCACCGTGAAGCCGGAGGACTGGTTGACTGACTATGCTACAGCCGTCAGCATAGCGAACGGCAACAAGCGCGTTGCCGTGAAGTACGTTCCACTCATGTTGGTGGGCACGGCACGGACATGGTTGAATAGCCTCAAGGCCAAGAGCATCAACAGCTGGCTGGACTTCAGTGAAGTCTTTGTGCGCAACTTCAACAGCACCTACAAGCGGCCCCCCAAGCCTCGCCAACTCTCCATGTGTGTCTAGGGCCCGGACGAGTCCACTCGCGACTACCTGACGCGCTAGGCCGAGTTGCGCAACTCCTGCGAGCGGGTGCACGAGGTGCAGGCCATCGAGTACTTCACCTCCGGGTGCCAGGAGAGCACCCTGCTCGAGCACAAGCTTCTGTGCGACGAGCTGGCTACCCTGGATGAGCTCCTAGTGGTGGCGGACAAGTACACCATGGCCAACTCCTCCATGAAGTCGGAGATCCGGATCGACGCTTCCGGGAAGGTGGTCCAGTCGGCTGCTCCGGTGTCGGCTGGTGGCTCCAACCAGCGCAACGACAACAAGCGCAAGGCCCAGCAACCGGCTGCTAACAGCCGGCACGTGGCAACAAGCGCAAGGACCAGCAGCCGGAAGGCCAACCCGGCCCCAAGCGTCAGCGGGGCGGCAAAGGTGCCTGGCTGCCGGCCTGCACTTTTGAGCAGACCCTCGACGCTCCCTGCAAGTTCCACAGTGGCGCGAAGCCGTCCAACCACACCACCCGGAAGTGCAGCTGGCTCACCCGGATCGCCAAGGGCGAGGGTTTGCCGCCTCCACCGGCCGGCCTGGCGGCTCCGGCTCCTCAGCAGCCGGCCCGCCCTGCCGGCATGCTCCAAGATGAGTTCCCCAACGAGCACGCCGCCTACGTCATCTTCACCAGCGAAGCCGACGACAAGCACAGCCGGCGCCAGCAGCAGCATGAGGTGAACGCAGTTGCTTCTGAAGCTCCCCAGGTCATGCACTGGTCCGAGAGGCCCATCACCTGGAGCCGAGATGGTCACCCGGCCGTGATGCCTACGCCGGGTGGTTACGCCATGGTGCTGGTCTCCACCTTCTCAACCGAGAGGCGGGCCTGCCGCTTCTCCCGAATCCTGATAGACGGCGGCAGCAGCATCAACATCCTCTACCGCGACACCATGGAGAAGCTGGGCTTCAAGCAGAAGCATCTCCTTCCCAGCCGAACCGTGTTCCATGGCATCGTCCCAGGGCTTTCCCACACCCTGCTCAGCAAGATCAAGAACGACGTCCTGTTCGGCGACAAGATCCACTTCCGCCGTGAGCCTATCTGGTTCGAAGTGGCCGACTTGGACAGTCCTTATCATGTGCTCTTGGGCCGGCCAGCGATGGCCAAGTTCATGATGGTCCCGCACTACGTGTACCTGAAGAAGAATATGCCGGGTCCCAAGGGCATCATCACCATAGCCGGCGACTACAAGAAGTCATCCGAGTGCGCCGCCGCCAGCTCCCGGCTGGCCGAGTCTCTCGTCATCACCCAAGAGAAGCCTGTCCTCGCCCAGGCGTAGCCATGGCCAGCGAGCAGCCGGCCATGCCGACTGATCACCAGGCGGCCGATGGCGAGGCCTCCTTCTAGCCGGCCAAAGAGACCAAGAAGATCTTCCTGGACCCAGCGCACCCGGAGCAGTACGTTGTCATAGGTTCCAACCTCGATAGCAAATAGGAAAGCGAGCTCGTCGACTTCCTTCGTGAGAATCGGGACATCTTCGCATGGTCTCCCAAAGACATGCCGGGTGTTCCGAGGAAGTTGGCCGAGCACAAACTGCATGTGCGGCCGGATGCTAAGCCGGTCAAGCAACCCCTCGGCCGCCTGTCAGAAGAGAAGAGAAGGGTCGTTGGTGAAGAAATCGCCCGGCTTCTGGCAGCCGGCTTCATCATGGAAGTGTTCTACCCGGACTGGCTTGCCAACCCAGTTCTCGTTTTGAAGAAGAATAACAAGTGGCGTATGTGTATCGACTACACTAGCCTGAACAAGGCTTGCCCCAAGGATCCGTTTGCCTTGCCTTGAATCGACCAAGTGATAGACTCCACAGCCGGCTGCGAGCTGTTGTCCTTCTTGGACGCCTATTCCGGTTATCACCAGATCAAGCTGGATCCGGCTGACCAGATGAAGACCGCCTTCATCACCCCTTTCGGCGCATTCTGCTACCTCACCATGACGTTCGGCTTGAGGAATGCCGGCGACACCTTTCAGCGATGCATGCAGAATTGCTTCCTGCCGCAAATCGGCAGAAACGTCCACGTCTATGTCGATGACGTGGTGGTGAAGACGGAGAAGCGCGGCACCCTTATGGAAGATCTCCAGGAGACCTTCGCCAACCTGCGCCGTTTCCAAATCAAGCTCAATCCGGAGAAGTGTGTCTTCGGAGTACCAGCCGGCCAACTCCTTGGCTTCCTCGTTTCCGAGCGTGGGATAGAGTGGAACCCCGCGAAGATCAAAGCCATCGAGCGGATGAAGATACCGACCAAGCTGCGGGACGTCCAGAAGTTCACCGGCTGCCTGGCGTCTCTCAGCCGGTTCCTCAGCCGGCTGGGCAAGAAGGCCCTCCCTCTATACCAGCTGATGAAGAAGACCAAGTGCTTTGAGTGGACTGACCAGGCGGACGAGGCCTTCCTCTAGCTCAAGCGGATGCTGTCCATGCCGCCTGTCCTGGCGGCGCCGACTAGCAAAGATCCCCTGCTCCTATACCTCGCCGCCACCAACCGGGTCGTCAGCACAGTGATCGTAGTCGAGCGTCCAGAAGCCGGCAAGGCACTGCCTGTCTAGAGGCCGGTCTACTACTTGAGCGAGGTGTTGTCCGCCTCCAAGCAGAACTACCCCCACTACCAGAAGATGTGCTACGGCGTGTATTTTGCCGCCAACAAGCTGAAGCAGTACTTCCAGGAGCACTCCATCACGGTCGTCTGCATCGCCCCCCTTGCCGAGATCATGGGCAATAGAGACGCCTCGGGCCGGGTGGCCAATTGGGCCATAGAGCTGGCCCCCTACACCGTCCTCTACCAGCCCCGCACCGCCATCAAATCCCAGCCGCTGGCCGACTTCTTGGTCGACTGGGCCGAGTCCCAGTACCTGCCACCAGCGCCGGATTCCACGCATTGGCGGATGCACTTTGATGGCTCCAAGATGCGCACCGGTTTGGGAGCCGGCATCATCCTCACCTCTCCCAAAGGCGACAAGATGAAGTACACATGGCAGATCCACTTCACCGCCTCCAACAACATGGCCGAGTACGAGGCACTCGTCCATGGGCTCTGACTGGCAAAAGAGATCGGCATTCGCCGCATCCTGTGCTACGGTGACTCGGACCTTGTGGTCCAGCAGTCCTCTGGCGACTGGGATGCCAAGGATGCCAACATGGCCAGATACCGCAACCTCGTCCAGCAGATCAGCGGATACTTTGACGGATGCGAGTTCATCCATGTGCCAGGGGCCGACAACGAAGTAGCCGATGCCCTGGCACGAATCGGTTCCACTCGGCAGGCCATTCCGGTTGGCGTCACCCTCGAGTGCCTGCGCAAGCCGTCTATCCGACCGTCACCGGAATCTGAGTCCATTTTCATGCCGGCTGACCCCGGAGCAGCCGGATCCGGCTCGGGGACTGCATCAGTCGGCCTGGAGATCCCAGCAGGTGGCCCGGGGGCTACGGCACCTAAACCCGCCCCGGGGACTCCAGCACCCAGCCCGGGGACTGCCACAGCCGGCCCGGGGACTTCCACGACGCAACAAGTAGCGGCCGACTCCAACCCGCCGCCTCCCAACCTGGCCACCCCAATGCCGGTTGCTGTCCTCACAGTGGTAGAAGCTCCGTCTTGGGCGCAGCCCATCCTCAACTTCCTGGCAAGCGGCGAGCTACCAGCCGATGAGGTGTCGGCCCGACAGGTGCAGCGCCGAGCAGGCGCATACACGATCATCAACAGAGAGCTCGTCAAGGGCAGCCCGACTGGCGTCTTTCAGCGCTGCGTCGAGCCAGCAAAGGGCATTGCCGTCCTCAAGGACGTACATCAAGGTGAATGCGGCCACCACGCCACTTCCAGAGCCCTTGTTGCCAAATCCTTCCGCCACGGTTTCTTCTGGCCAACTGCTGTGTCGGACACCAAGAAGTTGGTCGAGAAGTGCAAAGGGTGCCAAGTCTTCAGCAACAAGCAGCACCAGCCGGCCTCAGCCCTCAAAACCATTCCCATCACCTGGCCATTTGCCGTATGGGGATTGGACATGGTGGGCCCATTCAAGACAGCATGCGGCGGCATGACCCATCTGCTGGTCGCCGTGGACAAATTCACAAAGTGGATCGAGGCAAAGCCGATCAAGAAACTGGACGGCCCCACGGCCGTCACCTTCATCAAAGACATCACCGTTCGATACGGCGTCCCACACAGCATCATCACCGACAACGGCACCAACTTCGCCAAAGGCGCCATGGCTCATTTCTGCGCTGCACAGGGCATCCGACTGGACCTCGTGTCCGTTGCCCACCCGCAGTCAAACGGCCAGGTGGAGCGAGCAAACGGCCTGATCCTATCTGGCATCAAGCCACGGCTGGTCGAGCCGATGGAGCGCTCGGCCGGCTGCTGGATCGAGGAGCTGCCGGCCGTCCTTTGGAGTCTCCCGGACCACGCCAAACCGCTTAACTGGCTTCACACCTTTCTTCCTCGTGTACGGGGCCGAGGCCGTCATCCCGACGGATATCGAGTTCGACTCACCTCGTGTCACCCTGTACACGGAGGCGGAAGCAAACGAGGCACATGAAGACGGCGTCGACCTGCTCGAAGAGGCCCGGCTACTAGCACTCAGCCGGTCCGCCATCTACCAGCAGGGTCTGCACTGCAACCACAAAAGGAAGGTCAAGCCGCTTGCTTTCCCCGAGGGCGACCTTGTGCTCCGACTGATCCAGCGAACAGTCAGCCAGCACAAGCTCTCGGCCCCTTGGGAAGGACCCTTCATTGTCAGCAAGGCCCTGGGCAACGACTCCTACTACCTGATCGACGCACAAAAGCCCAGGGAGCGCAAGAAAGACGCAGCCAGCGAAGAGTCGGAGCGCCCGTGGAATGCGAACCTCCTCCGCCCATTTTACAGTTGATGCAGTGTATGTACCACGCTATCTTTTGTATTAAGTAAAGACAACAGGTACCCCGAGGCGCACTCGGGGGGTACCTTTTCTATCGCTATGATAAGCTCTTCATATGCATGAGTATCTATTTTTTCGCCCTGCCCGGGTCCGGCCAGCGGCCCGGGGGCTCGCCGACTAGGCCCAAGCCGGCAACATCCGCAGTCGGCTCAGTAGTGTGCCGACGCCAAAGCCCTCTCTTCGCCCCAGCCACAGCTCGCAGCGCGACTGTCCGGCTGGCAAGAGCTAAAGGCCGAAAACGCTGTCCACACGAAAAACAACTAAGGAAAAACGCCGGCTACGGCCAAGCCGGCCCTTCGCCTCACCCGTCCGGCTGCTCAGCAACCGGCCGGCCGGCTTCTCGCTTGACTAGCGCACGCTCTACGCGGCTGAAGTACTTCGCCTATTCCGGTGGCCAAGTTCCTGACCCAGCCACAGACCGCAGCGCGGCTGTCCGGCTGGCAGGGCAGCGGCCAATAGAACACGGCAAAAGAAAAAGCCAAAGAGAGCAAAAGCAAAGTCAAGCCGGAACCCGGCACAGCACACAAGCACGTGGAAAAGTAAACTTATTTACACTTCAAAAGGCCCATGGCCAGAATTCAACAGAGTTTGAAATACACCCCCAGTGGGTGGAACTGCGCATAGCTAATCACCGTTCTTGAGTACAAGACAGAAAAAACATCAAAAGGGCCGCCTAGGCTGGAGGTGCTGCAGGTTGCTCAGACGAGGCGGCAGTAGTCGTGGCGCCGGCTGCTGGGGCGTCCGGTTGGTCGGCTCTGGTCTGGTCGGCGGTGGCAGGCGACGTTGTCTCCCGCTGCTCGGCTGAGGCCAGATCGGGCTGGTTCCGGCTGGTCGCTCCATCATCTGGCGCGACGCCTTCGTCTTCGACGTCCTCCTCCTCCACTGCGGCCTCGCCGCTGGAGGCGATCTCCTCCGCCGAGTTATCCTCCTCCGCCAGGTTCATCCCAAACCAGGAAGGCGGGACCTCGGTTCCGTCTTCTGCCCACTCTGGCATGAAGACGTCACCGTCGGTATACTCGGCGAGGGCGGACGCGCAAATGGCGATGTTCTCGCGCTCCTTCTCCAGCTCCGGCACTGCCTCTTGGTGGAAGGTGGCCAGCTGCACCGGCCGCACAGTCGGATACCAGGCCATCGTGAACTCCAGCGCCACTTTGGCGCCGGCCCGTGCCGCAGCACCTATCCAGGCGTAAAGCCTGTCCGCCGCCTTCTCCAACCAGTCGACCGTCCGGCTGGGGGTCTTAGGGATCTGCACACCCGGCCATAGCCCCTCCAAGACTTGCGCCCCGGCACGCTGAAACCGGCGGAGCAGCCGGCGCACCGGCACAAGACGAAGCTGAACGGCCCGGAACTGCTCGCCCAAGTTCCGGGGACGGTCTGGCTCGATCTCTACGCCTGCACGCCTCCGCTGTTCGCGCCGCGCCTCGATCACCTGGCTGATGGCACCGGTGCGGTCCGGGAAGTAATCTTCTTAAAATAAAACAAGAGAATAAGAAGCTGGCCTCCAGCGACAGCGAGCAACCAACCAAAAGAGAGACGGTTTACCTTCGAGCATTCCCTCGATCACCTCGTAGCCCTCCGACAGGTACTTCTCCCTGTCGAACCAGGCTAAGCGCTGGGACTCGAACTCGGCCTTGAGGAGCTCCTCCCCCTCCTTCAGCTGCCGGACCTCCTCCGCATGCCGGGTGGCCTGGCCGGCCAGCGCCTTCTCGAGCTGCTCGCGTTCCGCGGCCGCCTGGCTGCTCTCCAGCTACTTGGCCTGAAGCTGCCCCTCGAGCTCGCGCACGCGGTCTCGCAGCTATGAGGCGGCCTCTGCGAAAACAAAAAGGAATCGTCAGCAACGGTTCAAACAAAGATAAGAAGCCGCCTGGAAGATACGGCCCGACTGCTCAGCAGTCGGCCCGAATCTCGGGGGCTACACCCAGTGGGTGCGCTTGCGCGCCCCCACTGATAGCCGGCTCACGTACCTCGGCTCTTCCGCAGCTCGGAACACCGCTTGGCGAGCTCCTTGTTCTGGGAGTTGTAGGCAGCCGCGCGCAGATTGTGGTAGTCCTGCACCCAAAACGATATCGAAACAGTCAGAAACACGCCTTAAAGTTCCAACACGCCTGCTCAGCAGCCGGCTCGGAACTCAGGGGCTACACCAAGTCGGTGCGCTGGCGCGCCCCCACTGAAACTCGTGAAAAAGAAACAAGATGGAGAGGCATACCCGGACAGACGTCTGCATCGCCACCACTTCGCTCCTCGCTTGCATCAAGGTGGCGCCGTGGGCAGAGAATTTGTCCAGCACGTCCTGAACCGCAAGGTTCAGGGCGGCCGTGCTGGCTCCCGGCTCCCAACCTGGCGGGGCAAAGCTGGTCGCCTCGACGTCAGCTCCCGGCGAGCTCGCTGCCCTGGCCTCCGCTGGCCTGGGCTCCGAAGACGCTCGCGCCTGACGTAGGCGCGGGGGGACGCGTGTCGCCAAGGCCCGGCCGGTCCCCACCCTGTTGCCGGCCGGCGGCACCTGTTCGCCAACTCCCGGCCCACACCGGGCCGCCTCCGCCTGCTCCGACGCCGCCTGATCGGCGCCGGCCGCTCCAAGCGGCACCGAGAAGCCGGCTACGAGCAGCTCCGGCTGCTCGGGGATGGTGGGCTCCGGGATCCCTCCACCTGCCGGTTCCTCCGCGGCCTTGGCATCGGCTTCCGCCCGCTCCTTGGCCGTCGCCTCCGCCTGAGCCCGCGCCGACTCCGCCTGCGCCGCCTCAGCCCGCTCCTTGGTGGCCGCCTCCGCCTACTCCTTGGCGGCCGCCTTCGCCTGCTCCCTGGCGGCCACCTCCGCCTCCTCCCGCGCCTCCTGTGCGTTCCTCTCCATCGCCTCCCGCAAGGCGGCAGCCGGGTCCACTCGCCGAGTGCCCTCGGAGCTGCCGGCCGGGTCGATCAACGAAGGAGAAGGGGCCCGGGAGATGTGGATGGGAGCTCTGCGCAGCAAAGCAAGCAAAGATGAGAAATTCAAACAAAGAGAAAAATCAACTAAGGCAGTGCACCAAGCGCCCTTACCCGGACACCATTGGGCGCTCCTTCGGGGCCCTCCGGGTTGGCCCTTTGTTGGCGGCCACCTTCGCGGCCTCTAGCCGCTTGGTCGCAGCCGACAGCTTGGCCTTCTTGGGTGGCCGGCTGCCGAACAACCCCTCGGCCCGACGCTTGGGCACGGCAGGGGCGTCAACCGGCGCTCCGCCGGATGGTCGCGCCGTCGAGGAACCAGCGCCCGTCCTCTCAGCGTCCTTGGGGCGGTGTTGCCCCTCGCCTTCTTCATCGTCATCCGGCCAGGACCGGACGTCGCCGTCTCCCCCTACGCCGCCTCCAGCTGCGGCGCCTGCTTCGGCGCCGCCTGCTCCGGCGCCGCCTGCTCCAGCGCCGCCTCCCCCGGTGACTTCGTCCCCGGCCCCGTCCTCCAGCGCAGCCGCCCCCAGCTCGGGGTCACCCACGTCGCTCGCCTCGCAGTCCGCCAAAAACTGATAGCCGGGAGCCAGTGCCCTGGCTACCCCCTGGTCGGAAGAACGCGGCCCCACGTCCGGGTGTTCAGGTCGGATGATAAGCACTGAGCAAGCAAAGAGAGGAGACCAGATACTAACCGGCGGTGGCGGATGGGCACGACTGTAAGGCGGCTTGCCGAATGCCCAGTCGGTCTCGCTGAGCTAGCAGCCGGAGAAGAAGTTGACATGGCGGACCACCTCAACAGTCAGCAGTGCCTTGGTTGACATTCAGCATGGATCCCAGTGACCGCTCATGTCGTAGATCCGATGTGGCCGGGATTGGAGTGGCGACACCCGGAGGTGGACGAAGGCGGCCAGCAGATCCGCCGCCTTGAGGCCCTCCACGCTCGTCATCACCTGGAGCTGTTCCAGGATGTTGGTAATGGCGGCTGGCACCGGCTTTGGCTGCTTCCCCCAGGTGTCACGTGGCCCTGGCGGCAGGCCGGCTAGGAAGGCCGGTAGGTTGATATAGTCGCGAGTCGGGTGGAGGTTGCATACGTGGAAGTAGAACTTCTGCCACAGCTTCGCCGACTCCAGCAGGGTGATAGACGGGAACCAAGTCCCGGAGCCGCTGCGCGGCACCGCAACGCAGGCACCGCACTGAGCCGGCTCGCCCTTGGCCCGGGTCCCCAACTTCAGGTAGAAGAACCTGCCCCACAGATCGAGGTTGGGCAGGATGCCCAAGTAACCCTCGCAGAGGATTACGAAGGCGGAGAGAAGAACGATGGTGTTGGGGGTGAGATGGTGCGGCTGGAAAGCATAGAAGTTGAGGAAGTCCGGAAGGAAGCCGCTCATGGGCAGGCCGAAACCACGGAGGAAGTGGCTTCGAAAGACGACGAACTCACCGGGCCTCGGCGCCGGCGAGATCTCCCTCGCGTCAAGAATGCGCGCCTCCACCATCGCCTCGATCAGCATCCTTCGCGTCTTGCAGAGGAGCTCGAGGTGGCCGTCATGGACGTTCGAACCGTCCCAGTCGCCTCGCGAAATCACTCGCGGTGGTCCGGTGGCGGTTCGGCGGAGGCTCGGTGGGGCGGAGCAGCGGCGAGGTCGCAGCGGCGCGTTGTGCGGCAGCGGCGAGGTCGCAGCGGCGCGTGGTGTGGCAGCACGGGGGCGATGAGGATACGAAGAAGCGAGGAGGCAAGAAAGCAGAGGAGGAAGAAGAGAGTGGGAGCGGCGCGCGTATGTCCGCGGCGTTCCCCTCCCCTCTTTTTATACGGCGACGGCGGGACCAGGGCAACTCTTCGGGGGGTGTGGGATTAACTGCTCCTGCGTCCCACGCGCCCCCCTCATTTATCGCGCATTACGGCGCGCAGTTACTGTGCCACGGAAGGGCAACAGTCCGCCTCGGCCGCAGCGGATCCGCGTGCGTGCCAAGGCCGTGTAGTGGCGGGCCCAGGCCTGCGACGGCGTCCCATCGCGCGCGTGGGCTGGCAGGTCAAGCCGGCCTGCTGGTGACAAGTGTCGCGCGAGCGACGAGCGGCCGGTGCGCTACCCAGTAGCACACCACCCGGCGCCCCCCATGACGGTTCGAATTCAACAGTCGGCCGGCTTTGCCTCGGCTGGCTCATAGCATGCGGCTTCTTCAGGACAAGCAAGAGAGGGCGTGGGATCTCCCAGAGGAGGAAACTGTTGAGGCACTCCGGCTTCAGGCCGTGGCGCCCCGCCAGCTTCGGGGACTACTGTCGGGGTTATGTACCCCAGGTACCCTCATCCGCACCCAATAAACATTTCAAGACATCGGGGCTAGCAAAGCCCTACAGTCCGACTGGTCGAACAGCCGGCTCCTTGGCCGGCTTCTAGAAGGCGGCGTGCTCTCAGAAGGTGGCGCTGACGAGGCGGGCCGGCTTCCAGCGGCCGGCCCCTTCCCCTCCTAGAAGTCTGCACTCACCTGCTATGACGAGACAGGGCATGGCTACAGTGCCGCCTGCCCACCTACTACGACGAGACGGCATACGGCTACAGTACACGCTGACCAAGCGGCCACCAACCCGGCATGGCGCGGGCCTACGGCGATGCGACCCACAACGCAGCCTCCGTCAGCAAGGACAGCGCTACAGCGAAAGGCAATCAGCATGGCCCGCAGGCGGCGGGCCCTACCTGTCGGCCGGATTTTCGGCAGCCGGCGGGGCCCCCAGAGCGCGGGCCCCAGCAGCCGGCGGAGAACCCGACGGCTTAGACACTGCCGTCCGGGTCCCACCACCCAGACGTATTACGATTGTACCCCTGGGGGGTCGGCCTATAAGACCACCCCGGGCTCACCCATGCAAAGGGGTCAGCTCATAGTTCAGCCCCCATTCCACCATACACATAGCTAGTAGAGAAGCTTAAGCCCTAGCCTTCTTCTACCTCTAGCTACACAGCCCAAGGAGCAAGCTTGTAAGCCTTGTGATCATAGCCATCATGCGGAGACCCCGCAGAGCAGGACTAGGGGTGTTATCTCCACGGAGAGCCCCGAACCTGGGTACGTCTCGTGTCCGATCGAGCTCGCACTCACTCCCGCTTCTAGGACCCGTCGACGCTCTTCTGGCTCCACCCATGATAAGCCACCCCCTGGCATCTGTCGCGAGAATACCACGACAATGATCTTTCTTAGGTAATGTAGTATTGATTCTTCTTTTGACGTATGCTTCATCGTCATCGTCATCTTCCCTCATCGGGTTGCCGTACTGGTCGTAGTCTTCCTCGTTGGTGACTCCATCCATTCCAATGATGTTCCTTTTGCATCTCCTCACGACAACACAGCTGGGATTACTCGGGTCGGTTATGAAGAAGCATTGTGTCACGTGCTTAGCGTGTACCCATGGCTCATTTTTTGCGATGGCGTTCACGGTAGCGCTCTTGCCGTCGGGTATAGACATGGTAGTGAAATACCGGTTTTCTCTTTCGACATTCTTTGCCCATCTGACACGGAACATCGTCGCGCTGTGCTGTCCAGAGTAGTCAAGCTCCCATATCTCCTCGACCCTTCCGTAGAATCTCTCAGTTGCGTCGTTGTTGCCGGTCATGCATTCCATCGTCACCCCTGAGTTTTGATAATCGCTGTTCATATCTTTGGCCTCCATGTAGAACGTGTATCCGTTGATATCGTATGCCTGATACGTCGCGTGGTTGGCCGCGGGGCCAATTGCTAAGGCGTATATGAGCAGTGCATCCTTATAGCCCTCTTCCGGGGGATTAGCCCGAATATGCTCTTTGAACCAATACAGGAAAGTGGAGTTTTGCTCTCTAGTAACTTCGGCGTTCGTCCTGCATAGCCCCCGGTCACGATACTTCTTTGCTATGGTTTCTTTATGCAGTGTCACGAAAGGATCTACCACATCTAGGTGTTGTAGAACTACTAAGTTTGCTATGTCAAAGTCGTTGCGTCGATCCGAGTAGACCACATGCAGTTCCCTGCGACCGTTGGAGTGACCTTCTCCTTCGAGCCTCCCAAGGTGCTTCTTAACGGGCAAACCAACACCAGGCCGGTCTCCGCCATATAGATAATTCTCGCAGAATGAGATGCACTCTTGTGTCACATAGCCCTGGACGATGCTTCCATCCGGACGGGACATGTTACGAACGAATCCTTTGATGACCCCATTCATCCTCTCGAACGGCATCATGTTGTGCAGGAATGACGGCCCCAGGTCTATTATGTCGTCCACAATGTGGACGCAGAGATGCACCATGACGTCAAAGAACGCGGGGGGGGGAAGTACATCTCAAGCTCATTTAGTATCACAACGATCTCTTCCTGTAGCCTTCGGAGCTGCTTCACACTGATCGACTTTCGAGAGATGACGTCGAAAAAGTTGCAAAGACCAATAAGCGTGTCACAGACATGCTTGTCCATTATCCCTCTAAGGGCAACAGGTAGTATCTGCGTCATCATCACTTGACAGTCATGGGACTTCATCCCGCTGAACCTTTTCTTCTTCGTGTCTAGAAATCTTCTTATCTTCCCACAGTAACCGGAACTAACTTTGATTCCGGTAAGGCACTTGAAGAATTGATCGATCTCAGTCGGATTTAAGGTGAAGCAAGAAGGGGGGCAATAATCCTCTTCCTTCACTTTTTTGCCCTTCTTCTCCCGCACCTCTGTCTCTGTCTCTGTCTCCTCTGACTTTTTACGGGGCGGCATGTGCAGATCTGCCCTGATTTTCAAATCTTGCAAGTCTTTTCTTGCCTTCGGCCCATCCTTGGTCTTATCCGGCATGTTCATCAGTGTCGCAAGCAAGCTCTCAAGGACATTCTTACATATATGCATTTGATCAAGGCAATGAGGCGTGTCGAGTTTGTGCCGGTACTCCAAGTCCCAGAAAACAGACCTCGTCTTCCATACCTTCAGCAGCGGCTCCGGCGCCTTTTTCATCGTCTTTCCCGGCGCGGGGCAATGTTCCCAGTTTTTCAACAGCTCATCGATTTCGGCGCCGCTCCGCTTACGTGGAGGTCCTCGATGCTCAGCCTCACCATTGAATAGATCTCCACGGTTTCACCACGGGTCGTCCTTCTCGAGCCATCTTCGATGCCCCATGTACACGATTTTCCCAGACCCGCCTTCTTTCGTTGACGTTAGCTGCTGAGACGTCGTATCATCCATGCACCGCGTGCATCCGCAATATCCGTGGCACACCTGGCCTGCGACATATCCGTAACCGATATAGTCGTGCACCGTCGTGATCAACGCGGCTCTCATATAGAAATACTCGCCTTTGCTGGTGTCCCATGTCTTGGCCGGTGTTTTCCATAACGTGTCTAACTCCTCTTGAAGTAGCCCCAGATACAGATTAATATTATTTCCCGGTTGTTTCGGCCCTTGAATCAGCATGCTCATGTGTATGTACTTCGACTTCATTCATTTCCATGGGGGAAGGTTGTACATCCATACAAACACGAACCATGTGCTATGGTTGGTGTTCTGGTTGCCAAACGGATTCATGCCATTGGTACACGCGCCAAGCACGATGTTCCTTGCATCACAAGAGAAATATGGATATTCGCCGTTGAACGCTCTCCACTGGCATGCATCCGCGAGGTGTCTCAGCTTCGGATCATCTCAATCGTCAGGCTTTTTCCTCTCCGCGTGCCAACGCATGAGCTTTGCTTCCTTGGGATCTACAAAATAACGTTGCAGACGGGGAGTGATCGGTAAGTACCATACAACTTTCTAGGGAGATTTCTTTCCGGCCTTCTTGTATCGAGAAGCATTGCACACCGGACAGCTGGTTTTTTCCGCGTGCTCCTTCCGATAAATGATGCAATCGTTGATGCATGCAAGGGATCTAACGTGCGGCAGATCAAGAGGGCACACGATCTTCTTGGCCTCATCCACACTAGTAGGACATAGATTCCCCGCGGGAAGAACATCCTTTAGGTACTTGAGAAGCTCATCGAGGCTAGTGTCGGTCCATTTGTTTTTAGCCTTCGTCTTCAGAAGTTCGAGCGTGAAACTCAAGCGGGTCACCTCGGGATCGCAACCATCATAAATGGAGTGTTCGAGTCTACCACCAGTTGCTCCAGCTTGGCCTCCTCTCTAGAAGCAGCTCTGTCAGTACTCGTCTCCTTGCGAAGTAGGTCTCGAACATGAGGGTCCCGCACAATTGAACTTAGTAGCGACGAAGTCTGCGGCGTGTAGTCCACGTTTTCTCCGCCGCCATGTCCGGCCTCTTCTCCGCTGCCATGTCCGGCCTCTTCTCCGCCGCCATGTCCGGCCCCTTCTCCGCCGCCATGTCCGGCCCCTTCTCCACCGCCATTATTGGTCATCTCTTCGTCTTGACCCGTGTCATCATTGGTTGCCCCGTCGGCGTCCTCATCATCATCATCTTCAATTATCCACCGAGTATAGCCATCCATGAAACCAGTCATGAGCAGGTGTGCCATCAAACGACCACCCTCATAGGGGTCGAGCCAAACTCCTTCTTTGCATCTTCGACACGGACATAAAATCTCTGTCCGGTTATTTTCATTCATGTCCTGCACCGCCGACCGCAACCACCTTTCCACCATCGTTCCACTGACCGTCATGAATGCCTGTGCGGTAATAATAAACAAATTGATTATAAAAATGCATTCATGCATCAAAGTCATACAAAAATTCGGCATGACCTTCCCTAAAAATAGGACATATAGAGTTTGCCCGAAATTCGCCGAAACGGAAATAAATCAACATTTCGGCAAAACATAGGCAACTCAAGCACAATTCGGCGGCAAGTCATGCCACACACACAATTTCCATCATATCGCACACATACACATATTTCCATTCTTGCAAAAGCACAAATTTTTAATCACCTATCTCGAGATCGAGCACGGTGATGATGATGTCGATCGATGTGTCTCGCCACACACCTAGGGAATGATCACAAGTGGGGGCAAAGCATACTTCTTGACATGCCTAGATCTAGCTAGGGAGGTACATAGGTCACTTCATTAAATGGGTAGATCTACCTAGCTAGTTGGGGAAAGAGATGACTCTAACTAGTGGAGGGGAGAAAAAAGAGAAGAAAGGATAGGAGTTGCATTAATGGAGGTGGTGTAGTTAGCTAGGAGCTGTAAAGAGAGGTCGAAGAAAGAGAGTAATGGGGGGAGAAGTAGTGTGGAAGAAGCAAGTAAGAGGGAGAGGAGGTGGGAGCTAGGGGAAAGTGAAAGGAAGAGAGGATGGGGGAGGGGGAGTGGGCGGGAAAAGGTGGCTGCTGTGCCTTAGCAGCAGCGTGGGTCTAGAAACGCGCTGCTGCTAAAGTAAGTAGCAGTAGCGCGCTCCAGAAACACGCGCTGCTGCTAAGGGGGCCCACCATGTGGATAAGTTCAAACTTAGCAGTAGCACCCTGACATAAACGAGCGCTACTACTATTTCCTTATCAGCAGCGTGGTTTTTAGAAGGGCGCTACTACTATACCTAGCTTGTCAGCAACGGTGTCGGAATTATAGTAGTAGCGTGTTTCTCTGCTGCCGCGCTACTGCTATGTTTTTAGTAGTAGCGCCCTTTTGTGAACCGCGCTACTGATAAGTATCAGTAGCGCCTCTTTTTAACCAGCGCTACTGATAAGCTTCTACGTATAAGGTTTTCCCTAGTAGTGACCCTTTCCAAAGATTACTTTTAAATCCTTGACCATATCAAGTATATCGTCACCAGTACGGTGGCGAGGCTTCTTCCGGTGCTCTGCCTCACCTTTGAAATGCTTGCCTTTCTTTCTTAAGAGATGCTTGATCGGAAGAAATCGACGATGTCCCAGGTACACATTCTTCTTACATTTATCCAAATATATACTTTCGGTATCATCTAAACAGTGTGTGCATGCATGGTACCCCTTGTTTGTCTATCCTGAAAGGTTACTAAGAGCAGGCCAATCATTGAGGGTTACAAACAGCAACGCTCGTAGGTCAAATTCTTGCTGTTTGTGCTCATCCCACACACGTACTCCTTTTATGTCCCACAGCTATAAAAGTTCTTCAACCAATGGCCTTAGGTACACATCAATGTCGTTGCCGGGTTGCTTGGGGCCTTGGATGAGCACTGGCATCATAATGAACTTCCACTTCATGCACAACCAAGGAGGAAGGTTATAGATACATAGAGTCACAGGCCAGGTGCTATGATTGCTGCTCTGCTCCCCAAAAGGATTAATGTCATCTGCACTTAAACCAAACCATACGTTCCTTGCGTCATCTGCAAAGTCCCGCCACTTTCTCTCGATTTTTCTGCACTGCGACCCGTCAGCGGGTACTCTCAACTTCCCGTCTTTCTTACGGTCTTCTTTGTGCCATCGCATCAACTTGGCATGCTCTTTGTTTTGGAACAAACGTTTCAACCATGGTATTATAGGAGCATACCACATCACCTTGGCAGGAATCCTCTTCCTGGGGCGCTCGCCCTCAACATCGTCACCAGGGTCATCGGGGCTGATCTTATAGCGCAATGCACCGCATACCGGGCGTGCATTCAAATTCTCGTACTCCTCACTGCGGTAGAGGATGCAGTCATTAGGGCATGCATGTATCTTCTGTACCTCTAATCCTAGAGGGCATACGGCCTTCTTTGCTTCGTACGTACTGTCGGGCAATTCATTGTCCTTTGGAAGCTTCTTCTTCATTATTTTTAGGAACTTCTCAAATCCCTTGTCAGATAAACCATTCTCTGCCTTCCATTGCAGCAATTCTAGTGTGGTACCCAGCTCTGTGTTGCCATCTTCGCAATTTGGGTACAACAATTTTTTGTGATCATCTAACATGCGCTGCAACTTCAACTTCTCCTTTTCACTTTCGCAGTTTCTCTTTGCATCAGCAATGGCCTGACCAAGATCATCAGCGGGCTCATCTGATGCCTCTTCTTCAGCTTCTTCTTCTTCATTCTCTTCCCCCATTGTAGTACCATCGTATTCATGGAACCTAGGATAGTTGTCATCATCCTCTTCTTCTTCATTCTCTTCCATTAGCACCCCTCTTTCTCCGTACTTGGTCCAACAGTTATAGCCGGAGATGAAACCGGATGTAAACAGGTGGACGTGAATGACTCTTGAGTTAGAGTAATTTTTATCATTCTTACAGACAGCACATGGACAACACATAAAACCATCATTCCGCTTGTTTGCCTCAGCCGCACGCAGAAAACTATGCATGTCATCAACGAACTGGGGAGAGCATCGGTCATCGTACATCCATTGCCGGCTCATCTTCATTACACAACACCGGAAAGACCAAATTAATACAAGTTCATACATAAAGTTCACACACACTTACTCTCATAAAACAACATACAAACTATCTAGCTAAAGCATTTAAATGCAACAACAAATGCGATCAAGATCGCAACTAAGGTAACAATTGATCCAACAGCATAGTGATACCAGGCCTCCTTATTAACGGCATGTTTTCTAATCTTTCGGATCTTGAAGCGCATTGCATCCATCTTGATCTTGTGATCATCGACGACATCGGCAACATACAACTCTAATTTCATCTTCTCTTCTTCAATTCTTTTCAATTTTTCTTTCAAATACTCGTTTTCTTTTACAACTAAATTTAACTTCTCGACAAGAGGGTCGGTTGCAATTTCCGGTTCACATACCTCCTAGATAAAAATATCTATGTCAACTTGATGGGCATAATTGTCATAAACACGAAATGCAACAAATAGTTATAAAAGAGAATATATATACCACATCCGAATCATAAACCGGACGAGGGCCGACGGGGACGGATATCAAAACCATGGCACTACGTATAACAAACAATCATACACGTAATAAAATTATACACGCAACTATCTCAACTATCTTAATCATACAAATAAGATTTTTTTCACAAAAATGATAAGAGCCTCACCAAGCTAGCTAGGGGGTGCCGGCGACCGGACGACACGGGCAATCGACGACGGTGAGGACGGGGAGGCACTAGATCAGGTAAACCACACCTACAAATATGCAAACTAAGAAGTTAATTTGAGCTCAAATTGCATATAAATCAAATAAGCTCCCACATAATTACTCCCAAACTAAAACCCACAAATCACTATACTTATAGAGCATTGCATGAGCTAATCTAGCAATGAGAGATGAAAAGACAAAGTTGCTAACCTTTGTGAACACTTGGATAGATGGGGTGCCTTCAAATCTTGACAAATCTTTGGCAAAAATGGAGGTGAGCTCGAGCAAGGGGAAGAACAGAGGAGAGGAAGGGGAATAACAGAGAGAATGGGCTCGGGGGATGAAGGGTTTATATAGGGACATCTTTAGTCCCAGTTTGTTATACAGACCGGGACTAAAGATCCACCTATAGTCCCGGTTTGAGATACAAATCGGGACTAAAGGAGCTCGTGGGGGCCCTAGACTGACACCAGCCAGCCAACACCCCTTTAGTCCCGGTTTGTATCTCAAACCGGGACTATAGGTCCCATATGAACCGGGACTAATTGCTAGCCTTTTGAACCGGGACTAATGTTACCTTTAGTCCGGATTCAAAACACGGTCGGGACTAATGCTATGGGCGAAAGGCCTGTTTTCTACTAGTGGTCGCCCTCCAGGAAGTCGAGGTCTGCCACCGCGGCTTGCGCGGCGCGCATGTTCTTGACGGGGGTGTCGTAGACGGGGCCAGTCACGCCCAGCGCATGACCGATGGCACCACCCCGAAGCCGCACCTGGCGGCACGGCTGGGCTCGGCCGCGGTCGGCGTGAAACCTTAGGCAGCATCGCGTTCCCGCTGGATGGCCTCCAGTCGGCGCTGCGCAGCAGCGAGCGTGGTGGCCCCATCCAGCAGGCGCACGCGGTCCTCGTCGAGTCGGGCCCTGGCCAGGCTGGTGTCGACATCAGTGGCAAGGGGGATACGGAGGCTCTGCAGCGTTGCGCGCAGCGGGTCGGCCTGAGTGGCGCGCTCCGCTGCGGCCTTGGCCTAGGCGGCCTTGGCCGCTGCGGCTTTGGCGCTCGCGGAGGAGTGGCTCGAGCCGGTTGTGAGCACCTCCACGCGGGTGCAAAGATCCGCCACATCGCGGGAGACGATGTCGCCGGGGAACTAGAGAGCTGGTGACGCTGAGCACCCCGTTGGGGTACTCGTCGGGGACGAGCGCGACGATGACCCGAAGAATGCCGAAGGGGACGACGACGGAGCCGGCGAAGTCGGCGCGGGCCGCGCCCTGCGCGGCGACCAAGTCATGGGCGATGTGCTCGCCCAAGGCAGCGAAGGGCCTCGTCTGGAACTTGACTCCGGTCGGAGCCGCAAGCAGCCCCACGGTGAGCGCCAACTGTCGTGGTGTTCTCTCAACAGATGCCATGAGATGGCTAAAGGTGGGGGAATGCGAGAGGCTACCGATGGGTTCCAGAGGCGAGGTTGGTACGAGCGAGCGAGGGACGCAAGACGTACCCAGGTTCGGGGCCCTCCGGAGAGGTAACACCCCTAGTCCTGCCGAATGTAATATGGTGTGCACAAGGGCTACAAGGTGCTCCTGGAGCTGTTCAGGCAGAGGAGAGAGAAGGGCTAGGCCGCTGTCTCCTCTATGGTGGGTGGGTGTGTGTGTGGGAGTGATCGATGGAAGGAACTAGAGATCTGACCCCCCTGCATGGAGGCCTCCCGGGGGGTCTTATAGGCCGGCCCCCCGGGGTACAATGGTAAAGGTTACAAGGGTGCGGGTCCCGGATGTCGGCGTCTGGAGCCGGTCGCGGGGCCTGCCGGCTGCTGGGGCCTGCCGGCTGGGGGCCCCGCCGGCTGACCCGCATTGTGGCATGCGTCACAGAGTGGTTGACATCGTGGGAAATAGTGTAGCACTGGTGCTGACGTTGGCCGCCCGGGTCAGCGGAGTCGGTAGCACTGTGACTGTGCCTTCCCGAGGTCGACCGCACTGTAGCCACGATCTTCAGTCGTGGGGAGCCGTCTTGTCGTATGGAGGGATGGGACGGCCACTGACCCTCGCCAGCCAGGTCGAGAGGACCCGGCCTGGGGCCAGCCGTCGTTGGCTAGCCGGCCCAGCCGGGCCGGGTAGCCACCACGCCGGCCGCGCTGGGGAGCCAGCGTTCGGCCAGCCAGACTGAGGGGCGTCGGCTTGCCCCAATGTTTTTTGAAAAGAGGGGAAGTGGCTCCGTCGCCTACCCAGGGGCGGTCCCCCCGACAGGATTGAATAAGATCCTTCAAGTAAGTTGTCATCGGTGCAAAAAGCAATAAAATTGCTCTTAAATATGTATGATCTTTTATTGCAAGGGAAAAAAAGTGTTGTACGAACTTGTGATGGTAAAGAAATAAAAGGGACGGACTGCATAATAAAGGTTGCTATCACAAGGGGCAATATAACATGACGTTCCTTTGCATTAAGAGCTTGTGTATCCAAAAATAAAAAGTGCATAACCACCTCTGCTTCCCTCTGCGAAGGGCCTATCTTTTACTTCATGTTATTTACTTTTATGCTATTTACTTTCATGTTATTTATTTTTGTTTAGTCAATTCCGTATTCCAACCTATTCTCTAGTTGGCAAGCATCATGTGGTGGGTTAAGATCTAGGCACATATGACTAGTCAAATATATTTGATCATGAATTATTATTGTTGACAATTATCTCTATGATAAATAATTTGGGAGGCGAAGCATTAAGCCCCTATCTTTCTCTGTCTTTGATGGATGCCATTTGTTCTAAAAATATGCTTTGAGTACTAGCAATCATAGAAGACTAAATGATAATTGAGTATGTGGAGCTCTTACTTAGACTTTGTTGTTGATAAGTTGAATTGCAATTGTTTGGTGACTGAGAACATATGTTGTTAAGTTTCAAGAGATTGCATTGTTTGAACCATAACATGAGAATTGATTGCTACTTTATCATGATCAGTTTTATAAAAAAGAGTTGCTGTAATAATGCTAGGAAAAGTGATTGAAATTATCATTGATCAAACTTATGCTAGCATTCACACTTCATAAATTATTTCTTTTATCATTTACCTACTCGAGGACGAGCAGGAATTAAGCTTGGGGATGCTGATACGTCTCCAACGTATCTATAATTTATGAAGTATTCATGCCATGTTTATTATAGTTTTGTATGGTTTTGGTGCACTTTTATATGGCTTTTATATGATTTTCATGGACTAACATATTGACCTAGTTCCCAGTGCCAGTTGTTGTTTTCTGCTTATTTTTGGTTTTTCAGAAAATCCATATCAAATGAAGTCCAAATGCAGCGAAACTTTTTGACGATTATTTCTAGAAGATAATGGACCCTGGCGCACCCAGGTGCCTAGTGGGCCCCCTGTGGCCCCCCTTCGCGTGATTCCAATGCCAAAAATTCCTATAAATACCAAAACCCCCAAAAGTTAACCTAGATGAGTTTTTACGCAACCGCAAGCCTCTGTTCCTAAGCGATCTCATCTGAAGCTCCGTGCTGGCACCCTGTCGGAGAGGGGATCATCACCGGAGGCCATCTTCATCATCCCGGTGGTCTCTATGACGAGGAGGGAGTAGTTCACCCTCGAGGCTAGGGGTATGTACTAGTAGCTATGTGTTTGATCTCTCTCTCTCTCTCTCTCTCTCTCTCGTGTTCTTGAGATGTCACGATCTTGATGTATCACGAGCTTTGTTAATATAGTTGGATCATATGGTGTTTTTTTCCTCTCTATCTTTGTTGTGATGAATCAAATCTTTTCCCTTTGAGGTTTTGTTATTGTCGGATTGAATATTCAGATTTGAGAACACTTGATGTATGTTTTGCGTATGAATACCCGTGGTGACAATGGGGTATTATATTGATCCACTTGATGTATGTTTTGGCACTCAACCCGCGGATTCTCGTGGTGACATTAGGGTAATCTATGCATAGGGGTTGATGCACGTTTTCATTATCTTTTCTCCGATAGAAATTTTGGGGTCTCCTTGTAGTTCTTTGTGTGGATTGAATATTATGATCATGAAGTTGTTTGATGCATATCGTATAATCAACTCACGGATACTTGTGGTGACATTGGAGTATCTAGTTGACATTAGGGTTGGTTGATGTGTATCATATGGTGTCATTTTAGTACAAACTCTAGGGTTGTTTGTGACACTTATAGGAATAGCTCAATAGATCGATCGAAAATGATAACTTTGAGGTGGTTTCGTACCCTACAAACAATTTCTATCTTATGTTCTCCGCTAATAGGAACTTGGGAGTGATTCTTTATCGCACGTTGAGGGGTGGTTATATGATCCAATTATGTTAGTATTGTTGAGAGATTGCACTAGCGAAAGTATGAACCATAGGCCTTGTTTTCTAGCATTGCAATACCATTTGTGCTCACTTTTGTTACTTGCTACCTTCCTGTTTTTTATTGTTCGCATTACAAAAATCTATTTCTACTATCCATATTACACTTTTATCACTGTATTTTCGCCGAACTAGTGCACCTATACAATTTACCATTGTATTGGTTGTGTTGGGGACACAAGAGACTTTTTGTTATTTGATTGCAGGGTAGAGAGACCATCTTCATCCTACACCTCTCACGGATTGATAAAACTTATTAGGTTATCCACTTGAGGGAAATTTGCTACTGTCCTACAAAACTCTGCGCTTGGAGGCCCAACACAAGTCTACAAGAATAAATTTGCGTAGTAGACATCACCGTGCTAGGTAGCAGGCCCCGAGACAGCTGATTCCTCCCGCAGTAGCTGTGGGTTCTGCAGGTCCACGCTGGCTGACCCAGAGGAGGAGCTCATTCACGACATCATTGTGCAGTCATTGGCCTCGACAAAGACGGATGCCCGCTGCCGCCGCCGCAAAAATGCAAAGGCGCTCCGGTTCGACATCGAGGATTTCGGGCGCCTCGCAAAGGAGGGGGAGGCCACCCGGGCAATAACCGCCCCACTCACCAAGGAGCAGGCCCGCGCCGCCAGACGTCTGGTCGGGATCATCTCCTCCTCGTCGCCCTGTGATAGCGGCACGACGAGCGACGACGACGAATCCCCTCCGGCCACCAACGCCTATGCGTCAGAGTTTATCTATTGTTTAGGCTTATATATCTAGGTGATGATGGACATTTTGTGTCCGATTGTACAAAACTTGCCATTCCCAGTATATATGTTTGCTACTGCTATGTTCTAGTTGATTCTATGTAAAATGTTGATCACGTTGCCTGGGTAGCATGGATTTGAGGGGGGCGGCTGCAAACGTGGAAAAATAAGGGGTGGCCAGTCGTTGTCCGCGGATGCGTTCACGGACGTGTAGGTGTGACATTTGCGAGTTGCGGTTGTAGATGCTCTTATGACATAGTACGTACTAGTGTAAGTTTTGTGAGGTGTTTGGTTTCAATCGTGTGCTCCTTTCTTTCCCACGTTTTCAAGACACGGATCTCTGTTACCTCCATGCAATCCTGCGAAGGGACATCGTCTTCTTTCCTTGTTACTTTTTCTCGTTTCTATGACAGCAAAAATCCATAGAAATGTATGAAAAGTTTTTGCAAACTGAAATATTTAGTCATGGAAATTTCTATTACTCAGTCCTGATTCTTTCCCTCACGTCATCCAGCTCGATTTGCAGAGAGAGCAACACATCGCAACATCGAGCAGGAGACAAGATGTCGTGTCTGGCCGCACGGTCTTCGACGGAGGAGAGTAAATGGTCTTGACAGGTTTGTGTCGGGGGAGGGGGGCGATAGGCTCATCGGCGCCAGGGATGGTGGGGAGGTTTGTAGGGATGGCCAGGGTGCGGAGGGATAGTAGAGGTGGCGGATCGAACATAGCAGGGCAGGGCACCGAGGCACACACGGAAGCACCACCGATCGCGGACGGCATGCGTGGCAGGTCAAAGAAGTCGAGAAGGGTGGGCGAACAAGATAAATAGTAGGCTATGAAAATTGGCTGATCCATAATTGAAGGATATGTTCTTCCTTCAATTATAGACTCATATTTGATGAGGTTACATCAACTAACACACCACATGGGTTACACACAAGCAATAAGAGCACTCGTGAATGCAATAATTCGTTGGCAGAAAATCACAGCTAAAATGCATAAACATCGTGTATACTCGATATGTCTGAACACTCGGTCATACTGATGACTAGGTTGCTTGAAAACAAGGTGAACCGTTTATGAGCACACATACTGACATACATATACATACAATTGGATTGTATACTGGATACACATCTGACTAATGGCACAACTGACTTTCAAGATAGTATATATCTTCTAATCTTATTAGTATATATCTTTCTTAGATTTACTAATTGGATGCACCAACCGAGCCTCCACATTAATCCTTACAAAAAATAATAATTAACCGTCAGATATGCAAAGTAGACATTTACAGCCATCGGATGAAGTGCCTCAAGGAGTCCTTGCCAACTATCCCACGTATATGTGTTAAAGAAAAAAAACTATCCCACGTACTACATTACATCTATCCCACGTACATGTGTTAAAGAAAAACAAAACTATCCCACGTACATTGATATGCAGAGGCCGGGGGTACACCCTCCTTTTCTAAAAAAAAATCCCACTTACATTGATTCTCAACTAGCACAAATGACCGTGCGTTGCAACGGGCAAAAAAAATGCAAAGCCTGCTCCGTGTGCCATCATGTGCCATTTCTTATAGCCAGTTATGATAAACATCGGTAATAAGGTTACACTCTTATTGTTGTTCGGAGCATGAAGTGTGGATGTGAAGAAGCTAGCCTAACTTCCTTCGTCTATTGGAATAGTAGTGGTGCATGAAATAGTTTGTCTATCGTTTTTATGTTTTGTTTTTTTGGGAAAAGTACAAATATTTCTTTATTTTTTAAGAAACTGAGCATTTGTTATTTTTTATTAGAGTTGAAACATGTTTTCAAGGCGAACATTTTTTGAATACATGATTTTAGTGATTTTCTGAACAACTTTAAATGTTTCTAAATCGGAACATTTTTGGGAATTTTCTGTATTTCTTAAAAGTGTGACCATATATAAAATATAAATATATTTTTAGAAACCTAGAACAGTTAGAAACGCTCATTATCTTAAAAAGACATGCTTTGTGCCGGTAATTAAAATATGATTGTTGGTGTCCAGACCATGAAGTATAGAGTTAGAAAGTCGTAGTGGTGTACTTCGATGACGCCTCCTTGAGCATAACACTATCACCGGATGGAAAAATAGTGGTGTATTTGTTTTTAGTGGGACATACCGATGATTGAATGTGCTATACTATTCGAGCGTTTAATAACTAATTGTAAAGTTTTTTTAGAATTTTGAAAAAAAAATTGAATGTGAATGGATTTTTACTATGTTGGATTGTTTTAGAGATAATTGTTCCGTTGGTTTCGAAGATTTTAGTTTTTTTTTTTTTGAGCGGAGCATTTTCCTTCCAGGCAGCAATGCCGCGCACCCAAAATCCGGCCCAAGGCCCAGCCAAACCCCTCCTTAACCCTAGCGATCGGGAGCTCTTCCCAATCGATCCCCATCTCCTCCTCAGCACCGCCACACACACAGACACACAAAGCGCGCACACACACACCCGCACCGCTCCTCGCGCTCGATCCCCTGCTGCGTCCGCACCCAGCCGTCGTTTGCCCGGCGACCCGCTGGAGCCCCTCCGCCACGGCCAACCTGCATCGCCGCCATGACTCGAGCCGCCGCCGGAGACGGCGAGCCGTCGTCCCCGCCCGCGCCCGAGCGCTGGCCTTCCCCGCGCCACCACACATCGCTGACCAGCGTCCCCGTGCTCCTGTTCCGTCGAGGGCGTGGCCACTTCGGCGTGAGGCGGCCACGAGGCTGCGCCGAGCTCCGACCGGCGGCTCTTCTTCGGCGGCTTGGGCGGGGTGGCAGCGCCCCTTCACCCTGTGAAGTTCGTCCCAGCGTGCTGATCCGCTTCTGCTTTCTTTGTGATTCGTGGTGTTTGGGGCCATCTCCGATGTATATGTGCTGATATCCTGTAATTTTTACATGGCGGCTGCTAGGCGGCAGGCAGCTGTTATTAGCGATCCGACAGCCGCCAGATCAACCGTTAGCGCCGAGCCATCGATAGCCGCCACGTGTCCAGCCAACAGGCGCACGCAACACCCGTTGCTACGAGCCTCCAACAGAAACAGAGCTCGCAGCAAAATCCCCACAAGAGGCGGGAGGCGATCTCCTCGCGCGAGCCGAGGGGAGATCCCCGTCGGCAGCACCCGGGCGCCAGCTCCCTCGCCTCCTCCACCTCCTACAGGCGCAACTACCTCGCCTCCTACACCTCCTCCCGGCGGCAGCCACCACATCGGGCATCTATTGGCCGCCGTGCTGGAACTCCATCGCCGTCTGCACCAAGCCGACCACCTCCCCTCCGCGCAATGGCAAGCCACCACATCGTGCGCTCCATGCTGTCGGCCGCCATGGATCGAAGCTCCTGTGCTCCATCCAGCAACAGGCAAGCCAGATCGGCCCCGATAATTGCTGGCGAGCGCAACAACCGGTCTGGTGCTGCAGAGGAGCTCCGCAATCCTCCTGTTTTCTCTGCTGATGGCTCCCGAACTAGCTCCAATTGGGTAAGTTGCAATCAAAACCTAGCTTCACTGAAGAATGTAGCAATTTGAGCTAGCTCCTCTGCTGATGTCAGTCTATTCTTCATGATTTAGTGTCCTGTGATCATACATGTAGCAATTTGAGCAATGCATCACCATCTAGTGTCCTGTGTTTGAGCAATGCATCAGCAATTTGAGCAATACATGCAGCATTTTAGTGTCCTCTGTTTCACTCAACCTCTGTTTAACTAAAACTACAAATGAATGTGCTGACTATGTTGCATGCCAATGACATCTGATCATCTTGGACAATTTTCTATTCTGAAAAAGTTGAACAAACAAAATGTTGCAACATCTAGGAAAGCTTATAAAAAAATGACCAAGAAAAAGATCATTCAAATTAGAAGCATAGAGCAAATATGGTTTTCTGTCCCTTTGATCACTGTATCAAAAATTCCGTATGAATTTACTGTGTTTCTGTAGTAGAAAAATTAGGCATAAGAGGATGTTGCAACGACCTGAATTAGTCCTGATGGCTATTGCCAAATTTGAAATGATGGCCATTTACTGAAGGAAATTGCTCCTAGGAAATTGCTCCTAGTAAAAACTAATTTGTACTATAAAAAACATAATCAGCTATTGCCAAATTTGTGGTACCAGGTGTATAAGCTTTTTATTCAGTATTGTAAGGTGCATATATTATGTTAGAAGCAGTACTACATTCTACCTCCATTTTGCTGATAATTTCGTACTTTTTCTTGGAAAACATTGAAACAAAATATAGGTTGCTGGAGCTGGAGTTGATGATGATGAGAGCTACATCAGGGAGCAAATCTCTGCTGGAAATGCAATGATTATGGAAGGGGTGGTTAATGCTTCTGATGTGCAACAGGAAAATGATGATGGAGAGGATGAAGCAATATCATCGCAGCCGCTTGTTCCGTATGCCGGCATGACATTTGATACAGTTGACAATGCAAGAGCTTACTACAACAAGTATGCTTTCAGCCATGGATTTGGAATCAGAACATCTGCTTCGAAGAACAGCCAGGCAAGAGGACCCCCCAAGTTAATAGGCAGGACTTTCACATGTGTCCATGCGCGAAAAGGTGGTGACCATAGTGAATCTGATAGCACTACAGAGAGTATTGCAACAGAGTCCAACAATGCTAGTAGACAGCCTGGACTTTTGATGAACGTGAGTGACACACGAAAGAGGAACAGGTTGCGACGTCATGATTGCAAGGCACACATGATTGTTGTGCTCCGAGAGAACAAATGGACTGTCACATGTTTTACAGAAGAGTATAACCATCCTCTGGTACAGTAGGAAGAGAAAGTTAGGTTTTATCGGTCTCACCGAAAGATTCCGCGAGAAGATTACCAAATGATAATGACTTTGCATGAACGCAACTTGTCAACCTCAGATTGCATGGGTATCCTAGGAGATTGTCATGGAGGTGATCAAAGGCGCCTTGTTTATGTGAAGAGAGATTTTTCGAATGCAAGATCTGAGATGCGGCAAACCATGTCATTTCAGGACATGGCCATGATAGTTGAGTACTTTAAGAGAAGACAGGCTGAAAGCCCACAATTCTTCTATGCAACACAAGTTAATAAGGAGACAAATGCAGTGGAAGCATTGTTTTGGGTGGATGGAAGAACAAGAGCACTATACCCAAAGTACAAGGACTGTGTCTTCTTTGATACAACTTTTTGCACCAACAAATACAACATGCCATTTGCTCCAATAGTTGGCATCAACAACCATCTTCAGACCATTATCCTAGGATGTGCATTGCTTCCAAATGAGCAAATGGAAACTTTCAGGTGGGTCTTTGAACAATGGATGCTTGCCATGAACAATGAATACCCGACAAACCTTATGACCGACCAGTGCAAAGCAATGGAAATTGCAATTTCTAAGGTGTTCCCTCACACAGTCCACAGGTGTTGCAAGTGGCATGTACAGCGCAAGGCTCGCGAGAAACTCGGGAGGATGCTTACTAGGGATTCTATATTTGAAAAAACATTCTATGAGTGCATCAATGGCTCAGAGACAATTGATGAATTTGAAGAAACATGGCAGCACATGCTGCATTGCTTCGAGTACACAGAAAATAGACACTTGCAAAACATGTGGGAATCCCGACAAACATGGGCTCCTGCATACTTCAAGACTGACTTCTTTCCGTTCACGAGCACAATAGGGAGATCAGAGGGATTGAATTCTTATTTCAAGACATTGGTGCATCCACAAAACTCTGTTTGGACATTTGTAAAGCAGTATGAATTGCTGCAAGAAACGATGCTAGATCGAGAAGATAATGCTGCTTTCACTGGAGAGACAACAACAGCACCACTTTGGGGGCGGTACGTACAAAGAAAAAAGAACAAAACAATTCAATCTTATGCATGCTTCCTTGCAGCAAATTTTTTTGGAAAATAACGGAAAGCATACATGTTTAATGCAGGTACAATATAGAGCGTCAAGCCGTTAAGTTCTACACACGCGCTGTCCTTGGCAAGTTCCAAGAGCAAGATACAGCATCAACTGGATACATAATACACCAAGTGCCTAACCTTGAGAATGAAGGGGCGAAGTTCGAGCTTTTCTCAAGCCTTTATGAGAATCCAAAAGTGTATCAGGTGCATGCTGTGTTGGAGGAGGGGCTGTACTCTTGCAGCTGCCACTACTTTGAGATGAATGGTGTGCTCTGTTCACACATTATAAGGGTGATGATACAGCTCAATGTGCAAGAAATTCCAGGTAAATACATGCTGGAAAGGTTGTCGGAAGCAGCTACAGCAAACATGGACACATATGGAAGGTTCCTTGACTTTGGGCTACCAGAAACAAACACCTTGAAGTACAACTCATTGTGCAGAGATATGAACGCACTCGCAACAGAGGCATGCTCTGTTGATCCAGCTTACAACCTTGTATCTGATGTAATCATGCAGCTATGGCCAGTAGTTGTTTCAATGAAAAAAGAGCAAATGCAAAAGGAAGAGCTTGTGCAGCAGCAACAAGTACCTCAAGCAAGTCAAGTCAACGATGCAACTGGAGCAAACCCACAATCATCAGCACCGCTACAAAATCCTGCTCGTGTGCCAAAACAAGGTCGACCGTCTGAGCGAATCAAGAGAAAGAAGACATTGTTGGAGCAGCGAGAAGATGAGCATAAGAAGAAGCTTCAGAAAGAAGCAAAAAAAGAAAGCAAAAAAGCAGCCAAGAAAGATAGTAAAAAAGACTCAAATGTGGAGACAGTGAGCAAGCCTAAACCAAGAAGAAAAATAACTTGTTTATTTTGCTGTGAAGAAGAACACACAATCAAAACATGCGAGTCGTACCTGGAGTACAAGGCTATGATGGCAGCTAATCTTACAACAAAGTGCCAGTTTTGCTCCGAGGAAGGTCACACAATGCAAGCGTGCATCCATTTTAAAGCTGCGATGGTGAAAGTTGAGGGACATGCTCAAAAAAGTTAGATGATGCTATTGTTTATGTGAACTTCGGTAGAACTTTATAGGATAATTTTATTTTGCTGTGAACTTATATATATATGAGAACTTTGAGCATTTTTGAACTTCTGTGAACTTTAATGTTCATGTAATTTTTGCTGTGAACTTTTGTCAAATTTATAAGAAGCGTGCTGTGCACTTCTCTAAAGTTTATATGATTATTTTGCAGTGAACTGTTGTGAATCTTGTTATCAAATTTTGCTGCGAAAAAAATGCTATCAGATTTTGCTTTGAAATTTTTGGGAAGCTAGCTGTCAAATTTTGCTGAAAATTTCATTCATTTTGCTGGTTCATTAAAACCAGCATGTGCAATAAAACTGTTGCGAGCATGGTGAAAACAATAAGAATACTTCTTCCAGCAAGGAGAAAAATGTGCTCGTTCTCAAAAAACCCTGGGATTTTGTTTAAAAGATCAGAAGAGTGCTTCTTCCAGCAAGTTGTTTTGTACCAACAATTGTTTCAGATTTGCTTGTTCTTGTAAATTGTGACAAGAAAATGCAATGGATACTACACATTATCATTGAGAAAATGACAGAACAAACTTGCTCCCAGGAGACAACAAGAAGGATAGCACAGATGAAAAATATTTATAAAACAAAAAACAAAATCATCTCCATGAAACTTTAAGGTTAAAAGCAGCAGCAGCAAACTCTTACAACCATCTTAAGCTTGGGTCGGATATTATCTGTTGTTGCTACAAACTACGAAACATCCTTACAACAAACACATGCCCAAAAACTGGTCCAGTATTACAGCAAGTTTCATTCGCCGAACGAGAACATAACGCACGATGGCATGAGGTGCAAAATGGGGGGCGAAAGAATGCAGCTTCCATCTTTCAAGCAGCTACAATCGCCTTGTGCACATCAGCAGGGGAGACCTTGTTCATCGGATGGTAAAACAGCTTCGAAGAAAGGTACTTCCGCAAATCAAGCATATTTTGCTGCAAAAAAAGAGAGAAAAATAGAAGAGTTTATCAGACAAACAGGGCATAAAAAGGCACACAGAAAATTCATGGGTGTCTGTTTATACCTTCTTAAAATCTTTCATCCTTTTGCCATCAAAAGTTTCAATGTACAGCACTCCAAAATAACCACAATCGAAGCTATTTTTTCAATAAGAAACAGAAGAATGGTGTGGATAGAAAGGTTATTATGGCTACACAAAAAATGAGATGGAAACACAAAATTTTTATGGAGTTGCCTTACTGAGTTGATTGTTGCGGGTACTCGATCTCGGGCCAGTCTGGCTTGAAAGAATTCAAATCAACAGTGAAGTCTGGCTCTTCAGCAGCAATCCTCTTGAAGTTAGTGAACTGGCAGCAGTAGTAAACAGTAGACAAAAATGCATTTTATTATACAAAAAAAGAAGCAAAACAAACAAAAATGGTACAGCACCTAATACTTCATATATTTCAGTCCTCTTTCAAGATGTCGCAACATCAAAATTGGTAATCTGTTTTCCCATTAAGGAGTAATGAAAACTAAAAAACTAAAAAATAAAAGAGAGATGTGACTTGCCAGATTCCTTGCAGCAGTATCCAAATTGCCGTTATCCAGCGAGTCAAACATGTTAAACTGCTTGTGCAAAAGGTTGACAACACAAACTATCCAATGGCCATCCCGAACCATGGTGAAGAAAAGCTGCATTAAAGAGAGGAAAAACAAGTTAAATTGAATAAACTTTAAAACATCCAAGAGGAAGACACGCATATTTAGTACAGATTGTTAGGAACAAACTTACTAGGTCGAAAACTGAAATCTGAAAGTTTTGGCACGCCCTCCTCAGCTCTTTTCCGCAAACACTTGGATCGAAAACTTCTGGGTGGATAGAAAGTTGTTGCTGCAACAAGTGTTTGGCATGGGAAGAAAATAACAATTAATGGAGAACTATTGCAGCAATGTAGATATGGACCACAGCAGAAAACAATGAATGTAGAAGGAAGCAAAAAAAGATGAACTAACGCTCATTAAAACAGAGAAAGCAAATTTCTTCTGCTTATGTGATGACGACAACTGCTGAATATTGAAGCTTTCAATGAATAAAGACATGACTTCATTGCACATTTGTGCACGTGGCTTCAAAGACTTTTGGAAGTTGGAATAAGTTATGTGAAAATCACCAATCCTAATGAAAGGAGGCCTGCAGCAAAGAGGTGTCAAAGCCAGATGAGTAAGCAGCAATTGCAAATCCATAAAAACAAATGTGAATGAAGTTAAAAAGAGGAACTGATGGAAGCAAGAATGAGAACACGCCACTTACTCGATTTCCCCTTTCTTCATCTTCTTCATCTTGTACCTCTTCATGATGAAATACTGGTACATTGCTTCGATCTTAGAATCTGTCTTGATTTTTTTGTACTTTGGTCCGGCTGAATTTGGGCTCGCTGCTCTTTTCTTGTTCTTGATCTTCTTCTCGTCCTTCAACCTCGCATTGTCCTCGTCACGGTTGGGACTTGGTTCCCTGCTGCTAACAAAAACAACTGGATCTTCCTGCGGTTTTGGTGATCCCGAAGTCCCGCTTGAAAGTGGAGCCATTGCAATTGGTGTAACATCGTACACAGGGACTTTAATTCCTGATGAGACTATAGCCTGAGGGGTGGCATCAAAAACAGCACATGATTTTGGTGTTGCAGCATTATTGTCAGGGCTTGAAGTGTTGGAGTCCACAACTGCTCTTGGGACACCGATCCACCAATTGTATTCCTCAGTGCCCTCTTTGAACAGACTCATCGATGGTGCATCGCTCCAATGTCCACCAACACTTGCTCCTGGTTGATCTCCAAGCTCAACATCTTCGCCACTCGACACTTGCTCCTTTTCTGCATTGGCCTGATTGCCATCAGCACTAGTTTCTACGCGAAGCTCTGGTACATTGCCTCCATTGGTCTCATCAGTGCTGCTGCTAGAACGAATGCTTCGAGCTCCTTCAACCGGCTCCACCACCACCTTGTCAGTACTCTGCTCACCACCAGTCTTGGTGCCAGCACTTCCCTTGGTACCAGCACGCTCATCAGCAGCATTAGTGCCGTCGTTTTGCTTGCTACCACAACACTCATCAGCAGCCTTGGAGTTAGCACTTTGCTTTCTACCACCACGCTCATCAGCCTGGGGTGCACCATTGCTGCGATGTGGCGTAATGTCGAATGTCACATTTGTTGCTTGCTGATTGCTTGACGAAACGAGATGAACATCTTTGAGAAGCTGCCCCATTCGCCTACAATGCATTGCTTGCAACACTTGAACAAAGGAATTAGTAGCCCCCTTTAACTCTGCTGCATAGAGTTTTGTGTGTTTGTCGTAGATTTCAGCCAGATGTGCTGGGAGCTGAAATGTATAAGAAAAAGAAGGTGGAGGTGGTCAGTGGGTGTGAAACTTACAACATGATGGAAGGGTATATTGACAAAAATTAAAAAACAGAAAAAAACAACGCAACAAATAGAAATAATCTCACCTCAAGCTCTACCCCAAATGGTGTTGGGTTCTGAAGCCAATCATCCAGTGAACCACACACATCTTCTTCTGTGCTATTAACATTCTCCATTGGATTAACATCGTCTATAGGGGTGTCTTTTGCAGCAGCTTCATCTTGGTTCCCGTTTAAGTTGACATCTTCCACATCTTGAGTAGCTGCGCTGCTGTTGCCTACAGCAATACCCGTGACTCCGCCTTCTTGAGGCAATGCTGCATACGGTGTCTCTGACAGAGGCCGGAACTGCACGCCACACATCTAAATAAACAAAACAGAAAATATAAAACAAAAATGTTGCAAACGAATGTGTGAAAGAAAACTCACACGGCACTTCCCGAATGAGGCTTTGCCCAAAGATAGCTTGTTCTTGTCATATTCACACACAAGATCAAAGTCGGTCTGGTGAACAAAGCATGCCCTTGGGAGAGAATAGTTTAACTGGTGCTCGTTGATCGCAGCTTGAGGAAAAATCAAGTGATCCATGTAAATAACCTGATAACACAACAAATAATATCTCATATAACACAACATATAACAGCTCGGAAAGACCCCACATGATGGGAGGTAATTGAAAGCTTGAAACAAGAAAAGACGTATACCGCTAACATAGGGAAGCTGCCCCCAATCCAGAATTTGGTGACCTCATGTGATTTAATCTTCTCCTGGCACTTCTTGACCTCAGTCATCGCAACGCTCAAAACATGCTCATCCCAAGCATATTCAGTGACCTGGTCAATTTCTTCGAGGCTCTTCAAGTACTCTAAGGGCACCATGTTGCCCGTGCCAGGGGTTAAAACTGTTGCGAGCGCCAAGAGCACCCATGACCTCTTGGTAGTATCAGCATCATTATTCCTCGCTTTGTGGAGCACATCCACTGTATGGGCAATTGGAGCCCTGCCATTCTTGTGATATATGTTGCGGAGATCACACTGCTCGTGCCTCTTGTAAAGCTCAACTATTCTCTTGCCTGAAGGAATGTTGAAAACCTTCCTCACCAGGTCTCTTGTAAAAGAAATAACCTTATTCCGGTTCACCCTACAAACAAGGGGATGTATTAGAACTGCTTATGTCACAACATAATCTGAAGATATTACATGCTGCAGACATGCTGACAGAGAAAAACAAAGAGAATACAAGGTGGAATCAATACCTAAGCTCACGTTTCCCAGTGTCGATGTTTATTGCCAACCACTCCATCAGATCATGTGGTACTGTAAAAGGTGAGATGTTTTTGAGATCACCAAAGCCAGTTTCATCTACATATTTCCTCTTTTGGGGGTTGAGTTTAGACTTGGCAATTGCACACAAGCGTTTTGCTGCGAAACGATGGCTGAACACACCATCAGACTCCATATCTCCTTCGTCAAGCAAGTAGCTGCAATGTTTAAAAAAATGTATTGGGTACAGCACAAAAAATGCAAAAAGCTAGTGCGGCAAATAAAATTAAATGACAAACAAGTTTATAAAAACAACCATTACAACATGCACCAAATACAACAGAAAATCTGTTCAACAAATACTACTCAAACAAGTTTGTAAGCAACCATTTACATCAAGGAACTAAAATTACCAGAGCTAACAGAAGGTTAATTCAATTATGTTCAACATACATCAAACAAAACAAAAAACTGAATACAAGCATGCAACAAAAAATACACTAAGATGGAAAATCCTGTCATAAAACAAGATGAGAGTTGCAACACACATTGCAGCAAAGCAGGACATAACAAAAAAGGCATAATCCTGCAACCACAGCTTGGATGAAACTACTCCCCCTATTACAACATGGCTAAGCAGAGCACAAAAAAAGGGAAGTAGCTTCCCATGAGTAACCCTAGCAACTCTACACCACAACAACTCCACTGCTAAAACAAGTGGGCGCATGAAAATCTTCGGATCTACACCAGAACAACTCCACTGCTAAAAACTGCTAGAACAACTCCTGCAACTATCTGAAACTCTGCAGCAACTAGAACCACTGAAGGGACCTGGCCATGAAATGGTGACCTAGCCTAGCAGATCTACAACAAGGATAAGCTGACCTAGCCTAGCATGAAGCAACCTGACCATGAAATGGAGCTCAAGCTCGTACCTGTCGCCGTGGCCTAAGGTGCTCATACCTACCAGATCTACCAAGGCGACAGCAGGGACAAACAGGCCGTACTCCGCGGGGCAGGGGAATGGTGACCATACCTGTCGCCCGCGTCCTCCCGCTCGTCGCCGTATTCCCGCTGGTCGCCGTCCTCCCGCTCGCCGCCGTGCCCTAAGGTGCTCGCCGGTGCTCGATCTGTCGCCGCCCTTGCCGTCCGCGCACCATCCGGCTCGCCACCCCCTGCCACGATTCGAGATCTGGACAGCGCCGCCTGCGTCGCCTGAGTGCCTCTACTGCTCGGGTGGTCGCGAAAGGGAAAAACAGAGCTCGCAGCAAAATAGCTGGCAGCAAAAAACGGTCGCAACAACTGAAAAAAAGGACCTGGGAGGGGACCTGGTCAGGATGGAGTAAGACCGTCCGATCTGGCGCGATCGGATGGCGCGCGAGGTGCTCGCTCGGGAGGGAGCCGGCAGGCGGCTGTAAGGAAGCGTTTTCCTTTTTACATATGCCTCATCCTCCGCACCTTTGTTTCCGCTTGTTGAATCATCAATGGGTGCGTATATGAATTAGTGAGATTAAGCGTAAATAAGCGATGTGGGATTATCATCAAGAATTTTAGCGATGCTTTGTTAAGATCGTACGGACCGCTTGAAAAAGTAGGATTGTACGGACCGCTCGAAAAAAAAAACTGGCGATGACGTACGACCACAAAGCATATTGATTATATAGAGTCCGATCCAAATACTTACGCAAGGTGGAACCGTGTCATTGGTCTAGGACTTTGTTCCGCAACGTTTTTACCTTATATACGTGTATAGATCTATTTCTAAATCTCAGCCGTCAATTTTTATGATTAACATAAAATCAACGGATATAAAAGGGTGACGTATGGAGAACTATGAAATCATCCGTCTTTTAATATTATATTAGGTAAAACCAACAAAAATAGAGACCCATAAGATTTTGCTTCTGGAAAAAATAAACAAGTATTAGAGATAGCTGACCAATTTCCTTTGAACAATCCGAGTACCAGGCTCCAAACGCATCTGCCCTCGAGCAATGATCTCCTTGACCGTCCCCTCGCTTCGCCTTCACCAAGTTATAGCCATCGATCAAGCCTCAATCTTGCTTCAGTCCCCGACGCTTCCATTGCGTAGATGGACGGGAAGCGCCAGTGCATCACCATGGTTTCGACCTGGCCGCTTAACTGATTAGTCATGTTCGTGCCTTCTTTTTCCAACAATCCTCTAGGGAGCGTCGCCTCCCACCTACAGGACAAGAAGCTGTGTTGTCTGTCCTTCGGCCGGCGATTTTAGCGGTAATCATATCAACCCTTTAATTACTTTGACCCCGTAGCAGCATTTGGTCTTAATTGGGTGCGTCACCACTTACTTCGGCTCTGTATTGGCAGCTTTTAATCTTTCGTCTCAAGGAAAAAACGGGTCTTCTCTCTCTCTCTCTGTGATGTACGTGTCTTCTTATTAGAGCTTGGTCACTGGTGCATCTATCTCTATTCGGCTAATCGATCCGGCCTTTATGTCTCACGTACCTATACATGCAAGTCATCCGAACAATCCATTGAAACGTACGTACATGCACATTGATGGACGCATGGCTTTTTTTTTTTTTTGGAAAAGGAGGTTAAGACCCCCGGCCTCTGCATCAATCGATGCATGCAGCCATCTTTATTACTTATTCAACAAAGGTCTGACAAGAACATACATCAAGCCACCCGAAGCCACCACTCACACCTACAAACGTGATAATGTGGAGTGCTCTCACTCCCCATATCTAAAACCGGTGTCGTCGCCGATACATCCACATAACGTATCGGAACCAACAGCCGGTGCAGCTGACCTAAAGCGTACACCACATGCACACGTTTTAGAAGCCGCCATCATCATCGAACCGCTGACCCATCTTCAGGAGAGAGATCCGCATCATCCTTGCCAGTCCGGCCATCCGTCGATGCCACCACGGCGCCCAACGGCACCCCCTCCCTACGCTCGTCCATCCAGACGCGAAGACTATGGAAGATCTGTCGTGCGTAGCACCTACCGAACAGGCATGACAAAGCGTAGCACCTGTCGGCCAGGCATGACTTGACGTCACCCCCGAAGCTCCGTGCAAGACGAAGACGCTCCACCTCCTGCCTCTGTCTTCCAGCGCTGCTCCACAAACGATGCTCCCAAGAGAGAAACGACACCGCAGTGCCGCCATCGTCCGATCTGGAAAATCAGATCCTAGGGTTTCCCCCGAAGCAGCACGAGTGGGTCGACAGTAGTTACAAAACGATGCCTTCATCAAGGTAACGACGCAGAACGCCGCCATCGTCCGCCGTCGGCTCGGTTTTCACCGGCAATTATGTCTTCCTGACTCGCAGCCGGGACTAGATGACAGATCTGTAGATCCGATCACCCAACCTCAGGCCGACCACCTCCGACGTAGGAGATGACCACCACCACCATAATCCTCGTGATGCGATGCAGACCCGGAGTGCCTCCGCGAGCCATCGCCGAAGCCGACGAGATGCAGCAGATCGAGGACGAAACAGCAACCGCCCGCCTAGACCCGAAAGTCCCAGATCGAGCCCGGGATGCGCCCCGGCCACCGCTGCCATCATCTCCTACCAATCCCGCCGGCTGCAGCAGATCCCCCCGGATGCATCCCGGCCGCCGCTGCTCGCCATCCTCGTCGCAAGGAGGTCCAGGTCAGGCCGCCGCCGCCTCAGATCTCGGGACGCCAAAGGAGGTCCGCCGCCGCCGCGCCACAGGGCCTTCGCCCGGCGACGTTGCTGGCGGCGGCGGAGGGAGGGGGGGTGCGCGTAGGACGAGGGGAGGTTGGGTGGTGGCCGCCCGGTGCGGCCCGGCGGCGGCCGCACGGGGTCCGAAGGGGTCTCACTAACTCTTCTGGACTATGTGCAGAACAAATACATACATCTTGTGTTTGTGGACGTAAGACACAAGTATTCAGGAGTCCTAATGTATATCATGTAATTTGATCATCCTCCTTTTGGCTATTAATTTTATCGTGCAAAGCCAGCCCAAAAAAGCAACTCAATTATGATTGTTTTTCAACTTATCAATATACGTTTATTTTCTTCTTAAATTTTCCAATTTTCTAAGTAAGCATGGATTGCGGCACTACACAAGTGGACCTTGGCCGAGCTCCAGGGTAGCTGGTGTCGATGCGTCGCACACAAAATCTGCAGCTGTGTCCAACCAGAGGTACATACATAGACGTACGCATCAATTTTACTTAAATCATTGATGCATGGGTAAGCAACTAGGCATATGGCGATGCATGCTATTTTCATATATAGGTGACACCATAGTTGTTCAAGCAGTACAAATTCTCTACTATTGGCTCTTAATACAGCATCCGTATATGCAACTAATTCATTTATTTCAGTGCCTCCTTAATACTTTCTCTGTTCGATCCCATACCAAAAAAAGAGATCAACATCCATATATACGGCACACTCGCACAAGCTATGATCTAGATTGCGCGACCAAGGGCGAACACACGACTTCGTGATGGTGAATGCATGATGAAGAACATTCACCATCATGAAGTTGTGTGTTCCAAATATTTGTCAATAAGCCTTATAGTATCTTCTTTGCCTCTATAGTATGTACCACATACATAAACATAAGTAGAAGCATTTATATGATCGATGAAAACTTCCTTTTAAAGTGTGAATGTCTGACAACTATTGGTACACGGCCAACAATTTTTTTTATTCAGTTGGTTTCAATTTGGTCAATCATTGCGGCAATACCAATTCTGGACTGCTATATATTTCAGGATTTAAATGACATGGCACTCTGAAATTAGCCCCTTTAACCAACTAATTATATCATTACAAACAGCGTGAAAACTCTTATCAACTTATTTTTCACTACAATGAAAATACTACCATGTACTATATATGTACGTAAATATTGATGAAAATTATCATCTAGGAGCATCAACCATGTAATACTATACAATTTACAATGGAAAAAGAATTCTATACTTATTCATATTTTAACATGTATTCCAATTAGTGCACTCTTCTTTATTACAGGTCTTTTGTCTTGATGTTCGACATAAGTTCACAATGAGTTGTGGTGTTCTCTTATTTCCAATTTCTTAAGTTGTGCTTTCGTCAAATTCCAGCTTATTAGGTGTATATTCAATTAATAGGCATTGCTTAATCACTTGCGTATATTGCATTCTTTAGCAACTTCTTTTCGTCTCACTTCATTGCAAGGATGTCCTCATGATTAAGGAAACAATATACGCAATATCCTCACTTCATTGCAAGGACATTTGAATTAAGTGTCAAGCATGATAATTTATGTTTGTTCTTGATGAATTTTATAGAATGGTTTTATTTACTAAAATACATTCATGATTGAGGAAACAAAGAAGGCATATCATTGTTTTTAAACAATAATTGATCCTGATAATGTTCTTCATAAATTAATGGTTATCTAAGTTTTGTTCCAAATATTTAATGATATTGCACTAACTATGATCAAGATAAATCCTATATTAAACATCCTTTCGCTAGAGTTGTAAGGTGGCTATGTAGCAAGTGATGATTTTCTGATCAATGGTAGATGGAGAAAAAAAAGGAATACAAATAACCTATGGAAATATTAAATATGACATGCTAACCTCTTCGTGTGTAGCAGAATATGGCATTCGAATGAGGTTCACATTATGTTTTTCTATGCGTGACCTTTCTAAAAGTAAAATTAAAGTAAATTTAAATTTGCACACTAAGCCAAAGAAAATTTAACCAAGACTTTCAAATTCTAGCCCGTGCAGTTGCACGGGTTGACGACTAGTATATGCTAATTAAGATGTTACCCTTGGATTGACGCAATTCCTTATGAACGCCACTACTTATTAGACAACATGCAAGTAGCATTTATAAACTTGTCAAAAGTATTATATTTCCGTGGTTTTCACGTACGAAGATTGCCCACTAAGTATTATTAATTTCCTTATATATAGTGGTTTACTTTTTGCTGGCCTATGGTACGCATTAGTTTTGTTTCTATGCGACGGGTGAAACCTTCTATAATTTGACATGGTTGACGTCATGCATGATTCTTGAATGGACTGGACATTAATAGAAACACTTGATAATAAGTTGTGAATGGTCTTAAACTAGCCTGCATAATTGATAAATTGGTAGTGTTTTTTTTGCAAGGACCAAGCCGCTAAAAATATGCTAATCAAGGTGGTAGTAAATTTGCTAGCTTTCGCCGCCACTACCCCCCCCCCCCCCCCTCCCCGCCTCTACAAGAAGCAGTATGCTAATCAAGACATCGAGGTTGCACACAGCCAAATTATTAAAAAACAGACATGACCTACAAAATTCATGTTGAAGTGATCAATGGCACGCATCAGTGACCAACACCAACCAGCGCCAATGGAACTATCCGAACTATGACAAAGTTTCTCCAACAACGACACCTCTAGAAAAGGGATGATCACTGTTGTCACCGATCTAATAGAGGCTAGATCATGAGTTTTCACCCTGAATAGGACTTCCGAGCAATCTCAAGACAATGTCTCCATTTCCAACAAGGGAACAATGTCGAAGCATCGCCATTGCAACGTACAATCAATGAAGGCCTGAGCTAGAGTTTCCCCTCTGGAACTCGAGATCATGTATTTGAAGAGCACCACCAAACCGAAGTCACCGTGTGTTGCGACACCCGGTTACCATGAATAAACCACTTATACCAGCCAGATCACCATGCAACGACATCCACTCATGTGCATAGCCATGGTTGTACATCACCATGTGTCCGGACATGCCCACGTACACAAGGTGTCGAGCGGTGAAAAGAAATGCATGTAACACCATCGGAGAGGACGCTTGTTGCTGCCAGATCCTATGGACCAGCCATTGTGGGCCGTTGTCGGTGCCACAAAAACACTCTTTCGCCACAGCCGCATCGTGTTGTGTGGTTTCGAATTCCTACGTCATCCCTCCTGTATTTGGCATCAAGGCCGCCTCAACAAGACCAGTGACGGCGGAAAGAAGAGGTTGAAGGAAAGCTTTTGACCATGGTTTCGCGCGCGCGCGGGGGGGGGGGGGGGGGGTGGGGGGGGGGGGAGGGGGGTCCGAAGTCGCAAGCACGTCGTTTGCGTCTCCAATCGAAGCGGTAAACTGGGCCAGATTAAATGTCGTTTGATCAACTATGTATCTAGCTTACACACAGCATGAATCCTTTGATTTGAACTTTGTATTGTAGGAGTAATGAGAGTTTGCTCGTTGTCCAGGTGGAAAACCTAGGCTGCTGCTCTTCCCGAGATATAATTAGATGTAAAGATAAGAATGGACGTCTAATGCATTTTGCATTTTAGTCTTTGGCAATGCTACATTACCATGTGGCAAAGCAATACCTTGTACATATTGTATGTCAAGGGAAAAAAAAGGTAGTTCCTCAAAACGCACTTGACCTTTGTGATCTCTGAGGGTTGATACATGTACAAGGAATCAGAGCCACACATGTGTAGTTGTGTATCCTGAATGAAATGGAAGCTAAAGAAAAGAAACTAAAAAGGATATGGAACGGATCATCCCAAAGAGAAATGAAAAAAAAGGATATGGAAAGAATATGCTAGCTAGTCCTGGAGCACTACAAATAGTACCCCCTAGACTCAAGTGTCTCTCACACAGCTAACACACAACAAAGGAAAGAGTCAGTTTACGTACACACCTGCTAGCTACCATCTTCTTCTTCTAGGAGCCAAAACCCTTGCTAGCCATGGTCAGCCGTAGCCTTGTCCTGTCCATGATCTTGGTCTTGTATTCCATTCAATCCATGCCAGCTGCATCCCTTTCATGTGTTCTTCAGTGTGAGTCCGAGGTAAACTTGCGCTTGTACTTGCACCAAATCGCCGCCGGACCGGGCACCAACCAGGTAGAAATTGTTACATCCAGCAAACCGGCCGGGTTTGGCACGTTGGCTGTTAACGACTGGACTGTGATGGATGGGCCAAGTCCCGGTGTCACCATTGTTGCCCGTACAAAAGCCATGCATACACAAGCTGGTGTGGCTGATCGAACCTGGTTCAACTACTTCAACATGGTGTTCGAGAATGCCAGGTAATTTTTGTACATACTTTTGGGCTACAAGCTAGTTTTTGTTTTCTCATATGCTCAAGATTGTCCAGTTTTATACGATATATGATATTGCCCTGCAAAACTGTAACGGGTACAATGAAGGCCAGATGTGATTGGTATCATCTTGAAATTAATGTATTCCCTTTCCTTTATCGAAAATCAGGTACAATGGATCGTCATTTGAAGTAATGGGGATCAACGGTCAAGAAGGCCAGATGTCCATTATCGGTGGGACTAGAGAGTTTGCTATGGCACGTGGGATCATCAAGTACAAAGTGCTCGACAACCCTCCTCCGGGTCAAAATATCAAAGAACTTAATATCCATGCATTCTACGTCAAATCAGCTGTAAGTATAAATGTTTAACCACTTGATTTTGTATATACTCATTTCCTGTTATGTAACTAATATGCTAGTTACAGTCATCTGGATAAACATTACCTATTATCCTGATAAAATTTCATTAATACCTTAATGCCTGGTTTCTTGATATGTAGTGATGCTGATATCACCGGGGATTTAATTTTCAGGACACTACGGCTGGCTCTGCCATCCAGTAATATGTTGGAAAACTGCTTGGAATGTAGCAACCCATACGGGTAGCTTCAAAAGGACCTTGATATGCTTGTCAATGTTTTTATTTTCAAATAATCCTTGGATTTCTAGCCTGGGATATTCCATCAACCTGTACACCTGCCTGTTTGTTACTGTGTTATGATATATATGTTTGTTTTGTGTTACGGATTGTATCTTATCGGCATGGATCAGAAAATAAAGAAGTTTGTTTGGTGTGTAAATGTATAATATGAAGAATCGTACTCCAGTACCAAGTAACAATATTTATTACACCATTGGGGTGAGCTATGTTGACGGCCTATAGTATGTCAGAAATTGGTCACATTACTCAGTTAAACACCAGATAACAAATGAATGACATGTTCATAAAAACAATATGCGATAATTCCGCACAAAAGAGTTGGCCCAGACGTGTCGGATATTCCACCAAATGGTATATGCTTAACTGTAATTGAAGGAAAACCAACGCCTTATTATAGAAAAATAGGACCTTTTGTCAGTGATGCAGAATTCCTTTGGATATAAAACCACCTTTAATTATTATTTTCATTGAAACAGCCTTTGTTATTACCTTGGGTAATTACTTCGTGCCAGAAGTAGTTCTTCCAGTGAAACATTTTATTGTACGGCCATATAATTTAAGTAAAGAGGCCATAATTGGCGGCTTCGAAGGGATGGATGCAAGTAGGGTGATGATTTAGTAATAGGTGGATATAAAGTGACAGATCCAAGAGAGGGGCTGACGCGAGGCAGACTTAAATACATTCTCGCTTCCCTTGTACTATCTAGCTTCACTAAGAAACAACATAAGCTTGTCAACTAGTAGTCTTAAGTTAACCACTTGAGCTGTTGGCAGCGAGGCTCTCTTCCGTCTACTTTGTTTCCTTACATTTTTCCTTAATGATGCAGCTCTGAAGTAGATTATTCGCTCATGTACTAGTTGCATCCAGTATCATCAATTCAGGATTAGCTCGAAACATATGACCAAAATAAAATATCCATAATCGATCTCGACAAGGTCATCTGATCATAACTGCACTATTATTTTAGAAAAGCCTGAAAGAAGCGTGTTGGCCAACTGCTTGATTCCTTCAGTTACTTAACCAGGTCACAACGATTAACTGACTTGTATGAGAGCTGGCATGGCATCTGCACATTTATTTATTTTCTTGAACCGATCATATGATCGCCTTCATATAGGAGTGGCACATAGCTTTCAAGAAGGAAACTACAATACATACATGTGACTTGCTGCTGAAAACGTGTGCCTTAAGCTCTTCTAGCCAATAGCATGAAAAAAGCTATGCTTCTCCAGCCTTCCTATGCTCATGGAGCAATTGCAGGGACATATTGTTGTGTGGGGATTGGATGCCACGTACAATCATAGCATCGTTGATTCTCTAATAGAAATTATTGCCCATCTCAAGGAAAGCACAAAATATTATGGATTGAGATTAGTGAGTGTAGTGTGGATCACCCCTATCTTTCAGAAAGGAACTACATCAACCTCTATCTAAATTCTGGAGCAACGACAACATCAAAATTTTGCTAGATGTGAGTCTTTTGTGGCATTATTCTAATGCAAAGTGCCTTATTTGATACTCCTATGAGATTTTGCGAGATTGAGATTTGGTTTCATAGTTTAGTTACTTATGCAACTCCTATATTCATATATAGTTGGTTTGTAGCTAGTGGTTCATTATTGTACAAAATGGTTTCATCACACAAATATGAAATGTGCACTTAAATTTGAGTTTGTGAGTGATAGCGCCCTAAGGATTTCCCTGGCATATCGTTCCTTTTCCCTAGCGGCGGCTAGGGTTTACAACTCCCCTCCGAGCACCACTAGCGAGCGTGTGGATTCGTCTCCCCTCCGTTTGTCGCTCTGGCAGCCGATGCCGGCAGGAGAATCCTGGTGCCTCTGCTCTGGCTAGTAGTTTAGGTTAGGGCTTTTAGTCCTCGCAGGGCGGCGTTCGGGCAAATGGCGACGCTTCTTCACTACAAGGAAATACCTTATAGGTAGAACCTTAACAGTAGTGTGGGCATACTGGCAGGCGCTACTGCTACTTAGCAGTAGCGTTGGGTACAATCCAGCGCTACAGGTAAGTATGTAGCAGTAGCACGGGCTAGACAACCACCGCTGCTGCTAAATGGTCCCGACCTTACCCACCGGGACTACCCGTAGTAGCAGCGTGTCTTGGAATTCCAACGCTACTGCTAAATTTATAGCAGTAGCGCGGGCCTGCGGCACACCGCTACCACTACTGGTGCACTGTGCCAGCAGGTGGTCCCCACTTAGCAGCCGCGTGCCCAGCGCTACTGTTATGGCCTTTAGCAGTTCCTATATGAGCAACTGGTTGAACAAAAATTGTGTTTACAAACAGGTTAATCATGAATGATCCAGAGTAACTAACCTTCATCTAGTCGAAGAACATTGTACGCATGTTATGTTAGTTTCGGCCATATTTAATTACCATCACATGACTAGGAAGTAAAACAAAGAGTTTTCCATGTCCAGTCTTGCATCATGAAACATGAATGGTATCGAAATTGACTTATTTAATCTAAGTTGTTGGCTCTCTTTCAAGATCAGCATATCATAGTAAAGAAACCAAGTTGAAAACTTTGGAGGAAGTGAGCCACAAAGTAAGAATTACTAATAGTAAATAAGTGTTGCAGTACAAAATCCACAACAATCTTAACATCATTACCGCCTTTGGAAAAAAGGCATTTACTCCATTTGGTGCACACAACTTTTGTAAATAAAAATAGCACATGATCCTGGGGTGTGGAAATCAAGAAAAACAAAATGTCTGCTTTTGCGTTGAAGAAATAGACGCTTAGATCTGCTCTTGCAAGGAGCTAGCAGTCTTAATGTCATCAATGCATAAGGAGAAAAAAACATTTGCTTCAGTTGTCACAAAAAATTATTTAGTGAAAAAGGCACATGAGCCCCAGGTGCACGAAATCTATGTTATTTCATTAGACTTGTATCATCTTCACAGTGATAGGTACTCTCGGATATCAATCACCATTAGATCGATTATAAAGTTTGTAATTAGAATGAGACACCTTTTTCTTACCGCATCGAGTTTATCTATTTTTCTTGTAAAACTAAATATCGAATCTACCATAATTGCAGCTTCAAGCATCAGAATGCAGACATAATGAAAAGTTAAGAAGTTAAAGGGACTTTTGGAAGAGTAGGGAGTTTTGGAGCTCGGCCTCCATGGAGGCCGGATTTTTTGAAAAATTCAAAATTCGTACTTTTCAGTTTCAAAAAAATCTGAAAAAAATCATACAAGTAAACAAGGATATTATGTGTATGTATGTGAAATTTAAGGATGAAATACCCTAAAATGCGATCTGTGAAAAAAAGACAAATTCATGGACTTTGAGGATGAATAGTGCCTCTACTAAAAAGCCTCAGATTTGTTCTTTTTGTGTAGCACTCATTTTAAGGTGTTTCGTCCTGAAAATTTACACACATATGCTTTATGTCTCTAAGTATGTGTGTATTTTTTTTCAAAATAATTTGAAACGTGAAAATTTGAATTTTGATCAAGTCAAACTCGGGCTCCATGGAGCCCGAGCTCCAAAGAGCATTTTCGCTTTTGGAATAATGATGTAGAAAATATCCATGATGTCATGGATTTGCTCCTACATCAATTGTTTCTGACTGCTGACAAAGAGAAAAATTACCATGATTGACACTGTGAAACTATGATGTCTTGTTTGTGGTAGAGGAATCACATATCAGATAGGATAATTTGAGAGTAGGGGTGAGAAGAACAGAGTAATAGGGTGAGATGCAGAACAGAGTAGGTGAGAGTTCATTTAATTCTCATTTCACCGATCCTTTACAGAGTATTTTAGATGCACTTGCCCCTTTTAAACTCACACACTCTCTCTTACAAGTGGGACCCTCGAGACCATAGAACTGGTGAACTAGATGGTCTTCTTACGACTCACTCGGTTGTCTCTATCTGGCAGTTGAGCCCTTCGTCGTCCATATCCCAGTCCTTCTCATTCCTCCGGACTGGGATCTCATTGACCGTCATGGATGTGGTAGAGGGCACCGGCGTGACATAAACTTTGCTCCAACCGGTTGATAGATCGCCGGCTGGATCTCTCTCACACACAGGGACGAACACACACGAACATACACAGTGGGAGAGGAGGTTTTTGCGACGTGCACCTTATGCGTATTTTCTGTTTTTCTTCCTTTATTCTCTAGGCTGCACGCCCAACAAAACATGCCATTACATGCTAAGTCTCCGCACGATCCTATTCACCCGTGCCGTGCCACGGAGGATGGCGATGAGGCTGACCAACTAACCTACGACTCAATCTATTCCTGTGCATGCACATACACGTGACAGGTCCTAGATATTTGCTACATGCAAACTAATTAGATGTAAAGCTAATGCATGCACGTACAAACACATTCACGTGCTAACTAGCCCGAAAATCCTAGACTTACGGACAACAGGTCACGGAAGGAGCATACGAGATTAGGTGTTCCCATGCTAATCTCCCTCCACCCCCTGATTTCAACCGTGGGACCAGATACTGAACTAATGCATGAAGCTTAAGACTAATGCAATAACTGACAAACCTTGTAACAAGATTAGCACCAACACCGGTTTCCTCAAAGTCGTCCTTCTTTTTCTGGAAAAGGAGGATTACCCCCGGCTTGTGCATCAAAGTCGTCCTTCTAGACGTTGTCATGTCTACAAGGCACAGTTAGACCTTTGGCAACCTATTGCTTCAAACATATGTTCTGGAATCATGTGCCCAGAGGTGTACATATTTTATGGTGGGTGTTCTTCCGAGAGCTAAAAATGTCACTGTGGCTCCTAGTTCAAGTTCCATAGGCATACCCTATAGAATGGTAATCCTACTTCAAGTGGACTAAGCAAGACACGACAATGCTGGTAGTTTTCAGCTACTTTTCCCTTCTTCTCCTTAACTCTCACATTTTCATTTTCCTCCAATTTTTTAGATATAAATAAGCTAAAGCCGCAAGGGAAAAATATGAATTCATATCACTCACTATCACATCCAAAGGAAGGGGTATATATAAGACTTGTACACACCTCTAATCTTTGTTAGCTCTTCTTATGAAACAAATATATTGTGAGCATGGGATATGTGTTGAGAAGGCCGTTCAGGAATCGTCTGCCATGTCATCTTATCATGAGTACACTACATAATGTTGTGACCATTCTACTTGCATGTTTAGTTTCCAATCTCTTTCTAGGGAAATATCTTATGTGGTTGAAGGGAACTCATAGTTAAAGAATGTATAGCAGTTTCTAAACGAGTGAGTGGTTGAATGTCATGAATGATAGTAACCAACCTTCATGTTTGTAGAAGAACTTAATATGCATGTCATATACATTCTAGTCATACTTCAAATCACAAGACTGGTAAATAAGAGCAAACAGTTTTCCAAGCTCATTGCATCATGCAAGATGCATGAAATAGATATTGACTCATTTTAGCTAAGTTTTTGGCCCGCTTTCGAGATCAGCGTATCATAGCAAAGAAACCTGCACACAATGGGACGTTATTAGTAGTAGATGACTGATGTTGTACAAATGCACATCAGTTCCGAATAAAATGGTAGTTTTCTTGTTCTTTATGCTCTTCGGCATTTTCTTCTCTTGGAATTTTGATACTTTTAAATAAGCGTTTCAATTTTTATTTTTTTTGAAATATCGGGCTCACTAGAGCCCTGCACTACCAGACTAACGCACGTTGCCGACGGCCTCAGGCCGTCGGCCTAGGCCGGAAAACCGTCGGGATAGACCTATGCCGACGGCGGCCGTCGGCGTACGTCCGTCGGCAACTCGAACGTCGGCGTACCGCCGGGCAGCCGTCGGCATAGTAACACCGTCGGGATAGGTAGGTATGCCGACGGCTTCCGTACGGCCCTCGGCATAAATAGGCCGTCGGCAACGAATTGTGACTGACGGTGGCTGACGGCGAGGCCACCCATTCAGGGGACGCCATGTGGCAGCCGCTGGCAGCTCCTGGTGGTCCTCTACGCCGACGGTGAAGCCGTCGGGATACTTAAAAGCTATGCCGACGGTGAAACCGTCGGCGTAGAGGACCACCAGGAGCTGCCAGCGGCTGCCACGTGGCGTGCACTGGTGCCTCGTACCAGACTACGCCGACGGTGAAGCCATCGGGATACCTAAAATCTATGCCGACGGTTTAACCGTCGGCGTAGAGGACCACCAGGAGCTGCCAGCGGCTGCCACGTGGCGTGCACTGGTGCCTCGTGAGAGACTACGCCGACGGTTATGCCGTCGGGATAATTATGCACATATTTTATTTTTATTTTTTTGGTTGCATTTCAATTCAAATACACAAATACACAACATATATATATATATATCATCATCATCATCACAACAGACCGCAACAGAATAGAGAGGATAATATCACAAATTCAACATCATGACAAGTTCGACATAGCCAACAAAATCATCACAAGTTCAACAAAGCCAACAACATCATCACAAGTTCAACAAAGCCAACATCATCACAAGTTCAACAAATCATAAAACACCGCCAAAGGCTTAAGCGCCATCACTTCCACCGCCAAAGCCGAGGTAGCCAAAGTCGAGGTCGTCACCGCTAGCGCTACCACCACCGCCACCGCCACCGCCACCGCCTCGCCAGACCGGAGTGACTGGGCTTTGTGACTCAGGAGTGGAACCATAAGTAGCACCACCACCGCCGGATGATCCACCGGTTCCCTGCATGTTTGAAAAGAGATGAGAGGGCAATATATGATTGTATTGAATAAACGGTATGTTGTGGTTGAATAGATTGGTGATGTACTAACCGAAGTGCCATAGTGTTCTGCCAGGAATTGTTCAAACGTACGCGGCACTGGTTGTGGTCCAGGAGGTGGTGGTGGTGGTGGCAGTGTAGGAATCTGCCCGGTTGCCATAGACGCAACCACAAGCTGCGTCATGCGGCTGTTGTACTCAGTGGCTACTGCAACTCTCTCGTTCCATTCGAAGAGTTGCTGACGTACGAAGTCCATGTAGGCCTACAAATATGACATGATGGAACTCATAAAACATAGCAATGCGGAAAATAAAGGTCGAAAGAAAGAAGATAAGAGGGAAAATACTGACAGAGTTCTGCTGGGCTTGGAGTGACAGTGTAGAGGACGAACTGGGGCGCGGGCGCTGGCTCGGCCTCGGGTCGGTTGCGCGCATCCGCCTGTAGGAGATAGAAGGGGTGATCACAGAATCCAGAATCGGATGCCGACCATGACTCTTCGGCCCTATGCTGACGGCGGCCCTCTCGTCGGTATCCACAGACAAGGGGTCTGATGTGCCAGGATTCCACTTCTGAAACTCCTTCGTGTATGACGTCAGGTTCTCCCCGGTATGGCCGTAGTACTCACTCTCGCCGGCCTTGGGATTAGGCCGCACACGGGCGAGCCTCCACGACTCGATGTCTGAGAGCGACCGCTTCAATTTCTCCTACTGCACCGCCAAACAGAGGTTAGTCATACATAATAACATACGGTAAAGAGAAGATCAAGAATGTTTCATGTACATAGATATACCTGAAGTTTCTTGTGGCGCCAGTGGTTTCGGTTTCCCTGACGGTGTGTTCCGTCGGTACCTCGATTAGCCTTGTTTATCTTGCTCTTGGCAGCAAACTCTGCGTCCTCGCCGACCCACAGATCCACCAATCCCTCCCATCCATCATTCTTTCCAAAGCACCAATCAGGACGCACCTACATAAGAAGCATAATGGCATGTGACCACGAAACAATGAAATTTACCACAAACGTCGTAATGAAAAGTCTGTTATACTTACCAACATGTACTGCTCCTTAGTCAAGGTAAGGTTATGCTCCTTCACGTCATCCTTGGTCACCTTCTCGTTACATACCTCGTGATAATAATGCGAGATAGCCACCCAGCGCACCTCGTACTGCAACTGACGGGCCTGCTTCCTCGCAGCCCGCAGCAAGAACTCATCGGCCTCGGCCTTGTCCTCCTCAAGAACTCTATAGAATTTCTACAGTCATTCATGAAACCAGAATGGAACAAGCCATGAGTTAAACGATTTGATGATAAACTCTCAAAGTAACTCAAGAATTGTGCTTCTCAAGAGAACTTACCCAAAACTTTGATATCACGGCCTTAGCGGCCGTCACATGGGTTGGGTGGAAGGCCGCTTCGTAGTGCTCCCAACACGTGGCCAAAATCTTGTGCTCCTCGTTGTCTCGGTCCGGAGCGAACATCCCCGGCCAAAGCTTCTTCAACAGGATAGTGAGGATGCCGTTTGGAACACGGGCACCTTGAGGATATTCCCAGCTACTGCAAAATAATTAAAATATTAGCATGTGTACAATCAAAATGGTGCTATGTGTTTAAAATATTATTAAGGGGCACTTACCTTTTCCCCTTGGGCTTAATGAGCCACTTCATCTCCTCGGTATCAGGAGCTTTTGGGAGTCGTGCACCACCACGCAGCCAACCCTTCTGCTTGCCACCCCCGTTCCCGCCACCACCATCATCACCGCCACCCCCCTCCCCGCCAGCATCCCCCTCCTCGCCACCATCCCCCTCCTCGCCACCACCCCCCTCCTCGCCACCATCCCCCTCCTCGCCACCATCCTCATCCTCCTCCCTAACCTCCTGCTCCTCCTCCTCCTCCCTAACCTCCCGCTCCTCCTCCTCCTCCTCCCCAACCTCCTGCTCCTCCTCAGAGGTTACCTCACTAGAGAAGGGTCGCGAAGACAACCCCCCTATGTCGGTCACAGAGCGCAGTTTCTGGCCCCGAGACCGTCCCCCTGGGCCTCTCCCCCCACCACGTCCTCCTCTAGGGGCACCTCTCCCTCGACCTCCCTGTGAGAACTCATCGTCAAGTAGTCGGGAGGGGACATTACGGGGTCGACCACTCTGACTAACCTTCGCGGCGAGTTTGCTTAGCAAACCAGTAACATCGGCCTTGCCCTTTCCCATACTTAGCGAACCTGCATTGAAAAGAGAATAAAAAGTTAGTGTATTAATAAAAAGGAATAAAAAAGCGCATTCATAATAATAAACCATATAAAAAAAGACATATTAATAGAACATACAAATAAGACATGGAACATACATCTGCTAGAACCCATACGAATCATCACTGCTGTAACCGTTTCCTCGACCGGTCTCATCGTCACTATCACGCATATCATCTTCGTTGTCTGACGTAGGTGCTGGCTCTTCCTCGTCTTCAGCGTATTCATTTAATTTCTCTAGCATAAGTATGTCTTGGTCGTTCACAATGGTCTCGCCATCATTCCGTGCATCGTCATCGTTTGGATCCACATCAACATCACCCAAGGCATCAGCGTCATTGTATCGAACCAGATCAACATCATCAAGTTGCTCTTGATAGAACACTCCCTCGTATGTCATGGGGTTAATGTAGAAGTAATCGTCATCGTCCGGGTCCGGTAGCTTACCATGTGGCGCCACCTTGAACACAACTTCCCAACCCTTTAGGTACTCTTTCTGGCATGGGTAGGGCAGATAATAAACTTGTGTGGCCTGGGTAGCCGCAATAAAAAGATCAGCTCCTGCATAAACGGTGGATGGTTTAACTTCGACCAAATCAAGGGAAGGCGTATGTCTCAACCCCTCATATGGGTCAAACCATCGGCATTTGAACACAGCTAGATTTAGGTCCTCGGCCCCAAGATCGAATGACAGCTCGTATATTTTTCCTACCCTTCCGTAGTACTCAACTTCATTTTCTCCTGGGGTGTACACTCCTGTGTTTATAGTTTTGGGATCAAGCCGGCTGTTCTGGTGATCCTCTGTATGGAAGCGATACCCATTCACATCATACTTTTCACATTTCATGACCCGAGCGTTAAAACCCATGGAAACCCATCTCAATTCGTCATCCATAGAGGTGTTCGGATCTTTTCCCTACCAGTTTAATTGAAATTGATGGGTGCATTAGTTCCATCAACTAATAAATGTTGAACTAGGAAGTTGAACTAGGGGAATGTGAAAAATTACTTTATCCATGAACCAAGCAACAAAAAATTTTCTGCCAGAGGCACCGTTCCGTAAAAGAGTAAGTGCCTCCGCTTTAGTAGGAGGAATCATTCCCGTCCACTCCTCATGTAGGAATTGACTAAAAGAAGAAAATCAGTGTTAGAACGAGACTCATTCTCAACGAATTGCATAAAGGAATGGTGTAGCGGTATTACCTCGTCCACTCTTCCTCGACTTCCTTGATGTTGTGCAAGACATAGAACATGATGTCCTCCCACTCTTGTTCTGGCATGTTATAAGGTTTCGAACCCCCAGCCCGGCCACATTGCCCGTTGAATAGATCGAGCTTGGGTTTATACTTGGGCTCTTCTATATTGTATCGAGACACCTTATTATGCAGAGTGGGAACGTGGTCTGGGTAGTACGATGTCCTGAGGTCTGACACCTCCTCTAGGATAACTGCCTCAGCTATGGAAGCTTCAATCTTAGCTTTGTTTCCACATTTCTTTCTAAGATGCTTGTTCTGTCTCTCAGGGCCGTACTGCCAACGATTCTGCACAGGGCCCCCCAGCAATACCTCCTTCGCGATGTGCAAAATGAGATGTGTCATCGGAGTAAAGAAGCCTGGCGGGAAGATCTTCTCTAGCTTGCATATCAAGTCCGGTGCCTTCTTATGCAATTGTTCAATCACCTCGGGACATACTTCTTTAGCACATATCGTGCGAAAGAAATGGCTTAGCTCCGCAAGCACTCGCCAGACACGCTCGGGGACATAGCCTCGAACCATCACTGGCATTATCCGCTCAATCCATACATGATAGTCATGACTCTTGAGCCCGGTCACTTTGCCCGTTGAAAGATTGACCCCCTTACTTATATTTGATGCATAACCATCAGTGAACTTCACAATGTGTTTGAGCCACATAAGTGCTTCCTTCTTTTCTGGCAGTTTAAGGACGAAGTCAGCATCTGGTTTGAACCAGTTTCTTCGACCGTCTGTTGGAGGCCGCATGTTTAGCCGTGGTCTATCACAAAAAATTTGTTGACCGGCTCTAGCTTTAACGTTATCCTTTGTCTTATCAGGAATGTTGAGGATCGTGGAAAAAAGGGACTCTGCGACATTCTTTTCGGTGTGCATCACATCGATGTTATAAGGAAGTTTGAGGTCCTTGAAATAGGGAAGCTTCGTGAACGGGGTAATGTGAGTCCAGTTGTGCGTCTCACCATATCCCTCAAAGCGTTTCGCTTTGCCTTTGCCTTTGCATTTGCCTGGGCCTTCGCCTTCACTTTCCCCTTTGCCTTTGCCTTTGCCTTTGCCTTTGCCTTTGCCTTTAGGCTTGAGAGCTTTTAGCTGAGCAAGAACATCTGCCCCAGAAAACGTTGGAATCTCGTTTCCTTCATGGACAACCCGGCCTTTCGTGAAGTTCTTCTTGTCTTCCATGTATGGATGGTCTGCAGGGAGGAACTGTCGATGCATGTCAACGGATACATACTTGCCACCCTTCTGCAGCCAAATAAAATGTAGAGCCTGCATGCACACTGGGCATGGCATCTTCCCACTTGTACACCATCCGCAAAATAGGGCATAGCCGGGAAAGTCATGCATGCAATACATCAACCAAACCTTCATCAAGAATTTTTTTGCAGATGTCGGTCGTATGTCAACCTCAGGAAGTACCAACAATGGAGCAAATCATCCACTAGCGGCTGCATAAACACTCCCAAATTCTTTCCCGGGTAATCAGGCCCCGGAATGATCAGCGACAAGAACATGGTCTTGCGTTGCATTACGACACCGGGAGGGAGATTGAGCGGAATAACAAACATGGGCCAGCAGCTGTATGGATTGGACGACATACCATACGGATTCAACCCGTCACCTGTTATCGCAATCCTGACATTCCCTGCCTCGGCTGCTTCCTCGGGGTACTCTTTATCGAATGACTTCCATGCTTCAGCTTGCGATGGATGTACGATTTTTTTATCGTACATTTTCCCTTCCTTGTGCCACTTCATCATTTTGGCAGACTCCTCCGTGATGAAAAGGTGCTGCAGTCTTTCTATGAAATGGAGATACCGAAGAATCTTTACGGGGATGTCTAGTTGCTTCTTCTCACCATGCTCATCGACCAGCTCAAGGTACCGAGAGGAACCGCACTCCCTACAGTACTTGTCACTGGCATACTCGTGCCTAAACAAAAGGCAATTCTTCGGACAAACATCTATTTTCTCATATTTCATAGATAGTGCCTTCATGATTTTCTTCGTAGCGTACATGCTTTTCGGCAGTTCATGATCCTCAGGAAGGCTGTTAGCCCATACTCCCAGAAATGCTTCGAAGCAAGCTTGGGTGCAGCCGTACTCAGCCTTGACTGCCATCAGTTGCGAGATGGCATCCAACTGAGAAATTTTGGCACCCGCATAAAGAGGTTTCTTTGACAAGGCCAAGACCTCCAAGAAGGCCTTTGCGATTGCCTCCATCTCCTCCGGTTCATTCGCTGAAGGTGTTGTATGTGTCGTCCCGGCAGCAAAGACATCATCTAGCATGTTTCTAACCCCATCGTCCTCATAACCACCGATGCGTTGTCGCATCACCTCCTCTCTACCACGGTCCCGCTCGGCAAAGTTTATGGGCATGTTAAAGTCTTCCATATATCCAAACGTGCGAAGGTGCAAAGTCATTTCTCCCTGAGCTCTACGGTGACGTCTTTCACATTTTGCACTGGGGCATTCTGGGTTAATTATCATTGGAGGACGGAATATCTCCTTTAAGAACACATCGGATAAAACCATATTACATCCACTGATTATCTGCCATCCTCTGCTTTATCACAAGCCACACAACAAAATTATAGATTCATTAAAATTAATCACATACAATTTTTATTTTCTACCGGGTTGACGAGAAACAGCACTGAATCCACCTACATCTCTAATAGGTAAAGAGGGTCCTAATCCCACCCGAGGATGTGTAAATTGATTACGTTCTCCATGCTCTACCCCGTTCCGAGACAAAATTTCGGCAGCACCTCCCCGCTGTTCTCCAGATACACGTCTCGGCAAAAATCCGAGAGAATGTGCATCCAGAGAACAACGGGGAGGCGCCACCGAAATCCTGTCTGGGAACGGAGTAGAGCATGGAAAACGTACCCAATCTACACATCCTCGGGTTGTCCGTGGAAAACGCTGGACAATCCGAAACAGTTGCGGTGATAAATATGCAATTGAATGCATATCTATCCATGCAACCATTTCGGACGGGAGACACCTAGGTTACGCGACTTGACGTGAAAAGAAAATCTAGTGACATGATTCAAAGAGCGTAGGAGGTGAAGGTGGATTCGTAGCTCACCCTCGGCTGTAGAGGAAGTAGTCGAACAGCGGCGGGATCGCGGACCAAATCCTGTAAATTCGATCGATTGAAAAAAAATTAACTCATCACATCCCATAAAGCATTGACACTACATTATGAACCAACATGAAACAACATCTCAAATTACAAAAAAAAACTTCATTAAGTGTCTTATGAAACAACATGACCTAACACTAAACATGACAAGTAACGTGTCTTATGAAACAACATGACCTAACACTAACTTGACCAAACACAAAACTTACCAATATTCATCGGGGTCGAGTGGGGCGGTGGCGGCGGCGGCGGGGCGGGTGGTGGGGCGCGGGCCGGGGTTGGGTGTCGATGGGGAATGAGTGGAGGGGGTTGCCCCGCGGATGGATAAGGGGGGGTATGCCGATGGTTTAGCCATCGGCATAGGTGCCGATGCCACGTGGCCACCTACGCCGACGGCAAAACCATAGGCATATATATTTTCCAATTTTTTTCTTCAACCTCAACTTTAATTTTTTTTAAAAACTTCTACCTTTTTTTAAAACACCCACTGTCCTTCCTACGCGGCAGTTTCACCCCTCCAAATGTCGGCGACATCGCCGTCCGTGAGGGAGGCCACACCCCGGAGCCTATGTCCGTGAGGGGGGTCACCCTCCGAGTGACGGCGGCAGCGACGTCCGTGAGGGGGGGTCATGCTACGGAGCCGCGTGCCGCGTGGTTGCACCCGGCACCACATTTCGGGACGTCTAAGAGGGCTCAACGCAAGACCTCGTGGCATAGCTACCCCCCAAAAGTCCCCCGTCCCGTCTAACCCTGGCACAGTTGACCGGACGGATCTACCCCTTTGACTTTCACCGGACGGGGTTTGACCGAGGGACATTTCCACCTGGCTGTGATAGGCGAGCCCATAGGTACACTTCGGATCAAGGTCCGAGCCCAACCCACCGCAAGATTCCCTCTGTGTCTACCCGACGTGGCCCTTTCCACCCTCCGTGTGACGGCGGCAGCGACGTCCGTGAGGGAGGCCACGCTACGGAGCCACGTGCCGGGTGCTTAGACCTATCACCACTCTTCCACACGTGTAAGAGGGCCTCGCGCAAGACCTCACGGCATAGCCACCCTCCAGGTCCCCCGTCCCGTCTAACCCTGACACTGTTGAACGGACGGATCTACCCCTTTGACTTTCACCGGACGGGGTTTGACCGAGGGACATTTCCACCTGGCTGTGATAGGCGAGCCCACAGGTACACTTCGGATCAAGGTCCGGGCCCAACCCACCACAAGATTCCCTCCGTGTCTACCCGACGTGGTCGTTTCCACCCTCCGAGTGACGGCGGCAGCGACGTCCGTGACGGGGGTCACGCTACGGAGCCGCGTGCTGGGTGGTTGCACCCGCCACCACATTTCGGGACATCTAAGAGGGCCCAGCGCAAGACCTCGTGGCATAGCTACTCACCAAAACTCCCCCGTCCCGTCTAACCCTGACACTGTTGACCGGACGGATCTACCCCTTTGTCTTTCACCGGACGGGGTTTGACCGAGGGACATTTCCACCTGGCTGTCATAGGCGAGCCCATAGGTACACTTCGGATCAAGGTCCGAGCCCAACCCGCCGCAAGATTCGCTCCGTGTCTACCCGATGTGGCCCTTTCCACCCTCCGTGTGACGGCGGCAGCGACGTCCGTGAGGGGGGCCACGGTACGGAGCCGCGTGCCGGGTGCTTAGACCTGTCACCACTCTTCCACACGTGTAAGAGGGCCTCGCGCAAGACCTCACGGCATAGCCCCCCTCCAGGTCCCCCGTCCCGTCTAACCCTGACACTGTTGACCGGACGGATCTACCCCTTTGACTTTCACCGGACGGGGTTTGACCGAGGGACATTTCCACCTGGCTGTGATAGGCGAGCCCATAGGTACACTTCGGATCAAGGTCCGAGCCCAACTCGCCGCAAGATTCCCTCCGTGTCTACCCGACGTGGCCCTTTCCACCCTCCGTGTGACGGCGGCAGCGATGTCCGTGAGTGGGGCCACGCTACGGAGCCGCGTGTCGGGTGCTTAGACCTGTCACCACACTTCCACACGTGTAAGAGGGCCTCACGCAAGACCTCACGTCATAGCCCCCCTCCAGGTCCCCCGTCCCGTCTAACCCTGACACTGTTGACCGGACGGATCTATCCCTTTGACTTTCATCGGACGGGGTTTGACCGAGGGACATTTCCACCTGCCTGTGATAGGCGAGCCCACAGGTACACTTCGGATCAAGGTCCGGGCCCAACCCACCGCAAGATTCCCTCCGTGTCTACCTGACGTGGTCGTTTCCACCCTCCGAGTGACGGCGGCAGCGACGTCCGTGAGGGGGGTCACGCTACGGAGCCGCGTGCTGGGTGGTTGCACCCGCCACCACATTTCGGGACGTCTAAGAGGACCTAGCGCAAGACCTCGTGGCATAGCTACCCCCCAAAAGTCCCCCGTCCCGTCTAACACTCACACTGTTGACTGGACGGATCTACCCCTTTGACTTTCACCGAACGGTGTTTGACCGAGGGACATTTCCACCTGGCTGTCATAGGCGAGCCCATAGGTACACTTCGGATCAAGGTCCGGGCCCAACCGACCGCAAGATTCCCTCCGTGTCTACCCGAGGTGGTCGTTTCCACCCTCCGAGTGACGGCGGCAGCGACGTCCGTGAGGGGGGTCATGCTACCACATTTCGGGACGTGTACGTAAGAGGGCCCAGCGCAAGACCTCGCGGCATAGCTGTCCCCCAAAGTCCCCCGTCCCGTCAAACCCTGCCACAGTTGACCGGTGGATCTACCACTTTAAAGATTCTTGTAAAAAACATATAAAACTTGTCAAAATGGACGTAATTATCATTTTTTTGTGAATTCAGTAAAGTATAGGGGCCTATATGCAAAAGAACATGAAGTTAATCAAAAATTAATTTAGGAAAATAATAAAAACTTAAAAACAGGGAAAAAATCAGAAAACAGAAAAAATTCTTTGCCGACGGTTAGGGCGTCGGCGTAGATATGGCAGCGATGCCCCCCCAGCCGGGACTCGGATCGATGACGTGGCCATCGTCGCGGATTAATGACGTGGACGAAGTCTACCCCGACGGTTAAACCGTCGGCGTATCTATGACGACGGCCGTCGTCAAAGCCGTCGGCGTAGTTCTAACGTCGTCAGCTCGCCGTTCGTTCCCGGCCTGTCTAGGTCATTTCTATGCCGACGGCCCGTTTACGCCGACAGGGGCCGCGGGATAGTTGTAGATACGCCGACGGCCTTCCGGTGCCTGCCACCGTCGGGATAGATAGGGGGACGCCGACGGCTTTTCTACGCCTACGGTTCGACCGGAGCCGTCGGGATAGATCCGACGATGCCTACGGCCACCGTCGGCATAGATTAGGCCATCGGCGTCGAGCTTTATTCCGGTAGTGCTGGATCGGAGCCAAAACACCGCATCTGTTGTCCAAGTACATTGCATCATAAAAAACGTCTGAAATGGAACCTGGTCTGTTTTTCCTAAGTTTGAAGCTCTCTTTAAACACTACTTCTTCGGTACAACCCCCTAGACACATCAACGGCGTAGATCTGCCCATACCTCTTCCTAAGAAAGGGCAAGATGGGAAATCCGCTGCGCGCGCCGTACGCGGCCGTACGACGGCTAGTACGCCTGTACGTGGGCGTGTACGCGCCATGGACGTGTACGGTCAACTCTCAGGCGGTCCACGCCCTAACCTAACCCTAACCCCTGCCGCTCGCCCGCATTACTCCGGCGCATATGGCCAAGGCAGCCATTACACCGGCGCAGACCGTCGAAGCGTCCCATCGACCGCCGAAGTGGGGCGTGGATCCGTGCGCGGCGTCGATCCAGACGCTTGACTGCCTGCACACGCCGCCATCAAATCTCTCGAGTTCGCACGCCACCGGACCGGCATTACACCAGTGCAGACTGCTGAAGCGTCCCATCGACCGCCGTAGTGGGGCGTGGATCCGTGCGCGGCGTCGATTCACATGGTTGGCCGCCTACACATGCCGCCATCAAAACCTCTCGCCTTCGCATGCCACTGGACCGGCATTAATTGCCGCCAACCCACCCCCCGCCCTCCCGCTCGCTGGTATAAATCCCCCTAGTGCCGGCCTCGCGGCACTCGCCCCTCCCTCGCCCTCCTTCCCCGACGATCGCCATCTCGCGCCCACCTCTCTCTCTCTGGCGATGGCGCGCCCTAACCTGACGCTCGAGGAGGCGGAGGAACTCGCCCAGTTCGGCATCCCCACCGCGCCGGACGTGCGGCTGCCATCGAGGTAGCGGCTGAGCGTCGATGGAGTGCCGGTGGGGCCGGTGCCCGAGGTCGGCAGCCACCTGTTCGTGCGCGCCGTCGGCCTCTATCAGGCACGACTGACGGCGGAGGCGCTGCAGGATCTCCGCTACGCCCCAACAACCCCGCCTGGCCGGAGATGCTCACTAAGGACTGCGAGCAGCGCCTCCACGCGTACGCTGGCCTGCGGCCGCCGGTGAAGCACAACTATGCGCGCCGCCACCAAATTTGGGATGGCCACAGCTTCGAGGACGTCGTCGCCCTGTACCGTGCGCAGGCGGCGGCCGGTGCCCTGCCAGCCCCGACCAGCGCCGGCTACCAGCTTTTTCGCCGTGGCGACGCGGCTCCACCCGCGTCGGCTTCGGCGGCGTTGCGCGCCCTGTTGGCGGTGGCGCACGCGGCGACGGACGTGGTGAGCGCGGCTCTGTCCGCCTTGGCAGCGATGATCGCCGCTCTGTGGCGTCGCGCGGCGCGCGGGACGGCGCTGGCTCGAGCCGTGCCCCTCCGCCCGGGTCGGAGCCGGAGCCGGAGCCGGAGCCACCTATGTCGGCGGAGTACAGGCGGCTGGCAGCGGAGGCCGACGACCCGGATGACATGCGGGCTACCTGACGACGATCCGCGAATCCGAGAACGCGCCGGTGCCGCCGCCGCTCGTCCAAGAGTACATGCAGGTCGCCCCTACCGCCGGTTACCTGGAGGACCGCCGGACTTCCCCAGGTACCATGTCGCGGTGGCGGACTCGATGGCGGCGCCCATCGTCGACGTCGGCAGCAGCAGCAGCAACAGCAAAGACGGGGAGCCCGGCTTCGACGACGATGACCTCGGCGGCGTCGATGACGAGTAGATTAGGGATTTTATTTCGTTTTAGTAATGTCGTTTAGTTAAGTTTTAGTGTTTTCGTTTAAATTTCGTTCGACTAGAATATAAAATATATCCTAATAATTGAATGAAATAAAATAGAAATGGAAAATAAAATGTCTTCTTTTAAATTAAAATGAAATAAAATAGAAATGGAAAATAAAATTGAAAAGAAATAAAAAGAAATAAAGAAAGAAAAAATATAAATTTGAAAATTGTGAAAGTAAAGAAAGAAAACCGGAAGAAAATAAAAATGTGGCATCACGTCCGGACCCCATGCAAAATTTCATCGAATTCCAACAATATACCGATGTTGCATCATGTCGAAAAAAACGTCCTTCGAGATCAGATGTATTTTAAAATTTTAATTCAATATGTAGTGTCACCATTCTAGATTTCTGATACATGTGAACAAAAATAATTTATCCACGGGTCATTCAATACTTTTGAATTAACCGGACAATGGTTCAGATTGAGTGCACATATCATTAACAAATTTCGAACCAAATTCATAACCATAAAATCCTCTGGTTTTATTCAAACAAGCGGTGGAGATGCCCCATACTCCTAGCATTGTTTTTCTTTATCATTTAGGATCTCTTCATTCAGCCATTAATAGATTAATAACAAATAAACATAAGTATGACCTTGATAAGATGCTTGAAAATAGCCAGGTACAAACAAGTTGCCATGAAACAATCTAGCTAGAACATTTTATGCGGGAAAAAAATCTAGACCTTCTCAAAATCCAACAAGTAAAATATGTTTGTTGTCCATGATCTAGGAGGGTAGCCGCGAATAGATTCTTAAGGTTTGTTCATGAAAAATATTAAAATGTTTGGCATTTTTCCTATTGGGTTGATAAAGTACGGTACGTGAATATATGTAAATTCATTATAATAAACCTGAACATGCACCACAACAAACCAAACTATGTTGCCGTCAAAGTATAACAAACATATTATCTTTTGAATAGGTTACCTATGTAAATGTTCTACACAATTCAAATAAATATCACCTCCTGCCCAAAAGATTTAGGAAAAAGAGACCTGGTGGGCCCCGTGAAATATTTACATAACATTACAAACTTAGTCCACCAAAGGAATGATCTGATCCAGAAAAATCCTTAACACATAGATCAAACTGTTGATGACGTGTCTAGAGTTACGACTGGATATATGTTAGCAACGTGTAAGCAATTGCCATCCTTTACATGTAAAGGGAATTCGATGAGTCATGTCATGCTCTATAGGTGTCGGTTCATCTTATCATCTTGGAGGACAATACAAAGTTAGTTTTATAAAAACCAATCGAGTCTAGAAGAACCCTCCACATGTAAGGCTTTAATAATCGAGCATATCTTAACAACCCATACATGATTGCAACTTAGTCCTACACAAGTTTTGCCTTTCTTGTTTAAGGCTGACAACCTATACAAGGTTCCAAAATCGGGTGCAAAAGTGATACTATCCTGATAAGTGCATGACATGTAAAGTGAATAAGGCGAGTCATATATAGCAAACATCAGGATTTTTATACTTTGTGTATGATCATATGCACAACTAAAAGCAACTTTGATCATCAATCCAAAAGTACGCATGTAGCTAGTGCAACCTAACACAATGTACCAAAAATCCATTTCAGAAACATCCAAACACAACTATAAAGCTGATGCAAAGAAGGAAAGAGATGGTGCCCGGGCTACTATAAATAGGCATGAAGTATAAAGATCATCACAAGCACAAGCATCAAAACCAAGCAACACTAGTTAACACCAATCCACCATGAAGACCTTCCTCATCTTTGCCCTCCTTGCCGTTGCAGCGACAAGTGCCATTGCACAAATGGAGACTAGCTGCATTCCTGGTTTGGAGAAATCATGGCAGCAACAGCCATTACCACCACAACAAACATTATCGCACCAACAACAACAACCCATCGAACAACCGCAACCATATCCACAACAACCCTTTCCACCACAACAACAATTTCCACAACAACCACCATTTCAACAGCAACAACCACCATTTTCGCAGCAACAACAACAACCACCATTTTCACAGCAACAACCACCATTTTCGCAGCAACAACAACCACCATTTTCACAACAACAACCACCATTTTCACAACAACAACAACAACCACCATTTTTACAACAACAACCACCATTTTCACAGCAACAACAACCACCATTTTCACAGCAACAACCACCATTTTCGCAGCAACAACAACCAGGTCTACCGCAACAACCACCATTTTCGCAGCAACAACAACTAGTTCTACCGCAACAACAAATACCATTTGTTCACCCATCTATTTTGCAGCAACTAAACCCATGCAAGGTATTCCTTCAGCAGCAGTGCAGCCCTGTGGCAATGCCACAACGTCTTGCTAGGTCGCAAATGTGGCAACAAAGCAGTTGCCATGTGATGCAGCAACAATGTTGCCAGCAGCTACCGCAAATCCCTGAACAATCACGCTATGAGGCAATCCGTGCCATCATCTACTCGATCGTCCTGCAAGAACAACAACAGGGTCAGGGTATCGACCAACCTCAACACCAACAACCCCAACCCTCGAGCCAAGGTGTCTCCCAACCCCAACAGCAGTCGCAGCAGCAGCAGCAGCTCGGACAATGTTCTTTCCAACAACCTCAACAACAACTGGTACCACAGGGTGCCTTCTTGCAGCCACACCAAATAGCTCAACTTGAGGTGATGACTTCCATTGCGCTCCGTACCCTACCAACGATGTGCAGTGTCAATGTGCCGTTGTACGGCACCACCACTAGTGTGCCATTCGGCGTTGGCACCTACTGATAAGAAAAAATCTCCTGTAATATATAGTTGGATCACCGTTGCTTAGTCGATGGACATGTCGATGTAGCGGTGACAAATAAAGTGTCACACAACGTCATGTGTGACCCACCCAAACTAGTTGTTTAAATTCTGAAATAAAATACAAATAAAGTTTTATCTAGACAATGTTCATACCGGCGTTGTGTGGACGTCGATCTGATTGCCATGCTTGCAAATTCATAAGTTCGTCTTGCCTGGTCACAACTGCAACCTGGTGCATTAACTAATTATTATGTATTGCAATAATCGAGATTAAAATATAATAGTTTTATTGTAGAATTTGGGTTGAACTGAAGCAAGGACTAACATACAACTCTTTAATGGTTGGAGATTTGAGATCTTGTTTTTTATTGGTTTGTATCTAGTAACGACTACTACCATTGTCTACAGTGACAACCCAAACCGGTTTTATCATTAATTCTGCTTGCTTTCTTTTTTTGCAAATACGTTGATTGATTCTTTGCACATTAACTTATTGTCGAGAAAAAGACCAGCTTCTCCTTGAACTTCATAGACACCACTAGCTAGTTAATTTTAAATAAGTGTCCAAATTTTTCCTTGTTTTTATGTCCTTTGAGTGGTTGCAGAAAATCGCTAAATCAATCCAGTACAATTATTGTGCAAGGTACAGAAAAGGAGTTGCTGGCAGCAGGGTCTTTCTGTGTGTCTGGTGGAGGGGGGGGGGGGGGGGGGGGGGGGGGAGCTACTCTTTGCCCATTTTGTTCTTTTCATGCTCTTATACTATACCACATTTGTTCTTGATGGAATGCAAAAATAAGCAACCCGAGGTAGAAACCATAAAACTTGACAGTGTGGGTGTGTGTCAACTTCACATCCTCCTCCTTACTGGTCTAGCTAGTTCAAGAACAGAAGAATTAAGATGGAAGCGTGGATATCGTAATTGACTAGTGCAGTTAGTAATAGCAATAGCTAGCCCTCATGAGGTTATACGAAGTATCATTTTAATTGGAAAGCAAGCCCTCATGAGATCAGACAGCCACACAGTACCAAAATAAACAAGGTGTTGGCATTAAAGATGCAGGTTTTAAATTAGTCAAATGGCTAAACTGAGGCACCCGCAGCCATGAGACAATGTGCACTTCAATTACAAAACGTCCACGAGCATGTAATCCAGAATATTGCAAGTAGAGCACAGTATTATGTATTTGTCAGAACATCCAATGCAGTTTTTCAAAATGACGTTCCATTGGATGTGACCTTAGCAAATAATACGAATTTTCTGTCCAAATACTACAAAAAGTTGCAGGATTGCAAATTAAACAATTTTCTCCACTGACTAGACGTGGAACAACACACCTACTCTGTAACTACAAAAATCGAAGACAGAGAGCTAGAACAACAGTGACACTAGAAGACAAATTCTTGAGCCACTGCCTATGGCCATATAAATGGGGACTGTGTGACTCGGTCCGCTCCAACATGTAGAATGCATATTTCCTCCGATGCACATATGAAATGTGATGGTACAAAACAGAAGAAACGGTGAGATATAGGGATGATTGGACGCTATAATTAACTTGGATATCGCTCCAGTCCACCAAGCGGACGAACTCTGTAAGAGCTTTCTTTCTTCGGCAATTCGATTCTCTATAAGAGCTTTCTTCTCAGACATCAGAGAGAAATGGAACTTCGAAGCCAATTGCTTCCCCTCCACCTGTACAGCGTGTGCAGACGGAAAATTCGATGATTATTTGAGGTAATATCCACAGAAAGCGCACGGTTATTCAGCTAGCGAAGCACTGTCAGGCTACACAGCTGAGTTCTGCCTTCTGAGCCGCTTGATTCACGCAGCTGGCATGCCAATGGGCGTGCCCCTTAAATTAAATTCTTGTGAATCGAATTGCCGAAGAGACGGACGCAGCCTGAGACGGTACGGCCGGCGAGGAGAACAAAGAATGGAGAGGAAGACGCAGATAGGCCAAGTTTGGGCTGGGCTTGTGACGTTGGGTCTCGGAAAAACATGGTCCACTTCAGAATTTGGTTCCCTTATGTTGGGCCTAATCACTCTCGCTCCAGCCTGTGGGCCTGTATTTCAACCCCATCTATCATTTAGCCTCAAAGGAGAAACACATTTACCGCCATTAAGAAAAAAAAACAAATTTACCATTACTCCGAGAGATGGGGGAACCCGGGATCTTTGCATGACATGTAGTTTGTGATTTCTCTGTTAGTTTTGTGCGTCCTTTAGTTTTGTGCGTCCTTGGCGGTGACGGCTTTGACAGTGGAGGTGATGCCGTGTGGAGTGATGATGGTCCCCTGGCTCCATTTCCCGTCATGGCCAGGCATCACATCCCACGTCGAGGAGTTAGGTTTTCTCCCGTTTGTGTCACATCTATACCTAATGGCGTGTTGTGCTTGATGATCAAGGACTGTGGGCCAACCAAAATGGGCTTGTGTCGTGATGCGGAGGTTATAAGAGAATAGCAACACTGGCCTAAAGAAGGATATTGAACATAACATAATTCAGTGATTGCCTTTCTCCTTCCTTGTCATCTTCTCCTGGTCATATGTATCCTCTCATCCCTCAAGGGTGTAGCTGCTATACAGAAGGAGCTTGTTTAAAGTGCATCACCATTAAACTTAGTGATTTGATGATTAATAAAAAAACCGCTTTAGAGGACTAATAATTCCACTAAGTTTACTTGGGGACTTTGGACTAATTCTCATATTCTGGCCCGTGGCTTTATATGGGTGATGAATGGTGATCCCACAAACAACTTTTCTAGTTGTTGTCCTACTGAACTGTTAGTTTGCACTTTCTAGGTATTTTGATGAATCCAAGATTCAAATTTAGTTTAGGACAACAACACTAATTAAGAAGCAGGGCAAAAGCAAAGTCTTTGATTTGAATTACAAGAACAAATCCTAAGAAAAATCAATCGCAAAATCCACACCCTAGCCATCTTTTTATGAAGATTTTCTTCCGGTACTACCGAACCCTTTAGGGTTATTCATACTTTGAGATCAAAACCAAGTTGAATTGTAAGGTACCACTGGTCCATTTGTTTTTGCCAGAACTTTTGACCCCCAATATTCCACATTACAAACCTTAGATATTGCATGACACTTCAAAGCACTACATTTTCACCAGAACTTCCGAGTCATCTCGGGTTGCTTCTCAATGGTCACATCATAAGTCCAGTACCTCCACTCTTTTTGTGTGGTACTTCGGAACATCAATATATATATATATATATATATATATATATATATATATATATATATACAGAATCGCCACCTGTATATTACTCTCAGTTCAAAAGAAATGAGCCAGTTTATGTCGGAAACAGTGTCAAAACCCATGATCCAATTTATGTGGGAAACCAGCTAAAAAAAACTATACAGCCCGAGTGGCAATACTTCTTGCCGACACAAGAACATAAAAAACACAAAAGCACCAAATACAAGGTTACACCACAACACAAAGATGAATGCAGAACATGTGATGTTATAACCACATACAGGGCAACACTAGCAGAGGAGGGAGGTTGTCAATGGCCGTATAGGATGCCTGAAGACAATCCGAGCAAGCACACATAGAGAGGTCTCCAATTGAACATGAAAACTACATACCGGAAGGCCAGAAGCTATCATCAACAACTAGCTTTTATAGCCAAACTGATGGAGTCATTTTTTCATCTCAAAAGTAACAGTCAAAGTTATCATTGACTTTTATAGCCAAACAACCGCCACAGACAAAACTGTTGACCTACGTACACCGTTTCTTGGAGAATCCCTTCAATCCTATGGTCTGCTGAAGAAAATACCATTTGACTTCATCATAGGATTTTTCAAAGTAGACTTTGAAAATTACATCATTCATGTTTTTTCGGTGCATCTTGTGATCGGCCTCATGAAAGATGATGTTTCTCCCTTGCCTGGAGGTCATTTGAGAGGGTTGGACCACATGACCGGCTGCCGCATTGAGCCTGTTAATTAGCCTCTATTTTAGTGAGAAGAAATTAGCTAAGCATTAAGGGGGCAAGTTGGACTATACAACTAGATCCTTTCAACCTTTTTAATTTTTGTCAACGAAATAATTTCATGAAAATTTAGGCTGAACAGGGTAAGTTGGCCGGCATGTAGAAAAATGAAGATCTATATGAGATCCGATGTAATGACCATCCATAAGTCCTGATGGAACCCTTGGGGACGCCATCTGTTAGAGTTAAGCATGATCTAAGATTGCACGGCACGTGCATGTGTGTCCTAGTTTGGTTAGTATTGTGAAGCGAGTAGGATTAGCAGTACTACACCGAATAGGTTAGCTAGCAGACTATATGACAAATTTTATCTACCACCAGTGGTAGTTACCACCACTTACGTTTTGTATGTTGTATGTAGTATCTGTCAAAACCGAGAGTATGTACGCGTAGTATGTAGTATATAATGATGCTTAGGTAGTATATATACTACTTTTTAGGTAGTATGTATCATATTTTGAGTATGCTCTTTTTTACGTACAAATATGTACGTATTTCATAAATATAATAAAAATTATGGGTCAACTTACAATTTTTTCATGTAACTCATTTTGGAGTATCTTATATATAGTATGTGAACATACTCAAAGTGATAAAGTAATATATACACTACCACATGATAGTATATGAGACATGTGGGGTAACTACCCCTAGGTGGCAGGATGCATTTTCCCTATATATATTGCCCGCCTCTCTCCATCAGTCCGTTGCTTGGACGGCTAGAAGAAGCGACCAAAACCCTAGCCGCCGCCGCCGCCAAGAGAGCCAACTTTCCGGTGCCGTTTTCCGGCGGCTCTCCTCCGCCGGCGACCTCTTGGTCGTCGGTCGTGAGGGGGGTCGCCGGATCCCGCGCGTGCGGATCGTTTTTGCTTTAGGTTTAGAGCCCTAGTAGCTTAGCTTTTTGGATCGTCCGACGTATTGGCTTCGGCGGCGGCGACGGCGATGCTGAATAAAGAAGCTCCGGATTCTTCTCCGGCGAGGCGATCGTCTCTATGGTTGGTGATGGATTTGCGAACCAGTCTGTTCAAGCAGGGATATCGTGGCGGCGACGACATCCTTGCGGTGGACTTGTGTCCTCGGGCTCCGCCGTTGCGATGGCGTCTGCTCCAGCGTCGGCGCGGAGCTTGGGAGGTAGTTCGGGAGCGGATGCAGATTGTGGTCTGCATCGTCGACATCTGGAAGACGGAACGTGTGCTGGGTTCGTGGTTGATGGATGGCAGGTATGGTTTCCTACTTCGGCGTCTTAGTTGTGGTGGGGTGTCAGATCTGGAGTTCGATGGCGTGTCCGGGGTGTTGCCCCGGTCTGATTCATTCAACGGCAATGGCTTCATCGTTGGTGAGCCACCTTGGAGGTCCGCAAAGCTGCATATCAGCGATGGAGCCGCGTCGAGCTCGGGTGAGGAGGTGATCAATCATTTTTATCTTTGGTGGCTGCTGTGGTGGTGCCGGAGGCAGGTGATGGACGTTGGTGTCAAGCTTAGCGATGTTCTGCTATCTTTTCAGTTTTGTCATGTCGATCTTTACGTGACTTGTAATTTGATCTTTATGATATGAATGAGACGCGTATTACCATAAAAAAAAAGACTCTGCCTGTGTGCTAGCTTAGCACATACACGTACGCTGTTGTTCCTGGGGTTTTGGATCTAGCGTTCTAAAACCTGAGAACAGTCCATGTAGAAAAATGAACATCTACATGAGATCCCATTTGATGACCATCCATAAGTCCTGATGGAACCCTAGGGGACGCCATCTGGAACGGCTGCTCTGTTCTGGTCCATTGAAACACAGTAGTTGATATTTGCTAGTAGGCAGAGAATCACTCTCACCTCAATTGATGATGAGCTGGTTAGGCGAAAGTAGCCCCTCACGAGGGATGTATGCGGTCCATTGAAACACAGTAGTTGATATTTTGGTAGTAGGCAGAGAAAATGCCATGTTTTCATGGAGTGATCTTGCACTACAAAAATGAGAAAAAGTTCATGGAAAATATATAGTTGCAAACATGTTAATCTTGAATGATCCATTTGACCAACTTTCAGATAGGAATAGTAGTGGTGGCGGTGATAGTGTAGTTGTAATCTTATATGATAGTAGCAGTGGGAGGGAGTGATAGTGGTAGTGGTGGTAGCAGCAGCAGGACCACCACCATCTATGTTCAGGTCTTTAATCTAACATATCCTATGGCGCGCCAAACTAAATATCGTAAAGTATACAAAGATCACTTGACAGGCGTCGTTGTAATTCCAAATGAAATTACCTTCAGGTAATACTTTGTGAAGAATTTTATGACAAGGAGTAAAGAAGAGATACAACTTTTTTTATTTGACAGCAAAGAAAGGTAGTACAACATTTTATGACAATGACAACATCCATACCACAGGTAGATGGTATGCATACATGCTCAGAGGCCCAGCCGCGACCTATTTGCCGTCCTTGATTTTGTTGGTACAGGTGGTGGCGCACTTGCCATTGCAGTCACTCGTGCACTGCTCACCGGTTAGCCTCATGCAGTCCGCGCACGAAGAACTGCCAGAGCAAGAGCCGTAGCACGACCGAGTCGCCTCGCCGTCGCAGTTGCAGCTGCCAGTAGTGCAGCCGGCCCTGCACTTGCTGATCGCGGCGGACCGGCAGTCTTCGCAGCTGGGGACGTCGCAGTACTTGCGGCACTTCGGGGGAACGGAGACTCTGCACTTCTCTGTGCAGTGCGGGCCACACTCGCTGCACCGCATCGCCTGCACCGGCCCCGATGCTGGTGTCGTGGTCGCCATTAGTTCTTGGTCCAGCGACGGGCATCGCCCCAAGGAAGGCAGGACCATCATGGCGAGCATGGCGGCCATGGTTGCCGCTTTGAGAGCGAGGGATAGAGTGGGTGAACCTGCAGGAGCCATATTGGAGAAGAATGTGTGAAGATCGACGCTAAGCTTAAGTGGTGTGCATATATAAAAGAGCATAGCGATGTTATTTATAAGCACCCAGGGACCCTAGCAGGTAGCGCTAAACATACTATATGGATTCATGCTAGCGACCAAGTTGATTACAGGTTGAGATCTACACCATGCACGTTGCTCCATGTGTACATGTCTTGTGCAATGTGCTTATTATTTTTCCTTCTGAGATTTGTACTAGTGGTGGTGGTGGTGTTTCACGAGGGCAAGGAGCTTGATTCTCTTCTCACGAGGGCACCGACGCAACACAAACCAAGCACATGTCACCGTACTGCACAAAACAAAGATGGCTAGATATATGTACACACTCATGCACATGTGTCACGACGACTGGCTCGCAGACAACACATGTGCCACCAGCAGACTCAATAGTTACGGCAATTAGTAGTACTCAGATCTTGATTTAAACTACTTTTTCCATATCCAGCAGAAGGATAATGGTTTATAAGGACGTTCGAGCCACGAGGCCAAAAAATGACACATTCCCCACCTCTTTGAGGGCACATAAGCACTTAAACAACAACCAGAACAATGGCGATTGTATCCATTCGCTATGGGAGAAACCAAACTTTCTTCCCGCGCGCACTCATCCATGCACTAACGGTGGCACTCCGAGATCCCTTCAACGGGTGGGTGGTCATACTAAACAAGTAAAGATCAAGCATGACTAAAGCATACTCTCACTTGATTATACAACTTTAAGTATGTGTTATTTCGAATCATATTTTATAATACATCAAATATTGATGCTAAAAAGTGATCGTAGTACTAAAGTAATAAAAGTGATCTCATGTTCTACCGAAAACTATCATGTATCTACTATCAATTTTGGTATTGTATAGTGCACATTGCCGACAATTGCTAGATAAGTAACAAAGGCGATTACACAGACAATTTCAGGAACATTCGTTACAACCTGCAGGACAAATCTAGTCACCTATGGATGAAAAAAAATCAAGTCACCTAATTGATTGGCTCAAAGACTTATGATTAATGGAACAGAGATAATGACGAATGAAGTAGGTCGTGGCGAGTACATGAACAAGGGATTGCCTGCGTAGAGGATATGTACCTAGACCGGTGATCACCTTATCAGCCGCAAGTTAGTGAGAGGTCGTCCGTACACTCGTAAAGGTCAAGCAATCGGGCCATGAGTGTGCGATTGGTGAAGTAGTCTTTGGGGGGTTAAATTGGAAGGGATGTAGATGGCTTTTAGATCCAAGTCAAATTAAAATAAAGTTTTTATGTAAATACAAAAGTACACAAATTAATCAAAAGTAATGTGCTTAATTAGACCGACCACAAATATTCCTACCAAAAAAGATAGATACAAATACATATTACATCAATATATGTTACGGTTAAGTGCAATTTATACAAACTAAGTAATGAGATATACAAATCAAGTATGACATCGTTCCACAATCCTCTTTGCGATAGGTTGGGGCTTAGGCATCGTAGTTCTGGCCGTTCTGGTGGTGTTGTCTTCTTCGTTGAGACTCCCATTCCGACGATGCTCCTTTTGCCTCTCCCGACAACATCAAAAGTGTTTGCCGCTTCTTCATCTGTTTCACCTTTGATATTGGAAAAAACATCCTCCTCGTCCTCACTATGCTTTGTCCACCGTGTATAAGCAGGCGTGAAATTATGTTTCAGCAAGTAGATCTTCACATGACTAGTAAAGGGGTGGATCAAAACTACGTTTTTGCAATTATTACACTGAGATAATATCCCTGTTTTACCGTTTCGGTTCATATCTTCTACACTGTCTTGAAGAATCCATTTATAGTTTGAACCACGAAATCGTTGGATAGATGGAGCTACTAACAAGGGGTATATGAAAAAAAACGAGGTCAAAGAATTTGGCTTGACCTTTGCTAAAAACGGAACATATTGAGTGCGCCTGCCAGAAATATGTCAAAACGGAAATTTGATGAAACAAGCTAGGATTACAGTTAGGATTAGATATATGTTAGTAACTTGTAAGAAATGACCATCGTTTACATGTAAAGGGAATTCTATGAGTCATGTCTTGATCTATAGGTGTTAGTTCATTTTATCATCTTAGAGAAAAATAAAAAGTTACTTTTATAAAAACCAGTCGAGTCTAGAAGAACCCTCCACATGTAAGTCTTGAATAATCGAGCATATCTTAAGAAACCACAACTGATTGCAACTTAATCCTACACAAGATTTGCCTTTCTTGTTTAAGGCTAACAACCTATACAAGGTTCCAAACTCGGTTAGAAAAGTGATACTATCTTGATAAGTGTGTGACATGTAAAGTGAATAAGGTGAGTCATACATACAAACATCAGGATTTCTATACTTTGTGTATGATCATATGCACAACTAAAACGAAACTTTGATAATCAATCCAAAAGTACGCTTGTAGCTAGTGCAACCTAACACAATGTACGAAAAATCCATTTTAGAAACATCCAAACACAATTGTTAAAGCTGATGCAAAGAAAGGATAGAGATAGTATCATGGCTACTATAAATAGGCATGCAGTAGAGAGATCATCACAAGCACAAGTATCAAAACCAAGCAACACTAGTTCACCATGAAGACCTTCCTCATATTTGCACTCCTCGCCATCGCGGCAACAAATACCATTGCGCAGCAACAACCATTTCCACAACAACCACAACCATATCCACAGCAACCCTTCCCACTACAACAACCATTTCCACAACAACAACCATTTCCACAACAACCACAACCATACCCACAACAAATACCATACTAGTAATTCAATATGTAAGAAAATTGCACAAATAAACAATAGTAACATTATGTAAGAAGATTGAACCCAAGAAGTAGTAGGTCGTACCAAAGGTCCGGCGACCTCCGCCGCCTTGTGTTTGCCGTAGAGCTGCTCCACCAAGGCGAGCGCGAACTCGATGGCCGTCCCAACGCCCTGGCTGGTCACCACGTTCCTGTCCTTCACCACCCTGTCATCCATGGCGATCACCCCGTCGTCGTCGCCCAGCCGCCCCAGCAGAGCCGGATGGCAGGTCGCCCTGAAGCCTTCTAGCACGCACCAGCAGGCCAGAGCCACCGTCGGCGACGCGCTGATGGCGCCGCACAGGCGGCGTGACTGCGTGTGCTTCCTCACCATCTTCTCCAGATACTTGCAGTCCTTAAGGTTTGCCGATCCTACCATTCCTCCCTACGACCAGCAACACGATTACACGAAGGTTATGGTGAACTGATGATGATGATGATGACACGGACACTCTGGTTTGACTGGGGCACTGGGCATGAAGAAGGCGCACGTACCGGTAGGACGATGAGCTCGAACTCCCTCTGTTGCCAGGTCGGCGACTCTGGCGTCCGCGGCGAACCTGGCCCCATGGGCGGCGTCCACGACGAGGCCCTCGGATGCGGTGGCGACGGTGACCCTTGCGCAGACGCGGTCCAGGATGTCGGCCGCGATGGCCGCCTCAAGTGGCTCCGTGCCAGAGGCCACCGCCACGAGCACCCGCTTGGGCTTGGCTGGCACGAGCCTCCGGCGGCACCACGACGTCCCTAGTCCCTCCCCTGCCATATCTGCCCCTGCTACGACACAATGACCAACCCGCACAATGGCAAGCTCAAGTGCCCCTAGTCCCTCCCTAGACACCACATCGTCTTCATCTTCTTCAGATACGTGGTATCATGCCATGTTCTACTAGCTTCAAGTATGTGTGTATGTGATCTTCAGACACCAATCTGCAGTGTTCCCACCCTCAGGGGATATTGGGCATAATAATAGTATCAATAAAAGAGTTCATGCTGGTTCCCTGCCTTGTTGGTCACCACATCTATTCTACTCCCTCCGTTCCTAAATACAAGTCTTTTTAGAGATTCCACTATGGACTAAATACTGTGGTTTGTCAGTCTCTCCATGGCCGGCGCCGCTACCATTGCCGCTGTCGCTCCTGCTCGGCTGACTGTTTTCTCGTTGGGTGTTCACTCTTCAACCGCCATCGGAGGTCCATCGTTGACCACCGCCACCTCTCTCATAGCCTCCACATGCCTCCCAACCCTCCAACGGAGGAGCTATGTATAACTCTAGGGCGGGGGCACATGCCCCCCCCCAACATTCACGTTTTAGCCTTAGCCCCCCCAGTAGTTTGTACTTAGCTCCGCCACTACAACCCTCCTCGATCTTGCCGAAAGTCTGCCACCACTGAATGTTCATCAATGACTGCGCAACACTCTTATGCGCTGCCACTGAAGGAGAAGGTAGAGAAGAATGCAGGAGGATAGTGTTACCTTCTCCTTGTTAATTATGGGAGATTTGAGGCGCATCTTTGCTACTTCGACCCGTTTGCAAGGGCACGACCCACTTATACCTATTTCCTATGCAGTATTGCTAATTCTGTTTTACAAAAAAAACAATCATAATTCCCTTACCCTAAAAAATTGTTAACTACTTTTGTTTCGGTAGAAAAAAGAACAAAATTCAATACATGTGAAGTGTGGTGGCTAAGCACTTGGCAACGGAGTCGGTGACTGAATGGTACCATCTCGACGGGTGATTCTGATAAACATTTGCTTAAACCCTCTTAAGTTTGGTGGCTGGCTACCACGTGGCTATGGGGTCGGCGGATCAACTATCAACCCTCTTGGTAGAAAAGGAAAATAAACATTCACTCCTATGGTGACTAGTCTATTTAACATGTAGCACTTGCACCTTGTTATGGTTATCGATGTTGGAGCAAAGAATTGAGAGATGGAATCGGTTCTTTGAATTTTTGTTGCATGTATGTGTTTGGAATTGAGACACAAAATAGTGGAATCTAAACACAACTAAACCCCAAAATCCAGTTACTTCTTGCTATCGGGTGTTCACTCTTCACTCTTCACTCTTCACTCACAATGTGATTAAGTTCTTATGGGAGGTTTGTTGCAATTGGAGGCCCATCGCTGACCACCGCCGCCTCTACTCACAGCCTCCATTTGCCTCCCAACCATCCTTGATCTTGCCTAAAGTATGCCATCATTGAATGTTCACCAATGACTGCGCAACCTTCGGCATTGCTGCTGAAGGAGAAGGTAGAGAAGAAGGCATGAGGAGAGTGTTGCCTTCTCCTTCACCTCCTCTTGCATATTTATATGTATTTTCCAGCCTTTTCCTTCACCCCCTCCTGCATATTTATACGTATTTGTCTTGCCTTCTCCTTCACCTCCTCCTGGATATTTATACGTTTGTGTCATGTCTTCTCCTTCACCTCCATCAGAACACTCCGACCAATTCTGCTACACAGGGGTTTAAATACAAACGAGGTAGTAATATCCAGGAGGAAAAAGGCTTGGGGTAATACGACCACCGAAGGATTGTTTATATGGGGGTTTGAGTAGGGAAAGTTCTATTGTAGGTGGTAATTTTAAACAAGTACAAACCACGGCTGTCTAAAGCACCCTAAAACATGCAACTATAAGAATAGTTACGAGAACAAAAGTTGCATCAACTAAAGGAGGATGACTGAGGGACTTCAAACAAAAGTATGTATCTTGTGCATCATGCACACTCGGTATACAAACTCAAAGGATGTATCTCAAGGTTCGGATTGTTATCGCAATCATACATCCTTGTTGGTAGATGTCCAGACACAATGTCATAAGATCATAATGGTGCCGGTCAACTCACAATTAAGGTCTTGGCCAACCTATCTAGTGGTGGACCTAGAGAGTATTTTGATTGAGGGAAAACTACTTGAGCGGGGGCATGATCTATAAAAATTCAAAGAATTTAAGTATATTTTTCAAAAATCTCAAGCAAATCTCACTGGAATTTCAAATTTTGAGTGGGGGCCTATCATACATTTACCAAAGACACCAAATCCATGCTAATAACCAAGGGTAGATCTTCACACAGTAGGCAATCTCCTTCCTTGTACAAACTTCTTGATCCTCCATAATCTTGAAGGCTTCCAAGTGAACTTACATGTCTAGGAGAGGCACACCATGAAAATGTAATAAGCAAAGTAAGGTCACTTGGAAGTATCTACAAGCAACTCTCAAACAACCCACACTCTCTCTATCACACGGATGAAGGTAGGACATATAAAGATAGGTTTAGAGCAAAGAAAGAGGAGGCGCATAAAGCAGGGGATCTCACAACAAGGGTTCTCAACCTTCGGAACTTGAACACCCACTCAATGGTAGGGGTGTCCATTTATAAAAATTCAATGTGGGTTATAGGAAACAACATGGCCGGTACTATGGAATTTCACCCGCCACTACTAGGCCAATTCAAAAATTTGGACGATTGGGTGGGAAAACTCTCTCCACTGGAACCGGTACGTTCAAAAACATCTATAGGAATCTAAATACATTAGAGACGCCAGAGAAGAAACCTTGTAAGTGTTAGACAACAACTAGCTCGTCACTGCCTCAGACAAGGTACATCCCTCAGTAGTACCACACAACTCTCATTCAAAGGTGCCAAGCCTCACAAAAACACCCTCAGAAACATAATTGTTAGTGAACGTCCAAGTCCCAGCTCGAAGGTTTCAGATTTGAACCCTCGGTAGTACTGTGTCACTTCACGTTCTCGTAAGCTTTATCGAATTCTACTTTGAAAATAACCATGTCGAGTTTCTTTGTTTGAAGTTCGTGGATTCATGCAACATGGTCACTTCCTCTATAATGTTTCAACTAGACATAAAATCCGGCTGTGTTGGTTACATCATGAGCAATCTCCATTATGCCATTAGTGTGAAACTCAGTAAAGAACTTGAAACGGACATTCATCAGACATATTGGATGCTATTGTTGAATCTTTGTTCCTAGAGCATATCCATAACATATGGGTGACCAATCTAGATAGAGCCCCATAGTAACAGTGCACAAAGCTTCCTACAAGCACAAACATGATACCCGCGAGTCGGTAACTGGGCATTGCTCGCTTCGCGAATACACCCATTGGCTTTGCATGCTGTTACATAAAAACTAAATCCTTGGATATAGTGGTCGCTTTCTCCTTACCAAATAACTTCTCAACAATGGCCAAGGCAAACTCTGTGGCTGTCCCTGGTGCTCTACTCGTGAGGAGGTTACCATCGACGACGACCCTGTATTCGCATGCGCTCTGGTCCGTAAGCAGGTGTGCCATGGGTGGAAACGATGTCGCCTTCTTACCCTACAACGACAACAAGAATCAAGCATCACAGTGTTAGTTCATCAATACTATACAATCTGTTTTTTCAAGAAGAAATGATTACCTTGAGTAAACCATGGGGCTCGAGGACGTAAGCAGGGGACGCGCATATTGCGCCATAGAGTTTACCAGATTTAGCCTGTTTCTTCAGCAAACTCACAAGCTTCTCACTGCTGGTGAACTTGAGAGCACCAGGAAGACCACCCTGCAAAATGCAAATATATACAACAAGCATCAGTGTCAATGAAGAGCACCAATTAACAGAGAAGCAATCGGCTCAAACTGCCATGGACATAATATTTATTACTGGCATGACGACGAGATCAAACTCCATCTGAACGGCTCGTTCCAGCATCACATCGGCAATCAGATTGAGCTTGCAATGGCGGGTGATGATCCACGGTGACGCGTGCGCCTGCTCTGCGCAGGACGTCGATCAGGTTTAGAGCTTCCATCTCCTCCGAGCCATTGGCAACGGGAACAAGAACCTAATCAAGGGAACAGTACATTTGATGAATGGTTTGATTTACTCCTAGCAAGTGCAATGAACTCAATTCAATTTGGTTTCATATAGAAGACTTATATATTTAACCTGAGGTGTAGCGGAGCATTTCCACTGGATGTGATTGTACTCTTGGATGGCATACTTAACTCCTTGCTGAGGGCGCACATACTAGTAACCTAGTTATCTCTTTTCTTACCACTAGTTGTCTCTTTTCTTACCTACTTGAATTAGCTCATTCTTCCATAAAATTATATGAGTGCATAATAAAGGGTTTATTCCTTTTGATCATCCATAGAATACCGAAATGCTTGTGAATGCCTCGTCGGTACATTCATGAGCTTACATGTCTTATCCGTTGAAAGTTGAGAAGTTATAATCACAGGGCGTCTCGTAGTTTCATTGAGAAAAATCATGTATACCTAAGTTATTTTGTCAAACACTTAAATTTGGCCTGGGTAACTCTTCATGTCATCTTCTTATAGGACGTTTCCCAGATAGATTGTTGCTAGGCGTGCTAGTGTACTATTATTCCTTAGTTTCCATGCAAAAATGGTGTTGTGTTGAACTTTGAAGAATGAATAATACCTTGTCTTGTTCACATGCGAGTGTCACACTGTCAATGATTGATTCACCACTGATCTTACGATATAACAAGGAGATGTCAAGAACAACAGAGGGCTAGTAAACCAAGCTAAGGTTTTTTGTTCCCTTTTTCTCATAAACTCGGCCAACTCCATTCTTATCTATGCCTTGCAGGACATTTTGCCCTTTGAAAGTTGTTAGAAAAATCACTAAATCAAATTTCCTTATTCTTCTAAAATTTGATCGTGTGGTGTGGCTTATCGATTGTTATAAATTCATGCATATATCATGTGGAAACACTCAAGGATATGCCCAAACTAGCCATAAGGTGAAGCCGAGTACATGCATATATGACATATAGTGCAGCAACATTTAACTGTCAACATATATATACAAGTTGAGCAACAAAATTAATGACCGAGAGAAAGTACCAAATTTACATGGAGGAAGCTCCTGGCCATGGCAGACTAGAACTAGATCCGAAATAGGGTTTCCCCCGCTTTATATTATAAAGCAACGACCACCGATCACAGGGTAACTGCTGGGGCGAACAACACATCAAGCCCAAAGGGAAAAAAGAAAAAAAAAGAAATGCTAACAACGGCAGCTCGGCAAGCACGGATGAACCGCCACCGCTGCGCCCTCCGTCTGCGTCCCACCACGCGCCCTGGCACCGGACCATCGCGTACCTAAGCAGCACCTCCAAGAAGGGATGCAACGCCAACGACGCTGCCAAGGTAGTTAGAGTCGGGATTCGGAGTCGGATCGATTTTCCTTAGATAGAATCGAGTCGTAGTATCGAGTCGTGGAATCGAGGATTCTACTAGATTTACAGACATGAGATATTTTGCATCCACGCTGAAAATTTATTTGGGTTTATAGAGTTTAACGCTAAATATAGAGCAAAAAACATACACATCAATGCTAGTTGTATTCCACTTCTTTTCATGGCTAACCTACTATATAGCTTGAATGATGGAACGTTTTCGAGAGGGAAATATACCAAACGTTTAAATCTTCAACACAGAAAATTTACTTAGGAGGGTTTTTTAGAGTACGTGAATAGTCAATCACTTGTATAGCTGACTCGCAGTGCTGAAACTTTAAGGGTCTTGTTGTCCTTCTCCGATCAATCTTGACGCATCCTCCTTCTCACGCCAATTCCATGCGTCCACAAGTTAGATCCTCAGTTTTGATCTAGGGTTTCTGAGAGCTAGATCAAAGGTCTCGACGGCCAAGAGATTGAGCTTGGAACAGGAATAAAGGGCCATGAGGCATGTGAAAAGGGGTTTGCATGATGGCATACTGTTCTGGTACAACTAAACAGACGACTTAGATAAATTAGTAGAATCGGACATAGTCCATAGCATAGTCGGGATTCTACAGTTTTGTATAGGATTCTATGATTTGGATCGTGACTCAACATGGATTCTACCATATCCGGATTCATAGTGGGACTTGGATCGACATGCCTATGTAGGGTCATGAAGTCGTGGGATTCTAGGATTCGAGACGGGATTCTGACTACCTTGGACGCTGCTGCCCGGACATGTCCTAGGGTTTCCCCCGGCACGCGACGTGGAGCGGCGGATGGGTAGCATCGACGCCCTTCAGGAAGGAATGGCGGCACCCTCAAGCGTCACCGCGTCGAAGCCGGATGCACCGGCAGGGATTTCTCCTGCACCCCAAGCACCGCCACCCGAACCGGAGCCATTCAACCATCTTGCCACCCGCAAGCACGCGCCACCACGGACTTGGACCCATCCACGCTGCCCCGCTGCGAACACCACCACGAGGTCAAGAGAGCAGAGACGAGGAGCGTCCAGAGGCGAGGACGGAAGCACGGGAGCTGCACAGGAGGGAGCCACCTCCACCGCCGTCACGCCGGAGGCCCATGCCTCCAGCACCGATGCAGATTGCCGTCCGGACGCCGGCAACCGAGGCAAACCAGGCCACCCGGGCCCGGCCGGGCCCAGATCGGGCCCGTAAAGCCCTGGCCACCGCGCTGCTGCACGCCGGCAGCCGAGCCTCCACCCACCACCAGCCGGACGCACCGCCGCCACCTCCCAAGAGCCGCGCCGAACCACGAGCTGATGCCGGCCCGCCAAGGCCCAGATCGGGCCCTAAGGGCCCAGATCTGGGCCTGGCGGGCACCGCCAACCCGCGCCGCCGCAACGCCCCGCCGCCAACGACGCCGCCGCCGCCCAGAGTCCGCCCCGTCCGTGCAGGACCGCCGCCGCCTGGGTGCACCGCCCGGAGCTGCTCCGTCCCGTGCCGGAGGAGCCCCTGTAGGGGAAGGGCCGGGGGCCGCCGCCGCCAGCGTCGCCTGGGCCAGGCCCGTGGCGGGAGCCGGTGACGGCGGCAGGGAGGGGGAGGAGAGGGGAGGGAGCTGGCGGAGGGAGACGCCGGGCGCGGCCGGCCGCCCGCGACTAGAACTAGATTACTCTCTTGATACTCTTCACCAAAGGCGGGCCGGCACTGCCTCTAACTCTAGCTCCAACTTTACCAATTTGATCTCTCTCTTGAGGTTGTGATAGTCAACAACATACTGTATACAGGAGCCAAAAGTTTTGGTGTTGGAACATATGATCGTCCAGAGCAGTTGTTGAAGGACCTTAAATATGCTTCAATCACACGTTCCATCACCAAGACTTTTGGTTCAAGCTCTCTCATCTTCTTTGCTGCGTAATAGCCAAGTGGCGGAGACAGGGGGGTGCCAGCCAGGGCCCTGGCCCCCCCTAACATTACTTATTCAAGCCTAATATGAATAGTAATAGTGATTGTTTTCTGCTAAAATGGTGCTTTTTGATGGATTGGCCCTCCCCAACAAAGTTTATCAATACTCGGCCCCCCTCGTCCGATTTTTCTGGCTCCGCCACTGGCCTGTGTAGCTCAAGCTTGCAAGTATCTTTTTAAAGAGAGGAAGCTTCCTAGCTTGCGCTCGATCGGCATATGTATATAGGTGGTATTCTTGGTTTCGTCCTGTTTATGTGTTTTTTTTATTTCATTCTGTTTAGATGATTCTTTTACCTGAGGTGGTACTAAAATTCTGTCCGTCCGAAAACCTTAAAAACGTTTCATTGTATTGTTGAGCGTTTCTACCTGGACCATGCAAAGTGGGACCGGGAGCGTCGTGCATGGGCTCGACAGCGGGAACATGCGTGGACAAGAACAACCGAGAGGCGAGAGGTGAAGCTGGGCGCAAGCAGGGAGCTGGTCGTAGACGAAGCCCGTTTATGAGGAGGAAGGACGACGACCGGAGCTTGGCAAGCGTGAACGCCGGCGTCGCGTGGAGTCTGGAGACGTGCTGACGCAGACGTCGATGACAGCCTTGACGAAGAAAACTCTTCGGATGAAAATCGGATGGCGCCATTTTAAAAAAAATTGGATGGCGTGGGGCTGCCGTCGGCCAGCTACCTCCAGGACCAAGAGGGGCAGCAGGTGGAGGCGGAGAGGCGCCTGCGTGTGGCTGGGAGGCGGACGTGGCCGGCTGGGGCACAAGTTCTCGCGACCGAGCCGGGCGTCGACAGGGCGGAGCATGGAAGCGCGTGGGAGAAGAGGGGCGGCCGTAGCAGAACGAGATGGTGGGGGTGGAGCTTGGGATGGTGGTGTTATGCCGGAGTTGGAGATGAGGATACACGGTCGTAGGCATCACGGTGGAGTCGGTGGCGTCATCGACAGGCCGGCGACGATGGATAGAAGCATGGTGGTGGCCGGTCCGCCGGTGGTCGCTAGGTGCGGCCGAAGAGGGCGCGCATGGAGGCGGCGCTTGGGAGCGACCGATGACGGAGGTTAACCAGAGTGCCGACAATGGCGAAACAAGCTGGGAGGCATGCTTCATGGTCGCGGACAGCAGCAAGCAAGGCAGGCACGCATCTAGCATTCTACGTACCAAGCCAGCAGGCACGCAGCTTGATGGACGGTGTGCGGTGCGTGGGCTAGCTTGCTGAAAGGAGCAAAGCGTTTTCTTTTTCTGGTTATGCTCGGCTCGGCCCATTGCCGGGCTACATATGCGTCCAGCCTGATGCACCAACGGCAAACGAGGCCCTGGTTTACTTCGACCGTATTAACGTGGAATCAATAATGACAGTTTTTTTTTTTGTGAAAAGAAATCAATGTCTAGACGTGCGTTAAATCCTGGTACGAGACAACGTGTCACGTTTAGTTTTACTCTGCTCCTTTAAACAGTGCTCCACCGGTTTATATACGTTCCAATTTGCATGGAGTATCAATGAGCCAACTTGGAAATCAACAAGCAGACACACTGGTGTTTGGTTTGAAGATATCATTGAGCTAATTAAACCGGAGAGATTGTGGGGCAATCTGTCGATTGACTAGAAGTTGATTTTTTCAGTCCCGTTGCAATGCACGGGCATGTTTCCTATATAAACAATATAAACAAGTCATCACTCGTTACACCATGCCAAAGTCAAATCACAAATGGCATGTAGTGCTCTGGCTAATACGTATATTGTGTAGGGCTCAATGAGTTGGATTAAAAAAAAGGAACGGAAGAAGAGTATTCATATGCCCAATTTTTTCACGTACAACTTTGCAGCAAGAATAATTGATGAGGACATGTTTTTGAACTGTGCCTGGCTTTTACAGAAGAAAATCTTACCGCATGTAAGAGGTAGTTACTGACTTGTTGGCATTAGCGAAGTACCTAAGAATAGGGTGAGTTTCTTTTTCTTTTTTTCTTTGTGGTCTAATCTTGACTTTTGGGTTGCTTTACAACAAGGTGAACTGGTGATGAGCATGCATACATATATACAATTGGATTGTAGTACACATCTGACTAGAGGCACAATTGACTTTGAAGACAGTAAGGCCAATCTTATGATCTAATCATTAGTTATAGATTGCTGACCAAGTAATTAAAACAATGTTGGTATTATAAGATTATACCAATTGTTATATATCAATGAAGGAAATGCAGCACGATTACTCTTAAATGGCGAACCAACCTGTGGTTGGATGGTTAGAGGGACTGTGGTATCCCTAACCCACCAGGGTTCAAATCCTGGTGCTCGCATTTATTCCTGAATTTATTTTAGGATTTCCGGTGATGCGCATTCAGTGGGAGGAGACGTTCCCTTCGACGACGAGGTGCCTACGGTGACTTCATAAATTTCAAGATGATATTCCGGCTCAGTCTTTTGAAGGTGCTCATAGGGTAGGGCGTGCGTGTGTGCGTTCATAGAGGTGAGTATATGCGCGTGTATATGAGGGCTTACGTATGAAAATTATTACTCCTAAATGAATGTACACGGCAGTATTGGTCCAGTTTCAGATGAACCAGCCCCTAAGCCAAAGCCAATCCATGGAATGCTTTTCTATAGAGAAGAGGCATAGCAGAAGGATTTTTTTAATCTATCATGCCTATATGGATTTGTTGTAGCTCTTAGTTCTTCAAGGTGGTATATTTCTGTAGCTCTTAATTAGTCATATGTTAATTAAGATGTTATCCTTCGATCCACGCAATCCCTTATGAATGTCACTACTTGTTATACAACATGCAGCTAGAACTGAGAGACTCTTTCAATGTATTTTTTTTAAAAGGAGGATGAAACCCGACCTCTGCATCCGGGTGATGCATACACTTACTTTATCAATTATTCACAAAGACCTTACAAAGGAATACATCAATAAGCCTGTGAAGCCGTCATTTTGGCAACATCTGTCGCTATTCCTATTCACTTGACAAAGGGGTGCTGATTGTCTGAATGGAAATCCCAGACCTCACACCAAATCCTAACATCTAAAGCCGGACGCCCCAACCAAGCCGCATTGTCGGGTCTGAGGCACACACCGATCTGGCACACTCTTAGCAGGTACCACATGCGCACGGTGCTAGGGCCGTCACCACCGTATTCCATCGATCCATCTTCAGAGCAGGTAGTCATGCATCCACCTTGTGTGCAATCGACACCGCCACGCCGCCAGACAATGCCACCTCCCTGAGTGCGTCCATCATCCCACATCTCTCGCCGAGACCCCGCAGCACCATGCCGCCAAGACACGCTGCCGTCAATGCAGTATATGCCACACCGCTCCACCTTCTGACCCCACCAGCATCTACTCCAAGATGATGCCTCCAGGAGGGAGAACGACGTTGCGCACCACCATCACCGCCATCGTTTCCCCTGGAGTAGAATGAGCGAGGAGGCGAGAACTCCAAGACGATGCCTTCATTAGGGTAACGACGCAAAGACACCGCCATCGTCCGCCATAACCGAGGTCGGCCCAATTTTCACCGACAGTTGCGCCTCAGCATCGTCACCGTCGGCAGCCACCGATGAGCTAGATTGGGCCGAACCCGGTCGAGAAAAATGTGATGCTGCAACACCTCCATAGCCAAGACCTCCACGAGCAGGGATGGGGGAGATGCCATCCCACCCCATCGCGACACGTAGTGCCTCCACTAGCCGCGAGGAAGGTCACTGGCTATGGTTGAGGGAGCACCGAGCCACGCCGCCGCTGGGCCGAGCCACCCCCACCATATCATCTGGTTGTCGTGGTGGGGACCAAACGCGTGAGGGGATACTAGAGCACCCACACGAGAATCCGCTGCGGTCGCGCCCTGGAGCAACGACGGCAAAAGACCCCGTTGCCGCCATCATCCACCGCCAGCCTTTGTCCAGCAGCAAACCGATGGCGGGGAGGAATTAGGAGGCGGTGATTGCTAGGGTTAGTAGTGGCGTGAGGGTTAGAAGGGGCGTATGTAGGTCAATGTAATGATTCCTCGGCATTAGAAAACTAGCTATGAATATTTGGGTGGTTGTCATGGAGATTGCTCATTAGGTATTCCTAAATTGCATGCTTAATTCCATATATTGGTTTACTTTACATGTCCGCTGTGATATTAGATTGTTCTTCTTCTTGAGAGCCAGAGAGTGTGAAACCTTCTGTAATTTGATACGATTGTGCATGATTCGTGAATGGAGTTAGCATCAATAGAAGAAGCTAAAATTTGACATTTATTTTTGAATGGTCTTGAACCAGTCGTTACAGAAGAAATTGTTACCGCATGTAATAGATAGTTACTGAATTGATGGCAATGTCGAAGTACTTCACTAATACATTGCCATATTCCCACAATGAAGAAAATGCAGAAGAATTATTCCTAAATTCATCAGTACGTGGAAACATTAGTCCAACTAGTACGGAAGAAAATAGGCCAGGGCTATATCTTTGGGAGCTTTTTGTAGGAGATATGCCCTAGAGGTAGTAATATCAGTTACTTTTGTATCTCAGAGTTTGTAATGAATGTTTATGATCCATGCTATAACTGCAATGATTCTCGAGTCTACAATAACCACGAGGCTTGGAGGGAAACTCATGTGCACGTGTGGTATAATAAACGGTAAATTGTATTCCTAGTCTTGCCTCTAAGACTGCTCAAGTATTGCATGATGATCCTGTTTTCCTGATCATGGGCATGGCTATGCCGGCAATTTTGAGGGCACGATGTTGGTAGAACACTTGTGTTGAATCGACCCAAATTGATGTTATACTATGAGATATATTCGTCACAAGTTAATGGTTAAATAACACAGAGATGGTTAATGTTTGCATGATTCCTTAGACCATGAGAGTATCGAGTTTCTTCATGCTTGCTTCATGAACTTTGGGGTTTGTTAAACGTCATCCGTAAAAGGGTGGCTATTATGGCTGCTTACAGGTTCATGGAAAAGTATATCAAGTAACTTGATAGCTCAAGATTGGGATTTGCTCCTCCGACGTTGGAGAGATATCTCTGGGCCCTCTCGGTGTTACGGTATCCATCATCGTCTGGCCAGACACTTTGTGATTTGATCACGGGGATGCCGGAACACGGGAACGAGAAAAGAGAACAATACCGGCAACGAGGTAACTGGCATAGTGGGCAAGTTGTTGATCCACGGGGATGCCAACATGTCTCACCTCGGGTAATTGTAACATATCGCGAAGCAACAGGAATAGCACACGGCAACTGGAGGTTCACTCGAATATTTATTTGTGTGGGTATAGGGATCGATATGGGTGTCCACGGCTCCGATGTTGATCATTGATCGGAAGGGGTTCCGAGTCATGTCTATGCTTCACCGAACCTATAGGGTCACACGCTTAAGGGTCATCTATCTGTTGAATACTAGACAGGGAGTCTGAGAGAAAAACACCGAAAAAGTTTCGGACGCCGGAAAAGTTTCGGACAGCGGAAAAGTTCCGCAGAGAAAGGTCACCGGATGAGTTTCGGTGAAACTGGAAAAGTTGTTTCAGGGGATACCATAAAGTCAAATTGGTCTTGGCACATGCCTGATAATTCTTGGAGGGTGCCAGAATCGTTCTGGAAACTTTTTGGAATTTTCTGGAATGAAAACCGGAAATGTTCCGGAGCTGCCGAAACCGCTTCAGATGCTTTTCGCAGATGAAATCACTAAACCGGAATTGTTCCGGCTCGCGTTGAAAATTATTTTGGTGGGTACTGGAATTGTTCTAAGCCCACATGAATATTTTCAGTTCGATCAGACGCTGAAAAATGTCGTCGTGAATAGTGAAAGTGCTTTTTGGATATTTGTGGAAAAACACCTTTTTGGATATTTCCAAAAAGGCTTCTAGAAGGGATTGGGGAGCAAGCAAGCTCCTCATGGGGGGCCCCCCCAAGGGTGGCCGGCCAAGGGAGGTGGGGCTCCATGGAGCTCCACTTGCCACACTTCTTTGCTTTATTCTTTTTAGAAAAGGCATAAAGTGGGGGCACTTTTGGTATTTGTGAATACCATTTTTACCCCTTGGTTTTCCTATAAATAGAGGGGAGGGGGCAGCCCCATATGCTTGATCCTTGCTCTCATACACATGCCATAGAGATTTCTGGCTTCTCTGTCCCTCCCACGAAATAGTTTCGTAGAGCCGAAAGGCTGTCTGGGTTCCGGCAGGAACTAGCTCTGGACGGCGAAGCCCTGCCGGATAGCTGACACCGTATGTGTGCAACCCCGTAGAGAGATTGTAGTTTCGATCTTTTTGCCCGAAGGGCTGTTCGAGTTACAGTTCGGGTTTCCGGCGTCCTCCCGAAGGGCTGTCCGGGTTACTGTTCGGGTTCCGAGGGTCCTCCCGAAGGGCTGTCCGCGACATCGTCCGGGGGACTGTCCGACCGCCTCCCGAAGGGCTGTCCGGAGTAGGAGTGCATCCTTGCGGTTGGGAGGTTGTAAATCCTAGCTGCAGGGATCTGCACCGACGATCTACACCGACTCTTCTTCCGCTGCGCTTCGAGTCGGTACGGATCAGATCAAACCTTGTATGCAGTCTCCATAGTGATCCTGGGCGTGCTCGCTGTACCGAAATTTTTTGTTTTCTGTCGCGTTCCCCAACACTTTTTAGATGTACCAGCCCCAAAGCCAAAGCCAATCCAGGGAATGCTTTTCGAAATGAGATAGAGAAGGGGGAGAACAGAAGGAAAAGGGATCTATCATGCATGGATTTTGTGGTAGCTCTTACTGCTTCAAGGTGCTATATATCTTTAGGTCCTAATTGATAATATGCTAACTAAAATGTTATCCTTGGATCGACGCAATTCCTCATGGATGCCATGATTTACACACAGCTGGCATTGAGAAACTTGTTCAAAGTAACGATTCCTCAGCATTAGAGAATGAGCTTGCAATATTTCAATGGCTGTCATGGAGATTTTTCACTAAGTATTCCTAATTTGCATGATTAATTCCATATGTTGGTTTACTTTGCGGGCCTATAGTATTAGTTTTCTTTCTTAAATTGAGCCATAGGATGTATAACCTTCTACTTATAATTGAAATGGTCAAGCATCTTTTGTGAATCGAGTTGACATCAATAGAAGCATCTACCGCTTGACATTAATTCTTCAATGGTCTTAAACTAGTCGACACAATTCGTGAATGATTAGACACTGCACATGAAACAAGTATTTTCCATAAATAAGAAAAAAGATCCAAATTCAGAACGAGGTTTTTGATGCCACCGTACAGCCTTGAAGCTCTGAGAGAAAGGTGAAACCATGCCATGAGAGCAATGAAACCATGTACTTTGGAACCACATTCTCCAGATAAGGATATATCCCTACTGCTAAGGACCACACGTTAGGCGCATGATATACACAAAGAAGCACAAAGCATACACAACTTCCACACATGTATATATATTTGATGATGGTTGAAACGAAGGGAAATATAATAATAAAACGAAGGAACAGATTACGTATGCACACAACAACAACAAAATTCGTTCGCTTATTTATATATGGCACCGGGACAAGGCACCAATGAATGTAGATATGCAACTAGCTTACGAAGGGCACCAGGGCATAGCCGTCCGCTTTAACAGAAGAGGGTACAACCGCCGTAGCATGTTCCACCGCACTGAATTAAGGCGGCATCCTTGCATGCCTGGCATGCAGGAGGTGTGGCGGTGCAGATGCCGCTGCATGATGTTTCAGCATAGGCGATGCAAATTGCAACACATGCGCCTAGACAATCTTCGCATTCTGTGGCTGCCACTGGCTGGCCCATGTTCAGGACAAGCACGATGCAAATGGCTACCACGGCGGCCACCTTCAGAGATGAAGCCATTGATGAATTGGGTGGTTCTAGTGGAGAACAGAGCAAGAACAGATGTGATGGAGATGAGCTATGTAGCTGCTTAACTGGTACATGTCCATATGAGGAAGTAGGATGCTATTTATAGGGATCCAACATGAGGACGATCCTAGCCAGCTAGTAGTACCCACCTCCACCTCGCAAAAGAAAACAGAAAAACAGCTGGCACTGATTTGTTTCACTTAATTAACTATGGTTGAATGCGATATAGTATATACCTTGTGCACCAATAAGTTTTGTCCTAAACTGTACGCAAGTGACCTGTGCAATAATGCGTGCATTTTGACATCAGAAGAATTATATATAGCAAAGTTACCCACACATTTGCATGGCTAATGTTATTGTTAATCTCTGCCATTTGTTACCCCCCATACATGAATTGAAATCAATATTGCTAAAACATGTATGCATCATATGTATGCACTGTTGTAAGTCAACTGTGTTATACCAGAGCCCATGAAGATTAGGATCTGAGATCTCTCCACTCATCGTCATACGCTAATACGCGCACATGAGTGCGCCTCCCGTATGCTGGAGTTAGTTAGGCCCTTCTCTGTGATCCTTCTTTATGTATTGTGTTAGTGTAAATCGACATTTGTAAACCTTGAGGCAAACAACACAAAGTTCAGGTCGGTAACACAACTGAGCAACACCCAGACCAATTCCAGCACCAACTCCCTTCCGACGCAAATCCCCAAGACCTCTCCCTGTTTCTCTGCCGATGCCATGGGGCCCAGCGCCACTATTACTTCTGCCCTCATATTGCCGTCCATAATACCAACATCCCTTTTTTCCAACTTCAGGCCCGATCGCCATCCATAATACCAACATCCACTCCTACTTCACCCTCAAACTCAACCCACGCGTCAACAACTACCGTAAATGGCTTATTTCTTTGGGTTTGTCCTCGCCACCTATGAGGCAGTCGACCACATTAACGAGACATCTGAACTTGAAATTAATGATCCCGAGTTGCAGCTTGCCTACATCAGGATCATGTTGTGGATAAACACAACGATCGACGATGGCCTTCTTGACCTTGTGCCGCCTTGTCGACATGGAATCGCCTCCGCCGGTACTTTCTCAACAACAACACCACACGCACCATCCATCTTACTGGCAAGTACCGCATGCTCAAGCAGGGAACCATGCCGGTCGCCGAGTATGGGCAGCAGCTCAAGTTCCTCACTGATATTGATGGGGCGATGACTAATTGGGTTCTCAGCCTCAAGTTCCTCCATAGCATCAACAAGACGATGGGCTCCCATATATCACCCTGTTTAATCAGGAGGTTTTCTGTCATAAACTCGGGCCAACAGTATCATCGGGTCTAGGCCGTAAAGCATCCTGCTCCGAGTGGGTATCCTTACTCAATGAAAAGAATGACAACACACTTCATATAACCGTGGGACAACCATAGTATGGACTTCCACAACAAGTTCTCCAAAACTTAGTTGTCCAACTATTTTATATATAATGTACATGTACATACTTTAAAATGTAACCCTACAGGTATTCCTAATTTGTTTTAGTTATTAATTTAGGCATTCTTATATAATATGTTTTAGTTGAAGGTCTTTTAATAAAAAACGATTAAATTTCAGCCTTTTGTGGAACTGGATATTTCCTGGCACTCCTGCTGATGAATTAATATAGTTTCCAAATTTAAGAAGACAAATAAAAATCTTGCTGCGCAAATGAGCGGGCAACACCACTAGTTTTCATGATAGTAAGCATCCTTAGAAATGTAATAAAAAAATCATATGGCAAAGTGAAATATTCAATTGTATGCATATTCGATATAGTTGTATTCAGTAACACCCCATGCCAGTTACACGAGGGAAAAAACCACTCATGAATGAATTAATTTTTCGGCATTAAATCAGGGCTAAATTGTACCAACTAGTGTACATTGATAGATATGTTTGAACTAACATTCATACTTATGACTGGGTTGCTTTAAAACAATGTGAACCGGTGATGATCACGATACATATAACTGTATTTGTATAGTACACATCTGACTAGCGGCACAATTGACTTTGAAAATAGATAGTAGGCCCAGTCTTATGATCTTATCACTGATTTGAGATTCCTAACCAAGTACTTAAAACAGCTTAGTTCCAGCAAAAAAATAAATGAAACAAGATTGTGTGCACTCCACATATACACTGCCCTATTCCTATATATCAATGAAAAAATACAGCAGAATTATCACTAAATTAATCCGTACGCGACAGCGTTGCTCCAATTTCTAAGAAAACATAGGAAAGGACTCTAGCACTTAATGCTTTAAGGTGGTATATACCTTTAAGTCTTAGTAATATGCTAATTAAGATGTATTCTTTGCTGGACGCAATTTCTTATCAACGTCACATATTAGATGTACCTCTCCCTGTTTGTCTGCCAGCGCCATGACGCCCGCCATCACTATTGCTGCTGCTCTCTCTTCTTACCTTCTCAATGCTTTTTTCCCAACTCCAGGCCCCCATTGATGTCCATAATACTAACATCCACTCCTATATCACCTTCAAACAAGACCCAGCCGCCAACAACTACCTTAAATGGCGCAATTTCTTCCGGTTTATCCTTGCCACCTGTGATGCACTGGACCACATCGACGATATGTTTTCTGGATTTTGCAAGTCTTTTAATATAAATGTGGGGCTCTCACAAAAATGAAAATAACTAGGTTTCTAAGGTGAACTGGTGATGAGCCCGCATAAATATAGCTGGAATGGAGTAATGTGACTAGCGACAAAGTTGACTGTGAAACTAGATAGTAGGCATAGTATTGTTATCTTATCACTGGTTAGAGATTACGGACCAAGTACTTAAAACGGCTTAGTCTCTGGGCCTGCCAGAACCCAGCCTGAAAATGCCGAGCCCGGTTCTCTAATCCCACCATGATTGGGCACGAAAATGGTTATATTTTTATTTAAAAATAATAAATGAATTAATTTACGATTAATTGATGCAATATCATACCTATTTTTCGTATAAAATCCCAAAAATAAGGTATCGGTGACTTTTGGGGACTTTCAAGCCGAGAGGCACAAGCCCAGCCTAGACGCCTGACTCTCGGGCAAGGCTTCCCATGCCTAGATTTAGACCATGTACAACCGGAGTGCTCATATCCCCCCAAACGTCAGGGCGGATAGGCCAGTCATTACCCAGATCGCACCCCACATTGTTAGCCCAAAATTGCCTGGGAAGACCGGCATCACCCAAACCCATCCCATATCTGGGGTGGATATGTGACAGACCGACACGCCCGGATGCGGCCACCTTGTTGGACCGGTCCACGCAGGCTCAATCCAACCCCACCAGGACGCAAACCTAGCTCAGTCTCAGCCTCCTAGCTCCACTTCCTCTCCACTCATATCCGCTCCCATCCCCGTTGCTTCCCTTTCCCGGGCTACCATGGTTGGTTCCTCTAGCGATTTCAACAGAGGATCCGGCAATGAGGCGGATCCCATCGACTTGGATGTCTGGAAATAGTCGGATTTGGATGATGAGGACCTCGCCCTTCGTGTCGCGCTCCGGTGTCACGGATAGACAATGGCAGGAGCTCGAGCACCGCGTTCTCCCCCATTGCCCGATGAGGAATGCAGCCGACCACATCGACCAGTCGCGGTCTGTGCCGGTCCAGATGCGTCGCCCTCCGCGACCCTCCCCTACCACTTAGGGCCCTACTCCTCCCGCCCGGAGCTGGGTAATCGTTCCCGCACCGCCGAGCCTGCGAGGAGGACATATGAATCAGTGGCACGAGCCGGTCGTGCTAAGCAGCAGGCCAATGAGACAGCTGGTTCCTCCCATAGCGGTTGCGGGTTCTGCAATTCCGCGTTGGCTAACCTAGAGATGGATGCCTGCCGCCGCCGTAAAAACGCAAAGGCGCTCCGGCTCGACATCTAGGATTTCAAGTGCGATGCAAAGGTGGGGGCGGCCGCCCGGGCGAAAAATGCCTAACTCACCAAGGAGCAGGCCCGCGCTGCTATTGGAGGGACCGGATTTGAGGGGGGGCGCCTTTGGATGCCAAGAAATAATGGGTGACCGGTCGCTGTCGGAGTACGCGTCCACAAACGTGTAGGGGTCACATTTGCGAGTTGCGGTTGTAGATGCTCTTATGCCATAACATAGTACGCACTGGTGTAAGTTCTGTGACGTGTTTGGTTGTGACGTGTTTGCGTGTTCCTTCTTTCCCACGTTTTCAAGACATGTTACCTCCATGCAATCCTGCGAAGGGACATTGTCTTCTTTCCTTGTTACTTTTTTTCGTTTCCATGACAGCAAAAATATGTAGAAATATATGAAAAGTTTTGGCAAACTGAAATACAATCATAAAAATTTCTATTACTCAATCCTGATTCTTTTCCTCGCGTCATCCAACTCGATTTGCAAAGAGAGCAACACATCGGAACATCGAGTAGAAAACAAGATGTCGTGACCGGCAGCACGGTCACTGACGGAGGAGAGGAAAAGGGATGTCACAGGTTTGTGTCGAAGGAGGGGGCGGAGGGGATAGGATCATCGCCGCCAGGGACGGTTGTGAGGTTTGTAGGGATGGCCGGGGCTCAGGGGGATGGTAGAGGTGACAGTTCGAGCAGAGCAGGGCAGGGCACCCAGGCACAAGCGGAAGTACCACCGACCGCAGGTGGCATGCATGGCAGGCGGTTGGGGGCGGGTCAAAGAAGTCGAGAAGGGCGGCAAACAAGATAAACAGTAGACTATGAAAATCGACCGATCCATAATTGAAGGATATGTTCCTTCTTCAATTATAGACGCACATTTGATGAAGTTCCATCAACTAACACACCGCATGGGTTAATGCATAAAAACGTGTATGCTGGATATGTCACCAATCGATCATACTGATGAGTGATGACTGGGTTGCTTCAAAACAAGGTGAACCGTTGATGAGCACATACTGACGTACATATACGTACAATTGGATTGTATACTGTATACACATCTGACTAATGGTACAGCTGACTTTCAAGATGGTATATATCTTTGAATATTACTACTATGTTAATTAAGATGTTATCCTTGGATCCAGACAATTCCTTATGAAGGTCACTACTTATTAGACAACATGCAAGTAGCACTGATAAACTTGTCCAAGTATAATATTTCGGTGGTTGTCACGTAAAGAGATTGCCCACTGAGTATTACTCCCTCCGTTTCACAATGTAGTGCATATAGGTCTTTTGAAAACTAAACCTCATAAAGTTCGATCAAGTTTGTGCAGAAAAATATTTACATCGAGAAAGCCAAATATATATCATTAGATTCATCATAAGATGTAGTTTAATTTTTTATATATTTGATACTTCTCTATACTTGGTCAATGTTTATAAAGTTTGACTTTTCAACAAATATATAGGCATTACTTTATGATATAGAGGGAGTATTAATTTCCATCTATATTTTTTGATAAAGAGTATATATAGTGATTCAGCAGTTTTAACATGCTCCCCTTACCCCCTTTTTTCACATGAGAGGTAAGAGTATATATTTGATCCGAGCCGTTGATCTCATTAATTAGTGGTCTGATTAACTCTTAACTTCTTACCTCACATGTAAAAAAAGAGGGTAAGAGGCAGCATGTTAAAATTTTCCATAGTGGTTTACTTTTTGCAGACCTATGGTTAGTTTTTTCTAAGCCAGAGATGAACCTTCTATAATTTGACATGGTTGCCGTCGTGCATGATTCATATATGTAGTTGACATTAATAGAACTACTTGATAATAATTTGAGAATGGTCTTAAACTAGCCTGCATAATTGATAAATAGATAATTCTTTTTTTTCAAGAAACTACTTTTAGGCCGACCCCCCCCCCCCCCCCCCCTCTCTCCAGCCTCTACAAGAAGCAATATGCTAATGAAGACACCGAGGCTGCACACATCCAAATTATGAAAAAAACATGACCTGCAAAATTCATGTTGAAACGATCAATGGCAAACATCAGGGACAAACATCAACCACCACCAATGGAACTATTAGAACTATGAGAAAGATTGTCCAACAACGGAACCTCTAAGAAAGGGATGATCACTATTGTCACCGGATCTAACAAAGGCCAGATCATGAGTTTTCAGCCTGATTAGAATTTTTGAGGAATCTCGAGACAATGTCCCCAATAAGGGAACAATGTCGAAACATCATCATTGCCACATACAATCAATGAAAGCCCGAGCTGGAGTTTCCCTATGGAACTCGAGATCATATATTTGAAGAGCACCACCAAACTGAAGTCATCCTATGTTGCCACCCCACTTACCATGAATAAACTTATGCCAGCCAGATCGCCATGCAAAGATATCCACTCATGTGCATAGCCATGGCGTGTACATCCCATGTGTGTCCGGAGTCCGGACATGCCCACGTACACAAGGTATCCAGCAGTGAAAATAAATGCATGTAACACCATCGGAGAGGAGACTTGTTGCTGCCAGATCCTATGACCCGCCATTGTGGGCCGTCAGCCGGTGCCGCAAAAACACTCTATCACCACGGCCTCATCGTCTTGTATGGCAGCAAATTCCTATGTCATCCCTTCTATCTTTGGCATCAAGGCCGCCGCAACAAAATCAGTGGCGGTAGCGGCGGCGGAAAGAAGAGGTCGAAGGAAAGCTTTTGACGAGTGTTTGGCAGGGGGGCCGAAGTCTGCGCACTCGATTTGCGTCTCCCATCGAAGCGGTAAACCGGGCCAAATAATTAAATGTCTTTTGATCAACTATGTATCTAGCTTACACGCAGCATGAATCCTTGGATTGTTGGAGTAATAAGAGTTTGCTCGTTGTCCAGGTGGAGAACCTAGGCTGCAGCTCTTCGGGAGATATAATTCTGAAAAAGGGATAAAGTCCAGGACTTGCAAGAAACACCTTCTATTTATTAAATGTAAAGATAAGAATGGGTGTCTAATTCATTTTAGTCTTTGTTAATGCTACATTACCATGTAATAAGCAAAGTAATACCTTGTACATATTGTATGTCGAGCAAAAAGATCGGTAATATATTTCCTCAAAAGGCACTTGACCTTTGTGATCTCTGAGGGTTGATACATGTACAAGGAATTGTTCAGCCATACATGTGTAGTTGTCTATCCTAAATGGAAATGGCAGCTAAAGAAAAGAAAATAAAGATGATATGGAACGGATGATCCCAAAGAGAAATGAAAAAGAGCATATGGAACGAATATGCTAGCTAGTCCTGCAGCACTACAATTAGTACCGTAGACTCAAGTGTATCTCACACAGCTAACACATGCAGCAAAGGAAAGAGTCAGTTTACGTACACACCTCCTAGCTTACCATCATCTTCTTCTGCCAGCCAAAACCCTAGCTAGCCATGGCGAGCCGTAGCCTGCTTGTACTATCCATGATCTTGGTCCTGCATTCCATTCTGTCCATGGCAACTGCATCCCTTTCCTGTGTTCTTCAGTGTGAGTCCGAGGTAAACTTGCACTTGTACTTGCACCAAATCGCCTCTGGGCCGGGCACCAACCAGGTAGTAATTGTTACCTCCAGCAAACCATCCGATTTTGGTCTAACTTCCGTCACCGACTGGACAGTAATTGATGGACCAAACCCTGCTACTGCCACCATTGTTGCCCGTACCAAAGGCATGCAAGTGCAGGCTGATGTAGCCGGTCCAGGCTGGTTCAACTACTTCAGCATGGTGTTTGAGAAAAACTCCAGGTCATTCTTACATACTTTTGGACTAGTACAAGTTTTAGTTTTCTCATTTATATTTTGGACATTCTCACTTACAAAGGTCTCAGATAGAGAAGATTATTCAGTTGCGTATGATACATGATATTAGCCTACAAAACTATATCAGGTACAACGGATCATCATTCGAAGCCATGGGAATCAATTTTCAAACAGGCCAAGGCCAGATGGCCATTATGGGTGGGACAGGAGAGTTTGCTATGGCACGTGGGATCATCAAGTACAACGCGCTCCCCAACCCCCCTACGTTTCAAACTATTAAAGAACTTAATATCCACGCATTCTACGTCAAACCTGCTGTAAGTACATACATTCAACTAGTTAATTTGTTTATGTAAAAAAGTATGTAAATTTCAAAGCCAGTCCCTTGACAAAGTTAGGTTTTAGTCATCAGGATAAACATTATGATACCATGTCGACATGTGGACGCAAATTTCCATCAGTACCTTAATGACTAGTTTCTTGGTATGTAGCGATGTTGATTATACTTTTTATTTCACAGGATATAACATCTGGCGGCGCCATCCATTAATACGTTCAAAACCTAGGTGGACTGTCGCTACCCAAACAAGGGTAGCTGTGAAAGGAACTATGCAAGCTTGTCAATGTTTTGTTTTCAAGTAATCTGTTGATTTTTAGCCTGGGATATTCTATTAATCCAAAAATCCACGTCTGTATGTTCTTATCAGTGTGCATCAGAAAATAAAGTTTGGTTTGTGTAGTCAATGTAAATATGAAGAATCGTACTCCCATACCACGGATCACTACTTATTGCACACTTCAGATGAGCTACATTGATGTCCGAAATTGGTGCAATACTCAGTTAATCACAAGAGAATGAATGGATGGCATGCACATCAGAAAAACATGCTCTTACTGTACCACCTAAGCTTTGCTATCACAAAATGTTCTCTCACATGCCAGGATGTGATAATCCCGCATGAAACAGTTGACTCGGACGTGTTGGATATTCCAGCAAAAGATTCATGCTTACATGTAATTCAAGGAAAACCAGCAACATATTATGAAAAAACTAGGTCCATTTGTCGGTGATATATAAATTCACTGGATATTGTAACCTCCTTAGATAATTAATTTCATTGAAACTAACTTTGCTATTCCTTGGGTCTCTATTTTGTGCCCGAAGAAGTTTGCCAATGGAACAACTATTATTACAATGGTAGATAGCTAGCCACATCTTGCATGGAGCAACTACACAACCTGCGAAAAGCATACATGGCCTCGCTAGCTACTTAACATTGTACACTGTTTTTCCTTTTCTATCTATATGAAATGGGCAGAGCACCTTCCTTTTCACAGGGAAGAAAATATTTTTATTCTTTTGTGCGGCCATATAAGTAGAGAGGGCATCATTACCAGAAGGGATGCGTGGATACAAGGAGGGTGATGATCTGGTAATAGACGAACAGATAGTTCTAGGTCCAAGAGATGGGAAAGGAGACACGATGAAGACTTAAATACATCGTCGCTTCTCTCAAAATACAACTAAGCACCTCCCCGTTCAAGTACAATTAATTAACCCCTCCGTGTACTATCTAGCTTCACTAAGAAACAACGTAAGATTGTTAATGAGTCTTAAGTCAACCACTTGAGCTGTTGGCAGATGCTCTAATCTTTGTACTTTGTTTCCTTATATTTTTCCCTTCGTGATGCAGCTCCGAAGTAGATTATCCGCTCATGTACTGGTTGCCATTATTTCAGGCGACTTTATAAACAAGAGTTGGGTGCATATAGTATCGTCAGTTCATGATTAGATCGAAACATTACGACCCAAATAAAATATCCAGCATCGATCTCAACAAGTCATCTGACCAAAAGCGGCCTTGCTTAATGTTACTTGGGGTTGCCTGAAAGCAACATTTTGGTCAACTGCTTAGTTTCTTCAATTACTTAACTTATATGAGAGCTGGCTTGTCATCTTATCGTCTGTACGTTGGATGACGCTAACAATCATTGCATGGTTGACCCCTAATAGAAATTAGTGGCCACCTCAAGTAAAATAAATTACAGATTAGCATCAGTGAGTGTAGTGTGGGTCACCCCTATCTTTCAGAAATAAACCACATCAACCCTCTATTTAAAATTCTGCAACAACATTAAAAAATTGCTTGTTATGAGTTTTTTTTGGCATTACTGATGCACAGAAATCTCACATATTAGCATAGCAACGACAACACGACTCAAGACACTATAGAGAAGATGGAAAGCTCCGCAGAGCCACCCACACACGATCGTCATATTTTCTCCTTTGATATCGTGATTTGAACTCAGGATGATCCCTAACTGCGACTAGTTGGGATGTAGCCTCACAAACTCTCCTGCGTGTTTCCCTGCCAGGCAAAAAGGTTTCCTCCCTCTCCAAACATACAATACTCCAAATTTGATGCGACCTCATCTCAAAACAGATATACAGATCGTGGAACAAGGTAATCATTTTTTTGAAAAGGGGTGCTTTATTATTTAAAGGTTCAAGCATTACATCTGGCCTCTGCATAACTAAGATGCACACAGTCAAACAAAGTCCTCTCGTACAAAAGAAAATAAAAAGGCAAATACAAAGAAACATATAGAGTCTTTACAACGCCTAAAGCGGAGGTGGCCAATTCTAAGATAATGCTGCCACCCATGTTGGATAAAAGTATCCCTCGCCGTACTTCCAATCATGTACACACCTCCATAAACATGTCTCGATTCTCCACGTGTTGTAGAGAGGACCATAAACGAAGAGTCCCGATATATCTTTAGATAACCTACATCCGGGAAGTACTTTTATTGTTAAAAATCTTATCATTTCTACATAGCCAAAGCGACCAAATAACGACAAACGCTCCCAGCCTAAGAAGAGTTCTAAACCTGTGATCAATCTCATGTAACTAGTTGCCAAATACATTAGCAACACTACAAGGAGGATACAAGCCATAAGCTATCTGGATGACTGACCAAATAGAACGAGCCAATTTGCATTTGAAGAATAAATGTTTTATTGTCTCGTCATGGTGACAAAAGACACATTGCGGACTTCCATGCCAATTCCTCTTAATAAGGTTATATTTAGTAAGAATTATTCCACGACAAAGATACCATACAAAGATTTTACTCTTAAGAGGTATCTTTATTTTCCAGATCTTCTTCTTATTATCAACTGGAATATCAGACAGGATTCACGCTCTATACATAGACTCCACTGAGAATTGTCCATTCTCATGTAGGTTCCATCGGAATAAATCAGATCCATGTGACAAATGCACCATGGACAACCGTTGGAGCAGCACGTACCACGATTGGAGTCTGGGTCCAATTAAACCTCTTCTGAACGTCACATTTGGCGGATATGATTCCATTACCTTGGCGATAGTATCACCCTTGTGACGCACAATGTTGTACAGAGCAGAATATTATTCCCGGAGTGTGGCATTTTCTAGCCACTTGTCCTCCCAGAATCTAATTTCCGAGGTTTCCTTAATCGAGAAGGATCCATATGAGAAGAAATATTTCTTCGTAGCCATCAGACCAGCCAAACAGTGAGAATCCTGAGGCTTCCAGTATACTTGGGATACCGCCTTGGAACCCACATATTTCCTCCTTAGGAGTGTGTGTCATACACCATCTTCCACCAGTTATTTAAACAAACATTTTCTGAGGAGGGCCTTATTCTTAACCTCAAGGTCATGAATGCCCAACCCGCCTTGACCACCCTACATCGGAGGCCCTAACAATGATTAGCTAGAGCAACTGCAGCACAGTTCAGTTGCAGAAGCAATCACAAACCAGCATTCCGCTAGCTAGCCGAGCAGCCGTTAGGTCAATGTGTTCTCAACAACACTAAACTAGATGCATAGTTACATAGATAGCAATCAAAATTACTCACCTAGTGCGCTATTCGAAGCAAACAAAATACATGCCCTTACTATGTGGTTTCCACCCTGCTTACTCATGCATAGATTGCTGGAGTTCCCTGGAACGTCGAGCGGCCGATCTCCACTCACGGACCAGGCTTGGTATTTCCTTCTCGTGCCGTTGATGGGAGCGATGCGGGATCGGGTAAGGTTCTTTTCTATTCGAGGTTGTCGTTTTGATGACTCTAGTAGTGTTGCTCTAACATTTTGATTCCCTCTGTGCAAGAGTACTTCGAGCTAGATATTGCACCTCCGGTAATATATTGAACTGCACCTTGAAGAAAGGGTCTTCATTTGTGTGGTAGAGTATCTTTGCAGGGATTCAAACTTTCAAGAATGGGAGCATTTGGAGTGTGGGAGAGGGTGTAAAGATAAACATTTGGGAAGACTATTGGATTCCTAACAGTCCTTCAAGGAAAGTAACCATGGTGCGTGGTAAGCGGGTTTTGACATATGTCAATGAACTAACATATCCCGCATCCGGTTGATAGGATCAATTGCTTGTGCATGATAACTTTTGGCACATCGATGCATAATGAATTCTACAGGTCCCACTTGCATACCATGAAGAGGAGGTATTACCTGGCATTATAGAAAAAGTGGTACCTTTAGTTACGGTCAGCATATCATGTCGAATGGGTTTATCAGTTTGGAAGTAAACTGCAAAGTGACGAGGGACTAACTAGTTCGCTTAACCATCCAGTATGGGAAAAAGTGTGGAATCTGAAACTACTAGGGAAGATAAAGATTTTGTGTGGAGGTGCTTGCACAATACAATTCCTTTCCTTTGTACACTCGCCAATCACCATGTGGGTAATATTGCTCAATGTCCATTATGCCAACGCAGTGCCGAGGATATTAAACATGCACTTTTGACATGTGGCCGGGCGAACAGTATATGGAGAGAGTTGGGCTTGCATGAAATAATAGATGAAGCTTTGGTGGTGGACCGATCGGGTGCAAAGGTGCTTGAGTTCCTGTTGTGTGAAAATAAATTCCAGTGCACCTTGTCTGATTGCATTCAAATTCCTGAGATAGTTGCACCTACGTGCTGGTACTTGTGGTGGTAAAGAAGAGAAGTTGTGAGAGGAGAACAGTGCAGACCATTGATCACATAGCACTGGCAATACACGCCATATCCCTGAACTTCGTTCGATCAGCAGGCAAGCCAGAGGTACATAATCGCCTGAATGGATCAAAGAAGCCACCATCTGGATTCCAAAGCCTCGACATGGATGCATCCTTTTCTGATGATGAAAACTCTGGCTTATGTGGAGCTGCGGTATGTGACCTCTTGGGAGGTTTTGCCGCTGCAACAACTGCTCGTCTAGAGCATGTAGCCGATGTGGTCTCGACCGAATAAAAAGCGTCGCGTCAAGGTTTGATGATCATTCAGAGCCTTGGGTGTGCGAACGGAATTGTCCAAACTGATAATGTGACCATGGTAGAGGCGTTGAATTTGAACGAGGGTTACTCAATGATTGATTGCAACACGAATACTCAATGAATGTGGAAGTCTACTTTCGAATTTCGAGAAGATACTTGTTGAACATTATAATAGGGAATCGAACATGGTCGCTCATGAGCTAGCTAGGTTTGGGAGGAGTAATCCACCGACTTTGTTGTAGGATACACCTCCTAGCTTTATTATTCTTTTGCTAGCCGACGGTGTAAGTTTGATCTGAGTTTAAAGCTAGCCATGAAAGCCTTTCCAAATTTCTTTTTGAATTTTTGCTTCAACCATTGTAAGTAATGTGCTACTTTTATTGTACAAACATTTCATTGGAATTTAGGTAGTAGCGGTGGTGGTGGTGGTGGTAGATATTGAATGATCCATCTCACTGAAATTTAGGTAGTGGTGGCGGTGATGGTAATGGTAGTGCTAGTGGTATAAGTGGCAGCATTTGTAGTAGTGGTGCTACTCGTAAGTGGCAGCACTGGTAGTAGTGGCAGTAGTGGCAGTGTGGTAGCAGCACCACCACCACCATCTATGTTCATGTCTTTAACCTAATATATATATCCTATGGAACGAAAACTAAATATGGTAAAATATGCAAATATCACATGGAAGGCGCGTTGTAACTCCAAATGAAATTACCGTCAAGTAATACTTTGTGAAGTATTTTATGACCAGGAGTAAAGGAAAGGTACAACATTTTTATTTGATGGCAAGAAAAGGCAGTACACCATTATGCCAATTACAACATCCATACCGTAGGTGCATATTGCATACCAAAGAGGCCTATTTGCCTTCCTTGATGTTGTTCGTACAGGTAGTGGCGCACTTGCTGTTGCAGTCACTAGTGCACTGCTCACCAGTTAGCCTCATGCAGTCCGCGCACGAAGAGCTGCCAGAGCAAGAGCCGTAGCACGATCGGGTCGCCTCGCCGTCGCAGTTGCAGCTGCCAGTGGTGCAGCCGGCCCTGCACTTGCTGATCGCGGCGGCCCGGCAGTCCTCGCAGCTGGGGACGTCGCAGTACTTGCGGCACTTTGGGGGAACCAAGACTCTGCACATCTCCGTGCAGTGCGGGCCACACTCGCTGCAACGCATCGCCTGCGCCGGCCCCGATGCTACTAGTTCTTCTTGGTCCATCGACGGACATCGCCCCAAGGAAGGCAGGACCATCACGGCGAGCATGGCGGCCATGGTCGCCGCTTTGAGGGCGAGGGATAGAGTGGGTGAACCTGCAAGAGCCATATTGGAGAAGAATGTGTGAAGATCGACGCTAAGCGTAAGTGGTGATGTGCATGTTAAAAAGCATAGCGATGTTGTTTATAAGCACCCAGAGACCCTAGCAGGTTGTGCTAAACATACTATATGGATTCATGCTAGCTACCAAGTTGATTACAGGTTGAGATCTACGCCATGCACGTTGCTCCATGTGTACATATCTTGTGCTTATATATTATTTATTCCATTTGAGATCCGTACTAGTGGTTGTGGCGGTGGTGGTGGTGTTTCACGAGGGCTAGGAGCATGATTCTCTTCTCACGAGGGCACCGACGCAACACAAACCAAGCACATGTCACCATACTGCACAAAAGAAAGATGCCTAGATATGTACACACGCATGCACTTGTGTCACAACCACTGGCGCGCAGACAACACATGTGCCACCAGCAGACACAATAGTTACGGCAATCAGTACTCAGATCTTGATTTATTCTAGTTTTTCCATATCCGGCAGAAGGATAATGGTTTACAAGGGGACGTTCAAGCCACGAGGCCAAAACAACAAATGACACATTCCCCACCTCTTTGAGGACACATAAGCACTTAAACAACAACGACAACAATGGCGATTGTATCCATTCGCTATGGGAGAAATCAAATTTTCTCCCGCGCGCACTCATCCATGCACTAACGGTGGCACTCCGAGATCCCTTCAACGGGGCTGGTGGTCATACTAAAGAAGTAAAGATCAAGGATGACTAAAGCATACTCTCACTTGATTATACAACTTTAACTATGTGGTATTTCGTCTCATATTTTATAATACATCTAATATTGAAGCTAAGAAGTGATTGTAGTACTAAAGTAATAAAAGTGATCTCATGTTCTACCGAAAACTATCATGTATCTACTATCAATTTTGGTATTGTATAGTGCACATTGCCGACAATTGCTAGATAAGTAACAAAGGCGATTACACAGACAATTTCAGGAACATTAGTTACAACCTGCAGGACAAATCTAGTCACCTATGGATGAAAAAAAAATCAAGTCACCTAATTGATTGGCTCAAAGACTTACGATTAATGGAACAGAGATAATGACGAATGAAGTAGGTCGTGGCGAGTACATGAACATGGGATTGCCTGCGTAGAGGATATGTACCTAGACCGGTGATCACCTGATCAACCGCAATTTAGTGAGAGGTCGTCCGTACACTCGTAAAGGTCAAGCAATCGGGCCATGAGTGTGCGATCGGTGATGTAGTCTTTGGGGGGTTAAATTGGAAGGGATGTAGATGGCTTTTAGATCCAAGTCAAATTAAAATAAAGTTTTATGTAAATACAAAAGTACACAAATTAATCAAAAGTAATGTGCTTAAGTAGACCGACCACAAATATTCCTACCAAAAAAGATAGATACAAATACATATTACATCAATATATGTTACGTTTAAGTGCAGTTTATACAAACTAAGTAATGAGATATACAAATCAAGTTTGACATCGTTTCACAATCCTCTTTGCGATAGGTTGGGGCTTAGGCATCGTAGTTCTGTCCGTTCTGGTGGTGTTGTCTTCTTCGTTGAGACTCCCATTCCGACAATGCTCCTTTTGCCTCTCCCGGCAACATCAAAAGTGTTTGCCGCTTCTTCATCTGTTTCACCTTTGATATTGGAAAAAACATCCTCCTCGTCCTCACTATGCTTTGTCCACCGTGTATAAGCAGGCATGAAATTATGTTTCAGCAAGTAGATCTTCACACGACTAGTAAAGGGGTGGATCAAAACTACATTTTTGCAATTATTACACTGAGATAATATCTCTGTTTTACCATTTCGGTTCATATCTTCTACACTGTCTTGAAGAATCCATTTATAGTTTGAACCATGAAATCGTTGGATAGATGGAGCTACTAACAAGGGGTATATGCAAAAAAACGAGGTCAAAGAATTCGGCTTGACCTTTGCTAAAAACGGAACATATTGAGTGCGCATGCCAGAAATATGTCAAAACGGAAATTTGACGAAACAAGCTTGGATTACAGTTAGGATTAGATATATGTTAGTAACTTGTAAGAAATGACCATCCTTTACATGTAAAGGGAATTCTATGAGTCATGTCTTGATCTATAGGTGTTAGTTCATCTTATCATCTTAGAGAACAATAAAAAGTTAGTTTTATAAAAACCAGTCGAGTCTAGAAGAACACTCCACATGTAAGTCTTGAATAATCAAGCATATCTTAAGAAACCACAAATGATTGCAACTTAATCCTACACAAGATTTTCCTTTCTTGTTTAAGGCTAACAACCTATACAAGGTTCCAAACTCGGTTAGAAAAGTTATACTATCTTGATAAGTGTGTGACATGTAAAGTGAATAAGGTGAGTCATACATACAAACATCAGGATTTCTATACTTTGTGTATGATCATATGCACAACTAAAACGAAACTTTGATAATCAATCCAAAAGTACGCTTGTAGCTAGTGCAACCTAACACAATGTACCAAAAATCCATTTTAGAAACATCCAAACACAATTGTTAAAGCTGATGCAAAGAAAGGATAGAGATGGTATCATGGCTACTATAAATAGGCATGCAGTAGAGAGATCATCACAAGCACAAGTATCAAAACCAAGCAAACACTAGTTCACACCAATCCACCATGAAGACCTTCCTCATATTTGCACTCCTCGCCATCACGGCAACAAATACCATTGCGCAGCAACAACCATTTCCACAACAACCACAACCATATCCACAACAACCACAACCATATCCACAACAACCCTTCCCATCACAACAACCATTTCCACAACAACCACCATTTTGGTGGCAACAACCAGTTCAATCATAGCAACAGCCATGCCAACAACAACAAACACCACTCCCACAAGGACAACAATATCAACCACTTCCGCAACAACAAATACCATTTGTCCAGCCATCAGTTTTGCAGCAGCTAAACCCATGCAAGGTATTCCTCCAGCAGCAGTGCAGCCCCGTGCCAATGCCACAACGTATTGCTAGGTCGCAAATGTTGCAGCAGAGCAGTTGCCATGTGTTGCAGCAATAGTGTTGCCAACAACTACCCCAAATCCCCGAACAATTCCGGCATGAGGCAATCCGTGCCATCATCGACTCCATCATCCTGCAAGAACAACAACAGGTTCAGGATTTCGTCCAACCTCAGCAGCAACAACCCCAACAGTCGGTCCAAGGTGTCTCCCAAACCCAACAGCAGTCACAACAGCAGCAACTCGGACAATGTTCTTTCCAACAACCTCAACTACAACAATTGGGTCAACAACAGCAGGTACCACAGGGTGCTTTCTTGCAGCCACACCAGATGGCTCAGCTTGAGGTGATGACTTCTGTTGCGCTGCGTACCCTACCAACGATGTGCAATGTCAATGTGCCGTTGTACGGTATCACCACTAGTGTGCCATTCAGCGTTGGCACCGGAGTTGGCCCCTACTGATAAGAAAAGGTCTCTGGTAATATGTAGTTGGATCACCGTCTTTTAGTCGATGTATAAGTCGATGTAGCGGTGACAAATAAATTGTCACACAGCTTTGTGTGACCCGCTCAAACTAGTCGTTAAAATAATGGAATAAAATACAAATAAAGTTTTATCTAGACAATGTTCATATCGGCTTTGTGTGGACATCGATCTGAATGACATGCTTGCAAGTTCATAAGTTCTTCTTGCCTGGTCACAACCACAACCTGGTGCATTAATTAATTATTCATGTGTTGCAACAATCAAGGTTTAAATATAATAGTGTTGTTATAAAATTTGGGTTGAACTGAAGAAAGGACAAACATAGAACTCTTCAATGGTTGGAGATTTGGGGTCTTGTTTTGTAAGTGTCCGTATCTGGTTCCAAGAGTACATGACATTGTCTACAGAGACAACCATTCTTATTTGTCGAGAAAAATGCCAGCTTTTTCCTGAACTTGAGATCTGTTTTTTAACAAGCTGGCATTAATTATAATCAAGTCTGTTCAGGGTTATGCAGTAGTGTTAATCAAGCCTGGTCACGGTTATGCTAACATCTTCAGTAAACAGCATGTGCCCAGCGAAACCAGGAAATGCACAAGCAAATAAGCATGCTGAAATAGTATTAGTACCAGGCATATACATGGCACAACATGCAACAAAAATCTAAAACTAATTCTAAGGGTGAAAGAAAACAAATAAAACTAACTGTAATTTTTTTACGTATGATCGAATTAAGCGATATTAATTCCACCCAGGTGAGAATGAATGTGCATAAAAAAGTCATAGCTTACACATGCATGTACATACGCAAGTGGATGCTAATTAAGCTAGGTACCAACAGAGTAGCATGAGGTGCTTGTTTGGGGTTACTAATAACATGGCTGAAGACTGAAACTGATGTTGGCCTGTTGTACACACCCCGCCCAAATGACCAGCAGCAAACAAAACCCAGATCATAATGTCTCGGCCTGGGATGTGACTCGGCGATGCAGCTCGACTCGATGGCAAGAAGTTACCCTTCATCGCAGGCCCCAACAATTCTCGATCGAGAGCAACCGCAATATAAGACAATTTAGTTCAGTTGCAGAAGCAATCACAAGCCCTTCCACAAGCTAGAATAGCAGAGCGGCCATCAGGAATGAGGCCTATTATTATCCAAGGAATTAAAAGCCATTTCACTAGCTAGGTCTTCATTTCATACAAGAACTAAAGCGCAAACACAGATAAAAACTGAGCATTTTTTCCAAGTTGCACTTCATCTGTGCGAGTATGCAAGCTGGTAAAACTAAAATCACGGCCTAAAAAGTATACAGAGAAGTTATTATAGCTCATTGCCGCTTGCTTCAGCTCTTGGTAAAACAAACAACCATCCTATGTCGCTCTTTGTTTAAAGTCCGTGGATTCATGCAACATGGCCACTTCCTCTATAATGTTTGAACTAGACATAAAAGCCGGCTGAGTTGGTTACATCATGAGCAATCTCCATTATGCCATTAGTGTGAACCTCAGTAAAGAACTTGAAACGGACATTCATCAGACATATTGGATGCTATTGTTGAATCTTTGTTCCTAGAGCATATCCATACATATGGGTGACCAACCTAGATAGAGCCCCATAGAGTAGTGCACAAAGCTTCCTACAAGCACAAACATGATACCCGCGGGTCGGTAACTGGGCATTTGCTCGCTTCACGAATGCACCTATTGGCTTTGCATGCTGTTACATAAAAACCAACTCCTTGGCTATAGTGACACTACTAGGAGAAAGCCTATAGATAGGATTTTAGCAGTAGCACTGGAAAGTGGGAAAGCGCTATTGCTAAGTAGTAGTAGCGCGGGAAACCTACCAGCGCTACAAGTAGACAAGTAGCAGTAGCGCCGGCTACCAAACAAGCGCTACTGATAAGTGGTCCCGTTGCCAGTGCCAGTGGCTACCTGTAGTTGTAGCGGCTGTCCAAAACCGGCGCTACTACTACTGCCGTAGCAGTGGCGTGTGTCTGTGGAGCACCGCTACCGCTATGGCTGTACGTTGCCAACAGGTGGGCCCTGATTAGCAGCAGTGCTGGGTTTCCGACCAGCGCTACTGCTATGATGCTTAGCAGTAGCGGATTTATGTTCCAGCGATACTGCTTCTCGTCCCAGCAACCTACCACCGTCTCCCTCTCTCCCCATTCGATCCCCTCTCCCTCTCATTAGTCCCTCTCCCCCGACCGCCGCCGTCACCATCGCCTCTCGACGCCGCCACCGTCACGCCCCTTTCCTCGCCGTCTCCCCCGACCGCCGCCGTCGCCATCGCCTCTCGACGCCGCCACCGTCGTGCCCCCTCCCTCGCCGTCTCCCCCGACCGCCGCCGTCGCCATCGCCTCTCAATGCCGCCACCGTCGCGCCCCCTCCCTCGCCGTCTCCTACCCCCGAGCGCCGACCCGGACGCCACCACCGTCGCCCACTCCCTCACCGTCGCGCCCCTCCCTCCGCAGGTAGCCCCTACTCCCTCCTTCCTCCCTCTTCCCTCTCCCCTCACTCCCTTCACCCCCCTCTCGCATCCGGCCGTTTTGTAATATTAGGGGGGTTAGGTTGATTCTAGGGTTAATTAGGTTGATTCTAGGGTTAGGTTGATTCTAGGGTTAATTAGGTTGATTCTAGGGTTAGGTTGATTCTAGCTAAATTAGTTTAGAGCAAAATATGAATGTGCCCAAGTGCCCAAGTACTTTGAATTGTTCGATAATTGTGCCCAAGTGCCCTATATAATTGTGCCCAAGTGCCCTATTAGGACAGAAATTTAGCTAGGTTTCAAATTAGGACAGAAATTTAGGTAGGCTGAATTTAGTTTCAAATATTGTGAAGAAAAACCTTATTGCATGTGTCTCGATCCTTGTGGCTAAGTCAAAACACGTGAATGGTTTGATTTTCTAGTTTGCCATTTCTGTTCCATTGTTTAAGCACCAAACAGTTGCACTATCTCCTTGTATCAACATTTCATTTTATATTCAGTTAAAAAAACATTTCATTTTATGTTTATTTTCAACATTTATTTATTTTTTGTCTTTTTTTTTCTATCGCCCAGATAATATCCTAAGAGGGATTTTCGCGCAAACTAGATGTTGTTCGTTGGATCTATTGTTTCAATTTTTACACAAACTCTTGATCTCATATTGTCAGCCAATGGTGCCACCTTGTTCTATTTGTTCACTTGTTAGTTTTTTTTGCGTGAGGCCCATTTCATCTCACATGCGTTCACTAGTAGAAAACAGGGCTTTGGTCCAGCCCTGAAAAGCCCATTAATCCCGGTTCACTCACGAACCGGGACCCATGGGGGCATCGGTCCCGGTTCGTGAGGCCAGGGCACCGGCCGGGCCTCGTGGGCCATTGGTCCCGGTTCGTCTGACCCCTTTGGTCCCGGTTCCAGACACGAACCGGGACCAATGGGCCTCGCTCCTGGCCCACAACCATTGGTCCCGGTTTGTGGCTGGAACCGGGATCAAATGGTGTCCTTTAGTCCCGGTTCCAGCCACAAACCGGGACCAATGGTTGGCCTATATATACGCCCTGCCCGCGAGCAGAGTAGTGCATGGCTCTGTTTTCTTGGCCGGACGTGGGAGAGCTTTTGTGGTGCTCTAGCTCACCTCCTATGCACATGAGGTATTCGATGAAATGCCCGAGCCACACTTAAGCTTTCTCCTCTCGAAGCTCCTTGTCCAAGCTCCATTTTCCTCAAGATTTGTCTAGGTTTGGTATTCCGTCATGTCCCGTCCCCGTCCTCACCGCCGTCGATCGCCCGCGCCCATCTTGGCGCCGGCACCACCGTGGTTAGCCTCTTCTTCTTATCTTCTTTCTAAAAGAAAAAAGTTCTTACTTGTATGATTTAGATAGATACTTGTGTAATTTTCTTACTTTTATTATTGTTTGTTATTATATAGTGCAATGGTTTTGGTATCCGCCTCCGTCGGCCCTCGTCCTGTCTATGATTCGGATGTGGTATATATTATCTTTTATAACTATTTGTTTTATTTAGTGTTTATGACAATTATGCCGACCAACGTGACATAGATTTTTTTAATCTAGGAGGTATGTGAACCGGAAATTCCAACCGACATAGAAATTCTTGTCGAGAAGTTAAATTTGGTTGAAAAAGAAAACAATTACTTGAAAGAAAAATTAAAAAGAGTTGAAGAGGAGAAGATGAAATTGGAGTTGAATGTTGCCGATGTCGTCGACGATCACAAGATCAAGATGGATGCAATGCGCTTGAAGAGTAGAAAGATTAGAAAATATGCCATTCATACTGAGGCTTGGTATCATTATGCCGTTGGATCAATTGGTACCTTAGTTGCGGTTATGATCACATTTGTTGTTGCATTTAAATTTTATAGTTTCAATGTATGTTTTAATTACATGCTCCAGAGAGCTATATGTTGTTCAATAATGAGAACTATGTATGAACATTATGTATTTATTTTGGTCACTACTGTACTTTGGCTTTAATGTGATGATGAATTTCTATTAATTTGGTCACTTCTCTATTCATGATATGCTGTAATGGTTTTTAATACACTTTATTATATGCACGGGAGGAACAGCAACGTGTGCATGAAAAAGACGGCATGCATCCAAAGCAGTATGAAGGTCCTGCCAGCTACGCTCTTACCAAAGAAGAGAAGGAAATCTTCTTTGAATGCCTGCTCAGTATGAAGGTCCCGTCTGGCTTCTCGTCGAATATAAAGGGAATAATAAATATGGCAGAGAAAAAGTTCCAGAACCTAAAGCCTCATGACTGCCACGTGATTATGACGCAACTGCTTCCGGTTGCATTGAGGGGGCTTCTACCAGAAAACGTTCGATTAGCCATTGTGAAGCTATGTGCATTCCTCAATGCAATCTCTCAGAAGGTGATCGATCCAGAAATCCTGCCAAGGTTAAGGAGTGATTTGGTGCAATGTCTTGTTAGTTTCGAGCTGGTGTTCCCACCATCCTTCTTCAATATCATGACGCACGTCCTAGTTCATCTAGTCGACGAGATTGTCGTTCTGGGCCCTGTATTTCTACACAATATGTTCCCCTTTGAGAGGTTCATGGGAGTCTTAAAGAAATATGTTCGTAACCGCGCTAGGCCAGAAACAAGCATCTCCATGGGCCATCAAACAAAGGATGTCATTGGGTTTTGTGTTGACTTCATTCCTGACCTTAAGAAGATTGGTCTCCCTCAATCGCGGTATGAGGGGAGACTGACTGGAAAAGGCACGCTAGGAGCGGAGTCAATAATATGTAGGGACGGGCATTCTTGGTCTCAAGCACACTACACAGTTCTACAGAATTCTACCTTGGTGACCCCGTATGTCGATGAACACAAGAATATTCTGCGCTCCAAACACCCGGAGCAGTGTGACGACTGGATTACATATGAACACATCAGGACTTTCGGCAGTTTGTTGCAAACACGTCTCATGGGTGACAACACTGTTTCTGATGAGCTGTACTCGTTGGCCAGGGGACCATCTTCGACTGTATTGACTTACAAAGGGTACGAGATAAATGGGAATACATTTTACACGATCGCCCAAGATCAAAAGAGCACCAACCAAAACAGCGGTGTCCGCTTTGATGCAGCAACCAAGAGGGGAAAGGACACATATTATGGTTACATAGTGGACATATGGGAACTTGACTATGGACATGATTTGAAGGTCCCTTTGTTTCAGTGCAAATGGGTCAATCTGTCAGGAGGCGGGGTACAGGAAGACCCACAGTACGGAATGACAATAGTGGATCTGAACAATCTTGGGTACACAGACGAACCATTCGTCCTAGCCAATGATGTGGCGCGGGTTTTCTATGTGAAGGACATGTCTACCAAACCAAGAAAAAGAAAAGATAAGGAAGCAAATACATCATACGATGAGCCAAAGCGCCGCATAGTTCTTTCAGGAAAAAGAGACATCGTGGGATTGGAGGGCAAGACAGACATGTCTGAAGATTATGAAAAGTTTCATGAAATTCCTCCCTTCAAAGTCAAGGCTGACCCAAGCACCCTGTTAAACGATGAAGATTATCCATGATTACGGCGCAATAAGCAAAGGACACAAGCGAAGAAAAAGTGAAGACTTTCTCTCCACAACTAGTATGATGATGCCTTTGATCTAGAATATCACTGCAGTTACATTTGAAGAAATGGATTGCCTTTTGTACGTAACAGATGAGTTTTCGTATGAAACCTTGATACTTCGAAAGAGATTGTCCGTTTTGTACACGAAGTGCATCCAATTTTTGCCATAACCCTCTCAACTTTTTATAACATGCTATGTGGGTGAAATTATGATACCATGCCAACTTTCAACCTTTTCAAAGTTCATTTGTAGTGCTTTTCAATTTCAGGGTCATTTAGCTTAAAAAAATCAGTAAATGCATGAAAAATACCAGATGAAGTCAGAAAGGGTTGAAAATTGATGATGTGGCTTTGAATGGTTCATTTTGAACACACAAAAAGTCTGAAGTTCAAATAAGTTCGAAAAAATGAAATACCTTTGTAACAGATGAGTTTTCGTCCGAAACCCTAATACTTCGAAAGAGATTGTCCGTTTTGTATACGAAGTGCATCCAGTTTTCGTCGTAACCCTCTCAACTTTTTATGACATGCTATGTGGGTGAAATTATGATACCATGCCAACTTTCAACCTTTTCAGAGTTCATTTGTAATGCTTTTCAATTTCAGGGTCATTTAGCTTAAAAAAATCAGTAAATGCATGAAAAATACCAGATGAAGTCAGAAAGGGTTGAAAATTGATGATGTGGCTTTGAATGGTTCATTTTGAACACACAAAAAGTCTGCAGATCAAATAAGTTCAAAAAAATGAAATACCTTTTGTAACAGATGAGTTTTCGTCCGAAACCCTGATACTTCGAAAGAGATTGTCCGTTTTGTACATGAAGTGCATCCAGTTTTTGCCGTAACCCTCTCAACTTTTTAGCACATGCTATGTGGGTGAAATGATGATACCATGCCAACTTTCAACCTTTTCAGAGTTCATTTGTAATGCTTTTCAATTTCAGGGTCATTTAGCTTAAAAAAAATCAGTAAATGCATGAAAAATACCAGATGAAGTCAGAAAGGGTTGAAAATTGATGATGTGGCTTTGAATGGTTCATTTTGAACACACAAAAAGTCTGGAGTTCAGATAAGTTCAAAAAAATGAAATACCTTTGTAACAGATGAGTTTTCGTCCGAAACCCTGATACTTCGAAAGAGATTGTCCGTTTTGTACACGAAGTGCATCCAGTTTTTGTCGTAACCCTCTCAACTTTTTATGACATGCTATGTGGGTGAAATGATGATACCATGCCAACTTTCAACCTTTTCAGAGTTCATTTGTAATGCTTTTCAATTTCAGGGTCATTTAGCTTAAAAAAATCAGTAAATGCATGAAAAATACCAGATGAATTCAGAAAGGGTTGAAATTTGATGATGTGGTTTTGAATGGTTCATTTTGAACACACAAAAAGTCTGGAGTTCAAATAAGTTCAAAAAAATGAAATACCTTTGTAACAGATGAGTTTTCGTCCGAAACCCTGATACTTCGAAAGAGATTGTCCGTTTTGTACACGAAGTGCATCCAGTTTTTGCCGTAACCCTCTCAACTTTTTAGCACATGCTATGTGGGTGAAATGATGATACCATGCCAACTTTCAACCATGCAATAATAATGAATTAAAAAGTTTTATAAAACTCTAATAGCAAAAAGAATGAACTAAAAAGGTTTCATAAAACTCTAATAGCAAAAAGAATGAACTAACAAGAATCAATTAAATATAATATTTTTCAATAGCAAAAAGAAATAACTAAAAAGAATCAAAATAATATTAACTAAAATTATCAAAGTATTTATTTGTTAAAAACTTTAATAGTAAAAAGAATGAACTAAAAAGAATCAATTAAATATAATATTTTTCAATAGCAAAATGAATCAACTAAAAAGAATCAAAATAATATTAACTAAAATTATCAAAGTATTTATTTGTTAAAAACTTTAATAGTAAAAAGAATGAACTAAAAAGAAAATAAATAAAGCAAAAAACAAAACAAAAATACTAGAATTTTTTTTAAAAAAATGCATCCTACTGGGCCAACACGGCCTGCATATGGCTAGTTGGGCCAGGATGCAGGCCCGCATAAGGCTCAGTAGGCCCACAGGTAGAGAGTATGTTTAGGCACGTAGGCCTGCTAAAGAGAGGAGCTCGAGAGGGTTGGCGCAGCAGCGCTTATAAACCACTCTCGGCGCCTCTCAACTAGCGAGGTGGGACTAAACTTCCACCACACCGCTGTGCCAAGCTATTGGTCCCGGTTGGTACCACCAACCGGGACCAATGCCCACCTTTCGTCCCGGTTGGTGCCACCAACCGGGACAAATGCCCACCTTTCGTCCCGGTTGGTGGCACCAACCGGGACTAAAGGTCTCCGCTTCCCGCCCTTTGGGCTGCTGAAAATAGACCTTTAGTCCCGGTTGGTGGCTCCAACCGGGACGAAAGGGGGGCATTGGTCCCGGTTGGTGGCACCAACCGGGACTAAAGGGTGGGGTATATAAGCCCACACTTGGGAAATTTTCACACTTCATCCGCACTCGCCCCCGACGACGCCGAGCACATCGACGCCGCCAGGCTGCCCCGACGCCGTCCGCCGCCCCTGCCGTCGCCGTCGCCGTCGTCGCCGTCGCCCCTGCAACGGCCCGCCACCGCCGTCACACGCGCCCCTGCCCCGGCCCTCCCCCGTTGTCGCCGTCGCCCCTGCCCCGAGCCCGCACCCCTACCCCGGCCCGCCCCCGCCGTCGCCGCGCCCTTGCCCCATCGTTGCCGTCGCCGTCCTCGGCCCCGACCCCGCGCCCCTGCCCCGTCGTCGCCGTCGCCGTCGTCGCGCCAGCCCCGCTGTGAGCCGCCGTGCCGCCCTGGCCGTTTTTTTTTATTAATCATGTTCTTGTAATGTATGTATATATATGTACATGTATACGTAGATGCTTAGTGTATTTTTTGATATGATGAATTTTTTAGTCATGTTTATGTATATGTATGTATATGTATATGTATGTATATGTAGATGTAGATACTTAGTGTATTTTTTTGTTTATTAATTTTTTTTGTTCATATATAATGTAGATGTATATGTATGTATGGATGGATATCGATGGATGTATGTATATAGAAAATTCGTAGAAAATTAACCGTAACTCCGATGAAAATAATTTATATATGAAAATGAGTTAATTAAAAGACTCACTAAGTTAAAATTTACCCCCTCCCCGATAACTTCGACATGAGGGGGGGACGTCGGACATGCATGAGAGAGAGGCGGTCCGCTCGCCCGACCAACTATCGAGGCCACCCAAACCCTAGAAGAAAGAGCGTCGTTGTCGATCTACCCCCTCCTCAATAACTTTGACATGAGGGGGGACGTCGGACATGCATGAGAGAGAGGCGGTCCGCTCGCCCGACCAACTATCGAGGCCACCCAAACCCTAGAAGAAAGAGCGTCGTTGTCGATCTACCCCCTCCTCGATAACTTCGACATGAGGGGGGACGTCGGACATGCATGAGAGAGAGGTGGTCCGCTCGCCCGACCAACTATCGAGGCCACCCAAACCCTAGAAGAAAGAGCGTCGTTGTCAATCTACCCCGTCCTCTATAACTTCGACATGAGGGGGGACGTCGGACATGCATGAGAGAGAGGCGGTCCGCTCGCCCGACCAACTATCGAGGCCACCCAAACCCTAGAAGAAAGAGCGTCATTGTCGATCTACCCCCTCCCCGATAACTTCGACATGAGGGGGGACGTCGGACATGACATGAGGGGTGAGCGTCGTTGTCATCTACCCCCTCCCCGATAACTTCGACATGAGGGGTGGCGTCGGACATGACATGAGGGGGGACGTCGGACGTCGGACATGAGGGGTGAGCATCGTTGTCGTCTACCCCCTCCCCGATAACTTCGACATGAGGGGGGACATCGGACATGTCATGTGGAATTTTTTTTTGTTCATATAGAAAACTCCGGTAACATAGATTTATCAAGAATGCCCCCATTATGGATGTGCACAAGTTGATCCAATTTTTTTCTGATCTCATCTATATATATATTCTTCTATATGTCACGTTGTCTGTCAAAGTATTGAAGAAATCCATGGCTTCATCATTAGCCGGAAGTAACATGCGTATGATGCTACGAAGCTCTTCAAAGTTGTTTTGGAACGGAGTTCCGGATAGAATAATTCGCTTTTTGGTACGAATTTCAGCAAAGGCCTTCCAAATAGCGATATTCGGAAGGCTCTTGCTGAACTTCGTACCAAAAAGCTAATTAATTATCCTATCCGGGACTCCGTTCCAAAACAATTTTGGAGAGCTTCGTACCATTATGCGCCTGTTACTTCCGGCTAATGATGAAGCCTTGGTTTTCTTGAATCCTTTGACACTAGACAACGTGACATATAGAAGGGTAGATGAGATCAGAAAAAAATATGGACCATTTTCTGCACATTCAGAATGGCGCCATTTTGTTAAATCCCTTAAAGGTTAAGAGAATCCCTTATTTGACATTCATGAGAGAGGCGGTCCGGACGTCGGACATTCATGAGAGAGGCGGTCCGGACGTCGGACATTCATGTTTGTATATTAATTGCCATGTTGTAATATTTGCAGAAACTATGGCTCAAAGAGACTTGGAACAAGAACAGTTGTTGGGGGAGATAATCCTCGCCGGACGTGATGTCTTGTCGTTTCTCAACGACACCGATGGTGTGGAAGGAGAGGATGACGGCTCCGGTGATCGAACAATGGAGGAGGAAGGCCATGCTCATGATGGCTCCGGTGACCGAATGCCGGAGGAAGAAGGAGACCATGATGACGGCTCCGGTGACCGAACGGAGGAGGGAGCTATTGCAAAGTCCGGCGAGGTATATATATTAATTAAGCCTGTGCTGACTAGCTAATTGATGCATTAATTGTTTTGGTATGTACATATATTAACTCTTCTTTCTTCTTTTATAGCCCTCCGGATCGAGCCAAACTTCGGTAATGAGACGAGGCCCGAAGAAGAGGTTGCGCAAGGATGAAAGGTTCACGATCACAGCACTCGCGGACGATGGCCATCCGATTGAACACAAGCGGACCAAGGACGCATTTTCTGCTCAGTGCGGAGCTATTGTTAGGGACAACATCCCGATCAGCATCAAGCAATGGAATAAGCCTAAGGACGACGCCCCTGAAGGTGATTATGTCACCAATAGACAGAAAGATGATCTTTGGACCGCGCTGAAGGCAAATTTCACCCTACCGCCAGAGGAGGATCCGAATAAGCCAGTTATAGAGCCACTGGTCAAGGCATGTGCTCTTAAGAAGATGGCAGATCTATTCAGGAGGTGGAAGAATGAGTTAAAATCAAAGTTTGTCGACAAAGGGGAGACTCCAGAATTCATCGGCCGATTTGAGAAGATAAGAGATCACTGGCCCGCATTTGTGGCCTACAAGGCATCGGACAAGAGTAAGAAAATGTCAGAGACAAACAAGAACAATGCTGCAAAGAAGCAGTATCACCATCACACGGGGTCAGGTGGCTACCTCAAAGCCCGGCCGTTGTGGGACAAAGCTGAGAATGACCTGATTGCTAAAGGGGTCGTACCACAGACATTGAACTGGCCAGACCGTTCACGGACTTGGTTCTTCGGGGTTGGGGGAACTTTGGACCCTGAAACAGGGAAGTGCCGTTGGACAGACGAGCAACTTGCAATACCCGTCACGAAGCTTCAGAAGTATATCACCGCAGCGCAGGAAGGGACGTTCATTCCCGATAGAGAGAAGGACGAGCTGACTGAGGCCCTAGGGAATGCTGAGCACCCTGGACGAACACGAGGCACACCAGGCTCCGTTCCGTGGAAGGTTGGGTTTCCCGACGCAGGCGGTTGCAGAAGCCGGGAGAGAAAGAGGAAAGCGGAGCTGAGCGACATGCAGAAGCTCAATGCAAGACTACAAAAGCTAGAGGAAGCTGAGAGCCAGCGAGCTGCCGGCCAACCATCTCAGCGGCACGAAGCTACCCCAGAAGCTACCCCTCCATCTCAGCGGAGAAACAGTGTGGCTTCCACGGAGCCCGTTCAGCCTGACTTCACGGCTCCTATCTACCCCGTGGATACTATCACGGAGGCTCAACATTGCGAGCTTATGAAGAAATACCGGAACCTCACTTTCAAGGCGGCTGTCGGCTCTGTTGCACCCCTCAACCCAACGGAACTTTTCACTGCCTTCAGATTCCACATGGCTATGCTGTTGTGATGGTGGATGAAGTAATGGAGGGATTTGAGGAGCTCGAGCTTGACCACTCTACAGGTGAAGGGGAGAATCAGCTGGTAGTGCTCTGAGGAGTACATGTCTATGGCAGAAGGAGTACATCAAGCTTCCAAACTGGACGCCTCCGCCTCCTCCTCCTCCTCCGGCGAGTGAGGGCACTCCGCCTCCTCCTCCTCCTCCTCCTCCGGCGAGTGATCAGTGCACCCCGCCTCCTTCTCCAGCTCCTCCGACGCGTGAGGGCACTCCGCCTCCTCCTTCGCCTACTCCGGCGCGTCGGAGCAGTCCGCCTCCTCCTCCGCCTCGTCGGCAACGGCAGAAGACAGACGCCGCCGCTCCGGCTCCTCCGGCGCGTCGGAGCACTCCGCCTCCTTCTCCGCGTCGTCAGCAACGACGGAAGAGAGACGCCGCCGCTCCGGCGGCTAGCAGTACAAGCAGAGGCGGGAGGCAATTCAGATACGGTCCATCTCTCAAGCCTCTGGAAAAGTTACCATATGAGAGGACCGAGCAGGAAAACGAGGACATATGTCGTGCCCAAGTGAGGGACCATTTTGCAAAGCAAACTCCACCTCCAAAGGAGAAGCTAGATCCGGTGAAAGTGAAGCGCACTATCGATGCCCTGAAGCGACCACCACCGCCTCCGCCGCAATCCAACTATGACCGCATTATTCATTAGACATATGAAGAAGCACGGCGGTCGGGAAGTACTTCCAGTGATGCAAGGTTAGCAGAACGAAGAAGTGGGAAAACAATTCCCCAGCTTGGCGAACAGGAGAAGCAATCGTGCCCCCGCTCAAGGTGTCTAGCGATATCGTTGCTAATCATCCGGTGCTACTGCCTGGTACCAATCCTGGTGATTACTTGGGGGATGATGTAAATTTTGAAACGGATGAGGTAACAAAAGAAGAATATAAATACGTGCACGGGAAGCCTCTCGTCAAACCTGATCATCCTCCTCTAACAACGATGATGTACAAATTGCATGAGTGGTACATGAAAACCTGTAGGGAGTCTGGGAGAGACACTATGTATGTGGCAGTGAAACCAGAGCACGAATTCATTGGACTTCCCGTGATGCCTATTGAATTTGTGGAGTTATTTCAGTTATACAATCAACTGGCCCTCGACAAACAACTCATGACTGCCTACTGTCTGTAAGTATTACTTCTATAGTTAAGTCTCTAGCTCAGCTCGTTCATTGCATGTATATATAATTATCCTCACTATATTATGCAGATTGAAGATCGTCGAATGCAAACAAATAGGAATCTTCCACGTTGTGTTCATTAGCCCAAATGCCGTAAATGAATGGACGGTACGAAACTCAATCAAAGAGACCGGGGAGAACTTGCTAAAGTCGTTCCTTATACATCAAAACAAAAGAGAAATACTCTTTCCTTACAACTTCAAGTGAGTGTTGCTGTCTTCTCTGTATACTCGGTTTCGCTTACTCGAGGTTAAGTAATGTAATTGATGAGTTATATATGCTTGCGCAGTTTCCACTTTATTCTGCTATCCATTAAGCTTGACGGGGCATTAGTAACTGTCTTAGACTCGAGACGTAAAGATCCCGAGAATTATGCGGACATGACTGCAATGCTCAAGTAAGTTTAGTCAATACCGGGACCATATCGTCATGCAACTTTCGTTAATTTCCTGATATCAAGTAATCATTTTCTTTGCCTGGCAGGGTTTGGAAGAAGTTCACCCGAAAGGTTCCCGGTCTAAACAAAGAGTTGCGATTTATGCACCCCAAAGTAAGTAGTACTAGCTAGTTCCGCGCATCTCTAATTGATTCAAATTTTCATCAATATATCATTACCATGCTTGCTTATCAGTTTGATTGAACTCTATTCTCGTAAAGTGCTTGTACCAGAAAGAAGGGACTGTTTTATGTGCATACTACGTATGCGAGTTCATTCGCCACTCGACCTCTGAGCGGGGCTTCTATGACAAACAATTTGAAGTACGTAAATAATATTCACAATTTTATTTTATATATTACCATCAATTGTGTTGAGTTTTATTCATATATATGCATGTATTGACCCCCTTCTTTAAATTAGATCTGGCAGATGCGGGATGAACTCCTACCACATGATCGCATACGAGCAATTCAAGAGGAATTGGCGGGATTCTTTCTTGACCACGTCATACCTAAAGACGGAGAATACCATGCGGATTTGTGATTGGATCTTAGGTAGATGATGTTAGGGATTGTAAAAGATGTTATATTGTATATATGTAGTACCGTCGGATAGATATACGAAAACTTGTTGTTCGACCAATCTCTCGGAGAAAGAGAGGTCGATCACTTCTCTCTGTATATGTTCATGACGATCTTGTGTACTTAATGGTTCCTTCATTTGCTTACTAGCTAGCGTGTCGAGTTCTCTCTATAGTAGCTAGCGTCGACCAAGCACGGAGAAAGAGAGGACACTTCTCTCTATTAGCTAGCTAACACAATATGAAACTCCTAAATTAACCCTACAAAACCCCCTAAACAGCCCCCCCCCCACTTCAAAAAAAACAAAAACCCCAGCTCCTGCCAGATGCTGACGCGTGGATGCCTTTTGGTCCCGGTTGGTGTTACCAACCGGGACTAAAGGTCCTCGTGCCTGGGCTCCCCGCAGCGGCCACGTGGAGCCCCTTCTGTCCCGGTTTGTAAGCGAACCGGGACTAAAGGTTTTGGGCTTTAGTCCCGACCCTTTAGTCCCGGTTCCAGAACCGGGACAAATGGGCCTCTGGAACCGGGACAAATGGGCCGTTTTCCACTAGTGGTTGTAGAAGTGGAAGTGACATGATGTATTGCTTGTCACTGTCTATTTCTATTTCCTTTCAAGTTCGATGTCGAAGAGAGAAGCTCTATGGAGAGATAGGCTTTGGCTTGCGCTCTATACATAACTAGGATCGATCAATATTTTTCCTTAGTGTAAGTCCATTCTCGACACGCAATTCGAGGGCTTGATCCTCTTTTGTCCTAGTTGTAGCTCCACCCACGACATGCAATTTTTTTGTCTCGGTTGCAAGTCCATCCTTGATACGCATCTGGTCCGACCCATTTTTCTCCCTGTTGCAGGTCCACCCTCGACACGCAACTGAGGGTCCGACCGTTTTTGTCCCAGCTGCAACTCTAGCTACAATATGCAATTGGGGGTCGACCCTTTTTCTGTCCCAGTTGCAAGTCCACCCTCGATACGCAACTCGGACTCTATCATATTTTTGTCCCAATTGTAAGTCTACCCTCGACACGCAACTAGGGGAGGGGGTCGATCCATTTTTGTCCCGTTGTAACTCCACCCCTGACATGCAACTGGGGGTCCACTTTTTTCTAGTTGCAAGTCCATCCTCAATACACAACTGAGCCCAACCCACTTTTGTTTCAGCTGCAAGTCCATCCTTGACACGCAATTGAGGGACGGCCCTTCTTTTTCCAGTTGCAACTCCACCCCGACATGCAACAGGGGGCGACCCTTTTTTGTCTCAATTGCAAGTCCAACCTCGATATGCAACTAGGCTCTGCCATTTTAATTTTTCTAATTGGAAGTCCACCCTTGACACGCAACTCAGGAGGGTGGCATCCATTTTTTTCCATAGTTGCAACTCCATCCCCGACATGCAATTGGGGGCGTTTTTTCCAGTTGCAAGTCCATCCTCGATACGCAACTGGAGCCCGACCCTTTTTGTCCCAATTGCAACTTCACCCCCGACGTGCAACTAGAGGGGGTGGAGCTTTTTTTCCCACTTGCAAGTCCACCTTCGATATAGAAGTGTGTTCTGCCCATTTTTGTCTCAATTACAAGTCTAACCTCGACACGCAACTGGGGTGGGGAGTGATCCATTTTTGTCCCCTGTTGTAACTCCACACCCAATGCAATTGGGGGCGTTTTTTTGCAGTTGCATGTCCATCCTCGATACGCAACTAGCTCGATGCATTTTTGCTCCAGTTGCAAGTCCACCATTGACACGCAACTGGAGCCGGACCCTTTTTGCCCAAGTTGCAACTTCATCCCCGACGTGCAACTAGAGGGGGTGGAGCTTTTTTTGTCACACTTGCAAGTCCACGTTCAATACAGAACTGTGTTCTGCCCATTTTTTGTCTCAATTACAAGTCTACCCTCGACACGCAACTAGGGTGGGGAGTGATCCATTTTTGTCCCCTATTGCAACTCCACACCCGATGCAATTGGGGGACCGCCTTTTTTTTCCAAGTTGCAAGTCACCCTCGATATGCAACCGGACAAAACACCTTTTTGTTCCACCTGCAAGTCCATTGTCGACACCCACGTGGGTGTCCAAATCTTCTTGTCCCAATTGCAACTCCACCCCGACATGCAACCGGGGGCGGGGGTCTATTTTTGCAAGTCCAGTCGACGCAACTGGGCCCTGCCCATTTTGTATCCCAATTGCAAGTTCCTCCTCGACATGCAACTTGGGGGAGGGGGACACATTTTGTCCCAGTTGCAACTCCACCTTCCAATCGTAAGTCTAGGTCTGACCCATTTTTTCTCAGTTGCAAAGAATTTTTAAATACTATGTGAACATTTTTTGAATAACGTTAAATATTTTTTAATGAATGATGAACATTTTTGGGCGACGAACATTTTTTAAATACTATGTAAACATTTTTAAATACAAGTTTGAACATTAAAATATGCAATTGTATTTTTAAAATAACATCGAATTTTTTTCAGATGCACGATGAACATTTTTCTTCAAAATACGCATCGAACATTATTTTTTTAGCCTTTTTGGTTCCACGTAAATTTAAAATTTCCATGAGATTTTTAAATAAATTACAAACAATTTAAAATTTTGCACACATATTTTTATTTCCCGATTTTCTAAATAAAAATACTGAAATTTTTTAGTAGTGTACAAACATGTCTTTTTGGTATGCCCTTTTTATACAGAGGAATAATCCATGTTACGTTTTTTTTTTGAGGCAAAACAATCCATGTTACGTGACAACTAAAAAGTGACCAATCGTACAGCCAAAAACCAACAACGTACGACCCAACTAAAACTAGAAAAACGTACAATCGAAAAAAAACAAAGGAAGAAGGTACAGCCACAAAAAAACGGATGCGCCATCAGAGTTTAAAGGAACAACATGTAAGCCCAATTAAGGAACCCAGACAATCCACAACAAAAAAAGACAATAAAAGTAAATGATATCATCTTAGATGTAACTTAATTATGTCACATCTAGATGTGGCCTAGACAAACCGATTTACAAATTATAATACGGTTTTGCTAAAGCACATCTAATCGAACCCATCTTAGCAGCTTGGCTATGGAATAAATAAAAAACTAGCAAAACAGCCCGTGCGTTGCAACGGGAGAAAAAAAAAAGCATAATCTCGAATGGCAATGACCACATTTTACTACATCAGCGAGATACACTATCACTCTCATTTTCGTGACATCGTGATTTTTTTAAAAAAATCATGAATATTTTTTAAACTCATGAACATATTTGAAATTGTGAACATTTTTTAAATTCACGAACATTTTCTATAATCAAGAACATTTTCTGAATTCATGAACATTTATACTATTTGCAAATATATTTTTTGAAAATGTGAACATTTTTTAAAACATTTTACTTTAATCGGCGAACATTTCTAGAATCAACAAACAATTTTTTGGAATTTGATGGAACAATTTTTGGAATTAATGAAAAAAATTTGAACTGCATGATTTTTTTGAATCAGCGAATATTTTATGAATCAATAAACTAAATATTTTAATTTATGAACAGTTTTTAAATTTTTAGGATATTTTCAATACATGAATATTTTTTGAATTGGCAAAATTTCGTGCAAGTTCATAAACATTTTTTAGTACACGAAATTTTAAGAAAAACTCATGAATATATTTTTATTTCCCGACCATTTGTTTTAAAATATGCCGATATTTTTTAAAATTTGCAAACATTTTCTGAAGCCAGAAATATTTATTAATTATTAAATACTTTTTTGCAAAATTCTCATTTTTTTCATTTTCGAAACTTTTTAAAATCCTAACATTATTTGAAGTAGAAAAAAACAACGATGGAAAAGAAAAACCAAAAATTGAAAATTGGTTGCCCATACATGGGCCGGCCCAAAATGGCGAGCTGTATCTTTTTCTAGCACGCAAAGCGCAGTATAGGAGGTTCCTACATGGGCCGGCCCTGTCCGAAATTTTTCTGTATGAAACATTTTTTTATCACTTATAAGTGTCATTGATGGGTAATATTTTGCAACTTTAGGGGCAATTTCGATGACGTACGGGCAGAAGCCCTCCTTCCTTTATTAGTAGGTAAAGACTAGAAGCGTTTGGCGCGCTTTGCTATACCGTTAGTGTTATTTGGTTTCTTAAAAACAATCACTCTATTTCAATATATAAGGTGTATTACTTTTTCAAAAAAGTAAACTTTTTAAGTTTTATCAAATTTGTAGAGAAAGCTATCAAAATTCATAATATTAAATCCATATTTTTAGATTCATCATGAAATAAATTTCCATACTTCTTTTGTTTAATATTGAGATGTCGATATTTTTGCTTGGAACTTAGAAAAATTAGGGAACATAATGAATTAAAAGAATTGAATGGAAGAGCTTGAGAAATTGCTGACCCGATCAGAACCGGATGACTCAATTCTAAATTGAATACCTTAATTAATTGCGAGGCCTTAAAAATTATGAGGCATAGTATATAGTATAAAAGAATTATATGAGAGAGCTTTGATAAATTATTGACGCGGTCAAAATCGAATGATCTGGAGACGTCAATTGAATGTGAGCTCTTTAAAACTAGAGAGCTTAGTGTTATAGCGGATACCTTGATGGTACCGGAGAAGAACGCTTGGACACCAACTTGCTTGTGACCTCCTCATAGAAACTTAATTACATAGCTCGTTAGTACCGGACAACTCTCACTTGGGGGTATCGTGCCTAACAAAACATGCTCTAAAAACAAGTTGTCGGTGAACGGCTAAGTCCCTGCTTGAAGGTTCCGGATATCAACACTTGGTAGTACTAAGCCAATTCACTCTGTCTTGTGCCTTCTCAAAATCCAATTTGAAAATAGCTATGTCGAATTTCTTCATATGAAGCTCATGGAAGGTCAAGTCAAACTCCATTTCAACAGCTTATTTGAGCGTCACATTGGCAATCAGATTGAGCTTGTAATGGCAGCTCACGATGCCCAACTTGTCCTTGACGAACGCCACATTGACACTGGCGGAACCAAAATCCGTCAAATCCTTGTATATGATTTTTCATGGCGCGAAGTGCGCATAGGGTATGTGGATCCTCTTGGAGATGCCTCTTGGTCACCCTGGGCATCTGGGTACCCTAACCCACTACCCGAACCTGAACCGAACCGAATTACCTGAATTGTCGGATAATTCGGGTATCGGGTTAAGGTTCGGTTCTCATTTTTCGGCTATTCGGTTTTCAGGTTAGGGTTCGGGTTCCATTCTGGAAAACCCGAAATACCCATACTACCCGAATTATTCATATTGATCAAATTATTCATGCTATAATTACACTAGCATGTTACCCATACTAACTAAAATACCCGTACTACCCGAAATACCCATACTACCCTAATTATTCATACTAAAAGCTGATGTATGCTCCAAATATTTCGGGTTTTTAGGGTACCCGAATTACCCGAACTGAAATTTTGGGTAATTTGGGTTCGGGTATTTTTTTGCAGAAAAATTTCGGTTCCTATTTTTGACTAAAATATCTAAACTACCCGAACCGAAATAACCAAAATATCCGAACGCCCAGGGTTACCTCTTGGGAAGCCCTACCTCCTATTATATAGATGGATGAGGGGTTAGGTCACACGTTTGTTGCCCAAGTTTTCTACTAGTACATGTCTTATGATACAAGGAAATGTATATCTTTCTAGAGGAGGCCTGCTGTTAGTGGCGAGGGGCCCATACTATGAATGGGCTTCGAGGCCGACTAGGCGACCTTGTTCCTTGGAGACCGGGTACCCGCGGTGCATTGCACCGCCAGACACGTTCACATGGTCGGCGTAGAGTGTTGATAAGGTTGAACTTGGATGGTTATAGGAGGACCATCCCTAGCGCACCAGGGTTCTAAGTCCTAGACCGGACAATGGTGCTCACATTTTTCTGGATTTATTTCAGGTATTTCGATGACGTGCGTTCGGTGGGAGGAGACAATCCCGTCGACTACGAAGGCGTCTCTGACAACTTCGTCAATCCTCAAAGATGATGTGTCGGCTCAGTCTCTCGAAGGTGTTCACAGATGTAGGATATGCATTCATAGGGATGAGTGGATGTACTTTTTTATTTTTTTTGAGGGGTAGCAAGGAGGGCTACTGGGTTGGTACATTGGGGTGGTGGGTTAGAGCCCGTGGCAAAAATGGTCAACCGTGGTTGCTGCTCGAGCCGGCCCGTCGAGGGAAAAATGCAGTTGACGTTGACCAGGGGAGGTTCTATATGACGCTCTTTGCGTCAAGTTGTTGGGGCTTCGCACAGAGCATCCAGTTATCGGGCTTTCCTGGGCAGTTTTTTGTTTTGACTGTAGCAACAAGATGCGATCGAGTACTGGCTGCAAGAAAAAGGTGCCCTCACGGGGTATCGAACCCAGGATCTCGTACAGAGATAGAAGGCGATTTAACCAGCTAACCCAACGAGCTTTACTAATTATAAGACAACACAAGCTCTTAAGAACTGAAACACAACGTAGATTCGAAATTTTTCAGAAATTACGAACGCATTTTTTTCTAAGGCACCACAAATCATAAATGCTCCAAACATTTTCTAAAAATCGTAAACATTTTTTGAAATGGGAACATATTTTGTAATTCCAAATTTTTTTAGAAAAGCAAAAAAAAAAAAACTGCGGAAGAAAATTTAAAACATGAATATTTTTTGAAATTTGTGAACAATTTTTGAAGCGGGAACATTTTTTGAAACTCCTAGAAAATCCAAACATGAACATTTTTAAAAATTTGTAAACAATTTTAGAAAACAGGAACATTTTATGAAGTTCAGAATAATTTTTAAATAACCTTAAGAACAATTTTTTCAAAACACAAACAAAATTTCAAAACATGAACCTTTTTTAAAATGTGTGAGCAATATTGGAAACTCCTGGAAAAATGGAAACATGACATTTTTTAAAAATTGTCAACTATTTTTAGAAGCAGGATCATTTTTTTGAAATTCCTTTTTTTCAAAAGTTGTGAACATTTTAAAGAAAAACATACCGAACAAAATTAGAAAAAAAGATCATTTTTTTGGAAAATTCCGAACAATTTTTGAACTCATGAAAAATGGACATTTTGCGAGCAATTGTTCAAACATAAACTTTTTTCAAACAACAAATATTTCCGGACAATTTTTGAATTATAGAAACATTTTTGAAATTCCTGAATTCTCTTTTAGAATATATGAAGATTTTTTGAATTTATGAACAATTTTCGAAAACACAGAGATTTTTTTAAAAATTGAACATTGTCTGAAAGCACAAACAATTTTTTGAGTTTCCGAACAAATTTTAAAACATGAACTTTTGTAAAAAAGAAATTAAACTTGAAAAATGAAAAAGAAAAGAATAAAGAAAAAAAGAAACAGAAAAGAAAAAGGACAGAACAAAAAAAGAAGAAAAATAAATAGAAAAACAAAAAAACAAAAAGAAACAGAAAAACGGTTAAAACTCTAGAAGGTTCCCAAAAACCAAAAAAACTCCGACTGGGAAACTCTAGAAGGTTCCCAAAATCGGAAACAGTAGAATACGTTAATGGGCCTGCCCAGGTTACAGCTCTGTCGCCATGTCTATGCGAAGCGTCGACTGTTTGACGCATAATGCGTCAAATAGGATATTCCGTTGACAAGGGTGAAGCGCGCGTTGGCGTTGACGTGTCCCTGCCGGCGGGTGCGGTCGGAGGGGACGACCTCGAGGCCGAGCCAGATGAGGTCGTTGTCCCTTCCCGAGTACGATGTGCCGTTGGGGTAATAGGAGGTGCGCCACCATTGTCCGGCCGCCTTGAACTGGCAGGACTCGACCGACGCTCCGGCACCGAGCAGCTTGATCTGCGAGTACCACTTTATCCTGAGGACGTGGCAGCTGCCGTCGGAGCCGATGGTGGAGACGGAGATGGCTTCTTTTGACATGATTGGCGGAATCGATCTATCTATCTACGATGCCAGAGCCGTCCTTGTTACGACTTGCTAGATAGGTTAGTGATCGAACCATTTTTTTTGAGAATTAGGGATCCAACCAACTGCCCGGTACATATATATCCTAGCTGGCCTGGCTCGGCCGCCCATATAATGTTTTACACGGATATAATGCAGCGGCATGCAGGTCGACGAATGAATTTGTAGTTGTACCATGCATCTATCTACCTTGCTTGGTCATTTGAATATATTCATCGGTGCCATCAATCGAAGAAAGAGATTGTGCTACTCAATCTGTACTTTGGAAGGGCCTTGGCCTTTGACATGGGCCATGACTGTTACACTTAGGGTTTGGGAAACTGCACGATACCCATAACGGGTGTGGCTATCTCATATATATAAAGGGGTACAAGGTAGTGTACAATACAATATACAAGATCTATACAGAGGCTACGTATAAATACAGTCTAACACCCTTCCTCAATCTTAACTATGCCCTGAAGTACAAAGTATGTTAAGATTGCGCCTGCAGCCTACAAACTGAGGTTGTGATAGAGGCTTCGTGAAGATGTCAGCAAGTTGATCTTTGAAAGAGATGAACTTGATGTGAAGTAGCTTTTGTGCAACACGTTCCCGCACAAAGTGATAGTCAACTTCAATGTGTTTCGTTCGAGCATGAAACACTGGATTAGATGACAGATATGTAGCACCAATGTTGTCACACCAAATGACAGGCGACTGAGCTTGAGGAACTCCCAACTCTCTCAACAAGGACTGTACCCATATGATCTCTGCCGTAGCATTTGCAACTGCTTTGTACTCAGCTTCAGTGCTACTTCTGGACACTGTAGCTTGTTTACGAGCAGTCCAGGCGATCAGATTAGGACCAAAGAAGACAACATGTCCCCCCGTGGATCGCCTGTCATCTGGATTACCAGCCCAGTCTGCATCTGAGAAAGCGGAAAGCGCAGCAGACGGTGCCGGCTGAAGTAGCAAACCATAAGAGGCAGTAAAGCAAACATAGCGAAGAATGCGCTTCACAGCTGTCCAATGAGAAGTCCGAGGAGCATGAAGAAACTGACAGACACGATTGACTGCTTAGGAGATGTCAGGCCGAGTGATAGTCAGGTACTGCAGGCCACCAACAACATTGCGGTACTCAATTGCGTCATCGGAAGTGAGAGGATCTCCATCAAAAGCAGACAAACGATCAGTAGCAGACATAGGGGTCATGGCATGTTTGCACTTCAGCATACCTGCCCGTCGCAACAAATCCAGAGAGTACTTATGCTGTGTGAGTGTCAAGCCGGTGGCGGAACGGGAAACTTCCAGACAAAGGAAGTAATGCATTGGGCCTAAATCCTTCACCGCAAAATCACCACTCAAGGCAGAGATCAGACGATCAGCAGCCGCATCGGAAGAGCTAATGAGGATAATGTCATCAACGTAGACCAGGAGATACATCGTCACCTCAGGCCGATGTAGAAGAAAGAGCGATGTGTCAGCGGTGGATGGAACAAAGCCAAGTGCCCGAAGAACGGAGCCAAGCCTGGCATGGCATGCACGAGGAGCCTGCTTCAGCCCATAGAGCGCCTTGACCAGGCGGCACAGATGATGAGGGCGAGCAGGATCAACAAATCCCGGAGGCTGACGCATGTAAACCTCCTCATCCAGAACACCATGTAGAAAAGCATTCTGAACATCCAGTTGCCGAAGAAACCAGCCTCGAGTAACAGCCAAGGACAACAGAAGACGAATAGTAGTCGGCTTGACAACCGGGCTGAAAGTATCTTCATAGTCAAGACCATACCGTTGTTTGAACCCTTTCGCCACTAACCGTACCTTATAGCGCTCAATGGAACCATCAGCATGCTTCTTAACTTTGAAGACCCACTTGGAATCAATGACATTGACACCAGAGACCGGAGGAACGAGCTGCCAAGTGATGTCTACTACGCAACCTTCTTCTTGTAGACTCGTGTTGGGCCTCCAAGCGCAGAGTTTTGTAGGACAGTAGCAAATTTCCCTCAAGTGGATGACCTAAGGTTTATCAATCCGTGAGAGGCGTAGGATGAAGATGGTCTCTCTCAAACAACCCTGCAACCAAATAACAAAGAGTCTCTTGTGTCCCCAACACACCCAATACAATGGCAAATTGTATAGGTGCACTAGTTCGGCGAAGAGATGGTGATACAAGTGTAATATGGATGGTAGATATAGGTTTTTGTAATCTGAAAATATAAAAACAGCAAGGTAACAAATGATAAAAGTGAGCACAAACGGTATTGCAATGCTTAGAAACAAGGCCCAGGGTTCATACTTTCACTAGTGCAAGTTCTCTCAACAATACTAACATAGTTGAATCATATGTAAATCCCTCACGTGCGACAAAGAGTTCACTCCAAAGTCACAAATAGCGGAGAACAAACGAAGAAATTATTGTAGGGTACGAAACCACCTCAAAGTTATCTTTTCCGATCAATCTTATGAGCTATCCCTATAAGTGTCATGAACAGCCCTAGAGTTAGTACTAAAATAAGACGTTAAGATACACATCAACCAAAACAGTAATGTCACCTAGATACTCCAATGTCACCACAAGTACCCATGGGCTTGATTATACGATATGCATCACACAATTTCAGATTCATCATCTTCAATCCAACACAAAGAACTTCAAAGAGTGCCCCAAAGTTTCTACCGGAGAGTCAAGACGAAAACGTGTGCCAACCCCTATGCATAGATTCCCAAGGTCACGGAACCCGCAAGTTGATCACCAAAACATACATCAAGTGGATCAATAGAACATTCCATTGTCACCACGGATATCCCATCGCAAGACATACATCAAGTGTTCTCAAATCCTTAAAGATTCAATCCGATAAGAAAACTTCAAAGGGAAAACTCAATTCATCACAAGAAGATAGAGAGGGGAAAACTCCATATGATTCATCTATATTAATAAAGCTCGCGGTACATCAAGATCGTGTCATCTCAAGAACACGAGAGAGAGAGAGATCAAACACATAGCTACTGGTACATACCCTCAGCCCCGAGGGTGAACTACTCCCTCCTCGTCATGGAGACCGCCGGGATGATGAAGGTGGCCTCCGGTGATGGTTTCCCCCTCCGGCAGGGTGCCGGAACGGGCTCCCGATTGCTTTTTCGTGGCTACAGAGGCTTGCAGCGGCGGAACTCCCGATCTAGGTTTCTTTTCGGAGATTTCTATATTTATAAGAGTTTTTGGCGTTGGTCCCACGTCCAGAAGGTTCCCGAGGAAGTCACAAGCCAGGGGGGCGCACCCTGGGGGGGGGGGCGCCCCCCACCCTTGTGGCTTCCTCGGCCTTCCTCTCCGGTGACTTTTCGCTCCAGTATTTTTTATATTTTCCAAAAATATTCTCCGTAAATTTTCAGCTCATTCCGAGAACTTTTATTTCTGCACAAAAACAACACCACGGTAGTTCTGCTGAAAACAGCGTCAGTCCGGGTTAGTTCTAATAAAATCATACCAAAATCATATAGAATTATTGTAAACATGGCATGAATACTTCATAAATTATAGATACGTTGGAGACGTATCAGCATCCCCAAGCTTAATTCCTGCTCGTCCTCGAGTAGGTGAATGATAAAAGAAATAATTTATGAAGTGTGAATGCTACCCAACATGTTCATCATATTCTTTTCGTCTTTGTATAGCATGGACATTTGGACTTGTAAATGATTCAAAGCAATAGTCTAGTTTTAACATGATGACTTTAATACTCAAGCATGTCAACAAGAAACCATGTCTTTCAAAATATCAACACTAAAGAAAGTTATCCCTAGCCCATCATGCTCAATCATTGATCCATTCATGAAACACACTCAAATATTAGCTATGCCCAATGCTCAAGTACGATCATAGTGCCCCCTAGTTGGTGCTTATAAGAGAAGATGGAGACTCAAAGCAAAAATAAAAATTGCATAAAGTAAATAGATAGGCCCTTCGCAAAGGGAAGTAGGGATTTGTAGAGGTGCCAGAGCTCAAGGTTTAAATTGAGAGAGAAAAATATTTTGAGTGGCATGCTTTTCCTGTCAACGAAAACGACAAAGTAGCTCACAATACTTTCCATGCTAGATACATTATAGGCGGTTCCCAAACAGAATGGTAAAGTTTTTACTCCCCCTCCACCAATCAATCACACTCCACGGCGAGCCGAATCCACGGGTACCGTCCATACAAACAACAATCCCGAGGGAGTTTTGTTTCATTATATTTTGATTTGATTTTTGAGCATGGAACTGGGCATCCCGAATACCAGTCACTTTCTCGTGAATGATAGTGAATCAACACATATCGTGAGAATAACACACCTAGCATGGAAAAATATTGGATACTCCCCACCGTTTCATGAGCGGTACGGGCACACAAAAGAGAAAATTTATTTTGAAAATTTAGAGATGGCACATACAAATTTTCTTGGAACGGCATGGAAATACCGCATATAGGTAGGTATGGTGGACTCGTAAGGCAAAACTTGGTTTAAGGATTTTGGATGCACAAGTAGTATTTCTACTTAGTACAAATGAAGGCTAGCAAATAGATTGGGAAGCAACCAAACCAAGAAACGAAAATTCACATAAGTGAGCATTGAGTCATAACTAACACCGAATAATGCACCACAAGTAAGATGTAACTTCATTGCATAACTATTGACTTTCGTACTTGCATAGGGAATCACAAACCTTAACACCAATATTCCTACTAAAGCATAATTACTCACTAACATGACTCACATATTACTATCATCATGTTTCAAAACTATTACAAAGAATCAAGTTTAATTTGTCCCATGATCTTCATGAAAGTTTTTATTATATCCTCCTTGGATATCTATCACTTTGGGACTAGTTTCATATATTGCCATTGCTTTTTGACAAGCTCAACCAAATTTATGTGAAGCACATGAGCATAAAGATTTCATCTCTCAAAAAGGTATAAGTGAAGCATGAGAGAATTTCTTCAAAATTTACTAACTCTCAAATTAATCTAAGTGAAGCACTAGAGTAAATGACAAGCTACTTTCAAAAGATGTAAGTGAAGATCAATGAGTAGTCAAACAATTAAGTAGCTATGTGAGGACTCTCTTTCTCAATAAAGATTTTCAAATATAAGTATTTTATTCAAACATCAAACTAAACAAAAATAGAACTCCAAGAATAGCACGCATCATGTGAGCGAATAAAACTTTAGGCTCAACATAGGCTAACCGATAATTGTTGATGAAGAGAGGTGGGATGCGTAGCATCCCCAAGCTTAGATGCTTGAGACTTCTTGAAATATTTACTTGGGGTGCCTTGGGTATCCCCAAGCTTGAGCTTTTGTATCTCATTCAATCATCTCATATCCCAGTTTCACCTATTCTCAAAAACTTCTTCCCCACAAAACTTGAAAAGAACTCGTGAGATAAGTTAGTACACATAATAATAAATCAACTCTTTATGTACTGACAATACAAGTTGCATAATAATTTCAAACATTAGGTACTGTATACTATCATTTCCACAATTTATATTTACCAATATAGGCTATGGAAACTATAGGATAAGTAGATAACGAAGCTATGACAGCAATCTGTCTAAACAGAACAGTATGTAGCAATTTATGAAAACAGTGTACTTCTGTAACTCAAAAAATTATGAAAATTTAGGACATGCTATAAAATTTATATGAAAATACTGTGTAAAAATTTCAGAAACTTTCCACGTTCCAGTAAAATATGAAAATTCAAACACTACAGCCAAAGTTTCTGTTTTTACACAGCACATGTCAAAACATGCAATGCAAGCATCCTAAGACAATTCTTGGAACTTTTTATTGAAGGGTACGAAACCAGCTCAAAGTTATCTTTTCCAATCAATCTTATGAGCTATCCCTATAAGTGTCACGAACAGCCCTAGAGTTTGTACTAAAATAACACCTTAAGATACACATCAACCAAAACCCTAATGTCACCTAGATACTCCAATGTCACCACAAGTACCCATGGGCTAGATTATACGATATGCATCACACAATTTCAGATTCATCATGTTCAATCCAACACAAAGAACTTCAAAGAGTGCCCCAAAGTTTCTACCGAAGAGTCAAGACGAAAACGTGTGCCAACCCCTATGCATAGATTCCCAAGGTCACGGAACCCGCAAGTTGATCACCAAAACATACATCAAGTGGATCAATAGAACATCCCATTGTCACCACGGATATCCCATCGCAAGACATACATCAAGTGTTCTCAAATCCTTCAAGATTCAATCCGATAAGAAAACTTCAATGGGAAAAATCACTTCATCACAAGAAGATAGAGAGGGGAAAACTCCATATGATTCATCTATATTAATAATGCTCGCGGTACATCAAGATCGTGTCATCTCAAGAACACGAGAGAGAGAGATCAAACACATAGCTACTGGTACATACCCTCATCCCCAAGGGTGAACTACTCCCTCCTCGTTATGGAGACCGCCGGGATGATGAAGATGGCCTCCGGTGATGGTTTCCCCCTCCAGCAGGGTGCCGGAACGGGCTCACGATTTGTTTTTCATGGCTACAGAGGCTTGCGGCGGTGGAACTCCCGATCTAGGTTTCTTTTCGGAGATTTCTATATTTATAAGAGTTTTTGGCTTTGGTCCCACGTCCAGAAGGTTCCCGAGGAAGTCACAAGCCAGGGGGGCGCGCCCTAGGGGGGGGAGCGCCCCCCACCCTTGTGGCTTCCTCGGCCTTCCACTCCGGTGACTTTTCGCTCCAGTATTTTTTATATTTTCCAAAAATATTCTCCGTAAATTTTCAGCTCATTCCGAGAACTTTTATTTCTACACAAAAACAACACCACGGTAGTTCTGCTGAAAACAGCGTCAGTCCGGGTTAGTTCTAATAAAATCATACCAAAATCATATAGAATTATTGTAAACATGGCATGAATACTTCATAAATTATAGATACGTTGGAGACGTATCACCAAGTATCATTTGTCAACAATGCCTGATACTCCTGTTCCATGGCCTGGCGCCAATGAGGAATCCCAAGAGCAGCCTGGAAGTGTCGCGGTTCAGCAGAGGAATCTTCCTTGAGCTGAGCCACACAGGCCGCAAGCCAGGCAACCGCCCCGTCGGTACGTTCCTTGGGACGAGTAATACCGGACCGGCTGCGTGTATGAGGTCGATGAGCAGCAGCAGCCGGTGGTGCAGCAGGTGGTGCAGCAGGTGGTGACGGCACCAGCGGTGAAGACTCGGTCGGTGAGGCAGCTGGTGATAGGGCGGCCGCTCCTGGCAGAGGCGAGGCGGAGCCAGGAGATGCAAGCGCATGTGTCGCAGGTGAAGACGGCTCGGGCGCGGCCAAATCTTGGGAGACCGGGCCAGGGGAGACTGGCATGGGTGAGGCTGGCACTGAGGATGCCGGTTCAGTGGCAGCCGACGTAGGCGAGGGCGGGCGAGGCGTGCATGGCACATGCACTGAAACGCTACTCACGTCAGGTGCAGCCGACGGCTCCTGTTCCTCCAGCAACTCAAGACGAGCTCCACGACCTGTTCCTGCAGCATGATTAGGCAACAATGCAGGAGAGTATGCAATATCAACAAATTGAGCAGGCAGTGGAGAGGTGGAATGCAAGGGTGAGGCCGAAGGGGTGGGAGCTAGTGGAGGAGATGAAAATGGGAATACATTCTCGTCAAACACAACATCACACGAGATGTAGACACGATTAGATGGAATATGAAGGCACTTGTACCCTTTGTGGAGAGAGCTATACCCGAGAAAGACACAAAGTTTTGAACGAAACTCAAGCTTACGCTTATTATAAGGGCGAAGATGAGGCCAGCACGCACAGCCAAAAACTTTGAGAAAGGTATAGTCTGGAGCTTCATTAAGCAATAGTTCAAGTGGTGTTTTCATCCCAAGGAGTCATGTAGGAAGCCTATTTATAAGAAAACAGGCGGTGGAAAATGCATCACTCCAAAACCGGAAAGGTACTGACGCATGGGCAAGTAAAGTGAGGCCAGTTTCAACAATATGACGATGCTTACGTTCAGCCGCGCCATTCTGCTGATGTGTATGAGGACAAGACACACGGTGCGTGTTGGAAATATGCCCTAGAGGCAATAATAAATTGGTTATTATTATATTTCCTTGTTCATGATAATCGTTTATTATCCATGCTATAATTGTATTGATTGGAAACTCAAATACATGTGTGGGTACATAGACAACACTGTGTCCCTAGTAAGCCTCTAGTTAAACTAGCTCGTTGATCAAAGATGGTTAAGGTTTCCTGGCCATGGACATGAGATGTCATTTGATAACGGGATCACATCCTTAGGAGAATGATGTGATGGACAAGACCCAAACTATAAACGTAGCATATGATCGTGTCAGTTTATTGCTATTGTTTTCTGCATGTCAAGTATCTGTTCCTATGACCATGAGATCATGCAACTCCCTGACATCGGAGGAGTACCTTGTGTGTATCAAACGTCGCAACGTAACTGGGTGACTATAAAGGTGCTCTACAGGTATCTCCGAGGATGTCTGTTGGGTTGGCATGGATCGAGACTGGGATTTGTTACTCCGTGTGACGAAGAGGTATCTCAGGGCCCACTCGGTAATACAACATCACAATGAGCCTTGCAAGCAATGTGACTAAAATGTTAGCCACGAGATCTTGTATTACGGAACGAGTAAAGAGACTTGCCGGTAACGAGATTGAACTAGGTATAGAGATACCGACGATCGAATCTCGGGCAAGTAACATACCGAAGAACAAAGGGAACAGCATACGGGATTAACTGAATCCTTGACATAGAGGTTCGACCGATAAAGTTCTTCGTAGAATATGTAGGAGCCAATATGGGCATCCAGGTCCCGCTATTCGTTATTGGCCATAGAGGTGTCTCGGTCATGTCTACATAGTTCTCGAACCCGCAGGGTCTACACACTTAACGTTTGGTGACGATTAGTATAGTTGAGTTATTTTGTTGGTGACCGAAGGTTGTTCGGAGTCCCGGATAAGATCCCGGACATGACGAGGATCTCTGAAAGAGTCCGGAGGTAAAGATTAATATATGTGATAATAGTGTTTTGATCTCCGGAAGGGTTCCGGAATTCACCGGAAGAGGTTCCGGATGTTTCCCGAAATGTTCGGATACGAGAACACTTTATTTGGGCCAAGGGGTAAAACCCACGAGGCTTAGGCAAGGTGCAAAAGGAAGTTTTGCTGGCGTCTGGGGCGGTACTACCGCTTATCGTAAGCGGTACTACCGCTTATCGTAAGCGGTACTACCGCTACAGGCGGTACTACCGCTTGTGCGCGGTACTGCAGGGATCCGAGTTGGACTCTTTCCCTGCGGGCCAAACCGACCTTGTGCGGGCAAAACCGACCTGGAGGAGGCTTTTACTCCAAGTTTAGACCCCAAGGCTCAACATATAAATAGAGGGGCAGGGCTAGCACACGGGACACATTAAGATTTCCCAAGCCGTGTGTCGGCAACCCTGACCCTCTAGTTCTCCCGTCATAATCCCCGTAGTGCTTGGCGAAGCCCTGCAGAGATTGTTCCTCACCACCATCACCACGCCGTCGTGCTGCCGGAACTCATCTACTACTTCATCATCGCTCGCTGGATCGAGGAGGTGAAGGCGTCATCAAGCCGTACGTGTGTTGAACGCGGAGGTGCCGTCCGTTCGGCACTAGTTCGTGATCGGATCGAGGGACGACTTGCGATTTGGATCGCGGAGACGTTCGACTACATCAACCGCGTTTCTTAACGCTTCCGCTTAGCGATCTACAAGGGTATGTAGATTTACTCTCCCTCTCGTAGATGCTCATCACCATGGATAGATCTTGTGTGTGTGTAGGAAAATTTTTGTTTCCCATGCAACGTTCCCCAACAGTGCGAAATCCCAAGCTTATTAAAGAACGCATTGAGGTTGTGATACTCACCCCCCCAATCGGACTGGACATGGATAATTTTATGCTTAAGAAGACGCTCAACGTGAGCTTGGAATTGTAGAAACACATCGAACACATCAGATTTGCGCTTGATAAGATAAAGCCAAGTAAACCGACTATAAGCATCAATAAAACTGACATAATAATTATTACCACTCACAAAAGTTTGTGCATGCCCCCATACATCAGAAAACAAAAGCTCAAGTGGAGTTTTAACGACACGACTCGACTCTGAAAACGAAAGCTGACGACTCTTGCCTTGCTGACAGGCATCACAGACTGTGGCAACATCTTTATTGGACACAACTGGAAGATCATGACGATAAAGAACACTACAAACTATGGGAGTGGCAGGATGACCAAGCCGTGTGTGCCAATGGGTAGGCGACACACGGACACCACTGAACGCTTGGGGAGTAGACGGCATATCAAGTGCATAGAGTCCATGGCGCAGGCGACCTCTAAGTAGAACGTCCCTCGTGTCCCGATCCTTGATAAAAAAAATAAAAAGGATGAAACTCAGTGAAGACATTATTGTCACGAGTAAGTTGAGGAACAGACAATAAGCTACGAGTAGCAGAAGGAACTATAAGAACATTGCGAAGATGGAGGGATTTCTGTTTATGAGTTAGAAGCGAGGCCTGACCAACATGTGATATGTGCATACCTGCTCCGTTGGCGGTGTGAACCTGATCATGTCCACGATATGGCTCCTGGGTGGAGAGCTTACCCATCTCGCCCGTCACGTGATGAGTAGCGCCCGTATCCATGTACCATGTTGGATCAATGCGATACGATGGAGTGTGCCCATGCTCGTGAGTGGCCAAGGCAGCCTGTTTGTCGTTGCCTTTGCCGTTGTTGCCGATGCCGAGGAAGTCCTGCTTGAAGCGGCGATGGCAGCGGGATGCTATGTGGCCGGAAAGACCACACAGCTGACAGGGGAGCTGGACGCCGCATGAGGGGCAGCAGGCACACGGGCGGCCACCCCCGGTCGTGGACATGGAGCCAGCAGCGGGCGGCCGCTGAGCCTGTGGAGTCGGCGGCACTGCCTTGCCTCCGGCGGGTGGCTTGAAGGGATTCCCTTTTCCGCGAGTGGCAGCGTTTGCAGAAGCAAAACTCGGGTTGGAACGGCGGGACTTGACACGCTGTTCCATGGCGAGAAGGCGTGAGTAGAGCTCATGAGGTTGGAGCGGAGTGTCACGACCGTTGATGTTCTCGGCAAGGTTATCATAGTCGTCGTCCAGCCCGTTCATAACAAAGGTGGTGAAGTCCTCAGGATGGAGCGGCTGGCCAATGGAGGCCAAGGTGTCTGCGAGGCGCATCATCTTGTTGAAGTAGTCGGTGATGCTTAGATCAAGAAGCTTGGTCTCCCCCAGCTCCGTGCGAAGGGCGTGAGCACGCGCCTGCTGCTGAGAAGCGAAGCTCATGTGCAGGGCAGACCACGCCTCCCGAGATGTGGCAGCGAAGAGGACCAACGAAGACACCCCCTCGGTGAGCGACGACTGGATCGCAGAGAGGATGGCCTGATCTTGAGCCAACCACCCGTGATACGCCGGGTGATGCGGCGGAGGGCACGGCAGGGTACCATCGACGGAACCTTACAGGTAGCGACTGCGAAGAAGCGGCAGCACCTGCGCACGCCACGACAGATAATTATCCGTTGTGAGTTTCACCGGGATGAGATGCACAAAGTAAAACGGCGCAGGAGCCGCAGCATGATCAGCAGCAGGAGGCGACGTGTAGTAGCCCGGGTGTGAGAAGCCATCGGGTGCGCCATGACTCAGCTCCGTGGAGGTAGCTGCAGCCGGCGCAGGAGCTCCATAGTAGGGCGCCGCCGAAGGGGGCGGGTAGTACCCGCCATAGGCCGGCGGCGCAGAAGCTCCATAGGGCACAACCGGCGCACCGTAGGGCACCGCGGGCGCAGCGCCGTAAGGAGCCGCGGTCGCAGCCGCGTAGGGCAACGGCGGCGATGGGGCGTTGTAGGCGGCCACGGGAGCAGCCGCGTAGGGCATCCCTGGCGACGGATGAACCGGTGAAGAACCCATCCAGGGGCCGGCAGGATCGGCATACGGAGGGTGGGCACCCGCCCCAGACGGGGAAGGTGCGGACGTAACCGGCGGCGGCGGCCGATCCGAAGAAGTGCCGACCATAGATGACGGGCCGGTGTAGACCGAGACCAGCGGGTGCGAGGAGAGGAACGGCGAGGCACTGGTCGTGGCAGAGACCGGCGCGGCGGCGGCGATCGGGCTAGGTGGGGCAGCGGAAGACATAGGACCGATCTGGGTTGATACCATGTTAAACTTAGGGTTTGGGAAACTGCACAACACCCATAACGGGTGTGGCTATCTCATATATATAAAGGGGTACACGGTAGTGTACAATACAATATACAAGATCTATACAGAGGCTACGTATAAATACAGTCTAACAATGACACTATCATGAAAATTTTACATGCAAAGGGTTTTGGGAAGAAATGGCTTGATTGGATTAAGATGATTTACAACTTTGATTTTTCTTCTGTGCTACTTAATGGAGTTCCAGAAAAACAATTCCAATGAAAAAGAGGGGTCAAACAAGGTGATCGTATTTCTCCCCTCATATATTTGTGCTTGCTCCTTATCTGTTACAATCCATGCTCAATAAAGCTATGCATGGGATGGTTGTAGCTCCTACACCTTCCCTGATTTCCCTATGATCCAATATGCTGATGATACAGTCCTTGTTATCCCTGCCGATGAGAGGCAACCAATCACATCAAAAACTTACCGCTCCATTATGCATAATTCACTGGTGTGAATGTAAACTACTCAATATCCACAATGATCTCCGTCAATACTCCTGAGGAAATGCAGGCTCTTTTAGAACTGCTGGGGTGTCAAATTGGCTCACTTCCCATCACACACTGACTTGCTAGAATTAGCGAAATCCCTACGCATAGGACTAGTTACTTTTTTCTTTTGTGCTCTAATCTTGACTTTTAGGTTGCTTTACAACAAGGTGAACTGGTGATGAGCACACATACATATATACAATTGGATTGTAGTACACATCTGACTAGAGGCACAATTGACATTGAAGATAGTAGGCCCAGTCTTAAGATCTTATCATTAGTTTTACATTGCTGACCAAGTAATTAAAACAGCGTTGGTACTATAAGATTGTATATATGTACACACATATACACTGCCCTATTTCTTTATATAAATGAAGAAAATGCAGCACGATTACTCCTCAATGAATCAGTACACAACACCATTAGTCCAATTTCTAAGGAGGAATATAGGCCAGACTATAGCTATAGGAGTTAGTCAGCTGATCCAGACTCTAGCTCTAGGAGCTGTTCAAATGAACCAGCCCCTAAGCAATATCCAATCTATGGAATGCTTTTCAGGAAACCTCACACGGGAGTAGGTCATACACCCAAGTTTGATATCCCAAGATTCCAGCTTTTTCTTTTTGGGAATTGTCCTGGAATTTTTTGAATTTAATATTCATTTTTTTGGGGGGGGGGGGGGCGGGGGAGGGTGGGTGGGTGGGTGTGGACCCCCAGGTGATCCTATGTATTTTCCCATAAGAAACACACTATACTAGCACAAGCTTGAGAAGAAGAGCACCACCGATTAATTTCGTCATGCAACTGGAGCCAGAATTGTGAACGGAGCGAATCGTCACTTGCGGAACCTATTTACCTAGGACTGAATTCGCTTGGCCAAGGCCATTTCTAACTGATCCCCTAAAAGATTGTGGAGTATCCTGCAGAGTTAAGTTAGTGGAGTAAATTTTTACTCCACTAACGGTGGCCACACCTAGCCGATCCCCTATAGTTAGTGAAGTAAAAACCAAACTTTGTAGATTTTTTGTCTTAGGCGCATCAACTTCAAAGAATACACAATATACATCTTAAAAACATTAAAATTAAAACATGCATAGCATAACCGCCATAAGATAAAGTTTCATCATCGCGTTTTTCACATTGAAACATGTGAAGTTCATCCAAAAGACATCACTTCAAACACAATGTTTGATTCAAAATGACCAGAAACATAGAATGTATATGTTCCGGATCGAGCCAACCAATGGCATGCACCACCAGCCCCTCGCCCACCACCACTCAAACGAGATTGTTGGTGAAGAAATCGACCTGACCATCCTCTCGAACACCATTAACACCGCCATCCTCTCGGCCACCACCCTCAACACAGCCATCCTCTCGGCCACCACCATCACCACCATCACCCCCTCGGCCACCACCGTCACCACCATCACCACCATCACCCCCTCGCCCACCACCATCACCACCACCCCCCCCCCCCCTCGGCCACCACCATCACTGCCACCACCCCCCTCGGCCACCAACAACATTTCAAAGAGATGCTTCCAAGATCTCTCCAATTTTGCTCCTACGATGCCCAAGAGAACCATGCTTACGGCTTGATCGCACGTCGAAGGAACTGTTGTAGTGCTTGGTAATTCTCTCCTAAAACATGGTTTTAGTGTGATCCGTTCCAATCATTGCATCCATGGAGATCGCACACCAAACATCGTAAAGAGCAATATCCTCCTTTTGGTTGTAGTTTTGGGTGTGGCACCTTGGCACCTTCGTGCTTGCTTTGGTAACCTCCACAACCTCCTCTTCGGCCACCTCCTCCTCGGAATTGTCATCCTCTGCCACCTCTTCTTCCCCGGTCACTTCTTTCTCCGTGTATTTGGTGGCCGTCTACTGAGCCCAAAATGAGTCGTAGTTGAGCTCATCAAGTCCAACGGTGGCCGAGGACTCCAAGGAGGCGATGAATTCGACCGTGTTCATCTCTGCACTACAAAGAAAACAGTACAAACAATCACTACCAGCCACCAACAATCACTATTGAATACCAACAAGATGCGAGGTTCTCGTTTTACCATGTAAGCATTTCATCGAGCGCTTTGCTGCCGCGATGCTTCTTGCTGACTGCGGCCGCCGCCCGCGTCGGAGGAGTGGCCATAGGGGCAGCACGAGGCGCCGGCCTAGGACGAGGCGCCCCTTTCGCCTTCTTCATCTTCTTCTTCGCGGCCTTCCCGGTCAGCGCTGACGCAGCCTCCGTCAGCTTTGGAGCTCGTTTGACTCTGGCCGGTGTGGCGGGAGGGCGGTGGGCCGTTACCGGAGTGGCGGTGGCCACCTTGGAGGCCATTGGACGGGTTGGAGGATGAGCTAGGTTCCGGTGGGTTTTTTCACCCCCAAACTCTTCTTCGGCGCGGGCGGCGGCGCGTGGGTGATTTTCGGCAGCGAAAATCCGGTGACGGTGGACTGCGGGATGAGGGAAGGGGCCGGGCTATCCATATTGGCCGGCCGAACGGTCGTCGGTGGAGGTTGCGGGGCGTGGTGGCTGCGGCGGCGGGAGACAATGGTGTGGGAGGTGCGAGAGGGAGAGGCTCTAGATTTACTCGACCGCGCCGAGAGTGAGTAAATTTAGCGATATTTGAGGGGATATTGGGAGGTGGAGTAAATATTTTTACTCCACTATGACTTTTAAGGGATCGGCTAGGTGCGCCGTAAGGGAGTAAAATCAATTTTTTACTCCCTTATGGACTTTTAGGGGATCGGTTAGAAATGACCTAAAAGAGTAATAACCATACTAAAATCTCAATCAGAACATGCCAAAGGTAAACAAAAACACAGCCTTACATTATACTACCGAGCATCCATTGCTTATGATCGGTGTACATATAGTTATATACCACTACTTGGGTGTAAGAATTTACCAAAGTTTATGTGCACAAAGCAGACTAGTTACCCCGATAGAGAGCTCTTGGAATGTAAAACTAGATTTCTGCATAACAATGTCAAGATCTCAACCAAAAGAAAACATGAAACAATGCCAGTTGTACCTCACCGAAACAACAACATTCCATGCATTGACAAAAACAGCCCAGCAAAAGAGATCCCCATTACAATATATAATACTGAAGTGAAACACTCCACATAGCTTCTTCCTTCACCTCACAGACAAAATGATTTCATTTATATATGATGTCCACAGGACCGGCAACACTACCAAAAAGTGATATTACTCTAGTCTGGTCATGGTTGTGCAACAAACAACATCAGCATAATCATGCTGTAATATAGGCATAGACATGGTCTACTGTTGACTTTTGGGTCGATTTACAACAAGATGAACTGGTGATGAGCATGCATATATATACAACTGGATTGTAGTACACACCTGACCAGAGGCACAATTGATATTGAAGATAATATGCCCAGTCTTATGATCTTATCATTGGTTTTCGATTGCTGCCCAATTACTTAAAAGAGCTTTGGGAGTATACATGTACCCCACATATACGACACTAGCCTATTGCTATACACAAATGAAGAAAATGCAGCAGAATTTAGATGAACCAGCCCCAAAACCAAGGCTAATCCACGGAGGCAGAGAAGAAATAAGAAGAATCTATCATGCATGGATTTGTGGTAACTACTAATGCTTCAAGGTGGTACAAGGTCTTCATTATTGATATGCTACTTAAGATGTTAACTTTGATCGACGCAATTCCACAGTAACTAGCATTGATAAACTTTTTCAAAGTAATGATTCCTCGGCACTAGAAAACTAGCTACCAATATTTCAGTGGCTGTCACGGAGTTTCCCCTGCCTCTAAGCATTCCTAAATTTCATGCTTAATTCCATATATTGGTTTAGTTTGCAGGCCTATGCTATTTTTATTATTATTCTGAGCGAGAGGGTGTGAAACCTTCTACATATAATTGCGCTGAGAGAAAGGTGAAACCCTACCATGAAGGAAACTGAACTACGTACTTTGTAACTGCGTATTTCAGATAAGAGTATTTATCTCTGTTGGTAAGTATGACCACGTTACACTCATGATACAAAGAAGCACAAGGCATACACAACGCGGTCTGCTCCTCGGTAGGGAGGGAGCGTTCCATGTTATTATTGATTGTGATAACACTGCTGGGTCCTGGCATTTTGAGCTTGAGGTAAGCATAGTACGGGACCGCGTTGAAGCGAGGGAACGCTGTGCGCCCTAGGAGCGCATGGTATCCACTTCGAAAGGGGACAATGTCGAAGATTAACTCCTCGCTTATGAAGTTCTCGGGTTATCCGAAGACAACCTCCAATGACACGGTTCCGGTGCAACGAGCCTCAACACCTGGTGTGACGCCTTTAAAGGTAGTGCTGCTCGGCTTGATCCGAGATGAGTCGATGCCCATCTTCCTAACCGTGTCCCATAGATTAAGTTGAGGCTGCTTCCTCCGTCCATAAGGACACGCGTCAGATGGAAACCATCGACAATTGGGTCCAGGACAAGTGCAGCTGATCCGCCATGCCTGATGCTGGTCGAATGGTCATGCATGTCGAATGTGATCGGGTAGGCCGACCATGGGTTGAACTTCGGGGCGACTGGCTCTAACGCATAGATGTCCCAAAGTATGCGCTTCCTCTCCCTCTTGGGGATATGGGTAACATAGATCATGTTCACCGTTGTTAGCTCATTAGGAAACTTCTTTTGGCCTCCGTTATTACCGAGGTTCATCCTCGTCTTCACTGCGATTTTGGGTTTTACTTTCAGCTTCCGTCGCTACCTTGCCAGCTTGTCTGAAGACCCAGCAATTCCTGTTAGTGTGGGTTGCTGGTTTGTCCTGAGTGCCATGGATTTGGCACGGTCGATCTAGGATCTTGTCTAGCTGGCTAGGTCCATCCTTATTCCCTTTAAAGGGTTTCCTTTTCTTCCCGGATCTGGGTCCGGTGAACTCTGCATTGACTGCGGCATCCTCTGTGTCGCTCCCGCCATTTTTATGCATGCGCTTGTTTTTATTGCGTCGAGGCTGTCCATTGGTGTCGCGTGTCTTTGAAGTGCCTGCCTCACCATTGTGTGTGCTTCGTGCGAGCCAGCTGCCTTCTCCCGCACAAAAGCGGGTCATCAACAAAGTGAGGGCTGCCATGGTCCTCGGCTTGTCTTGGCCGAGCTGGCGGGCAAGCCATTCGTCTCAGATGTTATTTTTAAATGCAACGATGGCTTCGGCGTCGGAGCAGTCTATGATGTGGTTCTTTTTAGTAAGGAACTTGTTCTAGAACTTCCGAGCAGATTCACCTGGCTGCTGGGTGACGCGACTGAGGCCGTCAGCGTTCGGAGGTCAGATGTAAGTGCCTTGGAAATTTTCCCTAAAGGTATCTGCAAGGTCTTCCCAGCTACCAATAGAATCAGGAGCCAAGCTGTTAAGCCAATGCCTAGCCGCCCCCACTTAGCTTGAGAAGCAAATATTTGATGGCGTGGAGGTCATCTCCGTTAGCCATGTGTATGTGGAGAAGGAAATCTTCGATCCACACTGCTGGCTCTGTGGTGCCATCGTATGATTCTAGGTTGATGGGCTTAAACCCTTCTGGAAATTGATGTTCCATTACCCCGTCTGTAAAGCAGATCGGGTGGTCTGTACCTCGGAACCGGGTAGTATCCCGTCGGAGGTCGGGGGAGAGTCATGCGTAGGGTTGATCTCGGGCACGGCCATTCCTGTCTAACCAGGTGTCATAGCTGTCGGGCTCGGCTGGCGCGCGTCCTCTTGAGCCATAGGTGGACCGAGGAGACGCTCGGTTTGCCTCAATGTGACGTCGAACGTCATGAGGGTCCAGGTAATCCATGTGGTCTTTGCCATAACGGCATGGAGCTAGTCGGGTATCAAAGTTTTCCCGCACTGGCCAGTCCCAACCTCTAGGAGTCGGCCAGGCGCGTCGGCGGCTAGTTCTTCATCGAACTCCGGCAGCAGACCCTTATGTGGGTATGATTTTGGAGCACTACGGCGTCGGTCTTTGAGATCATGTTCGGCCGAGAGTACTTCGACCCACTTTTCTTCAGCGCATCCGTGTTCGCTTGCAGCAGCTGCTGCTTGCGTTTCATGCCTCGAGCGGTGGCGACGAGGCTCCGCCGGAAGTGCTCTTGTTCGAGGGGGTCTTCAGGGACGATATAGTCCTCGGTACCGAGGCTCTCGTCTTCCTCGGACTCCGGCATGTAATAGTCGTCGGCCCCTTCAAAGGGGTCGTCGGGATCCAAGTCCTCGGGATTTTCTTCGGAATTGTCGTCCTGTACTAGCGAGGCTTGAGGGTCCTCTCCAATGTTATCGTCGTCGCCAGCCATTGCCTCGTCATCATCGGCGGTGGTGTTATTGCCCTTGGGTTCCTCATTGTTGCCCCTTCTGCGTCTGCGCCGACGTCTTGGAGGGGATTTGGGGGGTATCCACCATATAAACATCATAGGCGGATGTTGCAGTCCACTCGCCAATGTTTACCAGGGGCGAAGTGTGTTCTGTGGGGCATCGGCATCTTCATCCATGTCTGTGGCCTGGTCGTAGTCTATCACGTCGGTTAAGTCGTTGACCGTGGCAACTAGGTGGGTGGTGGGTCGGACGTAAATTTACCGTTCGTCCGCTTTAAGTCCAATCTTGTCATAAACCGAAGTCGAGATAGACATCCTCTGGATATGATCGAGCATCTCGTTCAAGTAGGATAGTTCTTTGGAGTTCATTGCCTCGCTATAAGCAGGGCTGACTCGAAGCATGCCTATTGTATAGCTTGGCGTGTTTCCGACATGGAGGGGATCCAAGGGTGATTCAAGATCTTGTGTCGGGGTTGGCTTGAGATCCAATGTAGCTTCGGAGATAGGGGTCGGGCCTGGGTCCGAGGGGAGATCGTCCGGAGTCGCTACATCGGGGTTCTTCGGTGACACCAAGTTTTTTGGCCCGACGTCCTCGAAAGAGATTGGTTCCGGAGTCGATCCTCCGTTGCCGGGTAGCCCCTCCACCCGGCCGGGCGTCCAGCCTGATGGATGAGTTCTCCGCGGGAATCCGCGGTGTATTCCAGGCCTCCAAAGGTCACGATCTGATCTGGGGCGTAGTTCTCGACGGAGGCCAGATGGCCGGTCAAATCGGCATAGAAAATCATGCTGCCAAACACAAAAAGTTGGCCGGGGATGTAAACGTTCCCGTTGCCGTTGTCGCAGTTGATCTGCAGATGATCCATCGATCCTTCTGTCGATCTCACAGCGGAACTCTCAATGAAAGCACCAGTGTCGGTGTGAAAACCGACAGACCTTGGGGTAGGGGGTCCCGAGCTGTGGATCTCGGACGGATGGTAACATGAGCAAGGGGATGATGTTTACACATGTTCGGGTCCTCTTGATGGAGGTAATACCCTACGTCCTGCTCTTGTTTATATCAATGGATAAGTATCAAGTACAGAGTTGATCTACCTCGAGATCGTCAGATGTGTTCTAACTCTAGGCCTAGGTGAATGATGTTGTGTTGATGTCCCCTGCATGGGCTAAACCATATGGCTTATATACACTCCAGGTAGGGTATCTTGGGTTAAAAGGTCGGTATTTTGGCGTAGAGGCAGTAGGAGAAGTCTTGGAGTATACGACAAGCCTTCAACATGCGCAGTCCCGATCACGCCCCATCGTGCAGCTTATGGAGTCCATCTTGAGAAGAAAAAGGACCCATCGGCCCAATCTGAGGAGTCTGGGCCGACTAGGTTAGGGCCCCCTATTCAAGTACACCGTGACTAATCCTCAACATGGCTGCATCCTTTTCTGATGATGAAAACTCTGGTTCATGTGGAGTTGTGGTACGTGACCACTTGGGAGATTTTGTTGCTGCAGCAACTGCTCGTCTAGAGCGTGTAACCGACGTGGTCTCGACCGAATAAGAAGCATTGCGTCAAGGTCTAATGATCATTCAGAGCCTTGGGTGTGCCAACATAATTGTCCAAACTGATAATGTGACCATGGTAGACGCGTTGAATTTGGACGAGGGTTACTCAATGATTGCAACACCAATATTCAATGAATGTCGAAGTCTACTTTCGAATTTCTGGAAGGTACTTGTTGAACATTGTAATAGGGAATCGAACATGGTCGCTCATGAGCTAGCTAGGTTTGGGAGGAGTAATCCACCGACTTTGCGGTTGGATACACCTCCTAGCTTTATTATTCCTTTGTTAGCAGACGATGTAAGTTTTATCTGAGTTAATAAAGCTAGCCATGAAGGCCTTTCCATAAACAAATTGAATTTTTGCTTCAACCATTGTAAGTATGTGCTACTTTTATTGTACAAATTACATTTCACTGAAATTTAGGTAGTAGCGGTGGTGGTGGCGGTGGTAGATATTGAATGATCCATTTCACTGAAATTTAGGTAGTGGTGGTGGTGGTGGTAATGGCAGTGCTAGTAGTAAGTGGCAGCATTTGTAGTAGTGGTGCTACTCGTAAGTGGCAGCGCTGGCAGTAGTGGCAGTGTGGTAGCAGCAGCACCACTATGTTCATGTCTTTAACCTAATATATATATCCTATGGAACGGAAACTAAATATGGTAAAATATGCAAATATCACATGACAGGCGTGTTGTAAATCCAAATGAAATTACCGTCAAGTAATACTTTGTGAAGTATTTTATGAGCAGGAGTAAAGGAAAGGTACAACATTTTTATTTGACGGCAAGAAAAGGCAGTACACCATTATGCCAATTACAACATCCATACCATAGGTAGATGGTATGGATGCATATTGCATACCAAAGAGGGCCTATTTGCCTTCCTTGATGTTGTTCGTACAGGTGGTGGCGCACTTGCTGTTGCAGTCACTAGTGCACTGCTCACCGGTTAGCCTCATGCAGTCCGCGCATGAAGAACTGCCGGAGCAAGAGCCGTAGCACGAGCGGGTCGCCTCGCCGTCGCAGTTGCAGCTGCCAGTGGTGCAGCCGGCCCTGCACTTGCCGATCGCGGCGGACCGGCAGTCCTCGCAGCTGGGGACGTTGCAGTACTTGCGGCACTTCGGGGGAACCAAGACTCTGCACATCTCTGTGCAGTGCGGGCCACACTCGCTGCACCGCATCGCCCGCGCCGGCCCCGATGCTGGTGTCACGGTTGTTGCTAGTTCTTCTTGGCCCAGCGATGCCGAGCGCCCCACGGACGGAAGGACCATCACGGCGAGCATGGCGGCCATGGTCACCGCTTTGAGAGCGAGGGATAGAGTGGGTGAGCCTGCAAGAGCCATATTGGAGAAGAATGTGTGGAGATGGACACTATTCTTAGATGGGGTACCTATAAAAGAGCATAGCGATGTTGTTTATAAGCACCCAGAGACCCTAGCTGGTTGTGCTAAACATACTATATGGATTCATTCATGTTACCAAGTTGATTACAGGTTGAGATCTACGCCATGCACGTTGCTCCATGTGTACATATCTTGTGCTTATATATTATTTTTTCCATTTGAGATCCGTACTAGTGGTTGTGGCGGCGGTGGTGGTGTTTCACGAGGGCTAGGAGCTTGATTCTCTTCTCACGAGGGCACCGACGCAACACAAACAAGCACATGTCACCATACTACACAAAAGAAAGATGGCTAGATATGCACAATCTCATGCACTTGTGTCACCACAACCACTGGCACGCAGACAACACATGTGCCACCAGCAGACTCAATAGTTACGGCAATTACTACTCAGATCTTGATTTAAACCACCTTTTCCATATCCGGTAGAAGGATAATGGTTTACAAGGGGACGTTCGAGCCACGAGGACAAAAAAATTTGACACATTCCCCACCTCTTTGAGGGCACATAAGCACTCAAACAACAACGCCAACAATGGCGACTATATCCATTTGCTACGGGAGAAACCAAACTTTCTCCCGCGCGCACTCATCCATGCCATAACGGTGGCATTCCAAGATCCCTTCAACGGGGCTGGTGGTCAAACTAAAGATCAAACATGACTAAAGCATGCTCTCACTTGATTATATAACTTTAAGTATGTGTTATTTCGAATCATATTTTATAATACATCAAACAAAAGTGATTGTAGTACTAAAGTAATAAAAGGGGTCTCATGTTCTACCGAAAACTATCATGTATCTACTATCAATTTTGGTATTGTATAGTGCACATTGCCGACAATTGCTAGATAAGTAACAAAGGCGACTACACAGACAATTTCAGGAACATTCGTTACAACCTGCAGGACAAATCTAGTCACCTATGGATAAAAAAAAATCAAGTCACCCAATTGATTGGCTCAAAGACTTACGATTAATGGAACTGAGATAATGACGAATGAAGTAGGTTGTGGCGAGTACATGAACATGGGATTGCCTGCGTAGAGGATATGTACCTAGACCGGTGATCACCTGATCAGCCGCAAGTTAGTGAGAGGTCGTCCGTACACTTGTAAAGGTCAAGCAATCGGGCCATGAGTGTGCGATCGGTGAAGTAGTCTTTGGGGGGTTAAATTGGAAGGGATGTAGATGGCTTTTAGATCCAAGTCAAATTAAAATAAAGGTTTTATGTAAATACAAAAGTACACAAATTAATCAAAAGTAATGTGCTTAAGTAGACCGACCACAAATATTCCTACCAAAAAAGATAGATACAAATACATATTACATCAATATATGTTACGGTTAAGTGCAGTTTATACAAACTAAGTAATGAGATATACAAATCAAGTATGACATCGTTTCACAATCCTCGTTGCGATAGGTTGGGGCTTAGGCATCATAGTTCTGGCCGTCCTGGTGGTGTTTTCTTCTTCGTTGAGACTCCCATTCCGACGATGCTCCTTTTGCCTCTCCCGACAACATCAAAAGTGTTTGCCGCTTCTTCATCTGTTTCACCTTTGATATTGGAAAAAACATCCTCCTCGTCCTCACTATGCTTTGTCCACCGTGTATAAGCAGGCATGAAATTATGTTCCAGCAAGTAGATCTTCACACGACTAGTAAAGGGGTGGATCAAAACTACGTTTTTGCAATTATTACACTGAGATAATATCTCTGTTTTACCATTTCGGTTCATATCTTCTACACTGTCTTGAAGAATCCATTTATAGTTTGAACCATGAAATCGTTGGATAGATGGAGCTACTAACAAGGGGTATATGCAAAAAAATGAGGTCAAAGAATTCGGCTTGACCTTTGCTAAAAACGGAACATATTGAGTGCGCATGCCAGAAATATGTCAAAACGGAAATTTGATGAAACAAGCTAGGATTGCAGTTAGGATTAGATATATGTTAGTAACTTGTAAGAAATGACCATCCTTTACATGTAAAGGGAATTCTATGAGTCATGTCTTGATCTATAGGTGTTAGTTCATCCTATCATCTTAGAGAACAATAAAAAGTTACTTTTATAAAAATCAGTCGAGTGTAGAAGAACACTCCACATGTAAGTCTTGAATAATCAAGCATATCTTAAGAAACCATAAATGATTGCAACTTAATCCTACACAAGATTTTCCTTTCTTGTTTAAGGCTAACAACCTATACAAGGTTCCAAACTCGGTTAGAAAAGTGATACTATCTTGATAAGTGTGTGACATGTAAAGTCAATAAGGTGAGTCATACATACAAACATCAGGATTTCTATACTTTGTGTATGATCATATGCACAACTAAAACGAAACTTTGATAATCAATCCAAAAGTACGCTTGTAGCTAGTGCAACCTAACACAATGTACCAAAAATCTATTTTAGAAACATCCAAACACAATTGTTAAAGCTGATGCAAAGAAAGGATAGAGATGGTATCATGGCTACTATAAATAGGCATGCAGTAGAGAGATCATCACAAGCACAAGTATCAAAACCAAGCAACACTAGTTCACACCAATCCAACATGAAGACCTTCCTCATATTTGCACTCCTCGCCATCGCGGCAACAAATACCATTGCGCAGCAACAACCATTTCCACAACAACCACAACCATATCCACAACAACCACAACCATATCCACAACAACCCTTCCCACCACAACAACCACCATTTTGGTGGCAACAACCAGTTCAATCACAGCAACAGCCATGTCAACAACAACAAACACCACTCCCACAAGGACAACAATACCAACCACTTCTGCAACAACAAATACCATTTGTCCACCCATCAGTTTTGCAGCAGCTAAACCCATGCAAGGTATTCCTCCAGCAGCAGTGCAGCCCCGTGCCAATGCCACAACGTATTGCTAGGTCGCAAATGTTGCAGCAGAGCAGTTGCCATGTGTTGCAGCAACAGTGTTGCCAACAACTACCCCAAATCCCCGAACAATTCCGGCATGAGGCAATCCGTGCCATCATCTACTCCATCATCCTGCAAGAACAACAACAGGTTCAGGATTTCGTCCAACCTCAGCAGCAACAACCCCAACAGTCGGTCCAAGGTGTCTCCCAAACCCAACAGCAGTCACAGCAGCAGCAACTCGGACAATGTTCTTTCCAACAACCTCAACTACAACAATTGGGTCAACAACAGCAGGTACCACAGGGTGCTTTCTTGCAGCCACACCAGATGGCTCAGCTTGAGGTGATGACTTCTGTTGCGCTGCGTACCCTACCAACGATGTGCAATGTCAATGTGCCGTTGTACGGTATCACCACTAGTGTGCCATTCAGCGTTGGCACCGGAGTTGGCCCCTACTGATAAGAAAAGGTCTCTGGTAATATGTAGTTGGATCACCGTCTTTTAGTTGATGTATAAGTCGATGTAGCGGTGACAAATAAATTGTCACACAACTTTGTGTGGCCCGCTCAAACTAGTCGTTAAAATAATGGAATAAAATACAAATAAAGTTTTATCTAGACAATGTTCATATCGGCTTTGTGTGGACATCGATCTGAATGACATGCTTGCAAGTTCATAAGTTCGTCTTGCCTGGTCACAACCACAACCTGGTGCATTAATTAATTATTCATGTGTTGCAACAATCAAGGTTTAACTATAATAGCGTTGTTATAAAATTTGGGTTGAACTGAAGAAAGGACAAACATAGAACTCTTCAATGGTTGGAGATTTGGGGTCTTGTTTTGTAAGAGTGTCCGTATCTGGTTCCAAGAGTACATGACATTGTCTACAGAGACAACCATTCTTATTTGTCGAGAAAAATGCCAGCTTTTTCCTGAACTTGAGATCTGTTTTTTAACAAGCTGGCATTAATTATAATCAAATCTGTTCAGGGTTATGCAGTAGTGTTAATCAAGCCTGGTCACTGTTATGGTAACATCTTCAGTAAACAGCATGTGTCCAGCGAAACCAGGAAATGCACAAGCAAATAAGCATGCTGAAATAGTATTAGTACCAGGCATATACATGGCACAACATGCAACAAAATCTAAAACTAATTCTAAGGGTGAAAGAAAACAAATAAAACTAACTGTAATTTTTTTACGTATGATCCAATTAAGCGATATTAATTCCACCCAGGTGAGAATGAATGTGCATAAAAAAGTCATAGCTTACACATGCGTGTACATACGCAAGTGGATGCTAATTAAGCTAGGTACCAACAGAGTAGCATGAGGTCCTTGTTTGGGGTTACTAATAACATGGCTGAAGACTGAAACTGATGTTGGCCTGTTGTACACACCCCGCCCAAATGACCAGCAGCAAACAAAACCCAGATCATAATGTCTCGGCCTGGGATGTGACTCGGCGATGCAGCTCGACTCGATGGCAAGAAGTTACCCTTCATCGCAGGCCCCAACAATTCTCGATCGAGAGCAACCGCGGTATGAGACAGTTTAGTTCAGTTGCAGAAGCAATCACAAGCCCTTCCACAAGCTAGCATAGCAGAGCGGCCATCAGGAATGAGGCCTATTGTTATCCAAGGAATTAAAAGCCATTTCAGTAGCTAGGTCTTCATTTCATACAAGAACTAAAGCACAAACACAGATAAAAACTGAGCATTTTTTCCAAGTTGCACTTTATCTGTGCGAGTATGCAAGCTGGTAAAACTAAAATCACGGCCTAAAAAGCAACAGAGAAGTTATTATAGCTCATTGCCGCTTGCTTCAGTTCTTGGTAAAACAAACAACCATCCTATGTCGCTCTTTGTTTAAAGTCCGTGGATTCATGCAACATGGCCACTTCCTCTATAATGTTTCAACTAAACATAAAAGCCGGCTGAGTAGGTTACATCATGAGCAATCTCCATTATGCCATTATTGTGAACCTCAGTAAAGAACTTGAAACGGACATTCATCAGACATATTGGATGCTATTGTTGAATCTTTGTTCCTAGAGCATATCCATACATATGGGTGACCAACCTAGATAGAGCCCCATAGAGTAGTGCACAAAGCTTCCTACAAGCACAAACATGATACCCGCGGGTCGGTAACTGGGCATTTGTTCGCTTCACGAATGCACCCATTGGCTTTGCATGCTGTTACATAAAAACTAACTCCTTGGCTATAGTGACCGCTTTCTCCTGACCAAATAACTTCTCGACAATGGACAAGGCAAACTCTGTGGCGGTCCCTGGTGCTCTACTCGTGATGAGGTTACCGTCGACAACAACCCTGTATTCGCACGCGCTCTGGTCTGTAAGCAGGTGTGCCATGGGTGGAAACGATGTCGCCTTCTTACCCTACAACGACAACAAGAATCAATCATCACAGGGTTAGTTCATCAATACTGCACAATCTGTTTTTTTTTTCAAGAAGAAATGATTACCTTGAGTAAACCATGGGGCTCGAGGACGTAAGCAGGCGACGCGCATATTGCACCGTAGAGTTTACCATATTCAGCCTACTTCTTCAGAAAACTCACAAGCTTCTCACTGCTGGTGAACTTGAGTGCACCAGGAAGACCACCCTGCATAATGCAAATATATACAACAAGCATCAGTGTCAATGAAGAGCACCAATTAGAGTTTGCTGAAGAAACAGGCTGAATCTTCAGCAAAACGCACGTATATATAACTCAAACTTGAGTGCATCAGTGTCAATGAAGAGCACCAATTAACAGAGAAGCAATCAGCTCAAACTGTCATGCACGTAATATTCGAACTCCATCTGAACGGCCTGCTCCAACATCACATCGGCGATCAGATCGAGCTTGTAATGGCGGGTGACGATGCGCAACGTGTCCTCGACCGACGCCACAGTGACGCGTGCGCCTGCTCTGCGTAGGACGTCGATCAGGTTCAGAGCTTCCATCTCCTCCGAGCCATTGGCAACGGGCACAAGAACCTAATTAAGGGAAGGAACCTTGGATGAATGGTTTGATTTACTTCTGTTAAGTGCAATGGATCCAATTCAATTTCATTTCATACAAGAGAGATAGGAGTATATATTTTACCTGAGGTGTGCCGGCGCATTTCCACTGCATGTGATTGTACTCTTGGATGGCATATTTAACCCCTTGCTGGGGGCGCACATACTAGTAATTGAATATGTAAGAAAATAGCACAAATAAATAATAACTTTATGTAAGAAGAAAGATTGAACCCAAGAAGTAGCAGGTCGTACCAAAGGTCCGGCAACCTCCTGCATCTTGGGTTTGCCGTAGAGCTGCTCCACCAAGGCGAGCGCGAACTCGATGGCCGTCCCGGCGCCCTGGCTGGTCACCACGTTCCTGTCCGTCACCACCCTGTCATCCACGGCGATCACCCCGTCGTCGTCGCCCAGCCGCTCCAGCAGGGCCGGATGGCACGTCGCCCTGAAGCCTTCGAGCACGCCCCAGCGGGCCAGCGCCACCGCCGGCGACACGCCGATGGCGCCGCACAGGCGGCCCGATTCGGCGTGCTTCCTCACCATCTTCTCCAGCTGCTTGCAGTCCCTCAGGTTTGCCGATCCTACCATTCCTCCCTACGACCAGCAACACGATTGCACGAAGGTGGCGGTGAACTGATGATGATGATGATGACACGGACGCTCTGGTTTGACTGGGGCACTGGGCATGGAGAAGGCGCACGTACCGGTAGGACGATGAGGTCGAATTCCTGTGTTCCCAGGTCAGCGACTCTGGCGTCTGCGGTGAACCTGACCCCATGGGCGGCGTCCACGACGAGGCCCTCGGATGCGGTGGCGACGGTGACCCTATGTCGGCCGCGACGGCCGCCTCGAGTGGCTCCATGCCGGCGGCCACCGCCACGAGCACCCGCTTGGGCTTGGCTGGCACGAGCCTCCGGCGACACCACGACGTCCCTAGTCCCTGCCCTGCCACATCTGCCACTGCTACGACACAATGACCAACCCGCGCAACGGCAAGCTCAAGTGCCCCTAGTCCCTCCCTAGACACCACATCGTCTTCATCTTCTTCAGATACGTGGTATCATGCCATGTTCTACTAGCTTCAAGTATATGTGTATGTGATCTTTAGACACCACTCTGCAGTGTTCCCACCCTCAGGGGATATTGGGCGTAATAATAATATCAATAAAAGAGTTCATGCTGGTTCCCTGCCTTGTTGGTCACCACATCTATTCTACTCTCTCCGTTCCTAAATACAAGTCTTTTTAGAGATTCCACTATGGACTAAATACTGTGGTTTGCCAGAGTCTCTCCATGGCCAAAGACGATCGCGCAAAGATTCCCGTCAAGTATGTGGTGGGCGCCGTCATCGGCTCCGTGTTCTTCCTCCTGCTGTCCGTCTACTTGATTCGAGTCGGCGTCAGCGTCCGCCAGCGCCGCGCCGCGCGCAGGGCGCTAGCTGAAGCTGAGCTCAACCTTGATCTCGAGTCCGTCGTGGCGTCGGAGGCGCTAGCGAAGGAGGAGGAGGAGGGAGACGGGATGGCGGCAGAGGTGGAGGTGAAGGAGGAGGAGGATGAGGAGGAGGAGGGGGAGATCCGCCGCGTGGTGCAGGCCCCGGCGCAGGCGGAGGAGCAGCCTACCGGAGCCTCCTCGCCGGTGCAGGCCCCGGCCCTCCCAACCCTCCAACGGCGGAGCTATGTACAACTCTAGGGCGGGGGCACATGCCCCCCCCCCCCCCAACATTCACGTTTTAGCCTTAGCCCCCCCAGTAGTTTGTACTTAGCTCCGCCACTACAACCCTCCTCGATCTTGCTGAAAGTCTGCCACCACTGAATGTTCATCAACGACTGCGCAACACTCTTATGTGCTGCCGCTGAAGGAGAAGGTAGAGAAGAATGCAGGAGGATAGTGTTGCCTTCTCCTTGTTAATGATGGGAGGTTTGAGGCGCATCTTTGCTACTTCAACCCGTTTGCAAGGGCACGACCCACTGATACCTATTTCCTATGCAATATTGCTAATTCTGTTTTACAAAAAAAAACAATCATAATTCCCTTACCCTAAAAAATTGTTAACTACTTTTGTTTCGGTAGAAAAAAGAACAAAATTCAATACAAGTGAAGTGTGGTGGCTAAGCACTTGGCAACGGAGTCGGTGACTGAACGGTACCATCTCGACGGGTGATTCTGATAAACATTTGCTTAAACCCTCTTAAGTTTGGTGGCTGGCTACCACGTGGCTATGGGGTCGGCGGATCAACTATCAACCCTCTTGGTAGAAAAGGAAAATAAACATTTCACTCCTATGGTGACTAGTCTATTTAACATGTAGCACTTGCACCTTGTTATGGTTATCGATGTTGGAGTAAAGAACTGAGAGATGGAATCGGTTCTTCGAATTTTTGTTGCATGTATGTGTTTGGAATTGAGATACAAAATAGTGGAATCTAAACACAACTAAACCCCAAAATCCAGTTACTTCTTGCTATCGGGTGTTCACTCTTCACTCTTCACTCACAGTGTGATTAAGTTCTTATGGGAGGTTTGTTGCAATTGGAGGCCCATCGCTGACCACCGCCACCTCTACTCACAACCTCCATTTGCCTCCCAACCATCCTTGATCTTGCCTAAGGTATGCCATCATTGAATGTTCACCAATGACTGCGCAACCTTCAGCATTGCTGCTGAAGGAGAAGGTAGAGAAGAAGGCATGAGGAGAGTGTTGCCTTCTCCTTCACCTCCTCTTGCATATTTATATGTATTTTCCTGCCATTTCCTTCACCCCCTCCTGCATATTTATACGTATTTGTCTTGCCTTCTCCTTCACCTCCTCCTGGATATTTATACGTTTGTGTCATGTCTTCTCCTTCACCTCCATCAGAACACTCCGACAAATTCTGCTACACAGGGGTTTAAATACAAACGAGGTAGTAATATCCAGGAGGAAAAAGGCTTGGGGTAATACGACCACCGAAGGATTGTTTATATGGGGGTTTGAGTAGAGAAAGTTCTATTGTAGGTGGTAATTTTAAACAAGTACAAACCACGGCTGTCTAAAGCACCCTAAAACATGCAACTGTAAGAATAGTAATTACGAAAACAAAAGTTGCATCAACTAAAGGAGGATGACGGAGGGACTTCAAACAAAAGTGTGTATCTTTTGCATCATGCACACTCGGTATACAAACTCAAAGGATGTATCTCAAGGTTCGGATTTTTATCGCAATCATACATCCTTGTTGGTAGATGTCCAGACACAATGTCATAAGATCATAATGGTCCCGGTCAACTCACAATTAAGGTCTTGGCCAACCTATCCAGTGGTGGACCTAGAGAGTATTTTGATTGAGGGCAAACTACTTGAGCGGGGGCATGATCTATAAAAATTCAAAGAATTTAAGTATATTTTTCAAAAATCTTAAGCAAATCTCACTGGAATTTCAAATTTTGAGTGGGGGCCTATCATACATTTACCAAAGACACCAAATCCATGCTAATAACCAAGGTAGATCTTCACACAGTAGGCAATCTCCTTCCTTGTACAAACTTCTTAAGGCTTCCAAGTGAACTTACATGTCTAGGAGAGGCACACCATGAAAATGTAATAAGCAAAGTAAGGTCACTTGGAAGTATCTACAAGCAACTCTCAAACAACCCACACTCTCTCTATCACACAGATGAAGGTAGGGCATATAAAGATAGGTTTAGAGCAAAGAAAGAGGAGGCGCATAAAGCAGGGGATCTCACAACAAGGATTCTCAACCTTCGGAACTTGAACACCCACTCAATGGTAGGGGTGTCCATTTATAAAAATTCAATGTGGGTTATAGGAAACAACATGGCCGGTACTATGGAATTTCACCCGCCAGTACTAGGCCAATTCAAAAGTTTGGACGATTGGGTGGGAAAACTCTCTCCACTGGAACCGGTACGTTCAAAAACATCTATAGGAATCTAAATACATTAGAGACGCCGGAGAAGAAACCTTGTAAGTGTCAGACAACAACTAGCTCATCACTGCCTCAAACAAGGTACATCCCTCAGTAGTACCACACAACTCTCATTCAAAGGTGCCAAGCCTCACAAAAACACCCTCAGAAACATAATCGTTAGTGAACGTCCAAGTCCCAGCTCGAAGGTTTCAGATTTGAACCCTCGGTAGTACTGTGTCACTTCACGTTCTCGTAAGCTTTATCGAATTCTACTTTGAAAATAACCATGTCGAGTTTCTTTGTTTGAAGTTCGTGTATTCATGCAACATGGTCACTTCCTCTATAATGTTTCAACTAGACATAAAAGCTGGCTGAGTTGGTTACATCATGAGCAATCTCCATTATGCCATTAGTGTGAAACTCAGTAAAGAACTTGAAACGGACATTCATCAGACATATTGGATGCTATTGTTGAATCTTTGTTCCTAGAGCATATCCATAACATATGGGTGACCAATCTAGATAAAGCCCCATAGTAGCTGTGCACAAAGCTTCCTACAAGCACAAACATGATACCCGCGGGTCGGTAACTGGGCATTGCTCGCTTCGCGAATACACCCATTGGCTTTGCATGCTGTTACATAAAAACTAACTCCTTGGCTATAGTGGTGGCTTTCATCTTACCAAATAACTTCTCAACAATGGCCAAGGCAAACTCTGTGGCTGTCCTTGGTGCTCTACTCGTGATGAGGTTACCATCGACGACGACCCTGTATTCGCACGCGCTCTGGTCTGTAAGCAGGTGTGCCATGGGTGGAAACGATGTCGCCTTCTTACCCTACAACGACAACAAGAATCAAGCATCACAGTGTTAGTTCATCAATACTATACAATCTGTTTTTTCAAGAAGAAATGATTACCTTGAGTAATCCATGGGGCTCGAGGACGTAAGCAGGGGACGCGCATATTGCGCCGTAGAGTTTACCAGATTCAGCCTGTTTCTTCAGCAAACTCACAAGCTTCTCACTGCTGGTGAACTTGAGAGCACCAGGAAGACCACCCTGCAAAATGCAAATATATACAACAAGCATCAGTGTCAATGAAGAGCACCAATTAACAGAGAAGCAATCGGCTCAAACTGCCATGGACATAATATTTATTACCGGCATGACGACGAGATCGAACTCCATCTGAACGGCTCGTTCCAGCATCACATCGGCAATCAGATTGAGCTTGCAATGGCGGGTGACGATGCGCAACGTGTCCTCGACCGATGCCACGGTAACGCGTGCGCCTGCTCTGCGCAGGACGTCGATCAGGTTTAGAGCTTCCATCTCCTCCGAGCCATTGGCAACGGGAACAAGAACCTAATCAAGGGAACAGTACATTGGATGAATGGTTTGGTTTACTCCTAGCAAGTGCAATGAACTCAATTCAATTTGGTTTCATATAGAAGACTTATATATTTAACCTGAGGTGTAGCGGAGCATTTCCACTGGATGTGATTGTACTCTTGGATGGTATACTTAACTCCTTGCTGAGGGCGCACATACTAGTAATTGAATATGCAATTATTATTTTTGCACAAATCAACAACATTATGTAAGAAGATTGAACCGAAGAAGTAGTAGTTGTACACTAGCTAGACCGTACGTACGTACCAAAGGTCCGGCGACCTCCTGCATCTTGTGTTCGCCGTAGAGTTGCTCCACCAAGGCGAGCGCGAACTCGATGGCCGTCCCGGCGCCCTGGCTGGTCACCACGTTCATGTCCTTCACCACCCTGTCATCCACGGCGATCATCCCGTCATCGTCGCGCAACCGCCGCAGCAGGGCCGGATGGCAGGTCGCCCTGAAGCCTTCGAGCACGCCCCAGCGGGCCACCGCCACCGCCGGCGACGCGCCGATGGCGCCGCACAGCCGGCCCGACTGTGTGTGCTTCCTCACCATCTTCTTCAGATGGTTGCAGTCCCTAAGGTTTGCCGATCCAACCATTCCTCCCTACGACCAGCAACACGATTACACGAAGGTGTTGGTGAACTGATGATGATGATGATGACCACGACATGGAGACTCTGGTTTGACTGGGCATGAAGAAGGCGCACGTACCGGCAGGACGATGAGGTCGAACTCCTCTGTTGCCAGGTCGGCGACTCTGCCGTCCGCGGCGAACCTGACCCCATGGGCGGCCTCCACGACAAGCCCCTCTGACGCGGAGCCGACGGTGGCGACGGTGACACTTGCGCCGGCGCGGTTGAGGATGTCGGCCGCGGCGGCCGCCTCGAGCGGCTCCGTACCGGCGGCCACCGCCACGAGCACCCGCTTGGGCTTGGCTGGCGGCTCGCTCCGTCCGACGGGGCGCGGCACGAGCCTCCGGCGGCACCACGACGTGGCTCGCCTCGCCAGAGACGAAGACGCAGCACCGCAACAGCAACAGCCCCCTTGTTGCTCATCGTCGTCCACGTGGGGGGCGACGAGCTTGGCGGCGTCGGCGGCCACGTGGTCCTCCGGCGCGGGTGCGACGGCGGCCATCGGCGCTCTCTTTCCTGGCCGGCCGGCAGATCTCGATGGTCTTCTCTCTTCTTGCCGCGCGCTTCCCACTAGGATGAATAAACAAGTTGGAAGTCACATGGCCTGATGGGCACACTGACATGAGCTCAACTTTTTTTTTTTGAGGGAACATTAGCTCATTTTAAACAATGGCATCTGGTAGGGCTGCTGCCCAAGGACATGCATGTCCATCCACGTAGTAGTACGTGAGGGCACCTTCGTCATGGTTCCGCATGTGCATGCCACATAATTTATCACTATTAGACAAAAACCTACTAAAAGAATATATACAACGATTGGAAAGACAAAGTTTTTTCGTTCGACCGTATACTTTGTTTTATGCATTATCTATAAAACGGGACGAGAGCCTATTTTTTTAAAAAGAGACAATTTTATCTTTAAGCCTTCCATATAATTTAGAAATTATAATACGGTTTTGCTGAATCACATCTAGTTAAACTCCATCTTAGCAGCTTGGCTCTAGAATAAATGAAAACTAGAAGCGTTTGGCGCGTTTTGCTGCGCCGTTGGTGTTGTTTGGTTTCTTAAAAAAAATAATCATTCTGTTTTTAAATATAAGGCGTGTTACTTTTTTGAAAAAGTAAACTATTTAAGTTTGATCAAATTTGTAGAGAAAGCTACCAAAATTCATAATATCATCGATATTTTTAGATTCATCATGAAATGAATTTCCATACATCTTTTGGTTAATATTGGAATGCCGATATTTTTGCTCTGAACTTGGAAGAATTAGGGAACATAATGAATTAAAAGAATTGAATGGAAGAGCTTGAGAAATTGCTGACCCGGTCAGAACCGGATGACCCAATTCTAAATTGAATACCTCAATTAATTGTGAGGCCTTAAAAATTAGGAAGCATAGTATATAGTATAAAAAATTTGTATGAGAGAGCTTTGATAAACTATTGTCCCGATCAAAATCGGATGATCCAATTCTAATTGAAGACCTCAATTGAATGTGGGCTCTTTGAAGCTAGGTGCTTAGTGTTGTAGAGGATACCTTTGTGGTACCGGAGAAGGCTGCTTGGACAACAACTTGCTTGTGACCGCCTCAAAGAAACGTACGTAACTCGTTAGTACAGGACAACTCTCACTCGGGGGTATCGTGCCTAACAAAACATCCTCTAGAAAACAAGTTGGCGGTGAACGGCTAAGGCCCAGCTCGAAGGTTCCGGATATCAACACTTGGTAGTACTAGGCCAACTTACTCTGTCTTATGCCTTCTCAAAATCTAATTTGAAAATAGCTCTGTCGAATTTCTTCATATGAAGCTCATGGAAGGTCAAGTCGAACTCCATTTCAGCAGCTTATTCGAGCGTCACATTGGCAATCAGATTGAGCTTGTAATGGCAGGTCACGATGCCCAACGTGTCCTCGACCGACGCCACTTTGACAATGACGGAGCCGAAATCCGTCAGATCCCTGCATAGGGGTTTTCATGGGGCGGAGTGCGCATAGGGGATCAGAGTTTTATCCAGCTTCAGGTCCTCGTGGTGAGATAATACTCTACTTCCTGCATGTCGTATTGTATTGATGGGTTTGTCTCGTGGAGAGGTTGGATATGTGGATCCTCTTGGAGATGCCTATCGGGAAGCCCTACCTCCTCTTATATAGATGGATGAGGGGTAAGGTTACACGGTTTGTTGCCCAAGTTTTCTACTAGTACATGTCTTATGGTACAAGGAATGTATATCTTTCTGGAGGAGGCCCACCGTTAGTGGCGAGGGGCCCATACTATGAACGGGCTCCGAGGCCGGTCGGGCGGCCTTGTTCCTTGGAGGTCGGGTACCTGCGGTGTATTGCACCGTCAGACACATTCACCTGGTCGGCGTAGAGTGTCGATCAGGTTGAGATTGAACTTGGATGGTTATAGGAGGACCATCCCTAGCGCACCAGGGTTCTATGTCCTAGACCGGATAATGGTGTTCGTATTTTTCTGGATTTATTTCAGGCATTTCGGTGACGTGTGTCCGATGGGAGGAGACAATCCCATCGACTACGAAGGTGTCTCTAACAACTTCATCAATTCTCAAAGATGATGTGACGGCTCAGTCTCTCAAAGATGCTCACATATGTAGAATATGCGTTCATAGGGATGCGTGCATGTGCATTGTATAATCTTCTACGCCTGTGTTGTGTTAAAAAAATAAACGTGTGCAGAGGGATAATAATAGTACCATGTCGCTAGATGAGTGTTGTTGCCACCATCATATGTGGCTCCTACTCCTGTTGCGCATCAGCCAAGCGTGGCGGTGCGCGGATGTCACTCCAGCCAAGCAAGGAGGGCTACTTTTTTTTAGGGGTAGCAAAGAGGGCTACTTGGTTGGTACATTGGGCTGGTTGGCTAGAGCCCATGGCGAAAATGGTCAACCTTGGTTGTTGCTCGAGCCGGCCCATAGAGGGAAAAAAATGTAGTTGACGTTGACCAGGGGAGGTCCTATATGGCAATCCCTATATGATGCTCGTTGCGTCCAAATGTCGACCAAACCCATAGGATCGAGTGAACTGGGCCGGCCCAGTTTCCTAATCTGTTCGTTCGGTTTTTGGAACCTTCTGGCAGGTTTCTGTCCGGTTTTTACTAGTTTTCGGAACCTTCTAGAGGATTCTCTGAACCTTTTTTTCTTGTTTTTTCTGATTCTTATTCCTATTTTTATTTTTATTTTTCCTTTTTTTGCTTCTTGTTTTTGTTATTCTTTATTTCAGTTTTTCTAGTTTTTTGTTTCTTTCCGAAAATCGTATATTTTTAAAATCGATTTTATTAAATATTTGCCTTTTGAAAAATGTTCAAAGATTTCGCACAAAATTATGTTCAAAATATTTTCTTTTTGTAAAATTTTCATTTTGGAAATGAGCAATTTTTTTTGAAAGAGGAACATTTTTTATTTTGTAAAAAAATGAAAATTTCAAATATTTTCATAACATTTTTTTTTATATTTTTGATCTTTTTTCTGAAATACAGGAACAATTTTGAAAAAACGCCCCGAAATTATGAACTTTTTTTTCAATTTGCGTACAAATTATGAAAACATGATTTTTGTTGAATTCGTGAACAAATTACGAAAGTAGGAACATTTTCTGAAAACAATGGAGAACTTTTTCAATATGAGATTTTTTTTATATTTTCGAACAAATTTTGGGAATGAAAACATTATTTTGAAATCCACGAACATTTTTGAAATTGTGAAAAAACGAAAAATCCAAACATATTCATAATTAAATGTTTTTGATTTTTTGATTTTTGCGAAAACGAAGTGAACAAATGTTGAAAAAACTATTTTTTTTTCGTAATTTTCACAAAGTTTGAAAACAAGAACAAGGTCGAAAATTTCTGAAAAGTGAAAACAATTCAGAAAAAAATGTTGGAAAAAGAAATAAACTTGAAAAGCAAAAAAGAAAATAAAACAAAGGAAAAAAGGAACAAAAAAGTAAAGAAAAAAGAAACAAACACGAACATATATTAAGACTGGGGAACAAATTTGAAAACATGAACAATTTTCAGAGACATGAATATTTTCCAAAATCCGAGAACAACTTTTGAAAACAGGAACAATTTTGTACAATTTTTCTATATTTTGTAATTTTTTTAAAAAAATGAGAACACTTGGAAAATATAGAACAATTTTGAAAATGCAAACATTTTTTATATGAGCAATAGAAATTTTGAAAAACGAACTTTTTTCTGCACACGTGAATAAATCTTGAAAAACGGAGCATTTTTTAAAATTTCAAACAATATTTGACAATCATGAACAAATTGTCGAAAAAAAGTGAACACTTTTTGAATTTGTGAACAAATTTGAGAACGGGAATATTTTTTAAATTAGGGAATAAATTTTGAAAACCATTTTTTAAAAATTTAATATTTTCTGTGAGTGTCAATCAAAATATTCAGAAAACGTAATATATTTTGATATTTCAAACATTTTTTGAATTTAGCAAACATTTTTGAAAATTATGAACATTATTTGAAAATAGGACCACTTTCTGAATTCCAAATAATATTTGTAATTTCGAAAAGATTATTTGGAAAAAATGAAAATAATACTTGAAAACAGAAAAAAGGAAATTACAACAAAACAGAAGAAAAAAAAACTAAAATCGGGAGAAAAAAACGTTCCAAACTAGAACAAACGAACTGGACAAATAGGCAAATAGGGTTTTCCATCCTATATAACGCTCTTTGCGTCAAGTTGTTGGAGCTTCGCGTAGAGAGTCCAGTTATCGGGCTTTCCTGGGCCGTTTTTTGTATAACTGTAGTAACAAGATGCGATTGAGTACTAGCTGCAAAAAAAAGGTGCCCTCGCGGGGTATCGCGGGCAATTCAACCAGCTAACCCAGCGAGCTTTACTAATCATAAGACAACAAAAACTCTTAAAAACCGAAATCCAATGCAGATTATAAAAATTTCAGAAATTACGAACGCATTTTTTCTAAGACAGCACAAATCATTAAATGCGCCAAACATTTTCTGAAAATCGTAAACATTTTTTGAAATGGGACATAATTTTGTAATTCCAAAAAAAAATTGGAAAAGCAAAAAAAATAAAATTTCCGGTAGAAAATTTAAAACACAAACATTTTTTGAAATTTGTAATAATTTTTGAAGCAGGAACATTTTTTGAAACTCCTAGAAAATATAAACATGAATATTTTTAAAAAGTTTTAAACAATTTTTGGAAACGGGAACATTTTTTGAAGTTCCGAATAATTTTTAACTAACCTTAAGTACAGTTTTTGAAATACACAAACAATATTTGAAATCATGATTTTTTTTAAGTTTGGCGAAGAATATTCGAAACTCCTGCAAAAATGGAAACATGAACATTTTTTTAAAAATTCAATTATTTTTGTAAGCAGGAACATTTTTTTGAAATTCTGATATTTTTTAAAAAGTTGTGAAAATTTTAAAGAAAAACATACCGAACCAAATTAAAAAAAGCTATCATTTTTTGAAAACTGCAAAAGATATTTGAAATGTGATTTTTTTGTGAAATCATGAAAAATGGACATTTTGCATACAATTGTTGAAACATGAACTTTTTTAAAACAGGAAACATTTCCAAACAATTTTTGATTAATAGAAACATTTTTTGAAATCCCTGAATTCTCTTTTAGAAATTTGAACATTTTTGAATTTATGAACAATTTACGGAAATACAGCCATTTTTGAAAAATGTGAACATTGTTTAAAAGCATGAACTTTTGGAAAATATGGTATTTTGTAAAAAAGAAATTAAACTTGAAAAATAAAAAGAAATGAATAAAGAAAAAAGGAACAGAAAAGGAAAAGGAAACAACCAAGAAAGAAGAAAAATAAACAGGAAAACAAAAAAACAAAAAGAAACAGAAAAACCGGTTGGGACACTCTAGAAGGTTCCCAAAACCAGAAAAAAACCGGCTAGGAAACTCTAGAAGGTTCCCAAAATCGAAAACACTGGAATACGTTAATGGGCCGGCCCAGGTTACCGCTCGATCGCCAGGTCTATGCGAAGCGTCGATTGTTGACGCAGAATGCGTCAAATAGGATATTCCGTTGACAAGGGTGCATGAAGTGCGCGTCGGCGTTGACGTGTCCCTGCCGACGGGTGCGGTCGGAGGGGACAAGCTTGAGGCCGAGCAAGATGAGGTCGTTGTCCCTCCCCGAGTACGATGTGCCGTTGGGGTAATAGGAGATGCGCCACCATTGTCCGGCCGCCTTGAACTGGCAGGACTCGGCCGACGCTCCGGCACCGAGCAACTTGGCCTGTGAGAATCCCTTGATCCAGAGGATGTGGCCGCCGCCGTCGGAGGTCGCCATGGCGCCGATGGTGGAGATGGAGATGGCTTCTTTTGACATGATTGGCGGAATCGATCGATCTATCTACGATGTCAGAGCCGTCCTTGTTACGACTTGCTAGATAGGTTAGTGATCGAACCATTTTTTTTTTTGAGAATTAGGGATCCAACCAACTGCCCGGTACATATATATCCTAGCTGTCCTAGCTCGGCCGCCCATATAATATTTTACACGGATATAGTGCAGCGGCATGCGCGCAAGTCGACGGATGACTTTTTAGTTGTACCATGCATCTATCTACCTTGCTTGGTCATTTGAATATATTCATCGTTGCCATCAATCGAAGAAAGAGATTGTGCTACTCAATCTGGACTTTGGAAGGGCCTTTGACGTGCCGAGCCATGACACTCATGGAAATTTTACATGCAAAGGGTTTTGGGAAGAAATTGCTTGATTGGATTAAGATGATTTACAACTTTGATTTTTCTTCTGTGCTACTTAATGGAGTTCCACGAAAACAATTCCAATGAAAAAGAGGGGTCAAACAAGGTGATCATATTTCTCCCCTCATATTTGTGCTTGCTCCTTATCTGTTATAATCCATGCTCAATAAAGCTATGCATGTTGGGATGGTTGTAGCTCCTACACCTTCCCTGATTTCCCTATGATCCAATATGCTGATGATACATTCCTTGTTATCCCTGCCGATGAGAGGCAACCAATCACATCAAAAACTTACCGCTCCATTATGCATAATTCACTGGTGTGAATGTAAACTACTCAATATCCACAATGATCTCCGTCAATACTCCTGAGGAAATGCAAGCTCTTTTAGAACTGCTGGGGTGTCAAATTGGCTCACTTCCCATCACACACTGACTTGCTAGAATTAGCGAAATCCCTACGCATAGGACTAGTTACTTTTTTCTTTTGTGCTCTAATCTTGACTTTTAGGTTGCTTTACAACAAGGTGAACTGGTGATGAGCACACATACATATATACAATTGGATTGTAGTACACATCTGACTAGAGGCACAATTGACATTGAAGATAGTAGGCCCAGTCTTGAGATCTTATCATTAGTTTTACATTGCTGACCAAGTAATTAAAACAGCGTTGGTACTATAAGATTGTATATATGTACACACATATACACTGCCCTATTCCTTTATATAAATGAAGAAAATGCAGCACGATTACTCCTCAATGAATCAGTACACAATACCATTAGTCCAATTTCTAAGGAGGAATATAGGCCACACTATAGCTATAGGAGTTAGTCAGCTGATCCAGACCCTACGCCAAATCCAATCCATGGAATGCTTTTCACGAAACTTCACACGGGAGTAGGTTAGACACCCAAGTTTGGTATCCCAAGGTTCCAACTTTTTCTTTTCTGGAATTGTCGTGGTATTTTTTGAATTTAATATTCATTTGGGAGGGGGGGGGGGGGGGGAGGGTGGGTGGGTGTGGACCCCCAGGTGATCCTATGTATTTTCCCATAAGAAACACACTATACTAGCACAAGCTTGAGAAGAAGGGCACCACCGATTAATTTCGTCATGCAACTGGAGCCAGAATTGTGAACGGAGTGAATCGTCACTTGCGGAACCTATTTACCTAGGGCTGAATTCGCTTGGCCAAGGCCATTTCTAACTGATCCCCTAAAAGGTTGTGGAGTATCCTGCAGAGTTAAGTTACTGGAGTAAATTTTTACTCCACTAACGTTGGCCACACCTAGCCGATCCCCTACAGTTAGTGGAGTAAAAACCAAACTTTGTAGATTTTTTGTCTTAGGCGCATCAACTTCAAACAATACACAATATACATCTTAAAAACATTAAAATTAAAACATGCATAGCATAACCGCCATAAAATAAATTTTCATCATCGCGTTTTTCACATTGAAACATGCGAAGTTCATCCAAAAGACATCACTTCAAACACAATGTTTGATTCAAAATGACCACAAACATAGAATGTATATGTTCCGGATCGAGCCAACCAATGGCATGCACCACCACCCCCTTGCCCACCACCACTCAAATGAGATCGTTGGTGAAGAAATCGACCTCACCATCCTCTCGGACACCATTAACACCGCCATCCTCTAGGCCACCACTCTCAACCCTGCCATCCTCTCGGCCACCACCATCACCACCATCACCCCCTCGGCCACCACCATCACCACCATCACCAACATCACCCCCTCGGCCACCACCATCACCACCACCACCCCCTTGGCCACCAACAACATTTCAAAGAGATTCTTCCAAGATCTCTCCAATTTTGCTCCTATGATGCCCAAGAGAACCTTGCTTACGGCTTGATCGCACGTCGACGGAACTGTTGTAGTGCTTGGTAATTCTCTCCTAAAACATGGTTTTAGTGTGATCCGTTCCAATCATTGCATCCATGGAGATCGCACACCAAACATCGTAAAGAGCAATATCCTCCTTTTGGTTGTAGTTTTGGGTGCGGCACCTTGGCACCTTCATGCTTGCTTTGGTAACCTCCACAACCTCCTCTTCGGACACCTCCTCCTCGGAATTGTCATCCTCTGCCACCTCCTCTTCCCCGGTCACCTCTTGCTCCGTGTCTTTGGTGGCCGTCTACTGATCCCAAAACGAGTCGTAGTTGAGCTCATCAAGTCCAACGGTGGCCGAGGACTCCAAGGAGGCGAGGAATTTGACCGTGTTCATCTCCGCACTACAAATAAAACACTACAAACAATCACTACCAGCCACCAACAATCACTATTGAATACCAACAAGACACGAGGTTCTCGTTTTACCTTGTAGGCATTTCATCGAGCGCTTTGCTGCCAAGATGCTTCTTGCCGGCTGCGGCTGCCGCCCACGTCGGAGGAGTGGCCGTAGGGGCCGCACGAGGCGCCGGCCTAGGACGAGGCGCCCCTTTCGCCTTCTTCATCTTCTTCTTCGCGGCCTCCTCGATGAGCGCTGACGTAGCCGCTGTCGGCTTTCGAGCTCGTCTGGCTCTGGCCGGTGTGGTGGGAGGGCGACGGGCCGTTACCGGAGAGGCGGTGGCCACCTTGGAGGCCATTGGACGGGTTGGAGGAGGAGCTTGGATGCGGTGGGTTTTTTCACCCCCAAACTCTTCTTCGGCGCGGGCGACGGCGCGTGGGTGATTTTCGGCAGCGAAAAGCCGGCGACGGTGGACTGCGGGATGAGGGAAGGTGCCGGGCTACCCATATTGGCCAGCCGAACGGTCATCGGTGGCGGTCGCGAGGCGTGGTGGCTGCGGCGGCGGGAGACAATGGCGTGGGAGGTGCGAGAGGGAGAGGCTCCAGATTTACTCGACCGCGGCGAGGGTGAGTAAATTTAGCGATATTTGAGGGGATATTGGGAGGTGGAGTAATTTTTTTTACTCCACTATGACTTTTAAGGGATCGGCTAGGTGCGCCGTAAGGGAGTAAAATCAAATTTTTACTCCCTTATGGACTTTTAGGGGATCGGTTAGAAATGACCTAAAAGAGTAATAACCATACTAAAATCTCAATCAGAACATGCCAAAGGTAAACAAAAACACAGCCTTACATTATACTACCGAGCATCCATTGCTTATGATCGGTGTACATATAGTTATATACCACTACTTGGGTGTAAGAATTTACCAAAGTTTATGTGCACAGAGCAGACTAGCTACCCCGATAGAGAGCTCTTGGAATGTAAAACTAGATAGTTCTGACCACCATGGCCACTTCTGCATAACAATGTCAAGATCTCAACCAAAAGAAAACATGAAACAATGCCAGTTGTACCTCACCGAAACAACAACATTCCATGCATTGACAAAAGCAGCCCAGCAAAAGAGATCCCCATTACAATATATAATAGTGAAGTGAAACACTCCCAGGCGAACACATAGCTTCTTTCTTCACCTCACAGACAAAATGCTTTCATTTATATATGATGTCCACACGACCGGCAACACTACCAAAAAGTGATATTACTCTAGTCTGGTCATGGTTGTGCAACAAACAACATCAGCATAATCATGCTGTAATATAGGCATATACATGGTCTACTGTTGACTTTTGGGTCGATTTACAACAAGATGAACTGGTGATGAGCATGCATACATATATACAACTGGATTGTAGTACACACCTGACCAGAGGCACAATTGATATTGAAGATGGTATGCCCAGTCTTATGATCTTATCATTGGTTTTGGATTGCTGCCCAATTACTTAAAAGAGCTTTGGGAGTATACATGTACCCCACATATACACTAGCCTATTGCTATACACAAATGAAGAAAATGCAGCAGAATTTAGATGAACCAGCCCCAAAACCAAGGCTAATCCACGGAGGCAGAGAAGAAATAAGAAGAATCTATCATGCATGGATTTGTGGTAACTACTAATGCTTCAAGGTGGTACAAGGTCTTCATTATTGATATGCTACTTAAGATGTTAACTTTGATCGACGCAATTCCACAGTCAACTAGCATTGATAAACTTGTTCAAAGTAATGATTCCTCGGCACTAGAAAACTAGCTACCAATATTTCAGTGGCTGTCACGGAGTTTCCCCTGCCTCTAAGCATTCCTAAATTTCATGCTTAATTCCATATATTGGTTTAGTTTGCAAGCCTACGCTATTTTTTATTATTATTCTGAGCGAGAGGGTGTAAAACCTTCTACATATAATTGCGCTGAGAGAAAGGTGAAACCCTACCATGATGGAAACTGAACTACGTACTTTGTAACCGCGTATTTCAGATAAGAGTATTTATCCCTGTTGGTAAGTATGACCACGTTACACTCATGATACAAAGAAGCACAAGGCATACACAACGCGGTCTGCTCCTCAGTAGGGAGGGACCGTTCCATGTTATCATTGATTGTGATAACACCGCTGGGTCCTGGCATTTTGAGCTTGAGGTAAGCATAGTACGGGACCGCGTTGAAGCGAGCGAACGCTGTGCGCCCTAGGAGCGCATGGTATCCACTTCGAAAGGGGACAATGTCGAAGATTAACTCCTCGCTTGTGAAGTTCTCGGGTTATCCGAAGACAACCTCCAATGACACGGTTCCGGTGCAACGAGCCTCAACACCTGGTATGACGCCTTTAAAGGTAGTGCTGCTCGGCTTGATCCGAGATGAGTCGATGCCCATCTTCCCAACCTTGTCCCATAGATTAAGTTGAGGCTTCTTCCTCCGTCCATAAGGACATGCGTCAGATGGAAACCATCGACAATTTGGTCCAGGACAAGTGCAGCTGATCCACCATGCCTGATGCTGGTCGGATGGTCATGCATGTCGAATGTGATCGGGTAGGCCGACCATGGGTTGAACTTCGGGGCGACTGGCTCTAACGCATAGATGTCCCAAAGTATGCGCTTCCTCTTCCTCTTGGGGATGTGGGTAACATAGATCATGTTCACCGTTGTTAGCTCATTAGGAAACTTCTTTTGGCCTCCGTTATTGGGCCGCCGTGGTTCATCCTCGTCTTCACTGCGATTTTGGGTTTTACTTTGACCCTCCGTCACTACCTTGCCAGCTTGTCTGAAGACCCAGCAATTCCTGTTAGTGTGGGTTGCTGGTTTGTCCTGTGTGCCATGGATTTGGCACGGTCGATCTAGGATCTTGTCTAGCTGGCTAGGTCCATCCTTATTCCCTTTAAAGGATTTCCTTTTCGGCCCGGATCTGGGTCCGGTGAACCCTGCATTGACTGCAGCATCCTCTGTGTCGCTCCCGCCATTTTTATGCATGCGCTTGTTTTTATTGCGTCGAGGCTTTCCATTGGTGTCGCGTGTCTTCGAAGTGCCTGCCTCACCATTGTGTGTGCTTCGTGCGAGCCAGCTGCCTTCTCCCGCACAAAAGCGGGTCATCAACAAAGTGAGGGCTGCCATGGTCCTTGGCTTGTCTTGGCCGAGCTGGAGGGCAAGCCATTCGTCTCGGATGTTACTTTTAAATGCAACGATGGCTTCGGCGTCGGAGCAGTCTATGATGTGGTTCTTTTTAGTAAGGAACCTATTCCAGAACTTCCGAGCAGATTCACCTGGCTGCTGGGTGACGCGACTGAGGTCGTCAGCGTCCGGAGGTCGGACGTAAGTGCCTTGGAAATTTGTCCTAAAGGCATCTTCAAGGTCTTCCCAGCTACCAATAGAATGAGGAGGCAAGCTGTTAAGCCAATGCCTAGCCGCCCCCCTTAGCTTGAGCAGCAAATATTTGATGGCGTGGAGGTCATTTCCGTTAGCCATGTGTATGTGGAGAAGGAAATCTTCGATCCACACTACTGGCTCTGTGGTGCCATCGTATGATTCTATGTTGATGGGCTTAAAACCTTCTGGAAATTGATGTTCCATTACCCTGTCTGTAAAGCAGATCGGGTGGTCTGGACCTCAGAACCGGGTAGTATCCCGTCAGAGGTCGGGGGAGAGTCATGCGTAGGGTTGATCTTGGGCACGGCCGTTCCTGTCTAACCAGGTGTCATAGCTGTCGGACCCGGCTGGCGCGCGTCCTCTTGAGCCATAGGTGGACCGAGGAGACGCTCGGTTTGCCTCAATGTGACGTCGAACGTTGTGAGGGTCTAGGTAATCCATGTGGTCTTTGCCATAACGGCGTGGAGCCAGTCGAGTATCGAAGTTTTCCCGCACTGGCCTGTCCCAACCTCTAGGGGTCGGTCAGGCGCGTCGGCGGCTAGTTCTTCATCGAACTCCGGCAGCAGACACTTACGTGGGTATGATTTTGGCGCACTACGGTGTCGGTCTTCGAGATCTTGTTCGACCGAGAGTACTTCGACCCACTTTTCTTCAGCGCATCCGTGTTCGCTTGCAGCAGCTGCTGCTTGCGTTTCATGCCTCGAGCGGTGGCGATGAGGCGCCGCCGGAAGCACTCTTGTTCGAGGTGGTCTTCATGGACGATATAGTCCTCGGTACCGAGGCTCTCGTCTTCCTCGGACTCCGGCATGTAATTGTCGCCGGGCCCTTCAAAGAGGTCGTCGGGATCCAAGTCCTCGGGATTTTCTTCAGAATTGTCGTTCTGTACTGGGGATGCTTCAGGGTCCTCTCCAATGTTATCGGCGTCGCCGGCCATTGCCTCGTCATCATCGGCGGTGGTGTTATTGCCGTTGGGTTCCCCATTGTTGCCCCTTCTGCGTCTGCACCGACGTCTTGGAGGGGATTTGGGGGTATCCACCATATAGACATCATAGGCGGATGTTGCAGTCCACTCGCCAATGTTTACCAGGGGCGAAGTGTGTTCTGTGGGGCCATCGGCATCTTCATTCATGTCTGTGGCCTCGTCGAAGTCTAGCACGTCGGTTAAGTCGTCGACCGTGGCAACTAGGTGGGTGGTGGGTCGGACGTAAATTTACCGTTCGCCGGCTTTAAGTCCAATCTTGTCGTAAACCGAAGTCGAGATAGACATGCTCTGGATACGATCGAGCATCTCGTTCAGGTAGGATAGTTCTTCGGAGTTCATTGCCTGGCTATAAGCGGGGCTGACTCGAAGCATGCCTATTGTATAGCTTGGCGTGTTTCCGACGTGGAGGGGATCCAAGGGTGATTCTAGATCCTGTGCCGGGGTTGGCTCGAGATCCAACGTAGCTTCGGAGATAGGGGCCGGGCCTGGGTCCGAGGGGAGATCACTCGGAGTCGCTACATCGGAGTTTTTTGGTGACACCAAGGTTTCTGGCCCGACGTCCTCGAAAGAGATCGGTTCCGGAGTCGATCCTCCGTTGCCGGGTAGCCCCTCCACCCGGCTAGGCGTCCAGCCTGACGGATGAGTTCTCCGCGGGAATCCGCGGTGTATTCCAGGCCTCCAAAGGTCACGATCTGATCTGGGGCATAGTTCTCGATGGAGGCCAGATGGCCGGTCAAATCGGCGTAGAAGATCATGCTGCCAAACACAAAAAGTTGGCCGCGGATGTAAACATTCCCGTCGCCGTTGTCGCAGTTGATCTGCAGATGAGCCATCGATCCTTCTGTCGATCTCACAGCGGAATTCTCAATGAAAGCACCAGTGTCGGTATGAAAACCGACAGACCTTGGGGTAGGGGGTCCCGAGCTATGGATCTCGGACGGATGGTAACAGGAGCAAGGGGATGATGTTTACACATGTTCGGGTCCTCTTGATGGAGGTAATACCCTACGTCCTGCTCTTGTTTATATCAATGGATAAGTATCAAGTACAGAGTTGATCTACCTCGAGATCGTCAGATGTGTTCTAACTCTAGGGCTAGGTGAATGATGTTGTGTTGATGTCCCCTGCATGGGATAAACCATATGGCTTATATACACGCCAGGTAGGGTATCTAGGGTTATAAGGTCGGTATTTTGGCGTAGAGGCAGTAGGAGAAGTCTTGAAATATATGACAAGCCTTCGGCAGGTGCAGTCTCGATCATGCCCCATCGTGCAGCTTATGTAGTCCATCTTGAGAAGGAAAAGGAGCCATTGGCCCAATCTAAGGAGTCTAGGCCGACTAGGTTAGGGCCTCCTATTCCAGGACACCGTCACTAATCCTCAACATGGCTGCATCCTTTTCTGATGATGAAAACTCTGGTTCATGTGGAGCTGTGGTACGTGACCACTTGGGAGATTTTGTTGCTGCAGCAACTGCTCGTCTAGAGCGTGTAACCGATGTGGACTCGACCGAATAAGAAGCATTGCGTCAAGGTCTAATGATCATTCAGAGCCTTGGGTGTGCCAACGTAAATATCCAAACTGATAATGTGACCATGGTAGATGTGTTGAATTTGGACGAGGGTTACTCAATGATTGCAACCACAATATTCAATGAATGTCGAAGTCTACTTTCGAATTTCCGGAAGGTACTTGCTGAACATTGTAATAGGGAATCGAACATGGTTGCTCATGAGCTAGCTAGGTTTGGGAGGAGTAATCCACCGACTTTGCGGTTGGATACACCTCCTAGCTTTATTATTCCTTTGTTAGCAGACGGCGTAAGTTTTATCTGAGTTAATAAAGTTAGCCATGAAGGCCTTTCCATAAACAAATTGAATTTTTGCTTCAACCATTGTAAGTATGTGCTACTTTTATTGTACAAATTACATTTCACTGAAATTTAGGCAGTGGTGGCGGTGGAGGTGGTAGATATTGAATGATCCATTTCACTGAAATTTAGGTAGTGGTGGTGGTGGTGGCAATGGTAGTGCTAGTAGTAAGTGGCGGCATTTGTAGTAGTGGTGCTACTCGTAGGTGGCAGCACTAGCCGTAGTGGCAGTGTGGTAGCAGCAGCAGCAGCACCATCTATGTTCATTTCTTTAACCTAATATATATATCCTATGGAACGGAAACTAAATATGGTAAAATATGCAAATATCACATGACAGGCGCGTTGTAAATCCAAATGAAATTACCGTGAAGTAATACTTTGTGAAGTAATTTATGACCAGGAGTAAGAAAAGGCAGTACACCATTATGCCAATTACAACATCCATACCATAGGTAGATGGTATGGATGCATATTGCATACCAAAGAGGGCCTATTTGCCTTCCTTGATGTTGTTCGTACAGGTGGTGGCGCACTTGCTGTTACAATGACTCGTGCACTGCTCGCCGGTTAGCCTCATGCAGTCCGCGCACGAAGAACTGCCAGAGCAAGAGCCGTAGCACGACCGGGTCGCCTCGCCGTCGCAGTTGCAGCTGCCAGTAGTGCAGCCGGCCCTGCACTTGCTGATCGCGGCGGACCGGCAGTCTTCGCAGCTGGGGACGTCGCAGTACTTGCGGCACTTCGGGGGAACGGAGACTCTGCACTTCTCTGTGCAGTGCGGGCCACACTCGCTGCACCGCATCGCCCGCGCCGGCCCCGATGCTGGTGTCGTGGTCGCCATTAGTTCTTCTTGGTCCAGCGACGGGCATCGCCCCAAGGAAGGCAGGACCATCATGGCGAGCATGGCGGCCATGGTTGCCGCTTTGAGAGCGAGGGATAGAGTGGGTGAACCTGCAGGAGCCATATTGGAGAAGAATGTGTGAAGATCGACGCTAAGCTTAAGTGGTGTGCATATATAAAAGAGCATAGCAATGTTATTTATAAGCACCCAGGGACCCTAGCAGGTAGCGCTAAACATACTATATGGATTCATGCTAGCGACCAAGTTGATTACAGGTTGAGATCTACACCATGCACGTTGCTCCATGTGTACATGTCTTGTGCAATGTGCTTATTATTTTTCCTTCTGAGATTTGTACTAGTGGTGGTGGTGGTGTTTCACGAGGGCAAGGAGCTTGATTCTCTTCTCACGAGGGCACCGACGCAACACAAACCAAGCACATGTCACCGTACTGCACAAAACAAAGATGGCTAGATATATGTACACACTCATGCACATGTGTCACAACGACTGGCTCGCAGACAACACATGTGCCACCAGCAGACTCAATAGTTACGGCAATTAGTAGTACTCAGATCTTGATTTAAACTACTTTTTCCATATCCAGCAGAAGGATAATGGTTTATAAGGACGTTCGAGCCACGAGGCCAAAAAATGACACATTCCCCACCTCTTTGAGGGCACATAAGCACTTAAACAACAACGAGAACAATGGCGATTGTATCCATTCGCTACGGGAGAAACCAAACTTTCTTCCCGCGCGCACTCATCCATGCACTAACGGTGGCACTCCGAGATCCCTTCAACGGGCGGGTGGTCATACTAAACAAGTAAAGATCAAGCATGACTAAAGCATACTCTCACTTGATTATACAACTTTAAGTATGTGTTATTTCGAATCATATTTTATAATACATCAAATATTGATGCTAAAAAGTGATCGTAGTACTAAAGTAATAAAAGTGATCTCATGTTCTACCGAAAACTATCATGTATCTACTATCAATTTTGGTATTGTATAGTGCACATTGCCGACAATTGCTAGATAAGTAACAAAGGCGATTACACAGACAATTTCAGGAACATTCGTTACAACCTGCAGGACAAATCTAGTCACCTATGGATGAAAAAAAAATCAAGTCACCTAATTGATTGGCTCAAAGACTTACGATTAATGGAACAGAGATAATGACGAATGAAGTAGGTCGTGGCGAGTACATGAACATGGGATTGCCTGCGTAGAGGATATGTACCTAGACCGGTGATCACCTGATCAGCCGCAAGTTAGTGAGAGGTCGTCCGTACACTCGTAAAGGTCAAGCAATCGGGCCATGAGTGTGCGATCGGTGAAGTAGTCTTTGGGGGGTTAAATTGGAAGGGATGTAGATGGCTTTTAGATCCAAGTCAATTTAAAATAAAGTTTTTATGTACATACAAAAGTACACAAATTAATCAAAAGTAATGTGCTTAATTAGACTGACCACAAATATTCCTACCAAAAAAGATAGATACAAATACATATTACATCAATATATGTTACGGTTAAGTGCAATTTATATAAACTAAGTAATGAGATATACAAATCAAGTATGACATCGTTCCACAATCCTCTTTGCGATAGGTTGGGGCTTAGGCATCGTAGTTCTGGCCGTTCTGGTGGTGTTGTCTTCTTCGTTGAGACTCCCATTCCGACGATGCTCCTTTTGCCTCTCCCGACAACATCAAAAGTGTTTGCCGCTTCTTCATCTGTTTCACCTTTGATATTGGAAAAAACATCCTCCTCGTCCTCACTATGCTTTGTCCACCGTGTATAAGCAGGCGTGAAATTATGTTTCAGCAAGTAGATCTTCACACGACTAGTAAAGGGGTGGATCAAAACTACGTTTTTGCAATTATTACACTGAGATAATATCCCTGTTTTACCGTTTCGGTTCATATCTTCTACACTGTCTTGAAGAATCCATTTATAGTTTGAACCACGAAATCGTTGGATAGATGGAGCTACTAACAAGGGGTATATGAAAAAAAACGAGGTCAAAGAATTCGGCTTGACCTTTGCTAAAACGGAACATATTGAGTGCGCATGCTAGAAATATGTCAAAACGGAAATTTGATGAAACAAGCTAGGATTACAGTTAGGAGTAGATATATGTTAGTAACTTGTAAGAAATGACCATCCTTTACATGTAAAGGGAATTCTATGAGTCATGTCTTGATCTATAGGTGTTAGTTCATCTTATCATCTTAGAAAAAAAAAGTTACTTTTATAAAAACCAGTCGAGTCTAGAAGAACCCTCCACATGTAAGACTTGAATAATCGAGCATATCTTAAGAAACCACAAATGATTGCAACTTAATCCTACACAAGATTTGCCTTTCTTGTTTAAGGCTAACAACCTATACAAGGTTCCAAACTCGGTTAGAAAAGTGATACTATCTTGATAAGTGTGTGACATGTAAAGTGAATAAGGTGAGTCATACATACAAACATCAGGATTTCTATTTTAGAAACATCCAAACACAATTGTTAAAGCTGATGCAAAGAAAGGATAGAGATGGTATCATGGCTACTATAAATAGGCATGCAGTAGAGAGATCATCACAAGCACAAGTATCAAAACCAAGCAACACTAGTTCACACCAATCCACCATGAAGACCTTCCTCATATTTGCACTCCTCGCCATCGCGGCAACAAATACCATTGCGCAGCAACAACCATTTCCACAACAACCACAACCATATCCACAGCAACCCTTGCCACTACAACAACCATTTCCACAACAACAACCATTTCCACAACAACCACAACCATACCCACAACAAATACCATACTAGTAATTCAATATGTAAGAAAATTGCACAAATAAACAATAGTAACATTATGTAAGAAGATTGAACCCAAGAAGTAGTAGGTCGTACCAAAGGTCCGGCGACCTCCGCCGCCTTGTGTTTGCCGTAGAGCTGCTCCACCAAGGCGAGCGCGAACTCGATGGCCGTCCCGACGCCCTGGCTGGTCACCACGTTCTTGTCCTTCACCACCCTTTCATCCATGGCGATCACCCCGTCGTCGTCGCCCAGCCGCCCCAGCAGAGCCGGATGGCAGGTCGCCCTGAAGCCTTCTAGCACGCCCCAGCGGGCCAGAGCCACCGCCGGCGACGCGCTGATGGCGCCGCACAGGCGGCGTGACTGCGTGTGCTTCCTCACCATCTTCTCCAGATACTTGCAGTCCTTAAGGTTTGCCAATCCTACCATTCCTCCCTACGGCCAGCAACACGATTACACGAAGGTTATGGTGAACTAATGATGATGATGATGGCGCACGTACCGGTAGGACGATGAGGTCGAACTCCCTCTGTTGCCAGGTCGGCGACTCTGGCGTCCGCGGCGAACCTGACCCCATGGGCGGCGTCCACGACGAGGCCCTCGGATGCGATGGCGACGGTGACCCTTGCGCCGACGCGGTCCAGGATGTCGGCCGCGATGGCCGCCTCAAGTGGCTCCATGCCGGCGGCCACCGCCACGAGCACCCGCTTGGGCTTGGCTGGCACGAGCCTCCGGCGGCACCACGACGTCCCTAGTCCCTCCCCTGCCACCTCTGCCCCTGCTACGACACAATGACCAACCCGCACAACGGCAAGTTCAAGTGCCCCTAGTCCCTCCCTAGACACCACATCGTCTTCATCTTCTTCAGATACGTGGTATCATGCCATGTTCTACTAGCTTCAAGTATGTGTGTATGTGATCCTCAGACACCACTCTGCGGTGTTCCCATCCTCAGGGGATATTGGGCATAATAATAGTATCAATAAAAGAGTTCATGCTGGTTCCCTGCCTTGTTGGTCACCACATCTATTCTACTCCCTCCGTTCCTAAATACAAGTCTTTTTAGAGATTCCACTATGGACTAAATACTGTGGTTTGTCAGTCTCTCCATGGCCGGCGCCGCTGCCGCTGCCGCTGTCGCTCCTGCTCGGCTGACTGTTTTCTCGTTGGGTGTTCACTCTTCAACCGCCATCGGAGGTCCATCGTTGACCACCGCCACCTCTCTCATAGCCTCCATATGCCTCCCAACCCTCCAACGGAGGAGCTATGTACAACTCTAGGGCGGGGGCACATGCCCCCCCCCCCCAACATTCACGTTTTAGCCTTAGCCCCCCCAGTAGTTTGTACTTAGCTCCGCCACTACAACCCTCCTCGATCTTGCCGAAAGTCTACCACCACTGAATGTTCATCAACGACTGCGAAACACTCTTATGCGCTGCCACTGAAGGAGAAGGTAGAGAAGAATGCAGGAGGATAGTGTTGCCTTCTCCTTGTTAATTATGGGAGGTTTGAGGCGCATCTTTGCTACTTCGACCCGTTTGCAAGGGCACGACCCACTTATACCTATTTCCTATGCAATATTGCTAATTCTGTTTTACAAAAAAAACAATCATAATTCCCTTACCCTAAAAAATTGTTAACTACTTTTGTTTCGGTAGAAAAAAGAACAAAATTCAATACAAGTGAAGTGTGGTGGCTAAGTACTTGGCAACGGAGTCGGTGACTGAACGGTACCATCTCGACGGGTGATTCTGATAAACATTTGCTTAAACCCTCTTAAGTTTGGTGGCTGGCTACCACGTGGCTATGGGGTCGGTGGATCAACTATCAAACCTCTTGGTAGAAAAGGAAAATAAACATTTCACTCCTATGGTGACTAGTCTATTTAACATGTAGCACTTGCACCTTGTTATGGTTATCGATGTTGGAGCAAAGAATTGAGAGATGGAATCGGTTCTTTGAATTTTTGTTGCATGTATGTGTTTGGAATTGAGACACATAATAGTGGAATCTAAACACAACTAAACCCCAAAATCCAGTTACTTCTTGCTATCGGGTGTTCACTCTTCACTCTTCACTCTTCACTCACAATGTGATTAAGTTCTTATGGGAGGTTTGTTGCAATTGGAGGCCCATCGCTGACCACCGCCACCTCTACTCACAGCCTCCATTTGCCTCCCAACCATCCTTGATCTTGCCTCAAGTATGCCATCATTGAATGTTCACCAATGACTGCGCAACCTTCGGCATTGCTGCTGAAGGAGAAGGTAGAGAAGAAGGCATGAGGAGAGTGTTGCCTTCTCCTTCACCTCCTCTTGCATATTTATATGTATTTTCCTGCCTTTTCCTTCACCCCCTCCTGCATATTTATACGTATTTGTCTTGCCTTCTCCTTCACCTCCTCCTGGATATTTATACGTTTGTGTCATGTCTTCTCCTTCACCTCCATCAGAACACTCCGACAAATTCTGCTACACAGGGGTTTAAATACAAACGAGGTAGTAATATCCAGGAGGAAAAACGCTTGGGGTAATATGACCACCGAAGGATTGTTTATATGGGGGTTTGTGTACAGAAAGTTCTATTGTAGGTGGTAATTTTAAACAAGTACAAACCACGGCTATCTAAAGCACCCTAAAACATGCAACTATAAGAATCGTAATTACGAGAACAAAAGTTGCATCAACTAAAGGAGGATGACTGAGGGACTTCAAACAAAAGTATGTATCTTGTGCATCATGCACACTCGGTATACAAACTCAAAGGATGTATCTCAAGGTTCGGATTGTTATCGCAATCATACATCCTTGTTGGTAGATGCCCAGACACAATGTCATAAGATCATAATGGTCCCGGTCAACTCACAATTAAGGTCTTGGCCAACCTATCCAGTGGTGGACCAAGAGAGTATTTTGATTGAGGGAAAACTACTTGAGCGGGGGCATGATCTATAAAAATTCAAAGAATTTAAGTATATTTTTCAAAAATCTCAAGCAAATCTCACTGGAATTTCAAATTTTGAGTGGGGGCCTATCATACATTTACCAAAGACACCAAATCCATGCTAATAACCAAGGGTAGATCTTCACACAGTAGGCAATCTCCTTCCTTGTACAAACTTCTTGATCCTCCATAATCTTGAAGGCTTCCAAGTGAACTTACATGTCTAGGAGAGGCACACCATGAAAATGTAATAAGCAAAGTAAGGTCACTTGGAAGTATCTACAAACAACTCTCAAACAACCCACACTCTCTCTATCACACGGATGAAGGTAGGACATATAAAGATAGGTTTAGAGCAAAGAAAGAGGAGGCGCATAAAGCAGGGGATCTCACAACAAGGGTTCTCAACCTTCGGAACTTGAACACCCACTCAATGGTAGGGGTGTCCATTTATAAAAATTCAATGTGGGTTATAGGAAACAACATGGCCGCTACTATGGAATTTCACCCGCCAGTACTAGGCCAATTCAAAAATTTGGACGATTGGGTGGGAAAACTCTCTCCACTGGAACCGGTACGTTCAAAAACATCTATAGGAATCTAAATAAATTAGAGACGCCGGAGAAGAAACCTTGTAAGTGTCAGACAACAACTAGCTCATCACTGCCTCAGACAAGGTACATCCCTCAGTAGTACCACACAACTCTCATTCAAAGGTGCCAAGCCTCACAAAAACACCCTCAGAAACATAATTGTTAGTGAACGTCCAAGTCCCAGCTCGAAGGTTTCAGATTTGAACCCTCGGTAGTACTGTGTCACTTCACGTTCTCGTAAGCTTTATCGAATTCTACTTTGAAAATAACCATGTCAAGTTTCTTTGTTTGAAGTTCGTGGATTCATGCAACATGGTCACTTCCTCTATAATGTTTCAACTAGACATAAAATCCGGCTGTGTTGGTTACATCATGAGCAATCTCCATTATGCCATTAGTGTGAAACTCAGTAAAGAACTTGAAACGGACATTCATCAGACATATTGGATGCTATTGTTGAATCTTTGTTCCTAGAGCATATCCATAACATATGGGTGACCAATCTAGATAGAGCCCCATAGTAACAGTGCACAAAGCTTCCTACAAGCACAAACATGATACCCGCGGGTCGGTAACTGGGCATTGCTCGCTTCGCGAATACACCCATTGGCTTTGCATGCTGTTACATAAAAACTAAATCCTTGGATATAGTGGTCGCTTTCTCCTTACCAAATAAGTTGTCAACAATGGCCAAGGCAAACTCTGTGGCTGTCCCTGGTGCTCTACTCGTGACGAGGTTACCATCGACGATGACCCTGTATTCGCATGCGCTCTGGTCCGTAAGCAGGTGTGCCATGGGTGGAAACGATGTCGCCTTCTTACCCTACAACGACAACAAGAATCAAGCATCACAGTGTTAGTTCATCAATACTATACAATCTGTTTTTTCAAGAAGAAATGATTACCTTGAGTAAACCATGGGTCTCGAGGACGTAAGCAGGGGACGCGCATATTGCGCCGTAGAGTTTACCAGATTCAGCCTGTTTCTTCAGCAAACTCACAAGCTTCTCACTGCTGGTGAACTTGAGAGCACCAGGAAGACCACCCTGAAAAATGCAAATATATACAACAAGCATCAGTGTCAATGAAGAGCACCAATTAACAGAGAAGCAATCGGCTCAAACTGCCATGGACATAATATTTATTACTGGCATGACAACGAGATCAAACTCCATCTGAACGGCTCGTTCCAGCATCACATCGGCAATCAGATTGAGCTTGCAATGGCGGGTGACGATCCACAACGTGTCCTCGACCGACGCCACGGTGACGCGTGCGCCTGTTCTGTGCAGGACGTCGATCAGGTTTAGAGCTTCCATCTCCTCCGAGCCATTGGCAACGGGAACAAGAACCTAATCAAGGGAACAGTACATTTGATGAATGGTTTGATTTACTCCTAGCAAGTGCAATGAACTCAATTCAATTTGGTTTCATATAGAAGACTTATATATTTAACCTGAGGTGTAGCGGAGCATTTCCACTGGATGTGATTGTACTCTTGGATGGCATACTTAACTCCTTGCTGAGGGCGCACATACTAGTAACCTAGTTATCTCTTTTCTTACCACTAGTTGTCTCTTTTCTTACCTACTTGAATTAGCTCGTTCTTCCATAAAATTATATGAGAGCATAATAAAGGGTTTATTCCTTTTGATCATCCATAGAATACCGAAATGCTTGTGAATGCCTCGTCGGTACATTCATGAGCTTACATGTCTTATCCGTTGAAAGTTGAGAAGTTATAATCACAGGGCGTCTCGTAGTTTCATTGAGAAAAATTATGTATACCTAAGTTATTTTGTCAAACACTTAAATTTGGCCTGGGTAACTCTTCATGTCATCTTCTTATAGGACGTTTCCCAGATAGATTGTTGCTAGGCGTGCTAGTGTACTATTATTCCTTAGTTTCCATGCAAAAATGGTGTTGTATTGAACTTTGAAGAATGAATTATACCTTGTCTTGTTCACATGCGAATGTCACACTGTCAATGATTGATTCACCACTGATCTTACGATATAACAAGGAGATGTCAAGAACAACAGAGGGCTAGTAAACCAAGCTAAGGTTTTTTGTTCCCTTTTTCTCATAAACTCGGCCAACTCCATTCTTATCTATGCCTTGCAGGACATTTTGCCCTTTGAAAGTTGTTAGAAAAATCACTAAATGAAATTTCCTTATTCTTCTAAAATTTGATCGTGTGGTGTGGCTTATCGATTGTTATAAATTCATGCATATATCATGTGGAACCACTCAAGGATATGCCCAAACTAGCCATAAGGTGAAGCCGAGTACATGCATATATGACATATAGTGCAGCAACATTTAACTGTCAACATATATATACAAGTTGAGCAACAAAATTAATGACCGAGAGAAAGTACCAAATTTACATGGAGGAAGCTCCTGGCCATGGCAGACTAGAACTAGATCCGAAATAGGGTTTCCCCCGCTTTATATTATAAAGCAACGACCACCGATCACAGGGTAACTGCTGGGGCGAACAACACATCAAGCCCAAAGGGGAAAAAGAAAAAAAAAGAAAGAAATGCTAACAACGGCAGCTCGGCAAGCACGGATGAACCGCCACCGCTGCGCCCTCCGTCTGCGTCCCACCACGCGCCCTGGCACCGGACCATCGCGTACCTAAGCAGCACCTCCAAGAAGGGATGCGACGCCAACGACGCTGCTGCCCGGACATGTCCTAGGGTTTCCCCCGGCACGCGACGTGGAGCGGCGGATGGGTAGCATCGACGCCCTTCAGGAAGGAATGGCGGCACCCTCAAGCGTCACCGCGTCGAAGCCGGATGCACCGGCAGGGATTTCTCCCGCAACCCAAGCACCGCCACCCGAACCGGAGCCATTCAACCATCTTGCCACCCGCAAGCACGCGCCACCACGGACTTGGACCCATCCACGCCGCCCCGCTGCGAACACCACCACGAGGTCAAGAGAGCAGAGCCGAGGAGCGTCCAGAGGCGAGGACGGAAGCACGGGAGCTGCACGGGAGGGAGCCACCTCCACCGCCGTCACGCCGGAGGCCCATGCCTCCAGCACCGACGCGGATTGCCGTCCGGAGGCCGGCAACCGAGGCAAACCAGGCCACCCGGGCGCGTCCGGGCCCAGATCGGGCCCGTAAAGCCCCGGCCACCGCGCTGCTGCACGCCGGCAGCCGAGCCTCCACCCACCACCAGCCGGACGCACCGCCGCCACCTCCCAAGAGCCGCGCCGAACCACGAGCTGATGCCGGCCCGCAAGGCCTAGATCGGGCCCTAAGGGCCTAGATCTGGGCCTGGCGGGCACCGCCAATCCGCGCCGCCGCAACGCCCCGCCGCCAATGACGCCGCCGCCGCCCAGAGTCCGCCCCGTCCGTGCAGGACCGCCGCCGCCTGGGTGCACCGCCCGGAGCTGCTCCGTCCCGCGCCGGAGGAACCCCTGTAGGGGAAGGGCCGGGGGCCGCCGCCGCCAGCGTCGCCTGGGCCAGGCCCGTGGCGGGAGCTGGTGACGGCGGCAGGGAGGGGGAGGAGAGGGGAGGGAGCTGGCGGACGGAGACGCCAGGCGCGGCCGGCCGCCCGCGACTAGAACTAGATTACTCTCTTGATACTCTTCACCGAAGGCGGGCCGGCACCGCCTCTAACTCTAGCTCCAACTTTACCAATTTGATCTCTCTCTTGAGGTTGTGATAGTCAACAACATACTCTATACAGGAGCCAAAAGTTTTGGTGTTGGAACATATGATCGTCCAGAGAAGTTGTTGAAGGACCTTAAATATGCTTCAATCACACGTTCCATCACCAAGACTTTTGGTTCAAGCTCTCTCATCTTCTTTGCGGCGTAATAGCCAAGCCTTCGCCTAGGAGTTTAGGGGTGGAGGCCTGGGCCTGTGTAGCTCAAGCTTGCAAGTATCTTTTTAAAGAGAGGAAGCTTCCTAGCTTGCGCTCGATCGGCATATGTATATATATATATGTATATATATGTATATATATATATATATATATATATATATATATATATATATATATATACCCCTACTTTTTTTACTAATAAAGGAAGGTGGCATTCTTGGTTTCGTCCCGTTTATGTGTTTTTTTTATTTCGTTCCGTTTAGATGATTCTTTTACCTGAGGTGGTACTAAAATTATGTCCGTCCGAAAACCTTAAAAAGGTTTCATTGTATTGTTGAGCGTTTCTACCTGGACCATGCAAAGTGGGGCCGGGAGCGTCGTGCATGGGCTCGACAGCGGGAACATGCGTGGACAAGAACAACCGAGAGGCGAGAGGTGAAGCTGGGCGCAAGCAGGGAGCTGGTCGTAGACGAAGCCCGTTCATGAGGAGGAAGGACGACGACCGGAGCTTGGCAAGCGTGAACGCCGGCGTCGCGTGGAGTCTGGAGACGTGCTGACGCAGACGTCGATGACAGCCTTGACGAAGAAAACGCTTCGGTTGAAAATCGGATGGCGCCATTTTAAAAAAAATTGGATGGGGTGGGGCTGCCGTCGGCCAGCTAGCTCCAGGACCAAGAGGGGCAGCAGGTGGAGGCGGAGAGGCGCTTGCGTGTGGCTGGGAGGCGGACGTGGCCGGCCGGGGCAAGTTCTCGCCACCGAGCCGGGCGTCGACAGGGCGGAGCATGGAAGCGCGTGGGAGAAGAGGGGCGGCCGTAGCAGAACGAGATGGTGGGGGTGGAGCTTGGGATGGTGGTGTTATGCCGGAGTTGGAGATGAGGATACACGGTCGTAGGCATCACGGTGGAGTCGGTGGCGTCGTCGACAGGCCGGCGACGATGGACAGAAGCATGGTGGTGGCCGGTCCGCCGGTGGTTGCTAGGTGCGGCCGAAGAGGGCGCGCATGGAGGCGGCGCTTGGGAGCAACCGATGACGGAGGTTAAGCAGAGTGCCGACAATGGCGAAACAAGCTGGGAGGCATGCTTCATGGTCGCGGACAGCAGCAAGCAAGGCAGGCACGCATCTAGCATTCTACGTACCAAGCCAGCAGGCACGCAGCTTGATGGACGGTGTGCGGTGCGTGGGCTAGCTTGCTGAAAGGAGCAAAGCGTTTTCTTTTTCTGGTTATGCTCGGCTCGGCCCATTGCCGGGCTACATATGCGTCCAGCCTGATGCACCAACGGCAAACGAGGCCCTGGTTTACTTCGACCATATTAACGTGGAATCAATGACAGTTTTTTTTGTGTGAAAAGAAATCAATGTCTAGACGTGCGTGAAATCCTGGTACGAGACAACGTGTCACGTTTAGTTTTACTCTGCTCCTTTAAACAGTGCTCCACCGGTTTATATACGTTCCAATTTGCATGGAGTATCAATGAGCCAACTTGGAAATCAACAAGCAGACACACTGGTGTTTGGTTTGAAGATATCATTGAGCTAATTAAACCGGAGAGATTGTGGGGCAATCTGTCGATCGACTAGAAGTTGATTTTTTCAGTCCCGTTGCAATGTACGGGCATGTTTCCTATATAAACAATATAAACAAGTCATCACTCGTTACACCATGCCAAAGTCAAATCACAAATGGCATGTAGTGCTCTGGCTAATACGTATATTGTGTAGGGCTCAATGAGTTGGATTAAAAAAAAGGAACGGAAGAAGAGTATTCATATGCCCAATTTTTTCACGTACAACTTTGCAGCAAGAATAATTGATGAGGACATGTTTTTGAACTGTGCCTGGTTTTTACAGAAGAAAATCTTACCGCATGTAAGAGGTAGTTACTGACTTGTTGGCATTAGCGAAGTACCTAAGAATAGGGTGAGTTTCTTTTTCTTTTTTTCTTTTGTGGTCTAATCTTGACTTTTGGGTTGCTTTACAACAAGGTGAACTGGTGATGAGCATGCATAGATATATACAATTGGATTGTAGTACACATCTGACTAGAGGCACAATTGACTATGAAGACCGTAAGGCCAATCTTATGATCTAATCATTAGTTATAGATTGCTGACCAAGTAATTAAAACAACGTTGGTATTATAAGATTGTACCAATTGCTATATATCAATGAAGAAAATGCAGCACGATTACACTTAAATGGCGAACCAACCTGTGGTTGGATGGTTAGAGGGACTGTGGTATCCCTAACCCACCAGGGTTCAAATCCTGGTGCTCGCATTTATTCCTGAATTTATTTTAGGATTTCCGGTGATGCGCATTCAGTGGGAGGAGACGTTCCCGTCGATGACGAGGTGCCTACGGTGACTTCGTAAATTTCAAGATGATATTCCGGCTCAGTCTTTCGAAGGTGCTCATAGGGTAGGGTGTGCATGTGTGCGTTCATAGAGGTGAGTATATGCGCGTGTATATGAGGGCTTACGTATGAAAAAGATTACTCCTAAATGAATGTACACGGCAGCATTGGTCCAGTTTCAGATGAACCAGCCCCTAAGCCAAAGCCAATCCATGGAATGCTTTTCTATAGAGAAGAGGCATAGCAGAAGGATTTTTTTAATCTATCATGCCTATATGGATTTGTTGTAGCTCTTAGTTCTTCAAGGTGGTATATTTCTGTAGTTCTTAATTAGTCATATGTTAATTAAGATGTTATCCTTCGATCCACGCAATCCCTTATGAATGTCACTACTTGTTATACAACATGCAGCTAGAACTGAGAGACTCTTTCAATGTATTTTTTTTAAAAGGAGGATGAAACCCGACCTCTGCATCCGGGTGATGCATACTCACTTTATCAATTATTCACAAATACCTTACAAAGGAATACATCAATAAGCCTGTGAAGCCGTCATTTTGGCAACATCTGTCGCTATTCCTATTCACTTGACAAAGGGGTGCTGATTGTCTGAATGGAAAACCCAGACCTCACACCAAATCCTAACATCTAAAGCCGGACGCCCCAACCAAGCCGCATTGTCGGGTCTGAGGCACACACCGATCCGGCACACTCTTAGCAGGTACCACATGCGCACGGTGCTAGGGCCGTCACCACCGTATTCCATCGATCCATCTTCAGAGCAGGTAGTCATGCATCCACCTTGTGCGCAATCTACGCCGCCACGCCGCCAGACAATGCCACCTCCCTGAGTGCGTCCATCATCACACATCTGTCGCCGAGACCCCGCTGCACCATGCCGCCAAGACACGCTGCCGTCGATGCAGTATATGCCACACCGCTCCACCTTCTGACCCCACCAGCATCTACTCCAAGACGATGCCTCCAGGAGGGAGAACGACGTTGCGCACCACCATCACCGCCATCGTGTCCCCTGGAGTAGAATGAGCGAGGAGGCGAGAACTCCAAGACGATGTCTTCAATAGGGTAACGACGCAAAGACACCGCCATCGTCCGCCATAACCGAGGTCGGCTCAATTTTCACCGACAGTTGCGCCTCAGCATCGTCACCGCCGGCAGCCACCGATGAGCTAGATTGGGCCGAACCCGGTCGAGAAAAATGTGATGCTGCAACACCTCCATAGCCAAGACCTCCACGAGCAGGGATGGGGGAGATGCCATCCCACCCCATCGCGACACGCAGTGCCTCCACTAGCCGCGAGGAAGGTCACTGTGTAGGAGATATGCCCTAGAGGCAGTAATATCAGTTACTTTTGTATCTCAGAGTTTGTAATGAATGTTTATGATCCATGCTATAACTGCAATGATTCTCGAGTCTACAATAACCACGAGGCTTGGAGGGACACTCATGTGCACGTGTGGTATAATAAACGGTAAATTGTATTCCTAGTCTTGCCTCTAAGACTGGCTCAAGTATTGCATGATGATCCTGTTTTCCTGATCATGGGCATGGCTATGCCGGCAATTTTGAGGGCACGATGTTGGTAGAACACTTGTGTTGAATCGACCCAAATTGATGTTATACTATGAGATATATTCGTCACAAGTTAATGGTTAAATAACACAGAGATGGTTAATGTTTGCATGATTCCTTAGACCATGAGAGTATCGAGTTTCTTCATGCTTGCTTCATGAACTTTGGGGTTTGTTAAACGTCATCCGTAAAAGGGTGGCTATTACGGCTGCTTACATGTTCATGGAAAAGTATGTCAAGTAACTTGATAGCTCAAGATTGGGATTTGCTCCTCCGACGTTGGAGAGATATCTCTGGGCCCTCTCGGTGTTACGGTATCCATCATCATTGGCTTTGCTCGCTTCGCGAATACACCCATTGGCTTTGCATGCTGTTACATAAAAACTAAATCCTTGGATATAGTGGTCGCTTTCTCCTTACCAAATAACTTCTCAACAATGGCCAAGGCAAACTCTGTGGCTGTCCCTGGTTCTCTACTCGTGAGGAGGTTACCATCGACGACGACCCTGTATTCGCATGCGCTCTGGTCCGTAAGCAGGTGTGCCATGGGTGGAAACGATGTCGCCTTCTTACCCTACAACGACAACAAGAATCAAGCATCACAGTGTTAGTTCATCAATACTATACAATCTGTTTTTTCAAGAAGAAATGATTACCTTGAGTAAACCATGGGGCTCGAGGACGTAAGCAGGGGACGCGCATATTGCGCCATAGAGTTTACCAGATTCAGCCTGTTTCTTCAGCAAACTCACAAGCTTCTCACTGCTGGTGAACTTGAGAGCACCAGGAAGACCACCCTGCAAAATGCAAATATATACAACAAGCATCAGTGTCAATGAAGAGCACCAATTAACAGAGAAGCAATCGGCTCAAACTGCCATGGACATAATATTTATTACTGGCATGACGACGAGATCAAACTCCATCTGAACGGCTCGTTCCAGCATCACATCGGCAATCAGATTGAGCTTGCAATGGCGGGTGATGATCCACAACGTGTCCTCGACCAACGCCACGGTGACGCGTGCGCCTGCTCTGCGCAGGACGTCGATCAGGTTTAGAGCTTCCATCTCCTCCGAGCCATTGGCAACGGGAACAAGAACCTAATCAAGGGAACAGTACATTTGATGAATGGTTTGATTTACTCCTAGCAAGTGCAATGAACTCAATTCAATTTGGTTTCATATAGAAGACTTATATATTTAACCTGAGGTGTAGCGGAGCATTTCCACTGGATGTGATTGTACTCTTGGATGGCATACTTAACTCCTTGCTGAGGGCGCACATACTAGTAACCTAGTTATCTCTTTTCTTACCACTAGTTGTCTCTTTTCTTACCTACTTGAATTAGCTCATTCTTCCATAAAATTATATGAGTGCATAATAAAGGGTTTATTCCTTTTGATCATCCATAGAATACCGAAATGCTTGTGAATGCCTCGTCGGTACATTCATGAGCTTACATGTCTTATCCGTTGAAAGTTGAGAAGTTATAATCACAGGGCGTCTCGTAGTTTCATTGAGAAAAATCATGTATACCTAAGTTATTTTGTCAAACACTTAAATTTGGCCTGGGTAACTCTTCATGTCATCTTCTTATAGGACGTTTCCCAGATAGATTGTTGCTAGGCGTGCTAGTGTACTATTATTCCTTAGTTTCCATGCAAAAATGGTGTTGTGTTGAACTTTGAAGAATGAATAATACCTTGTCTTGTTCACATGCGAGTGTCACACTGTCAATGATTGATTCACCACTGATCTTACGATATAACAAGGAGATGTCAAGAACAACAGAGGGCTAGTAAACCAAGCTAAGGTTTTTTGTTCCCTTTTTCTCATAAACTCGGCCAACTCCATTCTTATCTATGCCTTGCAGGACATTTTGCCCTTTGAAAGTTGTTAGAAAAATCACTAAATCAAATTTCCTTATTCTTCTAAAATTTGATCGTGTGGTGTGGCTTATCGATTGTTATAAATTCATGCATATATCATGTGGAAACACTCAAGGATATGCCCAAACTAGCCATAAGGTGAAGCCGAGTACATGCATATATGACATATAGTGCAGCAACATTTAACTGTCAACATATATATACAAGTTGAGCAACAAAATTAATGACCGAGAGAAAGTACCAAATTTACATGGAGGAAGCTCCTGGCCATGGCAGACTAGAACTAGATCCGAAATAGGGTTTCCCCCGCTTTATATTATAAAGCAACGACCACCGATCACAGGGTAACTGCTGGGGCGAACAACACATCAAGCCCAAAGGGAAAAAAGAAAAAAAAAGAAATGCTAACAACGGCAGCTCGGCAAGCACGGATGAACCGCCACCGCTGCGCCCTCCGTCTGCGTCCCACCACGCGCCCTGGCACCGGACCATCGCGTACCTAAGCAGCACCTCCAAGAAGGGATGCAACGCCAACGACGCTGCCAAGGTAGTTAGAGTCGGGATTCGGAGTCGGATCGATTTTCCTTAGATAGAATCGAGTCGTAGTATCGAGTCGTGGAATCGAGGATTCTACTAGATTTACAGACATGAGATATTTTGCATCCACGCTGAAAATTTATTTGGGTTTATAGAGTTTAATGCTAAATATAGAGCAAAAAACATACACATCAATGCTAGTTGTATTCCACTTCTTTTCATGGCTAACCTACTATATAGCTTGAATGATGGAACGTTTTCGAGAGGGAAATATACCAAACGTTTAAATCTTCAACACAGAAAATTTACTTAGGAGGGTTTTTTAGAGTACGTGAATAGTCAATCACTTGTATAGCTGACTCGCAGTGCTGAAACTTTAAGGGTCTTGTTGTCCTTCTCCGATCAATCTTGACGCATCCTCCTTCTCACGCCAATTCCATGCGTCCACAAGTTAGATCCTCAGTTTTGATCTAGGGTTTCTGAGAGCTAGATCAAAGGTGTCGACGGCCAAGAGATTGAGCTTGGAACAGGAATAAAGGGCCATGAGGCATGTGAAAAGGGGTTTGCATGATGGCATACTGTTCTGGTACAACTAAACAGACGACTTAGATAAATTAGTAGAATCGGACATAGTCCATAGCATAGTCGGGATTCTACAGTTTTGTATAGGATTCTATGATTTGGATCGTGACTCAACATGGATTCTACCATATCCGGATTCATAGTGGGACTTGGATCGACATGCCTATGTAGGGTCATGAAGTCGTGGGATTCTAGGATTCGAGACGGGATTCTGACTACCTTGGACGCTGCTGCCCGGACATGTCCTAGGGTTTCCCCCGGCACGCGACGTGGAGCGGCGGATGGGTAGCATCGACGCCCTTCAGGAAGGAATGGCGGCACCCTCAAGCGTCACCGCGTCGAAGCCGGATGCACCGGCAGGGATTTCTCCTGCACCCCAAGCACCGCCACCCGAACCGGAGCCATTCAACCATCTTGCCACCCGCAAGCACGCGCCACCACCGACTTGGACCCATCCACGCTGCCCCGCTGCGAACACCACCACGAGGTCAAGAGAGCAGAGACGAGGAGCGTCCAGAGGCGAGGACGGAAGCACGGGAGCTGCACAGGAGGGAGCCACCTCCACCGCCGTCACGCCGGAGGCCCATGCCTCCAGCACCGATGCAGATTGCCGTCCGGACGCCGGCAAACGAGGCAAACCAGGCCACCCTGGCCCGGCCGGGCCCAGATCGGGCCCGTAAAGCCCTGGCCACCGCGCTGCTGCACGCCGGCAGCCGAGCCTCCACCCACCACCAGCCGGACGCACCGCCGCCACCTCCCAAGAGCCGCGCCGAACCACGAGCTGATGCCGGCCCGCCAAGGCCCAGATCGGGCCCTAAGGGCCCAGATCTGGGCCTGGCGGGCACCGCCAACCCGCGCCGCCGCAACGCCCCGCCGCCAACGACGCCGCCGCCGCCCAGAGTCCGCCCCGTCCGTGCAGGACCGCCGCCGCCTGGGTGCACCGCCCGGAGCTGCTCCGTCCCGTGCCGGAGGAGCCCCTGTAGGGGAAGGGCCGGGGGCCGCCGCCGCCAGCGTCGCCTGGGCCAGGCCCGTGGCGGGAGCCGGTGACGGCGGCAGGGAGGGGGAGGAGAGGGGAGGGAGCTGGCGGAGGGAGACGCCGGGCGCGGCCGGCCGCCCGCGACTAGAACTAGATTACTCTCTTGATACTCTTCACCAAAGGCGGGCCGGCACTGCCTCTAACTCTAGCTCCAACTTTACCAATTTGATCTCTCTCTTGAGGTTGTGATAGTCAACAACATACTGTATACAGGAGCCAAAAGTTTTGGTGTTGGAACATATGATCGTCCAGAGCAGTTGTTGAAGGACCTTAAATATGCTTCAATCACACGTTCCATCACCAAGACTTTTGGTTCAAGCTCTCTCATCTTCTTTGCTGCGTAATAGCCAAGTGGCGGAGACAGGGGGGTGCCAGCCAGGGCCCTGGCCCCCCCTAACATTACTTATTCAAGCCTAATATGAATAGTAATAGTGATTGTTTTCTGCTAAAATGGTGCTTTTTGATGGATTGGCCCTCCCCGACAAAGTTTATCAATACTCGGCCCCCCTCGTCCGATTTTTCTGGCTCCGCCACTGGCCTGTGTAGCTCAAGCTTGCAAGTATCTTTTTAAAGAGAGGAAGCTTCCTAGCTTGCGCTCGATCGGCATATGTATATAGGTGGTATTCTTGGTTTCGTCCTGTTTATGTGTTTTTTTTATTTCATTCTGTTTAGATGATTCTTTTACCTGAGGTGGTACTAAAATTCTGTCCGTCCGAAAACCTTAAAAACGTTTCATTGTATTGTTGAGCGTTTCTACCTGGACCATGCAAAGTGGGACCGGGAGCGTCGTGCATGGGCTCGACAGCGGGAACATGCGTGGACAAGAACAACCGAGAGGCGAGAGGTGAAGCTGGGCGCAAGCAGGGAGCTGGTCGTAGACGAAGCCCGTTTATGAGGAGGAAGGACGACGACCGGAGCTTGGCAAGCGTGAACGCCGGCGTCGCGTGGAGTCTGGAGACGTGCTGACGCAGACGTCGATGACAGCCTTGACGAAGAAAACTCTTCGGTTGAAAATCGGATGGCGCCATTTTAAAAAAAATTGGATGGCGTGGGGCTGCCGTCGGCCAGCTACCTCCAGGACCAAGAGGGGCAGCAGGTGGAGGCGGAGAGGCGCCTGCGTGTGGCTGGGAGGCGGACGTGGCCGGCTGGGGCACAAGTTCTCGCGACCGAGCCGGGCGTCGACAGGGCGGAGCATGGAAGCGCGTGGGAGAAGAGGGGCGGCCGTAGCAGAACGAGATGGTGGGGGTGGAGCTTGGGATGGTGGTGTTATGCCGGAGTTGGAGATGAGGATACACGGTCGTAGGCATCACGGTGGAGTCGGTGGCGTCATCGACAGGCCGGCGACGATGGATAGAAGCATGGTGGTGGCCGGTCCGCCGGTGGTCGCTAGGTGCGGCCGAAGAGGGCGCGCATGGAGGCGGCGCTTGGGAGCGACCGATGACGGAGGTTAACCAGAGTGCCGACAATGGCGAAACAAGCTGGGAGGCATGCTTCATGGTCGCGGACAGCAGCAAGCAAGGCAGGCACGCATCTAGCATTCTACGTACCAAGCCAGCAGGCACGCAGCTTGATGGACGGTGTGCGGTGCGTGGGCTAGCTTGCTGAAAGGAGCAAAGCGTTTTCTTTTTCTGGTTATGCTCGGCTCGGCCCATTGCCGGGCTACATATGCGTCCAGCCTGATGCACCAACGGCAAACGAGGCCCTGGTTTACTTCGACCGTATTAACGTGGAATCAATAATGACAGTTTTTTTTTTTGTGAAAAGAAATCAATGTCTAGACGTGCGTTAAATCCTGGTACGAGACAACGTGTCACGTTTAGTTTTACTCTGCTCCTTTAAACAGTGCTCCACCGGTTTATATACGTTCCAATTTGCATGGAGTATCAATGAGCCAACTTGGAAATCAACAAGCAGACACACTGGTGTTTGGTTTGAAGATATCATTGAGCTAATTAAACCGGAGAGATTGTGGGGCAATCTGTCGATTGACTAGAAGTTGATTTTTTCAGTCCCGTTGCAATGCACGGGCATGTTTCCTATATAAACAATATAAACAAGTCATCACTCGTTACACCATGCCAAAGTCAAATCACAAATGGCATGTAGTGCTCTGGCTAATACGTATATTGTGTAGGGCTCAATGAGTTGGATTAAAAAAAAGGAACGGAAGAAGAGTATTCATATGCCCAATTTTTTCACGTACAACTTTGCAGCAAGAATAATTGATGAGGACATGTTTTTGAACTGTGCCTGGCTTTTACAGAAGAAAATCTTACCGCATGTAAGAGGTAGTTACTGACTTGTTGGCATTAGCGAAGTACCTAAGAATAGGGTGAGTTTCTTTTTCTTTTTTTCTTTGTGGTCTAATCTTGACTTTTGGGTTGCTTTACAACAAGGTGAACTGGTGATGAGCATGCATACATATATACAATTGGATTGTAGTACACATCTGACTAGAGGCACAATTGACTTTGAAGACAGTAAGGCCAATCTTATGATCTAATCATTAGTTATAGATTGCTGACCAAGTAATTAAAACAATGTTGGTATTATAAGATTATACCAATTGTTATATATCAATGAAGGAAATGCAGCACGATTACTCTTAAATGGCGAACCAACCTGTGGTTGGATGGTTAGAGGGACTGTGGTATCCCTAACCCACCAGGGTTCAAATCCTGGTGCTCGCATTTATTCCTGAATTTATTTTAGGATTTCCGGTGATGCGCATTCAGTGGGAGGAGACGTTCCCTTCGACGACGAGGTGCCTACGGTGACTTCATAAATTTCAAGATGATATTCCGGCTCAGTCTTTTGAAGGTGCTCATAGGGTAGGGCGTGCGTGTGTGCGTTCATAGAGGTGAGTATATGCGCGTGTATATGAGGGCTTACGTATGAAAATTATTACTCCTAAATGAATGTACACGGCAGTATTGGTCCAGTTTCAGATGAACCAGCCCCTAAGCCAAAGCCAATCCATGGAATGCTTTTCTATAGAGAAGAGGCATAGCAGAAGGATTTTTTTAATCTATCATGCCTATATGGATTTGTTGTAGCTCTTAGTTCTTCAAGGTGGTATATTTCTGTAGCTCTTAATTAGTCATATGTTAATTAAGATGTTATCCTTCGATCCACGCAATCCCTTATGAATGTCACTACTTGTTATACAACATGCAGCTAGAACTGAGAGACTCTTTCAATGTATTTTTTTTAAAAGGAGGATGAAACCCGACCTCTGCATCCGGGTGATGCATACACTTACTTTATCAATTATTCACAAAGACCTTACAAAGGAATACATCAATAAGCCTGTGAAGCCGTCATTTTGGCAACATCTGTCGCTATTCCTATTCACTTGACAAAGGGGTGCTGATTGTCTGAATGGAAATCCCAGACCTCACACCAAATCCTAACATCTAAAGCCGGACGCCCCAACCAAGCCGCATTGTCGGGTCTGAGGCACACACCGATCTGGCACACTCTTAGCAGGTACCACATGCGCACGGTGCTAGGGCCGTCACCACCGTATTCCATCGATCCATCTTCAGAGCAGGTAGTCATGCATCCACCTTGTGTGCAATCGACACCGCCACGCCGCCAGACAATGCCACCTCCCTGAGTGCGTCCATCATCACACATCTCTCGCCGAGACCCCGCAGCACCATGCCGCCAAGACACGCTGCCGTCAATGCAGTATATGCCACACCGCTCCACCTTCTGACCCCACCAGCATCTACTCCAAGATGATGCCTCCAGGAGGGAGAACGACGATGCGCACCACCTTCACCGCCATCGTTTCCCCTGGAGTAGAATGAGCGAGGAGGCGAGAACTCCAAGACGATGCCTTCATTAGGGTAACGACGCAAAGACACCGCCATCGTCCGCCATAACCGAGGTCGGCCCAATTTTCACCGACAGTTGCGCCTCAGCATCGTCACCGCCGGCAGCCACCGATGAGCTAGATTGGGCCGAACCCGGTCGAGAAAAATGTGATGCTGCAACACCTCCATAGCCAAGACCTCCACGAGCAGGGATGGGGGAGATGCCATCCCACCCCATCGCGACACGTAGTGCCTCCACTAGCCGCGAGGAAGGTCACTGGCTATGGTTGAGGGAGCACCGAGCCACGCCGCCGCTGGGCCGAGCCACCCCCACCAGATCATCTGGTTGTCGTGGTGGGGACCAAACGCGTGAGGGGATACTAGAGCACCCACACGAGAATCCGCTGCGGTCGCGCCCTGGAGCAACGACGGCAAAAGACCCCGTTGCCGCCATCATCCACCGCCAGCCTTTGTCCAGCAGCAAACCGATGGCGGGGAGGAATTAGGAGGCGGTGATTGCTAGGGTTAGTAGTGGCGTGAGGGTTAGAAGGGGCGTATGTAGGTCAATGTAATGATTCCTCGGCATTAGAAAACTAGCTATGAATATTTGGGTGGTTGTCATGGAGATTGCTCATTAGGTATTCCTAAATTGCATGCTTAATTCCATATATTGGTTTACTTTACATGTCCGCTGTGATATTAGATTGTTCTTCTTCTTGAGAGCCAGAGAGTGTGAAACCTTCTGTAATTTGATACGATTGTGCATGATTCGTGAATGGAGTTAGCATCAATAGAAGAAGCTAAAATTTGACATTTATTTTTGAATGGTCTTGAACCAGTCGTTACAGAAGAAATTGTTACCGCATGTAATAGATAGTTACTGAATTGATGGCAATGTCGAAGTACTTCACTAATACATTGCCATATTCCCACAATGAAGAAAATGCAGAAGAATTATTCCTAAATTCATCAGTACGTGGAAACATTAGTCCAACTAGTACGGAAGAAAATAGGCCAGGGCTATATCTTTGGGAGCTTTTTGTAGGAGATATGCCCTAGAGGCAGTAATATCAGTTACTTTTGTATCTCAGAGTTTGTAATGAATGTTTATGATCCATGCTATAACTGCAATGATTCTCGAGTCTACAATAACCACGAGGCTTGGAGGGAAACTCATGTGCACGTGTGGTATAATAAACGGTAAATTGTATTCCTAGTCTTGCCTCTAAGACTGCTCAAGTATTGCATGATGATCCTGTTTTCCTGATCATGGGCATGGCTATGCCGGCAATTTTGAGGGCACGATGTTGGTAGAACACTTGTGTTGAATCGAACCAAATTGATGTTATACTATGAGATATATTCGTCACAAGTTAATGGTTAAATAACACAGAGATGGTTAATGTTTGCATGATTCCTTAGACCATGAGAGTATCGAGTTTCTTCATGCTTGCTTCATGAACTTTGGGGTTTGTTAAACGTCATCCGTAAAAGGGTGGCTATTATGGCTGCTTACAGGTTCATGGAAAAGTATGTCAAGTAACTTGATAGCTCAAGATTGGGATTTGCTCCTCCGACGTTGGAGAGATATCTCTGGGCCCTCTCGGTGTTACGGTATCCATCATCGTCTGGCCAGACACTTTGTGATTTGATCACGGGGATGCCGGAACACGGGAACGAGAAAAGAGAACAATACCGGCAACGAGGTAACTGGCATAGTGGGCAAGTTGTTGATCCACGGGGATGCCAACATGTCTCACCTCGGGTAATTGTAACATATCGCGAAGCAACATGAATAGCACACGGCAACTGGAGGTTCACTCGAATATTTATTTGTGTGGGTATAGGGATCGATATGGGTGTCCACGGCTCCGATGTTGATCATTGATCGGAAGGGGTTCCGAGTCATGTCTATGCTTCACCGAACCTATAGGGTCACACGCTTAAGGGTCATCTATCTGTTGAATACTAGACAGGGAGTCTGAGAGAAAAACACCGAAAAAGTTTCGGACGCCGGAAAAGTTTCGGACAGCGGAAAAGTTCCGCAGAGAAAGGTCACCGGATGAGTTTCGGTGAAACTGGAAAAGTTGTTTCAGGGGATACCATAAAGTCAAATTGGTCTTGGCACATGCCTGATAATTCTTGGAGGGTGCCAGAATCGTTCTGGAAACTTTTTGGAATTTTCTGGAATGAAAACCGGAAATGTTCCGGAGCTGCCGAAACCGCTTCAGATGCTTTTCGCAGATGAAATCACTAAACCGGAATTGTTCCGGCTCGCGTTGAAAATTATTTTGGTGGGTACTGGAATTGTTCTAAGCCCACATGAATATTTTCAGTTCGATCAGACGCTGAAAAATGTCGTCGTGAATAGTGAAAGTGCTTTTTGGATATTTGTGGAAAAACACCTTTTTGGATATTTCCAAAAAGGCTTCTAGAAGGGATTGGGGAGCAAGCAAGCTCCTCATGGGGGGCCCCCCCAAGGGTGGCCGGCCAAGGGAGGTGGGGCTCCATGGAGCTCCACTTGCCACACTTCTTTGCTTTATTCTTTTTAGAAAAGGCATAAAGTGGGGGCACTTTTGGTATTTGTGAATACCATTTTTACCCCTTGGTTTTCCTATAAATAGAGGGGAGGGGGCAGCCCCATATGCTTGATCCTTGCTCTCATACACATGCCATAGAGATTTCTGGCTTCTCTCTCCCTCCCACGAAATAGTTTCGTAGAGCCGAAAGGCTGTCTGGGTTCCGGCAGGAACTAGCTCTGGACGGCAAAGCCCTGCCGGATAGCTGACACCGTACGTGTGCAACCCGGTAGAGAGATTGTAGTTTCGATCTTTTTGCCCGAAGGGCTGTTCGAGTTACAGTTCGGGTTTCCGGCGTCCTCCCGAAGGGCTGTCCGGGTTACTGTTCGGGTTCCGAGGGTCCTCCCGAAGGGCTGTCCGCGACATCGTCCGGGGGACTGTCCGACCGCCTCCCGAAGGGCTGTCCGGAGTAGGAGTGCATCCTTGCGGTTGGGAGGTTGTAAATCCTAGCTGCAGGGATCTGCACCGACGATCTACACCGACTCTTCTTCCGCTGCGCTTCGAGTCGGTACGGATCAGATCAAACCTTGTATGCAGTCTCCATAGTGATCCTAGGCGTGCTCGCTGTACCGAAATTTTTTGTTTTCTGTCGCGTTCCCCAACAGTGGCATCTAGAGCCAGGCTATGAGTAGATGCATGTTATGATCTAGAATACATGAGATGTATGGGTATTGCATAGTATAATTTTGTAGTAGATGAGATCTATTATTGAAAATTATTTGTGCGGGTAGCAGATGAAATCTGTTACCCGATGTTCCTGTTGCTTCCCGTAAATTTGCGTACTCCTGATCTTGACGGCATGGTGGAATCTCAAAAAGTTCTGGCAATCCGCGATCCTTTCATGCTGCTCCTGAGTATGCTGATTGACAGATCAACGAAGTGCTAACAGTTCTTTGGGTTCCACTTTAGTTAAAGAAAGATGGATGTTTCGCAGATGAAGGGCAATGCAGATATGATCTGCACGGGGGTCACGCGTATGACGAAGTTTAGTATGGGGCTCGACATTTTATTATCTCGTGTTTCATACACCCTGGAAAGTTAATCTAGCAACTTGAAGTATCATACTTGATGATGGACGTTGGTAGCTGCGGTTTAAGTCAAAACCTTAGAAGCCACGTAAAATAAAATTTTGCATAAACCGATTAGAAGCGTCTAACTTGGTTTTGCAGGATGGATTTGCATGTGATGTGGTATAGCAATGCTCATATTAAATTTGATTATGTATGAGATGACTATATGATGTAATTAACATGACCTGCGTGTCATGATTCGGCATGATGGCTGGAGCCATATGATTGCACTTTAATGACCTGCGTGTTAACCTTGTGTAATGCACTTATTTTATTAGCTATAGAGATAGCAATATTATGTGGTGCATCGACAAGGGGGTGGCAATCTTCGCAAAGGTGAACACCGACGCGAATGCCGAAGACGAAGAATACTTGACTTCTCCGTCAGAAGGGGCTATACCATATCATGCTATTATGAATTGCCTGAGATGTTTATCCCTCTTGATGCACCCTTCTTGATTGCGCGGTAGTCGCTTTTTATTAGGGTGATCTCTCACAAAATATCAAGTAGTTAGTGTTCTCCCAAGTGTAGCACCGTCACGGCACCTATCTCTTCGGGGCATTGCATGATCTCCATGGGTGCGAACGATTAGAGAAGTGTGAGGCGGGTGAGTTAAGACCTCGCAGCAAGATCACTTGGTTGTCTTGACGTTCAGGCAGGAAAGTCCTGAGCTCGGAACACACGCATCAAAAGATGAACAAGAATCGCATAGAGATGTGATCGGCAAGTTTGCCTACCGATTGAAGTTCACGCCATGGGTGTTCATCTCGAACCGTGACGGCGAATGGAAATGCGGATCTTGAATCACTCACAATCAATTTTGAGAGATGTTGATTTGAGTGGGAGCGCACTTTAGAATAAAATTGTTTATTCACTAGAGCCAAAAATCATTATGAACAAAGTCTAAATGAACTTGTGTTTTCCGTTGTAGATCAAATGGCTCGCAACACCGCGTTCAACTTAGGCCCGATGTTAGAGAAAGAGAAGTTAGCTGTGAATGGAAACAACTATGCGGACTGGGTCCGTACCCTGAGGATTGTCCTCAGGAGTGCTAAGAAAGTGTACATGCTTGACGGACCTCTTCCACCTAAGCCGGCGGAAACAGCCGCGGCAGACATACAAAATGTCTGGGCCACTAAGGATGATGATTTCAACTTAGTGCAGTGCCTCATGCTGTCTTGCATGAGTTCAGAGCTTCAAAAACGTTTTGAATTCCATAACACCTTTGATATGATCAAGGATCTGGATGCTCTGTACTAGTTTAATGCACGGTCTGAACGCTTTGATATCATGAAAATGATGGCGGAGACCAAGATGGCTGAGGGCAGTTCAGTTGGCGAACACGTGGTCAATATGATTGGCCACGCTGAAAGGCTTAAAACCCTGGAATTTCCACTTCCGAAAGAGCATGTTATGGACTTGTTGCTAGGTTCCCTCCCCCCGTCTTATGGCGGTTTTATCATGAACTACCACATGAATGGGTTGGACAAAACAGTTCATGAGGTGCTTGCCATGCTGAAAACTGCTGAAGGAGGACTGCAGAAAAATCGCAAGCAAGTGTTGCTTGTGAATAAAACTGCCAGTTTCAAAAAGAAAGGCAAGCCAAAGAACGGCAAGGGGGCCGGTAAGACCGGCTTCCAACGCAAATCTAAGGGCGGAGCCAAGATGAAACTGAGTGCTTCTACTGCAAGGGCACAGGTCACTGGAAGAGAAACTGCAAGAAGTATCTGGAAGATAAGAAGTCCGGGAAAACCGGAAAAGGTATAATTGTTATACAAGTTAATGTCATTGATGTTTTGCTTGCTAGCGAAAATTCTAAGTCTTGGGTATTTGATACCGGATCGGTTGCTCACATTTGCAACTCGATACAGGGGCTTCAGAAGGTGCGCAAGCTGGCAAAGAATGAAGTCGTGATGCGTGTCGGGAACGGCGCTGGGATCGCCGCTCAAGCCGTCGGCATTATGCCTCTACGTCTCCCTTCAGGATTTATTTTGGAACTTAGTAACTGTTATTTTGTTCCGTTGTTGTGTAGAAACATTATCTCTGGATCATGTTTAGTGCACGATGGGTACTCCTACAAGTCTGAGAACAATGGTTGTTCACTTTATTGTAAGGATATGTTTTATGGATTTGCACCCATTGTTGGGGGCCTTTTCATACTAAATCTTGAATGTGGAAATGATGTCTTTAACGTGAATGCTAAACGCCTTAAGAAGGCTGATACCACCACCACTTATTGTGGCACTGTCGGCTTGGCCACATCGGAAAGAAACGCATGCAAAGACTCCATAAAGATGGAGTTTTACCGTCCCTTGATTTTGAATCATTTGACACATGTGAAGCTTGCTTGATGGGAAAAATGACCAAGACGCCGTTCACGGGTCATCCTGAACGGGCGGGTGAATTATTGGAAATAATACATAGTGATGTATGTGGTCCAATGAACACGGCCGCACGGGGTGGGTATTTTTACTTCGTGACTTTTACCGATGATTTAAGTCGGTATGGCTATATCTACTTAATGAAGCATAAGTCGGAAACCTTTGAAAAGTTCAAAGAATTTCAGAATGAGGTAGAAAATCATCGTGACAAAAAGATTAAGTTTCTGCGGTCTGATCGCGGAGGCGAATATCTTAGTCATGAGTTTGGCCAGCATCTGAGTGACCGTGGAATCGTTTCACAGCTTACGCCTCCTGGAACTCCACAGCGAAACGGAGTGTCGGAGCGACGTAACCGAACCCTGTTAGACATGGTAAGGTCGATGATGTCTCTTACAGATCTACCGATATCTTTTTGGGGTCATGCACTGCTCACTGCCGCTCACACACTAAACAGAGCACCGTCTAAGTCTGTTGAGACGACACCATACGCTTTATGGTATGGGAAGAAACCCAATGTGTCGCATCTCAAGGTGTGGGGTTGTGAAGCTTATGTAAAACGTTTACAACCAAGCAAACTCGACCCCAGATCAGACAAATGTTACTTTGTAGGTTATCCAATAGACACCATTGGGTATTCCTTCTACAACCGGTCCGAGGGCAAAGTGTTTGTCGCAAGGTTTGGACGTTTTCTCGAGAAAGAGTTTCTCGCAAAAGAATTAAGTGGGAGGACAGTACAACTTAATGAGATTAGTGAATCTTCGGCAACCGTTGATATGGCTAAAGAACTGGAAGAAATTCCGCTAATTATCCCTACAACCGAGCCGGAAGTTGTCGCATGTGATGCGGAAACTTCAAACACTGTTGTACCTGAACCGCGCAGATCAGGTAGGGCTATCCAGCCACCTGAGTGGTTTCATAACGAAATCTTCATTCTTGAAGACGATGAACCTGCGCACTACAAGGAAGCGATGGCAGGGCCTAGCTCAAGGGAATGGCACAAAGCCATGAGATCCGAAATGGAATCCATGTACGAAAACCAAGTTTGGAACTTGGAAGAACTTCCAGATGGCGTAAAACCCATTGGTTGTAAATGGATTTTCAAAAGAAAGACGGACGCGGATGGTAACATTACTATCCACAAAGCTAGACTTGTCGCGAAAGGGTTCACGCAAGTTCCAGGAGAGGACTACGACGAGACTTTCTCGCCCGTAGCTATGCTTAGGTCTGTTCGGATATTACTAGCAATTGCTGCTTATTTCGATTATGAAATATGGCACATGGATGTCAAAACGGCTTTCCTAAATGGAAACCTTGATAGGGATGTATACATGATACAGCCAGAAGGTTTTGTCGATCCTAAAAATGCTGGAAAGGTATGTAAGCTTCAGAAAGCCATTTATGGTCTGAAGCAAGCATCAAGGAGCTGGAATATTCATTTTGATGAAGTGGTCAAAGAGTTTGGCTTCATCAGGAACGATGAAGAATCTTGTGTGTACAAGAAGTTTAGTGGGAGCGCAAAAGCATTTCTAATCTTGTATGTGGATGACATATTGTTGATTGGAAATGACGTGAATTTTCTTAGCGAAATAAAAGACTCATTGAAGAAGAGTTTTTCAATGAAAGACTTAGGTGAAGCGGCATATGTATTAGGCATCAGGATCTATAGAGATAGATCAAGACGCCTGATAGCGCTAAGCCAAAGCACGTACATTGACAAGGTGTTGAAAAGGTTCAACATGGAGAACTCCAAGAAAGGCCTACTCCCCATGTCACCTGGCACAATGCTTTGCAAAAATCAAAGTCCTCGGACCCTTGATGAGCGAGTACAAATGAATAATATTCCATATGCTTCGGCAGTTGGTTCTATTATGTATGCCATGCTATGTACAAGACCGGATGTTTCCTATGCGCTAAGTGTTAGCAGCCGGTACCAAGGTGATCCAGGATTGGAACACTGGGCCGCAGTCAAGGGTATTCTTAAGTACCTTAGGAGGACCAAGGATTTACTCCTTGTGTACGGAGGTGATGAAGAGCTCATTGTAAGTTGTTACACTGATGCAGGCTTCATGTCTGACCCAGATGACTTCAAATCTCAATCTGGCTATGTTTTCATATTGAACGGCGGCGCAGTTGATTGGAAAAGTTCCAAACAAAAGACTGTGGCGGATTCTACGACGGAGGCGGAATATGTTGCTGCTTCAGAAGCCTCCAAGAAAGCTGTCGGTATCAAGCAATTTCTTGAAGATCTTGGTGTGGTTCCAAGTGCTCTGGACCCGGTGGAGATCTATTGTGATAATAGTGGCGCCGTGGCTCAGGCAAGGGAGCCATGTTCGCACCATAAGACAATGCATATTCAACGCAAATTTAAACTCATTCGACATCATGTCGAAGAAGGTTTAGTAAAAGTACGCAAAGTTCACACGGATCTGAATGTGTCAGACCCGATGACGAAGCCTCTACCACGAGCAAATCATGAGCAACACCGGATTGCCATTGGTGTTAGGGAAGCCATGTAACTAGATTATGACTCTAGTGCAAGTGGGAGACTGTAGGAGATATGCCCTAGAGGCAGTAATATCAGTTACTTTTGTATCTCAGAGTTTGTAATGAATGTTTATGATCCATGCTATAACTGCAATGATTCTCGAGTCTACAATAAACACGAGGCTTGGAGGGAAACTCATGTGCACGTGTGGTATAATAAACGGTAAATTGTATTCCTAGTCTTGCCTCTAAGACTGGCTCAAGTATTGCATGATGATCCTGTTTTCCTAATCATGGGCATGGCTATGCCGGCAATTTTGAGGGCACGATGTTGGTAGAACACTTGTGTTGAATCGACCCAAATTGATGTTATACTATGAGATATATTCGTCACAAGTTAATGGTTAAATAACACAGAGATGGTTAATGTTTGCATGATTCCTTAGACCATGAGAGTATCGAGTTTCTTCATGCTTGCTTCATGAACTTTGGGGTTTGTTAAACGTCATCCGTAAAAGGGTGGCTATTACGGCTGCTTACAGGTTCATGCAAAAGTATGTCAAGTAACTTGATAGCTCAAGATTGGGATTTGCTCCTCCGACGTTGGAGAGATATCTCTGGGCCCTCTCGGTGTTACAGTATCCATCATCGTCTGGCCAGACACTTTGTGATTTGATCACGGGGATGCCGGAACACGGGAACGAGAAAAGAGAACAATACCGGCAATGAGGTAACTGGCATAGTGGGCAAGTTGTTGATCCACGGGGATGCCAACATGTCTCACCTCGGGTAATTGTAACATATCGCGAAGCAACAGGAATAGCACACGGCAACTGGAGGTTCACTCGAATATTTATTCGTGTGGGTATAGGGATCGATATGGGTGTCCACGGCTCCGATGTTGATCATTGATCGGAAGGGGTTCCGAGTCATGTCTATGCTTCACCGAACCTATAGGGTCACACGCTTAAGGGTCATCTATCTGTTGAATACTAGACAGGGAGTCTGAGAGAAAAACACCGAAAAGTTTCGGACGCCGGAAAAGTTTCGGACAGCGGAAAAGTTCCGCAGAGAAAGGTCACCGGATGAGTTTCGGTGAAACTGGAAAAGTTGTTTCAGGGGATACCATAAAGTCAAATTGGTCTTGGCACATGCCTGATAATTCTTGGAGGGTGCCAGAATCGTTCTGGAAACTTTTTGGAATTTTCTGGAATGAAAACCGGAAATGTTCCGGAGCTGCCGAAACCGCTTCAGATGCTTTTCGCAGATGAAATCACCAAACCGGAATTGTTCCGGCTCGCGTTGAAAATTATTTTGGTGGGTACTGGAATTGTTCTAAGCCCACATGAATATTTTCAGTTCGATCAGACGCTGAAAAATGTCGTCGTGAATAGTGAAGGTGCTTTTTGGATATTTGTGGAAAAACACCTTTTTGGATATTTCCAAAAAGGCTTCTAGAAGGGATTGGGGAGCAAGCAAGCTCCTCATGGGCCCCCCCCCCCCAAGGGTGGCCGGCCAAGGGAGGTGGGGCTCCATGGAGCTCCACTTGCCACACTTCTTTGCTTTATTCTTTTTAGAAAAGGCATAAAGTGGGGGCACTTTTGGTATTTGTGAATACCATTTTTACCCCTTGGTTTTCCTATAAATAGAGGGGAGGGGGCAGCCCCATATGCTTGATCCTTGCTCTCATACACATGCCATAGAGATTTCTGGCTTCTCTCTCCCTCCCATGAAATAGTTTCGTAGAGCCGAAAGGCTGTCTAGGTTCCGGCAGGAACTAGCTCTGGACGGCGAAGCCCTGCCGGATAGCTGACACCGTATGTGTGCAACCCCGTAGAGAGATTGTAGTTTCGATCTTTTTGCCCGAAGGGCTGTTCGAGTTACAGTTCGGGTTTCCGGCGTCCTCCCGAAGGGCTGTCCGGGTTACTGTTCGGGTTCCGAGGGTCCTCCCGAAGGGCTGTCCGCGACATCGTCCGGGGGACTGTCCGACCGCCTCCCGAAGGGCTGTCCGGAGTAGGAGTACATCCTTGCGGTTGGGAGGTTGTAAATCCTAGCTGCAGGGATCTGCACCGACGATCTACACCGACTCTTCTTCCGCTGCGCTTCGAGTCAGTACGGATCAGATCAAACCTTGTATGCAGTCTCCATAGTGATCCTGGGCGTGCTCGCTGTACCGAAAATTTTTGTTTTCTGTCGCGTTCCCCAACACTTTTTAGATGTACCAGCCCCAAAGCCAAAGCCAATCCAGGGAATGCTTTTCGAAATGAGATAGAGAAGGGGGAGAACAGAAGGAAAAGGGATCTATCATGCATGGATTTTGTGGTAGCTCTTACTGCTTCAAGGTGCTATATATCTTTAGGTCCTAATTGATAATATGCTAACTAAAATGTTATCCTTGGATCGACGCAATTCCTCATGGATGCCATGATTTACACACAGCTGGCATTGAGAAACTTGTTCAAAGTAACGATTCCTCAGCATTAGAGAATGAGCTTGCAATATTTCAATGGCTGTCATGGAGATTTTTCACTAAGTATTCCTAATTTGCATGATTAATTCCATATGTTGGTTTACTTTGCGGGCCTATAGTATTAGTTTTCTTTCTTAAATTGAGCCATAGGATGTATAACCTTCTACTTATAATTGAAATGGTCAAGCATCTTTTGTGAATCGAGTTGACATCAATAGAAGCATCTACCGCTTGACATTAATTCTTCAATGGTCTTAAACTAGTCGACACAATTCGTGAATGATTAGACACTGCACATGAAACAAGTATTTTCCATAAATAAGAAAAAAGATCCAAATTCAGAACGAGGTTTTTGATGCCACCGTACAGCCTTGAAGCTCTGAGAGAAAGGTGAAACCATGCCATGAGAGCAATGAAACCATGTACTTTGGAACCACATTCTCCAGATAAGGATATATCCCTACTGCTAAGGACCACACGTTAGGCGCATGATATACACAAAGAAGCACAAAGCATACACAACTTCCACACATGTATATATATTTGATGATGGTTGAAACGAAGGGAAATATAATAATAAAACGAAGGAACAGATTACGTATGCACACAACAACAACAAAATTCGTTCGCTTATTTATATATGGCACCGGGACAAGGCACCAATGAATGTAGATATGCAACTAGCTTACGAAGGGCACCAGGGCATAGCCGTCCGCTTTAACAGAAGAGGGTACAACCGCCGTAGCATGTTCCACCGCACTGAATTAAGGCGGCATCCTTGCATGCCTGGCATGCAGGAGGTGTGGCGGTGCAGATGCCGCTGCATGATGTTTCAGCATAGGCGATGCAAATTGCAACACATGCGCCTAGACAATCTTCGCATTCTGTGGCTGCCACTGGCTGGCCCATGTTCAGGACAAGCACGATGCAAATGGCTACCACGGCGGCCACCTTCAGAGATGAAGCCATTGATGAATTGGGTGGTTCTAGTGGAGAACAGAGCAAGAACAGATGTGATGGAGATGAGCTATGTAGCTGCTTAACTGGTACATGTCCATATGAGGAAGTAGGATGCTATTTATAGGGATCCAACATGAGGACGATCCTAGCCAGCTAGTAGTACCCACCTCCACCTCGCAAAAGAAAACAGAAAAACAGCTGGCACTGATTTGTTTCACTTAATTAACTATGGTTGAATGCGATATAGTATATACCTTGTGCACCAATAAGTTTTGTCCTAAACTGTACGCAAGTGACCTGTGCAATAATGCGTGCATTTTGACATCAGAAGAATTATATATAGCAAAGTTACCCACACATTTGCATGGCTAATGTTATTGTTAATCTCTGCCATTTGTTACCCCCCCATACATGAATTGAAATCAATATTGTTAAAACATGTATGCATCATATGTATGCACTGTTGTAAGTCAACCGTGTTATACCAGAGCCCATGAAGATTAGGATCTGAGATCTCTCCACTCATCGTCATACGCTAATACGCGCACATGAGTGCGCCTCCCGTATGCTGGAGTTAGTTAGGCCCTTCTCTGTGATCCTTCTTTATGTATTGTGTTAGTGTAAATCGACATTTGTAAACCTTGAGGCAAACAACACAAAGTTCAGGTCGGTAACACAACTGAGCACCACCCAGACCAATTCCAGCACCAACTCCCTTCCGACGCAAATCCCCAAGACCTCTCCCTGTTTCTCTGCCGATGCCATGGGGCCCAGCGCCACTATTACTTCTGCCCTCATATTGCCGTCCATAATACCAACATCCCTTTTTTCCAACTTCAGGCCCGATCGCCATCCATAATACCAACATCCACTCCTACTTCACCCTCAAACTCAACCCACGCGTCAACAACTACCGTAAATGGCTTATTTCTTTGGGTTTGTCCTCGCCACCTATGAGGCAGTCGACCACATTAACGAGACATCTGAACTTGAAATTAATGATCCCGAGTTGCAGCTTGCCTACATCAGGATCATGTTGTGGATAAACACAACGATCGACGATGGCCTTCTTGACCTTGTGCCGCCTTGTCGACATGGAATCGCCTCCGCCGGTACTTTCTCAACAACAACACCACACGCACCATCCATCTTACTGGCAAGTACCGCATGCTCAAGCAGGGAACCATGCCGGTCGCCGAGTATGGGCAGCAGCTCAAGTTCCTCACTGATATTGATGGGGCGATGACTAATTGGGTTCTCAGCCTCAAGTTCCTCCATAGCATCAACAAGACGATGGGCTCCCATATATCACCCTGTTTAATCAGGAGGTTTTCTGTCATAAACTCGGGCCAACAGTATCATCGGGTCTAGGCCGTAAAGCATCCTGCTCCGAGTGGGTATCCTTACTCAATGAAAAGAATGACAACACACTTCATATAACCGTGGGACAACCATAGTATGGACTTCCACAACAAGTTCTCCAAAACTTAGTTGTCCAACTATTTTATATATAATGTACATGTACATACTTTAAAATGTAACCCTACAGGTATTCCTAATTTGTTTTAGTTATTAATTTAGGCATTCTTATATAATATGTTTTAGTTGAAGGTCTTTTAATAAAAAACGATTAAATTTCAGCCTTTTGTGGAACTGGATATTTCCTGGCACTCCTGCTGATGAATTAATATAGTTTCCAAATTTAAGAAGACAAATAAAAATCTTGCTGCGCAAATGAGCGGGCAACACCACTAGTTTTCATGATAGTAAGCATCCTTAGAAATGTAATAAAAAAATCATATGGCAAAGTGAAATATTCAATTGTATGCATATTCGATATAGTTGTATTCAGTAACACCCCATGCCAGTTACACGAGGGAAAAAACCACTCATGAATGAATTAATTTTTCGGCATTAAATCAGGGCTAAATTGTACCAACTAGTGTACATTGATAGATATGTTTGAACTAACATTCATACTTATGACTGGGTTGCTTTAAAACAATGTGAACCGGTGATGATCACGATACATATAACTGTATTTGTATAGTACACATCTGACTAGCGGCACAATTGACTTTGAAAATAGATAGTAGGCCCAGTCTTATGATCTTATCACTGATTTGAGATTCCTAACCAAGTACTTAAAACAGCTTAGTTCCAGCAAAAAAAAAAATGAAACAAGATTGTGTGCACTCCACATATACACTGCCCTATTCCTATATATCAATGAAAAAATACAGCAGAATTATCACTAAATTAATCCGTACGCGACAGCGTTGCTCCAATTTCTAAGAAAACATAGGAAAGGACTCTAGCACTTAATGCTTTAAGGTGGTATATACCTTTAAGTCTTAGTAATATGCTAATTAAGATGTATTCTTTGCTGGATGCAATTTCTTATCAACGTCACATATTAGATGTACCTCTCCCTGTTTGTCTGCCAGCGCCATGACGCCCGCCATCACTATTGCTGCTGCTCTCTCTTCTTACCTTCTCAATGCTTTTTTCCCAACTCCAGGCCCCCATTGATGTCCATAATACTAACATCCACTCCTATATCACCTTCAAACAAGACCCAGCCGCCAACAACTACCTTAAATGGCGCAATTTCTTCCGGTTTATCCTTGCCACCTGTGATGCACTGGACCACATCGACGATATGTTTTCTGGATTTTGCAAGTCTTTTAATATAAATGTGGGGCTCTCACAAAAATGAAAATAACTAGGTTTCTAAGGTGAACTGGTGATGAGCCCGCATAAATATAGCTGGAATGGAGTAATGTGACTAGCGACAAAGTTGACTGTGAAACTAGATAGTAGGCATAGTATTGTTATCTTATCACTGGTTAGAGATTACGGACCAAGTACTTAAAACGGCTTAGTCTCTGGGCCTGCCAGAACCCAGCCTGAAAATGCCGAGCCCGGTTCTCTAATCCCACCATGATTGGGCACGAAAATGGTTATATTTTTATTTAAAAATAATAAATGAATTAATTTACGATTAATTGATGCAATATCATACCTATTTTTCGTATAAAATCCCAAAAATAAGGTATCGGTGACTTTTGGGGACTTTCAAGCCGAGAGGCACAAGCCCAGCCTAGACGCCTGACTCTCGGGCAAGGCTTCCCATGCCTAGATTTAGACCATGTACAACCGGAGTGCTCATATCCCCCCAAACGTCAGGGCGGATAGGCCAGTCATTACCCAGATCGCACCCCACATTGTTAGCCCAAAATTGCCTGGGAAGACCGGCATCACCCAAACCCATCCCATATCTGGGGTGGATATGTGACAGACCGACACGCCCGGATGCGGCCACCTTGTTGGACCGGTCCACGCAGGCTCAATCCAACCCCACCAGGACGCAAACCTAGCTCAGTCTCAGCCTCCTAGCTCCACTTCCTCTCCACTCATATCCGCTCCCATCCCCGTTGCTTCCCTTTCCCGGGCTACCATGGTTGGTTCCTCTAGCGATTTCAACAGAGGATCCGGCAATGAGGCGGATCCCATCGACTTGGATGTCTGGAAATAGTCGGATTTGGATGATGAGGACCTCGCCCTTCGTGTCGCGCTCCGGTGTCACGGATAGACAATGGCAGGAGCTCGAGCACCGCGTTCTCCCCCATTGCCCGATGAGGAATGCAGCCGACCACATCGACCAGTCGCGGTCTGTGCCGGTCCAGATGCGTCGCCCTCCGCGACCCTCCCCTACCACTTAGGGCCCTACTCCTCCCGCCCGGAGCTGGGTAATCGTTCCCGCACCGCCGAGCCTGCGAGGAGGACATATGAATCAGTGGCACGAGCCGGTCGTGCTAAGCAGCAGGCCAATGAGACAGCTGGTTCCTCCCATAGCGGTTGCGGGTTCTGCAATTCCGCGTTGGCTAACCTAGAGATGGATGCCTGCCGCCGCCGTAAAAACGCAAAGGCGCTCCGGCTCGACATCTAGGATTTCAAGTGCGATGCAAAGGTGGGGGCGGCCGCCCGGGCGAAAAATGCCTAACTCACCAAGGAGCAGGCCCGCGCTGCTATTGGAGGGACCGGATTTGAGGGGGGGCGCCTTTGGATGCCAAGAAATAATGGGTGACCGGTCGCTGTCGGAGTACGCGTCCACAAACGTGTAGGGGTCACATTTGCGAGTTGCGGTTGTAGATGCTCTTATGCCATAACATAGTACGCACTGGTGTAAGTTCTGTGACGTGTTTGGTTGTGACGTGTTTGCGTGTTCCTTCTTTCCCACGTTTTCAAGACATGTTACCTCCATGCAATCCTGCGAAGGGACATTGTCTTCTTTCCTTGTTACTTTTTTTCGTTTCCATGACAGCAAAAATATGTAGAAATATATGAAAAGTTTTGGCAAACTGAAATACAATCATAAAAATTTCTATTACTCAATCCTGATTCTTTTCCTCGCGTCATCCAACTCGATTTGCAAAGAGAGCAACACATCGGAACATCGAGTAGAAAACAAGATGTCGTGACCGGCAGCACGGTCACTGACGGAGGAGAGGAAAAGGGATGTCACAGGTTTGTGTCGAAGGAGGGGGCGGAGGGGATAGGATCATCGCCGCCAGGGACGGTTGTGAGGTTTGTAGGGATGGCCGGGGCTCAGGGGGATGGTAGAGGTGACAGTTCGAGCAGAGCAGGGCAGGGCACCCAGGCACAAGCGGAAGTACCACCGACCGCAGGTGGCATGCATGGCAGGCGGTTGGGGGCGGGTCAAAGAAGTCGAGAAGGGCGGCAAACAAGATAAACAGTAGACTATGAAAATCGACCGATCCATAATTGAAGGATATGTTCCTTCTTCAATTATAGACGCACATTTGATGAAGTTCCATCAACTAACACACCGCATGGGTTAATGCATAAAAACGTGTATGCTGGATATGTCACCAATCGATCATACTGATGAGTGATGACTGGGTTGCTTCAAAACAAGGTGAACCGTTGATGAGCACATACTGACGTACATATACGTACAATTGGATTGTATACTGTATACACATCTGACTAATGGTACAGCTGACTTTCAAGATGGTATATATCTTTGAATATTACTACTATGTTAATTAAGATGTTATCCTTGGATCCAGACAATTCCTTATGAAGGTCACTACTTATTAGACAACATGCAAGTAGCACTGATAAACTTGTCCAAGTATAATATTTCGGTGGTTGTCACGTAAAGAGATTGCCCACTGAGTATTACTCCCTCCGTTTCACAATGTAGTGCATATAGGTCTTTTGAAAACTAAACCTCATAAAGTTCGATCAAGTTTGTGCAGAAAAATATTTACATCGAGAAAGCCAAATATATATCATTAGATTCATCATAAGATGTAGTTTAATTTTTTATATATTTGATACTTCTCTATACTTGGTCAATGTTTATAAAGTTTGACTTTTCAACAAATATATAGGCATTACTTTATGATATAGAGGGAGTATTAATTTCCATCTATATTTTTTGATAAAGAGTATATATAGTGATTCAGCAGTTTTAACATGCTCCCCTTACCCCCTTTTTTCACATGAGAGGTAAGAGTATATATTTGATCCGAGCCGTTGATCTCATTAATTAGTGGTCTGATTAACTCTTAACTTCTTACCTCACATGTAAAAAAAGAGGGTAAGAGGCAGCATGTTAAAATTTTCCATAGTGGTTTACTTTTTGCAGACCTATGGTTAGTTTTTTCTAAGCCAGAGATGAACCTTCTATAATTTGACATGGTTGCCGTCGTGCATGATTCATATATGTAGTTGACATTAATAGAACTACTTGATAATAATTTGAGAATGGTCTTAAACTAGCCTGCATAATTGATAAATAGATAATTCTTTTTTTTCAAGAAACTACTTTTAGGCCGACCCCCCCCCCCCCCCCCCCTCTCTCCAGCCTCTACAAGAAGCAATATGCTAATGAAGACACCGAGGCTGCACACATCCAAATTATGAAAAAAACATGACCTGCAAAATTCATGTTGAAACGATCAATGGCAAACATCAGGGACAAACATCAACCACCACCAATGGAACTATTAGAACTATGAGAAAGATTGTCCAACAACGGAACCTCTAAGAAAGGGATGATCACTATTGTCACCGGATCTAACAAAGGCCAGATCATGAGTTTTCAGCCTGATTAGAATTTTTGAGGAATCTCGAGACAATGTCCCCAATAAGGGAACAATGTCGAAACATCATCATTGCCACGTACAATCAATGAAAGCCCGAGCTGGAGTTTCCCTATGGAACTCGAGATCATATATTTGAAGAGCACCACCAAACTGAAGTCATCCTATGTTGCCACCCCACTTACCATGAATAAACTTATGCCAGCCAGATCGCCATGCAAAGATATCCACTCATGTGCATAGCCATGGCGTGTACATCCCATGTGTGTCCGGAGTCCGGACATGCCCACGTACACAAGGTATCCAGCAGTGAAAATAAATGCATGTAACACCATCGGAGAGGAGACTTGTTGCTGCCAGATCCTATGACCCGCCATTGTGGGCCGTCAGCCGGTGCCGCAAAAACACTCTATCACCACGGCCTCATCGTCTTGTATGGCAGCAAATTCCTATGTCATCCCTTCTATCTTTGGCATCAAGGCCGCCGCAACAAAATCAGTGGCGGTAGCGGCGGCGGAAAGAAGAGGTCGAAGGAAAGCTTTTGACGAGTGTTTGGCAGGGGGGCCGAAGTCTGCGCACTCGATTTGCGTCTCCCATCGAAGCGGTAAACCGGGCCAAATAATTAAATGTCTTTTGATCAACTATGTATCTAGCTTACACGCAGCATGAATCCTTGGATTGTTGGAGTAATAAGAGTTTGCTCGTTGTCCAGGTGGAGAACCTAGGCTGCAGCTCTTCGGGAGATATAATTCTGAAAAAGGGATAAAGTCCAGGACTTGCAAGAAACACCTTCTATTTATTAAATGTAAAGATAAGAATGGGTGTCTAATTCATTTTAGTCTTTGTTAATGCTACATTACCATGTAATAAGCAAAGTAATACCTTGTACATATTGTATGTCGAGCAAAAAGATCGGTAATATATTTCCTCAAAAGGCACTTGACCTTTGTGATCTCTGAGGGTTGATACATGTACAAGGAATTGTTCAGCCATACATGTGTAGTTGTCTATCCTAAATGGAAATGGCAGCTAAAGAAAAGAAAATAAAGATGATATGGAACGGATGATCCCAAAGAGAAATGAAAAAGAGCATATGGAACGAATATGCTAGCTAGTCCTGCAGCACTACAATTAGTACCGTAGACTCAAGTGTATCTCACACAGCTAACACATGCAGCAAAGGAAAGAGTCAGTTTACGTACACACCTCCTAGCTTACCATCATCTTCTTCTGCCAGCCAAAACCCTAGCTAGCCATGGCGAGCCGTAGCCTGCTTGTACTATCCATGATCTTGGTCCTGCATTCCATTCTGTCCATGGCAACTGCATCCCTTTCCTGTGTTCTTCAGTGTGAGTCCGAGGTAAACTTGCACTTGTACTTGCACCAAATCGCCTCTGGGCCGGGCACCAACCAGGTAGTAATTGTTACCTCCAGCAAACCATCCGATTTTGGTCTAACTTCCGTCACCGACTGGACAGTAATTGATGGACCAAACCCTGCTACTGCCACCATTGTTGCCCGTACCAAAGGCATGCAAGTGCAGGCTGATGTAGCCGGTCCAGGCTGGTTCAACTACTTCAGCATGGTGTTTGAGAAAAACTCCAGGTCATTCTTACATACTTTTGGACTAGTACAAGTTTTAGTTTTCTCATTTATATTTTGGACATTCTCACTTACAAAGGTCTCAGATAGAGAAGATTATTCAGTTGCGTATGATACATGATATTAGCCTACAAAACTATATCAGGTACAACGGATCATCATTCGAAGCCATGGGAATCAATTTTCAAACAGGCCAAGGCCAGATGGCCATTATGGGTGGGACAGGAGAGTTTGCTATGGCACGTGGGATCATCAAGTACAACGCGCTCCCCAACCCCCCTACGTTTCAAACTATTAAAGAACTTAATATCCACGCATTCTACGTCAAACCTGCTGTAAGTACATACATTCAACTAGTTAATTTGTTTATGTAAAAAAGTATGTAAATTTCAAAGCCAGTCCCTTGACAAAGTTAGGTTTTAGTCATCAGGATAAACATTATGATACCATGTCGACATGTGGACGCAAATTTCCATCAGTACCTTAATGACTAGTTTCTTGGTATGTAGCGATGTTGATTATACTTTTTATTTCACAGGATATAACATCTGGCGGCGCCATCCATTAATACGTTCAAAACCTAGGTGGACTGTCGCTACCCAAACAAGGGTAGCTGTGAAAGGAACTATGCAAGCTTGTCAATGTTTTGTTTTCAAGTAATCTGTTGATTTTTAGCCTGGGATATTCTATTAATCCAAAAATCCACGTCTGTATGTTCTTATCAGTGTGCATCAGAAAATAAAGTTTGGTTTGTGTAGTCAATGTAAATATGAAGAATCGTACTCCCATACCACGGATCACTACTTATTGCACACTTCAGATGAGCTACATTGATGTCCGAAATTGGTGCAATACTCAGTTAATCACAAGAGAATGAATGGATGGCATGCACATCAGAAAAACATGCTCTTACTGTACCACCTAAGCTTTGCTATCACAAAATGTTCTCTCACATGCCAGGATGTGATAATCCCGCATGAAACAGTTGACTCGGACGTGTTGGATATTCCAGCAAAAGATTCATGCTTACATGTAATTCAAGGAAAACCAGCAACATATTATGAAAAAACTAGGTCCATTTGTCGGTGATATATAAATTCACTGGATATTGTAACCTCCTTAGATAATTAATTTCATTGAAACTAACTTTGCTATTCCTTGGGTCTCTATTTTGTGCCCGAAGAAGTTTGCCAATGGAACAACTATTATTACAATGGTAGATAGCTAGCCACATCTTGCATGGAGCAACTACACAACCTGCGAAAAGCATACATGGCCTCGCTAGCTACTTAACATGGTACACTGTTTTTCCTTTTCTATCTATATGAAATGGGCAGAGCACCTTCCTTTTCACAGGGAAGAAAATATTTTTATTCTTTTGTGCGGCCATATAAGTAGAGAGGGCATCATTACCAGAAGGGATGCGTGGATACAAGGAGGGTGATGATCTGGTAATAGACGAACAGATAGTTCTAGGTCCAAGAGATGGGAAAGGAGACACGATGAAGACTTAAATACATCGTCGCTTCTCTCAAAATACAACTAAGCACCTCCCCGTTCAAGTACAATTAATTAACCCCTCCGTGTACTATCTAGCTTCACTAAGAACAACGTAAGATTGTTAATGAGTCTTAAGTCAACCACTTGAGCTGTTGGCAGATGCTCTAATCTTTGTACTTTGTTTCCTTATATTTTTCCCTTCGTGATGCAGCTCCGAAGTAGATTATCCGCTCATGTACTGGTTGCCATTATTTCAGGCGACTTTATAAACAAGAGTTGGGTGCATATAGTATCGTCAGTTCATGATTAGATCGAAACATTACGACCCAAATAAAATATCCAGCATCGATCTCAACAAGTCATCTGACCAAAAGCGGCCTTGCTTAATGTTACTTGGGGTTGCCTGAAAGCAACATTTTGGTCAACTGCTTAGTTTCTTCAATTACTTAACTTATATGAGAGCTGGCTTGTCATCTTATCGTCTGTACGTTGGATGACGCTAACAATCATTGCATGGTTGACCCCTAATAGAAATTAGTGGCCACCTCAAGTAAAATAAATTACAGATTAGCATCAGTGAGTGTAGTGTGGGTCACCCCTATCTTTCAGAAATAAACCACATCAACCCTCTATTTAAAATTCTGCAACAACATTAAAAAATTGCTTGTTATGAGTTTTTTTTGGCATTACTGATGCACAGAAATCTCACATATTAGCATAGCAACGACAACACGACTCAAGACACTATAGAGAAGATGGAAAGCTCCGCAGAGCCACCCACACACGATCGTCATATTTTCTCCTTTGATATCGTGATTTGAACTCAGGATGATCCCTAACTGCGACTAGTTGGGATGTAGCCTCACAAACTCTCCTGCGTGTTTCCCTGCCAGGCAAAAAGGTTTCCTCCCTCTCCAAACATACAATACTCCAAATTTGATGCGACCTCATCTCAAAACAGATATACAGATCGTGGAACAAGGTAATCATTTTTTTGAAAAGGGGTGCTTTATTATTTAAAGGTTCAAGCATTACATCTGGCCTCTGCATAACTAAGATGCACACAGTCAAACAAAGTCCTCTCGTACAAAATCAAATAAAAAGGCAAATACAAAGAAACATATAGAGTCTTTACAACGCCTAAAGCGGAGGTGGCCAATTCTAAGATAATGCTGCCACCCATGTTGGATAAAAGTATCCCTCGCCGTACTTCCAATCATGTACACACCTCCATAAACATGTCTCGATTCTCCACGTGTTGTAGAGAGGACCATAAACGAAGAGTCCCGATATATCTTTAGATAACCTACATCCGGGAAGTACTTTTATTGTTAAAAATCTTAGCATTTCTACATAGCCAAAGCGACCAAATAACGACAAACGCTCCCAGCCTAAGAAGAGTTCTAAACCTGTGATCAATCTCATGTAACTAGTTGCCAAATACATTAGCAACACTACAAGGAGGATACAAGCCATAAGCTATCTGGATGACTGACCAAATAGAACGAGCCAATTTGCATTTGAAGAATAAATGTTTTATTGTCTCGTCATGGTGACAAAAGACACATTGCGGACTTCCATGCCAATTCCTCTTAATAAGGTTATATTTAGTAAGAATTATTCCACGACAAAGATACCATACAAAGATTTTACTCTTAAGAGGTATCTTTATTTTCCAGATCTTCTTCTTATTATCAACTGGAATATCAGACAGGATTCACGCTCTATACATAGACTCCAGTGAGAATTGTCCATTCTCATGTAGGTTCCATCGGAATAAATCAGATCCATGTGACAAATGCACCATGGACAACCGTTGGAGCAGCACGTACCACGATTGGAGTCTGGGTCCAATTAAACCTCTTCTGAACGTCACATTTGGCGGATATGATTCCATTACCTTGGCGATAGTATCACCCTTGTGACGCACAATGTTGTACAGAGCAGAATATTATTCCCGGAGTGTGGCATTTTCTAGCCACTTGTCCTCCCAGAATCTAATTTCCGAGGTTTCCTTAATCGAGAAGGATCCATATGAGAAGAAATATTTCTTCGTAGCCATCAGACCAGCCAAACAGTGAGAATCCTGAGGCTTCCAGTATACTTGGGATACCGCCTTGGAACCCACATATTTCCTCCTTAGGAGTGTGTGTCATACACCATCTTCCACCAGTTATTTAAACAAACATTTTCTGAGGAGGGCCTTATTCTTAACCTCAAGGTCATGAATGCCCAACCCGCCTTGACCACCCTACATCGGAGGCCCTAACAATGATTAGCTAGAGCAACTGCAGCACAGTTCAGTTGCAGAAGCAATCACAAACCAGCATTCCGCTAGCTAGCCGAGCAGCCGTTAGGTCAATGTGTTCTCAACAACACTAAACTAGATGCATAGTTACATAGATAGCAATCAAAATTACTCACCTAGTGCGCTATTCGAAGCAAACAAAATACATGCCCTTACTATGTGGTTTCCACCCTGCTTACTCATGCATAGATTGCTGGAGTTCCCTGGAACGTCGAGCGGCCGATCTCCACTCACGGACCAGGCTTGGTATTTCCTTCTCGTGCCGTTGATGGGAGCGATGCGGGATCGGGTAAGGTTCTTTTCTATTCGAGGTTGTCGTTTTGATGACTCTAGTAGTGTTGCTCTAACATTTTGATTCCCTCTGTGCAAGAGTACTTCGAGCTAGATATTGCACCTCCGGTAATATATTGAACTGCACCTTGAAGAAAGGGTCTTCATTTGTGTGGTAGAGTATCTTTGCAGGGATTCAAACTTTCAAGAATGGGAGCATTTGGAGTGTGGGAGAGGGTGTAAAGATAAACATTTGGGAAGACTATTGGATTCCTAACAGTCCTTCAAGGAAAGTAACCATGGTGCGTGGTAAGCGGGTTTTGACATATGTCAATGAACTAACATATCCCGCATCCGGTTGATAGGATCAATTGCTTGTGCATGATAACTTTTGGCACATCGATGCATAATGAATTCTACAGGTCCCACTTGCATACCATGAAGAGGAGGTATTACCTGGCATTATAGAAAAAGTGGTACCTTTAGTTACGGTCAGCATATCATGTCGAATGGGTTTATCAGTTTGGAAGTAAACTGCAAAGTGACGAGGGACTAACTAGTTCGCTTAACCATCCAGTATGGGAAAAAGTGTGGAATCTGAAACTACTAGGGAAGATAAAGATTTTGTGTGGAGGTGCTTGCACAATACAATTCCTTTCCTTTGTACACTCGCCAATCACCATGTGGGTAATATTGCTCAATGTCCATTATGCCAACGCAGTGCCGAGGATATTAAACATGCACTTTTGACATGTGGCCGGGCGAACAGTATATGGAGAGAGTTGGGCTTGCATGAAATAATAGATGAAGCTTTGGTGGTGGACCGATCGGGTGCAAAGGTGCTTGAGTTCCTGTTGTGTGAAAATAAATTCCAGTGCACCTTGTCTGATTGCATTCAAATTCCTGAGATAGTTGCACCTACGTGCTGGTACTTGTGGTGGTAAAGAAGAGAAGTTGTGAGAGGAGAACAGTGCAGACCATTGATCACATAGCACTGGCAATACACGCCATATCCCTGAACTTCGTTCGATCAGCAGGCAAGCCAGAGGTACATAATCGCCTGAATGGATCGAAGAAGCCACCATCTGGATTCCAAAGCCTCGACATGGATGCATCCTTTTCTGATGATGAAAACTCTGGCTTATGTGGAGCTGCGGTATGTGACCTCTTGGGAGGTTTTGCCGCTGCAACAACTGCTCGTCTAGAGCATGTAGCCGATGTGGTCTCGACCGAATAAAAAGCGTCGCGTCAAGGTTTGATGATCATTCAGAGCCTTGGGTGTGCGAACGGAATTGTCCAAACTGATAATGTGACCATGGTAGAGGCGTTGAATTTGAACGAGGGTTACTCAATGATTGATTGCAACACGAATACTCAATGAATGTGGAAGTCTACTTTCGAATTTCGAGAAGATACTTGTTGAACATTATAATAGGGAATCGAACATGGTCGCTCATGAGCTAGCTAGGTTTGGGAGGAGTAATCCACCGACTTTGTTGTAGGATACACCTCCTAGCTTTATTATTCTTTTGCTAGCCGACGGTGTAAGTTTGATCTGAGTTTAAAGCTAGCCATGAAAGCCTTTCCAAATTTCTTTTTGAATTTTTGCTTCAACCATTGTAAGTAATGTGCTACTTTTATTGTACAAACATTTCATTGGAATTTAGGTAGTAGCGGTGGTGGTGGTGGTGGTAGATATTGAATGATCCATCTCACTGAAATTTAGGTAGTGGTGGCGGTGATGGTAATGGTAGTGCTAGTGGTATAAGTGGCAGCATTTGTAGTAGTGGTGCTACTCGTAAGTGGCAGCACTGGTAGTAGTGGCAGTAGTGGCAGTGTGGTAGCAGCACCACCACCACCATCTATGTTCATGTCTTTAACCTAATATATATATCCTATGGAACGAAAACTAAATATGGTAAAATATGCAAATATCACATGGAAGGCGCGTTGTAACTCCAAATGAAATTACCGTCAAGTAATACTTTGTGAAGTATTTTATGACCAGGAGTAAAGGAAAGGTACAACATTTTTATTTGATGGCAAGAAAAGGCAGTACACCATTATGCCAATTACAACATCCATACCGTAGGTGCATATTGCATACCAAAGAGGCCTATTTGCCTTCCTTGATGTTGTTCGTACAGGTAGTGGCGCACTTGCTGTTGCAGTCACTAGTGCACTGCTCACCAGTTAGCCTCATGCAGTCCGCGCACGAAGAGCTGCCAGAGCAAGAGCCGTAGCACGATCGGGTCGCCTCGCCGTCGCAGTTGCAGCTGCCAGTGGTGCAGCCGGCCCTGCACTTGCGGATCGCGGCGGCCCGGCAGTCCTCGCAGCTGGGGACGTCGCAGTACTTGCGGCACTTTGGGGGAACCAAGACTCTGCACATCTCCGTGCAGTGCGGGCCACACTCGCTGCAACGCATCGCCTGCGCCGGCCCCGATGCTACTAGTTCTTCTTGGTCCATCGACGGACATCGCCCCAAGGAAGGCAGGACCATCACGGCGAGCATGGCGGCCATGGTCGCCGCTTTGAGGGCGAGGGATAGAGTGGGTGAACCTGCAAGAGCCATATTGGAGAAGAATGTGTGAAGATCGACGCTAAGCGTAAGTGGTGATGTGCATGTTAAAAAGCATAGCGATGTTGTTTATAAGCACCCAGAGACCCTAGCAGGTTGTGCTAAACATACTATATGGATTCATGCTAGCTACCAAGTTGATTACAGGTTGAGATCTACGCCATGCACGTTGCTCCATGTGTACATATCTTGTGCTTATATATTATTTATTCCATTTGAGATCCGTACTAGTGGTTGTGGCGGTGGTGGTGGTGTTTCACGAGGGCTAGGAGCATGATTCTCTTCTCACGAGGGCACCGACGCAACACAAACCAAGCACATGTCACCATACTGCACAAAAGAAAGATGCCTAGATATGTACACACGCATGCACTTGTGTCACAACCACTGGCGCGCAGACAACACATGTGCCACCAGCAGACACAATAGTTACGGCAATCAGTACTCAGATCTTGATTTATTCTAGTTTTTCCATATCCGGCAGAAGGATAATGGTTTACAAGGGGACGTTCAAGCCACGAGGCCAAAACAACAAATGACACATTCCCCACCTCTTTGAGGACACATAAGCACTTAAACAACAACGACAACAATGGCGATTGTATCCATTCGCTATGGGAGAAATCAAATTTTCTCCCGCGCGCACTCATCCATGCACTAACGGTGGCACTCCGAGATCCCTTCAACGGGGCTGGTGGTCATACTAAAGAAGTAAAGATCAAGGATGACTAAAGCATACTCTCACTTGATTATACAACTTTAACTATGTGGTATTTCGTCTCATATTTTATAATACATCTAATATTGAAGCTAAGAAGTGATTGTAGTACTAAAGTAATAAAAGTGATCTCATGTTCTACCGAAAACTATCATGTATCTACTATCAATTTTGGTATTGTATAGTGCACATTGCCGACAATTGCTAGATAAGTAACAAAGGCGATTACACAGACAATTTCAGGAACATTAGTTACAACCTGCAGGACAAATCTAGTCACCTATGGATGAAAAAAAAATCAAGTCACCTAATTGATTGGCTCAAAGACTTACGATTAATGGAACAGAGATAATGACGAATGAAGTAGGTCGTGGCGAGTACATGAACATGGGATTGCCTGCGTAGAGGATATGTACCTAGACCGGTGATCACCTGATCAACCGCAATTTAGTGAGAGGTCGTCCGTACACTCGTAAAGGTCAAGCAATCGGGCCATGAGTGTGCGATCGGTGATGTAGTCTTTGGGGGGTTAAATTGGAAGGGATGTAGATGGCTTTTAGATCCAAGTCAAATTAAAATAAAGTTTTTATGTAAATACAAAAGTACACAAATTAATCAAAAGTAATGTGCTTAAGTAGACCGACCACAAATATTCCTACCAAAAAAGATAGATACAAATACATATTACATCAATATATGTTACGTTTAAGTGCAGTTTATACAAACTAAGTAATGAGATATACAAATCAAGTTTGACATCGTTTCACAATCCTCTTTGCGATAGGTTGGGGCTTAGGCATCGTAGTTCTGTCCGTTCTGGTGGTGTTGTCTTCTTCGTTGAGACTCCCATTCCGACAATGCTCCTTTTGCCTCTCCCGGCAACATCAAAAGTGTTTGCCGCTTCTTCATCTGTTTCACCTTTGATATTGGAAAAAACATCCTCCTCGTCCTCACTATGCTTTGTCCACCGTGTATAAGCAGGCATGAAATTATGTTTCAGCAAGTAGATCTTCACACGACTAGTAAAGGGGTGGATCAAAACTATGTTTTTGCAATTATTACACTGAGATAATATCTCTGTTTTACCATTTCGGTTCATATCTTCTACACTGTCTTGAAGAATCCATTTATAGTTTGAACCATGAAATCGTTGGATAGATGGAGCTACTAACAAGGGGTATATGCAAAAAAACGAGGTCAAAGAATTCGGCTTGACCTTTGCTAAAAACGGAACATATTGAGTGCGCATGCCAGAAATATGTCAAAACGGAAATTTGACGAAACAAGCTTGGATTACAGTTAGGATTAGATATATGTTAGTAACTTGTAAGAAATGACCATCCTTTACATGTAAAGGGAATTCTATGAGTCATGTCTTGATCTATAGGTGTTAGTTCATCTTATCATCTTAGAGAACAATAAAAAGTTAGTTTTATAAAAACCAGTCGAGTCTAGAAGAACACTCCACATGTAAGTCTTGAATAATCAAGCATATCTTAAGAAACCACAAATGATTGCAACTTAATCCTACACAAGATTTTCCTTTCTTGTTTAAGGCTAACAACCTATACAAGGTTCCAAACTCGGTTAGAAAAGTTATACTATCTTGATAAGTGTGTGACATGTAAAGTGAATAAGGTGAGTCATACATACAAACATCAGGATTTCTATACTTTGTGTATGATCATATGCACAACTAAAACGAAACTTTGATAATCAATCCAAAAGTACGCTTGTAGCTAGTGCAACCTAACACAATGTACCAAAAATCCATTTTAGAAACATCCAAACACAATTGTTAAAGCTGATGCAAAGAAAGGATAGAGATGGTATCATGGCTACTATAAATAGGCATGCAGTAGAGAGATCATCACAAGCACAAGTATCAAAACCAAGCAAACACTAGTTCACACCAATCCACCATGAAGACCTTCCTCATATTTGCACTCCTCGCCATCACGGCAACAAATACCATTGCGCAGCAACAACCATTTCCACAACAACCACAACCATATCCACAACAACCACAACCATATCCACAACAACCCTTCCCATCACAACAACCATTTCCACAACAACCACCATTTTGGTGGCAACAACCAGTTCAATCATAGCAACAGCCATGCCAACAACAACAAACACCACTCCCACAAGGACAACAATATCAACCACTTCCGCAACAACAAATACCATTTGTCCAGCCATCAGTTTTGCAGCAGCTAAACCCATGCAAGGTATTCCTCCAGCAGCAGTGCAGCCCCGTGCCAATGCCACAACGTATTGCTAGGTCGCAAATGTTGCAGCAGAGCAGTTGCCATGTGTTGCAGCAATAGTGTTGCCAACAACTACCCCAAATCCCCGAACAATTCCGGCATGAGGCAATCCGTGCCATCATCGACTCCATCATCCTGCAAGAACAACAACAGGTTCAGGATTTCGTCCAACCTCAGCAGCAACAACCCCAACAGTCGGTCCAAGGTGTCTCCCAAACCCAACAGCAGTCACAACAGCAGCAACTCGGACAATGTTCTTTCCAACAACCTCAACTACAACAATTGGGTCAACAACAGCAGGTACCACAGGGTGCTTTCTTGCAGCCACACCAGATGGCTCAGCTTGAGGTGATGACTTCTGTTGCGCTGCGTACCCTACCAACGATGTGCAATGTCAATGTGCCGTTGTACGGTATCACCACTAGTGTGCCATTCAGCGTTGGCACCGGAGTTGGCCCCTACTGATAAGAAAAGGTCTCTGGTAATATGTAGTTGGATCACCGTCTTTTAGTCGATGTATAAGTCGATGTAGCGGTGACAAATAAATTGTCACACAGCTTTGTGTGACCCGCTCAAACTAGTCGTTAAAATAATGGAATAAAATACAAATAAAGTTTTATCTAGACAATGTTCATATCGGCTTTGTGTGGACATCGATCTGAATGACATGCTTGCAAGTTCATAAGTTCTTCTTGCCTGGTCACAACCACAACCTGGTGCATTAATTAATTATTCATGTGTTGCAACAATCAAGGTTTAAATATAATAGTGTTGTTATAAAATTTGGGTTGAACTGAAGAAAGGACAAACATAGAACTCTTCAATGGTTGGAGATTTGGGGTCTTGTTTTGTAAGTGTCCGTATCTGGTTCCAAGAGTACATGACATTGTCTACAGAGACAACCATTCTTATTTGTCGAGAAAAATGCCAGCTTTTTCCTGAACTTGAGATCTGTTTTTTAACAAGCTGGCATTAATTATAATCAAGTCTGTTCAGGGTTATGCAGTAGTGTTAATCAAGCCTGGTCACGGTTATGCTAACATCTTCAGTAAACAGCATGTGCCCAGCGAAACCAGGAAATGCACAAGCAAATAAGCATGCTGAAATAGTATTAGTACCAGGCATATACATGGCACAACATGCAACAAAAATCTAAAACTAATTCTAAGGGTGAAAGAAAACAAATAAAACTAACTGTAATTTTTTTACGTATGATCGAATTAAGCGATATTAATTCCACCCAGGTGAGAATGAATGTGCATAAAAAAGTCATAGCTTACACATGCATGTACATACGCAAGTGGATGCTAATTAAGCTAGGTACCAACAGAGTAGCATGAGGTGCTTGTTTGGGGTTACTAATAACATGGCTGAAGACTGAAACTGATGTTGGCCTGTTGTACACACCCCGCCCAAATGACCAGCAGCAAACAAAACCCAGATCATAATGTCTCGGCCTGGGATGTGACTCGGCGATGCAGCTCGACTCGATGGCAAGAAGTTACCCTTCATCGCAGGCCCCAACAATTCTCGATCGAGAGCAACCGCAATATAAGACAATTTAGTTCAGTTGCAGAAGCAATCACAAGCCCTTCCACAAGCTAGAATAGCAGAGCGGCCATCAGGAATGAGGCCTATTATTATCCAAGGAATTAAAAGCCATTTCACTAGCTAGGTCTTCATTTCATACAAGAACTAAAGCGCAAACACAGATAAAAACTGAGCATTTTTTCCAAGTTGCACTTCATCTGTGCGAGTATGCAAGCTGGTAAAACTAAAATCACGGCCTAAAAAGTATACAGAGAAGTTATTATAGCTCATTGCCGCTTGCTTCAGCTCTTGGTAAAACAAACAACCATCCTATGTCGCTCTTTGTTTAAAGTCCGTGGATTCATGCAACATGGCCACTTCCTCTATAATGTTTGAACTAGACATAAAAGCCGGCTGAGTTGGTTACATCATGAGCAATCTCCATTATGCCATTAGTGTGAACCTCAGTAAAGAACTTGAAACGGACATTCATCAGACATATTGGATGCTATTGTTGAATCTTTGTTCCTAGAGCATATCCATACATATGGGTGACCAACCTAGATAGAGCCCCATAGAGTAGTGCACAAAGCTTCCTACAAGCACAAACATGATACCCGCGGGTCGGTAACTGGGCATTTGCTCGCTTCACGAATGCACCTATTGGCTTTGCATGCTGTTACATAAAAACCAACTCCTTGGCTATAGTGACACTACTAGGAGAAAGCCTATAGATAGGATTTTAGCAGTAGCACTGGAAAGAGGGAAAGCGCTATTGCTAAGTAGTAGTAGCGCGGGAAACCTACCAGCGCTACAAGTAGACAAGTAGCAGTAGCGCCGGCTACCAAACAAGCGCTACTGATAAGTGGTCCCGTTGCCAGTGCCAGTGGCTACCTGTAGTTGTAGCGGCTGTCCAAAACCGGCGCTACTACTACTGCCGTAGCAGTGGCGTGTGTCTGTGGAGCACCGCTACCGCTATGGCTGTACGTTGCCAACAGGTGGGCCCTGATTAGCAGCAGTGCTGGGTTTCCGACCAGCGCTACTGCTATGATGCTTAGCAGTAGCGGATTTATGTTCCAGCGATACTGCTTCTCGTCCCAGCAACCTACCACCGTCTCCCTCTCTCCCCATTCGATCCCCTCTCCCTCTCATCAGTCCCTCTCCCCCGACCGCCGCCGTCACCATCGCCTCTCGACGCCGCCACCGTCACGCCCCTTTCCTCGCCGTCTCCCCCGACCGCCGCCGTCGCCATCGCCTCTCGACGCCGCCACCGTCGTGCCCCCTCCCTCGCCGTCTCCCCCGACCGCCGCCGTCGCCATCGCCTCTCAATGCCGCCACCGTCGCGCCCCCTCCCTCGCCGTCTCCTACCCCCGAGCGCCGACCCGGACGCCACCACCGTCGCCCCCTCCCTCACCGTCGCGCCCCTCCCTCCGCAGGTAGCCCCTACTCCCTCCTTCCTCCCTCTTCCCTCTCCCCTCACTCCCTTCACCCCCCTCTCGCATCCGGCCGTTTTGTAATATTAGGGGGGTTAGGTTGATTCTAGGGTTAATTAGGTTGATTCTAGGGTTAGGTTGATTCTAGGGTTAATTAGGTTGATTCTAGGGTTAGGTTGATTCTAGCTAAATTAGTTTAGAGCAAAATATGAATGTGCCCAAGTGCCCAAGTACTTTGAATTGTTCGATAATTGTGCCCAAGTGCCCTATATAATTGTGCCCAAGTGCCCTATTAGGACAGAAATTTAGCTAGGTTTCAAATTAGGACAGAAATTTAGGTAGGCTGAATTTAGTTTCAAATATTGTGAAGAAAAACCTTATTGCATGTGTCTCGATCCTTGTGGCTAAGTCAAAACACGTGAATGGTTTGATTTTCTAGTTTGCCATTTCTGTTCCATTGTTTAAGCACCAAACAGTTGCACTATCTCCTTGTATCAACATTTCATTTTATATTCAGTTAAAAAAACATTTCATTTTATGTTTATTTTCAACATTTATTTATTTTTTGTCTTTTTTTTTCTATCGCCCAGATAATATCCTAAGAGGGATTTTCGCGCAAACTAGATGTTGTTCGTTGGATCTATTGTTTCAATTTTTACACAAACTCTTGATCTCATATTGTCAGCCCATGGTGCCACCTTGTTCTATTTGTTCACTTGTTAGTTTTTTTTTGCGTGAGGCCCATTTCATCTCACATGCGTTCACTAGTAGAAAACAGGGCTTTGGTCCAGCCCTGAAAAGCCCATTAATCCCGGTTCACTCACGAACCGGGACCCATGGGGGCATCGGTCCCGGTTCGTGAGGCCAGGGCACCGGCCGGGCCTCGTGGGCCATTGGTCCCGGTTCGTCTGACCCCTTTGGTCCCGGTTCCAGACACGAACCGGGACCAATGGGCCTCGCTCCTGGCCCACAACCATTGGTCCCGGTTTGTGGCTGGAACCGGGATCAAATGGTGTCCTTTAGTCCCGGTTCCAGCCACAAACCGGGACCAATGGTTGGCCTATATATACGCCCTGCCCGCGAGCAGAGTAGTGCACGGCTCTGTTTTTTTGGCCGGCCGTGGGAGAGCTTTTGTGGTGCTCTAGCTCACCTCCTATGCACATGAGGTGTTCGATGAAATGCCCGAGCCACACTTAAGCTTTCTCCTCTCGAAGCTCCTTGTCCAAGCTCCATTTTCCTCAAGATTTGTCTAGGTTTGGTATTCCGTCATGTCCCGTCCCCGTCCTCACCGCCGTCGATCGCCCGCGCCCATCTCGGCGCCGGCACCACCGTGGTTAGCCTCTTCTTCTTATCTTCTTTCTAAAAGAAAAAAGTTCTTACTTGTATGATTTAGATAGATACTTGTGTAATTTTCTTACTTTTATTATTGTTTGTTATTATATAGTGCAATGGTTTTGGTATCCGCCTCCGTCGGCCCTCGTCCTGTCTATGATTCGGATGTGGTATATATTATCTTTTATAACTATTTGTTTTATTTAGTGTTTATGACAATTATGCCGACCAACGTGACATAGATTTTTTTAATCTAGGAGGTATGTGAACCGGAAATTCCAACCGACATAGAAATTCTTGTCGAGAAGTTAAATTTGGTTGAAAAAGAAAACAATTACTTGAAAGAAAAATTAAAAAGAGTTGAAGAGGAGAAGATGAAATTGGAGTTGAATGTTGCCGATGTCGTCGACGATCACAAGATCAAGATGGATGCAATGCGCTTGAAGAGTAGAAAGATTAGAAAATATGCCATTCATACTGAGGCTTGGTATCATTATGCCGTTGGATCAATTGGTACCTTAGTTGCGGTTATGATCACATTTGTTGTTGCATTTAAATTTTATAGTTTCAATGTATGTTTTAATTACATGCTCCAGAGAGCTATATGTTGTTCAATAATGAGAACTATGTATGAACATTATGTATTTATTTTGGTCACTACTGTACTTTGGCTTTAATGTGATGATGAATTTCTATTAATTTGGTCACTTCTCTATTCATGATATGCTGTAATGGTTTTTAATACACTTTATTATATGCACGGGAGGAACAGCAACGTGTGCATGAAAAAGACGGCATGCATCCAAAGCAGTATGAAGGTCCTGCCAGCTACGCTCTTACCAAAGAAGAGAAGGAAATCTTCTTTGAATGCCTGCTCAGTATGAAGGTCCCGTCTGGCTTCTCGTCGAATATAAAGGGAATAATAAATATGGCAGAGAAAAAGTTCCAGAACCTAAAGCCTCATGACTGCCACGTGATTATGACGCAACTGCTTCCGGTTGCATTGAGGGGGCTTCTACCAGAAAACGTTCGATTAGCCATTGTGAAGCTATGTGCATTCCTCAATGCAATCTCTCAGAAGGTGATCGATCCAGAAATCCTGCCAAGGTTAAGGAGTGATTTGGTGCAATGTCTTGTTAGTTTCGAGCTGGTGTTCCCACCATCCTTCTTCAATATCATGACGCACGTCCTAGTTCATCTAGTCGACGAGATTGTCGTTCTGGGCCCTGTATTTCTACACAATATGTTCCCCTTTGAGAGGTTCATGGGAGTCTTAAAGAAATATGTTCGTAACCGCGCTAGGCCAGAAACAAGCATCTCCATGGGCCATCAAACAAAGGATGTCATTGGGTTTTGTGTTGACTTCATTCCTGACCTTAAGAAGATTGGTCTCCCTCAATCGCGGTATGAGGGGAGACTGACTGGAAAAGGCACGCTAGGAGCGGAGTCAATAATATGTAGGGACGGGCATTCTTGGTCTCAAGCACACTACACAGTTCTACAGAATTCTACCTTGGTGACCCCGTATGTCGATGAACACAAGAATATTCTGCGCTCCAAACACCCGGAGCAGTGTGACGACTGGATTACATATGAACACATCAGGACTTTCGGCAGTTTGTTGCAAACACGTCTCATGGGTGACAACACTGTTTCTGATGAGCTGTACTCGTTGGCCAGGGGACCATCTTCGACTGTATTGACTTACAAAGGGTACGAGACAAATGGGAATACATTTTACACGATCGCCCAAGATCAAAAGAGCACCAACCAAAACAGCGGTGTCCGCTTTGATGCAGCAACCAAGAGGGGAAAGGACACATATTATGGTTACATAGTGGACATATGGGAACTTGACTATGGACATGATTTGAAGGTCCCTTTGTTTCAGTGCAAATGGGTCAATCTGTCAGGAGGCGGGGTACAGGAAGACCCACAGTACGGAATGACAATAGTGGATCTGAACAATCTTGGGTACACAGACGAACCATTCGTCCTAGCCAATGATGTGGCGCGGGTTTTCTATGTGAAGGACATGTCTACCAAACCAAGAAAAAGAAAAGATAAGGAAGCAAATACATCATACGATGAGCCAAAGCGCCGCATAGTTCTTTCAGGAAAAAGAGACATCGTGGGATTGGAGGGCAAGACAGACATGTCTGAAGATTATGAAAAGTTTCATGAAATTCCTCCCTTCAAAGTCAAGGCTGACCCAAGCACCCTGTTAAACGATGAAGATTATCCATGATTACGGCGCAATAAGCAAAGGACACAAGCGAAGAAAAAGTGAAGACTTTCTCTCCACAACTAGTATGATGATGCCTTTGATCTAGAATATCACTGCAGTTACATTTGAAGAAATGGATTGCCTTTTGTACGTAACAGATGAGTTTTCGTATGAAACCTTGATACTTCGAAAGAGATTGTCCGTTTTGTACACGAAGTGCATCCAGTTTTTGCCATAACCCTCTCAACTTTTTATAACATGCTATGTGGGTGAAATGATGATACCATGCCAACTTTCAACCTTTTCAAAGTTCATTTGTAGTGCTTTTCAATTTCAGGGTCATTTAGCTTAAAAAAATCAGTAAATGCATGAAAAATACCAGATGAAGTCAGAAAGGGTTGAAAATTGATGATGTGGCTTTGAATGGTTCATTTTGAACACACAAAAAGTCTGAAGTTCAAATAAGTTCGAAAAAATGAAATACCTTTGTAACAGATGAGTTTTCGTCCGAAACCCTAATACTTCGAAAGAGATTGTCCGTTTTGTATACGAAGTGCATCCAGTTTTCGTCGTAACCCTCTCAACTTTTTATGACATGCTATGTGGGTGAAATTATGATACCATGCCAACTTTCAACCTTTTCAGAGTTCATTTGTAATGCTTTTCAATTTCAGGGTCATTTAGCTTAAAAAAATCAGTAAATGCATGAAAAATACCAGATGAAGTCAGAAAGGGTTGAAAATTGATGATGTGGCTTTGAATGGTTCATTTTGAACACACAAAAAGTCTGCAGATCAAATAAGTTCAAAAAAATGAAATACCTTTTGTAACAGATGAGTTTTCGTCCGAAACCCTGATACTTCGAAAGAGATTGTCCGTTTTGTACATGAAGTGCATCCAGTTTTTGCCGTAACCCTCTCAACTTTTTAGCACATGCTATGTGGGTGAAATGATGATACCATGCCAACTTTCAACCTTTTCAGAGTTCATTTGTAATGCTTTTCAATTTCAGGGTCATTTAGCTTAAAAAAAATCAGTAAATGCATGAAAAATACCAGATGAAGTCAGAAAGGGTTGAAAATTGATGATGTGGCTTTGAATGGTTCATTTTGAACACACAAAAAGTCTGGAGTTCAGATAAGTTCAAAAAAATGAAATACCTTTGTAACAGATGAGTTTTCGTCCGAAACCCTGATACTTCGAAAGAGATTGTCCGTTTTGTACACGAAGTGCATCCAGTTTTTGTCGTAACCCTCTCAACTTTTTATGACATGCTATGTGGGTGAAATGATGATACCATGCCAACTTTCAACCTTTTCAGAGTTCATTTGTAATGCTTTTCAATTTCAGGGTCATTTAGCTTAAAAAAATCAGTAAATGCATGAAAAATACCAGATGAATTCAGAAAGGGTTGAAATTTGATGATGTGGTTTTGAATGGTTCATTTTGAACACACAAAAAGTCTGGAGTTCAAATAAGTTCAAAAAAATGAAATACCTTTGTAACAGATGAGTTTTCGTCCGAAACCCTGATACTTCGAAAGAGATTGTCCGTTTTGTACACGAAGTGCATCCAGTTTTTGCCGTAACCCTCTCAACTTTTTAGCACATGCTATGTGGGTGAAATGATGATACCATGCCAACTTTCAACCATGCAATAATAATGAATTAAAAAGTTTTATAAAACTCTAATAGCAAAAAGAATGAACTAAAAAGGTTTCATAAAACTCTAATAGCAAAAAGAATGAACTAACAAGAATCAATTAAATATAATATTTTTCAATAGCAAAAAGAAATAACTAAAAAGAATCAAAATAATATTAACTAAAATTATCAAAGTATTTATTTGTTAAAAACTTTAATAGTAAAAAGAATGAACTAAAAATAATCAATTAAATATAATATTTTTCAATAGCAAAATGAATCAACTAAAAAGAATCAAAATAATATTAACTAAAATTATCAAAGTATTTATTTGTTAAAAACTTTAATAGTAAAAAGAATGAACTAAAAAGAAAATAAATAAAGCAAAAAACAAAACAAAAATACTAGAATTTTTTTAAAAAAAATGCATCCTACTGGGCCAACACGGCCTGCATATGGCTAGTTGGGCCAGGATGCAGGCCCGCATAAGGCTCAGTAGGCCCACAGGTAGAGAGTGTGTTTAGGCACGTAGGCCTGCTAAAGAGAGGAGCTCGAGAGGGTTGGCGCAGCAGCGCTTATAAACCACTCTCGGCGCCTCTCAACTAGCGAGGTGGGACTAAACTTCCACCACACCGCTGTGCCAAGCTATTGGTCCCGGTTGGTACCACCAACCGGGACCAATGCCCACCTTTCGTCCCGGTTGGTGCCACCAACCGGGACCAATGCCCACCTTTCGTCCCGGTTGGTGGCACCAACCGGGACTAAAGGTCTCCGCTTCCCGCCCTTTGGGCTGCTGAAAATAGACCTTTAGTCCCGGTTGGTGGCTCCAACCGGGACGAAAGGGGGGCATTGGTCCCGGTTGGTGGCACCAACCGGGACTAAAGGGTGGGGTATATAAGCCCACACTTGGGAAATTTTCACACTTCATCCGCACTCGCCCCCGACGACGCCGAGCACATCGACGCCGCCAGGCTGCCCCGACGCCGTCCGCCGCCCCTGCCGTCGCCGTCGCCGTCGTCGCCGTCGCCCCTGCAACGGCCCGCCACCGCCGTCACACGCGCCCCTGCCCCGGCCCTCCCCCGTTGTCGCCGTCGCCCCTGCCCCGAGCCCGCACCCCTACCCCGGCCCGCCCCCGCCGTCGCCGCGCCCTTGCCCCATCGTCGCCGTCGCCGTCCTCGGCCCCGACCCTGCGCCCCTGCCCCGTCGTCGCCGTCGCCGTCGTCGCGCCAGCCCCGCTGTGAGCCACCGTGCCGCCCTGGCCGTTTTTTTTTATTAATCATGTTCTTGTAATGTATGTATATATATGTACATGTATACGTAGATGCTTAGTGTATTTTTTGATATGATGAATTTTTTAGTCATGTTTATGTATATGTATGTATATGTATATGTATGTATATGTAGATGTAGATACTTAGTGTATTTTTTTGTTTATTAATTTTTTTTGTTCATATATAATGTAGATGTATATGTATGTATGGATGGATATCGATGGATGTATGTATATAGAAAATTCGTAGAAAATTAACCGTAACTCCGATGAAAATAATTTATATATGAAAATGAGTTAATTAAAAGACTCACTAAGTTAAAATTTACCCCCTCCCCGATAACTTCGACATGAGGGGGGGACGTCGGACATGCATGAGAGAGAGGCGGTCCGCTCGCCCGACCAACTATCGAGGCCACCCAAACCCTAGAAGAAAGAGCGTCGTTGTCGATCTACCCCCTCCTCAATAACTTTGACATGAGGGGGGACGTCGGACATGCATGAGAGAGAGGCGGTCCGCTCGCCCGACCAACTATCGAGGCCACCCAAACCCTAGAAGAAAGAGCGTCGTTGTCGATCTACCCCCTCCTCGATAACTTCGACATGAGGGGGGACGTCGGACATGCATGAGAGAGAGGCGGTCCGCTCGCCCGACCAACTATCGAGGCCACCCAAACCCTAGAAGAAAGAGCGTCGTTGTCAATCTACCCCGTCCTCTATAACTTCGACATGAGGGGGGACGTCGGACATGCATGAGAGAGAGGCGGTCCGCTCGCCCGACCAACTATCGAGGCCACCCAAACCCTAGAAGAAAGAGCGTCATTGTCGATCTACCCCCTCCCCGATAACTTCGACATGAGGGGGGACGTCGGACATGACATGAGGGGTGAGCGTCGTTGTCATCTACCCCCTCCCCGATAACTTCGACATGAGGGGTGGCGTCGGACATGACATGAGGGGGGACGTCGGACGTCGGACATGAGGGGTGAGCATCGTTGTCGTCTACCCCCTCCCCGATAACTTCGACATGAGGGGGGACATCGGACATGTCATGTGGAATTTTTTTTTGTTCATATAGAAAACTCCGGTAACATAGATTTATCAAGAATGCCCCCATTATGGATGTGCACAAGTTGATCCAATTTTTTTCTGATCTCATCTATATATATATTCTTCTATATGTCACGTTGTCTGTCAAAGTATTGAAGAAATCCATGGCTTCATCATTAGCCGGAAGTAACATGCGTATGATGCTACGAAGCTCTTCAAAGTTGTTTTGGAACGGAGTTCCGGATAGAATAATTCGCTTTTTGGTACGAATTTCAGCAAAGGCCTTCCAAATAGCGATATTCGGAAGGCTCTTGCTGAACTTCGTACCAAAAAGCTAATTAATTATCCTATCCGGGACTCCGTTCCAAAACAATTTTGGAGAGCTTCGTACCATTATGCGCCTGTTACTTCCGGCTAATGATGAAGCCTTGGTTTTCTTGAATCCTTTGACACTAGACAACGTGACATATAGAAGGGTAGATGAGATCAGAAAAAAATATGGACCATTTTTTGCACATTCAGAATGGCGCCATTTTGTTAAATCCCTTAAAGGTTAAGAGAATCCCTTATTTGACATTCATGAGAGAGGCGGTCCGGACGTCGGACATTCATGAGAGAGGCGGTCCGGACGACGGACATTCATGTTTGTATATTAATTGCCATGTTGTAATATTTGCAGAAACTATGGCTCAAAGAGACTTGGAACAAGAACAGTTGTTGGGGGAGATAATCCTCGCCGGACGTGATGTCTTGTCATTTCTCAACGACACCGATGGTGTGGAAGGAGAGGATGATGGCTCCGGTGATCGAACAATGGAGGAGGAAGGCCATGCTCATGATGGCTCCGGTGACCGAATGCCGGAGGAAGAAGGAGACCATGATGATGGCTCCGGTGACCGAACGGAGGAGGGAGCTATTGCAAAGTCCGGCGAGGTATATATATTAATTAAGCCTGTGCTGACTAGCTAATTGATGCATTAATTGTTTTGGTATGTACATATATTAACTCTTCTTTCTTCTTTTATAGCCCTCCGGATCGAGCCAAACTTCGGTAATGAGACGAGGCCCGAAGAAGAGGTTGCGCAAGGATGAAAGGTTCACGATCACAGCACTCGCGGACGATGGCCATCCGATTGAACACAAGCGGACCAAGGACGCATTTTCTGCTCAGTGCGGAGCTATTGTTAGGGACAACATCCCGATCAGCATCAAGCAATGGAATAAGCCTAAGGACGACGCCCCTGAAGGTGATTATGTCACCAATAGACAGAAAGATGATCTTTGGACCGCGCTGAAGGCAAATTTCACCCTACCGCCAGAGGAGGATCCGAATAAGCCAGTTATAGAGCCACTGGTCAAGGCGTGTGCTCTTAAGAAGATGGCAGATCTATTCAGGAGGTGGAAGAATGAGTTAAAATCAAAGTTTGTCGACAAAGGGGAGACTCCAGAATTCATCGGCCGATTTGAGAAGATAAGAGATCACTGGCCCGCATTTGTGGCCTACAAGGCATCGGACAAGAGTAAGAAAATGTCAGAGACAAACAAGAACAATGCTGCAAAGAAGCAGTATCACCATCACACGGGGTCAGGTGGCTACCTCAAAGCCCGGCCGTTGTGGGACAAAGCTGAGAATGACCTGATTGCTAAAGGGGTCGTACCACAGACATTGAACTGGCCAGACCGTTCACGGACTTGGTTCTTCGGGGTTGGGGGAACTTTGGACCCTGAAACAGGGAAGTGCCGTTGGACAGACGAGCAACTTGCAATACCCGTCACGAAGCTTCAGAAGTATATCACCGCAGCGCAGGAAGGGACGTTCATTCCCGATAGAGAGAAGGACGAGCTGACTGAGGCCCTAGGGAATGCTGAGCACCCTGGACGAACACGAGGCACACCAGGCTCCGTTCCGTGGAAGGTTGGGTTTCCCGACGCAGGCGGTTGCAGAAGCCGGGAGAGAAAGAGGAAAGCGGAGCTGAGCGACATGCAGAAGCTCAATGCAAGACTACAAAAGCTAGAGGAAGCTGAGAGCCAGCGAGCTGCCGGCCAACCATCTCAGCGGCACGAAGCTACCCCAGAAGCTACCCCGCCATCTCAGCGGAGAAACAGTGTGGCTTCCACGGAGCCCGTTCAGCCTGACTTCACGGCTCCTATCTACCCCGTGGATACTATCACGGAGGCTCAACATTGCGAGCTTATGAAGAAATACCGGAACCTCACTTTCAAGGCGGCTGTCGGCTCTGTTGCACCTCCTCAACCCAACGGAACTTTTCACTGCCTTCAGATTCCACATGGCTATGCTGTTGTGATGGTGGATGAAGTAATGGAGGGATTTGAGGAGCTCGAGCTTGACCACTCTACAGGTGAAGGGGAGAATCAGCTGGTAGTGCTCTGAGGAGTACATGTCTATGGCAGAAGGAGTACATCAAGCTTCCAAACTGGACGCCTCCGCCTCCTCCTCCTCCTCCGGCGAGTGAGGGCACTCCGCCTCCTCCTCCTCCTCCTCCTCCGGCGAGTGATCAGTGCACCCCGCCTCCTTCTCCAGCTCCTCCGACGCGTGAGGGCACTCCGCCTCCTCCTTCGCCTACTCCGGCGCGTCGGAGCAGTCCGCCTCCTCCTCCGCCTCGTCGGCAACGGCAGAAGACAGACGCCGCCGCTCCGGCTCCTCCGGCGCGTCGGAGCACTCCGCCTCCTTCTCCGCGTCGTCAGCAACGACGGAAGAGAGACGCCGCCGCTCCGGCGGCTAGCAGTACAAGCAGAGGCGGGAGGCAATTCAGATACGGTCCATCTCTCAAGCCTCTGGAAAAGTTACCATATGAGAGGACCGAGCAGGAAAACGAGGACATATGTCGTGCCCAAGTGAGGGACCATTTTGCAAAGCAAACTCCACCTCCAAAGGAGAAGCTAGATCCGGTGAAAGTGAAGCGCACTATCGATGCCCTGAAGCGACCACCACCGCCTCCGCCGCAATCCAACTATGACCGCATTATTCATTAGACATATGAAGAAGCACGGCGGTCGGGAAGTACTTCCAGTGATGCAAGGTTAGCAGAACGAAGAAGTGGGAAAACAATTCCCCAGCTTGGCGAACAGGAGAAGCAATCGTGCCCCCGCTCAAGGTGTCTAGCGATATCGTTGCTAATCATCCGGTGCTACTGCCTGGTACCAATCCTGGTGATTACTTGGGGGATGATGTAAATTTTGAAACGGATGAGGTAACAAAAGAAGAATATAAATACGTGCACGGGAAGCCTCTCGTCAAACCTGATCATCCTCCTCTAACAACGATGATGTACAAATTGCATGAGTGGTACATGAAAACCTGTAGGGAGTCTGGGAGAGACACTATGTATGTGGCAGTGAAACCAGAGCACGAATTCATTGGACTTCCCGTGATGCCTATTGAATTTGTGGAGTTATTTCAGTTATACAATCAACTGGCCCTCGACAAACAACTCATGACTGCCTACTGTCTGTAAGTATTACTTCTATAGTTAAGTCTCTAGCTCAGCTCGTTCATTGCATGTATATATAATTATCCTCACTATATTATGCAGATTGAAGATCGTCGAATGCAAACAAATAGGAATCTTCCACGTTGTGTTCATTAGCCCAAATGCCGTAAATGAATGGACGGTACGAAACTCAATCAAAGAGACCGAGGAGAACTTGCTAAAGTCGTTCCTTATACATCAAAACAAAAGAGAAATACTCTTTCCTTACATCTTCAAGTGAGTGTTGCTGTCTTCTCTGTATACTCGGTTTCGCTTACTCGAGGTTAAGTAATGTAATTGATGAGTTATATATGCTTGCGTAGTTTCCACTTTATTCTGCTATCCATTAAGCTTGACGGGGCATTAGTAACTGTCTTAGACTCGAGACGTAAAGATCCCGAGAATTATGCGGACATGACTGCAATGCTCAAGAAGTAAGTTCAGTCAATACTGGGACCATATCGTCATGCAACTTTCGTTAATTTCCTGATATCAAGTAATCATTTTCTTTGCCTGGCAGGGTTTGGAAGAAGTTCACCCGAAAGGTTCCCGGTCTAAACAAAGAGTTGCGATTTATGCACCCCAAAGTAAGTAGTACTAGCTAGTTCCGCGCATCTCTAATTGATTCAAATTTTCATCAATATATCATTACCATGCTTGCTTATCAGTTTGATTGAACTCTATTCTCGTAAAGTGCTTGTACCAGAAAGAAGGGACTGTTTTATGTGCATACTACGTATGCGAGTTCATTCGCCACTCGACCTCTGAGCGGGGCTTCTCTGACAAACAATTTGAAGTACGTAAATAATATTCACAATTTTATTTTATATATTACCATCAATTGTGTTGAGTTTTATTCATATATATGCATGTATTGACCCCCTTCTTTAAATTAGATCTGGCAGATGCGGGATGAACTCCTACCACATGATCGCATACGAGCAATTCAAGAGGAATTGGCGGGATTCTTTCTTGACCACGTCATACCTAAAGACGGAGAATACCATGCGGATTTGTGATTGGATCTTAGGTAGATGATGTTAGGGATTGTAAAAGATGTTATATTGTATATATGTAGTACCGTCGGATAGATATACGAAAACTTGTTGTTCGACCAATCTCTCGGAGAAAGAGAGGTCGATCACTTCTCTCTGTATATGTTCATGACGATCTTGTGTACTTAATGGTTCCTTCATTTGCTTACTAGCTAGCGTGTCGAGTTCTCTCTATAGTAGCTAGCGTCGACCAAGCACGGAGAAAGAGAGGACACTTCTCTCTATTAGCTAGCTAACACAATATGAAACTCCTAAATTAACCCTACAAAACCCCCTAAACCGCCCCCCCCCCCCACTTCAAAAAAAACAAAAACCCCAGCTCCTGCCAGATGCTGACGCGTGGATGCCTTTTGGTCCCGGTTGGTGTTACCAACCGGGACTAAAGGTCCTCGTGCCTGGGCTCCCCGCAGCGGCCACGTGGAGCCCCTTCTGTCCCGGTTTGTAAGCGAACCGGGACTAAAGGTTTTGGGCTTTAGTCCCGACCCTTTAGTCCCGGTTCCAGAACCGGGACAAATGGGCCTCTGGAACCGGGACAAATGGGCCGTTTTCCACTAGTGGTTGTAGAAGTGGAAGTGACATGATGTATTGCTTGTCACTGTCTATTTCTATTTCCTTTCAAGTTCGATGTCGAAGAGAGAAGCTCTATGGAGAGATAGGCTTTGGCTTGCGCTCTATACATAACTAGGATCGATCAATATTTGTCCTTAGTGTAAGTCCATTCTCGACACGCAATTCGAGGGCTTGATCCTCTTTTGTCCTAGTTGTAGCTCCACCCACGACATGCAATTTTTTTGTCTCGGTTGCAAGTCCATCCTTGATACGCATCTGGTCCGACCCATTTTTCTCCCTGTTGCAGGTCCACCCTCGACACGCAACTGAGGGTCCGACCGTTTTTGTCCCAGCTGCAACTCTAGCTACAATATGCAATTGGGGGTCGACCCTTTTTCTGTCCCAGTTGCAAGTCCACCCTCGATACGCAACTCGGACTCTATCATATTTTTGTCCCAATTGTAAGTCTACCCTCGACACGCAACTAGGGGAGGGGGTCGATCCATTTTTGTCCCGTTGCAACTCCACCCCTGACATGCAACTGGGGGTCCACTTTTTTCTAGTTGCAAGTCCATCCTCAATACACAACTGAGCCCAACCCACTTTTGTTTCAGCTGCAAGTCCATCCTTGACACGCAATTGAGGGACGGCCCTTCTTTTTCCAGTTGCAACTCCACCCCGACATGCAACAGGGGGCGACCCTTTTTTGTCTCAATTGCAAGTCCAACCTCGATATGCAACTAGGCTCTGCCATTTTAATTTTTCTAATTGGAAGTCCACCCTTGACACGCAACTCAGGAGGGTGGCATCCATTTTTTTCCATAGTTGCAACTCCATCCCCGACATGCAATTGGGGGCGTTTTTTCCAGTTGCAAGTCCATCCTCGATACGCAACTGGAGCCCGACCCTTTTTGTCCCAATTGCAACTTCACCCCCGACGTGCAACTAGAGGGGGTGGAGCTTTTTTTCCCACTTGCAAGTCCACCTTCGATATAGAAGTGTGTTCTGCCCATTTTTGTCTCAATTACAAGTCTAACCTCGACACGCAACTGGGGTGGGGAGTGATCCATTTTTGTCCCCTGTTGTAACTCCACACCCAATGCAATTGGGGGCGTTTTTTTGCAGTTGCATGTCCATCCTCGATACGCAACTAGCTCGATGCATTTTTGCTCCAGTTGCAAGTCCACCATTGACACGCAACTGGAGCCCGACCCTTTTTGCCCAAGTTGCAACTTCATCCCCGACGTGCAACTAGAGGGGGTGGAGCTTTTTTTGTCACACTTGCAAGTCCACGTTCAATACAGAACTGTGTTCTGCCCATTTTTTGTCTCAATTACAAGTCTACCCTCGACACGCAACTAGGGTGGGGAGTGATCCATTTTTGTCCCCTATTGCAACTCCACACCCGATGCAATTGGGGGACCGCCTTTTTTTTCCAAGTTGCAAGTCACCCTCGATATGCAACCGGACAAAACACCTTTTTGTTCCACCTGCAAGTCCATTGTCGACACCCACGTGGGTGTCCAAATCTTCTTGTCCCAATTGCAACTCCACCCCGACATGCAACCGGGGGCGGGGGTCTATTTTTGCAAGTCCAGTCGACGCAACTGGGCCCTGCCCATTTTGTATCCCAATTGCAAGTTCCTCCTCGACATGCAACTTGGGGGAGGGGGACACATTTTGTCCCAGTTGCAACTCCACCTTCCAATCGTAAGTCTAGGTCTGACCCATTTTTTCTCAGTTGCAAAGAATTTTTAAATACAATGTGAACATTTTTTGAATAACGTTAAATATTTTTTAATGAATGATGAACATTTTTGGGCGACGAACATTTTTTAAATACTATGTAAACATTTTTAAATACAAGTTTGAACATTAAAATATGCAATTGTATTTTTAAAATAACATCGAATTTTTTTCAGATGCACGATGAACATTTTTCTTCAAAATACGCATCGAACATTATTTTTTTAGCCTTTTTGGTTCCACGTAAATTTAAAATTTCCATGAGATTTTTAAATAAATTACAAACAATTTAAAATTTTGCACACATATTTTTATTTCCCGATTTTCTAAATAGAAATACTGAAATTTTTTAGTAGTGTACAAACATGTCTTTTTGGTATGTCCTTTTTATACAGAGGAATAATCCATGTTACGTTTTTTTTTTGAGGCAAAACAATCCATGTTACGTGACAACTAAAAAGTGACCAATCGTACAGCCAAAAACCAACAACGTACGACCCAACTAAAACTAGAAAAACGTACAATCGAAAAAAAACAAAGGAAGAAGGTACAGCCACAAAAAAACGGATGCGCCATCAGAGTTTAAAGGAACAACATGTAAGCCCAATTAAGGAACCCAGACAATCCACAACAAAAAAAGACAATAAAAGTAAATGATATCATCTTAGATGTAACTTAATTATGTCACATCTAGATGTGGCCTAGACAAACCGATTTACAAATTATAATACGGTTTTGCTAAAGCACATCTAATCGAACCCATCTTAGCAGCTTGGCTATGGAATAAATAAAAAACTAGCAAAACAGCCCGTGCGTTGCAACGGGAGAAAAAAAAAGCATAATCTCGAATGGCAATGACCACATTTTACTACATCAGCGAGATACACTATCACTCTCATTTTCGTGACATCGTGATTTTTTTTAAAAAATCATGAATATTTTTTAAACTCATGAACATATTTGAAATTGTGAACATTTTTTAAATTCACGAACATTTTCTATAATCAAGAACATTTTCTGAATTCATGAACATTTATACTATTTGCAAATATATTTTTTGAAAATGTGAACATTTTTTAAAACATTTTACTTTAATCGGCGAACATTTCTAGAATCAACAAACAATTTTTTGGAATTTGATGGAACAATTTTTGGAATTAATGAAAAAAATTTGAACTGCATGATTTTTTTGAATCAGCGAATATTTTATGAATCAATAAACTAAATATTTTAATTTATGAACAGTTTTTAAATTTTTAGGATATTTTCAATACATGAATATTTTTTGAATTGGCAAAATTTCGTGCAAGTTCATAAACATTTTTTAGTACACGAAATTTTAAGAAAAACTCATGAATATATTTTTATTTCCCGACCATTTGTTTTAAAATATGCGGATATTTTTTAAAATTTGCAAACATTTTCTGAAGCCAGAAATATTTATTAATTATTAAATACTTTTTTGCAAAATTCTCATTTTTTTCATTTTCGAAACTTTTTAAAATCCTAACATTATTTGAAGTAGAAAAAAACAACGATGGAAAAGAAAAACCAAAAATTGAAAATTGGTTGCCCATACATGGGCCGGCCCAAAATGGCGAGCTGTATCTTTTTCTAGCACGCAAAGCGCAGTATAGGAGGTTCCTACATGGGCCGGCCCTGTCCGAAATTTTTCTGTATGAAACATTTTTTTATCACTTATAAGTGTCATTGATGGGTAATATTTTGCAACTTTAGGGGCAATTTCGATGACGTACGGGCAGAAGCACTCCTTCCTTTATTAGTAGGTAAAGACTAGAAGCGTTTGGCGCGCTTTGCTATACCGTTAGTGTTATTTGGTTTCTTAAAAACAATCACTCTATTTCAATATATAAGGTGTATTACTTTTTCAAAAAAGTAAACTTTTTAAGTTTTATCAAATTTGTAGAGAAAGCTATCAAAATTCATAATATTAAATCCATATTTTTAGATTCATCATGAAATAAATTTCCATACTTCTTTTGTTTAATATTGAGATGTCGATATTTTTGCTCGGAACTTAGAAAAATTAGGGAACATAATGAATTAAAAGAATTGAATGGAAGAGCTTGAGAAATTGCTGACCCGATCAGAACCGGATGACTCAATTCTAAATTGAATACCTTAATTAATTGCGAGGCCTTAAAAATTATGAGGCATAGTATATAGTATAGAAGAATTATATGAGAGAGCTTTGATAAATTATTGACGCGGTCAAAATCAAATGATCTGGAGACGTCAATTGAATGTGAGCTCTTTAAAACTAGAGAGCTTAGTGTTATAGCGGATACCTTGATGGTACCGGAGAAGAACGCTTGGACACCAACTTGCTTGTGACCTCCTCATAGAAACTTAATTACATAGCTCGTTAGTACCGGACAACTCTCACTTGGGGGTATCGTGCCTAACAAAACATGCTCTAAAAACAAGTTGTCGGTGAACGGCTAAGTCCCTGCTTGAAGGTTCCGGATATCAACACTTGGTAGTACTAAGCCAATTCACTCTGTCTTGTGCCTTCTCAAAATCTAATTTGAAAATAGCTATGTCGAATTTCTTCATATGAAGCTCATGGAAGGTCAAGTCAAACTCCATTTCAACAGCTTATTTGAGCGTCACATTGGCAATCAGATTGAGCTTGTAATGGCAGCTCACGATGCCCAACTTGTCCTTGACGAACGCCACATTGACACTGGCGGAACCAAAATCCGTCAAATCCTTGTATATGATTTTTCATGGCGCGAAGTGCGCATAGGGTATGTGGATCCTCTTGGAGATGCCTCTTGGTCACCCTGGGCATCTGGGTACCCTAACCCACTACCCGAACCTGAACCGAACCGAATTACCTGAATTGTCGGATAATTCGGGTATCGGGTTAAGGTTCGGTTCTCATTTCTCGGCTATTCGGTTTTCGGGTTAGGGTTCGGGTTCCATTCTGGAAAACCCGAAATACCCATACTACCCGAATTATTCATATTGATCAAATTATTCATGCTATAATTACACTAGCATGTTACCCATACTAACTAAAATACCCGTACTACCCGAAATACCCATACTACCCTAATTATTCATACTAAAAGCTGATGTATGCTCCAAATATTTCGGGTTTTTAGGGTACCCGAATTACCCGAACTGAAATTTTGGGTAATTTGGGTTCGGGTATTTTTTTGCAGAAAAATTTCGGTTCCTATTTTTGACTAAAATATCTAAACTACCCGAACCGAAATAACCAAAATATCCGAACGCCCAGGGTTACCTCTTGGGAAGCCCTACCTCCTATTATATAGATGGATGAGGGGTTAGGTCACACGTTTGTTGCCCAAGTTTTCTACTAGTACATGTCTTATGATACAAGGAAATGTATATCTTTCTAGAGGAGGCCTGCTGTTAGTGGCGAGGGGCCCATACTATGAATGGGCTTCGAGGCCGACTAGGCGACCTTGTTCCTTGGAGACCGGGTACCCGCGGTGCATTGCACCGCCAGACACGTTCACATGGTCGGCGTAGAGTGTTGATAAGGTTGAACTTGGATGGTTATAGGAGGACCATCCCTAGCGCACCAGGGTTCTAAGTCCTAGACCGGACAATGGTGCTCACATTTTTCTGGATTTATTTCAGGTATTTCGATGACGTGCGTTCGGTGGGAGGAGACAATCCCGTCGACTACGAAGGCGTCTCTGACAACTTCGTCAATCCTCAAAGATGATGTGTCGGCTCAGTCTCTCGAAGGTGTTCACAGATGTAGGATATGCATTCATAGGGATGAGTGGATGTACTTTTTTATTTTTTTTGAGGGGTAGCAAGGAGGGCTACTGGGTTGGTACATTGGGGTGGTGGGTTAGAGCCCGTGGCAAAAATGGTCAACCGTGGTTGCTGCTCGAGCCGGCCCGTCGAGGGAAAAATGCAGTTGACGTTGACCAGGGGAGGTTCTATATGACGCTCTTTGCGTCAAGTTGTTGGGGCTTCACACAGAGCATCCAATTATCGGGCTTTCCTGGGCAGTTTTTTGTTTTGACTGTAGCAACAAGATGCGATCGAGTACTGGCTGCAAGAAAAAGGTGCCCTCACGGGGTATCGAACCCAGGATCTCGTACAGAGATAGAAGGCGATTCAACCAGCTAACCCAACGAGCTTTACTAATTATAAGACAACACAAGCTCTTAAGAACTGAAACACAACGTAGATTCGAAATTTTTCAGAAATTACGAACGCATTTTTTTCTAAGGCACCACAAATCATAAATGCTCCAAACATTTTCTAAAAATCGTAAACATTTTTTGAAATGGGAACATATTTTGTAATTCCAAATTTTTTTAGAAAAGCAAAAAAAAAAAAACTGTGGAAGAAAATTTAAAACATGAATATTTTTTGAAATTTGTGAACAATTTTTGAAGCGGGAACATTTTTTGAAACTCCTAGAAAATCCAAACATGAACATTTTTAAAAATTTGTAAACAATTTTAGAAAACAGGAACATTTTATGAAGTTCAGAATAATTTTTAAATAACCTTAAGAACAATTTTTTCAAAACACAAACAAAATTTCAAAACATGAACCTTTTTTAAAATGTGTGAGCAATATTGGAAACTCCTGGAAAAATGGAAACATGACATTTTTTAAAAATTGTCAACTATTTTTAGAAGCAGGATCATTTTTTTGAAATTCCTTTTTTTTCAAAAGTTGTGAACATTTTAAAGAAAAACATACCGAACAAAATTAGAAAAAAAGATCATTTTTTTGGAAAATTCCGAACAATTTTTGAACTCATGAAAACTGGACATTTTGCGAGCAATTGTTCAAACATAAACTTTTTTCAAACAACAAATATTTCCGGACAATTTTTGAATTATAGAAACATTTTTGAAATTCCTGAATTCTCTTTTAGAATATATGAAGATTTTTTGAATTTATGAACAATTTTCGAAAACACAGAGATTTTTTTAAAAATTGAACATTGTCTGAAAGCACAAACAATTTTTTGAGTTTCCGAACAAATTTTAAAACATGAACTTTTGTAAAAAAGAAATTAAACTTGAAAAATGAAAAAGAAAAGAATAAAGAAAAAAAGAAACAGAAAAGAAAAAGGACAGAACAAAAAAAGAAGAAAAATAAATAGAAAAACAAAAAAACAAAAAGAAACAGAAAAACGGTTAAAACTCTAGAAGGTTCCCAAAAACCAAAAAAACTCCGACTGGGAAACTCTAGAAGGTTCCCAAAATCGGAAACAGTAGAATACGTTAATGGGCCTGCCCAGGTTACAGCTCTGTCGCCATGTCTATGCGAAGCGTCGACTGTTTGACGCATAATGCGTCAAATAGGATATTCCGTTGACAAGGGTGAAGCGCGCGTTGGCGTTGACGTGTCCCTGCCGGCGGGTGCGGTCGGAGGGGACGAGCTCGAGGCCGAGCCAGATGAGGTCGTTGTCCCTTCCCGAGTACGATGTGCCGTTGGGGTAATAGGAGGTGCGCCACCATTGTCCGGCCGCCTTGAACTGGCAGGACTCGACCGACGCTCCGGCACCGAGCAGCTTGATCTGCGAGTACCACTTTATCCTGAGGACGTGGCAGCTGCCGTCGGAGCCGATGGTGGAGACGGAGATGGCTTCTTTTGACATGATTGGCGGAATCGATCTATCTATCTACGATGCCAGAGCCGTCCTTGTTACGACTTGCTAGATAGGTTAGTGATCGAACCATTTTTTTTGAGAATTAGGGATCCAACCAACTGCCCGGTACATATATATCCTAGCTGGCCTGGCTCGGCCGCCCATATAATGTTTTACACGGATATAATGCAGCGGCATGCAGGTCGACGAATGACTTTGTAGTTGTACCATGCATCTATCTACCTTGCTTGGTCATTTGAATATATTCATCGGTGCCATCAATCGAAGAAAGAGATTGTGCTACTCAATCTGTACTTTGGAAGGGCCTTGGCCTTTGACATGGGCCATGACTGTTACACTTAGGGTTTGGGAAACTGCACGATACCCATAACGGGTGTGGCTATCTCATATATATAAAGGGGTACAAGGTAGTGTACAATACAATATACAAGATCTATACAGAGGCTACGTATAAATACAGTCTAACACCCTTCCTCAATCTTAACTATGCCCTGAAGTACAAAGTATGTTAAGATTGCGCCTGCAGCCTACAAACTGAGGTTGTGATAGAGGCTTCGTGAAGATGTCAGCAAGTTGATCTTTGAAAGAGATGAACTTGATGTGAAGTAGCTTTTGTGCAACACGTTCCCGCACAAAGTGATAGTCAACTTCAATGTGTTTCGTTCGAGCATGAAACACTGGATTAGATGACAGATATGTAGCACCAATGTTGTCACACCAAATGACAGGCGACTGAGCTTGAGGAACTCCCAACTCTCTCAACAAGGACTGTACCCATATGATCTCTGCCGTAGCATTTGCAACTGCTTTGTACTCCCAACTTCTGGACACTGTAGCTTGTTTACGAGCAGTCCAGGCGATCAGATTAGGACCAAAGAAGACAACATGTCCCCCCGTGGATCGCCTGTCATCTGGATTACCAGCCCAGTCTGCATCTGAGAAAGCGGAAAGCGCAGCAGACGGTGCCGGCTGAAGTAGCAAACCATAAGAGGCAGTAAAGCAAACATAGCGAAGAATGCGCTTCACAGCTGTCCAATGAGAAGTCCGAGGAGCATGAAGAAACTGACAGACACGATTGACTGCTTAGGAGATGTCAGGCCGAGTGATAGTCAGGTACTGCAGGCCACCAACAACATTGCGGTACTCAATTGCGTCATCGGAAGTGAGAGGATCTCCATCAAAAGCAGACAAACGATCAGTAGCAGACATAGGGGTCATGGCATGTTTGCACTTCAGCATACCTGCCCGTCGCAACAAATCCAGAGAGTACTTATGCTGTGTGAGTGTCAAGCCGGTGGCGGAACGGGAAACTTCCAGACAAAGGAAGTAATGCATTGGGCCTAAATCCTTCACCGCAAAATCACCACTCAAGGCAGAGATCAGACGATCAGCAGCCGCATCGGAAGAGCTAATGAGGATAATGTCATCAACGTAGACCAGGAGATACATCGTCACCTCAGGCCGATGTAGAAGAAAGAGCGATGTGTCAGCGGTGGATGGAACAAAGCCAAGTGCCCGAAGAACGGAGCCAAGCCTGGCATGGCATGCACGAGGAGCCTGCTTCAGCCCATAGAGCGCCTTGACCAGGCGGCACAGATGATGAGGGCGAGCAGGATCAACAAATCCCGGAGGCTGACGCATGTAAACCTCCTCATCCAGAACACCATGTAGAAAAGCATTCTGAACATCCAGTTGCCGAAGAAACCAGCCTCGAGTAACAGCCAAGGACAACAGAAGACGAATAGTAGTCGGCTTGACAACCGGGCTGAAAGTATCTTCATAGTCAAGACCATACCGTTGTTTGAACCCTTTCGCCACTAACCGTACCTTATAGCGCTCAATGGAACCATCAGCATGCTTCTTAACTTTGAAGACCCACTTGGAATCAATGACATTGACACCAGAGACCGGAGGAACGAGCTGCCAAGTGATGTCTACTACGCAACCTTCTTCTTGTAGACTCGTGTTGGGCCTCCAAGCGTAGAGTTTTGTAGGACAGTAGCAAATTTCCCTCAAGTGGATGACCTAAGGTTTATCAATCCGTGAGAGGCGTAGGATGAAGATGGTCTCTCTCAAACAACCCTGCAACCAAATAACAAAGAGTCTCTTGTGTCCCCAACACACCCAATACAATGGCAAATTGTATAGGTGCACTAGTTCGGCGAAGAGATGGTGATACAAGTGTAATATGGATGGTAGATATAGGTTTTTGTAATCTGAAAATATAAAAACAGCAAGGTAACAAATGATAAAAGTGAGCACAAACGGTATTGCAATGCTTAGAAACAAGGCCCAGGGTTCATACTTTCACTAGTGCAAGTTCTCTCAACAATACTAACATAGTTGAATCATATGTAAATCCCTCACGTGCGACAAAGAGTTCACTCCAAAGTCACAAATAGCGGAGAACAAACGAAGAAATTATTGTAGGGTACGAAACCACCTCAAAGTTATCTTTTCCGATCAATCTTATGAGCTATCCCTATAAGTGTCATGAACAGCCCTAGAGTTAGTACTAAAATAAGACGTTAAGATACACATCAACCAAAACAGTAATGTCACCTAGATACTCCAATGTCACCACAAGTACCCATGGGCTTGATTATACGATATGCATCACACAATTTCAGATTCATCATCTTCAATCCAACACAAAGAACTTCAAAGAGTGCCCCAAAGTTTCTACCGGAGAGTCAAGACGAAAACGTGTGCCAACCCCTATGCATAGATTCCCAAGGTCACGGAACCCGCAAGTTGATCACCAAAACATACATCAAGTGGATCAATAGAACATTCCATTGTCACCACGGATATCCCATCGCAAGACATACATCAAGTGTTCTCAAATCCTTAAAGATTCAATCCGATAAGAAAACTTCAAAGGGAAAACTCAATTCATCACAAGAAGATAGAGAGGGGAAAACTCCATATGATTCATCTATATTAATAAATCTCGCGGTACATCAAGATCGTGTCATCTCAAGAACACGAGAGAGAGAGAGATCAAACACATAGCTACTGGTACATACCCTCAGCCCCGAGGGTGAACTACTCCCTCCTCGTCATGGAGACCGCCGGGATGATGAAGGTGGCCTCCGGTGATGGTTTCCCCCTCCGGCAGGGTGCCGGAACGGGCTCCCGATTGGTTTTTCGTGGCTACAGAGGCTTGCAGCGGCGGAACTCCCGATCTAGGTTTCTTTTCGGAGATTTCTATATTTATAAGAGTTTTTGGCGTTGGTCCCACGTCCAGAAGGTTCCCGAGGAAGTCACAAGCCAGGGGGGCGCACCCTGGGGGGGGGGGCGCCCCCCACCCTTGTGGCTTCCTCGGCCTTCCTCTCCGGTGACTTTTCGCTCCAGTATTTTTTATATTTTCCAAAAATATTCTCCGTAAATTTTCAGCTCATTCCGAGAACTTTTATTTCTGCACAAAAACAACACCACGGTAGTTCTGCTGAAAACAGCGTCAGTCCGGGTTAGTTCTAATAAAATCATACCAAAATCATATAGAATTATTGTAAACATGGCATGAATACTTCATAAATTATAGATACGTTGGAGACGTATCAGCATCCCCAAGCTTAATTCCTGCTCGTCCTCGAGTAGGTGAATGATAAAAGAAATAATTTATGAAGTGTGAATGCTACCCAACATGTTCATCATATTCTTTTCGTCTTTGTATAGCATGGACATTTGGACTTGTAAATGATTCAAAGCAATAGTCTAGTTTTAACATGATGACTTTAATACTCAAGCATGTCAACAAGAAACCATGTCTTTCAAAATATCAACACTAAAGAAAGTTATCCCTAGCCCATCATGCTCAATCATTGATCCATTCATGAAACACACTCAAATATTAGCTATGCCCAATGCTCAAGTACGATCATAGTGCCCCCTAGTTGGTGCTTATAAGAGAAGATGGAGACTCAAAGCAAAAATAAAAATTGCATAAAGTAAATAGATAGGCCCTTCGCAAAGGGAAGTAGGGATTTGTAGAGGTGCCAGAGCTCAAGGTTTAAATTGAGAGAGAAAAATATTTTGAGTGGCATGCTTTTCCTGTCAACGAAAACGACAAAGTAGCTCACAATACTTTCCATGCTAGATACATTATAGGCGGTTCCCAAACAGAATGGTAAAGTTTTTACTCCCCCTCCACCAATCAATCACACTCCACGGCGAGCCGAATCCACGGGTACCGTCCATACAAACAACAATCCCGAGGGAGTTTTGTTTCATTATATTTTGATTTGATTTTTGAGCATGGAACTGGGCATCCCGAATACCAGTCACTTTCTCGTGAATGATAGTGAATCAACACATATCGTGAGAATAACACACCTAGCATGGAAAAATATTGGATACTCCCCACCGTTTCATGAGCGGTACGGGCACACAAAAGAGAAAATTTATTTTGAAAATTTAGAGATGGCACATACAAATTTGCTTGGAACGGCATGGAAATACCGCATATAGGTAGGTATGGTGGACTCATAAGGCAAAACTTGGTTTAAGGATTTTGGATGCACAAGTAGTATTTCTACTTAGTACAAATGAAGGCTAGCAAATAGATTGGGAAGCAACCAAACCAAGAAACGAAAATTCACATAAGTGAGCATTGAGTCATAACTAACACCGAATAATGCACCACAAGTAAGATGTAACTTCATTGCATAACTATTGACTTTCGTACTTGCATAGGGAATCACAAACCTTAACACCAATATTCCTACTAAAGCATAATTACTCGCTAACATGACTCACATATTACTATCATCATGTTTCAAAACTATTACAAAGAATCAAGTTTAATTTGTCCCATGATCTTCATGAAAGTTTTTATTATATCCTCCTTGGATATCTATCACTTTGGGACTAGTTTCATATATTGCCATTGCTTTTTGACAAGCTCAACCAAATTTATGTGAAGCACATGAGCATAAAGATTTCATCTCTCAAAAAGGTATAAGTGAAGCATGAGAGAATTTCTTCAAAATTTACTAACTCTCAAATTAATCTAAGTGAAGCACTAGAGTAAATGACAAGCTACTTTCAAAAGATGTAAGTGAAGATCAATGAGTAGTCAAACAATTAAGTAGCTATGTGAGGACTCTCTTTCTCAATAAAGATTTTCAAATATAAGTATTTTATTCAAACATCAAACTAAACAAAAATAGAACTCCAAGAATAGCACGCATCATGTGAACGAATAAAACTTTAGGCTCAACATAGGCTAACTGATAATTGTTGATGAAGAGAGGTGGGATGCGTAGCATCCCCAAGCTTAGATGCTTGAGACTTCTTGAAATATTTACTTGGGGTGCCTTGGGTATCCCCAAGCTTGAGCTTTTGTATCTCATTCAATCATCTCATATCCCAGTTTCACCTATTCTCAAAAACTTCTTCCCCACAAAACTTGAAAAGAACTCGTGAGATAAGTTAGTACACATAATAATAAATCAACTCTTTATGTACTGACAATACAAGTTGCATAATAATTTCAAACATTAGGTACTGTATACTATCATTTCCACAATTTATATTTACCAATATAGGCTATGGAAACTATAGGATAAGTAGATAACGAAGCTATGACAGCAATCTGTCTAAACAGAACAGTATGTAGCAATTTATGAAAACAGTGTACTTCTGTAACTCAAAAAATTATGAAAATTTAGGACATGCTATAAAATTTATATGAAAATACTGTGTAAAAATTTCAGAAACTTTCCACGTTCCAGTAAAATATGAAAATTCAAACACTACAGCCAAAGTTTCTGTTTTTACACAGCACATGTCAAAACATGCAATGCAAGCATCCTAAGACAATTCTTGGAACTTTTTATTGAAGGGTACGAAACCAGCTCAAAGTTATCTTTTCCAATCAATCTTATGAGCTATCCCTATAAGTGTCACGAACAGCCCTAGAGTTTGTACTAAAATAACACCTTAAGATACACATCAACCAAAACCCTAATGTCACCTAGATACTCCAATGTCACCACAAGTACCCATGGGCTAGATTATACGATATGCATCACACAATTTCAGATTCATCATGTTCAATCCAACACAAAGAACTTCAAAGAGTGCCCCAAAGTTTCTACCGAAGAGTCAAGATGAAAACGTGTGCCAACCCCTATGCATAGATTCCCAAGGTCACGGAACCCGCAAGTTGATCACCAAAACATACATCAAGTGGATCAATAGAACATCCCATTGTCACCACGGATATCCCATCGCAAGACATACATCAAGTGTTCTCAAATCCTTAAAGATTCAATCCGATAAGAAAACTTCAATGGGAAAAATCACTTCATCACAAGAAGATAGAGAGGGGAAAACTCCATATGATTCATCTATATTAATAATGCTCGCGGTACATCAAGATCGTGTCATCTCAAGAACACGAGAGAGAGAGATCAAACACATAGCTACTGGTACATACCCTCATCCCCGAGGGTGAACTACTCCCTCCTCGTTATGGAGACCGCCGGGATGATGAAGATGGCCTCCGGTGATGGTTTCCCCCTCCAGCAGGGTGCCGGAACGGGCTCCCGATTTGTTTTTCATGGCTACAGAGGCTTGCGGCGGTGGAACTCCCGATCTAGGTTTCTTTTCGGAGATTTCTATATTTATAAGAGTTTTTGGCTTTGGTCCCACGTCCAGAAGGTTCCCGAGGAAGTCACAAGCCAGGGGGGCGCGCCCTAGGGGGGGGAGCGCCCCCCACCCTTGTGGCTTCCTCGGCCTTCCACTCCGGTGACTTTTCGCTCCAGTATTTTTTATATTTTCCAAAAATATTCTCCGTAAATTTTCAGCTCATTCCGAGAACTTTTATTTCTACACAAAAACAACACCACGGTAGTTCTGCTGAAAACAGCGTCAGTCCGGGTTAGTTCTAATAAAATCATACCAAAATCATATAGAATTATTGTAAACATGGCATGAATACTTCATAAATTATAGATACGTTGGAGACGTATCACCAAGTATCATTTGTCAACAATGCCTGATACTCCTGTTCCATGGCCTGGCGCCAATGAGGAATCCCAAGAGCAGCCTGGAAGTGTCGCGGTTCAGCAGAGGAATCTTCCTTGAGCTGAGCCACACAGGCCGCAAGCCAGGCAACCGCCCCGTCGGTACGTTCCTTGGGACGAGTAATACCGGACCGGCTGCGTGTATGAGGTCGATGAGCAGCAGCAGCCGGTGGTGCAGCAGGTGGTGACGGCACCAGCGGTGAAGACTCGGTCGGTGAGGCAGCTGGTGATAGGGCGGCCGCTCCTGGCAGAGGCGAGGCGGAGCCAGGAGATGCAAGCGCATGTGTCGCAGGTGAAGACGGCTCGGGCGCGGCCAAATCTTGGGAGACCGGGCCAGGGGAGACTGGCATGGGTGAGGCTGGCACTGAGGATGCCGGTTCAGTGGCAGCCGACGTAGGCGAGGGCGGGCGAGGCGTGCATGGCACATGCACTGAAACGCTACTCACGTCAGGTGCAGCCGACGGCTCCTGTTCCTCCAGCAACTCAAGACGAGCTCCACGACCTGTTCCTGCAGCATGATTAGGCAACAATGCAGGAGAGTATGCAATATCAACAAATTGAGCAGGCAGTGGAGAGGTGGAATGCAAGGGTGAGGCCGAAGGGGTGGGAGCTAGTGGAGGAGATGAAAATGGGAATACATTCTCGTCAAACACAACATCACACGAGATGTAGACACGATTAGATGGAATATGAAGGCACTTGTACCCTTTGTGGAGAGAGCTATACCCGAGAAAGACACAAAGTTTTGAACGAAACTCAAGCTTACGCTTATTATAAGGGCGAAGATGAGGCCAGCACGCACAGCCAAAAACTTTGAGAAAGGTATAGTCTGGAGCTTCATTAAGCAATAGTTCAAGTGGTGTTTTCATCCCAAGGAGTCATGTAGGAAGCCTATTTATAAGAAAACAGGCGGTGGAAAATGCATCACTCCAAAACCGGAAAGGTACTGACGCATGGGCAAGTAAAGTGAGGCCAGTTTCAACAATATGACGATGCTTACGTTCAGCCGCGCCATTCTGCTGATGTGTATGAGGACAAGACACACGGTGCGTGTTGGAAATATGCCCTAGAGGCAATAATAAATTGGTTATTATTATATTTCCTTGTTCATGATAATCGTTTATTATCCATGCTATAATTGTATTGATTGGAAACTCAAATACATGTGTGGGTACATAGACAACACTGTGTCCCTAGTAAGCCTCTAGTTAAACTAGCTCGTTGATCAAAGATGGTTAAGGTTTCCTGGCCATGGACATGAGATGTCATTTGATAACGGGATCACATCATTAGGAGAATGATGTGATGGACAAGACCCAAACTATAAACGTAGCATATGATCGTGTCAGTTTATTGCTATTGTTTTCTGCATGTCAAGTATCTGTTCCTATGACCATGAGATCATGCAACTCCCTGACATCGGAGGAGTACCTTGTGTGTATCAAACGTCGCAACGTAACTGGGTGACTATAAAGGTGCTCTACAGGTATCTCCGAGGATGTCTGTTGGGTTGGCATGGATCGAGACTGGGATTTGTTACTCCGTGTGACGGAGAGGTATCTCAGGGCCCACTCGGTAATACAACATCACAATGAGCCTTGCAAGCAATGTGACTAAAATGTTAGCCACGAGATCTTGTATTACGGAACGAGTAAAGAGACTTGCCGGTAACGAGATTGAACTAGGTATAGAGATACCGACGATCGAATCTCGGGCAAGTAACATACCGAAGAACAAAGGGAACAGCATACGGGATTAACTGAATCCTTGACATAGAGGTTCGACCGATAAAGTTCTTCGTAGAATATGTAGGAGCCAATATGGGCATCCAGGTCCCGCTATTGGTTATTGGCCATAGAGGTGTCTCGGTCATGTCTACATAGTTCTCGAACCCGCAGGGTCTACACACTTAACGTTTGGTGACGATTAGTATAGTTGAGTTATTTTGTTGGTGACCGAAGGTTGTTCGGAGTCCCGGATAAGATCCCGGACATGACGAGGATCTCTGAAAGAGTCCGGAGGTAAAGATTAATATATGTGATAATAGTGTTTTGATCTCCGGAAGGGTTCCGGAATTCACCGGAAGAGGTTCCGGATGTTTCCCGAAATGTTCGGATACGAGAACACTTTATTTGGGCCAAGGGGTAAAACCCACGAGGCTTAGGCAAGGTGCAAAAGGAAGTTTTGCTGGCGTCTGGGGCGGTACTACCGCTTATCGTAAGCGGTACTACCGCTTATCGTAAGCGGTACTACCGCTACAGGCGGTACTACCGCTTGTGCGCGGTACTGCAGGGATCCGAGTTGGACTCTTTCCCTGCGGGCCAAACCGACCTTGTGCGGGCAAAACCGACCTGGAGGAGGCTTTTACTCCAAGTTTAGACCCCAAGGCTCAACATATAAATAGAGGGGCAGGGCTAGCACACGGGACACATTAAGATTTCGCAAGCCGTGTGTCGGCAACCCTGACCCTCTAGTTCTCCCGTCATAATCCCCGTAGTGCTTGGCGAAGCCCTGCAGAGATTGTTCCTCACCACCATCACCACGCCGTCGTGCTGCCGGAACTCATCTACTACTTCATCATCGCTCGCTGGATCGAGGAGGTGAAGGCGTCATCAAGCCGTACGTGTGTTGAACGCGGAGGTGCCGTCCGTTCGGCACTAGTTCGTGATCGGATCGAGGGACGACTTGCGATTTGGATCGCGGAGACGTTCGACTACATCAACCGCGTTTCTTAACGCTTCCGCTTAGCGATCTACAAGGGTATGTAGATTTACTCTCCCTCTCGTAGATGCTCATCACCATGGATAGATCTTGTGTGTGTGTAGGAAATTTTTTGTTTCCCATGCAACGTTCCCCAACAGTGCGAAATCCCAAGCTTATTAAAGAACGCATTGAGGTTGTGATACTCACCCCCCCAATCGGACTGGACATGGATAATTTTATGCTTAAGAAGACGCTCAACGTGAGCTTGGAATTGTAGAAACACATCGAACACATCAGATTTGCGCTTGATAAGATAAAGCCAAGTAAACCGACTATAAGCATCAATAAAACTGACATAATAATTATTACCACTCACAAAAGTTTGTGCATGCCCCCATACATCAGAAAAAAAAAGCTCAAGTGGAGTTTTAACGACACGACTCGACTCTGAAAACGAAAGCTGATGACTCTTGCCTTGCTGACAGGCATCACAGACTGTGGCAACATCTTTATTGGACACAACTGGAAGATCATGACGATAAAGAACACTACGAACTATGGGAGTGGCAGGATGACCAAGCCGTGTGTGCCAATGGGTAGGCGACACACGGACACCACTGAACGCTTGGGGAGTAGACGGCATATCAAGTGCATAGAGTCCATGGCGCAGGCGACCTCTAAGTAGAACGTCCCTCGTGTCCCGATCCTTGATAAAAAAAATAAAAAGGATGAAACTCAGTGAAGACATTATTGTCACGAGTAAGTTGAGGAACAGACAATAAGCTACGAGTAGCAGAAGGAACTATAAGAACATTGCGAAGATGGAGGGATTTCTGTTTATGAGTTAGAAGCGAGGCCTGACCAACATGTGATATGTGCATACCTGCTCCGTTGGCGGTGTGAACCTGATCATGTCCACGATATGGCTCCTGGGTGGAGAGCTTACCCATCTCGCCCGTCACGTGATGAGTAGCGCCCGTATCCATGTACCATGTTGGATCAATGCGATACGATGGAGTGTGCCCATGCTCGTGAGTGGCCAAGGCAGCCTGTTTGTCGTTGCCTTTGCCGTTGTTGCCGATGCCGAGGAAGTCCTGCTTGAAGCGGCGATGGCAGCGGGATGCTATGTGGCCGGAAAGACCACACAGCTGACAGGGGAGCTGGACGCCGCATGAGGGGCAGTAGGCACACGGGCGGCCACCCCCGGTCGTGGACATGGAGCCAGCAGCGGGCGGCCGCTGAGCCTGTGGAGTCGGCGGCACTGCCTTGCCTCCGGCGGGTGGCTTGAAGGGATTCCCTTTTCCGCGAGTGGCAGCGTTTGCAGAAGCAAAACTCGGGTTGGAACGGCGGGACTTGACACGCTGTTCCGTGGCGAGAAGGCGTGAGTAGAGCTCATGAGGTTGGAGCGGAGTGTCACGACCGTTGATGTTCTCGGCAAGGTTATCATAGTCGTCGTCCAGCCCGTTCATAACAAAGGTGGTGAAGTCCTCAAGATGGAGCGGCTGGCCAATGGAGGCCAAGGTGTCTGCGAGGCGCATCATCTTGTTGAAGTAGTCGGTGATGCTTAGATCAAGAAGCTTGGTCTCCCCCAGCTCCGTGCGAAGGGCGTGAGCACGCGCCTGCTGCTGAGAAGCGAAGCTCATGTGCAGGGCAGACCACGCCTCCCGAGATGTGGCAGCGAAGAGGACCAACGAAGACACCCCCTCGGTGAGCGACGACTGGATCGCAGAGAGGATGGCCTGATCTTGAGCCAACCACCCGTGATACGCCGGGTGATGCGGCGGAGGGCACGGCAGGGTACCATCGACGTAACCTTACAGGTAGCGACTGCGAAGAAGCGGCAGCACCTGCGCACGCCACGACAGATAATTATCCGTTGTGAGTTTCACCGGGATGAGATGCACGAAGTAAAACGGCGCAGGAGCCGCAGCATGATCAGCAGCAGGAGGCGACGTGTAGTAGCCCGGGTGTGAGAAGCCACCGGGTGCGCCATGACTCAGCTCCGTGGAGGTAGCTGCAGCCGGCGCAGGAGCTCCATAGTAGGGCGCCGCCGAAGGGGGCGGGTAGTACCCGCCATAGGCCGGCGGCGCAGAAGCTCCATAGGGCACAACCGGCGCACCGTAGGGCACCGCGGGCGCAGCGCCGTAAGGAGCCGCGGTCGCAGCCGCGTAGGGCAACGGCGGCGATGGGGCGTTGTAGGCGGCCACGGGAGCAGCCGCGTAGGGCATCCCTGGCGACGGATGAACCGGTGAAGAACCCATCCAGGGGCCGGCAGGATCGGCATACGGAGGGTGGGCACCCGCCCCAGACGGGGAAGGTGCGGACGTAACCGGCGGCGGCGGCCGATCCGAAGAAGTGCCGACCATAGATGACGGGCCGGTGTAGACCGAGACCAGCGGGTGCGAGGAGAGGAACGGCGAGGCACTGGTCGTGGCAGAGACCGGCGCGGCGGCGGCGATCGGGCTAGGTGGGGCAGCGGAAGACATAGGACCGATCTGGGTTGATACCATGTTAAACTTAGGGTTTGGGAAACTGCACAACACCCATAACGGGTGTGGCTATCTCATATATATAAAGGGGTACACGGTAGTGTACAATACAATATACAAGATCTATACAGAGGCTACGTATAAATACAGTCTAACAATGACACTATCATGAAAATTTTACATGCAAAGGGTTTTGGGAAGAAATGGCTTGATTGGATTAAGATGATTTACAACTTTGATTTTTCTTCTGTGCTACTTAATGGAGTTCCAGAAAAACAATTCCAATGAAAAAGAGGGGTCAAACAAGGTGATCGTATTTCTCCCCTCATATATTTGTGCTTGCTCCTTATCTGTTACAATCCATGCTCAATAAAGCTATGCATGGGATGGTTGTAGCTCCTACACCTTCCCTGATTTCCCTATGATCCAATATGCTGATGATACAGTCCTTGTTATCCCTGCCGATGAGAGGCAACCAATCACATCAAAAACTTACCGCTCCATTATGCATAATTCACTGGTGTGAATGTAAACTACTCAATATCCACAATGATCTCCGTCAATACTCTTGAGGAAATGCAGGCTCTTTTAGAACTGCTGGGGTGTCAAATTGGCTCACTTCCCATCACACACTGACTTGCTAGAATTAGCGAAATCCCTACGCATAGGACTAGTTACTTTTTTCTTTTGTGCTCTAATCTTGACTTTTAGGTTGCTTTACAACAAGGTGAACTAGTGATGAGCACACATACATATATACAATTGGATTGTAGTACACATCTGACTAGAGGCACAATTGACATTGAAGATAGTAGGCCCAGTCTTAAGATCTTATCATTAGTTTTACATTGCTGACCAAGTAATTAAAACAGCGTTGGTACTATAAGATTGTATATATGTACACACATATACACTGCCCTATTTCTTTATATAAATGAAGAAAATGCAGCACGATTACTCCTCAATGAATCAGTACACAACACCATTAGTCCAATTTCTAAGGAGGAATATAGGCCAGACTATAGCTATAGGAGTTAGTCAGCTGATCCAGACTCTAGCTCTAGGAGCTGTTCAAATGAACCAGCCCCTAAGCAATATCCAATCTATGGAATGCTTTTCAGGAAACTTCACACGGGAGTAGGTTATACACCCAAGTTTGATATCCCAAGATTCCAGCTTTTTCTTTTTGGGAATTGTCCTGGAATTTTTTGAATTTAATATTCATTTTTTGGGGGGGGGGGGGGGGGGGGCGGGGGAGGGTGGGTGGGTGGGTGTGGACCCCCAGGTGATCCTATGTATTTTCCCATAAGAAACACACTATACTAGCACAAGCTTGAGAAGAAGAACACCACCGATTAATTTCGTCATGCAACTGGAGCCAGAATTGTGAACGGAGCGAATCGTCACTTGCGGAACCTATTTACCTAGGACTGAATTCGCTTGGCCAAGGCCATTTCTAACTGATCCCCTAAAAGATTGTGGAGTATCCTGCAGAGTTAAGTTAGTGGAGTAAATTTTTACTCCACTAACGGTGGCCACACCTAGCCGATCCCCTATAGTTAGTGAAGTAAAAACCAAACTTTGTAGATTTTTTGTCTTAGGCGCATCAACTTCAAAGAATACACAATATACATCTTAAAAACATTAAAATTAAAACATGCATAGCATAACCGCCATAAGATAAAGTTTCATCATCGCGTTTTTCACATTGAAACATGTGAAGTTCATCCAAAAGACATCACTTCAAACACAATGTTTGATTCAAAATGACCAGAAACATAGAATGTATATGTTCCGGATCGAGCCAACCAATGGCATGCACCACCAGCCCCTCGCCCACCACCACTCAAACGAGATTGTTGGTGAATAAATCGACCTGACCATCCTCTCGAACACCATTAACACCGCCATCCTCTCGGCCACCACCCTCAACACAGCCATCCTCTCGGCCACCACCATCACCACCATCACCCCCTCGGCCACCACCGTCACCACCATCACCACCATCACCCCCTCGCCCACCACCATCACCACCACCCCCCCCCTCGGCCACCACCATCACTGCCACCACCCCCCTCGGCCACCAACAACATTTCAAAGAGATGCTTCCAAGATCTCTCCAATTTTGCTCCTACGATGCCCAAGAGAACCATGCTTACGGCTTGATCGCACGTCGAAGGAACTGTTGTAGTGCTTGGTAATTCTCTCCTAAAACATGGTTTTAGTGTGATCCGTTCCAATCATTGCATCCATGGAGATCGCACACCAAACATCGTAAAGAGCAATATCCTCCTTTTGGTTGTAGTTTTGGGTGTGGCACCTTGGCACCTTCGTGCTTGCTTTGGTAACCTCCACAACCTCCTCTTCGGCCACCTCCTCCTCGGAATTGTCATCCTCTGCCACCTCTTCTTCCCCGGTCACTTCTTGCTCCGTGTATTTGGTGGCCGTCTACTGAGCCCAAAATGAGTCGTAGTTGAGCTCATCAAGTCCAACGGTGGCCGAGGACTCCAAGGAGGCGATGAATTCGACCGTGTTCATCTCTGCACTACAAAGAAAACAGTACAAACAATCACTACCAGCCACCAACAATCACTATTGAATACCAACAAGATGCGAGGTTCTCGTTTTACCATGTAAGCATTTCATCGAGCGCTTTGCTGCCGCGATGCTTCTTGCTGACTGCGGCCGCCGCCCGCGTCGGAGGAGTGGCCATAGGGGCAGCACGAGGCGCCGGCCTAGGACGAGGCGCCCCTTTCGCCTTCTTCATCTTCTTCTTCGCGGCCTTCCCGGTCAGCGCTGACGCAGCCTCCGTCAGCTTTGGAGCTCGTTTGACTCTGGCCGGTGTGGCGGGAGGGCGGCGGGCCGTTACCGGAGTGGCGGTGGCCACCTTGGAGGCCATTGGACGGGTTGGAGGATGAGCTAGGTTCCGGTGGGTTTTTCACCCCCAAACTCTTCTTCGGCGCGGGCGGCGGCGCGTGGGTGATTTTCGGCAGCGAAAATCCGGTGACGGTGGACTGCGGGATGAGGGAAGGGGCCGGGCTATCCATATTGGCCGGCCGAACGGTCGTCGGTGGAGGTTGCGGGGCGTGGTGGCTGCGGCGGCGGGAGACAATGGTGTGGGAGGTGCGAGAGGGAGAGGCTCTAGATTTACTCGACCGCGCCGAGAGTGAGTAAATTTAGCGATATTTGAGGGGATATTGGGAGGTGGAGTAAATATTTTTACTCCACTATGACTTTTAAGGGATCGGCTAGGTGCGCCGTAAGGGAGTAAAATCAATTTTTTACTCCCTTATGGACTTTTAGGGGATCGGTTAGAAATGACCTAAAAGAGTAATAACCATACTAAAATCTCAATCAGAACATGCCAAAGGTAAACAAAAACACAGCCTTACATTATACTACCGAGCATCCATTGCTTATGATCGGTGTACATATAGTTATATACCACTACTTGGGTGTAAGAATTTACCAAAGTTTATGTGCACAGAGCAGACTAGTTACCCCGATAGAGAGCTCTTGGAATGTAAAACTAGATTTCTGCATAACAATGTCAAGATCTCAACCAAAAGAAAACATGAAACAATGCCAGTTGTACCTCACCGAAACAACAACATTCCATGCATTGACAAAAACAGCCCAGCAAAAGAGATCCCCATTACAATATATAATACTGAAGTGAAACACTCCACATAGCTTCTTCCTTCACCTCACAGACAAAATGATTTCATTTATATATGATGTCCACAGGACCGGCAACACTACCAAAAAGTGATATTACTCTAGTCTGGTCATGGTTGTGCAACAAACAACATCAGCATAATCATGCTGTAATATAGGCATAGACATGGTCTACTGTTGACTTTTGGGTCGATTTACAACAAGATGAACTGGTGATGAGCATGCATATATATACAACTGGATTGTAGTACACACCTGACCAGAGGCACAATTGATATTGAAGATAATATGCCCAGTCTTATGATCTTATCATTGGTTTTCGATTGCTGCCCAATTACTTAAAAGAGCTTTGGGAGTATACATGTACCCCACATATACGACACTAGCCTATTGCTATACACAAATGAAGAAAATGCAGCAGAATTTAGATGAACCAGCCCCAAAACCAAGGCTAATCCACGGAGGCAGAGAAGAAATAAGAAGAATCTATCATGCATGGATTTGTGGTAACTACTAATGCTTCAAGGTGGTACAAGGTCTTCATTATTGATATGCTACTTAAGATGTTAACTTTGATCGACGCAATTCCACAGTAACTAGCATTGATAAACTTTTTCAAAGTAATGATTCCTCGGCACTAGAAAACTAGCTACCAATATTTCAGTGGCTGTCACGGAGTTTCCCCTGCCTCTAAGCATTCCTAAATTTCATGCTTAATTCCATATATTGGTTTAGTTTGCAGGCCTATGCTATTTTTATTATTATTCTGAGCGAGAGGGTGTGAAACCTTCTACATATAATTGCGCTGAGAGAAAGGTGAAACCCTACCATGAAGGAAACTGAACTACGTACTTTGTAACTGCGTATTTCAGATAAGAGTATTTATCTCTGTTGGTAAGTATGACCACGTTACACTCATGATACAAAGAAGCACAAGGCATACACAACGCGGTCTGCTCCTCAGTAGGGAGGGAGCGTTCCATGTTATTATTGATTGTGATAACACTGCTGGGTCCTGGCATTTTGAGCTTGAGGTAAGCATAGTACGGGACCGCGTTGAAGCGAGGGAACGCTGTGCGCCCTAGGAGCGCATGGTATCCACTTCGAAAGGGGACAATGTCGAAGATTAACTCCTCGCTTATGAAGTTCTCGGGTTATCCGAAGACAACCTCCAATGACACGGTTCCGGTGCAACGAGCCTCAACACCTGGTGTGACGCCTTTAAAGGTAGTGCTGCTCGGCTTGATCCGAGATGAGTCGATGCCCATCTTCCTAACCGTGTCCCATAGATTAAGTTGAGGCTGCTTCCTCCGTCCATAAGGACACGCGTCAGATGGAAACCATCGACAATTGGGTCCAGGACAAGTGCAGCTGATCCGCCATGCCTGATGCTGGTCGAATGGTCATGCATGTCGAATGTGATCGGGTAGGCCGACCATGGGTTGAACTTCGGGGCGACTGGCTCTAACGCATAGATGTCCCAAAGTATGCGCTTCCTCTCCCTCTTGGGGATATGGGTAACATAGATCATGTTCACCGTTGTTAGCTCATTAGGAAACTTCTTTTGGCCTCCGTTATTACAGAGGTTCATCCTCGTCTTCACTGCGATTTTGGGTTTTACTTTCAGCTTCCGTCGCTACCTTGCCAGCTTGTCTGAAGACCCAGCAATTCCTGTTAGTGTGGGTTGCTGGTTTGTCCTGAGTGCCATGGATTTGGCACGGTCGATCTAGGATCTTGTCTAGCTGGCTAGGTCCATCCTTATTCCCTTTAAAGGGTTTCCTTTTCTTCCCGGATCTGGGTCCGGTGAACTCTGCATTGACTGCGGCATCCTCTGTGTCGCTCCCGCCATTTTTATGCATGCGCTTGTTTTTATTGCGTCGAGGCTGTCCATTGGTGTCGCGTGTCTCTGAAGTGCCTGCCTCACCATTGTGTGTGCTTCGTGCGAGCCAGCTGCCTTCTCCCGCACAAAAGCGGGTCATCAACAAAGTGAGGGCTGCCATGGTCCTCGGCTTGTCTTGGCCGAGCTGGCGGGCAAGCCATTCGTCTCAGATGTTATTTTTAAATGCAACGATGGCTTCGGCATCGGAGCAGTCTATGATGTGGTTCTTTTTAGTAAGGAACTTGTTCTAGAACTTCCGAGCAGATTCACCTGGCTGCTGGGTGACGCGACTGAGGCCGTCAGCGTTCGGAGGTCAGATGTAAGTGCCTTGGAAATTTTCCCTAAAGGTATCTGCAAGGTCTTCCCAGCTACCAATAGAATCAGGAGCCAAGCTGTTAAGCCAATGCCTAGCCGCCCCACTTAGCTTGAGCAGCAAATATTTGATGGCGTGGAGGTCATCTCCGTTAGCCATGTGTATGTGGAGAAGGAAATCTTCGATCCACACTGCTGGCTCTGTGGTGCCATCGTATGATTCTAGGTTGATGGGCTTAAACCCTTCTGGAAATTGATGTTCCATTACCCCGTCTGTAAAGCAGATCGGGTGGTCTGTACCTCGGAACCGGGTAGTATCCCGTCGGAGGTCGGGGGAGAGTCATGCGTAGGGTTGATCTCGGGCACGGCCATTCCTGTCTAACCAGGTGTCATAGCTGTCGGGCTCGGCTGGCGCGCGTCCTCTTGAGCCATAGGTGGACCGAGGAGACGCTCGGTTTGCCTCAATGTGACGTTGAACGTCATGAGGGTCCAGGTAATCCATGTGGTCTTTGCCATAATGGCATGGAGCTAGTCGGGTATCAAAGTTTTCCCGCACTGGCCAGTCCCAACCTCTAGGAGTCGGCCAGGCGCGTCGGCGGCTAGTTCTTCATCGAACTCCGGCAGCAGACCCTTACGTGGGTATGATTTTGGAGCACTACGGCGTCGGTCTTTGAGATCATGTTCGGCCGAGAGTACTTCGACCCACTTTTCTTCAGCGCATCCGTGTTCGCTTGCAGCAGCTGCTGCTTGCGTTTCATGCCTCGAGCGGTGGCGACGAGGCTCCGCCGGAAGTGCTCTTGTTCGAGGGGGTCTTCAGGGACGATATAGTCCTCGGTACCGAGGCTCTCGTCTTCCTCGGACTCCGGCATGTAATAGTCGTCGGCCCCTTCAAAGGGGTCGTCGGGATCCAAGTCCTCGGGATTTTCTTCGGAATTGTCGTCCTGTACTAGCGAGGCTTGAGGGTCCTCTCCAATGTTATCGTCGTCGCCAGCCATTGCCTCGTCATCATCAGCGGTGGTGTTATTGCCCTTGGGTTCCTCATTGTTGCCCCTTCTGCGTCTGCGCCGACGTCTTGGAGGGGATTTGGGGGGTATCCACCATATAAACATCATAGGCGGATGTTGCAGTCCACTCGCCAATGTTTACCAGGGGCGAAGAGTGTTCTGTGGGGCATCGGCATCTTCATCCATGTCTGTGGCCTGGTCGTAGTCTATCACGTCGGTTAAGTCGTTGACCGTGGCAACTAGGTGGGTGGTGGGTCGGACGTAAATTTACCGTTCGTCCGCTTTAAGTCCAATCTTGTCATAAACCGAAGTCGAGATAGACATCCTCTGGATATGATCGAGCATCTCGTTCAGGTAGGATAGTTCTTTGGAGTTCATTGCCTCGCTATAAGCAGGGCTGACTCGAAGCATGCCTATTGTATAGCTTGGCGTGTTTCCGACATGGAGGGGATCCAAGGGTGATTCAAGATCTTGTGTCGGGGTTGGCTTGAGATCCAATGTAGCTTCGGAGATAGGGGTCGGGCCTGGGTCCGAGGGGAGATCGTCCGGAGTCGCTACATCGGGGTTCTTCGGTGACACCAAGTTTTTTGGCCCGACGTCCTCGAAAGAGATTGGTTCCGGAGTCGATCCTCCGTTGCCGGGTAGCCCCTCCACCCGGCCGGGCGTCCAGCCTGATGGATGAGTTCTCCGCGGGAATCCGCGGTGTATTCCAGGCCTCCAAAGGTCACGATCTGATCTGGGGCGTAGTTCTCGACGGAGGCCAGATGGCCGGTCAAATCGGCATAGAAAATCATGCTGCCAAACACAAAAAGTTGGCCGGGGATGTAAACGTTCCCGTTGCCGTTGTCGCAGTTGATCTGCAGATGATCCATCGATCCTTCTGTCGATCTCACAGCGGAACTCTCAATGAAAGCACCAGTGTCGGTGTGAAAACCGACAGACCTTGGGGTAGGGGGTCCCGAGCTGTGGATCTCGGACGGATGGTAACATGAGCAAGGGGATGATGTTTACACATGTTCGGGTCCTCTTGATGGAGGTAATACCCTACGTCCTGCTCTTGTTTATATCAATGGATAAGTATCAAGTACAGAGTTGATCTACCTCGAGATCGTCAGATGTGTTCTAACTCTAGGCCTAGGTGAATGATGTTGTGTTGATGTCCCCTGCATGGGCTAAACCATATGGCTTATATACACTCCAGGTAGGGTATCTTGGGTGAAAAGGTCGGTATTTTGGCGTAGAGGCAGTAGGAGAAGTCTTGGAGTATACGACAAGCCTTCAACATGCGCAGTCCCGATCACGCCCCATCGTGCAGCTTATGGAGTCCATCTTGAGAAGAAAAAGGACCCATCGGCCCAATCTGAGGAGTCTGGGCCGACTAGGTTAGGGCCCCCTATTCAAGTACACCGTGACTAATCCTCAACATGGCTGCATCCTTTTCTGATGATGAAAACTCTGGTTCATGTGGAGTTGTGGTACGTGACCACTTGGGAGATTTTGTTGCTGCAGCAACTGCTCGTCTAGAGCGTGTAACCGACGTGGTCTCGACCGAATAAGAAGCATTGCGTCAAGGTCTAATGATCATTCAGAGCCTTGGGTGTGCCAACGTAATTGTCCAAACTGATAATGTGACCATGGTAGACGCGTTGAATTTGGACGAGGGTTACTCAATGATTGCAACACCAATATTCAATGAATGTCGAAGTCTACTTTCGAATTTCCGGAAGGTACTTGTTGAACATTGTAATAGGGAATCGAACATGGTCGCTCATGAGCTAGCTAGGTTTGGGAGGAGTAATCCACCGACTTTGCGGTTGGATACACCTCCTAGCTTTATTATTCCTTTGTTAGCAGACGATGTAAGTTTTATCTGAGTTAATAAAGCTAGCCATGAAGGCCTTTCCATAAACAAATTGAATTTTTGCTTCAACCATTGTAAGTATGTGCTACTTTTATTGTACAAATTACATTTCACTGAAATTTAGGTAGTAGCGGTGGTGGTGGCGGTGGTAGATATTGAATGATCCATTTCACTGAAATTTAGGTAGTGGTGGTGGTGGTGGTAATGGCAGTGCTAGTAGTAAGTGGCAGCATTTGTAGTAGTGGTGCTACTCGTAAGTGGCAGCGCTGGCAGTAGTGGCAGTGTGGTAGCAGCAGCACCACTATGTTCATGTCTTTAACCTAATATATATATCCTATGGAACGGAAACTAAATATGGTAAAATATGCAAATATCACGTGACAGGCGTGTTGTAAATCCAAATGAAATTACCGTCAAGTAATACTTTGTGAAGTATTTTATGAGCAGGAGTAAAGGAAAGGTACAACATTTTTATTTGACGGCAAGAAAAGGCAGTACACCATTATGCCAATTACAACATCCATACCATAGGTAGATGGTATGGATGCATATTGCATACCAAAGAGGGCCTATTTGCCTTCCTTGATGTTGTTCGTACAGGTGGTGGCGCACTTGCTGTTGCAGTCACTAGTGCACTGCTCACCGGTTAGCCTCATGCAGTCCGCGCATGAAGAACTGCCGGAGCAAGAGCCGTAGCACGAGCGGGTCGCCTCGCCGTCGCAGTTGCAGCTGCCAGTGGTGCAGCCGGCCCTGCACTTGCCGATCGCGGCGGACCGGCAGTCCTCGCAGCTGGGGACGTCGCAGTACTTGCGGCACTTCGGGGGAACCAAGACTCTGCACATCTCTGTGCAGTGCGGGCCACACTCGCTGCACCGCATCGCCCGCGCCGGCCCCGATGCTGGTGTCACGGTTGTTGCTAGTTCTTCTTGGCCCAGCGATGCCGAGCGCCCCACGGACGGAAGGACCATCACGGCGAGCATGGCGGCCATGGTCGCCGCTTTGAGAGCGAGGGATAGAGTGGGTGAGCCTGCAAGAGCCATATTGGAGAAGAATGTGTGGAGATGGACACTATTCTTAGATGGGGTACCTATAAAAGAGCATAGCGATGTTGTTTATAAGCACCCAGAGACCCTAGCTGGTTGTGCTAAACATACTATATGGATTCATTCATGTTACCAAGTTGATTACAGGTTGAGATCTACGCCATGCACGTTGCTCCATGTGTACATATCTTGTGCTTATATATTATTTTTTCCATTTGAGATCCGTACTAGTGGTTGTGGCGGCGGTGGTGGTGTTTCACGAGGGCTAGGAGCTTGATTCTCTTCTCACGAGGGCACCGACGCAACACAAACAAGCACATGTCACCATACTACACAAAAGAAAGATGGCTAGATATGCACAATCTCATGCACTTGTGTCACCACAACCACTGGCACGCAGACAACACATGTGCCACCAGCAGACTCAATAGTTACGGCAATTACTACTCAGATCTTGATTTAAACCACCTTTTCCATATCCGGTAGAAGGATAATGGTTTACAAGGGGACGTTCGAGCCACGAGGACAAAAAAATTTGACACATTCCCCACCTCTTTGAGGGCACATAAGCACTCAAACAACAACGCCAACAATGGCGACTATATCCATTTGCTACGGGAGAAACCAAACTTTCTCCCGCGCGCACTCATCCATGCCATAACGGTGGCATTCCAAGATCCCTTCAACGGGGCTGGTGGTCAAACTAAAGATCAAACATGACTAAAGCATGCTCTCACTTGATTATATAACTTTAAGTATGTGTTATTTCGAATCATATTTTATAATACATCAAACAAAAGTGATTGTAGTACTAAAGTAATAAAAGGGGTCTCATGTTCTACCGAAAACTATCATGTATCTACTATCAATTTTGGTATTGTATAGTGCACATTGCCGACAATTGCTAGATAAGTAACAAAGGCGACTACACAGACAATTTCAGGAACATTCGTTACAACCTGCAGGACAAATCTAGTCACCTATGGATAAAAAAAAATCAAGTCACCCAATTGATTGGCTCAAAGACTTACGATTAATGGAACTGAGATAATGACGAATGAAGTAGGTTGTGGCGAGTACATGAACATGGGATTGCCTGCGTAGAGGATATGTACCTAGACCGGTGATCACCTGATCAGCCGCAAGTTAGTGAGAGGTCGTCCGTACACTTGTAAAGGTCAAGCAATCGGGCCATGAGTGTGCGATCGGTGAAGTAGTCTTTGGGGGGTTAAATTGGAAGGGATGTAGATGGCTTTTAGATCCAAGTCAAATTAAAATAAAGGTTTTATGTAAATACAAAAGTACACAAATTAATCAAAAGTAATGTGCTTAAGTAGACCGACCACAAATATTCCTACCAAAAAAGATAGATACAAATACATATTACATCAATATATGTTACGGTTAAGTGCAGTTTATACAAACTAAGTAATGAGATATACAAATCAAGTATGACATCGTTTCACAATCCTCGTTGCGATAGGTTGGGGCTTAGGCATCATAGTTCTGGCCGTCCTGGTGGTGTTTTCTTCTTCGTTGAGACTCCCATTCCGACGATGCTCCTTTTGCCTCTCCCGACAACATCAAAAGTGTTTGCCGCTTCTTCATCTGTTTCACCTTTGATATTGGAAAAAACATCCTCCTCGTCCTCACTATGCTTTGTCCACCGTGTATAAGCAGGCATGAAATTATGTTCCAGCAAGTAGATCTTCACACGACTAGTAAAGGGGTGGATCAAAACTACGTTTTTGCAATTATTACACTGAGATAATATCTCTGTTTTACCATTTCGGTTCATATCTTCTACACTGTCTTGAAGAATCCATTTATAGTTTGAACCATGAAATCGTTGGATAGATGGAGCTACTAACAAGGGGTATATGCAAAAAAATGAGGTCAAAGAATTCGGCTTGACCTTTGCTAAAAACGGAACATATTGAGTGCGCATGCCAGAAATATGTCAAAACGGAAATTTGATGAAACAAGCTAGGATTGCAGTTAGGATTAGATATATGTTAGTAACTTGTAAGAAATGACCATCCTTTACATGTAAAGGGAATTCTATGAGTCATGTCTTGATCTATAGGTGTTAGTTCATCCTATCATCTTAGAGAACAATAAAAAGTTACTTTTATAAAAATCAGTCGAGTGTAGAAGAACACTCCACATGTAAGTCTTGAATAATCAAGCATATCTTAAGAAACCATAAATGATTGCAACTTAATCCTACACAAGATTTTCCTTTCTTGTTTAAGGCTAACAACCTATACAAGGTTCCAAACTCGGTTAGAAAAGTGATACTATCTTGATAAGTGTGTGACATGTAAAGTCAATAAGGTGAGTCATACATACAAACATCAGGATTTCTATACTTTGTGTATGATCATATGCACAACTAAAACGAAACTTTGATAATCAATCCAAAAGTACGCTTGTAGCTAGTGCAACCTAACACAATGTACCAAAAATCTATTTTAGAAACATCCAAACACAATTGTTAAAGCTGATGCAAAGAAAGGATAGAGATGGTATCATGGCTACTATAAATAGGCATGCAGTAGAGAGATCATCACAAGCACAAGTATCAAAACCAAGCAACACTAGTTCACACCAATCCAACATGAAGACCTTCCTCATATTTGCACTCCTCGCCATCGCGGCAACAAATACCATTGCGCAGCAACAACCATATCCACAACAACCACAACCATATCCACAACAACCCTTCCCACCACAACAACCACCATTTTGGTGGCAACAACCAGTTCAATCACAGCAACAGCCATGTCAACAACAACAAACACCACTCCCACAAGGACAACAATACCAACCACTTCTGCAACAACAAATACCATTTGTCCACCCATCAGTTTTGCAGCAGCTAAACCCATGCAAGGTATTCCTCCAGCAGCAGTGCAGCCCCGTGCCAATGCCACAACGTATTGCTAGGTCGCAAATGTTGCAGCAGAGCAGTTGCCATGTGTTGCAGCAACAGTGTTGCCAACAACTACCCCAAATCCCCGAACAATTCCGGCATGAGGCAATCCGTGCCATCATCTACTCCATCATCCTGCAAGAACAACAACAGGTTCAGGATTTCGTCCAACCTCAGCAGCAACAACCCCAACAGTCGGTCCAAGGTGTCTCCCAAACCCAACAGCAGTCACAGCAGCAGCAACTCGGACAATGTTCTTTCCAACAACCTCAACTACAACAATTGGGTCAACAACAGCAGGTACCACAGGGTGCTTTCTTGCAGCCACACCAGATGGCTCAGCTTGAGGTGATGACTTCTGTTGCGCTGCGTACCCTACCAACGATGTGCAATGTCAATGTGCCGTTGTACGGTATCACCACTAGTGTGCCATTCAGCGTTGGCACCGGAGTTGGCCCCTACTGATAAGAAAAGGTCTCTGGTAATATGTAGTTGGATCACCGTCTTTTAGTTGATGTATAAGTCGATGTAGCGGTGACAAATAAATTGTCACACAACTTTGTGTGGCCCGCTCAAACTAGTCGTTAAAATAATGGAATAAAATACAAATAAAGTTTTATCTAGACAATGTTCATATCGGCTTTGTGTGGACATCGATCTGAATGACATGCTTGCAAGTTCATAAGTTCGTCTTGCCTGGTCACAACCACAACCTGGTGCATTAATTAATTATTCATGTGTTGCAACAATCAAGGTTTAACTATAATAGCGTTGTTATAAAATTTGGGTTGAACTGAAGAAAGGACAAACATAGAACTCTTCAATGGTTGGAGATTTGGGGTCTTGTTTTGTAAGAGTGTCCGTATCTGGTTCCAAGAGTACATGACATTGTCTACAGAGACAACCATTCTTATTTGTCGAGAAAAATGCCAGCTTTTTCCTGAACTTGAGATCTGTTTTTTAACAAGCTGGCATTAATTATAATCAAATCTGTTCAGGGTTATGCAGTAGTGTTAATCAAGCCTGGTCACTGTTATGGTAACATCTTCAGTAAACAGCATGTGTCCAGCGAAACCAGGAAATGCACAAGCAAATAAGCATGCTGAAATAGTATTAGTACCAGGCATATACATGGCACAACATGCAACAAAATCTAAAACTAATTCTAAGGGTGAAAGAAAACAAATAAAACTAACTGTAATTTTTTTACGTATGATCCAATTAAGCGATATTAATTCCACCCAGGTGAGAATGAATGTGCATAAAAAAGTCATAGCTTACACATGCGTGTACATACGCAAGTGGATGCTAATTAAGCTAGGTACCAACAGAGTAGCATGAGGTCCTTGTTTGGGGTTACTAATAACATGGCTGAAGACTGAAACTGATGTTGGCCTGTTGTACACACCCCGCCCAAATGACCAGCAGCAAACAAAACCCAGATCATAATGTCTCGGCCTGGGATGTGACTCGGCGATGCAGCTCGACTCGATGGCAAGAAGTTACCCTTCATCGCAGGCCCCAACAATTCTCGATCGAGAGCAACCGCGGTATGAGACAGTTTAGTTCAGTTGCAGAAGCAATCACAAGCCCTTCCACAAGCTAGCATAGCAGAGCGGCCATCAGGAATGAGGCCTATTGTTATCCAAGGAATTAAAAGCCATTTCAGTAGCTAGGTCTTCATTTCATACAAGAACTAAAGCACAAACACAGATAAAAACTGAGCATTTTTTCCAAGTTGCACTTTATCTGTGCGAGTATGCAAGCTGGTAAAACTAAAATCACGGCCTAAAAAGCAACAGAGAAGTTATTATAGCTCATTGCCGCTTGCTTCAGTTCTTGGTAAAACAAACAACCATCCTATGTCGCTCTTTGTTTAAAGTCCGTGGATTCATGCAACATGGCCACTTCCTCTATAATGTTTCAACTAAACATAAAAGCCGGCTGAGTAGGTTACATCATGAGCAATCTCCATTATGCCATTATTGTGAACCTCAGTAAAGAACTTGAAACGGACATTCATCAGACATATTGGATGCTATTGTTGAATCTTTGTTCCTAGAGCATATCCATACATATGGGTGACCAACCTAGATAGAGCCCCATAGAGTAGTGCACAAAGCTTCCTACAAGCACAAACATGATACCCGCGGGTCGGTAACTGGGCATTTGTTCGCTTCACGAATGCACCCATTGGCTTTGCATGCTGTTACATAAAAACTAACTCCTTGGCTATAGTGACCGCTTTCTCCTGACCAAATAACTTCTCGACAATGGACAAGGCAAACTCTGTGGCGGTCCCTGGTGCTCTACTCGTGATGAGGTTACCGTCGACAACAACCCTGTATTCGCACGCGCTCTGGTCTGTAAGCAGGTGTGCCATGGGTGGAAACGATGTCGCCTTCTTACCCTACAACGACAACAAGAATCAATCATCACAGGGTTAGTTCATCAATACTGCACAATCTGTTTTTTTTTTCAAGAAGAAATGATTACCTTGAGTAAACCATGGGGCTCGAGGACGTAAGCAGGCGACGCGCATATTGCACCGTAGAGTTTACCATATTCAGCCTACTTCTTCAGAAAACTCACAAGCTTCTCACTGCTGGTGAACTTGAGTGCACCAGGAAGACCACCCTGCATAATGCAAATATATACAACAAGCATCAGTGTCAATGAAGAGCACCAATTAGAGTTTGCTGAAGAAACAGGCTGAATCTTCAGCAAAACGCACGTATATATAACTCAAACTTGAGTGCATCAGTGTCAATGAAGAGCACCAATTAACAGAGAAGCAATCAGCTCAAACTGTCATGCACGTAATATTCGAACTCCATCTGAACGGCCTGCTCCAACATCACATCGGCGATCAGATCGAGCTTGTAATGGCGGGTGACGATGCGCAACGTGTCCTCGACCGACGCCACAGTGACGCGTGCGCCTGCTCTGCGTAGGACGTCGATCAGGTTCAGAGCTTCCATCTCCTCCGAGCCATTGGCAACGGGCACAAGAACCTAATTAAGGGAAGGAACCTTGGATGAATGGTTTGATTTACTTCTGTTAAGTGCAATGGATCCAATTCAATTTCATTTCATACAAGAGAGATAGGAGTATATATTTTACCTGAGGTGTGCCGGCGCATTTCCACTGCATGTGATTGTACTCTTGGATGGCATATTTAACCCCTTGCTGGGGGCGCACATACTAGTAATTGAATATGTAAGAAAATAGCACAAATAAATAATAACTTTATGTAAGAAGAAAGATTGAACCCAAGAAGTAGCAGGTCGTACCAAAGGTCCGGCAACCTCCTGCATCTTGGGTTTGCCGTAGAGCTGCTCCACCAAGGCGAGCGCGAACTCGATGGCCGTCCCGGCGCCCTGGCTGGTCACCACGTTCCTGTCCGTCACCACCCTGTCATCCACGGCGATCACCCCGTCGTCGTCGCCCAGCCGCTCCAGCAGGGCCGGATGGCACGTCGCCCTGAAGCCTTCGAGCATGCCCCAGCGGGCCAGCGCCACCGCCGGCGACACGCCGATGGCGCCGCACAGGCGGCCCGATTCGGCGTGCTTCCTCACCATCTTCTCCAGCTGCTTGCAGTCCCTCAGGTTTGCCGATCCTACCATTCCTCCCTACGACCAGCAACACGATTGCACGAAGGTGGCGGTGAACTGATGATGATGATGATGACACGGACGCTCTGGTTTGACTGGGGCACTGGGCATGGAGAAGGCGCACGTACCGGTAGGACGATGAGGTCGAATTCCTGTGTTCCCAGGTCAGCGACTCTGGCGTCTGCGGTGAACCTGACCCCATGGGCGGCGTCCACGACGAGGCCCTCGGATGCGGTGGCGACGGTGACCCTATGTCGGCCGCGACGGCCGCCTCGAGTGGCTCCATGCCGGCGGCCACCGCCACGAGCACCCGCTTGGGCTTGGCTGGCACGAGCCTCCGGCGACACCACGACGTCCCTAGTCCCTGCCCTGCCACATCTGCCACTGCTACGACACAATGACCAACCCGCGCAACGGCAAGCTCAAGTGCCCCTAGTCCCTCCCTAGACACCACATCGTCTTCATCTTCTTCAGATACGTGGTATCATGCCATGTTCTACTAGCTTCAAGTATATGTGTATGTGATCTTTAGACACCACTCTGCAGTGTTCCCACCCTCAGGGGATATTGGGCGTAATAATAATATCAATAAAAGAGTTCATGCTGGTTCCCTGCCTTGTTGGTCACCACATCTATTCTACTCTCTCCGTTCCTAAATACAAGTCTTTTTAGAGATTCCACTATGGACTAAATACTGTGGTTTGCCAGAGTCTCTCCATGGCCAAAGACGATCGCGCAAAGATTCCCGTCAAGTATGTGGTGGGCGCCGTCATCGGCTCCGTGTTCTTCCTCCTGCTGTCCGTCTACTTGATTCGAGTCGGCGTCAGCGTCCGCCAGCGCCGCGCCGCGCGCAGGGCGCTAGCTGAAGCTGAGCTCAACCTTGATCTCGAGTCCGTCGTGGCGTCGGAGGCGCTAGCGAAGGAGGAGGAGGAGGGAGACGGGATGGCGGCAGAGGTGGAGGTGAAGGAGGAGGAGGATGAGGAGGAGGAGGGGGAGATCCGCCGCGTGGTGCAGGCCCCGGCGCAGGCGGAGGAGCAGCCTACCGGAGCCTCCTCGCCGGTGCAGGCCCCGGCCCTCCCAACCCTCCAACGGCGGAGCTATGTACAACTCTAGGGCGGGGGCACATGCCCCCCCCCCCCCCCCCCAACATTCACGTTTTAGCCTTAGCCCCCCCAGTAGTTTGTACTTAGCTCCGCCACTACAACCCTCCTCGATCTTGCTGAAAGTCTGCCACCACTGAATGTTCATCAACGACTGCGCAACACTCTTATGCGCTGCCGCTGAAGGAGAAGGTAGAGAAGAATGCAGGAGGATAGTGTTGCCTTCTCCTTGTTAATGATGGGAGGTTTGAGGTGCATCTTTGCTACTTCGACCCGTTTGCAAGGGCACGACCCACTGATACCTATTTCCTATGCAATATTGCTAATTCTGTTTTACAAAAAAAAACAATCATAATTCCCTTACCCTAAAAAATTGTTAACTACTTTTGTTTCGGTAGAAAAAAGAACAAAATTCAATACAAGTGAAGTGTGGTGGCTAAGCACTTGGCAACGGAGTCGGTGACTGAACGGTACCATCTCGACGGGTGATTCTGATAAACATTTGCTTAAACCCTCTTAAGTTTGGTGGCTGGCTACCACGTGGCTATGGGGTCGGCGGATCAACTATCAACCCTCTTGGTAGAAAAGGAAAATAAACATTTCACTCCTATGGTGACTAGTCTATTTAACATGTAGCACTTGCACCTTGTTATGGTTATCGATGTTGGAGTAAAGAACTGAGAGATGGAATCGGTTCTTCGAATTTTTGTTGCATGTATGTGTTTGGAATTGAGATACAAAATAGTGGAATCTAAACACAACTAAACCCCAAAATCCAGTTACTTCTTGCTATCGGGTGTTCACTCTTCACTCTTCACTCACAATGTGATTAAGTTCTTATGGGAGGTTTGTTGCAATTGGAGGCCCATCGCTGACCACCGCCACCTCTACTCACAACCTCCATTTGCCTCCCAACCATCCTTGATCTTGCCTAAGGTATGCCATCATTGAATGTTCACCAATGACTGCGCAACCTTCAGCATTGCTGCTGAAGGAGAAGGTAGAGAAGAAGGCATGAGGAGAGTGTTGCCTTCTCCTTCACCTCCTCTTGCATATTTATATGTATTTTCCTGCCATTTCCTTCACCCCCTCCTGCATATTTATACGTATTTGTCTTGCCTTCTCCTTCACCTCCTCCTGGATATTTATACGTTTGTGTCATGTCTTCTCCTTTACCTCCATCAGAACACTCCGACAAATTCTGCTACACAGGGGTTTAAATACAAACGAGGTAGTAATATCCAGGAGGAAAAAGGCTTGGGGTAATACGACCACCGAAGGATTGTTTATATGGGGGTTTGAGTAGAGAAAGTTCTATTGTAGGTGGTAATTTTAAACAAGTACAAACCACGGCTGTCTAAAGCACCCTAAAACATGCAACTGTAAGAATAGTAATTACGAAAACAAAAGTTGCATCAACTAAAGGAGGATGACGGAGGGACTTCAAACAAAAGTGTGTATCTTTTGCATCATGCACACTCGGTATACAAACTCAAAGGATGTATCTCAAGGTTCGGATTTTTATCGCAATCATACATCCTTGTTGGTAGATGTCCAGACACAATGTCATAAGATCATAATGGTCCCGGTCAACTCACAATTAAGGTCTTGGCCAACCTACCTAGAGAGTATTTTGATTGAGGGCAAACTACTTGAGCGGGGGCATGATCTATAAAAATTCAAAGAATTTAAGTATATTTTTCAAAAATCTTAAGCAAATCTCACTGGAATTTCAAATTTTGAGTGGGGGCCTATCATACATTTACCAAAGACACCAAATCCATGCTAATAACCAAGGTAGATCTTCACACAGTAGGCAATCTCCTTCCTTGTACAAACTTCTTAAGGCTTCCAAGTGAACTTACATGTCTAGGAGAGGCACACCATGAAAATGTAATAAGCAAAGTAAGGTCACTTGGAAGTATCTACAAGCAACTCTCAAACAACCCACACTCTCTCTATCACACAGATGAAGGTAGGGCATATAAAGATAGGTTTAGAGCAAAGAAAGAGGAGGCGCATAAAGCAGGGGATCTCACAACAAGGATTCTCAACCTTCGGAACTTGAACACCCACTCAATGGTAGGGGTGTCCATTTATAAAAATTCAATGTGGGTTATAGGAAACAACATGGCCGGTACTATGGAATTTCACCCGCCAGTACTAGGCCAATTCAAAAGTTTGGACGATTGGGTGGGAAAACTCTCTCCACTGGAACCGGTACGTTCAAAAACATCTATAGGAATCTAAATACATTAGAGACGCCGGAGAAGAAACCTTGTAAGTGTCAGACAACAACTAGCTCATCACTGCCTCAAACAAGGTACATCCCTCAGTAGTACCACACAACTCTCATTCAAAGGTGCCAAGCCTCACAAAAACACCCTCAGAAACATAATCGTTAGTGAACGTCCAAGTCCCAGCTCGAAGGTTTCAGATTTGAACCCTCGGTAGTACTGTGTCACTTCACGTTCTCGTAAGCTTTATCGAATTCTACTTTGAAAATAACCATGTCGAGTTTCTTTGTTTGAAGTTCGTGTATTCATGCAACATGGTCACTTCCTCTATAATGTTTCAACTAGACATAAAAGCTGGCTGAGTTGGTTACATCATGAGCAATCTCCATTATGCCATTAGTGTGAAACTCAGTAAAGAACTTGAAACGGACATTCATCAGACATATTGGATGCTATTGTTGAATCTTTGTTCCTAGAGCATATCCATAACATATGGGTGACCAATCTAGATAAAGCCCCATAGTAGCTGTGCACAAAGCTTCCTACAAGCACAAACATGATACCCGCGGGTCGGTAACTGGGCATTGCTCGCTTCGCGAATACACCCATTGGCTTTGCATGCTGTTACATAAAAACTAACTCCTTGGCTATAGTGGTGGCTTTCATCTTACCAAATAACTTCTCAACAATGGCCAAGGCAAACTCTGTGGCTGTCCTTGGTGCTCTACTCGTGATGAGGTTACCATCGACGACGACCCTGTATTCGCACGCGCTCTGGTCTGTAAGCAGGTGTGCCATGGGTGGAAACGATGTCGCCTTCTTACCCTACAACGACAACAAGAATCAAGCATCACAGTGTTAGTTCATCAATACTATACAATCTGTTTTTTCAAGAAGAAATGATTACCTTGAGTAATCCATGGGGCTCGAGGACGTAAGCAGGGGACGCGCATATTGCGCCGTAGAGTTTACCAGATTCAGCCTGTTTCTTCAGCAAACTCACAAGCTTCTCACTGCTGGTGAACTTGAGAGCACCAGGAAGACCACCCTGCAAAATGCAAATATATACAACAAGCATCAGTGTCAATGAAGAGCACCAATTAACAGAGAAGCAATCGGCTCAAACTGCCATGGACATAATATTTATTACCGGCATGACGACGAGATCGAACTCCATCTGAACGGCTCGTTCCAGCATCACATCGGCAATCAGATTGAGCTTGCAATGGCGGGTGACGATGCGCAACGTGTCCTCGACCGATGCCACGGTAACGCGTGCGCCTGCTCTGCGCAGGACGTCGATCAGGTTTAGAGCTTCCATCTCCTCCGAGCCATTGGCAACGGGAACAAGAACCTAATCAAGGGAACAGTACATTGGATGAATGGTTTGGTTTACTCCTAGCAAGTGCAATGAACTCAATTCAATTTGGTTTCATATAGAAGACTTATATATTTAACCTGAGGTGTAGCGGAGCATTTCCACTGGATGTGATTGTACTCTTGGATGGTATACTTAACTCCTTGCTGAGGGCGCACATACTAGTAATTGAATATGCAATTATTATTTTTGCACAAATCAACAACATTATGTAAGAAGATTGAACCGAAGAAGTAGTAGTTGTACACTAGCTAGACCGTACGTACGTACCAAAGGTCCGGCGACCTCCTGCATCTTGTGTTCGCCGTAGAGTTGCTCCACCAAGGCGAGCGCGAACTCGATGGCCGTCCCGGCGCCCTGGCTGGTCACCACGTTCATGTCCTTCACCACCCTGTCATCCACGGCGATCATCCCGTCGTCGTCGCGCAACCGCCGCAGCAGGGCCGGATGGCAGGTCGCCCTGAAGCCTTCGAGCACGCCCCAGCGGGCCACCGCCACCGCCGGCGACGCGCCGATGGCGCCGCACAGCCGGCCCGACTGTGTGTGCTTCCTCACCATCTTCTTCAGATGGTTGCAGTCCCTAAGGTTTGCCGATCCAACCATTCCTCCCTACGACCAGCAACACGATTACACGAAGGTGTTGGTGAACTGATGATGATGATGATGACCACGACATGGAGACTCTGGTTTGACTGGGCATGAAGAAGGCGCACGTACCGGCAGGACGATGAGGTCGAACTCCTCTGTTGCCAGGTCGGCGACTCTGCCGTCCGCGGCGAACCTGACCCCATGGGCGGCCTCCACGACAAGCCCCTCTGACGCGGAGCCGACGGTGGCGACGGTGACACTTGCGCCGGCGCGGTTGAGGATGTCGGCCGCGGCGGCCGCCTCGAGCGGCTCCGTACCGGCGGCCACCGCCACGAGCACCCGCTTGGGCTTGGCTGGCGGCTCGCTCCGTCCGACGGGGCGCGGCACGAGCCTCCGGCGGCACCACGACGTGGCTCGCCTCGCCAGAGACGAAGACGCAGCACCGCAACAGCAACAGCCCCCTTGTTGCTCATCGTCGTCCACGTGGGGGGCGACGAGCTTGGCGGCGTCGGCGGCCACGTGGTCCTCCGGCGCGGGTGCGACGGCGGCCATCGGCGCTCTCTTTCCTGGCCGGCCGGCAGATCTCGATGGTCTTCTCTCTTCTTGCCGCGCGCTTCCCACTAGGATGAATAAACAAGTTGGAAGTCACATGGCCTGATGGGCACACTGACATGAGCTCAACTTTTTTTTTTTGAGGGAACATTAGCTCATTTTAAACAATGGCATCTGGTAGGGCTGCTGCCCAAGGACATGCATGTCCATCCACGTAGTAGTACGTGAGGGCACCTTCGTCATGGTTCCGCATGTGCATGCCACATAATTTATCACTATTAGACAAAAACCTACTAAAAGAATATATACAACGATTGGAAAGACAAAGTTTTTTCGTTCGACCGTATACTTTGTTTTATGCATTATCTATAAAACGGGACGAGAGCCTATTTTTTTAAAAAGAGACAATTTTATCTTTAAGCCTTCCATATAATTTAGAAATTATAATACGGTTTTGCTGAATCACATCTAGTTAAACTCCATCTTAGCAGCTTGGCTCTAGAATAAATGAAAACTAGAAGCGTTTGGCGCGTTTTGCTGCGCCGTTGGTGTTGTTTGGTTTCTTAAAAAAAATAATCATTCTGTTTTTAAATATAAGGCGTGTTACTTTTTTGAAAAAGTAAACTATTTAAGTTTGATCAAATTTGTAGAGAAAGCTACCAAAATTCATAATATCATCGATATTTTTAGATTCATCATGAAATGAATTTCCATACATCTTTTGGTTAATATTGGAATGCCGATATTTTTGCTCTGAACTTGGAAGAATTAGGGAACATAATGAATTAAAAGAATTGAATGGAAGAGCTTGAGAAATTGCTGACCCGGTCAGAACCGGATGACCCAATTCTAAATTGAATACCTCAATTAATTGTGAGGCCTTAAAAATTAGGAAGCATAGTATATAGTATAAAAAATTTGTATGAGAGAGCTTTGATAAACTATTGTCCCGATCAAAATCGGATGATCCAATTCTAATTGAAGACCTCAATTGAATGTGGGCTCTTTGAAGCTAGGTGCTTAGTGTTGTAGAGGATACCTTTGTGGTACCGGAGAAGGCTGCTTGGACAACAACTTGCTTGTGACCGCCTCAAAGAAACGTACGTAACTCGTTAGTACAGGACAACTCTCACTCGGGGGTATCGTGCCTAACAAAACATCCTCTAGAAAACAAGTTGGCGGTGAACGGCTAAGGCCCAGCTCGAAGGTTCTGGATATCAACACTTGGTAGTACTAGGCCAACTTACTCTGTCTTATGCCTTCTCAAAATCTAATTTGAAAATAGCTCTGTCGAATTTCTTCATATGAAGCTCATGGAAGGTCAAGTCGAACTCCATTTCAGCAGCTTATTCGAGCGTCACATTGGCAATCAGATTGAGCTTGTAATGGCAGGTCACGATGCCCAACGTGTCCTCGACCGACGCCACTTTGACAATGACGGAGCCGAAATCCGTCAGATCCCTGCATAGGGGTTTTCATGGGGCGGAGTGCGCATAGGGGATCAGAGTTTTATCCAGCTTCAGGTCCTCGTGGTGAGATAATACTCTACTTCCTGCATGTCGTATTGTATTGATGGGTTTGTCTCGTGGAGTGGTTGGATATGTGGATCCTCTTGGAGATGCCTATCGGGAAGCCCTACCTCCTCTTATATAGATGGATGAGGGGTAAGGTTACACGGTTTGTTGCCCAAGTTTTCTACTAGTACATGTCTTATGGTACAAGGAATGTATATCTTTCTGGAGGAGGCCCACCGTTAGTGGCGAGGGGCCCATACTATGAACGGGCTCCGAGGCCGGTCGGGCGGCCTTGTTCCTTGGAGGTCGGGTACCTGCGGTGTATTGCACCGTCAGACACATTCACCTGGTCGGCGTAGAGTGTCGATCAGGTTGAGATTGAACTTGGATGGTTATAGGAGGACCATCCCTAGCGCACCAGGGTTCTATGTCCTAGACCGGATAATGGTGTTCGTATTTTTCTGGATTTATTTCAGGCATTTCGGTGACGTGTGTCCGATGGGAGGAGACAATCCCATCGACTACGAAGGTGTCTCTAACAACTTCATCAATTCTCAAAGATGATGTGACGGCTCAGTCTCTCAAAGATGCTCACATATGTAGAATATGCGTTCATAGGGATGCGTGCATGTGCATTGTATAATCTTCTACGCCTGTGTTGTGTTAAAAAAATAAACGTGTGCAGAGGGATAATAATAGTACCATGTCGCTAGATGAGTGTTGTTGCCACCATCATATGTGGCTCCTACTCCTGTTGCGCATCAGCCAAGCGTGGCGGTGCGCGGATGTCACTCCAGCCAAGCAAGGAGGGCTACTTTTTTTTAGGGGTAGCAAAGAGGGCTACTTGGTTGGTACATTGGGCTGGTTGGCTAGAGCCCATGGCGAAAATGGTCAACCTTGGTTGTTGCTCGAGCCGGCCCATAGAGGGAAAAAAATGTAGTTGACGTTGACCAGGGGAGGTCCTATATGGCAATCCCTATATGATGCTCGTTGCGTCCAAATGTCGACCAAACCCATAGGATCGAGTGAACTGGGCCGGCCCAGTTTCCTAATCTGTTCGTTCGGTTTTTGGAACCTTCTGGCAGGTTTCTGTCCGGTTTTTACTAGTTTTCGGAACCTTCTAGAGGATTCTCTGAACCTTTTTTTCCTGTTTTTTCTGATTCTTATTCCTATTTTTATTTTTATTTTTCCTTTTTTTGCTTCTTGTTTTTGTTATTCTTTATTTCAGTTTTTCTAGTTTTTTGTTTCTTTCCGAAAATCGTATATTTTTAAAATCGATTTTATTAAATATTTGCCTTTTGAAAAATGTTCAAAGATTTCGCACAAAATTATGTTCAAAATATTTTCTTTTTGTAAAATTTTCATTTTGGAAATGAGCAATTTTTTTTGAAAGAGGAACATTTTTTATTTTGTAAAAAAATGAAAATTTCAAATATTTTCATAACATTTTTTTTATATTTTTGATCTTTTTCTGAAATACAGGAACAATTTTGAAAAAACGCCCCGAAATTATGAATTTTTTTTCAATTTGCGTACAAATTATGAAAACATGATTTTTGTTGAATTCGTGAACAAATTACGAAAGTAGGAACATTTTCTGAAAACAATGGAGAACTTTTTCAATATGAGATTTTTTTTATATTTTCGAACAAATTTTGGGAATGAAAACATTATTTTGAAATCCACGAACATTTTTGAAATTGTGAAAAAACGAAAAATCCAAACATATTCATAATTAAATGTTTTTGATTTTTTGATTTTTGCGAAAACGAAGTGAACAAATGTTGAAAAAACTATTTTTTTTTCGTAATTTTCACAAAGTTTGAAAACAAGAACAAGGTCGAAAATTTCTGAAAAGTGAAAACAATTCAGAAAAAAATGTTGGAAAAAGAAATAAACTTGAAAAGCAAAAAAGAAAATAAAACAAAGGAAAAAAGGAACAAAAAAGTAAAGAAAAAAGAAACAAACACGAACATATATTAAGACTGGGGAACAAATTTGAAAACATGAACAATTTTCAGAGACATGAATATTTTCCAAAATCCGAGAACAACTTTTGAAAACAGGAACAATTTTGTACAATTTTTCTATATTTTGTAAATTTTTTTTAAAAATGAGAACACTTGGAAAATATAGAACAATTTTGAAAATGCAAACATTTTTTATATGAGCAATAGAAATTTTGAAAAACGAACTTTTTTCTGCACACGTGAATAAATCTTGAAAAACGGAGCATTTTTTAAAATTTCAAACAATATTTGACAATCATGAACAAATTGTCGAAAAAAAGTGAACAATTTTTGAATTTGTGAACAAATTTGAGAACGGGAATATTTTTTAAATTAGGGAATAAATTTTGAAAACCATTTTTTAAAAATTTAATATTTTCTGTGAGTGTCAATCAAAATATTCAGAAAACGTAATATATTTTGATATTTCAAACATTTTTTGAATTTAGCAAACATTTTTGAAAATTATGAACATTATTTGAAAATAGGACCACTTTCTGAATTCCAAATAATATTTGTAATTTCGAAAAGATTATTTGGAAAAAATGAAAATAATACTTGAAAACAGAAAAAAGGAAATGACAACAAAACAGAAGAAAAAAAAACTAAAATCGGGAGAAAAAAACGTTCCAAACTAGAACAAACGAACTGGACAAATAGGCAAATAGGGTTTTCCATCCTATATAACGCTCTTTGCGTCAAGTTGTTGGAGCTTCGCGTAGAGAGTCCAGTTATCGGGCTTTCCTGGGCCGTTTTTTGTATAACTGTAGTAGCAAGATGCGATTGAGTACTAGCTGCAAAAAAAAGGTGCCCTCGCGGGGTATCGCGGGCAATTCAACCAGCTAACCCAGCGAGCTTTACTAATCATAAGACAACAAAAACTCTTAAAAACCGAAATCCAATGCAGATTATAAAAATTTCAGAAATTACGAACGCATTTTTTCTAAGACAGCACAAATCATTAAATGCGCCAAACATTTTCTGAAAATCGTAAACATTTTTTGAAATGGGACATAATTTTTTAATTCCAAAAAAAAATTGGAAAAGCAAAAAAAATAAAATTTCCGGTAGAAAATTTAAAACACAAACATTTTTTGAAATTTGTAATAATTTTTGAAGCAGGAACATTTTTTGAAACTCCTAGAAAATATAAACATGAATATTTTTTAAAAGTTTTAAACAATTTTTGGAAACGGGAACATTTTTTGAAGTTCCGAATAATTTTTAACTAACCTTAAGTACAGTTTTTGAAATACACAAACAATATTTGAAATCATGATTTTTTTTAAGTTTGGCGAAGAATATTCGAAACTCCTGCAAAAATGGAAACATGAACATTTTTTTAAAAATTCAATTATTTTTGTAAGCAGGAACATTTTTTTGAAATTCTGATATTTTTTAAAAAGTTGTGAAAATTTTAAAGAAAAACATACCGAACCAAATTAAAAAAAGCGATCATTTTTTGAAAACTGCAAAAGATTTTTGAAATGTGATTTTTTTGTGAAATCATGAAAAATGGACATTTTGCATACAATTGTTGAAACATGAACTTTTTTAAAACAGGAAACATTTCCAAACAATTTTTGATTAATAGAAACATTTTTTGAAATCCCTGAATTCTCTTTTAGAAATTTGAACATTTTTGAATTTATGAACAATTTACGGAAATACAGCCATTTTTGAAAAATGTGAACATTGTTTAAAAGCATGAACTTTTGGAAAATATGGTATTTTGTAAAAAAGAAATTAAACTTGAAAAATAAAAAGAAATGAATAAAGAAAAAAGGAACAGAAAAGGAAAAGGAAACAACCAAGAAAGAAGAAAAATAAACAGGAAAACAAAAAAACAAAAAGAAACAGAAAAACCGGTTGGGACAGTCTAGAAGGTTCCCAAAACCAGAAAAAAACCGGCTAGGAAACTCTAGAAGGTTCCCAAAATCGAAAACACTGGAATACGTTAATGGGCCGGCCCAGGTTACCGCTCGATCGCCAGGTCTATGCGAAGCGTCGATTGTTGACGCAGAATGCGTCAAATAGGATATTCCGTTGACAAGGGTGCATGAAGTGCGCGTCGGCGTTGACGTGTCCCTGCCGACGGGTGCGGTCGGAGGGGACAAGCTTGAGGCCGAGCAAGATGAGGTCGTTGTCCCTCCCCGAGTACGATGTGCCGTTGGGGTAATAGGAGATGCGCCACCATTGTCCGGCCGCCTTGAACTGGCAGGACTCGGCCGACGCTCCGGCACCGAGCAACTTGGCCTGTGAGAATCCCTTGATCCAGAGGATGTGGCCGCCGCCGTCGGAGGTCGCCATGGCGCCGATGGTGGAGATGGAGATGGCTTCTTTTGACATGATTGGCGGAATCGATCGATCTATCTACGATGTCAGAGCCGTCCTTGTTACGACTTGCTAGATAGGTTAGTGATCGAACCATTTTTTTTTTTTGAGAATTAGGGATCCAACCAACTGCCCGGTACATATATATCCTAGCTGTCCTAGCTCGGCCGCCCATATAATATTTTACACGGATATAGTGCAGCGGCATGCGCGCAAGTCGACGGATGACTTTTTAGTTGTACCATGCATCTATCTACCTTGCTTGGTCATTTGAATATATTCATCGTTGCCATCAATCGAAGAAAGAGATTGTGCTACTCAATCTGGACTTTGGAAGGGCCTTTGACGTGCCGAGCCATGACACTCATGGAAATTTTACATGCAAAGGGTTTTGGGAAGAAATTGCTTGATTGGATTAAGATGATTTACAACTTTGATTTTTCTTCTGTGCTACTTAATGGAGTTCCACGAAAACAATTCCAATGAAAAAGAGGGGTCAAACAAGGTGATCATATTTCTCCCCTCATATTTGTGCTTGCTCCTTATCTGTTATAATCCATGCTCAATAAAGCTATGCATGTTGGGATGGTTGTAGCTCCTACACCTTCCCTGATTTCCCTATGATCCAATATGCTGATGATACATTCCTTGTTATCCCTGCCGATGAGAGGCAACCAATCACATCAAAAACTTACCGCTCCATTATGCATAATTCACTGGTGTGAATGTAAACTACTCAATATCCACAATGATCTCCGTCAATACTCCTGAGGAAATGCAAGCTCTTTTAGAACTGCTGGGGTGTCAAATTGGCTCACTTCCCATCACACACTGACTTGCTAGAATTAGCGAAATCCCTACGCATAGGACTAGTTACTTTTTTCTTTTGTGCTCTAATCTTGACTTTTAGGTTGCTTTACAACAAGGTGAACTGGTGATGAGCACACATACATATATACAATTGGATTGTAGTACACATCTGACTAGAGGCACAATTGACATTGAAGATAGTAGGCCCAGTCTTGAGATCTTATCATTAGTTTTACATTGCTGACCAAGTAATTAAAACAGCGTTGGTACTATAAGATTGTATATATGTACACACATATACACTGCCCTATTCCTTTATATAAATGAAGAAAATGCAGCACGATTACTCCTCAATGAATCAGTACACAATACCATTAGTCCAATTTCTAAGGAGGAATATAGGCCACACTATAGCTATAGGAGTTAGTCAGCTGATCCAGACCCTACGCCAAATCCAATCCATGGAATGCTTTTCACGAAACTTCACACGGGAGTAGGTTAGACACCCAAGTTTGGTATCCCAAGGTTCCAACTTTTTCTTTTCTGGAATTGTCGTGGTATTTTTTGAATTTAATATTCATTTGGGAGGGGGGGGGGGGGGGGGGGGGGGAGGGTGGGTGGGTGTGGACCCCCAGGTGATCCTATGTATTTTCCCATAAGAAACACACTATACTAGCACAAGCTTGAGAAGAAGGGCACCACCGATTAATTTCGTCATGCAACTGGAGCCAGAATTGTGAACGGAGTGAATCGTCACTTGCGGAACCTATTTACCTAGGGCTGAATTCGCTTGGCCAAGGCCATTTCTAACTGATCCCCTAAAAGGTTGTGGAGTATCCTGCAGAGTTAAGTTACTGGAGTAAATTTTTACTCCACTAACGTTGGCCACACCTAGCCGATCCCCTACAGTTAGTGGAGTAAAAACCAAACTTTGTAGATTTTTTGTCTTAGGCGCATCAACTTCAAACAATACACAATATACATCTTAAAAACATTAAAATTAAAACATGCATAGCATAACCGCCATAAAATAAATTTTCATCATCGCGTTTTTCACATTGAAACATGCGAAGTTCATCCAAAAGACATCACTTCAAACACAATGTTTGATTCAAAATGACCACAAACATAGAATGTATATGTTCCGGATCGAGCCAACCAATGGCATGCACCACCACCCCCTTGCCCACCACCACTCAAATGAGATCGTTGGTGAAGAAATCGACCTCACCATCCTCTCGGACACCATTAACACCGCCATCCTCTAGGCCACCACTCTCAACCCTGCCATCCTCTCGGCCACCACCATCACCACCATCACCCCCTCGGCCACCACCATCACCACCATCACCAACATCACCCCCTCGGCCACCACCATCACCACCACCACCCCCTTGGCCACCAACAACATTTCAAAGAGATTCTTCCAAGATCTCTCCAATTTTGCTCCTATGATGCCCAAGAGAACCTTGCTTACGGCTTGATCGCACGTCGACGGAACTGTTGTAGTGCTTGGTAATTCTCTCCTAAAACATGGTTTTAGTGTGATCCGTTCCAATCATTGCATCCATGGAGATCGCACACCAAACATCGTAAAGAGCAATATCCTCCTTTTGGTTGTAGTTTTGGGTGCGGCACCTTGGCACCTTCATGCTTGCTTTGGTAACCTCCACAACCTCCTCTTCGGACACCTCCTCCTCGGAATTGTCATCCTCTGCCACCTCCTCTTCCCCGGTCACCTCTTGCTCCGTGTCTTTGGTGGCCGTCTACTGATCCCAAAACGAGTCGTAGTTGAGCTCATCAAGTCCAACGGTGGCCGAGGACTCCAAGGAGGCGAGGAATTTGACCGTGTTCATCTCCGCACTACAAATAAAACACTACAAACAATCACTACCAGCCACCAACAATCACTATTGAATACCAACAAGACACGAGGTTCTCGTTTTACATTGTAGGCATTTCATCGAGCGCTTTGCTGCCAAGATGCTTCTTGCCGGCTGCGGCTGCCGCCCACGTCGGAGGAGTGGCCGTAGGGGCCGCACGAGGCGCCGGCCTAGGACGAGGCGCCCCTTTCGCCTTCTTCATCTTCTTCTTCGCGGCCTCCTCGATGAGCGCTGACGTAGCCGCTGTCGGCTTTCGAGCTCGTCTGGCTCTGGCCGGTGTGGTGGGAGGGCGACGGGCCGTTACCGGAGAGGCGGTGGCCACCTTGGAGGCCATTGGACGGGTTGGAGGAGGAGCTTGGATGCGGTGGGTTTTTTCACCCCCAAACTCTTCTTCGGCGCGGGCGACGGCGCGTGGGTGATTTTCGGCAGCGAAAAGCCGGCGACGGTGGACTGCGGGATGAGGGAAGGTGCCGGGCTACCCATATTGGCCAGCCGAACGGTCATCGGTGGCGGTCGCGAGGCGTGGTGGCTGCGGCGGCGGGAGACAATGGCGTGGGAGGTGCGAGAGGGAGAGGCTCCAGATTTACTCGACCGCGGCGAGGGTGAGTAAATTTAGCGATATTTGAGGGGATATTGGGAGGTGGAGTAATTTTTTTTACTCCACTATGACTTTTAAGGGATCGGCTAGGTGCGCCGTAAGGGAGTAAAATCAAATTTTTACTCCCTTATGGACTTTTAGGGGATCGGTTAGAAATGACCTAAAAGAGTAATAACCATACTAAAATCTCAATCAGAACATGCCAAAGGTAAACAAAAACACAGCCTTACATTATACTACCGAGCATCCATTGCTTATGATCGGTGTACATATAGTTATATACCACTACTTGGGTGTAAGAATTTACCAAAGTTTATGTGCACAGAGCAGACTAGCTACCCCGATAGAGAGCTCTTGGAATGTAAAACTAGATAGTTCTGACCACCATGGCCACTTCTGCATAACAATGTCAAGATCTCAACCAAAAGAAAACATGAAACAATGCCAGTTGTACCTCACCGAAACAACAACATTCCATGCATTGACAAAAGCAGCCCAGCAAAAGAGATCCCCATTACAATATATAATAGTGAAGTGAAACACTCCCAGGCGAACACATAGCTTCTTTCTTCACCTCACAGACAAAATGCTTTCATTTATATATGATGTCCACACGACCGGCAACACTACCAAAAAGTGATATTACTCTAGTCTGGTCATGGTTGTGCAACAAACAACATCAGCATAATCATGCTGTAATATAGGCATATACATGGTCTACTGTTGACTTTTGGGTCGATTTACAACAAGATGAACTGGTGATGAGCATGCATACATATATACAACTGGATTGTAGTACACACCTGACCAGAGGCACAATTGATATTGAAGATGGTATGCCCAGTCTTATGATCTTATCATTGGTTTTGGATTGCTGCCCAATTACTTAAAAGAGCTTTGGGAGTATACATGTACCCCACATATACACTAGCCTATTGCTATACACAAATGAAGAAAATGCAGCAGAATTTAGATGAACCAGCCCCAAAACCAAGGCTAATCCACGGAGGCAGAGAAGAAATAAGAAGAATCTATCATGCATGGATTTGTGGTAACTACTAATGCTTCAAGGTGGTACAAGGTCTTCATTATTGATATGCTACTTAAGATGTTAACTTTGATCGACGCAATTCCACAGTCAACTAGCATTGATAAACTTGTTCAAAGTAATGATTCCTCGGCACTAGAAAACTAGCTACCAATATTTCAGTGGCTGTCACGGAGTTTCCCCTGCCTCTAAGCATTCCTAAATTTCATGCTTAATTCCATATATTGGTTTAGTTTGCAAGCCTACGCTATTTTTTATTATTATTCTGAGCGAGAGGGTGTAAAACCTTCTACATATAATTGCGCTGAGAGAAAGGTGAAACCCTACCATGATGGAAACTGAACTACGTACTTTGTAACCGCGTATTTCAGATAAGAGTATTTATCCCTGTTGGTAAGTATGACCACGTTACACTCATGATACAAAGAAGCACAAGGCATACACAACGCGGTCTGCTCCTCAGTAGGGAGGGACCGTTCCATGTTATCATTGATTGTGATAACACCGCTGGGTCCTGGCATTTTGAGCTTGAGGTAAGCATAGTACGGGACCGCGTTGAAGCGAGCGAACGCTGTGCGCCCTAGGAGCGCATGGTATCCACTTCGAAAGGGGACAATGTCGAAGATTAACTCCTCGCTTGTGAAGTTCTCGGGTTATCCGAAGACAACCTCCAATGACACGGTTCCGGTGCAACGAGCCTCAACACCTGATATGACGCCTTTAAAGGTAGTGCTGCTCGGCTTGATCCGAGATGAGTCGATGCCCATCTTCCCAACCTTGTCCCATAGATTAAGTTGAGGCTTCTTCCTCCGTCCATAAGGACATGCGTCAGATGGAAACCATCGACAATTTGGTCCAGGACAAGTGCAGCTGATCCACCATGCCTGATGCTGGTCGGATGGTCATGCATGTCGAATGTGATCGGGTAGGCCGACCATGGGTTGAACTTCGGGGCGACTGGCTCTAACGCATAGATGTCCCAAAGTATGCGCTTCCTCTTCCTCTTGGGGATGTGGGTAACATAGATCATGTTCACCGTTGTTAGCTCATTAGGAAACTTCTTTTGGCCTCCGTTATTGGGCCGCCGTGGTTCATCCTCGTCTTCACTGCGATTTTGGGTTTTACTTTGACCCTCCGTCACTACCTTGCCAGCTTGTCTGAAGACCCAGCAATTCCTGTTAGTGTGGGTTGCTGGTTTGTCCTGTGTGCCATGGATTTGGCACGGTCGATCTAGGATCTTGTCTAGCTGGCTAGGTCCATCCTTATTCCCTTTAAAGGATTTCCTTTTCGGCCCGGATCTGGGTCCGGTGAACCCTGCATTGACTGCAGCATCCTCTGTGTCGCTCCCGCCATTTTTATGCATGCGCTTGTTTTTATTGCGTCGAGGCTTTCCATTGGTGTCGCGTGTCTTCGAAGTGCCTGCCTCACCATTGTGTGTGCTTCGTGCGAGCCAGCTGCCTTCTCCCGCACAAAAGCGGGTCATCAACAAAGTGAGGGCTGCCATGGTCCTTGGCTTGTCTTGGCCGAGCTGGAGGGCAAGCCATTCGTCTCGGATGTTACTTTTAAATGCAACGATGGCTTCGGCGTCGGAGCAGTCTATGATGTGGTTCTTTTTAGTAAGGAACCTATTCCAGAACTTCCGAGCAGATTCACCTGGCTGCTGGGTGACGCGACTGAGGTCGTCAGCGTCCGGAGGTCGGACGTAAGTGCCTTGGAAATTTGTCCTAAAGGCATCTTCAAGGTCTTCCCAGCTACCAATAGAATGAGGAGGCAAGCTGTTAAGCCAATGCCTAGCCGCCCCCCTTAGCTTGAGCAGCAAATATTTGATGGCGTGGAGGTCATTTCCGTTAGCCATGTGTATGTGGAGAAGGAAATCTTCGATCCACACTACTGGCTCTGTGGTGCCATCGTATGATTCTATGTTGATGGGCTTAAAACCTTCTGGAAATTGATGTTCCATTACCCTGTCTGTAAAGCAGATCGGGTGGTCTGGACCTCAGAACCGGGTAGTATCCCGTCAGAGGTCGGGGGAGAGTCATGCGTAGGGTTGATCTCGGGCACGGCCGTTCCTGTCTAACCAGGTGTCATAGCTGTCGGACCCGGCTGGCGCGCGTCCTCTTGAGCCATAGGTGGACCGAGGAGACGCTCGGTTTGCCTCAATGTGACGTCGAACGTTGTGAGGGTCTAGGTAATCCATGTGGTCTTTGCCATAACGGCGTGGAGCCAGTCGAGTATCGAAGTTTTCCCGCACTGGCCTGTCCCAACCTCTAGGGGTCGGTCAGGCGTGTCGGCGGCTAGTTCTTCATCGAACTCCGGCAGCAGACACTTACGTGGGTATGATTTTGGCGCACTACGGTGTCGGTCTTCGAGATCTTGTTCGACCGAGAGTACTTCGACCCACTTTTCTTCAGCGCATCCGTGTTCGCTTGCAGCAGCTGCTGCTTGTGTTTCATGCCTCGAGCGGTGGCGATGAGGCGCCGCCGGAAGCACTCTTGTTCGAGGTGGTCTTCATGGACGATATAGTCCTCGGTACCGAGGCTCTCGTCTTCCTCGGACTCCGGCATGTAATTGTCGCCGGGCCCTTCAAAGAGGTCGTCGGGATCCAAGTCCTCGGGATTTTCTTCAGAATTGTCGTTCTGTACTGGGGATGCTTCAGGGTCCTCTCCAATGTTATCGGCGTCGCCGGCCATTGCCTCGTCATCATCGGCGGTGGTGTTATTGCCGTTGGGTTCCCCATTGTTGCCCCTTCTGCGTCTGCACCGACGTCTTGGAGGGGATTTGGGGGTATCCACCATATAGACATCATAGGCGGATGTTGCAGTCCACTCGCCAATGTTTACCAGGGGCGAAGTGTGTTCTGTGGGGCCATCGGCATCTTCATTCATGTCTGTGGCCTCGTCGAAGTCTAGCACGTCGGTTAAGTCGTCGACCGTGGCAACTAGGTGGGTGGTGGGTCGGACGTAAATTTACCGTTCGCCGGCTTTAAGTCCAATCTTGTCGTAAACCGAAGTCGAGATAGACATGCTCTGGATACGATCGAGCATCTCGTTCAGGTAGGATAGTTCTTCGGAGTTCATTGCCTGGCTATAAGCGGGGCTGACTCGAAGCATGCCTATTGTATAGCTTGGCGTGTTTCCGACGTGGAGGGGATCCAAGGGTGATTCTAGATCCTGTGCCGGGGTTGGCTCGAGATCCAACGTAGCTTCGGAGATAGGGGCCGGGCCTGGGTCCGAGGGGAGATCACTCGGAGTCGCTACATCGGAGTTTTTTGGTGACACCAAGGTTTCTGGCCCGACGTCCTCGAAAGAGATCGGTTCCGGAGTCGATCCTCCGTTGCCGGGTAGCCCCTCCACCCGGCTAGGCGTCCAGCCTGACGGATGAGTTCTCCGCGGGAATCCGCGGTGTATTCCAGGCCTCCAAAGGTCACGATCTGATCTGGGGCATAGTTCTCGATGGAGGCCAGATGGCCGGTCAAATCGGCGTAGAAGATCATGCTGCCAAACACAAAAAGTTGGCCGCGGATGTAAACATTCCCGTCGCCGTTGTCGCAGTTGATCTGCAGATGAGCCATCGATCCTTCTGTCGATCTCACAGCGGAATTCTCAATGAAAGCACCAGTGTCGGTATGAAAACCGACAGACCTTGGGGTAGGGGGTCCCGAGCTGTGGATCTCGGACGGATGGTAACAGGAGCAAGGGGATGATGTTTACACATGTTCGGGTCCTCTTGATGGAGGTAATACCCTACGTCCTGCTCTTGTTTATATCAATGGATAAGTATCAAGTACAGAGTTGATCTACCTCGAGATCGTCAGATGTGTTCTAACTCTAGGGCTAGGTGAATGATGTTGTGTTGATGTCCCCTGCATGGGATAAACCATATGGCTTATATACACGCCAGGTAGGGTATCTAGGGTTATAAGGTCGGTATTTTGGCGTAGAGGCAGTAGGAGAAGTCTTGAAATATATGACAAGCCTTCGGCAGGTGCAGTCTCGATCATGCCCCATCGTGCAGCTTATGTAGTCCATCTTGAGAAGGAAAAGGAGCCATTGGCCCAATCTAAGGAGTCTAGGCCGACTAGGATAGGGCCTCCTATTCCAGGACACCGTCACTAATCCTCAACATGGCTGCATCCTTTTCTGATGATGAAAACTCTGGTTCATGTGGAGCTGTGGTACGTGACCACTTGGGAGATTTTGTTGCTGCAGCAACTGCTCGTCTAGAGCGTGTAACCGATGTGGTCTCGACCGAATAAGAAGCATTGCGTCAAGGTCTAATGATCATTCAGAGCCTTGGGTGTGCCAACGTAAATATCCAAACTGATAATGTGACCATGGTAGATGTGTTGAATTTGGACGAGGGTTACTCAATGATTGCAACCACAATATTCAATGAATGTCGAAGTCTACTTTCGAATTTCCGGAAGGTACTTGCTGAACATTGTAATAGGGAATCGAACATGGTTGCTCATGAGCTAGCTAGGTTTGGGAGGAGTAATCCACCGACTTTGCGGTTGGATACACCTCCTAGCTTTATTATTCCTTTGTTAGCAGACGGCGTAAGTTTTATCTGAGTTAATAAAGTTAGCCATGAAGGCCTTTCCATAAACAAATTGAATTTTTGCTTCAACCATTGTAAGTATGTGCTACTTTTATTGTACAAATTACATTTCACTGAAATTTAGGCAGTGGTGGCGGTGGAGGTGGTAGATATTGAATGATCCATTTCACTGAAATTTAGGTAGTGGTGGTGGTGGTGGCAATGGTAGTGCTAGTAGTAAGTGGCGGCATTTGTAGTAGTGGTGCTACTCGTAGGTGGCAGCACTAGCCGTAGTGGCAGTGTGGTAGCAGCAGCAGCAGCACCATCTATGTTCATTTCTTTAACCTAATATATATATCCTATGGAACGGAAACTAAATATGGTAAAATATGCAAATATCACATGACAGGCGCGTTGTAAATCCAAATGAAATTACCGTGAAGTAATACTTTGTGAAGTAATTTATGACCAGGAGTAAGAAAAGGCAGTACACCATTATGCCAATTACAACATCCATACCATAGGTAGATGGTATGGATGCATATTGCATACCAAAGAGGGCCTATTTGCCTTCCTTGATGTTGTTCGTACAGGTGGTGGCGCACTTGCTGTTACAATGACTCGTGCACTGCTCGCCGGTTAGCCTCATGCAGTCCGCGCACGAAGAACTGCCAGAGCAAGAGCCGTAGCACGACCGGGTCGCCTCGCCGTCGCAGTTGCAGCTGCCAGTAGTGCAGCCGGCCCTGCACTTGCTGATCGCGGCGGACCGGCAGTCTTCGCAGCTGGGGACGTCGCAGTACTTGCGGCACTTCGGGGGAACGGAGACTCTGCACTTCTCTGTGCAGTGCGGGCCACACTCGCTGCACCGCATCGCCCGCGCCGGCCCCGATGCTGGTGTCGTGGTCGCCATTAGTTCTTCTTGGTCCAGCGACGGGCATCGCCCCAAGGAAGGCAGGACCATCATGGCGAGCATGGCGGCCATGGTTGCCGCTTTGAGAGCGAGGGATAGAGTGGGTGAACCTGCAGGAGCCATATTGGAGAAGAATGTGTGAAGATCGACGCTAAGCTTAAGTGGTGTGCATATATAAAAGAGCATAGCAATGTTATTTATAAGCACCCAGGGACCCTAGCAGGTAGCGCTAAACATACTATATGGATTCATGCTAGCGACCAAGTTGATTACAGGTTGAGATCTACACCATGCACGTTGCTCCATGTGTACATGTCTTGTGCAATGTGCTTATTATTTTTCCTTCTGAGATTTGTACTAGTGGTGGTGGTGGTGTTTCACGAGGGCAAGGAGCTTGATTCTCTTCTCACGAGGGCACCGACGCAACACAAACCAAGCACATGTCACCGTACTGCACAAAACAAAGATGGCTAGATATATGTACACACTCATGCACATGTGTCACAACGACTGGCTCGCAGACAACACATGTGCCACCAGCAGACTCAATAGTTACGGCAATTAGTAGTACTGAGATCTTGATTTAAACTACTTTTTCCATATCCAGCAGAAGGATAATGGTTTATAAGGACGTTCGAGCCACGAGGCCAAAAAATGACACATTCCCCACCTCTTTGAGGGCACATAAGCACTTAAACAACAACGAGAACAATGGCGATTGTATCCATTCGCTACGGGAGAAACCAAACTTTCTTCCCGCGCGCACTCATCCATGCACTAACGGTGGCACTCCGAGATCCCTTCAACGGGCGGGTGGTCATACTAAACAAGTAAAGATCAAGCATGACTAAAGCATACTCTCACTTGATTATACAACTTTAAGTATGTGTTATTTCGAATCATATTTTATAATACATCAAATATTGATGCTAAAAAGTGATCGTAGTACTAAAGTAATAAAAGTGATCTCATGTTCTACCGAAAACTATCATGTATCTACTATCAATTTTGGTATTGTATAGTGCACATTGCCGACAATTGCTAGATAAGTAACAAAGGCGATTACACAGACAATTTCAGGAACATTCGTTACAACCTGCAGGACAAATCTAGTCACCTATGGATGAAAAAAAAATCAAGTCACCTAATTGATTGGCTCAAAGACTTACGATTAATGGAACAGAGATAATGACGAATGAAGTAGGTCGTGGCGAGTACATGAACATGGGATTGCCTGCGTAGAGGATATGTACCTAGACCGGTGATCACCTGATCAGCCGCAAGTTAGTGAGAGGTCGTCCGTACACTCGTAAAGGTCAAGCAATCGGGCCATGAGTGTGCGATCGGTGAAGTAGTCTTTGGGGGGTTAAATTGGAAGGGATGTAGATGGCTTTTAGATCCAAGTCAATTTAAAATAAAGTTTTTATGTACATACAAAAGTACACAAATTAATCAAAAGTAATGTGCTTAATTAGACTGACCACAAATATTCCTACCAAAAAAGATAGATACAAATACATATTACATCAATATATGTTACGGTTAAGTGCAATTTATATAAACTAAGTAATGAGATATACAAATCAAGTATGACATCGTTCCACAATCCTCTTTGCGATAGGTTGGGGCTTAGGCATCGTAGTTCTGGCCGTTCTGGTGGTGTTGTCTTCTTCGTTGAGACTCCCATTCCGACGATGCTCCTTTTGCCTCTCCCGACAACATCAAAAGTGTTTGCCGCTTCTTCATCTGTTTCACCTTTGATATTGGAAAAAACATCCTCCTCGTCCTCACTATGCTTTGTCCACCGTGTATAAGCAGGCGTGAAATTATGTTTCAGCAAGTAGATCTTCACACGACTAGTAAAGGGGTGGATCAAAACTACGTTTTTGCAATTATTACACTGAGATAATATCCCTGTTTTACCGTTTCGGTTCATATCTTCTACACTGTCTTGAAGAATCCATTTATAGTTTGAACCACGAAATCGTTGGATAGATGGAGCTACTAACAAGGGGTATATGAAAAAAAACGAGGTCAAAGAATTCGGCTTGACCTTTGCTAAAACGGAACATATTGAGTGCGCATGCTAGAAATATGTCAAAACGGAAATTTGATGAAACAAGCTAGGATTACAGTTAGGAGTAGATATATGTTAGTAACTTGTAAGAAATGACCATCCTTTACATGTAAAGGGAATTCTATGAGTCATGTCTTGATCTATAGGTGTTAGTTCATCTTATCATCTTAGAAAAAAAAAGTTACTTTTATAAAAACCAGTCGAGTCTAGAAGAACCCTCCACATGTAAGACTTGAATAATCGAGCATATCTTAAGAAACCACAAATGATTGCAACTTAATCCTACACAAGATTTGCCTTTCTTGTTTAAGGCTAACAACCTATACAAGGTTCCAAACTCGGTTAGAAAAGTGATACTATCTTGATAAGTGTGTGACATGTAAAGTGAATAAGGTGAGTCATACATACAAACATCAGGATTTCTATTTTAGAAACATCCAAACACAATTGTTAAAGCTGATGCAAAGAAAGGATAGAGATGGTATCATGGCTACTATAAATAGGCATGCAGTAGAGAGATCATCACAAGCACAAGTATCAAAACCAAGCAACACTAGTTCACACCAATCCACCATGAAGACCTTCCTCATATTTGCACTCCTCGCCATCGCGGCAACAAATACCATTGCGCAGCAACAACCATTTCCACAACAACCACAACCATATCCACAGCAACCCTTGCCACTACAACAACCATTTCCACAACAACAACCATTTCCACAACAACCACAACCATACCCACAACAAATACCATACTAGTAATTCAATATGTAAGAAAATTGCACAAATAAACAATAGTAACATTATGTAAGAAGATTGAACCCAAGAAGTAGTAGGTCGTACCAAAGGTCCGGCGACCTCCGCCGCCTTGTGTTTGCCGTAGAGCTGCTCCACCAAGGCGAGCGCGAACTCGATGGCCGTCCCGACGCCCTGGCTGGTCACCACGTTCTTGTCCTTCACCACCCTTTCATCCATGGCGATCACCCCGTCGTCGTCGCCCAGCCGCCCCAGCAGAGCCGGATGGCAGGTCGCCCTGAAGCCTTCTAGCACGCCCCAGCGGGCCAGAGCCACCGCCGGCGACGCGCTGATGGCGCCGCACAGGCGGCGTGACTGCGTGTGCTTCCTCACCATCTTCTCCAGATACTTGCAGTCCTTAAGGTTTGCCAATCCTACCATTCCTCCCTACGGCCAGCAACACGATTACACGAAGGTTATGGTGAACTAATGATGATGATGATGGCGCACGTACCGGTAGGACGATGAGGTCGAACTCCCTCTGTTGCCAGGTCGGCGACTCTGGCGTCCGCGGCGAACCTGACCCCATGGGCGGCGTCCACGACGAGGCCCTCGGATGCGATGGCGACGGTGACCCTTGCGCCGACGCGGTCCAGGATGTCGGCCGCGATGGCCGCCTCAAGTGGCTCCATGCCGGCGGCCACCGCCACGAGCACCCGCTTGGGCTTGGCTGGCACGAGCCTCCGGCGGCACCACGACGTCCCTAGTCCCTCCCCTGCCACCTCTGCCCCTGCTACGACACAATGACCAACCCGCACAACGGCAAGTTCAAGTGCCCCTAGTCCCTCCCTAGACACCACATCGTCTTCATCTTCTTCAGATACGTGGTATCATGCCATGTTCTACTAGCTTCAAGTATGTGTGTATGTGATCCTCAGACACCACTCTGCGGTGTTCCCATCCTCAGGGGATATTGGGCATAATAATAGTATCAATAAAAGAGTTCATGCTGGTTCCCTGCCTTGTTGGTCACCACATCTATTCTACTCCCTCCGTTCCTAAATACAAGTCTTTTTAGAGATTCCACTATGGACTAAATACTGTGGTTTGTCAGTCTCTCCATGGCCGGCGCCGCTGCCGCTGCCGCTGTCGCTCCTGCTCGGCTGACTGTTTTCTCGTTGGGTGTTCACTCTTCAACCGCCATCGGAGGTCCATCGTTGACCACCGCCACCTCTCTCATAGCCTCCATATGCCTCCCAACCCTCCAACGGAGGAGCTATGTACAACTCTAGGGCGGGGGCACATGCCCCCCCCCCAACATTCACGTTTTAGCCTTAGCCCCCCCAGTAGTTTGTACTTAGCTCCGCCACTACAACCCTCCTCGATCTTGCCGAAAGTCTACCACCACTGAATGTTCATCAACGACTGCGAAACACTCTTATGCGCTGCCACTGAAGGAGAAGGTAGAGAAGAATGCAGGAGGATAGTGTTGCCTTCTCCTTGTTAATTATGGGAGGTTTGAGGCGCATCTTTGCTACTTCGACCCGTTTGCAAGGGCACGACCCACTTATACCTATTTCCTATGCAATATTGCTAATTCTGTTTTACAAAAAAAACAATCATAATTCCCTTACCCTAAAAAATTGTTAACTACTTTTGTTTCGGTAGAAAAAAGAACAAAATTCAATACAAGTGAAGTGTGGTGGCTAAGTACTTGGCAACGGAGTCGGTGACTGAACGGTACCATCTCGACGGGTGATTCTGATAAACATTTGCTTAAACCCTCTTAAGTTTGGTGGCTGGCTACCACGTGGCTATGGGGTCGGTGGATCAACTATCAAACCTCTTGGTAGAAAAGGAAAATAAACATTTCACTCCTATGGTGACTAGTCTATTTAACATGTAGCACTTGCACCTTGTTATGGTTATCGATGTTGGAGCAAAGAATTGAGAGATGGAATCGGTTCTTTGAATTTTTGTTGCATGTATGTGTTTGGAATTGAGACACATAATAGTGGAATCTAAACACAACTAAACCCCAAAATCCAGTTACTTCTTGCTATCGGGTGTTCACTCTTCACTCTTCACTCTTCACTCACAATGTGATTAAGTTCTTATGGGAGGTTTGTTGCAATTGGAGGCCCATCGCTGACCACCGCCACCTCTACTCACAGCCTCCATTTGCCTCCCAACCATCCTTGATCTTGCCTAAAGTATGCCATCATTGAATGTTCACCAATGACTGCGCAACCTTCGGCATTGCTGCTGAAGGAGAAGGTAGAGAAGAAGGCATGAGGAGAGTGTTGCCTTCTCCTTCACCTCCTCTTGCATATTTATATGTATTTTCCTGCCTTTTCCTTCACCCCTTCCTGCATATTTATACGTATTTGTCTTGCCTTCTCCTTCACCTCCTCCTGGATATTTATACGTTTGTGTCATGTCTTCTCCTTCACCTCCATCAGAACACTCCGACAAATTCTGCTACACAGGGGTTTAAATACAAACGAGGTAGTAATATCCAGGAGGAAAAACGCTTGGGGTAATATGACCACCGAAGGATTGTTTATATGGGGGTTTGTGTACAGAAAGTTCTATTGTAGGTGGTAATTTTAAACAAGTACAAACCACGGCTATCTAAAGCACCCTAAAACATGCAACTATAAGAATCGTAATTACGAGAACAAAAGTTGCATCAACTAAAGGAGGATGACTGAGGGACTTCAAACAAAAGTATGTATCTTGTGCATCATGCACACTCGGTATACAAACTCAAAGGATGTATCTCAAGGTTCGGATTGTTATCGCAATCATACATCCTTGTTGGTAGATGCCCAGACACAATGTCATAAGATCATAATGGTCCCGGTCAACTCACAATTAAGGTCTTGGCCAACCTATCCAGTGGTGGACCTAGAGAGTATTTTGATTGAGGGAAAACTACTTGAGCGGGGGCATGATCTATAAAAATTCAAAGAATTTAAGTATATTTTTCAAAAATCTCAAGCAAATCTCACTGGAATTTCAAATTTTGAGTGGGGGCCTATCATACATTTACCAAAGACACCAAATCCATGCTAATAACCAAGGGTAGATCTTCACACAGTAGGCAATCTCCTTCCTTGTACAAACTTCTTGATCCTCCATAATCTTGAAGGCTTCCAAGTGAACTTACATGTCTAGGAGAGGCACACCATGAAAATGTAATAAGCAAAGTAAGGTCACTTGGAAGTATCTACAAACAACTCTCAAACAACCCACACTCTCTCTATCACACGGATGAAGGTAGGACATATAAAGATAGGTTTAGAGCAAAGAAAGAGGAGGCGCATAAAGCAGGGGATCTCACAACAAGGGTTCTCAACCTTCGGAACTTGAACACCCACTCAATGGTAGGGGTGTCCATTTATAAAAATTCAATGTGGGTTATAGGAAACAACATGGCCGCTACTATGGAATTTCACCCGCCAGTACTAGGCCAATTCAAAAATTTGGACGATTGGGTGGGAAAACTCTCTCCACTGGAACCGGTACGTTCAAAAACATCTATAGGAATCTAAATAAATTAGAGACGCCGGAGAAGAAACCTTGTAAGTGTCAGACAACAACTAGCTCATCACTGCCTCAGACAAGGTACATCCCTCAGTAGTACCACACAACTCTCATTCAAAGGTGCCAAGCCTCACAAAAACACCCTCAGAAACATAATTGTTAGTGAACGTCCAAGTCCCAGCTCGAAGGTTTCAGATTTGAACCCTCGGTAGTACTGTGTCACTTCACGTTCTCGTAAGCTTTATCGAATTCTACTTTGAAAATAACCATGTCAAGTTTCTTTGTTTGAAGTTCGTGGATTCATGCAACATGGTCACTTCCTCTATAATGTTTCAACTAGACATAAAATCCGGCTGTGTTGGTTACATCATGAGCAATCTCCATTATGCCATTAGTGTGAAACTCAGTAAAGAACTTGAAACGGACATTCATCAGACATATTGGATGCTATTGTTGAATCTTTGTTCCTAGAGCATATCCATAACATATGGGTGACCAATCTAGATAGAGCCCCATAGTAACAGTGCACAAAGCTTCCTACAAGCACAAACATGATACCCGCGGGTCGGTAACTGGGCATTGCTCGCTTCGCGAATACACCCATTGGCTTTGCATGCTGTTACATAAAAACTAAATCCTTGGATATAGTGGTCGCTTTCTCCTTACCAAATAAGTTGTCAACAATGGCCAAGGCAAACTCTGTGGCTGTCCCTGGTGCTCTACTCGTGACGAGGTTACCATCGACGATGACCCTGTATTCGCATGCGCTCTGGTCCGTAAGCAGGTGTGCCATGGGTGGAAACGATGTCGCCTTCTTACCCTACAACGACAACAAGAATCAAGCATCACAGTGTTAGTTCATCAATACTATACAATCTGTTTTTTCAAGAAGAAATGATTACCTTGAGTAAACCATGGGTCTCGAGGACGTAAGCAGGGGACGCACATATTGCGCCGTAGAGTTTACCAGATTCAGCCTGTTTCTTCAGCAAACTCACAAGCTTCTCACTGCTGGTGAACTTGAGAGCACCAGGAAGACCACCCTGAAAAATGCAAATATATACAACAAGCATCAGTGTCAATGAAGAGCACCAATTAACAGAGAAGCAATCGGCTCAAACTGCCATGGACATAATATTTATTACTGGCATGACAACGAGATCAAACTCCATCTGAACGGCTCGTTCCAGCATCACATCGGCAATCAGATTGAGCTTGCAATGGCGGGTGACGATCCACAACGTGTCCTCGACCGACGCCACGGTGACGCGTGCGCCTGTTCTGTGCAGGACGTCGATCAGGTTTAGAGCTTCCATCTCCTCCGAGCCATTGGCAACGGGAACAAGAACCTAATCAAGGGAACAGTACATTTGATGAATGGTTTGATTTACTCCTAGCAAGTGCAATGAACTCAATTCAATTTGGTTTCATATAGAAGACTTATATATTTAACCTGAGGTGTAGCGGAGCATTTCCACTGGATGTGATTGTACTCTTGGATGGCATACTTAACTCCTTGCTGAGGGCGCACATACTAGTAACCTAGTTATCTCTTTTCTTACCACTAGTTGTCTCTTTTCTTACCTACTTGAATTAGCTCGTTCTTCCATAAAATTATATGAGAGCATAATAAAGGGTTTATTCCTTTTGATCATCCATAGAATACCGAAATGCTTGTGAATGCCTCGTCGGTACATTCATGAGCTTACATGTCTTATCCGTTGAAAGTTGAGAAGTTATAATCACAGGGCGTCTCGTAGTTTCATTGAGAAAAATGATGTATACCTAAGTTATTTTGTCAAACACTTAAATTTGGCCTGGGTAACTCTTCATGTCATCTTCTTATAGGACGTTTCCCAGATAGATTGTTGCTAGGCGTGCTAGTGTACTATTATTCCTTAGTTTCCATGCAAAAATGGTGTTGTATTGAACTTTGAAGAATGAATTATACCTTGTCTTGTTCACATGCGAATGTCACACTGTCAATGATTGATTCACCACTGATCTTACGATATAACAAGGAGATGTCAAGAACAACAGAGGGCTAGTAAACCAAGCTAAGGTTTTTTGTTCCCTTTTTCTCATAAACTCGGCCAACTCCATTCTTATCTATGCCTTGCAGGACATTTTGCCCTTTGAAAGTTGTTAGAAAAATCACTAAATGAAATTTCCTTATTCTTCTAAAATTTGATCGTGTGGTGTGGCTTATCGATTGTTATAAATTCATGCATATATCATGTGGAACCACTCAAGGATATGCCCAAACTAGCCATAAGGTGAAGCCGAGTACATGCATATATGACATATAGTGCAGCAACATTTAACTGTCAACATATATATACAAGTTGAGCAACAAAATTAATGACCGAGAGAAAGTACCAAATTTACATGGAGGAAGCTCCTGGCCATGGCAGACTAGAACTAGATCCGAAATAGGGTTTCCCCCGCTTTATATTATAAAGCAACGACCACCGATCACAGGGTAACTGCTGGGGCGAACAACACATCAAGCCCAAAGGGGAAAAAGAAAAAAAAAGAAAGAAATGCTAACAACGGCAGCTCGGCAAGCACGGATGAACCGCCACCGCTGCGCCCTCCGTCTGCGTCCCACCACGCGCCCTGGCACCGGACCATCGCGTACCTAAGCAGCACCTCCAAGAAGGGATGCGACGCCAACGACGCTGCTGCCCGGACATGTCCTAGGGTTTCCCCCGGCACGCGACGTGGAGCGGCGGATGGGTAGCATCGACGCCCTTCAGGAAGGAATGGCGGCACCCTCAAGCGTCACCGCGTCGAAGCCGGATGCACCGGCAGGGATTTCTCCCGCACCCCAAGCACCGCCACCCGAACCGGAGCCATTCAACCATCTTGCCACCCGCAAGCACGCGCCACCACGGACTTGGACCCATCCACGCCGCCCCGCTGCGAACACCACCACGAGGTCAAGAGAGCAGAGCCGAGGAGCGTCCAGAGGCGAGGACGGAAGCACGGGAGCTGCACGGGAGGGAGCCACCTCCACCGCCGTCACGCCGGAGGCCCATGCCTCTAGCACCGACGCGGATTGCCGTCCGGAGGCCGGCAACCGAGGCAAACCAGGCCACCCGGGCGCGTCCGGGCCCAGATCGGGCCCGTAAAGCCCCGGCCACCGCGCTGCTGCACGCCGGCAGCCGAGCCTCCACCCACCACCAGCCGGACGCACCGCCGCCACCTCCCAAGAGCCGCGCCGAACCACGAGCTGATGCCGGCCCGCAAGGCCTAGATCGGGCCCTAAGGGCCTAGATCTGGGCCTGGCGGGCACCGCCAATCCGCGCCGCCGCAACGCCCCGCCGCCAATGACGCCGCCGCCGCCCAGAGTCCGCCCCGTCCGTGCAGGACCGCCGCCGCCTGGGTGCACCGCCCGGAGCTGCTCCGTCCCGCGCCGGAGGAACCCCTGTAGGGGAAGGGCCGGGGGCCGCCGCCGCCAGCGTCGCCTGGGCCAGGCCCGTGGCGGGAGCTGGTGACGGCGGCAGGGAGGGGGAGGAGAGGGGAGGGAGCTGGCGGACGGAGACGCCAGGCGCGGCCGGCCGCCCGCGACTAGAACTAGATTACTCTCTTGATACTCTTCACCGAAGGCGGGCCGGCACCGCCTCTAACTCTAGCTCCAACTTTACCAATTTGATCTCTCTCTTGAGGTTGTGATAGTCAACAACATACTCTATACAGGAGCCAAAAGTTTTGGTGTTGGAACATATGATCGTCCAGAGAAGTTGTTGAAGGACCTTAAATATGCTTCAATCACACGTTCCATCACCAAGACTTTTGGTTCAAGCTCTCTCATCTTCTTTGCGGCGTAATAGCCAAGCCTTCGCCTAGGAGTTTAGGGGTGGAGGCCTGGGCCTGTGTAGCTCAAGCTTGCAAGTATCTTTTTAAAGAGAGGAAGCTTCCTAGCTTGCGCTCGATCGGCATTCTTGGTTTCGTCCCGTTTATGTGTTTTTTTTATATATATACCCCTACTTTTTTTACTAATAAAGGAAGGTGGTATTCTTGGTTTCGTCCCGTTTATGTGTTTTTTTTATTTCGTTCCGTTTAGATGATTCTTTTACCTGAGGTGGTACTAAAATTATGTCCGTCCGAAAACCTTAAAAAGGTTTCATTGTATTGTTGAGCGTTTCTACCTGGACCATGCAAAGTGGGGCCGGGAGCGTCGTGCATGGGCTCGACAGCGGGAACATGCGTGGACAAGAACAACCGAGAGGCGAGAGGTGAAGCTGGGCGCAAGCAGGGAGCTGGTCGTAGACGAAGCCCGTTCATGAGGAGGAAGGACGACGACCGGAGCTTGGCAAGCGTGAACGCCGGCGTCGCGTGGAGTCTGGAGACGTGCTGACGCAGACGTCGATGACAGCCTTGACGAAGAAAACGCTTCGGTTGAAAATCGGATGGCGCCATTTTAAAAAAAATTGGATGGGGTGGGGCTGCCGTCGCCAGCTAGCTCCAGGACCAAGAGGGGCAGCAGGTGGAGGCGGAGAGGCGCTTGCGTGTGGCTGGGAGGCGGACGTGGCCGGCCGGGGCAAGTTCTCGCCACCGAGCCGGGCGTCGACAGGGCGGAGCATGGAAGCGCGTGGGAGAAGAGGGGCGGCCGTAGCAGAACGAGATGGTGGGGGTGGAGCTTGGGATGGTGGTGTTATGCCGGAGTTGGAGATGAGGATACACGGTCGTAGGCATCACGGTGGAGTCGGTGGCGTCGTCGACAGGCCGGCGACGATGGACAGAAGCATGGTGGTGGCCGGTCCGCCGGTGGTTGCTAGGTGCGGCCGAAGAGGGCGCGCATGGAGGCGGCGCTTGGGAGCAACCGATGACGGAGGTTAAGCAGAGTGCCGACAATGGCGAAACAAGCTGGGAGGCATGCTTCATGGTCGCGGACAGCAGCAAGCAAGGCAGGCACGCATCTAGCATTCTACGTACCAAGCCAGCAGGCACGCAGCTTGATGGACGGTGTGCGGTGCGTGGGCTAGCTTGCTGAAAGGAGCAAAGCGTTTTCTTTTTCTGGTTATGCTCGGCTCGGCCCATTGCCGGGCTACATATGCGTCCAGCCTGATGCACCAACGGCAAACGAGGCCCTGGTTTACTTCGACCATATTAACGTGGAATCAATGACAGTTTTTTTTGTGTGAAAAGAAATCAATGTCTAGACGTGCGTGAAATCCTGGTACGAGACAACGTGTCACGTTTAGTTTTACTCTGCTCCTTTAAACAGTGCTCCACCGGTTTATATACGTTCCAATTTGCATGGAGTATCAATGAGCCAACTTGGAAATCAACAAGCAGACACACTGGTGTTTGGTTTGAAGATATCATTGAGCTAATTAAACCGGAGAGATTGTGGGGCAATCTGTCGATCGACTAGAAGTTGATTTTTTCAGTCCCGTTGCAATGTACGGGCATGTTTCCTATATAAACAATATAAACAAGTCATCACTCGTTACACCATGCCAAAGTCAAATCACAAATGGCATGTAGTGCTCTGGCTAATACGTATATTGTGTAGGGCTCAATGAGTTGGATTAAAAAAAAGGAACGGAAGAAGAGTATTCATATGCCCAATTTTTTCACGTACAACTTTGCAGCAAGAATAATTGATGAGGACATGTTTTTGAACTGTGCCTGGTTTTTACAGAAGAAAATCTTACCGCATGTAAGAGGTAGTTACTGACTTGTTGGCATTAGCGAAGTACCTAAGAATAGGGTGAGTTTCTTTTTCTTTTTTTCTTTTGTGGTCTAATCTTGACTTTTGGGTTGCTTTACAACAAGGTGAACTGGTGATGAGCATGCATAGATATATACAATTGGATTGTAGTACACATCTGACTAGAGGCACAATTGACTATGAAGACCGTAAGGCCAATCTTATGATCTAATCATTAGTTATAGATTGCTGACCAAGTAATTAAAACAACGTTGGTATTATAAGATTGTACCAATTGCTATATATCAATGAAGAAAATGCAGCACGATTACTCTTAAATGGCGAACCAACCTGTGGTTGGATGGTTAGAGGGACTGTGGTATCCCTAACCCACCAGGGTTCAAATCCTGGTGCTCGCATTTATTCCTGAATTTATTTTAGGATTTCCGGTGATGCGCATTCAGTGGGAGGAGACGTTCCCGTCGATGACGAGGTGCCTACGGTGACTTCGTAAATTTCAAGATGATATTCCGGCTCAGTCTTTCGAAGGTGCTCATAGGGTAGGGTGTGCATGTGTGCGTTCATAGAGGTGAGTATATGCGCGTGTATATGAGGGCTTACGTATGAAAAAGATTACTCCTAAATGAATGTACACGGCAGCATTGGTCCAGTTTCAGATGAACCAGCCCCTAAGCCAAAGCCAATCCATGGAATGCTTTTCTATAGAGAAGAGGCATAGCAGAAGGATTTTTTTAATCTATCATGCCTATATGGATTTGTTGTAGCTCTTAGTTCTTCAAGGTGGTATATTTCTGTAGTTCTTAATTAGTCATATGTTAATTAAGATGTTATCCTTCGATCCACGCAATCCCTTATGAATGTCACTACTTGTTATACAACATGCAGCTAGAACTGAGAGACTCTTTCAATGTATTTTTTTTAAAAGGAGGATGAAACCCGACCTCTGCATCCGGGTGATGCATACTCACTTTATCAATTATTCACAAATACCTTACAAAGGAATACATCAATAAGCCTGTGAAGCCGTCATTTTGGCAACATCTGTCGCTATTCCTATTCACTTGACAAAGGGGTGCTGATTGTCTGAATGGAAAACCCAGACCTCACACCAAATCCTAACATCTAAAGCCGGACGCCCCAACCAAGCCGCATTGTCGGGTCTGAGGCACACACCGATCCGGCACACTCTTAGCAGGTACCACATGCGCACGGTGCTAGGGCCGTCACCACCGTATTCCATCGATCCATCTTCAGAGCAGGTAGTCATGCATCCACCTTGTGCGCAATCTACGCCGCCACGCCGCCAGACAATGCCACCTCCCTGAGTGCGTCCATCATCACACATCTGTCGCCGAGACCCCGCTGCACCATGCCGCCAAGACACGCTGCCGTCGATGCAGTATATGCCACACCGCTCCACCTTCTGACCCCACCAGCATCTACTCCAAGACGATGCCTCCAGGAGGGAGAACGACGTTGCGCACCACCATCACCGCCATCGTGTCCCCTGGAGTAGAATGAGCGAGGAGGCGAGAACTCCAAGACGATGTCTTCAATAGGGTAACGACGCAAAGACACCGCCATCGTCCGCCATAACCGAGGTCAGCTCAATTTTCACCGACAGTTGCGCCTCAGCATCGTCACCGCCGGCAGCCACCGATGAGCTAGATTGGGCCGAACCCGGTCGAGAAAAATGTGATGCTGCAACACCTCCATAGCCAAGACCTCCACGAGCAGGGATGGGGGAGATGCCATCCCACCCCATCGCGACACGCAGTGCCTCCACTAGCCGCGAGGAAGGTCACTGTGTAGGAGATATGCCCTAGAGGCAGTAATATCAGTTACTTTTGTATCTCAGAGTTTGTAATGAATGTTTATGATCCATGCTATAACTGCAATGATTCTCGAGTCTACAATAACCACGAGGCTTGGAGGGACACTCATGTGCACGTGTGGTATAATAAACGGTAAATTGTATTCCTAGTCTTGCCTCTAAGACTGGCTCAAGTATTGCATGATGATCCTGTTTTCCTGATCATGGGCATGGCTATGCCGGCAATTTTGAGGGCACGATGTTGGTAGAACACTTGTGTTGAATCGACCCAAATTGATGTTATACTATGAGATATATTCGTCACAAGTTAATGGTTAAATAACACAGAGATGGTTAATGTTTGCATGATTCCTTAGACCATGAGAGTATCGAGTTTCTTCATGCTTGCTTCATGAACTTTGGGGTTTGTTAAACGTCATCCGTAAAAGGGTGGCTATTACGGCTGCTTACAGGTTCATGGAAAAGTATGTCAAGTAACTTGATAGCTCAAGATTGGGATTTGCTCCTCCGACGTTGGAGAGATATCTCTGGGCCCTCTCGGTGTTACGGTATCCATCATCATTGGCTTTGCTCGCTTCGCGAATACACCCATTGGCTTTGCATGCTGTTACATAAAAACTAAATCCTTGGATATAGTGGTCGCTTTCTCCTTACCAAATAACTTCTCAACAATGGCCAAGGCAAACTCTGTGGCTGTCCCTGGTGCTCTACTCGTGAGGAGGTTACCATCGACGACGACCCTGTATTCGCATGCGCTCTGGTCCGTAAGCAGGTGTGCCATGGGTGGAAACGATGTCGCCTTCTTACCCTACAACGACAACAAGAATCAAGCATCACAGTGTTAGTTCATCAATACTATACAATCTGTTTTTTCAAGAAGAAATGATTACCTTGAGTAAACCATGGGGCTCGAGGACGTAAGCAGGGGACGCGCATATTGCGCCATAGAGTTTACCAGATTCAGCCTGTTTCTTCAGCAAACTCACAAGCTTCTCACTGCTGGTGAACTTGAGAGCACCAGGAAGACCACCCTGCAAAATGCAAATATATACAACAAGCATCAGTGTCAATGAAGAGCACCAATTAACAGAGAAGCAATCGGCTCAAACTGCCATGGACATAATATTTATTACTGGCATGACGACGAGATCAAACTCCATCTGAACGGCTCGTTCCAGCATCACATCGGCAATCAGATTGAGCTTGCAATGGCGGGTGATGATCCACAACGTGTCCTCGACCAACGCCACGGTGACGCGTGCGCCTGCTCTGCGCAGGACGTCGATCAGGTTTAGAGCTTCCATCTCCTCCGAGCCATTGGCAACGGGAACAAGAACCTAATCAAGGGAACAGTACATTTGATGAATGGTTTGATTTACTCCTAGCAAGTGCAATGAACTCAATTCAATTTGGTTTCATATAGAAGACTTATATATTTAACCTGAGGTGTAGCGGAGCATTTCCACTGGATGTGATTGTACTCTTGGATGGCATACTTAACTCCTTGCTGAGGGCGCACATACTAGTAACCTAGTTATCTCTTTTCTTACCACTAGTTGTCTCTTTTCTTACCTACTTGAATTAGCTCATTCTTCCATAAAATTATATGAGTGCATAATAAAGGGTTTATTCCTTTTGATCATCCATAGAATACCGAAATGCTTGTGAATGCCTCGTCGGTACATTCATGAGCTTACATGTCTTATCCGTTGAAAGTTGAGAAGTTATAATCACAGGGCGTCTCGTAGTTTCATTGAGAAAAATCATGTATACCTAAGTTATTTTGTCAAACACTTAAATTTGGCCTGGGTAACTCTTCATGTCATCTTCTTATAGGACGTTTCCCAGATAGATTGTTGCTAGGCGTGCTAGTGTACTATTATTCCTTAGTTTCCATGCAAAAATGGTGTTGTGTTGAACTTTGAAGAATGAATAATACCTTGTCTTGTTCACATGCGAGTGTCACACTGTCAATGATTGATTCACCACTGATCTTACGATATAACAAGGAGATGTCAAGAACAACAGAGGGCTAGTAAACCAAGCTAAGGTTTTTTGTTCCCTTTTTCTCATAAACTCGGCCAACTCCATTCTTATCTATGCCTTGCAGGACATTTTGCCCTTTGAAAGTTGTTAGAAAAATCACTAAATCAAATTTCCTTATTCTTCTAAAATTTGATCGTGTGGTGTGGCTTATCGATTGTTATAAATTCATGCATATATCATGTGGAAACACTCAAGGATATGCCCAAACTAGCCATAAGGTGAAGCCGAGTACATGCATATATGACATATAGTGCAGCAACATTTAACTGTCAACATATATATACAAGTTGAGCAACAAAATTAATGACCGAGAGAAAGTACCAAATTTACATGGAGGAAGCTCCTGGCCATGGCAGACTAGAACTAGATCCGAAATAGGGTTTCCCCCGCTTTATATTATAAAGCAACGACCACCGATCACAGGGTAACTGCTGGGGCGAACAACACATCAAGCCCAAAGGGAAAAAAGAAAAAAAAAGAAATGCTAACAACGGCAGCTCGGCAAGCACGGATGAACCGCCACCGCTGCGCCCTCCGTCTGCGTCCCACCACGCGCCCTGGCACCGGACCATCGCGTACCTAAGCAGCACCTCCAAGAAGGGATGCAACGCCAACGACGCTGCCAAGGTAGTTAGAGTCGGGATTCGGAGTCGGATCGATTTTCCTTAGATAGAATCGAGTCGTAGTATCGAGTCGTGGAATCGAGGATTCTACTAGATTTACAGACATGAGATATTTTGCATCCACGCTGAAAATTTATTTGGGTTTATAGAGTTTAACGCTAAATATAGAGCAAAAAACATACACATCAATGCTAGTTGTATTCCACTTCTTTTCATGGCTAACCTACTATATAGCTTGAATGATGGAACGTTTTCGAGAGGGAAATATACCAAACGTTTAAATCTTCAACACAGAAAATTTACTTAGGAGGGTTTTTTAGAGTACGTGAATAGTCAATCACTTGTATAGCTGACTCGCAGTGCTGAAACTTTAAGGGTCTTGTTGTCCTTCTCCGATCAATCTTGACGCATCCTCCTTCTCACGCCAATTCCATGCGTCCACAAGTTAGATCCTCAGTTTTGATCTAGGGTTTCTGAGAGCTAGATCAAAGGTGTCGACGGCCAAGAGATTGAGCTTGGAACAGGAATAAAGGGCCATGAGGCATGTGAAAAGGGGTTTGCATGATGGCATACTGTTCTGGTACAACTAAACAGACGACTTAGATAAATTAGTAGAATCGGACATAGTCCATAGCATAGTCGGGATTCTACAGTTTTGTATAGGATTCTATGATTTGGATCGTGACTCAACATGGATTCTACCATATCCGGATTCATAGTGGGACTTGGATCGACATGCCTATGTAGGGTCATGAAGTCGTGGGATTCTAGGATTCGAGACGGGATTCTGACTACCTTGGACGCTGCTGCCCGGACATGTCCTAGGGTTTCCCCCGGCACGCGACGTGGAGCGGCGGATGGGTAGCATCGACGCCCTTCAGGAAGGAATGGCGGCACCCTCAAGCGTCACCGCGTCGAAGCCGGATGCACCGGCAGGGATTTCTCCTGCACCCCAAGCACCGCCACCCGAACCGGAGCCATTCAACCATCTTGCCACCCGCAAGCACGCGCCACCACGGACTTGGACCCATCCACGCTGCCCCGCTGCGAACACCACCACGAGGTCAAGAGAGCAGAGACGAGGAGCGTCCAGAGGCGAGGACGGAAGCACGGGAGCTGCACAGGAGGGAGCCACCTCCACCGCCGTCACGCCGGAGGCCCATGCCTCCAGCACCGATGCAGATTGCCGTCCGGACGCCGGCAACCGAGGCAAACCAGGCCACCCTGGCCCGGCCGGGCCCAGATCGGGCCCGTAAAGCCCTGGCCACCGCGCTGCTGCACGCCGGCAGCCGAGCCTCCACCCACCACCAGCCGGACGCACCGCCGCCACCTCCCAAGAGCCGCGCCGAACCACGAGCTGATGCCGGCCCGCCAAGGCCCAGATCGGGCCCTAAGGGCCCAGATCTGGGCCTGGCGGGCACCGCCAACCCGCGCCGCCGCAACGCCCCGCCGCCAACGACGCCGCCGCCGCCCAGAGTCCGCCCCGTCCGTGCAGGACCGCCGCCGCCTGGGTGCACCGCCCGGAGCTGCTCCGTCCCGTGCCGGAGGAGCCCCTGTAGGGGAAGGGCCGGGGGCCGCCGCCGCCAGCGTCGCCTGGGCCAGGCCCGTGGCGGGAGCCGGTGACGGCGGCAGGGAGGGGGAGGAGAGGGGAGGGAGCTGGCGGAGGGAGACGCCGGGCGCGGCCGGCCGCCCGCGACTAGAACTAGATTACTCTCTTGATACTCTTCACCAAAGGCGGGCCGGCACTGCCTCTAACTCTAGCTCCAACTTTACCAATTTGATCTCTCTCTTGAGGTTGTGATAGTCAACAACATACTGTATACAGGAGCCAAAAGTTTTGGTGTTGGAACATATGATCGTCCAGAGCAGTTGTTGAAGGACCTTAAATATGCTTCAATCACACGTTCCATCACCAAGACTTTTGGTTCAAGCTCTCTCATCTTCTTTGCTGCGTAATAGCCAAGTGGCGGAGACAGGGGGGTGCCAGCCAGGGCCCTGGCCCCCCCTAACATTACTTATTCAAGCCTAATATGAATAGTAATAGTGATTGTTTTCTGCTAAAATGGTGCTTTTTGATGGATTGGCCCTCCCCAACAAAGTTTATCAATACTCGGCCCCCCTCGTCCGATTTTTCTGGCTCCGCCACTGGCCTGTGTAGCTCAAGCTTGCAAGTATCTTTTTAAAGAGAGGAAGCTTCCTAGCTTGCGCTCGATCGGCATATGTATATAGGTGGTATTCTTGGTTTCGTCCTGTTTATGTGTTTTTTTTATTTCATTCTGTTTAGATGATTCTTTTACCTGAGGTGGTACTAAAATTCTGTCCGTCCGAAAACCTTAAAAACGTTTCATTGTATTGTTGAGCGTTTCTACCTGGACCATGCAAAGTGGGACCGGGAGCGTCGTGCATGGGCTCGACAGCGGGAACATGCGTGGACAAGAACAACCGAGAGGCGAGAGGTGAAGCTGGGCGCAAGCAGGGAGCTGGTCGTAGACGAAGCCCGTTTATGAGGAGGAAGGACGACGACCGGAGCTTGGCAAGCGTGAACGCCGGCGTCGCGTGGAGTCTGGAGACGTGCTGACGCAGACGTCGATGACAGCCTTGACGAAGAAAACTCTTCGGTTGAAAATCGGATGGCGCCATTTTAAAAAAAATTGGATGGCGTGGGGCTGCCGTCGGCCAGCTACCTCCAGGACCAAGAGGGGCAGCAGGTGGAGGCGGAGAGGCGCCTGCGTGTGGCTGGGAGGCGGACGTGGCCGGCTGGGGCACAAGTTCTCGCGACCGAGCCGGGCGTCGACAGGGCGGAGCATGGAAGCGCGTGGGAGAAGAGGGGCGGCCGTAGCAGAACGAGATGGTGGGGGTGGAGCTTGGGATGGTGGTGTTATGCCGGAGTTGGAGATGAGGATACACGGTCGTAGGCATCACGGTGGAGTCGGTGGCGTCATCGACAGGCCGGCGACGATGGATAGAAGCATGGTGGTGGCCGGTCCGCCGGTGGTCGCTAGGTGCGGCCGAAGAGGGCGCGCATGGAGGCGGCGCTTGGGAGCGACCGATGACGGAGGTTAACCAGAGTGCCGACAATGGCGAAACAAGCTGGGAGGCATGCTTCATGGTCGCGGACAGCAGCAAGCAAGGCAGGCACGCATCTAGCATTCTACGTACCAAGCCAGCAGGCACGCAGCTTGATGGACGGTGTGCGGTGCGTGGGCTAGCTTGCTGAAAGGAGCAAAGCGTTTTCTTTTTCTGGTTATGCTCGGCTCGGCCCATTGCCGGGCTACATATGCGTCCAGCCTGATGCACCAACGGCAAACGAGGCCCTGGTTTACTTCGACCGTATTAACGTGGAATCAATAATGACAGTTTTTTTTTTTGTGAAAAGAAATCAATGTCTAGACGTGCGTTAAATCCTGGTACGAGACAACGTGTCACGTTTAGTTTTACTCTGCTCCTTTAAACAGTGCTCCACCGGTTTATATACGTTCCAATTTGCATGGAGTATCAATGAGCCAACTTGGAAATCAACAAGCAGACACACTGGTGTTTGGTTTGAAGATATCATTGAGCTAATTAAACCGGAGAGATTGTGGGGCAATCTGTCGATTGACTAGAAGTTGATTTTTTCAGTCCCGTTGCAATGCACGGGCATGTTTCCTATATAAACAATATAAACAAGTCATCACTCGTTACACCATGCCAAAGTCAAATCACAAATGGCATGTAGTGCTCTGGCTAATACGTATATTGTGTAGGGCTCAATGAGTTGGATTAAAAAAAAGGAACGGAAGAAGAGTATTCATATGCCCAATTTTTTCACGTACAACTTTGCAGCAAGAATAATTGATGAGGACATGTTTTTGAACTGTGCCTGGTTTTTACAGAAGAAAATCTTACCGCATGTAAGAGGTAGTTACTGACTTGTTGGCATTAGCGAAGTACCTAAGAATAGGGTGAGTTTCTTTTTCTTTTTTTCTTTGTGGTCTAATCTTGACTTTTGGGTTGCTTTACAACAAGGTGAACTGGTGATGAGCATGCATACATATATACAATTGGATTGTAGTACACATCTGACTAGAGGCACAATTGACTTTGAAGACAGTAAGGCCAATCTTATGATCTAATCATTAGTTATAGATTGCTGACCAAGTAATTAAAACAATGTTGGTATTATAAGATTATACCAATTGTTATATATCAATGAAGGAAATGCAGCACGATTACTCTTAAATGGCGAACCAACCTGTGGTTGGATGGTTAGAGGGACTGTGGTATCCCTAACCCACCAGGGTTCAAATCCTGGTGCTCGCATTTATTCCTGAATTTATTTTAGGATTTCCGGTGATGCGCATTCAGTGGGAGGAGACGTTCCCTTCGACGACGAGGTGCCTACGGTGACTTCATAAATTTCAAGATGATATTCCGGCTCAGTCTTTTGAAGATGCTCATAGGGTAGGGCGTGCGTGTGTGCGTTCATAGAGGTGAGTATATGCGCGTGTATATGAGGGCTTACGTATGAAAATTATTACTCCTAAATGAATGTACACGGCAGTATTGGTCCAGTTTCAGATGAACCAGCCCCTAAGCCAAAGCCAATCCATGGAATGCTTTTCTATAGAGAAGAGGCATAGCAGAAGGATTTTTTTAATCTATCATGCCTATATGGATTTGTTGTAGCTCTTAGTTCTTCAAGGTGGTATATTTCTGTAGCTCTTAATTAGTCATATGTTAATTAAGATGTTATCCTTCGATCCACGCAATCCCTTATGAATGTCACTACTTGTTATACAACATGCAGCTAGAACTGAGAGACTCTTTCAATGTATTTTTTTTAAAAGGAGGATGAAACCCGACCTCTGCATCCGGGTGATGCATACACTTACTTTATCAATTATTCACAAAGACCTTACAAAGGAATACATCAATAAGCCTGTGAAGCCGTCATTTTGGCAACATCTGTCGCTATTCCTATTCACTAGACAAAGGGGTGCTGATTGTCTGAATGGAAATCCCAGACCTCACACCAAATCCTAACATCTAAAGCCGGACGCCCCAACCAAGCCGCATTGTCGGGTCTGAGGCACACACCGATCTGGCACACTCTTAGCAGGTACCACATGCGCACGGTGCTAGGGCCGTCACCACCGTATTCCATCGATCCATCTTCAGAGCAGGTAGTCATGCATCCACCTTGTGTGCAATCGACACCGCCACGCCTCCAGACAATGCCACCTCCCTGAGTGCGTCCATCATCACACATCTCTCGCCGAGACCCCGCAGCACCATGCCGCCAAGACACGCTGCCGTCAATGCAGTATATGCCACACCGCTCCACCTTCTGACCCCACCAGCATCTACTCCAAGATGATGCCTCCAGGAGGGAGAACGACGTTGCGCACCACCATCACCGCCATCGTTTCCCCTGGAGTAGAATGAGCGAGGAGGCGAGAACTCCAAGACGATGCCTTCATTAGGGTAACGACGCAAAGACACCGCCATCGTCCGCCATAACCGAGGTCGGCCCAATTTTCACCGACAGTTGCGCCTCAGCATCGTCACCGCCGGCAGCCACCGATGAGCTAGATTGGGCCGAACCTGGTCGAGAAAAATGTGATGCTGCAACACCTCCATAGCCAAGACCTCCACGAGCAGGGATGGGGGAGATGCCATCCCACCCCATCGCGACACGTAGTGCCTCCACTAGCCGCGAGGAAGGTCACTGGCTATGGTTGAGGGAGCACCGAGCCACGCCGCCGCTGGGCCGAGCCACCCCCACCAGATCATCTGGTTGTCGTGGTGGGGACCAAACACGTGAGGGGATACTAGAGCACCCACACGAGAATCCGCTGCGGTCGCGCCCTGGAGCAACGACGGCAAAAGACCCCGTTGCCGCCATCATCCACCGCCAGCCTTTGTCCAGCAGCAAACCGATGGCGGGGAGGAATTAGGAGGCGGTGATTGCTAGGGTTAGTAGTGGCGTGAGGGTTAGAAGGGGCGTATGTAGGTCAATGTAATGATTCCTCGGCATTAGAAAACTAGCTATGAATATTTGGGTGGTTGTCATGGAGATTGCTCATTAGGTATTCCTAAATTGCATGCTTAATTCCATATATTGGTTTACTTTACATGTCCGCTGTGATATTAGATTGTTCTTCTTCTTGAGAGCCAGAGAGTGTGAAACCTTCTGTAATTTGATACGATTGTGCATGATTCGTGAATGGAGTTAGCATCAATAGAAGAAGCTAAAATTTGACATTTATTTTTGAATGGTCTTGAACCAGTCGTTACAGAAGAAATTGTTACCGCATGTAATAGATAGTTACTGAATTGATGGCAATGTCGAAGTACTTCACTAATACATTGCCATATTCCCACAATGAAGAAAATGCAGAAGAATTATTCCTAAATTCATCAGTACGTGGAAACATTAGTCCAACTAGTACGGAAGAAAATAGGCCAGGGCTATATCTTTGGGAGCTTTTTGTAGGAGATATGCCCTAGAGGCAGTAATATCAGTTACTTTTGTATCTCAGAGTTTGTAATGAATGTTTATGATCCATGCTATAACTGCAATGATTCTCGAGTCTACAATAACCACGAGGCTTGGAGGGAAACTCATGTGCACGTGTGGTATAATAAACGGTAAATTGTATTCCTAGTCTTGCCTTTAAGACTGCTCAAGTATTGCATGATGATCTTGTTTTCCTGATCATGGGCATGGCTATGCCGGCAATTTTGAGGGCACGATGTTGGTAGAACACTTGTGTTGAATCGACCCAAATTGATGTTATACTATGAGATATATTCGTCACAAGTTAATGGTTAAATAACACAGAGATGGTTAATGTTTGCATGATTCCTTAGACCATGAGAGTATCGAGTTTCTTCATGCTTGCTTCATGAACTTTGGGGTTTGTTAAACGTCATCCGTAAAAGGGTGGCTATTATGGCTGCTTACAGGTTCATGGAAAAGTATGTCAAGTAACTTGATAGCTCAAGATTGGGATTTGCTCCTCCGACGTTGGAGAGATATCTCTGGGCCCTCTCGGTGTTACGGTATCCATCATCGTCTGGCCAGACACTTTGTGATTTGATCACGGGGATGCCGGAACACGGGAACGAGAAAAGAGAACAATACCGGCAACGAGGTAACTGGCATAGTGGGCAAGTTGTTGATCCACGGGGATGCCAACATGTCTCACCTCGGGTAATTGTAACATATCGCGAAGCAACAGGAATAGCACACGGCAACTGGAGGTTCACTCGAATATTTATTTGTGTGGGTATAGGGATCGATATGGGTGTCCACGGCTCCGATGTTGATCATTGATCGGAAGGGGTTCCGAGTCATGTCTATGCTTCACCGAACCTATAGGGTCACACGCTTAAGGGTCATCTATCTGTTGAATACTAGACAGGGAGTCTGAGAGAAAAACACCGAAAAAGTTTCGGACGCCGGAAAAGTTTCGGACAGCGGAAAAGTTCCGCAGAGAAAGGTTACCGGATGAGTTTCGGTGAAACTGGAAAAGTTGTTTCAGGGGATACCATAAAGTCAAATTGGTCTTGGCACATGCCTGATAATTCTTGGAGGGTGCCAGAATCGTTCTGGAAACTTTTTGGAATTTTCTGGAATGAAAACCGGAAATGTTCTGGAGCTGCCGAAACCGCTTCAGATGCTTTTCGCAGATGAAATCACTAAACCGGAATTGTTCCGGCTCGCGTTGAAAATTATTTTGGTGGGTACTGGAATTGTTCTAAGCCCACATGAATATTTTCAGTTCGATCAGACGCTGAAAAATGTCGTCGTGAATAGTGAAAGTGCTTTTTGGATATTTGTGGAAAAACACCTTTTTGGATATTTCCAAAAAGGCTTCTAGAAGGGATTGGGGAGCAAGCAAGCTCCTCATGGGGGGCCCCCCCAAGGGTGGCCGGCCAAGGGAGGTGGGGCTCCATGGAGCTCCACTTGCCACACTTCTTTGCTTTATTCTTTTTAGAAAAGGCATAAAGTGGGGGCATTTTTGGTATTTGTGAATACCATTTTTACCCCTTGGTTTTCCTATAAATAGAGGGGAGGGGGCAGCCCCATATGCTTGATCCTTGCTCTCATACACATGCCATAGAGATTTCTGGCTTCTCTCTCCCTCCCACGAAATAGTTTCGTAGAGCCGAAAGGCTGTCTGGGTTCCGGCAGGAACTAGCTCTGGACGGCAAAGCCCTGCCGGATAGCTGACACCGTACGTGTGCAACCCCGTAGAGAGATTGTAGTTTCGATCTTTTTGCCCGAAGGGCTGTTCGAGTTACAGTTCGGGTTTCCGGCGTCCTCCCGAAGGGCTGTCCGGGTTACTGTTCGGGTTCCGAGGGTCCTCCCGAAGGGCTGTCCGCGACATCGTCCGGGGGACTGTCCGACCGCCTCCCGAAGGGCTGTCCGGAGTAGGAGTGCATCCTTGCGGTTGGGAGGTTGTAAATCCTAGCTGCAGGGATCTGCACCGACGATCTACACCGACTCTTCTTCCGCTGCGCTTCGAGTCGGTACGGATCAGATCAAACCTTGTATGCAGTCTCCATAGTGATCCTAGGCGTGCTCGCTGTACCGAAATTTTTTGTTTTCTGTCGCGTTCCCCAACAGTGGCATCTAGAGCCAGGCTATGAGTAGATGCATGTTATGATCTAGAATACATGAGATGTATGGGTATTGCATAGTATAATTTTGTAGTAGATGAGATCTATTACTGAAAATTATTTGTGCGGGTAGCAGATGAAATCTGTTACCCGATGTTCCTGTTGCTTCCCGTGAATTTGCGTACTCCTGATCTTGACGGCATGGTGGAATCACAAAAAGTTCTGGCAATCCGCGATCCTTTCATGCTGCTCCTGAGTATGCTGATTGACAGATCAACGAAGTGCTAACAGTTCTTTGGGTTCCACTTTAGTTAAAGAAAGATGGATGTTTCGCAGATGAAGGGCAATGCAGATATGATCTGCACGGGGGTCACGCGTATGAAGAAGTTTAGTATGGGGCTCGACATTTTATTATCTCGTGTTTCATACACCCTGGAAAGTTAATCTAGCAACTTGAAGTATCATACTTGATGATGGACGTTGGTAGCTGCGGTTTAAGTCAAAACCTTAGAAGCCACGTAAAATAAAATTTTGCATAAACCGATTAGAAGCGTCTAACTTGGTTTTGCAGGATGGATTTGCATGTGATGTGGTATAGCAATGCTCATATTAAATTTGATTATGTATGAGATGACTATATGATGTAATTAACATGACCTGCGTGTCATGATTCGGCATGATGGCTGGAGCCATATGATTGCACTTTAATGACCTGCGTGTCAACCTTGTGTAATGCACTTATTTTATTAGCTATAGAGATAGCAATATTATGTGGTGCATCGACAAGGGGGTGGCAATCTTCGCAAAGGTGAACACCGACGCGAATGCCGAAGACGAAGAATACTTGACTTCTCCGTCAGAAGGGGCTATACCATATCATGCTATTATGAATTGCCTGAGATGTTTATCCCTCTTGATGCACCCTTCTTGATTGCGCGGTAGTCGCTTTTTATTAGGGTGATCTCTCACAAAATATCAAGTAGTTAGTGTTCTCCCAAGTGTAGCACCGTCACGGCACTTATCTCTTCGGGGCATTGCATGATCTCCATGGGTGCGAACGATTAGAGAAGTGTGAGGCGGGTGAGTTAAGACCTCGCAGCAAGATCACTTGGTTGTCTTGACGTTCAGGCAGGAAAGTCCTGAGCTCGGAACACACGCATCAAAAGATGAACAAGAATCGCATAGAGATGTGATCGGCAAGTTTGCCTACCGATTGAAGTTCACGCCATGGGTGTTCATCTCGAACCATGACGGCGAATGGAAATGCGGATCTTGAATCACTCACAATCAATTTTGAGAGATGTTGATTTGAGTGGGAGCGCACTTTAGAATAAAATTGTTTATTCACTAGAGCCAAAAATCATTATGAACAAAGTCTAAATGAACTTGTGTTTTCCGTTGTAGATCAAATGGCTCGCAACACCGCGTTCAACTTAGGCCCGATGTTAGAGAAAGAGAAGTTAGCTGTGAATGGAAACAACTATGCGGACTGGGTCCGTACCCTGAGGATTGTCCTCAGGAGTGCTAAGAAAGTGTACATGCTTGACGGACCTCTTCCACCTAAGCCGGCGGAAACAGCCGCGGCAGACATACAAAATGTCTGGGCCACTAAGGATGATGATTTCAACTTAGTGCAGTGCCTCATGCTGTCTTGCATGAGTTCAGAGCTTCAAAAACGTTTTGAATTCCATAACACCTTTGATATGATCAAGGATCTGGATGCTCTGTACTAGTTTAATGCACGGTCTGAACGCTTTGATATCATGAAAATGATGGCGGAGACCAAGATGGCTGAGGGCAGTTCAGTTGGCGAACACGTGGTCAATATGATTGGCCACGCTGAAAGGCTTAAAACCCTGGAATTTCCACTTCCGAAAGAGCATGTTATGGACTTGTTGCTAGGTTCCCTCCCCCCGTCTTATGGCGGTTTTATCATGAACTACCACATGAATGGGTTGGACAAAACAGTTCATGAGGTGCTTGCCATGCTGAAAACTGCTGAAGGAGGACTGCAGAAAAATCGCAAGCAAGTGTTGCTTGTGAATAAAACTACCAGTTTCAAAAAGAAAGGCAAGCCAAAGAACGGCAAGGGGGCCGGTAAGACCGGCTTCCAACGCAAATCTAAGGGCGGAGCCAAGATGAAACTGAGTGCTTCTACTGCAAGGGCACAGGTCACTGGAAGAGAAACTGCAAGAAGTATCTGGAAGATAAGAAGTCCGGGAAAACCGGAAAAGGTATAATTGTTATACAAGTTAATGTCATTGATGTTTTGCTTGCTAGCGAAAATTCTAAGTCTTGGGTATTTGATACCGGATCGGTTGCTCACATTTGCAACTCGATACAGGGGCTTCAGAAGGTGCGCAAGCTGGCAAAGAATGAAGTCGTGATGCGTGTCGGGAACGGCGCTGGGATCGCCGCTCAAGCCGTCGGCATTATGCCTCTACGTCTCCCTTCAGGATTTATTTTGGAACTTAGTAACTGTTATTTTGTTCCGTTGTTGTGTAGAAACATTATCTCTGGATCATGTTTAGTGCACGATGGGTACTCCTACAAGTCTGAGAATAATGGTTGTTCACTTTATTGTAAGGATATGTTTTATGGATTTGCACCCATTGTTGGGGGCCTTTTCATACTAAATCTTGAATGTGGAAATGATGTCTTTAACGTGAATGCTAAACGCCTTAAGAAGGCTGATACCACCACCACTTATTTGTGGCACTGTCGGCTTGGCCACATCGGAAAGAAACGCATGCAAAGACTCCATAAAGATGGAGTTTTACCGTCCCTTGATTTTGAATCATTTGACACATGTGAAGCTTGCTTGATGGGAAAAATGACCAAGACGCCGTTCACGGGTCATCCTGAACGGGCGGGTGAATTATTGGAAATAATACATAGTGATGTATGTGGTCCAATGAACACGGCCGCACGGGGTGGGTATTTTTACTTCGTGACTTTTACCGATGATTTAAGTCGGTATGGCTATATCTACTTAATGAAGCATAAGTCGGAAACCTTTGAAAAGTTCAAAGAATTTCAGAATGAGGTAGAAAATCATCGTGACAAAAAGATTAAGTTTCTGCGGTCTGATCGCGGAGGCGAATATCTTAGTCATGAGTTTGGCCAGCATCTGAGTGACCGTGGAATCGTTTCACAGCTTACGCCTCCTGGAACTCCACAGCGAAACGGAGTGTCGGAGCGACGTAACCGAACCCTGTTAGACATGGTAAGGTCGATGATGTCTCTTACAGATCTACCGATATCTTTTTGGGGTCATGCACTGCTCACTGCCGCTCACACACTAAACAGAGCACCGTCTAAGTCTGTTGAGACGACACCATACGCTTTATGGTATGGGAAGAAACCCAATGTGTCGCATCTCAAGGTGTGGGGTTGTGAAGCTTATGTAAAACGTTTACAACCAAGCAAACTCGACCCCAGATCAGACAAATGTTACTTTGTAGGTTATCCAATAGACACCATTGGGTATTCCTTCTACAACCGGTCCGAGGGCAAAGTGTTTGTCGCAAGGTTTGGACGTTTTCTCGAGAAAGAGTTTCTCGCAAAAGAATTAAGTGGGAGGACAGTACAACTTAATGAGATTAGTGAATCTTCGGCAACCGTTGATATGGCTAAAGAACCGGAAGAAATTCCGCTAATTATCCCTACAACCGAGCCGGAAGTTGTCGCATGTGATGCGGAAACTTCAAACACTGTTGTACCTGAACCGCGCAGATCAGGTAGGGCTATCCAGCCACCTGAGTGGTTTCATAACGAAATCTTCATTCTTGAAGACGATGAACCTGCGCACTACAAGGAAGCGATGGCAGGGCCTAGCTCAAGGGAATGGCACAAAGCCATGAGATCCGAAATGGAATCCATGTACGAAAACCAAGTTTGGAACTTGGAAGAACTTCCAGATGGCGTAAAACCCATTGGTTGTAAATGGATTTTCAAAAGAAAGACGGACGCGGATGGTAACATTACTATCCACAAAGCTAGACTTGTCGCGAAAGGGTTCACGCAAGTTCCAGGAGAGGACTACGACGAGACTTTCTCGCCCGTAGCTATGCTTAGGTCTGTTCGGATATTACTAGCAATTGCTGCTTATTTCGATTATGAAATATGGCACATGGATGTCAAAACGGCTTTCCTAAATGGAAACCTTGATAGGGATGTATACATGATACAGCCAGAAGGTTTTGTCGATCCTAAAAATGCTGGAAAGGTATGTAAGCTTCAGAAAGCCATTTATGGTCTGAAGCAAGCATCAAGGAGCTGGAATATTCATTTTGATGAAGTGGTCAAAGAGTTTGGCTTCATCAGGAACGATGAAGAATCTTGTGTGTACAAGAAGTTTAGTGGGAGCGCAAAAGCATTTCTAATCTTGTATGTGGATGACATATTGTTGATTGGAAATGACGTGAATTTTCTTAGCGAAATAAAAGACTCATTGAAGAAGAGTTTTTCAATGAAAGACTTAGGTGAAGCGGCATACGTATTAGGCATCAGGATCTATAGAGATAGATCAAGACGCCTGATAGCGCTAAGCCAAAGCACGTACATTGACAAGGTGTTGAAAAGGTTCAACATGGAGAACTCCAAGAAAGGCCTACTCCCCATGTCACCTGGCATAGTGCTTTGCAAAAATCAAAGTCCTCGGACCCTTGATGAGCGAGTACAAATGAATAATATTCCATATGCTTCGGCAGTTGGTTCTATTATGTATGCCATGCTATGTACAAGACCGGATGTTTCCTATGCGCTAAGTGTTAGCAGCCGGTACCAAGGTGATCCAGGATTGGAACACTGGGCCGCAGTCAAGGGTATTCTTAAGTACCTTAGGAGGACCAAGGATTTACTCCTTGTGTACGGAGGTGATGAAGAGCTCATTGTAAGTTGTTACACTGATGCAGGCTTCATGTCTGACCCAGATGACTTCAAATCTCAATCTGGCTATGTTTTCATATTGAACGGCGGCGCAGTTGATTGCAAAAGTTCCAAACAAAAGACTGTGGCGGATTCTACGACGGAGGCGGAATATGTTGCTGCTTCAGAAGCCTCCAAGAAAGCTGTCGGTATCAAGCAATTTCTTGAAGATCTTGGTGTGGTTCCAAGTGCTCTGGACCCGGTGGAGATCTATTGTGATAATAGTGGCGCCGTGGCTCAGGCAAGGGAGCCATGTTCGCACCATAAGACAATGCATATTCAACGCAAATTTAAACTCATTCGACATCATGTCGAAGAAGGTTTAGTAAAAGTACGCAAAGTTCACACGGATCTGAATGTGTCAGACCCGATGACGAAGCCTCTACCACGAGCAAATCATGAGCAACACCGGATTGCCATTGGTGTTAGGGAAGCCATGTAACTAGATTATGACTCTAGTGCAAGTGGGAGACTGTAGGAGATATGCCCTAGAGGCAGTAATATCAGTTACTTTTGTATCTCAGAGTTTGTAATGAATGTTTATGATCCATGCTATAACTGCAATGATTCTCGAGTCTACAATAACCACGAGGCTTGGAGGGAAACTCATGTGCACGTGTGGTATAATAAACGGTAAATTGTATTCCTAGTCTTGCCTCTAAGACTGGCTCAAGTATTGCATGATGATCCTGTTTTCCTAATCATGGGCATGGCTATGCCGGCAATTTTGAGGGCACGATGTTGGTAGAACACTTGTGTTGAATCGACCCAAATTGATCTTATACTATGAGATATATTCGTCACAAGTTAATGGTTAAATAACACAGAGATGGTTAATGTTTGCATGATTCCTTAGACCATGAGAGTATCGAGTTTCTTCATGCTTGCTTCATGAACTTTGGGGTTTGTTAAACGTCATCCGTAAAAGGGTGGCTATTACGGCTGCTTACAGGTTCATGCAAAAGTATGTCAAGTAACTTGATAGCTCAAGATTGGGATTTGCTCCTCCGACGTTGGAGAGATATCTCTGGGCCCTCTCGGTGTTACAGTATCCATCATCGTCTGGCCAGACACTTTGTGATTTGATCACGGGGATGCCGGAACACGGGAACGAGAAAAGAGAACAATACCGGCAACGAGGTAACTGGCATAGTGGGCAAGTTGTTGATCCACGGGGATGCCAACATGTCTCACCTCGGGTAATTGTAACATATCGCGAAGCAACAGGAATAGCACACGGCAACTGGAGGTTCACTCGAATATTTATTCGTGTGGGTATAGGGATCGATATGGGTGTCCACGGCTCCGATGTTGATCATTGATCGGAAGGGGTTCCGAGTCATGTCTATGCTTCACCGAACCTATAGGGTCACACGCTTAAGGGTCATCTATCTGTTGAATACTAGACAGGGAGTCTGAGAGAAAAACACCGAAAAGTTTCGGACGCCGGAAAAGTTTCGGACAGCGGAAAAGTTCCGCAGAGAAAGGTCACCGGATGAGTTTCGGTGAAACTGGAAAAGTTGTTTCAGGGGATACAATAAAGTCAAATTGGTCTTGGCACATGCCTGATAATTCTTGGAGGGTGCCAGAATCGTTCTGGAAACTTTTTGGAATTTTCTGGAATGAAAACCGGAAATGTTCCGGAGCTGCCGAAACCGCTTCAGATGCTTTTCGCAGATGAAATCACTAAACCGGAATTGTTCCGGCTCGCGTTGAAAATTATTTTGGTGGGTACTGGAATTGTTCTAAGCCCACATGAATATTTTCAGTTCGATCAGACGCTGAAAAATGTCGTCGTGAATAGTGAAGGTGCTTTTTGGATATTTGTGGAAAAACACCTTTTTGGATATTTCCAAAAAGGCTTCTAGAAGGGATTGGGGAGCAAGCAAGCTCCTCATGGCCCCCCCCCCCAAGGGTGGCCGGCCAAGGGAGGTGGGGCTCCATGGAGCTCCACTTGCCACACTTCTTTGCTTTATTCTTTTTAGAAAAGGCATAAAGTGGGGGCACTTTTGGTATTTGTGAATACCATTTTTACCCCTTGGTTTTCCTATAAATAGAGGGGAGGGGGCAGCCCCATATGCTTGATCCTTGCTCTCATACACATGCCATAGAGATTTCTGGCTTCTCTCTCCCTCCCATGAAATAGTTTCGTAGAGCCGAAAGGCTGTCTAGGTTCCGGCAGGAACTAGCTCTGGACGGCGAAGCCCTGCCGGATAGCTGACACCGTATGTGTGCAACCCCGTAGAGAGATTGTAGTTTCGATCTTTTTGCCCGAAGGGCTGTTCGAGTTACAGTTCGGGTTTCCGGCGTCCTCCCGAAGGGCTGTCCGGGTTACTGTTCGGGTTCCGAGGGTCCTCCCGAAGGGCTGTCCGCGACATCGTCCGGGGGACTGTCCGACCGCCTCCCGAAGGGCTGTCCGGAGTAGGAGTACATCCTTGCGGTTGGGAGGTTGTAAATCCTAGCTGCAGGGATCTGCACCGACGATCTACACCGACTCTTCTTCCGCTGCGCTTCGAGTCAGTACGGATCAGATCAAACCTTGTATGCAGTCTCCATAGTGATCCTGGGCGTGCTCGCTGTACCGAAAATTTTTATTTTCTGTCGCGTTCCCCAACACTTTTTAGATGTACCAGCCCCAAAGCCAAAGCCAATCCAGGGAATGCTTTTCGAAATGAGATAGAGAAGGGGGAGAACAGAAGGAAAAGGGATCTATCATGCATGGATTTTGTGGTAGCTCTTACTGCTTCAAGGTGCTATATATCTTTAGGTCCTAATTGATAATATGCTAACTAAAATGTTATCCTTGGATCGACGCAATTCCTCATGGATGCCATGATTTACACACAGCTGGCATTGAGAAACTTGTTCAAAGTAACGATTCCTCAGCATTAGAGAATGAGCTTGCAATATTTCAATGGCTGTCAGGGAGATTTTTCACTAAGTATTCCTAATTTGCATGATTAATTCCATATGTTGGTTTACTTTGCGGGCCTATAGTATTAGTTTTCTTTCTTAAATTGAGCCATAGGATGTATAACCTTCTACTTATAATTGAAATGGTCAAGCATCTTTTGTGAATCGAGTTGACATCAATAGAAGCATCTACCGCTTGACATTAATTCTTCAATGGTCTTAAACTAGTCGACACAATTCGTGAATGATTAGACACTGCACATGAAACAAGTATTTTCCATAAATAAGAAAAAAGATCCAAATTCAGAACGAGGTTTTTGATGCCACCGTACAGCCTTGAAGCTCTGAGAGAAAGGTGAAACCATGCCATGAGAGCAATGAAACCATGTACTTTGGAACCACATTCTCCAGATAAGGATATATCCCTACTGCTAAGGACCACACGTTAGGCGCATGATATACACAAAGAAGCACAAAGCATACACAACTTCCACACATGTATATATATTTGATGATGGTTGAAACGAAGGGAAATATAATAATAAAACGAAGGAACAGATTACGTATGCACACAACAACAACAAAATTCGTTCGCTTATTTATATATGGCACCGGGACAAGGCACCAATGAATGTAGATATGCAACTAGCTTACGAAGGGCACCAGGGCATAGCCGTCCGCTTTAACAGAAGAGGGTACAACCGCCGTAGCATGTTCCACCGCACTGAATTAAGGCGGCATCCTTGCATGCCTGGCATGCAGGAGGTGTGGCGGTGCAGATGCCGCTGCATGATGTTTCAGCATAGGCGATGCAAATTGCAACACATGCGCCTAGACAATCTTCGCATTCTGTGGCTGCCACTGGCTGGCCCATGTTCAGGACAAGCACGATGCAAATGGCTACCACGGCGGCCACCATCAGATATGAAGCCATTGATGAATTGGGTGGTTCTAGTGGAGAACAGAGCAAGAACAGATGTGATGGAGATGAGCTATGTAGCTGCTTAACTGGTACATGTCCATATGAGGAAGTAGGATGCTATTTATAGGGATCCAACATGAGGACGATCCTAGCCAGCTAGTAGTACCCACCTCCACCTCGCAAAAGAAAACAGAAAAACAGCTGGCACTGATTTGTTTCACTTAATTAACTATGGTTGAATGCGATATAGTATATACCTTGTGCACCAATAAGTTTTGTCCTAAACTGTACGCAAGTGACCTGTGCAATAATGCGTGCATTTTGACATCAGAAGAATTATATATAGCAAAGTTACCCACACATTTGCATGGCTAATGTTATTGTTAATCTCTGCCATTTGTTACCCCCCATACATGAATTGAAATCAATATTGTTAAAACATGTATGCATCATATGTATGCACTGTTGTAAGTCAACCGTGTTATACCAGAGCCCATGAAGATTAGGATCTGAGATCTCTCCACTCATCGTCATACGCTAATACGAGCACATGAGTGCGCCTCCCGTATGCTGGAGTTAGTTAGGCCCTTCTCTGTGATCCTTCTTTATGTATTGTGTTAGTGTAAATCGACATTTGTAAACCTTGAGGCAAACAACACAAAGTTCAGGTCGGTAACACAACTGAGCAACACCCAGACCAATTCCAGCACCAACTCCCTTCCGACGCAAATCCCCAAGACCTCTCCCTGTTTCTCTGCCGATGCCATGGGGCCCAGCGCCACTATTACTTCTGCCCTCATATTGCCGTCCATAATACCAACATCCCTTTTTTCCAACTTCAGGCCCGATCGCCATCCATAATACCAACATCCACTCCTACTTCACCCTCAAACTCAACCCACGCGTCAACAACTACCGTAAATGGCTTATTTCTTTGGGTTTGTCCTCGCCACCTATGAGGCAGTCGACCACATTAACGAGACATCTGAACTTGAAATTAATGATCCCGAGTTGCAGCTTGCCTACATCAGGATCATGTTGTGGATAAACACAACGATCGACGATGGCCTTCTTGACCTTGTGCCGCCTTGTCGACATGGAATCGCCTCCGCCGGTACTTTCTCAACAACAACACCACACGCACCATCCATCTTACTGGCAAGTACCGCATGCTCAAGCAGGGAACCATGCCGGTCGCCGAGTATGGGCAGCAGCTCAAGTTCCTCACTGATATTGATGGGGCGATGACTAATTGGGTTCTCAGCCTCAAGTTCCTCCATAGCATCAACAAGACGATGGGCTCCCATATATCACCCTGTTTAATCAGGAGGTTTTCTGTCATAAACTCGGGCCAACAGTATCATCGGGTCTAGGCCGTAAAGCATCCTGCTCCGAGTGGGTATCCTTACTCAATGAAAAGAATGACAACACACTTCATATAACCGTGGGACAACCATAGTATGGACTTCCACAACAAGTTCTCCAAAACTTAGTTGTCCAACTATTTTATATATAATGTACATGTACATACTTTAAAATGTAACCCTACAGGTATTCCTAATTTGTTTTAGTTATTAATTTAGGCATTCTTATATAATATGTTTTAGTTGAAGGTCTTTTCATAAAAAACGATTAAATTTCAGCCTTTTGTGGAACTGGATATTTCCTGGCACTCCTGCTGATGAATTAATATAGTTTCCAAATTTAAGAAGACAAATAAAAATCTTGCTGCGCAAATGAGCGGGCAACACCACTAGTTTTCATGATAGTAAGCATCCTTAGAAATGTAATAAAAAAATCATATGGCAAAGTGAAATATTCAATTGTATGCATATTCGATATAGTTGTATTCAGTAACACCCCATGCCAGTTACACGAGGGAAAAAACCACTCATGAATGAATTAATTTTTCGGCATTAAATCAGGGCTAAATTGTACCAACTAGTGTACATTGATAGATATGTTTGAACTAACATTCATACTTATGACTGGGTTGCTTTAAAACAATGTGAACCGGTGATGATCACGATACATATAACTGTATTTGTATAGTACACATCTGACTAGCGGCACAATTGACTTTGAAAATAGATAGTAGGCCCAGTCTTATGATCTTATCACTGATTTGAGATTCCTAACCAAGTACTTAAAACAGCTTAGTTCCAGCAAAAAAAAAAATGAAACAAGATTGTGTGCACTCCACATATACACTGCCCTATTCCTATATATCAATGAAAAAATACAGCAGAATTATCACTAAATTAATCCGTACGCGACAGCGTTGCTCCAATTTCTAAGAAAACATAGGAAAGGACTCTAGCACTTAATGCTTTAAGGTGGTATATACCTTTAAGTCTTAGTAATATGCTAATTAAGATGTATTCTTTGCTGGATGCAATTTCTTATCAACGTCACATATTAGATGTACCTCTCCCTGTTTGTCTGCCAGCGCCATGACGCCCGCCATCACTATTGCTGCTGCTCTCTCTTCTTACCTTCTCAATGCTTTTTTCCCAACTCCAGGCCCCCATTGATGTCCATAATACTAACATCCACTCCTATATCACCTTCAAACAAGACCCAGCCGCCAACAACTACCTTAAATGGCGCAATTTCTTCCGGTTTATCCTTGCCACCTGTGATGCACTGGACCACATCGACGATATGTTTTCTGGATTTTGCAAGTCTTTTAATATAAATGTGGGGCTCTCACAAAAATGAAAATAACTAGGTTTCTAAGGTGAACTGGTGATGAGCCCGCATAAATATAGCTGGAATGGAGTAATGTGACTAGCGACAAAGTTGACTGTGAAACTAGATAGTAGGCATAGTATTGTTATCTTATCACTGGTTAGAGATTACGGACCAAGTACTTAAAACGGCTTAGTCTCTGGGCCTGCCAGAACCCAGCCTGAAAATGCCGAGCCCGGTTCTCTAATCCCACCATGATTGGGCACGAAAATGGTTATATTTTTATTTAAAAATAATAAATGAATTAATTTACGATTAATTGATGCAATATCATACCTATTTTTCGTATAAAATCCCAAAAATAAGGTATCGGTGACTTTTGGGGACTTTCAAGCCGAGAGGCACAAGCCCAGCCTAGACGCCTGACTCTCGGGCAAGGCTTCCCATGCCTAGATTTAGACCATGTACAACCGGAGTGCTCATATCCCCCCAAACGTCAGGGCGGATAGGCCAGTCATTACCCAGATCGCACCCCACATTGTTAGCCCAAAATTGCCTGGGAAGACCGGCATCACCCAAACCCATCCCATATCTGGGGTGGATATGTGACAGACCGACACGCCCGGATGCGGCCACCTTGTTGGACCGGTCCACGCAGGCTCAATCCAACCCCACCAGGACGCAAACCTAGCTCAGTCTCAGCCTCCTAGCTCCACTTCCTCTCCACTCATATCCGCTCCCATCCCCGTTGCTTCCCTTTCCCGGGCTACCATGGTTGGTTCCTCTAGCGATTTCAACAGAGGATCCGGCAATGAGGCGGATCCCATCGACTTGGATGTCTGGAAATAGTCGGATTTGGATGATGAGGACCTCGCCCTTCGTGTCGCGCTCCGGTGTCACGGATAGACAATGGCAGGAGCTCGAGCACCGCGTTCTCCCCCATTGCCCGATGAGGAATGCAGCCGACCACATCGACCAGTCGCGGTCTGTGCCGGTCCAGATGCGTCGCCCTCCGCGACCCTCCCCTACCACTTAGGGCCCTACTCCTCCCGCCCGGAGCTGGGTAATCGTTCCCGCACCGCCGAGCCTGCGAGGAGGACATATGAATCAGTGGCACGAGCCGGTCGTGCTAAGCAGCAGGCCAATGAGACAGCTGGTTCCTCCCATAGCGGTGGCGGGTTCTGCAATTCCGCGTTGGCTAACCTAGAGATGGATGCCTGCCGCCGCCGTAAAAACGCAAAGGCGCTCCGGCTCGACATCTAGGATTTCAAGTGCGATGCAAAGGTGGGGGCGGCCGCCCGGGCGAAAAATGCCTAACTCACCAAGGAGCAGGCCCGCACTGCTATTGGAGGGACCGGATTTGAGGGGGGGCGCCTTTGGATGCCAAGAAATAATGGGTGACCGGTCGCTGTCGGAGTACGCGTCCACAAACGTGTAGGGGTCACATTTGCGAGTTGCGGTTGTAGATGCTCTTATGCCATAACATAGTACGCACTGGTGTAAGTTCTGTGACGTGTTTGGTTGTGACGTGTTTGCGTGTTCCTTCTTTCCCACGTTTTCAAGACATGTTACCTCCATGCAATCCTGCGAAGGGACATTGTCTTGTTTCCTTGTTACTTTTTTTCGTTTCCATGACAGCAAAAATATGTAGAAATATATGAAAAGTTTTGGCAAACTGAAATACAATCATAAAAATTTCTATTACTCAATCCTGATTCTTTTCCTCGCGTCATCCAACTCGATTTGCAAAGAGAGCAACACATCGGAACATCGAGTAGAAAACAAGATGTCGTGACCGGCAGCACGGTCACTGACGGAGGAGAGGAAAAGGGATGTCACAGGTTTGTGTCGAAGGAGGGGGCGGAGGGGATAGGATCATCGCCGCCAGGGACGGTTGTGAGGTTTGTAGGGATGGCCGGGGCTCAGGGGGATGGTAGAGGTGACAGTTCGAGCAGAGCAGGGCAGGGCACCCAGGCACAAGCGGAAGTACCACCGACCGCAGGTGGCATGCATGGCAGGCGGTTGGGGGCGGGTCAAAGAAGTCGAGAAGGGCGGCAAACAAGATAAACAGTAGACTATGAAAATCGACCGATCCATAATTGAAGGATATGTTCCTTCTTCAATTATAGACGCACATTTGATGAAGTTCCATCAACTAACACACCGCATGGGTTAATGCATAAAAACGTGTATGCTGGATATGTCACCAATCGATCATACTGATGAGTGATGACTGGGTTGCTTCAAAACAAGGTGAACCGTTGATGAGCACATACTGACGTACATATACGTACAATTGGATTGTATACTGTATACACATCTGACTAATGGTACAGCTGACTTTCAAGATGGTATATATCTTTGAATATTACTACTATGTTAATTAAGATGTTATCCTTGGATCCAGACAATTCCTTATGAAGGTCACTACTTATTAGACAACATGCAAGTAGCACTGATAAACTTGTCCAAGTATAATATTTCGGTGGTTGTCACGTAAAGAGATTGCCCACTGAGTATTACTCCCTCCGTTTCACAATGTAGTGCATATAGGTCTTTTGAAAACTAAACCTCATTAAGTTCGATCAAGTTTGTGCAGAAAAATATTTACATCGAGAAAGCCAAATATATATCATTAGATTCATCATAAGATGTAGTTTAATTTTTTATATATTTGATACTTCTCTATACTTGGTCAATGTTTATAAAGTTTGACTTTTCAACAAATATATAGGCATTACTTTATGATATAGAGGGAGTATTAATTTCCATCTATATTTTTTGATAAAGAGTATATATAGTGATTCAGCAGTTTTAACATGCTCCCCTTACCCCCTTTTTTCACATGAGAGGTAAGAGTATATATTTGATCCGAGCCGTTGATCTCATTAATTAGTGGTCTGATTAACTCTTAACTTCTTACCTCACATGTAAAAAAAGAGGGTAAGAGGCAGCATGTTAAAATTTTCCATAGTGGTTTACTTTTTGCAGACCTATGGTTAGTTTTTTCTAAGCCAGAGATGAACCTTCTATAATTTGACATGGTTGCCGTCGTGCATGATTCATATATGTTGTTGACATTAATAGAACTACTTGATAATAATTTGAGAATGGTCTTAAACTAGCCTGCATAATTGATAAATAGATAATTCTTTTTTTTCAAGAAACTACTTTTAGGCCGACCCCCCCCCCCCCCCCCCCCTCTCTCCAGCCTCTACAAGAAGCAATATGCTAATGAAGACACCGAGGCTGCACACATCCAAATTATGAAAAAAACATGACCTGCAAAATTCATGTTGAAACGATCAATGGCAAACATCAGGGACAAACATCAACCACCACCAATGGAACTATTAGAACTATGAGAAAGATTGTCCAACAACGGAACCTCTAAGAAAGGGATGATCACTATTGTCACCGGATCTAACAAAGGCCAGATCATGAGTTTTCAGCCTGATTAGAATTTTTGAGGAATCTCGAGACAATGTCCCCAATAAGGGAACAATGTCGAAACATCATCATTGCCACGTACAATCAATGAAAGCCCGAGCTGGAGTTTCCCTATGGAACTCGAGATCATATATTTGAAGAGCACCACCAAACTGAAGTCATCCTATGTTGCCACCCCACTTACCATGAATAAACTTATGCCAGCCAGATCGCCATGCAAAGATATCCACTCATGTGCATAGCCATGGCGTGTACATCCCATGTGTGTCCGGAGTCCGGACATGCCCACGTACACAAGGTATCCAGCAGTGAAAATAAATGCATGTAACACCATCGGAGAGGAGACTTGTTGCTGCCAGATCCTATGACCCGCCATTGTGGGCCGTCAGCCGGTGCCGCAAAAACACTCTATCACCACGGCCTCATCGTCTTGTATGGCAGCAAATTCCTATGTCATCCCTTCTATCTTTGGCATCAAGGCCGCCGCAACAAAATCAGTGGCGGTAGCGGCGGCGGAAAGAAGAGGTCGAAGGAAAGCTTTTGACGAGTGTTTGGCAGGGGGGCCGAAGTCTGCGCACTCGATTTGCGTCTCCCATCGAAGCGGTAAACCGGGCCAAATAATTAAATGTCTTTTGATCAACTATGTATCTAGCTTACACGCAGCATGAATCCTTGGATTGTTGGAGTAATAAGAGTTTGCTCGTTGTCCAGGTGGAGAACCTAGGCTGCAGCTCTTCGGGAGATATAATTCTGAAAAAGGGATAAAGTCCAGGACTTGCAAGAAACACCTTCTATTTATTAAATGTAAAGATAAGAATGGGTGTCTAATTCATTTTAGTCTTTGTTAATGCTACATTACCATGTAATAAGCAAAGTAATACCTTGTACATATTGTATGTCGAGCAAAAAGATCGGTAATATATTTCCTCAAAAGGCACTTGACCTTTGTGATCTCTGAGGGTTGATACATGTACAAGGAATTGTTCAGCCATACATGTGTAGTTGTCTATCCTAAATGGAAATGGCAGCTAAAGAAAAGAAAATAAAGATGATATGGAACGGATGATCCCAAAGAGAAATGAAAAAGAGCATATGGAACGAATATGCTAGCTAGTCCTGCAGCACTACAATTAGTACCGTAGACTCAAGTGTATCTCACACAGCTAACACATGCAGCAAAGGAAAGAGTCAGTTTACGTACACACCTCCTAGCTTACCATCATCTTCTTCTGCCAGCCAAAACCCTAGCTAGCCATGGCGAGCCGTAGCCTGCTTGTACTATCCATGATCTTGGTCCTGCATTCCATTCTGTCCATGGCAACTGCATCCCTTTCCTGTGTTCTTCAGTGTGAGTCCGAGGTAAACTTGCACTTGTACTTGCACCAAATCGCCTCTGGGCCGGGCACCAACCAGGTAGTAATTGTTACCTCCAGCAAACCATCCGATTTTGGTCTAACTTCCGTCACCGACTGGACAGTAATTGATGGACCAAACCCTGCTACTGCCACCATTGTTGCCCGTACCAAAGGCATGCAAGTGCAGGCTGATGTAGCCGGTCCAGGCTGGTTCAACTACTTCAGCATGGTGTTTGAGAAAAACTCCAGGTCATTCTTACATACTTTTGGACTAGTACAAGTTTTAGTTTTCTCATTTATATTTTGGACATTCTCACTTACAAAGGTCTCAGATAGAGAAGATTATTCAGTTGCGTATGATACATGATATTAGCCTACAAAACTATATCAGGTACAACGGATCATCATTCGAAGCCATGGGAATCAATTTTCAAACAGGCCAAGGCCAGATGGCCATTATGGGTGGGACAGGAGAGTTTGCTATGGCACGTGGGATCATCAAGTACAACGCGCTCCCCAACCCCCCTACGTTTCAAACTATTAAAGAACTTAATATCCACGCATTCTACGTCAAACCTGCTGTAAGTACATACATTCAACTAGTTAATTTGTTTATGTAAAAAAGTATGTAAATTTCAAAGCCAGTCCCTTGACAAAGTTAGGTTTTAGTCATCAGGATAAACATTATGATACCATGTCGACATGTGGACGCAAATTTCCATCAGTACCTTAATGACTAGTTTCTTGGTATGTAGCGATGTTGATTATACTTTTTATTTCACAGGATATAACATCTGGCGGCGCCATCCATTAATACGTTCAAAACCTAGGTGGACTGTCGCTACCCAAACAAGGGTAGCTGTGAAAGGAACTATGCAAGCTTGTCAATGTTTTGTTTTCAAGTAATCTGTTGATTTTTAGCCTGGGATATTCTATTAATCCAAAAATCCACGTCTGTATGTTCTTATCAGTGTGCATCAGAAAATAAAGTTTGGTTTGTGTAGTCAATGTAAATATGAAGAATCGTACTCCCATACCACGGATCACTACTTATTGCACACTTCAGATGAGCTACATTGATGTCCGAAATTGGTGCAATACTCAGTTAATCACAAGAGAATGAATGGATGGCATGCACATCAGAAAAACATGCTCTTACTGTACCACCTAAGCTTTGCTATCACAAAATGTTCTCTCACATGCCAGGATGTGATAATCCCGCATGAAACAGTTGACTCGGACGTGTTGGATATTCCAGCAAAAGATTCATGCTTACATGTAATTCAAGGAAAACCAGCAACATATTATGAAAAAACTAGGTCCATTTGTCGGTGATATATAAATTCACTGGATATTGTAACCTCCTTAGATAATTAATTTCATTGAAACTAACTTTGCTATTCCTTGGGTCTCTATTTTGTGCCCGAAGAAGTTTGCCAATGGAACAACTATTATTACAATGGTAGATAGCTAGCCACATCTTGCATGGAGCAACTACACAACCTGCGAAAAGCATACATGGCCTCGCTAGCTACTTAACATTGTACACTGTTTTTCCTTTTCTATCTATATGAAATGGGCAGAGCACCTTCCTTTTCACAGGGAAGAAAATATTTTTATTCTTTTGTGCGGCCATATAAGTAGAGAGGGCATCATTACCAGAAGGGATGCGTGGATACAAGGAGGGTGATGATCTGGTAATAGACGAACAGATAGTTCTAGGTCCAAGAGATGGGAAAGGAGACACGATGAAGACTTAAATACATCGTCGCTTCTCTCAAAATACAACTAAGCACCTCCCCGTTCAAGTACAATTAATTAACCCCTCCGTGTACTATCTAGCTTCACTAAGAAACAACGTAAGATTGTTAATGAGTCTTAAGTCAACCACTTGAGCTGTTGGCAGATGCTCTAATCTTTGTACTTTGTTTCCTTATATTTTTCCCTTCGTGATGCAGCTCCGAAGTAGATTATCCGCTCATGTACTGGTTGCCATTATTTCAGGCGACTTTATAAACAAGAGTTGGGTGCATATAGTATCGTCAGTTCATGATTAGATCGAAACATTACGACCCAAATAAAATATCCAGCATCGATCTCAACAAGTCATCTGACCAAAAGCGGCCTTGCTTAATGTTACTTGGGGTTGCCTGAAAGCAACATTTTGGTCAACTGCTTAGTTTCTTCAATTACTTAACTTATATGAGAGCTGGCTTGTCATCTTATCGTCTGTACGTTGGATGACGCTAACAATCATTGCATGGTTGACCCCTAATAGAAATTAGTGGCCACCTCAAGTAAAATAAATTACAGATTAGCATCAGTGAGTGTAGTGTGGGTCACCCCTATCTTTCAGAAATAAACCACATCAACCCTCTATTTAAAATTCTGCAACAACATTAAAAAATTGCTTGTTATGAGTTTTTTTTGGCATTACTGATGCACAGAAATCTCACATATTAGCATAGCAACGACAACACGACTCAAGACACTATAGAGAAGATGGAAAGCTCCGCAGAGCCACCCACACACGATCGTCATATTTTCTCCTTTGATATCGTGATTTGAACTCAGGATGATCCCTAACTGCGACTAGTTGGGATGTAGCCTCACAAACTCTCCTGCGTGTTTCCCTGCCAGGCAAAAAGGTTTCCTCCCTCTCCAAACATACAATACTCCAAATTTGATGCGACCTCATCTCAAAACAGATATACAGATCGTGGAACAAGGTAATCATTTTTTTGAAAAGGGGTGCTTTATTATTTAAAGGTTCAAGCATTACATCTGGCCTCTGCATAACTAAGATGCACACAGTCAAACAAAGTCCTCTCGTACAAAAGAAAATAAAAAGGCAAATACAAAGAAACATATAGAGTCTTTACAACGCCTAAAGCGGAGGTGGCCAATTCTAAGATAATGCTGCCACCCATGTTGGATAAAAGTATCCCTCGCCGTACTTCCAATCATGTACACACCTCCATAAACATGTCTCGATTCTCCACGTGTTGTAGAGAGGACCATAAACGAAGAGTCCCGATATATCTTTAGATAACCTACATCCGGGAAGTACTTTTATTGTTAAAAATCTTATCATTTCTACATAGCCAAAGCGACCAAATAACGACAAACGCTCCCAGCCTAAGAAGAGTTCTAAACCTGTGATCAATCTCATGTAACTAGTTGCCAAATACATTAGCAACACTACAAGGAGGATACAAGCCATAAGCTATCTGGATGACTGACCAAATAGAACGAGCCAATTTGCATTTGAAGAATAAATGTTTTATTGTCTCGTCATGGTGACAAAAGACACATTGCGGACTTCCATGCCAATTCCTCTTAATAAGGTTATATTTAGTAAGAATTATTCCACGACAAAGATACCATACAAAGATTTTACTCTTAAGAGGTATCTTTATTTTCCAGATCTTCTTCTTATTATCAACTGGAATATCAGACAGGATTCACGCTCTATACATAGACTCCACTGAGAATTGTCCATTCTCATGTAGGTTCCATCGGAATAAATCAGATCCATGTGACAAATGCACCATGGACAACCGTTGGAGCAGCACGTACCACGATTGGAGTCTGGGTCCAATTAAACCTCTTCTGAACGTCACATTTGGCGGATATGATTCCATTACCTTGGCGATAGTATCACCCTTGTGACGCACAATGTTGTACAGAGCAGAATATTATTCCCGGAGTGTGGCATTTTCTAGCCACTTGTCCTCCCAGAATCTAATTTCCGAGGTTTCCTTAATCGAGAAGGATCCATATGAGAAGAAATATTTCTTCGTAGCCATCAGACCAGCCAAACAGTGAGAATCCTGAGGCTTCCAGTATACTTGGGATACCGCCTTGGAACCCACATATTTCCTCCTTAGGAGTGTGTGTCATACACCATCTTCCACCAGTTATTTAAACAAACATTTTCTGAGGAGGGCCTTATTCTTAACCTCAAGGTCATGAATGCCCAACCCGCCTTGACCACCCTACATCGGAGGCCCTAACAATGATTAGCTAGAGCAACTGCAGCACAGTTCAGTTGCAGAAGCAATCACAAACCAGCATTCCGCTAGCTAGCCGAGCAGCCGTTAGGTCAATGTGTTCTCAACAACACTAAACTAGATGCATAGTTACATAGATAGCAATCAAAATTACTCACCTAGTGCGCTATTCGAAGCAAACAAAATACATGCCCTTACTATGTGGTTTCCACCCTGCTTACTCATGCATAGATTGCTGGAGTTCCCTGGAACGTCGAGCGGCCGATCTCCACTCACGGACCAGGCTTGGTATTTCCTTCTCGTGCCGTTGATGGGAGCGATGCGGGATCGGGTAAGGTTCTTTTCTATTCGAGGTTGTCGTTTTGATGACTCTAGTAGTGTTGCTCTAACATTTTGATTCCCTCTGTGCAAGAGTACTTCGAGCTAGATATTGCACCTCCGGTAATATATTGAACTGCACCTTGAAGAAAGGGTCTTCATTTGTGTGGTAGAGTATCTTTGCAGGGATTCAAACTTTCAAGAATGGGAGCATTTGGAGTGTGGGAGAGGGTGTAAAGATAAACATTTGGGAAGACTATTGGATTCCTAACAGTCCTTCAAGGAAAGTAACCATGGTGCGTGGTAAGCGGGTTTTGACATATGTCAATGAACTAACATATCCCGCATCCGGTTGATAGGATCAATTGCTTGTGCATGATAACTTTTGGCACATCGATGCATAATGAATTCTACAGGTCCCACTTGCATACCATGAAGAGGAGGTATTACCTGGCATTATAGAAAAAGTGGTACCTTTAGTTACGGTCAGCATATCATGTCGAATGGGTTTATCAGTTTGGAAGTAAACTGCAAAGTGACGAGGGACTAACTAGTTCGCTTAACCATCCAGTATGGGAAAAAGTGTGGAATCTGAAACTACTAGGGAAGATAAAGATTTTGTGTGGAGGTGCTTGCACAATACAATTCCTTTCCTTTGTACACTCGCCAATCACCATGTGGGTAATATTGCTCAATGTCCATTATGCCAACGCAGTGCCGAGGATATTAAACATGCACTTTTGACATGTGGCCGGGCGAACAGTATATGGAGAGAGTTGGGCTTGCATGAAATAATAGATGAAGCTTTGGTGGTGGACCGATCGGGTGCAAAGGTGCTTGAGTTCCTGTTGTGTGAAAATAAATTCCAGTGCACCTTGTCTGATTGCATTCAAATTCCTGAGATAGTTGCACCTACGTGCTGGTACTTGTGGTGGTAAAGAAGAGAAGTTGTGAGAGGAGAACAGTGCAGACCATTGATCACATAGCACTGGCAATACACGCCATATCCCTGAACTTCGTTCGATCAGCAGGCAAGCCAGAGGTACATAATCGCCTGAATGGATCGAAGAAGCCACCATCTGGATTCCAAAGCCTCGACATGGATGCATCCTTTTCTGATGATGAAAACTCTGGCTTATGTGGAGCTGCGGTATGTGACCTCTTGGGAGGTTTTGCCGCTGCAACAACTGCTCGTCTAGAGCATGTAGCCGATGTGGTCTCGACCGAATAAAAAGCGTCGCGTCAAGGTTTGATGATCATTCAGAGCCTTGGGTGTGCGAACGGAATTGTCCAAACTGATAATGTGACCATGGTAGAGGCGTTGAATTTGAACGAGGGTTACTCAATGATTGATTGCAACACGAATACTCAATGAATGTGGAAGTCTACTTTCGAATTTCGAGAAGATACTTGTTGAACATTATAATAGGGAATCGAACATGGTCGCTCATGAGCTAGCTAGGTTTGGGAGGAGTAATCCACCGACTTTGTTGTAGGATACACCTCCTAGCTTTATTATTCTTTTGCTAGCCGACGGTGTAAGTTTGATCTGAGTTTAAAGCTAGCCATGAAAGCCTTTCCAAATTTCTTTTTGAATTTTTGCTTCAACCATTGTAAGTAATGTGCTACTTTTATTGTACAAATATTTCATTGGAATTTAGGTAGTAGCGGTGGTGGTGGTGGTGGTAGATATTGAATGATCCATCTCACTGAAATTTAGGTAGTGGTGGCGGTGATGGTAATGGTAGTGCTAGTGGTATAAGTGGCAGCATTTGTAGTAGTGGTGCTACTCGTAAGTGGCAGCACTGGTAGTAGTGGCAGTAGTGGCAGTGTGGTAGCAGCACCACCACCACCATCTATGTTCATGTCTTTAACCTAATATATATATCCTATGGAACGAAAACTAAATATGGTAAAATATGCAAATATCACATGGAAGGCGCGTTGTAACTCCAAATGAAATTACCGTCAAGTAATACTTTGTGAAGTATTTTATGACCAGGAGTAAAGGAAAGGTACAACATTTTTATTTGATGGCAAGAAAAGGCAGTACACCATTATGCCAATTACAACATCCATACCGTAGGTGCATATTGCATACCAAAGAGGCCTATTTGCCTTCCTTGATGTTGTTCGTACAGGTAGTGGCGCACTTGCTGTTGCAGTCACTAGTGCACTGCTCACCAGTTAGCCTCATGCAGTCCGCGCACGAAGAGCTGCCAGAGCAAGAGCCGTAGCACGATCGGGTCGCCTCGCCGTCGCAGTTGCAGCTGCCAGTGGTGCAGCCGGCCCTGCACTTGCGGATCGCGGCGGCCCGGCAGTCCTCGCAGCTGGGGACGTCGCAGTACTTGCGGCACTTTGGGGGAACCAAGACTCTGCACATCTCCGTGCAGTGCGGGCCACACTCGCTGCAACGCATCGCCTGCGCCGGCCCCGATGCTACTAGTTCTTCTTGGTCCATCGACGGACATCGCCCCAAGGAAGGCAGGACCATCACGGCGAGCATGGCGGCCATGGTCGCCGCTTTGAGGGCGAGGGATAGAGTGGGTGAACCTGCAAGAGCCATATTGGAGAAGAATGTGTGAAGATCGACGCTAAGCGTAAGTGGTGATGTGCATGTTAAAAAGCATAGCGATGTTGTTTATAAGCACCCAGAGACCCTAGCAGGTTGTGCTAAACATACTATATGGATTCATGCTAGCTACCAAGTTGATTACAGGTTGAGATCTACGCCATGCACGTTGCTCCATGTGTACATATCTTGTGCTTATATATTATTTATTCCATTTGAGATCCGTACTAGTGGTTGTGGCGGTGGTGGTGGTGTTTCACGAGGGCTAGGAGCATGATTCTCTTCTCACGAGGGCACCGACGCAACACAAACCAAGCACATGTCACCATACTGCACAAAAGAAAGATGCCTAGATATGTACACACGCATGCACTTGTGTCACAACCACTGGCGCGCAGACAACACATGTGCCACCAGCAGACACAATAGTTACGGCAATCAGTACTCAGATCTTGATTTATTCTAGTTTTTCCATATCCGGCAGAAGGATAATGGTTTACAAGGGGACGTTCAAGCCACGAGGCCAAAACAACAAATGACACATTCCCCACCTCTTTGAGGACACATAAGCACTTAAACAACAACGACAACAATGGCGATTGTATCCATTCGCTATGGGAGAAATCAAATTTTCTCCCGCGCGCACTCATCCATGCACTAACGGTGGCACTCCGAGATCCCTTCAACGGGGCTGGTGGTCATACTAAAGAAGTAAAGATCAAGGATGACTAAAGCATACTCTCACTTGATTATACAACTTTAACTATGTGGTATTTCGTCTCATATTTTATAATACATCTAATATTGAAGCTAAGAAGTGATTGTAGTACTAAAGTAATAAAAGTGATCTCATGTTCTACCGAAAACTATCATGTATCTACTATCAATTTTGGTATTGTATAGTGCACATTGCCGACAATTGCTAGATAAGTAACAAAGGCGATTACACAGACAATTTCAGGAACATTAGTTACAACCTGCAGGACAAATCTAGTCACCTATGGATGAAAAAAAAATCAAGTCACCTAATTGATTGGCTCAAAGACTTACGATTAATGGAACAGAGATAATGACGAATGAAGTAGGTCGTGGCGAGTACATGAACATGGGATTGCCTGCGTAGAGGATATGTACCTAGACCGGTGATCACCTGATCAACCGCAATTTAGTGAGAGGTCGTCCGTACACTCGTAAAGGTCAAGCAATCGGGCCATGAGTGTGCGATCGGTGATGTAGTCTTTGGGGGGTTAAATTGGAAGGGATGTAGATGGCTTTTAGATCCAAGTCAAATTAAAATAAAGTTTTTATGTAAATACAAAAGTACACAAATTAATCAAAAGTAATGTGCTTAAGTAGACCGACCACAAATATTCCTACCAAAAAAGATAGATACAAATACATATTACATCAATATATGTTACGTTTAAGTGCAGTTTATACAAACTAAGTAATGAGATATACAAATCAAGTTTGACATCGTTTCACAATCCTCTTTGCGATAGGTTGGGGCTTAGGCATCGTAGTTCTGTCCGTTCTGGTGGTGTTGTCTTCTTCGTTGAGACTCCCATTCCGACAATGCTCCTTTTGCCTCTCCCGGCAACATCAAAAGTGTTTGCCGCTTCTTCATCTGTTTCACCTTTGATATTGGAAAAAACATCCTCCTCGTCCTCACTATGCTTTGTCCACCGTGTATAAGCAGGCATGAAATTATGTTTCAGCAAGTAGATCTTCACACGACTAGTAAAGGGGTGGATCAAAACTACGTTTTTGCAATTATTACACTGAGATAATATCTCTGTTTTACCATTTCGGTTCATATCTTCTACACTGTCTTGAAGAATCCATTTATAGTTTGAACCATGAAATCGTTGGATAGATGGAGCTACTAACAAGGGGTATATGCAAAAAAACGAGGTCAAAGAATTCGGCTTGACCTTTGCTAAAAACGGAACATATTGAGTGCGCATGCCAGAAATATGTCAAAACGGAAATTTGACGAAACAAGCTAGGATTACAGTTAGGATTAGATATATGTTAGTAACTTGTAAGAAATGACCATCCTTTACATGTAAAGGGAATTCTATGAGTCATGTCTTGATCTATAGGTGTTAGTTCATCTTATCATCTTAGAGAACAATAAAAAGTTAGTTTTATAAAAACCAGTCGAGTCTAGAAGAACACTCCACATGTAAGTCTTGAATAATCAAGCATATCTTAAGAAACCACAAATGATTGCAACTTAATCCTACACAAGATTTTCCTTTCTTGTTTAAGGCTAACAACCTATACAAGGTTCCAAACTCGGTTAGAAAAGTTATACTATCTTGATAAGTGTGTGACATGTAAAGTGAATAAGGTGAGTCATACATACAAACATCAGGATTTCTATACTTTGTGTATGATCATATGCACAACTAAAACGAAACTTTGATAATCAATCCAAAAGTACGCTTGTAGCTAGTGCAACCTAACACAATGTACCAAAAATCCATTTTAGAAACATCCAAACACAATTGTTAAAGCTGATGCAAAGAAAGGATAGAGATGGTATCATGGCTACTATAAATAGGCATGCAGTAGAGAGATCATCACAAGCACAAGTATCAAAACCAAGCAAACACTAGTTCACACCAATCCACCATGAAGACCTTCCTCATATTTGCACTCCTCGCCATCACGGCAACAAATACCATTGCGCAGCAACAACCATTTCCACAACAACCACAACCATATCCACAACAACCACAACCATATCCACAACAACCCTTCCCATCACAACAACCATTTCCACAACAACCACCATTTTGGGGCAACAACCAGTTCAATCATAGCAACAGCCATGCCAACAACAACAAACACCACTCCCACAAGGACAACAATATCAACCACTTCCGCAACAACAAATACCATTTGTCCAGCCATCAGTTTTGCAGCAGCTAAACCCATGCAAGGTATTCCTCCAGCAGCAGTGCAGCCCCGTGCCAATGCCACAACGTATTGCTAGGTCGCAAATGTTGCAGCAGAGCAGTTGCCATGTGTTGCAGCAATAGTGTTGCCAACAACTACCCCAAATCCCCGAACAATTCCGGCATGAGGCAATCCGTGCCATCATCGACTCCATCATCCTGCAAGAACAACAACAGGTTCAGGATTTCGTCCAACCTCAGCAGCAACAACCCCAACAGTCGGTCCAAGGTGTCTCCCAAACCCAACAGCAGTCACAACAGCAGCAACTCGGACAATGTTCTTTCCAACAACCTCAACTACAACAATTGGGTCAACAACAGCAGGTACCACAGGGTGCTTTCTTGCAGCCACACCAGATGGCTCAGCTTGAGGTGATGACTTCTGTTGCGCTGCGTACCCTACCAACGATGTGCAATGTCAATGTGCCGTTGTACGGTATCACCACTAGTGTGCCATTCAGCGTTGGCACCGGAGTTGGCCCCTACTGATAAGAAAAGGTCTCTGGTAATATGTAGTTGGATCACCGTCTTTTAGTCGATGTATAAGTCGATGTAGCGGTGACAAATAAATTGTCACACAGCTTTGTGTGACCCGCTCAAACTAGTCGTTAAAATAATGGAATAAAATACAAATAAAGTTTTATCTAGACAATGTTCATATCGGCTTTGTGTGGACATCGATCTGAATGACATGCTTGCAAGTTCATAAGTTCTTCTTGCCTGGTCACAACCACAACCTGGTGCATTAATTAATTATTCATGTGTTGCAACAATCAAGGTTTAAATATAATAGTGTTGTTATAAAATTTGGGTTGAACTGAAGAAAGGACAAACATAGAACTCTTCAATGGTTGGAGATTTGGGGTCTTGTTTTGTAAGTGTCCGTATCTGGTTCCAAGAGTACATGACATTGTCTACAGAGACAACCATTCTTATTTGTCGAGAAAAATGCCAGCTTTTTCCTGAACTTGAGATCTGTTTTTTAACAAGCTGGCATTAATTATAATCAAGTCTGTTCAGGGTTATGCAGTAGTGTTAATCAAGCCTGGTCACGGTTATGCTAACATCTTCAGTAAACAGCATGTGCCCAGCGAAACCAGGAAATGCACAAGCAAATAAGCATGCTGAAATAGTATTAGTACCAGGCATATACATGGCACAACATGCAACAAAAATCTAAAACTAATTCTAAGGGTGAAAGAAAACAAATAAAACTAACTGTATTTTTTTTACGTATGATCGAATTAAGCGATATTAATTCCACCCAGGTGAGAATGAATGTGCATAAAAAAGTCATAGCTTACACATGCATGTACATACGCAAGTGGATGCTAATTAAGCTAGGTACCAACAGAGTAGCATGAGGTGCTTGTTTGGGGTTACTAATAACATGGCTGAAGACTGAAACTGATGTTGGCCTGTTGTACACACCCCGCCCAAATGACCAGCAGCAAACAAAACCCAGATCATAATGTCTCGGCCTGGGATGTGACTCGGCGATGCAGCTCGACTCGATGGCAAGAAGTTACCCTTCATCGCAGGCCCCAACAATTCTCGATCGAGAGCAACCGCAATATAAGACAATTTAGTTCAGTTGCAGAAGCAATCACAAGCCCTTCCACAAGCTAGAATAGCAGAGCGGCCATCAGGAATGAGGCCTATTATTATCCAAGGAATTAAAAGCCATTTCACTAGCTAGGTCTTCATTTCATACAAGAACTAAAGCGCAAACACAGATAAAAACTGAGCATTTTTTCCAAGTTGCACTTCATCTGTGCGAGTATGCAAGCTGGTAAAACTAAAATCACGGCCTAAAAAGTATACAGAGAAGTTATTATAGCTCATTGCCGCTTGCTTCAGCTCTTGGTAAAACAAACAACCATCCTATGTCGCTCTTTGTTTAAAGTCCGTGGATTCATGCAACATGGCCACTTCCTCTATAATGTTTGAACTAGACATAAAAGCCGGCTGAGTTGGTTACATCATGAGCAATCTCCATTATGCCATTAGTGTGAACCTCAGTAAAGAACTTGAAACGGACATTCATCAGACATATTGGATGCTATTGTTGAATCTTTGTTCCTAGAGCATATCCATACATATGGGTGACCAACCTAGATAGAGCCCCATAGAGTAGTGCACAAAGCTTCCTACAAGCACAAACATGATACCCGCGGGTCGGTAACTGGGCATTTGCTCGCTTCACGAATGCACCTATTGGCTTTGCATGCTGTTACATAAAAACCAACTCCTTGGCTATAGTGACACTACTAGGAGAAAGCCTATAGATAGGATTTTAGCAGTAGCACTGGAAAGAGGGAAAGCGCTATTGCTAAGTAGTAGTAGCGCGGGAAACCTACCAGCGCTACAAGTAGACAAGTAGCAGTAGCGCCGGCTACCAAACAAGCGCTACTGATAAGTGGTCCCGTTGCCAGTGCCAGTGGCTACCTGTAGTTGTAGCGGCTGTCCAAAACCGGCGCTACTACTACTGCCGTAGCAGTGGCGTGTGTCTGTGGAGCACCGCTACCGCTATGGCTGTACGTTGCCAACAGGTGGGCCCTGATTAGCAGCAGTGCTGGGTTTCCGACCAGCGCTACTGCTATGATGCTTAGCAGTAGCGGATTTATGTTCCAGCGATACTGCTTCTCGTCCCAGCAACCTACCACCGTCTCCCTCTCTCCCCATTCGATCCCCTCTCCCTCTCATCAGTCCCTCTCCCCCGACCGCCGCCGTCACCATCGCCTCTCGACGCCGCCACCGTCACGCCCCTTTCCTCGCCGTCTCCCCCGACCGCCGCCGTCGCCATCGCCTCTCGACGCCGCCACCGTCGTGCCCCCTCCCTCGCCGTCTCCCCCGACCGCCGCCGTCGCCATCGCCTCTCAATGCCGCCACCGTCGCGCCCCCTCCCTCGCCGTCTCCTACCCCCGAGCGCCGACCCGGACGCCACCACCGTCGCCCCCTCCCTCACCGTCGCGCCCCTCCCTCCGCAGGTAGCCCCTACTCCCTCCTTCCTCCCTCTTCCCTCTCCCCTCACTCCCTTCACCCCCCTCTCGCATCCGGCCGTTTTGTAATATTAGGGGGGTTAGGTTGATTCTAGGGTTAATTAGGTTGATTCTAGGGTTAGGTTGATTCTAGGGTTAATTAGGTTGATTCTAGGGTTAGGTTGATTCTAGCTAAATTAGTTTAGAGCAAAATATGAATGTGCCCAAGTGCCCAAGTACTTTGAATTGTTCGATAATTGTGCCCAAGTGCCCTATATAATTGTGCCCAAGTGCCCTATTAGGACAGAAATTTAGCTAGGTTTCAAATTAGGACAGAAATTTAGGTAGGCTGAATTTAGTTTCAAATATTGTGAAGAAAAACCTTATTGCATGTGTCTCGATCCTTGTGGCTAAGTCAAAACACGTGAATGGTTTGATTTTCTAGTTTGCCATTTCTGTTCCATTGTTTAAGCACCAAACAGTTGCACTATCTCCTTGTATCAACATTTCATTTTATATTCAGTTAAAAAAACATTTCATTTTATGTTTATTTTCAACATTTATTTATTTTTTGTCTTTTTTTTTCTATCGCCCAGATAATATCCTAAGAGGGATTTTCGCGCAAACTAGATGTTGTTCGTTGGATCTATTGTTTCAATTTTTACACAAACTCTTGATCTCATATTGTCAGCCCATGGTGCCACCTTGTTCTATTTGTTCACTTGTTAGTTTTTTTTTGCGTGAGGCCCATTTCATCTCACATGCGTTCACTAGTAGAAAACAGGGCTTTGGTCCAGCCCTGAAAAGCCCATTAATCCCGGTTCACTCACGAACCGGGACCCATGGGGGCATCGGTCCCGGTTCGTGAGGCCAGGGCACCGGCCGGGCCTCGTGGGCCATTGGTCCCGGTTCGTCTGACCCCTTTGGTCCCGGTTCCAGACACGAACCGGGACCAATGGGCCTCGCTCCTGGCCCACAACCATTGGTCCCGGTTTGTGGCTGGAACCGGGATCAAATGGTGTCCTTTAGTCCCGGTTCCAGCCACAAACCGGGACCAATGGTTGGCCTATATATACGCCCTGCCCGCGAGCAGAGTAGTGCACGGCTCTGTTTTTTTGGCCGGCCGTGGGAGAGCTTTTGTGGTGCTCTAGCTCACCTCCTATGCACATGAGGTGTTCGATGAAATGCCCGAGCCACACTTAAGCTTTCTCCTCTCGAAGCTCCTTGTCCAAGCTCCATTTTCCTCAAGATTTGTCTAGGTTTGGTATTCCGTCATGTCCCGTCCCCGTCCTCACCGCCGTCGATCGCCCGCGCCCATCTCGGCGCCGGCACCACCGTGGTTAGCCTCTTCTTCTTATCTTCTTTCTAAAAGAAAAAAGTTCTTACTTGTATGATTTAGATAGATACTTGTGTAATTTTCTTACTTTTATTATTGTTTGTTATTATATAGTGCAATGGTTTTGGTATCCGCCTCCGTCGGCCCTCGTCCTGTCTATGATTCGGATGTGGTATATATTATCTTTTATAACTATTTGTTTTATTTAGTGTTTATGACAATTATGCCGACCAACGTGACATAGATTTTTTTAATCTAGGAGGTATGTGAACCGGAAATTCCAACCGACATAGAAATTCTTGTCGAGAAGTTAAATTTGGTTGAAAAAGAAAACAATTACTTGAAAGAAAAATTAAAAAGAGTTGAAGAGGAGAAGATGAAATTGGAGTTGAATGTTGCCGATGTCGTCGACGATCACAAGATCAAGATGGATGCAATGCGCTTGAAGAGTAGAAAGATTAGAAAATATGCCATTCATACTGAGGCTTGGTATCATTATGCCGTTGGATCAATTGGTACCTTAGTTGCGGTTATGATCACATTTGTTGTTGCATTTAAATTTTATAGTTTCAATGTATGTTTTAATTACATGCTCCAGAGAGCTATATGTTGTTCAATAATGAGAACTATGTATGAACATTATGTATTTATTTTGGTCACTACTGTACTTTGGCTTTAATGTGATGATGAATTTCTATTAATTTGGTCACTTCTCTATTCATGATATGCTGTAATGGTTTTTAATACACTTTATTATATGCACGGGAGGAACAGCAACGTGTGCATGAAAAAGACGGCATGCATCCAAAGCAGTATGAAGGTCCTGCCAGCTACGCTCTTACCAAAGAAGAGAAGGAAATCTTCTTTGAATGCCTGCTCAGTATGAAGGTCCCGTCTGGCTTCTCGTCGAATATAAAGGGAATAATAAATATGGCAGAGAAAAAGTTCCAGAACCTAAAGCCTCATGACTGCCACGTGATTATGACGCAACTGCTTCCGGTTGCATTGAGGGGGCTTCTACCAGAAAACGTTCGATTAGCCATTGTGAAGCTATGTGCATTCCTCAATGCAATCTCTCAGAAGGTGATCGATCCAGAAATCCTGCCAAGGTTAAGGAGTGATTTGGTGCAATGTCTTGTTAGTTTCGAGCTGGTGTTCCCACCATCCTTCTTCAATATCATGACGCACGTCCTAGTTCATCTAGTCGACGAGATTGTCGTTCTGGGCCCTGTATTTCTACACAATATGTTCCCCTTTGAGAGGTTCATGGGAGTCTTAAAGAAATATGTTCGTAACCGCGCTAGGCCAGAAACAAGCATCTCCATGGGCCATCAAACAAAGGATGTCATTGGGTTTTGTGTTGACTTCATTCCTGACCTTAAGAAGATTGGTCTCCCTCAATCGCGGTATGAGGGGAGACTGACTGGAAAAGGCACGCTAGGAGCGGAGTCAATAATATGTAGGGACGGGCATTCTTGGTCTCAAGCACACTACACAGTTCTACAGAATTCTACCTTGGTGACCCCGTATGTCGATGAACACAAGAATATTCTGCGCTCCAAACACCCGGAGCAGTGTGACGACTGGATTACATATGAACACATCAGGACTTTCGGCAGTTTGTTGCAAACACGTCTCATGGGTGACAACACTGTTTCTGATGAGCTGTACTCGTTGGCCAAGGGACCATCTTCGACTGTATTGACTTACAAAGGGTACGAGATAAATGGGAATACATTTTACACGATCGCCCAAGATCAAAAGAGCACCAACCAAAACAGCGGTGTCCGCTTTGATGCAGCAACCAAGAGGGGAAAGGACACATATTATGGTTACATAGTGGACATATGGGAACTTGACTATGGACATGATTTGAAGGTCCCTTTGTTTCAGTGCAAATGGGTCAATCTGTCAGGAGGCGGGGTACAGGAAGACCCACAGTACGGAATGACAATAGTGGATCTGAACAATCTTGGGTACACAGACGAACCATTCGTCCTAGCCAATGATGTGGCGCGGGTTTTCTATGTGAAGGACATGTCTACCAAACCAAGAAAAAGAAAAGATAAGGAAGCAAATACATCATACGATGAGCCAAAGCGCCGCATAGTTCTTTCAGGAAAAAGAGACATCGTGGGATTGGAGGGCAAGACAGACATGTCTGAAGATTATGAAAAGTTTCATGAAATTCCTCCCTTCAAAGTCAAGGCTGACCCAAGCACCCTGTTAAACGATGAAGATTATCCATGATTACGGCGCAATAAGCAAAGGACACAAGCGAAGAAAAAGTGAAGACTTTCTCTCCACAACTAGTATGATGATGCCTTTGATCTAGAATATCACTGCAGTTACATTTGAAGAAATGGATTGCCTTTTGTACGTAACAGATGAGTTTTCGTATGAAACCTTGATACTTCGAAAGAGATTGTCCGTTTTGTACACGAAGTGCATCCAGTTTTTGCCATAACCCTCTCAACTTTTTATAACATGCTATGTGGGTGAAATGATGATACCATGCCAACTTTCAACCTTTTCAAAGTTCATTTGTAGTGCTTTTCAATTTCAGGGTCATTTAGCTTAAAAAAATCAGTAAATGCATGAAAAATACCAGATGAAGTCAGAAAGGGTTGAAAATTGATGATGTGGCTTTGAATGGTTCATTTTGAACACACAAAAAGTCTGAAGTTCAAATAAGTTCGAAAAAATGAAATACCTTTGTAACAGATGAGTTTTCGTCCGAAACCCTAATACTTCGAAAGAGATTGTCCGTTTTGTATACGAAGTGCATCCAGTTTTCGTCGTAACCCTCTCAACTTTTTATGACATGCTATGTGGGTGAAATTATGATACCATGCCAACTTTCAACCTTTTCAGAGTTCATTTGTAATGCTTTTCAATTTCAGGGTCATTTAGCTTAAAAAAATCAGTAAATGCATGAAAAATACCAGATGAAGTCAGAAAGGGTTGAAAATTGATGATGTGGCTTTGAATGGTTCATTTTGAACACACAAAAAGTCTGCAGATCAAATAAGTTCAAAAAAATGAAATACCTTTTGTAACAGATGAGTTTTCGTCCGAAACCCTGATACTTCGAAAGAGATTGTCCGTTTTGTACATGAAGTGCATCCAGTTTTTGCCGTAACCCTCTCAACTTTTTAGCACATGCTATGTGGGTGAAATGATGATACCATGCCAACTTTCAACCTTTTCAGAGTTCATTTGTAATGCTTTTCAATTTCAGGGTCATTTAGCTTAAAAAAAATCAGTAAATGCATGAAAAATACCAGATGAAGTCAGAAAGGGATGAAAATTGATGATGTGGCTTTGAATGGTTCATTTTGAACACACAAAAAGTCTGGAGTTCAGATAAGTTCAAAAAAATGAAATACCTTTGTAACAGATGAGTTTTCGTCCGAAACCCTGATACTTCGAAAGAGATTGTCCGTTTTGTACACGAAGTGCATCCAGTTTTTGTCGTAACCCTCTCAACTTTTTATGACATGCTATGTGGGTGAAATGATGATACCATGCCAACTTTCAACCTTTTCAGAGTTCATTTGTAATGCTTTTCAATTTCAGGGTCATTTAGCTTAAAAAAATCAGTAAATGCATGAAAAATACCAGATGAATTCAGAAAGGGTTGAAATTTGATGATGTGGTTTTGAATGGTTCATTTTGAACACACAAAAAGTCTGGAGTTCAAATAAGTTCAAAAAAATGAAATACCTTTGTAACAGATGAGTTTTCGTCCGAAACCCTGATACTTCGAAAGAGATTGTCCGTTTTGTACACGAAGTGCATCCAGTTTTTGCCGTAACCCTCTCAACTTTTTAGCACATGCTATGTGGGTGAAATGATGATACCATGCCAACTTTCAACCATGCAATAATAATGAATTAAAAAGTTTTATAAAACTCTAATAGCAAAAAGAATGAACTAAAAAGGTTTCATAAAACTCTAATAGCAAAAAGAATGAACTAACAAGAATCAATTAAATATAATATTTTTCAATAGCAAAAAGAAATAACTAAAAAGAATCAAAATAATATTAACTAAAATTATCAAAGTATTTATTTGTTAAAAACTTTAATAGTAAAAAGAATGAACTAAAAAGAATCAATTAAATATAATATTTTTCAATAGCAAAATGAATCAACTAAAAAGAATCAAAATAATATTAACTAAAATTATCAAAGTATTTATTTGTTAAAAACTTTAATAGTAAAAAGAATGAACTAAAAAGAAAATAAATAAAGCAAAAAACAAAACAAAATTACTAGATTTTTTTTAAAAAAAATGCATCCTACTGGGCCAACACGGCCTGCATATGGCTAGTTGGGCCAGGATGCAGGCCCGCATAAGGCTCAGTAGGCCCACAGGTAGAGAGTGTGTTTAGGCACGTAGGCCTGCTAAAGAGAGGAGCTCGAGAGGGTTGGCGCAGCAGCGCTTATAAACCACTCTCGGCGCCTCTCAACTAGCGAGGTGGGACTAAACTTCCACCACACCGCTGTGCCAAGCTATTGGTCCCGGTTGGTACCACCAACCGGGACCAATGCCCACCTTTCGTCCCGGTTGGTGCCACCAACCGGGACCAATGCCCACCTTTCGTCCCGGTTGGTGGCACCAACCGGGACTAAAGGTCTCCGCTTCCCGCCCTTTGGGCTGCTGAAAATAGACCTTTAGTCCCGGTTGGTGGCTCCAACCGGGACGAAAGGGGGGCATTGGTCCCGGTTGGTGGCACCAACCGGGACTAAAGGGTGGGGTATATAAGCCCACACTTGGGAAATTTTCACACTTCATCCGCACTCGCCCCCGACGACGCCGAGCACATCGACGCCGCCAGGCTGCCCCGACGCCGTCCGCCGCCCCTGCCGTCGCCGTCGCCGTCGTCGCCGTCGCCCCTGCAACGGCCCGCCACCGCCGTCACACGCGCCCCTGCCCCGGCCCTCCCCCGTTGTCGCCGTCGCCCCTGCCCCGAGCCCGCACCCCTACCCCGGCCCGCCCCCGCCGTCACCGCGCCCTTGCCCCATCGTCGCCGTCGCCGTCCTCGGCCCCGACCCCGCGCCCCTGCCCCGTCGTCGCCGTCGCCGTCGTCGCGCCAGCCCCGCTGTGAGCCGCCGTGCCGCCCTGGCCGTTTTTTTTTATTAATCATGTTCTTGTAATGTATGTATATATATGTACATGTATACGTAGATGCTTAGTGTATTTTTTGATATGATGAATTTTTTAGTCATGTTTATGTATATGTATGTATATGTATATGTATGTATATGTAGATGTAGATACTTAGTGTATTTTTTTGTTTATTAATTTTTTTTGTTCATATATAATGTAGATGTATATGTATGTATGGATGGATATCGATGGATGTATGTATATAGAAAATTCGTAGAAAATTAACCGTAACTCCGATGAAAATAATTTATATATGAAAATGAGTTAATTAAAAGACTCACTAAGTTAAAATTTACCCCCTCCCCGATAACTTCGACATGAGGGGGGGACGTCGGACATGCATGAGAGAGAGGCGGTCCGCTCGCCCGACCAACTATCGAGGCCACCCAAACCCTAGAAGAAAGAGCGTCGTTGTCGATCTACCCCCTCCTCAATAACTTTGACATGAGGGGGGACGTCGGACATGCATGAGAGAGAGGCGGTCCGCTCGCCCGACCAACTATCGAGGCCACCCAAACCCTAGAAGAAAGAGCGTCGTTGTCGATCTACCCCCTCCTCGATAACTTCGACATGAGGGGGGACGTCGGACATGCATGAGAGAGAGGCGGTCCGCTCGCCCGACCAACTATCGAGGCCACCCAAACCCTAGAAGAAAGAGCGTCGTTGTCAATCTACCCCGTCCTCTATAACTTCGACATGAGGGGGGACGTCGGACATGCATGAGAGAGAGGCGGTCCGCTCGCCCGACCAACTATCGAGGCCACCCAAACCCTAGAAGAAAGAGCGTCATTGTCGATCTACCCCCTCCCCGATAACTTCGACATGAGGGGGGACGTCGGACATGACATGAGGGGTGAGCGTCGTTGTCATCTACCCCCTCCCCGATAACTTCGACATGAGGGGTGGCGTCGGACATGACATGAGGGGGGACGTCGGACGTCGGACATGAGGGGTGAGCATCGTTGTCGTCTACCCCCTCCCCGATAACTTCGACATGAGGGGGGACATCGGACATGTCATGTGGAATTTTTTTTTGTTCATATAGAAAACTCCGGTAACATAGATTTATCAAGAATGCCCCCATTATGGATGTGCACAAGTTGATCCAATTTTTTTCTGATCTCATCTATATATATATTCTTCTATATGTCACGTTGTCTGTCAAAGTATTGAAGAAATCCATGGCTTCATCATTAGCCGGAAGTAACATGCGTATGATGCTACGAAGCTCTTCAAAGTTGTTTTGGAACGGAGTTCCGGATAGAATAATTCGCTTTTTGGTACGAATTTCAGCAAAGGCCTTCCAAATAGCGATATTCGGAAGGCTCTTGCTGAACTTCGTACCAAAAAGCTAATTAATTATCCTATCCGGGACTCCGTTCCAAAACAATTTTGGAGAGCTTCGTACCATTATGCGCCTGTTACTTCCGGCTAATGATGAAGCCTTGGTTTTCTTGAATCCTTTGACACTAGACAACGTGACATATAGAAGGGTAGATGAGATCAGAAAAAAATATGGACCATTTTTTGCACATTCAGAATGGCGCCATTTTGTTAAATCCCTTAAAGGTTAAGAGAATCCCTTATTTGACATTCATGAGAGAGGCGGTCCGGACGTCGGACATTCATGAGAGAGGCGGTCCGGACGTCGGACATTCATGTTTGTATATTAATTGCCATGTTGTAATATTTGCAGAAACTATGGCTCAAAGAGACTTGGAACAAGAACAGTTGTTGGGGGAGATAATCCTCGCCGGACGTGATGTCTTGTCGTTTCTCAACGACACCGATGGTGTGGAAGGAGAGGATGACGGCTCCGGTGATCGAACAATGGAGGAGGAAGGCCATGCTCATGATGGCTCCGGTGACCGAATGCCGGAGGAAGAAGGAGACCATGATGACGGCTCCGGTGACCGAACGGAGGAGGGAGCTATTGCAAAGTCCGGCGAGGTATATATATTAATTAAGCCTGTGCTGACTAGCTAATTGATGCATTAATTGTTTTGGTATGTACATATATTAACTCTTCTTTCTTCTTTTATAGCCCTCCGGATCGAGCCAAACTTCGGTAATGAGACGAGGCCCGAAGAAGAGGTTGCGCAAGGATGAAAGGTTCACGATCACAGCACTCGCGGACGATGGCCATCCGATTGAACACAAGCGGACCAAGGACGCATTTTCTGCTCAGTGCGGAGCTATTGTTAGGGACAACATCCCGATCAGCATCAAGCAATGGAATAAGCCTAAGGACGACGCCCCTGAAGGTGATTATGTCACCAATAGACAGAAAGATGATCTTTGGACCGCGCTGAAGGCAAATTTCACCCTACCGCTAGAGGAGGATCCGAATAAGCCAGTTATAGAGCCACTGGTCAAGGCGTGTACTCTTAAGAAGATGGCAGATCTATTCAGGAGGTGGAAGAATGAGTTAAAATCAAAGTTTGTCGACAAAGGGGAGACTCCAGAATTCATCGGCCGATTTGAGAAGATAAGAGATCACTGGCCCGCATTTGTGGCCTACAAGGCATCGGACAAGAGTAAGAAAATGTCAGAGACAAACAAGAACAATGCTGCAAAGAAGCAGTATCACCATCACACGGGGTCAGGTGGCTACCTCAGAGCCCGGCCGTTGTGGGACAAAGCTGAGAATGACCTGATTGCTAAAGGGGTCGTACCACAGACATTGAACTGGCCAGACCGTTCACGGACTTGGTTCTTCGGGGTTGGGGGAACTTTGGACCCTGAAACAGGGAAGTGCCGTTGGACAGACGAGCAACTTGCAATACCCGTCACGAAGCTTCAGAAGTATATCACCGCAGCGCAGGAAGGGACGTTCATTCCCGATAGAGAGAAGGACGAGCTGACTGAGGCCCTAGGGAATGCTGAGCACCCTGGACGAACACGAGGCACACCAGGCTCCGTTCCGTGGAAGGTTGGGTTTCCCGACGCAGGCGGTTGCAGAAGCCGGGAGAGAAAGAGGAAAGCGGAGCTGAGCGACATGCAGAAGCTCAATGCAAGACTACAAAAGCTAGAGGAAGCTGAGAGCCAGCGAGCTGCCGGCCAACCATCTCAGCGGCACGAAGCTACCCCAGAAGCTACCCCGCCATCTCAGCGGAGAAACAGTGTGGCTTCCACGGAGCCCGTTCAGCCTGACTTCACGGCTCCTATCTACCCCGTGGATACTATCACGGAGGCTCAACATTGCGAGCTTATGAAGAAATACCGGAACCTCACTTTCAAGGCGGCTGTCGGCTCTGTTGCACCTCCTCAACCCAACGGAACTTTTCACTGCCTTCAGATTCCACATGGCTATGCTGTTGTGATGGTGGATGAAGTAATGGAGGGATTTGAGGAGCTCGAGCTTGACCACTCTACAGGTGAAGGGGAGAATCAGCTGGTAGTGCTCTGAGGAGTACATGTCTATGGCAGAAGGAGTACATCAAGCTTCCAAACTGGACGCCTCCGCCTCCTCCTCCTCCTCCGGCGAGTGAGGGCACTCCGCCTCCTCCTCCTCCTCCTCCTCCGGCGAGTGATCAGTGCACCCCGCCTCCTTCTCCAGCTCCTCCGACGCGTGAGGGCACTCCGCCTCCTCCTTCGCCTACTCCGGCGCGTCGGAGCAGTCCGCCTCCTCCTCCGCCTCGTCGGCAACGGCAGAAGACAGACGCCGCCGCTCCGGCTCCTCCGGCGCATCGGAGCACTCCGCCTCCTTCTCCGCGTCGTCAGCAACGACGGAAGAGAGACGCCGCCGCTCCGGCGGCTAGCAGTACAAGCAGAGGCGGGAGGCAATTCAGATACGGTCCATCTCTCAAGCCTCTGGAAAAGTTACCATATGAGAGGACCGAGCAGGAAAACGAGGACATATGTCGTGCCCAAGTGAGGGACCATTTTGCAAAGCAAACTCCACCTCCAAAGGAGAAGCTAGATCCGGTGAAAGTGAAGCGCACTATCGATGCCCTGAAGCGACCACCACCGCCTCCGCCGCAATCCAACTATGACCGCATTATTCATTAGACATATGAAGAAGCACGGCGGTCGGGAAGTACTTCCAGTGATGCAAGGTTAGCAGAACGAAGAAGTGGGAAAACAATTCCCCAGCTTGGCGAACAGGAGAAGCAATCGTGCCCCCGCTCAAGGTGTCTAGCGATATCGTTGCTAATCATCCGGTGCTACTGCCTGGTACCAATCCTGGTGATTACTTGGGGGATGATGTAAATTTTGAAACGGATGAGGTAACAAAAGAAGAATATAAATACGTGCACGGGAAGCCTCTCGTCAAACCTGATCATCCTCCTCTAACAACGATGATGTACAAATTGCATGAGTGGTACATGAAAACCTGTAGGGAGTCTGGGAGAGACACTATGTATGTGGCAGTGAAACCAGAGCACGAATTCATTGGACTTCCCGTGATGCCTATTGAATTTGTGGAGTTATTTCAGTTATACAATCAACTGGCCCTCGACAAACAACTCATGACTGCCTACTGTCTGTAAGTATTACTTCTATAGTTAAGTCTCTAGCTCAGCTCGTTCATTGCATGTATATATAATTATCCTCACTATATTATGCAGATTGAAGATCGTCGAATGCAAACAAATAGGAATCTTCCACGTTGTGTTCATTAGCCCAAATGCCGTAAATGAATGGACGGTACGAAACTCAATCAAAGAGACCGAGGAGAACTTGCTAAAGTCGTTCCTTATACATCAAAACAAAAGAGAAATACTCTTTCCTTACATCTTCAAGTGAGTGTTGCTGTCTTCTCTGTATACTCGGTTTCGCTTACTCGAGGTTAAGTAATGTAATTGATGAGTTATATATGCTTGCGCAGTTTCCACTTTATTCTGCTATCCATTAAGCTTGACGGGGCATTAGTAACTGTCTTAGACTCGAGACGTAAAGATCCCGAGAATTATGCGGACATGACTGCAATGCTCAAGAAGTAAGTTCAGTCAATACCGGGACCATATCGTCATGCAACTTTCGTTAATTTCCTGATATCAAGTAATCATTTTCTTTGCCTGGCAGGGTTTGGAAGAAGTTCACCCGAAAGGTTCCCGGTCTAAACAAAGAGTTGCGATTTATGCACCCCAAAGTAAGTAGTACTAGCTAGTTCCACGCATCTCTAATTGATTCAAATTTTCATCAATATATCATTACCATGCTTGCTTATCAGTTTGATTGAACTCTATTCTCGTAAAGTGCTTGTACCAGAAAGAAGGGACTGTTTTATGTGCATACTACGTATGCGAGTTCATTCGCCACTCGACCTCTGAGCGGGGCTTCTCTGACAAACAATTTGAAGTACGTAAATAATATTCACAATTTTATTTTATATATTACCATCAATTGTGTTGAGTTTTATTCATATATATGCATGTATTGACCCCCTTCTTTAAATTAGATCTGGCAGATGCGGGATGAACTCCTACCACATGATCGCATACGAGCAATTCAAGAGGAATTGGCGGGATTCTTTCTTGACCACGTCATACCTAAAGACGGAGAATACCATGCGGATTTGTGATTGGATCTTAGGTAGATGATGTTAGGGATTGTAAAAGATGTTATATTGTATATATGTAGTACCGTCGGATAGATATACGAAAACTTGTTGTTCGACCAATCTCTCGGAGAAAGAGAGGTCGATCACTTCTCTCTGTATATGTTCATGACGATCTTGTGTACTTAATGGTTCCTTCATTTGCTTACTAGCTAGCGTGTCGAGTTCTCTCTATAGTAGCTAGCGTCGACCAAGCACGGAGAAAGAGAGGACACTTCTCTCTATTAGCTAGCTAACACAATATGAAACTCCTAAATTAACCCTACAAAACCCCCTAAACCGCCCCCCCCACTTCAAAAAAAACAAAAACCCCAGCTCCTGCCAGATGCTGACGCGTGGATGCCTTTTGGTCCCGGTTGGTGTTACCAACCGGGACTAAAGGTCCTCGTGCCTGGGCTCCCCGCAGCGGCCACGTGGAGCCCCTTCTGTCCCGGTTTGTAAGCGAACCGGGACTAAAGGTTTTGGGCTTTAGTCCCGACCCTTTAGTCCCGGTTCCAGAACCGGGACAAATGGGCCTCTGGAACCGGGACAAATGGGCCGTTTTCCACTAGTGGTTGTAGAAGTGGAAGTGACATGATGTATTGCTTGTCACTGTATATTTCTATTTCCTTTCAAGTTCGATGTCGAAGAGAGAAGCTCTATGGAGAGATAGGCTTTGGCTTGCGCTCTATACATAACTAGGATCGATCAATATTTGTCCTTAGTGTAAGTCCATTCTCGACACGCAATTCGAGGGCTTGATCCTCTTTTGTCCTAGTTGTAGCTCCACCCACGACATGCAATTTTTTTGTCTCGGTTGCAAGTCCATCCTTGATACGCATCTGGTCCGACCCATTTTTCTCCCTGTTGCAGGTCCACCCTCGACACGCAACTGAGGGTCCGACCGTTTTTGTCCCAGCTGCAACTCTAGCTACAATATGCAATTGGGGGTCGACCCTTTTTCTGTCCCAGTTGCAAGTCCACCCTCGATACGCAACTCGGACTCTATCATATTTTTGTCCCAATTGTAAGTCTACCCTCGACACGCAACTAGGGGAGGGGGTCGATCCATTTTTGTCCCGTTGCAACTCCACCCCTGACATGCAACTGGGGGTCCACTTTTTTCTAGTTGCAAGTCCATCCTCAATACACAACTGAGCCCAACCCACTTTTGTTTTAGCTGCAAGTCCATCCTTGACACGCAATTGAGGGACGGCCCTTCTTTTTCCAGTTGCAACTCCACCCCGACATGCAACAGGGGGCGACCCTTTTTTGTCTCAATTGCAAGTCCAACCTCGATATGCAACTAGGCTCTGCCATTTTAATTTTTCTAATTGGAAGTCCACCCTTGACACGCAACTCAGGAGGGTGGCATCCATTTTTTTCCATAGTTGCAACTCCATCCCCGACATGCAATTGGGGGCGTTTTTTCCAGTTGCAAGTCCATCCTCGATACGCAACTGGAGCCCGACCCTTTTTGTCCCAATTGCAACTTCACCCCCGACGTGCAACTAGAGGGGGTGGAGCTTTTTTTCCCACTTGCAAGTCCACCTTCGATATAGAAGTGTGTTCTGCCCATTTTTGTCTCAATTACAAGTCTAACCTCGACACGCAACTGGGGTGGGGAGTGATCCATTTTTGTCCCCTGTTGTAACTCCACACCCAATGCAATTGGGGGCGTTTTTTTGCAGTTGCATGTCCATCCTCGATACGCAACTAGCTCGATGCATTTTTGCTCCAGTTGCAAGTCCACCATTGACACGCAACTGGAGCCCGACCCTTTTTGCCCAAGTTGCAACTTCATCCCCGACGTGCAACTAGAGGGGGTGGAGCTTTTTTTGTCACACTTGCAAGTCCACGTTCAATACAGAACTGTGTTCTGCCCATTTTTTGTCTCAATTACAAGTCTACCCTCGACACGCAACTAGGGTGGGGAGTGATCCATTTTTGTCCCCTATTGCAACTCCACACCCGATGCAATTGGGGGACCGCCTTTTTTTTCCAAGTTGCAAGTCACCCTCGATATGCAACCGGACAAAACACCTTTTTGTTCCACCTGCAAGTCCATTGTCGACACCCACGTGGGTGTCCAAATCTTCTTGTCCCAATTGCAACTCCACCCCGACATGCAACCGGGGGCGGGGGTCTATTTTTGCAAGTCCAGTCGACGCAACTGGGCCCTGCCCATTTTGTATCCCAATTGCAAGTTCCTCCTCGACATGCAACTTGGGGGAGGGGGACACATTTTGTCCCAGTTGCAACTCCACCTTCCAATCGTAAGTCTAGGTCTGACCCATTTTTTCTCAGTTGCAAAGAATTTTTAAATACAATGTGAACATTTTTTGAATAACGTTAAATATTTTTTAATGAATGATGAACATTTTTGGGCGACGAACATTTTTTAAATACTATGTAAACATTTTTAAATACAAGTTTGAACATTAAAATATGCAATTGTATTTTTAAAATAACATCGAATTTTTTTCAGATGCACGATGAACATTTTTCTTCAAAATACGCATCGAACATTATTTTTTTAGCCTTTTTGGTTCCACGTAAATTTAAAATTTCCATGAGATTTTTAAATAAATTACAAACAATTTAAAATTTTGCACACATATTTTTATTTCCCGATTTTCTAAATAGAAATACTGAAATTTTTTAGTAGTGTACAAACATGTCTTTTTGGTATGCCCTTTTTATACAGAGGAATAATCCATGTTACGTTTTTTTTTTGAGGCAAAACAATCCATGTTACGTGACAACTAAAAAGTGACCAATCGTACAGCCAAAAACCAACAACGTACGACCCAACTAAAACTAGAAAAACGTACAATCGAAAAAAAACAAAGGAAGAAGGTACAGCCACAAAAAAACGGATGCGCCATCAGAGTTTAAAGGAACAACATGTAAGCCCAATTAAGGAACCCAGACAATCCACAACAAAAAAAGACAATAAAAGTAAATGATATCATCTTAGATGTAACTTAATTATGTCACATCTAGATGTGGCCTAGACAAACCGATTTACAAATTATAATACGGTTTTGCTAAAGCACATCTAATCGAACCCATCTTAGCAGCTTGGCTATGGAATAAATAAAAAACTAGCAAAACAGCCCGTGCGTTGCAACGGGAGAAAAAAAAAGCATAATCTCGAATGGCAATGACCACATTTTACTACATCAGCGAGATACACTATCACTCTCATTTTCGTGACATCGTGATTTTTTTAAAAAAATCATGAATATTTTTTAAACTCATGAACATATTTGAAATTGTGAACATTTTTTAAATTCACGAACATTTTCTATAATCAAGAACATTTTCTGAATTCATGAACATTTATACTATTTGCAAATATATTTTTTGAAAATGTGAACATTTTTTAAAACATTTTACTTTAATCGGCGAACATTTCTAGAATCAACAAACAATTTTTTGGAATTTGATGGAACAATTTTTGGAATTAATGAAAAAAATTTGAACTGCATGATTTTTTTGAATCAGCGAATATTTTATGAATCAATAAACTAAATATTTTAATTTATGAACAGTTTTTAAATTTTTAGGATATTTTCAATACATGAATATTTTTTGAATTGGCAAAATTTCGTGCATGTTCATAAACATTTTTTAGTACACGAAATTTTAAGAAAAACTCATGAATATATTTTTATTTCCCGACCATTTGTTTTAAAATATGCGGATATTTTTTAAAATTTGCAAACATTTTCTGAAGCCAGAAATATTTATTAATTATTAAATACTTTTTTGCAAAATTCTCATTTTTTTCATTTTCGAAACTTTTTAAAATCCTAACATTATTTGAAGTAGAAAAAAACAACGATGGAAAAGAAAAACCAAAAATTGAAAATTGGTTGCCCATACATGGGCCGGCCCAAAATGGCGAGCTGTATCTTTTTCTAGCACGCAAAGCGCAGTATAGGAGGTTCCTACATGGGCCGGCCCTGTCCGAAATTTTTCTGTATGAAACATTTTTTTATCACTTATAAGTGTCATTGATGGGTAATATTTTGCAACTTTAGGGGCAATTTCGATGACGTACGGGCAGAAGCACTCCTTTCTTTATTAGTAGGTAAAGACTAGAAGCGTTTGGCGCGCTTTGCTATACCGTTAGTGTTATTTGGTTTCTTAAAAACAATCACTCTATTTCAATATATAAGGTGTATTACTTTTTCAAAAAAGTAAACTTTTTAAGTTTTATCAAATTTGTAGAGAAAGCTATCAAAATTCATAATATTAAATCCATATTTTTAGATTCATCATGAAATAAATTTCCATACTTCTTTTGTTTAATATTGAGATGTCGATATTTTTGCTCGGAACTTAGAAAAATTAGGGAACATAATGAATTAAAAGAATTGAATGGAAGAGCTTGAGAAATTGCTGACCCGATCAGAACCGGATGACTCAATTCTAAATTGAATACCTTAATTAATTGCGAGGCCTTAAAAATTATGAGGCATAGTATATAGTATAAAAGAATTATATGAGAGAGCTTTGATAAATTATTGACGCGGTCAAAATCGAATGATCTGGAGACGTCAATTGAATGTGAGCTCTTTAAAACTAGAGAGCTTAGTGTTATAGCGGATACCTTGATGGTACCGGAGAAGAACGCTTGGACACCAACTTGCTTGTGACCTCCTCATAGAAACTTAATTACATAGCTCGTTAGTACCGGACAACTCTCACTTGGGGGTATCGTGCCTAACAAAACATGCTCTAAAAACAAGTTGTCGGTGAACGGCTAAGTCCCTGCTTGAAGGTTCCGGATATCAACACTTGGTAGTACTAAGCCAATTCACTCTGTCTTGTGCCTTCTCAAAATCTAATTTGAAAATAGCTATGTCGAATTTCTTCATATGAAGCTCATGGAAGGTCAAGTCAAACTCCATTTCAACAGCTTATTTGAGCGTCACATTGGCAATCAGATTGAGCTTGTAATGGCAGCTCACGATGCCCAACTTGTCCTTGACGAACGCCACATTGACACTGGCGGAACCAAAATCCGTCAAATCCTTGTATATGATTTTTCATGGCGCGAAGTGCGCATAGGGTATGTGGATCCTCTTGGAGATGCCTCTTGGTCACCCTGGGCATCTGGGTACCCTAACCCACTACCCGAACCTGAACCGAACCGAATTACCTGAATTGTCGGATAATTCGGGTATCGGGTTAAGGTTCGGTTCTCATTTCTCGGCTATTCGGTTTTCGGGTTAGGGTTCGGGTTCCATTCTGGAAAACCCGAAATACCCATACTACCCGAATTATTCATATTGATCAAATTATTCATGCTATAATTACACTAGCATGTTACCCATACTAACTAAAATACCCGTACTACCCGAAATACCCATACTACCCTAATTATTCATACTAAAAGCTGATGTATGCTCCAAATATTTCGGGTTTTTAGGGTACCCGAATTACCCGAACTGAAATTTTGGGTAATTTGGGTTCGGGTATTTTTTTGCAGAAAAATTTCGGTTCCTATTTTTGACTAAAATATCTAAACTACCCGAACCGAAATAACCAAAATATCCGAACGCCCAGGGTTACCTCTTGGGAAGCCCTACCTCCTATTATATAGATGGATGAGGGGTTAGGTCACACGTTTGTTGCCCAAGTTTTCTACTAGTACATGTCTTATGATACAAGGAAATGTATATCTTTCTAGAGGAGGCCTGCTGTTAGTGGCGAGGGGCCCATACTATGAATGGGCTTCGAGGCCGACTAGGCGACCTTGTTCCTTGGAGACCGGGTACCCGCGGTGCATTGCACCGCCAGACACGTTCACATGGTCGGCGTAGAGTGTTGATAAGGTTGAACTTGGATGGTTATAGGAGGACCATCCCTAGCGCACCAGGGTTCTAAGTCCTAGACCGGACAATGGTGCTCACATTTTTCTGGATTTATTTCAGGTATTTCGATGACGTGCGTTCGGTGGGAGGAGACAATCCCGTCGACTACGAAGGCGTCTCTGACAACTTCGTCAATCCTCAAAGATGATGTGTCGGCTCAGTCTCTCGAAGGTGTTCACAGATGTAGGATATGCATTCATAGGGATGAGTGGATGTACTTTTTTATTTTTTTTGAGGGGTAGCAAGGAGGGCTACTGGGTTGGTACATTGGGGTGGTGGGTTAGAGCCCGTGGCAAAAATGGTCAACCGTGGTTGCTGCTCGAGCCGGCCCGTCGAGGGAAAAATGCAGTTGACGTTGACCAGGGGAGGTTCTATATGACGCTCTTTGCGTCAAGTTGTTGGGGCTTCACACAGAGCATCCAGTTATCGGGCTTTCCTGGGCAGTTTTTTGTTTTGACTGTAGCAACAAGATGCGATCGAGTACTGGCTGCAAGAAAAAGGTGCCCTCACGGGGTATCGAACCCAGGATCTCGTACAGAGATAGAAGGCGATTCAACCAGCTAACCCAACGAGCTTTACTAATTATAAGACAACACAAGCTCTTAAGAACTGAAACACAACGTAGATTCGAAATTTTTCAGAAATTACGAACGCATTTTTTTCTAAGGCACCACAAATCATAAATGCTCCAAACATTTTCTAAAAATCGTAAACATTTTTTGAAATGGGAACATATTTTGTAATTCCAAATTTTTTTAGAAAAGCAAAAAAAAAACTGCGGAAGAAAATTTAAAACATGAATATTTTTTGAAATTTGTGAACAATTTTTGAAGCGGGAACATTTTTTGAAACTCCTAGAAAATCCAAACATGAACATTTTTAAAAATTTGTAAACAATTTTAGAAAACAGGAACATTTTATGAAGTTCAGAATAATTTTTAAATAACCTTAAGAACAATTTTTTCAAAACACAAACAAAATTTCAAAACATGAACCTTTTTTAAAATGTGTGAGCAATATTGGAAACTCCTGGAAAAATGGAAACATGACATTTTTTAAAAATTGTCAACTATTTTTAGAAGCAGGATCATTTTTTTGAAATTCCTTTTTTTTCAAAAGTTGTGAACATTTTAAAGAAAAACATACCGAACAAAATTAGAAAAAAAGATCATTTTTTTGGAAAATTCCGAACAATTTTTGAACTCATGAAAAATGGACATTTTGCGAGCAATTGTTCAAACATAAACTTTTTTCAAACAACAAATATTTCCGGACAATTTTTGAATTATAGAAACATTTTTGAAATTCCTGAATTCTCTTTTAGAATATATGAAGATTTTTTGAATTTATGAACAATTTTCGAAAACACAGAGATTTTTTTAAAAATTGAACATTGTCTGAAAGCACAAACAATTTTTTGAGTTTCCGAACAAATTTTAAAACATGAACTTTTGTAAAAAAGAAATTAAACTTGAAAAATGAAAAAGAAAAGAATAAAGAAAAAAAGAAACAGAAAAGAAAAAGGACAGAACAAAAAAAGAAGAAAAATAAATAGAAAAACAAAAAAACAAAAAGAAACAGAAAAACGGTTAAAACTCTAGAAGGTTCCCAAAAACCAAAAAAACTCCGACTGGGAAACTCTAGAAGGTTCCCAAAATCGGAAACAGTAGAATACGTTAATGGGCCTGCCCAGGTTACAGCTCTGTCGCCATGTCTATGCGAAGCGTCGACTGTTTGACGCATAATGCGTCAAATAGGATATTCCGTTGACAAGGGTGAAGCGCGCGTTGGCGTTGACGTGTCCCTGCCGGCGGGTGCGGTCGGAGGGGACGAGCTCGAGGCCGAGCCAGATGAGGTCGTTGTCCCTTCCCGAGTACGATGTGCCGTTGGGGTAATAGGAGGTGCGCCACCATTGTCCGGCCGCCTTGAACTGGCAGGACTCGACCGACGCTCCGGCACCGAGCAGCTTGATCTGCGAGTACCACTTTATCCTGAGGACGTGGCAGCTGCCGTCGGAGCCGATGGTGGAGACGGAGATGGCTTCTTTTGACATGATTGGCGGAATCGATCTATCTATCTACGATGCCAGAGCCGTCCTTGTTACGACTTGCTAGATAGGTTAGTGATCGAACCATTTTTTTTGAGAATTAGGGATCCAACCAACTGCCCGGTACATATATATCCTAGCTGGCCTGGCTCGGCCGCCCATATAATGTTTTACACGGATATAATGCAGCGGCATGCAGGTCGACGAATGACTTTGTAGTTGTACCATGCATCTATCTACCTTGCTTGGTCATTTGAATATATTCATCGGTGCCATCAATCGAAGAAAGAGATTGTGCTACTCAATCTGTACTTTGGAAGGGCCTTGGCCTTTGACATGGGCCATGACTGTTACACTTAGGGTTTGGGAAACTGCACGATACCCATAACGGGTGTGGCTATCTCATATATATAAAGGGGTACAAGGTAGTGTACAATACAATATACAAGATCTATACAGAGGCTACGTATAAATACAGTCTAACACCCTTCCTCAATCTTAACTATGCCCTGAAGTACAAAGTATGTTAAGATTGCGCCTGCAGCCTACAAACTGAGGTTGTGATAGAGGCTTCGTGAAGATGTCAGCAAGTGATCTTTGAAAGAGATGAACTTGATGTGAAGTAGCTTTTGTGCAACACGTTCCCGCACAAAGTGATAGTCAACTTCAATGTGTTTCGTTCGAGCATGAAACACTGGATTAGATGACAGATATGTAGCACCAATGTTGTCACACCAAATGACAGGCGACTGAGCTTGAGGAACTCCCAACTCTCTCAACAAGGACTGTACCCATATGATCTCTGCCGTAGCATTTGCAACTGCTTTGTACTCAGCTTCAGTGCTACTTCTGGACACTGTAGCTTGTTTACGAGCAGTCCAGGCGATCAGATTAGGACCAAAGAAGACAACATGTCCCCCCGTGGATCGCCTGTCATCTGGATTACCAGCCCAGTCTGCATCTGAGAAAGCGGAAAGCGCAGCAGACGGTGCCGGCTGAAGTAGCAAACCATAAGAGGCAGTAAAGCAAACATAGCGAAGAATGCGCTTCACAGCTGTCCAATGAGAAGTCCGAGGAGCATGAAGAAACTGACAGACACGATTGACTGCTTAGGAGATGTCAGGCCGAGTGATAGTCAGGTACTGCAGGCCACCAACAACATTGCGGTACTCAATTGCGTCATCGGAAGTGAGAGGATCTCCATCAAAAGCAGACAAACGATCAGTAGCAGACATAGGGGTCATGGCATGTTTGCACTTCAGCATACCTGCCCGTCGCAACAAATCCAGAGAGTACTTATGCTGTGTGAGTGTCAAGCCGGTGGCGGAACGGGAAACTTCCAGACAAAGGAAGTAATGCATTGGGCCTAAATCCTTCACCGCAAAATCACCACTCAAGGCAGAGATCAGACGATCAGCAGCCGCATCGGAAGAGCTAATGAGGATAATGTCATCAACGTAGACCAGGAGATACATCGTCACCTCAGGCCGATGTAGAAGAAAGAGCGATGTGTCAGCGGTGGATGGAACAAAGCCAAGTGCCCGAAGAACGGAGCCAAGCCTGGCATGGCATGCACGAGGAGCCTGCTTCAGCCCATAGAGCGCCTTGACCAGGCGGCACAGATGATGAGGGCGAGCAGGATCAACAAATCCCGGAGGCTGACGCATGTAAACCTCCTCATCCAGAACACCATGTAGAAAAGCATTCTGAACATCCAGTTGCCGAAGAAACCAGCCTCGAGTAACAGCCAAGGACAACAGAAGACGAATAGTAGTCGGCTTGACAACCGGGCTGAAAGTATCTTCATAGTCAAGACCATACCGTTGTTTGAACCCTTTCGCCACTAACCGTACCTTATAGCGCTCAATGGAACCATCAGCATGCTTCTTAACTTTGAAGACCCACTTGGAATCAATGACATTGACACCAGAGACCGGAGGAACGAGCTGCCAAGTGATGTCTACTACGCAACCTTCTTCTTGTAGACTCGTGTTGGGCCTCCAAGCGTAGAGTTTTGTAGGACAGTAGCAAATTTCCCTCAAGTGGATGACCTAAGGTTTATCAATCCGTGAGAGGCGTAGGATGAAGATGGTCTCTCTCAAACAACCCTGCAACCAAATAACAAAGAGTCTCTTGTGTCCCCAACACACCCAATACAATGGCAAATTGTATAGGTGCACTAGTTCGGCGAAGAGATGGTGATACAAGTGTAATATGGATGGTAGATATAGGTTTTTGTAATCTGAAAATATAAAAACAGCAAGGTAACAAATGATAAAAGTGAGCACAAACGGTATTGCAATGCTTAGAAACAAGGCCCAGGGTTCATACTTTCACTAGTGCAAGTTCTCTCAACAATACTAACATAGTTGAATCATATGTAAATCCCTCACGTGCGACAAAGAGTTCACTCCAAAGTCACAAATAGCGGAGAACAAACGAAGAAATTATTGTAGGGTACGAAACCACCTCAAAGTTATCTTTTCCGATCAATCTTATGAGCTATCCCTATAAGTGTCATGAACAGCCCTAGAGTTAGTACTAAAATAAGACGTTAAGATACACATCAACCAAAACAGTAATGTCACCTAGATACTCCAATGTCACCACAAGTACCCATGGGCTTGATTATACGATATGCATCACACAATTTCAGATTCATCATCTTCAATCCAACACAAAGAACTTCAAAGAGTGCCCCAAAGTTTCTACCGGAGAGTCAAGACGAAAACGTGTGCCAACCCCTATGCATAGATTCCCAAGGTCACGGAACCCGCAAGTTGATCACCAAAACATACATCAAGTGGATCAATAGAACATTCCATTGTCACCACGGATATCCCATCGCAAGACATACATCAAGTGTTCTCAAATCCTTAAAGATTCAATCCGATAAGAAAACTTCAAAGGGAAAACTCAATTCATCACAAGAAGATAGAGAGGGGAAAACTCCATATGATTCATCTATATTAATAAAGCTCGCGGTACATCAAGATCGTGTCATCTCAAGAACACGAGAGAGAGAGAGATCAAACACATAGCTACTGGTACATACCCTCAGCCCCGAGGGTGAACTACTCCCTCCTCGTCATGGAGACCGCCGGGATGATGAAGGTGGCCTCCGGTGATGGTTTCCCCCTCCGGCAGGGTGCCGGAACGGGCTCCCGATTGGTTTTTCGTGGCTACAGAGGCTTGCAGCGGCGGAACTCCCGATCTAGGTTTCTTTTCGGAGATTTCTATATTTATAAGAGTTTTTGGCGTTGGTCCCACGTCCAGAAGGTTCCCGAGGAAGTCACAAGCCAGGGGGGCGCACCCTGGGGGGGGGGGGGGGCGCCCCCCACCCTTGTGGCTTCCTCGGCCTTCCTCTCCGGTGACTTTTCGCTCCAGTATTTTTTATATTTTCCAAAAATATTCTCCGTAAATTTTCAGCTCATTCCGAGAACTTTTATTTCTGCACAAAAACAACACCACGGTAGTTCTGCTGAAAACAGCGTCAGTCCGGGTTAGTTCTAATAAAATCATACCAAAATCATATAGAATTATTGTAAACATGGCATGAATACTTCATAAATTATAGATACGTTGGAGACGTATCAGCATCCCCAAGCTTAATTCCTGCTCGTCCTCGAGTAGGTGAATGATAAAAGAAATAATTTATGAAGTGTGAATGCTACCCAACATGTTCATCATATTCTTTTCGTCTTTGTATAGCATGGACATTTGGACTTGTAAATGATTCAAAGCAATAGTCTAGTTTTAACATGATGACTTTAATACTCAAGCATGTCAACAAGAAACCATGTCTTTCAAAATATCAACACTAAAGAAAGTTATCCCTAGCCCATCATGCTCAATCATTGATCCATTCATGAAACACACTCAAATATTAGCTATGCCCAATGCTCAAGTACGATCATAGTGCCCCCTAGTTGGTGCTTATAAGAGAAGATGGAGACTCAAAGCAAAAATAAAAATTGCATAAAGTAAATAGATAGGCCCTTCGCAAAGGGAAGTAGGGATTTGTAGAGGTGCCAGAGCTCAAGGTTTAAATTGAGAGAGAAAAATATTTTGAGTGGCATGCTTTTCCTGTCAACGAAAACGACAAAGTAGCTCACAATACTTTCCATGCTAGATACATTATAGGCGGTTCCCAAACAGAATGGTAAAGTTTTTACTCCCCCTCCACCAATCAATCACACTCCACGGCGAGCCGAATCCACGGGTACCGTCCATACAAACAACAATCCCGAGGGAGTTTTGTTTCATTATATTTTGATTTGATTTTTGAGCATGGAACTGGGCATCCCGAATACCAGTCACTTTCTCGTGAATGATAGTGAATCAACACATATCGTGAGAATAACACACCTAGCATGGAAAAATATTGGATACTCCCCACCGTTTCATGAGCGGTACGGGCACACAAAAGAGAAAATTTATTTTGAAAATTTAGAGATGGCACATACAAATTTGCTTGGAACGGCATGGAAATACCGCATATAGGTAGGTATGGTGGACTCATAAGGCAAAACTTGGTTTAAGGATGTTGGATGCACAAGTAGTATTTCTACTTAGTACAAATGAAGGCTAGCAAATAGATTGGGAAGCAACCAAACCAAGAAACGAAAATTCACATAAGTGAGCATTGAGTCATAACTAACACCGAATAATGCACCACAAGTAAGATGTAACTTCATTGCATAACTATTGACTTTCGTACTTGCATAGGGAATCACAAACCTTAACACCAATATTCCTACTAAAGCATAATTACTCACTAACATGACTCACATATTACTATCATCATGTTTCAAAACTATTACAAAGAATCAAGTTTAATTTGTCCCATGATCTTCATGAAAGTTTTTATTATATCCTCCTTGGATATCTATCACTTTGGGACTAGTTTCATATATTGCCATTGCTTTTTGACAAGCTCAACCAAATTTATGTGAAGCACATGAGCATAAAGATTTCATCTCTCAAAAAGGTATAAGTGAAGCATGAGAGAATTTCTTCAAAATTTACTAACTCTCAAATTAATCTAAGTGAAGCACTAGAGTAAATGACAAGCTACTTTCAAAAGATGTAAGTGAAGATCAATGAGTAGTCAAACAATTAAGTAGCTATGTGAGGACTCTCTTTCTCAATAAAGATTTTCAAATATAAGTATTTTATTCAAACATCAAACTAAACAAAAATAGAACTCCAAGAATAGCACGCATCATGTGAACGAATAAAACTTTAGGCTCAACATAGGCTAACCGATAATTGTTGATGAAGAGAGGTGGGATGCGTAGCATCCCCAAGCTTAGATGCTTGAGACTTCTTGAAATATTTACTTGGGGTGCCTTGGGTATCCCCAAGCTTGAGCTTTTGTATCTCATTCAATCATCTCATATCCCAGTTTCACCTATTCTCAAAAACTTCTTCCCCACAAAACTTGAAAAGAACTCGTGAGATAAGTTAGTACACATAATAATAAATCAACTCTTTATGTACTGACAATACAAGTTGCATAATAATTTCAAACATTAGGTACTGTATACTATCATTTCCACAATTTATATTTACCAATATAGGCTATGGAAACTATAGGATAAGTAGATAACGAAGGTATGACAGCAATCTGTCTAAACAGAACAGTATGTAGCAATTTATGAAAACAGTGTACTTCTGTAACTCAAAAAATTATGAAAATTTAGGACATGCTATAAAATTTATATGAAAATACTGTGTAAAAATTTCAGAAACTTTCCACGTTCCAGTAAAATATGAAAATTCAAACACTACAGCCAAAGTTTCTGTTTTTACACAGCACATGTCAAAACATGCAATGCAAGCATCCTAAGACAATTCTTGGAACTTTTTATTGAAGGGTACGAAACCAGCTCAAAGTTATCTTTTCCAATCAATCTTATGAGCTATCCCTATAAGTGTCACGAACAGCCCTAGAGTTTGTACTAAAATAACACCTTAAGATACACATCAACCAAAACCCTAATGTCACCTAGATACTCCAATGTCACCACAAGTACCCATGGGCTAGATTATACGATATGCATCACACAATTTCAGATTCATCATGTTCAATCCAACACAAAGAACTTCAAAGAGTGCCCCAAAGTTTCTACCGAAGAGTCAAGACGAAAACGTGTGCCAACCCCTATGCATAGATTCCCAAGGTCACGGAACCCGCAAGTTGATCACCAAAACATACATCAAGTGGATCAATAGAACATCCCATTGTCACCACGGATATCCCATCGCAAGACATACATCAAGTGTTCTCAAATCCTTAAAGATTCAATCCGATAAGAAAACTTCAATGGGAAAAATCACTTCATCACAAGAAGATAGAGAGGGGAAAACTCCATATGATTCATCTATATTAATAATGCTCGCGGTACATCAAGATCGTGTCATCTCAAGAACACGAGAGAGAGAGATCAAACACATAGCTACTGGTACATACCCTCATCCCCGAGGGTGAACTACTCCCTCCTCGTTATGGAGACCGCCGGGATGATGAAGATGGCCTCCGGTGATGGTTTCCCCCTCCAGCAGGGTGCCGGAACGGGCTCCCGATTTGTTTTTCATGGCTACAGAGGCTTGCGGCGGTGGAACTCCCGATCTAGGTTTCTTTTCGGAGATTTCTATATTTATAAGAGTTTTTGGCTTTGGTCCCACGTCCAGAAGGTTCCCGAGGAAGTCACAAGCCAGGGGGGCGCGCCCTAGGGGGGGGGAGCGCCCCCCACCCTTGTGGCTTCCTCGGCCTTCCACTCCGGTGACTTTTCGCTCCAGTATTTTTTATATTTTCCAAAAATATTCTCCGTAAATTTTCAGCTCATTCCGAGAACTTTTATTTCTACACAAAAACAACACCACGGTAGTTCTGCTGAAAACAGCGTCAGTCCGGGTTAGTTCTAATAAAATCATACCAAAATCATATAGAATTATTGTAAACATGGCATGAATACTTCATAAATTATAGATACGTTGGAGACGTATCACCAAGTATCATTTGTCAACAATGCCTGATACTCCTGTTCCATGGCCTGGCGCCAATGAGGAATCCCAAGAGCAGCCTGGAAGTGTCGCGGTTCAGCAGAGGAATCTTCCTTGAGCTGAGCCACACAGGCCGCAAGCCAGGCAACCGCCCCGTCGGTACGTTCCTTGGGACGAGTAATACCGGACCGGCTGCGTGTATGAGGTCGATGAGCAGCAGCAGCCGGTGGTGCAGCAGGTGGTGCAGCAGGTGGTGACGGCACCAGCGGTGAAGACTCGGTCGGTGAGGCAGCTGGTGATAGGGCGGCCGCTCCTGGCAGAGGCGAGGCGGAGCCAGGAGATGCAAGCGCATGTGTCGCAGGTGAAGACGGCTCGGGCGCGGCCAAATCTTGGGAGACCGGGCCAGGGGAGACTGGCATGGGTGAGGCTGGCACTGAGGATGCCGGTTCAGTGGCAGCCGACGTAGGCGAGGGCGGGCGAGGCGTGCATGGCACATGCACTGAAACGCTACTCACGTCAGGTGCAGCCGACGGCTCCTGTTCCTCCAGCAACTCAAGACGAGCTCCACGACCTGTTCCTGCAGCATGATTAGGCAACAATGCAGGAGAGTATGCAATATCAACAAATTGAGCAGGCAGTGGAGAGGTGGAATGCAAGGGTGAGGCCAAAGGGGTGGGAGCTAGTGGAGGAGATGAAAATGGGAATACATTCTCGTCAAACACAACATCACACGAGATGTAGACACGATTAGATGGAATATGAAGGCACTTGTACCCTTTGTGGAGAGAGCTATACCCGAGAAAGACACAAAGTTTTGAACGAAACTCAAGCTTACGCTTATTATAAGGGCGAAGATGAGGCCAGCACGCACAGCCAAAAACTTTGAGAAAGGTATAGTCTGGAGCTTCATTAAGCAATAGTTCAAGTGGTGTTTTCATCCCAAGGAGTCATGTAGGAAGCCTATTTATAAGAAAACAGGCGGTGGAAAATGCATCACTCCAAAACCGGAAAGGTACTGACGCATGGGCAAGTAAAGTGAGGCCAGTTTCAACAATATGACGATGCTTACGTTCAGCCGCGCCATTCTGCTGATGTGTATGAGGACAAGACACACGGTGCGTGTTGGAAATATGCCCTAGAGGCAATAATAAATTGGTTATTATTATATTTCCTTGTTCATGATAATCGTTTATTATCCATGCTATAATTGTATTGATTGGAAACTCAAATACATGTGTGGGTACATAGACAACACTGTGTCCCTAGTAAGCCTCTAGTTAAACTAGCTCGTTGATCAAAGATGGTTAAGGTTTCCTGGCCATGGACATGAGATGTCATTTGATAACGGGATCACATCATTAGGAGAATGATGTGATGGACAAGACCCAAACTATAAACGTAGCATATGATCGTGTCAGTTTATTGCTATTGTTTTCTGCATGTCAAGTATCTGTTCCTATGACCATGAGATCATGCAACTCCCTGACATCGGAGGAGTACCTTGTGTGTATCAAACGTCGCAACGTAACTGGGTGACTATAAAGGTGCTCTACAGGTATCTCCGAGGATGTCTGTTGGGTTGGCATGGATCGAGACTGGGATTTGTTACTCCGTGTGACGGAGAGGTATCTCAGGGCCCACTCGGTAATACAACATCACAATGAGCCTTGCAAGCAATGTGACTAAAATGTTAGCCACGAGATCTTGTATTACGGAACGAGTAAAGAGACTTGCCGGTAACGAGATTGAACTAGGTATAGAGATACCGACGATCGAATCTCGGGCAAGTAACATACCGAAGAACAAAGGGAACAGCATACGGGATTAACTGAATCCTTGACATAGAGGTTCGACCGATAAAGTTCTTCGTAGAATATGTAGGAGCCAATATGGGCATCCAGGTCCCGCTATTGGTTATTGGCCATAGAGGTGTCTCGGTCATGTCTACATAGTTCTCGAACCCGCAGGGTCTACACACTTAACGTTTGGTGACGATTAGTATAGTTGAGTTATTTTGTTGGTGACCGAAGGTTGTTCGGAGTCCCGGATAAGATCCCGGACATGACGAGGATCTCTGAAAGAGTCCGGAGGTAAAGATTAATATATGTGATAATATTGTTTTGATCTCCGGAAGGGTTCCGGAATTCACCGGAAGAGGTTCCGGATGTTTCCCGAAATGTTCGGATACGAGAACACTTTATTTGGGCCAAGGGGTAAAACCCACGAGGCTTAGGCAAGGTGCAAAAGGAAGTTTTGCTGGCGTCTGGGGCGGTACTACCGCTTATCGTAAGCGGTACTACCGCTTATCGTAAGCGGTACTACCGCTACAGGCGGTACTACCGCTTGTGCGCGGTACTGCAGGGATCCGAGTTGGACTCTTTCCCTGCGGGCCAAACCGACCTTGTGCGGGCAAAACCGACCTGGAGGAGGCTTTTACTCCAAGTTTAGACCCCAAGGCTCAACATATAAATAGAGGGGCAGGGCTAGCACACGGGACACATTAAGATTTCCCAAGCCGTGTGTCGGCAACCCTGACCCTCTAGTTCTCCCGTCATAATCCCCGTAGTGCTTGGCGAAGCCCTGCAGAGATTGTTCCTCACCACCATCACCACGCCGTCGTGCTGCCGGAACTCATCTACTACTTCATCATCGCTCGCTGGATCGAGGAGGTGAAGGCGTCATCAAGCCGTACGTGTGTTGAACGCGGAGGTGCCGTCCGTTCGGCACTAGTTCGTGATCGGATCGAGGGACGACTTGCGATTTGGATCGCGGAGACGTTCGACTACATCAACCGCGTTTCTTAACGCTTCCGCTTAGCGATCTACAAGGGTATGTAGATTTACTCTCCCTCTCGTAGATGCTCATCACCATGGATAGATCTTGTGTGTGTGTAGGAAAATTTTTGTTTCCCATGCAACGTTCCCCAACAGTGCGAAATCCCAAGCTTATTAAAGAACGCATTGAGGTTGTGATACTCACCCCCCCAATCGGACTGGACATGGATAATTTTATGCTTAAGAAGACGCTCAACGTGAGCTTGGAATTGTAGAAACACATCGAACACATCAGATTTGCGCTTGATAAGATAAAGCCAAGTAAACCGACTATAAGCATCAATAAAACTGACATAATAATTATTACCACTCACAAAAGTTTGTGCATGCCCCCATACATCAGAAAAAAAAAGCTCAAGTGGAGTTTTAACGACACGACTCGACTCTGAAAACGAAAGCTGATGACTCTTGCCTTGCTGACAGGCATCACAGACTGTGGCAACATCTTTATTGGACACAACTGGAAGATCATGACGATAAAGAACACTACGAACTATGGGAGTGGCAGGATGACCAAGCCGTGTGTGCCAATGGGTAGGCGACACACGGACACCACTGAACGCTTGGGGAGTAGACGGCATATCAAGTGCATAGAGTCCATGGCGCAGGCGACCTCTAAGTAGAACGTCCCTCGTGTCCCGATCCTTGATAAAAAAAATAAAAAGGATGAAACTCAGTGAAGACATTATTGTCACGAGTAAGTTGAGGAACAGACAATAAGCTACGAGTAGCAGAAGGAACTATAAGAACATTGCGAAGATGGAGGGATTTCTGTTTATGAGTTAGAAGCGAGGCCTGACCAACATGTGATATGTGCATACCTGCTCCGTTGGCGGTGTGAACCTGATCATGTCCACGATATGGCTCCTGGGTGGAGAGCTTACCCATCTCGCCCGTCACGTGATGAGTAGCGCCCGTATCCATGTACCATGTTGGATCAATGCGATACGATGGAGTGTGCCCATGCTCGTGAGTGGCCAAGGCAGCCTGTTTGTCGTTGCCTTTGCCGTTGTTGCCGATGCCGAGGAAGTCCTGCTTGAAGCGGCGATGGCAGCGGGATGCTATGTGGCCGGAAAGACCACACAGCTGACAGGGGAGCTGGACGCCGCATGAGGGGCAGCAGGCACACGGGCGGCCACCCCCGGTCGTGGACATGGAGCCAGCAGCGGGCGGCCGCTGAGCCTGTGGAGTCGGCGGCACTGCCTTGCCTCCGGCGGGTGGCTTGAAGGGATTCCCTTTTCCGCGAGTGGCAGCGTTTGCAGAAGCAAAACTCGGGTTGGAACGGCGGGACTTGACACGCTGTTCCGTGGCGAGAAGGCGTGAGTAGAGCTCATGAGGTTGGAGCGGAGTGTCACGACCGTTGATGTTCTCGGCAAGGTTATCATAGTCGTCGTCCAGCCCGTTCATAACAAAGGTGGTGAAGTCCTCAAGATGGAGCAGCTGGCCAATGGAGGCCAAGGTGTCTGCGAGGCGCATCATCTTGTTGAAGTAGTCGGTGATGCTTAGATCAAGAAGCTTGGTCTCCCCCAGCTCCGTGCGAAGGGCGTGAGCACGCGCCTGCTGCTGAGAAGCGAAGCTCATGTGCAGGGCAGACCACGCCTCCCGAGATGTGGCAGCGAAGAGGACCAACGAAGACACCCCCTCGGTGAGCGATGACTGGATCGCAGAGAGGATGGCCTGATCTTGAGCCAACCACCCGTGATACGCCGGGTGATGCGGCGGAGGGCACGGCAGGGTACCATCGACGTAACCTTACAGGTAGCGACTGCGAAGAAGCGGCAGCACCTGCGCACGCCACGACAGATAATTATCCGTTGTGAGTTTCACCGGGATGAGATGCACAAAGTAAAACGGCGCAGGAGCCGCAGCATGATCAGCAGCAGGAGGCGACGTGTAGTAGCCCGGGTGTGAGAAGCCACCGGGTGCGCCATGACTCAGCTCCGTGGAGGTAGCTGCAGCCGGCGCAGGAGCTCCATAGTAGGGCGCCGCCGAAGGGGGCGGGTAGTACCCGCCATAGGCCGGCGGCGCAGAAGCTCCATAGGGCACAACCGGCGCACCGTAGGGCACCGCGGGCGCAGCGCCGTAAGGAGCCGCGGTCGCAGCCGCGTAGGGCAACGGCGGCGATGGGGCGTTGTAGGCGGCCACGGGAGCAGCCGCGTAGGGCATCCCTGGCGACGGATGAACCGGTGAAGAACCCATCCAGGGGCCGGCAGGATCGGCATACGGAGGGTGGGCACCCGCCCCAGACGGGGAAGGTGCGGACGTAACCGGCGGCGGCGGCCGATCCGAAGAAGTGCCGACCATAGATGACGGGCCGGTGTAGACCGAGACCAGCGGGTGCGAGGAGAGGAACGACGAGGCACTGGTCGTGGCAGAGACCGGCGCGGCGGCGGCGATCGGGCTAGGTGGGGCAGCAGAAGACATAGGACCGATCTGGGTTGATACCATGTTAAACTTAGGGTTTGGGAAACTGCACAACACCCATAACGGGTGTGGCTATCTCATATATATAAAGGGGTACACGGTAGTGTACAATACAATATACAAGATCTATACAGAGGCTACGTATAAATACAGTCTAACAATGACACTATCATGAAAATTTTACATGCAAAGGGTTTTGGGAAGAAATGGCTTGATTGGATTAAGATGATTTACAACTTTGATTTTTCTTCTGTGCTACTTAATGGAGTTCCAGAAAAACAATTCCAATGAAAAAGAGGGGTCAAACAAGGTGATCGTATTTCTCCCCTCATATATTTGTGCTTGCTCCTTATCTGTTACAATCCATGCTCAATAAAGCTATGCATGGGATGGTTGTAGCTCCTACACCTTCCCTGATTTCCCTATGATCCAATATGCTGATGATACAGTCCTTGTTATCCCTGCCGATGAGAGGCAACCAATCACATCAAAAACTTACCGCTCCATTATGCATAATTCACTGGTGTGAATGTAAACTACTCAATATCCACAATGATCTCCGTCAATACTCCTGAGGAAATGCAGGCTCTTTTAGAACTGCTGGGGTGTCAAATTGGCTCACTTCCCATCACACACTGACTTGCTAGAATTAGCGAAATCCCTACGCATAGGACTAGTTACTTTTTTCTTTTGTGCTCTAATCTTGACTTTTAGGTTGCTTTACAACAAGGTGAACTGGTGATGAGCACACATACATATATACAATTGGATTGTAGTACACATCTGACTAGAGGCACAATTGACATTGAAGATAGTAGGCCCAGTCTTAAGATCTTATCATTAGTTTTACATTGCTGACCAAGTAATTAAAACAGCGTTGGTACTATAAGATTGTATATATGTACACACATATACACTGCCCTATTTCTTTATATAAATGAAGAAAATGCAGCACGATTACTCCTCAATGAATCAGTACACAACACCATTAGTCCAATTTCTAAGGAGGAATATAGGCCAGACTATAGCTATAGGAGTTAGTCAGCTGATCCAGACTCTAGCTCTAGGAGCTGTTCAAATGAACCAGCCCCTAAGCAATATCCAATCTATGGAATGCTTTTCAGGAAACTTCACACGGGAGTAGGTTATACACCCAAGTTTGATATCCCAAGATTCCAGCTTTTTCTTTTTGGGAATTGTCCTGGAATTTTTTGAATTTAATATTCATTTTTTTTGGGGGGGGGGGGGGGGGGCGGGGGAGGGTGGGTGGGTGGGTGTGGACCCCCAGGTGATCCTATGTATTTTCCCATAAGAAACACACTATACTAGCACAAGCTTGAGAAGAAGAGCACCACCGATTAATTTCGTCATGCAACTGGAGCCAGAATTGTGAACGGAGCGAATCGTCACTTGCGGAACCTATTTACCTAGGACTGAATTCGCTTGGCCAAGGCCATTTCTAACTGATCCCCTAAAAGATTGTGGAGTATCCTGCAGAGTTAAGTTAGTGGAGTAAATTTTTACTCCACTAACGGTGGCCACACCTAGCCGATCCCCTATAGTTAGTGAAGTAAAAAACCAAACTTTGTAGATTTTTTGTCTTAGGCGCATCAACTTCAAAGAATACACAATATACATCTTAAAAACATTAAAATTAAAACATGCATAGCATAACCGCCATAAGATAAAGTTTCATCATCGCGTTTTTCACATTGAAACATGTGAAGTTCATCCAAAAGACATCACTTCAAACACAATGTTTGATTCAAAATGACCAGAAACATAGAATGTATATGTTCCGGATCGAGCCAACCAATGGCATGCACCACCAGCCCCTCGCCCACCACCACTCAAACGAGATTGTTGGTGAAGAAATCGACCTGACCATCCTCTCGAACACCATTAACACCGCCATCCTCTCGGCCACCACCCTCAACACAGCCATCCTCTCGGCCACCACCATCACCACCATCACCCCCTCGGCCACCACCGTCACCACCATCACCACCATCACCCCCTCGCCCACCACCATCACCACCACCACCCCCCCCTCGGCCACCACCATCACTGCCACCACCCCCCTCGGCCACCAACAACATTTCAAAGAGATGCTTCCAAGATCTCTCCAATTTTGCTCCTACGATGCCCAAGAGAACCATGCTTACGGCTTGATCGCACGTCGAAGGAACTGTTGTAGTGCTTGGTAATTCTCTCCTAAAACATGGTTTTAGTGTGATCCGTTCCAATCATTGCATCCATGGAGATCGCACACCAAACATCGTAAAGAGCAATATCCTCCTTTTGGTTGTAGTTTTGGGTGTGGCACCTTGGCACCTTCGTGCTTGCTTTGGTAACCTCCACAACCTCCTCTTCGGCCACCTCCTCCTCGGAATTGTCATCCTCTGCCACCTCTTCTTCCCCGGTCACTTCTTGCTCCGTGTATTTGGTGGCCGTCTACTGAGCCCAAAATGAGTCGTAGTTGAGCTCATCAAGTCCAACGGTGGCCGAGGACTCCAAGGAGGCGATGAATTCGACCGTGTTCATCTCTGCACTACAAAGAAAACAGTACAAACAATCACAACCAGCCACCAACAATCACTATTGAATACCAACAAGATGCGAGGTTCTCGTTTTACCATGTAAGCATTTCATCGAGCGCTTTGCTGCCGCGATGCTTCTTGCTGACTGCGGCCGCCGCCCGCGTCGGAGGAGTGGCCATAGGGGCAGCACGAGGCGCCGGCCTAGGACGAGGCGCCCCTTTCGCCTTCTTCATCTTCTTCTTCGCGGCCTTCCCGGTCAGCGCTGACGCAGCCTCCGTCAGCTTTGGAGCTCGTTTGACTCTGGCCGGTGTGGCGGGAGGGCGGCGGGCCGTTACCGGAGTGGCGGTGGCCACCTTGGAGGCCATTGGACGGGTTGGAGGATGAGCTAGGTTCCGGTGGGTTTTTTCACCCCCAAACTCTTCTTCGGCGCGGGCGGCGGCGCGTGGGTGATTTTCGGCAGCGAAAATCCGGTGACGGTGGACTGCGGGATGAGGGAAGGGGCCGGGCTATCCATATTGGCCGGCCGAACGATCGTCGGTGGAGGTTGCGGGGCGTGGTGGCTGCGGCGGCGGGAGACAATGGTGTGGGAGGTGCGAGAGGGAGAGGCTCTAGATTTACTCGACCGCGCCGAGAGTGAGTAAATTTAGCGATATTTGAGGGGATATTGGGAGGTGGAGTAAATATTTTTACTCCACTATGACTTTTAAGGGATCGGCTAGGTGCGCCGTAAGGGAGTAAAATCAATTTTTTACTCCCTTATGGACTTTTAGGGGATCGGTTAGAAATGACCTAAAAGAGTAATAACCATACTAAAATCTCAATCAGAACATGCCAAAGGTAAACAAAAACACAGCCTTACATTATACTACCGAGCATCCATTGCTTATGATCGGTGTACATATAGTTATATACCACTACTTGGGTGTAAGAATTTACCAAAGTTTATGTGCACAGAGCAGACTAGTTACCCCGATAGAGAGCTCTTGGAATGTAAAACTAGATTTCTGCATAACAATGTCAAGATCTCAACCAAAAGAAAACATGAAACAATGCCAGTTGTACCTCACCGAAACAACAACATTCCATGCATTGACAAAAACAGCCCAGCAAAAGAGATCCCCATTACAATATATAATACTGAAGTGAAACACTCCACATAGCTTCTTCCTTCACCTCACAGACAAAATGATTTCATTTATATATGATGTCCACAGGACCGGCAACACTACCAAAAAGTGATATTACTCTAGTCTGGTCATGGTTGTGCAACAAACAACATCAGCATAATCATGCTGTAATATAGGCATAGACATGGTCTACTGTTGACTTTTGGGTCGATTTACAACAAGATGAACTGGTGATGAGCATGCATATATATACAACTGGATTGTAGTACACACCTGACCAGAGGCACAATTGATATTGAAGATAATATGCCCAGTCTTATGATCTTATCATTGGTTTTCGATTGCTGCCCAATTACTTAAAAGAGCTTTGGGAGTATACATGTACCCCACATATACGACACTAGCCTATTGCTATACACAAATGAAGAAAATGCAGCAGAATTTAGATGAACCAGCCCCAAAACCAAGGCTAATCCACGGAGGCAGAGAAGAAATAAGAAGAATCTATCATGCATGGATTTGTGGTAACTACTAATGCTTCAAGGTGGTACAAGGTCTTCATTATTGATATGCTACTTAAGATGTTAACTTTGATCGACGCAATTCCACAGTAACTAGCATTGATAAACTTTTTCAAAGTAATGATTCCTCGGCACTAGAAAACTAGCTACCAATATTTCAGTGGCTGTCACGGAGTTTCCCCTGCCTCTAAGCATTCCTAAATTTCATGCTTAATTCCATATATTGGTTTAGTTTGCAGGCCTATGCTATTTTTATTATTATTCTGAGCGAGAGGGTGTGAAACCTTCTACATATAATTGCGCTGAGAGAAAGGTGAAACCCTACCATGAAGGAAACTGAACTACGTACTTTGTAACTGCGTATTTCAGATAAGAGTATTTATCTCTGTTGGTAAGTATGACCACGTTACACTCATGATACAAAGAAGCACAAGGCATACACAACGCGGTCTGCTCCTCAGTAGGGAGGGAGCGTTCCATGTTATTATTGATTGTGATAACACTGCTGGGTCCTGGCATTTTGAGCTTGAGGTAAGCATAGTACGGGACCGCGTTGAAGCGAGGGAACGCTGTGCGCCCTAGGAGCGCATGGTATCCACTTCGAAAGGGGACAATGTCGAAGATTAACTCCTCACTTATGAAGTTCTCGGGTTATCCGAAGACAACCTCCAATGACACGGTTCCGGTGCAACGAGCCTCAACACCTGGTGTGACGCCTTTAAAGGTAGTGCTACTCGGCTTGATCCGAGATGAGTCGATGCCCATCTTCCTAACCGTGTCCCATAGATTAAGTTGAGGCTGCTTCCTCCGTCCATAAGGACACGCGTCAGATGGAAACCATCGACAATTGGGTCCAGGACAAGTGCAGCTGATCCGCCATGCCTGATGCTGGTCGAATGGTCATGCATGTCGAATGTGATCGGGTAGGCCGACCATGGGTTGAACTTCGGGGCGACTGGCTCTAACGCATAGATGTCCCAAAGTATGCGCTTCCTCTCCCTCTTGGGGATATGGGTAACATAGATCATGTTCACCGTTGTTAGCTCATTAGGAAACTTCTTTTGGCCTCCGTTATTACCGAGGTTCATCCTCGTCTTCACTGCGATTTTGGGTTTTACTTTCAGCTTCCGTCGCTACCTTGCCAGCTTGTCTGAAGACCCAGCAATTCCTGTTAGTGTGGGTTGCTGGTTTGTCCTGAGTGCCATGGATTTGGCACGGTCGATCTAGGATCTTGTCTAGCTGGCTAGGTCCATCCTTATTCCCTTTAAAGGGTTTCCTTTTCTTCCCGGATCTGGGTCCGGTGAACTCTGCATTGACTGCGGCATCCTCTGTGTCGCTCCCGCCATTTTTATGCATGCGCTTGTTTTTATTGCGTCGAGGCTGTCCATTGGTGTCGCGTGTCTCTGAAGTGCCTGCCTCACCATTGTGTGTGCTTCGTGCGAGCCAGCTGCCTTCTCCCGCACAAAAGCGGGTCATCAACAAAGTGAGGGCTGCCATGGTCCTCGGCTTGTCTTGGCCGAGCTGGCGGGCAAGCCATTCGTCTCAGATGTTATTTTTAAATGCAACGATGGCTTCGGCGTCGGAGCAGTCTATGATGTGGTTCTTTTTAGTAAGGAACTTGTTCTAGAACTTCCGAGCAGATTCACCTGGCTGCTGGGTGACGCGACTGAGGCCGTCAGCGTTCGGAGGTCAGATGTAAGTGCCTTGGAAATTTTCCCTAAAGGTATCTGCAAGGTCTTCCCAGCTACCAATAGAATCAGGAGCCAAGCTGTTAAGCCAATGCCTAGCCGCCCCACTTAGCTTGAGCAGCAAATATTTGATGGCGTGGAGGTCATCTCCGTTAGCCATGTGTATGTGGAGAAGGAAATCTTCGATCCACACTGCTGGCTCTGTGGTGCCATCGTATGATTCTAGGTTGATGGGCTTAAACCCTTCTGGAAATTGATGTTCCATTACCCCGTCTGTAAAGCAGATCGGGTGGTCTGTACCTCGGAACCGGGTAGTATCCCGTCGGAGGTCGGGGGAGAGTCATGCGTAGGGTTGATCTCGGGCACGGCCATTCCTGTCTAACCAGGTGTCATAGCTGTCGGGCTCGGCTGGCGCGCGTCCTCTTGAGCCATAGGTGGACCGAGGAGACGCTCGGTTTGCCTCAATGTGACGTCGAACGTCATGAGGGTCCAGGTAATCCATGTGGTCTTTGCCATAACGGCATGGAGCTAGTCGGGTATCAAAGTTTTCCCGCACTGGCCAGTCCCAACCTCTAGGAGTCGGCCAGGCGCGTCGGCGGCTAGTTCTTCATCGAACTCCGGCAGCAGACCCTTACGTGGGTATGATTTTGGAGCACTACGGCGTCGGTCTTTGAGATCATGTTCGGCCGAGAGTACTTCGACCCACTTTTCTTCAGCGCATCCGTGTTCGCTTGCAGCAGCTGCTGCTTGCGTTTCATGCCTCGAGCGGTGGCGACGAGGCTCCGCCGGAAGTGCTCTTGTTCGAGGGGGTCTTCAGGGACGATATAGTCCTCGGTACCGAGGCTCTCGTCTTCCTCGGACTCCGGCATGTAATAGTCGTCGGCCCCTTCAAAGGGGTCGTCGGGATCCAAGTCCTCGGGATTTTCTTCGGAATTGTCGTCCTGTACTAGCGAGGCTTGAGGGTCCTCTCCAATGTTATCGTCGTCGCCAGCCATTGCCTCGTCATCATCGGCGGTGGTGTTATTGCCCTTGGGTTCCTCATTGTTGCCCCTTCTGCGTCTGCGCCGACGTCTTGGAGGGGATTTGGGGGGTATCCACCATATAAACATCATAGGCGGATGTTGCAGTCCACTCGCCTATGTTTACCAGGGGCGAAGTGTGTTCTGTGGGGCATCGGCATCTTCATCCATGTCTGTGGCCTGGTCGTAGTCTATCACGTCGGTTAAGTCGTTGACCGTGGCAACTAGGTGGGTGGTGGGTCGGACGTAAATTTACCGTTCGTCCGCTTTAAGTCCAATCTTGTCATAAACCGAAGTCGAGATAGACATCCTCTGGATATGATTGAGCATCTCGTTCAGGTAGGATAGTTCTTTGGAGTTCATTGCCTCGCTATAAGCAGGGCTGACTCGAAGCATGCCTATTGTATAGCTTGGCGTGTTTCCGACATGGAGGGGATCCAAGGGTGATTCAAGATCTTGTGTCGGGGTTGGCTTGAGATCCAATGTAGCTTCGGAGATAGGGGTCGGGCCTGGGTCCGAGCGGAGATCGTCCGGAGTCGCTACATCGGGGTTCTTCGGTGACACCAAGTTTTTTGGCCCGACGTCCTCGAAAGAGATTGGTTCCGGAGTCGATCCTCCGTTGCCGGGTAGCCCCTCCACCCGGCCGGGCGTCCAGCCTGATGGATGAGTTCTCCGCGGGAATCCGCGGTGTATTCCAGGCCTCCAAAGGTCACGATCTGATCTGGGGCGTAGTTCTCGACGGAGGCCAGATGGCCGGTCAAATCGGCATAGAAAATCATGCTGCCAAACACAAAAAGTTGGCCGGGGATGTAAACGTTCCCGTTGCCGTTGTCGCAGTTGATCTGCAGATGATCCATCGATCCTTCTGTCGATCTCACAGCGGAACTCTCAATGAAAGCGCCAGTGTCGGTGTGAAAACCGACAGACCTTGGGGTAGGGGGTCCCGAGCTGTGGATCTCGGACGGATGGTAACATGAGCAAGGGGATGATGTTTACACATGTTCGGGTCCTCTTGATGGAGGTAATACCCTACGTCCTGCTCTTGTTTATATCAATGGATAAGTATCAAGTACAGAGTTGATCTACCTCGAGATCGTCAGATGTGTTCTAACTCTAGGCCTAGGTGAATGATGTTGTGTTGATGTCCCCTGCATGGGCTAAACCATATGGCTTATATACACTCCAGGTAGGGTATCTTGGGTTAAAAGGTCGGTATTTTGGCGTAGAGGCAGTAGGAGAAGTCTTGGAGTATACGACAAGCCTTCAACATGCGCAGTCCCGATCACGCCCCATCGTGCAGCTTATGGAGTCCATCTTGAGAAGAAAAAGGACCCATCGGCCCAATCTGAGGAGTCTGGGCCGACTAGGTTAGGGCCCCCTATTCAAGTACACCGTGACTAATCCTCAACATGGCTGCATCCTTTTCTGATGATGAAAACTCTGGTTCATGTGGAGTTGTGGTACGTGACCACTTGGGAGATTTTGTTGCTGCAGCAACTGCTCGTCTAGAGCGTGTAACCGACGTGGTCTCGACCGAATAAGAAGCATTGCGTCAAGGTCTAATGATCATTCAGAGCCTTGGGTGTGCCAACGTAATTGTCCAAACTGATAATGTGACCATGGTAGACGCGTTGAATTTGGACGAGGGTTACTCAATGATTGCAACACCAATATTCAATGAATGTCGAAGTCTACTTTCGAATTTCCGGAAGGTACTTGTTGAACATTGTAATAGGGAATCGAACATGGTCGCTCATGAGCTAGCTAGGTTTGGGAGGAGTAATCCACCGACTTTGCGGTTGGATACACCTCCTAGCTTTATTATTCCTTTGTTAGCAGACGATGTAAGTTTTATCTGAGTTAATAAAGCTAGCCATGAAGGCCTTTCCATAAACAAATTGAATTTTTGCTTCAACCATTGTAAGTATGTGCTACTTTTATTGTACAAATTACATTTCACTGAAATTTAGGTAGTAGCGGTGGTGGTGGCGGTGGTAGATATTGAATGATCCATTTCACTGAAATTTAGGTAGTGGTGGTGGTGGTGGTAATGGCAGTGCTAGTAGTAAGTGGCAGCATTTGTAGTAGTGGTGCTACTCGTAAGTGGCAGCGCTGGCAGTAGTGGCAGTGTGGTAGCAGCAGCACCACTATGTTCATGTCTTTAACCTAATATATATATCCTATGGAACGGAAACTAAATATGGTAAAATATGCAAATATCACATGACAGGCGTGTTGTAAATCCAAATGAAATTACCGTCAAGTAATACTTTGTGAAGTATTTTATGAGCAGGAGTAAAGGAAAGGTACAACATTTTTATTTGACGGCAAGAAAAGGCAGTACACCATTATGCCAATTACAACATCCATACCATAGGTAGATGGTATGGATGCATATTGCATACCAAAGAGGGCCTATTTGCCTTCCTTGATGTTGTTCGTACAGGTGGTGGCGCACTTGCTGTTGCAGTCACTAGTGCACTGCTCACCGGTTAGCCTCATGCAGTCCGCGCATGAAGAACTGCCGGAGCAAGAGCCGTAGCACGAGCGGGTCGCCTCGCCGTCGCAGTTGCAGCTGCCAGTGGTGCAGCCGGCCCTGCACTTGCCGATCGCGGCGGACCGGCAGTCCTCGCAGCTGGGGACGTCGCAGTACTTGCGGCACTTCGGGGGAACCAAGACTCTGCACATCTCTGTGCAGTGCGGGCCACACTCGCTGCACCGCATCGCCCGCGCCGGCCCCGATGCTGGTGTCACGGTTGTTGCTAGTTCTTCTTGGCCCAGCGATGCCGAGCGCCCCACGGACGGAAGGACCATCACGGCGAGCATGGCGGCCATGGTCGCCGCTTTGAGAGCGAGGGATAGAGTGGGTGAGCCTGCAAGAGCCATATTGGAGAAGAATGTGTGGAGATGGACACTATTCTTAGATGGGGTACCTATAAAAGAGCATAGCGATGTTGTTTATAAGCACCCAGAGACCCTAGCTGGTTGTGCTAAACATACTATATGGATTCATTCATGTTACCAAGTTGATTACAGGTTGAGATCTACGCCATGCACGTTGCTCCATGTGTACATATCTTGTGCTTATATATTATTTTTTCCATTTGAGATCCGTACTAGTGGTTGTGGCGGCGGTGGTGGTGTTTCACGAGGGCTAGGAGCTTGATTCTCTTCTCACGAGGGCACCTACGCAACACAAACAAGCACATGTCACCATACTACACAAAAGAAAGATGGCTAGATATGCACAATCTCATGCACTTGTGTCACCACAACCACTGGCACGCAGACAACACATGTGCCACCAGCAGACTCAATAGTTACGGCAATTACTACTCAGATCTTGATTTAAACCACCTTTTCCATATCCGGTAGAAGGATAATGGTTTACAAGGGGACGTTCGAGCCACGAGGACAAAAAAATTTGACACATTCCCCACCTCTTTGAGGGCACATAAGCACTCAAACAACAACGCCAACAATGGCGACTATATCCATTTGCTACGGGAGAAACCAAACTTTCTCCCGCGCGCACTCATCCATGCCATAACGGTGGCATTCCAAGATCCCTTCAACGGGGCTGGTGGTCAAACTAAAGATCAAACATGACTAAAGCATGCTCTCACTTGATTATATAACTTTAAGTATGTGTTATTTCGAATCATATTTTATAATACATCAAACAAAAGTGATTGTAGTACTAAAGTAATAAAAGGGGTCTCATGTTCTACCGAAAACTATCATGTATCTACTATCAATTTTGGTATTGTATAGTGCACATTGCCGACAATTGCTAGATAAGTAACAAAGGCGACTACACAGACAATTTCAGGAACATTCGTTACAACCTGCAGGACAAATCTAGTCACCTATGGATAAAAAAAAATCAAGTCACCCAATTGATTGGCTCAAAGACTTACGATTAATGGAACTGAGATAATGACGAATGAAGTAGGTTGTGGCGAGTACATGAACATGGGATTGCCTGCGTAGAGGATATGTACCTAGACCGGTGATCACCTGATCAGCCGCAAGTTAGTGAGAGGTCGTCCGTACACTTGTAAAGGTCAAGCAATCGGGCCATGAGTGTGCGATCGGTGAAGTAGTCTTTGGGGGGTTAAATTGGAAGGGATGTAGATGGCTTTTAGATCCAAGTCAAATTAAAATAAAGGTTTTATGTAAATACAAAAGTACACAAATTAATCAAAAGTAATGTGCTTAAGTAGACCGACCACAAATATTCCTACCAAAAAAGATAGATACAAATACATATTACATCAATATATGTTACGGTTAAGTGCAGTTTATACAAACTAAGTAATGAGATATACAAATCAAGTATGACATCGTTTCACAATCCTCGTTGCGATAGGTTGGGGCTTAGGCATCATAGTTCTGGCCGTCCTGGTGGTGTTTTCTTCTTCGTTGAGACTCCCATTCCGACGATGCTCCTTTGGCCTCTCCCGACAACATCAAAAGTGTTTGCCGCTTCTTCATCTGTTTCACCTTTGATATTGGAAAAAACATCCTCCTCGTCCTCACTATGCTTTGTCCACCGTGTATAAGCAGGCATGAAATTATGTTCCAGCAAGCAGATCTTCACACGACTAGTAAAGGGGTGGATCAAAACTACGTTTTTGCAATTATTACACTGAGATAATATCTCTGTTTTACCATTTCGGTTCATATCTTCTACACTGTCTTGAAGAATCCATTTATAGTTTGAACCATGAAATCGTTGGATAGATGGAGCTACTAACAAGGGGTATATGCAAAAAAATGAGGTCAAAGAATTCGGCTTGACCTTTGCTAAAAACGGAACATATTGAGTGCGCATGCCAGAAATATGTCAAAACGGAAATTTGATGAAACAAGCTAGGATTGCAGTTAGGATTAGATATATGTTAGTAACTTGTAAGAAATGACCATCCTTTACATGTAAAGGGAATTCTATGAGTCATGTCTTGATCTATAGGTGTTAGTTCATCCTATCATCTTAGAGAACAATAAAAAGTTACTTTTATAAAAATCAGTCGAGTGTAGAAGAACACTCCACATGTAAGTCTTGAATAATCAAGCATATCTTAAGAAACCATAAATGATTGCAACTTAATCCTACACAAGATTTTCCTTTCTTGTTTAAGGCTAACAACCTATACAAGGTTCCAAACTCGGTTAGAAAAGTGATACTATCTTGATAAGTGTGTGACATGTAAAGTCAATAAGGTGAGTCATACATACAAACATCAGGATTTCTATACTTTGTGTATGATCATATGCACAACTAAAACGAAACTTTGATAATCAATCCAAAAGTACGCTTGTAGCTAGTGCAACCTAACACAATGTACCAAAAATCTATTTTAGAAACATCCAAACACAATTGTTAAAGCTGATGCAAAGAAAGGATAGAGATGGTATCATGGCTACTATAAATAGGCATGCAGTAGAGAGATCATCACAAGCACAAGTATCAAAACCAAGCAACACTAGTTCACACCAATCCAACATGAAGACCTTCCTCATATTTGCACTCCTCGCCATCGCGGCAACAAATACCATTGCGCAGCAACAACCATTTCCACAACAACCACAACCATATCCACAACAACCACAACCATATCCACAACAACCCTTCCCACCACAACAACCACCATTTTGGTGGCAACAACCAGTTCAATCACAGCAACAGCCATGTCAACAACAACAAACACCACTCCCACAAGGACAACAATACCAACCACTTCTGCAACAACAAATACCATTTGTCCACCCATCAGTTTTGCAGCAGCTAAACCCATGCAAGGTATTCCTCCAGCAGCAGTGCAGCCCCGTGCCAATGCCACAACGTATTGCTAGGTCGCAAATGTTGCAGCAGAGCAGTTGCCATGTGTTGCAGCAACAGTGTTGCCAACAACTACCCCAAATCCCCGAACAATTCCGGCATGAGGCAATCCGTGCCATCATCTACTCCATCATCCTGCAAGAACAACAACAGGTTCAGGATTTCGTCCAACCTCAGCAGCAACAACCCCAACAGTCGGTCCAAGGTGTCTCCCAAACCCAACAGCAGTCACAGCAGCAGCAACTCGGACAATGTTCTTTCCAACAACCTCAACTACAACAATTGGGTCAACAACAGCAGGTACCACAGGGTGCTTTCTTGCAGCCACACCAGATGGCTCAGCTTGAGGTGATGACTTCTGTTGCGCTGCGTACCCTACCAACGATGTGCAATGTCAATGTGCCGTTGTACGGTATCACCACTAGTGTGCCATTCAGCGTTGGCACCGGAGTTGGCCCCTACTGATAAGAAAAGGTCTCTGGTAATATGTAGTTGGATCACCGTCTTTTAGTTGATGTATAAGTCGATGTAGCGGTGACAAATAAATTGTCACACAACTTTGTGTGGCCCGCTCAAACTAGTCGTTAAAATAATGGAATAAAATACAAATAAAGTTTTATCTAGACAATGTTCATATCGGCTTTGTGTGGACATCGATCTGAATGACATGCTTGCAAGTTCATAAGTTCGTCTTGCCTGGTCACAACCACAACCTGGTGCATTAATTAATTATTCATGTGTTGCAACAATCAAGGTTTAACTATAATAGCGTTGTTATAAAATTTGGGTTGAACTGAAGAAAGGACAAACATAGAACTCTTCAATGGTTGGAGATTTGGGGTCTTGTTTTGTAAGAGTGTCCGTATCTGGTTCCAAGAGTACATGACATTGTCTACAGAGACAACCATTCTTATTTGTCGAGAAAAATGCCAGCTTTTTCCTGAACTTGAGATCTGTTTTTTAACAAGCTGGCATTAATTATAATCAAATCTGTTCAGGGTTATGCAGTAGTGTTAATCAAGCCTGGTCACTGTTATGGTAACATCTTCAGTAAACAGCATGTGTCCAGCGAAACCAGGAAATGCACAAGCAAATAAGCATGCTGAAATAGTATTAGTACCAGGCATATACATGTCACAACATGCAACAAAATCTAAAACTAATTCTAAGGGTGAAAGAAAACAAATAAAACTAACTGTAATTTTTTTACGTATGATCCAATTAAGCGATATTAATTCCACCCAGGTGAGAATGAATGTGCATAAAAAAGTCATAGCTTACACATGCGTGTACATACGCAAGTGGATGCTAATTAAGCTAGGTACCAACAGAGTAGCATGAGGTCCTTGTTTGGGGTTACTAATAACATGGCTGAAGACTGAAACTGATGTTGGCCTGTTGTACACACCCCGCCCAAATGACCAGCAGCAAACAAAACCCAGATCATAATGTCTCGGCCTGGGATGTGACTCGGCGATGCAGCTCGACTCGATGGCAAGAAGTTACCCTTCATCGCAGGCCCCAACAATTCTCGATCGAGAGCAACCGCGGTATGAGACAGTTTAGTTCAGTTGCAGAAGCAATCACAAGCCCTTCCACAAGCTAGCATAGCAGAGCGGCCATCAGGAATGAGGCCTATTGTTATCCAAGGAATTAAAAGCCATTTCAGTAGCTAGGTCTTCATTTCATACAAGAACTAAAGCACAAACACAGATAAAAACTGAGCATTTTTTCCAAGTTGCACTTTATCTGTGCGAGTATGCAAGCTGGTAAAACTAAAATCACGGCCTAAAAAGCAACAGAGAAGTTATTATAGCTCATTGCCGCTTGCTTCAGTTCTTGGTAAAACAAACAACCATCCTATGTCGCTCTTTGTTTAAAGTCCGTGGATTCATGCAACATGGCCACTTCCTCTATAATGTTTCAACTAAACATAAAAGCCGGCTGAGTAGGTTACATCATGAGCAATCTCCATTATGCCATTATTGTGAACCTCAGTAAAGAACTTGAAACGGACATTCATCAGACATATTGGATGCTATTGTTGAATCTTTGTTCCTAGAGCATATCCATACATATGGGTGACCAACCTAGATAGAGCCCCATAGAGTAGTGCACAAAGCTTCCTACAAGCACAAACATGATACCCGCGGGTCGGTAACTGGGCATTTGTTCGCTTCACGAATGCACCCATTGGCTTTGCATGCTGTTACATAAAAACTAACTCCTTGGCTATAGTGACCGCTTTCTCCTGACCAAATAACTTCTCGACAATGGACAAGGCAAACTCTGTGGCGGTCCCTGGTGCTCTACTCGTGATGAGGTTACCGTCGACAACAACCCTGTATTCGCACGCGCTCTGGTCTGTAAGCAGGTGTGCCATGGGTGGAAACGATGTCGCCTTCTTACCCTACAACGACAACAAGAATCAATCATCACAGGGTTAGTTCATCAATACTGCACAATCTGTTTTTTTTTTCAAGAAGAAATGATTACCTTGAGTAAACCATGGGGCTCGAGGACGTAAGCAGGCGACGCGCATATTGCACCGTAGAGTTTACCATATTCAGCCTACTTCTTCAGAAAACTCACAAGCTTCTCACTGCTGGTGAACTTGAGTGCACCAGGAAGACCACCCTGCATAATGCAAATATATACAACAAGCATCAGTGTCAATGAAGAGCACCAATTAGAGTTTGCTGAAGAAACAGGCTGAATCTTCAGCAAAACGCACGTATATATAACTCAAACTTGAGTGCATCAGTGTCAATGAAGAGCACCAATTAACAGAGAAGCAATCAGCTCAAACTGTCATGCACGTAATATTCGAACTCCATCTGAACGGCCTGCTCCAACATCACATCGGCGATCAGATCGAGCTTGTAATGGCGGGTGACGATGCGCAACGTGTCCTCGACCGACGCCACAGTGACGCGTGCGCCTGCTCTGCGTAGGACGTCGATCAGGTTCAGAGCTTCCATCTCCTCCGAGCCATTGGCAACGGGCACAAGAACCTAATTAAGGGAAGGAACCTTGGATGAATGGTTTGATTTACTTCTGTTAAGTGCAATGGATCCAATTCAATTTCATTTCATACAAGAGAGATAGGAGTATATATTTTACCTGAGGTGTGCCGGCGCATTTCCACTGCATGTGATTGTACTCTTGGATGGCATATTTAACCCCTTGCTGGGGGCGCACATACTAGTAATTGAATATGTAAGAAAATAGCACAAATAAATAATAACTTTATGTAAGAAGAAAGATTGAACCCAAGAAGTAGCAGGTCGTACCAAAGGTCCGGCAACCTCCTGCATCTTGGGTTTGCCGTAGAGCTGCTCCACCAAGGCGAGCGCGAACTCGATGGCCGTCCCGGCGCCCTGGCTGGTCACCACGTTCCTGTCCGTCACCACCCTGTCATCCACGGCGATCACCCCGTCGTCGTCGCCCAGCCGCTCCAGCAGGGCCGGATGGCACGTCGCCCTGAAGCCTTCGAGCACGCCCCAGCGGGCCAGCGCCACCGCCGGCGACACGCCGATGGCGCCGCACAGGCGGCCCGATTCGGCGTGCTTCCTCACCATCTTCTCCAGCTGCTTGCAGTCCCTCAGGTTTGCCGATCCTACCATTCCTCCCTACGACCAGCAACACGATTGCACGAAGGTGGCGGTGAACTGATGATGATGATGATGACACGGACGCTCTGGTTTGACTGGGGCACTGGGCATGGAGAAGGCGCACGTACCGGTAGGACGATGAGGTCGAATTCCTGTGTTCCCAGGTCAGCGACTCTGGCGTCTGCGGTGAACCTGACCCCATGGGCGGCGTCCACGACGAGGCCCTCGGATGCGGTGGCGACGGTGACCCTTGCGCCGGCGCGGTCCAGGATGTCGGCCGCGACGGCCGCCTCGAGTGGCTCCATGCCGGCGGCCACCGCCACGAGCACCCGCTTGGGCTTGGCTGGCACGAGCCTCCGGCGACACCACGACGTCCCTAGTCCCTGCCCTGCCACATCTGCCACTGCTACGACACAATGACCAACCCGCGCAACGGCAAGCTCAAGTGCCCCTAGTCCCTCCCTAGACACCACATCGTCTTCATCTTCTTCAGATACGTGGTATCATGCCATGTTCTACTAGCTTCAAGTATATGTGTATGTGATCTTTAGACACCACTCTGCAGTGTTCCCACCCTCAGGGGATATTGGGCGTAATAATAATATCAATAAAAGAGTTCATGCTGGTTCCCTGCCTTGTTGGTCACCACATCTATTCTACTCTCTCCGTTCCTAAATACAAGTCTTTTTAGAGATTCCACTATGGACTAAATACTGTGGTTTGCCAGAGTCTCTCCATGGCCAAAGACGATCGCGCAAAGATTCCCGTCAAGTATGTGGTGGGCGCCGTCATCGGCTCCGTGTTCTTCCTCCTGCTGTCCGTCTACTTGATTCGAGTCGGCGTCAGCGTCCGCCAGCGCCGCGCCGCGCGCAGGGCGCTAGCTGAAGCTGAGCTCAACCTTGATCTCGAGTCCGTCGTGGCGTCGGAGGCGCTAGCGAAGGAGGAGGAGGAGGGAGACGGGATGGCGGCAGAGGTGGAGGTGAAGGAGGAGGAGGATGAGGAGGAGGAGGGGGAGATCCGCCGCGTGGTGCAGGCCCCGGCGCAGGCGGAGGAGCAGCCTACCGGAGCCTCCTCGCCGGTGCAGGCCCCGGCCCTCCCAACCCTCCAACGGCGGAGCTATGTACAACTCTAGGGCGGGGGCACATGCCCCCCCCCCCCCCCCCAACATTCACGTTTTAGCCTTAGCCCCCCCAGTAGTTTGTACTTAGCTCCGCCACTACAACCCTCCTCGATCTTGCTGAAAGTCTGCCACCACTGAATGTTCATCAACGACTGCGCAACACTCTTATGCGCTGCCGCTGAAGGAGAAGGTAGAGAAGAATGCAGGAGGATAGTGTTGCCTTCTCCTTGTTAATGATGGGAGGTTTGAGGCGCATCTTTGCTACTTCGACCCGTTTGCAAGGGCACGACCCACTGATACCTATTTCCTATGCAATATTGCTAATTCTGTTTTACAAAAAAAAACAATCATAATTCCCTTACCCTAAAAAATTGTTAACTACTTTTGTTTCGGTAGAAAAAAGAACAAAATTCAATACAAGTGAAGTGTGGTGGCTAAGCACTTGGCAACGGAGTCGGTGACTGAACGGTACCATCTCGACGGGTGATTCTGATAAACATTTGCTTAAACCCTCTTAAGTTTGGTGGCTGGCTACCACGTGGCTATGCGGTCGGCGGATCAACTATCAACCCTCTTGGTAGAAAAGGAAAATAAACATTTCACTCCTATGGTGACTAGTCTATTTAACATGTAGCACTTGCACCTTGTTATGGTTATCGATGTTGGAGTAAAGAACTGAGAGATGGAATCGGTTCTTCGAATTTTTGTTGCATGTATGTGTTTGGAATTGAGATACAAAATAGTGGAATCTAAACACAACTAAACCCCAAAATCCAGTTACTTCTTGCTATCGGGTGTTCACTCTTCACTCTTCACTCACAATGTGATTAAGTTCTTATGGGAGGTTTGTTGCAATTGGAGGCCCATCGCTGACCACCGCCACCTCTACTCACAACCTCCATTTGCCTCCCAACCATCCTTGATCTTGCCTAAGGTATGCCATCATTGAATGTTCACCAATGACTGCGCAACCTTCAGCATTGCTGCTGAAGGAGAAGGTAGAGAAGAAGGCATGAGGAGAGTGTTGCCTTCTCCTTCACCTCCTCTTGCATATTTATATGTATTTTCCTGCCATTTCCTTCACCCCCTCCTGCATATTTATACGTATTTGTCTTGCCTTCTCCTTCACCTCCTCCTGGATATTTATACGTTTGTGTCATGTCTTCTCCTTCACCTCCATCAGAACACTCCGACAAATTCTGCTACACAGGGGTTTAAATACAAACGAGGTAGTAATATCCAGGAGGAAAAAGGCTTGGGGTAATACGACCACCTAAGGATTGTTTATATGGGGGTTTGAGTAGAGAAAGTTCTATTGTAGGTGGTAATTTTAAACAAGTACAAACCACGGCTGTCTAAAGCACCCTAAAACATGCAACTGTAAGAATAGTAATTACGAAAACAAAAGTTGCATCAACTAAAGGAGGATGACGGAGGGACTTCAAACAAAAGTGTGTATCTTTTGCATCATGCACACTCGGTATACAAACTCAAAGGATGTATCTCAAGGTTCGGATTTTTATCGCAATCATACATCCTTGTTGGTAGATGTCCAGACACAATGTCATAAGATCATAATGGTCCCGGTCAACTCACAATTAAGGTCTTGGCCAACCTATCCAGTGGTGGACCTAGAGAGTATTTTGATTGAGGGCAAACTACTTGAGCGGGGGCATGATCTATAAAAATTCAAAGAATTTAAGTATATTTTTCAAAAATCTTAAGCAAATCTCACTGGAATTTCAAATTTTGAGTGGGGGCCTATCATACATTTACCAAAGACACCAAATCCATGCTAATAACCAAGGTAGATCTTCACACAGTAGGCAATCTCCTTCCTTGTACAAACTTCTTAAGGCTTCCAAGTGAACTTACATGTCTAGGAGAGGCACACCATGAAAATGTAATAAGCAAAGTAAGGTCACTTGGAAGTATCTACAAGCAACTCTCAAACAACCCACACTCTCTCTATCACACAGATGAAGGTAGGGCATATAAAGATAGGTTTAGAGCAAAGAAAGAGGAGGCGCATAAAGCAGGGGATCTCACAACAAGGATTCTCAACCTTCGGAACTTGAACACCCACTCAATGGTAGGGGTGTCCATTTATAAAAATTCAATGTGGGTTATAGGAAACAACATGGCCGGTACTATGGAATTTCACCCGCCAGTACTAGGCCAATTCAAAAGTTTGGACGATTGGGTGGGAAAACTCTCTCCACTGGAACCGGTACGTTCAAAAACATCTATAGGAATCTAAATACATTAGAGACGCCGGAGAAGAAACCTTGTAAGTGTCAGACAACAACTAGCTCATCACTGCCTCAAACAAGGTACATCCCTCAGTAGTACCACACAACTCTCATTCAAAGGTGCCAAGCCTCACAAAAACACCTTCAGAAACATAATCGTTAGTGAACGTCCAAGTCCCAGCTCGAAGGTTTCAGATTTGAACCCTCGGTAGTACTGTGTCACTTCACGTTCTCGTAAGCTTTATCGAATTCTACTTTGAAAATAACCATGTCGAGTTTCTTTGTTTGAAGTTCGTGTATTCATGCAACATGGTCACTTCCTCTATAATGTTTCAACTAGACATAAAAGCTGGCTGAGTTGGTTACATCATGAGCAATCTCCATTATGCCATTAGTGTGAAACTCAGTAAAGAACTTGAAACGGACATTCATCAGACATATTGGATGCTATTGTTGAATCTTTGTTCCTAGAGCATATCCATAACATATGGGTGACCAATCTAGATAAAGCCCCATAGTAGCTGTGCACAAAGCTTCCTACAAGCACAAACATGATACCCGCGGGTCGGTAACTGGGCATTGCTCGCTTCGCGAATACACCCATTGGCTTTGCATGCTGTTACATAAAAACTAACTCCTTGGCTATAGTGGTGGCTTTCATCTTACCAAATAACTTCTCAACAATGGCCAAGGCAAACTCTGTGGCTGTCCTTGGTGCTCTACTCGTGATGAGGTTACCATCGACGACGACCCTGTATTCGCACGCGCTCTGGTCTGTAAGCAGGTGTGCCATGGGTGGAAACGATGTCGCCTTCTTACCCTACAACGACAACAAGAATCAAGCATCACAGTGTTAGTTCATCAATACTATACAATCTGTTTTTTCAAGAAGAAATGATTACCTTGAGTAATCCATGGGGCTCGAGGACGTAAGCAGGGGACGCGCATATTGCGCCGTAGAGTTTACCAGATTCAGCCTGTTTCTTCAGCAAACTCACAAGCTTCTCACTGCTGGTGAACTTGAGAGCACCAGGAAGACCACCCTGCAAAATGCAAATATATACAACAAGCATCAGTGTCAATGAAGAGCACCAATTAACAGAGAAGCAATCGGCTCAAACTGCCATGGACATAATATTTATTACCGGCATGACGACGAGATCGAACTCCATCTGAACGGCTCGTTCCAGCATCACATCGGCAATCAGATTGAGCTTGCAATGGCGGGTGACGATGCGCAACGTGTCCTCGACCGATGCCACGGTAACGCGTGCGCCTGCTCTGCGCAGGACGTCGATCAGGTTTAGAGCTTCCATCTCCTCCGAGCCATTGGCAACGGGAACAAGAACCTAATCAAGGGAACAGTACATTGGATGAATGGTTTGGTTTACTCCTAGCAAGTGCAATGAACTCAATTCAATTTGGTTTCATATAGAAGACTTATATATTTAACCTGAGGTGTAGCGGAGCATTTCCACTGGATGTGATTGTACTCTTGGATGGTATACTTAACTCCTTGCTGAGGGCGCACATACTAGTAATTGAATATGCAATTATTATTTTTGCACAAATCAACAACATTATGTAAGAAGATTGAACCGAAGAAGTAGTAGTTGTACACTAGCTAGACCGTACGTACGTACCAAAGGTCCGGCGACCTCCTGCATCTTGTGTTCGCCGTAGAGTTGCTCCACCAAGGCGAGCGCGAACTCGATGGCCGTCCCGGCGCCCTGGCTGGTCACCACGTTCATGTCCTTCACCACCCTGTCATCCACGGCGATCATCCCGTCATCGTCGCGCAACCGCCGCAGCAGGGCCGGATGGCAGGTCGCCCTGAAGCCTTCGAGCACGCCCCAGCGGGCCACCGCCACCGCCGGCGACGCGCCGATGGCGCCGCACAGCCGGCCCGACTGTGTGTGCTTCCTCACCATCTTCTTCAGATGGTTGCAGTCCCTAAGGTTTGCCGATCCAACCATTCCTCCATACGACCAGCAACACGATTACACGAAGGTGTTGGTGAACTGATGATGATGATGATGACCACGACATGGAGACTCTGGTTTGACTGGGCATGAAGAAGGCGCACGTACCGGCAGGACGATGAGGTCGAACTCCTCTGTTGCCAGGTCGGCGACTCTGCCGTCCGCGGCGAACCTGACCCCATGGGCGGCCTCCACGACAAGCCCCTCTGACGCGGAGCCGACGGTGGCGACGGTGACACTTGCGCCGGCGCGGTTGAGGATGTCGGCCGCGGCGGCCGCCTCGAGCGGCTCCGTACCGGCGGCCACCGCCACGAGCACCCGCTTGGGCTTGGCTGGCGGCTCGCTCCGTCCGACGGGGCGCGGCACGAGCCTCCGGCGGCACCACGACGTGGCTCGCCTCGCCAGAGACGAAGACGCAGCACCGCAACAGCAACAGCCCCCTTGTTGCTCATCGTCGTCCACGTGGGGGGCGACGAGCTTGGCGGCGTCGGCGGCCACGTGGTCCTCCGGCGCGGGTGCGACGGCGGCCATCGGCGCTCTCTTTCCTGGCCGGCCGGCAGATCTCGATGGTCTTCTCTCTTCTTGCCGCGCGCTTCCCACTAGGATGAATAAACAAGTTGGAAGTCACATGGCCTGATGGGCACACTGACATGAGCTCAACTTTTTTTTTTTGAGGGAACATTAGCTCATTTTAAACAATGGCATCTGGTAGGGCTGCTGCCCAAGGACATGCATGTCCATCCACGTAGTAGTACGTGAGGGCACCTTCGTCATGGTTCCGCATGTGCATGCCACATAATTTATCACTATTAGACAAAAACCTACTAAAAGAATATATACAACGATTGGAAAGACAAAGTTTTTTCGTTCGACCGTATACTTTGTTTTATGCATTATCTATAAAACGGGACGAGAGCCTATTTTTTTAAAAAGAGACAATTTTATCTTTAAGCCTTCCATATAATTTAGAAATTATAATACGGTTTTGCTGAATCACATCTAGTTAAACTCCATCTTAGCAGCTTGGCTCTAGAATAAATGAAAACTAGAAGCGTTTGGCGCGTTTTGCTGCGCCGTTGGTGTTGTTTGGTTTCTTAAAAAAAATAATCATTCTGTTTTTAAATATAAGGCGTGTTACTTTTTTGAAAAAGTAAACTATTTAAGTTTGATCAAATTTGTAGAGAAAGCTACCAAAATTCATAATATCATCGATATTTTTAGATTCATCATGAAATGAATTTCCATACATCTTTTGGTTAATATTGGAATGCCGATATTTTTGCTCTGAACTTGGAAGAATTAGGGAACATAATGAATTAAAAGAATTGAATGGAAGAGCTTGAGAAATTGCTGACCCGGTCAGAACCGGATGACCCAATTCTAAATTGAATACCTCAATTAATTGTGAGGCCTTAAAAATTAGGAAGCATAGTATATAGTATAAAAAATTTGTATGAGAGAGCTTTGATAAACTATTGTCCCGATCAAAATCGAATGATCCAATTCTAATTGAAGACCTCAATTGAATGTGGGCTCTTTGAAGCTAGGTGCTTAGTGTTGTAGAGGATACCTTTGTGGTACCGGAGAAGGCTGCTTGGACAACAACTTGCTTGTGACCGCCTCAAAGAAACGTACGTAACTCGTTAGTACAGGACAACTCTCACTCGGGGGTATCGTGCCTAACAAAACATCCTCTAGAAAACAAGTTGGCGGTGAACGGCTAAGGCCCAGCTCGAAGGTTCCGGATATCAACACTTGGTAGTACTAGGCCAACTTACTCTGTCTTATGCCTTCTCAAAATCTAATTTGAAAATAGCTCTGTCGAATTTCTTCATATGAAGCTCATGGAAGGTCAAGTCGAACTCCATTTCAGCAGCTTATTCGAGCGTCACATTGGCAATCAGATTGAGCTTGTAATGGCAGGTCACGATGCCCAACGTGTCCTCGACCGACGCCACTTTGACAATGACGGAGCCGAAATCCGTCAGATCCCTGCATAGGGGTTTTCATGGGGCGGAGTGCGCATAGGGGATCAGAGTTTTATCCAGCTTCAGGTCCTCGTGGTGAGATAATACTCTACTTCCTGCATGTCGTATTGTATTGATGGGTTTGTCTCGTGGAGAGGTTGGATATGTGGATCCTCTTGGAGATGCCTATCGGGAAGCCCTACCTCCTCTTATATAGATGGATGAGGGGTAAGGTTACACGGTTTGTTGCCCAAGTTTTCTACTAGTACATGTCTTATGGTACAAGGAATGTATATCTTTCTGGAGGAGGCCCACCGTTAGTGGCGAGGGGCCCATACTATGAACGGGCTCCGAGGCCGGTCGGGCGGCCTTGTTCCTTGGAGGTCGGGTACCTGCGGTGTATTGCACCGTCAGACACATTCACCTGGTCGGCGTAGAGTGTCGATCAGGTTGAGATTGAACTTGGATGGTTATAGGAGGACCATCCCTAGCGCACCAGGGTTCTATGTCCTAGACCGGATAATGGTGTTCGTATTTTTCTGGATTTATTTCAGGCATTTCGGTGACGTGTGTCCGATGGGAGGAGACAATTCCATCGACTACGAAGGTGTCTCTAACAACTTCATCAATTCTCAAAGATGATGTGACGGCTCAGTCTCTCAAAGATGCTCACATATGTAGAATATGCGTTCATAGGGATGCGTGCATGTGCATTGTATAATCTTCTACGCCTGTGTTGTGTTAAAAAAATAAACGTGTGCAGAGGGATAATAATAGTACCATGTCGCTAGATGAGTGTTGTTGCCACCATCATATGTGGCTCCTACTCCTGTTGCGCATCAGCCAAGCGTGGCGGTGCGCGGATGTCACTCCAGCCAAGCAAGGAGGGCTACTTTTTTTTAGGGGTAGCAAAGAGGGCTACTTGGTTGGTACATTGGGCTGGTTGGCTAGAGCCCATGGCGAAAATGGTCAACCTTGGTTGTTGCTCGAGCCGGCCCATAGAGGGAAAAAAATGTAGTTGACGTTGACCAGGGGAGGTCCTATATGGCAATCCCTATATGATGCTCGTTGCGTCCAAATGTTGACCAAACCCATAGGATCGAGTGAACTGGGCCGGCCCAGTTTCCTAATCTGTTCGTTCGGTTTTTGGAACCTTCTGGCAGGTTTCTGTCCGGTTTTTACTAGTTTTCGGAACCTTCTAGAGGATTCTCTGAACCTTTTTTTCTTGTTTTTTCTGATTCTTATTCCTATTTTTATTTTTATTTTTCCTTTTTTTGCTTCTTGTTTTTGTTATTCTTTATTTCAGTTTTTCTAGTTTTTTGTTTCTTTCCGAAAATCGTATATTTTTAAAATCGATTTTATTAAATATTTGCCTTTTGAAAAATGTTCAAAGATTTCGCACAAAATTATGTTCAAAATATTTTCTTTTTGTAAAATTTTCATTTTGGAAATGAGCAATTTTTTTTGAAAGAGGAACATTTTTTATTTTGTAAAAAAATGAAAATTTCAAATATTTTCATAACATTTTTTTTTATATTTTTGATCTTTTTCTGAAATACAGGAACAATTTTGAAAAAACGCCCCGAAATTATGAACTTTTTTTTCAATTTGCGTACAAATTATGAAAACATGATTTTTGTTGAATTCGTGAACAAATTACGAAAGTAGGAACATTTTCTGAAAACAATGGAGAACTTTTTCAATATGAGATTTTTTTTATATTTTCGAACAAATTTTGGGAATGAAAACATTATTTTGAAATCCACGAACATTTTTGAAATTGTGAAAAAACGAAAAATCCAAACATATTCATAATTAAATGTTTTTGATTTTTTGATTTTTGCGAAAACGAAGTGAACAAATGTTGAAAAAACTATTTTTTTTTCGTAATTTTCACAAAGTTTGAAAACAAGAACAAGGTCGAAAATTTCTGAAAAGTGAAAACAATTCAGAAAAAAATGTTGGAAAAAGAAATAAACTTGAAAAGCAAAAAAGAAAATAAAACAAAGGAAAAAAGGAACAAAAAAGTAAAGAAAAAAGAAAGAAACACGAACATATATTAAGACTGGGGAACAAATTTGAAAACATGAACAATTTTCAGAGACATGAATATTTTCCAAAATCCGAGAACAACTTTTGAAAACAGGAACAATTTTGTACAATTTTTCTATATTTTGTAAATTTTTTTTAAAAATGAGAACACTTGGAAAATATAGAACAATTTTGAAAATGCAAACATTTTTTATATGAGCAATAGAAATTTTGAAAAATGAACTTTTTTCTGCACACGTGAATAAATCTTGAAAAACGGAGCATTTTTTAAAATTTCAAACAATATTTGACAATCATGAACAAATTGTCGAAAAAAAGTGAACACTTTTTGAATTTGTGAACAAATTTGAGAACGGGAATATTTTTTAAATTAGGGAATAAATTTTGAAAACCATTTTTTAAAAATTTAATATTTTCTGTGAGTGTCAATCAAAATATTCAGAAAACGTAATATATTTTGATATTTCAAACATTTTTTGAATTTAGCAAACATTTTTGAAAATTATGAACATTATTTGAAAATAGGACCACTTTCTGAATTCCAAATAATATTTGTAATTTCGAAAAGATTATTTGGAAAAAATGAAAATAATACTTGAAAACAGAAAAAAGGAAATGACAACAAAACAGAAGAAAAAAAAACTAAAATCGGGAGAAAAAAACGTTCCAAACTAGAACAAACGAACTGGACAAATAGGCAAATAGGGTTTTCCATCCTATATAACGCTCTTTGCGTCAAGTTGTTGGAGCTTCGCGTAGAGAGTCCAGTTATCGGGCTTTCCTGGGCCGTTTTTTGTATAACTGTAGTAACAAGATGCGATTGAGTACTAGCTGCAAAAAAAAGGTGCCCTCGCGGGGTATCGCGGGCAATTCAACCAGCTAACCCAGCGAGCTTTACTAATCATAAGACAACAAAAACTCTTAAAAACCGAAATCCAATGCAGATTATAAAAATTTCAGAAATTACGAACGCATTTTTTCTAAGACAGCACAAATCATTAAATGCGCCAAACATTTTCTGAAAATCGTAAACATTTTTTGAAATGGGACATAATTTTGTAATTCCAAAAAAAAATTGGAAAAGCAAAAAAAATAAAGAACTGAAGCATTTAAAACACAAACATTTAAAAGAAAATTTAAAACACAAACATTTTTTGAAATTTGTAATAATTTTTGAAGCAGGAACATTTTTTGAAACTCCTAGAAAATATAAACATGAATATTTTTAAAAAGTTTTAAACAATTTTTGGAAACGGGAACATTTTTTGAAGTTCCGAATAATTTTTAACTAACCTTAAGTACAGTTTTTGAAATACACAAACAATATTTGAAATCATGATTTTTTTTAAGTTTGGCGAAGAATATTCGAAACTCCTGCAAAAATGGAAACATGAACATTTTTTTAAAAATTCAATTATTTTTGTAAGCAGGAACATTTTTTTGAAATTCTGATATTTTTTAAAAAGTTGTGAAAATTTTAAAGAAAAACATACCGAACCAAATTAAAAAAAGCGATCATTTTTTGAAAACTGCAAAAGATTTTTGAAATGTGATTTTTTTGTGAAATCATGAAAAATGGACATTTTGCATACAATTGTTGAAACATGAACTTTTTTAAAACAGGAAACATTTCCAAACAATTTTTGATTAATAGAAACATTTTTTGAAATCCCTGAATTCTCTTTTAGAAATTTGAACATTTTTGAATTTATGAACAATTTACGGAAATACAGCCATTTTTGAAAAATGTGAACATTGTTTAAAAGCATGAACTTTTGGAAAATATGGTATTTTGTAAAAAAGAAATTAAACTTAAAAAATAAAAAGAAATGAATAAAGAAAAAAGGAACAGAAAAGGAAAAGGAAACAACCAAGAAAGAAGAAAAATAAACAGGAAAACAAAAAAACAAAAAGAAACAGAAAAACCGGTTGGGACACTCTAGAAGGTTCCCAAAACCAGAAAAAAACCGGCTAGGAAACTCTAGAAGGTTCCCAAAATCGAAAACACTGGAATACGTTAATGGGCCGGCCCAGGTTACCGCTCGATCGCCAGGTCTATGCGAAGCGTCGATTGTTGACGCAGAATGCGTCAAATAGGATATTCCGTTGACAAGGGTGCATGAAGTGCGCGTCGGCGTTGACGTGTCCCTGCCGACGGGTGCGGTCGGAGGGGACAAGCTTGAGGCCGAGCAAGATGAGGTCGTTGTCCCTCCCCGAGTACGATGTGCCGTTGGGGTAATAGGAGATGCGCCACCATTGTCCGGCCGCCTTGAACTGGCAGGACTCGGCCGACGCTCCGGCACCGAGCAACTTGGCCTGTGAGAATCCCTTGATCCAGAGGATGTGGCCGCCGCCGTCGGAGGTCGCCATGGCGCCGATGGTGGAGATGGAGATGGCTTCTTTTGACATGATTGGCGGAATCGATCGATCTATCTACGATGTCAGAGCCGTCCTTGTTACGACTTGCTAGATAGGTTAGTGATCGAACCATTTTTTTTTTTGAGAATTAGGGATCCAACCAACTGCCCGGTACATATATATCCTAGCTGTCCTAGCTCGGCCGCCCATATAATATTTTACACGGATATAGTGCAGCGGCATGCGCGCAAGTCGACGGATGACTTTTTAGTTGTACCATGCATCTATCTACCTTGCTTGGTCATTTGAATATATTCATTGTTGCCATCAATCGAAGAAAGAGATTGTGCTACTCAATCTGGACTTTGGAAGGGCCTTTGACGTGCCGAGCCATGACACTCATGGAAATTTTACATGCAAAGGGTTTTGGGAAGAAATTGCTTGATTGGATTAAGATGATTTACAACTTTGATTTTTCTTCTGTGCTACTTAATGGAGTTCCACGAAAACAATTCCAATGAAAAAGAGGGGTCAAACAAGGTGATCATATTTCTCCCCTCATATTTGTGCTTGCTCCTTATCTGTTATAATCCATGCTCAATAAAGCTATGCATGTTGGGATGGTTGTAGCTCCTACACCTTCCCTGATTTCCCTATGATCCAATATGCTGATGATACATTCCTTGTTATCCCTGCCGATGAGAGGCAACCAATCACATCAAAAACTTACCGCTCCATTATGCATAATTCACTGGTGTGAATGTAAACTACTCAATATCCACAATGATCTCCGTCAATACTCCTGAGGAAATGCAAGCTCTTTTAGAACTGCTGGGGTGTCAAATTGGCTCACTTCCCATCACACACTGACTTGCTAGAATTAGCGAAATCCCTACGCATAGGACTAGTTACTTTTTTCTTTTGTGCTCTAATCTTGACTTTTAGGTTGCTTTACAACAAGGTGAACTGGTGATGAGCACACATACATATATACAATTGGATTGTAGTACACATCTGACTAGAGGCACAATTGACATTGAAGATAGTAGGCCCAGTCTTGAGATCTTATCATTAGTTTTACATTGCTGACCAAGTAATTAAAACAGCGTTGGTACTATAAGATTGTATATATGTACACACATATACACTGCCCTATTCCTTTATATAAATGAAGAAAATGCAGCACGATTACTCCTCAATGAATCAGTACACAATACCATTAGTCCAATTTCTAAGGAGGAATATAGGCCACACTATAGCTATAGGAGTTAGTCAGCTGATCCAGACCCTACGCCAAATCCAATCCATGGAATGCTTTTCACGAAACTTCACACGGGAGTAGGTTAGACACCCAAGTTTGGTATCCCAAGGTTCCAACTTTTTCTTTTCTGGAATTGTCGTGGTATTTTTTGAATTTAATATTCATTTGGGAGGGGGGGGGGGGAGGGTGGGTGGGTGTGGACCCCCAGGTGATCCTATGTATTTTCCCATAAGAAACACACTATACTAGCACAAGCTTGAGAAGAAGGGCACCACCGATTAATTTCGTCATGCAACTGGAGCCAGAATTGTGAACGGAGTGAATCGTCACTTATGGAACCTATTTACCTAGGGCTGAATTCGCTTGGCCAAGGCCATTTCTAACTGATCCCCTAAAAGGTTGTGGAGTATCCTGCAGAGTTAAGTTACTGGAGTAAATTTTTACTCCACTAACGTTGGCCACACCTAGCCGATCCCCTACAGTTAGTGGAGTAAAAACCAAACTTTGTAGATTTTTTGTCTTAGGCGCATCAACTTCAAACAATACACAATATACATCTTAAAAACATTAAAATTAAAACATGCATAGCATAACCGCCATAAAATAAATTTTCATCATCGCGTTTTTCACATTGAAACATGCGAAGTTCATCCAAAAGACATCACTTCAAACACAATGTTTGATTCAAAATGACCACAAACATAGAATGTATATGTTCCGGATCGAGCCAACCAATGGCATGCACCACCACCCCTTGCCCACCACCACTCAAATGAGATCGTTGGTGAAGAAATCGACCTCACCATCCTCTCGGACACCATTAACACCGCCATCCTCTAGGCCACCACTCTCAACCCTGCCATCCTCTCGGCCACCACCATCACCACCATCACCCCCTCGGCCACCACCATCACCACCATCACCAACATCACCCCCTCGGCCACCACCATCACCACCACCACCCCCTTGGCCACCAACAACATTTCAAAGAGATTCTTCCAAGATCTCTCCAATTTTGCTCCTATGATGCCCAAGAGAACCTTGCTTACGGCTTGATCGCACGTCGACGGAACTGTTGTAGTGCTTGGTAATTCTCTCCTAAAACATGGTTTTAGTGTGATCCGTTCCAATCATTGCATCCATGGAGATCGCACACCAAACATCGTAAAGAGCAATATCCTCCTTTTGGTTGTAGTTTTGGGTGCGGCACCTTGGCACCTTCATGCTTGCTTTGGTAACCTCCACAACCTCCTCTTCGGACACCTCCTCCTCGGAATTGTCATCCTCTGCCACCTCCTCTTCCCCGGTCACCTCTTGCTCCGTGTCTTTGGTGGCCGTCTACTGATCCCAAAACGAGTCGTAGTTGAGCTCATCAAGTCCAACGGTGGCCGAGGACTCCAAGGAGGCGAGGAATTTGACCGTGTTCATCTCCGCACTACAAATAAAACACTACAAACAATCACTACCAGCCACCAACAATCACTATTGAATACCAACAAGACACGAGGTTCTCGTTTTACCTTGTAGGCATTTCATCGAGCGCTTTGCTGCCAAGATGCTTCTTGCCGGCTGCGGCTGCCGCCCATGTCGGAGGAGTGGCCGTAGGGGCCGCACGAGGCGCCGGCCTAGGACGAGGCGCCCCTTTCGCCTTCTTCATCTTCTTCTTCGCGGCCTCCTCGATGAGCGCTGACGTAGCCGCTGTCGGCTTTCGAGCTCGTCTGGCTCTGGCCGGTGTGGTGGGAGGGCGACGGGCCGTTACCGGAGAGGCGGTGGCCACCTTGGAGGCCATTGGACGGGTTGGAGGAGGAGCTTGGATGCGGTGGGTTTTTTCACCCCCAAACTCTTCTTCGGCGCGGGCGACGGCGCGTGGGTGATTTTCGGCAGCGAAAAGCCGGCGACGGTGGACTGCGGGATGAGGGAAGGTGCCGGGCTACCCATATTGGCCAGCCGAACGGTCATCGGTGGCGGTCGCGAGGCGTGGTGGCTGCGGCGGCGGGAGACAATGGCGTGGGAGGTGCGAGAGGGAGAGGCTCCAGATTTACTCGACCGCGGCGAGGGTGAGTAAATTTAGCGATATTTGAGGGGATATTGGGAGGTGGAGTAATTTTTTTTACTCCACTATGACTTTTAAGGGATCGGCTAGGTGCGCCGTAAGGGAGTAAAATCAAATTTTTACTCCCTTATGGACTTTTAGGGGATCGGTTAGAAATGACCTAAAAGAGTAATAACCATACTAAAATCTCAATCAGAACATGCCAAAGGTAAACAAAAACACAGCCTTACATTATACTACCGAGCATCCATTGCTTATGATCGGTGTACATATAGTTATATACCACTACTTGGGTGTAAGAATTTACCAAAGTTTATGTGCACAGAGCAGACTAGCTACCCCGATAGAGAGCTCTTGGAATGTAAAACTAGATAGTTCTGACCACCATGGCCACTTCTGCATAACAATGTCAAGATCTCAACCAAAAGAAAACATGAAACAATGCCAGTTGTACCTCACCGAAACAACAACATTCCATGCATTGACAAAAGCAGCCCAGCAAAAGAGATCCCCATTACAATATATAATAGTGAAGTGAAACACTCCCAGGCGAACACATAGCTTCTTTCTTCACCTCACAGACAAAATGCTTTCATTTATATATGATGTCCACACGACCGGCAACACTACCAAAAAGTGATATTACTCTAGTCTGGTCATGGTTGTGCAACAAACAACATCAGCATAATCATGCTGTAATATAGGCATATACATGGTCTACTGTTGACTTTTGGGTCGATTTACAACAAGATGAACTGGTGATGAGCATGCATACATATATACAACTGGATTGTAGTACACACCTGACCAGAGGCACAATTGATATTGAAGATGGTATGCCCAGTCTTATGATCTTATCATTGGTTTTGGATTGCTGCCCAATTACTTAAAAGAGCTTTGGGAGTATACATGTACCCCACATATACACTAGCCTATTGCTATACACAAATGAAGAAAATGCAGCAGAATTTAGATGAACCAGCCCCAAAACCAAGGCTAATCCACGGAGGCAGAGAAGAAATAAGAAGAATCTATCATGCATGGATTTGTGGTAACTACTAATGCTTCAAGGTGGTACAAGGTCTTCATTATTGATATGCTACTTAAGATGTTAACTTTGATCGACGCAATTCCACAGTCAACTAGCATTGATAAACTTGTTCAAAGTAATGATTCCTCGGCACTAGAAAACTAGCTACCAATATTTCAGTGGCTGTCACGGAGTTTCCCCTGCCTCTAAGCATTCCTAAATTTCATGCTTAATTCCATATATTGGTTTAGTTTGCAAGCCTACGCTATTTTTTATTATTATTCTGAGCGAGAGGGTGTAAAACCTTCTACATATAATTGCGCTGAGAGAAAGGTGAAACCCTACCATGATGGAAACTGAACTACGTACTTTGTAACCGCGTATTTCAGATAAGAGTATTTATCCCTGTTGGTAAGTATGACCACGTTACACTCATGATACAAAGAAGCACAAGGCATACACAACGCGGTCTGCTCCTCAGTAGGGAGGGACCGTTCCATGTTATCATTGATTGTGATAACACCGCTGGGTCCTGGCATTTTGAGCTTGAGGTAAGCATAGTACGGGACCGCGTTGAAGCGAGCGAACGCTGTGCGCCCTAGGAGCGCATGGTATCCACTTCGAAAGGGGACAATGTCGAAGATTAACTCCTCGCTTGTGAAGTTCTCGGGTTATCCGAAGACAACCTCCAATGACACGGTTCCGGTGCAACGAGCCTCAACACCTGGTATGACGCCTTTAAAGGTAGTGCTGCTCGGCTTGATCCGAGATGAGTCGATGCCCATCTTCCCAACCTTGTCCCATAGATTAAGTTGAGGCTTCTTCCTCCGTCCATAAGGACATGCGTCAGATGGAAACCATCGACAATTTGGTCCAGGACAAGTGCAGCTGATCCACCATGCCTGATGCTGGTCGGATGGTCATGCATGTCGAATGTGATCGGGTAGGCCGACCATGGGTTGAACTTCGGGGCGACTGGCTCTAACGCATAGATGTCCCAAAGTATGCGCTTCCTCTTCCTCTTGGGGATGTGGGTAACATAGATCATGTTCACCGTTGTTAGCTCATTAGGAAACTTCTTTTGGCCTCCGTTATTGGGCCGCCGTGGTTCATCCTCGTCTTCACTGCGATTTTGGGTTTTACTTTGACCCTCCGTCACTACCTTGCCAGCTTGTCTGAAGACCCAGCAATTCCTGTTAGTGTGGGTTGCTGGTTTGTCCTGTGTGCCATGGATTTGGCACGGTCGATCTAGGATCTTGTCTAGCTGGCTAGGTCCATCCTTATTCCCTTTAAAGGATTTCCTTTTCGGCCCGGATCTGGGTCCGGTGAACCCTGCATTGACTGCAGCATCCTCTGTGTCGCTCCCGCCATTTTTATGCATGCGCTTGTTTTTATTGCGTTGAGGCTTTCCATTGGTGTCGCGTGTCTTCGAAGTGCCTGCCTCACCATTGTGTGTGCTTCGTGCGAGCCAGCTGCCTTCTCCCGCACAAAAGAGGGTCATCAACAAAGTGAGGGCTGCCATGGTCCTTGGCTTGTCTTGGCCGAGCTGGAGGGCAAGCCATTCGTCTCGGATGTTACTTTTAAATGCAACGATGGCTTCGGCGTCGGAGCAGTCTATGATGTGGTTCTTTTTAGTAAGGAACCTATTCCAGAACTTCCGAGCAGATTCACCTGGCTGCTGGGTGACGCGACTGAGGTCGTCAGCGTCCGGAGGTCGGACGTAAGTGCCTTGGAAATTTGTCCTAAAGGCATCTTCAAGGTCTTCCCAGCTACCAATAGAATGAGGAGGCAAGCTGTTAAGCCAATGCCTAGCCGCCCCCCTTAGCTTGAGCAGCAAATATTTGATGGCGTGGAGGTCATTTCCGTTAGCCATGTGTATGTGGAGAAGGAAATCTTCGATCCACACTACTGGCTCTGTGGTGCCATCGTATGATTCTATGTTGATGGGCTTAAAACCTTCTGGAAATTGATGTTCCATTGCCCTGTCTGTAAAGCAGATCGGGTGGTCTGGACCTCAGAACCGGGTAGTATCCCGTCAGAGGTCGGGGGAGAGTCATGCGTAGGGTTGATCTCGGGCACGGCCGTTCCTGTCTAACCAGGTGTCATAGCTGTCGGACCCGGCTGGCGCGCGTCCTCTTGAGCCATAGGTGGACCGAGGAGACGCTCGGTTTGCCTCAATGTGACGTCGAACGTTGTGAGGGTCTAGGTAATCCATGTGGTCTTTGCCATAACGGCGTGGAGCCAGTCGAGTATCGAAGTTTTCCCGCACTGGCCTGTCCCAACCTCTAGGGGTCGGTCAGGCGCGTCGGCGGCTAGTTCTTCATCGAACTCCGGCAGCAGACACTTACGTGGGTATGATTTTGGCGCACTACGGTGTCGGTCTTCGAGATCTTGTTCGACCGAGAGTACTTCGACCCACTTTTCTTCAGCGCATCCGTGTTCGCTTGCAGCAGCTGCTGCTTGCGTTTCATGCCTCGAGCGGTGGCGATGAGGCGCCGCCGGAAGCACTCTTGTTCGAGGTGGTCTTCATGGACGATATAGTCCTCGGTACCGAGGCTCTCGTCTTCCTCGGACTCCGGCATGTAATTGTCGCCGGGCCCTTCAAAGAGGTCGTCGGGATCCAAGTCCTCGGGATTTTCTTCAGAATTGTCGTTCTGTACTGGGGATGCTTCAGGGTCCTCTCCAATGTTATCGGCGTCGCCGGCCATTGCCTCGTCATCATCGGCGGTGGTGTTATTGCCGTTGGGTTCCCCATTGTTGCCCCTTCTGCGTCTGCACCGACGTCTTGGAGGGGATTTGGGGGTATCCACCATATAGACATCATAGGCGGATGTTGCAGTCCACTCGCCAATGTTTACCAGGGGCGAAGTGTGTTCTGTGGGGCCATCGGCATCTTCATTCATGTCTGTGGCCTCGTCGAAGTCTAGCACGTCGGTTAAGTCGTCGACCGTGGCAACTAGGTGGGTGGTGGGTCGGACGTAAATTTACCGTTCGCCGGCTTTAAGTCCAATCTTGTCGTAAACCGAAGTCGAGATAGACATGCTCTGGATACGATCGAGCATCTCGTTCAGGTAGGATAGTTCTTCGGAGTTCATTGCCTGGCTATAAGCGGGGCTGACTCGAAGCATGCCTATTGTATAGCTTGGCGTGTTTCCGACGTGGAGGGGATCCAAGGGTGATTCTAGATCCTGTGCCGGGGTTGGCTCGAGATCCAACGTAGCTTCGGAGATAGGGGCCGGGCCTGGGTCCGAGGGGAGATCACTCGGAGTCGCTACATCGGAGTTTTTTGGTGACACCAAGGTTTCTGGCCCGACGTCCTCGAAAGAGATCGGTTCCGGAGTCGATCCTCCGTTGCCGGGTAGCCCCTCCACCCGGCTAGGCGTCCAGCCTGACGGATGAGTTCTCCGCGGGAATCCGCGGTGTATTCCAGGCCTCCAAAGGTCACGATCTGATCTGGGGCATAGTTCTCGATGGAGGCCAGATGGCCGGTCAAATCGGCGTAGAAGATCATGCTGCCAAACACAAAAAGTTGGCCGCGGATGTAAACATTCCCGTCGCCGTTGTCGCAGTTGATCTGCAGATGAGCCATCGATCCTTCTGTCGATCTCACAGCGGAATTCTCAATGAAAGCACCAGTGTCGGTATGAAAACCGACAGACCTTGGGGTAGGGGGTCCCGAGCTGTGGATCTCGGACGGATGGTAACAGGAGCAAGGGGATGATGTTTACACATGTTCGGGTCCTCTTGATGGAGGTAATACCCTACGTCCTGCTCTTGTTTATATCAATGGATAAGTATCAAGTACAGAGTTGATCTACCTCGAGATCGTCAGATGTGTTCTAACTCTAGGGCTAGGTGAATGATGTTGTGTTGATGTCCCCTGCATGGGATAAACCATATGGCTTATATACACGCCAGGTAGGGTATCTAGGGTTATAAGGTCGGTATTTTGGCGTAGAGGCAGTAGGAGAAGTCTTGAAATATATGACAAGCCTTCGGCAGGTGCAGTCTCGATCATGCCCCATCGTGAAGCTTATGTAGTCCATCTTGAGAAGGAAAAGGAGCCATTGGCCCAATCTAAGGAGTCTAGGCCGACTAGGTTAGGGCCTCCTATTCCAGGACACCGTCACTAATCCTCAACATGGCTGCATCCTTTTCTGATGATGAAAACTCTGGTTCATGTGGAGCTGTGGTACGTGACCACTTGGGAGATTTTGTTGCTGCAGCAACTGCTCGTCTAGAGCGTGTAACCGATGTGGTCTCGACCGAATAAGAAGCATTGCGTCAAGGTCTAATGATCATTCAGAGCCTTGGGTGTGCCAACGTAAATATCCAAACTGATAATGTGACCATGGTAGATGTGTTGAATTTGGACGAGGGTTACTCAATGATTGCAACCACAATATTCAATGAATGTCGAAGTCTACTTTCGAATTTCCGGAAGGTACTTGCTGAACATTGTAATAGGGAATCGAACATGGTTGCTCATGAGCTAGCTAGGTTTGGGAGGAGTAATCCACCGACTTTGCGGTTGGATACACCTCCTAGCTTTATTATTCCTTTGTTAGCAGACGGCGTAAGTTTTATCTGAGTTAATAAAGTTAGCCATGAAGGCCTTTCCATAAACAAATTGAATTTTTGCTTCAACCATTGTAAGTATGTGCTACTTTTATTGTACAAATTACATTTCACTGAAATTTAGGCAGTGGTGGCGGTGGAGGTGGTAGATATTGAATGATCCATTTCACTGAAATTTAGGTAGTGGTGGTGGTGGTGGCAATGGTAGTGCTAGTAGTAAGTGGCGGCATTTGTAGTAGTGGTGCTACTCGTAGGTGGCAGCACTAGCCGTAGTGGCAGTGTGGTAGCAGCAGCAGCAGCACCATCTATGTTCATTTCTTTAACCTAATATATATATCCTATGGAACGGAAACTAAATATGGTAAAATATGCAAATATCACATGACAGGCGCGTTGTAAATCCAAATGAAATTACCGTGAAGTAATACTTTGTGAAGTAATTTATGACCAGGAGTAAGAAAAGGCAGTACACCATTATGCCAATTACAACATCCATACCATAGGTAGATGGTATGGATGCATATTGCATACCAAAGAGGGCCTATTTGCCTTCCTTGATGTTGTTCGTACAGGTGGTGGCGCACTTGCTGTTACAATGACTCGTGCACTGCTCGCCGGTTAGCCTCATGCAGTCCGCGCACGAAGAACTGCCAGAGCAAGAGCCGTAGCACGACCGGGTCGCCTCGCCGTCGCAGTTGCAGCTGCCAGTAGTGCAGCCGGCCCTGCACTTGCTGATCGCGGCGGACCGGCAGTCTTCGCAGCTGGGGACGTCGCAGTACTTGCGGCACTTCGGGGGAACGGAGACTCTGCACTTCTCTGTGCAGTGCGGGCCACACTCGCTGCACCGCATCGCCCGCGCCGGCCCCGATGCTGGTGTCGTGGTCGCCATTAGTTCTTCTTGGTCCAGCGACGGGCATCGCCCCAAGGAAGGCAGGACCATCATGGCGAGCATGGCGGCCATGGTTGCCGCTTTGAGAGCGAGGGATAGAGTGGGTGAACCTGCAGGAGCCATATTGGAGAAGAATGTGTGAAGATCGACGCTAAGCTTAAGTGGTGTGCATATATAAAAGAGCATAGCAATGTTATTTATAAGCACCCAGGGACCCTAGCAGGTAGCGCTAAACATACTATATGGATTCATGCTAGCGACCAAGTTGATTACAGGTTGAGATCTACACCATGCACGTTGCTCCATGTGTACATGTCTTGTGCAATGTGCTTATTATTTTTCCTTCTGAGATTTGTACTAGTGGTGGTGGTGGTGTTTCACGAGGGCAAGGAGCTTGATTCTCTTCTCACGAGGGCACCGACGCAACACAAACCAAGCACATGTCACCGTACTGCACAAAACAAAGATGGCTAGATATATGTACACACTCATGCACATGTGTCACAACGACTGGCTCGCAGACAACACATGTGCCACCAGCAGACTCAATAGTTACGGCAATTAGTAGTACTCAGATCTTGATTTAAACTACTTTTTCCATATCCAGCAGAAGGATAATGGTTTATAAGGACGTTCGAGCCACGAGGCCAAAAAATGACACATTCCCCACCTCTTTGAGGGCACATAAGCACTTAAACAACAACGAGAACAATGGCGATTGTATCCATTCGCTACGGGAGAAACCAAACTTTCTTCCCGCGCGCACTCATCCATGCACTAACGGTGGCACTCCGAGATCCCTTCAACGGGCGGGTGGTCATACTAAACAAGTAAAGATCAAGCATGACTAAAGCATACTCTCACTTGATTATACAACTTTAAGTATGTGTTATTTCGAATCATATTTTATAATACATCAAATATTGATGCTAAAAAGTGATCGTAGTACTAAAGTAATAAAAGTGATCTCATGTTCTACCGAAAACTATCATGTATCTACTATCAATTTTGGTATTGTATAGTGCACATTGCCGACAATTGCTAGATAAGTAACAAAGGCGATTACACAGACAATTTCAGGAACATTCGTTACAACCTGCAGGACAAATCTAGTCACCTATGGATGAAAAAAAAATCAAGTCACCTAATTGATTGGCTCAAAGACTTACGATTAATGGAACAGAGATAATGACGAATGAAGTAGGTCGTGGCGAGTACATGAACATGGGATTGCCTGCGTAGAGGATATGTACCTAGACCGGTGATCACCTGATCAGCCGCAAGTTAGTGAGAGGTCGTCCGTACACTCGTAAAGGTCAAGCAATCGGGCCATGAGTGTGCGATCGGTGAAGTAGTCTTTGGGGGGTTAAATTGGAAGGGATGTAGATGGCTTTTAGATCCAAGTCAATTTAAAATAAAGTTTTTATGTACATACAAAAGTACACAAATTAATCAAAAGTAATGTGCTTAATTAGACTGACCACAAATATTCCTACCAAAAAAGATAGATACAAATACATATTACATCAATATATGTTACGGTTAAGTGCAATTTATATAAACTAAGTAATGAGATATACAAATCAAGTATGACATCGTTCCACAATCCTCTTTGCGATAGGTTGGGGCTTAGGCATCGTAGTTCTGGCCGTTCTGGTGGTGTTGTCTTCTTCGTTGAGACTCCCATTCCGACGATGCTCCTTTTGCCTCTCCCGACAACATCAAAAGTGTTTGCCGCTTCTTCATCTGTTTCACCTTTGATATTGGAAAAAACATCCTCCTCGTCCTCACTATGCTTTGTCCACCGTGTATAAGCAGGCGTGAAATTATGTTTCAGCAAGTAGATCTTCACACGACTAGTAAAGGGGTGGATCAAAACTACGTTTTTGCAATTATTACACTGAGATAATATCCCTGTTTTACCGTTTCGGTTCATATCTTCTACACTGTCTTGAAGAATCCATTTATAGTTTGAACCACGAAATCGTTGGATAGATGGAGCTACTAACAAGGGGTATATGAAAAAAAACGAGGTCAAAGAATTCGGCTTGACCTTTGCTAAAACGGAACATATTGAGTGCGCATGCTAGAAATATGTCAAAACGGAAATTTGATGAAACAAGCTAGGATTACAGTTAGGAGTAGATATATGTTAGTAACTTGTAAGAAATGACCATCCTTTACATGTAAAGGGAATTCTATGAGTCATGTCTTGATCTATAGGTGTTAGTTCATCTTATCATCTTAGAAAAAAAAAGTTACTTTTATAAAAACCAGTCGAGTCTAGAAGAACCCTCCACATGTAAGACTTGAATAATCGAGCATATCTTAAGAAACCACAAATGATTGCAACTTAATCCTACACAAGATTTGCCTTTCTTGTTTAAGGCTAACAACCTATACAAGGTTCCAAACTCGGTTAGAAAAGTGATACTATCTTGATAAGTGTGTGACATGTAAAGTGAATAAGGTGAGTCATACATACAAACATCAGGATTTCTATTTTAGAAACATCCAAACACAATTGTTAAAGCTGATGCAAAGAAAGGATAGAGATGGTATCATGGCTACTATAAATAGGCATGCAGTAGAGAGATCATCACAAGCACAAGTATCAAAACCAAGCAACACTAGTTCACACCAATCCACCATGAAGACCTTCCTCATATTTGCACTCCTCGCCATCGCGGCAACAAATACCATTGCGCAGCAACAACCATTTCCACAACAACCACAACCATATCCACAGCAACCCTTGCCACTACAACAACCATTTCCACAACAACCACAACCATACCCACAACAAATACCATACTAGTAATTCAATATGTAAGAAAATTGCACAAATAAACAATAGTAACATTATGTAAGAAGATTGAACCCAAGAAGTAGTAGGTCGTACCAAAGGTCCGGCGACCTCCGCCGCCTTGTGTTTGCCGTAGAGCTGCTCCACCAAGGCGAGCGCGAACTCGATGGCCGTCCCGACGCCCTGGCTGGTCACCACGTTCTTGTCCTTCACCACCCTTTCATCCATGGCGATCACCCCGTCGTCGTCGCCCAGCCGCCCCAGCAGAGCCGGATGGCAGGTCGCCCTGAAGCCTTCTAGCACGCCCCAGCGGGCCAGAGCCACCGCCGGCGACGCGCTGATGGCGCCGCACAGGCGGCGTGACTGCGTGTGCTTCCTCACCATCTTCTCCAGATACTTGCAGTCCTTAAGGTTTGCCAATCCTACCATTCCTCCCTACGGCCAGCAACACGATTACACGAAGGTTATGGTGAACTAATGATGATGATGATGGCGCACGTACCGGTAGGACGATGAGGTCGAACTCCCTCTGTTGCCAGGTCGGCGACTCTGGCGTCCGCGGCGAACCTGACCCCATGGGCGGCGTCCACGACGAGGCCCTCGGATGCGATGGCGACGGTGACCCTTGCGCCGACGCGGTCCAGGATGTCGGCCGCGATGGCCGCCTCAAGTGGCTCCATGCCGGCGGCCACCGCCACGAGCACCCGCTTGGGCTTGGCTGGCACGAGCCTCCGGCGGCACCACAACGTCCCTAGTCCCTCCCCTGCCACCTCTGCCCCTGCTACGACACAATGACCAACCCGCACAACGGCAAGTTCAAGTGCCCCTAGTCCCTCCCTAGACACCACATCGTCTTCATCTTCTTCAGATACGTGGTATCATGCCATGTTCTACTAGCTTCAAGTATGTGTGTATGTGATCCTCAGACACCACTCTGCGGTGTTCCCATCCTCAGGGGATATTGGGCATAATAATAGTATCAATAAAAGAGTTCATGCTGGTTCCCTGCCTTGTTGGTCACCACATCTATTCTACTCCCTCCGTTCCTAAATACAAGTCTTTTTAGAGATTCCACTATGGACTAAATACTGTGGTTTGTCAGTCTCTCCATGGCCGGCGCCGCTGCCGCTGCCGCTGTCGCTCCTGCTCGGCTGACTGTTTTCTCGTTGGGTGTTCACTCTTCAACCGCCATCGGAGGTCCATCGTTGACCACCGCCACCTCTCTCATAGCCTCCATATGCCTCCCAACCCTCCAACGGAGGAGCTATGTACAACTCTAGGGCGGGGGCACATGCCCCCCCCCCCCAACATTCACGTTTTAGCCTTAGCCCCCCCAGTAGTTTGTACTTAGCTCCGCCACTACAACCCTCCTCGATCTTGCCGAAAGTCTACCACCACTGAATGTTCATCAACGACTGCGAAACACTCTTATGCGCTGCCACTGAAGGAGAAGGTAGAGAAGAATGCAGGAGGATAGTGTTGCCTTCTCCTTGTTAATTATGGGAGGTTTGAGGCGCATCTTTGCTACTTCGACCCGTTTGCAAGGGCATGACCCACTTATACCTATTTCCTATGCAATATTGCTAATTCTGTTTTACAAAAAAAACAATCATAATTCCCTTACCCTAAAAAATTGTTAACTACTTTTGTTTCGGTAGAAAAAAGAACAAAATTCAATACAAGTGAAGTGTGGTGGCTAAGTACTTGGCAACGGAGTCGGTGACTGAACGGTACCATCTCGACGGGTGATTCTGATAAACATTTGCTTAAACCCTCTTAAGTTTGGTGGCTGGCTACCACGTGGCTATGGGGTCGGTGGATCAACTATCAAACCTCTTGGTAGAAAAGGAAAATAAACATTTCACTCCTATGGTGACTAGTCTATTTAACATGTAGCACTTGCACCTTGTTATGGTTATCGATGTTGGAGCAAAGAATTGAGAGATGGAATCGGTTCTTTGAATTTTTGTTGCATGTATGTGTTTGGAATTGAGACACATAATAGTGGAATCTAAACACAACTAAACCCCAAAATCCAGTTACTTCTTGCTATCGGGTGTTCACTCTTCACTCTTCACTCTTCACTCACAATGTGATTAAGTTCTTATGGGAGGTTTGTTGCAATTGGAGGCCCATCGCTGACCACCGCCACCTCTACTCACAGCCTCCATTTGCCTCCCAACCATCCTTGATCTTGCCTAAAGTATGCCATCATTGAATGTTCACCAATGACTGCGCAACCTTCGGCATTGCTGCTGAAGGAGAAGGTAGAGAAGAAGGCATGAGGAGAGTGTTGCCTTCTCCTTCACCTCCTCTTGCATATTTATATGTATTTTCCTGCCTTTTCCTTCACCCCCTCCTGCATATTTATACGTATTTGTCTTGCCTTCTCCTTCACCTCCTCCTGGATATTTATACGTTTGTGTCATGTCTTCTCCTTCACCTCCATCAGAACACTCCGACAAATTCTGCTACACAGGGGTTTAAATACAAACGAGGTAGTAATATCCAGGAGGAAAAACGCTTGGGGTAATATGACCACCGAAGGATTGTTTATATGGGGGTTTGTGTACAGAAAGTTCTATTGTAGGTGGTAATTTTAAACAAGTACAAACCACGGCTATCTAAAGCACCCTAAAACATGCAACTATAAGAATCGTAATTACGAGAACAAAAGTTGCATCAACTAAAGGAGGATGACTGAGGGACTTCAAACAAAAGTATGTATCTTGTGCATCATGCACACTCGGTATACAAACTCAAAGGATGTATCTCAAGGTTCGGATTGTTATCGCAATCATACATCCTTGTTGGTAGATGCCCAGACACAATGTCATAAGATCATAATGGTCCCGGTCAACTCACAATTAAGGTCTTGGCCAACCTATCCAGTGGTGGACCTAGAGAGTATTTTGATTGAGGGAAAACTACTTGAGCGGGGGCATGATCTATAAAAATTCAAAGAATTTAAGTATATTTTTCAAAAATCTCAAGCAAATCTCACTGGAATTTCAAATTTTGAGTGGGGGCCTATCATACATTTACCAAAGACACCAAATCCATGCTAATAACCAAGGGTAGATCTTCACACAGTAGGCAATCTCCTTCCTTGTACAAACTTCTTGATCCTCCATAATCTTGAAGGCTTCCAAGTGAACTTACATGTCTAGGAGAGGCACACCATGAAAATGTAATAAGCAAAGTAAGGTCACTTGGAAGTATCTACAAACAACTCTCAAACAACCCACACTCTCTCTATCACACGGATGAAGGTAGGACATATAAAGATAGGTTTAGAGCAAAGAAAGAGGAGGCGCATAAAGCAGGGGATCTCACAACAAGGGTTCTCAACCTTCGGAACTTGAACACCCACTCAATGGTAGGGGTGTCCATTTATAAAAATTCAATGTGGGTTATAGGAAACAACATGGCCGCTACTATGGAATTTCACCCGCCAGTACTAGGCCAATTCAAAAATTTGGACGATTGGGTGGGAAAACTCTCTCCACTGGAACCGGTACGTTCAAAAACATCTATAGGAATCTAAATAAATTAGAGACGCCGGAGAAGAAACCTTGTAAGTGTCAGACAACAACTAGCTCATCACTGCCTCAGACAAGGTACATCCCTCAGTAGTACCACACAACTCTCATTCAAAGGTGCCAAGCCTCACAAAAACACCCTCAGAAACATAATTGTTAGTGAACGTCCAAGTCCCAGCTCGAAGGTTTCAGATTTGAACCCTCGGTAGTACTGTGTCACTTCACGTTCTCGTAAGCTTTATCGAATTCTACTTTGAAAATAACCATGTCAAGTTTCTTTGTTTGAAGTTCGTGGATTCATGCAACATGGTCACTTCCTCTATAATGTTTCAACTAGACATAAAATCCGGCTGTGTTGGTTACATCATGAGCAATCTCCATTATGCCATTAGTGTGAAACTCAGTAAAGAACTTGAAACGGACATTCATCAGACATATTGGATGCTATTGTTGAATCTTTGTTCCTAGAGCATATCCATAACATATGGGTGACCAATCTAGATAGAGCCCCATAGTAACAGTGCACAAAGCTTCCTACAAGCACAAACATGATACCCGCGGGTCGGTAACTGGGCATTGCTCGCTTCGCGAATACACCCATTGGCTTTGCATGCTGTTACATAAAAACTAAATCCTTGGATATAGTGGTCGCTTTCTCCTTACCAAATAAGTTGTCAACAATGGCCAAGGCAAACTCTGTGGCTGTCCCTGGTGCTCTACTCGTGACGAGGTTACCATCGACGATGACCCTGTATTCGCATGCGCTCTGGTCCGTAAGCAGGTGTGCCATGGGTGGAAACGATGTCGCCTTCTTACCCTACAACGACAACAAGAATCAAGCATCACAGTGTTAGTTCATCAATACTATACAATCTGTTTTTTCAAGAAGAAATGATTACCTTGAGTAAACCATGGGTCTCGAGGACGTAAGCAGGGGACGCGCATATTGCGCCGTAGAGTTTACCAGATTCAGCCTGTTTCTTCAGCAAACTCACAAGCTTCTCACTGCTGGTGAACTTGAGAGCACCAGGAAGACCACCCTGAAAAATGCAAATATATACAACAAGCATCAGTGTCAATGAAGAGCACCAATTAACAGAGAAGCAATCGGCTCAAACTGCCATGGACATAATATTTATTACTGGCATGACAACGAGATCAAACTCCATCTGAACGGCTCGTTCCAGCATCACATCGGCAATCAGATTGAGCTTGCAATGGCGGGTGACGATCCACAACGTGTCCTCGACCGACGCCACGGTGACGCGTGCGCCTGTTCTGTGCAGGACGTCGATCAGGTTTAGAGCTTCCATCTCCTCCGAGCCATTGGCAACGGGAACAAGAACCTAATCAAGGGAACAGTACATTTGATGAATGGTTTGATTTACTCCTAGCAAGTGCAATGAACTCAATTCAATTTGGTTTCATATAGAAGACTTATATATTTAACCTGAGGTGTAGCGGAGCATTTCCACTGGATGTGATTGTACTCTTGGATGGCATACTTAACTCCTTGCTGAGGGCGCACATACTAGTAACCTAGTTATCTCTTTTCTTACCACCAGTTGTCTCTTTTCTTACCTACTTGAATTAGCTCGTTCTTCCATAAAATTATATGAGAGCATAATAAAGGGTTTATTCCTTTTGATCATCCATAGAATACCGAAATGCTTGTGAATGCCTCGTCGGTACATTCATGAGCTTACATGTCTTATCCGTTGAAAGTTGAGAAGTTATAATCACAGGGCGTCTCGTAGTTTCATTGAGAAAAATTATGTATACCTAAGTTATTTTGTCAAACACTTAAATTTGGCCTGGGTAACTCTTCATGTCATCTTCTTATAGGACGTTTCCCAGATAGATTGTTGCTAGGCGTGCTAGTGTACTATTATTCCTTAGTTTCCATGCAAAAATGGTGTTGTATTGAACTTTGAAGAATGAATTATACCTTGTCTTGTTCACATGCGAATGTCACACTGTCAATGATTGATTCACCACTGATCTTACGATATAACAAGGAGATGTCAAGAACAACAGAGGGCTAGTAAACCAAGCTAAGGTTTTTTGTTCCCTTTTTCTCATAAACTCGGCCAACTCCATTCTTATCTATGCCTTGCAGGACATTTTGCCCTTTGAAAGTTGTTAGAAAAATCACTAAATGAAATTTCCTTATTCTTCTAAAATTTGATCGTGTGGTGTGGCTTGTCGATTGTTATAAATTCATGCATATATCATGTGGAACCACTCAAGGATATGCCCAAACTAGCCATAAGGTGAAGCCGAGTACATGCATATATGACATATAGTGCAGCAACATTTAACTGTCAACATATATATACAAGTTGAGCAACAAAATTAATGACCGAGAGAAAGTACCAAATTTACATGGAGGAAGCTCCTGGCCATGGCAGACTAGAACTAGATCCGAAATAGGGTTTCCCCCGCTTTATATTATAAAGCAACGACCACCGATCACAGGGTAACTGCTGGGGCGAACAACACATCAAGCCCAAAGGGGAAAAAGAAAAAAAAAGAAAGAAATGCTAACAACGGCAGCTCGGCAAGCACGGATGAACCGCCACCGCTGCGCCCTCCGTCTGCGTCCCACCACGCGCCCTGGCACCGGACCATCGCGTACCTAAGCAGCACCTCCAAGAAGGGATGCGACGCCAACGACGCTGCTGCCCGGACATGTCCTAGGGTTTCCCCCGGCACGCGACGTGGAGCGGCGGATGGGTAGCATCGACGCCCTTCAGGAAGGAATGGCGGCACCCTCAAGCGTCACCGCGTCGAAGCCGGATGCACCGGCAGGGATTTCTCCCGCACCCCAAGCACCGCCACCCGAACCGGAGCCATTCAACCATCTTGCCACCCGCAAGAACGCGCCACCACGGACTTGGACCCATCCACGCCGCCCCGCTGCGAACACCACCACGAGGTCAAGAGAGCAGAGCCGAGGAGCGTCCAGAGGCGAGGACGGAAGCACGGGAGCTGCACGGGAGGGAGCCACCTCCACCGCCGTCACGCCGGAGGCCCATGCCTCCAGCACCGACGCGGATTGCCGTCCGGAGGCCGGCAACCGAGGCAAACCAGGCCACCCGGGCGCGTCCGGGCCCAGATCGGGCCCGTAAAGCCCCGGCCACCGCGCTGCTGCACGCCGGCAGCCGAGCCTCCACCCACCACCAGCCGGACGCACCGCCGCCACCTCCCAAGAGCCGCGCCGAACCACGAGCTGATGCCGGCCCGCAAGGCCTAGATCGGGCCCTAAGGGCCTAGATCTGGGCCTGGCGGGCACCGCCAATCCGCGCCGCCGCAACGCCCCGCCGCCAATGACGCCGCCGCCGCCCAGAGTCCGCCCCGTCCGTGCAGGACCGCCGCCGCCTGGGTGCACCGCCCGGAGCTGCTCCGTCCCGCGCCGGAGGAACCCCTGTAGGGGAAGGGCCGGGGGCCGCCGCCGCCAGCGTCGCCTGGGCCAGGCCCGTGGCGGGAGCTGGTGACGGCGGCAGGGAGGGGGAGGAGAGGGGAGGGAGCTGGCGGACGGAGACGCCAGGCGCGGCCGGCCGCCCGCGACTAGAACTAGATTACTCTCTTGATACTCTTCACCGAAGGCGGGCCGGCACCGCCTCTAACTCTAGCTCCAACTTTACCAATTTGATCTCTCTCTTGAGGTTGTGATAGTCAACAACATACTCTATACAGGAGCCAAAAGTTTTGGTGTTGGAACATATGATCGTCCAGAGAAGTTGTTGAAGGACCTTAAATATGCTTCAATCACACGTTCCATCACCAAGACTTTTGGTTCAAGCTCTCTCATCTTCTTTGCGGCGTAATAGCCAAGCCTTCGCCTAGGAGTTTAGGGGTGGAGGCCTGGGCCTGTGTAGCTCAAGCTTGCAAGTATCTTTTTAAAGAGAGGAAGCTTCCTAGCTTGCGCTCGATCGGCATATGTATATATATATGTATATATATGTATGTATATATATATATATATATATATATATATATATATATATATATATATACCCCTACTTTTTTTTTTACTAATAAAGGAAGGTGGTATTCTTGGTTTCGTCCCGTTTATGTGTTTTTTTTATTTCGTTCCGTTTAGATGATTCTTTTACCTGAGGTGGTACTAAAATTATATCCGTCCGAAAACCTTAAAAAGGTTTCATTGTATTGTTGAGCGTTTCTACCTGGACCATGCAAAGTGGGGCCGGGAGCGTCGTGCATGGGCTCGACAGCGGGAACATGCGTGGACAAGAACAACCGAGAGGCGAGAGGTGAAGCTGGGCGCAAGCAGGGAGCTGGTCGTAGACGATGCCCGTTCATGAGGAGGAAGGACGACGACCGGAGCTTGGCAAGCATGAACGCCGGCGTCGCGTGGAGTCTGGAGACGTGCTGACGCAGACGTCGATGACAGCCTTGACGAAGAAAACGCTTCGGTTGAAAATCGGATGGCGCCATTTTAAAAAAAATTGGATGGGGTGGGGCTGCCGTCGGCCAGCTAGCTCCAGGACCAAGAGGGGCAGCAGGTGGAGGCGGAGAGGCGCTTGCGTGTGGCTGGGAGGCGGACGTGGCCGGCCGGGGCAAGTTCTCGCCACCGAGCCGGGCGTCGACAGGGCGGAGCATGGAAGCGCGTGGGAGAAGAGGGGCGGCCGTAGCAGAACGAGATGGTGGGGGTGGAGCTTGGGATGGTGGTGTTATGCCGGAGTTGGAGATGAGGATACACGGTCGTAGGCATCACGGTGGAGTCGGTGGCGTCGTCGACAGGCCGGCGACGATGGACAGAAGCATGGTGGTGGCCGGTCCGCCGGTGGTTGCTAGGTGCGGCCGAAGAGGGCGCGCATGGAGGCGGCGCTTGGGAGCAACCGATGACGGAGGTTAAGCAGAGTGCCGACAATGGCGAAACAAGCTGGGAGGCATGCTTCATGGTCGCGGACAGCAGCAAGCAAGGCAGGCACGCATCTAGCATTCTACGTACCAAGCCAGCAGGCACGCAGCTTGATGGACGGTGTGCGGTGCGTGGGCTAGCTTGCTGAAAGGAGCAAAGCGTTTTCTTTTTCTGGTTATGCTCGGCTCGGCCCATTGCCGGGCTACATATGTGTCCAGCCTGATGCACCAACGGCAAACGAGGCCCTGGTTTACTTCGACCATATTAACGTGGAATCAATGACAGTTTTTTTTGTGTGAAAAGAAATCAATGTCTAGACGTGCGTGAAATCCTGGTACGAGACAACGTGTCACGTTTAGTTTTACTCTGCTCCTTTAAACAGTGCTCCACCGGTTTATATACGTTCCAATTTGCATGGAGTATCAATGAGCCAACTTGGAAATCAACAAGCAGACACACTGGTGTTTGGTTTGAAGATATCATTGAGCTAATTAAACCGGAGAGATTGTGGGGCAATCTGTCGATCGACTAGAAGTTGATTTTTTCAGTCCCGTTGCAATGTACGGGCATGTTTCCTATATAAACAATATAAACAAGTCATCACTCGTTACACCATGCCAAAGTCAAATCACAAATGGCATGTAGTGCTCTGGCTAATACGTATATTGTGTAGGGCTCAATGAGTTGGATTAAAAAAAAGGAACGGAAGAAGAGTATTCATATGCCCAATTTTTTCACGTACAACTTTGCAGCAAGAATAATTGATGAGGACATGTTTTTGAACTGTGCCTGGTTTTTACAGAAGAAAATCTTACCGCATGTAAGAGGTAGTTACTGACTTGTTGGCATTAGCGAAGTACCTAAGAATAGGGTGAGTTTCTTTTTCTTTTTTTCTTTTGTGGTCTAATCTTGACTTTTGGGTTGCTTTACAACAAGGTGAACTGGTGATGAGCATGCATAGATATATACAATTGGATTGTAGTACACATCTGACTAGAGGCACAATTGACTATGAAGACCGTAAGGCCAATCTTATGATCTAATCATTAGTTATAGATTGCTGACCAAGTAATTAAAACAACGTTGGTATTATAAGATTGTACCAATTGCTATATATCAATGAAGAAAATGCAGCACGATTACTCTTAAATGGCGAACCAACCTGTGGTTGGATGGTTAGAGGGACTGTGGTATCCCTAACCCACCAGGGTTCAAATCCTGGTGCTCGCATTTATTCCTGAATTTATTTTAGGATTTCCGGTGATGCGCATTCAGTGGGAGGAGACGTTCCCGTCGATGACGAGGTGCCTACGGTGACTTCGTAAATTTCAAGATGATATTCCGGCTCAGTCTTTCGAAGGTGCTCATAGGGTAGGGTGTGCATGTGTGCGTTCATAGAGGTGAGTATATGCGCGTGTATATGAGGGCTTACGTATGAAAAAGATTACTCCTAAATGAATGTACACGGCAGCATTGGTCCAGTTTCAGATGAACCAGCCCCTAAGCCAAAGCCAATCCATGGAATGCTTTTCTATAGAGAAGAGGCATAGCAGAAGGATTTTTTTAATCTATCATGCCTATATGGATTTGTTGTAGCTCTTAGTTCTTCAAGGTGGTATATTTCTGTAGTTCTTAATTAGTCATATGTTAATTAAGATGTTATCCTTCGATCCACGCAATCCCTTATGAATGTCACTACTTGTTATACAACATGCAGCTAGAACTGAGAGACTCTTTCAATGTATTTTTTTTAAAAGGAGGATGAAACCCGACCTCTGCATCCGGGTGATGCATACTCACTTTATCAATTATTCACAAATACCTTACAAAGGAATACATCAATAAGCCTGTGAAGCCGTCATTTTGGCAACATCTGTCGCTATTCCTATTCACTTGACAAAGGGGTGCTGATTGTCTGAATGGAAAACCCAGACCTCACACCAAATCCTAACATCTAAAGCCGGACGCCCCAACCAAGCCGCATTGTCGGGTCTGAGGCACACACCGATCCGGCACACTCTTAGCAGGTACCACATGCGCACGGTGCTAGGGCCGTCACCACCGTATTCCATCGATCCATCTTCAGAGCAGGTAGTCATGCATCCACCTTGTGCGCAATCTACGCCGCCACGCCGCCAGACAATGCCACCTCCCTGAGTGCGTCCATCATCACACATCTGTCGCCGAGACCCCGCTGCACCATGCCGCCAAGACACGCTGCCGTCGATGCAGTATATGCCACACCGCTCCACCTTCTGACCCCACCAGCATCTACTCCAAGACGATGCCTCCAGGAGGGAGAACGACGTTGCGCACCACCATCACCGCCATCGTGTCCCCTGGAGTAGAATGAGCGAGGAGGCGAGAACTCCAAGACGATGTCTTCAATAGGGTAACGACGCAAAGACACCGCCATCGTCCGCCATAACCGAGGTCGGCTCAATTTTCACCGACAGTTGCGCCTCAGCATCGTCACCGCCGGCAGCCACCGATGAGCTAGATTGGGCCGAACCCGGTCGAGAAAAATGTGATGCTGCAACACCTCCATAGCCAAGACCTCCACGAGCAGGGATGGGGGAGATGCCATCCCACCCCATCGCGACACGCAGTGCCTCCACTAGCCGCGAGGAAGGTCACTGTGTAGGAGATATGCCCTAGAGCAGTAATATCAGTTACTTTTGTATCTCAGAGTTTGTAATGAATGTTTATGATCCATGCTATAACTGCAATGATTCTCGAGTCTACAATAACCACGAGGCTTGGAGGGACACTCATGTGCACGTGTGGTATAATAAACGGTAAATTGTATTCCTAGTCTTGCCTCTAAGACTGGCTCAAGTATTGCATGATGATCCTGTTTTCCTGATCATGGGCATGGCTATGCCGGCAATTTTGAGGGCACGATGTTGGTAGAACACTTGTGTTGAATCGACCCAAATTGATGTTATACTATGAGATATATTCGTCACAAGTTAATGGTTAAATAACACAGAGATGGTTAATGTTTGCATGATTCCTTAGACCATGAGAGTATCGAGTTTCTTCATGCTTGCTTCATGAACTTTGGGGTTTGTTAAACGTCATCCGTAAAAGGGTGGCTATTACGGCTGCTTACAGGTTCATGGAAAAGTATGTCAAGTAACTTGATAGCTCAAGATTGGGATTTGCTCCTCCGACGTTGGAGAGATATCTCTGGGCCCTCTCGGTGTTACGGTATCCATCATCGTCTGGTCAGACACTTTGTGATTTGATCACGGGGATGCCGGAACACGGGAACGAGAAAAGAGAACAATACCGGCAACGAGGTAACTGGCATAGTGGGCAAGTTGTTGATCCACGGGGATGCCAACATGTCTCACCTCGGGTAATTGTAACATATCGCGAAGCAACAGGAATAGCACACGGCAACTGGAGGTTCACTCGAATATTTATTCGTGTGGGTATAGGGATCGATATGGGTGTCCACGGCTCCGATGTTGATCATTGATCGGAAGGGGTTCCGAGTCATGTCTATGCTTCACCGAACCTATAGGGTCACACGCTTAAGGGTCATCTATCTGTTGAATACTAGACAGGGAGTCTGAGAGAAAAACACCGAAAAAGTTTCGGACGCCGGAAAAGTTTCGGACAGCGGAAAAGTTCCACAGAGAAAGGTCACCGGATGAGTTTTGGTGAAACTGGAAAAGTTGTTTCAGGGGATACCATAAAGTCAAATTGGTCTTGGCACATGCCTGATAATTCTTGGAGGGTGCCAGAATCGTTCTGGAAACTTTTTGGAATTTTCTGGAATGAAAACCGGAAATGTTCCGGAGCTGCCGAAACCGCTTCACATGCTTTTCGCAGATGAAATCACTAAACCAGAATTGTTCCGGCTCGCGTTGAAAATTATTTTGGTGGGTACTGGAATTGTTCTAAGCCCACATGAATATTTTCAGTTCGATCAGACGCTGAAAAATGTCGTCGTGAATAGTGAAAGTGCTTTTTGAATATTTGTGGAAAAACACCTTTTTGGATATTTCCAAAAAGGCTTCTAGAAGGGATTGGGGAGCAAGCAAACTCCTCATGGCCCCCCCCCAAGGGTGGCCGGCCAAGGGAGGTGGGGCTCCATGGAGCTCCACTTGCCACACTTCTTTGCTTTATTCTTTTTAGAAAAGGCATAAAGTGGGGGCACTTTTGGTATTTGTGAATACCATTTTTACCCCTTGGATTTCCTATAAATAGAGGGGAGGGGGCAGCCCCATATGCTTCATCCTTGCTCTCATACACATGCCATAGAGATTTCTGGCTTATCTCTCCCTCCCACGAAATAGTTTCGTAGAGCCGAAAGGCTGTCTGGGTTCCGGCAGGAACTAGCTCTGGACGGCGAAGCCCTGCCGGATAGCTGACACCGTATGTGTGCAACCCCGTAGACAGATTGTAGTTTCGATCTTTTTGCCCGAAGGGCTATTCGAGTTACAGTTCGGGTTTCCGGCGTCCTCCCGAAGGGCTGTCCGGGTTACTGTTCGGGTTCCGAGGGTCCTCCCGAAGGTCTGTCCGCGACATCGTCCGAGGGACTGTCCGACCGCCTCCCGAAGGGCTGTTCCGTGTAGGAGTACATCCTTGCGGTTGGGAGGTTGTAAATCCTAGTTGCAGGGATCTGCACCGACGATCTACACCGACTCTTCTTCCGCTGCGCTTCGAGTCGGTACGGATCAGATCAAACCTTGTATGCAGTCTCCATAGTGATCCTGGGCGTGCTCGCTGTACCGAAATTTTTTGTTTTCTGTCGCGTTCCCCAACAGTGGCATCTAGAGCCAGGCTATGAGTAGATGCATGTTATGATCTAGAATACATGAGATGTATGGGTATTGCATAGTATAATTTTGTAGTAGATGAGATCTATTACTGAAAATTATTTGTGCGGGTAGTAGATGAAATCTGTTACCCGATGTTCCTGTTGCTTCCCGTGAATTTGCGTACTCCTGATCTTGACGGCATGGTGGAATCTCACAAAGTTCTGGCAATCCGCGATCCTTTCATGCTGCTCCTGAGTATGCTGATTGACAGATCAATGAAGTGCTAACAGTTCTTTGGGTTCCACTTTAGTTAAAGAAAGATGGATGTTTCGCAGACGAAGGGCAATGCAGATATGATCTGCACGGGGGTCACGCGTATGACGAAGTTTAGTATGGGGCTCGAGATTTTATTATCTCGTGTTTCATACACCCTGGAAAGTTAATCTAGCAACTTGAAGTATCATACTTGATGATGGACGTTGGTAGCTGCGGTTTAAGTCAAAACCTTAGAAGCCACGTAAAATAAAATTTTGCATAAACCGATTAGAAGCGTCTAACTTGGTTTTGCAGGATGGATTTGCATGTGATGTGGTATAGCAATGCTCATATTAAATTTGATTATGTATGAGATGACTATATGATGTAATTAACATGACCTGCGTGTCATGATTCGGCATGATGGCTGGAGCCATATGATTGCACTTTAATGACCTGCGTGTCAACCTTGTGTAATGCACTTATTTTATTAGCTATAGAGATAGCAATATTATGTGGTGCATCGACAAGGGGGTGGCAATCTTCGCAAAGGTGAACACCGACGCGAATGCCGAAGACGAAGAATACTTGACTTCTCCGTCAGAAGGGGCTATACCATATCACGCTATTATGAATTGCCTGAGATGTTTATCCCTCTTGATGCACCCTTCTTGATTGCGCGGTAGTCGCTTTTTATTAGGGTGATCTCTCACAAAATATCAAGTAGTTAGTGTTCTCCCAAGTGTAGCACCGTCACGGCACCTATCTCTTCGGGGCATTGCATGATCTCCATGGGTGCGAACGATTAGAGAAGTGTGAGGCGGGTGAGTTGAGACCTCGCAGCAAGATCACTTGGTTGTCTTGACGTTCAGGCAGGAAAGTCCTGAGCTCGGAACACACGCATCGAAAGATGAACAAGAATCGTATAGAGATGTGATCGGCAAGTTTGCCTACCGATTGAAGTTCACGCCATGGGTGTTCATCTCGAACCGTGACGGCGAATGGAAATGCGGATCTTGAATCACTCACAATCAATTTTGAGAGATGTTGATTTGAGTGGGAGCGCACTTTAGAATAAAATTGTTTATTCACTAGAGCCAAAAATCATTATGAACAAAGTCTAAATGAACTTGTGTTTTCCGTTGTAGATCAAATGGCTCGCAACACCGCGTTCAACTTAGGCCCGATGTTAGAGAAAGAGAAGTTATCTGCGAATGGAAACAACTATGCGGACTAGGTCCGTACCCTGAGGATTGTCCTCAGGAGTGCTAAGAAAGTGTACGTGCTTGACGGACCTCTTCCACCTAAGCCGGCGGAAACAGCCGCGGCAGACATACAAAATGTCTGGGCCACTAAGGATGATGATTTCAACTTAGTGCAGTGCCTCATGCTGTCTTGCATGAGTTCAGAGCTTCAAAAACGTTTTGAATTCCATAACTCCTTTGATATGATCAAGGATCTGGATGCTCTGTACAAGTTTAATGCACGGTCTGAACGCTTTGATATCATGAAAATGATGGCGGAGACCAAGATGGCTGAGGGCAGTTCAGTTGGCGAACACGTGGTCAATATGATTGGCCACGCTGAAAGGCTTAAAACCCTGGAATTCCCACTTCCCAAAGAGCATGTTATGGACTTGTTGCTAGGTTCCCTCCCCCCGTCTTATGGCGGTTTTATCATGAACTACCACATGAATGGGTTGGACAAAACAGTTCATGAGGTGCTTGCCATGCTGAAAACTGCTGAAGGAGGACTGCAGAAAAATCGCAAGCAAGTGTTGCTTGTGAATAAAACTGCCAGTTTCAAAAAGAAAGGCAAGCCAAAGAAGGGCAAGGGGGCCGGTAAGACCGGCTTCCAATGCAAATCTAAGGGCGGAGCCAAGAATGAAACTGAGTGCTTCTACTGCAAGGGCACAGGTCACTGGAAGAGAAACTGCAAGAAGTATCTGGAAGATAAGAAGTCTGGGAAAACCGGAAAAGGTATAATTGTTATACAAGTTAATGTCATTGACGTTTTGCTTGCTAGCGAAAATTCTAAGTCTTGGGTATTTGATACCGGATCGGTTGCTCACATTTGCAACTCGATACAGGGGCTTCAGAAGGTGCGCAAGCTGGCAAAGAATGAAGTCGTGATGCGTGTCGGGAACGGCGCTGGGATCGCCGCTCAAGCCGTCGGCATTATGCCTCTACGTCTCCCTTCAGGATTTATTTTGGAACTTAGTAACTGTTATTTTGTTCCGTTGTTGTGTAGAAACATTATCTCTGGATCATGTTTAGTGCACGATGGGTACTCCTACAAGTCTGAGAACAATGGTTGTTCACTTTATTGTAAGGATATGTTTTATGGATTTGCACCCATTGTTGGGGGCCTTTTCATACTAAATCTTGAATGTGGAAATGATGTCTTTAACGTGAATGCTAAACGCCTTAAGAAGGCTGATACCACCACCACTTATTTGTGGCACTGTCGGCTTGGCCACATCGGAAAGAAACGCATGCAAAGACTCCATAAAGATGGAGTTTTACCGTCCCTTGATTTTGAATCATTTGACACATGTGAAGCTTGCTTGATAGGAAAAATGACCAAGACGCCGTTCAGGGGTCATCCTGAACGGGCGGGTGAATTATTGGAAATAATACATAGTGATGTATGTGGTCCAATGAACACGGCCGCACGGGGTGGGTATTTTTACTTCGTGACTTTTACCGATGATTTAAGTCGGTATGGCTATATCTACTTAATGAAGCATAAATCGGAAACCTTTGAAAAGTTCAAAGAATTTCAGAATGAGGTAGAAAATCATCGTGACAAAAAGATTAAGTTTCTGCGGTCTGATCGCGGAGGCGAATATCTTAGTCATGAGTTTGGCCAGCATCTGAGTGACCGTGGAATCGTTTCACAGCTTACGCCTCCCGGAACTCCACAGCGAAACGGAGTGTCGGAGCGACGTAACCGAACCCTGTTAGACATGGTAAGGTCGATGATGTCTCTTACAGATCTACCGATATCTTTTTGGGGTCACGCACTGCTCACTGCCGCTCGCACACTAAACAGAGCACCGTCTAAGTCTGTTGAGACGACACCATACGCTTTATGGTATGGGAAGAAACCCAATGTGTCGCATCTCAAGGTGTGGGGTTGTGAAGCTTATGTAAAACGTTTACAACCAAGCAAACTCGACCCCAGATCAGACAAATGTTACTTTGTAGGTTATCCAATAGACACCATTGGGTATTCCTTCTACAACCAGTCCGAGGGCAAAGTGTTTGTCGCAAGGTTTGGACGTTTTCTCGAGAAAGAGTTTCTCGCAAAAGAATTAAGTGGGAGGACAGTACAACTTAATGAGATTAGTGAATCTTCGCCAACCGTTGATATGGCTAAAGAACCGGAAGAAATTCCGCTAATTATCCCTACAACCGAGCCGGAAGTTGTCGCATGTGATGCGGAAACTTCAAACACTGTTGTAACTGAACCGCGCAGATCAGGTAGGGCTATCCAGCCACCTGAGTGGTTTCATAACGAAATCTTCATTCTTGAAGACGATGAACCTGCGCACTACAAGGAAGCGATGGCGGGGCCTAGCTCAAGGGAATGGCACAAAGCCATGAGATCCGAAATGGAATCCATGTACGAAAACCAAGTTTGGAACTTGGAAGAACTTCCAGATGGCGTAAAACCCATTGGTTGTAAATGGATTTTCAAAAGAAAGACGGACGCGGATGGTAACATTACTATCCACAAAGCTAGACTTGTCGCGAAAGGGTTCACGCAAGTTCCAGGAGAGGACTACGACGAGACTTTCTCGCCCGTAGCTATGCTTAGGTCTGTTCGGATATTACTAGCAATTGCTGCTTATTTCGATTATGAAATATGGCAGATGGATGTCAAAACGGCTTTCCTAAATGGAAACCTTGATAGGGATGTATACATGATACAGCCAGAAGGTTTTGTCGATCCTAAAAATGCTGGAAAGGTATGTAAGCTTCAGAAAGCCATTTATGGTCTGAAGCAAGCATCAAGGAGCTGGAATATTCGTTTTTATGAAGTGGTCAAAGAGTTTGGCTTCATCAGGAACGATGAAGAATCTTGTGTGTACAAGAAGTTTAGTGGGAGCGCAAAAGCATTTCTAATCTTGTATGTGGATGACATATTGTTGATTGGAAATGACGTGAATTTTCTTAGCGAAATAAAAGACTCATTGAAGAAGAGTTTTTCAATGAAAGACTTAGGTGAAGCGGCATATGTATTAGGCATCAGGATCTATAGAGATAGATCAAGACGCCTGATAGCGCTAAGCCAAAGCACGTACATTGACAAGGTGTTGAAAAGGTTCAACATGGAGAACTCCAAGAAAGGCCTACTCCCCATGTCACCTGGCACAGTGCTTTGCAAGAATCAGAGTCCTCGGACCCTTGATGAGCGAGTACAAATGAATGATATTCCATATGCTTCGGCAGTTGGTTCTATTATGTATGCCATGCTATGTACAAGACCGGATGTTTCCTATGCGCTAAGTGTTAGCAGCCGGTACCAAGGTGATCCAGGATTGGAACACTGGGCCGCAGTCAAGGGTATTCTTAAGTACCTCAGGAGGACCAAGGATTTACTCCTTGTGTACGGAGGTGATGAAGAGCTCATTGTAAGTTGTTACACTGATGCAGGCTTCATGTCTGACCCAGATGACTTCAAATCTCAATCTGGCTATGTTTTCATATTGAACGGCGGCGCAGTTGATTGGAAAAGTTCCAAACAAAAGACTGTGGCGGATTCTACGACGGAGGCGGAATATGTTGCTGCTTCAGAAGCCTCCAAGAAAGCTGTCGGTATCAAGCAATTTCTTGAAGATCTTGGTGTGGTTCCAAGTGCTCTGGACCCGGTGGCGATCTATTGTGATAATAGTGGCGCCGTGGCTCAGGCAAGGGAGCCATGTTCGCACCATAAGACAATGCATATTCAACGCAAATTTAAACTCATTCGACATCATGTCGAAGAAGGTTTAGTGAAAGTACGCAAAGTTCACACGGATCTGAATGTGTCAGACCCGATGACGAAGCCTCTACCATGAGCAAAGCATGAGCAACACCGGATTGCCATTGGTGTTAGGGAAGCCATGTAACTAGATTATGACTCTAGTGCAAGTGGGAGACTGTAGGAGATATGCCCTAGAGGCAGTAATATCAGTTACTTTTGTATCTCAGAGTTTGTAATGAATGTTTATGATCCATGCTATAACTGCAATGATTCTTGAGTCTACAATAACCACGAGGCTTGGAGGGAAACTCATGTGCACGTGTGGTATAATAAACGGTAAATTGTATTCCTAGTCTTGCCTCTAAGACTGGCTCAAGTATTGCATGATTGTAACATCCCAAAATTTCATTTTGGAATGTTATGAAATATAGTTAAGCATCACATCATATTGTTTGCATAATATCTGTGAGTGAATAAAAAAAAATCTGGAGTTCTTATTTGAAATATGGAAATTCATTTCTATTCTTTTGCTTTTGCTTTTCAAAAATTTGCAAACCCCTGAAATATTTCAAATAGGAGAGGAGGAACATGACCCTCCACACCAGGGGTATTTGTATGAAACTTTTGAACTATAATAACCAGGGGGTTATTTGAAAAATATTTGCAAAAGATATAAATCAAATTTGGGCATTTCTGAAAATACTGTTTTAAAAAGTATTTTATTTGTCTGTGGAAAAATGTCCATCGTGTAGAATTTATTTTTCTGAACATTTTGGTATATAATACCTCTATATTTAACCCTATCTACTCCTTCCTTTCTTTGTTTTCTTTCCTGTTTTTAAATAAAAGGAAAAAGACTTTAAAACGGAAATGTACCCGCAGCCCATTTGGAATAGGAGCCGGCCCAGGATCCCTTCGCCAGATCCGATTTGATTCGGATCGGCCGCCCGATCGTTCTGCCCCCTCTCTTCTCTCACTGACGCCCCGACCGCACCACCCGTTCGATCCCACCGTCGCCCCTCTCCTTCCTTCCTCCCTCCCCTTTCCTTCCCTCACCGGCGAGATCGGATCCGACCGGATCTCCCTCTCCCTTGCCTAATCTTCGCTCCCGAGGCCCCCTATAAATAGAGGAGCTCCTCCTCGTTCGGTTTTTGCCCAACATCCCGAGCTTCCCTCGCCAGAACGCCGCCCCACCATCGCCGGAGTTCGGCCCCAGCCGAAGCTCTCGGAGCTCGTGGTGCTCACCCCCCCTCGCCCCCGACCACCGCCGACGACGCCAGACGACGCCGGAGCTTCGCCGCCATCCTCTGGACGCTTCCACCATCGCCGGAGACCATCGGAGCCACCTCCCCGACCTCTTCTTCGCCTCGGCCGCCGACGACCTCGCCGGAATTCTCTGTGAGCACCCCCTACCCTCTCTCGCCCGTTCGATCTAACCCCTACGGCCTAGATTAGAAGTAGCATACCCCTTCGGTTAAACCAAATAAACCAGCCGGTTTTCTTTTAGTTTATTTTAACCAAAACGTTATGTTCTATTCTGTGAACGTTCACTAGTTTAGTTAACAAACGCACCCCTCTAGCCTACCAGAACCCGCCACGTAGCATGTTCATAGTTTAGGTTTTTCTTTTATTTCTACTTTTAGTTTCTGAAACAGAATACAACCAGTTTTAGTTTTGTGAATATCTCCTAGAATATTAGGAGTTTTTAGTTGTTTCTTTTTGCAGAAGTTCACAAATTTTATGTAGTTTATGCCAGTAACCTTAGATTTCAAATTATGGACTTTTAAATTTGAATTATTTTGAATTTGTTCAAATCACTAGAATCTGAATATCTTGAGTTTAAAAATATATTTTTGAGTGATTCTTTTTGCTACTGTTTTGTATTAGTTAGTTTTATCACCCTGTTCCATTTGGGAATTTTTAGTATATTTTAAAATAGTGTTTTTGGCAAAACAGATTCTGTTTAGTTTCTTTTAGGGTTAATTTGTTTTATTTTGTTCTAGTTTGTTTTGATTCTGTTTTATTTTAACTTTCTGTCATATTTCTTTTAGTTTCTGTTGTTTAGCATTAGGTGATTTATTTTATGTTAATAAAAATATTTTTATTGTTTTGTTCTTTGTTTTAGTAGGAAAACATTGTTTCCACTTTATGTGGTGTTTTATAATAGGTTTATAGTAGTTCTTTTTTGCATAAAAGATTTATGGTGAAATACTTTCTGTTTTCTAATAAAACTTTTACTTTTACTTTCTGTTATTTATATATTAGTTGCTGAAAACAATTCTTGTCATGTTTTGTTTTAGTAGAAGCTTTGCCACAAAATTTGAGAGGCTTTCTATTTGTTTTGGTTTTCTTTTCTTTTGATTGTGCTATTGATTGTTTTAGTATTATTAGTTTACCTTGCTGTTAGTGTAAGTTGTGTTATGGTTATGCTGATTGTGTAATTGTTTGATTCGTTAGATCATCCGGAGTGCGAGGCTTGTTATCTAGAGTCACTCGAGTACGAAGATCGTCAGCAAGGCAAGTTCACATTGATCATGTTATTACCTATGTTTTCAAATTGCATTAGTTCTACCCTTCCACCCATTGCATGCAAAGTAGGTACTTGGAAATTTGGTTACTTGAGTAGTATCATGTGGTAGGTACCCCAACACCCTTGTTACTTTGACCCGGGACGTTATTTTATTTTGCTATGCTTTTAGTAGACGGGGTGTGGTTGAGTGTTTCATGAGTGTTGTGAGAACTTAATGATAAAGACTCAAGACTCCAAGAATTTTCAAGACCTCAAGATGCAATACACCTCTGGGTGGATGACGGTATGAACGGCACCCTGGAGAAACCAGTGGATTTGCCTAGATGATGCTGGAGAAGCGCCAGTATTCATGCGGAAAGGTCCACCCAGGCACAAAGAGATGGATGGATACTTCAAGACCCGAGGCTTACCTGCACAGCCACAAGCCATTATGGGCTCTGGCTTGGTTGGACATCGTGGCGACTCTGGACGGGCGGTGCTACGAGAAGTAGACGAACGGTAGGAAAGGATGGGCACCGACAGTGTCTCAGAGGAACCCTTTAGAAGACCATGTTTTGATCATCCGGTTCTCAAACACACTGCAGTGCGAGGACTTCAACGGAGGCGATCAAATCTTGTGGGGAACGTGTGCAAAACTCTGCAGAGTACCAAACCTAATCGATTAGCCGTGTCCACGGTCATGGACAACTTGAGCCAAAGGAACTGAAACTATCAGGAATTCTCAACACAAATAATTATAATGATGTGGGTATTATTGGGTATGAGAAATGGTTGGTGGAACCTTCTCATTAATCAACCAACATGGTAGTAATAATTTTCGCTTTGCCCCTCTCTTGTTGTAGGAAAATTTGCTTTACGCTAAACTTAACTTTCAGCCCCACCTGCCATATATGCATATAGAATAGATGATTATTTTCCCCCTCTCTTTTGTGACTTGCCGGCATATTCAATATGCTGACCTACACGGCTGCAACGTATCATGTTGCAGAGTACTTTTCCGACCAGGAGTGAGGATACGCTCTACGCTCGGTGAGATGCCCTTGGAGTCAGATGGACTCAACTACCTTTGAAGCTTCCGCAAGATTTTGATTAGTTTATCTCATGAGTTGGCCTTCAGCCACTTTATTGTAATCCTTATTGTAATAAAGGACTCGATATGAGATTTCGATTAATAAAGCAGTTGTGATTGAACTCTTGATATATACATTGATGTACCGTGTGTGTACCAGCATGATCTTGGGATGGTACGGAAACACCGGAGATTCGACCGTTTCGGGTGCAGCAGACACTCGCTACAGGATCGAGGTGCATATCCCCGGAAAGACATTCGGAAATCGCAGAGAGCCCATAAATTTCAAGTTTGTGGCACCCAGCTGGATTCTCGGAAGGAACATGGCGATTCACCGCGCCCTCGGACGTATCCAGGAAGAATACAGAGGCTGTCCCATTTCGCCAGGACTCAGCATGGTCTGCCGCAGATGTGCAGATGGAGAAATCATAAACACCATGACTGAAGACCCCATTCGTGCTTATGTCGAAACATTGGAGACACACATCAGGACCCTGGAGCTCCGTGTATGCAAGGACACGAAGACGATCAAGTAGCTGAAGACCCGTGAACTTGAACTCGAAGATGCAGCACGAGAAGCCCACTACGAGCATGAAGATGAAGTGAAGGACTTCTTAGAGAGGATCAAGAACCTGAAGACTCTCGTTGCAAATCTGGAGGAGCAACTGGACATGGGAGAAAACCTTCACCCTGAAGGTGACGATGCCCCTTTGATCAGCAACCAGGACGACTATGAGGAGAGCACCACCGGAGGAGGACGCACGACCATGGAGTTTTGAGGAGAACTTTAGACATGACCACCATGTATCTTTTATTTTCTCGTTGAATCGTAGGTCGATGTTTCGTTTGTGATGAGACTTGTATCTCGAGTGTGAACCTTTTGAGTTGAATAAATGAATGAGTGTTTTGGTGTGTTAATGTTTGTTGCATTGCATATGGGTAGTGAATTTTCTCCTTAGACCCTTGTTCTATTCTAATTCTCATCACTCTGAAAACACCAGATGCCTCCGAGACGTGACCCCAGCACCAACTTTCCCCCGGAACTCGCCCAACTCATCCAGCAGCAGAATACCTTGATGCAGCTGTTGATTCAGAATCAGGCCAACAACAACAACAACCCTCCACCCCAGGCCGACAACCTCACCCGTTTTCTGAGGCTGAACCCACCGACCTTCTCCAGCAGCACTGAGCCCATTGTGGCAGATGACTGGCTTCGCAAGATGGAGAGGGAACTCATCACCGCTGGATGCACTGAGGCTGAGAAAGTGCGTTTTGCCGCACATCAACTTGAAGGCCCAGCAGCTTCATGGTGGGAGAACTACACCACCACGTACCCCATGGCCGGTGTGACTTGGGAGCAGTTCAAGCAGGCTTTCCGCACCGCTCATGTCTCAGCTGGAGCCATGAGTCTGAAGAAGCGTGAGTTCCGCAACTTACGCCAGGGGAATCGCTCTGTGGCCCAATATGTGGACGAATTCAGCATGTTGGCTCGTTATGCACCAGGAGATGTGGCGAATGATGCAGCCAAGCAAGAGAAGTTCCTGGAGGGACTCAACGATGAGTTGAGCATGCAGCTGATTGTGGCTACTTTCAACAACTACCAGGAGCTGGTAGACAAGGCCCTCATCTTGGAGGGTAAGCAGCAGCAAATTGAGAGTCGCAAGAGGAAATATGGACAGGGGAAGTCTTACTCTGGAGCTCAGCAGAAGCCCCGCTACTCCCCGTACTCAGGGAATACCGGATCAGGGACCGGTAAGTATGGAGGACACACTCATGCCGTGCACAACCATGGAGGCCACAACCATGGAGGAAATGGGAATAATCGTCCCAACAATGGCAATTTCAAAAATGGCAACGGAAATGGCAATGGCAACCAGCACCGTCCCGCTCCAGCTCAGAAGGATCTGAGCCATATCACCTGCTTCAAGTGCCAGAAGACAGGGCACTATGCCACTGAATGTCCCCAGAACAAGCAGGGAAATGGAAACGGCAATGGCAACGGCAACTCACCAGCTAAGAAGCCCAATCCATTTCCCCGTGCTCAGGTGAACCACATTGATGTGGAGGAAGTCTATGATCAGCCCGAGACTGTGGTTGGTAAGTTTTTGTTGCATTCACGTCCTGTATTGGTACTTTTTGATTATGGTGCAACTCATTCATTCATATCAAGGGTAGTTGTGGAAAAGTACGGTTTGCCCACTAGAACCCTTAGTCAGCCCATTAAGGTCAGTTCCCCAGGAGGCATGATGACGGCAGGGATAGGATGCCACGCATTGAAACTCAACATTGGTAACCATGTATTTCCCACCGACCTCATCGTCTTAGAGTCACAGGGATTGGATGTAATCCTAGGCATGGATTGGATGACCAAGTATGAAGGAAACCTTGACTGTCCCAGCAAGTCTATTTTGCTCACCACCCCAGAACAGAAGAGGATTAAGTATGTATCCCGACGCACACCGAAGAGTACGCGGGTGAATTCCCTTACAGGAGTTGTTCAGGAGGAAATGCCGGTAGTACAAGACTTCCCAGATGTATTCCCGGAGGAATTGCCAGGCATGCCACCGGATAGAGAGATTGAGTTCCTGATTGAGTTATTGCCAGGGACAGCCCCAATATCCAAGAGACCCTATAGGATGCCCGCAAATGACTTAGAAGAAATCAAGAAGCAGATTAATGAGTTATTGGACAAGGGGTATATTCGCCCAAGTTCTTCACCTTGGGGAGCCCCAGTTCTTTTGGTAGAGAAGAAGGATAAAACCTTGAGAATGGTAGTCGATTATCGTGCATTGAACGAGGTGACTATCAAGAACAAGTACCCTCTGCCGATGATTAACGACTTGTTTGATCAACTAGTTGGAGCCAAAGTGTTCTCCAAGATCGATCTTCGATCAGGGTATCATCAGTTGAAAATTCGTGAACAGGATATACCCAAAACAGCCTTCACCACAAGGTATGGCCTATATGAGTATACAGTCATGTCCTTTGGTTTGACTAATGCTCCTGCCTATTTCATGAGTATGATGAACAAGGTATTTATGGAATATCTGGACAAGTTTGTCGTGGTGTTCATCGATGATATATTGATATTCTCCAAGAGCGAGGAAGAACACAAGGAACACTTGCGTTTAGTTCTGGAGAAGCTCAGAGAGCATCAGTTATATGCCAAGTTCAGCAAATGCGAATTTTGGTTGAAGGAAGTTGGATTTCTTGGACACATTATTTCTGGAGATGGAATAGCCGTGGATCCTGCTAAGGTTGCAGCAGTTACCGAGTGGAAGTCACCCACCTCAGTTAAGGAGATCCGCAGTTTCCTCGGACTTGCCGGATATTATCGGAGGTTTATCGAGAACTTCTCGAAGATAGCCAAGCCCATGACGGAGTTATTGAAGAAAGAGTCTAAGTATATTTGGACCGAGGAATGTGAAGCCAGTTTCCAGGAGTTGAAGAAACGTTTGGTCACAGCCCCAGTGTTGATTTTGCCGAACATTCGGAAGGACTTCCAGGTTTATTGTGATGCTTCACGTCAAGGACTTGGAGGAGTACTCATGCAAGAGGGAAAAGTTGTAGCATATGCATCCAGACAGCTACGACCTCATGAGTTGAACTATGCCACCCATGATTTGGAGTTAGCAGCCGTAGTGCACGCACTCAAGACCTGGAGACATTTCCTTATCGGAAATAGTTGTGATATTTACACTGATCACAAGAGCCTGAAGTATATCTTCACGCAGAAGGAGTTGAACCTCAGACAGAGGATATGGCTAGAGTTGATCAAGGACTATGACATGAGATTGCACTACCATCCAGGGAAGGAAAATGTTGTAGCAGATGCTTTGAGCCGTAAGAGTTATGTGAACACACTCATAGCAGGAGGATTACCCCAGGAGTTAGCCGACGATCTCAGAGAGCTCAAATTGGAGATAGTTCCAAGAGGATATGTTGCCACACTAGAGATTCAATCCACTTTGACCGGTAGAATCCGTGAAGCCCAGAAGTCGGACAAGGAAATAGCTGAGATAAAGCAAAGAATGAAGGATGGGAAAGCTAAAGGTTTTCGTGAGGATGAACACGGAACCCTATGGTTTGAGGACCGTATCTATGTGCCCAATGACCCAGAGCTCAGGAAGTTGATACTTCAAGAAGCCCACGATTTGCCATACTCGATACACCCAGGCAACACCAAGATGTATCTAGACTTGAAGGAATGTTTCTGGTGGACAGGTATGAAGAAGGATATTGCCGAGCATGTCGCAGTATGTGATGTTTGTCAGCGAGTAAAGGCAGAACATCAGAAACCAGCAGGGTTACTTCAACCTTTGCCGATACCCGAGTGGAAATAGGAGAAGCTTGGTATGGACTTCATCACAGGATTACCCAGGACCCGTTCAGGTTATGATTCCATCTGGGTAGTGGTCGATCGCTTGACCAAGGTGGCTCATTTCATTCCAGTGAAGACCACCTATACCGGTGCTAAGTTAGCCAAAATATATATGACCAGGATCGTATGTCTGCATGGAGTTCCGAGGAGTATCGTGTCAGATAGAGGAACACAATTTACCTCAAAGTTTTGGCATCAGTTACATGAAACTTTAGGTACAAGGCTGGAGTTCAGTACAGCATTTCATCCGCAGACAGATGGACAGACCGAGAGAGTCAACCAGATTCTGGAGGACATGTTGAGAGCTTGTGCGCTAGACTATGGGTCTAGTTGGGACGATAACCTACCTTATGCAGAGTTCTCATACAACAATAGTTATCAGACCAGTCTGAAGATGGCCCCTTTCGAAGATTTATATGGAAGGAGGTGCAGAACACCATTGTTGTGGGATGGTGTTGGAGACCGAAAACTTTTTGGTCCCGATCTTATCCGAGATTCTGAAGAGAAGGTCAAGTTGATTCATGACCGACTCAAGATAGCCCAGTCCAGACAGAAGAGCTATGCTGATAGCAAACGCAAGGAGGTGACATACAAAGTGGGAGACCGAGCATATCTCCGTGTGTCCCCACTTCGAGGAATCAAGAGGTTTGGTGTTAAAGGAAAGTTAGCACCCCGATTTATAGGCCCCTACAAAATTCTTGAACGTAGAGGCGAAGTGGCATATAAGCTGGAATTGCCGGAAGGATTGTCTGGAGTTCACGATGTCTTCCATGTTTCCCAGTTGAAGAAATGCCATGCTGAGATGGCTGATATTCCTTTGAGAGACACAGTGCCCCTAGAGGCCATACAGCTTGACAGTGATCTGACCTATGAGGAGAAACCCGTCAGGATCCTCGAGACAGCCAACAGAGTTACCCGCAGCAAGATCATCAAGTTCTGCAAGGTTCTGTGGAGTCACCACACCGAGGAAGAAGCCACCTGGGAACGAGAAGAAGATCTTCGTCGAGACCACCCGCACCTATTTTCTAGCCAACCCGAATCTCGAGGGCGAGATTCATCTTAAGGTGGGTAGGTTTGTAACATCCCAAAATTTCATTTTGGAATGTTATGAAATATAGTTAAGCATCACATCATATTGTTTGCATAATATCTGTGAGTGAATAAAAAAAAATCTGGAGTTCTTATTTGAAATATGGAAATTCATTTCTATTCTTTTGCTTTTGCTTTTCAAAAATTTGCAAACCCCTGAAATATTTCAAATAGGAGAGGAGGAACATGACCCTCCACACCAGGGGTATTTGTATGAAACTTTTGAACTATAATAACCAGGGGGTTATTTGAAAAATATTTGCAAAAGATATAAATCAAATTTGGGCATTTCTGAAAATACTGTTTTAAAAAGTATTTTATTTGTCCGTGGAAAAATGTCCATCGTGTAGAATTTATTTTTCTGAACATTTTGGTATATAATACCTCTATATTTAACCCTATCTACTCCTTCCTTTCTTTGTTTTCTTTCCTGTTTTTAAATAAAAGGAAAAAGACTTTAAAACGGAAATGTACCCGCAGCCCATTTGGAATAGGAGCCGGCCCAGGATCCCTTCGCCAGATCCGATTTGATTCGGATCGGCCGCCCGATCGTTCTGCCCCCTCTCTTCTCTCACTGACGCCCCGACCCCACCACCCGTTCGATCCCACCGTCGCCCCTCTCCTTCCTTCCTCCCCTTTCCTTCCCTCACCGGCGAGATCGGATCCGACCGGATCTCCCTCTCCCTTGCCTAATCTTCGCTCCCGAGGCCCCCTATAAATAGAGGAGCTCCTCCTCGTTCGGTTTTTGCCCAACATCCCGAGCTTCCCTCGCCAGAACGCCGCCCCACCATCGCCGGAGTTCGGCCCCAGCCGAAGCTCTCGGAGCTCGTGGTGCTCACCCCCCCTCGCCCCCGACCACCGCCGACGACGCCAGACGACGCCGGAGCTTCGCCGCCATCCTCTGGACGCTTCCACCATCGCCGGAGACCATCGGAGCCACCTCCCCGACCTCTTCTTCGCCTCGGCCGCCGACGACCTCGCCGGAATTCTCTGTGAGCACCCCCTACCCTCTCTCGCCCGTTCGATCTAACCCCTACGGCCTAGATTAGAAGTAGCATACCCCTTCGGTTAAACCAAATAAACCAGCCGGTTTTCTTTTAGTTTATTTTAACCAAAACGTTATGTTCTATTCTGTGAACGTTCACTAGTTTAGTTAACAAACGCACCCCTCTAGCCTACCAGAAGCCACCACGTAGCATGTTCGTAGTTTAGGTTTTTCTTTTATTTCTATTTTTAGTTTCTGAAACAGAATACAACCAGTTTTAGTTTTGTGAATATCTCCTAGAATATTAGGAGTTTTTAGTTGTTTCTTTTTGCAGAAGTTCACAAATTTTATGTAGTTTATGCCAGTAACCTTAGATTTCAAATTATGGACTTTTAAATTTGAATTATTTTGAATTTGTTCAAATCACTAGAATCTGAATATCTTGAGTTTAAAAATATATTTTTGAGTGATTCTTTTTGCTACTGTTTTGTATTAGTTAGTTTTATCACCCTGTTCCATTTGGGAATTTTTAGTATATTTTAAAATAGTGTTTTTGGCAAAACAGATTCTGTTTAGTTTCTTTTAGGGTTAATTTGTTTTATTTTGTTCTAGTTTGTTTTGATTCTGTTTTATTTTAACTTTCTGTCATATTTCTTTTAGTTTCTGTTGTTTAGCATTAGGTGATTTATTTTATGTTAATAAAAATATTTTTATTGTTTTGTTCTTTGTTTTAGTAGGAAAACATTGTTTCCACTTTATGTGGTGTTTTATAATAGGTTTATAGTAGTTCTTTTTTGCATAAAAGATTTATGGTGAAATACTTTCTGTTTTCTAATAAAACTTTTACTTTTACTTTCTGTTATTTATATATTAGTTGCTGAAAACAATTCTTGTCATGTTTTGTTTTAGTAGAAGCTTTGCCACAAAATTTGAGAGGCTTTCTATTTGTTTTGGTTTTCTTTTCTTTTGATTGTGCTATTGATTGTTTTAGTATTATTAGTTTACCTTGCTGTTAGTGTAAGTTGTGTTATGGTTATGCTGATTGTGTAATTGTTTGATTCGTTAGATCATCCGGAGTGCGAGGCTTGTTATCTAGAGTCACTCGAGTACGAAGATCGTCAGCAAGGCAAGTTCACATTGATCATGTTATTACCTATGTTTTCAAATTGCATTAGTTCTACCCTTCCACCCATTGCATGCAAAGTAGGTACTTGGAAATTTGGTTACTTGAGTAGTATCATGTGGTAGGTACCCCAACACCCTTGTTACTTTGACCCGGGACGTTATTTTATTTTGCTATGCTTTTAGTAGACGGGGTGTGGTTGAGTGTTTCATGAGTGTTGTGAGAACTTAATGATAAAGACTCAAGACTCCAAGAATTTTCAAGACCTCAAGATGCAATACACCTCTGGGTGGATGACGGTATGAACGGCACCCTGGAGAAACCAGTGGATTTGCCTAGATGATGCTGGAGAAGCGCCAGTATTCATGCGGAAAGGTCCACCCAGGCACAAAGAGATGGATGGATACTTCAAGACCCGAGGCTTACCTGCACAGCCACAAGCCATTATGGGCTCTGGCTTGGTTGGACATCGTGGCGACTCTGGACGGGCGGTGCTACGAGAAGTAGACGAACGGTAGGAAAGGATGGGCACCGACAGTGTCTCAGAGGAACCCTTTAGAAGACCATGTTTTGATCATCCGGTTCTCAAACACACTGCAGTGCGAGGACTTCAACGGAGGCGATCAAATCTTGTGGGGAACGTGTGCAAAACTCTGCAGAGTACCAAACCTAATCGATTAGCCGTGTCCACGGTCATGGACAACTTGAGCCAAAGGAACTGAAACTATCAGGAATTCTCAACACAAATAATTATAATGATGTGGGTATTATTGGGTATGAGAAATGGTTGGTGGAACCTTCTCATTAATCAACCAACATGGTAGTAATAATTTTCGCTTTGCCCCTCTCTTGTTGTAGGAAAATTTGCTTTACGCTAAACTTAACTTTCAGCCCCACCTGCCATATATGCATATAGAATAGATGATTATTTTCCCCCTCTCTTTTGTGACTTGCCGGCATATTCAATATGCTGACCTACACGGCTGCAACGTATCATGTTGCAGAGTACTTTTCCGACCAGGAGTGAGGATACGCTCTACGCTCGGTGAGATGCCCTTGGAGTCAGATGGACTCAACTACCTTTGAAGCTTCCGCAAGATTTTGATTAGTTTATCTCATGAGTTGGCCTTCAGCCACTTTATTGTAATCCTTATTGTAATAAAGGACTCGATATGAGATTTCGATTAATAAAGCAGTTGTGATTGAACTCTTGATATATACATTGATGTACCGTGTGTGTACCAGCATGATCTTGGGATGGTACGGAAACACCGGAGATTCGACCGTTTCGGGTCGGGTCGCTACAATGATGATCCTGTTTTCCTGATCATGGGCATGGCTATGCCGGCAATTTTGAGGGCACGATGTTGGTAGAACACTTGTGTTGAATCGACCCAAATTGATGTTATACTATGAGATATATTCGTCACAAGTTAATGGTTAAATAACACAGAGATGGTTAATGTTTGCATGATTCCTTAGACCATGAGAGTATCGAGTTTCTTCATGCTTGCTTCATGAACTTTGGGGTTTGTTAAACGTCATCCGTAAAAGGGTGGCTATTATGGCTGCTTACAGGTTCATGGAAAAGTATGTCAAGTAACTTGATAGCTCAAGATTGGGATTTGCTCCTCCGACGTTGGAGAGATATCTCTGGGCCCTCTCGGTGTTACGGTATCCATCATCGTCTGGCCAGACACTTTGTGATTTGATCACGGGGATGCCGGAACACAGGAACGAGAAAAGAGAACAATACCGGCAACGAGGTAACTGGCATAGTGGGCAAGTTGTTGATCCACGGGGATGCCAACATGTCTCACCTCGAGTAATTGTAACATATCGCGAAGCAACAGGAATAGCACACGGCAACTGGAGGTTCACTCGAATATTTATTCGTGTGGGTATAGGGATCGATATGGGTGTCCACGGCTCCGATGTTGTTCATTGATCGGAAGGGGTTCCGAGTCATGTCTATGCTTCACCGAACCTATAGGGTCACACGCTTAAGGGTCATCTCTCTATTGAATACTAGACAGGGAGTTTGAGAGAAAAACACCGAAAAAGTTTCGGACGCCGGAAAAGTTTCGGACAGCGGAAAAGTTCCGCAGAGAAAGGTCACCGGATGAGTTTCGGTGAAACTGGAAAAGTTATTTCAGGGGATACCATAAAGTCAAATTGGTCTTGGCACATGCCTGATAATTCTTGGAGGGTGCCAGAATTGTTCTGGAAACTTTTTGGAATTTTCTGGAATGAAAACCGGAAATGTTCCGGAGCTGCCGAAACCGCTTCAGATGCTTTTCGCAGATGAAATCACTAAACCGGAATTGTTCCGGCTCGCGTTGAAAATTATTTTGGTGGGTACTGGAATTGTTCTAAGCCAACATGAATATTTTCAGTTCGATCAGACGCTGAAAAATGTCGTCGTGAATAGTGAAAGTGCTTTTTGGATATTTGTGGAAAAACACCTTTTTGGATATTTCCAAAAAGGATTCTAGAAGGGATTGGGGAGCAAGCAAGCTCCTCATGGGGGGCCCCCCCAAGGGTGGCCGGCCAAGGGAGGTGGGGCTCCATGGAGCTCCACTTGCCACACTTCTTTGCTTTATTCTTTTTAGAAAAGGCATAAAGTGGGGGCACTTTTGGTATTTGTGAATACCATTTTTACCCCTTGGTTTTCCTATAAATAGAGGGGAGGGGGCAGCCCCATATGCTTCATCCTTGCTCTCATACACATGCCATAGAGATTTCTGGCTTCTCTCTCCCTCCCACGAAATAGTTTCGTAGAGCCGAAAGGCTGTCTGGGTTCCGGCAGGAACTAGCTCTGGACGGCGAAGCCCTGCCGGATAGCTGACACCGTATGTGTGCAACCCCGTAGAGAGATTGTAGTTTCGATCTTTTTGCCCGAAGGGCTATTCGAGTTACAGTTCGGGTTTCCGGCGTCCTCCCGAAGGGCTGTCCGGGTTACTGTTCGGGTTCCGAGGGTCCTCCCGAAGGGCTGTCCGCGACATCGTCCGGGGGACTGTCCGACCGCCTCCCGAAGGGCTGTCCGGAGTAGGAGTACATCCTTGCGGTTGGGAGGTTGTAAATCCTACCTGCAGGGATCTGCACCGACGATCTACACCGACTCTTCTTCCGCTGCGCTTCGAGTCGGTACGGATCAGATCAAACCTTGTATGCAGTCTCCATAGTGATCCTGGGCGTGCTCGCTGTACCGAAATTTTTTGTTTTCTGTCGCGTTCCCCAACACACTGGCTATGGTTGAGGGAGCACCGAGCCACGCCGCTGGGCCGAGCCACCCCCACCAGATCATCTTGCTGTCGTGGTGGGGACCAAACGCGTGAGGGGATACTAGAGCACCCACACGAGAATCCGCTGCGGTCGCGCCCTGGAGCAACGACGGCAAAAGACCCTGTTGCCGCCATCATCCACCGCCAGCCTTTGTCCAGCAGCAAACCGATGGCGGGGAGGAATTAGGAGGCGGTGATTGCTAGGGTTAGTAGTGGCATGAGGGTTAGAAGGGGCGTATGTAGTTCAATGTAATGATTCCTCGGCATTAGAAAACTAGCTATCAATATTTGGGTGGTTGTCATGGAGAATGCTCATTAGGTATTCCTAAATTGCATGCTTAATTCCATATATTGGTTTACTTTACATGTCCGCTGTGATATTAGTTTGTTCTTCTTCTTGAGAGCCAGAGAGTGTGAAACCTTCTGTAATTTGATACGATTGTGCATGATTCGTGAATGGAGTTAGCATCAATAGAAGAAGCTAAAATTTGACATTTATTTTTGAATGGTCTTGAACCAGTCGTTACCGAAGAAATTTTTACCGCATGTAATAGATAGTTACTGAATTGATGGCAATGTCGAAGTACTTCACTTATACATTGCCATATTCCCACAATGAAGAAAATGCAGAAGAATTATTCCTAAATTCATCAGTACGTGGAAACATTAGTCCAACTAGTACGGAAGAAAATAGGCCAGGGCTATATCTCTGGGAGCTTTTTAGATGTACCAGCCCCAAAGCCAAAGCCAATCCATGGAATGCTTTTCGATATGAGATAGAGAAGGGGGAGAACAGAAGGAAAAGGGATCTATCATGCATGGATTTTTTGGTAGCTCTTACTGCTTCAAGGTGCTATATATCTTTAGGTCCTAATTGATAATATGCTAACTAAAATGTTATCCTTGGATCGACGCAATTCCTCATGGATGCCATGATTTACACACAGCTGGCATTGAGAAACTTGTTCAAAGTAACGATTCCTCAGCATTAGAGAATGAGCTTGCAATATTTCAATGGCTGTGATGGAGATTTTTCACTAAGTATTCCTAATTTGCATGATTAATTCCATATGTTGGTTTACTTTGCGGGCCTATAGTATTAGTTTTCTTTCTTAAATTGAGCCATAGGATGTATAACCTTCTACTTAAAATTGAAATGGTCAAGCATCTTTTGTGAATCGAGTTGACATCAATAGAAGCATCTACCACTTGACATTAATTCTTCAATGGTCTTAAACTAGTCGACATAATTCGTGAATGATTAGACACTGCAGATGAAACAAGTATTTTCCATAAATAAGAAAAAAGATCCAAATTTAGGACGAGGTTTTTGATGCCACCGTACAGCCTTGAAGCTCTGAGAGAAAGGTGAAACCATGCCATGAGAGCAATGAAACCATGTACTTTGGAACCACATTCTCCAGATAAGGATATATCCCTACTGCTAAGGACCACACGTTAGGCGCATGATATACACAAAGAAGCACAAAGCATACACAACTTCCACACATGTATATATATATTTGATGATGGTTGAAACGAAGGGAAATATAATAATAAAACGAAGGAACAGATTACGTATGCACACAACAACAACAAAATTCGTTCGCTTATTTATATATGGCACCGGGACAAGGCACCAATGAATGTAGATATGCAACTAGCTTACGAACGGCACCAGGGCATAGCCGTCCGCTTTAACAGAAGAGGGTACAACCGCCGTAGCATGTTCCACCGCACTGAATTAAGGCGGCATCCTTGCATTCCTGGCATGCAGGAGGTGTGGCGGTGCAGATGCCGCTGCATGATGTTTCAGCATAGGCGATGCAAATTGCAACACATGCGCCTAGACAATCTTCGCATTCTGTGGCTGCCACTGGCTGGCCCATGTTCAGGACAAGCACGATGCAAACGGCTACCACGGCGGCCACCTTCAGAGATGAAGCCATTGATGAATTGGGTGGTTCTAGTGGAGAACAGAGCAAGAACAGATGTGATGGAGATGAGCTATGTAGCTGCTTAACTGGTACATGTCCATATGACGAAGTAGGATGCTATTTATAGGGAGCCAACATGAGGACGATCCTAGCCAGCTAGTAGTACCCACCTCCACCTCGCAAAAGAAAACAGAAAAACAGCTGGCACTGATTTGTTTCACTTAATTAACTATGGTTGACTGCGATATAGTATATACCTTGTGCACCAATAAGTTTTGTCCTAAACTGTACGCAAGTGACCTGTGCAATAATGCGTGCATTTTGACATCAGAAGAATTATATATAGCAAAGTTACCCACACATTTGCATGGCTAATGTTATTGTTAATCTCTGCCATTTGTTACCCCCCATACATGAATTGAAATCAATATTGTTAAAACATGTATGCATCATATGTATGCACTGTTGTAAGTCAACCGTGTTATACCAGAGCCCATGAAGATTAGGATCTGAGATCTCTCCACTCATCGTCATACGCTAATACGCGCACATGAGTGCGCCTCCCGTATGCTGGAGTTAGTTAGGACCTTCTCTGTGATCCTTCTTTATGTATTGTGTTTGTGTACATCGACATTTGTAAACCTTGAGGCAAACAACACAAAGTTCAGGTCGGTAACACAACTGAGCAACACCCAGACCAATTCCAGCACCACCTCCCTTCCGACGCAAATCCCCACGACCTCTCCCTGCTTCTCTGCCGATGCCATGGGGCCCAGCGCCACTATTACTTCTGCCCTCATATTGCCGTCCATAATACCAACATCCCTTTTTTCCAACTTCAGGCCCGATCGCCGTCCATAATACCAACATCCACTCCTACTTCACCCTCAAACTCAACCCACGCGTCAACAACTACTGTAAATGGCTTATTTCTTTGGGTTTGTCCTCGCCACCTATGAGGTAGTCGACCACATTAACGAGACATCTGAACTTGAAATTAATGATCCCGAGTTGCAGCTTGCCTACATCAGGATCATGTTGTGGATAAACACAACGATCGACGATGGCCTTCTTGACCTTGTGCCGCCTTGTCGACATGGAATCGCCTCCGCCGGTACTTTCTCAACAACAACACCACACGCACCATCCATCTTACTGGCAAGTACCGCATGCTCAAGTAGGGAACCATGCCGGTCGCCGAGTATGGGCAGCAGCTCAAGTTCCTCACTGATATTGATGGGGCGATGACTAATCGGGTTCTCAGCCTCAAGTTCCTCCATAGCATCAACAAGACGATGGGCTCCCATATATCACCTTGTTTAATCAGGAGGTTTTCTGTCATAAACTCGGGCCAACAGTATCATCGGGTCTAGGCCGTAAAGCATCCTGCTCCGAGTGGGTATCCTTACTCAATGAAAAGAATGACAACACACTTCATATAACCGTGGGACAACCATAGTATGGACTTCCACAACAAGTTCTCCAAAACTTAGTTGTCCAACTATTTTATATATAATGTACATGTACATACTTAAAAATGTAACCCTACAGGTATTCCTAATTTGTTTTAGTTATTAATTTAGGCATTCTTATATAATATGTTTTAGTTGAAGGTCTTTTAATAAAAAACGATTAAATTTCAGCCTTTTGTGGAACTGGATATTTCCTGGCACTCCTGCTGATGAATTAATATAGTTTCCAAATTTAAGAAGACAAATAAAAATCTTGCTGCGCAAATGAGCGGGCAACACCACTTGTTTTCATGATAGTAAGCATCCTTAGAAATGTAATAAAAAAATCATATGGCAAAGTGAAATATTCAATTGTATGCATATTCGATATAGTTGTATTCAGTAACACCCCATGCCAGTTACACGAGGGAAAAAACCACTCATGAATGAATTAATTTTTCGGCATTAAATCAGGGCTAAATTGTACCAACTAGTGTACATTGATAGATATGTTTGAACTAACATTCATACTTATGACTGGGTTGCTTTAAAACAATGTGAACCGGTGATGATCACGATACATATAACTGTATTTGTATAGTACACATCTGACTAGCGGCACAATTGACTTTGAAAATAGATAGTAGGCCCAGTCTTATGATCTTATCACTGATTTGAGATTCCTAACCAAGTACTTAAAACAGCTTAGTTCCAGCAAAAAAATAAATGAAACAAGATTGTGTGCACTCCACATATACACTGCCCTATTCCTATATATCAATGAAAAAATACAGCAGAATTATCACTACATTAATCCGTACGCGACAGCGTTGCTCCAATTTCTAAGAAAACATAGGAAAGGACTCTAGCACTTAATGCTTTAAGGTGGTATATACCTTTAAGTCTTAGTAATATGCTAATTAAGATGTATTCTTTGCTGGACGCAATTTCTTATCAACGTCACATATTAGATGTACCTCTCCCTGTTTGTCTGCCAGCGCCATGACGCCCGCCATCACTATTGCTGCTGCTCTGTCTTCTTACCTTCTCAATGCCTTTTTCCCAACTCCAGGCCCCCATTGATGTCCATAACACTAACATCCACTCCTATATCACCTTCAAACAAGACCCAGCCGCCAACAACTACCTTAAATGGCGCAATTTCTTCCAGTTTATCCTTGCCACCTGTGATGCACTGGACCACATCGACGATATGTTTTCGGGATTTTGCAAGTCTTTTAATATAAATGTGGGGCTCTCACAAAAATGAAAATAACTAGGTTTCTAAGGTGAACTGGTGATGAGCCCGCATAAATATAGCTGGAATGGAGTAATGTGACTAGCGACAAAGTTGATTGTGAAACTAGATAGTAGGCATAGTATTGTTATCTTATCACTGGTTAGAGATTACGGACCAAGTACTTAAAACGGCTTAGTCTCTGGGCCTGCCAGAACCCAGCCTGAAAATGCCGAGCCCGGTTCTCTAATCCCACCATGATTGGGCACGAAAATGGTTATATTTTTATTTAAAAATAATAAATGAATTAATTTACGATTAATTGATGCAATATCATACCTATTTTTCGTATAAAATCCCAAAAATAAGGTATCGGTGACTTTTGGGGACTTTCAAGCCGAGAGGCACAAGCCCAGCCTAGACGCCTGACGGTCGGGCAAGGCTTCCCATGCCTAGATTTAGACCATGTACAACTTGAGTGCTCATATCCCCCCAAACGTCAGGGCGGATAGGCCAGTCATTACCCAGGTCGCACGGCACATTGTTAGCCCAAAATTGCCTGGGAAGACCGGCATCACCCAAACCCATCCCATATCTGGGGTGGATATGTGACAGACCGACACGCCCGGATGCGGCCACCTTGTTGGACCGGTCCACGCAGGCTCAATTGAACCCCACCAGGACGCAAACCTAGCTCAGTCTCAGCCTCCTAGCTCCACTTCCTCTCCACTCATATCCGCTCCCATCCCCGTTGCTTCCCTTTCCCGGGCTACCATGGTTGGTTCCTCTAGCGATTTCAACAGAGGATCCGGCAATGAGGCGGATCCCATCGACTTGGATGTCTGGAAATAGTCGGATTTGGATGATGAGGACGTCGCCCTTCGTGTCACGCTCCGGTGTCACGGATAGACAATGGCAGGAGCTCGAGCACTGCGTTCTCCCCCATTGCCCGATGAGGAATGCAGCCGACCACATCGACCAGTCGCGGTCTGTGCCGGTCCAGATGCGTCGCCCTCCGCGACCCTCCCCTACCACTTAGGGCCCTACTCCTCCCGCCCGGAGCTGGGTAATCGTTCCCGCACCGCCGAGCCTGCGAGGAGGACATATGAATCAGTGGCACGAGCCGGTCGTGCTAAGCAGCAGGCCAATGAGACAGCTGGTTCCTCCCATAGCGGTTGCGGGTTCTGCAATTCCGCGTTGGCTAACCTAGAGATGGATGCCTGCCGCCGCCGTAAAAACGCAAAGGCGCTCCGGCTCGACATCTAGGATTTCAGGTGCGATGCAAAGGTGGGGGCGGCCGCCCGGGCGAAAAATGCCTAACTCACCAAGGAGCAGGCCCGCGCTGCTGTTGGAGGGACCGGATTTGAGGGGGGCGCCTTTGGATGCCAAGAAATAATGGGTGACCGGTCGCTGTCGGAGTACGCGTCCACAAACGTGTAGGGGTCACATTTGCGAGTTGCGTTTGTAGATGCTCTTATGCCATAACATAATACGCACTGGTGTAAGTTCTGTGACGTGTTTGGTTTCAATCGCGTGTTCCTTCTTTCCCACGTTTTCAAGACATGTTACCTCCATGCAATCCTGCGAAGGGACATTGTCTTCTTTCCTTGTTACTTTTTTTCGTTTCCATGACAGCAAAAATATGTAGAAATATATGAAAAGTTTTGGCAAACTGAAATACAATCATAAAAATTTCTATTACTCAATTCTGATTCTTTTCCTCGCGTCATCCAACTCGATTTGCAAAGAGAGCAACACATCGCAACATCGAGTAGAAAACAAGATGTCGTGACCGGCAGCACGGTCACTGACGGAGGAGAGGAAAAGGGATGTCACAGGTTTGTGTCGAAGGAGGGGGCGGAGGGGATAGGATCATCGCCGCCAGGGACGGTTGTGAGGTTTGTAGGGATGGCCGGGGCTCAGGGGGATGGTAGAGGTGACAGTTCGAGCAGAGCAGGGCAGGGCACCAAGGCACAAGCGGAAGTACCACCGACCGCAGGTGGCATGCATGGCAGGCGGTTGGGGGCGGGTCAAAGAAGTCGAGAAGGGCGGCAAACAAGATAAACAGTAGACTATGAAAATCGACCGATCCATAATTGAAGGATATGTTCCTTCTTCAATTATAGACGCACATTTGATGAAGTTCCATCAACTAACACACCGCATGGGTTAATGCATAAAAACGTGTATGCTGGATATGTCACCAATCGATCATACTGATGAGTGATGACTGGGTTGCTTCAAAACAAGGTGAATCGTTGATGAGCACATACTGACATACATATACGTACAATCGGATTGTATACTGTATACACATCTGACTAATGGCACAGCTGACTTTCAAGATGGTATATATCTTTGAATATTACTACTATGTTAATTAAGATGTTATCCTTGGATCCACACAATTCCTTATGAAGGTCACTACTTATTAGACAACATGCATCTAGCACTGATAAACTTGTCCAAGTATAATATTTCGGTGGTTGTCACGTAAAGAGATTGCCCACTGAGTATTACTCCCTCCGTTTCACAATGTAGTGCATATAGGTCTTTTGAAAACTAAACCTCATAAAGTTCGATCAAGTTTGTGAAGAAAAATATTTACATCGAGAAAGCCAAATATATATCATTAGATTCATCATAAGATGTAGTTTAATTTTTTATATATTTGATACTGTAGATATAAATACTTCTCTATACTTGGTCAATGTTTATAAAGTTTGACTTTTTAACAAATATATAGGCACTACTTTATGATATAGAGGGAGTATTAATTTCCATCTATATTTTTTGATAAAGAGTATATATAGTGATTCAGCAGTTTTAACATGCTCCCCTTACCCCCTTTTTTCACATGAGAGGTAAGAGTATATATTTGATCCGAGCCGTTGATCTCATTAATTAGTGGTCTGATTAACTCTTACCTTCTTACCTCACATGTAAAAAAAGAGGGTAAGAGGCAGCATGTTAAAATTTTCCATAGTGGTTTACTTTTTGCAGACCTATGGTTAGTTTTTTCTAAGCCAGAGATGAACCTTCTATAATTTGACATGGTTGCCGTCGTGCATGATTCATATATGTAGTTGACATTAATAGAACTACTTGATAATAATTTGAGAATGGTCTTAAACTAGCCTGCATAATTGATAAATAGATAATTCTTTATTTTTCAAGAAACTACTTTTAGGCCGACCCCCCCCCCCCCCCCCCCCCCCCCCCCCTCTCTCCAGCCTCTACAAGAAGCAATATGCTAATGAAGACACCGAGGCTGCACACATCCAAATTATGAAAAAAACATGACCTGCAAAATTCATGTTGAAACGATCAATGGCAAACATCAGGGACAAACATCAACCACCACCAATGGAACTATTAGAACTATGAGAAAGATTGTCCAACAACGGAACCTCTAAGAAAGGGATGATCACTATTGTCACCGGATCTAACAAAGGCCAGATCATGAGTTTTCAGCCTGATTAGAATTTTTGAGGAATCTCGAGACAATGTCCCCAATAAGGGAACAATGTCGAAACATCATCATTGCCACGTACAATCAATGAAAGCCCGAGCTGGAGTTTCCCTATGGAACTCGAGATCATATATTTGAAGAGCACCACCAAACTGAAGTCATCCTATGTTGCCACCCCACTTACCATGAATAAACTTATGCCAGCCAGATCGCCATGCAAAGATATCCACTCATGTGCATAGCCATGGCGTGTACATCCCATGTGTGTCCGGAGTCCGGACATGACCACGTACACAAGGTATCCAGCAGTGAAAATAAATGCATGTAACACCATCGGAGAGGAGACTTGTTGCTGCCAGATCCTATGACCAGCCATTGTGGGCCGTCAGCCGGTGCCGCAAAAACACTCTATCACCACGGCCTCATCGTCTTCTATGGCAGCAAATTCCTATGTCATCCCTTCTATCTTTGGCATCAAGGCCGCCGCAACAAAATCAGTGGCGGTAGCGGCGGCGGAAAGAAGAGGTCGAAGGAAAGCTTTTGACGAGTGTTTGGCAGGGGGGCCGAAGTCCGCGCACTCGATTTGCGTCTCCCATCGAAGCGGTAAACCGGGCCAAATAATTAAATGTCTTTTGATCAACTATGTATCTAGCTTACACGCAGCATGAATCCTTGGATTATTGGAGTAATAAGAGTTTGCTCGTTGTCCAGGTGGAGAACCTAGGCTGCAGCTCTTCGGGAGATATAATTCTGAAAAAGGGATAAAGTCCAGGACTTGCAAGAAACACCTTCTATTTATTAGATGTAAAGATAAGAATGGGTGTCTAATTCATTTTAGTCTTTGTTAATGCTACATTACCATGTAATAAGCAAAGTAATACCTTGTACATATTGTATGTCGAGCAAAAAGATCGGTAATATATTTCCTCAAAAGGCACTTGACCTTTGTGATCTCTGAGGGTTGATACATGTACAAGGAATTGTTCAGCCATACATGTGTAGTTGTCTATCCTAAATGGAAATGGCAGCTAAAGAAAAGAAAATAAAGATGATATGGAACGGATGATCCCAAAGAGAAATGAAAAAGAGCATATGGAACGAATATGCTAGCTAGTCCTGCAGCACTACAATTAGTACCGTAGACTCAAGTGTATCTCACACAGCTAACACATGCAGCAAAGGAAAGAGTCAGTTTACGTACACACCTCCTAGCTTACCATCATCTTCTTCTGCCAGCCAAAACCCTAGCTAGCCATGGCGAGCCGTAGCCTGCTTGTACTATCCATGATCTTGGTCCTGCATTCCATTCTGTCCATGGCAACTGCATCCCTTTCCTGTGTTCTTCAGTGTGAGTCCGAGGTAAACTTGCACTTGTACTTGCACCAAATCGCCTCTGGGCCGGGCACCAACCAGGTAGTAATTGTTACCTCCAGCAAACCATCCGATTTTGGTCTAACTTCCGTCACCGACTGGACAGTAATTGATGGACCAAACCCTGCTACTGCCACCATTGTTGCCCGTACCAAAGGCATGCAAGTGCAGGCTGATGTAGCCGGTCCAGGCTGATTCAACTACTTCAGCATGGTGTTTGAGAAAAACTCCAGGTCATTCTTACATACTTTTGGACTAGTACAAGTTTTAGTTTTCTCATTTATATTTTGGACATTCTCACTTACAAAGGTCTCAGATAGAGAAGATTATTCAGTTGCGTATGATACATGATATTAGCCTACAAAACTATATCAGGTACAACGGATCATCATTCGAAGCCATGGGAATCAATTTTCAAACAGGCCAAGGCCAGATGGCCATTATGGGTGGGACAGGAGAGTTTGCTATGGCACGTGGGATCATCAAGTACAACGCGCTCCCCAACCCCCCTACGTTTCAAACTATTAAAGAACTTAATATCCACGCATTCTACGTCAAACCTGCTGTAAGTACATACATTCAACTAGTTAATTTGTTTATGTAAAAAAGTATGTAAATTTCAAAGCCAGTCCCTTGACAAAGTTAGGTTTTAGTCATCAGGATAAACATTATGATACCATGTCGACATGTGGACGCAAATTTCCATCAGTACCTTAATGACTAGTTTCTTGGTATGTAGCGATGTTGATTATACTTTTTATTTCACAGGATATAACATCTGGCGGCGCCATCCAGTAATACGTTCAAAACCTAGGTGGACTGTCGCTACCCAAACAAGGGTAGCTGTGAAAGGAACTATGCAAGCTTGTCAATGTTTTGTTTTCAAGTAATCTGTTGATTTTTAGCCTGGGATATTCTATTAATCCAAAAATCCACGTCCGTATGTTCTTATCAGTGTGCATCAGAAAATAAAGTTTGGTTTGTGTAGTCAATGTAAATATGAAGAATCGTACTCCCATACCACGGATCACTACTTATTGCACACTTCAGATGAGCTACATTGATGTCCGAAATTGGTGCAATACTCAGTTAATCACAAGAGAATGAATGGATGGCATGCACATCAGAAAAACATGCTCTTACTGTACCACCTAAGCTTTGCTATCACAAAATGTTCTCTCACATGCCAGGATGTGATAATCCCGCATGAAACAGTTGACTCGGACGTGTTGGATATTCCAGCAAAAGATTCATGCTTACATGTAATTCAAGGAAAACCAGCAACATATTATGAAAAAACTAGGTCCATTTGTCGGTGATATAGAAATTCACTGGATATTGTAACCTCCTTAGATAATTAATTTCATTGAAACTAACTTTGCTATTCCTTGGTCACTATTTTGTGCCCGAAGAAGTTTGCCAATGGAACAACTATTATTACAATGGTAGATAGCTAGCCACATCTTGCATGGAGCAACTACACAACCTGCGAAAAGCATACATGGCCTCGCAAGCTACTTAACATTGTACACTGTTTTTCCTTTTCTATCTATATGAAATGGGCAGAGCACCTTCCTTTTCACAGGGGAGAAAATATTTTTATTATTTTGTGCGGCCATATAAGTAGAGAGGGCATCATTACCAGAACGGATGCATGGATACAAGGAGGGTGATGATCTAGTAATAGACGAACAGATAGTTCTAGGTCCAAGAGATGGGAAAGGAGACACGATGAAGACTTAAATACATCGTCGCTTCTCTCAAAATACAACTAAGCACCTCCCCGTTCAAGTACAATTAATTAACCCCTCCGTGTACTATCTAGCTTCACTAAGAAACAACGTAAGATTGTTAATGAGTCTTAAGTCAACCACTTGAGCTGTTGGCAGATGCTCTAATTTTTGTACTTTGTTTCCTTATATTTTTCCCTTCGTGATGCAGCTCCGAAGTAGATTATCCGCTCATGTACTGGTTGCCATTATTTCAGGCGACTTTATAAACAAGAGTTGGGTGCATATAGTATCATCAGTTCATGATTAGATCGAAACATTACGACCCAAATAAAATATCCAGCATCGATCTCAACAAGTCATCTGACCAAAAGCGGCCCTGCTTAATGTTACTTGGGGTTGCCTGAAAGCAACATTTTGGTCAACTGCTTAGTTTCTTCAATTACTTAACTTATATGAGAGCTGGCTTGTCATCTTATCATCTGTACGATGGATGACGCTAACAATCATTGCATGGTTGACCCCTAATAGAAATTAGTGGCCACCTCAAGTAAAATAAATTACAGATTAGCATCAGTGAGTGTAGTGTGGGTCACCCCTATCTTTCAGAAATAAACCACATCAACCCTCTATTTAAAATTCTGCAACAACATTAAAAAAATTGCTTGTTATGAGTTTTTTTTGGCATTACTGATGCACAGAAATCTCACATATTAGCATAGCAACGACAACACGACTCAAGACACTATAGAGAAGATGGAAAGCTCCGCGGAGCCACCCACACACGATCATCATATTTTCTCCTTTGATATCGTGATTTGAACTCAGGATGATCCCTAACTGCGACTAGTTGGGATGTAGCCTCACAAACTCTCCTGCGTGTTTCCCTGCCAGGCAAAAAGGTTTCCTCCCTCTCCAAACATACAATACTCCAAATTTGATGCGACCTCATCTCAAAATAGATATACAGATCGTGGAACAAGGTAATCATTTTTATGAAAAGGGGTGCTTTATTATTTAAAGGTTCAAGCATTACATCTGGCCTCTGCATAACTAAGATGCACACAGTCAAACAAAGTCCTCTCGTACAAAAGAAAATAAAAAGGCAAATACAAAGAAACATATAGAGTCTTTACAACGCCTAAAGCGGAGGTGGCCAATTCTAAGATAATGCTGCCACCCATGTTGGATAAAACTATCCCTCGCCGTACTTCCAATCATGTACACACCTCCATAAACATGTCTCGATTCTCCACGTGTTGTAGAGAGGATCATAAACGAAGAGTCCCGATACATCTTTAGATAACCTACATCCGGGAAGTACTTTTATTGTTAAAAATCTTATCATTTCTACATAGCCAAAGCGACCAAATAACGACAAACGCTCCCAGCCTAAGAAGAGTTCTAAACCTGTGATCAATCTCATGTAACTAGTTGCCAAATACATTAGCAACACTACAAGGAGGATACAAGCCATAAGCTATCTGGATGACTGACCAAATAGAACGAGCCAATTTGCATTTGAAGAATAAATGTTTTATTGTCTCGTCATGGTGACAAAAGACACATTGCGGACTTCCATGCCAATTCCTCTTAATAAGGTTATATTTAGTAAGAATTATTCCACGACAAAGATACCATACAAAGATTTTACTCTTAAGAGGTATCTTTATTTTCCAGATCTTCTTCTTATTATCAACTGGAATATCAGACAGGATTCACGCTCTATACATAGACTTGTTGGAAATATGCCCTAGAGGCAATAATAAATTGGTTATTATTATATTTCCTTGTTCATAATAATCGTTTATTATCCATGCTATAATTGTATTGATTGGAAACTCAAATACATGTGTGGGTACATAGACAACACTGTGTCCCTAGTAAGCCTCTAGTTGACTAGCTCGTTGATCAAAGATGGTTAAGGTTTCCTAGCCATTGACATGAGATGTCATTTGATAACGGGATCACATCATTAGGAGAATGATGTGATGGACAAGACCCAAACTACGAACGTAGCATATGATCGTGTCAGTTTATTGCTATTGTTTTCTGCATGTCAAAGTATCTGTTCCTATGACCATGAGATCATGCAACTCCCTGACATCGGAGGAGTACCTTGTGTGTATCAAACGTCGCAACGTAACTGGGTGACTATAAAGGTGCTCTACAGGTATCTCCGAGGGTGTCTGTTGGGTTGGCATGGATCAAGACTGGGATTTGTTACTCCGTGTGACGGAGAGGTATCTCAGGGCCCACTCGGTAATACAACATCACAATGAGCCTTGCAAGCAATGTGGCTAAAGTGTTAGCCACGAGATCTTGTATTACGGAACGAGTAAAGAGACTTGCCAGTAACGAGATTGAACTAGGTATAGAGATGCCGACGATCGAATCTCGGGCAAGTAACATACCGAAGAACAAAGGGAACAACATACGGGATTAACTGAATCCTTGACATAGAGGTTCGACCGATAAAGATCTTCGTAGAATATGTAGGAGCCAATATGGGCATCCAGGTTCCGCTATTGGTTATTGATCGTAGAGGTGTCTCGGTCATGTCTACATAGTTCTCGAACCCGCAGGGTCTACACACTTAACGTTTGGTGACGATTAGTATAGTTGAGTTATTGTGTTGGTGACCGAAGGTTGTTCGGAGTCCCGGATAAGATCCCGGACATGACGAGGGTCTCCGGAAGAGCCCGGAGGTAAAGATTAATATATGTGATAATAGTGTTTCGATCTCCGGAAGGGTTCCGGAATTCACCGGAAGAGGTTCCGGATGTTTACCGAAGTGTTCGAGTGTAGCAACACTTTATATAGGCCAAAGGGGTAAAACCCACGAGGTATTGGAAAGTGCAAAAGGAATTTTTGCTGCTGCCTTAAGGGGTACTACCGCTGGTAAGGCAGTACTACCGCGTAAGCGGTACTACCGCTTGTGTGAAGCGGTACTACCGCATAAGCGGTACTACTGCTTGTGTGAAGCGGTACTACCGCTCGTGAGCGGTACTACCGCTTGTGCGCGATACTGCTGGAATCCGAGTTGGACTCTTTCCCTGCGGGTCAAACCGACCTTGTGCGGGCAAAACCGACCTGGAGGAGGCTTTTACTCCAAGTTTAGACCCCAAGGCTCAACATATAAATAGAGGGACAGGGCTAGCACACGGGACACATTAAGATTTCCCAAGCCGTGTGTCGGCAACCCTAACCCTCTAGTTCTCCCGTCATAATCTCCGTAGTGCTTGGCGAAGCCCTGCAGAGATTGTTCCTCACCACCATCACCACGCCGTCGTGCTGCCGGAACTCATCTACTACTTCACCATCGCTCGCTGGATCGAGGAGGTGAAGGCGTCATCAAGCCGTACGTGTGTTGAACGCGGAGGTGCCGTCCGTTCGGCACTAGTTCGTGATCAGATCGAGGGACGACTTGCGATTTGGATCGCGGAGACGTTCGACTACATCAACCGCGTTTCTTAACGCTTCCGCTTAGCGATCTACAAGGGTATGTAGATTCACTCTCCCTCTCGTAGATGCTCATCACCATGGATAGATCTTGTGTGTGCCTAGGAAAATTTTTGTTTCCCATGGAACGTTCCCCAACAGTGGTATCAGAGCTAGGTCTATGCGTAGATGAGATCTCGAGTAGAACACAAACGAGTTGTGGGCGTGGGTGTATACATATTGCTTGCCGTTACTAGTTGATACTTGATTCGGCGGTATTGTGAGATGAAGCGGCCCGGACCGACATTACGCGTACGCTTACGCGAGACAGGTTCCTTCAACTGACATGTAACTTCGTTGCATAAAGATGGCTAGCGGGTGTCTGTCTCTCTCACTTTAGTTGAATCAATTTCAATGAAGAGGGTTCTTTTAGAAGATCAAAAAGCAATCACTACACCACGTTGTGGTTTTGCGTAGGTAAGAACGGTTCTTGCAAACCCGTAGCAGCCACGTAAAATTTGCAACAACTATTAGAGGACGTCTAACTTGTTTTTGCAGGGTATGTTCTGATGTGATATGGCCAATTACATGATGAGATATATGTGATGTATGAGATGATCATGTGTTGTATAGAATATCACGACTTGCATGTTGATGACTACGGCAACTGGCAGGAGCCATAGAGTTGTCTTTTATTATTTTCGCCGTTTTTGCTTTACTTTATCGCTATGAGTTAGCTATAGTCGTAGAAGCAACAGTCGGCGCGACAACCTCATGGCGACACGTTGATGGAGATCATGGTGTCATGCCGGTGACGATGGAGATCATGCCGGTGCTTTGGAGATGGAGATCAAAAGCACAAGTTCATGGCCATATCATGTCACTTATGATTTGCATGTGATGTTAATCCTTTTATGCATCTTATTTTGCTTAGGACGACGGTAGCATTATAAGGTGATCCCTGACTTAAATTTCAAGATAAAATTGTGTTCTCCCCGAGTGTGCACCGTTGCGAAAGTTCGTCGTTTAGAGACACCACGTGATGATCGGGTGTGATAGACTCTACGTTCACACACAACGGGTGCAAGCCAGTGTTGCACGTGCGGAACACTCGGGTTAAACTTGACGAGCCTAGCATGTACAGACATGGCCTCGGAACACAAGAGACCAAAAGGTCTAACATGAGTCATATAGTAGATATGATCAACATAAAGATGTTCACCATTGAAACCACCTCAACTCACGTGATGATCGGACTTGAGTTGGTGGATTTGGATCATGTTACACTCGAATGACCGGAGGGATGTCAATTTGAGTGGGAGTTTTTAAGTAATATGATTAACTAAACTCATTATCTAGAACAATAGTCTAAGTTGTCTTTGCTATATTTATGTTGTAGATCATGGCTCGCGCAGTAGCACCCCTGAATTTTAATGCGTTCCTAGCGAAAGCTAAGTTGAAAGATGATGGAAGTAACTTTGTTGACTGGGCCCGTAATCTAAGGATTATCCTTACGGCTTCCCAGAAGGCTTATGTCCTTGATGCACCGCTTGGTGATCCACCCGCTCCAGTTGAGTCTCTAGACGTTGTGAACGCCTGGCAGGCTCGTTCTGAAGATTACTCAATAGTTCAATGTGCAATATTGTATGGCTTAGAACCGGGACTTCAAAGACGTTTTGAACGTCATGGAGCATATGAGATGTTCCAGGAGTTGAAGTTTATCTTTCAGAAGAATGCCCGGATCGAGAGATATGAGATCTCCTATAAGTTCTATGCTTCCAAGATGGAGGAGAACGGGTCTATCAGTGATCACGTACTCAGAATGTCTGGGTACTCCACCCGTCTGGCTGAATTGGGGATGCCCCTTCCTCCAGAGTCTATAACTGAGTTCTTCAATCATTGCCACCTAGCTACAAGAGCTTCGTGTTGAACTATAACATGCACGGGATGAACAAGTCAGTCGCCGAGCTGTTTGCGATGCTGAAAGCCGCTGAGTCTGAAATTCAGAAGGAGCATCAAGTGTTGATGGTCAATAAAACCACTAGTTTCAAGAAAAATGGCAAGGGTAAGAAGGGTAACTCCAAGAAGAGTGGCAAAGCAGTTGCTCCTCTCGTGAAGAAACCCAAGGCTGGACCCAAACCAGAAACTGTGTGCTTTCATTGCAAGGGAACTGGACACTGGAAGCGGAACTGCCCCAAGTATTTGGCTGACAAGAAGGCGACCAACAACAAACAAGGTATATATGATATACATGTTATTGATGTGTACCTTACCAACTCTCGTTGTAGTGCCTGGGTATTTGATACCGGTGCGGTTGCTCATATTTGCAACTCAAAACAGGAACTGCGGAATAGACGGAGGCTGGCAAAGGACGAAGTGACGATGCGCGTGGGAAATGATTCCAAGGTTGATGTGATCGCCGTCGGCACGCTCGCTCTTCGATTACCATCGGGATTAGTGATGAACCTGAATAATTGTTATTTAGTGCCTGCGTTAAGCATGGACATTATATCTGGATCTTGTTTATTGCGAGACGGTTATTCATTTAAATCAGAGAATAATGGTTGTTCTATTTATATGAGTAATATCTTTTATGGTCATGCACCCGATGTGAGGGGTTTATTCTTATTGAATCTCGATAGTAATGATACACATGTTCATAACATTGATGCCAAAAGATGTAGAATTGATAATGATAATACCACTTTCTTGTGGCACTGCCGTCTAGGTCATATTGGCATAAAACGCATGAGGAAGCTCCATGCTGATGGACTTTTGGAGTCACTTGATTTTGAATCACTTGACACATGTGAGCCATGCCTCATGGGCAAGATGACTAAAATGCCGTTCTCTGGAACAATGGAACGGGCAAGTGACTTATTGGAAATCATACATACTGATGTGTGCGGTCCGATGAGTATTGAGGCGCGCGGTGGTTATCGTTACTTTCTCACCTTTACTGATGACTTAAGTAGATATGGGTATATTTACTTAATGAAACACAAGTCTGAAACATTTGAAAAGTTCAAACAATTTCAGAGTGAAGTTGAGAATCATCGTAACAAGAAGATTAAATTCCTACGATCTGATCGAGGAGGAGAATATCTGAGTTATGAGTTTGGCAGTCACTTAAGACAGTGTGGAATTGTTTCACAATTGACACCGCCTAGAACACCACAGCGTAATGGTGTGTCCGAATGTCGTAATCGAACCTTATTGGATATGGTGCAATCTATGATGTCTCTTGCCGATTTGCCACTATCGTTTTGGGGTTATGCATTAGAGACAGCTGCATTCACTTTAAATAGGGCACCATCGAAGTCCGTTGAGACGACGCCATATGAACTTTGGTTTGGCAAGAAGCCAAAGTTGTCGTTTCTTAAAGTTTGGGGATGTGATGCCTATGTCAAAAAGCTTCAGCCTGAAAAGCTGGAATCCAAAGCGGAGAAATGCGTCTTCATAGGATACCCAAAAGAGACAGTTGGGTATACCTTCTACCTCAGATCCAAAGGCAAAGTGTTTGTCGCTAAAAACGGAACATTTCTTGAGAAAGAGTTTCTCTCGAAAGAATTGAGTGGGAGGAAGATAGAACTTGATGAGGTTGTTGAACCTTTACTTCAACCTGAGAGTAGCGCAGCGCAGAAAGTTGTTTTTGTGGAGCCTACATTAGCTGAAGAGGAAGTTAATGATGATGATCATGAAGCTTTAGATCAAGTTGCTATCGAACCTCGTAGGTCGACAAGGACGCGTACTGCTCCTGAGTGGTACGGCAACCCTGTCTTAGAGGTCATGTTGTTGGACAACGATGAACCTACGAGCTATGGAGAAGCGATGATGGGCCCGGATTCCGAGAAGTGGTTAGAGGCCATGAAATCCGAGATGGGATCCATGTATGAAAACAAAGTATGGACTTTGGAAGTATTACCTGAAGGGCGTAAGGCCATTCAGAACAAATGGATCTTTAAGAGGAAGACGGACGCGGACGGTAATGTCACCGTCTATAAAGCTCGACTTGTGGCAAAGGGTTTTTCACAAGTTCAAGGAGTTGACTACGATGAGACCTTCTCACCCGTAGCGATGCTTAAGTCCGTCAGAATCATGTTAGCAATAGCTGCCTTTTTCAATTATGAAATTTGGTAGATGGATGTCAAAACAGCGTTCCTTAATGGTTTCCTTAAGGAAGAGTTGTATATGATGCAACCAGAAGGTTTTGTCGACCCAGAGAATGCTGACAAAGTTTGCAAACTCCAGCGATCCATTTATGGACTGGTGCAAGCATCTCGGAGTTGGAATCTTCGCTTTGATGAGGTGATCAAAGCGTTCGAGTTTATACAAGTTTACGGAGAAGCTTGTATTTACAAGAAAGTGAGTGGGAGCTCTATAGCGTTTCTAATATTATATGTGGATGACATATTACTGATTGGAAACAATATAGAAATATTGGAAAGCGTGAAGGGATATTTGAACAAGAGTTTTTCAATGAAGGACCTAGGAGAAGCTGCTTTCATATTAGGCATCAAGATCTATAGAGATAGATCGAGACGCTTAATAGGACTTTCACAAAGCACATACCTTGACAAAGTTTTGAAGAAGTTCAAAATGGATCAGTCCAAGAAGGGGTTCTTGCCTGTATTGCAAGGTGTAAAGTTGAGTAAGACTCAATGGCCAGTGACTGCAGAAGATAGAGAAAAGATGAGTGTCATCCCCTATGCTTCAGCCATAGGCTCTATCATGTATGCAATGCTGTGCACAAGACCCGATGTCAGCCTTGCCATAAGTATGGTCGGAAGGTTTCAAAGTGATCCAGGAATGGAACACTGGACGGCGGTCAAGAATATCCTGAAGTACCTGAAAAGGACTAAGGACATGTTTCTCGTTTATGGAGGTGATCAAGAGCTCGTCGTAAAGGGTTACGTCGATACAAGCTTTGAAACTGATCCGGATGACTCTAAGTCACAAACCGGATACGTATTTATTCTTAATGGGGGTGCGATTAGCTGGTGCAGTTCCAAGCAAAGCGTGGTAGTTGATTCTACATGCGAAGCAGAGTACATCGCTGCCTCAGAGGCGGCGAAGGAAGGTGTCTGGATGAAGGAGTTCATGACAGATCTTGGAGTAGTGCCTAGTGCGCTTAACCCAATGACTCTGTTTTGTGATAATACTGGTGCCATTGCTCTAGCCAAGGAACCAAGATTTCACAAGAGGACCAGACACATAAAGCGATGTTTCAATTCCATCCGCGATTACATCAAGGAAGACGACATAAATATTTGCAAAGTACACACGGATCTAAATGTTGCAGATCCGATGACTAAATCTCTTCCAAGGGCTAAACATGAACAACACCAGAACTGCATGGGTGTTCGATTCATTACAATGTAAATCACATAGTGATGTGAACTAGATTATTGACTCTAGTGCAAGTGGGAGACTGTTGGAAATATGCCCTAGAGGCAATAATAAATTGGTTATTATTATATTTCCTTGTTCATGATAATCGTTTATTATCCATGCTATAATTGTATTGATTGGAAACTCAAATACATGTGTGGGTACATAGACAACACTGTGTCCCTAGTAAGCCTCTAGTTGACTAGCTCGTTGATCAAAGATGGTTCAGGTTTCCTAGCCATTGACATGAGATGTCATTTGATAACGGGATCACATCAGTAGGAGAATGATGTGATGGACAAGACCCAAACTACGAACGTAGCATATGATCGTGTCAGTTTATTGCTATTGTTTTCTGCATGTCAAAGTATCTGTTCCTATGACCATGAGATCGTGCAACTCCCTGACATCGGAGGAGTACCTTGTGTGTATCAAACGTCGCAACGTAACTGGGTGACTATAAAGGTGCTCTACAGGTATCTCCGAGGGTGTCTGTTGGGTTGGCATGGATCAAGACTGGGATTTGTTACTCCGTGTGACAGAGAGGTATCTCAGGGCCCACTCGGTAATACAACATCACAATGAGCCTTGCAAGCAATGTGACTAAAGTGTTAGCCACGAGATCTTGTATTACGGAACGAGTAAAGAGACTTGCCAGAAACGAGATTGAACTAGGTATAGAGATGCCGACGATCGAATCTCGGGCAAGTAACATACCGAAGAACAAAGGGAACAGCATACGGGATTAACTGAATCCTTGACATAGAGGTTCGACCGATAAAGATCTTCGTAGAATATGTAGGAGCCAATATGGGCATCCAGGTCCCGCTATTGGTTATTGATCGTAGAGGTGTCTCGGTCATGTCTACATAGTTCTCGAACCCGCAGGGTCTACACACTTAACGTTTGGTGACAATTAGTATAGTTGAGTTATTGTGTTGGTGACCGAAGGTTGTTCGGAGTCCCGGATAAGATCCCGGACATGACGAGGGTCTCCGGAAGAGTCCGGAGGTAAAGATTAATATATGTGATAATAGTGTTTCGATCTTCGGAAGGGTTCCGGAATTCACCGGAAGAGGTTCCGGATGTTTACCGAAGTGTTCGGGTCCAGCAACACTTTATATAGGCCAAAGAGGTAAAACCCACGAGGTATTGGAAAGTGCAAAAGGAAGTTTTGCTGCTGCCTTAAGCGGTACTACCGCTGGTAAGGCAGTACTACCGCGTAAGCGGTACTACCGCTTGTGTGAAGCGGTACTACCGCATAAGAGGTACTACCGCTTGTGTGAAGCGGTACTACCGCTCAAGCGGTACTACCGCTCGTGAGCGGTACTACCGCTTGTGCGCGATACTGCTGGAATCCGAGTTGGACTGTTTCCCTGCGGGCCAAACCGACCTTGTGCGGGCAAAACCGACCTGGAGGAGGCTTTTACTCCAAGTTTAGACCCCAAGGCTCAACATATAAATAGAGGGGCAGGGCTAGCACACGGGACACATTAAGATTTCCCAAGCCGTGTGTCGGCAACCCTAACCCTCTAGTTCTCCCGTCATAATCTCCATAGTGCTTGGCGAAGCCCTGCAGAGATTGTTCCTCATCACCATCACCACGCCGTCGTGCTGCCGGAACTCATCTACTACTTCACCATCGCTCGCTGGATCGAGGAGCTGAAGGCGTCATCAAGCCGTACGTGTGTTGAACGCGGAGGTGCCGTCCGTTTGGCACTAGTTCGTGATCGGATCGAGGGACGACTTGCGATTTGGATCGCGGAGACGTTCGACTACATCAACCGCGTTTCTTAACGCTTCCGCTTAGCGATCTACAAGGGTATGTAGATTCACTCTCCCTCTCGTAGATGCTCATCACCATGGATAGATCTTGTGTGTGCGTAGGAAATTTTTTGTTTCCCATGCAACGTTCCCCAACAAGACTCCACTGAGAATTGTCCATTCTCATGTAGGTTCCATCGGAATAAATCAGATCCATGTGACAAATGCACCATGGACAACCGTTGGAGCAGCACGTACCACGATTGGAGTCTGGGTCCAATTAAACCTCTTCTGAACGTCACATTTGGCGGATACGATTCCATTACCATGGCGATAGTATCACCCTTGTGACGCACAATGTTGTACAGAGCAGAATATTATTCCCGGAGTGTGGCATTTTCTAGCCACTTGTCCTCCCAGAATCTAATTTCCGAGGTTTCCTTAATCGAGAAGGATCCATATGAGAAGAAATATTTCTTCGTAGCCATCAGACCAGCCAAACAGTGAGAATCCTGAGGCTTCCAGTATACTTGGGATACCGCCTTGGAACCCACATATTTCCTCCTTAGGAGTGTGTGTCATACACCATCTTCCACCAGTTATTTAAACAAACATTTTCTGAGGAGGGCCTTATTCTTAACCTCAAGGTCATGAATGCCCAACCCGCCTTGACCACCCTACATCGGAGGCCCTAACAATGATTAGCTAGAGCAACTGCAGCACAGTTCAGTTGCAGAAGCAATCACAAACCAGCATTCCGCTAGCTAGCCGAGCAGCCGTCAGGTCAATGTATTCTCAACAACACTAAACTAGATGCATAGTTACATAGATAGCAATCAAAATTACTCACCTAGTGCGCTATTCGAAGCAAACAAAATACATGCCCTTACTATGTGGTTTCCACCCTGCTTACTCATGCATAGATTGCTGGAGTTCCCTGGAACGTCGAGCGGCCGATCTCCACTCACGGACCAGGCTTGGTATTTCCTTCTCGTGCCGTTGATGGGAGCGATGCGGGATCGGGTAAGGTTCTTTTCTATTCGAGGTTGTCGTTTTGATGACTCTTGTAGTGTTGCTCTAACATTTTGATTCCCTCTGTGCAAGAGTACTTCGAGCTAGATATTACACCTCCGGTAATATATTGAACTGCACCTTGAAGAAAGGGTCTTCATTTGTGTGGTAGAGTATCTTTGCAGGGATTCAAACTTTCAAGAATGGGAGCATTTGGAGAGTGGGAGAGGGTGTAAAGATAAACATTTGGGAAGACTATTGGATTCCTAACAGTCCTTCAAGGAAGGTAACCATGGTGCGTGGTAAGCGGGTTTTGACATATGTCAATGAACTAACATATCCCGCATCCGGTTGATAGGATCAATTGCTTGTGCATGATAACTTTTGGCACATCGATGCATAATGAATTCTAAAGGTCCCACTTGCATACCATGAAGAGGAGGTATTGCCTGGCATTATAGAAAAAGTGGTACCTTTAGTTACGGTCAGCATATCATGTCGAATGGGTTTATCAGTTTGGAAGTAAACTGCAAAGTGACGAGGGACTAACTAGTTCGCTAACCAGCCAGTATGGGAAAAAGTGTGGAATCTGAAACTACTAGGGAAGATAAAGATTTTGTGTGGAGGTGCTTGCACAATACAATTCCTTTCCTTTGTACACTCGCCAATCGCCATGTGGGTAATCTTGCTCAATGTCCATTATGCCAACGCAGTGCCGAGGATATTAAACATGCGCTTTTGACATGTGGCCGGGCGAACAGTATATGGAGAGAGTTGGGCTTGCATGAAATAATAGATGAAGCTTTGGTGGTGGACCGATCGGGTGCAAAGGTGCTTGAGTTCCTGTTGTGTGAAAATAAATTCCAGTGCACCTTGTCTGATTGCATTCAAATTCCTGAGATAGTTGCACCTACGTGCTGGTACTTGTGGTGGTAAAGAAGAGAAGTTGTGAGAGGAGAACAGTGCAGACCATTGATCACATAGCACTGGCAATACACGCCATATCCCTGAACTTCGTTCGATCAGCAGGCAAGCCAGAGGTACATAATCGCCTGAATGGATCGAAGAAGCCACCATCTGGATTCCAAAGCCTCGACATGGATGCATCCTTTTCTGATGATGAAAACTCTGGCTTATGTGGAGCTGCGGTATGTGACCTCTTGGGAGGTTTTGCCGCTGCAACAACTGCTCGTCTAGAGCATGTAGCCGATGTGGTCTCGACCGAATAAAAAGCGTCGCGTCAAGGTTTGATGATCATTCAGAGCCTTGGGTGTGCGAACGGAATTGTCCAAACTGATAATGTGACCATGGTAGAGGCGTTGAATTTGAACGAGGCGTTACTCAATGATTGATTGCAACACGAATACTCAATGAATGTCGAAGTCTACTTTCGAATTTCGAGAAGATACTTGTTGAACATTATAATAGGGAATCGAACATGGTCGCTCATGAGCTAGCTAGGTTTGGGAGGAGTAATCCACCAACTTTGTGGTAGGATACACCTCCTAGCTTTATTATTCTCTTGCTAGCCGACGGTGTAAGTTTGATCTAAGTTTAAAGCTTGCCATGAAGGCCTTTCCAAATTTCTTTTTGAATTTTTGCTTCAACCATTGTAAGTAATGTGCTACTTTTATTGTACAAACATTTCATTGGAATTTAGGTAGTAGCGGTGGTGGTGGTGGTGGTAGATATTGAATGATCCATCTCACTGAAATTTAGGTAGTGGTGGCGGTGATGGTAATGGTAGTGCTAGTGGTATAAGTGGCAGCATTTGTAGTAGTGGTGCTACTCGTAAGTGGCAGTAGTGGCAGTGTGGTAGCAGCAGTACCACCACCATCTATGTTCATGTCTTTAACCTAATATATATATCCTATGGAACGAAAACTAAATATGGTAAAATATGCAAATATCACATGGAAGGCGCGTTGTAACTCCAAATGAAATTACCGTCAAGTAATACTTTGTGAAGTATTTTATGACCAGGAGTAAAGGAAAGGTACAAAATTTTTATTTGATGGCAAGAAAAGGCAGTACACCATTATGCCAATTACAACATCCATACCGTAGGTGCATATTGCATACCAAAGAGGCCTATTTGCCTTCCTTGATGTTGTTCGTACAGGTAGTGGCGCACTTGCTGTTGCAGTCACTAGTGCACTGCTCACCAGTTAGCCTCATGCAGTCCGCGCACGAAGAGCTGCCAGAGCAAGAGCCGTAGCACGACCGGGTCGCCTCGCCGTCGCAGTTGCAGCTGCCAGTGGTGCAGCCGGCCCTGCACTTGCTGATCGCGGCGGACCGGCAGTCCTCGCAGGTGGGGACGTCGCAGTACTTGCGGCACTTTGGGGGAACCGAGACTCTGCACATCTCCGTGCAGTGCGGGCCACACTCGCTGCAACGCATCGCCCGCGCCGGCCCCGATGCTACTAGTTCTTCTTGGTCCATCGACGGACATCGCCCCAAGGAAGGCAGGACCATCACGGCGAGCATGGCGGCCATGGTCGCCGCTTTGAGGGCGAGGGATAGAGTGGGTGAACCTGCAGGAGCCATATTGGAGAAGAATGTGTGAAGATCGACGCTAAGCGTAAGTGGTGATGTGCATGTTAAAAAGCATAGCGATGTTGTTTATAAGCACCCAGAGACCCTAGCAGGTTGTGCTAAACATACTATATGGATTCATGCTAGCTACCAAGTTGATTACAGGTTGAGATCTACGCCATGCACGTTGCTCCATGTGTACATATCTTGTGCTTATATATTATTTATTCCATTTGAGATCCGTACTAGTGGTTGTGGCGGTGGTGGTGGTGTTTCACGAGGGCTAGGAGCATGATTCTCTTCTCACGAGGGCACCGACGCAACACAAACCAAGCACATGTCACCATACTGCACAAAAGAAAGATGCCTAGATATGTACACATGCATGCACTTGTGTCACAACCACTGGCGCGCAGACAACACATGTGCCACCAGCAGACACAATAGTTACGGCAATCAGTACTCAGATCTTGATTTATTCTAGTTTTTCCATATCCGGCAGAAGGATAATGGTTTACAAGGGGACGTTCGAGCCACGAGGCCAAAACAACAAATGACACATTCCCCACCTCTTTGAGGACACATAAGCACTTAAACAACAACGACAACAATGGCGATTGTATCCATTCGCTATGGGAGAAATCAAATTTTCTCCCGCGCACACTCATCCATGCACTAACGGTGGCACTCCGAGATCTCTTCAACGGGGCTGGTGGTCATACTAAAGAAGTAAAGATCGAGGATGACTAAAGCATACTCTCACTTGATTTTATAACTTTAACTATGTGGTATTTCGTATCATATTTTATAATACATCTAATATTGAAGCTAAGGATTGTAGTACTAAAGTAATAAAAGTGATCTCATGTTCTACCGAAAACTATCATGTATCTACTATCAATTTTGGTATTGTATAGTGCACATTGCCGACAATTGCTAGATAAGTAACAAAGGCGATTACACAGACAATTTCAGGAACATTCATTACAACCTGCAAGACAAATCTAGTCACCTATGGATGAAAAAAAAATCAAGTCACCTAATTGATTGGCTCAAAGACTTACGATTAATGGAACAGAGATAATGACGAATGAAGTAGGTCGTGGCGAGTACATGAACATGGGATTGCCTGCGTAGAGGATATGTACCTAGACCGGTGATCACCTGATCAGCCGCAAGTTAGTGAGAGGTCGTCCGTACACTCGTAAAGGTCAAGTAATCGGGCCATGAGTGTGCGATCGGTGAAGTAGTCTTTGGGGGGTTAAATTGGAAGGGATGTAGATGGCTTTTAGATCCAAGTCAAATTAAAATAAAGTTTTTATGTAAATACAAAAGTACACAAATTAATCAAAAGTAATGTGCTTAATTAGACCGACCATAAATATTCCTACCAAAAAAGATAGATACAAATACATATTACATCAATATATGTTACGGTTAAGTGCAGTTTATACAAACTAAGTAATGAGATATACAAATCAAGTATGACATCGTTCCACAATCCTCTTTGCGATAGGTTGGGGCTTAGGCATCGTAGTTCTGGCCGTTCTGGTGGTGTTGTCTTCTTCGTTGAGACTCCCATTCCGACGATGCTCCTTTTGCCTCTCCCGACAACATCAAAAGTGTTTGCCGCTTCTTCATCTGTTTCACCTTTGATATTGGAAAAAACATCCTCCTCGTCCTCACTACACTATGCTTTGTCCACCGTGTATAAGCAGGCATGAAATTATGTTTCAGCAAGTAGATCTTCACACGACTAGTAAAGGGGTGGATCAAAACTACGTTTTTGCAATTATTACACTGAGATAATATCCCTGTTTTACCGTTTCGGTTCATATCTTCTACACTGTCTTGAAGAATCCATTTATAGTTTGAACCATGAAATCGTTGGATAGATGGAGCTACTAACAAGGGGTATATGAAAAAAAACGAGGTCAAAGAATTCGGCTTGACCTTTGCTAAAAACGGAACATATTGAGTGCGCATGCCAGAAATATGTCAAAACGGAAATTTGATGAAACAAGCTAGGATTACAGTTAGGATTAGATATATGTTAGTAACTTGTAAGAAATGACCATCCTTTACATGTAAAGGGAATTCTATGAGTCATGTCTTGATCTATAGGTGTTAGTTCATCTTATCATCTTAGAGAAAAATAAAAAGTTACTTTTATAAAAACCAGTCGAGTCTAGAAGAACCCTCCACATGTAAGACTTGAATAATCGAGCATATCTTAAGAAACCACAAATGATTGCAACTTAATCCTACACAAGATTTGCCTTTCTTGTTTAAGGCTAACAACCTATACAAGGTTCCAAACTCGGTTAGAAAAGTGATACTATCTTGATAAGTGTGTGACATGTAAAGTGAATAAGGTGAGTCATACATACAAACATCAGGATTTCTATACTTTGTGTATGATCATATGCACAACTAAAACGAAACTTTGATAATCAATCCAAAAGTACGCTTGTAGCTAGTGCAACCTAACACAATGTACCAAAAATCCATTTTAGAAACATCCAAACACAATTGTTAAAGCTGATGCAAAGAAAGGATAGAGATGGTATCATGGCTACTATAAATAGGCATGCAGTAGAGAGATCATCACAAGCACAAGTATCAAAACCAAGCAACACTAGTTCACACCAATCCACCATGAAGACATTCCTCATATTTGCACTCCTCGCCATCGCGGCGACAAATACCATTGCGCAGCAACAACCATTTCCACAACAACCACAACCATATCCACATCAACCCTTCCCACTACAACAACCATTTCCACAACAACAACCATTTCCACAACAACCACAACCATACCCACAACAAATACCATACTAGTAATTCAATATGTAAGAAAATTGCACAAATAAACAATAGTAACATTATGTAAGAAGATTGAACCCAAGAAGTAGTAGGTCGTACCAAAGGTCCGGCGACCTCCGCCGCCTTGTGTTTGCTGTAGATCTGCTCCACCAAGGCGAGCGCGAACTCGATGGCCGTCCCGACGCCCTGGCTGGTCACCACGTTCCTGTCCTTCACCACCCTTTCATCCATGGCGACCACCCCGTCGTCGTCGCCCAGCTGCCCCAGCAGAGCCGGATGGCAGGTCGCCCTGAAGCCTTCTAGCACGCCCCAGCGGGCCAGCGCCACCGCCGGCGACGCGCCGATGGCGCCGCACAGGCGGCGTGACTGCGTGTGCTTCCTCACCATCTTCTCCAGATACCTGCAGTCCTTAAGGTTTGCCGATCCTACCATTCCTCTCTACGACCAGCAACACGATTACACGAAGGTGGTGGTGAACTGATGATGATGATGATGACACGGACACTCTGGTTTGACTGGGGCACCGGGCATGAAGAAGGCGCACCTACCGGTAGGACGATGAGGTCGAACTCCCTCTGTTGCCAGGTCGGCGACTCTGGCGTCCGCGGTGAACCTGACCCCATGGGCGGCGTCCACGACGAGGCCCTCGGATGCGGTGGCGACGGTGACCCTTGCGCCGACGTGGTCCAGGATGTCGGCCGCGATGGCCGCCTCGAGTGGCTCCTTGCCGGCGGCCACCGCCACGAGCACCCGCTTGGGCTTGGCTGGCACGAGCCTCCGGCGGCATCACAACGTCCCTAGTCCCTCCCCTGCCACATCTGCCCCTGCTACGACACAATGACCAACCCGCACAACGGCAAGCTCAAGTGCCCCTATTCCCTCCCTAGACACCACATCGTCTTCATCTTCTTCAGATACGTGGTATCATGCCATGTTCTACTAGCTTCAAGTATGTGTGTATGTGATCTTCAGACACCACTCTGCAGTGTTCCCACCTTCAGGGGATATTGGGCATAATAATATTATCAATAAAAGAGTTCATGCTGGTTCCCTGCCTTGTTGGTCACCACATCTATTCTACTCCCTTTGTTCCTAAATACAAGTCTTTTTAGAGATTCCACTATGGACTAAATATTGTGGTTTGTCAGTCTCTCCATGGCCGGCGCCGCTGCCGCTGCCGCTGTCGCTCCTGCTCGGCTGACTGTTTTCTCGTTGGGTGTTCACTCTTCAACCGCCATCGGAGGTCCATCGTTGACCACCGCCACCTCTCTCATAGCCTCCATATGCCTCCCAACCCTCCAACGGAGGAGCTATGTACAACTCTAGGGCGGGGGCACAAGCCCCCCCCCCCCCAACATTCACGTTTTAGCCTTAGCCCCCCCCAGTAGTTTGTACTTAGCTCCGCCACTACAACCCTCCTCGATCTTGCCGAAAGTCTACCACCACTGAATGTTCATCAACGACTGCGCAACACTCTTATGCGCTGCCGCTGAAGGAGAATGTAGAGAAGAATGCAGGAGGATAGTGTTTCCTTCTCCTTGTTAATTATGGGAGGTTTGAGGCGCATCTTTGCTACTTCGACCCGTTTGCAAGGGCACGACCCACTTATACCTATTTCCTATGCAATATTGCTAATTCTGTTTTACAAAAAAAACAATCATAATTCCCTTACCCTAAATTTTTTTTAACTACTTTTGCTTCGGTAGAAAAAAGAACAAAATTCAATACAAGTGAAGTGTGGTGGCTAAGCACTTGGCAACGGAGTCGGTGACTGAACGGTACCATCTCGACGGGTGATTCTGATAAACATTTGCTTAAACCCTCTTAAGTTTGGTGGCTGGCTACCACGTGGCTATGGGGTCGGCGGATCAACTATCAACCCTCTTGGTAGAAAAGGAAAATAAACATTTCACTCCTATGGTGACTAGTCTATTTAACATGTAGCACTTGCACCTTGTTATGGTTATCGATGTTGGAGCAAAGAATTGAGAGATGGAATCGGTTCTTTGAATCGGTTCCTTGTTATGGTTATCGATGTATGTGTTTGGAATTGAGACAGAAAATAGTGGAATCTAAACACAACTAAACCCCAATATCCAGTTACTTCTTGCTATCGGGTGTTCACTCTTCACTCTTCACTCTTCACTCACAATGTGATTAAGTTCTTATGGGAGGTTTGTTGCAATTGGAGGCCCATCGCTGACCACCGCCACCTCTACTCACAGCCTCCATTTGCCTCCCAACCGTCCTTGATCTTGCCTAAAGTATGCCATCATTGAATGTTCACCAATGACTGCGCAACCTTCGGCATTGCTGCTGAAGGAGAAGGTAGAGAAGAAGGCATGAGGAGAGTGTTGCCTTCTCCTTCACCTCCTCTTGCATATTTATATGTATTTTCCAGCCTTTTCCTTCACCCCCTCCTGCATATTTATACGTATTTGTCTTGCCTTCTCCTTCACCTCCTCCTGGATATTTATACGTTTGTGTCATGTCTTCTCCTTCACCTCCATCAGAACACTCCGACAAATTCTGCTACACAGGGGTTTAAATACAAACGAGGTAGTAATATCCAGGAGGAAAAAGGCTTGGGGTAATACGACCACCAAAGGATTGTTTATATGGGGGTTTGAGTAGAGAAAGTTCTATTGTAGGTGGTAATTTTAAACAAGTACAAACCACGGCTGTCTAAAGCACCCTAAAACATGCAACTATAAGAATAGTAATTACGAGAACAAAAGTTGCATCAACTAAAGGAGGATGACTGAGGGACTTCAAACAAAAGTATGTATCTTGTGCATCATGCACACTCGGTATACAAACTCAAAGGATGTATCTCAAGGTTCGGATTGTTATCGCAATCATACATCCTTGCTGGTAGATGTCCAGACACAATGTCATAAGATCATAATGGTCCCGGTCAACTCACAATTAAGGTCTTGGCCAACCTATCCAGTGGTGGACCTAGAGAGTATTTTGATTGAGGGCAAACTACTTGAGCGGGGGCATGATCTATAAAAATTCAAAGAATTTAAGTATATTTTTCAAAAATCTCAAGCAAATCTCACTGGAATTTCAAATTTTGAGTGGGGGCCTATCATACATTTACCAAAGACACCAAATCCATGCTAATAACCAAGGGTAGATCTTCACACAGTAGGCAATCTCCTTCCTTGTACAAACTTCTTGATCCTCCATAATCTTGAAGGCTTCCAAGTGAACTTACATGTCTAGGAGAGGCACACCATGAAAATGTAATAAGCAAAGTAAGGTCACTTGGAAGTATCTACAAGCAACTCTGAAACAACCCACACTCTCTCTATCACACGGATGAAGGTAGGACATATAAAGATAGGTTTAGAGCAAAGAAAGAGGAGGCGCATAAAGCAGGGGATCTCACAACAAGGATTCTCAACCTTTGGAACCTGAACACCCACTCAATGGTAGGGGTGTCCATTTATAAAAATTCAATGTGGGTTATAGGAAACAACATGGCCGGTACTATGGAATTTCACCCGCCAGTACTAGGCCATTTCAAAAGTTTGGACGATTGGGTGGGAAAACTCTCTCCACTGAAAACATCTATAGGAATCTAAATACATTAGAGACGCCGGAGAAGAAACCTTGTAATTGTCAGACAACAACCAGCTCATCACTGCCTCAGACAAGGTACATCCCTCAGTAGTACCACACAACTCTCATTCAAAGGTGCCAAGCCTCACAAAAACACCCTCAGAAACATAATCGTTAGTGAACGTCCAAGTCCCAGCTCGAAGGTTTCAGATTTGAACCCTCGGTAGTACTGTGTCACTTCACGTTCTCGTAAGCTTTATCGAATTCTACTTTGAAAATAACCATGTCGAGTTTCTTTGTTTGAAGTTCGTGGATTCATGCAACATGGTCACTTCCTCTATAATGTTTCAACTAGACATAAAATCCGGCTGTGTTGGTAACATCATGAGCAATCTCCATTATGCCATTAGTGTGAAACTCAGTAAAGAACTTGAAACGGACATTCATCAGACATATTGGATGCTATTGTTGAATCTTTGTTCCTAGAGCATATCCATAACATATGGGTGACCAATCTAGATAGAGCCCCATAGTAACAGTGTACAAAGCTTCCTACAAGCACAAACATGATACCCGCGGGTCGGTAACTGGGCATTGCTCGCTTGGCGAATACACCCATTGGCTTTGCATGCTGTTACATAAAAACTAACTCCTTGGCTATAGTGGTCGCTTTCTCCTTACCAAATAACTTCTCAACAATGGCCAAGGCAAACTCTGTGGCTGTCCCTGGTGCACTACTCGTGATGAGGTTACCATCGACGACGACCCTGTATTCGCACGCGCTCTGGTCCGTAAGCAGGTGTGCCATGGGTGGAAACGATGTCGCCTTCTTACCCTACAACGACAACAAGAATCAAGCATCACAGTGTTAGTTCATCAATACTATACAAACTTTTTTGTCAAGAAGAAATGATTACCTTGAGTAAACCATGGGGCTCGAGGACGTAAGCAGGGGACGCGCATATTGCGCCGTAGAGTTTACCAGATTCAGCCTGTTTCTTCAGCAAACTCACAAGCTTCTCACTGCTGGTGAACTTGAGAGCACCAGGAAGACCACCCTGCAAAATGCAAATATATACAACAAGCATCAGTGTCAATGAAGAGCACCAATTAACAGAGAAGCAATCGGCTCAAACTGCCATGGACATAATATTTATTACTGGCATGACGACGAGATCAAACTCCATCTGAACGGCTCGTTCCAGCATCACATCGGCAATCAGATTGAGCTTGCAATGGCGGGTGACGATCCACAACGTGTCCTCGACCGATGCCACGGTGACGCGTGCGCCTGCTCTGCGCAGGACGTCGATCAGGTTTAGAGCTTCCATCTCCTCCGAGCCATTGGCAACGGGAACAAGAACCTAATCAAGGGAACAGTACATTGGATGAATGGTTTGATTTACTCCTAGCAAGTGCAATGAACTCAATTCAATTTGGTTTCATATAGAAGACTTATATATTTAACCTGAGGTGTAGCGGAGCATTTCCACTGGATGTGATTGTACTCTTGGATGGCATACTTAACTCCTTGCTGTGGGCGCACATACTAGTAACCTAGTTATCTCTTTTCTTACCACTAGTTGTCTCTTTTCTTACCTACTTGAATTAGCTCATTCTTCCATAAAATTATATGAGTGCATAATAAAGGGTTTATTCCTTTTGATCATCCATAGAATACCGAAATGCTTGTGAATGCCTCGTCGGTACATTCATGAGCTTACATGTCTTATCCGTTGAAAGTTGAGAAGTTATAATCACAGGGCGTCTCGTAGTTTCATTGAGAAAAATCATGTATACCTAAGTTATTTTGTCAAACACTTAAATTTGGCCTGGGTAACTCTTCATGTCATCTTCTTATAGGACGTTTCCCAGATAGATTGTTGCTAGGCGAGATGGTGTACTATTATTCCTTAGTTTCCATGCAAAAATGGTGTTGTGTTGAACTTTGAAGAATGAATTATACCTTGTCTTGTTCACATGCGAGTGTCACACTGTCAATGATTGATTCACCACTGATCTTACGATATAACAAGGAGATGTCAAGAACAACAGAGGGCTAGTAAACCAAGCTAAGGTTTTTTGTTCCCTTTTTCTCATAAACTCGGCCAACTCCATTCTTATCTATGCCTTGCAGGACATTTTGCCCTTTGAAAGTTGTTAGAAAAATCACTAAATGAAATTTCCTTATTCTTCTAAAATTTGATCGTGTGGTGTGGCTTATCGATTGTTATAAATTCATGCATATATCATGTGGAAACACTCAAGGATATGCCCAAACTAGCCATAAGGTAAGCCGAGTACATGCATATATGACATATAGTGCAGCAACATTTAACTGTCAATATATATATATACAAGTTGAGCAACAAAATTAATGACCGAGAGAATGTACCAAATTTACATGGAGGAAGCTCCTGGCCATGGCAGACTAGAACTAGATCCGAAATAGGGTTCCCCCCGCTTTATATTATAAAGCAACGACCACCGATCACAGGGTAACTGCTGGGGCGAACAACACATCAAACCCAAAGGAAAAAAAGAAAAAAAAAGAAAGAAATGCTAACAACGGCAGCTCGGCAAGCACGGATGAACCGCCACCGCTGCGCCCTCCGTCTACGTCCCACCACGCGCACTGGCACCGGACCATCGCGTACCTAAGCAGCACCTCCAAGAAGGGATGCGATGCCAACGACGCTGCTGCCCGGAAATGTCCTAGGGTTTCCCCCGGCACGCGATGTGGAGCGGCGGATGGGTAGCATCGACGCCCTTCAGGAAGGAATGGCGGCACCCTCAACCGTCACCGCCTCGAAGCCGGATGCACCGGCAGGGATTTCTCCCTCACCCCAAGCACCGCCACCCGAACCGGAGCCATTCAACCATCTTGCCACCCGCAAGCAAGTGCCACCACGGTCTTGGACCCATCCATACCGCCCCGCTGCGAACACCACCACGAGGTCAAGAGAGCAGAGTCGAGGAGCGTCCAGAGGCGAGGACGGAAGCACGGGAGCTGCACGGGAGGGAGCCACCTCCACTGCCGTCACGCCGGAGGCCCATGCCTCCAGCACCGACGCGGATTGCCGTCCGGACGCCGGCAACCGAGGCAAACCAGGCCACCCGGGCCCAGCCGGTCCCAAATCGGGCCCGTAAAGCCCCGGCCACCGCGCTGCTGCACGCCGGCAGCCGAGCCTCCACCCACCACCAGCCGGACGCACCGCCGCCACCTCCCAAGAGCTGCGCCGAACCACGAGATGATGCCGGCCCGCCAATGCCAAGATGGGGCCCTAAGGGCCCAGAGCTGGGCCTGGCGGGCGCCGCCAACCCGCACCGCCGCAACGCCCCGCCGCCAACGACGCCGCCGCCGCCCAGACTCCGCCCCGTCCGCGCAGGACCACCGCCGCTTGGGTGCACCGCCCGGAGCTGCTCCGTCCCGCGCCGGAGGAGCCCCTGTAGGGGAAGGGCCGGGGGCCGCCACCGCCAGCGTCGCCTGGACCAGGCCTGCGGCGGGAGCCGGTGACGGCGGCAGGGAGGGGGAGGAGAGGGGAGGGAGCTGGCGGAGGGATACGCCGGGCGCGGCCGGCCGCCCGCGACTAGAACTAGATTACTCTCTTGATACTCTTCACCGAAGGCGGGCCGGCACCGCCTCTAACTCTAGCTCCAACTTTACCAATTTGATCTCTCTCTTGAGGTTGTGATAGTCAACAACATACTCTATACAGGAGCCAAAAGTTTTGGTGTTGGAACATATGATCGTCCAGAGCAGTTGTTGAAGGACCTTAAATATGCTTCAATCACACGTTCCATCACCAAGACTTTTGGTTCAAGCTCTCTCATCTTCTTTGCTGCGTAATAGCCAAGCCTTCGCCTAGGAGTTTAGGGGTGGAGGCCTGGGCCTGTATAGCTCAAGCTTGCAAGTATCTTTTTAAAGAGACGAAGCTTCCTAGCTTGCGCTCGATCGGCATATGTATTTATATATACCTATACCTATACCTATATATATATATATATATATATATATATATATATATATATATATATATATTTTATATAACTAATAAAGAAAGGTGGTATTCTTGGTTTCGTCCTTCTTATGTGTTTTTTTTTATTTAGTTCCGTTTAGATGATTCTTTTACCTGTGGTGGTACTAAAATTCTGTCCGTCCGAAAACCTTAAAAACGTTTCATTGTATTGTTGAGCGTTTCTACCTGGACCATGCAAAGTGGGGCCGGGAGCGTCGTGCGTGGGCTCGACAGCGGGAACATGCGTGGACAAGAACAACCGAGAGGCGAGAGGCGAAGCTGGGCGCAAGCAGGGAGCTGGTCGTAGACGAAGCCCATTCATGAGGAGGAAGGACGATGACCGGAGCTTGGCAAGCGTGAACGCCGGCGTCGCGTGGAGTCTGGAGACGTGCTGACGCAGACGTCGATGACAGCCTTGATGAAGAAAATGCTTGGGTTGAAAATCGGATGGCGCCATTTAAAAAAAAAATTGGATGGCGTGGGGCTGCCGGTCGGCCAGCTAGCTCCAGGACCAAGAGGGGCAGCAGGTGGAGGCGGAGAGGCGCCTGCGTGTGGCTGGGAGGCGGACGTGGCCGGCCGGGGCAGGTTCTCGCGACCGTGCCGGGCGTAGACAGGGCGGAGCATGGAAGCGCGTGGGAGAAGAGGGGCGGCCGTAGCAGAACGAGATGGTGGGGGTGGAGCTTGGGATGGTGGTGTTATGCCGGAGTTGGAGATGAGGATACACGGTCGTAGGCATCACGGTGGAGTCGGTGGCGTCGTCGACAGGCTGGCGACGATGGACAGAAGCATGGTGGTGGCCGGTCCTCCGGTGGGCGCTAGGTGCGGCGGAAGAGGGCGCGCATGGAGGCGGCGCTTGGGAGCAACCGATGACGGAGGTTAAGCAGAGTGCCGACAACGGTGAAATGATACGTCCATTTTGCATCATGCTTTTATATTGATATTTATTGCATTATGGGCTGTTATTACACATTATGGTATAATACTTATGCCTTTTCTCTCTTATTTTACAAGGTTTACATGAAGAGGGAGAATGCCGGCAGCTGGAATTCTGGACTGGAAAAGGAGCAAATCTGAGATACCTATTCTGCACAACTCCAAAAGACCTGAAAATCTACGGAGAATTATTTTGGAATATATAAAAAATACTGGGCGAAAGAAATACATCAGGGGACCCACCAGGCAGTCACAAGCCAGGGGGGAGCGCCCTACCCCCCTGGGCGCGCCCCTGTGGCTTGTGGCCCACCTGGCCGACCTCCGGTGCCCATCTTCTGCTATATGGAGGGTTTTGACCTGGAAAAAATCATAAGGGAGCTTTCGGGACGAAGCGCCGCCGTCTCTAGGCGGAACTTGGACAAAACCAATCTAGGGCTCCGGCAGAGCTGTTCTGCCGGGGAAACTTCCCTCCCGAAGGGGGAAATCGAAGCCATCGTCATCACCAACGATCCTCTCATCGAGAGGGGGTCAATTTCCATCAACATCTTCACCAGCACCATCTCCTCTCAAATCCTAGTTCATCTCTTGTATTCGATCATTGTCTCAAAACCTCAGATTGGTTCCTGTGTGTTGCTAGTAGTGTTGATTACTCCTTGTAGTTGATGCTAGTTGGTTTACTTGGTGGAAGATCATATGTTCAGATCCTTAAAGATAATTAATACTCCTCATATTATGAACATGAATATGCTTTGTGAGTAGTTACGTTTGTTCCTGAGGTCATGGGATAAGTCTTGTTATAAGTAATCATGTGAATTTGATATTCGTTCGATATTTTGATGAGATGTATGTTGTCTCTCCTCTAGTGGTGTTATGTGAACGTCGACTACATGACACTTCACCATTATTTGGGCCTACAGGAAGGCATTGGGAAGTAATAAGTAGATGATGGGTTGCTAGAGTGACAGAAGCTTAAACCCTAGTTTCTGCGTTGCTTCGTAAGGGGCTGATTTGGATCCACATGTTTCATGCTATGGTTAGATTTATCTTAATTCTTCTTTCGTAGTCGCGGATGCTTGCGAGAGGGGTTAATCATAAGTGGGAGGCTTGTCCAAGTAAGGGCAGCACCCAAGCACCGGTCCACACACATATCAAATTATCAAAGTAACGAACGCGAATCATATGAGCATGATGAAAACTAGCTTGACAAAAATTTCCATGTGTCCTCGGGAGCGCTTTGCTTTATATAAGAGTTTGTCCAGGCTTGTCCCTTGCTACAAAAGGGGATTGGGCCACCTTGCTGCACCTTTATTATAATTGTTACTTGCTATCCGTTATGAATTACCTTATCACAAAACTATCTGTTACCGATAATTTCAGTGCTTGCAGAGAATACCTTACTGAGAACCGCCTGTCATTTCCTTCTGCTCCTCGTTGGGTTCGACACTCTTACTTATCGAAAGGACTACGATAGATCCCCTATACTTGTGGGTCATCAAGACTCTTTTCTGGCGCCGTTGCCGGGGAGTGAAGCGCCTTTGGTGAGTGGAACTTGGTAAGAAAAAATTTATATACTGTGCTGAAATTTATTGTCACTTGTTACTATGGAAACTAACCCTTTGAGGGGTTTGTTCGGGGTATCTTCACCTCGACCGGAAGAACAAAGAGATGCTCCTCAACCTACTGCACCTACTGAAAATATTTATTATGAGATTCCTTCGGGTATGATAGAGAAACTGCTAGCTAATCCTTATGCAGGAGATGGAACACTACATCCTGATTTGCATCTAATCTATGTGGATGAAGTTTGTGGATTATTTAAGCTTGTATGTTTGCCCGAGGATGAGGTCAAGAAGAAGGTCTTTCCTTTATCTTTGAAGGAGAAGGCATTGACATGGTACAGGCTATGTGATGATATTGGATCATAGAACTACAACCGATTGAAATTGGAATTTCATCAGAAGTTTTATCCTATGCATCTGGTTCATCGTGATCGGAATTATATTTATAATTTTTGGCCTCGTGAAGGAGAAAGTATTGCTCAAGCTTGGGGAGGCTTAAGTCAATGTTATATTCATGCCCCAATCATGAGCTCCCGAGAGGAATTATTATTCATAACATTTATGCTCGGCTTTCTAATAATGATCGGTCCATGCTCGATACTTCTTGTGCTGGTTCTTTTATGAAGAAAGAGATTGGATTCAAATGGGACTTATTGGAAAGAATTAAACGCAACTCTGAAGATTGGGAACTCGACGAAGGTAAGGAGTCAGGTATAAACCTTAAGTTTGATTGTGTTAAAACCTTTATAAACACCGATGCTTTTCGTGAATTTAGCACTAAATATGGACTTGACTCTGGGATAGTAGCTTCTTTCTGTGAATCTTTTGCTATTCATGTTGATCTTCCTAAGGAGAAGTGGTTTAAATATCATCCTCCCATTGAGTTGAAAGTGGTTGAATCTATTAAAGTTGAAGAAGAGACTATTATTTATAATGCTGATCCTGTTATTCCTGCTGCTTATATTGAGAAACCACCTTTCCCTGATAGAATAAAGGAACATGCTAAAGCTTCAACTGTGGTTCGTAAGAGCAGTACTAGAACACCTACGCCTCCCGAACAAATTAAACTTGAACCTAGTATTGCTATGGTTAAAGATATCTTGGTTGATAATATTGATGGGCATGTTATTCATTTCTGTGATGAAGCTGCTAGAATTGCTAGACCTGATACTAAAGGTAAACATAGACCTATCGTTGGCGTGCCTGTTGTCTCTGTTAAAATAGGAGATCATTGTTATCATGGCTTATGTGATGTGGGTGCTAGTGTGAGTGCAATTCCCTTTACCTTATACCAAGAAATTATGAATGATATTGCACCAGCTGAGTTAGAGGAAATTGATGTCACTATTAAGCTTGCTAATAGAGATACTATTGCACCAATTGGGATTGTTAGAGATGTTGAAGTCTTGTGTGGGAAAATAAAGTATCCTACTGATTTTCTTGTTCTTGGTTCCCCACAAGATGATTTTTGTCCCATTATATTTGGTAGACCCTTCTTGAATACTGTTAATGCTAGGATTGATTGTGAGAAAGAAACTGTTACTGTGAGTTTTGGGGATGTGTCTTATGAGTTCAATTTCTCTAAATTTTGTAGACAGCCCCATGACAAAGAATTGCCTAGTAAAGATGACATTATCGGTCTCGCTTCTATTGCTGTGCCTCCTACTGATCCCTTAGAACAATACTTGCTAGACCATGAAAATGATATGCATATGAATGACAGGAATGAAATAGATAAGATTTTCTCTGATCAGCAGCCTATTTTGAAACACAACCTACCTGTTGAAATACTTGGGGATCCTCCTCCACCCAAGGGTGATCTCGTGTTTGAGCTTAAGCAATTACCGGATACTTTGAAATATGCTTATCTTGATGAAAAGGAGATATATCCTGTTATTATTAGTGCTAACCTTTCAGAGCATGAAGAAAAGAGATTATTGAAAACTCCCAGGAAGCACCGTGCTGCTATTGGATATACTCTGGATGACCTTAAGGGCATTAGTCCTACTCTATGTCAGCATAAAATCAATATGGAGCCTGATGCCAAGCCAATTTTTGATCACCAACGACGATTGAATCCTAAGATGAAAGAAGTGGTAAGAAATGAAATACTAAAGCTTCTGGAGGCAGGTATAATTTATCCTGTTGCTGATAGTAAATGGGTTAGTGCCGTTCATTGTGTCCCTAAAAAGGGAGGTATCACCGTTGTTCCTAATGATAAAAATGAATTGATCCCGCAAAGAATTGTTACAGGATATAGAATGGTAATTGATTTTAGAAAATTAAATAAAGCTACTAGGAAAGATCATTACCCTCTACCTTTTATTGATCAAATGCTAGAAAGACTATCCAAACATACACATTTTTGCTTTCTAGATGGTTATTCTGGTTTCTCTCAAATACCTGTGTCAAAAGAGGATCAAGAAAAGACCACTTTTACTTGTCCTTTCGGTACCTTTGCTTATAGACGTATGCCTTTTGGTTTATGCAATGCACCTGCTACCTTTCAAAGATGTATGATGGCTATATTCTCTGACTTTTGTGAAAAGATTCTTGAGGTTTTCACGGATGATTTTTCCGTTTACGGAACTTCTTTTGATGATTGCTTGAGCAACCTTGATCGAGTTTTGCAGAGATGCGAGGAAACTAATCTTGTCTTGAATTGGGAAAAGTGCCACTTTATGGTTAATGAAGGTATTGTCTTGGGGCACAAAATCTTCGAAAGAGGCATTGAGGTGGATAAAGCTAAAGTTGATGCTATTGAAAAAATGTCGTGTCCCACGGACATAAGAGGTATAAGAAGTTTCCTTGGTCATGCTGGTTTTTATAGGAGGTTTATTAAAGACTTCTCTAAGATTTCTAGGCCTCTCACCAATCTTTTGCAAAAAGATGTTCCATTCGTTTTTGATTAAGATTGTGTAGAAGCGTTTGAAATTCTTAAGAATGCCTTGATTTCCGCACCTGTTGTTCAACCACCTGATTGGAACCTACCCTTTGAAATTATGTGTGATGCTAGTGATTATGTTGTTGGTGCTGTTCTAGGACAAAGAGTTGATAAGAAATTAAATGTTATCCATTATGCCAGTAAAACTCTAGACAGTGCTCAAAGAAATTATGCTACTACTGAGAAGGAATTTTTAGCAGTTGTGTTTGCTTGTGATAAGTTCAGGCCTTATATTGTTGATTCCAAAGTAACTGTTCACACCGATCATGCTGCTATCAAATATCTTATGGAAAAGAAAGATGCTAAACCTAGACTTATTAGATGGGTTCTTCTGCTACAAGAATTTTATTTGCATATTATTGATAGAAAGGGTGCTGACAACCCCGTAGAAAATAACTTGTCTAGACTAGAGAATGTTCTTGATGACCCACTACCTATTGATGATAGCTTTCCTGATGAACAATTAGCTGTCATAAATGCTTCGCGTAATGCTCCATGGTATGCTGATTATGCTAATTACATTGTTGCTAAATTTATACCACCTAGCTTCACATACCAACAAAAGAAAAAGTTATTTTATGATTTAAGACATTACTTTTGGGATGATCCACACCTTTATAAAGAAGGAGTAGATGGTGTTATTAGACGTTGTGTACCTGAGCATGAACAGGAACAGATCCTACGCCAGTGTCACTCCGAGGCCTATGGGGGACACCACGTTGGAGATAGAACTGCACATAAGGTACTACAATCTGGTTTTTATTGGCCTACTCTCTTCAAGGATGCTCGTAAGTTTGTCTTGTCTTGTGATGAATGTCAAAGAATTGGTAATATTTGTAGACGTCAGGAAATGCCTATGAATTACTCTCTTGTTATTGAACCATTTGATGTTTGGGGTTTTCATTATATGGGACCATTTCCACAATCTAACGGGTATACTCATATTCTAGTTGCTGTTGATTATGTTACTAAGTGGGTAGAAGCTATTCCAACTAGTAGCGCTGATCATAACACTTCTATTAAAATGCTTAAAGAAGTTATTTTCCCTAGATTCGGAGTCCCTAGATATTTAATGACTGATGGTGGTTCACACTTTATTCATGGTGCTTTTCGTAAATTGCTTGCTAAGTACGATGTTAATCATAGAATTGCATCTCCTTATCATCCTCAGTCTAGTGGTCAAGTAGAATTGAGTAATAGAGAAATTAAATTGATCTTGTAAAAGACTGTTAATAGATCTAGAAAGAATTGGTCTAAGAAACTTGATGATGCATTATGGGCTTATAGAACTGCTTATAAAAACCCCATGGGTATGTCTCCGTATAAAATGGTTTATGGTAAAGCATGTCACTTACCTCTAGAGCTAGAGCATAAAGCTTATTGGGCAATTAAAGAGCTCAATTATGATTTCAAACTTGCTGGTGAGAAGAGGTTATTTGACATTAGCTCACTTGATGAATGGAGAACCCAGGCCCATGAGAATGCCAAGTTGTTTAAAGAAAAGGTTAAGATGTGGCATGATAGAAGGATACAAAAACGTGAATTCAGTGTAGGTGATCATGTCTTTCTATACAATTCTCGTTTAAGATTTTTTGCAGGAAAACTTCTCTCTAAATGGGAAGGGCCTTACGTTATCGAGGAAGTATATCGTTCCGGTGCCATCAAGATCAACAACGCCGAAGGCACAAATCCGAAGGTGGTAAATGGTCAAAGAATCAAACATTATATCTCAGGTACTCCCATAAATGTTGAAACCAATATTATTAATACCATAACTCCGGAGGAGTACATTAGGGAGACCTACCAGAACGTTTCAGACTCCAAAAAGGAATAGGTATGTGGTACGGTAAGTAAACCTACTCCAAAACTTTGTCAATGGCAATTTTTATCCGTTTTGGAATATTTAAAAAATTAGAAAAATTTAAAGTAGTCCGAAGAGTGCACGAGGAGGCGACAAGCCAGGGGGGCGCGCCCTACCCCCCTGGGCGCGCCCCTGTGGCTTGTGGCCACCCCGTGTACCCTCCGGACTCCGTTTTCTTGTGGCATACTCCTTCGGGTCGGTAAAAAATCATTATATAATCTCCCGAAAGTTTTGACCTCCGTATCACGACAATACCTCCTGTTTTCGTTTTGAGCTGTTTCTGCAGCAGATTTAGAGCAATATGTCGTCCCAAGATTCCGATGGGGAGAGCTATGTATCGCATTATCTTGCCAATCCCAAGCTCTATGGGGACTTAGATCCTTATGGATTGTTCTCGGAGGAGGAACAAGAAGGCAAGTATGAAGAAGAAAGCTCGGATGAAGAGGAGATCCCTCTGCCTCAACCAGGAGATATGCATGTGGAGTTCAGGAAATCGAGCCTCCCAAATACAAGGAGAAAACCCAAGGTTCTATTTATCCCCTCTCGTTTTCTGCAGGAGAGTAAGGAAGAATTATGTCAAAGGGTATTGAAGCTCGAGCAGGAAGTAGACGATCTGAGGGAACAGAATTTTATGCTTAGGAGCAAACTAGACAAGCCTCCAACCTCATCAACAACTCCAACATCACCACCTCCGAAGAAAGACAACTAAACACATGGCTATGGGCACTCCCCTTGGCTTGTGCCAAGCTTGGGGGAGGTGCCCCGGTATCGTATCACCATCACACCTTTTACTCTTATCGTTTTTCTTAGTTCGATCCTTTTGGTTATATCTTGATCTAGTAAAATAAAGTTTTAGTGTGATCTTGTTTTGAGTTTTGCTTTATGTCCCCCCTATGTAAGCAAGTCCGAGAGTTATATAATAAAGAGTAGTTTTGAGTTGAGGGCTTTGCTTGCTTGTTATGATCTTGAGAAAAGAAATAGAAAGAAGAATAGAATAAAAGCAAAGAGTACATATGATGATCTTATGGGGAGTGATGACTTCACATATAAGAAGTATGTCGATTGAAACTTGTTGTGGGTTGACAAACATAGCTATTGGTCATTGTGGCAATTAAAAGGAAGTAATAAAGAAAGAGAGGTTCACATATAAATATATTATCTTGGACATCTTTTATGATTGTGAGCACTCATTAAAATATTAGATGTTAAGAAGTTGATGTTGGACAAGGAAGACAACATAATGAGTTATGTTTGCTTACTTCCGAATAGAAGTTATATGGTTATAGATCCTTCAACATGTGTCGCTTGCTTCCACCTCATATGAGCCAAAACTTCCGCACCAAGTAGAGATACTACTTGTGCATCCAAACACCCTTAACCCAGTTTTGCCATGAGAGTCCACCATACCTACCTATGGATTGAGTAAGATCCTTCAAGTAAGTTGTCATCGGTGCAAGCAATAAAAATTGCTCTTTAAATATGTCGATCTATTAGTGTGAGGAAAATAAACTTTATACGAACTTGTGATATGGAAGAAATAAAAGCGACGGACTGCATAATAAAGTTCTTTATCACAAGGGGCAATATAAAGTGACGTTCTTTTGCATTAAGGGATTGTGCATCCAACTATAAAAGCGCATGACAACCTCTGCTTCCCTCTGCGAAGGGCCTATCTGCTACTTTTATTTTCTAGTACTTACCTTTATGCAAGAGTCATGGTGATTTTCACCACTTCCCTTATTTCGCCTTTATCTCTTGGCAAGCGGCATGTGATGGGGAATGATCTAGACACATATATCCACTCGGATGTGGGTGAGCATGAGTTATTTCTGTTGACATTACCCTTAAGGAAAATAGTTGGGAGGCAAAACCATAAGCCCCTATCTTTCTCTGTGTCCGATTGAAGCTTTGACCCCATAGGTACCGCGTGAGTGTTAGCAATTATGAAAGATTATAAGATGATTGAGTATGTGGATTTGCTTTGCAAGCTCTCATATTGACTCTTTCCTACGTTATGATAAATTGGAATTGCTTCAATGACTGAGATGATAGTTTGTTGGTTCTCAATAGATTTCTTGATTCATACTTTACCTTGTGAATGAATTGTTACTCTAGCATAAGAAATTATATGTCAATATATGTTGCTGTTCTAAAGATGATCATGATGACCTCATGTTCGTATTTTATTTTATCGACACCTCTATCTCTAAACATGTGGGCATATTTATCGATTTCGGCTTTCGCTTGAGGACAAGCAAGCCCTAAGCATGGGGGAGTTGATACGTCCATTTTGCATCATGCTTTTATATTGATATTTATTGCATTATGGGCTGTTATTACACATTATGGTACAATACTTATGCGTTTTCTCTCTTATTTTACAAGGTTTACATGAAGAGGGAGAATGCCGGCAGCTGGAATTCTGGACTAGAAAAGGAGCAAATCTGAGATACCTATTCTGCACAACTCCAAAAGACCTGAAAATCTATGGAGAATTATTTTGGATTATATAAAAAATACTGGGCGAAAGAAATACATCAGGGGACCCACCAGGCAGTCACAAGCCAGGGGGGCGCGCCCTACCCCCCTGGGCGCGCCCCTGTGGCTTGTGGCCCACCTGGCAGGCCTCCGGTGCCCATCTTCTGCTATATGGAGGGTTTTGACCTGGAAAAAATCATAAGGGAGCTTTCGGGACGAAGCGCCGCCGTCTCGAGGCGGAACTTGGACAGAACCAATCTAGGGCTCCGGCAGAGCTGTTCTGCCGGGGAAACTTCCCTCCCAGATGGGGAAATCGAAGCCATCGTCATCACCAACGATCCTCTCAAACACTAGTTCATCTCTTGTATTCGATCTTTGTCTCAAAACCTCAGATTGGTACTTGTGGGTTGCTAGTAGTGTTGATTACTCCTTGTAGTTGATGCTAGTTGGTTTACTTGGTGGAAGATCATATGTTCAGATCCTTAATGATAATTAATACTCCTCTGATTATGAACATGAATATGCTTTGTGAGTAGTTACGTTTGTTCCTGAGGACATGGGATAAGTCTTGTTATAAGTAATCATGTGAATTTGGTATTCGTTCGATATTTTGATGAGATGTATGTTGTCTCTCCTCTAGTGGTGTTATGTGAACGTCGACTACATGACACTTCACCATTATTTGGGCCTAGAGGAAGGCATTGGGAAGTAATAAGTAGATGATGGGTTGCTAGAGCGACAGAAGCTTAAACCCTAGTTTATGCGTTGCTTCGTAAGGGGCTGATTTGGATCCACATGTTTTATGCTATGGTTAGATTTATCTTAATTCTTCTTTCGTAGTTGCGGATGCTTGCGAGAGGGGTTAATCATAAGTGGGAGGCTTGTCTAGGTAAGGGCAGCACCCAAGCACCGGTCCACGCATATATCAAATTATCAAAGTAACGAACGGAAATCATATGAGCATGATGAAAACTAGCTTGACAAAAATTCCCATGTGTCCTCGGGAGCGCTTTGCTATATATAAGAGTTTGTTCAGGCTTGTCCCTTGCTACAAAAGGGGATTGGGCCACCTTGCTGCACCTTTATTACAATTGTTACTTGGTATCCGTTACGAATTACCTTATCACAAAACTATCTGTTACCGATAATTTCAGTGCTTGCAGAGAATACCTTACTGAGAACCACCTGTCATTTCCTTCTGCTCCTCGTTGGGTTCGACACTCTTACTTATCGAAAGGACAACGATAAATCCCCTATACTTGTGCGTCATCACGAAACAAGCTAGGAGGCATGCTTCATGATCGTGGACAGCAGCAAGCAAGGCAGGCACGCATCTAGCATTCTACGTACCAAGCCAGCACGCACGCAGCTTGATGGATGGCGTGCGGTGCGTGGGCTAGCTTGCTGAAAGGAGCAAAGCGTTTTCTGTTTCTGGTTATGCTCGGCTCGGCCCATTGCCGGGCTACATATGCGTCCAGCCTGATGCACCAACGGCAAACGAGGCCCTGGTTTACTTCGACCGTATTCACGTGGAATCACTGACAGTTTTTTTTTGCGAAAAGAAATCAATGTCTAGACTTGCGTTAAATCGTGGTACGAGACAACGAGTCACGTTTAGTTTTACTCTGCTCCATTAAACAGTGCTCCACCGGTTTATATACGTTCCAATTTACATGGAGTATCAATGAGCCAACTTGGAAATCAACAAGCAGACACACTGGTGTTTGGTTTGAAGATATCATTGAGCTAATTAAACCGGAGAGACTGTGGGGCAATCTGTCGATCGACTAGAAGTTGATTTTTTTCAGTCCCGTTGCAACGCACGGGCATGTTTCCTATATAAACAATATAAACAAGTCATCACTCGTTACACCATGCCAAAGTCAAATCACAAATGGCATGTAGTGCTCTGGCTAATACGTATATTGTGTAGGGCCCAATGAGTTGGATTAAAAAAAAGGAACGGAAGAAGAGTATTCATATGCCCAATTTTTTCACGTACAACTTTGCAGCAAGAATAATTGATGAGGACATGTTTTTGAACCGTGCCTGGTTTTAACAGAAGAAAATCTTACCGCATGTAAGAGGTAGTTAATGACTTGTTGGCATTAGCGAAGTACCTAAGAATAGGGTGAGTTTATTTTTCTTTTTTTCTTTTGTGGTTTAATCTTGACTTTTGGGTTGCTTTACAACAAGGTGAACTAGTGATGAGCATGCATACATATATATAATTGGATTGTAGTACACATCTGACTAGAGGCACAATTGACTTTGAAGACAGTAAGGCCAATCTTATGATCTAATCATTAGTTATAGATTGCTGACCAAGTAATTAAAACAACGTTGGTATTATAAGATTATACCAATTGCTATATATCAATGAAGAAAATGCAGCACGATTACTCTTAAATGGCGAACCAACCTGTGGTTGGATGGTTAGAGGGACTGTGGTATCCCTAACCCACCAGGGTTCAAATCCTGGTGCTCGCATTTATTCCTGAATTTATTTTAGGATTTCCGGTGATGCGCATTCAGTGGGAGGACACGTTCCCGTCGACGACGAGGTGCCTACGGTGACTTCGTAAATTTCAAGATGATATTCCAGCTCAGTTTTTCGAAGGTGCTCATAGGGGCAGGGTGTGCGTGTGTGCGTTCATAGAGGTGAGTATATGCGCGTGTATATGAGGGCTTACGTATGAAAAAGATTACTCCTAAATGAATGTACACGGCAGCATTGGTCCAGTTTCAGATGAACCAGCCCCTAAGCCAAAGCCAATCCATGGAATGCTTTTCTATAGAGAAGAGGCATAGCAGAAGGATTTTTTTATCTATCATGCCTATATGGATTTGTTGTAGCTCTGAGTTCTTCGAGGTGGTATATTTCGGTAGGTCTTAATTAGTCATATGTTAATTAAGATGTTATCCTTGGATCCACGCAATCCCTTATGAATGTCACTACTTGTTATACAACATGAAGCTAGAACTGAGAGACTCTTTCAATGTATTTTTTTTAAAAGGAGGATGAAACCCGACCTCTGCATCTGGGTGATGCATACACCCACTTTATCAATTGTTCACAAAGACCTTACAAAGGAATACATCAATAAGCCTGTGAAGCCGTCATTTTGGCAACATCTGTCGTTATTCCTATTCACTTGACAAAGGGGTGCTGATTGTCTGAATGGAAAACCCATACCTCACACCAAATACTAACATCTAAAGCCGGACGCCCCAACCAAGCCGCATTGTCGGGTCTGAGGCACACACCGATCCGGCACACTCTTAGCAGGTACCACATGCGCACGGTGCTAGGGCCGTCACCACCGTATTCCATCGATCCATCTTCAGAGCAGGTAGTCATGCATCCACCTTGTGTGCAATCGACGCCGCCACGCCGCCAGACAATGCCACCTCCCTGAGTGCGTCCATCATCACACATCTGTCGCTGAGACCCCGCTGCACCAGGCCGCCAAGACACGCTGCCGTCGATGCAGTATATGCCACACCGCTCCACCTTCTGACCCCACCAGCATCTACTCCAAGACGATGCCCCCAGTAGGGAGAACGACGTTGCGCACCACCATCACCGCCATCGTTTCCCCTGGAGTAGAATGAGCGAGGAGGCGAGAATTTCAATTTTCACCGACAGTTGCGCCTCAGCATCGTCACCGCCGGCAGCCACCGATGAGCTAGATTGGGCCGAACCCGGTCGAGAAAAATGTGATGCTGCAACACCTCCATAGCCAAGACCTCCACGAGCAGGGATGGGGGAGATGCCATCCCACCCCATCGCGACACGCAGTGCCTCCACTAGCCACGAGGAAGGTCACTGGCTATGGTTGAGGGAGCACCGAGCCACGCCGCTGGGCCGAGCCACCCCCACCAGATCATCTGGCTGACGTGGTGGGGACCAAACGCCTGAGGGCATACTAGAGCACCCACACGAGAATCCGCTGCGGTCGCGCCCTGGAGCAACGACGGTGATTGCCAGGGTTAGTAGTGGCGTGAGGGTTAGAAGGGGCGTATGTAGTTCAATGTAATGATTCCTCGGCATTAGAAAACTAGCTATCAATATTTGGGTGGTTGTCATGGAGATTGCTCATTAGGTATTCCTAAATTGCATGCTTAATTCCATATATTGGTTTACTTTACATGTCCGCTGTGATATTAGTTTGTTCTTCTTCTTGAGAGCCAGAGAGTGTGAAACCTTCTGTAATTTGATACGATTGTGCATGATTCGTGAATGGAGTTAGCATCAATAGAAGAAGCTGAAATTTGACATTTATTTTTGAATGATCTTGAACTAGTCGTTACAGAAGAAATTGTTACCGCATGTAATAGATAGTTACTGCATTGATGGCAATGTCGAAGTACTTCACTTATACATTGCCATATTCCCACAATGAAGAAAATGCAGAAGAATTATTCCTAAATTCATCAGTACGTGGAAACATTAGTCCAACTAGTACGGAAGAAAATAGGACAGGGCTATATCTCTGGGAGCTTTTTAGATGTACCAGCCCCAAAGCCAAAGCCAATCCATGGAATGCTTTTCGAAATGAGATAGAGAAGGGGGGAGAACAGAAGGAAAAGGGATCTATCATGCATGGATTTTGTGGTAACTCTTACTACTTCAAGGTGCTATATATCTTTAGGTCCTAATTGATAATATGCTAACTAAAATGTTATCCTTGGATCGACGCAATTCCTCATGGATGCCATGATTTACACACAGCTGGCATTGAGAAACTTGTTCAAAGTAACGATTCCTCAGCATTAGAGAATGAGCTTGCAATATTTCAATGGCTATCATGGAGATTTTTCACTAAGTATTCCTAATTTGCATGATTAATTCCATATGTTGGTTTACTTTGCGGGCCTATAGTTTTAGTTTTCTTTCTTAAATTGAGCCATAGGATGTATAACCTTCTACTTATAATTAAAATGGTCAAGCATCTTTTGTGAATCGAGTTGACATCAATACAAGCATCTACCGCTTGACATTAATTCTTCAATGGTCTTAAACTAGTCGACATAATTCGTGAATGATCAGACACTACACATGAAACAAGTATTTTCCATAAATAAGAAAAAAGATCCAAATTCAGGACGTGGTTTTTGATGCCACCGTACAGCCTTGAGGCTCTGAGAGAAAGGTGAAACCATGCCATGAGAGCAATGAAACCATGTACTTTGGAACCACATTCTCCAGATAAGGATATATCCCTACTTCTAAGGACCACACGTCACTAGTAGAAAAAGGGCCATTTGTCCCGGTTCGTAAGGGCCTTTAGTCCCGGTTCTGGAACCGGGACTAAAGGGTAGGGACTAAAGCCCAAAACCTTTAGTCCCGGTTTGCTTACGAACCGGGACCAAAGGCCCTCCACGTGGCGCTGCCTGGGGCGGGGGAGTGAGGACCTTTAGTCCCGGTTGGTGTTACCAACCGGGACTAAAGGCACCTTTAGTCCCGGTTGGTAACACCAACCGGGACTAAAGGTCCTTGCCGGGGGGAAAAAATTGAAATTTTTTTTTGAATTTTTTTTTGATTTGTTTTTAAGTTTTATTCCGAATTTCAAATCTTTGAATTACTTGACAATTTAATCTCTAATCACTAATCTCTAGTCTCTAATCAGCACTCAGTCCAAATCGTCTAACTTCCCGGCCGGTCACCCATCCTCTCACTACTCCAGCCCCAGCACGCTTAACTTTCAGGTTCTATCTCCCCTAGTTTCCAAGTCTGCACTTGTTGTTTTCATGACAATCTTAAGCAATTAATCGTGTTAACCCTTAGGTCTTGATGTCACATGATTTAATTTTTTGAATTCTAAACAATTATTAAAATAAACAAAATAAGTACTAATAATATTGAATTTCAATGAAAATAAAATAAGTAATAATATTATTTTATTCATTTTTTGCCATTTATTCATTTAATATGACATAATTAATATCTTTAAATCTGTAAATCGAAATTCGACAAATAATATATCCATTATTATCAGAAAAATGAGAGGAATCCAAATATGACATCTTATTTTTAAATAAAATTAATTTTTAAAATTTTAATAATTTTTTTTTGATTAATTTTTAAAATTTTAATAATTTTTAAAATTTTAATTAATTTTTACATTTTTTTTCCGTTTTTTTGCAAAAAAGGTCAAAATTCATATTTCAAAATTTCTATACCAACTAGACACTAAAACCTAACTACATCTCTTTTCTACAAAACTAAAAAAGGCGATCCACGGGGGGGGGGGGGGGGGGTAGAGTTTGAAAATTTCACTTTTTTTAAACTTATTTCAACTCCAGACTTTTTGTGTGTGCACCATTCGAAGCCACGCCATCAATTTTCAACCCTTTCTGACTTCATTTGCTATTTTTCATGCATTTACTGATTTTTTTGTGCTAAATGACCCTGAAATTGAAAAGCACCACAAATGAACTCTCAAAAGGTTGAAAGTTGGCATGGTATCATCATTTCACCCACATAGCATATGCTAAAAAGTTGAGAGGGTTACGGCAAAAACTGAATGCACTTCGTGTACAAAATGGACAATCTCTTTCGAAGTATCAGGGTTTCAGACGAAAACTCGTCTGTTACAAAGGCATTTCATTTTTTTAAACTTATTTCAACTCCAGACTTTTTGTGTGTTCATTATGCACCATTCAAAGACACATCCTCAAATTTCAACGCTTTCTGACTTCATTTGCTATTTTTCATGCATTTACTGATTTTTTTGAGCTAAATGACCCTGCAATTGAAAAGCACTACAAATGAACTCTGAAAAGGTTGAAAGTTGGCATGGTATCATCATTTCATTCACATAGCATGTGCTAAAAAGTTGAGAGGGTTACGGCAAAAACTGGATGCACTTCGTGTACAAACTGGACCATCTCATTCGAAGTATCAAGGTTTCGGACGAAAACTCGTCTGTTACAAATGCATTTCATTTTTTTAAACTTATTTCAACTCCAGACTTTTTGTGCATTCAATATGCACCATACTACAACATGTTAAAATCTACAGAAAGAACTAACTAAAAATAATAAAAAACAACAATTAAATGACTAAAACAACTATATAAGCAAAACAGTATTGTTTTAATTAAAATCCTAATTTAAATTATTCTAAAAATAACCAAATAAATCTTACTGTGACAACAATCTAACACGTGACTAGGATCAAAAAGAATTAAATTAAAAACTATTTGTAAACTCAAGTTATTCACAATCTAGGGTTTGAAGCAAATTTGAACAAATTCAAATTTAAACCATTCAAATTTGAAAACTAATGGCACAAACAGAAACTAGACAAAATTTTGAATCTAATGCAAAAAGAATCACTCAAAAACATCAAATATCTTAAAAGATATAAGCAATTTAAAACAGAAACTAAAAACAGAAAACAAATGTAAAAACAGGAAAAAAAAATTCAGAACCCCTTTAGTCCCGGTTGGTGTCTCCAACCGGGACTAAAGGTCCAACCTTTAGTCCCGGTTTGGTAACACCAACCGGGACTAAAGCCTCACCATTTGGTCCCGGTTCCAGCCACAAGCCGGGACCAATGGCCCACGAGGCGCATTGGTCCCGGTTCGTGTCTGGAACCGGGACCAAAGGGGTCAGACGAGGCCCGGCCGGCGCCCTGGCCTCACGAACCGGGACCGATGCCCCCATGGGTCCCGGTTCGTGAGTGAACCGGGAGTAATGGGCTTTTCAGGGTGGACCAAAGCCCTGTTTTGTACTAGAGCGTTAGGCGCATGATATACACAAAGAAGCACAAAGCATACACAACTTCTACACATGTATATATATTTGATGATGGTTGAAACGAAGGGAAATATAATAATAAAACGAAGGAACAGATTACATATGCACACAACAACAACAAAATTCGTTCGCTTATTTATATATGGCACCGGGACAAGGCACCAACGAATGTAGATATGCAACTAGCTTACGAACGGCACCAGGGCATACCCGTCCGCTTTAACAGAAGAGGGTACAACCTCCATAGCATGTTCCACCGCACTGAATTAAGGCGGCATCCTTGCATGCCTGGCATGCAGGAGGTGTGGCGGTGCAGATGCCGCTGCATGATGTTTCAGCGTAGACGATGCAAATTGCAACACATGCGCCTAGACAATCTTCGCATTCTGTGGCTGCCACTGGCTGGCCCATGTTCAGGACAAGCACGATGCAAACGGCTACCACGGTGGCCACCTTCAGAGATGACGCCATTGATGAATTGGGTGGTTCTAGTGGAGAACAGATCAAGAACAGATGTGATGGAGATGAGCTATGTAGCTGCTTAACTGGTACATGTCCATATGAGGAAGTAGGATGCTATTTATAGGGAGCCAACATGAGGACGATCCTAGCCAGCTAGTAGTACCCACCTCCACCTCGCAAAAGAAAACAGAAAAACAGCTGGCACTGATTTGTTTCACTTAATTAAAAATGGTTGACTGCGATATAGTATATACCTTGTGCACCAATAAGTTTTGTCCTAAACTGTACGCAAGTGACCTGTGCAATAATGCGTGCATTTTGACATCAGAAGAATTATATATAGCAAAGTTACCCACACATTTGCATGGCTAATGTTATTGTTAATCTCTGCCATTTGTTACCCCCCATACATGAATTGAAATCAATATTGTTAAAACATGTATGCATCATATGAATGCACTGTTGTAAGTCAACCGTGTTATACCAGAGCCCATGAAGATTAGGATCTGAGATCTCTCCACTCATCGTCATATGCTAATACGCGCACATGAGTGCGCCTCCCGTATGCTGGAGTTAGTTAGGCCCTTCTCTGTGATCCTTCTTTATGTATTGTGTACAGTGGCGGTGCTACACGGGATTGGTTGGGAGGGCCAAACAGAAAATATTAATTTCTGGAGGCGCAAAAGCTATATTTTTTCTCAATCTATACCTTCCTATAAAAAAATTCTTCACAAAAACTGCCAAACCTGGGGGCCATGGCCCCTGCAGCTTTACATGTAGCTCCGCCACTGATTGTGTACATCGACATTTGTAAACCTTGAGGCAGACAACACAAAGTTCAGGTCGGTAACACAACTGAGCAACACCCAGACCAATTCCAGCACCACCTCCCTTCCGACGCAAATCCCCAAGACCTCTCCCTGTTTCTCTGCCGATGCCATGGGGCCCAGCGCCACTATTACTTCCGCCCTCATATTGCCGTCCATAATACCAACATCCCTTTTTTCCAACTTCAGGCCCGATCGCCGTCCACAATACCAACATCCACTCCTACTTCACCCTCAAACTCAACCCACGCGTCAACAACTACCGTAAATGGCTTATTTCTTCGGGTTTGTCCTCGCCACCTATGAGGCACTCGACCACATTAACGAGACATCTGAACTTGAAATTAATGATCCCGAGTTGCAGCTTGCCTACATCAGGATCATGTTGTGGATAAACACAACGATCGACGATGGCCTTCTTGACCTTGTGCTGCCTTGTCGACATGGAATCGCCTCCACCGTTACTTTCTCAACAACAACACCACACGCACCATCCATCTTGGCACGAGCCGGTCGTGCTAAGCAGCAGGCCAATGAGACAGCTGGTTCCTCCCATAGCGGCTGCGGGTTCTGCAATTCCGCGTTGGCTAACCTAGAGATGGATGCCTGCCGCCGCCGTAAAAACGCAAAGGCGCTCCGGCTCGACATCTAGGATTTCAGGTGCGATGCAAAGGTGGGGGCGGCCGCCCGGGCGAAAAATGCCTAACTCAACAAGGAGTAGGCCCTCGCTGCTATTGGAGGGACCAGATTTGAGGGGGGCGCCTTTGGATGCCAAGAAATAAGGGGTGACCTGTCGCTGTCGGAGTACGCGTCCTCAAACGTGTAGGGGTCACATTTGCGAGTTGCGGTTGTAGATGCTCTTATGCCATAACATAGTACGCACTGGTGTAAGTTGTGTGACGTGTTTGGTTTCAATCGCGTGTTCCTTCTTTCCCACGTTTTCAAGACATGTTACCTCCATGCAATCCTGCGAAGGGACATTGTCTTCTTTCCTTGTTACTTTTTTTCGTTTCCATGACAGCAAAAATATGTAGAAATGTATGAAAAGTTTTGGCAAACTGAAATACTTAATCATAAAAAATTCTATTACTCAATCCTGATTCTTTTCCTCGCGTCATCCAACTCGATTTGCAAAGAGAGCAACACATCGCAACATCGAGTAGAAAACAAGATGTCGTGACCGGCAGCACGGTCACGGACGGAGGAGAGGAAAAGGGATGTCACAGGTTTGTGTCGAAGGAGGGGGCGGAGGGGATAGGATCATCACCGCCAGGGACGGTTGTGAGGTTTGTAGGGATGGCCGGGGCTCAGGGGGGTGGTAGAGGTGACAGTTTGAGCAGAGCAGGGCAGGGCACCCAGGCACAAGCGGAAGTACCACCGACCGCAGGTGGCATGCATGGCAGGTAGTTGGGGGCGGGTCAAAGAAGTCGAGAAGGGCGGCAAACAAGATAAACAGTAGACTATGAAAATCGACCGATCCATAATTGAAGGACGTGTTCCTTCTTCAATTATAGACGTGTATGCTGGATATGTCACCAATCGATCATACTGATGAGTGATGACTGGGTTGCTTCAAAACAAGGTGAACCGTTGATGAGCACATACTGACATACATATACGTACAATTGGATTGTATACTGTATACACATCTGACTTATGGCACAGCTGACTTTCAAGATGGTATATATCTTTGAATATTAGTACTATGTTAATTAAGATGTTATCCTTGGATCCACACAATTCCTTATGAAGGTCACTACTTATTAGACAACATGCAACTAGCACTGATAAACTTGTCCAAGTATAATATTTCGGTGGTTGTCACGTAAAGAGATTGCCCACTGAGTATTACTCCCTCCGTTTCACAATGTAGTGCATATAGGTCTTTTGAAAACTAAACCTCAGAAAGTTCGAGCAAGTTTGTGAAGAAAAATATTTACATCGAGAAAGCCAAATATATATTATTAGATTCATCATAAGATGTAGTTTAATTTTTTATATATTTGATACTGTAGATATAAATACTTTTCTCTATACTTGGTCAATGTTTATAAAGTTTGACTTTTCAACAAATATATAGGCACTACTTTATGAAATAGAGGGAGTATTAGTTTCCATCTATATTTTTTGATAAAGACTATATATAGTGATTCAGCAGTTTTAACATGCTCCCCTTACCCCCTTTTTTCACATGAGAGGTAAGAGTATATATTTGATCCGAGCCGGTGATCTCATTAATTAGTGGTCTGATTAACTCTTACCTTCTTACCTCACATGTAAAAAAAGAGGGTAAGAGGCAGCATGTTAAAATTTGCCATAGTGGTTTACTTTTTGCAGACCTATGGTTAGTTTTTTATCAGCCAGAGATGAACCTTCTATAATTTGACATGGTTGCCGTCGTGCATGATTCGTATATGTAGTTGACATTAATAGAACTACTTGATAATAATTTGAGAATGGTCTTAAACTAGCCTGCATAATTGATAAATAGATAATTCTTTTTTTTCAAGAAACTACTTTTAGGCCGACCCCCCCCCCTCTCCAGCCTCTACAAGAAGCAATATGCTAATGAAGACACCGAGGCTGCACACATCCAAATTATGAAAAAAACATGACCTGCAAAATTCATGTTGAAACGATCAATGGCACACATCAGCGACAAACATCAACCACCACCAATGGAACTATTAGAACTATGAGAAAGATTGTCCAACAACGGAACCTCTAAGAAAGGGATGATCACTATTGTCACCGGATCTAACAAAGGCCAGATCATGAGTTTTCAGCCTGATTAGAATTTTTGAGGAATCTCGAGACAATGTCCCCAATAAGGGAACAATGTCGAAACATCATCATTGCCACGTACAATCAATGAAATCCCGAGCTAGAGTTTCCCTATGGAACTCAAGATCATATATTTGAAGAGCACCACCAAACTGAAGTCATCCTATGTTGCCACCCCACTTACCATGAATAAACTTATGCCAGCCAGATCGCCATGCAAAGATATACACTCATGTGCATAGCCATGGCGTGTACATCCCATGTGTGTCCGGAGTCCGGACATGCCCACGTACACAAGGTATCCAGCAGTGAAAATAAATGCATGTAACACCATCGGAGAGGAGACTTGTTGCTGCCAGATCCTATGACTAGCCATTGTGGGACGTCTGTTGGAAATATGCCCTAGAGGCAATAATAAATTGGTTATTATTATATTTCCTTGTTCATGATAATCGTTTATTATCCATGCTATAATTGTATTGATTGGAAACTCAAATACATGTGTGGGTACATAGACAACACTGTGTCCCTAGTAAGCCTCTAGTTGACTAGCTCGTTGATCAAAAGATGGTGAAGGTTTCCTAGCCATGGACATGAGATGTCATTTGATAACGGGATCACATCATTAGGAGAATGATGTGATGGACAAGACCCAAACTGTAAACGTAGCATATGATCGTGTCAGTTTATTGCTATTGTTTTCTGCATGTCAAGTATCTGTTCCTTTGACCATGAGATCATGCAACTCACTGACACCGGAGGAATACCTTGTGTGTATCAAACATCGCAACGTAACTGGGTGACTATAAAGATGCTCTACAGGTATCTCCGAGGGTGTCTGTTGAATTGGCATGGATCAAGACTGGGATTTGTTACTCCGTGTGACGGAGAGGTATCTCAGGGCCCGCTCGGTAATACAACATCACTATAAGCCTTGCAAGCAATGTGACTAAAGTGTTAGCCACGGGATCTTGTATTACCGAACGAGTAAAGAGACTTGCCGGTAACGAGATTGAACTAGGTATAGAGATACCGACGATCGAATCTCGGGCAAGTAACATACCGATAAACAAAGGGAACATCATACGGGATTAACTGAATCCTTGACATAGAGGTTAAACCGAGAAAGATCTTCGTAGAATATGTAGGAGCCAATATGGGCATCCAGGTCCCGCTATTGGTTATTGACCGTAGAGGTGTCTCGGTCATGTCTACATAGTTCTCGAACCCGCAGGGTCTACACACTTAACGTTTGGTGACGATATAAGTATAGTTGAGTTGTTATGTTGGTGACCGAAAGTTGTTCGGAGTCCCGGATGAGATCCCGGACATGACGAGAAGCTCTGGAATAGTCCGGAGGTAAAGATTGATATATGGGATAATAGTGTTTGGTCTCCGGAAGGGTTCCGGAATTCACCGGAAGGAGTTTCGGATGTCTCCCGAAATGTTCGGGTACGAGAACACTTTATTTGGGCCAAGGGGTAAAGCCCACGAGGCTTTAGGAAGGTGCAAAAGGAAGTTTTGCGGAGGCCAGGGGCCAGACGCCAGGGACCCTGGCGTCTGGGGCCAGACGCCGAGGACCCTGGCGTCTGGTCCTGGAGTCCGAGCAGGACTCTTGCCTTGCGGGCCAAACCGACTTTGAGGAGGCTCTTTCTCCAAGTTTCGACCCCAGGGCTCAACATATAAATAGAGGGGCAGGGCTAGCACCCGGAACACATCAAGATTTCCCCAAGCCGTGTGCGGCAACCCTAACCCTCTAGTTCCTTCGTCATAATCTCCGCAGCGCTTGGCGAAGCCCTGCAGAGATTGTTCCTCACCACCATCACCACGCCGTCGTGCTGCCGGAACTCATCTACTACTTCACCATCGCTCGCTGGATCGAGGAGGTGAAGGCGTCATCAAGCCGTACGTGTGTTGAACGCGGAGGTGCCGTCCGTTCGGCACTAGTTCGTGATCGGTTCGAGGGACGACTTGCGATTTGGATCGCGGAGACGTTCGACTACATCAACCGCGTTTCTTAACGCTTCCGCTTAGCGATCTACAAGGGTATGTAGATTCACTCTCCCTCTCGTAGATGCTCATCACCATGGATAGATCTTGTGTGTGCGTAGGAAAATTTTTGTTTCCCATGCAACGTTCCCCAACAGTGGCATCTGAGCTAGGTCTATGCGTAGATGAGATCTCGAGTAGAACACAAACGAGTTGTGGGCGTGGGTGTATACATATTGCTTGCCGTTACTAGTTGATATTTGATTCGGCGGTATTGTGAGATGAAGCGGCCCGGACCGACATTACGCGTACGCTTACGCGAGACAGGTTCCTTCAACTGACATGTAACTTCGTTGCATAAAGATGGCTAGCGGGTGTCTGTCTCTCTCACTTTAGTTGAATCGATTTCAATGAAGAGGGTTCTTTTAGAAGATCAAAAAGCAATCACTACACCACGTTGTGGTTTTGCGTAGGTAAGAACGGTTCTTGCAAACCCGTAGCAACCACGTAAAATTTGCAACAACAATTAGAGGACGTCTAACTTGTTTTTGCAGGGTATGTTGTGATGTGATATGGCCAATTACATGATGAGATATATGTGATGTATGAGATGATCATGTGTTGTATAGAATATCACGACTTGCATGTCGATGAGTACGGCAACTGGCAGGAGCCATAGAGTTGTCTTTAATTATTGTATGACCTGCGTGTCAATCATTAAGCGCTATGTAATGCTTTACTTTATCGCTAAACATTAGCAATAGTCGTGGAAGCAACAGTCGGCGCGACAACCTCATGGCGACACGTTGATGGAGATCAAGATGGTGGAGATCATGGTGTCATGCCGGTGACGATGGAGATCATGCCGGTGCTTTGGAGATGGAGATCAAAAGCACGAGTTCATGGCCATATCATGTCACTTATGATTTGCATGTGATGTTAATCCTTTTATGCATCTTATTTTGCTTAGGACGACGGTAGCTTCATAAGGTGATCCCTCACTTAAATTTCAAGATAAATTGTGTTCTCCCCGAGTGTGCACCGTTGTGAAAGTTCGTCGTTTCGAGACACGCCGTGATGATCGGGTGTGATAGACTCTACGTTCACATACAACGGGTGTAAGCCATGTTGCACGTGCGGAACACTCGGGTTAAACTTGACGAGCCTAGCATGTACAAACATGGCCTCGGAACACAAGAGACCGAAAGGTCGAACATGAGTCATATAGTAGATATGATCAACATGAAGATGTTCACCATTGAAACCACCTCAACTCACGTGATGATCGGACTTGAGTTGGTGGATTTGGATCATGTTACGCTCGAATGACCGGAGGGATGTCAATTTGAGTGGGAGTTTTTTAAGTAATATGATTAACTAAACTCATTATCTAGAACAATAGTCTAAGTTGTCTTTGCTATATTTATGTTGTAGATCATGGCTCGCGCAGTAGCACCCCTGAATTTTAATGCGTTCCTAGAGAAAGCTAAGTTGAAAGATGATGGAAGTAACTTTGTGGACTGGGCCCGTAATCTAAGGATTATCCTTACGACTTCCCAGAAGGCTTATGTCCTTGATGCACCGCTTGGTGATCCACCCGCTCCAGTTGAGTCTCTAGACGTTGTGAACGCCTGGCAGGCTCGTTCTGAAGATTACTCAATAGTTCAATGTGCAATATTGTATGGCTTAGAACCGGGACTTCAAAGACGTTTTGAACGTCATGGAGCATATGAGATGTTCCAGGAGTTGAAGTTTATCTTTCAGAAGAATGCCCGGATCGAGAGATATGAGATCTCCGATAAGTTCTATGCTTGCAAGAAGGAGGAGAACGAGTCTATCAGTGATCACGTACTCCGAATTTCTGGGTACTCCACCCGTCTGGCTGAATTGGGGATGCCCCTTTCGCCAGAGGCTATCACTGACAGAGTTCTTCAATCATTGCCACCTAGCTACAAGAGCTTCGTGTTGAACTATAACATGCACGGGATGAACAAGTCAGTCGCCGAGCTGTTTGCGATGCTGAAAGTCGCTGAGTCTGAAATTCAGAAGGAGCATCAAGTGTTGATGGTCAATAAAACCACTAGTTTCAAGAAAAATGGCAAGGGTAAGAAGGGTAACTCCAAGAAGAGTGGCAAAGCAGTTGCTCCTCCCGTGAAGAAACCCAAGGCTGGACCCAAACCAGAAACTGAGTGTTTTCATTGCAAGGGAAATGGACACTGGAAGCGGAACTGCCCCAAGTATTTGGCTGACAAGAAGGCGGCCAACAACAAACAAGGTATATATGATATACATGTTATTGATGTGTACCTTACCAACTCTCGTTGTAGTGCCTGGGTATTTGATACCGGTGCGGTTGCTCATATTTGCAACTCAAAACAGGAACTGCGGAATAGACGGAGGCTGGCAAAGGACGAAGTGACGATGCGCGTGGGAAATGGTTCCAAGGTTGATGTGATCGCCGTCGGCACGCTCGCTCTTCGATTACCATCGGGATTAGTGATGAACCTGAATAATTGTTATTTAGTGCCTGCGTTAAGCATGAACATTATATCTGGATCTTGTTTAATGCGAGACGGTTACTCATTTAAATCAGAGAATAATGGTTGTTCTATTTATATGAGTAATATCTTTTATGGTCATGCACCCAATGTGAGGGGTTTATTCTTATTGAATCTCGATAGTAATGATACACATGTTCATAACATTGATGCCAAAAGATGTAGAATTGATAATGATAATACCACTTTCTTGTGGCACTGCCGTTTAGGTCATATTGGCGTAAAACACATGAGGAAGCTCCATGCTGATGGACTTTTGGAGTCACTTGATTTTGAATCACTTGACACATGTGAGCCATGCCTCATGGGCAAGATGACTAAAACGCCGTTCTCTGGAACAATGGAACGGGCAAGTGACTTATTGGAAATCATACATACTGATGTATGCGGTCCGATGAGCATTGAGGCGCGCGGTGGTTATCGTTACTTTCTCACCTTCACTGATGACTTAAGTAGATATGGGTATATTTACTTAATGAAACACAAGTCTGAAACATTTGAAAAGTTCAAACAATTTCAGAGTGAAGTTGAGAATCATCGTAACAAGAAGATTAAATTCCTACGATCTGATCGAGGAGGAGAATATCTGAGTTATGAGTTTGGCAGTCACTTAAGACAATGTGGAATTGTTTCACAATTGACACCGCCTGGAACACCACAGCGTAATGGTGTGTCCGAACGTCGTAATCGAACCTTATTGGATATGGTGCGATCTATGATGTCTCTTGCCGATTTGCCACTATCGTTTTGGGGTTATGCATTAGAGACAGCTGCATTCACTTTAAATAGGGCACCATCGAAATCCGTTGAGACGACGCCATATGAACTTTGGTTTGGCAAGAAGCCAAAGCTGTCGTTTCTTAAAGTTTGGGGATGTGATGCTTATGTCAAAAAGCTTCAGCCTGACAAGCTGAAACCCAAAGCGGAGAAATGCGTCTTCATAGGATACCCAAAAGAGATAGTTGGGTATACCTTCTACCTCAGATCCGAAGGCAAAGTGTTTGTCGCTAAAAACGGAACATTTCTTGAGAAAGAGTTTCTCTCGAAAGAATTGAGTGGGAGGAAGATAGAACTTGATGAGGTTGTTGAACCTTTACTTCAACCTGAGAGTAGCGCAGCACAGAAAGATGTTTCTGTAGAGCCTACATCAGCTGAAGAGGAAGTTAATGATGATGATCATGAAGCTTTGGATCAAGTTGCTATCGAACCTCGTAGGTCGACAAGGACGCGTACTGCTCCTGAGTGGTACGGCAACCCTGTCTTAGAAGTCATGTTGTTGGACAACGATGAACCTACGAGCTGTGGAGAAGCGATGATGGGCCCGGATTCCGAGAAGTGGTTAGAGGCCATGAAATCCGAGATGGGATCCATGTATGAAAACAAAGTGTGGACTTTGGAAGTATTACCTGAAGGGCGTAAGGCCATTCAGAACAAATGGATCTTTAAGAGGAAGACGGACGCGGACGGTAACGTCACCGTCTATAAAGCTCGACTTGTGGCAAAGGGTTTTTCACAAGTTCAAGGAGTTGACTACGATGAGACCTTCTCACCCGTAGCGATGCTTAAGTCCGTCAGAGTCATGTTAGCAATAGCTGCCTTTTTCGATTATGAAATTTGGCAGATGGATGTCAAAACAGCGTTCATTAACGGTTTCCTTAAGGAAGAGTTGTATATGATGCAACCAGAAGGTTTTGTCGATCCAGAGAATGCTGACAAAGTTTGCAAACTCCAGCGATCCATTTATGGACTGGTGCAAGCATCTCGGAGTTGGAATCTTCGCTTTGATGAGGTGATCAAAGCGTTCGAGTTTATACAAGTTTATGGAGAAGCTTGTATTTACAAGAAAGTGAGTGGGAGCTCTATAGCCTTTCTAATATTATATGTGGATGACATATTACTGATTGGAAACAATATAGAAATGTTGGAAAGCGTGAAGGAATATTTGAACAAGAGTTTTTCAATGAAGGACCTAGGAGAAGCTGCTTTCATATTAGGCATCAAGATCTATAGAGATAGATCGAGACGCTTAATAGGACTTTCACAAAGCAAATACCTTGACAAAGTTTTGAAGAAGTTCAAAATGGATCAGTCCAAGAAGGGGTTCTTGCCTGTATTGCAAGGTGTGAAGTTGAGTAAGACTCAATGCCCAGTGACTGCAGAAGATAGAGAAAAGATGAGTGTCATCCCCTATGCTTCAGCCATAGGCTCTATCATGTATGCAATGCTGTGCACAAGACCCGATGTCAGCCTTGCCATAAGTATGGTCGGAAGGTTTCAAAGTGATCCAGGAATGGAACACTGGACGACGGTCAAGAATATCCTGAAGTACCTGAAAAGGACTAAGGACATGTTTCTCGTTTATGGAAGTGATCAAGAGCTCGTCGTAAAGGGTTACGTCGATGCAAGCTTTGACACTGATCCGGATGATTCTAAGTCACAAACCGGATACGTATTTATTCTTAATGGGGGTGCGGTTAGCTGGTGCAGTTCCAAGCAAAGCGTGGTAGCTGATTCTACATGCGAAGCGGAGTACATCGCTGCCTCGGAGGCGGCGAAGGAAGGTGTCTGGATGAAGGAGTTTATGACAGATCTTGGAGTAGTGCCTAGTGCGCTTAACCCAATGACTCTGTTTTGTGATAATACTGGTGCCATTGCTCTAGCCAAGGAACCAAGATTTCACAAGAGGACCAGACACATAAAGCGACGCTTCAATTCCATCCGCGATTACATCAAGGAGGACGACATAAATATTTGCAAAATACACACGGATCTGAATGTTGCAGATCTGATGACTAAACCTCTTCCAAGGGCTAAACATGAACAACACCAGAACTGTATGGGTGTTCGATTCATTACAATGTAAATCACATAGTGATGTGAACTAGATTATTGACTCTACTGCAAGTGGGAGACTGTTGGAAATATGCCCTAAAGGCAATAATAAATTGGTTATTATTATATTTCCTTGTTCATGATAATCGTTTATTATCCATGCTATAATTGTATTGATTGGAAACTCAAATACATGTGTGGGTACATAGACAACACTGTGTCCCTAGTAAGCCTCTAGTTGACTAGCTCGTTGATCAAAAGATGGTGTAGGTTTCCTAGCCATGGACATGAGATGTCATTTGATAACGGGATCACATCATTAGGAGAATGATGTGATGGACAAGACCCAAACTGTAAACGTAGCATATGATCGTGTCAGATTATTGCTATTGTTTTCTGCATGTCAAGTATCTGTTCCTTTGACCATGAGATCATGCAACTCACTGACACCGGAGGAATACCTTGTGTGTATCAAACATCGCAACGTAACTGGGTGACTATAAAGATGCTCTACAGGTATCTCCGAGGGTGTCTGTTGAATTGGCATGGATCAAGACTGGGATTTGTTACTCCGTGTGACGGAGAGGTATCTCAGGGCCCGCTCGGTAATACAACATCACTATAAGCCTTGCAAGCAATGTGACTAAAGTGTTAGCCACGGGATCTTGTATTACCGAACGAGTAAAGAGACTTGCCGGTAACGAGATTGAACTAGGTATAGAGATACCGACGATCGAATCTCGGGCAAGTAACATACCGATAAACAAAGGGAACATCATACGGGATTAACTGAATCCTTGACATAGAGGTTCAACCGATAAAGATCTTCGTAGAATATGTAGGAGCCAATATGGGCATCCAGGCCCCACTATTGGTTATTGACCGTAGAGGTGTCTCGGTCATGTCTACATAGTTCTCGAACCCGCAGGGTCTACACACTTAACGTTTGGTGACGATATAAGTATAGTTGAGTTGTTATGTTGGTGACCGAAAGTTGTTCCGAGTCCCGGATGAGATCCCGGACATGACGAGGAGCTCTGGAATAGTCCGGAGGTAAAGATTGATATATGGGATAATAGTGTTTGGTCTCCGGAAGGGTTCCGGAATTCACCGGAAGGAGTTTCGGATGTTTCCCGAAATGTTCGGGTACGAGAACACTTTATTTGGGCCAAGGGGTAAAGCCCACAAGGCTTTAGGAAGGTGCAAAAGGAAGTTTTGCGGAGGCCATGGGCCAGACGCCAGGGACCCTGGCGTCTGGGGCCAGACGCCGAGGACCCTGGCGTCTGGTCCTGGAGTCCGAGCAGGACTCTTGCCTTGCGGGCCAAACCGACTTTGAGGAGGCTCTTTCTCCAAGTTTCGACCCCAGGGCTCAACATATAAATAGAGGGGTAGGGCTAGCACCCGGACCACATCAAGATTTCCCCAAGCCGTGTGCGGCAACCCTAACCCTCTAGTTCCTTCGTCATAATCTCCGCAGCGCTTGGCGAAGCCCTGCAGAGATTGTTCCTCACCACCATCACCACGCCGTCGTGCTGCCGGAACTCATCTACTACGTCACCATCGCTCGCTGGATCGAGGAGGTGAAGGCGTCATCAAGCCGTACGTGTGTTGAACGCGGAGGTGCCGTCCGTTCGGCACTAGTTCGTGATCGGTTCGAGGGATGACTTGCGATTTGGATCACGGAGACGTTCGACTACATCAACCGCGTTTCTTAACGCTTCCGCTTAGCGATCTATAAGGGTATGTAGATTCACTCTCCCTCTCGTAGATGCTCATCACCATGGATAGATCTTGTGTGTGCGTAGGAAAATTTTTGTTTCCCATGCAACGTTCCCCAACAACGTCAGCCGGTGCCGCAAAAACACTCTATCACCACGGCCTCATTGTCTTGTATGGCAGCAAATTCCTATGTCATCCCTTCTATCTTTGGCATCAAGGCCGCCAAAACAAAATCAGTGGCGGTAGCGGCGGCGGAAAGTAGAGGTCGAAGGAAAGCTTTTGACGAGTGTTTGACAGGGGGGCCGAAGTCCGCGCACTCGATTTGCGTCTCCCATCGAAGCGGTAAACCGGGCCAAATAATTAAATGTCTTTTGATCAACTATGTATCTAGCTTACACGCAGCATGAATCCTTGGATTGTTGGAGTAATAAGAGTTTGCTCGTTGTCCAGGTGGAGAACCTAGGCTGCAGTTCTTCGGGAGATATAATTCTGAAAAAGGGATAAAGTCCAGGACTTGCAAGAAACACCTTCTATTTATTAGATGTAAAGATAAGAATGGGCGTCTAATTCATTTTAGTCTTTGTTAATGCTACATTACCATGTAATAAGCAAAGTAATACCTTGTACATATTGTATGTCGAGCAAAAAGATCGGCAATATATTTCCTCAAAAGGCACTTGACCTTAGTGATCTCTGAGGGTTGATACATGTACAACGAATTGTTCAGCCATACATGTGTAGTTGTCTATCCTAAATGGAAATGGCAGCTAAATGAAAGAAAATAAAGATGATATGGAACGGATGATCCCAAAGAGAAATGAAAAAGAGCATATGGAACGAATATGCTAGCCAGTCCTGCAGCACTACAATTAGTACCGTAGACTCAAGTGTATCTCACACAGCTAACACATGCAGCAAAGGAAAGAGTCAGTTTACGTACGCACCTCCTAGCTTACCATCTTCTTCTTCTGCCAGCCAAAACCCTAGCTAGCCATGGCGAGCCGTAGCCTGCTTGTACTATCCATGATCTTGGTCCTGCATTCCATTCTGTCCATGGCAACTGCATCCCTTTCCTGTGTTCTTCAGTGTGAGTCCGAGGTAAACTTGCACTTGTACTTGCACCAAATCGCCTATGGGCCGGGCACCAACCAGGTAGTAATTGTTACCTCCAGCAAACCATCCGATTTTTGTCTAACTTCCGTCACCGACTGGACTGTAATTGATGGACCAAACCCTGATACTGCCACCATTGTTGCCCGTACCAAAGGCATGCAAGTGCAGGCTGATGTAGCCGGTCCAGGCTGGTTCAACTCCTTCAGCATGGTGTTTGAGAAAAACTCCAGGTCATTCTTACATACTTTTGGACTAGTACAAGTTTTAGTTTTCTCATTTATATTTTGGACATTCTCACTTACAAAGGTCTCAGATAGAGAAGATTATTCAGTTGCGTATGATACATGATATTAGCCTACAAAACTATATCAGGTACAACGGATCATCATTCGAAGCCATGGGAATCAATTTTCAAACAGGCCAAGGCCAGATGGCCATTATGGGTGGGACAGGAGAGTTTGCTATGGCACGTGGGATCATCAAGTACAACGCGTTCCCCAACCCCCCTACGTTTCAAACTATTAAAGAACTTAATATCCGCGCATTCTATGTCAAACCTGCTGTAAGTACATACATTCAACTAGTTAATTTGTTTATGTAAAAAAGTATGTAAATTTCAAAGCCAGTCCCTTTACAAAGTTAGGTTTTAGTCATCAGGATAAACATTATGATACCATGTCGACATGTGGACGCAAATTTCCATCAGTACCATAATGACTAGTTTCTTGGTATGTAGCGATGTTGATTATACTTTTTATTTCACAGGATATAACATCTGGCGGCGCCATCCAGTAATACGTTCAAAACCTTGGTGGACTGTAGCTACCCAAACAAGGGTAGCTGTGAAAGGAACTATGCAAGCTTGTCAATGTTTTGTTTTCAAGTAATCTGTTGATTTTTAGCCTGGGATATTCTATTAATCCAAAAATCCACGTCTGTATGTTCTTATCAGTGTGCATCAGAAAATAAAGTTTGGTTTGTGTAGTCAATGTAAATATGAAGAATCGTACTCCCATACCACGGATCACTACTTATTGCACACTTCAGATGAGCTACATTGATGTCCGAAATTGGTGCAATACTCAGTTAATCACAAGAGAATGAATGGATGGCATGCACATCAGAAAAACATGCTCTTACTGTACCACCTAAGCTTTGCTATCACAAAATGTTCTCTCACATGCCAGGATGTGATAATCCCGCATGAAACAGTTGACTCGGACGTGATGGATATTCCAGCAAAAGATTCATGCTTACATGTAATTGAAGGAAAACCAGCAACATATTATGAAAAAACTAGGTCCATTTGTCGGTGATATATAAATTCACTGGATATTGTAACCTCCTTAGATAATTAATTTCATTGAAACTAACTTTGCTATTCCTTGGGTCACTATTTTGTGCCCGAAGAAGTTTGCCAATGGAACAACTATTATTACAATGGTAGATAGCTAGCCACATCTTGCATGGAGCAACTATACAACCTGCGAAAAGCATACATGGCCTCGCTAGCTACTTAACATTGTACACTGTTTTTCCTTTTCTATCTATATGAAATGGGCAGAGCACCTTCCTTTTCACAGGGGAGAAAATATTTTTATTATTTTGTGCGGCCATATAAGTAGAGAGGGCATCATTACCGGAAGGGATGCATGGATACAAGGAGGGTGATAATCTGGTAATAGATGAACAGATAGTTCTAGGTCCAAGAGATGGGAAAGGAGACACGATGAAGACTTAAATACATCGTCGCTTCTCTCAAAATACAACTAAGCTCCTCCCCGTTCAAGTACAATTAATTAACCCCTCCGTGTACTATCTAGCTTCACTAAGAAACAACGTAAGATTGTTAATGAGTCTTAAGTCAACCACTTGAGCTGTTGGCAGATGCTCTAATCTTTGTACTTTGTTTCCTTATATTTTTCCCTTCGTGATGCAGCTCCGAAGTAGATTATCCGCTCATGTACTGGTTGTCATTATTTCAGGCGACTTTATAAACAAGAGTTGGGTGCATATAGTATCGTCAGTTCATGATTAGATCGAAACATTACGACCCAAATAAAATATCCACCATCGATCTCAACAAGTCATCTGACCAAAAGCGGCCCTGCTTAATGTTACTTGGGGTTGCCTGGAAGCAACATTTTGGTCAACTGCTTAGTATCTTCAATTACTTAACTTATATGAGAGCTGGCTTGTCATCTTATCGTCTGTACTTTGGATGACGCCAACAATCATTGCATGGTTGACCCCTAATAGAAATTAGTGGCCACCTCAAGTAAAATAAATTACAGATTAACATCAGTGAGTGTAGTGTGGGTCACCCCTATCTTTCAGAAATAAACCACATCAACCCTCTATTTAAAATTCTGCAACAACATTAAAAAATTGCTTGTTATGAGTTTTTTTTGGCATTACTGATGCACAGAAATCTCACATATTAGCATAGCAATGACAACACGACTCAAGACACGGTAGAGAAGATGGAAAGCTCCGCAGAGCCACCCACACACGATCATCATATTTTCTCCTTTGATATCGTGATTTGAACTGAGGATGATCCCTAACTGCGACTAGTTGGGATGTAGCCTCACAAACTCTCCTGCGTGTTTCCCTGACAGGCAAAAAGGTTTCCTCCCTCTCCAAACATACAATACTCCAAATTTGATGCGACCTCATCTCAAAACAGATATACAGATCATGGAACAAGGTAATCATTTTTTTGAAAAGGGGTGCTTTATTATTTAAAGGTTCAAGCATTACATCTGGCCTCTGCATAACTAAGATGCACACAGTCAAACAAAGTCCCCTCGCACAAAAGAAAATAAAAAGGCAAATACAAAGAAACATATAGAGTCTTTACAACGCCTAAAGCGGAGGTGGCCAATTCTAAGATAATGCTGCCACCCATGTTGGATAAAAGTATACCTCTCCGTACTTCCAATCATGTACACACCTCCATAAACATGTCTCAATTCTCCACGTGTTGTAGAGAGGACCATAAACGAAGAGTCCCGATACATCTTAAGATAACCTACATCCGGGAAGTACTTTTATTGTTAACAATCTTATCATTTCTACATAGCCAAAGCGACCAAATAACGACAAACGCTCCCAGCCTAAGAAGAGTTCTAAACCTGTGATCAATCTCATGTAACAAGTTGCCAAATACATTAGCAACACTACAAGGAGGATACAAGCCATAAGCTATCTGGATGACTGACCAAATAGAACAAGCCAATTTGCATTTGAAGAATCAATGTTTTATTGTCTCGTCATGGTGACAAAAGACACATTGCAGACTTCCATGCCAATTCCTCTTAATAAGGTTATATTTAGTAAGAATTATTCCACGACAAAGATACCATACAAAGATTTTACTCTTAAGAGGTATCTTTATTTTCCAGATCTTCTTCTTATTATCAACTGGAATATCAGACAAGATTCACGCTCTATACATAGACTCCACTGAGAATTGTCCATTCTCATGTAGGTTCCATCAGAATAAATCAGATCCATGTGACAAATGCACCATGGACAACCGTTGGAGCAGCACGTACCACGATTGGAGTTTGGGTCCAATTAAATCTCTTCTGAACGTCACATTTGGCGGAAATGATTCCATTACCATGGCGATAGTATCACCCTTGTGACGCACAATGTTGTACAGAGCAGAATATTATTCCCGGAGTGTGGCATTTTCTAGCCACTTGTCCTCCCAGAATCTAATTTCCGAGGCGTCCTTAATCGAGAAGGATCCATATGAGAAGAAATATTTCTTCATAGCCATCAGACCAGCCAAACAGTGAGAATCCTGAGCCTTCTAGTATACTTGGGATACCGCCTTGGAACCCACATATTTCCTCCTTAGGAGTGTGTGTCATACACCATCTTCCACCAGTTATTTAAACAAACATTTTCTGAGGAGGGCCTTATTCTTAACCTCAAGGTCATGAATGCCCAACCCGCCTTGACCACCCTACATCGGAGGCCCTAACAATGATTAGCTAGAGCAACTGCAGCACAGTTCAGTTGCAGAAGCAATCACAAACCAGCATTCCGCTAGCTAGCCGAGCAGCCGTCAGGTCAATGTGTTCTCAACAACACTAAACTAGATGCATAGTTACATAGATAGCAATCAAAATTACTCACCATATGCACCAACGGCAAACGAGGCCCTGGTTTACTTCGACCGTATTCACGTGGAATCAACGACATTTTTTTTTGCGAAAAGAAATCAATGTCTAGACGTGCGTTAAATCCTGGTACAAGACAACGAGTCACGTTTAGTTTTACTCTGCTCCTTTAAAAAGTGCTCCACCGGTTTATATACGTGTCAATTTGCATGGAGTATCAATGAGCCAACTTGGAAATCAACAAGCAGACACACTGGTGTTTGGTTTGAAGATATCATTGAGCTAATTAAACCGGAGAGATTGTGGGGCAATCTGTCGATCGACTAGAAGTTGATTTTTCCAGTCCCGTTGCAACGCACGGGTATGTTTCCTATATAAACAATATAAACAAGTCATCACTCGTTACACCATGCCAAAGTCAAATCACAAATGGCATGTAGTGCTCTGGCTAATACGTATATTGTGTAGGGCTCAATGAGTTGGATTAAAAAAAAAGAACGGAAGAAGAGTATTCATATGCCCAATTTTTTCACGTACAACTTTGCAAGAAGAATAATTGATGACGACATGTTTTTGAACTGTGCCTGGTTTTTACAGAAGAAAATCCTACTGCGTGTAAGAGGTAGTACCTAAGAATAGGGTGAGTTTCTTTTTCTTTTTTCTTTTGTGGTCTAATCTTGACTTTTGGGTTGCTTTACAACAAGGTGAACTGGTGATGAGCATGCATACATATATACAATTGGATTGTAGTACACATCTGACTAGAGGCACAATTGACTTTGAAGACAGTAAGGCCAATCTTATGATCTAATCATTAGTTATAGATTGCTGACCAAGTAATTAAAACAACGTTGGTATTATAAGATTATACCAATTGCTATATATCAATGAAGAAAATGCAGCACAATTACTCTTAAATGGCGAACCAACCTGTGGTTGGATGGTTAGAGGGACTGTGGTATTCCTAACCCACCAGGGTTCAAATCCTGGTGCTCGCATTTATTCCTGAATTTATTTTAGGATTTTCGGTGATGCGCATTCAGTGGGAGGAGACGTTCCCGTCGACGACGAGGTGCCTACGGTGACTTCATAAATTTCAAGATGATATTCCGGCTCAGTCTTTCGAAGGTGCTCATAGGGGTAGGGTGTGCGTGTGTGCGTTCATAGAGGTGAGTATATGCGCGTGTATATGAGGGCTTACGTATGAAAAATATTACTCCTAAATGAATGTACAGGGCAGCATTGGTCCAGTTTCAGATGAACCAGCCCCTAAGCCAAAGCCAATCCATGGAATGCTTTTCTACAGAGAAGAGGCATAACAGAAGGATTTTTTATCTATCATGCCTATGGATTTATTGTAGCTCTTAGTTCTTCAAGGTGGTATATTTCTGTAGGTCTTAATTAGTCATATGTTAATTAAGATGTTATCCTTCGATCCACGCAATCCCTTATGAATGTCACTACTTGTTATACAACATGCAGCTAGAACTGAGAGACTCTTTCAATGTATTTTTTTTAAAAGGAGGATGAAACCCGACCTCTGCATCTGGGTGATGCATACACCCACTTTATCAATTATTCACAAAGACCTTACAAAGGAATACATCAATAAGCCTGTGAAGCCGTCATTTTGGCAACATCTGTCGCTATTCCTATTCACTTGACAAAGGGGTGCTGATTGTCTGAATGGAAAACCCAGACCTCACACCAAATCCTAACATCTAAAGCCGGACGCCCCAACCAAGCCGCATTGTCGGGTCTGAGGCACACACCGATCCGGCACACTCTTAGCAGGTACCACATGTGCACGGTGCTAGGGCCGTCACCACCGTATTCCACCGATCCATCTTCAGAGCAGGTAGTCATGCATCCACCTTGTGTGCAATCGACGCCACCACGTCGCCAGACAATGCCACCTCCCTGAGTGTGTCCATCATCACACATCTGTCGCTGAGACCCCGCGGCACCATGCCGCCAAGACACACTGCCGTCGATGCAGTATATGCCACACCGCTCCACCTTCTGACCCCACCAGCATCTACTCCAAGACGATGCCCCCAGGAGGGAGAACGACGTTGCGCACCACCATCACCGCCATCGTTTCCCCTGGAGTAGAATGAGCGAGGAGGCGAGAACTCCAAGACGATGCCTTCATTAGGGTAACGATGCAAAGACACCGCCATCGTCTGCCATAACCGAGGTCGGCTCAATTTTCACCGACAGTTGCGCCTCAGCAACGTCACCGCCGGCAGCCACCGATGAGCTAGATTGGGCCGAACCCGGTGGAGAAAAATGTGATGCTGCAACACCTCCATAGCCAAGACCTCCACGAGCAGGGATGGGGGAGATGCCATCCCACCCCATCGCGACACGCAGTGCCTCCACTAGCCGCGAGGAAGGTCACTGGCTGTGGTTGAGGGAGCACCGAGCCACGCCGCTGGGCCGAGCCACCCTCACCAGATCATCTGGCTATCGTGGTGGGGACCAAACGTGTGAGGGGATACTGGAGCACCCACACGAGAATCCGATGCGGTCGCGCCGTGGAGCAACGACGGAAAAAGACCCCGTTGCTGCCATCATCCACCGCCAACCTTTGTCCAGCAGCAAACCGATGGCGGAGAGGAATTAGGAGGCGGTGATTGCTAGGGTTAGTAGTGGCGTGAGGGTTAGAAGGGGCGTATGTAGTTCAATGTAATGATTCCTCGGCATTAGAAAACTAGCTATCAATATATGGGTGGTTGTCATGGAGATTGCTCATTAGGTATTCCTAAATAAATTGGATGCTTAATTCCATATATTGGTTTACTTTACATGTCCGCTGTGATATTAGTTTGTTCTTCTCTTTGAGAGCCGAGAGTGTGAAACCTTCTGTAATTTGATACGATTGTGCTTGATTCGTGAATGGAGTTAGCATCAATAGAAGAAGCTAAAATTTGACATTTATTTTTGAATGGTCTTGAACCAGTCGTTACAGAAGAAATTGTTACCGCATGTAATAGATAGTTACTGAATTGATGGCAATGTCGAAGTACTTCACTTATACATTGCCATATTCCCACAATGAAGAAAATGCAGAAGAATTATTCCTAAATTCATCAGTACGTGGAAACATTAGTCCAACTAGTACGGAAGAAAATAGGCCAGGGCTATATCTCTGGGAGCTTTTTAGATGTACTAGCTCCAAAGCCAAAGCCAATCCACGGAATGCTTTTCGAAATGAGATAGAGAAGGGGGGAGAACAGAAGGAAAAGGGATCTATCATGCATGGATTTTGTGGTAGCCCTTACTGCTTCAAGGTGCTATATATCTTTAGGTCCTAATTGATAATATGCTAACTAAAATGTTATCCTTGGATCGACGCAATTCCTCATGGATGCCATGATTTACACACAGCTGGCATTGAGAAACTTGTTCAAAGTAACGATTCCTCAGCATTAGAGAATGAGCTTGCAATATTTCAATGGCTGTCATGGAGATTTTTCACTAAGTATTCCTAATTTGCATGATTAATTCCATATGTTGGTTTACTTTGCGGGCCTATAGTATTAGTTTTCTTTCTTAAATTGAGCCATAGGATGTATAACCTTCTACTTATAATTGAAATGGTCAAGCATCTTTTGTGAATCGAGTTGACATCAATACAAGCATCTACCGCTTGACATTAATTCTTCAATGGTCTTAAACTAGTCGACATAATTCGTGAATGATCAGACACTGCACATGAAACAAGTACTTTCCATAAATAAGAAAAAAGATCCAAATTCAGGATGAGGTTTTTGATGCCACCGTACAACCTTGAGGCTCTGAGAGAAAGGTGAAACCATGCCATGAGAGCAATGATACCATGTACTTTGGAACTACATTCTCTAGATAAGGATATATCCCTACTGCTAAGGACAACACGTTAGGCGCATGATATACACAAAGAAGCACAAAGCATACACAACTTCCACACATGTATATATATTTGATGATGGTTGAAACGAAGGGAAATATAATAATAAAACGAAGGAACAGATTACATATGCACCCAACAACAACAAAATTCGCTGGCTTATTTATATATGGCACCGGGACAAGGCACCAACGAATGTAGATATGCAACTAGCTTACGAACGGCACCAGGGCATAGCCGTCCGCTTTAACAGAAGAGGGTACAACCGCCGTAGCATGTTCCACCGCACTGAATTAAGGCAGCATCCTTGCATGCCTGGCATGCAGGAGGTATGGCGGTGCAGATGCCGCTGCATGATGTTTCAGCGTAGGCGATGCAAATTGCAACACATGCGCCTAGACAATCTTCGCATTCTGTGGCTGCCACTGGCTGGCCCATGTTCAGGACAAGCACGATGCAAACCGCTACCACGGCGGCCACCTTCAGAGATGAAGCCATTGATGAATTGGGTGGTTCTAGTGGAGAACAGAGCAAGAACAGATGTGATGGAGATGAGCTATGTAGCTGCTTAACTGGTACATGTCCATATGAGGAAGTAGGATGCTATTTATAGGGAGCCAACATGAGGACGATCCTAGCCAGCTAGTAGTACCCACCTCCACCTCGCAAAAGAAAACAGAAAAACAGCTGGCACTGATTTGTTTCACTTAATTAACTATGGTTGACTGCGATATAGTATATACCTTGTGCACCAATAAGTTTTGTCCAAAACTGTACGCAAGTGACCTGTGCAATAATGCGTGCATTTTGACATCAGAAGGATTATATATAGCAAAGTTACCCACACATTTGCATGGCTAATGTTATTGTTAATCTCTGCCATTTGTTACCCCCCATACATGAATTGAAATCAATATTGTTAAAACATGTATGCATCATATGTATGCACTGTTGTAAGTCAACCGTGTTATACCAGAGCCCATGAAGATTAGGATCTGAGATCTCTCCACTCATCATCATACGCTAATACGCGCACATGAGTGCGCCTCCCGTATGCTGGAGTTAGTTAGGCCCTTCTCTGTGATCCTTCTTTATGTATTGTGTAGTGGCGGAGCTACACGGGATTGGTTGGGAGGGCCAAACAGAAAATATTAATTTCTGGAGGCGCAAAAGCTATATTTTTTCTCAATCTATACCTTCCTATAAAAAAATTCTTCACAAAAACTGCCTAACCTGGGGGGCCATGACCCCTGCAGCTTTACATGTAGCTCCGCCACTGATTGTGTACATCGACATGTGTAAACCTTGAGGCAAACAACACAAAGTTCAGGTCGGTAACACAACTGAGCAAAACCCAGACCAATTCCAGCACCACCTCCCTTCCGACGCAAATCCCCAAGACCTCTCCCTGTTTCTCTGCCGATACCATGGGGCCCAGCGCCACTATTATTTCTGCCCTCATATTGCCGTCCATAATACCAACATCCCTTTTTTCCAACTTCAGGCCCGATCGCCGTCCATAATACCAACATCCACTCCTACTTCACCCTCAAACTCAACCCACGCGTCAACAACTACCGTAAATGGCTTATTTCTTCGGGTTTGTCCTCGCCACCTATGAGGCACTCGACCACATTAACGAGACATCTGAACTTGAAATTAATGATCCCGAGTTGCAGCTTGCCTACATCAGGATCATGTTGTGGATAAACACAACGATCGACGATGGCCTTCTTGACCTTGTGCCGCCTTGTCGAAATGGAATCGCCTCCGCCGGTACTTTCTCAACAACAACACCACACGCACCATCCATCTTACTGGCAAGTACCGCATGCTCAAGCAGGGAACCATGCCAGTCGCCGAGTATGGGCAGCAGCTCAAGTTCCTCACTGATATTGATGGGGTGATGACTAATCGGGTCCTCAGCCTCAAGTTCCTCCATAGCATCAACAAGACGATGGGCTCCCATATATCACCTTGTTTAATCAGGAGGTTTTCTGTCATAAACTCGGGCCAACAGTATCATCGGGTCTAGGCCGTAAAGCATCCTGCTCCGAGTGGGTATCCTTACTCAATGAAAAGAATGACAACACACTTCATATAACCGTGGGACAACCATAGTATGGACTTCCACAACAAGTTCTCCAAAACTTAGTTGTCCAACTATTTTATATATAATGTACATGTACATACTTAAAAATGTAACCCTACAGGTATTCCTAATTTGTTTTAGTTATTAATTTAGGCATTCTTATATAATATGTTTTAGTTGAAGGTCTTTTAATAAAAAACGATTAAGTTTCAGCCTTTTGTGGAACTGGATATTTCCTGGCACTCCTGCTGATGAATTAATATAGTTTCCAAATTTAAGAAGACAAATAAAAATCTTGCTGCGCAAATGAGCGGGCAACACCACTAGTTTTCATGATAGTAAGCATCCTTAGAAATGTAATAAAAAAATCATATGGCAAAGTGAAAAATTCAATTGTATGCATATTCGATATAGTTGTATTCAGTAACACCCCATGCCAGTTACACGAGGGAAAAAACCACTCATGAATGAATTAATTTTTCGGCATTAAATCAGGGCTAAATTGTACCAACTAGTGTACATTGATAGATATGTTTGAACTAACATTCATACTTATGACTGGGTTGCTTTAAAACAATGTGAACCGGTGATGGTCACGATACATATAACTGTATTTGTATAGTACACATCTGACTAGCGGCACAATTGACTTTGAAAATAGATAGTAGGCCCAGTCTTATGATCTTATCACTGATTTGAGATTCCTAACCAAGTACTTAAAACAGCTTAGTTCCAGCAAAAAAATAAATGAAACAAGATTGTGTGCACTCCACATATACACTGCCCTATTCCTATATATCAATGAAAAAATACAGCAGAATTATCACTAAATTAATCCGTACGTGACAGCGTTGCTCCAATTTCTAAGAAAACATAGGAAAGGACTCTAGCACTTAATGCTTTAAGGTGGTATATACCTTTAGGTCTTAGTAATATGCTAATTAAGATGTATTCTTTGCTGGACGCAATTTCTTATCAACGTCACATATTAGATGTACCTCTCCCTGTTTGTCTGCCAGCGCCATGACGCCCGCCATCACTATTGCTGCTGCTCTCTCTTCTTACCTTCTCAACGCTTTTTTTCCCAACTCCAGGACCCCATTGATGTCCATAATACTAACATCCACTCCTATATCACCTTCAAACAAGACCCAGCCGCCAACAACTACCTTAAATGTCGCAATTTCTTCCAGTTTATCCTTGCCACCTGTGATGCACTGGACCACATCGACGATATGTTTTCTGGATTTTGCAAGTCTTTTAATATAAATGTGGGGCTCTCACAAAAATGAAAATAACTAGGTTTCTAAGGTGAACTGGCATAAATATAGCTGGAATGGAGTAATGTGACTAGCGACAAAGTTGACTGTGAAACTAGATAGTAGGCATAGTATTGTTATCTTATCACTGGTTAGAGATTACGGACCAAGTACTTAAAACGGCTTAGTCTCTGGGCCTGCCAGAACCCATCCTGAAAATGCCGAGCCCGGGTCTCTAATCCCACCGTGCTTGGGCACGAAAATGGTTATATTTTTATTTAAAAATAAAAAATGAATTAATTTACGATTAATTGATGCAATATCATACCTATTTTTCGTATAAAATCCCAAAAATATGGTATCGGTGACTTTTGGGGACTTTCATGCCGAGAGGCACAAGCCCAGCCTAGACGCCTGACTGTCGGGCAAGGCTTCCCATGCCTAGATTTAGATCATGTACAACCGGAGTGCTCATATCCCCCCAAACGTCAGGGCGGATAGGCCAGTCATTACCCAGATCGCAAATTGACACCGAGCCGTACCCCACATTTTTAGCCCAAAATTGCCTGGGAAGACCGGCATCACCCAAACCCATCCCATATTTGGGGTGGATATGTGACAGACCGACACGCCCGGATGCAGCCACCTTGTTGGACCGGTCCACGCAGGCTCAATCCAACCCCACCAGGACGCAAACCTATCTCAGTCTCAGCCTCCTAGCTCCACTTCCTCTCCACTCATATCCGCTCCCATCCCCGTTGCTTCCCTTTCCCGGGCTACCATGGTTGGTTCCTCTAGCGATTTCAACAGAGGATCCGGCAATGAGGCCGATCCCATCGACTTGGATGTCTGGAAATAGTCGGATTTGGATGATGAGGACCTCGCCCTTCGTGTCGCGCTCTGGGGTCACGGATAGACAATGGTAGGAGCTCGAGCACCGCGTTCTCCCCCATTGCCCGATGAGGAATGCAGCCGACCACATCGACCAGTCGCGGTCTGTGCCGGTCCATATGCGTCGCCCTCCGCGACCCTCCCCTACCACTTCGGGCCCTACTCCTCCCGCCCGGAGCTGGGTAATCGTTCCCGCACCGCCGAGCCTGCGAGGAGGACATATGAATCAGTGGCACGAGCCGGTCATGCTAAGCAGCAGGCCAATGAGACAGCTGGTTCCTCCCAAAGCGGCTGCGTGTTCTGCAATTCCGCATTGGCTAACCTAGAGCTGGATGCCTGCCGCCGCCGTAAAAACGCAAAGGCACTCCGGCTCGACATCTAGGATTTCAGGTGCGATGCAAAGGTGGGGGCGGCCGCCCGGGCGAAAAATGCCTAACTCACCAAGGAGCAGGCCCGCGCTGCTATTGGAGGGACCGGATTTGAGGGGGGCGCCTTTGGATGCAAAGAAATAAGGGGTGACCGGTCGCTGTCAGAGTACGCGTCCACAAACGTGTAGTGGTCACATTTGCGAGTTGCGGTTGTAGATGCTCTTATGCCATAACATAGTACGCACTGGTGTAAGTTCTGTGACGTGTTTGGTTTCAATCGCGTCTTCCTTCTTTCCCACGTTTTCAAGACATGTTACCTCCATGCAATCCTGCGAAGGGACATTGTCTTCTTTCCTTGTTACTTTTTTTCGTTTCCATGACAGCAGAAATATGTAGAAATGTATGAAAAGTTTTGGCAAACTGAGATACTTAATCATAAAAATTTCTATTACTCAATCCTGATTCTTTTCCTCGCGTCATCCAACTCGATTTCCAAACAGAGCAACACATCACAACATCGAGTAGAAAACAAGATGTCGTGACCGGCACCACGGTCACTGACAGAGGAGAGGAAAAGGGATGTCACAGGTTTGTGTCGAAGGAGGGGGGCGGAGGGGATAGGATCATTGCCGCCAGGGATGGTTGTGAGGTTTGTAGGGATGGCCGGGGCTCAGGGGGATGGTAGAGGTGACAGTTCAAGCAGAGGAGGGCAGGGCACCGAGGCACAAGCGGAAGTACCACCGACCGCAGGTGGCATGCATGGCAGACGGTTGGGAGCAGGTCAAAGAAGTCAAGAAGGGCGGCAAACAAGATAAACAGGAGACTATGAAAATCGACCGATCCATAATTGAAGGATATGTTCCTTCTTCAATTATAGACGCACATTTGATGAAGTTCCATCAACTAACACACCGCGTGGGTTAATGCATAAAAACGTGTATGCTGGATATGTCACCAATCGATCATACTGATGAGTGATGACTGGGTTGCTTCAAAACAAGGTGAACCGTTGATGAGCACATACTGACATACATATACGTACAATTGGATTGTATACTGTATACACATCTGACTAATGGCACAGCTGACTTTCAAGATGGTATATATCTTTGAATATTAGTACTATGTTAATTAAGATGTTATCCTTGGATCCACATAATTCATTATGAAGGTCACTACTTATTAGACAACATGCAACTAGCACTGATAAACTTGTCCAAGTATAATATTTCGGTGGTTGTCACGTAAAGAGATTGCCCACTGAGTATTACTCCCTCCGTTTCACAATGTAGTGCATATAGGTCTTTTGAAAACTAAACCTCATAAAGTTCGATCAAGTTTGTGAAGAAAAATATTTACATCGAGAAAGCCAAATATATATCATTAGATTCATCATAAGATGTAGTTTATTTTTTATATATTTGATACTGTAGATATAAATACTTTTCTCTATACTTGGTCAATGTTTATAAAGTTTGACTTTTCAACAAATATATAGGCACTACTTTCTGAAATAGAGGGAGTATTAATTTCCATCTATATTTTTTGATAAAGAGTATATATAGTGATTCAGCAGTTTTAACATGCTCCCCTTACCCCCTTTTTTCACATGAGAGGTAAGAGTATATATTTGATCTGAGCCGTTGATCTCATTAATTAGTGGTTTGATTAACTCTTGCCTTCTTACCTCACATGTAAAAAAAAGAGGGTAAGAGGCAGCATGTTAAAATTTGCCTTAGTGGTTTACTTTTTGCAGACCTATGGTTAGTTCTTTCTAAGCCAGAGATGAACCTTCTATAATTTGACATGGTTGCCGTCGTGCATGATTCGTATATGTAGTTGACATTAATAGAACTACTTGATAATAATTTGAGAATGGTCTTAAACTAGCCTGCATAATTGATAAATAGATAATTCTTTTTTTTCAAGAAACTACTTTTAGGCCGACTCCCCCCCCCCCCCCCCCCCTCTCCAGCCTCTACAAGAAGCAATATGCTAATGAAGACACCGAGGCTGCACACATCCAAATTATGAAAAAAACATGACCTGCAAATTTCATGTTGAAACGATCAATGGCACACATCAGCGACAAACATCAACCACCACCAATGGAACTATTCGAACTATGAGAAAGATTGTCCAACAACGGAACGTCTAAGAAAGGGATGATCACTATTGTCACCAGATCTAACAAAGGCCAGATCATGAGTTTTCAGCCTGATTAGAATTTTTGAGGAATCTCAAGACAATGTCCCCAATAAGGGACCAATGTCGAAACATCATCATTGCCACGTACAATCAATGAAATCCCGAGCTAGAGTTTCCCTATGGAACTCGAGATCATATATTTGAAGAGCACCACCAAACTGAAGTCATCCTATGTTGCCACCCCACTTTCCACGAATAAACTTATGCCAGCCAGATCGCCATGCAAAGATATACACTCATGTGCATAGCCATGGCATGTACATCCCATGTGTGTCCGGAGTCCGGACATGCCCACGTACACAAGGTATCCAGCAGTGAAAATAAATGCATGTAACACCATCGGAGAGGAGACTTGTTGCTGCCAGATCCTATGACCAGCCATTGTGGGACGTCAGCCGGTGCCGCAAAAACACTCTATCACCACGGCCTCATCGTCTTGTATGGCAGCAAATTCCTATGTCATCCCTTCTATCTTTGGCATCAAGGCCGCCGCAACAAAATCAGTGGCGGTAGCGGCGGCGGAAAGTAGAGGTCGAAGGAAAGCTTTTGAAGAGTGTTTGGCAGGGGGGCCGAAGTCCGCGCACTCGATTTGCGTCTCCCATCGAAGCGGTAAACCGGGCCAAATAATTAAATGTCTTTTGATCAACTATGTATCTAGCTTACACGCAGCATGAATCCTTGGATTGTTGGAGTAATAAGAGTTTGCTCGTTGTCCAGGTGGAGAACCTAGGCTGCAGCTCTTCGGGAGATATAATTCTGAAAAAGGGATAAAGTCCAGGACTTGCAAGAAACACCTTCTATTTATTAGATGTAAAGATAAGAATGGGCGTCTAATTCATTTTAGTCTTTGTTAATGCTACATTACCATGTAATAAGCAAAGTAATACCTTGTACATATTGTATGTCGAGCAAAAAGATCGGTAATATATTTCCTCAAAAGGCACTTGACCTTTGTGATCTCTGAGGGTTGATACATGTACAAGGAATTGTTCAGCCATACATGTGTAGTTGTCTATCCTAAATGGAAATGGCAGCTAAATAAAAGAAAATAAAGATAATATGGAACGGATGATCCCAAAGAGAAATGAAAAAGAGCATATGGAACGAATATGCTAGCCAGTCCTGCAGCACTACAATTAGTACCGTAGACTCAAGTGTATCTCACACAGCTAACACATGCAGCAAAGGAAAGAGTCAGTTTACGTACGCACCTCCTAGCTTACCATCTTCTTCTTCTGCCAGCCAAAACCCTAGCTAGCCATGGCGAGCCGTAGCCTGCTTGTACTATCCATGATCTTGGTCCTGCATTCCATTCTGTCCATGGCAACTGCATCCCTTTCCTGTGTTCTTCAGTGTGAGTCCGAGGTAAACTTGCACTTGTACTTGCACCAAATCGCCTATGGGCCGGGCACCAACCAGGTAGTAATTGTTACCTCCAGCAAACCATCCGATTTTGGTCTAACTTCCGTCACCGACTGGACTGTAATTGATGGACCAAACCCTGCTACTGCCACCATTGTTGCCCGTACGAAAGGCATGCAAGTGCAGGCTGATGTAGCCGGTCCAGGCTGGTTCAACTCCTTCAGCATGGTGTTTGAGAAAAACTCCAGGTCATTCTTACATACTTTTGGACTAGTACAAGTTTTAGTTTTCTCATTTATATTTTGGACATTCTCACTTACAAAGGTCTCAGATAGAGAAGATTATTCAGTTGCGTATGATACATGATATTAGCCTACAAAACTATATCAGGTACAACGGATCATCATTCGAAGCCATGGGAATCAATTTTCAAACAGGTCAAGGCCAGATGGCCATTATGGGTGGGACAGGAGAGTTTGCTATGGCACGTGGGATCATCAAGTACAACGCGCTCCCCAACCCCCCTACGTTTCAAACTATTAAAGAACTTAATAACTGCGCATTCTATGTCAAACCTGCTGTAAGTACATACAATCAACTAGTTAATTTATTTATGTAAAAAAGTATGTAAATTTCAAAGCCAGTCCCTTGACAAAGTTAGGTTTTAGTCATCAGGATAAACATTATGATAGCATGTTGACATGTGGACGCAAATTTCCATCAATACCTTAATGACTAGTTTCTTGGTATGTAGCGATGTTGATTATACTTTTTATTTCACAGGATATAACATCTGGCGGTGCCATCCAGTAATACGTTCAAAACCTAGGTGGACTGTAGCTACCCAAACAAGGGTAGCTGTGAAAGGAACTATGCAAGCTTGTCAATGTTTTGTTTTCAAGTAATCTGTTGATTTTTAGCCTGGGATATTCTATTAATCCAAAAATCCACGTCTGTATGTTCTTATCAGTGTGCATCAGAAAATAAAGTTTGGTTTGTCTAGTCAATGTAAATATGAAGAATCGTACTCCCATACCACGGATCACTACTTATTGCACACTTCAGATGAGCTACATTGATGTCCGAAATTGGTGCAATACTCAGTTAATGACAAGAGAATGAATGGATGGCATGCACATCAGAAAAACATGCTCTTACTGTACCACCTAAGCTTTGCTATCACAAAATGTTCTCTCACAAGCCAGGATGTGATAATCCCGCATGAAACAGTTGACTCGGACGTGATGGATATTCCAGCAAAAGATTCATGCTTACATGTAATTGAAGGAAAACCAGCAACATATTATGAAAAAACTAGGTCCATTTGTCGGTGATATATAAATTCACTGGATATTGTAACCTCCTTAGATAATTAATTTCATTGAAACTAACTTTGCTATTCCTTGGGTCACTATTTTGTGCCCGAAGAAGTTTGCCAATGGAACAACTATTATTACAATGGTAGATAGCTAGCCACATCTTGCATGGAGCAACTATACAACCTGCGAAAAGCATACATGGCCTCGCTAGCTACTTAACATTGTACACTGTTTTTCCTTTTCTATCTATATGAAATGGGCAGAGCACCTTCCTTTTCACAGGGGAGAAAATATTTTTATTATTTTGTGCGGCCATATAAGTAGAGAGGGCATCATTACCAGAAGGGATGCATGGATACAAGGAGGGTGATGATCTGGTAATAGATGAACAGATAGTTCTAGGTCCAAGAGATGGGAAAGGAGACACGATGAAGACTTAAATACATCGTCGCTTCTCTCAAAATACAACTAAGCTCCTCCCCGTTCAAGTACAATTAATTAACCCCTCCGTGTACTATCTAGCTTCACTAAGAAACAACGTAAGATTGTTAATGAGTCTTAGGTCAACCACTTGAGCTGTTGGCAGATGCTCTAATCTTTGTACTTTGTTTCCTTATATTTTTCCCTTCGTGATGCAGCTCCGAAGTAGATTATCCGCTCATGTACTGGTTGCCATTATTTCAGGCGACTTTATAAACAAGAGTTGGGTGCATATAGTATCGTCAGTTCATGATTAGATCAAAACATTATGACCCAAATAAAATATCCAGCATCGATCTCAACAAGTCATCTGACCAAAAGCGGCCCTGCTTAATGTTACTTGGGGTTGCCTGGAAGCAACATTTTGGTCAACTGCTTAGTTTCTTCAATTACTTAACTTATATGAGAGCTGGCTTGTCATCTTATCGTCTGTACTTTGGATGACGCTAACAATCATTGCATGGTTGACACCTAATAGAAATTAGGGGCCACCTCAAGTAAAAAAAATTACAGATTAACATCAGTGAGTGTAGTGTGGGTCACCCCTATCTTTCAGAAATAAATCACATCAACCCACTATTTAAAATTCTGCAACAACATTAAAAAATTGCTTGTTATGAATTTTTTTTGGCATTACTGATGCACAGAAATCTAACATATTAGCATAGCAACAACAACACGACTCAAGACACTGTAGAGAAGATGGAAAGCTCCGCGGAGCCACACACACACGATCATCATATTTTCTCCTTTGATATCGTGATTTGAACTGAGGATGATCCCTAAGTGCGACTAGTTGGGATGTAGCCTCACAAACTCTCCTGCGTGTTTCCCTGACAGGCAAAAAGGTTTCCTCCCTCTCCAAACATACAATACTCCAAATTTGATGTGACCTCAGCTCAAAACAGATATACAGATCGTGGAACAAGGTAATCATTTTTTTGAAAAGGGGTGCTTTATTATTTATAGGTTCAAGCATTACATCTGGCCTCTGCATAACTAAGAGTCCCGATACATCTTTAGATAACCTACATCCGGGAAGTACTTTTATTGTTAACAATCTTATCATTTCTACATAGCCAAAGCGACCAAATAACGACAAACGCTCCCAGCCTAAGAAGAGTTCTAAACCTGTGATCAATCTCATGTAACTAGTTGCCAAATACATTAGCAACACTACATGGAGGATACAAGCCATAAGCTATCTGGATGACTGACCAAATAGAACAAGCCAATTTGCATTTGAAGAATCAATGTTTTATTGTCTCGTCATGGTGACAAAAGACACATTGCGGACTTCCATGGCAATTCCTCTTAATAAGGTTATATTTAGTAAGAATTATTCCACGACAAAGATACCACAAAAAGATTTTACTCTTAAGAGGTATCTTTATTTTCCAGATCTTCTTCTTATTATCAACTAGAATATCAGACAGGATTCACGCTCTATACATAGAATCCACTAAGAATTGTCCATTCTCATGTAGGTTCCATCAGAATAAATCAGATCCATGTGACAAATGCACCATGGACAACCGTTGGAGCAACACGTACCACGATTGGAGTCTGGGTCCAATTAAATCTCTTCTGAATGTCACATTTGGCGGAAATGATTCCATTACCATGGCGATAGTATCACCCTTGTGACGCACAATGTTGTACAGAGCAGAATATTATTCCTGGAGTGTGGCATTTTCTAGCCACTTGTCCTCCCAGAATCTAATTTCCGAGGCGTCCTTAATCGAGAAGGATCCATATGAGAAGAAATATTTCTTCGTAGCCATCAGACCAGCCAAACAGTGAGAATCCTGAGGCTTCCAGTATACTTGGGATACCGCCTTGGAACCCACATATTTCCTCCTTAGGAGTGTGTGTCATACACCATCTTCCACCAGTTATTTAAACAAACATTTTCTGAGGAGGGCCTTATTCTTAACCTCAAGGTCATGAATGCCCAACCCGCCTTGACCACCCTACATCGGAGGCCCTAACAATGATTAGCTAGAGCAACTGCAGCACAGTTCAGTTGCAGAAGCAATCACAAACCAGCATTCCGCTAGCTAGCCGAGCAGCCGTCAGGTCAATGTGTTCTCAACAACACTAAACTAGATGCATAGTTACATAGATAGCAATCAAAATTACTCACCTAGTGCGCTATTCGAAGCAAACAAAATACATGCCCTTACTATGTGGTTTCCACCCTGCTTACTCATGCATAGATTGCTGGAGTTCCCTGGAACGTCGAGCGGCTGACCTCCACTCACGGACCAGGCTTGGTATTTCCTTCTCGTGCCGTTGATGGGAGCGATGTGGGGTCGGGTAAGGTTCTTTTCTATTCGAGGTTGGCGTTTTGATGACTATAGTAGTGTTGCTCTAACATTTTGATTCCCTCTGTGCAAGAGTACTTCGAGCTAGATATTACACCTCCGGTAATATATTGAACTGCACCTTGAAGAAAGGGTCTTCATTTGTGTGGTAGAGTATCTTTGCAGGGATTCAAACTTTCAAGAATGGGAGCATTTGGAGAGTGGGAGAGGGTGTAAGGATAAACATTTGGTTTCGTCCCGCTTATGTGTTTTTTTTATTTCGTTCCGTTTAGATGATTCTTTTACCTGAGGTGGTACTAAAATTCTGTCCGTCCGAAAACCTTAAAAATGTTTCATTGTATTGTTGAGCGTTTCTACCTGGACCATGCAAAGTGGGGCCGGGAGCGTCGTACGTGAGCTCGACAGCGGGAACATGCGTGGACAAGGACAACCGAGAGGCGAGAGGCGAAGCTGGGCGCAAGCAGGGAGCTGGTCGTAGACGAAGCCCGTTCATGAGGAGGAAGGACGACGACCGGAGCTTGGCAAGCGTGAACGCCGGCGTCGCGTGGAGTCTGGAGACATGCTGACGCAGACGTCGATGACAGCCTTGATGAAGAAAACGCTTCGGTTGAAAATCGGATGGCGCCATTGAAAAAAAATTGGATGGCGTGGGGCTGCCGGTCGGCCAGCTAGCTCCAGGACCAAGAGGGGCAGCAGGTGGAGGCGGAGAGGCGCCTGCGTGTGGCTGGGAGGCGGACGTGGCTGGCCGGGGCAGGTTCTCGCGACCGAGCCGGGCGTCGACATGGCGGAGCATGGAAGCGCGTGGGAGAAGAGGGGCGGCCGTAGCAGAACGAGATGGTGGGGGTGGAGCTTGGGATGGTGGTGTTATGCCGGAGTTGGAGATGAGGATACATGGTCGTAGGCATCACGGTGGAGTCGGTGGCGTCGTCCACAGGCCGGCGACGATGGACAGAAGCATGGTGGTGGCCGGTCCGCCGGTGGGCGCTAGGTGCGGCAGAAGTGGGCACGCATGGAGGCGGCGCTTGGGAGCAACCGATGACGGAGGTTAAGCAGAGTGCCGACAACAGCGAAACAAGCTGGGAGGCTTGCTTCATGGTCGCGGACAGCAGCAAGCACTAGTAGAAAAACCCCCTTTAGTCCCGGTTCGTAAGGGCCTTTAGTCCCGGTTCTGGAACCGGGACTAAAGGGTCGGGACTAATGCCCAAGACCTTTAGTCTCGGTTGGCTTACGAACCGGGACCAAAGGCCCTCCACGTGGCCGCTCTCTGTGCGTGGGCTGGAGGACCTTTAGTCCCACCAACCGGGACTAAAGGTGGAGCCAACCGGGACTAAAGGAAAAAAAATTCAAATTTTTTTTTTCAAATTTTTTGATTTGTTTTAATTTTTTTTTTCTGATTTTCACAATTTAATCTCTAATCACCCCTCCTCACTGCTTCAGAATTTAATCTCTAGTCTCTAAACAGCACTCATTCCAAATCGTCTAACTTCCCGGCCGGTCACCCATCCTCTCACTACTCCAGCCCCAGCACGCTTAACTTTCAGGTTCTATCTCCCCTAGTTTCCAAGACTGCACTTGTTGTTTTCCTAACAATCTTAAGCTATCAATCCTGTTAACCCTTAGGTCTTGATGTCACATGATTTAATTTTTTGAATTCTAAAAAATTATTAAAATAAATAAAATAAGTACTAATAATATTGAATTTCAATGAAAATAAAATAAGTAATAATATTATTTTATTAATTTTTTTGCCATTTATTCATTTAATATGACATAATTAATATCTTTAAATCTGTAAATCGAAATTCGTCAAATAATATATCCATTGTTATCAGAAAAATGTGAGGAATCCAAATATGACATCATTTATTTTTTTAAAATTATTTTTTAAAATTTTTAAAATTATTTTTTTGATTTGAAATAACTTTTTTTCCTTTTGGATATTTGAGAATCTGAGAAAACTTCACCGGGTAAACCCGGGTGAAATCGAGTCCCAATTTTTCTCTAGTTTTTTATAATATATTAAACTTTTTTTTTCGACATCGTATGCAAAAGTTATGGCCGTTTTACATTTTTTTTCTTTTTTTGCAAAAAAGGTCAAAATTCATATTTCAAAATTTCTATACCAACTAGACACCAAAACCTAACTACATCTCAAAGGATTTTATTTTTTGAAGATTTTATCATTTTTGTTTATTTTCTACAAAACTAAAAAAGGCCGTCCACGGGGGGGGGGGGGGGGGGGGGGGGGTCGAGTTTGAAAATTTCAGAACCCCTTTAGTCCGGGTTGGTGTCCATCCAATCATACCGTTGACTACACATCTGCTAGCACCGTCCCAGCCAGAGTCACAACTAAGGTTAACCAAGCCAGAGTCAACCCTTTCTAACTTCATTTGCTATTTTTTATGCATTTAATGATTTTTTTGAGCTAAATGACCCTGAAATTGAAAAGCACTACAAATGAACTCTGAAAAGGTTGAAACTTGGCATGGTATCATCATTTCACCCACATAGCTTGTGCTAAAAAGTTGAGAGGGTTACGGCAAAAACTGTATGCACTTCGTGTACAAACTGGACCATCTCATTCGAAGTATCAAGGTTTCGGACGAAAACTCGTCTGTTACAAAGTCATTTCATTTTTTTAACTTATTTCAACTCCACACTTTTTGTGCATTCAATATGCACCATTCAAAGCCACATCCTCAAATTTCAACCCTTTCTAACTTCATTTGCTATTTTTCATGCATTTATTGGTTTTTTTGAGCTAAATGACCCTGAAATTGAAAAGCACTACAAATGAACTCTGAAAAGGTTGAAACTTGGCATGGTATCATCATTTCACCCACATAGCTTGTGCTAAAAAGTTGAGAGGGTTACGGCAAAAACTGTATGCACTTCGTGTACAAACTGGACCATCTCATTCAAAGTATCAAGGTTTCGGACGAAAACTCGTCTGTTACAAAGTCATTTCATTTTTTTTAACTTATTTCAACTCCACACTTTTTGTGCATTCAATATGCACCATTCAAAGCCACATCCTCAAATTTCAACCCTTTCTAACTTCATTTGCTATTTTTCATGCATTTATTGGTTTTTTTGAGCTAAATGACCCTGAAATTGAAAAGCACTACAAATGAACTCTGAAAAGGTTGAAACTTGGCATGGTATCATCATTTCACCCACATAGCTTGTGCTAAAAAGTTGAGAGGGTTACGGCAAAAACTGGATGCACTTCGTGTACAAACTGGACCATCTCATTCGAAGTATCAAGGTTTCGGACGAAAACTCGTCTGTTACAAATGCATTTCATTTTTTTAATTAAAATCCTAATTTAAATTATTCTAAAAATAACCAAATAAATCTTACTGTAACAACAATCTAACACGTGACTAGGAGCAAAAAGAATTAAATTAAAAACTATTTGTAAACTCAAGTTATTCACAATCTAGGGTTTGAAGCAAATTTGAACAAATTCAAATTTAGACCATTCAAATTTGAAAACTAATGGCACAAACAGAAACTAGACAAAATTTTGAATCTAATGCAAAAAGAATCACTCAAAAACATCAAATATCTTAAAAGATATAAGCAATTTAAAACAGAAACTAAAAACAGAAAACAAATGTAAAAACAGGAAAACTACCTTTAGTCCCGGTTGGTGTTACCAACCGGGACTAAAGCCTCAACCCCTTTAGTCCCGGTTGGTGTTACCGTTCGAAGCTGGCACCGTTCGAAGCCCCTTTAGTCCCGGTTGGTCTCTCCAACCGGGACTAAAGGCCCCGTTCGAACCGGGACTGATGCCTGCGCCGCTCGAACCGGGACTAATGCACCCATTAGTCCCGGTTCGTAACAGAACCGGGACTAATGCTCTGATCTGGCATGGACCAATGCCCCGTTTTGTACTAGTGAAGCAAGGCAGGCACGCATCTAGCATTCTACGTACCAAGCCAGCAGGCACGCATCTTGATGGTTGGCGTGCTGTGCGTGGGCTAGCTTGCTGAAAGGAGCAAAGCGTTTTCTTTTTCTGGTTATGCTCGGCTCGGCCCATTTCCGGGCTACATATGCGTCCAGCCTGATGCACCAACGGCAAACGAGGCCCTGGTTTACTTCGACCGTATTCACGTGGAATCAATGACATTTTTTTTTGCGAAAAGAAATCAATATCTAGACGTGCGTTAAATCCTGGTACGAGACAACGAGTCACGTTTAGTTTTACTCTGCTCCTTTAAACAGTGCTCCACCGGTTTATATACGTTCCAATTTGCATGGAGTATCAATGAGCCAACTTGGAAATCAACAAGCAGACACACTGGTGTTTGGTTTGAAGATATCATTGAGCTAATTAAACCGGAGAGATTGTGGGGCAATCTGTCGATCGACTAGAAGTTGATTTTTTCAGTCCCGTTGCAACGCACGGGCATGTTTCCTATATAAACAATATAAACAAGTCATCACTCGTTACACCATGCCAAAGTCAAATCACAAATGGCATGTAGTGCTCTGGCTAATACGTATATTGTGTAGGGCTCAATGAGTTGGATTAAAAAAAAAGAACGGAAGAAGAGTATTCATATGCCCAATTTTTTCACGTACAACTTTGCAGCAAGAATAATTGATGAGGACATGTTTTTGAACTGTGCCTGGTTTTTACAGAAGAAAATCTTACTGCGTGTAAGAGGTAGTTACTGACTTGTTGGCATTAGCGAAGTACCTAAGAATAGGGTGAGTTTCTTTTTCTTTTTTCTTTTGTGGTCTAATCTTGACTTTTGGGTTGCTTTACAACAAGGTGAACTGGTGATGAGCATGCATACATATATACAATTGGATTGTAGTACACATCTGACTAGAGGCACAATTGACTTTGAAGACAGTAAGGCCAATCTTATGATCTAATCATTAGTTATAGATTGCTGACCAAGTAATTAAAACAACGTTGGTATTATAAGATTATACCAATTGCTATATATCAATGAAGAAAATGCAGCACAATTACTCTTAAATGGCGAACCAACCTGTGGTTGAATGGTTAGAGGGACTGTGGTATTCCTAACCCACCAGGGTTCAAATCCTGGTGCTCGCATTTATTCCTGAATTTATTTTAGGTTTTTCGGTGATGCGCATTCAGTGGGAGGAGACGTTCCCGTCGACGACGAGGTGCCTACGGTGACTTCGTAAATTTCAAGATGATATTCCGGCTCAGTCTTTCGAAGGTGCTCATAGGGGTAGGGTGTGCGTGTGTGCGTTCATAGAGGTGAGTATATGCGCGTGTATATGAGGGCTTACGTACGAAAAATATTACTCCTAAATGAATGTACAGGGCAGCATCGGTCCAGTTTCAGATGAACCAGCCCCTAAGCCAAAGCCAATCCATGGAATGCTTTTCTATAGAGAAGAGGCATAACAGAAGGATTTTTTATCTATCATGCCTATGGATTTATTGTAGCTCTTAGTTCTTCAAGGTGGTATATTTCTGTAGGTCTTAATTAGTCATATGTTAATTAAGATGTTATCCTTCGATCCGCGCAATCCCTTATGAATGTCACTACTTGTTATACAACATGCAGCTAGAACTGAGAGACTCTTTCAATGTATTTTTTTTAAAAGGAGGATGAAACCCGACCTCTGCATCTGGGTGATGCATACACCCACTTTATCAATTATTCACAAAGACCTTACAAAGGAATACATCAATAAGCCTGTGAAGCCGTCATTTTGGCAACATCTGTCGCTATTCCTATTCACTTGACAAAGGGGTGCTGATTGTCTGAATGGAAAACCCAGACCTCACACCAAATCCTAACATCTAAAGCCGGACGCCCCAACCAAGCCGCATTGTTGGGTCTGAGGCACACACCGATCCGGCACACTCTTAGCAGGTACCACATGCGCACGGTGCTAGGGCCGTCACCACCGTATTCCATCGATCCATCTTCAGAGAAGGTAGTCATGCATCCACCTTGTGTGCAACCGAGGCCACCGCGCCGCCAGACAATGCCACCTCCCTGAGTGCGTCCAGCATCACACATCTGTCGCCGAGACCCCGCTACACCATGCCGCCAAGACACGCTGCCATCGATGCAGTATATGCCACACCGCTCCACCTTTTGACCCCACCAGCATCTACTCCAAGACGATGCCCCCAGGAGGGAGAACGACGTTGCGCACCACCATCACCGCCATCGTTTCCCCTGGAGTAGAATGAGCGAGGAGGCGAGAGCTCCAAGACGATGCCTTCATTAGGGTAACGATGCAAAGACACCGCCATCGTCTGCCATAACCGAGGTCGGCTCAATTTTCACCGACAGTTGCGCCTCAGCATCGTCACCGCCGGCAGCCACCGATGAGCTAGATTGGGCCTAACCCGGTCGAGAAAAATGTGATGCTGCAACACCTCCATAGCCAAGACCTCCACGAGCAGGGATGGGGGAGATGCCATCCCACCCCATCGCGACACACAGTGCCTCCACTAGCCGCGAGGAAGGTCACTGGCTGTGGTTGAGGGAGCACCGAGCCACGCCGCTGGGCCGAGCCACCCTCACCAGATCATCTGGCTATCGTGGTGGGGACCAAACGCGTGAGGGGATACTGGAGCACCCACACGAGAATCCGCTGCGGTCGCGCCCTAGAGCAACGACGGCAAAAGACCCCGTTGCCACCATCATGCACCGCCAGCCTTTGTCCAGCAGCAAACCGATGGCGGAGAGGAATTAGGAGGCGGTGATTGCTAGGGTTAGTAGTGGCGTGAGGGTTAGAAGGGGCATATGTAGTTCAATGTAATCATTCCTCGGCATTAGAAAACTAGCTATCAATATATGGGTGGTTGTCATGGAGATTGCTCATTAGGTATTCCTAAATAAATTGCATGCTTAATTCCATATATTGGTTTACTTTACATGTCCGCTGTGATATTAGTTTGTTCTTCTTTTTGAGAGCCAGAGAGTGTGAAACCTTCTGTAATTTGATACGATTGTGCATGATTCGTGAATGGAGTTAGCATCAATAGAAGAAGCTAAAATTTGACATTTATTTTTGAATGGTCTTGAACCAGTCGTTACAGAAGAAATTGTTACCGCATGTAATAGATAGTTACTGAATTGATGGCAATGTCGAAGTACTTCACTTATACATTGCCATATTCCCACAATGAAGAAAATGCAGAAGAATTATTCCTAAATTCTTCAGTACGTGAAAACATTAGTCCAACTAGTACGGAAGAAAATAGGCCAGGGCTATATCTCTGGGAGCTTTTTAGATGTACTAGCCCCAAAGCCAAAGCCAATCCATGGAATGCTTTTCGAAATGAGATAGAGAAGGGGGGAGAACAGAAGGAAAAGGGATCTATCATGCATGGATTTTGTGGTAGCCCTTACTGCTTCAAGGTGCTATATATCTTTAGGTCCTAATTGATAATATGCTAACTAAAATGTTATCCTTGGATCGACGCAATTCCTCATGGATGCCATGATTTACACACAGCTGGCATTGAGAAACTTATTCAAAGTAACGATTCCTCAGCATTAGAGAATGAGCTTGCAATATTTCAATGGCTGCCATGGAGATTTTTCACTAAGTATTCCTAATTTGCATGATTAATTCCATATGTTGGTTTACTTTGCGGGCCTATAGTATTACTTTTCTTTCTTAAATTGAGCCATAGGATGTATAACCTTCTACTTATAATTGAAATGGTCAAGCATCTTTTGTGAATCGAGTTGACATCAATACAAGCATCTACCGCTTGACATTAATTCTTCAATGGTCTTAAACTAGTCGACATAATTCGTGAATGATCAGACACTGCACATGAAACAAGTATTTTCCATAAATAAGAAAAAAGATCCAAATTAAGGACGAGGTTTTTGATGCCACCGTACAGCCTTGAGGCTCTGAGAGAAAGGTGAAACCATGCCATGAGAGCAATGAAACCATGTACTTTGGAACTACATTCTCCAGATAAGGATATATCCCTACTGCTAAGGACCACACGTTAGGCGCATGATATACACAAAGAAGCACAAAGCATACACAACTTCCACACATGTATATATATTTGATGATGGTTGAAACGAAGGGAAATATAATAATAAAACGAAGGAACAGATTACATATGCACACAACAACAACCAAATTCGTTCGCTTATTTATATATGGCACCGGGACAAGGCACCAACGAATGTAGATATGCAACTAGCTTACGAACGGCACCAGGGCATAGCCGTCCGCTTTAACAGAAGAGGGTACAACCGCCGTAGCATGTTCCACCGCACTGAATTAGGGCAGCATCCTTGCATGCCTGGCATGCAGGAGGGATGGCGGTGCAGATGCCGCTGCATGATGTTTCAGCGTAGGCGATGCAAATTGCAACACATGCGCCTAGACAATCTTCGCATTCTGTGGCTGCCAATGGCTGGCCCATGTTCAGGACAAGCACGATGCAAACGGCTACAACGGCGGCCACCTTCAGAGATGAAGCCATTGATGAATTGGGTGGTTCCAGTGGAGAACAGAGCAAGAACATATGTGATGGAGATGAGCTATGTAGCTGCTTAACTGGTACATGTCCATTTGAGGAAGTAGGATGCTATTTATAGGGAGCCAACATGAGGACGATCCTAGCCACCTAGTAGTACCCACCTCCACCTCGCAAAAGAAAACAGAAAAACAGCTGGCACTGATTTGTTTCACTTAATTAACTATGGTTGACTGCGATATAGTATATACCTTGTGCACCAATAAGTTTTGTCCTAAACTGTACGCAAGTGACCTGTGCAATAATGCGTGCATTTTGACATCAGAAGGATTATATATAGCAAAGTTACCCACACATTTGCATGGCTAATGTTATTGTTAATCTCTGCCATTTGTTACCCCCCATACATGAATTGAAATCAATATTGTTAAAACATGTATGCATCATATGTATGCACTGTTGTAAGTCAACCGTGTTATACCAGAGCCCATGAAGATTAGGATCTGAGATCTCTCCACTCATCGTCATACGCTAATACGCGCACATGAGTGCGCCTCCCGTATGCTGGAGTTAGTTAGGCCCTTCTCTGTGATCCTTCTTTATGTATTTTGTACAGTGGCGGAGCTACACGGGATTGGTTGGGAGGGCCAAACAGAAAATATTAATTTCTGGAGGCGCAAAAGCTATATTTTTTCTCAATCTATACCTTCCTATAAAAAAATTCTTCACAAAAGCTGCCAAACCTGGGGGGGGGGGGGGCCATGGCCCCTGCAGCTTTACATGTAGCTCCGCCACTGATTGTGTACATCGACATTTGTAAACCTTGAGGCAAACAACACAAAGTTCAGGTCGGTAACACAACTGAGCAACACCCAGACCAATTCCAGCACCACCTCCCTTCCGACGCAAATCCCCAAGACCTCTCAATGTTTCTCTGCCTATGCCATGGGGCCCAGCGCCACTATTACTTCTGCCCTCATATTGCCGTCCATAATACCAACATCCCTTTTTTCCAACTTCAGGCCCGATCGCCGTCCATAATACCAACATCCACTCCTACTTCACCCTCAAACTCAACCCACGCGTCAACAACTACCGTAAATGGCTTATTTCTTCGGGTTTGTCCTCGCCACCTATGAGGCACTCGACCACATTAACGAGACATCTGAACTTGAAATTAATGATCCCGAGTTGCAGCTTGCCCACATCAGGATCATGTTGTGGATAAACACAACGATCGATGATGGCCTTCTTGACCTTGTGCTGCCTTGTCGACATGGAATCGCCTCCGCCGGTACTTTCTCAACAACAACACCACACGCACCATCCATCTTACTGGCAAGTACCGCATGCTCAAGCAGGGAACCATGCCAGTCGCCGAGTATGGGCAGCAGCTCAAGTTCCTCACTGATATTGATGGGGCGATGACTAATCGGGTTCTCAGCCTCAAGTTCCTCCATAGCATCAACAAGACGATGGGCTCCCATATATCACCTTGTTTAATCAGGAGGTTTTCTGTCATAAACTCGGGCCAACAGTATCATCGGGTCTAGGCCGTAAAGCATCCTGCTCCGAGTGGGTATCCTTACTCAATGAAAAGAATGACAACACACTTCATATAACCGTGGGACAACCATAGTATGGACTTCCACAACAAGTTCTCCAAAACTTAGTTGTCCAACTATTTTATATATAATGTACATGTACATACTTAAAAATGTAACCCTACAGGTATTCCTAATTTGTTTTAGTTATTAATTTAGGCATTCTTATATAATATGTTTTAGTTGAAGGTCTTTTAATAAAAAACGATTAAATTTCAGCCTTTTGTGGAACTGGATATTTCCTGTCACTCCTGCTGATGAATTAATATAGTTTCCAAATTTAAGAAGACAAATAAAAATCTTGCTGCGCAAATGAGCGGGCAACACCACTAGTTTTCATGATAGTAGCACCCCATGCCAGTTACACGAGGGAAAAAACCACTCATGAATGAATTAATTTTTCGGCATTAAATCAGGGTTAAATTGTACCAACTAGTGTACATTGATAGATATGTTTGAACTAACATTCATACTTATGACTGGGTTGCTTTAAAACAATGTGAACCGGTGATGATCACGATACATATAACTGTATTTGTATAGTACACATCTGACTAGTGGCACAATTGACTTTGAAAATAGATAGTAGGCCCAGTCTTATGATCTTATCACTGATTTGAGATTCCTAACCAAGTACTTAAAACAGCTTAGTTGCAGCAAAAAAATAAATGAAACAAGATTGTGTGCACTCCACATATACACTGCCCTATTCCTATATATCAATGAAAAAATACAGCAGAATTATCACTAAATTAATCCGTACGTGACAGCGTTGCTCCAATTTCTAAGAAAACATAGGAAAGGACTCTAGCACTTAATGCTTTAAGGTGGTATATACCTTTAGGTCTTAGTAATATGCTAATTAAGATGTATTCTTTGCTGGACGCAATTTCTTATAAACGTCACATATTAGATGTACCTCTCCCTGTTTGTCTGCCAGCGCCATGACGCCCGCCAGCACTATTGCTGCTGCTCTATCTTCTTACCTTCTCAACGCTTTTTTTCCCAACTCCAGGCCCCCATTGATGTCCATAATACTAACATCCACTCCTATATCACCTTCAAACAAGACCCAGCCGCCAACAACTACCTTAAATGTCGCAATTTCTTCCAGTTTATCCTTGCCACCTGTGATGCACTGGACCACATCAACGATATGTTTTCTGGATTTTGCAAGTCTTTTAATATAAATGTGGGGCTCTCACAAAAATGAAAATAACTAGGTTTCTAAGGTGAACTGGCATAAATATAGCTGGAATGGAGTAATGTGACTAGCGACAAAGTTGACTGTGAAACTAGATAGTAGGCATAGTATTGTTATCTTATCACTGGTTAGAGATTACGGACCAAGTACTTAAAACGGCTTAGTCTCTGGGCCTGCCAGAACCCATCCTGAAAATGCCGAGCCCGGGTCTCTAATCCCACCGTGCTTGGGCACGAAAATGGTTATATTTTTATTTAAAAATAAAAAATGAATTAATTTACGATTAATTGATGCAATATCATACCTATTTTTCGTATAAAATCCCAAAAATATGGTATCGGTGACTTTTGGGGACTTTCAAGCCGAGAGGCACAAGCCCAGCCTAGACGCCTGACTGTCGGGCAAGGCTTCCCATGCCTAGATTTAGATCATGTACAAGCGGAGTGCTCATATCCCCCCAAATGTCAGGGCGGATAGGCCAGTCATTACCCAGATCGCAAATTGACACCGAGCCGCACCCCACATTTTTAGCCCAAAATTGCCTGGGAAGACCGGCATCACCCAAACCCATCCCATATTTGGGGTGGATATGTGACAGACCGACACGCCCAGATGCAGCCACCTTGTTGGACCGGTCCACGCAGGCTCAATCCAACCCCACCAGGACGCAAACCTATCTCAGTCTCAGCCTCCTAGCTCCACTTCCTCTCCACTCATATCCGCTCCCATCCCCGTTGCTTCCCTTTCCCGGGCTACCATGTTGGTTCCTCTAGCGATTTCAACAGAGGATCCGGCGATGAGGCCGATCCCATCGACTTGGATGTCTGGAAATAGTCGGATTTGGATGATGAGGACCTCGCCCTTCGTGTCGCGCTCCGGGGTCACGGATAGACAATGGCAGGAGCTCGAGCACCGCGTTCTCCCCCATTGCCCGATGAGGAATGCAGCCGACCACATCGACCAGTCGCGGTCTGTGCCGGTCCATATGCGTCGCCCTCCGCGACCCTCCCCTACCACTTAGGGCCCTACTCCTCCCGCCTGGAGCTGGGTAATCGTTCCCGCACCGCCGAGCCTACGAGGAGGACATATGAATCAGTGGCACGAGCCGGTCGTGCTAAGCAGCAGGCCAATGAGACAGCTGGTTCCTCCCAAAGCGGCTGCGGGTTCTGCAACTCCGCGTTGGCTAACCTAGAGCTGGATGCCTGCCGCCGCCGTAAAAACGAAAAGGCGCTCCGGCAAGACATCTAGGATTTCAGGTGCGATGCAAAGGTGGGGGCGGCCGCCCGGGCGAAAAATCCCTAACTCACCAAGGAGCAGGCCCGCGCTGCTATTGGAGGGACCGGATTTGAGGGGGGCGCCTTTGGATGCCAAGAAATAAGGGGTGACCGGTCGCTGTCGGAGTACGCATCCTCAAACGTGTAGGGGTCACATTTGCGAGTTGCGGTTGTAGATGCTCTTATGCCATAACATAGTACGCACTGGTGTAAGTTCTGTGACGTGTTTGGTTTCAATCGCGTCTTCCTTCTTTCCCACGTTTTCAAGACATGTTACCTCCATGCAATCCTGCGAAGGGACATTGTCTTCTTTCCTTGTTACTTTTTTTCGTTTCCATGACAGCAGAAATATGTAGAAATGTATGAAAAGTTTTGGCAAACTGAGATACTTAATCATAAAAATTTCTATTACTCAATCCTGATTCTTTTCCTCGCGTCATCCAACTCGATTTGCAAAGAGAGCAACACATCGCAACATCGAGTAGAAAACAAGATGTCGTGACCGGCAGCACGGTCACTGACAGAGGAGAGGAAAAGGGATGTCACAGGTTTGTGTCGAAGGAGGGGGGCGGAGGGGATAGGATCATCGCCGCCAGGGATGGTTGTGAGGTTCGTAGGGATGGCCGGGGCTCAGGGGGATGGTAGAGGTGACAGTTCAAGCAGAGGAGGGCAGGGCACCGAGGCACAAGCGGAAGTACCACCGACCGCAGGTGGCATGCAGGGCAGACGGTTGGGAGCAGGTCAAAGAAGTCGAGAAGGGCGGCAAACAAGATAAACAGGAGACTATGAAAATCGACCGATCCATAATTGAAGGATATGTTCCTTCTTCAATTATAGACGCACATTTGATGAAGTTCCATCAACTAACACACCGCGTGGGTTAATGCATAAAAACGTGTATGCTGGATATGTCACCAATCGATCATACTGATGAGTGATGACTGGGTTGCTTCAAAACAAGGTGAACCGTTGATGAGCACATACTGACATACATATACGTACAATTGGATTGTATACTGTATACACATCTGACTAATGGCACAGCTGACTTTCCAGATGGTATATATCTTTGAATATTAGTACTATGTTAATTAACATGTTATCCTTGGATCCACACAATTGATTATGAAGGTCACTACTTATTAGACAACATGCAACTAGCACTGATAAACTTGTCCAAGTATAATATGTCGGTGGTTGTCACGTAAAGAGATTGCCCACTGAGTATTACTCCCTCCGTTTCACAATGTAGTGCATCTAGGTCTTTTGAAAACTAAACCTCACAAAGTTCGATCAAGTTTGTGAAGAAAAATATTTACATCGAGAAAGCCAAATATATATCATTAGATTCATCATAAGATGTAGTTTATTTTTTATATATTTGATACTGTAGATATAAATACTTTTCTCTATACTTGGTCAATGTTTATAAAGTTTGACTTTTCAACAAATATATAGGCACTACTTTCTGAAATAGAGGGAGTATTAATTTCCATCTATATTTTTTGATAAAGAGTATATATAGTGATTCAGCAGTTTTAACATGCTCCCCTTACCCCCTTTTTTCACATGAGAGGTAAGAGTATATATTTGATCCGAGCCGTTGATCTCATTAATTAGTGGTTTGATTAACTCTTGCCTTCTTACCTCACATGTAAAAAAAAGAGGGTAAGAGGCAGCATGTTAAAATTTGCCATAGTGGTTTACTTTTTGCAGACCTATGGTTAGTTTTTTCTAAGCCAGAGATGAACCTTCTATAATTTGACATGGTTGCCGTCGTGCATGATTCGTATGTGTAGTTGACATTAATAGAACTACTTGATAATAATTTGAGAATGGTCTAAAACTAGCCTGCATAATTGATAAATAGATAATTCTTTTTTTTCAAGAAACTACTTTTAGGCCGACCCACCCCCCCCCCCCCCCCCCCCTCTCCAGCCTCTACAAGAAGCAATATGCTAATGAAGACACCGAGGCTGCACACATCCAAATTATGAAAAAAACATGACCTGCAAAATTCATGTTGAAACGATCAATGGCACACATCAGCGACAAACATCAACCACCACCAATGGAACTATTCGAACTATGAGAAAGATTGTCCAACAACGGAACGTCTAAGAAAGGGATGATCACTATTGTCACCAGATCTAACAAAGGCCAGATCATGAGTTTTCAGCCTGATTAGAATTTTTGAGGAATCTCAAGACAATGTCCCCAATAAGGGACCAATGTCGAAACATCATCATTGCCACGTACAATCAATGAAATCCCGAGCTAGAGTTTCCCTATGGAACTCGAGATCATATATTTGAAGAGCACCACCAAACTGAAGTCATCCTATGTTGCCACCCCACTTACCATGAATAAACTTATGCCAGCCAGATCGCCATGCAAAGATATACACTCATGTGCATAGCCATGGCGTGTACATCCCATGTGTGTCCGGAGTCTGGACATGCCCACGTACACAAGGTATCCAGCAGTGAAAATAAATGCATGTAACACCATCGGAGAGGAGACTTGTTGCTGCCAGATCCTATGACCAGCCATTGTGGGACGTCAGCCGGTGCCGCAAAAACACTCTATCACCACGGCCTCGACGTCTTGTATGGCAGCAAATTCCTATGTCATCCCTTCTATCTTTGGCATCAAGGCCGCCGGAACAAAATCAGTGGCGGTAGCGGCGGCGGAAAGTAGAGGTCGAAGGAAAGCTTTTGACGAGTGTTTGGCAGGGTTGCCGAAGTCCGCGCACTCGATTTGCGTCTCCCATCGAAGCGGTAAACCGGGCCAAATAATTAAATGTCTTTTGATCAACTATGTATCTAGCTTACACGCAGCATGAATCCTTGGATTGTTGGAGTAATAAGAGTTTGCTCGTTGTCCAGGTGGAGAACCTAGGCTGCAGCTCTTCGGGAGATATAATTCTGAAAAAGGGATAAAGTCCAGGACTTGCAAGAAACACCTTCTATTTATTAGATGTAAAGATAAGAATGGGCGTCTAATTCATTTTAGTCTTTGTTAATGCTACATTACCATGTAATAAGCAAAGTAATACCTTGTACATATTGTATGTCGAGCAAAAAGATCGGTAATATATTTCCTCAAAAGGCACTTGACCTTTGTGATCTCTGAGGGTTGATACATGTACAAGGAATTGTTCAGCCATACATGTGTAGTTGTCTATCCTAAATGGAAATGGAAGCTAAATAAAAGAAAATAAAGATGATATGGAACGGATGATCCCAAAGAGAAATGAAAAAGAGCATATGGAACGAATATGCTAGCCAGTCCTGCAGCATTACAATTAGTACCGTAGACTCAAGTGTATCTCACACAGCTAACACATGCAGCAAAGGAAAGAGTCAGTTTACGTACGCACCTCCTAGCTTACCATCTTCTTCTTCTGCCAGCCAAAACCCTAGCTAGCCATGGCGAGCCGTAGCCTGCTTGTACTATCCATGATCTTGGTCCTGCATTCCATTCTGTCCATGGCAACTGCATCCCTTTCCTGTGTTCTTCAGTGTGAGTCCGAGGTAAACTTGCACTTGTACTTGCACCAAATCGCCTATGGGCCGGGCACCAACCAGGTAGTAATTGTTACCTCCAGCAAACCATCCGATTTTGGTCTAACTTCCGTCACCGACTGGACTGTAATTGATGGACCAAACCCTGCTACTGCCACCATTGTTGCCCGTACCAAAGGCATGCAAGTGCAGGCTGATGTAGCCGGTCCAGGCTGGTTCAACTCCTTCAGCATGGCGTTTGAGAAAAACTCCAGGTCATTCTTACATACTTTTGGACTAGTACAAGTTTTAGTTTTCTCATTTATATTTTGGACATTCTCACTTACAAAGGTCTCAGATAGAGAAGATTATTCAGTTGCGTATGATACATGATATTAGCCTACAAAACTATATCAGGTACAACGGATCATCATTCGAAGCCATGGGAATCAATTTTCAAACAGGCCAAGGCCAGTTGGCCATTATGGGTGGGACAGGAGAGTTTGCTATGGCACGTGGGATCATCAAGTACAACGCGCTCCCCAACCCCCCTACGTTTCAAACTATTAAAGAACTTAATATCCGCGCATTCTACGTCAAACCTGCTGTAAGTACATACATTCAACTAGTTAATTTGTTTATGTAAAAAAGTATGTAAATTTCAAAGCCATTCCCTTGACAAAGTTAGGTTTTAGTCATCAGGATAAACATTATGATACCATGTCGACATGTGGACGCAAATTTCCATCATGACTAGTTTCTTGGTATGTAGCGATGTTGATTATACTTTTTATTTCACAGGATATAACATCTGGCGGCGCCATCCAGTAATACGTTCAAAACCTAGGTGGACTGTAGCTACCCAAACAAGGGTAGCTGTGAAAGGAACTATGCAAGCTTGTCAATGTTTTGTTTTCAAGTAATCTGTTGATTTTTAGCCTGGGATATTCTATTAATCCAAAAATCCACGTCTGTATGTTCTTATCAGTGTGCATCAGAAAATAAAGTTTGGTTTGTGTAGTCAATGTAAATATGAAGAATCGTACTCCCATACCACGGATCACTACTTATTGCACACTTCAGATGAGCTACATTGATGTCCGAAATTGATGCAATACTCAGTTAATCACAAGAGAATGAATGGATGGCATGCACATCAGAAAAACATGCTCTTACTGTACCACCTAAGCTTTGCTATCACAAAATGTTCTCTCACATGCCAGGATGTGATAATCCCGCATGAAACAGTTAACTCGGACGTGATGGATATTCCAGCAAAAGATTCATGCTTACATGTAATTGAAGGAAAACCAGCAACATATTATGAAAAAACTAGGTCCATTTGTCGGTGATATATAAATTCACTGGATATTGTAACCTCCTTAGATAATTAATTTCATTGAAACTAACTTTGCTATTCCTTGGGTCACTATTTTGTGCCCGAAGAAGTTTGCCAATGGAACAACTATTATTACAATGGTAGATAGCTAGCCACATCTTGCATGCAGCAACTATACAACCTGCGAAAAGCATACATGGCCTCGCTAGCTACTTAACATTGTACACTGTTTTTCCTTTTCTATCTATATGAAATGGGCAGAGCACCTTCCTTTTCACAGGGGAGAAAATATTTTTATTATTTTGTGCGGCCATATAAGTAGAGAGGGCATCATTACCAGAAGGGATGCATGGATACAAGAAGGGTGATGATCTGGTAATAGATGAACAGATAGTTCTAGGTCCAACAGATGGGAAAGGAGACACGATGAAGACTTAAATACATCGTCGCTTCTCTCAAAATACAACTAAGCTCCTCCCCGTTCAAGTACAATTAATTAACCCCTCCGTGTACTATCTAGCTTCACTAAGAAACAACGTAAGATTGTTAATGAGTCTTAAGTCAACCACTTGAGCTGTTGGCAGATGCTCTAATCTTTGTACTTTGTTTCCTTATATTTTTCCCTTCGTGATGCAGCTCCGAAGTAGATTATCCGCTCATGTACTGGTTGCCATTATTTCAGGCGACTTTATAAACAAGAGTTGGGTGCATATAGTATCGTGAGTTCATGATTAGATCGAAACATTACGACCCAAATAAAATATCCAGCATCGATCTCAACAAGTCATCTGACCAAAAGCGGCCCTGCTTAATGTTACTTGGGGTTGTCCTGGAAGCAACATTTTGGTCAACTGCTTAGTTTCTTCAATTACTTAACTTATATGAGAGCTGGCTTGTCATCTTATCGTCTGTACTTTGGATGACGCTAACAATCATTGCATGGTTGACCCCTAATAGAAATTAGTGGCCACCTCAAGTAAAATAAATTACAGATTAACATCAGTGAGTGTAGTGTGGGTCACCCCTATCTTTCAGAAATAAACCACATCAACCCCCTATTTAAAATTCTGCAACAACATTAAAAAATTGCTTGTTATGAGTTTTTTTTGGGATTACTGATGCACAGAAATCTCACATATTAGCATAGCAACGACAACACGACTCGAGACACTGTAGAGAAGATGGAAAGCTCCGCGGAGCCACCCACACACGATCATCATATTTTCTCCTTTGATATCGTGATTTGAACTGAGGATGATCCCTAACTGCGACTAGTTGGGATGTAGCCTCACAAACTCTCCTGCGTGTTTCCCTGACAGGCAAAAAGTTTTCCTCCCTCTCCAAACATACAATACTCCAAATTTGATGCGACCTCATCTCAAAACAGATATACAGATCGTGGAACAAGGTAATCATTTTTTTGAAAAGGGGTGCTTTATTATTTAAAGGTTCAAGCACTACATCTGGCCTCTGCATAACTAAGATGCACACAGTCAAGCAAAGTCCTCTCGCACAAAAGAAAATAAAAAGGCAAATACAAAGAAACATATAGAGTCTTTACAACGCCTAAAGCGGAGGTGGCCAATTCTAAGATAATGCTGCCACCCATGTTGGATAAAAGTATCCCTCTCCGTACTTCCAATCATGTACACACCTCCATAAACATGTCTCAATTCTCCACGTGTTGTAGAGAGGACCATAAACGAAGAGTCCCGATACATCTTTAGATAACCTACATCCGGGAAGTACTTTTATTGTTAACAATCTTATCATTTCTACATAGCCAACGCGACCAAATAACGACAAACGCTCCCAGCCTAAGAAGAGTTCTAAACCTGTGATCAATCTCATGTAACTAGTTGCCAAATACATTAGCAACACTACAAGGAGAATACAAGCCATAAGCTATCTGGATGACTGACCAAATAGAACAAGCCAATTTGCATTTGAAGAATCAATGTTTTATTGTCTCATCATGGTGACAAAAGACACATTGCGGACTTCCATGCCAATTCCTCTTAATAAGGTTATATTTAGTAAGAATTATTCCACGACAAAGATACCATACAAAGATTTTACTCTTAAGAGGTATCTTTATTTTCCAGATCTTCTTCTTATTATCAACTGGAATATCAGACAGGATTCACGCTCTATACATAGACTCCACTGAGAATTGTCCATTCTCATGTAGGTTCCATCAGAATAAATCAGATCCATGTGACAAATGCACCATGGACAACCGTTGGAGCAGCACATACCACGATTGGAGTCTGGGTCCAATTAAATCTCTTCTGAACGTCACATTTGGCGGAAATGATTCCATTACCATGGCGATAGTATCACCCTTGTGACGCACAATGTTGTACAGAGCAGAATATTATTCCCGGAGTGTGGCATTTTCTAGCCACTTGTCCTCCCAGAATCTAATTTCCGAGGCGTCCGTAATCGAGAAGGATCCATATGAGAAGAAATATTTCTTCGTAGCCATCAGACCAGCCAAACAGTGAGAATCCTGAGGCTTCCAGTATACTTGGGATACCGCCTTGGAACCCACATATTTCCTCCTTAGGAGTGTGTGTCATACACCATCTTCCACCAGTTATTTAAACAAACATTTTCTGAGGAGGGCCTTATTCTTAACCTCAAGGTCATGAATGCCCAACCCGCCTTGACCACCCTACATCGGAGGCCCTAACAATGATTAGCTAGAGCAACTGCAGCACAGTTCAGTTGCAGAAGCAATCACAAACCAGCATTCCGCTAGCTAGCCGACCAGCCGTCAGGTCAATGTGTTCTCAACAACACTAAACTAGATGCATAGTTACAATATAGCAATCAAAATTACTCACCTAGTGCGCTATTCGAAGCAAACAAAATACATGCCCTTACTATGTGGTTTCCACCCTGCTTACTCATGCATAGATTGCTGGAGTTCCCTGGAACGTCGAGCGGCCGACCTCCACTCACGGACCAGGCTTGGTATTTCCTTCTCGTGCCGTTGATGGGAGCGATGCGGGATCGGGTAAGGTTCTTTTCTATTCGAGGTTGTCGTTTTGATGACTATAGTAGTGTTGCTCTACCATTTTGATTCCCTCTGTGCAAGAGTACTTCGAGCTAGATATTACACCTCCGGTAATATATTGAACTGCACCTTGAAGAAAGGGTCTTCATTTGTGTGGTAGAGTATCTTTGCAGGGATTCAAACTTTCAAGAATGGGAGCATTTGGAGAGTGGGAGAGGGTGTAAAGATAAACATTTGGTTTCGTCCCGCTTATGTGTTTTTTTTATTTCGTTCCGTTTAGATGATTCTTTTACCTGAGGTGGTACTAAAATTCTGTCCGTCCGAAAACCTTAAAAACGTTTCATTGTATTGTTGAGCGTTTCTACCTGGACCATGCAAAGTGGGGCCGGGAGCGTCGTGCGTGGGCTCGACAGTGGGAACATGCGTGGACAAGGACAACCGAGAGGAGCGAGGCGAAGCTGGGCGCAAGCAGGGAGCTGGTCGTAGACGAAGCCCGTTCATGAGGAGGAAGGACGACGACCGGAGCTTGGCAAGCGTGAACGCCGGCGTCGCGTGGAGTCTGGAGACGTGCTGACGCAGACGTCGATGACAGCCTTGACGAAGAAAACGCTTCGGTTGAAAATCGGATGGCGCCATTGAAAAAAAATTGGATGGCGTGGGGCTGCCGGTCGGCCAGCTAGCTCCAGGACCAAGAGGGGCAGCAGGTGGAGGCGGAGAGGCGCCTGCGTGTGGCTGGGAGGCGGACGTGGCTGGCCGGGGCAGGTTCTCGCGACCGAGCCGGGCGTCGACATGGCGGAGCATGGAAGCATGTGGGAGAAGAGGGGCGGCCGTAGCAGAACGAGATGGTGGGGGTGGAGCTTGGGATGGTGGTGTTATGCCGGAGTTGGAGATGAGGATACACGGTCGTAGGCATCACGGTGGAGTCGGTGGCGTCGTCGACAGGCCGGCGACAATGGACAGAAGCATGGTGGTGGCCGGTCCGCCGGTGGGCGCTAGGTGCGGCAGAAGTGGGCACGCATGGAGGCGGCTCTTGGGAGCAACCGATGACGGAGGTTAAGCAGAGTGCCGACAACAGCGAAACAAGCTGGGAGGCTTGCTTCATGGTCGCGGACAGCAGCAAGCAAGGCAGTAACGCATCTAGCATTCTACCTACCAAGCCAGCAGGCACGCATCTTGATGGTTGGCGTGCTGTGCGTGGGCTAGCTTGCTGAAAGGAGCAAAGCGTTTTCTTTTTCTGGTTATGCTCGGCTCGGCCCATTGCCGGGCTACATATGCGTCCAGCCTGACGCACCAACGGCAAACGAGGCCCTGGTTTACTTCGACCGTATTCACGTGGAATCAATGACATTTTTTTTTTGCGAAAAGAAATCAATGTCTAGACGTGCGTTAAATCCTGGTACGAGACAACGAGTCACGTTTAGTTTTACTCTGCTCCTTTAAACAGTGCTCCACCGGTTTATATAATCAATGTCTAGAAGTTGATTTTTTCAGTCCCGTTGCAACGCACGGGCATGTTTCCTATATAAACAATATAAACAAGTCATCACTCGTTACACCATGCCAAAGTCAAATCACAAATGGCATGTAGTGCTCTGGCTAATACGTATATTGTGTAGGGCTCAATGAGTTGGATTAAAAAAAAAGAACGGAAGAAGATTATTCATATGCCCAATTTTTTCACGTACAACTTTGCAGCAAGAATAATTGATGAGGACATGTTTTTGAACTGTGCCTGGTTTTTACAGAAGAAAATCTTACTGCGTGTAAGAGGTAGTTACTGACTTGTTGGCATTAGCGAAGTACCTAAGAATAGGGTGAGTTTCTTTTTCTTTTTTCTTTTGTGGTCTAATCTTGACTTTTGGGTTGCTTTACAACAAGGTGAACTGGTGATGAGCATGCATACATATATACAATTGGATTGTAGTACACATCTGACTAGAGGCACAATTGACTTTGAAGACAGTAAGGCCAATCTTATGATCTAATCATTAGTTATAGATTGCTGACCAAGTAATTAAAACAACGTTGGTATTATAAGATTATACCAATTGCTATATATCAATGAAGAAAATGCAGCACAATTACTCTTAAATGGCGAACCAACCTGTGGTTGAATGGTTAGAGGGACTGTGGTATTCCTAACCCACCAGGGTTCAAATCCTGGTGCTCGCATTTATTCCTGAATTTATTTTAGGATTTCCGGTGATGCGCATTCAGTGGGAGGAGACGTTCCCGTCGACGACGAGGTGCCTAAGGTGACTTCGTAAATTTCAAGATGATATTCCGGCTCAGTCTTTCGAAGGTGCCCATAGGGGTAGGGTGTGCGTGTGTGCGTTCATAGAGGTGAGTATATGCGCGTGTATATGAAGGCTTACGTATGAAAAATATTACTCCTAAATGAATGTACAGGGCAGCATTGGTCCAGTTTCAGATGAACCAGCCCCTAAGCCAAAGCCAATCCATGGAATGCTTTTCTATAGAGAAGAGGCATAACAGAAGGATTTTTTATCTATCATGCCTATGGATTTATTGTAGCTCTTAGTTCTTCAAGGTGGTATATTTCTGTAGGTCTTAATTAGTCATATGTTAATTAAGATGTTATCCTTCGATCCACGCAATCCCTTATGAATGTCACTACTTGTTATACAACATGCAGCTAGAACTGAGAGACTCTTTCAATGTATTTTTTTTAAAAGGAGGATGAAACCCGACCTCTGCATCTGGGTGATGCATACACCCACTTTATCAATTATTCACAAAGACCTTACAAAGGAATACATCAATAAGCCTGTGAAGCCGTCATTTTGGCAACATCTGTCGCTATTCCTATTCACTTGACAAAGGGGTGCTGATTCTCTGAATGGAAAACCCAGACCTCACACCAAATCCTAACATCTAAAGCCGGACGCCCCAACCAAGCCGCATTGTCGGGTCTGAGGCACACACCGATCCGGCACACTCTTAGCAGGTACCACATGCGCACGGTGCTAGGGACGTCACCACCGTATTCCATCGATCCATCTTCAGAGCAGGTAGTCATGCATCCACCTTGTGTGCAATCGACGCCACCATGCGGCCAGACAATGCCACCTCCCTGAGTGCGTCCAGCATCACACATCTGTCGCCGAGACCCCACTGCACCATGCCGCCAAGACACGCTGCCGTCGATGCAGTATATGCCACACCGCTCCACCTTCTGACCCCACCAGCATCTACTCCAAGACGATGCCCCCAGGAGGGAGAACGACGTTGCGCACCACCATCACCGCCATCGTTTCCCCTGGAGTAGAATGAGCGAGGAGGCGAGAACTCCAAGACGATGCCTTCATTAGGGTAACGATGCAAAGACACAGCCATCGTCTGCCATAACCGAGGTCGGCTCAATTTTCACCGACAGTTGCGCCTCAGCATCGTCACCGCCGGCAGCCACCGATGAGCTAGATTGGGCCTAACCCAGTCAAGAAAAATGTGATGCTGCAACACCTCCATAGCCAAGACCTCCACGAGCAGGGATGGGGGAGATGCCATCCCACCCCATCGCGACACGCAGTGCCTCCACTAGCCGCGAGGAAGGTCACTGGCTGTGGTTGAGGGAGCACCGAGCCACGCCGCTGGGCCGAGCCACCCTCACCAGATCATCTGGCTATCGTGGTGGGGACCAAACGCGTGAGGGGATACTGGAGCACCCACACGAGAATCCGCTGCGGTCGCGCCCTGGAGCAACGACGGCAAAAGACCCCGTTGCCGCCATCATCCACCGCCAGCCTTTGTCCAGCAGCAAACCGATGGCGGAGAGGAATTAGGAGGCGGTGATTGCTAGGGTTAGTAGTGGCGTGAGGGTTAGAAGGGGCGTATGTAGTTCAATGTAATGATTCCTCGGCATTAGAAAACTAGCTATCAATATATGGGTGGTTGTCATGGAGATTGCTCATTAGGTATTCCTAAATAAATTGCATGCTTAATTCCATATATTGGTTTACTTTACATGTCCGCTGTGATATTAGTTTGTTCTTCTTTTTGAGAGCCAGAGAGTGTGAAACCTTCTGTAATTTGATACGATTGTGCATGATTCGTGAATGGAGTTAGCATCAATAGAAGATGCTAAAATTTGACATTTATTTTTGAATGGTCTTGAACCAGTCGTTACAGAAGAAATTGTTACCGCATGTAATAGATAGTTACTGAATTGATGGCAATGTCGAAGTACTTCACTTATACATTGCCATATTCCCACAATGAAGAAAATGCAATAGAATTATTCCTAAATTCTTCAGTACGTGGAAACATTAGTCCAACTAGTACGGAAGAAAATAGACCAGGGCTATATCTCTGGGAGCTTTTTAGATGTACTAGCCCCAAAGCCAAAGCCAATCCATGGAATGCTTTTCGAAATGAGATAGAGAAGGGGGGAGAACAGAAGGAAAAGGGATCTATCATGCATGGATTTTGTGGTAGCCCTTACTGCTTCAAGGTGCTATATATCTTTAGGTCCTAATTGATAATATGCTAACTAAAATGTTATCCTTGGATCGACGCAATTCCTCATGGATGCCATGATTTACACACAGCTGGCATTGAGAAACTTGTTCAAAGTAACGATTCCTCAGCATTAGAGAATGAGCTTGCAATATTTCAATGGCTGTCATGGAGATTTTTCACTAAGTATTCCTAATTTGCATGATTAATTCCATATGTTGGTTTACTTTGCGGGCCTATAGTATTACTTTTCTTTCTTAAAATGAGCCATAGGATGTATAACCTTCTACTTATAATTGAAATGGTCAAGCATCTTTTGTGAATCGAGTTGACATCAATACAAGCATCTACCGCTTGACATTAATTCTTCAATGGTCTTAAACTAGTCGACATAATTCGTGAATGATCAGACACTGCACATGAAACAAGTATTTTCCATAAATAAGAAAAAAGATCCAAATTAAGGACGAGGTTTTTGATGCCACCGTACAGCCTTGAGGCTCTGAGAGAAAGGTGAAACCATGCCATGAGAGCAATGAAACCATGTACTTTGGAACTACATTCTCCAGATAAGGATATATCCCTACTGCTAAGGACCACACGTTAGGCGCATGATATACACAAAGAAGCACAAAGCATACACAACTTCCACACATGTATATATATTTGATGATGGTTGAAACGAAGGGAAATATAATAATAAAACGAAGGAACAGATTACATATGCACACAACAACAACCAAATTCGTTCGCTTATTTATATATGGCACCGGGACAAGGCACCAACGAATGTAGATATGCAACTAGCTTACGAACGGCACCAGGGCATAGCCGTCCGCTTTAACAAAAGAGGGTACAACCGTCGTAGCATGTTCCACCGCACTGAATTAAGGCAGCATCCTTGCATGCCTGGCATGCAGGAGGTATGGCGGTGCAGATGCCGCTGCATGATGTTTCAGCGTAGGCGATGCAAATTGCAACACATGCGCCTAGACAATCTTCGCATTCTGTGGCTTCCACTGGCTGGCCCATGTTCAGGACAAGCATGATGCAAACGACAAGCATGAAGCCATTGATGAATTGGGTGGTTCTAGTGGAGAACAGAGTAAGAACAGATGTGATGGAGATGAGCTATGTAGCTGCTTAACTGGTACATGTCCATATGAGGAAGTAGGATGCTATTTATAGGGAGCCAACATGAGGACGATCCTAGCCAGCTAGTAGTACCCACCTCCACCTCGCAAAAGAAAACAGAAAAACAGCTGGCACTGATTTGTTTCACTTAATTAACTATGGTTGACTGCGATATAGTATATACCTTGTGCACCAATAAGTTTTGTCCTAAACTGTACGCAAGTGACCTGTGCAATAATGCGTGCATTTTGACATCAGAAGAATTATATATAGCAAAGTTACCCACACATTTGCATGGCTAATGTTATTGTTAATCTCTGCCATTTGTTACCCCCCATACATGAATTGAAATCAATATTGTTAAAACATGTATGCATCATATGTATGCACTGTTGTAAGTCAACCGTGTTATACCAGAGCCCATGAAGATTAGGATCTGAGATCTCTCCACTCATCGTCATACGCTAATACGCGCACATGAGTGCGCCTCCCGTATGCTGGAGTTAGTTAGGCCCTTCTCTGTGATCCTTCTTTATGTATTGTGTATAGTGGCGGAGCTACACGGGATTGGTTGGGAGGGCCAAACAGAAAATATTAATTTCTGGAGGCGCAAAAGCTATATTTTTTCTCAATCTATACCTTCCTATAAAAAAATTCTTCACAAAAACTGCCCAACCTGGGGGGGGCCATGTGTAGGAGATATGCCCTAGAGGCAATAATAAATGTTATTGATTATCTTCCTGTTCATAATTATGTTTATGTTCCATGCTATAACTGCTATGGTTCTCGAGTCTACAATAACCACGAGGCTCGGAGGAAGACTCATATGCACGTGTGGGATAATAAACGGTAAAATGTATTCCTAGTCAAGCCTCTATGACTGGCTCAAGTATTGCATGATGATCCTGTTTTCCTGATCATGGGCATGGCTATGCCGGCAATTTTGAGGGCACAATTGTTGGTAGAACACTTGTGTTGAATCGACCCGATTGATGTTATGCTATGAGATACATTCGTCATAAGTTAATGGTTTATAACACAGAGAAGTTAATGTTTGCATAATTCCTTAGACCATGAGAGTATCGAGTTTCTTCATGCTTGCTTCATGAACTTTGGGGTTTGTTAAACGTCATCCGTAAATGGGTGGCTATTACGGCGGCTTACGGGTTCATGGAAAAGTGTGTCAAGTAACTTGATAGCTCAAGATTGGGATTTGCTCCTCCGACGATGGAGAGATATCTCTGGGCCCTCTCGGTGTTACGGTATCCATCATCGTCTGGCCAGACACTTTGTGATTTGCTCACAGGGATGCCGGAACACGGGAACGAGAAAAGAGAACAATACCGGCAACGAGGTAACTTGCATAGTGGACAAGTTGTTGATCCACGAGGATGCAGAAAATCTCACCTCGGGTATTTGTAACATATCGTGAAGCAACAGGAATAGCACACGACAACTGGAGGTTCACTCGAATATTCATTCGTGTGGGTATAGGGGTCAATATGGGTGTCCACGGCTCCGATGTTGATCATTGATCGGAAGGGGCTCCGGGTCATGTCTATACTTCACCGAACCTATAGGGTCACACGCTTAAGGGTCATCTATCTGCTGAATACTAGACGGGGAGTCTGAGAGAAAATCACCGAAAAAGTTTCGGACGAAACGGAAACGTTCCGGAGAGGATATCGGAATAGTTCCGGTAAAACTGAAAAGTTGTTTCAGAGGATACCATAAAGTCAGATTGGTTTCGGCACATGCCTGATAATTCTTGGAGGGTGCCAGAATCGTTCTGGAAACTTTCTGGAATTTTCCGGGATGAAAACCGGAAATGTTCCGGAGCTGCCGGAACCGCTTCAGATGCTTTTCGCAGATGAAAATCACTAAACCGGAATTGTTCCGGATCGCATTGAAACTTATTTTAGTGGGTACTGGAATTGTTCTAAGCCCACATAAATTTTTTCAGTTCGACCGGACGCTGAAAAATGTCGTCGTGAATAGTGAAATCAGATTTATGGATATGGTTGGAAGTTTGCTTTCCACAAATATCTTCCCAAGATATTTTGGGATGACATGGCATTTTGGATATGCCCATCCTACCCCTTGTTTTTCCTATAAATAGAGGGGAGGAGGCAGCCCCATATGGATCATCCTTGCTCTCACATACACATGCCATAGACTTGTCTGGCTTCTCTCTCCCTCCCAGCGAAATAGTTTCGTAGAGCCGAAAGGCTGTCTGGGTTCCGGTGGGAACTAGTTCTGGACGGCGAAGCCCTGCCGGATAGATGACACCGTATGTGTGCAACTCTGTAGAGAGATCGTAGTTTCGGTCTTAGTTCGAGAGTGCCTCCCGAAGGGCTGTCCGTGTGACCGTCCGAGTTTTGGAGGTCCTCCCGAAGGGCTGTCCGAGTGAAAGTCCGAGTTTCGGAGGTCCTCCCGAAGGGCTGTCCGCGACACCGTCCGGGGGACTGTGCGACCGCCTCCCGGAGGGCTGTCCGCGGGGCAGATGAGGGTATACATCCTCGCGGTTGGGAGGTTGTAAAATCCTAGCTGCGGGGATCTGCACCGCCGATCGTCATCGACTCTACTTCCGCTGCGCTACGAGTCGGTAACGAAACAGATCAAACCTTGTATGCAGTCTCCATAGTGATCCTGGGCTGGTACGTAGGTCGGAAAATTTTTGTTTTCTGCTGCGTTACCCAACAGTGGTATCAAAGCCGTGCTATGCGTAGATGCTGGTTGTGATCTAGAATACATAGAGATGTATGGGTGTTGCACAAACTAATTAGGTAGTAGATGAGTTCTATTACTGAAAATTATTTGTGCGGGTAGCAGATGAAATCTGTTACCCGATGTTCTTGTTGCTTCCCTGGAATTTGCTAGTCCTGATCTTGACGGCATGGTGGAATCTCACAAAGTTCTGGCAATCCGCGATCCTTTCATGCTGCTCCTGAGTATGCTGATTGACAGATCAACGAAGTGCTAACAGTTCTTTGGGTTCCACCATAATTGAGAAAGATGGATGTTTCGCAGACGAAAGGGCAATGCAGATATGATCTGCACGGGGGTCACGCGTATGACGAAGTTTAGTATGGGGCTCGAGATTTTATTATCTCGTGTTTCATACACCCCGCAATGTTAAATCTAGCGACTTGGCTTATCATGCTTGATGATGGATGTTGGTAGCTTCGGTTTGTTTCGAAACCTTAGAAGCCACGTAAAATAAAATTTTGCATGTACCGATTAGAGGCGTCTAACTTGGTTTTGCAGGATGGTTTGCATGTGCATATGATGTGGTATAGCAGTGCTCATATTAATTTGATTATGTATGAGATGACTATATGATGTAAAATTAACATGACCTGCGTGTCATGATTTGGCATGATGGCTGGAGCCATATGATTGCACTTTAATGACCTGCGTGTCAACCTTATGTAATGCACTTATTTTATTAGCTATAGAGATAGCAATATTATCTGGTGCATCGACAAGGTGGTGGCAATCTTCGCGAAGGTGAACACCAACGCGAATGCCGAAGACGAAGAAATGAAAGACTTCTCCGTCAGAAAGGGCTATACCATATCATGCTATTATGAATTGCCTGAGATGTTTATCCCTTATGATGCACCCTTTTGATTGCGCAGTAGTCGCTTTTATTAGGGTGATCTCTCACAAAAATATCAAGTAGTTAGTGTTCTCCCAAGTGTAGCACCGTCTGAAATTCGTATCTTTTCGGGGTGCGCCATGTCCACATGGGTACGAACGAATCGAGAGGAATGAGGCGGGTGAGGTCAGACCTCGCAGCGAGATCACTTGGTTGTCTTGACGTTCTGGCTTGATCGTCCTGAGCTCGGAACACGCCCATCGAAAGATGAACAGGAGTCACATAGAGATGTGATCGGCATGTTTGCCCACCAATTGAAATTCTCGTCATCAGTGATGTCCACATCAATGGCGTTAAATTAAAATGTGGATCTTGTATCACTCACAATCAATTATGAGAGATATTGATTTGAGTGGGAGCGCACTGTAGAATTAATTCTTTTAATTCTCAGTGCAATTAATTTTGAACACTGTCTAAGTGTGATTTGCATAATAGTTGTAGAATAATGGCTCGCGTTTCCACCTTCCCTATTAAAATTGAATAGCTGTTAAATATCTGGTTAAAGCTTTACGGTTGGTAACGTAATGTGAGGATTGTCCTCTAGAGTGCCGAGAAGGACTTTGTCCTATCGCATACTTTCGGTATTCTCCCGCTAATGCTATGGATCATGTGACTCTCGTCCTTCGATCCAAAAGCTAAAATTATGTTTCAGTCAAGTGAAATACGTTTGCTTCCATGAGACCCGAACTTCGAAAGTTTGGATAGTTATGTGATATTCATGGAATCTGAAAATCAATTTCAGAGACAGACAAAGGCTAAAAGATATGAGATATCCCAAGCAATGTTTGTTTGCAAACTATTAGTAAAGGAGTTTACTATGCATTAGACTGATAAGAGAGGGATCAAGGAGAACGCCTGTCATATGCTGAAAGGTGAATAAAACAACAACTTAAAGAGAAAGGAAGTGTCCAAAGGGTGTTAGTGAAACTTTCACGCCTAGGAAGTCCGGGGCTATCGCCACTCTTAAGTTGGGTGCTTCTTCTGAGAGTAGGAGAAATACTGAAAGTTAAACTGTTAGAAGTATAATGACAAAAGGAAAGAAGACTGGAATATCCAGCTCATGTATGAATGTCATACAGGTTTTTTGATGTATACAAGGCTGGTCAAAGATATAGTTCTTGGGAATTATGGTTAAACATGTTAATCACTAATTCTTGGGTATTGTGAGTTGATCACAAAGATACCCGCTTGATTGCATTCTGTTGCAACTCGATGTAAGAACTACTATGGCCTGAAAGACTAGCCAGGAATGAGGTTTAGATACACGCAGGGAACATAGTAAATGTTACTATGCCTTCCATCGGTGTATTCCCTATGTATTTACTTTCATAATTCATTTTAGAGTTTCACACTCTAGCCCTTTGCATAAGTTATCTTGCAAGAAGGTTATTCATAAGAGAACTTTTGATGTTCGATGTTATGAATAACATAAGGGCCATACTTTCATTATGAATGAGACGTATGTTATGAATATTGATAATAATACATTACCTCTGTATTTACTTTCATAATTTATTTTAGAGTTTCATATACTCTAGCCCTTTGCATAAGGTATCTTGCAAGAAGGTTATTCATAAGAGAACTTTTGATGTTCGATGTTATGAATAACATAAGGGCCATACTTTCATTATGAATGAGACGTATGTTATGAATATTGATAATAATACATTACCTCTGTATTTACTTTCATAATTTATTTTAAAGTTTCATATACTCTAGCCCTTTGCATAAGGTATCTTGCAAGAAGGTTATTCATAAGAGAACTTTTCATGTTCGGTGTTATGAATAACTTGAAGGGTCATGCTTCCATACAAGATGGGATGTATGCTATGAATATTGATGGTAATATGATACATCCATAACACTGACGCTAAATGTCGCAAGACTAAAAGAATACCACATAAGTGTGGCACTGCATTTGGTCACATTGGAGAAACCCGCATGGAAAATTCCATTATGATGGATTTTGAAGTCATTTGATTTTGAATCATCTGACACTTGCAACTTTCCTCTGAAAAGTGAAGTGACTGAAATACCGTTCACAGGCCATAAGGAACGAGCAAAGAACATATTGGTGTTCATACACTATGATGTGTGTAGTCCAATGAATGTTGTTGCAAACAGTGGATTTGTCTACCTTCAAAAATTGACTCAAGTAGATATATGGATATTTACTTGCTGAGACGTAAGTCTGGATCTTTTGAATTCATTCATAAGGTTTTCAAAAATGAAGTAGAAGTTGTTGTAACAAGAAAATTATGTTTCTACAATTCGATTGTAGAAAGGAATATTTGAGTTACAAGTTTAGCGAATGTCTGATGAGTTGTGAAAGGGGTTTCATAACTTGCACCTCCCGGAACACCACTGCAAGTGGAAAGTCCGTGAAGATGTAATTGAACCATTTATGACATGGTAAGATCAAAGATGACATAAATAAATTTGCCATTACCCCTTTTAAAGAGTAATGCTTTAGAGACTGCGGCTTTTACACTGAAAAGAGATCCATCAGGTCTGTTGAAATGACGCCATGGTATGGTATGCCCAACCATGTTATATCTTTTCTTAACATTTGGAATATGGGGCTTGTGTAAAAGGTTACAAACCTATTCCAAATCAGACAAGTGCTACTTTGTAAGGTTATCCCAAGTCATTGGGTATTCCCCACCACTATACTGAGGCAAAGGACTTTGCCACAAAACGGTATGCTTTTAAAGAGAATAGTTCTTACAAAAGGCGAGTGGGCGGACAGTGCAACTCGACGAGATAACCAGTATCTTCGTCATCAGATCAAAGGAAAGAAACCTTGGAAGTGATTCCGAAGTTTCCTACTGCGACTGATACGGAAGTCTCTACAATAAAATGTATGGACTTCGGTCGAACTTGCAGTTGAACCACGTAGGCAAAGCTCGTGCAAACCTATCAGGTGCGCAAACGAGATATTGTTGTTAGACAACAGTATACCTACAATACACAAGGAAGCGTTGATGGGCCCTGACTCCGGAATTGGCTAAATGCCAATACAATCCGAGATAGTTTCCATAGAAGTGATTCAAGATTAAGATCTTGATACACCTTTCAGAAGACTTAGAGTCTAACGAATATTTATTGAAACTAAAAACTGATACGGATAAAATGTTTTATCCATAAAGCTCGACTTGTTGCAATAACAAGTTCAAGGAGTTGACTACGATGAGATTGTCTCACCGTAGCGATGCTTGATGTCGGTTCGGGTTGAACTAGCAATTAATACATATTTCAATCATGAGATATGAAACATGGATGACAAAGGGATTTCCATCTGATGGAAATGAAACCTAGGACTTGTATGTGATATAGTCCAAAGTAATTTGTCGATCTAGAGGATGCTAGTAAGTATGCAAACTTCAGAGTTCCAGCGATGGACAGAAGAGAGCAAAGTGGAGTTGGAATCTTCGTTTTTGATGGAATGGTCAAAGGGGTTTGACTTCATCAAATGGGTATCGAAGATGCTTGTGATTCAAGAAAGTAAGTGGGAGCATAATAATATTTCTAAAAACCTTGTGTACTTGACACATTGTTAATTGGAAATAAATTTCTTGACACGAATTAGGACTTCATTTGAAAATAGTTTTTCCGATGAACTGCTTGGGCTAAATAGCCTCAATATTAGGCATGATGATCTATGGAGATAGATTTACCTAATGGGGCTAAGCAATGAATACATATTGACAAGATGCTAAAACTTTTTAGCATTTAAAACGCCAAGGAGTGATTCTTGCCGAAGTCACATGGAAAGAGTTTTTGCAAGACTCGGTGTCCCAAAACACTGATGAGTAAAATACATGATGGCGATTCCACACACTCTTGTGTTTGGATTAATCATGTATTCCATGGTATGTAAAACAACCAGATATGTCCGATACTCCAAAAGTTGTTGCGAGTATGGATACCAAAGTGATCAAAGTACTGATCATAGGACAACAGTGAAAGATGTCATTAAGTACTAGAGTAGTAGTGATGACACGTTTTCTCGCAAGCAGAGATTATGAAGTGCTCGTTGTAAGTAATTACATCGATACAGTCTTCATCAATGCTCCATGCGATTTTCGATTTAAGTTAAGGGTTTTGTGTAATACACAATATGATGGCACGGTAGTTGGAAATTGTTCCAAACAAGATACTGTGGCGAATTCTATAACAAAGTCTAAGTATGTTGACGCTTAAGAAGCGACAAAGAAGATGTTGAATCATATAGTTCATTCATGAACTTAGTATGGTTCCAAGATGGCTTTGGTCAATGGGACACTATTGCAGATAGTTGCTCCATAGCTCAGTCTGAGGAATCAAGGTTTGACCTGTGATTCGCATATATACAAAGCCAAGTCCACACAAAATATGAATTTTGTGAAAGCGTGAAAACGCGGGGATATGCATAGTTACACACGGAGCTGAAGTCGTCAGATCCGTTGGACATCAGGCTATACCACATGCGAAGCATATTTTACACCAGTATGCCATAGGTGTAAAGTGCATTAGCATTGACTAGATTATTGACTCTAGTTCAAGTGGGAGTCTGTAGGAGATATGCCCTAGAGGCAATAATAAATGTTATTGATTATCTTCCTGTTCATAATTAGGTTTATGTTCCATGCTATAACTGCTATGGTTCTCGAGTCTACAATAACCACGAGGCTCGGAGGAAGACTCATATGCACGTGTGGGATAATAAACGGTAAAATGTATTCCTAGTCAAGCCTCTATGACTGGCTCAAGTATTGCATGATGATCCTGTTTTCCTGATCATGGGCATGGCTATGCCGGCAATTTTGAGGGCACAATTGTTGGTAGAACACTTGTGTTGAATCGACCCGATTGATGTTATGCTATGAGATACATTCGTCATAAGTTAATGGTTTATAACACAGAGAAGTTAATGTTTGCATAATTCCTTAGACCATGAGAGTATCGAGTTTCTTCATGCTTGCTTCATGAACTTTGGGGTTTGTTAAACGTCATCCGTAAATGGGTGGCTATTACGGCGGCTTACGGGTTCATGGAAAAGTGTGTCAAGTAACTTGATAGCTCAAGATTGGGATTTGCTCCTTCGACGATGGAGAGATATCTCTGGGCCCTCTCGGTGTTACGGTATCCATCATCGTCTGGCCAGACACTTTGTGATTTGCTCACAGGGATGCCGGAACACGGGAACGAGAAAAGAGAACAATACCGGCAACGAGGTAACTTGCATAGTGGACAAGTTGTTGATCCACGAGGATGCAGAAAATCTCACCTCGGGTATTTGTAACATATCGTGAAGCAACAGGAATAGCACACGACAACTGGAGGTTCACTCGAATATTCATTCGTGTGGGTATAGGGGTCAATATGGGTGTCCACGGCTCCGATGTTGATCATTGATCGGAAGGGGTTCCGGGTCATGTCTATACTTCACCGAACCTATAGGGTCACACGCTTAAGGGTCATCTATCTGCTGAATACTAGACGGGGAGTCTGAGAGAAAATCACCGAAAAAGTTTCGGACGAAACGGAAACGTTCCGGAGAGGATATCGGAATAGTTCCGGTAAAACTGAAAAGTTGTTTCAGAGGATACCATAAAGTCAGATTGGTTTCGGCACATGCCTGATAATTCTTGGAGGGTGCCAGAATCGTTCTGGAAACTTTCTGGAATTTTCCGGGATGAAAACCGGAAATGTTCCGGAGCTGCCGGAACCGCTTCAGATGCTTTTCGCAGATGAAAATCACTAAACCGGAATTGTTCCGGATCGCATTGAAACTTATTTTAGTGGGTACTGGAATTGTTCTAAGCGCACATAAATATTTTCAGTTCGACCGGACGCTGAAAAATGTCGTCGTGAATAGTGAAATCAGATTTATGGATATGGTTGGAAGTTGGCTTTCCACAAATATCTTCCCAAGATATTTTGGGATGACATGGCATTTTGGATATGCCCATCCTACCCCTTGTTTTTCCTATAAATAGAGGGGAGGAGGCAGCCCCATATGGATCATCCTTGCTCTCACATACACATGCCATAGACTTGTCTGGCTTCTCTCTCCCTCCCAGCGAAATAGTTTCGTAGAGCCGAAAGGCTGTCTGGGTTCCGGTGGGAACTAGTTCTGGACGGCGAAGCCCTGCCGGATAGATGACACCGTATGTGTGCAACTCTGTAGAGAGATCGTAGTTTCGGTCTTAGTTCGAGAGTGCCTCCCGAAGGGCTGTCCGTGTGACCGTCCGAGTTTTGGAGGTCCTCCCGAAGGGCTGTCCGAGTGACAGTCCGAGTTTCGGAGGTCCTCCCGAAGGGCTGTCCGCGACACCGTCCGGGGGACTGTGCGACCGCCTCCCGGAGGGCTGTCCGCGGGGCAGATGAGGGTATACATCCTCGCGGTTGGGAGGTTGTAAAATCCTAGCTGCGGGGATCTGCACCGCCGATCGTCATCGACTCTACTTCCGCTGCGCTACGAGTCGGTAACGAAACAGATCAAACCTTGTATGCAGTCTCCATAGTGATCCTGGGCTGGTACGTAGGTCGGAAAATTTTTGTTTTCTGCTGCGTTACCCAACACCATGGCCCCTGCAGCTTTACATGTAGCTCCGCCACTGATTGTGTACATCGACATTTGTAAACCTTGAGGCAAACAACACAAAGTTCAGGTCGGTAACACAACTGAGCAACACCCAGACCAATTCCAGCACCACCTCCCTTCCGACGCAAATCCCCAAGACCTCTCCCTGTTTCTCTGCCTATGCCATGGGGCCCAGCGCCACTATTACTTCTGCCCTCATATTGCCGTCCATAATACCAACATCCCTTTTTTCCAACTTCAGGCCCGATCGCCGTCCATAATACCAACATCCACTCCTACATTACTCTCAAACTCAACCCATGCGTCAACAACTACCATAAATGGCTTATTTCTTCGGGTTTGTCCTCGCCACCTATGACGCACTCGACCACATTAACGAGACATCTGAACTTGAAATTAATGATCCCGAGTTGCAGCTTGCCTACATCAGGATCATGTTGTGGATAAACACAACGATCGATGATGGCCTTCTTGACCTTGTGCCGCCTTGTCGACATGGAATCGCCTCCGCCGGTACTTTCTCAACAACAACACCACACGCACCATCCATCTTACTAGCAAGTACCGCATGCTCAAGCAGGGAACCATGCCAGTCGCCGAGTATGGGCAGCAGCTCAAGTTCCTCACTGATATTGATGGGGCGATGACTAATCGGGTTCTCAGCCTCAAGTTCCTCCATAGCATCAACAAGACGATGGGCTCCCATATATCACCTTGTTTAATCAGGAGGTTTTCTGTCATAAACTCGGGCCAACAGTATCATCGGGTCTAGGCCGTAAAGCATCCTGCTCCGAGTGGGTATCCTTACTCAATGAAAAGAATGACAACACACTTCATATAACCGTGGGACAACCATAGTATGGACTTCCACAACAAGTTCTCCAAAACGTAGTTGTCCAACTATTTTATATATAATGTACATGTACATACTTAAAAATGTAACCCTACAGGTATTCCTAATTTGTTTTAGTTATTAATTTAGGCATTCTTATATAATATGTTTTAGTTGAAGGTCTTTTAATAAAAAACGATTAAATTTCAGCCTTTTGTGGAACTGGATATTTCCTGGCACTCCTGCTGATGAATTAATATAGTTTCCAAATTTAAGAAGGCAAATAAAAATCTTGCTGCGCAAATGAGCGGGCAACACCACTAGTTTTCATGATAGTAAGCATCCTTAGAAATGTAATAAAAAAATCATATGGCAAAGTGAAAAATTCAATTGTATGCATATTCGATATAGTTGTATTCAGTAACACCCCATGCCAGTTACACGAGGGAAAAAACCACTCATGAATGAATTAATTTTTCGGCATTAAATCAGGGCTAAATTGTACCAACTAGTGTACATTGATAGATATGTTTGAACTAACATTCATACTTATGACTGGGTTGCTTTAAAACAATGTGAACCGGTGATGATCACGATACATATAACTGTATTTGTATAGTACACATCTGACTAGCGGCACAATTGACTTTGAAAATAGATAGTAGGCCCAGTCTTATGATCTTATCACTGATTTGAGATTCCTAACCAAGTACTTAAAACAGCTTAGTTCCAGCAAAAAAATAAATGAAACAAGATTGTGTGCACTCCACATATACACTGCCCTATTCCTATATATCAATGAAAAAATACAGCAGAATTATCACTAAATTAATCCGTACGTGACAGCGTTGCTCCAATTTCTAAGAAAACATAGGAAATGACTCTAGCACTTAATGCTTAAAGGTGGTATATACCTTTAGGTCTTAGTAATATGCTAATTAAGATGTATTCTTTGCTGGACGCAATTTCTTATCAACGTCACATATTAGATGTACCTCTCCCTGTTTGTCTGCCAGCGCCATGACGCCCGCCAGCACTATTGCTGCTGCTCTCTCTTCTTACCTTCTCAACGCTTTTTTTCCCAACTCCAGGCCCCCATTGATGTCCATAATACTAACATCCACTCCTATATCACCTTCAAACAAGACCCAGCCGCCAACAACTACCTTAAATGTCGCAATTTCTTCCAGTTTATCCTTGCCACCTGTGATGCACTGGACCACATCAACGATATGTTTTCTGGATTTTGCAAGTCTTTTAATATAAATGTGGGGCTCTCACAAAAATGAAAATAACTAGGTTTCTAAGGTGAACTGGCATAAATATAGCTGGAATGGAGTAATGTGACTAGCGACAAAGTTGACTGTGAAACTAGATAGTAGGCATAGTATTGTTATCTTATCACTGGTTAGAGATTACGGACCAAGTACTTAAAACGGCTTAGTCTCTGGGCCTGCCAGAACCCATCCTGAAAATGCCGAGCCCGGGTCTCTAATCCCACCGTGCTTGGGCACGAAAATGGTTATATTTTTATTTAAAAATAAAAAATGAATTAATTTACGATTAATTGATGCAATATCATACCTATTTTTCGTATAAAATCCCAAAAATATGGTATCGGTGACTTTTGGGGACTTTCAAGCCGAGAGGCACAAGCCCAGCCTAGACGCCTGACTGTCGGGCAAGGCTTCCCATGCCTAGATTTAGATCATGTACAACCGGAGTGCTCATATCCCCCCAAACGTCAGGGCGGATAGGCCAGTCATTACCCAGATCGCAAATTGACACCGAGCCGCACCCCACATTTTTAGCCCAAAATTGCCTGGGAAGACCGGCATCACCCAAACCCATCCCATATTTCGGGTGGATATGTGACAGACCGACACGCCCGGATGCAGCCACCTTGTTGGACCGGTCCACGCAGGCTCAATCCAACCCCACCAGGACGCAAACCTATCTCAGTCTCAGCCTCCTAGCTCCACTTCCTCTCCACTCATATCCGCTCCCATCCCCGTTGCTTCCCTTTCCCGGGCTACCATGGTTGGTTCCTCTAGCGATTTCAACAGAGGATCCGGCAATGAGGCCGATCCCATCGACTTGGATGTCTGGAAATAGTCGGATTTGGATGATGAGGACCTCGCCCTTCGTGTCGTGCTCCGGGGTCACGGATAGACAATGGCAGGAGCTCGAGCACCGCGTTCTCCCCCATTGCCCGATGAGGAATGCAGCCGACCACATCGACCAGTCGCGGTCTGTGCCGGTCCATATGCGTCGCCCTCCGCGACCCTCCCCTACCACTTAGGGCCCTACTCCTCCCGCCTGGAGCTGGGTAATCGTTCCCGCACCGCCGAGCCTACAAGGAGGACATATGAATCAGTGGCACGAGCCGGTCGTGCTAAGCAGCAGGCCAATGAGACAGCTAGTTCCTCCCAAAGCGGCTGCGGGTTCTGCAATTCCGCGTTGGCTAAACTAGAGCTGGATGCCTGCCGCCGCCGTAAAAACGAAAAGGCGCTCCGGCTCGACATCTAGGATTTCAGGTGCGATGCAAAGGTGGGGGCGGCCGCCCGGGCGAAAAATCCCTAACTCACCAAGGAGCAGGCCCGCGCTGCTATTGGAGGGACCGGATTTGAGGGGGGCGCCTTTGGATGCCAAGAAATAAGGGGTGACCGGTCGCTGTCGGAGTACGCGTCCTCAAACGTGTAAGGGTCACATTTGCGAGTTGCGGTTGTAGATGCTCTTATGCCATAACATAGTACGCACTGGTGTAAGTTCTGTGACGTGTTTGGTTTCAATCGCGTCTTCCTTCTTTCCCACGTTTTCAAGACATGTTACCTCCATGCAATCCTGCGAAGGGACATTGTCTTCTTTCCTTGTTACTTTTTTTCGTTTCCATGACAGCAGAAATATGTAGAAATGTATGAAAAGTTTTGGCAAACTGAGATACTTAATCATAAAAATTTCTATTACTCAATCCTGATTCTTTTCCTCGCGTCATCCAACTCGATTTGCAAAGAGAGCAACACATCGCAACATCGAGTAGAAAACAAGATGTCGTGACCGGCAGCACGGTCACTGACAGAGGAGAGGAAAAGGGATGTCACAGGTTTGTGTCGAAGGAGGGGGGCGGAGGGGATAGGATCATCGCCGCCAGGGATGGTTGTGAGGTTCGTAGGGATGGCCGGGGCTCAGGGGGATGGTAGAGGTGACAGTTCAAGCAGAGGAGGGCAGGGCACCGAGGCACAAGCGGAAGTACCACCGACCGCAGGTGGCATGCATGGCAGATGGTTGGGAGCAGGTCAAAGAAGTCGAGAAGGGCGGCAAACAAGATAAACAGGAGACTATGAAAATCGACCGATCCATAATTGAAGGATATGTTCCTTCTTCAATTATAGACGCACATTTGATGAAGTTCCATCAACTAACACACCGCGTGGGTTAATGCATAAAAACGTGTATGCTGGATATGTCACCAATCGATCATACTGATGAGTGATGACTGGGTTGCTTCAAAACAAGGTGAACCGTTGATGAGCACATACTGACATACATATACGTACAATTGGATTGTATACTGTATACACATCTGACTAATGGCACAGCTGACTTTCAAGATGGTATATATCTTTGAATATTAGTACTATGTTAATTAAGATGTTATCCTTGGATCCACACAATTCATTATGAAGGTCACTACTTATTAGACAACATGCAACTAGCACTGATAAACTTGTCCAAGTATAATATTTCGGTGGTTGTCACGTAAAGAGATTGCCCACTGAGTATTACTCCCTCCGTTTCACAATGTAGTGCATATAGGTCTTTTGAAAACTAAACCTCATAAAGTTCGATCAAGTTTGTGAAGAAAAATATTTACATCGAGAAAGCCAAATATATATCATTAGATTCATCATAAGATGTAGTTTATTTTTTATATATTTGATACTGTAGATATAAATACTTTTCTCTATACTTGGTCAATGTTTATAAAGTTTGACTTTTCAACAAATATATAGGCACTACTTTCTGAAATAGAGGGAGTATTAATTTCCATCTATATTTTTTGATAAAGAGTATATATAGTGATTCAGCAGTTTTAACATGCTCCCCTTACCCCCTTTTTCACATGAGAGGTAAGAGTATATATTTGATCCGAGCCGTTGATCTCATTAATTAGTGGTTTGATTAACTCTTGCCTTCTTACCTCACATGTAAAAAAAAGAGGGTAAGAGGCAGCATTTTAAAATTTGCCATAGTGGTTTACTTTTTGCAGACCTATGGTTAGTTTTTTCTAAGCCAGAGATGAACCTTCTATAATTTGACATGGTTGCCGTCGTGCATGATTCGTATGTGTAGTTGACATTAATAGAACTACTTGATAATAATTTGAGAATGGTCTAAAACTAGCCTGCATAATTGATAAATAGATAATTCTTTTTTTTCAAGAAACTACTTTTAGGCCGACCCCCCCCCCCCCCCCCCCCCCCTCTCCAGCCTCTACAAGAAGCAATATGCTAATGAAGACACCGAGGCTGCACACATCCAAATTATGAAAAAAACATGACCTGCAAATTTCATGTTGAAACGATCAATGGCACACATCAGCGACAAACATCAACCACCACCAATGGAACTATTCGAACTATGAGAAAGATTGTCCAACAACGGAACCTCTAAGAAAGGGATGATAACTATTGTCACCAGATCTAACAAAGGCCAGATCATGAGTTTTCAGCCTGATTAGAATTTTTGAGGAATCTCGAGACAATGTCCCCAATAAGGGAACAATGTCGAAACATCATCATTGCCACGTACAATCAATGAAATCCCGAGCTAGAGTTTCCCTATGGAACTCGAGATCATATATTTGAAGAGCACCACCAAACTGAAGTCATCCTATGTTGCCACCCCACTTACCATGAATAAACTTATGCCAGCCAGATCGCCATGCAAAGATATACACTCATGTGCATAGCCATGGCGTGTACATCCCATGTGTGTCCGGAGTCTGGACATGCCCACGTACACAAGGTATCCAGCAGTGAAAATAAATGCATGTAACACCATCGGAGAGGAGACTTGTTGCTGCCAGATCCTATGACCAGCCATTGTGGGACGTCAGCCGGTGCCGCAAAAACACTCTATCACCACGGCCTCGTCGTCTTGTATGGCAGCAAATTCCTATGTCATCCCTTCTATCTTTGGCATCAAGGCCGCCGCAACAAAATTAGTGGCGGTAGCGGCGGCGGAAAGTAGAGGTCGAAGGAAAGCTTTTGACGAGTGTTTGGCAGGGTTGCCGAAGTCCGCGCACTCGATTTGCGTCTCCCATCGAAGCGGTAAACCGGGCCAAATAATTAAATGTCTTTTGATCAACTATGTATCTAGCTTACACGCAGCATGAATCCTTGGATTGTTGGAGTAATAAGAGTTTGCTCGTTGTCCAGGTGGAGAACCTAGGCTGCAGCTCTTCGGGAGATATAATTCTGAAAAAGGGATAAAGTCCAGGACTTGCAAGAAACACCTTCTATTTATTAGATGTAAAGATAAGAATGGGCGTCTAATTCATTTTAGTCTTTGTTAATGCTACATTACCATGTAATAAGCAAAGTAATACCTTGTACATATTGTATGTCGAAGAAAAAGATCGGTAATATATTTCCTCAAAAGGCACTTGACCTTTGTGATCTCTGAGGGTTGATACATGTACAAGGAATTGTTCAGCCATACATGTGTAGTTGTCTATCCTAAATGGAAATGGCAGCTAAATAAAAGAAAATAAAGATGATATGGAACGGATGATCCCAAAGAGAAATGAAAAAGAGCATATGGAACGAATATGCTAGCCAGTCCTGCAGCATTACAATTAGTACCGTAGACTCAAGTGTATCTCACACAGCTAACACATGCAGCAAAGGAAAGAGTCAGTTTACGTACGCACCTCCTAGCTTACCATCTTCTTCTTCTGCCAGCCAAAACCCTAGCTAGCCATGGCGAGCCGTAGCCTGCTTGTACTATCCATGATCTTGGTCCTGCATTCCATTCTGTCCATGGCAACTGCATCCCTTTCCTGTGTTCTTCAGTGTGAGTCCCACGTAAACTTGCACTTGTACTTGCACCAAATCGCCTATGGGCCGGGCACCAACCAGGTAGTAATTGTTACCTCCAGCAAACCATCCGATTTTGGTCTAACTTCCGTCACCGACTGGACTGTAATTGATGGACCAAACCCTGCTACTGCCACCATTGTTGCCCGTACCAAAGGCATGCAAGTGCAGGCTGATGTAACCGGTCCAGTCTGGTTCAACTCCTTCAGCATGGTGTTTGAGAAAAACTCCAGGTCATTCTTACATACTTTTGGACTAGTACAAGTTTTAGTTTTCTCATTTATATTTTGGACATTCTCACTTACAAAGGTCTCAGATAGAGAAGATTATTCAGTTGCGTATGATACATGATATTAGCCTAAAAACTATATCAGGTACAACGGATCATCATTCGAAGCCATGGGAATCAATTTTCAAACAGGCCAAGGCCAGATGGCCATTATGGGTGGGACAGGAGAGTTTGCTATGGCACGTGGGATCATCAAGTACAACGCGCTCCCCAACCCCCCTACGTTTCAAACTATTAAAGAACTTAATATCCGCGCATTCTACGTCAAACCTGCTGTAAGTACATACATTCAACTAGTTAATTTGTTTATGTAAAAAAGTATGTAAATTTCAAAGCCAGTCCCTTGACAAAGTTAGGTTTCAGTCATCAGGATAAACATTATGATACCATGTCGACATGTGGACGCAAATTTCCATCAGTACCTTAATGACTAGTTTCTTGGTATGTAGCGATGTTGATTATACTTTTTATTTCACAGGATATAACATCTGGCGGCGCCATCCAGTAATACGTTCAAAACCTAGGTGGACTGTAGCTACCCAAACAAAGGGTAGCTGTGAAAGGAACTATGCAAGCTTGTCAATGTTTTGTTTTCAAGTAATCTGATGATTTTTAGCCTGGGATATTCTATTAATCCAAAAATCCACGTCTGTATGTTCTTATCAGTGTGCATCAGAAAATAAAGTTTGGTTTGTGTAGTCAATGTAAATATGAAGAATCGTACTCCCATACCACGGATCACTACTTATTGCACACTTCAGATGAGCTACATTGATGTCCTAAATTGGTGCAATACTCAGTTAATCACAAGAGAATGAATGGATGGCATGCACATCAGAAAAACATGCTCTTACTGTACCACCTAAGCTATGCTATCACAAAATGTTCTCTCACAAGCCAGGATGTGATAATCCCGCATGAAACAGTTGACTCGGACGTGATGGATATTCCAGCAAAAGATTCATGCTTACATGTAATTGAAGGAAAACCAGCAACATATTATGAAAAAACTAGGTCCATTTGTCGGTGATATATAAATTCACTGGATATTGTAACCTCCTTAGATAATTAATTTCATTGAAACTAACTTTGCTATTCCTTGGGTCACTATTTTGTGCCCGAAGAAGTTTGCCAATGGAACAACTATTATTACAATGGTAGATAGCTAGCCACATCTTGCATGGAGCAACTATACAACCTGCGAAAAGCATACATGGCCTCGCTAGCTACTTAACATTGTACACTGTTTTTCCTTTTCTATCTATATGAAATGGGCAGAGCACCTTCCTTTTCACAGGGGAGAAAATATTTTTATTATTTTGTGCGGCCATATAAGTAGAGAGGGCATCATTACCAGAAGGGATGCATGGATACAAGGAGGGTGATGATCTGGTAATAGATGAACAAATAGTTCTAGGTCCAAGAGATGGGAAAGGAGACACGATGAAGACTTAAATACATCGTCGCTTCTCTCAAAATACAACTAAGCTCCTCCCCGTTCAAGTACAATTAATTAACCCCTCCGTGTACTATCTAGCTTCACTAAGAAACAACGTAAGATTGTTAATGAGTCTTAAGTCAACCACTTGAGCTGTTGGCAGATGCTCTAATCTTTGTACTTTGTTTCCTTATATTTTTCCCTTCGTGATGCAGCTCCGAAGTAGATTATCCGCTCATGTACTGGTTGCCATTATTTCAGGCGACTTTATAAACAAGAGTTGGGTGCATATAGTATCGTCAGTTCATGATTAGATCGAAACATTACGACCCAAATAAAATATCCAGCATCGATCTCAACAAGTCATCTGACCAAAAGCGGCCCTGCTTAATGTTACTTGGGGTTGCCTGGAAGCAACATTTTGGTCAACTGCATAGTTTCTTCAATTACATAACTTATATGAGAGATGGCTTGTCATCTTATCGTCTGTACTTTGGATGACGCTAACAATCATTGCATGGTTGACCCCTAATAGAAATTAGTGGCCACCTCAAGTAAAATAAATTACAGATTAACATCAGTGAGTGTAGTGTGGGTCACCCCTATCTTTCAGAAATAAACCACATCAACCCTCTATTTAAAATTCTGCAACAACATTAAAAAATTGCTTGTTATGAGTTTTTTTTGGCATTACTGATGCACAGAAATCTCACATATTAGCATAGCAACGACAACACGACTCAAGACACTGTAGAGAAGATGGAAAGCTCCGCGGAGCCACCCACACACGATCATCATACTTTCTCCTTTGATATCGTGATTTGAACTGAGGAGGATCCCTAACTGCGACTAGTTGGGATGTAGCCTCACAAACTCTCCTGCATGTTTCCCTGACAGGCAAAAAGGTTTCCTCCCTCTCCAAACATACAATACTCCAAATTTGATGCGACCTCATCTCAAAACAGATATACAGATCGTGGAACAAGGTAATCATTTTTTTGAAAAGGGGTGCTTTAATATTTAAAGGTTCAAGCATTACATCTGGCCTCTGCATAACTAAGATGCACACAGTCAAGCAAAGTCCTCTCGCACAAAAGAAAATAAAAAGGCAAATACAAAGAAACATATAGAGTCTTTACAATGCCTAAAGCGGAGGTGGCCAATTCTAAGATAATGCTGCCACCCATGTTGGATAAAAGTATCCCTCTCCGTACTTCCAATCATGTACACACCTCCATAAACATGTCTCAATTCTCCACGTGTTGTAGAGAGGACGATAAACGAAGAGTCCCGATACATCTTTAGATAACCTACATCCGGGAAGTACTTTTATTGTTAACAATCTTATCATTTCTACATAGCCAAAGCGACCAAATAACGACAAACGCTCCCAGCCTAAGAAGAGTTCTAAACCTGTGATCAATCTCATGTAACTAGTTGCCAAATACATTAGCAACACTACAAGGAGGATACAAGCCATAAGCTATCTGGATGACTGACCAAATAGAACAAGCCAATTTGCATTTGAAGAATCAATGTTTTATTGTCTCGTCATGGTGACAAAAGACACATTGCGGACTTCCATGCCAATTCCTCTTAATAAGGTTATATTTAGTAAGAATTATTCCACGACAATGATACCATACAAAGATTTTACTCTTAAGAGGTATCTTTATTTTCCAGATCTTCTTCTTATTATCAACTGGAATATCAGACAGGATTCACGCTCTATACATAGACTCCACTGAGAATTGTCCATTCTCATGTAGGTTCCATCAGAATAAATCAGATCCATGTGACAAATGCACCATGGACAACCGTTGGAGCAGCACGTACCACGATTGGAGTCTGGGTCCAATTAAATCTCTTCTGAACGTCACATTTGGCGGAAATGATTCCATTACCATGGCGATAGTATCACCCTTGTGACGCACAATGTTGTACAGAGCAGAATATTATTCCCGGAGTGTGGCATTTTCTAGCCACTTGTCCTCCTAGAATCTAATTTCCGAGGCGTCCTTAATCGAGAAGGATCCATATGAGAAGAAATATTTCTTCGTAGCCATCAGACCAGCCAAACACTGAGAATCCTGAGGCTTCCAGTATACTTGGGATACCGCCTTGGAACCCACATATTTCCTCCTTAGGAGTGTGTGTCATACACCATCTTCCACCAGTTATTTAAACAAACATTTTCTGAGGAGGGCCTTATTCTTAACCTCAAGGTCATGAATGCCCAACCCGCCTTGACCACCCTACATCGGAGGCCCTAACAATGATTAGCTAGAGCAACTGCAGCACAGTTCAGTTGCAGAAGCAATCACAAACCAGCATTCCGCTAGCTAGCCAAGCAGCCGTCAGGTCAATGTGTTCTCAACAACACTAAACTAGATGCATAGTTACATAGATAGCAATCAAAATTACTCACCTAGTGCGCTATTCGAAGCAAACAAAATACATGCCCTTACTATGTGGTTTCCACCCTGCTTACTCATGCATAGATTGCTGGAGTTCCCTGGAAAGTCGAGCGGCCGACCTCCACTCACGGACCAGGCTTGGTATTTCCTTCTCGTGCCGTTGATGGGAGCGATGCGGGATCGGGTAAGGTTCTTTTCTATTCGAGGTTGTCGTTTTGATGACTATAGTAGTGTTGCTCTAACATTTTGATTCCCTCTGTGCAAGAGTACTTCGAGCTAGATATTACACCTCCGGTAATATATTGAACTGCACCTTGAAGAAAGGGTCTTCATTTGTGTGGTAGAGTATCTTTGCAGGGATTCAAACTTTCAAGAATGGGAGCAGTTGGAGAGTGGGAGAGGGTGTAAAGATAAACATTTGGTTTCGTCCCGCTTATGTGTTTTTTTTTTTTCGTTCCGTTTAGATGATTCTTTTACCTGAGGTGGTACTAAAATTCTGTCCGTCCGAAAAACTTAAAAACGTTTCATTGTATTGTTGAGCGTTTCTACCTGGACCATGCAAAGTGGGGCCGGGAGCGTCATGCGTGGGCTCGACAGCGGGAACATGCGTGGACAAGGACAACCGAGAGGCGAGAGGCGAAGCTGGGCGCAAGCAGGGAGCTGGTCGTAGACGAAGCCCGTTCATGAGGAGGAAGGACGACGAACGGAGCTTGGCAAGCGTGAACGCCGGCGTCGCGTGGAGTCTGGAGACGTGCTGACGCAGATGTCGATGACAGCCTTGACGAAAAAAACGCTTCGGTTGAAAATCGGATGGCGCCATTGAAAAAAAATTGGATGGCGTGGGGTTGCCGGTCGGCCAGCTAGCTCCAGGACCAAGAGGGGCAGCAGGTGGAGGCGGAGAGGCGCCTGCGTGTGGCTGGGAGGCGGACGTGGCTGGCCGGGGCAGGTTCTCGCGACCGAGCCGGGCGTCGACATGGCGGAGCATGGAAGTGCGTGGGAGAAGAGGGGCGGCCGTAGCAAAACGAGATGGTGGGGGTGGAGCTTGGGATGGTGGTGTTATGCCGGAGTTGGAGATGAGGATACACGGTCGTAGGCATCACAGTGGAGTCGGTGGCGTCGTCGACAGGCCGGCGACGATGAACAGAAGCATGGTGGTGGCCGGTCCGCCGGTGGGCGCTAGGTGCGGCAGAAGTGGGCACGCATGGAGGCGGCGCTTGGGAGCAACCGATGACGGAGGTTAAGCAGAGTGCCGACAACGGCGAAACAAGCTGGGAGGCTTGCTTCATGGTCGCGGACAGCAGCGAGCAAGGCAGGCACGCATCTAGCATTCTACATACCAAGCCAGCAGGCACGCATCTTGATGGTTGGCGTGCTGTGCGTGGGCTAGCTTGCTGAAAGGAGCAAAGCGTTTTCTTTTTCTGGTTATGCTCGGCTGGGCCCATTGCCAGGCTACATATGCGTCCAGCCTGATGCACCAACGGCAAACGAGGCCCTGGTTTACTTCGACCGTATTCACGTGGAATCAATGACATTTTTTTTTGCGAAAAGAAATCAATGTCTAGACGTGCGTTAAATCCTGGTACGAGACAACGAGTCACGTTTAGTTTTACTCTGCTCCTTTAAACAGTGCTCCACCGGTTTATATACGTTCCAATTTGCATGGAGTATCAATGAGCCAACTTGGAAATCAACAAGCAGACACACTGGTGTTTGGTTTGAAGATATCATTGAGCTAATTAAACCGGAGAGATTGTGGGGCAATCTGTCGATCGACTAGAAGTTGATTTTTTCAGTCCCGTTGCAATGTACGGGCATGTTTCCTATATAAACAATATAAACAAGTCATCACTCGTTACACCATGCCAAAGTCAAATCACAAATGGCATGTAGTGCTCTGGCTAATACGTATATTGTGTAGGGCTCAATGAGTTGGATTAAAAAAAAGGAACGGAAGAAGAGTATTCATATGCCCAATTTTTTCACGTACAACTTTGCAGCAAGAATAATTGATGAGGACATGTTTTTGAACTGTGCCTGGTTTTTACAGAAGAAAATCTTACCGCATGTAAGAGGTAGTTACTGACTTGTTGGCATTAGCGAAGTACCTAAGAATAGGGTGAGTTTCTTTTTCTTTTTTTCTTTTGTGGTCTAATCTTGACTTTTGGGTTGCTTTACAACAAGGTGAACTGGTGATGAGCATGCATAGATATATACAATTGGATTGTAGTACACATCTGACTAGAGGCACAATTGACTATGAAGACCGTAAGGCCAATCTTATGATCTAATCATTAGTTATAGATTGCTGACCAAGTAATTAAAACAACGTTGGTATTATAAGATTGTACCAATTGCTATATATCAATGAAGAAAATGCAGCACGATTACTCTTAAATGGCGAACCAACCTGTGGTTGAATGGTTAGAGGGACTGTGGTATTCCTAACCCACCAGGGTTCAAATCCTGGTGCTCGCATTTATTCCTGAATTTATTTTAGGATTTCCGGTGATGCGCATTCAGTGGGAGGAGACGTTCCCGTCGACGACGAGGTGCCTACGGTGACTTCGAAAATTTCAAGATGATATTCCGGCTCAGTCTTTCGAAGGTGCTCATAGGGATAGGGTGTGCGTGTGTGCGTTCATAGAGGTGAGTATATGCGCGTGTATATGAGGGCTTACGTATGAAAAATATTACTCCTAAATGAATGTACAGGGCAGCATTGGTCCAGTTTCAGATGAACCAGCCCCTAAGCCAATGCCACTCCATGGAATGCTTTTCTATAGAGAAGAGGCATAACAGAAGGATTTTTTATCTATCATGCCTATGGATTTATTGTAGCTCTTAGTTCTTCAAGGTGGTATATTTCTGTAGGTCTTAATTAGTCATATGTTAATTAAGATGTTATCCTTCGATCCACGCAATCCCTTATGAATGTCACTACTTGTTATACAACATGCAGCTAGAACTGAGAGACTCTTTCAATGTATTTTTTTTAAAAGGAGGATGAAACCCGACCTCTGCATCTGGGTGATGCTCACACCCACTTTATCAATTATTCACAAAGACCTTACAAAGGAATACATCAATAAGCCTGTGAAGCCGTCATTTTGGCAACATCTGTCGCTATTCCTATTCACTTGACAAAGGGGTGCTGATTGTCTGAATGGAAAACCCAGACCTCACACCAAATCCTAACATCTAAAGCCGGACGCCCCAACCAAGCCGCATTGTCGGGTCTGAGGCACACACCGATCCGGCACACTCTTAGCAGGTACCACATGCGCACGGTGCTAGGGCCGTCACCACCGTATTCCATCGATCCATCTTCAGAGCAGGTAGTCATGCATCCACCTTGTGTGCAATCGACGCCACCACGCCGCCAGAGAATGCCACCGCCCTGAGTGCGTCCAGCATCACACATCTGTCGCCGAGACCCCGCTGCACCATGCCGCCAAGACACGCTGCCGTCGATGCAGTATATGCCACACCGCTCCACCTTCTGACCCCACCAGCATCTACTCCAAGACGATGCCCCCAGGAGGGAGAACGACATTGCGCGCCACCATCACCGCCATCGTTTCCCCTGGAGTAGAATGAGCGAGGAGGCGAGAACTCCAAGACGATGCCTTCATTAGGGTAACGATGCAAAGACACCGCCATCGTCTGCCATAACCGAGGTCGGCTCAATTTTCACCGACAGTTGCGCCTCAGCATCGTCACCGCCGGCAGCCACCGATGAGCTAGATTGGGCCGAACCCGGTCGAGAAAAATGTGATGCTGCAACACCTCCATAGCCAAGACCTCCACGAGCAGGGATGGGGGAGATGCCATCCCACCCCATCGCGACACGCAGTGCCTCCACTAGCCGCGAGGAAGGTCACTGGCTGTGGTTGAGGGAGCACCGAGCCACGCCGCTGGGCCGAGCCACCCTCACCAGATCATCTGGCTATCGTGGTGGGGACCAAACGCGTGAGGGGATACTGGAGCACCCACACGAGAATCCGCTGCGGTCGCGCCCTGGAGCAACGACGGCAAAAGACCCCGTTGCCGCCATCATCCACCGCCAGCCTTTGTCCAGCAGCAAACCGATGGCGGAGAGGAATTAGGAGGCGGTGATTGCTAGGGTTAGTAGTGGCGTGAGGGTTAGAAGGGGCGTATGTAGTTCAATGTAATGATTCCTCGGCATTAGAAAACTAGCTATCAATATATGGGTGGTTGTCATGGAGATTGCTCATTAGGTATTCCTAAATAAATTGCATGCTTAATTCCATATATTGGTTTACTTTACATGTCCGCTGTGATATTAGTTTGTTCTTCTTTTTGAGAGCCAGAGAGTGTGAAACCTTCTGTAATTTGATACGATTGTGCATGATTCGTGAATGGAGTTAGCATCAATAGAAGAAGCTAAAATTTGACATTTATTTTTGAGTGGTCTTGAACCAGTCGTTACAGAAGAAATTGTTACCGCATGTAATAGATAGTTACTGAATTGATGGCAATGTCGAAGTACTTCACTTATACATTGCCATATTCCCACAATGAAGAAAATGCAGAAGAATTATTCCTAAATTCTTCAGTACGTGGAAACATTAGTCCAACTAGTACGGAAGAAAATAGGCCAGGGCTATATCTCTGGGAGCTTTTTAGATGTACTAGCCCCAAAGCCAAAGCCAATCCACGGAATGCTTTTCGAAATGAGATAGAGAAGGGGGGAGAACAGAAGGAAAAGGGATCTATCATGCATGGATTTTGTGGTAGCCCTTACTGCTTCAAGGTGCTATATATCTTTAGGTCCTAATTGATAATATGCTAACTAAAATGTTATCCTTGGATCGACGCAATTCCTCATGGATGCCATGATTTACACACAGCTGGCATTGAGAAACTTGTTCAAAGTAACGATTCCTCAACATTAGAGAATGAGCTTGCAATATTTCAATGGCTGTCATGGAGATTTTTCACTAAGTATTCCTAATTTGCATGATTAATTCCATATGTTGGTTTACTTTGCGGGCCTATAGTATTACTTTTCTTTCTTAAATTGAGCCATAGGATGCATAACCTTCTACTTATAATTGAAATGGTCAAGCATCTTTTGTGAATCGAGTTGACATCAATACAAGCATCTACCGCTTGACATTAATTCTTCAATGGTCTTAAACTAGTCGACATAATTCGTGAACAGATTACATATGCACACAACAACAACCAAATTCGTTCGCTTATTTATATATGGCACCGGGACAAGGCACCAACGAATGTAGATATGCAACTAGCTTACGAACGGCACCAGGGCATAGCCGTCCGCTTTAACAGAAGAGGGTACAACCGCCGTAGCATGTTCCACCGCACTGAATTAAGGCAGCATCCTTGCATGCCTGGCATGCAGGAGGTATGGCGGTGCAGATGCCGCTGCATGATGTTTCAACGTAGGCGATGCAAATTGCAACACATGCGCCTAGACAATCTTCGCATTCTGTGGCTGCCACTGGCTGGCCCATGTTCAGGACAAGCACGATGCAAACGGCTACCACGGCGGCCACCTTCAGAGATGAAGCCATTGATGAATTGGGTGGTTCTAGTGGAGAACAGAGCAAGAACAGATGTGATGGAGATGAGCTATGTAGCTGCTTAACTGGTACATGTCCATATGAGGAAGTAGGATGCTATTTATAGGGAGCCAACATGAGGACGATCCTAGCCAGCTAGTAGTACCCACCTCCACCTCGCAAAAGAAAACAGAAAAACAGCTGGCACTGATTTGTTTCACTTAATTAACTATGGTTGACTGCGATATAGTATATACCTTGTGCACCAATAAGTTTTGTCCTAAACTGTACGCAAGTGACCTGTGCAATAATGCGTGCATTTTGACATCAGAAGAATTATATATAGCAAAGTTACCCACACATTTGCATGGCTAATGTTATTGTTAATCTCTGCCATTTGTTACCACCCATACATGAATTGAAATCAATATTGTTAAAACATGTATGCATCATATGTATGCACTGTTGTAAGTCAACCGTGTTATACCAGAGCCCATGAAGATTAGGATCTGAGATCTCTCCACTCATCGTCATACGCTAATACGCGCACATGAGTGCGCCTCCCGTATGCTGGAGTTAGTTAGGCCCTTCTCTGTGATCCTTCTTTATGTATTGTGTACAGTGGCGGAGCTACACGGGATTGGTTGGGAGGGCCAAACAGAAAATATTAATTTCTGGAGGTGCAAAAGCTATATTTTTTCTCAATCTATACCTTCCTATAAAAAAATTCTTCACAAAAACTGCCAAACCTGGGGGGGCCATGGCCCCTGCAGCTTTACATGTTGCTCCGCCACTGATTGTGTACATCGACATTTGTAAACCTTGAGGCAAACAACACAAAGTTCAGGTCGGTAACACAACTGAGCAACACCCAGACCAATTCCATCACCACCTCCCTTCCGACGCAAATCCCCAAGACCTCTCCCTGTTTCTCTGCCTATGCCATGGGGCCCAGCGCCACTATTACTTCTGCCCTCATATTGCCGTCCATAATACCAACATCCCTTTTTTCCATCTTCAGGCCCGATCGCCGTCCATAATACCAACATCCACTCCTACTTCACCCTCAAACTCAACCCACGCGTCAACAACTACCGTAAATGGCTTATTTCTTCGGGTTTGTCCTCGCGACCTATGAGACACTCGACCACATTAACGAGACATCTGAACTTGAAATTAATGATCCCGAGTTGCAGCTTGCCTACATCAGGATCATGTTGTGGATAAACACAACGATCGACGATGGCCTTCTTGACCTTGTGCCGCCTTGTCGACTTGGAATCGCCTCCGCCGGTACTTTCTCAACAACAACACCACACGCACCATCCATCTTACTGGCAAGTACCACATGCTCAAGCAGGGAACCATGCCAGTCGCCGAGTATGGGCAGCAGCTCAAGTTCCTCACTGATATTGATGGGGCGATGACTAATCGGGTTCTCAGCCTCAAGTTCCTCCATAGCATCAACAAGACGATGGGCTCCCATATATCACCTTGTTTAATCAGGAGGTTTTCTGTCATAAACTCGGGCCAACAGTATCATCGGGTCTAGGCCGTAAAGCATCCTGCTCCGAGTGGGTATCCTTACTCAATGAAAAGAATGACAACACACTTCATATAACCGTGGGACAACCATAGTATGGAGTTCCACAACAAGTTCTCCGAAACTTAGTTGTCCAACTATTTTATATATAATGTACATGTACATACTTAAAAATGTAACCCTACAGGTATTCCTAATTTGTTTTAGTTATTAATTTAGGCATTCTTATATAATATGTTTTAGTTGAAGGTCTTTTAATAAAAAACGATTAAATTTCAGCCTTTTGTGGAACTGGATATTTCCTGGCACTCCTGCTGATGAATTAATATAGTTTCCAAATTTAAGAAGACAAATAAAAATCTCGCTGTGCAAATGAGCGGGCAACACCACTAGTTTTCATGATAGTAAGCATCCTTAGAAATGTAATAAAAAATCATATGGCAAAGTGAAAAATTCAATTGTATGCATATTCGATATAGTTGTATTCAGTAACACCCCATGCCAGTTACACGAGGGAAAAAACCACTCATGAATGAATTAATTTTTCGGCATTAAATCAGGGCTAAATTGTACCAACTAGTGTACATTGATAGATATGTTTGAACTAACATTCATACTTATGACTGGGTTGCTTTAAAACAATGTGAACCGGTGATGATCACAATACATATAACTGTATTTGTATAGTACACATCTGACTAGCGGCACAGTTGACTTTGAAAATAGATAGTAGGCCCAGTCTTATGATCTTATCACTGATTTGAGATTCCTAACCAAGTACTTAAAACAGCTTAGTTCCAGCAAAAAAATAAATGAAACAAGATTGTGTGCACTCCACATATACACTGCCCTATTCCTATATATCAATGAAAAAATACAGCAGAATTATCACTAAATTAATCCGTACGCGACAGCGTTGCTCCAATTTCTAAGAAAACATAGGAACGGACTCTAGCACTTAATGCTTTAAGGTGGTATATACCTTTAGGTCTTAGTAATATGCTAATTAAGATGTATTCTTTGCTGAACGCAATTTCTTATCAACGTCACATATTAGATGTACCTCTCCCTGTTTGTCTGCCAGCGCCATGACGCCCGCCATCACTATTGCTGCTGCTCTCTCTTCTTACCTTCTCAACGCTTTTTTTCCCAACTCCAGGCCCCCATTGATGTCCATAATAGTAACATCCACTCCTATATCACCTTCAAACAAGACCCAGCCGCCAACAACTACCTTAAATGTCGCAATTTCTTCCAGTTTATCCTTGCCACCTGTGATGCACTGGACCACATCGACGATATGTTTTCTGGATTTTGCCAGTCTTTTAATATAAATGTGGGGCTCTCACAAAAATGAAAATAACTAGGTTTCTAAGGTGAACTGGCATAAATATAGCTGGAATGGAGTAATGTGACTAGCGACAAAGTTGACTGTGAAACTAGATAGTAGGCATAGTATTGTTATCTTATCACTGGTTAGAGATTACGGACCAAGTACTTAAAACGGCTTAGTCTCTGGGCCTGCCAGAACCCATCCTGAAAATGCCGAGCCCGGGTCTCTAATCCCACCGTGCTTGGGCACGAAAATGGTTATATTTTTATTTAAAAATAAAAAAATGAATTAATTTACGATTAATTGATGCAATATCATACCTATTTTTCGTATAAAATCCCAAAAATATGGTATCGGTGACTTTTGGGGACTTTCAAGCCGAGAGGCACAAGCCCAGCCTAGACGCCTGACTGTCGGGCAAGGCTTCCCATGCCTAGATTTAGATCATGTACAACCGGAGTGCTCATATCCCCCCCAAACGTCAGGGCGGATAGGCCAGTCATTACCCAGATCGCAAATTGACACCGAGCCGCACCCCACATTTTTAGCCCAAAATTGCCTGGGAAGACCGGCATCACCCAAACCCATCCCATATTTCGGGTGGATATGTGACAGACCGACACGCCTGGATGCAGCCACCTTGTTGGACCGGTCCACGCAGGCTCAATCCAACCCCACCAGGACGCAAACCTATCTCAGTCTCAGCCTCCTAGCTCCACTTCCTCTCCACTCATATCCGCTCCCATCCCCGTTGCTTCCCTTTCCCGGGCTACCATGGTTGGTTCCTCTAGCGATTTCAACAGAGGATCCGGCAATGAGGCCGATCCCATCGACTTGGATGTCTGGAAATAGTCGGATTTGGATGACGAGGACCTCGCCCTTCGTGTCGCGCTCCGGGGTCACGGATAGACAATGGCAGGAGCTCGAGCACCGCGTTCTCCCCCATTGCCCGATGAGGAATGCAGCCGACCACATCGACCAGTCGCGGTTGTTGGAAATATGCCCTAGAGGCAATAATAAATTGGTTATTATTATATTTCCTTGTTCATGATAATCGTTTATTATCCATGCTATAATTGTATTGATTGGAAACTCAAATACATGTGTGGGTACATAGACAACACTGTGTCCCTAGTAAGCCTCTAGTTGACTAGCTCGTTGATCAAAGATGGTTAAGGTTTCCTAGCCATTGACATGAGATGTCATTTGATAACGGGATCACATCATTAGGAGAATGATGTGATGGACAAGACCCAAACTGTAAACGTAGCATTTGATCGTGTTAGTTTATTGCTATTGTTTTCTGCATGTCAAGTATCTGTTCCTTTGACCATGAGATCATGCAACTCACTGACACCGGAGGAATACCTTGTGTGTATCAAACGTCGCAACGTAACTGGGTGACTATAAAGGTGCTCTACAGGTATCTCCGAGGGTGTCTGTTGGGTTGGCATGGATCAAGACTGGGATTTGTTACTCCGTGTGACGGAGAGGTATCTCAGGGCCCACTCGGTAATACAACATCACATTGAGCCTTGCAAGCAAAGTGACTAAAGAGTTAGCCACAGGATCTTGTATTACGGAACGAGTAAAGAGACTTGCCGGTAACGAGATTGAACTAGGTATAGAGATACCGACGATCGAATCTCGGGCAAGTAACATACCGAAGAACAAAGGGAACAGCATACGGGATTAACTGAATCTTTGACCTAGAGGTTCGACCGATAAAAGATCTTCGTAGAATATGTAGGAGCCAATATGGGCATCCAGGTCCCGCTATTGGTTATTGGCCGTAGAGGTGTCTCGGTCATGTCTACATAGTTCTCGAACCCGCAGGGTCTACACACTTAACGTTTGGTGACGATTAGTATAGTTGAGTTATTATGTTGGTGACCGAAGGTTGTTCGGAGTCCCGGATAAGATCCCGGACATGACGAGGATCTCCGGAATAGTCCGGAGGTAAAGATTGATATATGTGATAATAGTGTTTTGATCTCCGGAAGAGTTCCGGAGTTCACCGGAAGGGGTTCCGGATGTTTACCGAAGTGTTCGGGTGCGAGAACACTTTATATGGGCCAAGGGATAAAAGCCCACGAGGTATTGGAAAGTGCAAAAGTAGTTTTGCTGCCGCGTAAGCGGTACTACCGCTTGGTGAAGCGGTACTACCGCCCGAGCGGTACTACCGCTTGTATGAAGCGGTACTACTGCCCAAGCGGTACTACCGCTTGTGTGAAGCGGTACTACCGCTTGTGCGCGGCTGTGCACGGTTCGGCAGGGATCCGAGTTGGACTCTTTCCCTGCGGGCCAAACCGACCTTGTGCTTTCAAAACCGACCTGGAGGAGGCTTTTACTCCAAGTTTAGACCCCAAGGCTCAACATATAAATAGAGGGGCAGGGCTAGCACACGAGAGACATCAAGATTTCCCCAAGCCGTGTGCGGCAACCCTAACCCTCTAGTTCCTCCGTCATAATCTCCGTAGTGCTTGGCGAAGCCCTGCAGAGATTGTTCCTCACCACCATCACCACGCCGTCGTGCTGCTGGAACTCAACCACTACTTCACCATCGCTTGCTGGATCGAGGAGGTGAAGGCGTCATCAAGCCGTACGTGTGTTGAACGCGGAGGTGCCGTCCGTTCGGCGCTAGTTCGTGATCGGATCGAGGGACGACTTGCGATTTGGATCGCGGAGACGTTCGACTACATCAACCGCGTTTCTTAAACGCCTTCGCTTAGCGATCTACAAGGGTATGTAGATTCACTCTCCCTCTCGTAGATGCTCATCTCCATGGATAGATCTTATGTGTGCGTAGGAAAAATTTTGTTTCCCATGCAACGTTCCCCAACAGTGGCATCATGAGCCAGGTCTATGCGTAGATGAGATCTCGAGTAGAACACAAACGAGTTGTGGGCATGGGTGTATACATATTGCTTGCCGTTACTAGTTGATATTTGATTCGGCGGTACTGTGAGATGAAGCGGCCCGGACCGACATTACGCGTACACTTACGCGAGACAGGTTCCTTCAACTGACATGTAACTTCGTTGCATAAAGATGGCTAGCGGGTGTCTGTCTCTCTCACTTTAGTTGAATCGATTTCAATGAAGAGGGTTCTTTTAGAAGATCAAAAAGCAATCACTACACCACGTTGTGGTTTTGCGTAGGTAAGAACGGTTCTTGCAAACCCGTAGCAGCCACGTAAAATTTGCAACAACAATTAGAGGACGTCTAACTTGTTTTTGCAGGGTATGTTGTGATGTGATATGGCCAATTACATGATGAGATATATGTGATGTATGAGATGATCATGTGTTGTATAGAATATCACGACTTGCATGTCGATGAGTACGGCAACTGGCAGGAGCCATAGAGTTGTCTTTAATTATTGTATGACCTGCGTGTCAATCATTAAGCGCTATGTAATGCTTTACTTTATCGCTAAACGTTAGCAATAGTCGTGGAAGCAACAGTCGGCGCGACAACCTTATGGCGACACGTTGATGGAGATCAAGATGATGGAGATCATGGTGTCATGCCGGTGACGATGGAGATCATGCCGGTGCTTTGGAGATGGAGATCAAAAGCACAAGTTCATGGCCATATCATGTCACTTATGATTTGCATGTGATGTTAATCCTTTTATGCATCTTATTTTGCTTAGGACGACGGTAGCATTATAAGGTGATCCCTCACTTAAATTTTAAGATAAATTGTGTTCTCCCCAAGTGTGCACCGTTGCGAAAGTTCGTCGTTTCGAGACACGCCGTGATGATCGGGTGTGATAGACTCTACGTTCGCATACAACGGGTGCAAGCCATGTTGCACGTGCGGAACACTCGGGTTAAACTTGACGAGCCTAGCATGTACAGACATGGCCTCGGAACACAAGAGACCGAAAGGTCGAACATGAGTCATATAGTAGATATGATCAACATGAAGATGTTCACCATTGAAACCACCTCAACTCACGTGATGATCGGACTTGAGTTGGTGGATTTGGATCATGTTACACTCGAATGACCGGAGGGATGTCAATTTGAGTGGGAATTTTTAAGTAATATGATTAACTAAACTCATTATCTAGAACAATAGTCTAAGTTGTCTTTGCTATATTTAAGTTGTAGATCATGGCTCGCGCAGTAGCACCCCTGAATTTTAATGCGTTCCTAGAGAAAGCTAAGTTGAAAGATGATGGAAGTAACTTTGTGGACTAGGCCCGTAATCTAAGGATTATCCTTACGGCTTCCCAGAAGGCTTATGTCCTTGATGCACCGCTTGGTGATCCACCCGCTCCAGTTGAGTCTCTAGACGTTGTGAACGCCTGGCAGGCTCGTTCTGATGATTACTCAATAGTTCAATGTGCAATGTTGTATGGCTTAGAACCGGGACTTCAAAGACGTTTTGAACGTCATGGAGCATATGAGATGTTCCAGGAGTTGAAGTTTATCTTTCAGAAGAATGCCCGGATCGAGAGATATGAGATCTCCGATAAATTCTATGCTTGCAAGATGGAGGAGAACGGGTCTATCAGTGATCACGTGCTCAGAATGTCTGGGTACTCCACCCGTCTGGCTGAGTTAGGGATGCCCCTTCCGCCAGAGGCTATCACTGACAGAGTTCTTCAATCATTGCCACCTAGCTACAAGAGCTTCGTGTTGAACTATAACATGCACGGGATGAACAAGTCAGTCGCCGAGCTGTTTGCGATGCTGAAAGCCGCTGAATTTGAAATTCAGAAGGAGCATCAAGTGTTGATGGTCAATAAAACCACTAGTTTCAAGAAAAATGGCAAGGGTAAGAAGGGTAACTCCAAGAAGAGTGGCAAAGCAGTTGCTCCTCTCGTGAAGAAACCCAAGGCTGGACCCAAACCAGAAACTGTGTGTTTTCATTGCAAGGGAACTGGACACTGGAAGCGGAATTGCCCCAAGTATTTGGCTGACAAGAAGGCGGCCAACAACAAACAAGGTATATATGATATACATGTTATTGATGTGTACCTTACCAACTCTCGTTGTAGTGCCTGGTTATTTGATACCAGTGCGGTTGCTCATATTTGCAACTCTAAAAAGGAACTGCGGAATAGACGGAGGCTGGCAAAGGACGAAGTGACGATGCGCGTGGGAAATGGTTCCAAGGTTGATGTGATCGCCGTCGGCGCGCTCGCTCTTCGATTACCGTCGGGATTAGTGATGAACCTAAATAAGTGTTATTTGGTGCCTGCGTTAAGCATGAACATTATATCTGGATCTTGTTTATTGCGAGACGGTTACTCATTTAAATCAGAGAATAATGGTTGTGCTATTTATATGAGTAATATCTTTTATGGTCATGCACCCAATGTGAGGGGTTTATTCTTATTGAATCTCGATAGTAATGATACACATGTTCATAACATTGATGCCAAAAGATGTAGAATTGATAATGATAATACCACTTTCTTGTGGCACTGCCGTTTAGGTCATATTGGCGTAAAACGCATGAAGAAGCTCCATGCTGATGGACTTTTGGAGTCACTTGATTTTGAATCACTTGACACATGTGAGCCATGCCTCATGGGCAAGATGACTAAAACGCCGTTCTCTGGAACAATGGAACGGGCAAGTGACTTATTGGAAATCATACATACTGATGTGTGTGGTCCGATGAGTATTGAGGCGCGCGGTGGTTATCGTTACTTTCTCACCTTCACTGATGACTTAAGTAGATATGGGTATATTTACTTAATGAAACATAAGTCTGAAACATTTGAAAAGTTCAAACAATTTCAGAGTGAAGTTGAGAATCATCGTAACAAGAAGATTAAATTCCTACGATCTGATCGAGGAGGAGAATATCTGAGTTATGAGTTTGGCAGTCACTTAAGACAGTATGGAATTGTTTCACAATTGACACCGCCTGGAACATCACAGCGTAATGGTGTGTCCGAACGTCGTAATCGAACCCTATTGGATATGGTGCGATCTATGATGTCTCTTGCCGATTTGCCACTATCGTTTTGGGGGTATGCATTAGAGACAGCTGCATTCACTTTAAATAGGGCACCATCGAAATCCGTTGAGACGACGCCATATGAACTTTGGTTTGGCAAGAAGCCAAAATTGTCGTTTCTTAAAGTTTGGGGATGTGATTCTTATGTCAAAAAGCTTCAGCCTGAAAAGCTGGAACCCAAAGCGGAGAAATGCGTCTTCATAGGATACCCAAAAGAGACAGTTGGGTATACCTTCTACCTGAGATCCGAAGGCAAAGTGTTTGTCGCTAAAAACGGAACATTTCTTGAGAAAGATTTTCTCTCGAAAGAATTGAGTGGGAGGAAGATAGAACTTGATGAGGTTGTTGAACCTTTACTTCAACCTGAGAGTAGCGCAGCGCAGAAAGTTGTTTCTGTGGAGCCTACATTAGCTGAAGAGGAAGTTAATGATGATGATCATGAAGCTTTGGATCAAGTTGCTATCGAACCTCGTAGGTCGACAAGGACGCGTACTGCTCCTGAGTGGTACGGCAACCCTGTCTTAGAGGTCATGTTGTTAGACAACGATGAACCTACGAGCTATGGAGAAGCGATGATGGGCCCGGATTCCGAGAAGTGGTTAGAGGCCATGAAATCCGAGATGGGATCCATGTATGAAAACAAAGTATGGACTTTGGAAGTATTACCTGAAGGGCGTAAGGCCATTCAGAACAAATGGATCTTTAAGAGGAAGACGGACGCGGACGGTAATGTCACCGTCTATAAAGCTCGACTTGTGGCAAAGGGTTTTTCACAAGTTCAAGGAGTTGACTACGATGAGACCTTCTCACCCGTAGCGATGCTTAAGTCCGTCAGAATCATGTTAGCAATAGCTGCCTTTTTCGATTATGAAATTTGGCAGATGGATGTCAAAACAGCGTTCCTTAACGGTTACCTTAAGGAAGAGTTGTATATGATGCAACCAGAAGGTTTTGTCGATCCAGAGAATGCTGACAAAGTTTGCAAACTCCAGCGATCCATTTATGGACTGGTGCAAGCATCTCGGAGTTGGAATCTTCGTTTTGATGAGGTGATCAAAGCGTTCGAGTTTATACAAGTTTACGGAGAAGCTTGTATTTACAAGAAAGTGAGTGGGAGCTCTATAGCGTTTCTAATATTATATGTGGATGACATATTGCTGATTGGAAACAATATAGAAATGCTGGAAAGCGTGAAGGAATATTTGAACAAGAGTTTTTCAATGAAGGACCTAGGAGAAGCTGCTTTCATATTAGGCATCAAGATCTATAGAGATAGATCAAGACGCTTAATAGGACTTTCACAAAGCACATACCTTGACAAAGTGTTGAAGAAGTTCAAAATGGATCAGTCCAAGAAGGGGTTCTTGCCTGTATTGCAAGGTGTGAAGTTGAGTAAGACTCAATGCCCAGTGACTGCAGAAGATAGAGAAAAGATGAGTGTCATCCCCTATGCTTCGGCCATAGGCTCTATCATGTATGCAATGCTGTGCACAAGACCCGATGTCAGCCTTGCCATAAGTATGGTCGGAAGGTTTCAAAGTGATCCAGGAATGGAACACTGGACGGCGGTCAAGAATATCCTGAAATACCTGAAAAGGACTAAGGATATGTTTCTTGTTTATGGAGGTGATCAAGAGCTCGTCGTAAAGGGTTACGTCGATGCAAGCTTTGACACTGATCCGGATGACTCTAAGTCACAAACCGGATACGTATTTATTCTTAATGGGGGTGCGGTTAGCTGGTGCAGTTCCAAGCAAAGCGTGGTAGCAGATTCTACATGCGAAGCGGAGTACATCGCTGCCTCGGAGGCGGCGAAGGAAGGTGTCTGGATGAAGGAGTTCATGACAGATCTTGGAGTAGTGCCTAGTGCGCTTAACCCAATGACTCTGTTTTGTGATAACACTGGTGCCATTGCTCTAGCCAAGGAACCAAGATTTCACAAGAGGACCAGAAACATAAAGCGACGCTTCAATTCCATCCGCGATTACATCAAGGAGGACGACATAAATATTTGCAAAGTACACACGGATCTAAATGTTGCAGATCCGATGACTAAACCTCTTCCAAGGGCTAAACATGAACAACACCAGAACTGCATGGGTGTTCAATTCATTACAATGTAAATCACATAGTGATGTGAACTAGATTATTGACTCTAGTGCAAGTGGGAGACTGTTGGAAATATGCCCTAGAGGCAATAATAAATTGGTTATTATTATATTTCCTTGTTCATGCTAATCGTTTATTATCCATGCTATAATTGTATTGATTGGAAACTCAAATACATGTGTGGGTACATAGACAACACTGTGTCCCTAGTAAGCCTCTAGTTGACTAGCTTGTTGATCAAAGATGGTTAAGGTTTCCTAGCCATTGACATGAGATGTCATTTGATAACGGGATCACATCATTAGGAGAATGATGTGATGGACAAGACCCAAACTGTAAACGTAGCATTTGATCGTGTCAGTTTATTGCTATTGTTTTCTGCATGTCAAGTATCTGTTCCTTTGACCATGAGATCATGCAACTCACTGACACCGGAGGAATACCTTGTGTGTATCAAACGTCGCAACGTAACTGGGTGACTATAAAGGTGCTCTACAGGTATCTCCGAGGGTGTCTGTTGCGTTGGCATGGATCAAGACTGGGATTTGTTACTCCGTGTGACGGAGAGGTATCTCAGGGCCCACTCGGTAATACAACATCACATTGAGCCTTGCAAGCAAAGTGACTAAAGAGTTAGCCACAGGATCTTGTATTACGGAACGAGTAAAGAGACTTGCCGGTAACGAGATTGAACTAGGTATAGAGATACCGATGATCGAATCTCGGGCAAGTAACATACCGAAGAACAAAGGGAACAGCATACGGGATTAACTGAATCCTTGACATAGAGGTTCGACCGATAAAAGATCTTCGTAGAATATGTAGGAGCCAATATGGGCATCCAGGTCCCGCTATTGGTTATTGGCCGTAGAGGTGTCTCGGTCATGTCTACATAGTTCTCGAACCCGCAGGGTCTACACACTTAACGTTTGGTGACGATTAGTATAGTTGAGTTATTATGTTGGTGACCGAAGGTTGTTCGGAGTCCCGGATAAGATCCCGGACATGACGAGGATCTCCGGAATAGTCCGGAGGTAAAGATTGATATATGTGATAATAGTGTTTTGATCTCCGGAAGAGTTCCGGAGTTCACCGGAAGGGGTTCCGGATGTTTACCGAAGTGTTCGGGTGCGAGAACACTTTATATGGGCCAAGGGATAAAAGCCCACGAGGTATTGGAAAGTGCAAAAGTAGTTTTGCTGCCGCGTAAGCGGTACTACCGCTTGGTGAAGCGGTACTACCGCCCGAGCGGTACTACCGCTTGTATGAAGCGGTACTACCGCCCAAGCGGTACTACCGCTTGTGTGAAGCGGTACTACCGCTTGTGCGCGGCTGTGCACGGTTCGGCAGGGATCCGAGTTGGACTCTTTCCCTGCGGGCCAAACCGACCTTGTGCGGGCAAAACCGACCTGGAGGAGGCTTTTACTCCAAGTTTAGACCCCAAGGCTCAACATATAAATAGAGGGGCAGGGCTAGCACACGAGAGACATCAAGATTTCCCCAAGCCGTGTGCGGCAACCCTAACCCTCTAGTTCCTCCGTCATAATCTCCGTAGTGCTTGGCGAAGCCCTGCAGAGATTGTTCCTCACCACCATCACCACGCCGTCGTGCTGCTGGAACTCAACCACTACTTCACCATCGCTCGCTGGATCGAGGAGGTGAAGGCGTCATCAAGCCGTATGTGTGTTGAACGCGGAGGTGCCGTCCGTTCGGCGCTAGTTCGTGATCGGATCGAGGGACGACTTGCGATTTGGATCGCGGAGACGTTCGACTACATCAACCGCGTTTCTTAAACGCTTCCGCTTAGCGATCTACAAGGGTATGTAGATTCACTCTGCCTCTCGTAGATGCTCATCTCCATGGATAGATCTTATGTGTGCGTAGGAAAATTTTTGTTTCCCATGCAACGTTCCCCAACAGCGGTCTGTGCCGGTCCATATGCGTCGCCCTCCGCAACCCTCCCCTACCACTTAGGGCCCTACTCCTCCCGCCCGGAGCTGGGTAATCGTTCCCGCACCGCCGAGCCTGCGAGGAGGACATATGAATCAGTGGCACGAGCCGGTCGTGCTAAGCAGCAGGCCAATGAGACAGCTGGTTCCTCCCAAAGCGGCTGCGGGTTCTGCAATTCCGCGTTGGCTAACCTAGAGCTGGATGCCGCCGCTAACATAGTACGCACTGGTGTAAGTTCTGTGACGTGTTTGGTTTCAATCGCGTGTTCCTTCTTTCCCACGTTTTCAAGACATGTTACCTCCATGCAATCCTGCGAAGGGACATTGTCTTCTTTCCTTGTTACTTTTTTTCGTTTCCATGACAGCAAAAATATGTAGAAATGTATGAAAAGTTTTGGCAAACTGAGATACTTAATCATAAAAATTTCTATTACTCAATCCTGATTCTTTTCCTCGCGTCATCCAACTCGATTTGCAAAGAGAGCAACACATCGCAACATCGAGTAGAAAACAAGATGTCGTGACCGGCAGCACGGTCACTGACAGAGGAGAGGAAAAGGGATGTCACAGGTTTGTGTCGAAGGAGGGGGGCGGAGGGGATAGGATCATCGCCGCCAGGGATGGTTGTGAGGTTCGTAGGGATGGCCGGGGCTCAGGGGGATGGTAGAGGTGACAGTTCAAGCAGAGGAGGGCAGGGCACCGAGGCACAAGCGGAAGTACCACCGACCGCAGGTGGCATGCATGGCAGACGGTTGGGAGCAGGTCAAAGAAGTCGAGAAGGGCGGCAAACAAGATAAACAGGAGACTATGAAAATCGACCGATCCATAATTGAAGGATATGTTCCTTCTTCAATTATAGACGCACATTTGATGAAGTTCCATCAACTAACACACCGCGTGGGTTAATGCATAAAAACGTGTATGCTGGATATGTCACCAATCGATCATACTGATGAGCGATGACTGGGTTGCTTCAAAACAAGGTGAACTGTCGATGAGCACATACTGACATACATATACGTACAATTGGATTGTATACTGTATACACATCTGACTAATGGCACAGCTGACTTTCAAGATGGTATATATCTTTGAATATTAGTACTATGTTAATTAAGATGTTATCCTTGGATCCACACAATTCATTATGAAGGTCACTACTTATTAGACAACATGCAACTAGCACCGATAAACTTGTCCAAGTATAATATTTCGGTGGTTGTCACGTAAAGAGATTGCCCACTGAGTATTACTCCCTCCGTTTCACAATGTAGTGCATATAGGTCTTTTGAAAACTAAACCTCATAAAGTTCGATCAAGTTTGTGAAGAAAAATATTTACATCGAGAAAGACAAATATATATCATTAGATTCATCATAAGATGTAGTTTATTTTTTATATATTTGATACTGTAGATATAAATACTTTTCTCTATACTTGGTCAATGTTTATAAAGTTTGACTTTTCAACAAATATATAGGCACTACTTTCTGAAATAGAGGGAGTATTAATTTCCATCTATATTTTTTGATAAAGAGTATATATAGTGATTCAGCAGTTTTAACATGCTCCCCTTACCCCCTTTTTTCACATGAGAGGTAAGAGTATATATTTGATCCGAGCCGTTGATCTCATTAATTAGTGGTCTGATTAACTCTTACCTTCTTACCTCACATGTAAAAAGAAGAGGGTAAGAGGCAGCATGTTAAAATTTGCCATAGTGGTTTACTTTTTGCAGACCTATGGTTAGTTTTTTCTAAGCCAGAGATGAACCTTCTATAATTTGACATGGTTGCCGTCGTGCATGATTCGTATATGTAGTTGACATTAATAGAACTACTTGATAATAATTTGAGAATGGTCTTAAACTAGCCTGCATAATTGATAAATAGATAATTCTTTTTTTTCAAGAAACTACTTTTAGGCCGACCCCCCCCCCCCCCCCCCCCCCCCTCTCCAGCCTCTACAAGAAGCAATATGCTAATGAAGAGACCGAGGCTGCACACATCCAAATTATGAAAAAAACATGACCTGCAAATTTCATGTTGAAACGATCAATGGCACACATCAGCGACAAACATCAACCACCACCAATGGAACTATTCGAACTATGAGAAAGATTGTCCAACAACGGAACCTCTAAGAAAGGGATGATCACTATTGTCACCGGATCCAACAAAGGCCAGATCATGAGTTTTCAGCCTGATTAGAATTTTAGAGGAATCTCGAGACAATGTCCCCAATAAGGGAACAATGTCGAAACATCATCATTGCCACGTACAATCAATGAAATCCCGAGCTAGAGTTTCCCTATGGAACTCGAGATCATATATTTGAAGAGCACCACCAAACTGAAGTGATCCTATGTTGCCACCCCACTTACCATGAATAAACTTATGCCAGCCAGATCGCCATGCAAAGATATACACTCATGTGCATAGCCATGGCGTGTACATCCCATGTGTGTCCGGAGTCCGGAGATGCCCACGTACACAAGGTATCCAGCAGTGAAAATAAATGCATGTAACACCATCGGAGAGGAGACTTGTTGCTGCCAGATCCTATGACCAGCCATTGTGGGACGTCAGCCGGTGCCGCAAAAACACTCTATCACCACGGCCTCACCGTCTTGTATGGCAGCAAATTCCTATGTCATCCCTTCTATCTTTGGCATCAAGGCCGCCGCAACAAAATCAGTGGCGGTAGCGGCGGCGGAAAGTAGAGGTCGAAGGAAAGCTTTTGACGAGTTTTTGGCAGGGGGGCCGAAGTCCGCGCACTCGACTTGCGTCTCCCATCGAAGCGGTAAACCGGGCCAAATAATTAAATGTCTTTTGATCAACTATGTATCTAGCTTACACGCAGCACGAATCCTTGGATTGTTGGAGTAATAAGAGTTTGCTCGTTGTCCAGATGGAGAACCTAGGCTGCAGCTCTTTGGGAGATATAATTCTGAAAAAGGGATAAAGTCCAGGACTTGCAAGAAACACCTTCTATTTATTAGATGTAAAGATAAGAATGGGCGTCTAATTCATTTTAGTCTTTGTTAATGCTACATTACCATGTAATAAGCAAAGTAATACCTTGGACATATTGTATGTCGAGCAAAAAGATCGGTGATATATTTCCTCAAAAGGCACTTGACCTTTGTGATCTCTGAGGGTTGATACATGTACAAGGAATTGTTCAGCCATACATGTGTAGTTGTCTATCCTAAATGGAAATGGCAGCTAAATAAAAGAAAATAAAGATGATATGGAACGGATGATCCGAAAGAGAAATGAAAAAGAGCATATGGAACGAATATGCTAGCCAGTCCTGCAGCACTACAATTAGTACCGTAGACTCAAGTGTATCTCACACAGCTAACACATGCAGCACAGGAAAGAGTCAGTTTACGTACGCACCTCCTAGCTTACCATCTTCTTCTTCTGCCAGCCAAAACCCTAGCTAGCCATGGCGAGCCGTAGCCTGCTTGTACTATCCATGATCTTGGTCCTGCATTCCATTCTGTCCATGGCAACTGCATCCCTTTCCTGTGTTCTTCAGTGTGAGTCCGAGGTAAACTTGCACTTGTACTTGCACCAAATCGCCTATGGGCCGGGCACCAACCAGGTAGTAATTGTTACCTCCAGCAAACCATCCGATTTTGGTCTAACTTCCGTCACCGACTGGACTGTAATTGATGGACCAAACCCTGCTACTGCCACCATTGTTGCCCGTACCAAAGGCATGGAAGTGCAGGCTGATGTAGCCGGTCCAGGCTGGTTCAACTCCTTCAGCATGGTGTTTGAGAAAAACTCCAGGTCATTCTTACATACTTTTGGACTAGTACAAGTTTTAGTTTTCTCATTTATATTTTGGACATTCTCACTTACAAAGGTCTCAGATAGAGAAGATTATTCAGTTGCGTATGATACATGATATTAGCCTACAAAACTATATCAGGTACAACGGATCATCATTCGAAGCCATGGGAATCAATTTTCAAACAGGCCAAGGCCAGATGGCCATTATGGGTGGGACAGGAGAGTTTGCTATGGCACGTGGGATCATCAAGTACAACGCGCTCCCCAACCCCCCTACGTTTCAAACTATTAAAGAACTTAATCTCCGCGCATTCTACGTCAAACCTGCTGTAAGTACATACATTCAACTAGTTAATTTGTTTATGTAAAAAAGTATGTAAATTTCAAAGCCAGTCCCTTGACAAAGTTAGGTTTTAGTCATCAGGATAAACATTATGATACCATGTCGACATGTGGATGCAAATTTCCATCATGACTAGTTTCTTGGTATGTAGCGATGTTGATTATACTTTTTATTTCACAGGATATAACATCTGGCGGCGCCATCCAGTAATACGTTCAAAACCTAGGTGGACTGTAGCTACCCAAACAAGGGTAGCTGTGAAAGGAACTATGCAAGCTTGTCAATGTTTTGTTTTCAAGTAATCTGTTGATTTTTAGCCTGGGATATTCTATTAATCCAAAAATCCACGTCTGTATGTTCTTATCAGTGTGCATCAGAAAATAAAGTTTGGTTTGTCTAGTCAATGTAAATATGAAGAATCGTACTCCCATACCACGGATCACTACTTATTGCACACTTCAGATGAGCTACATTGATGTCCGAAATTGGTGCAATACTCAGTTAATCACAAGAGAATGAATGGATGGCATGCACATCAGAAAAACATGCTCTTACTGTACCACCTAAGCTTTGCTATCACAAAATGTTCTCTCACATGCCAGGATGTGATAATCCCGCATGAAACAGTTGACTCGGACGTGATGGATATTCCAGCAAAAGATTCATGCTTACATGTAATTGAAGGAAAACCAGCAACATATTATGAGAAAACTAGGTCCATTTGTCGGTGATATATAAATTCACTGGATATTGTAACCTCCTTAGATAATTAATTTCATTGAAACTAACCTTGCTATTCCTTGGGTCACTATTTTGTGCCCGAAGAAGTTTGCCAATGGAACAACTATTATTACAAATGGTAGATAGCTAGCCACATCTTGCATGGAGCAACTATACAACCTGCGAAAAGCATACATGGCCTCGCTAGCTACTTAACATTGTACACTGTTTTTCCTTTTCTATCTATATGAAATGGGCAGAGCACCTTCCTTTTCACAGGGGAGAAAATATTTTTATTATTTTGTGCGGCCATATAAGTAGAGAGGGCATCATTACCAGAAGGGATGCATGGATACAAGGAGGGTGATGATCTGGTAATAGATGAACAGATAGTTCTAGGTCCAAGAGATGGGAAAGGAGACACGATGAAGACTTAAATACATCGTCGCTTCTCTCAAAATACAACTAAGCTCCTCCCCGTTCAAGTACAATTAATTAACCCCTCCGTGTACTATCTAGCTTCACTAAGAAACAACGTAAGATTGTTAATGAGTCTTAAGTCAACCACTTGAGCTGTTGGCAGATGCTCTAATCTTTGTACTTTGTTTCCTTATATTTTTCCCTTCGTGATGCAGCACCGAAGTAGATTATCCGCTCATGTACTGGTTGCCATTATTGCAGGCGACTTTATAAACAAGAGTTGGGTGCATATAGTATCGTCAGTTCATGATTAGATCGAAACATTACGACCCAAATAAAATATCCAGCATCGATCTCAACAAGTCATCTGACCAAAAGCGCCCTTGCTTAATGTTACTTGGGGTTGCCTGAAAGCAACATTTTGGTCAACTGCTTAGTTTCTTCAATTACTTAACTTATATGAGAGCTGGCTTGTCATCTTATCGTCTGTACTTTGGATGACGCTAACAATCATTGCATGGTTGACCCCTAATAGAAATTAGTGGCCACCTCAAGTAAAATAAATTACAGATTAACATCAGTGAGTGTAGTGTGGGTCACCCCTATCTTTCAGAAATAAACCACATCAACCCTCTATTTAAAATTCTGCAACAACATTAAAAAATTGCTTGTTATGAGTTTTTTTTGGCATTACTGATGCACAGAAATCTCACATATTAGCATAGCAACGACAACACGACTCAAGACACTGTAGAGAAAATGGAAAGCTCCGCGGAGCCACCCACACACGATCATCATATTTTCTCCGTTGATATCGTGATTTGAACTGAGGATGATCCCTAACTGCGATTAGTTGGGATGTAGCCTCACAAACTCTCCTGCGTGTTTCCCTGACAGGCAAAAAGGTTTCCTCCCTCTCCAAACATACAATACTCCAAATTTGATGCGACCTCATCTCAAAACAGATATACAGATCGTGCAACAAGGTAATCATTTTTTTGAAAAGGGGTGCTTTATTATTTAAAGGTTCAAGCATTACATCTGGCCTCTGCATAACTAAGATGCACACAGTCAAACAAAGTCCTCTCGCACAAAAGAAAATAAAAAGGCAAATACAAAGAAACATACAGAGTCTTTACAACGCCTAAAGCGGAGGTGGCCAATTCTAAGATAATGCTGCCACCCATGTTGGATAAAAGTATCCCTCTCCGTACTTCCAATCATGTACACACCTCCATAAACATGTCTCAATTCTCCACGTGTTGTAGAGATAAACGAAGAGTCCCGATACATCTTTAGATAACCTACATCCGGGAAGTACTTTTATTGTTAACAATCTTATCATTTCTACATAGCCAAAGCGACCAAATAACGACAAACGCTCCCAGCCTAAGAAGAGTTCTAAACCTATGATCAATCTCATGTAACTAGTTGCCAAATACATTAGCAACACTACAAGGAGGATACAAGCCATAAGCTATCTGGATGACTGACCAAATAGAACAAGCCAATTTGCATTTGAAGATTCAATGTTTTATTATCTCGTCATGGTGACAAAAGACACATTGCGGACTTTCATGCCAATTCCTCTTAATAAGGTTATATTTAGTAAGAATTATTCCACGACAAAGATACCATACAAAGATTTTACTCTTAAGAGGTATCTTTATTTTCCAGATCTTCTTCTTATTATCAACTGGAATATCAGACAGGATTCACGCTCTATACATAGACTCCACTGAGAATTGTCCATTCTCATGTAGGTTCCATCAGAATAAATCAGATCCATGTGACAAATGCACCATGGATAACCGTTGGAGCAGCACGTACCACGATTGGAGTCTGGGTCCAATTAAATCTCTTCTGAACGTCACATTTGCGGAAATGATTCCATTACCATGGCGATAGTATCACCCTTGTGACACACAATGTTGTACAGAGCAGAATATTATTCCCAGAGTGTGGCATTTTCTAGCCACTTGTCCTCCCAGAATCTAATTTCCGAGGCGTCCTTAATCGAGAAGGATCCATATGAGAAGAAATATTACTTCGTAGCCATCAGACCAGCCAAACAGTGAGAATCCTGAGGCTTCCAGTATACTTGGGATACCGCCTTGGAACCCATATATTTCCTCCTTAGGAGTGTGTGTCATACACCATCTTCCACCAGTTATTTAAACAAACATTTTCTGAGGAGGGCCTTATTCTTAACCTCAAGGTCATAAATGTCCAACCCGCCTTGACCACCCTACATCGGAGGCCCTAACAATGATTAGCTAGAGCAACTGCAGCACAGTTCAGTTGCAGAAGCAATCACAAACCAGCATTCCGCTAGCTAGCCGAGCAGCCGTCGGGTCAATGTGTTCTCAACAACACTAAACTAGATGCATAGTTACATATATAGCAATCAAAATTACTCACCTAGTGCGCTATTCGAAGCAAACAAAATACATGCCCTTACTATGTGGTTTCCACCCTGCTTACTCATGCATAGATTGCTGGAGTTCCCTGGAACGTCGAGCGGCCGACCTCCACTCACGGACCAGGCTTGGTATTTCCTTCTCGTGCCGTTGATGGGAGCGATGCGGGATCGGGTAAGGTTCTTTTCTATTCGAGGTTGTCGTTTTGATGACTATAGTAGTGTTGCTCTAACATTTTGATTCCCTCTGTGCAAGAGTACTTCGAGCTAGATATTACACCTCCGGTAATATATTGAACTGCACCTTGAAGAAAGGGTCTTCATTTGTGTGGTAGAGTATCTTTGCAGGGATTCAAACTTTCAAGAATGGGAGCATTCGGAGAGTGGGAGAGGGTGTAAAGATAAACATTTGGTTTCGTCCCGCTTATGTGTTTTTTTTTATTTCGTTCCGTTTAGATGATTCTTTTACCTGAGGTGGTACTAAAATTCTGTCCGTCCGAAAACCTTAAAAACGTTCCATTGTATTGTTGAGCGTTTCTACCTGGACCATGCAAAGTGGGGCCGGGAGCGTCGTGCGTGGGCTCGACAGCGGGAACATGCATGGACAAGGACAACCGAGAGGCAAGAGGCAAAGCTGGGCGCAAGCAGGGAGCTGGTCGTAGACGAAGCCCGTTCGTGAGGAGGAAGGACGACGACCGGTGCTTGGCAAGCGTGAACGCCGGTGTCGCGTGAAGTCTGGAGACGTGCTGACGCAGACGTCGATGACAGCCTTGACGAAGAAAACGCTTCGGTTGAAAATCGGATGGCGCCATTGAAAAAAAATTGGATGGCGTGGGGCTGCCGGTCGGCCAGCTAGCTCCAGGACCAAGAGGGGCAGCAGGTGGAGGCGGAGAGGCGCCTGTGTGTGGCTGGGAGGCGGACGTGGCTGGCCGGGGCAGGTTCTCGCGACCGAGCCGGGCGTCGACATGGCGGAGCATGGAAACGCGTGGGAGAAGAGGGGCGGCCGTAGCAGAACGAGATGGTGGGGGTGGAGCTTGGGATGGTGGTGTTATGCCGGAGTTGGAGATGAGGATACACGGTCGTAGGCATCACGGTGGAGTCGGTGGCGTCGTCGACAGGCCGGCGACTATGGACAGAAGCATGGTGGTGGCCGGTCCGCCGGTGGGCGTTAGGTGCGGCAGAAGTGGGCACGCATGGAGGCGGCGCTTGGGAGCAACCGATGACGAAGGTTAAGCAGAGTGCCGACAACGGCGAAACAAGCTGTGAGGCTTGCTTCATGGTCGCGGACAGCAGCAAGCAAGGCAGGCACGCATCTAGCATTCTACGTACCAAGCCAGCAAGCACGCATCTTGATGGTTGGCGTGCTGTGCGTGGGCTAGCTTTCTGAAAGGAGCAAAGCGTTTTCTTTTTCTGGTTATGCTCGGCTCGGCCCATTGCCGGGCTACATATGCGTCCAGCCTGATGCACCAACGGCAAACGAGGCCCTGGTTTACTTCGACCGTATTCACGTGGAATCAATGACATTTTTTTTTGCGAAAAGAAATCAATGTCTAGACGTGCGTTAAATCCTGGTACAAGACAACGAGTCACGTTTAGTTTTACTCTGCTCCTTTAAACAGTGCTCCACCGGTTTATATACGTTCCAATTTGCATGGAGTATCAATGAGCCAACTTGGAAATCAACAAGCAGACACACTGGTGTTTGGTTTGAAGATATCATTGAGCTAATTAAACCGGAGAGATTGTGGGGCAATCTGTCGATCGACTAGAAGTTGATTTTTTCAGTCCCGTTGCAACGCACGGGCATGTTTCCTATATAAACAATATAAACAAGTCATCACTCGTTACACCATGCCAAAGTCAAATCACAAATGGCATGTAGTGCTCTGGCTAATACGTATATTGTGTAGGGCTCAATGAGTTGGATTAAAAAAAAAAAGAACGGAAGAAGAGTATTCATATGCCCAATTTTTTCACGTACAACATTGCAGCAAGAATAATTGATGAGGACATGTTTTTGAACTGTGCCTGGTTTTTACAGAAGAAAATCTTACTGCGTGTAAGAGGTAGTTACTGACTTGTTGGCATTAGCGAAGTACCTAAGAATAGAGTGAGTTTCTTTTTCTTTTTTCTTTTGTGGTCTAATCTTGACTTTTGGGTTGCTTTACAACAAGGTGAACTGGTGATGAGCATGCATACATATATACAATTGGATTGTAGTACACATCTGACTAGAGGCACAATTGACTTTGAAGACAGTAAGGCCAATCTTATGATCTAATCATTAGTTATAGATTGCTGACCAAGTAATTAAAACAACGTTGGTATTATAAGATTATACCAAGTGCTATATATCAATGAAGAAAATGCAGCACAATTACTCTTAAATGGCGAACCAACCTGTGGTTGGATGGTTAGAGGGACTGTGGTATTCCTAACCCACCAGGGTTCAAATCCTGGTGCTCGCATTTATTCCTGAATTTATTTTAGGATTTCCGGTGATGCGCTTTCAGTGGGAGGAGACGTTCCCGTCGACGACGAGGTGCCTACGGTGACTTCGTAAATTTGAAGATGATATTCCGGCTCAGTCTTTCGAAGGTGCTCATAGGGGTAGGGTGTGCGTGTGTGCGTTCATAGAGGTGAGTATATGCGCGTGTATATGAGGGCTTACGTATGAAAAATATTACTCCTAAATGAATGTACAGGGCAGCATTGGTCCAGTTTCAGATGAACCAGCCCCTAAGCCAAAGCCAATCCATGGAATGCTTTTCTATAGAGAAGAGGCATAACAGAAGGTTTTTTATCTATCATGCCTATGGATTTATTGTAGCTCTTAGTTCTTCAAGGTGGTATATTTCTGTAGGTCTTAATTAGTCATATGTTAATTAAGATGTTATCCTTCGATCCACGCAATCCCTTATGAATGTCACTACTTGTTATACAACATGCAGCTAGAACTGAGAGACTCTTTCAATGTATTTTTTTTAAAAGGAGGATGAAACCCGACCTCTTCATCTGGGTGATGCATACACCCACTTTATCAATTATTCACAAAGACCTTACAAAGGAATACATCAATAAGCCTGTGAAGCCGTCATTTTGGCAACATTTGTCGCTATTCCAATTCACTTGACAAAGGGGTGCTGATTGTCTGAATGGAAAACCCAGACCTCACACCAAATCCTAACATCTAAAGCCGGACACCCCAACCAAGCCGCATTGTCGGGTCTGAGGCACACACCGATCCGGCACACTCTTAGCAGGTACCACATGCGCACGGTGCTAGGGCCGTCACCACCGTATTCCATCGATCCATCTTCAGAGCAGGTAGTCATGCATCCACCTTGTGTGCAATCGACACCACCACGCCGCCAGACAATGCCACCTCCCTGAGTGCGTCCATCATCACACATCTGTCGCCGCGACCCCGCTGCACCATGCCGCCAAGACACGCTGCCGTCGATGCAGTATATGCCACACCGCTCCACCTTCTGACCCCACCAGCATCTACTCCAAGACGATGCCCCCAGGAGGGAGAACGACGTTGCGCACCACCATCACCGCCATCGTTTCCCCCTGGAGTAGAATGAGCGACGAGGCGAGAACTCCAAGACGATGCCTTCATTAGGGTAACGATGCAAAGACACCGCCATCGTCTGCCATAACCGAGGTCGGCTCAATTTTCACCGACAGTTGCGCCTCAGCATCGTCACCGCCGGCAGCCACCGATGAGCTAGATTGGGCCGAACCCGGTCGAGAAAAATGTGATGTTGCAACACCTCCATAGCCAAGACGTCCACGAGCAGGGATGGGGAAGATGCCATCCCACCCCATCGCAACACGCAGTGCCTCCACTAGCCGCGAGGAAGGTCACTGGCTGTGGTTGAGGGAGCACCGAGCCACGCCGCTGGGCGGAGCCACCCTCACCAGATCATCTGGCTATCGTGGTGGGGACCAAACGCGTGAGGGGATACTGGAGCACCCACACGAGAATCTGCTGCGGTCGCGCTCTGGAGCAACGACGGCAAAAGACCCCGTTGCCGCCATCATCCACCGCGAGCCTTTGTCCAGCAGCAAACCGATGGCGGAGAGGACTTAGGAGACGGTGATTGCTAGGGTTAGTAGTGGCGTGAGGGTTAGAAGGGGCGTATGTAGTTCAATGTAATGATTCCTCGGCATTAGAAAACTAGCTATCAATATATGGGTGGTTGTCATGGAGATTGCGCATTAGGTATTCCTAAATAAATTGCATGCTTAATTCCATATATTGGTTTACTTTACATGTCCGCTGTGATATTAGTTTGTTCTTCTTTTTGAGAGCTAGAGAGTGTGAAACCTTCTGTAATTTGATACGATTGTGCATGATTCGTGAATGGAGTTAGCATCAATAGAAGAAGCTAAAATTTGACTTTTATTTTTGAATGGTCTTGAACCAGTCGTTACAGAAGAAATTGTTACCGTATGTAATAGATAGTTACTGAATTGATGGCAATGTCGAAGTACTTCACTTATACATTGCCATATTCCCACAATGAAGAAAATGCAGAAGAATTATTCCTAAATTCTTCAGTACGTGGAAACATTAGTCTAACTAGTACGGAAGAAAATAGGCCAGGGCTATATCTCTGGGAGCTTTTTAGATGTACTAGCCGCAAAGCCAAAGCCAATCCATGGAATGATTTTCGAAATGAGATAGAGAAGGGGGGAGAACAGAAGGAAGAGGGATCTATCATGCATGGATTTTGTGGTAGCCCTTACTGCTTCAAGGTGCTATATATCTTTAGGTCCTAATTGATAATATGCTAACTAAAATGTTATCCTTGGATCGACGCAATTCCTCATGGATGCCATGATTTACACACAGCTGGCATTGAGAAACTTGTTCAAAGTAACGATTCCTCAGCATTAGAGAATGAGCTTGCAATATTTCAATGGCTGTCATGGAGATTTTTCACTAAGTATTCCTAATTTGCATGATTAATTCCATATGTTGGTTTACTTTGCGGGCCTATAGTATTACTTTTCTTTCTTAAATTGAGCCATAGGATGTATAACCTTCTACTTATAATTGAAATGGTCAAGCATCTTTTGTGAATCGAGTTGACATCAATACAAGCATCTACCGCTTGACATTAATTCTTCAATGGTCTTAAACTAGTTGACATAATTCGTGAATGATCAGACACTGCACATGAATCAAGTATTTTCCATAAATAAGAAAAAAGATCCAAATTCAGGACGAGGTTTTTGATGCCACCGTACAGCCTTGAGGCTCTGAGAGAAAGGTGAAACCATGCCATGAGAGCAATGAAACCATGTACTTTGGAACTACATTCTCCAGATAAGGATATATCCCTACTACTAAGGACCACACGTTAAGCGCATGATATACACAAAGAAGCACAAAGCATACACAACTTCCACACATGTATATATATTTGATGATGGTTGAAACGAAGGGAAATATAATAATAAAACGAAGGAACAGATTACATATGCACACAACAACAACAAAATTCGTTCGCTTATTTATATATGGCACCGGGACAAGGCACCAACGAATGTAGATATGCAACTAGCTTACGAACGGCACCAGGGCATAGCCGTCCGCTTTAACAGAAGAGGGTACAACCGCCGTAGCATGTTCCACCGCACTGAATTAAGGCAGCATCCTTGCATGCCTGGCATGCAGGAGGTATGGCGGTGCAGATGCCGCTGCATGATGTTTCAGCGTAGGCGATGCAAATTGCAACACATGCGCCTAGACAATCTTCGCATTCTGTGGCTGCCACTGGCTGGCCCATGTTCAGGACAAGCACGATGCAAACGGCTACCACGGCGGCTACCTTCAGAGATGAAGCCATTGATGAATTGGGTGGTTCTAGTGGAGAACAGAGCAAGAACAGATGTGATGGAGATGAGCTATGTAGCTGCTTAACTGGTACATGTCCATATGAGGAAGTAGGATGCTATTTATAGGGAGCCAACATGAGGACGATCCTAGCCAGCTAGTAGTACCCACCTCCACCTCGCAAAAGAAAACAGAAAAACAGCTGGCACTGATTTGTTTCACTTAATTAACTATGGTTGACTGCGATATAGTATATACCTTGTGCACCAATAAGTTTTGTCCTAAACTGTACGCAAGTGACCTGTGCAATAATGCGTGCATTTTGACATCAGAAGAATTATATATAGCAAAGTTACCCACACATTTGCATGGCTAATGTTATTGTTAATCTCTGCCATTTGTTACCCCCCATACATGAATTGAAATCAATATTGTTAAAACATGTATGCATCATATGTATGCACTGTTGTAAGTCAACCGTGTTATACCAGAGCCCATGAAGATTAGGATCTGAGATCTCTCCACTCATCGTCATACGCTAATACGTGCACATGAGTGCGCCTCCCGTATGCTGGAGTTAGTTAGGCCCTTCTCTGTGATCCTTCTTTATGTATTGTGTACAGTGGCGGAGCTACACGGGATTGGTTGGGAGGGCCAAACAGAAAATATTAATTTCTGGAGGCGCAAAAGCTATATTTTTTCTCAATCTATACCTTCCTATAAAAAAATTCTTCACAAAAACTGCCAAACCTGGGGGGGCCATGGCCCCTGCAGCTTTACATGTAGCTCCGCCACTGATTGTGTACATCGACATTTGAAAACCTTGAGGCAAACAACACAAAGTTCAGGTCGGTAACACAACTGAGCAACACCCAGACCAATTCCAGCACCACCTCCCTTCCGACGCAAATCCCCAAGACCTCTCCCTGTTTCTCTGCCGATGCCATGGGGCCCAGCGCCACTATTACTTCTGCCCTCATATTGCCGTCCATAATACCAACATCCCTTTTTTCCAACTTCAGGCCCGATCGCCGTCCATAATACCAACATCCACTCCTACTTCACCCTCAAACTCAACCCACGCGTCAACAACTACCGTAAATGGCTTATTTCTTCGGGTTTGTCCTCGCCACCTATGAGGCACTCGACCACATTAACGAGACATCTGAACTTGAAATTAATGATCCCGAGTTGCAGCTTGCCTACATCAGGATCATGTTGTGGATAAACACAGCGATCGATGATGGCCTTCTTGACCTTGTCCCGCCTTGTCGACATGGAATCGCCTCCGCCGGTACTTTCTCAACAACAACACGACACGCACCATCCATCTTACTGGCAAGTACCGCATGCTCAAGCAGGGAACCATGTCAGTCGCCGAGTATGGGCAGCAGCTCAAGTTCCTCACTGATATTGATGGGGCGATGACTAATCGGGTTCTCAGCCTCAAGTTCCTCCATAGCATCAACAAGACGATGGGCTCCCATATATCACCTTGTTTAATCAGGAGGTTTTCTGTCATAAACTCGGGCCAACGGTATCATCGGGTCTAGGCCGTAAAGCATCCTGCTCCGAGTGGGTATCCTTACTCAATGAAAAGAATGACAACACACTTCATATAACCGTGGGACAACCATAGTATGGACTTCCACAACAACTTCTCCAAAACTTAGTTGTCCAACTATTTTATATATAATGTACATGTACATACTTAAAAATGTAACCCTACAGGTATTCCTAATTTGTTTTAGTTATTAATTTAGGCATTCTTATATAATATGTTTTAGTTGAAGGTCTTTTAATAAAAAACGATTAAATTTCAGCCTTTTGTGGAACTGGATATTTCCTGGCACTCCTGCTGATGAATTAATATAGTTTCCAAATTTAAGAAGACAAATAAAAATCTTGCTGCGCAAATGAGCGGGAAACACCACTAGTTTTCATGATAGTAAGCATCCTAAGAATTGTAATAAAAAAATCATATGGCAAAGTGAAAAATTCAATTGTATGCATATTGGATATAGTTGTATTCAGTAACACCCCAAGCCAGTTACACGAGGGGAAAAACCACTCATGAATGAATTAATTTTTCGGCATTAAATCAGGGCTAAATTGTACCAACTAGTGTACATTGATAGATATGTTTGAACTAACATTCATACTTATGACTGGGTTGCTTTAAAACAATTTGAACCGGTGATGATCACGATACATATAACTGTATTTGTATAGTACACATCTGACTAGCGGCACAATTGACTTTGAAAATAGATAGTAGGCCCAGTCTTATGATCTTATCACTGATTTGAGATTCCTAACCAAGTACTTAAAACAGCTTAGTTCCAGCAAAAAAATAAATGAAACAAGATTGTGTGCACTCCACATATACACTGCCCTATTCCTATATATCAATGAAAAAATACAGCAGAATTATCACTAAATTAATCCGTACGCGACAGCGTTGCTCCAATTTCTAGGAAAACATAGGAAAGGACTCTAGCACTTAATGCTTTAAGGTGGTATATACCTTTAGGTCTTAGTAATATGCTAATTAAGATGTATTCTTTGCTGGACGCAATTTCTTATCAACGTCACATATTAGATGTACCTCTCCCTGTTTGTCTGCCAGCGCCATGACGCCCGCCATCACTATTGCTGCTGCTCTCTCTTCTTACCTTCTCAACGCTTTTTTTCCCAACTCCAGGCCCCCATTGATGTCCATAATACTAACATCCACTCCTATATCACCTTCAAACAAGACCCAGCCGCCAACAACTACCTTAAATGTCGCAATTTCTTCCAGTTTATCCTTGCCACCTGTGATGCACTGGACCACATCGACGATATGTTTTCTGGATTTTGCAAGTCTTTTAATATAAATGTGGGGCTCTCACAAAAATGAAAATAACTAGGTTTCTAAGGTGAACTGGTGATGAGCCCGCATAAATATAGCTGGAATGGAGTAATGTGACTAGCGACAAAGTTGACTGTGAAACTAGATAGTAGGCATAGTATTGTTATCTTATCACTGGTTAGAGATTACGGACCAAGTACTTAAAACGGCTTAGTCTCTGGGCCTGCCAGAACCCATCCTGAAAATGCCGAGCCCGGGTCTCTAATCCCACCGTGCTTGGGCACGAAAATGGTTATATTTTTATTTAAAAATAATAAATGAATTAATTTACGATTAATTGATGCAATATCATACCTATTTTTCGTATAAAATCCCAAAAATATGGTATCGGTGACTTTTGGGGACTTTCAAGCCGAGAGGCACAAGCCCAGCCTAGACGCCTGACTGTCGGGCAAGGCTTCCCATGCCTAGATTTAGATCATGTACAACCGGAGTGCTCATATCCCCCCAAACGTCAGGGCGGATAGGCCAGTCATTACCCAGATCGCAAATTGACACCGAGCCGCACCCCACATTTTTAGCCCAAAATTGCCTGGGAAGACCGGCATCACCCAAACCCATCCCATATTTCGGGTGGATATGTGACAGACCGACACGCCCGGATGCAGCCACCTTGTTGGACCGGTCCACGCAGGCTCAATCCAACCCCACCAGGACGCAAACCTATCTCAGTCTCAGCCTCCTAGCTCCACTTCCTCTCCACTCATATCCGCTCCCATCCCCGTTGCTTCCCTTTCCCGGGCTACCATGGTTGGTTCCTCTAGCGATTTCAACAGAGGATCCGGCAATGAGGCCGATCCCATCGACTAGGATGTCTGGAAATAGTCGGATTTGGACGATGAGGACCTCGCCCTTCGTGCCGCTCTCCGGGGTCACGGATAGACAATGGCAGGAGCTCGATCACCGCGTTCTCCCCCATTGCCCGATGAGGAATGCAGCCGACCACATCGACCAGTCGCGGTCTGTGCCGGTCCATATGCGTCGCCCTCCGCGACCCTCCCCTACTAGTTCGGGCCCTACTCCTCCCGCCCGGAGCTGGGTAATCGTTCCCGCACCGCCGAGCCTGCGAGGAGGACATATGAATCAGTGGCACGACCCGGTCGTGCTAAGCAGCAGGCCAATGTGACAGCTGGTTCCTCCCAAAGCGGCTGCGGGTTCTGCAATTCCGCGTTGGCTAACCTAGAGCTGGATGCCTGCCGCCGCCGTAAAAACGCAAAGGCGCTCCGGCTCGACATCTAGGATTTCAGGTGCGATGCAAAGGTGGGGGCGGCCGCCCGGGCGAAAAATGCCTAACTCACCAAGGAGCAGGCCCGCGCTGCTATTGGAGGGACCGGATTTGACGGGGCCTCCTTTGGATGCCAAGAAATAAGGGGTGACTGGTCGCTGTCGGAGTACGCGTCCACAAACGTGTAGGGGTCACATTTGCGAGTTGCGGTTGTAGATGCTCTTATGCCATAACATAGTACGCACTGGTGTAAGTTCTGTGACGTGTTTGGTTTCAATCGCGTGTTCCTTCTTTCCCACGTTTTCAAGACATGTTACCTCCATGCAATCCTGCGAAGGGACATTGTCTTCTTTCCTTGTTACTTTTTTTCGTTTCCATGACAGCAAAAATATGTAGAAATGTATGAAAAGTTTTGGCAAACTGAGATACTTAATCATAAAAATTTCTATTACTCAATCCTGATTCTTTTCCTCGCGTCGTCCAACTCGATTTGCAAAGAGAGCAACACATCGCAACATCGAGTAGAAAACAAGATGTCGTGACCGGCAGCACGGTCACTGACAGAGGAGAGGAAAAGGGATGTCACAGGTTTGTGTCGAAGGAGGGGGGCGGAGGGGATAGGATCATCGCCGCCAGGGATGGTTGTGAGGTTCGTAGGGATGACCGGGGCTCAAGGGGATGGTAGAGGTGACAGTTCAAGCAGAGCATGGCAGGGCACCGAGGCACAAGCGGAAGTACCACCGACCGTAGGTGGCATGCATGGCAGACGGTTGGGAGCAACTCAAAGAAGTCGAGAAGGGCGCCAAACAAGATAAACAGGAGACTATGAAAATCGACCAATCCATAATTGAAGGATATGTTCCTTCTTCAATTATAGACGCACATTTGATGAAGTTCCATCAACTAACACACCGCGTGGGTTAATGCATAAAAACGTGTATGCTGGATATGTCACCAATCGATCATACTGATGAGTGATGACTGGGTTGCTTCAAAACAAGGTGAACCGTTGATGAGCACATACTGACATACATATACGTACAATTGGATTGTATACTGTATACACATCTGACTAATGGCACAGCTGACTTTCAAGATGGTATATATCTTTGAATATTAGTACTATGTTAATTAAGATGTTATCCTTGGATCCACACAATTCATTATGAAGGTCACTACTTATTAGACAACATGCAACTAGCACTGATAAACTTGTCCAAGTATAATATTTCGATGGTTGTCACGTAAAGAGATTGCCCACTGAGTATTACTCCCTCCGTTTCACAATGTAGTGCATGTAGGTCTTTTGAAAACTAAACCTCATAAAGTTCGATAAAGTTTGTGAAGAAAAATATTTACATCGAGAAAGCCAAATATATATCATTAGATTCATCATAAGATGTAGTTTATTTTTTATATATTTGATATTGTAGATATAAATACTTTTCTCTATACTTGGTCAATGTTTATAAAGTTTGACTTTTCAACAAATATATAGGCACTACTTTCTGAAATACAGGGAGTATTAATTTCCATCTATATTTTTTGATAAAGAGTATATATAGTGATTCAGCAGTTTTAGCATACTCCCCTTACCCCCTTTTTTCACATGAGAGGTAAGAGTATATATTTGATCCGAGCCGTTGATCTCATTAATTAGTGGTCTGATTAACTCTTACCTTCTTACCTCACATGTAAAAAAAAGAGGGTAAGAGGCAGCATGTTAAAATTTGCCATAGTGGTTTACTTTTTGCAGACCTATGGTTAGTTTTTTCTAAGCCAGAGATGAACCTTCTATAATTTGACATGGTTTCCGTCGTGCATGATTCGTATATGTAGTTGACATTAATAGAACAACTTGATAATAATTTGAGAATGGTCTTAAACTAGCCTGCATAATTGATATATAGATAATTCTTTTTTTTCAAGAAACTACTTTTAGGCCGACCCCCCCCCCCCCCCCCCCTTCTCCAGCCTCTACAAGAAGCAATATGCTAATGAACACACCGAGGCTGCACACATCCAAATTATGAAAAAAATCATGACCTGCAAATTTCATGTTGAAACGATCAATGGCACACATCAGCGACAAACATCAACCACCACCAATGGAACTATTCGAACTATGAGAAAGATTGTCCAACAACGGAACCTCTAAGAAAGGGATGATCACTATTGTCACCGGATCTAACAAAGGCCAGATCATGAGTTTTCAGCCTGATTAGAATTTTTGAGGAATCTCGAGACAATGTCCCCAATAAGGGAACAATGTCGAAACATCATCATTGCCACGTACAATCAATGAAATCCCGAGCTAGAGTTTCCCTATGGAACTCGAGATCATATATTTGAAGAGCACCACCAAACTGAAGTCATCCTATGTTGCCACCCCACTTACCATGAATAAACTTATGCCAGCCAGATCGCCATGCAAAGATATACACTCATGTGCATAGCCATGGCGTGTACATCCCATGTGTGTCCGGAGTCCGGACATGCCCACGTACACAAGGTATCCAGCAGTGAAAATAAATGCATGTAACACCATCGGAGAGGAGACTTGTTGCTGCCAGATCCTATGACCAGCCATTGTGGAACGTCAGCCGGTGCCGCAAAAACACTCTATCACCACGGCCTCATCGTCTTGTATGGCAGCAAATTCCTATGTCATCCCTTCTATCTTTGGCATCAAGGCCGCCGCAACAAAATCAGTGGCGGTAGCGGCGGTGGAAAGTAGAGGCCGAAGGAAAGCTTTTGACGAGTGTTTGGCAGGGGGGCCGAAGTCCGCGCACTCGATTTGCGTCTCCCATCGAAGCGGTAAACCGGGCCAAATAATTAAATGTCTTTTGATCAACTATGTATCTAGCTTACACGCAGCATGAATCCTTGGATTGTTGGAGTAATAAGAGTTTGCTCGTTGTCCAGGTGGAGAACCTAGGCTGCAGCTCTTCGGGAGATATAATTCTGAAAAAGGGATAAAGTCCAGGACTTGCAAGAAACACCTTCTATTTATTAGATGTAAAGATAAGAATGGGCGTCTAATTTATTTTAGTCTTTGTTAATGCTACATTACCATGTAATAAGCAAAGTAATACCTTGTACATATTGTATGTCGAGCAAAAAGATCGGTAATATATTTCCTCAAAAGGCACTTGACCTTTGTGATCTCTGAGGGTTGATACATGTACAAGGAATTGTTCAGCCATACATGTGTAGTTGTCTATCCCACCGATATCCCCTTCCGATCTAGGGTTAGCGCAGTGCTCACGGGAAGCACCACCACCACCTCGCCATCTCTCTCTCATTGCCGCCGTCACCGTCCCACCATGGCCAACGGCGGGAACTCCTCAGGTCAGAGAGAAGGTAGTCCTCCTCTCCATCTCTCTCTCTGTTCTCTCTCTCTCTCTCACTCGAATCATCACCACAGAGGCATTATGCACAGCACCACCGACACACATCTATACTAGTCCATCTACAGTTTCTATCAATGGTTTCAGAGCCACTAGTCATTAGATTTGTTTCGGTAGAAAGAAGAAAAGAAAAAGCAATCCCCATCCAACAGAAACCCTAACCCTCACAGAGAAAAGAGGGGAAAGGGAGAAGGAAAAGAACAGCTCACGGAGCTGTGCGCCGCCTTCAAGCCGCGCCTGTTCCTCTCGATCCGATGCGCACCAGAAGGGCCACCGGACGAAGAACGCAATCCCGCAAGGGGCAAAGAGCCCCGCAGGCAAAACGCTCGACGGCGGCGCGCTCACCGCGAGGTGGACGCGCAGTCGGCGAGGGGAATGGCCACGGCGCTGTCGTCGGAGTCTCCACGGCCGCTGCCTCTGCTTGCAGAACTGTGGCGGTTGGAGGTAGAAGGGGAAGGGGGCCGCCGAAGCTTTTCCCCGCTGTCGGGGTGCCATGAGAGAATGGGAGGGTTTCCCTCCTCGGGTTCTCTCTGCAACAGAAAGGAAAAGAGGGGAGGTAGGAAGGGGAGGCGCGCACGGCGCGGAGGTCTTCGACCCCGTTGCCGGCGGCCGGGCTGAGCGGCACCGGTGGCCCGCCGTCGCCGTTCTCGAATGTACAAAGGAGGCGAGTGGCGCGTGCGACCGCACCAGAGGCGAGCGGCGCTAGCGAGGGGTGGAATGGGCTACGGTTTCCCTCCCCTCACCGGTTCGCTCGGTTTTGACCCAGCGAGTCTCACGCGCTGCCGTCGGATGGATCGGACGGCGCAGCATCCAACTGGGCGGCTGGGCCAAAAGGGGGTGGGCCGGCTGGGCCGGCGAACCAGGCCAGGAGCTGCGAGGGAGCAGGCCGTTTTCGGCTCAAAGAGCTACAACAGTTTTTTCATTTTTTTGTTTTTTGTTCTGTTTATGCAAAAACAATATATATAATCTTGATTCTTTTTCTATGCAATTTTTTCCAACGAAAAATGTGTTTAGAAAATAGAAAAGTAAACAGAAAAAGTTTCTGAAAATGAAAATAGAAAATTTTCAGAAAAACAAAAGTTCATGAATTTTATAAAGAAAATAATAAAGTTCATGAATTTTTATTTGGTAAAAGAAAAGTTTCTGTAAAGAATAAAAAGTTCATGAATTTTATATTCATGTTTTTCCGCTGCAAAATAAATTATAATGCTCTTTTACAAAGAAAATAAAAGTTTAGAGAGAATTAAATTTAAAGAGCATATTAATGTAATTATTGAAATGAATATGATTATGTTATTTTTATGACCAACGTTGTTAATAACATGATCATGTTTTATTATTACTATAAAAGGTGCATTTATTTCTATTTTTTGCCCAACGGTAATATAGATTTAATTCCATAGACAATTGTATGTTTAATTTGACCAACATTAGATTAATGCATATGATTGTTGTAATGATCTCACTTCAATTGTGATTTCAGGAGGTTACCACTTGATGAGTTGCCTAAAAGATGTTCCAACACTCAGAGGTGATAACTACACTGAGTGAAAGAAGAAAGTAGACCTGGCATTTGTCTGTGCTGAGGTCGACTGGGTTGTGGATGAACCACAGCCGGTTAGACCTACAGAGCCAGTCAGAGAGGCCACTGATGATGATGCTGCGTGGGACAAAAAGAGGGGGGAGTATAGTCCATTGGAGATGTCATATACCCTCAACAATCAAAAGTGGATCAACGCCAACAAAAAGTGTATGGCATTTATAAAGAATACAATTGAGAACGCCATTGTGAATTCAATTGCAGAGTGCACTTCCGTAGGGGAGTTCCTTACAAAGATAAAGAGCCAGTTCACTGGTTCTTCAAAGTCATATGCCACCCAGTTGATAAAGCAACTGGTAACAGAGAACTACACTGGCGGTGGTCATGGAATAAGCGAGGACATCCTTAGGATGAGCAACATGGCAGCAAAGCTCAAACCCATGGATGCGGATCTGGAGATCAAACCGGCGCTCCTGGTCCACCTGGTTATGGCTTCACTGCCAAAAGAGTTTGAAACCTTTGTTGTCAACTACAACATGTCACCTGAAAGATGGGACATTGAAAAGACCATAGCAATGTGTGTCCAAGAAGAGGACAGACTTAAAGCCTCACATGGTGATTCACTGAACTATGTGAAGGATAACAAGAAAAAGAATTACAATTAAAATAGCAAAGGTTCCCCTTCAAAGGCGCATGGAAAATCTCACATGCAGCATCAGCATCAGCAGAAGTCCTTTCTAGTGGACAAAGACACTTGCCTCCACTGCAAGTAGACTGGGCACTACAAGAAAGATTGCCCTGTCTGGCTAAAGTCAATAATGGCAAAGAGAGGTAACGAGATCATTTCCTTTGTAAATGAATCCTTGTATACACAGTTTTCGAAATCTACTTGGTGGATTGACTCAGGTGCAACTGTTCATGTTGCAAATTCATTACAGGGATTCCATTCGACGCGGACTATGCAAAGAAACGAAAGATGCATTGAAGTTGCAAATGGAATTCAAGCAGAAGTTGAAGCTGTCGGTGACATCTCCTTAGAGTTAGCTGATGGGTTCAAGCTTCTACTTAGAGATGTCTTATTTGTTCCTTCATGTCATAGAAACTTAATTAGTGTTTCTTGTTTGGATAAAGACAATTATGAATGTTATTTTGGACATGGCAAGTGTGCCATATGGTTTAATAATGCTTATGTGGGTGTTGCTTTACTTCACAATGAGCTTTATTTATTATCACTCCGTGAAAAAGTGCATTTTGTGTCCAATGTGAATGAACATGCTTCCGCGTCGAACAAAGAACAAAAGAAAAGAAAGAGAACTCATGACTCATCGAAATTATTGCACTGTCGCTTGGGCCATATATCCAGGGGGAGAATAGAAAGATTAGTCAAAAGTGAAATTCTTCCTCCGTTAGAGTTCTCAGACTTAGAACAATGCATAGATTGCATTAAAGGAAAGTATATAAAACAAATCAAAAAGGGTGCAATCCATAGCACACGCACACTAGAAATCGTTCACACTGACATTGGTGGACCATTTCCGGTGAAAAGTGTGGATGGATATGACTCGTTCATAACATTCACAGATTACTACTCTCGCTATGGATATATTTATCCAATCAAAGAAAGATCTGAAGCATTGGATAAATTCAAGATATTCAAAGCTGAAGTTTAAAATCAGCATGATAAAAGAATAAAGATAGTAAGATCTGACCGTGGGGGGGGGAGTACTACGGTCGACACACTCCATATGGCCAAGTCCCTGGACCTTTTGCAAAGTTTTTACAGGAGACTGACATAGTAGCCCAGTATTCAATGCCGGGCGAGCCTCAGCAAAATGGAGTAGCTGAAAGGCGCAACCGTACACTTATGGATATGGTGCGCAGCATGATGAGTTACTCCACTTTGCCATTGGGATTATGGATGGAGGCGCTTAAAACCGCCATTCACATTCTCAATAGATTGCCAAGCTAGTCGGTGCCCAAAACACCGTACGAGCTATGGACAGGACGAGTGCCCTTCCTACAACCCTTCATGGTGTGGGGGTGCCCCGCTGAGGCCAAAATGTTTAATCCAAACATTGCAAAGTTAGATCCCAAAACAGTGAGTTGCCACTTCATTGGCTATCCAGACAGATCGAAGGGTTTTCGTTTCTACTGTCTAGACAGATATACAAAGTTTGTAGAAACAAGACATGCAGTCTTCTTATAGGACGAAATGATGAGGGGGAGCATGGTAGCTCGGAAAATTGATCTTCAGGAGAAGAGGGTGCATGCATCTAATCCGATGATTCAGGAGCCATTTTTCTCACTACCAGTTGCAACTTCACCCATGACAACTATGGGAGTAGGCCCGGAACCTGTCCGTCAGGAGCCGACTGAACCCGTTGTTGAGCATGAAAGGCAGGTGCAGCAGCCAATTGTAGAAGATGTGCCAGAAGTTGAGGCACAGAATGTGCCAGACACTGAGGCTCTTAGAAGATCTAATAGAACAAGAAGATCAGCTATTTTTACTGATTATAACGTTTATAACACAGAAATGGTTCATATGGAAGGTGATCCCACTACATATGAAGAAGCCATTAGAAGCCCTCACTCATCAAAATGGCTAGAGGCAATGGAAGATGAAATGAAATCAATGAGTTCCAAAGATGTTTGGGACTTAGTGGAGATTCCTAAAGGAGCTAAAACAGTAGGCTGCAAATGGGTCTACAAAACTAAGTATGACCCTAATGGGAATGTAGAAAAGTATAAAGCCCGACTTGTGGCAAAAGGATTTACACAAAGAGAACGGATAGATTACAATGAGACTTTTTCCCCAGTCTCATGTAAGGATTCCTTCAGAATCATAATGGCATTAGTTGCACATTTTGATTTGGAGTTACATCAAATGGATGTAAAGACGGCATTTCTGAATGGTGACTTAAAAGAAAAGGTCTACATGAAACAACCCAAGGGTTTTATCATGGAAGGCAAGGAAAATATGGGATGCCGCCTGAAGAAATCCATTTATGGATTAAGGCAAGCCTCTAGACAGTGGTATCTAAAGTTTAATCAAACGATTAAAAGTTTTGGATTTAAAGAAAATATTGAGGATAACTGCATTTATGCAAGGTTTAAAAATGGGAAATATATTTTGCTAATCTTGTATGTGGATGATATCTTGCTTGCTAGCAGTGATGTTAGTCTACTACTAGAAACAGATCTTGGTGAAGCATCATGTTTTGGGCATAGAAATTCACCGAGATAGTAACAATGGAGTCTTAGGACTATCGCAGAAGGCATATTTAGAAAAGGTTCTTCAAAAGTATAATATGCATGCGAGTAAAGCCACACCTACTCCTATAGTCAACGGCGATAGTTTTGGGAAATTCCAATGTCGCAAGAACCAGTACGAGATCGATCTAATGAAACCAGTACCATATGCTTCGGCTGTTGGAAGCTTACAGTATGCACAAGTGTGCACTCGCCCTGACTTAGCTTTTGTCACCGGGGTACTCGGTAGATATCAAGAGAATCCAGGCATGGAGCACTGGAAGATGGTAAAGAAGGCATTGCGTTATGCGCAAGGCACGAAGCACTACATGCTAATATACAGGACATCTGATTCCCTAGAGATAAGTGGGTATTCAGACGCAGATTTTGCGGGGGACAGAGATGATAGAAATCCACGTCAGGATACGTGTTCACTCTCGCTGGAGGGGCTATTTCGTGGAGAAGCTCCAAACAGTCAGTAGTTGCATCGTCCACGATGTATGCAGAATTTATAGCATGTTTCGAGGCCACGGGGCAGGCGATATGGCTAAAGAAATTTGTACCCGACTTGAAAGTGGTAGATTGTATTCACAAATCACTAAAGATGTACTGTGACAACCAGCCCGCAGTATTGTACACTAACAACAACAAGTCGAGTAATGCTGCCAAAACAATAGAGATAAAGTATTATCTTGTGAAAGATAAAATCCGGGATCACACTATAAGTCTCGAGCATATAAGGACAAAGGATATGCTTGCGGATCCGCTTATGAAAGGCTTACCACCCAATGTGTTCAAGGAACACTTAGCCGGCATGGGTTTAAGGAAAAGCCATATGATTCCTGGATCTTGAGAGGCCCAAAAGGAACAGAATTTGTTTCTAAACAAAACGTATGTTGTAGCTGTATGATTCTATCGGCAATTAAGCTGTGACGATGAGACAAGCTCTATGTACCAATATGTGATGAAACAAATAAACTAGAAAATATAAGGTTAAAAGTAAAGTTGAGATCAAGGGGGAGAATGTTAGGTTGATCTCCTCCCGTTCGAACCCAACGGGTCGAACGGCCCTGACTCGCGCCCTGATCGGGGGCGCCCAACCCTCTTATGGTTGGTGGGCCCCTGTGACCTGCGCTATATAAAGAGGTGGGGGCCGGGGCTCGCAGTATGAGGTTCACCGCGCCGCCAGTCACCCCACCAATATCCCCTTCCGATCTAGGGTTAGCGCAGTGCTTACGGGAAGCACCACCACCACCTCGCCATCTCTCTGTCATCGCCGCCGTCACCGTCCCACCATGGCCAACGGCGGGAACTCCTAAGGTCAGAGAGAAGGTAGTCCTCCTCTCCATCTCTCTCTCTGTTCTCTCTCTCTCTCGCTCGAATCATCACCACAGAGGCATTATGCACAGCACCACCGACACACATCTATACTAGTCGATCTACAGTTTCTATCATAGTTGTCTATCCTAAATGGAAATGGCAGCTAAAGAAAAGAAAATAAAGATGATATGGAACGGATGATCCCAAAGAGAAATGAAAAAGAGCATATGGAACGAATATGCTAGCTAGTCCTGCAGCACTACAATTAGTACCGTAGACTCAAGTGTATCTCACACAGCTAACACATGCAGCAAAGGAAAGAGTCAGTTTACGTACACACCTCCTAGCTTACCATCTTCTTCTTCTGCCAGCCAAAACCCTAGCTAGCCATGGCGAGCCGTAGCCTGCTTGTACTATCCATGATCTTGGTCCTGCATTCCATTCTGTCCATGGCAACTGCATCCCTTTCCTGTGTTCTTCAGTGTGAGTCCGAGGTAAACTTGCACTTGTACTAGCACCAAATCGCCTCTGGGCCGGGCACCAACCAGGTAGTAATTGTTACCTCCAGCAAACCATCCGATTTTGGTCTAACTTCCGTCACCGACTGGACTGTAATTGATAGACCAAACCCTGCTACTGCCACCATTGTTGCCCGTACCAAAGGCATGTAAGTGCAGGCTGATGTAGCCGGTCCAGGCTGGTTCATCTACTTCAGCATGGTGTTTGAGAAAAACTCCAGGTCATTCTTACATACTTTTGGACTAGTACAAGTTTTAGTTTTCTCATTTATATTTTGGACATTCTCACTTACAAAGGTCTCAGATAGAGAAGATTATTCAGTTGCGTATGATACATGATATTAGCCTACAAAAGTATATCAGGTACAACGGATCATCATTCGAAGCCATGGGAATCAATTTTCAAACAGGCCAAGGCCAGATGGCCTTTATGGGTGGGACAGGAGAGTTTGCTATGGCACGTGGGATCATCAAGGACAACGCGCTCCCCAACCCCCCTACGTTTCAAACTATTAAAGAACTTAATATCCGCGCATTCTACGTCAAACCTGCTGTAAGTACATAAATTCAACTAGTTAATTTGTTTATGTAAAATAGTATGTAAATTTCAAAGCCAGTCCCTTGACAAAGTTAGGTTTCAGTCATCAGGATAAACATTATGATACCATGTCGACATGTGGACGCAAATTTCCATCAGTACCTTAATGACTAGTTTCTTGGTATGTAGCGATGTTGATTATACTTCTTATTTCACAGGATATAACATCTGGCTGCGTCATCCAGTAATACGTTCAAAACCTAGGTGACTGTAGCTATCCAAACAAGGGTAGCTGTGAAAGGAACTATGCAAGCTTGTCAATGTTTTGTTTTCAAGTAATCTGTTGATTTTTAGCCTGGGATATTCTATTAATCCAAAAATCCACGTCTGTATGTTCTTATCAGTGTGCATCAGAAAATAAAGTTTGGTTTGTGTAGTCAATGTAAATATGAAGAATCGTACTCCCATACCACGGATCACTACTTATTGCACACTTCAGATGAGCTACATTGATGCCCGAAATTGGTGCAATACTCAGTTAATCACAAGAGAATGAATGGATGGCATACACATCAGAAAAACATGCTCTTACTGTACCACCTAAGCTTTGCTATCACAAAATGTTCTCTCACATGCCAGGATGTGATAATCCCGCATGAAACAGTTGACTCGGACGTGTTGGATATTCCAGCAAAAGATTCATGCTTACATGTAATTGAAGGAAAACCAGCAACATATTATGAAAAAACTAGGTCCATTTGTCGGTGATATATAAATTCACTGGATATTGTAACCTCCTTAGATAATTAATTTCATTGAAACTAACTTTGCTATTCCTTGGGTCACTATTTTGTGCCCGAAGAAGTTTGCCAATGGAACAACTATTATTACAATGGTAGATAGCTAGCCACATCTTGCATGGAGCAACTACACAACCTGCGAAAAGCATACATGGCCTCTCTACTTAACATTGTACATTGTTTTTCCTTTTCTATCTATATGAAATTGGCAGAGCACCTTCCTTTTCACAGGGGAGAAAATATTTTTATTATTTTGTGCGGCCATATAAGTAGAGAGGGCATCATTGCCAGAAGGGATGCATGGATACAAGGAGGGCGATGATCTGGTAATAGATGAACAGATAGTTCTAGGTCCAAGAGATGGGAAAGGAGACAATATGAAGACTTAAATACATCGTCGCTTCTCTCAAAATACAACTAAGCTCCTCCCCGTTCAAGTACAATTAATTAACCCCTCCGTGTACTATCTAGCTTCACTAAGAAACAACGTAAGATTGTTAATGAGTCTTAAGTCAACCACTTGAGCTGTTGGCAGATGCTCTAATCTTTGTACTTTGTTTCCTTATATTTTTCCCTTCGTGATGCAGCTCCGAAGTAGATTATCCGCTCATGTACTGGTTGCCATTATTTCAGGCGACTTTATAAACAAGAGTTGGGTGCATATAGTATCGTCAGTTCATGATTAGATCGAAACATTACGACCCAAATAAAATATCCAGCATCGATCTCAACAAGTCATCTGACCAAAAGCGGCCCTGCTTAATGTTACTTGGGGTTGCCTGAAAGCAACATTTTGGTCAACTGCTTAGTTTCTTCAATTACTTAACTTATATGAGAGCTGGCTTGTCATCTTATCGTCTGTACGTTGGATGACGCTAACAATCATTGCATGGTTGACCCCTAATAGAAATTAGTGGCCACCTCAAGTAAAATAAATTACAGATTAACATCAGTGAGTGTAGTGTGGGTCACCGCTATCTTTCAGAAATAAACCACATCAATGCTCTATTTAAAATTCTGCAACAACATTAAAAAATTGCTTGTTATGAGTTTTTTTTGGCATTACTGATGCACAGAAATCTCACATATTAGCATAGCAACGACAACACAACTCAAGATACTATAGAGAAGATGGAAAGCTCCGCGGAGCCACCCACACATGATCGTCATATTTTCTCCTTTGATATCGTGATTTGAACTCAGGATGAGCCCTAACTGCGACTAGTTGGGATGTAGCCTCACAAACTCTCCTGCATGTTTCCTTGCCAGGCAAAAAGGTTTCCTCCCTACATCCGGGAAGTACTTTTATTGTTAAAAATCTCCACGTGTTGTAGAGAGGACCATAAACGAAGAGTCCCGATACATCTTTAGATAACCTACATCCGGGAAGTACTTTTATTGTTAAAAATCTTATCATTTCTACATAGCCAAAGCGACCAAATAACGACAAACGCTCCCAGCCTAAGAAGAGTTCTAAACCTGTGATCAATCTCATGTAACTAGTTGCCAAATACATTAGCAACACTACAAGGAGGATACAAGCCATAAGCTATCTGGATGACTGACCAAATAGAACGAGCCAATTTGCATTTGAAGAATAAATGTTTTTTTGTCTCGTCATGGTGACAAAAGACACATTGCGGACTTCCATGCCAATTCCTCTTAATAAGGTTATATTTAGTAAGAATTATTCCACGACAAAGATACCATACAAAGATTTTACTCTTAAGAGGTATCTTTATTTTCCAGATCTTCTTCTTACAATCAACTCGAATATCAGACAGGATTCACGCTCTATACATAGACTCCACTGAGAATTGTCCATTCTCATGTAGGTTCCATCGGAATAAATCAGATCCATGTGACAAATGCACCATGGAGAACCGTTGGAGCAGCAAGTACCACGATTGGAGTCTGGGTCCAATTAAATCTCTTCTGAACGTCACATTTGGCGGAAATGATTCCATTACAATGGCGATAGTATCACCCTTGTGACGCACAATGTTGTACAGAGCAGAATATTATTCCCGGAGTGTGGCATTTTCTAGCCACTTGTCCTCCCAGAATCTAATTTCCGAGGCGTCCTTAATCGAGAAGGATCCATATGAGAAGAAATATTTCTTCGTAGCCATCAGACCAGCCAAACAGTGAGAATCCTGAGGCTTCCAGTATACTTGGGATACCGCCTTGGAACCCACATATTTCCTCCTTAGGAGTGTGTGTCATACACCATCTTCCACCAGTTATTTAAACAAACATTTTCTGAGGAGGGCCTTATTCTTAACCTCAAGGTCATGAATGCCCAACCCGCCTTGACCACCCTACATCGGAGGCCCTAACAATGATTAGCTAGAGCAACTGCAGCACAGTTCAGTTGCAGAAGCAATCACAAACCAGCATTCCGCTAGCTAGCCGAGCAGCCATCAGGTCAATGTGTTCTCAACAACACTAAACTAGATGCATAGTTACATAGATAGCAATCAAAATTACTCACCTAGTGCGCTATTCGAAGCAAACAAAATACATGCCCTTACTATGTGGTTTCCACCCTGCTTACTCATGCATAGATTGATGGAGTTCCCTGGAACATCGAGCGGCCAACCTCCACTCACGGACCAGGCTTGGTATTTCCTTCTCGTGCCGTTGATGGGAGCGATGCGGGATCGGGTAAGGTTCTTTTCTATTCGAGGTTGTCGTTTTGATGACTCTAGTAGTGTTGCTCTAAAATTTTGATTCCCTCTGTGCAAGAGTACTTCGAGCTACATATTACTCCTCCGGTAATATATTGAACTGCACCTTGAAGAAAGGGTCTTCATTTGTGTGGTATAGTATCTTTGCAGGGATTCAAACTTTCAAGAATGGAAGCATTTGGAGAGTGGGAGAGGGTGTAAAGATAAACATTTGGTTTCGTCCCGCTTATGTGTTTTTTTTATTTCGTTCCATTTAGATGATTCTTTTACCTGAGGTGGTACTAAAATTCTGTCCGTCCGAAAACCATAAAAACGTTTCATTGTATTGTTGAGCGTTTCTACCTGGACCATGCAAAGTGGGGCCGGGAGCGTCGTGCGTGGGCTCAACAGCGGGAACATGCGTGGACAAGAACAACCCAGAGGCGAGAGGCGAAGCTGGGCGCAAGCAGGGAGCTGGTCGTAGACGAAGCCCGTTCATGAGGAGGAAGGACGACGACTGGAGCTTGGCAAGCGTGAACGCCGGCGTCGCGTGGAGTCTGGAGACGTGCTGATGCAGACGTCGATGACAGCCTTGACGAAGAAAACGCTTCGGTTGAAAATCGGATGGCGCCATTAAAAAAAAAATTGGATGGCGTGGGGCTGCCGGTCGGCGAGCTAGCTCCAGGACCAAGAGGGGCAGCAGGTGGAGGCGGAGAGGTGCCTACGTGTGGCTGGGAGGCGGACGTGGCCGGCCGGGGCAGGTTCTCGCGACCGAGCCGGGCGTCGACAGGGCGGAGCATGGAAGCGCGTGGGAGAAGAGGGGCGGCCGTAGCAAAACGAGATGGTGGGGGTGGAGCTTGGGATGGTGGTGTTATGCCGGAGTTGGAGATGAGGATACACGGTCGTAGGCATCACGGTGGAGTCGGTGGCGTCGTCGACAGGCCGGCGACGATGGACAGAAGCATGGTGGTGGCCGGTCCGCCGGTGGGCGCTAGGTGCGGCCGAAGAGGGCGCGCATGGAGGCGGCGCTTGGGAGCAACCGATGACGGAGGTTAAGCAGAGTGCCGATAACGGCGAAACAAGCTGCGAGGCATGCTTCATGGTCGCGGACAGCAGCAAGCAAGGCAGGCACGCATCTAGCATTCTACGTACCAAGCCAGCAGGCACGCAGCTTGATGGATGGCGTGCTGAAAGGAGCAAAGCGTTTTCTTTTTCTGGTTATGCTCGGCTCGGCCCATTGCCAGGCTACATATGCGTCCAGCCTGATGCACCAACGGCAAACGAGGCCCTGGTTTACTTCGACCGTATTCACGTGGAATCAATGACAGTTTTTTTTTTGCGAAAAGAAATCAATGTCTAGACGTGCGTTAAATCCTGGTACGAGACAACGAGTCACGTTTAGTTTTACTCTGCTCCTTTAAACAGTGCTCCACCGGTTTATATAATCAATGTCTAGAAGTTGATTTTTTCAGTCCCGTTGCAACGCACGGGCATGTTTCCTATATAAACAATATAAACAAGTCATCACTCGTTACACCATGCCAAAGTCAAATCACAAATGGCATGTAGTGCTCTGGCTAATACGTATACTGTGTAGGGCTCAATGAGTTGGATTAAAAAAAAAAGAACGGAAGAAGAGTATTCATATGCCCAATTTTTTCACGTACAACTTTGCAGCAAGAATAATTGATGAGGACATGTTTTTGAACTGTGCCTGGTTTTTACAGAAGAAAATCTTACCGCATGTAAGAAGTAGTTACTGACTTGTTGGCATTAGCGAAGTACCTAAGAATAGGGTGAGTTTCTTTTTCTTTTTTCTTTTGTGGTCTAATCTTGACTTTTGGGTTGCTTTACAACAAGGTGAACTGGTGATGAGCATGCATACATATATACAATTGGATTGTAGTACACATCTGACTAGAGGCACAATTGACTTTGAAGACAGTAAGGCCAATCTTATGATCTAATCATTAGTTATAGATTGCTGACCAAGAAATTAAAACAACGTTGGTATTATAAGATTATACCAATTGCTATATATCAATGAAGAAAATGCAGCACGATTACTCTTAAATGGTGAACCAACCTGTGGTTGGATGGTTAGAGGGACTGTGGTATTCCTAACCCACCAGGGTTCAAATCCTGGTGCTCGCATTTATTCCTGAATTTATTTTAGGATTTCCGGTGATGCGCTTTCAGTGGGAGGAGACGTTCCCGTCGACGACGAGGTGCCTACGGTGACTTCGTAAATTTCAAGATGATATTCCGGCTCAGTCTTTCGAAGGTGCTCATAGGGGTAGGGTGTGCGTGTGTGCGTTCATAGAGGTGAGTATATGCGCGTGTATATGAGGGCTTACGTATGAAAAATATTACTCCTAAATGAATGTACAGGGCAGCATTGGTCCAGTTTCAGATGAACCAGCCCCTAAGCCAATGCCACTCCATGGAATGCTTTTCTATAGAGAAGAGGCATAACAGAAGGATTTTTTATCTATCATGCCTATGGATTTATTGTAGCTCTTAGTTCTTCAAGGTGGTATATTTCTGTAGGTCTTAATTAGTCATATGTTAATTAAGATGTTATCCTTCGATCCACGCAATACCTTGTGAATGTCACTACTTGTTATACAACCTGCAGCTAGAACTGAGAGACTCTTTCAATGTATTTTTTTTAAAGGAGGATGAAACCCGACCTCTGCATCTGGGTGATGCATACACCCACTTTATCAGTTATTCACAAAGACCTTACAAAGGAATACATCAATAAGCCTGTGAAGCCGTCATTTTGGCAACATATGTCGCTATTCCTATTCACTTGACAAAGGGGTGCTGATTGTCTGAATGGAAAACCCAGACCTCACACCAAATCCTAACATCTAAAGCCGGACGCCCCAACCAAGCCGCATTGTCGGGTCTGAGGCACACACCGATCCGGCACACTCTTAGTAGGTACCACATGCGCACGGTGCTAGGGCCGTCACCACCGTATTCCATCGATCCATCTTCAGAGCAGGTAGTCATGCATCCACCTTGTGTGCAATCGACGCCGCCATGCCGCCAGACAATGCCACCTCCCTGAGTGCATCCATCAACACACATCTGTCGCCGAGACCCCGTTGCACCATGCCGCCAAGACACGCTGCCGTCGATGTAGTATATGCCACACCACTCCACCTTCTGACCCCACCAGCATCTACTCCAAGACGATGCCCCCAGGAGGGAGAACGACGTTGCGCACCACCATCACCGCCATCGTTTCCCCTGGAGTAGAATGAGCGAGGAGGCGAGAACTCCAAGACGATGCATTCATTAGGGTAATGACGCAAAGATACCGCCATCGTCCGCCATAACCGAGGTCGGCTCAATTTTCACCGACAGTTGCGCCTCAGCATCGTCACCGCCGGTAGCCACCGATGAGCTAGATTGGGCCGAACCCAGTCGAGAAAAATGTGATGCTGCAACACCTCCATAGCCAAGACCTCCACGAGCAGGGATGGGGGAGATGCCATCCCACCCCATCGCGACACGCAGTGCCTCCACTAGCCGCGAGGAAGGTCACTGGCTGTGGTTGAGGTGGCACCGAGCCACGTCGCTGGGCCGAGCCACCCCCAACAGATCATCTGGCTATCGTGATGGGGACCAAACGCGTGAGGGGATACTGGGGCACCCACACGAGAATCCACTGCGGTCGCGTCCTGGAAAAATGACGGCAAAAGACCCCATTGCCGCCATCATCCACCGCCAGCCTTTGTCCAGCAGCAAACCGATGGCGGGGAGGAATTAGGAGGCGGTGATTGCTAGGGTTAGTAGTGGCGTGAGGGTTAGAAGGGGCGTATGTAGTTCAATGTAATGATTCCTCGGCATTAGAAAACTAGCTATCAATATTTGGGTGGTTGTCATGGAGATTGCTCATTAGGTATTCCTAAATTGCATGGTTAATTCCATATATTGGTTTACTTTACATGTCCGCTGTGATATTAGTTTGTTCTTCTTCTTGAGAGCCAGAGAGTGTGAAACCTTCTGTAATTTGATACGATTGTGCATGATTCGTGAATGGAGTTAGCATAAATAGAAGAAGCTAAAATTTGACATTTATTTTTGAATGGTCTTGAACCAGTCGTTACAGAAGAAATTGTTACCGCATGTAATAGATAGTTACTGAATTGATGGCAATGTCGAAGTACTTCACTTATACATTGCCATATTCCCACAATGAAGAAAATGCAGAAGAATTATTCCTAAATTCATCAGTACGTGGAAACATTAGTCCAACTAGTACGGAAGAAAATAGGCCAGGGCTATATCTCTGGGAGCTTTTTAGATGTACCAGCCCCAAAGCCAAAGCCAATCCATGGAATGCTTTTCGAAATGAGATAGAGAAGGGGGGAGAACAGAAGGAAAAGGGATCTATCATGCATGGATTTTGTGCTAGCTCTTACTGCTTCAAGGTGCTATTATCTTTAGGTCCTAATTGATAATATGCTAACTAAAATGTTATCCTTGGATCGACGCAATTCCTCATGGATGCCATGATTTACACACAGCTGGCATTGAGAAACTTGTTCAAAGTAACGATTCCTCAGCATTAGAGAATGAGCTTGCAATATTTCAATGGCTGTCATGGAGATTTTTCACTAAGTATTCCTAATTTGCATGATTAATTCCATATTTTGGTTTACTTTGCGGGCCTATAGTATTAGTTTTCTTTCTTAAATTGAGCCATAGGATGTATAACCTTCTACTTATAATTGAAATGGTCAAGCATCTTTTGTGAATCGAGTTGACATCAATAGAAGCATCTACCGCTTGACATTAATTCTTCAATGGTCTTAAACTAGTCGACATAATTCGTGAATGATCAGACACTGCACATGAAACAATATTTTCCATAAATAAGAAAAAAGATCCAAATTCAGGACGAGGTTTTTGATGCCACCGTACAGCCTTGAGGCTCTAAGAGAAAGGTGAAACCATGCCCTGAGAGCAATGAAACCATGTACTTTGGAACCACATTTTCCAGATAAGGATATATCCCTACTGCTAAGGACCACACGTTAGGCGCATGATATACACAAAGAAGCACAAAGCATACACAACTTCCACACATGTATATATATTTGATGATGGTTGAAACAAAGGGAAATATAATAATAAAACGAAGGAACAGATTACATATGCACACAACAACAACAAAATTCGTTCACTTATTTATATATGGCACCGGGACAAGGCACCAACGAATGTAGATATGCTACTAGCTTACGAACGGCACCAGGGCATAGCCGTCCGCTTTAACAGAAGAGGGTACAACCGCCGTAGCATGTTCCACCGCACTGAATTAAGGCGGCATCCTTGCATGCCTGGCATGCAGGAGGTGTGGCGGTGCAGATGCCGCTGCATGATGTTTCAGCGTAGGCGATGCAAATTGCAACACATGCGCCTAGACAATCTTCGCATTCTGTGGCTGCCACTGGCTGGCCCATGTTCAGGACAAGCACGATGCAAATGGCTACCACGGTGGCCACCTTCAGAGATGAAGCCATTGATGAATTGGGTGGTTCTAGTGGAGAACAGAGCAAGAACAGATGTAATGGAGATGAGCTATGTAGCTGCTTAACTGGTACATGTCCATATGAGGAAGTAGGATGCTATTTATAGGGAGCCAACATGAGGACGATCCTAGCCAGCTAGTAGTACCCACCTCCACCTCGCAAAAGAAAACAGAAAAACAGCTGGCACTGATTTGTTTCACTTAATTAACTATGGTTGACTACGATATAGTATATACCTTGTGCACCAATAAGTTTTGTCCTAAACTGTACGCAAGTGACCTGTGCAATAATGCGTGCATTTTGACATCAGAAGAATTATATATAGCAAAGTTACCCACACATTTGCATTGCTAATGTTATTGTTAATCTCTGCCATTTGTTACCCCCTATACATGAATTGAAATCAATATTGTTAAAACATGGATGCATCATATGTATGCACTGTTGTAAGTCAACCGTGTTATACCAGAGCCCATGAAGATTAGGATCTGAGATCTCTACACTCATCGTCATACGCTAATACGCGCACATGAGTGCGCCTCCCGTATGCTGGAGTTAGTTAGGACCTTCTCTGTGATCCTTCTTTATGTATTGTGTTTGTGTACATCGACATTTGTAAACCTCTCCCTGTTTCTCTGCCGATGCCATGGGGCCCAGCGACACTATTACTTCTGCCCTCATATTGCCGTCCATAATACCAACATCCCTTTTTTCCAACTTCAGGCCCGATCGCCGTCCATAATACCAACATCCACTCCTACTTCACCCTCAAACTCAACCCACACGTCAACAACTACCGTAAATGGATTATTTCTTCGGGTTTGTCCTCGCCGCCTATGAGGCACTCGACCACATTAACGAGACATCTGAACTTGAAATTAATGATCCCGAGTTGCAGCTTGCCTACATCAGGATCATGTTGTGGATAAACACAACGATCGACGATGGCCTTCTTGACCTTGTGCCGCCTTGTCGACATGGAATCGCCTCCGCCGGTACTTTCTCAACAACAACACCACACGCACCATCCATCTTACTGGCAAGTACCGCATGCTCAAGCAGGGAACCATGCCGGTCGCCGAGTATGGGCAGCAGCTCAAGTTCCTCACTGATATTGATGGGGCGATGACTAATCGGGTTCTCAGCCTCAAGTTCCTCCATAGCATCAACAAGACGATGGGCTCCCATATATCACCTTGTTTAATCAGGAGGTTTTCTGTCATAAACTCGGGCCAACAGTATCATCGGGTCTAGGCCGTAAAGCATCCTGCTCCGAGTGGGTATCCTTACTCAATGAAAAGAATGACAACACACTTCATATAACCGTGGGACAACCATAGTATGGACTTCCACAACAAGTTCTCCAAAACTTAGTTGTCCAACTATTTTATATAAAATGTAACCCTACAGGTATTCCTAATTTGTTTTAGTTATTAATTTAGGCATTCTTATATAATATGTTTTAGTTGAAGGTCTTTTAATAAAAAACGATTAAATTTCAGCCTTTTGTGGAACTGGATATTTCCTGGCACTCCTGCTGATGAATTAATATAGTTTCCAAATTTAAGAAGACAAATAAAAATCTCGCTGCGCAAATGAGCGGGCAACACCACTAGTTTTCATGATAGTAAGCATCCTTAGAAATGTAATAAAAAAATCATATGGCAAAGTGAAATATTCAGTTGTATGCATATTCGATATAGTTGTATTCAGTAACACCCATGCCAGTTACACGAGGGAAAAAACCACTCACGAATGAATTAATTTTTTGGCATTAAATCAGGGCTAAATTGTACCAACTAGTGTACATTGATAGATATGTTTGAACTAACATTCATACTTATGACTGGGTTGCTTTAAAACAATGTGAACCGGTGATGATCACGATACATATAACTGTATTTGTATAGTACACATCTGACTAGCAGCACAATTGACTTTGAAAATAGATAGTAGGCCCAGTCTTATGATCTTATCACTGATTTGAGATTCCTAACCAACTACTTAAAACAGCTTAGTTCCAGGAAAAAAAATAAATGAAACAAGATTGTGTGCACTCCACATATACACTGCCCTATTCCTATATATCAATGAAAAAATACAGCAGAATTATCACTAAATTAATCCGTACGCGACAGCGTTGCTCCAATTTCTAAGAAAACATAGGAAAGGACTCTAGCACTTAATGCTTTAAGGTGGTATATACCTTTAAGTCTTAGTAATATGCTAATTAAGATGTATTCTTTGCTGGACGCAATTTCTTATCAACGTGACATATTAGATGTACCTCTCCCTGTTTGTCTGCCAGCGCCATGACGCCCGCCATCACTATTGCTGCTGCTCTCTCTTCTTACCTTCTCAATGCTTTTTTCCCAACTCCAGGCCCCCATTGATGTCCATAATACTAACATCCACTCCTATATCACCTTCAAACAAGACCCAGCCGCCAACAACTACCTTAAATGGCGCAATTTCTTCCAGTTTATCCTTGCCACCTGTGATGCACTGGACCACATCGACGATATGTTTTCTGGATTTCGCAAGTCTTTTAATATAAATGTGGGGCTCTCACAAAAATGAAAATAACAAGGTTTCTAAGGTGAACTGGTGATGAGCCCGCATAAATATAGCTGGAATGGAGTAATGTGACTAGCGACAAAGTTGACTGTGAAACTAGATAGTAGGCATAGTATTGTTATCTTATCACTGGTTAGAGATTACGGACCAAGTACTTAAAACGGCTTAGTCTCTGGACCTGCCAGAACCCAGCCTGAAAATGCCGAGCCCGGGTCTCTAATCCCACCATGCTTGGGCACGAAAATGGTTATATTTTTATTTAAAAATAATAAATGAATTAATTTACGATTAATTGATGCAATATCATACCTATTTTTCGTATAAACTCCCCAAAATAAGGTATCGGTGACTTTTGGGGACTTTCAAGCCGAGAGGCACAAGCCCAGCCTAGACGCCTGACTGTCAGGCAAGGCTTCCCATGCCTAGATTTAGATCATGTACAACCGGAGTGCTCATATCCCCCCAAACGTCAGGGCGGATAGGCCAGTCATTACCCAGATCGCAAATTGACACCATGCTATGTGGGTGAAATTATGATACCATGCCAACTTTCAACCATTTTAGAGTTCGTTTGCAGTGCTTTTCAATTCAGGGTCATTTTAGCTCAAAATTAATCATGAAATGCATGAAAACTAGCAGATGAAGTCAGAAAATGGTTGAAAAGTGATGATGTGGCTTTGAATGGTGCATATTGAAGGAAGAAAAAGTCTTGAGTTAAAATATGTTCAAAAAATTGAAATCCCTTTGTAATAAACGTGTTTTCGTCGAAAACCCTGATACTTCGAAAGAGATTGTTCAGTTTGTACACGAAGTGAATCCAGTTTTTCCGGTAACCCTCTCATCTTTTAGCACATGTTATGTGGGTGAAATTATGATACCATGCCAACTTTCAACCATTTCAGAGTTCGTTCGCAGTGCTTTTCAATTCAGGGTCATTTTAGCTCAAAATAAATCATGAAATGCATGAAAACTAGCAAATAAAGTCAGAAAATGGTTGAAAAGTGATGATGTGGCTTTGAATGGTGCATATTGAATGCAGAAAAAGTCTTGAGTTAAAATATGTTCAAACAATTAAAATCCCTTTGTAATAGACGTGTTTTCGTTACAAAATAGCAAAAGTGAAAATAGATGCGCTTATAGAGGAAATTCAACCTCAATTCGAAGTGCTAGTAAGCTAAATAGATGTACTAGCGCTTTGAATTTAGGTTGAATTTTCTTTACAAATACATCTATTTTCATTTTGAATTTAGGATTTGAGAGGAACTTAACAAGGCAGAGAGGGCCGGGTTTATAAACAGGTGCTAGTGCCTCTCGCTTGGCGAGGTCGGACTAAACCCCCCCTTTAGTCCCGGTTGGAGCCACCAACCGGGACTAAAGGGCTGGGCTTCCCGCCCTTTCGGGCTGCCGATAACTACCTTTAGTCCCGGTTAGAGCCACCAACCGGGACTAAAGGGCTGGGCTTCCCGCCCTTTCGGGCTGCCGAAAACTACCTTATTCCCGGTTGTTGGCTCTAACCGGGACTAAAGGTGTGTCTTTAGTCCCGGTTGGCCCGGGACTAAAGGTTGCACTATATAAGCGGGACTTGGAAAATTTTCCAAATCCATCTGCTTTCCCTCTCCCCCGACGCCGCCGAAAACCACCTCGACGCCGCCAGGCTGCCGGATCTCGCCGTCGCCTCCCCGACGCCGTCGCCTCCCTCGACGCCGTCCCCGTCGTCGCCTCCCCCGACGCTGCCCCCGTCGCGGTCCCCGTCGCCGCCCCCGTCGCGGTCCCCGTCGCCACCCCCCGACGCCGTCGCCGTCGCCGTCCCCGTCGCCACCCCCGACGCCGTCCCCGTCGCCGTCGCCTCCCCGACGCCGTCGTCTCCCCCGACGCCGTCCCCGTCGTCGCCTCCCCCGACGCCGCCCCCGTCCCGGTCCCCGTCGCCGCCCACCGACGTCGTCCCCGTCGCCGCCCCCCGACGCCGTCCCCGTCGCCGTCCCCGTCGCCGCCCCCCGATGCCGTCCCCGTCGCCGCCCCCGACGCCGCCCCCGTCGCCGCCCCCGACGCCGACGCCGTCCCTGTCGCTGCCCCCCGACGCTGTCGCCTCCTCCTCCTCCTCCTAGGTGAGCCGCCGGCCACACCGCCGTTCCCCTCCTCCTCCTAGCTATCCTAAGCCACCCCCGCGGTTACCGTCGTCGCCCGCGTCCGTCGCCGGCCGAAGCAGTGGCGGTCAGCGGCGGATCCAGGGCTAGTTAGGAACTTAAGATGGCATTTTAAGTTAGTTAGAAAATTTGTTAGTTAGGCTTTGTTATTAAAAATGTTATTAAAAATGGCATTTTAAGTTAGTTAGGCTTTGTTAGTAAAAATGTTATTGTTGTTTTATTGTTGTTAAATAAAATGATATTTGCTATAGCCACAATTTGTTTTCGTCGACGATGCCTGGCCTGCATCCTTGTCGTCGTCGAGTCCGGGACTGGGCTCCGCCGGGCTGGCACTGGGAGGTGCTACCTTCCCGGGCTCGGAGCTTGGTGAGGAATCCTGGTCTTGTCGTTGACCCGGAGATACTTTGGTGGCGGTCGCGTGGGCCACTTTCGGTGCAGAGGCAGCCGCCCCCCTCGGAGGTGGTACATCGCCGTGTCAGGGAGGAGGATGAGCACGTCCGTCGCTACATGGCGGCGTTGGACGCCAGGTTCTCCAATACCTGGCAGATTCTTCAGGGATCTCACCCGAGTTATGATCCAGTGATGGTTCCTTATCTTTGGATGTCCACCGTCAGCGACTTAGAGACTGCTAGTGAACCGAGTTCACCGTCCTCCACTTTGGATTCTAGGATATTCGATCTGTATTAGTGATCTTATATGATAATATTCGAGATGTATTAGTTAATATTTGATGATGCATTAACTGGATTAGTGATATTATATTCGAGTTCATTATAAATGTATTAGTGATATTATATTCGAGTTCATTATAATTGTATTAGTGATATTATATCGGTATAATGCGTGTGTGACTTTCGGTCTGTCGTTGCTCCTTGTGTGACTTTCATGTGTGTTCTTGATGGAGGAATCCCGACTGTTGTCGTGGGGGGCGCCTCCTCTTCTTCTCTTCTTTGCGATATATTCGTCGGTATAATTCGCAGGAAGAGAAGAGGGGGGGGGGCGTCCATCACCGACGGTCAAACTATTACTGTGAGAGAGTGTCCACCAACATATATACACCACCATATCAGTGTGAGAGAGTGCGCACCAACACACCATGAGATATGAGAGTTATTTAAGGAAAGCCTCGACGGACCGAAAGTCACACACACATTAGGATCCAAGCATGCCGTAATTCTTGAATCATGAACACAGGAAATGTCGTCGTCATCAGACGACGATAGGATCCAAGCGTGTGAACTTTGCGGTGAAGATAAGGGTCTTTGCCACCGGCCTGGGCTGCGAGACGGCAGGTTCTTCACCATGAAGCTTTACGAGGACTTTGATATTTCTACGGCACGCAACGATGACAACTGTTTTTTCGTAATTAAGCATGACTTCTGTTTCTTTCCTTCAACGCGTAATTTCTATTTTATACAATTCGACTAGTTCATCCCCTGTCATGCATGATGGTATTTCTTGGAGAGGCTCGGTTTCGAAGAGCACGAGAGTTTCGAGACGAGGACAGCCAACCTGAGGACTAAACATGGTCACACATTTCTGGTGAAAGTAATGAATGCACCTAATAACACAGAATTAGGGTGCTCAAATTGGGAAGCTCTTTGCAAGGCATATGGATTTCAGGAGGATATGGAAATAACCTTCGATCTTCGTCCTGAAGATCATATTGAAGGAAACATCGACATTTGGATGGATGTCGATATGCTTCCTATTTTACCTCCATGTGAGTTTGTCAACCATGCATATTTGTCAAGTAATTTGCATTCTATATTTAGAAATAGTTGGTGTTCATCCATACTAAATTTGTTAATTTATAATTTACAGCTTATTTCGTTTCTTCGAGTGAAACACAGAACATAATCGACACGACACACTACACTTATGGATCACATCTAACTTGGGAGGAGAAGGGTGATCTTATCAACTTTGTTGTTGGTGTCCTAGTTGGTAGGGAGATCTTCCCGTATAATTTGGGAACTGGCCCAAATTATACATTGTACATGACACTAGTGCATAGGTTGAGGGCGGATGACATTCGCCGAAATATCTTGATAAGAGTTGCTAATTAAGTATACTATACTATTGCGGAAATGGTATTGATTACATTGCTAACTAGGCTACTATTATGTTCTTCAACAGAAACTGCCAAATGAAGTTGTGCCTCCGTTGATGCAACTCGAAGGTAATATGACAATTAAAAGCCCCTTCCAGCCCGAGTTCTCTTTTGCATACTCGACTGAGCGCAAACCACCAAGACGGCTCCAAATTGAAGCATGGGGACAAATAAAGAAGGTTCGCAAGCCACAAGTTGGAGACTGTTGGATCTCTTTGCTTCATCATGGAGACATAGGTGTTATTCTGTATTATGTCATTTTACCTAGGAGGGACGACTAGGTCCTATATGAGAGAGAAGTTTTTCTGGTTTATTTTAACTTGCATGATCGATTAGGATGATTACTATTATTATGTTTTTCCGTTTTATGAGATTTTAACTTGGTATGATTAAGATGATGATGAGTTGTTAGATGAGTAAGATGATGATGAGCTATATGACATATATTTGATTAAGATGGATGGATGCAAGTGATCATGTGAATTAGAGGAAAATATGATGTTGCGATTGGCCCTTTCCAAAAATGAAAACCCGCCTGAAAATACAATATAAATATAAAAGAAAATGAAAACCAAAAATGAAACACGGCCCTTTCCAAAAAAAAACCACAACGCCTTTTAGTCCCGGTTCGTGTTACGAACCGGGACCAAAGGTCCTCCTGCCTCGGCGCCGCCGTGCGGCCACGTGGAGCACCGTTGGTCCCGGTTCGTAAACCAACCGGGACTAAAAGCGATCGGCATTTGTCCCGATCGTTTTGTCCCGGTTGTAGAACCGGGACTAAAGGCCCTCTGGAACCGGGACAGATGCCCTGTTTTCTACTAGTGGCACACATCGGTTTTGCCAGCACCGGGCGTACGTAGACGGACGAAGACGAAGTTGACGAAGCGCCGCTCCAGGCTTGCCAGGCCTGGGAACACGTCGTGGACGAAGGCACGCATCGGTGTTGCCAGCACCGGGCATGCGTAGACAGGGACCTGCACAAGCTGTACGCCATGTCGGGGAGGCTAGCAAAGAAGGACTCGACGGCGGTTGCGGCGCAAATCGGCGTGGGGGCGAGGTCGCCCACGATGGTCGGAGTAGATGAAGTGGTCGGGGTAGACGACGGTGACGCTGGCGATGAGCTGGTACTGGATGAAGACGAAGGGGGTGGACGGGCGGCGGCGGCTACAAGGGTAGCAGCGGCGGCGGTCGAAGAAGAGCAGCAGCGGCGGCCTGACGGCGGCGGCGGCTAGGTCAGGAGTGCGGCGGCGATGCTCGAAGTAGGCGAGGTAGGACCCGACAGCATGACGAAGACCGTCTGCGCTCTGATACCATGTAGAAGGGGAGAGAGGGATTGGTGGAATAGTTGTTATATTGCTTGAGCCTCGTGGACATATATATAGGAGTACAATGACCAATTTGGAGTACAAGACAAGGCAGGACAAATCCTAGTCTATCTCATATTTCCTAATAATCAATACTCAACAAGGTAGTAGCGGTGGTGGTGGTGGTAGATATTGAATGATCCATTTCACTGAAATTTAGGTAGTGGCGGCGGTGATGGTAATGGTAGTGCTAGTGGTAGGTGGCAGCATTTGTAGTAGTGGTGCTACTCGTAAGTGGCAGCACTGGCAGTAGTGGCAGTGTGGTAGCAGCAGCACCACCATATATATCCTATGGAACGGAAACTAAATATGGTAAAATATGCAAACATCACATGACAGGCGCTTTGTAAATCCAAATGAAATTACCGTGAAGTACTAATACATTGTGAAGTATTTTATGACCAGGAGTAAAGGAAAGGTACAACATTTTTATTTGACGGCAAGAAAAGGCAGTACACCAGATGCATATTGCATACCAAAGAGGGCCTATTTGCCTTCCTTGATGTTGTTCGTACAGGTGGTGGCGCACTTGCTGTTGCAGTCACTAGTGCACTGCTCACCAGTTAGCCTCATGCAGTCCGCGCATGAAGAACTGCCGGAGCAAGAGCCGTAGCATGACCGGGTCGCCTCGCCGTCGCAGTTGCAGCTGCCAGTGGTGCAGCCGGCCCTGCACTTGCCGATCGCGGCGGACCGGCAGTCCTCGCAGCTGGGGACGTCGCAGTACTTGCGGCACTTCGGGGGAACCGAGACTCTGCACATCTTTGTGCAGTGCGGGCCACACTCGCTGCACCGCATCGCCCGCGCCGGCCCCGATGCTGGTGTCGCGGTTGTTGCTAGTTCTTCTTGGCCCAGGGACGCCGAGCGCCCCACGGACGGAAGGACCATCATGGCAAGCATGGCAGCCATGGTTGCCTCTTTGAGAGCGAGGGATAGAGTGGGTGAACCTGCTGGAGCCATATTGGAGAATAATGTGTGAAGATCGACGCTAAGCTTAAGTGGTGTGCATATAAAAGAGCATAGCGATGTTATTTATAAGCACCCAGGAGCCCTAGCAGGTAGCGCTAAACATACTACATGGATTCATGCTAGCTACCAAGTTGATTACAGGTTGAGATCTACACCATGCACGTTGCTCCATGTGTACATATCTTGTGCTTATATATTATTTATTCCATTTGAGATCCGTACTAGTGGTTGTGGCGGTGGTGGTGGTGTTTCACGAGGGCTAGGAGCATGATTCTCTTCTCACGAGGGCACCGACGCAACACAAACCAAGCACATGTCACCATACTGCACAAAAGAAAGATGGCTAGATATGTACACACGCATGCACTTGTGTCACAACCACTTGCGCACAGACAGCACATGTGCCACCAGCAGACACAATAGTTACGGCAATCAGTACTCAGATCTTGATTTATTCTAGTTTTTCCATATCCGGCAGAAGGATAATGGTTTACAAGTGGACGTTCGAGCCACGAGGCCAAAAAAAAAATGACACATTCCCCACCTCTTTGAGGGCACATAAGCACTTAAACAACAACGACAACAATGGCGATTGTATCCATTCGCTACGGGAGAAACCAAATTTTCTCCCGCGCGCACTCATCCATGCACTAACGGTGGCACTCCGAGATCCCTTCAACGGGGCTGGTGGTCATACTAAAGAAGTAAAGATCAAGGATGACTAAAGCATACTCTCACTTGATTATATAATTTTAACTATGTGTTATTTCGTAGCATATTTTATAATACATCTAATATTGAAGCTAAGAAGTGATTGTAGTACTAAAGTAATAAAAGTGATCTCATGTTCTACCGAAAACTATCATGTATCTACTATCAATTTTGGTATTGTATAGTGCACATTGCCCACAATTGCTAGATAAGTAACAAAGGCGATTACACTGACAATTTCAGGAACATTCGTTACAACCTGCAGGACAAATCTAGTCACCTATGGATGAAAAAAAAATCAAGTCACCTAATTGATTGGCTCAAAGACTTACGATTAATGGAACAGAGATAATGACGAATGAAGTAGGTCCTGGCGAGTACATGAACATGGGATTGCCTGCGTAGAGGATATGTACCTAGACCGGTGATCACCTGATCAGCCCCAAGTTAGTGAGAGGTCGTCCGTACACTCGTAAAGGTCAAGCAATCAGGCCATGAGTGTGCGATCGGTGAAGTAGTCTTTGGGGTGTTAAATTGGAAGGGATGTAGATGGCTTTTAGATCCTAGTCAAATTAAAATAAAGTTTTTATGTAAATACAAAAGTACACAAATTAATCAAAAGTAATGTGCTTAATTAGACCGACCACAAATATTCCTACCAAAAAAGATAGATACAAATACATATATTACATCAATATATGTTATCGTTACGTGCAGTTTATACAAACTAAGTAATGAGATATACAAATCAAGTAGGACATCGTTTCACAATCCTCTTTGCGATAGGTTGGGGCTTAGGCATCGTAGTTCTGGCCGTTCTGGTGGTGTTGTCTTCTTCGTTGAGACTCCCATTCCGACGATGCTCCTTTTGCCTCTCCCGACAACATCAAAAGTGTTTGCCGCTTCTTCATCTGTTTCACCTTTGATATCGGAAAAAACATCCTCCTCATCCTCACTATGCTTTGTCCACCGTGTATAAGCAGGCATGAAATTATGTTTCAGCAAGTAGATCTTCACACGACTAGTAAAGGGGTGGATCAAAACTACGTTTTTTGCAATTATTACACTGAGATAATATCTCTGATTTACCGTTTCGGTTCATATCTTCTACACTGTCTTGAAGAATCCATTTATAGTTTGAACCATGAAATCGTTGGATAGATGGAGCTACTAAGAAGGGGTATATGAAAAAAAACGAGGTCAAAGAATTCGGCTTGACCTTTGCTAAAAACGGAACATATTGAGTGCGCATGCCAGAAATATGTCAAAACGGAAATTTGATGAAACAAGCTAGGATTACAGTTAGGATTAGAAATATGTTAGTAACTTGTAAGAATGACCATCTTTTACATGTAAAGGGAATTCTATGAGTCATGTCTTGATCTATAGGTGTTAGTTCATCTTATCATCTTAGAGAACAATAAAAAGTTACTTTTATAAAAACCAGTCGAGTCTAGAAGAACCCTCCACATGTAAGTCTTGAATAATCGAGCATATCTTAAGAAACCACAAATGATTGCAACTTAATCCTACACAAGATTTGCCTTTCTTGTTTAAGGCTAACAACCTATACAAGGTTCCAAACTCGGTTATAAAAGTGATACTATCTTGATAAGTGTGTGACATGTAAAGTGAATAAGGTGAGTCATACATACAAACATCAGGATTTCTATACTTTGTGTATGATCATATGCACAACTAAAACGAAACTTTGATAATCAATCCAAAAATACGCTTTTAGCTAGTGCAACCTAACACAATGTACCAAAAATCCATTTTAGAAACATCCAAACAAAATTGTTAAAGCTGATGCAAAGAAAGGATAGAGATGGTATCATGGCTACTATAAATAGGCATGCAGTAGAGAGATCATCACAAGCACAAGTATCAAAACCAAGCAACACTAGTTCACACCAATCCACCATGAAGACCTTCCTCATATTTGCACTCCTCGCCATCGCAACAGTGTTGCCAACAACTACCCCAAATCCCCGAACAATTCCGCCATGAGGCAATCCGTGCCATCATCTACTCCATCATCCTGCAAGAACAACAACAGGTTCAGGATTTCGTCCAACCTCAGTAGCAACAACCCCAACAGTCGGTCCAAGGTGTCTCCCAATCCCAACAGCAGTCACAGCAGCAGCAACTCGGACAATGTTCTTTCCAACAACCTCAACTACAACAATTGGGTCAACAACAGCAGGTACCACAGGGTGCTTTCTTGCAGCCACACCAGATGGCTCAGCTTGAGGTGATGACTTCTGTTGCGCTGCGTACCCTACCAACGATGTGCAATGTCAATGTGCCGTTGTACGGTATCACCACTAGTGTGCCATTCAGCGTTGGCACCGGAGTTGGCCCCTACTGATAAGAAAAGGTCTCTAGTATTATGTAGTTGGATCACCGTTTTTTAGTCGATGTATAAGTCGATGTAGCGGTGACAAATAAATTGTCACACAACTTTGTGTGAACCGCTCAAACTAGTTTTTAAAATAATGGAATAAAATACAAATAAAGTTTTATCTAGACAATGTTCATATCGGCTTTGTGTGGACATCGATCTGAATGACATGCTTGCAAGTTCATAAGTTCGTCTTGCCTGGTCACAACCGCAACCTGGTGCATTAATTAATTATTCATGTGTTGCAACAATCAAGGTTTAAATATAATAGTGTTGTTATAAAATTTGGGTTGAACTGAAGAAAGGACAAACACAGAACTCTTCAATGGTTGGAGATTTCGGGTCTTGTTTTGTAAGCGTCTGTATCTGTTTCAAAGAGTACATGACATTGTCTACGGAGACAACCATTCTTATTTGTCGAGAAAAAGGCCAGCATTTTCCTGAACTTAAGATCAGTTTTTTAACAACCTGGCATTAATTATAATCAAGTCTGTTCAGGGTTATGCAGTAGTGTTAATCAAGCCTGGTCACGGTTATGCTAACATCTTCAGTAAACAACATGTGCTCAGCGAAACCAGGAAATGCACAGGCATATAAGCATGCTGAAATAGTATTAGTACCAGGCATATACATGGCACAACATGCAACAAAATCTAAAACTAATTCTAAGGGTGAAAGAAAACAAATAATACTAACTGTAATTTTTTTTTACGTATGATCCAATTAAGAGATATTAATTCCACCAAGGTGAGAATGCATGTGCATAGAAAAGTCATAGCTTACACATGTGTGTACATACACAAGTGGATGCTAATTAAGCTAGCTACCAACAGAGTAGCAGGAGGTGCTTGTTTTGGGTTACTAATAACATGGCTACAGACTGAAACTGATGTTGGCCTGTTGTTCACACCCCGCCCAAATGATCAGCAGCAAACAAAACCCAGATCAGATTGTCTCGGCCTGGGATGTGACTCGGCGATGCAGCTCGACTCGATGGCAAGCAGTTACCCTACATTGCAGGCCCAACAATTCTCGATCGAGAGCAACCGCAGAAGCAATCACAAGCCCTTCCATAAGCTAGCATAGCAGAGCGGCCATCAGGAATGAGGCCTATTATTATCTAAGGAATTACAAGCCATTTCAATAGCTAGGTCTTCTTCTGAGCATTATTTCCAAGTTGCACTTTATCTGTGCGAGTATGCAAGCTGGTAAAACTGAAATCACAGCCAAAAAAGTAGACAGAGAAGTTATGCAAGCTGGTAAAACTGAAATCACAGCCAAAAAAGTAGACAGAGAAGTTATTATAGGTCATTGCCGCTTGCTTCAGCTCTTGGTAAAACAAACAACCATCCTATGTCGCCCAGTCACTCGTTGAGAGAAAAAAATACAAACCACCTGAGGGGAAAATAAATTTTTTCAGCTCGGTTCTTTTAGATTATGACCTTCAGATTCTAAATATTTATGGATAACATAAAAGGATAGATAATATATACTGTCCAAAGTCATAAAGTAATGTCGATCTCAGAGACATTGTGCCAAACGTGTGGTGGGCAGGTGCGTTGCGAAAATATGCAATGTCCTGGACCTAGAGGACATGTGCGGGGCGTGAGCAGCCATTGCCATGCCCTACCACGAGACACTGCTCCTACAATGTCGCGCCACTTCAATATAAATATTCATGACAGCAAGCGAACAAAATGTAGATTGTTAAGATGGGAATGGCATCTTTAGGAACAAAATTATCACCTCTTTGCTGCCTGCACCTGCACCTATCCTCATGGGAAGTAACATACAACATCATGGGAAGACATGAACACAAATCTTGCAATGTCGTGAGAGTAAGGGAAATTGAAATCTTACTGCCTCTCATGGACCAGGAATCACTTTGGAAAAGAATCAAACTGATGATGGACGATCACTCTTGTTTCTCTGACCAAACAACAATTCTGCTATGCCCGCGACATAAATAGTTCAGGGGAATTTCGGATCTGATCGACATCTTCTACAACTTCAGGAATCAGTTCCCTAAAATAAACAAAGGGGCATGGAATATGGTGAGCATTGCTATTATATGGACCGTTTGGCTATCTCGGAACCCAAAAGTGTTTGACAACATTAGAGTACCTGAGGAACTCGCTGTGAATCAATGAGTGGAGATTTTGAAAATCTGGGTGTTCAAAGCAAAAAAAAAGAGCTTAGCTCGATTCAGAAATGGTTTGGTGATTGGCCGAGCTAGTTTAGTCTTGGCTCAACTTTCTTTTTTTCCCTCGTTTGGATCATGTTCTCTGAACCCCCACTCCCCGTAGTTTCTGCTTGCACAACGGGCTGCATGTAACCCAAGCTCTTCTAGGAGCTTGACTCCTTTTCAGGTTAATATTAAGATAGGTTCCTCTCCTCACGATTTGCGTAAAGAAACTCGGCTACACCCCTAACCAGGCCCTGATGTTGCATACAGTTGACATCAAACACAATCGTCCAGATTTGCATAATAATTTTGTATTCTAGAGAACTAAATTAGAGGAACACTAGCCAAAACGTAATCATGACAGTAGTAAGATTTATGAATTAGTTGAATCAGCATAAATGGACATATTCGTCAATCCAAAAATGAATTACTTCATGCATGAGCAACAGGGGAAGTCCGAATTCGCAATCATATGAGCACCAAAGTGTGAATAATGTTGTAGAAATCAGGGGTACAGGTCATGTAGTTTAATTTGGGAATAGGAAGCGGTCACCTTCACTGAGTGGATGCATCCAGGTCAGGTGGTGGTTGACTGGATCCTATGGCATCATACCGTGAAAAGAGTGGCCGTAGTTGAGGAACAACCAACGCATGCAGAGATTCAATGAAGAAAGAATAGATCAAATAAATCAAGAAACAGAAAGCGGTAAGAGAGATTGAACCACCTATATGGCTAAAGATAATGGTCGCTGCTCTGGAGCAACGAAAAAAATAGCATGCTATTTCGACGTTATAGAGTTGCTATAGCATATTTAGAAGGGTCACGTTACGTTTTAGCTAATTTGCTCGCTACGGTGCTATTTGCGCTATAGCACGCGGCTATTTTGACGCTATACGAAATAACGTTGTAGCGTTTTAGCATGTAGCCCATTAGGCATCACCGCATCGCATTATCCCAACTCACTCTCACTCTCTTAGACACTAACGCAGCGCAACAACCTAACCTAGCCAATTCATCACCAATTTCACACTAGCTCGTGACCAAGGGCGGCCATGACAGCGGTGTTTGTGACTCTTGAGCGAAGGCGATGGTGGCAGCTCGTGACAAGGGGCGGTTACTACTACGGCGTTTGACTAGTGAGAGAAGGTTGTGGTGACAACTCGTGAGCGGCAGCAGCTTCTCTCCATCTCCCGTCCAAGTAGCGGCATCGAACATGCCTCCAACTCCAGAAGACAGCGTCGATGTTAACCACGCTGCCAACGCTGGCAAGTCAGCCACGGACCCTTCTCTGTTTAATTAGAAGTGTTCCCTTTCCTTACAAATTAGGAGTGTACTTGTCGTGAGTCTAGCTCTCACGCACTTCTCAGTTTAATTTGGAGTGCTCCCTTTCCTTGCAAATTATGAAAGCAATTTTGTGATATATTTGATATTTTTATGCAAAACGCTATTTTAAAATATAGCACGCTATAACTTGTATAGCATTTTTAGAAGGGCGGCGCTAAATCATATATCACGCTATTTTTTTCATTGCTCTGGATATGTCGCGAAGATCAATGGTGTTGGTCGGTGATGTAGGGGCCTCCAGCCTTCGTCTGTCGCTTGGTGCCGGACTGATGGCGAAACGCACCACGTCGGGATCGCGGGGCGTGGTTGAGGCGGCCCAAGTGTGGAGGGCCGAGGTAAACTAGGGGAATCCAGATCGGGGCTTGCCCAAACTCATGAGCGACGGCATGGTGTCATATGGTGGTGGTGGCGGCGGCGGCGGCATGCACTGTTATTCGCAGTGGGGGAGTAGATCAGGACGATTCTAAGGGGGGTTTTGGAGGAGGGGAATGGGAGTTCGAGGTCCACGGGACTTAACTTCCCTTGATTGGGTCAGGGACATGGGAGTTAAGAGAGGCAGGGGAAAGGGAGTTCGGAGGCCCAACTCCCGTCAAACTCTTCCCTGGGGGGACCCTAGTAATTCAGCGTGGGAGTGGCAATTGACGGGAAAAAAAAACGCGAGCTGTTCCACACGTCCCGCGGCGGAAGGGGAAAACAATCAAAAGTAATGGTGTATTTCTTCGGGTTTGTCCTTGCCACCTACGAGGCACTCGACCACATTAACGAGGCATCTGTACTTGAAATTGATGATCCCAAGTTGCAGCGTGCCTACATCAGGATCATGTTGTGAATCAACCCCATGATCGACGATGGCCTTCTGGACCTTGTGCTGCCTTGTCGGCATGGAATCGCCTCCGCCGGTACTTCCTCAACAACAACACCACACACACCATCCATCTTAGTTACAAGTACCGTATGCTCAAGCAGGGAACCCTGCCGGTCGCCGAGTACGGGGAGCGGCTCAAGTTTCTCACTGATATTGATGAGGCGATAACTAATCGGGGTCTCAGCCTCAAGTTCCTCCATAGCATCAACAAGATGATGGGCTCCCATATATCAACTTGTTTAATCAGGACGTTTTCTGTTATCAACTCGGGCCGGCAGTATCATCGGCGCTCGGCCGTAAAGCATTCTGCTCCAAGTGGGTATCCTTACTCAATGAAAAGAATGACTACACACTTCGTATAACCGTGGGACAACCATAGTATGGACTTCCACAAAGTTCTCCAAAACGTAGCTGTCAAACTATTTTATATATAATGTACATGTACATACTTAAAAATGTGTTTTAGTTATTAATTTAGGCATTCGCATATAATATGTTTTAGTTGAAGGTCTTTTAATAAAAACCATTTAAATTTCAGCCTTTTGTGGAAATGGATATTTCTTGGCACTCCTTGCTGATGAATTACTCATATGCAATTAGGTAATTACAAGAATACATATTTTTTATGAAGCGTTAAGAAATATTTAAAATGCAAAAATATAGTTTCCAAATTTAAAATGAAAAATGAAAATCTTGCCACGCAAATGAGTGGGCAACACCACTTTTCATGATAGAAATCATAATTAGAAATGTATTCAAAAATCATGTGGCAAAATGAAATATTCAATTGTATGCATATTCGATAAAGTTATATCCAGTAACACCCCACGCCAGTTACACGAGGAAAAAACCCACTCATAAATGAATTAGTTCATGGCCATAAAATCATAGCTAAATTGCATCAACGACTGTACATTGACAGATATGTTCATGGCCATATAATATGCTTTAAAACAATGTGAACAGGTCATGATCAAGATACACATAACTGTATTGTATAGTACACATCTGACTAGCAGCATTGACTTTGAAAATAGATACTAGGCCCAGTCTTATGATCTTATCATTGATTTGAGATTCCTGACCAAGTACTTAAAACAGCTTAGTTCCAGCAAAGAAAAAAATGAAACAAGATTGTGTGCACTCCACATATATACTGCCCTATCCCTATACAACAATGAAAAAGTACAGCAGAATTATTACTAAATTAATCCGTACGCGACAGCGTTGCTCCAATTTCTAAGAAAAAATAGGCAAGGGCTCTAGCTCTTAATGCTTTAAGGTGGTATATACCTTTAGGTCTTAGTAATATGCTAATTAAGATGTTATTCTTTGCTGGACACAATTTCTTATCAACGTCACATATTAGACAACTTGCAACTATTACAACTAGTACCCAGCTTATCCAAAGCAATAATTCCTCAGCATTACAAAACTAGCTAGCAATTTCCATGGTTGTCATGGAGATTGCTGCCCACTAAGTATTGTTAAGTTGATTTTTAGGTGTAATTAAATTGCTTCTTAATTCCATATGTTGGTTTACTTCGCAGGCCTATGGTAATTTTCTTCTTCTTCGGAACCAGAGGGGTGTGTAACCTTCCGTTGCAAACCAACCACACCTCTCCATGTTTCTCTGCTAGTGCCATGGCGCCCTTCATCACTGTTGCTGCTGCTCTCTTTTCGTACTCTCTCAATGCTTTTCTCCAACTCCAGCCCCCCATTGTCGTCCAGAATACCAACATCCAGTCCTACATCACCTTCAAACTAGACCCAGCCGCCAACAACTACCTTAAGTGTCGCAATTTCTTCTAGTTCGGCCTTGCCACCTGCGATGCAATGGACCACATCGACGATATGTTTTCCGGGATGTTGGAAGTCTTTTAATATAATATATAAATATGGAGCTTTCTGGCAAAAAAGAGAAGATAATTGGGTTTCTTTCAACCAAGGTGGACAGGTGATAAGCACGCATAAATATAACTGGAATGGAGTAATGTGACTCGCGACATAGTTGACTATGAAAATAGATAGTAGGCCTAATCTTCTGATCTTATCATTGGTTAGAGATTGCTGACCAAGTACTTAAAACGGCCTAGTCCTGAAAAAAAAATAAGTTGTTGAAAATGGCAAGGCCTGCGAGAACCCAGCCTGAAAATGTTGAGCACGAGTGATCCCACCCTGCTCGGGAACGAAAATGGTTATATTTTTATTTAAAAATGATAAATGAATTATTTTGTGATTAATTGATGCAATATCATACCTATTTTGTTATACAAAATCCCCAAAACAAGGTCTCCTGAACTTTTTGGGGCTTTCGAGCAGAGAGGCACAAGCCCAGCCTAGACAATGGCATATCGGGTGAGGCTTCCTATTCCCATATTTAGAGCATGTACATCCGGAGGAGCGCGATGGGCTCGGACTCGTTGAAGGGCGAGAGAGCTGGGCCGACCTGCGATCGTGGGAGGCCACAACCCCTTTTTCCAGCTTTGTTTTTACAATTTCTGTTTCCTATTTTACTTTTATTTTTGTAATTTTGTTTATATTTTAAAATATTCTAAATATTTATATTATGAAAAATGTCTTTAAAAATACTTTTAAAAAGGTTGAACAAGTATTTAGAAAATGTTGAACAAATATTTGAAAAATATCGAACAAGTATTTGAAAAATGTTGGACAAGTATTTGCAAAAATGTTGATCATGTATATAAGAATTAGACTGAAAAAACAAAGAAAAACTAAAACAATAAAAACCAAAAAATAAACAAAATAAACCAAAGGAAAAGGAAAATGAAAAAAAAACTATTAAAACAAATGACAAAAACGGAGAAGAAAATAAACGATGAAAATAGAGAAAAATCGGAGAATAAGAAAAAGAAAAACAAAACAAAGAACCTGGAAAAAACGGAGAAGAAATAGTGGAAACCCCGCTCGATTCGAATTAAGCAGGCCCGACCTACTAGTTCAGCATGAACATGATAGCCCAGTGTGCCAAACAGCATGTGTTCCTTTTTCTCTTCCAATTTTTTTAAGTGCCCGCTATTGGGCTGGCCTGTTACTGTAGCATTCAATGCGAGAATAACCTCTCGTCTCGCTTGATGCGAGAAACAGACGCCGCGCAACCGACATGTCGCTCCGGCCCCGCCTCGGCCTCCGGCTCCCTCTTCATCGGGGTGAGAGAGGAGCGCGAGTTGGACGCCCCGGAGGAGCTGCCGGTGCGGGAGAAGAGGCGCCCCCGCGCGCGGGCGTACTCCTCCATCTCGCGGCGGAGGAGCGACGGTGCCGGCGTCCGCCCATGGCGTGTGTACCGCAAGGCGACGCGCTTCCGCGCCGCGTCGGGTCTGACGCAACGCGCCCGCTTGGGGTCGTCGTTGGCCATCGCGGGCGGCGGATTGGAGGCGCGGGCGGTGGATCTGAGGCACCGGCGGTCAGGGATTGGAGATTTTCACGGCGGCGGAGGGATAGGGTTCGGACCCGTATCCAGCAGGCGAACCCGGAGATATACTGGTCGAGGGGGCGCGTTTCCGGGCCACCGCAAAAATCTTACGGGTCGGGCTGCGTTTACGGTGTGTGATCTGGCAGCAAAAACGGCCCAAACCCGTATAATCGCCAGGATTTTACAGTTCCGGCGATTATACGGGGTCTGCTAGAGATGCTCTTATATCCCCAAACATCCAGGCGGATAGCCCGGTCACTGCTCGAACCTCAAACTGCTACCCAACTGCACCACACAAGTTAGCCAATTGTTTGGGCTGACCGGTACCCCCAAACCCATTCAATATCTAGGGCGGATATGGGGAAGGCCGACAAGCTCGAACGCAACTGCCACGTCAAACCGGTCTATGCTGTGCCAACCCATCCCCACCAGGATGCAAACCTAGTTTAGTCTCGGCCTCTTCACTCCCCTTCCACTCCAATCCTGTCCGCTCCCATCCCTATTGCTTCCCCTTCCTAAGCTGCCATGGTTGGGTCAAGCAGCGATCTCAGTGGTGGATCTGGCAACGAGACAGATCCCATCGACTGCAATGCCTTGATGCAGTCTAATTTTGATGGTGAGGTTCTTGCCCTTTGCCCCGCGCTTCGCTGGTCGCGGATGGACCAGGGCGGGAGCTCGAGCATTGCATTCTTACCTGTTGCCCTGCGATCTACCCTGGTCCAGATATGTCACCCTTCGCGGCGCTCCCCTACCACGTTGGACCCTTCTCCTCCTGGGCTGAGTGGGGTTCTCGTTCCCTCACCTTCGAGCCTACGAGGAGGACACACCAATCAGAGGCGTGAGCCGGCCATGCTAGGCAGCGGGCCCGCGAGACATAGCCGGTTCCTCCCGCAGCGGCTGGGGTTCTGCAGGTCCATGCTGCCTGACCCGGAGGAAGAGCTCCTCTGCAATGTCATCCTCTGATCACTGATCTTGGAAGAGATGGATGCCCGCCGCCGCCACACAAACAGAAAGGTGATCCGGCTCGTCATCGAGTATTTCGAGCGTCTCACGAAGGAGGGGGCGGCCGCCCAAGCGAATGTCTCCCGACTCGCCAGCCCAGCGTATGGTCAGAATCATCTCCTCCTCGCCTTCCTACGACATCCGGACGACAAGTGACGCAACGACGAATCCCCTCTTGCCGCCAACGCCTACACATAGGAGTTTATCTATCGTCTAGGCTTTTCACATCTAGGTGATGATGGACATTTTGTGTCCGATTACAGAAAACTTCCATATGTGCCACTGCTATGTTCAAGTTGTTTCTACGTAAAATGTTGATCATGTTGCGTGGGTAGTATGGATTTGAGGGGGACGGCTGCGGATGGGGAGAAATAAGGGGTGACCGATCGCTATCCAAGGACGCGTCCACGAACCTCTAGGAGTCACATTTGCGAGTTGTGGTTGTAGATGCTCTTACGACATAGTACACAACAGTGTATGTTTTGTGAGGTTTTTGGTTTCAATCGTATGCTCCTTCCTTTCCCGCGTTTTCAAGACATGGATCTCTGTTACCTTCATGCAATCCTGCGAAGGGACATCATCTTCTGCTGTTTTTTTTTTCGTTTCTATGACCGCAAAAATCCATAGAAATGAATGAAAAGTTTTAGCAAAATGAAATATTTAGTCATGGAAATTTATATTACTTAGTCCTGATTCTTTCATCATGCCATCCAACTCAATTTCCATGGAGAGCAACACATCGCAACATCGAGCAAGAGACAGGATGCCCTGACAGGCTAAACTGTCGCCGATGGAGAAAAGGAAAAGGGCTTGACAGGTTTGTGTCCAGTGTGGCCAGGGACGGTGGGGATGTTTATAGGGATGGCCCTGGCTCAGAGGGGTGGTAGAGGTGGCGGTTCGAGCAGGGCAGGGCAGGGCACCGAGGCACACGCGGTAGTACCACCGACCGCGGGCGGCATGCATGGCAGGCGGTTGGGGGCGGTTCAAAGAAGTCGAGAAGGGCGGCGAACAAGATAAACAGCAGGCTACGAAAATCGACTGATCCATAATTGAAGGATAGGTTCTCCCTTCAATTATAGACACACATTTGATGAAGTTCCATCAACTAACAGACAGCATGGGTTAATGCATAAACACGTGTATATATACTGGATATGTCACCACTCGATCATACTGATGAGTGATGACTGGGTTGCTTCAAAACAAGGTGAACCTTTGATGAGCACATACTGACATACATATACGTACAATTGGATTGTATACCGTATACACAGCTGACTAATGGCACAACTGACTTTCAAGATAGTATATATCTTCGAATCGTAGTACTATGTTAATTAAGATGTTATCCTTGGATCCACGCAATTCCTTACGAAGGCCACTACTTATTAGACAACATGCAAGTAGCACTGATAAACTTGTCCAAAGTATAATATTTCGGTGGTTGTCACGTACAGAGATTGCCATACTCCCTCCATTTCACAATGTAGTGAAGATAGATCTTTTGAAAACTAAACCTCATCAAGTTCGATCAAGTTTGTGAAGAAAAATATTTACATCGAGAATGCCAAATATATGTCATTAGATTCATCATAAGATTTAGTTTAAAATTTTATTTATTTGATACTGTAGATATAAATAATTTTCTCTATACTTGGTCAATGTTTATAAAGTTTGACTTTTCAACAATTATATACGCACAACATTATGAAACTGATGGAGTATTAACTTCCATCTATATTTTCCGATAAAGAGTATATATAGTGATTCAGCAGTTTTAAGATGCTCCCCTTACCCCCTTTTTTCACATGAGAGGTAAGAGTATATATTTGATCTGAGCCATTGATCTCATTAATTACTTGTCTGATTAACTCTTACATTCTTACCTCACATGTAAATAGAGACGGTAAGAGGCAGCATGTTAAAACTTGCCATAGTGGTTTACTTATTACAGACCTATGGTACGTATTAGTTTTTTCTAAGCAAGAGATGAACCTTCTATAATTTGACATGGTCGGCGTCGTGCATGATTCGTATATGGAGTTGACATTAATATAACTACTTGATAATAATTTGAGAATGGTCTTAAACTAGCCTGCATAATTGATAAATTGATAAATTTTTTCTTTCAAGGAACTTCCTTTAGGCCGACACCCCCCCCCCCCCCTCTCCAGCCTCTACAAGAAGCAATATGCTAATGAAGACACCAAGGCTGCACACATCCAAATTATGTAAAAAACATGACCTACAGAATTCATGTTGAAACGATCAATGGCACACATCAGCGACAAACATCAACCACCACCAATGGAACTATTCGAACTATGAGAAAGCTTGTCCAACAATGACACCTATAAGAAAGGGATGATCACTATTGTCACCGGATCTAACAAAGGCCAGATCATGAGTTTTCAGCCTGATTAAAATTTTCGAGCAATCTCGAGACAATGTCTCCAATAAGGGAACAATGTCGAAACTTCATCATTGGCACATACAATCAATCAAAGCCCGAGCTAGACTTTCCCTATGGAACTCGAGATCATATATTTGAAGAGCACTATCAAACTGAAGTCATCCTATGTTGCCACACCCACTAACCATGAATAAACTTATGCCAGCCAGATCGCCATGCAAAGACATCCACTCATGTGCATAGCCTTGGCGTGTACATCCCATGTTTGTCCGGAGTCTGGACATGCCCACGTACACAAGGTGTCGAGCGGTGAAAATAAATGCATGTAACACCATCAGAGAGGACGCTTGTTGCTGCCAGATCCTATGACCAGCCATTGTGGGCTGCCAGCCGGTGCCGCAAAAACACTCTATTGCCATGGCCGCATCGTATTGTATGGCCGCGAATTCCTATGTCATCCCTTCTATCTTTGGCATCAAGGCCGCCGCAACAAAATCAGTGGCGGTGGAAGTCGAAGTGAAGCTTTTGACCCGTGTTTGGCAGGGGGGCTGAAGTCCGAGCACTCGACTTGCGTGTCCCATCGAAGCGGTAAACCGGGCCAGATATTTAAATGACTTTTGATCAACTATGTATCTAGCTTACACGCAGCATGAATCCTTGGATTGTTAGAGTAATAAGAGTTTGCTCGTTGGCAAGGTGGAGAACCTAGGCTGCAGCTCTTCGGAAGATATAATTCTGAAAAAGGGATAAAGTCCAGGACTTGCAAGAAACACCTTCTATTTATTTGACGTAAAGATAAGAATGAGCGTCTAATTCATTTTAGTCTTTGTTAATGCTTCATTACTCCCTCCGTCCCGGTGTATAAGTCATCTTACGTTGTGCATTACGCCCAAGGTGGAGGGGAAAATGAGAGAACTTAATGTTTATTAGCGAATTAATACCATTGCATGCAATAAACTGACCAATGCATGTGGTGCTATGTAGTCTCAAGTCATTAAATACATACACGCCCCACATCTTCTATTGGTTGATTCCTTTATTCAAGTTAAGAAATAAGAAACGAGGCGAGAATTAATGCACCGCGCCTAAATATTTTGGAAAAATCTGATTTTCCTAAGATGACTTATACACCGAGACAGAGGGAGTACCATGTAATAAGCAAAGTAATACCTTGTACATATTGTATGTCGAGCAAAAAGATCAGTATTATATTTCCTCAAAAGGCACTTGACCTTTGTGATCTCTGAGGGTTGATACTTGTACAAGGAATTGTTCAGCCACACATGTGTAGTTGTCTATCCTAAATGCAAATGGCAGCTAAAGAAAAGAAACTAAAAAGGATATGGAACGGATGATCCCAAAGAGAAATGAAAAAGAGGATATGGAACGAATATGCTAGCTAGTCCTGCAGCACTACAAATAGTACCGTAGACTCAAGTGTATCTCACACAGCTAACACATGCAACAAAGGAAAGAGTCAGTTTACGTACACACCTCCTAGCTTACCATCTTCTTCTTCTGCCAGCCAAAACCCTAGCTAGCCATGGCCAGCCGTAGCCTGCTTGTACTATCCATGATCTTGGTCCTGCATTCCATTCTGTCCATGGCAACTGCATCCCTTTCCTGTGTTCTTCAGTGTGAGTCCGAGGTAAACTTGCACTTGTACTTGCACCAAATCGCCTCTGGGCCGGGCAGCAACCAGGTAGTAATTGTTACCTCCAGCAAACCATCCGATTTTGGTCTAACTTCCATCACCGACTGGACTGTAATTGATGGACCAAACCCTGCTACTGCCACCATTGTTGCCCGTACCAAAGGCATGCAAGTGCAGGCTGATGTAGCCGGTCCAGGCTGGTTCAACTATTTCAGCATGGTGTTTGAGAAAAACTCCAGGCCATTCTTACATACTTTTGGACTAGTACAAGTTTTAGGTTTCTCGTTTATATTTTGGACATTCTCACTTACAAAGGTCTCAGATAGAGAAGATTATTCAGTTTCATATGATACATGATATTAGCCTACAAAACTATATCAGGTACAACGGATCATCATTCGAAGCCATGGGAATCAATTTTCAAACAGGCCAAGGCCAGATGGCCATTATGGGCGGGATTATCAAGTTCAACGCGCTCCCCAACCCCCTTACATTTCAAACTATTAAAGAACTTAATATCCATGCATTCTACGTCAAACCTGCTGTAAGTACATATATCCAACAAGTTAATTTCTTTATGTAAATAAGTATGTAAATTTCAAAGCCAGTCGGCTCACAAAGTTAGGTTTTAGTCATCAGGATAAACATTATGATACCATGTCAACATGTGGACACAAATTTCCATCAGTACCTTAATGACTAGTTTCTTTTTCTGTAGCGATATTGATTATACTTTTTACTTCACAGGATACTACATCTGACGGCGCCATCCAGTAATACGTTCAAAACCTAGGTGGGCTGTAGGTACCCATATAAGGGTAGCTGTGAAAGGAACTATACAAGCTTGTCAATGTTTTTTTTTTCAAGTAATCTGTGGATTTTTAGCCTGGGATATTCCATTAATCCAAAAATCCACGTCTGTATGTTTTTTATTGCTATGATATATGTTTCGTTTTGTGCCAAAGATCATTTCTTATCAGTGTGCATCAGAAAATAAAGTTTGGTTTGCTAAGTCAATGTAAATATGAAGAATCGTACTCCCATACCACGGATCACTACTTATTGCACACTTCAGATGAGCTACATTGATGACCTATAGTATGTCCGAAATTGGTGCAATACTCAATTAAACACAAGAGAATGAATGAATGGCGTGCGCATCAGAAAAACATGCTCTTACTGTACCACCTAAGCTTTGCTATCACAAAATGTTATCTCACATGCCAGGATGTGATAATCCCGCATGGAATAGTTGACTCGGACGTGTTGGATATTCCAGTAAAAGATTCATGCTTACATGTAATGGAAGGAAAACCAGCAACATATTATGAAAAAAATAGGACCATTTGTCAGTGATATATAAATTCACTTGATATTGTAACCTCCTTAGATAATTAATTTCATTGAAACTAACTTTGCTATTCCTTGGGTCACTATTTTGTGCCTGAACAAGTTTGCCAGTGGAACAACTATTATTACAATCATAGAGAGCTAGCCACATCTCGCACGGAGCAACTACACAACCTGCGAAAAGCATACCTGGCCTCGCTACTTAACTATTGTACACTTTCTTTTCCCTTTTCCTATCAATATGAAATGAGCAGAGCACCTTCCTTTTCACATGAAAAATAATAATATTGTTATAAGTAGAGAGGCCATAATCGATACAAGAAGAGTGATGATCTGGTAATAGATGAATAGATAGTTCTAGGTCCAAGAGATGGGAAAGGAGACACGAGGAAGACTTAAATATATTGTCGCTTCTGTGAAAATACATCTGAGATCCTCCCCGTTCACGTACAATTAACTAACCCCTCCATGTACTATAGAGCTTCACTAAGAAACAACATAAGCTTGTTAATTAGTCTTTAGTGAACCACTTGAGCTGTTGGCAGATGCTCTAATCTTTGTACTCTGTTTCCTTATATTTTTCCCTTCATGACGCAGCTCCGAAGTAGACTATCCACTCATGTACTGGTTACCATTATTTCAACCGACCTTATAAAAAAGAGTTGGGTGTATATTGTATCGTCAGTTCATGATTAAATCAAAACATTACGACCAAAATAAAATATCCATCATCGATCTCAACAAGTCATCTGACCAAAACCGGTCCTGCTTAATGTTACTTGGGGCAACCTGAAAGCAACATTTTGGTCAACAGCCTAGTTTCTTCAGCTGGCATGTCATCTTGTCATGTGTACGTTGGATGGCACTAACAAACATTGATGGTTGACCCCTAACATAAATTAGTGGCCACCTCAAAGAAAAGAAATTACGGATTAAGATCAGTGAGTGTAGTGTGGGTCACCCGTATCTTTCAAAAATAAATCACATCAACCCTCTATTTAAAATTCCGCAGCAACATGAAAAAAATGCTTGATATGAGTTTTTTTTTGGCATTACTGATGTACGGAAACCTCACATACTTGCATAGCGACGACAACACGACTCAACACACTGTAGAGAAGATGGAAAGCTCCGTGAAGCCACACACACACGATCATTGGTTTTTCTCCTTTGATATCGTGATTTCAACTCTGGGTGATCCCTAACTGCGACTAGTTGGGATGTAGAAACTCTCTTGCGTGTTTCCTTGCCAGGCAAAAGGGTCGCCCCCCCCCCCCCCCCCCCCCCCTCTCAACCTACAATTCTCCGAATTTGACACGGCCTCATATAAAAACAGAGATGCAGATCGTGGAACAAGGTAATCATGTGCAAACAAGGTAATCTCGTGAGCAGTCACCCACTCACCCTACACCGCAGGCCCCAACAATTGTCAGCTAGAGCAACTGCACCACAGTTCAGTTGCAGAAGCAAAACCAAACCAGCATTCCCCTAGCTAGCCGAGCAGCCGTCAGGTCAATGTCTTCTCAACAACACTAAACTAGATGCATACTTACATAGATAGCAAACAAAATTAGTCACCTAGTACGCTATTCGAAGCAAACAAAATTCATGCCCTTACTATGTGGTTTCCACCCTGCTTACTCCTACATGGATTGCTGGAGTTCGCTGGAACGTCGAGCAGCCCACCTCCGCTCACGGACTAGTCTTGGTATTTCCTTCCCCGTGCCGCCGCTGGGAGCGACGCGGGATCGGGTAAGGTTCTTTTTTATTTGAGGCTGCCATTTTGATGACTTTTCTAGTGTTGCTCTATCATTTTGATTCCCTCTGTGCAAGAGTGCTTCGAGCTAGATATTACTCCTCTGGTAACATATTGAACTGCACCTTGAAGAAAGGGTGTTCAGTTGTGTAGCAGAGTATCTTTGCAGGGATTCAAACTTTCAAGAAGGGTAGCATTTGAAGAGTGGGAGAGGGTGTAAAGATAAACATTTGGGAAGACTGTTGGATTCCTAACAGTACTTCAAGGAAAGTAATCACACTGCGAGGTAACCATGTTTTCACATATGTGAAATAACAGATCCTGCCTCCGGTGGATGGGATGAATTGCTTGTGCGTGATAACTTTTGGCAGATCGATGCATAACGAATTCTACAGGTCCCACTTGCACACCATGAAGAGGAGGACAATATCGCCCGACATTTTATAAAAAGCGGTACCTTTAATGTACGGTCAACATATCATGTCTAATGGGATGATCAGTTTGGAAGTAAACTGCGAAGTGACGAGGGATAAACTAGTTCGCTTAACCATCCAGTATAGAAAAAAGTTTGTAATCTGAAACTACCGGGGAAGATAAAGATATTTGTGCGGAGGTTCTTGCACAATACAATTCCTTTCCTTTGTACACTCGCAAATCGCCATGTGGGTAATACTGCTCAATTCATTATGCCAACGCAGTGTCGATGATATTAAACATGCGCTTTTGACATGTGGCCAGGCGAACAGTATATATAGAGAGCTAGGATTGCATGAAATAATAGATGAAGCTTTGGTGGTGGACTGGTCGGGTGCAAAGGTGCTTGAGTTACTGTTGTGTGAAAATAAATTCCAGTGCACCTTCTCTGATTACTATTCAAATTCCTGAGATAGTTGCAACTACGTGCTGGTGTAAATTAGGTTGGAAGCGTTGAACCCTTTGGTCTCGGGCCGCATGTATATATATTGGTGAAACCTTGGCGTACAAGAAGAGATCGAAGATCTCAGGAGGAGTTCGGTTACAGAGGAGATTCGAGAGCACTAGTACAAAACAGGGCATCGGTCCACCCCTGAGAAGCCCATTAGTCCCGGTTCACTCACGAACCGGGACCCATGGGGGCATCGGTCCCGGTTCGTGAGGCCAGGGCGCCGGCCGGGCCTCGTGGGCCATTGGTCCCAGTTCGTCTGACCCCTTTTGTCCCGGTTCCAGACACGAACCGGGACCAATGCGCCTCGCTCCTGGCCCACAACCATTGGTCCCGGTTTGTGGCTGGAACCGGGACTAAAGGTGACCCCTTTCGTCCCGGTTGCAGCCACGAACCGGGACCAATGCGCCTCGCTCCTGGCCCACAACCATTGGTCCCGGTTTGTGGCTGGAACCGGGACCAATGGTTGGCCTATATATAGCCCCCGCCTGCGAGCAGAGCAATGCATTGCTCTGTTTTTTTGCCCGGCCGTGGGAGAGCTTTTGTGGTGCTCTAGCTCACCTCCTATGCACATGAGGTGTTCGATGAAATGCCCGAGCCACAGTTAAGCTTTCTCCTCTCGAAGCTCCTTGTCCAAGCTCCATTTTCCTCAAGATTTGTCTAGGTTTGGCGGTCCGTCTTGTCCCGTCCCTGTCCTCACCGCCGTCGATCGCCCGCGCCCATCTCGGCGCCGGCAACACCGTGGTTAGCCTCTTCTTCTTATCTTCTTTCTAAAAGAAAAAAGTTCTTACTTGTGTGTTTTAATTAGATGCTCTAGAGAGTTATATGTTGTTCAATAATAAGAACTATATAACGCACGCAGATGAACCGGCAATGGATGTACGGTGACCGACGCACCTCCGAGTATATTAAGGGCCTGCATAATTTTCTCGAAGCGGCTGAGGCAAACAAGCAGAATGGTTTTATGCATTGTCCATGTACTGTCTGTGAGAATACGAAGGCTTTCTCCAACTCTAAAACCCTTCACTTCCACCTGCTTGAGAAGGGTTTTATGCCACACTATAATGTTTGGACCAAGCACGGAGAAAGAGGGGTTATGATGGAAGACAACGAAGAAGAAGAGGATGATGACAACTACCCGCCCCCTGAATACGGTGATGCTGCAATGGGGGAAGCTGAAGATCAAGAGGAACCAGACGATGTGCCCGATGATGATCTTCGCCGGGTCATTGTTGATGCACAGAGAGAATGCGAAAGTGAAAGGGAGAAGTTGAAGTTCGATCGCATGTTAGAGGATCACAAAAAAGGGTTGTACCCAAATTGCGAAGATGACAACAGAAAGCTCGGTACCACACTGGAATTGCTGCAATGGAAGGCAGACAATGGTGGCACCAACCGGGACCAATGCCACCCTTTAGTCCCGGTTGGTGCCACCAACCGGGACCAAAGGTCTCTGCTTCCCGCCCTTTGGGCTGACGAAAAGAGACCTTTGGTCCCGGTTGGTGGCACCAACCGGGACTAAAGGTGGGCATTGGTCCCGGTTGGTGGCACCAACCGGGACCAAAGGTCTCCCTATATAAGCGGGAGTTGGGAAAATTTGCCGCCGAGCCCCCGCAGTTTCCCCCGACGACGCCGAGCACATCGACGCCGCCAGGCTGCCCGAGCTCGCTGTCGCTGCCCCCGACGCCGTCGCCGCGCCCCTGCCCCGAGCCCTCGCCGTCGCTGCCCCCGACGCCGTCGTCGCCCCTGCCCCATCGTTGGCGTCGCCGTCGCCGCCCCCGACGCCCCCAACGCCGTCGCCGCGCCCCTGCCCCCGACGCCCTCGCCGCGCCCCTGCCTCGAGCCCTCGCCGACGCGCCCGACGCCGTCGCCGCGCCCCTGCCCCCGACGCCCTCGCCGCGCCCCTGCCCCAAGCCCTCGCCGACGCGCCCGACGCCGTCGCCGCGCCCCTGCCCCCGACGCCGTCACCGTGCCCCGAGCCCTCGCCGACGGTCCGCGCCGCCCCGCGCTACGGTCCGGCCGGCCCCCTTTCCTCCCTGTCCTCCTCCCCTGTTCATATACATTTTTTTGTTCATATGATTGTTAGATATGATGATGTTGATGATTGTTAGCTAGATGATGTTGATGATAGATATGATGATGTTGATGATAGATGATGTATACTTTTTTTTTGTTCATATAATTTTTTTTGTTCATATGATGATTTTTTTTGCATTTTTAGAAAAATGTATGTATGTATGTTCTCTGTATATGTTCATATATGCAAAAGTTACATTTTTAAAAAAGTTTTATGTATGTATGTTCTCTGTATATGTTCATATGTGCATTTTCAGAAAAAAAAATTGTGTATGTATGTTCATATATATATGCAAAAAAAAATTGTGTATGTATGTTCATATTGTGGATGTCGATATGCTTCCTGTTTTACCTCCATGTGAGTTTGTCAACCATGCATATTTGTCAAGTAATTTGCATTCTATATTTAGAAATAGTTGGTGTTCATCCATACTAAATTTGTTAATTTATAATTTACAGCTTATTTCGTTTCTTCGAGTGAAACACAGAACATAATCGACACGACACACTACACTTATGGATCACATCTAACTTGGGAGGAGAAGGGTGATCTTATCAACTTTGTTATTGGTGTCCTAGTTGGTAGGGAGATCTTCCCGTATAATTTGGGAACTGGCCCAAATTATACATTGTACATGACACTAGTGCATAGGTTGAGGGCGGATGACATTCGCCGAAATATCTTGATAAGAGTTGCTAATTAAGTATACTATACTATTGCGGAAATGGTATTGATTACATTGCTAACTAGGCTACTATTATGTTCTTCAACAGAAACTGCCAAATGAAGTTGTGCCTCCGTTGATGCAACTCGAAGGTAATATGACAATTAAAAGCCCCTTCCAGCACGAGTTCTCTTTTGCATACTCGACTGAGCGCAAACCACCAAGACGGCTCCAAATTGAAGCATGGGGACAAATAAAGAAGGTTCGCAAGCCACAAGTTGGAGACTGTTGGATCTCTTTGCTTCATCATGGAGACATAGGTGTTATTCTGTATTATGTCATTTTACCTAGGAGGGACGACTAGGTCCTATATGAGAGAGAAGTTTTTCTGGTTTATTTTAACTTGCATGATCGATTAGGATGATTACTATTATTATGTTTTTCCGTTTTATGGGATTTTAACTTGGTATGATTAAGATGATGATGAGTTGTTAGATGAGTAAGATGATGATGAGTTATATGACATATATTTGATTAAGATGGATGGATGCAAGTGATCATGTGAATTAGAGGAAAATATGATGTTGCGATTGGCCCCTTCCAAAAATGAAAACCCGCCTGAAAATACAATATAAATATAAAAGAAAATGAAAACCAAAAATGAAACACGGCCCTTTCCAAAAAAAAAACCACAACGCCTTTTAGTCCCGGTTCGTGTTACAAACCGGGACCAAAGGTCCTCCTGCCTCGGCGCCGCCGTGCGGCCACGTGGAGCACCGTTGGTCCCGGTTCGTAAGCCAACCGGGACTAAAAGCGATCGGCATTTGTCCCGATCGTTTTGTCCCGGTTGTAGAACCGGGACTAAAGGCCCTCTGGAACCGGGACAGATGCCCTGTTTTCTACTAGTGGCACACATCGGTTTTGCCAGCACCGGGCATGCGTAGATGGACGAAGACGAAGCTGACGAAGCGCCGCTCCAGGCTTGCCAGGCCTGGGGACACGTCGTGGACGAAGGCACGCATCGGTGTTGCCAGCACCGGGCATGCGTAGACAGGGACCTGCACAAGCTGTACGCCATGTCGGGGAGGCTAGCAAAGAAGGACTCGACGGCGGTTGCGGCGCAAATCGGCGGGGGGGCGATGTCGCCCACGATGGTCGGAGTAGATGAAGTGGTCGGGGTAGACGACGGTGACGCTGGCGATGAGCTGGTACTGGATGAAGACGAAGGGGGTGGACGGGCGGCGGCGGCTATAAGGGTAGCAGCGGCGGCGGTCGAAGAAGAGCAGCAGCGGCGGCCTGACGGCGGCGGCGGCTAGGTCAGGAGTGCGGCGGCGATGCTCGAAGTAGGCGAGGTAGGACCCGACAGCATGACGAAGACCGTCTGCGCTCTGATACCATGTAGAAGGGGAGAGAGGGATTGGTGGAATAGTTGTTGTATTGCTTGAGCCTCGTGGACATATATATAGGAGTACAATGACCAATTTGGAGTACAAGACAAGGCAGGACAAATCCTAGTCTATCTCATATTTCCTAATAATCAATACTCAACAAGGTAGTAGCGGTGGTGGTGGTGGTAGATATTGAATGATCCATTTCACTGAAATTTAGGTAGTGGCGGCGGTGATGGTAATGGTAGTGCTAGTGGTAGGTGGCAGCATTTGTAGTAGTGGTGCTACTCGTAAGTGGCAGCACTGGCAGTAGTGGCAGTGTGGTAGCAGCAGCACCACCATATATATCCTATGGAACGGAAACTAAATATGGTAAAATATGCAAATATCACATGACAGGCGCGTTGTAAATCCAAATGAAATTACCGTGAAGTACTAATACATTGTGAAGTATTTTATGACCAGGAGTAAAGGAAAGGTACAACATTTTTATTTGACGGCAAGAAAAGGCAGTACACCAGATGCATATTGCATACCAAAGAGGGCCTATTTGCCTTCCTTGATGTTGTTCGTACAGGTGGTGGCGCACTTGCTGTTGCAGTCACTAGTGCACTGCTCACCGGTTAGCCTCATGCAGTCCGCGCATGAAGAACTGCCGGAGCATGAGCCGTAGCATGACCGGGTCGCCTCGCCGTCGCAGTTGCAGCTGCCAGTGGTGCAGCCGGCCCTGCACTTGCCGATCGCGGCGGACCGGCAGTCCTCGCAGCTGGGGACGTCACAGTACTTGCGGCACTTCGGGGGAACCGAGACTCTGCACATCTTTGTGCAGTGCGGGCCACACTCGCTGCACCGCATCGCCCGCGCCGGCCCCGATGCTGGTGTCGCGGTTGTTGCTAGTTCTTCTTGGCCCAGGGACGCCGAGCGCCCCACGGACGGAAGGACCATCATGGCAAGCATGGCAGCCATGGTTGCCTCTTTGAGAGCGAGGGATAGAGTGGGTGAACCTGCTGGAGCCATATTGGAGAATAATGTGTGAAGATCGACGCTAAGCTTAAGTGGTGTGCATATAAAAGAGCATAGCGATGTTATTTATAAGCACCCAGGAGCCCTAGCAGGTAGCGCTAAACATACTACATGGATTCATGCTAGCTACCAAGTTGATTACAGGTTGAGATCTACACCATGCACGTTGCTCCATGTGTACATATCTTGTGCTTATATATTATTTATTCCATTTGAGATCCGTACTAGTGGTTGTGGCGGTGGTGGTGGTGTTTCACGAGGGCTAGGAGCATGATTCTCTTCTCACGAGGGCACCGACGCAACACAAACCAAGCACATGTCACCATACTGCACAAAAGAAAGATGGCTAGATATGTACACACGCATGCACTTGTGTCACAACCACTTGCGCACAGACAGCACATGTGCCACCAGCAGACACAATAGTTACGGCAATCAGTACTCAGATCTTGATTTATTCTAGTTTTTCCATATCCGGCAGAAGGATAATGGTTTACAAGTGGACGTTCGAGCCACGAGGCCAAAAAAAAAATGACACATTCCCCACCTCTTTGAGGGCACATAAGCACTTAAACAACAACGACAACAATGGCGATTGTATCCATTCGCTACGGGAGAAACCAAATTTTCTCCCGCGCGCACTCATCCATGCACTAACGGTGGCACTCCGAGATCCCTTCAACGGGGCTGGTGGTCATACTAAAGAAGTAAAGATCAAGGATGACTAAAGCATACTCTCACTTGATTATATAATTTTAACTATGTGTTATTTCGTAGCATATTTTATAATACATCTAATATTGAAGCTAAGAAGTGATTGTAGTACTAAAGTAATAAAAGTGATCTCATGTTCTACCGAAAACTATCATGTATCTACTATCAATTTTGGTATTGTATAGTGCACATTGCCCACAATTGCTAGATAAGTAACAAAGGCGATTACACTGACAATTTCAGGAACATTCGTTACAACCTGCAGGACAAATCTAGTCACCTATGGATGAAAAAAAAAATCAAGTCACCTAATTGATTGGCTCAAAGACTTACGATTAATGGAACAGAGATAATGACGAATGAAGTAGGTCCTGGCGAGTACATGAACATGGGATTGCCTGCGTAGAGGATATGTACCTAGACCGGTGATCACCTGATCAGCCCCAAGTTAGTGAGAGGTCGTCCGTACACTCGTAAAGGTCAAGCAATCAGGCCATGAGTGTGCGATCGGTGAAGTAGTCTTTGGGGTGTTAAATTGGAAGGGATGTAGATGGCTTTTAGATCCTAGTCAAATTAAAATAAAGTTTTTATGTAAATACAAAAGTACACAAATTAATCAAAAGTAATGTGCTTAATTAGACCGACCACAAATATTCCTACCAAAAAAGATAGATACAAATACATATATTACATCAATATATGTTATGGTTACGTGCAGTTTATACAAACTAAGTAATGAGATATACAAATCAAGTAGGACATCGTTTCACAATCCTCTTTGCGATAGGTTGGGGATTAGGCATCGTAGTTCTGGCCGTTCTGGTGGTGTTGTCTTCTTCGTTGAGACTCCCATTCCGACGATGCTCCTTTTGCCTCTCCCGACAACATCAAAAGTGTTTGCCGCTTCTTCATCTGTTTCACCTTTGATATCGGAAAAAACATCCTCCTCATCCTCACTATGCTTTGTCCACCGTGTATAAGCAGGCATGAAATTATGTTTCAGCAAGTAGATCTTCACACGACTAGTAAAGGGGTGGATCAAAACTACGTTTTTTGCAATTATTACACTGAGATAATATCTCTGATTTACCGTTTCGGTTCATATCTTCTACACTGTCTTGAAGAATCCATTTATAGTTTGAACCATGAAATCGTTGGATAGATGGAGCTACTAAGAAGGGGTATATGAAAAAAAACGAGGTCAAAGAATTCGGCTTGACCTTTGCTAAAAACGGAACATATTGAGTGCGCATGCCAGAAATATGTCAAAACGGAAATTTGATGAAACAAGCTAGGATTACAGTTAGGATTAGATATATGTTAGTAACTTGTAAGAATGACCATCTTTTACATGTAAAGGGAATTCTATGAGTCATGTCTTGATCTATAGGTGTTAGTTCATCTTATCATCTTAGAGAACAATAAAAAGTTACTTTTATAAAAACCAGTCGAGTCTAGAAGAACCCTCCACATGTAAGTCTTGAATAATCGAGCATATCTTAAGAAACCACAAATGATTGCAACTTAATCCTACACAAGATTTGCCTTTCTTGTTTAAGGCTAACAACCTATACAAGGTTCCAAACTCGGTTATAAAAGTGATACTATCTTGATAAGTGTGTGACATGTAAAGTGAATAAGGTGAGTCATACATACAAACATCAGGATTTCTATACTTTGTGTATGATCATATGCACAACTAAAACGAAACTTTGATAATCAATCCAAAAATACGCTTTTAGCTAGTGCAACCTAACACAATGTACCAAAAATCCATTTTAGAAACATCCAAACAAAATTGTTAAAGCTGATGCAAAGAAAGGATAGAGATGGTATCATGGCTACTATAAATAGGCATGCAGTAGAGAGATCATCACAAGCACAAGTATCAAAACCAAGCAACACTAGTTCACACCAATCCACCATGAAGACCTTCCTCATATTTGCACTCCTCGCCATCGCAACAGTGTTGCCAACAACTACCCCAAATCCCCGAACAATTCCGCCATGAGGCAATCCGTGCCATCATCTACTCCATCATCCTGCAAGAACAACAACAGGTTCAGGATTTCGTCCAACCTCAGTAGCAACAACCCCAACAGTCGGTCCAAGGTGTCTCCCAATCCCAACAGCAGTCACAGCAGCAGCAACTCGGACAATGTTCTTTCCAACAACCTCAACTACAACAATTGGGTCAACAACAGCAGGTACCACAGGGTGCTTTCTTGCAGCCACACCAGATGGCTCAGCTTGAGGTGATGACTTCTGTTGCGCTGCGTACCCTACCAACGATGTGCAATGTCAATGTGCCGTTGTACGGTATCACCACTAGTGTGCCATTCAGCGTTGGCACCGGAGTTGGCCCCTACTGATAAGAAAAGGTCTCTAGTATTATGTAGTTGGATCACCGTTTTTTAGTCGATGTATAAGTCGATGTAGCGGTGACAAATAAATTGTCACACAACTTTGTGTGAACCGCTCAAACTAGTTTTTAAAATAATGGAATAAAATACAAATAAAGTTTTATCTAGACAATGTTCATATCGGCTTTGTGTGGACATCGATCTGAATGACATGCTTGCAAGTTCATAAGTTCGTCTTGCCTGGTCACAACCGCAACCTGGTGCATTAATTAATTATTCATGTGTTGCAACAATCAAGGTTTAAATATAATAGTGTTGTTATAAAATTTGGGTTGAACTGAAGAAAGGACAAACACAGAACTCTTCAATGGTTGGAGATTTCGGGTCTTGTTTTGTAAGCGTCTGTATCTGTTTCAAAGAGTACATGACATTGTCTACGGAGACAACCATTCTTATTTGTCGAGAAAAAGGCCAGCATTTTCCTGAACTTAAGATCAGTTTTTTAACAACCTGGCATTAATTATAATCAAGTCTGTTCAGGGTTATGCAGTAGTGTTAATCAAGCCTGGTCACGGTTATGCTAACATCTTCAGTAAACAACATGTGCTCAGCGAAACCAGGAAATGCACAGGCATATAAGCATGCTGAAATAGTATTAGTACCAGGCATATACATGGCACAACATGCAACAAAATCTAAAACTAATTCTAAGGGTGAAAGAAAACAAATAATACTAACTGTAATTTTTTTTTACGTATGATCCAATTAAGAGATATTAATTCCACCAAGGTGAGAATGCATGTGCATAGAAAAGTCATAGCTTACACATGTGTGTACATACACAAGTGGATGCTAATTAAGCTAGCTACCAACAGAGTAGCAGGAGGTGCTTGTTTTGGGTTACTAATAACATGGCTACAGACTGAAACTGATGTTGGCCTGTTGTTCACACCCCGCCCAAATGATCAGCAGCAAACAAAACCCAGATCAGATTGTCTCGGCCTGGGATGTGACTCGGCGATGCAGCTCGACTCGATGGCAAGCAGTTACCCTACATTGCAGGCCCAACAATTCTCGATCGAGAGCAACCGCAGAAGCAATCACAAGCCCTTCCATAAGCTAGCATAGCAGAGCGGCCATCAGGAATGAGGCCTATTATTATCTAAGGAATTACAAGCCATTTCAATAGCTAGGTCTTCTTCTGAGCATTATTTCCAAGTTGCACTTTATCTGTGCGAGTATGCAAGCTGGTAAAACTGAAATCACAGCCAAAAAAGTAGACAGAGAAGTTATGCAAGCTGGTAAAACTGAAATCACAGCCAAAAAAGTAGACAGAGAAGTTATTATAGGTCATTGCCGCTTGCTTCAGCTCTTGGTAAAACAAACAACCATCCTATGTCGCCCAGTCACTCGTTGAGAGAAAAAAATACAAACCACCTGAGGGGAAAATAAATTTTTTCAGCTCGGTTCTTTTAGATTATGACCTTCAGATTCTAAATATTTATGGATAACATAAAAGGATAGATAATATATACTGTCCAAAGTCATAAAGTAATGTCGATCTCAGAGACATTGTGCCAAACGTGTGGTGGGCAGGTGCGTTGCGAAAATATGCAATGTCCTGGACCTAGAGGACATGTGCGGGGCGTGAGCAGCCATTGCCATGCCCTACCACGAGACACTGCTCCTACAATGTCGCGCCACTTCAATATAAATATTCATGACAGCAAGCGAACAAAATGTAGATTGTTAAGATGGGAATGGCATCTTTAGGAACAAAATTATCACCTCTTTGCTGCCTGCACCTGCACCTATCCTCATGGGAAGTAACATACAACATCATGGGAAGACATGAACACAAATCTTGCAATGTCGTGAGAGTAAGGGAAATTGAAATCTTACTGCCTCTCATGGACTAGGAATCACTTTGGAAAAGAATCAAACTGATGATGGACGATCACTCTTGTTTCTCTGACCAAACAACAATTCTGCTATGCCCGCGACATAAATAGTTCAGGGGAATTTCGGATCTGATCGACATCTTCTACAACTTCAGGAATCAGTTCCCTAAAATAAACAAAGGGGCATGGAATATGGTGAGCATTGCTATTATATGGACCGTTTGGCTATCTCGGAACCCAAAAGTGTTTGACAACATTAGAGTACCTGAGGAACTCGCTGTGAATCAATGAGTGGAGATTTTGAAAATCTGGGTGTTCAAAGCAAAAAAAAAGAGCTTAGCTCGATTCAGAAATGGTTTGGTGATTGGCCGAGCTAGTTTAGTCTTGGCTCAACTTTCTTTTTTTCCCTCGTTTGGATCATGTTCTCTGAACCCCCACTCCCCGTAGTTTCTGCTTGCACAACGGGCTGCATGTAACCCAAGCTCTTCTAGGAGCTTGACTCCTTTTCAGGTTAATATTAAGATAGGTTCCTCTCCTCACGATTTGCGTAAAGAAACTCGGCTACACCCCTAACCAGGCCCTGATGTTGCATACAGTTGACATCAAACACAATCGTCCAGATTTGCATAATAATTTTGTATTCTAGAGAACTAAATTAGAGGAACACTAGCCAAAACGTAATCATGACAGTAGTAAGATTTATGAATTAGTTGAATCAGCATAAATGGACATATTCGTCAATCCAAAAATGAATTACTTCATGCATGAGCAACAGGGGAAGTCCGAATTCGCAATCATATGAGCACCAAAGTGTGAATAATGTTGTAGAAATCAGGGGTACAGGTCATGTAGTTTAATTTGGGAATAGGAAGCGGTCACCTTCACTGAGTGGATGCATCCAGGTCAGGTGGTGGTTGACTGGATCCTATGGCATCATACCGTGAAAAGAGTGGCCGTAGTTGAGGAACAACCAACGCATGCAGAGATTCAATGAAGAAAGAATAGATCAAATAAATCAAGGAACAGAAAGCGGTAAGAGAGATTGAACCACCTATATGGCTAAAGATAATGGTCGCTGCTCTGGAGCAACGAAAAAAATAGCATGCTATTTCGACGTTATAGAGTTGCTATAGCATATTTAGAAGGGTCACGTTACGTTTTAGCTAATTTGCTCGCTACGGTGCTATTTGCGCTATAGCACGCGGCTATTTTGACGCTATACGAAATAACGTTGTAGCGTTTTAGCATGTAGCCCATTAGGCATCACCGCATCGCATTATCCCAACTCACTCTCACTCTCTCTTAGACACTAACGCAGCGCAACAACCTAACCTAGCCAATTCATCACCAATTTCACACTAGCTCGTGACCAAGGGCGGCCATGACAGCGGTGTTTGTGACTCTTGAGCGAAGGCGATGGTGGCAGCTCATGACAAGGGGCGGTTACTACTACGGCGTTTGACTAGTGAGAGAAGGTTGTGGTGACAACTCGTGAGCGGCAGCAGCTTCTCTCCATCTCCCGTCCAAGTAGCGGCATCGAACATGCCTCCAACTCCAGAAGACAGCGTCGATGTTAACCACGCTGCCAACGCTGGCAAGTCAGCCACGGACCCTTCTCTGTTTAATTAGAAGTGTTCCCTTTCCTTACAAATTAGGAGTGTACTTGTCGTGAGTCTAGCTCTCGCGCACTTCTCAGTTTAATTTGGAGTGCTCCCTTTCCTTGCAAATTATGAAAGCAATTTTGTGATATATTTGATATTTTTATGCAAAACGCTATTTTAAAATATAGCACGCTATTAGCACGCTATAACTTGTATAGCATTTTTAGAAGGGCGGCGCTAAATCATATATCACGCTATTTTTTTCATTGCTCTGGATATGTCGCGAAGATCAATGGTGTTGGTCGGTGATGTAGGGGCCTCCAGCCTTCGTCTGTCGCTTGGTGCCGGACTGATGGCGAAACGCACCACGTCGGGATCGCGGGGCGTGGTTGAGGCGGCCCAAGTGTGGAGGGCCGAGGTAAACTAGGGGAATCCAGATCGGGGCTTGCCCAAACTCATGAGCGACGGCATGGTGTCATATGGTGGTGGTGGCGGCGGCGGCGGCATGCACTGTTATTCGCAGTGGGGGAGTAGATCAGGACGATTCTAAGGGGGGTTTTGGAGGTGGGGAATGGGAGTTCGAGGTCCACGGGACTTAACTTCCCTTGATTGGGTCAGGGACATGGGAGTTAAGAGGCAGGGGAAAGGGAGTTCGGAGGCCCAACTCCCGTCAAACTCTTCCCTGGGGGGACCCTAGTAATTCAGCGTGGGAGTGGCAATTGACGGGAAAAAAAAACGCGAGCTGTTCCACACGTCCCGCGGCGGAAGGGGAAAACAATCAAAAGTAATGGTGTATTTCTTCGGGTTTGTCCTTGCCACCTACGAGGCACTCGACCACATTAACGAGGCATCTGTACTTGAAATTGATGATCCCAAGTTGCAGCGTGCCTACATCAGGATCATGTTGTGAATCAACCCCATGATCGACGATGGCCTTCTGGACCTTGTGCTGCCTTGTCGGCATGGAATCGCCTCCGCCGGTACTTCCTCAACAACAACACCACACACACCATCCATCTTAGTTACAAGTACCGTATGCTCAAGCAGGGAACCCTGCCGGTCGCCGAGTACGGGGAGCGGCTCAAGTTTCTCACTGATATTGATGAGGCGATAACTAATCGGGGTCTCAGCCTCAAGTTCCTCCATAGCATCAACAAGATGATGGGCTCCCATATATCAACTTGTTTAATCAGGACGTTTTCTGTTATCAACTCGGGCCGGCAGTATCATCGGGGCTCGGCCGTAAAGCATTCTGCTCCAAGTGGGTATCCTTACTCAATGAAAAGAATGACTACACACTTCGTATAACCGTGGGACAACCATAGTATGGACTTCCACAATAAGTTCTCCAAAACGTAGCTGTCAAACTATTTTATATATAATGTACATGTACATACTTAAAAATGTGTTTTAGTTATTAATTTAGGCATTCGCATATAATATGTTTTAGTTGAAGGTCTTTTAATAAAAACCATTTAAATTTCAGCCTTTTGTGGAAATGGATATTTCTTGGCACTCCTTGCTGATGAATTACTCATATGCAATTAGGTAATTACAAGAATACATATTTTTTATGAAGCGTTAAGAAATATTTAAAATGCAAAAATATAGTTTCCAAATTTAAAATGAAAAATGAAAATCTTGCCACGCAAATGAGTGGGCAACACCACTTTTCATGATAGAAATCATAATTAGAAATGTATTCAAAAATCATGTGGCAAAATGAAATATTCAATTGTATGCATATTCGATAAAGTTATATCCAGTAACACCCCACGCCAGTTACACGAGGAAAAAACCCACTCATAAATGAATTAGTTCATGGCCATAAAATCATAGCTAAATTGCATCAACGACTGTACATTGACAGATATGTTCATGGCCATATAATATGCTTTAAAACAATGTGAACAGGTCATGATCAAGATACACATAACTGTATTGTATAGTACACATCTGACTAGCAGCATTGACTTTGAAAATAGATACTAGGCCCAGTCTTATGATCTTATCATTGATTTGAGATTCCTGACCAAGTACTTAAAACAGCTTAGTTCCAGCAAAGAAAAAAATGAAACAAGATTGTGTGCACTCCACATATATACTGCCCTATCCCTATACAACAATGAAAAAGTACAGCAGAATTATTACTAAATTAATCCGTACGCGACAGCGTTGCTCCAATTTCTAAGAAAAAATAGGCAAGGGCTCTAGCTCTTAATGCTTTAAGGTGGTATATACCTTTAGGTCTTAGTAATATGCTAATTAAGATGTTATTCTTTGCTGGACACAATTTCTTATCAACGTCACATATTAGACAACTTGCAACTATTACAACTAGTACCCAGCTTATCCAAAGCAATAATTCCTCAGCATTACAAAACTAGCTAGCAATTTCCATGGTTGTCATGGAGATTGCTGCCCACTAAGTATTGTTAAGTTGATTTTTAGGTGTAATTAAATTGCTTCTTAATTCCATATGTTGGTTTACTTCGCAGGCCTATGGTAATTTTCTTCTTCTTCGGAACCAGAGGGGTGTGTAACCTTCCGTTGCAAACCAACCACACCTCTCCATGTTTCTCTGCTAGTGCCATGGCGCCCTTCATCACTGTTGCTGCTGCTCTCTTTTCGTACTCTCTCAATGCTTTTCTCCAACTTCAGCCCCCCATTGTCTTCCAGAATACCAACATCCAGTCCTACATCACCTTCAAACTAGACCCAGCCGCCAACAACTACCTTAAGTGTCGCAATTTCTTCTAGTTCGGCCTTGCCACCTGCGATGCAATGGACCACATCGACGATATGTTTTCCGGGATGTTGGAAGTCTTTTAATATAATATATAAATATGGAGCTTTCTGGCAAAAAAGAGAAGATAATTGGGTTTCTTTCAACCAAGGTGGACCGGTGATAAGCACGCATAAATATAACTGGAATGGAGTAATGTGACTCGCGACATAGTTGACTATGAAAATAGATAGTAGGCCTAATCTTCTGATCTTATCATTGGTTAGAGATTGCTGACCAAGTACTTAAAACGGCCTAGTCCTGAAAAAAAAATAAGTTGTTGAAAATGGCCAGGCCTGCGAGAACCCAGCCTGAAAATGTTGAGCACGAGTGATCCCACCCTGCTCGGGAACGAAAATGGTTATATTTTTATTTAAAAATGATAAATGAATTATTTTGTGATTAATTGATGCAATATCATACCTATTTTGTTATACAAAATCCCCAAAACAAGGTCTCCTGAACTTTTTGGGGCTTCCCAGCAGAGAGGCACAAGCCCAGCCTAGACAATGGCATATCGGGTGAGGCTTCCTATTCCCATATTTAGAGCATGTACATCCGGAGGAGCGCGATGGGCTCGGACTCGTTGAAGGGCGAGAGAGCTGGGCCGACCTGCGATCGTGGGAGGCCACAACCCCTTTTTCCAGCTTTGTTTTTACAATTTCTGTTTCCTATTTTACTTTTATTTTTGTAATTTTGTTTATATTTTAAAATATTCTAAATATTTATATTATGAAAAATGTCTTTAAAAACACTTTTAAAAAGGTTGAACAAGTATTTAGAAAATGTTGAACAAATATTTGAAAAATATCGAACAAGTATTTGAAAAATGTTGGACAAGTATTTGCAAAAATGTTGATCATGTATATAAGAATTAGACTGAAAAAACAAAGAAAAAATAAAACAATAAAAACCAAAAAATAAACAAAATAAACCAAAGGAAAAGGAAAATGAAAAAAAAACTATTAAAACAAATGAAAAAAACGGAGAAGAAAATAAACGATGAAAATAGAGAAAAATCGGAGAATAAGAAAAAGAAAAACAAAACAAAGAACCTGGAAAAAACGGAGAAGAAATAGTGGAAACCCCGCTCGATTCGAATTAAGCAGGCCCGACCTACTAGTTCAGCATGAACATGATAGCCCAGTGTGCCAAACAGCATGTGTTCCTTTTTCTCTTCCAATTTTTTTAAGTGCCCGCTATTGGGCTGGCCTGTTACTGTAGCATTCAATGCGAGAATAACCTCTCGTCTCGCTTGATGCGAGAAACAGACGCCGCGCAACCGACATGTCGCTCCGGCCCCGCCTCGGCCTCCGGCTCCCTCTTCATCGGGGTGAGAGAGGAGCGCGAGTTGGACGCCCCGGAGGAGCTGCCGGTGCGGGAGAAAAGGCGCCCCCGCGCGCGGGCGTACTCCTCCATCTCGCGGCGGAGGAGCGACGGTGCCGGCGTCCGCCCATGGCGTGTGTACCGCAAGGCGACGCGCTTCCGCGCCGCGTCGGATCTGACGCAACGCGCCCGCTTGGGGTCGTCGTTGGCCATCGCGGGCGGCGAATTGGAGGCGCGGGCGGTGGATCTGAGGCACCGGCGGTCAGGGATTGGAGATTTTCGCGGCGGCGGAGGGATAGGATTCGGACCCGTATCCAGCAGGCGAACCCGGAGATATACTGGTCGAGGGGGCGCGTTTCCGGGCCACCGCAAAAATCTTACGGGTCGGGCTGCGTTTACGGTGTGTGATCTGGCAGCAAAAACGGCCCAAACCCGTATAATCGCCAGGATTTTACAGTTCCGGCGATTATACGGGGTCTGCTAGAGATGCTCTTATATCCCCAAACATCCAGGCGGATAGCCCGGTCACTGCTCGAACCTCAAACTGCTACCCAACTGGACCACACAAGTTAGCCAATTGTTTGGGCTGACCGGTACCCCCAAACCCATTCAATATCTAGGGCGGATATGGGGAAGGCCGACAAGCTCGAACGCAACTGCCACGTCAAACCGGTCTATGCTGTGCCAACCCATCCCCACCAGGATGCAAACCTAGTTTAGTCTCGGCCTCTTCACTCCCCTTCCACTCCAATCCTGTCCGCTCCCATCCCTATTGCTTCCCCTTCCTAAGCTGCCATGGTTGGGTCAAGCAGCGATCTCAGTGGTGGATCTGGCAACGAGACAGATCCCATCGACTGCAATGCCTTGATGCAGTCTAATTTTGATGGTGAGGTTCTTGCCCTTTGCCCCGCGCTTCGCTGGTCGCGGATGGACCAGGGCGGGAGCTCGAGCATTGCATTCTTACCTGTTGCCCTGCGATCTACCCTGGTCCAGATATGTCACCCTTCGCGGCGCTCCCCTACCATGTTGGACCCTTCTCCTCCTGGGCTGAGTGGGGTTCTCGTTCCCTCACCTTCGAGCCTACGAGGAGGACACACCAATCAGAGGCGTGAGCCGGCCATGCTAGGCAGCGGGCCCGCGAGACATAGCCGGTTCCTCCCGTAGCGGCTGGGGTTCTGCAGGTCCATGCTGCCTGACCCGGAGGAAGAGCTCCTCTGCAATGTCATCCTCTGATCACTGATCTTGGAAGAGATGGATGCCCGCCGCCGCCACACAAACAGAAAGGTGATCCGGCTCGTCATCGAGTATTTCGAGCGTCTCACGAAGGAGGGGGCGGCCGCCCAAGCGAATGTCTCCCGACTCGCCAGCCCAGCGTATGGTCAGAATCATCTCCTCCTCGCCTTCCTACGACATCCGGACGACAAGTGACGCAACGACGAATCCCCTCTTGCCGCCAACGCCTACACATAGGAGTTTATCTATCGTCTAGGCTTTTCACATCTAGGTGATGATGGACATTTTGTGTCCGATTACAGAAAACTTCCATATGTGCCACTGCTATGTTCAAGTTGTTTCTACGTAAAATGTTGATCATGTTGCGTGGGTAGTATGGATTTGAGGGGGACGGCTGCGGATGGGGAGAAATAAGGGGTGACCGATCGCTATCCAAGGACGCGTCCACGAACCTCTAGGAGTCACATTTGCGAGTTGTGGTTGTAGATGCTCTTACGACATAGTACACAACAGTGTATGTTTTGTGAGGTTTTTGGTTTCAATCGCATGCTCCTTCCTTTCCCGCGTTTTCAAGACATGGATCTCTGTTACCTTCATGCAATCCTGCGAAGGGACATCATCTTCTGCTGTTTTTTTTTTCGTTTCTATGACCGCAAAAATCCATAGAAATGAATGAAAAGTTTTAGCAAAATGAAATATTTAGTCATGGAAATTTATATTACTTAGTCCTGATTCTTTCATCATGCCATCCAACTCAATTTCCATGGAGAGCAACACATCGCAACATCGAGCAAGAGACAGGATGCCCTGACAGGCTAAACTGTCGCCGATGGAGAAAAGGAAAAGGGCTTGACAGGTTTGTGTCCAGTGTGGCCAGGGACGGTGGGGATGTTTATAGGGATGGCCCTGGCTCAGAGGGGTGGTAGAGGTGGCGGTTCGAGCAGGGCAGGGCAGGGCACCGAGGCACACGCGGTAGTACCACCGACCGCGGGCGGCATGCATGGCATGCGGTTGGGGGCGGTTCAAAGAAGTCGAGAAGGGCGGCGAACAAGATAAACAGCAGGCTACGAAAATCGACTGATCCATAATTGAAGGATAGGTTCTCCCTTCAATTATAGACACACATTTGATGAAGTTCCATCAACTAACAGACAGCATGGGTTAATGCATAAACACGTGTATATATACTGGATATGTCACCACTCGATCATACTGATGAGTGATGACTGGGTTGCTTCAAAACAAGGTGAACCTTTGATGAGCACATACTGACATACATATACGTACAATTGGATTGTATACCGTATACACAGCTGACTAATGGCACAACTGACTTTCAAGATAGTATATATCTTCGAATCGTAGTACTATGTTAATTAAGATGTTATCCTTGGATCCACGCAATTCCTTACGAAGGCCACTACTTATTAGACAACATGCAAGTAGCACTGATAAACTTGTCCAAAGTATAATATTTCGGTGGTTGTCACGTACAGAGATTGCCATACTCCCTCCATTTCACAATGTAGTGCAGATAGATCTTTTGAAAACTAAACCTCATCAAGTTCGATCAAGTTTGTGAAGAAAAATATTTACATCGAGAATGCCAAATATATGTCATTAGATTCATCATAAGATTTAGTTTAAAATTTTATTTATTTGATACTGTAGATATAAATAATTTTCTCTATACTTGGTCAATGTTTATAAAGTTTGACTTTTCAACAATTATATACGCACAACATTATGAAACTGATGGAGTATTAACTTCCATCTATATTTTCCGATAAAGAGTATATATAGTGATTCAGCAGTTTTAAGATGCTCCCCTTACCCCCTTTTTTCACATGAGAGGTAAGAGTATATATTTGATCTGAGCCATTGATCTCATTAATTACTTGTCTGATTAACTCTTACATTCTTACCTCACATGTAAATAGAGACGGTAAGAGGCAGCATGTTAAAACTTGCCATAGTGGTTTACTTATTACAGACCTATGGTACGTATTAGTTTTTTCTAAGCAAGAGATGAACCTTCTATAATTTGACATGGTCGGCGTCGTGCATGATTCGTATATGGAGTTGACATTAATATAACTACTTGATAATAATTTGAGAATGGTCTTAAACTAGCCTGCATAATTGATAAATTGATAAATTTTTTCTTTCAAGGAACTTCCTTTAGGCCGACACCCCCCCCCCCCCCTCTCCAGCCTCTACAAGAAGCAATATGCTAATGAAGACACCAAGGCTGCACACATCCAAATTATGTAAAAAACATGACCTACAGAATTCATGTTGAAACGATCAATGGCACACATCAGCGACAAACATCAACCACCACCAATGGAACTATTCGAACTATGAGAAAGCTTGTCCAACAATGACACCTATAAGAAAGGGATGATCACTATTGTCACCGGATCTAACAAAGGCCAGATCATGAGTTTTCAGCCTGATTAAAATTTTCGAGCAATCTCGAGACAATGTCTCCAATAAGGGAACAATGTCGAAACTTCATCATTGGCACATACAATCAATCAAAGCCCGAGCTAGACTTTCCCTATGGAACTCGAGATCATATATTTGAAGAGCACTATCAAACTGAAGTCATCCTATGTTGCCACACCCACTAACCATGAATAAACTTATGCCAGCCAGATCGCCATGCAAAGACATCCACTCATGTGCATAGCCTTGGCGTGTACATCCCATGTTTGTCCGGAGTCTGGACATGCCCACGTACACAAGGTGTCGAGCGGTGAAAATAAATGCATGTAACACCATCAGAGAGGACGCTTGTTGCTGCCAGATCCTATGACCAGCCATTGTGGGCTGCCAGCCGGTGCCGCAAAAACACTCTATTGCCATGGCCGCATCGTATTGTATGGCCGCGAATTCCTATGTCATCCCTTCTATCTTTGGCATCAAGGCCGCCGCAACAAAATCAGTGGCGGTGGAAGTCGAAGTGAAGCTTTTGACCCGTGTTTGGCAGGGGGGCTGAAGTCCGAGCACTCGACTTGCGTGTCCCATCGAAGCGGTAAACCGGGCCAGATATTTAAATGACTTTTGATCAACTATGTATCTAGCTTACACGCAGCATGAATCCTTGGATTGTTAGAGTAATAATAGTTTGCTCGTTGTCAAGGTGGAGAACCTAGGCTACAGCTCTTCGGAAGATATAATTCTGAAAAAGGGATAAAGTCCAGGACTTGCAAGAAACACCTTCTATTTATTTGACGTAAAGATAAGAATGAGCGTCTAATTCATTTTAGTCTTTGTTAATGCTTCATTACTCCCTCCGTCCCGGTGTATAAGTCATCTTACGTTGTGCATTACGCCCAAGGTGGAGGGGAAAATGAGAGAACTTAATGTTTATTAGCGAATTAATACCATTGCATGCAATAAACTGACCAATGCATGTGGTGCTATGTAGTCTCAAGTCATTAAATACATACACGCCCCACATCTTCTATTGGTTGATTCCTTTATTCAAGTTAAGAAATAAGAAACGAGGCGAGAATTAATGCACCGCGCCTAAATATTTTGGAAAAATCTGATTTTCCTAAGATGACTTATACACCGAGACAGAGGGAGTACCATGTAATAAGCAAAGTAATACCTTGTACATATTGTATGTCGAGCAAAAAGATCAGTATTATATTTCCTCAAAAGGCACTTGACCTTTGTGATCTCTGAGGGTTGATACTTGTACAAGGAATTGTTCAGCCACACATGTGTAGTTGTCTATCCTAAATGCAAATGGCAGCTAAAGAAAAGAAACTAAAAAGGATATGGAACGGATGATCCCAAAGAGAAATGAAAAAGAGGATATGGAACGAATATGCTAGCTAGTCCTGCAGCACTACAAATAGTACCGTAGACTCAAGTGTATCTCACACAGCTAACACATGCAACAAAGGAAAGAGTCAGTTTACGTACACACCTCCTAGCTTACCATCTTCTTCTTCTGCCAGCCAAAACCCTAGCTAGCCATGGCCAGCCGTAGCCTGCTTGTACTATCCATGATCTTGGTCCTGCATTCCATTCTGTCCATGGCAACTGCATCCCTTTCCTGTGTTCTTCAGTGTGAGTCCGAGGTAAACTTGCACTTGTACTTGCACCAAATCGCCTCTGGGCCGGGCAGCAACCAGGTAGTAATTGTTACCTCCAGCAAACCATCCGATTTTGGTCTAACTTCCATCACCGACTGGACTGTAATTGATGGACCAAACCCTGCTACTGCCACCATTGTTGCCCGTACCAAAGGCATGCAAGTGCAGGCTGATGTAGCCGGTCCAGGCTGGTTCAACTATTTCAGCATGGTGTTTGAGAAAAACTCCAGGCCATTCTTACATACTTTTGGACTAGTACAAGTTTTAGGTTTCTCATTTATATTTTGGACATTCTCACTTACAAAGGTCTCAGATAGAGAAGATTATTCAGTTTCATATGATACATGATATTAGCCTACAAAACTATATCAGGTACAACGGATCATCATTCGAAGCCATGGGAATCAATTTTCAAACAGGCCAAGGCCAGATGGCCATTATGGGCGGGATTATCAAGTTCAACGCGCTCCCCAACCCCCTTACATTTCAAACTATTAAAGAACTTAATATCCATGCATTCTACGTCAAACCTGCTGTAAGTACATACATCCAACAAGTTAATTTCTTTATGTAAATAAGTATGTAAATTTCAAAGCCAGTCGGCTCACAAAGTTAGGTTTTAGTCATCAGGATAAACATTATGATACCATGTCAACATGTGGACACAAATTTCCATCAGTACCTTAATGACTAGTTTCTTTTTATGTAGCGATATTGATTATACTTTTTACTTCACAGGATACTACATCTGACGGCGCCATCCAGTAATACGTTCAAAACCTAGGTGGGCTGTAGGTACCCATATAAGGGTAGCTGTGAAAGGAACTATACAAGCTTGTCAATGTTTTTTTTTTCAAGTAATCTGTGGATTTTTAGCCTGGGATATTCCATTAATCCAAAAATCCACGTCTGTATGTTTTTTATTGCTATGATATATGTTTCGTTTTGTGCCAAAGATCATTTCTTATCAGTGTGCATCAGAAAATAAAGTTTGGTTTGCTAAGTCAATGTAAATATGAAGAATCGTACTCCCATACCACGGATCACTACTTATTGCACACTTCAGATGAGCTACATTGATGACCTATAGTATGTCCGAAATTGGTGCAATACTCAATTAAACACAAGAGAATGAATGAATGGCGTGCGCATCAGAAAAACATGCTCTTACTGTACCACCTAAGCTTTGCTATCACAAAATGTTATCTCACATGCCAGGATGTGATAATCCCGCATGGAATAGTTGACTCGGACGTGTTGGATATTCCAGTAAAAGATTCATGCTTACATGTAATGGAAGGAAAACCAGCAACATATTATGAAAAAAATAGGACCATTTGTCAGTGATATATAAATTCACTGGATATTGTAACCTCCTTAGATAATTAATTTCATTGAAACTAACTTTGCTATTCCTTGGGTCACTATTTTGTGCCTGAACAAGTTTGCCAGTGGAACAACTATTATTACAATCGTAGAGAGCTAGCCACATCTCGCACGGAGCAACTACACAACCTGCGAAAAGCATACCTGGCCTCGCTACTTAACTATTGTACACTTTCTTTTCCCTTTTCCTATCAATATGAAATGAGCAGAGCACCTTCCTTTTCACATGAAAAATAATAATATTGTTATAAGTAGAGAGGCCATAATCGATACAAGAAGAGTGATGATCTGGTAATAGATGAATAGATAGTTCTAGGTCCAAGAGATGGGAAAGGAGACACGAGGAAGACTTAAATATATTGTCGCTTCTGTGAAAATACATCTGAGATCCTCCCCGTTCACGTACAATTAACTAACCCCTCCATGTACTATATAGCTTCACTAAGAAACAACATAAGCTTGTTAATTAGTCTTAAGTGAACCACTTGAGCTGTTGGCAGATGCTCTAATCTTTGTACTCTGTTTCCTTATATTTTTCCCTTCATGACGCAGCTCCGAAGTAGACTATCCACTCATGTACTGGTTACCATTATTTCAACCGACCTTATAAAAAAGAGTTGGGTGTATATTGTATCGTCAGTTCATGATTAAATCAAAACATTACGACCAAAATAAAATATCCATCATCGATCTCAACAAGTCATCTGACCAAAACCGGTCCTGCTTAATGTTACTTGGGGCAACCTGAAAGCAACATTTTGGTCAACAGCCTAGTTTCTTCAGCTGGCATGTCATCTTGTCATGTGTACGTTGGATGGCACTAACAAACATTGATGGTTGACCCCTAACATAAATTAGTGGCCACCTCAAAGAAAAGAAATTACGGATTAAGATCAGTGAGTGTAGTGTGGGTCACCCGTATCTTTCAAAAATAAATCACATCAACCCTCTATTTAAAATTCCGCAGCAACATGAAAAAAATGCTTGATATGAGTTTTTTTTTGGCATTACTGATGTACGGAAACCTCACATACTTGCATAGCGACGACAACACGACTAAACACACTGTAGAGAAGATGGAAAGCTCCGTGAAGCCACACACACACGATCATTGGTTTTTCTCCTTTGATATCGTGATTTCAACTCTGGGTGATCCCTAACTACGACTAGTTGGGATGTAGCCTCAGAAACTCTCTTGCGTGTTTCCTTGCCAGGCAAAAGGGTCGCCCCCCCCCCCCCCCCCTCTCAACCTACAATTCTCCGAATTTGACACGGCCTCATATAAAAACAGAGATGCAGATCGTGGAACAAGGTAATCATGTGCAAACAAGGTAATCTCGTGAGCAGTCACCCACTCACCCTACACCGCAGGCCCCAACAATTGTCAGCTAGAGCAACTGCACCACAGTTCAGTTGCAGAAGCAAAACCAAACCAGCATTCCCCTAGCTAGCCGAGCAGCCGTCAGGTCAATGTCTTCTCAACAACACTAAACTAGATGCATACTTACATAGATAGCAAACAAAATTAGTCACCTAGTACGCTATTCGAAGCAAACAAAATTCATGCCCTTACTATGTGGTTTCCACCCTGCTTACTCCTACATGGATTGCTGGAGTTCGCTGGAACGTCGAGCAGCCCACCTCCGCTCACGGACTAGTCTTGGTATTTCCTTCCCCGTGCCGCCGCTGGGAGCGACGCGGGATCGGGTAAGGTTCTTTTTTATTTGAGGCTGCCATTTTGATGACTTTTCTAGTGTTGCTCTATCATTTTGATTCCCTCTGTGCAAGAGTGCTTCGAGCTAGATATTACTCCTCTGGTAACATATTGAACTGCACCTTGAAGAAAGGGTGTTCAGTTGTGTAGCAGAGTATCTTTGCAGGGATTCAAACTTTCAAGAAGGGTAGCATTTGAAGAGTGGGAGAGGGTGTAAAGATAAACATTTGGGAAGACTGTTGGATTCCTAACAGTACTTCAAGGAAAGTAATCACACTGCGAGGTAACCATGTTTTCACATATGTGAAATAACAGATCCTGCCTCCGGTGGATGGGATGAATTGCTTGTGCGTGATAACTTTTGGCAGATCGATGCATAACGAATTCTACAGGTCCCACTTGCACACCATGAAGAGGAGGACAATATCGCCCGACATTTTATAAAAAGCGGTACCTTTAATGTACGGTCAACATATCATGTCTAATGGGATGATCAGTTTGGAAGTAAACTGCGAAGTGACGAGGGATAAACTAGTTCGCTTAACCATCCAGTATAGAAAAAAGTTTGTAATCTGAAACTACCGGGGAAGATAAAGATATTTGTGCGGAGGTTCTTGCACAATACAATTCCTTTCCTTTGTACACTCGCAAATCGCCATGTGGGTAATACTGCTCAATTCATTATGCCAACGCAGTGTCGATGATATTAAACATGCGCTTTTGACATGTGGCCAGGCGAACAGTATATATAGAGAGCTAGGATTGCATGAAATAATAGATGAAGCTTTGGTGGTGGACTGGTCGGGTGCAAAGGTGCTTGAGTTACTGTTGTGTGAAAATAAATTCCAGTGCACCTTCTCTGATTGCTATTCAAATTCCTGAGATAGTTGCAACTACGTGCTGGTGTAAATTAGGTTGGAAGCGTTGAACCCTTTGGTCTCGGGCCGCATGTATATATATTGGTGAAACCTTGGCGTACAAGAAGAGATCGAAGATCTCAGGAGGAGTTCGGTTACAGAGGAGATTCGAGAGCACTAGTACAAAACAGGGCATCGGTCCACCCCTGAGAAGCCCATTAGTCCCGGTTCACTCACGAACCGGGACCCATGGGGGCATCGGTCCCGGTTCGTGAGGCCAGGGCGCCGGCCGGGCCTCGTGGGCCATTGGTCCCAGTTCGTCTGACCCCTTTTGTCCCGGTTCCAGACACGAACCGGGACCAATGCGCCTCGCTCCTGGCCCACAACCATTGGTCCCGGTTTGTGGCTGGAACCGGGACTAAAGGTGACCCCTTTCGTCCCGGTTGCAGCCACGAACCGGGACCAATGCGCCTCGCTCCTGGCCCACAACCATTGGTCCCGGTTTGTGGCTGGAACCGGGACCAATGGTTGGCCTATATATAGCCCCCGCCTGCGAGCAGAGCAATGCATTGCTCTGTTTTTTTGCCCGGCCGTGGGAGAGCTTTTGTGGTGCTCTAGCTCACCTCCTATGCACATGAGGTGTTCGATGAAATGCCCGAGCCACAGTTAAGCTTTCTCCTCTCGAAGCTCCTTGTCCAAGCTCCATTTTCCTCAAGATTTGTCTAGGTTTGGCGGTCCGTCTTGTCCCGTCCCTGTCCTCACCGCCGTCGATCGCCCGCGCCCATCTCGGCGCCGGCAACACCGTGGTTAGCCTCTTCTTCTTATCTTCTTTCTAAAAGAAAAAAGTTCTTACTTGTGTGTTTTAATTAGATGCTCTAGAGAGTTATATGTTGTTCAATAATAAGAACTATATAACGCACGCAGATGAACCGGCAATGGATGTACGGTGACCGACGCACCTCCGAGTATATTAAGGGCCTGCATAATTTTCTCGAAGCGGCTGAGGCAAACAAGCAGAATGGTTTTATGCATTGTCCATGTACTGTCTGTGAGAATACGAAGGCTTTCTCCAACTCTAAAACCCTTCACTTCCACCTGCTTGAGAAGGGTTTTATGCCACACTATAATGTTTGGACCAAGCACGGAGAAAGAGGGGTTATGATGGAAGACAACGAAGAAGAAGAGGATGATGACAACTACCCGCCCCCTGAATACGGTGATGCTGCAATGGGGGAAGCTGAAGATCAAGAGGAACCAGACGATGTGCCCGATGATGATCTTCGCCGGGTCATTGTTGATGCACAGAGAGAATGCGAAAGTGAAAGGGAGAAGTTGAAGTTCGATCGCATGTTAGAGGATCACAAAAAAGGGTTGTACCCAAATTGCGAAGATGACAACAGAAAGCTCGGTACCACACTGGAATTGCTGCAATGGAAGGCAGACAATGGTGGCACCAACCGGGACCAATGCCACCCTTTAGTCCCGGTTGGTGCCACCAACCGGGACCAAAGGTCTCTGCTTCCCGCCCTTTGGGCTGACGAAAAGAGACCTTTGGTCCCGGTTGGTGGCACCAACCGGGACTAAAGGTGGGCATTGGTCCCGGTTGGTGGCACCAACCGGGACCAAAGGTCTCCCTATATAAGCGGGAGTTGGGAAAATTTGCTGCCGAGCCCCCGCAGTTTCCCCCGACGACGCCGAGCACATCGACGCCGCCAGGCTGCCCGAGCTCGCCGTCGCTGCCCCCGACGCCGTCGCCGCGCCCCTGCCCCGAGCCCTCGCCGTCGCTGCCCCCGACGCCGTCGTCGCCCCTGCCCCATCGTTGGCGTCGCCGTCGCCGCCCCCGACGCCCCCAACGCCGTCGCCGCGCCCCTGCCCCCGACGCCCTCGCCGCGCCCCTGCCTCGAGCCCTCGCCGACGCGCCCGACGCCGTCGCCGCGCCCCTGCCCCCGACGCCCTCGCCGCGCCCCTGCCCCAAGCCCTCGCCGACGCGCCCGACGCCGTCGCCGTGCCCCTGCCCCCGACGCCGTCACCGTGCCCCGAGCCCTCGCCGACGGTCCGCGCCGCCCCGCGCTACGGTCCGGCCGGCCCCCTTTCCTCCCTGTCCTCCTCCCCTGTTCATATACATTTTTTTTGTTCATATGATTGTTAGATATGATGATGTTGATGATTGTTAGCTAGATGATGTTGATGATAGATATGATGATGTTGATGATAGATGATGTATACTTTTTTTTTGTTCATATAATTTTTTTTGTTCATATGATGATTTTTTTTGCATTTTTAGAAAAATGTATGTATGTATGTTCTCTGTATATGTTCATATATGCAAAAGTTACATTTTTAGAAAAGTTTTATGTATGTATGTTCTCTGTATATGTTCTGTGTATATGTTCATATGTGCATTTTCAGAAAAAAAAAATTGTATGTATGTTCATATATATATGCAAAAAAAAATTGTGTATGTATGTTCATATTGTGGATGTCGATATGCTTCCTGTTTTACCTCCATGTGAGTTTGTCAACCATGCATATTTGTCAAGTAATTTGCATTCTATATTTAGAAATAGTTGGTGTTCATCCATACTAAATTTGTTAATTTATAATTTACAGCTTATTTCGTTTCTTCGAGTGAAACACAGAACATAATCGACACGACACACTACACTTATGGATCACATCTAACTTGGGAGGAGAAGGGTGATCTTATCAACTTTGTTATTGGTGTCCTAGTTGGTAGGGAGATCTTCCCGTATAATTTGGGAACTGGCCCAAATTATACATTGTACATGACACTAGTGCATAGGTTGAGGGCGGATGACATTCGCCGAAATATCTTGATAAGAGTTGCTAATTAAGTATACTATACTATTGCGGAAATGGTATTGATTACATTGCTAACTAGGCTACTATTATGTTCTTCAACAGAAACTGCCAAATGAAGTTGTGCCTCCGTTGATGCAACTCGAAGGTAATATGACAATTAAAAGCCCCTTCCAGCCCGAGTTCTCTTTTGCATACTCGACTGAGCGCAAACCACCAAGACGGCTCCAAATTGAAGCATGGGGACAAATAAAGAAGGTTCGCAAGCCACAAGTTGGAGACTGTTGGATCTCTTTGCTTCATCATGGAGACATAGGTGTTATTCTGTATTATGTCATTTTACCTAGGAGGGACGACTAGGTCCTATATGAGAGAGAAGTTTTTCTGGTTTATTTTAACTTGCATGATCGATTAGGATGATTACTATTATTATGTTTTTCCGTTTTATGAGATTTTAACTTGGTATGATTAAGATGATGATGAGTTGTTAGATGAGTAAGATGATGATGAGTTATATGACATATATTTGATTAAGATGGATGGATGCAAGTGATCATGTGAATTAGAGGAAAATATGATGTTGCGATTGGCCCTTTCCAAAAATGAAAACCCGCCTGAAAATACAATATAAATATAAAAGAAAATGAAAACCAAAAATGAAACACGGCCCTTTCCAAAAAAAAAACCACAACGCCTTTTAGTCCCGGTTCGTGTTACGAACCGGGACCAAAGGTCCTCCTGCCTCGGCGCCGCCGTGCGGCCACGTGGAGCACCGTTGGTCCCGGTTCGTAAACCAACCGGGACTAAAAGCGATCGGCATTTGTCCCGATCGTTTTGTCCCGGTTGTAGAACCGGGACTAAAGGCCCTCTGGAACCGGGACAGATGCCCTGTTTTCTACTAGTGGCACACATCGGTTTTGCCAGCACCGGGCATGCGTAGACGGACGAAGACGAAGTTGACGAAGCGCCGCTCCAGGCTTGCCAGGCCTGGGGACACATCGTGGACGAAGGCACGCATCGGTGTTGCCAGCACCGGGCATGCGTAGACAGGGACCTGCACAAGCTGTACGCCATGTCGGGGAGGCTAGCAAAGAAGGACTCGACGGCGGTTGCGGCGCAAATCGGCGGGGGGGCGATGTCGCCCACGATGGTCGGAGTAGATGAAGTGGTCGGGGTAGACGACGGTGACGCTGGCGATGAGCTGGTACTGGATGAAGACGAAGGGGGTGGACGGGCGGCGGCGGCTACAAGGGTAGCAGCGGCGGCGGTCGAAGAAGAGCAGCAGCGGCGGCTAGGTCAGGAGTGCGGCGGCGATGCTCGAAGTAGGCGAGGTAGGACCCGACAGCATGACGAAGACCGTCTGCGCTCTGATACCATGTAGAAGGGGAGAGAGGGATTGGTGGAATAGTTGTTGTATTGCTTGAGCCTCGTGGACATATATATAGGAGTACAATGACCAATTTGGAGTACAAGACAAGGCAGGACAAATCCTAGTCTATCTCATATTTCCTAATAATCAATACTCAACAAGGTAGTAGCGATGGTGGTGGTGGTAGATATTGAATGATCCATTTCACTGAAATTTAGGTAGTGGCGGCGGTGATGGTAATGGTAGTGCTAGTGGTAGGTGGCAGCATTTGTAGTAGTGGTGCTACTCGTAAGTGGCAGCACTGGCAGTAGTGGCAGTGTGGTAGCAGCAGCACCACCATATATATCCTATGGAACGGAAACTAAATATGGTAAAATATGCAAATATCACATGACAGGCGCGTTGTAAATCCAAATGAAATTACCGTGAAGTACTAATACATTGTGAAGTATTTTATGACCAGGAGTAAAGGAAAGGTACAACATTTTTATTTGACGGCAAGAAAAGGCAGTACACCAGATGCATATTGCATACCAAAGAGGGCCTATTTGCCTTCCTTGATGTTGTTCGTACAGGTGGTGGCGCACTTGCTGTTGCAGTCACTAGTGCACTGCTCACCGGTTAGCCTCATGCAGTCCGCGCATGAAGAACTGCCGGAGCAAGAGCCGTAGCATGACCGGGTCGCCTCGCCGTCGCAGTTGCAGCTGCCAGTGGTGCAGCCGGCCCTGCACTTGCCGATCGCGGCGGACCGGCAGTCCTCGCAGCTGGGGACGTCGCAGTACTTGCGGCACTTCGGGGGAACCGAGACTCTGCACATCTTTGTGCAGTGCGGGCCACACTCGCTGCACCGCATCGCCCGCGCCGGCCCCGATGCTGGTGTCGCGGTTGTTGCTAGTTCTTCTTGGCCCAGGGACGCCGAGCGCCCCACGGACGGAAGGACCATCATGGCAAGCATGGCAGCCATGGTTGCCTCTTTGAGAGCGAGGGATAGAGTGGGTGAACCTGCTGGAGCCATATTGGAGAATAATGTGTGAAGATCGACGCTAAGCTTAAGTGGTGTGCATATAAAAGAGCATAGCGATGTTATTTATAAGCACCCAGGAGCCCTAGCAGGTAGCGCTAAACATACTACATGGATTCATGCTAGCTACCAAGTTGATTACAGGTTGAGATCTACACCATGCACGTTGCTCCATGTGTACATATCTTGTGCTTATATATTATTTATTCCATTTGAGATCCGTACTAGTGGTTGTGGCGGTGGTGGTGGTGTTTCACGAGGGCTAGGAGCATGATTCTCTTCTCACGAGGGCACCGACGCAACACAAACCAAGCACATGTCACCATACTGCACAAAAGAAAGATGGCTAGATATGTACACACGCATGCACTTGTGTCACAACCACTTGCGCACAGACAGCACATGTGCCACCAGCAGACACAATAGTTACGGCAATCAGTACTCAGATCTTGATTTATTCTAGTTTTTCCATATCCGGCAGAAGGATAATGGTTTACAAGTGGACGTTCGAGCCACGAGGCCAAAAAAAAAATGACACATTCCCCACCTCTTTGAGGGCACATAAGCACTTAAACAACGACGACAACAATGGCGATTGTATCCATTCACTACGGGAGAAACCAAATTTTCTCCCGCGCGCACTCATCCATGCACTAACGGTGGCACTCCGAGATCCCTTCAACGGGGCTGGTGGTCATACTAAAGAAGTAAAGATCAAGGATGACTAAAGCATACTCTCACTTGATTATATAATTTTAACTATGTGTTATTTCGTAGCATATTTTATAATACATCTAATATTGAAGCTAAGAAGTGATTGTAGTACTAAAGTAATAAAAGTGATCACATGTTCTACCGAAAACTATCATGTATCTACTATCAATTTTGGTATTGTATAGTGCACATTGCCCACAATTGCTAGATAAGTAACAAAGGCGATTACACTGACAATTTCAGGAACATTCGTTACAACCTGCAGGACAAATCTAGTCACCTATGGATGAAAAAAAAATCAAGTCACCTAATTGATTGGCTCAAAGACTTACGATTAATGGAACAGAGATAATGACGAATGAAGTAGGTCCTGGCGAGTACATGAACATGGGATTGCCTGCGTAGAGGATATGTACCTAGACCGGTGATCACCTGATCAGCCCCAAGTTAGTGAGAGGTCGTCCGTACACTCGTAAAGGTCAAGCAATCAGGCCATGAGTGTGCGATCGGTGAAGTAGTCTTTGGGGTGTTAAATTGGAAGGGATGTAGATGGCTTTTAGATCCTAGTCAAATTAAAATAAAGTTTTTATGTAAATACAAAAGTACACAAATTAATCAAAAGTAATGTGCTTAATTAGACCGACCACAAATATTCCTACCAAAAAAGATAGATACAAATACATATATTACATCAATATATGTTATGGTTACGTGCAGTTTATACAAACTAAGTAATGAGATATACAAATCAAGTAGGACATCGTTTCACAATCCTCTTTGCGATAGGTTGGGGATTAGGCATCGTAGTTCTGGCCGTTCTGGTGGTGTTGTCTTCTTCGTTGAGACTCCCATTCCGACGATGCTCCTTTTGCCTCTCCCGACAACATCAAAAGTGTTTGCCGCTTCTTCATCTGTTTCACCTTTGATATCGGAAAAAACATCCTCCTCATCCTCACTATGCTTTGTCCACTGTGTATAAGCAGGCATGAAATTATGTTTCAGCAAGTAGATCTTCACACGACTAGTAAAGGGGTGGATCAAAACTACGTTTTTTGCAATTATTACACTGAGATAATATCTCTGATTTACCGTTTCGGTTCATATCTTCTACACTGTCTTGAAGAATCCATTTATAGTTTGAACCATGAAATCGTTGGATAGATGGAGCTACTAAGAAGGGGTATATGAAAAAAAACGAGGTCAAAGAATTCGGCTTGACCTTTGCTAAAAACGGAACATATTGAGTGCGCATGCCAGAAATATGTCAAAACGGAAATTTGATGAAACAAGCTAGGATTACAGTTAGGATTAGATATATGTTAGTAACTTGTAAGAATGACCATCTTTTACATGTAAAGGGAATTCTATGAGTCATGTCTTGATCTATAGGTGTTAGTTCATCTTATCATCTTAGAGAACAATAAAAAGTTACTTTTATAAAAACCAGTCGAGTCTAGAAGAACCCTCCACATGTAAGTCTTGAATAATCGAGCATATCTTAAGAAACCACAAATGATTGCAACTTAATCCTACACAAGATTTGCCTTTCTTGTTTAAGGCTAACAACCTATACAAGGTTCCAAACTCGGTTATAAAAGTGATACTATCTTGATAAGTGTGTGACATGTAAAGTGAATAAGGTGAGTCATACATACAAACATCAGGATTTCTATACTTTGTGTATGATCATATGCACAACTAAAACGAAACTTTGATAATCAATCCAAAAATACGCTTTTAGCTAGTGCAACCTAACACAATGTACCAAAAATCCATTTTAGAAACATCCAAACTCAATTGTTAAAGCTGATGCAAAGAAAGGATAGAGATGGTATCATGGCTACTATAAATAGGCATGCAGTAGAGAGATCATCACAAGCACAAGTATCAAAACCAAGCAACACTAGTTCACACCAATCCACCATGAAGACCTTCCTCATATTTGCACTCCTCGCCATCGCAACAGTGTTGCCAACAACTACCCCAAATCCCCGAACAATTCCGCCATGAGGCAATCCGTGCCATCATCTACTCCATCATCCTGCAAGAACAACAACAGGTTCAGGATTTCGTCCAACCTCAGTAGCAACAACCCCAACAGTCGGTCCAAGGTGTCTCCCAATCCCAACAGCAGTCACAGCAGCAGCAACTCGGACAATGTTCTTTCCAACAACCTCAACTACAACAATTGGGTCAACAACAGCAGGTACCACAGGGTGCTTTCTTGCAGCCACACCAGATGGCTCAGCTTGAGGTGATGACTTCTGTTGCGCTGCGTACCCTACCAACGATGTGCAATGTCAATGTGCCGTTGTACGGTATCACCACTAGTGTGCCATTCAGCGTTGGCACCGGAGTTGGCCCCTACTGATAAGAAAAGGTCTCTAGTATTATGTAGTTGGATCACCGTTTTTTAGTCGATGTATAAGTCGATGTAGCGGTGACAAATAAATTGTCACACAACTTTGTGTGAACCGCTCAAACTAGTTTTTAAAATAATGGAATAAAATACAAATAAAGTTTTATCTAGACAATGTTCATATCGGCTTTGTGTGGACATCGATCTGAATGACATGCTTGCAAGTTCATAAGTTCGTCTTGCCTGGTCACAACCGCAACCTGGTGCATTAATTAATTATTCATGTGTTGCAACAATCAAGGTTTAAATATAATAGTGTTGTTATAAAATTTGGGTTGAACTGAAGAAAGGACAAACACAGAACTCTTCAATGGTTGGAGATTTCGGGTCTTGTTTTGTAAGCGTCTGTATCTGTTTCAAAGAGTACATGACATTGTCTACGGAGACAACCATTCTTATTTGTCGAGAAAAAGGCCAGCATTTTCCTGAACTTAAGATCAGTTTTTTAACAACCTGGCATTAATTATAATCAAGTCTGTTCAGGGTTATGCAGTAGTGTTAATCAAGCCTGGTCACGGTTATGCTAACATCTTCAGTAAACAACATGTGCTCAGCGAAACCAGGAAATGCACAGGCATATAAGCATGCTGAAATAGTATTAGTACCAGGCATATACATGGCACAACATGCAACAAAATCTAAAACTAATTCTAAGGGTGAAAGAAAACAAATAATACTAACTGTAATTTTTTTTTACGTATGATCCAATTAAGAGATATTAATTCCACCAAGGTGAGAATGCATGTGCATAGAAAAGTCATAGCTTACACATGTGTGTACATACACAAGTGGATGCTAATTAAGCTAGCTACCAACAGAGTAGCAGGAGGTGCTTGTTTTGGGTTACTAATAACATGGCTACAGACTGAAACTGATGTTGGCCTGTTGTTCACACCCCGCCCAAATGATCAGCAGCAAACAAAACCCAGATCAGATTGTCTCGGCCTGGGATGTGACTCGGCGATGCAGCTCGACTCGATGGCAAGCAGTTACCCTACATTGCAGGCCCAACAATTCTCGATCGAGAGCAACCGCAGAAGCAATCACAAGCCCTTCCATAAGCTAGCATAGCAGAGCGGCCATCAGGAATGAGGCCTATTATTATCTAAGGAATTACAAGCCATTTCAATAGCTAGGTCTTCTTCTGAGCATTATTTCCAAGTTGCACTTTATCTGTGCGAGTATGCAAGCTGGTAAAACTGAAATCACAGCCAAAAAAGTAGACAGAGAAGTTATGCAAGCTGGTAAAACTGAAATCACAGCCAAAAAAGTAGACAGAGAAGTTATTATAGGTCATTGCCGCTTGCTTCAGCTCTTGGTAAAACAAACAACCATCCTATGTCGCCCAGTCACTCGTTGAGAGAAAAAAATACAAACCACCTGAGGGGAAAATAATTTTTTTCAGCTCGGTTCTTTTAGATTATGACCTTCAGATTCTAAATATTTATGGATAACATAAAAGGATAGATAATATATACTGTCCAAAGTCATAAAGTAATGTCGATCTCAGAGACATTGTGCCAAACGTGTGGTGGGCAGGTGCGTTGCGAAAATATGCAATGTCCTGGACCTAGAGGAGATGTGCGGGGCGTGAGCAGCCATTGCCATGCCCTACCACGAGACACTGCTCCTACAATGTCGCGCCACTTCAATATAAATATTCATGACAGCAAGCGAACAAAATGTAGATTGTTAAGATGGGAATGGCATCTTTAGGAACAAAATTATCACCTCTTTGCTGCCTGCACCTGCACCTATCCTCATGGGAAGTAACATACAACATCATGGGAAGACATGAACACAAATCTTGCAATGTCGTGAGAGTAAGGGAAATTGAAATCTTACTGCCTCTCATGGACCAGGAATCACTTTGGAAAAGAATCAAACTGATGATGGACGACCACTCTTGTTTCTCTGACCAAACAACAATTCTGCTATGCCCGCGACATAAATAGTTCAGGGGAATTTCGGATCTGATCGACATCTTCTACAACTTCAGGAATCAGTTCCCTAAAATAAACAAAGGGGCATGGAATATGGTGAGCATTGCTATTATATGGACCGTTTGGCTATCTCGGAACCCAAAAGTGTTTGACAACATTAGAGTACCTGAGGAACTCGCTGTGAATCAATGAGTGGAGATTTTGAAAATCTGGGTGTTCAAAGCAAAAAAAAAGAGCTTAGCTCGATTCAGAAATGGTTTGGTGATTGGCCGAGCTAGTTTAGTCTTGGCTCAACTTTCTTTTTTTCCCTCGTTTGGATCATGTTCTCTGAACCCCCACTCCCCGTAGTTTCTGCTTGCACAACGGGCTGCATGTAACCCAAGCTCTTCTAGGAGCTTGACTCCTTTTCAGGTTAATATTAAGATAGGTTCCTCTCCTCACGATTTGCGTAAAGAAACTCGGCTACACCCCTAACCAGGCCCTGATGTTGCATACAGTTGACATCAAACACAATCGTCCAGATTTGCATAATAATTTTGTATTCTAGAGAACTAAATTAGAGGAACACTAGCCAAAACGTAATCATGACAGTAGTAAGATTTATGAATTAGTTGAATCAGCATAAATGGACATATTCGTCAATCCAAAAATGAATTACTTCATGCATGAGCAACAGGGGAAGTCCGAATTCGCAATCATATGAGCACCAAAGTGTGAATAATGTTGTAGAAATCAGGGGTACAGGTCATGTAGTTTAATTTGGGAATAGGAAGCGGTCACCTTCACTGAGTGGATGCATCCAGGTCAGGTGGTGGTTGACTGGATCCTATGGCATCATACCGTGAAAAGAGTGGCCGTAGTTGAGGAACAACCAACGCATGCAGAGATTCAATGAAGAAAGAATAGATCAAATAAATCAAGAAACAGAAAGCGGTAAGAGAGATTGAACCACCTATATGGCTAAAGATAATGGTCGCTGCTCTGGAGCAACGAAAAAAATAGCATGCTATTTCGACGTTATAGAGTTGCTATAGCATATTTAGAAGGGTCACGTTACGTTTTAGCTAATTTGCTCGCTACGGTGCTATTTGCGCTATAGCACGCGGCTATTTTGACGCTATACGAAATAACGTTGTAGCGTTTTAGCATGTAGCCCATTAGGCATCACCGCATCGCATTATCCCAACTCACTCTCACTCTCTCTTAGACACTAACGCAGCGCAACAACCTAACCTAGCCAATTCATCACCAATTTCACACTAGCTCGTGACCAAGGGCGGCCATGACAGCGGTGTTTGTGACTCTTGAGCGAAGGCGATGGTGGCAGCTCGTGACAAGGGGCGGTTACTACTACGGCGTTTGACTAGTGAGAGAAGGTTGTGGTGACAACTCGTGAGCGGCAGCAGCTTCTCTCCATCTCCCGTCCAAGTAGCGGCATCGAACATGCCTCCAACTCCAGAAGACAGCGTCGATGTTAACCACGCTGCCAACGCTGGCAAGTCAGCCACGGACCCTTCTCTGTTTAATTAGAAGTGTTCCCTTTCCTTACAAATTAGGAGTGTACTTGTCGTGAGTCTAGCTCTCGCGCACTTCTCAGTTTAATTTGGAGTGCTCCCTTTCCTTGCAAATTATGAAAGCAATTTTGTGATATATTTGATATTTTTATGCAAAACGCTATTTTAAAATATAGCACGCTATTAGCACGCTATAACTTGTATAGCATTTTTAGAAGGGCGGCGCTAAATCATATATCACGCTATTTTTTTCATTGCTCTGGATATGTCGCGAAGATCAATGGTGTTGGTCGGTGATGTAGGGGCCTCCAGCCTTCGTCTGTCGCTTGGTGCCGGACTGATGGCGAAACGCACCACGTCGGGATCGCGGGGCGTGGTTGAGGCGGCCCAAGTGTGGAGGGCCGAGGTAAACTAGGGGAATCCAGATCGGGGCTTGCCCAAACTCATGAGCGACGGCATGGTGTCATATGGTGGTGGTGGCGGCGGCGGCGGCATGCACTGTTATTCGCAGTGGGGGAGTAGATCAGGACGATTCTAAGGGGGGTTTTGGAGGTGGGGAATGGGAGTTCGAGGTCCACGGGACTTAACTTCCCTTGATTGGGTCAGGGACATGGGAGTTAAGAGAGGCAGGGGAAAGGGAGTTCGGAGGCCCAACTCCCGTCAAACTCTTCCCTGGGGGGACCCTAGTAATTCAGCGTGGGAGTGGCAATTGACGGGAAAAAAAAACGCGAGCTGTTCCACACGTCCCGCGGCGGAAGGGGAAAACAATCAAAAGTAATGGTGTATTTCTTCGGGTTTGTCCTTGCCACCTACGAGGCACTCGACCACATTAACGAGGCATCTGTACTTGAAATTGATGATCCCAAGTTGCAGCGTGCCTACATCAGGATCATGTTGTGAATCAACCCCATGATCGACGATGGCCTTCTGGACCTTGTGCTGCCTTGTCGGCATGGAATCGCCTCCGCCGGTACTTCCTCAACAACAACACCACACACACCATCCATCTTAGTTACAAGTACCGTATGCTCAAGCAGGGAACCCTGCCGGTCGCCGAGTACGGGGAGCGGCTCAAGTTTCTCACTGATATTGATGAGGCGATAACTAATCGGGGTCTCAGCCTCAAGTTCCTCCATAGCATCAACAAGATGATGGGCTCCCATATATCAACTTGTTTAATCAGGACGTTTTCTGTTATCAACTCGGGCCGGCAGTATCATCGGGGCTCGGCCGTAAAGCATTCTGCTCCAAGTGGGTATCCTTACTCAATGAAAAGAATGACTACACACTTCGTATAACCGTGGGACAACCATAGTATGGACTTCCACAATAAGTTCTCCAAAACGTAGCTGTCAAACTATTTTATATATAATGTACATGTACATACTTAAAAATGTGTTTTAGTTATTAATTTAGGCATTCGCATATAATATGTTTTAGTTGAAGGTCTTTTAATAAAAACCATTTAAATTTCAGCCTTTTGTGGAAATGGATATTTCTTGGCACTCCTTGCTGATGAATTACTCATATGCAATTAGGTAATTACAAGAATACATATTTTTTATGAAGCGTTAAGAAATATTTAAAATGCAAAAATATAGTTTCCAAATTTAAAATGAAAAATGAAAATCTTGCCACGCAAATGAGTGGGCAACACCACTTTTCATGATAGAAATCATAATTAGAAATGTATTCAAAAATCATGTGGCAAAATGAAATATTCAATTGTATGCATATTCGATAAAGTTATATCCAGTAACACCCCACGCCAGTTACACGAGGAAAAAACCCACTCATAAATGAATTAGTTCATGGCCATAAAATCATAGCTAAATTGCATCAACGACTGTACATTGACAGATATGTTCATGGCCATATAATATGCTTTAAAACAATGTGAACAGGTCATGATCAAGATACACATAACTGTATTGTATAGTACACATCTGACTAGCAGCATTGACTTTGAAAATAGATACTAGGCCCAGTCTTATGATCTTATCATTGATTTGAGATTCCTGACCAAGTACTTAAAACAGCTTAGTTCCAGCAAAGAAAAAAATGAAACAAGATTGTGTGCACTCCACATATATACTGCCCTATCCCTATACAACAATGAAAAAGTACAGCAGAATTATTACTAAATTAATCCGTACGCGACAGCGTTGCTCCAATTTCTAAGAAAAAATAGGCAAGGGCTCTAGCTCTTAATGCTTTAAGGTGGTATATACCTTTAGGTCTTAGTAATATGCTAATTAAGATGTTATTCTTTGCTGGACACAATTTCTTATCAACGTCACATATTAGACAACTTGCAACTATTACAACTAGTACCCAGCTTATCCAAAGCAATAATTCCTCAGCATTACAAAACTAGCTAGCAATTTCCATGGTTGTCATGGAGATTGCTGCCCACTAAGTATTGTTAAGTTGATTTTTAGGTGTAATTAAATTGCTTCTTAATTCCATATGTTGGTTTACTTCGCAGGCCTATGGTAATTTTCTTCTTCTTCGGAACCAGAGGGGTGTGTAACCTTCCGTTGCAAACCAACCACACCTCTCCATGTTTCTCTGCTAGTGCCATGGCGCCCTTCATCACTGTTGCTGCTGCTCTCTTTTCGTACTCTCTCAATGCTTTTCTCCAACTCCAGCCCCCCATTGTCGTCCAGAATACCAACATCCAGTCCTACATCACCTTCAAACTAGACCCAGCCGCCAACAACTACCTTAAGTGTCGCAATTTCTTCTAGTTCGGCCTTGCCACCTGCGATGCAATGGACCACATCGACGATATGTTTTCCGGGATGTTGGAAGTCTTTTAATATAATATATAAATATGGAGCTTTCTGGCAAAAAAGAGAAGATAATTGGGTTTCTTTCAACCAAGGTGGACCGGTGATAAGCACGCATAAATATAACTGGAATGGAGTAATGTGACTCGCGACATAGTTGACTATGAAAATAGATAGTAGGCCTAATCTTCTGATCTTATCATTGGTTAGAGATTGCTGACCAAGTACTTAAAACGGCCTAGTCCTGAAAAAAAAATAAGTTGTTGAAAATGGCCAGGCCTGCGAGAACCCAGCCTGAAAATGTTGAGCACGAGTGATCCCACCCTGCTCGGGAACGAAAATGGTTATATTTTTATTTAAAAATGATAAATGAATTATTTTGTGATTAATTGATGCAATATCATACCTATTTTGTTATACAAAATCCCCAAAACAAGGTCTCCTGAACTTTTTGGGGCTTTCGAGCAGAGAGGCACAAGCCCAGCCTAGACAATGGCATATCGGGTGAGGCTTCCTATTCCCATATTTAGAGCATGTACATCCGGAGGAGCGCGATGGGCTCGGACTCGTTGAAGGGCGAGAGAGCTGGGCCGACCTGCGATCGTGGGAGGCCACAACCCCTTTTTCCAGCTTTGTTTTTACAATTTCTGTTTCCTATTTTACTTTTATTTTTGTAATTTTGTTTATATTTTAAAATATTCTAAATATTTATAGTATGAAAAATGTCTTTAAAAACACTTTTAAAAAGGTTGAACAAGTATTTAGAAAATGTTGAACAAATATTTGAAAAATATCGAACAAGTTTTTGAAAAATGTTGGACAAGTATTTGCAAAAATGTTGATCATGTATATAAGAATTAGACTGAAAAAACAAAGAAAAACTAAAACAATAAAAACCAAAAAATAAACAAAATAAACCAAAGGAAAAGGAAAATGAAAAAAAAACTATTAAAACAAATGACAAAAACGGAGAAGAAAATAAACGATGAAAATAGAGAAAAATCGGAGAATAAGAAAAAGAAAAACAAAACAAAGAACCTGGAAAAAACAGAGAAGAAATAGTGGAAACCCCGCTCGATTCGAATTAAGCAGGCCCGACCTACTAGTTCAGCATGAACATGATAGCCCAGTGTGCCAAACAGCATGTGTTCCTTTTTCTCTTCCAATTTTTTTAAGTGCCCGCTATTGGGCTGGCCTGTTACTGTAGCATTCAATGCGAGAATAACCTCTCGTCTCGCTTGATGCGAGAAACAGACGCCGCGCAACCGACATGTCGCTCCGGCCCCGCCTCGGCCTCCGGCTCCCTCTTCATCGGGGTGAGAGAGGAGCGCGAGTTGGACGCCCCGGAGGAGCTGCCGGTGCGGGAGAAAAGGCGCCCCCGCGCGCGGGCGTACTCCTCCATCTCGCGGCGGAGGAGCGACGGTGCCGGCGTCCGCCCATGGCGTGTGTACCGCAAGGCGACGCGCTTCCGCGCCGCGTCGGATCTGACGCAACGCGCCCGCTTGGGGTCGTCGTTGGCCATCGCGGGCGGCGGATTGGAGGCGCGGGCGGTGGATCTGAGGCACCGGCGGTCAGGGATTGGAGATTTTCGCGGCGGCGGAGGGATAGGATTCGGACCCGTATCCAGCAGGCGAACCCGGAGATATACTGGTCGAGGGGGCGCGTTTCCGGGCCACCGCAAAAAATCTTACGGGTCGGGCTGCGTTTACGGTGTGTGATCTGGCAGCAAAAACGGCCCAAACCCGTATAATCGCTAGGATTTTACAGTTCCGGCGATTATACGGGGTCTGCTAGAGATGCTCTTATATCCCCAAACATCCAGGCGGATAGCCCGGTCACTTCTCGAACCTCAAACTGCTACCCAACTGGACCACACAAGTTAGCCAATTGTTTGGGCTGACCGGTACCCCCAAACCCATTCAATATCTAGGGCGGATATGGGGAAGGCCGACAAGCTCGAACGCAACTGCCACGTCAAACCGGTCTATGCTGTGCCAACCCATCCCCACCAGGATGCAAACCTAGTTTAGTCTCGGCCTCTTCACTCCCCTTCCACTCCAATCCTGTCCGCTCCCATCCCTATTGCTTCCCCTTCCTAAGCTGCCATGGTTGGGTCAAGCAGCGATCTCAGTGGTGGATCTGGCAACGAGACAGATCCCATCGACTGCAATGCCTTGATGCAGTCTAATTTTGATGGTGAGGTTCTTGCCCTTTGCCCCGCGCTTCGCTGGTCGCGGATGGACCAGGGCGGGAGCTCGAGCATTGCATTCTTACCTGTTGCCCTGCGATCTACCCTGGTCCAGATATGTCACCCTTCGCGGCGCTCCCCTACCACGTTGGACCCTTCTCCTCCTGGGCTGAGTGGGGTTCTCGTTCCCTCACCTTCGAGCCTACGAGGAGGACACACCAATCAGAGGCGTGAGCCGGCCATGCTAGGCAGCGGGCCCGCGAGACATAGCCGGTTCCTCCCGCAGCGGCTGGGGTTCTGCAGGTCCATGCTGCCTGACCCGGAGGAAGAGCTCCTCTGCAATGTCATCCTCTGATCACTGATCTTGGAAGAGATGGATGCCCGCCGCCGCCACACAAACAGAAAGGTGATCCGGCTCGTCATCGAGTATTTCGAGCGTCTCACGAAGGAGGGGGCGGCCGCCCAAGCGAATGTCTCCCGACTCGCCAGCCCAGCGTATGGTCAGAATCATCTCCTCCTCGCCTTCCTACGACATCCGGACGACAAGTGACGCAACGACGAATCCCCTCTTGCCGCCAACGCCTACACATAGGAGTTTATCTATCGTCTAGGCTTTTCACATCTAGGTGATGATGGACATTTTGTGTCCGATTACAGAAAACTTCCATATGTGCCACTGCTATGTTCAAGTTGTTTCTACGTAAAATGTTGATCATGTTGCGTGGGTAGTATGGATTTGAGGGGGACGGCTGCGGATGGGGAGAAATAAGGGGTGACCGATCGCTATCCAAGGACGCGTCCACGAACCTCTAGGAGTCACATTTGCGAGTTGTGGTTGTAGATGCTCTTACGACATAGTACACAACAGTGTATGTTTTGTGAGGTTTTTGGTTTCAATCGCATGCTCCTTCCTTTCCCGCGTTTTCAAGACATGGATCTCTGTTACCTTCATGCAATCCTGCGAAGGGACATCATCTTCTGCTGTTTTTTTTTTCGTTTCTATGACCGCAAAAATCCATAGAAATGAATGAAAAGTTTTAGCAAAATGAAATATTTAGTCATGGAAATTTATATTACTTAGTCCTGATTCTTTCATCATGCCATCCAACTCAATTTCCATGGAGAGCAACACATCGCAACATCGAGCAAGAGACAGGATGCCCTGACAGGCTAAACTGTCGCCGATGGAGAAAAGGAAAAGGGCTTGACAGGTTTGTGTCCAGTGTGGCCAGGGACGGTGGGGATGTTTATAGGGATGGCCCTGGCTCAGAGGGGTGGTAGAGGTGGCGGTTCGAGCAGGGCAGGGCAGGGCACCGAGGCACACGCGGTAGTACCACCGACCGCGGGCGGCATGCATGGCAGGCGGTTGGGGGCGGTTCAAAGAAGTCGAGAAGGGCGGCGAACAAGATAAACAGCAGGCTACGAAAATCGACTGATCCATAATTGAAGGATAGGTTCTCCCTTCAATTATAGACACACATTTGATGAAGTTCCATCAACTAACAGACAGCATGGGTTAATGCATAAACACGTGTATATATACTGGATATGTCACCACTCGATCATACTGATGAGTGATGACTGGGTTGCTTCAAAACAAGGTGAACCTTTGATGAGCACATACTGACATACATATACGTACAATTGGATTGTATACCGTATACACAGCTGACTAATGGCACAACTGACTTTCAAGATAGTATATATCTTCGAATCGTAGTACTATGTTAATTAAGATGTTATCCTTGGATCCACGCAATTCCTTACGAAGGCCACTACTTATTAGACAACATGCAAGTAGCACTGATAAACTTGTCCAAAGTATAATATTTCGGTGGTTGTCACGTACAGAGATTGCCATACTCCCTCCATTTCACAATGTAGTGCAGATAGATCTTTTGAAAACTAAACCTCATCAAGTTCGATCAAGTTTGTGAAGAAAAATATTTACATCGAGAATGCCAAATATATGTCATTAGATTCATCATAAGATTTAGTTTAAAATTTTATTTATTTGATACTGTAGATATAAATAATTTTCTCTATACTTGGTCAATGTTTATAAAGTTTGACTTTTCAACAATTATATACGCACAACATTATGAAACTGATGGAGTATTAACTTCCATCTATATTTTCCGATAAAGAGTATATATAGTGATTCAGCAGTTTTAAGATGCTCCCCTTACCCCCTTTATTCACATGAGAGGTAAGAGTATATATTTGATCTGAGCCATTGATCTCATTAATTACTTGTCTGATTAACTCTTACATTCTTACCTCACATGTAAATAGAGACGGTAAGAGGCAGCATGTTAAAACTTGCCATAGTGGTTTACTTATTACAGACCTATGGTACGTATTAGTTTTTTCTAAGCAAGAGATGAACCTTCTATAATTTGACATGGTCGGCGTCGTGCATGATTCGTATATGGAGTTGACATTAATATAACTACTTGATAATAATTTGAGAATGGTCTTAAACTAGCCTGCATAATTGATAAATTGATAAATTTTTTCTTTCAAGGAACTTCCTTTAGGCCGACACCCCCCCCCCCCCCCCCTCTCCAGCCTCTACAAGAAGCAATATGCTAATGAAGACACCAAGGCTGCACACATCCAAATTATGTAAAAAACATGACCTACAGAATTCATGTTGAAACGATCAATGGCACACATCAGCGACAAACATCAACCACCACCAATGGAACTATTCGAACTATGAGAAAGCTTGTCCAACAATGACACCTATAAGAAAGGGATGATCACTATTGTCACCGGATCTAACAAAGGCCAGATCATGAGTTTTCAGCCTGATTAAAATTTTCGAGCAATCTCGAGACAATGTCTCCAATAAGGGAACAATGTCGAAACTTCATCATTGGCACATACAATCAATCAAAGCCCGAGCTAGACTTTCCCTATGGAACTCGAGATCATATATTTGAAGAGCACTATCAAACTGAAGTCATCCTATGTTGCCACACCCACTAACCATGAATAAACTTATGCCAGCCAGATCGCCATGCAAAGACATCCACTCATGTGCATAGCCTTGGCGTGTACATCCCATGTTTGTCCGGAGTCTGGACATGCCCACGTACACAAGGTGTCGAGCGGTGAAAATAAATGCATGTAACACCATCAGAGAGGACGCTTGTTGCTGCCAGATCCTATGACCAGCCATTGTGGGCTGCCAGCCGGTGCCGCAAAAACACTCTATTGCCATGGCCGCATCGTATTGTATGGCCGCGAATTCCTATGTCATCCCTTCTATCTTTGGCATCAAGGCCGCCGCAACAAAATCAGTGGCGGTGGAAGTCGAAGTGAAGCTTTTGACCCGTGTTTGGCAGGGGGGCTGAAGTCCGAGCACTCGACTTGCGTGTCCCATCGAAGCGGTAAACCGGGCCAGATATTTAAATGACTTTTGATCAACTATGTATCTAGCTTACACGCAGCATGAATCCTTGGATTGTTAGAGTAATAAGAGTTTGCTCGTTGTCAAGGTGGAGAACCTAGGCTGCAGCTCTTCGGAAGATATAATTCTGAAAAAGGGATAAAGTCCAGGACTTGCAAGAAACACCTTCTATTTATTTGACGTAAAGATAAGAATGAGCGTCTAATTCATTTTAGTCTTTGTTAATGCTTCATTACTCCCTCCGTCCCGGTGTATAAGTCATCTTACGTTGTGCATTGCGCCCAAGGTGGAGGGGAAAATGAGAGAACTTAATGTTTATTAGCGAATTAATACCATTGCATGCAATAAACTGACCAATGCATGTGGTGCTATGTAGTCTCAAGTCATTAAATTCATACACGCCCCACATCTTCTATTGGTTGATTCCTTTATTCAAGTTAAGAAATAAGAAACGAGGCGAGAATTAATGCACCGCGCCTAAATATTTTGGAAAAATCTGATTTTCCTAAGATGACTTATACACCGAGACAGAGTGAGTACCATGTAATAAGCAAAGTAATACCTTGTACATATTGTATGTCGAGCAAAAAGATCAGTATTATATTTCCTCAAAAGGCACTTGACCTTTGTGATCTCTGAGGGTTGATACTTGTACAAGGAATTGTTCAGCCACACATGTGTAGTTGTCTATCCTAAATGCAAATGGCAGCTAAAGAAAAGAAACTAAAAAGGATATGGAACGGATGATCCCAAAGAGAAATGAAAAAGAGGATATGGAACGAATATGCTAGCTAGTCCTGCAGCACTACAAATAGTACCGTAGACTCAAGTGTATCTCACACAGCTAACACATGCAACAAAGGAAAGAGTCAGTTTACGTACACACCTCCTAGCTTACCATCTTCTTCTTCTGCCAGCCAAAACCCTAGCTAGCCATGGCCAGCCGTAGCCTGCTTGTACTATCCATGATCTTGGTCCTGCATTCCATTCTGTCCATGGCAACTGCATCCCTTTCCTGTGTTCTTCAGTGTGAGTCCGAGGTAAACTTGCACTTGTACTTGCACCAAATCGCCTCTGGGCCGGGCAGCAACCAGGTAGTAATTGTTACCTCCAGCAAACCATCCGATTTTGGTCTAACTTCCATCACCGACTGGACTGTAATTGATGGACCAAACCCTGCTACTGCCACCATTGTTGCCCGTACCAAAGGCATGCAAGTGCAGGCTGATGTAGCCGGTCCAGGCTGGTTCAACTATTTCAGCATGGTGTTTGAGAAAAACTCCAGGCCATTCTTACATACTTTTGGACTAGTACAAGTTTTAGGTTTCTCATTTATATTTTGGACATTCTCACTTACAAAGGTCTCAGATAGAGAAGATTATTCAGTTTCATATGATACATGATATTAGCCTACAAAACTATATCAGGTACAACGGATCATCATTCGAAGCCATGGGAATCAATTTTCAAACAGGCCAAGGCCAGATGGCCATTATGGGCGGGATTATCAAGTTCAACGCGCTCCCCAACCGCCTTACATTTCAAACTATTAAAGAACTTAATATCCATGCATTCTACGTCAAACCTGCTGTAAGTACATACATCCAACAAGTTAATTTCTTTATGTAAATAAGTATGTAAATTTCAAAGCCAGTCGGCTCACAAAGTTAGGTTTTAGTCATCAGGATAAACATTATGATACCATGTCAACATGTGGACACAAATTTCCATCAGTACCTTAATGACTAGTTTCTTTTTATGTAGCGATATTGATTATACTTTTTACTTCACAGGATACTACATCTGACGGCGCCATCCAGTAATACGTTCAAAACCTAGGTGGGCTGTAGGTACCCATATAAGGGTAGCTGTGAAAGGAACTATACAAGCTTGTCAATGTTTTTTTTTTTCAAGTAATCTGTGGATTTTTAGCCTGGGATATTCCATTAATCCAAAAATCCACGTCTGTATGTTTTTTATTGCTATGATATATGTTTCGTTTTGTGCCAAAGATCATTTCTTATCAGTGTGCATCAGAAAATAAAGTTTGGTTTGCTAAGTCAATGTAAATATGAAGAATCGTACTCCCATACCACGGATCACTACTTATTGAACACTTCAGATGAGCTACATTGATGACCTATAGTATGTCCGAAATTGGTGCAATACTCAATTAAACACAAGAGAATGAATGAATGGCGTGCGCATCAGAAAAACATGCTCTTACTGTACCACCTAAGCTTTGCTATCACAAAATGTTATCTCACATGCCAGGATGTGATAATCCCGCATGGAATAGTTGACTCGGACGTGTTGGATATTCCAGTAAAAGATTCATGCTTACATGTAATGGAAGGAAAACCAGCAACATATTATGAAAAAAATAGGACCATTTGTCAGTGATATATAAATTCACTGGATATTGTAACCTCCTTAGATAATTAATTTCATTGAAACTAACTTTGCTATTCCTTGGGTCACTATTTTTTGCCTGAACAAGTTTGCCAGTGGAACAACTATTATTACAATCGTAGAGAGCTAGCCACATCTCGCACGGAGCAACTACACAACCTGCGAAAAGCATACCTGGCCTCGCTACTTAACTATTGTACACTTTCTTTTCCCTTTTCCTATCAATATGAAATGAGCAGAGCACCTTCCTTTTCACATGAAAAATAATAATATTGTTATAAGTAGAGAGGCCATAATCGATACAAGAAGAGTGATGATCTGGTAATAGATGAATAGATAGTTCTAGGTCCAAGAGATGGGAAAGGAGACACGAGGAAGACTTAAATATATTGTCGCTTCTGTGAAAATACATCTGGGATCCTCCCCGTTCACGTACAATTAACTAACCCCTCCATGTACTATATAGCTTCACTAAGAAACAACATAAGCTTGTTAATTAGTCTTAAGTGAACCACTTGAGCTGTTGGCAGATGCTCTAATCTTTGTACTCTGTTTCCTTATATTTTTCCCTTCATGACGCAGCTCCGAAGTAGACTATCCACTCATGTACTGGTTACCATTATTTCAACCGACCTTATAAAAAAGAGTTGGGTGTATATTGTATCGTCAGTTCATGATTAAATCAAAACATTACGACCAAAATAAAATATCCATCATCGATCTCAACAAGTCATCTGACCAAAACCGGTCCTGCTTAATGTTACTTGGGGCAACCTGAAAGCAACATTTTGGTCAACAGCCTAGTTTCTTCAGCTGGCATGTCATCTTGTCATGTGTACGTTGGATGGCACTAACAAACATTGATGGTTGACCCCTAACATAAATTAGTGGCCACCTCAAAGAAAAGAAATTACGGATTAAGATCAGTGAGTGTAGTGTGGGTCACCCGTATCTTTCAAAAATAAATCACATCAACCCTCTATTTAAAATTCCGCAGCAACATGAAAAAAATGCTTGATATGAGTTTTTTTTTGGCATTACTGATGTACGGAAACCTCACATACTTGCATAGCGACGACAACACGACTCAACACACTGTAGAGAAGATGGAAAGCTCCGTGAAGCCACACACACACGATCATTGGTTTTTCTCCTTTGATATCGTGATTTCAACTCTGGGTGATCCCTAACTGCGACTAGTTGGGATGTAGCCTCAGAAACTCTCTTGCGTGTTTCCTTGCCAGGCAAAAGGGTCGCCCCCCCCCCCCTCTCAACCTACAATTCTCCGAATTTGACACGGCCTCATATAAAAACAGAGATGCAGATCGTGGAACAAGGTAATCATGTGCAAACAAGGTAATCTCGTGAGCAGTCACCCACTCACCCTACACCGCAGGCCCCAACAATTGTCAGCTAGAGCAACTGCACCACAGTTCAGTTGCAGAAGCAAAACCAAACCAGCATTCCCCTAGCTAGCCGAGCAGCCGTCAGGTCAATGTCTTCTCAACAACACTAAACTAGATGCATACTTACATAGATAGCAAACAAAATTAGTCACCTAGTACGCTATTCGAAGCAAACAAAATTCATGCCCTTACTATGTGGTTTCCACCCTGCTTACTCCTACATGGATTGCTGGAGTTCGCTGGAACGTCGAGCAGCCCACCTCCGCTCACGGACTAGTCTTGGTATTTCCTTCCCCGTGCCGCCGCTGGGAGCGACGCGGGATCGGGTAAGGTTCTTTTTTATTTGAGGCTGCCATTTTGATGACTTTTCTAGTGTTGCTCTATCATTTTGATTCCCTCTGTGCAAGAGTGCTTCGAGCTAGATATTACTCCTCTGGTAACATATTGAACTGCACCTTGAAGAAAGGGTGTTCAGTTGTGTAGCAGAGTATCTTTGCAGGGATTCAAACTTTCAAGAAGGGTAGCATTTGAAGAGTGGGAGAGGGTGTAAAGATAAACATTTGGGAAGACTGTTGGATTCCTAACAGTACTTCAAGGAAAGTAATCACACTGCGAGGTAACCATGTTTTCACATATGTGAAATAACAGATCCTGCCTCCGGTGGATGGGATGAATTGCTTGTGCGTGATAACTTTTGGCAGATCGATGCATAACGAATTCTACGGGTCCCACTTGCACACCATGAAGAGGAGGACAATATCGCCCGACATTTTATAAAAAGCGGTACCTTTAATGTACGGTCAACATATCATGTCTAATGGGATGATCAGTTTGGAAGTAAACTGCGAAGTGACGAGGGATAAACTAGTTCGCTTAACCATCCAGTATAGAAAAAAGTTTGTAATCTGAAACTACCGGGGAAGATAAAGATATTTGTGCGGAGGTTCTTGCACAATACAATTCCTTTCCTTTGTACACTCGCAAATCGCCATGTGGGTAATACTGCTCACTTCATTATGCCAACGCAGTGTCGATGATATTAAACATGCGCTTTTGACATGTGGCCAGGCGAACAGTATATATAGAGAGCTAGGATTGCATGAAATAATAGATGAAGCTTTGGTGGTGGACTGGTCGGGTGCAAAGGTGCTTGAGTTACTGTTGTGTGAAAATAAATTCCAGTGCACCTTCTCTGATTACTATTCAAATTCCTGAGATAGTTGCAACTACGTGCTGGTGTAAATTAGGTTGGAAGCGTTGAACCCTTTGGTCTCGGGCCGCATGTATATATATTGGTGAATCCTTGGCGTACAAGAAGAGATCGAAGATCTCAGGAGGAGTTCGGTTACAGAGGAGATTCGAGAGCACTAGTACAAAAGAGGGCATCGGTCCACCCCTGAGAAGCTCATTAGTCCCGGTTCACTCACGAACCGGGACCCATGGGGGCATCGGTCCCGGTTCGTGAGGCCAGGGCACCGGCCGGGCCTCGTGGGCCATTGGTCCCAGTTCGTCTGACCCCTTTTGTCCCGGTTCCAGACACGAACCGGGACCAATGCGCCTCGCTCCTGGCCCACAACCATTGGTCCCGGTTTGTGGCTGGAACCGGGACTAAAGGTGACCCCTTTCGTCCCGGTTGCAGCCACGAACCGGGACCAATGCGCCTCGCTCCTGGCCCACAACCATTGGTCCCGGTTTGTGGCTGGAACCGGGACCAATGGTTGGCCTATATATAGCCCCCGCCTGCGAGCAGAGCAATGCATTGCTCTGTTTTTTTGCCCGGCCGTGGGAGAGCTTTTGTGGTGCTCTAGCTCACCTCCTATGCACATCAGGTGTTCGATGAAATGCCCGAGCCACAGTTAAGCTTTCTCCTCTCGAAGCTCCTTGTCCAAGCTCCATTTTCCTCAAAATTTGTCTAGGTTTGGCGGTCCGTCTTGTCCCGTCCCCGTCCTCACCGCCGTCGATCGCCCGCGCCCATCTCGGCGCCGGCAACACCGTGGTTAGCCTCTTCTTCTTATCTTCTTTCTAAAAGAAAAAAGTTCTTACTTGTGTGTTTTAATTAGATGCTCTAGAGAGTTATATGTTGTTCAATAATAAGAACTATATAACGCACGCAGATGAACCGGCAATGGATGTACGGTGACCGACGCACCTCCGAGTATATTAAGGGCCTGCATAATTTTCTCGAAGCGGCTAAGGCAAACAAGCAGAATGGTTTTATGCATTGTCCATGTACTGTCTGTGAGAATATGAAGGCTTTCTCCAACTCTAAAACCCTTCACTTCCACCTGCTTGAGAAGGGTTTTATGCCACACTATAATGTTTGGACCAAGGACGGAGAAAGAGGGGTTATGATGGAAGACAACGAAGAAGAAGAGGATGATGACAACTACCCGCCCCCTGAATACGGTGATGCTGCAATGGGGGAAGCTGAAGATCAAGAGGAACCAGACGATGTGCCCGATGATGATCTTCGCCGGGTCATTGTTGATGCACAGAGAGAATGCTAAAGTGAAAGGGAGAAGTTGAAGTTCGATCGCATGTTAGAGGATCACAAAAAAGGGTTGTACCCAAATTGCGAAAATGACAACAGAAAGCTCGGTACCACACTGGAATTGCTGCAATGGAAGGCAGACAATGGTGGCACCAACCGGGACCAATGCCACCCTTTAGTCCCGGTTGGTGCCACCAACCGGGACCAAAGGTCTCTGCTTCCCGCCCTTTGGGCTAACGAAAAGAGACCTTTGGTCCCGGTTGGTGGCACCAACCGGGACTAAAGGTGGGCATTGGTCCCGGTTGGTGGCACCAACCGGGACCAAAGGTCTCCCTATATAAGCGGGAGTTGGGAAAATTTGCCGCCGAGCCCCCGCAGTTTCCCCCGACGACGCCGAGCACATCGACGCCGCCAGGCTGCCCGAGCTCGCTGTCGCTGCCCCCGACGCCGTCGGCGCGCCCCTGCCCCCGACGCCGTCGCCGCGCCCCTGCCCCGAGCCCTCGCCGTCGCTGCCCCCGACGCCGTCGTCGCCCCTGCCCCATCGTTGGCGTCGCCGTCGCCGCCCCCGATGCCCCCAACGCCGTCGCCGCGCCCCTACCCCCGACGCCCTCGCCGCGCCCCTGCCTCGAGCCCTCGCCGACGCGCCCGACGCCGTCGCCGCGCCCCTGCCCCCGACGCCCTCGCCGCGCCCCTGCCCCAAGCCCTCGCCGACGCGCCCGACGCCGTCTCCGCGCCCCTGCCCCCGACGCCGTCACCGTGCCCCGAGCCCTCGCCGACGGTCCGCGCCGCCCCGCGCTACGGTCCGGCCGGCCCCCTTTCCTCCCTGTCCTCCTCCCCTGTTCATATACATTTTTTTTGTTCATATGATTGTTAGATATGATGATGTTGATGATTGTTAGCTAGATGATGTTGATGATAGATATGATGATGTTGATGATAGATGATGTATACTTTTTTTTTGTTCATATAATTTTTTTTGTTCATATGATGATTTTTTTTGCATTTTTAGAAAAATGTATGTATGTATGTTCTCTGTATATGTTCATATATGCAAAAGTTACATTTTTAGAAAAGTTTTATGTATGTATGTTCTCTGTATATGTTCTCTGTATATGTTCATATGTGCATTTTTAGAAAAAAAAATTGTGTATGTATGTTCATATATATATGCAAAAGTTACATTTAAGAAAAAAAGAAAATGTATGTTTTTTCATATGCAAAGAATATGCAAAGAATTTTTTTTTGTTTACCCCCTCCCCGATAACTTCGACATGAGGGGGGACGTCGGACATGAGGGGTGAGCGTCGTTGTCGTCTACCCCCTCCCCGATAACTTCGACATGAGGAGGGACGTCGGACATGACATGAGGGGTAACATAGATAACTCCGGTAACATAGATTTATGTATGTATGTATGTATGTGTAAGGGATCATATATGTGTTTTTTTAGATGTATTTTTTGTATGTTTGTATGTATGAGGGATCATAGATGTATTTTTTTCAGAATTTTTCAGAGGTTTTTAGATGTTTTGTATGTATTTTTTCAGATTTTCTATCGTGAATAGACCGATTTTAGACCACAGGAGCACCCCCCGTTAGCATTTTAGAGCGGCTCCTACCCACTCCCGCCCCTACCCGATAAACTCTCGAGGCCACCCAAACCCTAGAAGAAAGAGCATTGTCGATCTCCTACCCCCTCCCGTCCCTACCCGATAAACTCTCGAGGCCACCCAAACCCTAGAAGAAAGAGCGTTGTCGATCTCCTACCCCCTCCCGTCCCTACCCGATAAACTCTCGAGGCCACCCAAACCTTAGAAGAAAGAGCGTTGTCGATCTCCTACCCCCTCCCGTTCCTACCCGATATACTCTCGAGGCCACCCAAACCCTAGAAGAAAGAGCGTTGTCGATCTCCTACCCCCTCCCATCCCTACCCGATAAACTCTCGAGGCCAACCAATCCCTCCGCACTGAGCAATGATGATCCATAGATAACTCCGGTAACATAGATTTATCAAGAATGCCCCCATTATGGATGTGCACAAGTTGATCCAATTTTTTTCTGATCTCATCTATATATATATTCTTCTATATTTGCAGAAACTATGGATCAAAGAGACTTGGAACAAGAACAGTTGTTGGGGGAGATAATCGTCGCCGGAGGTGATGTTGTCTTGTCGTTTCTCAACGACACCGATGGAACAATGGAGGAGGAAGGACATGATCATGATGGCTCCGGTGACATGATCATGATGGCTCCGGAGGTGCTGACTAGCTAATTGATGCATTAATTGTTTTAGTATGTACATATATTAACTCTTCTTTCTTCTTTTATAGCCCTCCAGATCGAGCCAAACTTCGGTAACGAAACGAGGCCTGAAGAAGAGGTTGCGCAAGGATGAAAGGTTCACGATCACAGCACTCGCGGACGATGGCCTACCGATTGAACCCAAGCGGACCAAGGACGCATTTTCTGCTCAGTGCGGAGCTATTGTTAGGGACAACGTCCCGATCAGCATCAAGCAATGGAATAAGCCTAAGGACGACGCCCCTGAAGGTGATTATGTCACCGATAGACAGAAAGATGATCTTTGGACCATGCTGAAGGTAAATTTCACCCTACCGCCAGAGGAGGATCCAAATAAGCCAGTTATAGAGCCACTGGTCAAGGCGTGTGCTCTTAAGAAGATGGCAGATCTATTCAGGAGGTGGAAGGAGTTGAAATCAAAGTTTGTCGACAAAGGTGAGACTCCAGAATTCATCGGCCGATTTGAGAAGATAAGAGATCACTGGCCCGCATTTGTGGCCTACAAGACATCAGACAAGAGTAAGAAAATGTCAGAGACAAACAAGAACAACGCTGCAAAGAAGCAGTATCACCATCACACGGGGTCAGGTGGCTACCTCAAAGCCCGGCCGTTGTGGGACAAAGCTGAGAATGACCTGATTGCTAAAGGGGTCGAACCAGAGACATTGAACTGGCCAGACCGTTCAAGGACTTGGTTCTTCGGGGTTGGGGGAACTTTGGACCCTGAAACAGGGAAGTGCCGTTGGACGGACGAGCAACTTGCAATACCCGTCATGAAGCTTCAGAAGTATATCACCGCAGCGCAGGAAGGGACGTTTATTCCCGACAGAGAGAAGGACGAGCTGACTGAGGCCCTAGGGAATGCTGAGCACCCTGGACGAACACGAGGCACACCAGGCTCTGATTCGTGGAAGTTTGGGTTTCCCGACGCAGGCGGTTACAGAAGCCGGGAGAGAAAGAGGAAAGCGGAGCTGAGCGACATGCAGAAGATGAGTGCAAGACTACAAAAGCTAGAGGAAGCTGAGAGCCAGCGAGCTGCCGGCCAACTATCTCAGCGGCACGAAGCTACCCCAGAAGCTACCCCGCCATCTCAGCGGAGAAGCAGCGTGGCTTCCACGGAGCCCGTTCAGACTGACTTCACGGAGCCTATCTACCTCGTGGATACTATCACGGAGGCTCAAAATTGTGAGCTGATGACGAAATGCCATAACCTCACTTTATTGGCGGCTGTCGGCTCTGTTGCACCTCCTCAACCCAACGGAACTTTTCACTGCCTTCCGATTCCACATGGCTATGCTGTTGTGATGGTGGATGAAGTAATGGAGGGATTTGAGGAGCTCGAGCTTTACCACTCTACAGGTGAAGGGGAGAATCAGCTGGTTCATGCTGTGAGGAGTACATGTCTATGGCAGAAGGAGTACATCAAGCTTCCAAACTGGACGCCTCCGCCTCCTCCTCCTCCTCCTCCTCCGGCGAGTCAGGGCACTCCGCCTCCTCCTCCTCCTCCTCCGGCGAGTGATCAGGGCACTCCGCCTCCTTCTCCGGCTCCTCCGACGCGTGAGGGCACTCCGCCTCCTCCTTCGCCTACTCCGGCGCGTCGGAGCAGTCCGCCTCCTCCTCCGCCTCGTCGGCAACGGCGGAAGACAGACGCCGCCGCTCCGGCTCCTCCGGCGCGTCGGAGCACTCCGCCTCCTTCTCCGCCTCGTCAGCAAGGACGGAAGAGAGACGCCGCCGCTCCGACGGCTAGCAGTACAAGCAGAGGCGAGAGGCAATTCAGATACGGTCCATCTCTCAAGCCTCTGGAAAAGTTACCATATGAGAGGACCGAGTCTGAAAACGAGGAGATATGTCGTGCCCAAGTGAGGGACCATTTTGCAAAGAAAACTCCACCTCCGAAGGAGAAGCTAGATCCGGTGAAAGTGAAGCGCACTATCGATGCCCTGAAGCGACCACCACCGCCTCCGCCGGATTCCAGCTATGTCCGGATTATTAAAAAGACATATGTAGAAGCGCGGCGGTTGGGAAGTACTTCTAGTGATGCAAGGTTAGCAGAACGAAGAAGTGGGAAAACAATTCCCCAGCTCGGCGAACAGGAGAAGCAATCGTGCCCCCCGCTCAAGGTGTCTAGCGATATCGTCGCTAATCATCCGGGGATGGTGCCTGGTACCAATCCTGGTGATTACTTGGGGGATGATGTAATTTTTCAAACGGCTGAGGTAACAGAAGAATATGAATACTTGCACGGGAAGCCTCTCATCAAACCTGATCATCCTCCTCTAACAACGATGATGTACAAATTGCATGAGTGGTACATGAAAACCTGCAGGGAGTCTGGGAGAGACACTATGTATATGGCAGTGAAACCAGACCACGAATTCATTGGACTTTCAGTGATGCCTGTTGAATTTGTGGAGTTATTTCAGTTATACAATCAACGGGCCCTCGACAAACAACTCATGACTGCCTACTGTCTGTAAGTATTACTTCTATAGTTAAGTCTCTAGCTCAGCTTGTTCATTGCATGTATATATAATTATCCTCACTATATTATGCAGATTGAAGATCGTCGAATGCAAAAAACTAGGAATCTTCGACGTTGGGTTCATTAGCCCAGATGCCGTAAATGAATGGACGGTACAAAACTCAATCAAAGAGACCGAGGAGAACTTGCTACAGTCGTTCCTTATACATCAAAACAAAAGGGAAATACTCCTTCCTTACAACTTCAAGTGAGTATTGCTGTCTTCTCTGTATACTCAGTTTCGCTTACTCGAGGTTAAGTAATGTAATTGATGAGTTATATATGCGTGCGCAGTTTCCACTTTATTCTGCTATCCATTAAGCTTGACGGGGCATTAGTAACTGTCTTAGACTCGAGACGTAAAGATCCCGAGAATTATGCGGACATGACTGCAATGCTCAAGAAGTAAGTTCAGTCAATACCGGGACCATATCGGCATGCAACTTTCGTTAATTTCCTGATATCAAGTAATCATTTTCTTTGCCTGGCAGGGTTTGGAAGAAGTTCACCCGAAAGGTTCCCGGTCTAAACAAAGAGTTGCGATTTACGCACCCCAAAGTAAGTAGTACTAGCTAGTTCCGCGCATCTCTAATTGATTCAAATTTTCATCAATATATCATTACCATGCTTTCTTATCAGTTTGATTGAACTCTATTCTCGTAAAGTGCTTGTACCAGAAAGAAGGGACTGTTTTATGTGCATACTACGTATGCGAGTTCATTCGCCACTCGACCTCTGAGCGGGGCTTCTCTGACAAACAATTTGAAGTACGTAAATAATATTCACAATTTTATTTTAAATATTACCATCAATTGTGTTGAGTTTTATTTATATATATGCATGTATTGACCCCCTTCTTTAAATTAGATCTGGCAGATGCGGGATGAACTCCTACCACATGATCGCATACGAGCAATTCAAGAGGAATTGGCGGGATTCTTTCTTGACCACGTCATACCTAAAGACGGGGAATACCATGCGGATTTGTGATTGGATCTTAGGTAGATGATGTTAGGGATTGTAAAAGATGTTATATTGTATATATGTAGTACCGTCGGATAGATATACGAAAACTTGTTGTTCGACCAAGCACGGAGAAAGAGATGTCACTTCTCTCTATATATGTTCAGCATGACGATCTTGTGTAATTAATGGTTTCCTTCATTTTCTTATTAGCTAGCATCGAGTTATCTCTATATGTATAGTAGCTACCGTCGACCGAGCACGGAGAAAGAGAGGACACTTCTCCCTATTAGCTAGCTAACACAATATGAAACCCCTAAATTAACCCTCCAAAACCCCCCAACCCCCCCCCCTTCAAAAAAAAAAACCCCAGCTGCTGCCTGAAGCTGACGCGTGGATGACCTTTGGTCCCGGTTGGTGTGACCACGTGGAGCCCCTTTGGTCCCGTGGATGCCTTTTGGTCACGGTTGGTGTTACCAACCGGGACCAAAGCTCCTCCTGCCTGGGCTACTCGCAGCGGCCACGTGGAGCCCCTTTGGTCCCGGTTCGTAAGCGAACCGGGACTAAAGGTTTTGGGCTTTAGTCCCGACCCTTTAGTCCCGATTCCAGAACCGGGACTAAAGGCCCTCTGGAACCGGGACTAAAGGCCCTTTTTCTACTAGTGGAGAGAGAAGAGATAGAATAGGTTACAAGTTTAAGCTATGCCGACGGTTTAAGCTATGACGACGGTTATGCCGTGAGCCTATCCTATACATATTCTAACACTCCCCCTCAATCTAAACCTCATGAACTTCTGCCAAGGTTGAGATTGTACTTGAACTCATCTAACCTCCTCATAGTGAGTGGTTTTGTGAATCCATCAGCAAGTTGATCTCCTGTAGGGATGAACCGAATCTCGAGAAGCTTTCTAGCTACTCTTTCTCTGACGAAATGAAAATCAACTTCAATATGTTTCGTACGTGCATGAAAGACAGGATTGGCTGACAGATAGGTTGCACCAATATTATCACACCAAAGTCTGGCAGCTTTTGGAGCTTTAATTCCAAGCTCATAGAGTAGTGTTTGTATCCACATTACTTCAGCTGTGGCATTTGCCAAAGCTTTGTATTCAGCTTTAGTCCTTGACCTGGAGACTGTAGCCTGCTTTCTTGCACTCCATGACACAAGATTGGTTCCCAGAAACACAGCAAATCTACCAGTAGACCTTCTATCATCAACACATCCTGCCCAGTCTGCATCAGAGTAGGCAGTAACAAGCATAGAAGAGGACTTGGTAATCTGAAGTCCAAGCCCCTCCGAAAACTTAAGATACCTCAAAATTCTCTTGACTGCAGTCCAATGAGTAGTGCTAGGGGCATGAAGATACTGACATACCTTGTTTACAGCATAAGAAATGTCAGGACGTGTAAGTGTGAAGTATTGTAAAGCACCCACAACGCTCCTGTAATTTGTTGCATCCTCTGATCCAAGTGCCTTTCCACTTTCAACTGAAAGTTTTTCTGAGGTTGAGATAGGTGTACTCACAGGTTTACAATTTTCCAATCCTACCCTCCTGAGTATGTCAGCTGTGTACTTTTCTTGTGTGAGAAGTATACCATCTCTTATCTGTTTGACTTCTATGCCAAGGAAATAATGAAGATCTCCCAAGTCCTTGAGAGCAAACTCCAACTTAAGATCTTTAAGTAGACAAGTAGTAGCACTTGAACTTGAACTGGCAACAATGATATCATCAACATAAACAAGCACAAAAATAGTGACATTTCCTTTATTGTAAAAGAATAATGAGGTGTCTGCCTTGGATGATTTAAATCCAAGTTGTTGTAACTGCATACTCAATCTAGAATACCAAGCTCTTGGGGCCTGTTTCAAACCATATAAAGCTTTATCCAACTTACAGACATAATGTGGTGTGCCTTGATCCTCATAACCCGGTGGCTGCCGCATGAACACCTCTTCCTCAAGAACACCATGAAGAAACGCGTTCTGAACATCTAGCTGTCTTAGGCTCCAACCTCTGGAAATAGCAATAGACAAGACAAGTCGAATAGTAGCTGATTTAACAACAGGACTGAAGGTATCCTCATAATCAATGCCAAACCTCTGTTTGAAACCTTTAGCAACTAATCTAGCCTTGTATCTGTCTATACTTCCATCAGACTTTCTTTTTATCTTGTACACCCATTTACAGTCAATGACATTCCTACCACTCTTGGGTGGTACTAAGTGCCAAGTTTTATTTTTCATAAGTGCATCATACTCACTATCCATGGCTTCTTTCCAATCTTTGTGAGCCAAAGCATCAGACAAATTAACTGGTTCACCAGCAGTAGTAAGAAAGGCACGTTTTTTTCTGTCATACCTTATTGTACCATCTGTGTATTCCTTCTCTTTGACAATACCTGACTGAAACCTTGTATGCCGGCGAGAAGCTATAGGAGCTGGACGTTGAGGAATTATTTGTGCAGCATTTTCTGCAGCAGAGGAAGATGCCGCAGAAGATCCAGGCACCTGATCCGCCTGGTCAGAGATCGCCCTCGGGATTTCCCCGCCAGCGGAGGCGCACCGCGTGTCACTCTCCGGATCCGCGCGAGTGGACGCGCGTGTCGGGACAGCCGGGCTGGGCCCAGCCGCTGTCGCCTGGTCGACCACCCCCTCGGCCTGTGGACTCGTGGAGAGAGGGGAGTCGCCCCCACCCGCGCCTGGGCTGGTGGGCTCCGCGCTGTCGGCCACCGGGTCGCTGGCGCGAGGATTCTCCTTGGATCGAGAGCTAGTTGTGTTGGCTGCATCTTCACACATAAAATCATGGGCCAAATCTGCACATGAATTAGTAGAAATACAATTTTCCATGGATTTATTTACATGATCAGCTTTAGATAATTCACCCCCGTGATCAGAAATTGTGTCATAGTCCGGGAGAAGTGCTATTTCAGCACGAAGAAGGGCTCCTGCATTGGGATGAAGTTTGGCAAACAGAAAGAGAGTTTCATCAAAAACAACATCTCGAGAAATATAGATACGTCCAGTTGCAATTTCTAGGCACTTGTATCCCTTATGAAGATTGCTATAGCCAAGAAAGACACATTGAGTGGACCAGAACTCAAGCTTATGATGATTGTATGGACGTATATTGGGGTAGCATGCACACCCAAAGATTTTGAGAGAGTTGTAGTCAGGTTTTTGATGGTATAGACGTTCCAACGGAGTGGAGTTGCCAATGACTTTACTAGGAAGTCGATTAATGAGATATGTTGTTGTACTGAATGCTTCATCCCAATATTTGAGAGGCATTGATGCATGAGCTAATAATGAGAGGCCAACTTCAACAATGTGACGATGTTTTCGTTCGGCAGAGCCGTTTTGTTGATGAGCATGTGGGCAAGAAACATGATGTTGAATGCCTATGCTACGAAAGAAAGAGTTGAGTTTTTCATACTCCCCTCCCCAGTCACTTTGTACTGTCAGGATTTTCCTGTTAAAGTGCCTTTCAACAAGTTTCTGAAACTCTTGGAAAATGGAGAAAACTTCAGATTTATATTTGAGCAAATAAATCCAAGTGAACTTGCTATAGTCATCAATGAAACTAACATAATATTTTTTCCTTCCAAAAGAATCTCTGGCATGACCCCATACATCACTGAAAATAAGCTCTAAAGGAGCATGAGACACACTATTTGACTTGGGATAAGGAACTTGATGACTTTTGGCACATTGACAAGCCTCACAAACTGACTCACTAATTTGACTATGTGACAATGGAAGTTTGTCTTTATTGACTACTTATTTAACTATGATCGATGACGGATGTCCTAATCTTTGATGCCACCTTGCCAAAGTGGGTTTGATGACGGAATGAACTTGACGACGCTTGCGACTAAGTGCTCCGGATGTGATGGGGTAGAGCCCTCCAATGCATCTACCGTGATGAAGAAGTTCCGTCGTTGCCCGGTCCTTTATAAAAAAATAACGAGGATGAGTTTCAAAGAAGACATTATTATCAGTGGCTAGACGAGATATAGATGCAAGGTTTTTATTGGCTTGTGGAACATGAAGGACATCTCTAAGGACTAGATCACGTTTGAGAGTAGGGGAATTAATGGAAGCTTGACCTATATGACAAATATCCATACCTCCACCGCTTGCGGTGTGAATTTGGTCGTTGCCGGGGTATCTCTCATGAACAGCAAGTTGCTCTAGTTCGCTTGTGACATGGCCTGTTGCACCCGAGTCAACGTACCAGACGCCATCTCCTCCTTCTTCACGAACAGCTGCAGCAACGTGACGAGCGTCGGGGACGTAGTCTTCATCATAGCGGTGCCAGCAGTCCATGACCTCATGGCCTGGCTTCTTGCACAGCTGGCAGCGAGGACGTCGAGACGAAGAAGTGCGGTGGCTGTTGTTGTTGTTGAAGCCGCCACCTCCCGTGTTGCCGCCGTAGCCGCCACCACCAGAACGACCGCCCTCGCCCTGGTTGTTTCCACGGCCGCGACCGCCGTTGTTGTTGCGGTTCTGCCCCTGGTGACCACGCCCACGTCCGCGGCCACGGGAAGCAGAGTTGGCGGAGGACTGCCTGATGTTGGTGCCGTGGAGAAGGGTCAGGCGAGCGTCAAAGCTTAAGAGCTGGCTGTACAGCTCCTGAACCGAGACTGGCTCAACCCTAGCAGCCAAGGCGGACACAACTGGATTGTACTCCAGATCGAGTCCAGCCAAGATTTTGGAGACGATCTCGGCGTCAGGAAGAGGAGCTCCGGTGCAGCATGCGACTTCATCTGTAAGAGTCTTGATTTTGCCAAGATATTCAGCCATGGTCATGTTACCTTTTTGCAGGTTCGTGAGCTCGATGCGGGTGTTGATGACCTGGGCTTGGCTTTGGGCAGCGAAGATGGCGTGGATGGCGCTTCACACCTCTGCTGGCGTCTGAAGCGTGGCGACTTGTGCAAGGATATCGCGGGAGAGAGATCCCATCAGATACCCTTGGAGTTGTTGCTGCTGTGCGTACCAGAGGGATCGGGCGAAGTTGGCGATCTATTCTTCTTTTCCATCCTTGGTGATGGTGAGGGTGGCCGGCGGTACCGGACTCTTCCCGTCGAGGTGGTGCTCCATCTGTGCACCTCTGATCTGAGGGAGCACAACGGCCTTCCATTGGAGGAAGTTTCCCCTCGTCAGCTTCTCCTGAGGTGGCGGTCCGAGAGAGGCAGCGTTGCTGCTGGATGATGATGCGAAGGTGGAGGATGCGGAGGTAGTTAGTGTGCTCATGGTGGAAGATAGGGCTGCGGAAGAAGACATGATCTCGGCCGCGGGAGAGGTAGCTAGATGCGATCTTCGATCTATGAGGAAGATGCTCTGATACCATGTAAATTAGGTCGGAAGCGTTGAACCCTTTGGTCTCGGGCCGCATGTATATATATTCGTGAAACCTTGGCGTACAAGAAGAGACCGAAGATCTCAGGAGGAGTTCGGTTACAGAGGAGATTCGAGAGAGAGAAGAGATAGAATAGGTTACAAGTTTAAGCTATGCCGACGGTTTAAGCTATGCCGACGGTTATGCCGTGAGCCTATCCTATACATATTCTAACAGCTGGTACTTGTGGTGGCAAAGAAGAGAAGTTGTGAGGGGAGAACAGGTCCGGACAATTGATCGCATTAGCAATGCCAATACATGCCTTATCCCTGTACTTCGTTCGATTAACAGGAAAGCTAGAGGTACCGGATCGCCTGAATGAATGGAAGAAGCCACCATCTAGATTCCAAATCCTCAACATGGATGCATCCTTTTCTGATGCTGAAAGCTCTGGTTCAGTGGATCTGTGGTATGTCACCACTTGGGTGGTTTTGTTGCTGCAGCAACTACTCGTCATGTGGTCTCAGGCAAATAAGAAGCGTTGCGTCAAGTTCTAATGATCATTCAGAGCCTTGGGTGTGCCAACGTAATTGTCCAAACTGATAATGTAACCGTCGTAGAGGCATTGAATTTGAGCGAGGGTTACACAATAATTGCAACACCAATACTCAATGAATGTCGAAGTCTACTTTTGAATTTCGGGAAGGTACTTGTTGAACATTGTAATAGGGAATCGAACATGGTCGCTCATGAACTCGCTAGGTTTGGGAAGAGTAATCCACCGACTTTGTGGTTGGATACATCTCCTAGCTTTATTATTCCTTTGTTAGCAGCCGATGTAAGTTTGATCTGTGTTAATAAAGCTAGCCATGGAGGCCTTCCCATGAAAAAATGAATTTTCGCTTCAACCATTGTAAGTATGTGCTACTTTTATTATACAAACGTTTCACTAAAATTTAGGTAGTGGCGGTGGTAGATATTGAATGATCCATTTCACTGAAATTTAGGTAGTGGTGGTGATGGTAGTGCTAGTAGTAAAGTGGCACCATTTGTAGTATAGTGGTGCTAGTAGTAAGTGGCAGCATTGGCAGTAGTGGCAGCATTTGCGCACCATCTATGTTCCTATGAAACGGGAACTAAATATGGTAAAATATAGAAATATCACATGACAAGCGCATTGTAAATCCAAATGAAATTACCATCAAGTAATTCTTTGTGAAGTATTTTTTGACCAGGAGTAAAGAAAAGGTACAATATTTTTATTTGACGGCCAGAAAAGGCAGTACACCATTATGCCAATTACAACATCCATACCATCTACTAGTGCACTGCTCACTTGCTGTTGCAGTCACTAGTGCACTGCTCACTTGCAGTATTTTGGCGCACTTGCTGTTGCAGTCACTAGTGCACTGCTCACCGGTTAACCTCATGCAGTCCGCGCATGAAGAACTGCCAGAGCAAGAGCCGTAGCACGACCGGGTCGCCTCGCCGTCGCAATTGCAGTGACTGCCTGTGGTGCAGCCGGCCCTGCACTTGCCGATCACGGCGGACCGACAGTCCTCGCAGCTGGGGACGTCGCAGTACTTGCGACACTTGGGGGGAACCGAGACTCTGCACATCTCTGTGCAGTGCGGGCCACACTCGCTGCAACGCATCGCCCGCGCCGGCCCAGATGCTACTAGTTCTTCTTGGTCCATCGACGGACATTGCCCCAAGGAAGGCAGGACCATCACGGCGAGCATGGCGGCCATGGTTGCCGCTTTGAGAGCGAGGGATAGAGTGGGTGAACCTGCAGCAGCCATATTGGAGAAGAATGTGTGAAGGGACCCTAGCATAGGGATGTTATTTATAAGCACCCAGGGACCCTAGCAGGTAGCGCTAAAGATACTACATGGATTCATGCTACCAAGTTGATTACATGCAAGTTGGTGTACATGTCTTGTGATTATATACTATTTTTTCCATTTGAGATCCGTACTAGTGGTTGTGGCGGTGGTGGTGGTGTTTCACGGTGGCGGTGGTGGTGGTGTTTCACGAGGTACTATTTTTTCCATTTGATTCTCTTCTCACGAGGGCACCGACGCAACACAAACCAAGCACATGTCACCATACTTCACAAAAGAAAGATGGCTAGATATGTACACACCCATGCACTTGTGTCACCACCACTGGCGCGCAGACAACACATGTGCCACCAGCAGACTCAATAGTCACGGCAATTATTGCTCAGATCTTGATTTCAATTAACTATGTTTTCCATATCCGGCAGAAGGATAATGGTTTACAAGGGACGTTTGAGCCACGAGGCCAAAAAATGACACATCATTCCCCACCTCTTTGAGGGCACATAAGCATTCATACAACAGCGACAACAATGGCGACTATATCCATTCGCTACGGGGGAAACCAAACTTTCTCCCCGCGCGCACTCATCCATGCCGTAACGGTGGCATTCCGAGATCCTTTCAACGGGGCTGGTGGTCATACTAAAGATCAAGCATGACCAAAGCATACTCTCACTTGATTATATAACTTTAACTATGTGTTATTTCGTATCATATTTTATACTACATCTAATATTGATGCTAAGAAGTGATTGTAGTACTAAAGTAATAAAAGTGCTCTCATGTTCTACCGAAAACTATCATGCATCTACTATCAATTTTGGTACTGTATAGTGCACATTGCCGACAATTTCTAAACAAGTAACACAGGCGATTACACAGACAAATACAGGAACATTCGTTATGACCTGCAGGACAAATCTAGTCACCTATGGATGAAAAAAAATCAAGTCACCTAATTGATTGGCTCAAAGACTTACGATTAATGGAACAGAGATAATGACGAATGAAGTAGGTCGTGGCGAGTACATGAACATGGGATTGCCTGCGTAGAGGATATGTACCTAGACCGGTGATCACCTGATCAGCCGCAAGTTAGTGAGAGGTCGTCCGTACGATTTTTTGACTAAATTTATTGCAAATTTGAAAACTATATGGCGCAATGCAAAAAAACCAAAAGTATGACCCCGTCGGCCTGCGGTGGGCCGTATGGGGGCCTGTCGGCCAGCAGTGGGCCGAGCGCAGCCTGTCGGCCACCAGTAGGCCGACTGGTGGGCTGTCGGCCACCAGCAGGCCGAGAGGGGGCTGTCAGCCTACCAGAGGCCGATAGGCCCGTAGATAGCCTGCCCGACCGTTTTCTTTCCCGCCCTTCTTTCCCGCCCTTCTCTCCCGCCATTTTCTTTCCCGCCCTTCTTTCCATTTTCTTTCCCGCCTTTCTCTCCCGCCATTCTTTCCCGCCATCTTCTCTTCTGAACCTATATAACCCCCTCGGCAGTAAGGTGGGTGAGCAGGCAAGTGTAGTTTCGTGGAGATGTCCCATTATCCTTTTTATCGTAGTTTTCACATTGGTATGTCCGATCGTCTTCTCCGTCTAGCCGCCAATTTCAAGATCGACGATACAGTAGTTCCATGGGAGGAACTCATCAGTAGTGACACCATAATGAATGAGTTGGCTCACTCATTAGCTAGGAGTGCGTGGCCTCCCAGGACATTTGAGGAGATACGAAAAGAACTTCTCAGGTTGCATGGCAGATGGCAGAAGCAACTGCATAAGAGTGAATCTTACCTCAGGCTTGTTGTAAATAATTCAGATTTATGGTCAGCAGACAGTGAGGACGAAGACGACCTCTTCATGTCGAGCACCAAGGTCAAGACTACCGCATCGTCGAAGGGCAAGAGCTCTACATCGACGAAGGGCAAGAGATCTGCATCGACGGAGGACGAAGATGACCTCTTCATGCCGAGCACCACGGCGAAGACTACCGCATCGTCGAAGGGCAAGAGTTCTGCATCGACGAAGGGCAGGAGCTCTGAATCGATAAAGGGCAAGAGCTCTGCATCGACAAAGGGCAAGAGCTCTGCATGGACGGAGGAGGACGATGATGCATTCATGTAGTTCTTTAGCTATAATTTGTAATTTCAGTTGTATTGTTTAAGTCAGATGTATCCAATAGTGCCGATCTCTAGTGCACAATCCAGAAATCCCAGCTGGACACCTGGATAATATAGCGTGATGGGAGTATGGCTCCTAGATAACTTGATCCTCGTGCAAACTATCAAACTGCGCCGTGAAGGAGGGGTAGCAGCCCCTCACCTGGCTGTGCGTAAACTGTCTCTATGCATGACAACAAATAAGCATTAATAATTCTATTGAATGGCAAGAAATAAACATTAGTAATTCATATTGTTACTTAATATGAAAATACCTCTCTCCGTGTCCACACAAATCCCATAGTAAGCAAGTCGCCGATAGAAGGCACATAAGTCCCAGCCATGTCCTCCAAACCAAAAGGTTTATCAACGCAGACATAGGGTCGACCAATAGGGAATCTCTCGTATGACCAGAGCTGCAACAATAGTGGACATCCAACAAGAGCTGATTTTCTAGACTTCAACACGCAAGCTTTGCACAGTCCTCTGTACGTAGTCGCTAACACAGCAGAACCAAAACTCCTCTGCTGAATGTCCCCCGGGCAACGTGCGTCAGCTATCTCTCGTGCAATACCGATGAGTCGTGCATCGACAGTGGTCACGTGGTTCTCCGTGAACATCATCTTGCCGAACAACCACATAATATATGCCTCTAGGGATCGGTCAATCTGTGCCTCTGACAACTGAACATCGGGAAATCCTAAGGAAACAATCTACATAGAAACCAAACGATTGTATGAACTATGCCTCTAGCACAACAATGAAAACAACATTTTTTAAACATGTCATGAAGAATACCTGAAACTGGTTAAACCACCTAAAAAGAAGCCCGTGACGATCGTTGGGTAGGACCGATGCAGTTGGCACCGCAGCCAAAAAACGGTCCTGCATCGATGCTAGCCAACCAGGTTCTGGCTCTAAAGGACCTATGGCAGCACAGGCCAGAGGTAATCCCAACAAGTAAGACACATCCTGTAAAGTAGGCGCCATCTCTCCCCAGGGAAAGTGAAACGTATGTGTCTCTGGTCTCCATCTATCTACTAAGCAGGTAAGGAGTGACCTGTCGTAAGAGAAACGTGTCACTTGCTCTTGTGTAACTGCATTGGTTCACCCGCCTCATCCAATTCCGGATGTTCAACCCACTCCTCCAATGTACCCTGAACCAGCCGTGCCAAAGGTAGAAGTCCAGCCCAACTTAACCTACAAAATAAAGAGAATGTAGCATACAGTTAGCTGCTATCAAAAGGATTTCAAACATAGTAAGTCATTGTACCGACACATACCTATCAACCCATAAAGGGTGTATCATCCAGTTACACTTTGGGGTGCGAGTGATTAACACGTCTAAGTTCTTGCCCGCTTCCATAAGTGCGGCCCGGTGCCCTCTATCGATATTCCCATTAAGCAACGGATACGAAGCCATATCTGCAATTAAAACATAGCCCAGGCATATTACAAATTAAAACATAGTCCAGACATATTACAAATTATAACATCGTCCAGACATATTACAGAATAAAACATAGTCCGTCATATTACACATTAAAACATAGACCACACATATTACAGAATAAAACATAGTCCGTCATATTACACATTAAAACATAGTCCAGACATATTACAAAATAAAACATAGTGCGACACATTATATAGCTTCTGAGTTATTTCTTCGTTGTCCGCCCCTTCGGCCTCGACTTCCACGACCACCACGACTGCCACGACCACGTCCGCCTCTTGCTACTGTGGTCGCAGTCGTCGATGTGGAAGCACTCGTCGATGTGGAAGCACCATCTTTCTTCAAGTCGGGACAATATTTCATCCTATGCCCATAAGCCGCGCATAGCAAGCATTGTCTGGTTGCTCCACCAGCTTCAGATTGGTCCATATCGTTACGGATGTGCTTTACCTTACGTCTGCCCCTGCTTGTTCGCCGAAGTTCTGGATCCGGGATGTATACTCTCTCCCCATCTATTACCTTGTTGAAATTGCCGACGACTCTAAACCCTGTCATCTCACCTGTCCAGACATTGACTACTGCATCTTTTAAATAGTATGGGGACACGAAGGAGATAGCGTCCAACTCAATCTGGCCACACGCAGCCAACACATGTGAGCAAGGCAGGTGCAACAACTTCGGTTTGTTGCATGTGCACTCACAAGTTGGATAAAATTCCGTTCCAATTTTTACCTCGTGCGTCTTCACCTCATTTGCAGAACCAAAACCATCAGTAGGTAGCTGAACCTCATACCTCCTTTCCTGATTACCTATGAGTCTGACAGTGTGCTTCTTTGCTTTCTCTATCTTCTTTGCCATGTACTCCATGACACGGCTACAATCAGGTGTGTTCTGATTGTCTGCAATATTCTTCTTTGCTACCTCATTCCTTTCTCTAAAATATCTCAAAGTGCCATGGAATACAGCCTCCACAATAGCTGTGAGTGGCAATGCTCTATTCCCTCTGAGTACAAAGTTATACACCTCTGCAAGATTGGTTGTCATGTGGCCATACCTAGCTCCATGGGTGTCATGCAGCAAAGACCAATTCACTGGAGGCTCTTTCTCTATCCACTCAGAAAAATTCTTTATTGCCCTGCCCTTCTTTCTCTTAGTATTAGGAGGGTCAATTGCTGGCAAGTCACAAAGACCTACTGGCTCCTCTAGCTCCGCCATGAGTGTTGCTAATTTAACCTGATCTGCTTCCATTTTCTTCCTCGCGCGGACCTGCTTCTTAGTGAACTCATCAAGTTTTGACCAAATAAAATGGTATTTACGCTACTGGTTCTGCTTGCATAATTTTTTGAACAAGTTCATCAACCGCTTGTTCTTGAACTGTGAGAAAAAATTAGACCCAAGATGGCGCATGCATCACCGGCTCTGCAAGTCCTTCCAAGGTGTTGGTTCGTCAGCAGTTGGATTCCTTAGTGTCTTCACGGCCTTCAATATACCAGGATGTGTGTCATGAATGACACACACGTTTGGTCGGTCCTTCACGATCGCAATTTTAACTTGCCGGAAGAACCATACCCAGCTCGGAAAGTTCTCACCCTCCACAAATGCCATGGCTAGTGGGATGATTTGATTGTTCCCGTCCACACCAATAGCAGTCAGGATTTGCCCTTTGTACTGACCAGTCAGGAATGTACCATCCACAAACATCACAGGAGGACAATGCCGGAAAGCTTCGATGCACATAGTGAAAGAGAAGAATACTCGTTTCAACACCTTGTGATCTGGTATAATGTCCAACCTCGTGTGTTGTATGTTAACATAAGTGCCGGGATTCCTCTCCTTCAGTATGTCAAGGAGACGGACAACATTATCATATGAGTCGAAGAACGTCCCAAACCTTTCCTCCATAGCCTTCTGCTTAGCCCTCCAAGCCTTCCCATATGGAATGTCATAATTCCATCTGACCTTCACTGCTGTCTGGATGTGTTTTGCTTCCATATCTTTCTTCTCCACTATCTCAGTATACATGAGTTGCGCAATGAGAGTTGAAGTCAGGTTTGGATGACTAACCAACAGGTTTTTCCTCACACAATTATGTGGCACCACATTGGTGACAACCCAGTGGATGTTATACTTCGGCACGTGCCCGTGCACCTTCGCAGGACAACCTGTTTCAACACACTTCACGGTATAGTTTGTTGGACTCGATATGTGTGTCCGGAAAACCCTCTGCGTAGACATAGCCCACTTTATCACCACATACTTCAATTTTTTCTTTGTATCAAACATAGCCCCTATCTGGACTTGGTTCAGATTATATTGCCATGGAGTCTCATGGCCATCGTAGACAGTAAGGCCGGTGGATATGTCCTGATCCCATGCAGAAGGATTCGGTACCTCCACTTCATCCTCGAAATTTTCAGAATCCAGATCCTCCGCAAATCCATCCTCGTCCTCTTCCTCCATCACCCTCTGCATTTCATCGCCTTCCTCATCCCCATCAGCAACACCAGAACCAGCTAATATTTTTAACTGAATACTCTGCCCAGTATCATGACCACAAACATTGTGTGGCATGTAGTCTGACTCTTTCTCGGCTTGGCTAGCATCCACATCCGGTGGCTGTGACCCGGATAAATAATTCTTGTTAGCCACTTGACTACCCTGACCTGGTTCATACCCCACGTGAAGTTGTACCGTATTCTCCTCCGTCGCCACTGGTTGCACTAGGGCATATGGGTGGATTCTTCGGTCTCGGCAACGACTTAACAGGGTCACCCAATGCTGGCTCCTATCTATCGGCATCAACTCCCACTTGACATTTTTACAGGATTTTGTCCACAATGCATGAATATTGACGGAACATACTTCAGGATCTAGCCCAAAACTAGTAGTCAACTAGTGCTTCAACTGTCTAATGTCCAGTATGTTCGGGTGTGAAAGTGTCATGACGCCATTTTTAAACTCGCTAAGATCAACCCCCAACTCATTATATCGAACATTACCAGGGCCGTAGTAAACAGTCAAATTTACTGATTCAGACATTTTCACCTGTCAGACATTGCCACCTTTCATTAATCGCAACGAACAAAATTATTACCGGCTACACTAACTATCAGCTAAAATTACTATGTACACTAAATAAACTCTACATCACATACAAAATTATTACCGGCTACACTAACTATCCGCTAAAATTACTATGTACACTAAAATGACTATGTACACTAAATAAATTGTACACTAAAACTAACTACACGAATAAAAATATACCTTCGACGCGTGTGTCCCCTTCTTCTTCCTCTCCACACCACCACCTCCTCACCAGCCACACCTCCTCCACCCCACCACCTCCTGACCTCCTCCACCCCACCATGGCTCCTCCTCACTTACGCACAAATAACTATCCCATTCCAAAAAAAATGACCGTAGGCCGCTGGAGAATGCTATGATCTATTGATTCTGCGGCTTGGAACGGAAAATGGGTGGAAGAATGAGTAGATCGGTGAGGGGGGGGGAGAGTATAGAGAGGAAACGAGAGAGAGAGCGAGAGGAAGAAGAAAACGGTCGGGCAGGCTATCTACGGGCCTATCGGCCTCTGGTAGGCCGACAGCCCCCTCTCGGCCTGCTGGTGGCCGACAGCCCACCAGTTGGCCTACTGGTGGCCGACAGGCTGCGCTCGGCCCACTGCTGGCCGACAGGCCCCCTTTCGGCCCACCGCAGGCCGACGGGGTCATATTTTCGGCATTTTTTCATTTCGCCGTATAATTTTCAAATTTGCTCTAAATTTAGTCATACTTCTGAAAAAAAATCCGTCCGTACACTCGTAAAGGTCAAGCAATCGGGCCATGAGTGTGCGATCGATGAAGTAATCTTTGGGGGGTTAAATTGGAAGGGATGTAGATGGCTTTTAGATCCAAGTCAAATTAAAATAAAGTTTTTATGTAAATACAAAAATACACAAATTAATCAAAAGTAATGTGCTTAATTAGACCGACCACAAATATTCCTACCAAAAAAGATAGATACAAATACATATTACATCAATATATGTTACGGTTAAGTGCAGTTTATACAAACTAAGTAATGAGATATACAAATCAAGTATGACATCGTTTCACAATCCTCTTTGCGATAGGTTGGGGCTTAGGCATCGTAGTTTTGGCCGTTCTGGTGGTGTTGTCTTCTTCGTTGAGACTCCCATTCCGACGATGCTCCTTTTGCCTCTCCCGAACAACATCAAAAGTGTTTGCCGCTTCTTCATCTGTTTCACCTTTGATATTGGAAAAAACATCCTCCTCGTCCTCACTATGCTTTGTCCACCGTGTATAAGCAGGCATGAAATTATGTTTCAGCAAGTAGATCTTCACACGACTAGTAAAGGGGTGGATCAAAACTACGTTTTTGCAATTATTACACTGAGATAATATCTCTGTTTTACCGTTTCGGTTCATATCTTCTACACTGTCTTGAAGAATCCATTTATAGTTTGAACCATGAAATCGTTGGATAGATGGAGCTACTAACAAGGGGTATATGAAAAAAAAAACGAGGTCAAAGAATTCGGCTTGACCTTTGCTAAAAACGGAACATATTGAGTGCGCATGCCAGAAATATGTCAAAACGGAAATTTGATGAAACAAGCTAGGATTGCAGTTAGAATTAGATATATGTTAGTAACTTGTAAGAAATGACCATCCTTTACATGTAAAGGGAATTATATGAGTCATGTCTTGATCTATAGGTGTTAGTTCATCTTATCATCTTAGAGAACAATAAAAAGTTACTTTTATAAAAACCAGTCGAGTCTAGAAGAACCCTCCACATGTAAGTCTTGAATAACCGAGCATATCTTAAGAAATCACAAATGATTGCAACTTAATCCTACACAAGATTTGCCTTTCTTGTTTAAGGCTAACAACCTATACAAGGTTGCAAACTCGGTTAGAAAAGTGATACTATCTTGATAAGTGTGTGACATGTAAAGTGAATAAGGTGAGTCATACATACAAACATCAGGATTTCTATACTTTGTGTATGATCATATGCACAACTAAAACGAAACTTTGATAATCAATCCAAAAGTACGCTTGTAGCTAGTGCAACCTAACATAATGTACCAAAAATCCATTTTAGAAACATCCAAACACAACTGTTAAAGCTGATGAAAAGAAAGGATAGAGATGGTATCATGGCTACTATAAATAGGCATGCAGTAGAGAGATCATCACAAGCACAAGTATTAAAACCAAGCAACACTAGTTCACACCAATCCACCATGAAGACCTTCCTCATATTTGCACTCCTCGCCATCGCGGCAACAAATATCATTGCGCGGCAACAACCATTTCCACAGCAACCACAACCATATCCACAACAACCACAACCATATCCACAACAACCCTTCCCACCACAACAACCTTTTCCACAACAACCACCATTTTGGTGGCAACAACCAGTTCAATCACAGCAACAACCATGTCAACAACAACAAACTCCACTCCCACAAGGACAACAACACCAACCACTTCTGCAACAACAAATACCATTTGTCCACCCATCTGTTTTGTAGCAGCTAAACCCATGCAAGGTATTCCTCCAGCAGCAGTGCAGCCCCGTGCCAATGCCACAACGTATTGCTAGGTCGCAAATGTTGCAGCAGAGCAGTTGCCATGTGTTGCAGCAACAATGTTGCCAACAACTGCCCCGAATCCCCGAACAACTCCGCCATGAGGCAATCCGTGCCATCATCTACTCCATCATCCTGCAAGAACAGCAACAGGTTCAGGATTTCGTCCAACCTCAGCAGCAACAACCCCAACAGTCGGTCCAAGGTGTTTCCCAATCCCTACCGCAGTCACAACAGCAACAACTCGGACAATGTTCTTTCCAACAACCTCAACTACAACAATTGGGTCAACAACAGCAGGTGCCACAGGGTGCTTTCTTGCAGCCACACCAGATAGCTCAGCTTGAGGTGATGACTTCCGTTGCGCTACGTACCCTACCAACGATGTGCAATGTCAATGTGCCACTGTTCGCCATCATCACTAGTGTGCCATTCGGCGTTGGCACCGGAGTTGGCGCCTACTCATAAGAAAAGGTCTCTGGTAATATGTAGTTGGATCACCGTCTTTTAGTCGATGTATAAGTTGATGTAGCGGTGACAAATAAATTGTCACACAACTTTGTGTGACCCGCTCAAACTAGTCGTTAAAATAATGGAATAAAATACAAATAAAGATTTATCTAGACAATGTTCATATCGGCTTTGTGTGGACATCAATCTGAATGACATGCTTGCAAGTTCATAAGTTCGTCTTGCCTGGTCACAACCACAACCTGGTGCATTAACTAATTATTCATGTGTTGCTAACAGAGCATGAATATCGACAAGTGTAAATTCAACCCCTGCACCTTCAGTTAATCACCGCAGCCTGCTCTTTCGATTCCTGCATCTCCGGTCCTCCCATGTAATCAAGCAGCAAGTTATTTAGACCACACACAACACTGGGCTACATCAAGACAGCCAACAGGAACACTAAACTGCAACTGACCCTGCAGAAAACCAAATTCATACTAGATGGTCTTGGTCGGCCTGGGATGTGATTCAGGGATCCACGAACCGACGTCAAGCATTCGCCCCACACCAAGCCATTCCCATCTAGCGGAGAAGAGCAGCCATCAGGGATCAGGCCTACAATATTATCGAAGGAATTCACAACATCCTTGGGCAGGGCTCCAAACTTCAGCATGTTGCAAAGTTTCTCAACAAGATAAAGCTTTAGTTCCTCTTGCTTCATCGGCAGCGTACCATCAGTATGAATAAAAGCAAATAAAAATCACAGTTTACAAAGTTTCTCAACCAATTGAAGGAAGGCCGATGTCTTCTTAGCCAAATAACTAATACTAGATGCACATATATGTTAGCACTAATATTGGCGTGTGTGTGGTTCTGTGATGAGCCGAGAGGCTGAGTCATGGAGTGCATGTGTTGCACGTACGGGTTAGTGGAGTTAGTTAGCTGCATGCTAGCTACTGTCCAGCTCGTCGAGGAAATGATGCGCGCACTGGATATGGACCATGCATGTAGCCAACGAGTTCATAGCTAGATGAGGTTAGTTAGCAATCTTAGTGGGTGCATGAGTCTCTTGTGTGTGTGCTACTTAAAAAAATGTGGTGTGTTGTGTAGACGAATAAGTAGCTAGGACAAAAAAATATAGTCTCCGGTGGTCTCTCGTGTGTGTGCGCTCACCATGAGGAGTAGTTGCCGGAGTTAGTCTTCAGGGCATGTAGTCTCCCATTTATGATCCGGTGTGTTTTAGAGTCGAGTTTGAGCTCGAAAGAAAAGAAATGTCGTGCGGCGAGGCGTTTGCTACTTGTAAACCGCGTTGTGTTTTTCTCCGAAGAGGAGGGGAGATGCAGCATAGTAGAGATAAGTATTTATCTCAGTGAGAATCAAGGTTATCAAACTAATAGGAGAAACTCACATAAATTCCTGTGTTCAGCGCCTACACATAAAAGAGCACACACTTGCACCATCGCGGGCAAGATGGTTGTCAATCCTCTTGAACTCGTTACTTGCAAGCAGTAAGTAGTGATAGATAGATAAATAGATAAATATAAATTACAAATAAAAAGAAAGTAAATAATGACAGCAATATATTTAGAGTTTTTGTAATAATATTTGTAAAGAGACTTTGGGGGGGGGGCATAGTTTTCGCTAGAGGCTTCTCTCCCGAAGAAAGTGTACGGTGTGTAGACAAATTAATTACTGTTCGGCAATTGATAGAAAAGTGCAAAGTTTTGTAATATTTATTCACGACAATGATCATGTATATAGGCATCATGTCCATAAGCAAGTAGACCGACTCCTGCATGTATCTACTACTATTAATCCAATCATCGACTGCTATCAACCATGCATCTAGAGTATTAAGTAAAAACAGAGTAATGCTTGGAGGATGATGACATGATGTAGAGAAAGTAAATCCAATCATTATGAAAAAAACCCATCGTTTTACCCTTAATGGCGGCAATACAATACATGTCATGTCCCTTTCTGTCATTGGGATTGAGCACCGCAAGATTGAACCCATCACAACGCACCACTCCCACTGAAGATAAATCAATCTAGTTGGCCAAAACAAACCGATAGATCAGAGAGTAATATGAAGCTATAACAAACATGCAAATAAGAATCCAGAGAAGAATAAAATTTTATACATGAATAATCTAAACATAAACCCACAATTCTTCGGATCCAAATAAACACACCGTTAAGAAGATTACATAAGATAGATCACCACGGGAATCATGGCGATCTTTGCATTGAAGAACATAGAGAGAGAGATAGCCATCTAGGTACTAACTACGGACTTGCAGGTCTGTGGTGAACTACTCACACGTCACCATGGTAGCAGCAAGGTTGATGCAAAGGCCCTCCGTGATCGATCCCCTGCTGGCGGGGCATCGAAACAGGGCTCCAGATGGGCACACGTGGAATAAAGACCTGCGGCGGCTGAAGAAGTGTTTCGGGAGGCTCTCTACGGTTTTCCCAATATATGTGAATTTATAGGCCAGAGAATAGGTCAGGAGGCCGTGGGAGGTGGCCCCAACCCATCAGGGTGCGTCCACCACCCTGGGCGTTCCCTGTTGGCTTGGCGCCACCCTTCGGTCTCCCTCCAAACCTCCGAGATCTTATTTTTGTCCAGAATAAATCATCAAAAAGTTTCGGGGTATTTGGATTTAGTTTGGTACAGTATTCCTGAAATACCAAAAACAAGCAAAAACAACAACTCGCACTATGCACTGCGTTAATAATTTAATGCTCAAAATATTATAAATCACCAAGTAAATGATTAAATAATATCCTAGAATAATAATATTATAGAATGGAACAATTAAAAATTATAGATACGTTGGAGATGTATCAGCGTTTGTCGCTGAAAAAACTTGTGTCCAGTGTGCTCGAGTTCGTCTCTTTCGTCCTCCATTCGTGTCGCCGGAGGCTGCTCGATGTTCGTCGTCGAAGGGCTGGTTCGGTGTTTGTCGCTGAAGGGTTTGTCCCAACAATATATAGATTGCAAAGAACTTAGCAGAGCTCAAGAGAACATTGTGGGTGTCACTGCAAATTTTCCTCGTATAAAAGCAGTCTGAAGAACATAATTTCAAGCAAACACAATTCCGCTTTCCATCCGGTATTAATTCGTCTTGTTTTCCTCCGATTAAAACTAACTAAAGTAGATTATTTGAAGCAAACACAATTTTCTTTAATCCTTTTCCTGCATCATAAGGACAAACATTACACACACACTAAAAGGATCAAGTGTATTTCAGACATTGATGACATGATGCAGTACAAACATTACACACACACACCAAAAAGATCAAGTATATTTCATACATTCATGACATACTTGTAACTGATAACATGATTAATTTTGAGATTACCAAGGTAATATTAATCCAGTCTTTCAAGCTACTTACCGAAGACTAGTCATAATGGGGAGTAATGTTACTAGTCTATGTTACTACCTCTATAGTGGGTAGTGTCATAGGGATGATAAAATAGATAATAATAAAAATACATTAATGAAAATATAATATTTAATAACATCATTATATATCATAAATAACAACTCTCTCTCTCATAAAACTCCTCACGATCAAGCATCAATCCATTCACATGTTAAGGTATAGACAATAAACTCTCTTGAAACTCAAAAAAATATGTTATCACTCATAAAACAATTATATTTCATATTATATTTCAGAACAATCTATGTAGGACCTTTTGTTTAGCAAACTTTAGATATTCAACTATCATACAGTCTTCTAATAGTTGTTGGCACTTATAAAATAACATTTTCATGATGACGCGGGCAAGTGCGAGTATGTTTGGTCTCGAAATGGTCAATCACGGGAACGGGGAGAACTCACAACCTACGAACGGATGCAAGTTTCGAAAAATGACGGGAACGGAGTGCCTATGCAATGAAGATGATGCAATGGCGAATGTGACAAACAAATAATCAATGCGGCAATAAGGAAATACATGGAAAGCAACTGGAGAATCGGTCTCGGGTTATTACAAGCCTGCTGTCCATGGTAATTGCAGATGGTTTTAGTTGTGACGGAGGCTCCTTTGCAAACGATGTGACCTCTGTAGCCGGGATCGGATGTATTTTTAAATTTGAATTGAATATGTAGTGTCACCATTCGAGATTTCCATACATGTGAAAAAAATATATTCATGAGTCATTTGACACTTCTCAATACATCGGATAATGGCTCAGAACGAGAGCACATATCATCATAATTTTTCGAACCGAATTCTTAATCATAAAATCTTTTTGTTTTATTCGAACAAGCTGTGGAGATGCCCCATACTCCTAGCATAGCTTTTCTTTATCATTTTGGATCTTTTCATTCAGACATTAATATATTAATAAAAAAGAAAATAAGTGTGTCCTACATAATATACTTGAGAATAGCCGGGTACAAACAAGTTCCCATGAAACAATCTAGACCTTCTCAAAATCAAACCAAAAAAATATGCTTGTTTCTCCATGATCTAGGATGGAAGGCATGACTCGTTTCTTAAGGTTTGTTCATGAAAAATGTTAAAATGTTGGGCATTTTCCTTTTTGGTTTATAAAGTACCTCGATATAGCTAGATTCATCCTTATACACTTGAACATGCACCATAGTAAACCAAACAATTTTGTCGTCACGAACATCTTATGTTTTTCAATAGGTCACCTATGTAAATTTTCTATACAATTAAAATAAATATAGACCTCACACCCAAAATATTTGACAAAAGAGAGCTGGTGGTCCCTGCGAAATATATACATAACATTACAAACTTAGTCTACCAACTGAATGATCTGATCCACAAAAATCCTTCACACAAAGATCGAACTAATGATGACGTGTCTATAGTTAGGATTAGATATAAGTTAGTACCTTGTAAGAAATGGCAATCCTTTACATGTAAAGGGAATTCTATGAGCATGTCATGATCTATAGGTGTTACTTCTTCTTATCATCTGATAGAACAATACAAAGTTACTTTTATGAAAACCAGTCGAGTCTAGAAGAACCCTCCACATGTAAGTCTTTAATAATCGAGCATATCTTAAGAAACCAAAAATGATTGCAACTTAATCCTACACAAGACTTGCCTTTCTTGTTTAAGGCTAACAACCTATACAAGGTTCCAAACTCGGTTAGAAAAGTTATACTATCTTGATAAGTGAGTCATACGTCTCCAACGTATCTATAATTTATGAAGTATTCATGCCATGTTTACAATAATTTTATATGATTTTGGTATGATTTTATTAGAACTAACCCGGACTGACGCTGTTTTCAGCAGAACTACCATGGTGTCATTTTTTTGGCAGAAATAAAAGTTCTCGGAATGGACTGAAAATTTATGGAGAATATTTTTGGAAAATATAAAAAATACTGGAGCAAAAAGATACCGGGAGGAGTCCCGAGGCAGCCACAAGCATAGGGGGCGCCCCCCCTAGGGCGCTCCCCCCTGGCTTGTGGGCCCCTCGGGAGTCCCCCTGACTTGATTCCAACGACAAGTATTCCTATAAATCCCGTAAACCCCAGAAAGAAACCTAGATCGGGAGTTCCGCCGCCGCAAGCCTCTGTAGCCACGAAAAACCAATCGGGAGCCCGTTCCGGCACCCTGCCGGAGGGGGAAACGATCACCGGAGGCCATCTTCATCATCCCGGCGGTCTCCATGACGAGGAGGGTGTAGTTCACCCTTGGGGCTGAGGGTATGTACCAGTAGCTATGTGTTTGATCTCTCTCTCTTGTGTTCTTGAGATGGCACGATCTTGATGTACCGTGAGCTTTATTAATATAGATGAATCATATGAAGTTTTCCCATCTCTATCTTCTTGTGATGAATTGAGTTTTCCCTTTGAAGTTTTCTTATCGGATTGAGTCTTTAAGGATTTGAGAACACTTGATGTATGTCTTGCGATGGGATATCCGTGGTGACAATGGGATGTTCTATTGATCCACTTGATGTATGTTTTGGTGATCAACTTGCGGGTTCTGTGACCTTGGGAATCTATGCATAGGGGTTGGCACATGTTTTCGTCTTGACTCTCCGGTAGAAACTTTGGGGCACTCTTTGAAGTTCATTGTGTTGGATTGAACATGATGAATCTGAAATTGTGTGATGCATATCGTATAATCAAGCCCATGGGTACTTGTGGTGACATTGGAGTATCTAGGTGACATTAGTGTTTTGGTTGATGTGTATCTTAAGGTGTTATTTTAGTATGAACTCTAGGGCTGTTCGTGACACTTATAGGGATAGCTCATACGATTGATCGGAAATGATAACTTTGAGGTGGTTTCGTACCCTACAATAATTTTTTCGTTTGTTCTCCGCTATTTGTGACTTTGGAGTGAACTCTTTGTCGCACGTGAGGGATTTACATATGATTCAACTATGTCAGTATTGTTGAGAGAACTTGCACTGGTGAAAGTATGAACCCTAGGCCTTGTTTCTAGGCATTGCAATACCGTTTGTGCTCACTTTTATCATTAGTTACCTTGCTGTTTTTATATTTTCAGATTATAAAAACCTATATCTACCATCCATATTGCACTTGTATCACCATCTCTTCGCCGAATTAGTGCACCTATACAATTTGCCATTGTATTGGGTGTGTTTGGGACACAAGAGATTTTTGTATTTGATTGCAGGGTTGTTTGAGAGAGACCATCTTCATCCTACACCTCCCACGGATTGATAAACCTTAGGTCATCCACTTGAGGGAAATTTGCTACTATCCTACAAAACTCTGCGCTTGGAGGCCCAACACGAGTCTACAAGAAGAAGGTTGCGTAGTAGACATCAGTGAGTGACATGTAAAGTGAATAAGGTTAGTCATACATACAAAACATCAGGATTTCTATAATTTGTGTATGATCATATGCACAACTAAAAAGGAACTTTGATAGTCAATCCAAAAGTACGCTTGTAGCTAGTGCAACCTAACACAATGTACCAAATATCCATTTTAGAAACATCCAACACTATTGTTAAAGTTGATGCAAATAAAGAATAGAGATGGTATCAAAGCTACTATAAATAGGCATGCAGTAGAGAGATCATCACAAGCACAAGTATCAAAACCAAGCAACACTAGATCACACCAATCCACCATGAAGACCTTCCTCATATTTGCACTCCTCGCCATCGCGGCAACAAATACCATTGCGCAGCAACAACCATTTCCACAACAACCACAACCATATCCACAACAACCACAACCATATCCACAACAACCCTTCCCACCACAACAACCTTTTCCACAACAACCACCATTTTGGTGGCAACAACCAGTTCAATCACAGCAACAGCCATGTCAACAACAACAAACGCCACTCCCACAAGGACAACAATAGCAACAACTTCTGCATCAACAAATACCATTTGTCCACCCATCTATTTTGCAGCAGCTAAACCCATGCAAGGTATTCCTCCAGCAGCAGTGCAGCCCCGTGCCAATGCCACAACGTATTGCTAGGTCGTAAATGTTGCAGCAGAGCAGTTGCCATGTGTTGCAGCAACAATGTTGCCAACAACTGCCCCAAATCCCCAAACAACTCCGCCATGAGGCAATCCGTGCCATCATCTACTCCATCATCCTGTAAGAACAACAACAGGTTCAGGATTTCATCCAACCTCAGCAGCAACAACCCCAACAGTCGGTCCAAGGTGTCTCCCAATCCCAACAACAGTCACAACAACAACAACTCGGACAATGTTCTTTCCAACAACCTCAACTACAACAATTGGGTCAACAACAACAGGTACCATAGGGTGCTTTCTTGCAGCCACACCAGATAGATCAGCTTGAGGTGATGACTTCCGTTGTGCTACGTACCCTACCAACGATGTGCAATGTCAATGTGCCGCTGTACGACATCACCTCTAGTGTGCCATTCGGCGTTGGCACCGGAGTTGGCGCCTACTCATATGAAAAGGTCTCGAGTAATATGTAGTTGGATCACCGTTGTTTAGTCAATGTATAAGTCGATGTAGCGGTGATAAATAAATTGTCACACAACTTTGTGTGACCCGCTCAAACTAATTGTCAAAATTGTGGAATAAAATACAAATAAGGTTTTATCTAGACAATGTTCATATCGGCTTTGTGTGGACATCGATCTGAAGGACATGCTTGCAAGTTCATAAGTTCGTCTTACCTTGTCACAGCCGCAACCTGGTGCATTAATTAATTATTCATGTGTTGCAACAATCAAGGTATAATAGTGTTGTTATAAAATTTGGGTTGAACTGAAGAAAGGACTAACATAGAACTCTTCAATGGTTGGAGATTTGGGGTCTTGTTTTGCAAGTGTCTATATATGGTTCCAAGAGTACATGCCATTGTCTACAGAGACAACCACGCTTATTTGTCAAGAAAAGGCCAGCTTTTCCCTGAAGTTAAGATCTATGTTGTAATAACCTGGCATTAACGATAATCAAGTCTGTTCAGGGTTATGAAGTAGTGTTAATCAAGCCTGGTCATGGTTATGCTAACATCTTCAGTAAACAGCACGTGATCAGCGAAACCTAGTTTCTGTGCGTGATAAGCGATATTAATTCCACCCAGGTGAGCATGCATGTGCATAGACAAGTCATAGGTTACACATGCGTGTACATACAAAAGTGGATGCTAATTAAACTACTCCCTCTGTTTCTAAATATAAGTGTTTCTACAGCTTCCACTACGGACTACATACGGAGCAAAATGAGTGAATCTCTCTAAAGTATGTCTATATACATCCATATGTAGCCCGTAGTGGAATCTTTAAAAAGACTTATATTTAGGAATGGAGGAAGTAGCTACCAACAGAGGAGCAGGAGGTGCTTGTTTGGGGTTACTAATAACATGACTGAAGACTGAAACTTCTGTTGGCCTGTTGTACACACCCCTCCGAAAGGACCAGCAGCAAACTGATACGTCTCCAACGTATCTATAATTTTTGCTTGTTCCATGCTGTTATATTATCATTCATGCATGTTTTACAATCATTTTACTACAATTTTATACTATTTTTGGGACTAACCTATTAACCTAGAGCCTAGTGCCAGTTTCTGCTTTTTTCTTGTTTTTGAGTTTACAGAAAAGGAATATCGAACGGAGTCCAAACGGAATAAAAATCTACGGTGATTTTTTATGGACCAGAAGAAGCCCAGGGAGCTTTGGAGCTGGGCCAGAAGAGCCACGAAGCCAACACAAGCCTGGGGGGCGCCCCCCCCATAGGGCGCGCCCCCCTGGCTTGTCGTCACCTCGTGGCCCCCCTGGACTTGTTTCCGCCGCGAAAAATTCCTATAAATACAGAAACCCCCAGAAACAAACCTAGATCGGGAGTTCCACCGCCGCAAGCCTCCAGAGCCACGAAAAACCAATCGGGAGCCCGTTCTGGCACCCTGCCAGAGGGGGAAACCATCACCGGAGGCCATCTTCATCATCCCGGCGGTCTCCATGACGAGGAGGGAGTAGTTCACCCTCGGGGCCGAGGGTATGTACCAGTAGCTATGTGTTTGATCTCTCTCTCTCGTGTTCTTGAGATGGCACGATCTTGATGTACCACGAGCTTTATTGATATAGATGAATCATATGGAGTTTTCCCCTCTCTATCTTCTTGTGATGAATTGAGTTTTCCCTTTGAAGTTTTCTTATCGGATATCCGTGGTGATAATGGGATGTTCTATTGATCCACTTGATGTATGTTTTGGTGATCAACTTGCGGGTTCCGTGACCTTGGGAATCTATGCATAGGGGTTGGCACAAGTTTTCGTCTTGACTCTCCGGTAGAAACTTTGGGGCACTCTTTGAAGTTCTTTGTGTTGGATTGAATATGATGAATCTGAAATTGTGTGATGCATATCGTATAATCAGGCCCATGGGTACTCGTGGTGACATTGGAGTATCTAGGTGACATTAGGGTTTTGGTTGATGTGTATCTTAAGGTGTTATTTTAGTACGAACTCTAGGGCTGTTCGTGACACTTATAGGGATAGCTCATACGATTGATCGGAAAAGATAACTTTGATGTGGTTTCGTACCCTACAATAATTTCTTCGTTTGTTCTCCGCTATTTGTGACTTTGGAGTGAACTCTTTGTCGCACGTGAGGGATTTACATATGATTCAACTATGTTAGTATTGTTGAGAGAACTTGCACTAGTGAAAGTATGAACCCTAGGCCTTGTTTCTAAGCATTGCAATACCGTTTGTGCTCACTTTTATCATTAGTTACCTTGCTGTTTTTATATTTTCAGATTACAAAAACCTATATCTACCATCCATATTACACTTGTATCACCATCTCTTCGCCGAACTAGTGCACCTATACAATTTACCATTGTATTGGGTGTGTTGAGGACACAAGAGACTCTTTGTTATTTGGTTGTAGGGTTGTTTGAGAGAGACCATCTTCATCCTACGCCTCCCACGGATTGATAAACCTTAGGTCATCCACTTGAGGGAAATTTGCTATTGTCCTACAAAACTCTGCGCTTGGAGGCCCAACACGAGTCTACAAGAAGAAGGTTGCGTAGTAGACATCAAGCTCTTTTCTGGCGCCGTTGCCGGGGAGGCTAGGTAAGCGGCACTCACATCCCGTCAACGAAGCTCTTTTCTGGCGCCGTTGCCGGGGAGGTGAGTGCTTGAAGGTATATCTTTAGATCTTGCAATTGAATCTTTTAGTTTCTTGTTTTATCACTAGTTTGGTTTTATAAAAGAAAACTACAAAAAAATGGAATTGAGGTTGCCTCATATGCTTCATCTTTTTAATGTCTTTCGTGAAAATGATGGAAAGGAAAATTGTGCTCAAGTGTTAGAGGAAGAAGTTATTAAAATGTTTGCCACTAAATCTTTGAATGATGAGCATGATAGAAATATTGTTAGTATGAATTCTCTGAATATCCATGATGCTAATGATATACAAAGCCACAAGCTTGGGGATGCTATGTTTGATGAAGATGATATTTTTAGTCCCCCAAGTTTTGATGAGCAAATTTGTTATGATAATGACATGCCTACTATCTATGATGATTCTGATGATGACATGTATGCTATAAAGAGTGATAGTAACCATGAAACTTGTCATCATGATTTTAATATTCAAAGTGGTTAGGTCAATCAAGTATGTCATGATAGTTATTTTGTTGAGTTTGCACCCACTATTATGAATGAGAAGAAAATTGCTTATGTGGAGAGTGACAAATTTTCTATGCTTGTGGATCATGAAGATAATGCTTTATGTGCTGGTTATATTGTGAAATTCCTTCATGATGCTACTGAAAATTATTATGAGGGAGGAACATATGCTTGTAGGAATTGCAATAATATCAAGTTTCCTCTCTATGTGTTCAAAGTTTTGAAGTTATGCTTGTTTTGCCTTCCTATGCTAGTTGATTCTTGTTTCCATAAGTTGTTTGCTCACAAAATACCTATGCATAGGAAGTGGGTTAGGCTTAAATGTGCTATTCATATGCTTCATGATGCTCTCTTTGTGTTTCAATTCTTATCTTTTATGTGAGCATCATTGAAATCATTTTGCCTAGCTAAAAGGCATTAAAGAAAAGCGCTTGTTGGGAGACAACCCATCATTTTTCCTTTGTGTTTTTGTGTGTTCACATGATTAAGCTACTGTATTAATTATGTTTTATGCCTTTTATTTCAATAAAGTGCCAAGTAAAGCCTTTGGGATGACTCACAAGATGAGTAGAATTGATGCTGAACCAAAACAGAAACTTTTGACTCCAGTACAGGAATTTTAATTTTTTACTGGAGCGTGATAATGATCTGAAAGTTTTACACAGTCTTGATATACAAATTCTTCAGGTTGTCCTAATTTTTCAGAATTTTTAGAGACAGGGAAGTATGGTTAATCTACAGATCTTCACAGACTGTTTTATTTTTGACAGATTCTGTTTTGCATGCATAGTTTGCTTGTTTTAGTGTTTCCATAGCATATATTTAGTGGTATAAATTATGGGAATGGTAGAATATAGTAGGTATCATGTGGGAACAATTATGAATCTTGTCTTGACAGTACCTAAGTGAATGATTTATCTTTACTACACTAACCCTTCTCACGAAGTTCCGTTAAGTTTTGTGTGATTGAAGTTTTCAAGTTTTGGGTGAGACACCGATATGAGGAGAATAAGGAGTGAAAAGAACCTAAGCTTGGGGATGCCCAAGGCACCCCCAAGGTAATATCCAAGGAAGACTCAAGCACCAAAGCTTGGGGATGCCCCGGAAGGCATCCCCTCTTTCATCTTCAACACTATCGGTATATCTTACTTGGAGCTATATTTTTATTCGTCACATAATATGAGTTTTGCTTGGAGCATCATTTTATTTTGTTGTTCTCTGTTAGGTGTTATTTATAATCTTGTTTTTCAATAAAAAGTTCCAAGAATTGCCTTAGGATGCTTGCGTTGCATGTATTGATGAGTGCTGTGTAAAAACAGAAACTTTGGATGTAGTGTTTGAATTTTCATATTTTACTGGAACGTGGAAAGTTTCTGAAATTTTTAAACAATGATGTCATATAAATTATTTAGCATGTCCTAAATTTTCATAATTTTTTGAGTTACAGAAGTACACTGTTTTCATAAATTTCTACAGACTGTTCTGTTTGGACAGATTGCTGTCATAGTTTTGTTATCTACTTGTCCTATATTTTCCATAGCCTATGTTGGTAGATATAAATTGTGGAAATGATAGTAAACAGTAGATGATGTTTGAAAATTATTATGCAACTTGTCTTGGCAGTACATAAAGAGTTGATTTATTATTATGTGTACTAACCTATCTCACGAGTTCTTTTCGAGTTTTGTGTGGATGCAGTTTTTGAGAATAGGTGAAACCATGATATGAGATGATTGAACGAGATACGAAAGCTCAAGATTGGGGATGCCCAAGGCACCTCAAGTAAATATTTCAAGAAGTCTCAAGCATCTAAGCTTGGGGATGCTACGCATCCCACCTCTCTTCATCGACAATTATCGGTTAGCCTATGTTGAGCCTAAAGTTTTATTCGTTCACATGATGCGTGCTATTCTTGGAGTTCCATTTTTGTTTTGCTTGCTGTTTAAATAAAATACTCAGATCTGAAAATATTTATTGAGAGAGAGAGAGAGAGTCTTCACATAGCTACTTAATTGTTTGACTACTCATTGATCTTCACTTATATCTTTTGAGAGTAGCTTGTCATTTCCTCTCATGCTTCACTTATACCTTTTTGAGACATGAAATTTTTATGCTCTTGTACTTCACTTAAATTTGTTTGAGCTTGCCAAAAAGCAATAGAAATATATGAAACTAGTCCCAAAGTGATAGATATCCAAGGAAGATATAATAAAAACTTTCATGAAGATCATTGGGCAAATTAAACTTGATTCCCTGTAATAGTTCTGAAACATGATGATAGTAATATGTGAGTCATGTTAGTGAGTAATTATGCTTAGTAGGAATATTGGTGTTAAGGTTTGTGATTCCCTATGCATGCACGAAAGTCAATAGTTATGCAATGAAGTTACATCCTACTTGTGCTGCATTATTCGGTGTTAGTTATGACTCAATGCTCACTTATGTGATTTTTCGTTCCTTGGTTTGGTTGCTTCCCAATCTATTTGCTAGCCTTCATTTGTACTAAGTAGAAATACTACTTGTGCATCCAAAATCCTTAAACCAAGTTTTGCCTTATGAGTCCACCATACCTACCTATATGCGGTATTTCAATGCCGTTCCAAGCAAATTTGTATGTGCCATCTCTAAATTTTCCAAATAAATTTTCTCTTTTGTGTGCCCGTACCGCTCATGTAACGGTGGGGAGTATCCAATATTTTTCCATGCTAGGTGTGTTATTCTCACGATATGTGTTGATTCACTATCATTCACTAGAAAGTGGCTGGTATTCGGTATGCCCAGTCCCATGCTCAAAATTCAAATCAAAAAAATAATGAAACAAAACTCCCCCAGGATTGTTGTTTGTATGGACGGTACCCGTGGATTCGGCTTGCCGTGGAGTGTGATTGATTGGTGGAGGGGGAGTAAAAACTTTACTATTCTGTTTGGGAACCGCCTATAATGTATCTAGCATGGAAAGTATTGTGAGCTACTTTGGCGTTTTCGTTGACAGGAAAAGCATGCCACTCAAAATATTTTTCACTCTCAATTTAAACCTTGAGCTCTGGCACCTCTACAAATCCCTACTTCCCTCTGCGAAGGGCCTATCTATTTACTTTATGCATTTTTTATTTTTGCTTTGAGTCTCCATCTTCTCTTATAAGCACCAACTAGGGGGCACTATGATCGTACTTGAGCATTGGGCATAGCTAATATTTGAGTGTGTTTCATGAATGGATCAATGATTGAGCATGATGGGCTAGGGATAACTTTCTTTAGTGTTGATATTTTGAAAGACATGGTTGCTTGTTGACATGCTTGAGTATTGTAGTCATTATGTTAAAACTAGACTATTGCTTTGAATCATTTACAAGTCCAAATATCCATGCTATAAAAGAAGAAACGAATATGATGAACATGTTAGGCAGCATTCCACATCAAAAATTCTGTTTTTATCATTTACCTACTCGAGGACGAGTAGAAATTAAGCTTGGGGATGCTGATACGTCTCCAACATATCTATAATTTTTGCTTGTTCCATGCTGTTATATTATCATTCTTGGATGTTTTACAATCATTTTACTACAATTTTATACTATTTTTGGGACTAACCAATTAACCTAGAGCCTAGTGCCAGTTTCTGTTTTTTTCTTGTTTTTGAGTTTTACAGAAAAGGAATATCAAACGGAGTCCAAACGAAATAAAAATCTACGGTGATTTTTTATGGACCAGAAGAAGCCCAGGGAGCTTTGGAGCTGGGCCAGAAGAGCCACGAGGCCACCACAAGCCTGGGGGGTGCCCCCCCCTAGGGCACGCCCCCCTGGCTTGTCGTCACCTCGTGGCCCCCCTGGACTTGTTTCCGCCGCCAAAAATTCCTATAAATACAGAAACCCCCAGAAACAAACCTAGATCGGGAGTTCCGCCGCCGCAAGCCTCCAGAGCCACGAAAAACCAATCGGGAGCCCGTTCCGGCACCCTGCCGGAGGGGGAAACCATCACCGGAGGCCATCTTCATCATCCCGTCGGTCTCCATGACGAGGAGGGAGTAGTTCACCCTCGAGGCTGAGGGTATGTACCAGTAGCTATGTGTTTGATCTCTCTCTCTCGTGTTCTTGAGATGGCGCGATCTTGATGTACCGCAAGATTTATTGATATAGATGAATCATATGGAGTTTTCCTCTCTCTATCTTCTTCTGATGAATTGAGTTTTCCCTTTGAAGTTTTCTTATCGGATTGAATCTTTAAGGATATGAGAACACTTGATGTATGTCTTGCGATGGGATATCCATGGTGACAATGGGATGTTCTATTGATCCACTTGATGTATGTTTTGGTGATCAACTTGCGGGTTCCGTGACCTTGGGAATCTATGCATAGGGGTTGGCACATGATTTCGTCTTGACTCTCCGGTAGAAACTTTGGGGCACTCTTTGAAGTTCTTTGTGTTGGATTGAACATGATGAATCTGAAATTGTGTGATGCATATCGTATAATCATGCCCATGGGTACTCGTGGTGACATTGGAGTATCTAGGTGACATTAGGGTTTTGGTTGATGTGTATCTTAAGGTGTTATTTTAGTACGAACTCTAGGGCTGTTCGTGACACTTATAGGGATAGCTCATACGATTGATCGGAAAAGATAACTTTGAGGTGGTTTCGTACCCTACAATAATTTCTTCGTTTGTTCTCCCCTATTTGTGACTTTGGAGTGAACTCTTTGTCGCACGTGAGGGATTTACATATGATTCAACTATGTTATTATTATTGAGAGAACTTGCACTAGTGAAAGTATGAACCCTAGGCCTTGTTTCTAAGCATTGCAATACCGTTTGTGCTCACTTTTATCATTAGTTACCTTGCTGTTTTTATATTTTCAGATTACAAAAACCTATATCTACCATCCATATTACACTTGTATCACCATCTCTTCGCCGAACTAGTGCACCTATACAATTTACCAATGTATTGTTGGGTGTGTTGGGGACACAAGAGACTCTTTCTTATTTGGTTGCAGGGTTGTTTGAGAGAGACCATCTTTATCCTACGCCTCCCACGGATTGATAAACCTTAGGTCATCCACTTGAGGGAAATTTGCTACTATCCTACAAAACTCTGCGCTTGGAGGCCCAACACGAGTCTATAAGAAGAAGGTTGCGTAGTAGACATCACAAACAAAACCCAAATCAGATCGACTCGGCAATGCTTGACTCGATGGCAAGCCTCACCCTACATCGTAGGCCCCAACAATTCTCGATCGAGGGCAACCGTAGTACAAGACAATTCAGTTCAGCTGCATAAGCAATCATAAGACCTTCCACAAGCTAGCACAGCAGAGCGGCCATCAGGGATGAGGCCTATTATTATACAAGGAATTGCAAGCCATTTCATTAGCTAGGTCTTCATTTCATACAAGAACTAAAGCACAAACACAGATACAACTGAGCATTTTTTTTCCAAGTTGCACTTTATCTGTGCGAGTATGCTAGCTGGGAAAACTGAAATCACAGCCTAAAAAGTATACAAAGAAGTTACTATAGGTCATTGTCGCTTGCTTCAGCTCTTGGTAAAACAAGCAACCATCCAATGTCGCCTAGTCACTCGTTCAACAAAAAAAAATACTAACCACCTGGGTAACGCATGGCCAAAGCCAGGGCTGGCAATCTGCCCTGTTGCCGTGAATGCGTCTGAAACTAAAATTCCTCCAGAAGAAACACCATGTTTAGCCTAAACACCGAACCGCTCTTTGCTCCTCGCATCTACATGGACATAAAAAAATAAACGAGTTAGTCATGACGCCAACAGAGCATCAATATCGACAAGTGTAAATTCAACCCCCTCCATCTTCAATTAATCACTTCAGCCTGCTCTTTCGGTTCCTGCATCTCCAGCAAGTTATTTAGACCACACACAACACTGGGCTACAGCAAACATGACAGCCAACAGGAACACTAAACTGCAGGTGACCCTGCAGAAAACCAAATTCATACTAGATGGTCTCGGCCGGCCTGGGATGTGATTCAGCGATCCTCGACCCGACACCAAGCAGTCGCCCCACACCACAGGCCCAAACAGTTCTCTATCTAGAGCTACTACAACACAGTTCAGTTACAGAAGCAATCACAAGATATTCCCAGCTTGCAGAGAAGAGCAACCATCAAGGATGGGGCCTACAAGATAATCCAAGGAATTCACAACATCCTTAGGCAGAGCTCCAAACTTTAGCATGCTGCAAAGTTTCTCAACAAGATAAATCTTTTGTTCCTCTTGTGAAATATTCTCAACATCTCCGCACGTAACCAGCATCCGCAGCGTACCATCAGTATGAATAAAAGCAAATAAAAATCACAGTTTACAAAGTTTCTCAACCAGTTGAAGGAAGGCCGATGTCTTCTCAGCCAAATAGCTAATACTAGATGCACATATATGTTAGCACTAATATTGGCGTGTGTGTGGTTCTGTGATGAGCCGAGAGGCCGAGTCATGGAGTACATGTATTGCACGTACAGGTTAGTGGAGTTAGTTAGCTGCATGCTAGCTACTGTCCAGCTCGTCGAGGAAATGATGCGCGCAATGAATATGGACCATGCATGTAGCGAACGAGTTGTTTGCTAGATGAGGTTAGTTAGCAATCTTAGTGGGTGAATGAGTCTCTTGTGCGTGTGCTACTTAAACAAATGTGGTGGTGTTGTGTAGAGGAATAAGTAGCTAGGAGAAACAATATAGTCTCCGGTGGTCTCTCGCGTGTGTGCGCTCACCATGAGTACTAGTTGCCGGAGTTAGTCTCCAGGGCATGTAGTCTCCCATTTATGATCCGGTGTGTTTTAGAGTCGAGTTTGAGCTCGAACGAAAAGAAATGTCGTTCGTGCGGAGAGGAGGCAGAAGAAGTGTTTTGGGAGGCTCTCTATGGTATTCCCAATATATGTGAATTTATAGGCCAGAGAATAGGCCAGGAGGCCATGGGAGGTGGCCACAAGCCATCAGGGTGTGTCCACCCCCCTAGGCATGCCTTGTTGGCTTGGCGCCACCATCTGGTCTCCCTCCAAAGCTTCCAATTCTTATTTTTGTCCAGAAAAAATCATTAAAAAGTTTTGCGGTATTTGGAGTTTGTTTGGTACGGTATTCTTAAAATGCCAAAAACAAGCAGACAACAGTAACTGGCACTGGGCACTGGGTTAATAATTTAGTGCTCAAAAATATTATAAATCAGCAAGTAAATGCTTAAACGGTATCATAGAATGAGAATATAATAGCATGGAACAATCAAAAATTATAAATACATTGGAGACGTATCAGCATCTCGAAGCTTAATTCCTGCTCGTCCTCGAGTAGGTAAATGATAAAAACAGAATTTTTGATTTGACATGTTACCCAGCATGTAATCTCTTTTAGGTATGATCATAGAGAAACGATCAACTAACAAACATCAAAATAGTAGTATCCATAAACATAAGTAACACAATCATAAACTTTTAAAATAAACAATACTTAAAGAATGTTTACTCCCCATTCATTTTATCATATTAGCATGGCATTGCTCCATCTTCACCACATAAATACGAATGACAGGCACCACGATGTTAAGCGTGGCAATTGGATCTTTCTTTTTAACGCGCTTCGTCATTTTATACCTCACTCGATACATAAGCGTGAACCATGGACATAGCATATATAGGTAGAATAGAATATGGTTGTAGGTATCAAAGGAGTAAAAGTGGAGAAGAAAGTCTTGTAGCAACTAGGCGGACCAACGGGCTATGGAGATGCCCATCAATGGATATCAATACGAGGAGTAGGGATTGCCATGCAACAGAGGCACTAGAGCTATAAGTGAATGAAAGCTCAACTGAAGCTAAGTGGGTGTGCATCCAACTTGCTTGCTCATGAAGACCTCGGGCATTTGAGAATCCCGTCATCGGAATATACAAGCCAAGTTCTACAATGAAAAATTCCCACTAGCATATGAAAATGACAACTCATGAGACTCTCTATATGGAAAACATGATGCTTCCTTAAAGCACAAGTGTGAAAAAAGAAGTAGTAGCACTGAGCCTTCTCTCTTTATCTCTCATTTATTCATTTATTTATTTTTATTTTGTTTTTCATCCGGAGTCTCATCCTGACTTGAGGGGGAATCATTGTCTCCATCATCCTTTCCTCACTGATAGAGTGCTCTAATAATGATGATCATCACACTTTTATTTACTTACAACTCTATATGAAAAATTACTAAACAAGATGAGTCTATATGAATGCCTTTGGCAGTATACGAAGATGTGCAATGATCTAGCGTAACATGTAATCGTTGATGAATGGTGGCTTTGCCACAAATACTATGTCAGCTACATGATCATGCAAAGCAATATGATGATGATAACAAAAGTCACGTAATGTAACAGTGGAATTTGCATGGCAATATATCTCGTAATGGTTATGGAAATGTCAAGATAGGTAGGTATGGTTGCTGTTTTGAAGAAGATATAAGGAGACTTATATGCAACAGAGTGTATCATGTCGCGGGGTTTGGATGCACCGGCCAAAGCTGCACCGATCCTCGAGATGAGAATGGGCAATGCACGGTACCGAAGAGGCTACCATAATATGAAAAGGTGAGTGTGCGTACATCCATGAATTCATATTAGTCATAAAGAACTCATATATTTATTGCAAAGCTTTATTAGCTCTCTCACGGCAAAGTATTACTCGCATGCCCCTAGGAAGGAGGTTGGTAGGAGTTAACCGTCGTGCGCCCCCGACCTAAACAGCACTATGGTTTCAACAAGGAATAAGAATGGTCAGACATCATCACCATGCCATAACCAATATTTAACTATCAATATTTCTACTAACCAACAACCATGTACTCACGCCCTTTCATATTACCACATCATCATTAACCCACAATTTCTCTTTTATGTGCTACATGAATGTTTTGATTGTGCACTCCTTGAAAACCTATTATTTTTGGACTACTCTTATAACCAATGCAAATTACCATTACTATTTATTAGACTCTCAAACAAAATTAAGTGAAGCACGAGAGTTCAATTATTTCAATAAAATCTATACGCCACCGTGCCCTAAAAGATATAAGTGAAGCACTAAGCAACTGCTTAGCTCCAAAGATATAAGTGAAGAACATAGAGTATTCTAACAATAATGGTGAACATGTGTCTCTCTCAAGTAGGTATGTCCAGCAAACAAAGATTGTGAAAAACTAGAAATAAAGCAAATTATAATACACAATGCTCCAAACAAAACACATATCATGTGATGAATAAAAATGTAGCTCCGAGTGACATACCGATGGATTGAGACAAAGTTTCTCAACCGGTTGAAGGAAGGCTGATGTCTTCTCAGCCAAATATCTAATACTAGATGCACATATATGTTAGCAATAATCTTGACGTGTGTGTGGTTCTGTGATGAGCCGAGAGGCCGAGTCATGGAGTGCATGTGTTGCACATACGGGTTAGTGGAGTTAGTTAGCTGCATGCTAGCTACTGTCCAGCTCGTCGAGGAAATGATGGGCGCACTGGATATGGACCATGGATGTAACCAACGAGTTGGTAGCTAGATGAGGTTAGTTAGCAATCTTAGTGGGTGCATGAGTCTTTTGTGTGTGTGATACTTAAACAAATGTGGCTGTGTTGTGTAGAGGAAAAAGTAGCTAGGAGAAACAATATAGTCTCTTGTGGTCTCTCGTGTGTGTGCGCTCACCATGAGGAGTAGAGGCCGGAGTTAGTCTTCAGGACATGTGGTCTCCCATTTATGATCCGGTGTGTTTCAGAGTCGAGTTTGAGCTCGAAAAAGAAAAGAAATGTCGTTCGTGTGGGGAGGCGTTTGCTACTTGTAAACTGCGTTGGGTTTTTCTTCGAAGAGGAGGGGAGATGCAGCACACTGGATATAAGTATTTCCCTAAGTGAGAACCAAGGATATCAAACTAATAGGAGAACCACACAAATTCTCATGTTCAGCGCCTATACATAAAAGAGCACACACTTGCACCCAACGCGGGCAAGAGGGTTGTCAATCCTCTTTAACTCCTTACTTGCAAGCGATAAGTAGTGGTAGATAGATAAATAGATAAATATAAATTGCAAATAAAAAGAAAGTAAATAACGGCAGCAATATATTTAGAATTTTTGTAATAATATTTCTGAAGAGACTCGTGTGGGGGGCATAGTTTTCGCTAGAGGCTTCTCTCTCGAAGAACACATACGTTGGGTAGACAAATTACTGTTGGGAAATTGATAGAAAAACGCATAGTTATGTAATATTTATTAACGGCTATGATCATGTATATAGGCATCACGTCCATCAGCAAGTAGACCGACTCCTGCCTGTATCTAGTACTATTACTCCAATCATCGACCACTATCAACCATGCATCTAGAGTATTAAGTAAAGAAAAATTAATGCTTGGAGGATGATGATATGATGTACACAAAGTAAATTCAATCAATATGAATAAACCCCATCGTTTTACCCTTAACGGCGGCAATACGATACGTGTCATGTCCCTTTCTTTCACTGGGATTGAGCACCGCAAGATTGAAACCATTACAACACACCACTCCCACTGAAGATAAATCAATCTAGTTAGCCAAACCAAACCTATAGATCGGAGAGTAATACGAAGCTATAACAATCATGCAAATAAGAATTCAGAGAAGAATCAAATTTTATTCGTGAAGAATCTGAACATAAACCCACAATTCATCGGATCCCAACAAACACACTGCAAAGAAGATTACATAAGATAGATCACCACGGGAAGCACGGTGATCTTTGCATTGAATAACATAGAGAGAGAGAGAGAGCCAGCCATCTAGGTACTAACTACGGACCCGTAGGTCTGTGGTGAACTACTCACACATCACCATGGCAGCAGCTAGGTTGATGTAAAGGCCCTCCGTGATCGATCCCCCTCCGGCAGGGCACCGGAACATGGCTCCAGATGGGCACACGCAGAACAAAGACTTGCGGTGACAGAAGAAGTGTTTCGGGAGGCTCTCTATGGTTTTCCCAATATATGAGAATTTATAGGCCAGAGAATAGGTCAGGATGCCGTGGGAGGTGGCCCCGACCCATCAGGTGCGTCCACCACCCTGGGCGTGCCCTGTTGGCTTGGCGCCACCCTCCGGTATCCCTCGAAACCTCCCAGATCTTATTTTTGTCCACAAGAAATCTTCAAAAAGTTTTGAGGTATTTGGATTTAGTTTGGTACAATATTCCTGTAATACCAAAAACAAGTAGAAAACAACAACTCGCACGGTGCACTGGGTTAATAATTTAGTGCTCAAAAATATTATAAATCAGCAAGTAAATGCTTAAATAATATCCTAGAATGGTAATATTATAGCATGGAACAATAAAAAAATATAGATACGTTGGAGACGTATCAGCGTTTGTCGCTGAAAAAACATGTGTCCAGTGTGCTCGAGTTCGTCTCTTTCATCTGCCATTCGTGTCGCCCAGAGGCTGCTTGATGTTCATCGTCGAAGTGTCGGTTCGGTGTTTGTCGCCGAAGGGTTTGTCCCAACAATATATAGATTGCAAAGAACTTAGCAGAGCTCAAGAGAACAGTGTGGGCGTCACTGCAAATTTTCCTCGTATAAAAGCAGTCTGAAGAAGATAATTTCAAGCAAACGCAATTTTGCTTTCCATGCGGTATTAATTCGTCTTGTTTTCCTCCGGTAAAAACTATCTATGAAGATGATTTGAAGCAAAAAAAATTCTTCAATCCTTTTCCTGCATCATAAGGACAAACATTACACACACACCAAAAGGATCAAGTGTATTTCAGACACTGATGACATGATGCAGTACAAACATTACACACACACCAAAAGGATGAAGTATATTTTAGACATTCATGACATACTTGTAACTGATAACATGATTAATTTTGAGATTACCAAGGTAATATTAATCCAGTCTTTCATGCTACTTACCTAAGACTAGTCATAATGGGGAATAATGTCACTAGTCTATGTTACTACCTCTATAGTGGGTAGTGTCATAGGGATGATAACATAGATAGTAATAAAAATACATAAATGACAATATCATATTTACTAACATCATTATATATCATAAATAACAACTCTCTCTCTCATAAAACTCCTCACGATCAAGTATCATTCCATTCACATGTTAAGGTATAGACAATAAACTCTCTTGAAACTCAAAAAACTATGTTATCACTCATAAAACAATTACATTTCATCTTATATTTCAGAACAATCTATGTAAGAGCTTTTGTTTAGCAAACTTCAGATATTCAACTATCATACAGTCTTCTAATACTTGTTGTCACTTATAAAATAACATTTTCATGATGACGCGGGCAAGTGCGAGTATGTTTGGTCACGAAATAGTCAATCACGGGAACGGGGAGAATTGACAACCTATGAACGGATGCAAGTTTCGAAAAATGACGGGAACGGAGTGCCTATGCAATGAAGATGATGCGATGGCGAATGTGACAAACAAATAATCAATGCGGCAATAACGAAATACATGGAAAGCAACTAGAGAATCGGTCTCGGGTTATTACAAGCCTGCTGTCCACGGTAATTGCAGACGGTTTTAGTTGTGACGAAAGCCCCTTTGCAAACGATGTGACCTCTATAGTAGCCGGGATCAGATGTATTTTTAAATTTGAATTGAATATGTAGTGTCACCATTCGAGATTTCCGATACATGTGAAAAAAAATATTCATGAGTCATTTGACACTTCTCAATACATCGGATAATGGCTCAGAACGAGAGCACATATCATCAACATTTTTCGAACCGAATTCTTAATCATAAAATCTTTTTGTTTTATTCTAACAAGCTGTGGAGATGCCCCATACTCCTATCAAAGCTTTTCTTTATCATTTTGAATCTTTTCATTCAAACATTAATATATTAATAAAAAATGAAAATAAGTGTGTCCTAGATAATATACTTGAAAATAGCCGGGTACAAACAAGTTCCCCTGAAACAATCTAGACCTTCTCAAAATCAAACAAATAAAATATGCTTGTTTGTCCATGATCTAGGATGGAAGCCATGAATCGGTTCTTAAGGTTTGTTCATGAAAAATGTTAAAATGTTTGGCATTTTCCTTTTGGGTGGATAAAGTACCTCGATATAGCTAGATTCATCCTTATACACTTGAACATGCACCATAGTAAACCAAACAATTTTGTCATCACGAACATATTATGTTTTTCAATAGGTCACCTATGTAAATTTTCTATACAATTCAAATAAATATAGACCTCACACCCAAAGTATTTGACAAAAGAGACCTGGTGGTCCCTGCGAAATATATACGTAACATTACAAACTTAGTCTACCAACATAATTATCTGATCCACAAAAATCCTTCACACAAAGATCGAACTAATGATGACATGTCTATAGTTAGGATTATATATAAGTAAATGGAAGTCTATGGGTCATGTCATGATCTATAGGTGTTAGTTCATCTTATCATCTGATAGAACAATCCAAAGTTACTTTTATAAAAACCTGTTGAGTCTAGAAGAAACCTCCACTTGAAAGTCTTTAATAATCGAGCATATCTTAAGAAACCAAAAATGATTACAACTTAATCCTACACTAGATTTGCCTTTCTTGTTTAAGGCTAACAACCTATACAAGGTTCCAAAATCGATTAGAAAAGTTATACTATCTTGATAAGTGGGTGACATGTAAAGTGAATAAGGTGAGTCATACATACAAAACAGCAGGATTTCTATACTTTGTGTATGATCATATGCAGAGCTAAAAATAAACTTTGATAATCAATCCAAAAGTACGCTTGTAGCTAGTGCAACCTAACACAATGTACCAAATATCCATTTTAGAAACATCCAAACACAATTGTTAAAGCTGATGCAAAGAAAGGAAAGAGATGGTATCATGGCTACTATAAATAGGCATGCAGTAGAGAGATCATCACAAGCACAAGTATCAAAAGCAAGCAACACTAGTTAACACCAATCCACCATGAAGACCTTCCTCATATTTGCACTCCTCGCCATTGCGGCAACAAATACCAGTGCGCAGCAACAACAATTTCCACAACAACCTCAACCATATCCACAACAACCACAACCATATCCACAACAACCCTTCCCACCACAACAACCATTTCCACAACAACCACCATTTTGGTGGCAACAACCAGTTCTATCACATCAACAGCCATGTCAAAAACAACAAACACCACTGCCACAAGGACAACAATACCAACCGCTTCTGCAAGAACAAATACCATTTGTCCACCCATCTGTTTTGCAGCAGCTAAACCCATGCAAGGTATTCCTCCAGCAGCAGTGCAGCCCCGTGCCAATGCCACAACGTATTGCTAGGTCGCAAATGTTGCAGCAGAGCAGTTGCCATGTGTCGCAGCAACAATGTTGCCAACAACTGCCCCGAATCCCCGAACAACTCCGCCATGAGGCAATCCGTGCCATCATCTACTCCATCATCCTGCAAGAACAGCAACAGGTTCAGGATTTCGTCCAACCTCAGCAGCAACAACCCCAACAGTCGGTCCAAGGTGTTTCCCAATCCCAACCGCAGTCACAACAGCAACAACTCGGACAATGTTCTTTCCAACAACCTCAACTACAACAATTGGGTCAACAACAGCAGGTGCCACAGGGTGCTTTCTTGCAGCCACACCAGATAGCTCAGCTTGAGGTGATGACTTCCGTTGCGCTATGTACCCTACCAACGATGTGCAATGTCAATGTGCCGCTGTTCGCCATCATCACTAGTGTGCCATTCGGCGTTGGCACCGGAGTTGGCGCCTACTCATAAGAAAAGGTCTCGAGTAATATGTAGTTGGATCACCGTTGTTTTGTCGATGTATAAGTCGATGTAGCGGTGACAAATAAATTGTCACACAACTTTGTGTGACCCGCTCAAACTAATTGTCAAAATTATGGAATAAAATACAAATAAGGTTTTATCTAGACAATGTTCATATCGGCTTTGTGTGGAAATCGATCTGAATGACATGCTTGCAAGTTCATAAGTTCGTCTTGCCTGGTCACAGCCGCAACCTGGTGCATTAATTAATTATTCATGTGTTGCAACAATCAAGGTATAATAGTGTTGTTATAAAATTTGGGTTGAACTGAAGAAAGGACTAACATAGAACTCTTTAATGGTTGGAGATTTGGGGTCTTGTTTTGTAAGTGTCTATATCTGGTTCCAAGAGTACATGCAATTGTCTACAGAGAGAGTCATGCTTATTTGTCAAGAAAAACGCCGGCTTTTTCCCGAACTTAAGATCGGTTTTTTAACAACCTGGCATTAATGATAATCAAGCCTGTTCAGGGTTATGCAGTAGTGTTAATCAAGCCTGGTAAACAGCATGTGCTCAGCGAAACCAGGCAATGCACAAGCATATAAGCATGCTGAAATTGTACTAGTGCCAGGCACATACATGGCACAACATGCAACAAAATCTAAAATAAATTCTAAGGGTGAAAGAAAACAAATAATACTAATTGTAAATTTTGTCGGATGATCGAATTAAGCAATATTAATTCCACCTAGGTGAGCATGCATGTGCATAGACAAGTCATAGCTTACACATGCGTGTACACACACAAGTGGATGCTAATTAAGCTAGCTACTCACACAAGTGTACACACACAAGTGGAGGTGCTTGTTTGGGTTACTAATAACATGACCGAAGAGTGAAACTGTTGTTGGCCTGTTGTACACACCCCGCCCAAAGGACCAGCAGCAAACAGAACCCAGATCAGATCGTCTCGGCATGGGATGTGACTCGGCAATGCAGCTCAACTCGACGGCAAGTAGTTACCCTACATCGCAGGCCCCAACTATTCTTGATCGCGAGCAACCGCAGTACAAGACAGTTCAATTCAGCTACAGAAGCAATCACAAGCCCTTCCACAAGCTAGCAGAGCAGAGCGGCCATCAGGGATGAGGCCAATTATTATCCAAGGAATTGCAAGCCATTTCACTTGCTAGGTCTTCGTTTCATAGAAGAATTAAAGCGCAAACACAGATACAATCGAGCATTTTTTCAAGTTGCACTTTATATGTGCCAGTATGCAAGCTAGGAAAACTGTAATCACAGCCTAAGAAGTATACAGAGAAGTTATTATAGGTCATTGTCGCTTGCTTGAGCTCTTGGTAAAACAAGCAACCATCCTATGTCGCCCAGTCACCCGTTCAGCAAAAAAAAAAAAAAAAACTAACCACCTGGGTGACGCATGGCCAAAGCCAGAGCTCGCAATCTGCCCTGTTGCCGTGAATGCATCTGAAACTAAAATTCCTCCAGAAGAAACCACCATGGTTAGCCTAAACACCGAAACGCTCGTTGCTCCCGGCATCTACATGGACATAAAAAATAAACGGGTTTATCATGACGCCAATAGAGCATGAATATCGACAAGTGTAAATTCAACCCCTGCACCTTCAGTTAATCACCGCAGCCTGATCTTTCGGTTATTTAGACCATCAAGTTATTTAGACCATACACAACATTGGACTACATCAAAACATGACAGCCAACAGGAACACTAAACTGCAGCTGACCCTACAGAAAACCAAATTCATACTAGATGGTCTCGGTCGGCCTGGGATGTGATTCAGGGATCCTCGACCCGACGTCAAGCAGTCGCCCCACACCACAAGCCCCAACAGTTCTCTATCTAGAGCTACTACAACACAGTTCAGTTACAAAAGCAATCACAAGCCATTCCCAGCTAGCAGAGAAGAGCCGCCATCAGGGATCAGGCCTACAATATTATCCAAGGAATGCACAACATCCTTAGGCAGTATTAGAGTATAGGTCGGTTACGGATAGTATATCCGGCAAGGTTTGGAATTGTAATCTATCTCTATTAGTCTTGGAGTCCAAGTTTTGTAATCTATATAAACAACCCTTCGAGGCCCCAATCAATACAACAACATTTATTATTCTACAATTATCATGGTATCAGAGGCCTAGGTTTTCCGCACCTAGCCGCCACACAGCTTCCGCGCCACGCAGCCCCCGGGGAGATCGATCTCCACCGGGGGCCGCGCAAATAGTAGATTAGATCTCGCGTCGTCCAAACTTTCTCGCCGGCCGCTTGACCGGCGTTTCTTCTTCTTTCGCTGATCATAGATCAGATTGCATCGCCCACCGCCGCATGTCGTCCTCGCGCACCTCTGCTCGGATCTCGCCGTCAACACAGGGCTGCACCATCAACAACCGTGGTCATCATCGCCGACAACCATCTACACCAACAACGTCGCTGCACGTACCGCATCGTCGCCATCACCACCAATCATGGTCTTCGTGAACGCCAACGGGTTTAATTCCCGAAATCTCCTACCTCTACAGCTCAATCGCCATGAACCACAACCTCTTCGTCTTCGTCCACTACAACCTCGCCGCCAGAGTCGCAGTCTATTTTTCTTTATTTGCACACATATGTGCACAATTTTTTCCTACCTATTTCGTCTACTCCGGCGTCAACGGCGGACAACTTCGGCACCAGTAAGCCACAAACCGACCGTTCACGGAAAATTTCTCTGCTCCTCCATCCGACTCTGGCTCGCATGGTTCGTTATGGTCCCTGTCTTCGCACGTCCGGTATTGGCAACACCGACGCGTGCCTTCATCCCCGACATGCTCCAGGGTCTGGCAAGCTCGGCAAGGTGTGCCGCCTACCTCGACTACCTCTACTACCTCGACAACCTCCACAACTCCGGCAAACTCGACGACATCGACCACAACATCAACACCAACGACTTCATCAATGGCGACTTCATCACCAACGGCATAATCGACCACGACTACAGGGCCCACACCTCGGCTACATCGACATCGGCATCAAGGGCTATCACCTCGGCTCCCTCTCCCGCGACAACCCGGCAAACCCGGCAAGCTCATCACCGACAAGCACGGCAAGCCCGGCAAGTCCGACAAGTCCGGCAAGCCCGGCAAGCCCGGCAAGCCCGGCAAGCCCGGCAAGCCCGGCAAGTCCGTCAACATCAAGCCCGGCAAGTCTGGACAACCTGGCAAGTCCGGGAAGCCCGTCCCCGGCAAGTCCGGACAACCCGGCAAGTCTGGCAAGCCCGTCCCCGGCAAGTCCGGCAACCTGGCAGTTCGCGCTTTCGGATTACGCTCCAGTCTCAACATCGTTATTCCTGATGCTGAGACTGCGGGGGGATATTAGAGTATAGGTCGGTTACGGATAGTATATCCGGCAAGGTTTGGAATTGTAATCTATCTCTATTAGTCTTGGAGTCCAAGTTTTGTAATCTATATAAACAGCCCTTCGAGGCCTCAATCAATACAACAACAGTTATTATTCTACAATTATCAGGCAGGGCTCAAACTTCAGCATGCTGCAAAGTTTCTCAACAAGATAAAGCTTTAGTTCCTCTTGTGCAAGATTCTCAACATCTCCGCACGTACAAAGTTTCTCAACATCTCGGCAGCGTACCATCAGTATAAATAAAACAAGATGAAAATCACAATTTACAAAGTTTCTCAACTAGTTGAAGGAAGGCCGATGTCTTCTCAGCCAAATAGCTAATACTAGATGCACATATTAGTTAGCTGCATGTGTGCGTGGTTCCGTGACGACACGAGCGGCCGAGTCGTGGAGTGCATGTGTTGAACGTACGGGTTAGTGGAGTTAGTTAGCTGCATGCTAGCTAATGTCCAGGTCGTTGAGGAAATGATGCGCGTACTGGATATGGACCATGCGTGTAGCCAGCGAGTTGTTAGCTGGATGAGGTTAGTTAGCTAGCTTAGTGGGTGTGTGAGTCTCTTATGCGTGTGCTACTAAACAAATGTGGTGGTGTTGTGTAGAGGGATAAGTAGCTAGGAGAAACAATATAGTCTTCTTTTTTTTTTTTGCGAGAACAAACAATATAGTCTTCGGTAGTCTCTCGCGTGTGTGCGCTCACCATGAGGAGTAGTAGCCGGAGTTAGTCTATGTTGGCGCCGCCTCCTCGCAGCGCCACTTCTTCTTCTACCTCGCAACTCTCTATTGCAATTTCAAGAACACACTCTGATGAACACAAGGACACACACCAGGGGAACACACACACACCTCACCGTGGAGAGTCTAGCTTTGCTTTCTACTCCCGGTGAGACACACATACACTACATTGTTTGCCTCAGCCCTCACGGCTTCACTTTTCCATTCACTTGTTCAACTTAAATAGCCTAGTACAAGACACACACACGCACCCACTAACCCCACGAACACACGCACATACACATGCATGGTCAAGCCCACGGTTGCTTGATCCGATTAGTACGCCAATGCTTCAGTAACAGCCAAGTCTGCAGAATCTTTGGATACGCACGTATAGGACCAAACCTCAACTAATTGCTTCCTATTCTTCCTCCACGCAGAACTGCCGCACGACTCGGATGCTCCGGCTCCATAGCTAGCTAACTAATCCATCCATGCAGCCTACTTACTAATGCAACGGCACACCTACGTGCATGCATGCTGCTTAGCTGAAGCTAACGTAACTAACTACCTTGGCACTATTAGCTTGCATGTGTACACATCCTCACATATCTACGTGCACACTCACTGCCCGCATCCTCATGCCTCAACTCACCTATATGCATGAACCAAAATATAAATCTAGCACTAATAATAAGATTAGTTCCAACAGTCTACAAGGCATGTAGTCTCCCATGTATGATCCGGTGTGATCCAAAGTCGAGTTTGATCTTGAAAGAAAAGAAACAACGTTCGTGCGGCGAGGCATTTGTCGCTGAAAAAACTTGTGTCCAGTGTGCTCAAGTTTGTCTCTTCCGTCCGGCATTCATGTCGAGGCCTGCTCGACGTTTGTCGTCGGAGGGCTGGTTCAGCGTTTGTCGCCGAAGGGCTTGTCCCAACAATATATAGATTGCAAAGAACATAGCAGATCTCAAGAGAACAGTGTGGGCGTCACTGTAAATGTTTCTCCTATAAAAGCAGTCTGAACAAGATAATTTGAAGCAAACACAATTTCTAGTTCGTCATGTTTTCCTCCGATAAAAACTATCTGAACAAGATGATTTGAAGCAAACACAATTTTATTTAATCCTTTTTCTGCATCCTAAGGACAAACATTACACACACACCAAAAGGATCATGTGTATTTCAGACATTGATGACATGATGCAGGACAAACATCACACACACACACACACACACACACACCAAAAGGATCAAGTGTATTTCAGACATTCATGACATACTTGTAACTAATAACATGATTAATTTTGAGATTACCAAGGTAAAATTAATCCAGTCTCTCATGCTAGTTACCTAATACTAGTCATAGTGGGGAGTAATTTTACTAGTCTATCTTACTACCTCTATAGTGGGTAGTGTCATAGGGATGAAAACATTGATAATAAAAAGATACAGAAATGACAATGTCATATTTACTAACATCATTATATATCATAAACAACAACTCTCTCATAAAACTTCTCACGATCAAGTAACAATCCATTCACATGTTAAGGTATAGACAATAAACTCTCTTGAAAATACAAAACCTTTGTTTTCACACATGAAACAAATATTTCATCTTATTTTCCAGAAGATTCTATGTAAGAGTTTTTGTTTAGGAAACTTCACATATTCAACTATCATATAGTCTTCTAATAATTGTTGGTCCTCAAGAACATATTTTTAGAACAAATTTTTTCTGTCAGACACAAAGGAAGATGGGGTTTTAATGTTTCACCTCCCAACTTATTTACCACACGGATAATTGTCAACAATATTAACTCATAATAACATGTATTCAACTGTATATATTTGCCTGGATCTTTCCCAACCATATGTTGTTTGCCAATTGTAGAATATTTGAGGTTGAAATAAGGAGAAGTTGACTGAACATGAACTAAAGTTGACAGAAAAAGAAAAATATAGTCCCTTCGTAACGGAAGCATAGGTTTTCATGCGCTTTTGAATTGGATGTTTGAGTTTCTATTGAAAAAGAACATCACTTTAATATTGCCCCTTATGATAGTGGTCTTTATTAAACATAACTTTTCGAAAGGATCTGATCAAACATTAGGCAAATAGTTTCCTCGCTCCAACTATATATACATACAAGTACCATTTACTCTAGGATCGAGCACTAATGGATGGACAAAGATCAGACGAATAACCTGTAAGTTGCAGCCACAGGGTCTCAGGCAAGCCATGTCAATGGCTCCCCGCGATGGATGGCGGACTAGCCTTAATTATAACACCCAATATGCGATCCTATCCCCACGAAAACATGAAAGTCTCGCTAAGGATAGAAGCGCATATCGGAGATGCTTTAGCAAGGTGGGTATCATCGAAAATACATGTACTGAAGAGAAGAGAATACATGATATAGGTGTTGGGGAACGTTGCATGGGAAACAAAAAAATTCCTACGCACACGCAAGATCTAGCCATGGTGATGAGCATCTACGAGAGGGAGAGTGGATCTACATACCCTTGTAGATCGCTAAGCGGGAAGCGATAAGAAACGCGGTTGATGTAATCGAATGTCTTCGTGATCCAAATCGCTAGCCGTCCCGCGATCCAATCACGATCTAGCGCCGAACGGACGGCACCTCCGCATTCAGCACACATACAGCTCGATGACGATCTCTGCCTTCTTGATCTAGCAAGAGGGAGCGGAGAGGTAGATGAGTTCTCCGCCAGCACAACGGCGTGGTTGTTGTGGTGGTGGAGCTGCCCTCAAAAACCCTCCAATATATATAGTAGGGAGGGGGGGGGGTGGAGGCAACCCCTAGGGTTTCCCCTAGGAGGTTCGGCCGAACCACAAAGGGAGGAGTCCCCCTCCCATAAGGGAGGTGGAATCCTATTAGGATTCCTCCCCACTTGGCCCTTTTTTCCACCCCCTTGCGCAAGGGCCCATTAGGGCTGGTTGGCCAGCCCACCAGGGGCTGGTGGACCACTTCCCACGTCCATGTGGCCCTTGGGGTGGGTGGGCCCACTTGGTGGACCCCCCGAAACCCATTCGTCACTCCCGATACATTACCGGTAGTGCCCGAAACTTTTTCGGATACCAAAACGGGACTTCCTATATATCAATATTTACCTCCGGACCATTCCGGAGCTCCTCGTGACGTCCAGGATCTCATCCGGGACTCCGAACAACCTTCGGTCACCAACATACATAACTCAATACTACCGAAACGTCACCGAACGTTAAGTGTGCAGACCCTGTGGGTTCGAGAACTATGTAGACATGACCGAGACACCTCTACGGTCAATAACCAATAGCGGGACCTGGATGCCCATATTGGTTCCTACATATTCTACGAAGATCTTCATCGGTTGAACCTCTGTGTCAAGGATTCAGTTAATCCCGTATGCTGTTCCCTTTGTTTCTTCGGTATGTTACTTGCCCGAGATTCGATCGTCGGTATCTCTATACCTAGTTCAATCTCGTTACCGGCAAGTCTCTTTACTCGTTCCGTAATACAAGATCCCGTGGCTAACTCTTTAGTCACTTTGCTTGCAAGGCTCATTGTGATGTTGTATTACCGAGTGGGCCCTGAGATACCTCTCCGTCACACGGAGTAACAAAATCCCAGTCTTGATCCATGCCAACTCAACAGACACCCTCGGAGATACCTGTAGAGCATCTTTACAGTCACCCCGTTACGTTGCGAAGTTTGATACACACAAGGTATTCCTCCGGTGTCAGTGAGTTGCATGATCTCATGGTCATAGGATCAGATACTTGACATGCAGAAAACAATAGCAATAAACTGACACGATCATATGCTATGTTCATAGTTTGGGTCTTGACCATCACATCATTCTCCTAATGATGTGATCCCATTATCAAATGACATCTCATGTCTATGGCCAGGAAACCTTGACCATCTTTGATCAACGAGCTAGTCTATTAGAGGCATACTAGGGACACAGTGTTGTCTATGTACCCACACATGTATTTGAGTTTCCAATAAATACAATTATAGCATGGATAATAAACGATTATCATGAACAAGGAAATATGATAATAACTAAATTATTATTGCCTCTAGGGCATATTTCCAACAATAGGCTTACACTCACCACAAGCTATAACATGAATATCTCAATACATCAATACATAGCAATCATCATATACAAGAGCAAGATCCGACTATAGATGAAAAAAACGAAAGAAGAAGACGTCCACCCTACTAATACCAGGCTGCCAACCGGGAACCCATCCTAATATCATCGAAGAAGAGGAAGAAGAATAATTCTAAATAGAACAACCATCGCTCTCACGTCAAATCGTCGTGTTACCTGTACATGCACCTGTTGTTGTAGTAATGTGTGAGCGTTTATGGGACTCAGCAATCTCATGACCAAGGGTATAAAAATTACCAAAGCTTAATGGGTGAGGAATGATTGAGTGATGATGCTAACAAGCACTAAGCCTTTTATCTAACTAACTTAGTGTACAAGAATAAGAAGAGTGATCTACGCATAAACGGACGTGAACTAGCAATGATCAAGAAGTGATCATGAACACAAACGTACGAGTCAATCATAAGCCACTCTGTTCTCTTCGCGAATTCCCTTGAAAAGAGACAATCACAGTTACGCACATGGTTGGTGTATTTTAGTTGAGTTTAGTTTGGAAGTTCTCTACAACCGGATATTATGAATTTCCAAGTCGCCACACAATCACGGACATGACTTTAGGAAGATTTAACCTTGCGGGAGTTCTCCAAGTAGCCAATCACTAATTACCACACGCGTCCGATGGAAAACCTCACACCGTGATAACACGATACCTATAAGGAATCCAGGTGGACAAGTCACTCGTCAAAGGTAAAAAATAAACCAGCAAGTCCACCCGACATATCGACGAACCCGATAGGATCCGCGTATCTCATTCTCAGGACATGGACGGATGGGACAAGTTATGAGTAAAACCAGTCCTCGAGTTTCCCCGTGCACTAGTAGAAAATAGGGCTTTGATCCGGGCCAGATCAGATCATTAGTCCCGGTTCTGTTATGAACCAGGACCAATGGTTGCATCAGTCCCGGTTCGAGCGGCCAGGGCGCCGGCCGGGCCTCGGCAGGAACCAGTCCCGGTTCGTCTGACCCCTTTAGTCCCGGTTCCAGACACGAACCGGGACTAAAGGGCCTCGCTCCTGGCCCAGCCCCTTTAGTCCCGGTGCTAGCCACCAACCGGGACTAAAGAGACACCATTAGTCCCGGTGCTAGCCACCAACCGGGTCTAAAGAGACACCATTAGTCCCGGTGCTAGCCACCAACCGGGACTTAAGAGTTGCCTATATATATGCTCGCCCTTGCCTGCTCACTCCTCTGTTTTTTGGCCGGCCGGCGTGTGGGAGGTGTGCTGCTCTCTGTTCTCACTTCCTATGCACATGAGGTGTTCGATGATATGCCGCAGCCACACTTAAGCTTTCTCCTCTCCAAGCTCGACCTCCAAGCTACATTTTCCCCAAGATTTGTTTAGGTTTGGCGGTGCACCAACTACACAAGTGTTCTAAAAGGTTAACGACTTCATCGTTTCATCCCTCACTGCTAGTTTAGCTCATTTTCAATGCTCTAGAAGTAGAGTGTGGTTTGTGGGTTTTAGTGGAGGAGTGTATGTGGGAGTTCTTTTGATTTAGACGCACAATTAGAGCTGAAATTAACTTCTTAGAGTCTGCACATGTGTAGGGTACCGTTCCTGTCCCCGTCCTCACCGTCGTCGATCGCCCGCGCCGATCTCGTCGCCGGCACCACCGTGGTGAGCCTCTTGTTCTTATCTTCTTTTTAAAAGAAAAAAAAATCTTACTTGTATGATTTACATAGATACTTGTATTAATTTGGCCACTTCTCTATTCATGATGTTCTGTAATGGTTTTTGATACACTTAATTATATAATGCATGGAGATGAACCGGCAATGGATGTACGGTGACCGACGCACCTCCGAGTACATTGAGGGCCTGCATAAATTTCTCGAAGTGGCTAAGGCAAACAAGCAGAATGGTTTTATGTATTGTCCATGTACTGTCTGTGAGAATACGAAGGATTACTCTAACTCGAAAACTGTTCACTCCCACCTGCTTGAGAAGGGTTTCATGCCACACTATAATGTTTGGACCAAGCACGGAGAAAGAGGGGTTATGATGGAAGACAACGAAGAAGAAGAGGATGATGACAGCTATCGTATGTTCCCTGAATACGGCGATACTGCAACGGGGGAAGCTGAAGATCAAGAGGCACCAGACGATGTGCCCAATGATGATCTTGGCCAGGTCATTGTTGATGCACAGAGAGAATGCGAAAGTGAAAGGGAGAAGTTGAAGTTCGATCGCATGTTAGAGGATCACAAAAAAGGGTTGTACCCAAACTACGAAGATGACAACACAAAGCTCGGTACCACACTGGAATTGCTGCAATGGAAGGCAGACAATGGTGTATCTGACAAGTGATTTGGTTTGCTACTGAAAATAATGAAGAACAAGCTTCCAAAGGATAACGAATTGCCCGACAGTACGTACGAAGCAAAGAAGGTTCTCTGCCCTCTAGGATTGGAGGTGCAGAAGATACATGCATGCCCTAATGACTGCATCCTCTACCGCGGTGAGTACGAGGAATTGAATGCATGCCCGGTATGCGGTGCATTGCGGTATAAGATCAGACGAGGTGACCCTGGTGATGTTGAGGGCGAGCGTCCCAGGAAGAGGGTTCCTGCCAAGGTGATGTGGTATGCTCCTATAATACCACGGTTGAAACGTCTGTTCAGAAACAAAAGGCACGCCAAGTTGTTGCGATGGCACAAAGAAGACCGTAAGAAAGACGGGAAGTTGAGAGCACCCGCTGACGGGTCGCAGTGGAGAAAAATTGAGAGAAAGTGGGGGGACTGATACGTCTCCAACGTATCTATAATTTATGAAGTATTCATGCCATGTTTACAATAATATTATAAGATTTTGGTATGATTTGATTAGAACTAACCCGGACTGACGCTGTTTTCAGCAGAACTACCGTGGTGTTGTTTTTGTGCAGAAATAAAAGTTCTCAGAATGAGCTGAAAAAATACGGAGAATATTTTTGGAAAATATAAAAAATACTGGAGCGAAAAGTCACCGGAGAGGAAGGCCGAGGAAGTCACAAGGGTGGGGGGCGCCCCCCCCCCTAGGGCGCGCCCCCTGGCTTGTCACCTCCTCGGGAACCTTCTGGACGTGGGACCAACGCCAAAAACTCTAATAAATATAGAAATGTCCGAAAATAAACCTAGATAGGAAGTTCCGCCGCCGCAAGTCTCTGTAGCCACGAAAGATCAATCTTGGCCCTCTCCGGCACCCTGCCGGAGGGGGTCATCATCAATGGAGACCATGGAGGAGAAAGACGGAGGGGCCATCATCGCCATGGACGCCAAGGACCAGAGGGAGAACCTCTCCCCACCCAGGGGGGGGCATGGAGGAGGAAGCACAAGGGGGAGACCCTCTCCTCCTCTCTCTCGGTGGAGCCAGAGTGCCATCGGGGGTACCATCGCCGCGGTGATCGTCTTCATCAACATCACCTTCTTCATCATCATCCTCATCTCCTTTGAGCGGTCCACTCTCCCGCACCCCGCTGTAATTCCCTACTTGAAAATGGTGCTTTATGCCACATATTATGATCCAATGATGTGTTGCCATCCTATGATGTTTTGAGTACATCTCTTTTGTCTTATGGGTTGATTGATGATCTAGATTGGTTTGAGTTGTATGTTTATTTTGGTGTTGTCCTATGGTGCCTTCCGTGCCGCGCACACGTGAAGGATTCCCGCTGTAGGGTGTTGCAATACGTTCATGATTCGCTTATAGTGGGTTGCTTGAGTGACAGAAGCATAAACCCGAGTAGGTAGGTTGTTGCGTATGGGATAAAGGGGACTTGATGCTTTAATGCTATGGTTGGGTTTTACCTTAATGATCTTTAGTAGTTGCGGATGCTTGCTAGAGTTCCAATCATAAGTGCATATGATCAAAGTAGAGAAAGTATGTTAGCTTATGCCGCTCCCTCATATAAAATTGCAATAATGATTACCGATCTTGTTAACAATTTCCTAGGACAATCCTGCACACCGACCCATCATTATTCCACACTCGCTGTTTGTAATATATTGTAATATATTCTAACTTTATGATAACAGCACCTATTTTTATATTTTAGTTCTCCGTTATCTTGCAAAGCTATTCTCTTCATACCCACAACGTAGTTTTATTTCTCGTTTCTAGTTGGAAGCAAACGTTCGGCGTACGTAGAATCGTATCAGTGGCAGATAGGACTTGAGATAATATTGATCTTACCTTTAGCTCCTTGTGGGTTCGACACTCCATACTTGTCACTTCCATCTTTGGGAATTGCTACGATGATTCCTTGCACTTGGGGATTATCAAGCTCTTTTCTGGCGCCGTTGCCGGGGAGCAATAGCGTGGGGTTGATATTCTCGTGTGTGCTTATTTGCTTTCTTCACTATGTAGATTTTGTTTTCCCTTTGTGCTTTATTTAGTTGTGGGTGAAACAAACAAAAAAATGAAATAATGAAAAATGCAAAAAGAATTACTTGCCTCTTGCCTAAGAAGTTTTTCAAAAAGAGAAGTGATTGGAAGGTTGTGCATTGGAGAAGTGAGGGTCGACTTTGAACACTTGTGTTCATGCTCATGGAAACAATGTAGAATTTATCATGGAAGCTTCTCAAAAATAATTATCCCCCTGTATATATCCATTGTATTATAAAAATAATGTGCCAAGATTTGGTTTTAGGATGATTAGATTGCTTGTTTGCTTTGTGCGGTGCAAAAACAGAAACTTTGACTGTAGTGCATGAATTTACATTTCTTACTCGAACGTCCAAAGTTTCTGAAATTTTTACACAGTACTTCTATACAAATTTTTTAATTTTTCCTAAATTTTCAGAATTGTTTGAGATACAGAAGTATACGAAGTTTTCAGATTGCTACAGACTGTCCTGTTTTTGACAGATTCTGTTTTCTATGCATTGTGCTCTTATTTTGATGAATCTATGAGTAATACCGGGGGTTATGAACCATGGTGAAGTTGGACTACAGTAGATATAATGCTAATATGAATTTGGAATGAGTTCACAACAGTACTTAAAGTAGTATTTTGCTTTATTATACTAACGGATCTTACGAGGGTTTTGTTAAGTTTTGTGTGAATGAAGTGTTCGAAGATCGAGGAGGTATTGATAGAAGAAGAATACGGAGAGACAAGAGTTCAAGCTTGGGGATGCCCAAGGCACCCCAAGTAAATATTTCAAGGAGACTCAAGCATCTAAGCTTGGGGATGCCCCGGAAGGCATCCCATCTTTATTCTTCAACAATTATCGGTATACCTCGGTTTTTGGTTTGTTCACATGATATGCATCTTTAGTGTTTTTCTTTTCCTCTTATGCACCCTTCTAGTATGAGATAGTCCTTCATTGTTTTGTAGAATGCTTCATGCGCTTCACTTAAATCTTTTGAGTATGACTTTGTAAAATGCTCTTTGTGCTTCACTTAAATCTTTTGAGTATGACTTTGTAGAATGCTCTTTGTGCTTCAGTTAAATCTTTTGAGTCACTAGTAGAAAACAGGCAATTAGTCCCGGTTGGGAAGGGCCTTTAGTCACGGTTCCCCAACCGGGACTAAAGTATAGAGACTAAAGGGTCTAAGGCTTTAGTCCCGGTTGGCTACGAACCGGGACTAAACCCTGGCCACGTGGGCGGCAGAGCGCGCCAGGGCATGGGGACCTTTGGTCCCGGTTGGTAGCACCAACCGGGACTAAAGGTTAAGGCTTCATTGTTTATTTTTTCTTTTCATTTTGTGTTTTCCATTTAATTTTTTCCTCTAATTCAACATGATCACTTGCATCCATCCACTTTAATCAAATATATGTCATATAACTCATCATCATCTTACTCATCTAACAACTCATCATCATCATCTTAATCATACCAAGTTAAAATCTCATAAAACAAAAAAAAGATAAAATGACATAGTCCTCCCTCATAGGACCTAGTCCTCCCTCCTAGGTAAATTGACATAAAACAGAATAACACCTATGTCTCCATGATGAAGCAAAGAGATCCAACGGTCTCCAACTTGTGGCTTGCGATCCTTCTTTATTTGTCCCCATGCTTCAATTTGGAGCCGTCTTGGTGGTTTGCGCTCAGTCGAGTATGCAAAAGAGAACTCAGGCTGGAAGGGGATTTTAATTGTCATATTTCCTTCGGGTTGCATCAACGGAGGCACAACTTCATTTGGCAGTTTCTGTTGAAGAACATAATAGTAGCCTAGTTAGCAATGTAATCAATACCATTTACGCAACAGTACTAGTGTACTTAATTAGCAACTCTTACCAAGATATTTCGGCGAATGTCATCCGCCCTCAACCTATGCACTAGTGTCCTGTACAATGTATAATTTGGGCCAGTTCCCAAATTATACGGGAAGATCTCCCTACCAACTAGGACACCAATAACAAAGTTGATAAGATCATCCTTCTCATCCCAAGTTAAATGTGATCCATAAGTGTAGTGTGTTGTGTCGATTATGTTCTGTGTTTAACTCGACGAAACGAAATAAGATGTAAATTATAAATTAACAAATTTAGTATGGATGAACACCAAATATTTTTAAATATAGAATGCAAATTACTTGACTAATATGCATAGTTGACAAACTCACATGGAGGTAAAACAGGAAGCATATCGACATCCACCCAAATGTCGATGTTTCCTTCAATATGATCTTCAGGACGAAGATCGAAGGTTATTTCCATATCCTCCTGAAATCCATATGCCTTGCAAAGAGCTTCCCAATTTGAGCACCCTAATTCTGTGTTATCAGGTGCATTCATTACTTTCACCAGAAATGTGTGACCATGTTTAGTCCTTAGGTTGGCTGTCCTCGTCTCGAAACTCTCGTGCTCTTCGAAACCGAGCCTCTCCAAGAAATACTGTCTTGCATGACAGGGGATGAACTAGTCGAATTGTATAAAACAGAAATTACGCGCTGAAGGAAAGAAACAGAAGTCATGCTTAATTACGAAAAAACAGTTGTCATCGTTGCGTACCGTAGAAATGTCAAAGTCCGCATAAAGCTTCATGGTGAAGAACCTGCCGTCTCGCAGCCCAGGCTGGTCGCAAAGACCCTTATCTTCACCGCAAAGTTCACACGCTTGGATCCTATCGTCGTCTGATGACGACGACATTTCCTGTGTTCATGATTCAAGAATTACGGCACGCTTGGATCCTAATGCGTGTGTGACTTTCGGTCCGTCGAGGCTTTCCTTAAATAACTCTCATATCTCATGGTGTGTTGGTGCGCACTCTCTCAAACTGATATGGTGGTGTATATATGTTGGTGGACACTCTCTCACAGTAATAGTTCGACCGTCGGTGATGGACGCACCCCCTCTTCTCTTCTTGCGCATTATACCGACGAATATATCGCAAAGAAGAGAAGAAGAGGAGGCGCCCCCCACGACAACAGTCGGGATTCCTCCATCAAGAACACACATGGAAGTCACACAAGGAGCAACAACAGACCGAAAGTCACACACGCATTATACCGAGAAAATATCACTAATACATTTATAATGAACTCGAATATAATATCACTAATACATCATCTCCAATAATCCAGTTAATGCATCATCAAATATTAACTAATACATCTCGAATATTATCATATAAGATCACTAATACAGATCGAATACTATCGAATAATCTAAGTCACTAGCGGTTCCTGAGTCGCGGGTTGTGGACACCCAAAGATAAGGAACCATCACGGGATCATAACTCGGGTGAGATCCCTGAAGAATCTGCCAGGTATTGTTGAACCTAGGGTCCAACGCTGCCATGTAGCGACGGACGTGCTCATCCTCCTCCCTGACATGGCGACGTACCACCTCCGCGGGGGCCCGCTCCCTCTGCACCGAAAGTGGCCCACGTGACCGCCACCAAAGAAGCTCCGGGTCGACGACGAGACCAGGATTCCTCACCAAGCTCCGAGCCCTGGAAGGTAGCACCTCCCAGTGCCAGCCCGGCGGAGCCCAGTCCCGGACATTGCGCCTCTCAAGGATGTCGACTCCGACTCGACGACGACGAGGATGCGGGCCAGGCATCGTCGACGTCGAGACAAATTCCTATGAGAACATTTTCTTATCGTTTAATCACTAATTTTTTCAAAACCCAAGAATTTTTCTCTAATCTAACATACACATACTAATTTTTCCTAGGACTCCTAATTAACTAAAACATAAAACAACTAAAACATAAAAAGCATCATAAACAAAATCATCTAACAATATCAATCTACTTATCCATCTACTACAATTTTCTTAACACATTGTTTAATGAAAAAATGTTGCATACCAACCACAAAAATTTTCATAACACTAAAAAGATGTTCTAACAATTAGAAAATATTTGCACGTTTTTAAACAATATGTGTGTGTGTGTGTGTTTGCGGCACCGGCGGGGCTCCTACGTCGGAGATGGACGGGGCGGCGGGGCTCCTACGCCGGAGATAGATGGGGCGGCGGCTCTCAGGCATCTCCGGTGGTGGCTCTAGGTGGGGGATGGGCTCGGGGAGGGGCGGCCAAGCATGGCGGCAATGGCGGACGGGGAGGGGCAGCCATGCATGGCGGCAATGGCGGACGGGGAGGGGGGCTTCAGGAGGAGAGGGAGGAGAGGGAGGAGAGTGGCTCACAGCGGTCTCGGCGGCGAGGTCGAGGCAGGGGCGGCGTCGGGGCAGCCTGGCGGTGCCGGGGCAGGGGCGGCGTCGGGGGGCAGAATGGGAGAGGTTGGGGAAGAAACGGCAAAGTCCTGCATATATAGAGCGACTCTTTAGTCCCGGGTCGAGGCTCCAACCGGGACTACAGACCTTTAGTCCCGGTTGGTGGCTCCAACCGGGACTAAAGGTCCTCCCTTTAGTCCCGGTTGGCCCATCTTTTCGGTGGCCCAAATTCCGCGCGGGAAGGGACCTTTAGTCCCGGTTGGTAGCACCAACCGGGACTAAAGCTGTATTTTCTCTTTTTTGTTTTGTTTTGTCTTTCTAATTTCTGTTTTTATATTTGGAATAACTTTTAGAATTTTTAGAATTTTTTAATGAATCTTTTTGCTTTAGGTCAAAACAATTACAAACTTTCTGTTAGTGCCCGTAGTTTTCAAATTTAAATAGTTTAAATTTGAATTCATTTTAAATTTGTGTGAAACAGTAATTTGTGAATAACTTTAGTTTAAAAATAGATTTCTGAGTGATTGTTTTTCCTGTTGTTTAATATTAGTATGTTTTATCATTATGTTAAATTTGGGAATTTTTAGGATAATTTAAATAGGTGTTTTAATCAAAATCAGATTCTGTTAAACTCTTTTAGTTTTATACCTTCATTTGTTTTAATCAAAATCACCCAACTGAACTCTGAAAAGGTTGAAACTTGGCATGGTATCATCATTTCACCCACATAGCATGTGCTAAAAAGTTGAGAGCGTTACGGCAAAAACTGGATGCACTTCGTGTACAAAATGGACAATCTCCTTCGAAGTATCGGGGTTTCGGACGAAAACTCGTCTGTTACAAAAGGATTTCGATTTTTTTAAACTTATTTCAACTCCAGACATTTTGTGCATTCAATATGAACCATTAGAAGACACATACTAAAATTTCAACCCTATCTAACTTCATTTGCTATTTTTCATGCATTTAATGATTTGTTTTGAGCTAAATGACCCTGAAATTAAAAAGCACCACAAATGAACTCTGAAAAGGTTGAAACTTGGGATGGTACCATCATTTCACCCACATAGCAAGTGGTAAAAAGTTGAGAGGGTTACAACAAAAGATGGATGCACTTCGTGTACAAACTGAACCATCCCGGCTACTCACTAGAGAAGAAAAGTGATGACGGTGCAGCCAGTCACATCCCAGAGTGGGATCTTGGGGTATAAAACTTTTTCGTCGCGTGTGTCCCTTGCTTATTGTGCCGTAACCATGGACAATCTTCATCATTTAACATGATGCTTGGGTCAGTCTTCACTGCGAAGGGCGGAATTTCATAAAACTTTTCATAATCTCTTGACATGTCTGTCTTGTCCTCCACTCCCACGATGTTTCTTTTCCCATAAAGAACTATGTGGCGCTTTGGCTCATCGTATAATGTATCCGCTTTCTTATCTTTCCTTTTTTCGGTTTGGTAGACATGTCCTTCACATAGAAAACTTGCGCCACATCATTGGCTAGAACGAATGGTTCGTCTGTGTGCCCAAGATTGTTGAGATCCACTGTTGTCATTCCGTACTGCGGGTCTACCATTACCCCTCCTCCAGTCAGATTGGCCCATTTGCACCGGAACAAAGGGACCTTCAAATCACCTCCATATTCAAGTTCCCATATCTCCTCTATGTAACCATAATATGAGTCCTTTTCCTTGGTGTTTGCCGCATCGTCAAAGCGAACACCACTGTTTTGGTTGGTGCTCTTTTTATCTTGGGCGATCGTGTAAAATGTATTCCCATTTATCTCGTACCCTTGGAAAGTTAATATAGTCGAAGATGGTCTCTTGGCCAACAAGTACAAGTCATCTTCAACATTGTCGTCATTCATGAGATGTGTTCGCAACCAACCGCCGAAAGCCTCAATGTGTGTACGTTGAATCCAGGGGTCAGACTTCTCCGGGTTCTTCGAGGGTATAATATCCATGTGTTCCTCGATATATGGGGTGACCAAGGTAGAATTCTGTAGAACTGTGTAGTGTGCTTGCGCCCAAGAATGTCCGTCCCTACATATTATTGATTTTGGTCCAAGCGTGCCTTTTCCACGCAGTCTCCCCTCATGCCGCGATTGAGGAACACCAATCGGCTTAATGTCAGGAATAAAGTCAACACAAAACTCAATAAACTCCTCTGTTTCATGGCCCTTGGAAATGCTTCCTTCTGGCCTAGTACGGTTACGAACATATTTCTTTAAGACTCCCATGAACCTCTCAAAGGGGAACATATTGTGTAGAAATACAGGACCCAGAATGGAAATCTCTTCGACTAGGTGAACAAGGACGTGCGTCATAATATTAAAGAAGGATGGTGGGAACACCAACTCGAAACTGACAAGACATTGGACCAAATCATTCTGTAAGCTTGGTACGATTTCCGGATCGATTACCTTCTGAGAAATAGCATTGAGGAATGAACATAGCTTCACAATGGCTAATCGAACATTTTCTGGTAGAAGCCCCCTCAACGCAACCGGAAGCAATTGCATCATGATTATGTGGCAGTCATGAGACTTTAGGTTCTGAAATTTTTTCTCCGCCATATTTATTATTCCCTTTATATTCGACGAGAAGCCAGATGGGACCTTCATACTGAGTAGGCATTCAAAGAAGATTTCCTTCTCTGCTTTGGTAAGAGCGTAGCTGTCAGGACCTTCATAATGCTCATGCATGCCGTCGTTTTCGTGCACACGTTGCTGGTCCTCCCGTGCCTCCGGTCTATCTTTTGTCTTCCCATACACGCCCAGGAATCCTAGCAGGTTCACACAAAGATTCTTCGTCACATGCATCACGTCGATTGCAGAGCGGACCTCTAGGACTTTCCAATATTCTAGCTCCCAAAATATAGATTTCTTCTTCCACATGGGTGCGCGTCCCTCAGCGTCAGTCGGAACAGATTGTCCGCCAAGACCCTTTCCAAATATTACTTGTAAATCCTTGACCATATCAAGTATGTCATCACCAGTACGGAGGACGGGCTTCTTCCGGTGATCTGCCTCACCTTTGAAATGCTTGCCTTTCTTTCTTAAGGCATGCTTGGCCGGAAGAAATCGACGATGTCCCAGGTACACATTCTTCTTGCATTTGTCCAAATATATACTTTGGGTATCATCTAAACAGTGCGTGCATGCATGGTATTCCTTGTTTGTCTGTCCTGAAAGGATACTAAGAGCAGGCCAATCATTGATGGTTACAAAGAGCAACGCTCGCAGGTCAAATTCCTGCTGTTTGTGCTCATCCCACACACTTACACCTTTTTTATTCCACAGTTGTAAAAGTTCATCAACTAATGGCCTTAGGTACACATCAATGTCGTTGCCGGGTTGCTTAGGGCCTTGGATGAGCACTGGCATCATAATGAACTTCCGCTTCATGCACAACCAAGGAGGAAGGTTATAGATACATAGAGTCACAGGCCATGTGCTATGCTTGCTGCTCTGCTCCCCGAATGGATTAATGCCATCTGCACTTAAACCAAACCATACGTTCCTTGGGTCATCTGCAAAGTCCGGCCACTCTCTCTCGATTTTTCTCCACTGCGACCCATCAGCGGGTACTCTCAACTTCCCGTATTTCTTACGGTCTTCTTTGTGCCATTGCAACGACTTGGCATGCTCTTTGTTTTGGAACAAACGTTTCAACCGTGGTATTATAGGAGCATACCACATCACCTTGGCAGGAATCCTCTTCCCGGGGCGCTCGCCCTGAACATCATCAACAGGGTCATCGCGACCGATCTTATATCGCAATGCATTGCATACCGGGCATTCATCCAAATTCTCGTACTCACCGCGGTAGAGGATGCAGTCATTAGGGCATGCATGTATCTTCTGCACCTCCAATCCTAGAGGGCAGACAACCTTCTTTGCTTCGTATGTACTGTCGGGCAATTCGTTGTCCTTTGGAAGCTTATTCTTCATTATTTTCAGCAACTTTTCAAATGCCTTGTCAGCTACACCATTCTCTGCCTTCCATTGTAGCAATTCGAGTGTGGTACCGAGCTTTGTGTTGTCATCTTCGCAATTTGGGTACAACGCTTTTTGGTGATCCTCTAACATGCGCTGCAACTTCAACTTCTCCTTTTCATTTTCGCAGTTTCTCTTTGCATCAGCAATGGCCCGACCAAGATCATTAGCGGGCTCATCTGATGCCTCAGCTTCTTCTTCTTCATTCTCTTCCCCCATTGTACTACCATCATATTCAGGACACCCAGGATAGTTGTCGTCATCCTATTCTTCTTCATTCTGTTCCATTAGAACCCCTCTTTCTCTGTGCTTGGTCCAACAATTATAGCCGGACATGAAACCGGACGTAAACAGGTGGACGTGAATCTGTTTTGAGCTAGAGTAAGTCTTATCATTCTTACACACACCACATGGACAACACATAAAACCATCCCGCTTGTTTGCCTCAGCCGCATGCAAAAAACTCTGCACGCCATTAATGAACTGGGGAGAGCGTCGGTCAATGTACATCCATTGCCGGTTCATCTTCATTACACAACACCGAGAAGACCAAATTAATACAAGTTCATACATAAAGTTCATACACACTTATTCTCATAAAACAACATAAAACTATCTAGCTAAAACATTTTAAATGCAACAACAAATGCGATCAAAATCGCAACTAAGGTAAAAATTGATCCAACAGCATAATGATACCAAGCCTCTTTATTAATGGCATATTTTCTAATCTTTCTAATCTTCAAGCGCATTGCATCCATCTTGATCTTGTGATCATCGACGACATCGGCAACGTACAACTCCAATTTCATCTTCTCTTCTTCAACTCTTTTCAATTTTTCTTTCAAATCTTCGTTTTCTTTTTCAACTAAATTTAACTTCTCGACAATAGGGTCGGTTGGCATTTCCAGTTCAACTACCTCCTAGATAAAAATATCTATGTCAACTTGATGGGCATAATTGTCATTAACACGAAATGCAACAAATAGTTATAAAAGAGAATATACCACATCTGAATCGTAAACCGGACGAGGGCCGACGGGCACGGATATCATAACCATGGCACTATATATAACAACAATCATACAAGTAAGAGAACTATGCAAGTAACTATCTAAATCATACAAATACGATTTTATTTATAAAAATGATAAGAACACAAGAAGAGGCTCACCAAGGTGGTGCCGGCGACGGGACGGTGTGGTCGATCGACGGTGGTTAGGACGGGGACGGGAAGGCACACTAAGTAAACCACACCTACACATATGCAAACTAAGGAGTTAATTTGAGCTCAAATTGCATGTAAATCAAAAAAACTACCACATAATTACACCCAAACTAAAACCCACAAATCACTATACTTATAAAGCATAGCACGAGCTGATCTAGCAATAAGAGATGAAAGGACAAAGTTGCTAACCTTTGTGGACACTTGGATGGATTGGGGTGCCTCAAATCTTGACAAATCTTGGCAAAAATGGAGGGAGGAGCTCGAGCTAGGGGAAGAACAGAGAGGGGAATTCGAATGGACAAAACAGAGAAATGGAGTCGGGCTCGACGAAGGGTTTATATAGGGAGAGATTTAGTCCCAGTTGGTTATACAAACCGGGACTAAAGGTCCATCTATAGTCCCGTTTTGTATCACAAACCGGGACTAAAAGTGCTCGTGGGGGGCCCAGGCTGACACCAGCCTGCCACCACTCCTTTAGTCCCGGTTTGTGATACAAACCGGGACTATATGTCCCAAATGAACCGGGACTAATGGGGCCCGTACCCCCTGACAGCTCCTAGCCGTTGGAACCGGGACTAATGGACACATTAGTCCCGGTCCAAAGCAAAACCGGGACTAAAGGTTGAAACGGAAGGCCTATTTTCTACTAGTGAGTATGGCTTTATAGAATGCTTCGTGTGCTTCACTTATATATTTTGAGCTTGGGTATTGGTTAATCTTCATTAATTGTAGGATGCTCTATGAGCTTCACTTATATCTTTTAGAGTATGAATAAAATTTCCATCAGAATTGGGCTTGGAAGTGTATCAATGTCATGCCTAGCTAGAAAGGCATTAAAGAAAAGCGTTTGTTGGGAGACAACCCAATATTCACTCTTTCTGTTTTTGTGTTTTAACATGATTAAGCTACTGTAGTAATCCTGTTTTGTGACTTTTATTTCAATAAAGTGCCAAGTAATGCCTTTGGGATGATGTGGTTGATAGTTGACTTGATTCTGTGCAAAAACAGAAACTTTGGTGCCCAGTCCAGAATTTTTATAAATTCACCAAAGAGTCAAAAGCTTCTGAATTTTTTACACATGATTGATATACAAATTTCCTAGGTTTTCCTAATTCTTCAGAATTTTTAGAGACAGGGAAGTATGGTTACACTACAGATCTTCACAGACTATTCTGTTTTTGACAGATTCTGTTTTGCATGCATAGTTTGCTTGTTTCAATGTTCCCATAGCTTATATTCAGTGATATAAATTATGGGAATGATAGAATACAGTAGGTATAATGTGGGAAAAATTATGAATCTTGTCTTGACAGTACCTAAGTGAATGGTCTATCTTTATTACACTAACACTTCTCACGAAGTTCCGTTAAGTTTTGTGTGATTGAAGTTTTCAAGTTTTGGGTGAGACACCGATATGAGGAGAATAAGGAGTGAAAAGAACCTTGGGGATGCCCAAGGCACCCCCAAGGTAATATCTAAGGAAGACTCAAGCGCTTAAGCTTGGGGATGCCTCCGGAAGGCATCCCCTCTTTCGTCTTCAACATTATCGGTAACCTCAGATGGAGCTATATTTTTATTCGTCACATAATATGTGCTTTGCTTGGATCGTCATTATATTTTGTTATTTTCTGTTAGGTGTTATTCATAATCTGGTTTTTCAATAAAAAGTTCCAAGAATTGCCCTAGGATGCTTGCATTGCAGGGTTGATGTGTGCTGTGTAAAAAACCAGAAACTTGTGCTGTAGTGTTTGAATTTTCATATTTTACTGGAACGTGGAAAGTTTCTGAAATTTTTACACAGTCTTGTGATATAAATTTTATAGCATTTCCTAAATTTTCATAATTTTTTGATTTATATAAGTACACTGTTTTCATAAATTTCTACAGACTGTTCTGTTTGGACAGATTGCTGTCATAGTTTTGTTATCTACTTATCCTCTAGTTTCCATAGCCTATATTGGTAGATATAAATTGTGGAAACGATAGTAAACAGTAGATGATGTTTGAAAATTATTGTGCAACTTGTCTTGGCAGTACATGAAGTGTTGATTTATTCTTATGTGTACTAACCTATCTCACGAGTTCTTTTCGAGTTTTGTGTGGAAGATGTTTTTGAGAATAGGTGAAACCATGATATGAGAGGATTGAACGAGATACAAAAGCCCAAGCTTGGGGATGCCCAAGGCAACCCAATTAAATATTTCAAGAAGTCTCAAGCATCTAAGCTTGGGGATGCTATGCATCACACCTCTCTTCATCAACAATTATCGGTTAGCCTATGTTGAGCCTAAATTTTTATTCGTTCACATGATGCGTGCTATTCTTGGAGTGCCACCTTTATTTTGTTTTGCTGTTTGAATAAAAGCTTTGGATCTGAAATTTTGAATAAGAGAGAGAGTCCTCACATGGCTATTTAACTAATTGACTACTCATTGATCGTCACCTATATCTTTTTGGAGTAGTTTGTCATTCAATCTCGTGCTTCACTTATATCCTATGAGTAAATGATCGAATGAATTGAATATCATAAATCTGAAATTAAATATGCTTCATATACTTATCCCATGGGGAGTAATGACTTCACATATAATAAGTATAGGTGGTAAAATTTATTGAAAGTTAGCAAACACCGCGTTGGTCACTTGAACAATTCATGAAAGAATATTGAAGGAAGAGAGATTCCTCATATAAATATACTATCTTGGACATCTTTTATGATTGTGAGCTCATTAATTATTTTCAAACTTGAGCAAATTAGTTGAAATTGCACAAGGAAGACAACTTAATGAGTTATGTTTGGGTATATTTGTATAGAAGTTATATTGTTATGGATCCTCCAACATGTGGTGTTTGCTTCCACCTCATACTAGCCAAAACTTCTGCACCAAGTAGAAATACTACTTGTGCATCCAAACACCCTTAAACCAGTTTCGCCAAGAGAGTCCACTATACGTACCTATGGATTGAGTAAGATCCTTCAAGTAAGTTGTCATCGGTGCAAAAAGCAATAAAAATTGCTCCTAAATATGTGTGATCTTTTATTGTGAGGGAAAATAAGCGTTGTACGAACTTGTGATGGTAAAGAAATAAAAGCGACGGACTGCATAATAAAGGTTGCTATCACAAAGGGCAATACCACGCGACGTTCCTTTGCATTAAGGGTTTGCACATCCAAAAAACAAAAAGCGCATGACAACCTCTGCTTCCCTCTGCGAAGGGCCTATCTTTTACTTTCTAGTACTTACCTTTATGCAAGAGTCATGGTGATCTTCACCACTTCCTATATTTCGCCTTTTCCTCTTGGCAAGCGTCATGTGTTGGGGAATGATCTAGACATATATATCCACACAAATATATTTGATCATGAATTATTATTGTTGACAATTATCTATATGATAAATATGTTGGGAGGCGAAACATTAAGCCCCTATCTTTTTCTGTGTTCGATGGATGCTATTTGTTCTAAAAATATGCTTTGAGTGTCAATAATCATGGAAGACTATATGATAGTTGAGTATGTGGAATTTGCTAAATCAAAGCTCTTACATAGACCCTTCCTGAAAATAAGATGAATTGCAATTGTTCGATGACTAGGATTATGGTTTGTTAATTTTCAAGAAACTTTCTGGTCTATACTTTAACATGTGAATAGCTTGTTACTTGATCATGAGAAGTTTTATAAGATGAGCTACTCTTTATGGTCTATATTGATGCTAGAAAAAGTGATTGGAATTATCATTGATCAAACTTGTACACTTGCTAGCATTCACACTTCATAAATTATTTCTTTTATCATTTACCTACCCGAGGACGAGCAGGAATTAACCTTGGGGATGCTGATACGTCTCCAACGTATCTATAATTTATGAAGTATTCATGCCATGTTTACAATAATTTTATATGATTTTGGCATGATTTGATTAGAACTAACCCGGACTGACGCTGTTTTCAGCAGAACTACCGTGGTATTGTTTTTGTGCAGAAATAAAAGTTCTCGGAATGAGCTGAAAATTTACGGAGAATATTTTTGGAAAATATAAAAAATACTGGAGCGAAAAGTCACCAGAGAGGAAGGCCGAGGAAGTCACAAGGGTGGTGGGCGCCCCCCCCCCTAGGGCGCGCCCCCCTGGCTTGTCACCTCCTCGGGAACCTTCTGGACATGGGACCAACGCCAAAAACTCTTATAAATATAGAAATCTCCGAAAAGAAACCTCGATCGGAAGTTCCGCCGCCGCAAGTCTCTGTAGTCACGAAAGATCAATCTTGGCCCTCTCCGTCACCCTGCCAGAGGGGGTCATCATCACCGGAGACCATGAAGGAGAAAGACGGAGGGGCCATCATCGCCATGGAGGCCAAGGACCAGAGGAAGAACCTCTCCCCACCCAGGGGGGAGGCCATGGAGGAGGAAGCACAAGGGGGAGACCCTCTCCCCCTCTCTCTCGGTGGCGCCAGAGTGCCATCGGGGGAACCATCGCCGCGGTGATCGTCTTTATCAACATCACCTTCTTCATCATCATCCTCATCTCCTTTGAGCGGTCCACTCTCCCGCACCCCGCTGTAATCCCCTACTTGAACATGGTGATTTATGCCAGATATTATGATCGAATGATGTGTTGCCATCCTATGATGTTTTGAGTAGATATGTTTTGTCTTATGGGTTGATTGATGATCTAGATTGGTTTGAGTTGTATGTTTATTTTGGTGCTGTCCTATGGTGCCTTCTGTGCCGCGCACACGTGAAGGATTCCCGCTGTAGGGTGTTGCAATACGTTCATGATTCGCTTATAGTGGGTTGCTTGAGTGACAGAAGCATAAACCCGAGTAGGTAGGATGTTGCGTATGGGATAAAGGGGACTTGATGCTTTAATACTATGGTTGGGTTTTACCTTAATGATCTTTAGTAGTTGCGGATGCTTGCTAGAGTTCCAATCATAAGTGCATATGATCCAAGTAGAGAAAGTATGTTAGCTTATGCCTCTCCCTCATATAAAATTGCAATGATGATTACCGATCTTGTTAACAATTGCCTAGGACAATCCCGCACACCGACCCATCATTATTCCACACTTGCTGTTTGTAATATATTGTAATATATTCTAACTTTATGATAACAGCACCTATTTTTATATTTTAGTTTTCCGTTATCATGCAAAGCTATTCTCTTCATACCCACAACGTAGTTTTATTTCTCGTTTCTAGTTGGAAGCAAACGTTCGGCGTACGTAGAGTCGTATCAGTGGCAGATAGGACTTAAGATAATATTGATCTTACCTTTAGCTCTGCTACTTCTCGAGCATGCGTTGGTTTCCGTGAAGAGGAACGGATGATGCAGCAAAGTAGATAAGTATTTCCCTCAGTTGTTGAGAACCAAGGTATCAATCCAGTAGGAGATACAAGCAAGTCCCCAATAGGTGTACCTACACAAAGAATCAAACACTTGCACCCAACGCTATAAAGGGGTTGTCAATCCCTTCACGATTACTTGCAAGGATGAGATCTAATAGAGGTAGATTGAATAGATTGCTTGAACAGAAAGTAAAAAAAAAGTAAAAAGATTGCAGCAAGATATTTTTGGTATTTTTGGTTTTAGATCTGAAAATATGAGATGGAAAATAGACCCGGGGGCCATAGGTTTCACTAGAGGCTTCTCTCATGATGGCAAGTATTACGGTGGGTGAACAAATTACTGTCGAGCAATTGATAGAAAAGTGAATAATTATGAAGATGTCCAAGGCAATGATTATGCATATAGGCATCACGTCCGTGTCAAGTAGACCGAAACGATTCTGCATCTACTACTATTACTCCACACATCGACCGACTCCTGCCTGCATCTAGAGTATTACGTTCATGAAGAACAGAGTAACGCATTAGGTAAGATGACATGATGTAGAGGGATAAACTCAAGCAATATGATGAAAACCCCATCTTTTTATCCTCGATGGCAACAATACAATACGTGCCTCGCTACCCCTACTATGTCACTGGGTGAGGACACCGCAAGATTGAACCCAAAACTAAGCACTTCTCCCATTGCAAGAATTACCAATCTAGTTGGCCAAACCAAACCAATAACTCGAAGAGATTTGCAAAGATATGAAATCATGCATATAAGAATTCAGAAAAGACTCAAATAATATTCATAGATAATCTGAACATAAACCCACAATTCATCGGATCTCGACAAACACACCACAAAAGAGTATTACATCGGATAGATCTCCATGAAGATCATGAAGAACATGGTATTGAAGAGCAAAGAGAGAGAAGAAGCCATCTAGCTACTAGCTATGGACCCGAAGGTCTGTGGTGAACTACTCACGCATCATCGGAGGGGCAATGGAGTTGATGTAGATGCCCTCCGTGATCGAATCCCCCTCCGGCAGATTACCGGAAAAGGCTCCAAGATTGGATCTCACGGGAACCGAGGCTCCTGGCGGCGGAAAAGTATTTTTGTGGCTCTCTCTGGTATACAGGGAATATTTGGGAATTTATAGGCTAAAGATTAGGGTTGGGGGAGTTGCCGTGGGCCCACAAGCCAGGGGGGCACCCCCCCCCCCTAGGGCGCGCCCCTGTGGCTTGTGGCCACACGGCAGCTCCTCTGCCTTGGTCTCCAAGCTTGGTAGTTGTCTTCTGGTCCAAGAAAAATTATTCCGAAGATTTTATTCCGTTTGGACTCCGTTTAATATTCCTTATCTGCAATACTCAAAAACAAGGAAAAAACATAAACTGGCACTAGGCTCTAGATTAATAGGTTAGTCCCAAAAATAATATAAAATAGCATATTAATGCATATAAAACATCCAAAACAGATAATATAATAGCATGGAACAATCAAAAATTATAGATACGTTGGAGATGTATCAAGCATCCCCAAGCTTAATTCCTGCTCGTCCTCGAGTAGGTAAATGACAAAAACAGAATTTTTGATGTGGAATGCTACCTAACATATTTGTCCATGTAATATTCTTTATTGTGGCATGAATATTCAGATCCGTAAGATTCAAAACAATAGTCTAATATTGACATAAAAACAGTAATACTTCGAGCACACCAACAAGGCAATCATGTCCTTTCGAAATAACATGGCCTTAGAAAGTTATCCCTACAAAATCATATGGTCTGGCTATTCTCCATCTTCCCCACACAAAGTATCTAAATCATGCACAACCCCGATGAACAAGTCAAGCAATTGTTTCACACTTTTGGTGTTCTCAAACCTTTTCAACTCTCACGCAATACATGAGCGCGAGCCATGGATATAGCACTATAGGTGGAATAGAATATGGTGGAGGTTGCAAGGGAAAGGGAGAAGATAGTCTCACATCAACTAGGCATATCAACGGGCTATGGAGATGCCCATCAATAGATATCAATGTGAGTGAGTAGGGATTGCCATGCAACAAATGCACTTAGAGCTATAAGTGTATGAAAGCTCAAAAAGGAAACTAAGTGGTCGTGCAAGATGAAAATCCACTAGTTATATGAAAGTGACAAAATAGTAAACTCTCTATTATGAAGATCATGGTGCTACTTTGAAGCACAAGTGTGGAAAAATATAGTAGCAATTGTCCCTTCTCTCTTTCTCTCATTTTTTTTCTCTTTTTTTTTTGGTGGGCATCTTTGGCCTCTTTTTTTTTATTTGGGCTTCGCTGGCCTCTTTTATTTTTTGTAAAGTCCGGATACTCATCCCAACTTGTGAGGGGGTCATGGCTTCCATCATCCTTTTCTCACACGGGACAATGCTCTAATAATGAAAATTATCACACTTTTATTTACTTACAACTCAAAAGAAAAATTACAACTCGATACCTATGACAAAATATGACTCTATATGCAATATGAAAGTGGTGGTGCATGTCATGAAAATCGGAACGGTGGAAGTTGCATGGCAATATATCTCGGAATGGCTATGGAAATGCCATAATAGGTAGGTATGGTGGCTGTTTTGAGGAAAATATATGGTGGCTGTTTTGAGGAAAATATATGGTGGCTGTTTTGAGGAAGGTGGGTTTGATGTACCGGCGAAAGTTGCGCGGTACTAGAGAGGCTAGCAAAGGTGGAAGGGTGAGAGTGCGTATAATCCATGGACTCAACATTAGTCATAAAGAACTCACATACTTATTGCAAAAGTCTATTAGTTATCAAACAAAGCATTAGACGCATGCTCCTAGGGAAGAGGTTGGTAGGAGTTAACCATCGCGCGCTCCCGACCCTCACACAAAGGTTGACAATCATTAAACAAATCATGCTCCGACTTCGTTACATAACGGTTCACCATACGTGCATGCTACGGGAATCACAAGCTTCAACACAAGTATCTCTTCCAATTCAGAACTACTCACTAGCATGACTCTCATATTACCATCTCTATTATCTCAAAACTATATGCAAGGAATCAAACTTCTCATAGTATCCAATGCAGTTAATATGAAAGTTTTTATTATATCCCTCTTGGATGCCCATTATATTAGGACTAAAATCATAACCTAAACAAATTACCATGCTGTTTTAAGAAACTCTCAAAATAATATAAGTGAGGTACGAGAGTTCAATAATTTCTATAAAATATAACACCACCGTGCTCTAAAAAGATATAAGTGAAGCACTAGAGCAATATTGCCTAGCTCAAAAGATATAAGTGAAGCACATAGAGTATTCTAATAAATTCACGAATCAGCGTGTCTCTCTCAAAAAGATATGCAGCAAGGATGATTGTGGCAAACTAAAAAGCAAAGACTCATATCATACAAGACGCTCCAAGCAAAACACATATCATGTGGTGAATAAAAATATAGCCTCAAGTAAATTTACTGATGGATTGAAGACGAAAGAGGGGATGCCTTCCGGGGCATCCCCAAGCTTAGGCTTTTTGGTATCCTTGAATATGGCTTGGGGTGCCTTGGGCATCCCCAAGCTTAGGCTCTTGCCACTCTTTATTCCATAGTCCATCAAATCTTTACACAAAACTTGAAAACTTCACAACACAAAACTCAACAGAAAACTCATGAGATCCATTAGTATAAGAAAAATAAATCACCACTTTAGGTACTGTTGTGAACTCATTATTTATTTATATTTGTGTAATATCTACTGTATTATAACTTCTCCATGGTTCATACCCCCCGATACAACCCATAGATTCATCAAAATAAGCAAACAACACAAAGAAAACAGAATCTGTCTAAAACAGAATAGTCTATAGCAATCTATAGACTTCGAATACTTCTGTAAGTCCAAAAATTCTGAAAAATTAGGAAACTCAGGACAATTTGTATATAAATCATGTGTAAAAATTTCAGATCAAAAGCGCGTTCCAGTGAATTTACAAAATTCCTGGACTGAGAGCAAAAGTTTCTGTTTTTCAGCAAAATCAAATCAACAAACACCGTAGACCATCCCAAAGGTCTTACTTGGCTCAAACACTAATTTAAACAAGAAAACAAAATTATTACAGAAGTAATAATGTGGAAAACACACCAAAACAGAAACAAAAAACAGAAAGCAAAAATAAAATTGGGTTGCCTCCCAACAAGCGCTATTGTTTAACGCCCCTAGCTAGGCAAAACGCAATAGATCTAGGTCTTATCATCTTTGGTATTGGCAACTTTTGTGAGGGCCTTCTCAAATCCGGGGGTTCTTTCCTTTTCCCCGGATTCGTGGGGGAAGGATCCATCTTGATATCCAAAATATCCAAACGCTTATTGCAAAGAGTAATCAAAGTATTCAAACGATTGAGGTTTCCATTAATATGTTTGAGGGGTTCGTGCTATTGTTGTAACTCGACCAAGTGCTTATGTAAGTCACTCAATTTGTCGAGGATTTGAACTCCTTCTTGTGAGAAAGCAAACCCTTTGTTGGGCGGAGGGAGCCCCAAAATCCCCTCCAAAACTTCATAGGCAGCGTTCATATCTAACTCAATAAAATTTCCTTTTGAGGCGAAATCTAAAAGCTCCCTATGATGCAAAGCCAAACCAATGTAAAAATTTCTAAGCAGAACCTTGGCATCTCCTTTCAGATTGGAGATACGGTAAGATTCCATTAGCCTATACCAGGCATCTTTCAAATTTTCCCCTTGTTTTTGCTTGAAGTCAAGGATTTCAAAATATGGTGACAAGGGGGAAGTAGAAATGCTAGACATAGCAACAAGTAAGAGATCCAGCGGGAAAGAGAGTGAAAAAGAGCAAATCTTTTTGGAAAATCATTTTAGAAGTGGGGGAGAGGAAAACGAGGGGCAAATGGCAAATAAAGTAAATGCAAGAGATGAGTTTGTGATGGGTACTTGGATGGCTTGATGTAGATCTCTCCGGCAACCACGTCAGAAATTGACAAGTTGACGGGAAAGTTCTTGTCTTCACTTGCTATGTATCTCCCCGGCAACGGCGCCAGTAATCCTTCTTGCTACTTCTCGAGCATGCGTTGGTTTCCATGAAGAGGAACGGATGATGCAGCAAAGTAGATAAGTATTTCCCTCAGTTGTTGAGAACCAAGGTATCAATCCAGTAGGAGATACAAGCAAGTCCCCAATAGGTGTACCTACACAAAGAATCAAACACTTGCACCCAACGCTATAAAGGGGTTGTCAATCCCTTCACGGTTACTTGCAAGGATGAGATCTAATAGAGATAGATAGAATAGATTGCTTGAACGGAAAGTAAAACAAAAGTAAAAAAGATTGCAGCAAGATATTTTTCGTATTTTTGGTTTTAGATCTGAAAATATAAGATGGAAAATTGACCCGGGGGCCATAGGTTTCACTAGAGGCTTCTCTCATGATGGCAAGTATTACAGTGGGTGAACACATTACTGTCGAGCAATTGATAGAAAAGCGAATAATTATGAAGATATCCAAGGCAATGATTATGCATATAGGCATCACGTCTGTGTCAACTAGACCGAAACGATTCTGCATCTACTACTATTACTCCACACATCGACCGACTCCTGCCTGCATCTAGAGTATTAAGTTCATGAAGAACAGAGTAATGCATTAGGTAAGATGACATGATGTAGAGGGATAAACTCAAGCAATATGATGAAAACCCCATCTTTTTATCCTCGATGGCAACAATACAATACGTGCCTCGCTACCCCTACTATGTCACTGGGTGAGGACACCGCAAGATTGAACCTAAAACTAAGCACTTCTCCCATTGCAAGAATTACCAATCTAGTTGGCCAAACCAAACCAATAACTCGAAGAGACTTGCAAAGATATGAAATCATGCATATAAGAATTCAGAAAAGACTCAAATAATATTCATAGATAATCTGAACATAAACCCACAATTCATCGGATCTCGACAAACACACCGCAAAAGAGTATTACATCGGATAGATCTCCATGAAGATCATGAAGAACATGGTTTTGAAGAGCAAAGAGAGTGAAGAAGCCATCTAGCTACTAGCTATGGACCCGAAGGTCTGTGGTGAACTACTCACGCATCATTGGAGGGGCAATGGAGTTGATGTACATGCCCTCCGTGATCGAATCCCCCTCCGGCAGATTACCGAAAAAGGCTCCAAGATTGGATCTCATGGGAACCGAGGCTCCTGGCGGCGGAAAAGTATTTTCGTGGCTCTCTCTGGTATACAGGGAATATTTGGGAATTTATAGGCTGAAGATTAGGGTTGGGGGAGTTGCCGTGGGCCCACAAGCCAGGGGGGCGCCCCCCCCTAGGGCGCGTCCCTGTGGCTTGTGGCTACACGGCAGCTCCTCTGCCTTGGTCTCCAAGCTTGGTAGTTGTCTTCTGGTCCAAGAAAAATTATTCCGAAGATTTTATTCCGTTTGGACTCCGTTTAATATTCCTTATCTGCAATACTCAAAAACAAGGAAAAAACAGAAACTGGCACTAGGCTCAAGATCAATAGGTTAGTCCCAAAAATAATATAAAATAACATATTAATGCATATAAAACATCCAAAACAGATAATATAATAGCATGGAACAATCAAAAATTATAGATACGTTGGAGACGTATCAAGCTCCTTGTGGGTTCGACACTCCATACTTATCACTTCCACCTTTGGAAATTTCTACGATGATTCCTTGCACTTGGGGATTATCAGGGACTTTGCAGGTGACGCTAGGAACATATGGTTTGGTTTAAGTGCAGATGGCATTAATCCTTTTGGGGAGCAGAGCAGCAAGCATAGCACATGGCCCGTGACTCTATGTATTGATAACCCACAAGTATAGGGGATCAATTGTAGACTTTCTCGATAAGTAAGAGTGTCGAACCCAACGAGGAGCTAAAGGTAGAAAAATATTCCCTCAAGTTCTATCGACCACCGATACAACTCTACGCACACTTAACGTTCGCTTTACCTAGAACAAGTATGAAACTAGAAGTATTTTGTAGGTGTGATAGGATAGGTTTGCAAGATAATAAAGAGCGCGTAAATAAAAACTAGGGGCTTCTTAGATAAAGAAAAAACTAAGTTAGTTTAACGAGTGTGGAAAAGTGGTGGTAGGAGTTGCGGAATTGTCCCTAGGCAATCGATAACTAGACCGGTAATCATTATTGCAATTTTATATGAGGGAGAGGCATAAGCTAACATACTTTCTCTACTTGGATCATATGCACTTATGATTGGAACTCTAGCAAGCATCCGCAACTACTAAAGATCATTAAGGTAAAACCCAACCATAGCATTATAAGGTATCAAGTCCTCTTTACTCCCATATGCAACAACCCACCTACTCAGGTTTATGCTTCTGTCACTCAAGCAACCCACCATAGGCAAATCATGAACACATTGCAACACCCTACAGCGAGGATCCCTCACACTTGCGCGACATGGAGAGCACCATAGGACAGCACCAATAATAAAACATGCAACTCAAACCAATCATGATCATCAATCAACCCATAGGACAACAAAAATCTACTCAGACATCATAGGATGGCAACACATCATTGGGTAATAATATGAAGCATAAAGCACCATGTTCAAGTAGAGGGTACAGCCGGTTGCGGGAGAGTGGACCGCTGTAGATAGATGGGGGAAGGTGATGGAGGTGTTGGTGAAGATGACGGAGTTGTTGGAGTAGATCGTCGTCACGATGATGGCCCCGGCGGCGTTCCGGTGCCACCGGGAGAGAGGGGAAGAGAGCCCCCCTTCTTCTTCTTCTTCCTTGGCCTCCACCCTAGATGGGAGGAGGGTTTCCCATCTGGTCCTTGGCTTCCATGGCGGCGGAGGGGTGGGAGCCCCTCTGAGATTGGATCTCTCTCTCTGTTTCCTTCTGTTTCTACCTTCCCAGATTCTGGCCTTTCACCGTTTCTTATATTCCCGGAGATCCGTAACTCCGATCGGGCTGAAATTTTGAGGGGATCTTTATCCAAAAATTTGCTTTCTTGCGGCCAAAGGACAGCTCCAACCGACCTAAGGGGTGGCCACAAGCCCTCAGGACGCGCCCTACCCCCCAGGGCGCGCCCTCCTGGTTTGTGGGCCCCTCGGGCACCGCCTTCTGTTGATTCCACTTCCCAAAATTCACATATATTCCAAAAAAAATCTCCATAAGTTTTTATCCCGTTTGGACTTCGTTTGATATGGATTTTCTTCGAAACAAAAAACATGCAACAAACAGGAACTGGCACTGGGCACTGGATCAATATGTTAGTCCCAAAAATAATATAAAAAGTTGCCAAAAGTATATGAAAGTTGTAGAATATTGGCATGAAATAATCAAAAATTATAGATATGACAGAGACGTATCAGCATCCCCAAACTTAATTCCTGCTCATCCTCGAGTAGGTAAATGATAAAAAAAAAAGATAATTTTTGATGTGGAATGCTACCTAGCATAATCTTGATCATATAATCTAATCATGGCATGAATATTAAGACACGAGTGATTCAAAGAAATAGTCTATATTGACATAAAAACAGTAATACTTCGAGCACACCAACAAGGCAGTTGCGTCCTTTCAAAATAACATGGCCTTAGAAAGTTATCCCTACAAAATCATATGGTCTGGCTATGCTCCATCTTCCCCACACAAAGTATCTAAATCATGCACAACCCCAATGAACAAGCCAAGCAATTGTTTCACACTTTTAATGTTCTCAAACCTTTTCAACTCTCACGCAATACATGAGCGTGAGCCATGGATATAGCACTATAGGTGGAATAGAATATGGTGGAGGTTGCAAGGGAAAGGGAGAAGATAGTCTCACATCAACTAGGCGTATCAACGGGCTATGGAGATGCCCATCAATAGATATCAATGTGAGTGAGTAGGGATTGCCATGCAACAAATGCACTAGAGCTATAAGTGTATGAAAGCTCAAAAAGAAAACTAAGTGGTTGTGCATATGAAAAATTCCACTAGCTATATGAAAGTGACAAAATAGGAGACTCTCTATCATGAAGATCATGGTGCTACTTTGAAGCACAAGTGTGGAAAAAGATAGTAGCATTGTCCCTTCTCTCTTTCTCTCAATTTTTTTTTCTCTTTTTTTTATTTATTTTTATTTTGGTGGGCATCATTGGCCTCTTTTTTTTCATCTGGGCTTCGCTGGCCTCTTTTATTTTTTGTAAAGTCCAGAGACTCATCCCAACTTGTGAGGGATTCATAGCTTCCATCATCCTTTTCTCACACGGGACAAATGCTCTAATAATGAAAATCATCACACTTTTATTTACTTGCAACTCGATACCTAGAACAAAATATGACTCTATATGCAATATGAAAGTGATGATGCATGTCATGAAAAACGGAACGGTGGAAGTTGCATGGCAATATATCTCGGAATGGCTATGGAAATGCCATAATAGGTAGGTATGGTGGCTGCTTTGAGGAAAATATATGGTGGCTGTTTTGAGGAAGGTGGGTTTGATGTACCGGCGAAAGTTGCGCGGTACTAGAGAGGCTAGCAAAGGTGGAAGGGTGAGAGTGCGTATAATCCATGGACTCAACATTAGTCATAAAGAACTCACATACTTATTGCAAAAGTCTATTAGTTATCAAACAAAGCATTAGACGCATGCTCCTAGGGGAGAGGTTGGTAGGAGTTAACCATCGCACGCTCCCGACCCTCACACAAAGGTTGACAATCATTAAACAAATCATGCTCCGACTTCGTTACATAACGGTTCACCATACGTGCATGCTACGGGAATCACAAACTTCAACACATGTATTTATCCAATTCACAACTACTCACTAGCATGACTCTCATATTACCATCTTCATATCGCAAAACTATTGTAAGGAATCAAACATATCATAATCAGTGATCTACAAGTTTTATGTAGGATTTTATGACTAACCATGTGAATGACCAACTCCTGTTAACTCTCTAAATAGATATAAGTGAAGCATGAGAGTTTAATTCTTTCTGCAAAAGATATGCCCACGCTCTAACAAATATAAGTGAAGCAAAAGAGCATTCTACAAATGGCGGTTTTCTATGTGTAGAGAAACAGGCAATCCAAACTTCAAATGATATAAGTGAAGCACATGAAGCATTCTATAAATCGATACTCAAAAGATATAAGTGAAGTGCATGAAGCATTCTATAAATCGATCAAGGACTATCTCATACCAGCATGGTGCATTATTGAAAGAAAAAGAAAAAGCACACGACGCTCCAAGATTTACGCATATCATGTGACGAATAAAAATATAGCTCCAAGTAAAATTACCGATGGTTGTTAGAAGAAAGAGGGGATGCCTTCCGGTGCATCCCCAAGCTTAGTTTCTTGGGAGTCCTTGAATATTACCTTGGGGTGCCTCGGGCATCCCCAAGCTTAGTCTCTTTCCACTCCTTATTCCTTCATCCATCGTGATCTCACCCAAAACTTGAAAACTTCAATCACACAAAACTTAACAAAACCCTCGTGAGATCCGTTAGTATAATAAAGCAAATTACAACTTTAAGTACTGTTGCCAACCAATTCATATTTTATTTTTGCATTGTAGCTACTGTATTATAATTTTTTCCATGGCTTATACCACCGATACAATCGATAGTTTCATCAAAACGAGCAAAACAATGCATCAAAAACAGAATCTGTCTTAAACAGAACAGTCTGAAGCAATCTGAACATTGACTATACTTCTGTAACTCTAAAAATTCTGAAAAATGATAACAAAATAAAAAATTTGCATAGCATTACTGTGTAAAAATTTCAGAAACTTTTCACATTCCATAAAAAATGTAAATTCACGCACTACAGCCAAAGTTTCTGTTTTAGCACTGCACACACCAAACAAGCAATCTAATCATCCTAAAGGCAAATCTTGGCACATTATTTTTATAATACAATGGATTTATACAAGGGTATAATTATTTTTGTTGAAAAGTTTCTGTAATCAAGATTTGCAAAGTTTCCATGGGCATGAACAAAGTTCAAGGAGCTCCCCCACTTCAACGGTGCTCGTCCTTCTTACTTTCACTTCTCTTTTTGAAAAAGTTTTAGGTTCCCCTCTTTATTTTATTTTATTTTTAAAGTTTATAAAAGCACACAACAGAATAAAATGACTCTCTAAAACTTCCGGGTTGTCTCCCTGGTAGCGCTTTCTTTAAAGCCATTAAGCTAGGCATAAAGTGCTCAAGTAATGGATCCACCCGGATCCCAATGTATATCAAAGCCAATTTTAATTAACAATGATTTGTAATTTAGCAGTGAGCGCAAAGTAACATAAATCATGCAACAACGAAGTCTAACTCTCTTCCTATGCATCGGCATGTCATAAAAGAACAATTCATGCACACAAAGTAAAGGCCAATGCATAGTATAAACAGTTTCTTGCAATTTTACCGTATTGGAAACATAGAGAGGTGGAGATGTAGTTCCTCTCTCATAATAATTGCAAGTAGGAGCAGCAAGCACATGCATATTATATCTATCAAAATCATCATGTGTAATAGTAAAAGGCAACCCATCTATATAATCCTTAATAAGTGCAAACTTCTCCGATATAGTGTAGTTGGGAGAATTCAAAAAGATAATAGGACTATCATGTGTGGGTGCAATAGCAACAATTTCATGTTTAACATAAGGAACTATAGAAAGTTCATCTCCATAAGCATAATTCATATTGGCATCATGGCCACAAGCATAGCAAGCATCAAGTTCATCAAAAAGGGATATTTCAAATGAATCCAAGGGATCATAGCAATTATCATAACATTCATCCTTCGGTAAGAACGAATGGAAATTAAACAATGTATGAGTTGAAGAGTTACTCTCATTAGAAGGTGGGCATGGGTAGCTAATCTGCACTTCCTCCTTTTGTTCTTCGCTCTCCTCGTCATCTTTTTCATCTAATGAGCTCACAGTGTCAGGAATTTCTTCTTCCATAGATTCCTGCAAAATATTAGTCTCTTCCAAGGCAGCAGACATTCTCTCAATAAATTCAATAATATCAGCATTGCAATCATAATTCTCATAGCAATATTTGAGTATAGCAAACTTTTCAGGCCTATAAACATGATCATCAAAAGCTTCATACTTTTCAAACAAAGATTCAATTTCATAAGCACCCTTAAAAGCAACGAATTCTTCTATTCGTTCCACATCATAGTAATCATATATACCATTAGCATAAGAAGCCAAGGTTTCATTATCATTACATTTACATGAAAAGGGAAGGTGTTTAGCCTTCATCCTAGAGCAACAAGTAATATCATATCTCAAGCATAGATTCCAAGCATACCATTTCAACATATGAATTTGATCCCATAACAGTTTCCCTTTTTGAGTCAAGCGATATCCCTAAAGTATTCACGTTGATCCAACGTGTGTCCCATTATATAATTGAATGGGGTTTTCTCAGGATTATTAAAGTAATGCATAATATCTTTCACATAACGAGCATCGAGGGTTTTAGGAGGTTCCCCATCTCCATGAGTAGCAAGTACACCTTTTTTTTGGTAATTCGTGATCCATATCCATAACTAAAGATAGAGAACAACTTAGAACAGGAAATAAAATCTACTTAGTGATAAAGCAAACAAGCACACACGAGAATATTCACCCCACGCTATTGCTCCCCGGCAACGGCGCCAGAAAAAGGTCTTGATAACCCACAAGTATAGGGGATCAATTGTAGCCTTTATCGATAAGTACGAGTGTCGAACCAAACGAGGAGCTAAAGGTAGAACAAATATTCCCTCAAGTTCTATCGACCACCGATACAACTCTACGCACACTTAACGTTCGCTTTACCTAGAACAAGTATGAAACTAGAAGTATTTTGTAGGTGTGATAAGATAGGTTTGCAAGATAATAAAGAGCGCGTAAATAAAAACTAGGGGCTGCTTAGATAAAGAAAAAACTAAGTTAGTTTAACGAGTGTGGAAAAGTGGTGGTAGGAGTTGCGGAATTGTCCCTAGGCAATCGATAACTAGACCGGTAATCATTATTGCAATTTTATATGAGGGAGAGGCATAAGCTAACATACTTTCTCTACTTGGATCATATGCACTTATGATTGGAACTCTAGCAAGCATCCGCAACTACTAAAGATCATTAAGGTAAAACACAACCATATCATTATAAGGTATCAAGTCCTCTTTACTCCCATATGCAACAACCCACCTACTCGGGTTTATGCTTCTGTCACTCAAGCAACCCGCCATAGGCAAATAATGAACACATTGCAACACCCTACAGCGAGGATCCCTCACGCTTGCGCGACACGGAGAGCACCATAGGACAGCACCAATAATAAAACATGCAACTCAAACCAATCATGATCATCAATCAACCCATAGGACAACAAAAATCTACTCAGACATCATAGGATGGCAACACATCATTGGGTAATAATATGAAGCATAAAGCACCATGTTCAAGTAGAGGGTACTGCGGGTTGCGGGAGAGTGGATCGCTGTAGATAGATGGGGGAAGGTGATGGAGGTGTTGGTAAAGATGACGGAGTTGTTGGAGTAGATCGCCGTCACGATGATGGCCCAGGCGGCGTTCCGGTGCCACCAGGAGAGAGGGGGAGAGAGCCCCTCTCCTTCTTCTTCTTCCTTGGCCTCCCCCCTAGATGGGAGGAGGGTTTCCCCTCTGTTCCTTGGCTTCCATGGCGGTGGAGGCGCGGGAGCCCCTCCGAGATTGGATCTCTCTCTCTGTTTCCTTCTGTTTCTGCCTTCCCAGATTCTGGCCTTTCACCGTTTCTTATATTCCCGGAGATCCGTAACTCCGATCGGGCTGAAATTTTGAGGGGAACTTTATCCAAAAATTAGCTTTCTTGCGGCCAAAGGACAGCTCCAACCGACCTAAGGGGTGGCCACAAGCCCTCAGAGCGCGCCCTACCCCCCAGGGCGCGCCCTCCTGGCTTGTGGGCCCCTCGGGCACCGCCTTCTGTTGATTCCACTTCCCAAAATTCACATATATTCCAAAAAAAATCTCCTTAAGTTTTTATCCCGTTTGGACTTCGTTTGATATGGATTTTCTGCGAAACAAAAAACATGCAACAAACAGAAACTGGCACTGGGCACTGGAACAATATGTTAGTCCCAAAAATAATATAAAAAGTTGCCAAAAGTATATGAAAGTTGTAGAATATTGGCATGAAACAATCAAAAATTATAGATACGACGGAGACGTATCATGTATCTATAACCTTCCTCCTTGGTTGTGCATGAAGCGGAAGTTCATTATGATGCCAGTGCTCATCCAAGGCCCTAAGCAACCCGGCAACGACATTGGTGTGTACCTAAGGCCATTAGTCGAAGAGCTTTTACAGCTGTGGAATGGAAAAGGTGTTCGTGTGTGGGATGAGCATAAACAAGAGGAATTTGACCTACGAGCGTTGCTGTTTGTAACCATCAATGATTGGCCTGCTCTTAGTAACCTTTCAGGACAGACAAACAAGGGATACAACGCATGCACGCACTGTTAAGATGATACCCAAAGTATATATTTGGACAAATGCAAGAAGAATGTGTACCTGGGACATCGTCGATTTCTTCCGACCAAGCATGCCTTAAGAAAGAAAGGCAAACATTTCAAAGGTGAGGCAGATCATCAGAAGAAGCCCGTCCTCCGTACTGGTGATGATATACTTGATATGGTCAAGGATTTACATGTAATCTTTGGAAAGGGTCCTGGCGGACAATCTGTTTCGAATGACGCTGAGGGACATGCACCGATGTGGAAGAAGAAATCTATATTTTGGGACCTACCCTATTGGAAAGACCTAGAGGTCCGCTCTGTAATCGACGTGATGCACGTGACGAAGAATGTTTGCGTGAACGTGCTAGGCTTCTTCGGCATGTATGGGAAGACAAAAGATACACCGGAGGCACGGGAGGACCAGCAACGTGTGAACAAAAAAGACGGCATGCATCCAAAGCAGTATCAAGGTCCTGCCAGCTACGCTCTAACCAAAGAGGAGAAGGAAATCTTCTTTGAATGCCTGCTCAGTATCAAGGTCCCGTCTGGCTTCTCGTCGAATATAAAAGGAATAATAAACATGGCATAGAAAAAATTCCAGAACCTAAAGTCTCATGACTGCCACGTGATTATGACACAACTGCTTCCGGTTGCATTGAGGGGGCTTCTACCAGAAAATGTTCGATTAGCCATTATGAAGCTATGTGCATTCCTCGATGCAATTTCCCAGAAGGTAATCGATCCAGAAATCCTACCAAGGTTACAGAATGATTTGGTCCAATATCTTGTCAGCTTCGAGTTGGTGTTCCCACCATCCTTCTTCAATATTATGACGCACGTCCTAGTTCACCTAATCGACGAGATTGCCATTTTGGGTCCTGTATTTCTAGACAATATGTTTCCCTTTGAGAGGTTCATGTGAGTCTTGAAGAAATATGTTCATAATCGTGCTAGGCCAGAAGGAAGCATCTCCACGGGCCATCAAACAGAGGAGGTCATTGGATTTTGTGTTGACTTTTTTCCTGACCTTAAGCCGATTGGTGTCCCTAAATCGCGGTATGAGGGGAGACTGAGTGGAAAAGGCACGCTAGGAGCGGATTCAATAATATGTAGGGACGGGCATTCCTGGGCGCAAGCACACTACACAGTTCTACAGAATTCTACCTTGGTGGCCCCGTATATCAATGAACACAAGAATATTCTACGCTACAAACACCCGGAGCAGTCTGATGACTGGATTACACGTGAACACATCGGGACTTTCGGCGGTTGGCTGCAAATGCATCTCATGCGTAACAACACTGTTGGAGATGACCTGTACTTGTTGGCCAGGACACCATCTTCGACTGTATGGACTTACCAAGGGTACGAGATAAATGGTAATACATTTTACACGATCGCCCAAGATAAAGAGAGCACCAACCAAAACAGTGGTGTCCGCTTTGATGCAGCAATCACCAATAGGGAAAAAGACACATATTATGGTTACATAGAGGAGATATGGGAACTTGACTATGGACATGAATTTAAGGACCCTTTGTTTCGGTGCAAATGGGTCAATCTGTTAGGAGGCGGGGTACAGTTAGACCCACAGTACGGAATGACAACAGTGGATCTCAAAAATCTTGGGTACACAGACGAACCATTCGTCCTAGCCAATGATGTGGCGCAGATTTTCTATGTGAAGGACATGTCTACCAAACCGAGGAAAAAAAGATAAGGAAGCGAATACATCAAACAATGACCCAAAGCGCCACATAGTTCTTTCAGGGAAAAGAAACATCGTGGGAGTGGAGGACTAGACAGACATGTCTGAGGATTATGAAAAGTTTCATGAAATTCCTCCCTTCAAAGTGAAGGCTGACCCAAGCATCCTGTTAAACGATGAAGATTATCCATGGTTACAGCGCAATAAGGAAGGGACACATGCAAAGAAAAAGTGAAGACTTTCTCTCCACAACTATTCTGGAGTTAAAATATGTTATAAAAAATTGAAATCCCATTTGTAATAGATGAGTTTTCGTCCGAAACCCTGTTACATCGAAAGAGATTGTCCAGTTTGTACACGAACTGCATCCAGTTATTCCCGTAACCCTCTCAAATTTTTAGCACATGCTATGTGGGTGAAATTATGATACCATGCCAAGTTTCAACCTTTTCAGAGTTCATTTGCAGTGCTTGTCAATTTCAGGGTCATTTAGCTCAAAATAAATCATGAAATGCATGAAAAATAGCAAATGAAGTCAGAAAATGGTTGAAAATTGATGATGTGGCTTTGAATGGTGCATATTGAATGCAGAAAAAGTCTGGAGTTAAAATATGTTAAAAAAATTGAAATCCCTTTTGTAATAGATGAGTTTTCGTCCGAAACCCTGTTACTTCGAAAGAGATTATCCAGTGTGTACACGAAGTGCATCCAGTTATTCCCGTAACCCTCTCAACTATTTAGCACATGTTATGTGGGTGAAATTATGATACCATGCCAAGTTTCAAGCTTTTCAGAGTTCATTTGCAGTGCTTGTCAATTTCAGGGTCATTTAGCTCAAAATAAATCATGAAATGCATGAAAAATAGCAAATGAAGTCAGAAAAGGGTTGAAAATTGATGATGTGGCTTTGAATGGTGTGTATTGAATGCAGAAAAAGTCTGGAGTTAAAATATGTTAAAAAAATTGAAATCCCTTTTGTAATAGATGAGTTTTCATCCGAAACCCTGTTATTACTTCGAAAGAGATTGTCCAGTTTGTACACGAAGTTCATCCAGTTATTCCCATAACTCTCTCAAATTTTTAGCACATGCTATGTGGGTGAAATTATGACTCCAGTTATTCCCATAACTCTCTCAAATTTTTAGCACATGCTATGTGGGTGAAATTATTTTTAGCACATGCTATGTGGGTGATACCATGCCAAGTTTCAACCTTTTCAGAGTTCATTTGTAGTGCTTGTCAATTTCAGGGTCATTTAGCTCAAAATAAATCATGAAATGCATGAAAAATAGCAAACGAAGTCAGAAAAGGGTTGAAAATTGATGATGTGGCTTTGAATGGTGCATATTGAATGCAGAAAAAGTCTGGAGTTAAAATATGTTTAAAAAAATTGAAATCCCTTTTGTAATAGATCACTCTTCGTCCGAAACCCTGTTACTTCGAAAGAGATTGTCCAGTTTGTACACGAAGTGCATCCAGTTATTCCCGTAACCCTCTCAACTTTTTAGCACATGCTATGTGGGTGAAATTATGATACCATGCCAAATTTCAAGCTTTTCAGAGTTCATTTGCAGTGCTTGTCAATTTCAGGGTCATTTAGCTCTAAAAGAATGAACTAAAAGGATTTTATAAAACTCTAATAGCAAAAAGAATGAACTAAAAAGATTTTATAAAACTCTAATAGCAAAAAGAATCAACTAAAAAGAATCAAAATACTATTAACTAAAATTATCAAGGTATTTATTTGTTAAAAACTTTAATAGTAAAAAGCTTTTATAAAACTCTAATAGCAAAAGGAATCAACTAAAACATATGCAAAAAAATAACATTAAAATTTAAAAAACATAATATATGCAAAAAATAAAAAAAAAGGCCCGCCTTCTAGCCACCACGGCCTGCATAGGACTAGAAACCCTAGAAATGGGCCAGGATGCAGGCCCGTAGTGCTAGCAGGCCCAACTGGGCGTGAGATAGGCATGTACTGCCTGCAATAGAGAGGAGCTCGAGAGGGCAGTGGCAGCAGCGCTTATAAACCACTCCGCGCCCCTCTCGACTAGCGATGTGGGACTAAACTTTTTGCTGCGGGAAGCATAGCCCTTTAGTCCCGGTTGGTGGCTCCAACCGGGACTAAAGGGGGGCCTTTAGTCCCGGTTGGTGGATCCAACCGTGACTAAAGGGGGGCCTTTAGTCCCGGTTGGAGCCACCAACCGGGACTAAAGGGTTGTGCTTCCCGCCCTTTGGGCTGCTGAAATTTACCTTTAGTCCCGGTTGGTGGCTCCAACCGGGACTAAAGGGGGGGGCATTATTCCCGGTTGAAGCCACCAACCGGGACTAAAGGGGGGGCTATATAAGCGGGACTTGGAAAATTTTCCAAATCCACCCGCAGTTTCATCTCTCCCCCCCAACGGTGCCGAAAACCACCTCGACGCCGCCAGGCTGCCGGATTTTGCCGTCGCCTCCCCGACGCCGTCGCCTCCCTGAGCCCGCTCGCTCCTCGTCGCCGCCCCCGTCGCCGTCCCCGTCGCCGTCCCCGTCGCGCCACCGACGCCGTCCCCCGTCGCCGCCCCCCGACGCCGTCGCCTCCCCGAGCCCGCTCCGGCCTCCTCCTCCTCCTAGGTGAGCCGCCAGCCACACCGCCGTTCCCCTCCTCCTAGCTATCCTCCCCCCCCCCCCGCGGTCACCGTCGTTGCCAATGTTTAGCTCCGCACTGTTTGCATCACAACCAATTTGCACATGTTCAAGCTCACAGTCCATATCTCTCACTATCGGAAGTTGCATTACGACCAAATTTGCAAGATATTAGCTGGGTTTTTGGCCCAGATGGAGTTTGAACATAGTTTCTAGTCATGTAGATGTTTGTCATAAAGTACTACCTCGGTATCAAAATATAAACGTTTTTGTAGGCTAAACTAGCCTAGCCTACAAAAACGTATTGTATTTTGGTATGGAGGTGATACTAGAACATGCATTATGGCTCAACTTTTTGGAAGAAACCAAAATGCTATGCTTAGTTCTACCATATTCATGACAATCACTGGTCAAAACTGTTTTATGTAAAGTTAATAGAGCACCTAGGGTGCTAAAGGCGATTGGTGTATGTGCATGCTCCTACCTATAGGGCCGAGCTTGTTCTTGTGGCTGAACTCAATTAGATCCTTCATGTGATTCACCACCTCTGATATCTGCCAAGAGGACATGAGCAATCAACATGCCATAATGCACATATACAGAATAAAACCATATATTGCACGCCATGTGGAAACTATCAAGCCTACAAAATGTTGAGCAAATAGAAAGGTAAATACTACTTAGGGAACTCCAGTTACCTGCAAATAGCGAACATATCTTTTAGAAAGACCAGGTATCGTCAAGATTATCCATGCAACGATAGAACAATCGTTCAAAATCAGAGAAACTTAATAAAAATTGCCATTTGCCAAACGCCTCCAGAGTTTTACCAAAACTGAGAAAAACTACGCTTTTTAGAAACTAAAGTATTTATTGCCCACACATTAAAATACCGAGGTTTTGTAATACTATTGTTTTGCAAAAACTGTGTTACCAAACTAGGCCTAAATATTTTGTGAATACTACAATATCTGAGATTACCATGGTTTTAATTACTATAGGGTGTTTGGCTGCCACTAAAAACTATGGTTTTAATACTGTAGTATTTGCAAAACCATAGTTAGGAATACCCAACTAGCTCTTGCTCAGGTGATTGTAATTAGTTAGGAATACATGTGTTTGCAACGGCTATCAACCGGCTAGCTAGCTACGTTGTTGCATCAAGCACTGGCCAAACAGGTCACAATATTTACAATACTTCAGAATACTTTGGTATGTCAAAACTATGGTATGTTGTACCCACAGACTAAAATACTATAGTTTTCAGTACTTATGTTTTTGCAATACCATGCTATCAAACACAACCTACAACATTTCAACCTATAGGCGCAGCCAAACAGTCCCACAATTTTTTGATTTATTCGACCTTAAGTATAAAAAATGGTATTGTTGTTTTATTGTTGTTAAATAAAATGATATTTGCTATAGCCACAATTTGTTCTCGTCGACGATGTCAATCCCAATTCCTCGTCGTCGACTCGGCGCCGACAACCAGTTTGAGAGGCGCCATGTCTGGGACTGGGCTCCGCCGGGCTGGCACTGGGGGGTGCTACCTTCCGGGGCGCGCATTTTGGTGAGGAATCCGGGTATCATCGTCGACCCGGAGCTTCATAGGTGGCGGTCGTGTGGGCCACTATCGGTGCGGAGGCAGCCGGCAACCGAGGAGGTGGTACGTCGCCGTGTCAGGGAGGAGGACGAGCACGTCCGTCGCTACATGGTTGCGTTGGATGCCAGGTTCTCCAATACCTGACAGTTCCTCCAGGGATCTCACCCGAGCTATGATCCTGTGATGGTTCCTTCTCTTTGGGTGTCCACCGCCCACGCTTCAGGAACCGCGAGTGAACTAGATTATTCGATAATATTCGAGCTGTATTAGTGATAATATTTGATGCTTCATTAACTAGATTGTTCGAGATGTATTAGTGATATTATATGATAATATTGTATGAAGAGTCCCCGACGATCGCCGGTGATATCACATGCATTATATTTCTTATGTTCACCGAATTTTCTTATGTTGATGGTGATCTATCGTGTTAATTGCATTTTCTTACGTTTGACAACTGCTTGGGCTTATTAGGGACCATGAGGCGTAAGATCTGCAAGGTCTGCCAAAATTCATGTATGGACAGTCTTGGAACTGCAGTGCAGTTTGGGGTATTTTTTAGAAATGGATTTCAAAAATCAGTGGTAACGGTCTTTAACTTGAATTTATATTGAATTATGATCATTTGTTTAGCTATTTTAATGACTTTATTGTTGATTATTAACTGCTGCACAGTGTGTTCCATGCAACATAAGGGAGGGCTTCAACAATTCATATGGTAACATGTTGTACTTTGAGGATGATGAGGAGCGCGAATTGGAATTGGATCTGCGCACTGGAAAGAATAAAACCATCATATATGGTGATGGATGGGAGCAGTACATTGCAGTGAACAATTTTAGAGGAGGAGAACTGTGACACCCTGATTTTTGGCAACTTTTTCTTTTCAAAATCTTTTTGGTTTTATTTGCATTATGATTGGTTTTCCAATCAACTATGGACTTATGACTCCTTGAATCTTTTCCCAAGTAACCCAAAACCCTCATCAGCTTGCCAAAACCTTTCCACACCTCTCCTGGATCAATTTCCAATATTTAATCTTTCCCCAATAATTCTTTTCTTTCTTTGGGAATTATGTCATCACTATGGGTTGTGAAGCAACCTATAGTTTGGATGATCAATAAAATCCCAAACTTTTGTCACACCTTCTTATCATCATATAATCCCATAATCTTCAAAAATATTCCATTGCCCAATATCAAATTTTGGCCAGAATAATTATTTTCTTTCTGGTTAGAATTGGTCAGTTGTGAAGCAACTCCCATTTTCCTAGTTCAGAAAATTCCCAAATAATTCCCTGAGATATTACGGGACCTATCTAGCCACAATATCCAAAAATATCATCCTGGCCAGTACAAATTTTTAGCAACAAGGCTCTGCCAAGTTGCTGCATTTTTGGGACCTCTGTGAAGATAGTGCTAGCTAGAGGTTTCCAATGGCCATGATTTTTTTATGGCATCTTCTATGCATCAAATGACTCCCGCAGACAAAAATTCATCTTCAGAAGATCCACCATATGAGTGCCACAAGCAGATCAAGTTTCTGGACTAGTATGGTAGTTTGCACATGAACTATATACAAAACTTTTCTAGACCCTTTCAAATTTGGCCAGTTTGTAGTCCTTCCAACCTAGATCACACTAGAAATCTCCACTGGCTTCATCTCCAACCCATCTCTTCTCTGGAACCTCCTCAAGTTTGCTGTCAGAAACTGTAGATGAAGCTACACTTCATAGCAGAGTGAATCTAGCCCAATCAAGCATGCAGAGGCACTAGGTGACCAAGGGAGAACACCCCAGACATGGTGCACTGGACAGGAGAGGCCTCCAGACACCACTGGCCGTGGTGAGCACGGCATTGACATGCAATGCACACGCTCTGCACCGCGCCCGAGTCTGAAATGAGGCGTCCCTACTGCCCCGCGTGGACTCGCCTTGTCCTCGCGTGCCGACGTCTACTCCCCCTCCCACCTGGCCGTTCTGGAGTTCTCCCCTCGCCGGAATTGGCCTCGGCGGCCGCCACGGCACCCGGGCACTGTGCCGCCCGTGGCTGCACTGTGGCCTGCGGCGCGTCTTCTTCCTCCGCTAGCCTCCACCGCGCCTTAACTCCTCCCTGCCCTCTCCCGTCTCGTCGCCCCGCAAGCAGCCAGCCAGCGCGGCGTCCTAATGCCGGCGACGTGGCCCGAGTCTCGCCGCTTCGGGAGAGCTCGCCCGCGCTCGCCTCCGACGTATAAAAGGCCATGCCCAGCCCTCCGAGCTCCTCACCCCACTCCTCCACCACCCAACCGCCCTCCCGAGCAGCGAGCCACACCCGAGAGGCCCTCCAGCCTCGAACCTCGCCGGAGATCCGCCGCCACCAGAGCCCTGTCGCCTTGCCGTTCCACTCCACCCCAGCCCCAACCGTCCTCACCCTCGAGCTCAGCTCACTTCCTTGATCACGCCTGACCCCCTGCCCGATCGAATCATCGTCAGAATTGCCGTCTCCGTCGACTCCTGAGCGCCGCCGCCACCGGAGAAGAAGGGGTCGTCGTTGTCCGGCCGTCTCCAGCTAAGCTGCGGGTACGTGTGTGACCCCCGTCGTCTGCCCGATCCATCGCAACCTTCTCCCAGCACCGCCGCCGTCCCTATCGCCGGCGAGCACCGCCGGTGAGCCGCCTCGCCTCTGTCTCCCTCTTCTCTCTCTCTGTTTAAACAGGCCAGCCCCACCCGTCAGCGGCTCAGCCCGCGCGCGCGAAGGGGTAACTGGAGGCGCCCGAGCGAAGTACGCCTTCGACGTGGCCCTCTGCTGTTTTTCTGATTTTCTAATTTTAAATCAGATTTGACCAGTAACTTTGACCAGCTATATCTTTTTATTTACAAGCCCAATTCATTTGACTATTTTTGCATTGAGTTTGTCTTGAACTCCTTTAACTGCTGACATATTTTGGTATTTTTCTCTTACTCACAGAATTTATGGTGAACAGAAATGTGTTATGTGACATTTTCTTTTGCTATTTTAAAATATTTCCAGATGGAAATCCTTGTGGTTTTGAAGACCAGGAGTTTGTGGACAACCCAACAGAGCAAGGCAAGCCAGGACACCCATTTCATGAAGCATTTCAATAGCATTGCATATTCATATGAATACTTCCATTTATTTGCTATATAGTAATTCATAGTAATTAATTTAAATGCTTAGTTGCTGCTATCCTAAGTATTGTGATAAACTACTATGTTTGTTAAATGAACTTAGTTGGTTGATCTTGAGTCACCTGTCCGGGCTTATCCGTGCAACCACATTTGCCGGTATGGGACGGCCTTGACTTGGTCTAGCCCCGTGCTCTTTCACCGGTTCCTCCAGACAGGGAGGGTTATGCGTGCGTGCTACCCTGACCAGGTTGGCGGTGATAACCCTGTGAGCCTAGATGAGTTTTGTGCCGGCATCCCCGTTTGGGACAGTTTAGTTTGTCCACGACGGTGGCAGGTGTCACGAGGTGACACAGGGGCAACCCAGGGCAGGACTCCGGGGGAGGATGAATGCCGGTGGTACGATGGGAGAGTCATGGGTCAGGCAGGTTTCGTTGGAGCAACGCTGGTCCACCCGAATGGGATTACGAGGCCAGGTGCTCCATGGTGTGGGTAAAGTGTGCAACCTCCGCAGAGTGTAAAATCTATTCGAATAGCCGCGTCCACGGTATTGGACAGCCCGTCCAGACCTCACTAGGTGGTCAACCGTAACAGTGATAATGATGGAAGAACTCGTCTTGTGCTCGGAAGCACTCGATGGCTTATGAGTATTCCGAGGGTTGTGGGACAACCTGAAAGAGAGTAAGTTGGTAACTGATGACAGTAAGTGAATCACTTAAGAATTTAACACGTTGATTGCCATGCTATTGTTTGCTGCATTACTTGGTTGTCGTGAGCTTGTGAGTACATTCAAAGTACTCACCTGGCGTATCATGCCAGATGCAGGAGAAGCCGAGGACGGAGGTCCTGATGATTCGTGCTACGCTAACTAGGCTGTAGAATCACATAGTAGTTTCGAGGCCCTGCTATCTTTCATAAATAATGTAGATACTATCATAGCACCGATTGTGCCTTTGGCCTCAGTTCAGTTCTGGTCCAAGTTGTTGTGTGTTTCCAGAAGACATGATCTCTGGGTTGGAAACACTGGTAATCCGGTTCACTGAGACGGGGTGCCACAACGCTTGGTATCAGAGCCGTGCTGACTGTAGGACACCCTAGTTAACCCACGCTAGAGCACGATTAGTGTAGGGCTTTGAGTGTGCATCTTGCTTGCTGCATTTGATTGTTGCATGGCATGCATCATGATTTATTGTTCTACTAACCGTTGGCATTGTGAGTGTAGATGGCACCAGTTCCATACCACTACCATCATGAGCCAGCACCATTCAATTTTCCTGTACTGCTCCGTAACGTCTGGCTTCGACTGTACCCCAATGGTGAAGATCCAGTGTACCAGGTGTTTCGTGAGCAGCTTGCTGAGTCAGTATACGAGTATCACGTAGAGGCTTTCCTGACCGCGAGGTCGGATATTGGTAGCTATTCCCGCTCTTCTAAGGGCGGAACGGCTTCTACTCCGGAGCTGGCGATCCAGTTTGCTGCGATGGAGGCTCTCACTGACTTGCGCTTCCACGAGGTCGAGATGCAGACTCATCCAGGTTTCTTTCACGACCCCACCCTGTCGCCTATGATAGGACGAGTCATTTTCACGCCAGTTGACCCGGTGAGTGATCGTGCGACTGGTGTTCTATCTCGCTATATGAACGCCAGTGATCGTATGATCCTTTCCTTGGCTGAGGAGCTGTCTCGTGTCTAGGAGGCACTTGCAGCCGCGACTTCAGTGCCATCTTCACCTCGGCCTACATTCCCACCTATGTATCCACCACCAGTTCCACCTCCACGCAGGCTCGATACTCCTTCTACCTCTACTGCGCCACCAGGCTTTTCGTCTGGTAGCCGTCGTGAGACCCCGGCAGAGTGGGCCTCACTCCTAGACACTCCAGCTACTCCGATGCTGAGGCGTCATACTCCTTCTTCCTCGGAAGGAGAACCGTCCCAGCAGCGTCGTCGCGTTTCCTTTTATCCGGAGGATGTGATCCACATCATCAGTACCGATTCCGACTCAGGATCAGATGATGAGGAGTCCTCGGTTTGGCAGTGTTCATGCCACCCGCGCCACTAGAGTGGAAGCTTGAGTTGTAGTGCATGCATCTTTGCATATGTCAACTGCCGTATGAGCAGTCTAGCCATGATATCCCCCTACTAGCTTGCCATGTATGATGTTGGGTTATCTTGTATAATTATGCTGTTTGTTTTATTTGCCTTTTTCGTGCATTTTCTTTCTGGTGTCATATTATTGTGTTTCCCTTATGGATGTTGCTCATCGATTCGGTATTTTGCAATGGGAATAAATTTAGGATGAAGAGAGCTAGTAGCCAAGGCGGCGATGGAACCCCCGTTCGTCGATCCGCCAGACAAGCAGGACAACCACTAGAAGACTTACCACCTCCACCACCTCAAGCACCGACCACCGATCAGATCATGAGGATGTTTGAAGAGAAAAGAAACCAGGATCTCATGGAATTTTTGAAAAGTATGCAGGCTATGGTGGGTCAGAATAACAACCACAATGGAATACACTCTAAGTTGGCTGACTTCCAGCGCACCAAGCCACCCAATTTTGGTCAAGCTGTGGACCCTATAGAAGCTGATGACTGGCTGAGGACCATGGAAAAGAAGCTGGACATAGCCCGGTGTGAAGAATCAGGTAAGGTTCGTTTTGTCACTCACCACCTAGAAGGGCCAGCAGCTATATGGTGGGACAACACAAAAACAACGTGGCCTTCTAGAGAAGATATTTCCTGAGAGAAGTTCAAGGAGCTATTCCGCAAGTATCATATCCCTACAGGCATAATGAAGGTGAAGCAAAGGGAGTTCCTTGCTCTTACACAAGGAAATATGTCCGTGGGGGAGTATTTGAACAAGTTCAGCAATCTGGCACGGTACTCCACCCATGACGTGTCCACCGAAGAAAGGAAGATAGATCGATTCCTGGGAGGACTGAATCACACTCTCCGTTGTCAGCTGTGTATGCTGGACTTTCCGGACTTCCAGACTTTGGAGAACAAGGCTTTCATAGCTGAACAAGAGCATAAGTCCGGATATGATGATCGCAAGCGGAAGTTTGAACCCAAGAAGGATAACCGTGAGCAGTTTGTGCAGAAGCCACGCACCTGGCAGCCAGGCCCCTCTGAATACAAGCCCACATGGAGCAATGGCAACAACAACAATAAGACGGTTAGCCAGAATAAGACCTTCGGTAAACAGCCAGTGATAGAGGACTACCGCCGCAATAATACTTGCTTTACTTGCGGCCAAAGCGGACACTACTCCAAGCAGTGCCCCGCCAACAACGGGAAGCCATCCTCCGACTTCAAGCCGCAGGTCAACACTATTGGACGCCGCCCCAATCATAACTTCTGCCACGGACGCGTCCATCATATCTCCGCTGAGGAAGCCTGCGAAGCGCCAGAAGTAGTCCTTGGTATGTTTTCTGTTAACGACATACCTACAGTAATTTTATTTGATTCTGGGGCTTCCCATTCATTTATTTTTGTGGAGTTTTGCCACCTTGCACAAATTTTCTCCTTCGCTTTTGGATAAAATCATGGTGGTACAATCCCCTGGCTCCCTGCTCAGGACAAATCTGATATATAAAGGTCTGCAAATTTTGATACATGGAGTTAAATTTACAGCTACACTTGTTGCCATTGAATCCCCTGGATTGGATATAATACTGGGGATGGACTGGTTGACACCACATCAGGTGTGCATCAACTGTGCCACCAGGACAGTGACACTGGTTAACCCGGCAGGACAAACAGTTCAATTCCTTGCCAGTAAGATGATGTCAATAAAAGGAATGGCATACCAAGCTACCAGTACGGATATGAACTTGATTTCGGTAGTTTGCAAATTTCCGGATGTATTTCCCGAGGAACTACCAGGGATGCCACCCGACCGGGAATTAGAGTTTGCAATTGAGGTGATTCCCGGTACTGCCCCGATCTATAAGAAATACTATCGTATGCCGAGCCCAGAGCTGGTGGAATTAAAGAAGCAGTTGGATGAACTGTTACAGAAGGGGTATATTCGCCCAAGCATCTCACCATGGGAATCACCTGTACTGTTTGTCAAGAAGAAGGATGGAAGTCTACGAATGTGCGTAGACTATCGCCAGCTGAATGAGGTCACCATCAAGAATAAGTACCCGCTCCCTCGCATTGATGATTTGTTCGACCAGCTGAACGGAGCACGGGTATTCTCCAAGATTGACCTCCGAACCGGGTATCATCAGCTAAAAATTAGGAAAGAGGATATACCCAAGACAGCTTTCACCACCCGATATGGTCTGTATGAGTTTACAGTCATGTCTTTTGGACGGACGAATGCTCCAGCTTATTTCATGAGCATGATGAACAAGGTCTTCATGGATTTCCTGGCCAAATTTGTGGTGGTGTTCATCGATGATATCCTGATATATTCCAAGGATGAAGAAGAGCATAAACAACACCTCCGTGCTGTCTTGGAAAGATTAAGGACCCATCGTGTGTATGCCAAGTTCAGTAAATGCGAATTTTGGCTAAAAGAGGTGGGATTTCTGGGGCATATTTTGTCAGAACAAGGAGTAGCCGTCGACCCCAGCAAAGTAACCGCAGTACTGAATTGTAAGACACCAGCCTCGGTGACCGAAGTCCGTAGCTTTCTGGGATTGGCAGGCTATTACCGTCGTTTCATAGAAGGCTTCTCCAAGATAGCTAAGCCACTGACAGAATTGCTAAAGAAAAATCAAAGGTTTGTCTGGACGGCGGAGTGTGACAGCAGCTTCCTAGATCTAAAGACAAGGCTAACTACAACACCTTTCTTAGTTCTTCCAGACATCCACAAGAGCTTTGATATATATTGCGATGCTTCCAGACGTGGAATCGGCTACGTGTTGATGCAATAAGGAAAGGTTGTAGCATATGCATCCAGACAGCTACGTCCTCATGAAGAAAACTACCCCACACATGATCTGGAATTAGGAGCCGTGGTTCATGCCTTGAAGATTTGGAGGCATTACCTCATTGGACAACGTTGTGAAATATACACAGATCATAAGAGTCTCGAGTATATTTTCACCCAACCTGACCTGAATCTCAGGCAGCGAAGATGGCTTGAACTAGTCAAGGACTATGACATTGGAATAAACTATCATCCGGGAAAGGCTAATGTGGTTACTGATGCCCTCAGCAGAAAACAAGGCACAATGAATGCACTAATTGGAAGTATCCACCCAAGGTTACAGGAAGAGTTCGCTAAGCTCAATATGGTGCTATGCGGCCCAATCACCCCGGATACTTTGGAGATTACTCCAACACTTATGGAAGAAATTAAGAAGGCTCAAGAGCCAGATGAAGGAATAAAAGAGCTCAAGGAACTGCTTCAGCAAGGGAAAGCCAAATCTTTCCGTGTGGATGACCAAGGCACTTCATGGTTTGAGATACGGATATGTGTGCCTGACCAGAACAATCTGAGGCAGCAAATACTCAGAGAAGCTCATGAGTCCGCATAGTCTATCCACCCGGGAGGCACAAAGATGTACCAGGACTTGAGAGAGACATTTTGGTGGCCAGGGATGCGAAGGGACATAGCATACTATGTCGCCTGCTGTGACATCTGCAACAAAGTCAAAGCTGAACACCAGAAACCCGCTGGGCTACTGCAACCTTTACCAGTTCCCTAGTGGAAGTGGGACGACATATGCATGGACTTCATTGTTGGTCTGCCCAAGTCAACAAGAGGCAATGATGCTATCTGGGTCATTGTGGATATACTCACAAAAGTGGCTCACTTTATTCCGGTAAAGACCACTTTTAATGCAAATCAGCTTGCACAACTCTACATGTCCCGGATAGTCAGCCTTCATGGAGTACCTAAGTCTATCACCTCAGATAGGGGCTCCTTATTCACCTCAGCATTCTGGCTGCGACTGCACCAAGCCTTGGGAACGGTGCTAAAGCATAGCACAGCATATCATCCACAAACAGATGGATAGACCAAACGAGTGAACCAGATACTAGAAGATATGCTTCGGTCCTGTGCTCTCACCCATGGACCCAAATGGGAAGATAGCCTACCCTACGCGGAATTTTCCTATAACAACAGTTATCAGTCAAGTTTGAAGATGTCACCATTTGAAGCACTATATGGGCGGAAGTGCCGCACCCCATTGAATTGGTCCCAGACAGGAGATAGCCGTATCTTTGGCACGGACTTGATGCTCGAGGCTGAGAAGCAGGTCAAGGATATTCAGGAGCGTCTTCGAGCGGCCAAGTCCCGTCAAAAGAGTTATTATGACCCAAAGCACCGAGAAGTGACTTTTGAGCCCGGAGAATATGCTTACCTTCGAGTAACCCCCATGAAGGGAGTAAAGAGGTTTCATACCCGGGGAAAGCTTGCACCAAGGTACATCGGTCCCTTTCCAGTAATTGCTAGTAAAGGCAAGGTAGCATATCAGTTGGAACTACCATCGGAGTTATCTGATATTCACGATGTGTTCCACATATCACAGTTAAGAAAGTGCATTGCACCACCGATCAAGCAGGAAGATATGAGAGAGCTAGAACTGGCTAAGGATCTGACCTACGAAGAGAAATCTGTCAGAATCTTGGATGAAATGGAAAGGACTACCAGGAGTAAGGTGATCAAGTTTTACAAGGTACTATGGGAGCACCATACTGAGGAAGAGGCTACCTGAGAAAGAGAAGATTTCCTAAGATCCGCATACCCGCACTTGTTCCCTGAGCAACTGAATCTCCAGGACGAGATTCATCCTAAGGGGGGTAGGTTTGTGACACCCTAATTTTTGGCAACTTTTTCTTTTCAAAATCTTTTTGGTTTTATTTGCATTTTGATTGGTTTTCCAGTCAACTATGGACTTATGACTCCTTGAATCTTTTCCCAAGTAACCCAAAACCCTCATCACCTTGCCAAAACCTTTCCACACCTCTCCTGGATCAATTTCCAATATTTAATCTTTCCCCAATAATTCTTTTCTTTCTTTGGGAATTATGTCATCACTATGGGTTGTGAAGAAACCTATAGTTTGGATGATCAATAAAATCCCAAACTTTTGTCACACCTTCTTATCATCATATAATCCCATAATCTTCAAAAATATTTCATTGCCCAATATAAAATTTTGGCCAGAATAATTATTTTCTTTCTGGTCAGAATTGGTCAGTTGTGAAGCACCTCCCATTTTCCTAGCTCAGAAAATTCCCAAATAATTCGTTGAGATATTAGGGGACCTATCTAGCCACAATATATAAAAATATCATCCTGGCCAGTACAAAGTTTTAGCAACAAGGCTCTGCCAAGTTGCTGCATTTTTGGGACCTCTGTGAAGGAAGTGCTAGCTAGAGGTATCCAATGGCCATGACATTTTTATGGCATCTTCTATGCATCAAATGACTCCCACACACAAAAATTCATCTTCAGAAGATCCACCATATGAGTGCCACAAGCAGATCAACTTTCTGGACCAGTATGGTAGTTTGCACATGAACTATATTCAAAACTTTTCTAAACCCTTTCAAATTTGGCCAGTTTGTAGTCCTTCCAACCTAGATCACACTAGACATCTCCACTGGCTTCATCTCCAACCCATCTCTTCTCTGGAACCTCCTCAAGTTTGCTGTCAGAAACTGTAGCCGAAGCTACGCTTCATAGCATAGTGAATCTAGCCCAATAAAGCAAGCAGAGCCACTAGGTGACCAAGGGAGAACACCCCAGACATGGTGCGCTGGACAGGAGAGGCCTCCAGACACCACTGGTCGTGGTGAGCACGGCATTGACATGCAATGCACGCGCTCTGCACCGCGCCCGAGTCTGAAATGAGGCGTCCCTGCTGCCGTGCGTGGCCTCGCCTTGTCCTCGCGTGCCGACGTCTTATCCTCCTCACACCTGGACGTTCTGGAGTTCTCCCCTCGCCGGAATTGGCCTCGGCGGACGCCACGGCACCCGGGCACTGTGCCGCCCGTGGCTGCACTGTGGCCTGCGGCGCGTCTTCTTCCTCCGCTAGCCTCCACCGCGCCTTAACTCCTCCCTGACCTCTCCCATCTCATCGCCCCGCAAGCGGCCAGCCAGCGAAAGTCCTAGCGCCGGCGACGTGGCCTGAGTCTCGCCGCTTCGGGAGAGCTCGCCCATGCTCGCCTCCGGCCTATAAAAGGCCATGCGCAGCCCTCCGAGCTCCTGACCCCACTCCTCCACCTCCCAATCGCCCTCCCAAGCAGCGAGCCACGGCCGAGAGGCCCTCTGGCCTCGAACCTCGCCGGAGATCCGCCGCCACCAGAGCTCTGTCGCCTTGCCGTTCCACTCCACCCCAGCCCCAACCGTCCTCACCCTCGAGCTCAGCTCACTTCCCTGATCACGCCCGACCCCCTGCCCGATCGAATCATCGTCGGAATTGCCGTCTAAGTCGACTCCTGAGCGCCGCCGCCGCCGGAGAAGAAGGGGTCGACGCCGTCCGGCCATCTCCAGCTAAGCTGCGGGTACGTGCGTGACCCCCGTCGTCTGCCCGATCCATCCCAACCTTCTCCCAGCACCGCCGCCGTCCCTATCGCCGGCGAGCACCGCCGGTGAGCCGCCTCGCCTCTGTCTCCGTCTTCTCTCTCTCTGTTTAAACAGGCCAGCCCCACCCGTCAGCGGCTCAGCCCGCGCGCGCGAAGGGGTAAGTGGAGGCACCCGAGCGAAGTACGCCTTCGACGTGGCCCTCTGCAGTTTTTCTGATTTTCTAATTTTAAATCAGATTTGATCAGTAACTTTGACCAGCTATATCTTTTTATTTACAAGCCCAATTCATTTGATTCTTTTTGCATTGATTTTGTCTTGAACTCCTTTAACTGCTGACAAATTTTGGTATTTTTCTCTTACTCACAGAATTTATGGTGAACAGAAATGTGTTATGTGACATTTTCTGTTGCTATTTTAAAATATTTCCAGAAGGAAATTCTTGTGGTTTTGAAGACCAGGAGTTTGTGGACAACCCAACAGAGCAAGGCAAGCCAGGACACCCATTTCATGAAGCACTTCAATAGCATTGCATATTCATATGAATACTTCCATTTATTTGCTATATAGTAATTCATAGTAATTAATTTAAATGCTTAGTTGCTACTAGCCTAAGTATTGTGATAAACTACTATGTTTGTTAAATGAACTTAGTTGGTTGATCTTGAGTCACCTGTCCGGGCTTATCCGTGCAACCACATTTGCCGGTATGGGACGGCCTTGACTAGGTCTGTCCCCGTGCTCTTTCACCGGTACCTCCAGACAGGGAGGGTTATGCATGCGTGCTACCCTGATCAGGTAGGCGGCGATAACCATGTGAGCCCAGATGAGTTTTATGCCAGCGTCTCTGTTTGGGACAGTTTAGTTTGGCCACGACGGTGGCAGGTGTCAGAGGTGACACAGGGGCCATCCAGGGCAGGACTCCAGGGGAGGATGAATGCCGGTGGTACGATGGGAGAGTCACGGGTCAGGCAGGTTTCGTTGGAGCAACGCTGGTCCACCCGAATGGGATTACGAGGCCAGGTGCTCCATGGTGTGGGTAAAGTGCGCAACCTCTGCAGAGTGTAAAATCTATTCGAATAGCCGCGTCCACGGTATTGGACAGCCCGTCCAGACCTCACTAGGTGGTCAACCGTAACAGTGATAATGATGGAAGAACTCGTCTTGTGCTCGGAAGCACTCAATGGCTTATGAGTATTCCGAGGGTTGTGGGACAACCCGAAAGAGAGTAAGTTGGTAACTGATGACAGTAAGTGAATCACTTAAGAATTTAACACGTTGATTGCCATGCTCACTACAAGAATACCCCCTATAAAGCAACCCATATTCTACAACGTTTTGACTATAGGTTGCAAAAGTCACAAGAGATACGCATATAAGCGTTGCAATATATGCGTTGTAAACTTGCAACTCATAGCCATAGAGTCGTACATCGTTTGCAACAGATCTTTTATGTTACCATATATGTGTTGCAAACTAGATGTGTTATAAGAATGTAAATATACATAATTAAAAACCAAAATTAATTAGACATGATGGTACACAAGGAATGTGGCGTGAATATATGTGCTAACTATTCCGGGAAAAAGCAAATCACGAGTAGTCCCATCCTTTTGGGGCATATACAACGGGGTGCTAGGAACAAATCCTCAACAGTTACGTCCAGTATCCCAGTCGATCTTTTCTATTCCTGGATAAGATCAGGGTTTATGCTAGCATCGGCGCCACTTCTGGCCCCGGGCATTAAGTCTTTTTTTCTTTCCGGCTATGACTCAAAGTGTGTCGTGTTAAGCGCCTATAACTTGTCGTTAGCATTGGAGGACTAGACGCTAACCCTGCCGCTCCACGATTTTCCTTTTCTTTTATTTCCTTAAGCGCCTATGCAAGCGCCGAGGCATTGAACATGCCCTTATTCTCCGATCTAGAGCAGTGGCGGATGCACATTGTGGGCCACACTCCACCCTAGAACTTTGGCCCGGCCTGTATACCACATTTTATTTGAGGGGAGCCTGTATACGACATAGGTAATAAGAGATGGGCTTGAAGAAGATAATAAGCCCATTAACAGACTACCCTGCTTGTCGCTGCCAGGCGCTACATCAACCCAGTTTCTCCAGGCTCGCGAATACTAGATCCGCCGCTGGAGCCAGCCGAGCCGCCTGCCTCGCCATCCCTGCCCGGCCGCCCGGAGCCACCGGCAGACCGCCCTGTGAGCCTAACATGCTTGAAGGCTGATACCCTCGACCTGCCCAGCTTGGCTCCCGTCCGGTTGCTGTCCGCGCAGGCATGCACGGCACACCACCGCGCAGGAGCGCGCCTGCTGACCGGACTGGCGGAGACGCCCACTCGCAGTCCGCCCGGCGCTCGCCTCAGTCTCTGATCCTCCGGTCCTCCCCAATCCCCATCCCCTGCTCAGTTCAAAGAGGTACCTTATCCCTGTTCCCATGATGTCTGAATCTCCATGCTTTGGACGAAATTACATGGAACTTATATGCAGTAGTTTCTAAAATACCGCAGTATTCCAAAATTTGGGTGTTATAATGGGTTGGCTATGAATACTAGAGTTTATAAAAACTGATATTTTCTCAGTTTCAGTGAAATTACCGATATGTTTGGCTGGTAATATTTAACCGTAGTTTTGACCGCTTACGCAACTGAACCTAACTTAGCTAGCCACACCTAAGGAGGTACACGACCGGATCAATAAGTGTGTGCCAAGCTGCTCCGCCTTCTGATCGCTGACCTAGGAACTGGCGGACACGATAAACCGGCCGTGGCCATCTATGAAGAATAGGAATCAGTATCATGTCTAACTAGTGTGGAGCATGCTGTGGAGAGGAATGAATCACTAGTAGTATGAAAGAGATACTGCCATGTGGTTAATTGTGCTTACAAGTTTCAAACCAAGCTGCATGGTAGTCAGGGATAGGATGGCATGAGCATTTTTTCCCCAATTTTAGAAAAAAAGAGATCTGGACATACTTGAGTTAGACTATTTATGTAAAGTTTTCAGTGGTGCTATTTAAATGTGAACCTTATCATGTCAGCAAATTCTTCGAGCTTTCTGATACTGCCCATCAGAAACAAAATTGGATGAGAAGAGATATAGAGGGAGAAACAGTAGATGCTCCTGTAGTGCTAACTGATGACACGATACCTCAATAAAGGCCAGCTTCCAATCTGACTCTGTCATTTTACATTCTTATTATCGTTGCTGCAACTTATGTCATTTTCAACATGAAATTTAGTACTCTATTGCTTCTGCATGCAGGTTCGATGGATAATGAAAGTCACCGATCAGAAAATGTGGAGCCTAGTTGAAGTGACAAATTCATTACTGTTATTTGCTATCTTTTGTTTTTTGTCCATGTACTTTATAATTCGGACAACAAGATTTTTAGGTGTGACCGGCCTAAAGTGTCAATACTTGATTCTAAATACGTTGGTATTGGTTGTTCTATTTCCTGCACATTCTTACACATGTTCATATGTACCTACATCCGGGTTGTTGCTTATCTCTTAAATGTCATAGAAGTGTTAATAGGCTTGTTCCACGAATTCGATCAATACATTGGTACTGGTTGTTTTGCCAATATATCATGAGGGCGTCTCTAACTTGGAGGTGAACAACAGTAGAGTGTTAGTGTTAATCTCTTTGCACCAGAATAATGTAAAGCTTTTCTTCAGTTAGCTGCAGCGTTTTTTCAGTTAACTGTAGCTTTTCTTCAGTCAGCCTTTGACTTACACATGAGTTGAATTCGACTTCATCATTGATTCACACCGTGAGTAGATCCTAGCCTTATTTGCAACATAGAGGAGGGCTTCGAGACGAGCGGCAGCGACGGACTCGGGGAAGAGGAGCTGCCGCTGGAGGACATGGAGAGGATCGCCATCAGGAAGGAGAACTTGCGCGAGGAAGCAGACACCACCCCTCTCGTGTGTCTGATGGACTGCGAGCGGGGCGGCGAGATGCGGGGCAGGGCGGCGACGCGGAGGCGAGCTCGCGGGGCCGGGGGGGGGGGGGGGGCGGGGGGGGGGGGGGGGGCGGGCGAGGCGGCGCGGGAGCTCGCCCACTAGGTGTTCGACTTTATGCCGACGCAGCCATGCACAAAATGCGTCTGCCTCCCGTTGGCTCACCGGTCGACCCAAACGAAAAAACGGACACGGACGGACGAACGGACTACCCAAAGGGACAAAAGGCGGACAAAATTGGTGTCTGTTTGGGTCGGCCCGTTGGAGTTGCTCCGAGATCTGTGATCGGTGTCCGGACACTGATAGAGCCGGCAATCCAAAGCATACCGCAATTGCCCGGTCACATTTCAAACGATATTTAAAAAAAATGCAAATTGAAACAAGTTGGACGATTTTCATTCAAACTTCGATACTTTTCATATAAAACCGGGCGATATTATGCCCGGTGAATTAAAACCTCAAAAGAAAAAAAAACTACCTTATACTCGACGGAGACCTCGCACGCCTAGCCGGGCCAGCCGATGGCTCCTCCGTCGCCGTCGTCGTTGGCGTCATCCTCCGGCTTCCAGCGGGGGTCCCGACAAGGCTTCCTGACCGCCGCCTGGCGCCCGCCGATGATCCTGTTTCGCTTGCTCCTGCGTCGCGCACAGTGCGGATCCGGCCACCTTGGACGTGGGCATGGAGACAGACAAGCGATGGGACTTACCGGGGGCGGCGGAGCCGTGGTCTCGCTTAGGGACGACTGTTTGTCGTACTTCAACATTGCCTCGTCAATGCAGTGGAGACAGTGATTTCTCTTCTTTGTCGCGGTGTTCGACCAGCCGATGGCCCAAACCGTTGCATTGAGTCATATCTCTCCGGCATTGTGTCTGTGTTGACGCTGACCCCAAACACACTATTTGTCCGTGGACTGGTCCAAACTTGTCCATGGACAGTGATGCAGTAGCCGGCCATAAAACCGTGCTCGCATCCATTTCAAAACAAATTAGAGTGTGAGCCAGACGAATTTCACCAAACAGACAGAATTTAGTAAAGTTTGTACATATTTTACATAACACGGACGATATTTCCTCCGTTTAACTAAACGCTATAAAAAAACTAGGCTAACTTGTAGCGGATGGTAGCCTCGTACGCGTGGTCTCCCTAGCCGACTGCATTGCCGTCGTCGTCTGTATCGTCGTTGTAATCTGAGTATTCCTTCCAGCGGCGAAAGGGCGCTGAGGCGCGACAGCCCCGCCTGGTCGGCGCCTAACGCTCGCGGAGGAGCCGTTCCGCTTCCTTTAGCGTCGTGAGGAGGGCATCCGCGGCCAATGCCAACCCCCGTCGCGGTGCCCTGGCGGCAGCCTTGCTCATGACAACGAAGGCAGAGGTGTCTCTTAGTGACCACTGCTCGTTAGTCCCGTCGAGCTGCCCGTCGAGGCGCCGACACCACCGCGCGACCGTTTTCGCGGTGGTGATGGATCGATCATCGGTCCATGCCCAGGTCAGGGTCTTCGTGGACCCAGGCCGACGCCTTGATAGACTTGGCGAATGCCCTCTCACCGCGTTGTGCCACTCCTGACGCGCCGCCTACCTCGCCGCCCTCTCCTTGGCAGCGAGGGCGGCTCCACCTTCACACGGCCGTGGTTGCATCGCATGTCATGAAATACTAAATTAATGCTATGTCCATGAAAACTAGTGATCTTGGGTATGATGAGGACGACAACTAGTGATCTTGGATGTCAATTATACATGTATGTTGGCATAGAAGCTAAGAAAAACTTTTGTGTTTTGGATCAACTTTTTTCTATATTTTGAGCAATAGAAATTCATTTTTTACTTCACCCATATTGCACTGAATTTGTTCAAACATAGAAGAAGCACTTTCTGTTTAGCACAAAAATATGTACAAGTGCCTGTCACGTGATGATCGCAAAAATTATGATATTTTTCTCTCTAAATTGTTAGACTTCCTCGTATTTGTTTTTTTTTTGTTTCGCTCCAATCTTTCCTTTCCCCCCGTTTTCTCCCGCCAATAGCGACTAATCTAGCAAAAAGAAAATAAGTAAGCGCGCTTCGTTACCATGGCCCCGCATGTCATAGGAATCCAGGACAGATGAGGTGACTGCGCAAATAAAATCGGAAACCTCCCCCCATATCCGCACGGTTCCCTTCCTCGTCTCTGGAATCATCGCACGCCCGGCGGCTGGTGGAGGAGGCATCACCACGACCTCAGCAAGGTTAGTTGCCGACCTACTCTCCCACAATTCATCCTCTCTTCCTCCCTACTCTACCGATCTGTGCTTTAAATCAATTCACATCTCTCTTGCCAGGCAAATCCGGCTGATAGATTCTCCAAAGCCGGCTGATAGATTCTCCAAATCCGGCTGGTTCCTGGTGGCAACAATCCTGCGAGTTCATCTAGTCAGTGCCCTGCTCCTTATCCCACCTCATTGCTGCAATTCATGCACTGCGTATTGGTTCTAAGTTGTTCTTTTCCCCCACGAGAGTGGATTTTCAGCTCCCGGGTGCCTAGGCACCCTCTATGAACAGTAAAATCAAAAAAATAGAAAACAAAATCAAAAAAATCTGAAACTTTGCAGCATCAAAGATGATCACAATTTGTAGGTGTTTGCAAGTTTTCATGCCAAAAAACTATTCGAGGAGCTCTACACACGAAAAAGATTTCAGTGCTTGAAGTTTTGAGCACTTTTAGCACTGAAATTTGAAACTCGTTTGTACATCTTTCTCTACATGATATTTTGGCATGAAAACTTGCAAGAACCTACAAACTTTGTTCATCTTTGATGCTGCAAAGTTTCAGATTTTTTTGATTTTGTTTTCTATTTTTTTGATTTTTACTGTTCATAGAGGGTGCCTAGGCACCCGGGAGCTATCACACCTTTCTCTTTCCGCCACAAATCGATATACAGAGAGATCACGGTTCTAGTTTAATCTGAAATTGATTCATATGTTCAGGAGTGCATGGCAAAAATAGATGTTCAGAACAATAGATCTTTCTTGGTAAGAAAGAGTAGTACAAAAGAATGGCGTACATTGATTCGTAACAGGGTAACATTTAATAATTATAAACATAATAAGTTGGGTTAATGTAAGCTTTACGATCTGAAACTTGACGTTGTTATGCTCCGCCTAATTCCTATTTCTCCTGTCAGTCTGAAGGGTGAAGTATATAAACTGGACATGGCTTCAGAAAACAGAAATCTTGCTGATCTGCTGATTGAATGGAAAAAAGTACTCACTATGGGAAGACTGACAATATTATTAGAGTATAGGTCGGTTACGGATAGTATATCCGGCAAGGTTTGGAATTGTAATCTATCTCTATTAGTCTTGGAGTCCAAGTTTTGCAATCTATATAAACAGCCCTTCGAGGCCCCAATCAATACAACAACAGTTATTATTCTCCAATTATCATGGTATCAGACGCCTAGGTTTTCCGCACCTAGCTGCCCACACCTCGGCTACATCGACATCGGCATCAAGGGCTATCACCTCGGCTCCCTCTCCCGCGACAACCCGGCAAACCCGGCAAGCTCACCACCGACAAGCCCGGCAAGCCCGGCAAGTCCGGCAAGTCCGGCAAGTCCGGCAAGTCCGGCAAGCCCGGCAAGTCCGTCAACATCAAGCCCGGCAAGTCTGGACAACCCGGCAAGTCCGGCAAGCCCGTCCCCAGCAAGTCCGGACAACCCGGCAAGTCCGGCAAGCCCGTCCCCGGCAAGTCCGGCAACCTGGCAGTTCGCGCTTTCGGATTACGCTCCAGTCTCAACATCGTTACTCCTGATGCTGAGACTGCGGGGGGATATTAGAGTATAGGTCGGTTACGGATAGTATATCCGGCAAGGTTTGGAATTGTAATCTATCTCTATTAGTCTTGGAGTCCAAGTTTTGTAATCTATATAAACAGCCCTTCGAGGCTCCAATCAATACAACAACAGTTATTATTCTCCAATTATCAAATATATTATAACTTCAAAGCCTAACCACATACTTTTCCTGTTGCAACATCAACTACAGTAGAAATCTCAAGCCTTGGTCCAGCAATTGCTCTTAGATAATCACACTCCTGCAGAGATTATACAAAAAAAGGTCAAGCAATATTTCGTGCATCTTCCATTGTATTGGTCTGGGAGGCATGTCGTGTAATGCCTTGGGGTTTAAACAAACTACCACCACAATAAATAAAATCTGGAAATAAAATATTGTGGTGAAGACTGATTTAGCTTAAACGTAACCTGACAACCAGAGAAAGGGACAAACCTCTCAACTACGAAAGTTGTGGAAAATAATTATTTGAGGTGTCCAGCTGATAACTTCAGGCTTCACCTACAGATTATAAACACAAAGATTTGCTTAGTAAGAGAAAGAGAAGATGTGCTCTGGACTAACATTTTGAGTATGAATTGAATGATTGCCAAAGAACACAACACAAAGTAAAACCCATCACACATCATTGACCATACCAAGTGGAGATAGATGGTTACAGCCTTACAAGGAAGCACACCATCAACATTTTTGAAGATTCTAACCCTAGTCGAGAGCCAAGTGTTACAGGGTCCCAGTTCCTACACCCCAAGCTATATGCTATTTATCCAAAGATAAAGCTATACACCAAGAGTATCCGTACAATAAAGTTCTTCCAAAACTAATATGCAAGAGAGTTCAATATACAGTAAATAAATGCATATCCGATTTCACATCTTACTAGTGTTATCCAATCATTTGATGTTTCTACTTCACGTCTATTGCAGAATACACATTTTACTTCGGTGGAGGATACACCAAATGAAAGTATTCTAGCTTTTCGAGTTGAAATGGGAAAATTACATCAAGAAAAGAAAAGTCAAGATGCTAAAACTATGGAACTAGAGGAGAAGATGAGAAGAATGAAAAGACAACCAAATCAGGTAAAATTCTATGAACTTTAACCTTCATTTATTTTGTGGACTAACCTTTCTGTATTTCTATCATAGGAAATTTTGGATCCAAGGTCTACAATTGGGCTTGAACCTTCGGTTGATGGACGACTCAATCAGAAAAGTATGTATCTTGTAACAGTACACAATAAAGTTGATTGACTCAACCAGTATTTATGTTATGCTAACTATAGAGAGTGCTTGCACCTTCTGTTGATGCACTCTGACTTGTTAAAAAATGACCAAATATATGTAGAACAAGCCAAGTGGTTGAAATGGTGTAAATTTGGAAGCATCAAACAACCATTCTGTTCCAGATAAGGTTTGTCTACTTAAATACTCTTTGAAACCTGGCATTGCTGAGGATTAAGTTGTTACGCTTGTACTTTGTGTAATTACATATACAATACCCATAACTTGATGTGTATCATTTTATCCTAAAAGAAAGAAAATATGGTTCATAAATGGTGGTAGTGCATGACAACTAGAAAAATGTTCTGCTGCACACGAGGTATCTTCATAGTCTCATATACAAAATTATGATCAAACCGTATACAATGCTCCCATATTTCGGTGTTTATTTGCTGCTATCATAATGTTGTCCAGAACCAAGAAACTTTTGATCAGAATTTTAGTGCACTGCAAGAGGAAATAAATTCTGCTTCACATAAGGTATATTTCCATTATCATATATGTACATTATGTTCAAAATATATTGCTTCGATGGTTATCTACCTACTGGTTGTCTTGCTATCAGAATGGTGTTGAGAACAGAGAAACTTTACTAGAGAATGGCAGCGCATACCAGGGAAAACTTCTACTGCAAACACACTGGTATCTTTTCATAATCACATACAAATTTGTGTTCAAACTATAGTGCTACCTCGTTTATTTTTTTATTACTTCTTCGTTGCTATCATACTGTTGTACAGACCAAAAAACAACAAAAGGTGCTAATGCAAGCAGCAAGAGTGCTCAAAGTGGTTTGCTGAGTTGGTTGGGTGCCAGTGAACTACCTATAAGAGTGCTCAAATTCATTGCATATGCTCCCACGTTTTGTTTCTGTTTTGTCATGGGTGATGAGAATAATTCTGCCAATGTTTTTCTTTAACAGGCAGGAACAAAAGTATTTTTGAAGAGCCTGAAAAATCATAATAGGGACATAGCTCTTGCTACAATTGTAAGTTATGATCCTAAATTTAAAATTATGGTGCTAGAATTAGTAATGAATTCTATGCAGTGCAAGTCGATATGGCACTTGTGAAAACTAAAAATTTGGTGGAGTCGCAAAAACTACAACACTCCCGCTAATGGCAAAGATTGCATGGCCTTCAACATGTGTACGTGACTAATATCTTGCCTCTATTACTACTTGCATCATGTCAATGCATTGTGTTAACAGTTCATTTTGGTTTCTTGTTTGTAGATTCAAAAGATAAAGGGATGAGTATATGGGTGTGTGGCAAGTATACTACAATGATGATGTCGATGTTCCAGTTTATGATGATGATGATGGATGCTTTCAGTTTAATTTATGTTGTAGCGATGACATTCCTGTTGGATGTTGTTCCTCAGTTATGTTTTATTTAAGTCGTAGGGATGTTGATGGATGTTTTAGTTTAAGTTTCGTTGTAAAGAAAATAGTTAGATTATGCATCTCGTTTGGATGATGTTCCTGCTGTAATATCCACTATTGTAATCCAATAATTTTATCAAATATATGATTTCTTAATCTCGTGAGTATATTCTCTTATTCTTCCTTCACTTAAAATACATAATTATCACATGTACGCGGAGCATTAATTTAATTGCTCGCAATATATTATTATTATTATTATTATTATTATTATTATTATTATTATTAATCACAATATATATGTAACAACGCTTGAAGCGTTGGAAATTCTCTGTTGCCAAGCAATTGGATTTTGATTCTTGTATATTCAGCACCAACATATAAAAGTGTTGTAGAATCCGGTTTATCTGTTGTTGTCTTGCAACGGTCCATTTTACCAACGATAGTATAAGCGTTGCATTGTGTGCAAGCAACACTGGATAAGGCAACGCATCCAAAACCGTTGGTAAAGACACTAGCAACGCATATATGGACATTTAGATACGGAAATATGCGTTGCTATAAGGGGGTTCCTGTTGTTCGCTGCATTACTTGGTTGTCGTGAGCTTGCGAGTACATTCAAAGTACTCACCTGGCGTATCATGCCAGATGCAGGAGAAGCCGAGGACGGAGGTCCCGATGATTCGTGCTACGCTAACTAGGCTGTGTCCTCAGCAGTGTCCCTGTGGATGGAGTTTCCGCTATGTTCCGCTATGCCGTAGAATCACTTAGTAGTTCCGAGGCCCTGCTATGTTTCATAAATAATGTAGATACTGTCATAGCTCCGAGTGTGCCTTTGGCCTCGCTATCATTGTAAAATATGAGCTTGTACCCGAAATCTATCAATAAAGTTCAGTTCTGTTCTGTTCCAAGTTGTTGTGTGTTACCAGAAGACATGATCTCTGGGTTGGAAACACTGGTAATCCGGTTCACTGAGCCGGGGTGCCACAAGAACTCGTAGCTTTTTCCTTAATAGGAGAGGTGAATAGGTTAAGGACATTATATGTCCAAAGCGATGATGATGACGATGATGAAGATGACATCGTCAGCCAAGATGACCAAGATGACATCGACAGCCAAGATGAAGATGAGGACATCCAAGATGAAGATGAGGACAAACAAGATGAAGAGGGGGATATCGAAGATGAAGATGATGGTCCTATCCTTTCTGCAATTTTTTCTCAAAGGATGAAGAAGCTTACTCGGGATGATAAAGCTAGTGTGAAAGAAAAGTTACCATACTCTTCGGCGTTCTTGGGGAAGCCCTTTGTGCACCGTCTAACAAAAACAAACATGGTCAAAAAAGTTATGGTGAGATGTTTTATATTCTTTCATCTCTTTTTGGTCATAACCAAGTATGGAGAGATGTCTAACATTCTGTGCTCTCTCTTTTCTCTTAATGATGGGGTCTTCAGAAGTTACCTTTGAAGATGGTTTCCAGAGTGGACATCCCCGCCGTCGGCACTGCTGGAGTAATCCATGGACCAAGAGGGCCTGTCACGAATGTCCAATACAAGACAGAGGATGACGGGCGCATATCATTCCACAAGGCCGGCTGGCAGGAGTTCATCAAGGGAAAGAGAGAACTAAGGGTGGACACACTTGTGGTAATGTCTATAAGGAAGAGCAACCACTAGTACAAAACAGGGCATCGGTCAACCCCTGAGAAGCCCATTAGTCCCGGTTCACTCACGAACCGGGACCCATGGGGGCATCGGTCCCGGTTCGTGAGGCCAGGGCGCCGGCCGGGCCTCGTGGGGCATTGTGTAGGAGATATGCCCTAGAGGCAATAATAAATGTTATTGATTATCTCCCTGTTCATAATTATGTTTATGTTCCATGCTATAACTGCAATGATTCTCGAGTCTACAAATAAAACGAGGCTTGGAGGGAAACTCATGTGCACGTGTGGGATAATAAACGGTAAAATATATTCCTAGTCAAGCCTCTAAGACTGGCTCAAGTATTGCATGATGATCCTGTTTTCCTGATCATGGGCATGGCTATGCCGGCAATTTTGAGGGCACAATGTTGGAAGAACATTTGTGTTGAATCGACCCGAATTGATGTTATGCTATGAGATACATTCGTCACTAGTTAATGGTTTATAACACAGAGATGGTTAACGTTTGCATGATTCCTTAGACCATGAGAGTATCGAGTTTCTTCATGCTTGCTTCATGAACTTTGGGGTTTGTTAAACGTCATCCGTAAATGGGTGGCTATTACGGCGGCTTACGGGTTCATGGAAAAGTGTGTCAAGTAACTTGATAGCTCAAGATTGGGATTTGCTCCTCCGACGGTGGAGAGATATTCTCGGGCCCTCTCGGTGTTACGGTATCCATCATCGTCTGGCCAGACACTTTGTGATTTGATCACAGGGATGCCGGAACACGGAAACGAGAAAAGAGAACAATACCGGTAACGAGGTAACTGGCATAGTGGACAAGGTTGTTGATCCACAGGGATGCCGATAAATCTCACCTCGGGTATTGTAACATATCGCGAAGCAACAGGAATAGCACACGGCAACTGGAGGTTCACTCGAATATTTATTCGTGTGGGTATAGGGATCACTATGGGTGTCCACGGCTCCGATGCTGATCATTGATCGGAAAGTGTTCCGGTCATGTCTATACTTCACCGAACCTATAGGGTCACACGCTTAAGGGTCATCTATCTGCTGAATACTAGACAAGGAGTCCGAGAGAAAGTCACTGGAATAGTTTCGGAGACAACGGAAAAGTTCCGGAGAGAACACCGAAAAAGTTTCGGTAAAACCGAAAAGTTGTTTCGGATAAAACCATTGATCCAAAAAGGTTTCGGCAAGCATCGGGAATGTTTTGGAGGTTGCCAGATTGGTCTGGTAATTTCTAGAATTTTTCTGGAGAAAAAACCGAAAAAAGTTTTCGGAGCTGCCGGAATTGTTTAGCGGGTAAACGAAGATGGTTTTAAATTAAACCACCATACCGGAAATGTTCCGGAGCATGTCCAGATAATTTTAGAGGGTGCTGGAAATGTTCTGGGATCTTCCGGAATTTTTCAGAAGTAATAGTCACGGAAAACATCTTGTCCCAGCGTGAGGGGACAAGATCCCACGAAGCGTGGGGGCTGTTTTGGGGAGCCTCCCCTCGGGGGGGCAGCCCCTTGTGGCTGGACAAAAGGTGTTGGGGGGGCCCCCCCATGGTGGGGGGCAGCCTCCACAATTGGTGGGAAGTGTTGGGAGGTGGTGGGGCCCCATGTTGGAGCACCATGGACAAGGGTACATGTTTTTCCCTTGTTTGGTGGGAACATGTTCTCCTTGTTTTGTGGGAACATGTTTTCCCCATGTTTAGTGGGCTGAATTTTCAGCCCCCTCCACCCCTTCCACCACTATATAAGGAGGAGGAGAGGTGCTCTCCAACTCCACTCCAACTCTCTCACACAAGCCATGCATGATCTGGCATTCTCTCTCCCTCCCACGAAATAGTTTCGTAGTGCCGAAAGGCTGTCTGGGTTCCGGTGGGAACTAGTTCTGGACGGCGAAGCCCTGCTGGATAGATGACACCATATGTGTGCAACTCTGTAGAGAGATCGTAGTTTCGGTCTTAGTTTGTGAGTGCCTCCCGAAGGGCTGTCCGAGTGACTGTCTGAGTTTCGAAGGTCCTCCCGAAGGGCTGTCCGTGACACCGTCCGGGGGACTGTTCGACCGCCTCCCAGAGGGCTGTCCGAGGGGCGGATGAGGGTATACATCCTCGTGGTTGGGAGGTTGTAAATCCTAGCTGCGGGGATCTGCACCGCCGATCGTCATCGACTCTACTTCCGCTGCGCTACGAGTCGGTAACGAAAAAGATCAAACCTTGTATGCAGTCTCCATAATGGTCCTGGGCTGGTGCGTAGGTCGGAAAATTTTTGTTTTCTACTGCGTTACCCTACAGTGGCATCAAGAGCCGTGCTATGCATAGATGCAGGTTGCGATCTAGAATACATAGAGATGTATGGGTGTTGCATAATATAATTTTGGAGTAGATGAGATCTATTGCTGAAAATTATTTATGCGGGTAGCAGAAGAAGTCTGTTACCCGATGTTCTTGTTGCTTCCCTGAAATTTGTGTTTGCTCAATATCGAGACAGCATGGTGGAATTTCACAAAGTTCTGGCAATCCGCGATCCTGATTGATCAAGGAAGTGCTATCAGTTCTTTGGGTTCCGCCATAGTCAAAAGAAAGATGAAATTCGCAGATGAAAGGGCAATGCAGATGTGATCTGCACGGGGGTCACGCGTATGACGAAGTTCAGTATGGGGCTCGAGATTTTATTATCTCGTGTTTCATACACCCCGCAATGTTAATCTAGCCACTTGGATTATCATGCTTGATGATGGACGTTGGTAGCTTCGATTTGTTTCGAAACCTTAGAAGCCACGTAAAATAAAATTTCGCATGAACCGATTAGAGGCGTCTAACTTGGTTTTGCAGGATGGTTTGCATGTGCATGTGATGTGGTATAGCAGTGTTCATAATAATTTGATTATGTATGAGATGGCTATATGATGTAAATTGATTTACATGACCTGCGTGTCATGATTCGGCATGATGGCTGGAGCCATATGATTGCACTTTAATGACCTGCGTGTCAACCTTATGTAATGCACTTATTTTATTAGCTATAGAGATAGCAATATTATCTGGTGCATCGACTAGGTGGTGGCAATCTTCGCGAAGGTGAACACCGACGCGAATGCCGAAGACGAAGAAATGAAAGACTTCTCCGTCAGAAAGGGCTATACCATATCATGCTATTATGAATTGCCTGAGATGTTTATCCCTTATGTTGCACCCTTCTTGATTGCGCGGTAGTCGCTTTTATTAGGGTGATCTCTCACTTAAAATATCAAGTAGTTAGTGTTCTCCCAAGCGTAGCACCGTCACGGCACCTAACTTTTCGGGGTGCGCCATGCTGACATGGGTACGAACGATTAGGGATGTGTGAGGCGGGTGAGTTAAGACCTCGCAGCAAGATCACTTGGTTGTCTTGACGTTCAGGCATGAAAGTCATGAGCTCGGAACACACGCATCGAAAGATGAACAAGAGTCACATAGAGATGTGATTGGCAAGTTTGCCTAACAATTGAAGTTCTCGTCATCAGTGATGCTAACCATCAATGGCGTTGAATTAAAATTCGTGTCTTGAATCATTCATAATCAATTATGAGAGATATTGATTTGAGTGGGAGCGCACTATAGAATTAACTTGTTTAATTCTCAGTGCAATTAATTATGAACTTTGTCTAAGTGTGGTTTGTATAATAGTTGTAGAATAATGGCTCGCGTTTTCACCTTCCCTATTAAAATTGAATAGCTGTTAAATATCTGGTTAAAACTTTACGGTTGGTAACGTAATATGAGGATTGTCCTCAAGAGTGCCGAGAAGGACTTTGTCCTATCGCATACTTTCGGTATTCTCCCGCTAATGCTATGGATGATATGACTCTCGTCCTTCGATCCAAAAAGCTAAAATTCCGTTACGGTCAAGTGAAATATGTTTGCTTCCATGAGACCCGAACTTCGAAAGTTTTGGGATAGTTATGTGATATTCATGGAACTGAAAATTAATTTTCAGATACAAACAAAGGCTGAAAGATATGAGATATCTAAAGCCATGTTTGTTTGCAAACTATTAGTAAAAGTGTTTACTAGGCATTTGACTGATAAGAGGGGATCCAGAAGAACGCCTGTCATATGATGATGGTGAATAAAACGACAACTTAAAGAGAAAGGAAGTGTCCGAAGGGTGTTAGTGAAACTTTCACGCCTAGGAAGTCCGGGGCTAATGCCACTCTTAAGTTGGGTGCTTCTTCTGAGAGTAGGAGAAATACTGAAAGTGAAACTGTTAGAAGTATAAAGGCAAAAGGAAAGAAGACTGGGATATCCAGCTCATGTATGAATGTCATACAAGTTTTTGTTGTATAGAAGGCTGGTCAAAGATATAGTTCTTGGGAATTATGGTTAAACATGTTAATCACTAATTCTTGGGTATTGTGAGTTAATCACAAAGATACCCGCTCGATTGCATTCTGTTGCAACTCGGTGTAAGAACTACTACGGCCTAAAAGACTAGCCAGGAATGAGGTTTAGATACACACAGGGAACATAGTAAATGTTACTATACCTTCCATTAGTGTATTCCCAATGTATTTACTTGCATAATTCATTTTAGAGTTTTACACTCTAGCCCATTGCATAAAGTATCTTGCAAGAAGGTTATTCATAAGAGAACTTTTTGATGTTCGATGTTATGAATAACATAGGGGCCATACTTTCATTATGAATGAGATGTATGTTATGAATACTGATATTAATACATTACCTCTGTATTTACTTTCATAATTCATTTAGAGTTTCATACACTCTAGCCCTTTGCATAAGGTATTTTGCAAGAAGGTTATTCATAAGAGAACCTTTTGATGTTCGGTGTTATGAATAACATGAAGGGCCATGCTTCCATACAGGATGGGATGTATGCTATGAATATTGATGGTAATATGATACATCCATAACACTGACGCTAAATGTCGCAGGACTAAAAGAATACCACACAAGTGTAGCACTGCATTTGGTCACATTGGAGAAACCCGCATGGAAAATTCCATTATGATGGATTTTGAAGTCATTTGATTTTGAATCATCTGACACTTGCAACTTTCCTCTGAAAGGTGATGTGACTGAAATACCGTTCACAGGCCATAAGGAATGAGCAAAGAACATATTGGTAATCATACATTATGATGTGTGTAGTCCAATAAATTTTGTTGCAAGTAGTGGATTTATCTATCTTCAGAAATGACTCAAGTAGATATATGGATATTTACATGTTGAGACGTAAGTCTGGATCTTTTGAATTCATTCAGAAGGTTTTCAAAAATGAAGTAGAAGTTATTGTAACAAGAAAATTATGTTTCTACAATTCGATTGCAGAAAGGAATATTTGAGTTACAAGTTTAGCGAATGTCTGATGAGTTGTGAAAGGGGTTTCATAACTTGCACCTCCTGGAACACCACTGCAAGTGGAAAGTCTGTGAAGATGTAATCGAACCATTTATGACATGGTAAGATCAAAGATGACATAAATAGATTTGCCATTATCTTTTTTAAAGTGATGCTTTAGAGACTGCGGCTTTTACACTGAAAAGAGCTCCATCAGGTCTGTTGAAATAACGCCATGGTATGGTACGCCCATCCATGTTATATCTTTTCTTAACATTTGGAATATGGGGCTTGTGTAAAAGGTTACAAACCTATTCCAAATCAGACAAGTGCTACTTTGTAGGTTATCCCAAGTCATTGGGTATTTCCCCACCACTATACCGAGGCAAATAGGTTAGCCACAAAGAACGGTATGCTTTTTGAAGAAAGTGGTTCTTTCAAAAAGGTGAGTGGGAGAACAGTGCAACTCGACAAGATAAACAGTATCTTCGTCATCAGATCAAAGGAAAGAGACCTTGGAAGTAATTCCGGAGTTTCCTACTGCGACTGATACGGAAGTCTCTACAATAAAATGTATGGACTTCGGTCGAACTTGCAGCTGAACCACGTAGGCAAAGCTCGTGCAAACCTATCAGGTGCGCAAACGAGATATTGTTGTTAGACAACAGTATACCTACGATACACATGGAAGCGATGATGGGCCCTGACTCCGGAATTGGCTAAATGCCAATACAATCTGAGATAGTTTCCATATCAATGTTTCAAGATTAAAATCTTGATACACCTTTCGAAAGGCTTAGAGTCTAACGAATATTTATGGAACTAAAAACTGATACAGATAAAAATGTTTTATCCATAAAGCTCGACTTGTTGCAAAAACAAGTTCAAAGAGTTGACTACGATGAGATTGTCTCACCGTAGCGATGCTTGAAGTCGGTTCGGGTTGAACTAGCAATTAATACATATTTCAATCATGAGATATGAAACATGGATGACAAAAGGATTTCCATCTGATGGGAATGAAACCTAGGACTTGTATGTGATACAGTCCAAAGTAATTTGTCGATCCAGAGGATGCTAGTAAGTATGCAAACTTCAGAGTTCCAGCGATGGACAGAAGAGAGCAAAGTGGAGTTGGAATCTTCGTTTTTTGATGGAATGGTCAAAGGGGTTTTGAGTTCATCAAATGGGTATCGAAGATGCTTGTGATTCAAGAAAGTAAGTGGGAGCATAATAATATTTCTAAAAACCGTGTGTACTTGACACATTGTTAATTGGAAATAAATTTCTTGACACGAATTAGGACTTCATTTGAAAATAGTTTTTTGATGAAGTGCTTAGGCTAAATAGCCTCAATATTAGGCATGATGATCTATGGAGATAGATTTACCTAATGGGGCTAAGCAATGAATACATATTGACAAGATGCTAAAACCTTTTAGCATTGAAAAACCGTCAAGGAGTGATTCTTGCCGAAGTCACATGGAAAGAGTTTTATGCAAGACTTGGTGTCCCAAAACACTGATGAGCAAAATACATGATGGTGATTCCACACACTCTTGTGTTTGGATTAATCATGTATTCCATGGTATGTAAAAACAACCAGATATGTCCAATACTCCAAAGTTGTTGCGAGTATAGATACCATAGTGATCAAAGTACTGATCATGGGACAACAGTGAAAGATGTCATTGAGTACTAGAGTAGTGCTGATGACATGTTTTCTCGCAAGCAGAGATTATGAAGTGCTCGTTGTAAGTAATTACATCGATACAGTCTTCATTAATGCTCCATGCGATTTTCGATTTAGGTTAAGGGTTTTGTGTAATACACAATATGGTGGCACGGTAGTTGGAAATTGTTCCAAACAAGATACTGTGGCGAATTCTATAACAAAGGCTAAGTATGTTGACGCTTAAGAAGCGACAAAGAAGTAGTTGAATCATATAGTTCATTCATGAACTTAGTATGGTTCCAAGATGGCTTTGGTCTATGGGACACTATTGTAGATAGTTGCTCCACAGCTCAGTCTGAGAAATCAGGTTTCGACCATGATTCACACATATGCAAAGCCAATTCCACACAAAATATGAATTTTGTGAAAGCGTGAAAACGCGAGGATATGCAAAGTTACACACGGAGCTGAAGTTGTCAGATCCGTTGGACATCAGGCTATACCACAAGCAAAGCATATTTTACACCAGTATGCCATAGGTGTAAAGTGCATTAGCATTGACTAGATTATTGACTCTAGTGCAAGTGGGAGTCTGTAGGAGATATGCCCTAGAGGCAATAATAAATGTTATTGATTATCTCCCTGTTCATAATTATGTTTATGTTCCATGCTATAACTGCAATGATTCTCGAGTCTACAAATAAAACGAGGCTTGGAGGGAAACTCATGTGCACGTGTGGGATAATAAACGGTAAAATATATTCCTAGTCAAGCCTCTAAGACTGGCTCAAGTATTGCATGATGATCCTGTTTTCCTGATCATGGGCATGGCTATGCCGGCAATTTTGAGGGCACAATGTTGGAAGAACATTTGTGTTGAATCGACCCGAATTGATGTTATGCTATGAGATACATTCGTCACTAGTTAATGGTTTATAACACAGAGATGGTTAATGTTTGCATGATTCCTTAGACCATGAGAGTATCGAGTTTCTTCATGCTTGCTTCATGAACTTTGGGGTTTGTTAAACGTCATCCGTAAATGGGTGGCTATTACGGCGGCTTACGGGTTCATGGAAAAGTGTGTCAAGTAACTTGATAGCTCAAGATTGGGATTTGCTCCTCCGACGGTGGAGAGATATTCTCGGGCCCTCTCGGTGTTACGGTATCCATCATCGTCTGGCCAGACACTTTGTGATTTGATCACAGGGATGCCGGAACACGGAAACGAGAAAAGAGAACAATACCGGTAACGAGGTAACTGGCATAGTGGACAAGGTTGTTGACCCACAGGGATGCCGATAAATCTCACCTCGGGTATTGTAACATATCGCGAAGCAACAGGAATAGCACACGGCAACTGGAGGTTCACTCGAATATTTATTCGTGTGGGTATAGGGGTCACTATGGGTGTCCACGGCTCCGATGCTGATCATTGATCGGAAAGTGTTCCGGTCATGTCTATACTTCACCGAACCTATAGGGTCACACGCTTAAGGGTCATCTATCTGCTGAATACTAGACAAGGAGTCCAAGAGAAAGTCACTGGAATAGTTTCGGAGACAACGGAAAAGTTCCGGAGAGAACACCGAAAAAGTTTCGGTAAAACCGAAAAGTTGTTTCGGATAAAACCATTGATCCAAAAAGGTTTCGGCAAGCACCGGGAATGTTTTGGAGGTTGCCAGATTGGTCTGGTAATTTCTAGAATTTTTCTGGAGAAAAAACCGAAAAAAGTTTTCGGAGCTGCCGGAATTGTTTAGCGGGTAAACGAAGATGGTTTTAAATTAAACCACCATACTGGAAATGTTCCGGAGCACGTCCAGATAATTTTAGAGGTGCTGGAAATGTTCTGGGACCTTCCGGAATTTTTCAGAAGTAATAGTCACGGAAAACATCTTGTCCCAGCATGAGGGGACAAGATCCCACGAAGCGTGGGGGCTGTTTTGGGGCGCCTCCCCTCGGGGGGGCAGCCCCTTGTGGCTGGACAAAAGGTGTTGGGGGGGCCCCCCCATGGTGGGGGGCAGCCTCCACAATTGGTGGGAAGTGTTGGGAGGTGGTGGGGCCCCATGTTGGAGCACCATGGACAAGGGAACATGTTTTTCCCTTGTTTGGTGGGAACATGTTCTCCTTGTTTTGTGGGAACACGTTTTCCCCATGTTTAGTGGGCTGAATTTTCAGCCCCCTCCACCCCTTCCACCACTATATAAGGAGGAGGAGAGGTGCTCTCCAACTCCACTCCAACTCTCTCACACAAGCCATGCATGATCTGGCATTCTCTCTCCCTCCCACGAAATAGTTTCGTAGTGCCGAAAGGTTGTCTGGGTTCCGGTGGGAACTAGTTCTGGACGGCGAAGCCCTGCCGGATAGATGACACCGTATGTGTGCAACTCTGTAGAGAGATCGTAGTTTCGGTCTTAGTTTGTGAGTGCCTCCCGAAGGGCTGTCCGAGTGACTGTCTGAGTTTCGAAGGTCCTCCCGAAGGGCTGTCCGCGACACCGTCCGGGGGACTGTTCGACCGCCTCCCGGAGGGCTGTCCGAGGGGCGGATGAGGGTATACATCCTCGCGGTTGGGAGGTTGTAAATCCTAGCTGCGGGGATCTGCACCGCCGATCGTCATCGACTCTATTTCCGCTGCGCTACGAGTCGGTAACGAAAAAGATCAAACCTTGTATGCAGTCTCCATAGTGGTCCTGGGCTGGTGTGTAGGTCGGAAAAATTTTGTTTTCTACTGCGTTACCCTACACATTGGTCCCGGTTCGTCTGACCCCTTCTGTCCCGGTTCTAGACACGAACCGGGACCAATGCGCCTCGCTCCTGGCCCACAACCATTGGTCCCGGTTTGTGGCTGGAACCGGGACTAAAGGTGACCCCTTTTGTCCCGGTTCCAGCCACGAACCGGGACCAATGCACCTCGCTCCTGGCCCACAACCATTGGTCCCGGTTTGTGGCTGGAACCGGGACCAATGGTTGGCCTATATATAGCCCCCGCCCGCGAGCAGAGCAATGCATTGCTCTGTTTTTTTGCCCGGCCGTGGGAGAGCTTTTGTGGTGCTCTAGCTCACCTCCTATGCACATGAGGTGTTCGATGAAATGCCCGAGCCACACTTAAGCTTTCTCCTCTCGAAGCTCCTTGTCCAAGCTCCATTTTCCTCAAGATTTGTCTAGGTTTGGCGGTCCGTCCTGTCCCGTCCCCGTCCTCACCGCCGTCGATCGCCCGCGCCCATCTCGGCTCCGGCAACACCGTGGTTAGCCTCTTCTTCTTATCTTCTTTCTAAAAGAAAAAAGTTCTTACTTGTGTGTTTTAATTAGATGCTCTAGAGAGTTATATGTTGTTCAATAATAAGAACTATATAACGCACGTAGATGAACCGGCAATGGATGTACGCTGACCGACGCACCTCCGAGTATATTAAGGGCCTGCATAATTTTCTCGAAGCGGCTGAGGCAAACAAGCAGAATGGTTTTATGCATTGTCCATGTACTGTCTGTGAGAATACGAAGGCTTTCTCCAACTCTAAAACCCTTCACTTCCACCTGCTTGAGAAGGGTTTTATGCCACACTATAATGTTTGGACCAAGCACGGAGAAAGAGGGGTTGTGATGGAAGACAACGAAGAAGAAGAGGATGATGACAACTACCCGCCCCCTGAATACGGTGATGCTGCAATGGGGGAAGCTGAAGATCAAGAGGAACCAGACGATGTGCCCGATGATGATCTTCGCCGGGTCATTGTTGATGCACAGAGAGAATGCGAAAGTGAAAGGGAGAAGTTGAAGTTCGATCGCATGTTAGAGAATCACAAAAAAGGGTTGTACCCAAATTGCGAAGATGACAACAGAAAGCTCGGTACACAACTGGAATTGCTGCAATGGAAGGCAGACAATGGTGTATCTGACAAGGGATTTAGTTCGCTGCTGAAAATAATGAAGAAGAAGCTTCCAAAGGATAACGAATTGCCCGGCAGTACGTACGAAGCAAAGAAGGTTCTATGCCCTCTAGGATTGGAGGTGCAGAAGATACATGCATGCCCTAATGACTGCATCCTCTACCGCGGTGAGTACGAGGATTTGAACGCATGCCCGGTATGCGGTGCATTGCGGTATAAGATCAGACGAGATGACCCTGGTGATGTTGAGGGCGAGCGCCCCAGGAAGAGGGTTCCTGCCAAGGTGATGTGGTATGCTCCTATAATACCACGGCTGAAACGTCTATTCAGAAACAAAGAGCATGCCAAGTTGATGCGATGACACAAAGAAGACCGTAAGAAAGACGGGAAGTTGAGAGCACCCGCTGACGGGTCGCAGTGGAGAAAAATCGAGAGAAGGTGGGGGGACTTTGCAGGTGACGCAAGGAACGTATGGTTTGGTTTAAGTGCAGATGGCATTAATCCTTTTGGGGAGCAGAGCAGCAATCATAGCACCTGGCCCGTGACTCTATGTATCTATAACCTTCCTCCTTGGTTGTGCATGAAGCGGAAGTTCATTATGATGCGAGTGCTCATCCAAGGCACTAAGCAACCCGGCAATGACATTGATGTGTACCTAAGGCCATTAGTTGAAGAACTTTTACAGCTGTGGAATGGAGAAGGTGTACGTGTGTGGGATGTGTACAAACAGGAGGAATTTGACCTATATGCGTTGTTGTTTGTAACCATCAACGATTGGCCTGCTCTCAGTAACCTTTCAGGACAGACAAACAAGGGATACCACGCATGCACACACTGTTTAGATGACACCGACAGTATATATTTGGACAAATGCAGGAAGAATGTGTACCTGGGGCATCGTCGATTTCTTCCGACCAACCATCAATGTCGAAAGAAAGGAAAGCATTTCAAAGGTGAGGCAGATCACCGGAAGAAGCCCGCCCTACGTACTGGTGATCACATACTTGATATGGTCAATGATTTACAAGTAATCTTTGGAAAGGGTCCTGGCGGACTATCTGTTCTGACTGACGATGCGGGACGCGCACCCATGTGGAAGAAGAAATCTATATTTTGGGACCTACCCTATTGGAAAGACCTAGAGGTCCGCTCTGCAATCGACGTGATGCACGTGACGAAGAATCTTTGCGTGAACCTGCTAGGCTTCTTGGGAGTGTATGGGAAGACAAAAGATACACCGGAGGCACGGGAGGAACAGCAACGTGTGCATGAAAAAGACGGCATGCATCCAAAGCAGTATGAAGGTCCTGCCAGCTACGCTCTTACCAAAGAAGAGAAGGAAATCTTCTTTGAATGCCTGCTCAGTATGAAGGTCCCGTCTGGCTTCTCGTCGAATATAAAGGGAATAATAAATATGGCAGAGAAAAAGTTCCAGAACCTAAAGTCTCATGACTGCCACGTGATTATGACGCAACTGCTTCCGGTTGCATTGAGGGGGCTTCTACCGGAAAACGTTCGATTAGCCATTGTGAAGCTATGTGCATTCCTCAATGCAATCTCTCAGAAGGTGATTGATCCAGAAATCCTGTCAAGGTTAAGGAGTGATTTGGTGCAATGTCTTGTTAGTTTCGAGCTGGTGTTCCCACCATCTTTCTTCAATATCATGACGCACGTCCTAGTTCATCTAGTCGACGAGATTGTCGTTCTGGGCCCTGTATTTCTACACAATATGTTCCCCTTTGAGAGGTTCATGGGAGTCTTAAAGAAATATGTTCGTAACCGCGCTAGGCCAGAAGCAAGCATCTCCATGGGCCATCAAACAGAGGATGTCATTGGGTTTTGTGTTGACTTCATTCCTGACCTTAAGAAGATTGGTCTCCCTCAATCGCGGTATGAGGGGAGACTGACTGGAAAAGGCACGCTAGGAGCGGACTCAATAATATGTAGGGACGGGCATTCTTGGTCTCAAGCACACTACACAGTTCTACAGAATTCTACCTTGGTGACCCCGTATGTCGATGAACACAAGAATATTCTGCGCTCCAAACACCCGGAGCAGTGTGACGACTGGATTACATATGAACACATCAGGACTTTCGGCAGTTGGTTGCAAACACGTCTCATGGGTGACAACACTGTTTCTGATGAGCTATACTCGTTGGCCAGGGGACCATCTTCGACTGTATTGACTTACAAAGGGTACGAGATAAATGGGAATACATTTTACACGATCGCCCAAGATCAAAAGAGCACCAACCAAAACAGCGGTGTCCGCTTTGATGCAGCAACCAAGAGGGGAAAGGACACATATTATGGTTACATAGTGCACATATGGGAACTTGACTATGGACATGATTTCAAGGTCCCTTTGTTTCAGTGCAAATGGGTCAATCTGTCAGGAGGCCGGGTACAGGTAGACCCACAGTACGGAATGACAACAGTGGATCTCAACAATCTTGGGTACACAGACGAACCATTCGTCCTAGCCAATGATGTGGCGCAGGTTTTCTATGTGAAGGACATGTCTACCAAACCGAGAAAAAGAAAAGATAAGGAAGCGAATACATCATACGATGAGCCAAAGCGCCACATAGTTCTTTCAGGAAAAAGAGACATCGTGGGATTGGAGGGCAAGACAGACATGTCTGAAGATTATGAAAAGTTTCATGAAATTCCTCCCTTCAAAGTCAAGGCTGACCCAAGCACCCTGTTAAACGATGAAGATTATCCATGGTTACGGCGCAATAAGCAAAGGACACAAGCGAAGAAAAAGTGAAGACTTTCTCTCCACAACTATATCATTGCAGTTACATGTGAAGAAATTAAATGCCTTTTGTAACAGATGAGTTTTCGTCCGAAACCCTGATACTTCGAAAGAGATTGTCCGTTTTGTACACGAAGTGCATCCAGTTTTTGCCGTAACCCTCTCAACTTTTTAGCACATGCTATGTGGGTGAAATGATGATACCATGCCAACTTTCAACCTGTTCAGAGTTCATTTGTAGTGCTTTTCAATTTCAGGGTCATTTAGCTTAAAAAAATCAGTAAATGCATGAAAAATAGGAAATGAAGTCAGAAAGGGTTGAAAATTGATGATGTGGCTTTGAATGGTGCATTTTGAACACACAAAAAGTCTGGAGTTCAAATAAGTTCAAAAAAATGAAATCCCTTTGTAACAGATGAGTTTTCGTCCGAAACCCTGATACTTCGAAAGAGATTGTCCATTTTGTACATGAAGTGCATCCAGTTTTTGCCGTAACCCTCTCAACTTTTTAGAACATGCTATGTGGGTGTAATGATGATACCATGCCAACTTTCAACCTTTTCAGAGTTCATTTGAAGTGCTTTTCAATTTCAGGGTCATTTAGCTCAAAGAATGAACTAATAGCAAAAAGAATGAACTAGAAATCCTTTATGAAACTCTAATACCAAAAATAATGAACTAAAAATAATTAATTAAAAAATTCTGTTATGATCAACTAAAATAAAACTATAATATTCTTCAATAGCAAAAAGAATCAACTAAAAAGCTTTTCTAAAACTCTAATAGCAAAAGGAATCAACTAAAAATATTTTATAAACCTCTAGTATTTATGAAACAAAAATTATATAAAATTTATGCAACTAAAGTTATCAAAGTATTTTTTGTTCAAAACATTAATAGCAAAAAGAATTTTCATAAAGAATTTTTTTAGAAACTTTAATAGCAAACTAAAATAACAAAATCTGTTTTTGGTTAAAACAGACATTTAAAATTACCTAAAAAATACCAAATTGAATATAATGATAAAACACAGTAATATTAAATAGCAGGAAAAAGAATCACTCAAAAATCTATTTTTATAGTAAAGTTATTCACAAACTAGTGATTCACACCAATTTAAAAGAATTCAAATTTAAACTATTCAAATTTGGAAACTAATGGCACTAACAGAAAGTTTATAATTTTTGTGACCTAAAAGCAAAAAGAATCACTGAAAAACTGTAAGTAGAAACAAAAGAAAATAAATAAAGAAAAAAAGAAAACAAAAAAAGTAGAAAAAAAGTAAAAAAAAATGCCGCCTAGTGGGCCACCACGGCCTGAATACGACTAGAAACCCAACCATCTAGTTGGGCCAGGATTCAGGCCCGCAGAAGGCCCAGAAGGTCCACAGGCAGAGGTGTGTGCGATTAGGCCCGTAAGCCTGCTGTTGAGAGGAGCTCGAGAGGGCTGGCGCAGCAGCGCTTATAAACCACTCTCGAGCCCTCTCAGCTAGCGAGGTGGGACTAAACTTTTGGCCCCGGGCAGCACCACCCTTTAGTCCCGGTTGGTGGCACCAACCGGGACCAATGCCCACCTTTGGTCCCGGTTGGTGGCACCAACCGGGACCAATGCCACCCTTTAGTCCAGGTTGGTGCCACCAACCGGGACCAAAGGTCTCTGCTTCCCGCCCTTTGGGCTGACGAAAAGAGACCTTTGGTCCCGGTTGGTGGCACTAACCGGGACTAAAGGGTGGCATTGGTCCCGGTTGGTGCCACCAACCGGGACCAATGCTAAGTGTATATAACCAACACTTGTGAAATTTCACAGTTTTCATCGCCCCGCCCCCGAGCCCCGCCCCCGAGCCCACGCCCCTGCCCCGTCGTCGTCGTCGCCGTCGCCGTCGTCGTCCCCGAGCCCGCGGCCCTGCCCCGCCCCCGAGCGCGCCCGGCCGCGCCCCTGCCCCGGCCCGCCCCCGTCGTCGCCGTCGCTGGCGCCCTCACCGCCCCCACCGTCGCCGTCACCTTCGCCGGCCGCCCCCACTGTGAGTCGCCGCCGCCCCTGCTCTGTGCAATTTTTTTTATATATATATGTTGATTTTTTTTATATGATGAATGTTTTTGTTCATATATAATGTATATATGTATGTGGCTATATGTATGTATGGATGGATGTATATATGATGTTTTTTTGTTCATAGCATTTTTTTGTTCATATATGTATTTTTTTCATATATGTGGCTATATGTATTTTTTTGTGCATAGCATTTTTTTGTTCGTAGCATTTTTTTCCATGTATGTATGTGGCTATATGTATGTATGTCGCCGTCGCCCTCGATCTCCTACCCACTCCCGCCCCTACCCGACAAACTCTCGAGGCCACCCAAACCCCTAGAAGAAAACTCCGGTAAATTCGACATGAGGGGGGACGTCGGACATATCGGGCGACCAACTCTCGAGGCCACGCAAACCCTAGAAAAAAAGCGTTGTCGATCTCCTACACCCCCCCTCCCCTACTGGACAAACTCTCGAGGTCAGCCAAACCCCTAGAAGAAAACTCCGGTAACTACGACATGAGGGGGGACGTCGATCAACCCCCTCTCGCCCGACCAAACACTCGAGTCCACCCAAACCGGGACTGAGATGTGATAGGTAGTATTTTTTTTGTTCATAGAAAAATCCGGTAACTCTCCAACATTAGGGGGGATGTCGATCGATCAACCCCCTCTCGCCAAACCGGGACTGAAAAAGCGTTGTCGAGGCCACCCCAAACCCTAGAAGTGTTGTCGAGGCCACCCCAAACCCTAGAAGCGTTGTCGAGGCCAACCAAATTTACCAAGTTAAATGAGTTAAATGAGTTAAAAGAGCGTTGTTGAGGCCACCCCAAACCCTAGAAGAGTTGTCGAGGCCACCCAAATTTACCAAGTTAAAAGAGTGTTGTCGAGGCCACCTCCCCGATAACTTTAACATGAGGGGGACGTCCGACATGACATGAGGGGGGACGTCGGACGTCGGACATGAGGGGTGAGCGTCGTTGTCGTCTACCCCCTCCCCGATAACTTCGACATGAGGGGGGACGTCGGACATGACATGAGGGGTGAGCGTCGTTGTCGTCTACCCCCTCCGGTAACATAGATAACTCCGGTAACATAGATTTATCAAGAATGCCCCCATTATGGATGTGCACAAGTTGATCCAATTTTTTTTGATCTCATCTATATATATTCTTTATATGTCACGTTGTCTATCAAAGTATTGAAGAAATCCATGGCTTCATCATTAGCCGGAAGTAACATGCGTATGATGCTATGAAGCTCTTCAAAGTTGTATTGGAACGGAGTTCCGGATAGAATAATTTGCTTTTTGGTACGAATTTCAGCAAAGGCCTTCCAAATAGCGATATTCGGAAGGCTCTTGCTGAACTTCGTAATAAAAAGCTAATTAATTATCCTATCCGGGACTCCGTTCCAAAACAATTTTGGAGAGCTTCGTACCATTATGCGCCTGTTACTTCCGGCTAATGATGAAGCCTTGGTTTTCTTGAATCCTTTGACACTAGACAACGTGACATATAGAAGGGTAGATGAGATCAGGAAAAATATGGACCATTTTCTGCACATTCAGAATGGCGCCATTTTGTTAAATCCCTTAAAGGTTAAGAGAATCCCTTGTTTGACATTCATGAGAGAGGCGGTCCGGACGTCGGACATTCATGAGAGAGGCAGTCCGGACGTCGGACATTCATGTTTGTATATTAATTGCCATGTTGTAATATTTGCAGAAACTATGGATCAAAGAGACTTGGAACAAGAACAGTTGTTGGGGGAGATAATCCTCGCCGGAGGTGATGCTGTCTTGTTGTTTCTCAACGACACCGATGGAACAATGGAGGAGGAAGGACATGATCATGATGGCTCCGGTGACATGATCATGATGGCTCCGGAGGTGCTAACTAGCTAATTGATGCATTAATTGTTTTGGTATGTACATATATATATTAACTCTTCTTTCTTCTTTTATAGCCCTCCGGATCGAGCCAAACTTCGGTAACGAGACGAGGCCCGAAGAAGAGGTTGCGCAAGGATGAAATGTTCACGATCACAACACTCGCGGACGATGGCCTATCGATTGAACCAAAGCGGACCAAGGACGCATTTTCTGCTAAATGCGGAGCTATTGTTAGGGACAACATCCTGATCAGCATCAAGCAATGGAATAAGCCTAAGGACGACGCCCCTGAAGGTGATTATGTCACCGATAGACAGAAAGATGATCTTTGGACCTTGCTGAAGGCAAATTTCACCCTACTGCCAGAGGAGGATCCGAATAAGCCCGTTATAGAGCCACTGGTCAAGGCGTGTGCTCTTAAGAAGATGGCAGATCTATTCAGGAGGTGGAAGAAGGAGTTGAAATCAAAGTTTGTCGACAAAGGTGAGACTCCAGAATTCATCGGCCGATTTGAGAAGATAAGAGATCACTGGCCCGCATTTGTGGCCTACAAGACATCAGACAAGAGTAAGAAAATGTCAGAGACAAACAAGAACAACGCTGCAAAGAAGCAGTATCACCATCACACGGGGTCAGGTGGCTACCTCAAAGCCCGGCCGTTGTGGGACAAAGCTGAGAATGACCTGATTGCTAAAGGGGTCGAACCAGAGACATTGAACTGGCCAGACCGTTCAAGGACTTGGTTCTTCGGGGTTGGGGGAACTTTGGACCCTGAAACAGGGAAGTGCCGTTGGACGGACGAGCAACTTGCAATACCCGTCACGAAGCTTCAGAAGTATATCACCGTAGCGCAGGAAGGGACGTTCATTCCCGACAGAGAGAAGGACGAGCTGACTGAGGCCCTAGGGAATGCTGAGCACCCTGGACGAACACGAGGCACACCAGGCTCCGTTCCGTGGAAGTTTGGGTTTCCCGACGCAGGCGGTTACAGAAGCCGGGAGCGAAAGAGGAAAGCGGAGCTGAGCGACATGCAGAAGATGAGTGCAAGACTACAAAAGCTAGAGGAAGCTGAGAGCCAGCGAGCTGCGGGCCAACTATCTCAGCGGCACGAAGCTACCCCAGAAGCTACCCCGCCATCTCAGCGGAGAAGCAGTGTGGCTTCCACGGAGCCCGTTCAGACTGACTTCACGGAGCCTATCTACCCCGTGGATACTATCACGGAGGGTCAAAATTGCGAGCTTATGACGAAATGCCATAACCTCACTTTCAAGGCGGCTCTCGGCTCTGTTGCACCTCCTCAACCCAACGGAACTTTTCACTGCCTTCCGATTCCACATGGCTATGCTGTTGTGATGGTGGATGACGTAATGGAGGGATTTGAGGAGCTCGAGCTTTACCACTCTACAGGTGAAGGGGAGAATCAGCTGGTTCGTGCTCTGAGGAGTACATGTCTATGGCAGAAGGAGTACATCAAGCTTCCAAACTGGACGCCTCCGCCTCCTCCTCCTCCTCCTCCGGCGAGTCAGGGCACTCCGCCTCCTCCTCCTCCTCCTCCGGCGAGTGATCAGGGCACTCCGCCTCCTTCTCCGGCTCCTCCGACGCGTGAGGGCACTCCGCCTCCTCCTTTGCCTACTCCGGCGCGTCGGAGCACTCCGCCTCCTTCTCCGCCTCGTCAGCAACGACGGAAGAGAGACGCCGCCGCTCCGGCGGCTAGCAGTACAAGCAGAGGCGGGAGGCTATTCAGATACGGTCCATCTCTCAAGCCTGTGGAAAAGTTACCATATGAGAGGACCGAGCAGGAAAACGAGGACATATGTCGTGCCCAAGTGAGGGACCATTTTGCAAAGAAAACTCCACCTCCGAAGGAGAAGCTAGATCCGGTGAAAGTGAAGCGCACTATCGATGCCCTGAAGCGACCACCACCGCCTCCGCCGGATTCCAACTATTTCTGCATTCTTAAAAAGACATATGAAGAAGCGCGGCGGTCGGGAAGTACTTCCAGTGATGCAAGGTTAGCAGAACGAAGAAGTGGGAAAACAATTCCCCAGCTCGGCTAACAGGAGAAGAAATCGTGCCCCCCGCTCAAGGTGTCTAGCGATATCGTCGCTAATCATCCGGGGATGGTGCCTGGTACCAATCCTGGTGATTACTTGGGGGATGATGTAATTTTTCAAACGGCTGAGGTAACAAAAGAAGAATATAAATACGTGCACGGGAAGCCTCTCGTCAAACCTGATCATCCTCCTCTAACAACGATGATGTACAAATTGCATGAGTGGTACATGAAAACCTGCAGGGAGTCTGGGAGAGACACTATGTATATGGCAGTGAAACCAGAGCACGAATTCATTGGACTTCCCGTGATGCCTATTGAATTTGTGGAGTTATTTCAGTTATACAATCAACTGGCCCTCGACAAACAACTCATGACTTCCTACTATCCGTAAGTATTCCTTCTATAGTTAAGTCTCTAGCTCAGCTCGTTCATTGCATGTATATATAATTATCCTCACTATATTATGCAGATTGAAGATCTTCGAATGCAAAAAAATAGGAATCTTCGACGTTGGGTTCATTAGCCCAGATGCCGTAAATGAATGGACGGTACTTAACTCAATCAAAGAGACCGAGGAGAACTTGCTACAGTCGTTCCTTATACATCAAAACAAAAGGGAAATACTCTTTCCTTACAACTTCAAGTGAGTATTGCTGTCTTCTCTGTATACTCAGTTTCGCTTACTCGAGGTTAAGTAATGTAATTGATGAGTTATATATGCGTGCGTAGTTTCCACTTTATTCTGCTATCCATTAAGCTTGACGGGGCATTAGTAACTGTCTTAGACTCGAGACGTAAAGATCCCGAGAATTATGTGGACATGACTGCAATGCTCAAGAAGTAAGTTCAGTCAATACCGGGACCATATCGGCATGCAACTTTCGTTAATTTCCTGATATCAAGTAATCATTTTCTTTGCCTGGCAGGGTTTGGAAGAAGTTCACCCGAAAGGTTCCCGGTCTAAACAAAGAGTTGCGATTTACGCACCCCAAAGTAAGTAGTACTAGCTAGTTCCGCGCATCTCTAATTGATTCAAATTTTCATCAATATATCATTACCATGCTTGCTTATCAGTTTGATTGAACTCTATTCTCGTAAAGTGCTTGTACCAGAAAGAAGGGACTGTTTTATGTGCATACTACGTATGCGAGTTCATTCGCCACTCGACCTCTGAGCGGGGCTTCTCTGACAAACAATTTGAGGTACGTAAATAATATTCACAATTTTATTTTATATATTACCATCAATTGTGTTGAGTTTTATTCATATATATGCATGTATTGACCCCCTTCTTTAAATTAGATCTGGCAGATGCGGGATGAACTCCTACCACATGATCGCATACGAGCAATTCAAGAGGAATTGGCGGGATTCTTTCTTGACCACATCATACCTAAAGACGGGGAATACCATGCGGATTTGTGATTGGATCTTAGGTAGATGATGTTAGGGATTGTAAAAGATGTTATATTGTATATATGTAGTACCGTCGGATAGATATACGAAAACTTGTTGTTCGACCAAGCACGGAGAAAGAGATGTCACTTCTCTCTATATATGTTCAGCATGACGATCTTGTGTAATTAATGGTTTCCTTCATTTTCTTATTAGCTAGCATCGAGTTATCTCTATATGTATAGTAGCTACCGTCGACCGAGCACAGAGAAAGAGAGGACACTTCGCCCTATTAGCTAGCTAACACAATATGAAACCCCTAAATTAACCCTCCAAAACCCCCCAACCCCCCCCCCCTTCAAAAAAAAAACAAAAACCCCAGCTGCTGCCAGATGCTCACGCGTGGATGACCTTTGGTCCCGGTTGGTGTGACCAACCGGGACTAAAGGTTCTCCTGCCTGGGCTCCCCGCAACGGCCACGTGGATGCCTTTTGGTCCCGGTTGGTGTTACCAACCGGGACTAAAGGTCCTCCTGCCTGGGCTTCCCGCAGCGGCCACGTGGAGCCCCTTTGGTCCCGGTTCGTAAGCGAACCGGGACTAAAGGTTTTGGGCTTTAGTCCCGACCCTTTAGTCCCTGTTCCAGAACCGGGACCAAAGGCCCTCTGGAACCGGGACTAAAGGCCCTTTTTCTACTAGTGAACCGCAAGGACTATCAGATGATGGTTGTTGTTGACCATGTTTAGAACTAAGTCATGAATATATCAGCTGGAGAACTATTAGTTAATTAATTAGTATGTTAAGATGAATGTGATACATTGATGTTTGTTTCTTAAGTTGAACAAATTTCAATTGATACTGATGGTTCTTTCTATATATTGATCATGACGATGTTGTGTAATGGTTCTTTCATGGCTATATGTAGTAGCTAGCGTCGAGTTGAATGAAAAGCATAAAATAAAAATGGTAAACACAAAAATAAAAGGGGGAAACACAATATGAAAACCCCTAAACCCCTCCTTTCAAAAAAAAATAGAGCCTGGCAGCTGCTGATGCGTGGCTGCCTTTTAGTCCCGGTCGGTGTTACCAACCGGTTCTAAAGGTCCTCCTGCCAGGCGCCCCACGGCGGCCACGTGGAGCTCCTTTAGTCCTGGTTCGTAAGCCAACCGGGACTAAAAGTGATGGGCATTAGTCCCGATCGTTTTGTCCCGGTTGCAGAACCGGGACTAAAGGCCCTCTGGAACCGGGACTGATGCCATGTTTTCTACTAGTGGTGGTGGCCCTGTAGGCTGCCTGTTTTGGACCAGCACCATCAGCACTAGCCCCATGTATTATGTAGATTCAATCAACGAGGAGGTGACCGCCTATGTATTGATAAAGTTATCAGTATTATTATGTTGGGCAAATTTTAGTACCAACGTTGGGCCTTGCTGGAAGAATTTTATTCTAAAACAAATGATCAAGTGGGGGCCCACAAAACCCCACACATGTTAGGAGCACTCATCAAGGAACATAACACCGATATAATGGAAAATAGGGTGGCAACAGGGGTACAAAACACCAAGTAAAAGGCCTAGTATTCCCCTCTTTACCAAGTGTATAGATGCATTAATTAAATAAGAAAGATATTATGATATCCCATTCTATCCATTTCCAAACATGGAACAAACTGCACCTGCAACTAGCAACGCTATAAGAGGGGCTGAGCAAAGCGGTAACATGGCCAAAAAATGGTTTGCTGGAATAGTGGATGGTTAGAGGCTTTATAATGGTAAGTTGGGAGGCTTAACAAACAAGTGGTAGGTAGCGGGACATAGCGATACCAACAACACAACTAGCATATGAAAGATGGTAGGCATATCCAAGGTAATGGTCATCTTTCCTAGAATCTCGCATTGAAAAATATCGAATCCGTGAAGTACACGAACGGGCGTAGTCGAACGAATCCTCATAGTCCGCAATGTTATCGGAACTCTAGCGAGAAGAAGCGATTCCAGAAACAAACAAATGACCCGATAAACACCACAACATATTCATGATATGATGCGCAAACAAATATTATGCATGTTCATTCAATTATGCCTGACATGACAAAGCACAACAATCAACTACTACAAAATAATTGAAGTTGAATATGCAATGAGTTGCATATTGATGAAACTCCACATTCGAATTATTTAGTTCACTTTCGTATAGGTAACCAACAAGTTGTTTAACAGGCCATGAATGCAAAAAATGCATGCAAAAAACAATTACAAACATTCTAACCATGGATGCAAATGGATATTATGAAACCACATGCAATTCCAAGCAAGTTTCATATATGATATGATCAGAATGCAGCAATGGATCAACAATTACAATCAACACAAGTTTTATTTCTAATCTGCCAAAAGCAATGTGATGCTTAAACATCAATCTGCATGATGCTAACATGTATGAAAAGGTTATGCACTTATAGTACAGTTTACATGCTACAACTTTCTTATAAGTTTCGGGTTAATAGGCATCAAGGTTAATTTAATATGATTTTCGCAAAATGCAATGTTCTGTTAAAGTTTAGGCACAGTGAAAATCTGGAGTTCGCAAAATAGAAACATTATGATGCTTCCTTGCACTAGTAGAAAACGGGCCTTTAGTCCCGGTTCATAAGGGCCTTTAGTCCCGGTTTTCCAACCGGGACTAGGCAATCGGGACTAAAGGCCTCCACTTTTAGTCCTGGTTGGATTACGAACCGGGACTAAAGGGGCTCCGCGTGGCAGCTTTCTGGAGCGGGGGCTGAAGGACCTTTAGTCCCAGTTGGTGTTACCAACCGGGACTAAAGGTATTTTTTTTTAAATTATATTTTTTTTCAACATTTTTTTTATTTTTATTTTTTTTCTGATTTTCAAATCTTTGAATTATATGACAATTTAATCTCTAATCACCCCTCCTCACTGCTCCAGCATGGAGCACTCATTCCAAATCGTCTAATTTCCCGGCTGGTCACCCATCCTCTCACTGCTCCAACCCCAGCACGCTTAACTTTCGAGTTCTATCTCCCATAGTTTCCAAGTCTGCAGTTGTTGTTTTCTTGACAATAGTAAGCTATCAATCCTATTAACCCTTAGGTCTTGATGTCACATGATTTAATTTTTTGAATTCCAAACAAGTATTAAAATAAACAACAATGATTAACAAACAACAATAATTAATTTAAAAACTCCAAAAAAGGCAAAAGTTTCAAAAAAAACTCAAAAATTCTCAAAAAACAAAAAAACGAATAAACCAAAATAATAAAAAGTTCAAAATAAAATAAGTAATAATAATATTGAATTTCAATGAAAATAAAATAAGTAATAATATTATTTTATTCTTTTTTTGCCATTTATTCATTTAATATGGCATAATTAATATCTTGAAATCTGTAAATCGAAATTCGACAAATAATATATCCATTATTATCAGAAAATGTGAGGAATCCAAATATGACATCATTTATTTATTTATTTTTAAAATAAAATTAATTTTCAAAATCTGAATTTTTATACTTTTCGAATTTCAAAAATCTAAAAGAATTAAAAACGTTTTTTAAAAAATAAACTACTTATTCAATTAATTTATGTTATATGTATCATATCAATCATATTAAGCCCTTGAGTATGATGTCATACGTTTCACCATTTGAGTTTGAAACTATTATTCTAAAAAACAATAATTATTTAGTAACACTAATATTTATTGAATAAGTAGTTTGACCAAAAATTCAAAAAAACTTAAATTTGAGGATAACTTTTTTTCCTTTCGGAATTTGAGGATTCTAAAAATTTACAAAACAGCCTATGGCGGTGGCCATCGAAACCGGTTTCTCATGCCGAACATTTTGATATATTAAACTTTTTTTTCGACATCGTATGCAAAAGTTATAGCCGTTTTACTTTTTCATAACACTTTTTTTAAACTTGTTTCAACTCCAGACTTTTTGTGCGTTCAACATGCACCATTCAAAGCCACATCATCAATTTTCAACCCTTTCCCACTTCATTCGCTATTTTTCATGCACTTATTAGTTTTTTTGAGCTAATGACTCTGAAATTGAAAAGCACTACAAATGAACTCTGAAAAGGTTGAAACTTGGCATGGTATCATCATTTCACCCACATAGCATGTGCTAAAAAGTTGAGAGGGTTACGGCAAAAACTGGATGCACTTCGTGTACAAACTGGACAATATCTTTCGAAGTATCAGGGTTTCGGACGAAAACTCATCTGTTACAAAGGCATTTCATTTTTTTTAAACTTATTTCAACTCCAGACTTTTTGTGCATTCAACATGCACCATTCAAAGCCACATCATCAATTTTCAACCCTTTCCCACTTCATTCGCTATTTTTCATGCATTTATTGATTTTTTTGAGATAAATGACCCCGAAATTGAAAAGCACTACAAATGAACTCTGAAAAGGTTGAAACTTGGCATGGTATCATCATTTCACCCACATAGCATGTGCTAAAAAGTTGAGAGGGTTACGGCAAAAACTGGATGCACTTCGTGTACAAACTGGACAATATCTTTCGAAGTATCAGGGTTTCGGACGAAAACTCATCTGTTACAAAGGCATTTCATTTTTTTTAAACTTATTTCAACTCCAGACTTTTTGTGCATTCAACATGCACCATTCAAAGCCACATCATCAATTTTCAACCCTTTCCCACTTCATTCGCTATTTTTCATGCATTTATTGATTTTTTTGAGATAAATGACCCCGAAATTGAAAAGCACTACAAATGAACTCTGAAAAGGTTGAAACTTGGCATGGTATCATCATTTCACCCACATAGCATGTGCTAAAAAGTTGAGATGGTTACGGCAAAAACTGGATGCACTTTGTGTACAAACTGGACAATCTCTTTCGAAGTATCTGGGTTTCGGACGAAAACTCATCTGTTACAAAGGCATTTCATTTTTTTAAACTTATTTCAACTCCAGACTTTTTGTGCGTTCAACATGCACCATTAAAAGCCACATCATCAATTTTCAACCCTTTCCCACTTCATTCGCTATTTTTCATGCATTTATTGATTTTTTTGAGCTATAAAACTAAAAGAGCTAAACATAATCTGTTTTTGATTAAAACACCTATTTAAAATAACCTAAAAATTACCAAATTGAATATAATGATAAAACACACTAATATTAAACAGCAGGAAAAAGAATCACTCAAAAATCTATTTTCAAAGTAAAGTTATTCACAAACTAGTGATTCACACAAATTTCGCTCAAAAACTCTAAATATTTCGCTGTAAGTACAAACAAAAGAAAATAAATAAAGCAAAAAAACAAAACAAAACTGGAAAAAGACCTTTAGTAATTAAACCAGTTTCTCGTGCTGAACATTTTGATATCTTAAAGTTTTTTTTTCGACATCGTATGCAAAAGTTATAGCCGTTTTACTTTTTCATAACACTTTAGTCCCGGTTGGAGACACCAACCGGGACTAAAGGGGGTGATACCCTTTAGTCGCGGTTGGTGTCTCCAACTAGGACTAAAGATAGACCTTTAGTCCCGGTTGGAGACACCAACCGGGACTAAAGGGTATCACTGCCCTTTAGTCCCGGTTGGTGTCTCCAACCGGGACTAAAGGTCCCATTCAAACCAGGACTGATGCCTGCCGAGCCCCGTCCGGCGTCCTAGCCGCTCGAACCGGGACTAATGCTCACATTAATCCCGGTTCGTAACGCGGCCGGGACTATTGCTCCGATCCGGCTAGGACAAAAGCCCTGTTTTCTACTAGTGTTGGTATGCACAAAACAATAGGTAAAGAAATTTTAATATTTATGAAAAATATATTTTCATTCAGTAGACACATGTTAATCTTCATTTTACTCCATTGGCACAAATTCATAGGATGCATGCGTTAATTACTATGTTTTTTTATGAAATGGAACTTTCTATTAACAAGAAACCAGTTTTACCATGATAGCCACTTTAGTGCAAGAAATTAACACGCTAGAGATGCTTAACATGGAAAACGATGGTATATCAGGGAACTACACATCACATAGATCAAATCATATGTAGGAACCATATGCATATGAGTAATGGATTAGTGGCAATGATCTAGCCAAGTTTGAATGTTTTAACACATTCTACAGATTACTTCATGATGCATATTTGCAACAGAGGTTAGAGCATGTAGATGAGTCCTAATATGAATGCAAATGCCACCCTCATGTAGAGCACAAAGTGTAGATCGTTTTACATATACGGTTCATTTCAAACGAATGAACATGTGCAAAGATATGGCGCTCACAGAATGCATAAACAATGATTTTCTAGACAAAAGTCTTAGTCATTTTAACCTTGGGAATAGGACGGCGCAGATCTGGGACCTTGTTTGGATGGATGGATTTGGCGGTCCCGGGATGGGTCCGTACAGACGGCGGGTTGCGGACTAAGGTGGAGGCGACGCCAGGGCCAAGGAGGAAGGCGGCGGCGCGTGGAGGCAATGGCGGCCGGCGGCAACGACGATGTTCAACAGGGCGTCGACATAGCGGATCCCGGCCGGATCTTGCTTGATCAGGGCCGGAGGCGGACGCGGGCGGCTTGAGCGGTGGAGGCGGAGCTCGGACGCGGGGATACCGGCGGTGACGTATCGGTTCCCTGTCGGCTCACAGAGAGAGAAAGATATATATGTATATATAAGAGAGAAAGAGAGAGAGAGAGAGAGAGAGAGAGAGAGAGAGAGGTTAGATGAGAGATGGAGAAGAAGACGAAAGGAAGAGAGGGCGGCGCGGACGAGCTCGTGCTCCAGCGAGCATCTCCAACGAGGTCGTCGGTGGGGAGACATGGTCGGCGACAAGGAGGCGGGGCGCGGGGCGCTCGGGGCTGGCAGGAGGTGCTCGGGCGGCAAGGAGCTGTGGTCGGTCCCCGGCGGGCCGCGCCTTGGTTCCGTGGGCAGCGGCGGAGGAGAGGAGAGCCAAGGCGACGAGGTGGCCCCTGGTTGGCTGGAGGGCGGGCTGCGGCGGCGCCAAGTGGTGAGGCAGGGTTCGATTGGTGCAGATTCCGAGGAGATGGACAAGTGGTGGTGGCTGGAGGTTAGGGGAGGGGTTAGGCTGGGGTTAGGTTGTTTTGGGGGTTTCCGAACCCTCCGATCCCGATCGAACGGTCTCGATTGAAGGGGGAACTAGGTGGGCTGTGTAGGTTGTATAGGGAATCTTGGGCTGAGATGAGAGGGAAGTTTGGCACCCGGCACAAGTTTTGAAAATAAAAACGTCTACGAATTTGACCGGCTATAGTGTTGCCTATGTTTAATCGTTGGGGTATCAAACGAGCTCTGAATGCGACGAAATTTGGCAGGCTGTCTACCTACAATATATTAAGACCACACGCCGACTTTCACACCCATTCCCAGAAAGTTTTATTCCCACTTACAAAATGACATTTCCACGATGTCGCGGGCACGTGCGAGTGTGTTTGGTCTTGAAACGGTCAATCACAGGAATGGGGAGAACCGACAGGCTACGAACGGATGTAGGTTTCGAAAAATGACGGCAACGGAGTGCTGATGCAATGCAGATGATGCGATGATGAATGCGACCAACAAATAATCAATGCGGCGATAACGAAATACATGGAAGGCAACTAGAGAATCGGTCTTGGTTTAATACAAGCATGCTGTCCAAGGGAATTGCAGACGGTTTTAGTTGCGACTGAGGCCCCTTTGAAAAACGATGTGACCTCTATAGCTGGGATCGGATGTATTTTCAAATTTGAATTGAATATGTAGTGTCACCATTCCAGATTTCTGATACATGTGAACAAAAATAAATTTATCCATCTCAGTCGACACTTCTGGATACATCGGATAATGGCCCAGATCGAGAGCACATATCATCAACATATTTCGAACCAAATTCATAATCATAAAATCTTTTGGTTTTATTCGAACAAGCAGTGGAGATGCCCCATACTCATAGCACAATTTTTCTTAACCATTTCAGATCTTTTAGTTCATCCATTAATATATTAATAAAAAATAAAATAAGTATGTCCTTGATAATATACTTGAAAATAACCGGGTACAAACAAGTTCCCATGAAACAATCTAGACCTTCTAGAAATCAAACAAATAAAATATGCTTGTTGTCCATGATCTAGGATGGAAGCCATGAGTTCGTTCTTAAGGTTTGTTCATGAAAAATGTTAAAATGTTTGGTATTTTCCTTTTGGGTTGATAAAGTACCTCGATATAGGTAGATTCATCCTTATACACTTGAACATGCACCATAGTAAACCGAACAATGTTGCCGTCACACCCAACGAACATATTATGTTGTTCAATAGGCACCTGTGTAAATTTTCTATACAATTCAAATCAACATAGACCTCACACCCAAAAGATTTAGGAAGAGAGACCCGGTGTTCCCCACAAAATATATACATAACATTACAAACTTAGTCTACCAACAGAATGATACAATCAACAAAAATCCTTCGCACATAGATTGAACCGACGATGACATGTCTACAGTTAGGATTAGATATATGTTAGTAACTTGTAAGAAATGTCCATCCTTTACATGTAAAGGGGATTCTGTGAGTCATGTCATGATCTATAGGTGTTAGTTCATCTTATCATCTGAGAGAACAATACAAAGTTACTTTTATAAATACAAGTCGAGTCTAGAAGAACCCTCCACATGTAAGTCTTTAATAATCGAGCATATCTTAAGAAACCACAAATAATTGCAACTTAATCCTACACAAGATTTTCCTTCCTTGTTTAAGGCTAACAACCTATACAAGGTTCCAAACTCGGTTAGAAAAGTTATACTATCTTGATAAGTGTGTGACATGTAAAGTGAATAAGGTGAGTCATACATACAAAACATCAGGATTCCTATTCTTTGTGTATGATCATATGCACAGCTAAAAAGAAACTTTGATATCAATCCAAAAGTATGCTAGTAGCTAGTGCAACCTAACACAATGTACCCAAAATCTATTTTAGAAACATCCAAACACAATTGTTAAAGCTGATGCAAAGAAAGGATAGAGATGGTATCATGGCTACTATAAATAGGCATGCAGTAGAGAGATCATCACAAGCACAAGTATCAAAACCAAGCAACACTAGTTAACACCAATCCACCATGAAGACCTTCCTCATATTTGCACTCCTCGCCATCGCGGCAACAAATACCATTGCGCAGCAACAACCATTTCCACAACAACCACAACCATACCCACAACAACCACAACCATATCCACAACAACCCTTCCCACCACAACAACCATTTCCACAACAACCACCATTTTGGTGGCAACAACCAGTTCTACCACAGCAACAACCATGTCAACAACAACAAACACCACTCCCACAAGGACAACAATACCAACCGCTTCTGCAACAACAAATACCATTTGTCCACCCGTCTGTTTTGCAGCAGCTAAACCCATGCAAGGTATTCCTCCAGCAGCAGTGCAGCCCCGTGCCAATGCCACAACGTATTGCTAGGTCGCAAATGTTGCAGCAGAGCAGTTGCCATGTGTTGCAGCAACAATGTTGCCAACAACTGCCCCGAATCCCCGAACAATTCCGCCATGAGGCAATCCGTGCCATCATCTACTCCATCATCCTGCAAGACCAACAACAGGTTCAGGATTTCGTCCAACCTCAGCTGCAACAACCCCAACAGTTGGTCCAAGGTGTCTCCCAATCCCAACAGCAGTCACAGCAGCAGCAACTCGGACAATGTTCTTTCCAACAACCTCAACTACAACAATTGGGTCAACAATAGCAGGTACCACAGGGTGCTTTCTTGCAGCCACACCAGATAGCTCAGCTTGAGGTGATGACTTCCGTTGCGCTACGTACCCTACCAACGATGTGCAATGTGAATGTGCCGCTGTACGGGATCACCACTAGTGTGCCATTCGGCGTTGGCACCGGAGTTGGCGCCTAGTTATATGAAAAGGTCTCTACCAATATGTAGTTGGATCACCGTTGTTTAGTCGATGTATAAGTCGATGTAGCGGTGACAAATAAATTGTCACACAACTTTGTGTGACCCGCCTAAACTTGTTGCTAAAATTCTGGAATAAAATACAAATAAAGTTTTATCTAGACAATGTTCATATTGGCGTTGTGTGAACGTCGATCTGAATCACATGCCTGCGAGTTCATAAGTTCGTCTTGCCTGGTCACAGCCACAACATGGTGCATTAATTAATTATTCACGTGTTGCAACTGTTAGATGTGTATAGTCCCTTTTCGGTTTATCCCCATTGTATAAGGGGTTTCTTGCACTTTACCACACATGTATATGTATTGGCCTTTGGCCCTCCTGTGATCGTAGTTGCTCATTCTCTAACATGGTATCAGTTGCCAGGTTCCTCTCCCGCACGCCGCGGCTCCGTGCGCTCTATCCTGCCCCGCCGCCGGCCATCTCCTCCCTGGCCGCCGGCCGCCTCCACCCCCGTCGTCCGACCTCTCCTCCCTGGCCGCCGGTCGTCCGGCTCTCTACCCGGCTGCTTCTCCTCCGCCCCGCGCGCGCCCTTCTACCTCTCCTCCGCGCCCGCGCGTGCCCGCGCCCGAGGCCAGGTGCAGCTGCTCCGAGCCCGCCCGCGCCCGGCAGCCGTCGTCCGTGCTTGTCCGCGGCCGGCCGCCGCTGCTCTGCGCCCGCCCGCACCTGGCAGCCGCTGCTCCGCGCCCGGCCGCCCCCCCCTCCCCCCGGCAGCCACTACATCTGGCCGTCCCGCGCCCGGCCGCCGGCGCCCCGCGCCCTGCCGACGGCACCCCGCGCTCGCCCCTCGATTCTGCATCGGGGCTGCCTCGAGCGGGTGAGCCTCCGAACCCCGATCCAGATCGGGGTGCGTTGACTTCAAAAAAAAATCGAAAAAAAACAGAGAGGAAGCAGTCATGTCTTCCTCGGGCTATGTGGTTGTTCCTCGGTGTTCTGTGATCTTTGATGGCACCAACTATGCTGAGTTTGTGGGTTTCATGCGTATCCACATGCGCGGTCTTCTCCTGTGGGGTGTTCTATCTGGTGAGGTCCCCTGTCCGCCTTGCCCTGTTGCTCCTGTGGCTCCTACCCCGCCGGTGCCGCCTGTTCTTGCTGCTGATGCTTCTCAGGCTGATCAGGATATAGCCAAAGCTCTTGATGATGCTGCGGTTGACGCTTATGATCAGCAGGTATTAGCCTACTCAGATGCTCTTTCTGTCTATCGAGATGATCTGTCTGCTTATACTCAGTGGAGCAATGATGATGCTCGAGCTGCTGCTGTCCTCAATGCGAGTGTGTTACCTCAGTTTGCTTCTGAGTTCATGGGTCTCGGCACTGTTGCTGCGATGTGGTCTTATCTTTGTCAGCGATATCAGCCCTCTGGTGATGCTCTCTACTTGTCTGTGGTGCGCCAGGAGCATGCTCTTTAGCAGGGTGACTCTTGTGTTGATGAGTTCTACTCACAAAGCTCTACCATCTGGCGTCAGCTTGACTCTCTCAGGACAGTTGTTTGTGGTACTTGCCATTGTTGCCAGATTATGCGGTCTGACTTGGAGTTTCATCGTCTCCATGAGTTCTTGTCTCGCCTCCGTCCAGAGTTTGAGCCTCGGCGTGCTCACCTGCTTGCTCGTGGTCGTGTTCCTATTTCGGAGGTGCTTGCAGAGCTTCGTGCTGAGGAGACCTGACTTCGTTCTGCTGGTCTGCTTGTGGTTCCCACGGTTCTTGCTGCCAGAGTTCCTGTGTCGTCTGCTTGCCTCACCGCTCCACCGCTCCCGCCCACACCTCCAGGGGGGGCTGGTCGCCCTCCTTCTTCAGGAGAGGGTCGGCCGCGCTCGCACACCTTCTGTGGCTACTGCAACAGGCCAGGACACCCAGAGTCTGATTGTCACAAGAAGCAGAAAGACCTGAAGCGCTCCTCTTCTAGTGGGACTCGAGCGTCTTCCTCGACTCCGTCACTCACTGATCAGGATATTATGCGACTCAAGCGCATGTTGGCTTCCTCTGGTTCTTCCTCGACGGGTTCTGTTGCCGCTGTGACTGCCACCACCACTCCGCCCCCGCCGGAGCCTACTTAGTCAGGTACAACCTCGTGGGTTCTGGATTCTGGAGCTTCTTTTCATATGTCTTCTGATTCTTCTGCTTTATCTTCTCTTCGACCTCTTGATTTTCCTCTTAATGTTCTCACTGCCGATGGCACACCTCTTCCTGTTGCTAGTCGTGGCATCCTCTCCACTCCGTCTTTTTCGGTTCCTGTGTTTCTCATGTTCCTCGTCTTACCATGAATCTCTTTTCCGCTGCCCAACTTACTGATTCTGGTTGTCGCGTCATTCTTGATGTCGACTCTTGTTCTGTTTAGGACCGTCGCACTCAGGCTCTAGTTGGCGCTAGCCCTCGGTGCCGTGAGTCTGAGGGCCTTTGGGAGGTTGACTGGCTTCGTGTTCCTTCCGCTGCTACCACATACGCTAGCTCACATGCTCTTGCTGCCTCCTCTTCTGCGTCCTTCCAGCAGTGGCATCATCGCCTTGGTCACATCTGTGGCTCTCGCTTGTCCTCATTAGTACACCAAGGCGTCTTAGGGTCTGTCTCTGGTGATGTTTCGTTGCATTGTGATGGTTGTAGGCTTGGCAAACAGACTCAGTTACCTTATCCTACCAGTGAGTCTGTATCTCAGCGTCCGTTTGACATAGTTCATTCTGATGTATGGGGTCCTGCTCCTTTCGACTCGAAAGGGGGTCATCGCTACTATGTTCTGTTTATTGATGATTTCTCTCGCTACACTTGGCTTTATTGTATGAAATCTCGCAGCGAGGTTCTCCCCATATACAAGCGATTTGCTGCCATGGTTCGCACTCAATTTTCCACGCCTGTCCGTATCTTTCGTGCTGACTCAGCTGGAGAGTATATCTCTCACATGTTGCGTGGTTTTCTTGCGGAGCAGGGTACTCTTGCCCAATTCTCTTGCCCCGGTGCCATGCTCAGAATGGCGTTGCTGAACGCAAACATCGCCATTTGCTTGAGACGGCTCGGGTGATGATGATCGCCGCCTCTCTTCCACCCCATTTTTGGGCTGAGGCCGTTTCTGCATCCACCCACCTCATCAACATTCAGCCATCGGCTGCCTTGCAGGCTGGTATTCCTATGGAGCGTCTCTCTGGTCGCTCTCCTGACTACTTCGCTCTTCGTATGTTTGGATGCGTGTGCTATGTTCTTCTTGCTCCGCGAGAACGAACCAAGTTGACTGCTCAGTCAGTTGAGTGTGCTTTCCTTGGCTACAGTGATGAGCACAAGGGCTATCGTTGTTGGGATCATGTTGGTCGCCGGCTGCGCATTTCGCGTGATGTGACTTTTGATGAGTCCCGTTCTTACTATCCGCGTCCTTCCTCCTCGAGCTTTTCCGTGGAAGATATTTCCTTCCTTCTCCTTCCCGACACATCTCCCTCGGTGCCTCCTGTTCTTCCCTCTCCCCCGGTGAGTATCCCTCCACCTCCTACACCACCGGTACCACTATCTTCTCCCTCCTCCTCCTCTCCCTCGTCATCTCCCTCTCCACCCTCCTCTCCAGTTTTTCGACCTCACTCGCCTTTTCCTCTCCACTACACTCGTTGTCCTCATGCTGAGGATGATCCTACTGATGTGCCCTCTACTTCCGGTGCACCTCCTCTCACGCCTACACCGGTCCATAACCTCCGTGTTAGGCCTTGTCCCCCACCTGATCGCTATTCTCCTGACCGGTATGGTCTTTCTGCCATTGCTGAGCCCACCACCTATCGGGCTGCCATGACTCAGCCTGAATGGCAGCTTGCGATGGCCGAGGAGCTTGCGGCGCTTGAGCACAATGGCACGTGGGATCTGGTTTCTCCTCCTTCTGGTGTTCGTCCCATCACGTGCAACTGGGTCTATAAGATCAAGACTCGCTCCGATGGTTCTCTTGAGTGTTACAAAGCTCGTCTTGTGGCTCGTGGCTTTCAGCAGGAACAGGGGCGCGATTATGATGAGACTTTCGCTCCTGTGGCCCACATGACCACTGTCCGCACTCTCCTTGCTGTGGCTTCTGTTCGTCATTGGCCTGTGTCTCAGCTTGATGTTTAGAACGCTTTTCTCAACGGTGAGTTGCGTGAGGAGGTCTATATGCAGCCCCCTCCGGGGTACTCTGTTCCTGATGGTATGGTCTGCCGCCTTCGGCGCTCCCTCTATGGCCTTAAACAAGCCCCTCGCGCATGGTTCTCGCGGTTCGCCTCTGTGGTGACTGCCGCTGGCTTCTTGCCTAGTGATCATGATCCAGCATTGTTTGTCCACACCTCTCCTCGTGGTCGGACTCTTCTCCTTCTATATGTGGATGACATGATCATCACTGGCGACGATTCTGAGTATATTGCCTTTGTTAAGGCCCGCCTCCGGGAACAGTTCCTCATGTCTGATCTTGGTCCTCTTCGCTACTTTCTTGGGATTGAGATTTCTTCGACCTCTGAAGGCTTCTTCATCTCTCAAGAAAAGTATATTCAGGATCTTCTCTCCCGGGCCGCCCTTGGTGATGATCGCACCGTTGTGACTCCTATGGAGCTCAACGTTCAGCTTCGTGCTACTGATGGTGATCCTCTAGCTGATCCCACACGATATCGCCACCTCGTTGGGAGCCTTGTCTATCTCGCTGTCACTCGTCCTGATATATCCTATCCTGTTCACATTCTCAGTCAGTTTGTTTCAGCTCCCACCTCTGTCCACTATGGTCACCTCCTACGTGTTCTACGCTACCTTCGTGGCACGATCTCACACCGTCTTTTCTTTCCCCGCTCCAGCTCTCTCCAGCTCCAGGCCTACTCTGATGCTACATGGGCTAGTGATCCTACTGATCGCCGCTCGCTGTCTGCTTACTGTGTCTTTCTTGGCGGCTCTCTCATTGCCTAGAAGACGAAGAAACAGACAGTTGTTTCTCACTCGAGTACGGAGACTGAGTTGCGAGCGATGGCTATGTTGACGGCTGAGGTGATCTGGTTACGATGGTTACTCGAGGACTTTAGTGTTTCTGTTGCTGCACCGACTCCACTCCTGTCCGATAGTACAGGTGCTATCAGCATTGCGCGTTTCCCGGTGAAGCATGAGCTCACCAAGCACATCGGTGTGGATGCCTCCTTTGTCAGTGCGGCTGTGCAAGATCAAGTTCTTGCTCTTCACTATGTGCCTTCTGAGTCACAGTTGGTGGACTTCTTCACGAAGGCACAGACTCGAGCGCAACACGGGTTCTTTCTCTCCAAACTCAGTGTGGTTGATCCACCATGAGTTTGAGGGGGGTGTTAGATGTGTATAGTCCCTTTTCGGTTTATCCCCATTGTATAAGGGGTTTCTTGCACTTTACCACACATGTATATGTATTGGCCTTTGGCCCTCCTGTGAATGTAGTTGCTCATTCTCTAACAGCAACAATCAAGGTTTAAATATAATAGTGTTGTTGTAAAATTAGGGTTGAACTGAAGCAAGGACTAACATAGAACTCTTCAATGGTTGGAGATTTGGCGTCTTGTTTTGTATTGGTTTGTATCTTGTTCCAAGAGTACATGCCATTGTCTACAGAGACAAGCATGCTTATTTGTCGAGAAAAAGGCCAGCTTTTTCCTGAACTTAAGATCAGTTTTTTAACAACCTGGCATTAATGATAATCAAGTCTGTTCTAGGTTATGCAATAGTATTTATCAAGCCTGGTCAGGGTTATGCTAACATCTTCAGTAAACAACATGTGCTCAGCGAAACCAGCTAATGCACAAGCACTACAGGAATCACGGGCTATGCCTACGGTTAAAACGGTAGGCAAAGCACCAAAAACTGTCGGCATAGGCTAGGCCTACGGTCACCGTAAGCATGCTGAAATAGTAGTAGTACCAGGCATATCCATGGCACAACATGCATGCAACAAGATCTGAAAAGAATTTGTACGTATGACCGAATTAAGCGATATTAATTCCACCCAGGCAAGCACACATGCATGTACAGAGAAGTGTCATAGCTTACACATGCGTGTACATACTACATACAGAAGAAGATGCTAATTAGGCTAGCTACCAACAGAGCAGCCGGAGGTAGTTGCTTCAGGCTAAATAATTGAACAAACAGGTCACATTCTAACGTATGTATAATATACTCATGTGTAAGCTATGACTTTAGACCTGTGGTTACTTCCGTAGGCTTTAACGCTTGTACTAGTAGCGTTACCAGTGGCTAATAGTACAAGCATAGCAGAAGCAACAGGAATTTTGGGTGAATAGCATTACTAAGCAGAAGAAACAGTCTATAAAAGCAGAGTGGCTGACTCAGTAAAAGCAGAGTATGCAACCTCAAGTTATTCAGATATCCTCCTCCTTTCCTACTTCATCAGCCGGGCCAGCAACGAGCATAACATAATAACAATACACTGGGCTATACAGACCGAACTTGCTGAGCCCTTCCTAAAAACAAAAAAAATTACTTGTGCTAAACCTGGCAGATGCTTAGGGAGATGGCTTAATTCATGTCACATATGTCTGAATCCGAAGAAGATAGGAACCAAAGTTCATCTAAGACGATAACAACCACGACATATGACCTAGCAGTACACACCGACACAAAGGACGAGGATCAAACCAAATCCAGATCAGATCGTCTTGGCCGTCCTGGGATGGGATTCAACGATAGATGCCCGACTCCATAGTACATCAAAGTTTCTCAACAAGTTGAAGCTGTATTAATTCCTCTTGCGAAGGACTGATTTGGCATGTCATAGCCATCTGCCGAGAAACAAGCATTGCCGCCGAACCATCACAGTTATAAACAAGAATAGATGCCCTTTCCATGTAGTTTTCGTCCTGCTTACGTACCTTGGATAACAGCCGGGCAACTTTATTCTCCTGTATGAATTGCGGGAGCTCCCTGCCCTCTCGACGTCTTCCTCCAAAAAAGCTAAATTACCTTCAGTTGCGGAAGGCCTCACGCTGCTCACAGACTAGTCTCGGTATTTCCTCCCACTGCTACAACGAACATGACAGGAAAGGTCAGACTGAACTGCTGACACCTGTTGTAGACACCCGAAACAAAGGACCACCAGCAAACCAAAGCCAGAACAGATCGTCTCGGCCTGGGATGTGATTCAGCGATGCAACTCGACTCAATGCAAAGCAGGTCACCCTACACTCTAGGCCACAAGCTCGCTCGCTCGAGAGCAAGCAGAAGTGAATGATCATCAATTTCGATGGGCTGTGAAGGATCTGATACATCTGAAGTAAATGCATCTGAAGAAGATGAATCATCACCAATTTCAGTGGGCTGCTTCCGCCCACGAACAATTCCTGGTATTCCCTTCCACTTCCATATCTTCGGTTTAAATGGTTTAAATTCTGTTAGTGCACATATCACAAGTGATGTTAGAGAAAACTCGTACAAACTAACGTTACATGAAAAATTATACTACCATATGACATTCAAATAATGGAAAACAAACTTGTACATGTGATTGGAATGGATGACTGCATTTGTTGAGTAAATGTGGCAAAGATAGAAAGACGTGCATACCTTCATAACGGGCATCCAGTTCTTTGTCGTCGATGCTGCCCAGTTGCTGCTGCAGGCATCTTGGGAGCTTCTTTATATCAGGACAGCATGTAATTCTAAGCCACTTTAGAGACCCGTATGCTTGCTGCTCATTCGGCAGTGATGCCAGGGTTCTGCATTTATCAAGCAAAAGGGATTCCAACAATGGGGGGTGCTCTCCCGACAGAGACTCCAAAGATGTCAAACACATGTTACTACTAATGCACAGTTCCTTGAGGGACGTGGGCAGGAGAATCCCCCCCAACATGTTAGTACAGGAGTATATTTTTAGAGATTGGAGACGAGGAGGAAGTGAATGTTTGCTTGCTGCTGCTGCTGATGGCTCAGGTACATTGATGGAAGCAACGACTTGTGGTTTCTGGAGCCCATCTAGCTGACATGTCAAGACTTGAATACTAACGCAGCTAGCAATAACGATGGTCTCTAAGGACGAAGGGAGATGTAGAACTGCTGGTAAACTACCACAGTCAAGTAACTCTAGATCTTGTAGGCATGGATAAAAGTGATTTGTGGGTGAGTATGACAACTCTGATGCAGATGTGGGCACGATTGCCTCACTGCAAGAAGACCCTTGAACTGACACTGACATACCCTGCTGCTTGCCAAAAATGGACTCAAGCTTACGACACCCATAAATATTCATTTTCTTGAGAGATGCGGGGACGTTGAACATCTCTACCAAACATGGACAATTTTTCAATATAAGAGACTCCAGACCTGGTAGATGATGACTCCTTCTGGTTGCTGATGGCTCAAGAAGAGGCGGTGCATATCCAATCAGATTTTGGCAGTGTGTAATTGCTAACCTCCTCAAGGATACCAGGCTTTGGAACACTTTTCGTGGCCAGTGGACGAGCACATTGCATCTACCAATTTCCAACTTTTCAAGGTGTACAAAATAGTCCCACGGCTCTAGTGCAACTGGTCCAAAGAATGAGTTGCAGCGGTCTAACTTCATAACTGCAATAGGGGATGTCTGGTTCCATTTCTCCTTGCTGTCCACCAGTACAATTGAACTCCACCCAGTCTCTGATGTTGTTTCTGTGTACTCTAGCTTCAATACCAGATTGGTCAATGAAGACAAATATCTTTCTACCCAATGGCATATCTCTTGCTTGCCATCTTCAATTTCCAATACACTGAGTTTTGGTGCTTCAGGTAAATCTACCAGCTTTGGGCAATTCTGAATTGATAATTTCTCAAGCTGAGGAAACAACATATGTTCCCCTTCAGCAGCACCATCCCATCTCTGAAAGCTCTCCAAGCCATTGAGTTTGAGTACATTTAGGGCAGGAAACGCTGAGCGCACCAATCTATAACCACCTCCACTACATGGTTCTTGAAGCAATGGTGCCTCAGGCAAACCTATCAACTTTGGGCATTTCTGAATTGATAGTTCCTCAAGCAAAGGAAATAGTATATATTCTCTTTCAGCAGCAGCATCCCATCTCTGAAATCTCTCCAAGTCATTCATTTTGATCACCTTTAGGACAGGAAATGCTGAGCGTATCAATCTATAACCACCTCCACTGCATGGTTCTTGAAGCAATGGTGCTTCTGGTAATGCTATCAGCTCTGGACATTTCTGAATTATTAGTTTCTCAAGCTGAGGAAACAATATCTGTTCTCCTTGAGACTCTTCAACTGCATTCCATCTCTGGAAGTTCTCTAAATCGTCCAATTCAAGTACCTTTAGGGAAGGAAATGGTGAGCGTACCAACCTATAACCTCCACCACACGGTTCTTGAAGCAATGATGCTTCTGGCAATGCCGTCAACTTTCCACAATACTTAATAAACAACTTCTCAAGCACAGGAAATATTACATGTTCTTCTTGCCTCTCATTTCTTTCCCACCATCTCTCAAAATCCAACAGATGCTCCAACGTAATCTCCCTCAATTTTGGAAAATTGAAGGATGTACCGCGTCTGAACAAAATTTGCAATCTTTCACAATGAAAAAGATGGATGGCAACCATATTTTGTAACATGCCAATCCATTTGCCTCCATAGGAATATATCTTCAGAACCTGCAATCCATCATGGGGTTCAAAATTGTCGAGCACCTTGCTGTTCCAAACATAAGTCCATCTTAAAGCGAGTTCTTTGAGATCCTTTTTGTTTCCAAGATTTGCCACTTTTGCCTCCAACTCTGTGATATTCTCTAACTGACGTAGCTCTAGCCGACCGCCTAGGTTTAAATGTTGCAGCTCTGCAACATCACTGCAATCAGGGCCAGTAACTGCTGCTACAAAACATGTAAGTGTCTGCAGGTTAATGAGTTTTCCGAGTTCCGGAGGCATGCTCTTCAATTTGAAACATCCATGAGTGTAGAGGTGACAGAGGGAAGTCATATACTTCATTTGCCTCGGAAGTCGATCAAGATTAGAACAGTTGGAAAGGTCCAACGTTTGCAGATTATATAGAATACTTATATCTTCAGGAAGTGCTTCGATACGACTTTCCGAGAGATCAAGGTACCTCAGGTGATGCAGATACTTTGGTTTCAGGAGAAATAACTCTGTTCCCAAACAGATTTGCAAGGCATGCAAAGAGCTGTACTTTGATAGATGCTGGAGTGAGCTTGAGACAACATTATCGCATAATAGTGTTTGGATAGCAGGGGATCTTTTCTCCATAGAATGATTCAAAATACCATCTATATTTCTACATGACAAAAATAAATGACGAGTATTATCTGGAAGCCACTCGTTTTGATTTGGTTCCTTAGTTCCAACAATACATTCCTTCTCCATAACAGACATTGCAACATCATGCATGAGATCATGGATTTTACATATAATTCTAGAATAATACCTCATGGAATAATACCCCCCGAAGTCTTTACTTTCCTTTATCTCATTGAAAATAAAATACGTTTTCCAATGGTTTCAAGACTATCTTCCTTGTGTTCTGGGATAAAGCCATTTGCGATCCATAGCCGGATCAGCTTGTCCACATCAATCTTGTAATCCTTGGGAAATACAGCACAAAAGGCAAAGCATTGCTTCATGTGCGATGGTAAGTCGTTGTAGCTAAGCTTTAGTATTGGCAGAATTCCAGTTTCCAAAGTGCAGATGCTGCTTCTAGATGATAGAGCCTTCCATTCTTCCACGCTGGTCTTGGTACGAAGTACAGAGCCCAGTGCAGTTGCAGCTAAAGGAGAGCCAGAACATCTGCTTACAATCTCATCAACCATCTTGCTTAGCTCGACAGGCTTTTCTTTCTCTGAACTGAATGCTCTAGCCTCAATAATTTCCTTTACGAAGCAATCCTCCAACATATTGAGATTGTAGGCTCTACCTGCACCCATAATTTCAGCGACTTGTTTATCACGAGTTGTTGTTAGCACTGCACTACCCACGCCACCATGTTGAAGACATACCTTCAGCCTTTCCCACTTATAGACCTCTTTGTTCCAGACATCATCCAGTACAAGGAGAAACCTCTTCCCACTAACCAATTTTTGAAGTCTATCCAATATTGGTTTATCTGTATCCTCATTTTTGTTGGGAGATGCTTCAACTATACTCTTAGCCAGGGAGTTCACATCAAAGGTATCAGAGACACAGACCCAAAGTAGCAACTGGAAATGCTTCTGAATTTCAGGTTCATTGTATATGAGCTGTGCTAATGTGGTTTTGCCAAGGCCACCCATTCCAACAATGGGAACAGTGGTGAGATCTGCATTGGTAGATTGACCAAATAGTGTATCAACAATATTCTTCTTATCTTTGCCTCTAGATCTGCTAGCAATTTCTCGTGGGTCGATGATAACATAATCTGTCTGCCTCCACTGCTTGGAGACTGGTGGCTGTGGTTGGTACTTGAACCCAAAGACCTGCATCTCTACTATGAGTACCTCGATAGCCTGTAGAATCTGGCAAAGCTTGTGGCCCATTTTGTAACGGAACACAACACGATTGTGAGTAGGAAAGAGTTTGATTACATCGAAGCCGAGCTTGGTGCAGTGCCAATTCTTCTTGGCTTCACGTCGGAGTGCTTCGTATTTGAATTCGTCGAAGACTTCATTTGCCTTATATGCCACTATCTTGAGCTCCTGGAGCCAGGCTTTCGCACCTTCTCTGTGTGCCATTGCCTGCTCCTCGGCATCGGTGATGACATCAAGGATGGCTGGAAGCTTGCGTTTGAGAATCCTGTGCTGCTTCTCCATTCCCTCCATCACCTTGTACTGGTCCAGGAGGGAGCTGGACGCCTTGTTCATCAGCATGCACACCAGTGGCCGGATTGCCATGGTGGCCACCAGCTCCGCCATTGTAACACTCACAGCCTCCGCAACACATGCAGAACACAAGAAAACACAAACTAGTATAGTGCAGGATGGAGAAGAGAATGGTGTGCAGATAAACCAATTGGTGTTATTAACGATATGATGCATGTTTCAGATGAATCAGATGGCAAAACCGAGGCACCAAAGACAATGCGCACTTCAATTACAAATCGTCCACTTGAATGTATAATTTATTTTAATAAGTTACACACTCCTCCGTTCTTCTTAGGATTAAACGTAGAATTTAATTCTGTTGACACATAAAACAAGCGTAGAAACAAGAAAAATTTAGGAATAGCCCTGATGATCGAGATCATCCAGACATAACCTGTACACAAACAAACCAAATGTGAGGCAACGACAGCCATGTGAGACAAGAGGAACATAGATGTCAAATCATACATACTAGAACAAAGCTAACATAAATAATAATGATGCAGGTTTTAAATTAGTCAGATGGCTAATGCGAGGCACTGACAACCATATGAGACAATATGCACTTCAATTCCAAAGCGTCCACTTGCAGGCAGGAAAAAATATAATTATTTTAATCAGGTACACAATCCTAAGATGTTAGGATTAAACATAGAATTTTAATATGTTGACACATAAAACAAACGTAGAAACTAGAAACAGTTAACAATAGCGGTGATGGCCGAGATCATCCAGCCATACACAGTGCTCAAACAAACCAAGTGGGTGTTATCAACAATGCAGATCTCAGATCAATCAAATGGTTACACCGAGGCAACGACAGCCATGTGAGACAAGAGCACTACCATTACAACAAGAGGATCATAGTTGTCGAATCATACATACTAGGACAAAAGCTAACATAAATTTTAACAATGCAGGTTTTAAATTAAAACCAAGGGACTGACGGACATATGAGACAATTTGCACTTCAATAACGAAGCGTCCACTTGTAGGCAGGAAAATAGATAATCATTTTAACCGGTTACACACTCCTCCGTTCTTCTTAGTATTAAACGTAGAATTTTAAGGTGTTGACAGTTGACACATCAAACAAACGTAGAAACAGCTAGCAATAGCCTGATGATCAAGATCAGCAAGCCTTACACCGTACAGAAACAAACCAAGTGGGTGCTATTTAGGATGCAGGTTTCAGATTTATCAAACAGGTACACCGAGGCTACTACAGCCATGTGAGACAATGTGCACTTCACTACACCAAGAAAACGTCCATTGCAGCAGGTCAGAAAATGAATTTCTTTCAAGCATGATAAATGCACTACCATCACCGCAAGAGGATCATACATTTCAGCATACAGGGTACAGACTATAACAAAAGCTAAAATAAATTTCAACAGATGCAGAAACGGATTTGAAGAGAGTAAACTACCGTTGCAGCATTGAAGGCAAGACAGAGTTCACGAGCATACTATTTCAACCGCCCCGTCTCACCTCGCTCGCTCTTTCCATAATGCGAAAAAATGCAACAGAAAAAGGAAGGTCAGAAGAGAGTGGAGATTTAGGGTGAGCAGAGAACCATGAGAGGCGGACGGCGCCGGCGATGGTGGGACGCGGGATGGGTGTTTGGCGGATGCAGAAGGTGAGGGTCAGGCCGAACTTCCTGCTGATGTTACCCACCATTGTGCTGGCCCTGCTGATGCTGGTGGTTGCCACTGCCATGGACAGATGGCCGGCGAGGGGTGGTGCTCGAACTCGGGAGACTGGCTGCGCCGGCGAGTAGTCGCGGCACGAAGCGGTCCGGACGGCCTTGCATCATTTCTTTCCTCTTATCATCGACCAAGGCTCCATCCACTTGATTTCATCCCTATATTCTCTCTTTCCTAAAATGTATTGAGAACATTTTACTCGAATGTTTACAATGTATACAAGGGTTGTGTACATACAGCCTGGGATCTGTTCTCAGAGCCAATCACAAGGAGAATATTTAACCTGGCCATTAGCGATGCAGGAACCGAAAGCCGTCTGCGACAACGGGCACCTCCATTACAAAGCGTCCACTTGCAGGTAGGGAAATAATTCTGTTTCAGGTACGGTTGATGCATCACGTGAGGAGTCACCTGCTTTTCACCCTATACGAGGAAGAAAGTGAATAATTTGTTCAGTCTCGTCAGTCATGGCATGCATTTGTTTTGCGCATTGCAAAGTGTGCTACCCCAACCATGCATGGCATTGGCATCAGCATCAGCACCCATAAGTTTGTTGCGAGTTGATCCCACGTATTCGTAAATCTATTTATCCATTTCCAAGTTTCCCTTTGAGCTACTAGTAGGAACAATAACAGAAGCTAAAACAAATTCCAACATATGCAGAAACAGATTTGAACAGAAGGGAGATTTGGGGGCAGCAAGAAAGTGAAGGGGAAGGGGAACCTTGAGCAGGAGGCGGGGTGGGGGTCTTGGAGGCCGACGTCGCCGTTGTTGTTGCCCGCCGCCGCCGGGCTGGTCCTGCTGACGCCGGTGGTCGCCGCCGCCATGCACGGAAGGAGGGACGGACGGCGAGCAGTGGAGGTACTGGGGTAGTAGATTCGCTGCGCCACTGCCAGCATCCACAGCAAACCGGCCAAGTGTGGACTGGGCTGGGCTTATGATTCGAGGGCCTTAAAAAATTGAGCCCAGACCACTTTGTTAAAAATATGGTGGTGCCCGTGACACTTACCGCGACTACTATTTATCACATTAAGCGAGATGGAAAGTTTCTCTCGCTGAAGCATCTACAGCTGTCGGGCCGGTGTTAGATGATTGTCGAAATATCTTGTGTGATTTCGGGAAGGTTACTATTGAGCACTATTTTAGAGAGTCAAATGTGGTAGCTCATGAACTAGCTAGATGGGGATGTGCGAACGACCCTTTTGTTTGGGAGGATGCACCTCCTCATTTCCCTATTAAATTCCTAGCGGATGATCTAACCGTTTTTTAAATAATAAAATATACATTCCCGTCAAAAAAAAATACAGCTGTCGGGCCGGCCCTTTAACATGCACCTAGAAGAGAAAATATATATAAGAAAAAGAAGGACAACCAGGAGTAGATCCCGTGATCTTCTGGGCGCGAGGTTGCGCTGCTAGCCATCGAGCTGGCGTGCGGTTGGGGAAAACTTGAGGGTGCGGCCTAAATTTTTTTAAATAGGGTGCGACCTACTTGCCAAGAAACAAGCCGGTATTCCATAGGTTTTTCCTTTTTTTTTGGTTTTTCACCAGTTTATCTTCATTTCTATTCTCAGTTTTCATAGATTTTTTTATTTTCTATCTTTTTACTATGGTTTCTTTATTCTCCATTTTCATTATTTTATTTTGTTTCTTTTTATTTTCCTTTTTTCATTTTTATTTTCCTGATTTTATTTATTTATTTCCATTTTAATTTTTTGTTTCTATTTTCGGTTTTCTTTGTTCTTTTGGTTATTATTCTACATTTTATATGTAACCAACATTTTTCTAATACACATCTAACATTTTTCCAATAAAAATTATACATTTTTGTAATACATGGTCAACATTTTTTCTATTATAAATTTATGAAAAAATTCAAATGCTTGATAAATATTTTTTTAAATAAAAGTTTAAAATTTTTAATACATGATCAACATTTTTTTCTATAAATTTATAACATTTTCTAACTTGCTTGATTAACATTGTTAAATAAAAAGATTAACATTTTTTGAATATATGGTCAACATTTGTTCCATAAACATTTAACATTTTCCAAAGGCTTAATTAACATTTTTCAAATACTTATTCAACATATTTTCAAACGCTTGCTTAACATTTATATATATATGATAAAAAATCATCACTTTTCTCATACATTGTCAACATTTTATATATATACATTTAACAATTCTCAAATTCTTGATTAAAAATTTTCAAATAATTGTTCAACGTTTTTTTAATGCTTGATTAACATTTTTAAAATAATTGTTCGACATTTTTTAAATGCTTGATTAACATTTTTATATACATGTTAAACATTTTTTCAAATAAATTGCACACCATTTTTGAAATATTTGTTCAACATATTTGTAGAGTAACATATATATATATATATATATATATATATATATATATATATATATATATATATATATATATATATATATATATATATATATATATATATATTTACAGTATAAATAAAAGTACAAAAATAAAGCAAAAAACAAAAATAGAAAACGTAAAAAAAGGAAAAAAGGTCGTGGCCTCCAGCACGCATGGGCCGGCCCAATTCGCTCGCGCCTTCAGCGAGTCGGAAGCTAAACTCACTGAAGGCGAGACATAGGCGTGCCCGACACTTACTATGTTGGGCTTGCTCCCTCTAAACTAAACTCTATATTCTATATGGCCAGCCAGTGATATGCGTCGACGCGTCGGCCCAAATTTCGACCGGCCTACCCCGCAACCGTTCAGATCTGAGTCGATCTGCTTTGTCATCTTCATGTACACCTCACGTACGAGGGAATCCCCAGGGAAAGCACATGGCTGTCGTCGCCCCCGGCCATCCCGTACTCACGCTCGACCGCCCGTTCTCGTCGCCTTCTATCGTCGGTGGCCGCCCTCAGCAGCCTTCCCCGTCGTTGGTCTCCACCAATGCAACATTTGCGCCTACATTTGCAACTACGTGCGGAGACGGTCATAGCTCTGGTGGGAACAACAGCTGCTTGCCAGCGCTCTCGCCGGTGCTTCATCCTGTCGTCGCCATATCATCGGTCGCGCCTCACCGTTGCAACAAATCGTTCAGCCCGTTCCAGCAAATTGGAGCTGTCTTTTCCATAAAAAATACATGCTATTGTGCAATGCAGCAAACCGCGATGGCGGTTGTAGCCGGATAGGACACCGGTAGTAGCAATTTGCAATGCCGGTTGTAGCATGTAGCAAAACCTCCTAGCGTCGATTGTTGCTTGGAGTAGTGCCTCCCATCCTCGCTGGCACGGTCACAACACTCGCTAGTCTCAGTTTTAGCAAAAAACCGAAGCCGGTAGTAGCAAAAATACGAAGTCGGTTGAAGCAAAAAAAACGAATTGACAACGCACGTTGAAACTTCCCTCGTTGACATCGATTGTTGCTTGGAGCAGTGCCGCCCGTCGTCGCCGCCCCCGGTCACCACGTCACCTCTCTCTATGTGGTTCTAGCAAAAACAAAAGTCGGATGCACCATTTGAACCACTGGATGTAACTTCTTCGATTGCGGACGCAACTCCACCATCGTAGGGGTGTTGGTTCCAGCAAAAAAGAAGTCGGACGTAGCAGTTTTTTAATCTGGTTATAGCTCTTTCGTTCGCCGGTTGCAGCTCGTGCAGGGGAGGTGATGGATCGCAGGGGTTTGAGAGGTTAAAAGGGGAGGGGAGAGCATCCTGGTTGTCATCGTCTTCTTCCTCCGCTGCAGCTCGCCCTAGCAGCAAGCCCCCTGCCGGTCTGATGCAGTGGACGCAGATGAAGGATGGGGGCAGTTGCAACAACATCGTGTGTCGCGTCGTGGGGTAGGAGAAAGGGATAGGGGGGGCGATTCATCTGGGAAAAAGATAAGGTAGCGTACAAATCGCTCATGACCGTGGGAGATGCACGATCGAGGTCGATCACGTGGCTCACGCACGACTGGCCCAATCTTTGGCAGGGGATTCGATCTCGGGTTTTGTGGCTAAATTGCAGAGCAGCTAACCAGTGTGCTAGCGTCAAATTATTGGTGAAATGTAGTGTGTGTCCTACTTAAGGCAACACGGTCCGGTTTTCCACCTTTTTTTTTTCTTTTCTCTTTATTCAACATTTTTCTCTCTTTTCAAATACAAGTTTTATTGATTTTCAAAAATAATTTTTTTTCGATTCTTTCCTTGCTTTTACTTGTTCTTTTTTTCTTTTCCTTGTTATTTCTTCATTTCTATTCGTTTTCTGCATATTTTCTCTTTTTGTCCTTTCCTTTTGTTTTCTATATGGTTTTGTTATACCTTCTCTGTTTTTTCTTTTTTTTTCTTTGTTTCTTCCATTGTTTTTATCGGGTTTTCCTTCTTTTTGCATTTTTTTCTTTCGTTTACTTTTAAATTTCTTTGTTCCTTTGGTTTATTGTGTTTCTTTTTCCGTTTTCAATTCTTGGTTTTCTTTGTTTCATGTTTGATTTCATCCATAATTTTATATGTCAAAAATATTTTTTAATATGCGTTTAACATTTTTCTCATACGAACTTAATATTTTTTTAATACATGTTCTACATTTTTTCTATATACATTTCAAAAAAAATGCTTGATTAACATTTCTTGAATACATTGTAAACATTTTCTATACATATTTAAAAAAATTCAAATGCTTGATTAATACTTCTTAAACACAAGATTAACATTTTTTTAATACATGGACAACATTTTTTTGTACACACCTTTTCTATTTTCAAATGCTTGATTAACATTTTTATAACACTTGGTCAACATTTCTTCAAATGCTTTGATTAAACAAATTTAAATGCAATATTTATTTTTTCTTATCAGATGGTCCACATTTTTTCTATACACACCTAACAATTTCAAAGGATTGATTAACATTTTTGGAATACTTGTTCAACATTCAAATGTTTGATTAACATTTGTATATACGTGATCACTTTTTACAACATTTTTTATACATATTTATTTTTTTTAAATTTTTCATTAATAGTTTTTAAATACTGTTCAACATTTTTTGAAATACTTGATTATTATTTTTACATACATGATCCAAAATTATAAGCATACTTTTAATACATGGTCAATATTTTTATATACACCTTTAATATTTTTTAAATGCTTGATTAAAAAAATTGAAACAATTTTTCAACATTTTTTAAATGATCGGTTACCATTTTTTAAGTATATTATCAAATTGTTTCATAAACAGGGTTTTGTACACATTTTTTGTATACGTGATAAACATTTTCTCTATGCATATTTAACATTTTTGTAATGCTTGGTCAACATTTTACAAATGTTTTAAGTAGACTGACTTTCGTAATAAATTTATCTAGAATATTTGGAAGTACAAAAAAATTAAGAAAAGAAAGAAAAAAACGTGAAAAAATGAGGTTGTTGTTCCCACGTGCCTGGTCCGGCCCAACTCGATCTACCCTTCATTGAGGGGTTCCTCCCGTCTCGCTGAAGGCGAGATATAGGGGCACCCATACTTCTTTGGGGAAACCATACAACATTGTGTATATCAATGGATTAAACCCATCTGGAGCATTAATCGCCAAGAAATTTCGCTTCGATTTCTTCACATGGAACGTATTTATACCCATGTTGTTCCTAGGTGAAGCCTCACTCCACCTCTATTCTTCCATTCTCGGTTCTGCCACGAGCATATGGCCTTTATCTCTACCCTTTCTCATGGACCCATGCCCTTCCTCAAGAACTGCAATCGGAGCCACAATTGTGGAGATCTCCACACCTGGTTTGAGAGAGGTTGTTGATTTATCGGTGGCTGGCACGATGCCCTTGGCTGGTGGCACTGTCGACGAAGCATCGAAGGCGGTGGAAGCCAACGAATGAAATGCCTCTGAATTGTAAGGTTTATTGTATATGAGTTGTGCTAATGTGGTCTTGCCAAGGCCCCCCATTCCAACGATGAAAACAACTGTGAGATCTGCACTATTAACTTGACCAAGTATTGTATCAACAATCTTCTTCTTCTCTTGGTGTCTAGATCCCCTAGCAATGTCTTGTGGGTCGATGATAACATAATCCGTCCTCCTCCACTGCTTGGACACTAATGGCTGTGATAGGTACTTGAACCTAAAGGAGTGCATCTCTACTATGAGGACATCAATGGTTGCAGAATCTGACAAAGTCTGTAACCCATTTTATGATGAAACACAACACAGTTCTAAGTATGGAAAGTTTAGTTACATCAAAGCCGAGCTTTTCTACAGTGCCAATTTTTCTTAGCTTCAAGGCAGAGTGTTTTGTATTTGAACTCGTCCAAGACATTATTGCTCGTGGGCCGTCGCCTGCTCCTCGGCGTCGACATGTCTGGAAGTTTGCATTTAAGAATCCTATGTTGCTCCTCCATTCACCTTGTACTTGTCCATGAGGGAGTATGACGCCTTGTTCATCATCATGGACACGAGTAGACGGATCGCGATGGTGGCCACCACTGTTAGAAATTTAGGATTTTTGGTCTACCTCCTATTCATCTGCGCTTTTCTGCGGTGCCGCTCACCGTTCACATATTTGAGGTTAGGGGATATGGATCTTCTTATATTTTTTTTTTCAAAGAGTCCATTTCTTGTACAGTTAAGATTACTAGTTATTAAACTGTTTCCTGGATTTAGTGTAGACCAAACTGCCGACTACGATACAATTTGTCTGGTAACAGATTCTATCCATTTAGTCCCTGGAACACGCGCTTGTGAGTAGCATGTCATAATAGAGTGTAGATTCCTCTAATTACGTAGATCAACATTAGGGTTGTAATCTACTTATATGATGTAGCTCCTTCCAATTATCAGCATATAAAGTATATTTTATTCCCCACCAGGTTCCTTAAGCATATACTCCCTCCGTCCGGAAATTCTTGTCACAGGAATGGATGTATCTAGATATATTTTAGTTCTAGATACATCCATTTTTATACATTTGTGCGACAAGTAATTCCGGACAGAGGGAGTAGTTAATTAATACTTAAGTAAGTTCCAGCAAGAAAGCAATGATTACATGCCAGTCATGTAAAGTAATTCCATTTACAAATACATGTGTAATTCCATAATGAGGATTTTCCGAATATTAACAATTTCAACCAATTTGAATACAGTTGCAAGGCACATAATTCCAACAGCCAGCTCCGCCATCAATGGGAAGGCTCCAAAGAAACTCCAGTAGAATCAATGGAGATGAGAATGTGTGAGCAAGACGGATGTAGAGCTCGATGGAGACGACCTGTTTTTGAACCGAAGAATGACAAACCGAAAATCCAATCTCGCAAACATGGTTACCAGAAGCCATGGTGGACGCCGAGAAGGAACAGGAGCAGCAGCAGCAGCAGCAAGTCTGGCGTTGTAGATGCAGAAGCCACAGAGCCTGGCGGGCTGCGAAGTTGTGGAAATGCTTGGGAGATGTTGAAGCGGCCTTCCTCTCATAGAGATGCTTGTGAAGCAGTCAATCCCGTCTGGGTTCAGTCAAGTCTTTGGCCTTGCATTTGCATGTGGCACTTGCACCACCACTTGAATTGTGCCTACTTCTCCTTCTGATAAAGGTCGCCCGTTGTTCCCTCCATTTGTGGCCGATTTGAGACGGCCGGGTACCATCATCAGCATCTGAACAGATATACTCCCTCTGTTTCTAAATATAAGTCTTTTTAGACATTCCAACAGGGAACTACATACGGAGCAAAATGAGTGAATCTACACTCTAAAATATGTCTATATACATCCGTATGTAGTCTAATAGTGGAATCTCTACAAAGACTTATATTTAGGAACGGAGGGAGTACAAATCACGGTTTTAAAAGTTTGTCCACAAGTCAAAGGTTCTTCTCAACTAAGCAACTACGTTGAATGTCATAGCCCAAGTTCAAATCAGTTTCTAGTAGTACGTCTCTTGTGACTAGAATGCATGGCCCCTGCGAAATTTATCTACCAATCTGAACATCACTAGCTGCGCTGCAAACCTTCTATATACAATGTTAATCAGAAGCAGCAGAGAACATGTTAGCTATCAGCAAGTTATTGTTACTCAACCATGAACCATATACCTTTGCAACTTGCTCCCCAACCTGGACTGGAGTAGCTTCGACAATTATCACAACCAGACAACAACCTTGACTACTAGTTTGGTTTCTCCCCAGTCAGTAAGTTCTTCAACCGTCAGAAAGTTCTACTGCTGCACCCAGAGTGAAACAAAAGTCGGTTCTAAACAGCAACATTCAATTGCTAAAACAACTAATGCCCTTTCCATGTGATTTCCGCCCTCTTCTCCTCCTTTATTTAACCACTGATAGATGGGTGTCTTCGGCAGCAGCTTAACTAACAGTAAAAGAAAAGCAGGGGACTGAAATTACCAATTAGTAGCCAGTTCATTTCATGATCATTAAAATGCTATAGTTATCCACAGACCTAGGAAAAGAAAGTACCCCATCTCAGTTTTTGGTGATTGACTAGGCAATCAACTTTAGATTAAATCTCCTTTAATGCTTTTTGGTATATACTCCCTTTGTGTTACAAATACTACTTGTCGGCCGTACTTGATAGATCTTACTTACTGAACATCAGTCGATCCACTTGGCCATTGCTTCATGCTTGATCATCATTACAAGTGGAAACTACACGGCACATCAGCTCAAAGTTCCATTCCTTGGTTGTTGCTGTTCATCTTCAGTTTCTCCTCATCCAAAAGCTAGATTTCCTTCTGCCAGCACAGTAGCTTTAGTTTACTAACAATACAATAAAGACCAGTACATTGAAAATACCTACCAAAGTGAACATCACTAGCTGCGCTGCGCTGCACATCTTCCCTGTATAATATATTCCCACACGACTGCAGCAGAAGAAGCAGAGAACATGTTAATCAGTAAGTTCCACAACATGCACCACGAACAGGAGCTCGAAAATGTCAAATAATTCTCACCACCACAAAACAGCAACCAAAGGATGCACGTTATTTGAAGCAGACCAAATCACAACCAAAGAAAAACATGGACTACTGGCTTGGTTTCTCCCCAATCAGCAAGTCCTCCCTGTCAGACAAGGAGATGCAGGACCAAGTATCTGAGCAAGCTACAAGCCCAATGTCTCAACTAAGTGACCATACTGAAGCTAGATAAGTTTCCAGAGAAGATAAAGGTACAAAACTTAGACAGAGCCTGATTGATTATAATCATGACATAACCTACAGTACATTATTAAAAGCAAACAGAATTGATGCCGTTTCCACGTGGTTTCCACCCGGTTTACTCCTGCACGGTGGATTGTAGGTTATTCAGATACAACACAGCTAATGACAGGAAAGTTCAGACAAAAAACTGCTGACCCCTGTTCTGTTCTGTTTTAGACGCACACAAAGGGGAGGGCCAGCAACAAACCAAATCCAGATCAGACCATCTTGGCAGGGATGTGATTCAGCGATGCTCGAGTCGACGTCGAGTAGTCGCCCCAACAATTCTCAATTGCAAGCGACGGCAATTGCAATCCATTTTCCTAGCTAGCAGAACAGCCGTCAGGGATGCGAGTTATCCAAGAAACTGAGGCGCGATCCAGGACGTTGGTTTCCTGATGGCTTGCGTCGTCTGAACCGAAACAGTAACTGAACCTGAATGTGTCCTGACATTGCCCCCCTCTGGAGCACAACGTGTCCTCACGGTGTTGTACCGTCTTTGCGCCATTGTTGCGTCGTCTCCTTGAAGAACTCGGGAAAGGTATACTTGATGAAGTCCGCATCTTCCCACGTAGCCTCCTCTGGCGATAAATTCTCCCACTGTATGAACCATTGTACAACAGGTTTGTTGTTTCGTGGAATTTGTCGCACCTGAAGAACTCCTGCAGGACCAGTCTTGATGGTGCCATCGGGGTTAACCATTGGGAGATTAGGGCTGGGAATTGAATGTGCTCCAATATGTTTCTTTAACTGACTGACGTGAAAAACTGGGTGTATCTTGACATGATCAGGGAATTGGAGTTTGTAAGCTGAATTGCCAATTTTCTGAATGATGAGGAAAGGACCATAAAATTTGTTTTGGAGTTTGAGAGCCCCTCTGAAACCAAAAGCTGCCAATCGATAGGGGGGCATTTTTAGATACACCATATCTCCCACTTGGAATGACCTTTCCACTCTCTTCATATCAGCATACTTCTTCATTCTGTTTTGTGCCATCACCAGATTTCCTCTGAGTTGCTCCAGTATTTGTTGCTTAGCTGTGAGGAAATCCTGAGCTTCCATATCATCAGGGCCTGGTATTGCTAGTTCACTGATCAAAGGAGGTGGATACCCATATAATGCTTGGAATGGGGACATTTTGAGAGTTGTATGGTAGGTTGAGTTGTACCAACATTCTGCCAAAGATAACCATGGTAATCACTTGCTCGGAGCATCTGTAGTCATACATCTAAGATATGTTTCCAAACATTGATTTATCCTCTCCGTTTGTCCATCTGTTTGGGGGTGGTAAGCAGTGCCATATCTCAGCTCCACTTTCAAGGCAGCAAAGATATCTTTCCACAATTTGCTGGTGAAAATTCTGTCCCAGTCTGATATTATCATTTGAGGTGGACCCTGCAGTCTTATGATTTGATCCACAAATGCTTGAGCAACACTTAGCACTGTATAAGGATGAGATAAAGGTATGAAGTGTGCATATTTTGTAAATCTGTCCACCACTACCATAATAACATCCTGGCCTTTGGACAATGGGAGACCTTCAACAAAATCCATAGAAATGTGTTGCCAAGCCATATCTGCTACAGGTAGTGGATCAAGTAGCACTGGTTGTAAACAATTTTCATGCTTTGCTCTTTGGCACGTGGGACAAGAAGCAATGAACTTTTCTACTGCCATTTTCAGTCCAGGCCAATAGAAAATGTTCTTCACTCTATGGTAAGTAGCTCTGCTTCCAGAATGACCTCCTACTGGGGAACTGTGCAAGGCTACCAACAACTTGTTTCTCAGAGTAGGAACATTACCCACAAAAATCTTTCCCTTGTACCTGATTATTCCAGCATGCACTGAATAATCAGAATTTGCATTATCTGTTTGTAAGAGGAGCTTTTCCAGCAGCACTTTACTATCATTGTCTTGCCGGTAACTGTCTATCAGTTCTCCTGCCCATTTAGGAGTTGCAACAGAGATTGCCATACAACCAGGAATTACTCTAGAGAGAGCATCAACCACCTTGTTATAAACTCCTTTCTTGTACTGAATGGTGAAATTAAATTCCAACAGCTTCATCATCAATTTGTGTTGTATTCCTTCAGTAATTTTCTGGTCTGTGATAAACTTGAGAGATTGTTGATCAGTTTTTATTGTCAGAACATTTCCCAGCAAGTAGTGTCTCCACCTTTTAAGTTCTTCCAATATGGCCAATGCCTCTTTTTCATAAGTAGACATGGCAGCATTTCTAGGACATAGGGCAGAACTGTAATAGGAAATAGGTCTACCCTGTTGCATAAGCACATCTCCTATACCTTTACCTGAAGCATCAGTTTCCAACACAAAAGGTTGTGAAAAATCTGGTAGAGCTAGAACTGGAGCAGATATTAGTGCTTGTTGTAGTTGTTTGAAAGCTGTATCTTGAGTTGACTTCCAGGAGAATTGTCCCTTTTTTAAGACATCATGAAGTGGTCTAACAATCATGCCATAACCTTTAATGAACCTTCTGTAGTACCCAGCTAAACCCAAGAAACTTCTGAGCTTAGTGACATTATCAGGAATAGGCCATTCAGCTATTGCAGATATTTTCTTGGGATCTGTTGCTACACCTTGAGCAGAAATCACATGTCCCAAATATTCCACTTGTTGGACAGCAAAGACACACTTTGATAATTTTGCAAACAGACTATGAGTTCTTAATGTATCCAGAACTATCTTGATATGCTCCAAATGTTCCTTGAGATTTTTGCTGAATATCAATATATCATCAAAGAATACCAGCACAAATTTTCTTAAATAAGGAGCAAATATTGTGTTCATGAGTTCTTGAAATGTGCCAGGAGCATTGGACAATCCAAATGGCATAACCAGATATTCATAGTGACCCAGAAATGTTCTGAATGCTGTTTTGTGTATATCTTCAGGACTCATTCTAATTTAATGATAACCAGATCTCAGGTCTAACTTGGAAAAATATTTGGCTCCATGCAATTCATCTAACAGATCTTCTATGACAGGTATAGGGAACTTGTTCTTTACTGTCAGAGAATTCAGCTTTCTAAAATCAGTGCAAAGTCTCATAGATCCATCTTTTTTATTTACTAATATAACAGGAGCAGCATATGGACTTTGACTGTGTCTGATTAAATGGGCAGCTAACAGTTTCTTGATCTGTTCTTCCATTTCTTGTTTCTGATGTTGAGGAACTCTATAAGGCCTGACTTGAGGAGGTGTAGCCCGTGGAACTAAAGGAATAGTGTGATCCAGGGCTCTATGTGGAGGAAGTGTCTTTGGCTCCTCAAATAAATCAGCATATTCCATTAATAATTTATGTACTTGAGGTGGTGTTTTGAAATCATCTGGGGCATTCATCATAATATTGTGCACTTGTAGCAGAAAAACCTCTACACCTTTGTCCAACAGCTTGTTCATTTTCTCTGAAGTAACTTCTTTCACACTATCAGAATTTATGAACATAGCAGTAGTTACTGTCTGTTTCCCTTGAACTGTAAAACTGAATTGCTGTTTAGGAATATCAAAAGAAACAGGGCTCACAGCTGTGAACCAGTCATATCCTAATATAGCATCATGTCTGGGTAGTGATAACAGTCTGAAGTTGTGATTTAACTTCAACTTTCCCAACTGAAATTCACAATTTGGAACTACTGCATCAGAGATCAAAGTTCCTCCACCAGCTACAGCAAACACTCTAGGTTTAACTGGTAGTAACTGACAATTTGATTTAACTGCAAAATCTTGGTTAAGGAAAGAAGATGTACTTCCAGAATCTAGTAGTGCTACAGCTCTTCTTCCATTAATGTGTATCACTACAGTGGGAGTTGGGACAGCCAGTTGTTGACCCATGGCAAAAGCAGAAATGAACATTGCTTGTTCTCCTTCTGAAGTGCTTTCAGGTTGCTCTTGATTGATGACATCTTCAGTATCCTGTAACCCTGTTCCTCTGTATCTTGTTGCATCATGTGAACAGTAGGAACCAGTTTACATTTGTGTCCATGCACCCACTTATCTCCACATCTCCAACACTCTCCCACTTTCCTAATTTTCTGAGTGTTGGAAGTGTAGTTTTCAGCTTGTCTGGTTGGAGTTTGGGACACATTTGCAAAGGATACAGTAGGTGATTGTTTAACAGCAGTACTATTAGACTTCTGATAAAAATTTGTATAGGGTATGCTGGTTTTCTTTGGAATGCTGGAGGGAGGAGGATGACATGGCTCCACATCTTTGGCAAGCCAATAAGCATCTGTTAGAGTTTGTGGTCTCAATGGTCTGATCTGGAATTTAATTCCATCTCTCAATCCGTTAACATAACATCTGACAAACCACAACTCACTTAATTCAGGATTTTCCTCTTGTACATCTTCCATCAGATCTTCAAACAGTTTGGTATATTCAGATACAGTGCTGCTCAATTGCTTGACTGAATTAAACTTTTCAGTTAAATCATAAGACCCCTGTTCAGAAAATCTTTTGATTATTTCAGAACAAAATTGCTTCCATGACAATTGCTTCTTGAGTAGTCCAGATCTTCTTAGCCAAGTATCAGCTTCTCCCATGATGTAAAGTTGAGCTAAAGATACTTTGTACTCTTCTGGTGCTGCTGACATTTGGAAATACTTGTTGCACTGTCTTATCCATCCCACTGGGTCGACACCTTCAAACCTTGGAAAATCCATCTTAGGGCCTTTTGTTAGTGATTTCATGAATTGAGCGTGCATATCCTGTTCATAGGTTCTGTAATACCCTTGCCACAATTGTCTGTCCCTGTTGGGCTGGTAAAACTTGTTGAACGCAGGAGTCTGACCAGCATCTCTTGCTGATATAGGAGTGCCAATAGCACTGACATGATCTGTTCTCTGCTGATTGTCATATCCAGGAGGAACAGTTGGTCTCTGTACTCTCAGAGGAGGCAGATTTTGCATTTGAATCTCTTCAGCGTGTCTGGTTTTCTCCTTTTCTATTTCTAATTGTTTCTTCAAGCATTCATTTCGGATCTGTTGTTCTTGCAAGGAGTCCTGATGAAGGGTGGGAGAACTAACAATCTGACTTGAACTAGCTTGATTTGTACCCCCCCCTGTCCTTGTCCATTTGGTGGAATAATGGACTGTAAAACTAGACTAATGGATGATAACTGCTTGCCCAAGTCAAGAACTGCTTTCTCAATACTCCCTACTTGCAGAGACATCTCACCTTGCTTGGAACTGATCGATTGTACATCTTCTTGCAATTTGGACACTTCCGAACGCATTAACAAGCTATCCTGCTGCAGAACACCAAAATCATCCCGCAGAGATAAGATTTCCTGAAGATCTGCGTCATCAATTGCCTTCCGACGACCCATCTCCTTGATCTTAGCTACCGGTGAGGAATTTTACACTGGATACCCAGCAACCCTTCCCGTAGCTCAGATTCTTCCGCCGCCACGATCCTCGCCACCGAAAAGGCACACGGATCAGCGCAGGAACGCGGAATTTTACCGATCGAACAATATGTTCAATCAACCGCTCCTGCTCGACTGATCTATGCCCAAGCAATCACTGCCACCATACCGTCGCCCTTCCCTACCACTCCGCCGCCAACGCCACCGAATCCCTCGCTGGCGCTCCAGAAAGGGTGGGAACAGGGTGGGAATCGCCGATCTGAGAAAAAAATTCCTCAATCAGAGCACTCATCTGCCGAGAATCGCTGGCTAATGATACCAATTTGTCAGGACTCGGCTATTTCTAGGAAGATTTGTAGGTGGAACAAAGGGGAAAATCTCAGATCTGAATTGTATTCGCTATAGAGAATATATGTTTAGGAGTATTTCTTCTGCTCGAAGGCATGAAATAGATGCAATAATGATGCTTACTCAGCTACAGCCCGGCTGTTATATAAGCTGGGTTTAACCCGACAAGTAAGTGAAAGCTACAGCAGTAAATATCTAACGGCTAGCGACGAAACGGTAAGTGAGGCGCGATCCAGGCCGTTGGTTTCCTGATGGCTTGCGTTGTCTGAACCGAAAGAGTAACTGAACCTGAATGTGTCCTGACACAACATCCTTCACAGGGCTCCAAACTACAGAGTGCAGACAGTTTCTCAACAAGCTGAAGGGCAAGATCTTCCCAACAACACTAAAACTAGATTCATGCATAGATAGCTCACATGTGCGAGTATATATCCCAACTTCTGCTAAGCGTGGGAAATGTTTAAGGAGACGAACTAATTTGCATTACAGGTACATCTGAAGAAGATACAGGTCAAAGTCCAACAAAGCCCATAACAATCACCTGCTACACTACTTGAAGCAAACGAAATACATGCCCTGTTTACTCCTGCATGGTGGATTGCTGGCGCTTCCTGGCTTCTCGAGCAGCCTCCCTCTGCTCATGGACTAGCCTTGGTATTTCCATCCATGTCTTTGGTTTAAATGCCATTACTGTACAACCAAAGAACTAGCCATGGACAGGGGTGCGTGGAAGCTTGCTATCCATTTGCCAGAACCATGAGTTGGTCGCGAGATCTTATGGGTTTCACCTCTAGCCTATCCCAACTTGTTTGGGACTAAAGGCTTTGTTGTTGTTGTTGTTGTTGTTGTTACTGTACATGCCACAAAATGATGTCAGAACAAACTTGTTCTAATCCTACAGGAAAATTTATAACGCATGACATAAAAATAATGTAGAGCAAGCTTCTACAAGTGTGTTGATGTGGTACATGTCATCGGATGGATGCAGGACTGCATCTGAAGACCACCCATCTGACATGATAGGACTTGGATACTACTGTAGCTAGCAATAGATAAGGTCTTCAAGGACGGAGGAAGATGCAGAACCGCTGGTAAGCTTCCACATCTAGATAACAATAGATCTTCTAGGCATGGACAAAAGTGATTCATGGGTGCGGATGACAACTCTGATACAGCTGCACGCACTATTGCCTCACTGCAAGAAGACCCTTGAACTAACTCTGACATGCCCTGCTGCATGCCGGAAATGGACTCAAGTTTACGGCACCCATAAATATTCATTCTCTTGAGAGATGCCGGTACGTTGAACATATCTACCAAACTTGCACAGTATCCTATCTCAAGAGACACCAGGCCTGGCAGGCGTTGACTCCTTTCGGTTGCTGATGGCTCAAGAGGAGCTTGTGCGTATCTAGTCAGATTTGGGCAGCTTTCAATCTTTAATTTCCTCAAGGATACCAAACTTTGGAACACTTTCTCTGGCCAGTGGACGAGCACATCACATTTATCTATTTCCAACTCTTCAAGGTGTAAAAAATAGTCCCACAGCTCTAGTGCATCTGCTCCAAAGAAGGAGTTGCAGCATCTTAACTCCATAACTGTAAGTGGAGATTTCTGGTTCCATATTGAAGTGCACACAACCTCTGATGTTGTTTCTCTGTATTCTAGCTTCAATACCAGTTTGGTCAATGAAGACAAATATCTGCCTACCAAATTGAATATCTCTTTCTTGCCACGTCCAATTTCTAATACACTGAGTTCTGGTGCTTCAGGTAAATCTATTAGCTTTGGGCATCTCTGAACTGACAGTTTCTCAAGCTGAGGAAACAATGTGCTTTCGAGTACATCCCATCACTGAAACCTCTCTAAGTCTTTCATTTTGACCACCTTTACGGAAGGAAACGATGAGCGTACCAATCTATAACCACCTTCACTACATGGTTCTTGAAGCAATGGTGCTTGAGGTAACGCCCACAGCTTTGGGCATTTCTCAATTGACAGTTCTTCTAGACAAGGAAACAATATCTGTTCTCCTAGAGTTTCTTCGATTGCATCCCATCTCTGAAAGCTCTTCAAGTCTTTCATTTTGAGCACCTTTAGGGCAGGAAACGCTGAGTGTACCAATCTATAACCACCTTCACCACAAGGCCCTTGCAGCAATGGTGCTTCAGGTAACACTGTCAGCCTTGGGCATTTCTCAATTGACAGTTCCTCTAGACAAGGAAATAATATCCGTTCTCCTTGAGTCTCTTCAACTGCATCCCATCTCTGAAAGCTCTCCAAGTTTTCCATTTTGAGCACCTTTAGGGCAGGAAATGCTGAGTGTACCAATGTATAAGCACCTCCACCACAAGGCCCTTGCACCAAGGGTGCTTCAGGTAATGCTACCAACTTTCCACAATTACTAATAAACAACTTCTCAAGCACAGGAAATATTATATGTTCATCTTGCCTCTCATTTATTTCCCACCACCCCTCAAAACCCAACAGATGTTCGAGCGTAAGCACCTTCAGTTTTGGAAAAGTGAAGGATGTATCGCATCTGAACAAAATTTGCAATCTTTCACAATGAACAAGATGGATGTCAACCATGTTTTGCAACATACCCATGCACTTTCCTCCATAGGAATATATCTTCAGAACCTGCAGCCCATCATGTGGTTCGAAATTGTTGAGCACCTCGGTGTCACAAACAGAAGTCCATCTTAATGTCAGCTCTCTGAGACCCTTCTTGTTTCCAAGGTTTGCCACTTTTATCTCTGCTTTTTCAACAGTCTCTACCTGACATAGCTCTAGCTGACCACCAAGGTTTAAATGCTGCAGCTCTACAACATCACTGCAATCAGGTCCAGTAACTGCTGCTACAAAATATGTAAGTGTCAGCAACTCAGATAGTTTTCCTAGTTCTGGAGGCATGCTCTTCAACTTTCGACATCCATGAGTGTAGAGGTGACGGAGGGAAGTCATATACTTTATTTGCATTGGAAGTCGAACATGATCATCACAGTTGGAAAGGTCCAACACTTGCAGGTTATATAGAATACTTATATCTTCAGGAAGTGATTTGATATCACTGTTTGAGAGATCTAGGTACCTTAGGTGATGCAGATATTTTGGTTTCAGAAAAAAATGATTTTGTCCCTCTGATACAGAGCTTCAAGGCATGCAAAGAGCTGTATTTTGATAGATGCTGCAATGGGCATCGCACATAACTGTCGTATATCAGGGTTTGGATAGCAGGGGGTCTTTTCTCCATAAAGTCATTCAAACTACCTTCTTGCTGTGGACATGACAAAAACAAATGCCGAGCAGTATCTGCAGGCCACTCGATTTTACTTGGTTCCATAGTTGCGACAAAACATTCCTTTTCCATAACAGACATTGCAATATCATGCATAAGATCATGGATTTTACATGTATATCTGGAAAAATACCCCCTGATGTCTTTACTTTTCTCAATATCCAGAAAAAATGACCTTGAGGCAAGTTCATCGAAAATAAGTTGTCCAATGGCTTCAAGACTATCGTCCTTGTGTTTTGGGATAAAGCCATTTGCGATCCATAGTTGGATCAGCTTCGCCACATCAATCTTGTAATCCTTTGGAAATATAGCACAATTAATAGGCAAAGCACTGCTTCATGTGCGATGACAAGTCGTTGTAGCTAAGCTTGAGTATGGGTAAGATTCCAGTTTCCTCGGTGCAAATGCTGCTTCTAGATGCTATAGCCTTCCATTCTTTCACGCTGGTCTTGGTACGAAGTACAGAGCCCAGTGCACTTGCAGCTAAAGGAGAGCCACAACATCTGATCACAATCTGATGAACCATCTTGGCTAGCTCAGCAGGCTTTTTTTTTTCTCGGAACTGAATGCTCCAGCCTCAATAATTTCCTTTAAGAATCTATCCTCCAAACGACCGAGAAGGTGGGTATCTGCACCCATAATTTCAGCAACTCCTTTATCACGAGTTGTTGTCAGCACCGCACTACCCATGCCACCATGCTTAAGATGGTCCTTCAGCCTTTCCCACTTAGGGACCTCTCTGTTCCAGACATCATCCAATACAAGGAGATACCTCTGCCCGCTCACTAATTTCTGAAGTCTCTCCAGTGGTGGTCTGTTTGCATCATCATTTTTCTTAGGAGATGCGTCAACTATACTCTTGGCAAGGGAGTTAACATCAAAGGTATCAGAGACACATACCCACAACAACAATTGGAAATGCTTCTGAATTCCAGGTTCATTGTATACGAGCTGTGCTAACGTGGTCTTACCAAGGCCCCCCATTCCAACAATGGCAACCACTGCGAGATCTGTATTATTAGCTTGCCGAAGTAGTGTACCAATAACTTTCACCTTATCTTTGTCTCTGGACCTGCTGGCAATTTCTTGTGGGTCAGTGATAACATAATCGGTCTGCCTCCACTCTTTGAACACCACCGGCTATGGCCGGTACTTGAACCTAAAGGCATGCATCTCTGTTATGAGGACCTCCACAGCTTGTAGAATTCGACAAAGCTTGCGACCCATTTTGTAACGGAACACAATGTGGTTGGGAGTAGGGAAGAGTTTTATCACATTGAAGCCAAGCTTAGTGTAGTGCCCCTTCTTCTTGGCTTCACGGCGGAGTGCTTCGTACTTGAATTCATCGAAGACTTCATGTGCCTCATATGCCACCGTCTTAAGCTCCTGGAGCCAGGCTTTCGCCCCTTCTCTGTGAGCCGTCGCCTGCTCCTCGGCATCAGTAATGACATCAAGGATGGACGGAAGCTTGTGTTTGAGAATTTTGTGTTGCTTTTCCAATCCCTCCATCACATTATATTGGTCCAGGAGGTAGTTGGATGCCTTGTTCATCAGCATGGACACCAGTGGCCGAATCGCAATGGTCGCCGCCAGCTCCGCCATTGGAAGGCTCGGAAGGAACTCCCACAGCACACGTCGCACACCGCAAGCACACTGCAGAATCAGTGGAGAAGAGATGGTGTGAGCAAGGTGTATGTAGAGCTCGAGACCTGTATTTGAACTAATCACAAATCAACAATCCGCTCTCGCAACCATAGTTACCTGAAGCCGTCATGACTTGCATGTGGACGCTGAGCAGGAGGAGCAGCAGCTCCGTCGTTGCAGAGGCAGCAGCAGCACTTGCAGAAGCAGGCGGTTACTCCTGTGAAGTTGTGGCAGGACTGCAGGCAGGCAGTTACTCCTGTGGGAAATGGTTGGGAGACCTTGAAGCAGCCAAGATAGATGACTCTTATGTGGCCTTCCTCTCTCTGTGTCTCAGCCACTCATGGAGATGCTTCAGAAGCAGTCATTCCCGCCGGTGGCCCTCAGTTCAGTGCTACAAAGCTGACAAGATATGAGCACCACTTGTGCCTACAGCACTACACAAGACGAGCATGCAATGGAGGACCACAATTAATTCCAACAGCACCACTTGCATGGTGTTCCCCCATTTTAAAGTCATTGCTACTCTGTGACTGTCATATATGGTAATTCCAGGGTCCAGCAACACTACCTCTGCACGATACAAAAATGTTTTCCATTCAATTAAAATCAGACTTCAACAACTGAAAAAAAATAATAAGATTTCCAGTTAATGCAAAACAGAGTTGAGTAATTACCAATTGATATTTCTTTGGAAGGTCTTAGTGTTTTATGGTAATTCCAGGGTCTGGGAAGACTATCGTTGCGCCATATAAAAAGGTTCTCCGTTCGATGAAAAACAGACTTGAATAACAGAAAAAAACATTAACCGTAAATCAGAGTTGCATAACAGAGCTCATCCTTTTATTTTTTCTAAATTATGTTGGGTCCACCCACATTTACCGCCATGAATGCAAAGGCGTAAAGGATTTAAGGCACTCGTGAATATAAGAGACTCCAGTAAGGAGAAGTGTAGGTCCCACAGGTGAAGGAATTGGCTGAAATGAATTGACATCCTTGTTTTTCTAGCACTGAAGTACAGTTGACAATGAGCACGTTAATAGTGTAACACGTTTTACCTCATCAAAACTGGTAAGCCTCACTGAAAACTCCCGACAGCAGCTGTCTCAATTTCTCGACTTTCTTTTGTGCACAACCACAAACATTTCTTACAACCTTCATAACAGAACATAATTGATGATTGAGTTATATCCACAGTTTGCTACGAAACCATCTGTCGAGAATTGCTAATAGAAGATAACAGAAACCCATCTTCATCCCCATCCTCCCTAGCAAAAGCATCTGTTAAGATCAGAAACAATGGTACATAAGCATAATGGGAGTCTACATACAGGAAATGGTTAAACAGTAATGATGGAATCTTCATATTTTGTTGGTAACAAAATATTTTGCTTCTTGTGCCATGAATGAACACCCCAAAATCTGAAAAACAGAAGCGTGCATGATGTGAAGGTGCCTGGATGTGCTCCTTTCCTCGCTTTCAAAAATCTGACGGGAGAAGATCCAGTGCATCTCACCAATTGTTTCCCACTACGGCCTTGTTCGGTTTCATAAGATTTCAAGGGGTTCGAAGGGGATTGGAAGGGATTAAATCTCCAGCAAGTCAAAATCTGCCTCAAACACCTCCAATCCCCTTGTGGTGGGGACTAACAGAACAAGCCCTAACAGAACAATCCCCATGAATGTGTTGTACGTTCTTCTCAAAAAACAAAAAAGGTAATGTGTTGTACCTTATCGTTCTCCTAAATATATTCTTTTAGATTCATCGTTGAATGAAGTTTCTACTCCCTCCGTAAACTAATATAAGAGTGTTTACATCACTAATTTAGTAATCTAAAAGCTCTTATATTAGTTTATAGAGTGAGTAGAAAATATTGTTATGTGGCATATTATAAATTTTGGCCACGAGAGCTACATCTCATTTACTGTGAGACCGATGGAGCGCTCACCAACAAAGCTACCCGTTCAGCCTAACAAAGGTTGCCTTTGAGCATGTTTGAGGGAGTGGGTACGGATTTTGCGAATGTTTTGTCTGGGGTTTTTCTTTCAGCTGTTTAGGTCTTTAGCGAAGGTATTGCAGGTATTATATTTTATTAGTTTTGGAAAATGCATTAATATATATTTAGAAATACGTGTACATTCCGATGTAGAGGCCAGGGAAACCCCCCTTTTGGAGGAAAAAATAACATTATTCACGAGTATGTTGTACATTTTATCTAGTACAAAATGAACAAATATCACATCACTATGAACAAATTTAAAAATAAATGAAAACATATTTACATGGGATAGCATTTTTATCTAGTACGCCGGCGGATCGGGCGGGTCGCTGCCCATGCAGTGCCCCGGTGCTCACCGGTGAGAATTACACCGTGTGGCGGATGCCAACCTCGACGCGGCCGGGCTCTGGGAGGGTGGCTCCGGCGGAGGACGCGGCGAAGGCGGTCATCGCCAAGAAGGACAAGCCGGCGAGGGCGTATCTGATCGGGGCGCTCTCCGAGGACATTTTGCTGCAGGTCTCATCGAAGAAGACGGCGGCGGAGCTGTGGGCAAGCCTAAGGACGCGGTTTGTCGGGGCGGATTGGGTCCGTGCCGCGCGGCAGGCCACTCTCCGCGGCGAGTTCGAGCGGCTGCGCATGGCGGAGGCAGAGACGCTGGATGCGTTCGCCGACAGGATCAGCGGGATGGCGGCACGCTACGCGGGGCTCGAGTCGATGCTGGACGACGCCGAGATGGTGAAGAAGCTGCTGGACTCGGTGCCGGACCGACTGTACGCGAAGGTCGCCGGGATCGAGCAGTTCTGTGATGTCAGCACCATGGCGTTCAAGGAGGCGCTCGGGCGGCTCAAGGCGTTCGAGGAGCGAGCATGACGGCGCACCTAGGACGGCGACAGACGGAGCGGGGATCAGCTGCTGCTGACAGCAGCCCAGTGGGCGGCGCGGCGGCGGCTCCGATCGCGACGACGACGGTGGGAGCAGCACAGCGTCGGGCAGCGAAGGGAAACGACACGGCTGTTGCTACAACTGCGGGCAGCGTGGACATTTCCGGCGCGACTGCCCCAAGCCGAGGAAGGCGAAGGTGGCGGAGCAGGTGCTCGTCGCGGTCGCCGAAGTCGACGATGATGTAGGGCCCGTACTCCTTTAGGCCGTAGCTTAGGGTGTGATTGTTTGGAAATAAGCCACGGCCGGACGCGTTGGGCGCGTGTGTGTGCGCTCGCCGGGGTGTGTCGGGTGCGGTCCGTGGCAGGCTCGGGCGTGTGTGTGCGTATCCGAGGGTGTGTGCGTGCGTGCGTGCGTTGGTTGGCGCGATGTGCGGGTGTGTGACCGCGTCGGGCGCTGGACCCGGTCGTGCTCGAGCGCGTGCGTGCGCATCGGGAGCGTGAGCCGCGGAGCGCGGGACATGGGGGTGCGTGAGTGGGTGCGTTCGGAGCGCGGCGTGGCGTGTCAGTGCGCGCCCGCATAAAGCCCACTCCTCCCGCATGTTGTAACATGGGGTGATCGAGTTCGAGTTCGAGTGAAAAACAGAAAACGCCGTCGGTGCGGCTGGGTGTTTGTGCGCCCGTAAATCTTCTGTGTCTCCTCTCTCGCCGTTTCTCCTTGTCTCCGGTGATCGTCGGCGAGCCGTGGTTCCATTTTCGCTAACACCCCGTCGGTGATCCAGGAGGTGGAACCCATACGAGCCGTGGTGGCGGAGAGAGAAGGTGCTGGAGAAGCTGCAGAAGCAGGAGGCGACGATGTACGAGGAGCTCATGACCAAGAGGGCCAAGGAGTTGCACGACAAGGAGTTCAAGCTATCCTACCAGAACCCCTCACCGTGCACCGAGGAGACGGCCGGCTGCGCCGAGTGCTACAGGAGCAACGCACAAGACCCGCTCAAATGCATCGAGACAGTGGAGAGGTTCGAGGCGTGCGTCCGCATGGCGAGGAGGAGCGGTGGCGCCATGAGAGCTGCACAGTAGTAGCGTTGGAGGAGGGGTTGTTAGTCTGAGTGGAGTGAGCGAGGTGTCATACACACGATTTTGCTTCTGTCAGGATGATTGATTGAATAACCTGCCGGGATTTTTGGTGAGACCTGAAACACCATTGTAGATTAATTCTGGTAAAGGATTCACTGGCCTGAGTGTCCTTGAATTTAGGGATTCCCCGTTACTTACATACTACATTGTGCTGTAATATCAAACGTGAATTGCAGGTGCGAATTAATGATGTGTTTGGATGAGCATTATTAGGTTATTATGCGTGCTACTTACATACTGCTTTGTGCTGCAATCTGAAAGGTGGATGAAGGTGCAACTCAATTTGTTTTCCTCTTGCAAAAAATCACTCTCTTGATTTAATTAATTGTGGCTCGTTTGTCCTTGATTTTAGATTCAGCTCCTGCATGTTTTTTGCGGGATCAATAGATCATCTAGTGCTGGTGCTGCTGTACGTGTTGGTTATCGGTTAAATATACGTCTTGGGTTATTGATGAAAAAATTATGGAACCTTGTATAAGTTGTGCTGGGCATGCATAAATCAGTAGATTACAAGCTGGTATTTCCCCTCAGGGCCGCCACCTTATTATCCATGAAATTCACAGCATCCTTCCTAAGGGAGCCAAACTACATAGTGTCGTAAAGTTTCTCAACAGGTTCAAGCTTTTATTAGTTCCTCTTCCTCCACATCCCAGTCACCGTAACCAGCACTGCCAGCGTGCCATCAAAAAGAACCATTCAAAGATATATCAACCTCACACCCAAAAGATTTAGTAAAAGAGACCTGGTGGCCCCCATGAAATATTTACATAACATTACAAACGTAGTCCACCGAAAGAATGATCTGGTCCAGAAAATCCTTTACACATAAATTGAAGTGATGATGACATGTCTAGAGTTAGGACCGGATATAGGTTAGTAACTTGTAAGCAATTACCATCCTTGACATGTAAAGAAAATTTTATGAGTCATGTCCTGCTCTATTGATGTCAGTTCATCTTATCATCTTAGAGAACAATACAAAGTTAGTTTTATAAAAACCAATCGAGTCTAGAAGAACCGTGCACATGTAAGGATTTATTAATCAAGCATATCTTAACAACCCACACACGATTGCAACTTAGTTCTACTAAAGTTTTTTCCTTTCTTGTTTAAAGCTAACAACCTATACAAGGTTCCAAAATCATTTGCGAAAGTGATATTATCTTGATAAGTGTGTGACATGTAAAGTGAATAAGGCGAGTCATGCATACCAAACCTCAGGGTTTTTGTACTTTGTGTATCATTATATGCTCAAGTAAAAGCAACTTTAATGATCAATCCAAAAGTATGCTTGTAGCTAGTGCAACCTAACACAATGTACCAAAAAATCCATTTCAGAAACATCCAAACACAATTATTAAAAGTTGACGCAGAGAAGGAAAGAGATGGTTCCGAGGCTACTATAAATAGGCATGCAGTATGAAGATCATCACAAGCACAAACATCACAACCAAGAAACACCAGTTAACACCAATCCACCATGAAGACCTTCCTCATCTTTGCCCTCCTCGCCGTTGCGGCGACAAGTTCCATTGCGCAGATGGAGATTAGCCCCATCTCAGGTTTGGAGAGACCATGGCCACAACAACCCTTCCCACAACAACCATATCCGCAACAACCACAACCATATCCGCAACAACCGCAACCATATCCACAACAACCATATCTGCAACAACCGCAACCATATCCGCAACAACCACAACCATATCCACCACAACAACCATTTCCGCAACAATCTCCATTTTCACAGCAACAACCATGTACACAACAACAAACACCACTCCAACAAGTATACCAACAGCTTGTACAACAACAAATACCATTTGTTCAACCATCTGTTTTGCAGCAACTTAACCCGTGCAAGGTATTCCTCCAGCAGCAATGTAGCCCTGTGGCAGTGCCACAACGTATTACTAGGTCACAAATGTTGCAGCAAAGCAGTTGCCATGTGTTACAGCAACAGTGTTGCCGGGAGCTGCCGCAAATCCCCGAACAATCCCGCAATGAGGCAATCCGTGCCATCGTCTACTCCATCATCCTGGAACAACAACATGGTGAGGATTTCGTCCGACAGCAGCAACAGCTCCAACAATCGGTCCAAGGTGTCTCCCAACTCCAACAAGCGATCCAAGGTGTCTCCCAGCCCCAAATCGTACAATGTTCTTTCCAACAACCTCAACTACAACAATTGGGTCAACAACCTCAACAACAACAGGTACCACTGGGGGCTTTCTTGCAGCCACACCAGATAGCTCAGCTTGAGGTGATGACTTCCATTGCGCTGCATACCCTACCAACGATGTGCAATGTTAATGTGCCTTTGTACAGCACCACCACTAGTGCGCCATTCGGCGTTGGCATCGGAGTTGGTGTCTAGTGATAAGAAAAGGTCTCTAGAAATATATAGTTGGATCACCGTTGTTTAGTCGATGTAGCGGTGACAAATAAAGTGTCACACAACTTCATGTGTGACCGGCCCAAACTAGTTGTTTATATTCGGGAATAAAATTAAATAAAAGTAAAGTTTTATCTAGACAATATCCATATTGGCGTTGTGTGGACGTCGATCTAAATGCCATGCTTGCAAGTTCAAAAGTTCGTCTTGCCCGGTCACAGCCGCAACCTGATGCATTAATTAATTATTCATGCATGGCAACAATCAAGATTTAAATATAATAGTGTTATTGTAAAATTTGGGTTGAACTGAAGCAATGACTAACATTAAACTTCTCAGTGGTTGGAGATTTGGGATCTTGTTTTTTTATTGGTTTGTATCTGGTTCCAAGAGTACATGTCATTGTCTACAGAGATAACCATGCTTATTTGTCTAGAAAAAGGTCAGCTTTTTCTTGAACTTAAGATCAGTGTTTTATCAACATGGCATTAACGATAATCAAGCTAGCTACCAACAGAGGAGCAGGAGGTGCTTGCTTCAGGCTAAATAATTGAACAAACAGGTCGCAGTCTAACATAATTAGTATAGCTACTAGTACAGTACACACATAGCAAATAAACAAAAAATTTGGGTGAGAATCACTACTAATAACAATAGTCTATCAAAAGCAGAGGTCTCACTGACTGACTACAAGAGGCTGTAAAATAACATCAGAAACACACTGTTAACTCAGCAGGAGCTGAGCCAAAAGTAATCAAAGGACACTACTACTACTACTGCATGCATCTCAACTCGGGCGAAGCAATCACCTTACACAGCAGCCAACAAGCCCAACAATTCTCCATCTAGAGTAGCTGCAGCACAGTTGAGTTGAAGTTGCAATAACAAGCCATCATTCCACTAGAACTCTAGCAGAGCAACCGTGAGGGATCAGGCCTAGTATCCAAAAGGAATTCACAAACATCCTTCCCGAGGGCGGCTCCAAACTACACAAATGCACACGGTTTTTCAGCAAGTTGATGCTTTAGTGCAGCCAACATCTCCCCAGCAACAAGCGCTGCATGCAAGCATACCGTCAGTATCGAAGACGGTCAGATCACAGTTTTTAATCTGAACAAGATAAAATGTCAATGTCTTCTCATCTAGTCATCTTAACTGAGTACGACACGAAAACTAGAGAATCTCAAACTAGATAGACAAATAGGTGACCACTGCGAGCAGCGGCGGAGCTCTCGGTAGGGCAAGGGCGGGCGGCCGCCCCACCTTGATTTTTTGATCGCAGGCATGGCGCAAGGTGGCGCAGCGGCACGGCGGCGTCGCCGGAGGCGAGTGACCAAAGCCCGCCCCACCTCAACTTTTGTCCGTCCTCCGCTACTGACTGCGAGTATATAACAACTTCCACTAAACCTAGGAAATGTGGAAGGATATTGATTAATTCACATTACGGTATCTGAAGAAGATATAGTAGGTCAAAGCTCGGCAAAGACGATAAGAATCATTACATAACCTAGCCGTGCATAACCTGTACTTGAGGTTTTTGGAGCCCATCCAGCTGACATGATAGGACTTGAATATTACTGCACCTACCAAGTACCAATACGTATCCTCTTTAAGGACGGGGGAATATGTAGAACCCCTGATAAACTTTCACAATCAACTAAGCATATATCTTCTAGGCATGGACAAAAGTGACTCGTGTATGATGATGACAACTCTGATACAGCTGTGGGCACGACTGCCTCACCGCGAGAAAACACTTGGATTAACTCTGACATGCCCTGCTGCTTGCCAAGTATGGACTCAAGCTTACTGCACGAAGAAACATTCATTATCTTGAAAGACAACGGGACGTTGAACATCTCTACCAATTCGGAACAATATTTCAAATCAAGAAACTCCAGAGCTGGAAGGTGTTGACTTCTTTCGTATGCTGAAAGATGAGCTTGTGAGTATCCAGTCAGATTTTTACAGAAATCAATATTTAATCTCCTCAAGTATACCAAGCTTTGGAACACTTTCTCTGGCTAGTAGACGAGTACACTGCAGCTATCAATCTTCAATTCTTCAAGATGTACAAAATAGTCCCACGGCTCTAGCGCACCCTGATCCAAAGGATGAGCTACAGCGTCCTAACTCCATAACTGTAATAGGGGATTTCTTGTTCCATTTCGCCTTGCTGTGCACCGGCACAATGGAAGTGCTTTGACTCCTACCGCACTGAAAAATCATGCTTGGGGAAAACCACAGACTTTATTTAGACTTGTTGCTCTCCTGGCACCACCAGGTGCTAAGCCAGACAAAATAATAATCACGAAAAAGGATTTCCCCTCGCTTTGTATTACAAAGACCAACCGATACAGCCAACGATAGGTGCTGGGGCGAAAGCAGCACAGTCACACCCAAAAGAAACAAAAGAGAAAAAACAAGAGAAATAAATGCCAACAACGGCGGATCGACAGAAACGAAGAAGCTTCGCGACCACTGCGACCACCGAAGATCCCCCACCAAGCTCCAAGACTCCGAAGCGCCGGTACCAATCAACACCTCCAAGAATGACCGCGACAATGACGATGCTGCTGCCAAGGGTTTCCCCCGGTACGCGACGAGGCGAGAGGAAGGGTAGCCCCCGACGCCCTCCAGGAAGGTCCGGCGGCATCCACAGGCGCCACCGCGTCGGTGTGGGCCAGGACGACAGGGGTTTCCCCCGATCCCAACCTTCACCTCGGACGCTCCGGAGCCTGCCACCAAACCGACCACCACCCTGCACCAACGCGGTCTTGAAGCCTCAACGACATCTCACCACGGCACCGCGAAGTGAGGCCTGCACAACGACGAATAGGAGCCGGGACTAGGGCAGCAGCACCATCGGCACGCGGGAGGACTCAACCTCCACCGTCAACGACGGTAGCCGACCGGACACAATAGCAGAAGCATACCAGGCCCGTGGGCCCACAGGCCCGGACGGGCCCTCAGACGCCCATAAAGCTTCCGCCATCGCGCTGCAGCATGCACGACGTTGGCGTCGCCGCCCCCCATCCGAGCTCCTCCTCCTCCTCACCACACAAAAGACAACGAAGCCACGCCGGGGCCGGCCCTCTAGGACCCAGATGGGCCCCGCAGGGACCAGATCTGGGTCGGGGGCGCACGGCCGGCCACCCCGCGCCACCACGCCGTCCCTCCGCCAAGGGGCCACACCACCACCTCGCGCACTGCCGGACACCGCCACCGGGTCACCGGGCCGCTGCCTAGCCGAGGAACACCGTCGCCGCCCCCTGCCCCGTGAAGGGGAGACGTGCGCGCGGGGACAGAAGGTCCAGCTGCCGCCGACCCCACCCGGCCCAGGGCCGGGGGCGCCCGCCGGTGGCGGCGGGGGGGATGGGGAAGGAAGGGCCCGACGAGGGGTGTGGAGCGTGTCGCCCCGGCCGCCCCGTCGGGGAGGCGGTGCTAGGGCGGGGTCGGGCGGCGGTTGGGGGGGAGGGGCTCGGGAGCGGGGATCTGGAGGTCGTGATCGGCGACGGTGGCGGGGGGAAGGCCGGCGGCGGCGGGAGGGGGGCGGGGGGGGTGGGGGGACCCTAGAGGGTGTCGGGGTCGGGACGGGGGGACAAAATAATAATTGGGGTCATCTTCATAGACTAAAAGGGTTCAACACTAATTCCTCTTCAATAAGCAGAAAATTCATTACTAGTGTTACCTAATTTCATTGGGGTCAATTGACCCCAATGCTATAATGCTAGCTCTGCCCCTGCTTGGCACAAACTTTCAATGTCATCATACCCCCTGTGATCTTCGCCATCTCTGACCTGAAATTTGTACCCTATGCACAGTTATATTCGAAAACTGAAAGCAGAAGTTTGCCGACACCAAATTGGTTTGAGTATATCGAAAATTATGCTTCTTCAGTCTGTGATTTTGATTTGCAATTTCAACCTCAAACACTAAAAAAGGAGCATTGCTTTATATGAGAACACTAAAAGCAGAGGATGTCATGTTAGGTGCCTACCCTGTTAAATGGTAATCTGAATTCGAGAGGACTAAGCAAGAGACAACATTGCAGCTGTTTTTTTAGCTATTTTTAACTTCACCTACTTGACCCTCAAGTTTTTGTTTTCCTCCAATATTTTAAATGTACTAAAACTAAAGACGTAAGAAAATCTGGACTCATATCTCGCTCACTTTGACTTCGATCCTGAGGATGCATATATATAAGGCTTCTATATATCTCTAGTCCTTGTTAGCTCTTCTTATTAAACATATCTGTTGTAATTAAGCATGTGATATGTGTTGACAGGTCATTCAGGAAACGTTTATCATGACATTTTTATCGTGTGAGTAAACTGCAAAATGATGTGACCTTTCCTTTCAACATGCATGTTTAGTTTTTAATCTCTTACCAAAAATAATATGAAGGGGGATATATCTTGTTTGGTTAGAGGGAACAAAAAGAATGGAGAGCAGTTTCTCAACGAGTGAGTGGTTGAACGGCAAATGCATTAGCAAACCGGCTTCATGCAGTAGCTGTAGGACTTAATATCCATGTTATGTTACTTTCAGTTATACTTCCGTCACTTGGCTAGCAGTAAAAAGAGAGTTTTCCAAGTCCACAAGATCATGACAGAATTGCGTCAAACGCTAATTTATACATGTTAGCTAAGTTTTTGGCTCCCTTTAAAGATCAGTTTACCATAACAAACAAACATAGAAGAAAACACTGGAGAAGGGATGCACAAAATAGGAAATTACATGTAAATGACTATTTTGAAAAATAAAATCCACAACAGTAGTTTTGGCTCTAGGAGCCAGAAGTTGTGATGTCAAAGCTAAACTTTTAGCTTACACTCACTCACTCACTCTCACACACACACACACACACGCACACACTATACCAAACAGAAGTTTGCCGAGTTCCCGATAGAATGAACTCGGCGAAGTATTGGAACTCGGGACAAAACGCGATTCTAGTAGTGCACAGCCATCACGTATTACCGTCACTGCATTAGTTATGACTAAATGGCCATTTTATTCTTCATGCCCTTCTTAAATCTACTCTTGCAAGAAGCTAAAGAGTCTTAGAAATTATTTTGGCTTCAGAAAAAATGTCAAAAAAGAGGAGCACATATGGACCTGAGCTGCAATGCACATCCTTGCAGTTCTGAATAAACATCGATTGCGTTTATCCAATACAGATGTCCCTTCTCTAAAAAGAAAGTTGTAGTGTGCAAGCACAACAACTTCAGCTCCTCAGTTCCAAACTTAGGACCCACATGGAACGCTGAAATTTCACAATATACATGTGTGCATTTCACATGGAACAATCGATTTGGTACAGCAATATTTTAAGTATTTCATGGCCAATACTGTACAACATTTATCAAATCAAAATCGGAATAACTAGAAACCAAACATAGGAGAAATGCACCCTACTGATTGACTGTAAAAAATGCATGAAGAAATAAGATAGCTGTGACTTGGTACTTTTGCTGCCTGAGCAGGAAAACTAGTGTTCTTTCCAAAAAGAAGCCACAACTGCTAGAATGCAAGACATGATCAGAAACGTGGAAGCCGTGTCAGCGGCAAGATGTCAGCAGAGAAACCGAAACCATGGTTATTCAGTCAGTAGGCATCTTGAAGAATTCAGGAAAGCCATTCCAAGAGGAAACAAACAAATGAAATCTCCTGTGTGCATTCATGAAATACATCTTGTTTGGTTCCAAAGTATATACATGGATTGAACAAAAAATGTGTCAACATGTTCAGTGGCTGCTTACTCGTGGGGATAATGGAACAAAAGATGCATGTGCAGCAATCAAGAATCATACAATAACTGTTTCCAATATATATTGATACTATAAAAGATGATAATAGAAAACCGAGGGATCTCCTCTTTTTCCAAAAACAGAGAAGGAAAAAGGATGTCACATACTAAGTAGGATATCATATGCATTCACCCTTTGGGCCACCATGCCAGAGCCACAAAGGAGGCATCAGAATGTAACTATCTACTGCTCAAATGGATGCCATGTCAGCAAGAAATGCATCCTTAAGGGACAGTGTTCCAGCTGCCCAAAACAGAGCATTGTTAACACCAGATGGGTTTGAGTAAATCAAAACACTTACTAAAAAAAACTACAGTAGATGAGTAATGATGAAACCATAAAAAATGATCAGCGGCTCCACATACGTAACATGGGAAACATTGTGAGTGGAATAATCATGTTACACAAGTTAATTAGCAAGCGATGCAATAGAAAAACAACATACAAACCACACATGAAAATAACAAATAGTATTCCGTTTTTCTAGCATGGTAACTTAGATTACAGTAATGATATAAGCACACATGAACACGCTACAGAGACACAAACAGAATGCCTCAACTGGACAGCATCCTGTGCGCAGCCTCTGGTCAGACCAGCATGTTCCATGCATAGTGGAGTGCTCCTGAGGAAAGTGCTCTTCTACACCCGAGCTCTGAACAGTAAATTCGAAAACTATTTTAAAAATGTTTAAAAAAATACATATATAGCATATTTTTCCTGTGAAAATTGTTGGATATAAGAAAAAACATAAAAAACTGGGGCAATATTGCCTCTTTGCCGTCTGCCACCAACGGCAAAGCCCCTTTGCCATCTGCCACCGACGGCAAAGGTGACACGTGGCACTCACCTGTGCAACCTGGGAGTGCCAGGCCTGGTGCCATTTGGTCGCTTTGCCGTCCGGGGGCAAACGTCAAAGGAGGGGGCGGTAGATGACAAAGTATTTACCTCTTTGCCGTCAATGGCAGACGGCAAAGGCTGCCGTTAGCCACTAACGGGGCTACCTCCAGTGGTAGGCCGTCCAGCCTCTTTGCCGTCTGCAGCCTAACGGCAAAAACTCTTTGCCGTCCACTGAGCCAAGGCAGACGGCAAACCACTCCTTTACCGGAGTTCTCAGTGCCGAAAATTTGGCCTTCTGCTGCCGGACGGCATAGCCTTTGCCGTCAGTCGTCCTACCCTTTGCCGTCCGCGATGGCAGACGGCAAAATACCTGATTCCTATAGTGACACTTGGATTAACTCTGACTTGCCTTGTTGCTTGCCAAATATGGACTCAAGCTTACTGCACGAAGAAACATTCATTATCTTGAGAGACGACTGGACGTTGATTATCCCTACCAATTCGGAACAATATTTCAAATCAAGAAACTCCAGAGTGGAAGGTGTTGACTCCATTCGTATGCTGAAAGAGGAGCTTGTGATTATCCAGTCAAATTTTTGCTGAAATCAATCTGTAATCTCCTCAAGTATACCAAGCTTTGGAACACTTTCTCTGGCTAGCAGACGAGCGCATCGCAGCTATCAATCTTCAGTTCTTCAAGATGTACAAAATAGTCTCACCGCTCTAGCGCACCTGATCCATAGAATGAGCAACAGCATTGTAACTACATAACTGTAATAGGGGATTTCTGGTTCCATTTCGCCTTGCTGTGAACCGGCACAATGGAAGTGCTTTGACTCCTACCGCACTGAAAAAACATGCTTGGGGAAAACCGCAGACTTTATTTAGACTTGTTGCTCTCCTGGCACCACCAGGTGCTAAGCCAGCCAAAATAATCATGGGGGTCATCTTCATAGACTAAAAGGGTTCAACACTAATTCCTCTTCAATAAGCAGAAAATTCATTAGTAGTGTTACCTAATTTCATTGTGGTCAATTGACCCCAATGCGATAGTGCTAGCTTTCCCCCTGCCTGGCACAAACTTTCAATGTCATCGTACCCCCTGTGATCTCCGCCATCTCCTGCCCTGAAATTTGTACCCTATCATTTGTAGAAAACAGGGCTTTGATCCGGGCCAGATCAGAGCATTAGTCCCGGTTCTGTTACGAACCGGGACCAATGGGTGCATCAGTCCCGGTTCGAGCGGCCAGGGCGTCGGCCGGGCCTCGGCAGGAACCAGTCCCGGTTCGTCTGTCCCCTGTAGTCCCGGTTCCAGACACGAACCGGGACTAAAGGGCCTCGCTCCTGGCCCAGCCCCTTTAGTCCCGGTGCTAGCCACCAACCGGGACTTAAGAGTTGCCTATATATATGCTCGCCCCTGCCTGCTCACTCCTCTGTTTTTTGGCCGGCCGGCGTGTGGGAGGTGTGATGCTCTCTGTTCTCACCTCCTATGCACATGAGGTCTTCGATGAAATGCCGCAGCCACACTTAAGCTTTCTCCTCTCCAAGCTCGACCTCCAAGCTACATTTTCCCCAAGATTTGTTTAGGTTTGGCGGTGCACCAACTACACAAGTGTTCTAAAAGGTTAACGACTTCATCGTTTCATCTCTCACTGCTAGTTTAGCTCATTTCAAATGCTCTAGAAGTAGAGTGTGGTTTGTGGGTTTTAGTGGACGAGTGTATGTGGGAGTTCTATTGATTTAGACACACAATTAGAGCTGAAATTAACTTCTTAGAGTCTGCACATGTGTAGGGTGCCGTTCCCGTCCCCGTCCTCACCGTCGTCGATCGCCCGCGCCGATCTCGTCGCCGGCACCACCGTGGTGAGCCTCTTGTTCTTATCTTCTTTTTAAAATAAAAAAAATCTTACTTGTATGATTTACATAGATACTTGTATTAATTTGGTCACTTCTCTATTCCTGATGTTCTGTAATGGTTTTTGATACACTTAATTATATAATGCACGCAGATGAACCGGCAATGGATGTATGGTGACCGACGCACCTCCGAGTACATTGAGGGTCTGCATAAATTTCTCGAAGTGGCTAAGGCAAACAAGCAGAATGGTTTTATGTATTGTCCATGTACTGTCTGTGAGAATACGAAGGATTACTCTAACTCGAAAACCCTTCACTCCCACCTGCTTGAGAAGGGTTTCATGCCACATTATAATGTTTGGACCAAGCACGGAGAAAGAGGGGTTATGATGGAAGACAATGAAGAAGAAGAGGATGATGACAGCTATCCTATGTTCCCTGAATATGGTGATACTGCAACGGGGGATGCTGAAGATCAAGAGGCACCAGACGATGTGCCCGATGATGATCTTGGCCGGGTCATTGTTGATGCACAGAGAGAATGCAAAAGTGAAAGGGAGAAGTTAAAGTTTGATCGCATGTTAGAGGATTACAAAAAAGGGTTGTACCCAAACTGCGAAGATGACAACACAAAGCTCGGTACCACACTGGAATTGCTGCAATGGAATGTAGACAATGGTGTATTTGACAAGGGATTTGGTTCGCTACTAAAAATAATGAAGAACAAGCTTCCAAAGGATAACGACAGGATTACAAAAACATGGTTCTTGAAGCAATGGTGCCTCAGGCAAACCTATCAACTTTGGGCATTTCTGAATTGATAGTTCCTCAAGCAAAGGAAATAGTATATACTCTCTTTCAGCAGCAGCATCCCATCTCTGAAATCTCTCCAAGTCATTCATTTTGATCACCTTTAGGACAGGAAATGTTGAGCGTATCAATCTATAACCACCTCCACTTCATGGTTCTTGAAGCAATGGTGCTTCTGGTAATGCTATCAGCTCTGGACATTTCTGAATTATTAGTTTCTCAAGCTGAGGAAACAATACATGTTCTCTTTGAGACTCTTCAACCGCATTCCATCTCTGGAAGCTCTCTAAATCATCCAATTCAAGCACCTTTAGGGCAGGAAATGGTGAGCGTACCAACCTATAACCTCCACCACACGGTTCTTGAAGCAATGATGCTTCTGGCAATGCCGTCAACTTTCCACAATACTTAATAAACAACTTCTCAAGCACAAGAAATATTACATGTTCTTCTTGCCTCTCATTTCTTTCCCACCATCTCTCAAAATCCAACAGATGCTCCAACGTAATCTCCCTCAATTTTGGAAAATTGAAGGATGTACCGCGTCTGAACAAAATTTGCAATCTTTCACAATGAAAAAGATGGATGGCAACCATATTTTGTAACATGCCAATCCATTTGCCTCCATAGGAATATATCTTCAGAACCTGCAATCCATCATGGGGTTCAAAATTGTCGAGCACCTTGGTGCTCCAAACATAAGTCCATCTTAAAGCGAGTTCTTTGAGATCCTTTTTGTTTCCAAGATTTGCCACTTTTGCCTCCAACTCTATGATATTCTCTAACTGACGTAGCTCTAGCCGACCACCTAGGTTTAAATGCTGCAGCTCTGCAACATCACTGCAATCAGGGCCAGTAACTGCTGCTACAAAACATGTAAGTGTCTGCAGGTTAATGAGTTTTCCGAGTTCCGGAGGCATGCTCTTCAATTTGAAACATCCATGAGTGTAGAGGTGACAAAGGGAAGTCATATACTTCATTTGCCTTGGAAGTCGATCAAGATCAGAACAGTTGGAAAGGTCCAACGTTTGCAGATTATATAGAATACTTATATCTTCAGGAAGTGCTTCGATACGACTTTCCGAGAGATAAAGGTACCTCAGGTGATGCAGATACTTTGGTTTCAGGAGAAATAACTCTGTTCCCAAACAGATTTGCAAGGCATGCAAAGAGCTGTACTTTGATAGATGCTGGAGTGAGCTTGAGACAACATTATCGCATAATAGTGTTTGGATAGCAGGGGATCTTTTCTCCATAGAATGATTCAAAATACCTTCTATATTTCTACATGACAAAAATAAATGACGAGTATTATCTGGAAGGCACTCGTTTTGATTTGGTTCCTTAGTTCCAACAATACATTCCTTCTCCATAACAGACATTGCAACATCATGCATGAGATCATGGATTTTACATGTAATTCTGGAATAATACCTCATGGAATAATACCCCCCGAAGTCTTTACTTTCCTTTATCTCCAGAAAGAACGACCTTGAGGCAAGCTCATTTAAAATACGTTTTCCAATGGTTTCAAGACTATCTTCCTTGTGTTCTGGGATAAAGCCATTTGCGATCCATAGCCTGATCAGCTTGTCCACATCAATCTTGTAATCCTTGGGAAATACAGCACAAAAGGCAAAGCATTGCTTCATGTGCGATGGTAAGTCGTTGTAGCTAAGCTTTAGTATTGGCAGAATTCCAGTTTCCAAAGTCCAGATGCTGCTTCTAGATGATAGAGCCTTCCATTCTTCCACTCTGGACTTGGTACGAAGTACAGAGCCCAGTGCAGTTGCAGCTAAAGGAGAGCCAGAACATCTGCTTACAATCTCATCAACCATCTTGCTTAGCTCGATAGGCTTTTCTTTCTCTGAACTGAATGCTCTAGCCTCAATAATTTCCTTTACGAAGCAATCCTCCAATATATTGAGATTGTAGGCTCTACCTGCACCCATAATTTCAGCGACTTGTTTATCACGAGTTGTTGTTAGCACTGTGTTGACACCAGATTTTGGCATTGTCAAAAACATAATTAAGAAGGCCTCAAATGGAAAAGTGCTCAAGTGTATGCAGAACACTATTCGGCTGATTACGCCCCCAAGATGGCCTTATATGAGAAAAGTTTCTACACGGACTGTCTTTATCTCGTCGAATCGGTCGATTTTGATATAAAAATCGTCTCATTCCGAGTTCGTATGCAAAAGTTACGGCCGTTACAAGATTGCTGATACAGCAGAGAACGGTACTACCGCTCCTACTACCGCGTCTACTACCGCTTACGAAAAAGTTTCTGGCATCCCGAGACCCTAAGCGGTATTAGAGCGGTACTAGAGTGGTACTACCGCCCAGAACGGTACTACTGTGCCCAGAACGGTACTACCGCTTGCCTATAGCCGCACAGACTCGGGCAGATCGAAAAAGTCTGAGTTTGGCTGCGTTTTTTGACCCTTTGGAAGGAAATCTGGGTCCGTGTCCTGTACGGGAAGTCCAACCCCCTCTTAAACAGAAAAGGTGATGGCCTATTAAAACAACACACAATCGAACAAACACATCTACATCTTTTACCCTACTTCTATCTCTCTCCCTTGTATCTTTCTTCTCGTTCTTCGTTCGTTCTTCTTGTTGCAGGACGGCGAACCTCGAGGCCCTAGGGGCGAGCGAATCGACCTAGGGCAGCCCATCGTCCATCCGTGACTCCTGACGGGTTCCATCCCGGAGAAGCGGTGCGTCGGGTCTACAAAAGCGCCGGCCGGATTGTCTTGCGTATCGCGCTTCCGGCAGGCCTCCTTCGACGTGAGCTGCGGTGCATCACCCCCGGCGTCGAGGGTAGGCGTGACGCGTTCGTGTGCGAACACACTTTTTGGCGACTCCGCTGGGGAAGAAAGATCAAGAATCATCATCAACCATGTCTAATCTCCCCCAGCCCTCAGAAGTTAACGCCGATAACATCATTAAGCCCGGTCTTGATGAGCTATCGGAGGAACATCGCCAGGCCTACGAAGCGCTCAAGAAACAGCGTGAAGAGGCTTTTGAGGCGCTCAAGAAGAAGCGCGAGGAGGAGGATTTGGAGGCGTTTCTTTCAAGTTTCAAGAAGGACCGCCAAGGCAACATCACTCCGATTGGAGAAATCAGGTTACCTCCTCCCATTGATGAACAAGAAGAAATCACTGTGAGCAAAGTTTTTCTCCTGAGCAACTGGCTGTGATTGAAAGTCTTGTTAGTAAGGGTAATGTGATGGCGTACAATTCTTTCGTGGCAAATACCAATGCTCAGAAAAATATGCCGCCGTCATCTAGTGGTAATGTTGGTGTATCCATTAGCCCAGATGAAAGAACATGTGCTGCCCCCATGTTTGGTTTTGGTAATTGATGACAATCTCTATGGATTAATGGTTGCCTTGAGTTATATTTGAAGGGTTTGTCCATAGGCATTGCTTGAAGACCATTTGTTGGTTTCAAGGTTATTAGAAGAAGAATATGTGTTGACCAAGGTTATTCATGGAGTTATCCAAAGATTGGTCATGTTGATCAACACACAAAGCGTAGAAGATGTACCGAGTGGGATCAAGTGATCTCACGGTATGGTAAGCATTGTCCATTACGCTTTGTGTACTAACCCATGTTCTATGCGAGAGTTTTATGTGGGGTTAGGTATGTTTCCATGGGCCTGCGTCAAGAGGAAGATCTCATTCAACCCATGGAGGATGACATCAAGTGGTGATCGTCATCAACATTGCGGTGTGCAAGTTCAAGTGGAGCATCACGAAGAGATCACATGCTTGAAGCTTGCCGTCCATTGTGGTGACAATGGACTTGTGAAGATGTGCCAAAGAGTGGCTCACCCATAGTGGAGTATGGGGGAGCAATCAACTAGTCTTCATCGAGCCGGCGCAATCAAGAAAGGTGGTCCAACTTGAGGAGGTCAAGATCGTCATCATCTAGCTCAAGTGGACTATGCGCAAGGCAAAGGTTTGCCCTTGATAGGTTTTCTATTTTACCGGTCTCATGGTGGTAGTTGGGAGACCGGGTTTTAGGATCGATAGCCGTACTATCAAGGGGGGCTCTCAAGTGAGTAGCTTTATCGTATCATTCGTAGAGAGCTCAAACCATTGCATCCTTGCATCATCTTTCTTGGTTTGTGTTTGGTGTTTCTCTTTGTGAGTCTTTGAGCTTTTGGTCATCTTCATGACAAGCTCGAGTTCATCGAAAACGGAGTTCATATATGCATCTTCTATGATGTTTTCGATGTTGGAGTTTATGCCAGTTCTTCATTCATAGAGGTTTCTCATCTCTATATGTTAGGCATATCTCCCCTGCCACTTCTTATTATAACCAACAAGCTTGAGTTTATGATGTTTTCGTTGTTTGGATAGTACTCGTTGTCTTCTATCCAACAAGCTTGAGTTTGCTCAATTCGGAGCTCATTTGCAGAAGTTATGGCAGTTCTGGTTTTATTTGTATCCTCTGTTTTCTGTGGATTTTCAGTAGCTTGCAAGCGGTAGTACCGCTGGTGCCCACGGTAGTACCGCTTATGCGGTAGTACCGCTGGTACTTCCGTGGCACTACCTCTTGGGGTTTCCCCGAGCGTGCAACTCTCTGTTGCCAGTTTGCCATTCACGGTAGTAGAGCGGTAGTAGCACGGTAGTACCGCTCTGGCGGTACTACCGCCCTTACTACCGCCGCCACTACCGCTTGCGGGGTTTCCTTCTGTGCACGTCTCTGTTGCCGTTTTCTGTTAAACGGTAGTAGTGCGGCTGTAATGCGGTAGTACCGCTTGGTGCGGTACTTCCGCCCTGCACTACCGCTGCTCTACCGCTTGTGTTTCGCAGAGTGTGCAAGTTTCTGTTGCTCGTTTCGGTTTAGCGGTAGTACCGCTTGGGTGGACGGTAGTACCGCTTGGTGCGGCACTACCGCTCCAGTTCCTTGTTGTTGCCTGCTACTGGCTGGAACTACCGCTTAAGCGGTAGTACCGCTCACAGGAGCGGTAGTACCGCTCGTACGCGTCCAGCACAGGTAACGGTTGGATTTGGGGTGGCCCTATAAAAGGGGCCTTCTTCCCCAACGGTTCTTTAATCCCCTGGCAGCTCTCTCTCCTCCATTGTTGACCTCTTAGAGCTTTGCTATCTCTCCAACCCTCCAATGATTCTTGCTCCTTCTTGAGGGAAAAGAGAGAGGAGATCTAGATCCATCTTTCCACCAATCACTTTCTCCTCTATGTGAGGGAAACCTTGTGGATCTAGATCTTGGAGTTCTTGGTGTTCTCCTTGTTCTTCCTCTCACCTTCCTCCATAGCTTTTGTTGCTTTGGTGGGATTTGAGAGAGAGGGACTTGAGCACTTCGTGTGTTCTTGCCATTGCATTAGTTGCATCGGTTTGAGTTCTCCACGGTGATACGTGGAAGTGAGAAGTTGAGAAGCTTATTACTCTTGGGTGTTTGTGCACCCTAGAGCTTGTTCCTCTTGGGTGCCTTGGCGCCCTAGACGGCTTGGTGGTGCCTCGGAGCTCAATCATTGTGGTGTAAAGCTCCGGGGAAGCGTCGGGGTCTCCAATTAGGTTGTGGAGATCGCCCCGAGCAATTTGACGGGTTCGGTGACCGCCCCCAAGGGTTGCCAAAGTGTACGGGTTCGGTGACCGCCCTCAAAGGTTGCCATTTGTACGGGTTCGGTGACCACCCTCAAGGGTCCCTTAGTGGAATCACGGCACCTTGCATTGTGCGAGGGCGTGAGGAGAATACGGTGGCCCTAGTGGCATTGTTGGGGAGCATTGTGCCTCCACACCGCTCTAACGGAGATTAGCATCCGCAAGGGTGTGAACTTCGGGATACATCGTCGTCTCCGCGTGCCTCAGTTATCTCTTACCCGAGCCCTTTACTTATGCACTTTACTTTGTGATAGCCATATTGTTTCTTGTTATATATCTTGCTATCACTTAGTTGTTTATCTTGCTTAGCATAAGTTGTTGGTGCACATAGGTGAGCCTAGTCGATTTAGGTTTTGTGCTTGACAAATTAAACGCTAGTTTTATTCCGCATTTGTTCAAGCCTAAACTGTAATTATTTTAAAGCGCCTATTCACCCCCCCCCCCTCTAGGCGACATCCACGATCTTTCACCAGAAAAATATAATCCAACTTTACCTATTTCATTGGCACCTCCCATGCAACAACATTACAATTTGCCGATGAATTTTTATCCTAGCCAAACCAATCAACTTGTGGCCGCACCTGCATACCCTAATCCTATTATGAGTGTGCCCAATTCGGCGTCTACGCCGAATTACTTTGTCACATCACCTATGAATACAAGCATGTTTGGTCTTCCGCCGAATTATGTTTCGGCGCCTACTCCACAAGTTGCATCACTAGCTAGTTTCCATGTTGCTCCTATGTCATTGCCACAAGCGTCTTCATCTACCTCGGATCCAATTTTAGCCAAATTAAGGGAGGATTTGCATAAGATGTTTCAAGAAACTTTCGGAAACGAGCCGAAAGTAAAGAGTCGTGTGTATCAAAAGCCTTATCCTGAACACTTCGACGCAGTTTTGTACCCTCCAGGTTATAAGGTTCCTGATTTTGTCAAATTTAGTGGAGAGGGCACAAAAACAACTTGGGAGCATGTGAGTCAGTATCTAGCACAGTTGGGTGAAGCAAGTTCCATAGAAGAATTGAAAGTGCGGTTATTTCCCTTATCTTTAACTGGCACCGCATTTTCATGGTTTGCTGCTTTTCCACCTGGCTCAATTATCTTATGGTCACAACTAGAGCAAAAGTTTCATGATCATTTTTATAGTGGCGACAATGAGCTTAAGTTATCACATCTTACATCGGTTAGGCAAAAGCATGATGAATCGGTCACCGATTATGTCAAAAGATTTAGAGATATAAAAAACCGATGCTATAGCTTAGTGATAACCGAAAGAGACTTGGCGGATCTTGTCCTTAATGGTTTGAAAACTCACATTAAGGAGAGGCTGGAAAGTTATGAATTTTTAAATATTAACCAAGTCTTGCAGAAAGCTTTGGCTCAAGAAAGCCGAAGTAAAGAGATTCATAGGTCAACAACTGATCGTCCTAGAATGCATATGCTTGATTATAATGATGAATATTCGGACGATGAGGTTGATGTATGTACCACTGAATTTGTTTGGTCCTCAAAGGCCAAACCCTATGCATGCAATGCTCTTAAGCCGATTCGTAAGAATCGTGATGAGGAGATGAAATTTACTTTTGATATATCCAAGTGTGATAGAATATTTGATGCTCTCTTGCAAGAAAAGATGATTAGAATATCACACACCATGCCGCCGTTTGAGGAGCTGAAACGGCGTGCTTATTGCAAATATCATAATTCATTTTCTCATGCTACTAATGATTGCAATGTTTTTCGGAGACAGATACAATCGGCCATTAATGACGGACGATTGAGTTTTTCTGAGATGCAAGTTGATAGACAGCCCTTCCCAATGAATACCATGACTTTGGAGGGGAAGAAAATGTTAATTCGGCCTAACATAGCCAAATTAGCTAATAAAGATAATATTGTCATTGGTGAGCCCAGGAAGAACAAAGATGGCGACAAGATCTTGGGGAGGCAAGTCGTGCTTGAGAAGCAATCCGATGGTGGAGAGGTAATCAAGATCACCATAAAAAATCCTGCACTCGGGGGGCAACCGCAAGTACAAGAGGATACTCATGTTGAATTTATCAAGCCCAAGAATTCAGAAGTTGGCAAGTGTAAAAAGAGTGAAGCTAAGCGCAAGCGAATCAAGCCAACTTTTGATATGTTGCTATCCAAATATGCAAGTCAAGCGGCCGGTTCTAGCTCTAATCGGCCATCATATTCAAAGCGTTCAAGATCACCTCTGAAGCAAGAGTCGCGACACTATGCAAGGCCATATGGGTCATGGGCACTGGCACCATGGATGCTACCACCCCCCTATGTGCCATATTACATGGGAGACTTCAATGGAGGATGGGGGCAGCCCCCAATGGCTCCTTATGCTTTTCATATGGGGTGGACAACACCTAGAAGGCCTGCTCACAAAAAGCTTTATTATCCTACACAAGGCCGTTCAAGCCATGGTGCTAATCGGCCAACAAAAAATTCTCCAAGCGAGGCAGAATTTAAGGATCCCAAGTATATTCAACCTAAGTGGTATCCTCCCGGTCTGTCCAAGACACAAAAAAGGAGATTACAACGCATGAGGAGCCGCGAGAAGGCGGCACATGAAGTAGAAGAGCAAAAGGACGAATTGTTCAATAAAATTCGGCCCGTGGCGCCCACAAAACAAGTGTGGAGGCCTAAACAAAAAGGGAACGCAGATGCCTCTACACTAGCTACAATAGCACATACGCCACCAAAAAAGGATGATGCAGCCCTTATTACATCGTCCACGCCACCTGAAACATCCCCTTTGATTGAGGAAATTTTAAGTCCAATATACACATTGGGAGATGAAGATGAGATGGAGGATTTTGAATCTACGCCGGTTCGGGATGGTGGCAATCGACTTCAAGATGTATACTTATCATCCTAAGCACAAACATGGCCGATATATGATTATCGCCCTAAGAGCAAACATGGCCGATATATGATTATCGCCCTAAGCACATATAAATGGCCGATGGAGTGTTGACATCGTCCTTAGAGCAATCTCTATGCAAATTATTTTTCGGCACACAAGTTTTGCCGAAAAACAGGGGGGCATGTGTTGACACCAGATTTTGGCATGGTCAAAAACATAATTAAGAAGGCCTCAAATGGAAAAGTGCTCAAGTGTATGCAGAACACTATTCGGCTGATTACGCCCCCAAGACGGCCTTATATGAGAAAAGTTTCTACACGGATTGTCTTTGTCTCGTCGAATCGGTCGATTTTGATATAAAAATCGTCTCAATCCGAGTTCGTATGCAAAAGTTACGGCCGTTACAAGATTGCTGATACAGCAGAGAACGGTACTACCGCTCCAATAAGCGGTACTACCGCTTGAGAAAAAGTTTCTGGCATCCCGAGACCCTAAGCGGTATTAGAGCGGTACTAGAGCGGTACTACCGCCCAGAACGGTACTACCGTGCCCAGAACGGTACTACCGCTTGCCTATAGCCGCACAGACTCGGGCAGATCGAAAAAGTCCGAGTTTGGCTGCGTTTTTTGACCCTTTGGAAGGAAATCTGGGTCCGTGTCCTGTACGGGAAGTCCAACCCCCTCTTAAATAGAAGAGATGATGGCCGATTAAAACAACACACAATCGAACAAATCAATCTACATCTTTTTACCCTACTTTTATCCCTCTCCCTTGTATCTTTCTTCTCGTTCTTCGTTCGTTCTTCGTATTGAAGTGCGGCGATCCTCGAGGCCCTAGGGGCGAGCGAATCGACCTAGGGCAGCCCATCGTCCATCTGTGACTCCTGACGGATTCCATCCCGGAGAAGCGGTGCGTCGGGTCTACAAAAGCGTCCGCCGGTTTGCTTGCGTACCGCGCTGCCGGACGGACCTCCTTCGACGTGAGCTGCGGTGCATCACCCCCGGCGTCGAGGGTACGCGTGACGCGTTCGTGTGGGAACACACTGCACTACCCACGCCACCATGTTGAAGACATACCTTCAGCCTTTCCCACTTATAGACCTCTTTGTTCCAGACATCATCCAGTACAAGGAGAAACCTCTGCCCACTAACCAATTTTTGAAGTCTATCCAATATTGGTTTATCTATATCCTCATTTTTGTTGGGAGATGCTTCAACTATACTCTTAGCCAGGGAGTTCACATCAAAGGTATCAGAGACACATACCCAAAGTAGCAACCGGAAATGCTTCTGAATTTCAGGTTCATTGTATATGAGCTGTGCTAATGTGGTTTTGCCAAGGCCACCCATTCCAACAATGGGAAGAGTGGTGAGATCTGCATTGGTAGATTGACCAAATAGTGTATCAACAATATTCTTCTTATCTTTGCCTCTAGATCTGCTAGCAATTTCTCGTGGGTCGATGATAACATGATCTGTCTGCCTCCACTGCTTGGAGACTGGTGGCTGTGGTTGGTACTAGAACCCAAAGACCTGCATCTCTACTATGAGTACCTCGATGGCATGTAGGATCTGGCAAAGCTTGCGACCCATTTTGTAACGGAACATAACACGATTGTGAGTAGGAAAGAGTTTGATTACATCAAAGACGAGCTTGGTGCAGTGCCAATTCTTCTTGGCTTCACGTCGGAGTGCTTCGTATTTGAATTCGTTGAAGACTTCATTTGCCTTATATGCCACTATCTTGAGCTCCTGGAGCCAGGCTTTCGCACCTTCTCTGTGTGCCATTGCCTGCTCCTCGGCGTCGGTGATGACATCAAGGATGGCTGGAAGCTTGCGTTTGAGAATCCTGTGCTGCTTCTCCATTCCCTCCATCACCTTGTACTGGTCCAGGAGGGAGCTGGACGCCTTGTTCATCAGCATGCACACCAGTGGCCGGATTGCCATGGTGGCCACCAGCTCCACCATTGTAACACTCACAGCCTCCGCAACACATGCAGAACACAAGAAAACACAAGCTAGTATAGTGCGGGATGGAGAAGAGAATGGTGTGCAGATAAACCAATTGGTGTTATTAACGATATGATGCATGTTTCAAATGAGTCAGATGGCAAAACCGAGGCACCAAAGACAATGCGCACTTCAATTACAAATCGTCCACTTGAATGTATAATTTATTTTAATTCTGTTGACAGATAAAACAAGCGTATAAACAAGAAAAAAATAGGAATAGTCCTGATGATCGAGATCATCCAGACATAACCGGTACACAAACAAACAAAGTGTGAGGCCCCATGTGAGACAAGAGGAACATAGATGTCAAATCATACATACTAGAACAAAGCTAACATGAATATTAATGATGCAGGTTTTAAATTAATCAGATGGCTAATGCGAGGCACTGACAACCATACGAGACAATGTGCACTTCAATTCCAAAGCGTCCACTTGCAGGCAGGAAAAAATATAATTATTTTAATCAGGTACACAATCCTAAGATGCTATGATTAAACATAGAATTTTAATATGTTGACACATAAAACAAACGTAGAAACTAGAAACAGTTAACAATAGCCGTGATGGCCGAGATCATCCAGCCATACACAGTGCTCAAACAAACCAAGTGGGTGTTATCAACAATGCAGATCTCAGATCAATCAAATGGTTACACCGAGGCAACGACAGCCATGTGAGACAAGAGCACTACCATTACAACAAGAGGTTCATAGTTGTCGAATCATACATACTAGGACAAAAGCTAACATAAATTTTAACAATGCAGGTTTTAAATTAAAACCAAGGGACTGACAGATATATGAGACAATTTGCACTTCAATAACAAAGCGTCCACTTGTAGGCAGGAAAATAGATGACCATTTTAACCGGTTACACACTCCTCCGTTCTTCTTAGGATTAAACGAAGAATTTTAAGGTGTTGACAGTTGACACATCAAACAAACGTAGAAACAGCTAGCAATAGCCTGATGATCAAGATCAGCAAGCCTTACACCGTACAGAAACAAACCAAGTGGGGGCTATTTCAGATTTATCAAACGGGTACACCGAGGCTACGACAGCCATGTGAGACAATGTGCACTTCACTACACGTAGAAAACGTCCATTACAGCAGGTCAGAAAATGAATTTCTTTCAAGCATGAGAAATGCACTACCATCACCGCAAGAGGATCACATATTTCAGCATACAGGGTACAGACTAGAACAAAAGCTAAAGTAAATTTCAACAGATGCAGAAACGGATTTGATGAGAGTAAACTACCGTTGCAGCATTGAAGGCAAGACAGAGTTCACGAGCATACAATTTCAACCGCCCCATCTCACCTCACCTCGCTCGCTCTTTCCATAATGCGAAAAAATGCATCGGAAAAGGAAGGTCAGAAAAGAGTGGAGATCTAGGGTGAGCAGAGTACCATGAGAGGCGGACGGCGCCTGCGATGGTGGGAGGCGGGATGGGTGTTTGGCGGACGCAGAAGGTGAGGGTCAGGCCGAACTCCCTGCTGATGTTACCCACCGTCGTGCTGATCCTGCTGATGCCGGTGGTTGCCACTGCCATGGACAGATGGCCGGCGAGCGGTAGTGGTCGAACTCGGGAGACTGGCTGCGCCGGCGAGTAGTCGCGGCACCAAGCGGTCCGGACGGCCTTGCATCATTTGTTTTCCTCTTATCATCAAGGCTCCATCCACTTGGATTTCGTCCCTATATTCTCTGTTTCCTAAAACATATTGAAGACATTTTACCTGAATGTTAAAAATATACAAGGGTTGTGTACATGCAGCGTGAGATCTGTTCTCGAGCCAATCACAAGAACAATAATAAAAATTAAAAATTAAAAAAAAAGCTTTCGCCCCGCTTTATAGATAAAGCAACGGTCCATACATCCCACATACAATTTCAACCACAGATATCAACCGGGGCGACGGCACATTCTAGCCCAAAGAAAATAAAAGAAATGAGAAAAAAGCCACCTAGTGGCGGTAGAGCATCGGCCCTACAGGGAGGCAAGACGTCGCGCCTGTAGCCTGAAGCGCATCCAGCATGCCATCCAGACGCTTCCGGTCTCGCTGCATAGAGAATGGGTGCCAATGCTGCATAAAAGCCAGAAATTTGAAGAAGGAGTCAGACGCCTGCCTCGGAAAGATCCGCTCTATCACCATCTTATTGCGAGTCCTCCAGAGGGTCCACGCCATAGCGGCAAAGATCAGCCAGAATAGGCGGCGGCGCCGCCCAGTGTGGTTGGCCCTGAATTGGAGGAATTCCATGAGGTCCTGGGCCTCCCAGTCGGGTCCAAGAGCCTCGCGAATGAATTCCCACATGGCCCTCGCCGCCGTCCACGTGAAGATAATGTGTGTTGCCGTCTCCGGGACCGTGCATAAGGGGCACGTGCCGTCTCCCGGTCCGTGCCACTTACAGACCTTCGTCCCCGAGGGAATGCGGTTACGGAGCAACTGCCACACAATTTTTTTGATCTTCAGGGGCAGGGGGCCTTCCATAACGGCGAGAGCCATGGTATGATGGGGGAGCGGCAGGGGACATGATATGCCGAACTAACCAAAAATTCTCTTGAAGGGGATAGACGCCAAGCCACCATATCCGGGTAATCCGGGAGTACATGTGGCAAGGCGTCTAGCAGGCGGTTCCACTCGGCCGTTTCTATCGGTCCGAATAAGCGCCTGAACCTAATAACCCATTGCCCTTGGCAGACGGCGTTAGAAACAAGAAGGAATGGGTCAACGTAGATGGAGAACATGATAGTTAACCCCACCCTGAGTGGCTCATCCCTAACCCATGGGTCCAGTCAGAACTGGGTCCCCTCCCCATTACCTATATTAATGGAGATTCCTAGGCGAATCTTCTCCTTTATCTTTTGAATAACGCGCCAGAATTGGGATCCGCCCGCGCGGGAGCAAGCGAGAAGCGGCTCACCCCTTAAGTACTTTGCTTGAATGAGTTGGAGCCACAATCCACCGTAGTTACGGAGGATCCGCCAATGACAAGGGTTGTGTACATTTTACCTGAATGTTTAAAATATACAAGGGTTGTGTACATACAGCGTGAGATCTGTTCTCGAGCCAATCACAAGAACAATGTTTAACCTGGCACCGACAGCCGCCTGAGACAGCGCGCACCGCCATTACAAAGCGTCCACTCGCAGGTAGGGAGATAATTTTTTTTCAGATACTACGTTTGAAGCATCACGTGAGCAGTCGCATGCTTGTCACCCAGTACGAGGAAGAAAAGTGATTCATTTCCATTCTCGTCAGTCATGGCACTTGTTTGTTTTATGGATTGCAAAGTGCGCTACCGCAACCATGCCACCCATAAGTTTCTTGCAAGTTGATTCCACCTAAAGCATCTCGAACAGACGCGCCAAAGAAGGCGCGCGTGGTAAAACCCGCGGTTTTCGCGCGCGCGGGGCCGTGCGGCACGCTCCAGCAGAGGCGCGAAACCGCGGCGCGCTAAAAAAATCACGCGCGCAGGGAAAAACGGCAGCCCGCGCGCTATATATATTCCGCGCCGCGCCCGCGCTCTCCGCCCACTTCCTCCCGCGCCTTCTCCCCACGCCCCGCCATGCCGTCGCGCCCCCGGAGCAGCTCGGGCTACCGCGGCGTCCGCGAACGCCCTTCCGGCATGTTCTACGCCGAGATCTGCTCCGGCAACACACGCCTCGGCCTCGGCACATACGAGACCACCCATGAGGCCGCCCGCGCGTACGACATGGCGGCGTGGCAACTCCAGCAGCCTCGGTCGCAGACGAATTTCGACGACATCTTCACGATCGAGCAGGCGCGAGGTGTCGCGCCTCCCCCGCGTAAAGAGTAGGCCCGCCGCGCCCACCGCCGTCTGGACCGCCGCCTGTCGATCGCCCAGAGGGACGAGGCTGCCATGGCGGAGTGGCGTCGCAGCCACCTGGAGGACGTCATCGCTGAGAACGAGTTCTGGGCAAGCAGGAGGGCACAGCGAGTTGCGGAACGCAATGACAAGCATAGGCGCAAGGCATTGGCGATTTTCCAGTCGGAGTGCCCGGACACGACCTGGGACTCAAACGATGAGCGATGGGCGGACGCGTTTCTTACGACGTCCGACTACACCACCGAGGACGATGAAGAGTAGTCTAGGTGTATTTTTATTTTACTAGCATGTTTTATGAATTTGAATTTGCTTGTTAGTTTCAATTTGCTTGTTAGTTTGAATTTGAGTTCTAATGTTTATCAGTGAACTATTTGAATGTGCATGTTAAATATGTTGTATTTTTTACCGCGCCTGCTGAAGCGCTACTGCGGCGCGCTATAATTTTCAGCGCCTGGAAAAGCTACCACGCGAGCGCTAAACCGCTATTTCGGCACCCAAATTTTTTTAGCGTGCGCGTCTGTTGGAGATGCTCTTATTTGCAAGCTGTGCTGTAAATCTATTGATCCATTTCCAAGGAAGGGGAACCTTGAGCAGGAGGCGGGGTGGGGGTCTTGGAGGCCGACGTCGCCGTTGTTGTTGCCCGCCGCCGCCGGGCTGGTTCTGCTGACGCCGGTGGTCACCGCCGCCATGGACGGAAGGAGGGACGGGCGGACGGACGGAGAGCAGTGGTGGTACTGGGGTAGTAGATTCGCTGCGCCACTGCTAGCATCCACAGCAAGAGGCGGCCCGGCCGGCCGGCCGACCGGTCTCGGTGATCTCAGCGAAGAGGAAAAGGCAGAGAAGATGCAAACCGGCCAAGTGTTGGTTGGGCTGGGCTTATGATTCGAGGGCCTCAGAAAATTGAGCCCAGCCCACCTTGTTGAATATGGTGGTGCCCCGTGACACTTACGGCGGGGAGCAACTAACTAACGAGCAGGAGTTTTCCAAGGTTCACTCTCAGCAGCCGTCACTTGGCGCGCACTCCGAATTTTATTTTATTTTATATTATTTTCCGCACGTGTTTTTGACTTTGTAGATGGTTTTTTGTAGTTTTTTTGGCTTTTCGGTTTTCTTACCTTTTGGACCAAAAAAACAAAAACAATTGCGCGAAACAACGCGTTTTCATTATTTTTTTCCTTCCTCGAGAGGCACGGATTTGCTTCTACGAGAGGTACGGCCGTGCGTCTCGGAAACGGAAAAAATAATGTTTTTTTATTTTTTTTCCTTCCACGAGAGGCACGGTTTTGTTTCTGCGTCGTGTCTCTCGAAAACGAAAAAAATACATTTTCAATTTTTTCCTTCCTCGAGAGGCACGGGTTTGCTTCCCGCGAGAGGCACAGATTTGCTTCCGCAAAGGACACGGTCGTGCCTCTCCAAAACGAAAAGAACGCATTTTTTCTTCCGCGAGAGGCACGGTTTTTCCATCCAGTTTTTTTCATGAAGAAAAAGATCGTCGAAACCTATCAACATGGCCTCTACTTTTGAAGATCTTGATGCGAGGAAGGCAACGGTGAAAATGATTCGAGATTTAAACGCACGGTTTAAGAGATAAATCGTTTTCAATAAACAGATCTACGAAAAAAGGGAAAACTTCTAGGTTACGACAAGTGACGCACATGCAGCGCGTCACTTGTTGCAATCTGAAAAGGCGGAAGTGATCTTTGGAAAGAGTACCCCTCAATTAGTGAGTTCGCTTACCGCGACGACTATTTATCACATGATGGAAAGTTTCTCTCGCTGAAGCATCTGCAGCTATCGGGCTGCCCTTTAACTGGCACCTAGAAGAGAAATATATAGACGAAAAAGAAGGACCACCATGAGTCCATCCCACGATTTTCTGGGCGGGAGGTTGCGCTGCAAGCCATTGAGCTGGCGATGGCTAGTGATAAAATTGAGGGTGCGACCTACTTTTTTTAGAAAAGGTTGTGACCTACTTGACAAGAAACGAGCCGGTATTTCATAGGGTTTTTTTTTGCGCCCGTTCCAATAAATTAGTGTGTCGGTTCCTGCAAAAATACATGTTATTATGCAATGCAGCAAACCACGTCGGCGGTTATAGCCGGATGGGACACCGGTAATAGCAACTTGCAATGCCGGTTGTAGCATGTAGCAAAACCTCCTGGCGTCGATTGTTGCTTGGAGCAGTGCCTCCCGTCTTCGCCGGCCGCGGTCACCACACTCGCTAGTCTTGGTTGTAGCAAAAAACGAAGCCGATGGTAGCAAAAAACAAGTCGGTTGAAGCAAAAAAAAGAAGTCACAACGCGCGTTCAAACTTCCCTCCTCGACACCGATTGTTGGTTGGCGCGGTGCCGCCCGTCCTCACCTCTTCGGTCACCACACTCACCTCTCCCTATGTGGTTCTAGAAAAAACAAAAGCCGGAAGCAACATTTTGAACCACTGGATGCAACTCCTTCGATTGCGGGCGCAACTCCACCATCGACGGGGTGTTGGTTCCAGCAAAAAAATAAGCCGGTCGTAGCATTTTTTTTATCTGGTTGAATCTCGGTCGGCTGATCGCAGCTCGTGCAGGGGAGGTGATGGTTCGCAGGGGGGTTGAGAGGGTAAAAGGGAAGGGAAGAGCATCCTGGTTGTCGCCGTCTTCTCCCTTCGTCGTGGCTCGCCCTAGCAGCAAGCCCCCCCCCCCCCCTACCGGTCTGATGCGGTGGGCGGAGATGGAGGACGGGAGTAGTTGCAACGACATCATGCGTCGCGTCGTGGCGTAGAAGAAAGGGACTGGGGAAAATGATTCATTTGGGAAAAAGATAAGATAGCGTACGAAGCGCTCATGGCCGTGGGAGACGCACGATCGAGATCGATCATGTGGCTCACGCGCGACAGGCCCAATCTTCGGCCGGCGGGGGGATTCGATCTCGGGTTTTGTGGCTAAATCGCAGAGCAGCTAACCACTTTGCTAGCGTCAAATTATTGATGAAATGGTCCACATCCTACTTCAGGAAACACGGTCCGGTTTTCCACTACTTTTTTTTCTTTTTTCACCATTTTTCTCTCTTTTCAAGAACAAGTTTTACTGATTTTGGTTTTTCTTTGATTATTTCCCTGTTTTTACTTTTTTTTTATTTTCCTTCTTCTTTCTTCATTTTTATTCGGTTTTCTGCAGATTTTTTTTTATATTTTTCCTTTTCTTATGTTTTCTATATGGTTTTGTTATACCTTCTCCATTTTTTTCTTTGTTTCTTTCATTATATTTATCGGTTTTTCATTCTTTTTGCATTTGTTTCTTTGGTTTTATTTTTTATTTTATTTTTCCTTTGATTTATTGTGTTTCTTTTTCCGTTTTCATTTCTTCGTTTTCTTTGTTTCCTTTTGGTTTTCATTCTATATTTTTTATATGTCAACAACATTTTTCTAATATGCGTTTAACATTTTTCCAATACAAATTTAACATTTTTAATACATAGTCAACATTGTTTCTATAAACATTAAAAAAAATTAAAATGCTTGATTAAAACTTCTTGAATACATGGTCAAAATTTTTCTATACACATTAAAAAAAATCGAATTCTTGATTAACATTTTTAAAACACAAGATTAACAGTTTTTGAATTCACGGTCAACATTTTTTTTATACACACTTTTTACATTTTCAAACGTTTGATTAACATTTTTCGAATACAAGATCAACACCTTTCTAACACTTGGTCAACATTTTTTCAAATGCTTTGATTAACAGTTTTTAAATGCAATATTTATTTTTTCTTAACAGATGGTCAAAAAAAATAACACATCTAACATTTTCAAATACTTGATTATCATTTTTTAAATATATTATCAAATTGTTTCATTAACATTTTGTTGTATACATTTTTCATATACGCGATAAACATTTTCTCTCTACATATTTAACTTTTTCCTAATGCTTGGTCAACATTTTACAAATGTTTTAAGTAGAGTGATTTTCGTAATAAATTTATCTAGAATATTTGGAAGTATAAATAAAATAAATGAAAAAATAAAATAAAACGAAAACGAGGCTGTTGTTCCCATACGCCTGGGCCGGCCCAACTCGATCCACCCTTCAGCGAGGTGTTCCTCCCGTCTCGCTGAAGGCGAGATAGAGGGGAAACCATACAAGATCGTGTATATCGATGGATTAAACCCCATCCGTGGAGCATTAATCACCAAAAAATTCACTTCGATTTCTGCACAGGGAGCGGATTTATACCCATGTTGTTCCTCGGTGAAGCCTCACTCCACCTATATTCTTCCATTCTCGGTTCTGTCACGAGCACATGGCCTTCATCTCTACCCTTTCTCGCGGACCCCTGCCTTCCTCAAGAACTGCAATCGGAGCCACAATTGCGAAGAACTCCACACCTGATTTGAGAGAGGTTGTTGATTTATCGGTGGCCGACACGATGCCCTTGGTTGGTGGCACTGTTGTTGCTGTCGATGGAGCATCGGAGGCGGTGGAACCCAGCGAAGGAAATGCCTCTGAATTGTAAGGTTTATTGTATATGAGTTGTGCTAATGTGGTCTTACCAAGGCCCCCCATTCCAACGATGAAAGCAACTGTGAGATCTACACTATTAACTTGACCAAGTATTGTATCAACACTCTTCTTCTTCTCTTGGTGTCTAGATCCGCTGGCAATGTCTTGTGGGTCGATGATAATATAATCCATCCTCCTCCACTGCTTGGACACTAATGGCTGTGATATGTACTTGAACCTAAAGGAGTGCATCTCTGCTATGAGGACATCAATGGCTGTAGAATCTTGTAACCCATTCTATGATGAAACACAACACGGTTATAAATATGGAAGTTTAGTTACATCGAGGCTGATCTTTTCTATACTGCCCATTTTTCTTGGCTTCATGGCAGAGTGCTTTGTATTTGAATTCGTCCAAGACTTTATTTTCCTGATAGACCAATGTCTTGAGCTCCTGGAGCAAGGCTTTGACACCTTCCTCGTGGGCTGTCGCCTGCTCCTTGGCGTCGACATGTCTGGAAGTTTGCGTTTGAGAATCCTATGTTGCTCCTCCATTCACCTTGTACTTGTCCATGAAGGAGTAGGACGTCTTGTTCATCATCATGGACACCAGTGGGCGGATCGCCATGGTGGCCACCACTATTAGAGATTTAGGATTTTTGGTCTACCTCCTATTCTTCTGCGCTTTTCTGTGGTGCCGTTCACAGTTCACATATTTGAGGCCAGGGGATAGGGATCTTCTTATACCTTTTTTTCAAAAAATCCATCTCTTATACAGTTAAGATTTCTAGTTATTAAACTATTTTCCGGATATAGTCTAGACCAAACTGTCAACTACGATACAATTTGTCTGTTAACAGATTATAACCATTTAGTCCCTGGAACACGCGCTTGTGAGCAACATGTCATAATAGAGTGTAAATTTCCCTAATTACATACGATCAACATTTAGAGTTGTAATCTAATTATATGAAGTAGCTCCTTCCAATTATCAGCATACTACGTATATTTTATTCCCCACCAGGTTCCTTAAGCATATAATTAATTAATACTACTTAAGTAAGTTCCAGCAAGAAAGCAATGATTACATGCCAGCCATGTAAACCAATTCCACGTACAAATACATGCGTAATTCCATAATGAGGATTTTCCGAATATTAACAATTTCAACCAATTTGAATACGGTTGCAAGACACATAATTCCAACAACCACACCCGCCATCGAAATGCTCAAAAGAGACCCCCGCAGAATCAGTGGAGAAAAGAACGGTGTGAGCAAGACGGATGTAGAGCTCGATCGAGACGACCTGTTTTTTGAACGGAAGAATGACAAACCAACAATCTGATCTCGCAACGGTGGTGGACGATGAGGAGGAGCAGATCTGGCGTTGCAGAGGCAGAAGCAGCAGAGCCTGGCCGTCTGCGAACTTGTGGAAATGCTTGGGAGATGTTGTGGAAATGCTTGGTAGATGACTCTTGTGTGGCCTTCCTCTCATAGAGATAGATGCTTGTGTAGCAGTCAGTCCCGGCGGGCGGCACTCTGGATGGTTTGCATGTGGCACTTGCAGCTCCACTTGAGCTACAAAGCTGAAGTGACAGGAGCACCGCTTGTGCCCACTGCGGCTTCCGAGAAAGAAAGGTCTTCCACTTAGTATGGCTACCAATTTGTGGCCGATTTGACACGACCGGGTACCATCATCAGCATCTAATAAACAGATATACAAATCACGGTTTAAATAGTTTGTCAACAAGTCAAAGGTCAATGCCTTCTCAACTAAGCAACGATGCCGAATGTCATAGCCCAAGTTTAAATCAGTTTCTAGTAGTAGGTCTCGTGTGACTAGAATACATGGCCACTGCGAAATTTATCGACCAATCTGAAATTTATCTACCAAGCTTAACATCACTAGCTGCGCTGAGAATCTTCTGTAAACAATGTTAATCAGAAGGAGCAGAGAACTTGTTAATTATCAGCAAGTTATTATTACTCAACCATGAACCATATAATTTTGCAACTTGCTCCCCAACCAGCTGGACTAGCTTCGACAATATCACAACCAAACAACAACATGGACTGCTAGTTTAGTTTCTCCCCGGTCAGTAAGTTCTTCAACCGTCAGTAAGTTCTACTGCTGCATTACTCAGAGTGAAAGAAAGAAAAAAGCCAGTTCCAAAGAACAGTATTCAATTGCTACATCAGCTAATGAAAGAGATCACCATGCAATTCAAACCTACAAGAGCCAAGCAAAACTCACCTCACCACGCTGAAAGGCTTTCCTTCTGCTGACAGACATGTTGCCAATGCCAAAGTGAACATCACTAGCTCCAGCGCTGCGCATCTCCCACAGCCACAGGGCGGCAGCAGAGGAAGCAGAGAACAAGTTAAGCAGTAAGTTGTTTTTATTACCCAACCATCCATGAACTTGCAAATCAACACCTGCTGTACAGGAAAACGTGGACTCTTGACAGCATATAACCCACAAGTCCTTTTCCAAAAAAAATATAACCCACAAGTGTTCATGCTCACAACCATGACCATCTCAGCTTCTACTAACTCTGGGAAATGTCAATGGGGATAAATTCATTCACATTACAATTATCCGAACGAGATACAGGTCAAAGTTCAGCGAAACCTGATTGATTACAATCATGGCATAAGTAACCTAGTGGTAAATTATTTGACGGAAACAGAAAGCATATGCCCTTTCCATGTGGTTTCCATCCTCTTACCCTCCTTTATTTAACCGCTGATAAATGGGCGCCTCTGGCAGCAGCTTTACTAACAGTACAATAAAAGCAGAGGAAGCAGCAAACCAAATCCAGATCAGACCATCTTGGCAGGGATGTGATTCAGCGATGCTCGAGTCAACGTCGAGTAGTCGCCCCAACAATTCTCAATTGCGAGCGACGGCAATTGCAATCCATTTTCCTAGCTAGCAGAGCAGCCATCAGGGATGCCAGTTATCCAAGAAACTGACAACATCCTTCACAGGGCTCCAAACTACAGAGTGCAGACAGTTTCTCAACAAGCTGAAGGGCAAGATCTTCCCAACAACACTAAAACTAGATTCATACATATATAGCTCACACGTGTGAGTATATATCCCAACTTCTGCTAAACCTGGGAAATGTTTAAGGAGACGAACTAATTTGCATTACAGGTAAGGTATATCTGAAGAAGATACAGGTCAAAGTCCAACAAAGCCCATAACAATCACCTGCTACACTGCTTGAAGCAAACGAAATACATGCCCTGTTTACTCCTGCATGGTGGATTGCTGGCGTTCCCTTGCTTCTCGAGCAACCTCCCTCTGCTCATGGACTAGTCTTGGTAGTTCCTTCCATGTCTTTGGTTTAAATGCCATTACTGTACATGTCACAAATGATGTCAGAACAAACTTGTTCTAATCCTACAGGAAAATTTATAACGCATGACATACAAATAATGGAGAACAAGCTTCTACAAGTGTGCTGATGTGGTACATGTCATCGGATGGATGCAGGACTGCATCTGTTTGTTAAATGACCCAAAGATAGAAAGACGTGCATACGTACCTTCATAACGGGAATCTAGTGTTTTGAAGACGATGCTGCCCAATTGCTGCTGCAGGCCTCTGGGGAGCTTCTTTATAGCTGGACAGCCTTTAATTGCAACCTCTCGGAGACACCTGTATGCTTCCGGCTCATTCGGCAGGGATGCCAGTGTACTGCAGTTTTTAAGCCTAAGGTATACCAACGATGGAGGGTGCTCTCTCAGCAGAGACTCCAGCGATGTCAGCCCACCGATGCTATCAATGCGCAGTTCCTTGAGGGACATGGGCACACGGAGAATCCCCCCCAACATGCCACGACAACACCGTATTGTTATAGATTCGAGATGAGGATGAAGTGAATGCTCTCTTGCTGCTGCTATTGCTGCTGATGACTCTGCTACATTTGTGGAGGTAGTGACTTCAGGTCTCTGAAGACCACCCATCTGACATGATAGGACTTGGATACTACTGTAGCTAGCAATAGATAAGGTCTTCAAGGACGGAGGAAGATGCAGAACCGCTGGTAAGCTTCCACATCTAGATAACAATAGATCTTCTAGGCATGGACAAAGGTGATTCATGGGTGCGGATGACAACTCTGATACAGCTGCACGCACTATTGCCTCACTGCAAGAAGACCCTTGAACTAACTCTGACATGCCCTGCTGCATGCCGGAAATGGACTCAAGTTTACGGCACCCATAAATATTCATTCTCTTGAGAGATGCCGGTACGTTGAACATCTCTACCAAACTTGCACAGTATCCTATCTCAAGAGACACCAGGCCTGGCAGGCGTTGACTCCTTTCGGTTGCTGATGGCTCAAGAGGAGCTTGTGCGTATCTAGTCAGATTTGGGCAGCTTTCAATCTTTAATTTCCTCAAGGATACCAAACTTTGGAACACTTTCTCTGGCCAGTGGACGAGCACATCACATCTATCTATTTCCAACTCTTCAAGGTGTAAAAAATAGTCCCACAGCTCTAGTGCATCTGCTCCAAAGAAGGAGTTGCAGCATCTTAACTCCATAACTGTAAGTGGAGATTTCTGGTTCCATATTGAAGTGCACACAACCTCTGATGTTGTTTCTCTGTATTCTAGCTTCAATACCAGTTTGGTCAATGAAGACAAATATCTGCCTACCAAATTGAATATCTCTTTCTTGCCACGTCCAATTTCTAATACACTAAGTTCTGGTGCTTCAGGTAAATCTATTAGCTTTGGGCATCTCTGAACTGACAGTTTCTCAAGCTGAGGAAACAATGTGCTTTCGAGTACATCCCATCACTGAAACCTCTCTAAGTCTTTCATTTTGACCACCTTTACGGAAGGAAACGATGAGCGTACCAATCTATAACCACCTTCACTACATGGTTCTTGAAGCAATGGTGCTTGAGGTAACGCCCACAGCTTTGGGCATTTCTCAATTGACAGTTCTTCTAGACAAGGAAACAATATCTGTTCTCCTAGAGTTTCTTCGATTGCATCCCATCTCTGAAAGCTCTTCAAGTCTTTCATTTTGAGCACCTTTAGGGCAGGAAACGCTGAGTGTACCAATCTATAACCACCTTCACCACAAGGCCCTTGCAGCAATGGTGCTTCAGGTAACACTGTCAGCCTTGGGCATTTCTCAATTGACAGTTCCTCTAGACAAGGAAATAATATCCGTTCTCCTTGAGTCTCTTCAACTGCATCCCATCTCTGAAAGCTCTCCAAGTTTTCCATTTTGAGCACCTTTAGGGCAGGAAATGCTGAGTGTACCAATGTATAAGCACCTCCACCACAAGGCCCTTGCACCAAGGGTGCTTCAGGTAATGCTACCAACTTTCCACAATTACTAATAAACAACTTCTCAAGCACAGGAAATATTATATGTTCATCTTGCCTCTCATTTATTTCCCACCACCCCTCAAAACCCAACAGATGTTCGAGCGTAAGCACCTTCAGTTTTGGAAAAGTGAAGGATGTATCGCATCTGAACAAAATTTGCAATCTTTCACAATGAACAAGATGGATGTCAACCATGTTTTGCAACATACCCATGCACTTTCCTCCATAGGAATATATCTTCAGAACCTGCAGCCCATCATGTGGTTCGAAATTGTTGAGCACCTCGGTGTCACAAACAGAAGTCCATCTTAATGTCAGCTCTCTGAGACCCTTCTTGTTTCCAAGGTTTGCCACTTTTATCTCTGCTTTTTCAACAGTCTCTACCTGACATAGCTCTAGCTGACCACCAAGGTTTAAATGCTGCAGCTCTACAACATCACTGCAATCAGGTCCAGTAACTGCTGCTACAAAATATGTAAGTGTCAGCAACTCAGATAGTTTTCCTAGTTCTGGAGGCATGCTCTTCAACTTTCGACATCCATGAGTGTAGAGGTGACGGAGGGAAGTCATATACTTTATTTGCATTGGAAGTCGAACATGATCATCACAGTTGGAAAGGTCCAACACTTGCAGGTTATATAGAATACTTATATCTTCAGGAAGTGATTTGATATCACTGTTTGAGAGATCTAGGTACCTTAGGTGATGCAGATATTTTGGTTTCAGAAAAAAATGATTTTGTCCCTCTGATACAGAGCTTCAAGGCATGCAAAGAGCTGTATTTTGATAGATGCTGCAATGGGCATCGCACATAACTGTCGTATATCAGGGTTTGGATAGCAGGGGATCTTTTCTCCATAAAGTCATTCAAACTACCTTCTTGCTGTGGACATGACAAAAACAAATGCCGAGCAGTATCTGCAGGCCACTCGATTTTACTTGGTTCCATAGTTGCGACAAAACATTCCTTTTCCATAACAGACATTGCAATATCATGCATAAGATCATGGATTTTACATGTATATCTGGAAAAATACCCCCTGATGTCTTTACTTTTCTCAATATCCAGAAAAAATGACCTTGAGGCAAGTTCATCGAAAATAAGTTGTCCAATGGCTTCAAGACTATCGTCCTTGTGTTTTGGGATAAAGCCATTTGCGATCCATAGTTGGATCAGCTTCGCCACATCAATCTTGTAATCCTTTGGAAATATAGCACAATTAATAGGCAAAGCACTGCTTCATGTGCGATGACAAGTCGTTGTAGCTAAGCTTGAGTATGGGTAAGATTCCAGTTTCCTCGGTGCAAATGCTGCTTCTAGATGCTATAGCCTTCCATTCTTTCACGCTGGTCTTGGTACGAAGTACAGAGCCCAGTGCACTTGCAGCTAAAGGAGAGCCACAACATCTGATCACAATCTGATGAACCATCTTGGCTAGCTCAGCAGGCTTTTTTTTTTCTCGGAACTGAATGCTCCAGCCTCAATAATTTCCTTTAAGAATCTATCCTCCAAACGACCGAGAAGGTGGGTATCTGCACCCATAATTTCAGCAACTCCTTTATCACGAGTTGTTGTCAGCACCGCACTACCCATGCCACCATGCTTAAGATGGTCCTTCAGCCTTTCCCACTTAGGGACCTCTCTGTTCCAGACATCATCCAATACAAGGAGATACCTCTGCCCGCTCACTAATTTCTGAAGTCTCTCCAGTGGTGGTCTGTTTGCATCATCATTTTTCTTAGGAGATGCGTCAACTATACTCTTGGCAAGGGAGTTAACATCAAAGGTATCAGAGACACATACCCACAACAACAATTGGAAATGCTTCTGAATTCCAGGTTCATTGTATACGAGCTGTGCTAACGTGGTCTTACCAAGGCCCCCCATTCCAACAATGGCAACCACTGCGAGATCTGTATTATTAGCTTGCCGAAGTAGTGTACCAATAACTTTCACCTTATCTTTGTCTCTGGACCTGCTGGCAATTTCTTGTGGGTCAGTGATAACATAATCGGTCTGCCTCCACTCTTTGAACACCACCGGCTATGGCCGGTACTTGAACCTAAAGGCATGCATCTCTGTTATGAGGACCTCCACAGCTTGTAGAATTCGACAAAGCTTGCGACCCATTTTGTAACGGAACACAATGTGGTTGGGAGTAGGGAAGAGTTTTATCACATTGAAGCCAAGCTTAGTGTAGTGCCCCTTCTTCTTGGCTTCACGGCGGAGTGCTTCGTACTTGAATTCATCGAAGACTTCATGTGCCTCATATGCCACCGTCTTAAGCTCCTGGAGCCAGGCTTTCGCCCCTTCTCTGTGAGCCGTCGCCTGCTCCTCGGCATCAGTAATGACATCAAGGATGGACGGAAGCTTGTGTTTGAGAATTTTGTGTTGCTTTTCCAATCCCTCCATCACATTATATTGGTCCAGGAGGTAGTTGGATGCCTTGTTCATCAGCATGGACACCAGTGGCCGAATCGCAATGGTCGCCGCCAGCTCCGCCATTGGAAGGCTCGGAAGGAACTCCCACAGCACACGTCGCACACCGCAAGCACACTGCAGAATCAGTGGAGAAGAGATGGTGTGAGCAAGGTGTATGTAGAGCTCGAGACCTGTATTTGAACTAATCACAAATCAACAATCTGCTCTCGCAACCATAGTTACCTGAAGCCGTCATGACTTGCATGTGGACGCTGAGCAGGAGGAGCAGCAGCTCCGTCGTTGCAGAGGCAGCAGCAGCACTTGCAGAAGCAGGCGGTTACTCCTGTGAAGTTGTGGCAGGACTGCAGGCAGGCAGTTACTCCTGTGGGAAATGGTTGGGAGACCTTGAAGCAGCCAAGATAGATGACTCTTATGTGGCCTTCCTCTCTCTGTGTCTCAGCCACTCATGGAGATGCTTCAGAAGCAGTCATTCCCGCCGGTGGCCCTCAGTTCAGTGCTACAAAGCTGACAAGATATGAGCACCACTTGTGCCTACAGCACTACACAAGACGAGCATGCAATGGAGGACCACAATTAATTCCAACAGCACCACTTGCATGGTGTTCCCCCATTTTAAAGTCATTGCTACTCTGTGACTGTCATATATGGTAATTCCAGGGTCCAGCAACACTACCTCTGCACGATACAAAAATGTTTTCCATTCAATTAAAATCAGACTTCAACAACTGAAAAAAAATAATAAGATTTCCAGTTAATGCAAAACAGAGTTGAGTAATTACCAATTGATATTTCTTTGGAAGGTCTTAGTGTTTTATGGTAATTCCAGGGTCTGGGAAGACTATCGTTGCGCCATATAAAAAGGTTCTCCGTTCGATGAAAAACAGACTTGAATAACAGAAAAAAACATTAACCGTAAATCAGAGTTGCATAACAGAGCTCATCCTTTTATTTTTTCTAAATTATGTTGGGTCCACCCACATTTACCGCCATGAATGCAAAGGCGTAAAGGATTTAAGGCACTCGTGAATATAAGAGACTCCAGTAAGGAGAAGTGTAGGTCCCACAGGTGAAGGAATTGGCTGAAATGAATTGACATCCTTGTTTTTCTAGCACTGAAGTACAGTTGACAATGAGCACGTTAATAGTGTAACACGTTTTACCTCATCAAAACTGGTAAGCCTCACTGAAAACTCCCGACAGCAGCTGTCTCAATTTCTCGACTTTCTTTTGTGCACAACCACAAACATTTCTTACAACCTTCATAACAGAACATAATTGATGATTGAGTTATATCCACAGTTTGCTACGAAACCATCTGTCGAGAATTGCTAATAGAAGATAACAGAAACCCATCTTCATCCCCATCCTCCCTAGCAAAAGCATCTGTTAAGATCAGAAACAATGGTACATAAGCATAATGGGAGTCTACATACAGGAAATGGTTAAACAGTAATGATGGAATCTTCATATTTTGTTGGTAACAAAATATTTTGCTTCTTGTGCCATGAATGAACACCCCAAAATCTGAAAAACAGAAGCGTGCATGATGTGAAGGTGCCTGGATGTGCTCCTTTCCTCGCTTTCAAAAATCTGACGGGAGAAGATCCAGTGCATCTCACCAATTGTTTCCCACTACGGCCTTGTTCGGTTTCATAAGATTTCAAGGGGTTCGAAGGGGATTGGAAGGGATTAAATCTCCAGCAAGTCAAAATCTGCCTCAAACACCTCCAATCCCCTTGTGGTGGGGACTAACAGAACAAGCCCTAACAGAACAATCCCCATGAATGTGTTGTACGTTCTTCTCAAAAAACAAAAAAGGTAATGTGTTGTACCTTATCGTTCTCCTAAATATATTCTTTTAGATTCATCGTTGAATGAAGTTTCTACTCCCTCCGTAAACTAATATAAGAGTGTTTACATCACTAATTTAGTAATCTAAAAGCTCTTATATTAGTTTATAGAGTGAGTAGAAAATATTGTTATGTGGCATATTATAAATTTTGGCCACGAGAGCTACATCTCATTTACTGTGAGACCGATGGAGCGCTCACCAACAAAGCTACCCGTTCAGCCTAACAAAGGTTGCCTTTGAGCATGTTTGAGGGAGTGGGTACGGATTTTGCGAATGTTTTGTCTGGGGTTTTTCTTTCAGCTGTTTAGGTCTTTAGCGAAGGTATTGCAGGTATTATATTTTATTAGTTTTGGAAAATGCATTAATATATATTTAGAAATACGTGTACATTCCGATGTAGAGGCCAGGGAAACCCCCCTTTTGGAGGAAAAAATAACATTATTCACGAGTATGTTGTACATTTTATCTAGTACAAAATGAACAAATATCACATCACTATGAACAAATTTAAAAATAAATGAAAACATATTTACATGGGATAGCATTTTTATCTAGTACGCCGGCGGATCGGGCGGGTCGCTGCCCATGCAGTGCCCCGGTGCTCACCGGTGAGAATTACACCGTGTGGCGGATGCCAACCTCGACGCGGCCGGGCTCTGGGAGGGTGGCTCCGGCGGAGGACGCGGCGAAGGCGGTCATCGCCAAGAAGGACAAGCCGGCGAGGGCGTATCTGATCGGGGCGCTCTCCGAGGACATTTTGCTGCAGGTCTCATCGAAGAAGACGGCGGCGGAGCTGTGGGCAAGCCTAAGGACGCGGTTTGTCGGGGCGGATTGGGTCCGTGCCGCGCGGCAGGCCACTCTCCGCGGCGAGTTCGAGCGGCTGCGCATGGCGGAGGCAGAGACGCTGGATGCGTTCGCCGACAGGATCAGCGGGATGGCGGCACGCTACGCGGGGCTCGAGTCGATGCTGGACGACGCCGAGATGGTGAAGAAGCTGCTGGACTCGGTGCCGGACCGACTGTACGCGAAGGTCGCCGGGATCGAGCAGTTCTGTGATGTCAGCACCATGGCGTTCAAGGAGGCGCTCGGGCGGCTCAAGGCGTTCGAGGAGCGAGCATGACGGCGCACCTAGGACGGCGACAGACGGAGCGGGGATCAGCTGCTGCTGACAGCAGCCCAGTGGGCGGCGCGGCGGCGGCTCCGATCGCGACGACGACGGTGGGAGCAGCACAGCGTCGGGCAGCGAAGGGAAACGACACGGCTGTTGCTACAACTGCGGGCAGCGTGGACATTTCCGGCGCGACTGCCCCAAGCCGAGGAAGGCGAAGGTGGCGGAGCAGGTGCTCGTCGCGGTCGCCGAAGTCGACGATGATGTAGGGCCCGTACTCCTTTAGGCCGTAGCTTAGGGTGTGATTGTTTGGAAATAAGCCACGGCCGGACGCGTTGGGCGCGTGTGTGTGCGCTCGCCGGGGTGTGTCGGGTGCGGTCCGTGGCAGGCTCGGGCGTGTGTGTGCGTATCCGAGGGTGTGTGCGTGCGTGCGTGCGTTGGTTGGCGCGATGTGCGGGTGTGTGACCGCGTCGGGCGCTGGACCCGGTCGTGCTCGAGCGCGTGCGTGCGCATCGGGAGCGTGAGCCGCGGAGCGCGGGACATGGGGGTGCGTGAGTGGGTGCGTTCGGAGCGCGGCGTGGCGTGTCAGTGCGCGCCCGCATAAAGCCCACTCCTCCCGCATGTTGTAACATGGGGTGATCGAGTTCGAGTTCGAGTGAAAAACAGAAAACGCCGTCGGTGCGGCTGGGTGTTTGTGCGCCCGTAAATCTTCTGTGTCTCCTCTCTCGCCGTTTCTCCTTGTCTCCGGTGATCGTCGGCGAGCCGTGGTTCCATTTTCGCTAACACCCCGTCGGTGATCCAGGAGGTGGAACCCATACGAGCCGTGGTGGCGGAGAGAGAAGGTGCTGGAGAAGCTGCAGAAGCAGGAGGCGACGATGTACGAGGAGCTCATGACCAAGAGGGCCAAGGAGTTGCACGACAAGGAGTTCAAGCTATCCTACCAGAACCCCTCACCGTGCACCGAGGAGACGGCCGGCTGCGCCGAGTGCTACAGGAGCAACGCACAAGACCCGCTCAAATGCATCGAGACAGTGGAGAGGTTCGAGGCGTGCGTCCGCATGGCGAGGAGGAGCGGTGGCGCCATGAGAGCTGCACAGTAGTAGCGTTGGAGGAGGGGTTGTTAGTCTGAGTGGAGTGAGCGAGGTGTCATACACACGATTTTGCTTCTGTCAGGATGATTGATTGAATAACCTGCCGGGATTTTTGGTGAGACCTGAAACACCATTGTAGATTAATTCTGGTAAAGGATTCACTGGCCTGAGTGTCCTTGAATTTAGGGATTCCCCGTTACTTACATACTACATTGTGCTGTAATATCAAACGTGAATTGCAGGTGCGAATTAATGATGTGTTTGGATGAGCATTATTAGGTTATTATGCGTGCTACTTACATACTGCTTTGTGCTGCAATCTGAAAGGTGGATGAAGGTGCAACTCAATTTGTTTTCCTCTTGCAAAAAATCACTCTCTTGATTTAATTAATTGTGGCTCGTTTGTCCTTGATTTTAGATTCAGCTCCTGCATGTTTTTTGCGGGATCAATAGATCATCTAGTGCTGGTGCTGCTGTACGTGTTGGCTATCGGTTAAATATACGTCTTGGGTTATTGATGAAAAAATTATGGAACCTTGTATAAGTTGTGCTGGGCATGCATAAATCAGTAGATTACAAGCTGGTATTTCCCCTCAGGGCCGCCACCTTATTATCCATGAAATTCACAGCATCCTTCCTAAGGGAGCCAAACTACATAGTGTCGTAAAGTTTCTCAACAGGTTCAAGCTTTTATTAGTTCCTCTTCCTCCACATCCCAGTCACCGTAACCAGCACTGCCAGCGTGCCATCAAAAAGAACCATTCAAAGATATATCAACCTCACACCCAAAAGATTTAGTAAAAGAGACCTGGTGGCCCCCATGAAATATTTACATAACATTACAAACGTAGTCCACCGAAAGAATGATCTGGTCCAGAAAATCCTTTACACATAAATTGAAGTGATGATGACATGTCTAGAGTTAGGACCGGATATAGGTTAGTAACTTGTAAGCAATTACCATCCTTGACATGTAAAGAAAATTTTATGAGTCATGTCCTGCTCTATTGATGTCAGTTCATCTTATCATCTTAGAGAACAATACAAAGTTAGTTTTATAAAAACCAATCGAGTCTAGAAGAACCGTGCACATGTAAGGATTTATTAATCAAGCATATCTTAACAACCCACACACGATTGCAACTTAGTTCTACTAAAGTTTTTTCCTTTCTTGTTTAAAGCTAACAACCTATACAAGGTTCCAAAATCATTTGCGAAAGTGATATTATCTTGATAAGTGTGTGACATGTAAAGTGAATAAGGCGAGTCATGCATACCAAACCTCAGGGTTTTTGTACTTTGTGTATCATTATATGCTCAAGTAAAAGCAACTTTAATGATCAATCCAAAAGTATGCTTGTAGCTAGTGCAACCTAACACAATGTACCAAAAAATCCATTTCAGAAACATCCAAACACAATTATTAAAAGTTGACGCAGAGAAGGAAAGAGATGGTTCCGAGGCTACTATAAATAGGCATGCAGTATGAAGATCATCACAAGCACAAACATCACAACCAAGAAACACCAGTTAACACCAATCCACCATGAAGACCTTCCTCATCTTTGCCCTCCTCGCCGTTGCGGCGACAAGTTCCATTGCGCAGATGGAGATTAGCCCCATCTCAGGTTTGGAGAGACCATGGCCACAACAACCCTTCCCACAACAACCATATCCGCAACAACCACAACCATATCCGCAACAACCGCAACCATATCCACAACAACCATATCTGCAACAACCGCAACCATATCCGCAACAACCACAACCATATCCACCACAACAACCATTTCCGCAACAATCTCCATTTTCACAGCAACAACCATGTACACAACAACAAACACCACTCCAACAAGTATACCAACAGCTTGTACAACAACAAATACCATTTGTTCAACCATCTGTTTTGCAGCAACTTAACCCGTGCAAGGTATTCCTCCAGCAGCAATGTAGCCCTGTGGCAGTGCCACAACGTATTACTAGGTCACAAATGTTGCAGCAAAGCAGTTGCCATGTGTTACAGCAACAGTGTTGCCGGGAGCTGCCGCAAATCCCCGAACAATCCCGCAATGAGGCAATCCGTGCCATCGTCTACTCCATCATCCTGGAACAACAACATGGTGAGGATTTCGTCCGACAGCAGCAACAGCTCCAACAATCGGTCCAAGGTGTCTCCCAACTCCAACAAGCGATCCAAGGTGTCTCCCAGCCCCAAATCGTACAATGTTCTTTCCAACAACCTCAACTACAACAATTGGGTCAACAACCTCAACAACAACAGGTACCACTGGGGGCTTTCTTGCAGCCACACCAGATAGCTCAGCTTGAGGTGATGACTTCCATTGCGCTGCATACCCTACCAACGATGTGCAATGTTAATGTGCCTTTGTACAGCACCACCACTAGTGCGCCATTCGGCGTTGGCATCGGAGTTGGTGTCTAGTGATAAGAAAAGGTCTCTAGAAATATATAGTTGGATCACCGTTGTTTAGTCGATGTAGCGGTGACAAATAAAGTGTCACACAACTTCATGTGTGACCGGCCCAAACTAGTTGTTTATATTCGGGAATAAAATTAAATAAAAGTAAAGTTTTATCTAGACAATATCCATATTGGCGTTGTGTGGACGTCGATCTAAATGCCATGCTTGCAAGTTCAAAAGTTCGTCTTGCCCGGTCACAGCCGCAACCTGATGCATTAATTAATTATTCATGCATGGCAACAATCAAGATTTAAATATAATAGTGTTATTGTAAAATTTGGGTTGAACTGAAGCAATGACTAACATTAAACTTCTCAGTGGTTGGAGATTTGGGATCTTGTTTTTTTATTGGTTTGTATCTGGTTCCAAGAGTACATGTCATTGTCTACAGAGATAACCATGCTTATTTGTCTAGAAAAAGGTCAGCTTTTTCTTGAACTTAAGATCAGTGTTTTATCAACATGGCATTAACGATAATCAAGCTAGCTACCAACAGAGGAGCAGGAGGTGCTTGCTTCAGGCTAAATAATTGAACAAACAGGTCGCAATCTAACATAATTAGTATAGCTACTAGTACAGTACACACATAGCAAATAAACAAAAAATTTGGGTGAGAATCACTACTAATAACAATAGTCTATCAAAAGCAGAGGTCTCACTGACTGACTACAAGAGGCTGTAAAATAACATCAGAAACACACTGTTAACTCAGCAGGAGCTGAGCCAAAAGTAATCAAAGGACACTACTACTACTACTGCATGCATCTCAACTCGGGCGAAGCAATCACCTTACACAGCAGCCAACAAGCCCAACAATTCTCCATCTAGAGTAGCTGCAGCACAGTTGAGTTGAAGTTGCAATAACAAGCCATCATTCCACTAGAACTCTAGCAGAGCAACCGTGAGGGATCAGGCCTAGTATCCAAAAGGAATTCACAAACATCCTTCCCGAGGGCGGCTCCAAACTACACAAATGCACACGGTTTTTCAGCAAGTTGATGCTTTAGTGCAGCCAACATCTCCCCAGCAACAAGCGCTGCATGCAAGCATACCGTCAGTATCGAAGACGGTCAGATCACAGTTTTTAATCTGAACAAGATAAAATGTCAATGTCTTCTCATCTAGTCATCTTAACTGAGTACGACACGAAAACTAGAGAATCTCAAACTAGATAGACAAATAGGTGACCACTGCGAGCAGCGGCGGAGCTCTCGGTAGGGCAAGGGCGGGCGGCCGCCCCACCTTGATTTTTTGATCGCAGGCATGGCGCAAGGTGGCGCAGCGGCACGGCGGCGTCGCCGGAGGCGAGTGACCAAAGCCCGCCCCACCTCAACTTTTGTCCGTCCTCCGCTACTGACTGCGAGTATATAACAACTTCCACTAAACCTAGGAAATGTGGAAGGATATTGATTAATTCACATTACGGTATCTGAAGAAGATATAGTAGGTCAAAGCTCGGCAAAGACGATAAGAATCATTACATAACCTAGCCGTGCATAACCTGTACTTGAGGTTTTTGGAGCCCATCCAGCTGACATGATAGGACTTGAATATTACTGCACCTACCAAGTACCAATACGTATCCTCTTTAAGGACGGGGGAATATGTAGAACCCCTGATAAACTTTCACAATCAACTAAGCATATATCTTCTAGGCATGGACAAAAGTGACTCGTGTATGATGATGACAACTCTGATACAGCTGTGGGCACGACTGCCTCACCGCGAGAAAACACTTGGATTAACTCTGACATGCCCTGCTGCTTGCCAAGTATGGACTCAAGCTTACTGCACGAAGAAACATTCATTATCTTGAAAGACAACGGGACGTTGAACATCTCTACCAATTCGGAACAATATTTCAAATCAAGAAACTCCAGAGCTGGAAGGTGTTGACTTCTTTCGTATGCTGAAAGATGAGCTTGTGAGTATCCAGTCAGATTTTTACAGAAATCAATATTTAATCTCCTCAAGTATACCAAGCTTTGGAACACTTTCTCTGGCTAGTAGACGAGTACACTGCAGCTATCAATCTTCAATTCTTCAAGATGTACAAAATAGTCCCACGGCTCTAGCGCACCCTGATCCAAAGGATGAGCTACAGCGTCCTAACTCCATAACTGTAATAGGGGATTTCTTGTTCCATTTCGCCTTGCTGTGCACCGGCACAATGGAAGTGCTTTGACTCCTACCGCACTGAAAAATCATGCTTGGGGAAAACCACAGACTTTATTTAGACTTGTTGCTCTCCTGGCACCACCAGGTGCTAAGCCAGACAAAATAATAATCACGAAAAAGGATTTCCCCTCGCTTTGTATTACAAAGACCAACCGATACAGCCAACGATAGGTGCTGGGGCGAAAGCAGCACAGTCACACCCAAAAGAAACAAAAGAGAAAAAACAAGAGAAATAAATGCCAACAACGGCGGATCGACAGAAACGAAGAAGCTTCGCGACCACTGCGACCACCGAAGATCCCCCACCAAGCTCCAAGACTCCGAAGCGCCGGTACCAATCAACACCTCCAAGAATGACCGCGACAATGACGATGCTGCTGCCAAGGGTTTCCCCCGGTACGCGACGAGGCGAGAGGAAGGGTAGCCCCCGACGCCCTCCAGGAAGGTCCGGCGGCATCCACAGGCGCCACCGCGTCGGTGTGGGCCAGGACGACAGGGGTTTCCCCCGATCCCAACCTTCACCTCGGACGCTCCGGAGCCTGCCACCAAACCGACCACCACCCTGCACCAACGCGGTCTTGAAGCCTCAACGACATCTCACCACGGCACCGCGAAGTGAGGCCTGCACAACGACGAATAGGAGCCGGGACTAGGGCAGCAGCACCATCGGCACGCGGGAGGACTCAACCTCCACCGTCAACGACGGTAGCCGACCGGACACAATAGCAGAAGCATACCAGGCCCGTGGGCCCACAGGCCCGGACGGGCCCTCAGACGCCCATAAAGCTCCCGCCATCGCGCTGCAGCATGCACGACGTTGGCGTCGCCGCCCCCCATCCGAGCTCCTCCTCCTCCTCACCACACAAAAGACAACGAAGCCACGCCGGGGCCGGCCCTCTAGGACCCAGATGGGCCCCGCAGGGACCAGATCTGGGTCGGGGGCGCACGGCCGGCCACCCCGCGCCACCACGCCGTCCCTCCGCCAAGGGGCCACACCACCACCTCACGCACTGCCGGACACCGCCACCGGGTCACCGGGCCGCTGCCTAGCCGAGGAACACCGTCGCCGCCCCCTGCCCCGTGAAGGGGAGACGTGCGCGCGGGGACAGAAGGTCCAGCTGCCGCCGACCCCACCCGGCCCAGGGCCGGGGGCGCCCGCCGGTGGCGGCGGGGGGGATGGGGAAGGAAGGGCCCGACGAGGGGTGTGGAGCGTGCCGCCCCGGCCGCCCCGTCTAAAAGGGTTCAACACTAATTCCTCTTCAATAAGCAGAAAATTCATTACTAGTGTTACCTAATTTCATTGGGGTCAATTGACCCCAATGCTATAATGCTAGCTCTGCCCCTGCTTGGCACAAACTTTCAATGTCATCATACCCCCTGTGATCTTCGCCATCTCTGACCTGAAATTTGTACCCTATGCACAGTTATATTCGAAAACTGAAAGCAGAAGTTTGCCGACACCAAATTGGTTTGAGTATATCGAAAATTATGCTTCTTCAGTCTGTGATTTTGATTTGCAATTTCAACCTCAAACACTAAAAAAGGAGCATTGCTTTATATGAGAACACTAAAAGCAGAGGATGTCATGTTAGGTGCCTACCCTGTTAAATGGTAATCTGAATTCGAGAGGACTAAGCAAGAGACAACATTGCAGCTGTTTTTTTAGCTATTTTTAACTTCACCTACTTGACCCTCAAGTTTTTGTTTTCCTCCAATATTTTAAATGTACTAAAACTAAAGACGTAAGAAAATCTGGACTCATATCTCGCTCACTTTGACTTCGATCCTGAGGATGCATATATATAAGGCTTCTATATATCTCTAGTCCTTGTCAGCTCTTCTTATTAAACATATCTGTTGTAATTAAGCATGTGATATGTGTTGACAGGTCATTCAGGAAACGTTTATCATGACATTTTTATCGTGTGAGTAAACTGCAAAATGATGTGACCTTTCCTTTCAACATGCATGTTTAGTTTTTAATCTCTTACCAAAAATAATATGAAGGGGGATATATCTTGTTTGGTTAGAGGGAACAAAAAGAATGGAGAGCAGTTTCTCAACGAGTGAGTGGTTGAACGGCAAATGCATTAGCAAACCGGCTTCATGCAGTAGCTGTAGGACTTAATATCCATGTTATGTTACTTTCAGTTATACTTCCGTCACTTGGCTAGCAGTAAAAAGAGAGTTTTCCAAGTCCACAAGATCATGACAGAATTGCGTCAAACGCTAATTTATACATGTTAGCTAAGTTTTTGGCTCCCTTTAAAGATCAGTTTACCATAACAAACAAACATAGAAGAAAACACTGGAGAAGGGATGCACAAAATAGGAAATTACATGTAAATGACTATTTTGAAAAATAAAATCCACAACAGTAGTTTTGGCTCTAGGAGCCAGAAGTTGTGATGTCAAAGCTAAACTTTTAGCTTACACTCACTCACTCACTCTCACACACACACACACACACGCACACACTATACCAAACAGAAGTTTGCCGAGTTCCCGATAGAATGAACTCGGCGAAGTATTGGAACTCGGGACAAAACGCGATTCTAGTAGTGCACAGCCATCACGTATTACCGTCACTGCATTAGTTATGACTAAATGGCCATTTTATTCTTCATGCCCTTCTTAAATCTACTCTTGCAAGAAGCTAAAGAGTCTTAGAAATTATTTTGGCTTCAGAAAAAATGTCAAAAAAGAGGAGCACATATGGACCTGAGCTGCAATGCACATCCTTGCAGTTCTGAATAAACATCGATTGCGTTTATCCAATACAGATGTCCCTTCTCTAAAAAGAAAGTTGTAGTGTGCAAGCACAACAACTTCAGCTCCTCAGTTCCAAACTTAGGACCCACATGGAACGCTGAAATTTCACAATATACATGTGTGCATTTCACATGGAACAATCGATTTGGTACAGCAATATTTTAAGTATTTCATGGCCAATACTGTACAACATTTATCAAATCAAAATCGGAATAACTAGAAACCAAACATAGGAGAAATGCACCCTACTGATTGACTGTAAAAAATGCATGAAGAAATAAGATAGCTGTGACTTGGTACTTTTGCTGCCTGAGCAGGAAAACTAGTGTTCTTTCCAAAAAGAAGCCACAACTGCTAGAATGCAAGACATGATCAGAAACGTGGAAGCCGTGTCAGCGGCAAGATGTCAGCAGAGAAACCGAAACCGTGGTTATTCAGTCAGTAGGCATCTTGAAGAATTCAGGAAAGCCATTCCAAGAGGAAACAAACAAATGAAATCTCCTGTGTGCATTCATGAAATACATCTTGTTTGGTTCCAAAGTATATACATAGATTGAACAAAAAATGTGTCAACATGTTCAGTGGCTGCTTACTCGTGGGGATAATGGAACAAAAGATGCATGTGCAGCAATCAAGAATCATACAATAACTGTTTCCAATATATATTGATACTATAAAAGATGATAATAGAAAACCGAGGGATCTCCTCTTTTTCCAAAAACAGAGAAGGAAAAAGGATGTCACATACTAAGTAGGATATCATATGCATTCACCCTTTGGGCCACCATGCCAGAGCCACAAAGGAGGCATCAGAATGTAACTATCTACTGCTCAAATGGATGCCATGTCAGCAAGAAATGCATCCTTAAGGGACAGTGTTCCAGCTGCCCAAAACAGAGCATTGTTAACACCAGATGGGTTTGAGTAAATCAAAACACTTACTAAAAAAAACTACAGTAGATGAGTAATGATGAAACCATAAAAAATGATCAGCGGCTCCACATACGTAACATGGGAAACATTGTGAGTGGAATAATCATGTTACACAAGTTAATTAGCAAGCGATGCAATAGAAAAACAACATACAAACCACACATGAAAATAACAAATAGTATTCCGTTTTTCTAGCATGGTAACTTAGATTACAGTAATGATATAAGCACACATGAACACGCTACAGAGACACAAACAGAATGCCTCAACTGGACAGCATCCTGTGCGCAGCCTCTGGTCAGACCAGCATGTTCCATGCATAGTGGAGTGCTCCTGAGGAAAGTGCTCTTCTACACCCGAGCTCTGAACAGTAAATTCGAAAACTATTTTAAAAATGTTTAAAAAAATACATATATAGCATATTTTTCCTGTGAAAATTGTTGGATATAAGAAAAAACAGAAAAAACTGGGGCAATATTGCCTCTTTGCCGTCTGCCACCAACGGCAAAGCCCCTTTGCCATCTGCCACCGACGGCAAAGGTGACACGTGGCACTCACCTGTGCAACCTGGGAGTGCCAGGCCTGGTGCCATTTGGTCGCTTTGCCGTCCGGGGGCAAACGTCAAAGGAGGGGGCGGTAGATGACAAAGTATTTACCTCTTTGCCGTCAATGGCAGACGGCAAAGGCTGCCGTTAGCCACTAACGGGGCTACCTCCAGTGGTAGGCCGTCCAGCCTCTTTGCCGTCTGCAGCCTAACGGCAAAAACTCTTTGCCGTCCACTGAGCCAAGGCAGACGGCAAACCACTCCTTTACCGGAGTTCTCAGTGCCGAAAATTTGGCCTTCTGCTGCCGGACGGCATAGCCTTTGCCGTCAGTCGTCCTACCCTTTGCCGTCCGCGATGGCAGACGGCAAAATACCTGATTCCTATAGTGACACTTGGATTAACTCTGACTTGCCTTGTTGCTTGCCAAATATGGACTCAAGCTTACTGCACGAAGAAACATTCATTATCTTGGGAGACGACTGGACGTTGATTATCCCTACCAATTCGGAACAATATTTCAAATCAAGAAACTCCAGAGTGGAAGGTGTTGACTCCATTCGTATGCTGAAAGAGGAGCTTGTGATTATCCAGTCAAATTTTTGCAGAAATCAATCTGTAATCTCCTCAAGTATACCAAGCTTTGGAACACTTTCTCTGGCTAGCAGACGAGCGCATCGCAGCTATCAATCTTCAGTTCTTCAAGATGTACAAAATAGTCTCACCGCTCTAGCGCACCTGATCCATAGAATGAGCAACAGCATTGTAACTACATAACTGTAATAGGGGATTTCTGGTTCCATTTCGCCTTGCTGTGAACCGGCACAATGGAAGTGCTTTGACTCCTACCGCACTGAAAAAACATGCTTGGGGAAAACCGCAGACTTTATTTAGACTTGTTGCTCTCCTGGCACCACCAGGTGCTAAGCCAGCCAAAATAATCATGGGGGTCATCTTCATAGACTAAAAGGGTTCAACACTAATTCCTCTTCAATAAGCAGAAAATTCATTAGTAGTGTTACCTAATTTCATTGTGGTCAATTGACCCCAATGCGATAGTGCTAGCTTTCCCCCTGCCTGGCACAAACTTTCAATGTCATCGTACCCCCTGTGATCTCCGCCATCTCCTGCCCTGAAATTTGTACCCTATCATTTGTAGAAAACAGGGCTTTGATCCGGGCCAGATCAGAGCATTAGTCCCGGTTCTGTTACGAACCGGGACCAATGGGTGCATCAGTCCCGGTTCGAGCGGCCAGGGCGTCGGCCGGGCCTCGGCAGGAACCAGTCCCGGTTCGTCTGTCCCCTGTAGTCCCGGTTCCAGACACGAACCGGGACTAAAGGGCCTCGCTCCTGGCCCAGCCCCTTTAGTCCCGGTGCTAGCCACCAACCGGGACTTAAGAGTTGCCTATATATATGCTCGCCCCTGCCTGCTCACTCCTCTGTTTTTTGGCCGGCCGGCGTGTGGGAGGTGTGATGCTCTCTGTTCTCACCTCCTATGCACATGAGGTCTTCGATGAAATGCCGCAGCCACACTTAAGCTTTCTCCTCTCCAAGCTCGACCTCCAAGCTACATTTTCCCCAAGATTTGTTTAGGTTTGGCGGTGCACCAACTACACAAGTGTTCTAAAAGGTTTCATCTCTCACTGCTAGTTTAGCTCATTTCAAATGCTCTAGAAGTAGAGTGTGGTTTGTGGGTTTTAGTGGACGAGTGTATGTGGGAGTTCTATTGATTTAGACACACAATTAGAGCTGAAATTAACTTCTTAGAGTCTGCACATGTGTAGGGTGCCGTTCCCGTCCCCGTCCTCACCGTCGTCGATCGCCCGCGCCGATCTCGTCGCCGGCACCACCGTGGTGAGCCTCTTGTTCTTATCTTCTTTTTAAAATAAAAAAAATCTTACTTGTATGATTTACATAGATACTTGTATTAATTTGGTCACTTCTCTATTCCTGATGTTCTGTAATGGTTTTTGATACACTTAATTATATAATGCACGCAGATGAACCGGCAATGGATGTATGGTGACCGACGCACCTCCGAGTACATTGAGGGTCTGCATAAATTTCTCGAAGTGGCTAAGGCAAACAAGCAGAATGGTTTTATGTATTGTCCATGTACTGTCTGTGAGAATACGAAGGATTACTCTAACTCGAAAACCCTTCACTCCCACCTGCTTGAGAAGGGTTTCATGCCACATTATAATGTTTGGACCAAGCACGGAGAAAGAGGGGTTATGATGGAAGACAATGAAGAAGAAGAGGATGATGACAGCTATCCTATGTTCCCTGAATATGGTGATACTGCAACGGGGGATGCTGAAGATCAAGAGGCACCAGACGATGTGCCCGATGATGATCTTGGCCGGGTCATTGTTGATGCACAGAGAGAATGCAAAAGTGAAAGGGAGAAGTTAAAGTTTGATCGCATGTTAGAGGATTACAAAAAAGGGTTGTACCCAAACTGCGAAGATGACAACACAAAGCTCGGTACCACACTGGAATTGCTGCAATGGAATGTAGACAATGGTGTATCTGACAAGGGATTTGGTTCGCTACTAAAAATAATGAAGAACAAGCTTCCAAAGGATAACGACAGGATTACAAAAACATGGTTCTTGAAGCAATGGTGCCTCAGGCAAACCTATCAACTTTGGGCATTTCTGAATTGATAGTTCCTCAAGCAAAGGAAATAGTATATACTCTCTTTCAGCAGCAGCATCCCATCTCTGAAATCTCTCCAAGTCATTCATTTTGATCACCTTTAGGACAGGAAATGTTGAGCGTATCAATCTATAACCACCTCCACTTCATGGTTCTTGAAGCAATGGTGCTTCTGGTAATGCTATCAGCTCTGGACATTTCTGAATTATTAGTTTCTCAAGCTGAGGAAACAATACATGTTCTCTTTGAGACTCTTCAACCGCATTCCATCTCTGGAAGCTCTCTAAATCATCCAATTCAAGCACCTTTAGGGCAGGAAATGGTGAGCGTACCAACCTATAACCTCCACCACACGGTTCTTGAAGCAATGATGCTTCTGGCAATGCCGTCAACTTTCCACAATACTTAATAAACAACTTCTCAAGCACAAGAAATATTACATGTTCTTCTTGCCTCTCATTTCTTTCCCACCATCTCTCAAAATCCAACAGATGCTCCAACGTAATCTCCCTCAATTTTGGAAAATTGAAGGATGTACCGCGTCTGAACAAAATTTGCAATCTTTCACAATGAAAAAGATGGATGGCAACCATATTTTGTAACATGCCAATCCATTTGCCTCCATAGGAATATATCTTCAGAACCTGCAATCCATCATGGGGTTCAAAATTGTCGAGCACCTTGGTGCTCCAAACATAAGTCCATCTTAAAGCGAGTTCTTTGAGATCCTTTTTGTTTCCAAGATTTGCCACTTTTGCCTCCAACTCTATGATATTCTCTAACTGACGTAGCTCTAGCCGACCACCTAGGTTTAAATGCTGCAGCTCTGCAACATCACTGCAATCAGGGCCAGTAACTGCTGCTACAAAACATGTAAGTGTCTGCAGGTTAATGAGTTTTCCGAGTTCCGGAGGCATGCTCTTCAATTTGAAACATCCATGAGTGTAGAGGTGACAAAGGGAAGTCATATACTTCATTTGCCTTGGAAGTCGATCAAGATCAGAACAGTTGGAAAGGTCCAACGTTTGCAGATTATATAGAATACTTATATCTTCAGGAAGTGCTTCGATACGACTTTCCGAGAGATAAAGGTACCTCAGGTGATGCAGATACTTTGGTTTCAGGAGAAATAACTCTGTTCCCAAACAGATTTGCAAGGCATGCAAAGAGCTGTACTTTGATAGATGCTGGAGTGAGCTTGAGACAACATTATCGCATAATAGTGTTTGGATAGCAGGGGATCTTTTCTCCATAGAATGATTCAAAATACCTTCTATATTTCTACATGACAAAAATAAATGACGAGTATTATCTGGAAGGCACTCGTTTTGATTTGGTTCCTTAGTTCCAACAATACATTCCTTCTCCATAACAGACATTGCAACATCATGCATGAGATCATGGATTTTACATGTAATTCTGGAATAATACCTCATGGAATAATACCCCCCGAAGTCTTTACTTTCCTTTATCTCCAGAAAGAACGACCTTGAGGCAAGCTCATTTAAAATACGTTTTCCAATGGTTTCAAGACTATCTTCCTTGTGTTCTGGGATAAAGCCATTTGCGATCCATAGCCTGATCAGCTTGTCCACATCAATCTTGTAATCCTTGGGAAATACAGCACAAAAGGCAAAGCATTGCTTCATGTGCGATGGTAAGTCGTTGTAGCTAAGCTTTAGTATTGGCAGAATTCCAGTTTCCAAAGTCCAGATGCTGCTTCTAGATGATAGAGCCTTCCATTCTTCCACTCTGGACTTGGTACGAAGTACAGAGCCCAGTGCAGTTGCAGCTAAAGGAGAGCCAGAACATCTGCTTACAATCTCATCAACCATCTTGCTTAGCTCGACAGGCTTTTCTTTCTCTGAACTGAATGCTCTAGCCTCAATAATTTCCTTTACGAAGCAATCCTCCAATATATTGAGATTGTAGGCTCTACCTGCACCCATAATTTCAGCGACTTGTTTATCACGAGTTGTTGTTAGCACTGTGTTGACACCAGATTTTGGCATTGTCAAAAACATAATTAAGAAGGCCTCAAATGGAAAAGTGCTCAAGTGTATGCAGAACACTATTCGGCTGATTACGCCCCCAAGATGGCCTTATATGAGAAAAGTTTCTACACGGACTGTCTTTATCTCGTCGAATCGGTCGATTTTGATATAAAAATCGTCTCAATCCGAGTTCGTATGCAAAAGTTACGGCCGTTACAAGATTGCTGATACAGCAGAGAACGGTACTACCGCTCCTACTACCGCGTCTACTACCGCTTACGAAAAAGTTTCTGGCATCCCGAGACCCTAAGCGGTATTAGAGCGGTACTAGAGTGGTACTACCGCCCAGAACGGTACTACTGTGCCCAGAACGGTACTACCGCTTGCCTATAGCCGCACAGACTCGGGCAGATCGAAAAAGTCTGAGTTTGGCTGCGTTTTTTGACCCTTTGAAAGGAAATCTGGGTCCGTGTCCTGTACGGGAAGTCCAACCCCCTCTTAAACAGAAAAGGTGATGGCCTATTAAAACAACACACAATCGAACAAACACATCTACATCTTTTACCCTACTTCTATCTCTCTCCCTTGTATCTTTCTTCTCGTTCTTCGTTCGTTCTTCTTGTTGCAGGACGGCGAACCTCGAGGCCCTAGGGGCGAGCGAATCGACCTAGGGCAGCCCATCGTCCATCCGTGACTCCTGACGGGTTCCATCCCGGAGAAGCGGTGCGTCGGGTCTACAAAAGCGCCGGCCGGATTGTCTTGCGTATCGCGCTTCCGGCAGGCCTCCTTCGACGTGAGCTGCGGTGCATCACCCCCGGCGTCGAGGGTAGGCGTGACGCGTTCGTGTGCGAACACACTTTTTGGCGACTCCGCTGGGGAAGAAAGATCAAGAATCATCATCAACCATGTCTAATCTCCCCCAGCCCTCAGAAGTTAACGCCGATAACATCATTAAGCCCGGTCTTGATGAGCTATCAGAGGAACATCGCCAGGCCTACGAAGCGCTCAAGAAACAGCGTGAAGAGGCTTTTGAGGCGCTCAAGAAGAAGCGCGAGGAGGAGGATTTGGAGGCGTTTCTTTCAAGTTTCAAGAAGGACCGCCAAGGCAACATCACTCCGATTGGAGAAATCAGGTTACCTCCTCCCATTGATGAACAAGAAGAAATCACTGTGAGCAAAGTTTTTCTCCTGAGCAACTGGCTGTGATTGAAAGTCTTGTTAGTAAGGGTAATGTGATGGCGTACAATTCTTTCGTGGCAAATACCAATGCTCAGAAAAATATGCCGCCGTCATCTAGTGGTAATGTTGGTGTATCCATTAGCCCAGATGAAAGAACATGTGCTGCCCCCATGTTTGGTTTTGGTAATTGATGACAATCTCTATGGATTAATGGTTGCCTTGAGTTATATTTGAAGGGTTTGTCCATAGGCATTGCTTGAAGACCATTTGTTGGTTTCAAGGTTATTAGAAGAAGAATATGTGTTGACCAAGGTTATTCATGGAGTTATCCAAAGATTGGTCATGTTGATCAACACACAAAGCGTAGAAGATGTACCGAGTGGGATCAAGTGATCTCACGGTATGGTAAGCATTGTCCATTACGCTTTGTGTACTAACCCATGTTCTATGCGAGAGTTTTATGTGGGGTTAGGTATGTTTCCATGGGCCTGCGTCAAGAGGAAGATCTCATTCAACCCATGGAGGATGACATCAAGTGGTGATCGTCATCAACATTGCGGTGTGCAAGTTCAAGTGGAGCATCACGAAGAGATCACATGCTTGAAGCTTGCCGTCCATTGTGGTGACAATGGACTTGTGAAGATGTGCCAAAGAGTGGCTCACCCATAGTGGAGTATGGGGGAGCAATCAACTAGTCTTCATCGAGCCGGCGCAATCAAGAAAGGTGGTCCAACTTGAGGAGGTCAAGATCGTCATCATCTAGCTCAAGTGGACTATGCGCAAGGCAAAGGTTTGCCCTTGATAGGTTTTCTATTTTACCGGTCTCATGGTGGTAGTTGGGAGACCGGGTTTTAGGATCGATAGCCGTACTATCAAGGGGGGCTCTCAAGTGAGTAGCTTTATCGTATCATTCGTAGAGAGCTCAAACCATTGCATCCTTGCATCATCTTTCTTGGTTTGTGTTTGGTGTTTCTCTTTGTGAGTCTTTGAGCTTTTGGTCATCTTCATGACAAGCTCGAGTTCATCGAAAACGGAGTTCATATATGCATCTTCTATGATGTTTTCGATGTTGGAGTTTATGCCAGTTCTTCATTCATAGAGGTTTCTCATCTCTATATGTTAGGCATATCTCCCCTGCCACTTCTTATTATAACCAACAAGCTTGAGTTTATGATGTTTTCGTTGTTTGGATAGTACTCGTTGTCTTCTATCCAACAAGCTTGAGTTTGCTCAATTCGGAGCTCATTTGCAGAAGTTATGGCAGTTCTGGTTTTATTTGTATCCTCTGTTTTCTGTGGATTTTCAGTAGCTTGCAAGCGGTAGTACCGCTGGTGCCCACGGTAGTACCGCTTATGCGGTAGTACCGCTGGTACTTCCGTGGCACTACCTATTGGGGTTTCCCCGAGCGTGCAACTCTCTGTTGCCAGTTTGCCATTCACGGTAGTAGAGCGGTAGTAGCACGGTAGTACCGCTCTGGCGGTACTACCGCCCTTACTACCGCCGCCACTACCGCTTGCGGGGTTTCCTTCTGTGCACGTCTCTGTTGCCGTTTTCTGTTAAACGGTAGTAGTGCGGCTGTAATGCGGTAGTACCGCTTGGTGCGGTACTTCCGCCCTGCACTACCGCTGCTCTACCGCTTGTGTTTCGCAGAGTGTGCAAGTTTCTGTTGCTCGTTTCGGTTTAGCGGTAGTACCGCTTGGGTGGACGGTAGTACCGCTTGGTGCGGCACTACCGCTCCAGTTCCTTGTTGTTGCCTGCTACTGGCTGGAACTACCGCTTAAGCGGTAGTACCGCTCACAGGAGCGGTAGTACCGCTCGTACGCGTCCAGCACAGGTAACGGTTGGATTTGGGGTGGCCCTATAAAAGGGGCCTTCTTCCCCAACGGTTCTTTAATCCCCTGGCAGCTCTCTCTCCTCCATTGTTGACCTCTTAGAGCTTTGCTATCTCTCCAACCCTCCAATGATTCTTGCTCCTTCTTGAGGGAAAAGAGAGAGGAGATCTAGATCCATCTTTCCACCAATCACTTTCTCCTCTATGTGAGGGAAACCTTGTGGATCTAGATCTTGGAGTTCTTGGTGTTCTCCTTGTTCTTCCTCTCACCTTCCTCCATAGCTTTTGTTGCTTTGGTGGGATTTGAGAGAGAGGGACTTGAGCACTTCGTGTGTTCTTGCCATTGCATTAGTTGCATCGGTTTGAGTTCTCCACGGTGATACGTGGAAGTGAGAAGTTGAGAAGCTTATTACTCTTGGGTGTTTGTGCACCCTAGAGCTTGTTCCTCTTGGGTGCCTTGGCGCCCTAGACGGCTTGGTGGTGCCTCGGAGCTCAATCATTGTGGTGTAAAGCTCCGGGGAAGCGTCGGGGTCTCCAATTAGGTTGTGGAGATCGCCCCGAGCAATTTGACGGGTTCGGTGACCGCCCCCAAGGGTTGCCAAAGTGTACGGGTTCGGTGACCGCCCTCAAGGGTTGCCATTTGTACGGGTTCGGTGACCACCCTCAAGGGTCCCTTAGTGGAATCACGGCACCTTGCATTGTGCGAGGGCGTGAGGAGAATACGGTGGCCCTAGTGGCATTGTTGGGGAGCATTGTGCCTCCACACCGCTCTAACGGAGATTAGCATCCGCAAGGGTGTGAACTTCGGGATACATCGTCGTCTCCGCGTGCCTCAGTTATCTCTTACCCGAGCCCTTTACTTATGCACTTTACTTTGTGATAGCCATATTGTTTCTTGTTATATATCTTGCTATCACTTAGTTGTTTATCTTGCTTAGCATAAGTTGTTGGTGCACATAGGTGAGCCTAGTCGATTTAGGTTTTGTGCTTGACAAATTAAACGCTAGTTTTATTCCGCATTTGTTCAAGCCTAAACTGTAATTATTTTAAAGCGCCTATTCACCCCCCCCCCTCTAGGCGACATCCACGATCTTTCACCAGAAAAATATAATCCAACTTTACCTATTTCATTGGCACCTCCCATGCAACAACATTACAATTTGCCGATGAATTTTTATCCTAGCCAAACCAATCAACTTGTGGCCGCACCTGCATACCCTAATCCTATTATGAGTGTGCCCAATTCGGCGTCTACGCCGAATTACTTTGTCACATCACCTATGAATACAAGCATGTTTGGTCTTCCGCCGAATTATGTTTCGGCGCCTACTCCACAAGTTGCATCACTAGCTAGTTTCCAAGTTGCTCCTATGTCATTGCCACAAGCGTCTTCATCTACCTCGGATCCAATTTTAGCCAAATTAAGGGAGGATTTGCATAAGATGTTTCAAGAAACTTTCGGAAACGAGCCGAAAGTAAAGAGTCGTGTGTATCAAAAGCCTTATCCTGAACACTTCGACGCAGTTTTGTACCCTCCAGGTTATAAGGTTCCTGATTTTGTCAAATTTAGTGGAGAGGGCACAAAAACAACTTGGGAGCATGTGAGTCAGTATCTAGCACAGTTGGGTGAAGCAAGTTCCATAGAAGAATTGAAAGTGCGGTTATTTCCCTTATCTTTAACTGGCACCGCATTTTCATGGTTTGCTGCTTTTCCACCTGGCTCAATTATCTTATGGTCACAACTAGAGCAAAAGTTTCATGATCATTTTTATAGTGGCGACAATGAGCTTAAGTTATCACATCTTACATCGGTTAGGCAAAAGCATGATGAATCGGTCACCGATTATGTCAAAAGATTTAGAGATATAAAAAACCGATGCTATAGCTTAGTGATAACCGAAAGAGACTTGGCGGATCTTGTCCTTAATGGTTTGAAAACTCACATTAAGGAGAGGCTGGAAAGTTATGAATTTTTAAATATTAACCAAGTCTTGCAGAAAGCTTTGGCTCAAGAAAGCCGAAGTAAAGAGATTCATAGGTCAATAACTGATCGTCCTAGAATGCATATGCTTGATTATAATGATGAATATTCGGACGATGAGGTTGATGTATGTACCACTGAATTTGTTTGGTCCTCAAAGGCCAAACCCTATGCATGCAATGCTCTTAAGCCGATTCGTAAGAATCGTGATGAGGAGATGAAATTTACTTTTGATATATCCAAGTGTGATAGAATATTTGATGCTCTCTTGCAAGAAAAGATGATTAGAATATCACACACCATGCCGCCGTTTGAGGAGCTGAAACGGCGTGCTTATTGCAAATATCATAATTCATTTTCTCATGCTACTAATGATTGCAATGTTTTTCGGAGACAGATACAATCGGCCATTAATGACGGACGATTGAGTTTTTCTGAGATGCAAGTTGATAGACAGCCCTTCCCAATGAATACCATGACTTTGGAGGGGAAGAAAATGTTAATTCGGCCTAACATAGCCAAATTAGCTAATAAAGATAATATTGTCATTGGTGAGCCCAGGAAGAACAAAGATGGCGACAAGATCTTGGGGAGGCAAGTCGTGCTTGAGAAGCAATCCGATGGTGGAGAGGTAATCAAGATCACCATAAAAAATCCTGCACTCGGGGGGCAACCGCAAGTACAAGAGGATACTCATGTTGAATTTATCAAGCCCAAGAATTCAGAAGTTGGCAAGTGTAAAAAGAGTGAAGCTAAGCGCAAGCGAATCAAGCCAACTTTTGATATGTTGCTATCCAAATATGCAAGTCAAGCGGCCGGTTCTAGCTCTAATCGGCCATCATATTCAAAGCGTTCAAGATCACCTCTGAAGCAAGAGTCGCGACACTATGCAAGGCCATATGGGTCATGGGCACTGGCACCATGGATGCTACCACCCCCCTATGTGCCATATTACATGGGAGACTTCAATGGAGGATGGGGGCAGCCCCCAATGGCTCCTTATGCTTTTCATATGGGGTGGACAACACCTAGAAGGCCTGCTCACAAAAAGCTTTATTATCCTACACAAGGCCGTTCAAGCCATGGTGCTAATCGGCCAACAAAAAATTCTCCAAGCGAGGCAGAATTTAAGGATCCCAAGTATATTCAACCTAAGTGGTGTCCTCCCGGTCTGTCCAAGACACAAAAAAGGAGATTACAACGCATGAGGAGCCGCGAGAAGGCGCACATGAAGTAGAAGAGCAAAAGGACGAATTGTTCAATAAAATTCGGCCCGTGGCGCCCACAAAACAAGTGTGGAGGCCTAAACAAAAAGGGAACGCAGATGCCTCTACACTAGCTACAATAGCACATACGCCACCAAAAAAGGATGATGCAGCCCTTATTACATCGTCCACGCCACCTGAAACATCCCCTTTGATTGAGGAAATTTTAAGTCCAATATACACATTGGGAGATGAAGATGAGATGGAGGATTTTGAATCTACGCCGGTTCGGGATGGTGGCAATCGACTTCAAGATGTATACTTATCATCCTAAGCACAAACATGGCCGATATATGATTATCGCCCTAAGAGCAAACATGGCCGATATATGATTATCGCCCTAAGCACATATAAATGGCCGATGGAGTGTTGACATCGTCCTTAGAGCAATCTCTATGCAAATTATTTTTCGGCACACAAGTTTTGCCGAAAAACAGGGGGGCATGTGTTGACACCAGATTTTGGCATGGTCAAAAACATAATTAAGAAGGCCTCAAATGGAAAAGTGCTCAAGTGTATGCAGAACACTATTCGGCTGATTACGCCCCCAAGACGGCCTTATATGAGAAAAGTTTCTACACGGATTGTCTTTGTCTCGTCGAATCGGTCGATTTTGATATAAAAATCGTCTCAATCCGAGTTCGTATGCAAAAGTTACGGCCGTTACAAGATTGCTGATACAGCAGAGAACGGTACTACCGCTCCAATAAGCGGTACTACCGCTTGAGAAAAAGTTTCTGGCATCCCGAGACCCTAAGCGGTATTAGAGCGGTACTAGAGCGGTACTACCGCCCAGAACGGTACTACCGTGCCCAGAACGGTACTACCGCTTGCCTATAGCCGCACAGACTCGGGCAGATCGAAAAAGTCCGAGTTTGGCTGCGTTTTTTGACCCTTTGGAAGGAAATCTGGGTCCGTGTCCTGTACGGGAAGTCCAACCCCCTCTTAAATAGAAGAGGTGATGGCCGATTAAAACAACACACAATCGAACAAATCAATCTACATCTTTTTACCCTACTTTTATCCCTCTCCCTTGTATCTTTCTTCTCGTTCTTCGTTCGTTCTTCGTATTGAAGTGCGGCGATCCTCGAGGCCCTAGGGGCGAGCGAATCGACCTAGGGCAGCCCATCGTCCATCCGTGACTCCTGACGGATTCCATCCCGGAGAAGCGGTGCGTCGGGTCTACAAAAGCGTCCGCCGGTTTGCTTGCGTACCGCGCTGCCGGACGGACCTCCTTCGACGTGAGCTGCGGTGCATCACCCCCGGCGTCGAGGGTACGCGTGACGCGTTCGTGTGCGAACACACTGCACTACCCACGCCACCATGTTGAAGACATACCTTCAGCCTTTCCCACTTATAGACCTCTTTGTTCCAGACATCATCCAGTACAAGGAGAAACCTCTGCCCACTAACCAATTTTTGAAGTCTATCCAATATTGGTTTATCTATATCCTCATTTTTGTTGGGAGATGCTTCAACTATACTCTTAGCCAGGGAGTTCACATCAAAGGTATCAGAGACACATACCCAAAGTAGCAACCGGAAATGCTTCTGAATTTCAGGTTCATTGTATATGAGCTGTGCTAATGTGGTTTTGCCAAGGCCACCCATTCCAACAATGGGAAGAGTGGTGAGATCTGCATTGGTAGATTGACCAAATAGTGTATCAACAATATTCTTCTTATCTTTGCCTCTAGATCTGCTAGCAATTTCTCGTGGGTCGATGATAACATGATCTGTCTGCCTCCACTGCTTGGAGACTGGTGGCTGTGGTTGGTACTAGAACCCAAAGACCTGCATCTCTACTATGAGTACCTCGATGGCATGTAGGATCTGGCAAAGCTTGCGACCCATTTTGTAACGGAACATAACACGATTGTGAGTAGGAAAGAGTTTGATTACATCAAAGACGAGCTTGGTGCAGTGCCAATTCTTCTTGGCTTCACGTCGGAGTGCTTCGTATTTGAATTCGTTGAAGACTTCATTTGCCTTATATGCCACTATCTTGAGCTCCTGGAGCCAGGCTTTCGCACCTTCTCTGTGTGCCATTGCCTGCTCCTCGGCGTCGGTGATGACATCAAGGATGGCTGGAAGCTTGCGTTTGAGAATCCTGTGCTGCTTCTCCATTCCCTCCATCACCTTGTACTGGTCCAGGAGGGAGCTGGACGCCTTGTTCATCAGCATGCACACCAGTGGCCGGATTGCCATGGTGGCCACCAGCTCCACCATTGTAACACTCACAGCCTCCGCAACACATGCAGAACACAAGAAAATACAAGCTAGTATAGTGCGGGATGGAGAAGAGAATGGTGTGCAGATAAACCAATTGGTGTTATTAACGATATGATGCATGTTTCAAATGAGTCAGATGGCAAAACCGAGGCACCAAAGACAATGCGCACTTCAATTACAAATCGTCCACTTGAATGTATAATTTATTTTAATTCTGTTGACAGATAAAACAAGCGTATAAACAAGAAAAAAATAGGAATAGTCCTGATGATCGAGATCATCCAGACATAACCGGTACACAAACAAACAAAGTGTGAGGCCCCATGTGAGACAAGAGGAACATAGATGTCAAATCATACATACTAGAACAAAGCTAACATGAATATTAATGATGCAGGTTTTAAATTAATCAGATGGCTAATGCGAGGCACTGACAACCATACGAGACAATGTGCACTTCAATTCCAAAGCGTCCACTTGCAGGCAGGAAAAAATATAATTATTTTAATCAGGTACACAATCCTAAGATGCTATGATTAAACATAGAATTTTAATATGTTGACACATAAAACAAACGTAGAAACTAGAAACAGTTAACAATAGCCGTGATGGCCGAGATCATCCAGCCATACACAGTGCTCAAACAAACCAAGTGGGTGTTATCAACAATGCAGATCTCAGATCAATCAAATGGTTACACCGAGGCAACGACAGCCATGTGAGACAAGAGCACTACCATTACAACAAGAGGTTCATAGTTGTCGAATCATACATACTAGGACAAAAGCTAACATAAATTTTAACAATGCAGGTTTTAAATTAAAACCAAGGGACTGACAGATATATGAGACAATTTGCACTTCAATAACAAAGCGTCCACTTGTAGGCAGGAAAATAGATGACCATTTTAACCGGTTACACACTCCTCCGTTCTTCTTAGGATTAAACGAAGAATTTTAAGGTGTTGACAGTTGACACATCAAACAAACGTAGAAACAGCTAGCAATAGCCTGATGATCAAGATCAGCAAGCCTTACACCGTACAGAAACAAACCAAGTGGGGGCTATTTCAGATTTATCAAACGGGTACACCGAGGCTACGACAGCCATGTGAGACAATGTGCACTTCACTACACGTAGAAAACGTCCATTACAGCAGGTCAGAAAATGAATTTCTTTCAAGCATGAGAAATGCACTACCATCACCGCAAGAGGATCACATATTTCAGCATACAGGGTACAGACTAGAACAAAAGCTAAAGTAAATTTCAACAGATGCAGAAACGGATTTGATGAGAGTAAACTACCGTTGCAGCATTGAAGGCAAGACAGAGTTCACGAGCATACAATTTCAACAGCCCCATCTCACCTCACCTCGCTCGCTCTTTCCATAATGCGAAAAAATGCATCGGAAAAGGAAGGTCAGAAAAGAGTGGAGATCTAGGGTGAGCAGAGTACCATGAGAGGCGGACGGCGCCTGCGATGGTGGGAGGCGGGATGGGTGTTTGGCGGACGCAGAAGGTGAGGGTCAGGCCGAACTCCCTGCTGATGTTACCCACCGTCGTGCTGATCCTGCTGATGCCGGTGGTTGCCACTGCCATGGACAGATGGCCGGCGAGCGGTAGTGGTCGAACTCGGGAGACTGGCTGCGCCGGCGAGTAGTCGCGGCACCAAGCGGTCCGGACGGCCTTGCATCATTTGTTTTCCTCTTATCATCAAGGCTCCATCCACTTGGATTTCGTCCCTATATTCTCTGTTTCCTAAAACATATTGAAGACATTTTACCTGAATGTTAAAAATATACAAGGGTTGTGTACATGCAGCGTGAGATCTGTTCTCGAGCCAATCACAAGAACAATAATAAAAATTAAAAATTAAAAAAAAAGCTTTCGCCCCGCTTTATAGATAAAGCAACGGTCCATACATCCCACATACAATTTCAACCACAGATATCAACCGGGGCGACGGCACATTCTAGCCCAAAGAAAATAAAAGAAATGAGAAAAAAGCCACCTAGTGGCGGTAGAGCATCGGCCCTACAGGGAGGCAAGACGTCGCGCCTGTAGCCTGAAGCGCATCCAGCATGCCATCCAGACGCTTCCGGTCTCGCTGCATAGAGAATGGGTGCCAATGCTGCATAAAAGCCAGAAATTTGAAGAAGGAGTCAGACGCCTGCCTCGGAAAGATCCGCTCTATCACCATCTTATTGCGAGTCCTCCAGAGGGTCCACGCCATAGCGGCAAAGATCAGCCAGAATAGGCGGCGGCGCCGCCCAGTGTGGTTGGCCCTGAATTGGAGGAATTCCATGAGGTCCTGGGCCTCCCAGTCGGGTCCAAGAGCCTCGCGAATGAATTCCCACATGGCCCTCGCCGCCGTCCACGTGAAGATAATGTGTGTTGCCGTCTCCGGGACCGTGCATAAGGGGCACGTGCCGTCTCCCGGTCCGTGCCACTTACAGACCTTCGTCCCCGAGGGAATGCGGTTACGGAGCAACTGCCACACAATTTTTTTGATCTTCAGGGGCAGGGGGCCTTCCATAACGGCGAGAGCCATGGTATGATGGGGGAGCGGCAGGGGACATGATATGCCGAACTAACCAAAAATTCTCTTGAAGGGGATAGACGCCAAGCCACCATATCCGGGTAATCCGGGAGTACATGTGGCAAGGCGTCTAGCAGGCGGTTCCACTCGGCCGTTTCTATCGGTCCGAATAAGCGCCTGAACCTAATAACCCATTGCCCTTGGCAGACGGCGTTAGAAACAAGAAGGAATGGGTCAACGTAGATGGAGAACATGATAGTTAACCCCACCCTGAGTGGCTCATCCCTAACCCATGGGTCCAGTCAGAACTGGGTCCCCTCCCCATTACCTATATTAATGGAGATTCCTAGGCGAATCTTCTCCTTTATCTTTTGAATAACGCGCCAGAATTGGGATCCGCCCGCGCGGGAGCAAGCGAGAAGCGGCTCACCCCTTAAGTACTTTGCTTGAATGAGTTGGAGCCACAATCCACCGTAGTTACGGAGGATCCGCCAATGACAAGGGTTGTGTACATTTTACCTGAATGTTTAAAATATACAAGGGTTGTGTACATACAGCGTGAGATCTGTTCTCGAGCCAATCACAAGAACAATGTTTAACCTGGCACCGACAGCCGCCTGAGACAGCGCGCACCGCCATTACAAAGCGTCCACTCGCAGGTAGGGAGATAATTTTTTTTCAGATACTACGTTTGAAGCATCACGTGAGCAGTCGCATGCTTGTCACCCAGTACGAGGAAGAAAAGTGATTCATTTCCATTCTCGTCAGTCATGGCACTTGTTTGTTTTATGGATTGCAAAGTGCGCTACCGCAACCATGCCACCCATAAGTTTCTTGCAAGTTGATTCCACCTAAAGCATCTCGAACAGACGCGCCAAAGAAGGCGCGCGTGGTAAAACCCGCGGTTTTCGCGCGCGCGGGGCCGTGCGGCGCGCTCCAGCAGAGGCGCGAAACCGCGGCGCGCTAAAAAAATCACGCGCGCAGGGAAAAACGGCAGCCCGCGCGCTATATATATTCCGCGCCGCGCCCGTGCTCTCCGCCCACTTCCTCCCGCGCCTTCTCCCCACGCCCCGCCATGCCGTCGCGCCCCCGGAGCAGCTCGGGCTACCGCGGCGTCCGCGAACGCCCTTCCGGCATGTTCTACGCCGAGATCTGCTCCGGCAACACACGCCTCGGCCTCGGCACATACGAGACCACCCATGAGGCCGCCCGCGCGTACGACATGGCGGCGTGGCAACTCCAGCAGCCTCGGTCGCAGACGAATTTCGACGACATCTTCACGATCGAGCAGGCGCGAGGTGTCGCGCCTCCCCCGCGTAAAGAGTAGGCCCGCCGCGCCCACCGCCGTCTGGACCGCCGCCTGTCGATCGCCCAGAGGGACGAGGCTGCCATGGCGGAGTGGCGTCGCAGCCACCTAGAGGACGTCATCGCTGAGAACGAGTTCTGGGCAAGCAGGAGGGCACAGCGAGTTGCGGAACGCAATGACAAGCATAGGCGCAAGGCATTGGCGATTTTCCAGTCGGAGTGCCCGGACACGACCTGGGACTCAAACGATGAGCGATGGGCGGACGCGTTTCTTACGACGTCCGACTACACCACCGAGGACGATGAAGAGTAGTCTAGGTGTATTTTTATTTTACTAGCATGTTTTATGAATTTGAATTTGCTTGTTAGTTTCAATTTGCTTGTTAGTTTGAATTTGAGTTCTAATGTTTATCAGTGAACTATTTGAATGTGCATGTTAAATATGTTGTATTTTTTACCGCGCCTGCTGAAGCGCTACTGCGGCGCGCTATAATTTTCAGCGCCTGGAAAAGCTACCACGCGAGCGCTAAACCGCTATTTCGGCACCCAAATTTTTTTTAGCGTGCGCGTCTGTTGGAGATGCTCTTATTTGCAAGCTGTGCTGTAAATCTATTGATCCATTTCCAAGGAAGGGGAACCTTGAGCAGGAGGCGGGGTGGGGGTCTTGGAGGCCGACGTCGCCGTTGTTGTTGCCCGCCGCCGCCGGGCTGGTTCTGCTGACGCCGGTGGTCACCGCCGCCATGGACGGAAGGAGGGACGGGCGGACGGACGGAGAGCAGTGGTGGTACTGGGGTAGTAGATTCGCTGCGCCACTGCTAGCATCCACAGCAAGAGGCGGCCCGGCCGGCCGGCCGACCGGTCTCGGTGATCTCAGCGAAGAGGAAAAGGCAGAGAAGATGCAAACCGGCCAAGTGTTGGTTGGGCTGGGCTTATGATTCGAGGGCCTCAGAAAATTGAGCCCAGCCCACCTTGTTGAATATGGTGGTGCCCCGTGACACTTACGGCGGGGAGCAACTAACTAACGAGCAGGAGTTTTCCAAGGTTCACTCTCAGCAGCCGTCACTTGGCGCGCACTCAGCAGCAGTCATGTGTCGCATTCTAAACATTCCCTCCGAATTTTATTTTATTTTATATTATTTTCCGCACGTGTTTTTGACTTTGTAGATGGTTTTTTGTAGTTTTTTTGGCTTTTCGGTTTTCTTACCTTTTGGACCAAAAAAACAAAAACAATTGCGCGAAACAACGCGTTTTCATTATTTTTTTCCTTCCTCGAGAGGCACGGATTTGCTTCTACGAGAGGTACGGCCGTGCGTCTCGGAAACGGAAAAAATAATGTTTTTTTATTTTTTTTCCTTCCGCGAGAGGCACGGTTTTGTTTCTGCGTCGTGTCTCTCGAAAACGAAAAAAATACATTTTCAATTTTTTCCTTCCTCGAGAGGCACGGGTTTGCTTCCCGCGAGAGGCACAGATTTGCTTCCGCAAAGGACACGGTCGTGCCTCTCCAAAACGAAAAGAACGCATTTTTTCTTCCGCGAGAGGCACGGTTTTTCCATCCAGTTTTTTTCATGAAGAAAAAGATCGTCGAAACCTATCAACATGGCCTCTACTTTTGAAGATCTTGATGCGAGGAAGGCAACGGTGAAAATGATTCGAGATTTAAACGCACGGTTTAAGAGATAAATCGTTTTCAATAAACAGATCTACGAAAAAAGGGAAAACTTCTAGGTTACGACAAGTGACGCACATGCAGCGCGTCACTTGTTGCAATCTGAAAAGGCGGAAGTGATCTTTGGAAAGAGTACCCCTCAATTAGTGAGTTCGCTTACCGCGACGACTATTTATCACATGATGGAAAGTTTCTCTCGCTGAAGCATCTGCAGCTATCGGGCTGCCCTTTAACTGGCACCTAGAAGAGAAATATATAGACGAAAAAGAAGGACCACCATGAGTCCATCCCACGATTTTCTGGGCGGGAGGTTGCGCTGCAAGCCATTGAGCTGGCGATGGCTAGTGATAAAATTGAGGGTGCGACCTACTTTTTTTAGAAAAGGTTGTGACCTACTTGACAAGAAACGAGCCGGTATTTCATAGGGTTTTTTTTTGCGCCCGTTCCAATAAATTAGTGTGTCGGTTCCTGCAAAAATACATGTTATTATGCAATGCAGCAAACCACGTCGGCGGTTATAGCCGGATGGGACACCGGTAATAGCAACTTGCAATGCCGGTTGTAGCATGTAGCAAAACCTCCTGGCGTCGATTGTTGCTTGGAGCAGTGCCTCCCGTCTTCGCCGGCCGCGGTCACCACACTCGCTAGTCTTGGTTGTAGCAAAAAACGAAGCCGATGGTAGCAAAAAACAAGTCGGTTGAAGCAAAAAAAAGAAGTCACAACGCGCGTTCAAACTTCCCTCCTCGACACCGATTGTTGGTTGGCGCGGTGCCGCCCGTCCTCACCTCTTCGGTCACCACACTCACCTCTCCCTATGTGGTTCTAGAAAAAACAAAAGCCGGAAGCAACATTTTGAACCACTGGATGCAACTCCTTCGATTGCGGGCGCAACTCCACCATCGACGGGGTGTTGGTTCCAGCAAAAAAATAAGCCGGTCGTAGCATTTTTTTTATCTGGTTGAATCTCGGTCGGCTGATCGCAGCTCGTGCAGGGGAGGTGATGGTTCGCAGGGGGGTTGAGAGGGTAAAAGGGAAGGGAAGAGCATCCTGGTTGTCGCCGTCTTCTCCCTTCGTCGTGGCTCGCCCTAGCAGCAAGCCCCCCCCCCCCCCCTACCGGTCTGATGCGGTGGGCGGAGATGGAGGACGGGAGTAGTTGCAACGACATCATGCGTCGCGTCGTGGCGTAGAAGAAAGGGACTGGGGAAAATGATTCATTTGGGAAAAAGATAAGATAGCGTATGAAGCGCTCATGGCCGTGGGAGACGCACGATCGAGATCGATCATGTGGCTCACGCGCGACAGGCCCAATCTTCGGCCGGCGGGGGGATTCGATCTCGGGTTTTGTGGCTAAATCGCAGAGCAGCTAACCACTTTGCTAGCGTCAAATTATTGATGAAATGGTCCACATCCTACTTCAGGAAACACGGTCCGGTTTTCCACTACTTTTTTTTCTTTTTTCACCATTTTTCTCTCTTTTCAAGAACAAGTTTTACTGATTTTGGTTTTTCTTTGATTATTTCCCTGTTTTTACTTTTTTTTTATTTTCCTTCTTCTTTCTTCATTTTTATTCGGTTTTCTGCAGATTTTTTTTTATATTTTTCCTTTTCTTATGTTTTCTATATGGTTTTGTTATACCTTCTCCATTTTTTTCTTTGTTTCTTTCATTATATTTATCGGTTTTTCATTCTTTTTGCATTTGTTTCTTTGGTTTTATTTTTTATTTTATTTTTCCTTTGATTTATTGTGTTTCTTTTTCCGTTTTCATTTCTTCGTTTTCTTTGTTTCCTTTTGGTTTTCATTCTATATTTTTTATATGTCAACAACATTTTTCTAATATGCGTTTAACATTTTTCCAATACAAATTTAACATTTTTAATACATAGTCAACATTGTTTCTATAAACATTAAAAAAAATTAAAATGCTTGATTAAAACTTCTTGAATACATGGTCAACATTTTTCTATACACATTAAAAAAAATCGAATTCTTGATTAACATTTTTAAAACACAAGATTAACAGTTTTTGAATTCACGGTCAACATTTTTTTTATACACACTTTTTACATTTTCAAACGTTTGATTAACATTTTTCGAATACAAGATCAACACCTTTCTAACACTTGGTCAACATTTTTTCAAATGCTTTGATTAACAGTTTTTAAATGCAATATTTATTTTTTCTTAACAGATGGTCAAAAAAAATAACACATCTAACATTTTCAAATACTTGATTATCATTTTTTAAATATATTATCAAATTGTTTCATTAACATTTTGTTGTATACATTTTTCATATACGCGATAAACATTTTCTCTCTACATATTTAACTTTTTCCTAATGCTTGGTCAACATTTTACAAATGTTTTAAGTAGAGTGATTTTCGTAATAAATTTATCTAGAATATTTGGAAGTATAAATAAAATAAATGAAAAAATAAAATAAAACGAAAACGAGGCTGTTGTTCCCATACGCCTGGGCCGGCCCAACTCGATCCACCCTTCAGCGAGGTGTTCCTCCCGTCTCGCTGAAGGCGAGATAGAGGGGAAACCATACAAGATCGTGTATATCGATGGATTAAACCCCATCCGTGGAGCATTAATCACCAAAAAATTCACTTCGATTTCTGCACAGGGAGCGGATTTATACCCATGTTGTTCCTCGGTGAAGCCTCACTCCACCTATATTCTTCCATTCTCGGTTCTGTCACGAGCACATGGCCTTCATCTCTACCCTTTCTCGCGGACCCCTGCCTTCCTCAAGAACCGCAATCGGAGCCACAATTGCGAAGAACTCCACACCTGATTTGAGAGAGGTTGTTGATTTATCGGTGGCCGACACGATGCCCTTGGTTGGTGGCACTGTTGTTGCTGTCGATGGAGCATCGGAGGCGGTGGAACCCAGCGAAGGAAATGCCTCTGAATTGTAAGGTTTATTGTATATGAGTTGTGCTAATGTGGTCTTACCAAGGCCCCCCATTCCAACGATGAAAGCAACTGTGAGATCTACACTATTAACTTGACCAAGTATTGTATCAACACTCTTCTTCTTCTCTTGGTGTCTAGATCCGCTGGCAATGTCTTGTGGGTCGATGATAATATAATCCATCCTCCTCCACTGCTTGGACACTAATGGCTGTGATATGTACTTGAACCTAAAGGAGTGCATCTCTGCTATGAGGACATCAATGGCTGTAGAATCTTGTAACCCATTCTATGATGAAACACAACACGGTTATAAATATGGAAGTTTAGTTACATCGAGGCTGATCTTTTCTATACTGCCCATTTTTCTTGGCTTCATGGCAGAGTGCTTTGTATTTGAATTCGTCCAAGACTTTATTTTCCTGATAGACCAATGTCTTGAGCTCCTGGAGCAAGGCTTTGACACCTTCCTCGTGGGCTGTCGCCTGCTCCTTGGCGTCGACATGTCTGGAAGTTTGCGTTTGAGAATCCTATGTTGCTCCTCCATTCACCTTGTACTTGTCCATGAGGGAGTAGGACGTCTTGTTCATCATCATGGACACCAGTGGGCGGATCGCCATGGTGGCCACCACTATTAGAGATTTAGGATTTTTGGTCTACCTCCTATTCTTCTGCGCTTTTCTGTGGTGCCGTTCACAGTTCACATATTTGAGGCCAGGGGATAGGGATCTTCTTATACCTTTTTTTCAAAAAATCCATCTCTTATACAGTTAAGATTTCTAGTTATTAAACTATTTTCCGGATATAGTCTAGACCCAACTGTCAACTACGATACAATTTGTCTGTTAACAGATTATAACCATTTAGTCCCTGGAACACGCGCTTGTGAGCAACATGTCATAATAGAGTGTAAATTTCCCTAATTACATACGATCAACATTTAGAGTTGTAATCTAATTATATGAAGTAGCTCCTTCCAATTATCAGCATACTACGTATATTTTATTCCCCACCAGGTTCCTTAAGCATATAATTAATTAATACTACTTAAGTAAGTTCCAGCAAGAAAGCAATGATTACATGCCAGCCATGTAAACCAATTCCACGTACAAATACATGCGTAATTCCATAATGAGGATTTTCCGAATATTAACAATTTCAACCAATTTGAATACGGTTGCAAGACACATAATTCCAACAACCACACCCGCCATCGAAATGCTCAAAAGAGACCCCCGCAGAATCAGTGGAGAAAAGAACGGTGTGAGCAAGACGGATGTAGAGCTCGATCGAGACGACCTGTTTTTTGAACGGAAGAATGACAAACCAACAATCTGATCTCGCAACGGTGGTGGACGATGAGGAGGAGCAGATCTGGCGTTGCAGAGGCAGAAGCAGCAGAGCCTGGCCGTCTGCGAACTTGTGGAAATGCTTGGGAGATGTTGTGGAAATGCTTGGTAGATGACTCTTGTGTGGCCTTCCTCTCATAGAGATAGATGCTTGTGTAGCAGTCAGTCCCGGCGGGCGGCACTCTGGATGGTTTGCATGTGGCACTTGCAGCTCCACTTGAGCTACAAAGCTGAAGTGACAGGAGCACCGCTTGTGCCCACTGCGGCTTCCGAGAAAGAAAGGTCTTCCACTTAGTATGGCTACCAATTTGTGGCCGATTTGACACGACCGGGTACCATCATCAGCATCTAATAAACAGATATACAAATCACGGTTTAAATAGTTTGTCAACAAGTCAAAGGTCAATGCCTTCTCAACTAAGCAACGATGCCGAATGTCATAGCCCAAGTTTAAATCAGTTTCTAGTAGTAGGTCTCGTGTGACTAGAATACATGGCCACTGCGAAATTTATCGACCAATCTGAAATTTATCTACCAAGCTTAACATCACTAGCTGCGCTGAGAATCTTCTGTAAACAATGTTAATCAGAAGGAGCAGAGAACTTGTTAATTATCAGCAAGTTATTATTACTCAACCATGAACCATATAATTTTGCAACTTGCTCCCCAACCAGCTGGACTAGCTTCGACAATATCACAACCAAACAACAACATGGACTGCTAGTTTAGTTTCTCCCCGGTCAGTAAGTTCTTCAACCGTCAGTAAGTTCTACTGCTGCATTACTCAGAGTGAAAGAAAGAAAAAAGCCAGTTCCAAAGAACAGTATTCAATTGCTACATCAGCTAATGAAAGAGATCACCATGCAATTCAAACCTACAAGAGCCAAGCAAAACTCACCTCACCACGCTGAAAGGCTTTCCTTCTGCTGACAGACATGTTGCCAATGCCAAAGTGAACATCACTAGCTCCAGCGCTGCGCATCTCCCACAGCCACAGGGCGGCAGCAGAGGAAGCAGAGAACAAGTTAAGCAGTAAGTTGTTTTTATTACCCAACCATCCATGAACTTGCAAATCAACACCTGCTGTACAGGAAAACGTGGACTCTTGACAGCATATAACCCACAAGTCCTTTTCCAAAAAAAATATAACCCACAAGTGTTCATGCTCACAACCATGACCATCTCAGCTTCTACTAACTCTGGGAAATGTCAATGGGGATAAATTCATTCACATTACAATTATCCGAACGAGATACAGGTCAAAGTTCAGCGAAACCTGATTGATTACAATCATGGCATAAGTAACCTAGTGGTAAATTATTTGACGGAAACAGAAAGCATATGCCCTTTCCATGTGGTTTCCATCCTCTTACCCTCCTTTATTTAACCGCTGATAAATGGGCGCCTCTGGCAGCAGCTTTACTAACAGTACAATAAAAGCAGAGGAAGCAGCAAACCAAATCCAGATCAGACCATCTTGGCAGGGATGTGATTCAGCGATGCTCGAGTCAACGTCGAGTAGTCGCCCCAACAATTCTCAATTGCGAGCGACGGCAATTGCAATCCATTTTCCTAGCTAGCAGAGCAGCCATCAGGGATGCCAGTTATCCAAGAAACTGACAACATCCTTCACAGGGCTCCAAACTACAGAGTGCAGACAGTTTCTCAACAAGCTGAAGGGCAAGATCTTCCCAACAACACTAAAACTAGATTCATACATATATAGCTCACACGTGTGAGTATATATCCCAACTTCTGCTAAACCTGGGAAATGTTTAAGGAGACGAACTAATTTGCATTACAGGTAAGGTATATCTGAAGAAGATACAGGTCAAAGTCCAACAAAGCCCATAACAATCACCTGCTACACTGCTTGAAGCAAACGAAATACATGCCCTGTTTACTCCTGCATGGTGGATTGCTGGCGTTCCCTTGCTTCTCGAGCAACCTCCCTCTGCTCATGGACTAGTCTTGGTAGTTCCTTCCATGTCTTTGGTTTAAATGCCATTACTGTACATGTCACAAATGATGTCAGAACAAACTTGTTCTAATCCTACAGGAAAATTTATAACGCATGACATACAAATAATGGAGAACAAGCTTCTACAAGTGTGCTGATGTGGTACATGTCATCGGATGGATGCAGGACTGCATCTGTTTGTTAAATGACCCAAAGATAGAAAGACGTGCATACGTACCTTCATAACGGGAATCTAGTGTTTTGAAGACGATGCTGCCCAATTGCTGCTGCAGGCCTCTGGGGAGCTTCTTTATAGCTGGACAGCCTTTAATTGCAACCTCTCGGAGACACCTGTATGCTTCCGGCTCATTCGGCAGGGATGCCAGTGTACTGCAGTTTTTAAGCCTAAGGTATACCAACGATGGAGGGTGCTCTCTCAGCAGAGACTCCAGCGATGTCAGCCCACCGATGCTATCAATGCGCAGTTCCTTGAGGGACATGGGCACACGGAGAATCCCCCCCAACATGCCACGACAACACCGTATTGTTATAGATTCGAGATGAGGATGAAGTGAATGCTCTCTTGCTGCTGCTATTGCTGCTGATGACTCTGCTACATTTGTGGAGGTAGTGACTTCAGGTCTCTGAAGACCACCCATCTGACATGATAGGACTTGGATACTACTGTAGCTAGCAATAGATAAGGTCTTCAAGGACGGAGGAAGATGCAGAACCGCTGGTAAGCTTCCACATCTAGATAACAATAGATCTTCTAGGCATGGACAAAGGTGATTCATGGGTGCGGATGACAACTCTGATACAGCTGCACGCACTATTGCCTCACTGCAAGAAGACCCTTGAACTAACTCTGACATGCCCTGCTGCATGCCGGAAATGGACTCAAGTTTACGGCACCCATAAATATTCATTCTCTTGAGAGATGCCGGTACGTTGAACATCTCTACCAAACTTGCACAGTATCCTATCTCAAGAGACACCAGGCCTGGCAGGCGTTGACTCCTTTCGGTTGCTGATGGCTCAAGAGGAGCTTGTGCGTATCTAGTCAGATTTGGGCAGCTTTCAATCTTTAATTTCCTCAAGGATACCAAACTTTGGAACACTTTCTCTGGCCAGTGGACGAGCACATCACATTTATCTATTTCCAACTCTTCAAGGTGTAAAAAATAGTCCCACAGCTCTAGTGCATCTGCTCCAAAGAAGGAGTTGCAGCATCTTAACTCCATAACTGTAAGTGGAGATTTCTGGTTCCATATTGAAGTGCACACAACCTCTGATGTTGTTTCTCTGTATTCTAGCTTCAATACCAGTTTGGTCAATGAAGACAAATATCTGCCTACCAAATTGAATATCTCTTTCTTGCCACGTCCAATTTCTAATACACTAAGTTCTGGTGCTTCAGGTAAATCTATTAGCTTTGGGCATCTCTGAACTGACAGTTTCTCAAGCTGAGGAAACAATGTGCTTTCGAGTACATCCCATCACTGAAACCTCTCTAAGTCTTTCATTTTGACCACCTTTACGGAAGGAAACGATGAGCGTACCAATCTATAACCACCTTCACTACATGGTTCTTGAAGCAATGGTGCTTGAGGTAACGCCCACAGCTTTGGGCATTTCTCAATTGACAGTTCTTCTAGACAAGGAAACAATATCTGTTCTCCTAGAGTTTCTTCGATTGCATCCCATCTCTGAAAGCTCTTCAAGTCTTTCATTTTGAGCACCTTTAGGGCAGGAAACGCTGAGTGTACCAATCTATAACCACCTTCACCACAAGGCCCTTGCAGCAATGGTGCTTCAGGTAACACTGTCAGCCTTGGGCATTTCTCAATTGACAGTTCCTCTAGACAAGGAAATAATATCCGTTCTCCTTGAGTCTCTTCAACTGCATCCCATCTCTGAAAGCTCTCCAAGTTTTCCATTTTGAGCACCTTTAGGGCAGGAAATGCTGAGTGTACCAATGTATAAGCACCTCCACCACAAGGCCCTTGCACCAAGGGTGCTTCAGGTAATGCTACCAACTTTCCACAATTACTAATAAACAACTTCTCAAGCACAGGAAATATTATATGTTCATCTTGCCTCTCATTTATTTCCCACCACCCCTCAAAACCCAACAGATGTTCGAGCGTAAGCACCTTCAGTTTTGGAAAAGTGAAGGATGTATCGCATCTGAACAAAATTTGCAATCTTTCACAATGAACAAGATGGATGTCAACCATGTTTTGCAACATACCCATGCACTTTCCTCCATAGGAATATATCTTCAGAACCTGCAGCCCATCATGTGGTTCGAAATTGTTGAGCACCTCGGTGTCACAAACAGAAGTCCATCTTAATGTCAGCTCTCTGAGACCCTTCTTGTTTCCAAGGTTTGCCACTTTTATCTCTGCTTTTTCAACAGTCTCTACCTGACATAGCTCTAGCTGACCACCAAGGTTTAAATGCTGCAGCTCTACAACATCACTGCAATCAGGTCCAGTAACTGCTGCTACAAAATATGTAAGTGTCAGCAACTCAGATAGTTTTCCTAGTTCTGGAGGCATGCTCTTCAACTTTCGACATCCATGAGTGTAGAGGTGACGGAGGGAAGTCATATACTTTATTTGCATTGGAAGTCGAACAAGATCATCACAGTTGGAAAGGTCCAACACTTGCAGGTTATATAGAATACTTATATCTTCAGGAAGTGATTTGATATCACTGTTTGAGAGATCAAGGTACCTCAGGTGATGCAGATATTTTGGTTTCAGAAAAAATGATTTTGTCCCTCTGATACAGAGCTTCAAGGCATGCAAAGAGCTATATTTTGATAGATGCTGCAATGGGCATCGCACATAACTGTCGCATATCAGGGTTTGGATAGCAGGGGATCTTTTCTCCATAAAGTCATTCAAACTACCTTCTTGTTGTGGACATGACAAAAACAAATGCCGAGCATTATCTGCAGGCCACTCGATTTTACTTGGTTCCATAGTTGCGACAAAACATTCCTTTTCCATAACAGACATTGCAATATCATGCATAAGATCATGGATTTTACATGTATATCTGGAAAAATACCCCCTGATGTCTTTACTTTTCTCAATATCCAGAAAAATTGACCTTGAGGCAAGTTCATCGAAAATAAGTTGTCCAATGGCTTCAAGACTATCTTCCTTGTGTTCTCGGATAAAGCCATTTGCGATCCATAGTTGGATCAGCTTCGCCACATCAATCTTGTAATCCTTTGGAAATATAGCACAATAGGCAAAGTGTGACACCCTGGTTTTATGCTACAGTGATGATTGTAATTAAGCTACAGTAATGGCCAAGTGATTAAGCTAATCTTTTGCTAAACATGGCTTGATCAAGTTTGAGTTCATTTTCCAATTCAAATTCCACTGAAAAAGGCTTTGAATTTTAATGTGATAATTTAAATCCTCAAACAGCATGGGAAAAATGTTGCACAATTGTGGAATAATCCAAAACAAATGTTGTTGAGGAAAACAACATCACCTTGATGTTGGTGTGGACCCCACCATCAAAACAGAATCATTTTTGCATTTAAAGTGCATTTTAAATTCTATGGATAATTCCTACAGTTTCCAAAAATGCCCAAAATAAATGTGGCCCTACAAAATATTGCAAGGTATTATTTGGACCAAGTCCCACAATTTTTCTGTGGAGAAATGTGCAGAAAAGAAATAAAACTGAAGCTGGAAAAGAAACCAGAAAAAGAAAAAGGAAATAAAAAGAAAAAGTGCACTGTGCACTTAGGCACAGTGGCTACAGTGCGGCCCAGCCCAGTGAGGCCTCCTCCTACCTGCTCCCGCCCCGCTGTCGCCCGCGCCATGGCCGGAGCTCGGCCTCGCCGCCGCTGTTCGCCACCTGCCGCCACAGGGCTCCGGGGAGGATAAGGCCGAGGCCATCCACTCCCCCTGGACGCCCTCGCCATTCCCCCCTCGCCTCGCTCGCTCTCCTCCCTCTCTCCCTTCTCCAGATCCGCCGCGCAGCCGCCGCCATGGCCGCCGGCTAGACGCGGCCACACGTCCTCCCGTGCCTCGCCGAGGCGTCCACGAGCTCCGCCGCGACCTCCCCCTCCTCCTCCACCACGAGCCCGAGCCCCGTAGCCCCTGCATCGCCCCCACGCCGTCGTTTTCTTCCTCGGACCCGAAGATCGCCGCCGTCGATCTGCTTCGCTCCGTCGCCGTCAAGCCGTCCTCACGCACGCTTTGCTCGGCTACACCTCGCTGTGAGCCTCTCCTCCCTCCCCTGTCCCTTCTCCTGCGCGCTAGCTCGCCGTAGCGCCGTTGTCATCGCCGCCCGAAAGCGTCGCCGCCGTGGAGCTCGCCGCCGTTGCAACAGCCTCTGCCATGGCCGTCCGAGCGCGAGAACGCACTCAGCACCTCCCCGCGGTTCGAACGCGCCCCTCCGCAACGTTAGCCGTGCCCTCTAGCTCCGATCCCGACCACGGCCGAACGCCGGCGTCCGCCGCGTTGTTCTCCGCCATCGCTGCACGCCGTCTCCGGCCACCGTACCACCACCAATCGACGCGGCGTCGAGTGGCCGTTCGAACAAGCCAGGCCGCGCACGAAACGGCCGCCCGTAGGCGAATCCCGATGTCGGCCCGAGCCCTCCGCCGCGTTTTGGCGTCGCCGGCGTTGAGCCGCCGGCCGCCGCCGACGTCGCTGGGTTGGGGCCACCCCCAGTGACCCTGCCAGTGGGCCAGGGGCGACCCAGTTAACCAGTTGACTTGGTCAACTGGCTGACTGGGCACAGCCCAGTCACTGACATGTGGGGCCCCAAGCCCCTATGTCTATGACAGGTGGGCCACCCCTGTCAGCTAACTAATTAGTAATTAGGTTAATTGAAAATAATTAATTAGCACTAATCCCTCACTGACAGATGGGCCCCACTTGCTAATTAGTCTCTGTTTAGTTTAAATTAAAATGAATTAACCCTGAGTCTATGACATGTGGGACCCACTGGTCAGGTTTGACCTGGTCAGCCCCACTGTTGACTGCTGATAAAATGCTGACCTCATGCTGACGTCACACCTGCACTGTTCTGGATAATGTTGAATTAAATAATTAGAATAATTCCAGAAAATATTTAAATCTTTGAAAAATCATAGAAAATAATCTGTAGCTCAAATGCAAAAACTTTATACATGAAAGTTGATCAGAAAAATCCCACGAATCCAAATATGCCATCCATTCATCTGTCACATGCTCCTAGCATGATGAACCTGGAACTTTCCCCTCCGGATCGCCTGTCCGATAAATCCAAAGACCCAGGAAATATCGTCAGATATTCTCCCGTTCCGTCTGATACGCGTTAGTGCATGCCTAGCCCTGCATATTGCCATGTCATGCATCGTGATTGCATCTGTGCTTTATATTTATTGTTTCTTCCCCCCTCTTCTCTCTGGTAGACCCCGAGACTGACGCTGCTGCCGGGTACGATTACACTGTTGACGATCAGCCTTTTGCCGCAGAGCAACAAGGCAAGCAAACCTCCCTTGAGCATTCCGATATCGCCCATTTCTTTCCCTCTCATTCTTGCATTAGAATTTTGCTACTGTATTAGCTAGCTCCTATTCTGATGCATAGCCTGTTTTTGATAAACTGTTACTTTACCTGCAGTCATATCAACTGCTTAGTATAGGTTGATCAGTGAATCCCCTGAGACCCCCCTTAGTCCCAGTTGCCCCTGCTTCTTCATCGACGACTCGAAGACCCGAAGACTCGGTCAACCGACCGACAAGCCAGGCCCCTCACATCACCGCACATCCCTTAGTTGTACGACTCTGCAGCGCTACTATCGAGTACCGAGCACTAGTAGAAAAAGGGCCTTTAGTCCCGGTTCCAGAGGGCCTTTAGTCCCGGTTCTGGAACCGGGACTAAAGGGTCGGGACTAAAGCCCAATACCTTTAGTCCCGGTTCGCTTACGAACCGGGACCAAAGGGGCTCCACGTGGCCGCTGCGAGTAGCCCAGGCAGGAGGACCTTTGGTCCCGGTTGGTAACACCAACCGGGACCAAAAGGCATCCACGTGGCCGCAGCGGGGAGCCCAGGCAGGAGGACCTTTAGTCCCGGTTGGTCACACCAACCGGGACCAAAGGTCATCCACGCGTCAGCTTCAGGCAGCAGCTGGGGTTTTTTTTTGAAGGGGGGGGGGGTTGGGGGGTTTTGGAGGGTTAATTTAGGGGTTTCATATTGTGTTAGCTAGCTAATAGGGAGAAGTGTCCTCTCTTTCTCCGTGCTCGGTCGACGGTAGCTACTATACATATAGAGATAACTCGATGCTAGCTAATAAGAAAATGAAGGAAACCATTAATTACACAAGATCGTCATGCTGAACATATATAGAGAGAAGTGACATCTCTTTCTCCGTGCTTGGTCGAACAACAAGTTTTCGTATATCTATCCGACGGTACTACATATATACAATATAACATCTTTTACAATCCCTAACATCATCTACCTAAGATCCAATCACAAATTCGCATGGTATTCCCCGTCTTTAGGTATGACGTGGTCAAGAAAGAATCCCGCCAATTCCTCTTGAATTGCTCGTATGCGATCATGTGGTAGGAGTTCATCCCGCATCTGCCAGATCTAATTTAAAGAAGGGGGTCAATACATGCATATATATAAATAAAACTCAACACAATTGATGGTAATATATAAAATAAAATTGTGAATATTATTTACGTACTTCAAATTGTTTGTCAGAGAAGCCCCGCTCAGAGGTCGAGTGGCGAATGAACTCGCATACGTAGTATGCACATAAAACAGTCCCTTCTTTCTGGTACAAGCACTTTACGAGAATAGAGTTTAATCAAACTGATAAGCAAGCATGGTAATGATATATTGATGAAAATTTGAATCAATTAGAGATGCGCGGAACTAGCTAGTACTACTTACTTTGGGGTGCGTAAATCGTAACTCTTTGTTTAGACCGGGAACCTTTCGGGTGAACTTCTTCCAAACCCTGCCAGGCAAAGAAAATGATTACTTGATATCAGGAAATTAACGAAAGTTGCATGCCGATATGGTCCCGGTATTGACTGAACTTACTTCTTGAGCATTGCAGTCATGTCCGCATAATTCTCGGGATCTTTACGTCTCGAGTCTAAGACAGTTACTAATGCCCCGTCAAGCTTAATGGATAGCAGAATAAAGTGGATACTGCGCACGCATATATAACTCATCAATTACATTACTTAACCTCGAGTAAGCGAAACTGAGTATACAGAGAAGACAGCAATACTCACTTGAAGTTGTAAGGAAAGAGTATTTCCCTTTTGTTTTGATGTATAAGGAACGACTGTAGCAAGTTCTCCTCGGTCTCCTTGATTGAGTTTTTTACCGTCCATTCATTTACGGCATCTGGACTAATGAACCCAACGTCAAAGATTCCTATTTTTTTGCATTCGAAGATCTTCAATCTGCATAATATAGTGAGGATAATTATATATACATGCAATGAACGAGCTGAGCTAGAGACTTAACTATAGAAGTAATACTTACAGACAGTAGGAAGTCATGAGTTGTTTGTCGAGGGCCAGTTGATTGTATAACTGAAATAACTCCACAAATTCAACAGGCATCACGGAAAGTCCAATGAATTCGTGCTCTGGTTTCACTGCCATATACATAGTGTCTCTCCCAGACTCTCTGCAGGTTTTCATGTACCACTCATGCAATTTGTACATCATCGTTGTTAGAGGAGAATGATCAGGTTTGATGAGAGGCTTCCCGTGCACGTATTTATATTCTTCTTTTGTTACCTCAGCCGTTTGAAAAATTACATCATCCCCCAAGTAATCACTAGGATTGGTGCCAGGCACCATCCCCGGATGATTAGCGACGATATCGCTAGACACCTTGAGCGGGGGGCACGATTGCTTCTCCTGTTCGCCGAGTTGGGGAATTGTTTTCCCACTTCTTCGTTCTGCTAACCTTGCATCACTGGAAGTACTTCCCGACCGCCGCGCTTCTTCATATGTCTTTTTAAGAATGCGGACATAGTTGGAATCCGGCGGAGGCGGTGGTGGTCGCTTCAGGGCATCGATAGTGCGCTTCACTTTCACCGGATCTAGCTTCTCCTTCGGAGGTGGAGTTTTCTTTGCAAAATGGTCCCTCACTTGGGCACGACATATCTCCTCGTTTTCAGACTCGGTCCTCTCATATGGTAACTTTTCCACAGGCTTCAGAGATGGACCGTATCTGAATTGCCTCCCGCCTCTGCTTGTACTGCTAGCCGCCGGAGCGGCGGCGTCTCTCTTCCATTGTTGCTGACAAGGCGGAGAAGGAGGCGGAGTGCTCCGACGCGCCGGAGTAGGCGAAGGAGGAGGCGGAGTGCCCTCACGCGTCGGAGGAGCCGGAGAAGGAGGCGGAGTGCCCTGATCACTCGCCGGAGGAGGAGGAGGAGGAGGAGGCGGAGTGCCCTGACTCGCCGGAGGAGGAGGAGGAGGCGGAGGCGTCCAGTTTGGAAGCTTGATGTACTCCTTCTGCCATAGACATGTACTCCTCAGAGCACGAACCAGCTGATTCTCCCCTTCACCTGTAGAGTGGTAAAGCTCGAGCTCCTCAAATCCCTCCATTACTTCATCCACCATCACAACAGCATAGCCATGTGGAATCGGAAGGCAGTGAAAAGTTCCGTTGGGTTGAGGAGGTGCAACAGAGCCGACAGCCGCCAATAAAGTGAGGTTATGGCATTTCGTCATAAGCTCGCAATTTTGAGCCTCCGTGATAGTATCCATGGGGTAGATAGGCTCCGTGAAGTCAGTCTGAACGGGCTCCGTGGAAGCCACGCTGCTTCTCCGCTGAGATGGCGGGGTAGCTTCTGGGGTAGCTTCGTGCCGCTGAGATAGTTGGCCGGCAGCTCGTTGGCTCTCAGCTTCCTCTAGCTTTTGTAGTCTTGCACTCATCTTTTGCATGTCGCTCAGCTCCGCTTTCCTCTTTCTCTCCTGGCTTCCGTAACCGCCTGCGTCGGGAAACCCAAACTTCCACGGAACGGAGCCTGTTGTGCCTCGTGTTCGTCCAGGGTGCTCAGCATTCCCTAGGGCCTCAGTCAGCTCGTCCTTCTCTCTGTCGGGAATGAACGTCCCTTCCTGCGCTGCGGTGATATACTTCTGAAGCTTCGTGACGGGTATTGCAAGTTGCTCTTCCGTCCAACGGCACTTCCCTGTTTCAGGGTCCAAAGTTCCCCCAACCCCGAAGAACCAAGTCCTTGAACGGTCTGGCCATTTCAATGTCTCTGGTTCGACCCCTTTAGCAATCAGGTCATTCTCAGCTTTGTCCCACAACGGCCGGGCTTTGAGGTAGCCACCTGACCCCGTGTGATGGTGACACTACTTCTTTGCAGCGTTGTTCTTGTTTGTCTCTGACATTTTCTTACTCTTGTCTGATGTCTTGTAGGCCACAAATGCGGGCCAGTGATCTCTTATCTTCTCAAATCGGCCGATGAATTCTGGAGTCTCACCTTTGTCGACAAACTTTGATTTCAACTCCTTCTTCCACCTCCTGAATAGATCTGCCATCTTCTTAAGAGCACACGCCTTGACTAGTGGCTCTTTAACGGGCTTATTCGGATCCTCCTCTGGCGGTAGGGTGAAATTTGGCTTCAGCAAGGTCCAAAGATCATCTTTCTGTCTATCGGTGACATAATCACCTTCAGGGGCGTCGTCCTTAGGCTTATTCCATTGCTTGATGCTGCTCGGGATGTTGTCCCTAACAATAGCTCCGCACTGAGCAGAAAATGCGTCCTTGGTCCGTTTGGGTTCAATCAGTAGGCCATCGTCCGCGAGTGCTGTGATCGTGAACCTTTCATCCTTGCGCAACCTCTTCTTCGGGCCTCGTCTCGTTACCGAAGTTTGGCTCGATCCGGAGGGCTATAAAAGAAGAAAGAAGAGTTAATATATGTACATACCAAAACAATTAATGCATCAATTAGCTAGTCAGCACCTCCGGAGCCATCATGATCATGTCACCGGAGCCATCATGATCATGTCCTTCCTCCTCCATTGTTCCATCGGTGTCGTTGAGAAATGACAAGACAGCATCACCTCCGGCGAGGATTATCTCCCCCAACAACTGTTCTTGTTCCAAGTCTCTTTGATCCATAGTTTCTGCAAATATTACAACATGGCAATTAATATACAAACATGAATGTCCGACGTCCGGACCGCCTCTCTCATGAATGTCAAACAAGGGATTCTCTTAACCTTTAAGGGATTTAATTAACAAAATGGCGCCATTCTGGATGTGCAGAAAATGGTCCATATTTTTCCTGATCTCATCTACCCTTCTATATGTCACGTTGTCTAGTGTCAAAGGATTCAAGAAAACCAAGGCTTCATCATTAGCCGGAAGTAACAGGCGCATAATGGTACGAAGCTCTCCAAAATTGTTTTGGAACGGAGTCCCGGATAGGATAATTAATTAGCTTTTTGGTACGAAGTTCAGCAAGAGCCTTCCGAATATCGCTATTTGGAAGGCCTTTGCTGAAATTCGTACCAAAAAGCAAATTATTCTATCCGGAACTCCGTTCCAAAACAACTTTGAAGAGCTTCATAGCATCATACGCATGTTACTTCCGGCTAATGATGAAGCCATGGATTTCTTCAATACTTTGACAGACAACGTGACATATAAAAAAATATATAGATGAGATCAAAAAAAAATTGGATCAACTTGTGCACATCCATAATGGGATCATTCTTGATAAATCTATGTTACCGGAGTTATCTATGTTACCGGAGGGGGTAGACGACAACGACGCTCACCCCTCATGTCATGTCCGACGTCCCCCCTCATGTCGAAGTTATCGGGGAGGGGGTAGACGACAACGACGCTCACCCCTCATGTCCGACGTCCGACGTCCCCCCTCATGTCATGTCGGACGTCCCCCCTCATGTCATGTCGGACGTCCCCCCTCATGTCGAAGTTACCAGAGTTTTCTTCTAGGGGTTTGGCTGACCTCGAGAGTTTGTCAGGTAGGGGAGGGGGGGGGGGTAGGAGATCGACAACGCTTTTTTTCTAGGGTTTGCGTGGCCTCGAGAGTTGGTCGCCCGATATGTCCGACATCCCCCCTCATGTCGAATTTACCGGAGTTTTCTTCTAGGGGTTTGGGTGGCCTCGAGAGTTTGTCAGGTAGGGGCGGGAGGGGGTAGGAGATCGAGGGCGACGGCGACATACATACATATAGCCACATACATACATGGAAAAAAAATGCTCTTTCTTCTAGGGTTTGGATGGCCTCGAGAGTTTATCGGGTAGGGACGGGAGGGGGTAGGAGATCGACAACGCTCTTTTTTCTAGGGTTTGGGTGGCCTCGAGAGTTTATCGGGTAGGGACGGGAGGGGGTAGGAGATCGACAACGCTCTTTCTTCTAGGGTTTGGGTGGCCTCGAGAGTTTATCGGGTAGGGACGGGAGGGGGTAGGAGATCGACAACGCTCTTTCTTCTTTTGCACATCCATAATGGGGGCATTCTTGCTAAATCTATATTACCGGAGTTTTCTGTATGAATGTTTTTTTCTAGGGTTTGGGTGGCCTCGAGAGTTGGTCGCCCGGTATATCGAGAGGGGGGTGAACATTTTACCTTAGTAACTTAGAAAAAAAATGTTATCGGGGAGGGGGTATATCGACCCCCCCCCTCCCCCCTCATGTCGAAGTTATCGGGGAGGGGGTATATCGAAAATGACATACATTCCGGATAACATATACACACATATACACACATATACATGAACATATATACATATACATGAAAAAAACATATACATGACTTTTTAGTTTTTACATGAACATATACACACATATACATGAACATATATACATATACATGAAAAAAACATATACATGACTTTTTACATGAAAATATACACACATATACATGAACATATACATATACATGAAAAAAAACATATACATGGCCGGAAAGGGGGGGCCTCACTAGGGTGGGCGGCGATGGCTGGAGGCTGGCGACGAGGACGGCGGGCTAGGGGCGGCACGCGGTGACGGGGACGAGGACGGCGGGCGCTCGGGGAGGCGACGAAGACGAGGGCGGCGGGCTCGGGGAGGCGACGACGCGGCGACGGGGAGGCAACAGCGACGACTGGGACGGCGGGCTCGGGGAGGCGACGACGACGAGGACGGCGGGCTTGGCGACGGCGGTGACGCGGCGACGTCGGGGAGGCGACGGCGACGACGGGGACGGCGGGCTCGGGGAGGCGACGACGACGAGGACGGCAGGCTCGGCGACGGCGACGACGCGGCGACGGGGAGGCGACGGCGACGACGAGGACGGCAGGCTCGGGGAGTCGACGACGCGGCGACGGGGAGGCGGCGGCGACGACGGGGACGGCGGAATCGGGGAGGCGGGCTCGGGGCAACTGGTAGATGAAAACCTGAAATTTTCCAAGGGTTTTCTTATATACAAGAAGTATTGGTCACCTTTAGTCCCACCTTTAGTCCCGGTTGGTGCCACCAACCGGGACCAAAGGTCTCTTTTCGTCAGCCCAAAGGGCGGGAAGCAGAGACCTTTGGTCCCGGTTGGTGGCACCAACCGGGACTAAAGGGTGGCATTGGTCCCGGTTGGTGCCACCAACCGGGACCAAAGGTGGGCATTGGTCCCGGTTGGTGCCACCAACCGGGACTAAAGGGTGGTGCTGCCCGGGGCCAAAAGTTTAGTCCCACCTCGCTAGCTGAGAGGGCTCGAGAGTGGTTTATAAGCACTACTGCGCCAGCACTCTCGAGCTCCTCTCAACAGCAGGCTTACGGGCCTAATCGCAGACACCTCTGCCTGTGGGCCTTCTGGGCCTTCTGCGGGCCTGAATCCTGGCCCAACTAGATGGTTGGGTTTCTAGTCGTATTCAGGCCGTGGTGGCCCACTAGGCGGCAATTTTTTTAATTTTTTGTTAATTTTTTTCTACTTTTTTTGTTTTCTTTTTTTTCTTTATTTATTTTCTTTTGTTTCTACTTACAGTTTTTCAGTGATTCTTTTTGCTTTTAGGTCACAAAAATTATAAACTTTCTGTTAGTGCCATTAGTTTCCAAATTTGAATAGTTTAAATTTGAATTCTTTTAAATTGGTGTGAATCACTAGTTTGTGAATAACTTTACTATAAAAATAGATTTTTGAGTGATTCTTTTTCCTGCTATTTAATATTACTGTGTTTTATCATTATATTCAATTTGGTAATTTTTAGGTAATTTTAAATGTCTGTTTTAACCAAAAACAGATTTTGTTATTTTAGTTTGCTATTAAAGTTTCTAAAAAAATTCTTTATGAAAATTATTTTTGCTATTAATGTTTTGAACAAAAAATACTTTGATAACTTTAGTTGCATAAATTTTATATAATTTTAGTTTCATAAATACTAGAGGTTTATAAAATATCTTTAGTTGATTCCTTTTGCTATTAGAGTTTTATAAAAGCTTTTTAGTTGATTCTTTTTGGTATTGAAGAATATTATAGTTTTATTTTAGTTGATCATAACAGAATTTTTTAATTGATTATTTTTAGTTCATTATTTTCGCTATTAGAGTTTCATAAAGGTTTTCTAGTTCATTCTTTTTGCTATTAGTTCATTCTTGAGCTAAATGACCCTGAAATTGAAAAGCACTTTAAATGAACTCTGAAAAGGTTGAAAGTTGGCATGGTATCATCATTTCACCCACATAGCATGTGCTAAAAAGTTGAGAGGGTTACGGCAAAAACTGGATGCACTTCGTGTACAAAATGGACAATCTCTTTCGAAGTATCAAGGTTTCGGACGAAAACTCATCTGTTACAAAGGGATTTCATTTAATTTCTTCACATGTAACTGCAATGATATAGTTGTGGAGAGAAAGTCTTCACTTTTTCTTCGCTTGTGTCCTTTGCTTATTGCGCCGTAACCATGGATAATCTTCATCGTTTAACAGGGTGCTTGGGTCAGCCTTGACTTTGAAGGGAGGAATTTCATGAAACTTTTCATAATCTTCAGACATGTCTGTCTTGCCCTCCAATCCCACGATGTCTCTTTTTCCTGAAAGAACTATGTGGCGCTTTGGCTCATCGTATGATGTATTCGCTTCCTTATCTTTTCTTTTTCTCGGTTTGGTAGACATGTCCTTCACATAGAAAACCTGCGCCACATCATTGGCTAGGACGAATGGTTCGTCTGTGTACCCAAGATTGTTGAGATCCACTGTTGTCATTCCGTACTGTGGGTCTACCTGTACCCCGCCTCCTGACAGATTGACCCATTTGCACTGAAACAAAGGGACCTTGAAATCATGTCCATAGTCAAGTTCCCATATGTGCACTATGTAACCATAATATGTGTCCTTTCCCCTCTTGGTTGCTGCATCAAAGCGGACACCGCTGTTTTGGTTGGTGCTCTTTTGATCTTGGGCGATCGTGTAAAATGTATTCCCATTTATCTCGTACCCTTTGTAAGTCAATACAGTCGAAGATGGTCCCCTGGCCAACGAGTACAGCTCATCAGAAACAGTGTTGTCACCCATGAGACGTGTTTGCAACCAACTGCCGAAAGTCCTGATGTGTTCATATGTAATCCAGTCGTCACACTGCTCCGGGTGTTTGGAGCGCAGAATATTTTTGTGTTCATCGACATACGGGGTCACCAAGGTAGAATTCTGTAGAACTGTGTAGTGTGCTTGAGACCAAGAATGCCCGTCCCTACATATTATTGAGTCCGCTCCTAGCGTGCCTTTTCCAGTCAGTCTCTCCTCATACCGCGATTGAGGGAGACCAATCTTCTTAAGGTCAGGAATGAAGTCAACACAAAACCCAATGACATCCTCTGTTTGATGGCCCATGGAGATGCTTGCTTCTGGCCTAGCGCGGTTACGAACATATTTCTTTAAGACTCCCATGAACCTCTCAAAGGGGAACATATTGTGTAGAAATACAGGGCCCAGAACGACAATCTCGTCGACTAGATGAACTAGGACGTGCGTCATGATATTGAAGAAAGATGGTGGGAACACCAGCTCGAAACTAACAAGACATTGCACCAAATCACTCCTTAACCTTGACAGGATTTCTGGATCGATCACCTTCTGAGAGATTGCATTGAGGAATGCACATAGCTTCACAATGGCTAATCGAACGTTTTCCGGTAGAAGCCCCCTCAATGCAACCGGAAGCAGTTGCGTCATAATCACGTGGCAGTCATGAGACTTTAGGTTCTGGAACTTTTTCTCTGCCATATTTATTATTCCCTTTATATTCGACGAGAAGCCAGACGGGACCTTCATACTGAGCAGGCATTCAAAGAAGATTTCCTTCTCTTCTTTGGTAAGAGCGTAGCTGGCAGGACCTTCATACTGCTTTGGATGCATGCCGTCTTTTTCATGCACACGTTGCTGTTCCTCCCGTGCCTCCGGTGTATCTTTTGTCTTCCCATACACTCCCAAGAAGCCTAGTAGGTTCACGCAAAGATTCTTCGTCACGTGCATCACGTCGATTGCAGAGCGGACCTCTAGGTCTTTCCAATAGGGTAGGTCCCAAAATATAGATTTCTTCTTCCACATGGGTGCGCGTCCCGCATCGTCAGTCGGAACAGATAGTCCGCCAGGACCCTTTCCAAAGATTACTTGTAAATCATTGACCATATCAAGTATGTGATCACCAGTACGTAGGGCGGGCTTCTTCCGGTGATCTGCCTCACCTTTGAAATGCTTTCCTTTCTTTCGACATTGATGGTTGGTCGGAAGAAATCGACGATGCCCCAGGTACACATTCTTCCTGCATTTGTCCAAATATATACTGTCGGTGTCATCTAAACAGTGTGTGCATGCGTGGTATCCCTTGTTTGTCTGTCCTGAAAGGTTACTGAGAGCAGGCCAATCGTTGATGGTTACAAACAGCAACGCATGTAGGTCAAATTCCTCCTGTTTGTGCTCATCCCACACACGTACACCTTCTCCATTCCACAGCTGTAAAAGTTCTTCAACTAATGGCCTTAGGTACACATCAATGTCATTGCCGGGTTGCTTAGGGCCTTGGATGAGTACTGGCATCATAATGAACTTCCGCTTCATGCACAACCAAGGAGGAAGGTTATAGATACATAGAGTCACGGGCCAGGTGCTATGATTGCTGCTCTGCTCCCCAAAAGGATTAATGCCATCTGCACTTAAACCAAACCATACGTTCCTTGCGTCACCTACAAAGTCCCCCCACCTTCTCTCGATTTTTCTCCACTGCGACCCGTCAGCGGGTGCTCTCAACTTCCCGTCTTTCTTACGGTCTTCTTTGTGCCATCGCATCAACTTGGCATGCTCTTTGTTTCTGAACAGACGTTTCAGCCGTGGTATTATAGGAGCATACCACATCACCTTGGTAGGAACCCTCTTCCTGGGGTGCTCGCCCTCAACATCACCAGGGTCATCTCGTCTGATCTTATACCGCAATGCACCGCATACCGGGCATGCATTCAAATCCTCGTACTCACCGCGGTAGAGGATGCAGTCATTAGGGCATGCATGTATCTTCTGCACCTCCAATCCTAGAGGGCATAGAACCTTCTTTGCTTCGTACGTACTGCCGGGCAATTCGTTATCCTTTGGAAACTTCTTCTTCATTATTTTCAGCAGCGAACTAAATCCCTTGTCAGATACACCATTGTCTGCCTTCCATTGCAGCAATTCCAGTGTGGTACCGAGCTTTCTGTTGTCATCTTCGCAATTTGGGTACAACCCTTTTTTGTGATCCTCTAACATGCGATCGAACTTCAACTTCTCCCTTTCACTTTCGCATTCTCTCTGTGCATCAACAATGACCCGGCGAAGATCATCATCGGGCACATCGTCTGGTTCCTCTTGATCTTCAGCTTCCCCCATTGCAGCATCACCGTATTCAGGGGGCGGGTAGTTGTCATCATCCTCTTCTTCTTCGTTGTCTTCCATCATAACCCCTCTTTCTCCGTGCTTGGTCCAAACATTATAGTGTGGCATAAAACCCTTCTCAAGCAGGTGGAAGTGAAGGGTTTTAGAGTTGGAGAAAGCCTTCGTATTCTCACAGACAGTACATGGACAATGCATAAAACCATTCTGCTTGTTTGCATCAGCCGCTTCGAGAAAATTATGCAGGCCCTTAATATATTCGGAGGTGCGTCGGTCACCGTACATCCATTGCCGGTTCATCTGCGTGCGTTATATAGTTCTTATTATTGAACAACATATAACTCTCTAGAGCATCTAATTAAAACACACAAGTAAGAACTTTTTTCTTTTAGAAAGAAGATAAGAAGAAGAGGCTAACCACGGTGTTGCCGGCGCCGAGATGGGCGCGGGCGATCGACGGCGGTGAGGACGGGGACGGGACAGGACGGACCGCCAAACCTAGACAAATCTTGAAGAAAATGGAGCTTGGACAATGAGCTTCGAGAGGAGAAAGCTTAAGTGTGGCTCGGGCATTTCATCGAACACCTCATGTGCATAGGAGGTGAGCTAGAGCACCACAAAAGCTCTCCCACGGCCGGGCAAGAAAACAGAGCAATGCATTGCTCTGCTCGCGGGCGGGGGCTATATATAGGCCAACCATTGGTCCCGGTTCCAGCCACAAACCGGGACCAATGGTTGTGGGCCAGGAGCGAGGCGCATTGGTCCCAGTTCGTGGCTGGAACCGGGACCAAAGGGGTCACCTTTAGTCCCGGTTCCAGCCACAAACCGGGACCAATGGTTGTGGGCCAGGAGTGAGGCGCATTGGTCCCGGTTCGTGTCTGGAACCGGGACCAAAGGGGTCAAACGAACCGGGACCAATGGCCCCCGAGGCCCGGCCGGCGCCCTGGCCTCACGAACCGGGACCAATGCCCCCATGGGTCCCGGTTCGTGAGTGAACCGGGACTAACGGGCTTCTCAGGGCTGGACCAAAGCCCTGTTATGTACTAGTGGAGGGTGAGACCTCGTGAAGTACTCATGATGCTAGCTCTGTAGTGTAGCTAGTCGGTCGTGGCTATCGAGGGTGATTCCTCCTTCGCCACTCCCGACGATGACTCTGTCGTGCAACCCCTCAAGTGTGGGACCCTCGAGGGTGATTCCTCTAAGCCCACCTTGACGGTTTCATCGAGCGGGGCCCCTTGAGGATGATTCCTCGAGTTCCGCCTTGATGTTTTATACACACAGTTACTATGACCGGGTTACTGAAACTTGTTGGTGATGGGTCGGCCCTGAGGGGTACCCACGTGTTGACGATGATGAGGCGTGGACTAGCGAGAGAGGTCTTTGCCACACATCCTCGAGACGGGGTGACGGACGGCACTTTATGGGTCGCGCTTTCCCCGCATTAATAAAATGCTAATGGGTTGGGTATTTGATCTGAGTTGGTCGTTGGCCTTATTGCGCACCAAACCATCACGTGGGAAAGTTATGGGCACTCAGCGTCGTTGTATCAGCCGAAGCTCTTCGGACGTCAGCAATGGAGCGGCGCGCGTCCGAGTGGTCCGCGACGGCACCGCGCTTGTTAATAAGGGGTGCTAGGACTGACCTCGGCCGCCCTCGCATCGTGCAGGTGTGCAAAGGGTGATTGGGCCCATGACCCCTGCGCGCATAGGATTTAGACCGGCGGGCTGGCCTCTTCGTTGAGCCTAGGTGGGGCGACGACGTGCTGCTATCCCGAGGCCGGGCATGACCCAGGAAAGTGTGTCCGGCCGGAGGTGATCAGGCATGTTGGAGATGCAGTGCACCCCTGCAGGGATGATTAATCTATTCGAATAGTCGTGTCCACGGTTACAGGACGACTTGGAGTTGTACCTTGACCTTATACAACTATAATTGTGACTTTAAATTATAATGAATTGTGGCTCCGAGATTGCTTCCTCGCAGGGAGTCGAGGAAGGATCTCTGGGCATGGTTACTTAATTAACATTGCTACAATAATATGACTATATGTGAGATACCAATCTGCACTCTTCTAATGCTGCAAGATGTTGAAGATGCTAGTCTTCGATAGGACTAGGCCTTCTCCCTATTCTTGCTTTCTGCAGTCAGTCCAGATATAACCCCTTCCCTTGATAATGATGCATACTTAGCATAGTTCTGATGTCAGTCTTGCGAGTACTTTGGATGAGTACTCACCGCTGCTTTGCATTCTCTTTCCCCCTCGATACGATTCTGCGTTCAGACGATGGAGCCCTGGAGATGGAGTACGCCAAGACGACTACTACACCACCGCTGGAGCCTACTACTACGTGGAGAACGCCGACGCTCAGGAGTAGTTAGGAGGTTCCCAGGCAGGAGGCCTCGCCTCTTTCGATCCGCTGTTTATGTTTGTGCTAGCCTTCTTAAGGCAAAACTTGTCTAACTTATGTCTGTGCTCAGATATATTTGCTTCCGCTGACTCGTGCTTTGTCGAGCTTTGTATTCGAGCCCTCGAGGCCCCTGGCTTGTAATATGAAGCTGTATGACTTTTATTTGTGTCCTTTGTTGTGTTGTGATTTCAATCAGTGAGTCCCTAATCTTGGTCGTACGCATTGTGTGCATGATTAGCGTACGGACGAGAATGGGGGCGTCACAAGTTGGTATCAGAGCCGACTGCCCGTAGGTAGCCCCCTTTCTAACTCCTTGGCCGAAGTTGAGTCTAGTCATTGAAAAACTTTTACTAACATTGTTGTGTGGCTTACGGGCCCACATCTCAATCGGGTGGTATTAGGATCTTTTATTCCTCGTCTATACTCTGGGTTCTAATCTCTCTTCTCTTTCGGGTTAAAGATTCTGCTAAAATCTAACCTTAGGTTCTCGTGATCACTTCCACCGGAAAATTGTTTCGTCGAAAGTTGTCTTCTTTGAAGTTATGATGCACACACTGTCATTTGACATCTTGAATCTCCTTGTTACAGATGCGTCCCGGTAGGCAGATCGTTCGTCTGACCTACGCGCACGATACGACTGGGTTCCCGGCCATTCTGGTACCCCGAGTACACTGTTTACGAGGACTACCGCGAGTTCAACCAGGAACAGTATGAGGCTGTGATGATTATCTGGGATCGACAGGACCGCTCCATCACTGAGCTGCACACCTTCCGTGGCATTGGAGTGACTGTTGAGATGGCAGTACAGGATGCTGCCTATGCTGCTATTGTTCGTCTCCGTGCAGCGAACCCTTGTTTGGAGGAGACGGCATACAGATACATCCCGTATGCTCCTGCTGGAGTTGATACTGCTGCCGACGCTGAGGTCTTGACCCCTTTCGCGCCGCAGCGTACCGACCGGTCCTACACTGCTATCTGCACCCCCTACATGAGTCGTCGTTACGACCCACAGGTTCTGGTTCAGTACACTGAGGCTCTGGATCGCACTGTCAGGGCTCTTAACGTCGAGTTGTACGCCACCCGTGCTCATCTGTATCAGGCTATGGAGCACTTGTTGCCAGCAGTGCGTGCGAGGATACACCTGGAGCACATCCTTTACCCGCCTCGGACTGAGTTTCCCCCAGGTTTTGGATGGCCTGAGGTTGGAGGTCGTATTCCGGCATGTGGACCTGCGCTCCCGCTTAGTATGCAGGTTCTGCATCGGAGTGTACACGGGATGCAGGACCCTGCCACCGGGTTTCACAACCAGGGTCATCTGCAGTTCCATGGCTACTTTCGTTGTCCCCGACGTTGATGTAGCTTATCGCTATGTCCCGTTGTTGTATCCCTCCACCGCGTGCCTGCGTGCCGCCTAGTTGTCTAGGTTATTTTCATGCCGGACCTATCTTCTATTTTGTAACGAACTTATGGTTTGTAATAGACCTATGTATGGGTCTGTATGTTGAAATTTGAACTACTATGTCGTGTCTATTGCACTGCTTTCTTTGTGCAATTTACTTCATGAATGACTTGTTGTTGTTGCAATTACCCAATACTAAACTACCACTGTTAAAATTTTGACAGAATGGTTAGGCCAGTTGGTCGTGGTCGTGGTGCGCCTGAACCACCACCGCCACCGGATTACATGGCTGGTATGATGCAACAGTTTGAACTGAATCGCCAATTTATGCAAGGGCTTATGGACCAGTTCCCAAGGACGAATATGAATCAGCAGCCAGCCCCAATGACTCTGCAAGACTTCATGCGTCTCAACCCTGCGACCTACCGCAGCTCAACTCAGCCGCTTGACGCAGATGACTGGCTCCGTGACATCACTTATGAGCTAGAGTCTTCAGGCGCCCCCGTGGCTAACTATGTCACCTTCGCCTCGTACTTTCTGAAGGGTCCCGCTGCTCAATGGTGGGACAGCCACAGGCGCTCTCAGCCTGTTGGAACAATTATCACCTGGCCAGAATTCCAAGCTGCATTCCGTGCTCATCACATTCCTCAGGGAATGATGGATAAGAAGAAGCGCGAATTCCGCAACTCAGTCCAGGGCAACAAGTCCATGGATGCTTATCAGCGGGAATTTCTGGACTTATCTCGCTATGCTGAAGAAGACGTCGCAACTGATGCTCGTAGGCAGGAGAAGTTCCGTGAAGGCCTCCATCCGGATATCAAGCTGGCACTCATTGCTCAAGACTTCGGTAACTTTGCCACCTTGGTGAACAAGTCTATTATTGTGGAGACGGGTCTGTAGGACTACAAAGACAACAGCAAGTTCAACCGTGACATGGGTTCATCTTCGGGTCCATCTGCTCAGAAGCGCAAGATCTGGATACCCCACAACATCTACCATGCACCGCCTCCTGCTCCGAGGCCATCCTATGCTGCACCTCGTCTGCCTCCACCCCCGCCTAGGGAGCCGAGGCTCCCAGCTCCGCCACCACGAGCTCCTGTTCCCCCTTCTCGTCCTGAGGATGGGCTGTGCTTCAAGTGTGGTCGCCCAGGACACCGTGCTAGGAATGCAGGCAGAATCAGAATCAACTTGCAGTGCCTACCAACCAGCCCCGCAACAACAATGACAGGCCTGCTCAGGGACGTGTTCAAGCCAACAATATTGTTCTGAATGAAGTTCAAGACCAGCCTACTACTGTGATGGGTACTCTTCTCGTCAACTCAGTACCAGCTTCTGTATTGTTTGATACAGGAGCATCGCATTCCTTTATGTCTGAAGATTTTGCATGCATGCATGACATTAAGTGTGAAGACATGAACGTCCCAATAGTGGTAAACACTCCCGCGGGCCAATGTCGGACCTCCATTAATAGTCCCAATGTCACCATTGAAATTGAAGGGTTGGAATTCCATGCCACCCCCATAATGTTGAAGTCTTCCAATATCGATCTCATTCTCGGAATGGATTGGTTGAAGGCACATACCGCTTCAATTGTTTGTGACACCAAAACCGTCCATCTACTACATCCTTCGAATGAGATCGTAAGCTATCATGCTCATCTTGTTCGGAATGCTGAAGCCCGACTATATGCTATGAATGCATTAAACGAGTCACCTCTTGAAGGAATTGAAAGCATTCCAGTTGTCCGGGATTTCCAAGATGTTTTTCCGGAAGAACTTCCAGGGATCCCCCCTGCTAGAGCCGTTGAGTTTGTCATCGACTTGGTACCTGGTACCACTCCTATTGCCAAGCGTCCGTATAAAATGCCACCACATGAACTCCTTGAACTTAAGCAAGAAATTGACAATTCGCTTCGTCTGGGTTTCATTCGTCCAAGTTCCTCTGCTTGGGGAGCGCCTTCTCTCTTTGTCAAGAAGAAAGATGGTACGAATCGATTGGTCCAAGATTACCGTCCCATCAACCAAGCAACGATTCAAAATAAATATCCGCTTCCCCGGATCAACGATCTGTATGATCAACTTGCTGGATCATCAGTATTTTCTAAACTCCACTTGAGGTTGGGGTACCATCAGATCCGGGTTCGTGAAGAGGATATTCCCAAGACTGCATTTGTTACTCGCTATGGTTCATACGAGTACACCGTCATGTCCTTCGGCTTAACCAATGCCCCAGCAACCTTCTCTCGGTTGATGAGTTATATTTTTATGGACTACCTCGATAAATTCGTCGTGGTTTATCTGGATGATATCCTGGTTTTCTCCAAGAATAAGGAAGAGCATGCTGAACATCTTCGTCTTATACTTGAGAGGCTTCGAGAACATCAACTTTATGCAAAGTACTCAAAGTGTGAGTTCTGGATGGACGAAGTAACCTACCTTGGTCATGTGATCTCCAAGGATGGTATTGCGGTCAACCCTGAACGAGGTCAAGCTATTCTTGACTGGACTCCCCTGAAGAATGTCAAGGAAGTCAAAAGTTTTCTCGGTCTCGCCAGCTATTGCCGTCGATTCGTCGAGAACTTCTCCAAGATTACAAAGCCCTTAACAAATTTGCTTCACAAAGGTGTTAAATATGAGTGGACAGAAAAATGTCAGGAGAGCTTTCAGGCACATAAGGACAAGCTGACGTCTGCTCCAGTGCTTGCTCCTCCGGGTACTCGTAAGGACTTCGTCATTTATTGTGACGCTTCGCGTCAGGGAATAGGTTGTGTCCTAATGCAAGAGCGCAGAGTGGTTGCTTATGCATCCCGTCAATTGCGTCCTCATGAAGAGAACTACCCAGTTCATGACCTTGAACTCGCTGTAGTAATTCATGCACTGAAAGAGTGGCGGCAATACCTTGTTGGAAATCGTTGCGAGATCTACACCGATCATCAAAGTCTGAAGTACTTGTTTACTCAGCCAGATCTGAATCTCCGTCAACAACGATGGATGGAACGAATAGCAGATTACAATGTGGGTATTTCTTATACCCCAGGCAAGGCTAATGTAATGGCTGATGCTTTGAGCCGCAAGTCGTACTGCAATCACCTTCAGGTTCATAAGGTTCATCCCCATCTTCAAGAAGAATTCCGCAAGCTGAACCTCCATATTGTTCCTCAGGGTTATCTCACTCCCTCTCCTGAAGGATCCTACAAAATGAACCTCCATGTTGTTTCCCAGGGTTCTCTTAATACCCTGGTTGCTAAACCAGATCTTGTGGACGTCATCAACTGGATCCAGAAGTGTGACAGTGATCTCGCAGAAGGAAAGCCCTCACCTTTCACTATTGCTGAGGATGGCGCTTTGTACTTCAAAGACCGCCTAGTGGTACCAAGTAAGGAGAAAAACCATGATATGACTCAGGAGGTCATGAAGGAAGCACATGACACTCTGCTGTCTATTCATCCTGGTAGTACCAAAATGTACCAAGACATTCGTCGAAGATTCTGGTGGTCTAACATGAAGCAAGACATTGCACGCTATATTTCAGAATGTGACATTTGCCGTCGGATCAAAGTAGAACATCAAAGGCCTGCTGGAACACTACAACCTATTTCTATTCCTGAATGGAAATGGGATCATGTTGAAATGGACTTCATTACTGGTTTTCCCAGATCGCAGAAAGGTAATGATGCTATTCTTGTCGTCATTGACCGGTTGTCCAAATTGCACATTTTCTGGCTGTCAAGGAAACTATTACTGCTAGTCAGCTGGCAGATCTATATATGTCCAGAGTTGTTTCACTCCACGGTATTCCATTGGTGATTAGTTCAGACCGTGGTACTTTATTCACTTCATGATTCTGGACAAGTTTCCAGGAAGCTATGGGGACTCGTTTGTCCTTCAGCACCGCTTTTCACCCTCAATCCCAGGGACAAGTTGAAAGAGTCAACCAGATTCTCGAAGACATGCTTCGAGCCTGTGTCATTTCTTTCGGCAAGAAATGGGAGGAATCTCTCCCGTATGCTTAGTTCTCCTACAACAATAGCTATCAAGCTAGTCTGAAGATGGCTCCTTTTGAAGTATTGTATGGACGTAAGTGTCGGACTCCTCTGAATTGGTCAGAAACTGGGGAACGTACACTTATCGGTCCGGATATTATCCAACATGCCGAAGATCAAGTCCGCATTATTCATTCAAATCTGAAGGCTGCTCAGTCTCGTCAGAAGAGTCAGTATGACCGTCACCACAAGGATATGGTCTATCAACCTGGCGAAAAGGCTTATCTTCGAGTCACGCCAATGAGAGGAACACACCGATTTGGGATCAAGGGCAAGCTGGCTCCTCGTTATATTGGTCCTTTCACTGTTCTCGAAAGGCGTGGTAAAGTGGCATATCAATTGGAACTACCGCCAAACCTTTCTCAGGTCCACGATGTGTTCCATGTGTCACAACTTCGTCGCTGCTTCAAGGATCCTATCCGAGCAGTGGATCATGATATGCTTGAGCTGCAGCAAGATCTCTCTTACAAGGAGCAACCAGTCCGCATTCTCGATGAAACTGAACGTCGGACTCGTCAGAAGGTTACCAAGTTCTTCAAAGTGCAGTGGGCAAATCATTCTAAAGATGAATCCACCTGGGAACACGAAGATCATCTTCGTGCAGAATACCCCGGGCTCTTTCCTTCTACTTCTTAATTCTCGGGACGAGAATTCTTGTTAGTAGGGGAGAATTGTGACACCCTGGTTTTATGCTACAGTGATGATTGTAATTAAGCTACAGTAATGGCCAAGTGATTAAGATAATCTTTTGCTAAACAGGGCTTGATCAAGTTTGAGTTCATTTTCCAATTCAAACTCCACTGAAAAAGGCTTTGAATTTTAATGTGATAATTTAAATCCTCAAACAGCATGGGAAAAATGTTGCACAATTGTGGAATAATCCAAAACAAATGTTGTTGAGGAAAACAACATCACCTTGATGTTGGTGTGGACCCCACCATCAAAACAGAATCATTTTTTGCATTTAAAGTGCATTTTAAATTCTGTGGATAATTCCTACAGTTTCCAAAAATGCCCAAAATAAATGTGGCCCTACAAAATATTGCAAGGTATTATTTGGACCAAGTCCCACAATTTTTCTGTGGAGAAATGTAAAGAAAAGAAATAAAACAGAAGCTGGAAAACAAACCAGAAAAAGAAAAAGGAAATAAAAAGAAAAAGTGCACTGTGCACTTAGGCCCAGTGGCTACAGTACGGCCCAGCCCAGTGAGGCCTCCTCCTACCTGCTCCCGTCCCGCTGTCGCCCCCGCCATGGCCGGAGCTCGGCCTCGCCGCCGCTGCTCGCCACCTGCCGCCACAGGGCTCCGGGGAGGATAAGGCTGAGGCCATCCACTCAACCTGGACACCCTCGCCATTCCCCCCCTCGCCTCGCTCGCTCTCCTCCCTCTCTCCCTCCTCCAGATCCGCCGCGCAGCCGCCGCCATGGCCTCCGGCTAGACGCGGCCACACGCCCTCCCGTGCCTCGCCGAGGCGTCCACGAGCTCCACCACGACCTCCCCGTCCTCCTTGACCTCGAGCCCGAGCCCCGGAGCCCCTGCATCACCCCCACGCCGTCGTCTTCTTCCTCGGACCCGAAGATCGCCGCCGTCGATCTGCTTCACTCCGTCGCCGTCAAGCCGTCCTCACGCATGCTTTGCTCGGCTACACCTCGCTGTGAGCCTCTCCTCCCTCCCCTGTCCCTTCTCCTGCGCGCTAGCTCGCCGTAGCGCCGTTGTCATCGCCGCCCGAAAGCGTCGCCGCCGTTGCAACAGCCTCTATCATGGCCGTCCGAGCGCGGGAACGCACTCAGCACCTCCCCGCGGTTCGAACGCGCCCCTCCGCAACGTTAGCCGTGCCCTCTAGCTTCGATCCCGACCACGGCCGAACGCCGGCGTCCGCCGCGTTGTTCGCCGCCGTCGCTGCACGCCGTCTCCGGCCACCGCACCACCACCAATCGACGCGGCGTCGAGTGGCCGTTCGAACAAGCCAGGCCGCACACGAAACGGCCGCCCGTAGGTGAATCTCGATGCCGGCCCGGGCCCTCCGCCGCATTTTGGCGTCGCCGGCGTTGAGCCGCCGTCCGCCGCCGACGTGGCTGGGTTGGGGCCACCCCCAGTGACCCTGCCAGTGGGCCAGGGGCGACCCAGTTGACCAGTTGACTTGGTCAACTGGCTGACTGGGCACAGCCCAGTCACTGACATTTGGGGCCCGAAGCCCCTGTGTCTATGACAGGTGGGTCACCCCTGTCAGCTAACTAATTAGTAATTAGGTTAATTGAAAATAATTAATTAGCACTAATCCCTCACTGACAGATGGGCCCCACTTGCTAATTAGTCTCTGTTTAGTTTAAATTAAAATGAATTAACCCTGAGTCTATGACATGTGGGACCCACTGGTCAGGTTTGACCTGGTCAGCCCCACTGTTGACTGCTGATACAGTGCTGACCTCATGCTGACGTCACACCTGCACTGTTCTGGATAATGTTGAATTATATAATTAGAATAATTCCAGAAAATGTTTAAATCTTTGAAAAATCATAGAAAATAATCTGTAGCTCAGATGAAAAAACTTTATACATGAAAGTTGATCAGAAAAATCCCATGAATCCAAATATGCCATCCATTCATCTGTCACATGCTCCTAGCATGATGAACATGGAACCTTCCCCTCCGGATCGCCTGTCCGATAAATCCAAAGACCTGGGAAATATCGTCAGATATTCTCTCGTTCCGTCTGATACGCGTAGTACTGCGTTAGTGCATGCCTAGCCCTGCATCTTGCCATGTCATGCATCTTGATTGCATCTGTGCTTTATATTTATTGTTTCTTCCCCCCTCTTCTCTCCGGTAGACCACGAGACTGACGCTGCTGCCGGGTACGACTACACTGCTGACGATCAGCCTTTCGCCGCAGAGCAGCAAGGCAAGCAAACCCCCCTTGAGCATTCCGATATCGCCCATTTCTTTCCCTCTCATTCTTGCATTAGAATTTTGCTACTGTATTAGCTAGCTCCTATTCTGATGCATAGCCTGTTTTTGATATACTGTTACTTTACCTGCAGTCATATCAACTGCTTAGTATAGGTTGATCAGTGAATCCCCTGAGACCCCCCTTAGTCCCAGTTGCCCCTGCTTCTTCATCGACGACTCGAAGACCCGAAGACTCGGTCAACCGACCGACAAGCCAAGCCCCTCACATCACCGTACATCCCTTAGTTGTACGACTCTGCAGCGCTACTATCGAGTACCGAGGGTGACACCTTGTGAAGTACTCATGATGCTAGCTCTGTAGTGTAGCTAGTCGGTCGTGGTTATCGAGGGTGATTCCTCCTTCGCCACTCCCGACGATGAATCTGTCGTGCAACCCCTCAAGTGTGGGACCCTCGAGGGTGATTCCTCTAAGCCCACCTTGACGGTTTCATCGAGCGGGGCCCCTTGAGGGTGATTCCTCGGGTTCCGCCTTGATGTTTTATACACACAATTACTATGACCGGGTTACTGAAACTTGTTGGTGATGGGTCGGCCCTGAGGGGTACCCACGTGTTGATGATGATGAGGCGTGGACTGGCGAGAGAGGCCATTGCCACACATCCTCGAGACGGGGCGACGGACCGCACTTTATGGGTCGCGCTTTCCCCGCATTAATAAAATGCTAATGGGTTGGGTATTTGATCTGAGTTGGTCGTTGGCCTTATTGCGCACCAAACCATCACGTGGGAAAGTTATGGGCACTCAGTGTCGTTGTATCAGCCGAAGCTCTTCGGACGTCAGCAATGGAGCTGCGCGCGTCCGAGTGGTCCGCGATGGCACCGCGCTTGTTAATAAGGGGTGCTAGGACTGACCTCGGCCGCCCTCGCATCGTGCAGGTGTGCAAAGGGTGATTGGGCCCATGACCCCTGCGCGCATAGGATTTAGACCGGCGGGCTGGCCTCTTCGTTGAGCCTAGGTGGGGCGACGACGTGCTGCTATCCCGAGGCCGGGCATGACCCAGGAAAGTGTGTCTGGCCGGAGGTGATCAGGCGTGTTGGAGATGCGGTGCACCCCTGCAGGGATGATTAATCTATTCGAATAGCCGTGTCCACGGTTACAGGACGACTTGGAGTTGTACCTTGACCTTATACAACTATAATTGTGACTTTAAATTATAATGAATTGTGGCTCCGAGATTGCTTCCTCGCAGGGAATCGAGGAAGGATCTCTGGGCGTGGTTACTTAATTAACATTGCTACAATAATATGACTATATGTGAGATACCAATCTGCACTCTTCTAATGCTGCAAGATGTTGAAGATGCTAGTCTTCGATAGGACTAGGCCTTCTCCCTATTCTTGCTTTCTGCAGTCAATCCAGATATAACCCCTTCCCTTGATAATGATGCATACTTAGCATAGTTCTGATATCAGTCTTGCGAGTACTTTGGATGAGTACTCACCGCTGCTTTGCATTCTCTTTCCCCCTCGATACTATTCTACGTTCAGACGATGGAGCCCAGGAGATGGAGTACGCCGGAGACGACTACTACACCACCGCTGGAGCCTACTACCACGTGGAGAACACCGACGCTCAGGAGTAGTTAGGAGGTTCCCATGCAGGAGGCCTTGCCTCTTTCGATCCGCTGTTTATGTTTGTGCTAGCCTTCTTAAGGCAAAACTTGTCTAACTTATGTCTGTGCTCAGATATATTTGCTTCCGCTGACTCGTGCTTTGTCGAGCTTTGTATTCGAGCCCTTGAGGCCCCTGGCTTGTAATATGAAGCTGTATGACTTTTATTTGTGTCCTTTGTTGTGTTGTGATATCAATCAGCGAGTCACTAATCTTGGTCGTACGCATTGTGTGCATGATTAGCGTACGGACGAGAATGGGGGTGTCACACAAAGCACTGCTTCATGTGCGATGACAAGTCATTGTAGCTAAGCTTGAGTGTGGGTAAGATTCCAGTTTCCTCGGTGCAAATGCTGCTTCTAGATGCTATAGCCTTCCATTCTTTCACGCTGGTCTTGGTACGAAGTACAGAGCCCAGTGCACTTGCAGCTGAAGGAGAGCCACAACATCTGATCACAATCTGATGAACCATCTTGGCTAGCTCAGCAGGCTTTTTTTTCTCGAAACTAAATGCTCCAGCCTCAATAATTTCCTTTAAGAATCTATCCTCCAAACGACCGAGAAGGTGGGAATCTGCACCCATAATTTCAGCAACTCCTTTATCACGAGTTGTTGTCAGCACCGCACTACCCATGCCACCATGCTTAAGATGGTCTTTCAGCCTTTCCCACTTAGGGACCTCTCTGTTCGAGACATCATCCAATACAAGGAGATACCTCTGCCCGCTCACTGATTTCTGAAGTCTCTCCAGTGGTGGTCTGTTTGCATCATCATTTTTCTTAGGAGATGCGTCAACTATACTCTTGGCAAGGGAGTTAACATCAAAGGTATCAGAGACACATACCCACAACAACAATTGGAAATGCTTCTGAATTCCAGGTTCATTGTATACGAGCTGTGCTAACGTGGTCTTACCAAGGCCCCCCATTCCAACAATGGCAACCACTGCGAGATCTGTATTATTAGCTTGCCGAAGTAGTGTACCAATAACTTTCACCTTATCTTTGTCTCTGGACCTGCTGGCAATTTCTTGTGGGTCAGTGATAACATAATCGGTCTGCCTCCACTCTTTGAACACCACCGGCTGTGGCCGGTACTTGAACCTAAAGGCATGCATCTCTGTTATGAGGACCTCCACAGCTTGTAGAATTTGACAAAGCTTGCGACCCATTTTGTAACGGAACACAATGCGGTTGTGAGTAGGGAAGAGTTTTATCACATCGAAGCCAAGCTTAGTGTAGTGCCCCTTCTTCTTGGCTTCACGGCGGAGTGCTTCGTACTTGAATTCATCGAAGACTTCATGTGCCTCATATGCCACCGTCTTAAGCTCCTGGAGCCAGGCTTTCGCCCCTTCTCTGTGAGCCGTTGCCTGCTCCTCGGCATCAGTAATGACATCAAGGATGGACGGAAGCTTGCGTTTGAGAATTTTGTGTTGCTTTTCCAATCCCTCCATCACATTATATTGGTCCAGGAGGTAGTTGGATGCCTTGTTCATCAGCATGGACACCAGTGGCCGAATCGCAATGGTCGCCGCCAGCTCCGCCATTGGAAGGCTCAGAAGGAACTCCCACAGCACACGTGGCACACCGCAAGCACACTGCAGAATCAGTGGAGAAGAGATGGTGTGAGCAAGGCGTATGTAGAGCTCGAGACCTGTATTTGAAGTAATCACAAATCAACAATCCGCTCTCGCAACCATAGTTACCTGAAGCCGTCGTGACATGCATGTGGACGCTGAGCAGGAGGAGCAGCAGCTCCGTCGTTGCAGAGGCAGCAGCAGCACTTGCAGAAGCAGGCGGTTACTCCTGTGAAGTTGTGGCAGGACTGCAGGCAGGCAGTTACTCCTGTGGGAAATGGTTGGGAGACCTTGAAGCAGCCAAGATAGATGACTCTTATGTGGCCTTCCTCTCTCTGTGTCTCAGCCACTCATGGAGATGCTTCAGAAGCAGTCATTCCCGCCGGTGGCCCTCAGTTCAGTGCTACAAAGCTGACAAGATATGAGCACCACTTGTGCCTACAGCACTACACAAGACGAGCATGCAATGGAGGACCACAGTTAATTCCAACAGCACCACTTGCATGGTGTCCCCCCATTTTAAAATGATTGCTACTCTGTGACTGTCATATATGGTAATTCCAGGGTCCAGCAACACTACCTCTGCACGATACAAAAATGTTTTCCATTCAATTAAAAACAGACTTCAACAACTGAAAAAAAAAAGATTTCGAGTTAATGTAAAACAGGTCTTAGTGTCTTATGGTAATTCCAGGGTCCGGGAAGACTATCTTTGCACCATATAAAAAGGTTTTCCATTCGATGAAAAACAGACTTGAATAACTGAAAAAACCATTTATCTGTAAAACAGAGTTGCGTAATTACCAATCGATACTTTGGAGGGTGTTACTGTCTTAGCAGTTGATCTTGGCAGAGGTCATCCTTTTTTGTTCTTAATTATATTGAGTCTTGCCACATTTACCGTCATGAATGCAAGGCGTAAAGGATTTAAGGCACTTGTGAATATAGATGACTCCAGTAAGGAGAAGTGTAGGTCCTACAGGTGAAGGAATTGGCTGAAATGAATTGACATCCTTGTTTTTCTAGCACTGAAGTACAGTTGACAATGAGCACGTTAATAGTGTAACCCGTTTTACCTCATCAAAGCTGGTAAGCTCGCTGAAAGCTCCCGACAGCAGCTGTCTCAATTTCTCGACTTCCTTTTGTGCACTACCACAAATATTTACTGTATTACATTCTTCATAATAACAGAACATAATTGAGTAGTGCGTTGTATCCACAGTCTGCAACGAAACCATCTTTCAAGAATTGCTAACAGAACATAACACAAACCCATCTTCATCCCCATCCTCCCTAGCAAAACCATCTGTTAAGAACATAAACATAATGGAAGTCTACATACAGGAAACGGTTAAATAGTACTCCCTCCGTAAAGTAATATAAGACGTTTAAGATCACTACTTTAGTAATCTAAAACGTCTTATATTACTGTACAGAGGTAGCAATGATGGAATCTTCATATTTTGTTGGTAACCATACAATGAAGGGAGGCGCCCACCTATGTCGCTGCCTCGATCGAGTGGCAGCTTCTGTAGCCTGCCAACAAATTCTGCTGGGCAGACACACCCCCCAAATAGCAAATATTTTGCTTCTTGTGCCATGAATGAACACCCCAAAATCTGAAAAACAGAAGCAGGCATGAAGGTGCCTGGATGTGCTCCCTTCCTCGCTTTCAAAATCTGACGGGAGAAGATCCAATGCATCTCACCAATTGTTTCCCACTACCAGTTGCTCCCCACCACCACCACATGCATAGCGCACAAATGGTGAGACGAGCGAGGATGATGAACTGAATAGCGGAAGAAGACGGACGAGCAGGATGGGTACCTCGTGTTGACGGGAAGGCCGGGTTGGATGCCGTCCATGGACGGCCTGCGCTCGATGAGGAGTAGAGATTTGGGGGAGAAGGGATGGGAGGGGAGGGGAGGGGAATGATCGATCGCCCTCAATGGTGGCGGTGAGAGGCGGGACGGCGGCTTGGAGGACGCGGAGGGTGAGGGGGAGGCTGACGCCGCCGCCATGAACGGACGACGAGCATCGCGAGGCGGTCCGGCCGGCGAGGAAGACGAACAAGGGAGACGCAGATCGGTAAGTTGGGCTGGGCTGGGCTGGGCTTGTAATTGGACTTATAGCTCCTGTGCGACACATTTCGTGGGAATTGGAAGGAGTGCAACGTTGTTCGAGCGAATGGTTGTGGTGCGACACATTTGAGCGCGTAAATAGCCCAGACACAACATGGCCCTTAAACTCAACTGATGCCCTCATTAGCTGTTAGGGGTTGGACCCATCACTTATCCACGTAAGCGCGGGACCCACCACTTGTCCACGTAAGCGCGGGACCCACCTCTTCGCAGCTAGAAGAGACGAGCGCCCGTGCCCGTCCGCCCGCCGCCGCCCATTGCTTCCCCTTTCCCCAATCTTTCTCTTCTCCGGCGACCTAGCGCAGATGTCTACCTCCTCCGCCACGCACTCAAAATGGCGACAGTATGGTCCAGTGCCGCTCACAAGGTGCCCTGACTGCCCACGTCCAGAGCCTCTTAAACGGTGGGTCAGTAAGACTGATGAGAATGGCAATCTTGGGCGCGAATTTGTGAAATGCTTGAGCAAAACAATGGCAGGAAGGGATGGCAAGGTTAGATCTCAGTTCTTAGCCCGTTCTTTCGCTGCCGTTTGCTCTGATTTCTCCATATTTCGTTTTTTCTCGTCGAATTTGTGATTTAGGGTTCATGTTGTTGTTTTTAGAACCTGAAGAAATGTACCCATTTCGAGTGGATGGATGATTATATTGAGAGGATTCAGTTTGAGGGCTACTTTGATTCGAGCGGGGCCGCAACCTGGGAGCCGCCGATTGTTGTGGAGAATTTGGGGATCTCGGACAGAGTCCTGCCGATGGCGAGGTATGCGCGCAATGTTGAACTGCACGCAGAGTCTGAACTGAACGAGGAACTGAAGAAGATCAAGAAACATCTAATGGAGATGATTGATTTGCAGAAGCAAGCAAATATCATGACAGGGGGGTTCTATTGTTGTATCATTGCTCTGTTTTTCTTTTACTTGTTGTTCATCCGTCATTAGAATGGGCATTTAGGCCTGTCAGGGCAGAGGACGCGATGTGTGCGCCATGCCAAGTTCATGTAAATGAATCGAAGCAGCAATTTGGAAAATTATTCAGTGTTCATGCCCCTATTTTTGTTCTTCAGTTAAACAGAGTGCACACCCAAATTCAGTTTTTAGTAAAAAAAAATATGGGCTGCCGAATAGATGTTGGGCCGTGAGAAAATAACCAGGCCCAAAGAGAAACCAGCCCACCCGCGTAGGGGCACCAGCCCTTTTTTATAGCATAGAGGCACCCATGTTTAGCGAAAAATGCTTCGACTAAAACCTCTAAATAAAATGTTGCTTCGGCAAATAAACCTCTAACAAACATATACTTTTTTACTTATTTTTACTTTGGCCAAATTTTTGTTCATGGAACAATGTAAATAAAAATGCGGCAAAATGCAAAGAGCTAGCACATGTTTTACTTGGTCCCGTTTTACTTGTGTTAGCACATGTTTTAACGTTTCAAAAATTACTTCTGTTACTTGTTTTTGTTCATGAAATAATGTAAATCAAAATGTTCATGGAATAATGTAAATCAAAATGCGGCAAAATGCAAAGAGTTAGCACATGTTTTACTTGTTTTACTTGTCTTAACTCAAACAGAAACCTTTCTTCTTTTAACCTTTGAAAAATAATACTTCTGTTAAGTGTTGAATGGTTCATGGAAATATTTGTTACTCCTACAAAAATGTTGTTCCATGTGGTGTTACTTGCATGACTCATAAATACATAAAAATTTGCCTATTTGTGCAAACAATATTATTTGTTTTACTTTTTAATTGTCTCTATTATAAAATGCAAAGAATATTACTTGTTCGTACAACATATGAAACATATCAAAAAATGCAAGGAGTAAAGGTAAAGAAAAAGCACACGATTACTTGCACGAAACATACATATATTAGCACGAACATCACCCTTATAACTTGGGATCTCACAACTTAGAACTTCCCAGCCCCCCTTACAACTCATGACAACACACCCTTCACTAGTAGAAAACAGACCTTTTGTCCACATCATTAGTCCCGGTCTGGTTTTGAACCGGCACTAATGTGACCATTAGTCGCGGTTCGTGACGGGCATCATTAGTGCCGGTTCGTTCCGGACCTTTAGTCCCGGTTCGTGCCACGAACCGGGACTAAAGGGGTGGTGGCAGGCTGGCGTCAGCCTGGGGCCCCACGATAACCTTTAGTCCCGGTTCGTGCCACGAACCGGGACTATAGCCTAACCTTTAGTCCCGGTTTGTGTCTCGAGCCGGGACTAAAGGTCCCCTATATGAACCCTTCGGCCAGCCCGAGCTCTCTGTTCTTCCCCTTTCCTCTCCTCTGGCTCTTCCTCTCTTCCCCGACCTCATCCTCCATTTTTGCCAAAATTTGTCAAGATTTGGAGGCACCCCATCCATCCAAGTGTTCACAAAGGTAAGCAACTTTGTCCTTTCATCTCTCATTGCTAGATTAGCTCTTGCAATGCTCTATAAGTATAGTGATTTGTGGGTTTTAGTTTGGGAGTATTTATATATGGTAGTTTATTTGATTTATATGCAATTTGAGCTCAAATTAACTTCTTACTTTGCATGTGTAGGTGTGGTTTACTTAGTGCCTTCCCGTCCCCGTCCTAACCACCGTCGATCGCCCGCACCGTCCCGTTGCCGGCACCACCTTGGTGAGCCTCTTGTTCTTATCCTTTTTATAAAAAAAATCATGTTTGTAAGATTTAGATAGTTACTTGTATAGTTTTCTTACCTATATGGTTGTTTGTTATACATAGTGGCATGGTTTTGATATCCGTCCCCGTCGGCCCTCGTCCGGTTTATGATTCGGATGTGGTATATACTCTCTTTTATAACTGTTTGTTGCATTTCGTGTTTATGACAATTATGCCCATCAAGTTGACATAGATATTTTTATCTAGGAGGTATGTGAACCGGAAATTCCAACCGACATAGATATTCTTGTCAAGAAGTTAAATTTAGTTGAAAAAGAAAACGAGTATTTGAAAGAAAAATTGTAAAGAGTTGAAGAACAGAAGATGAAACTGGAGTTGTATGTTGCCGATGTCGTCGATGATCACAAGATCAAGATGGATGCAATGCGCTTGAAGATTAGAAAATTTAAAAAATATGCCATTGATAGTGAGGCTTGGTATCACTATGCTGTTGGATCAATTGTTACCTTAGTTGCAATCTTGATCGCATTTGTTGTTGCATTTAAATGCTTTAGCTAGAGAGTTTGGATGTTGTTTTATGAGAACAAGTGTGTATGAACTTTATGTATGAACTTGTATTAATTTGGTCTTTTCGGTGTTGTGTAATGAAGATGAGCCGGCAATGGATGTACGATGACCGATGCTCTCCCCAGTTCATTAATGGCATGCATATTTTTTTGGTTGCGGCTGAGGCAAACAAGCGGGCGGATGGTTTTATGCATTGTCCATGTGCTGGCTGTAAGAATGATCGAAATTACTCTAACTCAAGAACCATTCACGTCCACCTGTTTGAGTCCGGTTTCATGTCCGGCTATAACTGTTGGACCAAGCACGGAGAAAGAGGGGTCCTAATGGAAGAGAATGAAGAAGAAGAGGATGACGACAGCTATCCTGGCCATGGGTTCCATGAATACGATGGTACAATAATGGGGGAAGAAGCTGAGTCGGCAATGCGGGAAGGAGCTGAAGAAGAGGCATCAGATGAGCCCGCTGATGATCTTGGTCGGGCCATTGCCGATGCAAAGAGAAACTGCGCAAGTGAAAAGGAGAAGCTGAAGTTGCAGCGCATGTTAGAGGATCACGAGAAATTGTTGTACCCAAATTGCGAAGATGACAAGAAAAAGCTGGGTACCACACTGGAATTGCTGCAATGGAAGGCAGAGAATGGTGTACCTGACAAGGCATTTGAAAAGTTGCTGAAAATAATGAAGAATAAGCTACCAAAGGACAACGAATTGCCCGACAGTACATACGAAGCAAAGAAGGCCGTCTGCCCTCTAGGATTAGAGGTGCAGAAGATACATGCATGCCCTAATGACTGCATCCTCTACCGCGGTGAGTACGAGGATTTGAATGCATGCCCGGTATGCTGTGCATTGCGCTATAAGATCGGCCACGATGACCCTGGTGATGTTGAGGGCGAGCGCCCCAGGAAGAAGATTCCTGCCAAGGTGATGTGGTATGCTCCTATAATACCACGGTTGAAACGTTTGTTCCAAAACAAAGAGCATGCCAAGTTGATGCGATGGCACAACGAAGACCGTAAGAAAGACGGGAAGTTGAGAGTACCTGCTGACGGTTCGCAATGGAGAAAAATCGAGAGAAAGTGGAAGGACTTTGCAAAGGACGCAAGGAACGTATGGTTTGATTTAAGTGCAGATGGCATTAATCCTTTTGGGGAGCAGAACAGCAATCATAGCACATGGCCTGTGACTCTATGTATCTATAACCTTCCTCCTTGGTTGTGCATGAAGCGGAAGTTCATTATGATGCCAGTGCTCATCCAAGGCCCCAAGCAACCCGGCAACAACATTGATGTGTACCTAAGGCCATTAGTTGAAGAACTTTTACAGCTGTGGAATGGAAAAGGTGTACGTGCGTGGGATGCGAAAGAACAGGAAGAATTTGACCTACATGCGTTGCTGTTTGTAACCATCAATGATTGGCCTGCTCTCAGTAACCTTTCAGGACAGACAAACAAGGGATACCACGCATGCACGCACTGTTTAGATGATACCGACAGTATATATTTGGATAAATGTAAGAAGAATGTGTACCTGGGGCATCGTCGATTTCTTCAGAGCAGGCATCCCGTAAGAAAGAAAGGCAAGCATTTCAAAGGTGAGGCAGATCACCGGAAGAAGCCTCGCCACCGTACTGGTGATGATATACTTGATGTGGTCAAGGATTTAAAAGTAATCTTTGGAAAGGGTCCTGGCGCACAATCTGTTCCGAATGATGCTGACAATTGCGCACCCATGTGGAAGAAGAAATCTATATTTTGGGACCTACCCTATTGGAAAGACCTCGAGGTCCGCTCTGCAATCGACGTGATGCACGTGACGAAGAATCTTTGCGTGAACCTGCTAGGCTTCTTGGGCGTGTATGGGAAGACAAAAGATACACCGGAGGCACGGGAGGACCAGCAACGTATGCACGGAGAAGACGGCATGGATCCAAAGCAGTTTCAGGGTCATGCCAGCTACGCTCTTACCAAAGAAGAGAAGGAAATCTTCTTCGAATGCCTCCTCAGTATGAAGGTCCCGTCTGGCTTCTGGTCGAATATAAAGGGAATAATAAATATGGCAGAGAAAAAGTTCCAGAACCTAAAGTCTCATGATTGCCACGTGATTATGACGCAACTACTTCCGGTTGCATTGAGGTGGCTTCTACCGGAAAACGTTCGATTATCCATTGTGAAGCTATGTGCATTCCTGAATGCAATCTCTCAGAAGGGAATCGATCCAGAAATCCTACCAAGGTTAGAGAATGATTTGGTGCAATGTCTTGTCAGTTTCGAGTTGGTGTTCCCACCATCCTTCTTCAATATCATGACGCACGTCCTAGTTCACCTAGTCGAGGAGATTGCCATTCTGGGTCCTGTATTTCTACACAATATGTTCCCCTTTGAGAGGTTCATGGGAGTCTTAAAGAAATATGTTCATAATCGTGCTAGGCCAGAAGGAAGCATCTCCAAGGGCCATGAAACAGAGGAGGTCATTGAGTTTTGTGTTGACTTTATTCCTGACATTAAGCCGATTGGTGTTCCTGAATCACGGCATGAGGGCAGACTGGGTGGAAAAGGCACGCTAGGAAAGAATTCACTAATATGCCGGGACGGGCATTCTTTGGCGCAAGCACACTACACAGTTCTACAAAGTTCCACCTTGGTGGCTCCGTATATCGAGCAACACAAGAATATTCTACGCTCCAAACACCCGGAGCAGTCTGACGACTGGATTACACATGAACAAACGGTGACTTTCGCCGGTTGGTTGCAGACACGTCTCATGCATGACGACACTGTTGAAGATGACCTGTACTTGCTGTCCAAGTTACCATCTTCGACTATATTGACTTTCAAAGGGTACGAGATAAATGGGAATACATTTTACACGATCGCCCAAGAAAAAAAGAGCACCAACCAAAATAGTGGTGTCCGCTTTGATGCAGCAAACATCAATGGGCCAAAGGACACATATTATGGTTACATAGAGGAGATATGGGAACTTGACTATGGACTTGGTTTGAAGGTCCCTTTGTTTCGGTGCAAATGGGTCAATCTGACAGGCGGCGGGGTAAAGGAAGATCCGCAGTACGGAATGACAACAGTGAATCTCAACAATCTTGGGTACGCAGACGAACCATTCGTCCTAGCCAAAGATGTGGCACAGGTTTTCTATGTGAACGACATGTCTACCAAGCCAAGAAAAAGAAAAGATAAGGAAGCGAATACATCATACGATGAGCCAAAGCGCCACATAGTTCTTTCAGGGAAAAGAAACATCGTGGGAGTGGAGGACAAGACAGACATGTCAGAAGATTATGAAAAGTTTCATGAAATTGCTCCCTTCAGAGTGAATGTTGACCCGAGCATCAAGTTAAACGATGAAGATTGTCCATGGTTACGACGCAAAGGGACACACGCGAAGAAAAAGTTTTATACCCAAAGATCCCACTCTGGGATGTGACCGGCTTCACCGCCAATTGAGCATCATCCTTTCTATTTGTCTTTTGTTTCTTTCTAAGTGTCTTTGTAAAAATGGAGTTGGAAAAATGAAATATACCGTCGGAAAATGAAAGGATTTCTAGATAGATCAACAAAACACACGGTTTCCCCTGCATACAGCCCGACGGTGGCTCGTCAGTGCCCGCATATGAAATGCACCGTCGGACCGTATGCAGGGAATCCGAATGATTTGTATTCGGTCGATGAACTAAAGGATTTCTAGATAGATCAACAAAACACACGGTTTCCCCTGCATACAGCCCGACGGTGGCTCGTGAGTGCCCGCATATGAAATGCACCGTCGGACCGTATGCAGGGAATCCGAATGATTTGTATTCGGTCGATGAACTAAAGGATTTCTAGATAGATCAACAAAACACACGGTTTCCCCTGCATACAGCCCGACGGTGGCTCGTGAGTGCCCGCATATGAAATGCACCGTCGGACCGTATGCAGGGAATCCGAATGATTTGTATTCGGTCGATGAACTAAAGGATTTCTAGATAGATAACAAAACACACGGTTTCCCCTGCATACAGCCCAACGGTGGAAATATGAAATGCACCGTTGGACCGTATGCAGGGAATCCGAATGATTTGAATCCGAATGAGTACACACACTAAGTGTCAAACATGTCCGAGAGGTGGGCTATATATAGGGTCGTGTGCCTCTTTAGTCCCGGTTGCTAGCACGAACCGGGACTAGTCGTTATAGTGCTGATCCAACAGCTCACAAGCGCTTGAAAGAAACACACGATCCATGTGCTTCTTCCTAATTGGTACGACCTTCACCGCCCAAGGTTATAAAGATATGCAAAAATAATAATTATATAAAAACAAAAAGTATAGCAAATTCATTATAGAACGTCAACGAAAGAAAACTCATCTGTTACAAAGGCATTTCATTTTTGTAAACTTATTTCAACTCTAGACTTTTTGTGCGTTCAGTATGCACCATTCGAAGCCACGCCATCAATTTTCAACCCTTTCTGACTTGATTTGCTATTTTTCATGCATTTACTGATTTTTTTGAGCTAAATGACCCTGAAATTGAAAAGCACTACAAATGCACTCTGAAAAGGTTGAAAGTTGGCATGGTATCATCATTTCACCCACATAGCATGTGCTAAAAAGTTGAGAGGGTTACGGCAAAAACTGGATGCACTTCGTGTACAAAATGGACAATCTCTTTCGAAGTATCAGGGTTTCAGACGAAAACTCGTCTGTTACAAAGGCATTTCATTTTTTTAAACTTATTTCAACTCCAGACTTTTTTGTGCGTTCAGTATGCACCATTCGAAGCCACGCCATCAATTTTCAACCATTTCTGACTTCATTTGCTATTTTTCATGCATTTACTGATTTTTTTGAGCTAAATGACCCTGAAATTGATAAGCACTACAAATGCACTCTGAAAAGGTTGAAAGTTGGCATGGTATCATCATTTGACCCACATAGCATGTGCTAAAAAGTTGAGAGGGTTACGGCAAAAACTGGATGCACTTCGTGTACAAAATGGACAATCTCTTTCGAAGTATCAGGGTTTCAGACGAAAACTCGTCTGTTACAAAGGCATTTCATTTTTTTAAACTTATTTCAACTCCAGACTTTTTGTGCGTTCAGTATGCACCATTCGAAGCCACACCATCAATTTTCAACCATTTCTGACTTCATTTGCTATTTTTCATGCATTTACTGATTTTTTTGAGCTAAATGACCCTGAAATTGATAAGCACTACAAATGAACTCTGAAAAGGTTGAAAGTTGGCATGGTATCATCATTTCACCCACATAGCATGTGCTAAAAAGTTGAGAGGGTTACGGCTAAAACTGGATGCACTTCGTGTACAAAATGGACAATCTCTTTCGAAGTATCAGGGTTTCAGACGAAAACTCGTCTGTTACAAAGGCATTTCATTTTTTTAAATAACCTAAGTATTACCAAATTGAATATAATGATAAAACACAATAAAATTAAACAGAAGAAAAAATAATCACTGAAAAATCTATTTTTAAAGTAAAGTTATTCACAAACTAGTGATTCACACAAATTTCAAATTTAAACTATTCAAATTTGAAAACTACTGGCACTAACAGAAAGTTTATATTTTTTTTACCTAAAGCAAAAGGATTCACAAAGAAACTCTAAATAAAGAAAAAAAAACAACTCAGAAATGAAAAAAATTAAAGCAGAAAACAAAAAAAAATGAAAAATAAATAAATTAAAAAAATCCCGCCTACTGGGCCACAACGGCCTGCATACGACTAGAACCCAACCTGTAGTTGGGCCAGGACGCAGGCCCGCAAGGCCCAGTAGGCCCACAGGGAATCGCAGCAGAGGTAGGCCCAGAAGGCCTGCATTAGAGAGGAGCTCAATGCAGTGCCCGCGCCGGGGCTTATAAACTGGTCGAGGCGCCCCTCGACTAGCGAGGTGGGACTAAACTTCCACCGCTGTGCGCCGTGCCAGGAACAGGTCTTTAGTCGCGGTTGGTGGCTCCAACTGCGACTAAAGACCCCCCTTTAGTCGCGGTTGGAGCCACCAACCGCGACTAAAGGGTTTCGCTTCCCGCCGCTTCGGCTGGTGAAATTCACCTTTAGTCGCGGTTGGTGGCTCTAACCGCGACTAAAGGGGGGTCTTTAGTCGCCGTTGGAGCCACCAACCGCGACTAAAGGTCCTCCTATATAAGCAGCAGTTGAAATTTTTTCATTTTCCCTCTGCTTCTTCGTCTCTTCGACCACTGAACAGAGGAGATCGCCGCCGCGCGCCCCTACCCTTGCCCCTCGTCGTCGCCGTCGTTCGTCCGTCCGTGCCCCGCCGCACCTCGACGCCGCCATCCGTCCGCGCCGCCGCACCTCGACGCCGCCGTCCGTCCGCGCCGCTGCACCTCGACGCCGCCGTCCGTCCGCGCCGCCGCACCTCGACGTCGTGGCCGCCGCGCCGTCTACCTAGCCGTCACCGTCCGTCCGCGCACCTCGACGCCGCCGTCGCCGTCGCCGTCGCCGCCCCTGCACCTCGCCGTCGCCGTCGCCGCCCCTCCTCGACCTCGCGCGCCGTCGCCCCCTTGTGAGCCCTGCCGCCATGGGCGCCGCCCCCTCCTGTCGATCCCGCACACACACACACACATATGTTCTATTTTTTTATATGCTTAATTAGTATATATGCTTAATTAGTGTTTCTTTATGTAATGTTGTTTTTCTGTTTTTTATATAATGTTGTTTTTCTATAATTAGTGTTTAATTAGTATATATGCTTAATTAGATTTTTTTGCTTAATTAGAAGTATATAATGTCCCTAACCTATTAAAATGTTGCTTAGAAGTATATAATGTTGTATATCATATTACAGAAAAAATTTGCATACTAAAATGTTGCATAGGAAATTATAATTGAGAAAATTTTCGGAATTGTTTATTGAGAAAGGAATATTATTAGTGTAGTTATAACCTAGGAATGGGACATTATAACTGAAAAGATGATATTTTGCTCAAAATTTCCTAATAAAATGACATTGCATATATAGGAATTTTTTTTCATAAGAATTTTTTCTCGGATTCAACGATGCTCGGTCCGCATCCTCGTCGTCGACTCGTTCGCGACGACGTCATGCTTCAGAGGGGCAACGTTCGGGACTGGGCTCTGCCGGGCTGGCACTGGGAGGTGCTACCTTCAGGGGCGCGCAGCTTGGTGAGGAACCCGGCCCCGGGTCCCGTCGTCGACCCGGAGCTTCTTTGGTGGCGTTCGCGTGGGCCACTTTCGGTGCGGAGGTAGCCGGCCCTTCCGGAGGTGGTACGTCGCCGTGTCAGGGAGGAGGACGAGCACGTCCGTCGCTACATGGATGCGTTGGACGTCAGGTTCTCCAATACCTGGCAGGTTCTTCAGGGATCTCACCCGAGCTATGATCCTGTGATGGTTCCTTCTCTTTGGGTGTCCACCGCCCGCGCCTCAGGAACCGCGAGTGAACTAGATTCTTCGATAATATTCGATCTGTATTAGCTAGTGATAATACTCGAGATGTATTCGAGATTATATTCGATAATATTCGAGACGATTTATTCGAGATTATATTCGATGATGCATATTATATGAATTATTCGAGATGCATATTATGTACTATGATTCAGTTTTTCCTTATTGATTGCATGCATTCTAATTTGAATACTAAATTGTTTTATCTTTCTTCTGGATTAGTTAAATAAAAGCTATGGACAATACCGGCAGAGAAGGAGAAGAGGCTCTGTTCGACCTCATACGCTCCACGAGCCCAGAGCATGAACCTGAAGATGATGACGGCTCGCAATATCTGAACAATTCCGGTGAGGGTTGTATGATATTTGATGAAGACGAACGAATAGATGAAGGCGACGACAACGATGTTTACGAAGAAAATGTTCTTCAAATAACAAAGACCGGCGAGGTATATTTATTATATAAGCCATCCGATGATCATTACATGTCTTAATTGATTTGTATGTATTAACGAATCGATCTTTCTTCTTTTAGGCCTCCGCATCGAACAAATCTTCTACAAGCGACAGGGTAATTCGAGGCCCGTCCAAAAAGTTGGATAAAGGCATAAAGTTCAACATCGATTCCATCAAAACATCAACTGGCGAACCGCTTGGACCTATGAAAAATGCGACCAAGTTCAAGAATCAATGCAGAGTTATTGTCAGGGACCAAATCCCAATCTCCGTTCAAGAATGGAAAAAGCCAGCAAAGGGAGATCGAGCAGGCCGAGTTACTTTTGTCGACGAAAGAGCAAAATATGTGCTTTGGACTACGCTCATGGAACATTTCACCCTACCAGATAATTTGAAAGATGCAGATCTGCAGAAAGTCAAAAACTATGCTCTTAAAAAGATGGCGATCACATTCAACACCTTCAAGAAAAATACATGGGCTAAGTATGTCAAATCCGGAAAGAAGACTCCAGAATTCACGGGAGCACTGGTGAAGGCAAAAGATCACTGGGACGCTTTCGTGAAGTTCAAGGAATCGGAAGAAGCTCAGGAACGGTCGAGAAAAAACAAGATTAATGCTGCGAAAAATAAGTGGCACCATCATATGGGGCCAGGTGGCTACCAGGTGGCCCTGCCTAAGTGGGATTAATCTGAGCAAGAGATGATTAGTGCAGGGGTCAATCCAGTTACATTGACATGGCCCTCCAGGTGCAGGACATTGTTTTATGCGCATGGGGGGATGTTGGACCCAGAGACAGGGCTGGTTATGGTGAAGGCAAGTCTTAAAGAAGCGACAGACGAAATACTTATTGCAATAGAAGAAGCTCGAACGGGGGTGTTCACGCCCAATAGGGAGAACGATGAGCTTACGCGCGCCCTGAAGAATCGTGAACACCCGGGAAGAACACGAGGCAAAGGCGTTGTTCTGTGGTTTGAGGGGTTTGCGGATTGGAACGACGACTATGGAAGCCGTGCGAGAAAGAAGATGCAGGAGGAGAAGAAGAAGAAGGAGGAAGCACTCCGCCTTGAAGGCCTAGAATCAAAGCACCTGGATTTGGAACGATTTGTCAGGCGGCAGCAGGAGCAGATCGACTCACTCAGCCAGGAAAGGGCGTCTCAGCGGCAGCATGAGCAGATCAATCCAGCATTGGATAGCACCGTGCCATCTATGCCGAGAAGCAGCGTGGGTTCCGCCCCGACCGATATCGATAATGCATTGCTAGCTAGCTACCCTGTGGATTATATCAAAGACAGGACTAACTGTGAGCTGCACATGAAAGTGAAGAACTTATCCATGAAGGTGGCGGACGGCTATGCTTTAGCAAATCCCCCTGAAGCAACCTTCCATTGCAATCCCATTCCAGCAGGCTATGCTCGTGTCGGGGTTGATGAAGTGATGTCAGGATATCACGAGCTACAACTTGACATTCTTGGAGGTGACGAGGAGAGAACACTGGGAGAGGCCATACATCGTATCATTCTATGGAAAAAGGATTGCATCGTCTTCCCAAGGCCACCGACTCCTCCTCCTCCAAGTCCGCCACCGTGTCAGTCGACTCCTCCTCCTCCAAGTCCGGCACCGCGTCAGCCGACTCCTCCTCCAAGTCCGGCACCGCGTCAGCCGACTCCTCCTCCTCCAAGTCCGCCGGCACCGCATCAGTCGACTCCTCCTCCACGTCCGGCACCGCGTCAGCCGACTCCTCCTCCTCCAAGTCCGCCGGCACCGCATCAGCCGACTCCTCCTCCAAGTCCGGCACGGCGTCAGCCTAAGCAACAGCGGAAGAGAGAGGCCGCAGCTACGACGGCTAGCGGTACAACAGGCAAGAAATTCAAATATGGTCCAGATCTCAAGCCTCTTCTGAAGTTGTCTTACCACCTGACTCAGGAGGAACTCGACGACGCATGTGATGCCCAATTGAAGGCCCATTTTGCACCGAAACCGTCCGCGCCGCCAAAGGAGAAAGTACCTGAGCATGTCTCACAACACTTTATTGATATGGCTGCACCGGCTGACAATCAGAAGGACTCCGACTATGTGCGGTCTATCAAGAAGTCATATTTGGCAGGGCAAAAGGAGTCGAGCTCGAGCTCGAGCCAAGCAGTTGGCAAAAAAAGCGGGAAAACTGTTCCCCAGCTGGGAAAACAGGCAGTGCAATCGATCCCCCCGCTCATTGTACAAACAACTGTGAGTACCGCTGATCGGCTGGTAATAACCGACGATCTTAGAAGGCAGGCTAAAGAGGCCGGTGTCACTGTTGAACAACACCTAGGCCTTGAGGAAATCGTTGGGATTACAGAGGAGGAAGTAAAATGGCAATATGTCCGCGGCAAACCTCTGGTCAAGCCTGACGAAGTCAAGTTTCTACCAACGAGAATGTACGATTTGCATACGTGGTACATGCAAAAAACAGCAAATACCAATGAAGAGTCCCTCATGGTGAAAGTCAAGAAAAGGCATTACTTCCATAAAAAAGATGTGTGGATTCATTATTCAGAGTTGTTACAGTTATTCAATCAAGACGCACTCGACAAATCTATCGTCAGTTGCTATTGTCTGTAAGTGATTTCTTTCTGTAATTTAAGTCTCTAGCTAGCTAGCTGTGCTCTCGTTCATTACCTGTAATTATCCTCACTATATTATTTTCTGTGGTATTATGCAGAATGAAGATGTATGAAATGAAAAAGCTGGACGCTATGGCATTGGGTTCATTGACCCAAATACGGTTAATCAGGCGATATGGGAAGATAAATATTCGAGAAAAGACACATAGAAATACCTGCTAGAGTTTTTGAAGCAACTAAACACCCAAGCAGAAATACTACTTCCTTACAACTTCGGGTGAGTGTTACTATATCTTGTACTACAAATTCTATTTTTTGCTTAATTACTAGATGTTAATAAGTGTAGTTGATGAGTTATGCACGTGCCCGCTTATTTATACAAAACGTGTGCGCATGCAGTTACCACTGGATCTTGTTAATCATTGAAGTTGACAAGGCAAAAGTTGAAGTACTGGACTCACTATATAAGAATCCAACCGAATACGCAACCGTGAGGGGGATGGTCGACAGGTAATTTCAATCATTATCGCACTATGTCGGCCTCTTTACTTCATTTCCTGATATCAACTAGTTAATAACTCCTTTATTCATTTTCTTTGCCGGCGGGCAGGGCTTGGGCCAAGTTCGTCAAACAGGTCCCAGGCGACTGGGAAAAAAAGCTGACATGGGGGCAACCCAAGGTATACCTGATTCTAGCTACGTCCGTGCATCTCTTTAATTCTAGTTTCAATACCATTATCATGCTTGATTAATTATTACTTGATTGAATTTTATTCTCGTAAAGTGCATGAAGCAGGAGCAGGGAAATGCTTTATGCGCATACTACGTTTGCGAGAACATTCGCATGATCACGTCTGAAAGGAGCAGAAATGAAAGAAATCTTTGGGTACGACGTTTGCCAGAACACTATCCATAATTTTTTTTATCATGATCTAGCTAATATATATACACACAACTAATATATTCATCTTGATCTCCTGATTATAGCTGAACGAGATGAGGGGCCAGCTCCTACCAACGGCTCGCGTACGAGCAATTCAAGAGGAAATAGCTGGATTTCTGGTCGACCAGGTCATAGATCCCAAAGGAGAATACCATTACAAGATCAAGAAGAAGTAATGCCCTGCATATATGTAATGATCCGCAAATTGTAGGAGAAATTGTATATACCAAATTGTATATATATATATGTATGTGTGAATGGTTGTCGTACGAGAAATTCGATGATATATATATATATGATCGGTTCTACGAGAAATTCTATTTATATATATATATGCACAACGTGTACAGTATGTAGTAGCGTAATATATGTTTGAAATGAAAAATAATTAAATGGAAAACACAAAATTAAAAGGAAAAATAAACCATAATTAATTCATAAACCCCTGAAGGATTAAAAGGAAAAATAAACCGAAATTAAAAGAATTAAATACTTTTAGTCCCGGTTGGTATTACCAACCGGGACTAAAGGTCCCCCAGCCCACGGCACCGGCAGGTGCCACGTGGTGGGCCTTTAGTGCCGGGCCGTGTTGAACCGGCACTAAAGGGGGGGGGGCTTTAGTCCCCACCCTTTAGTGCCGGTTGGAGAACCGGCACTAAAGGCCCTTACGAACCGGCACTATAGGCCGATTCTGCACTAGTGCTTACAACTCATTACTAATATTTAAAAAAAACTACATGGATACATGATAAACCAAAGCATAACTCACGACAACACACCCTTAGAACATAGCCATAGCTTGCACGGGCTGCATACCCTTAGAACTCCTCATCCTCCGGCTCCGGGAAGTTGTAGCGAAGAGAGTGCATGTGGCCCGGGGTGGGGAAGGTGTAGTCGAGGTTGATGAAGATGTTGTATGTCGAGAACGTGATGAACTCGCACCCACAGAAGAAGGCCCGGCCGAGGAGATGGTAGGCATCAAAGGGATTGGTGAAGTGGACGATGAGGCCACTTCCTCCCATGCGAGCCTGCCTGATGTTGAACATGAGCGGAGAGCCGAGAGGTAAGTGACGGTAACCGGCCCTAATGAACACGGTCGCAAACTCCAACGCACCCCTCCACCTTGAGATTTCCCACACCCGGAGCTCGTTCTCGACCATGACCCCTGGGGGTAATCCCTCTCCGGCACGGTGTTCGGCACGAGGAAGGTTGGCCCGACGTACTGCATGGTGCCGGTGGGCTGGGGGCGTGGCTTGGATCTGAGATGAGAGTGTGGAGTTTGGGGGCGGATTGAGAGGGGAGAGAGGTGCGATGGTTTGAGGTAGAAGAGGTGGGGTTAAATAGGGCCATGTTGCACGCGGGCTTGCACGCCGTTTGCCCTTCATCTAACGCGCAATAATGGACGCCTTAACGCACTCATGCATCGATGCGACGAGGGGGCAGCCCGCTGCCCGCTGGTTTTTTGGGCGTCTCGGGTGGTCTGCACGCCTTGCTGCGATGCTGCGTCGGTGGTAATGGTAGGCATGCGACACATTACTGCGTGTGGTGGCGGAGCAGGGCTACGTCGAGGGCGCGGCGGGAGCAGGGACGCGTGCGCGAGTGGCCATGCATGCAAAGGAGGGGGAAGGGCGGGTCACGGGCGCTGCGGAGCAGGGGGCGAGCAGGGCGCCGACGCCACGTGGGCATGCACCGGGCGGGTCACGGGCGCTGCGGGCGTGGCCATGCTGGAACGGGCGCTGGGCATGCAACGGGCATGGGCACCGCTGCAAGTGGGCATGCATACAACGATGGAACGGGCCATGCGCGCGTAAACTTGGTCCATGCACCGTTGTGAGTGGGATGTAAATGATTCAGCCAATCAGCGTGCTTCATGCGGATCGATGGACACTGTAGCTAACACTAGCGCCTGATCTCAAGCGTCCATGCACAATGATCGACGGCCCGGAAGGATGTAGGGTTTTGAGAGGTTTGGAAAATGATTAGGGTTGAGCATAACTAATTAAAAAAAATCAAAAAAATATAGACCTTACGCACGTAGTCTTCTTATGTTGTATAGTAAAGACAAAAAAAATATAAATATGGTTTACATACATTTGCATGAAAAATCCTTCACTCAATTTCATTCCTCGAACAATGTAGTATGGATTTCAAGGGAGAGAGTAGGTGGGTTTTTGAAAATGAAAAGTGAAAAGTGTGAAAACCTCACCAAAGCTTCATTTTGGAGTGACTAAGAAAGATCTGAACTTACTTTCTCATTTTCATGTTTTAAACTTGTTTTATATATGATTTTCTATTAAACCATGTTATTTAAAAAAGAAAATAATATAATAGAAGATTAATTCAATAAATAGTGAGACTTCAGATTTACACTATATAGGTAGAATAGATGTGTAGAAAATTTATTTGGCTGATTCAGACAAGGTCAAAAAAAAACTCGACACGCTCAGGTTCAGTTTGCAAAACATCCAAAAGAGGTTCAGTTTCGGCAGGCACACTTCTCTTCTTTCTGCAGCCAATGACTCTTGCTTTTTTTGTTGGCCAGCACTCTTCAACAACAAGGGGTTGACTTGCACGCTTCCTCCTGGCCATTGGAAAAAAGCATGTCATAGATATAGTAATTGGGAAAAAAGCACCAAATCAAAACACACACAAATAAAGCCCCAAATAAACAAGAACATACTTTGGCTTTTCAGGAGTGTAACGGCATTTGACAGATCCCACTCTGTGCCCAAGTTCCTGGCACAACTTGCATCTGTTTTTGTTACCTTTTTGGGCCCTTTTTGGCTTTCCATCTTTCTTTCCCTTCTTACTACTCTCACCTTTCTCAAACCATGCCTTGAATCTACTCTGTTTAGGCCTGCCAGCCTTTCTTTTCGTCAAAGGAGGACACATGAAAAATTCAATCTCCACTTCAGGCCACTGAGACTGATCTGTAAGTGCTGGAATTGGAGTAGCATATGCAGCTTTGAATTTTGCTACCGAATAATATTCATGCAAATATGGGTGCATGTTTATCTTCGGTTGGGAGGCTAAGAAAAGAATGGCATGCTCACATGGTTTACCAGTGTGTTGCCACTCGAGGCAAGTGCAATCATGCAATTCAGTGTTAACAACATGCCTCCTTCCAATTTTGTTATCTCTAACTTCAGCACCCCAAAGTGAAGATTTTTCAACAGACAAATGTGAAAGACTTCTGCTCCTGTTGACCACATGTTGTACCACTGCTGGAAGCTTATCACCTTGCAGACAATCACCTATCCTTCTTCTCAATTCCCACAACCGCATGAGCATGATCCTGATTTGGTCAACCATGTCATGCACAGGCAAATCTTTTAACTTCTTCACCTTGTTGTTGAAACTTTCTGCCAAATTGTTGTTGATATGATCACACTTGATGGCAGTGTTGAATCGTGACCTGTACCATAACAAATAATGATAGGTGTTCAGCCATGGACCAAACTCATCGCATGCTGTCATTATCTTACCAAGATGATATGTGTGTGTATGTCTAGTGTAAGATCATGCTGCTGGCCACATACGCCCAAATTCTTCTCCTCTGAATTTTTTGATCAAATTCATCCATAAATGGCCGAAGCACTCCCTCTGCTCAGCATGTGGGAAAACATTTTTCACTGCATTTTCCATCCCCTTACATGCATCTGTGTGTATAGCCAAAGGTGACACTGGCCCTAGGCATCTTTTCAACTGCATCATGAACCATGTCCATGAAACCTCTGTTTCTGACTGAAACAAGCCAACAGCAACAGGGAACATCCAGTTGTGTCCATCTAGAGCATTGCATGCTGCCAACTGACCATTCCACTTGCCTGTCAAAAAAGATGAGTCTATGCTCAAATATGGACGGCACCCTGCTTTGAAGCCATCGATGCAAGGCTTCAAAGCCATAAAGAACTTGGAGAACTTGACTTCACCTTCCTCTGATACCTCAGTATCTATCTCCACAACACTGCCAGGTGACCTCTTCTCCACCTCTGCTGTGAAGTTGTAAAGCATCCTAAATGTATTTGCCCAATCACCATATAAATTTTTCATTGCCCTTTGTTTTGCCTTCCACACTGTGGTATATTTCAGTTTAATGGGGTACATCTTTTCCAAGTCTACTTTGAGTTTCTTGGCACTAGTGTTTGGTGTTTTGGCTAATATTGGGGTGATCTTTTCTGCAACCCAAAGTTGTGATGTCATGGTTGATACTCTCTGTGAACTTGTAATACAAGTATGTTGATTGGGGATTTGGTTAACCCTGACAGTACTTCCATCAGGTTGCAGTCTAGCAGATATGTACCACTTGCAAGGCTTGACACTACCATCAAATCCTCTTCACCTCGCATAAAACTTCTTTCTATCAGTCCAAACAGTCTTGGCATCAAACTCATGTTTCACTGCATAAGTCTTGAAACACATCCTAAACTCATCCATGTTTGGCCATAACTTCCCCACTTCAATGACAGGGTTTTCCTTGTCATACACATGCACCAGCTTATCATCATGTGCATCATCTACATCATTTGCAGCTTCTTCCATCAACTGTCCATCTACATCTTCATCAGCATTAGCAGGCAAACTAGATTCACCCCTCTCCTTATCTCTGTCATCGACTGGAATGCCAAAAAGTTTGGTCATCTCAGTGTCAGGCATTGGTGCAATGACCAAATCAGTAGGCTCATCTAATTCAACTGCATTCCAATCATCAGTTCCAACCACCTGTCCCTCTTTGGCTATTACTGTCAGTTCAGTAAACATGGGAATCAATGGCCTCTGTGAAGCCCAATCATCATCTACCATCTGCGGAGCCAAGTGTGATGGCACATATCCAACCTTCGAATAAATATTTAGATCAACGAGCTCAGCAAAAAATTTAGCCCGTTTGCTTGTCCAGCCGTTTTGCCGATCGATTTCTTCAACAATCTGTTCACCATCTTCTATTCTAACATACTCTCCTTTCCAATCATCGAACCGCAATAGTGATACTTCTTGCTCTGGACCCCAAACAATATTCTCCCCAATTCTCCACCCATTTCTTCACAGCCTTCTCTCCCATGTTCTGTAGAACTTGTGGATCAATCTCTGTAAACTCAACCTCCCATTTCACAATTGTGTCTCTCTCAATGTTATGTATGCTACCATCAACTAATTTTGCCTTTGATGGAAAGAAATTGATCGTCAATTCAAAGGTCCGAGCGGCAGCATCCCCTCTGTCAGTGGCAGCCAGTGTGAGAAAGAGCAGACGAGGCCCTAATTGCATTCAAAATTGGATCGGAGAGAGGCGCATTACCTATTCGAAGTTGAATCTGGCGGCTCCATCTCAATATGCCCACGGGCTCCCCTCACAATCTATCGATTCAACCAGCGAAAACAGAGGAAACGAGCTGAGATCTACGGGCCCGAGAGGGGAACGGGACTAGGGTTCGAATTCACTCACCATTTATGCCGCCGCCACCGAGAACGCAAGATCTGCCGCTGCTGAGAACGAGGGGCGCCGTCGCCGGAGAAGAAGGGTTGATTGGAGGGGCAGAGTGGGAGTGGGGGCACGGCCGGGCGGCAGGGCACGGTCAGCTGTTTTGATGCAGTGTTAACTAAGTTGGACCCACATGTCTTAACATAAACGGGCTTGGTTGATGACCAATTTAACACCATTTAACACCCGTGTGGCCCTGGGCTATTTACGCACTCAAATGTGTCGCACCACAGCCATTTGCTCGAACAAGGTTGCACTCCTTCCAATTCCCACGAAATGTGTCGCACAGGAGCTATAAGCCTGCTTGTAATTTGGCTATCTCAGAAAATCGAGCAGCATCTCTAGCAGATCCCGCAACACCACTAAAAAAACAGATCCCACAAAGGAGGCCTTCCGGTAAATTAATCGCCGATTTAGCGAACGAGTGCGTTTTTTCGGCCCTGAACAGATCCCGCAAAATCAAAAAAAAATTGTGGGATCCTGCATAGTGCGGGCCGTTTCCGCCTATCTACGGGAGTCCGCCCTCTTTTTGCCGTTTCCCGTATCCTTGGCGTGAAGGCCATGTCCGCCCACTCTCGTTCCCACCTCACTCGCCGCCGCCGTCGCCGCCGCATCTCCCCGCCAGTTCGTGCTGCCCCCCAGGTACCGACATATCTGCCTCACCTTTTCCGCAGGCGATATCGTATGCATAGGCCTCTTTTCATTCGCATCGTTGAAGCTTGTGAGGCAAATTGCCATTTTTTCACTCGCCGGAGGAATGCCGCCGGTTTGCTTGGGTTTAGTGCATACCAAAAAATATCGGCGGCGATGAGAGTGATTGCATATGGCGTTCCTGCCAACTATGCCGATGAATATCTTCGCATTGGCAAAGATACGACCATCAAGTGCGTGCGGATGTTTGCAAGACAATGATCCGGGTTTTTGGTCCGGAGTATCTTCGAGTTCCAAATGAGGAGGACACAAAGAAGTTGATGGCGATGAACGAAGAGAGGGGATGGCCGGTCATGCTTGGTAGTATTGATTGCATGCATTGGAGGTGGAAGAACTGCCCGGTGGCTTGGGCAGGGCAATACACCGGCCACAAACATAAACCTACCATTGTGCTTGAAGCCATGGCATCACGCGATCTATGGATTTGGCATTTCTTCTTTGGTTTGCCGGGCTCTCTCAATGATATCAATGTGTTGCAGCGATCTCATCTTTTTGCTCAGCTAGCTAGTGGAAAAGTTCCGGCTTGCAACTATAACGTCAATGGCCATGACTATACCATGGGGTACTATCTTGCCGGCGGTATTTATCCTGCATGGGCAATATTTGTGAAGACCATTAGTGACCCCAAAACCAAGAAGCACACTTTTTTTGCCGAAGCACAAGAGGCATGCCGAAACGATATTGAGAGGGCATTTGGTGTGTTGCAAGCTCGGTTTGCCATTGTTCTAGGTCCCGCTTGCTTCTGGTATAAAAAATCTCTCAGAAACATCATGACTGCTTGTGTAATTTTACACAACATGATCATCGAGGATGAGACCAGTTTTATTATGACAATGTTGGTAGCCGTGTAAAGTCTGCCAGGGACGCAGATATAGAACAAATTATGGGCTTCGGCCTGTAAAACCCTTACCCGCTTATCCTAGCAAGGTTGTCGTTACTATTTCTTCTCGATCATGAGGGGAAATAAGCCCCCTTTGTATCCCTTTGATTATTGTTCCAAATTAATAAAGTATGGCATCCCTTAAAAAAAATTCCTCCGGATGAAATATAATTCGGGCATGGGTTTTTATGTCTCTATTAAATTGATTAGCGAATGTATTGTATGTCATAAAATATATTCTTTTAGATTCATCGTTGAACGAAATTTCTAAAAAATATAGTTTTGTCGCATGTTACAATTGACGACTTAAGTTTCCGTACTAGATTTATATATATTCCCATCCAGAGGTAGTAGTCAATTTAGACCACGAGAGCTATATCTCCTTTATTGTGAGACCGATGGATCGCTCGTCTACAAAGCTACCCGTTCAGTCTAACAACGGTTGCCTTCGAGCGGGTTTGGGCGAGTGGGACGGGTTTTGCGAAAGTTTCGTCTGGTTTTCTTGTTATTTTTTTCTCCGTCTTCCTTTACTGGTTTTATCATTTTGTCATTTTTTTATTCACGAACCATTTTCATACTTTTGTGTTGCATGGAGTTGATGTTGTTGTTGTCCCCCGCGGAGTTGGTTCTTCTGCTGATGTCGGTGGTAGTAGCCGCCATGGACGGCTGGGCCATGTCGGTGAGCGATGGTGGTGGAATTCCCTAGAGTCGCTGTGTTGGCGCTAGCAGTTGCCAACGCGATAGTTTCCAACTGGCCTTGGAGAGGAAAGAAAGCGGAGTTTAGGTGGGCTGCCTGGGTTTTTGATTTGGGAGCCTCAGCAAAAGGAACCCAATTTCTTATTTGGTGCTCCTGACATTTGATCGGAACACTTATTCTCGTCTTGGTAAATCCTCTATGCCGCTTATACTGCAAGTTTGGACGAATTTCTTAAAAAACATTCCCTCAAAATAAAATAAAAATTCCATTTCTCTCCATTTTCTATGTATTCACGTTTGATATTTCCTTCAAGTGTTTACAATCTTATTTTATTTCATTGCTTTAAATTTAGTATTTTCTCATTTATTATATTTTATTTGCTTTGGAAATGCATGATTTTATTTTTAGAAATACATGTACGTACATTCCATTTAGAAGTCATGAGCATTTATTTTCAACATAAAAACATTTGTTCTGTAATAGATGAAGAAGTTTTCAACACATGAACATTTATTTTGATACTGATAAATATTGGTTTTCAAATGCATGAACATTTCAATATATATTATTAAAATAATAATTTATGCATGGTACAAATAATTTTTGATTTAGTAACATTTTTCAATGTACATACATTGAACTTAGTAAATATAGTTGTGTGTGTCGTCCGATGCAGAGGCCAGGGGAAAGCCCTCCTTTTCGAGAAAAAAGTAGCATTTTTCACGAGTAGGTTGTACATTTTATCTAGTACAAAATGAATAAATCTCGCATCAGTATGAACAAATTTAGAAAGAAATGAAACATTTTTTTATTGACATAGGATGATATTTTTAAAATATATATCATTGGTATCAAAGTGATTTCCTATACTATTATTAAACTAGTAAAAACAAAAAATGTCGTCCCGCCGCAAAATGTGGCAATAGGAGCTCCCCTTAGGCTTGCTCACTCCAGACCATTTTTAAAAAATAGAAAGAATAGAAGAAAGCATATTTTGGTCCCGCGGGGTTTTTGGCTCTAGATCAGGCGGTTTTTGCAGTGAGTTGTTCGGTATATCTTGGCAACAGTGATGGTATTTTGGTTTAGTTAGTGATGCTCATATCTTGTTCTTTGTATGCTAATGAATTTCTTACTCCACAGTATGGTGACGAATCATGTCTTGTACTCCCTCCATAAAGAAATATAAGAGCTTTTAGATCACTAATGGTTTATATGTTCCCGGCCAAATGACGCTCAACAATTGTAGCCTCTCATCTTTGCTCCACTCCTGTAACCTCTCAAGTCAGATACATGATAACATGAGATCAGCAGGTTGTTGAATGCATTAGGGTTTCCATATTCATGACTCAACGTACGTACCCGGGAACGGGTTCCGCAAGGAAGCATATTGTTTTGCAGGAAATATGGAGCATTCACAGACTAGTACATATACAGAAGAGCAGAGAAGGACCACAACGGCGATCGGTATAATAGAAACAAGGAATGTATTCAAACATAATTATACATCCTTGTCAAATGATAGACACCCAAGGCAACAGACCCAGACAACATGCAGACAGAAATTTATCCAAAATTCAGCTGAGTATATATATAGACAGTATTGTAAGGACCACGTACTGCTTGCGGCTCTATCAGCAGGAGCTCAGACTCTCTGATTGGCGATGTCAACCCACTGCAATGATGAATGTTCAGTGACCTAAAAAAGTAAGAGCTCAATGTCTCCAACTCGCTGAAACTAGATATATAGCTCACAATTGCCGGCATATATCCCAACTTGTTCCAACTCTGGAGCATCCAATTCACATTTAAAGTATCTGAAGAAGATAAATGTCAAAGTTCAACAAGGCCAATTGATTACAATCATGACATGACCCTTCTGGGAACACTTCTCAAAAGGGCAACCTTCAGAATTTGCATTATTCGGAGCAAACAAATGCACAAAGCGTCACCGATTCTTGGCATGGCTGTTAGGTATATAAAAGTAGATTGACACATACTTGTCCAGACAATGGTTTATTTTTGGGAACACTTCCCAACAGGACAACCTTTACAGAATTTGCATACTGGGACATATCAAAGAAATGGTTCATGTTGTGTTCCTCGGTTAACTGGGCAACACTATTCTCCTATATGAATTGTAGGAGCTTCCTGCCTTCTTGAGGTTTTCCCCGTTAAAATGCTGAATAACCTTCAATTGCTGTCGCTGTCGGCCTGCCACCGTTTACGGACTAGTCTTGGTATTTCCTTCCACGTATTTGGTTTAAATGGTTTAAATTCCCTTCCTGGACATATCACAAATGATGTCAGAATAAACTTGTACAAACTAATGTGATGCGAAAATGTATACCATATGCCATTGAAATGATGGAGAACAAACGTGTTGCCGTGATGCATGTAATGGATGGATGACTGCATTTGTTGGTTTAATGTGGCAAAGATAGAAAGATGTGCATACCTTCATAATGGGCATCTAGTCGTTTGTAGTAAAGACTGCCCAGTTGCTGGCTGCCTAGTTGCTGCTGCAGGCATCTAGGAAGCCTCTTTAATGCTGGACAGCCTGTAATCGAAAGCGTTAGGAGAGACCCGTATGTTTGTGGCTCATTCGGTAGGGATGCCAGGGTACTGCAGTTATGAAGCTCAAGGTCGTTCAATGATGGGGGCTTCTCTCCAGGCAGAGACTCCAGCGATGTCAACCCACTGATGTTCCCAATGCGCAGTTCCTTGAGGGACGTGGGTAGATGGAGAATCCCCCCCAACATGTCCATACAGGAGTATATTCCTAGAGATTCCAGCCTAGGAGGAAGGGAATGCTCTCTTGCTGCTGCTGCTGCCTCTGGTACATCTATGGAAGTAGTGACTCGTGGTTTTCGGGGCCCATCCAGCTGACATGATAGGACTTCAATACTATAGCAGTCACAAATACTTATCTTCTTTAAGGATGGTGGAAGAATTAGAATCGCTGATAAACTATGACAGTCATTTAAAACTAGATCTTCTAGGCAAGGACAAAAGTAATTCATGGGTGAGGATGACAACTCTGATACATCTGTGGGCACGATTGCCTCACTGCAAGAAGACCCTTGGACCAACTCTGACACGCCCTGCTGCTTGCCGAAAATGGACTGAAGTTGAAGGCACTCACAGATACTAATTCTCTTGAGAGATGCCGGGACGTTGAACATCTCTTCCAAATTTTCACAACCCTCTAACTCAAGAACCTCCAGAACTGGCAGGTGTTGACTCCTTCTGGATGCTGATGGCTCAAAAGGAGCTTCTGCGCATCCCTTTAGTTTTTCGCAGTTTCTAATCGCTAATCTCCTCAAGGATATCAAGCTTGGGAACACTTTCTCTGGCCAACAGACAAGCACATCACATGTATCAATTGTCAAATCTTCAAGATGTACAAAATAGTCCCACATCTCTAGTGCACCTGATCCAAAGAATGAGTTGCAGCATCTTAGCTCCATAAATGTAAGAGGGGATTCCTGGTTCCATTTCTCCTTGTTGTCCACAGGTACAATTAAAGTGCACTCATCCTCTGATGTTGTTTCTGTGTTTTCTAGCTTCAGTATCAGTTTGGTCAGTGACGACAAATGGCTGTCTACACAATGGAAGATCTCTTGCTTGCCATCTTCAACTTCTAGTACTCTGAGTTTTGGTGCTTCAGGTAAATCTATCAGCTTCGGGCATTTCTGAATCAATAGTTTCTCAAGACGGGGAAACAATATCTCTTCTCCTTCGGCAGCAACATCCCATCTCTGAAAGCTATCCAAGCATTTCAATTCGAGTACCTTTAGGGAAGGAAACGATGAGTGTACCAATCTATAGTCTCCACTGCATGGTTCTGGAAGCAATTGTGCTTCAGGTAATGATATCAGCTCTCCACATTGCCCAATAAACAACAGTTGTGATTCAGGTAATGCTACCAACTTTTCACAATAGCTAATAAACAACTTCTCAAGCACAGGAAATATTACATGTTCCCCTTGACTCTCATTTATTTCCCACCACCTCTCAAAATCCAATAGATCTTCAAGCGTAAGCTGCTTCAGTTTTGGAAAAGTGAAGATTATACTGCATCTGAACAAAAATTGCAACCTTTCACAATGAAAAAGATGGATCTCAACCATGTTTTGCAACATACCCATGCACTGTCCTCCATAGGAATATATCTTCAGAACCTGCAGCCCATCATGAGGGTCGAAATTGTCGAGCACCTTGTTGTCGTGAACAGAAGTCGTCCATCTTAATGTCAGTTCTCTGAGATCCTTCTTGTTTCCGAGGTTTGCTACTTTTGCCTCTGCTTGATTAACATTCTCTACCTGACATAGCTCTAGCTGACCACCAAGGTCTAAATCATGCAGCTCTGCAACATCACTGCAATCAGGGATTTTTGCTGCTACAAAACATGTAAGTGTCTGCAGCCTAGTGAGTTTTCTGAGTCCTGGAGGCATGCTCTCCAACTTCGGACATCCATGAGTGTAGAAGTGACGGAGGGAAGTCATATACTTCATTTGCCTTGGAAGTCGATCAAGTTTATGGCAGTTGGAAAGGTCCAACACTTGCAGGTTATATAGAATACTTATATCTTCAGGAAGTGATTTGATAGAACTTTTTGAGAGATCAAGGTACCTCAGGTGATGCAGATACTTTGGTTTCAGCGGAAATAATTCTGTCCATGTACCGAGCTTCAAGGCATGCAAAGAGCTGTATTTTGATAGATGTTGCAATGGGCTTTGCACAGAACTATCGCACAGCAAGGTTTGGATAGAAGGGGATCTTTTCTCCATAGAATCATACAAAATATCTTCTGACAAAAATAAATGCCGAGCAGTATCCGGAAGCCACTCAGTTTGACTTTGTTCCTTAGTTGCAACAACACATTCCTTTCCCATAACAGACATTGCAAGATCATGCATAAGGTCATGAATTTTACATGTAGTTCTGAAACAATACTCCCTGCCCCCCTTAAATTCCTCTATGTCCTGAAAGAATGACCTTGATGCCAGTTCATTGAAAATCTGTTTTCCAATGGTTTCAAGACTATCTTCCTCCTGTTCTGGGATAAAGCCATTTGCGATCCATAGTTGGATAAGCTTTTCCACATTAATCTTGTAATCCTTGGGAAATATGGCACAGAAAGCAAAGCACTGCTTCATGTGTGTTGGCAACTCGTTGTAGCTAAGCTTGAGTATTGGCAAGATTCCAGTTTCCTCAGTGCAGATGCTGCTTCGAGATAATATAGCCTCCCATCCTTCCACGCTGGCCTTCGTACGAAGTACAGAGCCCAGTGCGGTTGCAGCTAAAGGAGAACCAGAACACCGGTCCACAATCTTATCAACCATCTTGACTAGCTCAGCAGGCCTTTCTTTCTTTTGACTGAATGCTCTAGCCTCAATAATTTCCTTTATGAAGTTATTCTTCAAAATGGTGAGATCATGGATTCTATCTGCACCCATGATTTCGCCAACTTGTTTATCACGAGTTGTTGTCAACACTGCACTACCCATGCCACCATGCTGAAGATAGAACTTCAGATCTTCCCACTTACCGACCTCTCTGTTCCAGACATCATCCAGTACAAGGAGATACCTCTGCCCGCTGACCAGTTTTCTAAGTCTATCCAGTGGTGGTTTGTCTGTATCAACATTCTTCTTGGGAGATGCTTCAACTATACTCTTAGCCACGGAGTTCACATCAAAGCTATCAGAGACACACACCCAGAGCGGCAACTGGAAATGTTTTTGAATTTCAGGTTCATTGTATATGAGTTGCGCTAATGTGGTCTTGCCAAGGCCCCCCATTCCAACGATGGGAACAACTGTGAGATCTGTGTTACTAGCTTGACCAAGTAGTACATCAACAATCTTCTTCTTATCTTCATCTCTGGACCTACTGGCAATTTCTTGTGGGTCGATGATAACATAATTTGTGTGCCTCCACTGCTTGGACACTGGCGGCTGCGGTCGGTACTTGAACCTAAAGGCATGCATCTCTGCTACGAGCACCTCAATGGCCTGCAGAATCTGGCAAAGCTTGCAACCCATTTTGTAACGGAATACAACACGGTTGTGAGTAGGGAAGAGTTTGATTACATCAAAGCCGAGCTTGCTGTAGTGCCCATCCTTCTTGGCTTGACGGCGGAGTGCTTCGTACTTGAATTCGTCGAAGACTTCATTTGCCTCATAGGCCACCGTCTTGAGCTCCTGGAGCCAGGCTTTGGCACCTTTTCTGTGTGCCGTGGCCTGCTCCTCGGCATCGGTGATGACGTAGAGGATGGCCGGAAGCTTGCGTTTGAGAGTCTTGTGCTCCTCCTCCATTCCCTCCATCACATTGTACTGGTCCAGGAGGTAGCTGGACGCCTTGTCTAACAGCTTGGACACCAATGGCTCGATTGCCATGGTGGCCAATAGCTCCGCCATTGGAGCTCTCAGAAGAAACTCCCGCAACGGGCACACAACACTGGGGAACACAAGCCAGTGCAGTGCAGTGCAGAATGAAGAATAGAATGGTGTGAGCAAGACGTGCTAGCTTGCTTGTGAGGAGAATGGAAGCCAAGAGTTTCTGGGAGCCAAGTGATAAGTCAGATTTCTGGGTACCAATAAAAACTATCCAACCTTGCAACAGCTCAGCGCTAATCATTCTTCTTGGGCAGACGTACAATAAGGACAGGACAACTATCGTACCACATTAACAGCTGGCACACCGACAGCGCTACGCGATAACGACCCCACCGAGCTCCTTCCCACGTGGTACGTCTCGCCCAGACAGGACCATAACAGTGGTGGTTGAAACTTGAATGCACCACGTGCCCAGTGTGTGACAGCACACCTACTGTCCAACTACAAACCTGAAATGTTGGTTGTCTGAATTGATTGAATCTTGAATGCATTACAAGCAGCCGGCTGAAGAGAGAACGCCCAGCAGCAATTGCTTATTTTCTTGTCCTTTTTTCAATGACACATCTAATTAAGATTGAGTACAAGGTCGATCTCAGAAATGATCGTAGTCTGCTAGCAGGTGATTATCTCGTGTTTGTATCGACATATATAATACTTAATATACTGATATGATCAGTGGCGTAGGCAGCCCTGAGCCACGTCCCGGGCCAACAGTTTGTGCTACAGTGGCTACAGTACATAAAGTGCTATAGTTACCAAAGAAAACCAGCTGCACGCCCCGGGCCATGGCCCCCCTTGCCTGGGGCCTGTCTACGCCACTGGATATGATATATCACAACTTGACAACCTCCTGTTATTTGGTGATGACAGTATGTGGTCTAATTTGACAAGCTTACTATGTTTTGTTATTGTGACACAGTGAAACCTGGCGTAAGGAGCCGTATGGAATTTTTATCAGCTTAACGAGATTCGCTTGACTAACTTAACTCAGAAGAAGCCTAACTTTAAACTGTGCAGTGGAAGCAGTTACACTAGTATTATAAATGTAGAATTTTAATCAGTTGACACATCAAACAAACATAGACAGTTAGCAATAGCTCTGATGAGATTGTATGAAACTGTACAGAAGAGCCACACTAATATATTAACAGAAGAATTGCAGAAAAGAAATTGCATATGCCTAGATAATGTATCATGGTCCACAAGCCACACCAATAAAGGCGATGAAAAAAAAAATGAATGACACTATCAGCCAAGAAAAAACCTTGCTATTAATGAAAATTGCTATAGAATGTGCTGACGATAGACAGAGTTCCAAAAATGAGCTCTAACATGATTGACAAACAACATGAAGGCGGATTGTCTGAAGACCTCAGCTTGTAAGGGGGATATATATCTAACTAGTGGCTGCTGCTCAAGTGGATGAGGATACTTTGCTAGACTTGACTTGGCTACACACACACACACACACATGCCGCTCGATTCGTTTCAGACTGGGGTAGTATGTGAATGAATCTGATTGAAGGTAAGCAAGGGTTGTTGTCGCAGCCCTTGCTCGCCCACAACAATGGGTCGTCAGCTAGACGTACCGGGTCAGGTATCTTTCTTGACTTGTCTTCATTTCCGGGGATGCACCGAGGCAGTGTGATGCCACAACAATGCTGCGAGCAGAGCCCGCCGTCCTACCTTGGTGTTGACGGGCAGGCCAGGCTGGATAGATAGATGCACCCAGTCGAGCTCACCCGACGAGGAGCTCGGAGAGATTCCTTCCGAGACCATCTGCAGGGGAAACGATGGGGGTCAGCATAGAAAGAGAAAGAGAATACGAGAGAGATTGGGGGGGCAGGAAGCGGAATGAGTGGGTGCCGGCGGTCGGGGTAGGCAGGAATGGGGGCTTGGAGGACGCGGGAGGTGAGGTGGAGACTGGAGACTGAAGCTGCCGCCACGGACTGACTGACGGAGGCGGCGGGATCAGGGAGAGGCTGCGCCGGCGAGCGGAGGCGGTCCGGCCGGCGAGGAAGACGAAGAGGAGCGCCTATGTCTCGCCTGTTCCGAGATAGCAGGAGAGAGCGTCGGGTCAGTACTCCGCAGGCAGCCTCCGTAAGTGGGCCGGCCCAGTCGATCGGGTTCGTTTCCTTCGATTCTCCTTGCATTCGTCTGTTCGTCTTTCTATTTTGTTTATATATTTTTATTATGAAAATTATTCTAAATAAAATCATTTTCAAAGGTTAATTTAGTGAAATTTTCAAGATTATTCATCGCGGACTTATGAAATGTGCATACCATCTTCATGGCATTTAAAAAAAACCACTTGTTTCAAAGAAATGTTCAGGACATTTTTAAGAATCTTACCACTACAAGATAAAAAAAAAGTATTGAAACATTAAAATAATGTTCGCGTGTTTCAAAAATATCGTCGTGGCATTTTGTAAAATGTTTATCCAAATATCCAATAGAGTTCTCGATCGATGGAGCAACTACAGTGCAATACAGTTGTAGAAGCAATCACAAGCCAGCATTCCCCAAGCAGAGCAGCCTATTGTATGGCAGAGAACCGAGAGCAGAGCAGTTCGGTTATAGCGGCAGAGCAGAGCATCCATGAAAACCACAAGATCCAAACTGCAGAGTGCTCGGTGATTTGGCGGGGCACTGCCGGCGTAATCGAACAAATTTGGCCTCACAAACTCTTCATGCGCGTTCCCCTCCTCTCCAAACCTACAATGCTCCAAATTTGATGCTACCTCATTTCTAAAGAGAATGCAGATCGTGTGACAAGCTAAACATTTGCAAACAAGGAAATTCCTCGATCTTCACCGTGAAAAGAACTTAGCTCATCTCCACAGTAACTGGCATTTTTTTTTTTACCTTCAGCAGCAAGGCTCCAAACTACAGGGTGCAGACTGTTTCTCAACAATTTATATCTTCAATTCATCTTGGGAAAGCATGATTAAGTTTGCATTACAAAATATCTTTTAACTTGTATACCTAGGACGCGTTCAAGGAGATGATGGATCATCGGTGCCAGCGCAACTACATCCTTTGCCCACTTCCTTTTGCTACATCGAAATATACATATCAGCTTTTTTTAGGGAAGGTCATCATGGCTAGCTTTATTAAACTCAAATCACAGCTATATCGTTTGTACGAAACCTAACGATAAACTCCAGGGGTGAATCAAACCAAACGGAAGGCTAGTTTTCATGACCCCAGCTAGCTAGCTAGCAGGTGCGCTACTACATTAGATTCCCTATTACAGAACTCGACACAAGCCTTCCCGAACTAACTTAAATCTCGACGACAGTCTTCTAGAATAGGGTCTGCAACCATAGAGTATCCTTACATGTCAGCTTAAGTGTGCGATAACTCTTTTCTTTTCACCAGCAAACTTTAGGGGAGTTCCTAACTGTAGTTGCAGACCTTTGAGACACAAAAAAATGATCATCAACTAAATTATTATCTTGAATAGGTTAATAGAAATTATAGATGTTGCCCGCACATCAGCTGGTTATGTATAAACGAGGAAAATCCTGGATCTTCACTGTGAAAAGTGCCTACAACTTAGCTTCAGTAACCAGCTTTTTTTAGCTTCAGGATGGGTTTTCTTGTGGGATCACAAATTAAACCATCGAGTGCTTCTACTGTACTTTTTGAGGTTTGTTGGTATAATGCACGACATCTGAGTAGTCGGTCGATCAAAAGACTATTTTGGATTGCATCGCGGTATAACATGGAACCTTGTACAAGTTGTTAGGCACAAATCGGCGGTTGTTATTCAGAGCACTACTTGGATACAACAAACATGACAGTAAACCTCTGACTCCTGTTGTAGTCTTGTAGACACCCACCAAAGAACCAGACCAGCAGCGAACCAAATCCTGATCGGATCGTCTATGCCATCCTGGGATGTGATTCAGCGATGCAGCTCGACTCAGACTGTAGAAGCAGTGAGATAGATAGGTAGGAGGGTCGCACGTGCGAGTATATACCAACTTCTACTAAACCTGGGAAATGTGCAAGGAGATTGATTAATTCACATTATAAGTAACTGAATAAGACAAAGGTCAAAGTTCGACAAAGCGGATAACAAACATGACATAACATAGGCGGGCGTAACCTTTTCCATTGCTTATTTTAGCCAAAGCGCTTGCTAAAATTACATTGAAAGAGCAATGGACGCTGCGAATTAAAACAGCTCATGAGATTTATTAAATCTATAATAGCCAAGAAAAACTACATGGCATCAAAAAACACTCGCTGCGAAAATAGCTCAAGAGATTTATGAAATCTATAATAGCCAAGCAAAACTACATGGCACCAAAAAACACTCTGGGCGAACACGAAAGGAGTCATTCTTCACTTTCCTCCTCACATAGCTAGTAATTGTCCATTGACAGTTACCAAAGTGAATAAAAAATACTGCATCATCCGCATTCACCAAGTGCCAGCCTGACCACCTCCAGCTGACTGACATGAATGGCAGACGCTCAGACATGCTGCTGCCGAACCACAAGTAACATTCAGATTGTTCGCCACAGCCTCTGACAATGACCTCTCCTATCAGACGCACAATATGAATTTCGGTTCCGTCGCCGTACTCGGAACTGGTTCATCACGGGGGCTCCACGATGACCCACACCTGCAAGGCAGCATGGTTTTGCAGGAAATAAGTAGCGCTCACAGACTCGTATATGTACATCCCAGACATATTTTGTCAACTATACACAACAGCAGAATGATCGTGTGCGTGTGGTGTAATTATTAGAATAGCTAGGAATGTAGTATTGGAATAATATATAAATTATTAGAATAGCTAGGAATGTAGTATTGGAATATGACAATATGCATCTTTTCCTTGTAGAATAAACACACCAAGGCAACACATCCACAACATGCCCCTACATGGAAATCTCTTCAAAATTCAGCAGATTTGTATATTTCCCCTAAAAACAATATTTTTTACTGCTCAGGACATAAGCACAAAATTGGAGATTACACCAACTGTACTCCACTCTTTGAGTAAACAAGCTAAGAGTCCTCATTATGGATGTTCATGCTCTGTTAAAACAGTTACCTGAACAAGTTAAAGCTCAATGTCACCAACTCGCTGAAACTGGAGAACTCACGAATATTTGTATACATCCTAGCTAACTTCTACCAAATCTGGGTAGCGTTTAAGGACATAAATCATTTAATTCACATTACAATTACCAGAATATGAAGAAAAATAAGATCAAAGTTCAACCAAGCCAATTGATTACAATCATGACATAACTGCATGCATAAGCAAGTGAAAAATGTATAATGCCCAAAGGGTCACAGATTGTATACAGAAGTAGATTGACACATTACTTCTTCAAGCAATGGCTTATTTTCGGAAACACTTCCCATGAAAAATGAATCTTGGAAAGCCTCAAAGAAATTCTCCTGTATGAATTGGAGGAGTTTTTCCCCTGGGAAAAAGAGCTGAATAACTTTCAATCACTGTTGCTGTTGCTGTTGCTGTCAGGCAGCCACCTCTCACGGACTAGCCTTGGTATATTCTTCCATGTTTTTGGTTTTAAGTACCATCGCTGTGTACATCACAAATGATGTCAGAAAAATCCTGTACAAACTAATGAAACATGAACATGTATATGCCATATGACACTAAAGCAATGGAGAACAAACTTGTGCAAACGTATTGGCATGGTACATGGGATGGGATGGATGACTATATCTGCTGGCTAAATACGACAAAGATAGAGAGACGTGCATACCTTCATAACGGAAATGTAGTAGTTTGCTGTCGATACTACCCAGTTGCTTCTGCAAGCATCTAGGAAGCTTCTTTATAGCAGGACAACCTCTAATTCTAAGCGTTTGGAGAGACCTGTATGCTTGTCGCTCATTCAGTAGGGATGCCAGGGTGCTGCACCTTTCAAGCCAAAGGTATTCCAACGATGGGGGATGCTCTCTCAGCAGAGACTCCAGCGATGTCAACCCACTGTTGTCCCAAATGATCAGTTTCTTGAGGGACGCAGGCAGTAGTGTTCAAGTCCTATCATGTCAGCTGGGTGAGCCATCAGCAGCAGATGCACATCCAGCAAGAGAGCATCCGAACAATAGATATGGTCTTTAAGACTGGAGGTAGATTGAGAACTGCTGGTAAGCTTCCACAGTCAAATAAAGTTAGATCCTCTAGGCCTGGACAAAAGTGATTGGATGGGTGAGGACGGCAACTCTGATACAGTTGCACACACGATTGCCTCACTGCAAAAGACCCTTGGACTAACTCTGGCATGCCCACCTGCTTGCCGAAAATTGACTCGAGTTTAGGGCACTCAAAGATACTCATTGTCTTGAGAGATGCATGTGTTAGATGTGTGTTTGGTGTGTTCTCAGCGGTACTACCGCTCTGAGTGCGGTACTACCGCCCTAGGCGGTACTACCGCTCTGAGTGCGGTACTACCGCTTGTAATACCTCACATGTATATGTACTGGCCTTTGGCCCACAGTGAATACTAGTTGCTCTTTTCTAACATGGTATCAGATGCTTAGGTTCTCTCCCACCCCGCACGCCGCAGCTCCGTGCTCTCCTCCTCCACCGCCGCCGCCGCTGCTAGCTGCGAGCTAGCTGCTCCGGCCGCCCTCCCCTCGTCTGGCTGCCCCCTGGGCTCGCCGCCTCTGCCGCGCCACCGGAGCCCGCCTCCGCGCGCCGTCCGGCTTCGCCCGCCCCCGCGTGCTGCCGGCCTCCTCCGCGGGCCACCCGGCGGCCGCCGCCTCCTGCCGCGCCCCTTGCTCCGCCCGGCCCTCCTCGCCGCGGATCCGGTCGCCCCCGTCGCGCATCCGGCCACCCCGTCCCGCCCACTGCCAGGCTCAGCCCGGCCGCCGCCGCCCGCAGCGAGTACCGCGCAAGCGGTACTACCGCTGGCAAGCGCGGTACTACCGCCCTCGCTCGAGTACAGAGGCTGAGTTGCGAGCGATGGCTATGCTGACGGCTGAGGTGATCTGGTTACGATGGTTACTTGAGGACTTTGGTGTGTCTGCTACTACATCGACTCCCTTACTGTCAGACAGTACCGGTGCTATCAGTATTGCGCGTGACCCGGTGAAACATGAGCTCACCAAGCACATCGGTGTGGATGCCCACTTTGTACGTGCTGCTGTGCAGGACCAGACACTGGCTCTTCACTATGTGCCCTCTGAGTTACAGTTGGCGGACTTCTTCACGAAGGCACAGACTCGAGCGCAACATGGCTTCTTTCTCTCCAAACTCAGTGTTGTTGATCCACCATGAGTTTGAGGGGGGGTGTTAGATGTGTGTTTGGTGTGTTCTCAGCGGTACTACCGCTCTGAGTGCGGTACTACCGCCCGAGGCGGTACTACCGCTCTGAGTGCGGTACTACCGCTTGTAATACCTCACATGTATATGTACTGGCCTTTGGCTCACAGTGAATACTAGTTGCTCTTTCCTAACAGCATGGACGTTGAACATCTGTACCAAACTTGCACAACGTTCTAACTGAAGAGACCCCAGACTTGGCAGGTGTTGACTCCTTTCGGATGCTGACGGCTCAAGAGTAGCTTCTGCGTATCCAATCATATTATTGCAGTTTCTAATCCCTAATCTTCTCAAGGATACCAAGCACTGAAACACTTTCTCTAGCCAGTGGACGAGCACATCGCATTTATCAATTTCAAACTTTTCAAGGTGTACAAAATAGTCCCACGACTCTAGTGCAGCTGCTCCAAAAAATGAGTTGCAGCATCTTAACTCCATAACTGTAAGTGGGGATTTCTGGTTCCATTTCTCCTAGCTGACCACAAGTACAATCAAAGTGCACTCAGCCTCTGATGTTGTTTATGTGTCTTCTAGCCTCAGTATCAGTTTGGTCAGCGAGGACAAATATCTGTTCACCCAATGGAAGATCTCTTGCTTGCCATCTCCAATTTCTAACACACTGAGTTTTGGTGCTTCAGGTAAATCTACTAGCTTTGGGCATCGATGAACTGATAATTTCTCAAGGTCCGGAAACAACATCTGTTCTCCTTCAGCCGCAGCATCCCACCTTTGAAAACTCTCCAATTCTTCGATTTCGAGTACCATTAGGGCAGGAAATGTCTGAGTGTGTTGATCTATATCCTCCACTACATGGTGACGTGTGTAATGCTATCATCAGCTTTCCACAATGCCTAATGAAAAAGTTCTCAGGCAGAGAAAACGGTTCTTGCAGCAATGGTGATTCACGTAATTCAATTAGCTTTGGGCACATGTTTTCTTTGTGTTTTTTATTTTTTTTTTCTATTGGGAAAGAATGCAACGCTAAATAAGGATCAAGTACGCGGACTTTCCTTCACTAGACAAAAACGAACCTAAGTTGAGTTGGTTGTTGGGTTAGTACCCTCTCCCCTCCTCGTCCTCCCGCGTCGCCCCCGCGAGGCGACGGGGAGGAACCCTAGCCGCCATTCCCAGCCCCTCCCCTCCGTCCCTCCCTCCCTCGCCGCCGCCCCGAGTCGCCGCCGGGCGAAGCCAGGCCGGCATGGGCGGCGGCGGGGCCGCCCCTTTCACTCCTCGCGGATCCCCGGCTGGCGCGGGCTGGCTGGCCGCCGGAGGCGCCGGGCTGTGGTGGGGCCCGGCGGCGCAGCTCCGGGCGCTCCGGATGACGGCGGCGCGCCGGATCTGGGCGCTCCCGCGGCGGCGCGGCGGCTGCCATGGAGGGGCGCGCTTGGGCGCGGTTCGCCGTTGGCCGGCGGCCGGATCTGGCTCCAGGCGGCGCGGGCCGCGGACAGCGTGGGTGGCTGCTGGGGTCCGGCTTCGAGATCCCGGCGGCTGCAGATGGTCCCTCCGTCGCTGGCGTGCGACGGTTCACATCGGGCAGCGGCGGTCCCGGCGGCGGCGCAACCTCGGGCGGCGTGGCTCCGGATGGTGCGGAGGCGGTGGCGCGGCCATTTGGCTGCGGGCTGGCACGGCGGCTGATGACGGCGCCCTCCCGGCCCAGATCTGGGCCCTTTGGGGCCCCATCTGGGTTGGGGCGGGCCTGGCTTGACTCCGCCTGCGTTGACTCCGGCGGACGGAGGTGTGGCTCGTGCGAGGGGTTTCGGAGACGGCGGCGCACCCATTGCAGCGCGGCGACGCGAGCTTCACGAGCCATATTGGGCTCGGCCGGGCCTACGCGCCTGGTGTGCTCCCCTTGATGCGTCCGGTCGGTGACCGCCGAGGGCGGAGGAGGTTGTCCCCTCCCGTGTGGCTGCTGATTCTGCCGCTCCTCGTTCCCGGCTGCTCCCTCTCAGACCCGTCGGTCCCGCTTCGCTCTCCATGGTGAGACGACGACGGTGGTGCTCCAAGACCGTGGTGGCGCATGTTGGTGGGCGGCAAGTTTGGTGGAGCGCGTCGGATCGGTCAGGGTGGTGGGTGTGTGGTGGGCGGGAGAAATCCTTGTCGGCGTGGTCGGCATCGACGCGACGACGCCTGTGGGCGCCGTCGTTCCTTCTTGAAGGGCGTCGGGTATCCCACTCACCCACGCCCCTCTGCGTACCGGGGGAAACCCTAGGATCATTCCGGGCAGCAGCGTCGTCATCGTCGCATTCCTTCCTGAAGGTGTTGCTTGGTATGCGGTGGTCCGATGTGCTAGGAGTGTGGTAGATATCTTCGGAGGGCGTAGCGGTTCGGGATCTTCATCGTTTTCGTCGATCCGGCTCTGTTGTCATTCTTTTCTTTCTCTTTTTTATTTCTTTTGGGCATTCATGTGCTGTCTGCCCCAGCATTGGGATCTTTGTTGTATCGGGTGGTTGCTATATCTATATAGCAGGGCGAAAGCCTATTTCGAGTACCTAGTACAAGAGACCATGGTTCGAATCAGAAAAAAGGAACGCGGGGCGGGTTTGGCCAGGACTAAAACCCTAGCCGCAGCCGCCAAGGGAGCCGACCATCCGGCGCCATTTTCCGGCGGCTCTCCTCCACCGGCGACCTCTTGGTCGTCGGTCGTGAGGGGGGTCGCCGGATCCTGTGCGTGCGGATCCTTTTTTTTCTTTAGGTTTAGACCCTAGTAGCTTAGGTTTTTGGATCGCCTGACGTCTTGGCTTCGGCGGCGGCGACGACGACGGCGATGCTGAATAAAGAAGCTCCGGATTCTTCACCGGCAAGGCGATCGTCTCTATTGTCGGTGATGGATTTGGGAATCAGTCTGTTCAAGCGAGGATATCATGGCGGCGACGGCATCCTTGTGGTGGACTTGTGTCCTCGGGCTCCGCCGTTGCGACGACGTCTGCTCCAGCGTCGGCGCGGAGCTTGGGAGGTAGTCCAGGAGCGGATGCAGATCGTGGTCTGCATCGACGACATCTGAAGACGAAACATGTGCTGGGTTCGTGGTTGATGGATGACAGGTATGGTTTCCTCCTTCGACGTCTTAGTCGTGGTGGGGTGTCAGATCTGGAGTTCGATGGTGTGTCCGGGGTGTTGCCCCGGTCTGATTCGTTCAACGGCAATGGCTTCATCTTTGGTGAGCCACCTTGGAGGTCCGCAAAGCTGCATATCAGCGATGGAGCCGCGTCGAGCTCGGGTGAGGAGGTGATCCGTCATTATTTACTTTGGTGGCTACTGTGGTGGTGCCGGAGGCAGGTGACGGACGTTGGTGTCAAGCTCAGCGATGTTTTGCTATCTTTTCAGTTTTGTCATGTCGGTTTTTACGTGACTTGTAATTTGATCTTTGTGATATAAATGAGACACGTACTACCATTAAAAAAAATCAGAAAAAAGGAAGAAATACGATTTAGGTTCACTAGACAAACGACAATACGATTTAGTTTTCTCTCCCACCATATTTTTTGCATGTGTTTCTCGAGTGGGAGAGAAAAAAAGGAAGGAATCAGGCTGATTAGGAAGGAATCGGGACAATTTCGAGTCGTTTGGATCTGTTCTTACCGAGCGACTGATCGAAAGTTAGCACTGTCCAAAACAATTATACCTTTTTAGTTTTTACACGAAACATAAATAAATTCTCTATGTGCGTGTAAGGTCGTCGAGCAACAAAGAGGAGCCTCAGGACAATGGCAGGGAACTTCCAAGCGAGCCAAAGAGCAGCCCTGCTCCTAGGTTGTTAGTCTGTCACTGCCGTCCCTCATGTACCTGTTAGGTTGATCTCCACCCGGTTGAGCCCAACGGCTCAACGGGCCCCTTGGCCTGCGCCCTGATCGGGGGCACCCAACCCTCATATGGTTGGTGGGCCCCTGTCGCCAGCGCTATATAAAGAGGTGGGGAGCCGGCTGCACGGGTTACGAAGTTGATCGTGTGCCAGACACACCCCAACGATAACCCAAATCCGATCTAGGGTTAGCGCTAGGCACGGGAAGCACCACCGCCGCCGCTGCACACACATCGCCGCCGCCACCACCTCGCCATCTCTCTGTCCACTCACCGCCACCACCATCCCACTATGTCTACCGGCGGGAGTTCAACAGGTCAGGGAGAAGGTAATCATCCCCATCTCCTTCTCACTTCTACCGGAATCCCAACCCATATGATCGCATAGGACCTATCAATGGTATCAGAGCCAGAGATTGGGTATTGGTTTTTCGGTACGAAATCAAAAGTACCCCCCTTCCCCAAGAACCCTAGAAAAGGAAAAGAGAAAAGCTCACCGGAGTAGGGCCTCGGGCCCTGCCGGCAAAGAGCGCCGCCGCAAGGCCGCGCCATCCCTCTCGATTCAGATGCGCATCGGCAAGCCAAGGCATCTGAAAGAAGGACATCACCCTACAAAGGGCAAAGGGGGCACCGCAGCCACGCCGTTCGACGGCGGCGTGTTTCCGCTAAGGGAAACGCGTCACCGGCGAAGGGGAGGCAACGGCGCCACGGATCACGCTGCCGCATCGGGCGCAAGGGAGCAGAGGAGGACTCTGCTCGTGGCTTTCTCTCTCACAGGATAAGGTGGAGAGGAGTGGCAAAGGGAAGAAAGAAAGGGGAAAGGGCTAGCGCGCCGGCCGCCATGGTCGACGACGCCATCTCCGGCATACGGGCGCTCGCGCGACGGGCTGACCGCCGGCGTATCGCTAGCCGCCGCCGAGCGCATCGTGCGGAAAGAAGCGATGTGAGGAGGCGCTGGAGGTGGAAAGGATAGGGGGAAGGAAGGAGAGGCGTGCGCCGCCGGTGGCCGGGCTGAGCACCGCCGGTGGCCCGTCGTTGCCGTGTTCACAGAGGGGGTGAGCGACGCGAGCGAGGGAGGGAATGGGCTAGGGTTCCCCCCCTGACGGCTGACGGCGGTTTTGACCGACCGATCCGTCCGCGCGGCCGTCAGATCGCCGCTGCCCGCATCGGACGGTCAGGGTGAGCTCTGGCTCCCCACAGGCGGCGGCTGGGCCAAGAGGGGGCGGGGCGGCTGGGCCGGCGCCCCAGGCCAGGAGCTGCGAGGGAGCAGGCCGTTTTCGGCCCAGAGCGCTCCAGCAGTTTTTCCTTTCAGTCTTTGTTCTGTTTTAGGCAAAAACAATATATAGTCTTGATTCCTTTTTCTATGCAATTTTTTTTCCAACGAAAATTTTTGTTTAGGAAATAGAAAAGTTTCTGAAAAAAAAATTCAGAAAAATAAAAAGTTCATGAATTTTATAAAGAAAATAATAAAGTTCATGAATTTTAATTTGGTAAAAGAAAAGTTTCTGTAAAGTATAAAAAGTTCATGAGTTTTATATTCATGTTTTTCCGCTGCAAAATAAATTATAGTGCTCTTTTACAAAGAAAATAAAAGTTTAAAGAGAATTAAATTTAAAGAGCATATTAAAGTGATAATTAAATGAATATGATTATGTTAATTTTATGACCAACGTTGTTAATAACATGATCATGTTTTATTATTGCTATAAAAGGTGCATTTATTTCTATTTTTTGCCCAACGGTAATATAGATTTAATTGCATAGACAATTGTATGTTTAATTTGACCAACGTTATATTAATGCATATGATTGTTATAATGATCTCACTTAAATTGTGATTTCAGGAGGCTACCACTTGATGAGTTGCCTAAAAGATGTTCCGACACTCAGAGGTGACAACTACACTGAGTGGAGGAAGAAAGTAGACCTGGCATTTGTCTGTGCTGAGGTCGACTGGGTTGTGGATGAACCACAGCCGGTTAGACCTACAGAGCCAGGCTGAGAGGCCACTGATGATGATGCTGCATGGGATAAAAAGAGAGCGGATTATGCTCCATTGGAGATGTCATATACCCTCAACAATCAAAAGTGGATCAACGCCAACAAAAAGTGTATGGCATTTATAAAGAATACAATTGAGAACGCCATTGTGGGCTCAATTGCAGAGTGCACTTTCGTAGGGGAGTTGCTTACAAAGATAAAGAGCCAGTTCACTGGTTCTTCAAAGACATATGCCACCCAGTTGATAAAGCAACTGGTGACAGAGAACTACACTGGCGGTGGTCATGGAATAAGAGAGCACATCCTCAGGATGAGCAACATGGCAGCTAAGCTTAAGCCCATGGATGCGGATATGGAGATCAAACCAGCGCTCCTGGTCCACCTGGTCATGGCTTCACTGCCAAAGGAGTTTGAAACCTTTGTTGTAAACTACAACATGTCACCTGAAACATGGGACATTGAAAACACAATAGCAATGTGTGTCCAAGAAGAGGACAGACTTAAAGCCTCACATGGTGGTTCACTCAACTATGTGAAGGATAACAAGACAAAGAATTACAATCAAAATAGCAAAGGTTCTCCTTCAAAGGCGCATGGCAAATCTCACATGCAGCATCAGCATCAGCAGAAGTCCTTTCCAGTGGACAAAGACACTTGCCTCCACTGCAAGCAGACTGGGCACTACAAGAAAGATTGCCCTGTCTGGCTAAAGTCAATAATGTCAAAGAGAGGTAACGACATCGTTTCCTTTGTAAATGAGTCTATGCATAGGGGTTGGCACACGTTTTCGTCTTGACTCTCCGGTAGAAACTTTGGGGCACTCTTTGAAGTTCTTTGTGTTGGATTGAACATGATGAATCTGAAATTGTGTGATGCATATCGTATAATCAAGCCCATCGGTACTCGTGGTGACATTGGAGTATCTAGGTGACATTAGGGTTTTGGTTGATGTGTATCTTAAGGTGTTATTTTAGTACGAACTCTAGGGCTGTTCGTGACACTTATAGGGATAGCTCATAAGATTGATCGGAAAAGATAACTTTGATGTGGTTTCGTACCCTACAATAATTTCTTCGTTAGTTCTCCGCTATTTGTGACTTTGGAGTGAACTCATTGTCGCACGTGAGGGACTTACATATGATTCAACTATGTCAGTATTGTTGAGAGAACTTGCACTAGTGAAAGTATGAACCCTAGGCCTTGTTTTCAAGCATTGCAATACCGTTTTTGCTCACTTTTGTTACTTGCTACCTTGCTGTTTTTATATTTTCAGATTACAAAAATCTATATCTACTATCCATATTGCACTTGTATCACCATCTCTTCGCCGAACTAGTGCACCTATACAATTTAATATTGTGTTGGGGACACAAGAGACTCTTTGTTATTTGGTTGCAGGGTTGTTTGAGAGAGACCATCTTCATCCTACGCCTCCCACGGATTGATAAACCTTAGGTCATCCACTTGAGGGAAAGTTGCTACTGTCCTACAAAACTCTACGCTTGGATGCCCAACACGAGTCTACAAGAAGAAGGTTGCGTAGTAGACATCATAAAAGAATCCTTGTATACACAGTTTTCAAAATCTACTTGGTGGATTGACTCGGGTGCAACTGTTCATGTTGCAAATTCATTACAGGGATTCCATTCGACACGGACTATGCAAAGAAACGAAAGATGCATTGAAGTTGCAAATGGAATTCAAGCAGAAGTTGAAGCTGTCGGTGCCATCTCCTTGGAGTTAGCTGATGGGTTCAAGCTGCTACTTAGAGATGTCTTATATGTTCCTTCATGTCATAGAAACTTAATTAGTGTTTCTTGTTTGGACAAAGACAATTATGAATGTTATTTTGGACATGGCAAGTGTGCCATATGGTTTAATAATGCTTATGTGGGTGTTGCTTTACTTCACAATGAGCTTTATTTATTATCAGTCCGTGAAAAAGTGTATTCTGTGTCCAATGTGAATGAGCATGCTTCCGCGTCGAACAAAGAACAAAAGAAAAGAGAGAGAACACATGACTCATCGAAATTATGGCACTGTCGCTTGGGCCATATTTCCAGGGGGAGAATAGAAAGATTAGTCAAAAGTGAAATTCTTCCTCCGTTAGAGTTCTCAGACTTAGAACAATGCATAGATTGCATCAAAGGAAAGTATGTAAAACAAATTAAAAAGGGTGCAATCCATAGCACACGCACACTAGAAATCATCCACACTGACATTTGTGGACCATTTCCGGTGAAAAGTGTGGATGGATATGACTCGTTCATAACATTCACACATGACTACTCCCGCTATGGTTACATTTATCCAATCAAAGAAAGATCTGAAGCGTTGGATAAATTTAAGATATTCAAAGCTAAAGTTGAAAACCAGCATGATAAAAGAATAAAGATAGTAAGATCTGATCGTGGGGGGGGAGTACTATGGTCGGCATACTCCATATGGCCAAGTCCCTGGACCTTTTGCAAAGTTCTTACATGAGACTGGCATAGTAGCCCAGTATTCAATGCCGGGCGAGCCTCAGCAAAATGGAGTAGCTGAAAGGCGCAACCGTACACTTATGGATATGGTGCGCAACATGATGAGTTATTCCACCTTGCCATTGGGATTGTGGATGGAGGCGCTGAAAACCGCCATTCACATTCTCAATAGAGTACCAAGCAAGTCGGTGAACAAAACACCGTACGAGCTGTGGACAGGACGAGTGCCCTCTCTACACCACTTCAGGGTGTGGGGGTGCCCTGCTGAGGCCAAAATGTTTAATCCAAACATTGCAAAGTTGGATCCAAAAACAGTGAGTTGCCACTTCATTGGCTATCTAGACAGATCAAAGGGTTTTCGTTTCTACTGTCCAGACAGATATACAAAGTCTGTAGAAACAAGACATGCAGTCTTCTTAGAGGACGAAATGATGAGGGGGAGCATGGTAGCTCGGAAAATTGATCTTGAGAAGAAGAGGGTGCATGCACCTAATCCGATGATTCAGGAGCCATTTTTCTCACTACCAGTTGCAACTTCAACCATGACAACTATGGGGGTAGACCCGGAACCTGTCCGTCAGGAGCCGACTGAACCCGTTGTTGAGCATGAAAGGGAGGTGCAGCAGCCAGTTGTAGTAGATGTGCCTGAAGTTGAGGCACAGAATGTGCCAGAAACTGAGGCTCTTAGAAGATCTATTAGAACCAGAAGATCAGCTATTTCTACTGATTATAAAGTTTATAACACAGAAATGGTTCATATGGAAGGTGATCCCACTACATATGAAGAAGCCATTAGAAGCCCTCACTCATCAAAAGGGCTAGAGGCAATGGAAGATGAAATGAAATCAATGAGTTCTAAAGATGTTGACTTAGTGGAAATTCCTAAAGGAGCCAAAACAGTAGGCTGCAAATGGGTCTACAAAACTAAGTATGACACTAATGGGAATGTAGAAAAGTATAAAGCCCGACTTGTGGCAAAAGTATTTACACAAAGAGAAGGGATAGATTACAATGAGACTTTTTCCCCAGTCTCATGTAAGGATTCCTTCAGAATGATAATGGCATTAGTTGCGCATTTTGATTTAGAGTTACATCAAATGGATGTAAAGACGACATTTCTGAATGGTGATTTAAAAGAAAAGGTCTACATGAAACAACCAAGGGTTTTATCATGGAAGGCAAGGAAAATATGGGATGCCGCCTGAAGAAATCCATTTATGGATTAAGGCAAGCCTCTAGATAGTGGTATCTAAAGTTTAATCAAACGATTAAAAGTTTTGGATTTAAAGAAAATATTGAGGATAACTGCATTTATGCAAGGTTTAAAAATGGGAAAATATTTTCCTAATCTTGTATGTGGATGATATCTTGCTTGCTAGCAGTGATGTTAGTCTACTACTAGAAACAAAGAAGTTCTTATCCTCAAATTTTGATATCACGGATCTTGGTGAAGCATCCTATGTTTTGGGCATAGAAATTCACCGAGATAGGAACAATGGAGTCTTAGGACTATCGCAGAAGGCATATTTAGAAAAGGTTCTTCAAAAGTATAATATGCATGCGAGTAAAGCCACACCTGCTCCTATAGTCAAGGGCGATAGTTTTGGGAAATTCCAACGTCCCAAGAACCAGTACGAGATCGATCTAATGAAACCAGTACCATATGCTTCGGCTGTTGGAAGCTTACAATATGCAAAAGTGTGCACTCGCCCTGACTTAGCTTTTGTCACCGGGGTACTCGGTAGATATCAAGAGAATCCAGGAATGGAGCACTGGAAGATGGCAAAGCAGGCATTGCGTTATGCGCAAGGCACGAAGCACTACATGCCAACATACAGAAGATCTGATTCCCTAGAGATAAGAGGGTATTCAGACGAAGATTTTGCGGGGGACAGAGATGATAGAAAATCCACGTCAGGATACGTGTTCACTCTCGCTGGAGGGGCTATTTCGTGGAGAAGCTCCAAACTGTCAGTAGTTGCATCATCCACGATGTATGCAGAATTCATAGCATGCTTCGAGGCCACGGGGCAGGCGATATGGCGAAAGAAATTTGTACCCGACTTGAAAGTGGTAGATTGTATTCACAAACCACTAAAGATGTACTGTGACAACCAGCCCGCAGTATTCTAGGCTCACAACAACAAGTCGAGTAATGCTGCCAAAACAATAGAGATAAAGTATTATGTTGTGAAAGATAAAATCCAGGATCACACTATAAGTCTCGAGCATATAAAGACAAAGGATATGCTTGCGGATCCGCTTACGAAAGGCTTACCACCCAATGTGTTCAAGGAACACTTAGCCGAGATGGGTTTAAGGGAAAGCCTTATGATTCCTGGATCATGAGAGGCCCAAAAGGAACATAATTTGTTTCTAAACAAAACGTATGTTGTAGCTGTATGATTCTATCGGCAATTAAGCTGTGACGATGAAACATGCTCTATGTACCAATATGTGATGAAACAAATAAACTAGAAAGTATAAAGTTAAAAGGTAAAGTTGAGATCAAGGTGGAGAATGTTAGGTTGATCTCCACCCGGTTGAGCCCAACGGCTCAACGGGCCCCTTGGCCTGCGCCCTGATCGGGGGCGCCCAACCCTCATATGGTTGGTGGGCCCCTGTCGCCAGCACTATATAAAGAGGTGGGGAGCCGGCTGTTCGGGTTACGAAGTTGATCGTGCGCCAGACACACCCCACCAATAACCCAAATCCGATCTAGGGTTAGCGCTAGGCACGGGAAGCACCACCGTCGCCGCTGCACACACATCGCCGCCGCCATCACCTCGCCATCTCTCTGTCCACTCACCGCCACTACCATCCCACTATGTCTACCGGCGGGAGTTCAACAGGTCAGGAAGAAGGTAATCATCCCCATCTCCTTCTCACTTCTACCGGAATTCCCCCCCACAGGCCGCGGCCAGGAGCTGCGAGGGAGCAGGCCGTTTTTGGCCCAGAGCGCTCCAGTAGTTTTTCCTTTTAGTCTTTGTTCTGTTTTAGGCAAAAACAATATATAGTCTTGATTCCTTTTTCTATGCAAATTTTTTTCCAACTAAAATTTTTGTTTAGGAAATAGAAAAGTTTCTGAAAAAAATTTCAGAAAAAGAAAAAGTTCATGAATTTTATAAAGAAAATAATAAAGTTCATGAATTTTTATTTGGTAAAAGAAAAGTTTTTGTAAAGTATAAAAAGTTCATGAATTTTATATTCATGTTTTTCCGCTGCAAAATAAATTATAGTGCTCTTTTACAAAGAAAATAAATGTTTAAAGAGAATTAAATTTAAAGAGCATATTAAAGTGATTATTAAATGAATATGATTATGTTAATTTTATGACCAACGTTGTTAATAACATGATCATGTTTTATTATTGCTATAAAAGGTGCATTTATTTCTATTTTTTGCACAATGGTAATATATATTTAATTGCATAGATAATTGTATGTTTAATTTGACCAACGTTAGATTAATGCATATGATTGTTATAATGATCTCACTTAAATTGTGATTTCAGGAGGCTACCACTTGATGAGTTGCCTAAAAGATGTTCCGACACTCAGAGGTGACAACTACACTGAGTGGAGGAAGAAAGTAGACCTGGCATTTGTCTGTGCTGAGGTCGACTGGGTTGTGGATGAACCACAGCCGGTTAGACCTACAGAGCCAGTCAGAGAGGCCACTGATGATGATGCTGCATAGGATAAAAAGAGAGGGGATTATGCTCCATTGGAGATATCATATACCCTCAACAATCAAAAGTGGATCAACGCCAACAAAAAGTGTATGGCATTTATAAAGAATACAATTGAGAACGCCATTGTGGGCTCAATTGCAGAGTGCACTTCCGTAGGGGAGTTGCTTACAAAGATAAAGAGCAGTTCACTGGTTCTTCAAAGACATATGCCACCCAGTTGATAAAGCAACTGGTGACTGAGAACTACACTGGCGGTGGTCATGAAATAAGAGAGCACATCCTCAGGATGAGCAACATGGCAGCTAAGCTTAAGCCCATGGATGCGGATCTGGAGATCAAACCAGCGCTCCTGGTCCACCTGGTCATGGCTTCACTGCCAAAGGAGTTTGAAACCTTTGTTGTAAACTACAACATGTCACCTGAAACATGGGACATTGAAAACACAATAGCAATGTGTGTCCAAGAAGAGGACAGACTTAAAGCCTCACATGGTGGTTCACTCAACTATGTGAAGGATAACAAGAAAAAGAATTACAATCAAAATAGCAAAGGTTCTCCTTCAAAGGCGCCTGGCAAATCTCACATGCAGCATCAGCATCAGCAGAAGTCCTTTCAAGTGGACAAAGACACTTGCCTCCACTGCAAGCAGACTGGGCACTACAAGAAAGATTGCCCTGTCTTGCTAAAGTCAATAATGGCAAAGAGAGGTAACGACATCGTTTCCTTTGTAAATGAGTCCTTGTATACACAGTTTTCGAAATCTACTTGGTGGATTGACCCGGGTGCAACTGTTCATGTTGCAAATTCATTACAGGGATTCCATTCGACGTGGACTATGCAAAGAAACGAAAGATGCATTGAAGTTGCATATGGAATTCAAGCAGAAGTTGAAGCTGTCGGTGCCATCTCCTTGGAATTAGCTGATGGGTTCAAGCTTCTACTTAGAGATGTCTTATATGTTCCTTCATGTCATAGAAACTTAATTAGTGTTTCTTGTTTGGACAAAGACAATTATGAATGTTATTTTGGACATGGCAAGTGTGCCATTTGGCTTAATAATGCTTATGTGGGTGTTGCTTTACTTCACAATGAGCTTTATTTATTATCACTCCGTGAAAAAGTTTATTCTGTGTCCAATGTGAATGAGCATGCTTCCGCGTCGAACAAAGAAGAAAAGAAAAGAAAGAGAACTCATGACTCATCGAAATTATGGCACTGTCGCTTGGGCCATATTTCCAGGGGGAGAATAGAAAGATTAGTCAAAAGTGAAATTCTTCCTCCGTTAGAGTTCTCAGACTTAGGACAATGCATAGATTGCATCAAAGGAAAGTATGTAAAACAGATTAAAAAGGGTGCAATCCATAGCACACGCACACTAGAAATCATCCACACTGACATTTGTGGACCATTTCCGGTGAAAAGTGTGGATGGATATGACTCGGTCATAACATTCACACATGACTACTCCCGCTATGGTTACATTTATCCAATCAAAGAAAGATCTGAAGCGTTGGATAAATTTAAGATATTCAAAGCTAAAGTTGAAAACCAGCATGATAAAAGAATAAAGATAGTAAGATCTGACCGTGGGGGGGAGTACTACGGTCGGTATACTCCATATGGCCATGTCCCTGGACCTTTTGCAAAGTTCTTACAGGAGACTTGCATAGTAGCCCAGTATTCAATGCCGGGCGAGCCTCAGCAAAATGGAGTAGCTGAAAGGCACAACCGTACACTTATGGATATGGTGCGCAGCATGATGAGTTACTCCACCTTGCCATTGGGATTGTGGATGGAGGCACTGAAAATCGCCATTCACATTCTCAATAGAGTGCCAAGCAAGTCGGTGCCCAAAACACCGTACGAGCTGTGGACAGGACGAGTGCCCTCTCTACACCACTTCAGGGTGTGGGGGTGCCCTGCTGAGGCCAAAATGTTTAATCCAAACATTGCAAAGTTGGATCCGAAAACAGTGAGTTGCCACTTCATTGGCTATCCAGACAGATCAAAGGGTTTTCGTTTCTACTGTCCAGACAGATATACAAAGTTTGTAGAAACAAGACATGCAGTCTTCTTAGAGGACGAACTGATGAGGGGGAGCATGGTAGCTCGGAAAATTGATCTTGAGGAGAAGAGGGTGCGTGCACCTAATCCGATGATTCAGGAGCCATTTTTTTCCAGAAACTTTTTATTTTCTTTTCTATTTCCTAAACAAAAAATTTCGTTGGAAAAAAAATTGCATAGAAAAAGGAATCAAGATTATATATTGTTTAAAGAGAATTAAATTTAAAGAGCATATTAAAGTGATTATTAAATGAATATGATTATTTTAATTTTATGACCAACGTTGTTAATAACATGATCATGTTTTATTATTGCTAGAAAAGGTGCATTTATTTCTATTTTTTTGCCCAACGGTAATATAGATTTAATTGCATAGACAATTGTATGTTTAATTTGACCAATGTTAGATTAATGCATATGATTGTTATAATGATCTCACTTAAATTGTGATTTCAGGAGGCTACCACTTGATGAGTTGCCTAAAAGATGTTCCGACACTCAGAGGTGACAACTACACTGAGTGGAGGAAGAAAGTAGACCTGGCATTTGTCTGTGCTGAGGTCGACTGGGTTGTGGATGAACCACAGTCGGTTAGACCTACAGAGCCAGTCAGAGAGGCCACTGATGATGATGCTGCATGGGATAAAAAGAGAGGGGATTATGCTCCATTAGAGATGTCATATACCCTCAACAATCAAAAGTGGATCAACGCCAACGAAAAGTGTATGGCATTTATAAAGAATACAATTGAGAATGCCATTGTGGGCTCAATTGCAGAGTGCACTTCCGTAGGGGAGTTGCATACAAAGATAAAGAGCCAGTTCAATGGTTCTTCAAAGACATATGCCACTTAGTTGATAAAGCAACTGGTGACAGAGAACTACACTGGCGGTGGTTATGGAATAAGAGAGCACATCCTCAGGATGAGCAACATGGCAGCTAAGTTTAAGCCCATGGATGCGGATCTGGAGATCAAACCAGCGCTCCTGGTCCACCTGGTCATGGCTTCACTGCCAAAGGAGTTTGAAACCTTTGTTGTAAACTACAACATGTCACCTGAAACATGGGACATTGAAAAGACAATAGCAATGTGTGTCCAAGAAGAGGACAGACTTAAAGCCTCACATGGTGGTTCACTCAACTATGTGAAGGATAACAAGAAAAAGAATTACAATCAAAATAGCAAAGGTTCTCCTTCAAAGGCGCATGGCAAATCTCACATGCAGCATCAGCATCAGCAGAAGCCCTTTCCAGTGGACAAAGACACTTGCCTCCACTGCAAGCAGACTGGGCACTACAAGAAAGATTGCCCTGTCTCGCTAAAGTCAATAATGGCAAAGAGAGGTAACGACATCTTTTCCTTTGTAAATTGATACGTCTCAAACGTATCTATAATTTATGAAGTATTCAGGCCATGTTTACAATAATTTTATATGATTTTGGTATGATTTTATTAGAACTAACCCGGACTGACGCTGTTTTCAGCAGAACTACCATGGTGTCGTTTTTTGTGCAGAAATAAAAGTTCTCGGAATGGGCTGAAAATTTACGGAGAATATTTTTGGAAAATATAAAAAATACTGGAGCAAAAAGATACCGGAGAGGAGTCTCGAGGCAGCCACAAGCCTAGGGGGCGCGCCCCCCTGGCTTGTGGGCCCCTTGGGAGTCCCCTTGACGTGAGACCGACGCCAAAAATTCCTATAAATACCAAAACCCCCAGAAAGAAACCTAGATCGGGAGTTCCGCCACCGCAAGCCTCTGTAGCCACGAAAAACCAATCGGGAGCCCATTCCGGCACCCTGCCGGAGGGGGAAACCATCACCGGAGGCCATCTTCATCATCCCGGCGGTCTCCATGACGAGGAGGGAGCAGTTCACCCTCGGGGCTGAGGGTATGTACCAGTAGCTATGTGTTTGATCTCTCTCTCTCTCGTGTTCTTGAGATGACACGATCTTGATGTACCGCGAGCTTTATTGATATAGATGAATCATATGGAGTTTTCCCCTCTCTATCTTCTTGTGATGAATTGAGTTTTCCCTTTGAAGTTTTCTTATCGGATTGAGTCTTTAAGGATTTGAGAACACTTGATGTATGTCTTGTGATGGGATATCCGTGGTGACAATGGAATGTTCTATTGATCCACTTGATGTATGTTTTGGTGATCAACTTACGGGTTTCGTGACCTTGGGAATCTATGCATAGGGGTTGGCACACGTTTTCGTCTTGACTCTCCGGTAGAAACTTTGGGGCACTCTTTGAAGTTCTTTGTGTTGGATTGAACATGATGAATCTGAAATTGTGTGATGCATATTGTATAATCAAGCCCATGGGTACTCGTGGTGACATTGGAGTATCTAGGTGACATTAGGGTTTTGGTTGATGTGTATCTTAAGGTGTTATTTTAGTACGAACTCTAGGGCTATTCGTGACACTTATAGGGATAGCTCATAAGATTGATCGGAAAAGATAACTTTGAGGTGGATTCGTACCCTACAATAATTTCTTCGTTAGTTCTCCGCTATTTGTGACTTTGGAGTGAACTCTTTGTCGCACGTGAGGGATTTACATATGATTCAACTATGTCAGTATTGTTGAGAGAACTTGCACTAGTGAAAGTATGAACCCTAGGCCTTGTTTTCAAGCATTGCAATACCGTTTTTGCTCACTTTTGTTACTTGCTACCTTGCTATTTTTATATTTTCAGATTACAAAAATCTATATCTACTATCCATATTGCACTTGTATCACCATCTCTTCGTCGAACTAGTGCACCTATACAATTTTCCATTGTATTGGGTGTGTTGGGGACACAAGAGACTCTTTGTTATTTGGTTGCAGGGTTGTTTGAGAGAGACCATCTTCATCCTACGCCTCCCACGGATTGATAAACCTTAGGTCATCCACTTGAGGGAAATTTGCTACTGTCCTACAAAACTCTGCGCTTGGAGGCCCTACACGAGTCTACAAGAAGAAGGTTGCGTAGTAGACATCAAGCTCTTTTCTGGCGCCGTTGCCGGGGAGGTGAGTGCTTGAAGGTATATCTTTAGATCTTGCAATTGAATCTTTTAGTTTCTTGTTTTATCACTTGTTTAGTCTATAAAAGAAAACTACAAAAAAATGGAGTTTAGGTTGCATCATTTGTATCGTCTTTATAATGTCTTTCGTGAAAATAAGGATTCAGAAAATTGTGCTCAATTGGTAGAGGAAGAATTTATGAAAATACTTAATGAGAATTCCTTGAATGATGAGCATGATTGCAATATTGCTAGTATGAATTATCTGAATATCCATGATGCTAATGATATGCAGACCCACAAGCTTGGGGATGCTATGTTTGATGAAGATGATATTTTTAATCCCCCAAGTTTTGATGAGCAAATTTGTTATGATAATGGCATGCCTCCTATCTATGATGATTATTGTGATGACATGTATGCTATAAAGAGTGATAGTAATCATGAAACTTGTCATCATGATTTTAATATTCAAAGTGGTTATGTCAATCAAGTATCTCATGATAGTTATTTTGTTGAGTTTGCTCCCACTATTATGAATGAGAAGAAAATTGCTTATGTGGAGAGTAATAAATTTTCTATGCTTGTAGATCATGAAAAGGATGCTTTATGTGATAGTTATATCGTGAAATTCCTTCATGATGCTACTGAAAATTATTATGAGGGAGGAACATATGCTTGTAGGAATTGCAATAATATCAAGTTTCCTCTCTATGTGTTCAAAGTTTTGAAGTTATGCTTGTTTTGCCTTCCTATGCCAGTTGATTCTTGCTCCCATAAATTGTTTGCTCACAAAATCCCTATGCATAGGAAGTGGGTTAGACTTAAATGTGCTTTCCATGAGATTCATGATGCTCTTTTGCATGTTTCAACTACTATTCTTATATGAGCATCATTGAAATCATCATGCCTAGCTAAAAGGCATTAAAGAAAAGCGCTTGTTGGGAGGCAACCCAACACTTTTCATTTCTGTTTTTGTGTGTTCACATGATTAAGATACTGTAGTAATCATGTTTTATAGCTTTTGTTTCAATAAAGTGCCAAGTAAAGCCTTTGGGGTGACTCACAAGATGAGTAGAATTGATGCTGAACGAAAACATAAACTTTTGACTCCAGTACAGGAATTTTCATTTTTTACTGGAGCGTGATAATGATCTGAAATTTTTACACAGTCTTCATATACAAATTCTTCAGGTTTTCCTAATTTTTCAGAAGTTTTAGAGACAGGGAAGTATGGTTACACTACAGATCTTCACAGACTGTTCTGTTTTTGACAGATTCTGTTTTGCATGCATAGTTTGCTTGTTATAGTGTTTCCATAGCTTATATTTAGTGGTATAAATTATGGTAATGGTAGAATACAGTAGGTATCATGTGGGAACAATTCTGAATCTTGTCTTGACAGTACCTAAGTGAATGATCTATCTTTATTATACTAACCAAACTCACGAAGTTCCGTTAAGTTTTGTGTGATTGAAGTTTTCAAGTTTTGGGTGAGACACCGATATGAGGAGAATAAGGAGTGGAAAGAACCTAAGCTTGGGGATGCCCAAGGCACCCTCAAGGTAATATCCAAGGAAGACTCAAGCGCTTAAGCTTGGGGATGCCCCGAAAGGCATCCCCTCTTTCGTCTTCAACACTATCGGTATATCTTACTTGGAGCTATATTTTTATTCGTCACATAATATGAGTTTTTGCTTGGAGCGTCATATTATTTTGTTGTTTTCTGTTAGGTGTTATTTATAATCTTGTTTTTCAATAAAAAGTTCCAAGAATTGCCTTAGGATGCTTGCATTGCATGTTTTGATGAGTGCTGTGTAAAAAACAGAAACTTTGGCTGTAGTGTTTGAATTTTCATATTTTACTGGAATGTGGAAAGTTTCTGAAATTTTTACACAGTGATGTCATATAAATTATTTAGCATGTCCTAAATTTTCATAATTGTTTGAGTTACATAAGTATGCTGTTTTCATAAATTTCTACAGGCTGTTCTGTTTGGACAGATTGCTGTCATAGTTTCGTCATCTACTTATCCTATAGTTTCCAGAGCCTATATTGATAGATATAAATTGTGGAAATGATAGTATACAGTACCTAATGTTTGAAAATTATTATGCAACTTGTTTTGGCAGTACATAAAGAGTTGATTTATTATTATGTGTACTAACCTATCTCACGAGTTCTTTTCAAGTTTTGTGTGGAAGATGTTTTTGAGAATAGGTGAAACCATGATATGAGAGGATTGAACGAGATACAAAAGCTCAAGCTTGGGGATGCCCAAGACACCCCAAGTAAATATTTCAAGAAGTCTCAAGCATCTAAGCTTGGGGATGCTACGCATCCCACCTCTCTTCATCAACAATTATCGGTTAGCCTATGTTGAGCCTAAATTTTTATTCGTTCACATGATGCGTGCTATTCTTGGAGTGCTATTTTTCTTTTGCTTGCTGTTTAATAAAATGCTTAAGATCTGAAATTCTTAGATGAGAGAGTCTTCACATAGTTATTTAATTGTTGACTACGCATTGATCTTCACTTACATCTTTGTTGGAGTAGTTTGTCATTCACTCTCGTGCTTCACTTATATCCTATGAGTAAATGGTTGAATGAATTGAATATCATAAATCTTAAATTAAATATGCTTCATATACTTATCCCATGGGGAGTAATGACTTCACACATAATAAGTATAGGTGGTAAAATTTATTGAAAGTTAGCAAACACCGCATTGGTCACTTGAACAATTCATGAAAGAATATTGAAGGAAGAGAGATTCCACATATAAATATACTATATTGGACATCTTCTATGATTGTGAGCTCATTAATTATTTTCAAACTCGAGCAAATTAGTTAAAATTGGACAAGGAAGACAACTTAATGAGTTATGTTTGGGTATATTTGTATAGAAGTTATATTGTTATGGATCCTCCAACATGTGGTGCTTGCTTCCACCTCATACTAGCCAAAACTTCCGCACCAAGTAGAAATACTACTTGTGCATCCAAACACCCTTAAACTAGTTTTGCCATGAGAGTCCACTATACCTACCTATGGATTGAGTAAGATCCTTCAAGTAAGTTGTCATCGTTGCAAAAAGCAATAAAAATTGCTCCTAAATATGTATGATCTTTTATTATAAGGGAAAATAAGCGTTGTACGAACTTGTGATGGTAAAGAAATAAAAGCGACGGACTGCATAATAAAGGTTGCTATCACAAAGGGCAATACAACGTGACGTTCCTTTGCATTAAGGGTTTGCACATCCAAAAACAAAAAGCGCATGACAACCTCTGCTTCCCTCTGCGAAGGGCCTATCTTTTACTTTCTAGTACTTACCTTTATGCAAGAGTCATGGTGATCTTCACCACTTCCTATATTTCGCCTTTTTCTCTAGGCAAGCGTCATGTGTTGGGGAATGATCTAGACATATATATCCACACAAATATATTTCATCATGAATTATTATTGTTGACAATTATCTATATGATAAATAAGTTGGGAGGCGAAACATTAAGCCCCTATCTTTCTCTGTGTTCGATGGATGCTATTTGTTCTAAAAATATGCTTTGAGTGTCAATAATCATGGAAGACTATATGATAGTTGAGTATGTGGAATTTGCTAAATCAAAGCTCTTACATAGACCCTTCCTGAAAATAAGATGAATTGCAATTGTTCGATGACTAGGAATATGGTTTGTTAGTTTTCAAGAAACTTTCTGGTCTATACTTTAACATGTGAGTAGCTTGTTACTTGATCATGAGAAGTTTTATGAGATGAGCTACTGTTTATGGTTTATATTGATGCTAGAAAATGTGATTGGAATTATCATTGATCAAACTTGTGCACTTGCTAGCATTCACACTTCATAAATTATTTCTTTTATCATTTACCGACGCGAGGACGAGCAGGAATTAATCTTGGGGATGCTGATACGTCTCCAACATATCTATAATTTATGAAGTATTCATGTCATGTTTACAATAATTTTATATGATTTTATTAGAACTAACCCGGACTGACGCTGTTTTCAGCAGAACTACCATGGGGTCGTTTTTTGTGCAGAAATAAATGTTCTCGAAATGGGCTAAAAATTTACGGAGAATATTTTGGAAAATATAAAAAATACTGGAGCAAAAAGATACCGGAGAGGAGTCTCGAGGCAGCCACAAGCCTAGGGGGCGCGCCCCCCTGGCTTGTGGGCCCCTCGGGAGTCCCCTTGACGTGAGACCGACGCCAAAAATTCCTATAAATACCAAAACACCCAGAAAGAAACCTAGATCGGGAGTTCCGCCGCCGCAAGCCTCTGTAGCCACGAAAAACCAATTGGGAGCCCATTCCGGCACCCTGCCGGAGGGGGAAACCATCACCGGAGGCCATCTTCATCATCCCGGCGGTCTCCATGACGAGGAGGGAGCAGTTCACCCTCGGGGCTGAGGGTATGTACCAGTAGCTATGTGTTTGATCTCTCTCTCTCTCGTGTTCTTGAGATGACACGATCTTGATGTACCGCGAGCTTTATTGATATAGATGAATCATATGGAGTTTTCCCCTCTCTATCTTCTTGTGATGAATTGAGTTTTCCCTTTGAAGTTTTCTTATCGGATTGAGTCTTTAAGGATTTGAGAACACTTGATGTATGTCTTGTGATGGGATATCCGTGGTGACAATGGGATGTTCTATTGATCCACTTGATGTATGTTTTGGTGATCAACTTACGGGTTCCGTGACCTTGGGAATCTATGCATAGGGGTTGGCACACGTTTTCGTCTTGACTCTCCGGTAGAAACTTTGGGGCACTCTTTGAAGTTCTTTGTGTTGGATTGAACATGATGAATCTGAAATTGTGTGATGCATATTGTATAATCAAGCCCATGGGTACTCGTGGTGACATTGGAGTATCTAGGTGACATTAGGGTTTTGGTTGATGTGTATCTTAAGGTGTTATTTTAGTACGAACTCTAGGGCTATTCGTGACACTTATAGGGATAGCTCATAAGATTGATCGGAAAAGATAACTTTGAGGTGGATTCGTACCCTACAATAATTTCTTCGTTAGTTCTCCGCTATTTGTGACTTTGGAGTGAACTCTTTGTCGCACGTGAGGGATTTACATATGATTCAACTATGTCAGTATTGTTGAGAGAACTTGCACTAGTGAAAGTATGAACCCTAGGCCTTGTTTTCAAGCATTGCAATACCGTTTTTGCTCACTTTTGTTACTTGCTACCTTGCTATTTTTATATTTTCAGATTACAAAAATCTATATCTACTATCCATATTGCACTTGTATCACCATCTCTTCGTCGAACTAGAGCACCTATACAATTTACCATTGTATTGGGTGTGTTGGGGACACAAGAGACTCTTTGTTATTTGGTTGCAGGGTTGTTTGAGAGAGACCATCTTCATCCTACGCCTCCCACGGATTGATAAACCTTAGGTCATCCACTTGAGGGAAAGTTGCTACTGTCCTACCAAACTCTACGCTTGGATGCCCAACACGAGTCTACAAGAAGAAGGTTGCGTAGTAGACATCATAAAAGAATCCTTGTATACACAGTTTTCAAAATCTACTTGGTGGATTGACTCGGGGTAACTGTTCATGTTGCAAATTCATTACAGGGATTCCATTCGACACGGACTATGCAAAGAAACGAAAGATGCATTGAAGTTGCAAATGGAATTCAAGCAGAAGTTGAAGCTGTCGGTGCCATCTCCTTGGAGTTAGCTGATGGGTTCAAGCTTCTACTTAGAGATGTCTTATATGTTCCTTCATGTCATAGAAACTTAATTAGTGTTTCTTGTTTGGACAAAGACAATTATGAATGTTATTTTGGACATGGCAAGTGTGCCATATGGTTTAATAATGCTTATGTGGGTGTTGCTTTACTTCACAATGAGCTTTATTTATTATCAGTCCGTGAAAAAGTGTATTCTGTGTCCAATGTGAATGAGCATGCTTCCGCGTCGAACAAAGAACAAAAGAAAAGAAAGAGAACACATGACTCATCGAAATTATGGCACTATCGCTTGGGCCATATTTCCAGGGGGAGAATAGAAAGATTAGTCAAAAGTGAAATTCTTCCTCCGTTAGAGTTCTCAGACTTAGAACAATGCATAGATTGCATCAAAGGAAAGTATGTAAAACAAATTAAAAAGGGTGCAATCCATAGCACACGCACACTAGAAATCATCCACACTGACATTTGTGGACCATTTCCGGTGAAAAGTGTGGATGGATATGACTCGTTCATAACATTCACACATGACTACTCCCGCTATGGTTACATTTATCCAATCAAAGAAAGATCTGAAGCGTTGGATAAATTTAAGATATTCAAAGCTAAAGTTGAAAACCAGCATGATAAAAGAATAAAGATAGTAAGATCTGACCGTGGGGGGGAGTACTACGGTCGGCATACTCCATATGGCCAAGTCCCTGGACCTTTTGCAAAGTTCTTACAGGAGACTGGCATAGTAGCCCAGTATTCAATGCCGGGCGAGCCTCAGCAAAATGGAGTAGCTGAAAGGCGCAACCGTACACTTATGGATATGGTGCGCAGCATGATGAGTTACTCCACCTTGCCATTGGGATTGTGGATGGAGGCACTGAAAATCGCCATTCACATTCTCAATAGAGTGCCAAGCAAGTCGGTGCCCAAAACACCGTACGAGCTGTGGACAGGACGAGTGCCCACTCTACACCACTTCAGGGTGTGGGGGTGCCCTGCTGAGGCTAAAATGTTTAATCCAAACATTGCAAATTTGGATCCCAAAACAGTGAGTTGCCACTTCATTGGCTATCCAAACAGATCAAAGGGTTTTCGTTTCTACTGTCCAGACAGATATACAAAGTTTGTAGAAACAAGACATGCAGTCTTCTTAGAGGACGAAATGATGAGGGGGAGCATGGTAGCTCGGAAAATTGATCTTGAGGAGAAGAGGGTGCATGCACCTAATCCGATGATTCAGGAGCCATTTTTTTCAGAAACTGTTCTATTTTCTTTTCTATTTCCTAAACAAAAAATTTCGTTGGAAAAAAATTACATAGAAAAAGGAATCAAGACTATATATTGTTTAAAGAGAATTAAATTTAAAGAGCATATTAAAGTGATTATTAAATGAATATGATTATGTTAATTTTATGACCAACGTTGTTAATAACATGATCATGTTTTATTATTGCTATAAAAGGTGCATTTATTTCTATTTTTTTGCCCAACGGTAATATAGATTTAATTTCATAGACAATTGTATGTTTAATTTGACCAACGTTAGATTAATGCATATGATTGTTATAATGATCTCACTTAAATTTTGATTTCAGGAGGCTACCACTTGATGAGTTACCTAAAAGATGTTCCGACACTCAGAGGTGACAACTACACCGAGTGGAGGAAGAAAGTAGACCTGGCATTTGTGTGTGCTGAGGTCGACTGGGTTGTGGATGAACCACAGCCGGTTAGACCTACAGAGCCAGTCAGAGAGGCCACTGATGATGATGCTGCATGGGATAAAAAGAGAGGGGATTATGCTCCATTGGAGATGTCATATACCCTCAACAATCAAAAGTGGATCAATGCCAACAAAAAGTGTATGGCATTTATAAAGAACTAGCAAACATGCCCGTGCGTTGCAACGGGAGAAAAAAAATCATAATTTCGAATGGCAATGATCACATTTTACTACATCATCGATAAACACTATCACTCTCATTTTTGTGAAAACATGAAAAAAAAATTAAACTCGTGAGCATATTTGAAATTGTGAACATTTTTTAAATTCACGAACATTTTGTAAAATCAAGAACGTTTTCTGAATTCATGAACATATTATACTATTTGCAAACATTTTGTTTTATCGGCAAACATTTCTAGAATCGACTAACATTTTTTTGGGATTTGATGAAACAATTTTCCAAATTAATGAACATTTTTTGAACTGCATGATCTTTTTTGAATCAGTGTATATTTTGTGAATCAATAAACTATATATTTGAATTTATGAACAGTTTTATTTTATACTATTTTTTAATACATGAATATTTTTTGAATTGTAGAAATTTGGTGAAATTTTTTAAAAAATTTAATAAATGAGTTTTTTTAGAAAAACTCATGAATGTATGTTTATTTCCCGGACATTTATTAGAAAATTTGCTAATATTTTTTAAAAATCACAAACAATTTCTGAAGCCACAAGCATTTATGAATTATTAAATATTATTTTAAAATTCGCAGTTTTTAATTTCAGAAACTTTTTTAAATTCACAAATTATTTAAAGTAGAAAAAAACAACGACGGAAAAGAAAAACCAAAAACGAAAAATTGATCACCCATATATGGGCCGGCCTAGGCAAGCTGTGTCTTTTTCTAGCGCGCTGGGCGTAGTATAGGAGATTCTTAAATGGGCCGGCCCAGTCCGGATTTTTCTGTGTGGAACGTTTTTTATAACTTATTGGTGGCATTGGTGGGTAATATTTTGCAACTTCGGGGGCAATTTTAATGACGTACGGGCAGAAGCACTCCGTACTTTAATAGTAGGTATAGATACAATTGAGAACGCCATTGTGGGCTCAATTGCAGAGTGCACTTCCGTAGGGGAGTCGCTTACAAAGATAAAGAGCGAGTTCACTGGTTCTTCAAAGACATATGCCACCCAGTTGATAAAGCAACTGGTGACAGAGAACTACACTAGCGGTGGTCATGGAATAAGAGAGCACATCCTCAGGATGAGCAACATGGCAACTAAGCTTAAGCCCATGGATGCGGATCTGGAGATCAAACCAGCACTCCTGGTCCACCTGGTCATGGCTTCACTGCCAAAGGAGTTTGAAACCTTTGTTGTAAACTACAACATGTCACGTGAAACATGGGACATTGAAAAGACAATAGCAATGTGTGTCCAAGAAAAGGACAGACTTAAAGCCTCACATGGTGGTTCACTCAACTATGTGAAGGATAACAAGAAAAAGAATTACAATCAAAATAGCAAAGGTTCTCCTTCAAAGGCGCATGGCAAATCTCACATGCAGCATCAGCATCAGCAGAAGTCCTTTCCAGTGGACAAAGACACTTGCCTCCACTTCAAGCAGACTGGGCACTACAAGAAAGATTGCCCTGTCTGGCTAAAGTCAATAATGGCAAAGAGAGGTAACGACATCGTTTCCTTTGTAAATGAATCCTTGCATACACAGTTTTCGAAATCTACTTGGTGGATTGACTCGGGTGCAACTGTTCATGTTGCAAATTCATTACAGGGATTCCATTCGATGCGGACTATGCAAAGAAACGAAAGATGCATTGAAGTTGTAAATGGAATTCAAGCAGAAGTTGAAGCTGTCGGTGCCATCTCCTTGGAGTTAGCTGATGGGTTCAAGCTTGTACTTAGAGATGTCTAATATGTTCCTTCATGTCATAGAAACTTAATTAGTGTTTGTTGTTTGGACAAAGACAATTATGAATGTTATTTTGAACATGACAAGTGTGCCATATGGTTTAATAATGCTTATGTGGGTGTTGCTTTACGTCACAATGAGCTTTATTTATTATCACTCCGTGAAAAAGTGTATTCTGTGTCCAATGTGAATGAGCATGCTTCTGCGTCGAACAAAGAACAAAAGAAAAGAAAGAGAACTCATGACTCATCGAAATTATGGCACTGTCGCTTGGGCCATATTTCCAGGGGGAGAATAGAAAGATTAGTCAAAAGTGAAATTCTTCCTCCGTTAGAGTTCTCAGACTTAGAACAATGTATAGATTGCATCAAAGGAAAGTATGTAAAACAAATTAAAAAGGGTGCAATCCATAGCACAGGCACACTAGAAATCAACCACACTAACATTTGTGGACCATTTCCGGTGAAAAGTGTGGATGGATATGACTCGTTCATAACATTCACACATGACTACTCCCGCTATGGTTACATTTATCCAATCAAAGAAAGAACTGAAGCGTTGGATAAATTTAAGATATTCAAAGCTGAAGTTGAAAACCAGCATGATAAAAGAATAAAGATAGTAAGATCTGACCATTGGGGGGAGTACTACGGTCGGCATACTCCATATGGCCAATTCCCTGGACCTTTTGCAAAGTTCTTACAGGAGACTGGCATAGTAGCCCAGTATTCAATGCCGGGCGAGCCTTAGCAAAACGGAGTAGCTGAAAGGCGTAACCGTACACTTATGGATATGGTGCGCAGCATGATGAGTTACTCCACCTTGCCATTGGGATTGTGGATGGAGGCGCTGAAAACCGCCATTCACATTCTTAATAGAGTGCCAAGCAAGTCGGTGCCCAAAACACCGTACGAGCTGTGGACAGGACGAGTGCCCTCTCTACACCACTTCAGGGTGTGGGGGTGCCCTGCTGAGGCCAAAATGTTTAATCCAAACATTACAAAGTTGGATCCCAAAACAGTGAGTTGCCACTTCATTGGCTATCCAGACAGATCAAAGGGTTTTCGTTTCTACTGTCTAGACAGATATACAAAGTTTGTAGAAACAAGACATGCAGTCTTCTTAGAGGACGAAATGATGAGGGGAGCATGGTAGCTCGGAAAATTGATCTTGAGGAGAAGAGGGTGCATGCACCTAATCCGATGATTCAGGAGCCATTTTTCTCACTACCAGTTGCAACTTCAACCATGACAACTATGGGGGTTGACCCGGAACCTGTCCGTCAGGAGCCGACTGAACCCGTTGTTGAGCATGAAAGGGAGGTGCAGCAGGCAGTTGTAGAAGATGTGCCGGAAGTTGAGGCACAGAATGTGCCAGAAACTGAGGCTCTTAGAAGATCTAATAGAACAAGAAGATCAGCTATTTCTACTGATTATATAGTTTATAACACAGAAATGGTTCATATGGAAGGTGATCCCACTACATATGAAGAAGCCATTAGAAGCCCTCACTCATCAAAATGGCTAGAGGCAATGGAAGATGAAATGAAATCAATGAGTTCTAAAGATGTTTGGGACTTAGTGGAAATTCCTAAAGGAGCCAAAACAGTAGGCTGCAAATGGGTCTACAAAACTAAGTATGACCCTAATGGGAATGTAGAAAAGTATAAAGCCCGACTTGTGACAAAAGGATTTACGCAAAGAGAAGGGATAGATTACAATGAGACTTTTTCCCCAGTCTCATGTAAGGATTCCTTCAGAATGATAATGGCATTAGTTGCGCATTTTGATTTAGAGTTACATCAAATGGATGTAAAGACGGCATTTCTGAATGGTGATTTAAAAGAAAAGGTCTACATGAAACAACCCAAGGGTTTTATCATGGAAGGCAAGGAAAATATGGGATGCCGCCTGAAGAAATCCATTTATGGATTAAGGCAAGCCTCTAGACAGTGGTATCTAAAGTTTAATCAAACGATTAAAAGTTTTGGATTTAAAGAAAATATTAAGGATAACTGCATTTATGCAAGGTTTAAAAATGGGAAATATATTTTCCTAATCTTGTATGTGGATGATATCTTGCTTGCTAGCAGTGATGTTAGTCTACTACTAGAAACAAAGAAGTTCTTATCCTCAAATTTTGATATCACGGATCTTGGTGAAGCATCCTATGTTTTGGGCATAGAAATTCATTGAGATAGGAACAATGGAGTCTTAGGACTATCGCAGAAGGCATATTTAGAAAAGGTTCTTCAAAAGTATAATATGCATGCGAGTAAAGCCACACCTGCTCCTATAGTCAAGGGCAATAGTTTTGGGAAATTCCAATGTCCCAAGAACCTGTACGAGATCGATCTAATGAAACCAGTACCATATGCTTCGGCTGTTGGAAGCTTACAATATGCACAAGTGTGCACTCGCCCCGACTTAGTTTTTGCCACCGGGGTACTCGGTAGATATCAAGAGAATCCAGGAATGGAGCACTAGAAGATGGCAAAGCAGGCATTGCGTTATGCACAATGCACGGAGCACTACATGCTAACATACAGAAGATCTGATTCCCTAGAGATAAGAGGGTATTCAGACGCAGATTTTGCGGGGGACAGAGATGATAGAAAATCCACGTCAGGATACGTGTTCACTCTCGCTGGAGGGGCTATTTCGCGGAGAAGCTCCAAACAGTCAGTAGTTGCATCATCCACGATGTACGCAGAATTCATAGCATGCTTCGAAGCCACGGGGCAGGCGATATGGCTAAAGAAATTTGTACCCGACTTGAAAGTGGTAGATTGTATTCACAAACCACTAAAGATGTACTGTGACAACCAGCCCGCAGTATTCTATGCTCACAACAACAAGTCGAGTAATGCTGCCAAAACAATAGAGATAAAGTATTATGTTGTGGAAGATAAAATCCAGGATCACACTATAAGTCTCGAGCATATAAAGACAAAGGATATGCTTGCGGATCCGCTTACGAAAGGCTTACCACCCAATGTGTTCAAGGAACACTTAGCCGGCATGGGTTTAAGGGAAAGCCTTATGATTCCTGGATCATGAGAGGCCCAAAAGGAACAGAATTTGTTTCTAAACAAAACGTATGTTGTAGCTGTATGATTCTATCGGCAATTAAGCTGTGACGATGAAACATGCTCTATGTACCAGTATGTGATGAAACAAATAAACTAGAAAGTATAAAGTTAAAAGGTAAAGTTGAGATCAAGGGGGAGAATGTTAGGTTGATCTCCACCCGGTTGAGCCCAACGGCTCAACGGGCCCCTTGGCCTGCGCCCTGATCGGGGGCGCCCAACCCTCATATGGTTGGTGGGCCCCTGTCGCCAGCGCTATATAAAGAGGTGGGGAGCCGGTTGCACGGGTTACGAAGTTGATCGTGCGCCAGACACACCCCACCGATAACCCAAATCCGATCTAGGGTTAGCGCTAGGCACGGGAAGCACCACCGCCGTCGCTGCACACACATCGCCGCCGCCACCACCTCGCCATCTCTCTGTCCACTCACCGCCACCACCATCCCACTATGTCTACCGGCGGGAGTTCAGCAGGTCAGGGAGAAGGTAATCATCCCCATCTCCTTCTCACTTCTACCGGAATCCCAACCCATACGATCACATAGGACCTATCAGTATCTACCAATGACCCCCGCTTCTTCACCACCCCCGCCGGTGCTCCAAGAGGTGGAAGCCATACGAGTTGTGGTGGTGGAGAAAGAGAGAAGGTGCTGGAGAAGCTGCAGAAGCAGGAGGCGACGTGTCAGCGTCCCAACAGAGACAAGGACGACCAATAGAGTCAACCACAGGAAGCAGGACACGCTGGCGACAGAACCACACCAAGCAACCAATCAGGGGCAGTGGCGCGTCATCACAAAGCCACCTAGGATCAAGCACCCCAATCGTCAGTACGTGGGCCCAGAATGGGTAAACTCTACATAAAGCAAAGCACACCCCAGGATCGGCATCCAGGCTGGGATCACGGCACGGCACGGCTGTCACCTTCCTTTCTTCCTTTCTTTCTTTCTTTCCAAGCTGAATTCCTGTGGAGAAAGTGTAGCAAGTGTGTGGCTGTAAACCTCAATCCCCTCTCCCTGTTATGAAATAGATCGAGACTCTAACACGACGATGCGTGAGGAGGTCACCAAGAGGGCCAAGGAGTTGCACGACAAGGAGTTCAAGCTACCCTACCAGAACCCCTCACCGTGCACCAACGAGAGGGCCGGCTGCGCCGAGTGCTACAGGACCCGCTCAAGTGCACCGAGGCGGTCAAGAGGATTCGAGGCGTTCGTCCGCATGGCGAAGCGGAGCGGTGGCGCCATGGGAGCTGCACGGTAGTAGCGCTGGAGGAGGGGTTGTGAGTCTGAGTGGAGTGAGCGGGATGATTGATTGATTGATTGATTGAATAACCTGTCGGGATTTTTGGTGAGACCTGAAACACCATTGTAGATTAATTCTGGTAAAGGATTCACTGGCCCCAGCGTCCTTGAATTTAGGGATTCCCCGTTACTTACATACTACTACATTGTGCTGCAATATCAAACGTGCATTGCAGGTGCGAATTGATGATGTGTTTTGATGAGAGCATTTTTAGGTTATAATGCGTGCTACTTGCATTAGGGCTGGACGAAAAGCTCGTTACTCGCGAGCTTAACGAGCACTCGGAAGCTCGACTCGTTAAGGCTCGTGCTCGTTAGTTAATGAGCCGAGCTGAACATCAATTTTAGCTCGTTAATATTAATGAGCTTAACGAGCTAGCTCGCGAGTTTAACGAGTAGCTCGTTTGGCTCGTTATTTTCACATCAGTACTTTTTAGTTTTTACTAAATGCAAATGCTTAGCTTAGCCCGACCCAATGGACACTGGTCGACTACAGCCCATCTCCTCCCAGTCCCCCACATTCGCATCTGGACAATTGATGAAGAGAACTAGAGAAGTACAGAACAGATACAAAGAGACGAGAGGAGACTACGGAGCTTAACGAGTACTCGTGAGAGCTCACGAGCTTAACGAGTATTTAACGAACCGAGCCGAGCATGAGTTTGAGCTCGTTACTGTTAACGAGCTTAACGATCACGAGCTTAACGAGCACGAGCTTAATGATCACGAGCTTAACGAGCCGAGTAGCTCGTTAGTCCAGCCCTAACTTGCATACTGCTTTCTGCTGCAATATGAAAGGTGGATGAAGGTGCAACTCAATTTGTTTTCCTCTCTTGCACAAATCACGCTCTTGGTTTAATTAATTGGGGCTCGTTTGTCCTTGATTTTAGATCCAGCTGCAGCACTTGCAAAATTGTGTTCTTGATTTGATAAATTAGGCAATCAAAATATGATTTAGCTTCGGCTCCAGCATGTTTTTTGCGGGATCAATAGATCTTCAGGTGCTGGTGCTGCTGTACGTGTTGGGTTAATCTACGTCTTGGGTACGCGGTTATTGATGAAAAAATTATGGAACCTTGTATAAGTTGTGCTGGGCATGCATAAATCCGTAGATTACAAGCTGGTATTTCCCCTCAGGGCAGCCAGCTTATTATCCATGAAATTCATAGCATCCTTCCTAAGGGAGCCAAACTACATAGTGTCGTAAAGTTTCTCAACAGGTTAAAGCTTTTATTAGTTCCTCGACATCCCAGTCACCGTAAGCAGCACTGCCAGCGTACGTGCCATCAAAAAGAACCATTCAAAGATATATCAACCTCACACCCAAAAGATTTAGTAAAAGAGACCTGGTGGCCCCCATGAAATATTTACATAACATTACAAACCTAGTCCACCGAAAGAATGATCTGGTCCAGAAAATCCTTCACACATAGATTGAACTGATGATGACATGTCTAGAGTTAGGACCGGATATATGTTAGTAACTTGTAAGCAATTACCATCCTTGGCATGTACAGAAAATTTTATGAGTCATGTCCTGCTCTATTGGTGTCAGTTCATCTTATCATCTTAGAGAACAATACAAAGTTAGTTTTATAAAAACCAATCGAGTCTAGAAGAACCGTGCACATGTAAGGATTTATTAATCAAGCATATCTTAACAACCCACACACGATTGCAACTTAGTTCTACTAAAGTTTTTCCTTTCTTGTTTAAAGCTAACAACCTATACAAGGTTCCAAAATCATTTGCGAAAGTGATATTATCTTGATAAGTGTGTGACATGTAAAGTGAATAAGGCGAGTCATGCATACCAAACCTCAGGATTTTTGTACTTTGTGTATGATCATATGCTCAAGTAAAAGCAACTTTAATGATCAATCCAAAAGTACGCTTGTAGCTAGTACAACCTAACACAATGTACCAAAAAATCCATTTCAGAAACATCCAAACACAATTATTAAAAGTTGACACAGAGAAGGAAAGAGATGGTTCCGAGGCTACTATAAATAGGCATGCAGTATGAAGATCATCACAAGCACAAACATCACAACCAAGAAACACTAGTTAACACCAATCCACCATGAAGACCTTCCTCATCTTTGCCCTCCTCGCCGTTGCGGCGACAAGTTCCATTGCGCAGATGGAGATTAGCCCCATCTCTGGTTTGGAGGGACCATGGCCGCAACAACCCTTCCCACAACAACCATATCCGCAACAACCACAACCATATCCGCAACAACCGCAACCATATCCACAACAACCATATCTGCCACAACCGCAACCATATCCGCAACAACCGCAACCATATCCGCAACAACCACAACCATATCCATCACAACAACCATTTCCGCAACAATCACCATTTTCACAGCGACAACCATGTCCACAACAACAAACACCACTCCAACAAGTATACCAACAGCTTCTACAACAACAAAATACCATTTGTTCAACCATCTGTTTTGCAGCAGCTTAACCCGTGCAAGGTATTCCTCCAGCAGCAGTGTAGCCCTGTGGCAGTGCCACAACGTATTACTAGGTCGCAAATGTTGCAGCAGAGCAGTTGCCATGTGTTACAGCAACAGTGTTGCCAGGAGCTGCCGCAAATCCCCGAACAATCCCGCAATGAGGCAATCCGTGCCATCGTCTACTCCATCATCCTGGAACAACAACGGGGTGAGGATTTCGTCCAACAGCAGCAACAACTCCAACAATCGGTCCAAGGTGTCTCCCAACTCCAACAAGCGATCCAAGGTGTCTCCCAGCCCCAAATCGGACAATGTTCTGGGTCAACAGTCTCAACAACAACAGATACCACTGGGGGCTTTCTTGCAGCCACATCAGATAGCTCAGCTTGAGGTGATGACTTCCATTGCGCTGCATACCCTGCCAACGATGTGCAATGTTAATGTGCCTTTGTACAGCACCACCACTAGTGCGCCATTCGGTGTTGGCATCGGAGTTGGTGTCTAGTGATAATAAAAGGTCTCTAGAAATATGTAGTTGGATCACCGTTGTTTAGTCGATGTATATATCGATGTAGCGGTGACAAATAAAGTGTCACACAACTTCATGTGTGACCGGCCCAAACTAGTTGTTTATATTCCGGAATAAAATAAAAGTAAAGTTTTATCTAGACAATATCCATATCGGCGTTGTGTGGACGTCGATCTAAATGCCATGCTTGCAAGTTCATAAGTTCGTCTTGCCCGGTCACAACCGCAACCTGATGCATTAATTAATTATTCATGCATGGCAACAATCAAGATTTAAATATAATAGTGTTATTGTAAAATTTGGATTGAACTGAAGCAATGACTAACATTAAACTTCTCAGTAGTTGGAGATTTGGGATCTTGTTTTTTTATTGGTTTGTATCTGGTTCCAAGAGTACATGTCATTGTCTACAGAGACAACCATGCTTATTTGTCTAGAAAAAGGTCAGCTTTTTCTTGAACGTAAGATCTGTGTTTTATCAACATGGCATTAACTCGATAATCAAGCTAGCTACCAACAGAGGAGCAGGAGGTGCTTGCTTCAGGCTAAATAATTGAACAAACAGGTCGCAGTCTAACATAATTAGTATAGCTACTAGTACAGTACACGCATAGCAAAGAAACAAAAAAATTGGGTGAGAATCACTACTAATAACAATAGTCTATCAAAAGCAGAGGTCTCACTGACTGACTACAAGAGGCTGTAAAATAACATAAGAAACACACTGTTAACTCAGCAGGAGCTGAGCCAAAAGTAATCAAAGGACACTACTACTACTACTGCATGCATCTCAACTCAGGCCAAGCAATCACCTTACACAGCAGCTAACAAGCCCAACAATTCTCCATCTAGAGTAGCTGCAGCACAGTTGAGTTGCAGTTGCAATAACAAGCCATCATTCCACTAGAACTCTAGTAGAGCAACCGTGAGGGATTAGGCCTAGTATCCAAAAGGAATTCACAAATATCCTTCCCGAGGGCGGCTCCAAACTACACAAATGCACACGGTTTTTCAGCAAGTTGAAGCTTTAGTGCAGTCAACATCTCCCCAGCAACAAGCGCTTCATGCAAGCATACCGTCAGTATCGAAGACGGTCAGATCACAGTTTTTAATCTGAACAAGATAAAATGTCAATGTCTTCTCATCTAGTCATCTTAACTGAGTACGACACGAAAACTAGAGGATCTCAAACTAGATAGACAAATAGGTCACAACTGCGAGTATATAACAACTTCCACTAAACCTAGGAAATGTGGAAGGAGATTGATTAATTCACATTACGGTATCTGAAGAAGATATAGTAGGTCAAAGTTCAGCAAAGACGATAAGAATCATTACATAACCTAGCCGTGCATAACCTGTACTTGAGGTTTTTGGAGCCCATCCAGCTGACATGATAGGGCTTGAATATTACTGCACCTACCAAGTACCAATACGTATCCTCTTTAAGGACGGGGGAATATGTAGAACCCCTGATAAACTTTCACAATCAACTAAGCATATATCTTCTAGGCATGGACAAAAGTGACTCGTGTATGATGATGACAACTCTGATACAGCTGTGGGGACGACTGCCTCACCGTGAGAAAACACTTGGATTAACTCTGACATGCCCTGCTGCTTGCCAAGTATGGACTCAAGCTTACTGCACGAAGAAACATTCATTATCTTGAAAGACGACGGGACATTGAACATCCCTACCAATTCGGAACAATATTTCAAATCAAGAAACTCCAGAGCTGGAAGCTGTTGACTCCTTTCGTATGTTGAAAGACGAGCTTGTGTGTATCCGGTCAGATTTTTACAGAGTATACCAAGCTTTGGAACACTTTCTCTGGCTAGTAGACGAGCGCATCGCAGCTATCAATCTTCAAATCTTCAAGATGTACAAAATAGTCCCACGGCTCTAGCGCACCTGATCCAAAGAATGAGCTACATCGTCCTAACTTCATAACTATAATAGGGGATTTATGGTTCCATTTCGCCTTGCTGTGAACTGGTACAATGGAAGTGCTTTGACCCTCGACAATTGAACAACAATAACCTAGATCCAATTTCAGTTTGGTCAATGAAGACAAATATCTGTCAACCCAATGAAAGATATCTCTATTGCCGTCTTTAGTTTTTAATCCACTGAGTTTTGGTGCTAGACGCAAATCTGCCAAATTTGGGCATTTGTTAATTGATAGTTGCACAAGCTAAGGAAATAACATATCTTCTCCTCGAGCCTCTCCGACTGCACCCCATCTCCGAAATCTCTGCAAGTCTTCCGATTTGAGTAATTTCGATCCAGGAAACACCAAACTACAATGCCCACCAGATGGTTCTTGAAACAGTCCTAACAACATTCCACAATGCCGAATAAACAACTTCTCAAGAAGAGGAAACGGTATCTGTTCTCCTTCACCCCCATTTATTTGCCACCATCTGCAAAAACCCCAACATATGTTCTAGCCTAAGCACCTTCAGTTTTGGAAAAGTGAAGGATGTATTGCATCTGAACAAAAAGTACAATCTTTCACAATGAAAAAGATGGATCTCAACCATGTTTTGCAACATACTCGTGCATCCATAACAATATATCTGCAGGACCTGCAGCCCATCATGAGGTTTGAAATTGTCGAGCACGTTGTTTTCACAAATAGAAGTCCATCTTAATGTTAGTTCTCTGAGATCCTTCTTTTTACCGAGATCTGCCACTTTCGCTTCTACTTCTATATCAATATTCTCTACCTGGCATAGCTCTAGCTGCCCACCAAGGTTTAAATGCTGCAGCTCTCCAACATCACTACAATCAGGACCACTAACCGCCGCTACAAAACATGTGAGCATCTGCAGCTTGGTGAGTGTTCTGAGTTCAGGAGGCATGCTCTTCAACTCCGGAAATCCATGAGTGTAGAGGTGACGGAGACAAGTCATATACTTCATTTTCTTTGGAAATCGATCGACATTATTGCAGTTGGAAAGGTCCAACACTTGAAGGTTATATATAATACTTATATCTTCAGGAAGTGCCTTGATAAGACTTGTTGAGAGATCAAGGTACCTCAGGTGACGCAGATACTTTGGTTTCAGTAGAAATGATTCTCCCCAATTACCGAGCTTCACTGCATGCAAGGAGTTGTATTTTGATAGATGCTTCAACGACCTTACCCTAAATGTGTCTCATATCAGTGTTTGGATAGCAGGAGATCTTTTCTCCATAGAGTCATTCAAAAACATTTCTGTTTTTTCACATGACAAATATAAATGCCAAGCACTATCTGCAAGCCACTCAGTTTGACTTGGTTACTCAGTAGCCACAACACATTCATTTTCCATAACATATATTACAATATCATGCTTGAGATCATGAATTTTGCGGTAATACTTCCCGACATCCAGAAAGAATGGCCTTGAGGCCAGCTTATTGAAAATATGTCTTCCAATGGTTTCAAGACTATCTTCCTTGTGTTCTGGGATAAAGCCATTTGCAATCCATAGTTCGATCAACTTCTCCACATTAATCATGCAATCCTTGGAAATACAGCACAAAAAGCAAAGCACCGCTTCATGTGTGCTGGCAAGTCATTGTAGCTGAGCTTCAGTATTTGCAAAATTCCAGTTTCCACACTAAAAATGCTACTTGTAGATCATAGTCTTCCATTCTTCTACGCTTGCCTTGTATGAAGTACAAAACCCAGTGCAATTGTAGCTAAAGGAGAGCCATAACATCTCTTCACAATCTCCTCAACCATCTTGCCTGCCTCAGCATGCTTTTCTTTCTCCGCACTGAATGTCCTAGCCTCAATAATTTCCTTTATGAAGCAGCCCTCCAATACATTGACATTATAGGCTCTACTTGCACTATAACTTCAGCAACTCCTTTATCACGAGTTGTTGTCAACACTGCACTTCCTAAGCCACCATGCTGAAGACAGACCTTCAGCGTTTCCCACTCATGTAATTCTCTGTTGTTCCGGACACAATCCAATACAAGGAGATACCTCTGCCCCTGACCAAGTTTTGAAGTCTATCAAGTGGTGGTTTGTCTACATCATCATTTTTCCTGGGAGATGTTTCATTTACATTCTTAGCCAGTGAGTTCACATCAAAGGTATCAGAGACACACACCTAGAGCGGCAACTGAAAATGCTTCTGAATTTCAGGTTCATTGTATATGAGTTGTGCTAATGTGGTCTTGCTAAGGCCCCCCATTCCAACAATAGGAATAACAGGGAGATCTGCATTGTTAGATTCACCAAGTAGTATATCAACAATATTCTTCTTATCTTGGTGTCTTGATCTGATGGCAATTTCTTGCGGGTCGATGAAGACATAATACGTCTACCTCCACTCCTTGGACAGTAGCGGATGTGGTTGGTACTTGAACCTGAAGGCATGCATCTCTGCTATGAGGACATCAATGGCCTTCAGAATCCGGCAAAACTTGCGACCCGTTTTGTAACGGAACACAATATGGTTGTGAGTGGGGAAGAGCTTTATTACATCGAAGCCAAGCTTGTTGTAGTGCCCCTTCTTCCTGGCTTCACTGCAGAGTGCTTCGTACTTGAATTCATCAAAGACTTCATTTTCCTAATAGGCCACTGTCTTGAGCTCCTGCAGCCAGGCTTTGGCCCCATCTCTATGCTCCATTGCCTGCTCCTTGGCGTCAGTCATGACGTCAAGGATGGCCGGAAGCTTGCGCTTGAGAACCTTGTGTTGGTCCTTCATTCCCTCGAACACAAGCTAGTGTAGTGCAAGATGGAGAAAAGAATGGTGTGAGCAAGACGTGTATACTGCTTGGCATCAACAATATACACCGGTTGTGTACAGCTTGAGATCGGTTCTTGAACAAATCAAAAGTCAAATGTGTTAGGAGTAGCACTGATGGCTGAGATCAGTCAGCCATCCACACAATTAACGATGCGGGTTTCAAATTAATCAAATGGCTTGCCTACACCAAGGCACCGACAGCCATAGGGCATGGTTAATAGTATAGCCAACTGCTGGCTATATGATGTTGTCATGTCACATATAGTCATCACTTATAGGCACACATACAACAAGGTTAGCTATAAGGTTGGCTATAAGAGTACTACTTTTTTGCACCTTCTCTCTATCTCTTTCTTTGTATTTATTGCATTTGCCTAGGAATGCGCATATAGCTAGGCTCTTGCATGAGAGCCCACTCTCCTTACTTTTTCATCTCTCTCTCCTCCACATAGGCAAAAATGCCATGTAAGCGGGCTATAAGCCCGCTATTATACTTGCTCATATGAGATGATGTGCTCTTCAATTGTAGGACGGCCACTTGTGGGTCAGAAAATTATTTTCTTCAAATATGGCAAACGCATCACATGTATAGTCACATGCTTGGCGTGGAAGACAACGAGGGAAGTGGTTCATTTTATGCAGGTGGACACGGTTCCTGCTTCTTTGCTATGGATGAGCATTGTGCTCTTCGTATAATGTTGAAAGAGTAAGTGCAAAGGGAAATGGAGGTCAGCATGTGAAGGCACACTACCATTACAGCAAGAGGGCCATAGATATCAAATTATACAGACCAGAACAGAAGCTAAAATAAAATCAAACAAATGCAAAAGAAGATTTCCTTGAACAGAGTAGAGATTTGGGGGACACGGAAGGTTCAGGGGAGCCTCGGTGTAACCACTTGTACTTCAACACTCCTCTGTTCTTAGGATTGAATATAGAATTTTAATCTGTTGGCACATCAAACAGACATGTAAACAGTTGGAAATAGCTCTGATGAGATTACATGCAACACCTCTTTAATCGGAAAGGGAAGACAAGAGAAATAAACCAAGTGGTGTATTACCGACTGCAGGTTTTTACTTTATCAAATGGTTACACTGAGGCATCAACAGTCATACAGGACAATGTGCACTTCAATTCAATGTTTCAAATAGCCGGCTATAGCCTTTGAGAGCTCTCCCACATAAGCTATGCACTTTTAATGCTAAATTGAAAATGACGCTGATAGCCTGCTATTTCCTGCTATAGCGCTAAATTCGGAGTCATTTAGCCCGCTAAGCCTCTATACAAAATCATACTTCTGCATTATTTTTTGTTCTTGTTTATGATATATATGATGCATTGATGTGAAACTTGGTTATTGAATTAGGACGCCTAATTGGTACTCGCGTTTTGATCTGCGAAGACGTGTATATGTCAAGTATATGCAATATACCATATATGATGCCTGATTATATACTTGTTGTTTCAATTTTTCCTGATTTAAGGAAAACGCTAAACAGGGCTTAGCGCCGCTATAACTCCGCTATAGTTTTTCATAACTTCTGGCCGAGCCGTCCCTAAATGGCATAGCCCGCTATTTAAAATATTGCTTGAATTACAAAATGTCTTGCAGATCTCACTTGGATCACATTACACACAAGTCATCTATAGTACAACACATTGTCGTCTTTACATTACACACAGGCTAGTAAGTTAAAAGCATAGGATAAAAAAAAGGAAGACATATGCAGTGGCGGAGACAGGGGGACCAGCAGGGGCCGTGGCCCCCTCCTAACATCCCAGATTTGCTGCTAAATTGCTAATTAGCACCACATAATCAGTGATTATTTGCTGCTTAGAACACATTTTTCTATGGTTTGGCCCACCCCAAGCTATTATCACATCAGTTGGCCCCCCTAATCGAAATTTTTCGGCTCCGCCACTGGACATATGGATCTCACTTGAATTTACTTTTTCCTAACTCCAATGCACCGACATCCATATGGGAGAATTTTTTTTTTATTTTTTTAGAAAAGGAGGATGACCCCCGGCCTCTGCATCTAGAAGATGCATGCAGCCACTTTATTAATTATTCATAAAGATCTTACAAAGCAATACATCAATATGTCTAAAGCCGCCCACTTGGCAACATCTGTCGCTATTCCTATCCAATGATGAAGGGGTGCAGAAAGTGAGAGCCACATACCCAGACCTCTCACCTAGCCTAACATCTAAAGCCGGAGGCCCCGTCCGAGCCACATATGGGACAATGCACACTTGAATTAGCAAACGTCCACTTGTTAAACACATCACGTAAATAGTCACAAAAGACGAGGAAGAAAGTGATTCATTTTACCCAGGTGGACGAACTATACGCTCTTCATGACACAACTTCTGCTTCTTTTGTTATGAAAGACAGCAAATGTGCTCTTCATATATAATGTAAAAAAGAAAATGGAGGTCAGAATATACGACGTACTACCATTACAGCAAAGAGGGTCACAGATGTCACAGCGCGCGCGCGCATATATATATATATATATATATATATATATATATATATATATATATATATATATATATATAGGACAGCACTATTCTAATCCCAGGATTAGAATAACTATTCTGATCATACCCCGTCATATATAGGCGCGATCAGGTTCTCCCGAACCGCCCACCAGCGTCGTCTCGAAAAAAAAGGCCACGAGCACAAACAGCCCCCTCCCCCCGATCCGCTCGCCCGCCCAGCCACCCCAGGTGCCCCGCCCCGGACCCACCCGCCGCCGGTGCCGCGCCCCGCCCCGCCCCTAACCTTCTCGCCGCCGAAGCCGTGCCCCGCCCTGCACCTCCCCACCTCGCAACCAACCGGCACCGCCGTCCCCAACCGGCGACGCGCCGCACGCCCGACCCCAACCGGAGACGCCGCCTCACCTCCCCGGATCCCGGCGGCATCGTCCCACATGCACTGCTGCTGACGACGGGAGCAACCACCGGTGCGGGCCACTGCCACCTACCGGCCTTCACCGCCCCCTCGACCAGCCTCGGCCACGGCCCCATTCGAGCCACCGAGCGCCGGCCTCCCCCTCCCTCCACCTTCCTCAGCGAGTGATGGATGCCATGGCACGGGACCGTGAGCTCACCGGATTCTTTCCCCCTACAGCCGGCGCCACCACCTACATCCGGCGCCGCAGTCATACAGGGCGTTCAACTTCGCCGCCTTAGGCCGTGCAACTCCGCCCGTGTGAGCGCGCACCGCACCTCCGCAACTTCTCCGCTTCGGGATGGCAGGTCACCTTGTCGATATCTGAAGTTGGTTCCTTCCCCAGTCCTAAAACTGAATCCAGATCAAAGTGTCAATTCCTCCCCCTGTCTAGTCTTGTATTTGTTCTCTAAGTGATTTTGACTGATGTCTGAAGTTCAACTGTATCTGCAGGTGCAAAAACACTCTTGTTTTTGGTTCGTTGTTTTTAGTTTCACAATTTCGGTTTTCTTCCAAGTCTATCTCAAAAATGTATCAACGCCATAGAGTAATATTCTTCTTGCGTTCTTGTATTGAGCCGACAACTCCCTCCACCACTGCTCTGCTCCATGGCGAATTATCCCCCATCACTGCTGCTCCACTTCCGACTGCTCCCTGCACCACCGATGCTCCCCCGGATTGCACTCATCGGCAGGTCAAACAATTTGGTCGTGGCAGGTCAAACAAAAAAGTTGGAGCAAAGGAAGGTACAATAGTCATTGCAGCATGCTTGTCAAGAAATAGGCATTACAGCATCACCCTTGAAGAGAAGAACAGAGAACGTCAGGTGATTAGTTTCTGGTCGTGGAGAACAATTTCAGCAATTGTTTTTGCTTTCTTAAACTGATAGCAATTGATACTAGTGTCTTGGATTTAAAAAAGGATCTCTGTTTGCCCATGGCTAAACTGACAGTGCCTTCATTCATCGATCCCCCATAGATGACAAAAATCTTTTCTTTTCCGAGAAGAAGCAGAACACTACCATTGTAGTGAAGGGAAAATCAGTGGCCCCTAAATGTTGTGGAATAGTTTGCAGCCTTTCTTATTCCTCACTAATAGTACAACTATTTGTTTTAGTGTTGGGTGCAAAAGGCCCCCCTGCACTGCAAATACACCATCCAATTAATAAAATCATCTTATTAACGTATTACTCCTATTATACTGGCAAGTTGGTTATTCTGTGCTTGGCTTTTGTTGAGTTGGTTGTGCATAGGGCTAGGGGTTGCACTTGGGATACAGTGTGATTTTGTGGGCAGGACTCTGGTGGGTCTTGAGTTCAATGTTCATATACTCCTGTGGTATTTCTGTACATTTCAAGAATAGGTGAAATCTTTTCTAATTCCAGATGCTTATATGGTCGTCCTGTGACACTGAAATCTTTTTCATTTTAGGTGAGCCAAATTTTTGTGTGGATGTGCCGTGCATGTGCTTGTGCGTAGTACACTGAATAGAACAAAAAAACTATTATGGGTGCCCTCTAAACCCAAATGTTCCTATTGTTTTTGCACATGTTGGATTCAAGGGAAAATGTGTATAAAAAAGGTGTGATTTCGAAAGTTCAGGTGTAACGAACATCGAAGTTCATGGAATTCAAAGAATAAAAACTATGGAGTTTCATGAAAAAAAATAATAGCACGCGAAGTTCATGTTTTAGAAATTCCGAAGTTCACGTGTATCACGTACAGAAGAAAAATCATCAAAATGAAAAAAGGGACCGCCTAGGCCATTTCATCGAAAAGCAAAATATGAATAAAATGTCGCGACAAAATTCTATAAGAAGTTCAAATTTAAAAACCGAAGCAGGTCAACGTTAAAAAAATGAAGTTTTTAATATCTAAAAGACAACTTTGGAAGTTCAAAAAATTTGAGCAAGAAGTTCAAAAAAAAAGTAGTTCAAAAATCTTTATAACGGATTTTCCCCGTTTGTAAAAAAATCAGAGAAGGTCAAATTAAAAAGAGGAGCATTTCAAAAGATTGTATAAAAATTGATTTTCCCCATTCTATAAAAACTAGAAGTTCAAATTAAAATAACGCTGCGGTATCATTGTTTATATAAAAAAGCATTTTCCCCGTTACTAACCAATAAAACTAAGAAGTTCAAATTTAAAAAATGGTGAACTTCGATGTCTATAACAAATTTGGATTTTTACATTATTAAAAAATAAAACCAAGAAGTTTAAAATTTTAAACCAAGGCATCAGAAAACAACAAGAAGTTCAAGTACTACACGGAATGCATTTCAGGTGAGAATAAAAGAATAGAAAAATAAAAGCTTAAAAGTTTTGTTGCTAGAAGTTCAAGTGCTCTGCCCGGGAAAGTTTGATGTGTATAAAAAACTCAAATTATATAACGAACGGTCCAATATTTCTTAAATAAATGATTTTTAAGTAAACATCGAAATACTTTCAAAAAAATTGAACTTCTCCACTTTTAAAAAAATAACAGAGAAATTCGAAGTATATAAACTACTCAGATTTTTTCTCGTTACTAAATAATAAAATGAAGAAGTTCAAATTAAAACAGCAGAGAAGTTCGAAGTTTATGAAAAACTCAGATTTTTTTTCTCGTTACTAGAATTCTTTACTCAAAAATAGAAAACGTGAAGTTCAAATTAAAATAACACAGAAGTTCAAAGTGAAAACAGCCAGAAGTTCACGTGTTGCATGGTGTGTGTTTTCATATGAGAAAAAGGAATAAAAAGACAAAGTATACAAAATTTGTTGCTAGAAGTTCAAGTGCTCGATACGGGAAGGTTCAAAACTTCTTGTGAGTGTGGTTCACTATGTATTTCTCACCCATTCTTGTGAGTGAGAAAAATAAATAAAAAGGCAAGGTCCAATTTTTTTCTTGCTATAAGTTCAAGTTCTCGGTGGGAGAAAGTTAGAAAAATATTGTGAGAGAGGTTTGTACAAAAAGGAATATCATTTGTGTAACGCCGACGAATGGGTGAGAAATTACAAACAAAAATACGCGACAGAAGTTCAACGTGGAAACAGCAGGAAGTTCAACTACTACGCTAAATGAATTTCAGATGAAAATCTTTTAAACCGTCGCGGGTATGAAAAAAATGATCAAGACGGAAAAGTTGCGTATTTACAGCAGCTTTCCATCGGTATATCACTTGCTCAATTCCGGTGAGTTGATGGAGAGCTACGAGCAAAAAACAGTACGTGATGAAACAGAGTGAAGTTTAAGTAGACGTGCCGATGAAGTTCAAGTTCTTCACGCGGTGCATTTTCGAAGACTATGTTTCGCGATAAAAGGCAGAACGCATCTTCTCGCCGTTTTCGAAATTGCGTGAAAACGGCTAGGAATTAGAGAAAACCATTTACATGAAAAAGTTGCGCATTTTTCGTAGCTTTTCTACGGTATATTATTTGCCCCATTCCTATAAAATTTCTAGATATTATGGCCAAAGTACTTTTTCAGCCATTTTCGAAATTGACTTAAAACCGTAACGAATTGGAAAAAACAATCTACATAAAAATGTTTCGCATTTCTTCAGGCTTTCCAACGCCATATCATTTGCATCATTCCGACGAACCGTTGAGAAAATAACGGGAAAATACGCACTCGGTACAGATTCGGCCATTTTCTAAATTACTTTTGAACCGTTCATAGGTAGAACAAAATTTTTATATGGAAAGATGCGCATTTTCATAAGCTTTCCAACGCCATATCATATGCGTCGATAGGACTATCCGTTTTAAAATTAATCCCGAAGTACCAACCCGGCTGTTCGGTTTCAGAAATTCCGCCTTTTTTAAAATTCCTCTTTAACCGTAGGGAATTTGGAAAAACGTTCAACATGTGAAATGAGCGGATTTGCAGCAGCTATCCAACGCCATCTCATTTGCCTCATTCCGATGAACGGTTTAGAAATAGCGTCGAAAATACGATTCACGTTTTTTTGTATGAAGAAAAACGGTTTTCAAAACTGCTATTAAACCGTGTACATTTTGCCAAAAATTCAACCTGGGCTGTTATACTGGTGTCCATAGCTTTCAAACGGTATATTGCAAGATCCATTTGGGCAATTTGCCGGAAGTTCAACCTAGCACTCGGGGAAGTTCAGGTCGAACAACTCAGGTAGTAAAATTGCAACAGACGCAAGTTCATCACGTCCCCGAGAGCAAATCCGCCAACGAGCGAGATTCCTATTTAAAACGGGAATTTAGTTGCTAAAAACCGTTTCCAGATTACACTTACATCACATAGAACACGACTGACCAGAAAAATTCGCGCGGGGAGACACGGTTGCGAAGATAGCCCGAAGGTCGGGTTCCTACAGAGGGAAGTTCAGGGTTGTGTAACTCAGGAAGTTCAACCCGTGATCAGAATAATATTCTGATCCCGTGATCAGAATAGTGTTTATATATATATATATATATATATATATATATATATGTATGTATGTATGTATGTATGTACATATATGTGTATACCCCCGATAAAAACGGATCGCCCCCCGCGTTGCTCTTATGGGCGACACGGGGGAGACCTAGCCGCCGGCCACTGCAAGCCCCACCTCTCCATCCCCTCCTCGCCGTCGTCAGAGGAGGCGACAGGGCTAAGCCCGTGCCACGGACGGCGGCGGTTGGGCGAGCTCTCTCTCGCGGCGCGACATTTCCCCCTCAGATTCAAGGCCGAGGTGGTGGCCGGCCATGGCGTTAGTGCTTATCCATGTGTGGATGTGCTCAGGCGATGCGTCGGTGCGTGGCCTGCTCCTCCATGGCGCGCCGTTGGCTACCGGCGAGGCGCCATTCCCTGTGGCAGGATCGATGGGTGTCCTCGCGTTGAGGTGGCAGCGTTGGGGCTGCGGGCTCGGCCTGAACTAAGGGGGGGGGGGGTTCCTAGGGTCCCTCAAGTGACAAGACGATGATTTTCCTGATGCCTGTCCTCTTTGATCTGGTCGGATTGTCGGGTTCCGGAAGGCTCCGCCGGCGAACTCCCATCGGCGCGTTATGCCTGGAGATTGCTGGACCGGGTGGGGTTTGGTCGTGCCCACTGGTTCTCCGTTAAGGAGGGAGCGGTGCGAAGCTTTGCTATCTGTTGCTATCATGGGATTGTTTAGTTCCATGTTGCAGTCAGAGGCGAAGATTTGATGAGGGTGGAGATTGCACCATTCTCTACCATGATGTTGTCCACACAAAAAAGCATCATCACCAAGGTAATAATCCTACGCTGTAAATATTTTATATCTATACAACAATCAAATAAAATAAATCATAACAACTTTCAACACTAGTTCTCATATTATTAATCCAAATTTTCATGTTCCATTCATGATGCAACCAATTCCTGAGACAATGCAGGGGTCTCTTGTTGAAGAAGTTAATTTTTATGAAATACCAAATGTGATGTGAGTTTGTTGGTGACATGAAAGAAAATATGGCATTTTCTATGAGAAAGGTTCTCACAGAGTGCACTTCAGAACCGAGCACTAAGAAAACAAGTGATAAAGAATATGGACAAGACCTGCGTAAATCTATACTTACAGGTTTCATTGGATTATCCAAAATTGTTTTAGATTTTATAGGGAGAGAACATTAATGAGAATATTAATTGTGATTTAATAATTTGGACAGATAAAAGAATCCACATTGATTTAGAGCAAATGAACTCCTACCTCACATATAATATTTCAGCTAATCATATATCCTATATTATATCTACAAGAGTCATCCTCACAAACTTATTTGTTTCAACATGCAAGCATGTCACCTCACCATACACCTATGAATGGGATAAGACCCACCACAACATTCAACTATGCATGAGAAAATGCTTTCCATTCAATTATTCTACTTTTATTAAATAAATACTATTACAATTATACATAATCACATATGATAAGTCCGTGATAACAATTACAAATATTACTACAAACACATTGTTTTGGATCAAACATGCAAGAAACCACATCGTCGATCAAACAATTTTCCGTCATAACAATTTTATGAAACACTACCTTATTCAATGAAGACACTGTAATTGGACATGAGCAACGACATCGTTGCTGGTACACCTGGGCGGACATGAGATTACCAGTATGCACACCTGAACGGACTTGATTACCACCAGAGGTTTCAGAGAGCCCCTTAGTTGCCCATCCGAAAAGATGGGAAGCCATGAGCGTTGAACCATTGCGTTGTTTCCAGGAGGCGGGGCATGCAGGACCGTCAAGGGACTTTTCGTAGTCCTCAATGGACTTGAACAACTCAGTGACGTTACCCTGGCCAAATCCACCGCAGCCACCCCTTTGGTATTCCTGCCCGTTCTCGTCCTTCTCCATGCATCCGATCCTCTGGATAAACTCCAGGAGCCAGGTGCTGCACGCCTGAGCCGCCGTGGTGGTCCAGGTAGGTCTGTACCTGGCTCCGGCGCTTGGTGCCGTGCATTGGCTCGGCGACGGTGAGCAGCATGGTCTCTGAATTGTTTGCGAGCACCACGACGTTGAGGGAGCTCTCGGCCGTGCCCACCTGCTCCCACTAGTAGAAAACAGGGCTTTGGTCCAGGCCGGATCAGAGATTTAGTCCCGGTCATGTTACGAACCGAGACTAATGTGAGTAGTCCCGGTTCGAGCGGCTAGGACGGCGGCCGGGGTTCGTCACGCATCAGTCCCGGTTCGAACGGGACCTTTAGTCCTGGTTGGTTGGCAACCGTTCGCCTGGCGCGAGCCCTTTTAGTCCCGGTTCGTGGCTCAAACCGGGATTAAAGGTCCCAACCGTTCAAATCCCGCGCCTTGGAAGTTGTTCCGCGCGAGATCATATACATCGGAAACGCTACAGTAACGCGACCGGCCTCCATTTCTGTTCGTCTCCCTCTCCTCTCTGCTTCTTCCCCATCCTCCACCATGAATCCACGAACGACAGCGCCAAAGTCGAGGGTTTTCTTTCCATGTTCGAGGAATGGCTTCAAGAGGAGAAACACAAGTTCATGGGCCTCGATCTCGAGTACACGGTCGACGGTCGCAATGTTGCCGTCGTCCAACTTTGTTTGAAGCAACATGTCATGGTCTTCCAGTGGGCAAGGTAATACGAAACTTGTCATAGTTTTAATTGGGGCTTTTCTTTAATTCATAGGATAGGAAAATTGCATAGGAATAGGAGGATTGGGAATGTCGAGAACATGTCATAGTTTCCTTGATTCATAGGAAAAATGCATAGGAAAATTGGGGCTTTTCTTTGATTCATAGCAAAATTGGGGCTTTTCTTTGATTCGATCATAGGAAAATTGCATAGGAATAGAAAATTGAATAGAAATAGGAGGATTAGGAAAATTGCATAGGAATAGGAATAGGAGGATAGGAAAATTGCATAAGAATTTTCCTTGTAGTTGCATATTGGCCATCGTGGGAGAACATGTCATAGTTTAGGGGCTTCTTTTGATTCATAAGATAGGAAATGCATAGGAATAGGAAACTTGCTATGATTCTTATTATACTTGTTATGATTCTTATTATAGTTGTTCCGAATTATACTTGTTATGATTCTTATTATACTTGTTAATTATATGATTCTTATTATACTTGTTATGATTCCTATATTATACTTGTGCCGAAATATACTTGTTATGATTCTTATTATACTTGTTCTAAAATATACTTGTTATGATTCTTATTATACTTGTTCTAAAATATACTTGTTGCAGCAGTATTTAACACATTTGTTCCATTTTGTTGTTGCAGTAGTGACAAGCACTATCCAAAACTCATGGAGTTCCTTCGCAGTGGCATATATTTTGCTAGCGTTGATATAACGAAAGACAAGATCAAGATGAGGCGCACCTGGGGTCTTGAGATACCAGCTGAATGCCACATTGATCTTCAGGGCAGGTTCAGGCTTGAGCATGACAAGACTTCAATGGCTGATATGGCAGCCGCCCTGATCGACGAGGACTATGCTGATATGAAGACAAAATTCCCCAAGTCAGGGCACCAACCACTACACCACAACACTCTATTCCCGACATTCAGGTTGGTTGGGAAAACAGCTTCCCCTAACAGACGGTCGGTCGGGAAAGACTATTGTCGATCGACCCTGCCTGTTCGGGAAAATCTAGACGGGAAAAGCCTTTCCCGACCGACATATCTTTGCCGACCGACCGCCTGTCAGCTAAGGGGTACATTTCCCGACCGACAGTCTGTTGGGCCTGTAGTGGGTTTTTCCCAACCAACAGTCTGTTGGGCCTGCCATGAGGCTTTTCCCAACCGACTATGTGATAGGATTTGTTTTCCCAACCAACTTTTTGTTGGCCCTTGCATTAGCTTTCCCCGACCAACTATTCGATGGGTTTTGTTTTCCCAACCAACATTCCAATAGCCCTTCGATGGCTTACATTTGAGTTAACAACAAATATCAAAGTTTCGTACTTCATAACAATAATGTGCATGTCCTCAACAATATTAAACTATAATTAAACAATAACAAAACACATTACCTATTTTCACATAAAAATAGTTCATCCATTATTAACATAATAACCATCTAAAGTTCCCACAAACTAATGTAAATAAAATGATACATAAAATGTGGTACATTTTGTCAAACACAATGTGGGTTTACAAATGATACATAAAATCATCTCTAACTATTCAATCGCCATTACAAAAAATATCCCATTGATGTGAATCACCGGCTTCATGGTTCCTCGTCCTCTTGCATGTCTTTCCTACAAAATGTAAAAAAGTTGCGATTACATTCATACATTCATAAAGACAATAAAATTTGTATAAAGCACAATATTGACAAGAACTATTACTTCACAAGGCAAGCTAGTACCGAAACACCTACTAAGGAAGGCACTCCATTCAGGTATAGGTAACCATGTAAAGGGTATGCTTAGCAGTATTTAAAATGTCCTAATTTCTAGACACTAGATTCACATATAACCATTAATCTTCCGTGAATATCAACAGGTTAAATTATACAAGGTGTTGTTAATTAGATGACTTGTAACCATAAAGCTTCCGTGAATATCAACAAGTTAATTATAAAAGGTGTTCTTCATTAGATGACTTTACCGTGACCGCATTAAAAATTTAAAAGTAGTTGGCAACATAACGAATGGGTTTAACTGAAACTGAGCACAACCTTCTCAGACATTCGCTCATTTTATGGAGTGGAATTGTATTTACCAACAAAGATTGAACATAATGGGCCACAAATAAGTAAGAGTATACAGGATACTTAAAACTTTATTTACAACAGTGACTTTCTATAGCTCAGCCCTCTAATAGAAGCCAACCAAAAAAGAATAAGCTCTTTGCACACTAAAAAGATCAGGGATAAGGAACCATTTGAATCTACAGTCTAACAATGGGAATGTATGGACTACAAAGGACTACCATACTGATACATAATCTTCGAGATCTTCTGTCCAACAAAATTTTAGATACATGCAGTTTGTTTAGAAGGGTAACGTACAACCAAACTCTACAAGTACATGGTATCCCAGCTGCCTATCTACTACAATATCAACATAGGGCTATGGTGACAAAGTAAACCTGAATGCTTAGTTCAACTACAACTATACATATACAATAGTTATTGCTTGTTATGCTCTGGTTTAATGAAATAATTGAGATATGGGCATACAATAGCTATTGTCTGCTAGATACAAGTACAACTACAAAAAAATCAGTGTGCTAGTTCTTTTATCATACACAACATATCATTTTGTCTTATTGGTTAATTAGTCTCTGTTAGAAGTCGAAGTGTATATCCTCAAACAAACAGCAGAAAGGTGATTCACAAATACTGTTCATGCAAAATTACAAGAATAACAGCAGGCAAATTAATAGATCCAACTGCGACCTAGGATGCCCACTTCCGACGCCATGTATGATGTGACAAAAATATTGTCATATTTGCTGAACTTGTATACACACTATATTTATATTTTTCCGATAAACTACAATGATGTGGATAAAACTACACTCCATTGATAGCACAAGAAAGAAATTGGCAATTTGAAAGGAAGTCTATTTAACTATCAAAGTTTCTCCAAATTTTATCCTATCCCTGTTTGTATAGTTCATATGATTAATAGATCCATAAAAAACACCTGATAATGAGCTAGTAGGTCAACATATATTCTAATAGGGGAAGTTAACTGTACATATCCAAGAATTCCCAGGACACCATGTGCTACATGTTTTCGAAAATCCATTTCTGCAGCACAAAGCACACTGATATTGGCAATGCTCGTGGCAGGCCCTTGTGGTAGATAGGTAAATGCTGACACACCATGTGTCGATTGAAGCCTGCAAACTACAGAGTGTCAATACTGTCAAGTAGAAGTAACAAATGCATCTATAATATTCAATTGGTTAGGTACACACTTAGAACTTCGGAAAATCTCCAGAGATACAGACTTGCTATAACTTGTAAGGGGTATCATGACTGATGCAAAATGTCCAACCAACTGTTCGACATTTAATTGTAACTTATCTTATTATCTGAAAATGTATTCTGGTGAGCGTAAAATTTCCTTCTCTACATGAAAAATTATTGTCCAAATCAGGGGAGAAGTTATTTGCACCAAAGATGGACCATAATGTAGTAGCATGAATGTATGTCAGTCTGATGGTATATTTCTTTTCTTCATTCTAAAAAAAAGTACAATCGTGCTTGTGTTTTCATCCACTAATCACAAATGACTAATGAAAGGATGATGTATAGACGAGCAACCACAGAGGCCTATGTACCTCTTACCTGGCTACGACGCCATTGTGCACGAATACAAATAGCTTCTTGAAGAATCCTCAGTTCCTCCTCTTTCCAACTTCATGTACAGCTATTCAGTTGCACCCTCACATGTTAACATGTAGGTAGTTTTGATTACTGAGTTGTCTATCGAATATTCTGCAATGCTATTGCACATAAATGGATGTATTCATTACACTTATTATAATGAAAAATATAGGATCTCCCAAAGAAAACAATCATGGGTTCAAGTACAACAATCATGTATTCATTACATTTACTATCAAAGCATTAAGTGTATATAATGATAAAATAATAAAATAGGTAATTATCCTATAACCACCAAAATCATGTATCATGGATTTTAGTGGTTCCAGGATAAGTACCTATTTTACTACCAGTCCTCAAACTTCACAAAGTAAGCAGCCTCACTTATAAATCAAGGAGCTGGTAATCTTTATTGGCTAATATCTATTATGCAAAATTTATTTCATCTAGTTACCTACAACAAGATAAAACAATAATCAAATCTAGGTTTCATCACTTGCATGCTCAAAAAAATAAGATTTGGCATATCGTTCATGACAAAATGACTAGATAAGGAAAAACAAGCAACCTGACATAATCTGCACACACACACACACACACACACACACACACACAGAGCTTACGGACGTCGTTGCCGCCTTGGATGGCTCAGAGAGGGCACCAGCCACCACACCCCTAGTCGCCAGAAGATAAGGGAGCAGAGACCGCCCAGCTTGTTCCGAGCCACCAGGATCGAAGGGACCTTGTCCCGCTCAGATCTGCTACCATGGGAGGGGAAGAGGGAGCTGGGTATGGGTTCCACCGGACCACCTCCACATGGAAAACAGCAGCGATGTGCGTATGGCGATGGATTGGTTGGAGGAAGCGTCGCCGGATGCGATAGTCGTCGTCGCCGCCGCCGCCGCCTCTCAGATCGGGGATAAAGGGATAAGGAAGCGGCAGACAGACATCGGTGTGGTGTTTTTTTAGCGGACGGTGTATTAGGAGGTGGGTTGTGGGGGCGCGCGCTATGAAAATTTCGCACGGGCTTCGCGCTAAGTTTTTTCGCAGGCGCGCGCGCGGATATTCTTGGCGGCCCAGTTGGCGACCCACGGTCGGTCGGGAATATTTGCCGACCGACTGTGTGACAACAGTGCAATTATTACCGACCAACGGTATGATGCTATATATTTTAGCATTCCCGATCGACAGTTGGTCGTTACATATGAGTAATACCGACCAACAGTGTGATAGATATTTTAGCAACAAACAGTCAGTCGGAAAAAGTGACTTTTCCCAACACACATCCGTAGGGAATGCATTGTAGTGGTGTAGTGAACATTGGGAGAAGACCCCACTTGACCCTATCAACATTGAGTATGCAGCAATAGATGGGTACGTTGCATACGAGTTGTACCGCAGGATTGGAATCTTCAATTATGGGCAGCGTCACCTCGTACTGCTAGTATCTCCTGCTTGGGGGCATTCTGATCCAGACGACGAGTAGTGTTTGCAATGGCGAACACTTTTATCTCTATTATGTAGTGTTTGGGGTTCTCCTGATTCGGCCGAGTAGGTTTGCAATCCGGAAGAGTAGGATTGGTATCTTCAATTATGCAGTACTTTCTGTAATGGATATCTGAACTATTATTTCTATTATGTCCATGTTTAACTACGGTTTGTGTGTAAGAATATTTAGTATGATGTGAGCAAGCTTTCTGAAGCATTGTGATATATGTGATGAAGATTGTCCATGGTTACGGCGCAATAGGCAAGGGACACACGCGAAGAAAAAGTGAAGACTTTCTCTCCACAACTATTCTGATGATGGCTTTGATCTACAATATTACTGCAGTTAAATATAATATTAACTAATATTATCAAATTATTTATTTGTTAAAAAGAATGAACTAAAAAGAATCAAAATAATATTAACTAAAATTATCAAAGTATTTATTTGTTAAAAAGAATGAACTAAAAAGAATCAACTAAATTATTAACTAAAATTATCAAAGTATTTATTTCTTAAAAAGAATGAACTAAAAAGAATCAACTAAAATATTAACTAAAAACAATGAACTAAAAAGAATCAACAAAAACATTAACTAAAAAGAATGAACTAAAAAGAATCAAAATAATATTAACTAAAATTATCAAAGTATTTATTTGTTAAAAAGAATGAATTAAAAAATTGAAATCCTTTTGTAACAGATGAGTTTTCGTCTGAAACCCTGACACTTCGAAAGAGATTGTCCAGTTTGTACACGAAGTGCATCCAGTTTTTGCCGTAACCCTCTCAACTTTTTAGCACATGCTATGTGGGTGAAATGATGATACCATGCCAACCTTGCAACCATTTCAGAGTTCATTTGCAGTGCTTTTCAATTCAGGGTCATCTTAGCTGAAAATAAATCATGAAATGTATGAAAAATAGAATATGAAGTCAGAAAAGGTTTGAAAAGTGATGATGTGGCTTTGAATGGTGCATATTGAATGCAGAAAAAGTCTTGAGTTCAAATATGTTTAAAAAATTGAAATCCTTTTGTAACAGAAGAGTTTTTGTCCAAAACCCTGACACTTCGAAGGAGATTGTCCAGTTCGTACACGAAGTGCATCCAGTTTTTGCCGTAACCCTCTCAACTTTTTAGCACATGCTACGTGGGTGAAATTATGATACCATGGCAATTTTCAACCATTTCAGAGTTCATTTGCAGTGCTTTTCAATCTCAGGGTCATTCTAGCTCAAAATAAATCATGAAATGCATGAAAATAGCAAATGAAGTCAGAAAAGTGTTGAAAAGTGATGATGTGGCTTTGAATGGTGCATATTGAATGCAGAAAAAGTCTTGAGTTCAAATATGTTTAAAAAGTTGAAATTCTTTTGTAACAGAAGAGTTTTCGTCCAAAACCCTCACACTTCGAAAGAGATTGTCCAGTTCGTACACGAAGTGCATCCAGTTTTTGCCGTAACCCTCTCAACTTTTTAGCACATGCTACGTGGGTGAAATTATGATACCATGCCAATTTTCAACCATTTCAGAGTTCATTTTGCAGTGCTTTTCAATCTCAGGGTCATCTTAGCTCAAAATAAATCATGAAATGCATGAAAAATAGCAAATGAAGTCAGAAAAGGGTTGAAAAGTGATGACGTGGCTTTGAATGGTGCATATTGAATACAAAAAAAGTCTTGAGTTGAAATATGTTTAAAAAATTGAAATCCTTTTGTAACAGAAGAGTTTTTGTCCAAAACCCTGACACTTCGAAAGAGATTGTCCAGTTCGTACACGAAGTGCATCCAGTTTTTGCCGTAACCCTCTCAACTTTTTAGCACATGCTACGTGGGTGAAATTATGATACCATGCCAATTTTCAACCATTTCAGAGTTCATTTGCAGTGCTTTTCAATCTCAGGGTCATCTTAGCTCAAAATAAATCATGAAATGCATGAACAATAGCAAATGAAGTCCAAAAAGGGTTGAAAAGTGATGATGTGGCTTTGAATGGTGCATATTGAATGCAGAAAAAGTCTTGAGTTCAAATATGTTTAAAAAATTGAAATCCTTTTGTAACAGAAGAGTTTTCGTCCAAAACCCTGACACTTCGAAAGAGATTGTCCAGTTCGTACACGAAGTGCATCCAGTTTTTGCCGTAACCCTCTCAACTTTTTAGCACATGCTACGTGGGTGAAATTATGATACCATGCCAATTTTCAACCATTTTAGAGTGCATTCGCAGTGCTTTTCAATCTCAGGGTCATCTTAGCTCAAAATAAATCATGAAATGCATGAAAAATAGCAAATGAAGTCCGAAAAGGGTTGAAAAGTGATGATGTGGCTTTGAATGGTACATATTGAATGCAGAAAAAGTCTTGAGTAAAAAACTTTAATAGTAAAATGAATTTTCATAAAGTATATTTTATTACAAGATTTAATAGAAACTAAAAAGCTTTTATAAAACTCTAATAGCAAAAGGAATCAACTAAAAAGAACCAATAAAAAATAAAACTTATGCAACTAAAATTATAGAAAATTTATGCAACTAAAATTATATAACTAAAAATAACATATGCAAAAAATAACAATAAAATCATAATATATGCAAAAAAGGCCCGCCTACTAGGCACAACGGCCTGCATACGACTAGAATCTCTACAGATGGGCCAGGATGCATGCCCGCGGTGCTAGCAGGCCCAACAGGGCGTCAAATAGGCATGTACTGCCCACATTAGAGAGGAGCTCGAGATAGCACCAGCCGCAACACTTATAAACCACTCCGAGCCCCTCTCGACTAGCGAGGTGGGACTAAACTTTTGGTATGGGAAGCACAACCCTTTAGTCCCGGTTGGTGCCACCAACCGGGACTAATGCCCCCCCCTTTAGTCCCGGTTGGTGCCACCAACCGGGACTAAAGGTCCCTGCTTCCCGCCCTTTGGGCTGTTGAAAATTGACCTTTAGTCCCAGTTGGTGGAACCAACCGGGACGAAAGGGTGGCATTAGTCCCGGTTGGTGGCTCCAACCGGGACTAAAGGGGCGGCTATATAAGCGGGACTTAGCAGTTTTTCCAATCCATTGCAGTTTCTTCTCTCCTCAGCGCCGACGACGACATCGACGCCGCCAGGCTGCCGGATTTTGCCGTCACCCTGCCGTCCCAGAGCCCACTGACCGTCGCCGGCGCCGTACCTTCTCGCGCGCCCTCCTCCCCGTCGCCATCGCCGCGCCCTGCCCCGCCGTCGTCGTCGCCTCGCCCTGCCCCGCCGTCGTCATCGCCGTCACCGCGCCCTGCCCCTACGTCGCCGTCGCCACGCCCTGCCCCGCTGTCGCCGTCGCCTGGCCCGCCGTCGCCGTCGCCTCGCCCTGCCCCGCCGTCGTCGCGCCCCTGCCCCTACGTCGTCGTCGCCGTCACCGTGCCCTGTCCCTACGTCGCCGTCGCCTCGCCCTGCCCCGCCGTCGCCTCCCCCTGCCCCGTCGCCGTCGCCGTGCCCCTGCCGGCCTCGACGTCGCCGCGCCGGCCCCTGCCCCCACAGTGAGCCCATTGAACATGGCTTGCATGTTGATGCATGCTGATGGCTTGTTGCTTTTTGAGAGTTCTTGTTTATTAATTGCCGTATCCCATATCGCCGTATCGCCTTATTTCTTATATATGTTTACCGTATATGTTTACCATATCAATGTCCAGTCCATGTCATTTTATTATTACTTACATATGTTTACTCGAGGACCATGAGAGAGGCGGTCTCGGGGTCAAACCCGTTTCAGTAATACCCGAGCCCGAAACCCACCATCCCCGTCAAAATACTACGCTAAGCATATATTGGGCCATTCAGCCTTCACTACAAACGACCATGAGAGAGGCGGTCCTGGTCGTGCTCCGTTGTGGCACTTGCATGCACCGTGTTGTCACCCTTCGCGTGTGCCGTCCTGGTCGTGCTCCGCTGTGGCACTTGAAGCTGCCCGACGGCGGATGGTCGATGCGCCCACCTGGGGAACGCGTAGCTTGGTCGGCAGCTAGAAATGGTCGATTTTGATATAAAAATCGTCTAAATCCGAGGTCATATGCAATTTGTGTTGTCAAAACAAGATTAAGGACAAAAGGGGGGGAGGAGTCCTCGACGATCGTCTGAAACTGACTGTTATAAAACTTGTGAACTTTGCATGATGTTTCCCACTAATCCATCTCTCATGGTTGTATATTGCCACGTTGTAATATTTGCAGAAACTATGGCGGACAGAGACTTAGAAAAAGAACAGTTGTTGGGGGATATAATACGAGAGGGTGATATCGATCTCACCTCCTTGTCGTTTCTCAACGAGACCGATGGTGAGGAAAGAGAGGATGGCGGCTCCGGTGAGGAGGAAGGAGATCATGACTGCTCCGGTGATCGAACTGGGGATGAAGGAGATCATGACGGCTCCGGTGATCGAATGGAGAAGGGAGCCATAACTGCTTCAAAGTCCGGCGAGGTATATATTAATTAATCCTCTGCTGACTAGATGCATTAATTTTTTTGTATGTACATATATTAATGCTTCTTTCTTCTTTTAATTAGCCATCCGGATCGAGCTCCACTTCGGTAAGGAGACGAGGCCCGATGAGAAGGTTGGAGGCGCAAGAATGGTTCACGATCGAAGAAGTCTCACCAGAAGGCCAACCGATTGCTCCCTACCGGACGAAGAACAAATTTATACATCAGTGCGGAGTGGTTGTTAGGGACCTCGTCCCGATCAGCTGCCAAGAATGGAATAAGAAGAAGGACCCTCAAGTTCCTTATGTCAATGATAGACTGAAAGATGATCTTTGGACCAATCTGATTAGAAATTTCAGTCTACCGCCAAAGGAGGATCCGAATAACCCAGTTATACAGCGAAAGGTCAGGGCGTTTGCTCTTAAGAAGATGGCAGAACTATTCAAGGACTGGAAGAAAGTATTGAACAGGAAGTTTGTCGAGAAAGACAAGACTCCAGAATTCAGAGGTCAATATGAGAAGATGAGAGATCACTGGCCCGCATTTGTGGCCTACAAGAAATCGGAGAAGGCTAAGAACATGTCACTTACAAATAAGAAAAATGCCGCAAGGAAGGAGTATCACCATGTTACGGGGTCAGGTGGCTACAGAAAAGCCCGGCCGACATGGGACAAAGCTGAGCAAGACCTGCTTGCTAAAGATGTCCAACCAGAGACATTGCACTGGCCAGATCGGGCAAGGACTTGGTTCTTCGGGGTTGGGGGAACATTGGACCCAGAAATAGGGAAGTGTGTCTGGACGAAAGCTCAACTTGCAATACCATTCAAAAAGCTTGAGGAAAAATCAAGAAATCGCTAGAAGGGACGTTCGTTCCCGACAGAGAGAAGGACGAGCTGTCATTTGCCCTCAGGAATCCTGAACACCCTGGACGAACACGAGGCACATCAGGCTCCGTTCCGTGGAAGGTTGGGTTTCCCGACAACGCTGGTTACAGAAGCCGACAGAGAAAGAAGAAAGAGGAAGCAAGCGAAATGCAGAAGTTGAATGAAAGATTAGCGAAACTAGAGGCACTTGAGAGCCAGCGAGCTACCAGCCAACCATCTCAGCGGCACGAAGATCCTTCATTGGAGACTACCCACGATGCTACCCCACCATCTCAGCAGAGAAGCAGCGTGGCTTCCACTGAGCTCGTTCATCCTGATAGCACGGCTCCTCGCTACCCCGTGGATGGTATCACGCATAATGAACATTGTGTGCTAATGGCAAAATGCCATAACCTGACCTTTAAGGCGGCGGTCGGCTCTGTCTTACCTCCTTGACCTGATGCAACTTTCCATTGCACTCCGGTTCCAGCTGGCTTTGCTATTGTTGGGGTGGATGAAATAATGGACGGATTTGATGGGCTGGAGCTTGAGTACCCTACAGGTGAAGGGGAGCTTCTTCTTCGACATGCCTTAAGGACTACCTGTCTATGGAGAACGGAACACATCGTGCTTCCATACTGGACGCCGCCTCAGCAGACTCAGGCGGAGGAGGCCCCGGTGCCTGAGTCGTCTCCGGTGCGTCAGACGTCTCCGGTGCGTCAACCGTCTCCGCTGCCTGAGTCGTCTCCGGCGCGTCAGCCGTCTCCGCCGCCTCAGCGGACTCCGACGGAGGAGGCCCCTTAGCAGAATCCTACTCCGCCTCAGCTGTCTCCGTCGCGTCATCAAACTCCGCCTCCTCCGCCGCCTAAGCAACAGCGGAAGAGAGGCGCCGCCGCTCCGGCGGCTAGCAGCTGTACGAAACAGAGGAGATTCAGATACGGCCCAAGCCTCAAGCCTCCTCCCAAGTTACCCTACGAGAGGTATGAGGAGGAACTCAATGAGATCATGGATGCCGAAGTGAAACGTCAGCTTGCACCGAAACGCCCACCTGAAGAGGAGAAAATAGATCCGGTGAAAGCGAAGCGAACTCTGGATGCCCTTAGGAGACCACCACGGCCTCCGCCGCCATCAAACTATGACCGATGTATTCAAAAGAAACATGATGAAGCGAGGCGGTCGGGAAGCTTAAGTAGAAGTGGCTCAAGAAGTGGGAAAACAATTCCCCAGCTCGGCGAACAAGAACTGCAATCGTGTCCTCCGCTCAAGGTGGTTACCGATATCGCTAATGATCCAGAGAAAGCAGACACTGGTCTTGCTATCACTGCTGATGATTACTTACCCGACTCGGTACAGTTTGAAACGGCTGAGGTAGTACAAACCTTAAAATACGCGAACGGGAAGCCTCTCGTCACACGTGAGGAGCTCGACCGTCTACCAACGATGATGCGACGATTGCAGGAATGGTACTTGAAAGCCTGCAAGGACGGGGCCGACAATATCTTTGTGGGAATTAAAGATGAGCACTTCTTCAATTGAGAGCAGGTGTTGTTCGTTGAATTTGAAGAAATATTTCAGTTATACAATCAAAAGGAACTCGACAAAACTATTGTCAGTTCCTATTGTCTGTAAGTATTTTTTTTCTGTAATTAAGTCTCTAGCTCAGCTCGTTCATTGCATGTATTAATTATCCTCACACTATATTATGCAGATTGAAGATCCTCGAATGCAAACAACAACAAATATATGACATTGGGTTCATTGACCCAAATTTCATAAATGAACCTACGTTACGAGATTTTCCCGCCGAAACAGAGAACAACTTGCTAAAGGCGTTACTTGGACAACAAACCAGAAAGGAAATACTATTTCCTTACAACTTCAAGTGAGTGTTACTATCTTGTGCACATTCTGTTTCGCTTACTCGAGGTTAAGTGCAATTAACGAGTTATGCGTGCGCAGTTTCCACTTTATTCTGCTAGACATTCAGCTTGAAGAGGAAAAAGTAACTGTCTTGGACTCGAGACGTAAAGACCCTAAGGAGTGGACAAACATGAGGCAAATGCTTCAGAAGTAAGTTCAATCATTATCGCACCATATCGGCAACTTTCGGGCAGGGTTTGGAAAAAGTTCACCAAAAAGGTTAAGGGTGTCAGCTGGAAACCGGAGCTGCAATTTGTACAGCCCAAAGTAAGTACTACTCTAGTACCGCACATCTCTCATTGATGCTAGTTTCAATACCATTATCATACTTGGTTATCATTTTGATTGAACTCTATTCTCGTAAAGTGCTTGTTGCAGGCAACCGGGACTAATTTATGTGCCTACTACGTTTGCGAGTTCATTCGCCACTCGACCTCTGAGTGGGGCCGGGGCATATCTTTACAACAATTTGAAGTACGTAAACAATATTCACATTTTTATTTTATTACCATCAATTGTGTTGAGTTTCATTCATATATTGACCCCCTTCTTTAAATTAGATCTGGCGGAAGCGGGACGAACTCCTACCAACTGATCGCATCCGAGCAATTCAAGAGGAATTGGCGGGATTCTTTGTTGAGCATGTCATACCTAAAGACGGAGAATACCATAAGGATGTCGAATGCGATGTTGGTAATAGACGACGTTAGGATCGTAAGAGATGTTATATTGTATATATGCATGAACGTGTACTATATGTAATAGCGTCGAATAGATTTACGAAAACTTGTTGCATATTGTTCGACCAAGCACGGAGAAAGAGAGGTCACTTCTCTCTATATATTGATCATGACGATGTTGTGTAGTGGTTCCTTCATTGCTATATGTAGTAGCTAGCGTCGAGTCGAATGAAAAGCGTAAAATAAAAATGGTAAACACAAAAATAAAAGGGGAAAACACAATAGGAAAACCCCTAAACCCCCCTTTCAAAAAAAACAAAAAACTAAAACCCCAACTCCTGGCAGGTACTGACGCGTGGCTGCCTTTTAGTCCCGGTCAGTGTTACCAACCGGGACTAAAGGTCCTCCTGCCTGGGCGCCCCGCAGAGGCCACGTGGAGCCCCTTTGGTCCCGGTTTGTAAGCAAACCGGGACTAAAGGTTTTGGGCATTAGTCCCGATCGGTTTGTCCCGGTTCCAGAACCGGGACTAAAGGCCCTCTAGAACCGGGACTAGTGCCCTGTTTTCTAATAGTGTACCCAGTGAAGCGAGAGAACTCGTGGAACCCTGTGAACCCGGCTATGTATGCAGCGACCTGAGCGAGGTGAGGGACGTTGCCGACGATGTGGTCGAACCGCGTGAGCCCGTAGTCCGGTATAGCCCCGGAGCTGGGGACGCTCTCGAACCCCGGCAAGAAGGGTATGGCCGTGTCGTCTGGATAGCTCACGAAGCGGAGAACGGTGTCTCCATATAGCTGTACCTCCGCGAGCACGAAACCGTGTCCAAGCTCAGCAGGGGCAAATGACGGGCGCGCTCCAGCGTCGACGCTCGTGCGGAAGGCCTCGGCGGCGTCAGGGACACGGACGGCCACGGTGCGAACCGCGATGCCGTGATCTGCGGTAAAGCGGCGTGCGGCGTCGGCGTCGAAGGAGGGCACGGACGCGGTGACCGCGTCGCCCTGGTGATGCGCGTACGTGGCGCTGAAGAGGAGCGCGAGTGGAGTAGGTGGGAGGCGTGGGCAGTGTTCCCCGTGGAGAGGTTCGACTCGGCGGCGAGTGGCACGCCGAGCCCGAAGGAGAAGCGTCCGGCAGTGGAGGCGGCATCGGCGCACCAAAACTCGACGTGGTGGAAGTCCATCATGCGGAAGAGGTCCGTGCTAGAGACGCTGCAGGCTTGCTCCATGCTGCCGCCACTGGCAGGGGTGTTCATTGTGATCTGTGTTGGGATACTTCGGATTGGTGGATGTGCCGCCATTGAGAGTGGGCGTCGGGTGCATCGTGATCGGATGTTGGAGAATTTAGAATTTAGAGTCGCGCATGCGGGCTGGGAATGCCAAAGCTGCCAGAGCTAGGTTACCGTGGGCATTCATCATGTTTGCTGCTTGGGATTATGCTTGGGTCGTTATGGGCTAGCTTATGGCTCAGCTGCATACAATGTCAGACGCTTATAAAGGCAATTGCCTATGAACATATCATTACAGTATTAATGCGGCTGCTAGGTGTCAGCCGGCTGCTATATGGACGGCGATTTGCGCACTCATAATAGACTAATCTAATTTGGGCCACTCGATACCTGACGAGAGGAACACACACACCAGGGCGATCGATGCAATCGCTTCCATCCGCAACACACGCCAGCGTCTCCCAGCACCGCTCCCTGCGGCGCGCATGAAGCTTCGGCGAGACCTGCGATGATGGCGTGCTTGATCCATTGCAGCACCGGATACTCGGCGGTTGCATGATACGGATCTAACACACTCTCAGGTAATTCACTGAATTAAGGTAAGGGAGGATACAATTTGAGCAGCAAGAGAGGGGATTCGGGGAAGAGAGCCAGGGGTGAAAAAGGGGAATTCGCCACAGGCGGCCATCCAGGGTTCTGATCTTTCGATGCCTACCCCACTCACCGTCGAGCTCTATAACCTCCTGCTCACTTAGCCCACGTCGGGCCAGTGTAACGCGAGTTGGGCTGGGCCACCCGCCTGGGCCGACTGGGCTGCGCTTGATTCTTCTGGGCTTCACGATCTTCTCCAGTTCTCATGACATTTCCCCGCCGTTTAAGTTTGGCTTGTCCCCAAGCCAATGCCCGAGGGAAGCGCGTACGGAGTGGCACCAAGTCTTCCCAGGGTGCCAGAGATGCTGGGAAGCCGGACCAATGGATCTTCCCTTGCTCCACTTGACGACTCCCCTTCCTGATCTGCCTTGTCTCCAGGATCACAAGAGGAACTTGGAAAGGCAGGAGATCTTCATCGAGCACCGGCAGCTCCGGCATGACTGGAGTTGAAGGAGGCAATCCCGAGCGAAGTTGTGAGACGTGGATCACCGGATGGATCTTGGCGTGGTCCGGCAGATCCAATTTGTAGGCGACCTCGCCCACCCGTTGCAGCACCTGAAAAGGACCAAAGAACCTGAAGGCAAGTTTGTGATTAGCTCTGGCCGCCACCGACGATTGCACGTAGGGTTGGAGTTTTAAGTACACCCAGTCGCCTTCTGCAAAGACACGATCAGAGCGTTTCTTGTCGGCCTGCTCTTTCATGTATTGGCAAGCTCGGTTGAGATGTTTACGAAGCAGAGCAACCATGTTTGTGCGATCCCTTGTCCAGGTAGCAAGATCAGTCACTGCCTCGTCCGCCACATTGTGGATGCCGAAGAAGCGAGGTTTATCACCATAGAGCACCTCGAAAGGAGTTGTCTTCAGCGCGGAGTGGTAAGAGGTATTGTACCAGAATTCTGCCAGAGAGAGCCACTCCTTCCAACGCTTGGGACAATTGTGCACAAAGCATCTGAGATAAATCTCCATACATTGATTTACCCTCTCTGTTGTCCCATCCGTCTGCGGATGCCTTGCTGATGATATGTTGAGAGTAGTATGAGACAGGCGGCATAATTCTTTCCAGACTTTGCTCGTGAAGATCCGATCACGATCCGACACCATTGCATCAGGAGGCCCATGAAGTTTAAAGACATAATCCATGTATGCTTGAGCCACATGCAAAGCTGTGAAGGGATGTTTTAGGGGTATGAAATGGGCATACCTAGTCAGCTTGTCAACGACCACAAGAATAACATCACAGCCATGCGATTTGGGTAGCCCTTCGACGAAATCCAGGGTCACCATTTGCCAGGCTTGCTCTGGAACAGGCAGTGGCTGAAGAAGTCCAGGGTAGCGGACGTGTTCCGGCTTTGCTTGCTTGCAAAGTGCACATTGATTCACAAATTGCTTGACAGTCTGTTTAAGTCTCGGCCACGCGAACAACTTTGTGAGTCGACTGTAGGTAGCTTGGACTCCTGAGTGCCCACCAAGGGCGCTGGCATGGAATTCTTGCAACAGCATGTGTTGGACAGTAGTGTTATGGCCAATCCAAATTCGTCCTTTATATCTGATCAGTCCATCCTGGACAGAATATGGCTGATCGAGAGGGGCATGCATAGAGGATGCTGCCAATAGACGAGTGCATTGCGGGTCATTGTTGTATCCTTCTTTCACTGCTTGGAGCCAAGTTGGCACACACACAGTCACTGCCAAGGCTTGATCCGGATGGCTCCCTCGGCGCGACAGGGCATCGGCTGCATGGTTGGTAGCACCTTTCCGATACTCAATGGTGTATTGAAGACCAAGAAGTTTTGTCAACGCTTTATGCTGCCATGGTGTGGTTAGACGCTGCTCATCCAAGCACGACAAACTCCTGTGATCGGTGCGAATGGTGAAGGCAGACAACAAAAGGTATGAACGCCAACGATCCACCGCCATAAGAATGGCTAAGCATTCTTTCTCGTACGTGGAGAGCGTTTGCAACTTGGGTCCCAATGCCTTGCTAAGGAAAGCTATGGGGTGCCGTCCTTGCATAAGCACAGCTCCGATTCCACAGTCTGATGCGTCAGTCTCAAGAACAAATGGCTTCGAAAAATCTGGAAGAGCCAACACCGGGGCTGAGGAAAGGGTAGACTTTAATGCAGTAAAGGCCTCCTCATGCAGAGATGTCCAAACGAAGATAGTGTTCTTTTTCAGCAAATCAGTCAATGGTCTGCTAATAATCCCATAGTTGCGAACGAACTTCCGGTAATAACCTGCCAATCCCAAGACCTTCCTGACGTCTTTGGCTGACCCTGGCCTCGGCCAATCTCGGACCTTATCAACCGTGTTGGGGTCTGTGTGTACTCCTTCAGCGCTGACCACATGACCAAGATATTTGAGTTGGGTACGGCAGAAGGTACACTTACTCAGCTTCACTTTCAGGGAATACTGTTGCAGCAATTGCAACACTGATCGAAGCAACAACACATGGCCTTTCAGGGTGCGGCTATAGACGAGTATATCGTCGATAAAGACAAGCACCCCCTTACGCAGAAGAGGACCCAACACAATATGCATAGCATTCTGGAAGGTGGAAGGCCCCCCCGTGACTCCGTTGGGCATGACCTTGAACTCATAATGGCCGTGATGTGTTTGGAAGGCCGTCTTTGCTTCATCCTCAGGACGCATACGGATTTGATGGTAGCCAGAACGCAGGTCCAGACTCGTGAACCAAGCAGCACCTGCCAGCTCATCCAAAAGCTCATCAATGATCGGCATTGGAAATCTATTCTTAATCGTGATCGCGTTCAAATGACGATAATCGACACAGAACCTCCATTCCCCATCTTTTTTAAGAACTAACAGAATCGGGGAGGCAAACGGACTCTTGCTGGGCTGAATTATCCCTTGAGCTAGCATGTCAGCCACAATTGCCTCAATCTCTCTTTCTGAGCTGGATTGTAACGGTAGGGCCGTAGTTTCACTGGCTTAGCCCCTGGTATCAATTCAATAGCATGATCAAACTCCCTCTGTGGTGGCAGCCCTCGAGGCTCCTCGAAGACTGAGTCAAACTGTAGCAAGAGCTCGGCAATTTCTGTGGGCACATCAGCAGGCAGAGGTACATCTTTGACTGCACATAACTGAATCACATGCACCACTTCATCGCGCACCTGCAGCAACTGCAGCTCAAGTGTAGACAGCACCTGACGGTTCTCTATCACCGGCACAACACCACACAACTGAATTTGTTCCCCATCGTGCTGAAATGACATACACTTGGCAGTCCAATCCACAGTCATCAAACCACGGGCTTCCAACCAGTCCATACCGAGAATGATGGCATATGATCCCAGAGGAAATAACTTCAACGGAGAAGAAAAAGAACGCCCCTGAATCATATAATAACAGCAGGGGATCTGTTGGGTGCAAGGCAAAATTGCTCCATCTGCAACTTTCACCCTCAGTGGCTGGTCCAAAGCACATATGGTCGGCCAGGCACAAGCAATCTCCGTGTTGATGAAGCTATGTGAACTGCCCGAGTCCACCAGCATAAGCAGCGACCGTCCCCGCATTTGGCCATATAAACGAAAAGCCTTGGGGGCCTCAGTACCCGTGGCTGCTGCTGCTGACAAAAGACAGATCTCCTCATCCACTTGCTCAGATGACGAAGATGGCGATTCCGGTGAAGCAAGCGCCGTTAGCATGTTCACCAATTCTTCCACCACGTGCAGCTGCACCGTGGAACTGCAGACATGGTCATGGCCCCATTTTTCGCCACAAGTGAAACAGAGCCCTTTTGATCTGCGATAAGCCCTGAGCGCCTTCAGCTTGTCATCTGTCGAGGCTGAAACTGTTGTATTTCTGACATTGTCCAGACGCCGTCGCAGATTTGGTGGCTGAAGGGGACCCGGCAGTGGTCAATGAGAGAGGGGGCCGCGGGAAAACCCGAGGCCCTTTTGCCACTGTCCCGATAGAGCGTGGCGCTGCCATCTCCATGCGTTCCTCCCGTAACAATTCCATCGCCTCTTCCTGCAATTCAGCAAGAGCAACAGCAGTATCCAAGTCGTGGGGACGATGTAACATCACAGCAACTTTAATTTCACTTTGCAAGCCATCTAGGAACTGAGTAGTAAAGAACAACGGATCCCAAGAGCTGTGATGAGCTAAGAGACTGTGCATAGCAACATTGAATTGTTCAGCATATTCTAGCACACTACTAGTTTGCTTAAGTCTAGAAAATTTGCGAAGCATTTGTTGATACTCAGATTTACCAAACTTCTCTAATACTGCTGTGACAAAATATTCCCATTGCGGAAACTTAATATGATATTTAGACCATTCCAACCATAAGGCTGCCGCACCAGTAAAATGTACTACGGCAGTGTCAACCCAAGCAGCTGATTCAATCGAACAGACTCGAAAATACGCCTCACACTTGATGCGCCACCCCGTAGGGTTGTCACCATCGAATTCCGGGCAATCCATTTTGGAGGCCGCGGAGCGATGCACCACACTTGGGCTAGTGTTCTCACTCGAACCAAACTGAGGTACAGTAGGGAATGGAGTGCGGAACACACCGTTAGCCGGGATCGGCGCCGGGGGCACTAGGCCCCCAAGGACCTGATCCCGTGTCGTCGTTGAAGCGCCGCGGCTAATCAGCCCGTGGCCGTCGCCACCGAGAGCCAGAGGGGAAACAGGCGTGTCCGCCAGGAGCGGGCTCGCAGCGGCCGTGGGGGTCGCCACCGCGCCGGTGAGGAGCGGGCTCGAGGCGATCTTGGAGAGTTCAGCGCGGATCTCGCCCATGTCGAGCTGAAGCTTGCCGACCGCCTGGTCGACGCCCGGCCGCCATGCCGCCAGGTCGTTGACCGTGGGCTCGAGCGAAGCCAGCAGCGGCTCCATGTTGGAGACGGCGGGCTCCATCTTGTTCAACGTCTGCTGGATCTCCAGCAAGGCCTTGGCGATGGCACCGCGTTCCTCCGTTGCCGCGGTCATCTGCTGCTGCAAATCTAGCTCTGCCATGATCTCCTTGAGGCTGCGAGTACGCACGGACGCCAGGCTTGATGTGGTGGGTGGAGGAGACCGGCAATCTGATACCAAATGATACGGATCTAACACACTCTCAGGTAATTCACTTTCGCATTCTCTCTGTGCATCAACAATGACCCGGCGAAGATCATCATCGGGCACATCGTCTGGTTCCTCTTGATCTTCAGCTTCCCCCATTGCAGCATCACCGTATTTAGGGGGCGGGTAGTTGTCATCATCCTCTTCTTCTTCGTTGTCTTCCATCATAACCCCTCTTTCTCCGTGCTTGGTCCAAACATTATAGTGTGGCATAAAACCCTTCTCAAGCAGGTGGAAGTGAAGGGTTTTAGAGTTGGAGAAAGCCTTCGTATTCTCACAGACAGTACATGGACAATGCATAAAACCATTCTGCTTGTTTGCCTCAGCCGCTTCGAGAAAATTATGCAGGCCCTTAATATACTCGGAGGTGCGTCGGTCACCGTACATCCATTGCCGGTTCATCTGCGTGCGTTATATAGTTCGCATTATTGAACAACATATAGCTCTCTAGAGCATCTAATTAAAACATACATTGAAACTATGTAAAAAATTTAAATGCAACAACAAATGCGATCATAACCGCTACTAAGGTACCAATTGATCCAATGGCATAATGATACCAAGCCTCAGTATGAATGGCATATTTTCTAATCTTTCTAATCTTCAAGCGCATTGCATCCATCTTGATCTTGTGATCGTCGACGACATCGGCAACATTCAACTCCAATTTCATCTTCTCCTCTTCAACTCTTTGTAATTTTTCTTTCAAGTAATTGTTTTCTTTTTCAACCAAATTTAACTTCTCGACAAGAATTTCTATGTCGGTTGGAATTTCCGGTTCACATACCTTCTAGATTAAAAAATCTATGTCACGTTGGTCGACATAATTGTCATAAACACTAAATAGAACAAATAGTTATAAAAGATAATATATACCACATCCGAATCATAGACAGGACGAGGGCCGACGGAGGCGGATACCAAAACCATCGCACTATATAATAACAAACAATAACAAAAGTAAGAAAATTACACAAGTATCTATCTAAATCATACAAGTAAGAACTTTTTTCTTTTAGAAAGAAGATAAGAAGAAGAGGCTAACCACGGTGGTGCCGGCGCCGAGATGGGCGCGGGCGATCGACGGCGGTGAGGACGGGGACGGGATAGGACGGACCGCCAAACCTAGACAAATCTTGAGGAAAATAGAGCTTGGACAAGGAGCTTCGAGAGGAGAAAGCTTAAGTGTGGCTCGGGCATTTCATCGAACACCTCATGTGCATAGGAGGTGAGCTAGAGCATCACAAAGCAGCTCTCCCACGGCCGGCCAAAAAAACAGAGCAGTGCACTGCTCTGCTCGCGGGCAGGGGGTATATATAGGCCAACCATTGGTCCCGGTTTGTGGCCGGAACCGGGACCAAATGGTGTCCATTTGGTCCCGGTTCCAGCCACAAACCGGGACCAATGGTTGTGGGCCAGGAGCGAGGCCCATTGGTCCCGGTTCGTGTCTGGAACCGGGACCAAAGGGGTCAGACGAACAGGGACCAATGGCCCACGAGGCCCGGCCGGCGCCCTGGACTCACGAACCGGGACCGATGCCCCCATGGGTCCCGGTTCGTGAGTGAACCGGGATTAATGGGATTTCAGGCCTGGACCAAAGCCCTGTTCTCTACTAGTGAATGCGGTTCTGTATTGGTCAGCGGCGCGGTTCGAACGTGATTTCTCTCGCAAACCGGATACAAACGTGAGGGAGATTTGCAGGAGTCCGGACCAATCCCAAGTCCACTTCTGACCGCCCAGCTCCAACAAAAACCCTCCCCCCCCCCCCCCCCCCGTGAGCGCTTCCAGTACGGCACCAGATGCCTGCATTCATGCCACTGTAAAGCGCGGTGCTCCACATTGAAGGTGACTCAGGATGGACATGACATCTCACTACATTCGCCATTGAAGCGGCCCATCGGCTGAGCGCACCGCCCACTGCACGCACGTCTGAACACGCCTCCTCGCCACATTTAAACACCTCCACTAAACCCACATGGAAGCCGAGCAACCTACTCCACACATCCGTTCATGAGCGGGCCGTCATTAAACGCAACGTCGGCCGAACTCCTCCCGTCCGCCTTCTATTTTAAAGAGGCCAGATGCCGAGAAAGAATCGCACCCCTCCGCCCCTCCCTCATCTTCTCCTTCATCATTTTCTCCACTCTCCCTGTGGCTTCAGAAGAGAACCTCTCCGGCATACAAGCCGAATGGGTCGTCTGTCGAGCCCACCGGATACGAGCACGAGTGAGGCATCTCATTACTCCACCTCCCTCGCCTAGCGCGATGGAGGCAGTTGCCGAGCCCTCCGAATACGAACGAGGCATCCCGACGGAGCTAGTTGCCGCTCCAGGGCAGCTCGATGAGGAGTGGCGAGTTGCTCCATGCCAGCACAACGGGGAGCATGGCGGCAACCGCGCCTCCCGTGCCTACTACCGCGCCATCCGCCGCCGACGCGCGCGTAGATGCACCATGCAGGCAGAGAAAGAAGACGGCTGCACGGACATCGATGAGGTGGCGGCCCGCACGTCCGCGTTCGTCGCCATCATCGAGGAGAAGTAGAACACGGGAGGCCGCCACTGCTTTGGTCCCAAGATGGCCACCGCAGGGGGCAAGTCACCGGTGTCCACAGCCGCTACCTCGTCCTCTCTCGCCGGCCACCGTAGTTCTCCGCCTCAAAAAACAAGCACGCATCCGCGCTTCATGAAAGCGGATGAAACCCTTCCACTCGGCCTGAAGCACCCTCTTTGCCACTTCAGCGATTAGCGTTACCGGATATAGGGAAAGGGGGAGGAATATAACTCCGGGGCTCCCGACAGTGTGGTGAACGTACTACTGGACATGGGGAAGACAAAAGGATCCTCCGCGGCCGGCCGTAGACTAGTGTAGTGTATCCGTATCGTGGGAGTGGAACTCCGCGCAACCATACATGCACATAATTTTGCCCTTTTAGTTAAAATATGTTCAAAATGTAAACGTTTACGTCCGTTTTGTATGAAATCTGGTTGTGTTTGCACGAATTTTGCCCGGTTGATTCGAACTATTGTTAAAATGTATGCGACTAGCGTTGAAAGTCGTCCTCCCGTAGTCGTGTCCGCGGATTGGTCCCCTGTGCACGAACGGATGCGGAGGATATTACGGGTTGCCTTTGGTGATGCCGTTATATAGACTAGCTAGCCGGCTGCATGAACATGCCACAAAGTATCATGCATCTGACCAACAACTTCGTATTATCTTTTGTGGCCTTCTACATCAGTTGAGCCACTAGATCCTCTATAAGATCCTCCTGTTAAAATATGTTCTTCTCACAAGCCAAAAAACAGGCAGACCACCCAATTAAAGACAATTAAACGGGAACGCTGATATGTTGTATCCTTTTCGTCCAAATACTACAATCGTTGTGAGTGACTTGACCTCATTTGTCTGTACTATAGGTTTGATATAACTAGGGCGTCGATTTGTCATGGCTTAACATGCATGCATGTGGTGTGACTGACTCATACAAATCATTCCTCTATTTTACTACCCCGTCCGGGTTTAAAATACCCATCGACCGACCAAGGCAAAATTAAACATTGCGACAGTTACAGAAAGTAATTGATTCAGCGTGCACCGCTGGGTATGGGGAAGAGAGAAAGGCCCCTTGAATCCGAAAAGTGCTTGCAGCTACCGAGCTTCATGGCTTTTGGTATTTGAAAGTTTTGAAATACACACTTCTGAAACTCAAAAGATCTTAAATCAAATACATGAATACATACACATATTCCTAAGGCCCAGTAAAAATCTGGAAAAGAAATACTTTGTATTTTGGGAAATACAAAAAGGAGAATTTCTGACAGAAATGGCACCCTTTTTCTCTTATACACGGTTAGAAATTTGTTTCTTTCCTATAACCCAAAATAAAACGAGATTTCTATCGAAACTTTGCCACGTGTATTCAGAATGTGTATATGTATCCCTGGAAAGTAGTCACATTTTTTTTTAAAGTTCAAAAATACGAATTTCAAAATGTTTAAATATAAAGAGGCGCTGAAGCTCGGGTGCTGCAAATCCTCTCTCCCCTTGAATCGGGCATGCATTGGCTGCTACATTAATTAATAGGTTGCATGGAGCCCGTCTCTCCTCCTTGCATGCAGCCTTGACCGTCGCGATTGCATGCAGTCCCTCCTTCCTCGGCAAGCCATGGCTCTCCCAATGCATTGTATCTAAGAGCATGGTTAATAGTGTAGCCAACTGCTGATTATATATACTGACTGTATAAGATTGTCATGTCATATATAGTCATCACTTATAGTCAAATACAATAAGGTTAGCTATGAAGTTGGCTATAAGATTACTATTTTTTTCAACTTCTCTCCATCTCTTTTCTTGTATTTATTGCATTTGCCTGGAAATACGCATATAGCTAGGCTCTTACATGAGAGCCCACTCTTCTTACCTTTTCATCTCTCTCTTCTTCACATAAGTAAAAGTGTCATGTAAGCAGGCTATAAGCCCACTATTAAACTTGTTCTTAGCATGTTATCCAATGAATAAACGCAATGCCAACTGAGTCAAGTGAAAAATCAGGGCCTTAATTCCATCCAGCCTAATAAATCCAGACGCCCCATGGTGGCCCTCCAGCCTTTCAAACCCGGACAGAGGTAGTATATCTTTAATTCCACTACACGCGAGACAATCTACATCTTGGATCCCACTACACCAGAATTAGCATATGTGATGTGGTAGATGTGCTCGCGTGCACCCTATCCAGCATTGAATAACCAGTTCTAGAAATTGATCAATGGAAGTATTCATAGGAATACAAGATGGGTCGTGTGATGTAGTAAGCCACAAGTGGCGATCCTGAGCAAGAGAACTAGAAATTTTGGCAAGGTTCTGGGTTCATGATTTGATGACCGACCTTCAAACAAGACCCTACATCTTTCGAAATTGAGCATCCTCTCAGAGATCCCTCTAATGACAGTCATATGAGTTCCTCCGTTTCCTTTTTTGATGTCTTGTACCACTGTTTTGCAGTCACATGCAATAAGGAATTTTGATAGAGATAGGTCCTCCGCAGAGCTTGGGCCTCACGGCAGGCGTTAGCCTTGAGCTTACTATAAATATACCAAGTTGATCTCATCACAATGCCGCTGCCGCCCCAACTTGTACCTAGTCAACCAAAACCTAATTTTAGGTCGTACAAGGCACATGGGCCCAAGTGAAGAAGATGCAACACCTTTTGACTATGATTTTGACTTGGATTCTGCAGTCGGGTCGTACAATTTTCGCTTTATCTCCCCGCTCATGAAAAAATTGAAGGTGAATCCATTTGGTGTGGACACTCCATGAGATAATCATTCCAACAAAAAAATATTCACCCAATTTGGAGACTGGATGCAAAAAAATATAGATGCTTGAAGTCAGGTATGTCTATTCAGTACAAATCGAAGCCCAGAATGTGGGGAACTCTGATTATAATTTTCCTTGGGCCAAAAGTAACGTGAGAGTACGCACGTAGTTTGTACAAGGGTACGGTAATACTGCAATTACGCATGCAACAAAAAGATAGGTGAATTATTTTTTTCTGGAGAACATAAATAAGTTATTTCATATGTTTTGTTTGAAATCACCTAATAAAAGATATGGATGCAATATTTTCTGCTCGTATCCAAGGTAGCAATGTCTTCATCAAAGGTTAGCACAATTCACAAATATTATAAATTTGAAGCATACAAAGTAAGTTATTCAAATTCAAAGACAGGAATGGGACCAAATGAAGTAAAGAGCATAAAATAGTATAAAAATTAATGTATATGGACTGCCAACTGATATTCAACAAGATTATCTTGAAATTGTGTACGAACTTCTCGGTTTTCGATATGTCACGCTGCGAGGAATCTTTGTATCACGTTTGGAGCATGTTCCAACCAACATGATCGTCATTGGAGACGTACCTAACATTTGGTGTCATGTTTCTCCCATCTGCAATAATCATGTTACGCAAGATGATGCAACATTTCATTAGGGAATTTCCAGTACACCCCCTATACTCAAAGTACCAAAAGTGCTTCATATATCAGTTCACTATTTTTCTATTAGGGAAATCAGTATTCCGCAGCTAGCAGATCCCATGAAATTTAATCCTGAAAACTGACATTTGGTTCATGCAATTCATCGAACGCTTAGCCTAAATGCATATGTCTTGCGATCATGGACAAACAACACATAAGATAGCGCACTGTGCAGACCACGACGCCACTACTTTTCAAATAACTACAGGCTACGACAACAACGAGATGCGGCCTGTCCGCCACCACGTCCATCCCAACGGCTAACGAGGTCCTTCGACAGTGACATTGTCTCCACAATAGTGTATGGCGGCACGTTCATGAGCGTGTACAAGTCCACGTACATCTCCATCTCGTCCGTCACCGAAAATGATCTTAGGTGATGGTTTGTTTTCCATAGAGGAGAAGACCAAAAGGCATAATGGGATTTCCGATTGGCGCCATTGTAATCTACATGTTGGGTCAACAATTAGTCTTCGGCATGATATCGTTCATCACCGACTTGACCGGCCAAATCTGCCAGGTCGAGAACTATGCTCTGGGCGTGACCGTTTGATTTGGCAATCTGGAGTAGGCCACGGATTCTCGCGGCGAGATAGTTCTCCAAGGTCTGGCGTCATGCCGGACCATGGAGCAGCGGGTTTTTAGCCCACCATTCACCCACTTGTTCACCTATATTGAATACATCACCGGCATCCTCGATGGCAGAACAAGGGAGCTCAAAGGCTATGACGGGGAGATGGGTGACTCAGCTAACGACCAATTGCCAGCCGCGGTGCCTTTACGCGTGTGAAAGTGGACTTGGTGAATTTATTGAACACTTTGTATGCGGAGGAGGTGAAAGCCTCGGCCGACGGCGTTGACGCGATACCGAGGCTACGGGTCGGCGGCGGGGCTGTGTGATGGCATGTTTCTTCATAGGAGGAAGATTCACCTCGAACGTGCTCACCGGTCGCTGTTGAAGCTTGCCAATACCAAACTCCGATGATCTTAATTTTGCCATTGTGGCGACGACTCCAACGCCGTGTAGGTCCTCGATCGATTTCTAGGGCAACTTGGTCTTCCGCCAACACCGTTTTCAAATAGATCAAGCTCGAAGGTGAGATTTTCGTCCAAGGGATAGTGGTGGCAATATGGGTCGATTCCAACGTCAATGGCGAGCGGCGAGTGAATCAGACTGGGCACGAGGTCCACGGAGGTTGTGCGGTTTCAGCGAGGGAGCAGCAGAGGCGTAGGGTGAACTTTGGAGTAAACGTCGTCGCCAATAGGGCAAGGCAAGGGGGAAATTCCGTCGCGAGGAAAAGTCCAAAATTATCCTTAAAAGTTGTTGCGGCTGCTCAAATTTGAGGGTCAGCCGACCCACGCTTATAATTTTTGAGGACTTAAACCGAATAAGAGTTTGTCTAGGTTTGTTTTAACTCCTCAAAAGAAAAATTATAAGGACTTAAAACTTATAAAGTTACCGGCCAGAGATACTCTTAGGGAGTAGATCTCTAAACCATTAGTCCATCGAAAAATTGATTTCTTCTTGTTCTTTGTTCGGGCGAAGCAAGTTTCTGTAAAAATAGGGAGACGCTCGGCACTCTGTCCACCACCGCCCCCAAAATCCACATCACCAGCTGGCCGCCGCTTCGATGACCGAAAAAATGGCGCCCCCCCCCCCCCCCTGCCCCTCCGGCCACCCTTGATGGCGCGACAACTGTCAATGGCGCCGAACTTGCTAGAATTTCACCAAAATTCGACATGCCTTGAGCACGAACCCGTTCGTGTGGTCCCTCGCACTCACCTAGCAGCTCACCGATTAGAGGCACGGACCTCTGGGGGGCTTGCTGCCTGGTGGTCATCCGAATCGCACTAGCAATGTATTAATGGCTGAATATTCAGGATGCCGCGCTAAGAACATGGTTAACAAGACAACCAACTGCTAGCTAGAAAATGTTGTCAAATCATCTATAGCCATTACTTATAGTAACTCGTACAACAAGGTTAGTTATAAGGTTCCTCGTAAGATTAGCACGTTTTCTCGTCTTTTCTCTATCTCTTTCTTCATATTTATTGCATCTGGTTAGAAGCATACGTATGACCAGGCTCTTGCATGAAAGCGGACTTCCTTTACTTTCTTATGTCTCTCTCCTTCATATATACTAGCAAACATGCCCGTGCGTTGCAACGGGTGATAAAAAAAAATCTTTTCACATCCTAACTCGGTAAGCATGACTGAAAACAGCCCAACTAACGTCCTCTAATCAACACGGCACCTCACCATATTGGCACTTATCCTCTTTTCCGATATAGTCGACAATGATGTCGGTCACGCCACAGTACACTTGACGCTGGACCAGGCCAACCCAAGTGAATTTTTTAAACTTTAAAAACTAATCACACCAAATTAGAATTGGACAGAAGAGTGAGCAAAACAGTCATTGGTGCGGAGGGGGGAAGGGTTGGTCAGCTTTGGAGGCGGGCGACGGTGTTATGTTTATGGGAAACTCTTCCCGTCTACACGCCGGCCGAAAGATTCGGCCGGTCGCTTGGTCGCGCTAGCAGCTGGCGGGTGGGACCCTGCAGCAATTTTTTTGACGCGGTCCACTTTCTTCCCGCGGATGGCCTGCGAGCGCGGGGCTGTCGGGTTTGACGAGCGCGGCTGTTGGGGCGACGAGCACGGCTGCCGGGGGCGATTGGGTCGACGAGCACGGGTGACGCCATGGCCGGCAAGTGCGGCAAGGACGCGACAGCGCTGCTCCTTACAAAAAGTTGCTGCCACGGTTTTTGCTACATGCTTCAACCGGCATTGCATTTTGCGACAACCTGTATCAAATTTTGCTACAACTGACATCGCATTTTGCTACATCACACAGCCGGCGTCGCGGTTTTGCTGCAACTAGCATATATTTTTGCTACAACCGGCATCACATTTTGCTACACCATCAGAACTGAGTTGTGACCCGCGACGGGAAATTGCTACAACCATTGTACCATTTTGCTACATCCGGCATTCTTTTTTGTTGGAACCAACACAACCATCAGACAGCCACACGACGCCACCGGAGTTGCTACCATGGGGCCATCTCCGCCGGAGCTACGACCATCTTCACCGGAGCGGCGACAACCACAACCAGAGCTACAAGCGTTGCTGCGCGGAGCTGCAACCGCGGGGTGCAGCTGTTGCATGGACGAGCGGGCGGCGAGGGCCGCGACCGATGGCGAGGCAGGCCGGCGAGGGCCGCGAGCGATGGCGAGGCCGGCCGGCGAGGGCCGTGACTGCCGACCGGCGACGAGGACGGACGGCGAGGGCCGCGACCGACGAGGGCATAGAGCACGCGCGCCAGACGAGATCGACAAGATGCAGGGAAAGGGCGTCTTTCGTTCAAACGGAGGAAGAAGACGCAGATCGGACGGCTGCAGTCCACGGGATCGTACGGTTGCTGGCCGACCGGCCAAATTTGGGCCGGCGCGCCGGCGCCTAGTACTGCCCTATGTTTATCCCAATCAAATCATCATTACCTGTTAGTGCATAGCTAAAAAGAAGATAACACAGAGTATACTTGTATAGTTATAAATAAATAGCACGATACTTTTTCATGCAATAAAAAATAAAATCAGCATTTACTCAATCAGTATCACTAACCGTACAGTTTATAAGCACGGCATCACCCTGACCCGAAACAACTCATGGTAGCCCCCTGCGTGATAGTAAGTAGCAAGCTAGATCAAGCTGCTTCCAACACGCACGTACATTGCTTCTGGTGGGCTTATATCGGAATTTTATTAGGAATTCATTTCCCCTTTATTTCATTCTTTCTGGGCTCATATCATAATTTATTTTCTCTTTATTTCTTTCCTTCCACAATTTATTACTTATTTTTTCTTTTAGGAATTTATTATTTCCTCTTTATTTCTTTCCTTCCTGGCTCACACAGGTATTTATTCCTTCTTTATTTCTTTCCTTCCCGGCTCATATTGAAATTTATTTCCTCTTTATTCCTTTCCTTCCTGGCTCATATCCGAATTTGGTCCCTCTTTTCTAACTTTCCTTCCTGCTCATATTTGTGAGCAAATTGGATCCATCTTATCCCGTTGATTCTTAAGGGGCTTATTGACTTCAAATCATAAATGTATATAAGTTGAAGAGATGAAGTAGAAGAAAGCGAGGTGGGACTATTTGACAAATAATCAAATCGTTTCTGTGGACACAACCATTATGTAGTACGGTTGGACTTGGCCTTTGCGATTGCACCAAGGCTTATTTTTTAACTGCTTAGGCCAGCTAGCTCCGATGGGCTGACGCCTGGTCGCTCGCCAGGGCCCAATACCATGACGGTGTCAGTTATAAATAAGCTGACCCTTATTTCTTTTCACAAGTTTCATCTAGCTTAGTTGGTTGTAGCGGTAGAAAAATGATGGGAGGTTGCGGTTCGACCCCATACTCTAGCATTAATTTTTGCCTCAGCATTAATTTTTCCCTCATATATTTTTCTACTGGGCCGCGCGGTGTGATTTTCTACTGTTCAGCATTAATTTTTCCCTCATGTATAATTAATAATACACTTGAGGTAGGTTCAGATGCGGGACGAAACCAAGAATATCACCTTACTTTATTAGTAAAAAATATATATATAAATATATATATAAATATATATATTACTTTATTAGTATATAATATATATATATATATATATATATATATATAATATATTAAAAAAATAAAAAATAAATAAATATATAGGTGGTAGTATATAGAGGTATAGATATAGATAGACCAAATTGCAATATAAACCGGCTATAAGCCTATACCTGATAATGACTAAATATGGGCCGCGACGTGACACTGCTAGAGTTAAGCACGACATCTATCCGTGTAGCCATGAAATAACGTGTCCCGTATCGCGTCAGGTTGGCTGTGTTGTACAGCCGGTATATCTCCATTAGCGTAGCTTTCCATCGTGTGTCTCGGCGTGATTGATCTCCATTCCTACGTACGTGAGTCAACGACAAGGTGAATCCATCAAGGTAGCTCGAGCTATTCTGAACGTGATCTACCGGAAAATAATCAGCCGTAGCTAGCTTATATGTATGTACACATTGTTGGAAAGTACTCGACGGTTGGGTCGACCAACGCTTTTGGATCACCTGCGGCTGGCTCGTCATGTGGACACGGCGGTTGCTGCTCCACGTCCAAGAAGTAGATACCTCTGCCGGCAGAATGGACAAAATTGACCTACGGGCGAAACAATTTCATAAACACTTTTGCTTCTGTAGACTAAACACATTGACGGATTAGATCTTTCTATACCTCTTCATAATAAAGGATAGGATTGTCTTTTCACCCGCCCCGATACGCGGCCTACGTACATATACGGGGAGCCCTTTTTTCTTCTCGCGGGCGTCGTTTTTTTCACAGCATCCTTAGCATTTTTTCACTTTCTTTTTACAAGAAAAAAAACTATGCAAGTAACGTGATTTGAACTCAGTTTTTTCACTTTCTTTTTACAAGAAAAAAACTATGCAAGTAACGTGATTTGAATTCAAGACCTCTTGGCATACGAAGGACCACAATAACTAACTAGGACATCCTAATGCTTGTGAATATATACTTCTTTTTTTGGGCCGGCCCATTGTTGAATCGGTCCTTTTATCACTATCTTATTTTTTATTTTTCTATTCGTTCTTTTTTATTTTTTATTTCTTTTCTATTTTTCAAAAATGCTCACGGTTATTAAATTTTGTTAAAAATTTCAAAAAAATGTTCGCCTCTTAATGCTTTATTCATAAAGTACAAATATTTACATTTTAAAAAATTGTATAGATAAGTCAAAAATTGTTTGTGTCTTTCAAAATTGCTCAGAATACCATAACACATACATATATTAAATACAGATTTTTTTTGAACACAAACATATTTTATAAACACTATGAAATTTGAAATTTCAAGTAAAAGTCAGAAAATAAGAAGAAGAAAAATTGAAACCAATTTATTTAGAATTTCTGCAAACATTTTCTGTATTTATGTAGAAAAAATTAGAACACAAGATTACTTTCTAAATTCGAAATAAATTTTGAAAGCACGAAAATTATTTGAAAATGCAGAATTGTCAAAATCATAAAAACTTGGCATAGCGCCTTGGAATGGCGATACAAAGCCTTATAAAAATATGGCTCCATTTTATTGATGTGAAAAAAGGTAAATCCAGACTTCCCCTACCGGCCTAACCGAGCCACCACCTTTGAACATGGTGTGCTTCTTGCCATGCATGAAATGACACCAAAATTTGCCAGCATGTGGGCATGCTCATGAGTGGCCTTCATACAAAATTTGAAGGAATTCAGACATCGAACGCCGTTGCCCCACGTTCGACTAGTTCTTTAGGGTTTTTCACTGCGAAAACACTAGAAAATGCATAAAATGGCAGAACTCAATGAAATTTATCATGGATGCTTGGCATGGTGATGCTAGTGTGTGGATTGTTTTTCATTTTATTGATGTGAAAAAAAAGTGCATCGGGACTTGCCTTACCGGCCTACCCGAAGCACCACCGTTGAAGATGGTGTGCTTCTTGCCATGCATTAAATAACAACAAATTTCGCCAGCATGTGGGCATGCTCATGTCAGGCCTCCGTGCAAAATTTGAAGGAATTCGGATACCGAACACACGTTGCGTCACGTTCGGCTAGTGTATTAGGACTTTTTCAACGGGAAAACCCTGGAAAATGCATAAAATGTTAGAACTCAATGAAATTTATCATGGATGATTGGCATGGTGATGCTAGTGTGGAAAAAATTTGGGTCAATTTTATTGATGTCAAGAAGAAGTGCATCCTAGTTTTTTATGTGAGAATTTTCTATTTAAACGAACAATTTTTATATTTAATAGATATTCAAAATTATAATTATATTGATGTGAGCATTTTTCCTGTTTAAATGAACTATTTTTCAACGTATAATTACTTTTTTAAATAAAAATATTTGTACTTTATGAACAAAATTTTAAAAACCAAACATTTTTTAAAATGATTTTTTTATATGTTCGAGTATTTTTTGAAAAATAAGAAGGAAACAATAAATTAAAAAAGGAACAAAAAAACTAGTAGAAAGAACAAAAAAGATGATAAAAGGGCCCGTTTTCAACAATGGGCCGGCCCAGCCGCGATTCGAAGTGGAAGAAAACCAAAAAAAGAAGGAAATAGGCACATGGAATGGGATGTCCTAGTTGGTTAGTGCGGTTCTCATTAGAGCAAGAGGTCTTGAGTTCGATGCACGCCTGAGCTATTTTCTGAAATTTTGGTAAGAGTAAATCGGTGTGATGCCTCGTATGTATCACATATGTGGATGGTATAAGGTTTGATGAAATGACCAGAGTGCCCTTATACGGTTTGTGGAGGGGGGGGGGGGGGGGTCTACCGAAGCAGGCCTCTTTCATAAAGTGAACCATATGGGTGAAAGAATTTTACCCAGCTGGCCCTTTTATGTGCCCCCCGACAGATAGGCGCTGCACTACACTGTGTAGCGCCTTACTGATAGACGTGCCACACTTGGCCAGCGTGACACCTCGGGCCCCACTCCTTGTTGTGCAACGCCTAGCTGAAAGGAGTTGCACTATATTGTGCAACGCCTAGCTGAGAGGAGTCACACTACCTTATATATTAATATTGTGGTAACTTTTAATCCGTCCATCCGATAAAAACGTGCCTTATATGAATGTTGTGCATTTTTTTTGTGTTCTACGCAATGGTGGCATTTTCATCTATATTAGGATCAATTTGCTTGATAAAAACTCTGTTGCAAAAGTGCATCATAATATAACTGACAGAATCTATTAAAACTTATAAACCTCGCATGATAATAGTCATTGACCTATAGCTTTTATGCATTTGCATCCTACATGAGTTTTGCACTACATAATGTGTACTTTTACGCCATGCATATGCTTATCATGGTAATCATCTTTAACAGTTCATTTCTTGCATTTAAGTGACTAACATGATATAAATGAACTTCTGTTAGAGAAAGTTGCATTTTGTAAGATCCATAGTAATTAATCCTGGCATCATATGAATATGATCTAATTATGAAAGTTAGAAAATCTTATGTTTACTTTTAATGCATGTCATTGGATGTCAACAGAACGTTGCAACTTTTTGTAACTCTGACTTCCAGCTACTAGCACTAACAACTAGTGTTCCGATCAACTATGTTTTGTCATCCTAGTTAGCACGAGGCTGTCTTGGGCTATCAAGTTCAAACTGACTCACTCTATACCGATCTTATACCCTATATATATAGCAGTACACAATACAAGTAGCTGCAACTTTTTTCAGTAGCCTAAAAACAGAGTCCAAATCAGAGAACATGTGCTCTTGCTACCGACAACAAACATTATATGTGCTTAATTTTAAGAGTATAGAAGTATATATATTTACAAAAAGCAAAGTTCTGTTGACACTCATGAACTTGATGAAATTAACAAGTGTCAATCTGGCATAACATTGCCATAGGTACTTTAGTGTGTCTAAAAATAATGATGCATATATTTAGTGGGTATGAAAATGACATGGACTTAAAGTAGACATAAGAATTTCTAACTTTTATAATTAGATGATATTCATATGATGCCTGAGTTAATTACTATTGATCTTACAAAATGCAACTTCCTGTAATAGAAGTTCATTTATATCATATTAGTCACTTAGATGCAAGAAATGAACATGTTAAAGATGATTAACATGGCAAGCATATGCACGGCGTGAAAGGGCACATTATGTGCAAAACGCATGTAGGATGCAATGCATAAGAGCTATAGGTCAATGGCTATCATCATGCAAAGTTTGTAAGTTTTAGCAGATTCTGTCAGTTATATTATGATGCACTTTTGCAACAGAGTTTTTATCAAGCAAATTGGTCCTAACATAGATGAAAATGCCGCCATTGCGTAGAACACGGAAAAATGCACAACATTCATATAAGGCACGTTTTCATCGAATGTACGGATTAAAAGTTAAAACGGTTTTAATATAAGGTAGTATGGCTCCTTTTAGCTAGGCGCTGCAGAATGTAGTACAACTCCTTTCAGCTAGGCGCTGCACAACAAAGAGTGGGGCCCGGGGTGCCACGCTTGTCAGATGCGTCGCGCCTGTCAGTTCGGCGTTGCACAGTGTAGTGCAGCGCCTAACTGTTGGGTGCCACACAATTTCTTTCACCCACTGTTCACTTTATGAAATTGTTTTGTCCATAGGTTAATTTTACCCATTTCGCCGTCACTGCTGCGAGTTGTTGGTGCGTGACAGATCTCCATGACACAGGAGCAATCAGCTCAGGCCGCAAATGGAGGTGAGCTGCCCACGGTGCCCACATAAAAGCCCACCTAATTCATGGGTTTACACTTGTACATATATTATTTTTAGAAGAATGGAGCTAGTAGGATACTTGGATGTACACTTGTACACCCATTATTTTTGCAAAGAACGTGTAATACCTATGTATAATGCACACATATGCATCAAACAAATTAAAAACTAAAGTAAAAATATATTTTTAGGGAAATATGTACACCCATTGTCTGGATGTTGGCTTCGCCACTGGTTAACGCGTGACAGATCTCTATGACGCAGGAAGCAACCAGCATCAGAAGGAGCCTTGCGTCGGCGGCAGCGGTCAGCACGTCGCTCCTCGCGTGCCAGCTAACAGCGGGCATTGCTGGCGAGCGTTCAAATTGGATCACCATCCTGGAGCAGTCTAGGGAAGTGTATGGAGTTAGCTCGAGTGTGCTTCGGTCATTTCCCAGAATTTTTTTACCACGAACAATCTCAAAGCAACTAACAACACCTAACGGGAAGTGCATCTTATCTTATTATTTTTTCCAATTGGAAACACGGTACGAGCCTACATGTTTTTTTTTTGCGTGGTGAAAAAGAGTTTTATTCCAAACTTATAGAGTTACAGTGCAGAGGCGAGAATTCCTCAGTACATGGAGGCCCTCTGTGTAGCCAAACAGCAGGGCTACATTCAGTATGACTATACCTCGCTACACAATCTACCACTCTATTCTAAGAACAATGAAGCTTTTGCGGAATAAACTCCCGTACCTCTCGTAAGGCTAGAATCTCCAACGCCAGATGTCCATACGGAGACCGAACTAGTGACCCGTCACTGAAGATATATAGTTAGGGTCACTGAACATGTTAATCCTCAAAAATTACTAATAGATAGCCATTAGATCTTAATCCTGCATCTAAAATTAAACGGGATATGAGAACTCTATTTACTCATGTTTAGAAATCTGTACGTTTATAAATCAGCCCTGATCAGTCCAAAGGACCATAGGTATTATAATTGGATAGAAGTGTGCGGTTACAAACAAAAAAGGGAAGGTCACATACAATTTCCTAGAAAAAGGAAACGTGCAAACTAGAATCACCTAACAAGTTCAAGATTTTCTATTCTAAAAAGGTACTGGTCGATGAGGTTACACACCCTTTCTTATATATCTTATATCTTATATTTACTAATTGAAATCATCATACGATTCTCCACGTTAATCATCGAAAACGACTAATAGATAGCCATAATATCTTAATCCACTGTAAATTAAATAGTATATCAGAGCTCTGTTTACTCATGTTTAAAAATCTGTATGTTTACAAGTCAGATCTGATCAGCCCAAGAGTCCATAGGTATTACAGTTGGATGGAAACGTGCGGTAACAAACAAAAAAGGGAAGGTCACCTACAATTCCCTGGAAAAAGGCAAACGTGCAAACTACAATCATCTAACAAGTTGAAGATTTGCTATTCTGAAAATGTACTAATCGATGAGGTTGCACATCATTTCTTATATATCTTATTGTATATTTACTGAGTGGAAGCACTATACGAGTCTCCACGTTAACCCGCAAAAACTACTAATAGATAGCCATTACATCTTAATCTCGTGTCTAGAATTAAACGGGATATCAGAACTCTATTTACTCATATTTAAATATATCAACGTTTACAAGTCAAACCTGATCTACCCAAGATTCCATAGGTATTACAGTTGGATGGAAGCGTGCGGTGACAAAAAGGAAAGGGAGGTCACATATAATTCCCTAGAAAAAAGGGAAATGTGCAAACTAGAATCACCTAACAAATTAAAGATTTTCTATTCTGAAAACATACTGATTGATGAGGTTGCACATACATTCATGACAAAGACAATAATACACATACATCAGGGATGGACGATGTTCTCATCCCATAAAAATCTGCGTACACTACACGGTGTATTGTGCGTACATCTAGGTACGTGAACAAATTTGCCACACTCAGAAATCACTATGCACATAACGACAACTCATATATTTTTGCGGGGTACAACTCAAATATGGATGTACTATACTAATCTTGTCCATAAATCTTACTATATCTTATATCTTATCTTATATATATACTAATTGGAAGAGCATGATACGAACCTCCACGTTAATCCTCAAAAACAACTAATAGACAGCCATTGGATCTTAATCCTACGTTTAGAATTAAACAGGATATGAGAACTCTATTTACTCATGTTTAGAAATTTGTATGTTTACCAGTCAGGCCTGATCGGCCCAAGAGTCCATAGTTATTATAGATGGATGTGTGCGGTGACTAGCAAAAAAAGGGAAGCTCACGTACCATCCCCTGAAAAAAAGGAAACAGGCACACTACAATCACCTAACAAGTTCAAGATTTCCTATTTCAAATAAGTACCGATCAATGAGGTTGTACATCCATTCATAACATAGACAACAAGATATGTACATCCGGGATGCATGGTGTTCTTATGCCTTAAAATTTGTGTACATTGCCTCTATGTATTCTGCATACATCTAGGTACGTGAACAATTTTTCCAAATTTAGAAATCACTATGCTCATAACCACAGCTCATACCCTTTTCTGCGTGGTACAACTCAAATATGCATGTACTATACAAATCCGATACATAAATCACACTTAAGTATATACTCTGAATTGTATGTGAAGTACATGCACACATGGGATTCTCTAAAAAATATAAAGAAATTCAAATGGTTTTAAATCTATGTGACAAATATATTTAATAAAAAATACTAGATTATATTGAAAAAAAAATCCAAATTTTGCTAAACTGTGCGAGTGCACCAGAAAAACAATGATTTCAGAAGTTTCTGTTTTTTGCACCGTATCAATTCTACTATCTTCCAAATAATCCCAAAGGCTTTACTTGGCACAAATTACTAATTTAAACAGAAAAACACAACCATAACAGTAGAAACAATTGTGTGAACTCAAAATAACAGAAAGTAAAAGGAAAATTTAAAGATAACTATTGGGTTGCCTCCCAACGAGCGCTATTGTTTTATGCCCCTCGCTAGGCATAATGCATTGTTTCAAGTATTATCGCCCTTCAAGTTAATTCCATAGGTGACCCTCATAATAGATTCATAATGTGGTTTAATCCTCTTTCTAGGAAAGTGTTACATCTCTTTCTTTATTGGAAATTCGAATCTTATATTGCCTTCTTTCATGTCAATAATAGGACCTAGAGTTCGTATGAAAGGCCTACCAAGTATAATAGGACAAGACGGATTGCATTCAATACCAAGCACAATGAAATCCACGGGCACATAATTTATATAAGCGACAATAAGCACATCATTTATTCTACCCAATGGTTTCTTAATAGTAGAATCCGCTAAATGCAAGTTGAGGGAACATTTATTTATATCGGTGAGATGTAGCACATCACATAAAGATTTCGGTATAGTGGAAACACTAGCACCATGGTCACACAAAGCATTGCATTCATAATATTTAAGCTTTATTTTAATAGTAGGTTCCCATTAATCATGCAATTTTCTAGGTATTGAAACTTCTAGTTCAAGCTTTTCTTCATGTGCTTTTATTATAGCTTCCACAATATGTTTAGTAAAAGCTTTATTTTGTTCGTAAGAATTAGGTGAACTTATAATGGATTGCAACAAGGAAATACATTTAACCAAAGAGCAACGTTCACAATTAAAGTCCTTGTAATCCAAAGTAGTGGGCACATCACTATGTAAAGTTTTGACTTCTCCCAACCCACCTTTTTCATTATTATCATTAAGATCATCACCCTCCGAACAATTGGGACACCTTTTAGCTAAAGTTGACTCATATCCAGTCCCTTTTTCATCAAGTTTTATGTTACTAAACAAAGATTAATTAGGTGAAACATTTATCATTTTAATATCTTCATCATGACTACAATAAAAACAGGGAAGAATAGCCTTTCTAGGAACTCTCGCTTAGCTCTTAACCTAGCGGTCCTCTCTTTACTTTCACTAATAGAGATTTGGATGGAATTAATAAACACATTTATATCATGCTTGGGTGGCAAAGTTTTAGTTTAAGTTTCCACATCATAAGCAATCATATCCATGTCTCTAACCATATCGTCAACTTTATGTAGTTTTTTTTCTACCACAGTATTGAAAATCCTTTGAGAACTAATAAATTATTTAATGGTGTTCTCAAGATCAGAGGGCATCCTATTATTATTGTTGGAAGAATTACCATAGGAATTACCATAATTATTAGAGGAATTACCGGAATACGGTTTGGGATTGAAATTTCCTCTATAAGCATTATTGTCGAAATTATTTTTAGAGACAAAATCCACATCAATAGCATCGTTATTTTGCTCAATCAAAGTAGATAGTGGCACATCATTGGGATCAACATGAGCATTTTATTTGCAAACATATTCATAAGAGAATCCAACTTATCAGTCAAGGTAGCGATTTTTTCAACAGAATTTACCTTTTTACTAGTTAGAGCTCGTTCGGTGTGCGATTAAGAATAATATTTCTTGATATTATACAGTAGTTTTGTTGCTTCTCCCAATGTAATTTCCATAAAGGCACCACCTGCAGAAGAATCTAGAAGATTTCTCAACACAAAGTTTAGTCCCACATAGAAATTTGTATTATCATCCATAAACTTAAGCCATGAGTGGGACAATTTCTAATCATTAGTTTCATTCTCTCCCAAGCTTGTGCAACATGTTATTTCTCATGTTGTTTAAAATTCATAATTTGATTTCTGAGAGATATAATCGTAGCAGGAGGAAAATACTAAGCAATAAAAGCATCCTTACACTTATCCCAAGTTTCAATACTATTACGAGGCAAGGACAAAAACCAAGTTTTAGCTTATCTCTTAGTGAGAAAGGAAATAGTTTCAACTTAACCACATCATTATCCACATCCTTTTTCTTTTGCATATCACATAATTCAACGAAGGTATTAAGGTGTGAAGCAGTATCCTCATTAGGACTTGCAGCAAATTGTTCTTTCAAAACAAGATTTAGCAAAGCAGCATTTATATCAAAAGCTTCCGCACTAGTGGTGGGTGGTATTGGAGTATTAATAAAATCATTATTATTAGTATTTAAAAATCACACAATTTGGTATTTTCTTGTGACATAATGACAGAGCAAGCAAACTAACAAGCAAACAAGTAAACTAGCAAACTAAGCAAGCAAGCGAATAGAAATATTTTTGTATTTTTTGATTTTTTTTGTAAAAGAAAATATAAAGAGAAATAAAAAGACAAGCAAAAGGTAGAATAAGATATTGATAGTTTGTGTGAAGGGACCTTGAACGAAGTTGATGATGTCTCAGTGGCAACGGCGCCGGAAATTCTTTCTGCTACTCGTGCGTTGTGTGGGTTTTTCTACGAAGAGGAAGGGTGAAGCAATATAGTATTGATAAGTATTTCCCTCAGTGAGAACCAAGGGTATCGAACCAGTAGGAGAACCACGACAAGTTTTCTTTAAAACAGGACCTGCACACACAAAACCAAACACTTGCACCCAACGCAGGCAAGAGGGTTGTCAAGCCCCTTGAACTCGTTACTTGCAACGATAACTTCTCAAAGTGGTAGATAGATAAAGATAAAAGAAAAAGAAAATTAAAGATAATAAATTGCAGCAAGGTATTTTCGGGTTTTTACAAATATGATAAAGTAGACCCGGGGCCATAGTTTTCATTAGAGGCTTCTCTCTCGAGCGTAGCATACAGTGGATAGACATTACTGTTGGGCAATTGATTGAAAAGCGCATAGTTATGATTATGTATTCATGTCAATGATCATGTATATAGGCATCACCTCCGTGACAAGTAGACAGAAATGATTTTGCTTCTACTACTATTACTCCTCCAATCGTCCACTATCCAGCATGCATCTATGGTATTAAGTTCATGACAAACAAAGTAATGCTTTAAGCAAGATGACATGATGTAGAAAAAGTAAGGACAAGCAATATGTTCAAATCCGGTCGTTTTACACTTAGTAGCAACACTACAATAAGTGTCTTGTCCCTTTCTGACAGGGGATATAGAGCACCGTTGTTGGAAATATGCTCTAGAGGCAATAATAAAATGGTTATTATTATATTTCCTTGTTCATGATAATCGTTTATTATCCATGCTATAATTGTATTGATTGGAAACTCAAATACATGTGTGGATACATAGACAACACTGTGTCCCTAGTATGCCTCTAGTGAACTAGCTCGTTGATAAAAGATGGTCAAGGTTTCCTAGCCATAGACATGGGATATCATTTGATAACGGGATCACATCATTAGGAGAATTATGTGATGGACAAGACCCAAACTATGAACGTAGCATATGATCGTGTCAGTTTATTGCTATTGTTTTCTGCATGTCAAGTATCTGTTCCTATGACCATGAGATCATGCAACTCACTGACACCGGAGGAATACCTTGTGTGTATCAAATGTCACAACGTAACTGGGTGACTATAAAGATGCTCTACAGGTATCTCCGAAGGTGTCTGTTGAGCTGGCATGGATCAAGACTGGAATTTGTTACTCCGTATGACGGAGAGGTATCTCAGGGCCCACTCGGTAATACAACATCACACTAAGCCTTGCAAGCAATGTGACTAAAGAGTTAGCCACGGGATCTTGTATTATGGAACGAGTTAAGAGACTTGCCGGTAACGAGATTGAACTAGGTATAGAGATACGGACGATCGAATCTCGGGCAAGTAACATACCGAAGAACAAAGGGAACATCATACGGGACTAACTGAATCCTTGACATAGAGGTTCAACTGATAAAGTTCTTCATAGAATAAGTAGGAACCAATATGGGCATCCAGGTCCCGCTATTAGTTATTGACCGTAGAGGTGTCTCGGTCATGTCTACATAGTTCTCGAACCCGCAGGGTGTGCACACTTAAGGTTCGGTGACGTGTCGGTAGTATTGAGTTATGTATGGTGGTGACCGAAGGTTGTTCGGAGTCCCGGATGAGATCCCGGACGTCACGAGGAGCTCTGGAGTGGTCCGGAGGTAAAGATTGATATATAGGAAGTCCCGTTTTGGTCCCCGGAAAAGTTTTGGGTACTTTAGTAGTCTACCGGGAGTGCCGGGAGGGTACCGGGGGACCATCGGGAGGGGCCTCTTACCCCAAAGGGTCTCATGGGCTGTGGGAGGAGGCAAACCAGCCCCTGGTGGGCTGGCTGAAGCCCCCACTAAAGCCCATGCGGCTAGGCGTAGGAAAACCCAAAGGTGGAAAGAGTTTCCAAGTGGGTGAGGAGGAATCCTACTCCTAGTAGGATTGGAGTTGGACTCCTCCACCTCCCCACTTCGGCCGCACCTAGGGGCAGCCCTAGGGGCGCCGGCCTCCCTCCCTTTCCTCCTATATATACTAGAGGGAGAGAGGGCCAAAGCACTTTAACCCAAAAAGGCCACGGTGCAGCCCTCTCTCCCGATAGATCAATTCCTCCAGTTTTTCAGTAGCACTTAGGCGAAGCCCTGCTGGAATAGTTCCACCACCACCGCCGCCGCGCCGTCGCGCTGCCGGATAACTCCTCTACCTCTCTGCTCCCTCTTGCTGGATCAAGAAGGCGGAGATCGTCATCGAGCTGTACGTGTGCTGAATGCGGAGTTGCCGTCCGTTAGGCGCTAGATCGAAAGGACCGTGATTGGATCGCGGAACGGTTCGTGATTGAATCGCGGGACGGATCGTGATGGGATCGCGGGACGGCTAGCGATTTGGATCGCGAAGACGTTCGACTACATCAACCGCGTTTCTTAACGCTTCCCGGTTAGCTATCTACAAGGGTATGTAGATCCACTCTCCCTCTCGTAGATGCTCATCAGCATGGATAGATCTTGCGTGTGCGTAGGACATTTTTTGTTTCCCATGCAACGTTCCCCAACAGTGGTATCAGAGCCAGGTTTATGTGTAGATGAGATCACGAGTAGAACACAAAGGAGTTTGTGGGCGTTGATATTCAGATTGCTTCCTCCCTTGGTCTTTTCTTGATTCGACGGTATTGTGGGATGAAGCGACCCGGACCAACATTACTCGTACGCTTACGAGAGACCGGTTCCATCAACTGACATGTAACTTTGTTGCATAAAGATGGCTGGCATGTGTCTGTTTCTCCCACTTTAGTTGGATTGGATTCGACAAAGGCGGTCCTTGAGAAGGTTGAATAGCAATTTGTGTATCACCGTTGTGGTTTTTGCGTAGGTAAGAATTGTTCTTGCTAGATACCCGTAGCAGCCACGTAAAACATGCAACAACAATTAGAGGACGTCTAACTTGTTTTTGCAGGGTATGTTGTGATGTGATATGGCCAATTACATGATGAGATATATGTGATGTATGAGATGATCATGTATTGTATAGAATATCACGACTTGCATGTCGATGAGTACGGCAACCGGAAGGAGCCATAGCCATGAGTTAGCAATAGTTGTAGAAGCAATAGTTGGCGCGGCAATTTATTTTCGCCGTTTTTCTTGACTTTATCGCTATGAGTTAGCAATAGTTGTAGAAGCAATAGTTGGTGCGGCAACCTCATGGCGACACGTTGATGGAGATCAAGATGATGGAGATCATGGTGTCATGCCGGTGACGATGGAGATCATGCCGGTGCTTTGGAGATGGAGATCAAAAGCACAAGTTCATGGCCATATCATGTCACTTATGATTTGCATGTGATGTTAATCCTTTAATGCATCTTATTTTGCTTAGGACGACGGTAGCATTATAAGGTGATCCCTCACTTAAATTTCAAGATAAAATTGTGTTCTCCCCGAGTGTGCACCGTTGCGAAAGTTCGTCGTTTCGAGACACCACGTGATGATCGGGTGTGACAGACTCTACGTTCACATACAACGGGTGCAAGCCAGTGTTGCACGTGCGGAACACTCGGGTTAAACTTGACGAGCCTAGCATTTACAGACATGGCCTCGGAACACAAGAGACCAAAAGGTCGAACATGAGTCATATAGTAGATATGATCAACATCAAGATGTTCACCATTGAAACCACCTCATCTCACGTGATGATCGGACTTGGGTTGGTGAATTTGGATCATGTGACACTCGAATGACCTGAGGGATGTCAATTTGAGTGGGAGTTTTTTAAGTAATATGATTAACTAAACTCATTATCATGAACATAGTCAAAATATCTTTGCAAATTATGTTGTAGATTAATAGCTCCCTTGAATTTTTATATGTTCCTAGAGAAATAGAGGGTAAAGATGATGGTAGCAATAATGCAGACTGGGTCCGTGATCTGAGGATTGTCCTCATTGCTGCACAGAAGGCTTGTGTCCTGAATGCACCGCTCAGTGCGCCACCCCCTCAAGCGTCGTCTGTAGATGTTGTGAACATCTGACAGGCACGTTCTGATGACTACTTGATAGTTCAGTGCGTCATGCATTACGGCTTAGAATTCAGGCTCCAAAACATTTTGAACGTCACGGAACATATGAGATGTTCTGAAATTGGGATCTCAGGCTCGTGCCCGTGTTGAGAGGTATGAGACCTCCAACAAGATTCTTTGCCTGCAAGATGAAGGAGAATAGCTCAATCAGTGAGCATGTGCTCAGATTGTCTGGGTGCTACAATCGCTTGAATCGAGTGGGAGTTGATCTTCCAGATAAGATAGTGATTGATATAGTTCTCCAAGTCACTGTCACTAAGCTACTAGAGCTTCGTGATGAACTATAAAATGCCAAGGATGGAAATAATGATCCCTGAGCTATTCGCGATGTTTGACACCGCGAAGGTAGAAATCAAGAAGGAGCATCAAGTGTTGATCGTTAGTGAAACCACTAGTTTCAAGAAGGGCAAGGAAAAGGAGGGAACTTCATGGATGGCAAGCCAGTTGCTGCTCCAGTGAAGAAACCCAAGGTTGAACCGAAGCCCGAGACTAAGTGCTTCTATTATGAGGAGAACGGTCGCTGAAGCGGAACAACCCTAGATACTTGGTAGATAAGAAGGCTGGCAACGTCGACAGAAGTATATTTGATATACGTGTTATTGATGTGTACCTTACTAATACTCCTAGTAGCACCTGGGTATTGGATACCGGTTCGGTTGCTAAATGTTACTAACTCGGAATAAAAGCTACAGAATAAACGGAGGCTAGCTAAGGGTGAGGTGACGATGAGTGTTGGAAGTGTTTCCAAGGTTGATGTGATCACCATCGCACGCTCTCTCTACCTTCGGATTAGTGATGAACCTAAATAAATGTTATTTGGTGTTTGCGTTGAGCATGAACGTGATTAGATCATGTTTATTGCAATACGGTTATTCATTTAAGTTAGAGAATAATGGTTATTCCGTTTACATGAATAATACCTTCAATGGTCATGCACCCAATGAGAATGGTTTATTGAATCTTGATCGTAGTGATACACATGTTCATAATATTGATGCCAAAAGATACAAAGTTAATAATGATAGTACCACATACTTGTGGCACTGCCGCTAAATGTCATATTGGTGTAAAGCGCATGAAGAAACTCCATGCTGATGGATCTTTGGACTCATTCGATTTCGAATTGGTTGAGACATGCAGACCATGCCTCACGGGCAAGATGACTAAGACCCCGTTTTCCAGTATGATGGAGCGGGCAAGTGACTTATTGGAAATAATACATGTTGATGTATTCGGTCCAATGAGTGTAGTAGTGTGCGGTGGATATCGTTATTTTCCTACCTTCACTGATGATTTGAGTAGACATGGGTATATTTACTTAATGAAACACAAGTCTTAAACGTTTGAAAAGTTCTAACAAATTCAGAGTGAAGTTTGAGATCATCGTGACAAGATAAAATGTCTACGATATGATCGTGGAAGTGAATATCTGAGTTATGAGTTTCGTATGCAACTTAAGACAATGTGGAAGTTGTTTCACAACTCACGCCGCCTGGAACACCATAGTGTGATGGTGTGTCCGAACGTCGTAGTCGTGCTCTATTGGATATGGTGCGAACTATGATGTCTCTTATTGATTTGCCACTATCGTTTTGGGGTTATGCATTAGAGACAACTACATTCACTTTACAAGGGGCACCATCTAAGTCCGTTGAGATGACACCGTATGAATTTTGGTTTGGCAAAAACCTAAGCTATCATTTCTTAATGTTTGGGGCTGCGACGCTTATGTGAGAAAGGTTTCAACCTGATGAGCTCGAACCCAAAGCGGACAAATGCATCTTCATAGAATACCCTAAGGAAACAGTTGGGTATACTTTCTATCTCAGATCCAAGGACAAAGTGTTTGTTGCTTAAAACGGGTCCTTTCTCGAGAAAAAGTTTCTCTCGATAGAATTGAGTGGGAGGAAGATAGACCTTGATGAGGTTGTTGAACCTTTGTTTCAACCAGAGAGTAGCGCAGCGCAGAAAGTTGTTTCTGTGGAGCCTACGTTAGTTGAAGAGGAAGTTAATGATGATGATCATGAAGCTTCGGATCAAGTTACTATCGAAACTCGTAGGTCGACAAGGACGCGTACTGCTCCTGAGTGGTATGACAACCCTATCTTAGAGGTCATGTTGTTGGACAACGATGAACCTACGAGCTATGGAGAAGCGATGATGGGCCCGGATTCTGAGATATGGTTAGAGGCCATGAAATCCGAGATGGGATTCATGTATGAAAACAAAGTATGGGCTTTGGAAGTATTACCTGAAGGGCGAAAGGCCATTCAGAACAAATGGATCTTTAAAAGGAAGACGGACGCGGACGGTAATGTCACCGTCTATAAAGCTCGACTTGTGGCAAAGGGTTTTTTCACAAGTTCAAGGAGTTGACTACGATGAGACTTTCTCACTCGTAGTGATAATAAAGTCTATTGGAATTATGTTAGCAGTTGCTGCATTTTTCGATTATGAAATCTGGCAGATGGATGTCAAAACATCGTTTCCTTAACAGTATCCGTGAGGAAAGGTTGTATGTGATACAACCGGAAGGTTTTGTCAGTCCTAAGGATGCTAAAATGTATGCAAACTCCAGCGATCCTTCTATGGACTGGAGCAAGCATCTCGGAATTGGAATATACGCTTTGATGAGGTGATCAAAGTTTTTGGGTCTACACAAAGTTTATGAGAAACTTGTATCTACAATAAAGTGAGTGGGAGCACTATAGAATTTCTGATAAGTATATGTGGATGACATATTGTTGATCAGAAATGATGTAGAAATTTCTGGAAAGCATAAAAGGTTGTTCGAAAGGTGTTTTTCAAAGGAAGACCTGGATCAAAAAGCTACATAAATATTGGGCATCAAGATCTATAGAGATAGATCAAGACGTCTGATGAGATTTTCAATGAGTACATACCTTGACAAGATATTGAAGGGGTTCAAAATGGATCAATCAAAGAAAGAGTCCTTGCCTGATTTGTAAGGTGTGGAGTTGAGTGAGACTCAAAGCTCGACCACGACAGAAGAAAGAGAAAGGACGAAGGTTGTCCCCTATACCTTATCCTTAGGCTCTGTATAGTATGCCATGCTGTGTACCGCACCTGTTGTGTGCCTTGCCATGAGTCTGTCAAGGGGTACAAGAGTGATCCAGGAGTGGATCACTAGACAGCGGTCAAGATTATCCTTAGTAACTAGAGGACTAAGGAAATATTTCTCGATTATGGAGGTGATAAAGAGTTCGTCGTAAAGGGTTACGTCGATGCAAGCTTTAACACCAATCCGGATGACTTTGAGTAGCAATGCGGATACGTATAGTGGAGCAGCCATTTGGAATAGCTCCTAGTGGAGCGTGGTAGCATCTGCAGTACGACATATAGATTTGCAAAGACCACACAGATCTGAATGTTGCAGACCGTTGACTAAAGACCTCTCTCACATGCAAAGCATGATCGAACCCCAGAACTCATTGGGTGTTAGATTCATAACAATGTAAATCACATAGTGATGTGAACTAGATTATTGACTCTAGTGCAAGTGGGAGACTGTTGGAAATATGCCCTAGAGGCAATAATAAAATGGTTATTATTATATTTCCTTGTTCATGATAATATTTTATTATCCATGTTATAATTGTATTGATTGGAAACTCAAATACATGTGTGGATACATAGACAACACTGTGTCCCTAGTATGCCTCTAGTGAACTAGCTCGTTGATCAACGATGGTCAAGGTTTCCTAGCCATGGACATGGGATGTCATTTGATAACGGGATCACATCATTAGGAGAATGATGTGATGGACAAGACCCAAACTATGAACGTAGCATATGATCGTGTCAGTTTATTGCTATTGTTTTCTGCATGTCAAGTATCTGTTCCTATGACCATGAGATCATGCAACTCACTGACACCGGAGGAATACCTTGTGTGTATCAAACGTCACAATGTAACTAGGTGACTATAAAGATGCTCTACAGGTATCTCCGAAGGTGTCTGTTGAGCTGGCATGGATCAAGACTGGGATTTGTTACTCCGTATGACGGAGAGGTATCTCAGGGCCCACTCGGTAATACAACATCACACTAAGCCTTGCAAGCAATGTAACTAAAGAGTTAGCCACGGGATCTTGTATTGCGTAACGAGCAAAGAGACTTGCCGGTAACGAGATTGAACTAGGTATAGAGATACCGACGATCGAATCTCGGGCAAGTAACATACCGAAGAACAAAGGGAACAACATACGGGATTAACTGAATCCTTGACATAGAGGTTCAACTGATAAAGATCTTCGTAGAATATGTAGGAACTAATATGGGCATCCAGGTCTCGCTATTGGTTATTGACCGTAGAGGTGTCTCGGTCATGTCTACATAGTTCTCGAACCCGCAGGGTCTGCACACTTAAGGTTTGGTGACGTTTCGGTAGTATTGAGTTATGTATGGTGGTGACCAAAGGTTGGTCAGAGTCCCGGATGAGACCCCGGACGTCACGAGGAGCTCCGGAATGGTCCGGAGGTAAAGATTGGTATATAGGAAGTCCCGTTTTGGTCACCGGAAAAGTTTCGGGTACTTCGGTAGTGTACCGGGTGTGCCGGGAGGGTACCGGGGGACCATCGGGAGGGGCCTCTCGCCCCAAAGGGTCTCATGGGCTGTGGGAGGAGGAAAACCAGCCCCTGGTGGGCTGGCCGAAGCCCCCACTAAAGCCCATGCGTCTAGGGGTTGGAAAAACCCAAAGGTGGAAAGAGTTTCCAAGTGGGGGAGGAGGAATCCTACTCCTAGTAGGGTTGGAGTTGGACTCCTCCACCTCCCCCTTCGGCCGCACCTAGGGGCAGCCCTAGGGGCGCCGGCCTCCCTCCCCTTCCTCCTATATATACTAGAGGGAGAGAGGGCCAAAGCACTTTAACCCAAAAAGGCCACGGTGCAGCCCTCTCTCCCGATAGATCAATTCCTCTAGTTTTTCAGTAGCGCTTAGGCGAAGCCCTGCTGGAATAGTTCCACCACCGCCGCCGCCGCGCCGTCGCGCTGCCGGAGAACTCCTCTACCTCTCCGCTCACTCTTTCTGGATCAAGAAGGCGGAGATCATCATCGAGCTGTACGTGTGCTGAAAGCGGAGGTGCCGTCCGTTCGACGCTAGATCGGTAGGACCGTGATTGGATCGCGGAACGCTTCGTGATTGGATCACGGGACGGATCGTGATGGGATCGCGGGACGGCTAGCGATTTGAATCGCGAAGACGTTCGACTACATCAACCGCGTTTCTTAACGCTTCCCTCTTAGCGATCTACAAGGGTATGTAGATCCACTCTCCCTCTCGTAGATGCTCATCACCATGGATAGATGTTGCGTGTGCGTAGGAAAATATTTGTTTCCCATGCAACATTCCCCAACAACCGTCAGATTGAACCCAGTACAATGCACTCCTCCTGCTGAAGATAAATCAATCTAGTTGGCCAAACCAAACCGATAGATCGAAGAGGCTTGCAAAGCTATAACAATCATGCATATCAGAATTCAGAGAAGACTCAATTACTTTTCATGAATAATCTGTCATAAACCCACAATTCATCGGATCCCAACAAAAACACCCCAAAAGAAGATTACATCGGATAGATCAATGCGAGAATCGCGAAGAACTTTGTATTGAAGATCAAAGAGAGACGAAGAAGCCATCTAGATACTAGCTATGGACCTGTAGGTCTGTGGTGAACTACTCACACGTCATCATGGAGGAATAAAGGTTGATGTAGACGGCCTTCGTGATGGACTCCCCCTCCGACAGAGTACCGGAATCACGGAAGAACGGAGACTTGCGGCAGCAGAAAAAATAGTTTGGGTGACTCTTTGATGTTTTTGGTGTAATTGGGAATATATAGAAGTGGAATTAGGTCAGGAGGTCACACGAGGGGCCCACGATCCATGGGGGCGCGCCATACCGCCTAGGGCGCGCACTGGGGGCTCGTGGCCACCTCGTGGGTCTTCTAGCTTCCCCCTGAAGCTTCCTGGGTCACTTCTAGTCCAAAAATAACTTTTGTAAATTTGTATCCAATTTGGACTCCGTTTGATATTGATTTTCTGAAAAGTCTAAACAGCATAAACAGAAATTGGCACTGGGCACTGAGTTAATAGGTTAGTCCCAAAAATTTATATAAAATAGCATATAAAGTATTCAAGATTGATATATCATAGCATGAAACACTCAAAAATTATAGATACGTCGGAGACGTATCAGCAACCCATTTGCTGATGGGTAACCAGCTTTGCACGTAAGCTTGGGAAGAGAAAAGGGGATCTCACACTTAAGCTCTGAAGGTGTTGGCTATGGCGGAGGGAAATGAGGCGTGGTGAAAATGGGTTAAGCCTTGCGTCCTTTTAGCAGGGTGAAAGACCTAACGCCCCCGTGTTGCGCCGTCTAAATACCACGTGCCTTATCACCATTAAACCGGCCTTGGTTGAAACAAATCTTTTTGATGATATAACCTAAAATTTGGGGCACAATCTCGACTTTTGGTGGGGCAACTGCCTCCAGGCACGGTTCTATTCATCATAACTGACTCGAACCAATTTTAAAGTGGTGGGGGTTCGGTTAAAGGTGTCAGATGTAAAACTGGTCGTTTCCTCCTGTGATGACCCTTCGAAGTCGAGTTATTACAATGGCTTCAAATCCGAACACTATAATTCAGGGGAACTTGCCTGCCAAGCCGAAGACATCCGGAGCTCAGAGATCCAAAGGGTGTGTTTGTCCTCAGCGGTTGGTGACTAGTTTAGGGGCTACTAAGGGTGTCCTGAACTAGGGGGTACCGGCCCAAAGTGATCAATCCGTGTGGGCCGAACTATGGGCGTATGAAGCTACCGCCTGAGAGACTTCGAAAGCACCAAGGCCTGCTTGTGGTATGGAAGGAAACCTCCGAAGACTTGGCATGTACCCCAAGGATTGTCTTGTATGCGACATTGTCTCCACCGACATAAAGCATGTAACCTAGTTCCCCTGGGTACCTATATAAGCCTAGGGTTTTAGTCCGTAGAGAGGACAACTATTCACCTTAGTGTTTGGAGCTTACACAACGATCTCGAGGTCGATCATCAACCTGTACTCGATACCGAATCATCAATACAATCAAAGCAGGACGTAGGGTTTTATCTCTTCGAGAGGGACCGAACCTGGGTAAACATCGTGTTCTCCTTGTTACTATTGTTCTTAGATCCACAGCTCAGGACCCCCTACACGAGATCCGCCGGTTTTAGTAGCGACACAGACATCGCGGTAACTTGACCAGGAAAAACTAACTGAAAACATACTCCGGTAGTTTTTGTGTAGATAGGATGGTAATATAACCGTCGTAGACCCGATAACTTATGTACAAACAACATGATAACTTTTTTGGCCTGGTGAAAAAACTTAGAGAAAAACTTGTTCCGACAACTTATTTTTAAATAGTGCGCAAAACAGAGTTGATAACTCAAACACAAACACCATGGTAACATTTTTTAACAGTGTTTTTTTATTGAGAAACTTATTCCCGGTATTTTTTATGAAAACATCATGGTAATATACACACAAACTCCGTGGTAACTTTTTGGTCCGGTGAATTGTTTATTGAAAACATACCCCTTGATGACACACCGCATACCTGATATGTTATGTGTAAATCAGTAGATTACAAGCCGGTATATCCCCTCAGGGCCGCCAGCTTATTATCCATGAAATTCACAGCATCCTTCCTAAGGGAGCCAAACTATGTAGTGTCGTAAAGTTTCTCAACAGGTTAAAGCTTTTATTAGTTCCTCCACGTCCCAATCACCGTAACCAGCACTGCCAGCGTGTCATCAAAAAGAACCATTCAAAGATATATCAACCTCACACCCAAAAGGTTTAGTAAAAGAGACCTGGTGTGGCCCCCATGAAATATTTACGTAACATTACAAACTTAGTCCACCGAAAGAATGATCTGGTCTAGAAAATCCTTTACTCGTAGATTGAACTGATGATGACATTTCTAGAGTTAGGACCGGATATATGTCAGTAACTTGTAAGCAATTACCATCCTTGACATGTACAGAAAATTTTATGAGTCATGTCCTGGTCTATTGGTGTCGGTTCATCTTATCATCTTAGAGAACAATACAAAGTTAGTTTTATAAAAACCAATCGACTCTAGAAGAAAACCGTGCACATGTAATCAGTCCGTCAAGCATAGCTGTTATAGCTTTTGTAGTGATAGTAAATGTTAACTTAATCACCATAAAGAGCTGCATCTGGCGATTTATGTTTGCTACATTTGATCTAGGTTCTACTATACATAGATAAAAACTGATGGACAAGAAGAAAGATATGCATCACAACAACATAAATACAGTATATATGTAACTTTTCATTTTACTAATTGCACACACCTTCTTCTATATTATTTTCTTTGCCAATTGTATCAAGGAAAAGGCTCATCTACAAACGCTTGACACGACTCAAGGATCACACCCAATATTCTAGATCATTTTCTTAGTGTTTTCATAAACATGCATATTACATGTCATTCCATAGACAGTTTTCTTATCCATCAGTGTATGTGATAAATTTTCTAAGTATGCCTTGCAAACAATAAATTCAAAATATATTCCTTGGTGTTGTCTTTTATTTTCAAAATTGTATTCCATCAATTTATTTTCAATATATGACCACATCTATGACTCAACTGCATATTTTTTACATGATGTACTTATGGAGTCCTGCGGTTACCCTAGTTTTAATTACAGTGAGTTGTTTGGCTACCACTAAACTGTGGCTTTAACACTGTAGTATTTGCAAAACCATAGTCTCTCTTTGTACTAAAAAAGGAACCCCAGACCTTTAAAAAACTGAGCACGCTGAAAAAACGACCCCACGCGCATATTATGGGCACGTTTGGTTGCCTAGAGTGAATAGTATCTGCATTTCGTTCCCATCTCGAGCCGGTCAGTTTGAGCAAAAACAGGCAACAGACCAACATATGCATGTTGTTTGGTTGCCTGCATTGCATCAAAGGCCACTTTAGGGCCAGCTGTTTGGTTGCCCGCATTTGTGCTTAAGGGGTGAGCAGCAGCAAACCACAGCTGTTTGGCAGCATACAGCCTTACCACCACATTATGCACAACAGCAAGCAGACCACTAACATCAGCTAAACAAGCAAGTTAACAGCAGCAAAAAACAGAAAACAAGCAGGTAAACAACACATATACCATACTGCTAACTAACTAGCATGCATACTGCTAACAAAAGCTAGTTTTAAGACAGCAAGGGCATCCCATGTCCCTTGCTTGAACACAGGGTGCTGAACCTTGGCAAAATATTAACATGTTCTCAGCAATGTCTCAGATCATCACCGCAAACTAACTACAAGTTCATCCTAACAACATGTTCAAAGGGCGAAAGCATAGTCACCGATGCAGCTGTGCCTGCTGCAGCGCACCCTGCATCCGATGGAGCTGTCGTGGTTGTAGACTTGCACCTTGAGGCCTAGGCCAGAGATGCGCAGCACGACGAGGTCGCCGGGGACGATCCGGTGGTGGCAGCAGAACTACTCCCAGCCCCTGCCAAGGACCATCCGGCCCTCAAAGTTCTGGACCTGAACCCAGAACTCGCATCACTTGTTGGCCGAGAGCTTCACCACATGCGGGAGCTTCACCATCAGCCACTCCTTCATTACCTCCACGAACTTGGGAGGGATGATGAGCATGGCGAGGTCCTCCTCGTCCCTGATTTGCACGTAGAAGCGAAGAGGCTCTCGGGCCCCCTCCTCGTGGCCGGTCCGAGGAGCTCGTCCCCTTGAACGCGGCTGCCTCATGAAGGCAACCCTGCCAGGCAGGTTCACCACCTTGAGCCAGCGGTTCGTTGGGATGAAGTCCACGGCGGCCTCGACGCCGACGACGACAGGGGCTCCTCCTCCGGCCCTGTCCCACTCCGTCTCCATCACCTTGTCAGGTAAGAAGACATCCATTAGTAACATGGGCATTGGTCCTACCTAAAGTAGCAAACACGTTGGTCCTACCTAACATGAATACCATGCACGTAGCGAACACAGCAAGAACCCTAAGTATCAAACACAACAAGAACATGAACATCAAACACAGCAAGAACCCTAAACATCATCAACCTTGTCATGAACACAGTGTACATTATGAGCACTAAAGCAGTAAGCACTAAGCAAGTACCCTAAGCATCAAACACAGCTAGAACATGAACATCAAACACAGCAAGAACCCTAAGCATCATCAACATGAACATCAAGCACTAAGCATGAACATGAAACACACAGCAAGAACACTACTATCCTGCCTATGAACAGTACAGAGCAAAAGGGATCGAATCCTATCGATTCGATTCGATTGGAATCGAATCGAATCGAATCGAGTCGAATCGAATCCAATACAATGCATGCTAATGATGAAAACCCTAATCTACACATCTACAAGCAGAGATGGGGTTTCGTTCTTACCGGAGCGGCTGGATCGTACGCCGGCCGAGGAGAAAACCCCGGCGGGAAGAGGATGGCCGGTGAAGAGGAGGAGGAGCCGCCAATGCCGACGACCATCGGCCGTGGCCCGGTGCTCGTGCTCACGCGCGCGGTCGAGGAGGAGGGCGCCGGCATCCATGGAACAAACCCTCAGATGGGGGGATAAATCCCCCCCCCACCAACAGGGGTTCCGACTGACTGCGAGGATGCCACCCTCTCCGGTAGCGCCACCGAACCCAGGACCACGAGGTCCGGAATCGGCGGCGGAGCCGGAGCGGCCGGCACCGCATTGGCTGGACATGGCGGCTTGGTGCACAGCGGAGACGGCGCCCACAAAGCCCGCATCAGGTCCACCACGGAGTTCGCCAAGCTGGCAACCCACCGCTCGTGGATGCGGTTCTGGCCAGCGCTGATGGGGGTCAGCGGACGGCGCGGCGGCGGGCGACTCATCGGAGCAGAGGAGAGGAGAGCAAGGGGCGGTGAGAGGGGTGAGAGGGAGTGGTGTGAATGGTGTAGTGGGCGGTGACAGGAGAGTGAGAGGGAGTTATGACACGTCCCGTCCGTCTCCCGCGCTCCCCGAGGCATGCAGCCAAGAGCCACGCGTGGCCTTGCTCCGCCTGGGTACGGAGAAACTGCCGATTCGGCAGTAGCTCACGGGCCAGGCTTGGGGGTGCTTTAATCTTCGCGCTATGCAGGCCCAATAGTGAATGCAGGTAACCAAACAACCCAGTTTCTTCTCGTGTGGGCCTGCTTGGGCCTAATGCAGGCAACCAAACGTGTCCTATGTGTCTCTCAACGCGCATATCTTGGTACGTCTCAACCAGGACATGCTTTTCAAAAAGGCCAACAGAATGTGTGGAGGACAGCACCAGCATGACGACCAGAAGACGGCCCAGCATTCCAGGCCACATGCAGCAGTGTTAGTGCATAAGTGATTTCGACATCTGCTCTTATAGTGAGCTATCTTTGTGCATAGGTGTCTAGTGCATGGCCGTTCAAGGTTTGTGCATGCGGCTGTCAATTTGCATCAGTCAGTGAGTTGGGTACGTGCGTGTTTACGACTGTTAACAAATGGCTAACTACTAATTTACATACATATAAGCTCTAGCCATGATTGAACATCAATAGATTGGAAGTTTTTCCCGAAAAGAAAAGAACCAAAAGGTAAACTTGTTTTTTGCTGACGGTCCATGCATGAATCATGTTCGTCCGTGTCAACTAAATTGTTATTTCCTCCGAAGAACAAGAATAGAACCATATGCTTCTATGTTGGGAGCATTTTGGGGTATAGGTCTAACCACCTCAACTCCTCGTTTCTGGCATGCTATAGTTGTTTTACTCTCTCGAGGGGAATGGGTGATGACCGATAAGCCAGCCTGATAGTAAGGGATTTCTTTCAACCGGTGAAAAACCAGTGGTACCCAGAAAACGTTGTCCGGAGGAAGGGACTAAACCCATCTGTTCTGTAAGAATTGATCTGGGAAGCGTTCCTACTCTCCTTTGGGAGAGCTGCGTGCGTTTATTTATTGGTGGGAGAACAGCCTTTCCATAGCGCACAAGAAGAGGAACCGATCGCTAGGATCTATTGTGGTTCGGTATAGAGAGATAGAGATAGATACAAGAGGGAAGAGATAGAGGTAGTTTAAGATTACATGTAGTGCACAACTCAAACTCTAACACCCTCCCTTAATCTAAACTATCCTATGTTAAGATTTCTCTTTAATTCTTCAAAAGGTTTGGCCGGCAAGGTGTTAGCGAATCCATCGGCCACTTGATCCTTGGATGGAATGAACCATATGTCCAACTTGTTTTCTGCAACTCTTTCACGCACAAAATGAAAGTCAATCTCAATGTCACTAGTGCAGAAAAGCCTAGCCCGACGCCACCAATATGACGCAATTGTTAAAAAATAATGGTGGCGTTGGGTCCCACGTCAGCGGTATTCTACGTGCTAATGGCGTGCCACGTGGACAACGCCAGCACTATAATTGCTCACCTAGCGACGTGCAATGTACATTGCATGCCAGGAACGTTTCGTGCAGCCAAAAAAAAAATCCCACCACATAACATTAATTTAGCATTTGACTTTAGGCACTAGAACTTGACTAATAGAACAATTCATTCCAGATAATAATAAGTGACAATCCCACAAGCAGTAGCTAGATAGCAAATTAATTAATGACAATCCTCACAAACACGAGCAAACTAACATAGTTTTTAAGGAGGTCATTTCACATCGATGACGATCATCATACTTTGAAAGGAGGTCGATGACGATCATCATCCTCAAGTCTTGGCGTGGGGTGTTCCTGATAGTGACTAAGATGGCCTGTCCAACCCGGAGATTCTTGCCAGCAAGGAAGTTGCTCCACCCAGCCGCACTGAAGATAGTGCGACCATCCGTGTCCACTGCGTAAGCACAGGTGGTGATGGAGCCCCTTGTGGTAAGGCGTAGTCCAGCAATGCCTGCTTCATCCAGCTCGATGGCACAGCTCTCACATAACATCTTAGGTAATTTCTAAAAAAACAATATGTGATGATCATGTCACATATTACTACACTATAAGCATACCATCATGTCACATATTACTACACTATAAGCATATCATCAAATTCTCTACACACTAAGCATGTCACATTACTACACTATAAGCATATTATCACATTAATATACTAAGCATATCATCAAATTCTACACTAAGCATATCATCACATTACTACACTATAATCAATATATCACATAATATTACTAAAGCATATCACGTTACTATACTATAAGCATATCACATTAATATACTAAGCATATCACATTAGTATACTATAAGCATATTAGCACACTAAGCATATCATCAAATTATACACATTAAGCATATCATCAAATTACTACACTAATAAGTAACATACCATAACATGGCGATTAATCATCGTCCGTGTTAGGCGGGTCACGAATGGCATCCTGACGTAGGCATCATGTGGCGAATGTTTTTCCCAGAGGTTGTCCGTTTCATCCTCGCTCAGCCTGGTCATTCTTTGGGCATAGAGTGCTTCATCAAGTGGGTCATCATCTTCTTCCTCCGAGTTGAGATAGATAACGGCCAGCCTTGGAGTTTGTTTTCTGAAGGAGAAGCTGTTCAATTCACCCCCCAGTGAGATGCATGCGGGCGATGAAACGATCCCATTCATCTTCTCCAATCTGGGTTATGTTCCGTCCCTTATTGACCTCCATAGTGTAGGGCCCCCCAGGAGCATCGAAGATGACAGTGCTCCAATAATGAGATCATTGAAATCCAATCTAACATTGCAAGGGACGATCTGTGTAAGAAAATCCAAAAACACACACACAATGCATTAGTGGAAATAGCAACAAAAACAAAACAAAAAACTATTAGAAGGTTCATATAATTTGTTACTGCTGTAGGAACAAAACACTGTTGGAAGTAAATGCCGAACAACATGCCAGTTTCAAGGCTGGTTGCGCACCTTGACTTGCACACTCGACATGGTGGTGGTTGCGCCATTGTACACAAAACATATTGAAAACTAAGTATATAATCGGATTGTAGACTAGTGAACTGACACTAAGTATAATCGAATAGTACGGTGCTAAATATACTTCTACACTAAACAAAATCCACGGAGGAAGACACAAATAAACAAATTCTACATCGGATTTCTACTCAAAATGCACTATTAAAATCGGATTTCTACACAAAGCAATCCATGGAATCGGATTTCTACATCACACAAAGCAATCCATTATATATATGTACCAAAATTTCTACACAAAGCAATCCATTATATATATGTACTAAAATTTCTACACAAAACAATCCATTATATATATGTACTAAAATTTCTACAAAAAGCAATCCTAAATCAACTTATATATATATGAATCTCAGGATTATGCGTGGACGGAGGAGGTGCGAGTGGAGAGGAAGGAGATACAGTGGGAGGGGAAGTCGAGGATTGAACCTTGCTGGGTGGCGACGGGGCGGCGACGGGCGACGACGGGAGGCGACGGGTGGCGGCTGGTCGAGGGGACTTGAAATGGAAGGCCGGCGACTTAGGTCTTTTACTAAGCCGTGTGAGTTGAGGTGGGCCGTTGCTGGCGTGGGCCTAGCTAAAATGCAATGCCATAGCTAATAACAGCCTAAATAAAAAAAGACTAATTAAGATTAAAGAAAGACTTAACATAATTAGATAACTTGGCATGCCAGCACTACTTAATTAGCTACGACGTGCATAGAAATTCAACGCCACCACTATCTTTCAAACGGTGAGTACAGGTGGGCCAACATATTTGTGACGTGTCCAAAAATAGCCACGCCAGCACTAAGCGTTTACAGCTGGCGTATCGATTTAGCCGACGCCAGCACTATTTGAAAAACTAGTGCTGCCGTTGCGTGAAAATGGTGCGCCACCAACAAGAGTTGTGGCTAGCCATTTCTCCACTAGTGTGTGTTTGGTTCTACCATGAAACACTGGATTAGCAGAAAGATAGGTTGCTCCCAAGTTGTCACAGTATAGACAAGATGTACGATGTTGCTTGATTCCTAACTCATGAAACAATGATTCCAACCAAATAATTTCAGCAGTTGCATACTCAGCCTCTGCTGGCACTCCAAGAAATAAGGTTTGAACCAAAGAACACTGCAAATCATCTAGTTGACTTTCTGTCATCACTATATCCTGCCCAGTCAGCATCAGAAAAGGCACTAACAACTGTAGAACTAGAGCGTTTGAACTAAAGTCCCAAACTCATAGTGTGTTTAATGTATCGTACAATCTTTTTGATAGATGTCCAATGAGTAGAGGTAGGAGCATGCAAATATTGACAAACCTTATTTACAGCAAATGATATGTCTAGCCGTGTCAAAGTCAAGTAATGTAGAGCTCCAACAACACTTCTATATTTTGTGCTCTCCACTTCATTAAGTGGTTCTCCTTGGTATGCTGAAAGTTGTTCTGAAGAAGACAATTGTGTAGGTGAAGGTTTGCAATCCTTAATTCCCATACGAGTTAGAAGTTCAGTGGCATATTTTTCCTGATTCAACACTATGCCATCTTGAGTCTTCTTAACTTCAATACCTAGGAAAAAGTGTAAGTCACCAAGGTCCTTAAAAGCAAACTCTGAACTCAAATCACGCAAGAGAGCATTAGTGGCATTTTGTGAGGAGCTTGCAACTATGATGTCATCAACATATATGAGCACAAGAATCACTGTCTTTGCCTTATTATAAATAAAGAGAGATGTATCTGCTTTGGATGGAACAAACCCAAGATGCTTCAACTGTGAACTTAACCTCGAGAACCATACTCTAGGTGACTATTTCAGACCATAAAGAGCCTTGTCAAGTTTGCAAACATAGTGAGGTGTTTGTTTGTTTTCATAGCCTGGTGGTTGCCTCATATAGACCTCCTCTTCAAGAACAACATGCAGAAACACATTCTGAACATCTAGCTGTCTAAGGCTCCATCCCCTGGAAACAACAATGGCTAGCACAAGTCTTATAGTAGCAGCATGTACAACAGGGCTAAAAGTATCCTCATAATCAATACCATATCGCTGCTTAAACCCTTTTGCAACTAGACGTGCTTTGTTCCTATCAATGGAGCCATCTGCTTTTCTTTTGATTCTATAGACCCACTTGCAGTCAATAATATTTTTACTTCTCTAACTTTGTACCAAGTGCCACGTTTTTTTTCTTCATGAGTGCACCGTACTCTTCATCCATGGCCCTTTTCCACTTAGGATCTCTAAGTGCATCGCTCAATTTTGTCGGTTCACCTGAAATACATAGCATGCCATATGGTATAGTGCCATCTGTTCTTATTTTGGGATTTCTAATACTTCTTTGTATCCGGGTCATAAACCTTGAAGTAGTAACAGATTGTTGTCACGGTTGTACCAGAGACTGCATAGACTGGCTGGTCGCAGAGGATCTAGGCGACCCGTCGATGTGTGCAGAATGGGACAATGAACCGGATCCAGTAATCCCTGGTGTGGCCGGGCCTGAACTGGAGACGCCTGGGGAAACATAGTCAGTTGGCGCAAAGGATCCCAAGCCTGGCGAACATGTCGGCTGCATGCGTGCGGAGAGCGAGGGTGATCCCGCGTCTTCTACTGTCCCCTGCATGCACGCTGACGAGGCGGATGCTGAGTGGGCCGGGGACGCCAAGCTTTCCTGTCGGCTGGTGCACGCGCGATCCCTTGCAAATTTCTGACCGTGATCCAAGCCGGATCGGCGCACAGGCGTGGCACACGCCGCCGAATCCTCCTCGGGTCCCACGCCTGCTGCTTCTTCTTCAGACACATCAAATATAGCCCCGTTTTGTACCGGATTTTGATCATTTTGATCATTTTGAACTCCGTTTTCTTCAGGCACCTGCACAGGCATAACACCAAGAGTTGAACTAGAAGGAATATTAGCACATTGGTCAGTACAATTGTTATCGCTCCCTTGCTCAAACTCCGGAAGAAGAAGAATTTTTTTATGAAGAAGAGCACCGGCATTTGGATGAAGTGACTCGAAAAGGAAAACTGCTTCATCGAAGACAATATCTCGAGATATGTAAACCCTGCCAGTAGATACATCAGGGCATTTAACCCCTTTGTGCATAGGGCTATAACCTAAAAAGACGCATCGTTTAGAATGAAACGCAAGTTTGCGTGTGTTATATGGTCGAAGATTTGGCCAACATGTGCATCCAAAGATGTGAAGAGATGTATAATCTGGGGTGATACCAAAGAGGCGAGTTATTGGACTCTCAAATTTTATTACTTTACTGGGACGAATATTGATAAGATATGTAGCAGTGAGAAAAGCTTTATCCCAGAATTTGAGAGGCATGGATGCATGAGCTAGAAATGCTAGTCCTACTTCAACAACATGACGATGCTTTCGTTCGGCAGAGCCATTCTGTTGGTGACCATGTGGACAAGATACATGATGTGAAATTCCAATTTTTTGGAAAAAGGAATTAAGTTTCTCATACTCACCACCCCAGTCTGTTTGCATGGCAAGGATTTTGGAGTTCAGTTGGCGTTCATCAAGACTTTGAAAATTGCTAAAAAGTTGAAAGACATCGGATCATTTATTTAGCAAATAAATCCAAGTAAACTTGCTATAGTCATCGGTAAAGCTTACATAGTAAGAGTATCTACCAACTGAAGTGGGAGTTGGCCCCCAAACATCTGAAAAGATAAGTTGCAAGGGAGCAATAGATACACTGGTAGAGATGGGATACGGTAATTGATGACTTTTAGCTTGTTGACACGCATCACAAACTGACTCAACACTAGACACATAAGGGAGATTATTTCTACTAAGGACATGCTGAACAATGACTGAAGATGGATGACCCAAGCGTCTGTGTCACTTTGTCGAAGATGGTTTGGTGACACTCCAGGCTTGTTTATTTGACCATGATGAAGAAGATGTGATATTATTGGGTAGACGCCTCCCTCGCATTTCCCTCTAAGAATGACTCTCCTCGTTGCCAAGTCCTTAATCACAAAAGGATAGAAAATTATGAGAACGTTGCTGTCAAGTGTAAAACGATGAACGGAGACAAGATTTTTTGATGCATGACGAACATGTAAGACATTATTTAGATGCAATTTTTTTCTGGGGGTTTAAACAATTGAATTACCGATGTGAGTAATATCCATACCAGTTCCACTTGCCGTGTGCACTTGGTCACCGTTGTGGTACCTTTCTCGCATCGCCAACTTGTCGAGTTCCCCTGTGATGTGCTTGGTAGCGCCCAAATCTGCGTACCAATTTGTGTCAATTCCATAGGAGTTAGTGATGAGGTTGGCTTTCTTCTTCTCTTCACGATCCTCCTCATACCGATGCTAGTAGGCCCTAGCACCGCCAGCGTGGTACTTGTAACTTATCTGGCACTCGGGGTAGTCTCCTTCATGTTGTTGCTGCTGTTGCTGTTGTGGTTGCTCTTGCTAACGTTGCTGATAGCCGCTGCTTCCACCGACGCGAACAGGAGAAGGGGAGGCCCGATCATAATGACCACGGCCCCTGTTTCCTCACCTGCGACCTCCTCTGGTGCGGGACTGACCGCGCCCCCTGTACATGGCGTTGGCCGATGATCAGAAACCCGTAGGTCCGTCGCCTAATATCTCCATCCTCTGGTCAAAGCAGAAATCTGCGAGAAAAGATCATCAGCTGTGATGGAGTTCTTGATGCCGCCGACTGCTGCAACAATAGGATCATAATCCCGATCGAGGCCGGCGGGGATGTAGTCCACCATCTCCCCATCGGTTACTGGACGACCCGCTGCTGCAAGTTCGTCTCCAAGGCTCTTCATCTTGTCAATGAAGGAGTTGCTGGACATTTTCCCTTTCTTGGTGTTGGCGATGGCTATCCTCAGATTTGTTATCCGAGATTGTGACTGCGCAGCAAACAATGTGGTAAGAGCAGTCCATAGATCAAAGGTACTGTCCTTACCGATGACCTGCGCAAGGATTTCCTGGGCGAGGGAGTTCACCAGGTAGCTCAGAACCTACTTGTCCTTCGATAACCACGGGCCGTCACTAGTAGAAAAGGGCCCATTAGTCCCGGTTCCAGAGGCCCATTTGTCCCGGTTCTGGAACCGGGACTAAAGGGTCGGGACTAAAGCCCAAAACCTTTAGTCCCGGTTCTCTTACGAACCGGGACCAAAGGGGCTCCACGTGGCTGCTGCGGGAGCCCAGGCAGGAGGACCTTTAGTCCCGGGTGGTAACACCAACCGGGACCAAAAGGCGGCCATGCGTCAGCAGCTCGCAGTCGCTGGGGGTTTTGTTTTTTTTTTTGGAAGGGGGGGGGGTTTGGGGTTTTGGAGGGTTAATTTAGGGGTTTGCGAGCTAATAGAGAGAAGTGACCTCTCTTTTTCCGTGCTTGGTCGACGCTAGCTACTACACATATAGAGAGAACTCGACGCTAGCTAGTAAGAAAATAAAGGAAACCATTAATTACACAAGATCGTCATGAACATATATAGAGAGAAGTGACATCTCTTTCTTCGTGCTTGGTCGAACAACAAGTTTTCGTATATCTATCCGACGCTGCTACATATGTACAATATATAACATCCCTTACAACCATTTCAATTTCACATGGTATTCTCCGTGTTCAGGTATGACGTGGTCAAGAAAGAATCCCGTCAATTCCTCTTGAATTGCTCGTATGCGATCATGTGGTAGGAGTTCATCCCGCATCTGCCAGATCTAATTTAAAGAAGGGGGTCAATACATATATATGAATGAAACTCAACACAATTGATGGTAATATATAAAATAAAATTGTGAATATTATTTACGTACTTCAAATTGTTTCTCAGAGGAGGCCCGTTCAGAGGTATAGTAGCGAATGAACTCGCATACGTAGTATCCACATAAATGAGTGTTGGGTGCCTGCAACAAGCACTTTACGAGAATAGAGTTCAATCAAATTGATAAGCAAGCATGATAATGGTATTGATGAAACTAGAATCAATGAGAGATGAGCGGAACTAGCTAGTACTACTTACTTTGGGGTGTGTAAATCGCAGCTCCTTCTTCAGACCCGGAACCTTAGCGGTGAACGTTTTCCAAACCCTGGCAGGCAAAGAAAATGATTACTTGATATCAGGAAATGAACGAAAGTTGCCGATATGGTCCCGGTATTGATTGAACTTACTTCTGGAGCATTGCAGTCATGTCCGCATAATACTTGGGATCTTTACGGAGCGAGTCTAAGACAGTTACTAATGCGCCGTCAAGGTTAATGGATAGCAGAATATAGTGGAAGCTGCACACGCATAACTCATCAATTACATTACTTAACCACGAGTAAGCGGAACCGAATATGCAGAAGACAGTAATACTCACTTGAAGTTGTAAGGAAAGAGTATTTCCCTTTTGTTTTGATGTGTAAGGAACGTTTCTAGCAAGTTGTTCTCAGTATCTTCTGCCGCATTTCGTATCGACCATTCATTTACGGTATTTGGGCTAATGAACCCAACGTCGAAGATTCCTATTTTTTTGCATTCGACCATCTTCAATCTGCATAATATAGTGATGATAATTATATATACATGCAATGAACGAGCTGAGCTAGAGACTTAATTATAGAAGTAATACTTACAGACAGTAGCAAGTCATGAGTATTTTGTCGAGGGCCTTTTGATTGTATAATTGAAATAACTCCACCAATTCAACAGGCAGCAGGTCGACTCCAAGGAAGTCATGCTCTTTTTTAATTCCGACTAACAAACTGTCTATCCCAGACTTCCTGCAGGTTTCCATGTACCAGTCATGCAATTTTTGCATCATCGTTGTTAGATGAGGATCATCAGGTTTGACGAGAGGCTTCCCGTGCTCGTATCTAAAGACGTCTACTACCTCAGCCGTTTCAAACTGTACATCATCGGGCAGGTAATCATCAAGAGTGGTACCGGGCAGTAGCACCGGATGATTAGCGATATCGCTAGACACCTTGAGCGGGGGGCACGATTGCTTCTCCTGTTCGCCGAGCTAGGGAATTGTTTTCCCACTTCTTCATTTTTTTGCTCTTGCAGCACTGGAAGTACTTCCCGACTGCTGCGCTTCAGCATGTGTCTTAGTAATTATGCGGTCATAGTTTGAATCCGGCGGAGGCGGTGGTGGTCGCTTCAGGGCATTGATAGTGCGCTTCACTTTCACCGGATCTACCTTGTCCTTCGGAGGTGGAGTTTTCTTTGCAAAATGGTCCCTCAGTTGGGCACGACATATGTCCTCGTTTTCCTGCTCGGTCATCTCATATGGTAACTTTTCCAGAGGCTTGAGAGATGGACCGTATCTGAATTGGCTCCCGCCTCTGCTTGTACTGCTAGCCGCCGGAGCGGCGGCGTCTCTCTTCCGTTCTTGCTGATGAGGCGGAGAAATCCGACGCGCCGGAGGAGCCGGAGCGGCGGCGTCTGTCTTCCGCCGTTGCCGATGAGGCTGAGGAGGAGGCGGACTGCTCCGACGCGCCGGAGTAGGCGAAGGAGGTGGCGGAGTGCCCTGACGCGTCGGAGGAGCCGGAGAAGGAGGCGGAGTGCCCTGATCACTCGCCGGAGGAGGAGGAGGAGGAGGAGGCGGAGTGCCTTGACTCGCCGGAGGAGGAGGAGGAGGCGGAGGCGTCCAGTTTGGAAGCTTGATGTACTCCTTCTGCCATAGACATGTACTCCTCAGGGCACGAACCAGCTGATTCTCCCCTTCACCTATAGAGTGGTCAAGCTCGAGCTCCTCAAATCCCTCCATTACTTCATCCACCATCACAACAGCATAGCCATGTAGATTCGGACGGCAGTGAAAAGTTCCGTTGGGTTGAGGAGGTGCAACAGAGCCGACAGCCGCCTTGAAAGTGAGGTTCCGGCATTTTGTCATAAGCTCGCAATGTTGAGCCTCCGTGATAGTAGTATCCACAGGGTAGCTAGGAGATATGAAGTCAGGCTGAACGGGCTCCGTGGAAGCGACGCTGCTTCTCTGCTGAGATGGCGGGGTAGCTTCTGGGGTAGCTTCGTGCCGCTGAGATGGTTGGCCGGCAGCTCGCTGGCTCTCAGCTTCCTCTAGCTTTTGTAGTCTTGCATTGAGCTTCTGAATTTCGCTTAGCTCCGCTTTCCTCTTTCTCTCCCGGCTTCTGTAACTGCCTGCGTCGGGAAACCCAACCTTCCACGGAACGGAGCCTGGTGTGCCTCGTGTTCGTCCAGGGTGCTCAGCATTCCCTAGGTCCTCAGTCAGCTCGTCCTTCTCTCTGTCGGGAATGAACGTCCCTTCCTGCGGTGCGGTGATATACTCCTGAAGCTTCGTGACAGGTATTGCAAGTTGCTCGTCCGTCCAACGGCACTTCCCTGTTTCAGGGTCCAAAGTTCCCCCAACCCCGAAGAACCAAGTCCTTGAACGGTCTGGCCAGTTCAATGTCTCTGGTTCGACCCCTTTAGCAATCAGGTCATTCTCAGCTTTGTCCCACAACGGCCGGGCTTTGAGGAAGCCACCTGACCCTGTGTGATGGTGATACTGCTTCTTTGCAGCGTTGTTCTTGTTTGTCTCTGACATTTTCTTACTCTTGTCCGATGTCTTGTAGGCCACAAATGCAGGCCAGTGATCTCTTTTCTTCTCAAATCGGCCGGTGAATTCTGGAGTCTTCCCTTTGTTGACAAACTTTGATTTCAACTCATTCTTCCACCTCCTAAATAGATCTGCCATCTTCTTAAGAGCACACGCCTTGACCAGTGGCTCTATAACTGGCTTATTCGGATCCTCCTCTGGCGGTAGGGTGAAATTTGCCTTCAGCGCGGTCCAAAGATCATCTTTCTGTCTATCGGTGACATAATCACCTTCAGGGGCGTCGTCCTTAGGCTTATTCCATTGCTTGATGCTGATCGGGATGTTGTCCCTAACAATAACTCCGCACTGAGCAGAAAATGCGTCCTTGGTCCGCTTGGGTTCAATCGGATGGCCATCGTCCGCGAGTGCTGTGATCGTGAACCTTTCATCCTTGCGCAACCTCTTCTTCGGGCCTCGTCTCGTTACCGAAGTTTGGCTCGATCCGGAGGGCTATAAAAGAAGAAAGAAGAGTTAATATATGTACATACCAAAACAATTAATGCATCAATTAGCTAGTCAGCACAAGCTTAATTAATATATATACCTCGCCGGAGTTTGCAACAGCTCCCTCCTCCGTTCGGTCACCGGAGCCGTCATCCTCTCCTTCCAGACCATCGGTGTCGTTGAGAAACGACAAGACATCACGTCCGCCGAGGATTATCTCCCCCAACAACTATTCTTGTTCCAAGTCTCTTTGAGCCATAGTTTCTGCAAATATTACAACATGGCAATTAATATACAAACATGAATGCCGACGTCCGGACCGCCTCTCTCATGAATGTCAAACAAGGGATTCTCTTAACCTTTAAGGGATTTAATTAACAAAATGGCGCCATTCTGGATGTGCAGAAAATGGTCCATATTTTTCCTGATCTCATCTACCCTTCTATATGTCACGTTGTCTAGTGTCAAAGGATTCAAGAAAACCATGGCTTCATCATTAGCCGGAAGTAACAGGCGCATAATGGTACGAAGCTCTCCAAAATTGTTTTGGAACGGAGTCCCGGATAGGATAATTAATTAGCTTTTTGGTACGAAGTTCAGCAAGAGCCTTCCGAATATCGCTATTTGGAAGGCCTTTGCTGAAATTCGTACCAAAAAGCGAATTATTCTATCCAGAACTCCGTTCCAAAACAACTTTGAAGAGCTTCGTAGCATCATACGCTTGTTACTTCCGGCTAATGATGAAGCCATGGATTTCTTCAATACTTTGACAGACAACGTGACATATATAAGAATATATATATAGATGAGATCAGAAAAAAATTGGATCAACTTGTGCAGATCCATAATGGGGGCATTCTTGATAAATCTATGTCAAAAGTCAAAGTTTCACATATGATCAAACTTTGACATATGATCAAAATTTGACATATGATCAAATGTTGCATATGTATATCGACAATGCTTTTTTCTAGGGTTTGGGTGGCCTCGAGAGTTGGTCGCCCGGTATATCGAGAGGGGGGTGAACATTTTACCTTAGTAACTTAGAAAAAAAATGTTATCGGGGAGGGGGTATATCGACAACGCTTTTTTCCTAGGGTTTGGGTGGCCTCGAGAGTTGGTCGCCCGGTATATCGAGAGGGGGGTGAACATTTTACCTTAGTAACTTAGAAAAAAAAAGTTATCGGGGAGGGGGTATATCGACAACGCTTTTTTTCTAGGGTTTGGGTGGCCTCGAGAGTTGGTCGCCCGGTATATCGAGAGGGGCATGAACATTTTACCTTAGTAACTTAGAAAAAAATTGTTATCGGGGAGGGGGTATATCGACAAGGCTTTTTTTCTAGGGTTTGGGTGGCCTCGAGAGTTGGTCGCCCGGTATATCGAGAGGGGGGTGAACATTTTACCTTACTAACTTAGAAAAAAAAATGTTATCGGGGAGGGGGTATATCGACCCCCCCCTCATGTCGAAGTTATCGGGGAGGGGGTATATCGACCCCCCCCCCCTCATGTCGAAGTTATCGGGGAGGGGGTATATCGACAACGACATACATACATGGAAAAAATGCTATCCATCTATACATACATAGCCACATACATATATACATGGAAAAAAATGCTATCAAAAAAAATACATATATGAACAAAAAAATGCTATGAACATCCATACATACATACATATAGCCACATACAAAAAAATTAATACATATATGAACATCCATACATACATATAGCCACATACATATATACATTATATATATATGAACAAAAAATTCATCATATAAAAAATGAAAAAAAAATGATATGAACAGAGCCGGGGCGGCGGCGGCTCACAGCGGGGGCGGCCGGCGAGGGCGACGGGAGGGGCAGCGAGGGCGTCGGCGATGGCGACGATGGGGGCGGGCCGGGGCAGGGGCGTGGCCGGGCGCGCTCGGGGGCGGCGGACGGCGTCGGCTGGCGAGGGCGACGGCGGGGGCGGCCTGCGAGGGAGCCGGCGACGGCGTCGGCCGGCGAGGGCGACGGCGAGGGCGGCGCACGAGGGAGCCGGCGACGACGGCGACGGTGGGGGCGGGCCGGGGCGCAGGGGCGCGGCCGGGCGCGCTCGGGGGCGGCGGACGGCGTCGGCGTGGGCTCGGGGGCGGGGCAGGGGCACGGGCGACGGCGACGACGTCGGGGCAGCCTTGCGGCGTCGAGGAGGTCGGCGTCATCGGGGGGAACTGCGAGATGAAAATGAAAATTTTCACAAGTGCTGCTTATATACACACAGCATTGGTCCCGGTTTGAGGCAGGAACCGGGACCAATGCCCCCCTTTGGTCCCGGTTAGAGCCACCAACCGGGACCAAAGGTCTCTTTTCAGCAGCCCAAAGGGCGGGAAGCAGAGACCTTTGGTCCCGGTTGGTGGCACGAACCGGGACCAAAGGTAGGCATTGGTCCCGGTTGGTGGCACCAACCGGGACCAATGCCTACCTTTGGTCCCGGTTGGTGCCACCAACCGGGACCAATGGCCTTGCACAGCGGCGTGGTGGGAGTTTAGTCCCACCTCGCTACTTGAGAGAGTGCCGCACCTGTTTATAAGGCGCGGTGCGCCAGAGCCTTCGAGGTCCTCTCTAAAGCAGGCTTACGGGCCTAACCACTCTATATCTGCCTGTGGGCCTACTGGGCCTTCTGCGGGCCTGAATCCTTGCCCAACTCGCTGGTTGGGTTTCTAGTCGTATTCAGGCCGTGGTGGCCCAGTAGGCGGCATTTTTTTAAAATTTTTGCATTTTTTTTGTTTTGTTTTTTGCATTATTTATTTCCTTTCTTTTTTGCTTTATTTTTTTTATTTCTTTTTGGTGTTAGGTCACAAAAATTATAAACTTTCTGTTAGTGCCATTAGTTTTCAAATTTGAATAGTTTAAATTTGAATTCTTTTAAATTTGTGTGAATCACGAGTTTGTGAATAACTTTACTATAAAAATAGATTTTCGAGTGATTCTTTTTCCTGCTATTTAATATTACTGTATTTTATCATTATATTCAATTTGGTAATTTTTAGGTTATTTTAAATGTCCATTTTAATCAAAAACATATTTTGTTATTTTAGTTTGCTATTAAAGTTTCTAACAAAAAAATTCTTTATGAAAATTCTATAGGTTTATAAAAGCTTTTTAGTTGATTCCAATTTGCTATTAGAGTTTTATAAAAGCTTTTTAGTTGATTCTTTTTGCTATTGAAGAAGATTATAGTTTTGTTTTAGTTGATCATAACAGAATATTTTAATTGATTATTTTTAGTTCATTCTTTTTGCTATTAGAGTTTCATAAAAGTTTTCTAGTTCATTCTTTTTGCTATTAGTTCATTCTTTGAGCTAAATGACCCTGAAATTGAAAAGCACTACAAATGAACTCTGAAAAGGTTGAAAGTTGGAATGGTATCATCATTTCACCCACATAGCATGTGCTAAAAAGTTGAGAGAGTTACGGCAAAAACTGGATGCACTTCGTGTACAAAATGGACAATCTCTTTCGAAGTATCAGGGTTTCGGACGAAAACTCATCTGTTTCAAAGGGATTTCATTTTTTTGAACTTATTTGAACTCCAGACTTTTTGTGTGTTCAAAATGCACCATTCAAAGCCACATCATCAATTTTCAACCCTTTCTGACTTCATTTGGTATTTTTCATGCATTTACTGATTTTTTTGAGCTCAATGACCCTGAAATTGAAAAGCCCTACAAATGAACTCTGAAAAGGTTGAAAGTTGGCATGGTATCATCATTTCACCCACATAACATGTGCTAAAAAGTTGGGATGTTACGGCAAAAACTGGATGCACTTCGTGTACAAAATGGACAATCTCTTTCGAAGTATCAGGGTTTCGGACGAAAACTCATCTGTTACAAAGGGATTTCATTTTTTTGAACTTATTTGAACTCCTGACTTTTTGTGTGTTCAAAATGAACCATTCAAAGCCACATCATCAATTTTCAACCCTTTCTGACTTCATCTGGTATTTTTCATGCATTTACTAATTTTTTAAGCTAAATGACCCTGAAATTGAAAAGCACTACAAATGAACTTTGAAAAGGTTGAAAGTTGGCATGGTATCATCATTTCACCCACATAGCATGTCATAAAAAGTTGAGAGGCTTACGGCAATAACTGGATGCACTTCGTGTACAAAACGGACAATTCATTTCTTCACATGTAACTGCAGTGATATTCTAGATCAAAGGCATCATCATACTAGATGTGGAGAGAAAATCTTCACTTTTTCTTCGCTTGTGTCCTTTGCTTATTGCGCCGTAACCATGGATAATCTTCATCGTTTAACAGGGTGCTTGGGTCAGCCTTGACTTTGAAGGGAGGAATTTCATGAAACTTTTCATAATCTTCAGACATGTCTGTCTTGCCCTCCAATCCCACGATGTCTCTTTTTCCTGAAAGAACTATGTGGCGCTTTGGCTCATCGTATGATGTATTCGCTTCCTTATCTTTTCTTTTTCTCGGTTTGGTAGACATGTCCTTCACATAGAAAACCTGCGCCACATCATTGGCTAGGACGAATGGTTCGTCTGTGTACCCAAGATTGTTCAGATCCACTGTTGTCATTCCGTATTGCGGGTCTTCCTGTACCCCGCCTCCTAACAGATTGACCCATTTGCACTGAAACAAAGGGACCTTCAATTCATGTCCATAGTCAAGTTCCCATATGTCCACTATGTAACCATAATATGTGTCCTTTCCCCTCTTGGTTGCTGCATCAAAGCGGACACCGCTGTTTTGGTTGGTGCTCTTTTGATCTTGGGCGATCGTGTAAAATGTATTCCCATTTATCTCGTACCCTTTGTAAGTCAATACAGTCGAAGATGGTCCCCTGGCCAACGAGTACAGCTCATCAGAAACAGTGTTGTCACCCATGAGACGTGTTTGCAACCAACTGCCGAAAGTCCTGATGTGTTTGTTGGGGAACGTTGCATGGGAAACAAAAAATTTCCTACGCACACAAAAGATCTATCCATGGTGATGAGCATCTACGAGAGGGAGAGTGAATCTACATACCCTTGTAGATCGCTAAGCGGAAGCGTTAAGAAAACGCGGTTGATGTAGTCGAACGTCTCCGCGATCCAAATCGCAAGTCGTCCCTCGAGCCGATCACGAACTAGTGCCGAACGGACGGCACCTCCGCGTTCAACACACGTACAACTTGATGACGCCTTCACCTCCTCGATCCAGCGAGCGATGGTGAAGTAGTAGATGAGTTCCGGCAGCACGACGGCGTGGTGATGGTGGTGAGGAACAATCTCTGCAGGGCTTCGCCAAGCGCTACGGTGATTATGACGGAGGAACTAGAGGGTTAGGGTTGCCGGCACACGGCTTGGGGAATTCTTGATGTATTCCGGGTGCTAGCCCTGCCCCTCTATTTATATGTTGAGCCCTGGGGTCGAAACTTGGAGAAAGAGCCTCCTCAAAGTCGGTTTGGCCCGCAAGGCAAGAGTCCTGCTCGGACTCCAGGACCAGACGCCAGGGTCCTCGGCGTCTGGCCCCAGACGCCAGGGTCCCTGGCGTCTGGCCCCTGGCCTCCGCAAAACTTCCTTTTGCACCTTCCTAAAGCCTCGTGGGCTTTACCCCTTGGCCCAAATAAAGTGTTCTCGTACCCGAACATTTCAGGAAACATCCGAAACTCCTTTCGGTGAATTCCGGAACCCTTCCGGAGACCAAACACTATTATCCCATATATCAATCTTTACCTCCGGACTATTCCAGAGCTCCTCGTCATGTACGGGATCTCATCCGGGACTCCGAACAACTTTCAGTCACCAACATAACAACTCAACTATACTTATATCGTCACCAAACGTTAAGTGTGTAGACCCTGCGGGTTCGAGAACTATGTAGACATGACCGAGACACCTCTATGGTCAATAACCAATAGCGGGACCTAGATGCCCAAATTGGCTCCTACATATTCTACGAAGATCTTTATCGGTTGAACCTCTATGTCAAGGATTCAGTTAATCCCGTATGATGTTCCCTTTGTTTATCGGTATGTTACTTGCCCGAGATTCGATCGTCGGTATCTCTATACCTAGTTCAATCTCGTTACTGGCAAGTCTCTTTACTCGTTCCGTAATACAAGATCCCGTGGCTAACACTTTGGTCACATTGCTTGCAAGGCTTATAGTGATGTTGTATTACCGAGTGGGCCCTGAGATACCTCTCCGTCACACGGAGTAACAAATCCCAGTCTTGATCCATGCCAATTCAACAGACACCCTCGGAGATACCTGTAGAGCATCTTTATAGTCACCCAATTACGTTGCGACGTTTGATACACACAAGGTATTCCTCCGGTGTCAGTAAGTTGCATGATCTCATGGTCAAAGGAACAGATACTTGACATGCAGAAAACAATAGCAATAAACTGACACGATCATATGCTACGTTTACAGTTTGGGTCTTGTCCATCACATCATTCTCCTAATGATGTGATCCCGTTATCAAATGACATCTCATGTCCATGGCTAGGAAACCTTCACCATCTTTTGATCAACGAGCTAGTCAACTAGAGGCTTACTAGGGACACAGTGTTGTCTATGTACCCACACATGTATTTGAGTTTCCAATCAATACAATTATAGCATGGATAATAAACGATTCTCATGAACAAGGAAATATAATAATAACCAATTTATTATTGCCTCTAGGGCATATTTCCAACAGTCTCCCACTTGCACTAGAGTCAATAATATAGTTCACATCACTATGTGATTTACATTGTAATGAATCGAACACCCATACAGTTCTGGTGTTGTTCATGTTTAGCCCTTGGAAGAGGTTTAGTCATCGGATCTGCAACATTCAGATCCGTGTGTACTTTGCAAATATTTATGTCGTCCTCCTTGATGTAATCGCGGATGGAATTGAAGCGTCGCTTTATGTGTCTGGTCCTCTTGTGAAATCTTGGTTCCTTGGCTAGAGCAATGGCACCAGTGTTATCACAAAACAGAGTCATTGGGTTAAGCGCACTAGGCACTACTCCAAGATCTGTCATGAACTCCTTCATCCAGACACCTTCCTTCGCCGCCTCCGAGGCAGCGATGTACTCCGCTTCGCATGTAGAATCAGCTACCACGCTCTGCTTGGAACTGCACCAGCTAACCGCACACCCATTAAGAATAAATACGTATCCGGTTTGTGACTTAGAGTCATCCGGATCAGTGTCAAAGCTTGCATCGACGTAACCCTTTACGACGAGCTCTTGATCACCTCCATAAACGAGAAACATGTCCTTAGTCCTTTTCAGGTACTTCAGGATATTCTTGACCGCCGTCCAGTGTTCCATTCCTGGATCACTTTGAAACCTTCCGACCATACTTATGGCAAGGCTGACATCGGGTCTTGTGCACAGCATTGCATACATGATAGAGCCTATGGCTGAAGCATAGGGGATGACACTTATCTTTTCTCTATCTTCTGCAGTCACTGGGCATTGAGTCTTACTCAACTTCACACCTTGCAATACAGGCAAGAACCCCTTCTTGGACTGATCCATTTTGAACTTCTTCAAAACTTTGTCAAGGTATGTGCTTTGTGAAAGTCCTATCAAGCGTCGTGATCTATCTCTATAGATCTTGATGCCTAATATGAAAGCAGCTTCTCCTAGGTCCTTCATTGAAAAACTCTTGTTCAAATATTCCTTCACGCTTTCCAACATTTCTATATTGTTTCCAATCAGTAATATGTCATCCACATATATTATTAGAAACGCTATAGAGCTCCCACTCACTTTCTTGTAAATACAAGCTTCTCCGTAAACTTGTATAAACTCGAACGCTTTGATCACCTCATCAAAGCGAAGATTCCAAATCCGAGATGCTTGCACCAGTCCATAAATGGATCGCTGGAGTTTGCAAACTTTGTCAGCATTCTCTGGATCGACAAAACCTTCTGGTTGCATCATATACAACTCTTCCTTAAGGAAACCGTTAAGGAACGCTGTTTTGACATCCATCTGCCAAATTTCATAATCGAAAAAGGCAGCTATTGCTAACATGATTCTGACGGACTTAAGCATCGCTATGGGTGAGAAGGTCTCATCGTAGTCAACTCCTTGAACTTGTGAAAAACCCTTTGCCACAAGTCGAGCTTTATAGACGGTGACATTACCGTCCGCGTCCGTCTTCCTCTTAAAGATCCATTTGTTCTAAATGGCCTTACGCCCTTGAGGTAATACTTCCAAAGTCCACACTTTGTTTTCATACATGGATCCCATCTCGGATTTCATGGCCTCTAACCACTTCTCGGAATCCGGGCCCATCATCGCTTCTCCACACCTCGTAGGTTCATCGTTGTCCAACAACATGACTTCTAAGACAGGGTTGCCGTACCACTCAGGAGCAGTACGCGTCCTTGTCGGCCTACGAGGTTCGATAGCAACTTGATCCAAAGCTTCATGATCATCATCATTAACTTCCACTTCAGCTGATGTAGGCTCTACAGAAACATCTTTCTGTGCTGCGCTACTCTCAGGTTGAAGTAAAGGTTCTACAACCTCATCAAGTTCTATCTTCCTCCCACTCAATTCTTTCGAGAGAAACTCTTTCTCAAGAAACGTTCCGTTTTTAGCGACAAACACTTTGCCTTCGGATCTGAGGTAGAAGGTATACCCAACTGTCTCTTTTGGGTATCCTATGAAGACGCATTTCTCCGCTTTGGGTTCCAGCTTTTCAGGCTGAAGCTTTTTGACATAAGCATCACATCCCCAAACTTTAAGAAACGACAGCTTTGGCTTCTTGCCAAACCAAAGTTCATATGGCGTCGTCTCAACGGATTTCGATGGTGCCCTATTTAAAGTGAATGCAGCTGTCTCTAATGCATAACCCCAAAACGATAGTGGCAAATCGGCAAGAGACATCATAGATCGCACCATATCCAACAAGGTTCGATTACGACGTTCGGACACACCATTACGCTGTGGTGTTCCAGGCGGTGTTAGTTGTGAAACAATTCCACATTGTCTTAAGTGACTGCCAAACTCATAACTCAGATATTCTCCTCCTCGATCAGATCGTAGGAATTTAATCTTCTTGCTACGATGATTCTCAACTTCACTCTGAAATTGTTTGAACTTTTCAAACGTTTCAGACTTGTGTTTCATTAAGTAAATATACCCATATCTACTTAAGTCATCAGTGAAGGTGAGAAAGTAACGATAACCACCGCGCGCCTCAATGCTCATCGGACCGCACACATCAGTATGTATGATTTCCAATAAGTCACTTGCCCGTTCCATTGTTCCAGAGAACGGCGTTTTAGTCATCTTGCCCATGAGGCATGGCTCACATGTGTCAAGTGATTCAAAATCAAGTGACTCCAAAAGTCCATCAGCATGGAGCTTCCTCATGCGTTTTATGCCAATATGACCTAAACGGCAGTGCCACAAGAAAGTGGTATTATCATTATCAATCCTACATCTTTTGGCATCAATGTTATGAACATGTGTATCATTACTATCGAGATTCAATAAGAATAAACCCCTTACATTGGGTGCATGACCATAAAAGATATTACTCATATAAATAGAACAACCATTATTCTCTGAATTAAATGAGTAACCGTCTCGCAATAAACAAGATCCAGATATAATGTTCATGCTTAACACAGGCACTAAATAACAATTATTCAGGTTCATCACTAATCCCGATGGTAATCGAAGAGCGAGCATGCCGACGGCGATCACATCTACCTTGGAACCATTTCCCACGCGCATCGTCACTTCATCCTTTGCCAGCCTCCGTCTATTCCGCAGTTCCTGTTTTGAGTTGCAAATATGAGCAACCGCACCGGTATCAAATACCCAGGCACTACAACGAGAGTTGGTAAGGTACACATCAATAACATGTATATCATATATACCTTGTTTGTTGTTGGCCGCCTTCTTGTCAGCCAAATACTTGGGGCAGTTCCGCTTCCAGTGTCCAGTTCCCTTGCAATGAAAACACTCAGTTTCTGGTTTGGGTCCAGTCTTGGGTTTCTTCACGGGAGGAGCAACTGGTTTGCCACTCTTCTTGGAGTTACCCTTCTTACCCTTGCCATTTTTCTTGAAACTATTGGTTTTATTGACCATCAACACTTGATTCTCCTTCTGAATTTCAGACTCAGCGACTTTCAGCATCGCAAACAGCTCGGCGACTGACTTGTTCATCCCGTGCATGTTATAGTTCAACACGAAGCTCTTGTAGCTAGGTGGCAATGATTGAAGAATTCTGTCAGTGATAGCCTCTGGCGGAAGGGGCATCCCCAATTCAGCCAGACGGGTGGAGTACCCAGACATTCTGAGTACGTGATCACTGATAGACTCGTTCTCCTCCATCTTGCAAGCATAGAACTTATCGGAGATCTCATATCTCTCGATCCGGGCATTCTTCTGAAAGATATACTTCAACTCCTGGAACATCTCATATGCTCCATGACGTTCAAAACGTCTTTGAAGTCCCGGTTCTAAGCCATACAATATTGCACATTGAACTATTGAGTAATCTTCAGAACGAGCCTGCCAGGCGTTCACAACGTCTAGAGACTCAACTAGAGCGGGTGGATCACCAAGCGGTGCATCAAGGACATAAGCCTTCTGGGAAGCCGTAAGGATAATCCTTAGATTACGGGCCCAGTCCACAAAGTTACTTCCATCATCTTTCAACTTAGCTTTCTCTAGGAACGCATTAAAATTCAGGGGTGCTACTGCGCGAGCCATGATCTACAACATAAATATAGCAAAGACAACTTAGACTATTGTTCTAGAGAATGAGTTTAGTTAATCATATTACTTAAAAAAAACTCCCACTCAAATTGACATCCCTCCGGTCATTCGAGCGTAACATGATCCAAATCCACCAACTCAAGTCCGATCATCACGTGAGTTGAGGTGGTTTCAATGGTGAACATCTTCATGTTGATTATATCTACTATATGACTCATGTTCGACCTTTCGGTCTCTTGTGTTCCGAGGCCATGTCTGTACATGCTAGGCTCGTCAAGTTTAACCCGAGTGTTCCGCACGTGCAACATGGCTTACACCCGTTGTATGTGAACGTAGAGTCTATCACACCCGATCATCACGGCGTGTCTCGAAACGACGAACTTTCGCAACGGTGCACACTCGGGGAGAACACAATTTATCTTGAAATTTAAGTGAGGGATCACCTTATAATGCTACCGTCGTCCTAAGCAAAATAAGATGCATAAAAGGATTAACATCACATGCAAATCATAAGTGACATGATATGGCCATGAACTTGTGCTTTTGATCTCCATCTCCAAAGCACCGGCATGATCTCCATCGTCACCGGCATGACACCATGATCTCCATCATCTTGATCTCCATCAACGTGTCGCCATGAGGTTGTCGCGCCGACTGTTGCTTCCACGACTATTGCTAACTCATAGCGATAAAGTAAAGCAAAACGGCGAAAATAATTAAAGACAACTCTATGGCTCCTGCCAGTTGCCGTACTCATCGACATGCAAGTCGTGATATTCTATACAACACATGATCATCTCATACATCACATATATCTCATCATGTAATTGGCCATATCACATCACAACATACCCTGCAAAAACAAGTTAGACGTCCTCTAATTGTTGTTGCGAATTTTACGTGGCTGCTACGGGTTTGCAAGAACCGTTCTTACCTACGCAAAACCACAACGTGGTGTAGTGATTGCTTTTTGATCTTCTAAAAGAACCCTCTTCATTGAAATCGATTCAACTAAAGTGAGAGAGACAGACACCCGCTAGCCATCTTTATGCAACAAAGTTACATGTCAGTTGAAGGAACCGGTCTCTCGTAAGCGTACGAGTAATGTTGGTCCGGGCCGCTTCATCTCACAATACCGCCGAATCAAGTATCAACTAGTAACGGCAAGCAATATGTATACACCCACGCCCACAACTCGTTTGTGTTCTACTCGAGATCTCATCTATGCATAGACCTAGCTCAGATGCCACTGTTGGGGAACATTGCATGGGAAACAAAAATTTTCCTACGCACACACAAGATCTATCCATGGTGATGAGCATCTACGAGAGGGAGAGTGAATCTACATACCCTTGTAGATCACTAAGCGGAAGCGTTAAGAAAACGCGGTTGATGTAGTCGAACGTCTCCACGATCCAAATTGCAAGTCGTCCCTCGAGCCGATCACGAACTAGTGCCGAACGGACGGCACCTCCGCGTTCAACACACGTACAGCTTGATGACGCCTTCACCTCCTCGATCCAGCGAGCGATGGTGAAGTAGTAGATGAGTTCCGGCAGCACGACGGCGTGGTGATGGTGGTGAGGAACAATCTCTGCAGGGCTTCGCCAAGCGCTACGGTGATTATGACGGAGGAACTAGACGGTTAGGGTTGCCGGCACACGGCTTGGGGAATTCTTGATGTATTCCGGGTGCTAGCCCTGCCCCTCTATTTATATGTTGAGCCCTGGGGTCGAAACTTGGAGAAAGAGCCTCCTCAAAGTCGGTTTGGCCCGCAAGGCAAGAGTCCTGCTCGGACTCCAGGACCAGACGCCAGGGTCCTCGGCGTCTGGTCCCAGACACCAGGGTCCCTGGCGTCTGGCCCCTGGCCTCCGCAAAACTTCCTTTTGCACCTTCCTAAAGCCTCGTGGGCTTTAGCCCTTGGCCCAAATAAAGTGTTCTCGTACCCGAACATTTCGGGAAACATCCGAAACTCCTTCCGGTGAATTCCGGAACCCTTCCGGAGACCAAACACTATTATCCCATATATCAATCTTTACCTCCGGACTATTCCAGAGCTCCTCGTCATGTCCGGGATCTCATCCGGGACTCCGAACAACTTTCGGTCACCAACATAACAACTCAACTATACTTATATCGTCACCAAACGTTAAGTGTGTAGACCCTGCGGGTTCGAGAACTATGTAGACATGACCGAGACACCTCTACGGTCAATAACCAATAGCGGGACCTGGATGCCCATATTGGCTCCTACATATTCTACGAAGATCTTTATCGGTTGAACCTCTATGTCAAGGATTCAGTTAATCCCGTATGATGTTCCCTTTGTTTATCGGTATGTTACTTGCCCGAGATTCGATCGTCGGTATCTCTATACCTAGTTCAATCTCGTTACCGGCAAGTCTCTTTACTCGTTCCGTAATACAAGATCCCATGGCTAACACTTTAGTCACATTGCTTGCAAGGCTTATAGTGATGTTGTATTACCGAGTGGGCCCTGAGATACCTCTCCCTCACATGGAGTAACAAATCCCAGTCTTGATCCATGCCAATTCAACAGACACCCTCGGAGATACCTATAGAGCATCTTTATAGTCACCCAGTTACGTTGCAACGTTTGATACACACAAGGTATTCCTCCGGTGTCAGTGAGTTGCATGATCTCATGGTCAAAGGAACAGATACTTGACATGCAGAAAACAATAACAATAAACTGACACGATCATATGCTACGTTTACAGTTTGGGTCTTGTCCATCACATCATTCTCCTAATGATGTGATCCCGTTATCAAATGACATCTCATGTCCATGGCTAGGAAACCTTCACCATCTTTTGATCAACGAGCTAGTCAACTAGAGGCTTACTAGGGACACAGTGTTGTCTATGTACCCACACATGTATTTGAGTTTCCAATCAATACAATTATAGCATGGATAATAAACGAGTATCATGAACAAGGAAATATAATAATAACCAATTTATTATTGCCTCTAGGGCATATTTCCAACAGTGTTCATATGTAATCCAGTCGTCACACTGCTCCGGGTGTTTGGAGCGCAGAATATTCTTGTGTTCATCGACATACGGGATCACCAAGGCAGAATTCTGTAGAACTGTGTAGTGTGCTTGAGACCAAGAATGCCCGTCCCTACATATTATTGAGTCCGCTCCTAGCGTGCCTTTTCCAGTCAGTCTCCCCTCATACCGCGATTGAGGGAGACCAATCTTCTTAAGGTCAGGAATGAAGTCAACACAAAACCCAATGACATCCTCTGTTTGATGGCCCATGGAGATGCTTGCTTCTGGCCTAGCGCGGTTACGAACATATTTCTTTAAGACTCCTATGAACCTCTCAAAGGGGAACATATTGTGTAGAAATACAGGGCCCAGAACGACAATCTCGTCGACTAGATGAACTAGGACGTGTGTCATGATATTGAAGAAGGACGGTGGGAACACCAGCTCGAAACTAACAAGACATTGCACCAAATCACTCCTTAACCTAGGCAGGATTTCTGGATCGATCACCTTCTGAGAGATTGCATTGAGGAATGCACATAGCTTCACAATGGCTAATCGAACGTTTTCCGGTAGAAGCCCCCTCAATGCAACCGGAAGTAGTTGCGTCATAATCACGTGGCAGTCATGAGACTTTAGGTTCTGGAACTTTTTCTCTGCCATATTTATTATTCCCTTTATATTCGACGAGAAGCCAGACGGGACCTTCATACTGAGCAGGCATTCAAAAAAGCTTTCCTTCTCTTCTTTGGTAAGAGCGTAGCTGGCAGGACCTTCATACTGCTTTGGATGCATGCCGTCTTTTTCATGCACACGTTGCTGTTCCTCCCGTGCCTCCGGTGTATCTTTTGTCTTCCCATACACTCCCAAGAAGCCTAGCAGGTTCACGCAAAGATTCTTCATCACGTGCATCACGTCGATTGCAGAGCGGACCTCTAGGTCTTTCCAATAGGGTAGGTCCCAAAATATAGATTTCTTCTTCCACATGGGTGCGCGTCCCGCATCGTCAGTCGGAACAGATAGTCCGCCAGGACCCTTTCCAAAGATTACTTGTAAATCATTGACCATATCAAGTATGTGATCACCAGTACGGAGGGCGGGCTTCTTCCGGTGATCTGCCTCACCTTTGAAATGCTTTCCTTTCTTTCGACATTGATGGTTGGTCGGAAGAAATCGACGATGCCCCAGGTACACATTCTTCCTGCATTTGTCCAAATATATACTGTCGGTGTCATCTAAACAGTGTGTCCATGCGTGGTATCCCTTGTTTGTCTGTCCTGAAAGGTTACCGAGAGCAGGCCAATCGTTGATGGTTACAAACAGCAACGCATGTAGGTCAAATTCCTCCTGTTTGTGCTCATCCCACACACGTACACCTTCTCCATTCCACAGCTGTAAAAGTTCATCAACTAATGGCCTTAGGTACACATCAATGTCGTTGCCGGGTTGCTTAGGGCCTTGGATGAGCACTGGCATCATAATGAACTTCCGCTTCATGCACAACCAAGGAGGAAGGTTATAGATACATAGAGTCACGGGCCAGGTGCTATGATTGCTGCTCTGCTCCCCAAAAGGATTAATGCCTTCTGCACTTAAACCAAACCATACGTTCCTTGCGTCACCTGCAAAGTCCCCCCACATTCTCTCGATCTTTCTCCACTGCGACCCGTCAGCGGGTGCTCTCAACTTCCCGTCTTTCTTACGGTCTTCTTTGTGCCATCGCATCAACTTGGCATGCTCTTTGTTTCTGAACAGACATTTCAGCCGTGGTATTATAGGAGCATACCACATCACCTTGGCAGGAACCCTCTTCCTGGGGCGCTCGCCCTCAACATCACCAGGGTTATCTCGTCTGATCTTATACCGCAATGCACCGCATACCGGGCATGCGTTCAAATCCTCGCACTCACCGCGGTAGAGGATGCAGTCATTAGGGCATGCATGTATCTTCTGCACCTCCAATCCTAGAGGGCATAGAACCTTCTTTGCTTCGTACGTACTGCCGGGCAATTCGTTATCCTTTGGAAGCTTCTTCTTCATTATTTTCAGTAGCGAACTAAATCCCTTGTCAGATACACCATTGTCTGCCTTCCATTGCAGCAATTCCAGTGTGGTACCGAGCTTTGTGTTGTCATCTTCGCAATTTGGGTACAACCCTTTTTTGTGATCCTCTAACATGCGATCGAACTTCAACTTCTCCCTTTCACTTTCGCATTCTCTCTGTGCATCAACAATGACCCGGCGAAGATCATCATCGGGCACATCGTCTGGTTCCTCTTGATCTTCAGCTTCCCCCATTGCAGCATCACCGTATTCAGGGGGCGGGTAGTTGTCATCATCCTCTTCTTCTTCGTTGTCTTCCATCATAACCCCTCTTTCTCCGTGCTTGGTCCAAACATTATAGTGTGGCATAAAACCCTTCTCAAGCAGGTGGAAGTGAAGGGTTTTAGAGTTGGAGAAAGCCTTCGTATTCTCACAGACAGTACATGGACAATGCATAAAACCATTCTGCTTGTTTGCCTCAGCCGCTTCGAGAAAATTATGCAGGCCCTTAATATACTCGGAGGTGCGTCGGTCACCGTACATCCATTGCCGGTTCATCTGCGTGCGTTATATAGTTCTCATTATTGAACAACATATAACTCTCTAGAGCATTTAATTAAAACATACAAGTAAGAACTTTTTTCTTTTAGAAAGAAGATAAGAAGAAGAGGCTAACCACGGTGGTGCCGGCGCCGAGATGGGCGCGGGCGATCGACGGCGGTGAGGACGGGGACGGGACAGGACGGACCGCCAAACCTAGACAAATCTTGAGGAAAATGGAGCTTGGACAAGGAGCTTCGAGAGGAGAAAGCTTAAGTGTGGCTCGGGCATTTCATCGAACACCTCATGTGCATAGGAGGTGAGCTAAAAGCTCTCCCACGGCCGGGCAAAAAAACAGAGCAGTGCACTGCTCTGCTCGCGGGCAGGGGCTATATATAGGCCAACCATTGGTCCCGGTTTGTGGCTGGAACCGGGACTAAAGGACCCCATTTGGTCCCGGTTCCAGCCACAAACCGGGACCAATGGTTGTGGGCCAAGAGCGAGGCGCATTGGTCCCGGTTCGTGTCTGGAACCGGGACCAAAGGGGTCAGACGAACCGGGACCAATGGCCCACGAGGCCCGGCCGGCGCCCTGGCCTCACGAACCGGACCGATGGCCCCATGGGTCCCGGTTCGTGAGTGAACCGGGACTAATGGGCTTCTCAGGGGTGGACCGAAGCCCTGTTTTGTACTAGTGCGTATAGAGGATTGGGATCTATGGCCGTGGTTTTGTCCGCCTTGTTGACTTCTACTGTCCTCGGCGGTGCGGCATCGCTGCCGTCGAGAAGATCGGTCACTTGCGCGCCTCGCAGTGCCGGCATGACATGCGCCTTCCGTAGGAGGTAGTTCCCCCTCGTGAGCTTCTCTCTTGAGCTCGTAGCCATGTCGATGGAAGGGTGTTTAGGGTTTTGTTTGTGTTTGCTAGATGATAAGGAAGAGGCTAGCTTTGTATACCATGTAAGAATTGATCTGGGAAGCGTTCCTACTCTCCTTTGGGAGAGCTGCGTGCGTTTAATTATTGGTGGCAGAACTGCCTTGCCGTAACGTACAAGAAGAGGAACCGATCGCTAGGATCTATTCTGGTTTGGTACAGAGAGATAGAGAGATATACAAGAGGGAAGAGATAGAGGTAGTTTAAGATTACATGTAGTGCACAACTCAAACTTTAACACAAGTAGTAGCCAAGTAGTACCGAGGGAGTATCTCCGAGTTAAGGAGTTCTGATGGGAAGAAAGAAAAACCAAGTGAAAGAAAAATAAAATCAAAGCTTCTGCTGTTGTGTAGCACCAAGGTTGAGCCTTGCCGAGTTGCATCGCCCCGTCTTTCTCGAATTTTCCCAATCTCGATCTATTGAGACTAATTCGTCTCTTGTTATTAGGTCTGTAGAATTTTGAAGTACATCCATTACTTGGACAACTTTTCAATGTTTACTCAAGCTCACAAGAAATTGCAAAATTTTGGCAGCTTCGGTTTTTGTCAAATGTTGGCTCGTCAAACCAATCAGCCATGTAGTGACAACAAGAGCATGTATTTCTTATTGAAGATGCTAATTTAGTAACACGAAACAAACGATTCCGCACACGCATACTCAGCCACACAGAGATGCATTGCACGTGTTGGTCCATCCACGCTGATATCATGATCTTCCATCACCGCACAAAGCCACAACACGATGGCGAACCGACAGACCACTGCCTAATTGAACAGCTAGTAATAGGCTCTTCAATGCACGCCGATGAGGATCCAGCTGCTTTTGTTCATTCTAACCGGAGCTAGCACACGAACACGCCGGCGGCGCGGCCAGAAGGGCGCTGCTTGGTCTAGCAGGTCCACTTGCAGTAGCACTTGCGCTCGAGGCCGTGGGAGTTGCACCGGGGTATCTAGTTACAAGTATGTCGGGTACTCCTAGAGATAACATTTCGATCATTCAAATATGCCTTGAAGTATACGCCAAGTCTTCAGATGATTCCATTTTGAATACGTCGTGGGCCAGGACATGCATGACCCATTCTTCGGTTGTCGGTGGGTCCTCGGCCTGGCCCATCAATGGTGGGCCGACGTGATGCGCACCTCCTAATCCAAGACACTGTCACCGACGGCGGCTGAGGCCAGCTGGGGAGGAGCAACCAACGCGGGGAGCCGCTGCCACACACGCACAGAGGAGGGGCGCGTGAGGAGGGTGTCCAGAATCGCGTGCGGGTGGCCCGTAGCCGTGCCAGGGGCGGCCGACCCACGAGGAGGGCCTGGAGCTAGCCGTGTAGCACAGACAGGGCATGCCGGACCACCAGGAGGCACAGGATGCAGGGGATGCAAGCCGTTGGGCGGGAGGGGGGGGGGGGGGTGTTGCACGAGCATGCGAGGGGTGAGATCCGCGCATTCATGGTGTACTATAATTCGCAAAGGATACTCTCAACTAGAACAAAACCTCTGCATGTTGGTCCCAGCAAGTTTTTATACTCCTCTCCTCTGTAAGAACAAACCGAATCAAAAGCATGTCTTATCATCTTGTGAAATCACCTCCACTATAAGTAACGAAAAAAGAAAACCAACACACGATCAAACACAGCAGGAGATGCTATATCATCACAAAATTAACTAAGACACAAGGTATAAATGACTTGGATGGTGGGCATTGATCCATTCACACGAAGCAAATCCAATATAAAAATATGGCCGCGAACAGGAAATGTTTGGCCAAGCACCCATAGAAATTCCAACCACAAACTGACCTCCACCACATACCTCTGCTACCACGTATTGCTCCAGGCATTCAAGTCATGCAATGTTCCGACATGGATCTCACCTACACCACATATCTCTTTTCACATATTACTCGACTGGGTCTCAATAATCCTTCCGAGTTAATTCGTGGACAAAAAATGCAACTAGAATGCCCAGAGCAATAATCATCATCCTACTGCTCTTCGGTGTCAGAATGCTACACTAAACTGCAGATACTTCACAAACTCATCTACCATCAGGTCAGGTCAGGTCACCCGTCTCTACCGTCATGTTGCAGAAATAGGTCACGGGATTGTGTTTTACGACTGGATGCGTAGTCACGACATTGGAAGGTTGGCAATGCATGTTTCTGTCTCCTCACGGATCACTCGAACAATTCCTCGCGGTTCCCTCGAAAGGTGCGTCCAAGCGTCGAACGTATGACACCTTCGAGGTATTCGCGTGTGCATGGAGGAACGACGGGCAACAGAATGTTAGGTCTGATCGCACGACATGGGCGTAGGAGTAGCGGCCACTAGGTTGTGGCAATGGTGGAACCATTACTAGGGTCTCGCTCAACACTTGAGTCCCACTAGGACTCTACGCCAAATTTCCACTCGGATTCAATCCGAATGGGATCCTACGCGGCCATATAGCTTCACATATACATAGACACGACTTGAGTCGATAGCTGGTAACGTCTCTTGGCAGAAGGTGTGAACTCCAATGTGTGCGCAAAGTCATATTGACAAACCTTGCCAGTGTGTCCTATTCAAAATTTCTTTTGCGTCATGATATATGTTGTCGATCTCAAGGCTAGAACTTGTCACCCTTATTAATAGCTAGACCTCTCTTCTTGAAACTGTGATACAGATTCCCGAAATGGGTTACACTTAACCAAGTCGCATGGCCATGCTTTCTGAATCTGAACAATCGAGAGAGGTCAGGAATATCTCTCTGAATCGTAGGGGCAAATCCAATCTCAGCCGACCATGTCTCACGGCATGTTTCACGACTAGCCCGAAAGCTAACATTATAACTATCCAATTACAGGTAGAGTAGCATTTGATCTAACCTAAGTAAGTGGATTCACATTCCGAGAACATGCGAATATTTCAATTCCATGGTATATACGTTGTACTTAAGACTAAAACAAATGACAATATCTTGTTGCATCTCAAAATGAGTCTGTCCGACTACGTGATCCCCATTCCAAGTCCATACTATCGGGTTGGCATATCTACACCCATGACTTGTGAAACATAGTTGAATCAGCTGCCCCATGTGTATAGTTTGTTTCTCCTTTTTGTGCTTTTGTTTATTTTGATTTGTATAGTTTCTATTTTTTTTATGGATTTTGGAGACCTTTATCTGTATTTATTTCTTGAAAATTAATTAAAAAAGTAGACACCAGAGTCAAGTTGTTTCCCTAAAAAACATAGTCATCAACCAAATCGTACACAAGTCAAATATATGTGTCCACATAACCATATTAACTAGGGACCATTAGAGCAATCATCATACGATATATAGTCTCACAAACAAATCATATACTTATTGGTACATAAATGTTGATGTTCAAAGACAATACAATAACATACGAATACATAAGGAAATAATACCATCACATGCTTGTCTCTAGGGCATATTTCCGATAATTGAACAAATTAAACAGATGCTTACGAAAGAGACATGCAGGCCCTTAGAGATGTTTGTGGGAGAGTGGGGCCGGTGCAGGTGGGAAAATGCGTTCATGGCCAGTGATGGTTTTGATGCCCAACAGACCGAAGATGACGAGATAGGGCCAAAACACATACCCAGCGTTGACTATGATTCTAGTCCCCAGTTTCATCACCCGCTTGGACATTGACCCCCAGTCTTCCCTGTTAAGAAGAACTGTTGTATCAGTCACGATGGCGTAGATGAACCAAAACGCGTCCATTAATGAGAGGGTCGTCATCACGCATGCTGCTATGGCGGTCCCATAAGCCACCTTGGCCGGGAGCACAACATATATGGCGAACGCGAAGGCGGCGCAGAAGCTTCTAGCTGCACTGATGAGCAGCGCCAGGGAGAAGGCCACTAGCTTGACCCGCTTCTCTATGTCCACCGTGGCCACCCCGGTGTAGACGAGGCTGAAGGTGGCCAGGGTAGAGCAGATGAAGGCGAGGGTATTGGAGATGATGAAGCCGTCAAAGGCATAGAACCCAGCGAGCGCCGGAGTGCCGCCTATGCCATTGGGTAGGATATTGTCACTACTGTTGGGGCCGCCGGGCATGGTGAAAGCGGCAGCAAACGTTGCAGTTGCCACAAGAACAGAGCCAACGCCAACAATCTGTGCGAAGGACGTTATTTTCGCAGATTCTGCGTCCTCATTTAGTTTGGGAACATGTTGGTCCAGGAAGCAATCACGCCGGCGGTAGCTCATTTTTGCATTTGTCAATGTTAGAGTCACTAGGATTCTACGTCGTGCATGCTGCATTCAAGAACAAAAAAAAAGTCACTCAATGAATTCTTTCATATATGTAGGAGGAAGATACGAGGCTAGGGGCCACAGTAAAGAGCAGGTTATAGTAAGTACCTACCAGTCCAAAATATAATCCACTAGGAGGAACTTTGCTCACCGCGAGATCCATGGGAGTTGCACCATCCTTGTTTGTCAAATTTAAGCGGACGTGCTTGTTATTGATGAGACTTCTGAAAATGTCCCAGTTCCCTCCAAGGACAGCTAGGTGCAAGGCGGTGTTCCCGTCATAGTCCTGGATGTTAATGATGGCCTTATACCCTGACCTGTGGGCCACAAACCACACAATGTTGAGCATCTTCTTCTCCACGGCAACATGAAGGAAGGTCCTGCCCTGAGCATCACGCAGTCCGGCGCAACCAGGAGAATGGCAGAGTAAGACGATGATTGGCACCAAGCTTCCTGCGGAGGCAGCCACATGTGCCGGATACAACCCATTCCTGTCCGGCTGAAATGCCGATTGTGGATTAGCATCCAACAGTAGAAAGCTTGGATGCTCCCTCCACTTATAGAACCGATATACCCATTCCTTTGGGTAAATCGAGAGGGACAAGGTCAACAGGTATAATTCAAAGTTCCGTTCAGCATAAAGAAACAGAAATAACTCCAATGAAGGATCTTCTGCTGATGCAGCAAAGTGCAACGGTATACTCCCATTGTCCTCCGCTTGTCGGGCAAGGTTGTTGTTCCACATAAGTAGTTGTTTTGTCATCCCTGTAGTATTGCGTTATTTTCGTTATATATATTTATTGTTCGGACAAAATAGATAAAGCTAGGAGTAGAAGCAATGTCGAAGTAAATATTTTAATAATAGAAAATTATCATTTTTTTCTTTCTCAACCCATGTAAAAAAGAATAGAAATCATAATTTCATTTACAATTTTTATAAGAAATTTATAAAAGTGTATTGGTTGTTATTATTCAACTCAAGTGCATTGTACAATTGGGATAGATCAACATATCTAAGAAAACATTAGCTAATTTTAAATGGGTGTAGAATAGCTTATTCTACTCTTCTATCAAACAATATTATACTGTCCATGAGAAGTTATTTCGAGAAAACAACTTCCTCTAGCAAAATAAAGTTCTAAAAATATATGTGTTCTATTTACATAGGGATCTTTTTAGTGCGTACATATGTGCATATACATGCATCCCATCTACACCACCTCAATTATACTATTGTTATCTTTTTAATCGTCTTCGGTACACACTTAAATAAATGTAAAATACACTTATGAAAAAGGAACACAAATAATTGAGGAGCTCGTTATTTAGTTTTATGTATATATACACAATGATCTAAAAATAAGGGACACCAGCACAAGTTTTCATGTAAATTTGCATTGAGATATCTTGTGGAATATTCCTATGTATCATACAATGTAGTAAAAAAAAATACATGCTAAGTGCTATACCATATGTGGTTTAATAAATTGTGAAAAAAATTCCTGATACGTTCTTGAATTTAATAAAGTTCAATTTCTAAAAAATAAATGTAGATTCTATGTTTATGACTCAATTTTTTAATTAAATATCAAAGACACTTACTTAGATATGAAAGCACGAAAGAGATTTATATTTTCACAATAATAATATTTTTATATTTGTCATGTATAAATATGCCTCATGAATTAATCAAGAAAATCGTAGTTCTCTTTTATTTTTGGCATTTGGATATATAACAGCTGGAAATTCTAAATTGATGGAAGTTATAGTAAAACATTCTATATTATGGTACATATATGTTATTTATATCACCTTCGTTCTGAATTATAATACGTTTTGGATATTTTAATATGGACTATATACAGACTGAAATGAGTGAACAAACACACTAAAACGCTTTTATACACATCTGATTTAGAAAATAAAACATCTTATGATTCCGAACAGATGAGTAGTTAATATATTTCTTGCTACCAAATACTACATCCAGAACGGTTTACAAGTTCCCTCGGATATTAACCTAACATTGACCACATATTTAACCAACGAAATATAAATAATATGCCATAGAAAGCATTACATAGGAAACCTCTTTTGAATGTGAATCCATGGGTATTACTTTTCAACAATTTTTATTTTAAATTAGCACAGCGGCCCTCGCATGCAAATACGAGGGCCACATCTTTACTTTGTCCAAAATGTTAAGTACTCCCTCTATAAAGAAATATAAGATCGTTTAGATCACTAAAGTAGTGATCTAAATGATCTTATATTTCTTTACGGCGGGAGTATTTATTTGTATCTCGTTTAGACATTCTACTCCCATTTACCCCCTTCACTGCATAATCTATGGGATTTTAATATTGGTGATTTGCAAACATGTATTTTGACTTTTATTTTGCATAAAATAGTGATATTGTTTTGTTTATAATAAATAATGAGAAATAGTTGTTGATTTTTTTTACAAAATATCTCGGCATCGATCTGCAATGACACCCAAACTAATTAGCACCGTGTGTGCTCCCTAGATCACTCGATGTATGCTCTTAGGATAGAACTACAACTCCACGTTTCTTTTCCGTCTTTTGCATGTCAATAAGGAGTAAGCCATTTTTGTTTATTTCCGACCTCCTCGCATAACTCTTTCTTGAATATATAATTGTATGAATCTTTTATATTAAAACTACCAGCACACCCTAAAGTCTTTAATTCTCAAATCAACGCTCTCTCTACCGTTTACGATTTGGTTACGTACAATTATAAATGTCTAATATATTGGGTATGAATAGTAGATCTAACATCCCTGTAAGCTATTTAGATATGATTATCTAAATTTAGTGGGTATGATTATGTAGATCTAACGGTTGTGAACCACTAATAAAGACATAGTTCACCAGATCGATGGCTAGCAGTTTTTCCTTTTGTGGGGATTTCTAGCATATTTATCTATTTTCCTCCTTATTTTAGCTTTAGTACATAATAATATATATGAAATTATAATTTTACTTGAATACATTACATTGATGTGCAGATTAAAATTTGGAGTCGCAACTGGTGGTTGTCGGTTGTTCTGTTATGTGTAAGAATATAAATAATTGTATTTTAGACCGATAAATGGAATAAAAATTGTTGTATAAAAACGATGTGTCTACCTGATAAAAATCATGGATAACATTTTTTTAGAATATGTATATGTTTTGGGTAAATCCTTTGTGTACTTTTAGAATATTAACATAATGCTTAAGACATGAACATTTGGTAAGCTATTTATATTAGTTATGGTCCATGAAATTTATGTGCATGAATTTTTTCTTATTATTTCTTTACATAATAATATATATTTTTTCACAAAAAGCATAAACTTTATATATGTGATCATGCTTATATAATAATAGATAGGTTTTATGTACGTATGCTTTCGTAAGGAAAAAAACCTCATCTGTGTTAGGCTAGAACTCTCTAATCTTTTTTTTAACTTGGAATATTCTTTTTCCATGGTAAGTGATAGGTAGGCTGGACCAACCAACTAATGGAAACATTTTTACCACATATATGTATTAGAACAATAAATCTACAAATTGTTTTTTCATAGAAAGAGTACCAACTGATGGGCGACCGTGACAAACACAAACCGCATTAAACCAACACATATGTGTAGATAAAAAACGTCTAATCAATCCTAGCTGCTACCAAGCGGCCAGCTTGGTAAGTCACCAACAAAAAATTGCAATCAACAATCCTAGCTGCTAATGTTAAATCTAACTATTTAGAAAAAATCAAATGATGTGGAGTAATGTTAAATCAAACTATTGCTTTTAAATATGTACTACTCCCTTCGTCCCAAAATGTCTTAACTTTAGTGTAAAGTCATATTAAATTTGAGACACTTATGAGAGTCCTAGTGCAATTAATTGTGCGTCTCCTCTCCTCCAAAAAAAAAGCTAGGGTTTTTGCCTCTCGCCGGCGCCGCCGCCGGTCCGCCTCGTCTTCGGTGGCCCTAGGGCCATGGGGACGTGGTGGATCCTGGTAAGGGCCGGCGAGAGGGCTCCGTTTTTAGTCGTTCCTTTGAGTTTTGTTAGGGTTTGTGTCCTGCTCTGGAAGGCGAGACGGCAGCGGCTCCCTGAAGATGGAATAAAGGTCTCCCCGCCTAGCCCCCGTTCCGGTGGTGCGTCTAGCATCGTTGGTGGGCGTGTGGAGGTGTGTCTCCGGCGGATCTATCTTTGGTGGATTTGCTCGGATCTAGTCGTTGTTCGTCTACGTTTGTGTGTTTTCGGGTTGGATCCTTTCGATCTACGTTATTCTTCATCGGCGGCGGTTGCTGTTCTGGTGTGCTGGTCCTATGGGGCCTTAGCACGACGACTTCCCGACTGTCTACTACAACAAGTTGTGCCCGACTCCGGCGGTGGAGGGGCGATGATGGCGGCGCGCCTGCGGCTCGCTTCACTGCTTGTAGTCGTCGCTAGGTGATCTACGGATCCGGATGTAATTTTTATTATTTCTGGTGTTCGTTGTACTGCCATGATTGAAGATAATAGATTGGAAGTTTTTCAAAAAAATTTGAGACACTTATTTTGAGAAAGAGGAATTACTAATCTATAGTACCTACTAAATTTCCGGCCTTCTTGGCATGCTCAGCAAGCCACTTGCTACAGTTCCTCTTCCAAGTTACACGTTAGTTAGTATGTATATTGGGATTCACTAAGTGATGCGTAATTAAATAGAGGTGGACGAAAGACTGCCTTGATGAATGCGAAGAAGCTCGCTGCCTGATAGTTGGGCGGGACAGACGAAAATAAGTGCATGCATGAGACGGGTAATAAATGTATCCAGTTGCAACGATCTGGCCTAAATGAATAGAATAGATGATAGATAGATTGTATTTGGAGTAGGTACATATAGATATACACACCTTTGCTGTGTCGATAGCCATGGAGAGCAGCAGCATGCAGGGCATTTTGGCCCTCGGGGCCAGAGTAGGACGACGCCTTGTCGTACTCTTCGAAGAGCGAACGAGCAAGACGGTCATGGCTCAGTGAGACGGCAAGGAAGAGAGGCGAGGTACCGTCGTGTGCAGCCACGCGGGCTAGTTGATTATCCACCGCCATTAAATCTCGGACCATGTCCTTGTCGCCGGAGCGGATGGCCTCGTGCAGCACCGTCTCCCCCCGCCGGTTCCTAATCCCCACCATGGACTTGGCCCTCTCACCGCCTTCATCGTCCTCTTTAGCGAGGTCGATGAGGCGTCTGACCATGTTGGGGTGCCCGGCCCTGGCGGCGCAGTGCAGCGGCGTGTCGCCGTCCCAGTTGCGCTCCGTCAACTGGCTCTTGTCCCTGCCGCAGGCCACCCTCGCGCACTCGAGGTAGCGGTCGCCGTCCCCGCCTGCCGCAATCCGGTGGAGCTGGCTGTCCCCCTTGCTCGCGGCGGCCACGTCGATAACGACGTCGCGAGGCCATCCAGCCATCGCCTCCGCCGCTGCCGCGTCCTCTAGCTCGCCCAACAGCTTCTCGTGGTCGCCGGACCGTGCGGCCATGAGCTGCAGGAGACGCCTGAAGAGCGTGCCCAGGTCTTGCGCCGACGACTCCAACTCCATGGATCGATCCATCACACCGCTCGCTCGCTCGCCCGCTAGGTATATAGGAGTACTCTCTGTTCATGCGTTGATTGATTGCCACTCTCTGCAAACGGCCGGTCATGCATTAATATACTGGTAGTATGGATGGAGTATTCATTATTCTTTGCGCATGTCACACTGTATGAATCTCTCTTTCGTACCACTGCACATCTTCGCAAAGTGAAAAAGTTAGCGTCACAGGTACCTACCGGCAATGCAACATCCAATCCGGTTGTGCCACCTGGCACTGTATGCTGGACCACATGTTGTATAACTTTATTTCTAGTTCGTATTAAGACATGACAGAAATGTGACAGAACAACTCTCTCATTTCTCACACAATGAATGTAACCTTTTATTTCACCATTGCATATTTGAATCATCCATATCTTTTAAACCATAAGTAGTCTTTATTATTTTATTTTTTACATATTTGAACTCCTACCGCCAAAACCTAGATCAATCTTGGTACATTTCAAGCATGTTTTAATTTCAACATTTCAATCGACTTATTTCACTTCATCTACTTCAGTCACTTAGAAAAAAAATATGATTTCAATTATTCAAAACATATTCCACTTTTCAAAAAGAAGTGAGCCATTTCAATAAAATGATTTCAATCAGTTTGAAAAAAAACAGATGTCAATCATTTCCAAAAACATATTTCACTCATTTCTTCAAAAATGATTTCACTCGTTTCAAAAAACGGATTCCACTCATTTCAATCAATTCAAACAAATAATTTAAATCATTTTCGTTAAGAATGATTTCGCTCATTTATAACAACATATTTCACACGTAAAAAACAGTTTCCACTCATTTCGCTCAATCCAAACAAATGATTCCAATCATTTTCAAAAAGAACGATTTCACTCGTTAAAACAACATATTTCACTCATTTCGCTCAGTCCAAACAAATGATTCCAATCATTTTCAAAAAGAATGATTTCACTCGTTAAAAACAACATATTTCACTCATTTCGAACAATAGATTTCAATAATTCCTATATCTTCGGTTTCACTTAATTCAAAACACTCATTCCACTCACCTGAAACAAATTATTTCATTTATTTCAAAAAAGTGATTTCAGTAATGTCATGCATTTTTTGCGGAAAAACTTCGGATCTAATCATCATCAATCATGGCAGTACAACAAACACCAAAAATAAGAAAAAAATACATCCAAATCCGTAGATCACCTAGCGATAACTACAAGCACTGAAGTGAGTTGAAAGCGCGCCGCCATCATCACCCCTCCCCCACGAGAACTGGGCAAAAATTGTTGTAGTAGAAAGTCGGGAAGTCGTCGTGCTAAGGCCCCATACGACGAACGCACCAGAATAGTAACCGCTGCCGATGAAGAGAGGCATAGATGGGCAGGATCCAACCTGAAGACACACTGACATACAACCGGGACGGGGGCTAGGCGGGAGCACTTTATTCCATCTTCAGGGAGCCGCTGCCATCTCGTCTTCTTGAACATGACACAAACTCAAAGAAACATATGAACACGGAGCTTTCCCACTGGTAATGGTCGGGATCCTCCACACCCCTATGGCCACACGAGACGAGGCGGATCGGTGCCGCCGTCGCCGGGAGCCAGAAGCCCTAACCGGTTGTTCGCTTGGAGGAGAGGCGAACGGGTAAGTCTTGGAAGGAAGAATTAGCTGGTTCAGTAATTTCACGCATTTTAAATAGAAGGTATAACTCATTTCAAAACGTACGTATTTTACTTTTCAAAAGACGAGATCCGTTATTCCAGATAGTATTCCAGTTTTTCAGACAACAATTTCATTTATTCCAGATAAGATTCCATTATTTCAGAAAATTGAGTTCATCCATTTCAATAATTTCAAAACATATTTCAATTTTTCAAAAGAAGTGAGCTATTTCAATAAAATGATTTGAACCAGTTTAAAAAAATGTTGATCATTTCCAAAAACTAATTACACTCAATTCAAGAAACAAATTTCACTTATTTTAAAACTTCTAAAAACTAATTTCAAAGGCCGGCATTTAAAATTAAAACATATTGAGAAAAAAAGTATTTAAATTATTCCACGTGGAGCAGCAGCCGTCCATGAGGGAGAAAATGGGATGAGAGAGGGGGGGTCACCTGTTGGTTTGGCCGTTTGGGTGAGATAACCTAAACGTGGGTGGGACCCTCATCGTATTTAGTTGGTATTGCTTCCGTATATAGCAAAATAATGAGAAGAAAAAGCTGGCTCACGTGCGGATCGTAAAATATACATGGACGGTGTAGGATCTGCTCCTACCTAGCGGTACGTTAAAAATGACATTGCGCGGATCTTCGCCAGTGCACTGTAAAGAGAAAGGCGTGCGGCGATTTGGCTCCCAGGTTTAGATGAGCCCAGGCATGAACAATAAAATTACTAAAAATAGAGGGGATAAAAAATCCCCATTTTTTTGCAAACAAGATGCTCAAATGTGTGATGATCGTGTAAAATTTGATGAAGTTTGAATATTCGAGGAGCTCGTGGCAAAAAAGACAAATTCTCGGTATTTGAGAAACATTTGAAAAAAAAAACAATGTTTGAAGCCGATTTTTTCTTTTTTGCCACATGCTCCTTGAATGTCCAAACACCCGTAAATTTGGCATGGACATCACGCATTTAAGCATCTTGCTTGAAAATTTTCATTTTTTTATTTATATGCTATTTTTCTTATAATTTTAAAGTTCACCGGAAGCAGATGAGCCCGGGATCATAATTGGATATCCGGTTCCCTGGCAATAATAAAGACGTACGACCGATATCAGCAGCCTGCAGGTCTTTCTTTAGCAGGATCGGACCTGTGCTAAGCGTGGGAGGAGAAAAAGCAAACATCATGTTGGTCTCTTTCTTTATTCCAAGCAAACGTTGCACCCAGGAAAAGTCATTTTTTTTACTCGAAGCAAACTTTGGCCCAAGCAAAAAGCATAGTTGTATAATGGACAAAGTTCTCTCCAACCTCACCTACGTCTTGTCACCATCTATCTATCGTACTGGAGCCCATTTGTATTCCAAGAATCATTACAAGTTTTTTGGACAATCTTCTTTGCGTACTACAGTCACTACGGGATCCGCAACTTTACTTGGTGCTGGGGTGTTTGCCAAGTTTTTATATCGGGCACTCGGCGAAGGCAAAGAAAGCCGAGTGCGAAGGAAAAAAAAAAGACTCGGCAATGGCACAGAACTCGGCAAAGGAGCATCTTTGACGTGTGCCGGGGAAAAACTCGCCGGAGAGCTAGAACATGGCAAAGGATGTTCTTTGCCGAGTGTAGTACTTATAGAACTCGACAACGACCTGACCAAAGGGCCCCACCCAGAGCAGCTGACGGCTCCATGACGGCGGGTCACGGTTTGTCGAGTGTCGTCTATCGGACACTCGACAAACATTTATCATTTTATTTTTTTAAATGCAGAAAGTGTCTGTCGAGTTCCATGCGCATGTGCTCAGCAAACACTTATTCAAGGAGTCACCAGCGTGCACCACGTTTCAACCTCTGCCGAGTGTGCCTTGGAGGAACTCGTCAAACTTTGCCATGAGTTACCGGCGTGCGCCACATGGCTGCTTTGCCGAGTGCTGACGCTCCCACCAGTGTTTTTAAAACTTAATTTCCGACAAGCTCTGCGACAGAAAGATATATAGCAATTCAACATACATGATTCTTCGTGTAGAACCGAATTCTCCAGGGTCCATTCTCTCCAACCTCACCTACGTCTTGTCACCATCTATCTATCGTACTGGAGCCCATTTGTATTCCAAGAATCATTACAAGTTTTTTGGACAATCTTCTTTGCGTACTACAGTCACTACGGGATCCGCAACTTTACTTGGCGCTGGGGTGTTTGCCAAGTTTTTATATCGGGCACTCGGCGAAGGCAAAGAAACACTAGTGGAAAACTGGTCTTTAGTCCCGGTTGGCAATGGCCTTTAGTCCCGGGTCACAAACCGGGACTAAAAGGTGGGGACTAAAGGCCCCCATCCTTTAGTCCCGGTTGGCCACAACCCGAAACTAAAATCCCTCCACGTGGCCGCGAGCGTCTGCTGGGGGCTGGAGGACCTTTAGTCCCGGTTGGTGACACCAACCGGGATTAAAGTCCCTCCACGTGGCCGCGAGCTAGCGCTGGGGCTGGAGGACCTTTAGTCCCGGTTGGTGACACTAACCGGGACTAATGATTTTTTTTGTTGGGTTTAGGGTTTTAGGGTTTAGGGTTTATGGTTTATTTTTCCTTTTCATATTGTATTTTCCATTCAATTCTTTTTCATTTCAAACATATTTTACGCTAGTACATATTGTACACGTTGATGCATATATAATATAATTTCTCGTACGACCATACATATATATATACAATTTGGTATATACAATATCTCCTACAATGTAGAGATCAAACAATTTCTCCTACAATTTAGAGAAGCTCATACAATTTTTCCTACAATTTGGAGATCATTACATGGAATGGTATTCTCTGCTTTCAGATATGACCTCCGTAAGAAAAAATCCCGCAATTTCCTCTTGAATTGCTCGTAGGCGGTTCTCTGGTAGGAGCTTCTCCCGCATATCTTCCATCTTTAGAGAAGGAGATCAATATGAATATATTAGTTGTGTGTATATATATTAGATCATCATAAAAAAATTGTGAATAGTGTTTACGTACCTGCCGTTGTTTTTCATCTCTGCGCCATTCGGTCGACATGCGAATGTTCTCGCAAACGTAGTATCCACATAAATTAGTCCCTTGTCTCTGCCTCATGCACTTTGCGAGAATAGAATTCAATCAGATAATAATCAAGCATGATAATGGTATTGAAACTAGAATTAAAGAGATGCGCGGACCTAGCCAGTACTACTTAATTACCTTGGTCTTTCGCCAATGCAGCTCCGGTTTCCATTCACCGACAACTTCATTGATGAACCGTTTCCAAACCCTGACCGGCAAAGAAAATGAATAAAAGAGTTATTAATTACTTGATATCAGGAAATGAACGAAAGAGGCCGATATAGTGCGATAATGATTGAAATTACCTCTCAAGCATCAAAACCACGCTGGAGTATTCTTGAGGGTCTTTATCTAGTGAGTCCATGGTTTCAACAATTCCAGCATCAACTTTAATGATTAGCAGGATCCAGTGGTACTTGCGCACGTTTATATAAGCAGGTGCATAACTCATCAACTACACTTAACATCGAGTAAGAAAATTAGAATTTGTAGTACAAGACAGTAACACTCACTTGAAGTTGTAAGGAAATAGTATTTCTGTTTTGGTATTTTGTTCCTTTAAAAACCTTAGCAAGTTATCCTCACAGTCTTGGGGGTGGTCTTGTATCAATTTTTCACCAACAATATATGGGTCAACGAACTCAATGTCATAGATTCCATCTCTTTTGCATTGGAGAATCTTCATTCTGCATAATAGCGTACAAAAGAATATAGTTAGGATAATTACAGATAATGAACGAGCTGAACTAGAGACATAAATTACAGAAAGAAATCACTTACAGACAATAGCAACTGACGATAGATTTTTCGAGTGAGTATTGATTGTATAATTGGAAAATTTGCTCTAACTCAATCATTATGTCGTTTTCATAGAAGTAATGCTCTTTCTTGACTTTCACATAGAGCATCGCTCGCCCGTTGGCAACTTCTTTCATGTACCAGTCATGCAATCTTCGCATTTGTGTTGGTAGATTCGGGACCTGCTCAGGTCTGACCAGAGTTTTCCCGGGGGCATATTGCCATGCTACTTCAGCCACGGGGATTTCCTCGGTGCCTAGGAGTTGCTCAACACTGATACCAAGGTTTCTAGCAGCGTCGACGTCGGTTACCTTGAGCGGGGGGATCGATTGCATTGCCTGTTCTCCAAGCTGGGGAACTGTTTTCCCGCTTTTCTTACTACTTGTGCGTCTCGACTTCTGCATTTGTTGCTGATATGACTTCTTAATAGAGCGGTCATAGTCTGATGGCCTATTCGCCACATGTGCCGGGGGTCGCTCAAGCATCTCCCTAAAGTGCTCTACGGTTTTCATAGGTATTTTCTCCTTTGGCGGCACGGGCGGTTTCGGTGCAAAATGGGACTTCACTTCGGAAACCACGACCGCTTTGGTTTCCTCATCAGTCATCTCGTAAGCTAACTTCTTTTTGGCAGGAGGCTCGTCGTTGCCTTTCTTCTTTGTAGCTTTCTTCCGAAGTGGACTAGTCGATGGAGCGGTGGTCTTCCTCTTTTGGCACTGCTGGGACATTGTGGGTGGAGTCGGCTGACGCGGGGGAGATCCATATGGACTCGCGCTGGGCTCCCTCTCGAGGTGGGGTGGACTTAGAGGTGTACTGCTACTCGGAGGAGTCGGTGGCCTTGGCGCCGAGTTTGGAAACACGATGCATTCCTTTCTCCATACAATGACACCACCTATGACTTCTCCCAGTGTCTCCTCCCCTTCACCTCTAGGAATGTCAAGCTCTAGTGAATGATATCCCGTCATAACTTCATCCACCCCGACACGAGCATAGCCAGCTAGAATCAGATTGCCATGGATGGTTGCTTCAGGTGCATTCGGTAAAGCAAAGCCGACCGCCACCTTCATGGATATGTTCTTCATTTTCATGTGTAGCTCACAATTTGTCCTCTCTTTGATATCATCCACGGGGTAGCGAGCCAGCAGTGCATCATCAGTCTGGACCCTCGTGGAACCCACGCTGCTTTTCCGCATAGATGGGACGGTACTATCCAATAATGTTGGATCTGCTTGCTCCAGCCGCGGAGATGCCCTTTGCTGGCTAATTGTGTCAATTTGCACCTGCTGCCGCTTTAAAATGCGGTGCAACTCCTCGTTTTGTGTTTCTACCCTCTGTATCCGGTCTGCATCCTGCTTCTTTTATCGCTGACGGCTTCTATAACTGTCGTTCCACTCCGAAAACCCCTGAACCCATGGAACAACGCCTTTGCCTCGTGTTCGTCCTTCGTGTTCAGGATTGCCGAGGGCGCGTGTAAGCACGTCGCTCTCTCTCTCGGGCTGCAACAACCCCTTTCGAGCATCTTCTATTCCATCAAGTAAAGCATCCGAGGCTTTTTAAAGATCTGCCTTTGCAATAATCTGCCCTGTCGCTGGGTCCAACTTTTCCCCATGCGCATAAAACCAAGTCTTGGACCTCTCGGGCCATTCTGCTGTAGCAGGAATGACCCCTTCTGCAACCATCTTGGCCTCAGCTGCTTCCCACTTAGGCACGGCTCTCTTGTAGCCACCTGTCCCCAGAACATGGTGATACAGCTTTTTCTCAGCATTTATCTTATTTTTCTTGACCTTTCCAGAGCTTCAGCCGACTCCTTGTACTCCACAAATTCATCCTAGTGATCTTTTATCTTCTCTAGTGCTCCAGTGAATTCTGGAGTCTTCTTTCCTGCCTTGATGTAGTCGCTGTATAATCTTTTCTTCCAGGTCTGGAATTGTGTGGCCATCTTCTTAAGAGCAAACTTCTTGACTTTCAACTGTTGGCCATCTGTAAGACCCTCTGGTAGGTTGAAATGTGACACAAGCGTATCCCAAAGCAGATTTTTTGATCTTTCGTCGACATAACTAACTCCTCGATCTTCCTTTGGCTTATTCCATTCTCGAATGGTGATCGGGATGTTGTCCCTAACAATAACTCCGCATTGATGTATAAATTTACGGGCATTCTGTGTAGGAGCAATCGGTTCGCCATCTTCTGAGACTTCATCGATGTTGAACTTTATGTCATCGGGCAACTTTTTGGCCCGGCCTCGTACCCTTCTAGTAGATTGGCTCGATCGGGAGGGCTAAAAGAATAAAGATTCGTTAATATATATATACAAATCAATTAATACATCTAATGATCACCAGAGGCTTAATATATATATACCTCGCCGAACTTTGTTAATTGTCTAACATTTTCTTCGCCATCATTGTTTGTTTCCCCTTCGTCTCTTGGTTCTTCCTCAAGTCCCTCACCGGAGTCGTTCAGAAATTCTGAGCCGTCATTTTGTTCATTCTCTTGGTTTTTCGAGGAGCGTATCATATCGAAAATGTCATATTTACGGTATCTACCGCTATCGTGATCCATAGCTTAACTAATCTAGAACAAAGATAAAACAAATTAGTATTTAAATTGAAAGCAAATACAGGGGGAAAAGTTGCTGCGATCCAAGAGATAGCAGCGAGAGGGCCCAGGTTCCTTTCATATCAAGTTATAAACCATGGACATGAACCATTACCAAACCTTAGAGCAAGTGTGGTAAAAATAAGGGTGCTGGGTGGAGAGGAAGGTGATTTAGGCCCAGTTCTTTTGAGGTGCAGCTTATGCATAAGCTACAATAGGAATAAGCCCCAGGCAAGCTCTGATTCTTGATTCGGACTGCTCCTGGACACACATTTTCATGGACGCCTCCTATTGTCATAACTTTCTCACATGGACTCTAATTATGTCATGCATATATCCATTCCGACCGTCTAGACGAGAAATTACATCATGGGTGGACTCTAATTTGTGATTCACCACAAGGTAGAAACTTTTTTTCTGATAAATTATTCACCACAAGTATGTCTCTTTCAATATGTGTTTCTTTGTAAAAGTATATTTGTGTAGTGTGTGCTATGTTGAAATCATACCCAAAATTATCTTAATATTCCCCTTATGTGTGATATTCTGAAGGAGACGCTCAATCCACTGGAACCCTATCAATTAGAACAACACCATGGTAATTGCGGCCTAGGCGATGCGATCAATATATTTTAGAACTGGCGGCAGGTCCTGCCAAGTCACTGGGATGCTCCTATCCTTGGTAGTGAAAATAAACAAACTTCTTGATATGTAAAATACTTGAGAAAATCAGGATTTCAGCGAGGAATAAAAAGATGTCTGCTATCCTAGGTGTTGTCTATGTTCGTCAGCCAATATGATGCACAATAGCAACATCGAACGAAAGCCTTAGTGGGCCATAGAAAGTAGCAGGTTGCATTCCTATCTCCTCTTTCAGAAAAAATACGGTTATTGGAAATAGAAGTATTAAGAAAGAACTGGTTAATATACATGCGAGTTCACATCAGCAACATTCAAAGCCTGATGAACAGAGACACCACAATGCAGAACTGTAACTATCTTAGCAAAAATTCCACAGATTTTTCTTTGTTCCATTCAATGAAAGGTTGTTCAAAAACCTGGAATCAAGAACGCAGCTAAATAAAACATTGTTGTAATTAACAAATAATTTAGTATATAGCATGCTGGTACTGCTGTTCTGAAGGTGAATAATTTGCATTCCAAAATTTCTGCCATGGAGCAGGGAAGCAATTTTTACTGAAGATATAAGCCCACTTGAACAAACCTTGGTACTGAAAATTATTATAAGCAGATTTATAATTGAAGCAAGAAACAGAGGATGCTAATCTACAGGAGGCTCCTCATATTCAGTTCGAACAGAGAGGGAGCTTTACTGATAATTCATAAGAATCATTGAACAATGTTCTCTTTCTTAAACAAATTCACCATGAAGGTAACCTCATTACGAATCCATGCCTGATTACATAATCAGCGCAACATCAAGGATGTAGAAATTTTGCATCCACCTCCAGCTTGCATCCTTGAGGACCTGCAGGGCACCTACCATCCATCCATGGCAACGGCGGCGGAGGGACGCGGGGACGAGAGGGGGGTCGGGCATGGCGCCAGGGGAAGAGTGGAGCTCACCAGCGCGCGGAGGGAGAGGGGGTCGGGGATGGCGCTGGACTGGATGGGACTGCCGGCGTCGTAGGGGACCGTTCGCCCGCGGAGCTGACGGCGCTGGGCGGAGAAATTGGGCAGCCTGGCGGTGTCGAAGTGGTCGTTCTCCCGGGCGGTGGCTGGCACCGGGACAGCGCGGCTATATATAGTAAAGGACCTTTAGTCCCAGTTGCAACCACCAACCGGGACTAAAGGTCCTTCCCCCGCGCGGCAGCTGAGACCTTTAGTCCCGGTTGGTGGTTGCAACCGGGACTAAAGGACCTTTAGTCCCGGTTCCAGCCACGAGCCAGGACTAAAGGTCTCAGCTCCCGCGCGTGGGAAGGACCTTTAGTCCCGGTTCGTGGCTGGAACCGGGACTAAAGGCCCATATTCGGTGGCCCAAATTCCGCGCGGGAGCTGACCCTTTAGTCCCGGTTGGTGGTTGCAACCGGGACTAAAGGCCCAAATTTTCTTTTCTGTTTTGTTTTTCTAAACAGAACAGTTTCTGTTTTTAGATTTTGAATAACTTTTAGAATATTTAGAGTTTTTGAGTGAATCTTTTTGCTTTAGGTAAGAAAAATTATAAACTTTCTGTTAGTGCCAGTAGTTTTCAAATTTGAATAGTTTAAATTTGAATTCTTTGAAATTTGTGTGAATCACTAGTTTGTGAATAACTTTAGTTTAAAAATAGATTTTTGAGTGATTATTTTTCCTGCTGTTTAATATTAGTGTGTTTTATCAGTATGTTCAATTTGGGAATTTTTAGGATATTTTAAATAGGTGTTTTAATCAAAAACATATTTTGTTTAGCTCTTTTAGTTTTATAACTTTTTCCTTTGTTTTAATTATTTTAGTTTCTGTTTTCTTGTTATTCTTTTGCCAAATTATATTATGTTTCTGTTAGTCAACATGAGGAGGTTTAATTTTCATTTTGAAGAAATTATTTGACAGATTCAATTTTTTAGATTGAAATTAATTCTTGTAAAATGCATAACAATTTGAAAACTAAACCAAATGAGTTGATTCAAATTTATGTGGATTCAACATGAGGAGCAAATAAGATGTCAAATTCTTTTTCTTAACATAACCTACACATTCATATTTTGTTTGGACATAATCGCACTGATTAACTCCTCAAAAATCATGTTTCAAATGCCAAAATGCCCTAGCTCTTACAAAGATTCCCTCCGGTTTGTTCAAAGTGAAACTTTTTGCTTGCTTGTGTTAGGGTAACCCCTAGGAACACCCAAAACACAAGTATACCCTAACTCTTACAAAGATTCCCTCCGGTTTGTTCGAAGTGGGACTTTCGAGCTATAAGTCCGGAAACTCACTAGAGAGAAAGTGATGACGGTGAAGCCGGTCACATCCCAGAGTGGGATCTTGGGGTATAAGACTTTTTCTTCGCGTATGTCCCTTGCTTATGATTGCGCTGTAACTGACGGTGTCCTGGACTAGGGGGTACTCACCACGTCTTTTCCCGACCAGTGGGTCGGGCCGAGCACCCCCGTGATGATTCACTAATGGGCCACTTCGGGCAGCCCATGCCGAATACAAGGAGGATTCCACAAGACTTGGTGCACAAGACAAGGACTCCTCTAAACCCTAGGCCTACGGTGCATATATAAACCGAGGCCAGGCTAGTCAATAGATCATTATATTACATCTCATAATCTCGTGGTAGATACATGTACTCTGTACTATCCCCCATATGAATACAATCAAAAGCAGGACGTAGGGTATTATCTCTTCGAGAGAGCCCGAACCTGGGTAAAATCCCATGTCCGTGTTACCATCGCTCCAAGACGCCTAGCTTAGGACCCCTACTACGAGATATGCCGGATTTGACACCGACATTGGTGCTTTCATTGAGAGCCTGCTGGGTAGTCGCCGCGGTGCGATGGGAATTCAGATCGGCTCCATCACGATCTACGCGTCGGAACCGAGCTACATCGTCAACGTCGGCATCTTCGTCGCCGCCTTGACTGGTCACCTCGGCTAGGCCGAGGACTGCGCGCCACGTCGGATCATCTAGATCGGACGGGTTTCTTCATCAACATCAACTCCAATCTCAACCACGATCATGGAAGAATCCTCCATGGTGCTCGGGGGCTCAACGTCAACATTGCCCCCGCGCGATCATGCAGTTTTTTTGGACAGCGAATTCGTATTCGTCGTCCCCGCCTCCTCGAGTGTCGCTTTGACGATTGTTTCGGTGGAATTGTGCGGAATTGACTCTAGAACAACTCTGCAAAATTTCGTCGCGTTCCGGTGGAGGAATCTCCGGCGATCTACAATATACCGGAGCCCTGTCAAATCTGGACGTGAATCTGGACGAGTTTAGGGCGAGGTGTCCAGCTTCCAGCTCGGACATTGTTTGGAAGATCCCACCGTTCATCGGCTGCGGAATTCACATACCGATCACCCCTCAAAATTTCAGCTCAATCCGACCGTTCAAACTCCAGGAAACGTCCGATGAGTGCACCAATTTTCGGATCTGTCTTCTGCGCGAGAACGAATCCGACCCGAATTCAAATTTTTTTTCATGAACGGGATATTGGACATCCTTTTTAAGGAATTTTTTTTTCTAGGGTATTGTGTGTTGTTTTCAAACACGTGCCCACAAATTTTGAGTCTTTTCCGAGGCGATCTTGACCGTCGCGCCGATGTCAAACCGGCCCGACCACGTTGCTCCATGGCTACCGACCTGCGCCAACGTCGATTGCGGGTCGCTCCATCGAGCCGACAACAACCACCTCGGATCATCACCTCGGCGAGCCGACCAAGAATTCGGCATCGCGAGGGCCGAATAATCATCAAGCGAACCTCGTCATCCACGGGTTGTATGGGTCGGGCGCTCCGTTGCTTCATCAAGCCAGCATTAACCTCGTCACAAATTCCGACCTGCGTCGGCATCGCCGCGCCGTTACTTTTTCAGGCTGACGTCCACCACGCCGACCTGCTTTGACACGTCGGCTGGTATGGGGCTCTAGCGTCACCTTACCGATCTGCCCCGTCACCTCGGCTAGACTGGGGGCTTCGTCATCTCCTCATCAACCCGCTCCGGAGACTTCGGTGTCACCAGCCGACCAGCTTCGACACATCGGCTGGCGTGAGACTTCGGCGTCTCCAGCCGACCTGCTTCGACACCTCGGCTGTCCAGAGACTTCAGCGTCACCAGCCGACCTGCTTCAACACCTTGGCTGGCCTAATACTTCGGCGTCACCAGCCGACTTGCTCCGTCACCTCGGCTAGACCGGGGCTTTGGCATCCCTTCATCAACCTGCTCCGGGGAATTCGGTGTCACCAGCCTACCTGCTTCAATACCTCGGCTGGCATGACACTTCGGCGTCACCAGCCGACCTGCATGAGACTTCGGCGTCTGCCGATCACAGCTTCGCCATGTTAACTGGACCGAGGACTTCATCTCGCCACATCGACCGTGCAGCATCGCCACTTCGTCAAGCCGAACTCTTCGTTCAGACACCTCGGCGACCAGGCCATATTCCTTTGCTTATTTGCTTCACTTAAATTAACTAAGTAGAAGAATTTTTTTTTTAAATATATTATTATCTTTCTTTGTTATTACTTTTGGCTTGCACTATTTTATGAGTGCAGGAAATCGACTTCGACTGCCGTCATGCGGTCACCCCGGCGTCACCTTGCCGACCTACTCCACCACCTCGGCTGGACCAGGGGCTTCGCCTCGCCACATCGGCCGAGCCGTGACACTACTTCGGAGTGAGGAACTCCTCGTTCGGTCACCTCAGGACCGGCTTGGGGGCTGGGACCTTGACCCGCTATAAGCTCGGCCTGCGTCGTCAACACCGAGCACATTAACCAGCTAAGTCGCTTTAATGCTCAAATTTCTAAATTTTTGTTCGGTTCTACCGAGCATTATATTTATGTTAAATAAAAAAGTTTGTTTGTTAACAACACTTCCTTTTCCCATGATAACTGGGGGCTTCGTTGTCACGCTGCCGAACTACTCTGTCTCCTCGGCTGGACCGGGGGCTTTGCCTCGCCGCAACAACCGTGCTGCGTTGCCACTTCTCGACCCGAGCTCTTCGCTCGGTTACCTCAGGCTTGGGGGCTGGGACCTTGGCCAGGCCGATGACTACGTCTTTGTCCCGCCACAACCCCGGACCGCACCGAGCACATTAACCAGCTAAGTCGTTTTCGTGCTCAGCTCTCTTTAGAATTTTACTTTTTGTTCGGTTCGACCAAGCACTATACTTTTTTGACAAAAAGTTATTTGCAAAAAACTTTCTTTGTCAAAACTTTGTTTGTTACAAACAAGTTCAAATACCCCGTTTACTTGGGGGCTTCCTTTATGAAACATTTTCTCTCTGCATGTGATTATTATTGTACAACTTCTTTCCTTTCTCGTGTATTATGCCAAAATATGCATCATGTTGACTTAAGTGTTCCGCAAAGCTGGGTTGCCTGGCTCCTGTGCTTACCCCTACGTTCCCGATTGTTCGGCTAGGGAGTAAAGGGAGCACCTCTGCGATTGTTACGATTGGGTCATCCGAACTCGTAACTCAGACGGGTGAAGCCGAAAGCTAGCGCTCTTATTGTTTTCAACTATGGTCGGCACACGATGGAACTCACGCGTACACAAATCTATTGCACAAGTTTCATAGTAATCATGAGCGACCAAAGAAAGGTACCGTTGGGGGCACTATTTTCTTTGAAGATGCTTCTTACGTTACATAAGTAATATATCATAAGTTCGCTGGGCGCGCTTTGTTTGTTACAGCCTCATGGCCTGATTGCCTGGTTATCCGAAACACCGCCGATATTTTCGGTAGGCGGAGTAGATAACACTTTTCGGCCTTTGGCCGAAGAGGGAGAAGCCGACGGTCGGTTAAGACGCGTTCAAAGTTCGGGCGAACACAGATATTATATAAGTACTTCGGTACATACAATCATTATACATAAAATTCTTTTACCCAAGTCACTTGGGGGCTCTTAAATTAATATGAGCCGTTTTATAATAGATGTTTTCTTCTTAGTCGTTGCAAAGTCTTTTTCTACTGCTCCTTTCTCGACTCAAGTGTATGATCAATAGCCGGGTAGCCTGGTTTCTCTCTAAAGCCGCCGCGTTTAGTTCGCTAAACTGGCCTGAGAAACACTCCGCCTTCGGGATAGGGAGGTTGAAGCCGAAGGCTGACCCACTTGAAGTCTAGAGATCGGATGTGTCATGTCAAAGCACGACGGAAGCACATTTGAAGACCAATTTCGTATTGGCACCAAAAAACTTGATTCAATCTAGACGTAAAGTTTTTTACGCAAGTTTTTGGTCTTTTGCGCTTATAACATCTTTCACCTATTTTATGTTTTCCTTTCAGGAAGCGGGACATTCTCTTGGTTGAGGTGTTCGGCGTGATGGTCTTGCTAGGAAACTCTTTTCTAAACTACAGTTCGGCATCTTTCCTGCTGAACTCCACCTCGGTGTTGTCAAAACATACATGACGGTTGAACTAGTTCCCGAGGAGGTACGATCCTAGGGTCGGTCATGTTGCCCAACCCAAGTCTCGGGGGCTACTGCATTGACAATTCAATGCAGAAAATTTCAGTGCAATACAGTTTCCGTGGAGATTATGATCCTTTGGTTGGTCGGCCGCACCCAACCTGAGTCTCGAGGTCTGTGCACACCGTTTTTGTGTTCCGAAGTATGCTGCCGAGCTAGGAGTTGATCCTCAGGCCAATTTTGCGAATCGACCTGAGTCTCAGGGGCTACTGGGATCAGCGGTTTTATGTCATCCTTCAGGTGCATCTCGGGTTTTAGACCGACACACACCTTGAGGGCTACTGGCTATATATCTCGGCAGAGAATAAGTTGCACCAATCGAAAATATCCACAAAAAATCAGCCCATGGTCAGGGTGGTGCACCACCTCGAAAGTAGTCCGGCATAAAGCTCGGGCGCAAGTGGCTGGCTCCATAGAGAACATTTCTGACATTAAGCTCGGATGAATTCCTTTAATTTTTTAAGGTCCAAGGTGTTTTATGATACCTCGGACGCTGATCATCATTGGAGCTTGGATGCAGTCCGGCGTTGGAGCTCGGAAGCAGTCCGGCATAAAGCTCAAAGATCGGAGACGCCTTAGAAGCAGTCCGGCATAAAGCTCGGATGTGAATGGCTGGCTCCATAAAAGACTATTCCGGCATTTAAGCTCGGATGAAGTCCTTTAACGTTTTCAAGACCGAGGTAATCTATGACACCTCGGATACAGTTCGGCGTTGGAGCTCGAACACAGTTCAGCGTTGGAGCTCGAACATAGTCCGGCGTTGGAGCTCGGACATAGTCCGGCGTGGGAGCTCGGCTGCAAAAAGATACCTCGGATATAGTACGGCGTTGGAGCTCGGACATAGTCCGGTGTTGGAGCTCGGCTGTAAAAAGACACCTCGGATGCAGTTGGGCATTGGAGCTCGGACGCAAGAGAACACCGCCACACGGGAAACACTTCGACCCCGAAGTATGGCGTAAACATTACAAGGCATTGATAAAGGCCGATAACTTAAAGGGGCTCCTTGGAAGCCCGACATGTGAACTCTTCGGATTCAGCTCAGCGATCCTCAAGATCGGACATGGGAAGATTTGTTGAACCAGTTTTCAAGACCGACGACCGAAGACGAAGAAAAGTTCGGAAGAACCGAGGAGCGTCCCCAACTTGAAGACCGGTTCAGGGGGCTACTGACGGTGTCCTGGACTAGGGGGTACTCACCACGTCTTCTCCCGACCAGTGGGTCGGGCCGAGGACCCCTGTGATGATTCACTAATCGGCCACTTCGGGCAGCCCATGCCGAATACAAGGAGGATTCCACAAGACTTGGCGCACAAGACAAGGACTCCTCTAAACCCTAGGCCTACGGTGCATATATAAACTGAGGCCAGGCTAGTCAATAGATCATTATATTACATCTCATAATCTCGTGGTAGATACATGTACTCTGTACTATCCCCCATACGAATACAATCAAAAAAGCAGGACGTAGGGTATTATCTCTTCGAGAGAGCCCGAACCTGGGTAAAATCCCGTGTCCGTGTTACCATCGCTCCAAGACGCCTAGCTTAGGACCCCTACTACGAGATATGCCGTATTTGACACCGACAGTAACCATGGAGAATCTTCATCATTTAACAGGATGATTGGGTCAGTGTTCACTTTGAAGGGAGGAATTTCATCAAACTTATTATAATCTTCTGACATGTCTGTCTTGTCCTCCAGTCCCACGATGTTTCTTTTCCCTGAAAGAACTATGTGGAACTTTGGCTCATCGTATGATGTATTCGCTTCCTTATCTTTTCTTTTTCTCGGTTTGGTAGACATGTCCTTCACATAGAAAACCTGAGCCACATCATTGGCTAGGACGAATGGTTCGTCTGTGTACCCAAGATTGTTGAGATCCATTGTTGTCATTCCGTACTGTGGGTCTACCTTTACCCCGCCTCCTGTCAGATTGACCCATTTGCACCGAAACAAAGAGACCTTAAAAGAAGGTCCATAGTAACCATAATATGTGTCCTTTTTTCCATTGTTGTATGTTGCATCAAAGCGGACACCACTGTTTTGGTTGGTACTCTTTTTATCTTGGGCGATCGTGTAAAATGTATTCCCATTTATCTCGTACCCTTTGAAAGTCAATATAGTCGAAGATGGTGACTTGGCCAATAAGTACAGCTCATCTCCAACAGTGGTGTTATTCATGAGATGTGTTTGCAACCAACCGCCGAAAGTCGCCATGTGTGTACGTTTAATCCAGGAGTCAGACTGCTCCACGTTCTTGGAGCGTACAATATCCATGTGTTCCTCGATATACAGAGTCACCAAGGTGGAATTTTGTAGAACTGTGTAGTGTGTTTGAGTGAAAGAATGCCCGTCCATACTTATTACTGCTTTGTTTCCTAGCGTGCCTTTTCCACTCAGTCTCCCCTCATGCCACGATTGAGGAACACCAATCGGCTTAAGGTCAGGAATAAAGTCAACACAAAACTCAATAACCTCCTCTGTTCCATAGCCCTTGGAGATGCTTCCTTCTGGCCTAGCACGGTTATGAACATATTTCTTTAAGACTACCATGAACCTCTCAAAGGGGAACATATTGTGTAGAAATACAAGACCCAAAATGGTAATCTCTTCGACTAGGTGAACTAGGACGTGCATCATAATATTGAAGAAGGATGGTAGGAACACCAACTCGAAACTGACAAGACATTGGACCAAATCATTCTGTAACCTTGGTAGGATTTCTGGATCGATTACCTTCTAAGAAATTGCATTGAGGAATGCACATAGCTTCACAATGGGTACTCGAACATTTTCCGGTAGAATCCCCCTCAATGAAACCGGAAGTAATTGCGTCATAATCACGTGACAGTCATGAGACTTTAGGTTTTGGAATTTTTTTCTCTGCCATATTTATTATTAACTTTATATTCGATGAGAAGCTAGACGGGACCTTCATACTGCTCAGGCATTCAAAAAATATTTCCTTCTCTTCTTTGGTAAGAGCGTAGCTGGCACGACCTTGATACTGCTTTGGATGCATGCCGTCTTTTTCGTTCATACGTTGTTGGTCCTGCCGTGCCTCCGGTGTATCTTTTGTCTTCCCATACACGCCCAAGATGCCTAGCAGGTTCACACAAAGATTCTTCATCACGTGCATCACGTCGATTGCAGAGCGGACCTCTAGGACTTCTCAATAGGGTAGCTCCCAAAATATAGATTTCTTCTTCCACATGGGTGCGTGTCTGTTAGCGTCATTCGGAACAGATTGTCCGCCAGGACCCTTTCCAAAGATTACTTTTAAATCCTTGACCATATCAAATATATCATCACTAGTACGGTGGCCAGGCTTCTTTCGGTGATCTGCCTCACATTTGAAATGCTTGCTTTCTTTCTTAAGAGATGCCTGATCGGAAGAAATCGACGATGTCCCAGGTACACATTCTTCTTACATTTATCCAAATATATACTTTCAGTCTCATCTAAACAGTGCGTGCAGGCATTGTATCCCTTGTTTGTCTTTCCTGAAAGGTTACTAAGAGCAGGCCAATCATTGATGGTTACAAACAGCAACGCTCGTAGGTCAAATTCCTCCTGTTTGTGCTCATCCCACATACGTACACCTTTTTTATCCCACAACTGTAAAAGTTCTTCAACTAATGGCCTTAGGTACACATCAATGTCGTTGCCGGGTTGCTTAGGGCCTTGGATGAGCACTGGCATCATAATGAACTTCTGCTTCATGCACAACCAAGGAGGAAGGTTGTAGATACATAGAGTCACATGCCAGGTGCTATGACTGCAGCTCTGCTCCCCAAAAGGATTCATGCCATCTGTACTTAGAGCAAACCATAAGTTCCTTGCGTCATCTGGAAAGTCCGGGAACTCTCTCTCGATTTTTCTCCACTGCGACCCATCAGCGGGTACTCTCAACATCCCGTTTTTCTTACGATCTTCTTTGTGCCATCGCAACAACTCAGCATGCTCTTTGTTTTGGAACAAACGTTTCAACCATGGTATTATAGGAGCATACCACATCACCTTGGCAGGAACCCTCTTCCTGGGGCGCTCGCCCTCATCATCACCAGGGTCATCGCGGCTGATCTTATAGCGTAATCCATCGCATACCGGGCATGCATTCAAATTCTCGTACTCCTCACCGCGGTAGAGGATGCAGTCATTAGGGCATGCATGTATCTTCTGCACCTCTAATCCTAGAGGGCAGACAACCTTCTTTGCTTCGTACGTACTGGCGGGCAATTCGTTATCCTTTGGAAGCATCTTCTTTATCATTATCAGCAACTTTTCAAATCCCTTGTCAGATACACCATTCTCTGCCTTCCATTGCAGCAATTCCAGTGTGCTACCCAGCCTTTTCTTGTCATCTTCGCAATTTGGGTACAACAATTTTTTGTGATCCTGTAACATGCGCTCCAACTTCAACCTCTCCTTTTCACTTTCGCACTTTCTCTTTGCATCAACAATGGCCGACCAAGATCATCAGCGGGCTCATCTGATGCCTCTTCTTCAGCTTCCCCCATTGTAGTACCATCGTATTTAGGGAACCTAAGATAGTTGTCATCATCCTCTTCTTCTTCATTGTCTTCCATCATAACCCCTCTTTCTCCGTGCTTGGTCCAACAGTTATAGCCGGACATGAAACCGGACATTAGCAGGTGGCTGTGAAGGATTTTTGAGGTAGAGTAATCCTTATCATTCTTACAGACACCACATGGACAACACATAAAACCATTATTCCGCTTGTTTGCCTCAGCCACACGCATAAAATTATGCAGGCCATTAATGAACTCGGGAGAGCGTCGGTCATCGTACATCCATTGCCGGCTCATCTTCATTACACAACATCGAAGTGACCAAATTAATACAAGTTCATCACATTAAAACCAAAGTAGAGTAGTGACCAAATGTTATTACTGCAAAAAAATATACATAAAGTTCATAACATACTTCTCATAAAACAACATACAACTATCTAAAGCATTTAAATGCAACAACAAATGCGATCAAAATCGCAACTAAGGTAATAATTGATCCAACAGCATAATGATACCAATCCTCTTTATTAATGGCATATTTTCTAATCTTTCTAATCTTCAAGCGCATTGCATCCATCTTGATCTTGTGATCATCGACGACATGGGCAACATACAACTCCAATTTCCTCTTCTCTTCTTCAATTCTTTTCAATTTTTATTTCAAATAATCGTTTCCTTTTTCAACTAAGTTTAACTTCTCGACAAGAGGGTCGGTTGCAATTTCCTGTTCACATACCTCCTAGATAAAAATATCTATGTCAACTTGATGGGCATAATTATCATAAACACGAAATGAAACAAATAGTTATAAAAGATAATATACCACATTAGAATCATAAACCGGACGAGGGCTGATAGGGATGGATATCAAAACCATGGCACTATATATAACAAACAATCATACAAGTAAGAAAATTATACAAGTAACTATCTAAATCAAACAAATAATATCTTTTTTATAAAAAGGATAAGAACAAGAGGCTCACCAATGTGGTGCCGGCGACGGGACGGCACGGGCGATCGACGGCGGTGAGGACGGGGACGGGAAGGCACTAAGTAAACCACACCCAGACATATGGAAACTAAGAAGTTAATTTGAGCTCAAATTGCATATAAATCAAATAAACTCCCACATAATTACTCCCAAACTAAAACCCACAAATCACTATACTTATAGAGCATGAAACGAGCTAAACTAGCAATGAGAGATGAAAGGATGAAGTTGCTAACCTTTTAGAACCCTTGGATAGATGGGGTGCCGCCAATCTTTACAAATCTTGGCAAAAATGGAGGATGAACTCGAGCTTGGGGAAGAAAACAGAGAGGAGAGAAAGCTTGGACTCGGGCTGGAGGAAGCATGCAGCTTCAATTTATATAGGGATCTCTTTAGTCCCGGTTGGATATACCAACCGGGACTAAAGGTCTCTCTTTAGTCCCGGTTGGTATCACCAACCGGGACTAGAGGTCCCATTTGAACCGGGACTAAAGGGGCTCGTGCTCCCGTCCGCTCCTAGCCGTTGGAACCGGGACTAATGCTCACATTAGTCCCAGGCCCAAACCCAGCCGGGACTAGAGCTCCGGACGAAAGGTCAGTTTTCTAGTAGTGAAGCCGAGTGCACAGGAAAAAAAAGACTCGGCAATGGCACATAACTCGGCAAAGGAGCATCTTTGACGTGTGCCGGGGAAAAACTCGTCGGAGAGCTAGAACATGGCAAAGGATGTTCTTGGCCGAGTGTAGTACTTATAGAACTCGAAAACGACCTGACCAAAGGGCCCCACCGAGAGTAGCTGACGGCTCCATGACGGCGGGTCACGGTTTGTCGAGTGTCGTCTATCGGACACTCGACAAACATTTATCATTTTATTTTTTTAAATGCAGAAAGTGTCTGTCGAGTTCCATGCGCATGTGCTCAGCAAACACTTATTCAAGGAGTCACCAGCGTGCACCACGTTTCAACCTCTGCCGAGTGTGCCTTGGAGGAACTCGTCAAACTTTGCCATGAGTTACCGGCGTGCGCCACATGGCTGCTTTGCCGAGTGCTGAAGCTCCCACCAGTGTTTTTCAAACTTAATTTCCGACAAGCTCTGCGACAGAAAGATATATAGCTATTCAACATACATGATTCTTCATGTTCCTCTGATCCATTCTAAAACAAACAAACAAAGAGAACAGTCATGTGGAGCTGGGGGGAGGGGGGGTTATACATTGTGGGGCCCGCTGGTGCGGGGGGGGGGGGGCACATGGACCAAGTATGCCAAACTTATGACATCCCACGTTCATGATATCAAAGTTCCTCCTCCATGGTGCACCCTCGTCGTACGATTCAGGAAATTTCTTTCTTGCCGAGCGTTGCTTCCCCTTCTTCTTGCCGCTGCTCATGGATCCGGCTTGCTTTTCTTTTGATAAAGCCATCCATTGCGCCTTTGTGAGGATCAAATGCTGACTCACCTTCGGGTCGCCGAAACTGTGACAAATTCTCTCATTGTGCGCCTTGAACCTTCCGACGAGATCCTCGACCGTGAGCATCTTCAGGTCAAGACTTTGCTTGATCGATGTGATGATCCGTATGTAGTATCGTGGTTTTGTCACGGCAGATGCCATGGGGTGGCTTATCTCGTGTGGTTGGGGCAAAGTGCGTCGACGGGCTCCGGAAGCGAGATTGGGGACAAGCGGTGTGTGACACGCGATGTACCCAGGTTCAGGGCCCTCCGGAGGAGGTAATACTCCTAGTCCTGCCGGATCTAGTAAGATGGTGAATGTATGATACAATGGCACTCCTTGAGCTATTGGCTAGAGGAAGAAGAAGGAGCCATCTTGCTGTCCTTGCCTCTCTACGTGTGTGTGTGTGTGTGTATGTGTAACTCAACTGGACCGAACCGAACCCCTCTGCATGGAGGGGTACCGGGGTGTTACGCCCCCGCGTTAATCGTGCACTAATCATACACGCAATTATGCACGATCAAGATCAGAGACTCACGGAAAGATATCACAACACAACTCTAAACACAAATTTAAAATAATTCAAGCTTCATATTACAGCCAGGGGCCTCGAGGGCTCGAATACATAAGCTTGAGTGCTTAAGTCAGCGGGAGCAACATTATCTGAGTACAGGCATAAAATAAAACAAGTTTGCCTTAAGAAGGCTGAGCATAACAGTGACAACTAGATCAAAAAGGCGCAGGCCTCCTGCCTGGGAGCCTCCGAACTACTCCTAGTCGTCGGCGATCTCCACATGGTAGTAGGCTCCGTCACGGTTGTAGTAGCCTCCGTCGGGCTAGTAGTAGTAGTCGACGGGGTCCACTGGTACCTGGGTTCCGTCATCTGATCGCGGCAATCGTATAAAGGGGAAAAGGGGAGCAAAGCAACTGTGAGTACTCATCCAAAGTACTCGCAAGACTGACATCAGAACTATGCTAAGTATGCATCAGTATCAAGGAATAGGGCTATATCTTTGGACTGAACTGCAGAAATGCCAGAAAAGAGAGAAGGCCTAGTCCTATCGAAGACTAGCATCTTCAGTGTCTTGCAGCATTAGAAGAGTGCAGACTAGCATAACAATAATAATAGGTTGTAGTAACGCCCAGAGATCCTTTCTCGACTCCCTGCGAGAAAGCAATCCCGGAGCCATCAATTCCAATTAATTTCACAAGTCTCCAGTTCTAGTTGTAATAAGTCAGGATATTTTCGAGTGTCCGTTACCGTGGAAACAGCTATTCGAATAGATATACTTCCCTGCAGGGGTGCACAAACTTACCCAACACGCTCGATTAACTCTGGCCGGACACACTTTCCAGGTACTGCCCGGCCTCGGCTGATCGACACGCCGTAGTCCTACCTAGGCTCAACAGAGAGGCCAGCACGTCGGTCTACATCCTAATGGCGGACGGGTCATGGGCCAATCGCCCTTTGCAATCCTGCGCGTTACGTGGACGGCTGGTGTCAGTCCTGGCACCTCTTAATACAAAGACGGTGCTTACGCGGGCTACCCGGGCGCATGCCGCTCAACTGTGACGTCTGAAGAGCTTCGGGAGAATGTACGACGAAGAGTACCCATATTTATTCCCGCGTGGTGGTTAGTGCGAAAAGGCCAGAGGCCTACTCAGATCACATATCCAAACCCGTTAGTGTCTTGGGAGCTCGCGGCAAACGATCAGTGCCCCACCATCTATGGACCCGTCGCCCCGTCTCGAGGACTTGTGGCAAGGACAAAGAATGACCGGCCACGCCTCGTAATATCTCGCGGGTACCTTTCCGGTACGCCCGACTTCATCTCACTTGCGGGTACCCATGGTGCCGACCCGTCTTTCTCATGTAGTTCAGTGTTAAAGTCAAGTAACAGTGTGTCTATACATCAAATGGTAATCCGAGGAATTACCCTCGATGGATCCCACTCAATGTATGTGTATGACAGAGTCGTTATCGGGAATGGGGAAGGAGGAATCACCCTCGATACCCACGCATGATTAGCTACGCTACAGAATTAACATCGAGAGTGCGTTACGAGGCATCACCCTCGGCACTTGATAGTAGCTCTGTAGAGTCATATTGTAGGGGTGTGAGGTGAAGTGTCGGTAACGGCTTGTCAATCATGATGATCGAGTCTTCTGTCTTCAAGTCCTCGATGTCGTCGATGATGAAGCATGGGCAACAGTGTCAACGGGGGGGGGGGGGGGGGCACAGGGTAACACTAACCATACCTATACTAGGCAGTTTATGATGACAGGTAAAGTAGTAACAGCAGTATACAAAATCAGGCTATCCATCAGAATAGGAACAATCCAATACAGAAGCAAAATCTAATGCAAGCACGAGGGGGAAAGAATGGGCGATATAGGAATGATCAAGGGGGGTTTTGCTTGCCTTGTTGCTCTGCTGCAAAAGGCTGATCGTCAGTGTTGTAGTCGTACCCGGCAGTAGCGTCAGTCTCGGGGTCTACCGGGGAGAAGAGGAGAAGAAACAATAAATATAAGGCAAACAAGTGCAGCTCAATGCATGACATGACAACATGCAGTGGTAGGGGTGACCTAACGCAGTACTACACGTTGCAGACGGACCGGGCGAATATCTGATGATATTTCCCGGGTCTTTGGCTTTATCGGACAGATGATCCGGAGGGGGAAAGTTTCATGTTCATCATGCTAGAGGCATGTGACAGATGAATGAATGGCATATTTGGATTCTTTGGATTTTTCTGATCAATTTTCATATATAAATTATTTTCATGTGAGTTATAGATTATTTTCTATGATTTTTCAAAGTTTTAATAATATTCTGAAATTCTAAAATTAATATTAATTCAAAATTAAAAGAGAAAATGCTGGGTGCACCCGCTCCAGTGCACCAAACAGGGTAACAGGGGCTGACAAGGGGGGCCCAGTTGACTGGTCAACCAGCCAGTCAACAGAGGCTGACTGGTGGGACTCCCCTGCTGAGTCAGCAGCTGATTGGGCCGGCCCTAACCACTAGAACAGTGGAAGGGCCCCACCAGTCAGTGACTGTAGCTAATTAGGGGGGTATTTTAATTACAAGTTTAATTAATGGGGGTGGGGCCCGGTCGTCAGCAACTGTTATTTTAAACTAATCACTACTTAACCCTAAACTAATTATCTGGCAGCGCGGGCCCACGGGTCAGTGACCCAAGGAGCGGTGGCCGGCGCCGGCGACCACAGTGAGATTGGAAAATTAACGAGAAGTAGTGTGAGAGTCTGGGAATTTTCAACTCTCAATCTTGTAGTGCTGCATGTGGTAGGCCATCCTTTTTTTTTCTTCAAACTTCAGCGGAAATCAAACTTATTTGCGCTCTGCAATTCATTTTTGTTTCCCCCCATTACAGTTCAGAAATCAAACCGGTTGTTTCTTATGTTTCATGGCCTAGTTGTTTAGTTCTGTAGTTTTTATCAGACTTGTCTTCCAGGTTAACACGATTACACCATCGAGTGTGTCTTCTTTCCATTTTCCACCTTTTGAATTTACTGTTATTTGTTTAGAAAAGCAGCAATCTCAGTGACCCCTGCAAATGTAGTTGGTTGGTTCCCATCTAGCGGGAGAAATGCTATATAAATTCATAGCTGTACTAAGCGCATTGTTGGACAGAACACACCAACGTAGTTAGCACTTACTACCTCCATTCTAAAATATAAGACGTGTACCATAACGTCTTATATTTTGGAATGGAGGTAGTAGTATATATCTTGGTGGTAGCATTCCATTTTATATACTACCTGCTATTCAGTTGATCCCAGTCTAATTGATTGGGCAACTAAATGATGCCTAAAGCTTTCGTATTATTCAGTTATGCATCTGTCGAATCCCATTAGTAGCTTCTCTGGTAACTGTCACTGGATATACACTACTGAATCAGAGAATTTGCCATCAGTCCCATCTTTGCCGTCTGCTAGCGGACGGCACAGATGGTCTTTGCCGTCAGCTTCACAAAAGCAGACGGCAAAGAGGGGATTCATGGCAAAGATAATTTTTCCCATCAGTCCCTTCTTTGCCGTCTGCTAGCAGACGGCAAAGAGCCTAAAAGCAGACGGCAAATAAGCCAGCTGGGCCCCACTGGACCGTGGGCTGTTTAGGTCAAAATGGACCCTTCTTTGCCGTCTGCTAGCAGATGGCAAAGAGCCTAAAAGCAAACGGCAAAGAGCTTAAATGCCTAACCTACTAACGGCCGTCCCCGCCCCCACCCCCTCTCTCTCTCTCTCTCTCCCCGACACCCCCGCCGCCCCCGCCGCGCCACCACCCACCACCGCCCCCGCCGCGCCGCGCCACCAACCGCCGCCCCGCCGCCCCGGAGTCCCGCCGCCCCGTGGCCCCGCCGCCCGGCCGCCCCCCTCCGGTGAGGTTTTATTTATTTATTTTCATTTAATTGCTACTGTTAATTAGGTTAGTGCTAGGTTAGGTTAGAAAAGAACTAGTTAGTAGGTTAGTCATAATTAGAAGAAGAAGAAGAAAGATGAAAAAAAAGAAGAAGAAAAGAAGAATAAGTAGAAGAAGAGGAAAAAGGAAAAGAAGGAAGAAGAAGAAGAAGAAGAAGAAGAAGAAGAAGAAGAAGAAGAAGAAGAAGAGGAGGAGGAGAAGAAAAGAAAAAGAAGAAGAAGAAGAAGAAGAAGAAGAAAAAGAGGAGAAGAGGAGAAGAAGAGGAAAAAGGAAAAGAAGAAGAATAAGAAGAAGAAGAAGAAAAAGAGGAGAAGAGGAGAAGAAGAAGAGGAAAAACAGAAGAATAGGAGAAAGAAGAAGAAGAAGAGGAGAAGAAAAGAAGAAGAAGAAGAAGAAGAAGAAGAAGAAGAAGAAGAAGAAGAAGAAGAGGAAGAAGAAGAGGAGAAGAAGAAGAAGAAATAGAGGAGAAGAAGAATAAAATAGAAGTGGAAAAGTAGTTATATATATAGAGATTTTTTATCGGGATTGAATATTCGTGTTGATCGGGTGGATTTAAATGTGCAGTTGTTTCGTCGCTGCGAGGGTCTGGTGTTCGACGACCTCCCCGTGCGTTCGACGAGCTCCCCTGCTTTCGTGGGTGAGCACAAATGATATCTCCTCCTCCCCCCTTCATTTGCTCTGTTCCGGTCTTCGTGCCGATGATACTTGCTAGCTATAGGTAGATTCAATCATCAGTATGCGTGACCAGTATGCGTCTCCCGTTCGAAAGGGTTACAGTTATAAATATGCATGCATTTGCATATTTATAACTGTGATTCTTTCGAATTGTCCAACGTTATCCATGGACAGCCCGAGTATGTGTAGATTGGGTTCGTTTTCGCATGCTCTGCTCCGGATCCGATGCAGAATTTCGTCAGTGCCTCCCTGTTTTTCTCCGGGTACACATACTCTCTGTTTAATGCCGAGATGTGTATCAGGAGAACAGCGGGGAGGTTCTGCCGAAATTCTGCGTCGGATCCGGAGCAGAGCATGGGAAAACGAACCCAATCTACACATACTCGGGTGGGATTAGGACCTATCTTTACCTATTAGCGTGTAGGTTGCATGGACTAATAAATTTAACAAACTTGATTAACTGATGAATATATATGCTGAATTATATATATATATTTCTTGTGTGTTTAGTAGGTAGGCAAGATGAGTGATCGTGCGTGGATGTACACCGGTCACACTAGTCAGAAAGACATGACCAATGAATGGTTAACAAAAACCAAGGGGTTTGTGAAAGCCGCATTTGCAAATGGCTAGAGAAAAACCTGGTGCCCCTGTATTAGGTGCGACAACTTTTCACAGAGGACAGAGGGTGAAATGGGCAAACACATGCAGAAGTGGGGTTTTACGCCTGATTATACGGTGTGGACATTTCATGGTGAGTCTGCCCAACATACCAGCGCTGAGGTGGTTCGTCGTCGCACCGACGAGCATCGTACCAGGATCGAAGACATGGTGCAAGACTTTGATGATGCTCGGGATTCGGACGATGAGATGGAGGAATCTACAAAGGCCTTCAATGAAATGTTGGAGTCTTCAAAACGTCCTCTCCACGAGCACACTGAGCTTTGTCAGCTGGATGCCATCGCACAAGTAATGGCTCTGAAGGCTCAATTCAACTTGGGCAGAGAATGCTACGACGCGATGATGACACTATTTGGACGCTTTCTACCCAAAGGCCATGTCATGCCTCCAAACCTGTACTAGTCGGACAAAACCCTCCGTGTACTTAAGATGCCCTATGAGAAGATAGATGCCTGTGAGAAAGGATGTGCCTTATTTAGGCTTGGGTATGCGGGCTTGAACTATTGTCCCATTTGCAAGTCTTCCAGGTATGTTGTGGTAGACAACGGTATGGGTGAGAAGAGGCAGACCAAAATCCCAGTTAATGTTCTTGGTACATGCCAATCATACCAAGACTTCAACGTCTTTTCATGGTCAAAGAGACGGCCAGACAGATGACATATAACAAATTGGGCAAAAGAACCGATCTAGATGCAGATGGGAATCAGATGTTGGTACACACATCGGATGCTTTTGCGTGGAAGCACTTTGATGCATTACATGAGGATAAAGCGGCAGATCCAAGGCATCCTTGAGTCTGCGTCGCCACGGATGGGTTCAATCCGTTTGGTATGGTGGAAACCCAATACAGTTGTTGGCCTGTATTTGTCATTCCACTAAATCTCCCCCCGGACAGATTATGCAAAGAAAGAACATTTTACTGGCGTTGATAATTCCAGGGCCCAACTATCCGGGGAAGAATATGAATGTGTACATGCAGCCGCTTAAGGATGAATTGCAAGAAACTTGGGATAATGGGTTCAAGACATACGACGCCGCTAGAAAACAAAACTTCAAAATGCATGTGTGGTACATGTACTCGATGCATGACTTGCCGGCGTATGCGCTATTCGTTGGCTAGAGCACGCATGGAAGGTTCCCGTGCCCCACATGCAAGGCAGCTCTTCAGTTTCATTGGCTGCAGGCGGGTCGCAAGTATTGTTGCTTCGAATTGCATAGACAGTTCCTGGATCCTCGCTATTAGTTCAGAAAAGACAACATGAATTTGATCAAAGGTAAAGTTGTCAAAAACTCTGCACCACCTGCGTTGACAGGCCAACAGAACCTGGATCAGTTAAACGCTCTCGAGCCTGATCCAGAGCGTCCAGGGTATTTCAAGGGGTATAATTCGGAATACGCCTGGACTCACAAGACATGCTTGTGGGATCTACCTTACTTCAAAGACCTCCTTCTTCCACACAACATCGACGTGATGCACATTGAAAAGAATATCGGCGAGGCCCTTTTTGGTACATTGTTCAGCATAGAGGGGAAGTCAAAGGATAATCCTAAGGCTAGAGCCGATCAGCAGACTCTATGTGATATACCGTTACAAAACACGCGACAACCGAAAGGAAAGCAGAACTGGTCGAAGCCAAAGGCCTGGTTCAATCTTGGAAGGCCAGCTATGAGGGAAATGATCTTGTGGGTGAAAATGCACTTGATGTTCCCCGATGGGTATGCAGCGAATCTAAAGAGGGGAGCGGGTCTTGAAAAATTGAAAATATTTGGTCTCAAGAGTCATGATTGGCACATATGGCTTGAGCGGGTAATGCCGGTGATGTTGCGTGGCTTTATCCCTGAGGATGAATGGCTAGTACTGGCAGAGCTGAGCTATTTCTTCCGTGTTCTTTGTGCGAAAGAACTATCGCCTAGCGTGGTAGATGACATGGAAAAGTTGGCGCCGGAGTTGCTCTGCAAGTTAGAGAAGATCTTTCCACCGGGCTTCTTTAATCCAATGCAGCATTTGATTTTACATCTCCCGACCGAGGCAAGATTGGGGGGGGGGGGGGCGTGCAAAATCGTTGGTGATATGCAACTGAGAGGATGCAGAAGACGCTTAGAGCAAAATGTAAAAATAAACGTAGAATTGAAGCATCGATGGCCGAGGCATTCATTACTGAGGAGGCAACAAACTTCGTGACAGCACACTCCGAAGCCAAAAATCATCATTTGCATAATCCGAAGCCTCGGTACAATGCTGGCGACCCTAAAAAAGGTCGATCCAACCTCAGCCTATTCAAAGGGAAGCTCGCACCAACCGGTGCTTCGAAACCAATAGCGTTGGATGTCGAAGAATGGCAGACCATTTCATTGTATATCTTTCACAACCTAACAGAAATGCGGCCATACATCGAGTAAGTTCTCGGTATATTATTTTGCAACTTCTAATTCCTTGGAACTGCTCTTATTCCCGGATATTTGATACAGTCGATACGTCGCCAAATTCTCGGATGGAGCAGTGATCCAAAAGGATTCCATCGAAGAGTAAGAGCTTCTGGCAAAGCATGGAGGCGGCTATCCCGGTTTCATCTCTTGGTTCAAACAAACGGTAATTACCATTAATAGACCATTTCATTTCTTGGTCTAACTTGCAGCTAATGGAACAATCCTTTCGTATTAAACTTGTAGGCTAATTCAGAGTCTATGGATGCCGAATTGAGACAAGCCGCTAATGGTTTTGACTATAAGGTCCGTTCATTTGAGAATGACGACATCAACGGGTATCACTTTCGTACCTTTGGCAAAGAGCTATCTATGGCCGACCCAAAATCTACAAATTGTGGTGTCTCTGCTATCGGCGAAGGAGGTACCGAGTATTATGGAAGAATTGAAGCAATTTATGAACTTCTATTCTATGGTGAAAATTCACCGAACGTCGTAGTCTTCAAATGTTATTGGATGGATTGTTGGGAGGCGTTGGTGGATGAGTGGTGCACAGATGACTGGCTAGCCGTCCACAACAATGCCGAGGACCGGCGTGCCCAAATGGTTTGTGTGCCACACCATCAAGGCAGCGCCAACTTATTTCAGTTCGGGCGGAACTGGGTATGTGGTTTGCTTCATGATTCATGCAATTCATTCTTCATGCTAGCTTGAGCCCTTTACTAATACTTTGTTCCTCTCTTTTAGGCGCGACACAATAACACGGAGGTGCCAGAGGTGTACGACCTCTATGCCATGGCCCATACTGGCTCGTACAAGAAGGTCAAGGCATTCTCTGAGTCTGACCTCGATCATCCAGAGAAGTTCACCAACATCTCCTCCCACCACAAGCTCATGATGTACAACAAGGAGGCGAAGACGCGGAAAGGGGAGGACTATAACCCGAGCCAGCATCCTATTGATCCAGAGCTGGTGATGATAGCTGGTGGCGGGACGCCCCATGGCTCGATAGCCATTGGAGATGGACTGATACGTTGTCCTCTCACTCTCCCGGAGATCAAGGCGCGCCAAACGAGCTCCTGTCCTGGCATAAGGCTTCGTCCACGGCCAGTCGATCTCGCCATCAAGGTTAGTTATACAGACTCAGATATCTTTCCTCCATTACATTGTATGTGTGGCCATCGATGATTACAATGCTAACGAGGAGTGGTGTTGCAGGCTGCTCTTCAGAAAGAGAGAGTGACAACCCAGGCGCTTCTGGAGGAGAGGGACCGGGTGGCGGCGGCGAAGGAATTGCTTTTGGAGGAGAAGACGGCTAGGTTGTTGGAGGAGGAGAGGGCACGGAATGAGGCGTCTCACCGGGCCATGTACGAGCTCCTCGTGGTAAGTTTCTTCTGCATATTAGCCAAATCATGCACGTAATGTTCGTTTCATTACTAACTAATATGACTGACTCGTCAAAACCAAATGTGCAGTCTATGTGCGAGAAGACCGGTCAGACCCCTCCGCCGATGCTAGTCATTACTCCGGTAGGAACGGTGAGTTTCATTTGAATGGTCATTAGTTACTAGTCTTAACATTTGAGTGTCATCATGCTAACGAGACATTGCAAATGATCTTTGGTGCAGCATAACTCCCGAGCCGCATCGCACGACCCTTCTCAAGGGCAACCTTCTCCAGGTGAATCCGGCCCGAGCAACCCCGGTGCTTGACCTCCGTGATGACGACGACGGTAAGTTTTCTCTAGGGTTTTGCTTAACAAATGCATACTTAGCTTTGTACATGCTAGTTAGCCCTAATATGCCACATACTTAGCTTATTTTCCCCCAAAAAAGACGTACTTAGCTAATTATCCTCCTAAATGACATAATTAGTTTATTTAGTTCATTTATGACATAATTAGCATAGTTAGGTCAAAAATGGCATAATAACCTTGGTTAGCTCATAAATGTCATATACTTTGCTTATTTTCCTCCAAAATGACATAATAACCTAAGTTAGCTTAATAAGGACCTATACTTACCTAAGTTAGCTCAATAATGACCTATACTTAGCTTCGTTTCCTCCAAAATGATATAATAAGCTTAGTTAGCTCAAAAATGGCATAATTACCTAGGTTAGCTCAATAATGACCTATTCTTATTTTATTTTCTTCTTCTTCTTCTTCTAGTCTTCTTCTTCTTCTTATTCTAGTCTTCTTCTTCTAGTTTTCTTCTTCTTCTAGTCTTCTTCTTCTTCTTCTTCTTCTTCTTCTTCTTCTAGTCTTCTTCTTCTTCTTCTAGTCTTATTCTTCCAGTCTTCTTCTTCTTCTTCTTCTTCTTCTTCTTCTTCTCTTTCTTGTTCTCTTTCTTCTTCTTCTTCTTCTTCTTCTTCTTCTTCTTCTAGTCTTCTTCTTCTGCTTCTTCTTCTTCTTCTTCTTCTTCTTCTTCTTCTTCTTCTTCTTGGTTAGCTCATAAATGTCATAATTAGCTTATTTAGTTCATTTATGACATAATTAGCTTAGTTAGGTCAAAAATGGCATAATAACCTTGGTTAGATCATAAATTTCATATACTTTGCTTATTTTCCTCCAAAAAGACATAATAAGCTAAGTTAGCTCAATAAGGGCCTATACTTACCTAAGTTAGCTCAATAATGACCTATACTTAGCTTCGTTTCCTCCAAAATGACATAATAAGCTTAGTTAGCTCAAAAATGGCATAATTACCTAGGCTAGCTCAATAATGACCTATACTTACCTTATTTTCCTCCAAAATGACATAATAAGCATAGTTAGCTCTAAAATGGCATAATTACCTAAGTTAGCTCTAAAATGACACAAATAAGGAATAAGAAGAAGAAAAACAAGGAAGAGGAGAAAAAGAAAGAATAGAAGAAGAAAGAGAAGAAAAAGAAAGAATAAAAGAAGAAGAATGAGAATGAAAAGGATAAAAAGATAGAAGAGAAGAACAAAGATGAGAAAAAGAGAGAAGAAGAAGAAAATATATTCTTATTCTTCCTTTTTCTCTTCTTTCTTTTTCTCCATCTTCTACTCCTTCTTATTCTTATTCTTCTTCTTTCATCTTCTTCTTTCTTTCTTCTTCTTCTTCTTCTTCTTCTTCATCTTCTTCTTCTTCTTCTTCTTCTTCTTCTTCTTCTTCTTCTTCTGCTTCTTCTTCTTCTTCTTCTTCTTCTGCTTCTTCTTCTTCTTCTTCTTCTTCTTCTTCTTCTTCTTCTTCTTCTTCTTCTTCTTCTTCTTCTTCTTCTACTCCTTCTTATTCTTATTCTTCTTCTTTCATCTTCTTCTTTCTTTCTTCTTCTTCTTCTTCTTCTTCTTCTTCTTCTTCTTCTTCTTCTTCTTCTGCTTCTTCTTCTTCTTCTTCTTCTTCTTCTGCTTCTTCTTCTTCTTCTTCTTCTTCTTCTTCTTCTTCTTCTTCTTCTTCTTCTTCTTCTTCTTCTTCTAGTCTTCTTCTTCTGGTCTTCTTCTTCTTCTTCTTCTTCTTCTTCTTCTTCTTCTTCTAGTCTTCTTCATCTAGTTTTCTTCTTCTTCTAGTCTTCTTATTCTAGTCTTCTTCTTCTAGTCTTCTTCTTCTAGTTTTCTTCTTCTTCTTCTTCTTCTTCTTCTTCTTCTTCTTCTTCTCCTTCTTCTTCTTCTAGTCTTCTTCTTCTTCTTCTAGTCTTCTTCTTCTAGTCTTCTTCTTCTTCTTCTTCTTCATCTTCTAGTCTTCTTCTTCTAGTCTTCTTCTTCTTCTTCTTCTTCTTGTTCTTCTTCTTCTAGTCTTCTTCTACTCTTCTTCTTCTAGTTTTCTTCTTCTAGTCTTCTTCTTCTAGTTTTCTTCTTCTTCTTCTTCTAGTCTTCTTCTTCTTCTTCTCATCATCTTCTTCTTCTTCTCTTTCTTCTTCTCTTTCTTCTTCTTCTTCTTCTTCTTCTTCTTCTTCTAGTCTTCTTCTTCTTCTTCTTCTTCTTCTTCTTCTACTTCTAACTTTCTTATTTCCATTTTGCAGATTTGATTCACTTCATGGAAGCTGGCATTGATGGACTGCTAGTGTTTAGTTTTTGTTTTGATTTGTATTGATGAACAATGTGAAACTATGTATGTATATATGGATGAACAGTGTGAAACTATATGTATGTATTGGTTCTTTTAATAGGCTATGTGTTCTCTTGTTCAATATTTCATGATGATGTTGGATACATGGCCTATGCTTCTTTCTGAAACTATATATATCATATATGTGTTGTCAAAATGCAGGGAAATAACAGAAAACAGACAAAAAAGTGGCAATACAGGCACTTTGCCGTCTGCCAGCGAACGGCAAAGACCTTTGCCATCAGCCGGCAGACGGCAAAGATGCCACGTGGCAGCTACCTATGCAACCTGGGAGCGAAAGGTCTGAACCATTTGGTCATTTTGCCGTCAGCTGGAAGATAGCAGACGGCAAAGATGGAGCAGGCAGACGGCAAAGATGGAGTTTTGCCGTCAGCTGGCAGAGAGCGGACGAAAAAGATGGAGCAGGCAGACGGCAAAGATTGAGCAGGAGTGACGTGCGCCACAGGACTGCTGATGTCACAGGGCAGACGGCAAAGGCAGGTGGTACTTTGCCGTCAGCAGGCGGACGGCAAAGTCTGCCGTTAGCCACCTAACGGGGCCAACAGCTATAGTTTGCCGTCTATGAACTTTGCCGTCAGCTTGACTAGGAAGACCGACGGCAAAAGTCTTTGCCGTCCGCTGTGGTTTTGCAGACGGCAAAGTAGCTGATTACCGTGACTTTCAGTGCTGAAAGTGGGACCGTCAGTCAGCAGACGGCAAAGGTGTTTGCCGTCCGTTGCCCTGTCCTTTGCCGTCTGCTATGGCAGACGGCAAAGAAGCTGATTCCTGTAGTGATAGGGGGAACTATGCTGTGCTTATTAAAGTGCTGAGTAACCTAATATTGGTCCTGATGAATCTTTTGAATCCTTATTATACGCTTAGAAATGAATATACATAAATGTTTATTTTAGTTCCATGTAAATTCATCGATCTTCAACTCTCAATCTTATAGTGCCGGATGTGGTAGACCATTCTTTTTTGCTTCAGAATAGAGAGGAAATTGAACTTATTTAAGCACCCCACTGCAGTTCTGAAAAACAACCATCTCATGCTTCAAATGTAGTTGGTTGGTTCCCATCTAGCAGGAAGCAATGCTGATATAATTTCAAGGCTGTATTGGCCGCGTTCTTGACGGAATATGCCAACTGTAGTTAGTATCTTTTTGAGTGAAAGCATGCCTTGGTATTTAACCTGTTGTTCAGTTGATCCCAGTCTAACTAATTGTGCAACTAAACGATGCTTAGAACTTCCATAAAATTTCATTGATAAGATCATGTATGCAGTTCAATCTTATGCATGTTCATTAATCCTTGCTAATGGAATTGTGGCAGGGGTGTGGCCGGGAAAAATGTTAAGGAGATGGGGAACAAGGGAAGCAGCTGGACGACTGCAGCCAAGAAGGCGTTCACCACAAACGACAAGGAGAAGCCCACAAATGTAAGCAATACTACTGCTTTAAACTCCCAAAGATTGTCCCACTTGAAAGTAACGTGCAAAGGTTAGAGAAAAACAAACAAGCGCGCGCGTGCATTGGAAAAGCTTGGTTGCTTACCCAGACTTAAGCTTTGCTCTGTCTAAAGCAATCACTGCATGCAAGCTGTGTATGCGTACGTTAGACTGCTGTGACTTCTGCACGTACAGGGCCACTCTGTCTTGTTCTTTGATTTGCATATATACACAGTCCTTTAATAGGTTCTATGTAAATATGCCAATCTTCTACTGTCAATGTTGTGTTGGATGTGGTAGACCATTCTTCTTGCTTCAGAGTTTAGAGGAAATCGAACTTATTTGCTTCAGAGTTTAGAGGAAAAACAGCAATCTCATGCTGCAAATGTAGTTGGTTGGTTCCCATCTAGCAGGAAGCAACTATATAAACTCAAAGCTGTATCAACCGCCTTCCTGATGGAATATGCCACCGTAGTTATTATTTTTCTGGGTGGTAGCATTCTTTTACATATTCAACCAATTGTTCAGTTTATCCCAGTCTAACTGATAGTGCAATTAAATGATTCTTAAAGCTTTCACTACTGGAATCGACATATACGCCGGGTGCCACGGACACTCGGCAAAGGGCCAATAACCGCCGGCAAAGCCTTTGCCGAGTGTTGCACTCGGCAAAGGCCACCCGGCGTACACCTCTCAGGCAAACAGGAATTTGCTGAGAGCCTGGACACGGACTCTCGGCAAAGAGTTTGCCGAGAGCCAAACAGTGCCTCTCGGCAAAATAAAGTAGCTAATGGACGGTAGACGGGGCCGGCCGTTGCCACGTGTCCGCAACCTCACATGTGGGTCCCGAAGAATAGGCCGAGAGGAGCCCTCGGCAAAGATATCCAATAGGAAAGCGCCACGTGTCCGGCACCTGACATGTGGGTCTGCAGAATATGCCGAGCGCCGTCTTTGCCGAGAGTAGCCCTCGGCAACGATACCCAATAGGAAAGCGCCACGTGTCCAACGCCTGACATGCGGGTCCTGCAGAATATGCGGGTCCTCCACCACCTCCTCCTCATCCTCCTCATCCTCACCCGCCTCCTCCCCATCCTCTGTTTCCTCCTCCAGTCGTCGTGCATCCTCCTCCTGAGGCTGGCGAAGCACCGCATCAGAGGGTCCAGGAGAAGAAAGAGGTGCTCTACTCCGGGCTGCTCTACATCCTCCTCGTCCCCCTACTCGTCCTCCTCGTCCCCCTCCTCGCCCGCCTCCTCCTCCTGCCTCATCTACTCCTCCTCCTCGTCCGCCTCCTCGAGCCGCCTCCTCTCTGCAACCTCGTCTACCTCCTCGAGCCGCCTCCTCTCCGCCTCCTCCTGCTCCTACCCCGCCTCCTCCGCCTCCTACTCCTCCTCCCCCATGTCCTACTCGACCTCGTTTCGCCTGGTTTTTCGAAGGGGGGTTGATGTCTACTACACAACTTTATTCTTGTAGACTCGTGTTGGGCCTCCAAGCGCAGAGTTTTGTAGGACAGTAGCAATTTTTCCTCAAGTGGATGACCTAAGGTTTATCAATCCGTGGGAGGTGTAGGATGAAGATGGTCTCTCTCAAACAACCCTGCAATCAAATACAAGAAATCTCTTGTGTGCCCAACACACCCAATATAATGGAAAATTGTATAGGTGCACTAGTTCGGTGAAGAGATGGTGATACAATTGCAATATGGATGGTAGATATAGGTTTTTGTAATCTGAAATTATAAAAACAGAAAATTTAGGAAATGGTGATACAAGTGCAATATGGATGGTAGATGGTGATACAAGTGCAATATGGATGGTAGATGGTGATACAAGTAGCAAATGATAAATAGGATTTCTGGGATTTATATGATTTTTCAGCGTTGGAATCACGCCAAACGGAGTCACGAGGGGCCCACCACATATCTGGTCGCGCCCTAGGGGGGGCACGGCCAGATGTGTGGTGGCCCCCTGGCACACCCCCTCCGGTGGTTCTTCGCTCCAGTATTTCTTATTTCCTCCAGAAAAAATCATAAAAAAGTTTCGGGCGATTCCAAGAACTTTCATTTTCTGCACAAAAAACAACACCACGGTAATTCTGCTGAAAACAGCGTCAGTCCGGGTTAGTTCTAAATAAATCATATAAAGTGCATCAAAACCATATAAAAGTATTGTAAACATAGGTGAATATGGCATGAATACTTCATAAATTATAGATACGTTGGAGACGTATCAGGGGTCTAGACCCGCCGGTCGTTTGGCCTTCTTTGCGGCTGTGGCAACCGATGCAGGAGCGGCCACCTCTTTGACCGGTCGAGCAAGTTGATCATTGTACAGAGCTGCCACATCTTTCAAACTTTCCTTTGGATTCTTGCTGCCACCTGTCATGTTTCAATCACCTGATACGACGAAGAACAAACCAGTTAGTACAGATGATACAACTTGATGTAAATACATTAAATATATCACATATGAAGAATAAATGGAGTTGTCACAATAATACATATAGTTGTTACACACACGAATACATAGAGTTGTTGCACACATGAATACATAGAGTTGTTACACACATGAATACATAGAGTTGTTGCACATACGAATACATAGAGTTGTTACACACACGAATACATAGAGTTGTTGCACATACGAATACAAAGAGTTGTTACACGAATACATGGAGTTGTGACACGCATACATAGAGTCCTCACACAATTACATGGAGTTGTTAGAAATAGGGGTCAATATTAGGTCCAACATTTGTATCAGGGCTATCATCATCGCTATCACGCCCGTTCATACATTCATCCTCGAAGTCTTCAGGGGGACCCTCATCATCATCTAGCCCCATTTGCCATCGCAGAAGTAATGCCAAATCTCGAGGGTCAAAAACATCCTCGTATTCGTCCTCCGCATTATATACTTCCATGTCATCCATGGCCTCATGTTCCATAGCATCATCTTCGTGATGCACGCCATCATCTTCCTCTGCATCATCTTCGTCTTCGTGATTGTCTGCTTCTTGATAGAACTCTCCCTCATATGTGTCAGGGTTTATGTGGTAATCGTCCTTGTTTGGGGTAGATACCTTGGTATGCGGGGGTACCTTGTACACGACATCCCATTTCAAGAGATCGATATGTTCCGTAGATGTGCACGCGTACGGGAGATAAAACACTTGTGTAGCCTGTTGAGCCATAATATAGACATCATTTCCTGCATATTTCGATGCTCGTTCAACTTCGACCCAGCCAATACTAGGGGTTCGTCTCACTTTCTCAGGATTGAGCCAACTGCATCTGAATACGACGGGCTTCACACCTTGTAAACCACAGTATTGCAGCTCATAAATTTCTTCGATAGTTCCATAGTAGTGACGTCCATCTGTCCCTAGGTTGACCCACCCCAGCAACTCTGGTACGACCGAGTCGTCCGGCTCCCACCAGCTCACTGCCGATGAGCACCCGTCATCGGATGACGATGTCGGAGGGTCCTTTCAAGGAGATGATACGCTCGCTACCGAGTCTGCCGACATGGTGGCCTCGGACGGCTCGGGGTCTACGTCGAGCAACACTTCCAAGAGGAAGAAATCCGGGCATGGTCCGGGGAAGGTCCCGGAACCAACGGCTCCCACCGACCGTCCTCTCATAACTCCGATGGGAGATTGGTAAGCATTTGATTTGCAAATTATTTTGAATACCACAACTTTTCCACTCACATATGCTTGTCTTTTTCATCATGCAGTCAGTGGGAATTTCTCCCTACCAAGCTCCAAAGGCGCGATTACCGAACCACGTCATCGGCTCCCTCGTGAGGAAGTACTTCCCCGGGTTGGCCAAGCCAAATGATGACGACCCGCCGTCGCCAGGTTTCACCTGGGAGCACTACCAGCACACCAAGGATGAGCACGGTGTCACCATGGCCACCCGGGTCATCAACGGTTTTCATGTAAGCATCTTTGCCACTTCATTGTTCCATATCCGAATTATTGTAATTAACTGCCATATGCTTTCTTGTAGGAAGCATTTTCTTGTGTGGATGGTGAGAAAGACAAGGAAACAAAAGCCCTCATGAAATCAGCCCGGAAGATACTCTCCGACGTCAAGCACACGTTGCGGTACAAGGCCGTGATGAAGTGTCGGCTGCTCGATGACAAGGGTGAGAAGATGACGAGGAAAACTGCTTGCCAGACGAATTTGGAGAAATAAGAATACTTGTCGGTGGTAAGTGACACTATTGGTTGTTAGTACTTTGAGTCATCCACCGCTTGTTTGATGCATCAGTCAATGATTCGTTTTTATCTGACTAGCCGATGGAAAACTGGATGAAGGAAGATTGTTGGGAGGCCCTGGCTGACATGTGGTGTGACCCGACATGGTAGACGCAACATGTGGAGAAGGGTAACGAACGCGCCAAAATGCCAGGCCCGTCACATGTCCAGGGGAGCCGGAACCTAACCACTTTGAAGCAACACATGGTATGTGGAATGAGATGTTAACTTTTTCGCACGGTGCATCTCCATTCATTAAGGTTGATGGTTACTTTTGCAGGAGTCGGAGCTTGGTCGCTCGGTCCACATCTTGGAGGCCTGGAAAGAAGGCCACAAGGGGAAGGATGGCGCCGAGTTCTGCAGCCAGTCGGCGCAGGAGACATACGAGACCTTCAGAGAGGTCTTCCAGGATGTGCACGGGCAGGACGCCGAACCGACGTCCAAGCCACTTGATCCAGAGCTGCTCATCATTGCTGGTGAGGGGAAGGGCCATGGCCGCCACCTCCTTTGCAACGGGGCGATCGCCACCTCCTCGCATCGCAAGCTCCACGAGATACGCACATCGAGCACAAGCTCAACTCCGTCCATACGGAGTCGCCCGACCACCGCGTCACGTGAGATCACGCGTCTCAAGGTTAGCATCATAACCGTTCATTTATGCCCATGCCTCGAAATACCACCCTTGCAACCTATATGACCGTAATGCATATTACAGGAATTATTGGAACAACGGGCTGCTGAAGAGGAGCAAAGGCGGCAGGTTGAGGAGCAAAGGTGCCAGGCTGAGGAGGAGAAAAGAGAGAAGGAGAGCACAGAAATGAACGAAAGGTTCAAGCTTCTCGAGAAAAAACTAGAGGTAGAATATTCTCTAAATTTTGCCCCATTCATTATTTAGCGACGAACAATGCTCACGTGACTATACTATTATAAGCTCTTATGCAATCTCAAGGCGGTGGAAATGATGCCCCTCCTCCTCTAGGAGCTTAACCCGATGGAAATGATGCCCCTCCTCTTCCTCAAGATGGTTGTATGAAAATGTGAACCTCTATGTGATGTGCACGTGTTTTGTAAGTAGTGAACTTTCACAAGTTAACCCTATGTATGAATTTGCGAACTTGCGTGTCATGTGTACTAGTATGAAACATTGCCGTATGTCAACTAGTTTGAGTTATGCTTATGTGAACTACTTTAAATTATGCCTATGTGTGGATTAGTTGCTTGATGAATTTCTAGGGAGCTAGGAGCTCCCACATTGATTTGTGATGATAACATTTTCTACACTGAAGATATATACAGAAAATGCACTCTTTTTGTTTTCAGTTGCAGGGAATGAATAAGAAACATATACTCATCAGAAGCATTGGGACACGTTTCAGAGAGTGACACTCGGAAAAATAGACATTCACGAGCGTCACTCTCAAAAAAGGGTCGCCAGAACACTTTAACTCCTGTTATGCCATTATTTTCCGAGAGCAGCTCTCGGCAAAGGTGTCACCTGAGCACTTTAACTCCTGTTATGCCATTCGTTTACGAGGGCAGCTCTCGGAAAATCTTCATTTGAGCACTTTTACTGACAAATGGGACCAGTGGTACCACATGTCAGGTTTAAATATTTCTATGACATGTATTTACCGAGTGTATGTAGCCGACCCTCGGTATAGATAACAGAAAGTAACGGCGCCGTCAGTTGCGAACGGACATGCCACGTGGCTTCTCTTTGCCGTGCGTTGCTCTCGTCGTCTTCAGAGTTTGTGCCGTGCATTGTTTGGTCGCCGTGATCCACTGTCGGCAAAGGTAGTTAGTTGCCGTAAACCCGTGTTTGCCGAGGGTGGCTCTCGGCATACATATGTTTGCCGAGCGCCCGCGTTTTGGCTCTCGGCGAAGAGCCTGACACCCGGCGTATAGGAAAATTCCAGTAGTGTTTCATATGATTCAATTACGAATGTGTCGAATCCCACTGGTAGCTTCTCTGGTAACTGTTACTGGGATATCGGGGAATTCTGCTCTTGAAAGTGCCGAGTGACCCAGTATTCATTTGGACATGATTTCGTTTGCATGCAAACCATATCATTTTCTAGTTCAGTAATAGCATTACCACACTAATATGGTTATCTTCACGATAAAATTTACTCTGGTTTTTAAAGTTCAGAATCTGAAGCAAAGTTCTACGCACCAGCGCTGTATTATTATCAAACAAGCTTGTCCCTTTGGGACCTGGAATACCGTAACCCATCTGAGCACAAGCACTTAAAGCTTGCCGACTCATGGAACAGTTGATGAGATCTGAAACCAGGCTCAAATGAGTGAAATTGAGTTCATGCTGCATTTCATTTTCTTTCTTTCCTTCTTTTCTTTGTTTTCCTGTCACTTTGCGATCATCCGCTTTTGGTTTCATAGAATAAAAAGTCTGAAAGTCAAATCATGGTGACTGATGCTACTTTCTATGGTTGCTAGTCTCTTATGTTTTTCACATGAATTTATAAGGTATACCATGACGTATATCACCTGGTAGTGGGTCGTAACGTTCTGAGCAAGTCATTACACTACAATTTTCATGTGTAGTCAGTCAGTCGTAATATTCAATCCATGCTAACTTGCTAATTAATCTGAAAACAATACTGTAATGTATTATGCACTGTAGAATGCTGACATGCCTATGATTACATGCTATAGACTTTTTCTTTAAGGAGACATAGTCATGTACATGTTAGAATCTTTACTAAGCCATTGCTTTAATTGATGTCATTGTCCTCTACGTTAGTCAGTCCCTCTATTGTGTTGATCATGATGGGTTTTGGTTTCATGCTGTAGTAGCAATCCTAGAATAGGAATTCAATTCATTATTTGCTTGTCTGTACACTTGTGTTTTTCTAGCTGAATATTTTATTGTTCTGTCTAGGTCACTTCAAAGAATTATCAAGTTTTCTCCTACACATGCTATATAGGTGGAGGGGCAATTGGTGTTGGAAATTATGTTGCTCTTTGATGTCTGAGATGAAAGCTCTTAGAAAGGCGGGTTACATCGTCCAACCATCCATAAATCTCAGTGCCTGTTGTGTTCCATACTGTCAGTTTGTCTTCCAAGTTGACATAGATACATCATCGAGTGTTTGTGTCTTCTTTTCATTCTCCATGTTTCGAAATTCCTATTATTTGTATAGAAAAAAACCCATCTCATGCTTCAGATGTGTCCGTCCCATAATGTCCAAGTTGACAAGCATGCCTTGGTATTCAACCTGCTGTTCAGTTGATCCCAGTCCAACAGATTGTGCAACTAAACGATGCTTAAAACTTTCATACAATTTCAATCGATCCTTTTTGGACGCGTGCTAAAAAAACTGGTCCTTACCAATCTGTTGAATCCCATGTAGTTTCTCTGGTAACTGTTCATAGCCATAGATATAGGAGGAGTTTCTCTTGAAAATTCGAGTAACATAGTATTCATTTGAACATGATTTCGTTTGCATGAAAATCATATCATTTTCTAGTTCAGAAATAGCATTACCACTTGCTATCCTCATGATAAATTGGACTACTCTTATCCATTCGAGCACAAGAAGTTAAGGCTTGCTGACTCGTGGATTAATTGATAGAGATCTCAAATGAGTGAAATTGAGTTCATGCTGCAGTCCATTTTCTTTCTTTCCTTTTTTTTCGTGTCACCTTCTGATTATCCGGTTTTGGTTTCATAGAATAGAAAGTCAAAGATAAATGCTGTTCACATGAATTTTTGAGGCATACCCATGACATATATCACCTGGTAGTGGGTCGCAACATCCATGTGTAGCCTGGTAGTTGTAATTTTCAATTCCATGCTAACTTGTCAATTAATCTGGATACAACACAGTAATTAATATGCACTATCGAATGCTGCCATGCGGTATTGCTGTGCCTATGACTACATGCTATAGACTTTTTCTTTAAGGAGATAGTCATGTACATGTACGGATCTCTTGCGACTACCATTGCTCTAATTCAGGCCATTGTGCTCTGTGTTAGTCAGTCCATTGTGTTGGTCATGTTGTGAATGCAGTTGCTGCAGTCTCTAGAAGCACACTAACCTGTATAGCTGCATAACTCATTCCTGAGCGTGTATGGGTTTCTTGATGCAGGTGTGCTGGGGAGAACATCACCAGTGAGCCCGTCGGCGTGAGGCCTACTTCAACTGCAAAAGGCACCCAACGGTGAGCCCGTCGGCGTGCAGCCTTTTCTATTTCAGAGTCATTCCTCTGTAGTTTCAGAGAGAGAGAGAGAGAGAGAGAGAGAGAGAGAGAGAGAGAGAGAGAGAGAGAGAGAGAGAGAGAGAGAGAGAGAGAGAGAGAGAGAGAGAGAGAGATTTAGTTGTGAGTTTCCAGTATTAGTATGTCAAGTAATCAACAGACCGAATGTCTTTTTAATTCAATATGCTATGAACTCTTCCGTCGTCGAATCGCCTAACTTCTGAGGCCAGAAATGAGCAACCTTTATTTGTCGTCCTCAAATGTAGTGGTTCGGTCCTATCTACCATGAAGCAATGCTATATATCTTTTCAAAGCTATATTGAGTGCTTTTTCGTATGTCCGAAGGATGATGTCCCAGTAGGCCCTGTTATTGACGTATGACCTAGCAATATTTGGTTCGTTTTCTTACTGTTGTAATATAGATTGTCAAAACAAGTGAGTGCCAGATTGCATGGCCACCAAGAGAAGGAGGGTCAAATCATGTATATCTTCTAGCTGCATGCCCACATCCATAATGTCTAGTTCAAAACTGTGCATGCATGGTTTGCGTCTTGAATCGGTGTCTACATATATACGCGTAACAAGTTCCTTCTCTGTGTCCTTCAAGGGTGCAACAGCAGCACTTGGTCATCGTTGGTGGCGTTCAGCGCCAAGATGAAGAAGAACCTGGTAAAGGATCTGGACAACAAGCTGACTGTGATTGAGTCTTCTCACTAGCGGCATCAGTGTTGTCTGGCCTCGGCTAAAACTGTTCAGGTAAGCGCTTGGTTTTCCTCAGTCCTCCCCTCTTTGTGTGTAGGCCATCGAGCGGATGATATATTTCTTCCTGTGATGTGTTCATGCCCTGGCTGGGGTTTTGGCTCGTGTGTATCCCTATGCCATGGTCATTTGTTCTTCTCTGCTAACTGAATTTTGATATCTCGTAATATCTCAAAATTTGTTGTCTTAGAATTATGATATAATGGGATTTACGTTTACATTTTGTATTGGTGGTTTTCTTCGAGTGTGCTGGTGCTTGTCACAACAGTTTCAGTCTTAGAGTGCATTGTATAGCTGAATGAAAGCTGTGTCGGTGTAGGTCCTGTTCCGATGCGATGATGTACAAACAATATTATTGAGTTGTAGACAAGTCCCAGCACAAAGTAGACATGGCTTGTTTGATGAATCAGTAGGTCTAGTTGTGACGCCGTATGGACAATATTTGGCTCACTTTCTTACTATAACACACAGCTACTGCAAAACTAGTGAGTGCCAAATTGTATAATACCAAGAGTAACCCTATATATGGTCAAATATCTACTATTGTTTTCTAGCCGCATGCCCCCATCCATCATGCCCAGTTCAAAACTGTGCATCTTGAATTGATATCTACCAAGGCCATCTGGTTTTGGTTCCATGCTGTAGTAGCACTCGTAGAATAGAAAGTCAAAGCATGGTCATGCTTAAGTTCATGTGTTACAGATTTCGGACATATGAACTCCATATTTATCTTAATCTAGTGTCTAAATGATCTGGCTTATTCTTATTTTTATTGTGTGATAGTTGCAGGAAGCTAATCAAGCTGTTGAATTGATTGGAAAGTGGGAAACGATTGATGTGGCTGATGCATTAGATCTTTTCTCAAGGAAGTAAGCTATCTAGGCACCTTCGTCCATGATTCTGTTTGTCTTAGATGTCTGTGTGAGGTTCTTTTTGTTGTTGTTGATAGAGAGCCTTTAATTTCAAACTGGAAGGCATTGATTTCTTGAATTGTAGACAAGTCCCAACACAAAGTAGACCAGACCTTCGTTTGAAGTATAGGTGATTGTTTTGACATTCGTGTGAGTAGGTTTTTTGTATGACTGAACGACGATGTCTCATTAGGTCCGTCCTGTTCTGGTGTATCAAAGAGCAGTATTTGGTGAATATGGATACTGCCAAACTGTGTAACCACCAAGGGGAACCCTATATATCGTCAAATATCTGCTACTGTTTGCATCTTGAATTGATATCTACATACATATTTGTAACATGTTCCATTTATGTGTTCTGCAGCACCAGCAGCATCACTGGGGGGATTGGCATGCTACCATGTTTAGAAATAAATATACATAAATATTTCTTTCAGTTTGCTGTAATTTCAGCAATTTTCAACTGCTAATCTTGTAGTGCTGCATCTCTGACATCATTCATTTTGCTTGAGTGGAAATTGAACTTATTTACGTGTCCCACATCATTTCGTACTTCCTAATCACTGTTGAATAATCAAGCTGGTTATTTCAAGCCTTTTTATCAGAATGACCTCACTTTCCTGTTTCCCTCTCGCAGTCGCTCGCAGATGGTCTTGACAAGAAACTCTTCGTCGAGTGCAAGCTCTACATCTAGTTTGGCCTGCCCGTCAACACCAGGTACTACTCTCATTCGTCCTTGTCCCTTCTATGATTTCTATAGCAACCGCAGTTCATTACTTCTATCCTTGCTGCCCCCAAATCATGAGGGAGGTGAGATAGATAGAGCGGCTCATGTGGATTGGAAAATGAAGAACAAGGAGTGTGAGAGTCTGGGAGTTTTTGTTCCCTAGCCTAGGACTCTAGTTTTTCTACTCTAGAAAATTCATACCTTCTCATAGTGATAGTTTGGAGAATAATAACTTGTATTGATTGCAGCCTCAAAGGGCTGTTTATATAGATTACAAGACTTGGGCTCCAAGACTAATAGAGATAGATTACAATTCCAAACCTTGTCGGATATGGTAACGTAACCGACGTATACTCTAATATCCCCCCCGCAGTCTCAGCGTCAGGAGTAACGATGTTTAGACTGGAGCGTATGTCGGTGAAAGATGCAGTCGGAAGTCCTTTGGTGAAAATGTCAGCAAATTGAGCACAGGTAGGTACATGAAGAACGCGAACCTCGCCAAGAGCCACCTTCTCTCGAACGAAGTGTATGTCAATCTCAATATGCTTGGTGCGACGATGCTGAATTGGATTGGAAGCCATGTATACTGCGGAGATGTTATCACAATAAACGATGGTGGCACGATCCAGTGGGCGATGAAGTTCCACGAGAAGCTGACGCAGCCACACCGCTTCAGCCACAGCATGAGCAACCGACCGATACTCAGCCTCAGCAGAAGACCTGGAAACTGTTGCCTGCCTTTTAGAACACCAAGAAACAAGATTATCACCCAAATAAACACAAAATCCGGATGTGGACCGTCGAGTATCTGGACAACCTGCCCAGTCTGCATCAGAATAAACTATCAAGCTTGTCGGGGAAGAAGAATTAATGAGAAGACCATGATCAAGAGTTCCTTTTAAATAGCGAAGAATGCGGTGGACGTGAGCAAGGTGAGGAGCACGCGGATCATGCATAAAAAGACAGGCTTGCTGAACGGAGTAGGAAATGTCGGGCCTAGTGAGAGTGGCATATTGGAGAGCACCAGTGATGCTTCGATACAAAGTGGGATCAGAAACGGGATCACCATCAGCCGACAACTTAGCACCAACATCGGCCGGTGTACGAGTGGGTTGACAATCAGACATACCAGCATGAGAAACAAGTCTAAAAGATAGGATCGTTGAGAGAGAAAAAGAGAAGATTGTGTACGAGAAACGGTAACGCCAAGAAAATGATGAAGAGGACCAAGATCAGTCATGGAAAATTCATGATTAAGAGAAGAGATTATATGTTGAAGAAAAGAGTCAGAGCTAGCCGTGAGAACTATATCATCAACATAAAGCAAGAGATAGGCAATGTGGGAAGATGAGCGAAAAATAAATAAGGAAGAATCAGATTTGGAGGGAATGAAGCCTACTGTTTGAATAAAGGTAGCAAAACGTTGAAACCATGCACGAGGAGCTTGTTTAAGACCATAAAGAGATTTGTGAAGAAGGCAAACAGAATTGGGAGAAGAGGGATCCTCAAAACCAGATGGTTGCTGACAATAAACAGTTTCATTAAGAGTGCCGTGAAGAAAAGCATTTTTAACGTCTAGCTGATGAATGGGCCAAGAGGAGGAAACAGCAAGACTAAGAACAACTCGAATAGTACTGGGTTTAACAACAGGAGAAAAAGTTTCATCAAAATCAATGCCCTGTTGCTGAGAGAAACCACGACACACCCATCTGGCTTTGTAACGAGCAAGAGTGCCATCAGAATGAAATTTAGGACGAAAAACCCATTTTCCAGAAACAACATTAACGCCAGGAGGTGTGGGAACAAGAGTCCATGTATTATTTTGCTGAAGAGCGTTAAATTCATCGCGCATAGCTGAGAACCAAAGGGGATCAAGAAGAGCTCGTTTGTAAGAAGAGGGAATAGGAGAAAGGGCCGAGGTTGCCGGGGTTGCCGTGCTTGGCGAAGCCGTGGTTGCCGGGGTTGCCGGACTGGACGGACTTGCCGGGGTTGGGTTGGCTGTGAGGTTGATGCGTTTGGTGGGTAGAAGAAATCCGCGTTTGCCGCGGGTGCACATGACGTGGTCATTAGTGGGTGGTGGAATGGGGACGGCGTTGGGTGGTAGTGGTGGCGGGGAGGTTGGCGGTGCCGAGGTTGCCGGGGTTGCCGGACTTGTCTGGCGTGCCGGGCTTGCCGGGACCGGGCTTGCCGGGACCGTGCTTGCCGGGTCTGCTGGTGGCGTGGTTGCCAGGCTTGCCGGACTGGCAGGGTCCGGACTTGCCGGTTCCTGGCTTGCCGGGTCCGGGCTTGCCGGGCCTGTCGGTGCTGTGATTGTCGAGCTGGCCGGACTTGCCGGGTTTGGGCTTGCCGGTCGGGCCGGTGCCAGGCTTGCCGGGCTGCCCAGGCTTGCCGGCCTTGCCGCGGGAGAGGGAGTGGTGGTAGGAATTGATGCGGTGTGAGTGACAGAAAAAGGAAACGTGTTTTCATCAAATGTGACGTGGCGAGAGACAAACACGCGACCAGAAGATGGATCAAAACAGCGATATCCTTTGTGATCATCAGAAAGACCAAGATGAATGCAAGGAAGTGAACGGGGTTCAAGTTTGTTGGAGGCGGTAGAGGCAGTGTTCGGGAAACAAAGACAGCCAAAGACACGTAAAAAAGAATAATCGGGATGAGAGAGAAAAAGAGATTGAAAAGGCGAATAAAGAGGACAAGTCTTAGTGGGACGAATATTTAGAAGTAGAGTGGCAGTGCGGAGGGCTTCGGCCCAAAAACGAGAGGATAGAGAAGCTTGTAGGAGCAAGGTGCGAAGGATATCATTAATGGAGCGAAGAGAACGTTTAGCTTTACCGTTTTGAGGGGAGGTATAAGGACAAGAAAAACGAAGAAGAATGCCTTGAGAGAGAAAGAAGGTGCGGTTTTGAGTGTTGTCAAATTCTCGACCATTATCACATTGAATAAATCTAAGGGGCAAGCCAAAGTGTGTAAGAACATATTGTCGAAAATTGAGAAAGATGGCATGTACTTCAGATTTAGCACGGAGAGGAAAAGTCCAAATATAATGAGAGTAGTCATCCAAAATCACAAGATAATATTTGTAACCAGAGACACTAGGAACGGGAGAAGTCCATAAATCACAGTGAATTAACTCAAAAGGAAAAGTGCTAATGGTAGTAGAGGTTCCAAAAGGTAATCTAACATGTTTGCCGCATTGACAGGCAGTACAAAGAGAGGGATTATGAGGAACACTAGAACTAGGGATACAAAATTCTTGCAGCAAAGATGACAAGGTTGATTTATTGGGGTGTCCTAGACGACGATGCCACAAGTCCACTGAAGCAAGCATGGCGCGGGGAGTGGACGTAGGTGTGCCATGAAGCGGATAAAGATCGCCCGTGCTATTGTACCGAGCGAGTACCTCCCCCGTTGCCAGATCCTTCACAGACAAACCAAAAGGGTCAAAAGCCAAAATTACTCGATTGTCAATACAAAATTGGCGAACAGAAATAAGATTTTTGATGAGGGAAGGAGAAACAAGAATATTGCGAAGAAGAAAATTGCCGAAAGAGGAAGGGATGTAAGAGTGACCGGTGCCGGAAACAGGTATGGTGGAACCATCACCAATGGTGATCGTAGAAAAAATAGAAGGAGAGCAAGCTGACAGCAAATTCATATTTGAAGACATATGCGAGGATGCACCAGAATCGAAAATCCAATCCGTACCTTCGTTATTGAGTGTAAAGTTGTTCATGGCGTTGAGGAAGGCGGCTTGATCCCAGGCCGGCTGCTGGGGAGGAGCAGAGGGGCCAGGAGCGTGCATGGGAGCGTAGGGCAGGGTCGGCGACTGGTAGTATGCCGTCGGGGCCGGCAAGCCCGGCAAGCCCGGCAAGGTGCCGTAAGAGGCCGGCAAGCCCGGCAAGCCCGGCAAGGTGCCGTAAGAAGCCGGCAAGGTATAGTAGGGTGGCGGTAGTCCTGGCGCGCTGGGAGGTGGCGTAGGAGTGGCGGTGTAGACATGCGCCGGCGGCTTGGGCCCAAGGAGTCCAGGAGAGCCGGTTGTCGGGCGGAGGCCAGGGCTCCACGTGCCCGTGTAAGCAGGCGGGGCACCGTACGGCGAAGGAGCCGACCAGGGCATCGGCCAAGCTTGAACAAGGCCAGTCCAGGGATCGTGCGGAGGCTGCCACGTGGAGGGGGCCGGTGGCGATGGAGAGGCCGATGGCGGAGCTTGGGTAGTGCCGGCAGAGCGAGATGCAGGGGGCCGGTAGGTCGGATTCTTGCCCCGGTAGTTCGGGCTCGTGCGCCAGCCTGGAGGCGGTGGAGTAGCTGCTGCCGCCGCGGTAGGAGGGGAGGGTGCGGCAGATTGGTGCGGCACGCCAGGCACGGCCCCGGCAAGCCCGGCCCCGGCAAGCCTGGCCGCGGCAGAAGCGGCAGCGTGAAACACCTGCGGCGGCCGTTGCGCCTTGCGAGCTTGATTCTTCTCTTCTTGCTGGAGGAGGGAGCGAACCTCCTTGAAGGTGGGGTAGGGCTTGAGCATGGGGATGAAGGATTGCTGCTTCTCGAACTGCTCACCGAGGCCGACGAGGAGAGCGTTGATGAGGGCGCGATCGTCGACGTGATCGCCGAGTTCACGAAGTTCGTCGCCGATCGCCTTGATTCGCTGGCAGAAAACGGTGACCGGGGCGTCTCCTTGGACGATCGTACGGAGCTCGGTGTTGAGGGCGTTGATGTGCGCGTCGGAGTTGTCCTGGAACAGCTGCTGAAGTGACGCCCAAAGCTCGGCGGCGGTGGCGTCGTCGGAGGAGACCAGATTGAAGAGCTCCGTGGAGATGCATGTGTAAATCCACTGGATGATGGTGAGATCCTCTTTCACCCAGCGAGGATCGGCGTGCTGCGGAGGGTAGGATGGATCTATGTGGTGGCGGAGGCCGCAGCGGCCGAGATGGATGGTGAAGAGGTGGCGCCAATGGTAGTAGTTGTGGGCGCCAAGATCTAACGAGATCGGGATGAAGGGGGAGACGTCGGCAATGGTGTCGGCGAGGGAGATAATTGGGAATTGAGGGGGAGGTATTTGGGTAGTTGTGGAGGAGGAAGAAGAAGTGGGGGCGCCGACGGCGCGGAACTCGGTCATGGAGAAGAGGGGCCGAGTCGGCCGGGGCGGCGGCACGGGTGGCGGTGCCATGCCAGGTGCGGAAAACCTAGGCGTCTGATACCATGATAGTTTGGAGAATAATAACTTGTATTGATTGCAGCCTCAAAGGGCTGTTTACATAGGTTACAAGACTTGGGCTCCAAGACTAATAGAGATAGATTACAATTCCAAACCTTGTCGGATATGGTAACGTAACCGACGTATACTCTAATACATAGTGCTTGGTTGCAATCTAGCAGGAATGTATGCTATGCTACACCATTTTTGTGCACTTGTTATCTTTCTGGGTGGATGCATTCCTTTTTGTATAATATTCAACTTGTTGTTTAAGGTATCCCATCTAGTTTAACTGATTGTCAAGTAAAAGACGCTATGTTTTCATACAGTTCAGTACCGAACGAGCTTGCCAATGTGCTGGCCCTTCTATGATTTCTATAGCACCACCACTTCATTACTTATACCCTTGCTGCCCCTGATCACGAGCGAGGTGAGATAAGTACAGTGGCTGGTTGCCATCTAGCAGCATGTAATTATGTATTATTTCAACTTTCCGAGTGCAAGCATGCCTGTTAGTATTCAAGCCGCTACTCAGTTGATCCCAGTCTAACTAATAGTGCAACGTAATGATGCTTAAAGCTTTCATATGTTTCAATTATGAATCTGTCGAATGCCATCGGTAGCTTCTCTGGATGTACCTGTTACTTGGAGTCACTACTCAGCAGTTTTCAAAGTTGAAACTCTACCTTATGCATGTATGCAGTCCAATCTTATGCATCTTCGTTGATCCTTGCTGAGATCTTGTTAATGGAACTGCAGCAGGGTTGTGGCTGGGAGATATCTTAAGCAGATGAGCAATAAGGGAAACAGCCGGGCCACTGCACACTCAACAAGGCGTTCACCACAAACGCCATGGAGAAGCCCACAAATGCAAGTAATACTACTGCTTTAAACTCCCAAGGATTTTGCCCTGAAGCAAAATTTTCATTGAGACACAGATTTCAAGTGTTTGCCCCACTTGTTACTCACCAACTTAATGTGGCTGTGTTCGCGATAAAACTCCATCTATTTTTAGATTCATTGGAACAAATTCCTGTGTATGAGCCCCTGTGTCATCAATGGTCGAGTTTACTTGTGTGATTTACTTGCTGTTTTAGATATCTCCGACTTATTCGTGTGATTTACTTGCTATTTTAGATATCTGCGACTTAGTTGTGTGATTTACTTGTTGTTTTAGATAAGCACGATGCTCCTCTGTTTTGATATGTAGCACTCTGCATCATATGGGAAGGAAGTAAATTAAATTATACCAGGTCTCAGTTTCATCACATCTCGCTGCCCTCTAATCCCCATTCTCTTCTGACCATAAGTTGATTAATTTTACAAATGATACATGTTATTGCAAATATCTGAATATGTCCACATAATATTCTGTCTTGCTGCAACAAGCAGTGGCCTATAATTTTAGTTCTGTTGTGTGGTTGTGGTTTTGCGAAGGAGAGAGAAATTTCTAGCTGGGAGTTTCCAGGAGAGAGATTACTAGATCATGATTCAGTGTTTTATACCGAATTGCAATTATTATCTCCTGGGTCCAAAAACCAACCACTGGGATTTTGCCAAATTTCCATGCATTTCAACTAAAAAGTTCTTAATATCTCAAAATTTGTTGTCGGATTTACCTTTTTATTAAGCTGGCGTGTGTGGCAGTTTCGGTCTTACTGGTGCTTACTAGAGAGTAAATTTTGGATAGGTGATTGTTCAGTGAGGTCTGACATTCTAGTGCTTACTAGAGTGAGTGCATTTTTGTATGACCGAAGGATGATGTCTATTGATGTATGAACAAGCAATGTTTGGTTCATTTTCTTACTGTTGTAATATGGACTGTCGAAACTAGTGAGTGCCAAATTGTATGGCCAGCAAGAGATGGCAGATCAAATATATTTTCTAGCTGCATGCCCCCATCCAGAATGCCAACATAGTTCAAAACTGTGCATGCATGGTTTGCGTCTTGAATCGGTATCTACATAGATATGTGTAACAAGTTCCATCTCTTCGTTTTGCAGGCTGCAACAATAGCACCGGGTCGTCGATGGTGGGGTTCAGCGCCAAGATGAAGAAGAACCTGGTACACGATCTGGACGGCAAGATGACTGTGATCGAGTCTTCTCACGAGCGGCACTGGTGTTGTATTTTTTTTTTTTAGAAAAGGAGGATTGCCCCCGGCCTCTGCATTGGGCGATGCATGCAGCCATTTTATTAATTATTCTCAGAGACCTTACAAAGCATTACATCAGTAAGCCTGCAGCCACCATCTAGGCGACACCTGTCGCTACTCCTATCCCCTTGATGCAGGGGTGCCGAATGTCCGAGCCTAATACCAAACAGACATCGCACCAAAACCTAACGTCTAATGTCGGATGCCCCATCCCAGCCACATACCGGGAATGGGTCACACACCGGTTCGGCGCACTCACCGAGACTACCGCCGCCGTCATCCACCTAACTATCTTCAGAGCAGGTACTGACGCAAAGACCTTGCCAGGTCAGCTGTCGAAGCCACCATGGCACCAGACAACGCCACCGCCCTGCGCGAGGCCACCACGCCACGTCCAGCGCCGAGACCCCGCTGCTCCATGCCGCCGAGACCCGCCGTCGTCGACGCGAGAGAAGGCACGCCACTCCACCTCATGCCTCTTCCATCCGGCGCCGCTCCACAAACGATGCCCCGAAGAGGGAGCACGACACCGCAGCGCCGCCATCGTCCGATCTGGTGATCTTAGGATTTCTCCCGGAGCAGCACGAGCAGGTTGACGATAGTTGCTTGACGATGCCTTCATCAAGGTAACGACGTAGACGCCGCCATCGCCCGCCATGACCGGAGTCGGCTCGGTTTTCACCGGCGACTATGTCTCCCCAACTCGCCGCCGGTGCTGATAGTGGGATCCAAGATCCGTCACAACCAGCCTGGGCGACCGCCTTCGGTGGAGTAGGCAGCCACCACCACCATGCCCGGGCCAAGAGACCCGGACGTCCTCGTGCCGCGAAGATGACCCAGGGGAGATCTCCTTTTGCCGTTGTCGAGACGAGGCGCAGCCGCAGTGGATCTCGATCTAGACCCATCGGGCCCAGATCAGATCACATCGCAGCCAAGAACTCATCCGCCGACGGCCGCCGGAGATCTCCTGGCCACCGCCAACCCGCTGCGCACTGCCGTTGGAGGAGGATGGGGATGGACGCCTCTACCCCCACGCGTTACCGCCGGCCGAGGACTGCGCCGCCGCCGCCGCCTCACCACAGGGGCTTCGCCCCGCGGCGTCCTCAGCGACGGCGGCGGTAGTGTGAGGCGATGGAGGGGGAGGGCTGAGGGCGGCGTGGACGGGGACTCCCCGGGGGCGGCGCGGCGCCGCCGCCTCGGGGGAGAGGCAGTAGAGATCGCACAGGTGTTGTATGGCCTCAGCTACAACTGTTGAGGTAAGCTCCTGGTTTTCCTCGGTCCTCCCCTCTTTCTCTGAGAACTAGCCTTTGAGCTATGGCCTCTTTGTGTGTCGGCCATGGAGCGGATGGTAAATTTCTTTCTATGATGTGTTCAGTGCCCACTTTTTCAATTATTTTCGTGATGTCTGTTTGCTTGCAACATAAAGAATGCTGCATTCATTCAAATATGCCAAGCCTCTGTCAATCACAGCAAATCTGACGTGGATTTATTACTCTATCGTGCGCATTCTGCTTGCTCCAGTTACTTTGTGTCCTTCCCACCATTGCCTGATCTTAGATACCTTGTAACATTGCGCTTTTTGTTTCTGAAAGGTAAAACCTTGTAATTTTATTATCTCGAGCAGCTTAACCTCTAGACAGTAGAGTTTTGTTTTGGTAAGCAAGTGTTATGATTACTTGTATGAGACAGTCGGCATAACTCTGCTGCAGATCAAGCCAATTGCATGTATTTAGTGTTCAGGGTCAATTCGGTAAAACTTTAACAGTCGCTGTGGTGTCTTAGATTGTGGACACTCATCATGTCTTTTCCTCTAGCGAGAAATATATCACCTTGACATTATTTCAAGTAGATTTCTAGTTTGATGGCTGATTTTTTCTTCCATTGCATAGGGACTGGGCCAAGGTTGAAGAGGACAACAGGCGGGCTCTCACACTCGACGACACTTTGGTCAAGGTGACGCCCCTGACTTTCAGTTGTTACATGGAATTGTTCTGAATTCTACAGTTTTCAGCGAGGTTCAACATTCTAGTGCTTACTAGTAGAGAGTGAGTGCTTTTTTGTATGGCTGAAGGATGGTGTCTTAGTAGGTCTTGTTATTGACATATCAACAAACTATATTTGGTTAATTTTCTTAATGTTGTAATATGGATTGTCAAACTAGTGAGTGGCAAATTGTATGGCCACCAATAGAAGGAAGGTCAAATAATATATTCCCTTTGTTTGGGAATAACTGACGTAGTTTTAGTTAATTTGAACTAAAACCACGTCAGTTATTTCTGAACAGAGGGAACATATTTTGTAGCTGCATGCCCCCATCCATAATGCCCAGTTCAAAACTGTGCATTCATGGTTTGCATCTTGAATCGATATCTACATAGATATGTATAACATGTTCGTTCCATCTTTGTCTCATGCAGGCTGCAGTAGCAGCACCGGGTAGTCGATGGTGGGGGTTCGGTGCCTAGATGAAGAAGAACCTGGTACCCGATCTGGATGATAAGCTGACTGTGATTGAGTGTTCTCACTAGCGGCGTCAGTGTTGTACCACCTCGGATACAACTTTTGAGGTAAGCTCCTGGTTTTCCTCTGTCCTTCCCTCTACAGGTCTGGGAGCTAGCCTTTGAGCTATGACCTCTATTGCTCTGGTAAATTTCTTCTTGTGATGTGTTCGTACCCTGGTTGGGGATTTGGCTTCCTGTATATGCCTATGCCATGATAAATTCTGTTTGGTTAATTTATTCTTTTCTGCTAGTTGATTTTTGATATAATAGTTTATTTGAACTAAATAGCTCTTAATATCTCAAATTTTGTTGTGGGATTTACTTTTTCGGTGGTTTTCTTCGAGTATGCTGGTGCTTGTCATAGTTTCAGTCTTAAGAGTGTGTTGGGTAGCAGAATGAAAGCTGTATCAGTGCAGATCGTGTGGCGATGCGATGATTTACACACAATATATTTGAATTGTAGATCAGTTCCAGCACAAAGTAGACTGACATGGCTTGTTTGGTATAGGTGATTGTTGAGTGACGTTTGACATTCTAGTGTTTACTTTAGCGAGTGCTTTTCTCGGTAGGTCTTGCTTGTTATGATGTATCAACCAGCAAGACTTTTGTCTCTTGCACTGGGTGTCCTCTTTAGAAGAGGATTGTGATGATTGAATGCCTGATATTGGAAAACAATTGATGCTTGTTATCCACCTTTATCGTGCTGCTTTCTCACTCGTTGATGTACTAGTCTTATTGCTTGATTGTGTATAGTCCAGATTATATAGCCGAGAAGCTAGACAAAAGCGTCAGCATGGAGCTCTGCATCATCCTCCTCCATGGGCCCCTAATGCACTCTCCTTCGTGGAGTAGGGTGTCACGCCTTGGATGTCCAGCGTAGAGCCTCTGTATATTGCTTGCGTCATTGATGCAAGGACACTATTTGCTATGGCGCGTGCTGTTCGAGAAGGAGGAGTTCGGCCTAGCCATGATGATCAGCCATTTCACCATTTGTGTAACTAGGTCTACATTCTGAATCAGACTTTGTGTTTCACTAAGATTGACACGTTTGTGTCCTTATGATGACTGACTTGGTAGACCACCCTCTTCTAATGATTAATTTTAAGATTGTATACATATTTGCAAGTAGAACCGAGGTCTTACATGCATCTAAGGATTAAGGCCACTCCTGATTATTCTTGAAGCTTAATTGCTTTCTTAGAATGAGTGCCTTCTTGTTCTGTTTTACTTTCTTTTCGACTTCTTGAGAACTGACATATGAGTCGTAGTCTAACACATTGAGCGATGCTGTCTGCATCTTTCTCGAGTATTTGTCCTGGTGGAATTTGAACTGAATACCTCATCATTCTCTTTGATATTAATAATTATCATCAAATGAAATTGTTTTATTTTAACCTTGTGGACGCATATAACTTGTTATCGGCTTGCTGTCTTCTTCAGGAAGATGGAGACAATATTTTGTAATGGGTAGTGATAACTTGGTGCCTTTCACCAAGCTCTTATGCTTATGTAGGACTTGAAATGATAACTGTAGATACATTTAGTTAGTGAACTCAGCTAATTGGTGATGTCACACCAAGCTCTTATACTTATGGCTGAAGGGTGATGTCTCAGTAGGTCCGGCCAGTTATGATGTATCAACCGGCAATACTTGGTTCATTTTCTTACTCATGTAATACAGATAGCGACCAGCAATACTTGACTGAAGGGTGTGACCACCAAGAGGAAACCCTATATATGGTCAAATATCTAGTATTGTTTTCTAGCGGCATGCCCCCATCCATCGTGCCCAGTTCAAAACTCTGCATGCATGGTCTTCATCTTGAATTGATATCTACATACATACATACATGTGTAACATGTCCCATCTATGTGTTTGCAGTAGCAGTAGCAGGTTGTCGATGGCGGGGTTCGGCGCCAAGATGATGGCCAACCTGGTGGTGGCCAGACTGGCGCGCCCTCCGGTGGCTTGAGCTCCAATACCGGATGAACACTTTGACTCACTTGTTTTGATCTCGGAGAAATCAATTGCCTGTCGATGAAAAGAATTTGTGATGCTGGTGCTTTAGTATCCATGATCAACGCTGCGATTTTGAACAAGTGTAGTTTTGCCTAGTTTATTGGCTGGCTAGTTACTATATGCCTGTCAATGGCCCTCTTGTATGCAGGAGATACACTGTGTATGTATAGAACCAAGTGTAAAGAAAGATGCTAATGTTGAGAATAAGCATATTTAGCATGGTGGTCATTTTGTTTCATGGCTATCTATCTATCGATCAATGTGTATCCATATCCTAAAGAGTTTTTCTCCAGATTACTACATCATGACTCAGCGAGTTGTATTAGATTGCAATTTATGACTTGTTACAATTTGCAAACGACTGGGATGTTTCGAATTACCAACCACTGGGATTTTGTCAAATTTATGTCACTGTTCATATAGGGTTCCTCTTGGTGGCCACACAATTTGGGAAAATGAGGTTGGGCCGAGAAGTCCTGAGTTTTGGACAGTGAGGTGGAGTCGAGTCGAAGCGAAGCCGAACACAGAGCTGTGCGAGTTACGCCCATGGTTGTACAAAAAGGTGTTTCATTCAACTTAGTTCAATTCATCACCATATGCCGGAGTTCGCTCAACATTTATTTAACGGGCATGTTTTAAAAATGGCAAAACTGTTCCGAAAGATTCTCATGAAAACACTTCTCTTCTTTTTGCTGCTGTATATACGTCATTTAATGGGTTCTCTCCCTCGTCCAAGAAGCATGTGAACCGTTGCATGAAAACAAATTTATCTGGTGGCGGACGCCTTGGAAAGGAACCAACCTCGTTGAATGACCTGTCTTGAGAAACCCGTGTCACTTGACTGCCGTTCCTGTAAATGAGATGAAATGAATGTGTGCCTAGGGATGGACATCAGCCAGCAGCGGAGCAAGGGAGGGCCTTCTTCCCTTTGTCAATGGAGCACACCCCTCCTTGTTCTCCTCAGCACGCCGCCATGTCTATATATGTAAAAGGTAGTCGTTCGTCCGCGTGCGACTTGGACTTGGGGCTTGGGCACCGGCGCCGGGAGGAGGAGACGATGATGCTTTCCCTGTGACTGTGTGTGTGACAGAGAGAGAGAGAGGAGGTTCTCGTGCGATTTGGAGTTGGATCCGGCTCCGCTTGTTGAATTTCACACACTAGTCAGTTTTCTTGTTTTGACTGTCCAACTCCGCCATTGATTCCCACATATAGGGTTGAAGAGGGCGGACGCGCAGCTCGTGAGGGAGATCCGGTAGTCCAATCCATCAGACTTGCCACTGTAATCCATTTCTGTTCTGACTTCCACCGTTGATTCGTGCCTTGCTCCAAGAGGGAGGGCGTACATGTGGCGACGAGGAGAAGGAGGGCGGCAGGCGTGGCGGCCATGCGACAAGCGGTGGTGGTGGTGGACGGCGGGCGCGGTGGCCATGCGACGAGCACTGGTGGTGGGCGGGCGCGGCGGCCATGCGGCGAGGAGGCGGAGGAGGAGGACGGCGGGCACTTGCGCTCGAGGCTGTGGGAGTTGCACTCGCCATCGGGGAAGTTCTCGGTGCGGCACACGCCGGCGCAGTTGCCGTTGCTGAGGCATGTGCCCTTGAACTTGTGGCTCTGCGACAGGCACGTCCGGGCCTCCGCCACCTTCTTCGTCCCCATCTCTGCATGTAATGCAACCACAGTAAGTAATTAAAATTAAGTGCCGGTGAGTAGAGTACAGATGCTCACCATCCATGGATGGACGGGCGGGCGTACCTGTGGCGACGAGGAGGAGCATGATGAGGAGGACGGCCGGCGCGGCGGCCATGCGACGAGGGGACGCCATCTCTCTCTCTTTCTTTCTGCTTGCTTGCTTGCTTGAACCGAGCTCTCTGCTGCTGCTACGGCGGTCGTCTGTGTTAGCTAGGTAAGCATGCAAAGCGAAGGTGGAGAGGACACAAGACAAGGGTGGGGTTTATATAGGCTGAGAGAGAGAGAGAGATAGAGCCAATCAATTAGTGTGATATATATTAGTGTTTAGGGTTTTAGGCTGTGGGCTTAACAAAGATGAGATTCTCAGCGGTACGTTACGTACATACTGGTGGCACAGAGCAGTGGCCCGAATTTTTGTCTAAAAGGACCACGTCGCGAGTGCAAATGTCAAAAAAGACCACCTGGGAGTAAAAACGCCGGATCAGACCCCCCGGCCGCCACCAGCGCGGGCGGCTGGGCCCAGCCGTCACTGCCGCTGGCGGCCGGCACTGTTCGCGGGCCCGGCCGCCACCAGACACGGCGGCCGGCACTGTGCGAGGGCCCGGCCGCCAACACACGAGGCGGCCGCCACTGTTGCTGCATGTGCCACTGTGGGCGACGGAACGGGGAACGGGAGGCGGGACCGGCCGCCAGCTCGGGAGGCGGCGGGTACTGTAGCGCCTGCGCGCGCCGACAAGGCCAGACGGCGCTGATTACGAGGCGGCGCTGATTCTCATGTCAGATGCTGCCGGTTTCTTTCGGTGCAAATTCCGCACGCTGCCGCTGCTTTCGGTCGAAATTCTGCACGCTGCCGCTGCTTAACGTCTGATGCCGACATTACAGTGCTCCTATTGTTCTTATAAACGATGTTGTTCTCTCGCTCTCTCTCACGCACACGCACTCTGCTCCCTCGCTCTCTCTCACGCACACGCACTCTGCTCTCTCGCTCTCTCTCACGCACACTCAGCCTGCTCTCTCGCTCTCTCTCACGCACACACACTCTGCTCTCTCGCTCTCTCTCACGCACACACACTCTGCTCTCTCGCTCTCTCTCATGCACACACACTGCCTCACATTTGGATTTTGAAGAAGTTGTAGTTAAGGAAACGATATATCAAGGTAAGCGCTGTCCATTTTTGTTGATTGTGTTCGCATGCATAACATTTTTCCTCCGTTTGATTTGTGTCTAAGTGTGTATTATCTGTTGTTACAGGCAGCATTTCGTCACTTCATGGAGTAATTTGGAGCTTTAGGAGAACGATTTGCCGTGTGAAGTGAACTATTGAGTTGAAGATCAAGGTATGATCTTTGCAGTACATGAATTTTCTTGTGCATGCACGTTGGAAATTAATTAGCTTTGTAACCCGACATTAGCTATGCGATGTTTACTGCTTAGAGGTTAATTTCGTAAGCGATATTTTGCATTTATAGTAATATTTGTCAGTCGGGAGAACCAAGGCGATGTCGCGTTTGCAGGTGCCCTGGACACTCGCGTAGGGAATGTCCGTATCGTACCAACAACACCGCATGATATTTAATCATGCTATGTATTTTAGTTTCATTTAATCGTGATGTAATGTAATCTTCGGATATTTAATTTCATTTCATCGTGATGTAATCTTCGGATATTTAATTACATTTAATCGTGATGTAATGTACTCTTCGGATATTTACTTTCATTTCATCGTGATGTAATCTTCGGATATTTAATTACATTTAATCTTGATGTAATCTTCGAATATTTAATTTCATTTAATCGTGATTGCAGGTTATGGCCGAATTGCCAGCGCTTTTGCAGCGGCATCACGACGCCCACCACCGTTGCCACCTTTTCTTAAACCCGAACCATGAAAATCCTCCTCAGACCTTCAGGCTTCGAACCGTAAAGAACACATGGCCAATACACAATTATTTCCAACAACACCTTCAGGCTTATGGACTCCTTCATTTTGCTAACCTTGCAACTCGTCCAGGCACTTTCACTTCTGACCCATCGCTTTTGACATCCCTCGTTGACCGATGGAGACCTGAGACCCACAGCTTTCACTTTCGCTGTGGAGAGCTCGCACCTACGCTAAAAGATGTGTCAATGATCACAGCTTTACCAATTAGAGGTGAGCCAGTGGTCCCTCCACTTCTTCCTGCAACTTGGCCATAATATGTCTCGGGCCGTCTTGGGCTTACAATGCCAAAATCAAATCGTACTGGTCTGCCTCGGGGTGTCCCACTCAGCTGGCTTTTTGATAACTTTGAAACGTTATCTAGCTACGCTGATCTTGAGACGAGGAAGAGACACTTATTTGCATATTTGTTGTGGCTATTTGGTGTGATGTTTCCTAATTCTCATGGTGAGGTAGTCCTCCCTGGTCTCATCTACTTCGCCGCAAAGATAGTGGACGAACCTTTACCCGCGGTTCCAACATACAGCTTTGGTTCTGCTATACTTTGTCACACATATAGAGGGTTGTGTGATGCCACTCAGAAATCTTCATTAGCAGCTAAAGCTCCATTACTATGTGTCTCGTACGAGTTTCTACAATTGTGGTCATGGGAATACCTACCTGTTGGACGACCCCAGATAGTAAATCCCGTAACCCCATTCGACTTTGGTGAGGGCATTGTAACTATGTCCAGCCGGTGGACGCTCGGTCGGAAAAAATGGGCTACAAAAATTGCGAAAAGTTGTTACCCCATATACCATGATCAGTTTGAGCTTCTTGAGGACTCACTAATCACATGGAACCCGTGGACTGAGGCACACATTAACATGGTATTTGGTTCGCAACCCATCCCAGTGGAATGCGTCAGAGATAGTGGCTTCTGGATGACTCGTTGCAATGTACTATGTCTGTGGTTTGTTGAACCGTACAATCCTGACCGAGTCATGAGACAGTTCGGTCTACATCAAGATATTCCACCACCTGTTCCAAGATGTATCGACGAATATACTCATAAGTAAGATGTGACCTCCCTAAATAGTTAATGTCTTTTTAATTCATAAAACTTACGTTCTATTACGTAAATTTCAGGATGAGCAATAGTGGCAGAACTGGTGTCGATTACCGTCAAGAGAACATTCAATGGGTAAACCAGTGGAATAATGAAGCACTGAAAATGATAGTGCACGAACATAGGTAAATTTTATTTACGGTAATTTATGTACATAAACAAGTTGATGTAATTATTTAATTATGCAGACCGTACCACGCGACTACAACACAAGCGTATTACGAGTGGTACTGCATGAGGACGCGTACTCGACTGACGTATGAACCACCTACGATGCCAACACATCCCACACATATGGAACAGTTGCAGAGACGGATAGACACATCATCAGCTTACTATCGTGACTGCACGGTAATCATCAACAACTTACTATTCACGGCCATCATTTCATTAACAATTCAAGCAACCAACGACCTGTTTTTTTAGATCGATATTTGCAACGAAGTAGGGGAGATGGCGAGGGAAGGCATGCAAGCCCGAGACACACCAGGTCGAACGTCTGCCTTAAAAAAAATTGGTGAATTCGTCGCCAAAACGATGAGATGCGGTAGACGGAACGATGTTGACACAGGAGCGTACAACATGCCGGAACCGAGGTCAGCTAGAACGAGTGCAGCGCCGTCGTCATCCAGGCGGTGGGGAGAGGGTCCAAATACTACAACGACATTTCCACGACATGACTCGTCTCTGCCACTACAGGGGCATACATCCCAGGTAAATGTTGCAGGCTTGGATTCCATGCCCGAGCAGACTCATTTCGTGGACGAAAATGCGGACACAGGATATGGCGCATACACCCAAGGCGACGGATCTCAGCCCGAGGACACTCGTTTTCCTGACATAAACCAGCACACTAGGGGCGAGGGATCACGAAGCTACAACACCGCTCAGGTATGTTCAACCATAATAAGCAATTACAAGCGTACAACATTTACATGCCTTTTATTTACATACGGTTTTTCTGTGCAGGAAAGTAATGATAGATCATGGGAAGATGAAGAAACCCAGCGTGGCGTAAACATAGACATACTCACAGAATCCCTTAATCCGCACAATCCTGACCGTGTCCCAGGATTATTGAATGACTTTTTCGAGACGGACGTTATTAGCCCATCTTATATCCCTTCCCAGTCAGAACCATACACCTATAATTTTTAATCATCATCTCAGTATGGATTGCAGACTCCACCACCTATGCATGAGTCGCAGACACAGGAAGAAGGGGGGCAGTACGGTCGTGGTCTTCGTGAACACCGAGCCCCTACTCGCTTGTCACCTTCCGGTCGTCGGGAAAGGCCAGTTGGCCGTCGTCGCGTACGGTGATGAAATATTGTATCTATCTATGTCAGTTTCCAACTTTCAGATGTATGTACGAGACATCTATGTATTATGACGAAATAAAAGTTCTCGGTGTATGTACGAGACATATATCTGCCTATGTATGCGGTCTTCCGTTAACAGTCGGAACAGACCCAAATAAAAGCTTGAACCATGCCAACATACTGACATCGTGGTTCATTTCTTTAGCGTCCACATTGTATCTCTACAATTCACAAAATGAACAAAAATGAATTAAAACGACAAACATATTAAATATGTAAATCAAATACGAAATTTAAATTACCTTTTGAAATGCAATATATTCATCAACTGGCAAATGTATGATATGATGATCTAAATCATCAAATGATCGTATGAATCGCGCTGATTCATATATTAGTTCACAAAGTCTTTCCCACCTTGCACGCAACCGAAAAAGTTCTAGTCGAATGTCCGCCGTGTTTCTACTATGACAAGCTGTTTGTCTCAACCTCTGCAAGTTACTCTCACTGCTAACTAATTCATCGAAAGATACACCTGGAGTTCCATGAAGCCCAGACTTCATTCTAACATCACCTATCAAGACATCACAAGAGGCCTCTCGTGAAAATGGACGAGGATCACCCATCACTGCGGAATTGTTAATGCTACCACAACAAGCAGTGAGGAGAAGAGGCAGTGAGGAGAAGTGCTGTGAGGACAAGAGGCAGAGAAGAGCTCTTTTTAAAGAACCGCCGAGGCTCAGTGCGCTGCTGTTTTCCAGTCACCTCACTCGTAATCAGTGCAGATGCTCTCCTCGGAGTTAGCGCAATCAATGTCAGACTCACGACCGAAAGTAGCACTTTCAGTCACACTCACCACCGAAAGCAGCACTTTCAGTCACACTCACCACAAAAATGGACAGCGCTTACCTTGATATATCGTTTCCTTAACTACAACTTCTTCAAAATCCAAATGTGAGGCAGTGTGTGTGTGTGAGAGAGAGCGAGAGAGCAGAGTGTGTGTGCGTGAGAGAGAGCGAGAGAGCAGAGTGTGTGTGCGTGAGAGAGAGCGAGAGAGCAGGCTGAGTGTGCGTGAGAGAGAGCGAGGGAGCAGAGTGCGTGTGCGTGAGAGAGAGCGAGGGAGCAGAGTGTGTGTGTGTGTGAGAGAGAGCGAGAGAGCAGAGTGCGTGTGCGTGAGAGAGAGCGAGAGAACAACATCGTTTATAAGAACAATAGGAGCACTGTAATGTCGGCATCAGACGTTAAGCAGCGGCAGCGTGCAGAATTTCGACCGAAAGCAGCGGCAGCGTGCGGAATTTGCACCGAAAGAAACCGGCAGCATCTGACATGAGAATCAGCGCCGCCTCGTAATCAGCGCCGTCTGGCCTTGTCGGCGCGCGCAGGCGCTACAGTACCCGCCGCCTCCCGAGCTGGCGGCCGGTCCCGCCTCCCGTTCCCCGTTCCGTCGCCCACAGTGGCACATGCAGCAACAGTGGCGGCCGCCTCGTGTGTTGGCGGCCGGGCCCTCGCACAGTGCCGGCCGCCGTGTCTGGTGGCGGCCGGGCCCGCGAACAGTGCCGGCCGCCAGCGGCAGTGGCGGCTGGGCCCAGCCGCCCGCGCTGGTGGCGGCCGGGGGGGTCTGATCCGGCGTTTTTACTCCCAGGTGGTCTTTTTGGACATTTGCACTCGCGACGTGGTCCTTTTAGACAAAAATTCCAGTGGCCCGCTCCACGTTGCCATGCGATGGCAGCTGCTGGTGTCCAATAATTCAGTCCATGCCGACATGTGCTGCTCAGGCCGGCCAGGGGCCTACTGCGGCCGAGTGGAGCTCGTCGGCAGGACTCACGAGCAGTGAATTCTGATGCTTTTGCCTGTGATGCTGTCGTGCTAGATTCATTGCTTTCTGTCAAACAATATTATACTGTCCATGAGAAGTTATTTCGAGAAAACAACTTTCTCTAGCAAAATAAAGTTCTAAAAATATATACGTTCTATTTACTTAGGGATCTTTTTAGTGCGTACATATGTGCATATACATGCATCCCATCTACACCACCTCAATTATACTATTATTATCTTTTTAATCGTCTTCGGTACACACTTAAATAAATGTAGAATACACTTATGAAAAGGGAACACAAATAATTGAGGAGCTCGTTATTTAGTTTTATGTATATATACAAAATGATCTAAAAATAAGGGACATTGAGATATCTTGTGGAATATTCCTATGGATCATACAATGTAATAAAAAAATATACATGATAAGTGCTATACCATATGTCGTTTAATAAATTGTGAAAAAAATTCCTGATACGTTCTTGAATTTAATAAAGTTCAATTTCTAAAAAATAAATGTAGATTCTATGTTTATGACTCAATTTTTCAATTAAATATCAAAGACACTTACTTAGATATGAAAGCACGAAAGAGATTTATATTTTCACAGTAATAATATTTTTATATTTGTCTTGTATAAATATGCCTCATGAATTAATCATGAAAATCGTTGTTCTCTTTTATTTTTGGCATTTGGATATATAACAGCTGGAAAGTCTAAACTGATGGAAGTTATAGTAAAACACTCTATATTATGGTACATATATGTTATTTATATCACCTTCGTTCTGAATTATAATACATTTTGGATATTTTAATATGGACTATATACAGACTGAAATGAGTGAACAAACACACTAAAACACGTCTATACACATCTGATTTAGAAAATAAAACATCTTATGATTCCGAACAGAAGAGTAGTTAATATATGTCTTGCTACCAAATACTACATCCAGAACGGTTTACAAGTTCCCTCGGATATTAACCTAACATTGACCACATATTTAACCAACGAAATATAAATAATATGCCATAGAAAGCATTACATAGGAAACCTCTTTTGAATGTAAATCCATGGGTATTACTTTTCAACAATTTTTATTTTAAATTAGCACAGCGGCCCTCGCAAATACGAGGGCCACATCTTTACTTTGTCCAAAATGTTAAGTACTCCCTCTATAAAGAAATATAAGATCGTTTAGATCACTAAAGTAGTGATCTAAATGATCTTATATTTCTTTACGGCGGGAGTATTTATTTGTATCTCGTTTAGACATTCTACTCCCATTTACCCCGGCCCCTTCACTGCATAATCTATGGATCTTTTATACTCCCACCATTTCTAAATATAAGGCTTTTTAAAGATTTCAACATGGACTACATATGGATGTATGTAGACGTATTTTAGAGTGTAGATTCATTCATTTTGCTCCGTATGTAGTCGGTATTAGAATCCCTCGTGGGTGTCCCCGCTGCCAGCACCGACAAGCTAAGCAGGGATTTCGCCCTGGCCTTTGTCCAAGCAATCCCAAGCCGCCGAGGTAGACTTCAGAGAGGAGAAAGTCGGGACACAGGTCAAGGCCACCAATCGCAGGAAGGAGAGCAACTCCCGCCGCTGAAGCCGGTATCGGACGCCACCGGAAGAGTGAGCTATAGATCCAGCATCAGGAGGAGCGAGGCACAGAGGCGGACGGGTCTGGGCGGCCGGGTGGGAGGGGATGCGGCGGTGAAGGTATGCAACGGTGGCCAGCAACGCGAACGAGCCAAGATCTGGAGAGGAGCACAGATCCGGATCGTGGGAGCCAACACCGTCGGGACGCCAGCAAGCCCAAAAAGCTGGAAGAGGGATGCAACTCCCGGAGCATGTCGGGTTCAGAGTCGCGCCGTGTAGACCCCGACTGGCCATGAACACGGGGGGGCGTAGGTCCATGGCTACCAGGGGTCATAGCTGGAGCACACTCACGATGGTAAAAAGAGCCGCCATGTAAAGATTGTGCACCCGCCGCCATCCACCATGGGACATCCACGAAAGCCACTACACCTGCCATCACTGAAACTCATGAGGGGGGGGGGGGGGGGGGGGGGCACTGCGGCCCGAGTGTCGGTGCTAAAACCGGCGGATCTCGGGTATGGTGTCCTGAGCTAGTGATCTTGGCACGATGTTAACATGAAGTAAAGGGGACATGGTATTTACCCAGGTTCGGCCCCTCTCTAAGAGGTAAAACCCTACGTCCTGCTTCTATTGTATTGATCATGGATAGAGTACAAAATATATGATGATCTACCTCGAGATCGTCTGAATGTGTTATAGTCTAAAAACCTTGCCTCTACGGACTAAACCCCTCGGCTGTTATAGGCACCGGGGTAACTAGTTACAAGTATGTCGGGTACTCCTAGAGATAACATTTCGATCATTCAAATATGCCTTGAAGTATACGCCAAGTCTTCAGATGATTCCATTTTGAATACGTCGTGGGCCAGGACATGCATGACCCATTCTTCGGTTGTCGGTGGGTCCTCGGCCTGGCCATCAATGGTGGGCCGACGTGATGCGCACCTCCTAATCCAAGACACTGTCACCGAGGGCGGCCGAGGCCAGCTGGAGAGGAGCAACCAACGCGGGGAACCGCCACCACGCACGCACAGAGGAGGGGCGCGTGAGGAGGGTGTCCAGAATCGCGTGCGGGAGGCCCATAGCCGTGCCAGGGGCGTCCGACCCACGAGGAGGGCCTGAAGCTAGCCGTGCAGCACAGACAGGGCATGCCGGACCACCAGGAGGCAGCGGACGCAGGGGATTCAAGCCGTGGGGCGGGAGGGGGGTGGTGTTGCACGAGCATGCGACCCGTCCATGTGTGCAGAATGGGACAATGCACCGGATCCAGTAACCCCTGGTGTGGCTGGGCGTGAACTGGAGATGCCTGGGGCAACAGAGTCAGTTGGCGGAAAGGATCCTGAGCCTGGCGAACCTGTTGCCTGCATGCGTGCGGAGAGCGAGGGCTATCCCGCGCCCTCTACTGTCCCCTGCATGCGCGCTGACGAGGTGGATGCTGAGTGGGCCGGGGACACATCGCTTTCCTGTCGGCTGGTGCGCGTGCGATCCCGTTCAAATTTCTGCCCGTGATCCAAGGCGGATCGGCGCGCAGGTGTGGCACACGCCGCCGAATCCTCCTCGGGTCCCGCGCCTGCTGCTTCTTCTTCATACACATCAAATATAGCCCCGTTTTGTACCGGATTTTGATCATTTTGACCGTTTTGAACTCCATTTTCTTCAGGCACCTGCACAGGCATAACACCAAGAGTTGAACTAGAAGGAATATTAGCACATTGGTCAGTACAATTGTTATCGCCCCCTTGCTCAAACTCCGGAAGAAGAATAATTTCTTTATGAAGAAGAGCACCGGCATTTGGATGAAGTGACTCGAAAGGGAAAACTGCTTCATCGAAGACAATATCTCGAGATATGTAAACCCTGCCAGTAGAAGTGGTCTTTTTCTATCCTAATGGTATTTCCCTTCTGCCGCATCATTGATGTTGCTATACTGCAGTAGCCTTAACATGCAAAAAAAATGGTTCTAATTGGCTTATTGCGCCATGGGCGCAACGGGTCATCTAGTATATCGAGACGCGCACTAGAGTAGAGCAGCACCAAGCATATGCATGCATACGTGTGGCGTCACCGGGAGCTACACACGTGTGTACCCGCACTAGATCAACCACATAGTCCTCTCGCTTACTTAGCTATTTACTTAGCTAGTTGATTAATTACTCTAGTTAGGATACACGCGGGACGTGTTTAAGAAAAGTCATGCAAAAAAATGAAAGAAACAAAATGTGGACGTTTGTTTCATATATGGAAGAATAAAGGTTGTTCCAAATTTCTACTCAGATTCAATCCGAATGGGCTCCTGCGCGACCCTATAGCTTCACATATACATAGACACGACTTGAGTCGATAGCTGGTAACGACTCTTAGCAGAACGTTTGAACTCCCATGTGTGCGCAAAGTCATATTGACAAACCTTGCCAGTGTGTCGTATGCAACATTCCTTTTGCCTCACGATATATGTTGTCGATCTCAAGGCTAGTACTTGTCACCCTTATTAGTAGCTCGACCTCTCTTCTTGAAACCGTGATACAGATTCCCGAAATGGGTTACACTTAACCCAAGTCGCATGGCCATGTTTTCAGAATCTGATCACTTGAGAGAGGCCAGGAATATCTCTCCGAATCGGAGGGGCAAATCCCATCTCAGCCGACCATGTCTCACGGCATGTTTCACGACTAGCCCGAAAGCTAACATTATAACTATCCAGTTATAGATCGAGTAGCCTTTGATATAACCTAAGCAAGTCGATTCACATTTCGAGAACATGCGAATATCTCAAGTCTATGACATGGCATATACGTTGTACTTGAGACTAAAACAAATGACAATATCTCGTTGCATCTCAAAGTGAGTCTGTCCGACTAGGTGATCCCCATCCCAAGTCCGGGTTGGCATATCTACACCCATGACTTGTGAAACATAGTTGAATCAGCTGCCCCCATGTGTATAGTTTGTTTCTCTTTTTGGTACTTTTGTTTATTTTGGCTTGTATAGTTTCTATTTATTTTAGATTTTGGAGACCTTTGTCTGTGTTTATTACTTGAAAATTAACAAAAAAAAGTACACAACAGAGTCCTGTTGTTTCCCTAAAAAACATAGTCATCAACCAAATCGTATACAAGTCAAATATATGTGTTCACATAACCTTATTAACTAGGGACCATTAGAGCAATCATCATACGATATATAGTCTCACAAACAAATCATATACTTATTAGTACATATCAATGATGATGTTTAAAGACAATACAATAACCCATGGGAAATAACATCATCACATGCTTGTCTCTAGGGCATATTTCCGATAATTGAACAAATTAAATAGATGCTTACGAAAAAGACATGCCTGCCCTTAGAATTGTTTGTCGGAGAGTGGAGCCAGTGCAGGTGCAAAAGTGCGTTCATGGCCAGTGATGGTTTTGATGCCCAACAGACCGAAGATGACGAGGTAAGGCCAGAACACGTACCCAACGTTGACTAGGATTCTTGTCCCCAGTTTCATCACCCGCTTGGACATTGACCCCCAGTCTTCCCTGTTAAGAAGAACTGTTGTATCGGTCACGATGGCGTAGATGAACCAAAATGCATCCATTAATGAGAGGGTCGTCATCACGCATGCTGCTATGGCGGTCCCATAAGCCACCTTGGCTGGGAGCACAACATATATGGCGAACGCGAAGGCGGCGCAGAAACTTCTAGCTGCACTGATGAGCAGCGCCAGGGAGAAGGCCACTAGCTTGACCCGCTTCTCTATGTCCACCGTGGCCACCCCGGTGTAGACGAGGCTAAAGGTGGCCAGGGTAGAGCAGATGAAGGCGAGGGTGTTGGAGATGATGAAGCCGTCAAAGGCGTAGAACCCAGCGAGCGCCGGGGGGCTGCCTAAGCCATTGGGTAGGATATTCCCACTACTGTTGGGGCCGCCGGGCATGGTGAAAGCGGCAGCAAACGTTGCAGTTGCCACGAGAACAGAGCCAACACCAACAATCTGTGCGAAGGAAGTTATTTTTGCAGATTCTGCATCCTCGTTTAGTTTGGGAACATGTTGGTCCAGGAAGCAATCACGCCGGCGGTAGCTCATTTTTGCATTTGTCAATGTTAGAGTCACTAGGATTCGACGTCTTGCATGCTGCATTCAAGAACATAAAAAGTCACACGATGAATTCTTTCATATATCTAGGAGGAAGATACAAGGCTAGGGGCCACAGTAAAGAGCAGGTTATAGTAAGTACCTACCAGTCCAAAATACAATCCACTAGGAGGAACTTTGCTAAGCGCAACATCCATGGGAGTTGCACCATCCTTGTTTGTCAAATTTAAGCGGACATGCTTGTTATTGATGAGACTTTTGAAGATGTCCCAGTTCCCTCCAAGGACAGCTAGGTGCAAGGCGGTGTTCCCGTCATAGTCCTGTATGTTAATGATGGCCTTATACCCTGACCTGTGGGCCACAAATGACACAATGTTAAGCATCTTCTTCTCCACGGCAACATGAAGGAAGGTCCTGCCCTGAGCATCACGCAGTCCAGTGCAACCAGGAGAATGGCAGAGTAAGACGATGATTGGCACCAGGCTTCCTGCGGAGGCAGCCACATGTGCCGGATACATCCCATTCCTGTCCGCCTGAAATGCCGATTGTGGATTAGCATCCAACAGTAGAAAGGTTGGATGCTCCCTCCACTTATAGAACCGGTATACCCATTCCTTTGGGTAAATCGAGAGGGACAAGGTCAACGGGTATAATTCGAAGTTCCGTTCAGCATAAAGAAACAGAAATAACTCCAATGAAGGATCTTCTGATGATGCAGCAAAGTGCAATGGTATACTTCCATTGTCTTCCGCTTGTCTGGCAAGGTTATTGTTCCACATAAGAAGTTATTTTGTCATCCCTACAGTATTGCGTTATTTACGTTATATATATTTATTGTTCAGACAAAATAGATGAAGCTAGAAGTAAAAGCAATGTGGAAGTAAAGGTTCTAATAATAGAAAATTATCATTTTTTTTCTTTCTCAACCCATGTAAAAAAATAATAGAAATCGTAATATCGTTTACAATTTTTATAGGAAATTCATAAATGTGTATTGGTTGTTATTATTCAACTCAAGTACGTTGTACAATTGGGATAGATCAACATATCTAAGAAAACATTAGCTAATTTTAAATGGGTGTAGAATAGCTTATTCTACTCTTCTATCAAACAATATTATACTGTCCATAAGAAGGTCTTTCGAGAAAACAAGTTTCTCTAGCAAAATAAAGTTATAAAAATATATGCTTTCTATTTACTTAGGGATCTTTTTAGTGCATACATATGTGCATATACATGCATCCCATCTACACCACCTCAATTCTACTATTATTATCATTTTAATCGTCTTCGGTACACTCTTAATTAAATGTAAAATACACTTATGAAAAAGGAACACAAATAATTGAGGAGATAGTTACTTAGTTTTATGTATATATACACAATGATCTAAAAATAAGGGACACCAACACAAGTTTTCAAGTAAACTTGCATTCAGATATCTTGTGGAATATTCCTATGGCTCATACAATGTAACAAAAAAATATATACATGCTAAGTCCTATACCATATGTGGTTTAATAAATGGTGAAACATTTTCCTGATACGTTCTTGAATTTAATAAAGTTCAATTTCTAAAAAATAAATGTAGATTCTATGTTTAGGACTCAATTTTTCAATTAAATATCAAAGACACATACTTAAAGATGACATTATGAAATAAATTTATATTTTCACAATAGTAATATTTTTATATTAGCAATGTATAAATATGCCTCATGAATTAATCATGAAAATTGTAGTTCTCTTTTATTTTTGGCATTTGTTATATAACAGCTGGATACTTATGGAAGTTATAGTAAAACACTCTAGATTATGGCAGGGATATGTTATTTATATCACCTTCGTTCTGAATTATAATACGTTTTGGATATTTTAATATGGACTATATACAGACTGAAATGAGTGAACAAGCACACTAAAATGCGTCTATACACATCTGATTAAGAAAATAAAGCATCTTATGATTCAGAACAGACGGAGTAGTTAATATATGTCTTGCTACCTAATACTACATCCAGAACGGTTTACAAGTTCCCTTGGATATTAACCAAACATTGACCACATACTTAACCAACGAAATATAAATAATATGCCATAGAAAGCATTACATAAGAAACCTCTTTTAAATGTGAAGTCATGAGTATTACTTTTAAATTAGCACATCGGCCCTCGCAAATATGTGGGCAACATCTTTACTTCGTCCAAAATGTTAAGTACTCCCTCTATAAAGAAATATAAGATCATTTAGATCACTAAAGTAGTGATCTAAATGATCTTATATTTCTTTAGGGCGGGTGTATTTATTTTTTATCTCATTTAGACATTCTACTCCCATTTGCCACCTTCATTGCATAATGTATGTAATTTTAACATTGGTGCTTTGCAAACATGTATTTTGACTTTTAATTTGCATAAAATAGTGATATTGTTTTGTTTATAATAAATAATAAGAAAGAATTGCTGTTTTTTGTTACAAAAAATCTCGGCATCGAGCTGCAATGACACCCAAACTAATTAGCACTATGTGTGCCTGCTAGATCACTTGATGTATGCTGTTAGCATAGAACTACAACTCCACGTTCCTTTTTCATCTTTTGCATGCCAATAAGGAGTAATCCATTTTTTTTATTTCCGACCTCCTCGCATAACCCTTTTTGAATATATAGTTATATCAATCTTTTATAATAAAAACTACCAGTACACCCTAAAGTCTTTGATTCTCAAATCAATGCTTTCTCTACCGTTTATGATTTGGTTACGTACAATTATAAATATCTAACATACTGGGTATGAATAGTAGATTTGAATAATACGATCTATTTAGGTGCAATTATGAAGATCTAACATCCCTGTAAGCTATTTAGATATGATTGCCTAAATTTAGTGGGTATGATTATGTAGATCTAACGGTTGTCAACCACTAATAAAGAGATAGTTCACCAGAACGATGGCTAGCTGTTTTGCCTTTTGTGGGGATTTCTAGCATATTTCTCTATTTTCCTCCTTATTTTAGTTTTAGTACATAATATCATATATGAAATTATAATTTTACTTGAATACATTACATCGATGTGCAGATTAAAATTTTGAGTGGCTGTCGGTTGTTCTGTTATGTGTAAGAATATAAATAATTGTAGTTTAGACCGATAAATGGAATAAAAATCGTTGTATAAAAACGATGTGTCTACTTGATAAAAATCATATATAGCATTTTTTTAGAATATGTATATGTTTTTGGTAAATCCTTTGTGCACTTTTGGAATATTAACATAATGCTTAAGACACGAACATTTGGTAAGCTATTTATATTAGTTATGGTCCATGAAATTGATGTGCATGAATTTTTTTCTTATTATTTCTTTACATAATAATATATTTGTTTTCATAAAAGGTTAAACTTCATATATGTGATCAAGGTTATATAATAATAGATAGGGTTTTATGTATGTATGCTTTCGCAAGGAAAAAAACCTCATCCTTGTTAGGCTAGAACTCTCTAGTCGGTTATTCTTTTTCTTTTCCTTTTTAACGTGGAATATTCTTTTTCCATGGAAAGTGATAGGTAGGCTCTACCAAGCAACTAATGGAAACATTTTTACACCGTATATGTATTAGAATAATAAATCTACAAATTGTTTTTTTATAAAAACAGTACCAACTGATGGGCGACCGTGACAATCACAAACCGCATTAAACCAACAAATATGTGTACTATAAACGTCTAATCAATCCTAGCTGCTACCAAGCCACCAGATTGGTAAGTCACCAACAAAAGTATGCAATCAACAATCCTAGCTACTAATGTTAAATCTAACTATTTAGAAAAAATCAAATGATGTGGAGTAATGTGATGGCTCTATTTCTTGTGTTCATACTGTGCTTTTAAATATATACTACTCCCTCCGTCCTAAAATGTTTCAAATTTAGTGTAAAGTTGTACTCCCTCTGTTCACTTTTATAAGGCGTTGTAGACATTTCAGACAGCGTGCAAAATAGCTTAATTTTGGCTGTCTGGAACGACTTGTAAAAAAAACGGAGGGAGTACTAAACTCGAGACACTTATTTTGAGAGAGAGGAAGTACTAATCTATAGTACCTACTAAATTATTTTACAAATAAAGGAAGGTGTGTTTCTCTAAATTTTTGGTCCGTTCATCATATAGAACTATTTTCTCCTGTACCTATCTGACTTGGTACTAAAAGTTTTGTCTGTCCCCGCATATAAATTTTCGGGTTGGACCTCCAGACCGGTCAATCATGGGGTCTCCTCTGCAAATTTTGTTTCTTCAATTGGGCCACAGGGAGTCAGTCCCCAATGTGGCCCAAGGGGACTGCTCCACATGTTTTCCCTTTAATCGGGCCGCAGGAAAAAAATGCACAAAAATAAATTAGCGTTTTCTTTGTAACATACGCTTTCAGTAGGCCGACAACAATTACATAAGCATGCTGAGTTGGGCCTCTGCTAGGCCTGAAAAAAAGCATCAACTCAATAATTCGCCTCTCCGTAGTATCACTAAATAGTACCACCTCGCCCTCTTAGAAACAAAACCACAAATTTAGATACATCTTGAAGTTACATGTTATCGATCAACTCAATAGATCGACTTGAGAAGAAGAAAATGAGTCCCGCTAAAGGAAGGAATATGATGTTCTATGTGGGCTAATTAAGTGATGTGCAATTAAGCATCTTGCTTTTCACAATTAAAGGAGGTTACACGTTATGCATACTGAGATTTACTAAGTGGTGCGTAATTAAACAGAGGTGCTCGCTGTTAGGATCCTAACTGATAATCAATCACAGAACCAGATTACAGAGATTTGAGGTAGCTAATGGAGGTAGGGAGGAAGAACAGAGGAGAGAGTCGGGGTAGGGGAAGAGAGCCGCCGTGCCGTTCCGTTGCCTGATCCGTCTGGATGAACCGTTCGCTACTTCTCCTCGAGGTACTTGTAGTTGACCGCAGTTGTTGGTGTGCAGCCGGGCCCGGCCCATGTACGAGTCCGCTGGCGAGCCCACATACAAGTGCACGTAGGAAAGGCCCCTAACATCCCTCCCTTCTTGAAAAGCGGCTTGCCCCCAAGCCGCTATTACGAATAGTTCGCCAGGGTCCCATGGTGCTTGAAGATCCTTGCTCATGCCCGGGGCGCCGTGGTAGTTGTCAACGCCATAGCCATGGTTGAGGTGGACTTGAACGTGCTTGTGGAAGAGGTCGTGGTTGAGGAAGTAGTCCCTGATACTCCTCCCTTCTTGAAAATGAGCTTGATTCAATTGGATCCCAGGCAGCCGATGAAGTGAAATGTAGCTAGCGTGGAGGAGGTAGCAGACAACTAAGATGACAACTCGGCGAACCAAATCCAGTGACAAAATCATTGCCAGCGCTCCAGGATCCCAAGATATGCTCAGCTGACGATCCAGATATGACAGAAGTTCAGAGGGCATAAATGTACAAAAAGCATGTACTGGAAGCTCTCTTGTCGGACTCTCGCTGGAAGTAGTACGGCAGATAGCATTGCAGTCTGCTACTCCGAATCGACCATCAGGTTCAAATCTGTCAGGTGATAGAAATCGCATTACATGAAGCCCAAATACCAGTATGGTCGGTCCCTTGTCAATGTTGTTCCTTGCGACTCCTTCCAGTTGATGCACCATACAATCAGAATAAGAGTGCACACCCTTGAAATTCACTTGCTCTGTGTGAATTGCTTCGGAATCACTCTTTGCATGTTCAGCAGTATATGTTCACTAGTAGAAAACAGACCTTTTGTCCAAGGCATTAGTCCCGGTCTGGTTTTGAACCGGCACTAATGTGACCATTAGTCCCGGTTCCAATGGCTAGGGGGGCGGGCATTATTAGTCCCGGTTCGCTCCGGACCTTTAGTCCCGGTTCGTAACACGAACCGGGACTAAAGGGGTGGTGGCAAGCTGGTGGCAGGCTGGGGCCCCACGATCACCTTTAGTCCCGGTTCGTGGCACGAACCGGGACTATAGGCTCACCTTTAGTCCCGGTTTGTGACACAAACCGGGACTAAAGATGCCCCTATATAAACCCTACCACGAGCTCTTGTTGGGGAACGTAGCATGAATTTCAAAAAAATTCCTACGCTCACGCAAGATCTATCCATGGAGATGCGTAGCTACGAGAGGGGAGAGTGTGTCTACGTACCCTCGTAGACCGTTTAGCGGAAGCGTCTCACAACGCGGTTGATGTAGTCGAACAATCCTTCGAGCTCCACCGATCGAGTACCGAACGTACGGCACCTCCGAGTTCTACACACGTGCAGCTCGGTGACGTTCCTCGCCTTCTTGATCCAGCAAGACGTCGAGGTAGTAGATGAGTTCCGTCAGCACGACGGCGTGGCGACGGTGACGGTGAAGTGAATCCGGCAGGGCTTCGCCTAAGCTCTCCGAAAATATGACCGAGGTGGAAACCGGAGATCGGGGCACCGCACACGGCTATGGGACAATTGTGTGTTTTGTGGTGCCCCCTTGCCCCCTTATATAAAGGATGAGAGGGAGGAGGCCGGCCCCCTAGGGGTGCGCCAAGTGTGGGGAGTCCTACTAGGACTCCTTAGTCCTAGTAGGATTCCACCTCCCATACGGAGTAGGAAAGGGGGAAGGGAGAGGGAAAGGAAAGAGGGGGCTGCGCCCCCTCCCCTAGTCCAATTCGGTTTGGGCAAGGGGGGGCGCGCGCCTCCTCACGTGGCCTGCCTCTCCTTTTCCCGTATGGCCCAATAAGGCCCATTACTTCTTCCGGTGAATTCCCGTAACTCCCCGGTACTCCGAAAAATACCCGAATCACTCGGAACCTTTCCGACGTCCGAATATAGCCTTCCAATATATGAATCTTTACCTCTCGACCATTTCGAGACTCCTTGTCATGTCCGTGATCTCATCCGGGACTCCGAACAAACTTCGGCCACCAATCACATAACTCATATAATAATAAATCGTCATCGAACCTTAAGTGTGCGGACCCTACGGGTTCGGGAATGATGTAGACATGACCGAGACGACTCTCCGGTCAATAACCAACAACGAAACCTGGATGCTCGTATTGGTTCCTACATATTCCACGAAGATCTTTATCGGTGAACCTCATATGTCAACATACGTTGTTCCCTTTGTCTGGCGGTATGTTACTTGCCCGAGATTCGATCGTCGGTATCCAATACCTAGTTCAATCTCGTTACCGGCAAGTCTCTTTACTCGTTCCGTAATACGTCAACTTGTAACTAACTCTTTAGTCACGGTGCTTGCAAGGCTTCTGTGATGCTGTATTACCGAGAGGGCCCAGAGATACCTCTCCGATAGTCGGAGTGACAAATTCCAATCTCGATCCATGCCAACTCAACAAACACTTTCGGAGATACCTGTAGTGCACCTTTATAATCACCCAGTTACGTTGTGACGTTTGATACACCCAAAGTATTCCTACGGTATCCAGGAGTTGCATGATCTCATGGTCAGAGGAACGTGTATTTGACATAGTGAAAGCAATAGCAATAAACTGAACGATCATTTGCTATGCTAATGGTTGGGTCAAGTCCATCACATCATTCTCCTAATGATGTGATCCCATTATCAAATGACAACTCATGTCCATGGTCAGGAAATCTTGACCATCTTTTGATCAACGAGCTTGTCTAGTAGAGGCTTACTAGGGACACAGTATTTGTTTATCTATTCACGCATGTATTTAGTTTCCGGTCAATACAATTCTATCATGAATAATAAACTATTATCATGAACGGGGAAATATGATAATAACTAATTTATTATTGCCTCTAGGGCATATTTCCAACAGCTCTCTCTTCTTCCCCTTTCCTCTCCTCTCTGTTCTTCCCCTCTTCCTCGAGCTCATCCTCCATTTTTGACAAAATTTGTCAAGATTTGGAGGCACCCCATCCATCCAAGTGTTCACAAAGGTTAGCAACTTTGTCCTTTCATCTCTCATTGCTAGATTAGCTCTTGCAATGCTCTATAAGTATAGTGATTTGTGGGTTTTAGTTTGGGAGTATTTATAGGGGGTAGTTTATTTGATTTATATGCAATTTGAGCTCAAATTAACTTCTTACTTTGCATGTGTAGGTGTGGTTTACTTAGTGCCTTCCCGTCCCCGTCCTAACCACCGTCGATCGCCCGCACCGTCCCGTCGCCGTCACCACCTTGGTGAGCCTCTTGTTCTTATCCTTTTTATAAAAAAAATCATGTTTGTAAGATTTAGATAGTTACTGTATAGTTTTCTTACCTATATGGTTGTTTGTTATACATAGTGGCATGGTTTTGATATCCGTCCCCGTCGGCCCTCGTCCGGTTTATGATTCGGATGTGGTATATACTCTCTTTTATAACTATTTGTTGCAGTTCGTGTTTATGACAATTATGCCCATCAAGTTGACATAGATATTTTTATCTAGGAGGTATGTGAACCGGAAATTGCAACCGACATAGATATTCTTGTCAAGAAGTTAAATTTAGTTGAAAAAGAAAACGAGTATTTGAAAGAAAAATTGAAAAGAGTTGAAGAAGAGAAGATGAAACTGAAGTTGTGTGTTGCCGATGTCGTCGATGATCACAAGATCAAGATGGATGCAATGCGCTTGAAGATTAGAAAATTTAAAAAATATGCCATTGATAGTGAGGCTTGGTATCACTATGCTGTTGGATCAATTGTTACCTTAGTTGCGATCTTGATCGCATTTGTTGTTGCATTTAAATGCTTTAGCTAGAGAGTTTGTATGTTGTTTTATGAGAACAAGTGTGTATGAACATTATGTATGAACTTGTATTAATTTGGTCTTTTCGGTGTTGTGTAATGAAGATGAGGCGGCAATGGATGTACGATGACCGATGCTCTCCCCAGTTCATTAATGGCGTGCATACTTTTCTGGTTGCGGCTGAGGCAAACAAGCGGGCGGATGGTTTTATGTATTGTCCATGTGCTGGCTGTAAGAATGATCGAAATTACTCTAACTCAAGAACCATTCACGTCCACCTATTTGAGTCCGGTTTCATGTCCGCCTATAACTGTTGGACCAAGCACGGAGAAAGAGGGGTCCTAATGGAAGAGAATGAAGAAGAAGAGGATGACGACATCTATCCTGGCCATGGGTTCCATGAATACGATGGTACAACAATGGGGGAAGAAGCTGAGCCGGCAATGCGGGAAGGAGCTGAAGAAGAGGCATCAGATGAGCCAGCTGATGATCTTGGTCGGGCCATTGCCGATGCAAAGAGAAACTGCGCAAGTGAAAAGGAGAAGCTGAAGTTGCAGCGCATGTTAGAGGATCACAAGAAATTGTTGTACCCAAATTGCGAAGATGACAAGAAAAAGCTGGGTACCACACTGGAATTGCTGCAATGGAAGGCATAGAATGGTGTATCTGACAAGGCATTTGAAAAGTTGCTGATAATGTTAAAGAAGAAGCTACCAAAGGACAACGAATTGCTCGACAGTACGTACGAAGCAAAGAAGGCTGTCTGCCCTCTAGGATTAGAGGTGCAGAAGATACATGCACGCCCTAATGACTGCATCCTCTACCGCGGTGAGTACGAGGATTTGAATGCATGCCCGGTATGCTGTGCATTGCGCTATAAGATCGGCCACGATGACCCTGGTGATGTTGAGGGCGAGCGCCCCAGGAAGAAGATTCCTTCCAAGGTGATGTGGTATGCTCCTATAATACCACGGTTGAAACGTTTGTTCCAAAACAAAGAGCATGCCAAGTTGATGCGATGGCACAACGAAGACCGTAAGAAAGACGGGAAGTTGAGAGTACCCGCTGACGGATCGCAGTGGAGAAAAATCGAGAGAAAGTGGAAGGACTTTGCAAAGGACGCAAGGAACGTATGGTTTGGTTTAAGTGCAGATGGCATTAATCCTTTTGGGGAGCAGAACAGCAATCATAGCACATGGCCTGTGACTCTATGTATCTATAACCTTCCTCCTTGGTTGTGCATGAAGCGGAAGTTCATTATGATGCCAGTGCTCATCCAAGGCCCCAAGCAACCCGGCAACGACATTGATGTGTAACTAAGGCCATTAGTTGAAGAACTTTTATAGCTGTGGAATGGAAAAGGTGTACGTGCGTGGGATGAGAAAGAACAGGAGGAATTTGACCTACATGCGTTGCTGTTTGTAACCATCAATGATTGGCCTGCTCTCAGTAACCTTTCAGGACAGACAAACAAGGGATACCACGCATGCACGCACTGTTTAGATGATACCGAGAGTATATATTTGGATAAATGTAAGAAGAATGTGTACCTGGGGCATCGTCGATTTCTTCAGAGCAGGCATCCCGTAAGAAAGAAAGGCAAGCATTTCAAAGGTGAGGCAGATCACCGGAAGAAGCCTCGCCACCGTACTGGTGATGATATACTTGATATGGTCAAGGATTTAAAAGTAATCTTTGGAAAGGGTCCTGGCGGACAATCTGTTCCGAATGACGCTGACGGACGCGCACCCATGTGGAAGAAGAAATCTATATTTTGGGACCTACCCTATTGGAAAGACCTAGAGGTCCGCTCTGCAATCGATGTGATGCACGTGACGAAGAATCTTTGCGTGAACCTGCTAGGCTTCTTGGGCGTGTATGGGAAGATAAAATATACACCGGAGGCACGGGAGGACCAGCAACGTATGCACGGAGAAGACGGCATGGATCCAAAGCTGTTTCAGGGTCATGCCAGCTACGCTCTTACCAGAGAAGAGAAGGAAATCTTCTTCGAATGCCTGCTCAGTATGAAGGTCCCGTCTGGCTTCTCGTCGAATATAAAGGGAATAATAAATATGGCAGAGAAAAAGTTCCAGAACCTAAAGCCTCATGACTGCCACATGATTATGACGCAACTGCTTCCGGTTGCATTGAGGGGGCTTCTACAGGAAAACGTTCGATTAGCCATTGTGAAGCTATGTGCATTCCTCAATGCAATCTCTCAGAAGGTAATCGATCCAGAAATCCTACCAAGGTTAGAGAATGATTTGGTGCAATGTCTTGTCAGTTTCGAGTTGGTGTTCCCACCATCCTTCTTCAATATCATGACGCACGTCCTAGTTCACCTAGTCGAGGAGATTGCCATTCTGGGTCCTGTATTTCTACACAATATGTTCCCCTTTGAGAGGTTCATGGGAGTGTTAAAGAAATATGTTCATAATCGTGCTAGGCCAGAAGGAAGCATCTCCAAGGGCCATGAAACAGAGGAGGTCATTGAGTTTTGTGTTGACTTTATTCCTGACATTAAGCCGATTGGTGTTCCTGAATCGCGGCATGAGGGCAGACTGGGTGGAAAAGGCACGCTAGGAAAGAATTCAGTAATATGCCGGGACGGGCATTCTTTGGCGCAAGCACACTACATAGTTCTACAAAGTTCCGCCTTGGTGGCTCCGTATATCGAGCAACACAAGAATATTCTACGCTCCAAACACCCGGAGCAGTCTGACGACTGGATTACACATGAACAAACGGTGACTTTCGCCGGTTGGTTGCAGACACGTCTCATGCATGGCGACACTGTTGCAGATGACATGTACTTGCTGTCCAAGTTACCATCTTCGACTATATTGACTTTCAAAGGGTACGAGATAAATGGGAATACATTTTACACGATCGCCGAAGATAAAAAGAGCGCCAACCAAAACAGTGGTGTCCGCATCGATGCAGCAAACACCAATAGGCCAAAGGACACATATTATGGTTACATAGAGGAGATATGGGAACTTGACTATGGACTTGGTTTGAAGGTCCCTTTGTTTCGGTGCAAATGGGTCAGTCTGACAGGAGGCGGGGTAAAGGAAGACCCGCAGTACGGAATGACAACAGTGGATCTCAACAATCTTGGGTACGCAGACGAACCATTCGTCCTAGCCAATGATGTGGCGCAGGTTTTCTATGTGAAGGACATGTCTACCAAGCCGAGAAAAAGAAAAGATAAGGAAGCGAATACATCATACGATGAGCCAAAGCGCCACATAGTTCTTTCAGGGAAAAGAAACATCGTGGGAGTGGAGGACAAGACAGACATGTCAGAAGATTATGAAAAGTTTCATGAAATTGCTCCCTTCAGAGTGAATGTTGACCCGAGCATCAAGTTAAACGATGAAGATTGTCCATGGTTACGACGCAAAGGGACACATGCGAAGAAAAAGTTTTATACCCAAAGATCCCACTCTGGGATGTGACCGGCTTCTCTAGTTAGTTTCCGGACTTATATATCTGGAAAGTCCCACTTCGGACAAACCGGAGGGAATCTTTGTAATAGTAGAGTACTTATGTGTTTTGGCATTTGAAACGCGTCGAAATATTATGTCCAAAGCCACGTCATCAATTTTCTATTTTTCATTTGCTATTTTTCATGCATTTACTGATTTTTTTGAGCTAAATGACCCTGAAATTGAAAAGCACTACAAATGAACTCTGAAAAGTTTGAAAGTTGGCATGGTATCATCATTTCACCCACATAGCATGTGCTAAAAAGTTGAGAGGGTTACGGCAAAAACTGGATGCACTTCATGTACAAAATGGACAATCTCTTTCGAAGTATCAGGGTTTCAGACGAAAACTCGTCTGTTACTAAGGCATTTCATTTTTTTAAACTTATTTCAACTCCAAACTTTTTGTGTGTTCAGTATGCACCATTCGAAGCCACGCCATCAATTTTCAACCCTTTGTGACTTCATTTGCTATTTTTCATGCATTTACTGATTTTTTTGAGCTAAATGACCCTGAAATTGAAAAGCACTACAAATGAACTCTGAACAGGTTGAAAGTTGCATGGTATCATCATTTCACCCACATTGCATGTGCTAAAAAGTTGAGAGGGTTACGGCAAAAACTGGATGCACTTCGTGTACAAAATGGACAATCTCTTTCGAAGTATCAGGGTTTCAGACGAAATCTCGTCTGTTACTAAGGCATTTCATTTTTTTAAACTTATTTCAACTCTAGACTTTTTTTGTGTTCAGTATGCACCATTCGAAGCCACACCATCAATTTTCAACCCTTTCTGACTTCATTTGCTATTTTTCATGCATTTACTGTTTTTTTGAGCTAAATGACCCTGAAATTGAAAAGCACAACAAATGAACTCTGAAAAGTTTGAAAGTTGGCATGGTATCATCATTTCACCCACATAGCATGTGCTAAAAAGTTGAGAGGGTTACGGCAAAAACTGGATGCACTTCGTGTACAAAATGGACAATCTCTTTCGAAGTATTAGGGTTTCAGACGAAAACTCGTATGTTACTAAGGCATTTCAGTTTTTTAAACTTATTTCAACTCTAGACTTTTTGTGTGTTCAGTATGCACCATTCGAAGCCACGTCATCAATTTTCAGCCCTTTGTGACTTCATTTGCTATTTTTCATGCATTTACTGATTTTTTTGAGCTAAATGACCCTGAAATTGAAAAGCACTACAAATGAACTCTGAAAAGGTTGAAAGTTGGCATGGTATCATCATTTCACCCACATAGCATGTGCTAAAAAGTTGAGAGGGTTACGGCAAAAACTGGATGCACTTCGTGTACAAAATGGACAATCTCTTTCGAAGTATCAGGGTTTCAGATGAAAACTCGTCTGTTACTAAGGCATTTCATTTTTTAAATAACCTAAGAATTACCAAATTGAATATAATGATAAAAGACGCTAATATTAAACAGCAGAAAAAAAGAATCACTGCAAAATCTATTTTTAAAGTAAAGTTATTCACAAACTAGTGATTCACACAAATTTCAAATAATTCGAATTTAATCTATTCAAATTTGAAAACTACTACCACTAACAGAAAGTTTCTAATTTTTTTTGACCTAACGCAAAAAGATTCACTCATTAACTCTAAATAAAGCAAAAAAACTCAGAAACAAAAGAAAATAAATAAAACAGAAATTAAAAAAAACTGAAAAGTAAATAAAAAAAAGCCCGCCTACTGGGCCGCCACGGAGTATTGGGCCAGGATGCAGGCCCAGTAGGCCCAACAGGGCAGCACAGGTGTGGTAGGCCCAGAAGGACTGCATTCGAGAGGAGCTCGACACGGTAGCCGCGGCGGGGCTTATAAACTGGTGCGAGCTCCTCTCAACTAGCGAGGTGGGACTAAACATTCGATACGGGAAGCCAGGCCTTTAGTCGCGGTTGGTGCCACCAACCGCGACTAAAGGCCCCCCTTTAGTCCCGGTTGGAGCCACCAACCACGACTAAAGGGGGTCGCTTCCCGCCGCTTCGGGTGGTGAAATTCACCTTTAGTCCCGGTTGGTGGCTCCAACCGGGACTAAAGACCTCCTTATATATATACAACACTTCAAAAAAATTCAGTTCCTCTGCTTTCTTCGACCTCTTCGACATCGCCGCGCCGTTGCCGTCTCGCCTCCCCGACGCCGGCCGCCCGCGCCTCCTCGCGCCGATCCCCGACGCCGCCCGCGCCCGCTCCTCCCTGAGCCCGGCCTGACACCGCCCGAGACGCCGCCCGCGCCCGCTCCTCCGGCCCCGAGCTCCTCGCCGTCGCCGCCCCCGACTCGCCTCGCCTCCCCGTCGCCCCGCTGTGAGCTCCCCCCCTCTCCCCCCTCTCCCTCGCCCCCTGTGCCGCCATGGCGGCCGCCGGCCCCTCCCCGAGCCCCCCCACACACACACGTATATGCATGAACACACACACACACACACACACACACACACACACACACACACACACACACGAGATGATTAGATGATTAGATGTATAGATGATTAGATGATTAGATGCAAGAATTTTGCTGTATAGAAAAAAGTTAAGGAATTTTGACATTTGAGGAATTTTGACATAGATGCAAGAATTTTGACATTTTTTTCACTAGATGATTAATTAGATGTATAGAAAAAAGTGAAGGAATTTTGACATTTGAGGAATTTTTACATTTTGATCCAATATGTATAGAAATTAGTATATATATATATGTATGAATACAATGTATAGAAAAAAGTTGATGAATTTTGACATTTGATCCAATGTATAGCAATTATTATTTGCAAAAGTTGCATATTTTAATGTTATATTTGCAAAAGTTTGTTATGTATTTGCAATTAGTATATGTATGTATACAATAGATTCTCTTAGTCCTTTAAGGGATTTATCAAGAATGCCCCCATTATGGATGTGCACAAGTTGATCCAATTTTTTTCTGATCTCATGCATCTACCCTTCTATATGTCACGTTTTGTCTAGCTAGCTAGTGTCAAAGGATTCAAGAAAACCATGGCTTCATCATTAGCCGGAAGTAACAGGCGCATGATGGTACGAAGCTTTTCAAAGTTGTTTTGGAACGGAGTTTTTGATAGAATAATTAGTTTTTTTGGTACGAAGTTCAGCAAAGGCCTTCCAAATAGCGATATTCGGAAGGCTCTTGCTGAACTTCGTACCAAAAAGCCAATTATCCTATCCGGGACTCCGTTCCAAAACAACTTTGGACAGCTTCATACCATCATGCGCCTGTTACTTCCGGCTAATGATGAAGCCATGGTTTTCTTCCTTTGACACTAGCTAGACAATGTGACATATAGAAGGGTAGATGAGATCAGGAAAAATATGGGCCATTTTCTGCACATCCACAATGGCGCCATTTTGTTAAATCCCTTAAAGGTTAAGAGAATCCGTTAGGATTCTCAAGGTTCCTCGTATATAAGAAATCACAATCAAGCATTTAAAAAATGTTAAATTTGCATAGAATTTCTTCTCGGAGTCAACGATGCCCAGCCCGCATCCTCATCGTCGACTCGTTCACGACGACGTCCTGCTTCAGAGGGGCAACGTTCGGGACTGGGCTCCGCCCGGCTGGCACTGGGAGGTGCTACCTTCAGGGGCGCGCAGCTTGGTGAGGAACCCGGCCCCGGGTCCCGTCGTCGACCCGGAGCTTCTTTGGTGGCGTTCGCGTGGGCCACTTTCGGTGCTGAGGCAGCCGGCCCTGCCGGAGGTGGTACGTCGCCGTGTCAGGGAGGAGGACGAGCACGTCCGTCGCTACATGGATGTGTTGGACGTCAGGTTCTCCAATACCTGGCAGGTTCTTCAGGGATCTCACCCGAGCTAAGATCCTGTGATGGTTCCTTCTCTTTGGGTGTCCACCGCCCGCGCCTCAGGAACCGCGAGTGAACTAGATTCTTCGATAATATTCGATCTGTATTAGCTAGTGATAATACTCGAGATGTATTCGAGATTATATTCGATAATATTCGAGACGATTTATTCGAGATTATATTCGATGATGCATATTATATGAATTATTCGAGATGCATATTATGTACTATGATTCAGTTTTTCCTTATTGATTGCATGCATTCTAATTTGAATACTAAATTGTTTTATCTTTCTTCTGGATTAGTTAAATAAAAGCTATGGACAATACCGGCAGAGAAGGAGAAGAGGCTCTGTTCGACATCATACGCTCCTCCCCGAGCCCAGAGCATGAAACTGAAGATGATGACGGCTCGCAATATCTGAACAATTCCGGTGAGGGTTGTATGATATTTGATGAAGACGAACGAATAGATGAAGGCGACGACAACGATATTGACGAAGAAAATGTTCTTCAAATAACAAAGACCGGCGAGGTATATTTATTATATAAGCCATCCGGTGATCATTACATGTCTTAATTGATTTGTATGTATGAACGAATCGATCTTTCTTCTTTTAGGCCTCCGGATCGAGCATATCTTCTACAAGCGACAGGGTAGTTCGAGGCCCGGCCAAAAAGTTGGATCCTGGCATAAAGTTCAACATCGATTCCATCAAAACATTGAACCTAGGAAAAATGCGACCAAGTTCAAGAATCAATGCGGAGTTATTGTCAGGGACCAAATCCCGATCTCCGTTCAAGAATGGAAAAAGCCAGCAAAGGGAGATCGAGCAGGAGTTACTTTTGTCGACGAAAGAGCAAAAGATGTGCTTTGGGATATGCTCATGCGGCATTTCACCCTACCAGATAAATTGACAGATGCAGATCTGAAGAAAGTCAGAAACTATGCTCTTAAAAAGATGGCGATTGCATTCAACACCTTCAAGAAAAATGCATGGACTAAGTACGTCAAATCAAAAAAGAAGACTCCAGAATTCACGGGAGCACTGGTGAAGGCAAAAGATCACTGGGACGCTTTCGTGAAGTTCAAGGAATCGGAAGAAGCTAAGGAACGGTCGAGAAAAAACAAGATTAATGCTGCGAAAAAGAAGTAGCACCATACTCTGGGGCCAGGTGGCTACCAGGTGGCCCTGCCTAAGTGGGATCAATCTGAGCAAAAGATGATTAGTGCAGGGGTCAATCCAGTTACATTGACATGGCCCTCCAGGTGCAGGACATGGTTTTATGCGCATGGGGGGAAGTTGGACCCAGAGACAGGGCTGGTTATGGTGAAGGCAAGTCTTAAAGAAGCGACAGACGAAATACTTATTGCAATAGAAGAAGCTCGAACGGGGGTGTTCACGCCCAACAGAGAGAACGATGAGCTTACGCCCAATAGAAGAATCGTGAACACCCGGGAAGAACACGAGGCAAAGGCGTTGTTCCGTGGTTTGAGGGGTTTGTGGATTGGAACGACGACTATAGAAGCCGTGCGAGAAAGAAGATGCAGGAGGAGAAGAAGAAGAAGGAGGAAGCACTCCGCCTTGAAGGCCTAGAATCAAAGCACCTGGAGTTGGAACGATTTGTCAGGCGGCAGCAGGAGCAGATCGACTCACTCAGCCAGAAAAGGGCGTCTCAGCGGCAGCATGAGAAGATCGATCCAGCATTGGATAGCACCATCCCATCTATGCCGAGAAGCAGCGTGGGTTCCGCCCCGGCCGATATCGATAATGCATTGCTAGCTAGCTACCCTGTGGATTATATCAAAGACAGGACTAACTGTGAGCTACACATGAAAGTGAAGAACTTATCCATGAAGGTGGCGGACGGCTATGCTTTAGCAAATCCCCCTGAAGCAACCTTCCATTGCAATCCCATTCCAGCTGGCTATGCTCGTGTCGGGGTTGATGAAGTGATGTCAGGATATCACGAGCTAAAACTTGACATTCTTGGAGGTGACGAGGAGAGAACACTAGGAGAGGCCATACATCGTATCATTCTATGGAAAAAGGATTGCATCGTCTTTCCAAGGCCACCAACTCCTCCTCCTCCAAGTCCGCCGCCGCGTCAGTCGACTCCTCCTCCTCCAAGTCCGGCACCGCGTCAGCCGACTCCTCCTCCAAGTCCGGCATGGCATCAGCCAACTCCTCCTCCTTCAAGTCCGTCGGCACCGCGTCAGCCGACTCCTCCTCCAAGTCCGGCACGGCGTCAGCCGACTCCTCCTCCTCCAAGTCCGGCACCGCGTCAGCCTAAGCAACAGCGGAAGAGAGAGGCCGCAACTACGACGGCTAGCGGTACAACAGGCAAGAAATTCAAATATGGTCCAAACCTCAAGCCTCTTCCGAAGTTGCCTTACCACCTGACTCCTGAGGAACTCGACATCGCAGTGGATGCCAAAGTGAAGGCCCATTTTGGACCGAAACCGCCCCCGCCGCCAAAGGATAAAGTACCTGAGCATGTCTCACAACACTTTATTGATATGGCTCGACCGGCTGACAATAAGAAGGACTCCGACTATGTGCGGTCTATCAAGAAGTCATATTTGGCAGGACTAAAGGAGTCGAGCTCGAGCTCGAGCCAAGCAGTTGGCAAAAAAAGCGGGAAAATTGTTCCCCAGCTGGGAGAACAGACAGTGCAATCGATCCCCCCGCTCATTGTACAAACACCTGTGAGTACCGCCGATTGGCTGGTAATAACCGAAGATCATAAAAGGCAGGCTAAAGAGGCCGGTGTCACTGTTGAACAACTCCTAGGCCTTGAGGAAATCCCCGGGATTACAGAGGAGGAAGTAAAATACCAATATGTCCGCGGCAAACCTCTGGTCAAGCCTGACGATGTCAAGCTTCTACCAACGAGAATGTACGATTTGCATACGTGGTACATGCAACAAACAGCAAATACCAATGAAGAGTCCCTCATGGTGAAAGTCAAGAGAAAGCATTACTTCCATAAAAAAGATGTGTGGATTCATTATTCAGAGTTGTTTCAGTTATTCACTCAAGACGCACTCGACAAATCTATCGTCAGTTGCTATTGTCTGTAAGTGATTTCTTTCTGTAATTTAAGTCTCTAGCTAGCTAGCTGTGCACTCGTTCATTACCTGTAATTATCATCACTATATTCTTTTGTGTGGTATTATGCAGAATGAAGATGTATGAAATGAAAAAAGCTGGACGCTATGGCATTGGGTTCTTTGACCCAAATACGGTTAATCAGGCGATATGGGAAGATCAATATTCAAGAAAAGACACAGAGAGATTCCTGCTAGAGTTTTTGAAGCAACTAAACACCCAACCAGAAATACTACTTCCTTACAACTTCGGGTGAGTGTTACTATATCTTGTACTACAAATTCTATTTTTTGCTTAATTACTAGATGTTAATAAGTGTAGTTGATGAGTTATGCACGTGCCCGCTTATTTATACAAAACGTGTGCACATGCAGTTACCACTGGATCTTGTTAATCATTGAAGTTGACAAGGGAAAAGTTGAAGTACTGGACTCACTATATAAGAATCCATCCGAATACGCAACCGTGAGGGGGATGGTCGACAGGTAATTTCAATCATTATCGCACTATGTCGGCCTCTTTACTTCATTTCCTAATATCAACTAGTTAATAACTCCTTTATTCATTTTCTTTGCCGGCGGGCAGGGCTTGGGCCAAGTTCGTCAAACAGGTCCCAGGCGACTGGGAACAAAAGCTGACATGGGTGCGACCCAAGGTAATTAAGTAGTACTAGCTAGCTACGTCTGTGCATCTCTTTAATTCTAGTTTCAATACCATTATCATGCTTGATTAATTATTACCTGATTGAATTTTATTCTCGTAAAGTGCATGAAGCAGGAGTAGGGGAATAGTTTATGCGCATACTACGTTTGCGAGAACATTCGCATGATCACGTCTGAAAGGAGCAGAAACGAAAGAAATCTTTGGGTACGTTTGCCAGAACACTATCCATAATTTTTTTTATCATGATCTAGCTAATATATATACACACAACTAATATATTCATCTTGATCTCCTGATTATAGCTGACGGAGATGCGGGGCCAGCTCCTACCAACGGCTCACGTATGAGCAATTCAAGAGGAAATAGCTGGATTTCTGGTCGACCAGGTCATAGATCCCAAAGGAGAATACCATTACAAGATCAAGCAGTAATGCCTGCATATGTAATGATCCGCAAATTGTAGGAGAAATTGTATATACCAAATTGTATATATATATATATGTATGTGAATGGTCGTCGTACGAGAAATTCGATGATATATATATATATATATATATATATATATATATATATATATATATATATATGATCGGTTCTACGAGAAATTCTATTTATATATATATGCACAACGTGTACAGTATGTAGTAGCGTAATATATGTTTGAAATGAAAAATAATTAAATGGAAAACACAAAATTGAAAGGAAAAATAAACCATAATTAATTCATAAACCCCTAAAGGATTAAAAGGAAAAATAAACCAAAATTAAAAGAATTAAATACTTTTAGTCCCGGTTGGTGTTACCAACCGGGACTAAAGGTCCCCCAGCCCACGGCACCAGCAGGTGCCACGTGGTGGGCCTTTAGTGCCGGCCCGTGTTGAACCGGGACTAAAGGGGGGGGGCTTTAGTCCCCACCCTTTAGTGCCGGTTGGAGAACCGGCACTAAAGGCCCTTACGAACCGGCACTATAGGCCGATTCTGCACTAGTGAAGGATTTATTAATCAAGCATATCTTAACAACCCACACACGATTGCAACTTAGTTCTACTAAAGTTTTTCCTTTCTTGTTTAAAGCTAACAACCTATACAAGGTTCCAAAATCATTTGCGAAAGTGATATTATCTTGATAAGTGCATGACATGTAAAGTGAATAAGGCGAGTCATGCATACCAAACCTCAGGATTTCTATACTTTGTGCATGATCATATGCGCAAGTAAAAGCAACTTTAATGATCAATCCAAAAGTACGCTTGTAGCTAGTGCAACCTAACACAATGTACCAAAAAATCCATTTCAGAAACATCCAAACACAATTATTAAAAGTTGACGCAAAGAAGGAAAGAGATGGTTCCGAGGCTACTATAAATAGGCATGCAGTATGAAGATCATCACAAGCACAAACATCACAACCAAGAAACACCAGTTAACACCAATCCACCATGAAGACCTTCCTCATCTTTGCCCTCCTCGCCGTTGCGGTGACAAGTGCCATTGCGCAGATGGAGATTAGCCCCATCTCTGGTTTGGAGGGACCATGGCCGCAACAACCCTTCCCACAACAACCATATCCGCAACAACCACAACCATATCCGCAACAACCGCAACCATATCCACAACAACCATATCCGCAACAACCGCAACCATATCCGCAACAACCACAACCATATCCGCAACAACCACAACCATATCCACCACAACAACCATTTCTGCAACAACCACCATTTTCACAGCAACAACCATGTCCACAACAACAAACACCACTCCAACAAGGATACCAACAGCTTCTACAACAACAAATACCATTAGTTCAACCATCTGTTTTGCTGCAGCTTAACCCGTGCAAGGTATTCCTCCAGCAGCAGTGTAGCCCTGTGGCAGTGCCACAACGTATTATTAGGTCGCAAATGTTGCAGCAGAGCAGTTGCCATGTGTTACAGCAACAATGTTGTCGGGAGCTGCCGCAAATCCCTAAACAATCCCGCAATGAGGCAATCCGTGCCATCGTCTACTCCATCATCCTGGAACAACAACAGGGTCAGGATTTTGTCCAGCAGCAGCAACAACTCCAACAATCGGTCCAAGGTGTCTCCCAACTCCAACAAGCGATCCAAGGTGTCTCCCAACCCCAAATCGGACAATGTTCTTTCCAACAACCTCTACCACAACAATTGGGTCAACAGCCTCAACAACAACAGGTACCACAGGGTGCTTTCTTGCAGCCACACCAAATAGCTCAGCTTGAGGTGATGACTCCCATTGCGCTGCATACCCTGCAAACGATGTGCAATGTTAATGTGCCTTTGTACAGGCTCATCAATTGAGTGCCATTCGGCGTCGACACCGGAGTTGGCGTCTAGTGATAACAAAAGGTCTCTAGAAATATATAGTTGGATCACCGTTATTTAGTCGACGTATATGTCGATGTAGCGGTGACAAATAAAGTGTCACACAACTTCATGTGTGACCGGCCCAAACTAGTTGTTTATATTCCGGAATAAAATACAAGTAAAGTTTTATCTAGACAATATTCATATCGGCGTTGTGTGGACGTCGATCTAAATGCCATGCTTGCAAGTTCATAAGTTCGCCTTGCCTGGTCACAACCGCAACCTGATGCATTAATTAATTATTCATGCATATCAACAATCAAGATTTAAATATAATAGTGTTATTGTAAAATTTGGGTTGAACTGAAGCAATGACTAACATTAAACTATTCAGTGGTTGGAGATTTGGGATCTTGTTTTTTTATTGGTTTGTATCTGGTTCCAAGAGTATACATGTCATTGTCTACAAAGACAACCATGCTTATTTGTCTAGAAAAAGGTCAGCTTTTTCTTGAACTTAAGATCAGTGTTTTATCAACATATATGGCATTAATAACAATCAAGCTAGATACCAACAGAGGAGCAGGAGGTGCTTGCTTCAGGCTAAATAATCGAACAAACAGGTCACAGTCTAACATAATTAGTATAGCTACTAGTACAGTACACACATAGCAAAGAAACAAAAAAAAATTGGTGAGAATCACTACTAATAACAATAGTCTATCAAAAGCAGAGGTCTCACTGACTGACTACAAGTGGCTGTAAAGAAACATAAGAAACACACTGTTAACTCAGCAGAAGCTGAGCCAAAAGTAATCAAAGGACACTACTACTACTACTGCATGCATCTCAACTAGGACCAAGCAATCACCTTACACAGCAGCCAACAAGCCCAACAATTCTCCATCTAGAGTAGCTGCAGCCAAGTTGAGTTGCAGTTGCAATAACAAGCCATCATTCCAGCAGAGCAACCGTCAGGGATCAGGCCTAGTATCCAAAAGAAATTCACAAACATCCTTCCCTTGGGCGGCTCCAAACTACACAAATGCACACGGTTTTTTCAGCAAGTTGAAGCTTTAATGCAGCCAACATCTCCCCAGCAACAGGCGCTGCATGCAAGCATACCGTATGGGTCGAAGATGGTCAGATCACAGTTTTTAATCTGAACAAGATAAAATGTCAATGTCTTCTCATCTAGTCATCTTAACTGAGTACGACACAAAAGCTAGATGATATCAAACTAGATAGACAAATAGGTCACAGCTGCGAGTATATAACAACTTCCACTAAACCTAGGAAATGTGGAAGGAGATTGATTAAGTCACATTACGGTATCTGAAGAACATATAGTAGGTCAAAGCTCGGCAAAGCAGATAAGAATGATTACATAACCTAGTTAGGCGTGCATAACCTAGACTTGAGGTTTTCGGAGCCCATCCAGCTGACATGATAGGACTTGAATATTACTGCACCAACCAAGTACCAATATGTATCCTCTTTAAGGACGGGGGAAGATGTAGAACCCCTGATAAACTTTCACAGTCAATTAAGCATATATCTTCTAGGCATGGACAAACGTGACTCGAGTATGATGATGACAACTCTGATACAGCTGTGGGCACGACTGCCTCACCGCGAGAAGACACTTGGATTAACTCTGACTTGCCCTGCTGCTTGCCAAATATGGACTCAAGCTTACTGCACGAAGAAACATTCATTATCTTGAGAGACGACGGGACGTTGAACATCCCTACCAATTCGGAACAATATTTCAAATCAAGAAACTCCAGAGTGGAAGGTGTTGACTCCTTTCGTATGCTGAAAGAGGAGCTTGTGAGTATCCGGTCAATTTTTTGCAGAAATCAATCTTTAATCTCCTCAAGTATAATAAACGTTGGAACACTTTCTCTGGCTAGTAGACGAGCGCATCGCAGCTATCAATCTTCAATTCTTCAAGATGTACAAAATAGTCTCACGGCTCTAGCGTCGTAACTTCATAACTGTAATAGGGGATTTCTGGTTCCATTTCGCCTTGCTGTGAACTGGCACAATGGAAGTGCTTTGACTCCTACCGCACTGAAAAAACATGCTTGGGGAAAACCGCAGACTTTATTTAGACTTGTTGGTCTCCTGGCACCACCAGGTGCTAAGCCAGCCAAAATAATCATGGGGGTCATCTTCATAGACTAAAAGGGTTCAACACTAATTCCTCTTCAATAAGTAGAAAATTCATTACTAGTGTTACCTAATTTCATTGTGGTCAATTGACCCCAATGCTATAGTGCTTGCTTTTCCCTGCCTGGCACAAACTTTCAATGTCATCATACCCCCTGTGATCTCCGCCATCTCCTGCCCTGAAATTTGTACCCTATGCACAGTTGTATTCGAAAACTGAAAGCAGAGGATTGCCGACACCAAATGGGTTTGAATATATCGAAAATTATGCTTCTTCAGTGTCTGATTTTGATTCGCAATTTCAACCTCAAACACTAAAAACGGAGCATTGCTTGCTGAGATATGAGAACACTAAAAGCAGAGGATGTCATGTTAGGTGCATACCCTGTTAAATGGTAATCTGAATTCGAGAGGACTAAGCAACACACAACATTGCAGCTGTTTTTTAGCTATTTTTAACTTCACCTCCTTGACCCTCAAGTTTTTTTTTCCTCCAATATTTTAAATGGACTAAAACTAGAGACGTAAGAAAATCTGGACTCATATCTCACTCACTTTGACTTCAATCCTGAGGATGCATATATATAAGGCTTCTATATATCTCTAGTCCTTGTTAGCTCTTCTTATCAAACATATCTGTTGTAATTAAGCATGTGATATGTGTTGACAGATCATTCATGAAATGTTTATCACGACATTTTTATCGTGTGAGTAAACTGCAAAATGATGTGACTTTTCCTTTCAACATGCATCTTTAGTTTTTAACCTCTTACCAAAAATAATGTGAAGGGAGATATATCTTGTTTGGTTAGAGGGAACTCACATGAAAAGAATGGAGAGCAGTTTCTCTACGAGTGAGTGGTTGCATGGCAAATGCATTAGCAAACCGGCTTCATGTAGTAGCTGTAGGACTTATTGTCCATGTTATGGTACTTTCAGTTATACTTCCGTCACTTGACAAGTAGTAAAAATAGAGAGTTTTCCAAGTCGACAAGATCATGACAGAATTGCGTCAAACACTAATTTATATGTTAGCTAAGTTTTTGGCTCCCTCTAAAGATCAGTTTACCATAAAAACAAACATAGAAGAAAACACTGGAGAAGGGATATACAAAATAGGAAATTACTTGTAAATGACTATTTTGAAAGAAAAAAATCCACAATAGTAGTTTTGGCTCTAGGAGCCAGAAGTTGTGATGTCAAAGCTAAATTTTTAGCTTACACTCTCACAGACACACTATACCAGACAGAAGTTTGCCGAGTTCCCGGTAGAATGAACTCAGCGAAGTATTGGAACTCGGGACAAAACACGATTCTAGTATTGCACAGTCATCACGTATTACTGTCACTGCATTAGTTATGACTAAATGGCCATTTTCTTCTTCATGCCCTTCTTAAATCTACTCATGCAAGAAGCTAAAGAGTCTTAGAAATCATTTTGGCTTCAGAAAAAAATGTCATCTATTACACATCTGTTACACAAATGTTTGTAAAAAAGAGGGGCACATATGGACCTGAGCTGCAATGCACATCCTTGCAGTTCTGAATAAACATCGATTGTGTTTACCCAATAAAGATGTCCCTTCTCTAAAAAGAAAGTGGTAGTGTGCAATCACAACAACTTCAGCTCCTCAGTTCCAAACTTAGGACCCACATGGAACGCAGAAATTTCACAATATACATGTGTGCATTTCACATGGAACAATCGATTTGATACAGAAATATTTTAAATATTTCATGGCCAATACTGTACAACATTTATCAAATCAAAACCGGAATAACTAGAAACCAAAAATAGGAGAAATGCACCCTACTGATCTTTCCTATTTCTAAAGATTTGAGTTGGTGGTGAGTTCATTCACCCTCCACCTCTTATCTATGGGACCCATGGAATTAAAATAGTGGCAATTTCCATCCAACCAATTTCCTCACAATTTTCCTTATTATTTTCATCTGGACCGCTGCTCTTCCCCAATTGCCATCCTCGAGCCTACTGTCCAATTGGAGGCGTGCTCCATCTTTACGCCGTCCTCCGCTCGACAGCAGGGACGGCTGCTTCTCTACAACAACCATCATCCTCAGGCCTGCTGTCTACTTGGGCACGATTCGGAATTGGATCGAGCAACCAAAAGCTCGCTGACGATGGTCGAGACCGGGGCTTGGCTCGGTGCTACGGCGAGCCCCAATACGAGACTTGGACAGACCAGCTCTCTGGTCCGGGCAGTCTCGTCGGCCCGACGGCGCTGGTCAGGCTAGGTAGGCCCAGGATGGGCGCAGCGGTGGCGGTGTTGTGTGGAATGTGGTCGTGGTCTCGACGTCTCGTGGAGGTGGAGCACCGGAGCTTCGTGCGTGCATGCTCGTGGTGGTCGTGGAGGAGAAGCATCACGGTGGCGGCCCCAGTCGACAGCATGGACACCCCGACCACGAGCTGCATGAGAGCTTGGCGACCGCACGTGTATGCGCTGGGCAAACGACTGCATAGGGATCGATGGTGCGGGCAGCGGCGTACGTGCATGCGTTCGGCAACGACGGCGTGGCGATGTGCCCTGCCACCGGCGTCGGCGCGGTGGGTCTGGGCTGTGCAGCCCCAGTGAATGGCAAGGGGCCGAGAACGGGACGGCGTCTCGTCGGGGAGAGAATGACGAAGGCACAGTGGATGAATACACGATACGTACATGTAGCGTATGTACGCTAGCAATGGCGTACATTGCTTTTTCTTTGAGTCAAGCATACGCTGTTGGGCTTTACTCTTTAGCCAACGTATATAATTGGGCTGCTCTTCTTAATTCCCTCTCCTCTCACTTAAACGGGTTGGGGCCAAAAAACCTTAAACGGGTTGGGCTATTTCCCTAAAAAAACTAGATGGGTTGGATTTAGGAGAGCCTCTGAACCGGGCCCAAACTGTTTTGACTTCACCCGCCAAAAAAAAAACTGTTTTGACTTGGTTGTGCTTCAGGCCTACATTGCCGGCATTGCATGGAGGTCACACTGTAGCTTCTTCAATAACGATATAGCATTTTCACTGCTCCTCGGGAAGCAATGAGTATTATATCTTACTCACGACGATCATGGCCACGACGGCGGAGGCCATGATCTAGGACCATAGAGGCCTCACTCAATGCATCGGATGTTAGATATATGCAAATGGGGCCCCATTCAAAACAAACAATATTTGCAATCATCGTAGTTTCGATTCATTGACTCTTCCTGGTGGCACATTGAACATCTATCATACACTCTCGATGGAAACTTCCATATGTGTGGACTAATAATCTTTGCTTATCATCCAATGCCTTGCATTAAAGTGCTCAACGTCTTTTTTTTTCTTTTTTTGCGTACGGTCTGTTTCTTCATATTTTTATCAATCTTCCCATGCAGCATAGAATGGCAAATGATATGAAATATTATGTTGGACACTGAATCTGTGATATGTTTACAAAATTCTACTTATTATCTAATCAACACATCCTCAAGTTATTCTAAATATATTCAAACATCACATTTGGTAGGATGTGGCTTTGCTTATGTTGATTTCAAGTCCTCTCAAATCTATATGCGTGTATTTTTTAGAATGTTGTCAATGGGGCATACCATTTTAAATGGTATAAAATAACATGATGGGAGATCTCAAGTGTTGATTAGAACGTACTACGGTTATAAATTTCGACATTAGAAACATACTACAAAGATCAAAATGATGATGTGATAATAAAAATGATTGATTTTTTTACTAACCGGATTGATTTTTTAATAAGGTCTTGATTGTTTTTTAATAATCGGACGCGGGTAGATTACTTTTGGCTCTACATTCATGTGGTTTCGTAGCGTAGCACGGGCATCTTACTAGTTGACTATAAAAAATGCAGCAAGCAATAAGATAGCTGTGACTTGGTACTTTTGCTGCCTGAGCAGGAAAAGTAGTGTTCTTTCCAAAAAGAAGCCACAACTGCTAGAATGCAAGACCTGATCAGAAACGTGGAAGCCGTGTCAGCGGCAAGATGTCAGCAGAGAAACCGAAACCGTGGTTATTCAGTCAGTAGGCATCTTGAAGAAATCAGGAAAGCCATTCCAAGAGGAAACAAACAAATGAAATCTCCTGTGTGCATTCATGAAATACATCTTGCTTGGTTCCAAAGTATATACATGGATTGAACAAAAAATGTGTCAACATGTTCAGTGGCTGCTTACTCGTGGGGATAAAGGAACAAAAGATGCATGTGCAGCAATCAAGAATCATACAATAACTGTTTCCAATATATATTGATACTATAAAGGATGATAATAGAAATCCGAGGGATCGCCTCTTTTTCAAAAAACAGAGAAAGAAAAAGGATGTCACATACTAGATAGGATATCATATGCATTCACCCTTTGGGCCGCCATGGCTGAGCCACAAAGGAGGTATCAGAATGTAACTATCTACTGCTCAAATGGATGCCATGTCAGCAAGAAATGCATCCTTAAGGGACAGTGTTCCAGCTGCCCAAAACAGAGCATTGTTAACAGCAGATGGGTTTGAGTAAATCAAAACACTTACTAAAAAAAAAAGACTACAGTAGATGAGTAGTGATGAAACCATATTAAATGATCAGCGGCTCCACATATGTAACATGGGCAGCATTGTTATTGGAATAATCATGTTACACAAGTTAATTAGCAAGCGATGAAATAGAAAAACAACACACAAGAGCACGGCCAAACCACACATGAAGATAACAAATAGTATTCCATTTTTTGTAGCATGGCAACTTAGATTACAAGAATGATATAAACACACATGAACACACTACAGAGACACACGCAGAACGCCTCAACTGGACAGCATCCTGTGCGCAGCCGCTGATCAGACCAACATGTTCCTGGCATAGTGGAGTGCTCATGAGGAAAGTGCTCTTCTACACCCGAGCTCAAATGAGCTCGGGTGTACAGTAAATTCGAAAACTATTTTTAAAATGTTCAAAAAAATCTGATTTTTTTACAGCAAACTTTGACAAATTTTCTAAGAGCTTGCAAAATTTTAGTACGAAATCACATTTGTGGAAGTAGTGGCAAAAAAAAAAATTAGTGCTCCAAAATGCTTGCGAAAGTAGCATTTTCAGAGTTTTGATTTTGTTTTTTTACCACGGCTTCCACAAATGTGATTTCATGATGAAACTTTGCGAGCACATAGAACATTTGTCAAAGTTTGCACAAAAAAATTCAGATTTTTTTGAATATTTTTTTGAATTTACTGTTCACCAGAGTTCATTTGAGAGCTAAAAAGGTCACCGCGGCTCGCAGTTTCTATACCAGACACATACCCCCTAAAATGTTAATCTGACTTTGACTGACCTAAGAAATGCACAACAAGAACATTTGCTTTTAGCTCCTTTTAACAACACCTCCTTGGCTCTCACGTTTTTGTTTTCCTCCGATGTTTCAGATGGACTGAAGCTAAAGACGTATGAAAATCCGAATTCATATCACACGCACATGGAAATCCTAAGGCAGGGCTACGTATATATATAAGAGTTCTACACATCTCTAGCCTTTGTTAGCTATTCTTAGGGGGGAAATGCTGTAAGCATGGGATATGTGTGTTGAACAAGCCATTCAGGAATCAAACTTGTCATGCCATTTTTATGAAGTGAGTAACTGTAGAATAAATGTGATATCTGTGCATGTATGTTTGGTTTCCAATATTTTTCCGGAAAAAAATGAAGAACGTGTCGTGTTTGGTTGGAGGAAAGTCACATCAATCATCAAAGGCATCAACATAAGTTCCTAAATGAGTGACTGGCTAAACAGAAATTGCATTCGCAAACAGGTCAGTCATGAATGATCCAGAGTAACCAACCTTCATGACCACCTGGCGTGAGCGGTTCGCTATCTCAGAAAACAACCAATCTTCATGCAGTAGAACTCAGTATGCATGTTGTGTTAGTTTTGGTCATACTTACCAGCACATGACTGAAACGTAATAACAGAGAGGTGTCCATGTCCTTTGCCTGGATCATGAAAGATGAATGAAATGAAATTTGTCTGATTTAAGCTAAGTTTTTGGCTCCCTTTCAAGATCAGCATAACATAATGAAGAAATAAAGAAGACAACATTGGAGAAAGCAAGTCACAAAATGGGACATACTAATAGTACACTATTTGAAGTACATAACAATCACCTAGTACCCTATTGCCCTTTCCACGTGGTTTCCACCCTGTTCACTCCTGCCTGGTGGATTGCTCCAACATTATCCTAACTTCTTTTGTTGTATCAGGATAGCTCGGTGCTTGAGAAACAAAAGAAGTACTACTTTGATGCTTCCCTGTAATTGAGAAAGTAATTCCTCTTTTATCCCTAATGTTGCTCTGCATCGAGAGCATCACTTTGTTCTTCAAGGAGGAGGATGACCCCTGGCCTCCACATCATGTGATGCACACAGCCATACATTCAGATCATCATATCTCATGCTTTGTCAGCCATAAATACCGAGTCGCTGGTCCTGCAAATTATTGTGCAAGCTTTAGATATGATGGCAAAACATGAAACGGTAAGTATAGGAAATGGGAAATAACATAACCTGTGGAACAATCCGCTCTTGAGATAAGTCTAAAGAAGCCGTCAATGGGATCTGGAATTCAGAAAAGTTGTTTAAAGTGAGTATCTAACCGAACAGTCATTGGAACCACTGGCCAGACACTCTATTTTCAATATGAGGAGTCAATACAGATTTACAGTAAGTAAATGTTACCATGATATTTTTGTTTTCCTCCAATATTCCATATGATTTGAAGATGGATACAGAGATAAACAAATTAGTATTCATATTCCACTCACATTATTGACATCCCAGGGCAGAAAGTATATATAGGAGTTCCATACATCTATACTTAGCTAGCTCTTGTTATGAAAACAAAACAATGTGAGCATGCGATGGGTATGAGCAAGCCATTCAGGAAATATTTATCATGTCATTTTTAATATGTGAGTACACTTCAGAATCATGTGACCATTTGACTTGCATGTTCAGTTTTCGATCTCTTGCGTAAGAACATAGTGAATGGAAACATTGTGTTTGGCTGGAGGAGAACTCACACTAAAAGAACTGCGAGAAGTGCATAAAGCTGTGAGTAGTTGAATGACAAATGCATCTGCAAACCAGTTAGTGTTGAATGATCTGGAGTCGGGTCGCCAACTTTCAACAAGTAGAGCTTAATATAAATTTATGTCAACTAGTTGTGGTCACGCATGAGTGTCACTACTTGATCGACAAGGACAAAGAGAATTGTCCAAGTCCATTGAGTCATGAACAACATGTGAAATCTAAATTGCTCACATTTATCTAAGTTTTAAGCTCCCATCAAATGGCATTCACTTGAAGAAGATCCACACAATTTGTGAACAGATAGTCATTTTATTATCTTTATTCATAGCTGCCTGCCTATTCTTGAAAATAGAGAGCAGTCTTAAAACCATGACTTCATAAGGACAGAAAATACATTTACTTACTGTGTTAACAAAAATAAAAATAAATGCACATGAGTCCCACAAAATCCATGTTCACTTACAAGCTTAATATCATCTTGATAATGGTACACTGTCAGGGACTCATCGATATTAAAAAGATCATATGGTGAATAAAACACTACTGACAGAATAAAACCACCTTACTTGGCTAGTGGAGTGAATGTAGTTCAAATCCCCAGAGATGCGAATTTGGTTTCCTATTCATAGTGTCGGGGCTTTCCCTCATGGTTTTCTTTATAAAAAAACACATCCAGTCCGAGGATGCACATGACCCAATTTAGATGACATCTTTATGGTTCGAAACCAGAAACAAAAAAATAACAAGCTCTCAACTCACTGAGAATCGAAGGAAGACATAGCAATTGCTAATCCATCGGCTTGTATTGGGACAAAAAACTTCTTGTAACTTATTGGTACCACCAGCACAAGCTGTCAATGTTGCGGTTGTTGCAGCATATACCGTGGCTGCAGCCCGCTTATACACAAGAATGCAACCTATTGCTAAAAGTGCCATTACAATGCTTAATATAAGGTTATAATTAGGTGGACACATTATTGATTATGAGTGAGTAAATCTGTAAATCAGACAATCCGAGTTCATTTCTTTTCATCGCAATCGAAACCACAGTTGTCAGATAATGATTATAATTGTAATTAAATTATATTACTAAGAATTTAAGATTGCATCCCCAAATTCAGCTGGATGGAGAACTCGCCAAAACTCAAAATAAGATTGCCTGTTTTGGATGCCTTGCAGGGGTGAATCATAACATTCGGATTGCAGGGCCATATGATTCACAACTAATGTACGGCTGCACCTGTAGTGTTTACCTGGACAATTCCAAGTTAATTGTAAGTCCTACATTGTTGAGAACTACTGCTCCTTGGTGCTCCGGCCCCTACTTGGCATCCCAAAACATCCTCCAAAAGCGAAATTCTGGAGTGCTTAGAATTCTTCGAAACTCCTTCCTAATCAGAGGTGTATGACCAACCTCTTGTAATTCTGTCCAGAAAGTAGTCAGGTCCAAATGGATGACTGTAACCTACAAATACAAATTAATTTTGTATCATTGCTTGACTTCACAGTGCTTAAGAGCGAGAAAAAAGAAGATGGTAAGCGTGTGGCACGAATGTTCCAACCTCATCATCCCTTGCCCCTTCAGTTCAATTGTCTCTTGAGCTTCATCTACACTAGAATCTACTCGGTCGATCCTTCTAGCTAGATTCCGTTTCATAACCTGAATATTGAAAAAAAAAATCGGTATATATATGTATTTTTCTTGTAACACAGAGAAAAGAAGATGGAAGTATAATCAATTCTGTTGTAGCGCACTTGGAAGCAAAACAGTTCATGCATAGTGCTAGTGAAATGGGTCTAAGGGCAAAAGGCTTACATGGACACTGACTGAAACTACATTAAGACAGCTGTCAGCTTCATTGCAAACGGCAGATTGTCGATGCTTCTGAATTCGCATTGAATCATGAAGTTTCCAACCCTGTAAATTGTTGCAAAAAATCATTTACTGCAGCAGAGGAACTAAAATATGGACCCAGTCAATTTCTGTTCCCAATGTAAAGTATAACTCGTTGAAACCAAAACCGAATTAAGAAAGAGTACCTGAAGTGGTGGGAGCAGCTGCAGGGAAGTTGACTGTAGTAAGAAATACATTAACCATAGTCAAACACGAGCATTAAGTGATCAAAATTAATATGGTAAAGATTGAAGAAGGAAAATCGTTTTTCAGATAATGCATCTAGGAGGACAATAGTTTGAAGAACTATAAGTAACATGCCACTAAGAAATCACTAATCGGCTTCAAAATTTGCAAGCATTTTGCTCAGTGTGAGGCTATACATATATAATCACATTCTTACCATGATCTTTTGTTGTCGTCCAATATTTCAAATAGATTGACAGAAATGGAATGGAGCATAAAATAATTTAAAAACTTCTCATATAACAGTCACTTTTGCATCCGAGCTAAGGCAAGTCAGGTGATCAAGTATATATAGGCCTGACTTGTATATATTGCAGTCTTTGTTAGGATCTTTTTACATCCAGGTAAGCATGTGACATGTGTTAATTGCTAATCATGCATTCAGGAGCCGTTATCATTTCTTTTTCATGTGAGTACGCAACAAAAATTGTGTGACATAGTAGAGCTACTTGCATACAAGTGACAATATGGTTTAATGGGGAAAAAGATATTATGAATAGCTTTGTAGTTGGGCGACGACAACTGTATGACGAAGAGCAGACCCATTCAGGACTTACAATAGAAAAGGAAAATGCTAAATAGGTGTACCAAGAAGCGTAAGATATTAATGTCAAAAAATAAAGTAGTGTAAAATATTGGAAAAGTACTGCCTTGTGCCACACATTCAGGCCACTAGTGCATTTTCAGAATGAAATACAGAGTCGGTTCTAGCTCCAGCTCTCAAACAACAACAACATCCCACTTCTGAAAGAGCTAAAATCTATGACAGCGAATCAAGACAGATTGCTCCAATCACAACCCTTCATCAAGGGGATAGGAGTAGCGACAGGTGTTGCCAAGATGGTGGCTTCAGGCTTACCGATTTACTATTTTGTACGGTATTTATGAATAATTAATAAAATGGCTGCAGCCGAGCCCGGGGGTATACCCTCCTTTTCAAAAAAAAAAACATCCCAGGACAGCAGCAAGGGTGAGTTTTGTGGAGCATTGCAAACAATACTATAGAAGCAGAGCACTCACTAGTAGAAAACGGCCCATTTGTCCCGGTTCCAGAGGCCCATTAGCCCCGGTTCTGGGACCGGGACTAAAGGGTCGGGACTAAAGCCCAAAACCTTTAGTCCCGGTTCGCTTACGAACCGGGACAGAAGGGGCTCCACGTGGCCGCTGCGGGGAACCCAGGCAGGAGGACCTTTAGTCCCGGTTGGTCACACCAACCAGGACCAAAGGAGGAGCTGGGGTTTTTTTTTTTTTTTTTGAAGGGGGGGTGGGGGGGTTTTGGAGGGTTAATTTAGGGGTTTCATATTGTGTTAGCTAGCTAATAGAGAGAAGTGTCCTCTCTTTCTCCGTGCTTGGTCGACGCTAGCTACTATACATATAGAGAGAACTCGACGCTAGCTAATAAGAAAATGAAGGAAACCATTAATTACACAAGATCATCATGCTGAACATATATAGAGAGAAGTGACATCTCTCTCTCCGTGCGTGGTCGAACAACAAGTTTTCGTATATCTATCCGACGCTACTACATATATACAATATAACATCTTTTACAATCCCTAACATCATCTACCTAAGACCCAATCACAAATCCACATGGTATTCTCCATCTTTAGGTATGACGTGGTCAAGAAAGAATCCTGCCAATTCCTCTTGAATTGCTCGTATGCGATCATGTGGTAGGAGTTCATCCCGCATCTGCCAGATCTAATTTAAAGAAGGGGGTCAATACATGCATATATATGAATAAAACTCAACACAATTGATGGTAATATATAAAATAAAATTGTGAATATTATTTACGTACTTCAAATTGTTTGTCAGAGAAGCCCCGCTCAGAGGTCGAGTGGCGAATGAACTCGCATACGTAGTATGCACATAAAACAGTTCCTTCTTTCTGGTACAAACACTTTACGAGAATAGAGTTCAATCAAACTGATAAGCAAGCATGGTAATGATATATTGATGAAAATTTGAATCAATTAGAGATGCGCGGAACTAGCTAGTACTACTTACTTTGGGGTGCGTAAATCGCAACTCTTTGTTTAGACCGGGAACCTTTCGGGTGAACTTCTTCCAAACCCTGCCAGGCAAAGAAAATGATTACTTGATATCAGGAAATTAACGAAAGTTGCATGCCGATATGGTCCCGATATTGACTGAACTTACTTCTTGAGCATTGCAGTCATGTCCGCATAATTCTCGGGATCTTTACGTCTCGAGTCTAAGACAGTTACTAATGCCCCGTCAAGCTTAATGGATAGCAGAATAAAGTGGTAACTGCGCACGTATATATAACTCATCAATTACATTACTTAACCTCGAGTAAGCGAAACCGAGTATACAGAGAAGACAGCAACACTCACTTGAAGTTGTAAGGAAAGAGTATTTCCCTTTTGTTTTGATGTATAAGGAACGACTTTAGCAAGTTCTCCTCGGTCTCTTTGATTTCATTTTGTACTGTCCATTCATTTACGGCATCTGGGCTAATGAACCCAACGTCGAAGATTCCTGCTTTTTTGCATTCGACGATCTTCAATCTGCATAATATAGTGATGATAATTATATATACATGCAATGAACGAGCTGAGCTAGAGACTTAACTATAGAAGTAATACTTACAGACAGTAGGAAGTCATGAGTTGTTTGTCGAGGGCCAGTTGATTGTATAACTGAAATAACTCCACAAATTCAATAGGCATCACGCTGAGTCCAATGAATTCGTGCTCTGGTTTCACTGCCACATACATAGTGTCTTTCCCAGACTCCCTGCAGGTTTTCAAGTACCACTCATACAATTTGTACATCATCATTGTTAGAGGAGGATGATCAGGTTTGACAAGAGGCTTCCCGTGCACGTATTTATATTCTTCTTTTGTTACCTCAGTCGTTTCAAAAATTACATCATCCCCCAAGTAATCACCAGGATTGGTACCGGGCACCATCCCCTGTCAAATACACCATTGTCTGCCTTCCATTGCAGCAATTCTAGTGTGATACCGAGCTTTCTGTTGTCATCTTCGCAATTTGGGTACAACCCTTTTTTGTGATCCTCTAACATGCGATCGAACTTCAACTTCTCCCTTTCACTTTCGCATTCTCTCTGTGCATCAACAATGACCCGGCGAATATCATCATCGGGCACATCGTCTGGTTCCTCTTGATCTTCAGCTTCCCCATTGCAGCATCACCGTATTCAGGGGGCGGGTAGTTGTCATCATCCTCTTCTTCTTCATTGTCTTCCATCATAACCCCTCTTTTTCCGTGCTTGGTCCAAACATTATAGTGTGGCATAAAACCCTTCTCAAGCAGGTGGAAGTGAAGGGTTTTAGAGTTGGAGAAAGCCTTCGTATTCTCACAGACAGTACATGGACAATGCATAAAACAATTATGCTTGTTTGCCTCAGCCGCTTCGAGAAAATTATGCAGGCCCTTAATATACTCGGAGGTGCGTCGGTCACCGTACATCCATTGCCGGTTCATCTGCGTGCGTTATATAGTTCTCATTATTGAACAACATATAGCTCTCTAGAGTATCTAATTAAAACATACATTGAAACTATGTAAAAAATTTAAATGCAACAACAAATGCGATCATAACCGTAACTAAGGTACCAATTGATCCAACGGCATAATGATACAAAGCCTCAGTATGAATGGCATATTTTCTAATCTTTCTAATCTTCAAGCGCATTGCATCCATCTTGATCTTGTGATCGTCGACGACATCGGCAACATTCAACTCCAATTTCATCTTCTCCTCTTCAACTCTTTGTAATTTTTCTTTCAAGTAATTGTTTTCTTTTTCAACCAAATTTAACTTCTCCACAAGAATTTCTATGTCGGTTGGAATTTCCGGTTCACATACCTCCTAGATTAAAAAATTTATGTCACGTTGGTCGGCATAATTGTCATAAACACTAAATAAAACAAATAGTTATAAAAGATAATATATACCACATCCGAATCATAGACAGGACGAGGGCCGACGGAGGCGGATACCAAAATCATCGCACTATATAATAACAAACAATAATAAAAGTAAGAAAATTACACAAGTATCTATCTAAATCATACAAGTAAGAACTTTTTTTCTTTTAGAAAGAAGATAAGAAGAAGAGACTAACCACGGTGGTGCCGGCGCCGAGATGGGCGCGGGCAATCGACGGCGGTGAGGACGGGGATGGGACAGGACGGACCGCCAAACCTAGACAAATCTTGAGGAAAATGAAGCTTGGACAAGGAGCTTCGAGAGGAGAAAGCTTAAGTGTGGCTCGGGCATTTCATCGAACACCTCATGTGCATAGGAGGTGAGCTAGAGCACCACAAAGCTCTCCCACGGCCGGCCAAAAAAACAGAGCAGCGCACTGTTCTGCTCGCGGGCAGGGGGTATATATAGGCCAACCATTGGTCCCGGTTTGTGGCTGGAACTGGGACTAAAGGACCCCATTTGGTCCCGGTTACAGCCACAAACCGGGACCAATGGTTGTGGGCCAGGAGCAAGGCCCATTGGATCCGGTTCGTGTCTGGAACCGGGACCAAAGGGGTCAGACGAACCGGGACCAATGGCCCACGAGGCCCGGCCGGCGCCCTGGGTCCCGGTTCGTGAGTGAACCGGGATTAATGGGATTTCAGGCCTGGACCAAAGCCCTATTTTCTACTAGTGACTACACGAGACTGCAAAGGTACTAAACACTACAGCGCACGATTAATCCAATTACCACCATGTCTCCCCGGCGCTGTCGTCAAATCACACTACTGTTTGAGTGGATTTCAGGGTATGAAGCTTCGCGACTTTCGGAATTTACTCCGGAATTATCACGGACAGATCACATCGAATCTAGACCAAGTTTGATGAAATATAAATCGGTAATGTTAACTAGCGAACGTTCGCTGGGAGGGAGTGCCCAGCGAACGCCCGTACTAACCTATGGCTCAATTGACTGATTTTTTTTCAGTTTCGGTAAAATCCATCTTCTTCTTTCCACCACCAGCAGCGGCCGGCAACGCTGCCACACGCCGCCTGTCCTCCCTGAGGCACCACCACCAAAGTTTATCAACATGTTGAATCTTTATTACCTCCTGCCAAAGGCTGATTCAGCCGTCTACCCAGAAACCACCAACATCTATCTCCCCAGTAACATGTTGAAGGCTAATCACTGTTGTGGTCGGACAGGTTCTCTGCTGAGCAAACGCGTGGAAGTGGGGTGGCCCGATGCCCTTGGCGCGCTGCAGGACAGGTGTGTTAGAAAAATAAGACACGTCCACGGTGGAGACCAGTGCGTGTGCGCGCACTGGGCGTGATGAGCCGTGCCAAGGGTGCGTGTGCGCGCCGCCTAGCTGTTGCCTAAAAAGCCGGCTGGTGAGCTTGGTTCGTCCAGTCTCCAGCGCTAGTTGGTTAGCTAGGTAGATGGACGGCCAGGTCGTGTGGGCGTTGTGGTGAAGCTGGGCGCGCATGCATGTTGGAGCAGTTGGACGTGCGTTGTGGAGATAGTGGCCGGGCTAAGTGGCTGGCTAGTCCGTGCGTGCGTGACTACTTAAGAGATGTAAAGGGTTCGGTGCCCAGGTGAGCCGATTCGAATACAAGGAGGAACAACGGCGTTCGTCGCCGGCGGAGCGTCCGTCGCCCGTGGCGGGTGTTCGTCACCCACCAAATCGTGTATCTCGTGTTCTTGTGATTGTCCGGCAATCCTCGGTTTCAACAAGGTGGCCATCAGGCAGCGCAGGGTGTGGCCACGCACAGTCGCGGCTGGCTCAAGGAGACGTTACGAGGCCAGATGCAAGCGTACGAGCTATCAAGTAATTTGTTGAAAAACAAAAAAAAAGGACGCCGATCCGCTGCAGTCAAGGGTGTTGCTTTGGTGTTGTCTTGTCACCGGAGCATTGACTTGAAGGCTACCAAATTGGATTGATTAAGTACGTGTGCAAAAGGAAGTAAAGAATAGGCTTGGAAAGTCAATGCTAAGGGGCTATTTCTTTCGGAATTATTTGCTTTGTACGTTGATCATGTATTCAGATGGTAGATGGCAATGCTGGCGTTTGTTCGGCACGGACGCTGAATGGAAATCAAGACAGTGACTTGTTATAGGGCCTGTGGAGTCTGGAGCGTGTCATGCAGTCGAACAAGTTCGACTGGGTTGAACTGGAGAGTCTGACGGATCGACGCAAGTCGGTTGATACAGAAAACGGTGGTGGGATCGACGACAACGACGTAGGAGCGTGATGCTGATGGTGACCGACTTCTGGGCATGGAAACACGTGGCGCAGGCCCGAGGGCTTGTGTGGTTTCGACAGGACTATGGCGCGGGGTTGATTCAAGATGGTGCACATGAGAGCTTGAAATCAACGGGGCGCGGGGGTGGACTGATCATCTACCATAGAGTCATGTTGAAGGTGGAGCTGGATTGAGGGGCTACGGTGTAAGGATCCAGAGATCGCAGCCTATTCAACGGGAAAAAAGCGAGTGACGCGTAGTTCGGACTGGAGCCCAGTGGTCTGATGGAAGCGTGAAACCCGTCATCGGTTGGTGATGATCGATGGTACTCTGCAATGGGGGTTGAGTGGTGTGGGTTCGCGACCCTTGAGACTCGACCGGGACAGCGGAGGCTCGACGCGGTAATAGCAGCGAGGCGTGCGGTTAGCACGGGACATGGAGACGGGCCAGGGCTCTGGTGGTCATACATGTGGTGAGACAACTGTGAATTTGACTCAGGATGACTACAAGCAATGGTGAAATTCCTTCAAGTTTCATATAGGCAGTGAAGGAAGAGTGGTGATGTTGAGTTCAGATAACTCTTATGTGTGACACCCAATATGTGAGTTTTTTCACTTTCACGCAGGTCAGTGATCGGTGTGTGATGGTGTTGAATACTCTGGAAGTTGGGAGCACAAACTAGAGTAAAGAGGAACTTAATTTTGCTCAAGTGTTGACCGTGGTCAAGGAAAGAAGGGACTACAGGTTGCAAGTGGAGTCACATGGAGTCTTTGGAGTAGCAGCGGTGCTCATGGGATAAACTCAAGTCCAATGTACATGGAAGTTTGACGCATGAACGAATCCAAGGTGGTGGAGAATATTCGCCAAGGTGGAGTTTGTTGGAATTGTGTCGAATATAGTGTACAAGGTAGATTACAGTTGGACTTGTAGTTGTATTGTATTTACATAGGATATGGAGTCGTGTCCTAATAGGACACTTGTATCCTAGGCCTTTCATATATAGCGGGGGTAGACACACGATGTAACCTATGCCAACATAATAGCACAGGCACGCAAGAGGAGCCGGCGGCGTGTGCCGGTGCCCAGGGCGGCCGGGGTGCGGTATTGTGACGTTGTCACGAGGAGGAGCGCCCGTAGTCAGCCCCCGGGAATGTAGCCATATCGGTGAACCTCGTTAACAAATCTCGGTGTCGTGCTCGTGTGATTGTTTGGTCCTCGAATGATCGACAGTGGCCTCGAATTTATTCTAACAGAAGCATGTGGAGCGGTAATGGTATCTCAACTCCATTTCTGTTCGGCACTTGCGCATGCCTAACATTGAAGACATAATGGTATTTTGCTTTCTCTCGTTTCTATCACATCATTATCAGTCTCCAGAACATGGCCATGGCCTAACTAAAATGGGTTTGTCGCACGACACGAGGACTGTAAAAGAAGAGTGCCTTAGCCTAAGGAGATCTATAACCGCGACATGAAGGTCGTAAGGGAGGAGAAGCACTGGCGTAAGAAGGCCATCAAACATGGCATAATGGTACTCTTTCTTATCTTCTTACCAGCTCCTCCTCCTTGTCCAGCGTGTCTCCTTCTTGCTCAAGGTGTATCTACTCTACAAACATCTTGTATCCACCTCATGTCCTGACAAATCACTGGCGGTAACTTTCATCCTATCGCGTATGACATTATTCTCTCTCAAGAACCCACCTTCCTTTAATTTCTTACCAAGTTAATTGTCGATCTCAAAATTAATTGCATGACCCCGTACAACTCTTCTCTACAAATTACAGTTCACACATATTGCATGACGCGGTACAACTCTTCTCTACAAGTTACAGTTCACATAAATTGTATGACCCGGTATCACCTTAGTGTGCAAGCACACCACCTTCAACTCCTCATTTGAAAACTTAGGAGCGATTTTGAACACACAAAATCACAATATATTTGTGCCTTCATTTCACAGGGAACAATCGATTTGGTAAAGAAATTTTCCAGTGTTTCATGGACAGTACTGTACAACATCTTCCCACATCCAATTATTTTTGGGAAAACACACTGAATACGGATGGACCTTAAAGAATGAAGGAAGTAATAAGAAAACTCTGGCTTGCTATTGTTGCTTCCTTAGTAGGAAAATTGGTCTTATTTTCAAAAAGAAGTCGGAACTGCTAAAATGCAAAATATAATAAAAAACGTGGAACCTGGATATTACCAGCTAGAGAAGTGGAAAAAAAACTGACCAAATGTGTTATCAATCTGTTGATATGCAAGCAAGCAAGCTAGTGGGTGTTTGAGCTGTCTTTGTGTGATCAGAACATATCCATGACCACTTGTTAGTCTTAACATCATCTTCACAGTGCTAGGAAATCCCCGATACTAAAAGCACCCTTAGAGTGCTCCCGCTTAATAATGTTATAATTAGGAGGAGACATTTTTATTACCTGCAAATTAATGCCTAGGAATGATCAGAGCTATATTTTTTCTTTTGCAACTTATCTATGTCTATTCTGCCATAACTGCAAGTCTGGAACTGTCAAACATCATAGCGCCCACAAAGTGAAGCAGAAGGTGTAAGCATAACTGTTTTCAACCTCGAGTAAAAGTAATCTTTCTCTCTCCAGGTACCGCTCTCTATCAACGACTCCTACAATCCTACACCATGAAACTATGAAGCCAATGACGAGAGAAGTTCTGATGAAGGACATGGAGACAAAGTCATGTGGAGGAGAACGTCGCAGATTCGATGATGCTGAGGACTAGTGTTGTAAGTGCAATCTTCATCGTAGCTAAGCAGCTTGCGTACTTATTGTATACATGTGTTCTCCCCAGAGCTACCAAGGTCACCGCAGCTCCCAGCTCTAGTACCATCACTATAGAATCTGTCGAATGGCAATACGACTTCAAGTGGACAAAGCAAGACACGGCATTTTCAACTGTTTTCAGCTCATTTTTCCTTCACCCCCATGACTCTCATGTTTTTTTTCCTTCAATATTTTAGATGAACTGAAGCTAAAAATGTAAACAAATCTGAACTCATATCACACTCACTTTAACATCCTAGGGCAGGGGTAGTATATATAGGACTTCTATGCATCTCTAATCTATTCAGCTCTTGTTATGAAACGAATATATCATGAGCATGTGACTTGTCATTTAGGAACCGTTTATCATGCAATTTTTAGCATGTGACTGGACTGCAGAATGGTGTGATCATACCATTCTACTTCCATGTTTAGTTTCCCATATCTTGTCAAATACGAAGTGAAGGTAAATATCGCGTGTGGTTGGCGGCATCTCACACCAAATGAATGGGACGTGTCCATAATAAGAGAGTGGTGGAACGACAATAGCATTTGCAAACATGCTAATCCCGAATGGTCCGAAGTAACTGATCTTCGAAGAACTTATTATGCATGTTACGCTACTTTTAGTCATACCTACCATCACTTGACTGGCAAATAAAAACAGGGAGTTCTCCAAAACCATTGCCTCATGAAAGAATTGCATGAAACGGATATTGATACGATTTAAGTTTTTGGGTCCCTCTCGAGATCAGTGTGTCATGGCAAATAAACCTAGATGAAAACATTGGAGAAAGTGAGGCGTAAAATGGGAAATTATTAATAGTAAGTGAATGTTGATGTACAAAAGCAAATCAGTTCTGAATAAATAAATGGATATTTTCTTCTTTCTGCGCTTTAATGTTTTCTTCTCTTGCAAGAGGCTAGCAGTTTTAACATCATGATGATCTGTCAACCAACATGTGGCTTGATGGTTAGGACGACAGTGGTATCCCCAGCCCATCAGGGTTCAAGTTCTAGTCTTGACGCTGGTGCTCGCATTTTCCTGAACTTATTGCAGGCCCTTCGGCGATGCCGTTCAGTGGGAGGAGATGTTCATGTCGACTACGTAGGCGTTTGAGGCGATTTCGTCAATCTCAACATGATGTGTTGGCTCAGTCTCTCGAAGAGACTCATAGGGTGTACATGCGTGCGTTTATAGGGGTGAGTGTATATGTGTATGTATGAGCGTTTGCTCATGTACTGTGTTAATAAAAACGTCATGGTGGCCTCGGGGAAAAAGGCATTTACTCCATATGTTACACATTTTTTTGTAAATAAAAATGGCACATGACCCTGGACTGCACAAATACATATCCTTACAGTTCTGAATGATGTCATGAAGAGAAAACAAAGGCTTTGTTTCTGACAACAACTTATTTATTGAAAAGAGTACATGAGCCCCGGGTGCACAAAATCTAAGTTAATTCGTTAGTCTTACCGTCATCTTCACAAGGATAGGACTCTTGGATATCAAAACACCCTTAGAATGCTTAACAAGGTTATAATTAGGATGAGACAATTCTCATTACCCGCATCAAGTTTATCTACTTTTCTTGCAACTAAATATCTAGTCTAGCATAACTGCAGCATCAAACATCAGAATGCACACAAAATGATAATTAATTAAAGAAGTAAGAGGGCTCCTTCGTAACTCATCCCTTTTTAATAATGATATATAACATATCCTTCTGTCACCGATTTACGCCTACATCGATTGTTTCTAGTGCTGACAAAGATGTCGAACTGTGATGTGTTAGAGTAATCCAAACAAGTATGTGTTAGTTTGGTTAGTATTCGTTATCAGCGTTGCCGTGTGCTTAGACTAGGAAGGTTGAGTCCGGCTAGGATTAGTTAATTCAGCACTTTCGTGTGGTAGCAATGTTTGGCTGTGTTGGCTTGCATGTCGTGTCCGGTTTGTAATCTAAGTCTAGTACGTCTTGGTCTAGGAGTTTTGGGTTGGTGCATATATATATATATATGCACAGCTAGGTACGTGAGAAGTTGTACCGGGGAAAAACAAGAAAAAGCAATAAAGTGGAAAAACAAGGGTACGAGACGGCTATCGGTTTTTTGTGCGCGTGTTCGTCATTGTGATTTGATGTGATCGATCCTGTGAGCGAAAAGCCAACAATTGGTATCTAGAGCAAGGCCGAGGTGAAGCTGCGCTTGCCCCGGGGTGATGACCCGACTAGCGCCTCGGGGCGGGCAATACAGTCGCCGGTGCAATGACGAGTACGGGCAGGCGATATAGTCGCTGGGTGGTGCAGCGACAAGGAGGCTCGAGCAATCGTCGTTCGAGCGACGACGTGGAGGATCGGGTGGTAGCCGTTCGGCGAGCGATGACAAAGGTGGTGAGGTTATTGTCGGAAGCGAGGCGACAAGTGATCGTCGTTCGGCGGAATAACTTGGGGAAGGAATGCACTGGTGATTTTTTATGGTTATGAAGGTGTTGAGTTGGCACTGAGTAGTTCATCGAGATCATCGTTGGAGGGTGCAAGGTGGAGATGGCGAAGTTGTGAGCTGTCATCAAGGTGTGCATGTGAGTTCTTATAAGGTGCGTCTGAGAGCTCATGTGTGTGAGTCTTCTGTTGCAGTTGAGATGTGTCACTGTCAGAGGAGAATTGTGAGCAAGTGCGGATGGAAAAGGGAAAATTGTGCCTTGTGTTTCTGTCTGTGATCAAGGAGTTCCAGCGAGTTCATATACGGTGAAGTTGAGTTGCGCGTATACGGCGAGTTGTGTTGCCGCTGAACCAGTCGGATTCCCTCGAGATCGTGCGCTCGATCTTGGGCAAAGGTAACAAGTTCTGGCGAGTTCATGTACGGAAAGATGTGTTGCGCGTACATGACGAGTTGTGTTGCCGCCGGACGCGAAGTGTCGTTCGGTAAGGTGCGTCACCGACAACAAGAAAAGGTGTGGAGTTGGGTCCAAGTGCTGGTTTGTGAGACGTTTATCATGGTCGAGGGACTCCAGTGAGATGCATCTTCAATGCGAAGACATGAGACGTCACAGTCGATGTGCTCCAATGAAGGTGTATCTCCAAGGGGTGAAGACGTGCGCGGAGACAAGATGGTTGGTGGTTATCTGCGTGTCTCAACGACAAGATGAAGACGAACGTGAAGATGGACGTGCACCAGTTAAGTTGAGTTCCTGCATGTGGCTATGTGTTTAGTCTGCATGTAGCACGCTAAGATGTGGCAGCATGGCTGGTAGTCCGAAAAATCAATGGTTCTAGTCTACAAGTCGGCGTGAAAAAAAAATGGTGATAAAGTGGTGGCCATCATTACGAGAAGAGAGAAGTTGTGGTCCGGTAAGTTGCGTCATCGAAGGCCACCGATGTGACAAGATGAACCGGTGTTCGTCTGCGTGTCTCGTCTATGTAAAGAATCAGATGTTTGGATTAGGGGGTGAATGTTAGAGTAATCCAAACAAGTATGTGTTAGTTTGGTTAGTATTCGTTATCAGCGTTGCCGTGTGCTTAGACTAGGAAGGTTGAGTCCGGCTAGGATTAGTTAATTCAGCACTTTCGTGTGGTAGCAATGTTTGGCTGTGTTGGCTTGCATGTCGTGTCCGGTTTGTAATCTAAGTCTAGTACGTCTTGGTCTAGGAGTTTTGGGTTGGTGCATATATATATATGCACAGCTAGGTACGTGAGAAGTTGTACCGGGGAAAAACAAGAAAAAGCAATAAAGTGGAAAAACAAGGGTACGAGACGGCTATCGGTTTTTTGTGCGCGTGTTCGTCATTGTGATTTGATGTGATCGATCCTGTGGGCGAGAGCCAACATGATGTCCCGCTAGTGGTGGTAGAGGAATCACAGACTGGAGAGGATAATTTGGGAGAAGGGGATGAGCAGAACAGAGAGGAAGAGGGAGAGATGCAGAACAGAGTAAGAGTTCAGACAATTCTCATTTGATCGATACGTTACAGGGATGGCACTTGCCCCTTTTAAACACACATGCAGTCTCTTACAAGTCGAACCCTCGATTCCAAATACCCAGTGCACTAGATGATCTTCTTACAGCTCACTCATCCATCGTTTCTCTATGGCTGACGGGCCTTCATGGTCAGTATCCCAGTCCTCCTCGTCATGCTCGCTCTGCCGGATTGGGATCTGATTGACCTGTGTGCCCATGGTTGAGGGCACAGGCGTGACACGAACATTGCTCCAGGGTCTCCTCAAAGCTGTTGTTTTCCACATTGGCATGCCTACAAGACGCAGATAGACCTTTGGCAACCTATTGCTTCAAACACATATTCTTGAATTATGTGCCTGGAGATGGACTCATTGTATGGTGGGTGTTCTTCCGAGAGCTATAAAGGTCACTGCGGCTCCTAGTTCGTGTTCCATCGGCATACCCTGTAGATTGGTAATCCTACTTCAAGTGCACTGAGCAAGGCACGGCAACGCAGGCGGTTTTCAGCTCCTTTTCCGTCCATCTCCTTAACTCTCACATTTTTGTTTTCCTCCAATATTTTACATGTAGTAAATATGCTAAAGACGCAAGGGAAAACAAGATTTCATATCACTCACTTTTCACATCCTAAAGCAGGGGTATATATAAGGCTTGTACACATCTCTAATCTTTGTTAGCTCTTCTTATGAAACAAATATATTGTGAGCATGGGATATGTATTGAGAATGCCATTCAGGAATCCTTTATCATGTCATTTTTATAATGTGAGTAGACTGCTGAATGATATGACCACTCTAGTTGCATGTTTAGTTTCCAATCTCTTTCCAGGGAAATATCAAGGGAACTCACAATTAAAGAATGTACAACAGTTTCTAAACGAGCCTGTGGTTGAACGTCAAATGCATTTCCAAACAGGCTAATCCTGAATGATCCAAGTAACCAACCTTCAAGGAATGGTGTAACGAAACTTTCTGAGATTCCAAAACATAACCCAGATCGGCTTGACATTGGCTTGATTAGTGTTTTGTCAAAAAAAAAACAGAGATCCGTGCCCACCACCGAAGCAAAGGTGTAACTTAAAAGTTTACCAGAAAGTGGAAGAAAAATAATACATAAGGAGTGGAGAAAGTTCGCTGGAAATTCCGTAGTAGTACAAGTTTCCTGCAGTTTAGGGGTCTCTTCTAGTTGGCACGTCAGTCACCTTCCTAATCCACTGGAATTTCGCAACTATCACTTGCTAATCCACTGGAAATTCGGGGCAACTATCACTTGCTAATGCACTGGAATTTCGCAAGTCAAAAAAATCTCTGAACCTGCAAGCAGAGCATTTTTTCAATGGTTTTCTCCGCTGCTGCCCTACCATGAAGAAGTAGCGATTTCTCTACCGATCCAGCCAGCAACCAGATCAAATACAGGACCTCTGCTCTGCGGCTATATATATCCAAACAAGTTCTATTTACTACAGGAACAAGCACTAATTGATGGGGATGACTAACCTGCCGGTAGCAACCGCAGGACCTCTGCTCCGCCGTGCCGGCGGATGGCGGTAGAGACACACGGCGACCTTCGCATCTCCACGAGCTCTCCTGCCGTTAGCGGCCGTCAAGGCATAACAACCCACGCGGTGCCGGTGAGGGCTGGGGATCTGTCGCGCGTGAAACTGCAGAGAGGCCTTTTTCTTTCGAGTGCTTTGATAAAAATCACTCATTGCACGCAATATTTCTCCTTCTCGATGTATTTGAAATATGGATTCTGAAATATATTAACCGGACTCTCTGAAATTTAGCGCACTAAAATTCTGAAAAACTATCCTATGAAAACCGGTACATTTCTTCATCGACCGATCCTCATGTGGCAACACAGATATCAGAACATGTGTGTCTTCCTATTAAGACTTCTGCACAATGCGCCTCTTCACTCCTTTTTGATAGCCAAGGTGTGGAAGGTCATGTCCGTAACCTAGTTGATAGACAAAGCCTAGACGATGATGGCTGTGAACATCCGGTGCGGCTTCGGATTGCGACAATGTTGACTCACTCCCCAATGGCGTAGATACAGGCTCCCGGTACACAAAGTGAGTGGTGGGGCGGGTGGACTCACACCACTGAAGAGCGAGGATAAAATACATGTATTTGTTTTCCTCCAATATTTTAGATGGGCCTAGGACGGATTGAGAGGGGAGCAAATCTGAATTCATATCACACTCACATGGACATCCCAAGATGGTGGAGTATATATAGAACTTTTGTACGTCTTGTCTTCAATAGCTCCTTTTAGGAAGGAAAAATAAATTGTTCAGCAGGTCATTCAAGAAATGTGTATTTAATCATGCCAGTGATACAACAGAATCATATGATCATCCTACTTGCATGTTTAGGTTAGTCTCCAACTTCCAAGTAGAAACGTGAGACCGCACTTAGTATACATGGTACGCTAGTTGTCTCCTATGTACCATCACTCCAAGTCCAGTGCATCATGAAAGATGTGTGAAACATGAGAGCTGACATTACTTGATTCTTGTATATCTCTATGTTTCATCTGGATAAAGGGTGTAAGAGATTGACTGGGGTAAGTTTCCACATGAAAAACTGGTCAGGGTAGATGACGGATTTAGTGGCGCGGGGAGGGAGGGAGGGAGGGAGAGAGAGAGAGAGAGAGAGAGAGAGAGAGAGAGAGAGAGAGAGAGAGAGAGAGAGAGGATCTCATTATTGTAAAATGTAAAAATAATAATGAAAGAAAAGGTCCACAATTAGACAAACTGATTAAATCTGTAAATGGACTGATTTTACCATTTTTCCTCTGCCGGAAACGGCCTATCAGTTCTTCCGCGGTAGAAAGATAAAACCAAGATCACCATTGCAAGAGCCAGAATACCCATTTACACGAGTTCACATATAAGTATAAGTTAAATCCAAGTTGTCGTTCAACTTACGTTCTAAAGAGGCCGAAAAATGGTTATTCGGGGGGAGGGATAGAGGATGAGGATTGTAGAAGCATTTGTTGTCCACAAAGGGTGGTACGATACCTTAGGTTAAAAAAACAGAGCTAGTAATCATTGATAGATATCTCAGGTAACACGTCATGTACTCATGATTGTATCAACATAGTATCCAGGAAGCATACCTAGAAAACGGAAGTCCATTCTAAAATTAAAGTTTTCATGTAGTTCTTACACAAGGAAGGATAATCTTGCAAAATGTAATTGGCAGGGTAGCAAAGACAATTGTGAGGAAGAGGAAACAATTCAACATTTATTCATGTCTTGCCCGTTCGCCACCTTGATTTGAAGCACAATTCAGGGTTACAATGTATCACTACCAACAAGTATATACCAAATTTGTCTGGTAACTGGTTAAGGGTGATTCACCATAATTTGAAGGGCCAAATCTATGTGTGACTGTGTGTCATTCCTTGGGAAATTTGGAATTGTCGGAATGAGTGACGATGTCTCAGCTAGGGGATCTCCCATCATGGTGACTCCCAGCCTGGTAGGACGTGTCAGGGACCCAATGTCGGTTTCGTCCCGGGCCACTTCGGACAGCCCATGACTATTACAAGGACGATTCAGAAAACTTGATGTATACTCCAAGACGCTAGAACCGTGGAGGACTCTACCTCCCCGTACGTAACCACTAGTATCTTGTAACTCTAGGACCCCCCCCCCCCCCCTCGATACCTATATAAACCATGGGGACAGACTCGTAGAACAAACAATACAATCTCTTGGTATATATATGTACTATGTACAATGACCCAGTGCAATAAGTCATAAGCAGGACATAGGGTATTATCTCCCCGGAGAGCCCGAACCTGAGTGAAACCATGCATGTGTCCTTGTTACCATCGTTCCAAGGAGCCTAGCTTAGAATCCCTATCTCGAGATATGCCGGATTAGCTCCGTCAATGGTGGCCCATGCAGGTCCTGGTGGGCGATCGTCGCGGATCGATGAAAGTTGCTGGGTGACCCCATAAAATAGTTAAATGTTGTTTTGGTTGCAGTTGCATGTACCATCCATAGACTATGAAGTAAGAGCAAGAGTTCTCCATTTGTCACATTATATTTTAAACTGAAAAATCCACATGAAACCAGACTGCAAAAAATATGTATGCATTTGTTAGTCTTAAATTTTAATACCATGTCCACAGTGTTATGAGCTCATGGATATAACAATGCACTTATAATGCTTAACAAGGAAATAAATGTGTAAACTGAACGATCAGAGTGTTATGAACTTTGGCCTTTTCCCTAGGAAATGCAGCCATCTACAAGAACAGCTGAAAATAAAGGGAGAGAAAGACAGACTTGGAAGGGAGGAGCACAACAATTATTTTCTTCATTCGTAATTAGATCAAACATGATGACCACTAGCTAGCGCGCCATCTCCCGCGTAAACCTTCTCCTTTTTCTTGCCCGACAACTGAACAACTTCAGTTTCGTCGGACCCGTTCGCCTGTCCAGTGTCTAGGGCTTCAGTTTTGACAGTCACACTGTGGTCCACATCCGTCAGTGTGACACATAGTTCAAATTTTGGGTACATATATATCCTACCATAGCCGTAGCCGTCAAACGGTCAGAGTGAAAACTAGAGTAAAAGCAACTCATCTTCAAGTGTTGGTTTCTCCTTTCTCTCTTCATGTCCAACTCACAATCGACAACTCCTGCACCATGGGGACTATGAAGGTAGAGGTGGCTCCCAATTCTAGTACTGTGATAATAGTCCGCAGTGAAGGGCAAGCGGACTTTTGCAAGTGGGATAATGAAAACAAATCGCTGCTGGCTGCTGTCAACCTATTTTCCCTTCACGTCGTTGACTCTCACACTTTTGTTTTCCTCCAATATTTTAGATGGACTGAAGCTAAACACATAAACAAACCTGAATTAGCAGATCGCACTCACCTTGACATTATAATTAAGGAATAGGTATATATAAGACTTGTACACATCTTTGCTAGCTCTTCTTGTGAAACAAATATATTGTGAACATGTGGTATCATTCAAGAATTGTTTGTCATGACATTTTTAGCATGTGACCACTCAGTCACTCTACTTGCATGTTTAGTTTCTGATATCTTAGAGAACTCGCATTTAAAAACTGCGGAGAAGTTACTAAATGAGTGAGTGGTTGAACGACAAACGCGGATGCAACTTCTTGTAGTTTGCATCATGTAGTTTCAGTCATACTGATTTGGAAGTAAAATAACAGACAAGTTTCCAAGTCTATTGCATCATGAAAAATGTGTGAAATCGACCATTGACTTGTTTTAGCTAAGTTTTCGGGCCCCTTTTAAGCTTAGCATGTCATAACAAATAACCATTGGAGAAAGTGGGGGATATGGGAACTGTCAATAGTAAACAACTTTTCATGTACAAAATCAATGTCAGTTCTGAATAAATGGCCCTTTTCGACTTATTTCATATCTTCTTAGATATGCTCTTGCCAGGAAAAAAGTGTCATTTACTCGATTTTTTACACGAATTTATGTCAATAAAAAGAGCACATGAGCCTGAGCTACAGGAATCTATAACTCTACAGTTATGAATAAACAATGATCGTGTTTATCCAATAAACCTATCTCTTCTCTCAAAAAAAAGTTACAGCTCACATAATATGTCAAATAAAGAAGCAAAAGGGCCTCGTTGCAACTCAAGCCTTTTTAATAATGATATAGAAAATATCAATTGTGTCACAGATTTGTGTCTACATCAATTGTTTCGGAATGCTGACAAAGAGAAAAATTACCACGATTGCCATTGTCAAACTGTGATGTCCCGCTAGTGGTGGTAGAGGGATCACAGGATCTGAGGGGATAATTTAGGAGTAGGCAATGAGACGAACTGAGGAGGAGGGTGTGATGCAGAACAGAGTAGGCGGGAGTTCACGTAATTCTCATTTCATCGATATGTTACAGGGATGGTACTTGCCTCTTTTAAACACACACGCCCACTCTCTTAGAGATGCACTTGCCCCTTTCATCGATATGTCACAGGGATGGCAATTGCCTCGAGTCCGTACACCTACTGCAGAAGATGATCTTCTTATGTCTCACTCGTCTTTTGTGTCTATCTAGCTGTCGAGCCCTTCATTGTCCGTATCCCAGTCCTCCTTGTTCCCATGGACTGGGCTCACTAGCACCATTCTGCACTAGTGTACGGCTGGCCCGAACGAAGGTATGACCATACGAGTCGCTGGACTTAAGGTGTTCTATGAGATAAGGATTTGTTCGAGTCGTTAAGTATGAGCATGCCGTTGGACACATGCATGGGAAAAGTTAATATGCACAAAGCATACACGACGACCTCCACACATGCATGCATATATTTAATGATGATTGAAATGAAGGAGGAAACTCTATAAAACGAAGGAACATTTGTCATGGTACCCGCACAGCAACAGCATTCATTCACCCCCTTACCTCTCATGCTTTTGTTTTCATCAAATATCTTAGATGGACTAAAGCTAAAGATGCAAACAAATCTGAACTCATACCACACTAACTTTAACAACCTAGGGCAGGGGTATATATAAGACTTCTACACATCTCTAATCTATGCCATCTTCCTATGAAACAAATATGTCGTGAGCATGTGATTTACCATTCAGGAATCGTTTATCTTGACATTTTTAGCATGTGACTGGACTCCAGAATGGTGTGACTTTACTTGCATCCGTAGTGTCTGATATTTTGCCAAAAACAAAGTGAAGGGAAATATGTACTTGGTTGGAGGGAACTCACATTAAAAGAATGGAGAGAAGTTCCTAATGAGTGAGTAGTTGAGAGGCAAATGCACTTGCAAACAGGCTAATCACGAACGATTCAAAGTAACCAACTTTCATGTAGTTGAAGAACTTATTATGTAGGTTACGCTATTTTCGGTCTTACTTACCATCACTTCACTGGCAAATAAAAACAAAGAGTTCTCTTGCAACATGAAGCAATTGCGTGAATGGAGATTTGGTAATATTTTAGCTAAGTTTCAAGATAAGCATATAATAGAAACAAACCAAGAAGAAAACATTGGAGAAAGCAATGCATAAGATGGGAGGCTTTTATAGAAAATGACCATTGATGTACAAATGCCCATCAGTACTGAATAATAAATGGTCATTTTCTTCTTATTTCTTCTCTTAAATGTTTTCTTATCTTGCAATAGGCTAGCAGTCTTAACATCATTATGGCCTCAGGAGCATTTGCTCCATTGGTTACACTAGTTTTTTGTAAATAAATATAGCACATGAACCTTGGAGAAATCTGCATCCTTACAGTTCTGAATAATGTCAACAGAAACAAAAGGCTAGTTTTTGTGACAATAGTTTGTTTAATGCAAAGAGCACATGGGCCCCGGGTGCACAAAATCTAAGTTAATCTTTGTTAGCTCTTCTTAGAAACAAATATATTGTGAGCATGGGAAATGTGTTGAGAAGGCCATTTAGGAATCCTTTACCATATCATTTTTGTTGGGGAACGTTGCATGGGAAACAAAAAATTTCCTACGCACACACAAGATCTATCCATGGTGATGAGCATCTACGAGAGGGAGAGTGAATCTACATACCCTTGTAGATCGCTAAGCGGAAGCGTTAAGAAACGCGGTTGATGTAGTCGAACGTCTCCGCGATCCAAATCGCAAGTCGTCCCTCGATCCAATCACGAACTAGTGCCGAACGGACGGCACCTCCGCGTTCAACACACGTACGGCTTGATGACGATCTCCGCCTTCTTGATCCAGCAAGAGGGAGCGGAGAAGAAGAAGAGTTCCAGCAGCACGACGGCGTGGTGATGTTGGTGAGGAACTATTTCAGCAGGGCTTCGCCTAAGCACTACTGAAATTATGACGTAGGAGGAACTAGAGGTTGCCGGCACACGGCTTGGGGCAATCTAATGTATCCCGTGTGCTAGCCCTGCCCCTCTATTTATATGTTGAGCCTTGGGGTCTAAACTTGGAGTAAAAGCCTCCTCCAGGTCGGTTTTGCCCGCACAAGGTCGGTTTGGCCCGCAGGGAAAGAGTCCAACTCGGATCCCTGCAGTACCGCGCACAAGCGGTAGTACCGCTTAAGATAAGCGGTAGTACCGCTTGACCAGCTTAAGCGGTAGTACCGCTGATACAGTAGCGGTAGTACCGCTTAACCAGCTTAAGCGGTAGTACCGCTGCTACAGTAGCGGTAGTACTGCCTTACCAGCTTAAGGCAGTAGCAAAACTTCCTTTTGCACTTTCCAATACCTCGTGGGCTTTTATCCCTTTGGCCCATATAAAGTGTTGTTGTACCCAAACACTTCGGTAAACATCCGGAACCCCTTCCGGTGAATTCCGGAACCCTTCCGGAAACCAAAACACTATTATCACATATATCAATCTTTGCCTCCGGACTATTCCGGAGATCCTCGTCATGTCCGAGATCTTATCCGGGACTCCGAACAACCTTCGGTCACCAACAAAATAACTCAACTATACTAATCGTCACCAAACGTTAAGTGTGTAGACCCTGCGGGTTCGAGAACTATGTAGACATGACCGAGACACCTCTACGATCAATAACCAATAGCGGGACCTAGATGCCCATATTGGCTCCTACATATTCTACGAAGATCTTTATCGGTCGAACCTCTATGTCAAGGATTCAGTTAATCCCGTATACTGTTCCCTTTGTTCTTCGGTATGTTACTTGCCCGAGATTCGATCGTCGGTATCTCTATACCTAGTTCAATCTCGTTACCGGCAAGTCTCTTTACTCGTTCCGTAATACAAGATCTCGTGGCTAACACTTTAGTCACATTGCTTGCAAGGCTCATTGTGATGTTGTATTACCGAGTGGGCCCTGAGATACCTCTCCGTCACACGGAGTAACAAATCCCAGTCTTGATCCATGCCAACCCAACAGACACCTTCGGAGATACCTGTAGAGCACCTTTATAGTCACCCAGTTACGTTGCGACGTTTGATACACACAAGGTACTCCTCCGATGTCAGGGAGTTGCATGATCTCATGGTCAAAGGAACAGATACTTGACATGCAGAAAACAATAGCAATAAACTGACACGATCATATGCTACGTTTGTAGTTTGGGTCTTGTCCATCACATCATTCTCCTAATGATGTGATCCCGTTATCAAATGACATCTCATGTCAATGGCTAGGAAACCTTAACCATCTTTGATCAACGAGCTAGTCAACTAGAGACTTACTAGGGACACAGTGTTGTCTATGTACCCACACATGTATTTGAGTTTCCAATCAATACAATTATAGCATGGATAATAAACGATTATCATGAACAAGGAAATATAATAATAACCAATTTATTATTGCCTCTTGGGCATATTTCCAACAGTCTCCCACTTGCACTAGAGTCAATAATCTAGTTCACATCACTATGTGATTTACATTGTAATGAATCGAACACCCATGCAGTTCTGGTGTTGTTCATGTTTAGCCCTTGGAAGAGGTTTAGTCATCGGATCTGCAACATTCAGATCTGTGTGTACTTTGCAAATATTTATGTCGTCCTCCTTGATGTAATCGCGGATGGAATTGAAACGTCGCTTTATGTGTCTGGTCCTCTTGTGAAATCTTGGTTCCTTGGCTAGAGCAATGGCACCAGTATTATCACAAAACAGAGTCATTGGGTTAAGCGCACTAGGCACTACTCCAAGATCTGTCATGAACTCCTTCATCCAGACACCTTCCTTCGCCGCCTCCGAGGCTGCGATGTACTCCGCTTCGCATGTAGAATCAGCTACCACGCTTTGCTTGGAACTGCACCAGCTAACCGCACCCCCATTAAGAATAAATACGTATCCGGTTTGCGACTTAGAGTCATCCGGATCAGTGTCAAAGCTTGCATCGACGTAACCCTTTACGACGAGCTCTTGATCACCTCCATAAACGAGAAACATGTCCTTAGTCCTCTTCAGGTACTTCAGGATATTCTTGACCGCCGTCCAGTGTTCCATTCCTGGATCACTTTGAAACCTTCCGACCATACTTATGGCAAGGCTGACATCGGGTCTTGTGCACAGCATTGCATACATGATAGAGCCTATGGCTGAAGCATAGGGGATGACACTCATCTTTTCTCTATCTTCTGCAGTCACTGGGCATTGAGTCTTACTCAACTTCACACCTTGCAAAACAGGCAAGAACCCCTTCTTGGACTGATCCATTTTGAACTTCTTCAAAACTTTGTCAAGGTATGTGCCTTGTGAAAGTCCTATTAAGCGTCTCGATCTATCTCTATAGATCTTGATGCCTAATATGAAAGCAGCTTCTCCTAGGTCCTTCATTGAAAAACTCTTGTTCAAATATTCCTTCACGCCTTCCAACATTTCTATATTGTTTCCAATCAGCAATATGTCATCCACATATAATATTAGAAACGCTATAGAGCTCCCACTCACTTTCTTGTAAATACAAGCTTCTCCGTAAACTTGTATAAACTCGAACGCTTTGATCACATCATCAAAGCGAAGATTCCAACTCCGAGATGCTTGCACCAGTCCATAAATGGATCGCTGGAGTTTGCAAACTTTGTCAGCATTCTCTGGATCGACAAAACCTTCTGGTTGCATCATATACAACTCTTCCTTAAGGAAACCGTTAAGGAACGCTGTTTTGACATCCATCTGCCAAATTTCATAATCGAAAAAGGCAGCTATTGCTAACATGATTCTGACGGACTTAAGCATCGCTACGGGTGAGAAGGTCTCATCGTAGTCAACTCCTTGAACTTGTGAAAAACCCTTTGCCACAAGTCGAGCTTTATAGACGGTGACATTACCGTCCGCGTCCGTCTTCCTCTTAAAGATCCATTTATTCTGAATGGCCTTACGCCCTTCAGGTAATACTTCCAAAGTCCACACTTTGTTTTCATACATGGATCCCATCTCGGATTTCATGGCCTCTAATCACTTCTCGGAATCCGGGCCCATCATCGCTTCTCCATAGCTCGTAGGTTCATCGTTGTCTAACAACATGACTTCTAAGACAGGGTTGCCGTACCACTCAGGAGCAGTACGCGTCCTTGTCGACCTACGAGGTTCGATAGCAACTTGATCCAAAGTTTCATGATCATCATCATTAACTTCCTCTTCAGCTGATGTAGGCTCTACAGAAACATCTTTCTGCGCTGCGCTACTCTCAGGTTGAAGTAAAGGTTCAACAACCTCATCAAGTTCTATCTTCCTCCCACTCAATTCTTTCGAGAGAAACTCTTTCTCAAGAAATGTTCCGTTTTTAGCGACAAACACTTTGCCTTCGGATCTGAGGTAGAAGGTATACCCAACTGTCTCTTTTGGATATCCTATGAAGACGCATTTCTCCGCTTTGGGTTCCAGCTTTTCAGGCTGAAGCTTTTTGACATAAGCATCACATCCCCAAACTTTAAGAAACGACAGCTTTGGCTTCTTGCCAAACCAAAGTTCATATGGCGTCGTCTCAACGGATTTCGATGGTGCCCTATTTAAAGTGAATGCAGCTGTCTCTAATGCATAACCCCAAAACGATAGTGGCAAATCGGCAAGAGACATCATAGATCGCACCATATCCAATAAGGTTCGATTACGACGTTCGGACACACCATTACGCTGTGGTGTTCCAGGTGGTGTCAATTGTGAAACAATTCCACACTGTCTTAAGTGACCGCCAAACTCATAACTCAGATATTCTCCTCCTCGATCAGATCGTAGGAATTTAATCTTCTTGTTACGATGATTCTCAACTTCACTCTGAAATTGTTTGAACTTTTCAAATGTTTCAGACTTGTGTTTCATTAAGTAAATATACCCATATCTACTTAAGTCATCAGTGAGGGTGAGAAAGTAACGATAACCACCGCGCGCCTCAATGCTCATCGGACCGCACACATCAGTATGTATGATTTCCAATAAGTCACTTGCCCGTTCCATTGTTCCAGAGAACGGCGTTTTAGTCATCTTGCCCATGAGGCATGGCTCACATGTGTCAAGTGATTCAAAATCAAGTGACTCCAAAAGTCCATCAGCATGGAGCTTCCTCATGCGTTTTACGCCAATATGACCTAAACGGCAGTGCCACAAGAAAGTGGTATTATCATTATCAATTCTACATTTTTTGGCATCAATGTTATGAACATGTGTATCATTACTATCGAGATTCAATAAGAATAAACCCCTCACATTGGGTGCATGACCATAAAAGATATTACTCATATAAATAGAACAACCATTATTCTCTGATTTAAATGAGTAACCGTCTCGCAATAAACAAGATCCAGATATAATGTTCATGCTTAACGCAGGCACTAAATAACAATTATTCAGGTTCATCACTAATCCCGATGGTAATCGGAGAGCGAGCGTGCCGACGGCGATCACATCAACCTTGGAACCATTTCCCACGCGCATCGTCACTTCGTCCTTTGCCAGCCTCCGTCTATTCCGCAGTTCCTGTTTTGAGTTGCAAATATGAGCAACCGCACCGGTATCAAATACCCAGGCACTACAACGAGAGTTGGTAAGGTACACATCAATAACATGTATATCATATATACCTTGTTTGTTGTTGGCCGCCTTCTTGTCAGCCAAATACTTGGGGCAGTTCCGCTTCCAGTGTCCAGTTCCCTTGCAATGAAAGCACTCAGTTTCTGGTTTGGGTCCAGCCTTGGGTTTCTTCACGAGAGGAGCAACTGCTTTGCCACTCTTCTTGGAGTTACCCTTCTTACCCTTGCCATTTTTCTTGAAACTAGTGGTTTTATTGACCATCAACACTTGATGCTCCTTCTGAATTTCAGACTCAGCGACTTTCAGCATCGCAAACAGCTCGGCGACTGACTTGTTCATCCCGTGCATGTTATAGTTCAACACGAAGCTCTTGTAGCTAGGTGGCAATGATTGAAGAACTCTGTCAGTGATAGCCTCTGGCGGAAGGGGCATCCCCAATTCAGCCAGACGGGTGGAGTACCCAGACATTCTGAGTACGTGATCACTGATAGACTCGTTCTCCTCCATCTTGCAAGCATAGAACTTATCGGAGATCTCATATCTCTCGATCTGGGCATTCTTCTGAAAGATAAACTTCAACTCCTGAAACATCTCATATGCTCCATGACGTTCAAAACGTCTTTGAAGTCCCGGTTCTAAGCCATACAATAATGCACATTGAACTATTGAGTAATCATCAGAACGAGCCTGCCAGGCGTTCACAACGTCTAGAGACTCAACTGGAGCGGGTGGATCACCAAGCGGTGCATCAAGGACATAAGCCTTCTGGGAAGCCGTAAGGATAATCCTTAGATTACGGGCCCAGTCCACAAAGTTACTTCCATCATCTTTCAACTTAGCTTTCTCTAGGAACGCATTAAAATTCAGGGGTGCTACTGCGCGAGCCATGATCTACAACATAAATATTGCAAAGACAACTTAGACTATTGTTCTAGATAATGAGTTTAGTTAATCATATTACTTAAAAAACTCCCACTCAAATTGACATCCCTCCGATCATTCGAGTGTAACATGATCCAAATCCACCAACTCAAGTCCGATCATCACGTGAGTTGAGGTGGTTTCAATGGTGAACATCTTCATGTTGATCATATCTACTATATGACTCATGTTCGACCTTTCGGTCTCTTGTGTTCCGAGGCCATGTCTGTACATGCTAGGCTCGTCAAGTTTAACCCGAGTATTTCCGCACGTGCAACATGGCTTACACCCGTTGTATGTGAACGTAGAGTCTATCACACCCGATCATCACGGCGTGTCTCGAAACGACGAACTTTCGCAACGGTGCACACTTGGGGAGAACACAATTTATCTTGAAATTTAAGTGAGGGATCACCTTATAATGCTACCGTCGTCCTAAGCAAAATAAGATGCATAAAAGGATTAGCATCACATGCAAATCATAAGTGACATGATATGGCCATGAACTTGTGCTTTTGATCTCCATCTCCAAAGCACCGGCATGATCTCCATCGTCACCGGCATGACACCATGATCTCCATCATCTTGATCTCCATCAACGTGTCTCCATGAGGTTGTCGCGCCGACTGTTGCTTCCACGACTATAGCTAACGTTTAGCGATAAAGTAAAGCATTACATAGCGCTTAATGATTGACACGCAGGTCATACAATAATTAAAGACAACTCTATGGCTCCTGCCAGTTGCCGTACTCATCGACATGCAAGTCGTGATATTCTATACAACACATGATCATCTCATACATCACATATATCTCATCATGTAATTGGCCATATCACATCACAACATACCCTGCAAAAACAAGTTAGACGTCCTCTAATTGTTGTTGCAAATTTTACGTGGCTGCTACGGGTTTGCAAGAACCGTTCTTACCTACGCAAAACCACAACGTGGTGTAGTGATTGCTTTTTGATCTTCTAAAAGAACCCTTTTCATTGAAATTGATTCAACTAAAGTGAGAGAGACAGACACCCGCTAGCCATCTTTATGCAACGAAGTTACATGTTAGTTGAAGGAACCTGTCTCGCGTAAGCGTACGCGTAATGTCGGTCCGGGCCGCTTCATCTCACAATACCGCCGAATCAAATATCAACTAGTAACGGCAAGCAATATGTATACACCCATGCCCACAACTCGTTTGTGTTCTACTCGAGATCTCATCTACGCATAGACCTAGCTCATGATGCCACTGTTGGGGAACGTTGCATGGGAAACAAAAAATTTCCTACGCACACACAAGATCTATCCATGGTGATGAGCATCTACGAGAGGGAGAGTGAATCTACATACCCTTGTAGATCGCTAAGCGGAAGCGTTAAGAAACGCGGTTGATGTAGTCGAACGTCTCCGCGATCCAAATCGCAAGTCGTCCCTCGATCCAATCACGAACTAGTGCCGAACGGACGGCACCTCCGCGTTCAACACACGTACGGCTTGATGACGATCTCCGCCTTCTTGATCCAGCAAGAGGGAGCGGAGAAGAAGAAGAGTTCCAGCAGCACGACGGCGTGGTGATGTTGGTGAGGAACTATTTCAGCAGGGCTTCGCCTAAGCACTACTGAAATTATGACGTAGGAGGAACTAGAGGTTGCCGGCACACGGCTTGGGGCAATCTAATGTATCCCGTGTGCTAGCCCTGCCCCTCTATTTATATGTTGAGCCTTGGGGTCTAAACTTGGAGTAAAAGCCTCCTCCAGGTCGGTTTTGCCCGCACAAGGTCGGTTTGGCCCGCAGGGAAAGAGTCCAACTCGGATCCCTGCAGTACCGCGCACAAGCGGTAGTACCGCTTAAGATAAGCGGTAGTACCGCTTGACCAGCTTAAGCGGTAGTACCGCTGATACAGTAGCGGTAGTACCGCTTAACCAGCTTAAGCGGTAGTACCGCTGCTACAGTAGCGGTAGTACTGCCTTACCAGCTTAAGGCAGTAGCAAAACTTCCTTTTGCACTTTCCAATACCTCGTGGGCTTTTATCCCTTTGGCCCATATAAAGTGTTGTTGTACCCGAACACTTCGGTAAACATCCGGAACCCCTTCCGGTGAATTCCGGAACCCTTCCGGAAACCCAAACACTATTATCACATATATCAATCTTTGCCTCCAGACTATTCCGGAGATCCTCGTCATGTCCGGGATCTTATCCGGGACTCCGAACAACCTTCGGTCACCAACAAAATAACTCAACTATACTAATCGTCACCAAACGTTAAGTGTGTAGACCCTGCGGGTTCGAGAACTATGTAGACATGACCGAGACACATCTACGATCAATAACCAATAGCGGGACCTGGATGCCCATATTGGCTCCTACATATTCTACGAAGATCTTTATCGGTCGAACCTCTATGTCAAGGATTCAGTTAATCCCGTATACTGTTCCCTTTGTTCTTCGGTATGTTACTTGCCCGAGATTCGATCGTCGGTATCTCTATAACTAGTTCAATCTCGTTACCGGCAAGTCTCTTTACTCGTTCCGTAATACAAGATCTCGTGGCTAACACTTTAGTCACATTGCTTGCAAGGCTCATTTTGATGTTGTATTACCGAGTGGGCCCTGAGATACCTCTCCGTCACACGGAGTAACAAATCCCAGTCTTGATCCATGCCAACCCAACAGACACCTTCGGAGATACCTGTAGAGCACCTTTATAGTCACCCAGTTACGTTGCGACGTTTGATACACACAAGGTACTCCTCCGATGTCAGGGAGTTGCATGATCTCATGGTCAAAGGAACAGATACTTGACATGCAGAAAACAATAGCAATAAACTGACACGATCATATGCTACGTTTGTAGTTTGGGTCTTGTCCATCACATCATTCTCCTAATGATGTGATCCCGTTATCAAATGACATCTCATGTCAATGGCTAGGAAACCTTAACCATCTTTGATCAACGAGCTAGTCAACTAGAGGCTTACTAGGGACACAGTGTTGTCTATGTACCCACACATGTATTTGAGTTTCCAATCAATACAATTATAGCATGGATAATAAACGATTATCATGAACAAGGAAATATAATAATAACCAATTTATTATTGCCTCTAGGGCATATTTCCAACAATTTTATCATGAGTAGACTATAGAATTATATGACTATATCTAGCCAAACACAAAGTGAAGGGAAATATCGTGTGTGGTTGGAGGGAACTCACGACAAAAGAATGGGGAGAAATTTCTAAATGAGTGGGTGGTGGAACAACAATAGCATTTGCAAACAGGCTAATCCTGAATGATCCAAATTAACGAGCCCTCATGTACTAGAAGAAATTAAAATGCATATTATGCTTGTTTCAGTCATACTTACCATCACTTGAGTGGCAAATAAAAACAGAGTTCTTCAAAACCATCATCATGAAATAATTGCGTGAAATCAAAATTGATACTTCATTTTAAGTTTTCGGATCCCTTTCAAGATCAGCATAGCAAACAAACCTAGAAGAAACATTGGAGAAAGCGATGCACAAAATGAGGAATTATTAATAGAAAATGATTGTTGATGTAGAAATGCACTCAATTATGAATAAATAAATGATTTTCTTCTTCTTTCTGCTCTTCAATGTTTTCTTTTGCAAGAGGCTAGCAGTCTTAACATCAAACCCATTAAGGCGCACTGGAAGGGCGGTCAACCAGCTATGCCACGTGGCGCATGCTGGTTGGCCACGGTGAGAAAAAAATTGATATTTTTTGAAGATTATTTTTGGAAGATGGAAGTGAAACTTTTTCCTTTTTTCTTTTTGAGAAAAGTGTTTTTTAGTTTTTTCTTTCCTTTTGAGATGGATGTAATGTGCATGTGAGAAAGGTTTTTAAATTTTATTTTGAGATGAATGTGAGTTTTTTCCCTTTTTTTCTTTAAGATGGGGAAACACACACGGAACTTCCTCTCAAGCGGCCCGCAATGGCGGGCCCCGACCACTAGTTATGGACTCAAGTGCCTGGGCTGCAGAGATCCGCATCCTTATATGAGCCCAGTGTGCACGAAATCCAAGATAATTTGTTAGTCGTACTATCATCTTCACGGTGATAGGGACTCTTGGATATCAAAAACACCATTAGAGTGATTAACAAGGTTATAATTAGGATGAGACATTTTTCCTACCTGCAACGAGTTTATCTATGTTTCCTTTTGTAACTGATGCCCTTTTATAATGAGGATATAGAATATATCCGTTCATGTCACATATTTGTACCTACACCAATTGTTTCCGAGTGCTAACAAAAAAATTACCATGATTGCCACTGTCAAATTGGGATGTCCTGTTAGTGGTGGTAGAGGATTCACATATCAGAGGGGATAATTGGGAGTAGTGGATGAGAAGAGCAGAGGAACTTGATAAGCTATTCACCAAACAGGAAACTGATTATATCATCAAGGATGTGCCCTCAAACAAGTCACCTCGTACTGATGGATTCAATATTGACTTTAGTAAGAAGTGTTGGCCCATTATCCAGAATGATTTCTATGATTTTTGTCAACAATTTTACAATGGGACTATATGTTTACAAAGCATCAACAACTCTTTTATCATTCTTATTCCTAAAAAGGCAGGTGCTTCAACTGTCAATGATTACAAACTCATCTCCTTGTTGAATTGCACAATTAAACTCCTTACAAAGTTGCTAGCTAACAGATTGCAATCAGTGAATTTAGAGCTTGTGCATACAAATCAATATGGATTTCTTAAATCCAGATCCATCCAAGATTGCATAGCTTGGGCATATGAATACTTGTTTCAATGTCACGAAAGCAAGGTACCAACAGTGGTTTTGAAAATAGATTTTGAAAAGGCATTTGATAAAGTGGAACATGGCATGATCATGGCTATCATGAAAAGGAAAGGATTTGGACCCAAATGGTGTTCTTGGCTTTCACAGATCTTGGGTTCTGCAACTTCATCAGTCCTCCTTAATGTTGTCCTTGGCTCACATTTCAAATGTAGAAGAGGGGTAAGACAGGGGAATCCACTTTCCCCTCCGCTGTTGATTTCTTGCAAACTATTATCAACAATGCAATGCACCAAGGAACCATTCAACCACCAATCAGATTTGCATCATGCCCAGAGTTTCCCATTCTACAATATGCAGATGACACCCTAATCATCATGCAAGCAAACTCAGAGCACTTAGAAGAACTAAAGACTCTAATGGATATCTACACAAAAGTTTCTGCTCTAAAAGTAAACTATCACAAGTCCAACCCGTTGGCCATTAATGTTGTAGAGGAAGAAGTGCATGCTTTATCAGCAATACTAGGCTGAACAGTAGGAACATTCCCGTTTACTTATCTGGGTGCTCCACTCGGTTTCACAAAACCAAGGATGGAACATTTTTTCTACATAATTGAAAGAATACATAAGAGATTAAGTGCATGCTCCCCCTTTTTGAGTTATGATGGAAGATTGCTCATGGTTAATGCAGTTCTTTCAACTCTACCTGAGCTGCCTGCTGCTATACAAAAAGGCCTCATTGCTCAAATTGACAAATACAGAAGGCATTGATTTTGGAGAGGCAAAGACCTAGAAAAGAATAATCCCCCCCTAAGCAGCATGGGATTTAGTCTAGAGACCCAAATCGGAAGGGGGCTTAGGGATTCTAAACCTATATATTCAGAATACTTGCCTATTTCTGAAAATGATCCATAAATTTCTGAACCACATAGATATCCCTTGGGTAAAACTGATTTGGGAAGTCTGCTGCCTTGCAAATATGCCAAATGGTGAAATATAGAACTGCTCCTTTTGGTTGAGAGATTGCTTAAAAATCATGCATACATGCAAGGAACATGTTGTGGGTATTGTCGGAAATGGTGTGACTATTGATTTATGGACAGATGTATGAATGGGTTGCCTAAACAACAGGTTTGGACACATTTACACTCTTTCTCCGGAAATCGACATATCTCAATCCAGAGCGTTTGCAACTTGGAGGATCTCACCACACATTTTCATCTCCTTCTTTCTGTGGAGGCTTTTGAGGAATTTAATGAGATGAACACCTTCCTCCAAGAGATAGTACTTAAGGTGAGCACTATGACAGTTGGCAATTCCTAGCAGGAGCTAAAGAATACAAGGTGTACAAAGCATATCAAATCCTATCTAGAAATCATTCTCCTATGCCAGTAGAACAATGGATTTGGAAGTCCTGCTGTCAATTGAAACACGAGATTTTCTATTGGTTGCTTGCTCACAACAGATTAAACACCAGAGCACTTTTATTGAGGAAACAATTCTTCCTCCAAGACTACTCAAGTATTATGTTTGGACAAATAGTCATTGAACACAGAGACCAATTAGCTTTACACCGTCCCTTTGCTCAGATTTGTCGGAGCTATCTCCGTCCCAGATGGACTCCCAAGAACTCAAGTTTCCAAGATGAAATCCAGCATCTAAAGCAACTCCTCGCAGTTCCATTCTCCATGGAAATCATTATCCTAACTTCCTGGGCCATTTGTATCACCAGGAATGATTATAACTTTCATGGTGTAATCTCTAACTTAGTACTCTTAGGAAGAAATTTAAGGAGGGACTTAAGTGGGTCATCTACAGAGCCAAACGGAAAGAACGCAGTTAGTTTGAGGACTAGGTCAGTACATTTAGGTAACTGAAACTTCTATGGAGCCAATGGCATAGAGATTCGTCTTCCTGGGAGAGAGTAGGCAACTTCTTTAAGTTGCAGTTTTCTCTTCAGCATGTCCGCAACCTCTCAATTGATGTCTGCTATCACGGTATTGTTGTATATTGTTTGTTCCTTTTATTTTATTCTTTAGGACTCTTGCTCTCTTTCTGTGTATGGACTTTTTTTTTGCTTTCTCTTTTTTAAAGACAATACTCTTGTACCATTTATTTAAAAATCAATAAAAATACACTGCAGAGTCCTGTTGTTTCCCTCCAAAAAAAAAGAACACAGGAAGCGGGTGAGATGCAGAACAGAGCAGGTGCGAGTTCAGCCAATTGTAATCACATCGGTAAGTTACAGCGTTGGTGAGATGCAATTGCCCTTTTGCACACACATGCACTCTCTTACAAGTGGGACACTCGAGTACATTTGAAAGGGCAACATACTGATTTTCCTCCCAGCTAAGCACTCTATTTATTTATTTTCCTTCACAGAATTGAGAATTGTGCATGGCTGGCGAGGCCACAGCCCCCCAACACTACACTAAGCTCCACCAGTGCTCACTCCTACGTTGTCTCTCTCTGGCTGCTAGGTCATTCCTCGTTTGTATCCCAATCCTCCTCATTCCCAAAGACTGAGATCTCGTCGACCGGGGTGGCCATGGTAGAGGACAGAGGCGTGACAAAACATTGCTCCATTCGGTTTCCTCAAAGTTATTGTTTTAGACATTGTCGTGTCTACAAGACACAGCTAGACCTTTGGTAACATGTGTATTGATGATTGTATGGTATGTGTTCTCCCAAGAGCTACAAAGGTCACTGAGGTTCCTAATTCCAGTTCCATCTACATGCCCTTTCAAATGGTAATCCGACTTCAAGTGGACTATGAAGGATACTGACTGTGTTATAATACTGATTGTGTTCCATGGGCACGCCTCACTGATTGTGTCAAGATCCATCAAGGATTAAACCCAGCAGCACAGAAGATGCAAGAATGTTGGTGGTTTTCAGCTCCTTATCCCTTCACCTTTTTGACCCTCACATTTTTGTTTTCCTCCAATATCTTAGATGGAATAAAGCTAAAGGCATAAGGAAATATGAATACATATCACACTCACTTTGACATCCTAAAGCAGGGGTGTATATAAGACTTGTACACATCTCAAATATTTTTTAGCTCTTCTTATGAAACAAATATATTATGAGCATGGGATATATGTTGTGAAGGGCGTTGAGGAATCGCTCACCAGGTCATTTTATTATGAGTAGACTATGGAATGATGTGGCCATTCTACTTGCATATTTAGTTTCCAATCTCTTTCGAGGGAAATATCTTATGTGGTTGAAGGGAACTCGCAATTAAAGAATGTAGAGCAGTTTCTAAATGTGGTTGAACGTCAAATGCATTTGCAAACAGGTTAATCATGAATGATCCAGAGCAACCAACCTGTCATGGAGTAGAACATAATATGCATGTTATGTTAGTTTCGCATACTTCAACCACATGACTAGGAACTATAGACAGAGAGTTGCCCATGTCCATTGCTTGCATCATCAAAGATGAGTGAAATGGAAATTGAGTGATTTAAGCGAAGTTTTCGGCTCCCTTTCGAGATCAGCATATCATAGCAAAGAAGCCTAGAAGAAAACATTGGAGAAAGCGCCGCATGAAAGTCATCTCGAAGAATTTGGGAAAGCCAGTCCAAGAGGAACCTAGAAGAATTTTTGGGAGGAAGTGAGGCACAAAGTAATAAGTATTAATAGTAAGTTACTGTTGTACAAAATCCACAGCAATCTTAACATTGCTAGGGCCTCAAGAAAAAAAAGCATTTACTCCATTTGTTGCACAATTTAGCAAAATCTGGGTGCGTTCACAGATCAGCATATCATAGCAAAGAAAACATTGGAGAAAGTGAGGCACAAAATGGGACATATTAATAAGTGACTATTGTTGTACAAAAAGCATGGGCTGCAAAAAGGCACATCCTTACAATCCAGAATAAATATATATCTTCTCTGAAAATAGTTACAGCTCATTTGCCAACTTAGGACCCATTTGAAGCGCGGAAATTCCACACTATGTTTACCAATGGTATGTAAAACTTTCTAGTATTTCATCGTCATTACTATTCAGCATTAATCAGATCAAGATCAGAATACCTCTCGAAAAAGAAAAGGAAAAGGAAATACACCCTACTAATTGATCTTAAAGAATGCAGAATGCAGGAATCAGTAAAACAAGCTCTGACTACTTTTGCTGCCTGAGCAGGACAATTGTGTTGTTTTCAAAAGAAGCCGAAACTGCTACAAAAAAAATTATCCAGAGGTGTTATCAATCTGTTGACACGCGAACAAGTAAGCCAGTGGGCGTTTGAACCGTCTTTATGTGACCAGACCCAATCAAATCGCGGATGTGGAACCGCACGTCGAGAGGTGATAACCTTAACCTCGTCTTCTCCAGTGAAGATAGTAGCATCTCCTTGTACTTCCGGCGGTTCAGTAACGAAAGAACTTCCTTCCTCCCCTGCTCACCGTAACCACAATTGTCAAATGATTTCTTTTCACAGAGAATAAACATTCAGTTAGTAGCCCATCTAGATGAATTCAGGAAAGGCAATTCAAGAGGAAGCAAACAAAACTAACCTGATGAGCACATTTATAAAATAAATCGTGTGTGGTTCCAAAGTACATACATGGATTGAACTATAAATATGTGATACTAATTGTCAAATGGATGCCATGTCAGCTAGAAGACCACTTCTAGACCTATATTTGCCTGACCAATGCAAGTTTGAGAACATAAACGCCCAATTTTCAAGTTCATGACCAGATGGACATATTTCAGGTATAGGGACCTAGAGTGCAATTTAACCTTATGTTAGTAAGCAATGAAATCTGAAACAGATCAGATCATGATAGCCTGTCAATCACAAACAAAAGTGGTTGCTAAACTACTTCACTCAGCAGATCAGATTAACTAACACCACGAGGTCTGAACCTAAAAATAGAAAAGCCAAGAAGTGCAGACCTGGGATAGGCCTTTCAAGATAGGACCAATACTTGGAATAGAAAACCAGTACATGTTAGGATCTATTAGTTGGCGTGTCTGCAAAAAAATCAAAATGGCACAAACAGTAAGCATGATTGGTCAAGAACATAAACCCATCACATAATCAAATTGGATGCGGCTAGTAGTTGATTGGTAACATGAAACCGATCATACTAGAGACATGATCATGTGAATACAAAAACACCCATGATAATACTTAAGAAAATACTTACTAGGAGACCGGCATTCATCAATAAGGTGATATGTTTATCTGTTGCATCACCCCCATGTGATAGCAGTGAACACTGCATTGAAAAGCACAAGACATGAAAAGCCTTGTTACAACAGTACTATTTCTTGATTTATTGCTAGGTGTTATTTACGAAACAGTATACTAAAATAAAGTGTCGGCTCAAAGTGCCCACGATAGATCATCACAAAGCTTCAGAAAAGGTAAAACTTGGTAATGACCTATTCTACAGAAAAGGTTAAGATAGAATTCTGCAGAGGATACACTTAAATCCAGTAACTGGCTGAAACTTACCAGCTCTAGGTGATCTATGCTAACATCCAATTTCGAATGCAGAACATATTTCTCAAACCACTCAAACACTTCACTATCATCTTTGTTTTTGCCCGTTGACCTCCTGACAGCAGATTGCATCTGCATACACTCAGTGTAAGAAAGGAGCAGATCCATTAAAGCTTGTAGACGAATTATCACATTATAACTAAAACTTTAGTATCAACAAGACATTAGCTACATATTGACTTCTTTCATTTATTATTGAAGACTGCTTCTAGAGAATTGTTGGCATGCCTATGATGGTAAATTTGCAGTTCAGTTAGTGTGTACTTGCTTGGCTAAACGAGGTATATGGGATCGGGCCATCCAGCCTGGTAAGGATAAGGCTTGAATGAGGTGATCCAGGTTGTCTGCTTGGTTGGAGGGATGGGAGAATCACAGAAGATTAATTAGATAAACTGCACCTCTTGACTTCTATTACATTAACACATTCTAGATCTAGTGAACCTACTTAAGTCAAACCAGGACAACTTATACCTGTTTCAGATAATCATCCATGAACATGATTGCATGGTCATCCTGCCCAGTATTGAGTTTGAATACGCGGAGTACTCTGTCTTTCTTCAGTGACTGGAAAGAGAAGTACTTCTATGTTCAAAAAATTCATGAGAGCCAAGGAAAAAGTATATCTGGTGCAGGTGGAGACTAATACACATTAGTCAACGATAACCACCTACAGCTTAACACGAGAATTGCTAGAAAACAATCCAAAGGTAAAACACAAATTTATCATTGCACTACAACAGTGATGTCCACATAAAGAATTATTGCATAAGTTAAAAACAAACCTCCAAATCTCTATCAACTTGTGTCCTGTCCTTCACGCTGCTATACAATTGGGACTGCAAAATGAATGGCTGTGTCACAACCTACAAGTAAACAAAAATATGATGAACTTTGGTACTAAATCACCATTAGAAAAGGAAACAATAAAAGAACAAGCATAGACTGAATTTATATAACTATCTTTATTAAGTTACAATATGCTCTTTTTTTCAATACATGGAGTATTGCTACATCTTTCCATTATGAGGAGCAAACACAAGTACACGAGTTTAGTGGTGGCTGTGTCCCCCCACCCCCAAGTAACTTTGGCACATACATGCACGCAGACAAAACTTTTGCAACAGAAAACAGCCCTAGCCTATCCGCACGGCGGCTCTCGCAACCAGTGATTGTAGGCCTGAACCATCGCTCCACCTCTGTCTTGATATTGTTGGCCATCGTCTGAAGGTCCTGGTTCTCTCCCTGCAACACCAGGTAGCTACCTTCTCTCCAAAATCCAAATGGACCAAATTTGTAAGATAACCATCGAGTTCAGGTCTTTTTGCCGATCTTTTGGCAGTGCTTTCCACCTAGACAGCCACTAAATTCATCGGCAGGGGCGAGCTGTCCATCTTAAAATGATTTGCCACAGCTGTGTTAACCAGGAGCAGTGCTCTCTTTCTCAGCCTCCTGCAAACAGCATGCTGATCGCGTCTTTGGGCAGCTGCCGGCATTTAAGCTGGTCAACTGTCCAGCAGTGGCGCTGCAGCACTAACCAGATGAAGAAAAGGCTTGACAGGCGCTTTGGCTTTCCAGAGCACCTTGTGGCACGGGAATACTGTCCTGCCACGGAAGAATGCCCTATCAGAGAGCTGACCTGACTGAAAGTCTGGACAAAACGGTTTCCTTTTCTAAAGTTTAAACTCACACATCATACATAAGCATGGTGAATAGTGGAAATGATTCACGTGAATTGCATAAAATAAGTGTCTAGTAGGTGGCTCAATGTAGTATTTAATTAACAGTTTAAAATGCTGAAACTCAACCAGCGCAACAAAATAAAACATGTAGTTATGATATTATTGTTCTCCAAGTTAAGAAAAGATTGGGAAAAAACTATTAGAGATGCAAATACCTTCTCTAACTTTGGGAACTGTGTGCGCATCAACTGTAGAGCTATCAAAGTATCACTGAATATAAGGTTGTCTTCTGCATTATCAAAATTGTTAGATGTTACAACAACATCACAGCTTAAGATGTACAATTATAGTTGTCACTGAGTGCAATGTTTTTCACAACAATTTCTAGAATCTTTAACAAAATATAATCTCTTTGATGTTGCCTGTCTTATGCAACAACTAGAAGTGATCTAAAAGATGGAACAAATTAAGTTCAAGATTGTTAAACTTATTCAGAGGGTGTCAGCTAGGTACCCGCTCTCCTGACTTGCACATTTAGGTCACCAAAACCGTGAAATCTCCAGTGCCCGAGACAGCATGGCCATCCAGGGTCTCTAACTATGTTCCCAATTTTGCAGCAAGCCACAGGACGCCTATAGTCCATTGTTAATTCCTCGATGTGCCTAATCTTGTTCCAGCCCCACCCCAAAGAAACTAATCAACCGGCGCTATAAATCTCTCATAACAACAGCCGCGACTACAGATGATTGATCCCACCAGTAGCAACCATGGGAGATACCAACGGTGGTTATGCAACTCTATTTCCATTGACATCAACCACAGCAATCCGTCCTCTGCTACCTGCAGTGTCCTAGAAGGAATGGAAGCGAACGGGAGAGAGCGTCTGTAGCAGATGGTGAGCAGACATAAAACTTTTTGTTTTCAGCAATCTCTGTAAAAATTGAAGCCTCTCTTGACTTGTTGCAGCTGGCCAATTTCTGCCATGTGCTAGCTGCTACGATACCTATTTTCTAGGAGTATATAACTGAATAAACTACTACAGCATACATCATATGAGTTTCAGAGTTTAGCCGGCCCGAATTTTGAAAAAGAAGAAAAAGAGATAATGTAAGGGGGTTACATGCATAACTACACAGACTCATAGTCGTCTATCCGATGCTGCGTGCTGGTGCTGATACGCGGTGACCCGCTTGATTTAATTTTGACCTAAATGTGGAAACTAAAAGAACGGTGACCTATTTGACACACTTGAGCAAGTTTAGTGACCAGCGTGTAATTTACTCTAACAGAGGAGAATAAATTAGGCATGGAAAGTAGCAAACCAAGGCTTGTGCTGTTCTCAGTTCTGCCTTGTGAACTTGTGGCATCGTCATTAGGAGAGCGTGGTCGCTTCTTTTTCCCACGAGACGATGATGAATACGATGGCCATGGTTCTGCCATCTCGCTTCGCTGACTGTCCATTCCAATTTAAGTAGATGGCACGAGACAAATAGGACAGAGAGATGTCTGTCCAATCAGGAGTCAGATCCTCTAGTTTGCATTAGTAGCATGGAGCTTCCTTCCACAAGCAGCAAAACGATAAGACTGGTTACTTGTGAGCTGAAAGTTCAAAAACACCCGCTGTCAGAGGGATTCCAGTAAGTCTTGAAAATTCTGGAATATGGAAGTGGTTTAGGAAACTCAGAATGCTAAGAAGAAACTGAGATACAGACGCTACCACACCCAGTCAATTCAACTGAACAAGAATTACTTGTCAGATCAAAGTAGTGTCTGAACCTGCAAACAGAGCATTCAATCTATCTACTTCTAAATGCACTGGAATTTTGCAAGGTTTGTTGTCTGCACTAATCCCTCCACTGCTGGCCTGCCACGAAGAAATGGTGGTTTCTCCACCAATCCAGCCATGAATATATCCATACAAGCAGAGACAAAGCACAGGAACGAGCACCAATTGTACAGGAACGGGCAGAGAATTTCCTCTGTGCAGCCATATATCCATACAAGTAGTACCATTTACCACAGGAACGAAGGCTAATTGACGGACAGAGATTGGACGGATGGATAACCTGGTCGCGACCGCAGGGCCTCTCCTCTGCCGCGCCGGCGGCTCCCCGCGACGGATGGACGGCGGACTAGCCTGCCGTCCAGGGTAATCGCAGACGACCGGAGTTGCGACGGCGGCCTCCGTGTCTACTGCCGCGCGCGGCCGTCAGCGCGCAACAACCTACTCGGCGGCGGCGGCGGCGGCGGCGGCGGCGAGGGGTGGGGGATCTGTCGCGTGGGGAACGGGCAGAGAGGCCAATCGGGATTTATTTTTTCTCGAGTGCTTGCTTTGATAAAAAATCACTTATTACCACGTGGGGTGCGGGACCACCTGTCAGTGACATATCTCCTTTTCGATGTATCCGGAACAGAGCTGGCCAAACGGTCCGGCCCGGCACGGCACGGCCCATGCTAATCGTGCCAGGCGGGCCGTGCCATGCCAGCCCGTGTCGTGCCGGATTTCGGAATGCGGATTCTGAAATCCTCTAACGCTGAGATTAACGGGAATCTCGAGAATTCTTTTTCTCTTTGAACGGGAAAACCTCTCCGTGTTTACTGCTCATTAATAAATTTGCATCGTTTAATACAAATTGTGACAGAGGATATATCACGCTACAATTCCCAAAAAACAATCCTACGAGAATTTGTACATTTCTGCGTTAACTTTGGAACGTCATGTGGCAACAAAGGTTTTAGAGTGTGTATCTTCCTCTTGAAAGCGTTTTGCACGCCGCCTCTTTGTGCTCCTCGTCGACGGCCAGGCCACGGAAGGTCATGACCGTGACCTCATGGACAGCCAACGCACGGACGATGATGACAGTGGACAACATGTGCAGCTTCAGATTGTGAAGGCACTAAGTCAACGTCCATAGCGCGGACATAGGCTCCTGTTGCACAAAGTGAGTGGCGGGGCAAATGTACACGTACCACTGAAAAACAAGGTGACAAGAGGGCTGATTACACGGGAGAAGATAAATGTATTTGTTTTTCTCCAATATTTCATATGGACTCAAGATGGATAGAGAGGGGGAACAAATCTGAATTCGTATCACACTCACATTGACATCCCAAGCTGATGGAGTATATATAGGATTTCTATACATCTCTTTTCTTTGAACAAGTCATTCAAGAAATGTTTATTTGATCATGCAACTGTGACTACAGAATCATGTGACCATCCTGCTTGTGTGTTTAGGTTAGTCTTCAACTTCCAGTAGAAGAACTTAGTATACATGGTATGCTAGTATCACGCCAAGTCCATTGCATCAAGTAAGAGGTGTGCCAAGTCATGTTTTAGGCACACCACCATTAGGTTTTGTGTACTAGTGTGAGATGAAGTTTTCAAGTTGAGATATTTATGTCATAGAAATTTTGTCACGTACCATCATCATTTAGTATTTTGAACAGCCATTTACTTAGAAGGCACTTGTTCTTTATCTTGAGGTCTTCTACCCTGAGGCCATCCTAGTATTGTACTCCATTTTGTAAGCAGCTAGTCACCACTTTGTCGTCGCCCCCCCCCCCCCCCCCCCTCTCCTGGTCGCTCCCGCGAGCGACGCGGAGGGGAAACCCTAGCCGCCGGCCCCCGAGCCCTCCCCCTCCACCTCTCCCCTCGCCGCCTCCGGCTCGCGCGGAAGGGCGAAGCCCTTTCTGCGTCGGCGGTGGTGCGGCCTGTCTTCCCCTGCTCCGACGATGGCTGGCGAGGGCCGGTGAGATCGAGTGGCGGTGCGGCACTAGCAGTGGGTGCGGCGGCGGGGCCGGCGCCTCGCGGCGGTGTGAAGGGCATGTGGTGGTGGTCTGTGGGCGTGCGGCATGCGGCGTTCGGCGGTGCCTGCGCGGGATGCGCCGGATCTGTGGCGGCGGCCACTGTCGGGAGGCACACCGGCTCCCCTGCGATGGGTGGCCGGTGGTGATGCGGAAGGACTTGTGCCTTGCCGCGTGGGCGGCGGGCCGGCAACGGGCATGGAGCTGGCTCCGGGGGTCTTCCCGTTGGCCCCTTGAGCAGATCTGGAGCGGCGGCCTCCTCCCTTGTGCCTCTTCCCGCCTCGCCGGTCTGCGTTGCCGGCATCTCTGTGTCCGGCTCAGGCGACCCGATGGGGGATGGAGGGGTTGGTGGGTTTGGACCGGGGGAAACCCTTGGCTGGCTATGGTGGCCACGATGCCGACGGCGCTCCTACGTCGTTCTCCTCTGCTGGCGACATCGAGGTCCTTCTCTAACCATGTACCTCCGCAACCTGGGTGAAAGCCCAAACTCTCCGGTTGGGTGGTGATGACGCTCCGACGTCGTTGTCCTTCTTGAAGGTGACACCTTTGGTCGGCGAAGGGGTGGTCGAGGCTTCGGTGCAGGAGGTGGGTTGTCCTTCTTCAGTGATGTTCCTGCTCGGCTACTTACGGTTGACGATGATCCGGCTGTGGCAGTGGCGATGTATGCGATGTGGTGTTGCAAGCAGAGGGTGGTCATGCCTGTGTCTTCTCCCCGACATCCAGTTGACTCCGGCCTTCCGCTCAGGGCGAGCGGCTTTACCTGTCGACGGCGTGGCGTTCTACGATCTGGGGCGAGAGGGCAGGGAGCCTTCTTCGAAGGTAAAGACGGCTGGTTGATCGACTATGGTTGGCCTTGGCGAAGTTGATGGGGCGTGGCCTCCTCCAGCTGCGGGTCACTATCCTGTCTTGGTCATGTCATGTGCGGGATTGTGTTTGCCGAGGGCCTCGGTGCTCAGGCTTGCGCTTGTGGCTGCCGAAGCTCGTTAGCGGCTCTTTTGGTGTCTTGTATCTTTACCATTCTTGCTCTCTTATTCTCTTTTGTTGTACTAGTAAACTTGCACGTGCAAATGCACGTCTTGACCCGTGCTAATTTCAACAACACACCTACTAACAATCATACCCGTGTATCTAAACCATGACAAACATGTATTCGAAGATCCAAAGAAATACACTCAAAGAGCTTGAATATGAACAAAGCCAGCAGATATGGCTCGCTATCATCATGTAAGTTGAGAAATAATGAGAGTACCCAGGATTAGACGAACCTTGGGCATAGGGTCCAATATGGACCACTGAATATATTACAAGGAAAAAATATAATGCAAATGACTGAACAATTGGGAAAAGGAATGTGAGCAAACATGAATGGCGCAAGCTTGCGGAGAAAATGAAACATGATTTATTGGATAAAAATGCCCAACCATGTTATGAATTTTGTAGAGAAATTTCAAATTTCTTTGCGAGGTATCATCAACGCCAAGCAGTGGCGGAGCCAGAAACTGAATATAGAGGGGGCCAAAACATATCATATAATGTTAGAGCGGGCCAAATCACCTAAACCTAGCTAATTTTGTTTGACAAATGGAGGATTAGGATTAATGTAGAAACCAAGCAATAGAATTTCCTATTGCTCTAGTTCAATAAATTTACTCTTACAACACTATCGTTGTCTCCGATAAAATGTCTTCCCTAAGATTATATTCTCTACTTACTCTTTATCCAGATTCATTACTGAAAAGGCATTTAAGTTGATGATTGGTCAGCAACATGAGAGATAAATAAACTGTCACAGTAAACCGCTAAAAAGAAAAGACTCATTGTTGTCGGTGTTAGAAAATGACGCGAAGCCAAGATTACATTCATAATATGACATGGTACAATATTTTCCATGTTAGATTCATTAGCTAACTATCTGGAATTTTCCAAGTTAGTTCCGTTAGCTAGCAATCTGAAACTACATATACCAATTGAAATATAAGATGTGCCTAGTACAACAACCAGAGTACCTTCAGCCATCTTCACAACAACCAGCAAAAAAGGTTTACTAATCTCTGAAAAATAGGTGGATTTTTCTTCCAGTATATTCAAATCACATATTTGCTCCATTCTATTAAAGTAACTTTGGTCAAGATTAATTTTCACGTCTAAAGTTCCAAGCCTACTGAAAAAATGCATATGCATCGAATATAATGGGTGCATGATAGTTTGTTAAATGAGCCACCCATTGCAACCAGAAAATATTTGAATTCTATTCATTTTCATATAAAAATTCCTGGTGTACAGTTCATCAAGGTGTAAGCATGCGAGGAAGATCTTGCGAGATAAAAAAAAAGGAGTAAAACCGATGATTCAAGGTGTCAAAGAACTGTACTCAATGTCCAAGTATTAGATAACTAATGTGAGTTTTGCTATAATACACACTGATCCCAATGATACCATTTCTACGAATAAGAACATTGTCTTGTTTCTTGTAGTTATTCAACCACCAGGATGAAAAGCTATAGAAAGGACTTCACCCGTGTTGAAACAAAAAAAAAATCTGTGTTTTTGGATTGTGCATGAACAACTGGTTTTTCCACCTCCGGGATGAGATTAGGATAGCCGGTACATCCTGGAAGGAAATCCAAATTAACTTCATGCTCCATAAGTATGATATATTTAGTTTGGATTGTGCAGATACGAAATATGTCACTCCAATGTCCAACAAAAATGTTAACCAAACATTAAAACCTGAAGCTCTTGTAGCATGCCTATATCTATATCTCACCATATCTATCTCCCTAATGATTACAAGGTGAGATTAATGCTACAAATTTCTTCTAGAAATTTGAGAAAAATGAACCATGTTTAATTTGAGAACCAGAAGAACATAAGATCAGAGTAATCTCGAAAACACTATAAAAATGCCAAAGGTCCAGTTGTATCAAAAGTTAAAAGAAATGACCATGAACTAAATTCTCATACTGTGCCAACATAAATTGTTAATCCACTGAAAGCAAAATAATGACCTTGGCCGCTTTTATGAGAATGTTCTAAAGATACTTTTGTTATATAACATAACAATGTAAAGAACACAATAAGTTCTAAAAATCATATGCACTATCCACGGTCCAATGGAGGCACCGGCAAGCATCTTCAGACGGCTGTACCAAGTCTTCACGGATGATACACCAACAATTAAGTGCTATTTTAGAGTAGTATGCACAAAATCATTTTCAGCAGACCATGACTTATCAACAACTAATATAGTTACTGCAAGTCTGCGACTACTCACCTTAATAACATGTTAAGATAATCACATTAGTGTGTCTCTGATAATTACACCTCTCATAGTTACCTAGATCACTCGACTTTGAGAGAAAAATTCCTCACCTAAAACCTGAAACAAAAGGAAAAGAAATGAAACTGTTTTGACGCAAAGTCATGCATAACAATGCCAGGAATTGCATGTAAAATAGCAACTAATCCGTTATAGTTCGATGGAGTATGTGAAATAGCAGAAATTTTGCTCTTTCTTTTAACATAGCAGCAGCGCATATACAAGGGGAAAAAAGGCTAATCCCTACAATAACAGTTGTATAAAAATGTAGACTTTTGATTTTCGATAGTACTGCTAACAATCACAGATGGAAGGTTCCTACAAAAATGTCATAGAGGAAGTACTCAAGAGATAAGGACCAAACGAGAAAACAAACATTGTCTAATATTAAAATTAAAAACTAACCCATATATGCATCCTGAATCTGAACATCTGCGTTTGCGGCAGCCAACAACATCAGGAGAATCAGTTTGTGTATGCAGCAGCCAGCAAGCTTGGTTTTGGGAGGTACGGACATGATGTATTCAATAATATATATATCTTCATTGTGTTGACACCAGATTTTGACACGGTACAAAATGCAGTTGAGATGTCTTTAAATGAAAAGGTGTTCAACATGAAAAAGTTCTGCATCGTCAAATTGAACAACTTTGATGTTTAGGCCATCACTTTTCAACCTCATCTTAAGGGCCAAAATTACACTTGAAGTGTCAGGATTTAACTACGCTGGCGGCCACCGTCGGCATAGAAGGAGGTATGCCGACCGCCCAGCCGTAGGCATAGTAAGGCCATCGGCATAGCCTGACGCGAGGGATCAGACACTCGCTGAGGTGATGTCTGATGGGTTGCGTAAGCTATTAGGCCATCAAGAAGACCTCGAATGGAAAAACTTACAACGCGAAAAAGTTTTGCCTCGTCGATACGGTCAATTTTTCTGTTGGAGTCATCATCATTTGAGGTAATGTATGGCCTGTAGAATTTCTACAAAACTCGGACACCCTAGTCAGCCGCAGGACTGAATCCGACTGGAAGTTAAAGATGGCCTCGTGGAGTATTCAAGATGGCCTTGTTTGGAGAAGTGATCAACAGAAGAATTGTTCGTCTCGTCGAAACGATTGATTTTGATATAAATGTCGTCTCAATCGGAGGTCATATGCAGATTCTGCGGCCCGCGCAAGAAGCAAGACAGAAGTTTGGGCCAGATTCGGGCTGAATCCGAGTTTAGCTAGAACTAGGACTCTAGGACGTGATTCGGTGTAATTTTCTTGTGAGGAAAATCTAGATGAATCCTTTGCTTGTACGGGAAGTCCAGCCGCCTCTTATATATATTGGAGGTGACGGCCGATTGAAAAAACACACAATCGAACAAATCAATCTATACCACTTTTTTATCTACGTTTTATCTCTCCATCGTTTTTCTCACTCGTTCTTCGCTGTTCCTCGAGTTTGAGAGCTGCGAATCCCGAGGCTCTAAGGGCGAGCGAATCGACCTAGAGCAGCCCATAGCCGCCGCACTCCCTGATGGGGTCCCTCCCGGGCGTGCGGGGTTTCGGGTCTGCAAAAGCGTCCGCCGGCTGTCTTGCGTATCGCGCTGCCGGACGATCCTCCTTCGACGTGAGCTGCGGTGCATCACCCCCGGCGTCGAGGGTACACGGTGACGTGTTCGTGTGTCAACACACTTTTTGGCGACTCCGCTGGGGAAGAAAGATCAAGAATCATCATCAACCATGTCTAATCTGCCCCAGCCCTCAGAAGTTAACGCCGATAACATCATTAAGCCCAGTCTTGATGAACTATCGGAGGAACATCTTCAAGCCTACGAAGCGCACAAGAAACAACGCGAAGAGGCTTTTGAGGCGCTCAAGAAAAAGCGCGAGGAGGAGGATTTGCAGGCGTTTCTTGCCAGTTTCAAGAAGGACCGTCAAGGCAACATCACTCCGGTTGGAAAAGTTAATTTCCCTCCTCTTATTGACGAACAAGATGAAATCACTGTGAGTAAAGTTTTTTCTCCAGAGCAAGTGGCTGTGATTGAAAGTCTTGTTAGTAAGGGTAATGAGATGACGTACAATTCTTTTGTGGCAAATACTAATGCTAAGAAAAATATGCCCCCGTCATCTAATGGTACTGTTGGTATATCTGGAAACCCTAGTCCAACTTTACCTATTTCATCGGCGCCTCCTATGCAACAACAATATAATATGCCGTTGAATTTTTACCCTAGTCAAACCAACCAGCTTGTGGCTGCACCTACATACCCTAATCCTATTATGAGTGTGCCCAATTCGGCATCAACGCCGAATCACTTTGTCACACCACCCATAGGTACAAGCATGTTTGGTCTTCCGCCGAATTATGGTTCGGCACCCATCCCACAAGTTGCACCACTAGCTGGTACCCAAGTTGCTCCTATGTCATTGCCACAGGCATCTTCATCCACCTCGGATCCAATTTTAGCCAAATTGAGGGAGGATTTGCATAAGATGTTTCAAGAAACTTTCGGAAACGAGCCGAAAGTAAAGAGTCGTGTGTGCCAAAAGCCTTATCCTGAACACTTCGATGCAGTTTTGTACCCTCAAGGTTACAAGGTTCCTGATTTTGTTAAATTTAGTGGAGAGGGCACGAAAACAACTTGGGAGCATGTCAGTCAATATCTAGCACAGTTGGGTGAAGCAGGTTCCATTGAGGAATTGAAAGTGCGTTTATTTCCCTTATCTTTAACCGGCACCGCATTTTCATGGTTTGCTACTTTACCACATGGCTCAATTCTCTTATGGTCGCAATTAGAGCAAAAGTTTCATGATCACTTTTATAGCGGCGATAATGAGCTTAAGTTGTCACATCTTACATCGGTTAGGCAAAAACATGATGAATCGGTCACCGATTATGTCAAGAGATTTAGAGATATAAAAAACCGATGTTATAGCTTAGTGATAACCGAAATAGACTTGGCGGATCTTGTTCTTAATGGTTTGAAAATTCTCATTAAAGAGAGGCTAGAAAGTTATGAGTTTTTAAGTATTAACCAAGTCCTGCAAAAGGCTTTGGCTCAAGAGAGTCGAAGCAAAGAGGTTCATAGGTCTACAGCCGATCGTCCTAGAATGCATATGGTTGAGTATGGTGATGATAACTCGGACGATGAGGTTGATGTCTGTACTACTGAATTTGTTTGGTCCTCAAAGGCCAAACCCTATACCTGCAATGCTCTTAAGCCGATTCGCAAGAATCGTGATGAGGAGATGAAGTTTACTTTTGATATATCTAAGTGTGATAAAATATTTGATGCTCTATTGCAAGATAAGATGATCAGAATATCACACACCATTCCGCCGTTTGAGGAGCTAAAACGGTGTGCTTATTGCAAGTACCATAATTCATTTTCTCATGCTACTAACGATTGCAATGTTTTTTGATGACAGATACAATCGGCCATTAATGACGGACGATTGAATTTTTCATAGATGCAAGTTGATAAACAACCCTTCTTGATAAACACCATGGATTTGGAAGGGAAGAAAATGTTAATTCGGCCTAACATAGCCGAATCTGCTAATAAAGATAATATTGTTATTGGTGAACCCAGGAAAGGCAAGGAGGGTGGCAAAGTCTTGGGAAGAGAGGTTGTGCTTGAGAAGCAACCCGATGGCAAGGAAGTATTGAAGATCACCATGAAAAATCCTGCACTCGGGGGGCAACCGCAAGTACAAGAGGATACTCATGCTAAAACTATCAAGCCCATGAATCCAGAAGTTGGCAAGTGGAAAAAGAATGAAGCTGAGGGCAAGCGAGTCAAGCCAACTTTTGATATGTTGCTATCCAAATATGCCAATCAAGCGGCCGGTTCTAGCTCTAATCGTCCATCACATTTAAAGCATTCAAGATCACCTCCGAAGCAAGAATTTCGACGCTATGCTAGGCCATATGGGTCATGGGCATCAACACCGTGGATGTCACCACCCCCCTATGCGCCATATTACAAAGGAGACTTCAATGGAGGATGGGGGCAACCCCCAATGCCTCCTTATACTTTTCATATGGGGTGGGCAGCGCCTAGAAGGCTTACTCGCGAGAGGCTTTATTATCCCACAAAAGGCCGTTTGAGCTATGGTGCTAATCGGCCAACGAAAATTTCTCCAAGCAAGGTCAATAAAAAAGTGTGGCGTATTAAGTCATCTAATGCAGAAATTTCAGAATACGACAAGCAAAAGGAGATAAAAGAGCCGACTGTTGGTAATCTGGCTAGTTCTAATGGTGATATTGTTATTGTTCAGCAGGGTTCCATGGCTAATGATCATGAGGCTAGCACAAGCAAGGCCAAACATAGGGATCCCAAATATGCTCAACCTAGGTGGTGTCCTCCAGGATTAACTAAGACCATGAAAAGGAGATTACAACGCATGAGGAATCACGAGAAGGTAGAGAGCAAAGAAGAGAAGCAAAGGGACGAATTGTTCAATAAAATTCAACCCATGCCACTCACAAAACAAGTGTGGAGGCCTAAACAGAAACAAAACGCAGATGCTTCTATACCACACCTACACCACCAAAAGAGGATGATGCGACCCCTATTACATCGTCCGCACCACCAGAAGCATCCCCTTCAATTGAGGAAACTTCAAATCCAATATTCACATTGGGAGATGAAGATGAGATGGTGGATTACGAATCTACGCCGGTTCGAGAAGGTATGGATATTAATATGGTGTATTACTTACCTGCCGAGTTTCGTGCTATATGTGAAGAAGGGGAGGTGGCCCAGCTAGATTTTGGTCCTAAGAACGCTATCTTCGAGAAGCCAAAAGAACCGGTGAAACACTTGAAGCCATTGTACCTCAAGGGTCATATTAGCGGATCACCGGTTGCTAGGATGCTCGTAGATGGTGGTGTTGTGGTAAATCTTATGCCCTATTCGGTCTTCAAGAAGTTGGGGTTACATGATGATGCATTGATGAAGACCAATATGGTACTTAACGGATTTGAGGGTAAAGAAAAGACAGAGGCCAAAGGTGTGATGTGCATGGAACTCACTATGGGAAGCAAAACTTTGGCCACCACATTCTTCATCGCTGAGGTGCAAGGTAACTATAATGTTATATTAGGTCGTGATTGGATTCATGCTAACCAGTGTGTGCCATCTACCATGCATCAACTCTTAATACAATGGGTCGATGATGAAGTAGAAGTCGTTCACGCAGATATTTCGGCTTGTGTTGCTTTGGCCGATGCATCAGTGGATTGGAATCATCCCGATGTTACCTGCTTAACAGGGCGTGACCTCTCAGAGTTTGATTTCCTTAGTGCTACAAGGAACGGGTTCATTCCCATCTCTTTAAAACCGATTGGTGGTAATCGGTTCCAAGGTATGATGTAAACAAAAATTTGAAGTCAATGGCCGATATAGAATTATCGCCCTAAGCATATAAATGGCCGATGGAGTGTTGACATCATCCTTAGAACAAACTCTAAACAAGTTATTTTTCGGCACGCAAGCTTCGCCGAAAAACAGGGGGGCATGTGTTGACACCAGATTTTGACACGGTACAAAATGCAGTTGAGATGTCTTTAAATGAAAAGCTGTTCAACATGAAAAAGTTCTGCATCGTCAAATTGAACAACTTTGATGTTTAGGCCATCACTTTTCAACCTCATCTTAAGGGCCAAAATTACACTTGAAGTGTCAGGATTTAACTACGTTGACGGCCACCGTCGGCATAGAAGGAGGTATGCCGACCGCCCAGCCGTAGGCATAGTAAGGCCATCGGCATAGCCTGACGCGAGGGATCAGACACTCACTGAGGTGATGTCTGATGGGTTGCGTAAGCTATTAGGCCATCAAGAAGACCTCGAATGGAAAAACTTACAACGCGAAAAAGTTTTGCCTCGTCGATACGGTCAATTTTCCTGTTGGAGTCATCATCATTTGAGGTAATGTATGGCCTGCAGAATTTCTACAAAACTCGGACACCCTAGTCAGCCGCAGGACTGAATCCGACTGGAAGTTAAAGATGGCCTCGTGGAGTATTCAAGATGACCTTGTTTGGAGAAGTGATCAACAGAAGAATTGTTCGTCTCGTCGAAACGATTGATTTTGATATAAATATCGTCTCAATCGAAGGTCATATGCAGATTCTGCGGCCCGCGCAAGAAGCAAGACAGAAGTTTGGGCCAGATTCGGGCTGAATCCGAGTTTAGCTAGAACTAGGACTTAGGACGTGATTCGGTGTAATTTTCTTGTGAGGAAAATCTAGATGAATCCTTTGCTTGTACGGGAAGTCCAGCCGTCTCTTATATATATTGGAGGTGACGGCCGATTGAAAAAACACACAATCGAACAAATCAATCTATACCACTTTTTCATCTACGTTTTTATCTCTCCATCGTTTTTCTCTCTCGTTCTTCGCTGTTCCTCGAGTTTGAGAGCTGCGAATCCCGAGGCTCTAGGGGCGAGCGAATCGACCTAGAGCAGCCCATAGCCGCCGCACTCCCTGATGGGGTCCCTCCCGGGCGTGCGGGGTTTCGGGTTTGCAAAAGCGTCCGCCGGCTGTCTTGCGTATCGCGCTGCCGGACGGTCCTCCTTCGACGTGAGCTGCGGTGCATCACCCCCGGCGTCGATGGTACACGGTGACGTGTTCGTGTGTCAACACATTGGTACAGATGTAATCTACATGATATTGTAAAAATGAGTGACATATTATTTAAATTAAAATATATAACAGAAGGAGGCAACCATGTATAAATAAGTACCTTGCGGGATAACTGGTGTGTTCACCTTCTTTGGTTTATTATGTCTTGACATTACAAACTCCAGCTGCCCTTCCGTTGACTGTTCACAACTAACTGAGTTTTCAATCTTTTCCAAATCCATTGCCTATGGACCTATGTCCAAGAGTTTTTCTTGTACCTCGATGCGGTCGGTCTGTATTGCGATATGTAAGAGCGAAACAGAAACGATAATTAAACTCAGCATGCTATATAAGTCCATGATTTGTTTCTTATGAAACAATAAAACTAATATCTACAGACGAATAAATGTGAAATATAGAGTGAGCATCTATGTCTATTATAATATGTATGGAAAACACACTGTGTTTATAGTCAATCTTTAAACTATCTAGCAACGCATGTGGGGACCTTTTGGTATAGAGCACACCTGTTTTTTTAGAGCTTCCGTGAAGATTACTAATACTTCATGATACCATATGCTAGCATCTTGTTTTTTTTTAGAGCTTCGGTGGAGATTTGATTTTTCATATTTCTAGGTCCTATCTGTTGCATTATTCCACCTCCGCTCAATTATATTGTTGATCTCTATATAAGCATGATAGGTACTTTCCTCTCTTTTTTAACATGAAGAACGACATATTGGCGTTTTGTAAAATAAAGTCAAATGAGAATTGTTACTGACCGTGTCATTCGTATCAAGTTCCAACGATCTTTGATCGTCAGATTCTACATCATTCGAAACAATCGTCATCCTCGTTGGTGGGGGGTCGGTAGGCTCCATCGTCCTTCAGAAAGACTGTCTTGCTGACTATGAAGATCGTTAGCTGAGGGAGATACGTGCACGGCTTGACGAAGGATGACTGGATGAGAAAGGATTCTTGCGTCTACGTTCTGCAAAATCAACCTCTATGGATCAAACACATGTAAGAACAGTGATGATCAGGAAGGACATGAATAGTGGCGGAGCGTGAACCAAATTCAAGAGGGGGGCAAATGAGAGCAAAATTTAGAAACAACCAGGGTAATCCCTGGGTGAATATAGGAAAAATTGACCATGGGTTCAGTTGCTCTACAAGTACAAGTATGCACATTAAACTAATCACTTTTGCTTCGGTAGACCCCCCTAAACACATTGACGGCTGAGATCTTTCTATACCCCTTCATAATAAAGGGTAGGATGGTCCTTTCACCCGCACCGATACGTGGCCTACGTAAATATACGTGACGTCCTTTTTTTTCTCACGTTGTTTTTTTCTTCTTGCACGCGCTCAATAGTTTTTCATGTCCTCTTTTGTTTAAAAAAAAAGAGTGCGCACAATGGGATTTGAACTGACACTAGTAGAAAACAGGCCTTCCGTTTAACCCTTTAGTCCTGGTTTGGCTTTGGCCCGGGACTAATGTGACCATTAGTCCCGGTTCCAACGGCTAGGAGCGGTCGGGGGGCACGGGCCCCATTAGTCCCGGTTCATTCGAGACCTATAGTTCCGGTTTGTATCACAAACCGGGACTAAAGGGGTGGTGGCAAGCTGGTGTCAGCCTGGGGCCCCCACGAGCCCTTTTAGTCCCGGTTTGTGATACAAACCGGGACTATAGGTGGACCTTTAGTCCCGGTTTGTATAACCAACCGGGACTAAAGCTTTCCCTATATAAACCCTCCATCCAGCCCGACTCCATTTCTCTGTTTTCTCCATTCGAATTCCCCTCTCTGTTCTTCCCCTAGCTCGAGCTCCTCCCTCCATTTTTGCCAAGATTTGTCAAGATTTGAGGCACCCCAATCCATCCAAGTGTCCACAAAGGTTAGCGACTTTGTCCTTTCATCTCTTATTGCTAGATCAGCTCGTGCAATGCTATATAAGTATAGTGATTTGTGGGTTTTAGTTTGGGTGTAATTATGTGGTAGTTTTTTTGATTTATATGCAATTTGAGCTCAAATTAACTCCTTAGTTTGCATATGTGTAGGTGTGCTTTACTTAGTGTGCCTTCCCGTCCCCGTCCTAACCACCGTCGATCGCCCGCACCGTCCCGTCGCCGGCACCACCTTGGTGAGCCTCTTCTTGTGTTCTCATCATTTTTATTAAAAAAATCATTTTTGTATGATTTAGATAGTTACTTGCATAATTTTCTTACTTGTATGATTGTTGTTATATATAGTGTCATGATTATGATATCCGTGCCCGTCGGCCCTCGTCCGGTTTACGATTCGGATATGGTATATTCTCTTTTATAACTATTTGTTGCATTTCGTGTTAATGACAATTATGCCCATCAAGTTGACATAGATATTTTTATCTAGGAGGTAGTTGAACCGGAAATGCCAACCGACCCTATTGTCGAGAAGTTAAATTTAGTTGAAAAAGAAAACGAGGATTTGAAAGGAAAATTGAAAAGAGTTGCAGAAGAGAAGATGAAATTGGAGTTGTACGTTGCTGATGTCGTCGATGATCACAAGATCAAGATGGATGCAATGCGCTTGAAGATTAGAAAGATTAGAAAATATGCCATTAATAAAGAGGCTTGGTATCATTATGATGTTGGATCAATTGCTACCTTAGTTGCGATTTTGATCGCATTTGTTGTTGCATTTAAATGTTTTATCTAGATAGTTGTATGTTGTTTTATGAGAAAATAAGTGTGTATGAACTTTATGTATGAACTTGTATTAATTTGGTCTTTTCGGTGTTGTGTAATGAAGATGAACCGGCAATGGATGTACGATGACCGACGCTCTCCCCAGTTCATTAATGGCGTGCAGAGTTTTTTGTGTGCGGCTGAGGCAAACAAGCGGGATGGTTTTATGTGTTGTCCATGTGGTGTGTGTAAGAATGATAAGACTTACTCTTGCTCAAAACAGATTCACGTCCACCTGTTTACGTCTGGTTTCATGTCCAGCTATAATTGTTGGACCAAGCACGGAGAAAGAGGGGTTCTGATGGAAGAGAATGAAGAAGAAGAGGATGACGACAACTATCCTGGGTGTCCTGAATATGATGGTACTACAATGGGGGAAGATAATGAAGAAGAAGAAGCTGAGGCATCATATGAGCCCGCTGATGATCTTGGTCAGGCCATTGCTGATGCAAAGAGAAACTGCGAAAGTGAAAAGGAGAAGTTGAAGTTGCAGCGCATGTTAGAGGATCACAAAAAAGGGTTGTACCCAAATTGCGAAGATGACAACACAAAGCTCGGTACCACACTGGAATTGCTGCAATGGAAGGCAGAGAATGGTGTACCTGACAAGGCATTTGAAAAGTTGCTGAAAATAATGAAGAATAAGCTTCCAAAGGACAACGAATTGCCCGACAGTACATATGAAGCAAAGAAGGTTGTCTGCCCTCTAGGATTGGACGTGCAGAAGATACATGCATGCCCTAATGACTGCATCCTCTACCGCGGTGAGTATGAGAATTTGAATGCATGCCCGGTATTCAATGCATTGCGATATAAGATCGATCGCGATGACCCTGGTGATGATGTTCAGGGCGAGCGCCCCAGGAAGAGGATTCCTGCCAAGGTGATGTGGTATGCTCCTATAATACCACGGTTGAAACGTTTGTTCCAAAACAAAGAGCATGCCAAGTCGTTACGATGGCACAAAGAAGACCGTAAGAAAGACGGGGAGTTGAGAGTACCCGCTGATGGGTCGCAGTGGAGAAAAATCGAGAGAGAGTGGCCGGACTTTGCAGATGACCCAAGGAACTTATGGTTTGGTTTAAGTACAGATGGCATTAATCCATTTGGGGAGCAGAGCAGCAAGTATAGCACATGGCATGTGACTCTATGTATCTATAACCTTCCTCCTTGGTTGTGCATGAAGCGGAAGTTCATTATGATGCCAGTGCTCATCCAAGGCCCTAAGCAACCCGGCAACGACATTGATGTGTACCTAAGGCCATTAGTTGATGAACTTTTACAGCTGTGGAATAAAAAAGGTGTACGTGCGTGGGATGAGCACAAACAGCAGGAATTTGACATGCGAGCGTTGCTATTTGCAACCATCAATGATTGGCCTGCTCTTAGTAACCTTTCAGGACAGACAAACAAGGGATACCATGCATGCATGCACTGTTTAGATGAGACTGAAAGTATATATTTGGACAAATGCAAGAAGAATGTGTACCTGGGACATCGTCGATTTCTTTCGAGCAAGCATGCCTTAAGAAAGAAAGGCAAGCATTTGAAAGGTGAGGCAGAACACCGGAAGAAGCCCGTCCTCCGTACTGGTGATGACATACTTGATATGGTCAAGGATTTACAAGTAATATTTGGAAAGGGTCCTGGCGGACAATCTGTTCCGACTGACGCTGAGGGACGCGCACCCATGTGGAAGAAGAAACCTATATTTTGGGAGCTAGAATATTGGAAAGTTCTAGAGGTCCGCTCTGCAATCGACGTGCTAGGATTCCTGGGCGTGTATGGGAAGACAAAAGATACACCGGAGGCACGGGAGGACCAGCAACGTGTGCACGAAAACGACGGCATGCATCCAAAGCAGTATCAAGGTCCTGGCAGCTACGCTCTTACCAAAGCAGAGAAGGAAATCTTCTTTGAATGCCTGCTCAGTATGAAGGTCTCGTCTGGCTTCTCGTCGAATATAAAGGGAATAATAAATAAGGCAGAGAAAAAATTCCAGAACCTAAAGTCTCATGACTGCCACGTGATCATGACGCAATTGCTTCCGGTTGCGTTGAGGGGGCTTCTACCAGAAAATAATCGATTAGCCATTGTGAAGCTATGTTCATTCCTCAATGCAATTTCTCAGAAGGTAATCGATCCGGAAATCCTACCAAGCTTACAGAATGATTTGGTCCAATGTCTTGTCAGTTTCGAGTTAGTGTTCCCACCATCCTTCTTCAATATTATGACGCACGTCCTAGTTCACCTAGTCGAAGAGATTGCCATTCTGGGTCCTGTATTTCTACACAATATGTTCCCCTTTGAGAGGTTCATGGGAGTCTTAAAGAAATATGTTCGTAACCGTGCTAGGCCAGAAGGAAGCATCTCCAAGGGCCATGAAAGAGAGGAGGTTATTGAGTTTTGTGTTGACTTTATTCCTGACATTAAACCGATTGGTGTTCCTCAATCGCGGCATGAGGGGGGACTGCATGGAAAAGGCACGCTTGGACCAAAATTAATAATATGTAGGGACGGGCATTCTTGGGCGCAAGCACACTACACAGTTCTACAGAATTCTACCTTGGTGACCCCGTATATCGAGAAACACATGGATATTATACGCTCGAAGAACCCGGAGAAGTCTGACCCCTGGATTCAACGTACACACATTGAGGCTTTCGGCGGTTGGTTGCGAACACATCTCATGAATGACGACAATGTTGAAGATGACTTGTACTTGTTGGCCAAGAGACCATCTTTGACTATATTGACTTTCCAAGGGTACGAGATAAATGGGAATACATTTTACACGATCGCCCAAGATAAAAAGACCACCAACCAAAACAGTGGTGTCCGCTTTGACGATGCGGCAAACAACAAGGAGAAGGACACATATTATGGTTACATGCATAGAGGAGATATGGGAACTTGACTATGGAGGTGATTTGAAGGTCCCTTTGTTCCGGTGCAAATGGGCCAATCTGACTGGAGGAGGGGTAATGGTAGACCCGCAGTACGGAATGACAACAGTGGATCTCAACAATCTTGGGCACACAGACGAACCATTCGTTCTAGCCAATGATGTGGCGCAAGTTTTCTATGTGAAGGACATGTCTACCAAACCGAGAAAAAGGAAAGATAAGAAAGCGGATACATCATACGATGAGCCAAAGCGCCACATAGTGCTTTCTGGGAAAAGAAACATCGTGGGAGTGGAGGACAAGACAGACATGTCACAAGATTATGAAAAGTTTGATGAAATTCCTCCCTTCGCAAAGAAGACTGACCCAAGCATCCTGTTAAATGATGAAGATTGTCCATGGTTACGGCGCAATAATCAAGAGACACACGCGAAGAAAAAAAATTTATACCCCAAGATCCCACTCTGGGATGTGATTGGCTGCACCGTCATCACTTTTCTTCTCTAGTGAGTAGCCGGGATGGTCCAGTTTTGTACACGAAGTGCATCCAGTTTTTGTTGTAACCCTCTCAACTTTTTAGCACATGCTATGTGGGTGAAATGATGATATCATGCCAAGTTTCAACCTTTTCAGAGTTCATTTGTGGTCCTTTTTAATTTCAGGATCATTTATCTCAAAAAAATCATTAAATGCATGAAAAATAGCAAATGAAGTTAGAAAGGGTTGAAATTTGAATATGTGGCTTAGAATGGTGCATATTGAATGCACAAAAAGTCTGGAGTTGAAACAAGTTTAAAAAAAATGAAATGCCTTTGTAACAGATGAGTTTTCGTCCGAAACCCTCATACTTCGAAGGAGATGGTCTAGTTTGTACATGAAGTGCATCCAGTTTTTGCCGTAACCCTCTCAACTTTTTAGAACATGCTATGTGGGTGAAATGATGATACCATGCCAAGTTTCAACCTTTTCAGAGTTCATTTGTGGTGCTTTTTAATTTCAGGGTCGTTTAGCTCAAAAAAAATCATTAAATGCATGAAAAATAGCAAATGAAGTTAGAAAGGGTTGAAATTTTAATATGTGGCTTAGAATGGTGGATATTGAATGCACAAAAAGTCTGGAGTTGAAACAAGTTTAAAAAAAATGAAATGCCTTTGTAACAGATGAGTTTTCGTCCGAAACCCTCATACTTCGAAGGAGATGGTCTAGTTTGTACACGAAGTGCATCTAGTTTTTGCCGTAACCCTGTCAACTTTTTAGCACATACTATGTGGGTGAAATGATGATACCATGCCAAGTTTCAACCTTTTCAGAGTTCATTTGTGGTGCTTTTTAATTTCAGGGTCGTTTAGCTCAAAAAAATCATTAAATGCATGAAAAATAGCAAATGAAGTTAGAAAGGGTTGAAATTTTAATATGTGGCTTAGAATGGTGCATATTGAATGCACAAAAAGTCTGGAGTTGAAACAGGTTTAAAAAAAATGAAATGCCTTTGTAACAGATGAGTTTTTGTCCGAAACCCTCATACTTCGAAGGAGATGGTCTAGTTTGTACATGAAGTGCATCCAGTTTTTGCCGTAACCCTTTCAACTTTTTAGCACATGCTATGTGGGTGAAATGATGATACCATGCCAAGTTTCTACCATTTTTAGATTTCATTTGTAGTGCTTTTTAATTTCAGGGTCATTTAGCTCAAAAAATCATTAAATGCATGAAAAATAGCAAATGAAGTTAGATAGGGTTGAAATTTGAAGATGTGGCTTAGAATGGTGCATATTGAATGCACAAAAAGTCTGGAGTTCATTTGGGTGATTTTGATTAAAACAAATGAAGGTATAAAACTAAAAGAGTTAAACAGAATCTGGTTTAAATTAAAACACCTATTTAAATTATCCTAAAAATTCCCAACTTTAACATAATGATAAAACATACTAATATTAAACAACAGGAAAAACAATCACTCAAAAATCTATTTTTAAACTAAAGTTATTCACAACTTACTATTTCACACAAATTTCAAATGAATTCAAATTTAAACTATTTAAATTTGAAAACTACTGGCACTAATAGAAAGTTTGTAATTGTTTTGACCTAAAGCAAAAAGATTCATTAAAAAACTATAAATATTCTAACAGTTATTCCAAATCTAAAAACAGAAATTAGAAAAACAAAACAAAACAAAAAAGGTTGGTGCTACCAACCGGGACTAAAGGTCCCTTCCCGCGCGGAATTTGGGACGCCGAAAATATGGGCCTTTAGTCCCGGTTGGTCGATCCAACCGGGACTAAAGGGAGGACCTTTAGTCCCGGTTGGAGATACCGACCGGGACTAAAGAGTCCCGGGGTATTTAAAGCGCGCGATCCTTCCTCAGTTTCTCCCCCCCCCTCAGTTTCTCCACACCACGCCGCCAGGCTGCTCGTCTCCGTCGCCGCCCATCGCCGCCAGACCTCGATGTCGGCCCGCCCCCTGCTGCCCGCCGACGAGCCCCTACTGCGCCCACTCCTCCCACAGTGAGCCTCCGCCTCCTTCCCCCCTCTCTGTTTCGCCGCCCTGACCTCCCCTCGCCATGCCCGAGCACGCGCGGCGGCGCCATGGCCGTCGGCCTGCCCGAGCGTGGCGGCGCCATGGCCATCCCCTTGAGCCGCCGCCTCCTTCCCCCCTCTCTGTTCCGCCGCCCTGACCTCCCCTCGCCATGCCCGAGCACGCGCGGCGGCGCCATGGCCGTCGGCCTGCCCGAGCGTGGCGGCGCCATGGCCATCCCCTTGAGCCGCCGCCTCCTTCCCCCCTCTCTGTTTCGCCGCCCTGACCTCCCCTCGCCATGCCCGAGCGTGCGCGGCGACGCCATGGCCACCGGCCTGCCCGAGCGTGGTGGCACCATGACCATCCCCCTCTAATTGTTTTGGTCATGTTCTAGTTAAGTTTATACTTGCTGTAAAAAATGATGAATTTGCATGCAAGCACTAGAATTTTATTGTTGTTTGATCCTGCTAGCATTTTTACAGCATCTACCCCGGTGCCGCCGCCCGACCCCGATGCCGCCGCCTCCATCGACCCCCTGCCTCCAGCTCTTCCCGTCCGGCCGGCCAGTTCGTCAAGGTGAGTCCCTTGATCCCCAAATCCATTCACATGTTTAGATGTTTAGATGTTTGATGTTTGATGTTTAGATATATAGATGTTGTTTTAGATAGATGTTTGATGTTTAGATGTTTGATAGATGTTTAGCTCCAAAAAAATTGGTAGATGTTTAGATGTTTGATGTTTAGATGTCTATAGATGTTGCTGATTAGCTAATCCCACGTTTGTTTAGATGTTTGATGTTTAGATGTGTTTAGATGTTGCTGAATTTGTTTATAAATATGAGTAGGATAATAAAATGATAATCATTGTTAGGCAAATCCCACGTTTATAAGTTCTCGAGTCGACGATGCCCATCCCGCATCCTCGTCGTCGAGTCGGTGGCGACCACCTGCTTGAGAGGCGCCATGTCCGGGACTGGGCTCCGCCGGGCTGGCACTGGGAGGTGCTGCCTTCCGGGGCGCGGAGCTTGGTGAGGAATGAGGGTCCCGTCGTCGACCCGGAGGTTATTTGGTGGCGGTCGCGTGGACCACAGTCGGTGCAGAGGGAGCCGGCCCCCGCGGAGGTGGTACGTCGCCGTGTCAGGGAGGAGGACGAGCACGTCCGACGCTACATGGCTGCGTTGGACGCCAGGTTCTCCAATACCTGGCAGGTTCTTCAGGGATCACACCCGAGCTATGATCCTGTCATAGTTCCTTATCTTTGGGTGTCCACCACCTGCGCCGCGAGACGTCAACTATTCTGATGATGTATTAGTGATATTATATTTGATGATATATTAGTGATACTATTCGATGATGTATTAGTGATATTATATGATTGCATTTGTTGTTGCATTGCCTTGTATTGATTTGCATATCTCCGGTTCTGCTTATTAAATGCATTCTAATTGTTTTATATTCGTTCTGGATTAGTTAAGCTATGGACAGTAGAGACAGAGACCATGATCAAGAGAATGCCATGTATGGCCTGATACGCTCCGGAAACGAAGAGAATGAAGTAGATGATGGCTCACAATATCTTAACCCATCCGGTGAGGGAATTGAGGAAGAACAACCAAGAGATGAAGGCGAACCAGCTGACAATGACGATGGCGAAGAAATGTTTGTCCATTTAACAGAGTCCGGCGAGGTATTAATTTGCCCTCTGGTGATCATCAGATGTATTGATTGATTTGTATATATTAACGAATTTTTCTTCATTTTAACCCTCCGGATCGAGCAAATCTTCTACAAGGGTTAAACGTGGCCCGACAAAAAAGTTGAAACAAGGCGTAAAGTTTAACATCGATCAAATCAGAGCAGATGGCGAACCGATTGCTCCTAAAGAGAATGCTGACAAATTTATACGTCAATGCGGAGTTATCGTTAGGGACCAAATCCCGATCACCGTTCAAGAATGGAATCAGCCAAAAGATACCCAAGCAGTTTCTTTTGTCAGCCAAAGAGCAAAAGATCTGCTTTGGGAGGAGCTCATGAAACATTTCACCCTACCAGAGGGTCTCACAGATCTCCAATGGGAGAAAGTCAAGAAGTGTGCTCTTAAGAAGATGGCCACACAATTCCAGTCTTGGAAGAAAAGATTATGGAAAAGTTACGTGGAAAACGAAAGGAAGACTCCAGAATTCAAAGGAGAATATGTGAAGTTAGCAGATGACTGGGACAAATTTGTGAAGTTCAAGGAATCAGAAGAAGCTAAGAAACGGTCGAGAATAAACAAGATAAATGCCAACAAAAAAAAAGTGGCACCATCGTCTGGGGCCAGGCGGCTACAAGTATGGGTTGCCTAAGTCGGATGAATCGGAGAGAAACATGAAGGCTGCAGGGCTCACTCCAGTAACAGAGACTTGGCCCGAGAGGTGCAGGACTTGGTTTTATGCACATGGGGGAAAGTTGGACCCAAAGACAGGGGCAGTTCTTGAACTAGCAAGTCTTAAAGAAGCCACGGACGAGTTACTTAAAGCAATAGCAGAAGCTCGAGCGGGTGTGTACGAGCCTGAGAGAGAGAAGGACGAGCTTTCGCGCGCCCTCAAGAATCCTGAACACCCGGGACGAACACGAGGCAAAGGCATGGTTCCGTGGTTTCTGGGGTTTGCGGATTGGAACGACAGCTACAGAAATCGTGACAGAAAGAAGAAGCATGAAGTAGATCGGATTCAGGACTTGGAACGCAAATATAACATGCAGCAGGAGCAAATCAACAAACTTAGCCAGCAAGGCGCGTCTCAGCAGCAGCAGCAACCAGATCCAGCATTGGATGGTACCATTCCATCATCTATGCCGAAAAGCAGCGTGGGTTTCACGGAGGTCCCGGCCGATGATGCATTGCTGGCTCGCTACCCCGTGGATGATATCTTAGAGTCGACACCTTGTGAGCTACACGTGAAACTGAAGAACATATCTATGAAGGCGGCGGACGGATTTGCTTGACCGAGTGGACATGAAGCAACTTTCCATGGCAATCCGATTCCACCTGGCTATGCTCGTGTCGGGGTGGATCAAGTTGTGTCGGCATATGAAACACTAGACCTTGACTACCCTGGAGGTGAAGGGGAGCGGACACTGGGAGAAGCCAGGCGTTCTGTCATTTTATGGAAAAAGGAATGCATCGTGTTTCCAAACTCGGTGCCAAGGCCACCGACTCCTCCTCCAAGTCCGCCGCGTCAGCAGACTCCAACCCTCCCCGAGACGGAGCGCAGGGTGAGTCCGCCATATCCATCTCTGCCGCGCCAGCCGAATCCATCCCACCCCGAGACGGAGCGCATTGCGAGTCCGCGATATCAAGCTCCGCCACGTCAGCAGAGTCCATCCCACCCCGAGACGGAGCCTAGCGCGAGACGTCTGCGATATCAAAAAACAGCGTCTCCAAAGCGGAAGAGAACACAAAATAAGAAACCGGCCGAGCCTCCTGCCAAAAAGAAGTTATCTTACGAGAAGACTGACAAGGAACTCGATGAATCAGTGAATCTCGCTTTGCGGGCCCATTTTGGAACGAAAGCGCCCCCGCCGCCAAAGGTGAAAATACCCGACGAGGTCGTACAACACTTTATTGATGCAGCTAAACCGGCGGAGAAAAGACCGGTATCAGACTATGAACGCTGTATTACCAAGTCCTATGCATCCCAGAAAAGACAGAAGTCGAGCGGTAGCAGTAAATGCGGGAAAACTATTCCCCAGCTCGAAGAACAGGCAGTCCAATCGATCAGCCCGCTCAAGGTGAGTGCCAATAACGTGGTAATAACCGACGGTGATAGAGAGAATGCTAGAATGCTCGGTATCACCGTTGAACAATTCCTAGAGATCGAGGAATTTCCACCGTTAGATCCGAAGGAAATAGAACGGCAATATGTCCTCGAGAAACCTCTGGTCAGTCCTGATGACGAGAAGCTTCTAACAACGCAAATGTACAAATTGCATGACTGGTACATGAGAGAAATAAAGGACGGGCGAGAGAGCCTCATGGTGAAAGTCGAGAAAGAGCATTACGTCCATGAAAAAGATTTGTGGATTGAAAATGAAGAATTTTTTCAGTTATTCAATCAAAAAGCACTCGACAAATTTATCGTCAGTTGCTATTGTCTGTAAGTGATTTCTTTCTGTAATTTAAGTCTCTAGCTCAGCTCGTTCATTGCATGTTATTATACTCACTATATTCTTTTGTGTGGTATTATGCAGAATGAAGATTTTTGAATTGAAAAGAGCTGGAGTCTATGGCATTGGGTTCATTGACCCAAATACCGTCAATGAAGAAGTGTTGAGAAGGCACCCTAAAGACACGGAGAAATTGCTTCTAAGGTTTTTGAAGGCCCTAAAGTACAAAGCAGAAATAATTTTACCTTGGAACTTCCAGTGAGTGTTACTGTCTTGTACTACAAATTCTATTTTTGCTTATATATATATACTCGATGTTAAGTGTAGTTGATGAGTTATGCATGCCCGCTTATACAAATCGTGTGCGCAGCTACCACTGGATCCTTCTAATCATTAGAGTTGACGATGGAACTGTTGAAGTACTGGACTCGCTAAGTAAAGACCCTGAAGATTACAAAAGCTTGCATTCATTGCTCGAAAGGTAATTTCAATCATTGACGCACTATGTCGGCTTCTTTATTAGTTCATTTCCTGATATCATGTAATTAATAACTCCTTTATTCATTTTGTTTGCTGGGCAGGGTTTGGATAAAGTTCACCAAAGATGTTAGAGGTGAATGGAAAGAGGAGCTGAAATGGCGAAAGCCCAGGGTAATTAAGTAGTACTAGCTACGTCCGCGCATCTCTTTAATTATAGTTTCAATACCATTGTCATGCTTCATTATTATCTGATTGAATTCTATTCTCGTGAAGTGCATGAGGCAGGCACAGGGGACTGAAATATGTGCATATTATGTTTGTGAGAACATTCGCTTTATGACCGAAAGCAGCAAGAGTGCAAGAGATCTTTGGGTACGTAAACATCATTCATATTTTTTTTATCATGATCTAATACATATACGCACAACTAACATGTTCATATTGATCTTCTTTAAAGATGCACGAGATGCGGGATAAGCTCCTACCAACGGACCGCATACGAGCAATTCAAGAGGAAATTGCAGGATTTTTGCTTCGGCAGGTCATATCTCCCGACGGAGAATACCATTACCCGATCCGCAAATGATCTATAAATTGTACGATAAATTGTATATACCAAATTGTATATATATATATATATATATGTGTGTGTGTGTGTGTGTGTGTGTATGCATGTGGTCGTACGAGAAATTCTATGATATATATATATATGATTGCTTGTACGAGAAATTTTATGATATATGATCGGTTCTATGAGAAATTCTATTATATATGCATAACGTATATAGTAGCGTAAAATATGTTTGAAATGAAAAAGAATTAAATGGAAAACACAAAATGAAAAGGAAAAATAAACAATAAACACTAATTAAACTCCTAAACACATAAACCCCTAAACCTTTAGTCCCGGTTGGTGTTACCAACCGGGACCAAAGGTCCCGATGCCCTGGCGCGCGCTGCCGACCACGTGGCCAGGGTTTAGTCCCGGTTCGTAGCCAACCGAGACTAAAGGCTTGGACCCTTTAGTCTCTATACTTTAGTCCCGGTTGGGGAACCGGGACTAAAGGCCCTTCCCAACCGGGACTAATGGCCTGTTTTCTACTAGGGTGAAGACCTCTTGATCTAAAGACAATCACACTAACCAATTAGGACATCCTAGTGTTTGTGAATATTTACTTCTTTTATTTATTTTGTTCTACTTAAATTCGCGGCTGGGCCGGCCCATTGGTGAATCTGTACTTTTATCACTATTTCTTTTTTTTCTTTTTTTCGAAATTCGTCTCTTATTTTTTTCAAAAAATACTCACGCTTATAAATTTTGTAATTTTTTCTAAGAAATGTTTGTTTTCCTTAAATTTTATTCATAAAGTACTAATATTCGTATTTTGAAAATATTGTATAGATATGTAAAAATATTGTTTCGTGCGTTTCAAAATTGCTCAGCATGTCATAACACGAACATACTTTAAAAACAGCAAAAAATATTTTGATACAAACATTTTTTGAAGAATACTATGAAATTTTAAATTTAAATATAAAATCAGAAATATGAACAAAAAATTGAAACAAATTTATTTTAAATTTCCGCGAACATTTTTAATATTTGTGTAGAAACAATTTGAATACAAGATTATTTTCTAAATTCCCCCCAAAAGGTCCAGTTTTTTAAATTTTTGTTCATAAATTTAATAAATGTTTGTGTTTTAAAAATGTTGATAAATTTTAAAAAAGTATGCAATTTGTAATAAATTCCCCCCACAAGTATGCAGTTTGCAATAATTTTGGAATAAGTGTTCATGTTAATAAAATTTTCACACAGAATTTGAAATCCTAAAATTGTTGACAAATTTCAAAAAGTAATTCAGATGAAAATGTTCATTTTGATTGATAATGATATAGATTACAAATAACAAAAGCCTTGCCCTATGGGCTTACCCGAATCGTCGCCTTTGAACACGATGTGCTTCTTGACGTGCATGAAATGACATCAATGTTTTCCAGCATGTGGGTATGCTCATGGCGGACCTCCATGCAAAATTTGAAAAAAATTCGGACACCGAACGCACATTGCGTCACGTTCGGTTAGTGTTTTAGGTTTTTTCACCGGAAAAACCTTAGGAAATGCGTAAAATGTGAGTACTCAATAAAATTTATCACGGATGCTTGGCATGATGATGCTAGTGTATGTGGAAAAATGTAGGTCCATTCCATTGATGTGATTATTTTTTGAAAAATAAAAGGAAGAAAAAAAAAGCCAAAACAAAGAATAACAAGAAAGAAAAAGGAACAAAAAATGGATAATAAACAAGTCGCTGATTTATATATTTTCATTTTTAATTTTCTATTTAATAAATGTTTAGAAAACTTAAAACTGTTTAATTGTGTTTGATTTTTTTGATGTGAGCATGTTTCTATTTAAACAAGCAATAAACGATAATTATTTTAAATAAACCATTTTTCTATTTAATAGATGTTCAGAAATTTAATTATATGATGTGAGCATTTTTCTATTAAAACGAATATTTTTTGACATATCTTTACAAATTTTTAGAAATGTGAAATATTTGTACTTTGTGAACAAAGTTTTAAAAAGCAAACATTTTTTGAAATTTGAACAGATTTTTGTAAGTGTGAGAATTTTCTGAAAAAAGAAAAAAGAAATTAAAAAGGAAAAAAGAGAAAAAACGAATAGAAAAGACAAAAAAGAATAGTGATAAAAGGACAGGTACCATAATGAGCCGGCCCAGTCGCGAACTAAAGTAGCATCAGATAAGAAAAAGAAGTAAATTTACACAAGCATTAGTATGTCCTAGTTGGTTAGTGTGGTTCTTGTTAGATCGAGAGGTCTTGAGTTTAAGTCACGGCGCCTGCACTATTTTTGGAGTTTAACATAAAAAATGAATACGACGCCTTATACGTGTCACATATACAATGTGTGTACGGCTTGATGAAATGACCATACTGTCCTTGTACGGTTTGTAGAGGGGTCTACCGAAGCAGGCTCTCTAAACTAATATAATGACCATTTTTCCATACCGCACCCAAGCAACAAGCTTGGCTGTGCGTGAGTTTAGAATTGATTTGTGGAATCTATCGGCTAAACGTATGGACTCAATCTGCTGTCGATCTGATTGTTACCGTGCCAAGCCGCTGACGGCCGTCTCCAGTCGCTGAGATCTTGTCGCTGCTCGGTCCGTTGAGAGTTGTTGATATTGGGGTTTCTGGAATTGGAGGCGACACACACGGAAGGAGGCGCTAGCAGCAGGCTGCGTACAAGCGAGTAATACGAATACCCGAGCTAATGATTTGGGGCGAACATCACGTCATCACGCATGGGCAGGGCAACACATGGACCAGCTTGTGAATTACAGAGTATTATTGCCCATGAGCTGATGAGCGTGTCCCTTGTGGTGTGATCAGAGAGGCCGGAAAGATAAGCAGATGAACATGTACTATACCGTGTTGTCGTCCGTCATGAACTCGCTAGAGAGGAGGGGCGCGTCCGCCGGAGAGGAGGGCCGCGGCCGGTGGCAGGGTGTCCGGCGGAGAGGAGGGGCGCGGACGGTGGTGGGGCGTCCTCCGGAGAGGAGGGGCGCGGCCGGTGGCGGGGCGTCCGCTGGAGAGGAGGGGCGCGAGGGCCGGGGCGGTGGCGGGGAGGAGGCGGGCGGTGGGGCGGGGCAAGGGGCTGGCGGGGAGGCTGGCGGTGGGGCGGGGCGAGGGGCCGGCGTGGCGCGGGCCGGGGCGGTCGCGGGGCACGGGGCACCGGGGCCGGGGCGGCGAGGGGGCGGCGAGGAGGCCGGCAGTGGCAGGCGGTGGCGAGGCGAGGCGAGGGGCGGGAGGGAGGCTGCGGTTGGTTGGGAAGAAGGGAACGGGCTGAACGTGGTTTGCTGTGTTTTTTTTTTATCGGTACGTGGTTTGCTGTGTTTAGCGATCTAGGAGAGCGATGTGGTTAGCGATCGTTAGCGCAACAACGTGGTTTGCTGTGTTAAACTTAAACACCGAAAGATTTGTGGCCTTTAGATATTGCCAATGGACGTTCCTTGTTGTTGAATCTGCCTAGTCTTTTTTTTTTATAGGGGTAGTAGATGACCTGTTGTATGCTCGGATGGCTGCTTTATAATATAAAGCGAGGGGAAACCCTTTATTGTACAACAGTAATCCATTCATTTCCGCACACCCTTGCGTATTTTGAAGAATGCTAGCTTAAACATAGGGAAGCGAGAAGCCACGCGTCCGCTCCGCTCCCCCCGCCCCCCTCCGCGGGCGACGGGCGGATCCCGATCCCCCGCGCCTCCCGCTCTCCTCCACTCCGGCCCCCCCGGCCGCCGCCGCCGGCGTGGTCCGCCGGGCCCTACCCGTGCAGCGCTGGCGGCGGCGGGCAGGCTTTTCCCCGCGCGTGTGTTGGGGGGCGCGGGGGCCCCTTGACGGCATAGGCGCTGCTCGGCCGCGGCGGTGTGGCTCGGCGGCGGAGATCCCGCAGGCCACGGGCGCCCTTGACGCGGCGGCCCGGCCGTTGGTCGCGGGGCGGCGAGGTGTGCGGCTGGCCGGCGACTCCCGCTCGGCCCAGATCTGGGCCCTTTCGGGCCCCATCTGGGCTAGGGCGGGCCGACGGTTCGGGTCGCGGCGGCGTTGCTCCCTGGTGGTGCGGCGAGGCGGCGGTGGCTGCAGTGGTGATGGCTCCGACGGCCGGCTTGCTGCAGCATGGCAGCTGGAACTGTCCGGACCCGTTGGGGTCCGGCCGGGCCTGTGATGGCCTGGCAAGTCCCTGCCGCTACGTCCGGTCGGCTCCGCGCGGCGATGGAGGATGTCCCCTCCGGTCGGCTGCGTTGCGGTTGCTCCCGAGCCTGGTATCTCCTCGTCCTCCCTCCAGGTCTCGTGTTGGTGGCCTCAGTGAGAGGGTGAAGTTGGTGCGGTGACCGTGGTGGCACAGGCTGGTGGGTGGCATGGTGGGCGGTGCACTTCCAATTGTCCGGGGTGACAGTGGTGGTTTCGGGGTGGGAGAAATCCCTGGCGGCTCGTCCGCCACCGACACGGCTGCGCCCGTGGGCGTCGCCGAACCTTCCTGAGGGGCGTCGGTGATACTCCCTTCCCCACTGCCAACCGCGTACCGGGAGAAACCCTAGGACTTGTCCGGGCAGCAGCGGCGTCGTCATCGCTTTCCTTCCTGAAGATGTTGCTTGGTACGCGAGGCTTCAGAGTGCTTGGCATGTGGTGGTACTTCTCCGGAGGGTGCAACGGTTGTCGACCATCTTCGCTTAGTTGAGCTGCCGGCGTTGGCATTTGTTTCTCTTCTCTTTCTTTCTTTTTTATTTGAGCTTGTTTGTGCTGCGGCCCCAGCAAGCTGATTGTATCGGTTGGTTGTTGCTTTATAATATAAATCGGGGAAAACCCTTTTTCGTCAACATAGGGAAGCTAGTAGGACATATGAAAAAAGTTGTCCTTAAACTAATTGATTTCCATTCGTAATTGACTCATCAATAGAAAAGTAACCAGTCTCACGGGAGCCTTAGATCGCAACACTGGAATTTGTCCAGTGTCCACACACTCGAGGGTTGGACGAACACACGAGGAAGGAAAACACATACGAACACATAGATGGACACACATAACAAAGTACTCGCGTTGAACATGCCACGATCCGCACATTGTACGTGTCATCCCACACACTATAAGTCAAGACATTTGACTTCCGAACTCATTCGCAACCTAAACCTGCACGCTTACAACTCGACACTACTGCGTGTCTCGGTAATGTTTAGACTGAACAATAGTGAGCTCATAGGTTAATTTATTGAAGCCAATTAAGTGAAAACTGACGCGGAGCAAAAAGGGCTTTTTTTTAAACGTGGTACCTTAGGGCTCGATTTATTAAAAAAGATAGAATAGAGTTGCCCAGTTAATTAGCGAAAACCGGGCGAAAACCGTTACAACATGCCGACAACAAAAGGCACCCGGCCGACCTGACACCAACAAGACCACATACACGGCCGAGAAGAGGATACTGTCGAGGTTGCATGCATTGTCATCGTCATCACCTCTCCCCGAGCAGGCGACTCCGACTTCGCCGCAGACAACCCGTCAAGTCCCCTTCGAACGAACGACACATGGCGACCTCGTCGGCCATAGCCAAACAACCGACCACAGACGTCGAGGACACGATCAAGGAATTGGAAACCAGTATGAGGACCGGCGTCGTGTTGCACACGTCGGCTGCACGTACAACGTCACAGAGCTTGGGTGACCCGTTGTAGAGATTGAAGTGTGCCGCCTTAGCGTTGTTGGCCTCCGTCCGCATATCAACGAAGCATGGTGCTTCCAAAGATGCTAACTGCGGACTTGGCATTTGCGTGGCCCGTCTTTGTGCTCTCCTTGTTCCCAGATGAGGCGCGGGAGGCCATGACCATGACCTCATCTGGCGTCCAGTCGGCAGGGACAGCATCTGACTTTGAGAAAATTGCAAGGTTGTATGGTGGCATAGACATGAGCTCCGGATCGCCAAAGGGAGTGGCAGGGCGGATGAACTCGTACCACCAAGAGAACGATTTGTTTTCCTCCAATATTTTAGATAGACTGAAACTAGATAAAGACTAAAGAAGGAAGCAAATATGAGGACATATCACACGGACTTGATTGGCATCTAAAACGATAGTGTTGTATATATAAGACTTCTATGTGTTTCTTGTATTTGGTAGAGCATAACCCCGTATAGTCGCAAACTGTAAAACTAGGATAAAGAGCTCCTTCCTCCAGTCCGGCGGCCGTCGCCCCTTCCCCCAGCCGGCCGTGCCGGCCACGCCGGCCGCGCCCCATCCCCGTCGGCCACGCCCCATCACCATGCCAGCCGTGCCCAGCCTCGCCGGCCCCGCCCCATCCCTCACCGGCCGCGCCCCGTCGCCCGCCGGCCGCGCCCAGTCGTCCGCCGGCTGCGCTCTGCTCCGTTGCCAGCCGTGCCCCTTTGCCGGCCGCGCCGGGAGGATTCCGGCGGCCAGGATGGTGTCATGGGAGGCCACGACAAGGTCGAGCTCGCCCAATTCGAACAGGCGGCGATCGATTGCGGCGTCCAGCGGCCTTTTCAGGTGTGCAGTGATGAATTCCGGCGAGTTTCGGGCGGATTCCGGTAAACTCCGCAGCGGCGTGTTTGCTCCGACGAGGTTTGATCGGTATACGGGGGCCCCTCGGTTCGGCCTTCCAACCTTCAAATATAAGTATTTCGGGTGGGGATTTTCGGTGCCCCTAAAAAAAATTACGGGTTGGACCACTTTACGGTTTCTGTTCTAGACACTTTTTTCGACCAAAAGTGTAAAACGCAAAAAAATTATAGGTTTGATCACTTATACGGGTCTACTAGAGATGCTCTTAGCTCCTTCCAAGAAAACAAATAAATTGCGAGCACGGGATATGTGTTGAGTAAGTCATTCAAGAACTGCTTATAGTCTGTTCAATCACATGTGATTGGACTACAGAATCGTGTGACCAGCCTATGTGCATATTCAGTTAATGATCCCTTGACGAAACCAGAGTAAAGGGAAATATTGTGTTTAGTTTGTAAAGAGCTCTTTGTCAAGAAGTTGGAGCGAGCTCGTATTAAAAGAACGGCGAGAAGTTTCTGAACGAGTGAGTGGTTGAGCAGCAATCACATTTGCAAATAGTATAGTCCTAACCTGAATAATCCAAAGTAACTAACTTATTCCGAGTAGTACAGAACTTAATATGCATGTTGTGCTACTTCTGTCCACTTGACTATGATGTCATAATAGAGGCGAGCATGGGATACATGTTGAAGTCATTCAAGAAATGTTTATCATGTCTTTTTAATCATGTGACTGGACTACAGAATCATGTGATCTCCTGCTTCCATGTTTAGTTCATTATTCCTTGCCAAAAAGCAAAGTTTAGGGAAATATTGTGTTTGGTTGGAGGAACTCTCGTGAAAAGAATGGTGAGGAGTTTCTGAATGGGTGAGTAGTTAAACGGCAATTACATTTGGAAGTAGCTTAGTCTTGAATAATTCAGAGTAACCAACTATCAAGTAGTAGAAGAATATGCATGCTATATATGTTTGTTCCGTTCTTAGTACAATCACTTGACGAAGATGAAATAACAGAGAGTACAACAAGCACATGACATCATGAAAGGTGTGTGAAATGTGGAAACTTCACAAGTCCGAGAAATTGTCAGATCAAATTATTCTCTGAACCTACAAACAGAGCATTCGATCCACTTCTCAACGCACTGGAATTTCCCAGGGTTTTTTGTCTGCACTATTTCTCCACTGCTGCCCTACCACGACGAATTTGCGATTTCTCCAGCAATCCAGTTAGCAACATATTCACATGCAAGTAGAGGCAAAGTACAGAAACGAGCAGCAGTTGTACAGGAACGAGCACAAATTCTGCTCTACTAATACCGGGCAAAGAATTTCCGCTCTGCAGCTATATATCACCAGAAACGAACGGTAATTGACGGACAGAGATTGGATAGATGTGTAACCTGGTTGCAACCGCGGGACCTCTGTGGTTCTGTTCTGCCGTGCCGGCGGCTCCCGGAGCCGCCGTACAGGGTGGTTGCAGACGGCCGGAGCTGCGACGGCGGCCTCTTCGAGACACGCGGCGACCTCCGTATCTCCGCGTCGTTTCGTCGGCGGCGGCGGCGGCGAGGACGGGTGCTGGGATCTGTCGCGTGGGGAACAGGACGAGAGGCCAATCGGGTATATTTTTTTTCCCCGAGTAATTTGATAACAGTTCATTTAATACACGTGGGATCTGGGACCACCTGTCAACAACATATCTGCTTTTCTCTGTGTCCGAAATACAGATTCTACAATATAAATATCCTAAATATGGGATTAACTGGATTCTCCGAATTTTACCGCACTACAATTCTGAAAAAACAATCCTAGGAGGATGAGTGTATTTCACCATTAACCCATACAAAGGGCGTCCTGTGAAAACCTCTCAAAAACGTTTTGTGCACCGCGTCTTCGTGCTCCTCCAAGAAGGTGCGGATGATCGTGACCTGACCATGCCGATAGCCAAAGCATGGGTGATAATGACAGTCGACAACATGTGTAGCTTAAGATTGTGACGAAATCGAGAAATCGCCGATGGTGCAGACATAGGCTCCCGCTGCACAAACTGGGTGGCAGGGCAAATGTACTCGTATCACTGAAGAGCAAGATGGCAGGAGGGCCGATTGCGTGGGAGAAAATTCATGTGTTTGGTTTCCTCCAATATTTCAGATGGACTCAAGATGGATACACATGGGAACAAATCTAAATTCATATCACACTCACATTGACACCCAAGACGATGGAGTATATATAGGGGTTTTATGCATCTCTTGTCTTTGAAAAAGTCATTCAAGACACGTTCATTTGATCATGTGACTGGATTACAGAATCATGTGATCATCTTACTTGCATGTTTAGCTTAGTCTTCAACCACTAGTAGAAAATGGACCTTTCGTCCGGAGCTTTAGTCCCGACCGGGTTTGGAACCGGGGCTAATGTTAGCATTAGTCCCGGTTCCAACGGCTAGGAGCGGACGGGGGCAGGGCATCATGCCAGTTCTCTGATATGTACCATCACGCCAAATCGAGTGCATCATGAAAGACGTATGAAGCGTGAGAACTTGTTCATTTAAGCAATCTTTCCGGCTCCCTTCAAGAACATCATATCATCCACATGATGGTATTAAGCAAGGTATTTCGGTGCTAATTACCATTTCTTTATTATGGGAGTACACTGCATAATGCCAAACAAATTTGTAGGAGTGAGCAAAAAAAAAAAAAACTTCCTTGGGTTTTGGTATTACGTGATTCTTCTCATCTCTTTGATTCGTCTTGAAAAGGATACCGAGATAGACCGGGCTAAATTTCCGCATGCAAAACTAGCCAGGGTAGGTGACGAACTTAGGGCCTCTTTGATTCGTAGGATTTTGAAAACATAGGAATAGGAAAAGTATAGGATTGGAGTGGCATGTCCATTTGAACCCTATAGGATTAGCAAGGAGTGTTTGATGGCACAGGAAAAACAAAGGAATTGTAAAAAAAGGTTAGAGTGGATGTTAGATTCCCTATGAAATGTAGTACAAATGATTTCATAGGAAAAAATTCTATGGGATCCAATCCTATGAATCAAAGGACCAATGTAGGAAAAATTCCTAAGGATCTCAATCCTCCAAAAGCCCTATAGAATTCCTTTGAATCAAAGGAGTCCTTAGTGGGGAGAGAGAGGGGTCCTCGAGAATCAAACTCTCTTCCTACATTTCCAGATCTTTTTGTTGACACATCTCTTGCTACGACACCTTAGATGCCGGCGTTGCATGTTGGTTAGCCTGAGCGGCAACACCTTGGGTCACTGTTTCAGCAACTACAATTGTTTCTGCAACTTCTCTAGGTGTACTACTTCCTTCCAATTATGGTACCTGACATCAAACGACGACCTCCTTAGAACATATGTATATTCCTCTACTGCTTATATGAAAGACTAGGGCGGCATCCTTGGTCGTGCGGCGGCAGCGCTTGCCTGCATGCCCGCGGGAGCTCGCGTGCTTCCGTGGCTATATGGTGGGCGGCCATGTGCCGTGGATCTGGTCCCCACCCTGATCTGTCGTCAGTGGGGCTCATGGCCAGCCGGCGGCCGTAGACGGGTCGGCGAGGGATGCCGAATCCTTGTCGGCCATCACGGCGAGGCTTAGCGTGGCTCCGGGCAGCTACTGGTTCGTGCGACTGCCGGTGAAAATCGTGTCGACCTCGGTCATGGCGGCGATGGCGGCGTCGTGAACGTCATCTTCTTGTTGAAGACATCGTCAGTTGCAATCGTTGTTACCGCGTTCCGGCTGCTTCGGGGGAAACCCTAGATCTGGATATCTCGGATCGGACAATGGTTATGCCTTCGGGGCCATTCTTCCTTTTAAAGGCATCGTTTTGGAGTGACGCTGCCTGGAGGGGACAAGAGGAGGAGTGGTGTGCATCTATCGCATTGATGACAGCGTCACAAGGCCCTGCCACCATGATTAGAGATCGCTCTCCCCATTGAACGGAAGAAGCAACTGGGAATTCAGGACAAAAGTTTGTTGCGGCTGCTGGCGATGGAGTTGCTGGATTTTGTGGCTGTGGGTGACTACCGAACACGCCCTTAGCCCCTCAAAGCTGAATTTTTACGCCGTTAACCTGATTAGAGGGGTCAGCTAGAAATGCTCTTAGATCGCAATGCTGAAATTTGCCAAGTGTCCAAGGAAGAAAGAACACGTATACGAACACACATAACAAATTAAGTACTCGCTCCGATCCATACTAAAGTTGTATTAAAACAACGACACTAGTATACCTGGATGGGAGGGAGTACTATATAAATCGGGACGTTTGACTTCCGAACTCATTCACAACCTGAACATGCATGTTATAGCTCAACGCTACTAAATGTTTCGGTAATGCTCAGACTTCACATTTGAAAATAATAACAAGGTTCACAATTCAGACTGGACAATATTCAGCTCATAGTTTATTAATTTATTGAAGCCAGTTAAATGAAAACTGACACGAAGCAAAACAGACTTTTTTTCACACGATGGTGAAAACTGACATAAAGCAAGACATACTTTTTCTTCACACGATGGTCGAGATGGAAGCAGGACTGAGGACCGGAGCTTGGGCGACCCGTTGTAGAGATCAAAGCGGGCCGCGTTGGCGTTGCTGGCCTCCGTTCGCATATCAATGAAGCACGGTGCTTCCATGATGCTAACCCCGGACCTGGCCTTTTCGCGTTGGCAGCCGAGGTGCGGAAGGTCATAACCGTGACCTCGTCCGGCGTCTGATCTGCAGGTGTAGCATCTGACATGAGCTATGGTGACTCCACATGTCGGGATAAACTCATTGCAAGGTCTTACGGTGGCGTAGACATGAGCTCTGGCTCGTGTCAGGGAGTGGCAGGGCGGATGAACTCATACTGCCGAAGAGAAAGATTGGCAGATGAATTAAGTAGGAGAGGGTACATGTATTTGTTTTCCTCCGATATCTTAGACAGACTGAAACTGGATGAAGACTAAAGAGGGAAGCAAATCTGAGAACATGAACATATCACACTGGCTCGCTTGGCATCCTAAGACGATAGTGGAGTATATATAGGACTTCCATGCATCTCTTATACTATTTGTCAGCTCTTTCTAATAAGAATAAATAAATAAACCATAAGCATGGGATATGTGTTGAGCAAGTCATTCAAAAACTGTCTATCGTGTCTTTTTAATCCCATGTGATTGGACAGTATGGCAGAGACTCTAGGAATAGACAGGAAAGTAGTATTCGAATAAGGATGACACCTTGTTGAAGAAAGACAGCATGCCCCTATGTGGAAATCTTTGTCCCCAGAATTCAGCATATCAGTGTGAGAGGAAGAATAACTAAGGTTGAGCCTCCCTCAGCACATAAACATGCTTGTTCTCACCAAGGGGACAACTGAACAACATGCATTGATGCATATGAAAATCTCTCGGAAATTCAGCTGCGTCTGATATGAGAGGCGGAATAAGTAGGTAGGTTCAGCCTCAACACACACACACATGCTCCTAAAGACTATTGCCACTCATTTTGCAGCAACTTGTCGCTCATCAGACTCTGATCGGCCAAAGATGCCAAACCCACTACATTGCTGATCGGAATGTTCAGCCCGAGTTTAAATTAGTCTTCAAAAGTACATCAAGTCATGTGACAACGGCCACACATCCCTTTCCTGCCGTAGATCGTCGAGACACACGGCGACCTCCGTATCTCGTCGACCTCTCCTGCCGCGCTCGGCCGTCAGTGCGCAACAACCTACTCAGGGGCAGCGGCGACGGCGGCGAGTGCTGGGATCTGTCGCGTGGGGAACAGGACGAGAGGCCAATCGGGGTTATTATTTTCAAAAAAAAAAAAAATTGCAGTGAATCATTGGGAGCTTTATTCAACAAACGCATTCGCCGAGCAGTCAGAAGACTGCTGATCAGGAAGCTAGGAGGTCCACCTAACCAGCTCTCGGTCACATCAAGCGTGCACGCTCGCTTGGTACATAAGTGCGCTAGACCGTTCGCTGATCTTATTACATGTTGCATTACAAAAAAAAATATCAAAAGTATTACTAAGCTCCCTGATTTGCAGAAGAATTAGGGCCACAATTGAGCGACCAACATGACGATTGTTCCAGAGTTTTACAAACTCTAGACAATCTGTTTCGAGCACCACCTTCTTGAAACCTCTGAGATTAGCATATATAACACCCTCCCGAGCAGCCATTGCTTCTGCGACGAGAGAATATGTGACTCCAAGAATGGGTTTACTCCAAACTCCTAGGAAAGAAGTGGTTGATCTGGCTACACCACCCGCACCACTCTTCCCATCGTCTCGACGAACACCGGCGTCCGTATTTATTTTGATGACGTCCAACTCCGGTGGCCGTCATCCATGACCAGGAAGCCACACCAGGTGCTGACGTGGGATATCACTAGTAGAAAAAGGGTCATTTGTCCCGGTTCTGGAACCGGGACTAAAGCCCAAAACCTTTAGTCCCGGTTTGCTTACGAACCGGGACCAAAGGCCCTCCACGTGGCCGCTGCGGGGAGCCCAGGCAGGAGGACCTTTAGTCCCGGTTGATAACACCAACCGGGACCAAAAGGCATCAACGCGTCAGCATCTGGCAGGAGCTGGGGGTTTTTTTTTTGAAAGGGGGGGTTTAGGGGGTTTTGGAGGGTTAATTTAGGGGTTTCATATTGTGTTAGCTAGCTAATAGAGAGAAGTGTCCTCTCTTTCTCCGTGCTTGGTCGACGGTAGCTACTATAGAGAGAACTCGACACGCTAGCTAGTAAGCAAATGAAGGAACCATTAAGTACACAAGATCGTCATGAACATATACAGAGAGAAGTGATCGACCTCTCTTTCTCCGAGAGATTGGTCGAACAACAAGTTTTCGTATATCTATCCGACGCTACTAGCTACATATATACAATATAAGATCTCTTACAATCCCTAACATCTAATGTCAAATTCCAGATGGTATTCTCCGGCTTTATTTATGACGTGGTCAAGAAAGAATCCCGCCAATTCCTCTTGAATTGCTCGTATGCGATCATGTGGTAGGAGTTCATCCCACATCTGCCACATCTAATTTGAAGAAGGGGGTCAATACATATATATGAATGAAACTCAACACAAATCATGGTAATAAAATAAAATTGTGAATATTATTGCTTACGCACTTGAAATTGTTTTTCAGAGTAGCCCCGCTTAGGGGTCGTCACGTTGTAGATGAACTCGCAAACGTAGTATCCACAAAAATCATTCCCGGTTTCCTGCCACAAGCACTTTACGAGAAATAGAGTTCAATCAAACTGATAATCAAGCATGATAAATGGTATTGATGAAACTAGAATCAATGGGAGATGCGCGGAACTAGCTAGTAGTACTTACTTTCGGGTGTGTAAATCGCAGCTCCCTCGGCAGTGTCGGAACAATTGCGGTGAACTCTTTCCAAACCCTGACAGACAAAGAAAATAATTACTTGATATCAGGAAATGAACAAAGTTGCCGATATGATGCGATAATGATCGATTGAACTTACTTCTGGAGCATTTCAGTCATGTCCGCATATTCCTGGGGATCTTTTCGTTTCGAGTCTAAGACGATTACTACTCCCCGCTCAAGCTTAATCTCTAGCAGAATAAAGTGGAACCTGCGCACGCATGCATAACTCATCAATTACATTACTATAACCTCGAGTAATAAGGGAAACCGAATATGCACAAGACAATAACACACACTTGAAGTTGTAAGGAAAGAGTATTGTCTCTTTGTTTTGATTTTTAAGCAACGATTGTAGCAAGTTGTCCTCGGTTTGTGTGACATTGTTTTTAACCATAAACTCATGTATGATATTTGGGTTAATGAACCCAATGTCATAGATTTGTGCTTTTCTGCATTCGACGATCTTCAATCTGCATAATATAGTGAGGATAATTATATATACATGCAATGAAAGAGCTGAGCTATATATATAGAGAGACTTAATTACAGAAGTAGTACTTACAGATAGTAGCAAGTCAAGATTGTTTTGTCGAGGGCCTTTTGATTGTATAACTGGAATATCTCGTCAAATTCAACAGACAACTGATCCATTCCAACGAGGTCGTGCTCCTCTTTAATTCTCAGCGTCAAAGTATCCCTACCAGACTCGATGCAGGTTTTCATGTACCAATCATGGAATCTTCGCATCATCGTTGTTAGAGGAGGATGATCAGGTTTGACGAGAGGCCGCCCGTACCGGTAACTGAATTCGTCCACCTCCAACGGCTCAAACTGTACATCATCGCTCAGGTAATCACCAGGATTGGTACCGGGCACCATCCCCGGATGATTAGCGACGATATCGCTAGACACCTTGAGCGGGGGGCACGATTGGTTCGCCTGTTCGCCGAGCTGGGGAATTTTTTCCCACTACTTCGTTTTGCTAACCTTGCATCACTGGAAGTACTTCCCGACTGCCGCGCATCTTGATATGTCTTTTTAACACAGCGGACAAAGTTGGAATCCGGCGGAGGCGGTGGTGGTCGCTTCAGGGCATCGATAGTGCGCTTCACTTTCACCGGATCTAGCTTCTCCTTCGGAGGTGGAGTTTTCTTTGCAAAATGGGCCCTCAATTAGGCCTGACATATCTCCTCATTTTTAGACTCGGTCCTCTCATATGGTAACTTTTCCAGAGGCTTGAGAGATGGACCGTATCTGTATTCCCTCCCGCCTCTGCTTGTACTGCTAGCCGCCGGAGCGGCGGCGTCTCTCTTCCGTCGTTGCTTACGAGGCGGAGAAGGAGGCGGAGTGCTCCGACGCGCCGGAGGAGCCGGAGCGGCGGCGTCTGTCTTCCGCCGTTGCCGACGAGGCGGAGGAGGAGGCGGACTGCTCCGACGCGCCGGAGTAGGCGAAGGAGGAGGCGGAGTGCCCTCACGCGTCGGAGGATCCGGAGAAGGAGGCGGGGTGCCCTGATCACTCGCCGGAGGAGGAGGAGGAGGAGGAGGCGGAGTGCCCTGACTCGCCGGAGGAGGAGGAGGAGGAGGCGGAGGCGTCCAGTTTGGAAGCTTGATGTACTCCTTCTGCCATAGACATGTACTCCTCAGGGCACGAACCAGCCGATTCTCCCCTTCACCTGTAGAGTGGTCAAGCTCGAGCTCCTCAAATCCCTCCATTACTTCATCCACCATCACAACAGCATAGCCATGTGGAATCGGACGGCAGTGAAAAGTTCCGTTGGGTTGAGGAGGTGCAACAGAGCCGACAGCCGCCTTGAAAGTGAGGTTCCGGTATTTCGTCATAAGCTCGCAATGTTGAGCCTCCGTGATAGTATCCACGGGGTAGCTAGGAGACGTGAAGTCAGGCTGAACGGGCTCCGTGGAAGCGACGCTGCTTCTCCGCTGAGATGGCGGGGTAGCTTCTGGGTTAGCTTCGTGCCGCTGAGATGGTTGGCCGGCAACTCGCTGGCTCTCAGCTTCCTCTAGCTTTTGTAGTCTTGCATTGAGCTTCTGAATTTCGCTCAGCTCCGCTTTCCTCTTTCTCTCCCGGCTTCTGTAACCGCCTGCGTCGGGAAACCCAACCTTCCACGGAACGGAGCCTGGTGTGCCTCGTGTTCGTCCAGGGTGCTCAGCATTCCCTAGGGCCTCAGTCAGCTCGTCCTTCTCTCTGTCGGGAATGAACGTCCCTTCCTGCGCTACGGTGATATACTCCTGAAGCTTCGTGACGGGTATTGCAAGTTGCTCGTCCGTCCAACGGCACTTCCCTGTTTCAGGGTCCAAAGTTCCCTCAACTCCGAAGAACCAAGTCCTTGAACGGTCTGGCCAGTTCAATGTCTGTGGTACGACCCCTTTAGCAATCAGGTCATTCTCAGCTTTGTCCCACAACGGCCGGGCTTTGAGGTAGCCACCTGACCCCGTGTGATGGTGATACTGCTTCTTTGCAGCGTTGTTCTTGTTTGTCTCTGACATTTTCTTACTCTTGTCCAATGTCTTGTAGGCCACAAATGCGGGCCAGTGATCTCTTATCTTCTCAAATCGGCCGGTGAATTCTGGAGTTTTCCCTTTGTCGACAAACTTTGATTTCAACTCATTCTTCCACCTCCTGAATAGATCTGCCATCTTCTTAAGAGCACACGCCTTGACCAGTGGCTCTATAACTGGCTTGTTCGGATCCTCCTCTGGCGGTAGGGTGAAATTTGCCTTCAGCGCGGTCCAAAGATCATCTTTCTGTCTATCGGTGACATAATCACCTTCATGGGCGTCGTCCTTAGGCTTATTACATTGCTTGATGCTGATCGGGATGTTGTCCCTAACAATAACTCCGCACTGAGCAGCAAATGCGTCCTTGGTCCGCTTGGGTTCAATCGGTAGGCCATCGTCCGCGAGTGCTGTGATCGTGAACCTTTCATCCTTGCGCAACTTCTTCTTCGGGCCTCGTCTCGTTACCGAAGTTTGGCTCGATCCGGAGGGCTATAAAAGAAGAAAGAAGAGTTAATATATGTACATACCAAAACAATTAATGCATCAATTAGCTAGTCATCACAGGCTTAATTAATATATATACCTCGCCGGACTTTGCAACAGCTCCCTCCTCCGTTCGGTCACAGGAGCCGTCATCATGGTCTCCTTCTTCCTCCGGCATTCGGTCACTGGAGCCATCATGATCATGTCCTTCCTCCTCCATTGTTCGATCACCGGAGCCGTCATCCTCTCCTTCCAGACCATCGGTGTCGTTGAGAAACGACAAGACATCACGTCCGCCGTGGATTATGTGTTGGGAAACGCAGCAGAAAACAAAAATATCCCAAAAAGCACTTTCACTATTCACGACGACATTTTTCAGCGTCTGATCGAACTGAAAATATTCATGTGGGCTTAGAACAATTCTAGTACCCACCAAAATAATTTTCAACGCGAGCCGGAACAATTCCGGTTTAGTGATTTCATCTGCGAAAAGCATCTGAAGCGGTTTCGACAGCTCCGGAACATTTCCGGTTTTCATCCCGGAAAATTCCAGAAAGTTTCCAGAATGATTCTGGCACCCTCCAAGAATTATCAGGCATGTGCCAAAACCAATTTGACTTTATGGTATCCTCTGAAACAACTTTTCAATTTCACCGGAACTCATCCGGTGACCTCTCTGCGGAACTTTTCCGCTGTCCGAAACTTTTCCGACGTCCGAAACTTTTTCGGTGATTTTCTCTCAGACTCCCTGTCTAGTATTCAGCAGATAGATGACCCTTAAGCGTGTGACCCTATAGGTTCGGTGAAGCATAGACATGACCCGGAACCCCTTCCGATCAATGATCAACATCGGAGCCGTGGACACCCATATCGATCCCTATACCCACACGAATAAATATTTGAGTGAACCTCCAGTTGCCGTGAGCTATTCCTGTTGCTTCGCGATATGTTACAATTACCCGAGGTGAGAAACATCGGCATCCTCGTGGATCAACACTTGTCCACAATGCCAGTTACCTCGTTGCCGGTATTGTTCTCTTTTCTCGTTCCCGTGTTCCGGCATCCCTGTGATCAAATCACCCTGTGTCTGGCCAAACGATGATGGATACCGTAACACCGAGAGGGCCCAGAGATATCTCTCCATCGTCGGAGGAGCAAATCCCAATCTTGAGCTATCAAGTCCCTTGACATACTTTTCCATGAACCCGTAAGCCGCCGTAATAGCCACCCATTTACGGATGACGTTTAACAAACCCCAAAGTTCATGAAGCAAGCATGAAGAAACTCGACACTCTCATGGTCTAAGGAATTATGCAAACATTAACTTCTCTGTGTTATTAACCATAAACTTATGACGAATGTATCTCATAGCATAACATCAATGGGGTCGATTCAACACAAGTGTTCTACCAACAGTTGTGCCCTCAAAATTGCCGGCATAGCCATGCCCATGATCAGGAAAACAGGATCATCATGCAATACTTGAGCCAGTCATAGAGGCTTGACTAGGAATACATTTTACCGTTTATTATCCCACACGTGCATATGAGTCTTCCTCCGAGCCTCGTGGTTATTGTAGACTCGAGAACCATAGCAGTTATAGCATGGAACATAAACCTAATTATGAACAGGGAGATAATCAATAACATTTATTATTGCCTCTAGGGCATATCTCCTACATTATGTCCCCCAACAACTGTTCTTGTTCCAAGTCTCTTTGATCCATAGTTTCTGCAAATATTACAACATGACAATTAATATACAAACATGAATGTCCGACGTCCGGACCGCCTCTCTCATGAATGTCAAGCAAGGGATTCTCTTAACCTTTAAGGGATTTAATTAACAAAATGGCGCCATTCTGAATGTGCAGAAAATGGTCCATATTTTTCCTGATCTCATCTACCCTTCTATATGTCACGTTGTCTAGTGTCAAAGGATTCAAGAAAACTAAGGCTTCATCATTAGCCGGAAGTAACAGGCGCATAATGGTATGAATCTCTCCAAAATTGTTTTGGAACGGAGTCCCGGATAGGATAATTAATTAGCTTTTTGGTACGAAGTTCAGCAAGAGCCTTCCGAATATCGCTATTTGGAAGGCCTTTGCTGAAATTCGTACCAAAAAGTGAATTATTCTATCCGGAACTCCGTTCCAAAACAACTTTGAAGAGCTTCGTAGCATCATACGCATGTTACTTCCGGCTAATGATGAAGCCATGGATTTCTTCAATACTTTGACAGACAACGTGACATATAGAAGAATATATATATAGATGAGATCAGAAAAAAATTGGATCAACTTGTGCACATCCATAATGGGGGCATTCTTGATAAATCTATGTTACCGGAGTTTTCTATATATGAACAAAAAAAATCACATGACATGTCCGACGTCCCCCCTCATGTCGAAGTTATCGGGGACGGGGTGGATCGACAATGACGCTCTTTCTTCTAGGGTTTGAGTGGCCTCGATAGTTGGTCGGGTTAGCGGACCGCCTCTCTCACTCATGCATGTCCGACGTCCCCCCTCATGTCGAAGTTATCGGGGAGGGGGTAGATCGACAACGACGCTCTTCTAGGGTTTGGGTGGCCTCGATAGTTGGTCGGGTGAGCGGACCGCCTCTCTCTCATGCATGTCCGACGTCCCCCCTCATGTCGAAGTTATCGGGGAGGGGGTAGACGACAACGACGCTCACCCCTCATGTCATGTCCGACGTCCCCCCTCATGTCGAAGTTATCGGGGAGGGGGTAGACGACAACGACGCTCACCCCTCATGTCATGTCCGACGTCCCCCCTCATGTCGAAGTTATCGGGGAGGGGGTAGACGACAACGACGATCACCCCTCATGTCATGTCCGACGTCCCCCCTCATGTCGAAGTTATCGGGGAGGGGGTAGACGACAACGACGATCACCCCTCATGTCATGTCCGACGTCCCCCCTCATGTCGAAGTTATCGGGGAGGGGGTACACGACAACGACGCTCACCCCTCATGTCATGTCCGACGTCCCCCCTCATGTCGAAGTTATCGGGGAGGGGGTAGACGACAACGACGCTCACCCCTCATGTCATGTCCGACGTCCCCCGTCATGTTGAAGTTATCAGGGAGGGGGTAGACGACAACGACGCTCACCCCTCATGTCATGTCCGACGAGGCCGGCGACGAGGACATACATCTATCTCATCTCTACATGAACATACATCTCATCTCCACATGACCATTTATCTATCTATCTCATCTCCACATGAACATACATCTCATCTATATATATATATATATATATATATCATCATATCATATATATATATATCATCATATCAACAACAGAAAAATTAATTGTTTCCAACAGAGCATCATATATATATCATCATATCATCTATATATATATCATCATTTCATCAAATTATCTAACATAATGAACTATATATATATATCAACAAAATCATTTATCTATCTATCAACATCATCATCTATCTCCACATGAAAATATACATCTCATAAAAAAAACATAGCAACGGGGGCTGCCGGCGACCATGGAGCAGTGGCAGAGCAAGGTGTGCTTGGGGGCACGCGGCGACGGGGAGCAGGGGACCATGGGAAGGGGGGCTCACTGGGGGGGCGCGGCGATGGCTTGAGGCCGGCGACGAGGCCGGCGACGAGGCCGGCGGGCTTGGGGGGGACACGCGCGCGGAGACGGGGAGGAGGGCGCGACGGCGAGGGCTCGGGGGAAGGCGGGGTGCTCACTGGGGGCGGCGATGGGAGAGGGCGACGGCGACGAGGAGGCGCGGCGACGGGGCTGGGCGGCGACGGCGACGAGGAGACGCGGCGACGGGGCTGGGCGGCGACGGCGACAGCGACGATGGGAGAGGGCGACGGCGACAGCGACGATGGGAGAGGGCGACGGCGACAGCGACGATGGGAGAGGGCGACGGCGACAGCGACGATGGGAGAGGGTGACGGCGACGAGGAGCGGACGGCGACGGCGACAGCGACGAGGAGTTGCCGGGCGGCGTCGGGGGACATGTGAGAATTTGGGGGAAAATTCCTAAGTGTTGGTTTATATAGCAAAGCCTTTAGTCCCGGTTGGTGGCACCAACCGGGACCAATGCCTCCCTTTGGTCCCGGTTGGTGCCACCAACCGGGACCAAAGGTCTCTTTTCGTCAGCCCAAAGGGCGGGAAACAGGGACCTTTGGTCCCGGTTGGTGGCACCAACCGGGACCAAAGGGTGGCTCTGCCCGGGGCCAAATTTTTAGTCCCACCTCGCTAGCCGAGAGAGCTCGAGAGTGGTTTATAAGCGCTGCTGCGCATACCCTCTCGAGCTCCTCTCAACTGCAGGCCTTCGGGCCTAATCTGTCACTGCCTGTGGGCCTATTGGGCCTTCTGCGGGCCTGAATCCTGGCCCAACAAGCTGGTTGGGTTTCAAGTCGTATTCAGGCCGTGGCGGCCCAGTAGGTGGCATTTTTTTATAAAAAAATCCAGTTTTTTGTTTTGTTTTTTGCTTTATTTATTTTATTTTGTTCCTACTTACTGTTTTTCAGTGATTCTTTTTGCTTTTAGGTCACAAAAAATATAAACTTTCTGTTAGTGCCTTTAGTTTTCAAATTTGAATAGTTTAAATTAGAATTTTTTGAAATTTGTGTGAATCACTAGTTTGTGAATAACTTTACTAAAAAAATAGATTTTTGAGTGATTCTTTTTCCTGCTATTTAATATTACTGTGTTTTATCATTATATTCAATTTGGTAAGTTTTAGGTTATTTTAAATGTCTGTTTTAATCAAAAACAGATTTGGTTATTTTAGTTTGCTATTAAAGTTTCTAACAAAAAATTTCTTTATGAAAATTCTTTTTGCTATTAATGTTTTGAACAAAAAATTCTTTGATAATTATAGTTGCATAAATTTTATATAATTTTAGTTTCAAAAATACTAGAGGTTTATAAAAGCTTTTTAGTTGATTCCTTTTGCTATTAGAGTTTTATAAAAGCTTTTTAGTTGATTCTTTTTGCTATTGAAGAATATTATAGTTTTGTTTTAGTTGATCATAACAGAATATTTTAATTGATTATTTTTAGTTCATTCTTTTTGCTATTAGAGTTTCATAAAAGTTTTCTAGTTCATTCTTTTTGCTATTAGAGTTTCATAAAAGTTTTCTAGTTCATTCTTTTTGCTATTAGTTCATTCTTTGAGCTAAATGACCCTGAAATTGAAAAACACTACAAATGAACTTTGAAAAGGTTGAAAGTTGGCATGGTATCATCATTTCACCCAAATAGCATGTGCTAAAAAGTTGAGAGGGTTACGGCAAAAACTGGATGCACTTTGTGTACAAAACGAACAATCTCTTTCGAAGTATGAGGGTTTCGGACGAAAACTCATCTGTTACAAAGGTATTTCATTTTTTTGAACTTATTTGAACTCCAGACTTTTTGTGTGTTCAAAATGAACCATTCAAAGCCACATCATCAATTTTCAACCCTTTCTGACTTCATTTGGTATTTTTCATGCATTTACTGATTTTTTTGAGCTAAATGACCATGAAATTGAAAAGCACTACAAATGAACTCTGAAAAGGTTGAAAGTTGGCATGGTATCATCATTTCACCCAAATAGCATGTGCTAAAAAGTTGAGAGGGTTACGGCAAAAACTAGATGCACTTCGTGTACAAAACGGACAATCTCTTTCGAAGTATCAGGGTTTCATACGAAAACTCATCTGTTACAAAAGGCATTTCATTTCTTCACATGTAACTGCAGTGATATTCTAGATCAAAGGCATCATCATACTAGTTGTGGAGAGAAAGTCTTCACTTTTTCTTCGCGTGTGTCCTTTGCTTATTGCGCCGTAACCATGGATAATCTTCATCGTTTAATAGGGTGCTTGGGTCAGCCTTGACTTTGAAGGGAGGAATTTCATGAAACTTTTCATAATCTTCAGACATGTCTGTCTTGCCCTCCAATCCCACGATGTCTCTTTTTCCTGAAAGAACTATGTGGCGCTTTGGCTCATCGTATGATGTATTCGCTTCCTTATCTTTTCTTTTTCTCGGTTTGGTAGACATATCCTTCACATAGAAAACCTGCGCCACATCATTGGCTAGGACGAATGGTTCGTCTGTGTACCCAAGATTGTTCAGATCCACTGTTGTCATTCCGTACTGTGGGTCTTCCTGTACCCCGCCTCCTGACAGATTGACCCATTTGCACTGAAACAAAGGGACCTTGAAATCATGTCCATAGTCAAGTTCCCATATGTCCACTATGTAACCATAATATGTGTCCTTTCCCCTATTGGTTGCTGCATCAAAGCGGACACCGCTGTTTTGGTTGGTGCTCTTTTCATCTTGGGCGATCGTGTAAAATGTATTCCCATTTATCTCGTACCCTTTGTAAGTCAATACAGTCGAAGATGGTCCCCTGGCCAACGAGTACAGCTCATCAGAAACAGCGTTGTCACCCATGAGACGTGTTTGCAACCAACTGCCGAAAGTCCTGATGTGTTCATATGTAATCCAGCCGTCACACTGCTCCGGGTGTTTGGAGCGCAGAATATTCTTGTGTTCATCGACATACGGGGTCACCAAGGTGGAATTCTGTAGAACTGTGTAGTGTGCTTGAGACCAAGAATGCCCGTCCCTACATATTATTGAGTCCGCTCCTAGCGTACCTTTTCCAGTCAGTCTCCCCTCATACCGCGATTGAGGGAGACCAATCTTCTTAAGGTCAGGAATGAAGTCAACACAAAACCCAATGACATCCTCTGTTTGATGGCCCATGGAGATGCTTGCTTCTGGCCTAGCGCGGTTACGAACATATTTCTTTAAGACTCCCATGAACCTCTCAAAGGGGAACATATTGTGTAGAAATACAGGGCCCAGAACGACAATCTCGTCGACTAGATGAACTAGGACGTGCGTCATGATATTGAAGAAGGACGGTGGGAACACCAGCTCGAAACTAACAAGACATTGCACCAAATCACTCCTTAACCTTGGCAGGATTTCTGGATCGATCACCTTCTGAGAGATTGCATTGAGGAATGCACATAGCTTCACAATGGCTAATCGAACGTTTTCCGGTAGAAGCCCCCTCAATGCAACCGGAAGCAGTTGCGTCATAATCACGTGGCAGTCATGAGACTTTAGGTTCTGGAACTTTTTCTCTGCCATATTTATTATTCCCTTTATATTCGACGAGAAGCCAGACGGGACCTTCATACTGAGCAGGCATTGAAAGAAGATTTCCTTCTCTTCTTTGGTAAGAGCGTAGCTGGCAGGACCTTCATACTGCTTTGGATGCATGCCGTCTTTTTCATGCACACGTTGCTGTTCCTCCCGTGCCTCCGGTGTATCTTTTGTCTTCCCATACACTCCCAAGAAGCCTAGCAGGTTCACGCAAAGATTCTTCGTCACGTGCATCACGTCGATTGCAGAGCGGACCTCTAGGTATTTCCAATAGGGTAGGTCCCAAAATATAGATTTCTTCTTCCACATGGGTGCGCGTCCCGCATCGTCAGTCGGAACAGATAGTCCGCCAGGACCCTTTCCAAATATTACTTGTAAATCATTGACCATATCAAGTATGTGATCACCAGTACAGAGGGCGGGCTTCTTCCGGTGATCTGCCTCACCTTTGAAATGCTTTCCTTTTTTTCGACATTGATGGTTGGTCGGAAGAAATCGACGATGCCCCAGGTACACATTCTTCCTGCATTTGTCCAAATATATACTGTCGGTGTCATCTAAAGAGTGTGTGCATGCGTGGTATCCCTTGTTTGTCTGTCCTGAAAGGTTACTGAGAGCAGGCCAATCGTTGATGGTTACAAACAGCAACGCATGTAGGTCAAATTCCTCATGTTCGTTCTCATCCCACACACGTACACCTCTTCCATTCCATAGCTGTAAAAGTTCATCAACTAATGGCCTTAGGTACACATCAATGTCATTGCCGGGTTGCTTAGGGCCTTGGATGAGCACTGGCATCATAATGAACTTCCACTTCATGCACAACCAAGGAGGAAGGTTATACATACATAGAGTCACAGGCCATGTGCTATGCTTGCTGTTCTGCTCCCCAAAAGGATTAACGCCATCTGCACTTAAACCAAACCATACGTTCCTCGGGTCACCTGTAAAGTCGCTCCACTTTCTCTCGATCTTTCTCCACTGCGACCCGTCAGCGGGTGCTCTCAACTTCCCGTCTTTCTTACGGTCTTTTATGTGCCATTGCATCAACTCGGCATGCTTTTTGTTTCTGAACAGACGTTTCAACCGTGGTATTATAGGAGCATACCACATCACCTTGGCAGGAACCCTCTTTCCGGTGCGCTGGCCCTCAACATCACCAGGGTCATCTCTTCTGATCTTATACCGCAATGCACCGCATACCGGGCATGCGTTCAAATCCTCGTACGCACCGCGGTAGAGGATGCAGTCATTAGGGCATGCATGTATCTTCTGCACCTCCAATCCTAGAGGGCATAGAACCTTCTTTGCTTCGTACGTACTGCCGGGCAATTCGTTATCCTTTGGAAGCTTCTTCTTCATTATTTTCAGTAGCGAACTAAATCCCTTGTCAGATACACCATTGTCTACCTTCCATTGCAGCAATTCCAGTGTGGTACCGAGCATTCTGTTGTCATCTTCGCAATTTGGGTACAACCTTTTTTTGTGATCCTCTAACATGTGATCGAACTTCAACTTCTCCCTTTCACTTTCGCATTCTCTCTGTGCATCAACAATGACCCGGCGAAGATCATCATCGGGCACATCGTCTGGTTCCTCTTGATCTTCAGCTTCCCCCATTGCAGCATCACCGTATTCAGGGAGCGGGTAGTTGTCATCATCCTCTTCTTCTTCGTTGTCTTCCATCATAACCCCTCTTTCTCCGTGCTTGGTCCAAACATTATAGTGTGGCATAAAACCCTTCTCAAGCAGGTGGAAGTGAAGGGTTTTAGAGTTGGAGAAAGCCTTCGTATTCTCACAGACAGTACATGGACAATGCATAAAACCATTCTGCTTGTTTGCCTCGGCCGCTTCGAGAAAATTATGCAGGCCCTTAATATACTCGGAGGTGCGTCGGTCATCGTACATCCATTGCCGGTTCATCTGCGTGCGTTATATAGTTCTCATTATTGAATAACATATAACTCTCTAGAGCATCTAATTAAAACATACATTGAAACTATGTAAAAAAATTATATGCAACAACAAATGCGATCATAACCGCAACTAAGGTACCAATTGATCCAACGGCATAATGATACCAAGCCTCAGTATGAATGGCATATTTTCTAATCTTTCTAATCTTCAAGCGCATTGCATCCATCTTGATCTTGTGATCGTCGACGACATCGGCAACATGCAACTCCAACTTCATCTTCTCCTCTTCAACTCTTTGTAATTTTTCTTTCAAGTAATTGTTTTCTTTTTCAACCAAATTTAACTTCTCGACAAGAATTTCTATGTCGGTTGGAATTTCCGGTTCACATACCTCCTAGATTAAAAAATCTATGTCACGTTGGTCGGCATAATTGTCATAAACACTAAATAAAACAAATAGTTATAAAAGATAATATATACCACATCCGAATCATAGACAGGACGAGGGCCGACGGAGGCGGATACCAAAACCATCGCACTATATAATAACAAACAATAATAAAAGTAAGAAAATTACACAAGTATCTATCTAAATCATACAAGTAAGAACTTTTTTCTTTTAGAAAGAAGATAAGAAGAAGAGGCTAACCACGGTGGTGCCGGCGCCGAGATGGGCGCGGGCGATCGACGACGGTGAGGACGGGGACGGGACAGGACGGACCGCCAAACCTAGACAAATCTTGAGGAAAATGGAGCTTGGACAAGGAGCTTCGAGAGGAGAAAGCTTAAGTGTGGCTCGGGCATTTCATCGAACACCTCATGTGCATAGGAGGTGAGCTAGAGCACCACAAAGCTCTCCCAACGGCCGGCCAAAAAAACAGAGCTGCTCTGCTCGCGGGCAGGGGGTATATATAGGCCGACCATTGGTCCCGGTTTGTGGCTGGAACCGGGACTAAAGGACATCATTTGGTCCCGGTTCCAGCCACAAACCGGGACCAATGGTTGTGGGCCAGGAGCGAGGCCCATTGGTCCCGGTTCGTGTCTGGAACCGGGACCAAAGGGGTCAGACGAACCGGGACCAATGGCCCACGAGGCCCGGCCGGCGCCCTGGCCTCACGAACCGGGACCAATGCCCCCATTGGTCCCGGTTCGTGAGTGAACCGGGATTAATGGGCTTTTCAGGGCTGGACCAAAGCCCTGTTTTCTACTAGTGTATCAAGCACGGCTAACACCTCCCTGGTAAGACAAACTAATTTTTTCGGATCGATACACACTTCGCCATGCGTAATTCGATTCCTAGAATGCCATATGGACCACATAACTGAAATGATGATAGCTCGTTCCCGGGAAGTGAAGAATTCATCACATAAAATGTCCTTAGTCCATGTTGTTGGATGAAGCCTGGGCATACGAAAATCAAACAAAAGTTGTGCCTCCTCCCAGAATCCCTGTGCGTGTGTGCAATGAATCAATGCATGTTGAAGATCTTCATCCATAGCTTGACAGATCTTGCATTGAGCTATCTGTCGAATATGGCGCTGTTTCAAGGTGACTTCGTCAGGGATGATACCTTTGATAACTCGCCACCAAAAGACTCTGATTTTAGGGACTACATTCAGTTTCCAAATGGCATTCCATAGCTGTTGATTGTCTACTGAGGATCCGGTAGCCTGCCCTTCATCTTGAGCTTCACGCTCTTTGTGATTCATTAGAGCTCGGTACGCCGATTTCGTGTAGATGCCAGAACCTTCATGTGCCCATGCAAGGAAATCTTCTCCACCACCAACCCGAATTGGAATGTTAAGAATGGCTTCTGCATCGGGTGGGGTAAACGTGTCCAGAATAAGCTCCCTATTCCATGTCCAAGAATCTGAATCAATGAGCTCACTCACCAATGTAACTTGAGATCCTGGTGGCCTAAAAATAGGGCACATTGTTGTAGTGGATGGGATCCATCGGTCCTCCCAGACCAAGATTGGAGAACCATCCCCTACACGCTTGATTAAACCTGCATTCAACGCATCTCGGCCAGCAATAATAGCCCGTCATGTAGCCAAGGACGAGTGGGGCGTCGCTGCATGCATGAAATTAGTATCCCGAAAGTATCTTCCTTTCAAAACTCTAGCACATAGGGACTCTGGATTCATCATAAAGCGCCATCCATGTTTCCCCAACAATGCTAAGTTAAATAGGTGCAGATCGCGAAATCCCATCCCACCTTTACATTTTGGAGTAGCTAATTTGTCCCAAGAAATCCAATGCAAAGAACGTTTGTCAATAGAGCTACTCCACCAAAATTTGGCCATGCACGACGTCAAGATCTTGCAGACCTTCTTGATTAATAGAAAACAACTCATACTATAAGTCAGGATTGCCTAAATCAGTGTTTTTATTAAAGTTTCCCGACCAGCACAAGCGAATTGTCTCTCTGACCAACCATGCATTTTACCTCGGGCTCTATCTCTGATATGATCAAAAGTGCCGCTAGTTATTTTAAATATTCAAGATATCCCCCGATATGCCGATAAATCGGCCGATTTATCGCTTACCGGTGTCTGACCGATAAGATAAATTGGTCGATAAATTCGCCGATATGCCGATAAATCGGCCGATATGCCGATAAAGAGGGCGATTTACCCCTTATCCTGGGTCGACTGATAAGTTCCCGATAAGCGATATCCCCAACATTGGTTATTTTACCCACGGCAGTGGGGAGACCCAGGTAACGTTCTGAAAAAGCCTCAACATGAACATCAAGTGTCTGTTTGATACTCTGCCTACAGCTATGTGGTGTGTTCGGGCTGAAGAAGGTTGCACTCTTTTCACGGTTTACACATTGTCCCGAAGCCTGTCCATACAACTGCAGAATCTCATTCAGTCTCACAGCATTAACCAAGTTTGCTTTGAGAAAAATAAGGCTATCATCTGCAAAAAGAAGATGATTTACCCATGGTGCCCTGAAGCTTACTCTTATCCCTCTATCAATCTGCCCTCCATAAAACTTTAGCAAGGATGAGAAGCCTTCCGCACAAAGCAAAAAAAAGGTACTGTGACATTGGATCCCCTTGTCGCAAACCTTTGGACGGTGTAAAATATGGTAGTAATTCTCCATTTACTCTTACTGAGAACCGGACCGAAGTGACACACTTCATGATCAGTCTAACAAATGTGATGGCAAAGCCTAACTTGAGCATAATGGATTCGAGGTAATCCCATTCTACCCTATCATAGGCTTTCATCATGTAGAGCTTAACGACACACGCAAAATTCTTCCCTTTCTTCCTTCTTTTCATGGTGTGCGCACTCTCGAAAGCAACTAGGACATTATCTGTAATTAAACACCCTGGAACAAAAGCACTTTGTTTCTCACTCACAATATCATCCATGCAGCTACGCATACGATTAGTGATCGCCTTGGCCGCCAATTTGTATAGCACAGGACATAGTGCAATGGGACGATACTGAGAAATCAACTATGGGTGCCGTACCTTGGGTATGAGTGTAATAGAAGTATCATTCAGACCTAGTGGCAGATCCCCACCATTCTAGAAAGCCAAGACCGCATTAGTGACGTCTTCGCGGAGAAGGTCCCAATGCCGCTGAAAAAATCCCGCAGTGAATCCATCCACGCCCGACGCTTTAGATGGGGCCATTTGGAAGAGCGCTTGGTGAATCTCGTCAGCCACAAATGGTTTGGTAAAAAGATCATTCATCTTTGGTGACACACGCATCGGAACATGGTCTAGCAGCGCGCTCGGATCCGAGGGACCCTGGGAGGTGTACAGATTCTCGTAAAACGCCTGCACCTCTATCCAGTGGCGGATCCAGGAATTTAACATTGGGTGTTAAAAAAAATCACCCTAATAGAGGAGCCAGTTGGTTCACAACAATACAAATTGTTCGCTAGCAACAATATCTCCAAAGATAAATGACATTACAAAATGGAGGAGAAAATTACAACACGACCATACGCTCTGTCATAGCTTTCAGATATGACAACATCATCCTTCACTTGAAAAAAGAATTCCCTCTCAATAAATGTAACCAAGCAAGCATTCAAGAGCTGATTCCCCATTTTGTTCCGTAGCTTGTTTTTCACATAAGTCATAGAAGAGAATACCCTCTCAACACTAGCCGTTGCTACTGGTAGGATTAGAACCAATTTGAGAAGCTTGTAAACAAGGTTATAAGTGACACTCTTGTTTGTCTCGACAAGCATAATAGAAAGGTCGACTATATTTTTGACCTTTCTAAACCTCTCATCTCTACGCATATCAGTAACGAAGTGTGTAAGTTGATATGGAATATGCATCAAATCTTCCTCCGTGAAATCCAAAGGATAAAGTTGTGCAAGCTTAACCAAGTTCTCCTTATGATAAGCAGCAAATGAATTTACCGGACTGAATGATCCCATGCAATGAAGTAATTCAGTGTTTACCTCATCAAATCTATCTCCAAGCTCTCGAAGTTGCCTATCAATAAGACCCAAAAACATGGCAAGTCGAGGAACATGAGCGACAGAGGAAACATGAAAAGAAGAAGTGCTAAGAGTGCCTCTACTAGCTACAGGGAGGGGAGGGCCATCTGCCGTAAGAACACGAACATGAGACTCGACAGGTCGAACGGATGTCAGATTGGAAGAATCATAAGTCATATGAAAAGATGCTCCAATATCAAGAATCCATGGGGATGTACCTGAATAGGTAGAAGGTGATTTCTCAGTGCCAGAAGAGTTAGTCACAGAAACTGTAGAACCTGTCGGTGAAGAATCCCAAGCATCAAGCAAGCATCGTAGCTGTGCAATCTCATGCGCAGACAAAGACACGACAGAAGAGGCTGAGGTAGAAACACATGCCGACGATGAGCAGTCGCCACCACCCGTGAAAGCCGTGTGTAGAGTCGACGTAGAGCCGTCACGGCCGCGCGCGAAAGCCGCATGAGGAGTCGACGTAGAGCGGTAACCCCCGTGTGCGAAAACCGATGAATCAGGTGGACAAGCACCAAGTACCGACGAAAGGCACATACCTGAGACAGGATCAGTGTAGGGAACACCACCAAAAATCACCGGACAGCGAGGAGAGACTATGCCCGATGACAACGTAATGTCTCTCTTTTTTTACTCTCTCTCTCTCTTTACTCTCTTTTTTACTCACAAGCGAAGGAAACGTTCGGCTCAACTCCCGAAGAGGTTGACCGAGCGAGGAAGCGCACACGATCGAGGCGACCAACTCCAGTCAAGGGCCACGGCACCGGAATCGGCCGGCGGGGCGGCGGTGGCCAGACGAGGGCCACGACCAGGAGGAGGCTACGGCCGGCGGAGGGGTCGCGGCCGGGAGGAGGCGGCGGCCGGCGGAGCAGTCGCGGCGGGAGGACGAGAAAGCCGCCGGATCGAGGCCGGGGCCGGACGGGCGCTGGCGGCGACAGGCGGACGAGGCCGGCCTGGGAGCGCCGGCCGGCGTATAGCAGCGGGACCTGCGTGAGCCAAAGGCCGTCGGCAGTGGCCCTACCAGGGAGAGGAGAAGGCCAGCACACGGCGGCCTGACCTCGAGCGGCAGTCAGAGACGAGGCGGCAGCGGCGGCCCGAACCAAGTCCCGGCGGAGAGCGGAGGACAGTAAAGGAAGCCGGCGGCGGCCAAAATAGGTCGGTGGCGGGCGTCCCGATCTGGGATGCAGCGGGCTGCAGGAACCAGCGGCTAGAACCGACAAGGAACGGCGGTTCGCGCGGACGGGAACGATGGCCAGGCAAAGTAGAGCAGCGGCAGCAGAGGAAACTGCACGCGCGGAGGCAACAGCCAAGCAGAGACAGGAGTCGATTTGGAGCAGCGCAGCCGGAAAAGGATGGTCACGGCGGCGTGATTGGATCGAGCACGAGTTGCAGCGTGCGAAAAAAAAGAACCTAAGCTCTAATACCATGTTAGGGAAGTATGCAACTTATATTACTATTTACTAGGAGGTCAAAGCCACCATATATAAGATGTACAGAGGATGCCAAAAGACAAGAATACAAAAGGCCAAAGGTCATCATCAATATAACTCTAACAAGCTGGTGTTCATCACTTTGCCAAAACAAGTCTTGGGCGATAGTAATCCATTCATTTCCGCACACCGTTGCGTATCTTGAAGAATGCTAGCTTAAACATAGGGAAGCTAGTAGCACATATGGCAAAACTTGCCCTTACAGCTAATTGATTGTCAATCGTCATCGATTCATCAATAGAAAAGTAATTGGTCTCAAGGGAGCCTTAGATCGCAACACTGGAATTTGTCCAGTGTACACACACTCGATGGTTGGACGAACACACGAGGAAGGAACACACAGATGAACACACATAACAAAGTACTCGCGTTGAACATGCCACGATCCACACATTTTGCGTGCCATCCCACACACTATAAGTCATGACATTTGACTTCCGAACTCATTCGCAACCTAAACCTGCACGCTTACAACTCGACACTACTGCATGCCTTGGTAATGTTTAGACTGAACAATAGTGAGCCCATAGGTTAATTTATTGAAGCCAGTTAAATGAAAACTGACACGAAGGTTGACACGATCAAGGAACTGGAAAGCGGTATGAGGACCGGCAGCGTGTTGCACACGCCGACTGCATGTACAATGCCACAGGTCTTGGGTGACCCATTGTAGAGATTGAAGTGTGCCGCCTTAGCGTTGCTGGCCTCCGTCCGCATATCAACGAAGCACAATGCTTCCAATGATGCTAACTGTGGACTTGGCATTTGCACGCCCGTCTTTGTGCTCTCCTTGTTCCCAGATGAGGCGCGGGAGGCCATGACCATGACCTCATCTGGCGTCCAGTCGGTAGGGACATCATCTGACTTTGAGAAAATTGCAAGGTTGTATGGTGGCATAGACATGAGCTCCGGATCGCCAAAGGGAGTGGCAGGGCGGATGAACTCGTACCACCAAGAGAACGATTGGCAGATGTCTTAGGTACGAGAGGGTACATGTATTGTATTCCTCCAATATTTTAGATGGACTGAAACTAGGTAAAGACTAAAGAAGGAAGCAAACCTGAGAACATATCACACTGACTCGATTGGCATCATAGAAAATAGTGTTGTATATACAGGATTTCTATGTGTTTCTTGTATTTGATAGCTCGTTCTAAGAAAACAAATAAATTGTTAGCACGGGATATGTGTTGAGTAAGTCATTCAAGAGCTGTTTATAATCTTTTCAATCACATGTGATTGGACTACAGAATCGTGTGACCAGCCTAAGTGCATATTTATTTTATGATCCCTTGACAAAAAAAGAGTAAAGGGAAATGTTGTGTTTAGTTTGAGGGTGCTCTTTGTCGAGAAGTTGGAGGAAGCTCGTATTAAAAGAACGGCGAGAAGTTTCTGAATGAGTGAGTGGTTGAGCAGCAATCACATTTGCAAATAGCATAGTCCTGACCTGAATAATCCAAAGTAACTAACTTATTCCGAGTAGTACAGAACTTAATATGCATGTTGTGCTACTTCTGTCCACTTGACTATGATGTCATAATAGAGGCGAGCATGGGATACATGTTGAAGTCATTCAAGAAATGTTTACCATGTCATTTTAATCATGTGACTGGACTGCAGAATCATGTGATCATCCTACTTGCATGTTTAGCTTATGATCCCTTGCCCAAAACAAAATGAATGGAAATATTGTGTTTGGTTGGAGGGAACTCGCATGAAAAGTATTGTGAGGACTTTCTGAATGGGTGAGTAGTTAAACGGCAATTGCATTTGGAAATAGCTTAATCTTGAATAATTCAGAGCAATGTTTTAAATAGCGGGCTATGCCAAATAGCGGCGGACCTCCAAATAAGGTATAGTGGGGCTATAGCGGCCAATTTGTACATGAGAACATTTAGCGGCCCCCTGCTGAAAAGGCTATAGCCGGCTATTTAAAACTATGATTCAGAGTAACCAACTATCAAGTAGTAGAAGAATATGCATGCTATATATGTTTGTTCTGTTCTTAATACAATCACTTGCCTAAGCTGGAATAACAGAGAGTACTACACGCTCATTGCATCATGAAAGATGTGTGAAGTGTGGGAACCGACCCATTTCAACTATGTTTTTTCAGCTCCCTTTCAAGAACAAGATATCATCCACGTGATTGGTATCTATTTACCATTTCTGTATCATGTGAGAACAAAATCATAATCTATGACCTGTAACTCTATACAAGTGATCTTTCATGGTTGGAAGTTCTAGTAGTTGAGAGAGAGCGTTGCATGACAAGACTAAATGTAGTCATGGCAAGAACATCTATGCCCAAATATAAATAAACAAAAGTGGCTCTCACTAACGCCCAGAAGGAAAGCCTAAGGGAATCTTAGGATGGATGGTATCGCACACGCCGACTGCACGAACGACCTCAAGAAAGCTTGTATAACCCCTTCGAGAGATCAAAACGGACCGCCTTGGCGTTCTTGGCCGTCATCGGCATATCAACGAAGTGCGTGTTGGGACAAACCCGAACCAGCTCACCGCTTATCTCCTCTCACTCGCTCGGACGAAGGTGGAAGAAGGAGCACACTGGATTTTTCGGGCGCACAAACGCCCCGCCGCACGAACGGCGCCTCGGCCGCACACACAGCCTCTTCTATTTTCTGCAGCTCGAACTGCTGGCTCGGCACATACCGGAGCAACTTTACATCAATACATGGGGAGGCTTTTATAGCCAGGCTTGTGCACACACACACTACACGCACGCACGCATTACCCGGCCACCACACGGCCACTAACCCATGCATGCACGGCATCACACCCGGCATTAACTAACCCACTAACTACGGCCGGTTCTGTAGCTAACGGGACGTAGCTCCCACGCGATCAGCCTCATATCATCTTTGTTAGCTCTTTTTAGGAAAAATAAATGAAGTGTGAGCATGGGATATGTGTTGGGCAAGTCATTCAAGATATGTTCACCATGCCTTATTAATCATGTTTTCGTAGCCATAAACAAAGTGAAGGGAAATATCGTGTTCTTGTTGAATTGAGATCACACTAAAAGAATGGCGAGAAGTTTCTGAATGAGTGAGTAGTTGAACGGCAATCGGACTTGCAAGTAGGGTTACTCTAGTATGATCCAAACGAACAATCCCTCAAGCAGTACACCAACTTAATATGCATGGTGTACCCTCACTTTTCTAGGAAGTAAGAGCAGAGCACCATGAAATGTGTGTGTAATTGGAACCAGATCATTTTAGCCAAGTTTCCTGCTCCCGTTCATCCAGGCCATAGGTGATTAAGCAAGGCATTTTAGCAAGTGATCAGTACACTGCAGAATATCTGACCAATAATTCAATACAAGTGAAAATGATGCTTTCATGGTGTGAAGTTCCTCTTAGTAAAATGAGTAGTAAAAAACGTACAAATCCTCTTAGTAAAAAAAATAACTAACAGGAAATACACGAGCATCCAAACTTAGAAGTCGACAAGTTGATTACATGTGTAAATGGTATGGCATGAGTTTATCATTTTCCCTTGGAAAAAAAGAGATTATCTCTTCTACCATGGTATAAATGTATAATCAAGACCACTATTGCAAGTATACCTATTTACACAAGGCCACACATAACTATATAAGTGAAATCCAAGTTGCAGCTACAAATGTTATCTCGCTGTCTATTTATACAGATAAGCGTTTCCAAGAGAAAAATCCCAGAGCTCTACATCTCATGCCAGTAATATCAGCTATACATCAGATGAACTCCTCAGAAAGCCAAGCCCAAGCCCAGGTAGCTTCCACCTCATGCTTCCTTCACTCGAGGGCGACACCTTGGGGTTCTCCTGGAATGCAAGTAGAGCCAATTAAAATCATCATCCAAGGCAGCAAGAACCAACTTGATTTGTGTAAACAGACAGAGCGCATCGTTAAAAGAGACCACAGTTTGCAATGTTAGGAAACTGAAACCACACCTGGCTTTCGCCCTCGCTAGGCTCGGTTACTGATGCAACCGTTTGAAGAGATACAAGAGACGACGGCGGCAACTGCAGGAAAGTGACATGCAGCGAGAAACACATAAATTAGGTTCCCGATGGCAAAAGCTGGAAAAGGACAGAGCGTTTACTTTGAATACAGAAACAAAAGTTAGTCTTATTTACCATTTTAATCTTTTGCTCTGAAGAGGAGGATCCTAGAGCTGGAAGGAACGACGAAACCTGAAAATTGAAAATGTCTCTTCAGAGTAAGAATCTAGAAGTACGGTAGTTGATGAAGAACCACTAGCAGATCATGTAAGCAACATGCCCCTCAGGAATTTCGTAAGCGACGCCGACTTGCCTCACGAATATTGGGATTAAGGCCACCATGTTCTAGTTTTTGGCTGAACCCAACCAATGCTTCTGTCGCACGGACAGTACGATCCTGATACAGGTTTGAAAATAGATAATGTCAGGAACATTTACAGAAAATACACAATATTCAAGATAAATAATTGACATGTACTTACCTGCGTGTCCTCGATACCAGAGAGCCTTGCCCCCTGCATATGCAAGAAAAATAATTGCACCCATGAGTGATACTTACCTCCAATACACAAGGTTTACGTCTGTTTCAGCACGAGGCACCTACCCATATTTCAACCGTACGATTGACTTCTTGCAGCTCCTTCTGGAATGAGCTGAGATTCAAATGGATGATTACGACCTGCAAGACCGTAAATTTGGTACAGCTGTTTCATTTCGCCATGGCAAAGAACCAGGAAAGGAAGTATTTATGCCGCGGGAATGTTCCAACCTCATCCTTTGTTCCTTCGATTATCACTTGCGTTTCGTCTAGGTTCGCATCGACCCGGTAGATCCTTCCAGCTAGATGTTTCTTTGTAACCTGATGTTGAGGCGAAATTGGTCAAGATAGATGCATAACATGGTTCAGCATAACAGGAGACGTGCGGTAGCAGTAAAAATGGGCCTTACATGTACAGTATTTGAAACTTCATCTAATTGTTTGCCCACGACATCGCAGGCATCGGCTAGACCACGCTTTGTCACCCAAATCAGGTCTGAAATCTTCCAGCCCTGTAAAATATTGCGCGAACTTTAGAATAATCAAGGATGGTATGACAGCCTCGGTGTTGTCTACTCTTTTGATCGCCTGAAAGAATGAGAGTTTACCTTTCACCTAACGTATGCGTAGCCGATAAGCCAAGCAACCACAATTGTTGTTACGGTATATGAGCAATAGGGGGGAAGGTATTAGGCACGGTAGGATATATGTATTTGTTTTCCTCCAATATTTTAGATAGACTAGAGCTGGATAGAGAGGGAAGCAAATCTGTAATCATACCACACACATTTTTACATCCTAAGACAATGGACTATATGTAGGGCTTCTATATATACATCTAGTCTTTGTTAGCTCGTTTTAGGAAAAATAGATAAATTGTGAGCATGGGATATGTGTTGGGCAAGTCATTCAAGATCTGTTCACCATGCCTCATTAATCATGTTTTCGTAACCATAAACAAAATGAAGGGAAATATTGTGTTCTTGTTGAATTGAGATCACACTAAAAGAATGTCGAGAAGTTTCGGAATGAGTGAGTAGTTGAACGGTAATTGGACTTGCGAGTAGGTTACTCTTGTATGATCCAAAGGAACCATCCCCCAAGCAGTACACCAACTTAATATGCATGGTGTACCATCACTTGACTAGGAAGTAAGAGCAGAGCATCATGAAATATGTGTGTAATTGGAACCAGCTCATTTTAGCCAAGTTTCCGGCTCCCTTTCGAGAACAACATATCTTTAGCAAGTGATCAGTACACTGCAGGATCTCTGACAAGTGAAAATGATGCTTTCATGGTGTGAAGTTCCTGAATGAGTAGTAAAAAATGTACAAGTCCTCTTAGTGAAAAAAAGGAACTAACAAGAATGACACGAACATTCAAACTTGGAGTCTAACAAATTGACTACATGTGTAAATGGAACAGCATGAGTTTATCACGAAAAAGGGTTTCCCTCCGCTTTATATTATAAAGCACCAACGGCATGAGTTTATCGCTTTCCCTTGGCAAAAAGAGATTATCTCTTCTACCATGGTATAATCAAGACCACTATTGCAAGTATACCTATTTACACAAGGTCACACATAACTATATAAGTGAAATCCAAGTTGCAGCTACAAATGTTATCTCGCCATATATACAGATAAGCGTTTCCAAAAGAAAAATCCGTAGAGTTCTACAGCTGATGCCAGTAATATCAGCTATACATCAGATGAACTCCGCAGAAAGCCAAGCCCAAGCCCAGGTAGCTTCCACCTCATGCTTCCTTCGCTCGAGGGCGACACCTTGGGGTTCTACTGGAATGCAAGTAGAGCCAATTAAAATCATCATCCAAGGCAGCAAGAACCAACTTGATTTGTGTAAACAGACGGAGCGCATCGATAAAAGAGACCACAGTTTGCAATGTTAGGAAACTGAAACCACACCTGGCTTTCGCCCTCGCTAGGCTTGGCTACTGATGCAACCGTTTGAAGAGATACAAGGGGAGATGGCGGCAACTGCGGGAAAGTAACATGCAGCGAGAAACACATAAATTAGATTCCCGGTTGCAAAAGCTAGAAAGGCAAAGCCTTTGTTTTCACCTAAAAAACTTTTAGTATGAAAACAAAGATTATTCTTATTTACCATTTTAATCTTTTGCTCTGAAGAGGATCCTAGAGCTGGCAGGAACGATGAAACCTGAAAATTGAAAATGCATCTTCAGAGTAAGAATCTAGAAGTACGGTATGTAGTTGATGCGGAACCATGTAATTAAGCAACATGCCACTCAGGAATTGCATAAGCTAGGCCACCGACTTGCCTGGCGAATATTGGGATTCTGGCCACCATGTTCTAGTTTTTGGCTGAACCCAACCAAGGCTTCAGTCGCACGCACAGTACGATCCTGTTACAGGTTTGAAAGTAGATAACATTAGAAAACATGCTCACGAAAATGTGTGTGGGTGTGGGTTAGAGGAAGGCAATGGGCACGCAATTGTATTACGGGCATCTACTTACCTGGGTGTCCTCGATACCGGAGAGCCTTGACCCCTGCACATGCAAGAAAAATGATACTTAGCTCCAATACACGAGGCTAGTGTGTGTTTTAGCACGAGGCACCTACCCATATTTCAACCGTACGGTTGACTTCTTGCAGCTCCTTCTGGAATGAGCTGAGATTCAGATGGATGATTGCTACCTGCAAGACAGTAAATTTAGTACAGCGGTTTCATTTCGTCATGGCAAAGAACCAGGAAAAGAAGTATTTATGCCGCGGGAATGTTCCAACCTCATCCTTTGTCCCTTCGATGATCTCTTGCGTTTCATCTAGGTTCGCATCGACCCGATCGATCCTTCCAGCTAGATGTTTCTTAGTAACCTGGGTATTGAGGCAAGATGGTCAAGATGGATGCATAACATGGTTCAGCATAACAGGCTGACGTGCAGTGTCGGCCGACGTGTCAGTAGCAGTAAAAATGGGACCTTACATGTACAGTGTTTGAAACTTCATCTAACTGTTTGCCCACGACATTGCAGGCGTCGGCTAGACCGCGCTTGGTCACCCACATCAGGTCAGAAATCTTCCAGCCCTGTAAATTATTGCGCAAACTTTAGATACTAGCGTAGTGAATTTGCAGTTGCGGATATGACAATGACGTAATGAAACGATAGCTGCAAGCCTGCAACTAGAATAATCAAAGATGGTATTGTAGCCTCGGTATATTGTGTACTCTTTTGATCGCCTACAAGAATTAGAGTGTACCTTCCACCTAATGTATGCACAGCCAATTAGCCCAGCAACCACAATTGCTGTTACAGTATATGAAGCAGACCCTACAAAAAAGAGGTAAGATATAACAATAATTCACATATTAAATAACACATAAGAATTCACATATTATTCAGACAAGAATAGTATAGGGACCAGAGGGCCAAAACTATACAACCGTCTACGCCTAAAGGGCATGATGAAACAACACACTACAAAATCCCACATAACACATTTGCACGGTCAATTTGGTTAAGAAGAAAACAAGCGAGCAGAGCACCGACCCGATGTATCAGAGACGACGGTAACATTCTCGTCTCTGCGGCGTATGGCTTGCTGTAACTCCTCCCTGATACTGCTGATCTGAAAATGTTGAAGCAGAGCTAAGCACCAGTTTGCAACTAGAGCCTGTCCAGCCGGCTCGGCGGACACAAAAAACAAACACATCCACAGCAAACAGACAGACCTGAGACGCGACCAGATCGTTGCCGTCGTCTTTCCCATGCTTCCCGGCATTCTTCACAAACTGCAGGAGGAGGCAGATTAATTAGCACGCATACAAAAGGTGTCACGGCCATGGCTAAGGGAGACGAGGTACGGGTGACGGTCACGGTACGGGTGACGGTCACGGCCATGGCTAAGGGAGACGAGCTAAGGGAGACGAGGTATGAGCCGACCGTCCAAGCCGCTGGAGCGAGCACCGGCCCTCGACGGCGACGGCGAGACCGGGCGATTCCGCTCCCTGGTTTATGGCTATTCTCTCGCCGTACGTACGTACGTGTCTGTATCGTCTGGCGGCGGTTAAAACCAACGAAACGGATAAACGGAAGCAGAATCTCGTTGGGTTAAATTTCCTTCGTTCCCACGAGACTCCTTCCTTCCCTTTTTTTTTCTTCCAGAAACACCCTCGGGAGGGCCAGGCATCCGCCGTCGGTTTTAGATGACGGACGCGCACGATCCGACGGGCAAGGCGGTAAATTCGTATATGCCCTTAACTCTCTCTTTTTTTTTTGAGCAAACGTATGCCCTTATTCCTGGGAGATGATATCAGGTGGGTGTGCCATTTGGCAAAACTGACTTTGGATTGATTGACCAAAACTCTGTTCGTTACCGGACCTTCTTGGGGAACAAGGCAAGGATCCCCGACAAATTATCAGACGCCCCTCATTCCTGGGACATCAAGAAGAGAAACGGATGCAGTGTATCACAATGAATTCATTCATATTCCGACTTATTCAACCATCGTCCATCCAAAAGACCGGACCGATGGAGAGAGAGAGGGGCGGGCAACATATCTCAACGCAGCGACGACAAAAACCTGATTTCTGAGGGGCAGAAACAATACGCCTTACATTGTGAGAAACGGAGGCTGTACCATCATATCACAACTTCCAGAAACCGCGGCCACAAAATCACACAAACCAAAAGCATCATCATCCCTCAAAAAAAAACATCAACTCCAAACTCCATACATGCCATGAATGAAAATGCTCCATCTAACTAACAGCACCCATTATTTATTATCAATACAAACCAAACCCATGGTCCTGGGCAGGTTGAGAGGCAGTAACTGCTGGTTTCAAAGTTAAGGTGCGATTAGAGTCGGCCTCCTCTAGTGGCCGGACAGGAGGCGTCTCCTCTCCTCCAAAAAAAAGCTAGGGTTTTTGCCTCTCGCCGGCGCCGCCGCCGGTCCGCCTCGTCTCCGGTGGCCCTAGGGCCATGGGGACGTGGTGGATCCTGGTAAGGGCCGGCGAGAGGGCTCCGTTTTTAGTCGTTCCTTTGAGTTTTGTTAGGGTTTGTGTCCTGCTCAGGAAGGCGAGACGGCGGCGGATCCCTGAAGATGGAATAAAGGTCTCCCCGCCTAGCCCCCGTTCCGGTGGTGCGTCTAGCATCGTTGGTGGGCGTGTGGAGGTGTGTCTCCGGCGGATCTATCTTTGGTGGATTTGCTCGGATCTAGTCGTTGTTCGTCTACGTTCGTGTGTTTTCGGGTTGGATCCTTTCGATCTACGTTATTCTTCATCGGCGGCGGTTGCTGTTCTGGTGCGCTGGTCCTATGGGGCCTTAGCACGACGACTTCCCGACTGTCTATTACAACAAGTTGTGCCCGACTCCGGCGGTGGAGGGGCGATGATGGCGGCGCGTCTTCGGCTCGCTTCAGTGCTTGTAGTCGTCGCTAGGTGGTCTACGGATCTGGATATAATTTTTATTATTTCTGGTGTTCGTTGTACTGCCATGATTGAAGATGAATAGATTGGAAGTTTTCGCAAAAAAAAGTTAAGGGCATGCTTGTTTATGACGATCCCGGGGTGGAGGCGCTTGCAGAGGCGGCGGCGGCGGCGGCCTCCTCCTTCTTCTTCAGGTCCTCAAACTTGTCGATGGTGACCTGCAGCTCGTCGGTGCTGCCCACCGCCCACATGGTGTAGTAGTACACCCCAAAGACGAACCCCGTCAGCCCGCCCGCCACCACCACGTTCTTCGTCTTGGGCGCCAGGCTGCCGAACCCTGCCATCGACGACGACAACTAGGTTGCTGCTGCTGCTGCAGGACAAATATGTGGAAAATGTTAGTACGTGTAGTTACCAATCCAAGATGCGAAACATGAAAAACGGTCCTCTGACAACTCGAGAGACAAGTGACCGGTTCGATACCGGTATGTATCAAATTCAACGCAGGGCACAGATGTGGAAATATGTTACATGTAGGCACCACTTCAAAATACAGTCTGTGCACTTTCAGACTGGGCATTACAGGGACAGTTTGAAGATGTAGAGATTTGTGTTATACTACAATCTGACTCCCCTCTGGTGCTTATACAGTCTGGCATTCAGTAGCTTTGCGCCAATCGACAATTTCCGCCACAGCAAGAAGGAAAATAGGGGTTACCGGCGAGTAGCCTCCCCATCTGAACCAAATACTGTCTGTACATCACCACACGGCCTACTGAGGCATCCTTCCTCCATACAAAGCACTCTAGCAAAGCACTAGAACATCGGACCTGAACAATCGTGCAGGCCTGTCTACCTGGTGCTGTGACTTGCCGGAGACAATGATGCACTGATCCCAGAAACAGAGGCAGAGAGAGATCCATGTGTGAGATATCTTGGGTAATTTTTTTCAGGAAAACAAACGCAAACACATGTAGCTTTGAAAAGGAAAAAACATATATACATCGCTCTGCACAGGTGTTTGAAAGACGCACAGCGCAGTTTATTTATCGCGGCAGTGCTTACCGGAATTCTGATGTAGCCGACGTACTGAAACTAAGTTGCACACTATCCAGAGGATACAAGAATTGGTGTATACATATGGTCATGATAGTACTACATGGATTCCTTCCATGGCTGCTAGTCTCTACTCTGCAGAACAGGACCAGATCCTAGGGCCGAAATCTCATGGATATATTGTTCACATCGGCCGTGCCTTGGCATTGCACAGTCCCTCCACCCCACCGGCAACGCTACGAAATTGAAACCTGGTAGATACGCGATTTCAGGATCATCAAATGTTCAGTTCAATTTACTTGCCCCTTCCCTGCTATGGAGTGCAAGCTGCTACATGGCGACACGGGACGAGGATCGTCAGTTAACTATCTACTGCACTGGTTGCAGTTGGATCATAAGACCAGGAATAAATCACGCATCGACTGAAATCTTCATTCCCCCTTGGAAAATCTCCAGGGAGAGTAACACGATCACAAGAATAACAATTTTTGAAGACAAAAATGCAACAGCCCAGACCCTGCTTATGTCCAGGAAAAGCCTATACACATTGCTACACTGAAGCGTTCGTATAAAAAAACTAACGCGATTTACCGCGGCACCGCTTACTGGAATTCTGATGCGGTGGACGTGCTGAAACTAAGCTGTACTGTTACTATCTACCTGGAGGTTCCCTAGAAGGTTTGGCGCATATGTAGTCGTCATACCATTACAGCACATGGATTTATTCAGAGCACGGCTGCCGGTTTGCGCTCTGCTCAGAGCACTGTTCGGTTCCTCAAACCTCAGAGGCTTGCAATCCACACATCTGCGCTACGGAATCGGAGCCTGGCACGCGACGCGACGGCTATGTCGTGGTATGCGGTGCTGTGGCTGTGGCCCATGGCTACATGGTTGCACGAGACGAGAGCCAACAATCAGCTATCTATCTACTCGTACCAGCTGCAGTTGGGTCATAAGACGAGGAATAAATCATGTACTACGTATGTATCAACCGAAAATCTTCCCCCTGGGAACATCTCCAAGCGGGCGGCCGGCCGTGGAGATCGGCGACGGCAGACGGGCAGAGGGACTTGTACGGGTAAACGCAGCAACTGCCGTCCGGGGAGCCTACTCCTGTCTCCCTGCAATGGATCGGGGCCGGTGGCTCTGCCATGACACCGTCGCGGCGATGGAAGAAGGGGTGAACCGGAGCGAAGAGGGGGTACCTTGCTGGCGGAAGCCAAGGATGAGCCGGAGCGGGGAAGGCGGCGGCCCGCGGGGAGGAGGAGGAGGAGGAGGAAGAAGGGAAAGGGGAAACCGGTCTTGGTTGGAGCGGCACTGGGCTGGCTGGGCCGCGGCTGTTCTACTGGGCTTCGGTCCGGCGCCAGCCCGGCTGCTTCCTCCCGTTCTGTTTGGTCCACCGCTAAAGTAAAACATACTTACTCCAAAAAAAAAGTAAAACATACACCTCAGAAAAACAAAAGGCTAAAGTAAGACGAATTTTTTCTTGAAATAATATTTTTTTTTGGAGCATGATGCAGGCTCTACGCACATACACTCACCCTTATGAACTCACGTACGCACACCCTACCATTGCGTGCATGAGCATCTCTGACGGACCGACCGACACATCACTTTGAGATTGACGAAATCGTCACAGACTACTTCGTAGTCGACGGGAACACCTCCTCCCACCGAAGGCACATCGTCGGAAGGCTTGAAATAACTTCAGAAAAATGCAACCACCAAAGCCAAGTCTAGGACTTGAACTCTGATGGGTCGGTTTCACCACAAGGAACCTAATCATTTGAGATACGCTTAGTTCGCAATAACAATAACTAGTTCAATGGTGCTCTTTGTGTACCCCGGACGCCTCGGTCATCGTGAGTTTCCGTGGGATTTTCCATACAGGTTTTTTTTTAAATGAAGTATCTCTTGGACGGAATTGCGAATTGTTTTTCACCGTTGTTTTTCCAGATTTTCGGGATTCAGATCCCATGTTGATAGTTTTAGACCGACTTTTTTTTTTCACTGCAACTTATGCTCCCTAATATGCAAAACTGGCAACAAAGGCGCAAGTGCAACAAACAAAGCCAAAATGAGCTGAAGCAACTGTGCAAAGACTGAAATAAATCTATCATCTCCTGAAACATCCATCTCGTCAGAGTGCAAGCAAAACTGGACTGCAAGGTGTGTGTGTACTGACTGAATGAACACCATCAGGATTCAGGAATTCAGGATCAACTCCAGAGGCATTGACTGTATCTACTAGGACCTACTATGTATGAATGGCAAGTTAATCAATCATGCTTACTTTCAAGATAATAGTGGATTTATACACTAACAAAGGCACACAACATCTGAATCAGCTTCAGCTTCACATAAATACACCGAAAACAGTATATATGTGCAGCTCATCACATGCATGTTTTTGACTTGGAACAGCAGCTACAGAAACTAGAAACACATCATCATGTTCCCACTTTGCTTAACCAGACAGACAGAGCAAATTATCAGCACAAGCAACATACCTAATAAACAACTTAATGTCAAAATGCAAGAAAGGTATGCAAACTGGGCACAGGCAGGTCCAAACATCACTGGTTATTATTGATACATAATAATAAAGTCAAAGCGCTGCAGGTAGGGGAAACCGTTTGCAGAAACAAAAACAAGCATGAGTTACTACAATCCTTTGTCGTGATATTTCCATAGCCACATCAATCAAAATCCTGCTTGCTACCTTTCCCAGGACCAACAGCCGGCTTCCATGAAGGCCGTCAGTCGCGGGACAGCTGAGCCTTTGGCTTCTTCGGCACGGTCCGATACCCTGCCTTGGTGGGCTTCCCCCAGGGCGACACCGACGGCCTGCCGCCCTTGGTGCGCCCCTCGCCTCCTCCATGGGGATGGTCCACCGGGTTCATCGCCACACCACGGACGACCGGGCGCCTGCCCAGCCACCGGCTGTGCCCTGCCTTCCTCAGCTTCCGCGCGCCATGGGTCGGGTTGGAGACGATGCCGATCGTGGCGCGGCACCGGGAGTCTATCAGCTTCTCGACGCCCGACGGCAGCCGCACAAGGCACTGCGTGGCTGACTCCTTGACCACCTTGGCGTAGGCTCCAGCGGCGCGGACGAGCTTCGCCCCTTGGCCGTGACGCAGCTCGATGCTGTGCACCCATGTTCCCATACGGATGTCAGACAATGGCATGCAGTTTCCCACCTTGGAGTTGAGGTCCAGCAGATCGGCAGGCATGAGCGGTGCTGCTGTAGTGACCGCCGCATCCTTTGCTTGGTCATCAGTGCCCTCTTCGCCTTGGCTGGCCTTGCGAAAAAGCTCTTGGAACCGAAGGAAAGAATCAGCATTGTGGGCTGGTCGCATCAAGGAGCCGGTGGTGGAAGGTTTGGAGGAGTCGCTGTTCACCACCATGCTGCCCGGTTCCATTTGATGGCTGGCTATTATGTAATTGACAGGTGCACGCTCGGCCTTGTATGCTGGATCCTTCTGCCCTACCCCTTCGATCCATCGGAGAAGAGCTATCCGAGAAGAACGGTTAGGGTCATACTCGATCCTTTCCACAATGCCAACGGAGCAAGTGTTTCTTTTAAGGTCAATGTCCCTGAGCGATCGCTTGGATCCACCCCCACGGTGAAAAGAAGTGATTCGCCCGGAAGAGTTCCTCCCGGCGGTGACGGTCTTTCCGGTCAAGGCCTTGGCCAAGGTCTTGAACTTCTGCATCTGCAGATAAGAATAGCCAAAAGAGATGGTAAGCTTCAAGGACTAGAGATAAAACAGCATGTATTAGCAGCAAGCAGATAAGCTACCATACATCAAGCCCTAAATGATGAACAAACTAGCCACAAAGAATCAACAGAAAGTAGCGACATACATTTATATCGATCTTAAGACCACAGGTGACGAGCAACTAGGTTTATACTGATTACAAAGAAACATCGCCATCACATTATTCCTTCTGATCCAGAGAAAAAAAATAAAGCACCTTAGGTTTGAATCCAAACCAGACACAAGCAAAACTAACTTCGATTATGGCCCAAACCACTCAGATTGGCGGCAAAATTCATAAGAAAGTTCCAAACTTTTGTTTTTCTTATTCAGCAACATACAGATTGGTAGGAAGAGAAGCACTACAATATAGTTGCTCGATTTACTAGACAAAACATTCACATAACCAAGTTGGCATACCACACAGCAGGGAGTTCACAGCAGAACATAAGGTTCTAAAGGAGTTGACGATGACAGCAAATAAAAATATGAATTGTATAGCAAAAGCTGAGATCACAACCAAGTTGACAATTCGCTAAATTTCTCCTTCTTTGCTTTGCTGAAGACCCCTCAAAGCCTCCATTAACACCTAGGGTTTCCACCCACGATTTAGACCAACCGAACCGGAGAAAGCAAGCAAAATCTCAATTTGGGGGGGGTGATGCTCAAATCTACCAAACATCACCTCCAGCCCATCGGATCAAGGAACCGCGCGAATCAAGCCGCGCAAGTATTGCAAGGACCTAACGCCTGGCGCACAGAACCGACCGGATCAAGACGGGACAGGGGAGCGGAAACACCCCATGCGCGGTGAGCTCTTGACGGCAAAATGCAGGCAGCGGCGAGCGAGAACCGCGACTGCAACTTGTCGAAATGGAAACCTAGATGTATCAAATCTCTCACCCCACCCCTCGACAAATCTCCAGGCGACCAGAGAAAGAAGGGGAGATCGGCTGCGGCAGATGGTTTTCTAGGGGTGACCCAACGCTGGCGGCCGAGGAGGCTACTCCATCTGCGCGCAGGGGATCGGGACCGGGGGTGCGGAAGAATCCACGAGCAAGTACCCTCATTTCTACCTTGAGAATAAGGACGGATCGGGGCGCAGAGGGCATACCTGACTGACGAACGACAAAGGGGAGGCGAAGGCGTGGGGAAGAGGAGGGAAGTGCCGCGGCGACGGCTGGCGGCGGCGGCGGCCGGGGGAGGAGAGGAGGAGAAGGTGCAGGGAAGGGGAAGCTGGGTCTTGCTTGGTTGTGTCACACGGTAACTGGTCCCAACCCCGACGTCAAGTGATGGCCCGGCCCAACCAAGGAGGAGCAGGCGTGAATGGAGGCCCAAATCCAAGCACCACCGGTCCAGCTTTTTTTGTTTTGTTTAAACACCCACTTTATTATTCAATCAATTCAATAAATAAAATAGATAGTACATCGTCTCTGAGGAGGGTGCAATTTCATTGAACGCTTACGCAAGCCAATCATAAATTGTAGAAATTTTAGCTAACCTAGCTAGTTCGCAAGCGACATTATTTGCTTCTTTATTACAATGTTCGGGGCGCATGATGATAATAATCGTCCAAAATCGCCGTTGTTGTGCCCGCAAAACATCCTTCATTGTTCATTGTCTCAATGACCTCCAGATTGTCAGCGTTGATAACGAGACGATTGCACCCCATCGCTTGCACAAGGGACATCCCATATCAATGTGCCAAAGCTTCAGCCGCCAGGACATGTGCGTACTAGTCTACCTTACCATACCCCCTGCAATGAATTTTCCTATATCATCCCGGAGGACTGCCCTGACAGTGCCCCTAAGCTCAACATGATCAAAAGAAGCATCAACATCAAGTTTACAAAAACGGCAGGGGCTGGGTCCAGCCCCTCTTTTTATGGTCGATGTTGGAGAGGAAGCAGTGACAAAATTTGTTGTAAGCACACGGATCCCATTGAAAACTGAGAGGCGCTCTGGGTTGTTTCCTCGATCATGGACCAATTTACGTTCCCATCAAAGGTACCACATAGTAATGGCGATCATATTTGAGCATTCTCAGTTGCCACATGATGGAGTCAAATCAAGCAAAAATTAGATAGGGGTGCCGAGCTGCTAGTCCAGCCACCATGGTAACAGGGGACATAGGGATTTACCCAGGTTTGGCCTCTCTCAAAGAGATAATACCCTACGTCACGCTTGATTGTATTTATTTGGAGGGAGTACAAGTTATAGATTGATCTAGCATGAGATCATGTGTGTGTGTGTGTGTGTGTGTGTGAGAGAGAGAGAGAGAGGGAGTCGGTGTCTACGGCCCGCACCCCTTGGTTTATATAGATACAGAGGGTGCCTAGGGTTTCCACATAGATCAGTTACATCTAGGGGTAATCGTGATGAATACGACTTTTAAGTCTTAAAGTATGCGCCAAGTCTTCAAAACATATCCACCTTGGCGCTCCTGGGCCCGGCAAATTGATGGTCCTCGGCTCGGCCCATATGGTCGGCAGCCGACATTGGCCAGCACCCCCTAATCTAGGACACCATCAGTAGTCCATGAACCAGTCTGCGAGTCGAGGACACTCCTCGGTCCTTCTGAGCAGTTCTTCGTCATCACTGATCGGTCTTGCAAGCTGGTTCAACAAGTCTTCCACATGATTTTCCGAAATAGTCAAACTTTGACCAATAAGTTTTATACCTCAGACATTCGAGGAGTCCTCTAAAATTTCCAAAACCAGTTAATAGGAGCCTTTATCGTTTCTGAGGAGATCCGAGGATCACCACTCGTGCGCCAAGACGCAGCGGGACTACCAGGGGAAAGCCCGCCCCCGCTAGCTAACATAGATATCTATTCTCGGTGCACATATTCGAGATTTATAATCTCTATCTAACCAGGCCAGGCCGAATCAGGTCACCACTTGGGATGGGAATGGCTCAGCCCACATGCATCATTTGATGAAAGCACTCTAGTACAGTCGCCTCTAATCAGTCGCTTGTCAACTACCGACCGTAGCTCCTCACCCAATGCCCCTGCATTGGGACTTTGGGAACCACGGCCTTAAGGGCGAAACAATTTCATACTTGGGACGGGACGACGGTCCGGGCCCACACTGACAACTTTGAGCGCATCTACTTCTCCACGCCTGTTGTCATATCACGGGTCTACTGTTGGAAATATGCCCTAGAGGCAATTAATAAAGTGTTTATTATCATATTTCTCCGTTCATGATAATGGTTTATTATTCATGCTAGAATTGTATTGACCGGAAACTTAATACATGTGTGGATAATAGACAAATACTGAGTCCCTAGTAAGCCTCTACTAGACTAGCTCGTTGATCAAAAGATGGTCAAGATTTCCTGACCATGGACATGAGTTGTCATTTGATAATGGGATCACATCATTAAGAGAATGATGTGATGGACATGACCCAACCGTTAGCATAGCAAATGATCGTTCAGTTTATTGCTATTGCTTTCACTATGTCAAATACACGTTCCTCTGACCATGAGATCATGCAACTCCCGGATACCGTAGGAATACTTTGGGTGTATCAAACGTCACAACGTTACTGGGTGATTATAAAGGTGCATTACAGGTATCTCCGAAAGTGTTTGTTGAGTTGGCATGGATCGAGATTGGGATTTTTCACTCCGACTATCGGAGAGGTATCTCTGGGCCCTCTCGGTAATACAGCATCACAGAAGCCTTGCAAGCACCGTGACTAAAGAGTTAGTTGCAAGATAATGTATTACGGAACGAGTAAAGAGACTTGCCGGTAACGAGATTGAACTAGGTATTGGATATCGACGATCGAATCTCGGGCGAGTAACATACCGCCGGACAAAGAGAACAACGTATGTTGACATATGAGGTTCACCGATAAAGATCTTCGTGGAATATGTAGGAACTAATATGAGCATCCAGGTTCCGCTGTTGGTTATTGACCAGAGAGTTGTCTCGGTCATGTCTACATCATTCCCGAACCCGTAGGGTCCACACACTTAAGGTTCGATGACGAAATAGTATTATATGAGTTATGTGATTGGTGACCGAATGTTGTTCGGAGTCCCGGATGAGATCACGGACATGACGAGGAGTCTCGGAATGTCCGAGAGGTAAAGATTCATATATTGGAAGGCTATATTCGGACGTCGGAAAGGTTCCGAGTGATTCGGTTATTTTTCGGAGTACCGGGGAGTTACGGGAATTCACCGGGAGAAGTAATGGGCCTTATTGGGCCATACGGGAAAAGGAGAGGCAGGCCACGTGAGGAGGCGCGCGCCCCCCCTTGCCCAAACCGAATTGGACTAGGGGAGGGGGCGCAGCCCCCTCTTTCCTTTCCCTCTCCCTTCCCCCTTTCCTACTCCGTATGGGAGGTGGAATCCTACTAGGACTAAGGAGTCCTAGTAGGACTCCCCACACTTGGCGCACCCCTAGGGGGCCGGCCTCCTCCCTCTCATCCTTTATATACGGGGGCAAGGGGGCACCCCAAAGTACACAATTGTCCCATAGCCGTGTGCGGTGCCCCGATCTCCGTTTTCCACCTCGGTCATATTTTCGGAGAGCTTAGGCGAAGCCCTACCGGAATCACTTCACCGTCACCGTCGCCACGCCGTCGTGCTGACGGAACTCGTCTACTTCCTCGACGTCTTGCTGGATCAAGAAGGCGAGGATCGTCACCGAGCTGCACGTGTGTAGAACTCGGAGGTGCCGTACGTTCGGTACTCGATCGGTGGAGCTCGAAGGATTGTTCGACTACATCAACCGCGTTGTGAGACTCTTCCGCTAACGGTCTACGAGGGTACGTAGACACACTCTCCCCTCTCGTAGCGATGCATCTCCATGGATAGATCTTGCGTGAGCGTAGGAATTTTTTTGAAATTCATGCTCCGTTCCCCAACATCTACGTGGCTCGTGGCCTCACCATTGAGACGTCCAACCAAACAAGTTGTAATGTGCAAGCAGCATTATTAACCCCCCACCCCAACCACCATCTTTCCGCGCGCTCATCGCACGACGGTTGGGACACACGCGGATTTACTGTTGTAGGACTCAAGCGTCTCATCACCACACGACAAGGAATCGCCGTAAAAAGCTGCAGCCGCAGGCGAGAGAGATTTCACATCCCTCATTGTCTACCCTGCTTTGATCCCTCCCTTCCTCCTCTTTTTTTGTCATGGTCAAATCCCGAACGTTCGAGATTTACCATCTGTGTGAAAAAATATTAGAACATCATCTTATTTTTGTGAAGCTAGGGAGTTGATGTTTTTATGTTTAGCGGGGTTTCAGATCATATGAGCATAGGAGTGCTAGTTGCGAGGTTTAAGCTGTAGGGGAAATAGTAAATAGAAAATCAAACTTGATATTTGTCATGTTTCCAGACAAATAGTTTTTTTTAATCATGTCATCCATGTACTTTGCTGAATCTGAAGAGTATGGCTGATCAAATGTGTCGTCTTGTTCAACAATATCACCAATTCAATGAGTAAACTAACCTCATACACGAATTTACATCAGCAAAAACAGCATTACCTAACATATCCTCCCTCTGTTTCTAAATATAAGTCTTTTTAGACATTTTAATTGGAACTACATACAAGAACAAAATGAGTAAATCTACACTCTTAAATATGTTATATACATTCGCGTGTAGTCTAAAGTGAAATCTTTAAAAAAACTTATATATATTCAGAAAGAGGTAATATCACCACTGGTGCTTGAACTTGACATGGATGTTCACTTTAGTGCCTAAACTTGAAAAATACGTTGAACTGGTTCTAAAACTTGGCCTGGATGTGCAAATACGGTGCTAATCCTATTTATAGATGTAAAGTGTGCTGATTTGGCACCGTATTTGGTTGACGTGGCATGGGTCCACATCTAGCAACGAAACATGATTTTAGTTAAATATTATGACTACTGAGTCCCGCCTGTCAAGCTAGAAGGAAAATTGAGACGAAAAAAGTGGCCAATAGGTATCAAACATACGACCTAAAACGTGCGAGCAAAATGTGCCAACCACTCCAATACACAGCTTCAAGTGTAAACTTAGCCTCACAGATGTCATGTAACCCTGAAGTAAAAACCCTTTTTTTTACAAAAAGCTTGTCTTACTGGATTATATTTAAATTATAGAAAAACTAGGAATATAATAAAAAAATAAATGTATATATGATTATTCAGTAATGGATTATATTTAAATTATATAAAAGCTAGGAATATAATCCATAAATGTTGTTATCCATAAGCTGTTAACATGCGTAAATATTTAATAAATGTTGTTAACTATAAATTTCTATAAATTAAATATAACCATGCGTGTATATAAATGTTTGTATTCACTATACATTTATAAAAATAAATAATTTTTTAAATATAATCCATGATTGTATATATGAAATTCTTGTAGTTACTAAACATTTTTTAAAACTCAAGGATTGTATTTAAAATAGTATTTTCTGAATAATACATGCATACATCTATGTATTTAGTTTGTGTGCACACGAATATTTGTGTATGACAAATATTTATAACCCACAACATGGCATGGCATGGTTTATCAATTTTTTAAAATAATTCATCCGTTTATTGTGAATGTATTCTACAAACGGTTCACATTTTCTTTAAAAAATAATGTGTGCAAGATTCAGAGTAGTAGCATGTGTATTAGTGTGATTATAAATTACAGATTGCTTTAAAAAAAATAAACAACGCTAAATGGGCCTCGCCGACTGCAGCCCATTTAGGTAGCACAAGCTTCTTCTCTTAATGTATATTAAGAACGAGGGCCACATTGGACAATAAAAGTTGCTTGATTGACTGGACATTGGATGCAGCCTCCAGTCTTCAGGTCGCACGTTCGAACTTGTCGAACACTGTTTTTCATTTTAGTTTTACATGCGTACTGACAAACAGGACCCACTAATCATAGAGACATAGTTATTCAATTAAAATCATGTTTCCTATTACAAGTGGACCTCATGTCATGTCAGCTAAATACGGCGCCACGCCAGCACTCTTTACGTGTACGAATGGATTTAGCACTGTATTTGCACGTTAGCGTCAAGTTTTAGAACCAGTTCAACGTATTTTTCAAGTTCGGGCACCAAAGTGAACATCCGTGACAAGTTTAGACACCACCGGTGATATTGCCTCATTCAGAAACTACGGAGAGAGTAGCTACAGAACTAATCATCTAGCCGTATAAAAATAAATTAATGGAGATGGGAAGAAAACGGAGAGCAAAGCCAAGGAGAGCTCGAGAACGCCATGTCCGCGGACAGACACCATGCGCTCGCCTCACGCCGGCCGTGCCAGCGCCAGCGGCGTCACCTCGGCGAGAGGCGTCGGCACGGGGCTGGGCAGAGGCGAGGTCCGGCACACCGGGCACGTGGGCCGCTGCCGGAGCCAGGGGTCGACGCAGCCGCGGTGGAACAGGTGGCCGCAGTCCGGCAGCACCCGGACCACGTCGCTGTCCCCGTACCTCTCCAGGCAGACGGCGCAGGACGCCGCGTGCTCCTCCTCTTCCGAGGCCGGCTTCCTCGCCTCCCCGTAAACCACCGCCGGGCACGCGTCCAGCGTCGCCTGGTCCATGCCGCCCAGCTCGACGTCGACGTTGTCGCGGCTGGGCGGAATCCCGCCGACGTCGACCGCCGCGGCGGCCACGGGCATGGACGACGTGCGAGCGCAGCAGAAGTAGACGGCGAAGGCGACGGTGGAGACGACGAGGAGGATGCCGACGGAGACGGCGAGGCCGTAGCCGAACCCGCCGGCGCCGCTCGACCCGAACATGCCGTGCGCGGCGCCGGACGGCGCCGTGCCGCCGGTGCCCATCGCTCTGTGTGGATGTCAACGGGAGCTTTGCGTGGTGAGTTCGAGGACCGGCGCTGGGCAGGTAGAAGGCGTGGAGATGGAAGGGATGACGTGGCGTGTTTAGTCAGCGTCAACGTGACGTGGCTGGTTTGTTTGATGCAAGCTTCGATTGATTGACGCTGACGTGGATTTGTTTTCTTCTCGAAGTGCATCTCTAGTCAAATTTGATTTGATACTCCAGGATGACATGATATGTGCGCAAAATCTGAACCTGCCACGGCACAAGTACGTGAGTAGTGTGCATACCGCTACATGAAAGAACACGACCGTAAGTAGTACTCCCTCCGTTTTTATTTACCCGCATGTTAAGTTCGTCTAAAATCGAACATTGAATACTTTCAATAATTTTGTAGAAAAATATATAACATATATGCCACCAGATTAATAGCATTGGATTCTTCATTGCAAAGATTTTTGCATCATGTACAATTGTTATTATAAATGTACATATTGTTTTTTATAAATTTCGTCAAACTTTATAAAATTTGATTTAAGTCGAAGCTAATATGCGAAGTAAATAAAAAAATGGAGTGAGTACATATTCCCTCCATTTCGTAATTATTTTTGTCATGGTTTTAGTTTGGGCAGAAAGTAGAAAAAGGAGTAGAGATGAAATGCCTGACATGTGACATGTATGAGACCGGCTACAGGTCAATCGCCTGTAAAAAGGAAAAACGGTCAATCGATTCTCTCTTCTCCTATATCAATCGTTCAATCAAGACTCACTCATCGGTGTATAGCTCGGTTGGTAGAGCATTGGGGTTTTAACCTAATGGTCGCAGGTTCAAGTCCTCAAATCCAGCTCAACGGTGAAGGCCTCATTCTTTGAACCCTTCCGTGCAGTTCTTGTTCTAGCTTCTCTATCTCTAGCAAGTGATACGAACAACACTACATCTTCTCCGGTCGTAGTTCGGTAGGGCTTGCCAGACGTTGATCATCTTCAACCTCCAACACACACTATCTCTCTCTTCTCTCTCTCTCTCTCTCTCTCTCTCTCTCTCTCTCTCTCTCTCTCTCTCTCTCTCTCTCTCTCCCGTCGATCCAGCCCAGCCCTAACCGCCAACCTTCACCACCTGCGGCCGGTGACGCTCCCGCGTCGACCCGACCGCCCCGTCGTCCTCCTCCACTCGCAGCCGATGATGCTCCCGCGTCAGCATGGTTGTCCCGCCCTTCCCTCAACCGCAGCCCACCGTCGTGCTTCCGCCGCTCTGGCCATCCCTCTAGCCCTGGCGATGATCGGTTTTTTCTCCGGCGAACTTGAACACCATCGTGCTCCCCCCACCCTAAAAGATGATGGGGTAGCCTATCAGCGAGCTTCTTCCTTTACTTTGGCGGCTTCTTCCTTCCCTTCGGCGCCTGCTTCCTTCCAGCGAAAGCCGACTGGCCCAAATTAGATTTTTCATTCGATTGAAGTTTATCTATTGCGAACAGTACATCGCAGTGTGTTCGCAAGGCAATACAACATCACTCTGTTAAACATCATATTTTCTTTAAGAATTTTTTGAAACTTCGAAACATAATTTTTACGTGGTTTTCATCGGTTTCCACGGCACATTGGTTTTCACTAGCAAAAGAGGACGTGCGTTGCAACGGGAGAGAAAAAGATCACATGCTCGTAACAAAATAACCATGTCTCAAGACCTCAATAGGTCCATGTCCTTTATTTCAACATGACATCTTATCATACTTGCCGTTTATCCTTCTTCCCACCCTCATCGACGAACATGCGTCGTCATAGATGGTTTCTTTCGTCTCCAATTTGTTTTTACTGAGGTGTTCATTTTCAATTTGGAACGATATCGGTACGAAAGAAAGATGGGTCATGCACTACTAATTAAGGTTGCATCATAAGCAGAATTTTAAAAATTATTAATAGGTGAAACAATATTATATTCAGATTCTACATATTTTTTAAATATTTTTCATATAAAACATTTTAAATTTGGAGTTAGGGTTTAAAAGATATAAATATTTTTTCAAGCATTTGAATATGTACCTAAATAACATTTAAAAATGGTTAATGGGTAAAAAGAACATCATATTCAGAATCTACATATTTTTTAATGAATTTTCATATATAACATGTTAAAATTGAAGTCACGGTTTAAAAGATATAGATATTTAAGAAACATTTGAATCTTTTAAAAAAATATTTTTTAGGCGTGTGACGAATTTATTAACCGAAACCCCAGGAATTTTTTGTATAAAGCGAAACATTTTTTTATTCCCACTTAAAATAGAACTGTGGCTTTATTAACCAAATCTCAGGGGGTTTTCTACAAAATGCGAAATGTTTTTCTATTCTCACTTAAAACGGACCCTGGGTTGATTTCAAGACAGTGCGGGGTTCTGTAAAAAAACACGATGGACTGGCAGATACAATAGGTCTTTTATTAGTAGATAGAGATAAAGATAAGCGTGTAATATTTGCCTCTTCGTTCGTCCTGATGAGATTAAGGAATGTGGATGGATGGATACTATAAGGACTGGGCACGCTTTGCTGCGCTGTTAGACTAAAAAATCCTAATCACTCTGTTTCAAAATACAATGTGTATTATTTTTTTTAAATGTCAAACTTTTTAAATTTTATTAAATTTGTAGATAAAAATATCAAAATCCATAATATCAAATTATTGTGATTAGATTCATCGTTAAATGAATTTTCATATTTTTTATTTAACATTATGGATGTTGATATTTTTGCTCTCAACTTGGTCAAAGTTGAAGAATTTAACTTTCCAAAAACCTAATACCCCTTATATTTTGAAACTAATGAAATATTTCGTTTGATATGTAGGGGAGATGACATAGAGTGTTTTATTTTTATTTATAATTCGGTAATTTGATGGGTCTTTCGTGGTGTTATTCTATATTATATGCTAACCAACCTTATATATGTGGAAAAATTTCTACGTCGACGGCTGCATGGGCGTGATTGATATGTTTTTATAGACCGGTTGATGTTGATTGATTTGAAAAACTGTTGATTCGATCAAAATCGTAAACCAAATCCATTAGGAAGCATAGTGTATTTGTCTAAAGAATGGAACGAGTGGGTTTTGAGAAATCGGGTGACCCGGTCAAAATCGGGTGACCCAATTTTAGTTGGAGTCTTGAAGACATCAATTGAATCTGGACTCTTTAAAACTAAGGAGTAGTTGGAGTCTTGGAGGTATCAATTGAATCTAGACTCTTTAAAACTAAGGAGTACAATGTTATAGAGATATAAATAAAATAATTAAATAAAAGAGTTTTGAAAAATTGTTGACCAGGTCAAAATCGTGTGTCACAATATTAATTGGAGACCTTAGTTGAATACGAGCTCTCCAACCGTATGCGTAGCATGTCGACCACACAAGTGCCTACGGCCCACAGTCACGGTCACGGGAGGTAGTAAATAAAAAGTGAATCCGCTTCCCGCCACAAGGAACAGCCAGCGGCGGCAGGTAGCAGCTGAGCTGACCAAGTGCAGTCTGGGTCCTGTAGCTTGTTTCACGAAATTCATTCCTTCGAGCCTTTCCGTTGCATGCAATGCATGGGCCGAAATCATTTTGGGTTCGAGTACCGCTCACACGATCATTTCTGGAAAAGCCTCCACAAAAGCTACTACGGTATTTAAATATAAACATAAAGGATCAAAAAGAAGTTTGGGGTGGCGGCACGTGGCTCGAGGACATCCTGACCGGTCGTTTCAGCCCCCACGATCTGTCCACCTTACACAGCTAGGTTACTACGTACACAGCTGCCGGCTCCACGCATGAATGCGCTGCGACTATACCTGGTCATGGGAAGCCCGGCCCGACCTAGCGCACGGGCCGGGCTCGGGCCTAGATTTTAAGCCCAATGGCCGGGTTCAGACCCGTCATATTTACATTTTACCGAAGAGGCCCGGTCTGACACAGGCCTAGATTTTAAGCCCAATGGCCGGGTTCGGACCCGTCATATTTACATTTTACCAAAGAGGCCCTTTCCGACACGGGCCTGGGTTTTTTGGCTCGGGCTTGGTTAGGCCCGGCCCGGCCCGGTGGATGGCCAGGTATAGCTGTGACTATTATGGCACGTCCACGGTGTGTCAATGCCCAATTAATACAGATATATTTATTTATTTTCTTTTCTTTTTAGCTGGGGAATTTCAATTAGTATTGTATTCTCTCTGTTCATTTTTATAAGACGTCTTAGAGAGTTAAGACAGTGCCCAAAACAATTCAAAGCTAGTTGTCTAAAACTTCTTATAAAAACAAACGGAGGGGTACTAGGGGACATGCAAGAATGGCTTTGGTCCACAGAGGAGAATGCATATGGTCCGCACAGTACAGTACAACAGCCGCAGGTGCACGCACAGGTGAGAAAGTGTAGCGCACGTAGGAAAGAAACAAAGTAGTACGTACGTACGTACATACGCTTTGGGGTGGGGTGAATTTTGTAAATCTTGAAGAATAAAGTGAGGGATGGACCCCGCGCGCGCACGTTGTTCTTCAAGGGCGCGTTTGGTTACATTTTTTTTTTTTGAACACAGTACAGACGCGAGCGCTCATATACACGCGCATACACTCACCCTATGAACGCACACACGCACACCCTATCCCTATGAGCACCTCCGAGAGACTGAGCCGGCATATCATCTTGAAATTTACGAAGTCACCGTAGGCACCTCGTCGTTGACGGGAACGTCTCCTCCCACTGAATGCACATCGCCGGAAATCCTGAAATAAATCCAGGAATAAATGCGAGCACCAGGATTTGAACCCTGGTGGGCTGGGGATACCACAGTCCCTCTAACCATCCAACCACAGGTTGGTTCGCGCGTTTGGTTACATTTTGAGTGAAGACTGGTCCAGTGTACCCTGTCTCAAGCCTCTTTGAACGTATATCGATGACTATGTTTTGGATGTCGTTTGATTGGCTACATCAAGTGTAGCTCGTATTTTTTTTTGTAGTGTAAATTGTATTAGGTCCAGCCTGCATATGAAAAAACGATCGATCTGATCGTTTCTCATGAGTCAAGCCGAGAGCATTTTAAGTTTGTTCAAACCAGTTTGTACGTGTGATCTAGACAACCAAACAACTTACTGCTTATATCATTCGAGCCTAGTTAGGCTTGATGCGGCCTACTAAACGCACCCCAAGATTACTGGATCGGGTCGCTTAATCACAAGGGTGCCAGTCCATCGTTTTTTTTCTGCAGTTAAAATGGGACAGGCTCCACACTGCAAGGTCCAAATCAAGCTCGCCGGCAAACCGCTTCATTCCTGTAACACCCCCATGTAATGGTGCACAGTGATGACCATGATCAGTGCCTAATTATTTTGCTAAACAGGATATGATCATGTTGGATTTCAAATCTCATTTCAAATTCCACTTCAAAAAGGCCTTGAATTTTATTGTGATAATTTAAATCCTCAATCAGCATGGGAAAAATGTTGTTAACTTGTGGGAAAATCCAAAACAATGATTGTTTAGGAAAACAACATCACCCTCAAGCTGGTGTGGACCCCACCATTCAAAACAGGAGCTAAAAGCATTTAAAAGTGCTATTAAATTCAATTTGAAATTGCAAACAGTTTCCAAAAATACCCAAAGTGTATGTGGCCATATGGAATATTGCAAGTTATTATTTGGAACAAGTGGCACATTTTTACTGAGAAGTAATAATGCCAAAAGGAATTAAAATAAGAGTTGTGGAGAAAACAGAAAAGGAAAAGAGAAATAAAAAGGAAAAGCACACTGTGCACTTAGGCCCAGTGCTACAGTGCGCAGCCCAGCCCACCAGGGTTCCCCAACCTCCTGACGCCCGCAGGCTCACTGTCGAGCAGGGAGAGCACGCTCGCTCGCCCGGCCCCCCTCGCTCTCTCGTCCTCGTCTGCTGGCTTGGATGGATAAGAGCTTCACCCCGCGACCCCCCTGGACGCTCCCGCTTCACCTCTCTCCCTCTCCATCGCCTGCCTCTCCTCTTCCGAGCGCCACCGCCGCCATGGCCGTCGGTTAGACGCGGCCACCGTGCCTCCCGTGCCTCGCTGAGACGCCCACGAGCTCCGCCGCGACCACCCCTTCCTTCTCGTCGGCTGGACCGAGCCCCGGAGCCCCTGCATCGCCGCCCCCGAGTCGTCTTCCTCCTCGGATCCAGGAGCTCGCCGCCGTCAATTCACCGTCTGCACTGCACCAGCTCCTCCATCGGGCCTTCCCAGCAACGCCAGTGAGCTCCTCTGGCCGCCCCTCTCCCTTTGTGCGCTTCCGTAGCCCCCTCTAGCTAGCCGCCGCCGTGACCGAGTTCTGCCCGCCGCCGTACACCTCGCCGCCGTGGCCACAGCCACCGTCACGCTTGCCTGAGCTCACCGTCGAGCTCCTGGTGCTTCCAGGAGCACGACGCACACGCGCACGCCCTCTCCCGAGCCTCCTAGCACCGCAACCGACCCGCGCCCGAATGCTCCTCCGCCTCTGCTCGTCGCCGGCGTCACTCCGGTGACCATTTGGTCCAACCAACGCCGCCAATCGACTCCAGGCACTGAGTAGGCTCGAGTAGTGCCGCTAGGTAGCTCGAATGCGTGCTGCTGCCGCGTCTTCTTCGCAACCTGAGCGCCGCCGTCCGCCGTCACCGTTGTAGCGCTCAGCTCCGACCACCACAGCTCCTCCCGATGGCTGGAATGGAACGGCGACGACGCCAGCTTTCGAACGCAAGAAGAACGGCGCGATTTGATGCCCTGTGGACGATTTCCGAGCCCGGCCGCCGTTTCGGGAGCTCGCCGGAGCTGTTCCGGTGACCGGCCGGCGCCGCCGCCGACGTGGACCACCAGGGGCCACTACCAGGGTTGCTGACCCGCGGTCCTAGTTGACCAGTTGACCTGGTCAACCTGCTGACTGGGCTTGACCAGCCACTGACATGTGGGCCCCAGTCCCCCTGTGCCTATGACATGTGGGCCAGCCCTGTCAGCTGGCTAATTAAGTAAATTAGATTAAGAAAAATAATTAAGTTAGTCTAATGACTCACTGACAAATGGGCCCCACCTGTTAATTAATCTGTTTAGCTTAATTTTAAACACTGGATTAAAATGAGTCTATGACAGGAGGGCCCCACTGGTCAGGTTTGACCTGGCCAGCCGTCCTGTTGATTGCTGATGTCACCTTTACGTCATGCTGACGTCACCCTGCACTGTTCTGGATAATGTTGATTTAATTAAATAGAATAATTCCATAAAATGGTTAAATCTTTGAAAAATCATAGAAAATAATGTGTAGCTCAAATGAAAAAACTTTATACATGAAAGTTGATCAGAAAAATCCCACGAACCTGAATATGCCATCCATTCATCTGTCACATACTCCTAGCATGATGAACATGGAACTTTTCCCCTCCGGATCGTTTGTCCGATAAATCCAAAGACCCGGGAAATATCGTCAGATATTCTCCCGCTCCGTCTGATGCGTGTAGTACTGCGTTAGACTACCCCTAGCACTGCGTATTGCCATGTCATGCATCGTGTTGCATCTGTTTGCTTGTATTTATTGTTTCTTCCCCCTTTTCTCTCCGGTAGCCTCCGAGACTGACGCTGCTGCCGAGTACGACTACGCCCCTGACGACCAGCCTTTTGTACCAGAGCAACAAGGCAAGCAAAACCCCCTCGATCATTCCGAGATCACCTATTCTTTCTCCCTCATGCTTGCATTAGATTTTGCTACTGTATTTAAACAAGTACCTATTCCGATGCATAGCCTGTTTTGAATACTGCTTTCATACCTGCTTTCATATGATATTGTAGTATAGGTATGGATAGTGTCCCCCCGTGACTCCCATTTTACTATGGTCGTTGCCCCTGCTTTCATCACCGTCGTCATCGAGGACTTGAAGACAGAAGACTCAGTCAACATGACTGACAAGCCGTTACCGACACATCACCGCACATACCCCGAGTGTGATATATCGAGAGTGATTCCTCGGATATCCACTTGGAGTACTGACACACAGCCACTATGACTTGTTACTGAATTATATGTGAATGACGGGTCGGCCCCAAGGGTACCCGTGTGTGTGAGATGTGGTGGGGTGCGCCGGTAAGGCACCCGAAGGGATATAGACGGGACGTGGCCGGACCTACTTTGTCCTTGCCACAAGTTCTCGAGACGGGGCGATGGGATGGAGGGACCAATCGTCACCGCAACTATAAAGTCACTAACGGGTTTGGATATGTGATCTGAGTAGGCCTCTGGCCTTTTTCCGCACTGACCACCACGCGGGAATAAGTATGGGCACTCTACGGCGTACATTCTCCCGAAAGCTCTTCAGATGCCACATTGAGCGACTCGCGCCCGGGTGGCCCGAGATAACGCATGGTCCTTTTTATAAGGCATGCTAGGACTGACACCGGCCGATGGTGTAACGTGCAGGATGGCGAGGGCGATGGCCCAAGACCCCGAGCCATTAGGATGTAGACCGGCGTGCTGGCCTCTCTGTTGAGCCTAGATAGGACTACGTCGTGTCGATCGGCCGAGGCCGGGTATGACCCGAAAATTGTATCCGGCCAAAGTTTATCGAGCGTGTTGGGTAAGTTTGTGCACCCCTGCAGGGAAGAAGTTAAACTAATCGATTAGCCGTGTCCACGGTTATGGACGCTCAGAGTTGTATCCGGGTCTATGATAACTAGAACTGGATACTTATGTTGTTACTTGAATTATTTGGCTCCGGGATTGCTTTCTCGCAGGGAGTCGAGGAAGAATCTCTGGGCCTTGTTGCATTACCCTGTTAATTAAAATATGCTACTCTAAACTCTCGTCTTATGCTGCAAGACGCTCAAGATGCTAGTCTTCGATAGGACTAGGCCTTCTTCCCTCTTCTGGCATTTTTGCAGTTTAGTCCAAAGATATAGCCCCATTCCTTTGATACTGGTGCATATCTAGCATAGTTCTGATGTAAGTCTTGCGAGTACTTTGGATGAGTACTCACCGTTGCTTTGCTCCCCTTTTCCCCTTGATACGATGCCGCGATCAGATGACGGAGCCCAGGAGACCCAGGATGCAGTTCACCCCGTCGACGACTACTACTACCCCGACGGAGGCCACTACTACCAGGATGGAGCCTACTACGACGTAGACTTCTCTGACGTCCAGGAGTAGTTCGGAGGTTCCCAGGCAGGAGGCCTCGCCTCTTTCGATCCGCTGCTTATGTTTGTGCTAGCCTTCTTAAGGCAAAACTTGTGTACCTTTTATGTCTGTACTCAGATGTTGTTGCTTCCGCTGACTTTGTACTCAAGCTATTATATTCGAGCCCTCGAGGCCCCTGGCTGTAATATGAAGCTTGAATTATTTTAATTTGTGTTTAGTGTTGTGTTGTGATTCCTTCCAGTGAGTCTCAGGTCTTGATCGTGCATAACTGCGTGTATGATTAGTGCACGGTCGGGGCCGGGGCCTTACAATTGCTGGGTTTGTATTTCCAGACCGTGCTCGGCTAAGCCCAACCCGACCCGGGACGATGGTAGTACAACTACTCTCTGTTAGAGCATCTACAATTGGACCCCTCAAACCCGTCTTAAACGACCGGACAGGCCGACCGGTCATGAAAATGCGACCCAGACGGGCCTCTCAAACAGGTCTCAAACGCCGAGACTGTGCGGACTGGTACCCGACCAGTCCATGGCAGGGCGCGGCCTCCATTGGCCTGACGCGCTCAAATTCGGCGAGACCCTCTTCAAATCCGGCAAGGCCCGCTTCAAGGCGGGCGGGGGGTTGGGTAGCTTGTGGCGTGGAGAAAAGATGGCCGAGCACACGGTCGTGCTTGGCAGCTACACGACCCATATATGGCGGCGGAGGCGGGGAGGGACGAGAGGGGAGTGGGGCGGGGTGTGCGGCCGGAGTTGGGGGGGAGGGGGAATAGAAAAAGGGATGAGTGTGTCACCGACAGGCGTGCCAAGGGAGGACAAGGGCACGCGTCACGCCCATCCGCGCGTGTCCGTTTGACCGCAAACGCAGTCCAAAATTGGGCCAAAAATGGGTCGAAAGCGGACCGAAAACGGACAATTGTCCGTTTACGGCCGCGCGTTGGACCGCGATTTGTGTTCGTTTATGAAAACAACCCAGAAAGATGGGTGCGCGAACGATTTGTGGTTGTGCCTTGGAGTTGTCCTGACTACGTGGTATACCGTCGGGATTCTTAGAAAAAATAAACCTAGTAGTACTGTCGGTGGAAAGGTGAGAAAATCCAACGTGTATGGATGTCTCCGTCCGTGCAGCAATGGATGTCGTGCGGCTGGTTGGGATCACGTGATGCATGCATGCATGCGCCAGAAGAGGCGATCGATCGGAGGAGCACACGACGGGGGGACGGGAGGAGGATGCACAAGATGACATGTGGGCACGGCACGGGAGGGAGGTAAATAAATCGCTTCCCGCCAAAACCTCACCCGGAGCAGAGCAGAGCGGGAAAAGAATCCCAGGCGAGGCCGCCAATGGCACCACGGCAGCCAGAGCTAGGGCCAGGGCAGGTGGCCAGCACGCGGCTGCCCAGTCATTTTTTTTACAGCAGCCGCAGCACGCTAGTTATTACCGCGTCCTTCCTTCCCGCATCCCGCGGTAAAGGAAATTCCAACTTTGGTCGACAAAAAGACACGGTAAAAAAACGGCATAGGCCTCGATTCACGGAGCCAAAAGCCGGTGAAAAGGGCGGTGGAGGCGGGAAAGAGATACTAGCATCCGTCCGTCGTCCTCCTGTATGTGTTTCAAAACGTGCTACATTTTTTTTTGGATTTTTCTCACATAATTTTTTAAATATGCTACAAACGTATGATGCACCGATAGCAGAGCAAGGGTGAGTGCACCAAATACATTCCCACACGAGTGAAGCCGCATTCGCCATCCGCATCAGAGCATCTTCAACCAGACATCACTTCTCCCTGTACGCTTCGGGCCGAAGGTCTGGACACGGCCCGAACAGAAAAAGTGTCATCCAACTAGATCCGCAACACCTGGCCCAAACGTTTGGGCTGGGCTGTCCGACACTCTCCTTATACATCCCATATGTGAGGCGGATTTGAGGCTACCCAGACGCCCCAGACGCGTCCGTCACTCATACTGGCCCACTTCAACCCCATAAAATTTCCTCCATGTCCCACCTCGGACCAAACCCCATCCATTTGTCCACTTCCGCTCTACACCGGTCATACACCCCCTCCTCTCCTGTATGGCTAGCGGTGGATCTGCTTCCTGTCGGTCTGATCCGTCGACTGGGAGTTGGCCGCCTGCTCTAATGAGAAGGAGATAGACGTCTGCGTTGCAGCCCCACTGTCCAAGGATAAACAAGCTCAGTTGTGGGCGCCGCCCCGTCGCAAATCCACCAGTCGAGCGCCTTCTCGTATTGCGTTTTCGACCGCTACTTTTGTGACAATGAGGATAAGGGCCAGGGAGGCCGTTGGTGATGAACTTGACCTATCTATATATCCCTAACTAGTTATGAAGAACTAGTAAACACATGTGATCATTGTGGTAGTCATGGTATGTATGAACTCTAATCCCCAAAGCCATGTCTCAGATTGTGTATGATCTATGTGCTAGAAATGGAAGTACATAGGTTGATCTACGTTGCATGCTTTTATACGGATTTAGGGGTTTGGAAATGAGGGAGACGACTGCGGACGTGGACAAATGAGGAGTGGGCCGACGCTGTCCGCAAATGCATCCCCGTGCATATATGGGGCCAAATTAGCCAGGTCCGGTAGCAGGTGCTCTTAGCTCCCTCCTCTCCTGCTCCCCGTCACCGAAAGGTTTGCTGACGAAGCCTTTGTTGGATTCGAGGAACGTGGCGGCGATGCGTTCCTACGCAGAGTGCTGGTGTGCGGGGCGGCTGGGGTGTGCCTGAGACGTTTGTCGTCGACGTAGGAGTGCGGATTTTCCAGACGAAGCTTGCTGTCGGCGACGACAACTTCGTGTTTGTTGTTTTCCTTCTTGGATGTATCACAAATGAGATATGTGACTCTGCTGCCTTTTGTGATACTTTTTGCAGGTGAAAACCTAGACCCGCCTTGTCGGTAGGCAACAGGGCATCGTTAACGGCCTTACTCCGTTCGAAGCATTGTTTTGGAGAGAGGCTCTTGGGTGGGCACACTTGGTGGCGCGTCCATCCGAGGGTTGCCAGTTGTGCGGTGATGGAGGAAAATATCAGGTGTTTCTATGACTAACATGCTCCCATGCTACAGGAGCATCTGGAGTGTCTGTTTGAGGTCCAATGGCCAGCTTTGGTAATGTGGACCCGCCCGCAATAACATGACTCCTTGGGTGGTTTTCTGCAATGTTCCCCTATCACCAGTGGATCTCACATCCAACGCTTCAGGCACTTCGGCGACATGGGAGAATGCGAGCCACGAGAGCACTTAATACTTTGGCCGACGATGGTTGGCAGCAGGAGCACGCTTGACATGCCGGGACTGTCAAGCAAGTATTGTTTGTCCCCCTCTCGGCATCAGAGCAGCACATGTCCGTCCCCTTCAGATAGGCATTCTCTCTCCGATGTCCATGGGAGCTGAGGACACGCTCGTGGCTCGATGCGGGTGCCCTGTTGTGTCGTTGCGGCGAGGCCGTAGTCTTCGTCGTCGGATCGGCGATAATTAGATACGCGAGTCGTCTACTAGAATATCAAACACGTATGATTCGATGACAAGACCGTACTTTCATATCGTATATATTTGGTATTGTAGTTATTAACATTTTTTTTAAATATAAACCTGATCAAAGTTTGTAAATTTTGACTTGGAAAAATTGATGATGTAGTGGCAGGAGAGCAGAGTCATGAGTCATCCCCTCTGCTCTGCACACGATGGCAGACACGACCGAGCTGAGCCCAACACCAAGCCAGGATTCCCTCACCCCACCCAACACAAAGCGGCACGACAACCCACACGGGTGCGTGAGCGTGAGAGAGTGAGGGGCTCACTCAGTGGTCTGCTCACTCTTCTCCCCAAACCTCCTCTAAACCCACGCTTAGTAGCACTCCGGCGGCCGGCGGCCGGTGGAGGAGCCAGCCAGCCGACCTACCAATGCCGCCGCCCATGCCTCCACTCCTCCTCATCCTCCTCCTCGTCCTCCTCCCGCTCGCCGCCGCCCACGCCCACACACCCCGCCGGCTCCTCCAGACCGAGCCCACCATCTCCCCTGCTCCTCCTCCACCCCCGCCTCCCCACCGCCACCACCGCCACACCCCGCCGGCCACTCCCTCCGCTCCACCACAACCCCCATCACCGCCCCTCCCACCACAACCCCTCCCGGCTCCTCCCCCGCCTCCTCACCGCCACCACCGCGCACCGCCGCAGACCCCATCTCTCCCCCCTCCCGCATCGGCTCCGCCACCGGATCCGAATCTTGCCGCCCCGGCGCCGCCGACGCCGAGGTTCTCCTCCACGGCCACCACCCCGACACCAGTCAGCGAGTACCCCTTCACCAACTACCCCTTCTTCCCCTCCGCCTCGCCGCCGCCGCCTCCCCCCTCCACCGACGCCGACCAGCAGCAGCCCTCCGGCGACGACGCGTCCCGCACCTTCCCGGCCAACATCTCCACCCTCGTCGCCCCCAACGCCGGGAGCAGCAACAGCAACCACGGCGGCAGCTCCCGCTTCCCGGTGCTGCAGGCGCTGCTGCTCGCCTTCCTCTCGCTCTGCCTGCTGCTCCTCTCCGCGCTCCTCTCGCTCCACCTCTTCCGCCGCCTCCTCCGGCCCTCCCACGCCCACCGCCGCGCGTCCGACGCCGCCAACGGGGCGGCCTCCTCCTCCTCCGGGGCCGCGGGACGGCGAGATGCGGACGAGGACGAGGAGGACGGCGACGAGGAGGGCCGCAGGCTCAAGCCGCCGCCGATGCCCACCTCTTCCTCCAACCCCAGCACCGAGTTCCTCTACCTCGGCACGCTCGCCACCCCGCCGCCGGGCACGGCCCCGGCAGCCCCGCACCCGCGCCCCGGCTCGCCCGAGCTCCGCCCGCTCCCGCCGCTGCCCCGCGTCGGCCCGCCCTCCGGCGAGTTCGGCTCCCGCAGCTCCGCGTCCGACCCCAGCACCGTGCCCCGCGCGGCCGCAGCGGCCGCCGGCGACGCCTCGTCCTCCTCGCTCTCCCCTTCCTCCCCATCGGCGTCCTCACCCACCCTCGGCTCCAGCCCCGTCCACATCCGCCCGCCGTCCATCCCGCAGCCCCGCGGCCGAGCCCCCAATCCGTCTCCCCCCAAGCGCAGGCCGCCGCCGCCACCACCGCCAACTCAAGCGTGGAACCCCTTCGTGCCCGTCCCGCCGACACAAGCCGCTTTGCCCTCCGACGACGACGGCGACTCCTCCTCCACCAACGCGGCGGCGATGCACAAGTCCCGGCCGCTGCACTCCGACAAGCTCAAGCCCGGATCTCTGCAGTAAGCATCCACTAGCCTCTGCTTGCTTCTCCGTTCTACTACCTGCTGGTGACTCTGAACGTCTGAATGTCTGAATTTTAATTGCCTGCCATTGTGTTCTCTGTAGCATGAAGGACGAGATGATCCAGCTCTACCTGAACAACTCGGCCGCGGCGGCATCGGCGGCGAGGGAGGTGTGCCTGCTCGGCGCGCCGCGGTGCCACGGCATTGGGGTGGTGCTGGGTGCACTGGGTTTCTCCGAGGAGCAAGTGCGTGATGCCCTCTTGGAAGGTAATGCATGGCCTGTTCTGCTTGGTTTATCTACTCCTGAATCCTGATGTTGCCAAAAGTGTAAGCTTTCACCAACGAAAAAGATTACTGGTGTGCACTTTTGGGGGGACCTTGGGGTTGAATTTGTTGGTGATCACATGATCAAATCTGCAGAAGTACATGGTGCATTATCCACTCACACTGTGCTAACAGTGAAAAAGTTGCAAAACATTCTTTCAGCGGAGTGCATATTCTGTTCTCAGAATATAACATGGAACTGAATGTGCTGGTGGTCACATTTGCAGCAGCACATGGTGCATTATTAAGTAGAAAGTTGCATGACATGTTCAGTTAGATGCATATGCTGCTATCAGAAGAGAATCCTCTTTTATGGGCACCGGGATCTGATTTTATTACGAACCAATCATCCGCTAATCTCATGTCATGAATGCCGTGGATAGCAGGGTTGATCAACCCATGGGTAGTCGCCGCACAGGTTCATTGTGTCCTATTGCCGGACTGGGACGGGCGGTGCTATATTTGTCTTTATCAAATACTCCCTCCGTTCGGGAGTGCTTGATATGATGATATATTCTTGCAAGCACGTCTGTTCCGGTGTTATCAGGCTATGCTGAACTGAAATAGCCGGCACTTAGTCAGGCTCATGCTGACGCTTTCACGTTGACAAGTACTAGTAACTTAAAATGGTCCAAGACAAGATCACGTGATCCTGTATGTATAGATGTTGGGTTCAGCCATTAGCGTTCTGAGTGCCTATATGCTGTGGAGAGCAGGGTCGATCAATCTGTTGGTTGTTGCCACACAAATTTATCCGTGCCTTGTCGCTGGACTGGGACAGTCTATGCTTTATTTGTGTTCTCAAATACTTGATATGAAGATCCCTGCTTGCATTACCTTACGTTGGAGCACCTCTTTTACGAGACATCAGCAACATAAAGTTATGTTTGTGTCCCACGGTCACAATAATTTCTTTTGAATATAGAAGCTTGTGGAAGCCTTTCCACCCTATGCATATAGCATTGGACAATCTTTCTAGTGTTATCATGTTTTATGGGTGACAGTGTTTGAAATTTTCCATGGACATTTCTGCATTTTTCGGTTTACAGTAAACTTTCCATTGAAGGAGCTCTGTATATTTTGCATGACATAACTAATTGGTTTGTGGAGTTAATTAATTACCACACAGCTTTTCTCTGTCTTATATTATATAAGTTCTTGTCATTAATTATAGTTGTTTTTATTTCTGCTTACAGGCAATGCACATGGTTTGGGAGTAGAAGCCCTGCGGATGCTTGCTCAGTTGGTTCTCACCAATGAGGAAGAGCTTAAGCTCAGATACTTCAAGGATGACCCACCTGCCAAACTTTGCGCGGTTGATGCTTTTATGAAGACGATACTGGATGTACCATTTGCATTCAAGAGAGTGGATGCTATGCTCTATGTTTCTAACTTTTATCTGGAGGTCAATCAGCTGAGAATGTCCTATGCTACTCTTGAGGTAAAGTTCAAAGACCTGATAGTTGTGTCTAAAAATGGTTTCATCAGCTTCTTTGGTAAAAGAACACATGCTTGCTAGAATCTTCTATGGATTTTGTTGCATATTTGCTTCAGACCTTCAAGTCTAGAATCTTCTATGGATTTTGTTGCATAGCTAGTTAGACTTGTGCAAATTAGGTAGAATCAGCCATGGTTTTTGTTGCTGTTCTCTTCCTGTTATTATGATCCATTGAAGTTCTTTTTTTCCATTTTATTCACCCAGGCAGCCTGCCAGGAGCTGAGGAGCAGCAGGTTATTCCACAAGGTTCTTCGGGCAGTCCTCAACTTTGGCAACATGATGAGCATCAACACAGGCTCTCCAAACACACATGCCCTGGAGCCCAACACGCTCCTGAAGATAGTTGATGTCAAAGGGGCTGACGGCAAGGCGGCGCTCCTACAGTTTGTCGTCCAGGAAATCCTGAAACCCGAAGGACACAACAATCTGAACCCAGCATGCAAAATGGACGTGAGCACAAGTCCTCCGTACGACGTCGACTGCAGGAAGCACGGCCTCCAGGTGGTCTCCAAGCTCGCCGCCGAGCTGACCAGCACCAAGAAGGCGGCGTCGGTCGACGTAACGGGCCTCAGCCGGAGCGTGTCGGAGCTCGGGGTCGGACTCGGGAAGGTCCATGACGTGCTGAGGCTGAACGGCATGATGGCCTCGGCTGAGAGCGCCCGGCGGTTCCACAACGCGATGAGCACGTTCCTGCGGCAGGCCGAGGAGGAGATCGTCAGGCTCCAGGGCCAGGAGAGCGTCTGCCTGTCGTCGGTGAGGGAGATGGCGGATTACTTCCACGGAGACTCCCCCGGCGACGAGTCTCGCTTGTTCAGGGTCTTCGCGGGTGTCCGGGAGTTTGTGGCCATGCTCGACCGGATCTGCAGGGAAGCCGGGGAGGTCCAGGGCGACCACGTTGGCGTGACGCCGGTGAGCTGGGTGGCTGCTGGCACGCCCATGGGGACGACGCCCTGAGCCGGTGGTGGCTCTGTCTCGAAGTTGTTATGAGCATCTATTTTGGTAGAACATATGGTATGAAGTTGTCTCCAGAACTGTTATGTTATCTTTCCTAGCGTAGACCAGAACAATATTAAACCTCTCTCTATATATAGTGTAGTAGTATGTTGTATAAAGAACACTGGTAAGTTTATCCATCAGCATGTCAGGTTAGCTAGAATGGAACTGAAAATGACTATGGCTATGCTGTGTGGCACCACTGTCTGTTTTTCTCTTAGGTGAGATAGCATTGTTCAGTTACATGTGGAAGTACCGCCTTTTCTTTTTCATCCATCTAGCGTCCTCTCTCTTGTGCACTGTTTAGGATATCGGTAACTAGTACCATATCGGTCGGAGACTGATAAGGGATTAATCTCCGACCGATAAGGGATTAATCAGCGAATCGGCCATTTAATTGAATATATCGGTAACCCATTTATTGGTAGGTTAAGTATGACCATATCTATATATCCGAGGCTACATAGCAACATGCATTGTACTAAATGTCTAAATATGCAATCCTAGGTTACATAGCAACAAGGAAGAGTGTTACTTTGATGTTCCCATGATATGTAGATCTACATAGAAGAGCGGAAACAACAACAACACAACAACAATAATTGTACATCACTATCTCACATCAAAGGAGAGCAACACATCAACAATACTACTTGCATCACATAAGAGAACATCACAGCAGTAGCAGCAACGAGTACATCAGCATTTATAGAACAACACAACATAGGAGAGTAGTGCTTCTGCTCTTGGCATAGGAGAGTAGTTTTGGGTCAAAATATGCTACCCAGTTAATCGGCCCAACCAATAATTCGGCCTGACAACGGCTTGTCAGACAGATTAACTGGGGCTCTCCCAATTAATGGGCCGAATAGGCCTTTCTCGTATCGAAGGGGGCCCAACCTATCCCTAGCCGCCACCACACTGGCGTGCCTTAGGGCGCGTTTGGTTGCCCGCATTAGGCCCAACCAGGCCCAGTTGGTACACGAAATGGACGTTTGGTTGACAACGCAGAGGGTTGGCTCGCATTCGCATGGAGCTTAAAGCAGCCCTAAGGCTGGCTCGCTAGAAACTGCCAATTCGGTAGTTTCTAGGGAGCCAGCCTTAGGGCTGCGCAGGCTCGCACGCGGGGGCGCAGGGCGAAAGCGAGTGGGGATGGCGGGAGATGAAAATCGGGCGCAGCCGTAGCGCGCCAAATCTAGGCTCGCCTCCCCATCCCATTTACTCGGTCACCGCTACCTCTAGGACAGCCTCCACCTCCGACGGCATCTCAGATCTGTGCAAGCGGCGTCGGCGGCGGCGGATCCGGCAGTAGGAGTTGTTGCTGCTCGTCCTTGACTCAGCCATGCCCCCCCCTTGTCATCGTCGTCTCCAATGCCGGTAAGCAACGCCCCCTCTCCCCAATGTTAGGTTTCGTTGTTAGGTCGTTAGGCGTGTAGGATTGATTTCCCCATTGCTCAACGCACCCTCGATGTGAACTAGGTTACGGACGCACGGATGCGGGTGGTAGTTCAGGCAGTAGCGCTGATATTTGTGATTCAGGCATGGGTCATGTTCATGCACAAGAGAGTTGTTCGCCGTGGTGAGACACCTGTCATCAGATATGCTCCAATGCTTGCGAGGGACCAGGAAAGGCTCGCAAATATGAACCACATATACAACTGCACCGACACAGAGGCTCCGTGGATGCTTAGAATGAAAAGAGCACAATTTTCCAGACTTGTCCAGATCTTCAGGACCAGGGGGCTGCTACAAGATAGCATCCACACCAGTGTGGAAGAGCAAGTGGCCATGTTCCTTCATGTTGTTGGCCATAACCAGAGATTCAGGGTTATCCACAACTCGTTCAGGAGATCAATAGAGACCATCTCAAGATACTTCGAGCAAGTGTTGTATGCTGTTGGGGAGCTGAGAGGGGAGATGATCAAGTCACCATCTGGCCGAACTCCTAACAAGATCCACAGTAACCCAAGATGGTACCCATACTTCAAGGTGAGCAACACAGTATGTAGTTCATTGCTTCATATGCTAGGATTGTACAAGGTGAGTACTAACACAGTCTTCTATTGCCATTTCAGGATTGCATTGGGGCAATAGATGGTACTCATGTCACTGCCAGAGTGCCGAAGTCACAATCTGCTACATTTAGGGGGAGGAAGCACTACACAAGCCAGAATGTGCTTGCTGCTGTTGACTTCGATATGAAGTTCACATATGTGCTGGCTGGCTGGGAAGGGTCGGCACATGATGCTAACATACTCAATGACAACATGAATCGGCCTGATGGCATCAACATCCCTAATGGCAAGTTCTACCTAGGAGATGCTGGCTATGCATGCAAACCAGGTGTTCTTCCACCCTTCAGGAAGACCAGGTACCATCTTAACGAGTTCTCTGGTAGGAACTACCCTAGGACTCCACAAGAGCTGTTCAATCTCAGACACTCCAGCCTTAGAGAAACCGTTGAGAGGGCATTTGGAGCTCTGAAGAATAGGTTCAAGATCCTGGATCAAAAGCCATTCCACCCTTACCTCACCCAGGTTAAGCTTGTTCTTGCATGTTGCATTCTGCATAACTGGATCCTGCAGTGGGGTTTTGATGAACATGTGCCTGAGGAGGAAGATGTGACGCCTGACGATCTTGACCTCGGTGGCCATGGTGTGGAGGCATTTGACAACGATGCCTGGAAGACCAAAAGGATGGAGTGGGCGCAGGCAATGTGGGATAACAGAGGCCAGACAAGGATCTGAAGAAAAGCAGAGGAAGAGGCACAAGAGCAGCAACAGCAGAAGAGGAACACCAGCAGCAGAAGAAGAGGTAAGAGGTAGAGGAAGAGGATGCAGGATGAACTTTCCCATTCAGCCAATTGGCTCTTAATAATGTGTACTGACATTTGATAGTAGCTAGGATGAACCGTAATTTATTTCGTAGCTAGGAGTGATACTCAGGTCGTGTGTGGTAAGGTCACCACTAGTGAGAAGTGGTGAGGCACCTAATGCAGGTTGCAACCAAACAACGTGTGGTATTTGCGCCTCATACAATGCGGGCAACCAAACAGCGGGTCTAAATTAGGTCCCTCATACAGCTAAACTATATGCAGGCAACCAAACGAGGTGCATATGTTGGTTTTCCTTCCGTTTTTCCTTAACCTGGATCCACTCAACAACACATGAAATGCAGTCACTATTCAATCGAGGCAACCAAACACACCCTTAGCCTCTGCCTCTTGAGTCTCGTGCAGCTCGCCAGCGGTACAACCTGATAAATCTTAACCAAGTCCATCTCCTGGTGGATCATGTTGTTCTACATTGTTCAAGTCGCAACAACACTTCTACATTGTTCAAGTTGCAACAACAGTGGCTCAGTCTATGGGCACATCATAGCTAGTCAACAATCATGCTTGATTCTGCCCTCAAATTAACTTACCATATGCACCATTTTGTTTAGTTATAGATAGATGGCTAGCGCAAATCCCCGAAAACTATTTTGCAAATGATTCCACCATGACTGTCATCGGAAGAGTAAAATATACCATCATGTTTCGTTAGATATTATGAAAATAAAAGAGTAGAAATACACAGGAAGTGTATGAACTTCACATCTAATAATCTTGGAAGTCCCCACATACATTTATTCTCACACACACATGTAATAAACGTTATCAATATATCAGCTAGAACATGGCAGATCAAATAAAAGTACTACTTAAACCGATGTGGCAGATCTCATCACCTAGAGCGTGCTGCTTCTATAATAATTTGCCGGGTAATGCTAAAGATCTTTTTCAGTGCAACAAACATTGAAAATAACAAGAAGAGAAGAGGGGAACAGAGGAAACCGAAAGAAGAAGAGCATAAGAAGACAAGGGAAACGTGATAATTATTTTATGAAAATGATAAATCCCAAACGTTCGGGATTTGACCATGGAAAATTGAACGTTTTTTATAGCAATTTTAGCGACACAAGGATGTCAAGTTTATTAGACATGCACGGTAATTTCCTGACAAAAAATACATTGAGCACGGATTTACCATGCTTGCCAACAAAATTTGTCATGCTCGGGTCACTAAAATTGTCATCGAAAACGTTCGATTTGCCATGGTCAAATCCCGAATGTTCGGGCGTTATAGGGGTCTTTTTCATTAAATACTCCATGGATTTGAGAATTTTTTTTATATTCAAGTCTAATAATAAAAGGTACACTAAAAAGTTTTCCTAGAGTCGGAGGGGGGGGGGGGGGGGGGGGGGGGGGGGGGGGGGGGGGGGGCACTGCCCCCTTTGGCCCCGTGAAGCTACGAGTGAGTGAGTGAGTGAGACGGTGCCATGGGGGGTTCATATAGCCAGGGTTGGAACTAGTACCTTTGTACCATGTACTAGCTTGCACTCTACTCTGCTAGTGGCGCAACTGCATTAGCAGCCGGCATATTTTAACCTCCACCTGCCTTTTAAGCTCTTCCAATTGTCCCATCCGAACGGTATTGCGCTTACATTGACCTTCCGCATGTAAACATTTTTCGTTTCTTAAATGTTTAAGAAACACACAAAAAAACCAATAGCGACAACACATGTAGGAGGTGCAAGAAACTACAGACGTAATCATGCATGCATGCATGCACCATCATAGATGTATTTTAGGATGGATCGACGATTGGTTGTTTTTTTTTTGGTGGGGACGATGCCCTGAGCCGGTGATGGTTCTGTCTGGAAATTGTCATGAGCATCTATTTTGGTAGAACATATAGTATGAAGTTGTCTCCAGAACTGTTATGTTATGTTTCCTAGTGTAGACCAGAACAATATTAAACCTCTCTATATAGTGTAGTACTAGTGTGTTGTATAAAGAATACTAGTAAGTTTATCCATCGGCATGTCAGGTTATTAACTACTACTCCATCCGTCCCATAATATAAGAGCGTTTTTGACACTAGCGTAGTGTCAAAAACGTTCTTATATTATGGGACAGAGGGAGTAGAATGGAACTGAAAAATGACTATGGCTATGTTGTGTGGTACCACTGTCTATTTTTCTCTTAGGTAAGATAGCATTGTTCAGTTACAAATGGAATTACTAGCTTTTCTTTTTCATCCATCTAGCGTCCTCTCTCTTGTGTTGTCATCGCCCCCCTCCTATCTCCCACCACCATTCTTCCTCCGAGCTAGGGGGGTCTTCATTTCTCCGGTGCTTGCCGGCGACAAAATGTCATGACATGTCCCTAGCCGCCACCACGGTGGTGTGCCTTAGCCTCTGAATACTGGTAAGTTTGTCCATCTGGCAGGTTAGCTAGAATGGAACTGAAAATGACGACGGCCAGGCTCTGTGATAGCTCTGGCGGTTCTTCTCTTAGGTAAGATAGAACTGTCCAGTTACACATGGAATTGCTACAAAGTTGTACTAAGTATGTGTCAATTAATTTGGATCGAAGGGAATACCTTTTCTTCTTAGGGTTCTCTCTTGGTTCGACGTCATCGCCTTCCGTCTTCGCTCCTTCTATCTTGCACCGCCGTTCTTCCTCCGTGCCGGGGAGGGGGGACCCGCACCAACCTATCCCTACGGGGGGCGCATTGGTGCACCGTAGCTTCTGCCTCCCACGCAGCTCACCGATTCGTCAGCGTTACAACATGATAAATATTAGCCAAGTCCATGTCCTGGTGGATAATGTGGTTCTGCATTGTTCAAGTTTTTCAAGTTGCAACAATACTGGCTCAGTCTTTGGACACGTCATTTAGATACATTATTGTTGGAAATATGCCCTAGAGGCAATAATAAAATGGTTATTATTATATTTCCTTGTTCATGATAATCGTTTATTATCCATGCTATAATTGTATTGATTGGAAACTCAAATACATGTGTGGGTACATAGACAAACAATGTGTCCTTAGTAAGCCTCTAGTTTAACTAACTCGTTGATCAAAGATGGTGAAGGTTTCCTGGCCATAGACATGAGATGTCATTTGATAACGGGATCACATCATTAGGAGAATGATGTGATGGACAAGACCCAAACTATAAACATAGCATTTGATCGTGTCAGTTTATTGCTATAGTTTTCTGCATGTCAAGTATCTGTTCCTATGACCATGAGATCATGCAACTCACTGACACCGAAGGAATGCCTTGTGTGTATCAAACGTCACAACGTAACTGGGTGACTATAAAGATGCTCTACAGGTATCTCCGAGGGTGTCTGTTGAGTGGGCATGGATCAAGACTGGGATTTGTTACTCCGTGTGACGGAGAGGTATCTCAGGGCCCACTCGGTAATACAACATCACTATAAGCCTTGCAAGCAATGTGACTAAGGTGTTAGCCACGGGATCTTGTATTACGGAACGAGTAAAGAGACTTGCCGGTAACGAGATTGAACTAGGTATAGGGATACCGACGATCGAATCTCGGGCAAGTAACATACCGAAGAACAAAGGGAACAGCATACGGGAGTAACTGAATCCTTGACATAGAGGTTCGACCGATATAGATCTTCGTAGAATATGTAGGAACCAATATAGGCATCCAGGTCCCGCTATTGGTTATTGACCGTAGAGGTGTCTCGGTCATGTCTACATAGTTCTCGAACCCGCAGGGTCTACACACTTAACGTTTGGTGACGATTAGTATAGTTGAGTTATTGTGTTGGTGACCGAAAGTTGTTCGGAGTCTCGGATAAGATCCCGGACATGACGAGGATCTCCGGAAGAGTCCGGAGGTAAAGATTGATATATGTGATAATAGTGTTTTGATCTCCGGAAGGGTTCCGGAATTCACCGGAAGGGGTTCCGGATGTTTACCGAAGTGTTCGGGCGCAGCAACACTTTATATGGGCCAAAGGGGTAAAACCCACGAGGTATTGGAAAGTGCAAAAGGGAGTTTTGCTGCTGCTTTAAGCGGTACTACCGCTGGTAAGGCAGTACTACCGCGTAAGCGGTACTACCGCTTGTGTGAAGCGGTACTACCGCTCAAGCGGTACTACCGCTCGAGAGCGGTACTACCGCTTGTGCGCGGTACTGCAGGGATCCGAGTTGGACTCTTTCCTTGCGGGCCAAACCGACCTTGTGCGGGCAAAACCGACCTTGTAGAGGTTTTCTCTCCAAGTTTAGACCCCAGGGCTCAACATATAAATAGAGGGGCAGGGCTAGCACACGGGACACATTAGGATTTCCCAAGCCGTGTGCCGGCAACCCTAGCCCTCTAGTTCCTCCGTCATAATCTCCGTAGTGCTTGGCGAAGCCTTGCAGAGATTGTTCCTCACCACCATCACCACGCCGTCGTGCTGCTGGAACTCATCTACTACTTCACCATCGCTCGCTGGATCGAGGAGGTGAAGGCGTCATCAAGCCGTACGTGTGTTGAACGCGGAGGTGCCGTCCGTTTGGCACTAGTTCGTGATCGGATCGAGGGACGACTTGCGATTTGGATCGCGGAGACGTTCGACTACATCAACCGCGTTTCTTAACGCTTCCGCTTAGCGATCTACAAGGGTATGTAGATTCACTCTCCCTCTCGTAGATGCTCATCACCATGGATAGATCTTGCGTGTGCGTAGGAAAATTTTTGTTTCCCATGCAACGTTCCCCAACAGTGGCATCTGAGCTAGGTCTATGCGTAGATGAGATCTCGAGTAGAACACAAAGGAGTTGTGGGCGTGGGTGTATACATATTGCTTGCCGTTACTAGTTGATACTTGATTCGGCGGTATTGTGAGATGAAGCGGCCTGGACCGACATTACGCGTACGCTTACGCGAGACTGGTTTCACCGCTGCGTGCACTTGTTGCATAAAGGTGACTGGCGGGTGTCTGTCTCTCTCACTTTAGTTGAATCGGTTCAATGAAAAGGGTTCTTTTAGAAGATCAAAAAGCAATCACTACACCACGTTGTGGTTTTGCGTAGGTAAGAATCGTTCTTGCTAGATACCCGTAGCAGCCACGTAAAACTTGCAACAACAATTAGAGGACGTCTAACTTGTTTTTGCAGGGTATGTTGTGATGTGATATGGCCAATTACATGATGAGATATATGTGATGTATGAGATGATCATGTGTTGTATAGAATATCACGACTTGCATGTCGATGAGTACGGCAACTGGCAGGAGCCATAGAGTTGTCTTTAATTATTTTCGCCGTTTTGCTTTACTTTATCGCTATGAGTTAGCAATAGTCATGGAAGCAACAGTCGGCGCGACAACCTCATGGCGACACGTTGATGGAGATCGAGATGATGGAGATCATGGTGTCATGCCGGTGACGATGGAGATCATGCCGGTGCTTTGGAGATGGAGATCAAAAGCACAAGTTCATGGCCATATCATGTCACTTATGATTTGCATGTGATGTTAATCCTTTTATGCATCTTATTTTGCTTAGGACGACGGTAGCATTATAAGGTGATTCCTCACTTAAATTTCAAGATAAAATTGTGTTCTCCCCGAGTGTGCACCGTTGCGAAAGTTCGTCGTTTCGAGACACCACGTGATGATCGGGTGTGATAGACTCTACGTTCGCATACAACGGGTGGAAGCCAGTGTTGCACGTGCGGAACACTCGGGTTAAACTTGACGAGCCTATCATGTATAGACATGGCCTCGGAACACAAGAGACCGAAAGGTCGAACATGAGTCATATAGTAGATATGATCAACATGAAGATGTTCACCATTGAAACCACCTCAACTCACGTGATGATCGGACTTGAGTTGGTTGATTTGGATCATGTGACACTCGAATGACCGGAGGGATGTCAATTTGAGTGGGAGTTTTTAAGTAATATGATTAACTAAACTCATTATCTTGAACAATAGTCTAAGTTGTCTTTGCACTATTTATGTTGTAGATCATGGCTCGCGCAGTAGCACCCCTGAATTTTAATGCGTTCCTAGAGAAAGCTAAGTTGAAAGATGATGGAAGTAACTTTGTGGACTGGGCCCGTAATCTAAGGATTATCCTTATGGCTTCCCAGAAGGCTTATGTCCTTGATGCACCGCTTGGTGATCCACCCGCTCCAGTTGAGTCTCCAGACGTTGTGAACGCCTGGCAGGCTCGTTCTGATGATTACTCAATAGTTCAATGTGCAATGTTGTATGGCTTAGAACCGGGACTTCAAAGACGTTTTGAACGTCATGGAGCATATGATATGTTCCAGGAGTTGAAGTTTATCTTTCAGAAGAATGCCCGGATCGAGAGGTATGAGACCTCCGATAAGTTCTATGCTTGCAAGATGGAGGAGAACGGGTCTGTCAGTGATCACATACTCAGAATGTCTGGGTACTCCACCCGTCTGGCTGAATTGGGGATGCCCCTTCCGCCAGAGGCTATCACTGACAGAGTTCTTCAATCATTGCCACCTAGCTACAAGAGCTTCGTGTTGAACTATAACATGCACGGGATGAACAAGTCAGTCGCCGAGCTGTTTGCGATGTTGAAAGTCGCTGAGTCTGAGATTCAGAAGGAGCATCAAGTGTTGATGGTCAATAAAACCACTAGTTTCAAGAAGAATGGCAAGGGTAAGAAGGGTAACTCCAAGAAGAGTGGCAAAGCAGTTGCCCCTCCCATGAAGAAACCCAAGGCTGGACCCAAGCCAGAAACTGAGTGCTTTCATTGCAAGGGAACTGGTCACTGGAAGCGAAACTGCCCCAAGTATTTGGCTGACAAGAAGGCGGCCAACAACAAACAAGGTATATATGATATACATGTTATTGATGTGTACCTTACCAACTCTCGTTGTAGTGCCTGGGTATTTGATACCGGTGCGGTTGCTCACATTTGCAACTCAAAACAGGAACTGCGGAATAGACGGAGGCTGGCAAAGGACGAAGTGACGATGCGCGTGGGAAATGGTTCCAAGGTTGATGTGATCGCCGTCGGCACGCTCGCTCTTCGATTACCATCGGGATTAGTGATGAACCTGGATAATTGTTATTTAGTGCCTGCGTTAAGCATGAACATTATATCTGGATCTTGTTTATTGCGAGACGGTTACTCATTTAAATCTGAGAATAATTGTTGTTCTATTTATATGAGTAATATCTTTTATGGTCATGCACCCAATGTGAGGGGTTTATTCTTATTGAATCTCGATAGTGATGATACACATGTTCATAACATTGATGCCAAAAGATGTAGAATTGATAATGATAATACCAGTTTCTTGTGGCACTGCCGTTTAGGTCATATTGGCGTAAAACGCATGAAGAAGCTCCATGCTAATGGACTTTTGGAGTCACTTGATTTTGAATCACTTGACACATGTGAGCCATGCCTCATGGGCAAGATGACTAAAACGCCGTTCTCTGGAACAATGGAACGGGCAAGTGACTTGTTAGAAATCATACATACTGATGTGTGCGGTCCGATGAGCATTGAGGCGCGCGGTGGTTATCGTTACTTTCTCACCTTCACTGATGACCTAAGTAGATATGGGTATATTTACTTAATGAAACACAAGTCTGAAACGTTTGAAAAGTTCAAGCAATTTCAGAGTGAAGTTGAGAATCATCATAACAAGAAGATTAAATTCCTACGATCTGATCGAGGAGGAGAATATCTGAGTTATGAGTTTGGCAGTCACTTAAGACAGTGTGGAATTGTTTCACAATTGACACCGCCTGGAACACCACAGCGTAATGGTGTGTCCGAACGTCGTAATCGAAACTTATTGGATATGGTGCGATCTATGATGTCTCTTGCCGATTTGCCACTATCGTTTTGGGGTTATGCATTAGAGACAGCTGCATTCACTTTAAATAGGGCACCATCGAAATCCGTTGAGACGACGCCATACGAACTATGGTTTGGCAAGAAGCCAAAGATATCGTTTCTTAAAGTTTGGGGATGTGATGCTTATGTAAAAAAGCTTCAGCCTGAAAAGCTGGAACCCAAAGCGGAGAAATGCGTCTTCATAGGATACCCAAAAGAGACAGTTGGGTATACCTTCTATCTCAGATCCGAAGGCAAAGTGTTTGTCGCTAAAAACGGAACATTTCTTGAGAAAGAGTTTCTCTCGAAAGAATTGAGTGGGAGGAAGATAGAACTTGATGAGGTTATTGAACCTTTACTTCAACCAGAGAGTAGCGCGGCGCAGAAATATGTTTCTGTAGAACCTACATCAGTTGAAGAGGAAGTTAATGATGATGATCATGAAGCTTCGGATCAAGTTGCTATCGAACCTCGTAGGTCGACAAGGACGCGTACTGCTCCTGAGTGGTACGGCAACCCTGTCTTAGAGGTCATGTTGTTGGACAACGATGAACCTACGAGCTATGGAGAAGCGATGGTGGGCCCGGATTCCGAGAAATGGTTAGAGGCCATGAAATCCGAGATGGGATCCATGTATGAAAACAAAGTGTGGACTTTGGAAGTATTACCTGAAGGGTGTAAGGCCATTCAGAACAAATGGATCTTTAAGAGGAAGACGGACGCGGACGGTAATGTCACCGTCTATAAAGCTCGACTTGTGGCAAAGGGTTTTTCACAAGTTCAAGGAGTTGACTACGATGAGACCTTCTCACCCGTAGCGATGCTTAAGTCTGTCAGAATCATGTTAGCAATAGCTGCCTTTTTCGATTATGAAATTTGGCAGATGGATGTCAAAACAACGTTCCTTAACGGTTTCCGGAGGTGATCAAAGCGTTCGGGTTTATACAAGTTTACGGAGAAGCTTGTATTTACAAGAAAGTGAGTGGGAGCTCTATAGCGTTTCTAATATTATATGTGGATGACATATTGCTGATTGGAAACAATATAGAAATGTTGGAAAGCGTGAAGGAATATTTGAACAAGAGTTTTTCAATGAAGGACCTAGGAGAAGCTGCTTTCATATTGGGCATCAAGATCTATAGAGATAGATCAAGACGTTTAATAGGACTTTCACAAAGCACATACCTTGATAAGATTTTGAAGAAGTTCAAAATGGATCAGTCCAAGAAGGGGTTCTTGCCTGTTTTGCAAGGTGTGAAGTTGAGTAAGACTCAATGCCCAGTGACTGCAGAAGATAAAGAAAATACGAGTGTCGTCCCCTATGCTTCAGCCATAGGCTCTATCATGTATGCAATGTTGTGCACAAGACCCGATGTCAGCCTTGCCATAAGTATGGCCGGAAGGTTTCAAAGTGATCCAGGAATGGAACACTGGACGGCGGTCAAGAATATCCTGAAGTACCTGAAAAGGACTAAGGACATGTTTCTCGTTTATGGAGGTGATCAAGAGCTCGTCGTAAAGGGTTACGTCGATGTAAGCTTTGACACTGATCCGGATGACTCTAAGTCGCAAACCGGATACATATTTATTCTCAATGGGGGTGCGGTTAGCTGGTGCAGTTCCAAACAAAGCGTGGTAGCTGATTCTACATGCGAAGCGGAGTACATCGCTGCCTCGGAGGCGGCGAAGGAAGGTGTCTGGATGAAGGAGTTCATGACAGATCTTGGAGTAGTGCCTAGTGCACTAAACCCAATGACTCTGTTCTGTGACAACACTGGTGCCATTGCTCTAGCCAAGGAACCCAGGTTTCACAAGAGGACCAGACACATAAAGCGACGTTTCAATTCCATCCGCGATTACATCAAGGAGGACGACATAAATATTTGCAAAGTGCACACGGATCTGAATGTTGCTGATCCGATGACTAAACCTCTTCCAAGGGCTAAACATGATCAACACCAGAACTATATGGGTGTTAGATTCATTACAATGTAAATCACATAGTGATGTGAGCTAGATTATTGACTCTAGTGCAAGTGGGAGACTGTTGGAAATATGCCCTAGAGGCAATAATAAAATGGTTATTATTATATTTCCTTGTTCATGATAATCATTTATTATCCATGCTATAATTGTATTGATTGGAAACTCAAATACATGTGTGGGTACATAGACAAACAATGTGTCCTTAGTAAGCCTCTAGTTTAACTAACTCGTTGATCAAAGATGGTGAAGGTTTCCTGGCCATAGACATGAGATGTCATTTGATAACGGGATCACATCATTAGGAGAATGATGTGATGGACAAGACCTAAACTATAAACATAGCATTTGATCGTGTCAGTTTATTGCTATAGTTTTCTGCATGTCAAGTATCTGTTCCTATGACCATGAGATCATGCAACTCACTGACACCGGAGGAATGCCTTGTGTGTATCAAACGTCACAACGTAACTGGGTGACTATAAAGATGCTCTACAGGTATCTCTGAGGGTGTTTGTTGAGTGGGCATGGATCAAGACTGGGATTTGTTACTCCGTGTGACGGAGAGGTATCTCAGGGCCCACTCGGTAATACAACATCACTATAAGCCTTGCAAGCAATGTGACTAAGGTGTTAGCCACGTGATCTTGTATTACGGAACGAGTAAAGAGACTTGCCGGTAACAAGATTGAACTAGGTATAGGGATACCGACGATCGAATCTCGGGCAAGTAACATACCGAAGAACAAAGGGAACAGCATACGGGATTAACTGAATCCTTGACATAGAGGTTCGACCGATATAGATCTTCGTAGAATATGTAGGAACCAATATGGGCATCCAGGTCCCGCTATTGGTTATTGACCGTAGAGGTGTCTCGGTCATGTATACATAGTTCTCGAACCCGCAGGGTATACACACTTAACGTTTGGTGACGATTAGTATAGTTGAGTTATTGTGTTGGTGACCGAAAGTTGTTCGGAGTCTCGGATAAGATCCCGGACATGACGAGGATCTCCGGAAGAGTCCGGAGGTAAAGATTGATATATGTGATAATAGTGTTTTGATCTCCGGAAGGGTTCCGGAATTCACCGGAAGGGGTTCCGGATGTTTACCGAAGTGTTCGGGCGCAGCAACACTTTATATGGGCCAAAGGGGTAAAATCCACGAGGTATTGGAAAGTGCAAAAGGGAGTTTTGCTGCTGCCTTAAGCGGTACTACCGCTGGTAAGGCAGTACTACCGCGTAAGCGGTACTACCGCTTGTTTGAAGCGGTACTACCGCTCGAGAGCGGTACGACCGCTTGTGCACGGTACTGCAGGGATCCGAGTTGGACTCTTTCCTTGCGGGCCAAACCGACCTTGTGCGGGCAAAAACGACCTTGTAGAGGTTTTCTCTCCAAGTTTAGACCCCAGGGCTCAACATATAAATAGAGGGGCAGGGCTAGCACACGGGACACATCAGGATTTCCCAAGCCGTGTGCCAGCAACCCTAGCCCTCTAGTTCCTCCGTCATAATCTCCGTAGTGCTTGGCGAAGCCCTACAGAGATTGTTCCTCACCACCATCACCACGCCGTCGTGCTGCTGGAACTCATCTACTACTTCACCATCGCTCGCTGGATCGAGGAGGTGAAGGCGTCATCAAGCCGTACGTGTGTTGAACGCGGAGGTGCCGTCCGTTCGACACTAGTTCGTGATCGGATCAAGGGACGACTTGCGATTTGGATCGCGGAGACGTTCGACTACATCAACCGCGTTTCTTAACGCTTCCGCTTAGCGATCTACAAGGGTATGTAGATTCACTCTCCCTCTCGTAGATGCTCATCACCATGGATAGATCTTGCGTGTGCTAAGGAAATTTTTTGTTTCCCATGCAACGTTCCCCAACAATTATAACTGAGCACTTTTCCTACCCTCTCAGGCCATTAACGTTGGTGGCCGTTGGATCGTCAGTTTTGGGCGTTTTCTATCGTCAGATTTCCTCTAAGCCCGCATCGGCTCGCTTCCTTCTCCAGGACCGAGCGCTAACCATCATGGGCTACTGCTCTGGTCACAATTTTGGGCTTCTGGTGTTAACTCGGGCCTAATGGGCCCCTACAACTCTCCGTCCGTGCAGCCAGAACAAAACCTGTACGCGACCCTCCCTCTCGTTCGCAAGGAGCACTCCCGTGGCGGCCGACCATGGCTCATGGCTACCGCGTCATGGTCCAACTGATCCCACCGACGGCATCTCATACCGACTGCGTATCGGATCCAAACAAGATGGGACGCCTGCCATTGACCTAATTTACGGGGAAAGGTGAAGCGGCGCTGTGGCTGCTCGGTGAAGCTGATCTGCCGTGATTGAAGGAGGTAATCAATGATCAGTTCCTCGAAGCCTTCATGGCAGCTTATGTGCGCCACTCACCGGTGGCGAGTAATGGAGTAGTTATTGTTTTCCCAACTTCAGCAGTTTCACGCCGGCCTGTATATTTGTATGCTTCGTCGGGTGAGGCTCTCCCGCCTCCCAGATCCTCCTGCGGCTACGGTTTTCGGCTAGGTTTCCACTCAATCTTCATTTTTCTTTTCCTTGTGATCACCTATTTGACCCGATTCCGTTTTGCTTGTCTTTCCAGTCTCAGATTTGTACAGGTGGTGTTCATCGTGGACTCCTGGTTATCTAGGAAAATCATGGAGTCTGGTTCTCATATTTTGGTTTGGGGAAATTTTCACTTGACAATCTGCAATGGCTGCCCACGAGGTAAATTAGTTCCGTGGGCTAACATGATGCCCTGGCTTTAAATTTCCAAATCTGGAAGAGTTCACATCCATTTAGTCATTTACCTGCTGCAGCTCAAGGAGCTTTGTCTCAATCTCTTTCACCGTGCCATGCCGCTCCTGGATCTCTTGGGGTGTGTCGCGCACCTGCGAACGCGGGAAATAAAGGTTAGACCACGCATTGCTTTTGGTACTAGAACTAAACAAGGCAAGTGTTATCATCCTTCCACGCAATTGTTCCTGAATAGCTCTGTGAAAAATTTGCTCAGTGTTGCCTGTTTCTATCAGCTTGTCTATAGTCTGAAAAAAACCGACACAATGTTAAAAATATAAAGTATGCATATTTGCTTTGCGATTGTGGCTTGAAGTAAATGAGAGTTGATCAGTTGATGGATCTTTATACCTCTACATCAGCACGCTCGCTCGTTACTGTTCATTGGAAATTTGCAGAGTGAAAGATAAAATAAGTCAGCTCAACTGAAATGCAACGGGCTGGAGTTATGGTGAGAGTTAAGGGCAACAGACCGGTGAAAACACGCCGCTCTGCAACTTCCCTGTACTCCGTCTGGATTGCCTTCTCTTAGTGTCTGTACAAGTAGCATGTACATTTTGAAGCGATTTTCAAGCTTGATCAGACTAAATGTTAGACAACCCACAAGTACTAAAGGCGACTTGTGTTTAGTTTTTTACTTTTCGATACAACATGGGATATTTTGTAGCAGCAGTTACGGTCTATAAGCAAGAGAAAAACCATGTTTAGCAGGTTGACTATCTGCAAGAGTTGATGAAATGAGTACCTGAAACTCTGATATGCGTACTCTCAAACTCGTAGTCAATGCACTGCACATACGATTATTATAAAGTGGAATCAATCATGCAAAAACTAGAATAGAAGTGACAAGAAAAACAAGCAAGAGGATGACAGTTGTTGAGGTTCGAGATCGGTCCACACCTGATCCCTTGCCAATGCTCGGCTTTCTCTGTTTGTAAGATTCTTGTAAAAGGAAATTGGAGGAGCGTGTGCTTTTTTTTTTGAACATATTGAGGAGCGTGTGCTTAATTATAGTGGAGAAATGCATACATCAAGTCTATAAGAATAGCGCAATACTAATGGATTACTATGCGTACTTCTCATGTATTACTTGGTAAAAGTACCAGGCATAGCTTAATTAAATTAACTCACCTATTTATTCAATTGTTGTATTTTTTTTTTTTGATCGGGAACACCTTGCATTCCTCATTACTCTGGGCCAACCAAATCAGCGGCCACGGCATCAGTTACAGTAGCAGGGAAACCTGAATCCCAAACTAGCAGGGATCCAGGGTCCGCCGACACGCCAAGAGCAGCCAGCAAATGTGCTGGGCGATTACATTCACGCGGACAGTACATGATCTTGTGCTCAATAAAGCTTAGCTGCAGGATGTACTTAGCTTCAGTGGCGGAGCGTGAAGCAAATCCAAGGGGGGGCCAAACAGCTAGGAAGATTAGAGAGGCCGGGAGATTAGCAGTGAGTTTAGGCTTAGAAGGAGCTAATCATTGGAGAAAATTCTCTTGTAAGGGGGGCCAGGACCCCCTTTTGTCCCGCCTACGCCCCGCCAGTGCTTAGCTTCACGAAAGAGTACACCTAGGGAGCTTCGGTCTTGAGAGGTTGCCGAGAGGGCGGACTGAAGGTTGAGGCAGTCTGTCTCAAACAGAACCCGGCCCATACCATAAGATTCAGCAAACTGGATTGTTGTAGTTTTGATTTTGCGAGTCGTGCAACCTTTGTCACTTCGTTAATATCCTTCTCCATGCGCCTTTTGATATCTGCAATTCAGAAGAAAAAAAACATATTGCAAAATAAAAATATCTTGCTCTTGCAGCATTGTATAAAAATTCTTCCTCGGGCTTTAGAAAGGTCTACGGGAGATCTAAACTATAAACCCGTCTGACGCGCCACGTTTGAATCACATCCCAAGCTCAAAGTACAATGCAAAATTACTTAACAACATGCCATCATATTTTTGTATCAATGACTAACAATCAATAGCACCAAAAGACGGGCGCAGCAACGCGCGCCGGCATGGTCTAGTAATAACTAGTCAAAATCAAGCTTGATTCTGCCCTCAACTAACATACCAGATGTTGACCATGTATTCAATTAATGTTAATCTTATATTTGAAAATATTAAACATGTATTAGAAAAATGTATTAGATCTATACCAAAAATGTGTATAGAAAAACAATGAAAACCCAAGAGAAAACAAAAGAAAAGCAATCAAAAACGAGAAAAACCGAAAGAAAATGAAGAAAAAATAAAGAAAAGAAAACGTAAGTGAAAACACTTCAATATTTTCAGAAGAAAAAGCATGTGTTTTTTTACTTTCGTTTATACCTCCAAATATTCTAAATAAATATATTACAAAAAACACTTTAAATAAGACATTTCAAAAATTGTTAATCAAGCATTTGAAAAATGTTAAATGTACATAGAGAAATATTTCTCATGTATACGAAAAATGTATACAAAAAATATATAATGTGTGTGAAAAAAGTTGATCATGAATTTAAAAAAGGCTAATCCAACGAAAATGCGCTTTGGTGGCCGAGCTACCTGCAGGCCGGTATCTGACCCGTCAGCGCTCGTCATGATCAGTGCCAAGCATGTATGCCACTACTGTATTTGTAGTAGAGGCCATTGCAAACAGCCCGTATTTGCTAGCAAATAAACAGTGCCGGCTCATGTATACTGGTAGGCACAGCAGTGCGCGCACACCTGCCTGGCACGGACATGACAGTGTCGCATGCACACGTCTGGGATTGACTCCGTCAACATGTGCCAAGACAGGGAGCCGTTTCAGTCGAACGTTGGGCATCCAGCCGTTGCCATCACCTCACCGGCTATTTATAGGAGAGATCGTTGTGCATCACAGCCAGACGCATCTCAAACACATTCGCCATGGCTTCATTTTCTTCTTCAGTCCGTTCCAGGTATAGGCGACAGCACCTGCCGCTCATCATGTGCCCAGACTGCGGCGAGGTTCAAGTGGAGACCAACATCAGCGGGATACCAGGCACCAACCTTATTCGAGCACATTGACAGGAAAGAAAATCCTGCAAATTAAGTGATATGCCAATGAGAGGAACCCATTGTCTCGAGAAATCAGCCAAACAAAAAAAATCAGCCAAAACACAAAGAACTTTCTCGTTTCTCATAGCGTACACAGCCACTCCAAATGATTTACTGACAACAACAAAACTAGTGATTCAGACAGTCATAGTTTTACTAAAATTCTGAATCCATGCTAGCAGTCCGACAACCACAGAAACACGGATACATGCACTGTATTTTTTCAGGCAACGAACATCTAATTTGTCAATCTGAAGTTTGAATTTTTCAAATATAAAATCCAAATGAAACCAGTCGTTGAAATCCGCTTTGGGTGGGTTGGTGGCGGTGTTCCTTCTGCGGCCCCTCTGGCTGCACCTGGAGCAGCGAGGCGACTTCATGGGGGCCTTTGGAAGATAACCACGCTGTGGACATCAGGACATGTAGTGCATTTGTGACCTTGCCCCCGCATATGCCTAGGTCTGAAACCAATAGTTTTTGTCAACACCCGGGGGGAAAAGCTGTAATGAAAGGTTTCTGTAGAAGATGCATTGGCAGCAGTGTTTTTACCCGTAAGGATTGTGTGCGGCTGTGGAGCTCCTATCATCTGTAAATATCCACTTGAAAGTGTCAATTTTGTAAAGCATGCCGTTTGGTCTTTTTGTTGGTGCCAATAATCATTTCCAAAGCATTATTTTGTGTGGGGTGTTGATGTGCGACAAGAAAATCGAACTTTCAAGTGGGTATTTACAGAATTTTCCACTGGCCCGGTGATACCTAAACTGAACAATCCTTAAAAAATAATGATGCGAAATCTCAGCGAATCCTAAAAGCATGATCTACCAGGGAGCTAACTAGCTGAAAATTCTAGGATCAAGCTAGCATCATCGGGCGAAAGCTCTGCGCTCTGGCCCCGACGATGGCGACGCTTGTGGGCGCCGCTCTCTTCTTGAAGACGTCGTCGTGGTGTTCTCCTCCGTGTACAGGTTCCAGGTGAAAACCTCTGTCCATTGTGGACTCGACAGCGGCGACGCGTGGCGCCGTCACCCCTCCTGAGGGCGTTGTCATGGAGCTTAGGTGTGTAGGGTGTAGCGTAGCGTTGTGCTTGGATCCCTCTGTGTTCTTTTGTCGATAGCGTGAGCTGTCTATCCTAGGATCGGTTTTGTAAGGGGGCTACCTCTCCACTCTGTATCGTTCGGCCGTGTAACCTGTTCGGTTGTTGCTTTATATATAAAGCGGGGCGAAAGCCTGTTTCGAGAGCATCACTGGCCTCAAAGAAAAAACAATTTGTTCATGAGTGGGTGGTTGTTACCGGCGAGTCCAGCAGGGAATTTTTGTCGAAAGAGACCCCCTGGCGAATCGAATTGCTAGAAAGGACCCCTCTGGACACAGATTGTCAAAAAGGACCCCCCTCAGCTGGCGGCAGGCGCGCCAGGTGACACATGTCACCTGCCGCCACTGGAGGAGGCGGCCGGCACCTGCCGCCAATACACGAGGCGGCCGGCCCGGTTTTCCGTTTCAGCCCATTTCGAACGGAACGGTGACAGTACTGCGGGCCCTGCCGCCACCCCGGCTGGCGGCAGCCCTATGCAGCGCCAGGCGCCAGGCCGGTCGGCACGCGCGCTGAAAGCGCTGATTCGACGGCTGACTGTGCTGATTCGATGGCTGACTGCACTGATTCCGAGGCAAGATGCTGCATTATTCGCTGCGTGATTTCCGCCTAAAATTTCGTCTGTTCGCGCTGTTTTTTCCCGCCTAAAATTTCGTCTGTTCGCGCCGTTTTTTCCCGCCTTCACGTCCGTCAGAGCCTATAAAACCCCTCTTCGTTCATCGTTCACCCATCCTGAAAACACCAGCCCGCTAAGTGTGTCACATTTTTTTAATTAGTATGAGTTTACCTTGCTCGGATCAAAGCATTAGGCCTAAGAAAATGAAGAGTGCGACTTTGCCTCGGGGGGTGGAAGAACTTCGTTGTTGGTGTGGCGATCTCTGCAAGGTGAAGGAGGTGACGGATTTTTCAGATTGGTTGGGCATGAAGTTTTTCATGTGCGCCAATTATGAAGAAGATCCACCCGTTGCTACTTCACCGTACGTCAGGCCTCCGGTATGTTTCAGTCATCAAGAATAAAACGTTGTTGCTATTATTGTTGATTTGATATTTATATTTCTATTTTTGTTGTAGTCTCCTCCGCCTCTGTGCATGTACTATCGTTGGATTGACACGAAAAAACCAGACTGTGCGGTGACCGAGATTCGTGAAAGAGGTCGTCGTGCATGGGCAAGTTTGGACGTGGAAGAGCGCCGCGCGAAGGCGGCAGCAGAGGAGAAAGCAGAGCAGGAGAGAGAGTGGCAAGAGTACTGTGTGAAGCAAAGGGCTTTTCTTGAGATGAAGAAGAAAAACCGAGAAGAGGCACTTCGACTAGCGGAGGTTCAACGACAGCGACAGGAGGCCTGTGAGGCTCAGAGGCAGATAAAGAAAGAAAGGGCTCATGCAGCCAAGGCAGCAGAAGAAGCTGGTGATGGAAAAGGAAAATATCCACGTTGGACTCAGTAGATTTATGTTATTGTATCCTAAAATTCGCATTGCAGCAAGTTGTATCTTAAAATTCGCAACAAGTTGTATCTTAATTTGAACATGTTAAATTTTATGTATCTTATTGTATGCATGTTATTTTATGTATGTTATTTTATGCATGTTATTTTTAATGCATCTTAATTTCAACAGTTTAATGTATCTTATTTTATGCATGTTAATTTCAATTTAAAAAAAGGGAGCAGAACTTTTATTTCGTCATAGTACATAGATGTCTCGTACATACATCCGAAAGTTGAAAATTGACATAGATAGATACAATAGTTCGCACACATACATAGACGAATCACCCTATTCGACGACGGCCAGCTGGCCTTTCACGACGACCGGAAGGCGACAAGCGATTAGGTGGTCGGTGTTCACGAAGACCACGGCCGTACTGCTCCTCGTCTTGTTGTGTCTGTGACTCGTGCATAGGTGGTGGAGTCTGCAATCCATATTGAGATGCTGATGCGAAATTATAGGTGTTTGGTTGTGACTGTGGAGGGATATAAGATGGGACAATAACGTTCTCGTGGAAGAAGTCTGAAATTATTCCCCGTGTATCCAAGATCAACGGAACCTCTGAGGATGGCTGGGTCTAGGCTAGCACACTCCTGCCTTTCTTCATCATGCCATGTTGGATCAACACTTTCCTGCACAGAAAAATCGTATGTAAATAAAAGTCATGAAAATGTTGTATGCTTGTAGTTGCCTATTATGGAAGAACATACTTGAGGGCTGTTGTAGCTTTGTGATCCCTCGCCTCCAGTGTATGGCCATTGTTCGCCGTACTGAAAATATAATGTGTTAGCGTACTATATCATTATAAAAACAGTAAAAATGTAGACATGAGTACCTGTTGAGATCCATCGCCTCCAGTGTACTGGTTTACCTCTGGCAAACGAGTCTCCTCGGGCATCGAGATCCCTCGCGTGGAGGGATACGGCTGAGATCCCTCGCCTTGTGTGTATGCGCCATATGCTGTGTATGCATTTGGGTCCACGAAATTAGTCTGCTCGGGCACCGAATCCAGGGGCGCACCAAGTTCGTTGGTTGTCTGCCCCTGACGAAGCTGCACCGAAGGAGAGCGATGTATTTGGAGAGACGAGTCATGCCGTGGCAATGTAGTTGTACCGCTAGTACCCTCCCCCCACCGTCTGGACGACGTCGCCGCACTCGTTCTGGCTGACCTCGGTTCCGGCATGTTGTACGCTCCGGTGACAACGTCGTCGCCTCTACCGCATCCCATCCTTGCGGAGACGAAGTCTATAATTTTCCGGAAGCCTCCCCTTGACTGAGCGACACCCCGGGCCCGCATGCCTTCCGTGGCCATCATCCCTACTTGGTTGCAAATATCAACCTGTACAAAATTTGGTTGTTGTTAGATTGAACTGTTCATGAAATAATGGACATGAATAATTTAAATTGTATTACCGTGGAGTCATGATAGTAAGTTGATGATGTGTGTGTGGGATGGGTTGGCCTCGAAGGTGGTTGAGCGGTTAGGCGAGTACGTGTGCTCACGTAGTACCACTCGTTATACGCCTGACCGCTAGTTGCATCGTATGGTCTGCATAATTAAATAATTACATCAACCTATGTATGTACATAAAATACCATAAACAAACTTTACCTAGGTTGATGCACTATATTTTGCAGTGCTTCATTGTTCCACTGGTCTACCCATTGAATGTTTAGTGCCCTCCAATCGTAACCACTCTTTCCCATATTGCTCATCCTGAAAATTATGTAACAAAGTGTGAGTTCTGTAAATTTAAAAGAAATTGACTATTTAGTGATGTCTCATCTTACTTATGAGTTTCTTCGTCGATACATCTCGGAAGAGGTGGTGGAATATCTTGATATAGACCAAACTGTCTCATGACACGCTCAGGATTATACGGTTCAACAAACCACATATATAATAAATTGCAGCGAGTCAACCAGAAGCCACTATCTCTCACGCATTCGACTGGGATGCGTTGCGCACCAAATACCATGTTAATTTGAAGCTCAGTCCACGGGTTCCATGTGATTTGGGACGCATCAAGAAGCTCAAACTGATCATGGTAAGTGGGGTAACAACTTTTCGCGATTTTTGGAGACCATTTTTTCCCACCTAGTGTCCACCGACTGGACATAGTTGTTGGAAATATGCCCTAGAGGCAATAATAAATTGGTTATTATTATATTTCCTTGTTAATGATAATCGTTTATTATCCATGCTATAATTGTATTGATTGGAAACTCAAATACATGTGTGGGTACATAGACAACACTGTGTCCCTAGTAAGCCTCTAGTTGACTAGCTCGTTGATCAAAGATGGTTAAGGTTTCCTGGCCATTGACATGAGATGTCATTTGATAACGGGATCACATCATTAGGAGAATGATGTGATGGACAAGACCCAAACTGTAAACGTAGCATTTGATCGTGTCAGTTTATTGCTATTGTTTTCTGCATGTCAAGTATCTGTTCCTTTGACCATGAGATCATGCAACTCACTGACACCGGAAGAATACCTTGTGTGTATCAAACGTCGCAACGTAACTGGGTGACTATAAAGGTGCTCTACAGGTATCTCCGAGGGTTTCTGTTGGGTTGGCATGGATCAAGACTGGGATTTGTTACTCCGTGTGACGGAGAGGTATCTCAGGGCCCACTCGGTAATACAACATCACATTGAGCCTTGCAAGCAAAGTGACTAAAGAGTTAGCCACAGGATCTTGTATTACGGAACGAGTAAAGAGACTTGCCGGTAACGATATTAAACTAGGTATAGTGATACCGACGATCGAATCTCGGGCAAGTAACATACCAAAGAACAAAGGGAACAGCATACGGGATTAACTGAATCCTTGACATAGAGGTTCGACCGATAAAGATCTTCGTAGAATATGTAGGAGCCAATATGGGCATCCAGGTCCCGCTATTGGTTATTGATCGTAGAGGTGTCTCGGTCATGTCTACATAGTTCTCGAACCCGCAGGGTCTACACACTTAACGTTTGGTGACGATTAGTATAGTTGAGTTATTATGTTGGTGACCGAAGGTTGTTCGGAGTCCCGGATAAGATCCCGGACATGACGAGGATCTCCGGAAGAGTCCGGAGGTAAAGATTGATATATGTGATAATAGTGTTTCGATCTCCGGAAGAGTTCCAGAGTTCACCGGAAGGGGTTCCGGATGTTTACCGAAGTGTTCGGGTGCAACAACACTTTATATGGGCCAAGGGATAAAAGCCCACAAGGTATTGGAAAGTGCAAAAAAGTAGTTTTGCTGCCGCGTAAGCGGTACTACCGCTTGTGTGAAGCGGTACTACCGCCCGAGCGGTACTACCGCTTGTGTGAAGCGGTACTACCGCCCAAGCGGTACTACCGCTTGTGAGAAGCGGTACTACCGCCCGAGCGGTACTACCGCTTGTGTGAAGCGGTACTACCGCTTGTGCGCGGCTGTGCACGGTTCGGCAGGAATCCGAGTTGGACTCTTTCCCTGCGGGCCAAACCGACCTTGCGCGGGCAAAACCGACCTGGAGGAGGCTTTTACTCCAAGTTTAGACCCCAAGGCTCAACATATAAATAGAGGGGCAGGGCTAGCACACGGGATACATCAAGATTTCCCCAAGCCGTGTGCGGCAACCCTAACCCTCTAGTTCCTCCGTCATAATCTCCGTAGTGCTTGGCGAAGCCCTGCAGAGATTGTTCCTCACCACCATCACCACGCCGTCGTGCTGCTGGAACTCAACCACTACTTCATCATCGCTCGCTGGATCGAGGAGGTGAAGGCGTCATCAAGCCGTACGTGTGTTGAACGCGGAGGTGCCGTCCGTTCGGCACTAGTTCGTGATCGGATCGAGGGACGACTTGCGATTTGGATCGCGGAGACGTTCGACTACATCAACCGCGTTTCTTAAACGCTTCCGCTTAGCGATCTACAAGGGTATGTAGATTCACTCTTCCTCTCGTAGATGCTCATCACCATGGATAGATCTTGTGTGTGCGTAGGAAAATTTTTGTTTCCCATGCAACGTTCCCCAACAGTGGCATCATGAGCCAGGTCTATGCGTAGATGAGATCTCGAGTAGAACACAAACGAGTTGTGGGCGTGGGTGTATACATATTGCTTGCCGTTACAAGTTGATATTTGATTCGGCGGTACCGTGAGATGAAGCGGCCCGGACCGACATTACGCGTACACTTACGCGAGACAAGTTCCTTCAACTGACATGTAACTTCGTTGCATAAAGATGGCTAGCGGGTGTCTGTCTCTCTCACTTTAGTTGAATCGATTTTAATGTAGAGGGTTCTTTTAGAAGATCAAAAAGCAATCACTACACCACGTTGTGGTTTTGCGTAGGTAAGAACGGTTCTTGCAAACCCGTAGCAGCCACGTAAAATTTGCAACAACAATTAGAGGACGTCTAACTTGTTTTTGCAGGGTATGTTGTGATGTGATATGGCCAATTACATGATGAGATATATGTGATGTATGAGATGATCATGTGTTGTATAGAATATCACGACTTGCATGTCGATGAGTACGGCAACTGGCAGGAGCCATAGAGTTGTCTTTAATTATTGTATGACCTGCGTGTCAATCATTAAGCGCTATGTAATGCTTTACTTTATCGCTAAACGTTAGCAATAGTCGTGGAAGCAACAGTCGGCGCGACAACCTTATGGCGACACGTTGATGGAGATCAAGATGATGGAGATCATGGTGTCATGCCGGTGACGATGGAGATCATGCCGGTGCTTTGGAGATGGAGATCAAAAGCACAAGTTCATGGCCATATCATGTCACTTATGATTTGCATGTGATGTTAATCCTTTTATGCATCTTATTTTGCTTAGGACGACGGTAGCATTATAAGGTGATCCCTCACTTAAATTTCAAGATAAATTGTGTTCTCCCCGAGTGTGCACCGTTGCGAAAGTTCGTCGTTTCGAGACACGCCGTGATGATCGGGTGTGATAGACTCCACGTTCACATACAACGGGTGCAAGCCATGTTGCACACGCGGAACACTCGGGTTAAACTTGACGAGCCTAGCATGTACAGACATGGCCTCGGAACACAAGAGACCGAAAGGTCGAACATGAGTCATATAGTAGATATGATCAACATGAAGATGTTCACCATTGAAACCACCTCGACTCACGTGATGATCGGACTTGAGTTGGTGGATTTGGATCATGTTACACTCGAATGACCGGAGGGATGTCAATTTGAGTGGGAGTTTTTAAGTAATATGATTAATTAAACTCATTATCTTGAACAATAGTCTAAACTGTCTTTGCTATATTTATGTTGTAGATCATGGCTCGCGCAGTAGCACCCCTGAATTTTAATGCGTTCCTAGAGAAAGCTAAATTGAAAGATGATGGAAGTAACTTTGTGGACTGGGCCCGTAATCTAAGGATTATCCTTACGGCTTCCCAGAAGGCTTATGTCCTTGATGCACCGCTTGGTGATCCACCCGCTCCAGTTGAGTCTCTAGACGTTGTGAACGCCTGGCAGGCTCGTTCTGATGATTACTCAATAGTTCAATGTGCAATGTTGTATGGCTTAGAACCGGGACTTCAAAGACGTTTTGAACGTCATGGAGCATATGAGATGTTCCAGGAGTTGAAGTTTATCTTTCAGAAGAATGCCCGGATCGAGAGATATGAGATCTCCGATAAGTTCTATACTTGCAAGATGGAGGAGAACGGGTCTATCAGTGATCACGTGCTCAGAATGTCTGGGTACTCCACCCGTCTGGCTGAATTGGGGATGCCCCTTCCGCCAGAGGCTATCACTGACAGAGTTCTTCAATCATTGCCACCTAGCTACAAGAGCTTCGTGTTGAACTATAACATGCACGGGATGAACAAGTCAGTCGCCGAGCTGTTTGCGATGCTGAAAGCCGCTGAGTCTGAAATTCAGAAGGAGCATCAAGTGTTGATGGTCAATAAAATCACTAGTTTCAAGAAAAATGGCAAGGGTAAGAAGGGTAAATCTAAGAAGGGTGGCAAAGCAGTTGCTGCTCCTGTGAAGAAACCCAAGGCTGGACCCAAACCAGAAACTGAGTGCTTTCATTGCAAGGGAACTGGACACTGGAAGCGGAACTGCCCCAAGTATTTGGCTGACAAGAAGGCGGCCAACAACAAACAAGGTATATATGATATACATGTTATTGATATGTTCCTTACCAACCCTCGTTGTAGTGCCTGGGTATTTGATACCGGTGCGGTTGCTCATATTTGCAACTCTAAACAGGAACTGCGGAATAGACGGAGGCTGGCAAAGGACGAAGTGACGATGCGCGTGGGAAATGGTTCCAAGGTTGATGTGATCGCCGTCGGCACGCTCGCTCTTCGATTACCGTCGGGATTAGTGATGAACCTAAATAAGTGTTATTTGGTGCCTGCATTAAGCATGAACATTATATCTGGATCTTGTTTATTGCAAGACGGTTACTCATTTAAATCAGAGAATAATGGTTGTTCTATTTATATGAGTAATATCTTTTATGGTCATGCACCCATTGTGAGGGGTTTATTCTTATTGAATCTCGATAGTAATGATACACATGTTCATAACATTGATGCCAAAAGATGTAGAATTGATAATGATAATACCACTTTCTTGTGGCACTGCCGTTTAAGTCATATTGGCGTAAAACGCATGAGGAAGCTCCATGCTGATGGACTTTTGGAGTCACTTGATTTTGAATCACTTGACACATGTGAGCCATGCCTCATGGGCAAGATGACTAAAACGCCGTTCTCTGGAATAATGGAACGGGCAAGTGACTTATTGGAAATCATACATACTGATGTGTGCGGTCCGATGAGCATTGAGGCGCGCGGTGGTTATCGTTGCTTTCTCACCTTCACTGATGACTTAAGTAGATATGGGTATATTTACTTAATGAAACACAAGTCTGAAACATTTGAAAAGTTCAAACAATTTCAGAGTGAAGTTGAGAATCATCGTAACAAGAAGATTAAATTCCTACGATCTGATCGAGGAGGAGAATATCTGAGTTATGAGTTTGGCAGTCACTTAAGACAATGTGGAATTGTTTCACAACTAACACCGCCTGGAACACCACAGCGTAATGGTGTGTCCGAACGTCGTAATCGAACCTTATTAGATATGGTGCGATCTATGATGTCTCTTGCCGATTTGCCACTATCGTTTTGGGGTTATGCATTAGAGACAGCAGCATTCACTTTAAATAGGGCACCATCGAAATCCGTTGAGACGACGCCTTATGAACTTTGGTTTGACAAGAAGCCAAAGCTGTCGTTTCTTAAAGTTTGGGGATGTGATGCTTATGTCAAAAAGCTTCAGCCTGAAAAGCTGGAACCCAAAGCGGAGAAATGCGTCTTCATAGGATACCCAAAAGAGACAGTTGGGTATACCTTCTATCTCAGATCCGAAGGCAAAGTGTTTGTCGCTAAAAACGGAACATTTCTTGAGAAAGAGTTTCTCTCGAAAGAATTGAGTGGGAGGAAGATAGAACTTGATGAGGTTATTGAACCTTTACTTCAACCTAAGAGTAGCGCAACGCAGAAAGTTGTTTCTGTCGAGCCTACATTAGCTGAAGAGGAAGTTAATGATGATGATCACGAAGCTTTGGATCAAGTTGCTATCGAACCTCGTAGGTCGACAAGGACGCGTACTGCTCCTGAGTGGTACGGCAACCCTGTCTTAGAGGTCATGTTGTTAGACAACGATGAACCTACGAGCTATGGAGAAGCGATGATGGGCCCGGATTCCGAGAAGTGGTTAGAGGCCATGAAATCCGAGATGGGATCCATGTATGAAAACAAAGTCTGGACTTTGGAAGTATTACCTGAAGGGCGTAAGGCCATTCAGAACAAATGGATCTTTAAGAGGAAGACGGACGCGGACGGTAATGTCACCGTCTATAAAGCTCGACTTGTGGCAAAGGGTTTTTCACAAGTTCAAGGAGTTGACTACGATGAGACCTTCTCACCCGTAGCGATGCTTAAGTCCGTCAGAATCATGTTAGCAATAGCTGCCTTTTTCGATTATGAAATTTGGCAGATGGATGTCAAAACAGCGTTCCTTAACGGTTACCTTAAGGAAGAGTTGTATATGATGCAACCAGAAGGTTTTGTCGATCCAGAGAATGCTGACAAAATTTGCAAACTCCAGCGATCCATTTATGGACTGGTGCAAGCATCTCGGAGTTGGAATCTTCGTTTTGATGAGGTGATCAAAGCGTTCGAGTTTATACAAGTTTACGGAGAAGCTTGTATTTACAAGAAAGTGAGTGGGAGCTCTATAGAGTTTCTAATATTATATGTGGATGACATATTACTGATTGGAAACAATATAGAAATGCTGGAAAGTGTAAAGGAATATTTGAACAAGAGTTTTTCAATGAAGGACCTAGGAGAAGCTGCTTTCATATTAGGCATCAAGATCTATAGAGATAGATCGAGACGCTTAATAGGACTTTCACAAAGCACATACCTTGACAAAGTTTTGAAGAAGTTCAAAATGGATCAGTCCAAGAAGGGGTTCTTGCCTGTATTGCAAGGTGTGAAGTTGAGTAAGACTCAATGCCCAGTGACTGCAGAAGATAGAGAAAAGATGAGTGTCATCCCCTATGCTTCGGCCATAGGCTCTATCATGTATGCAATGCTGTGCACAAGACCCGATGTCAGCCTTGCCATAAGTATGGTCGGAAGGTTTCAAAGTGATCCAGGAATGGAACACTGGACGGCGGTCAAGAATATCCTGAAGTACCTGAAAAGGACTAAGGACATGTTTCTCGTTTATGGAGGTGATCAAGAGCTCGTCGTAAAGGGTTACGTCGATGCAAGCTTTGACACTGATCCGGATGACTCTAAGTCGCAAACCGGATACGTATTTATTCTTAATGGGGGTGCGGTTAGCTGGTGCAGTTCCAAGCAAAGCGTGGTAGCAGATTCTACATGTGAAGCGGAGTACATCGCTGCCTCGGAGGCGGCGAAGGAAGGTGTCTGGATGAAGGAGTTCATGACAGATCTTGGAGTAGTGCCAAGTGCACTTAACCCAATGACTCTGTTTTGTGATAATACTGGTGCCATTGCTCTAGCCAAGGAACCAAGATTTCACAAGAGGACCAGACACATAAAGCGACGTTTCAATTCCATCCGCGATTACATCAAGGAGGACGACATAAATATTTGCAAAGTACACACGGATCTGAATGTTGCAGATCCGATGACTAAACCTCTTCCAAGGGCTAAACATGAACAACACCAGAACTGCATGGGTGTTCGATTCATTACAATGTAAATCACATAGTGATGTGAACTAGATTATTGACTCTAGTGCAAGTGGGAGACTGTTGGAAATATGCCCTAGAGGCAATAATAAATTGGTTATTATTATATTTCCTTGTTAATGATAATCGTTTATTATCCATGCTATAATTGTATTGATTGGAAACTCAAATACATGTGTGGGTACATAGACAACACTGTGTCCCTAGTAAGCCTCTAGTTGACTAGCTCGTTGATCAAAGATGGTTAAGGTTTCCTGGCCATTGACATGAGATGTCATTTGATAACGGGATCACATCATTAGGAGAATGATGTGATGGACAAGACCCAAACTGTAAACGTAGCATTTGATCGTGTCAGTTTATTGCTATTGTTTTCTGCATGTCAAGTATCTGTTCCTTTGACCATGAGATCATGCAACTCACTGACACCGGAAGAATACCTTGTGTGTATCAAACGTCGCAACGTAACTGGGTGACTATAAAGGTGCTCTACAGGTATCTCCGAGGGTTTCTGTTGGGTTGGCATGGATCAAGACTGGGATTTGTTACTCCGTGTGACGGAGAGGTATCTCAGGGCCCACTCGGTAATACAACATCACATTGAGCCTTGCAAGCAAAGTGACTAAAGAGTTAGCCACAGGATCTTGTATTACGGAACGAGTAAAGAGACTTGCCGGTAACGATATTAAACTAGGTATAGTGATACCGACGATCGAATCTCGGGCAAGTAACATACCAAAGAACAAAGGGAACAGCATACGGGATTAACTGAATCCTTGACATAGAGGTTCGACCGATAAAGATCTTCGTAGAATATGTAGGAGCCAATATGGGCATCCAGGTCCCGCTATTGGTTATTGATCGTAGAGGTGTCTCGGTCATGTCTACATAGTTCTCGAACCCGCAGGGTCTACACACTTAACGTTTGGTGACGATTAGTATAGTTGAGTTATTATGTTGGTGACCGAAGGTTGTTCGGAGTCCCGGATAAGATCCCGGACATGACGAGGATCTCCGGAAGAGTCCGGAGGTAAAGATTGATATATGTGATAATAGTGTTTCGATCTCCGGAAGAGTTCCAGAGTTCACCGGAAGGGGTTCCGGATGTTTACCGAAGTGTTCGGGTGCAACAACACTTTATATGGGCCAAGGGATAAAAGCCCACAAGGTATTGGAAAGTGCAAAAAAGTAGTTTTGCTGCCGCGTAAGCGGTACTACCGCTTGTGTGAAGCGGTACTACCGCCCGAGCGGTACTACCGCTTGTGTGAAGCGGTACTACCGCCCAAGCGGTACTACCGCTTGTGAGAAGCGGTACTACCGCCCGAGCGGTACTACCGCTTGTGTGAAGCGGTACTACCGCTTGTGCGCGGCTGTGCACGGTTCGGCAGGAATCCGAGTTGGACTCTTTCCCTGCGGGCCAAACCGACCTTGTGCGGGCAAAACCGACCTGGAGGAGGCTTTTACTCCAAGTTTAGACCCCAAGGCTCAACATATAAATAGAGGGGCAGGGCTAGCACACGGGATACATCAAGATTTCCCCAAGCCGTGTGCGGCAACCCTAACCCTCTAGTTCCTCCGTCATAATCTCCGTAGTGCTTGGCGAAGCCCTGCAGAGATTGTTCCTCACCACCATCACCACGCCGTCGTGCTGCTGGAACTCAACCACTACTTCATCATCGCTCGCTGGATCGAGGAGGTGAAGGCGTCATCAAGCCGTACGTGTGTTGAACGCGGAGGTGCCGTCCGTTCGGCACTAGTTCGTGATCGGATCGAGGGACGACTTGCGATTTGGATCGCGGAGACGTTCGACTACATCAACCGCGTTTCTTAAACGCTTCCGCTTAGCGATCTACAAGGGTATGTAGATTCACTCTTCCTCTCGTAGATGCTCATCACCATGGATAGATCTTGTGTGTGCGTAGGAAAATTTTTGTTTCCCATGCAACGTTCCCCAACAATAGTTACAATGCCCTCACCACAGTCGTATGGGGTTACGGGTTTTACTATCTGGGGTCGTCCAACAGGTAGGTATTCCCATGACCACAACTGTAGAAACTCGTACGAGATACAAAGTAATGGAGCTTTTGTCCCGAACGAAGATTTCTGTGTTGCATCACACAACCCTCTATATGTATGAGAAAGCATAGCAGAACCAAAGCTGTATTTTGGATCCACGGGTAATGGTTCGTCCACTATCTTCTCGGCAAAGTAGATGAGACCAGGTAGAACTACCTCACCGTGAGAATTCGGAAACATCAGACCAAATAGCCATAACAAATATGCAAACAAGTGTCTCTTCCTCGACTCAGGATCAGCGTAGCTAGGTAAATCTTCAAAGAATTTAAAAAGCCAGCTGAGTGGGACCCCCCGAGGCGGACCGCTACGATCTGATACAGGCATTATCAGCCCAAGACGGGCCGAGACAGTGTCTGGCCAAGATGGATTAACTTGTGGAGGGACCAATGGCTCACCTCTAATTGGTAGAGCTGTGATCATTGAGATATCTTTCAGCGTAGGTGCAAGCTTTCCACAAGAAAAGTGAAAGGTGTGGGTCTCAGGTCTCCATCGGTCAACGAGGGATGTCAAAAGAGATGGGTCCGAAGTGAAAGTGCCTGTACGAGTTGCGAGGTTAGCAAAATGAAGGAGTCCATAAGCCTGAAGGTGTTGAAGGAAACAATTATGTATTCTCCATTTGTTCTTTACGGTTCGAAGCCTGAAGGTCTGAGGAGGACTTTCATGATTTGGGTTTAAGAAAAGGTGGCAACGATGGTGGGCGTCGTGGTGCCCCTGCAAAAGGATTGGCACTTCAGCCATAACCTGCAGTCACGATTACAAACATAAGTTAACAAATATAACAACATGATGATTAAATTAAATTAAATTAGATATCTGAAAATTACTGCACGATTAAATTAATTTAGATATCTGAAGATTACTGCACGATTAAATTAATTTAGATATCTGAAAATTACATCACGATAAAATTTAATTAAATATCTAAAGATTACATCACGATTACAAATATAAGAACATCATGCGGTGTTGTTATTGCGATATGGGCATTCCCTACGCGAGTGCCCGGGGCACCTGCAAATGCGACATCGTCTTGGTTCTCCCAGCTGGCTATGGTCCATGTCATTGCGATGACGCCTAGACTGACGTCGTCTCTTCGCGGTTCTCTTCAACGCGGCATTAGGAACCCATTTCGTCCCTCCTGGCCATAAGAACTTGTAGTGCATATCAATGCCCCATGCCCAGAACTCACCATTCCAGGTGTGGTATAAATTGTACATGTTGAAGTACGGCGACACGTATGGTTCGACGCTGATTTTTTGATCTGCAGCTGCCCGGAGGACGTGACTGCAAGGGTATCCCAGAAGATTGGGCTTATTGCAACTACACTCACACGACGTTGGGCCGAGGGTAACAGCTTGTTTTCTTGATCCTCTGTGGTGACCCTTAACATACTTGGCTCGCACGTTGACTTCCCATTTATTCCTAAGTGCATCCACTTTCCTACAACCATGGCTTTGCGACTTCTTTGCTTTCTCATCCAGATGTCTTTGCATCTTCTCAGACCCGGGCTTGTTCAAATCAACTAGTGCCTTGGCGACGGTGACTCTGTCTGCAAAGTACGACAGAGTTCGGTTCCAAGTCTCATCTATTAGGGCTGTGATAGGTAGGGCTCGCACACCTTTAAGAACACCATTGTACACCTCTGACATGTTGCTGGTCATTATTCCATACCGAGCCCCGGTGTCGTGAGATTGCGCCCACTTGTACAAATCAGGGCAATTCTCGTCGATCCACTGGCTCAAATTTATTGCCGTCTGACGACCCCTGCGATCTTCTCCCGCTGGCACAGATGCGCGCTCGATCTCCCCATTGATACCTGCCCAGATAGCATTCATTTTGACTTCAGTTTTCTGCGTGCACATCCTCTTGAATAACTTGAACCAATCTTTGTTCTTGAATTTGGAGTAAAAATTTGCTGCCAAATGCCTCATGCACCACCTTGTCTCTAGATCGGGCCACTGCCACATTGGATCTTCTGACGCCTTAATTATGTCGAGCGCGCTTAATAGCCCGGTGTTGCGATCAGAGATGATGCAAACGCCGCGACGATCTTTCACGACCCCCATCTTCAGACAGCTCAGGAACCACAACCAGCTATCTTTGTTCTCGCTCTCGACTAGTGCGTATGCAATAGGAAGAAGTTGATTATTTGCATCTGCAGCAATCGCCACCAAGAGTGTGCCCTTGTACTTGCCCGTGAGAAATGTACCATCAATTGATAATACCGGGCGACAGTGACTGAATGCTTGTATAGTCTGGGCGAATGCCCAGAATAAGCGGTCCAGGATTTTCTCGCCCGGGTTCATTGGGTTTTCACGTTCTTTCCGCCAAACTTGAGTCCCCCTGTTAGCAGTTGCTATCTGATGAATCATCCTCGGTGCATAAGAATAGGCCTCCTCATAGGTTCCATACAACCTCTGGAATATCTTTTCCTTTGCACGCCTAGCTTTGCTGTAGCTGACAGGGAAGCCAATCTGATCGGCTGCTGTTGCCTGTAAAGCCCTAATACTAATATTAAGACTTTCCTGTACAGTCGTTTGCATCCTCTGTGACACATATTCTGCAGTCACATTGCAGTGATCTGAAAGAGTCCCGGTTTGCTCACAGCTATGTTCCACTATTTTTGTGATATGCCATGGCTGACATACCCCAGGCTTTAGTCGAGCGATAACTCTACCGCGGCAACCCCCTTCGTGATGGAGGCATATGACCGTCAACTCCTTTTTATCAGACTGCCTCACTCTATGCTGGCGGTGTATGCCTATTGCATAGCTATTCATTGCCTAGTAAGCAGATTTCTTATCAAGGAAAATCTGCCCAACGGCCAGACTTCCCGCTTCTAGGCCAGGAACAAAGTGAAATTCATTGGTGATGCTCATAACCTGTAAAAACTCTGGGTTAATTGGTCCGGCAACCGCCCTCTCAGGAGGAACAACTTCTTCATCATCTGTGTCCGAAGAGCAGGCAGAAGAATGACCATCATCATCATCATCTAGCGCCTCCGGCAATCCCTCCACGTGTTCGCTGATGTCAACGACCGCAGACCAGTATCCTGTGTCATACACTTCTTGGCCGCCTGTCGGTTCCGATGGGCCGGCGCTGGGGGCTACAGTGATGGCCAACTCGTACTCACCGCCCCCGCTACTGCACCCGGCAACATCAGTGACAGAAATGAACTCCACATACACCATGGGTTGTCCAAACATACAGTTCTTCGGATTGCTTGCAAACCCCATGTACGAACCCCACGATCTTTCACCAGTAACCGGCCGCAGACCCCAACGGGGAACGGTCCCATCATTTCCCCCGGCAACCACGAAAGCCTCCATGGTCATCTTTTTTCCATCCATCGATGGCCCAAACACTGCTCGGATGCACCTTCTAACTGCCGCATACCCTACATTGACCATGTCTTTCACTACAACCATAGTCGTACTGCACCTCGACACATCCACACCGGAAGGAGTGTCGCGTACGATGTCCCCATAGAACACTAACAAATTTTCCATAGTACCTAATGAGCAACCGTATTAATATTGTTAGATGATTAAAACTTTAAAAAACTTTAATTGGTGTATTTTAGAAAAACAACAGCATGTACTTTTAACATGTTTCGATTTTATTTAGAAATAATAAAACGAGCATACATATATACATTGTTAGTCAACTGAAACTTTAGAAATCATATTAAAATATTTATATTGTAATAATTCGGCAAATATTCACAACAGCAGTAACATCATCCACAACAGTACATCAATGTAAATAAATATTCGCAAAATTACACGAGGTCATTTATACCTCTGCTTCAATGAGGATATCCTTCCGAATAAAAAATATCCGTCAGCAGTAATATATGAACGAAGTCGACCTATTATCACATGAACAAAAATTTTAGACACACAATTTTTTGAACAAAATTAGTACGAATGACTCCACAAACTGAAGAAATAATGCCTAAAACAACAGAGAATACATACTTACGAACTAATCAAACAGAGTAAAAACAACATTCATGCGAACAAAACCAACAAAAATGGATAGATCTTACCTTGATCTATCTTTTCTTCAACTATAACATCTTGTGAATCCAAATCTAAATCGCCCTAAATCGCGAGTCAAAGTGGCTACCGAGCTTTTCTTTCTCAGTGTTCTTGGTCACTTAGAGAGTAGAGAGCCACTGAGGCAACCAGAGATTAGAGCTCGAGACAGAGCGTCTGCGCACGGAGCAGCAAAGCGTATAAAAAGAAGAGAAGTACTGGAGTGTCGGCACAACGGACAAACATCAAAAAATCAAACGACAGACTGTGGAATCAGCGCCGTCTGCAACAAGGGAACCTGCCGGCTCGGAGCAGCAGCGCACAGGCCTGCCGCCAGCACTTGAAATATTAAGCGTAGTGGTGTCTCCTCAGCCGCAGCAACAGCAAAGCTGTCGGGCGTGCAATGTGAGTGGCATCGTCCAGGGAATCACACAACAAATGTACGAAAGTTTAGGCGGGAATCACGCGATGTAAAAACGACTAGGCGTGCAAAGAAATCAGTGCGAATATTTGAATCAGTGCCTGCCAGAAAGCCAGAAGCCAGAAGCGAGAAACGACGAGCGGCAGCGCGCGCAGGAAACAACGAGCGGCACGCGGGGGAACAGGGCTGCCGCCAGCCGGGGTGGCGGCAGGGCCCGCAGTACTGTCACCGTTCCGTTGCGAAATGGGCTGAAACGGAAAACCGGGCCGGCCGCCTCGTGTATTAGCGGCAGGTGCCGGCCGCCTCCTCCAGTGGCGGCAGGTGACACGTGTCACCTGGCGCGCCTGCCGCCAGCTGAGGGGGGGGGGTCCTTTTTGACAATCAGTGTCCAGAGGGGTCCTTTCTAGCAATTCGATTCGCCATGGGGTCTCTTTCGACAAAAATTCTCCAGCAGGAGCCCTTTGAGTTGTTGTTTTTAGAGGGAAAGAGCCAAAGGCCCCGGTTTCATTGCAGCAACAAAACCAAGTTCATACATTATATCTTATGACAGCTCTTTGAGTTGTTGACGACGACACCCTCTGCATCTGATCTCCATCATCCTCTGTGCACAGCTGCATTGGTGGTATCCTGAGGGGCCATGTCGTTTGAGTCACCAACCACCTCACTAACATTCTCCTCCACCTCTCGAAACTGCCTTTCGCCACCACCGTCTGCCATGGGATCAGAAGAGATCAAATCGGTGGAACGCCCACAAGCTTCATGGATGGAAGCAACCACGAACTCCGCATCGATTCCAACCCCCCGCCAAAATATCACCCGCGTCCACCCTAGGAACCAATCTGCAACACATCAATGACTCTCATCCAGTCAGATCCAACACCAAGGGACAGAGGAACAAGTCAAAAAAGATTTGCAGCAAATACAACCACACATAAACTTCACGTTGCAAAGAATAAGAGCAAGAGACATACAATTTGGCAGACTTGGTAGTTCTTTTACCCTGATTCTGCTTCCTCAAAGAAGAACTCCAGGCCGTCCATGGCATACCTGGCCAAACAGGCCGTGCCTAACGGGCCGGCCCAGCAGCACGGGGCGCCGGCACGCTTCGGGCCGGGCCCGGCCCGAGTTAAACGGGCCGTGCCAGGCACGCAGCCCGCCTTGGGCCATGCCTGGGCCGCTACCCCCAGCCGGCGGGCCAGCACGGCACGGCCCGATTAGCTTGTGCCGGCCGAAGCACGGCCCGGCAGGCCAGATTAGGAGGAGCGGGAGGGCGCAGCGCTCGCGGTGCCTCGCTGCCTCGCTGTCGATCGGTGGGGGCATGGGGATCGAGGCATGGAGCGGGGGGGGGGGGGGGGGGGCGGGGGCGCAGCGATCGGTGGCTGGCTCGGTGCCTCGCTGGTCGCTGCCTCGCCTCGATCGGTGGGGGAGCGGGGGCCGGCGCCCGGCGGGGTAGCCGTTGGGACCGGTTAGGGGGGGGGGGGTTAGCATGGGTTAGGGGGGGTTTAATAGGGATTAGGCTGTTTTTTTTACTAAAATGTATATATTCGAAATTTTGACCGTTGGAGGGTTAAATTAGTCCGAAAATTGTCAAATTTTAGCTATAAATAGGGCTGCCCAGCCCACATATTTCTCACACTCAAACATGGATGACCATCCCAATACTAGCTTCCCACTCTCCGATTTCGGTCTTGAGGATATGGATTATGGCATCTTTCCTCCGAGCACCGATTCCACTACCATGCCCCACCCATGCATCATGCCTATACCGAAAATCCCACTCTCGACCCCCCTCCCGAACCCGAGGCCGAAGGTCCAAACAATTCTAGTAGCGGGACGGGTTCCTCCACCAGCCTGGGTGCAAAGAAGTATCGTCGTAGAACCTCTCCGGCGTGGGAATATTTCGATGAAGAAATATCCATGGTGGACGGTGTCCGGAAGGTGGTGGCAAGGTGCAAAAGGTGCAAAAGTGCACTAACCGGAGAAGCGAGGGCGGGAACCGGCCACCTGAAGAGGCATGCGGACATCCACATCAGGGCGGATGCAACAAGCGCGTCGAGCTCGGCAGCTGTGCAAACTCAACTCAGGTTCAACGCTGACGGTACGGTAAGCAATTTCGTCTACGATGCCAATGTTGCGCGAGAAGGTTTATGCCGTTTTATTGCTTCTAATGATTTACCAGCATTGGTGAATCTGACGGTTTCGTAGAATTTATTCAAACTTGTCATAATCCTAATTATAGACCAGTTTCTAGACAAACTACAAGTAGGGATATTAAAAAGCTATACCTAACTGGTAAAGAGAAAATAAAAGAAGAATTTTCTACGTGCACTTTTTCAGTTTCGTTAACATCTGATATCTGGACTGGTCGGGCAAAGCAAGACTACGTTAGTGTAGTAGCTCATTATGTTAACGAACATTGGCATCTACAAAAAAGAGTCATAGGGATGGAAGGTTTTAATGAGGCAGCCACTAATAAAGCTCAAGATTTATCCCAAATGCTACATTGTCTCAATTTTATTATGCATTATTAATTTATTATTGCCTATCGTGATTAACGTGCCTAACATGCCTAACGTGCCTAACGTGCCTACCGTGCCCAACGTGCCACTTTTTGGCTATAAAAAGGGATGCCCACTTTCTCATTTCTCACACTCAAACTCCATCTCATTTTCCACACACAAACATGGCTAATCCAAATCTTCGGGTAGCGTCTCCCATTTGTAGGTACTACGATGAAGAACTCGTTCCAAATGAGGATGGTCTCGTCGAGCTTTTTGCAAAGTGCAAACAATGCGGTAAGATGATGCTCGCACCAAAGACTGCTGGAACCGGCCACCTAATGAGGCACAAGACGGCACACGTGAGGGCAGCCGCAGATGAGGCGGCGGCTATGAATGCGGGTGCGGGTGCGGGGCAAGGTTGAAGAATTAGTCATATGGTTGTAGTCTTTGTAATTTCTTTCCTTTTCTATTTCTTTTAATCTTTTAGTATTTCTAGAGCATGCCTTGTACTCTTTTACTTCTTTGGGATGGAAGGTTTTAATGAGGCGGGCGCTAATAAAACTCTAGATTTATCCCACATAATATTCTACATATTTTTACATATTTTTTTACATATTTTTATGCCATTTTTCCCTATTTTGCGGCGAAAATATGCATAGACGTGCCAATCGGGCCGGCGTGCCTAATCGGGCCGCGGGCCGACCCAGTTATCTCCCGTGCCATGCCTGGGCCGGGACCCCGAGCACGCGGGCCGGCACGGCCCGGCCCGATTAGTAAACGTGCCTCGGCGGGCCGTGCCGTGCCGGGCCCGTTTACTAGCGGGCCGGGCCGTGCCGTGCCGGGCGGCCCGTTTGGCCAGGTATGGTCCATGGCGAACCGCCGCTTGACCAGCTACCACGCGAAGGGGATGAATGGTCTAACCAGGAAAAATAAAATAAGCACCGCGTGGAAGTAAAGGTACTTGCAGCGTCAGATGGGCCCATCAAACCTACTGCCAGCTACATGTGAGATTTTCAAAGCAGCCCAGCAAGCACATGCGGTGCATGCGTAACCATGTGTACTCGAGGCCCACGTATACTGATAGCACCCCAGCTCATGGCACCAGGGTATTTAATCTTAACAGCCAGCGTATACAAGCTAGGAAACAGGCCAGCACACATCGCGGCGCTATATTAGACGGCGCCAGATTCCGGCCTGCAGGCAGCTCGGCCACCAAAACGTCACCTCGCTAATCCAAGGGTTTGAAAAAATGTTAAACAAGTATTTGAAAAAAATGTTAATCAAACATTTGGAAAAAATATTAATCAGTCGTTTGAAAAAATGTTAAATGTGTATAGAAAAATGCTGACCATGTATTAAAAAAATGTTAAACTTGTATTAGAAAAATGTTAAATGTGTATAAAAAATGTTAAATGTGTATAAAAAAATGTTGACCATGTATTCAGAAAATGTTAAACTTGTATTGAAAAATGCTAAATGTGTATAGAAATAATGTTGAGCTTGTATTAAAAAAATATCAATCTAGCATTTGGAAAGTGTTAATCGAGCATTTGCAAAAAATATTAAATGGGTATAGACAAAATGTTGACCATGTATTCAATAAATGTTAAAAATGTATTAAAAAATGTTAATCAAAGATTTAAAATAATGTTAAATGAGCATACTAAAAAATGTTGAGCATGTAATCAATAAATGGCAATCTTGTATTTGAAAATAGTAAACGTGTGTTAGAAAATATACTAATATATTAGATATACACCAAAAATGTGTATAGAAAAATTATGAAAACCAGAGAGAAAACAAAAGAAAAGCAAAAAAAACCAACAAAGCAGAAGAAAAATTTAAAAAGAAAAAGAAAGTGAATAGGAAAAAGAAAGAAAAAACCAAAAACAAAAAAAGCCTATAAAAAAAAGAAATGAAGGATAACCATTGAAAAAACAAGAAAAACCCCTAGGAAAACTAGTGGAAAAACGAATCTTTTTCTTTAACAAGATGGCGACCTTCTAAGTTGACACGAACCAGATGGTGGACTAGTGGCTAGTAGCGCTACATTCCTTTTTCTCTGGTGTGTTTCTTCTACGTGTGCGCAAATGGGCCGGCCCGCAACCTAAAGACGTTTTAGGCGAGAACGAAGGAAGACTCGCTATAAGCGAGATATAGCCTACCCTAGCACAAGGCTAGGGTTTCTCCTGCCTCCCGTCGGCTGGCCGATCTATCTCGTCTTATGTGGTCTTAGGGCCATGGAGGCGCGGTGGATCCCGGTCTTTGCCGACGGGAGGGTTTCGCTTTCTGATGTTTTTTCAAGTTTTGTTAGGGTTTGTGTCCTACTCAGAGATGCAAGGCGGAGGCGGCTCTCTGCAGATGGAATAAGGTCCTCCCCGCCTAGCCCCCGTTCCGATGGTGTTTCTAGCATTGTCGGAGGGTGTGTGGAGGTTTGTCTCCGGCGGATCTCATTGGATTCGGTCGGCGTTTGTCTTCGGTGGATCCATGTGGATCCGGTCTTCGTTCGTCTGTGTTCGTGTGTCTACAGGTTGGATACTTCCGATCTACTCTTCTCTTCATCGGCGGCGGTTGCTGTTCTGGTGCGCTGGTCCTATGGGGCCTTAGCACGACGACTTCCCGACTGTCTACTACAACAAGGTTTGCCCGGCTCCTATGATGGAGGGGCGATGACGGCGACGCGCCTTCGGCTCGCTTCAGTGCTTGTAGTCGTCGCTAGGTGGTCTATGGACCTGGATGTATTTTTTACTTCTGGTGTTCTTTGTACTATCTTGACTGTTGATGAATAGATTGGAAGTTTTCCTCGCAAAAAAAAAAAAAAAAGCGAGATATAGCCTTTGCAGCCTCAAAGGCTCGTGTCTTCCGCGTACCTGGGTCGGAAGTTGGCCATGGTGTTGCTGTGAGTGAACGCCAGGGTGGTGTTGAGGCGGACGTAGCCCAGTCCTTTGTGGGTAATGCCCTTTTCGAAGAGTTGAGCCAGGCAAGGTAGCCTCCTGGCCCGCGAAGGCGAACCACCCACCAGCACGGTTCGAGAAGCCTGATAAGCACTGCCCCCCCACCACCACCACATAGCTCTACCGTTGCTTGTGTGGTTGAGTGAGTGAGATGGTTCCATGGGGGTTTTATATAGCTAGGATCGAAACTGGTATGTGACTCTAGTAACTACCGACCACATGGAGCACCCCGGCCTAGATCCCTCTCTTTCTCTGGTCTGCTCATTTTCGCGAGACAGTTGCAACCGCAACAAGAATTAGATTATTTCAATGGTGTAGCCTAGACTTCATTCACTCCGTCACAAATGGATCTGGTTCTCTTCATCACGACCACAGTTTGCCACACGATGGTGTTTACAAGCCGACGTGGTGATGGCCGGTGAGGGAGAATCCAAGAGCAACCTTTTTCTTCTCCAGGGCAATAACGAGTTTTATTCATCAAGTATAGACTTACAATCAAGAGGCACAAGTTCCTCAATACACGGGGGACAGGGGATCTGTGACTATTACACCGTTTGTTTATTGGAGGGGGAGAGGTTGGCCGGAGATCGGTGGTGTCCTCCGGCCACAAGATAGAGCTGTAGCGGGGTCCAGCTGCAGCCGGTGCCGCACAGGATTGGCATCAGGAGGTCGAGGGCCTTCACCGCACTGTCGACGGGCTCCTCGCCGATGGGCATGTGGACGTGCAGCGGACCGGTCGCCAGCTTCTGTGCCTCGAGGTTACCCTTCCAGCTTTCGTCGGTGCATGCCCCGTGTTGGTCCCACAATAGCAGGGCGCAGCTCAGCCGGGCCCAGTTCGCCACGAGTGTCGAGATCGTCCGGGGTAGCCGACTGATGGTCTGAACAACAACGTACGTAATTGGAACATAATGGGATCAACACGGTCAAAGTAGAATGCTTGCCTTCCTCATTGAAAGCTTTCTACACCTTACGATTGCCCTTGGAAGTAGTGGCGGAGCTAGATATATATTGTTGAGGGGGCAGTGTAGAGTCGAGGGGGGCAAAAGGGCAGATGCTGCTTAAACTTTGATAATCTTTCAAAAATTCAGCTTCACAAATAATGGTATTGCGTGCAATTTCTCTAGTGCGCGCCGCGCGGGGGGGGGGGGGGGGGGGGGGGGGGGGGGGGGGGGATGGCCCCCCTTGGCCCTAGTGAAGCTCCGCCACTGCTTTGACGTCTTGGCGCATTGGTGCCTAAAATGGAAAAGACAAGTAAGACAAATAATCAATGTCAATTGCAGGAGAAACTAAAATTTACCATTGGGAGGAGTTAAACACCATCTCATCCAGCACCTCCCATAGTTCTCTGGGTAGTCCACCAGGCAGGCTGGAAAGGCACGCGATGGCGAGGCCCCTTCTTTTTTTTGAAACTTCGGTAACTTTATTGGATTAAAGTGTTGGAAACATGCCCTAGAGGCAATAATAAAGTGGTTATTATTATATTTCCTTATTCATGATAATCGTTTATTATCCATGCTATAATTGTATTTATTGGAAACTCAAATACATGTGTGGGTACATAGACAACAACATGTCCCTAGTGATCCTCTACCGGACTAGCTCATTGATCAAAGATGACCATGGTTTCCTGGTCATAGACATGAGTTGTCATTTGATAATGGGATCACATCATTAGGAGAATGATGTAATGGACAAGACCCAAACCATGAACATAGCATATGATCGTGTCAAGTTTATTGCTATCGTTTTCTGCATGTCAAGTATCTGTTCCTATGACCATGAGATCATGCAACTCACTAACACCGGAAGAGTACCCTATGTATCAAACATCGCAATGTAACTGGGTGACTATAAAGATGCTCTACAGGTATCTACGAGGGTGTTTGTTGAGTTGGCATGGATCAAGACTGGGGTTTGTTACTCCGTATGACGGAGAGGTATCTCAGGGCCCACTCGGTAATACAACATCTTAATGAACTTGCAAGCAATGTTACTAAAGAGTTAGCCGCGGGATCTTGTATTACGGAACGAGTAAAGAGACTTGCCGGTAACGAGATTGAACTAGGTATGGAGATACCGACGATCGAATCTTGGGCAAGTAACATACCGATGAACAAAGGGAACTGCATATGGGATTGACTGAATCCTTGACATCGAGGTTCGACCGATAAAGATTTTCGTAGAATATGCAGGAACCAATATGGACATCCAGGTTCCGCTATTGGTTATTGGCCGTGGAGGTGTCTCGGTCATGTCTGCATAGTTCTCGAACCCGCAGGGTCTGCACACTTAACGTTCGGTGACGATTTGGTATTGTTGAGATGTATGTGTTGGTGACTGAAGGTTGTTCGGAGTCCCGAATGAGATCCCGGATGTCAACGAGGAGTTCTGGAATGGTCTAGAGGTAAAGATTTATATATAGGAAAGTGGTATTCGGATTCCGAAAAAGTTTCAGGTGTTTCCGGTAGTATACCGGGAGTGCCGAAAAGGTTCCGGGGGTCCACCGGGAGGGGCCCACCCACCCCGGGGGGCCACATGGGCCCAAGAGGTGGCGCACCAGCCCCTGGTGGGCTGGGAAGCCGACCCCTATTGGGCCCATGCGCCCAAGGTGGAAAGGTGGAGGTGCCTTGGAGGGGAGGGACTCCTCCCTAGGGTTCCCACCTCCCTTGTGGGAGGTTGACTCCTCCCCCCACTTCGGCCGACCCCTCCTTGGAGGAGGGGCTAGGGCTGCACCCCTCCTACCCCTTCCTCCTATAAATAGAGAGGGAGAGGGAGGATAGCCGCACCCTTAAGCCACGGCGCAGCCCTCTCTCTCTCCCTCTAGATTAGTTCTCCTCTAGATTGGTTTCGGTAGTGCTTGGCGAAGCCCTGCTGGAACAGCTCCACCACCACCGACACCACGCCGTCGTGTTGCGGGAGATCTCATCTACCTCTCCGCCCTCACTTGCTGGATCAAGGAGGCGGAGACGTCATCGAGCTGTACGTGTGCTGAACGCGGAGGTGCTGTCCATTCGGCGCTAGATCGAAATGGATCAAGATTGGATCGCGGGACGGATCGTGATTGGATCGCAAAGACGTTCAACTACACCAACCGCGTTTCTTAACGCTTCTCGCTTAGCGATCTACAAGGGTATGTAGATGCAATCTCTCCTCTCGTAGATGTTCATCTCCTAGATCGATCTTGGTGAGCGTAGGAATTTTTTTGTTTCCCATGCAACGTTCCCCTTCATAAAGAATTGTTACATCGTCCACCAGCCATTTTACAATATCAGCCGGCGGCTCGTCCACCCATGAAGACGGTGAGACTGAAGTCGCTAGCCTAGCTAATTCGTGGGAAACACAGTTTGCCTCCCTAGGACAGTGAACAAACGATACCGAAGTATAACCTATACTGAGGACCAAACAATCTGAGTAGATCGCCGCAGCGCCCGAAGCCGTAAAACCTCCGTTGTTCATGGTGTTGATGACCTCCATACAATCCGACTGAACGACAAGCTTACTTATACCCAGTTGTTGCGCTAGTAGGAGACCATGTCTCAGTGCATAGGCTTCTGCAGTCCCTGCATCCGCGACATGATCGAGCTTTTCATTCGATGCCGCAATAAAACCTCCTTTATTATCACGTAGAACAGCACCTACAGCTCCCTGGAGCAAATATGCCCGAAAACCAGCGTCTACCTTTAACTTAACAAACCCCTCGAGTGGCTTCCTCCAACCATGCCTCCTTACTTCTGAACCCTTTTTCATTTCCTTTAAGTAGTTCGCTGTCAGTGCGGCTATGGACAGAGCCGACCGAGCCGGTGCCTGCACCTCCTCCCCGTGGACATGTTGTCTTCGTTCCCACCAAATGTACAAGATACCCACAAGGATCAGAACTTGGGCTGAAGCATCCGATAACAGACTATCTTGAGGAGGGACGCATAGAATATAGTCCAGTGCGGCCGATCCCGCTCTGTCTGTCGCACAAGCCTCTTTTATGAACTTATCCAACTTCAGACATCTCCAGATTTCTACTGCCCTTGGGCAAGTGAACAAAGAGTGCATGATGTCCTCACACCCACCCGCACACATAGGATAGCTGTCAGTCGTATCCAGATGCCAATTAGCCAATACCCCATAGCATGGTATAAATCCGTGCAGTACCTTCCACGCGTGAATCTTGATCTTCGCCGGAACTTGGGAACTCCAAAGTTTTGCCCATACCGGATATCGTTGAGATGGCTCTCCTTCTGTTCGTTCAAACCATTGGGCAAACTGATGTTCCCACTCGACATAGTAAGCTGATCTCACCGAAAAAACATGATTCTTTGTAAACCTCCTTCTGCGATGCGAGGCCCTGCATTTATTAAAGATTACTGAATGCTTACCTTCCTCGTCGAAAGCTTTATACATCTTAGGATTGACCTTGGATATTTCTATCATTGGTGTCTACATGGGGAAAGCCAAGTAGTGCAGATAATCAATGTACATTTCGGGAGAAACTAAAATTCACTTCTAAGATGAATGGAGGCCATTATTTTAGAACAAGAATCCCGTTAATCAGAGCTCATATGAGGCATACTGTCTATGGAGTGTTTACTATGAAAAAAGAACATACTGCGTCCATAGTAGAACAATTAATTGCATGGATCCTAATTAAGCCTCAGCTCATATGTGTCCATGAAAAATGGAATTCAAATCTAACATCGAAATTTCGTGTTTGTATTTTCTTGAGAAGGGAGTGACCCCGGCCTCTGCATCATTGTGATGCACACAACCACGATGTCGTGCCTGTGTATACCTCATAATAAATCCGCAATAATTAGATCCTGCATTTCCTGTCACCAAGGAAAAGGTCACATGAATAAATTTGGTACATATACCCTAATGTCTTGATGTCTCAACCCAATCAAACCATTACATAATTAAGTGAAAAATGAAAAAAATATTGGTAGAGGATAGATACTTCATTCTCCCAAGGCTTTAAGCAAAGCAACATCATCCGGTGCCGGACTAAGATCTCCCTCGTAGTTCCTCTCCTGACTATGGTCCACATAACGTGCAACAATCTCGAGGAGGCGGTTCTCTACTTGTTTCATGTCTTGTCGTTCTTCTGGATTCGGTTTTAGACAATCCACCGCGACTCCGCTAACCATCTCCAAGAGATTGATATCCGCCTCGCTTGTAATATCATTATCGATAAAGCTTCTTCCTTTTTTTTCTACAAAAGCTCCGACAAAGTTTGCAACATAGGTCCGCTCAGCATCATATGTTGCAGGCCTCCTTGTGATAAGTTCTATGAGGACAACTCCGAAGCCGTAGACATCGCTCTTCTGTGTGACGATCCCTTGTTCCATATATACTGGATCTATGTAACTCATGTCCCCAATGACAAGTTCTGTCATCTCGGCTTTTCCTCTCGTGAGTAGCTTTGATGTCCCAAAGTCTGAAACTTTTGGGGTGAACTTCTCGTCGAGAAGGATATTGGCAGATTTAACATCACCATGACGGATTGTACTCTCCCCTGCTGAATGCATGTATGTTAAGCCTTCGGCTGACCCAACGGCAATCCGCAATCGTGTACCCACTAGAATCTTATCTCTGCACTTGAAGAGGACATCATACAGACTCCCTCTCGCTACGAACTCGTACACCAACATGGGAACATCCAGCTCTAAGCAGCAGCCTATGAGCCTAACAATGTTCTTGTGCCTCATCGCAGATTGGATTATAACCTCATCGGTGAACTCCTTCTTCATGTGCTTGTCAACCTTGATGGACTTCTTTATAGCAACTTGGCTTTTGTCTTTGAGAGTCCCAAGATAAACCTTACCAAAGTGTCCCTCTCCAATTACACACTTGTAGTTATTTGTCATCTGTTTCATTTGTTTCGTTGTGTAGATCCTTATATTATTTACACCTTTTAGTACCGGACCACCATTTTGTTCATAGAACCTTCTGAGTTTTAGTTCCTGATGTACCATAACCATGAGGACAAAGACAACAATCACCGCAAAGATGCCTGACAAAGTGCAACATAGTCAAGCTTAAAGTTTACTCATGATAAGATCTTCATATATACAATCACCAAAATAGAATTACACTTAAATGATAGAATGTTCAATTAACTTGACATGCTATTTCTCCATAATCAACTAAGTAACTAGTTATACAACTAGTAAGCCAACTAATTTTCAAAATAGTATTCCCTCCGTCCCATGATATAAGTTGTTATTACATCCAATATGCTCGCATATTGGTTGTAAGAACATCTTATACTATGGGACAGAGGGAGTATTGAAGGACTTAATTATGTGATGAAACTGAAGGTACATCTATAAAAAGTATAGGAACTGAATAATCATTACCGGCACCCCAGAACCTGGATGGTATAGGACTTGTTAATTATTGCTGTGCATCCTCTAGATTCAGCGGCCGGGAGATAATGAAACTCTGTTTTTTTTAAATTCTGAATAAGAAAGATTAGTGCTTACCCACAATCAGTTTTGCTGCTAGGGGGAATTTCTCCGTGCAGGTTCCTTTTATGGCGTCCCCTTTCATTCCGGGTTTGCATTGACAGTCATAGCCTCCCAGCTTGTTCTTACAGACCCCGTCGCAAGGATACATATCACGGAGATCAGGATTCTGTTCTCGGAGCTCGCACTCGTTGATGTCTGGAAGAAAAGGATTAAAACATGTGAAAGCTTGATTGAGCAGCTAATTGTAACAAAAAATACTATCAAAGCGAACTAAGCATAGCCCATCAACTACGAGGTGTCTGTAGCGACTTTGTCAATCTCAAAACCTGCCGGCTCAGTTTCTCGAAGGTGCTCATAGGGATAGGAAGTGCGTGCGTGCGTTCATAGGGGGCGTGTGTGCGTGCGTGTGCATTTGTACTGTATTGGGATTCAACAAATTTACGTAAATCCATTGTGCACATACCTTGGCATCCATTAGGAATGTAAGGGTTGCCGTCGTAATGCTCCCAGCACTTGCAGAAATAGCCTTCGGCACTGGTTGCATTGACACAGGAGCTGTTGCCGTTGACGCACCTGTAGCCTGGACGGACAGGGCCGTCCGCATACGGGCACGAACCATCCCTAAAGGCGAAATCGAGAACCATGGGGACGCCCCTCGAGTGCTTGTTGGATAGCACCTCATAGCCGCGTATGTCCTCGTCGGAGAAGTTGTACCATGAGCTCTCCACCACCATGCCGTAGTTGCAGGGTGAACTTTGCCAAGACGTGTTATTCTCTGGCTTAAACGTCACACCAAATAAGCTGAGGATGCTTCCTTCTGGGAAGGCGTCTTCGCAGGTAGGTCTGGCACGAGAGGCTGACTCAGTAATAATTCAGAATGTTACTAGCCCTCCCAATTCAGCTGTACTCCCTCTGTTTCTAAATATAAGACCTTTTAGAGATTTCAATACAGACTACATACGGGATGTATATATACGTATTTTAGAGTGTAGATTCACTCATTTTTCTCACCGGTATTGGAATCTCCAAAAAATCTTATATTTAGGAACAGTCGGAGGTAATCCCCATTTAATTTTTACCTCTTTTATTTAGTTGTAAGAAGATGCACGAAGGATATCTATCTATTGAGATTTGAGACAAACAAAAGAATGCATGTATCAGGGCTTGAACTGCAGGTTTACCTGTTGCTTGAACTGCATGTTGTATCAGGGCTTGCGGAGCCCAGCAAGTAGTTGCTCATCCTAGCTTTGACGTCCCTGCCGACGCCGATGAGAAGATTGCGCTTCTCTGACAGGTAGAATGGCGGATACAGCCACGTAAACTGGAGCTTGAGCAAGTGGTCGCGCGCGCTCGTGCTGCAGTCAGATCTCACCAATCCGTATGCCCGTGCCTCGCTCTTGGCAATCGATATGTCCATGAGCTCCACGGGCACTTCCCACCTCTCCCTCAGCGTCGGGTCCGATGTGACCGGTGTCGGTGTTGAGTACACCGCCTCGCCCATCTCGCTGAATGAGGTTCGTGGTCCTGTCCTGCTGTAGAAAAGGAAGAGACGAGGGGGATGGAACGAGTCATTGCAGGTGACCTGGAAGCCCTTGACAAAGCAGCCGTGCTTCATGCCGAACGGGAAGGGGACACTGATGTTGCCGCACATGGACTGGCAACCCTCAAGCGTGATGGGCCGGCGCTGCAGACCTCGCTCTTCAGCGCTGGCACCACCCCACCACAGAGTTGCTGCTGCTGCAGCGAGTAGCAGGAACTTCATCAGAGTTAGCAATGGCGGCAACGGCCGTGGTCGTGGCATGGCGAGGGAGCACACGCGCAACGAACAAAGCTGCTCCGCGTCCCCGCCGCCGTCGCCGGAGGATCTTGGCTGCGTTTGGTAGGCCTCCCCTCCCTCCTCGGCTCCGGTGTTGCGAGGACGGCTTTGGCTCTGTGGCGGTACAGCGCAAGGGCGGTGTAACTACCCCCTTGCCGGTGTGAAGGCCGGCGTGAGGTCCTGCTCTGCTTCACTCGCCCTGCCTTGAGCAAGAAGAAGAAGGGAACAAACGAGAGAAAATTCAGAGATTTTTTTTCTCAAGTTCAGACTTGCCTCGTTTCAGTTACAGGTTCAGATTAAGTAGTCTCACCCCAGCCGGCACGCAAGCCCACATTCACACCTAATTAACTCACACACACGCGTGTTACGCCAACATGCAGCTAAGACATGACACTACTCCCCCAAGAGGGAAGAGCTTGCTTGTCCCCAAAGCAACAACAGCAGGGTAGCGAAGCTTCAGCACCTCCGATTCCTCAGGTAGTCCAGTCCACTTAACTAGCAATATTCATATATCCGACTCGAGCTAGTCCAGTCCACAGAACCTGATATACTATACATAAGCCAAGAAGTCTTGGTTCTTATTGCAGCTAGCCGCTTCTGGTTACCCTTCCTCCGACATACTATACCAAGTTGGCAATGTCAGACATTCAGCAGCTATACGTCACATCAGGAGTAGTACAGTATCCAATAAACCAAGCCATGCTGCAACATCTTCACTGGAACACGTGGCTCATGAGCTCATGAACCGATTAGTTAAGTTAGGCTAACAGCAATATAAACTTGTTCAAACACATAACAATTAAGATTAGGGGTATGAGACCAGACTCGTTCAAGTCGCTAAAGCATCAAAGTTAGGTAGATTCTAGCTTGTCCTTATCCTCATAAACTAACTACTCCCTTTGATTGTAAGAAGAGTTAAGTTGTTTTTGGCGAATGGCACCCAGCCTCAAGATGACCACACCACTGAAAACAACATAAATCGATCGGTAGGCTTCAAAACGCTGTATGTGAAGTACCATCTACAAGTTGTGGAGGGAGGCAGTGTTCCAGACCAGGTCTTTTCACACTGAAGACCACGGGGAGGGGCATTTCGTCATACACCTTGGAGGCGTGTGTACATACGGGAGGAGGAAAGGAAATCTTACCGTGCCACGGAGCGAAGCACGTCACCGGAGCCGCCATGGCCTCGACGCTGAGATTGATGGCGGCCACGAGCGCGCAACACGAGATGGGATCCATTCATCGACTGCGAGTGCTGACTGCTCGGTCTCGTCTCTCTGAACCGCCCGCCCACCGCGGCCAGAGACATCGACGCCGCCCGTTCGCGCGTCGTGGTGCTGGCCTTGACCGGCCATCTCTCCCCGGCCCGGTAGCAAGTTCACCGGAGACGCGCGCGCTCCTCCGGGTGGAAGTGTCAGGCTGCTCTGCTCCTCCGGGTGTCACCTCCGTCAGTTACGGGTGTTCCCCTCCTCAGTTAACTGACGACCAGGATCGAAGCTCGCGTCAGGATCCAACGGCTCCCGTTGCTCGCCTAATTCTGAAGCGTCCTCCTTTTTTTTTTTTTTTTTTTTGAGAGAACGTCGGCACTTTATTAATCAAGCAACATAGTTACCAAGAGTCTCCCGGATACAATCCGGAGTAGAATGAAAAACACACAGACCACTAGAGTTCATACAAGACTTAGCTAAAACATGAGCTAAAACATTGGACTGCCGACGAATATGCTTGAAAACTACAGAAGCGAATCCTGAAGCGCCAAATTTGATGTCCGACACCACTGAGCCCACCAGCGAACGATCACGGATAGGAGAGTTTACCCTCTGCACCAGGGATAGACAGTCGGAGGCAAAGATCACCGATTCGCATCCTTGCCCCCTTGCAAGATAAACAGCTCGCCGAAGAGCCAAGGCCTCGGCCATCTCAGGTACAGGCCTGCCAATTGTAGCTTCTCGACAGGCAACAACACATTGGCCATCAGCATTCAGGGCGACCACCCCTGCACCAATCTTCCCTAGCTCGGAGAAAATCGCAGCATCAGACATAAATAACAGGGTACCTGGTGGCGGCGGAGACCAAACAGAGCTTGAAGCAGTGCTCTCACGCCTATGCGCAGGATCCAGTTTGTATAGATGCTGAACAATCAGATCAACATAAGCTTTAATCTTGAACGCAGTGCGAACAGGGTGTGGCTCATCTTCATTGTTCCTAGTAGAATTACGCGCCTCCCAAACATGCCAAATAGTCACAGCCATGACAGTAGCCATCAGGTCAGAAGAATGTGTGAGGAAATCGAATAGCCACTGCCTTGGCGAAGAGAACTGGGATCGCCATAACTTGATGTCAAAAGATTGCTTCACATGCGACCAGACCTCATAAGCAAAAGGGAAGAACAACAGTGAGTGCTCGATACTTTCCGTCCTGCCACAAAAACAACATAAATCGGACGTCGGAACATGACGGCGATGGAGCTGGACGCCGGACGGGAGACAGTCATGAGCTAGTCTCCAAAGAACCACTTTCATCTTGTTAGGGGCTTTGATGGACCAAATGGATTTCCAACTTTTCTCAACCGCACCACCATCAGATGTCATTCCTCGACCAGAAGCACTATGCACACTTTGGAACCGAGCAGATCGAGCCAAGTTATAAGCTGAACGAACCGAATACTCACCAAATTTGGTGTGAGGCCATCTAACATAATCTTCCTCACCATGCTGGCCAACAGGTAGCATCAGAATCTCATTGGCAATATCTTCCTGGAAGAAAGCTCGAACTGTTTCCTCATTCCAGGACCCAAGATCCTCATCCAAAAGACACTTGACCGTAGCATTCGACGGGATCGGAGACACAGTCTGAAGCAAGTTCGGTGGCGTGGACGGTATCCAGTGATCACCAGTGATCCGAACTGCAGATCCATTGCCAATACCCCATTGCACCCCCTGTTGTAGCAGCTCCCGACCGAACAAGATACTGCGCCAGGTGTAGGAAGCAGATCGAGGGGCCTCAGCATGCCAGAAATCACCATGGGGAAAGTACCTTCCCTTGAGAACACGAGCGCAGAGGGAGTCCGGCGAAGTGAGCATGCGCCAGCCTTGCCGTCCAAGCATGGCCTGGTTGAACAGCGCCATGTCGCGGAAGCCCATCCCACCAAGGAATTTTGGAGTGGTAAGCCATTCCCAAGATCGCCAGTGTAGTTTTTTCTTTCCATCCTCACAACCCCACCATTGGTCAGCGATGATCTGTCGGAACTTTTCGCACGTGGCGATAGGAAATTGGAAGCAGCTCATGACATGTGTTGGAATTGCCTGAATAACAGATTTGAACAGCGCCTCCTTACCCGCACGAGACGCAGGACGATCTGACCAAGCATGCATCCGCTGCCATGTCTTGTCCGGCCAGATTTTGAAGATGGCCGTAGGCGTCCGTCCAACCTCAGTAGGCATTCCCAGGTATGTTTGCTGAAGTGCTTCACTACTAATCCCCAACTGAGTTTTGACCCGCGTCTTCACAACATCAGCACAATGATTTCCAAAGAAAAGGGAGGATTTCTCTTTATTGATAAGCTGGCCCGAACCATTACAGTACCTGTCTAAGGTAGCCTCCAGAGCAGCCACACTCCTTGGATCACTTCTCGCAAAGAAGATGCTGTCATCGGCGAAGAGAAGATGTGAGATAGGTGGGCCATGACGACCGTTACGAATACCATGGAGCTCGCCACATCTCTCTTTCTGCAGTAACAAGCTTGACAAACCTTCAGTGCAAAGGAGGAACAAGTAGGGGCTGATAGGGTCACCTTGGCGGATACCACGGGATGGAACAACAACTTCAGTAAGCTCACCATTAACCCTGACGGCAAAACGAACATTAGTGACGCACCGCATCACAGAATCAATCCAGGCAGGAGCAAAGCCAAGCCTAGTTAGGCAACCATGAAGATAGCACCATTCGACACGATCATAAGCCTTCATCATATCAATCTTCATAGCAAAAAATGGTTGCATCACCCTTTGTCGTCGGATTGTATGCATGCATTCATAGGCAATCAAAGTATTATCCGTGATGAGCCTACCCGGCATGAACGCACTCTGATAATCAGAAATCACCACAGGCAATAATAATTTAAGGCGATTAGAAAGGACCTTAGAAGCAATCTTGTAGAGGACGTTGCAGAGGCTAATAGGGCGGAAATTCTTCAACTGTTTTGGCCTCGCAACTTTGGGGATAAGCACGATCACTGAATCACAAAACCCCTCCGGAATCGGCCGTCCCTCCAAGAAGCTTCTCACAGCCTGACAAATATCCTCCTCCAGAAACCCCCAATGTGTCTGATAGAACAAAGCAGGGAAACCATCTGGACCAGGCGCCTTGGTGGGACCCATCTAAAATAAGGCTGTTTTGATCTCCTCATTGGTATACGGTCTGCACAGATCCTCATTCATTTCTGGAGATACTGTTGACACCAGTTTTTGGCACGAAGCCAAAACACAATTAAGAAGGCCTCAAATGGAAAAGTACTCAAAGTGAGAAAGTTCTGTATCATCGAAAGGAGAAACTTTGAAGTTTGGGCCATAGCCATCTGATCTCATCTCTAAGGCCGAAGTTGTGTTCGAAGTACTGGGATTTTGTATCCAGAACACTATTCGGCTGATTACACCCTCAAGATGATCTCATATGAGAAAACTTTCTACATGAATTGTCTTCGTCTCGTCGAATCGGTTGATTTTCATATAAAAATCGTCTCAATCCGAGTTCGTATGCAAAAGTTAGAGCTATCTGAATGCAGCCCTGTCAAGAGGCGAAATATGGCGCGCCCCATCAGACACGTGTCTGATGGGTGTCTGATGCAATGCGTGAGCAATTAGCCCTTCAAGATGGCCTCGGATCGAAAAACGTTCAACATGAAAGTTGTTCGTCTCGTCGAAACGGTCAACTTTGCTTTTGGAGTCATCATCATCCGAGGTCGTTTACTGCCTCAAAAAAGACCCGCAAGGTGCAGACAGAAAACTTGCCGGGAACAGTAACCTTGCCGGGGAAAGCTTGCCGGGAACAGTAATCTTGCCGGGGTGAGAAAACTTGCTGGGATGGAAACCTTGCCGGGAACAGTAACCTTGCCGGGGTGAGAAAACTTGTCGGGATGGAAACCTTGCCGGAGAAATCTTGCCGGGAACAGTAGAAACTGTCAGGGCCAATCCGACCAAATGCTGAAGATGGGCTCAAATACTTATCTAGATGGCCTCAGATCAAAAAGTGTTCAACATGAAAGTTGTTCGTAACGTCGAAACGGTCAACTTTGCTTTTGGAGTCATCATCATCCGACGTAATATACGACCTGCATAGACGCTACAAGAGTCGGACGGTACAGTCAGCTACATGACCGAGTCCGACTCGAAATTAAAGATGACCCCGTGGAGTATTCAAGATGGCCTTATTTGGAAAAGTGATCAACATACGGATTGTCGGCCTCGTCGAAGCGCACAAAATTGGTATTTGAACCGTCTCCATCGGAAGTCATATGCAGATTCCATGGCCCACGCAAGGAGCAAGACAGAAGATTGGACCAGATTTGGGCTGAATCCGAGTAGGACCAGAACTAGGACTCTAGGACGTGAATTGATGTAATTTTCTTGTAAGGAAAGCCTAGATGAATCCTTTGCTTGTACGGGAAGTCCAGCCGCCTCTTATATATGTTGGGGGTGACGGCCGATTGAAACAACACCAATCGAACAAACACATCTACTACTTTTTCGTGTTCATCTATCTCCTACCCTTGTATCTTTCTTCTCGTTCTTCGTTCGTTCTTCTCTTGAAGGCCAGCGATCCACGAGGCCCTAGGGGCGATCAGGTCGACCTAGGGCAGCCCATAGCCGCCGCGCGCCCTGACGGGGTCCCTCCCGGGCGTGTGGGGTTTCGGGTCTACAAAAGCGCCCGCCGGATTGCTTGCGTACCGCGCTTCCGGACGGGTCTCCTTCGACGTGAGCTGCGGTGCATCACCCCCGGCGTCGAGGGTACACGGTGACGTGTTCGTGTGCGAACACACTTTTTGGTGACTCCGCTGGGGAAGAAAGATCAAGAATCATCATCAACCATGTCTAATCTCCCCCAGCCCTCAGAAGTTAACGCCGATAACATCATTAAGCCCAGTCTTGATGAACTATCGGAGGAACATCTTCAAGCCTACGAAGCGCACAAGAAACAGCGCGAAGAGGCTTTTGAGGCGCTCAAGAAAAAGCGCGAGGAGGAGGATTTGCAGGCGTTTCTTGCAAGTTTCAAGAAGGACCGTCAAGGCAACATCACTCCGGTTGGAAGAGTTAATTTCCCTCCTCTTATTGACGAACAAGACAAAATCACTGTGAGTAAAGTTTTTTCTCCAGAGCAAGTGGCTGTGATTGAAAGTCTTGTTAGTAAGGGTAATGAGATGACGTACAATTCTTTTGTGGCAAATACTAATGCTAAGAAAAATATGCCCCCGTCATCTAATGGTACTGTTGGTATATCTGAAAACCCTAGTCCAACTTTACCTATTTCATCGGCACCTCCTATGCAACAACAATATAATATGCTGTTGAATTTTTACCCTAGTCAAACCAACCAGCTTGTGGCTGCACCTACATATCCTAATCCTATTATGAGTGTTCCCAATTCGGCGTCAACGCCGAATCACTTTGTCACACCACCCATAGGTACGAGCATGTTTGGTCTTCCGCCGAATTATGGTTCGGCACCCATCCCACAAGTTGCACCACTAGCTAGTACCCAAGTTGGTCCTATGTCATTGCCACAGGCATCTTCATCCACCTCGGATCCAATTTTAGCCAAATTGAGGGAGGATTTGCATAAGATGTTTCAAGAAACTTTCGGAAACGAGCTGAAAGTAAAGAGTCGTGTGTACCAAAAGCCTTATCCTGAACACTTTGATGCAGTTTTGTACCCTCAAGGTTACAAGGTTCCTGATTTTGTTAAATTTAGTGGAGAGGGCACGAAAACAACTTGGGAGCATGTCAGTCAATATCTAGCACAGTTGGGTGAAGCAGGTTCCATAGAGGAATTGAAAGTGCGTTTATTTCCCTTATCTTTAACCGGCACCGCATTTTCATGGTTTGCTGCTTTACCACATGGCTCAATTCTCTTATGGTCACAATTAGAGCAAAAGTTTCATGATCATTTTTACAGTGGCGATAATGAGCTTAAGTTGTCACATCTTACATCGGTTAGGCAAAAACATGATAAATCGGTCACCGATTATGTCAAGAGATTTAGAGATATAAAAAACCGATGTTATAGTTTAGTGATAACTGAAAGAGACTTGGCGGATCTTGTTCTTAATGGTTTGAAAACTCACATTAAAGAGAGACTAGAAAGTTATGAGTTTTTAAGTATTAACCAAGTCTTACAAAAGGCTTTGGCTCAAGAGAGTCGAAGTAAAGAGGTTCATAGGTCTACAGCCGATCGTCCTAGAATGCATATGGTTGAGTATAGTGATGATAATTCGGACGATGAGGCTGATGTCTGTACTACTGAATTTGTTTGGTCCCCAAAGACCAAACCCTATACATGCAATGCTCTTAAGCCGATTCGCAAGAATCGTGATGAGGAGATGAAGTTTACTTTTGATATATCTAAGTGTGATAAAATATTTGATGCTCTCTTACAAGATAAGATGATTAGAATATCACACACCATACCGCCGTTTGAGGAGCTAAAACGGCGTGCTTATTGCAAGTACCATAATTCATTTTCTCATGCTACTAACGATTGCAATGTTTTTTGACGACAAATACAATCGGCCATTAATGATGGACGATTGAATTTTGCTGAGATGCAAGTTGATAAACAACCCTTCCCAATAAACACTATGGACTTGGAAGGGAAGAAAATGTTAATTCGGCCTAACATAGCCGAATCTGCTAATAAACATAATGTTGTTATTGGTGAACCCAGGAAAGGCAAGGAGGGCGAAAAAGTCTTGGGAAGAAAGGCTGTGCTTGATAAGCAACCCGATGGCAAAGAAGTATTGAAGATCACCATAAAAAATCATGTACTCGGGGGGCAACCACATGTACAAAGAGGATACTCATGTTAAATTTATCAAGCCCAAGAATTCGGAAGTTGGCAAGTGGAAAAAGAGTGAAGCTAAGCGCAAGCGAATCAAGCCAACTTTTGATATGTTGCTATCCAAATATGCAAGTCAAGCGGCCGGTTATAGCTCTAATCGGCCATCACATTCAAAGCGTTCAAGATCACCTCCGAAGCAAGAGTTTCGACGCTATGCAAGGCCATATGGGTCATGGGCACCGACACCATGGATGTCACAACCCCCCTATGCGCCATATTATATGGGAGGCTTCAATGGAGGATGGGGGCAGCCTCCAGTGGTTCCTTATGCTTTTGATATGGGCTGGGCAGCACCTAGAAGGCCTGCTCGCGAGAGGCTTTATTATCCCACACAAGGCCGTTTGAGCCATGGTGCTAATCGGACAACAAAAATTTCTCCAAGCAAGGTCAATAAAAAAGTGTGGCGTGTCAAATCACCTAATGCAGAAATTTCAGAATGCGACAAGCAAAAGGAGATCGAAAAGCCGATTGTTGGTAATCTGGTTAATTCTAATGGTGATATTGCTGTTGTTCAGCAGGGTTCCATGGTTAATGATCATGAAGCTAGTACAAGCAAAGCCAAGCCTAGGGATCCCAAATATACTCGACCTAAGTGGTGTCCTCCCGGTCTGTCCAAGGCACAAAAGAGAAGATTGCAGCGCATGAGGAACCACGAGAAAGCAGAACAAGAAGCTGAAAAGAGAAGGGACGAATTGTTCAATAAAATTTGGCCCATAGTACCCGCAAAGCAAGTGTGGAAGCCTAAACAAAAGGAAAACACATATGCTTCTACATTAGCTACAACAGCACCTACACCACCAAAAAAGGATGATGCAGTCCCTATTACATCGTCCACACCACCTGAAACATCCCCTTTAATTGAGGAAACTGCAAGTCCAATATACACATTGGGAGATGAAGATGAGATAGAGGATTTTGAATCTATGCCGGCTCGGGAAGGTATGGATATTAATATGGTGTATTACTTACCCGCCGAATTTCGTGCTGTAGATGAACAAGGAGAGGTGGCCCAACTAGATTTTGGTCCTAAGAACGCTATCTTCGAGAAACCAAAAGAACCGGTGAAACACTTGAAGCCATTGTACATCAAAGGTCATATTAACGGATCGCCGGTTGATAAGATGCTCGTTGACGGTGGTGCTGTGGTAAATCTTATGCCCTATTCGGTCTTCAAGAAGATGGGATTACACGATGATGCATTGATGAAGACCAATATGGTGCTTAATGGATTTGAGGGTAAAGAAAAGACAGAGGCCAAAGGTGTGATGTGCATGGAACTCACTGTGGGAAGCAAAACTTTGGCCACCACATTCTTCATCGCCGAGGTGCAAGGTAACTATAATGTTATATTAGGCCGTGATTGGGTTCATGCTAACTAGTGCGTGCCATCTACCATGCATCAATTCTTAATACAATGGGTCGATGATGAAGTAGAAGTTATTCACGCGGATAATTCGGCTTGTGTTGCTTTGGCCGATGCATCGGTGGATTGGAATCATCCCGATGTTACTTGTTTAACAGGAAGTGATCTTTCGGAGTTTGATTTCCTTAGTGCTACAAGGAGCGGATTTGTGCCCATCTCTTTAAGACCGATTGGTGGCAATCGGCTTCAAGATATATACTTGTCATCCTAAGCACAAACATGGCCGATATATGATTATCGCCCTAAGAATATAAATGGACGATGGAGTGTTGACATCGTCCTTAGAACCAATGTGGTACAAATTATTTTTCGGCACACAAGTTTTGCCGAAAAACAGGGGGGCATGTGTTGACACCAGTTTTTGGCACGAAGCCAAAACACAATTAAGAAGGCCTCAAATGGAAAAGTACTCAAAGTGAGAAAGTTCTGTATCATCGAAAGGAGAAACTTTGAAGTTTGGGCCATAGCCATCTGATCTCATCTCTAAGGCCGAAGTTGTGTTCGAAGTACTGGGATTTTGTATCCAGAACACTATTCGGCTGATTACGCCCTCAATATGATCTCATATGAGAAAACTTTCTACATGAATTGTCTTCGTCTCGTCGAATCGGTTAATTTTCATATAAAAATCGTCTCAATCCGAGTTCGTATGCAAAAGTTAGAGCTATCTGAATGCAGCCCTGTCAAGAGGCGAAATATGGCGCGCCCCATCAGACACATGTCTGATGGGTGTCTGATGCAATGCGTGAGCAATTAGCCCTTCAAGATGGCCTCGGATCGAAAAACGTTCAACATGAAAGTTGTTCGTCTCATCGAAACGGTCAACTTTGCTTTTGGAGTCATCATCATCCGAGGTCGTTTACTACCTCAAAAAAGACCCGCAAGGTGCAGACAGAAAACTTGCCGGGAACAGTAACCTTGCCGGGGAAAGCTTGCCGGGAACAGTAATCTTGCCGGGGTGAGAAAACTTGCTGGGATGGAAACCTTGCCGGGAACAGTAACCTTGCCGGGGTGAGAAAACTTGCCGGGATGGAAACCTTGCCGGAGAAATCTTGCCGGGAACAGTAGAAACTGTCAGGGCCAATCCGACCAGATGCTGAAGATGGGCTCAAATACTTATCTAGATGGCCTCAGATCAAAAAGTGTTCAACATGAAAGTTGTTCGTAACGTCGAAACGGTCAACTTTGCTTTTGGAGTCATCATCATCCGACGTAATATACGACCTGCAGAGACGCTACAAGAGTCGGACGGTACAGTCAGCTACATGACCGAGTCCGACTCGAAATTAAAGATGACCCCGTGGAGTATTCAAGATGGCCTTATTTGGAAAAGTGATCAACATACGGATTGTCGGCCTCGTCGAAGCGCACAAAATTGGTATTTGAACCGTCTCCATCGGAAGTCATATGCAGATTCCATGGCCCACGCAAGGAGCAAGACAGAAGATTGGACCAGATTTGGGCTGAATCCGAGTAGGACCAGAACTAGGACTCTAGGACGTGAATTGATGTAATTTTCTTGTAAGGAAAGCCTAGATGAATCCTTTGCTTGTACGGGAAGTCCAGCCGCCTCTTATATATGTTGGGGGTGACGGCCGATTGAAACAACACCAATCGAACAAACACATCTACTACTTTTTCGTGTTCATCTATCTCCTACCCTTGTATCTTTCTTCTCGTTCTTCGTTCGTTCTTCTCTTGAAGGCCAGCGATCCACGAAGCCCTAGGGGCGATCAGGTCGACCTAGGGCAGCCCATAGCCGCCGCACGCCCTGACGGGGTCCCTCCCGGGCGTGTGGGGTTTCGGGTCTACAAAAGCGCCCGCCGGATTGCTTGCGTACCGCGCTTCCGGACGGGTCTCCTTCGACGTGAGCTGCGGTGCATCACCCCCGGCGTCGAGGGTACACGGTGACGTGTTCGTGTGCATCACCCCCAGCGGAGTCGCCAAAAAGTGTGTTCGCACACGAACACGTCACCGTGTACCCTCGACGCCGGGGGTGATGCACCGCAGCTCACGTCGAAGGAGACCCGTCCGGAAGCGCGGTACGCAAGCAATCCGGCGGGCGCTTTTGTAGACCCGAAACCCCACACGCCCGGGAGGGACCCCGTCAGGGCGCGCGGCGGCTATGGGCTGCCCTAGGTCGACCTGATCGCCCCTAGGGCCTCGTGGATCGCTGGCCTTCAAGAGAAGAACGAACGAAGAACGAGAAGAAAGATACAAGGGTAGGAGATAGATGAACACGAAAAAGTAGTAGATGTGTTTGTTCGATTGGTGTTGTTTCAATCGGCCGTCACCCCCAACATATATAAGAGACGGCTGGACTTCCCGTACAAGCAAAGGATTCATCTAGGCTTTCCTTACAAGAAAATTACATCAATTCACGTCCTAGAGTCCTAGTTCTGGTCCTACTCGGATTCAGCCCAAATCTGGTCCAATCTTCTGTCTTGCTCCTTGCGTGGGCCATGGAATCTGCATATGACTTCCGATGGAGACGGTTCAAATACCAATTTTGTGCGCTTCGACGAGGCCGACAATCCGTATGTTGATCACTTTTCCAAATAAGGCCATCTTGAATACTCCACGGGGTCATCTTTAATTTCGAGTCGGACTCGGTCATGTAGCTGACTGTACCGTCCGACTCTTGTAGCGTCTCTGCAGGTCGTATATTACGTCGGATGATGATGACTCCAAAAGCAAAGTTGACCGTTTCGACGATACGAACAACTTTCATGTTGAACACTTTTTGATCTGAGGCAATCTAGATAAGTATTTGAGCCCATCTTCAGCATCTGGTCGGATTGGCCCTGACAGTTTCTACTGTTCCCGGCAAGATTTCTCCGGCAAGATTTCCATCCCGGCAAGTTTTCTCAACCCGGCAAGGTTACTGTTCCCGGCAAGGTTTCCATCCCAGCAAGTTTTCTCACCCCGGCAAGATTACTGTTCCCGGCAAGCTTTCCCCGGCAAGGTTACTGTTCCCGGCAAGTTTTCTGTCTGCACCTTGCGGGTCTTTTTTGAGGCAGTAAACGACCTCGGATGATGATGACTCCAAAAGCAAAGTTGACCGTTTCGACGAGACGAACAACTTTCATGTTGAACGTTTTTCGATCCGAGGCCATCTTAAAGGGCTAATTGCTCACGCATTGCATCAGACACCCATCAGACATGTGTCTGATGGGGCGCGCCATATTTCGCCTCTTGATAGGGCTGCATTCAGATAGCTCTAACTTTTGCATCCGAACTCGGATTGAGACGATTTGTATATGAAAATCAACCGATTCGACGAGACGAAGACAATTCATGTAGAAAGTTTTCTCATATGAGATCATCTTGAGGGCGTAATCAGCCGAATAGTGTTCTGGATACAAAATCCCAGTACTTCGAACACAACTTCGGCCTTAGAGATGAGATCAGATGGCTATGGCCCAAACTTCAAAGTTTCTCCTTTCGATGATACAGAACTTTCTCACTTTGAGTACTTTTCCATTTGAGGCCTTCTTAATTGTGTTTTGGCTTCGTGCCAAAAACTGGTGTCAACAGATACTTTCCTCGGAATGGATTGCAGGACATCATCAATCGCAGCACAAGGTTCAGACGTGAATAGTTTATCATAGAAACCCTGAACCATACCTTTGATCTCACCCTGCGAGTCACAAACAGAGCCATCATCACGCACCAAAGCAGAAATTTTATTAGCTCGACGTCTCGCAGCAGCCCGGGCATGAAAAAACTTGGTGTTTCTGTCCCCTTCACGAAGCCAGTCCACCCGAGAACGCTGGCGCTCCATAATCTCTTCCCGATCAAACAGCTCACAAAGGCGGCCTTCAATGGTCCGCTCTTCGATCAGCATGGCCTCCGAAACAGGAGAGGACCGGATTGTCTTGAGTCTCCGCTCCAGTCTCTGGATTTGCTTGCGGACGCAGCCAAAGGAGTCCCTGCTCCACGTCCGAAGACAACCAGCCAAACGGTTCAGATTTGACCAAGTAGATTGCAAAGACAAAGAACCATCTCTACCATCTTCCCAGGCTTGCTCCACAGTCCCCTTATAGTCCTCTGCTCTTAGCCACATAGCTTCATATTTAAAGCCCCGCTGAACCGGCGTAGAGTGCCTCAAAGAACTCTCTTGTGAGAGCTGGATCAGCACGGCATAGTGATCCGAGGTGGTAGTAATAATATTCTCCATGGATCAGCCATCAAACAACTGAGTGAAAGCTCCATTGGCCACCGCTCTGTCCAGGCGAACCTTCACATGGCTATCCACATCCTGGCGATTACACCACGTGAACTTAGGTCCAGAGAAGCCCAAGTCCACAAGCTCACACTCAGATAAGCAATCCCGGAATGCAGCAATTTGATTCTCCGAACGATCCCGAGGGCCACAGTGTTCATCCTGGGACAAAACTTCATTAAAATCACCACAACATATCCACGGTCCATTCCATTGTGCACGCATGAACCGAAGGAAATTCCAGAACTGATACCGCTCTTCCCTTTCGTGGCTCACCGTACACACACGTAGCGCGCCAAGTAGGACCTCCCTCCGGTGTGACATGAACATCAATGCACCTATTATTGGCGGCCTTCAAAGAAACCTCAACAGACTCTAACCAGAATAAGGCAAGGCCGCCGCTCTGACCATCGCTGCCCACAGCAAAACAGCCCTTAAAACCCAAAGACCACATTAAATTCCGCACACGTGACTCCCTCATCTTCGTCTCTGACAGAAAGAGGAGGGTGGGTCGGTGTAGCCTCACTAACCAGCGAAGCTCGCCAACTGTCGAGTCCGACCCAAGGCCTCGACAGTTCCAGCATAAGATGCTCATTGCGTCTGGCGGGGCTACACCGCAGCCGCCGCCGGATCCGCCGATCGGTTTGGAGTAGTTCTTTGTTTCTTCTTACCATCCTCATTAGACTGCACCCCACAATCACTGCTGACATACACCACAGCTGAACCTGAAACTTTGTGATCATTGGCCTGCATAGCTGCTGTAGTTTGTTCCGCTGCATGTTTGCCCAAAACTGAAACTGCTTCCGGCATTTGGACATCCAAAGGCCCATAGGGCACCACCAGGGAATCATTATTCTTCAATCTTCCTGTGCTTGATCCACTACTATTACCGATTGGCACTCGTACTTTAAACTTGATTTCATAAGACGTCTCTAGATGACACAAGAATCCCCAAAAGAAGCAGAAGCAGGAAATTTTATCATACAGAATCATCGCCTCTTCACCTTTGATCTCAAAAATTACCACTGTACTTTCCACAATTCTATCTGCAGCAATCCCCTTCTTCCATCCCAGTTGATGCAGAACATCCTGCTGCACGCGGTACATATATCTCGAAAAGCAGATGAGGGGTATAAACACAGGAACAGAGGAAATAAAAGAGCCAATCTCCCCACCCAACCTGCTGGAGTTATCAATCTTCTTCTCTGAAGTCATCCGTACATCTGTCAAATTGGGATCTTTCCTTTGATTTTCTGTTTGAAATTTTCCCCAATTAAGATTCGTGTTTCCTTTTTTCAAGACCAGATCGTCCCCCAAATCGCCTGAATCAAGCCCAAGAAAACCCAGCGTCTTCTCTCTCATCCGGGCCAAGCAACTCGCCGGATCCTTCGAACGCCGGAGAAGGACCCGGCTCTGCTTCTTAAGAGCAGCCCAGTCGACGAGGTCAATAGCAACACGCTCCAGAGGATCCGTATGGCCATCGGAAGCCGGCGCCTCTGTCATCGACACAGTCCGACGTCACCACCTCCAGGTCACCTTGGCTAACACCAAATACCGAAACCAACTCTTGCGCAATCGAAGAACTCGGTCCTGGCACAGCGGTCCTTTGACGCGGAACGCCACCAGTATTCCTCCTGCCCCTGAAGCGTTCTCCTTAAGCCCTTGTTCGGTTAAGAGCATCTCCAACGGACGCCGTGTAGGCGCGGCACGCAAATTCTTTTTTACAGCGCGCGTAACGGTCGTTTTTGCGTCCGTAGGCAGTTGTTTCACCAGACGCTGCAAATTTTTAGCGCGCCAGCGTGCCGCTTCAACAGGCGCGGCAAAATAGACAAACAACATTTTGCATTCAATGTGAAACAAAGAAGATCAAACAAACACAAAATAAATCGTCAAAAAATAGTTCAATTATTATTACAACTCAAACAAATAATTAAACTTCAATACAACAAATAGTTTATGACCAATACAACAAATAAACAGCACAACAAACATACAACATCATGCGTTTTGTTGCCCATTCCATGCCCACCACTCCTCGACTAGATCCTTCTGAAGGTCATCATGCGTTTTGGCATGCCGAATGGCATGATAGGAGACAACAAAGCAGGCCACCCTCTCAGCCCTCCTCCACACTCGCACGGGACGTCCCAACAACTCATACTGAGAATAGTCCAAATCTTGCCCACGCTCGTTCTCGATGATCATGTTATGCATGATCACACAGCGTTCATGATGTACCAAAGGATATTTTGATCCCAAAATCTAGCCGGTCCTCTTAGAATAGCAAATTGGTCTTGCAAAATCCCAAAAGCTCTCTCCACATCTTTCCTAGCCGCCGCCTTCTTTATAGCAACTTGTTTTTTGTCAATCTTGATGTGCTTGTCAACCTTCTTCATGTGCTTGTCAACCTTGATGGACTTCTTTATAGCAACTTGTTTTTTGTCTTTGAGAGTCCCAAGATAAACCTTACCAAAATGGCCCTCTCCGATTACACGTTTGTAGTTATTTGTAATTTGTTTAATTTGTTTCCTTGTATAGATCCTTATATTCTTTACACCTTTTAGTACGGGACCACCATTTTGTGCATAGAACCTTTTGAATTTTAGGAGTTGATGGACCATAACCATGAGGACAGAGACAACAATCATGGCAGCGAGTCCTGACAAAGTGCAAAGTAGTGAAACTTTAAGTTTATTCATGTTAAGAGCTTTATATATACAATTACCAAGATAGCACTACACTTGCATGATATAATGTTAATTAACTTGCCATGCTATTTCTCCATAATCAACCAAGTAACTAGTTATACAACAAGTAAACCAATTGATTTTTTTAAAAGTATAAGGATGTTAGCAACCTAACAATATCTCCTCTCGATCTATTACTCTCACACGAATTCGAGTAGCAATTTAGGAATTACAATCACTGGATACAAGAATTGGGGAAGGAGGAGGAAGGGGAAGGAGATAGCTGCCACCGTCGGGTTCGTGATCCACTGGATGAGCAGTGCTTTGCCTTCTCCCTCGTACTTGTAGTTTGTGGCGCTCAATGGTCTCCCGATGGGCCAGGCCCATGTACTGGTCCAAGGCAAGCCCACGTACCAGCCAAGGGAGGGGTCCTGACATCCCTCCCTTCTTGAATTCGGCTTGACCTCAAGCCGACACCACCCGGAACCGCCCGGATCCCATTGCACTTGCTGATGCTTGACTTGGTTGTAGTCACTATCGAAGCCAGGGTGGACTTCAATGAAGTAGGAACAATAGTTGTGGCCGATGGGAGACCCACGGAAGAAGGTGTCGAGGAAGTAGTCATTTTCAACACAATTGTGGTCAAAGCTGAGAAAGTAGTACTCACGGTCGACAGAGCCTTGTGCGAAGACGGCGACAATGGTGATGACACCCCTCCCTTCTTGAAAATGCCCTTGATTGTAGCAGGTAGAGGGCACTAGGTCCCTCACGGCCAATGTTGTTGTATAAGACTTGAGAGAGTCACACCACCCTGATCTCCTGAAACTTGTTGTACCTTGAGTCGACTGGAGTCCAGGTAGTTGATGAAGTGAAATGTTGCTGGCATGGATGGGGTAGTGGATCACCAAGATGACGACACACGTCCCTCCTGCAATGACCACTGGGCGAGCCAATTCAAGTGACAACCACAATGCCAGTCCTCCAGGATCCCAAGAACCGCCCCGCTGGTACAAGCCCAACTCAGATTTCAACATACAAATGTTACATGTGAGTTGAGAAGCTGAACAAAGCCAAAACAGGAAGCACATGCTATTGTAGGCATCAAGCTGCGTGTTGGAAATGTCCAACGGACAAGCCAGGAATAGTAGAAGCTCATATGACACATGCCGTATTGGAAGTTCACTCGTCAGGCAACCATTGGTGCTAGATAGCTCATAAAAATCCTTGACGTCCAAATGACAATGATCTTGTTCACAGATAGCTTGAGCATAATCCAGGTAACAATGATCTTGTTTAGCCGCTGAGCAAGAGTGGACAGGTGCACCTGTTGTACTGAAAGCCACCTCGGACTTGCCACTGACAGAGAGAATACCATCGTGTTCAGAACTGCACGCCCAAACATAACCATACTTTGTAAGAATGCCCACTGAATTCCATTGCTCACCACCTGCCTTGTTTGGTAATAGATCAGAATGTCGCGACTCCAAATAGATAGCAAATTCGAACTCCGAGCCCGCCATGCTCATAATCTGAATTGTCCTCTGCAATATGTCACCCCTAGGCATACTACCTACAACAACTTGCTCCAGGGTCAATGGTTTCTGGACCACTATTTGACTACAACATTCTGGACTTGAGAATTTAACATTAGATGTTGCCCATTCCAGTAGACACGAAGACTGCCACTGTGTTCCCCCTTGTTCAGAACTGCCTTCTCTAGCAAAACAATTACTGCCTACAAATTTCTCTCGACTCAAAAAGTGCCACTGCACTGACATGCTCATCATTGTGCCCTTCGATTTGTCAGGCCTAGAAAAATCACATACAGCCGCATCGTGCTCTATCCTTTGGTGCTTGCAAAAATTCCACTGCTCCTGACTTTTATACACAAGATCACTAGTGCCGCATAATTTCTCGAAGCAAAAACAGTCAGCCAACTCACTGATGTGCACATAATTAATAAACAGATGCTCAATAAATTCCACAATGTGTAGGTCAGACCAAACCTGTACCGCACGAGGATTGCCAGGTAGTAACAGAAACTGAAAATCATGCCTAAGGCACGGCCTACAATCAGTTGTTCTTCTCACAAAACTGAGAGTCCATGCAATTTCCCATTGTACTTGTTCAAAAGAGCTAGGGAGAGCAGACTGAATGATGAAATCCCTGCTATTTGTTCCAGCATGTGCACAAGCACAGATCATCTCACTACCACAATAGCGCTCAGTGGAAACGAAGATAGTGAGTTGCCCTTGTTCAGTAAATGCACAAGGTTCAGAAAACCACTGGTTACTGTAATGAAATAGCTTCACATGTGTATTGGGGCATGAATCAGCTTCGTCTTGTTGCAAAGACCACAAACACAAGAGCTGATCTGGGAGTATCCTTATGTAGTTTCCAGGAAGATTGCACACAAGATTTCCAACATTGCTTAATTCCATCTGAAAGCTGCTACTAATCAAACCACTGCCATGCACTCGAACAAACTTAATTAGATGCTCCATGAACCTTCCAGTTAGAAATGTCGGCCATGGAATGGGTCGGACCTCGTTTCCCTCTGCTGATATAAGTTGCACACAATCACACCTTTGCAAATCCTCTAATGGCACACTGACTGCAAACGACGGCCACGGAGTGGTTCGAATCTCATTCCCCTCTGCGATATGATCCAACAGAAACGATGACCATGGTGACTCCCGTATCAGCCGCCATGCATGCCTTGCGGCCGGCGAGATGTCCAGGTCATGGTTCCGCAACGGCTGCATCGAATCGACGGCGTCGGTGCCCGAGTGAATGAGATCCATGACGAGCATTGTTGCAGCTGTTGAGAGCAGCGACACTGTCATGACTGGAGGTGGGAACGCCCCTGTGCCATCATCCTGGTTCGAGCATTCCGTCGAACAGTTCACGGGCTTGTCGTGGATGAAGTCCTCGGACGCATCGTGGAGGACCACCTGGGCCTCGATGGTGGAGGAGGGGACGCCGGGGAGGACGGCGAGCTCGGTGACGACTTCTGGAATCGCCGCCACCCACGTATGCTTGTCCATGCCCGTGTCGGGGACGCGATGGTTGCTGTGGAGGGAAGACTCAGGGGATGTGTCGTGGACCTCCTCGTCTATGGCGGGTGAAGCAGCCGTGGTTGTGAGGCCGGTGTAAGACCAAACCGGGGCGGCCGTTGAGGTAGCAGTAGCAGGGGAGGCAGGCGGGTCGACTCGTGAGGTAGCCCCTGCCGAATCGCCCGCGCGCGCGGACGTGAACTCGGACCTGATGCTATCCAGCTGCGCCAATAGGTGCGCGAGAAACCACATCATCTGCTGATCTTCGGTCATGGTGTCCCACTCCGGTGGATAGACGAGGGAAGAAGGAGTCTGCTCTAGATCGGACATGGTGCAGTCGTCGGTGGAAATTGGGGGAATCGGGGGTGGTGACGGTGGTGATTTTTTTTTGTGGGAATATATACCGGCTCTGAATACCAAATGTTAGCAACCTAACAATATCTTCTCTCGATCTATTACTCTCACACGAATTCGAGTAGCAATTTAGGAATTACAATCACTGGATACAAGAATTGGGGAAGGAGGAGGAAGGGGAAGGAGATAGACGCCACCGTCGGGTTCGTGATCCACTGGATGAGCAGTGCTGCCTTCTCCCTCGTACTTGTAGTTTGTGGCGCTCAATGGTCTCCCGATGGGCCAGGCCCATGTACTGGTCCAAGGCAAGCCCACGTACCAGCCAGGGGAGGGGTCCTGACAAAGACAACAATAACCATGAGGACAGAGACAACAATCATGGCAGCGAGTCCTGACAAAGTGCAAAGTAGTGAAACTTTAAGTTTATTCATGTTAAGAGCTTTATATATACAATTACCAAGATAGCACTACACTTGCATGATATAATGCTAATTAACTTGCCATGCTATTTCTCCATAATCAACCAAGTAACTAGTTATACAACAAGTAAACCAATTGATTTTTTTAAAGTATAAGGACTTCTATGAAAACCGAAGGTAGAGCTACAAGAGTTACAGAAAATGAAAAATCATTATCGGCAACCTAGAACCTGGATGGTATAGGATCGTCAGTTATTGCTGGGCATTGTTTTTACATTGATTCTCGAACTCAATTCATTAAGAAACAAGAGCTCTCTTTCAGGCATTGCCGTGGGAAAAATTATTCACCATAAGAAAAGGAGCTGGGGGGGGGGGGGGGGGGGGGGTACTATTGGAGAAAAATATGCAATCTTTATTTTCAAGTACCAAATTCAATTATGTAAAGTCATACCTATCCAAGATGAGAAATTTTGGAGAACTCTTGTCGGAGTAGTAAAAGGAAGAATTGCATGGATCGTATATTCTTTTTGTTAATGGTATATGCAGTCTCCAGAACAACTTAAACACAACGTATCTCACAAAAATGAAGGAAATTGAAAATTTAAAATACAACTTAGCTAATATCAATAATATACATGCATAGTAAAGTAATCTGGTGTAGTACATTCGACAAACATCACTCTTGAGTAGTGTTGTGGATGTTTGCTCTCATAATCATGGTTGGTTATGCCGATGATGGTCACATTTTGTACTCCGCATTTAACAAATCATCGTGGTTGTGTGCATCCTATACATGCGGAAGCTGAGATAATATACGACGTCCTCGTGTAGTGGCACGGCATGGACGAAGAGGAGACTGTGATCTCTCTCCAACATTGGCCCCATGGGTCGACGACAAAGCCGATTTTTTTCTCCATGCGGGTCAGCCTCTCCTCGTCCGCGTCCGTTGGCGTCTCCGGTTGGCCTCTGCTATGTTGTTCTAGTTGCATTGACCGCTCCGGCGGCTTGACCCTGGTTTCATAATGTAGGCTATTGCGTTTGTTGCTGAGCTTCCTGTAGCTGCTGGTCTCAAGTGTGATCTGCCTGTATCTTTCAGTTTTTGGTCAAGTCTTGGCCTTTGTAATCAGCTCCTATGTATCCTAGTCGGTTGATGGCTTCATTAATTTGAAGTCGGGCTTTATGCCTTTTCTTAAAAAAAAGAACACAGACATACAATCATGTTTCCATACATATTATCAAAACCAAAGATATTATAATACACACAAAGTCTATGTATGAATTTCACATGTTGGAACTCTAGGACATTGCTTGTCAAATCCTGCATCTGACAAACAATTACAAATGGGATGAAGATACCAGCGTCATAAATATAATACCAAGTGATGTCAAATGTAGGGGGGGGGGGGGGGGGGTGGTTAACGATGCATCAATCGACAACGACAAGTTTTGTATCCTTACATTGCAATGTATCAAAATTAATCAAGCATATATGAAAGAGTAGAATGCTTACCTTCCTTGCTGAAAGCTTTCTAAATATTAGGATTGACCTCGGACATTTCTAGAACGTTGGTTTCTACATGGGGAAAGCCAAGCAGTGCAGATAGTCGATGTAAATTTCGGGAGAAACTAAAATTCACTTCTGAGATGAGTGGATGCCGTTATTTTACAAAAAAAAAAAAAACCCAAAGAAACAAGAATCACATTAACCAGAGTTCATATGAGGCATACTGTCTTTGGAGTATTTACTATGAAAAGAGGAGCATACTGTGTCCATGGCAGAACACTTAATTCAATGGGTTCTAATTAACCCTCATCTCATATATGTGTCCATAAAAAATGGAATTCAAATCTACTCCCTCCGTCCGGGTTTATTAGGCCCCCTTATATTTCGGGTCCAACTTTGACCATCTATTTGACTAAAAAATATAAAACATTTTGCTGTACAAAGTATATTGATGGATTTGTATTTGAAAAAGGTTTTCCGTGGTATATTATTATAAGATAGATTTTACATTTCATAAGTTTAAATTCAAGGTCAAACTTGGACGCAAAATGAAAGGGGGTCTAATAAACCCGGACGGAGGTAGTAACATGGAAATGCCGTGTCTGTATTTTTTTGAGAAGGGAGTGACCCCGGCCTCTGCATTATTGTGATGCACACAACCGTGATGTCGTGTCTGTTTATACCTCATAAATCAACAACAACTAGATCCTATATTTCCTGCCACCAAGGAAAATGTCACATGAATAAAATTGATACATAACCTAATTTCTTGATGTCTCAACACAATCAAACCATTGTATAATTGCATGAAAAATGTAAAAATACTGGTAGAGGATACTTCATTCTCCCAGGCCTTTGAGCAAAGCAACATCATCTGGTGCAGGACTAAGATCTCCCTGATAGTTCCTCTCCTGACCATGATCTTCAGATTGTGCAACAATCTCAAGGAGGCGGTTCTCTACTTGTTTCATGTCTTGTCGTTCTTCTGGATTGGATTTTAGACAATCCACAACGATTCCGCTAACCATTTCCAAGAGATTGATATCCTCCTCGCTTGTAATATCGTTGTCGATAAAGCTTCTTGCTCTTTTTTCTAGACAAGCATCAACAAAGTTTGCAACATAGCTCCTCTCGGCATCATATGTTGCAGGCCTCCTTGTGATAAGTTCTATGAGGACAACTCCGAAGCCGTAGACATCGCTCTTCTGTGTGACGATCCCTTGTTCCATATATACTGGATCTATGTAGCTCATGTCCCCAATGACGAGTTCTGTCATCTCAGCTTTTCCTCTCGCGAGTAGCTTTGACGTCCCAAAGTCTGAAACCTTTGGGGTGAACTTTTCATCGAGAAGGATATTGGCAGACTTAACGTCACCATGACGGATTGTACTCTCCCCTGCCGAATGCATGTATGTTAAGCCTTCAGCTGACCCAACGGCAATACGCAATCGTGTACCCACTAGAATCCCATCTCTGTGCTTGAAGAGAACATCATACAGACTCCCTCTCGCCACAAACTCGTACACCAACATGGGAACATCCAGCTCTAAGCAGCAGCCTAGGAGCATAACAATGTTCTTGTGCCTCATCGCAGATTGGATTATAACCTCATCGGTGAATTCCTTCTTCATGTGCTTGTCCACCTTGATGGATTTCTTTATAGCCACCTGTTGTTTGTCTTTGAGAGCCCCAAGATAAACCTTACCAAAGTGGCCCTCTCCGATTACACGCTTGTAGTTATTCGTCATTTGTTTCATTTGTTTCCTTGTATAGATCCTTATATTCTTTACACCTTTTAGAACTGGACCACCATTTTGCTCATAGAACCTTTTGAATTTTAGGAGTTGATGGGCCATAACCATGAGGACAGAGACAACAATCATGGCAGCGAGGCCTGACAAAGTGCAAAGTAGTCAAGCTTTAAGTTTACTCATGTTCAGATCTTCATATATACAGTTACCAAGATAGGATTACACGTACATGATAGAATGTTTAATTAAATTGTCATGCTATTTCTCCATAATCACTAAGTAGATAATTACACAACTAGTAAGTAACCTGATTTTTCTAAAGTAGCACTCCCTCGTCCCAAAATAAATGTCGTTGACTTAGTACAACTTTAGCGCAAAGTTGTACTAAGTCAACGTCACTTGTTTCTGGACGGAGGGTGTATATAAGACTTATGCGATGAAACTGAAGTTACAGCTACAAGAAGTACAGACTGAATTTATCATTATCGGCAACCCAGAATCTGGATGATGTAGGACTTCTAAATTATTGCTACGCTTAATTTTTACATTAATTTTTCTCGAACTCAATTCATTAAGAAACAAGTGCTCTCTTTCAGACATTGTCGTGGGAAAAATTATGCACCATAAGAAAAGGAATAGAGGGGGTACTATTCGAGAAAAATGTGCATGATTTTGAAGTACCGAATTCAATTATTTAAAATCATAACAACAATCAAACTTTCAATTTTTTTGACTACATCATAATGATAAATTCAATTTATTTTTGTTTCTGGTATCTACATTCTCCAAAATAACTCTCATGCAACGTTCCTCCCAAAAAGAAGGAATATGAAAACTTAAAATGCAACTTAGCTAACATCAAGAATATACATGCTGGTCCACTAGATTAGGCAAACATCACTTTTGTGTATTGTATGTTTTCTTGTCATTGTATTTCTCGTAGTCATGGTTACGACGATGCTGGCCACCTATTGTATTCCGCGTTTAACAAATCATGGTGGCTGTGTGCATCCTCAACATGCAGAGGCAGAGAGATAACGAAACTCTTAATTTTTCCGAATAAAAAAGATTAGTGCTTACCCACAACCACCTTTGCTGCTAGGGGAAATTTCTCCGTGCATGTTCCTTTTATGGCGTCCCCTTTCATTCCGGGTTTGCATCTACAGTCATAGCCTCCCAGCCTGTTCTTACAGATCCCATCACAAGGATACAAATCACGGAGATCAGGATTTTGTTCCCGGAGCTCGCACTCGTTGATGTCTGATAGAAAAGGATTAAGTATGTGTAGGAGAAAAGGATTAAGTATGTGTAGGCTTGATCTAATAGCTAATTGTAAAAGAAATACTATCAAAAATGCTTGAGCAACTGTCCGCAGGATTCAACAAATTTAAGTAAATTCATCGTGTACATACCTTGGCATCCACCAGGAATGTACGGGTTGCCATCGTAATGTTCCCAGCACTTGCAGAAATAGCCTTCGGCACTGGTTGCGTTGACACAGGAGCTGTTGCCGTTGACACACCTGTAGCCTGGATGGATATAGCCGTCCGCATACGGACATGAACCGTCCCTAAAGGCGAAATCGAGCACCATGGGGACGCCCCTCGGGTACTTGTTGGATAGCACCTCGTAGCCATTGGTGTCCTCGTCAGAGAAGTTGTACCATGAACTCTCCACCACCATGCCGTAGGAGCACGGTTTTTCTTCCCATGACGTGTTATTCTCTGGCTTGAGTATCACACCAAACGAGGTGAGGATGCTTCCTTTTGCAAAGGCGACCTCGCAGGTAGGGCTGGCACAAAAAGCTTGTTCAGTAATACTAATTCAGAATGCTGCTAGCCCTCCCAATTCAGTAATTTCTATTTATTTTTTACCTCTATTTTGGTACGATGCACAAAGGATACCTATTAAGACGAACAATAGAATGCATGTATAGTGCAGTGCAGGTTTACCCGCTTGAATAGCATGTCACGTGGTTGTTCCTCGAGACCAGTAAGTTGCTGCTCATCCTAGCTTCAACACCCCAGCCAATACTGATGAGAACATTGCGCTTCTCTGACAGGTAGAATGGCTGATACAGCCACGTAACCTGAAGCTTGAGCACGTGGTCGCGAGCATTCGTGCTGCAGTCGGATCTCACCAACCCGTACGCCCGTGCCTCGCTTTTGGCGATCGATATGTCCATGAGCTCCACCGGCACATCCCATTCCTTCTTCAGCGTTGGTTCCAACGTGTCCGCTGAGTACATGCCCTCGCCCATCTCGGTGTGCGAGGTTCCTCTGGTCCTGTTGTAGTAAAGGAACAAACGAGGGGGATTGAACGAGTCATTGCAGGTGACCTGGAAGCCCTCGACGAAGCAGCCGGGCTCCATACCGAACGGGAAGGGGACGCTGATGTTGCCGCACATGGACTGGCAACCCTCAAGCGTGATGGGCCGGCGCTGCAGACCTTGCTTTTCAGCGCTGGCACCACCCTGCCACAGAGTTGCTGCTGCGGCGAGTAGTAGGAGCTTTAGAGTTGGCAATGACAGCAGTCGGGATTGCAAGGGTGTCGCCATGCTGCTAAGCTTCTATCTACCTAGAGCCAGCTAGTAGCTCCCTCTTCTGTTCTTGCTAGCTCTATACATATGCCGAAGCTTGATTCTGGTTGCAGCTAGCAAGCTAACCATCTTCTGATATCCTATATCAATTGGCAAGGTCAACCCTCATGGTGTCTAAACGATAAATTGGGTTGCAGCTAGCAAGCTAACAACCTTTATCCTATATCATTCGCAAAAAAAACCTTATCCTATATAAATTGGCAAGGTCAACCCTCATGGTGTCTAAACGATAAATTGGGTTGCAGCTAGCAAGCTAACAACCTTATCCTATATCAATTGGCAAGGTCAATCCTCGCGGTGTCTATACGCTACTTTGGGTTGCAGCTAGCAAGCTAACCATCTTCTGATATCCTATATCGAATTATCGATTGGCAAGGTCAACCCTCGCAGTGTCTACACGCTACATTGGGAGTATCACGGTATCCAGTGTACATGGTCATGCGGCAATCTCTATGCTGGAACACAGGCATGGCTCGTTAACCGATCAGTTAAGTAGAGCTCACCCACGGCAGTATAAAATTATCTGAACACATATTAGCAATGAAGATCAGGGACACAAGAACAGAGACCAGACACGTTCAAAATTTAAAGGCGCTGAAGAAGATAGGTGGATTCTAGTTTGCCCCTATCCCTGTAACCTACTCCCTTCGGATTTTTCTTAGACGCAGAGAAAAAAGGACCGGAGGGAGTTTTGAGTTGCTTTGGACAATCAAGATGACCGCACTGGAGACGACGTAAACCGATCAAGAGGCCTCAAAACTCTGTGTGCGAACCATTTGCAACATCTGGAAGCACCGTGTTCAGACTTGAGAACAGTTTTTCGCACTCAAGACCGTAGGGGCATTTCATCATACACCTTGGAGGTGTGTGTACATGCGGGAGGAGGAAAGGAAACTTTACCGTGCCATGGAGCGAAGCACGTCACCGGAGCCGCCATGGCCTCGACGCTGAGATCGATGGCGGACACAAGCTTGCAGCAGCAACATGGGACGCTGAGATGCATTCATCGGTTTACGTCGCTCCCAGTGCAGACCCCCTCATCGGCACACGTCGTACTCCTCCCTCTCTCTGAACCGCCCGCCCACCGCGGGCGTGAGGCCGGCCAGAGATATCGACGCCGCCCGTTCGCGCGTCGTGGTGCTGGTCTTGACCGGCCATCTCTCTCCGGCCCGGTAGCAAGTTCACCGGAGACGCGCACACCGACGTCGGGTCGGCTGGAAGTGCCAGGCCACTCTGTTCCTCCGGGTGTTCCACTCCTCAGTGGCTCAGTTAACGGACGGTCAAGACCGGAGCTCACCTCAGGATCCAACTTCTCCCGTTGCTCACCTAAGGCTAAAGCGTTTTTTTTAAACAAAAACATACCCCTTTATTCATTTTTTGAGAAGATAACGAACGAATACGATTCACTCAGAGAAACTCTAGCCAACCTAGCAAGTTCATGAGCAATCTTATTAGCCTTTCTATTACGATCGCCCGCGACAACCCGCCTCAATCTTATCCCTATGGGCGCCTGCATCAGTGCCCGCACTTACTCGCCACTTCGTCAGCGGTACAACCCGGCAAATCATAACCAAGTCCATCTCCTAATGGATCACGCGATTTTACATGTATTCAAGTCACAACAACACTGGCTCAGTCTTTGGACGCATCATAGCTAGTAAAAAATCATGCTTGATTCTGCCATGAAATTAACACACCAGATGCACCATTTTATTCAGGTGTAGATGGCTAGCACAAGTTCCTGAAAACTAATTTGCCGATGATGTCAACACCATGGCTAGCAATATACACCTTACACATGTACCATCATACTAATAACTAGTCATTATCAAGCTTGATTCTGCCCCAAAGACTCAAACATACCAGATGCACCATTTATTAGTTAGATATAAAAGGCTGGCATAAGTACCCGAAAATTGTATTGCAAATGACTCCACCATGACTATCGCCGGAACGAATATACAACTTACACAGCATGTATCATCATGTTTCCTTACATATTATGAAAATCGAAAAGAGTAAAATACACAAGAAATTTGTGAACTTCACATATAGGAACCCTAGTCCATCGTCCGTCAAACACCTCATCTGAGAAAAAGTTCAACAATGGGATGAAGTTACTGAGGTGACAATAGTAACTAGTAAGTGATGTCAAGTATATGGGGAGTTTCGGCGCATCAATTGGCAACAACTAGTTTTTAACCACAAACATTGCACTGTATCAAAATTAACAAAGCATATATGCCTAATGGTTTGAACAACAACCTACGTAATTGAAACGTAATTAATGGGATCAACACGGTCAAAGTAGAATGCATACCTTCCTTATCATAAGCTATCTACGGCTTAGGATTGACTTCGGGCATTTCTTGCATGTTGGTGTCTACATGGGAAAGCCAAGTAGTGCAAATAATCAATGTCAATTACAGGAGAAACTAAAATTCACTTTGAGAAGTGTTAAAAAAAATCACTTTGAGAAGTGGAGTCCATTTGTTTTAGAGAAGGGATAAAGAAACAAGAATCACATTACTAGGAGGCATGCCCGTCTTTTGAAGATGCCCGTCTTTGAAGTATCACATTAAGTGTTCAAAAGACGGGCATGCTCATAGGAGGCATGCCCGTCTTTGAAGTATTTACCATACTTCTTAGAACGTTATCAAGATCTAATTATCTTGGAAGTACCACATTAATTCTCACATCTAATAAACGTTATCAGGATCTTATCTTATACTTCTTAGAACGGTAAGTAGGTATTTTTAAGTACAAATCTAATGACATCAATTTTAAGTCGCACAACCACATATTAACAAAGTAGTCCCTAAGAAGCTAATGACATCAATTTTAATCATTGATCAAAGCTACGTCTTAATGAACCAAAGTACGCCTTACGTTTTAGGATGATGTCTGTCATGTCATCAATGTCAGATACCATCTGATCCAGCACTTCGTGTAGCTGTTTGGACAATCGACCAGATAGGTTGTAAAAGCATGTGATGGCGAAGCCCCTTCTTTGACAAGCGGCGACGAGCGTGTGGGCACGGGAGAAGGTCATGCGAAGCTTCTTTAGGAGGAGCCACATCTCTGTCTCGTCCATCACCTCTGTTTCCTCGAGCAGCGACAAGAGGGTGCTGACTTTGGTCACACGCTTGTCAATCTCAATGCAATGGTCCCTGTCTTGGAGAACCGTCTTCGTCGCCTCTCTGATGTTAAGCGCAACTTCAACAATTCTGCGAACCAGGCTGCGTGATTGACTGGACACCTGAAAGACATACAATGGTTGGGGAATGGGCTACATTAATGTTACTATTACTTATAGATATCCCATTAATAGCTAGCGCGAACATCATAAAAGTATGGACTTATTTGATGTAGCAACTACTACTTAGGAAAAATAAAGTGCATTGTACTATTTTAAGCCACAACATGTGCACTAAATATATGTTTGGATACAACTCTTTTAATGACATGTGTCTAGTTGTTGTATCTCAATGACTTGTCAATTAATTTGTTTTATGAGAAAGATACATACTACTATATGATGTGAACATACGTTGCAATGCAAATCCATGCATACCAAGCATATCTGGTCTAATATTTTATATACTGTTAGTGATAAAGAATAAAGGAGTTTGACTACCTATATCTAAACGATAACTTTTACAACATATGACTGAACAAAAAGCTGGTGGTTGTCACATTGTTATGGAGAAGAAACTGGTGGAGACAATGACATGGTAGTTTTCACATATTTGCAGATATAAAAATCATGTGATGCATATTAAGTTTTAATTAGAAGTACAAGTAGACAAATACGTCTACTATACATGCTAGAAAAAAAAGACTTTACCACCACCAGCTCATCACGAAGCCTGCATTTGGCTACATAAATGCCCTCCGCCTTGTCCCGTCCGCATCTGGCGAGTTCCAAGCTCCAAACTTGGGAACCTGGCAATAAAAAGTTCAGTGTCATCTAGTGTGGGGGATGAAGATATTACTAGTTACATAGTGTATGTAGAGGTATATAGACTAAAGATTTTGCTCTTTATCTAACAATATTGAGAAATATAACTATATCTAAGTAGACATTAGGAATCATCCGATTTGATCATTGAGATTTATGCTAGTGCATAGAGATGAAAAGATCATCTGATTTGATCATTGAGATTTATGTTACTCCCTCCGTCCCATAATATAAGAGCGTTTTTGACACTAGTACATAGAGATGAAAAGATCATGAATATTGATTGAGAAATAACTACTTAGTCGACAGGGAAATAATCACTCCAATTTATTAACAAGTGTGAGCGGAAATCATACCTGTTGGGGCCAGGCTCATCGTACATGTGCTTGCATTCTAAATTAATGTAGAATGAGAGGGGCATACATGTAGCCATGTCGATTTCGTGTGTGTGGAGGCGCAGGGAGGCAGATAGCCTCATGCCTCTCTTTGTCTAGGTCGCCAATCATTTGACTGAGTGAGCCTGGGCCTCTTGGGCAATAGGGATGTGCCTCTCATACAAACTCCCCGTCAAGAGGGGTGATAGATATCTACCATGATCTTCTTGTCACATGCTACACTTCCTTCTCGGGTTCCTGTTGTTGCTCGAGTAATTCTTCTCGAAGCAATTGGCCAATTAATTGACCCTCTTGTAGGCACTGAGACTTCAACCTGATTCCCCGTGAGAGGAGATGAAAATCACATCAGTTCAGTGCTATCATGTTGTTTTGACAGTGGCTGATGTAGCCCCCCCCCCCCCCCCCCCCGCGCGGATGTCTTGCTCTGTTATACATCTCAACATAGTAGCAATCTGAGTCGGTGCATCCTTTCAAGAATACATCTTTAGTTGTTCCTATTGCTTTGATGTCCACCTTGGCACACTACCAATCTGATCCTGTGTGTCAACCTGCACATCATCCGTGGAAGTTGATGCTTGTAGCACACGAGCCGCATGAGTTACTATTGAGCCCAGTAGCGGCGGCAGAAAAAAGTCAAGACCCAGGCAGCCTTTGGGGCACTGTAGCATGGATGCTTCGTCCACCACATGGAAGCGCAGAAGATTGAAGAAACCTTTCTTTCCATAGACATTCCAGTAATCATGGCAATCCCCGTATGCACACGAAACATTGATGATTTTCGGGCTTGGAACTTTGAAAAGAATGACACTTTTTCGGTACGTTTGATACGTCCATTTTGCATCATGATTTCCTACTATTATTTATAATGTTTTGATATATAATAATGCTTTAGGGAGTGATTCTAATGCCTTTTCTCTCATAATATGCAAGGTTTACACAAAGAGGGAGAATACCGGCAGCTAGAATTCTGGACCTGAAAAAGCACATCTGAGATACCTATTTTGCACATCTCCAAATAAGCTGAAACTTCACAGAGAATTATTTTGGAATAAATAAAAAATACTAGAGCAAATAACTACCGGAGGGGGGCCACCTGGCGAGCACAAGACACCAGGGCGCGCCAGGCCCCCCAAGCGCGCCCTGGTGGGTTGTGCTCAGCACGGCCCACCTCCGGTGCCCATCTTCTCGTATATAAGATCTTTTGACCTAGAAAAATAAGGAGAGAACTTTCGGGACGGAACGCCGCCGTCTCGAGACGGAACTTGGGCAGGAGCACTTTTGCCCTCCGACAAAGCGATTCCGCCGGGGGAACTTCCCTCCCGGAGGTAGAAATCGAAGCCATCGTCATCACCAACACCCCTCTCATCTTTGGGAGACCAATCTTCATCAACATCTTCAACATCACCATCTCCTCTCAAACCCTAGTTCATCTCTTGTGTTCAATCTTTGTACCGGAACCTCGGATTGGTACCTGTGGGTGACTAGTAGTGTTGATTACATCTTGTAGTTGATTACTATATGGTTTATTTGGTGGAAGATTATATGTTCAGATCCATTATGCTATTTAATACCCCTCTGATCTTGAGCATGAATATTATTTGTGAGTAGTTACCTTTGTTCTTGAGGTCACGGGAGAAGTCATGTTGCAAGTAATCATGTGAATTTGATATGTGTTCGATATTTTGATGATATGTATGTTATGATTCCCTTAGTGGTGTCATGTGAACGTCGACTACATGACACTTCACCATCCTTGGACCTAAGGGAATGCATTGTAGAGTAGTTATTAGATGATGGGTTGCTAGAGTGACAGAATCTTAAACCCTAGTTTATGCGCTACTTCGTAAGGGGCTGATTTGGATCCAAACGTTTAATGCTATGGTTAGATTTTATCTTAATACTTTTCTCGTAGTTGCGGATGGTTGCGAGGGAGTTAATCATAAGTGGGAGATTTGTTCAAGTAAGAACATCACCCAAGCACCGGTCCACCCACATATCAAATTATCAAAGTAGCGAACGCGAATCAAACCAACATGATAAAAATGACTAGATGAAATTCCCGTGTACCCTCAAGAACACTTTGCCTATTACTAGTAAATATGCCCGTGCGTTGCACCGAGTAAAAAAACTTAACACGGCATCCATCATGTCAGAAGTTAGTGGGTCGAGTAAAGTAGGATTCTTAGGGAGGGAAGCGTGAGACATATATGATTAACCTAAGGTAGTGAGACATGTAATCAATGGATCTTGTATCGTGTAAAGATTTATTGTACGAAGTGCAACCACACTTCATATAAAAACAATAAATCCATGTCGGCTTGATGATAAAGCCATACATGGAGCCAGCGAGGAAAATAGAGGGAGCCAAGGTGTCGCTTGCCTGTTCAACACGAGCCGTCGCCCTACTACACATTTGCAGATCCAGTCCCGATCAATGTTAACCCCGCGGCCATACATTGTCACCTCGAAGCGCGTTGTTCGAAAGAAAGAGACGAAGAAAGAGAAGAAAGGGTACAACCCCCGTCAAAAACATATAAAAGAGCATTGTGGACCTTTGGTGAAGCGTACATGTACCTATACACTCCTGCATCCATCCATACACGCTCATCCAAATTTCCTATGTGCTTGCATCGGCTACAATCAGTGAATGATAGGTGTACACACTTAGTTGTGTCGATGTGTCTGCCGCACCTTGCACCGCCGCTGCCATGCTCGATGCTGGTGCTGGTCATCGCCATGCAACCACATGTTCCACCGTGCCCGCACAGCCGACAACCGAGCACGCGCGTTGCCTTCGATCCAGCCCCCATTGCCTTTCCTCAGCCACGCAATGCACGCCAATCGTCGACACCCTACTACGCACTACGGGCACCGATGTTGTTGTCCAGCCATGCCGAGTCGTGCGTTGTTGTGTCCATGTATCATTCCCATCGCGTTCGTTGGCATGTGCCTCCCATTGTCGGCTCCTGCCACTTGCTGCAGTCGCCCAAGATCGCCCATGCGCTCCATCTCCGGTGAGCGCACGCACGCGTGATTAATATTTGATTAAGTGATTTATGAAATAAATTCTTTAGTTTTAAATTTGATCATCATGCCCTTGTAATCAAAGGTGTAAGCTTTAATCGTCAACCTTGATTTAATAAAATGGGTGTATCAAAGTGGAAGTGTTTATGATTTTAGAACTTTATATAGATCATATCCTCATCCTTTGGAGCTATATATACACGTTAGGTACAAAGTTAGCCTAAAAAGGCAGCTTGATTGATTTTGTAGCTAGTCTTTTTTTTTTTGATAACCATATCTGGATTACATTAGTAAGGAAAACAACAGATTACACTGGAAAGATCCAGACGAGGGACAGCTGTCCCTTATTACAGAAAACACCCTAGGCAGAACAGAAAACACAAAGAAGCCCCTGGAAATTCTCTGCAGCACCGAATCCGCCGCCGTCCAGCTGCTCGCCGACACATCGCCGGAATCGAAGAAGACCGGCAAGCGCAGGGAAGGCCGCTGAGTCACCCGCTGAGGCCGATAGGGGGCCGAAGCCAAACTAGTCTTGCCATCTTGGCGAGTTGCCGTAGACGTAGACAACGCTCCAGATCTTTTCTTCTTCTTTTTTTGCACCGGCTCCAGATCAAATTGATCTCTCGCCTGTTCAACCAAAATGTTTGTATAGAAGCGGTGGAATAGATCGCCAACCGATCGTCCCTCGAAAAAAAAAGATCGCCAGCCGATCGATCGCTAGGCTGGTGTCAACCTTATCTCTACAGGACCGCTAAAAAAAAAACCTTATCTCTCCGGGACGCTGTTCCATTCGTTTCTATCCCGTTTCTATCCCGTTCCTTTTCCCCTTTGCAAATTCCCCTTCGCTAATTCCGCTTCTTCCCACTCCAGCAGCCGGCCTCCCCGCGCTGTCTCCTCCAACTGCGCCTGGAGTGGAGCTCCTCTGTTCCACGAGCCACCTCAAGCAGAGGCCAGCCCAGCTACCACGCCTGTCCTCCTCTCTCTTAGCTTTTCCGTTCTCCTTCTTCTCTCTCTAATCTTTGTTTTCTCCAGGGAAGGGGGTCGCGATGGAAAAATCTGCAGCACCCCCCGCCGCCGTGGAGCTTGCCCCGCCTCTGGCCACCTCTCCGTCGGCCACACGCTCCTCCGCCTCTATCTGTCGGCCTCGTGCTCCTCCGCCTCGATCCGTCCGCCCCGCCATCGGATTCGCCGCCCAGATCACCAAGCGGCGCCTGTTCCTTCTCCTCGACTCGTCCGTCCGCTGCGGGATCCACGCCGGAGCAGTCGCCTCTTGGCTTGTTGTCGCCGGGAGGACGACGACTAAGAGGAGCGCACGTTCGTCCGCCGGATGTCCCACGCAGCTGGCTCGGCCCAGCTCGCCCGTGAATTCGTCGTCCATCTCCTGCCCTGCTGTGTAGGTAGGAGATTTGCTGGCGTACTCACCCTGCCTCCTTCGCCAGCAGCGCGAGCGCTCGTGCCCGAGCCACTCCATCCTCGCCTCTGCTCCTACCTGCTTGTGAGCACCCACTCCGTCCTCGCCTCTGCTCCTACCTGCTTGTGAGCACCTCCGCATCCATGGTCAACAGCCTCACGTAGTCCTCTGCTCCGGCTGCCCCTTGGCTAGCCGACGCCCGTGCCTCCTTGCATTCGCACCCTTCTCTGCTCCGGCCGCCCCTTGGCTAGCCGATGCCCATGCCCCCTTGCATTCCCATCGTCCTCTGCTCCGTTCGCCCCTTGGCTAGCCGACGTCCGTGCCTCCTTGCCTTGGCCGCCTCCTAATTTTGCCCGACAACCACCGCTCTGCTCCACTTGCCGCGCGGCATAAGTCATCTCGCCACGAAGCCTCCTGCAGCACGCTCGCTGAGCCGAGCCTAACTTGTCACCTCTTCCACCTTCTCGTGCTACTGGATAAGATAGAACAAAGGAGCGGGGGTTAAATTCTTACAAATGCAGGGGTTAATGTGTAAAAACAGAACGTTTTCTCAGAACTTAACAAGGGACTGCGGGTTCAGTAACCCAAAAGTATAAGGACTTTTCTGCAAAAATGCCATGAAGCAATCGGCGCTTTAGTATTAGGTAAAGATAAGAAACTGTTCTGGCCTGTCCTTTGCCACAAAAGGAATAGTGCCACGTGAACAGTAAACCGTGAATAGTAAACACGTGGACTTGGACTCCAAAGTCCAATCCTATTCCTACTAGGACTCTCCCTTTTTTCCTTCCCTAGCTGCGTGGGCTTTTGAGGACTTGGTGCGCCTGGCCCAATAAGGCCAAGGCGCCTCCCCTTAGCCCATGCCAGCCCTTTGGGATGTGGTGGACCCACTTGTGGACTTCCGGACCCCTTCGGAATCCTCCGGAACCTTCTGGAAGCTTCCCGGTACAATACCGAAAAAACTGCACCTTTTTCCGGAACCCAAAATATGACTTCCCATATATAAATCATTACCTCTCGTCCATTCCGAGACTCCTCGTGACGTCCGGGATCTCATCCGGGACTCCGAACAATATTCGGTTACCAATTCACATAACTCATATAACACTATATCGTCAACGAACGTTAAGCGTGCGGACCCTACGAGTTCGGGAATAATGTAGACATGACTGAGACGCCTCTCCGGTCAATAACCAATAGCGGAACCTGGATGCTCATATTGGTTCCTACATATTCCACGAAGATCTTATCGGTCGAACCGCAATGACAACATACGTAATTCCCTTTGTCCGTCGGTATGTTACTTGCCCGAGATTCGCTCGTCGGTATCTCCATACCTAGTTCAATCTCGTTACCGGCAAGTCTCTTTACTCGTTCCATAATACATCATCCCGTAACTAACTCCTTAGTCACTTTGCTTGCAAGCTTCTTATGATGTGCATTACCGAGAGGGCCCAGAGATACCTCTCCGAAACACGGAGTGACAAATCCCAGTCTCGATCCATGCCAACTCAACGGACACCTTCGGAGATACCTGTAGAGCATCTTTAATATGCCCTAGAGGCAGTAATAATGGTTATTTTGTATCTCCAAGTTTGTAATTAAAGTTTATGTTCCATGCTATAACTGCAATGATTCTCGAGTCTGCAATAACACGAGGCTCGGAGGGAAACTCATGTGCACGTGTGGTATAATAAACGGAAAATGTATTGATGAAGACCAATATGGTGCTTAATGGATTTGAGGCCATTGTACATCAAAGGTCATATTAACGGATCGCCGGTTGATAAGATGCTCGTTGACGGTGGTGCTGTGGTAAATCTTATGCCCTATTCGGTCTTCAAGAAGATGGGATTACACGATGATGCATTGATGAAGACCAATATGGTGCTTAATGGATTTGAGGGTAAAGAAAAGACAGAGGCCAAAGGTGTGATGTGCATGGAACTCACTGTGGGAAGCAAAACTTTGGCCACCACATTCTTCATCGCCGAGGTGCAAGGTAACTATAATGTTATATTAGGCCGTGATTGGGTTCATGCTAACTAGTGCGTGCCATCTACCATGCATCAATTCTTAATACAATGGGTCGATGATGAAGTAGAAGTTATTCACGCGGATAATTCGGCTTGTGTTGCTTTGGCCGATGCATCGGTGGATTGGAATCATCCCGATGTTACTTGTTTAACAGGAAGTGATCTTTCGGAGTTTGATTTCCTTAGTGCTACAAGGAGCGGATTTGTGCCCATCTCTTTAAGACCGATTGGTGGCAATCGGCTTCAAGATATATACTTGTCATCCTAAGCACAAACATGGCCGATATATGATTATCGCCCTAAGAATATAAATGGACGATGGAGTGTTGACATCGTCCTTAGAACCAATGTGGTACAAATTATTTTTCGGCACACAAGTTTTGCCGAAAAACAGGGGGGCATGTGTTGACACCAGTTTTTGGCACGAAGCCAAAACACAATTAAGAAGGCCTCAAATGGAAAAGTACTCAAAGTGAGAAAGTTCTGTATCATCGAAAGGAGAAACTTTGAAGTTTGGGCCATAGCCATCTGATCTCATCTCTAAGGCCGAAGTTGTGTTCGAAGTACTGGGATTTTGTATCCAGAACACTATTCGGCTGATTACGCCCTCAATATGATCTCATATGAGAAAACTTTCTACATGAATTGTCTTCGTCTCGTCGAATCGGTTAATTTTCATATAAAAATCGTCTCAATCCGAGTTCGTATGCAAAAGTTAGAGCTATCTGAATGCAGCCCTGTCAAGAGGCGAAATATGGCGCGCCCCATCAGACACATGTCTGATGGGTGTCTGATGCAATGCGTGAGCAATTAGCCCTTCAAGATGGCCTCGGATCGAAAAACGTTCAACATGAAAGTTGTTCGTCTCATCGAAACGGTCAACTTTGCTTTTGGAGTCATCATCATCCGAGGTCGTTTACTACCTCAAAAAAGACCCGCAAGGTGCAGACAGAAAACTTGCCGGGAACAGTAACCTTGCCGGGGAAAGCTTGCCGGGAACAGTAATCTTGCCGGGGTGAGAAAACTTGCTGGGATGGAAACCTTGCCGGGAACAGTAACCTTGCCGGGGTGAGAAAACTTGCCGGGATGGAAACCTTGCCGGAGAAATCTTGCCGGGAACAGTAGAAACTGTCAGGGCCAATCCGACCAGATGCTGAAGATGGGCTCAAATACTTATCTAGATGGCCTCAGATCAAAAAGTGTTCAACATGAAAGTTGTTCGTAACGTCGAAACGGTCAACTTTGCTTTTGGAGTCATCATCATCCGACGTAATATACGACCTGCAGAGACGCTACAAGAGTCGGACGGTACAGTCAGCTACATGACCGAGTCCGACTCGAAATTAAAGATGACCCCGTGGAGTATTCAAGATGGCCTTATTTGGAAAAGTGATCAACATACGGATTGTCGGCCTCGTCGAAGCGCACAAAATTGGTATTTGAACCGTCTCCATCGGAAGTCATATGCAGATTCCATGGCCCACGCAAGGAGCAAGACAGAAGATTGGACCAGATTTGGGCTGAATCCGAGTAGGACCAGAACTAGGACTCTAGGACGTGAATTGATGTAATTTTCTTGTAAGGAAAGCCTAGATGAATCCTTTGCTTGTACGGGAAGTCCAGCCGCCTCTTATATATGTTGGGGGTGACGGCCGATTGAAACAACACCAATCGAACAAACACATCTACTACTTTTTCGTGTTCATCTATCTCCTACCCTTGTATCTTTCTTCTCGTTCTTCGTTCGTTCTTCTCTTGAAGGCCAGCGATCCACGAAGCCCTAGGGGCGATCAGGTCGACCTAGGGCAGCCCATAGCCACCGCACGCCCTGACGGGGTCCCTCCCGGGCGTGTGGGGTTTCGGGTCTACAAAAGCGCCCGCCGGATTGCTTGCGTACCGCGCTTCCGGACGGGTCTCCTTCGACGTGAGCTGCGGTGCATCACCCCCGGCGTCGAGGGTACACGGTGACGTGTTCGTGTGCATCACCCCCAGCGGAGTCGCCAAAAAGTGTGTTCGCACACGAACACGTCACCGTGTACCCTCGACGCCGGGGGTGATGCACCGCAGCTCACGTCGAAGGAGACCCGTCCGGAAGCGCGGTACGCAAGCAATCCGGCGGGCGCTTTTGTAGACCCGAAACCCCACACGCCCGGGAGGGACCCCGTCAGGGCGCGCGGCGGCTATGGGCTGCCCTAGGTCGACCTGATCGCCCCTAGGGCCTCGTAGATCGCTGGCCTTCAAGAGAAGAACGAACGAAGAACGAGAAGAAAGATACAAGGGTAGGAGATAGATGAACACGAAAAAGTAGTAGATGTGTTTGTTCGATTGGTGTTGTTTCAATCGGCCGTCACCCCCAACATATATAAGAGACGGCTGGACTTCCCGTACAAGCAAAGGATTCATCTAGGCTTTCCTTACAAGAAAATTACATCAATTCACGTCCTAGAGTCCTAGTTCTGGTCCTACTCGGATTCAGCCCAAATCTGGTCCAATCTTCTGTCTTGCTCCTTGCGTGGGCCATGGAATCTGCATATGACTTCCGATGGAGACGGTTCAAATACCAATTTTGTGCGCTTCGACGAGGCCGACAATCCGTATGTTGATCACTTTTCCAAATAAGGCCATCTTGAATACTCCACGGGGTCATCTTTAATTTCGAGTCGGACTCGGTCATGTAGCTGACTGTACCGTCCGACTCTTGTAGCGTCTCTGCAGGTCGTATATTACGTCCGATGATGATGACTCCAAAAGAAAAGTTGACCGTTTCGACGATACGAACAACTTTCATGTTGAACACTTTTTGATCTGAGGCAATCTAGATAAGTATTTGAGCCCATCTTCAGCATCTGGTCGGATTGGCCCTGACAGTTTCTACTGTTCCCGGCAAGATTTCTCCGGCAAGATTTCCATCCCGGCAAGTTTTCTCAACCCGGCAAGGTTACTGTTCCCGGCAAGGTTTCCATCCCAGCAAGTTTTCTCACCCCGGCAAGATTACTGTTCCCGGCAAGCTTTCCCCGGCAAGGTTACTGTTCCCGGCAAGTTTTCTGTCTGCACCTTGCGGGTCTTTTTTGAGGCAGTAAACGACCTCGGATGATGATGACTCCAAAAGCAAAGTTGACCGTTTCGACGAGACGAACAACTTTCATGTTGAACGTTTTTCGATCCGAGGCCATCTTAAAGGGCTAATTGCTCACGCATTGCATCAGACACCCATCAGACATGTGTCTGATGGGGCGCGCCATATTTCGCCTCTTGATAGGGCTGCATTCAGATAGCTCTAACTTTTGCATCCGAACTCGGATTCAGACGATTTGTATATGAAAATCAACCGATTCGACGAGACGAAGACAATTCATGTAGAAAGTTTTCTCATATGAGATCATCTTGAGGGCGTAATCAGCCGAATAGTGTTCTGGATACAAAATCCCAGTACTTCGAACACAACTTCGGCCTTAGAGATGAGATCAGATGGCTATGGCCCAAACTTCAAAGTTTCTCCTTTCGATGATACAGAACTTTCTCACTTTGAGTACTTTTCCATTTGAGGCCTTCTTAATTGTGTTTTGGCTTCGTGCCAAAAACTGGTGTCAACAGATACTTTCCTCGGAATGGATTGCAGGACATCATCAATCGCAGCACAAGGTTCAGACGTGAATAGTTTATCGTAGAAACCCTGAACCATACCTTTGATCTCACCCTGCGAGTCACAAACAGAGCCATCATCACGCACCAAAGCAGAAATTTTATTAGCTCGACGTCTCGCAGCAGCCCGGGCATGAAAAAACTTGGTGTTTCTGTCCCCTTCACGAAGCCAGTCCACCCGAGAACGCTGGCGCTCCATAATCTCTTCCCGATCAAACAGCTCACAAAGGCGGCCTTCAATGGTCCGCTCTTCGATCAGCATGGCCTCCGAAACAGGAGAGGACCGGATTGTCTTGAGTCTCCGCTCCAGTCTCTGGATTTGCTTGCGGACGCAGCCAAAGGAGTCCCTGCTCCACGTCCGAAGACAACCAGCCAAACGGTTCAGATTTGACCAAGTAGATTGCAAAGACAAAGAACCATCTCTACCATCTTCCCAGGCTTGCTCCACAGTCCCCTTATAGTCCTCTGCTCTTAGCCACATAGCTTCATATTTAAAGCCCCGCTGAACCGGCGTAGAGTGCCTCAAAGAACTCTCTTGTGAGAGCTGGATCAGCACGGCATAGTGATCCAAGGTGGTAGTAATAATATTCTCCATGGATCAGCCATCAAACAACTGAGTGAAAGCTCCATTGGCCACCGCTCTGTCCAGGCGAACCTTCACATGGCTATCCACATCCTGGCGATTACACCACGTGAACTTAGGTCCAGAGAAGCCCAAGTCCACAAGCTCACACTCAGATAAGCAATCCCGGAATGCAGCAATTTGATTCTCCGAACGATCCCGAGGGCCACAGTGTTCATCCTGGGACAAAACTTCATTAAAATCACCACAACATATCCACGGTCCATTCCATTGTGCACGCATGAACCGAAGGAAATTCCAGAACTGATACCGCTCTTCCCTTCGTGGCTCACCGTACACACACGTAGCGCGCCAAGTAGGACCTCCCTCCGGTGTGACATGAACATCAATGCACCTATTATTGGCGGCCTTCAAAGAAACCTCAACAGACTCTAACCAGAATAAGGCAAGGCCGCCGCTCTGACCATCGCTGCCCACAGCAAAACAGCCCTTAAAACCCAAAGACCACATTAAATTCCGCACACGTGACTCCCTCATCTTCGTCTCTGACAGAAAGAGGAGGGTGGGTCGGTGTAGCCTCACTAACCAGCGAAGCTCGCCAACTGTCGAGTCCGACCCAAGGCCTCGACAGTTCCAGCATAAGATGCTCATTGCGTCTGGCGGGGCTGCACCGCAGCCGCCGCCGGATCCGCCGATCGGTTTGGAGTAGTTCTTTGTTTCTTCTTACCATCCTCATTAGACTGCACCCCACAATCACTGCTGACATACACCACAGCTGAACCTGAAACTTTGTGATCATTGGCCTGCATAGCTGCTGTAGTTTGTTCCGCTGCATGTTTGCCCAAAACTGAAACTGCTTCCGGCATTTGGACATCCAAAGGCCCATAGGGCACCACCAGGGAATCATTATTCTTCAATCTTCCTGTGCTTGATCCACTACTATTACCGATTGGCACTCGTACTTTAAACTTGATTTCATAAGACGTCTCTAGATGACACAAGAATCCCCAAAAGAAGCAGAAGCAGGAAATTTTATCATACAGAATCATCGCCTCTTCACCTTTGATCTCAAAAATTACCACTGTACTTTCCACAATTCTATCTGCAGCAATCCCCTTCTTCCATCCCAGTTGATGCAGAACATCCTGCTGCACGCGGTACATATATCTCGAAAAGCAGATGAGGGGTATAAACACAGGAACAGAGGAAATAAAAGAGCCAATCTCCCCACCCAACCTGCTGGAGTTATCAATCTTCTTCTCTGAAGTCATCCGTACATCTGTCAAATTGGGATCTTTCCTTTGATTTTCTGTTTGAAATTTTCCCCAATTAAGATTCGTGTTTCCTTTTTTCAAGACCAGATCGTCCCCCAAATCGCCTGAATCAAGCCCAAGAAAACCCAGCGTCTTCTCTCTCATCCGGGCCAAGCAACTCGCCGGATCCTTCGAACGCCGGAGAAGGACCCGGCTCTGCTTCTTAAGAGCAGCCCAGTCGACGAGGTCAATAGCAACACGCTCCAGAGGATCCGTATGGCCATCGGAAGCCGGCGCCTCTGTCATCGACACAGTCCGACGTCACCACCTCCAGGTCACCTTGGCTAACACCAAATACCGAAACCAACTCTTGCGCAATCGAAGAACTCGGTCCTGGCACAGCGGTCCTTTGACGCGGAACGCCACCAGTATTCCTCCTGCCCCTGAAGCGTTCTCCTTAAGCCCTTGTTCGGTTAAGAGCATCTCCAACGGACGCCGTGTAGGCGCGGCACGCAAATTCTTTTTTACAGCGCGCGTAACGGTCGTTTTTGCGTCCGTAGGCAGTTGTTTCACCAGACGCTGCAAATTTTTAGCGCGCCAGCGTGCCGCTTCAACAGGCGCGGCAAAATAGACAAACAACATTTTGCATTCAATGTGAAACAAAGAAGATCAAACAAACACAAAATAAATCGTCAAAAAATAGTTCAATTATTATTACAACTCAAACAAATAATTAAACTTCAATACAACAAATAGTTTATGACCAATACAACAAATAAACAGCACAACAAACATACAACATCATGCGTTTTGTTGCCCATTCCATGCCCACCACTCCTCGACTAGATCCTTCTGAAGGTCATCATGCGTTTTGGCATGCCGAATGGCATGATAGGAGACAACAAAGCAGGCCACCCTCTCAGCCCTCCTCCACACTCGCACGGGACGTCCCAACAACTCATACTGAGAATAGTCCAAATCTTGCCCACGCTCGTTCTCGATGATCATGTTATGCATGATCACACAGCGTTCATGATGTACCAAAGGATATTTTGATCCCAAAATCTAGCCGGTCCTCTTAGAATAGCAAATTGGTCTTGCAAAATCCCAAAAGCTCTCTCCACATCTTTCCTAGCCGCCGCCTTCTTTATAGCAACTTGTTTTTTGTCAATCTTGATGTGCTTGTCAACCTTCTTCATGTGCTTGTCAACCTTGATGGACTTCTTTATAGCAACTTGTTTTTTGTCTTTGAGAGTCCCAAGATAAACCTTACCAAAATGGCCCTCTCCGATTACACGTTTGTAGTTATTTGTAATTTGTTTAATTTGTTTCCTTGTATAGATCCTTATATTCTTTACACCTTTTAGTACGGGACCACCATTTTGTGCATAGAACCTTTTGAATTTTAGGAGTTGATGGACCATAACCATGAGGACAGAGACAACAATCATGGCAGCGAGTCCTGACAAAGTGCAAAGTAGTGAAACTTTAAGTTTATTCATGTTAAGAGCTTTATATATACAATTACCAAGATAGCACTACACTTGCATGATATAATGTTAATTAACTTGCCATGCTATTTCTCCATAATCAACCAAGTAACTAGTTATACAACAAGTAAACCAATTGATTTTTTTAAAAGTATAAGGATGTTAGCAACCTAACAATATCTCCTCTCGATCTATTACTCTCACACGAATTCGAGTAGCAATTTAGGAATTACAATCACTGGATACAAGAATTGGGGAAGGAGGAGGAAGGGGAAGGAGATAGCTGCCACCGTCGGGTTCGTGATCCACTGGATGAGCAGTGCTTTGCCTTCTCCCTCGTACTTGTAGTTTGTGGCGCTCAATGGTCTCCCGATGGGCCAGGCCCATGTACTGGTCCAAGGCAAGCCCACGTACCAGCCAAGGGAGGGGTCCTGACATCCCTCCCTTCTTGAATTCGGCTTGACCTCAAGCCGACACCACCCGGAACCGCCCGGATCCCATTGCACTTGCTGATGCTTGACTTGGTTGTAGTCACTATCGAAGCCAGGGTGGACTTCAATGAAGTAGGAACAATAGTTGTGGCCGATGGGAGACCCACGGAAGAAGGTGTCGAGGAAGTAGTCATTTTCAACACAATTGTGGTCAAAGCTGAGAAAGTAGTACTCACGGTCGACAGAGCCTTGTGCGAAGACGGCGACAATGGTGATGACACCCCTCCCTTCTTGAAAATGCCCTTGATTGTAGCAGGTAGAGGGCACTAGGTCCCTCACGGCCAATGTTGTTGTATAAGACTTGAGAGAGTCACACCACCCTGATCTCCTGAAACTTGTTGTACCTTGAGTCGACTGGAGTCCAGGTAGTTGATGAAGTGAAATGTTGCTGGCATGGATGGGGTAGTGGATCACCAAGATGACGACACACGTCCCTCCTGCAATGACCACTGGGCGAGCCAATTCAAGTGACAACCACAATGCCAGTCCTCCAGGATCCCAAGAACCGCCCCGCTGGTACAAGCCCAACTCAGATTTCAACATACAAATGTTACATGTGAGTTGAGAAGCTGAACAAAGCCAAAACAGGAAGCACATGCTATTGTAGGCATCAAGCTGCGTGTTGGAAATGTCCAACGGACAAGCCAGGAATAGTAGAAGCTCATATGACACATGCCGTATTGGAAGTTCACTCGTCAGGCAACCATTGGTGCTAGATAGCTCATAAAAATCCTTGACGTCCAAATGACAATGATCTTGTTCACAGATAGCTTGAGCATAATCCAGGTAACAATGATCTTGTTTAGCCGCTGAGCAAGAGTGGACAGGTGCACCTGTTGTACTGAAAGCCACCTCGGACTTGCCACTGACAGAGAGAATACCATCGTGTTCAGAACTGCACGCCCAAACATAACCATACTTTGTAAGAATGCCCACTGAATTCCATTGCTCACCACCTGCCTTGTTTGGTAATAGATCAGAATGTCGCGACTCCAAATAGATAGCAAATTCGAACTCCGAGCCCGCCATGCTCATAATCTGAATTGTCCTCTGCAATATGTCACCCCTAGGCATACTACCTACAACAACTTGCTCCAGGGTCAATGGTTTCTGGACCACTATTTGACTACAACATTCTGGACTTGAGAATTTAACATTAGATGTTGCCCATTCCAGTAGACACGAAGACTGCCACTGTGTTCCCCCTTGTTCAGAACTGCCTTCTCTAGCAAAACAATTACTGCCTACAAATTTCTCTCGACTCAAAAAGTGCCACTGCACTGACATGCTCATCATTGTGCCCTTCGATTTGTCAGGCCTAGAAAAATCACATACAGCCGCATCGTGCTCTATCCTTTGGTGCTTGCAAAAATTCCACTGCTCCTGACTTTTATACACAAGATCACTAGTGCCGCATAATTTCTCGAAGCAAAAACAGTCAGCCAACTCACTGATGTGCACATAATTAATAAACAGATGCTCAATAAATTCCACAATGTGTAGGTCAGACCAAACCTGTACCGCACGAGGATTGCCAGGTAGTAACAGAAACTGAAAATCATGCCTAAGGCACGGCCTACAATCAGTTGTTCTTCTCACAAAACTGAGAGTCCATGCAATTTCCCATTGTACTTGTTCAAAAGAGCTAGGGAGAGCAGACTGAATGATGAAATCCCTGCTATTTGTTCCAGCATGTGCACAAGCACAGATCATCTCACTACCACAATAGCGCTCAGTGGAAACGAAGATAGTGAGTTGCCCTTGTTCAGTAAATGCACAAGGTTCAGAAAACCACTGGTTACTGTAATGAAATAGCTTCACATGTGTATTGGGGCATGAATCAGCTTCGTCTTGTTGCAAAGACCACAAACACAAGAGCTGATCTGGGAGTATCCTTATGTAGTTTCCAGGAAGATTGCACACAAGATTTCCAACATTGCTTAATTCCATCTGAAAGCTGCTACTAATCAAACCACTGCCATGCACTCGAACAAACTTAATTAGATGCTCCATGAACCTTCCAGTTAGAAATGTCGGCCATGGAATGGGTCGGACCTCGTTTCCCTCTGCTGATATAAGTTGCACACAATCACACCTTTGCAAATCCTCTAATGGCACACTGACTGCAAACGACGGCCACGGAGTGGTTCGAATCTCATTCCCCTCTGCGATATGATCCAACAGAAACGATGACCATGGTGACTCCCGTATCAGCCGCCATGCATGCCTTGCGGCCGGCGAGATGTCCAGGTCATGGTTCCGCAACGGCTGCATCGAATCGACGGCGTCGGTGCCCGAGTGAATGAGATCCATGACGAGCATTGTTGCAGCTGTTGAGAGCAGCGACACTGTCATGACTGGAGGTGGGAACGCCCCTGTGCCATCATCCTGGTTCGAGCATTCCGTCGAACAGTTCACGGGCTTGTCGTGGATGAAGTCCTCGGACGCATCGTGGAGGACCACCTGGGCCTCGATGGTGGAGGAGGGGACGCCGGGGAGGACGGCGAGCTCGGTGACGACTTCTGGAATCGCCGCCACCCACGTATGCTTGTCCATGCCCGTGTCGGGGACGCGATGGTTGCTGTGGAGGGAAGACTCAGAGGATGTGTCGTGGACCTCCTCGTCTATGGCGGGTGAAGCAGCCGTGGTTGTGAGGCCGGTGTAAGACCAAACCGGGGCGGCCGTTGAGGTAGCAGTAGCAGGGGAGGCAGGCGGGTCGACTCGTGAGGTAGCCCCTGCCGAATCGCCCGCGCGCGCGGACGTGAACTCGGACCTGATGCTATCCAGCTGCGCCGATAGGTGCGCGAGAAACCACATCATCTGCTGATCTTCGGTCATGGTGTCCCACTCCGGTGGATAGACGAGGGAAGAAGGAGTCTGCTCTAGATCGGACATGGTGCAGTCGTCGGTGGAAATTGGGGGAATCGGGGGTGGTGACGGTGGTGATTTTTTTTTGTGGGAATATATACCGGCTCTGAATACCAAATGTTAGCAACCTAACAATATCTTCTCTCGATCTATTACTCTCACACGAATTCGAGTAGCAATTTAGGAATTACAATCACTGGATACAAGAATTGGGGAAGGAGGAGGAAGGGGAAGGAGATAGACGCCACCGTCGGGTTCGTGATCCACTGGATGAGCAGTGCTGCCTTCTCCCTCGTACTTGTAGTTTGTGGCGCTCAATGGTCTCCCGATGGGCCAGGCCCATGTACTGGTCCAAGGCAAGCCCACGTACCAGCCAGGGGAGGGGTCCTGACAAAGACAACAATAACCATGAGGACAGAGACAACAATCATGGCAGCGAGTCCTGACAAAGTGCAAAGTAGTGAAACTTTAAGTTTATTCATGTTAAGAGCTTTATATATACAATTACCAAGATAGCACTACACTTGCATGATATAATGCTAATTAACTTGCCATGCTATTTCTCCATAATCAACCAAGTAACTAGTTATACAACAAGTAAACCAATTGATTTTTTTAAAGTATAAGGACTTCTATGAAAACCGAAGGTAGAGCTACAAGAGTTACAGAAAATGAAAAATCATTATCGGCAACCTAGAACCTGGATGGTATAGGATCGTCAGTTATTGCTGGGCATTGTTTTTACATTGATTCTCGAACTCAATTCATTAAGAAACAAGAGCTCTCTTTCAGGCATTGCCGTGGGAAAAATTATTCACCATAAGAAAAGGAGCTGGGGGGGGGGGGGGGGGGGGGTACTATTGGAGAAAAATATGCAATCTTTATTTTCAAGTACCAAATTCAATTATGTAAAGTCATACCTATCCAAGATGAGAAATTTTGGAGAACTCTTGTCGGAGTAGTAAAAGGAAGAATTGCATGGATCGTATATTCTTTTTGTTAATGGTATATGCAGTCTCCAGAACAACTTAAACACAACGTATCTCACAAAAATGAAGGAAATTGAAAATTTAAAATACAACTTAGCTAATATCAATAATATACATGCATAGTAAAGTAATCTGGTGTAGTACATTCGACAAACATCACTCTTGAGTAGTGTTGTGGATGTTTGCTCTCATAATCATGGTTGGTTATGCCGATGATGGTCACATTTTGTACTCCGCATTTAACAAATCATCGTGGTTGTGTGCATCCTATACATGCGGAAGCTGAGATAATATACGACGTCCTCGTGTAGTGGCACGGCATGGACGAAGAGGAGACTGTGATCTCTCTCCAACATTGGCCCCATGGGTCGACGACAAAGCCGATTTTTTTCTCCATGCGGGTCAGCCTCTCCTCGTCCGCGTCCGTTGGCGTCTCCGGTTGGCCTCTGCTATGTTGTTCTAGTTGCATTGACCGCTCCGGCGGCTTGACCCTGGTTTCATAATGTAGGCTATTGCGTTTGTTGCTGAGCTTCCTGTAGCTGCTGGTCTCAAGTGTGATCTGCCTGTATCTTTCAGTTTTTGGTCAAGTCTTGGCCTTTGTAATCAGCTCCTATGTATCCTAGTCGGTTGATGGCTTCATTAATTTGAAGTCGGGCTTTATGCCTTTTCTTAAAAAAAAGAACACAGACATACAATCATGTTTCCATACATATTATCAAAACCAAAGATATTATAATACACACAAAGTCTATGTATGAATTTCACATGTTGGAACTCTAGGACATTGCTTGTCAAATCCTGCATCTGACAAACAATTACAAATGGGATGAAGATACCAGCGTCATAAATATAATACCAAGTGATGTCAAATGTAGGGGGGGGGGGGGGGTGGTTAACGATGCATCAATCGACAACGACAAGTTTTGTATCCTTACATTGCAATGTATCAAAATTAATCAAGCATATATGAAAGAGTAGAATGCTTACCTTCCTTGCTGAAAGCTTTCTAAATATTAGGATTGACCTCGGACATTTCTAGAACGTTGGTTTCTACATGGGGAAAGCCAAGCAGTGCAGATAGTCGATGTAAATTTCGGGAGAAACTAAAATTCACTTCTGAGATGAGTGGATGCCGTTATTTTACAAAAAAAAAAAAAAAACCCAAAGAAACAAGAATCACATTAACCAGAGTTCATATGAGGCATACTGTCTTTGGAGTATTTACTATGAAAAGAGGAGCATACTGTGTCCATGGCAGAACACTTAATTCAATGGGTTCTAATTAACCCTCATCTCATATATGTGTCCATAAAAAATGGAATTCAAATCTACTCCCTCCGTCCGGGTTTATTAGGCCCCCTTATATTTCGGGTCCAACTTTGACCATCTATTTGACTAAAAAATATAAAACATTTTGCTGTACAAAGTATATTGATGGATTTGTATTTGAAAAAGGTTTTCCGTGGTATATTATTATAAGATAGATTTTACATTTCATAAGTTTAAATTCAAGGTCAAACTTGGACGCAAAATGAAAGGGGGTCTAATAAACCCGGACGGAGGTAGTAACATGGAAATGCCGTGTCTGTATTTTTTTGAGAAGGGAGTGACCCCGGCCTCTGCATTATTGTGATGCACACAACCGTGATGTCGTGTCTGTTTATACCTCATAAATCAACAACAACTAGATCCTATATTTCCTGCCACCAAGGAAAATGTCACATGAATAAAATTGATACATAACCTAATTTCTTGATGTCTCAACACAATCAAACCATTGTATAATTGCATGAAAAATGTAAAAATACTGGTAGAGGATACTTCATTCTCCCAGGCCTTTGAGCAAAGCAACATCATCTGGTGCAGGACTAAGATCTCCCTGATAGTTCCTCTCCTGACCATGATCTTCAGATTGTGCAACAATCTCAAGGAGGCGGTTCTCTACTTGTTTCATGTCTTGTCGTTCTTCTGGATTGGATTTTAGACAATCCACAACGATTCCGCTAACCATTTCCAAGAGATTGATATCCTCCTCGCTTGTAATATCGTTGTCGATAAAGCTTCTTGCTCTTTTTTCTAGACAAGCATCAACAAAGTTTGCAACATAGCTCCTCTCGGCATCATATGTTGCAGGCCTCCTTGTGATAAGTTCTATGAGGACAACTCCGAAGCCGTAGACATCGCTCTTCTGTGTGACGATCCCTTGTTCCATATATACTGGATCTATGTAGCTCATGTCCCCAATGACGAGTTCTGTCATCTCAGCTTTTCCTCTCGCGAGTAGCTTTGACGTCCCAAAGTCTGAAACCTTTGGGGTGAACTTTTCATCGAGAAGGATATTGGCAGACTTAACGTCACCATGACGGATTGTACTCTCCCCTGCCGAATGCATGTATGTTAAGCCTTCAGCTGACCCAATGGCAATACGCAATCGTGTACCCACTAGAATCCCATCTCTGTGCTTGAAGAGAACATCATACAGACTCCCTCTCGCCACAAACTCGTACACCAACATGGGAACATCCAGCTCTAAGCAGCAGCCTAGGAGCATAACAATGTTCTTGTGCCTCATCGCAGATTGGATTATAACCTCATCGGTGAATTCCTTCTTCATGTGCTTGTCCACCTTGATGGATTTCTTTATAGCCACCTGTTGTTTGTCTTTGAGAGCCCCAAGATAAACCTTACCAAAGTGGCCCTCTCCGATTACACGCTTGTAGTTATTCGTCATTTGTTTCATTTGTTTCCTTGTATAGATCCTTATATTCTTTACACCTTTTAGAACTGGACCACCATTTTGCTCATAGAACCTTTTGAATTTTAGGAGTTGATGGGCCATAACCATGAGGACAGAGACAACAATCATGGCAGCGAGGCCTGACAAAGTGCAAAGTAGTCAAGCTTTAAGTTTACTCATGTTCAGATCTTCATATATACAGTTACCAAGATAGGATTACACGTACATGATAGAATGTTTAATTAAATTGTCATGCTATTTCTCCATAATCACTAAGTAGATAATTACACAACTAGTAAGTAACCTGATTTTTCTAAAGTAGCACTCCCTCGTCCCAAAATAAATGTCGTTGACTTAGTACAACTTTAGCGCAAAGTTGTACTAAGTCAACGTCACTTGTTTCTGGACGGAGGGTGTATATAAGACTTATGCGATGAAACTGAAGTTACAGCTACAAGAAGTACAGACTGAATTTATCATTATCGGCAACCCAGAATCTGGATGATGTAGGACTTCTAAATTATTGCTACGCTTAATTTTTACATTAATTTTTCTCGAACTCAATTCATTAAGAAACAAGTGCTCTCTTTCAGACATTGTCGTGGGAAAAATTATGCACCATAAGAAAAGGAATAGAGGGGGTACTATTCGAGAAAAATGTGCATGATTTTGAAGTACCGAATTCAATTATTTAAAATCATAACAACAATCAAACTTTCAATTTTTTTGACTACATCATAATGATAAATTCAATTTATTTTTGTTTCTGGTATCTACATTCTCCAAAATAACTCTCATGCAACGTTCCTCCCAAAAAGAAGGAATATGAAAACTTAAAATGCAACTTAGCTAACATCAAGAATATACATGCTGGTCCACTAGATTAGGCAAACATCACTTTTGTGTATTGTATGTTTTCTTGTCATTGTATTTCTCGTAGTCATGGTTACGACGATGCTGGCCACCTATTGTATTCCGCGTTTAACAAATCATGGTGGCTGTGTGCATCCTCAACATGCAGAGGCAGAGAGATAACGAAACTCTTAATTTTTCCGAATAAAAAAGATTAGTGCTTACCCACAACCACCTTTGCTGCTAGGGGAAATTTCTCCGTGCATGTTCCTTTTATGGCGTCCCCTTTCATTCCGGGTTTGCATCTACAGTCATAGCCTCCCAGCCTGTTCTTACAGATCCCATCACAAGGATACAAATCACGGAGATCAGGATTTTGTTCCCGGAGCTCGCACTCGTTGATGTCTGATAGAAAAGGATTAAGTATGTGTAGGAGAAAAGGATTAAGTATGTGTAGGCTTGATCTAATAGCTAATTGTAAAAGAAATACTATCAAAAATGCTTGAGCAACTGTCCGCAGGATTCAACAAATTTAAGTAAATTCATCGTGTACATACCTTGGCATCCACCAGGAATGTACGGGTTGCCATCGTAATGTTCCCAGCACTTGCAGAAATAGCCTTCGGCACTGGTTGCGTTGACACAGGAGCTGTTGCCGTTGACACACCTGTAGCCTGGATGGATATAGCCGTCCGCATACGGACATGAACCGTCCCTAAAGGCGAAATCGAGCACCATGGGGACGCCCCTCGGGTACTTGTTGGATAGCACCTCGTAGCCATTGGTGTCCTCGTCAGAGAAGTTGTACCATGAACTCTCCACCACCATGCCGTAGGAGCACGGTTTTTCTTCCCATGACGTGTTATTCTCTGGCTTGAGTATCACACCAAACGAGGTGAGGATGCTTCCTTTTGCAAAGGCGACCTCGCAGGTAGGGCTGGCACAAAAAGCTTGTTCAGTAATACTAATTCAGAATGCTGCTAGCCCTCCCAATTCAGTAATTTCTATTTATTTTTTACCTCTATTTTGGTACGATGCACAAAGGATACCTATTAAGACGAACAATAGAATGCATGTATAGTGCAGTGCAGGTTTACCCGCTTGAATAGCATGTCACGTGGTTGTTCCTCGAGACCAGTAAGTTGCTGCTCATCCTAGCTTCAACACCCCAGCCAATACTGATGAGAACATTGCGCTTCTCTGACAGGTAGAATGGCTGATACAGCCACGTAACCTGAAGCTTGAGCACGTGGTCGCGAGCATTCGTGCTGCAGTCGGATCTCACCAACCCGTACGCCCGTGCCTCGCTTTTGGCGATCGATATGTCCATGAGCTCCACCGGCACATCCCATTCCTTCTTCAGCGTTGGTTCCAACGTGTCCGCTGAGTACATGCCCTCGCCCATCTCGGTGTGCGAGGTTCCTCTGGTCCTGTTGTAGTAAAGGAACAAACGAGGGGGATTGAACGAGTCATTGCAGGTGACCTGGAAGCCCTCGACGAAGCAGCCGGGCTCCATACCGAACGGGAAGGGGACGCTGATGTTGCCGCACATGGACTGGCAACCCTCAAGCGTGATGGGCCGGCGCTGCAGACCTTGCTTTTCAGCGCTGGCACCACCCTGCCACAGAGTTGCTGCTGCGGCGAGTAGTAGGAGCTTTAGAGTTGGCAATGACAGCAGTCGGGATTGCAAGGGTGTCGCCATGCTGCTAAGCTTCTATCTACCTAGAGCCAGCTAGTAGCTCCCTCTTCTGTTCTTGCTAGCTCTATACATATGCCGAAGCTTGATTCTGGTTGCAGCTAGCAAGCTAACCATCTTCTGATATCCTATATCAATTGGCAAGGTCAACCCTCATGGTGTCTAAACGATAAATTGGGTTGCAGCTAGCAAGCTAACAACCTTTATCCTATATCATTCGCAAAAAAAACCTTATCCTATATAAATTGGCAAGGTCAACCCTCATGGTGTCTAAACGATAAATTGGGTTGCAGCTAGCAAGCTAACAACCTTATCCTATATCAATTGGCAAGGTCAATCCTCGCGGTGTCTATACGCTACTTTGGGTTGCAGCTAGCAAGCTAACCATCTTCTGATATCCTATATCGAATTATCGATTGGCAAGGTCAACCCTCGCAGTGTCTACACGCTACATTGGGAGTATCACGGTATCCAGTGTACATGGTCATGCGGCAATCTCTATGCTGGAACACAGGCATGGCTCGTTAACCGATCAGTTAAGTAGAGCTCACCCACGGCAGTATAAAATTATCTGAACACATATTAGCAATGAAGATCAGGGACACAAGAACAGAGACCAGACACGTTCAAAATTTAAAGGCGCTGAAGAAGATAGGTGGATTCTAGTTTGCCCCTATCCCTGTAACCTACTCCCTTCGGATTTTTCTTAGACGCAGAGAAAAAAGGACCGGAGGGAGTTTTGAGTTGCTTTGGACAATCAAGATGACCGCACTGGAGACGACGTAAACCGATCAAGAGGCCTCAAAACTCTGTGTGCGAACCATTTGCAACATCTGGAAGCACCGTGTTCAGACTTGAGAACAGTTTTTCGCACTCAAGACCGTAGGGGCATTTCATCATACACCTTGGAGGTGTGTGTACATGCGGGAGGAGGAAAGGAAACTTTACCGTGCCATGGAGCGAAGCACGTCACCGGAGCCGCCATGGCCTCGACGCTGAGATCGATGGCGGACACAAGCTTGCAGCAGCAACATGGGACGCTGAGATGCATTCATCGGTTTACGTCGCTCCCAGTGCAGACCCCCTCATCGGCACACGTCGTACTCCTCCCTCTCTCTGAACCGCCCGCCCACCGCGGGCGTGAGGCCGGCCAGAGATATCGACGCCGCCCGTTCGCGCGTCGTGGTGCTGGTCTTGACCGGCCATCTCTCTCCGGCCCGGTAGCAAGTTCACCGGAGACGCGCACACCGACGTCGGGTCGGCTGGAAGTGCCAGGCCACTCTGTTCCTCCGGGTGTTCCACTCCTCAGTGGCTCAGTTAACGGACGGTCAAGACCGGAGCTCACCTCAGGATCCAACTTCTCCCGTTGCTCACCTAAGGCTAAAGCGTTTTTTTTAAACAAAAACATACCCCTTCATTTTTTGAGAAGATAACGAACGAATACGATTCACTCAGAGAAACTCTAGCCAACCTAGCAAGTTCATGAGCAATCTTATTAGCCTTTCTATTACGATCGCCCGCGACAACCCCCCTCAATCTTATCCCTATGGGCGCCTGCATCAGTGCCCGCACTTACTCGCCACTTCGTCAGCGGTACAACCCGGCAAATCATAACCAAGTCCATCTCCTAATGGATCACGCGATTTTACATGTATTCAAGTCACAACAACACTGGCTCAGTCTTTGGACGCATCATAGCTAGTAAAAAATCATGCTTGATTCTGCCATGAAATTAACACACCAGATGCACCATTTTATTCAGGTGTAGATGGCTAGCACAAGTTCCTGAAAACTAATTTGCCGATGATGTCAACACCATGGCTAGCAATATACACCTTACACATGTACCATCATACTAATAACTAGTCATTATCAAGCTTGATTCTGCCCCAAAGACTCAAACATACCAGATGCACCATTTATTAGTTAGATATAAAAGGCTGGCATAAGTACCCGAAAATTGTATTGCAAATGACTCCACCATGACTATCGCCGGAACGAATATACAACTTACACAGCATGTATCATCATGTTTCCTTACATATTATGAAAATCGAAAAGAGTAAAATACACAAGAAATTTGTGAACTTCACATATAGGAACCCTAGTCCATCGTCCGTCAAACACCTCATCTGAGAAAAAGTTCAACAATGGGATGAAGTTACTGAGGTGACAATAGTAACTAGTAAGTGATGTCAAGTATATGGGGAGTTTCGGCGCATCAATTGGCAACAACTAGTTTTTAACCACAAACATTGCACTGTATCAAAATTAACAAAGCATATATGCCTAATGGTTTGAACAACAACCTACGTAATTGAAACGTAATTAATGGGATCAACACGGTCAAAGTAGAATGCATACCTTCCTTATCATAAGCTATCTACGGCTTAGGATTGACTTCGGGCATTTCTTGCATGTTGGTGTCTACATGGGAAAGCCAAGTAGTGCAAATAATCAATGTCAATTACAGGAGAAACTAAAATTCACTTTGAGAAGTGTTAAAAAAAATCACTTTGAGAAGTGGAGTCCATTTGTTTTAGAGAAGGGATAAAGAAACAAGAATCACATTACTAGGAGGCATGCCCGTCTTTTGAAGATGACCGTCTTTGAAGTATCACATTAAGTGTTCAAAAGACGGGCATGCTCATAGGAGGCATGCCCGTCTTTGAAGTATTTACCATACTTCTTAGAACGTTATCAAGATCTAATTATCTTGGAAGTACCACATTAATTCTCACATCTAATAAACGTTATCAGGATCTTATCTTATACTTCTTAGAACGGTAAGTAGGTATTTTTAAGTACAAATCTAATGACATCAATTTTAAGTCGCACAACCACATATTAACAAAGTAGTCCCTAAGAAGCTAATGACATCAATTTTAATCATTGATCAAAGCTACGTCTTAATGAACCAAAGTACGCCTTACGTTTTAGGATGATGTCTGTCATGTCATCAATGTCAGATACCATCTGATCCAGCACTTCGTGTAGCTGTTTGGACAATCGACCAGATAGGTTGTAAAAGCATGTGATGGCGAAGCCCCTTCTTTGACAAGCGGCGACGAGCGTGTGGGCACGGGAGAAGGTCATGCGAAGCTTCTTTAGGAGGAGCCACATCTCTGTCTCGTCCATCACCTCTGTTTCCTCGAGCAGCGACAAGAGGGTGCTGACTTTGGTCACACGCTTGTCAATCTCAATGCAATGGTCCCTGTCTTGGAGAACCGTCTTCGTCGCCTCTCTGATGTTAAGCGCAACTTCAACAATTCTGCGAACCAGGCTGCGTGATTGACTGGACACCTGAAAGACATACAATGGTTGGGGAATGGGCTACATTAATGTTACTATTACTTATAGATATCCCATTAATAGCTAGCGCGAACATCATAAAAGTATGGACTTATTTGATGTAGCAACTACTACTTAGGAAAAATAAAGTGCATTGTACTATTTTAAGCCACAACATGTGCACTAAATATATGTTTGGATACAACTCTTTTAATGACATGTGTCTAGTTGTTGTATCTCAATGACTTGTCAATTAATTTGTTTTATGAGAAAGATACATACTACTATATGATGTGAACATACGTTGCAATGCAAATCCATGCATACCAAGCATATCTGGTCTAATATTTTATATACTGTTAGTGATAAAGAATAAAGGAGTTTGACTACCTATATCTAAACGATAACTTTTACAACATATGACTGAACAAAAAGCTGGTGGTTGTCACATTGTTATGGAGAAGAAACTGGTGGAGACAATGACATGGTAGTTTTCACATATTTGCAGATATAAAAATCATGTGATGCATATTAAGTTTTAATTAGAAGTACAAGTAGACAAATACGTCTACTATACATGCTAGAAAAAAAAGACTTTACCACCACCAGCTCATCACGAAGCCTGCATTTGGCTACATAAATGCCCTCCGCCTTGTCCCGTCCGCATCTGGCGAGTTCCAAGCTCCAAACTTGGGAACCTGGCAATAAAAAGTTCAGTGTCATCTAGTGTGGGGGATGAAGATATTACTAGTTACATAGTGTATGTAGAGGTATATAGACTAAAGATTTTGCTCTTTATCTAACAATATTGAGAAATATAACTATATCTAAGTAGACATTAGGAATCATCCGATTTGATCATTGAGATTTATGCTAGTGCATAGAGATGAAAAGATCATCCGATTTGATCATTGAGATTTATGTTACTCCCTCCGTCCCATAATATAAGAGCGTTTTTGACACTAGTACATAGAGATGAAAAGATCATGAATATTGATTGAGAAATAACTACTTAGTCGACAGGGAAATAATCACTCCAATTTATTAACAAGTGTGAGCGGAAATCATACCTGTTGGGGCCAGGCTCATCGTACATGTGCTTGCATTCTAAATTAATGTAGAATGAGAGGGGCATACATGTAGCCATGTCGATTTCGTGTGTGTGGAGGCGCAGGGAGGCAGATAGCCTCATGCCTCTCTTTGTCTAGGTCGCCAATCATTTGACTGAGTGAGCCTGGGCCTCTTGGGCAATAGGGATGTGCCTCTCATACAAACTCCCCGTCAAGAGGGGTGATAGATATCTACCATGATCTTCTTGTCACATGCTACACTTCCTTCTCGGGTTCCTGTTGTTGCTCGAGTAATTCTTCTCGAAGCAATTGGCCAATTAATTGACCCTCTTGTAGGCACTGAGACTTCAACCTGATTCCCCGTGAGAGGAGATGAAAATCACATCAGTTCAGTGCTATCATGTTGTTTTGACAGTGGCTGATGTAGCCCCCCCCCCCCCCCCCCCCCGCGCGGATGTCTTGCTCTGTTATACATCTCAACATAGTAGCAATCTGAGTCGGTGCATCCTTTCAAGAATACATCTTTAGTTGTTCCTATTGCTTTGATGTCCACCTTGGCACACTACCAATCTGATCCTGTGTGTCAACCTGCACATCATCCGTGGAAGTTGATGCTTGTAGCACACGAGCCGCATGAGTTACTATTGAGCCCAGTAGCGGCGGCAGAAAAAAGTCAAGACCCAGGCAGCCTTTGGGGCACTGTAGCATGGATGCTTCGTCCACCACATGGAAGCGCAGAAGATTGAAGAAACCTTTCTTTCCATATACATTCCAGTAATCATGGCAATCCCCGTATGCACACGAAACATTGATGATTTTCGGGCTTGGAACTTTGAAAAGAATGACACTTTTTCGGTACGTTTGATACGTCCATTTTGCATCATGATTTCCTACTATTATTTATAATGTTTTGATATATAATAATGCTTTAGGGAGTGATTCTAATGCCTTTTCTCTCATAATATGCAAGGTTTACACAAAGAGGGAGAATACCGGCAGCTAGAATTCTGGACCTGAAAAAGCACATCTGAGATACCTATTTTGCACATCTCCAAATAAGCTGAAACTTCACAGAGAATTATTTTGGAATAAATAAAAAATACTAGAGCAAATAACTACCGGAGGGGGGCCACCTGGCGAGCACAAGACACCAGGGCGCGCCAGGCCCCCCAGGCGCGCCCTGGTGGGTTGTGCTCAGCACGGCCCACCTCCGGTGCCCATCTTCTCGTATATAAGATCTTTTGACCTAGAAAAATAAGGAGAGAACTTTCGGGACGGAACGCCGCCGTCTCGAGACGGAACTTGGGCAGGAGCACTTTTGCCCTCCGACAAAGCGATTCCGCCGGGGGAACTTCCCTCCCGGAGGTAGAAATCGAAGCCATCGTCATCACCAACACCCCTCTCATCTTTGGGAGACCAATCTTCATCAACATCTTCAACATCACCATCTCCTCTCAAACCCTAGTTCATCTCTTGTGTTCAATCTTTGTACCGGAACCTCGGATTGGTACCTGTGGGTGACTAGTAGTGTTGATTACATCTTGTAGTTGATTACTATATGGTTTATTTGGTGGAAGATTATATGTTCAGATCCATTATGCTATTTAATACCCCTCTGATCTTGAGCATGAATATTATTTGTGAGTAGTTACCTTTGTTCTTGAGGTCACGGGAGAAGTCATGTTGCAAGTAATCATGTGAATTTGATATGTGTTCGATATTTTGATGATATGTATGTTATGATTCCCTTAGTGGTGTCATGTGAACGTCGACTACATGACACTTCACCATCCTTGGACCTAAGGGAATGCATTGTAGAGTAGTTATTAGATGATGGGTTGCTAGAGTGACAGAATCTTAAACCCTAGTTTATGCGCTACTTCGTAAGGGGCTGATTTGGATCCAAACGTTTAATGCTATGGTTAGATTTTATCTTAATACTTTTCTCGTAGTTGCGGATGGTTGCGAGGGAGTTAATCATAAGTGGGAGATTTGTTCAAGTAAGAACATCACCCAAGCACCGGTCCACCCACATATCAAATTATCAAAGTAGCGAACGCGAATCAAACCAACATGATAAAAATGACTAGATGAAATTCCCGTGTACCCTCAAGAACACTTTGCCTATTACTAGTAAATATGCCCGTGCGTTGCACCGAGTAAAAAAACTTAACACGGCATCCATCATGTTAGAAGTTAGTGGGTCGAGTAAAGTAGGATTCTTAGGGAGGGAAGCGTGAGACATATATGATTAACCTAAGGTAGTGAGACATGTAATCAATGGATCTTGTATCGTGTAAAGATTTATTGTACGAAGTGCAACCACACTTCATATAAAAACAATAAATCCATGTCGGCTTGATGATAAAGCCATACATGGAGCCAGCGAGGAAAATAGAGGGAGCCAAGGTGTCGCCTGCCTGTTCAACACGAGCCGTCGCCCTACTACACATTTGCAGATCCAGTCCCGATCAATGTTAACCCCGCGGCCATACATTGTCACCTCGAAGCGCGTTGTTCGAAAGAAAGAGACGAAGAAAGAGAAGAAAGGGTACAACCCCCGTCAAAAACATATAAAAGAGCATTGTGGACCTTTGGTGAAGCGTACATGTACCTATACACTCCTGCATCCATCCATACACGCTCATCCAAATTTCCTATGTGCTTGCATCGGCTACAATCAGTGAATGATAGGTGTACACACTTAGTTGTGTCGATGTGTCTGCCGCACCTTGCACCGCCGCTGCCATGCTCGATGCTGGTGCTGGTCATCGCCATGCAACCACATGTTCCACCGTGCCCGCACAGCCGACAACCGAGCACACGCGTTGCCTTCGATCCAGCCCCCATTGCCTTTCCTCAGCCACGCAATGCACGCCAATCGTCGACACCCTACTACGCACTACGGGCACCGATGTTGTTGTCCAGCCATGCCGAGTCGTGCGTTGTTGTGTCCATGTATCATTCCCATCGCGTTCGTTGGCATGTGCCTCCCATTGTCGGCTCCTGCCACTTGCTGCAGTCGCCCAAGATCGCCCATGCGCTCCATCTCCGGTGAGCGCACGCACGCGTGATTAATATTTGATTAAGTGATTTATGAAATAAATTCTTTAGTTTTAAATTTGATCATCATGCCCTTGTAATCAAAGGTGTAAGCTTTAATCGTCAACCTTGATTTAATAAAATGGGTGTATCAAAGTGGAAGTGTTTATGATTTTAGAACTTTATATAGATCATATCCTCATCCTTTGGAGCTATATATACACGTTAGGTACAAAGTTAGCCTAAAAAGGCAGCTTGATTGATTTTGTAGCTAGTCTTTTTTTTTTTGATAACCATATCTGGATTACATTAGTAAGGAAAACAACAGATTACACTGGAAAGATCCAGACGAGGGACAGCTGTCCCTTATTACAGAAAACACCCTAGGCAGAACAGAAAACACAAAGAAGCCCCTGGAAATTCTCTGCAGCACCGAATCCGCCGCCGTCCAGCTGCTCGCCGACACATCGCCGGAATCGAAGAAGACCGGCAAGCGCAGGGAAGGCCGCTGAGTCACCCGCTGAGGCCGATAGGGGGCCGAAGCCAAACTAGTCTTGCCATCTTGGCGAGTTGCCGTAGACGTAGACAACGCTCCAGATCTTTTCTTCTTCTTTTTTTGCACCGGCTCCAGATCAAATTGATCTCTCGCCTGTTCAACCAAAATGTTTGTATAGAAGCGGTGGAATAGATCGCCAACCGATCGTCCCTCGAAAAAAAAAGATCGCCAGCCGATCGATCGCTAGGCTGGTGTCAACCTTATCTCTACAGGACCGCTAAAAAAAAAACCTTATCTCTCCGGGACGCTGTTCCATTCGTTTCTATCCCGTTTCTATCCCGTTCCTTTTCCCCTTTGCAAATTCCCCTTCGCTAATTCCGCTTCTTCCCACTCCAGCAGCCGGCCTCCCCGCGCTGTCTCCTCCAACTGCGCCTGGAGTGGAGCTCCTCTGTTCCACGAGCCACCTCAAGCAGAGGCCAGCCCAGCTACCACGCCTGTCCTCCTCTCTCTTAGCTTTTCCGTTCTCCTTCTTCTCTCTCTAATCTTTGTTTTCTCCAGGGAAGGGGGTCGCGATGGAAAAATCTGCAGCACCCCCCGCCGCCGTGGAGCTTGCCCCGCCTCTGGCCACCTCTCCGTCGGCCACACGCTCCTCCGCCTCTATCTGTCGGCCTCGTGCTCCTCCGCCTCGATCCGTCCGCCCCGCCATCGGATTCGCCGCCCAGATCACCAAGCGGCGCCTGTTCCTTCTCCTCGACTCGTCCGTCCGCTGCGGGATCCACGCCGGAGCAGTCGCCTCTTGGCTTGTTGTCGCCGGGAGGACGACGACTAAGAGGAGCGCACGTTCGTCCGCCGGATGTCCCACGCAGCTGGCTCGGCCCAGCTCGCCCGTGAATTCGTCGTCCATCTCCTGCCCTGCTGTGTAGGTAGGAGATTTGCTGGCGTACTCACCCTGCCTCCTTCGCCAGCAGCGCGAGCGCTCGTGCCCGAGCCACTCCATCCTCGCCTCTGCTCCTACCTGCTTGTGAGCACCCACTCCGTCCTCGCCTCTGCTCCTACCTGCTTGTGAGCACCTCCGCATCCATGGTCAACAGCCTCACGTAGTCCTCTGCTCCGGCTGCCCCTTGGCTAGCCGACGCCCGTGCCTCCTTGCATTCGCACCCTTCTCTGCTCCGGCCGCCCCTTGGCTAGCCGATGCCCATGCCCCCTTGCATTCCCATCGTCCTCTGCTCCGTTCGCCCCTTGGCTAGCCGACGTCCGTGCCTCCTTGCCTTGGCCGCCTCCTAATTTTGCCCGACAACCACCGCTCTGCTCCACTTGCCGCGCGGCATAAGTCATCTCGCCACGAAGCCTCCTGCAGCACGCTCGCTGAGCCGAGCCTAACTTGTCACCTCTTCCACCTTCTCGTGCTACTGGATAAGATAGAACAAAGGAGCGGGGGTTAAATTCTTACAAATGCAGGGGTTAATGTGTAAAAACAGAACGTTTTCTCAGAACTTAACAAGGGACTGCGGGTTCAGTAACCCAAAAGTATAAGGACTTTTCTGCAAAAATGCCATGAAGCAATCGGCGCTTTAGTATTAGGTAAAGATAAGAAACTGTTCTGGCCTGTCCTTTGCCACAAAAGGAATAGTGCCACGTGAACAGTAAACCGTGAATAGTAAACACGTGGACTTGGACTCCAAAGTCCAATCCTATTCCTACTAGGACTCTCCCTTTTTTCCTTCCCTAGCTGCGTGGGCTTTTGAGGACTTGGTGCGCCTGGCCCAATAAGGCCAAGGCGCCTCCCCTTAGCCCATGCCAGCCCTTTGGGATGTGGTGGACCCACTTGTGGACTTCCGGACCCCTTCGGAATCCTCCGGAACCTTCTGGAAGCTTCCCGGTACAATACCGAAAAAACTGCACCTTTTTCCGGAACCCAAAATATGACTTCCCATATATAAATCATTACCTCTCGTCCATTCCGAGACTCCTCGTGACGTCCGGGATCTCATCCGGGACTCCGAACAATATTCGGTTACCAATTCACATAACTCATATAACACTATATCGTCAACGAACGTTAAGCGTGCGGACCCTACGAGTTCGGGAATAATGTAGACATGACTGAGACGCCTCTCCGGTCAATAACCAATAGCGGAACCTGGATGCTCATATTGGTTCCTACATATTCCACGAAGATCTTATCGGTCGAACCGCAATGACAACATACGTAATTCCCTTTGTCCGTCGGTATGTTACTTGCCCGAGATTCGCTCGTCGGTATCTCCATACCTAGTTCAATCTCGTTACCGGCAAGTCTCTTTACTCGTTCCGTAATACATCATCCCGTAACTAACTCCTTAGTCACTTTGCTTGCAAGCTTCTTATGATGTGCATTACCGAGAGGGCCCAGAGATACCTCTCCGAAACACGGAGTGACAAATCCCAGTCTCGATCCATGCCAACTCAACGGACACCTTCGGAGATACCTGTAGAGCATCTTTAATATGCCCTAGAGGCAGTAATAATGGTTATTTTGTATCTCCAAGTTTGTAATTAAAGTTTATGTTCCATGCTATAACTGCAATGATTCTCGAGTCTGCAATAACACGAGGCTCGGAGGGAAACTCATGTGCACGTGTGGTATAATAAACGGAAAATGTATTGATGAAGACCAATATGGTGCTTAATGGATTTGAGGCCATTGTACATCAAAGGTCATATTAACGGATCGCCGGTTGATAAGATGCTCGTTGACGGTGGTGCTGTGGTAAATCTTATGCCCTATTCGGTCTTCAAGAAGATGGGATTACACGATGATGCATTGATGAAGACCAATATGGTGCTTAATGGATTTGAGGGTAAAGAAAAGACAGAGGCCAAAGGTGTGATGTGCATGGAACTCACTGTGGGAAGCAAAACTTTGGCCACCACATTCTTCATCGCCGAGGTGCAAGGTAACTATAATGTTATATTAGGCCGTGATTGGGTTCATGCTAACTAGTGCGTGCCATCTACCATGCATCAATTCTTAATACAATGGGTCGATGATGAAGTAGAAGTTATTCACGCGGATAATTCGGCTTGTGTTGCTTTGGCCGATGCATCGGTGGATTGGAATCATCCCGATGTTACTTGTTTAACAGGAAGTGATCTTTCGGAGTTTGATTTCCTTAGTGCTACAAGGAGCGGATTTGTGCCCATCTCTTTAAGACCGATTGGTGGCAATAGGCTTCAAGATATATACTTGTCATCCTAAGCACAAACATGGCCGATATATGATTATCGCCCTAAGAATATAAATGGACGATGGAGTGTTGACATCGTCCTTAGAACCAATGTGGTACAAATTATTTTTCGGCACACAAGTTTTGCCGAAAAACAGGGGGGCATGTGTTGACACCAGTTTTTGGCACGAAGCCAAAACACAATTAAGAAGGCCTCAAATGGAAAAGTACTCAAAGTGAGAAAGTTCTGTATCATCGAAAGGAGAAACTTTGAAGTTTGGGCCATAGCCATCTGATCTCATCTCTAAGGCCGAAGTTGTGTTCGAAGTACTGGGATTTTGTATCCAGAACACTATTCGGCTGATTACGCCCTCAATATGATCTCATATGAGAAAACTTTCTACATGAATTGTCTTCGTCTCGTCGAATCGGTTAATTTTCATATAAAAATCGTCTCAATCCGAGTTCGTATGCAAAAGTTAGAGCTATCTGAATGCAGCCCTGTCAAGAGGCGAAATATGGCGCGCCCCATCAGACACATGTCTGATGGGTGTCTGATGCAATGCGTGAGCAATTAGCCCTTCAAGATGGCCTCGGATCGAAAAACGTTCAACATGAAAGTTGTTCGTCTCATCGAAACGGTCAACTTTGCTTTTGGAGTCATCATCATCCGAGGTCGTTTACTACCTCAAAAAAGACCCGCAAGGTGCAGACAGAAAACTTGCCGGGAACAGTAACCTTGCCGGGGAAAGCTTGCCGGGAACAGTAATCTTGCCGGGGTGAGAAAACTTGCTGGGATGGAAACCTTGCCGGGAACAGTAACCTTGCCGGGGTGAGAAAACTTGCCGGGATGGAAACCTTGCCGGAGAAATCTTGCCGGGAACAGTAGAAACTGTCAGGGCCAATCCGACCAGATGCTGAAGATGGGCTCAAATACTTATCTAGATGGCCTCAGATCAAAAAGTGTTCAACATGAAAGTTGTTCGTAACGTCGAAACGGTCAACTTTGCTTTTGGAGTCATCATCATCCGACGTAATATACGACCTGCAGAGACGCTACAAGAGTCGGACGGTACAGTCAGCTACATGACCGAGTCCGACTCGAAATTAAAGATGACCCCGTGGAGTATTCAAGATGGCCTTATTTGGAAAAGTGATCAACATACGGATTGTCGGCCTCGTCGAAGCGCACAAAATTGGTATTTGAACCGTCTCCATCGGAAGTCATATGCAGATTCCATGGCCCACGCAAGGAGCAAGACAGAAGATTGGACCAGATTTGGGCTGAATCCGAGTAGGACCAGAACTAGGACTCTAGGACGTGAATTGATGTAATTTTCTTGTAAGGAAAGCCTAGATGAATCCTTTGCTTGTACGGGAAGTCCAGCCGCCTCTTATATATGTTGGGGGTGACGGCCGATTGAAACAACACCAATCGAACAAACACATCTACTACTTTTTCGTGTTCATCTATCTCCTACCCTTGTATCTTTCTTCTCGTTCTTCGTTCGTTCTTCTCTTGAAGGCCAGCGATCCACGAAGCCCTAGGGGCGATCAGGTCGACCTAGGGCAGCCCATAGCCGCCGCACGCCCTGACGGGGTCCCTCCCGGGCGTGTGGGGTTTCGGGTCTACAAAAGCGCCCGCCGGATTGCTTGCGTACCGCGCTTCCGGACGGGTCTCCTTCGACGTGAGCTGCGGTGCATCACCCCCGGCGTCGAGGGTACACGGTGACGTGTTCGTGTGCATCACCCCCAGCGGAGTCGCCAAAAAGTGTGTTCGCACACGAACACGTCACCGTGTACCCTCGATGCCGGGGGTGATGCACCGCAGCTCACGTCGAAGGAGACCCGTCCGGAAGCGCGGTACGCAAGCAATCCGGCGGGCGCTTTTGTAGACCCGAAACCCCACACGCCCGGGAGGGACCCCGTCAGGGCGCGCGGCGGCTATGGGCTGCCCTAGGTCGACCTGATCGCCCCTAGGGCCTCGTAGATCGCTGGCCTTCAAGAGAAGAACGAACGAAGAACGAGAAGAAAGATACAAGGGTAGGAGATAGATGAACACGAAAAAGTAGTAGATGTGTTTGTTCGATTGGTGTTGTTTCAATCGGCCGTCACCCCCAACATATATAAGAGACGGCTGGACTTCCCGTACAAGCAAAGGATTCATCTAGGCTTTCCTTACAAGAAAATTACATCAATTCACGTCCTAGAGTCCTAGTTCTGGTCCTACTCGGATTCAGCCCAAATCTGGTCCAATCTTCTGTCTTGCTCCTTGCGTGGGCCATGGAATCTGCATATGACTTCCGATGGAGACGGTTCAAATACCAATTTTGTGCGCTTCGACGAGGCCGACAATCCGTATGTTGATCACTTTTCCAAATAAGGCCATCTTGAATACTCCATGGGGTCATCTTTAATTTCGAGTCGGACTCGGTCATGTAGCTGACTGTACCGTCCGACTCTTGTAGCGTCTCTGCAGGTCGTATATTACGTCCGATGATGATGACTCCAAAAGAAAAGTTGACCGTTTCGACGATACGAACAACTTTCATGTTGAACACTTTTTGATCTGAGGCAATCTAGATAAGTATTTGAGCCCATCTTCAGCATCTGGTCGGATTGGCCCTGACAGTTTCTACTGTTCCCGGCAAGATTTCTCCGGCAAGATTTCCATCCCGGCAAGTTTTCTCAACCCGGCAAGGTTACTGTTCCCGGCAAGGTTTCCATCCCAGCAAGTTTTCTCACCCCGGCAAGATTACTGTTCCCGGCAAGCTTTCCCCGGCAAGGTTACTGTTCCCGGCAAGTTTTCTGTCTGCACCTTGCGGGTCTTTTTTGAGGCAGTAAACGACCTCGGATGATGATGACTCCAAAAGCAAAGTTGACCGTTTCGACGAGACGAACAACTTTCATGTTGAACGTTTTTCGATCCGAGGCCATCTTAAAGGGCTAATTGCTCACGCATTGCATCAGACACCCATCAGACATGTGTCTGATGGGGCGCGCCATATTTCGCCTCTTGATAGGGCTGCATTCAGATAGCTCTAACTTTTGCATCCGAACTCGGATTGAGACGATTTGTATATGAAAATCAACCGATTCGATGAGACGAAGACAATTCATGTAGAAAGTTTTCTCATATGAGATCATCTTGAGGGCGTAATCAGCCGAATAGTGTTCTGGATACAAAATCCCAGTACTTCGAACACAACTTCGGCCTTAGAGATGAGATCAGATGGCTATGGCCCAAACTTCAAAGTTTCTCCTTTCGATGATACAGAACTTTCTCACTTTGAGTACTTTTCCATTTGAGGCCTTCTTAATTGTGTTTTGGCTTCGTGCCAAAAACTGGTGTCAACAGATACTTTCCTCGGAATGGATTGCAGGACATCATCAATCGCAGCACAAGGTTCAGACGTGAATAGTTTATCGTAGAAACCCTGAACCATACCTTTGATCTCACCCTGCGAGTCACAAACAGAGCCATCATCACGCACCAAAGCAGAAATTTTATTAGCTCGACGTCTCGCAGCAGCCCGGGCATGAAAAAACTTGGTGTTTCTGTCCCCTTCACGAAGCCAGTCCACCCGAGAACGCTGGCGCTCCATAATCTCTTCCCGATCAAACAGCTCACAAAGGCGGCCTTCAATGGTCCGCTCTTCGATCAGCATGGCCTCCGAAACAGGAGAGGACCGGATTGTCTTGAGTCTCCGCTCCAGTCTCTGGATTTGCTTGCGGACGCAGCCAAAGGAGTCCCTGCTCCACGTCCGAAGACAACCAGCCAAACGGTTCAGATTTGACCAAGTAGATTGCAAAGACAAAGAACCATCTCTACCATCTTCCCAGGCTTGCTCCACAGTCCCCTTATAGTCCTCTGCTCTTAGCCACATAGCTTCATATTTAAAGCCCCGCTGAACCGGCGTAGAGTGCCTCAAAGAACTCTCTTGTGAGAGCTGGATCAGCACGGCATAGTGATCCAAGGTGGTAGTAATAATATTCTCCATGGATCAGCCATCAAACAACTGAGTGAAAGCTCCATTGGCCACCGCTCTGTCCAGGCGAACCTTCACATGGCTATCCACATCCTGGCGATTACACCACGTGAACTTAGGTCCAGAGAAGCCCAAGTCCACAAGCTCACACTCAGATAAGCAATCCCGGAATGCAGCAATTTGATTCTCCGAACGATCCCGAGGGCCACAGTGTTCATCCTGGGACAAAACTTCATTAAAATCACCACAACATATCCACGGTCCATTCCATTGTGCACGCATGAACCGAAGGAAATTCCAGAACTGATACCGCTCTTCCCTTCGTGGCTCACCGTACACACACGTAGCGCGCCAAGTAGGACCTCCCTCCGGTGTGACATGAACATCAATGCACCTATTATTGGCGGCCTTCAAAGAAACCTCAACAGACTCTAACCAGAATAAGGCAAGGCCGCCGCTCTGACCATCGCTGCCCACAGCAAAACAGCCCTTAAAACCCAAAGACCACATTAAATTCCGCACACGTGACTCCCTCATCTTCGTCTCTGACAGAAAGAGGAGGGTGGGTCGGTGTAGCCTCACTAACCAGCGAAGCTCGCCAACTGTCGAGTCCGACCCAAGGCCTCGACAGTTCCAGCATAAGATGCTCATTGCGTCTGGCGGGGCTGCACCGCAGCCGCCGCCGGATCCGCCGATCGGTTTGGAGTAGTTCTTTGTTTCTTCTTACCATCCTCATTAGACTGCACCCCACAATCACTGCTGACATACACCACAGCTGAACCTGAAACTTTGTGATCATTGGCCTGCATAGCTGCTGTAGTTTGTTCCGCTGCATGTTTGCCCAAAACTGAAACTGCTTCCGGCATTTGGACATCCAAAGGCCCATAGGGCACCACCAGGGAATCATTATTCTTCAATCTTCCTGTGCTTGATCCACTACTATTACCGATTGGCACTCGTACTTTAAACTTGATTTCATAAGACGTCTCTAGATGACACAAGAATCCCCAAAAGAAGCAGAAGCAGGAAATTTTATCATACAGAATCATCGCCTCTTCACCTTTGATCTCAAAAATTACCACTGTACTTTCCACAATTCTATCTGCAGCAATCCCCTTCTTCCATCCCAGTTGATGCAGAACATCCTGCTGCACGCGGTACATATATCTCGAAAAGCAGATGAGGGGTATAAACACAGGAACAGAGGAAATAAAAGAGCCAATCTCCCCACCCAACCTGCTGGAGTTATCAATCTTCTTCTCTGAAGTCATCCGTACATCTGTCAAATTGGGATCTTTCCTTTGATTTTCTGTTTGAAATTTTCCCCAATTAAGATTCGTGTTTCCTTTTTTCAAGACCAGATCGTCCCCCAAATCGCCTGAATCAAGCCCAAGAAAACCCAGCGTCTTCTCTCTCATCCGGGCCAAGCAACTCGCCGGATCCTTCGAACGCCGGAGAAGGACCCGGCTCTGCTTCTTAAGAGCAGCCCAGTCGACGAGGTCAATAGCAACACGCTCCAGAGGATCCGTATGGCCATCGGAAGCCGGCGCCTCTGTCATCGACACAGTCCGACGTCACCACCTCCAGGTCACCTTGGCTAACACCAAATACCGAAACCAACTCTTGCGCAATCGAAGAACTCGGTCCTGGCACAGCGGTCCTTTGACGCGGAACGCCACCAGTATTCCTCCTGCCCCTGAAGCGTTCTCCTTAAGCCCTTGTTCGGTTAAGAGCATCTCCAACGGACGCCGTGTAGGCGCGGCACGCAAATTCTTTTTTACAGCGCGCGTAACGGTCGTTTTTGCGTCCGTAGGCAGTTGTTTCACCAGACGCTGCAAATTTTTAGCGCGCCAGCGTGCCGCTTCAACAGGCGCGGCAAAATAGACAAACAACATTTTGCATTCAATGTGAAACAAAGAAGATCAAACAAACACAAAATAAATCGTCAAAAAATAGTTCAATTATTATTACAACTCAAACAAATAATTAAACTTCAATACAACAAATAGTTTATGACCAATACAACAAATAAACAACACAACAAACATACAACATCATGCGTTTTGTTGCCCATTCCATGCCCACCACTCCTCGACTAGATCCTTCTGAAGGTCATCATGCGTTTTGGCATGCCGAATGGCATGATAGGAGACAACAAAGCAGGCCACCCTCTCAGCCCTCCTCCACACTCGCACGGGACGTCCCAACAACTCATACTGAGAATAGTCCAAATCTTGCCCACGCTCGTTCTCGATGATCATGTTATGCATGATCACACAGCGTTCATGATGTACCAAAGGATATTTTGATCCCAAAATCTAGCCGGTCCTCTTAGAATAGCAAATTGGTCTTGCAAAATCCCAAAAGCTCTCTCCACATCTTTCCTAGCCGCCGCCTTCTTTATAGCAACTTGTTTTTTGTCAATCTTGATGTGCTTGTCAACCTTCTTCATGTGCTTGTCAACCTTGATGGACTTCTTTATAGCAACTTGTTTTTTGTCTTTGAGAGTCCCAAGATAAACCTTACCAAAATGGCCCTCTCCGATTACACGTTTGTAGTTATTTGTAATTTGTTTAATTTGTTTCCTTGTATAGATCCTTATATTCTTTACACCTTTTAGTACGGGACCACCATTTTGTGCATAGAACCTTTTGAATTTTAGGAGTTGATGGACCATAACCATGAGGACAGAGACAACAATCATGGCAGCGAGTCCTGACAAAGTGCAAAGTAGTGAAACTTTAAGTTTATTCATGTTAAGAGCTTTATATATACAATTACCAAGATAGCACTACACTTGCATGATATAATGTTAATTAACTTGCCATGCTATTTCTCCATAATCAACCAAGTAACTAGTTATACAACAAGTAAACCAATTGATTTTTTTTAAAGTATAAGGATGTTAGCAACCTAACAATATCTCCTCTCGATCTATTACTCTCACACGAATTCGAGTAGCAATTTAGGAATTACAATCACTGGATACAAGAATTGGGGAAGGAGGAGGAAGGGGAAGGAGATAGCTGCCACCGTCGGGTTCGTGATCCACTGGATGAGCAGTGCTTTGCCTTCTCCCTCGTACTTGTAGTTTGTGGCGCTCAATGGTCTCCCGATGGGCCAGGCCCATGTACTGGTCCAAGGCAAGCCCACGTACCAGCCAAGGGAGGGGTCCTGACATCCCTCCCTTCTTGAATTCGGCTTGACCTCAAGCCGACACCACCCGGAACCGCCCGGATCCCATTGCACTTGCTGATGCTTGACTTGGTTGTAGTCACTATCGAAGCCAGGGTGGACTTCAATGAAGTAGGAACAATAGTTGTGGCCGATGGGAGACCCACGGAAGAAGGTGTCGAGGAAGTAGTCATTTTCAACACAATTGTGGTCAAAGCTGAGAAAGTAGTACTCACGGTCGACAGAGCCTTGTGCGAAGACGGCGACAATGGTGATGACACCCCTCCCTTCTTGAAAATGCCCTTGATTGTAGCAGGTAGAGGGCACTAGGTCCCTCACGGCCAATGTTGTTGTATAAGACTTGAGAGAGTCACACCACCCTGATCTCCTGAAACTTGTTGTACCTTGAGTCGACTGGAGTCCAGGTAGTTGATGAAGTGAAATGTTGCTGGCATGGATGGGGTAGTGGATCACCAAGATGACGACACACGTCCCTCCTGCAATGACCACTGGGCGAGCCAATTCAAGTGACAACCACAATGCCAGTCCTCCAGGATCCCAAGAACCGCCCCGCTGGTACAAGCCCAACTCAGATTTCAACATACAAATGTTACATGTGAGTTGAGAAGCTGAACAAAGCCAAAACAGGAAGCACATGCTATTGTAGGCATCAAGCTGCGTGTTGGAAATGTCCAACGGACAAGCCAGGAATAGTAGAAGCTCATATGACACATGCCGTATTGGAAGTTCACTCGTCAGGCAACCATTGGTGCTAGATAGCTCATAAAAATCCTTGACGTCCAAATGACAATGATCTTGTTCACAGATAGCTTGAGCATAATCCAGGTAACAATGATCTTGTTTAGCCGCTGAGCAAGAGTGGACAGGTGCACCTGTTGTACTGAAAGCCACCTCGGACTTGCCACTGACAGAGAGAATACCATCGTGTTCAGAACTGCACGCCCAAACATAACCATACTTTGTAAGAATGCCCACTGAATTCCATTGCTCACCACCTGCCTTGTTTGGTAATAGATCAGAATGTCGCGACTCCAAATAGATAGCAAATTCGAACTCCGAGCCCGCCATGCTCATAATCTGAATTGTCCTCTGCAATATGTCACCCCTAGGCATACTACCTACAACAACTTGCTCCAGGGTCAATGGTTTCTGGACCACTATTTGACTACAACATTCTGGACTTGAGAATTTAACATTAGATGTTGCCCATTCCAGTAGACACGAAGACTGCCACTGTGTTCCCCCTTGTTCAGAACTGCCTTCTCTAGCAAAACAATTACTGCCTACAAATTTCTCTCGACTCAAAAAGTGCCACTGCACTGACATGCTCATCATTGTGCCCTTCGATTTGTCAGGCCTAGAAAAATCACATACAGCCGCATCGTGCTCTATCCTTTGGTGCTTGCAAAAATTCCACTGCTCCTGACTTTTATACACAAGATCACTAGTGCCGCATAATTTCTCGAAGCAAAAACAGTCAGCCAACTCACTGATGTGCACATAATTAATAAACAGATGCTCAATAAATTCCACAATGTGTAGGTCAGACCAAACCTGTACCGCACGAGGATTGCCAGGTAGTAACAGAAACTGAAAATCATGCCTAAGGCACGGCCTACAATCAGTTGTTCTTCTCACAAAACTGAGAGTCCATGCAATTTCCCATTGTACTTGTTCAAAAGAGCTAGGGAGAGCAGACTGAATGATGAAATCCCTGCTATTTGTTCCAGCATGTGCACAAGCACAGATCATCTCACTACCACAATAGCGCTCAGTGGAAACGAAGATAGTGAGTTGCCCTTGTTCAGTAAATGCACAAGGTTCAGAAAACCACTGGTTACTGTAATGAAATAGCTTCACATGTGTATTGGGGCATGAATCAGCTTCGTCTTGTTGCAAAGACCACAAACACAAGAGCTGATCTGGGAGTATCCTTATGTAGTTTCCAGGAAGATTGCACACAAGATTTCCAACATTGCTTAATTCCATCTGAAAGCTGCTACTAATCAAACCACTGCCATGCACTCGAACAAACTTAATTAGATGCTCCATGAACCTTCCAGTTAGAAATGTCGGCCATGGAATGGGTCGGACCTCGTTTCCCTCTGCTGATATAAGTTGCACACAATCACACCTTTGCAAATCCTCTAATGGCACACTGACTGCAAACGACGGCCACGGAGTGGTTCGAATCTCATTCCCCTCTGCGATATGATCCAACAGAAACGATGACCATGGTGACTCCCGTATCAGCCGCCATGCATGCCTTGCGGCCGGCGAGATGTCCAGGTCATGGTTCCGCAACGGCTGCATCGAATCGACGGCGTCGGTGCCCGAGTGAATGAGATCCATGACGAGCATTGTTGCAGCTGTTGAGAGCAGCGACACTGTCATGACTGGAGGTGGGAACGCCCCTGTGCCATCATCCTGGTTCGAGCATTCCGTCGAACAGTTCACGGGCTTGTCGTGGATGAAGTCCTCGGACGCATCGTGGAGGACCACCTGGGCCTCGATGGTGGAGGAGGGGACGCCGGGGAGGACGGCGAGCTCGGTGACGACTTCTGGAATCGCCGCCACCCACGTATGCTTGTCCATGCCCGTGTCGGGGACGCGATGGTTGCTGTGGAGGGAAGACTCAGAGGATGTGTCGTGGACCTCCTCGTCTATGGCGGGTGAAGCAGCCGTGGTTGTGAGGCCGGTGTAAGACCAAACCGGGGCGGCCGTTGAGGTAGCAGTAGCAGGGGAGGCAGGCGGGTCGACTCGTGAGGTAGCCCCTGCCGAATCGCCCGCGCGCGCGGACGTGAACTCGGACCTGATGCTATCCAGCTGCGCCGATAGGTGCGCGAGAAACCACATCATCTGCTGATCTTCGGTCATGGTGTCCCACTCCGGTGGATAGACGAGGGAAGAAGGAGTCTGCTCTAGATCGGACATGGTGCAGTCGTCGGTGGAAATTGGGGGAATCGGGGGTGGTGACGGTGGTGATTTTTTTTTGTGGGAATATATACCGGCTCTGAATACCAAATGTTAGCAACCTAACAATATCTTCTCTCGATCTATTACTCTCACACGAATTCGAGTAGCAATTTAGGAATTACAATCACTGGATACAAGAATTGGGGAAGGAGGAGGAAGGGGAAGGAGATAGACGCCACCGTCGGGTTCGTGATCCACTGGATGAGCAGTGCTGCCTTCTCCCTCGTACTTGTAGTTTGTGGCGCTCAATGGTCTCCCGATGGGCCAGGCCCATGTACTGGTCCAAGGCAAGCCCACGTACCAGCCAGGGGAGGGGTCCTGACAAAGACAACAATAACCATGAGGACAGAGACAACAATCATGGCAGCGAGTCCTGACAAAGTGCAAAGTAGTGAAACTTTAAGTTTATTCATGTTAAGAGCTTTATATATACAATTACCAAGATAGCACTACACTTGCATGATATAATGCTAATTAACTTGCCATGCTATTTCTCCATAATCAACCAAGTAACTAGTTATACAACAAGTAAACCAATTGATTTTTTTAAAGTATAAGGACTTCTATGAAAACCGAAGGTAGAGCTACAAGAGTTACAGAAAATGAAAAATCATTATCGGCAACCTAGAACCTGGATGGTATAGGATCGTCAGTTATTGCTGGGCATTGTTTTTACATTGATTCTCGAACTCAATTCATTAAGAAACAAGAGCTCTCTTTCAGGCATTGCCGTGGGAAAAATTATTCACCATAAGAAAAGGAGCTGGGGGGGGGGGGGGGGGGGGTACTATTGGAGAAAAATATGCAATCTTTATTTTCAAGTACCAAATTCAATTATGTAAAGTCATACCTATCCAAGATGAGAAATTTTGGAGAACTCTTGTCGGAGTAGTAAAAGGAAGAATTGCATGGATCGTATATTCTTTTTGTTAATGGTATATGCAGTCTCCAGAACAACTTAAACACAACGTATCTCACAAAAATGAAGGAAATTGAAAATTTAAAATACAACTTAGCTAATATCAATAATATACATGCATAGTAAAGTAATCTGGTGTAGTACATTCGACAAACATCACTCTTGAGTAGTGTTGTGGATGTTTGCTCTCATAATCATGGTTGGTTATGCCGATGATGGTCACATTTTGTACTCCGCATTTAACAAATCATCGTGGTTGTGTGCATCCTATACATGCGGAAGCTGAGATAATATACGACGTCCTCGTGTAGTGGCACGGCATGGACGAAGAGGAGACTGTGATCTCTCTCCAACATTGGCCCCATGGGTCGACGACAAAGCCGATTTTTTTCTCCATGCGGGTCAGCCTCTCCTCGTCCGCGTCCGTTGGCGTCTCCGGTTGGCCTCTGCTATGTTGTTCTAGTTGCATTGACCGCTCCGGCGGCTTGACCCTGGTTTCATAATGTAGGCTATTGCGTTTGTTGCTGAGCTTCCTGTAGCTGCTGGTCTCAAGTGTGATCTGCCTGTATCTTTCAGTTTTTGGTCAAGTCTTGGCCTTTGTAATCAGCTCCTATGTATCCTAGTCGGTTGATGGCTTCATTAATTTGAAGTCGGGCTTTATGCCTTTTCTTAAAAAAAAGAACACAGACATACAATCATGTTTCCATACATATTATCAAAACCAAAGATATTATAATACACACAAAGTCTATGTATGAATTTCACATGTTGGAACTCTAGGACATTGCTTGTCAAATCCTGCATCTGACAAACAATTACAAATGGGATGAAGATACCAGCGTCATAAATATAATACCAAGTGATGTCAAATGTAGGGGGGGGGGGGGGGGGTGGTTAACGATGCATCAATCGACAACGACAAGTTTTGTATCCTTACATTGCAATGTATCAAAATTAATCAAGCATATATGAAAGAGTAGAATGCTTACCTTCCTTGCTGAAAGCTTTCTAAATATTAGGATTGACCTCGGACATTTCTAGAACGTTGGTTTCTACATGGGGAAAGCCAAGCAGTGCAGATAGTCGATGTAAATTTCGGGAGAAACTAAAATTCACTTCTGAGATGAGTGGATGCCGTTATTTTACAAAAAAAAAAAAAAACCCAAAGAAACAAGAATCACATTAACCAGAGTTCATATGAGGCATACTGTCTTTGGAGTATTTACTATGAAAAGAGGAGCATACTGTGTCCATGGCAGAACACTTAATTCAATGGGTTCTAATTAACCCTCATCTCATATATGTGTCCATAAAAAATGGAATTCAAATCTACTCCCTCCGTCCGGGTTTATTAGGCCCCCTTATATTTCGGGTCCAACTTTGACCATCTATTTGACTAAAAAATATAAAACATTTTGCTGTACAAAGTATATTGATGGATTTGTATTTGAAAAAGGTTTTCCGTGGTATATTATTATAAGATAGATTTTACATTTCATAAGTTTAAATTCAAGGTCAAACTTGGACGCAAAATGAAAGGGGGTCTAATAAACCCGGACGGAGGTAGTAACATGGAAATGCCGTGTCTGTATTTTTTTGAGAAGGGAGTGACCCCGGCCTCTGCATTATTGTGATGCACACAACCGTGATGTCGTGTCTGTTTATACCTCATAAATCAACAACAACTAGATCCTATATTTCCTGCCACCAAGGAAAATGTCACATGAATAAAATTGATACATAACCTAATTTCTTGATGTCTCAACACAATCAAACCATTGTATAATTGCATGAAAAATGTAAAAATACTGGTAGAGGATACTTCATTCTCCCAGGCCTTTGAGCAAAGCAACATCATCTGGTGCAGGACTAAGATCTCCCTGATAGTTCCTCTCCTGACCATGATCTTCAGATTGTGCAACAATCTCAAGGAGGCGGTTCTCTACTTGTTTCATGTCTTGTCGTTCTTCTGGATTGGATTTTAGACAATCCACAACGATTCCGCTAACCATTTCCAAGAGATTGATATCCTCCTCGCTTGTAATATCGTTGTCGATAAAGCTTCTTGCTCTTTTTTCTAGACAAGCATCAACAAAGTTTGCAACATAGCTCCTCTCGGCATCATATGTTGCAGGCCTCCTTGTGATAAGTTCTATGAGGACAACTCCGAAGCCGTAGACATCGCTCTTCTGTGTGACGATCCCTTGTTCCATATATACTGGATCTATGTAGCTCATGTCCCCAATGACGAGTTCTGTCATCTCAGCTTTTCCTCTCGCGAGTAGCTTTGACGTCCCAAAGTCTGAAACCTTTGGGGTGAACTTTTCATCGAGAAGGATATTGGCAGACTTAACGTCACCATGACGGATTGTACTCTCCCCTGCCGAATGCATGTATGTTAAGCCTTCAGCTGACCCAACGGCAATACGCAATCGTGTACCCACTAGAATCCCATCTCTGTGCTTGAAGAGAACATCATACAGACTCCCTCTCGCCACAAACTCGTACACCAACATGGGAACATCCAGCTCTAAGCAGCAGCCTAGGAGCATAACAATGTTCTTGTGCCTCATCGCAGATTGGATTATAACCTCATCGGTGAATTCCTTCTTCATGTGCTTGTCCACCTTGATGGATTTCTTTATAGCCACCTGTTGTTTGTCTTTGAGAGCCCCAAGATAAACCTTACCAAAGTGGCCCTCTCCGATTACACGCTTGTAGTTATTCGTCATTTGTTTCATTTGTTTCCTTGTATAGATCCTTATATTCTTTACACCTTTTAGAACTGGACCACCATTTTGCTCATAGAACCTTTTGAATTTTAGGAGTTGATGGGCCATAACCATGAGGACAGAGACAACAATCATGGCAGCGAGGCCTGACAAAGTGCAAAGTAGTCAAGCTTTAAGTTTACTCATGTTCAGATCTTCATATATACAGTTACCAAGATAGGATTACACGTACATGATAGAATGTTTAATTAAATTGTCATGCTATTTCTCCATAATCACTAAGTAGATAATTACACAACTAGTAAGTAACCTGATTTTTCTAAAGTAGCACTCCCTCGTCCCAAAATAAATGTCGTTGACTTAGTACAACTTTAGCGCAAAGTTGTACTAAGTCAACGTCACTTGTTTCTGGACGGAGGGTGTATATAAGACTTATGCGATGAAACTGAAGTTACAGCTACAAGAAGTACAGACTGAATTTATCATTATCGGCAACCCAGAATCTGGATGATGTAGGACTTCTAAATTATTGCTACGCTTAATTTTTACATTAATTTTTCTCGAACTCAATTCATTAAGAAACAAGTGCTCTCTTTCAGACATTGTCGTGGGAAAAATTATGCACCATAAGAAAAGGAATAGAGGGGGTACTATTCGAGAAAAATGTGCATGATTTTGAAGTACCGAATTCAATTATTTAAAATCATAACAACAATCAAACATTCAATTTTTTTGACTACATCATAATGATAAATTCAATTTATTTTTGTTTCTGGTATCTACATTCTCCAAAATAACTCTCATGCAACGTTCCTCCCAAAAAGAAGGAATATGAAAACTTAAAATGCAACTTAGCTAACATCAAGAATATACATGCTGGTCCACTAGATTAGGCAAACATCACTTTTGTGTATTGTATGTTTTCTTGTCATTGTATTTCTCGTAGTCATGGTTACGACGATGCTGGCCACCTATTGTATTCCGCGTTTAACAAATCATGGTGGCTGTGTGCATCCTCAACATGCAGAGGCAGAGAGATAACGAAACTCTTAATTTTTCCGAATAAAAAAGATTAGTGCTTACCCACAACCACCTTTGCTGCTAGGGGAAATTTCTCCGTGCATGTTCCTTTTATGGCGTCCCCTTTCATTCCGGGTTTGCATCTACAGTCATAGCCTCCCAGCCTGTTCTTACAGATCCCATCACAAGGATACAAATCACGGAGATCAGGATTTTGTTCCCGGAGCTCGCACTCGTTGATGTCTGATAGAAAAGGATTAAGTATGTGTAGGAGAAAAGGATTAAGTATGTGTAGGCTTGATCTAATAGCTAATTGTAAAAGAAATACTATCAAAAATGCTTGAGCAACTGTCCGCAGGATTCAACAAATTTAAGTAAATTCATCGTGTACATACCTTGGCATCCACCAGGAATGTACGGGTTGCCATCGTAATGTTCCCAGCACTTGCAGAAATAGCCTTCGGCACTGGTTGCGTTGACACAGGAGCTGTTGCCGTTGACACACCTGTAGCCTGGATGGATATAGCCGTCCGCATACGGACATGAACCGTCCCTAAAGGCGAAATCGAGCACCATGGGGACGCCCCTCGGGTACTTGTTGGATAGCACCTCGTAGCCATTGGTGTCCTCGTCAGAGAAGTTGTACCATGAACTCTCCACCACCATGCCGTAGGAGCACGGTTTTTCTTCCCATGACGTGTTATTCTCTGGCTTGAGTATCACACCAAACGAGGTGAGGATGCTTCCTTTTGCAAAGGCGACCTCGCAGGTAGGGCTGGCACAAAAAGCTTGTTCAGTAATACTAATTCAGAATGCTGCTAGCCCTCCCAATTCAGTAATTTCTATTTATTTTTTACCTCTATTTTGGTACGATGCACAAAGGATACCTATTAAGACGAACAATAGAATGCATGTATAGTGCAGTGCAGGTTTACCCGCTTGAATAGCATGTCACGTGGTTGTTCCTCGAGACCAGTAAGTTGCTGCTCATCCTAGCTTCAACACCCCAGCCAATACTGATGAGAACATTGCGCTTCTCTGACAGGTAGAATGGCTGATACAGCCACGTAACCTGAAGCTTGAGCACGTGGTCGCGAGCATTCGTGCTGCAGTCGGATCTCACCAACCCGTACGCCCGTGCCTCGCTTTTGGCGATCGATATGTCCATGAGCTCCACCGGCACATCCCATTCCTTCTTCAGCGTTGGTTCCAACGTGTCCGCTGAGTACATGCCCTCGCCCATCTCGGTGTGCGAGGTTCCTCTGGTCCTGTTGTAGTAAAGGAACAAACGAGGGGGATTGAACGAGTCATTGCAGGTGACCTGGAAGCCCTCGACGAAGCAGCCGGGCTCCATACCGAACGGGAAGGGGACGCTGATGTTGCCGCACATGGACTGGCAACCCTCAAGCGTGATGGGCCGGCGCTGCAGACCTTGCTTTTCAGCGCTGGCACCACCCTGCCACAGAGTTGCTGCTGCGGCGAGTAGTAGGAGCTTTAGAGTTGGCAATGACAGCAGTCGGGATTGCAAGGGTGTCGCCATGCTGCTAAGCTTCTATCTACCTAGAGCCAGCTAGTAGCTCCCTCTTCTGTTCTTGCTAGCTCTATACATATGCCGAAGCTTGATTCTGGTTGCAGCTAGCAAGCTAACCATCTTCTGATATCCTATATCAATTGGCAAGGTCAACCCTCATGGTGTCTAAACGATAAATTGGGTTGCAGCTAGCAAGCTAACAACCTTTATCCTATATCATTCGCAAAAAAAACCTTATCCTATATAAATTGGCAAGGTCAACCCTCATGGTGTCTAAACGATAAATTGGGTTGCAGCTAGCAAGCTAACAACCTTATCCTATATCAATTGGCAAGGTCAATCCTCGCGGTGTCTATACGCTACTTTGGGTTGCAGCTAGCAAGCTAACCATCTTCTGATATCCTATATCGAATTATCGATTGGCAAGGTCAACCCTCGCAGTGTCTACACGCTACATTGGGAGTATCACGGTATCCAGTGTACATGGTCATGCGGCAATCTCTATGCTGGAACACAGGCATGGCTCGTTAACCGATCAGTTAAGTAGAGCTCACCCACGGCAGTATAAAATTATCTGAACACATATTAGCAATGAAGATCAGGGACACAAGAACAGAGACCAGACACGTTCAAAATTTAAAGGCGCTGAAGAAGATAGGTGGATTCTAGTTTGCCCCTATCCCTGTAACCTACTCCCTTCGGATTTTTCTTAGACGCAGAGAAAAAAGGACCGGAGGGAGTTTTGAGTTGCTTTGGACAATCAAGATGACCGCACTGGAGACGACGTAAACCGATCAAGAGGCCTCAAAACTCTGTGTGCGAACCATTTGCAACATCTGGAAGCACCGTGTTCAGACTTGAGAACAGTTTTTCGCACTCAAGACCGTAGGGGCATTTCATCATACACCTTGGAGGTGTGTGTACATGCGGGAGGAGGAAAGGAAACTTTACCGTGCCATGGAGCGAAGCACGTCACCGGAGCCGCCATGGCCTCGACGCTGAGATCGATGGCGGACACAAGCTTGCAGCAGCAACATGGGACGCTGAGATGCATTCATCGGTTTACGTCGCTCCCAGTGCAGACCCCCTCATCGGCACACGTCGTACTCCTCCCTCTCTCTGAACCGCCCGCCCACCGCGGGCGTGAGGCCGGCCAGAGATATCGACGCCGCCCGTTCGCGCGTCGTGGTGCTGGTCTTGACCGGCCATCTCTCTCCGGCCCGGTAGCAAGTTCACCGGAGACGCGCACACCGACGTCGGGTCGGCTGGAAGTGCCAGGCCACTCTGTTCCTCCGGGTGTTCCACTCCTCAGTGGCTCAGTTAACGGACGGTCAAGACCGGAGCTCACCTCAGGATCCAACTTCTCCCGTTGCTCACCTAAGGCTAAAGCGTTTTTTTTAAACAAAAACATACCCCTTCATTTTTTGAGAAGATAACGAACGAATACGATTCACTCAGAGAAACTCTAGCCAACCTAGCAAGTTCATGAGCAATCTTATTAGCCTTTCTATTACGATCGCCCGCGACAACCCGCCTCAATCTTATCCCTATGGGCGCCTGCATCAGTGCCCGCACTTACTCGCCACTTCGTCAGCGGTACAACCCGGCAAATCATAACCAAGTCCATCTCCTAATGGATCACGCGATTTTACATGTATTCAAGTCACAACAACACTGGCTCAGTCTTTGGACGCATCATAGCTAGTAAAAAATCATGCTTGATTCTGCCATGAAATTAACACACCAGATGCACCATTTTATTCAGGTGTAGATGGCTAGCACAAGTTCCTGAAAACTAATTTGCCGATGATGTCAACACCATGGCTAGCAATATACACCTTACACATGTACCATCATACTAATAACTAGTCATTATCAAGCTTGATTCTGCCCCAAAGACTCAAACATACCAGATGCACCATTTATTAGTTAGATATAAAAGGCTGGCATAAGTACCCGAAAATTGTATTGCAAATGACTCCACCATGACTATCGCCGGAACGAATATACAACTTACACAGCATGTATCATCATGTTTCCTTACATATTATGAAAATCGAAAAGAGTAAAATACACAAGAAATTTGTGAACTTCACATATAGGAACCCTAGTCCATCGTCCGTCAAACACCTCATCTGAGAAAAAGTTCAACAATGGGATGAAGTTACTGAGGTGACAATAGTAACTAGTAAGTGATGTCAAGTATATGGGGAGTTTCGGCGCATCAATTGGCAACAACTAGTTTTTAACCACAAACATTGCACTGTATCAAAATTAACAAAGCATATATGCCTAATGGTTTGAACAACAACCTACGTAATTGAAACGTAATTAATGGGATCAACACGGTCAAAGTAGAATGCATACCTTCCTTATCATAAGCTATCTACGGCTTAGGATTGACTTCGGGCATTTCTTGCATGTTGGTGTCTACATGGGAAAGCCAAGTAGTGCAAATAATCAATGTCAATTACAGGAGAAACTAAAATTCACTTTGAGAAGTGTTAAAAAAAATCACTTTGAGAAGTGGAGTCCATTTGTTTTAGAGAAGGGATAAAGAAACAAGAATCACATTACTAGGAGGCATGCCCGTCTTTTGAAGATGCCCGTCTTTGAAGTATCACATTAAGTGTTCAAAAGACGGGCATGCTCATAGGAGGCATGCCCGTCTTTGAAGTATTTACCATACTTCTTAGAACGTTATCAAGATCTAATTATCTTGGAAGTACCACATTAATTCTCACATCTAATAAACGTTATCAGGATCTTATCTTATACTTCTTAGAACGGTAAGTAGGTATTTTTAAGTACAAATCTAATGACATCAATTTTAAGTCGCACAACCACATATTAACAAAGTAGTCCCTAAGAAGCTAATGACATCAATTTTAATCATTGATCAAAGCTACGTCTTAATGAACCAAAGTACGCCTTACGTTTTAGGATGATGTCTGTCATGTCATCAATGTCAGATACCATCTGATCCAGCACTTCGTGTAGCTGTTTGGACAATCGACCAGATAGGTTGTAAAAGCATGTGATGGCGAAGCCCCTTCTTTGACAAGCGGCGACGAGCGTGTGGGCACGGGAGAAGGTCATGCGAAGCTTCTTTAGGAGGAGCCACATCTCTGTCTCGTCCATCACCTCTGTTTCCTCGAGCAGCGACAAGAGGGTGCTGACTTTGGTCACACGCTTGTCAATCTCAATGCAATGGTCCCTGTCTTGGAGAACCGTCTTCGTCGCCTCTCTGATGTTAAGCGCAACTTCAACAATTCTGCGAACCAGGCTGCGTGATTGACTGGACACCTGAAAGACATACAATGGTTGGGGAATGGGCTACATTAATGTTACTATTACTTATAGATATCCCATTAATAGCTAGCGCGAACATCATAAAAGTATGGACTTATTTGATGTAGCAACTACTACTTAGGAAAAATAAAGTGCATTGTACTATTTTAAGCCACAACATGTGCACTAAATATATGTTTGGATACAACTCTTTTAATGACATGTGTCTAGTTGTTGTATCTCAATGACTTGTCAATTAATTTGTTTTATGAGAAAGATACATACTACTATATGATGTGAACATACGTTGCAATGCAAATCCATGCATACCAAGCATATCTGGTCTAATATTTTATATACTGTTAGTGATAAAGAATAAAGGAGTTTGACTACCTATATCTAAACGATAACTTTTACAACATATGACTGAACAAAAAGCTGGTGGTTGTCACATTGTTATGGAGAAGAAACTGGTGGAGACAATGACATGGTAGTTTTCACATATTTGCAGATATAAAAATCATGTGATGCATATTAAGTTTTAATTAGAAGTACAAGTAGACAAATACGTCTACTATACATGCTAGAAAAAAAAGACTTTACCACCACCAGCTCATCACGAAGCCTGCATTTGGCTACATAAATGCCCTCCGCCTTGTCCCGTCCGCATCTGGCGAGTTCCAAGCTCCAAACTTGGGAACCTGGCAATAAAAAGTTCAGTGTCATCTAGTGTGGGGGATGAAGATATTACTAGTTACATAGTGTATGTAGAGGTATATAGACTAAAGATTTTGCTCTTTATCTAACAATATTGAGAAATATAACTATATCTAAGTAGACATTAGGAATCATCCGATTTGATCATTGAGATTTATGCTAGTGCATAGAGATGAAAAGATCATCCGATTTGATCATTGAGATTTATGTTACTCCCTCCGTCCCATAATATAAGAGCGTTTTTGACACTAGTACATAGAGATGAAAAGATCATGAATATTGATTGAGAAATAACTACTTAGTCGACAGGGAAATAATCACTCCAATTTATTAACAAGTGTGAGCGGAAATCATACCTGTTGGGGCCAGGCTCATCGTACATGTGCTTGCATTCTAAATTAATGTAGAATGAGAGGGGCATACATGTAGCCATGTCGATTTCGTGTGTGTGGAGGCGCAGGGAGGCAGATAGCCTCATGCCTCTCTTTGTCTAGGTCGCCAATCATTTGACTGAGTGAGCCTGGGCCTCTTGGGCAATAGGGATGTGCCTCTCATACAAACTCCCCGTCAAGAGGGGTGATAGATATCTACCATGATCTTCTTGTCACATGCTACACTTCCTTCTCGGGTTCCTGTTGTTGCTCGAGTAATTCTTCTCGAAGCAATTGGCCAATTAATTGACCCTCTTGTAGGCACTGAGACTTCAACCTGATTCCCCGTGAGAGGAGATGAAAATCACATCAGTTCAGTGCTATCATGTTGTTTTGACAGTGGCTGATGTAGCCCCCCCCCCCCCCCCCCCCCCCGCGCGGATGTCTTGCTCTGTTATACATCTCAACATAGTAGCAATCTGAGTCGGTGCATCCTTTCAAGAATACATCTTTAGTTGTTCCTATTGCTTTGATGTCCACCTTGGCACACTACCAATCTGATCCTGTGTGTCAACCTGCACATCATCCGTGGAAGTTGATGCTTGTAGCACACGAGCCGCATGAGTTACTATTGAGCCCAGTAGCGGCGGCAGAAAAAAGTCAAGACCCAGGCAGCCTTTGGGGCACTGTAGCATGGATGCTTCGTCCACCACATGGAAGCGCAGAAGATTGAAGAAACCTTTCTTTCCATAGACATTCCAGTAATCATGGCAATCCCCGTATGCACACGAAACATTGATGATTTTCGGGCTTGGAACTTTGAAAAGAATGACACTTTTTCGGTACGTTTGATACGTCCATTTTGCATCATGATTTCCTACTATTATTTATAATGTTTTGATATATAATAATGCTTTAGGGAGTGATTCTAATGCCTTTTCTCTCATAATATGCAAGGTTTACACAAAGAGGGAGAATACCGGCAGCTAGAATTCTGGACCTGAAAAAGCACATCTGAGATACCTATTTTGCACATCTCCAAATAAGCTGAAACTTCACAGAGAATTATTTTGGAATAAATAAAAAATACTAGAGCAAATAACTACCGGAGGGGGGCCACCTGGCGAGCACAAGACACCAGGGCGCGCCAGGCCCCCCAGGCGCGCCCTGGTGGGTTGTGCTCAGCACGGCCCACCTCCGGTGCCCATCTTCTCGTATATAAGATCTTTTGACCTAGAAAAATAAGGAGAGAACTTTCGGGACGGAACGCCGCCGTCTCGAGACGGAACTTGGGCAGGAGCACTTTTGCCCTCCGACAAAGCGATTCCGCCGGGGGAACTTCCCTCCCGGAGGTAGAAATCGAAGCCATCGTCATCACCAACACCCCTCTCATCTTTGGGAGACCAATCTTCATCAACATCTTCAACATCACCATCTCCTCTCAAACCCTAGTTCATCTCTTGTGTTCAATCTTTGTACCGGAACCTCGGATTGGTACCTGTGGGTGACTAGTAGTGTTGATTACATCTTGTAGTTGATTACTATATGGTTTATTTGGTGGAAGATTATATGTTCAGATCCATTATGCTATTTAATACCCCTCTGATCTTGAGCATGAATATTATTTGTGAGTAGTTACCTTTGTTCTTGAGGTCACGGGAGAAGTCATGTTGCAAGTAATCATGTGAATTTGATATGTGTTCGATATTTTGATGATATGTATGTTATGATTCCCTTAGTGGTGTCATGTGAACGTCGACTACATGACACTTCACCATCCTTGGACCTAAGGGAATGCATTGTAGAGTAGTTATTAGATGATGGGTTGCTAGAGTGACAGAATCTTAAACCCTAGTTTATGCGCTACTTCGTAAGGGGCTGATTTGGATCCAAACGTTTAATGCTATGGTTAGATTTTATCTTAATACTTTTCTCGTAGTTGCGGATGGTTGCGAGGGAGTTAATCATAAGTGGGAGATTTGTTCAAGTAAGAACATCACCCAAGCACCGGTCCACCCACATATCAAATTATCAAAGTAGCGAACGCGAATCAAACCAACATGATAAAAATGACTAGATGAAATTCCCGTGTACCCTCAAGAACACTTTGCCTATTACTAGTAAATATGCCCGTGCGTTGCACCGAGTAAAAAAACTTAACACGGCATCCATCATGTCAGAAGTTAGTGGGTCGAGTAAAGTAGGATTCTTAGGGAGGGAAGCGTGAGACATATATGATTAACCTAAGGTAGTGAGACATGTAATCAATGGATCTTGTATCGTGTAAAGATTTATTGTACGAAGTGCAACCACACTTCATATAAAAACAATAAATCCATGTCGGCTTGATGATAAAGCCATACATGGAGCCAGCGAGGAAAATAGAGGGAGCCAAGGTGTCGCCTGCCTGTTCAACACGAGCCGTCGCCCTACTACACATTTGCAGATCCAGTCCCGATCAATGTTAACCCCGCGGCCATACATTGTCACCTCGAAGCGCGTTGTTCGAAAGAAAGAGACGAAGAAAGAGAAGAAAGGGTACAACCCCCGTCAAAAACATATAAAAGAGCATTGTGGACCTTTGGTGAAGCGTACATGTACCTATACACTCCTGCATCCATCCATACACGCTCATCCAAATTTCCTATGTGCTTGCATCGGCTACAATCAGTGAATGATAGGTGTACACACTTAGTTGTGTCGATGTGTCTGCCGCACCTTGCACCGCCGCTGCCATGCTCGATGCTGGTGCTGGTCATCGCCATGCAACCACATGTTCCACCGTGCCCGCACAGCCGACAACCGAGCACACGCGTTGCCTTCGATCCAGCCCCCATTGCCTTTCCTCAGCCACGCAATGCACGCCAATCGTCGACACCCTACTACGCACTACGGGCACCGATGTTGTTGTCCAGCCATGCCGAGTCGTGCGTTGTTGTGTCCATGTATCATTCCCATCGCGTTCGTTGGCATGTGCCTCCCATTGTCGGCTCCTGCCACTTGCTGCAGTCGCCCAAGATCGCCCATGCGCTCCATCTCCGGTGAGCGCACGCACGCGTGATTAATATTTGATTAAGTGATTTATGAAATAAATTCTTTAGTTTTAAATTTGATCATCATGCCCTTGTAATCAAAGGTGTAAGCTTTAATCGTCAACCTTGATTTAATAAAATGGGTGTATCAAAGTGGAAGTGTTTATGATTTTAGAACTTTATATAGATCATATCCTCATCCTTTGGAGCTATATATACACGTTAGGTACAAAGTTAGCCTAAAAAGGCAGCTTGATTGATTTTGTAGCTAGTCTTTTTTTTTTTGATAACCATATCTGGATTACATTAGTAAGGAAAACAACAGATTACACTGGAAAGATCCAGACGAGGGACAGCTGTCCCTTATTACAGAAAACACCCTAGGCAGAACAGAAAACACAAAGAAGCCCCTGGAAATTCTCTGCAGCACCGAATCCGCCGCCGTCCAGCTGCTCGCCGACACATCGCCGGAATCGAAGAAGACCGGCAAGCGCAGGGAAGGCCGCTGAGTCACCCGCTGAGGCCGATAGGGGGCCGAAGCCAAACTAGTCTTGCCATCTTGGCGAGTTGCCGTAGACGTAGACAACGCTCCAGATCTTTTCTTCTTCTTTTTTTGCACCGGCTCCAGATCAAATTGATCTCTCGCCTGTTCAACCAAAATGTTTGTATAGAAGCGGTGGAATAGATCGCCAACCGATCGTCCCTCGAAAAAAAAAGATCGCCAGCCGATCGATCGCTAGGCTGGTGTCAACCTTATCTCTACAGGACCGCTAAAAAAAAAACCTTATCTCTCCGGGACGCTGTTCCATTCGTTTCTATCCCGTTTCTATCCCGTTCCTTTTCCCCTTTGCAAATTCCCCTTCGCTAATTCCGCTTCTTCCCACTCCAGCAGCCGGCCTCCCCGCGCTGTCTCCTCCAACTGCGCCTGGAGTGGAGCTCCTCTGTTCCACGAGCCACCTCAAGCAGAGGCCAGCCCAGCTACCACGCCTGTCCTCCTCTCTCTTAGCTTTTCCGTTCTCCTTCTTCTCTCTCTAATCTTTGTTTTCTCCAGGGAAGGGGGTCGCGATGGAAAAATCTGCAGCACCCCCCGCCGCCGTGGAGCTTGCCCCGCCTCTGGCCACCTCTCCGTCGGCCACACGCTCCTCCGCCTCTATCTGTCGGCCTCGTGCTCCTCCGCCTCGATCCGTCCGCCCCGCCATCGGATTCGCCGCCCAGATCACCAAGCGGCGCCTGTTCCTTCTCCTCGACTCGTCCGTCCGCTGCGGGATCCACGCCGGAGCAGTCGCCTCTTGGCTTGTTGTCGCCGGGAGGACGACGACTAAGAGGAGCGCACGTTCGTCCGCCGGATGTCCCACGCAGCTGGCTCGGCCCAGCTCGCCCGTGAATTCGTCGTCCATCTCCTGCCCTGCTGTGTAGGTAGGAGATTTGCTGGCGTACTCACCCTGCCTCCTTCGCCAGCAGCGCGAGCGCTCGTGCCCGAGCCACTCCATCCTCGCCTCTGCTCCTACCTGCTTGTGAGCACCCACTCCGTCCTCGCCTCTGCTCCTACCTGCTTGTGAGCACCTCCGCATCCATGGTCAACAGCCTCACGTAGTCCTCTGCTCCGGCTGCCCCTTGGCTAGCCGACGCCCGTGCCTCCTTGCATTCGCACCCTTCTCTGCTCCGGCCGCCCCTTGGCTAGCCGATGCCCATGCCCCCTTGCATTCCCATCGTCCTCTGCTCCGTTCGCCCCTTGGCTAGCCGACGTCCGTGCCTCCTTGCCTTGGCCGCCTCCTAATTTTGCCCGACAACCACCGCTCTGCTCCACTTGCCGCGCGGCATAAGTCATCTCGCCACGAAGCCTCCTGCAGCACGCTCGCTGAGCCGAGCCTAACTTGTCACCTCTTCCACCTTCTCGTGCTACTGGATAAGATAGAACAAAGGAGCGGGGGTTAAATTCTTACAAATGCAGGGGTTAATGTGTAAAAACAGAACGTTTTCTCAGAACTTAACAAGGGACTGCGGGTTCAGTAACCCAAAAGTATAAGGACTTTTCTGCAAAAATGCCATGAAGCAATCGGCGCTTTAGTATTAGGTAAAGATAAGAAACTGTTCTGGCCTGTCCTTTGCCACAAAAGGAATAGTGCCACGTGAACAGTAAACCGTGAATAGTAAACACGTGGACTTGGACTCCAAAGTCCAATCATATTCCTACTAGGACTCTCCCTTTTTTCCTTCCCTAGCTGCGTGGGCTTTTGAGGACTTGGTGCGCCTGGCCCAATAAGGCCAGGCGCCTCCCCTTAGCCCATGCCAGCCCTTTGGGATGTGGTGGACCCACTTGTGGACTTCCGGACCCCTTCGGAATCCTCCGGAACCTTCTGGAAGCTTCCCGGTACAATACCGAAAAAACTGCACCTTTTTTCGGAACCCAAAATATGACTTCCCATATATAAATCATTACCTCTCGTCCATTCCGAGACTCCTCGTGACGTCCGGGATCTCATCCGGGACTCCGAACAATATTCGGTTACCAATTCACATAACTCATATAACACTATATCGTCAACGAACGTTAAGCGTGCGGACCCTACGAGTTCGGGAATAATGTAGACATGACTGAGACGCCTCTCCGGTCAATAACCAATAGCGGAACCTGGATGCTCATATTGGTTCCTACATATTCCACGAAGATCTTATCGGTCGAACCGCAATGACAACATACGTAATTCCCTTTGTCCGTCGGTATGTTACTTGCCCGAGATTCGCTCGTCGGTATCTCCATACCTAGTTCAATCTCGTTACCGGCAAGTCTCTTTACTCGTTCCGTAATACATCATCCCGTAACTAACTCCTTAGTCACTTTGCTTGCAAGCTTCTTATGATGTGCATTACCGAGAGGGCCCAGAGATACCTCTCCGAAACACGGAGTGACAAATCCCAGTCTCGATCCATGCCAACTCAACGGACACCTTCGGAGATACCTGTAGAGCATCTTTAATATGCCCTAGAGGCAGTAATAATGGTTATTTTGTATCTCCAAGTTTGTAATTAAAGTTTATGTTCCATGCTATAACTGCAATGATTCTCGAGTCTGCAATAACACGAGGCTCGGAGGGAAACTCATGTGCACGTGTGGTATAATAAACGGAAAATGTATTCCTAGTCATGCCTCTGAGACTGGCTCAAGTATTGCTTGATGATCTTGTTTTCCTGATCATGGGGATGGCTATACCGGCAATTTTGAGGGCACAATGTTAGAAGAACACTTGTGTTGAATCGACCTGAATTGATGTTATGCTATGAGATACCTTCGTCACAAGTTAATGGTTAATAACAGAGAGATAATTAATGTTTGCATAATTCCTTAGACCATGAGAGTATCGAGTTCCTTCGTGCTTGCTTCGTGAACTTTGGAGTTTGTTAAACGTCATCCGTAACTGGGTGGCTTTTACGGCGGCTTACGGGTTCACGGAAAAGTATGACAAGGAACGAGATAGCTCAAGATTGGGATTTGCTCCTCTGGCGATGGAGAGATATTCTCGGGCCCTCTCGGTGTTACGGTATCCATCATCGTCTGGCCAGACAAAGGGTGATTTGATCACAGGGATGCCGAAACACGGAAACGAGAAAAGAGAACAAAACCGGTAACGAGGTAACTGGCATAGTGGAGAAGTTGTTGATCCACGGGGATGCAGAAAATCTCATCTCGGGTGTTTGTAACATATCGCGAAGCAACAGGAATAGCACACGGCAACTGGAGGTTTACTCGAATATTCATTCGTGTGGGTATAGGGTCAATATGGGTGTCCACGGCTCCGATGTTGATCATTGATCGGAAAGTGTTCCGGGTCATGTATAGACTTCACCGAACCTATAGGGTCACACGCTTAAGGGTCATCTATTTGCTGAATGCTAGACAGGGAGTCTGAGAGAAAGTCACCGGAAAAGTTTCGGAGACAACGGAAACATTCTGGAGAGAACACCGGAATAGTTTCGGTAAAACTAAAAAGTTGTTTCGGGGGTATACCATTAAGTCAAATTGATTTTGGCACATGCCTGGAAATTCTTGGAGGGTGCCAGAATTATTCTGGAAACTTCTGGGATTTTTCCGGGATAAAAACCGGAAATGTTCCGAAGCTGCCGGAACCGGTTTGGTTGCTTTTCGCAGATGAAAAACACTAATCCGAAATTGTTTCGGAACACGTCCAAAATCATTTGTATGGGTATTGGAATTATTCTAAGACCCACAGAAATATTTTCGGATTTAACGGTCAAGGAAAATTGGTTCCGTGAATAGTGAAAATCACTTTATGGTTAATTTTTTGGAAAGCCACCTTTTAGGGCTTTTCCCAAAAGGCTTCTAGAAGGAATTGGGGACCAAGGAACCCCCATGTGGGGGGGGGGGGGCGCTAGGGGTGGCCGGCCAAGATGGAGCTCCTCCATGGAGCTCCACTTGCCTTCCTTTTATGCCCTTATGGAGAATCCATGTGATGGGTTTTTTTGGGTATTTTTCCCCTTGGGCTTTCCTATAAATAGAGGTGGAGAGGCACTCTCCACACTCACTCTTAACTCTCATACACATGCCATGACATTTCTGGCTTCTCTCTCCCTCCCAGCGAAATAATTTCGTAGAGCCGAAAGGTTGTCTGGGTTCCGGCAGGAACTAGTTCTGGACGGCGAAGCCCTGCCGGATAGCTGACACCGTATGTGTGCAACCCCGTAGAGAGGTCGTAGTTTCGATCTTTTGCCTGAGGGGCTGTTCAAGGGTCCTCCCGAAGGGCTGTCCAAGTTACCGTTCGAGTTTTGAGGGTCCTCCCGAAGGGCTGTCCGTGACATCGTTCGAGGGACTGTCCGACCGCCTCCCGAAGGGCTGTCCGATGAGGGAGTACATCCTCGCGGTTGGGAGGTTGTAAATCCTAGCTGCGGGGATCTGCACCGACGATCTACATCGACTCTACTTCCGCTGCGCTACGAGTTGGTAATGATCAGATCAAACCCTGTATGCAGTCTCCATAGTGGTCCTGGGCATGCTCGCTGTACCGAATTTTTTTGTTTTCTGTCGCGTTCCCCTACAGTGGCATCAAGAACCGTGCTATGCATAGATGCAGGTTACAATCTAGAATACATGGAGATGTATGGGTATTGCATAATAAAATTTTATAGCAGATGAGATCTATTGCTGAAAATTATTTATGCGGGTAGCAGATGAAATCTGTTACGGTCATGCGTATGACGAAGTTTAGTATGGGGCTCGAGATTTTATTATCTCGTGTTTCATACACCCCGCGATGTTAATCTAGCGACTTAAATAATCATACTTGATGATAAAATGTTGGTAGCTGTGGTTTAAGTCAAAACCTTAGAAGCCACGTAAAATAAATTTTTGCATAAACCGATTAGAGGCGTCTAACTTGGTTTTGCAGGATGTGCATATGATGTGGTATAGCAGTGCTCATATTAATTCGATTATGTATGAGATGACTATATGATGTAAATTTACTAACATGACCTACGTGTCATGATTCGGCATGATGGCTGGAGCCATATGATTGTCACTTTAATGACCTGCGTGTCAACCTTAAGTAATGCACTTATTTTATTAGCTATAGAGATATCAATATTATCTGGTGCATCGACAAGGTGGTGGAAATCTTCGCGAAGGTGAACACCGACGCAAATGCCGAAGACGAAGAAATTAAAGACTTCTCCGTCAGAAAGGGCTATACCATATCATGCTATTATGAATTGCCTGAGATGTTTATCCCTTATGATGCACCCTTTTTGATTGCGCGGTAGTCGCTTTTTATTAGGGTGATCTCTCACTTAAAATATCAAGTAGTTAGTGTTCTCCCAAGTGTAGCACCGTCACGGCACCTATCTCTTCGGGGTATCACATGGATGCATGGGTACTAATGATTAGAGAAGTGTGAGGCGGGTGAGTTGAGACCTCGCAGCGAGATCACTTGGTTGTCTTGACGTTCTGGCATGAAAGTCATGAGCTCGGAAGACGTGCATCGAAAGATGAACAAGAGTCACATAGAGATGTGATTGGCAAGTTGGCCTACCGAATGAAATTCTCGTCACTTGAGATGGATGCATCCTTGGCGTTGAATTGAAATTTGGATCTTGAATCACTCACAATCAATTATGAGAGATATTGATTTGAGTGGGAGCGCACTTTAAAATAAAATTGTTTATTCACTAGTGCAAATTAATTATGAACGAAGTCTAAGTGAAACTTGTGTTTACCGTTGTAGATCAAATGGCTCGCAATGCCGCGTTCAACTTAGGCCCGATGTTAGAGAAAGAGAAGTTAGCTGCGACTGGAAATAACTATGTGGACTGGGTCCGTAACTTGAGGATTGTCCTCAGGAGCGCTAAGAGAATGTATGTGCTTGAAAATTCTCTTCCATCTAGACCGGCGGCAACTGCCCCGGAAGATGAACAAAATGTCTGGGCCACTAAGGATGATGATTACAACTTAGTGCAGTGCCTCATGCTAGCTTGCATGAGTCCAGAGCTTCAAAAACGTTTTGAATTCCATAATGCCCGCGACATGATCCAGGAATTGGATGCTCTGTACAAGGAAACCTCACGGTCTGAACGATTTGATATCATGAAGGCCGTGATGGATTGCAGGATGGCTGAGGGCAGTTCAGTTGGCGAACACGTGGTCAAAATGATTGGCTACGCTGAAAGGCTTAAAACCCTGGAATTTCCAATTCCACCAGCCCATATGATGGACATGTTGCTTGCTTCACTCCCCCCCATCTTACGACAGTTTTACCATGAACTACAACATGAGTGGGATGGAGAAGACACCGGAAGAGGTGCTCGCCATGCTGAAAACTGCGGAAGGAGGACTGTGGAAAAATCGCAAGCAAGTGTTGCTTGTGAATAAAATCGCCAGTTTCAAAAAGAAAGACAAGCCAAAGAAGGGCAAGGGCGGAGCCAAGAATGAAACTGAGTGCTTCTACTGCAAGGGCACATGACACTGGAAGAGAAACTGCAAGAAGTATCTGGAAGATAAGAAGTCCGGGAAAACCGGAAAAGGTATAATTGTTATACAAGTTAATGTCATTGACATTTTGCTTGCTAGCGAAAATTCTAAGTCTTGGGTATTTGATACCGGATCGGTTGCTCACATTTGCAACTCGATACAGGGCCTGCAGAAGGTGCGCAAGCTAGCAAAGAATGAAGTCGTGATCCGCGTCGGGAACGGCGCTGGGATCGCCGCTCAAGCCGTCGGCATTATGCCTCTACGTCTCCCTTCAGGATTTATCTTAGAACTAAGTAACTGTTATTTTGTTCCACTATTGTGTAGAAACATTATCTCCGGATCATGTTTAGTACACGATGGGTATTCGTACAAGTCTGAGAACAATGGTTGTTCACTTTATTGTAAGGATATGTTTTATGGATTTGCACCCATTGTTGGGGGCCTTTTCATACTAAATCTTGAATGTGGAAATGATGTTTTTAACGTGAATGCTAAATGCATTAAGAAGGCTGATACCACCACCAATTTCATGTGGCACTGTCGGCTTGGCCACATCGGAAAGAAACGCATGCAAAGACTCCATAAAGATGGAGTTTTACCGTCCTTTGATTTTGAATCATTTGACACATGTGAAGCTTTCTTGATGGGGAAAATGACCAAGACACCGTTCACGGGTCATCCTGAACGGGCGGGTGAATTATTGGAAATAATACATAGTGATGTATGTGGTCCAATGAGCACAGCCGCACGGGGTGGGTATTTCTACTTCGTGACTTTTACTGATGATTTAAGTCGGTATGGCTATATCTACTTGATGAAGCATAAGTCGGAAACCTTTGAAAAGTTCAAAGAATTTCAGAATGAGGTGGAAAATCATCATAACAAAAGGATTAAGTTTCTGCGGTCTGATCGCGGAGGCGAATATCTTAGTCATGAGTTTGGCCAACATCTGAGTGACCGTGGAATCGTTTCACAGTTTACGCCTCCCGGAACTCCACAGCGAAACAAAGTATTGGAAAGACGTAACCGAACCCTGTTAGACATGGTAAGGTCGATGATGTCTCTTACAGATCTACCGATATCTTTTTGGGGTCACGCACTAGAAATTGCCGCTCACACACTAAACAGAGCACCGTCTAAGTCTGTTGAGATGACACCACATGAGATGTGGCATGAGAAGAAACCTTGTGTGTCACATCTCAAAATTTGGGGTTGTGAGGCATACGTAAAGCGTTTATAGCCAAGCAAACTCGATCCCAGATCAGACAAATGTTACTTTGTAGGTTATCCCAAAAACACCGTTGGGTATCCCTTCTACAACCAATCCGAGGGCAAAGTATTTGTCGCAAAGGTTGGACACTTTCTCGAGAAAGAATTTCTCGCTAAAGGACCAAGTGGGAGGACAGTACAACTTAATGAGATTAGTGAATCTTCGGCAACCGTTGTTATGGCTGAGGAACCGGAAGAAATTTCACAAATTATCCCTACAACCGAGCCGGAAGTTGTCGCATGTGATGCGGAAACTTCAGACAATGTTGTAACTGAACCGCACAGATCAGGTAGGGCTATCCAGCCACCTGAGTGGTTTCATAACGAAATCTTCATTCTTGAAGACGATGAACCTGCGCACTACAAGGAAGCGATGGCGGGGCCCAGCTCAAGGGAATGGCAGAAGGCCATGAAATCCGAGATGGAATCCATGTACGAAAACCAAGTTTGGAACTTGGAAGAACTTCCAGAAGGCATAAAGCCCATTGGTTGTAAATGGATTTTCAAAAGAAAGACGGACGCGGATGGTAACATTCCTATCCACAAAGCTAGACTTGTCGCGAAAGGGTTCACGCAAGTTCCAGGAGTGGACTACGATGAGACTTTCTCGCCCGTAGCTATGCTTAGGTCTGTTCGGATATTACTAGCAATTGCTGCTTATTTCGATTATGAAATATGGCAGATGGATGTCAAAACGGCTTTCCTAAATGGAAACCTCAAAGAGGATGTATACATGATACAACCAGAAGGTTTTGTCGTTCCTAAGGATGCTGGAAAGGTATGGAAACTTCAGAAAGCCATTTATGGTCTGAAGCAAGCGTCAAGGAGCTGGAACATTCGTTTTGATGAATTGGTCAAACAGTTTGGCTTCATCAGGAATGACGAAGAATCTTGTGTTTACAAGAAGTTTAGTGGGAGCGCAAAAGCATTTCTAATCTTGTATGTAGATGACATATTGTTGATTGGAAATGACGTGAATTTTCTTAGCGAAATAAAAGACTCATTGAAGAAGAGTTTTTCAATGAAAGACTTAGGCGAAGCGGCATATGTATTGGGCATCAGGATCTATAGAGATAGATCAAAATGCCTGATAGCGCTTAGCCAAAGCACGTACATTGACAAGGTGTTGAAAAGGTTCAACATGGAGAACTCCAAGAAAGGCCTACTCCCCATGTCACCTGGCACAGTGCTTAGCAAAAATCAGTGTCCTCGGACTCTCGATGAGCGAGTACAAATGGATGATGTTCCATATGCCTCAGCAGTTGGTTCTATTATGTATGCCATGCTATGTACAAGATTGGATGTTTCCTATGCGCTAAGTGTTAGCAGCCGGTACCAAAGTGATCCAGGATTGGAACACTGGGCCGCAGTCAAAAATATTCTTAAGTACCTCAGAAGGACCAAGGATTTACTCCTTGTGTACGGAGGTGATGAAGAGCTCATTGTAAGTGGTTACACTGATGCAGGCTTCATGACTGACCCAGATGACTTCAAATCTCAATTAGGCTATGTTTTCATTTTGAATGGTGGCGCAGTTGATTGGAAAAGTTCCAAATAAAAGACTGTGGCGGATTCTACGATGGAGGCGGAATATGTTGCAGCTTCAGAATCCTCCAAGGAGGCGGTCTGGATCAAGCAGTTTCTTGAATACCTTGGTGTGGTTCCAAGTGCGCTGGACCCGGTGGAGATCTATTGTGATAATAGTGGTGCCGTGGCTCAGGCTAGGGAGCCATCTTCACACCATAAGACAAGACATATTGAACGCAAATATAAACTCATTCAACATCATGTCGAAGAGGGTTTAGTGAAAGTACGCAAAGTTCACACGGATCTGAACGTGTCAGACCCGATGACAAAGCCTCTACCACGAGCAAAGCATGAGCAACACTGGATAGCCATTGGTGTTAGGGAAGCCATGTAACTAGATTATGTCTCTAGTGCAAGTGGGAGTCTATAGGAGATATGCCCTAGAGGCAGTAATAATGGTTATTTTGTATCTCCAAGTTTGTAATTAAAGTTAATGTTCCATGCTATAACTACAATGATTCTCGAGTCTGCAATAACACGAGGCTCGGAGGGAAACTCATGTGCACGTGTGGTATAATAAACGGAAAAAATGTATTCCTAGTCATGCCTCTGAGACTGACTCAAGGATTGCTTGATGATCCTGTTTTCCTGATCATGGGCATGGCTATGCCGGCAATTTTGAGGGCACAATGTTAGAAGAACACTTGTGTTGAATCGACCCAAATTGATGTTATGCTATGAGATACTTTCATCACAAGTTAATGGTTAATAACACAGAGATAGTTAATGTTTGTATAATTCCTTAGACCATGAGAGTATCGAGTTCCTTCGTGCTTGCTTCGTGAACTTTGGGGTTTGTTAAACGTCATCCGTAACTGGGTGGCTATTACGGCGGTTACGGGTTCACGGAAAAGTATGACAAGGAACGAGATAGCTCAAGATTGAGATTTGCTCCTCCGGCGATGGAGAGATATTCTCGGGCCCTCTCGGTGTTACGGTATCCATCATCGTCTAGCCAGACAAAGGGTGATTTGATCACAGGGATGCCGAAACACGGAAACGAGAAAAGAGAACAAAATCGGTAACGAGGTAACTGGCATAGTGGACAAGTTGTTGATCCATGGGGATGCAGAAAATCTCACCTCGGGTGTTTGTAACATATCGCGAAGCAACAGGAATAGCACACGGCAATTGGAGGTTCACTCGAATATTCATTCGTGTGGGTATAGGGGTCAATATGGGTGTCCACGGCTCCGATGTTGATCATTGATCGAAAAGTGTTCCGGGTCATGTATATACTTCACCGAACCTATAGGGTCACACGCTTAAGGGTCATCTATCTGCTGAATGCTAGACAGGGAGTCTGAGAGAAAGTCACCGGAAAAGTTTCGGAGAGAACGGAAACGTTCCGGAGAGAACACCGGAATAGTTTCGGTAAAACTGAAAAGTTGTTTCGGGGTATACCATTAAGTCAAATTGGTTTTGGCACACACCTGGAAATTCTTGGAGGGTGCCAGAATTATTCTGAAAACTTCTGGGATTTTTCCGGGATAAAAACCGGAAATGTTCCGGAGCTGCCGGAACCGGTTTGGTTGCTTTTCGCAGATGAAAATTACTAATCCGAAATTGTTTCGGAACGCGTCCAAAATCATTTGTGTGGGTACTGGAATTATTCTAAGACCCACAAAAATATTTTCGGATTTAACGGTCAAGGAAAATTGGTTCCGTGAATAGTGAAAATCACTTTATGGTTAATTTTTTGGAAAGCCACCTTTTAGGGCTTTTCCCAAAAGGCTTCTAGAAGGGATTGGGGACCAAGGAACCCCCATGTGGGGGGGGGGGGGGGGGGGCTAGGGGTGGCCGACCAAGATGGAGCTCCTCCATGGAGCTCCACTTGCCTTCCTTTTATGCCCTTATGGAGGATCCATGTGATGGGTTTTTTGGGTATTTTTCCCCTTGGGCTTTCCTATAAATAGAGGTGGAGAGGCACTCTCCACACTCACTCCTAACTCTCATACACATGCCATGACATTTCTGGCTTCTCTCTCCCTCCCAGCGAAATAGTTTCGTAGAGCCAAAAGGCTGTCTGGGTTCCGGCAGGAACTAGTTCTAGACGGCGAAGCCCTGCCGGATAGCTGACACCGTATGTGTGCAACCCCGTAGAGAGGTCGTAGTTTCGATCTTTTGCCCGAGGGGCTGTTCGAGGGTCCTCCCGAAGGGCTGTCCGAGTTACTGTTCGCGTTTTGAGGGTCCTCCCGAAGGGCTGTCCGTGACATCGTCCGAGGGACTGTCCGACCGCCTCCCGAAGGGCTGTCCGACGAGGGAGTACATCCTCGCGGTTGGGAGATTGTAAATCATAGCTGCGGGGATCTGCACCGACGATCTACATCGACTCTACTTCCGCTGCGCTACCAGTCGGTAATGATCAGATCAAACCCTGTATGCAGTCTCCATAGTGGTCCTGGGCGTGCTCGCTGTACCGATTTTTTTTGTTTTCTGTCGCGTTCCCCTACACCCAGAACGCAGAGGCAGTCCGTGATGGCCTTGACAAGCCCTTTGAGCACGTCCCTGTGCTTGATAGGAAGAGGAAGAGGGGCGAGTTGATGGAGGAGGAGATCAGTGTCTTCACCAGCATGACTGAGGACGTGAAGGAGGTGGCAACCGACATAAGGAGTGCAAGTCCATCGACGTCCACCCTGACCTGTACACCGCCATCATGGACCAAGGTGGCTTCAGACAAGAGGCTCTGATGGCTGCTCTGAGCCACCTGCTGGACAACAAGGCCCAGGGTGTTGGGTTTGTTGCCATGGCAGACGGTCACAGGGTGCTCTGGCTCAGGAGCTGGCTGGGCAAGCACTACTACTAGTGTTGCCTCTGGTGCTGGTTACCGCGTGCATGATCCTCGACGACGATGGCGATGGCAACGACGAGACGATGACGACATACATTTTTGTGTAGCTAGGGCTTGAAAACTATTTGATGGTTTGTATATTTTGCTGAGGTGATATATATACTAACCCCTCACGTTGATGGCGGACTTGCGGTGGTAGGATTACACTTGCTAATGCTAATTACTTCGATGTGCAGCTAGAGCCCACGACCCTCCGAAGACAGTTACGATAGAGATTCAGTTTGTGTTGGCTGCCTTCTCCTCATCAGAACTACAAGCACGAGCGCTCTTAAGATCACTTGCTCCTACACAAAGTTGTGACAGTATTTCATCACAAGACAGAGAGTCCTCTGCTAAGGCACCTTTCTTGCCCTTATCCAGCTCACCAGAGCGCGGATACTTGTCTGAAACAGTTATTTGGCTGTGTTTGGCCCTGCGCGATCTCGTCCGAGAAGCTTCACAATTAGCTTTGACAACAGGGGTTGCTTGTGACTTCTGCCCAGCAGCTTTGCACTTCACTTCTCACTTTTTGTGGAACCCTTAGGAGAAGGAGGCTGTGGCTGGGAAGACAAATCCTCCAATGCATCCAGCTTCTTCCATTTCCTAGTGTGCATCGTATCTGTCTCTGCCATAAGTTGAGCAACTGTCCTTTTCTTCCTGCCGTGCTCTGAGATTTCGAAGGGTGCATTCTCAGCTACTGAGTGTGCACCAAGCTGCAACTTCTTCTTGCCAGGAGGAGAAACATGATCCTTGGTACTGCCATCTGCAAGTCCATCCCCATCCTCCGTGATTTTATCCTTCTGGCGTGCAGAGCCTGCTCTATGCCCTAGATTGTTCTCATTGGGCAAAGCAGCATCTTTATCTTTTCCTTTTGCGGTTTCACCAGCATCCTTCTTCCCGGATCCTTTCAGACCCTCCAAAGCCTCTTCTATCTTTTGGCTGGATCTTAGCCTACACCCTGATTTGCTGTCACTCAAAATGCCATCCACAGTCTTCTTGTCTACTGTCTTGCTGCCATCAACTATCTCAACTCCATCTGCATCTTTGGAGGTGTCTTGCACCTTCTTCTCCACTGCACTCTTACTCGTCTTGGACTTCCTTTCCTTGCTAAGTGTATCATCTGCCCGCCCTCTACTGGGCGCAGAACTGTCATCACCGGAGGCCTTTTCGTTTGCAGGCTCTGGTAGAGACTCTTCCTTACCTGTGTCTTTCTTCTTCATCTTTGCTGCTGACCTCGTAATGACATTGGAATTCCATTCCTTGCTGAATGCACCATCTGCTGCCCCTCCACTCGGCATAGAGCTTCCCTCATTCGTGGCATCTTCCTCTGCGGGATATGGTAGAGACTCGGTCTTATCTGCGTCCTTGGTGGTGTCCTTCTTTGCCGCCGAGCTCTTACTGATCTTGGACTTTCTTCCCTTACTGAATGCAGTATATGCCGCCCCGCTGCTAGGCATAAAGTTGTCCTCATTCATGTCGTCTTCTTTTGCAGGCATCGATAGAGACTCGCCCTCATCTACGTCTTTCAAGGTGTCTTTCTTCCTTTTCTCTGATGAACTCTTACTAACTCTCTTTGACTTGCTACTGTCCTCAACCATGACATCTTTCTTTGCAGGAGCTTCTCCCTTATCTGTGACAGGACTGTCCTCATGTTCCTCTGCAGGAGCACCCCTCTTGAGTGCTTTGCGCCTCGGTCTCTTGTCCTTGGCCGGAGCACCATCATGCTCCGTCTTATTCCTCTTTATGTGCGGTGTTGTTACTACCATCTCAGCTTCAGCAGCAACGTCCTCAATCCCCTGAAAGATGACAAACTCAGGGAGCTCTCTTGAACCCCTCAAGCGGTTGAACGACTTCAGCTGGGCTTCGGCGATGGCCAGGTCGAGACGATCGGCGCCGGCCAACGGACTCGTACCCAGCGCCGAAATGTAGTCCAGAAACGGTTGGCACGGAACGTTTCCCTCATGTAGGCGCTGTCCGCCACCGCGCCATAGGCCCCTTCCCTGATCCCGGAGTTGAGAATCTCCTGCTTCCTGGCGACGATGGGTGGGGAGCAGGTGCAGGAGAGGCCGGCCTCGATGCGACGGCTGACCTCTTGCAGCGCAGTGTGGACGGAGGCGACGAAGCTAGAGATAGGGCTCTGCCTCTGGCCGGCGAGGCGGGGGAAGTGGGCGCAGAAGGGGCACAGCGCCGATGGGTCCATCCAGGCGAAGGTCCGGTCCCAGAAGAAGGCGACGAGGGGCCTGGTGCTAGTGCTGGTGCTCACGTGCCGTAGAGCGAGCACCATGGAGTCGGCCGCGTCGAAGACCTGCGTGGGCCACCACGGGTACCTCTGCACCTTGCACCACACGATGTCCGGCCGCGCGAACCCCTCCTTGCCGTCTCCCTCGGCATGGAAGGCGAAGTCGTAGCACGTGCGTCCGCCGCCAACCCCTCGCCATCGCCCACCTTTTGCGGATTGGGCTGCCCGCGGAGAAGGCGCATGATGCCTGCCTGGGCAAAGAGGCGAGAAAGAAACGAGCTGAGTCGCCGGCGGTATCGTCGGAGGCGGCGGGGGAGGAACAGAGAATAATGGATGTGGGTTGTGGGAGGTGTGGGTAGGAAGAGAGAAATAATGTTCCCCACTCAACGCCAACACGGAAGCGTTTGGTTTGAATGGGAATCTGGGCTCCAACCTCATCCACGTGAATCTGGGCTCCACGCGACGCGACCACTCGAACTCTCTGTATTGTATTCTACCTGTAATGCGATTTTTGCTCCTTTTTTGAGTGGTAGATCACTGCTTTTTATATTTATTATTATAAACTTAAATAAGAAGCTCCCTATAGCCAGGACCGATATTACACAAGGCCAGTACTCTGCGCCGGTTAGGATGTGGACCGACGGGTCGCGACGGTGACCCAGCCTCCAGAGCCGCCGCGAGCCCCGCAGGCGCTTGTTCAGGGTCTTCGCGGGCGTCCGGGAGTTCGTGGCGATGCTCGACCGGGTCTGCAGAGAGGCCGGGGAGGTCCAGGGTGTCGGTTCGACGCCGGTGAGCTGGGTGGTTGCTGGCGTGTCCATGGGGACGACGCCCTAAGCCGGTAATGGTTCTGTCTGGAAATTGTTATGAGCATCTGTTTTGGTCGAACATGTAGTATGATGAAGTTGTCTCCAGAACTGTTATGTTATGTTTCCTAGTGAGACCATAAGAATATTGAACATCTCTATATATAATGTAGTAGTACTGTAGTAGTAGTATGTTGTATAAAGAACACTGGTAAGTTTATCCATCAACATGTCAGGTTAACTAGAATGGAACTTAAAATGACTATGGCAATGCTGTGTGATGATAGCACTGTCAGTTCTTCTCTTAGGTAAGATAGCACTGTTCAGTTACTCATGGAATTACTATTTTCTTCATCCTCCATCTAGGCATCTAGTGTCCTCTCTTATGTCGCTGTCGACCCCCTCTTCACTGCTATCTTGGACCAGGGTTCGTCTGGTGATCGCCGGCGACAACCTGCCCCAACCTATCCCTAGGCGCCCGCATTGCGCCTTCCGCACAGCTCGCTGCTTCATCAGCGGTACTACCTCACAAATCTTAACCAGGTCCATCTCCTGGTGGATCATGTGGTTCTACAAATGTTCAAGTCACAACAACACTGGCTCAGTCTTTGGACACATCATAATAACTAGTCAAAATCAAGCTTGATTCTGCCCTCAAATTAACATACCAGATGTACCATTTTATTTTACCCACAAAATGATTTGCAAATGATTTTTTTCTCGAATACGCACGAGAGTGCGTATCATTCAATAAAGAAGGAGGGGGAAGGAGCCCCAAGACTCCGCGGTGTTACATGATTCGTTACACGAGCTTAGTCGCCCAAGTCCACCACTTCGACCACTAAAAACTATGCTAACTACTCAGGCGCTATCCACACCGCTATACCCGCAAAGAAACCATCTAGCTCGCCTCTGAGCAGCCCTGATTTTCTCCATGTTCACCCTTCCTCCTCTACTCGACGTAATACCGTAGCTATATCCGGTTGGGCACCATTGAAAGCAATGTCATTTTGATGCTTCCATATCTGCCACATCCCCATAAATGATTTGCAAATGATGTACATCATGTTTCCTTACACATTGTTAAAATCAGAAGGAGTAAAAAACACACAAAGTCTACCTATAAACTTCACATGTAGTCCTCCTTAGTACATCGCTGTGAAATCTAGAAAATGTTCAACAATGGGATGAAGTTACTGAGGTGACAATAGTAAGTGATCAACTATGGGGAGAGTTTCAGTGCATCAATCGTCAACGACTAGTTTTATAACCACAGACAGTGCAGTGTATTGAAATTAAATCAAACATATATGACGGTATAATGCTCACCTTCCTCGTCGAAAGCTTTCTACATCTTAGGATTAACCTCAGACATTTTTGGCACATTGGTGTCTACATGGGGAAAACCAAGTAATGAAAATAACCAATGTCAATTACAAGAGAAACTAAAATTCACCCTTGTGGCGAGTGGAGTCCACTATGTTAGAAAAAAAAACAAAGAAACAAGAATCGCATTAATCGTAGCTCATATGAGGCATACTGTCTTCGGAGTATTTACTAGTATGAAAAAAGAACATACTGTGTCCATAGTAGAACAATTAGTTACATGGATCCTAATTAAGCCCCAGCTCATATATGTGCCCATGAAACAAATGAAATTCAAATCTAACATGTAGATGTCGTGTCTATATTTTTTTTTTTGAGGAGTGACCCAGCCTCTGCATCATTGTGATGCACACAACCATGATGCCGTGTCTGTTTATACCTCATAATAAATCAACAACAATTAGATCCTACATTTCTTGTCACCAAGGAATATGTCACATGAATAGAATTGGTACCTAACCTAATGTCTTGATGTCTCAACGCAATCAAACCATTACATAATTGAGTGAACAATGTAAATATATTTGTAGAGGATAGATACTTCATTCTCCCAAAGCTTTAAGCAAAGCAACATCATCCGGTGCCGGACTAAGATCTCCCTCGAAGTTCCTCTCCTGACTATGATCCACAGATTGTGCAAGAATCTCGAGGAGACGGTACTCTACATGTTTCATGTCTTGTCGTTCTTCTGGATTGGGTTTCAGACAATCCACGGCGACCCTGCTGACCATTTCCAAGAGATTGAGATCCCTCTCACTTGTAATATCGTTATCAATAAAGTTTCTTTCTCTTTTTTCTAGACAAGCTTCAACAAAGTTTGCAACATAGCTCCTCTCAGCATCATATGTTGCAGGCCTCCTTGTGATAAGCTCTACGAGGACAACTCCGAAGCCGTAGACATCGCTCTTCTGTGTGACGATCCCTTGTTCCATATATACTGGATCTATGTAGCTCATGTCCCCAATGACATGTTCTGTCATCTCGGCTTTTCCTCTCGTGAGTAGCTTTGATGTCCCAAAGTCTGAAACCTTTGGGGTGAACTTTTCGTCGAGAAGGATATTGGCAGACTTAACATCACCATGACGGATTGTACTCTCCCCTGCTGAATGCATGTATGTTAAGCCTTCGGCTGACCCAACGGCAATCCGCAATCGTGTACCCACTAGAATCTTATCTCTGCACTTGAAGAGGACATCATACAGACTCCCTCTCGCTACGAACTCGTACACCAACATGGGAGCATCCAGCTCTAAGCAGCAGCCTAGGAGCATGACAATGTTCTTGTGCCTCATCGCAGATTGGATTATAACCTCATCGGTGAACTCCTCCTTCATGTGCTTGTCAACCTTGATGGACTTCTTTATAGCAACTTGCTTTTCGTCTTTGAGAGTCCCAAGATAAACCTTACCAAAGTGTCCCTCTCCAATTACACACTTGTAGTTATTTGTCATTTGTTTCATTTGTTTCGTTGTGTAGATCCTTATATTCTTTACACCTTTTAGTATCGGACCACCATTTTGTTCATAGAACCTTCTGAATTTTAGTAGCTGATGGACCATAACCATGAGGACAAAGACAACAATCATGGCAGCGATGCCTGACAAAGTGCAAAATAGTCAAGCTTCAAGTTTACTCATGTTAAGATCTTCATATATACAATCACCAAATAGCATTACACTTAAATGATAGAATGTTCAATTAACTTGACATGCTATTTCTCCATAATCAACTAAGTAACTAATTATACAACTAGTAAGCCAACTAATTTTCAAAATAGTACTCCCTCCGTCCCATAATATAAGATGTTATTACATCCAATATGCTCACATATTGGTTGTAAGAACATCTTATGTTATGGGACAGAGGGAGTATTTAAGGACTTAATTATGTGATGAAATTGAAGGTACAGCTACAAAAACAACAGAAACTGACTAATCACCCCAGAACCTGGATGGTATAGGACTTGTCAATTATTGCTGGGCATAATTATACATCAATTCTCGAACTCAATTCATTAAGAAAGAAGAGCTCTCTTTCTGTCTTTCAGGCATTGCCATGGGAAAAATTATGCACAATAAGAAAAGGAGCTGAGGGGGTACTATTTGAGAGAAATATGCACGCTTGATTTTCAAGTACCGAATCCAATTATGTAAAATCATAACAACAATCAAAATTTCAAAAGTTTGACTACACCTATCCAAAATGACAAATTTTGGGAATTCTCGAGGGAGTAGTAAAAGAAAGAATATCATCGATCGTATATTCTTTTTGTTAAAGGTACCTGCATACTCCATGATAACTTAAACGCAATGTATCTCCCAAAAATGAAGAGACATGAAAACTTGAAATGCAACTTAGCTAATACCAGAATATACATGCATAGGCAAGTCATCTGGTGCACTAGACTAGACAAACATCACTCTTGAGTAGTGTTGCACTATATGTTTACTCTCATAGTCATGGTTGGTTACGCCGATGCTGGCCACCTCTTGTATTCCGCATTTAGTATGCATCCTCTAGATTCAGAGGCCAGGAGATAATGAAACTCTTATTTATTTTTTTCTGAATAAGAAAGATTAGTGCTTACCCACAATCACTTTTGCTGCTAGGGGTAATTTCTCCGTGCAGGTTCCTTTTATGCCGTCCCCTTTCATTCCGGGTTTGCATTTACAGTCATAGCCTCCCAGCCTGTTCTTACAGATCCCGTCGCAAGGATACATATCACGGAGATCAGGATTTTGTTCTCGGAGCTCGCACTCGTTGATGTCTGAAAGAAAAGGATTAAAACATGTGAAGGCTTGATTGAGCAGCTAGTTGTAACAGAAAATACTATCAAAGCGAACTAAAGCATAGCCCATCAACTACGAGGTGTCTGTGGCGACTTTGTCAATCTCAAAATCTGCCGGCTCAGTTTGTCGAAGGTGCTCATAGGGATAGGAAGTGTGTGCGTGCGTTCATAGGGGGTGAGTGTGCGTGCGTGTATGTGAGCGTCTGCGTTTGTACTGTATTGGGATTCAACAAATTTATGTAAATCCATTGTGTACATACCTTGGCATCCATTAGGAATGTAAGGGTTGCCATCGTAGTGCTCCCAGCACTTGCAGAAATAACCGTTGGCACTGGTTGCGTTGACACAGGAGCTGTTGCCGTTGACGCACCTGTAGCTGTCCACATATGGACATGAGCCGTACCCAAAGGCGAAATCGAGCACCACGGGGACGCCCCTCGAGTACTTGTTGGATAGCACCTCGTAGCCGCGGATGTCCTTGTCAGAGAAGTTGTACCATGCGCTCTCCACCACCATGCCGTAGGAGCAGGGTGAACTTTCCCAAAACGAGTTATTCGCTGGCTTAAACGTCACACCAAATGACTGGAGGATGCTTCCTTTTGGAAAGGCGACCTCGCAGGTAGGTCTGGCAAAAAGCTCACTCAGTAATAATTCAGAATGTTGCTAGCCCTCCCAATTCAGTAATTCCCATTTAATTTTTACCTCTTTTAGTAAGATCCACAAAGGATATCTATTTAGACAAACAAAAGAATGCATGTATAGTACCTGCTGCCGATACTGATGTCTGGAGAGCATGCCGTATCAGAGCTTCTGGAGCCCAGCAAGATGCTGCTCATCCTAGCTTCGACGTACCTGCCGATACCGATGAGAACATTGCGCTTGTCTGATAGGTAGAATGGCCAATACAACCACGTAAACTGAAGCTTGAGCACGTGGTCGCGAGCATTCGTGCTGCAGTCGGATCTCACCAACCCGTACGCCCGTGCCTCGCTTTTGGCGATCGATATGTCCATGAGCTCCACCGGCACATCCCATTCCTTCTTCAGCGTTGGTTCCAACGTGTCCGCTGAGTACATGCCCTCGCCCATCTCGGTGTGCGAGGTTCCTCTGGTCCTGTTGTAGTAAAGGAACAAACGAGGGGGATTGAACGAGTCATTGCAGGTGACCTGGAAGCCCTCGACGAAGCAGCCGGGCTCCATACCGAACGGGAAGGGGACGCTGATGTTGCCGCACATGGACTGGCAACCCTCAAGCGTGATGGGCCGGCGCTGCAGACCTTGCTCTTCAGTGCTGGCACCACCCTGCCACAGAGTTGCTGCTGCGGCGAGTAGTAGGAGCTTTAGAGTCAGCAATGGCAACAGCCAGGGTTGCGAGAGTTTCGCCATGGTGTGGTGCCAAATATTTACCTAGCTAGCTACCTCTTCTGCTTATGCTAACTCTATACATATGCCAAGTCTTACTTGTAACTCCAGCTAACTCCGATATACTCTATCAGGTGGCAACGTCAAGCATCAGCGTCTGCACATCACATCAGGACTACATATTCCAACTAATGACCTCATGATTTATAATCAATCGATTAATAAAGATATATTTCTTTTGACGGAGCAATGGCGGGGGGCTGACGCCGGCCTGATAACAATTAAGATTAGGGGTATGAGACCAGACTCGTTCAAGTCGCTGATGCATCAAAGATACTAGGCCGATTCTAGTTTGCCCTTGTCCTTGTATACAAAACACTCCCTGTGGATTTAAGTGTTGAGTGACCACACTGAAAACAACATAAATCGATCAGTAGGTTTCAAAACCATCTACAAGTCGTGGAGGGAGGCACTGTTCCAGACCAGGTCTTTTCACACTGAAGACCATAGGGAGGGGCATTTCATCATACACCTTGGAGGCCTGAATATATAAACGGAAGGAGGAAGGGAAATACTAGCAGAAATAATACTACCGTGCCACGGAGTAGCGGCGTGGGAAAAGCACGTCACCGGAGCCGCCGCCATGGCATCTACGATGAGAACGATGGCGGACACGAGCGCGCAACACGAGATGGGATCCATTCATCGACTGCGGGTGCGAGTGCCGACTGCTCGGTCTCTCTGAACCGCCCGCCCACCGCGGGCGTGAGGCCGGCCAGAGACATCGACGCCGCCCGTTCGCGCGTCGTGGTGCTGGCCTTGACCGGCCATCTCTCCCCGGTCCGGTAGCAAGTTCACCGGAGACGCGCGCGCGACGACGGGTGGAAGTGTCAGGCCAGGCTGCTCTGCTCCTCCGGGTGTCACCTCCGTCAGTTACGGGTGTTCCCCACCTCAGTTAACTGACGACCAGGATCGAAGCTCGCGTCAAGATCCAACGGCTCCCGTTGCTCGCCTAATTCTGAAGCGTTTTTATTTTAAACAAAAACACACCACTTTATTCATTTTTTGAGAAGATAACAACGAATACGATTCACTCAGAGAAACTCTAGCAAACCTAGCAAGTTCATGAGCAATCTTACTAGCCTTTCTATTACGATTGCCCGCGACAACCCGCCCCAACCTTATCCCTATGGGCGCCTGCATCAGTGCCCGCGCTTACTCGCCGCTTCGTCAGCGGTACAACCTGGCAAATCGTAACCAAGTCCATCTCCTGATGGATCATGCGGTTGTACATGTGTTCAAGTCACAATCGCACTGGCTCAGTCTTTGGACGCATCATAGCTAGTGAAAAATCATGCTTCATTCTGCCCTGAAATTAGTAACATACCAGATGCACCAGTATATTTAGGTGTAGATGGCTAGCACAAGTTCCCGAAAACTGATTTGCCGATGATTTCAACACCATGGCTATCGTCGGAGCAATATACACCTCACACATATACCATCATACTAATAACTAGTCAATATCAAGCTTGATTCTGCCCCAAAGGCTCAAACATACCAGATGCGCCATTTATTAGTTAGATATAAAAGGCTGGCATAAGTACCCGAAAATTGTATTGCAAATGATTCCACGCCATGACTATCGCTGGAACGAATATACAACTTACACATGTATCATCATGTTTCCTTACATATTATGAAAATCCAAAAGAGTAAAATACACAAGGAATTTGTGAACTTCACGTATAGGAACCCTAGTCCATCGCCTGTCAAATACCTCATCTGAGAAAAAGTTCAACAATGGGATGAAGTTACTGAGGTGACAATAGTAACTAGTAAGTGATATCAACTATAGGGGAATTTTGGCGCAACAATTGGCAATGACTAGTTTTTACGCACAAACATTGCAATGTATCAAAATTAACTCAGCATATATGACTAATGGTTTAAACAACAACCTGCATAATTGCAACATGATGGGATCAACACGGTCAAAGTAGAATGAATACCTTGCTCGTTGAAAGTTTTCTACGGCTTATGATTCACCTCAGGCATTTCTGACACGTTGGTGTCTGCATGATGAAAGCCAAGTAATGTAGATAATCAATGCCAATTAGAAAGAACCTAAAATTCACTTTTGTGCGGAACGAAGTCCATTATTTCAGAAAAACAAAAAGAACAAGAAACAAGAATACTTCTATCATAGCTCATAGGAGCATGCTGTCTTAGTGTCTTTTGAGTCTTTACTTTACTTCTTACAGCACTATCATCTTGGAAGTCCCTACATTATGATAGAAGTAATAATACAAACCTAATGGCACCAATTTTAATCATTGATCAAAGCTATGTCTTAATGAATCAAAATACGCCTTACATTGTAGGATGATGCCCGTCATGTCATCAATGTTTGACACCATCTGGTCCAGCACCTCGTGTAGCTGTCTGGACAGTCTACCAGACGGGCTGGAAAGGCACACAATGGCGAGCTCCCTTCTTTGACAAGCGATGACGAGTGCATGGGTCTGGGAGAAGGTCACGAGGAGCTTCTCTAGGGTGACCCGCATCATCGGCTCATCCACCACCTTTGTATCCAACAGTAGCGATAGGAGGGTGCTGACTTTGTTCACACGCTTGTCAATCTCAACGCAATCATTCCTATTCTGGAGAACCGTCTTTGCCGCCTCTCTAATGTTGCATGCAGTTTGAGCAATTTTCTGTACCAGGCTGCACAGTTGACCGGCCATCTCACCAGCAGACTCGGGTTGGGGATCGGGCTACATGTAATGTCTCATATTATGTGCACTAAATATATGTTTGAATTGCAATGTCTTATTGTTGTATTTAAAGGACTGTCAATTAATGTTTTCTGTTAGAAAGATACATATATACTACTCCCTCCGTCCCAAAATAAATGACTCAACTTTGTACTAACTTTAGAGGGAATACATAAATGTGAACATAGTTTTCAGTACAAATCCATGCATACCAAGTATCTAGTTTAAATATTTTATATATTTTAGTGATAAATATAAAAAGTTTGACTCTACCTATACCGAAACGGTAACTTTTATGAAACCTGTTGTAAGACCTAACAGAAAGCTGGTGGAGATAATGACACGGTAGTTTTCACATATTTGCGGATGTAAAATTTATGTGGTGCACATTAAGTTTTAACTGAATATACAAGTAGATAAACACGCCTACTACACATGCTAGGAAAAAATTGAAGACTTTACCGGTCCTGGGTTATAGTTAGCCCTGTTTCCCTTGCATTTCTCAAAGTATAGAACATAGCCTGTATCGTGCGAGTTCCAATCCCCAAACTTGGGAACCTAGGAATTTCAAAAAGTTCCATGTCATGTACTGTGGGAGATGGGGACATTACTGGTCACATATCGTATGTAGAGGTATATAGACATATTTGCTATATATACATCATGTGATTGAGAAATATAACAATTTCTAAGTGTTCATGACGAACCATCCGATCTGATCATTGAAGTTCATGCCAGTACAAAGACATGAACATATTTTCATCACACGTCTACAAATATCGAGTATCCACCAAGAAATAACTATTTCTGAGTTGATAGAAAAATAGTCATTCTCATGGGCATATTTACTAGCACGAGTGGGAATCATACCGGGGGTCGTGGTCTCTGGGTCTGAACTCGCTTGTTGGCTTCATCTTGATATAACTTTGACATCTGGTAGTCATGGATTAGACATATAGTCCATCATTTGTATATATACATATGGCAAGGGTGTCCACATGTCTGGTGGATATAATTCAACATACTATCGTTCAATCATATATGCATGGTATCAGTACCATCCTTACTACCTTTTGTGCCGGAGTCGGTAGTTGCAATGGTGTGTGTGTAGCGCGAGAGTAAATCTGAAAAATTCCAAAATGCACATGTCATGCATGATGGTAGGCAGAAAGTACATATGTGACAAAACAAAATGTAACTATTTCTAAGTAGACAGTAAGAATCATCCGATCTAATAATTGAGATTCATACCAGTACAAAGAGATGATAAGGTTTCCATCACACGACTAAGAATATCGACTTATAATGGACAGATTTACATGTGCAACTGGGAATAGAGAAACAGTCACTCCCATGGACATATTTTCATGTGCAAGTGGGAACCGCACCTGTTGGGGCCGAACTCGTTTGTTTCCTTCATGTTGATTTTGTTTCGACATCTGCTAGTCAAGAATTCAGACATATATACCATCATTTATACTTACATACTGTATATATGGTGTAGGGGTATCCACATGGCTGCTAGATATGATTCAGCATACTATCAGTATCATACTATCATCCTCACTACCTTTTGTGGCTGACTCGGTGGTTGCAATGGCGTGTGTGTACCAGGAGAGTAAATCTGAAAATTACAAATGCATTATGCATATGTCGTGCATGCTGGTAGGTAGAAATTACTTCTGTTTGTGACGAAATAAAATGTCGTGTCATCTAGATTAACAAAAATATTCTTAGAAATACCACAAAAGCAAAAGTGCAGTAATGAAAGGTTGACTCTATTACTATCTATAACCACAACGACAACTCTTAGAAACAAGAGAGAGTCAGACCTGTGGTGGAGCACCATCATGGAATTTCCTGAGCAGCTGGTAGCTCATGATCGTGAGCATTGCATCGGAGTTCAGGTACGATATACGCTGCTCCACCTTGCCCAGCTTCCGGGACAGCTTCCCGGCGGTGTAGAAAGCGCAGACGACGCACCTCTCCTGCTGGCACTCGGTGATGACCTCGAGAGCCTCGCCGAGCACCTCGTCGAGCGCCTCGAGCGCGGCCGTCACCGCGGAGTCCTCCATCAGCTCTGTGTTGTTCTCATGGTGCGAGAGCGTCTTGTTGAGTATCTCGACGCGCCTCTTGATGTGGTGGCAGTCCTTCTTGTTCTGGTTGACCGTGCTGGCCGCCTCCTTGATCTTGAGCGCGACTCCGATGATCCTCGCGACGCCGCCCACGGCGTCGACCATCCTGATCTCAGGGCTCAAGTAGATGGGGTAAAATCAAACAAATAACCTGAAAGACAGAGAAAGATTAGTGTGATTTTGTTCCTGAAAACAAACAAATTGACAAAGCAGCAACCAACCTAGCTAGTAGCTAGCTTCTTGGATCCTCAGTTTTCTTCCCTCGCCATCTCTTGCTCCAAGCGCTCTGCCTGAGCATGAAGAGGGGACAGGCTTAAAGTCTTCGCCGGGAAATGGCAACGACAGCCGCGCAACAGCACGTCGAGAGTACCAATAAGAAGAAGGTCAGCGCTTACACGTTCAAGAAACAGCCGGGCATTCCCACAAACACCGTTCACGAGGGAGACCAAGGCGTACCTTCCAAACAGACACCACCAACTATTGGTACTCCCTCCGTCCGGGTCTGTTAAGGTTGACCAACAAATTTAGCTAATAAAATGTAAACAATATATCACAAAAATTATACCGTCAAAAAGCTATTTCAAATACAAATCTAACAGTGTACTTTTTGTAGCATATATTTTTTATTTTATTAGTGATATGGATGGTCAAAATTTGGCTCAAAATACTATGGGCCTAATTAACCAGGACGGAGGTAGCTAGGAGATGCTAAAATTCACTTTTGAGATGAGTGGAGTCCATTATTTTAGGGGAAAAGTAAGCAAGAATTACATTAATCAGAGCTCATATGAGGCATACTGTCTTTGGGGTATTCAGTATTCCCTCCGTTCCTAAATATAAGACTTTTTAGAGATTCTAATAAAACTATATACGAAGCAAAATAAGTGAATATACAATCTAAAATACGTCTATATACATCTGTATGTAGTCTGTATTGAAATATCTAAAAGATCTTATATTTAGAAAGAAACGGAAGGAGTAATATAAGAGAAAAACATATTGTGTCCATAGTAGAACAATTAATTGCATGGATCCTAATTAAGGCTCAGCTCATATATGTGTCCATAAAACAAATGGAATTCAAATCTGACATGGCGATGTCATGTCTGTATTTGTTTCAAGAAGGGAGAACAATTAATTGCATGGATCCTAATTAAGGCACACAGCCATGACGTTGTGTCCGTTTATACCTCATAACAAATCCACAACAATTAGATCCTACATTTCCGACACCATTACATGAATAGAATTGTTACATACCCTAATGTCCTGATGAGTCAGCGCAATCAAACCATTACATAATCAAGTGAAAAATGTAAAAATGTTGATTGGTAGAGGATATTTCATTCTCCCAAGGCCTTAAGCAAAGCAACATCACTCGGTGCAAGACTAAGATCTCCCTCGTAGTTCCTCTCCGGACAATGATCCACGGATTGTGCGACAATCTCGAGGAGACGGTGCTCGACTTTTTCATATCTTATCGTTCTTCTGGATTGGGTTGCAGGCAATCCACTACAACCCCACCGACCATTTCCAAGAGATTTATATCCGCCTCACTTGTAATATCATTGTCGATGAAGTTTCTTGTTCTTTTTTCTCGACAAGCTTCAACAAAGTTTGCAACATAGCTCCTCTCGGCATCATATGTTGCAGGCCTCCTCATGATAAGTTCTATGAGGACAACTCCGAAGCCGTATACATCGCTCTTCCGTGTGACAATCCCTTGCTCCATATATACTGGATCTATGTAGCTCATGTCACCAATGACAAGTTCTGTCATCTCGGCTTTTCCTCTCGCGAGTAGCTTTGATGTCCCAAAGTCTGAAACCTTTGGGGTGAACATTTCGTCGAGAAGGATATTGGCAGACTTAACATCACCATGACGGATTGTACTCTCTCCTGCTGAATGCATGTATGTTAAGCCTTCGGTTGACCCAATAGCAATCCTCAGTCGTGTGCCCGCTAGAATCCTATCTCTGCACTTGAAGAGAACATCATACAGACTCCCTCTCGCTACAAACTCATACACCAACATGGGAACATCAAGCTCGATCTATGCAGCAGCCTATGAGCATGACAATGTTCTTGTGCCTCATCGTAGATTGGATTATAACCTCATCGGTGAACTCCTTCTTCATGTTCTTGTTAACCTTGATGGACTTCTTTATAGCAACTTGGCTTTTGTCTTTGAGAGTCCCAAGATAAACCTTACCAAAGTGGCCCTCTCCAATTACACACTTGTAGTTATTTGTCATTTGCTTCATTTGTTTCGTTGTATAGATCCTTATATTCTTTACACCTTTTAGTACCGGACCACCATTTTGTTCATAGAACCTTCTGAATTTTAGTAGCTGATGGACCATAGCCATGACGACATAGACAACAATCATGGCAGCGAGGCCTGACAAAGTGCAAAATATTCAAGCATTAAGTTCGCTCATGTTAAGATCTTCATATATATAATTACCAAGTTAGAATTACAATTACATGATAGAATGTTTAACTAACTTGACATGCTATTTCTTCATAATCAACTAAGTAACTAGGTATACAATTAGTAAGTCAAAGAGTAGTATATAAGGGCTTATGCGATGAAACAGAAGGTACAGCTACAAGAAATACATAAACTGAATTATCATTGTTGGCAACCCCGAACTTGAATGATATAGGAATTGCCAGTTATTCACCAGTGAAAAGCAGGGCTTTTGTCCCGGTTGGCAACGGCCTATAGTCCCGGGTCACCAACCGGGACTACAAAACTGGGACTAAAGGCCCCCACCCTTTAGTCCCGGTTGTTCACAACCCGGGACTAAATTCCCTCCACGTGGCCGCAAGCATGCGCTGGGGGTTGGAGGACCTTTAGTCCCGGTTGGTGTCACCAACCGGGACTAAGTATTTTGTTTTTTTATGTTGGGGTTTAGGGTTTATGGTTTATTTTTCCTTTTCGTTTTGTGTTTTCCATTCAATTCTTTTCCATTTCAACCATATTTTACGCTACTACATACTATACACGTTGATGCATATATAATATAATTTCTCGTACGACCATACACATATATACAATTTCTCCTACAATTTGGGGATCATTACATGCAGGCATTAGCGGCAATGGTATTCTCCGCTTTCAGATATGACCTCCGTAAACAAAAATACCGCAATTTCCTCTTGAATTGCTCGTGGGCGGTTCTCTGGTAGGAGCTTCTTCCGCATGTCTTCCATCTTTAAAGAAGGAGATCAATATGAATATATTAATTGTGTGTGTATATATATTAGATCATCATAAAAAAATTGTGAATAGTGTTTACGTACCTGAAAATGTCTTACATCTCTGCGCCATTCTGTCTTCATGCGAATGTTCTCGCAAACGTAGTATGCACATAAATTAGTCCCATGTTTCTGCCTCATGCACTTTACGAGAATAGAATTCAATCAGATAATAATCAAGTATGATAATGGTATTCAAACTATAATTAAAGAGATGCGCGGACCTAGCTAGTACTACTTAATTACCTTGGGCCATCGCCATCGCTGCTCCGGTTTTCATTCTCCGACAACATCCGTGATGAACCATTTCCAAACCCTGCCCGACAAAGAAAATGAATAAAGGAGTTCTTAATTACTTGATATCAGGAAATGAACGAAAGATGTCGATATAGTGCGATAATGATTGAAATTACCCGTCGAGCATCAAAAACACGCTGTTGTATTCTCGAGGGTCTTTACCTAGTGAGTCGAGGGTTTCAACAGTTCCAGCATCAACTTTAATGACTAGCAAGATCCAATGGTACCTGCGCACGTTTATATAAGCAGGCATGCATAACTCATCAACTACACTTAACATTGAGTAAGCAAAATAGAATTTGTAGTACAGGACAGTAACACTCACTTGAAGTTGTAAGGAAATAGTATTTCTGTTCTGGTATTTTGTGCCTTTAAAAACCTTAGCAAGTTATCCTCTGAGTCTCAGGGATGGTCTTGTATCATTTTTTCATTAATGATATATGGGTCAACGAACCCAATGTCATAGATTCTCTCTGTTTTGCATTCGAGAATCTTCATTCTGCATAATAGCGTACAAAAGAATATAGTGAGGATAATTACAGGCAATGAGCGAGCTGAGCTAGAGACTTAAATTACAGAAAGAAAATACTTACAGACAATAGCAACAGACGATAGATTTGTCGAGTGAGTCTTGATTGTATAATTGAAATTTTTCGTTAAACTCAATGAATAACTCGTTTTCATAGAAGTAATGCTCTTCCTTGACTTTCACCATGAGCATCACTCGCCCGTTCTTTACTTCTTTCATGTACCATTCATGCAATCTTCGCATTTGTGTTGATAGATGTCAGACCTGCTCATGTTTGACCAGAGTACTCCCGGGGACATATTGCCATGCTACATCAGCCACGGGGACTTCCTTGGTGCCTAGGAGTTGATCAACACTGATGCCAATGTTTCTAGCAGCGTCGGTTACCTTGAGTGGGGGGATCGATTGCATTGCCTATTCTCCGAGCTGGGGAACTGTTTTCCCGCTTTTATTACTACTTCCACGTCTCGACTACTGCATTTGTTCCTGATATGACTTCCTAATAGAGCGGTCATAGTCTGATGGCCTATTCTCCACATGTGCCGGGGGTTGCTCAAGAAAGTCCACAAAGTGTTGTACGATTTTCATAGGTATTATCTCCTTTGGCGGCGGGGGCGGTTTCGGTGCAAAATGGGACTTCACTTTGGAAACCACGACCGTTTTGGTTTCCTCATCACTCATATTGTAAGCTAACTTCTTTTTGGCAAGAGGCTCGTCGTTGGCTTTCTTCTTTTTGCCTTTCTTCCGAATAGGACTAGTCGACGAAGCGGTGGTCTTCCGCTTTTGGCCCTGCTGGGAAATAGGAGGTGGAGTCCGCTGACGCGGCGGAGATCGATATGGACTCGCGCTGGGCTCCCTCTCGAGGTGGGGTGGACTTAGAGGTGTATTGCTACTCGGAGGAGTCGGTGGCCTTGGCGTCGAGTTTGGAAACACGATGCATTCCTTTCTCCATACAGTGACACCATGTATGACTTCTCCCAGTGTCTGCTCCCCTTCACCTCCAGGAATGTCAAGCTCTAGTGAGTCATATCCCGGCAGAACTTCATCCACCCCGACACGAGCATAGCCAGCTGGAATCGGATTGCCATGGATGGTTGTTTCAGGTGCATTCGGTAAAGCAAAGCCGACCGCCACCTTCATGGATATGTTCTTCATTTTCCGGTGTAGCTCACAATTTGTCCTCTCTTTGTTATCATCCAGGGGGTAGCGAGCCAGCAATGCATCATTGGCCCGGACCCCCGTGGAACCCACACTTCTTTTCCTCATAGATGAGACGGTACTATCAAATGCTGGATCTGCTTGCTCCTGCCGTGGAGATGCCCTTTGCTGGCTAATCGTGTCCAGTTGCTCCTGCTGCCTCATACATCTCCAACGTATCTACTTTTTCAAATACTTTTGCTCTGGTTTTGACCTCTAATTTGCATGATTTGAATGAAACCAACCCGGACTGTCGCTGTTTTCAGCAGAACTACCTTGGTGTTATTTTTGTGCAGAAATAAAAGTTCTCGGAATCAGACGAAACTTTTTGTGAATTATTTTTGAGATTAATAATGAATTATGGAGCAAAGAACTGCCGGAGGGCGTGTGCCAGGGGGCCACCACACATCAGGGCACGACCCCCTGGGCCGCGCCCTGATGGCTTGTCGGGCCCTCGAGGCTCCTCCGACCCTAATTCCAGTCCTATAAAATCACATCTTTGAAGAAAAAAATCAGAGAGAAGTTTTCATCGCGTTTCACGAGACGAAGCCGCCACCATCTCCTGTTCTTCCCCGGGAGGGCTGATCCGAAGTCCGTTTGGGGCTCCGGAGAGGGGAAATCGTCGCCGTCGTCATCACCAACCATTGTCCATCAACACCGCCATGATGCTCACCACCGGGAGTGTGTAATTCCTTTGTAGGCTTGCTGGACGGTGGTGGGATTGGATGAGATTGATCATGTAATTGAGTTAAGTTTGATAGGGTTTGATCCCTAGTATCCACTATGTTCTGAGATTGATGTTGCTATGACTTTGCTATGCTTAATGCTTGTCACTAGGGCCCGGGTGCCATGATTTCAGATCTGAACATATTATATTTTCTCTGAATATAAGATTGATTTGGATCCTATCTTGCAAGTTGTATGCACCTATTATGTGTCTTGAACCGCATACCCCAAGGTGACAATAATTGGGATTCTTTCCGGTGTTTGCTGTAGTTTGAGGAGTTCATGTATTCATCATGTGTTCATGCTTTGTTTTGGTTCTCTATCAAAAGGAGGCCTTAATATCCCTTAGTTTCCAATAGGACCCCGCTGCCACGGGAGGGTAGGACAAAAGATGTCATACAAGTTCTTATCGCAAGCACGTATGACTATATACGGAATACATGTCTACATTATATTGATGAATTGGAGCTAGTTCTGTGTCGCCCTAGTGTGTAACTGTTACATGATCAATGTCATCTAAATAATTATCAATCATCGATCCACGTGCCTATGCTTTACATATACTGAATCTTGCTAAGTTACTATTGCTACTGCTACTGTCACAACTGCTACAAAATTGCTGCTGCCACTACTACTGTTACTTTTGCAACTACTATTTGCCGTGCTACTAAACCTTTGCTGCAGAGAGATATCCCAGGTGCGGTTGAATTGACAACTCAACTATCAAGGCCAATAAATATTATTTAGCTCCCCTTGTGTCGAATCAATAAATTAGGGTGAAATACTACCCGTGAAGACTGTCGCAATCCCCTATACTTGTGTAACACCCTGGATTTTGCCCATTTCTTTTTCTTTTGAATTTGGTCTGGTTTTGCTTTTCCGTGGCTTGGTAGTCTTGGAACCTGGAAGGATCATCCTTGATTTCTCTTCCCTAGTGGCTTTTAAACCTCTAGCCCATCCCAAGACCCTGTCATTTCCATCTTGAGCCAATCCCAATAATCTTTTCCTAGGGAATATTCCTTTTTCTATTAAAGGAATAACCCTGTCTGCCTTGGGTTGTGAAGCAACCCATATTTCCATCATTCCAAAAATTCCCAAATAATTCTCATAAATCCTTTGGATAATATATTCCTCAAATATGTCAAAATCTTTCCTTGCTATGTTCAAAAATCTTCCTCCAATATTCCTTTTCCTATTCTATTCCCGGTGGCAGTTTGTGAAGCAAGTGCCATTTATCTTGGCTTGCTTGCTCTCAAACTTTTTGGAGACATTTTCCTATACATATCATTGTTGCATGCTAAAATTCAACTTAATTTGGCTATTAAATATTTCTTGGCAAATTTCCAAAGTTTCTGATCCAATGGAAGCTTTGTGAAGCAAGTGCTAGCTAAGAGTATGCCAATGAGTTGAAATTTTGTAGGCACCTTGATATGCCCAAATCATGGCTCTCCTCAAGATTTAATCATCATCCTATCTTTTATGTGACCTCAGCATCAAATCTTTGTTTCTGGTCATATTTTCCTGTTGTGAAGCAGCTATATTTTATATTGCTTCATAATTGCTGAAAATTTACCAGAGCATTCTCCTATCCTTATAATCTATCTCCTCCAAATTTGGCCTCATTTCATCTAGCCATTATTCCTCAGGAATTTATCTAAGATTCTGGTCAGAGAAGACCATTATGAAGGAAGTACCATGTGTGCTCATGCAAATGGTATGAAATTTTTATGGAACTCTCATATGACCAAATAATCATCTTGTGCCCATTTTCAGCTCAAGGCAACACTGTATGTGAGTGCCACATCATGTTTTGCTTTCTGGACCAGATGGATCAGTTGCAAAGCAACCCTGCTAAATCTTGGTCCTCTTCCTCTCAAATTCTCCAGATTTGTAGTCCTTCCTATCCTAAATCTCCCAGACATCATTATTGGTCCTTATCTCCTCTCTGTTCAACTCTGTGGAGTGGTCAAGTTTGCAACAGCAAACTTCAGGTGATCCCTCCCATCCATTCTTGGCCTCTTTTGTTGATCCATCTCTTCTGAGGGACCCTTCCTTGGATGGACTTGCTGCTAGACATAGTGCTGCATGCCAGAGTGCACCATGTGTGCCAGTTCACGCGGTGACCATGCGTTTGGCATGCCATGTGCGCGCTCTGTGCATTGGGGCCCTCGACCTCGTCGGTTTCTGCCTCTCCCCCGACGTCTAGCCTTGTCCAACAGCTCCCCCTCATCGTCGCCTTCCTCCTGGACCCCTCTCCCCCTCCTGTCCCGTCCTCGCCGCTCCGCGACGAGCTCCGCCCTGTTCTGCCCGTGGCTGCCGTTGGCGTCTTCTTCGTCCCGAGCCTTCCCGAGCTTCGCCGAGTGCGCCTGAGCCCTCTCCGCCCCTCCATGACCTCTCGGGAAGCCTCTCCCCTCCTCCAGGCGGACTCCCGAAGCTCCGGTGCACGGCGCACGCGTCGCCGCGACCGTGACCGAGCCCGGTGTTGCCCCGCCTATATAAAGGCTCCCGAGCCCCTCCCGAGCATCTCATCGCCCTAGCGGCACTCCTCTTCTTCCCCCCCAGCCTTTGTCCCGAGTCGGAGGAGCTTCCATCGCCTCCAATCGCCGGCATGGCCGCCGCCTGCTTCGGTTCAAATTCCGGCGAGTCGAGCTCCATCTCTCCATCCCTCCACCTCCATAAGCTCCACCAAACTCCGGCGACCCTCCCCATAGTCTCCGCCTCTCCTCTACCCCTCCATGGCCGCGAGCCCGCCGGCGCCCGAAGCCAACCGCCGCCGCGGCTGGTGCTCCGCCCGCCCCGGTGCTCCCCGGCGGCCGCTTCTCATCCAGGGGGATGCGGATCCGTCTGCCCGTCTCGCCGGTGGCCGAAGCACTGCGGGGGATGGACTGGGACGGCCGGGCGAGCACTGTCGCCGGCGTTCTCCCTCTGTCCTCGGGCGCTCGTCGGGGGAGGAAGGAGGAACGGGAGGAAGAGAGAGAGAGGGAGAGGAGGGTCAACGCGGGCCCCGCACGTCGGTGACTCAGGAGCCGGCCCTGCCGCTGCTGAGGTGGATAAGTGGAGGCGCCTTTCCGCAAAGCCGTCTCTCTGCACCGAAGGCGTATTTTCCAAAATACGCTTTCGCCTTCTGCCCAGCCGCACTGTTCAGGGACCCGGTTGTGAATATTATTTTTGTAGAAAGGTCCCTGGATAGTAAAACCCTCATATCTTTTTGCTCGGGACTCCAATTGAGGTGATTCCAAAGCCCTCGTCTTCGTCTCGTCGAGCCCGTCATGATGGTACCATTTCCATAATGCCTTGACATAGTGGAAATGACCCTTCTGCCCTTGCCCGTAAACAGTCCCTCTCCGAGAGAGAACTGTTTTCGGCAGTCCTTCCGCGGCCTCTCCGCACTCCTTCCCGGTGGATTCCTTCACCCCCAGGCAAGCCAGGACACCCATTCCATGAAGTATTTCAATAGCATTACATATTTAATTGAATTTCTTGCATTTACAAAGGAATTACTTTCATTTACCTGCTATATGATAATTCATAGTAATTAAAGTAAATGCCTAGTTGCTGCCACCCTAAATATTGTGATGAACCACTATATTGGCTAAATGAACTTAGTGGTTGATCTTGAGTCACCTGTCCGGGCATATTCATGCAACCACATTTGCCGGTATGGGACGGCCCTGACCTGGTCTGACTGCGTGATCTTTCACCGGTACCACCAAAGAGGGAAGGTTAGGCGCGGCGTGCTACCCTGGCCCGGTAAGCGGCGATAACCTTGTGAGCCCAGTTGAGTTTGTGCCGGCGTCCCCGTTTGGGACAGTTTAGTTGGCCACGACGGTGGCAGGTGTCATGAGGACACAGGGGCCACCCAAGGCTGACCTCCGAGGGAGGAAAAGTGCCGGTGGTACGATGAAAGGGTCACGGGTCAGGCAGGTTTTGTTGAAGCAGCGCTGGTCCACCCGAATGGGATCACGAGGCCAGGTGCTTCATGGTGTGGGTAAAGTGTACAACCTCTGCAGAGTGTCAAATCTATTCGAATAGCCGAGTCCACGGTAATGGACAGCCCGTCCAGACCTCAGTAGAGGGTCAACCAGAATAATGAGGTTAATGATGGAATAACTCGTATTGTGATCGGAAGTACTCAGTGAGTATTCCGAGGGTTGTGGGACAACCCAGAAGAGAGTAAGTTGATGACTGGTAACAGTAAGTGGAGCACTTAAGTATTTATTATGATATTTGCCATGCTATTGTTTGCTGCATTGTTTGGTTGTCTTGAGCTTGCGAGTACATTCAAAGTACTCACCTGGCGTATCATGCCAGTTTGCAGGTCATGCTATGATTGCTTGCTTGCCGTGGATGTCGAGCTTGCGAGCTAGGATGCGCGTTCCAGCTAGAGTCCATGCAGAGTGGAGTCCATCACCGCAGTCGTTGTTCCGCTGCCGAGTGTTACTCCGCCTCCTCAGGTTGTTCCGCTGTTAGCTTAGAGCTGATTGGTTCTATGCCAACAGTGCCGTATTCCAGAAGACTTGTCCTTGGGCTGGAATGCGGGGCGTTCCGGTCTTCTCTGAGCCGGGGTGCCACAACTTGTGGGTTATCAAGACCTTTTTCTGGCGCCGTTTCCGGGGAGCATAGCTCTATTTATTGTGTTAACTTGAGGATATCCAATTGCCACTATGAAGAATCTGAAAGATAATCAAACTAAGATCGTCCCCTCTCGCACGAGAGGAGGTAAGGAACTGCCATCTAGCTCTGTTTTTGATTCACCTACTATTTTGAATCAGCTTGTTACACCACCACGTGTTGATCGTCCTGATATATCACATGAACTTGATGATGCTACTTCTGAAATTAATGATGATACTATTGCTACACATGCTGAAACCGAAACTATGCCACTGAATGAATTACTTAATGCTCATATTGCTAAAGCTAGAGAACTTGAAAATGCTGAAACTGATGAGGACTTTGAATCACATGTTACACCTCGCTCTCTTAATAGATATGAATTGCCTTATGTACCTCAAGGTTATGTTATGGATAAGGAAACATCTAGTGATTTCTTTGCTTGTGAAAATAGAGATGGCTTGAAGAAACTGCTATGCAAACTAAAAGAAAAGTCTATGATGGAGAAAATGAAATATGATCCTAAATTTGCTACTTCTTCTATATTTGTTACTGATAAGGATTATGAGTTCTCTGTGGATGATACGTCTCCAACGTATCTATAATTTTTGATTGTTCCATGCTGATATATTATCATTCTAGGATACTTTTTGGGTCATTATTTACCAATTTATAATATTTTTGAGCAATAACCTATTGACCTAGTGTCCAGTGCCAGTTGCTGTTTTCTGCGTGTTTTTGCCTCTGCAGGTTTACTGTACCAAACGAAGTCCAATTGCCATGATTTTTTTTGATGATTTTTTCTGGACTATATGAAGACCTAGAAGCTTCGGAAGGAAGCCGGGAGGCACACGAGGGCCCCACCACACATCAGGGCGTGCCCTGGGGGGGGGTGCCCTGATATGTGGTGGCCCCCTCAGGCACCTCCCGACGTCCCTCTTCGGACTATAAATTCTCTAATATTCTGAAAACCCTGGAGGCAGTCCCGAAACCCTTTTTCTGCCGCCACAAGTCTCTGTTCCGTCGCGAGGCCATCTGGAGCTCCGTTCCGGCACCCTGTCGGAGGGGGGATCGATCACGGAGGGCCTCTTCATCAACCTTGCTGCCCTCATGATGATGTGTGAGTAGTTCACCACAGACCTACGGGTCCATAGCTAGTACCTAGATGGCAATCTCTCTCTCTTATGATCTTCAATGTAATGGTCATCGCATCTTTGCTTTGATCAATCCGATGTAATCCTATTGTGCGATGTGTTTGTTGGCATCCGATGAATTGTGGGTTTATGTTCAGATTATTCATGCAAAGTATTTGAGATGCCTCTGAATTATATTATCTCTTATGTGCATGATCATTATAGTTCTTAATGCTCTCCGATCTATTGATATGCTTTGGCCAAGTAGATTGATATTTCATCGGTGGGAGTGGTGCGTTGTGGTAGGTTCAACCTGGCGAGTTTCTATATCCCAGTGACAAAGTAGGGGACAAGATGCGTCTTTGTGTTGTTGCTACTAAGGATAATACGATGGGGTTCATTCATATTGTTTTAGTTTACTTTGTCTACATCATGTCATCATTCTCCAAGCATTACTCTGTTTTACTTAATACTCTAGATGCATGCTGGATAGCGGTCGATGAGTGGAGTAATAGTAATAGGTGCAGGCAGGAGTCGGCCTATCTGCTTATGGACGTGATGCCTATATATACATGATCATTGCCGTGAGCATCGCATAACTATCCGCTTTTCTATCAATTGCCCAACTGTAATTTGTTTACCCACCGTATGTTGCCTAGATGAGAGATGTCGCTAGGGAACACTATGGCCCCCGGGTCTATTCACTTATATATTCGCAAACACTATTATTACCTCGCTTCCATTATTTACTTTTTATTTATTTTGCAATTTACTTTTATCAACAATTATCTACACAACTCATTTGCTTGCAAATAACGAGATCAAGGGGATTGACAACCCTCTTGCCCGCTGATACGTCCATTTTGCATCATGATTTCCTACTGTTATTTATAATGTTTTGATGAATAATAATGCTTTAGGGAGTGATTCTATGCCTTTTCTCTCATAATACGCAAGGTTTACACAAAGAGGGAGAATACCGGCAGCTGGAATTCTGGACCTGAAAAAGCACATCAGAGATACCTATTCTGCACATCTCCAAATAAGCTGAAACTTTACGGAGAATTATTTTGGATTATATAATAAATATTGGAGCAAATAACTACTGGATGGGGCCACCCTGGTGAGCACAAGACACCAGGGCGCGCCAGACCCCCCAGGCGCGCCCTGGTGGGTTGTGCCCAGCACGGCCCACCTCCGGTGCCCATCTTCTGGTATATAAGGTCTTGTGACCTAGAAAAAATAAGAAGAGGACTTTTGGGACGGAACACCGCAGTCTCGAGGCGGAACTTGGGCAGGAGCACTTTTGCCCTCCGGCGGAGCGATTCCTCCGGGGGAACTTCCCTCCCGAAGGGGGAAATCGAAGCCATCGTCATCACCAACACCCCTCTCATCTTTGGGAGGCCAATCTTCATCAACATCTTCAACAGCACCATCTCCTCTCGAACCCTAGTTCATCTCTTGTGTTCAATCTTTGTACCGGAACCTCAGATTGGTACCTGTGGGTGACTAGTAGTGTTGATTACATCTTGTAGTTGATTACTATATGGTTTATTTGGTGGAAGAATTTATGTTCAGATCCATTATGCTGTTCAATACCCCTCTGATCTTGAGCATGAATATTATTTGTGAGTAGTTACCTTTGTTCTTGAGGTCACGGGAGAAGTCATGTTGCAAGTAATCATGTGAATTTGATATGCGTTCGATATTTTGATGATATGTATGTTGTGATTCCCTTAGTGGTGTCATGTGAACGTCGACTACATGACACTTCACCATCCTTAGGCCTAAGGGAATGCATTGTGGAGTAGTTATTAGATGATGGGTTGCTAGAGTGACAGAAGCTTAAATCCTAGTTTATGCACTACTTCGTAAGGGGCTGATTTGGATCCAAACGTTTAATGCTATGGTTAGATTTTATCTTAATACTTTTCTCATCGTTGCAGATGCTTGCGAGGGGGTTAATCATAAGTGGGAGGTTTTTTTAAGTAATAATAGCACCCAAGCACCGGTCCACCCACATATCAAATTATCAAAGTAGCGAACACAAATCAAACCAACATGATAAAAGTGACTAGACGAAATTCCCGTGTACCCTCAAGAACACTTTGCCTATTATAAGATACTGTTCTGGCCTGTCCTTTGCCACAAAAGTATTGGGCTATCTTGATGCATTTTATTTACCATTACTGTTACTTGCTTGTTACCAATTATCTTGCTATCAAACTATCTGTTACCTACAATTTCAGTGCTTGCAGAAATTACCTTATTGAAAACCGCTTGTCATTTCTTTCTGCTCCTCGTTGGGTTCGACACTCTTACTTATCGAAAGGACTACAATTGACCCCCTATACTTGTGGTCCATCAAGACTCTTTTCTGGCGCTGTTGTCGGGGAGTGAAGCACTCCTGGTAAGTGGAGATTGGTAAGGAAAAACTTATACTACATGCTGAAATTTATTGTTACTTGCTACTATGGAAAACAATCCTTTGAGGGGTTTGTTCGGGGTATCTTCACCTCGACCAGAACCACAATTACTTGCCCCTCAACATACTGCACCTACTGAAAATATTGGTTATGAAATTCCTTCGGGTATGGTAGAACAACTGCTAGCTAATCCATATGTAGGAGACGGAACTGAACATACTGATATGCACCTGATACACGTGAATGAAATTTGTGGATTATTTAAGCTTGCAGGTTTATCCTGAGATGAAGCTAAGAAGAAGGTTTTCCCTTTATCTTTGAAGCGAAAAGCATTGACATGGTATAGGCTATGTGATGATATTGGATCATGGAACTGGAATCGATTGCAATTGGAATTCCATCAAAAGTTTTATCCCATGCATCTAGTTCATCGTGATCGGAATTATATATATAATTTTTGGCCTTGTGAAGGAGAAAGCATAGCTCTAGCTTGGGGGAGGCTTAAGTCAATGTTATATTCATGCCCCAATCATGATATCCCAAGAGAAGTTATTATTCAGAATTTTTATGCTCGGCTTTCTCATAATGATCAATCCATGCTCGATACTTCTTGTACTAGTTATTTTATGAAGAAGATTATTGAATTCAAGTGGGATATCTTAGAAAGAATTAAGCGCAACTCCGAAGATTGGGAACTCGACGAAGGTAATGAGTCAGGTATAAAGATTAAGTTTGATCGTGTTGAATCCTTTATGAATACCGATGCATTTCATAAGTTTAGCACTAAATATGGTCTTGACTCTGAGATAGTAGCCTCTTTCTGTGAATCATTTGCTACTCATGTTGATCTCCCTAAAGACAAGTGGTTTAAATATCATCCCCCTATTAAGGAAGAAATTAAAGAACCGGTAAAAGCTAAAGATGAAACCATCATTTACAATGTTGATCCAGTTGTGCCCACTACTTATATTGAAAAGCCACCTTTCCCTGTTAGGATAATGGAACATGCTAAGGTATCAACTGTGGTTCGCAAGATTAATATTAGAGCACCTAAACCTCTTGAGAAAATTAAAGTAGAACCTAGCGTTGCTATGGTTAAAGATCTCTTGGTAGAAAATATTGATGGGCATGTTATTTACTTCTGTGATGAAGCTGCTAGAATTGCCAAACCTGATGAAAAAGATAAACATAGACCCGTAGTCGGCATGCCTGTTGTCTCAGTCAAAATAGGAGATCGTTGCTATTATGGTTTATGTGATTTGGGTGCTAGCGTGAGTGCTATTCCTTTTACCTTATACAAAGAAATTATGAATGAAATAGCACCTGCTGAAATAGAAGACATTGATGTTACTATTAAACTTGCTAATAGAGATACCATCACACCACTTGGGATTGTTAGAGATGTTGAAGTCGTGTGTGTGAAAGTAAAATATCCTACTGATTTTCTAGTTCTTGGCTCCCCACAAGATGACTTTTGTCCTATTATCTTTGGTAGACCTTTCTTGAGCACCGTCAATGCTAAGATAGATTGTGAAAAACAAACTGTCGGTGTCAGTTTTGGTGATGTGTCTCATGAGTTTAATTTTTCCAAGTTTAGTAGACAACCTCGTGATAGAGAATTATCTAGTAAGGATGAAATAATTGATCTTGCTTCTATTGTTGTACCTCCTACCGATCCACTAGAACAATATCTGCTAGACCATGAAAATGATATGCACTTGCGTGAAAGAAATGAAATGGATAAAACATTCTTTGAACAACAACCTCTCCTAAAACACAATTTGCCTATTGAAACCCTTGGAGGTCCTCCTCCACCTAAAGGTGATCCTGTGTTTGAATTAAAGCAATTGCCTGACACTTTGAAGTATGCTTATCTTGATGAGAAAAAGATATATCCTGTTATTATTAGTGCTAACCTTTCAGAACATGAAGAAGAAAGATTATTAAAAATTCTGAGGAAGCACCGGGCTGCTATTGGATATACTCTTGACGATCTTAAGGGCATTAGTCCCACTCTATCTCAGCACAAGATTAATATGGAACCTGATGCTAAACCCGTTGTTGATCATCAACGGCGATTGAATCCTAAGATGAAGGAAGTAGTATGAATTGAAATATTAAAGCTTCTTGAGGTAGGTATAATCTATCCCATAGCTGATAGTAGATGGGTAAGTCCCGTTCATTGTGTCCCTAAGAAGGGAGGTATTACCGTTGTTCCTAATGATAAAAATGAACTCATTCCGCAAAGAATTGTCACTGGCTATATAATAGTAATTGATTGTAGAAAATTAAATAAAGCTAATAGAAAAGATCATTACCCTCTGCCTTTTATTGATCAAATGCTAGAAAGATTATCTAAGCACACACACTTTTTTTTCTAGATGGATATTCTGGTTTTTCTCAAATACCTATATCACAATCTGATCAAGAGAAAACCACCTTTACCTGTCCTTTTGGAACCTAGCTTATAGACGTATGTCTTTTGGTTTATGCAATGCACCTGCTACCTTTCAAAGATGTATGAGTGCTATGTTCTCTGATTTTTGTGAAAAGATTGTGGAGATTTTCATGGATGATTTTTCCGTTTACGGAACTTATTTTGATGATTGCTTAAGCAACCTTGATTGAGTTTTGCAGAGATGTGAACAAACTAATCTCATCTTGAATTGGGAGAAGTGCCACTTTATGGTGAATGAAGGTATTGTCTTGGGGCATAAAATATCTGAACGAGGTATTGAGGTGGATAACGCTAAAGTTGATGCAATTGAGAAAATGCCATGTCCTAAAGATATTAAAGGTATTCGGAGTATCCTTGGTCATGCTGGTTTCTATAGAAGGTTTATTAAAGACTTCTCTAAAATTTCTAGGCCTCTTACTAATCTTTTACAAAAGGATATTCCATTTGTTTTTGGTGATGATTGTGTAGAAGCATTTGAAACACTCAAGAAAGCCTTAACTTCTGCACCTATCGTTCAACCACCTGATTGGAACTTGCCTTTTGAAATTATGTGTGATGCTAGTGATTATGCTGTTGGTGCTATTCTAGGACAAAGAGTTGATAAGAAATTAAATGTTATCCATTATGCCAGCAAAACTCTAGACAGTGCCCAACGAAATTATGCTACTACTGAAAAAGAATTTTTAGCAGTTGTGTTTGCTTGTGATAAATTTAGATCCTACATTGTTGACTCCAAAGTTATTGTTCACACCGATCATGCTGCTATAAAATATCTTATGGAAAAGAAAGATGCTAAACCTAGACTCATTAGGTGGGTTCTCTTGCTTCAAGAATTTGACTTACATATCAACGGAAGGGAGCTGAGAACCCCGTAGCCGACAACTTGTCTAGGTTAGAAAATATTCTTGATGGCCCACTACCTATTGATGATAGCTTTCCTGATGAACAGTTAGCTGCAATAAATGTTGCTCAAAACACTCCTTGGTATGCTGATTATGCTAACTACATTGTTGCTAAATATATACCACCTAGTTTCACATACCAACAAAAGAAAAAAATCTTCTATGATTTAAGACATTACTTTTGGGATGACCCACATCTTTACAAAGAAGGGGTAGATGGTATTATTAGACGTTGTGTACCTGAGCATGAATAGGAACAAATCCTACGGAAATGTCATTGCGAAGCTTATGGAGGACATCATGCGGGAGATAGAACTGCTCACAAGGTATTGCAATCTGGTTTTTATTGGCCTACTCTCTTCAAGGATGCCCGTAAGTTTGTCTTGTCTTGTGATGAATGTCAAAGAATTGGTAATATCGGTAAGCGTCAAGAAATGCCTATGTATTATTCACTTGTTGTTGAACCATTTGATGTTTGGGTTTTGATTACATGGGGCCTTTTCCTTCATCTAATGGGTACACTCATATTTTGGTTGCTGTTGATTATGTCACTAAGTGGGTAGATGCTATTCCAACTAGTAGTGTTGATCGCAAAACCTCTATTAAAATGCTTAAAGAAGTTATCTTCCCAAGGTTTTGAGTCCCTAGATATTTAATGACTGATGGTGGTTCACACTTTATTCATGGTGCTTTCCGTAAGATGCTTGCTAAATATGATGTTAACCATAGAATTGCATCACCCTATCATCCTCAATCTAGTGGTCAAGTTGAACTTAGCAATAGAGAAATAAAATTAATATTACAAAAAACTGTCAATAGATCTCGAAAGAATTGGTCTAAGAAACTAGATGATGCACTTTGGGCCTATAGAACAGCTTATAAAAATCCTATGGGTATGTCTCCATACAAAATGGTATATGGAAAAGCTTGTCATTTGCCTCTAGAGTTAGAGCATAAAGCATTTTGGGCAATTAAAGAACTCAATTATGATTTCAAACTTGCCACTGAGAAGAGGTTATTTGATATTAGCTCATTATATGAATGGAGAACCCAAGCTTATGAAAATGCCAAACTATTCAAAGAAAAGGTAAAAAGATGGCATGACATAAGAATCCAAAAGCGGGAATTCAAAATAGGAGACTATGTTCTTTTGTTCAACTCTCGTTTAAGATTTTTTGCAGGTAAGCTTCTCTCCAAATGGGAAGGACCATATATTATCGAAGAGGTTTATCGTTCCGGAGCTATTAAGATTAATAATGCCGAAGGCACCAATCTGAAGGTGGTCAATGGACAAATAATTAAACACTGTATCTCAGGTACGCCTATTAACGTTGAAAGCAATGTTATTCAAACCATGACACCGGAGGAACACATAAAGGAAACCTTCCGGAACACTCCTCGGGGCCCCTCTCCACCGCCTCTGATGCCTATAAATTCCCGAATATTCCTGCTGCCGCAAGTTCCAGAACTGCGAGATCCAATCTAACACCATCACAGAGGGGTTCATCATCCTCATTGGTGCCTCTCCGATGATGCGTGAGACCTATGGGTCCGTAGGCAGTAGCTAGATGGCTTCCTCTCTCTCTTTTGATTCTCAATACAATGGTCTCTTGGAGATCTATTTGATGTAAACTTTTGAGGTGTGTTTGTTGGGATCCGATGAATTTTGAGTTCATGATCAGTTTCTATCCATGAATATTATTTGAGTCTTCTTTGATATCTTATATGCATGATTACTTATAGCCTCGTATTTCTTCTTCGAATCTTTGGTTTAGTTAGGCCAACTAGATCGATTTTTCTTGCCATGGGAAGAGGTGCTTTGTGATGGGTTCGATCTTGCGGTGTCCTTTCCCAGTGACAGAAGGGGCAGCAAGGCACACATGAATCGTTGCCATTAAGGATAACAAGATGGGGTCTATTCGTACATGAATAGATCTTGTCTACATCATTTCATCATTCTTATTGCATTACTCCGTTTTTCCATGAACTTAATACACTAGATGCATGCTGGATAGCGGTCGATGTGTCACTACTGGAATCAGGCACTTTGCCGTCTACCATGGTAGACGGCAAAGGATAGGACTGTGGATGGCAAACCTCTTTGCCGTCAGCCGGCAGACGGCCACAGTTTCGGCACTGTGAACTCCGGTAAAGGAGTTCTTTGCCGTCTGCCTGGGCTCACCGGACGGCAAAGTTTTTTTGCCGCCAGGGGGATACGGCAAAGAGGCTCAACAGTGTAGCACTGACGTTAGCCCCGTTAGGTGGCTAACGGCACCCTTTACCGTCTGCCCCTGCCCCCACCCCACCCCTTTGCCGTCGGCCCCCTTTGCCGTCTGCCCCCCCTTGCCGTCGGCCCCCTTTGCCGTCTGCCCCATACCCATTTGCCGTCTGCCACCGACGGTAAAGGGGACAAATGGTCCCAGGCCTGGTGTTCCCAGGTTGCACAGGCGGCTGCCATGTGTCACCTTTGCCGTCGGTGGCAGACGGCAAAGTGACCATATTGCCTCTTTTTTATTTATTTTTGATATATCCAAGCATTTTCACAAGAAAAATGTATGATATACATATATATTTCACAAAACCCATATCCATGCCATATGAATATGATCATCCAACAAACATATCAAGTCAAAAGTGCAAGTTTCACCATATTACAATAGTTTCATCCATACATACATAGTTTCATCCATATTACAATAGTTTCATCCATAGGTAGAAAATTTCACATAAGTTCATCGATACAAAATGAAAACAGAAAGTAAACACTAGCACTCCATCAAAGCAAGCTGCCGTGAAGTGAATCAAATCTGCAAAATTGGAAATGAGAAAGTTAGAAGAAGAATACTAGAAGAAGTAGAAGAAGATCTAGAAGAAGAAGATGATGATGATGATGAAGAGGCGTTTTTCTTCTCTTTCTCTTTCTCCTCTTGTTTTTCTTCTTCTTATTGCTTATTTGTGTCGTTTTAGAGCTAACCTAGGTAATTATGCCATTTTTCACCTAACTAAGCTTATTGTGTCATTTTACAAGATAATAAGCTAAATATATGGCATTTATGAGGTTACCAAGGCTATTATGCCATTTTTGAGTTAACTAAGCTTATTATGTCATTGTGGAGGAAACAAAGCTAAGTATAGGTCATTTTAGAGCTAACCTAGGTAAAATAGGTCATTTCGGAGCTAATCAGCTAAGTAAGCTTACAATGTCATTTTGGAGAAAACAATGCTAAGTATAGGTCATTTTAGAGCTAACTTAGGTAAAACATGTCATTTTGGAGGTAAGTAAGCTTACTATGTCATTTTAGAGGAAACAAAGCTAACTTAGGTAAAATATGACATTTATGAGCTAACTAAGGTTATTATGCCATTTGTTGAGCTTGACTTTCGGTCTTTTGAGGTTTTCCTTACAAAAACTATCATGCCTCATGGTGTGTATGGCGCGCACTCACTCACAGTTATACGGTGGTGTATGTTGGTGGACACTACCTAACACTAATATTTCGACCGTCGATGATGGTCGTTTCCCCTTCTCCTCTCCCGCAATATACCAAGGTATATATTGAGAGAAGGAGAAGAAGAAACGACCCCCGTGACAACAGTCGGGATTCCTCCATCAAGAAGAGGCATGAAACTCTCACAAGGAGCTCCGACAGACCGAAAGTATGTAATTTTGTCGAAGTGCTAAGTTTGTCTTTCTTTGAGAAAATGAGCCAAGTAAGTGGCATATTAGGGCTTACCGTCCTCGTCATCACGGAGGTGAAGCACCGGGGTTGCTCGGGCCTGGAGATGGATGCCCTGGAGAAGGATGCCCTAGAGAAGGGTCGTGCGATGCGGCTCGGGAGTTATGCCGCACCAAAGATCATTTGCAAAGTCTCGTTAGCATGATGACACTGAAATGTTAAGACTAGTAACTAATGACCATTCAAATGAAACTCACCATTCCCGCCGTGGTAATGACTGGCATCGGCGGAGGGGTCTGGCCGTTCTTCTCGCACAGAGACTGCACATTTGGTTTTGACAAGTCAATCATATTGGTTATTAATGAAATGAACCTGTAGTGCATGATTTGGCTAATATGAAGAAGAAACTTACCACGATGAGCTCGTACATGGCCCGGTTAGACGCATCGTTCCGTGCCCTCTCCTCCTCCAACAACTTAGCCGTCCTCTCCTCCAAATCCCTCTTCTCCTCCGCCGCCTGCCGGGCCTGTTCCTCCAGAAGCGCCTGGGTTGCCTATCTCTCTTTCTGCAGAGCAGCCTGCAACACAACTCCTCATTAGCATTGTAACCATCTTTGTTCGCACACACAATGTAATGGAGGAAAGCTATCTGAGTCCGTATGACTAACCTCGATGGCGAGCTCGACTGGCCGTGGACGAGGCCTTATCTCAGGACATGAGCTCGTTTGGCGCGCCTTGATCTCCCGGAGAGTGCGAGAAGACCGTATAAGTCCATCTCCAATATGGCTATCGAGCCATGGGGCCTCTCGCTGCCAGCAATCATCACCAGCTCTGGATCAATAGGATGCTGGCTCGGGTTGAAGTCATCCCTATTCACCTCCTTCCCCACATCTCTGTACCTCACGAGCTTGTCGTGGGAGGAGATGTTGGTGAAGTTCTCGAGATGATCGAGGTCAGACACAGAGAATGCCTTCGCCTTCTTGTACGAGGCAGTATGGGCCATGGCATAGAGGTCGTACATCCCTGGCACCTCCGTGTTATTGTGATGCGCCTAAAAAAGAGAGAGAGGAACAAAGTATTAGTAAAGGGCTCAAGCAAGCATCAAGAATGAATTGCATGAATAATGAAGCAAACCACATACCCAGTTCTCCCCGAACTGATATAGGTCGACGCTGCCTTGATGGTGTGGCACACCAACCATTTTGGCACGCCGGTCCTTGGCGTTGTCGTGGACGGCTCGCCATTGCTCTGAGCACCACACATCCACCAGCGCCTCCCAACAATCCATCTTATCCGCACACCATCTCGGGGGCACCTAAGTGAGTAAAGATTAATTTCAGCGCGACGCCTACGAATCACATCAAGGAAACTAAGCACAAGGCCTTAAGATAAGGTAATTACCTTCATGTACTGCTCCTTGTCCAGAAACTATCCGCGGCACTTCGTCTTTTCCTTCTTAACATTCAGTGAGGCGTAGTAGTCTCGAACAGCCTGCGGTCGAGCCTCGTGCCGTAAGTTCTGTAGTAGGCACTTGCACTCGTCATCGATAACGTTTGCCGCGGCCTCGTCGTACCCCTCCTCACACCTGTAGAAGGTCTGCAATCAAATGAGACAACACCAATTAGTACAATAAATAGCTATTGTTGATTTTTAATTGTGTAAAGGAAAAATTACCCAAAACTGTTTGATCACCATGTCGGCCCTCGTGTGGCACAAGACACCGTCGATCCTCGTCTCCGGCGGGGCGGGGCAGCCAAGTAGTGCTCCCAGGTCAATCCTAGCTCTCGAACCTGGCCCTCACCGGGCAACGTGACAATACCCGGAAAGTTGTGCCAACAAATCACACCAAGGACGGAGTTGGGCCTGCGGGCACCCTTGGCATGAGTCCAACCCCTGCAGTATGACAAAGCCAACGCATTAGATATTTGAAGAAACGTGAAGGCAAAAGGTTAAAAAAGAGTAAATGGACTTACTTCTCCCCCTTAGGCCTAATCAACCACCTCTGCTCGTGGGTCGCCGGCACGGGGGGGGGGGGGAGCCGTGTACCACCACACTGGTAGACCTTCCCCCCCTCAACCACCTTGTCCTCGCTATTAGAAAACCCATCCCCACCACAATCAGCATGGCCACTCGGCTCTGGCCAGCTATCCCATTGGGTCTGCTGGGACGTACCCCGATCCCTGCTCTGCCCCGGAGTCTCATGGGACGAAGCCTGTGGGACATCAGTCTTGTGGGACGAAGCCTGTGGGACATGAGTCTCGTTGGACGAAGGCTCATCGACCCTAGGCTCGTGGACCATAGTCTGCCTAGCCTCCTCCTCAGCCGGGTCCACCCTACGCTCGTGGACCGGAGTCCGCGTAGCCTCCTCCTCAGACGGGTCCACCCTAGCAGTCCTGTGCTCGGGTGAATCTGCTGGGGGTGGCGGCGAGGAAGGCGTAGCAGCCTTCGCACCTCTCCCAGCATGGGCACGTGTACCTCTCTTCTTCCCCCAACCTCCTCTCCCAGTGGGCAACGACGCCGGCGAAGAAGCTCCCGCCTGTGTCTGCATACAGTTGAGCAACGCTCTCCGGAGATGCTGTGGTGGAATGGAAGTACCCCTCCCACCACGCGCCGACGAAGACTGAGCCGCAGAATGCTCTAGACCCGCGCCCACCATCTTTCAACACCTGCCATGACAAAGAGTGAACGAAATTAGTACACCATAAAAAATTTGAATACCAACATGAATGATAAAAATTGAATACCGACATGTATATAATTTAAGTGTATCATCATCATGTATATAATAAAAATTGAATAACTGACATGAACTAATAATAATCTTGATCGTCTATATATGCTCCGGGATCATCATCATCACTATCATCAATAAATGCATCATCATCATCACTATCGGGAACAACATGTGGAAGGCCTCCTTTATGTAATCGGTCAAGCATTGACAGGTCATCCGCAGCAGTAACCTCTTCTTGTTCTGGCTCTTCTTGTTCTGGCTCAGGGGTGAAGTCGGATTCACAGTCGCTGTGTACTTCAATGTTCCGGGGTGAAGTAGAGCGGTTCTTGAAACGTTTTTTGGAAAGACGTGTTTCTTGGAAGAATTCTCCTTCATATGTGTCTGGGTTAATGTGAGGTTCATAATCCTCTTCATTGAGGGGAGGTGGTCTAAAATGTGACGGCACTTCATAAACGACATCCCAACCATTCAGATTTGGATCAGTTTGGCAGGTCCACGGTAGATAGAAAACTTGGGTCGCCTGTTGAGCCGTAATATAGACATCGGGAACATCTAAATGGGTGCTTTGTTTGATTTCGACTAGCCCTATATGTTCATGAGTCCTTCTAGTCTCCTTCGGCTGGAACCAATAGCATTTGAAGATTACGACGTTCGGTGGGTTTTCACCATAGAATAGAAGTTCATAAATTGCTTCAACTCTTCCATAATACTCGGTACCTCCTTCGCCGATAGCAGAGACACAACAATTTGTAGACTTTCGGTCCGCCATAGATAGCTCTTTGCCAAAGGTACAAAAGCGATACCCGTTGATGTCGTATTTGTCAAATGAACGGACCTTATAGTCAAAACCATTAGCGACTTGTCTCAATTCGGCGTCCATAGACTCTGAATTAGCCTACAAGTTTAATACGAAGGGATTGTTGCATTAACGGCAAATTAGATGAAGAAATGAAATGGTCTAATGGAAATTGCCGTTTGTTTGAACCAAGAGATGAAACCGGGATAGCTGCGTCCATGCTTTGCCAAAAGCTCATACTCTTCGATGGAATCCTTTGGGATCACCACTCCATCCAAGAATTTGGCGACGTATCGACCGTATTAAATATCCGCTAATAAGAGAAGTTCAAAGGAATTAGAAGTTGCGAAACAATGTACCGAGAACTTACTCGATGTACGGCCGCACTTTTGTTAGGTTGTTGAAGATATACAACGAAATGGTCCGCCATTCTTCGACATCCAACGGTATTCCTTTCGAAGCAACGGCTGGTGCGAGCTTCCCTTTGAATAGGCTGAGGTTGGATCGACCTTTTTTAGGGTCGCCATCATTGTACCGAGGCTTAGGATTATGCAAATGACGATTTTTGGCTTCGTAGTGTGCTGTCACGAAGTTTGCCACCTCCTCAGTAATGAATGCCTCGGCCATCGATGCTTCAATTCGACGTTTATTTTTACATTTTGCTCGAAGCGTCTTCTGCATCCTCTCAGTTGCGAAGCACCAACGATTTTGCATGCCCCCCCCCCCCCAATCTTGCCTCGATCGGGAGATGCAAAATCAAATGCTGCATTGGATTAAAGAAGCCCGGTGGAAAGATCTTCTCTAACTTGCATATCAACTCCGGCGCCAACTCTTCCATTTCAGATAGCACGACATGCGATAGTTCTTTTGCACAAAGAGAATGGAAGAAATAGCTTAGCTCTGCCAGTACTAGCCATTCATCCTGAGGGATAAAGCCACGCAACATCACCGGCATTACCCGCTCAAGCCATATGTGCCAATCATGACTCTTGAGAGCAAATATTTTCAGTTTGTCAAGACTCACTCCCCTCTTTAGATTCGCTGCATACCCATCGGGGAACATCAACTGCATTTTCACCCACAAGATCATTTCCCTCATAGCTGGCCTTCAAAGATTGAACCATGCCTTTGGCTTTGTCCAGTTCTGCTTTCCTTTCGGTTGTCGCATGTTTTGTAACGGTCTATCACATAGAGCCACCCGATCGACTCTAGCCTTAGGCTTATACTTTGACTTCCCCTCTATGCCGAACAATGTACCAAAAAGGGCCTCGGCGATATTCTTTTTACTATGCATGACGTCGATGTTGTGTGGGCAAAGGAGGTCTTTGAAGTAAGGCAGATCCCATAAGCATGTCTTGTGAGTCCAGGCGTGTTGCGAATTATACCCTTTGAAATACCCTGGACGCTCTGGATCAGGCTCGAGAGCATTTATCTGATCCAGGGTCTGTTGGCCTGTTAACGCAGGTGGTGCAGAGTTTTTGACAACTCTACCTTTGATGAAATTCTTCTTGTCTTTTCCGAACTTATGGCGAGGATCCAGGAACTGTCTATGCAAGTCGAAGCAAGAAAACTTGCGACCCGCTTGCAGCCAACGAAACTAAAGAGCTGCCTTGCATGTGGGGCACGGGAACCTTCCATGCACACACAAGCCAACGAATAGCGCATACGCCGGCAAGTCATGCATCGAGTACATGTACCACACATGCATCATGAAGTTTTGTTTTGTAGCGGTGTCGTATGTCTTGATCCCATTATCCCAAGCTTCTTGCAATTCATCCTTAAGTGGCTGCATGTACACATTCATATTCTTCCCCGGATAGTTGGGCCCTGGAATTATCAACGTCGGGAAAATGTTCTTTCTTTTCATAATCTCTCCGGGGGGGGGGGGGGGGAGAGATTGAGTGGAATGACAAATACAGGCCAACAACTGTATTGGGTTGCCGTCATACCAAACACATTGAACCCATCAGTGCTGATGGCGACTCGAGGATGCCTTGGATCTGCCGCTTTATCCTTATGTAATGCATCGAAGTGCTTCCAGGCAAAAGCGTCTGAAGTGTGTACCAACATCTGATTCCCATCTGCATCTAGTTCGGTTCTTTTGCCCAATTTGTGCCATGTCATCTATTTGGCCGTCTCTTTGACCATGAAAATATGTTGAAGTCTTGGTACGATTGGCATATAGAAAAGAACATTAACAGGGATTTTGGTCTGATTCTTCTCACCCATACCGTTGTCTACCACAACATACCTGTAAGACTTGCAAATGGGACAATAGTTTAAGTCCATATACTCAAGCCTAAATAAGGCACATCCATTCTCACAGGCATCTATCTTCTCATAGGGCATCTTAAGTACACGGAGGATTTTGTCCGACTGGTACAGGTTTGCAGGCAGTACATGGCCTTTGGGTAGAAAGCGTCCAAATATTGTCATCATCGCGTCGTAGCATTCTCTTCCCAGGTTGAATTGAGCCTCCAGAGCCATTACTTGTGCGATGGCATCCAGCTGACAAAGCTCAGTGTGCTCGTGGAGAGGACGTTTTGAAGACTCCAACATTTCATAGAATGCCTTTGCAGATTCCTCCATCTCATCGTCCGAATCCCGAGCATCATCAAAGTCTTGCACCATGTCTTCGATCCCGGTACCATGCTCGTCGGTGTGACGACGAACAACCTCAGCTCTGGCACGTTGGGCAGACTCACCATGAAAAGTCCACACCGTATAATTAGGCGTAAAACCCCACTTCTGCAGGTGTTTACCCATTTCACCCTCTGTCTGGTTTTTAAAGTTGTTGCACCGGGGACAGGGGCACCATGTTATATCCTGACCATTTGCAAATGCGGCTCTCACAAACCCCTTGGTATTTGTTAACCATTCTTTGGTCATGTCTTTCTGACTAGTGTGACAGGTGTACATCCACGCACGATCACTCATCTTGCGTAGCTACTAGACACACAAGAAATATATATATATAATTCAGCATATATATTCATCAGTTAATCAAGTTTGTCAGTTTTATTACGTCCATGCAATCTACACGCTAATAGGTAAAGATAGGTCCTAATCCCACCCGAGTATGCGTAGGTTGGGTTCGTTTTCCCATGCTCTGCTCCAGATCGGACGCAGAATTTCGGCAGCACCTCCCCGCTGTTCTCCTGATACACGTCTCGGCAGTAAGCAGAGAGGATGTGTACCCGGAGAACAACAGGGAGGCACTGACGAAATTCCGCATTGTATCCGGAGCAGAGCAAACGCGAAAACGAACCCAATCTACACATACTCGGGCTGTCCATGGATAACGTTGCACAATTCGAAAGGATGGCGGTTATAAATATGCAAAGACATGCATATTTATAGATGCCACCCTTTCGAACGGGAGACGCATACTGGTCACGCATATTGTTGAATTGAAGACACCTATAGCTAGCAAGTTTCATCGGCACGAAGACCGGAACAGAGCAAATTAGGGGGGGGGGCGAGGAGATGTCATTTGTGCTCACCCACGAACGCAGCAGGGGAGCTTGTCCAACGCACGGGGTAGGTCGTCGAACACCAAACCCTCGCAGCGACGAAACAACTACACATTGAAATCCACCCGATCAACACAAATATGATGTTTTTCATAACAAAATCAGAAAATATATCATCTAACACATAATTTACAAAACTATGAGCCCGTCGGCCTTAGGAAGGCCGAAGAGCACCTTCTCGGTCAAAGAGGGTCGGGGGTCAGGGGGCAGTGGCGTTGGGGGTCAGTGGCGTCGGGGGTAAGTGGCGTCGGGGTTCAGTGGCGTCGGGGGTCAATGGCGTCGGGGGTTAGTGGCATCGGGGGTCGGGGTGAGTGGCGTCGGGGGTAAGTGGCGTCGGGGGTCAGTGGTGTCGGGGGTCGGGGGTCAGTGGCGTCGGGGGTCAGTGGCACCTTTTCTTCGTTTTCTTCTTTTTCCTTTTCTTCTTCTTCCTCTTCTTCTTCTTCTTCTTCTTCTTCTCTTCTTCTTCTTCTTCTTCTTCTTCTTCTTCTTCTTCTTTTCCTTCTTCTTTTCTTCTTCTTTTCTACTTTTCTTCTTTCCCTTCTAATTTTGTTCTTATTCTTCTTTTCCTTTTCCCTTTTTTTCTAACCTAATTACTACCTAACTAACCTAACTAATAGTAGCTAGCTAATTACTAACCTAAGTAATCTAATTAATTAGATGAAAAAACAGAAAATATAGCTACTCACCGGAGTTGGGGGGCGCGGCCGGGCTTCGGGGGCGGCAGCGGCGCCGGGGCTGCGGGGGCGCCCGACCAGCAGGGCGGGCGTAGAAGCTGGCGACGGGTGTGGCTGGCGGCGATGCGGGCAGGAGGGCCGGCGCAGGGAGGGGTGGCCGCGGGGAGGAGGGGTGGCTACCGCGAGGAGGAGGTGGCAGCGGAGAGGAGGGCCGGCACGGGGAGGGGTGGCCGGCGCGGTGAGGGGTGGCCTCGGGGAGGAGGGATGGCCGCCGCGGGGAGGAGGTGGCAGCGGAGAGGAGGGCCGGCATGGGGAGAGGTGGCCGTGGGGAGGAGGGGTGGCCGGCACGGGGAGGGATGAAGGCGGATAGGAGGGCCGGCACGGGGAGGGGTGGCCGTAGGGAGGAGGTCCGGCGAGGGGTGGCTGGCGGCGGTGGTGGGGGAGTGAAGGGGGAGGCCGGTGTGCGGTGTGGGTGGAGAGAGAGAGGGGGGAGAGGGGGGAGAGAGAGGGAGGTGGGGCCGGGGGGGAAACGGCCGTTAGGTCACGCATCCTCTTTGTCGTCTGCCCCCGGACGGCAAAGAGCCTTCCAGCGGACGGCAAAGCCAGAGCGGACGACATAAAGTCCATCCGTTAGACCTAGCCAGGCCCACGGCCCAGTGGGGCCCAGTTGGTCTCTTTGCCGTCTGCGTTTGGGCTCTTTGCCGTCCGCTGGCAGACGGCAAAGTGTGCACTGCTGGCAAATAATATCTTTGCCATCAGGCAGTTCTTTGCCGTCTGTTTTCTGTAAGCTGACGGCAAAGACTTTCTTTGCCATCTGCCAGCAGACGGCAAAGAACTGGCAGACGGCAAATTCTCTGATTCCAGTAGTGTGTGGAGTAATAGTGGTAGATGCAGGCAGGAGTCGGTCTACTTATCTTGGACGTGATGCCTATATAATGATCATCGCCTTGGATATCGTCATGATTATTTGATCTTCTATCAATTGCCCAACAGTAATTTGTTCACCCACCGTGAGCTATACTCATGAGAGAATCCACTAGTGAAACCTACGGCCCCCGGGTCTACTTTTCCAACATATTGCTTTCCGATCTATCTTTTTGCCTCTTTTGTTTCTAGATCTATTATTCCAAAAACCCAAAAATATATTGCTGCACTTTTTATTTGCTCCTATTATTTTGTGTTCTTGAGAGACCTATGCTACTTCTTGAGCTTGCGTTGGTTTTCCCTTGAAGAGGAAAGGGTGATGCAGCAAAGTAGATAAGTATTTCCCTCAGTTGTTGAGAACCAAGGTATCAATCCAGTAGGTGGTACAAGCAAGGCCCCAATCTTTGCACCTACACAAACAATCAAACACTTGCACCCAACGCTATAAAGGGGTTGTCAATCCCTTCACGGTTACTTGCAAGGATGAGACCTATACAGGTAGATATAAAAGATTACTAAAACGAAAAGTAAAACAAAAGTAAAAGGATTCCAGCAAAGTATTTTTGGTATTTTTGGTTTATAGATCTGAAAATATAATATGGAAAATAGACCCGGGGGCCATAGGTTTCACTAGAGGCTTCTCTCTTGAAGGAAAATAATACGGTGGGTGAACAAATTACTGTCGAGCAATTGATAGAAAAGCGCATAGTTATGACAATATCCAAGGCAATGATTATGCATATAGGCATCATGTCCGTGTCAAGTAGACCGAAACGATTCTGCATCTACTACTATTACTCCACACATCGACCGACTCCTCCCTGCATCTAGAGTATTAAGTTCATGAAGAACAGAGTAATGCATTAGGTAAGATGACATGATGTAGAAGGATAAACTCAAGCAATATGATGAAAACCCCATATTTTTACCCTTGATGGCAACAATACAAATACGTGCCTCGCTACCCCTAATTTGTCACTGGGTGAGGACACCGCAAGATTGAACCCAAAACTAAGCACTTCTCCCATTGCAAGAATTACCAATCTAGTTGGCCAAACCAAACCAATAACTCGAAGAGACTTGCAAAGATATGAAATCATGCATATAAGAATTCAGAGAAGATTCAAATAATATTCATAGATAAGCTGATCATAAATCCACAATTCATCGGATCTCGACAAACACACCGCAAAAGAGTATTACATCGGATAGATCTCCATGAAGATCATGAAGAACATGGTATTGAAGAACATAGAGAGAGAACAAGCCATCTAGCTACTAGCTATGGACCCGAAGGTCTGAGGTGAACTACTCACGCATCATTAAAGGGGCAATGGAGTTGATGTAGATGCCCTCCGTGATCGAATCCCCCTCCGGCAGATTACCGAAAAAGGCTCCAAGATGGGATCTCACGGGAACAGAGGCTTCCGGCGGCGGAAAAGTATTATCATGGATCTTTTTGGTATTGGGGGAATATTTGGGAATTTATAGGAGAAAGATTAGGGTTAGGAGGCCTGCAGGGGGGCCACAAGCCAGGGGGGCGCCCCCCTAGGGCGCGCCCTGCAGGCTTGTCGTCTCCCGGCAGGTCTCCTGCCCCCCTCTCCAAGTCTGGTAGGTTTCTTCTGGTCCAAGAAAAATCATATCGAAGATTTTATTCCATTTGGACTCCGTTTAATATTCCTTATCTGCAATACTCAAAAGCAAGGAAAAAACAGAAACTGGCACTGGGCTCTAGGTTAATAGGTTAGTCCCAAAAATAATATAAAATAGCATATTAATGCATATAAAACATCCAAAACAGATAATATAATAGCATGGAACAATCAAAAATTATAGATACGTTGGAGACGTATCAAGCATCCCCAAGCTTAATTCCTGCTCGTCCTCGAGTAGGTAAATGATAAAAACATAAATTTTGATGTGGAATGCTACCTAACATATTTATCCATGTAATATTCTTTATTGTCGCATGAATGTTTATATCCGTAAGATTCGAAACAAAAGTTTAATATTGACGTAAAAACAATAATACTTCAAGCATACTAACAAAGAAATTGTATCCTTTCAAAATAACATGGCCAAAGAAAGTTATCCCTACAAAATCATATGGTCTGGCTATGCTCCATCTTCCCCACACAAAGTATTTAAATCATGCACAACCCCGATGACAAGTCAAGCAATTGTTTCACACCTTTTATGTTCTCAAACCTTTTCAACTTTCACGCAATACATGAGCGTGAGCCATGGATATAGCACTATAGGTGGAATATAATATGGTGGTGGTTATGAGGAAAAGGAGAAGATAGACTCACATCAACTAGGCGTATCAATGGGCTATGGAGATGCCCATCAATAGATATCAATGTGAGTGAGTCGGGATTGCCATGCAACGGATGCACTAGAGCTATAAGTGTATGAAAGCTCAAAAAGAAACTAAGTCGGTGTGCATCCAACTCGCTTGCTCACGACGACCTAGGGCAATTTGAGGAAGCCCATCATTGGAATATGCAAGCCAAGTTATATAATGAAAAATTCCCACTAGTATATGAAAGTTACAAATTAGGAGACTCTCTATCGTGAAGATCATGGTGCTACTTTGAAGCACAAGTGTGGAAAAAGGATAGTAGCATTGTCCCTTCTCTCTTTTCTCTCATTTTTTTTGGTGGGCATCTTTGGCCTCTTTTTTTTGTTTGGGCTTCATTGGCCTCTTTTATTATTTGTAAAGTCCGAAGACTCATCCCAACTTGTGAGGGAATCATAGCTTCCATCATCCTTTCCTCTCATGGGACAATGCTCTAATGATGATCATCACACTTTTATTTACTTACAACTCAAGAATTACAAAATATGACTCTATATGAATGCCTCCGGTGGTGTACCAGGATGTGCAACGATCTAGCATAGCAAATGACATCAAAAATGGACAAGCCATGAAAACATCATGCTATCTATCTTACGATCATGCAAAGCAATATGAAAATGATGGTGCGTGTCATAATAAACGGAACGGTGGAAGTTGCATGGTGGGTTTAAGGTACCGGCGAAAGTAGCGCGGTACTAGAGAGGCTAGCAATGGTGGAAGGATCAGAGTGCGTATAATCCATGGACTCACATTAGTCACAAAGAACTCACATACTTATTGCAAAAGTCTATTAGTTATCGAAGCAAAGTATTAGACGCATGCTCGTAGGGGAGAGGTTGGTAGGAGTTAACCATCGCACGCTCCCGACCCTCACACAAAGGATGACAATCATTAAATAAATCATGCTCCGACTTCGTTACATAACGGTTCACCATACGTGCATGCTACGGGAATCACAAACTTTAACACAAGTATTTCTACCAATCCACAATTACTCACTTGCATGACTCTAATATCACCATCTTTATATCTCAAAACTATATGCAAGGAATCAAACTTCTCATAGTATTCAATGCACTTTATATGAAAGTTTTTATTATATCCCTCTTGGATGCCCATTATATTAGGACTAAATTCATAACCTAAACCAATTACCATGCTGTTTAAAGACTCTCAAAATAATATAAGTGAGGTACGAGAGTTCAATTATTTCTATAAAATAAAATGCCACCGTGCTCTAAAAAGATATAAGTGAAGCACTAGAGCAAAATTGCCTAGCTCAAAAGATATAAGTGAAGCACATAGCGTATTCTAATAAATTCACGATTAATGCGTGTCCCTCTCAAAATATGTGTGCAGCAAGGATGATTGTGTAAAACTAAAAAAAAGCAAAGATTCATATCATACAAGACGCTCCAAGCAAAACACATATCATGTGGTGAATAAAAATATAGCCTCAAGTAAATTTACCGATGGATTGAAGACGAAAAAGGGGATGCCTTCCGGGGCATCCCCAAGCTTAGGCTATTTGGTATCCTTGAATATTTCTTTGGGTGCCTTGGGCATCCCCAAACTTAGGCTCTTGCCACTCCTTATTCCATAGTCCATCAAATCTTTACCCAAAACTTGAAAACTTCACAACACAAAACTCAACAGAAAACTCGTGAGATCCGTTAGTATAAGAAAAATAAATCACCACTTTAGGTACTGTTGTGACCTCATTCTTTATTTATATTGGTGTAATATATACTGTATTCCAACTTCTCCATGGTTCATACCCCCCGATATAACCCATAGATACATCAAAATAAGCAAACAACACAAAGAAAACAGAATCTGTCAAAAACAGAACAGTTTGTAGCAATCTGTAAATTTCGAATACTTCTGTAACTCCAAAATTTCTGAAAAATTAGGACAATCTGGGAAATTTGTATATCAATATTTTGTAAAAATTTCAAACTCATTCGACGTTCTGGTGAATTTATAAAATTCCTGGACTGAGCGCAAAAGTTTCTGTTTTTCAGCAAAATCAAATCAACAATCACCGTAGACCATGCCAAAGGTCTTACTTGGATCAAACACTAATTAAAACAATAAAACACAATTACTACAGAGGTAATAATGTGTAAAACACTCAATAACAGAAACAAAAACAAACAAAAACATAAAATAAAATTGGGTTGCCTCCCAACAAGCGCTATTGTTTCACGCCCCTAGCTAGGCATAACGCAATAGATCTAGGTATTGTCATCTTTGGTATGCAATCCATAAGTAGCTCTCATAATATATTCATAAGGTAATTTAATTCTCTTTCTAGGAAAGTGTTCCATGCATTTCCTTAACGGAAATTGGAATCTAATGTTTCCTTCTTTCTTGTCAATAATTGCTCCGATCGTTCTAAGGAAGGGTCTACCAAGAATAATAGGACATGTAAGATTGCAATCTATATCAAGAACAATGAAATCTACGGGCACATAATTACTATTTGCAACAATAAGAACATCATTAATCATTCCCATAGGTTTCTTAATAGTGGAATCCGCTAGATGCAAATTTAAAGAGCAATCATCAAGATCATGGAAACCTAGCACATCACATAAAGTTTTCGGAATCGTGGAAACACTAGCACCCAAATCACACAAAGCATGGCACTCATAATCTTTAATTTTAATCTTAATAGTAGGTTCCCACTCATCATAAAGCTTTCTAGGTATAGAAATTTCCAATTCAAGTTTTTCTTCAAAAGATTTCATCATAGCATCAAAGATATGTTTAGTAAAAGCTTTATTTTGATTATAAGCATGTGGAGAATTCAACATGGATTGCATCAAGGAAATACAATCAATCAAATAACAACTATCATAATTAAAGTCCTTGAAATCCAAAAGAGTGGGTTCATTGCTATTTAAAGTTTTGACCTCTTCAATCCCACTTTTATCAATCTTAGCATTAAGATCTATAAACTACGAATCATTGGGACAACTTTTAACTAAAATTGACCTATCTCCAGTCCCATATTTATCAAGATTTGTATTAGAAAACAAATATTCAATAGGAGTCACATCAATCACTTTAAGATCTTCATCATTATTATCACGAGAACACACTTTTCTAAGCCATTCAGTCTTAGCACGCATTCTAGCGGTTCTTTCCTTACACTCATCAATAGAAGTTCTCATAGCTTTTAAAGACTCATTAATATCATGCTTGGGTGGAGTAGATCTAATTTTCAAAGAATCAATCTCAAGCGAAATTCTATCCATGTTCCTAGCCAAATCATCAATCTTGAGCAATTTTTCTTCAATCATAGCATTGAAAACCTTTTGCGAACTAATAAATTCTTTAATATTATTCTCAAGATCAGAGAGCATCTTATTATAATTTCCATAAGGATTATTGTATGAATTACCATAATTATTAGAGGAATTACTAGGAAACGGCCTAGGGTTGAAATTACCTCTATACGCGTTATTACCAAAATTGTTCCTACCAACAAAATTCACATCCATAGATTCATTATTATTTCCAATCAAAGAAGACAAAGGCATATCATTAGGATCAATAGGAGCACTATTACTAGCAAACAATTTCATTAATTCATCCATCTTTTCACTCAAAGTATTTATTTCTTCAATAGCATGAACTTTTTTACTAGTAGGAGATCTTTTGGTATGCCATTGAGAGTAATTACCCATAATATTATCAAGGAGTTTAGTAGCTTCTCCTAATGTGATTTCCATAAAAGTACCACCCACGGCGGAATCTAAAAGATTTCTAGAAGCAAAATTCAACCCCGCATAAAAAAATTGTATAATCATCCATAAACTCAAAATGTGCGGGGCAATTTCTAATCATTAGTTTCATCCTCTCCCAAGATTGTGCAACATGCTCATGATCAAGTTGCTTAAAATTCATTATATCGTTCCTAAGTGAGATGTTCTTAGCGGGCAGAAAGTACTTGGAAATAAAAGCATCTTTACACTTATTCCATGAATCAATACTATTTTTAGGCAAAGATGAAAACTAAGTTTTAGCACGATCTCGTAGTGAGAACGGAAATAGCTTCAATTTAACAATATCATTATCCACATCTTTCTTCTTTTGCATATCACACAACTCAACAAAAGTATTTAGATGGGATGCGGCATCTTCACTAGGAAGGCCGGAAAATTGTTATTTCATAACAAGATTAAGCAAAGAGGCATTAATTTCATAAGATTCCGCACTAGTGGTGGGAGCAATCGGAGTACTAATAAAATCATTATTATTAGTATTGGAGAAGTCACACAACTTGGTATTCTCTTGAGTCATCGTGACAAAGCAAGCAATCTAGCACACAAGCAAACAAAAAGCAAACGAAAAGATGAACGGAAGAAGGGCGAATAAAAAGGCAAATCTTTTTGGTTTTTCTGAAAATCATTTTAGAAGTGGGGGAGAGTAAAACGAGAGGCAAATGTCAAGTAATGTAAATGCAAGAGATGAGTTTGTGATGGGTACTTGGTAGGCTTGATGTCTTGACTTGCTATGTATCCTCCCTGGCAACGGCGCCAGAAATCCTTCTTGCTACTTCTTGAGCTTGCGTTGGTTTTCCCTTGAAGAGGAAAGGGTGATGCAACAAAGTAGATAAGTATTTCCCTCAGTTGTTGAGAACCATGGTATCAATCCAGTAGGAGGTACAAGCAAGGCCCCAATCTTTGCACCTACACAAACAATCAAACACTTGCACCCAACGCTATAAACGGGTTGTCAATCCCTTCACGGTTACTTGCAAGGATGAGATCTAATAGAGATAGATATAAAAGATTACTAAAACGAAAAGTAAAACAAAAGTAAAAAGATTGCAGCAAAGTATTTTTGGTATTTTTGGTTTATAGATCTGAAAATATAATATGGAAAATAGACCCGGGGGCCATAGATTTCACTAGAGGCTTCTCTCTTGAAGGAAAATAATATGGTGGGTGAACAAATTACTGTCGAGCAATTGATAGAAAAGCGCATAGTTATGACGATATCCAAGGCAATGCTTATGCATATAGGCATCACGCCCGTATCAAGTAGACCGAAACGATTCTGCATCTATGTCACGCCCAAGATGCGATCCTATCCTTATTTTGGCACGAGGGCCTCGACAGGGATATAAGCGCATTTTGTCGTTTCGCAAGAATGGATATCATTACAAGTACATGTAAAGAAGAGATGAGTATATGGAATTGGCTTACACTCGCCACAAGCTACATCAATATCACATCAATACAATAACATAACAAACATCATACAGAAGAGCAGGGTCCGGCTATGGACGAAAACAAACGATAAAATGACATCCATCCTTGCTATCCCAGGCTGCCGCCTGGAACCCATCCTAGATCGATGATGAAGAAGAAGAAGAACTCCAATCAAACAAAGCATCGCGCTCACGTCATATCATCGCATTACCTGTACCTGCAACTATTGTTATAGTAATCTGTGAGCCACGGGGACTCAGCAATCTCATTTCCAAGGGTATCAAGACTATTAAAGCTTAATGGGCGAGGTATGGTTAAGTGGTAAGGCTGCAGCAAGCACTAAGCATTTGTTTGAGTGGCTAACTTACGAGTACAAGAATAAAGGGGGATGATTGTCGAATAAACGGACGTGAACTAGTAATAATCTCTAAGAGATCCTGAACACCTACTTACGTCAAACATAACCGCACCGTGTTCTCTCTCGGATAAGGACTCACGAGAAGAGACGGTCACGGTTACGCACACGGTTGGTTTATTTTATTTGAGTTTACTTCAAGTTTGCTATGACCGGGTGTTAAACAAAGTTTCCAAGTTGCCACGTAACCGCGGGCACGGCTTTACGAAAGATTTAACCCTGCAGGGGTGCTCCAACTCATCCATCACAAACTAACCACACGCAACGAGAATAACCTCGACCACGAATCTCGTGATCTTCCTAGGTAATTCCATTGGAAAACCTCAACCTCGAGATAGCCCAAAGTTTCGGAATTCCTCACACAAGACGTTCGAGAAAGGTAAAACAAGTCCAGGAAGGCCGCCCGGCGTGTCGACGATCCCGATAGGAGCCGCATATCTCGTTCTCAGGACACGACGGATAAGCTAGTGTACAGGGCCTGATAGACATCACCCGAGTTGCCCCGGGGTGGCCCCGCACAGTGCTCTAGTTTGGACCAGCACCAGCAGCACTGGCCCCCCTGTATTATGTTGAATAACGAACCTCGGGTAGCGCTAACTCCCTATGTGTCAAGTTAATTAGCAGTATTATTATGTTGGGCAAATGTAGTACCAAAGTTGGGCCTTGCCAGACAAGTTTCATCCTAAAACGAAAATTAAGGGGGTCCCCATAACAACCCCGAGCATGTTAGGAGCTCTCAATTATGGAACATAACACCGGTACACAAGTAACTAGGGCGGCAAGAGTGGAACAAAACACCGAGCAAAAGGCCAAGCCTTCCACCCTTTACCAGGTATATAGGTGCATTAAATTAAATAGCAATAATATTGTGATAGCTGGAAACAATTGCACCTGCAACTAGCAACGCTATAAGAAGGGCTGAGCAAGCGGTAACATAGCCAAACAATGTTTGCTGGGATGTGGAGGGGTTAGAGGCTTTTCATGGCAATTTAGGAGGCTTGACATACAAGTGGTAGGTAGCGAGACATCGATAGAAACGAGACATCTAGCATGGCAATGATAGTAATGGTATCCAGGGAAATGATCATCTTGCCTGAGATCCCGCTTGGAAGAAGAACGAATCCGTGAAGTAGACGAACCAACGTAGTCGAACGAATCCTCACACTCCGAATGCTTTCGGAACTCTATCGAGAAGAAGCAACCCGAAAACAGCAATCAACACATGATCAACACCACAACATATCCATGATATGATGCGCAAACAAATATGATGCATGTCCGGTTTAAATATGCAAGGCATGGCAATCACAACAATCAAATACTACACATTAAGTGAAGCTCAATATGCAACGAGTTGCATATTGACGAAACTCCACACTCGAATTATTTAGTTCACTCTCATTTAGGTACTCATCAATATTAAGTGTTGTTTACCATGGGGGGTCATGGCATAGGTTGAAGAAGGAATTACGCAATTTTAAATGGAGAGGGAGAACTAACCTATACCAAAATAATAACTCTCCATGTTAAGAGAAATGCGGTTAAAGTTGTTAGACCAAACAATCATTTTAAATGTTGTTTATCATGACAAGAGGTGAAGCATGAACAACTACATCATTTAAGCATTTTAAGTGAGGTCGGAAACGACTTATAGTATTTCCAAAATGACCCCACATGTGATTTTCGAATTTGCTACTGTTCTGCCTGGAACACAATTTTAGAGGTATTAAACAGCAAAATAGATGTCACCATGTGATTCTACTCATTTTTCTAGTCAAGATACATATGTGGATCATTCAAATCGGAGCTACGGATATTTAGTTATGAAATAAACCATTTTGATATGACATTTGCGCATATTAAATGCAAAGAACAAGTTAAACACTTTTATCATGCATGAAAGTTGGATATAGTGAATCTACATGAAAATCTAAGCATTTTACATATATAAAACATTTTAATACGATGCACGGTTGTTTAAATGTGAGCAATTCAAAACAATGGCATTTGGTAATTGCTATGCATGATTTATCGGATGCAACAAAAGTACAGAAAACAAAACATGCTGGGGCTGACCGTGGTCTAAGACCAGTCAACAGGGGCTCTGGGACCCGGGTGTCATAGGGATAGCACATAAATAAATTGCTAGCAAAAACTGAGGATGCAGGGATTGAACCGACGACCTCCTGGACAGGCCAAAGACTTCTAACCAGTCGACCTACACCTGTGTTCGTGTTAAATTATAGTGGCGAACCGATATAACCACTGAATGCCAGAACGGATCTAGGAAAAAAAACGAAGATTCAGGTTGGACAGAGGTTACTCACAGCGGGGAAACAAAGCGGCCACCGGCCATGGCGATGCTGGACCGCGGCTGCCTACGAAAACGGAAGGAGCTGGGCGTCGCTGGCCTTGCAGGAGATGGGGCTGGGCCTTGCAGGTGCGTGGCGAGCGGCACACTCGTCCCTGTCATCGTTCTTGCCTTGAGAAGACGAACAGCGGCGATAGCAGCAGGCCTCCGATGATGGGGCGGCTCCAGGAGGTGACCACAGGGCTGGCTTGGCCGGGAATGGATGGATCTGGCGAAGATCGACCGGATTCGCTGAAGAACGATGATGGATGGTGAACTCCATGGCTTCGAGGGCAGAGCCAAGGCGGGATGGCAGCCCTGTTGACGAACACAGAGAGAGAGAGAACGGGGTGAGGTTGGGAGGAGAAGACAAGAACGGGAGGAAGGAAAGAGGAAGATGGGGAGGGACGGCGACCTGCTGGGCTCCCCGGCGACGAGCTGCTGGTGGTCGAGGTCACTGGCGAGATGGCAACAGACAGCGGCACTGGTTGGGTGGATGCAGAACGCGAGGTGGATGGCTGCGGCGGGCAAGGAAGAAGCAAAGCAGGAGCTCGCTGGTTGGAGGGGGCTTGATCTGGTTCGGGAGGATCCTGAGGTGGGAGGAGACCAGTTATGGGTGGCGGCGGCTGAATCGGTGGGATGGGACAAGGCTCCTAAAATCTAGGGTTGGACTGATTAAATAGGTAGGGTTGGCTATGGGAGGGTTTTAGCCCGTTTTCGGACCATTTGATCTCGATCGGACGGTCCGGAACGGTTGGGGGTTAAGGTAGGCTTAGTGGGCTGTAGAGTGGAGTTAGGCCAAGAACAGAGGGAAGTGGCAGCCCGTGACAGAGGTTTTTTTAAAACACCGGAATATGTCCGATAAATAACTGATGACGGTGTCGCTATGGTCGACCGCTCGGGTATCAAACGACCTCCGATTGCGACGAAATTGGGCAGGCAGTCTACCTATAATATAATAAGACCGCTCGCCAAGTTTCGACCCAATCCGAGAATATTTTTCGCGCACTTTTAAAAACATTTATTTTAATGATGTCACGGGCGCGTGCGTGTGTGGTTGGACTCAAAATGGTCAACGGGGAGAACCGGCTACTACTAGCGGATGCAAGTTTTCGAAAACGAGTGACGATGCTATGCAAGATGATGCGAATGATGCGATGATGAATGCAACAATAACGAATCACATGACGAGAATAGAAAAAAGGGGAATCTTCTGGAGCGTCGGTTCCGGGCTGTTACAATCTACTACTATTACTCCACACATCGACCGACTCCTGCCTGCATCTAGAGTATTAAGTTCATGAAGAACAGAGTAACGCATTAGGTAAGATGACATGATGTAGAAGGATAAACTCAAGATATTTTTACCCTTGATGGCAACAATACAAATACGTGCCTCGCTACCCCTACTTTGTCACTGGGTGAGGACACCGCAAGATTGAACCCAAAACTAAGCACTTCTCCCATTGCAAGAATTACCAATCTAGTTGGCCAAACCAAACCAATAACTCGAAGAGACTTGCAAAGATATGAAATCATGCATATAAGAATTCAGAGAAGATTCAAATAATATTCATAGATAAGCTGATCATAAATCCACAATTCATCGGATCTCGACAAACACACCGCAAAAGAGTATTACATCGGATAGATCTCCATGAAGATCATGAAGAACATGGTATTGAAGAACATAGAGAGAGAAGAAGCCATCTAGCTACTAGCTATGGACCCGAAGGTCTGAGGTGAACTACTCATGCATCATCGGAGGGGCAATGGAGTTGATGTAGATGCCCTCCGTGATCGAATCCCCCTCCGGCAGATTACCGGAAAAGGCTCCAAGATGGGATCTCACGGGAACAGAGGCTTCCGGCGGCGGAAAAGTATTATCGTGGCTCTTTTTGGTATTGGGGGAATATTTGGGAATTTATAGGAGAAAGATTAGGGTTAGGAGGCCTGCAGGGGGGCCACAAGCCTAGGGGGGTGCCCCCCCTAGGGCGCGCCCTGCAGGCTTGTCGTCTCCCGGCAGGTCTCCTGCCCCCCTCTCCAAGTCTGGTAGGTTTCTTCTGGTCCTAGAAAAATCAGATCGAAGATTTTATTCCGTTTGGACTCCGTTTAATATTCCTTATCTGCAATACTCAAAACCAAGGAAAAAACAGAAACTGGCACTGGGCTCTAGGTTAATAGGTTAGTCCCAAAAATAATATAAAATAGCATATTAATGCATATAAAACATCCAAAACAGATAATATAATAGCATGGAACAATCAAAAATTATAGATACGTTGGAGACGTATCAAGCATCCCCAAGCTTAATTCCTGCTCGTCCTCGAGTAGGTAAATGATAAAAACAGAATTTTTGATGTGGAATGCTACCTAACATATTTATCCATGTAATATTCTTTATTGTGGCATGAATGTTCAGATCCGTAAGATTCGAAACAAAAGTTTAATATTGACATAAAAACAATAATACTTCAAGCATACTAACAAAGCAATTGTGTCCTTTCAAAATAATACGGCCAAAGAAAGTTATCCCTACAAAATCATATGGTCTGGCTATGCTCCATCTTCCCCACACAAAGTATTTAAATCATGCACAACCCCGATGACAAGTCAAGCAATTGTTTCACACCTTTTATGTTCTCAAACCTTTTCAACTTTCACGCAATACATGAGCGTGAGCCATGGATATAGCACTATAGGTGGAATAGAATATGGTGGTGGTTATGAGGAAAAGGAGAAGATAGTCTCACATCAACTAGGCGTATCAATGGGCTATGGAGATGCCCATCAATAGATATCAATGTGAGTGAGTAGGGATTGCCATGCAACGGATGCACTAGAGCTATAAGTGTATGAAAGCTCAAAAAGAAACTAAGTGGGTGTGCATCCAACTCGCTTGCTCACGAAGACCTAGGGCAATTTGAGGAAGCCCATCATTGGAATATGCAAGCCAAGTATATGAAAGTGACAAATTAGGAGACTCTCTATCATGAAGATCATGGTGCTACTTTGAAGCACAAGTGTGGAAAAAGGATAGTAGCATTGTCCCTTCTCTCTTTTCTCTCATTTTGTTTGGTGGGCATCTTTTGCCTCTTTTTTTTATTTGGGCTTCATTGGCCTCTTTTATTATTTGTAAAGTTCGGAGACTCATCCCAACTTGTTAGGGAATCATAGCTTCCATCATCCTTTCCTCTCATGGGACAATGCTCTAATGATGATTATCCCACTTTTATTTACTTACAACTCAAGAATTACAAAATATGACTCGATATGAATGCCTCCGGTGGTGTACCAGGATGTGCAATGATCTAGCATAGCAAATGACATCAAAAAATGGACAAGCCATGAAAACATCATGCTAGCTATCTTACGATCATGCAAAGCAATATGAAAATGATGGTGCGTGTCATAATAAACGGAACGCTGGAAGTTGCATGGCAATATATCTCGGAATGGCTATGGAAATGCCATAATAGGTAGGTATGGTGGCTGTTTTGAGGAAGGTATATGGTGGGTTTAAGGTACCGGCGAAAGTAGCGCGGTACTAGAGAGGCTAGCAATGGTGGAAGGATGAGAGTGCGTATAATCCATGGACTCACATTAGTCATAAAGAACTCACATACTTATTGCAAAAGTCTATTAGTTATCGAAGCAAAGTATTAGACGCATGCTCCTAGGGGAGAGGTTGGTAGGAGTTAACCATCGCGCGCTCCCGACCCTCACACAAAGGATGACAATCATTAAATAAATCATGCTCCGACTTCGGTACATAACGGTTCACCATACGTGCATGCTACGGGAATCTCAAACTTTAACACAAGTATTTCTACCATTCCACAATTACTCACTAGCATGACTCTAATATCACCATCTTTATATCTCAAAACTATATGCAAGGAATCAAACTTCTCATAGTATTCAATGCACTTTATATGAAAGTTTTTATTATATCCCTCTTGGATGCCCATTATATTAGGACTAAATTCATAACCTAAACCAATTACCATGCTGTTTAAAGACTCTCAAAATAATATAAGTGAGGTACGAGAGTTCAATTATTTCTATAAAATAAAACGCCACCGTGCTCTAAAAAGATATAAGTGAAGGACTAGAGCAAAATTGCCTAGCTCAAAAGATATAAGTGAAGCACATAGAGTATTCTAATAAATTCACGATTAATGCGTGTCCCTCTCAAAATATGTGTGCAGCAAGGATGATTGTGGCAAACTAAAAAAAAGCAAAGACTCATATCATACAAGACGCTCCAAGCAAAACACATATCATGTGGTGAATACAAATATAGCCTCAAGTAAATTTACCGATGGATTGAAGACGAAAGAGGGGATGCCTTCCGGGGCATCCCCAAGCTTAGGCTATTTGGTATCCTTGAATATTTCTTGGGGTGCCTTGGGCATCCCCAAGCTTAGGCTCTTGCCACTCCTTATTCCATAGTCCATCAAATCTTTACCCAAAACTTGAAAACTTCACAACACAAAACTCAACAGAAAACTCGTGAGATCCGTTAGTAGAAGAAAAATAAATCACCACTTTAGGTACTGTTGTGAACTCATTCTTTATTTATATTGGTGTAATATCTAATGTATTCCAACTTCTCCATGGTTCATACCCCCCGATACAACCCATAGATACATCAAAATAAGCAAACAACACAAAGAAAACAGAATCTGTCAAAAACAGAACAGTCTGTAGCAATCTATAAACTTCGAATACTTATGTAACTCCAAAAATTCTGAAACATTAGGAAAATCTGGGAAATTTGTATATCAATGTTGTGTACGAATTTCAGACTCATTTGACGCTCTGGTGAATTTATAAAATTCCTGGACTGAGCGCAAAAGTTTCTGTTTTTCAGCAAAATCAAATCAACAATTACCGTAGACCATGCCAAAGGTCTTACTTGGCTCAAACACTAATTAAAACAATAAAACACAATTACTACAGAGGTAATAATGTGTAATACACTCAATACAGAAACTGGCACTGGACTCTAGGTTAATAGGTTAGTCCCAAAAATAATATATAATAGCATATTAATGCATATAAAACATCCAAAATAGATAATATAATAGCATGGAGCAATCAAAAATTATAGATACGTTGCAGACGTATCAATCTATCTGTCCAATCTATCACTAACTAATCTATCTTTTTATCGTAGAGAGATTGACAACCTCTCTTTCGCGTCGGGTTGCAAGTACTTGTTCTTTGTGTGCAGGTGCTGCTTATTAGGTGGTGGTGATCCTCCTACTGGTTCGGTACCTTGGTTTCATAATTGAGGGAAATACTTACCGTCGCTGTGCTGCATCATCCCTGACTCTTTGGGGAAATACCAACGTAGTCTCAAGCCACGTCAAAGGAATTTCTGGCGCCGTTGTCGGGGAGGAAGCGGTATCTTCTACGTGCCAATCTCTAGCGCCGAGGAGACACCTTCATCATCTACCAGGTTCCTAATCATAAATCTCATCTCCTTGCAATTACATTATTTGCCATTTGCCTCTCGTTTTCCTCTCCCCGACTTCACCAATTTGCCGTTTTATTCGCCCTCTTTTCCGTTTGCCTTTTTCTCGCCAGATCTCTTGCTTGCTTGCAATCTTGTTTGCGTAGTCACGATGACTCAAGAAAACACCAAGTTATGTGATTTTTCCAATACTAATAATAATGATTTTATTAGTACTCCAATTGCTCCTCCCCCCACTAGTGCGGAGTCTTGTGATATTAATGCCGCTTTGTTGAATCTTGTCATGAAAGATCAATTTACATGTACTCCTAATGAGGATGTCGCGTCCCATCTAAACACGTTCATAGAATTGTGTGATATGCAAAAGAAAAAAGATGTGGACAATGATATAGTGAAGTTGAAATTATTTCATATTTTCTTGCGGGATCGTGCAAAAATTTGGTTTTCTTCTTTGGCTCGCAATAGTATCGATTCTTGGAATAAGTGCAAGGATGCTTTTATCACTAAGTATTTTCCGCACGTGAAAATTATTTCCCTTAGGACATAAATTATGAATTTTAAGCAACTTGAGCATGAACATGTTGCACAATCTTGGAAAAGAATGAAATTGATGCTAAGAAATTGTCCTACTCATGGTTTAAATCTTTGGATGATCATACAATTTTTTTATGTGGGATTGAATTTTGTCTCTAGAAATCTTTTAGATTCCGCCACAGGTGGTACTTTTATGGAAATTACTTTGGGTGAAGCTACTAAATTTCTAGAAAAAATGTTAATTCGGTTGAAGAAAGTAGTACTTTGAGTGATAAGGTTGATGCTTTGATGAAATTGGTTGCTAATAAAAATGCTCCTATTGATCTTAATGATGTGCCTTTGTCTACCTTGATTGAGCAAAATAGTGATTCCGTAGATGTGAACTTTGTCACGCGAAACAATTTCAATAACATTGCTTATAGAGGTAATTTTAATCCTAGGCCTTTTCCTGGAAATTCCTCTAACAATTATGGTAATTCCTATGTAATTCCTCTTACAATAATAATAGGAACACCTTTGATCTTGAGAGTAATATTAAAGAATTTATCAATGCGCAAAAGGCTTTCAATACTACGATAGAAGAAAAGTTGAATAAGATTGATGATATGTCTAGAAGCATTGATAGAATTTCTCATGATGTGGAAAATCTCAAGTTGAAAGCTTTTGTGCCTAAGATTTATGAATCAATTAAAGCTTTATATGTCTCTATGGATGAAAGTAAGAAAAGAACCGCTATGCTTAGAGCTAAAAGAGAAATCTTAGAAAAATCATTTTCTAATGATTGCCTTCATAAAAATGATGAAGATCTTAAAGTGATTGGTGTTTCCTCTATTGATTCCTTGTTTAGTAATATAAAGATTGATGATAAAGGGACTGAAGTAGAGTCAACTTTAGCTAGAAGGCATCCCAATAATTTGGAGGGTGAAAATCTTGATGAAAATTTTGATGAAAGTGGGTTTGAACTTTGAAGAGGTCAAAACTCTAACTAGTGATGTGCCCACTATTTTGGATTGCGAATACTTTAATTATGATAGTTGCTCTTTGATTGAATGTATTTCTTTGCTGCAATCCATGTTGAATTCACCCCATGCTTATGAACAAAATAAAGCTTTCACTAAACATATCGTTGATGCCATGATGAAATCTTTTGAAGAAAAGTTGAAGTTGGAGATTTCTATTACTAGAAAATTACATGATGAGTGGGAACCTACCATAAAGGTCAAGATTAAAAATTATGAGTGCTTTGCTTTATGTGATTTGGGTGCTAGTGTTTCCACGATTCCGAAATCTTTATGTGATGTGCTTGGTCTCACCAATATTGAAGAATGCTCTCTTAATTTTCACTTGGCGGATTCTACTATTAAAAAGCCTTTGGGAAGAATTAATGCTGTTATTATTCTTGCAAATAGGAACTATGTGCCCATAGATTTTATTGTTCTTGATATTGATTGCAATCCATCTTGTCCCATTATACTTGGTAGACCGTTCTTACGCACTATAGGTGCCGTGATTGATATGAAAGAAGGCAATATTAGATTTCAGTCACCTTTGCCGTCGGTGGCAGACGGCAAAGCCACCTTTTGTTGGGGAACATTGCATGGGAAACAAAAATTTTCCTATGCACACGCAAGACCTATCCATGGTGATGAGCATCTACGAGAGGGAGATTGTATCTACATACCCTTGTAGATCGCTAAGCGGAAGCGTTGAGAAACGCGGTTGATGTAGTCGAACGTCTTCGCAATCCAAATCGCCGAGCGTCCCGCGATCCAATCACGATCCTTCCGATCTAGTGCCGAACGGACGACACCTCCGCGTTCAACACACGTGCGGCTTGATGACGCCTTCACCTCCTCGATCCAGCGAGCGATGATGAAGTAGTAGATGAGTTCCAGCAGCACGACGGCGTGGTGATGATGGTGAGTAGCAATCTCAGCAGGGCTTCGCCAAGCACTACGGAGATTATGACGGAGGAACTAGAGGGCTAGGGTTGCCGGCACACGGCTTGGGAAATCCTGATGTGTCCCGTGTGCTAGCCCTGTCCCTCTATTTATATGTTGAGCCCTGGGGTCTAAACTTGGACAAAAAGCCTCCACCAGCTCGGTTTTGCCCGCACAAGGTCGGTTTGGCCCGCAAGGAAAGAGTCCAACTCGGATCCCTGCAGCACCGCGCACAAGCGGTAGTACCGCTCGGGAGCGGTAGTACCGCTTGGGCGGTAGTACCGCTTCACCCAAGCGGTAGTACCGCTTGAGCGGTAGTACCGCTTTACACAAGCGGTAGTACTGCCTTACTGCTTAAGGCAGCAGCAAAACTTCCCTTTTGCACTTTCCAATACCTCGTGGGTTTTATCCCTTTGGCTCATATAAAGTGTTGCTGCACCCGAACACTTCGGTAAACATCCGGAACCCCTTCCGGTGAATTCCGGAACCCTTCCGGAGATCAAAACACTATTATCACATATATCAATCTTTACCTCCGGACTCTTCCGGAGATCCTCGTCATGTCCGGGATCTTATCCGAGACTCCGAACAACCTTCGGTCACCAACAATAACTCAACTATACTAATCGTCACCAAACGTTAAGTGTGTAGACCCTGCGGGTTCGAGAACTATGTAGACATGACCGAGACACCTCTATGGTCAATAACCAATAGCGGGACCTGGATGCCCATATTGGTTCCTACATATTCTACGAAGATCTATATCGGTTGAACCTCTATGTCAAGGATTCAGTTAATCCCGTATGCTGTTCCCTTTGTTCTTCGGTATGTTACTTGCCCGAGATTCGATCGTCGGTATCTCTATACCTAGTTCAATCTCGTTACCGGCAAGTCTCTTTACTCGTTCCGTAATACAAGATCCCGTGGCTAACACCTTAGTCACATTGCTTGCAAGGCTTATAGTGATGTTGTATTACCGAGTGGGCCCTGAGATACCTCTCCGTCACACGGAGTAACAAATCCCAGTCTTGATCCATGCCAACTCAACGGACACCTTTGGAGATACCTGTAGAGCATCTTTATAGTCACCCAGTTACGTTGTGACGTTTGATACACACAAGGTATTCCTCCGGTGTCAGTGAGTTGCATGATCTCATGGTCATAGGAACAGATACTTGACATGCAGAAAACAATAGCAATAAACTGACACGATCAAATGCTACGTTTATAGTTTGGGTCTTGTCCATCACATCATTCTCCTAATGATGTGATCCCGTTATCAAATGACATCTCATGTCCATGGTCAGGAAACCTTTACCATCGTTTGATCAACGAGTTAGTTAACTAGAGGCTTACTAAGGACACAGTGTTGTCTATGTATCCACACATGTATTTGAGTTTCCAATCAATACAATTATAGCATGGATAATAAACGATTATCATGAACAAGGAAATATAATAATAACTACTTTTATTATTGCCTCTAGGGCATATTTCCAACAGTCTCCCACTTGCACTAGAGTCAATAATCTAGTTCACATCACTATGTGATTTACATTGTAATGAATCGAACACCCATGCAGTTCTGGTGTTGTTCATGTTTAGCCCTTGGAAGAGGTTTAGTCATCGGATCTGCAACATTCAGATCCGTATGTACTTTGCAAATATTTATGTCGTCCTCCTTGATGTAATCGCGGATGGAATTGAAACGTCGCTTTATGTGTCTGGTCCTCTTGTGAAATCTTGGTTCCTTGGCTAGAGCAATGGCACCAGTATTATCACAGAACAGAGTCATTGGCTTAAGTGCACTAGGCACTACTCCAAGATCTGTCATGAACTCCTTCATCCAGACACCTTCCTTCGCCGCCTCCGAGGCAGCGATGTACTCCGCTTCGCATGTAGAATCAGCTACCACGCTTTGCTTGGAACTGCACTAGCTAACCGCACCCCCATAAAGAATAAATACGTATCCGGTTTGCGAGTTAGAGTCATCCGGATCAGTGTCAAAGCTTGCATCGACGTAACCCTTTACGACGAGCTCTTGATCACCTCCATAAACGAGAAACATGTCCTTAGTCCTTTTCAGGTACTTCAGGATATTCTTGACCGCCGTCCAGTGTTCCACTCCTGGATCACTTTGAAACCTTCCGGCCATACTTATGGCAAGGCTGACATCGGGTCTTGTGCACAGCATTGCATACATGATAGAACCTATGGCTGAAGCATAGGGGACGACACTCATCTTTTCTCTATCTTCTGCAGTCACTGGGCATTAAGTCTTACTCAACTTCATACCTTGCAAAACAGGCAAGAACCCCTTCTTGGACTGATCCATTTTGAACTTCTTCAAAATCTTATCAAGGTATGTGCTTTGTGAAAGTCCTATTAAGCGTCTTGATCTATCTCTATAGATCTTGATGCCTAATATGAAAGCAGCTTCTCCTAGGTCCTTCATTGAAAAACTCTTATTCAAATATTCCTTCACGCTTTCCAACATTTCTATATTGTTTCCAATCAGCAATATGTCATCCACATATAATATTAGAAACGCTATAGAGCTCCCACTCACTTTCTTGTAAATACAAGCTTCTCCGTAAACTTGTATAAACCCGAACGCCTTGATCACCTCATCAAAGCGAAGATTCCAACTCCGAGATGCTTGCACCAGTCCATAAATGGATCGCTGGAGTTTGCAAACTTTGTCAGCATTCTCTGGATCGACAAAACCTTCTGGTTGCATCATATACAACTCTTCCTTAAGAAAACCGTTAAGGAACGCTGTTTTGACATCCATCTGCCAAATTTCATAATCGAAAAAGGCAGCTATTGCTAACATGATTCTGACAGACTTAAGCATCGCTACGGGTGAGAAGGTCTCATCGTAGTCAACTCCTTGAACTTGTGAAAAACCCTTTGCCACAAGTCGAGCTTTATAGACGGTGACATTACCGTCCGCGTCCGTCTTCCTCTTAAAGATCCATTTGTTCTGAATGGCCTTACGCCCTTCAGGTAATACTTCCAAAGTCCACACTTTGTTTTCATACATGGATCCCATCTCGGATTTCATGGCCTCTAACCATTTCTCGGAATCCGGGCCCACCATCGCTTCTCCATAGCTCGTAGGTTCATCGTTGTCCAACAACATGACTTCTAAGACAGGGTTGCCGTACCACTCAGGAGCAGTACGCGTCCTTGTCGACCTACGAGGTTCGATAGCAACTTGATCCGAAGCTTCATGATCTTCATCATGAACTTCCTCTTCAACTGATGTAGGCTCTACAGAAACATCTTTCTGCGCTGCGCTACTCTCTGGTTGAAGTAAAGGTTCAATAACCTCATCAAGTTCTATCTTCCTCCCACTCAATTCTTTCGAGAGAAACTCTTTCTCAAGAAATGTTCCGTTTTTAGCAACAAACACTTTGCCTTCGGATCTGAGATAGAAGGTATACCCAACTGTCTCTTTTGGATATCCTATGAAGACGCATTTCTCCGCTTTGGGTTCCAGCTTTTCAGGCTGAAGCTTTTTGACATAAGCATCACATCCCCAAACTTTAAGAAATGACATCTTTGGCTTCTTGCCAAACCACAGTTCATATGGCGTCGTCTCAACGGATTTCGATGGTGCCCTATTTAAAGTGAATGCAGCTGTCTCTAATGCATAACCCCAAAACGATAGTGGCAAATCGGCAAGAGACATCATAGATCGCACCATATCCAATAAGGTTTGATTACGACGTTCGGACACACCATTACGCTGTGGTGTTCCAGGCGGTGTTAATTGTGAAACAATTCCACACTGTCTTAAGTGACTGCCAAACTCATAACTCAGATATTCTCCTCCTCGATCAGATCGTAGGAATTTAATCTTCTTGTTACGATGATTCTCAACTTCACTCTGAAATTGCTTGAACTTTTCAAACGTTTCAGACTTGTGTTTCATTAAGTAAATATACCCATATCTACTTAAGTCATCAGTGAAGGTGAGAAAGTAACGATAACCACCGCGCGCCTCAATGCTCATCGGACCGCGCACATCAGTATGTATGATTTCCAACAAGTCACTTGCCCGTTCCATTGTACCAGAGAACGGCGTCTTAGTCATCTTGCCCATGAGGCATGGCTCACATGTGTCAAGTGATTCAAAATCAAGTGACTCCAAAAGTCCATCAGCATGGAGCTTCTTCATGCGTTTTACGCCAATATGACCTAAACGGCAGTGCCACAAGAAAGTGGTATTATCATTATCAATCCTACATCTTTTGGCATCAATGTTATGAACATGTGTATCATCACTATCGAGATTCAATAAGAATAAACCCCTCACATTGGGTGCATGACCATAAAAGATATTACTCATATAAATAGGACAACCATTTTTCTCAGATTTAAATGAGTAACCGTCTCGCAATAAACAAGATCCAGATATAATGTTCATGCTTAACGCAGGCACTAAATAACAATTATTCAGGTTCATCACTAATCCCGATGGTAATCGAAGAGCGAGCGTGCCGACGGCGATCACATCAACCTTGGAACCATTTCCCACGCGCATCGTCACTTCGTCCTTTGCCAGCCTCCGTCTATTCCGCAGTTCCTGTTTTGAGTTGCAAATGTGAGCAACCGCACCGGTATCAAATACCCAGGCACTACAACGAGAGTTGGTAAGGTACACATCAATAACATGTATATCATATATACCTTGTTTGTTGTTGGCCGCCTTCTTGTTAGCCAAATACTTGGGGCAGTTCCGCTTCGAGTGACCAGTTCCCTTGCAATGAAAGCACTCAGTTTCTGGCTTGGGTCCAGCCTTGGGTTTCTTCACGGGAGGGGCAACTGTTTTGCCACTCTTCTTGGAGTTACCCTTCTTACCCTTGCCATTCTTCTTGAAACTAGTGGTTTTATTGACCATCAACACTTGATGCTCCTTCTGAATCTCAGACTCAGCGACTTTCAACATCGCAAACAGCTCGGCGACTGACTTGTTCATCCCGTGCATGTTATAGTTCAACACGAAGCTCTTGTAGCTAGGTGGCAATGATTGAAGAACTCTGTCAGTGATAGCCTCTGGCGGAAGGGGCATCCCCAACTCAGCCAGACGGGTGGAGTACCCAGACATTCTGAGTATGTGATCACTGACAGACCCGTTCTCCTCCATCTTGCAAGCATAGAACTTATCGGAGGTCTCATACCTCTCGATCCGGGCATTCTTCTGAAAGATAAACTTCAACTCCTGGAACATATCATATGCTCCATGACGTTCAAAACGTCTTTGAAGTCCCGGTTCTAAGCCATACAACATTGCACATTGAACTATTGAGTAATCATCAGAACGAGCCTGCCAGGCGTTCACAACGTTTGGAGACTCAACTGGAGCGGGTGGATCACCAAGCGGTGCATCAAGGACATAAGCCTTCTGGGAAGCCGTAAGGATAATCCTTAGATTACGGGCCCAGTCCACAAAGTTACTTCCATCATCTTTCAACTTAGCTTTCTCTAGGAACGCATTAAAATTCAGGGGTGCTACTGCGCGAGCCATGATCTACAACATAAATAGTGCAAAGACAACTTAGACTATTGTTCAAGATAATGAGTTTAGTTAATCATATTACTTAATAAACTCCCACTCAAATTGACATCCCTCCGGTCATTCGAGTGTCACATGATCCAAATCAACCAACTCAAGTCCGATCATCACGTGAGTTGAGGTGGTTTCAATGGTGAACATCTCCATGTTGATCATATCTACTATATGACTCATGTTCGACCTTTCGGTCTCTTGTGTTCCGAGGCCATGTCTGTACATGCTAGGCTCGTCAAGTTTAACCCGAGTGTTCCACACGTGCAACACTGGCTTGCACCCGTTGTATGCGAACGTAGAGTCTATCACACCCGATCATCACGTGGTGTCTCGAAACGACGAACTTTCGCAACGGTGCACACTCGGGGAGAACACAATTTTATCTTGAAATTTAAGTGAGGGATCACCTTATAATGCTACCTTCGTCCTAAGCAAAATAAGATGCATAAAAGGATTAACATCACATGCAAATCATAAGTGACATGATATGGCCATAAACTTGTGCTTTTGATCTCCATCTCCAAAGCACCGGCATGATCTCCATCGTCACCGGCATGACACCATGATCTCCATCATCTTGATCTCCATCAACGTGTCGCCATGAGGTTGTCGCGCCGACTGTTGCTTCCACGACTATTGCTAACTCATAGCGATAAAGTAAAGCAAAACGGCGAAAATAATTAAAGACAACTCTATGGCTCCTGCCAGTTGCCGTACTCATCGACATGCAAGTCGTGATATTCTATACAACACATGATCATCTCATACATCACATATATCTCATCATGTAATTGGCCATATCACATCACAACATACCCTGCAAAAACAAGTTAGACGTCCTCTAATTGTTGTTGCAAGTTTTACGTGGCTGCTACGGGTATCTAGCAAGAACGATTCTTACCTACGCAAAACCACAACGTGGTGTAGTGATTGCTTTTTAATCTTCTAAAAGAACCCTCTTCATTGAACCGATTCAACTAAAGTGAGAGAGACAGACACCCGCCAGTCACCTTTATGCAACAAGTGCACGCAGCGGTAAAACCAGTCTCGCGTAAGCGTACGCGTAATGTCGGTCCGGGCCGCTTCATCTCACAATACCGCCGAATCAATTATCAACTAGTAACGGCAAGCAATATGTATACACCCACGCCCACAACTCCTTTGTGTTCTACTCGAGATCTCATCTACGCATAGACCTAGCTCAGATGCCACTGTTGGGGAACGTTGCATGGGAAACAAAAATTTTCCTACGCACACGCAAGACCTATCCATGGTGATGAGCATCTACGAGAGGGAGATTGTATCTACATACCCTTGTAGATCGCTAAGCGGAAGCGTTGAGAAACGCGGTTGATGTAGTCGAACGTCTTCGCAATCCAAATCGCCGAGCGTCCCGCGATCCAATCACGATCCTTCCGATCTAGTGCCGAACGGACGGCACCTCCGCGTTCAACACACGTGCGGCTTGATGACGCCTTCACCTCCTCGATCCAGCGAGCGATGATGAAGTAGTAGATGAGTTCCAGCAGCACGACGGCGTGGTGATGATGGTGAGTAGCAATCTCAGCAGGGCTTTGCCAAGCACTACGGAGATTATGACGGAGGAACTAGAGGGCTAGGGTTGCCGGCACACGGCTTGGGAAATCCTGATGTGTCCCGTGTGCTAGCCCTGTCCCTCTATTTATATGTTGAGCCCTGGGGTCTAAACTTGGACAAAAAGCCTCCACCAGCTCGGTTTTGCCCGCACAAGGTCGGTTTGGCCCGCAAGGAAAGAGTCCAACTCGGATCCCTGCAGCACCGCGCACAAGCGGTAGTACCGCTCGGGAGCGGTAGTACCGCTTGGGCGGTAGTACCGCTTCACCCAAGCGGTAGTACCGCTTGAGCGGTAGTACCGCTTTACACAAGCGGTAGTACTGCCTTACTGCTTAAGGCAGCAGCAAAACTTCCCTTTTGCACTTTCCAATACCTCGTGGGTTTTATCCCTTTGGCTCATATAAAGTGTTGCTGCACCCGAACACTTCGGTAAACATCCGGAACCCCTTCCGGTGAATTCCGGAACCCTTCCGGAGATCAAAACACTATTATCACATATATCAATCTTTACCTCCGGACTCTTCCGGAGATCCTCGTCATGTCCGGGATCTTATCCGAGACTCCGAACAACCTTCGGTCACCAACAATAACTCAACTATACTAATCGTCACCAAACGTTAAGTGTGTAGACCCTGCGGGTTCGAGAACTATGTAGACATGACCGAGACACCTCTACGGTCAATAACCAATAGCGGGACCTGGATGCCCATATTGGTTCCTACATATTCTACGAAGATCTATATCGGTTGAACCTCTATGTCAAGGATTCAGTTAATCCCGTATGCTGTTCCCTTTGTTCTTCGGTATGTTACTTGCCCGAGATTCGATCGTCGGTATCTCTATACCTAGTTCAATCTCGTTACCGGCAAGTCTCTTTACTCGTTCCGTAATACAAGATCCCGTGGCTAACACCTTAGTCACATTGCTTGCAAGGCTTATAGTGATGTTGTATTACCGAGTGGGCCCTGAGATACCTCTCCGTCACACGGAGTAACAAATCCCAGTCTTGATCCATGCCAACTCAACGGACACCTTTGGAGATACCTGTAGAGCATCTTTATAGTCACCCAGTTACGTTGTGACGTTTGATACACACAAGGTATTCCTCCGGTGTCAGTGAGTTGCATGATCTCATGGTCATAGGAACAGATACTTGACATGCAGAAAACAATAGCAATAAACTGACACGATCAAATGCTACGTTTATAGTTTGGGTCTTGTCCATCACATCATTCTCCTAATGATGTGATCCCGTTATCAAATGACATCTCATGTCCATGGTCAGGAAACCTTTACCATCCTTTGATCAACGAGTTAGTTAACTAGAGGCTTACTAAGGACACAGTGTTGTCTATGTATCCACACATGTATTTGAGTTTCCAATCAATACAATTATAGCATGGATAATAAACGATTATCATGAACAAGGAAATATAATAATAACTACTTTTATTATTGCCTCTAGGGCATATTTCCAACACCTTTGCCATCGGTGGCAGACGGCAAAGTGACCATATTGCCTCTTTTTTATTTATTTTTGATATATCCAAGCATTTTCACAAGCAAAATGTATGATATACATATATATTTCACAAAACCCATATCCATGCCATATGAATATGATCATCCAACAAACATATCAAATCAAAAGTGCAAGTTTCACCATATTACAATAGTTTCATCCATACATACATAGTTTCATCCATATTACAATAGTTTCATCCATAGGTAGAAAGTTTCACATAAGTTCATCGATACGAAATGAAAACAGAAAGTAAACACTAGCACTCCATCAAAGCAAGCTGCCATGAAGTGAATCAAATATGCAAAATTGGAAATGAGAAAGTTAGAAGAAGAATACTAGAAGAAATAGAAGAAGATCTAGAAGAAGAAGAAGAAGAAGAAGAAGAAGATGATGATGAAGAAGAAGCGTTTTTCTTCTCTTTCTCTTTCTCCTCTTGTTTTTCTTCTTCTTATTGCTTATTTGTGTCATTTTAGAGCTAACCTAGGTAATTATGCCATTTTTCACCTAACTAAGCTTATTGTGTCATTTTACAAGATAATAAGCTAAATATATGGCATTTATGAGGTTACCAAGGATACATTTTTGAGTTAACTAAGCTTATTATGTCATTGTGGAGGAAACAAAGCTAAGTATAGGTCATTTTAGAGCTAACCTAGGTAAAATAGGTCATTTCGGAGCTAATCAGCTAAGTAAGCTTACAATGTCATTTTGGAGAAAACAATGCTAAGTATAGGTCATTTTAGAGCTAACTTAGGTAAAATATGTCATTTTGGAGGTAAGTAAGCTTACTATGTCATTTTAGAGGAAACAAAGCTAACTTATGTAAAATATGACATATATGAGCTAACTAATTAAGGTTATTTTGCCATTTGTTGAGCTTGACTTTCGGTCTTTCGAGGTTTTCCTTACAAAAACTCTCATGCCTCATGGTGTGTATGGTGCGCACTCACTCACACTTATATGGTGGTGTATGTTGGTGGACACTACCTAACACTAATATTTCGACTGTCGGTGATGGTCGTTTCCCCTTCTCCTCTCCCGCAATATACCAAGGTATATATCGAGAGAAGGAGAAGAAGAAACGACCCCCGCGACAATAGTCGGGATTCCTCCATCAAGAAGAGGCATGAAACCCTCACAAGGAGCTCCGACACACCGAAAGTACGTAATTCTGTGTAAGTGCTAAGTAAGTGGCATATTAGGGCTTACCGTCCTCGTCATCACGGAGGTGAAGCACCGGGGTTGCTCGGGCCTGGAGAAAGATGCCCTGGAGAAGGGTCGTGTGATGCGGCTCGGGAGTTATGCTGCACCAAAGATCATTTGCAAAGTCTCGTTAGCATGATGACACTGAAATGTTAAGACTAGTAACTAATGACCATTCAAATGAAACTCACCGTTCCCGCCGTGGTAATGACTGGCATCGGTGGAGGGGTCTGGCCGTTCTTCTCACACAGAGACTGCACATTTGGTTTTGACAAGTCAATCATATTGGTTATTAATGAAACAAACCTGTAGTGCATGATTTGGCAAATATGAAGAAGAAACTTACTATGATGAGCTCGTACATGGCCCGGTTAGACGCATCGTTCCGTGCCCTCTCCTCCTCCAACAACTTAGCCGTCCTCTCCTCCAAATCCCTCTTCTCCTCCGCCGCCTGCCGGGCCTATTCCTCCAGAAGTGCCTGGGTTGCCTCTCTCTCTTTCTGCAGAGCAGCCTGCAACACAACTCCTCATTAGCATTGTAATCATCTTTGTTCGCACACACAATGTAATGGAGGAAAGCTATCTGAGTCCGTATGACTAACCTCGATGGCGAGCTCGACTGGCCGTGGACGAGGCCTTATCTCAGGACAGGAGCTCGTTTGGCGCGCCTTGATCTCCCGGAGAGTGCGAGAAGACCGTATAAGTCCATCTCCAATGGCTATCGAGCCATGGGGCCTCCCGCCGCCAGCAATCATCACCAGCTCTGGATCAATAGGATGGTGGCTCGGGTTGAAGTCCTCCCCATTCACCTCCTTCCCCACATCTCTGTACCTCACGAGCTTGTCGTGGGAGGAGATGTTGGTGAAGTTCTCGGGATGATCGAGGTTAGACTCAGAGAATGCCTTCGCCTTCTTGTACAAGGCGGTATGGGCCATGGCATAGAGGTCGTACATCCCTGGCACCTCCGTGTTATTGTGATGCGCCTAAAAAAGAGAGAGAGGAACAAAGTATTAGTAAAGGGCTCAAGCAAGCATCAAGAATGAATTGCATGAATAATGAAGCAAACCACATACCCAGTTCTCCCCGAACTGATAAAGGTCGGCACTGCCTTGATGGTGTGGCACACCAACCATTTTGGCATGCCGGTCATTGGCGTTGTCGTGGACGGCTCGCCATTGCTCTGAGCACCACTCATCCACCAACGCCTCCCAACAATCCATCTTATCCGCACACCATCTCGGGGGCACCTAAGTGAGTAAAGATTAATTTGAGCGCTACGCCTACGAATCAAATCAAGGAAAGTAAGTACAAGGCCTTAAGAAAAGGTAATTACCTTCATGTACTGCTCCTTGTCTAGAAACTTTCCGTGGCACTTCGTCTTTTCCTTCTTAACTTTCAGCGAGGCGTAGAAGTCTCGAACAGCCTGTGGTCGAGCCTCGTCCGTAAGTTCTGTAGTACGCGCTTGCACTCGCCATCGATAACCTTTGCCGCGGCCTCCTCGTACCCCTCCTCACACTTGTAGAAGGTCTGCAATCAAACGAGACAACACTGATTAGTACAATAAATAGCTATTGTTAATTTTTAATTGTGTAAAGGAAAAATTACCCAAAACTGTCTGATCACCATGTCGACCCTCGTGTGGCACAAGACACCGTCGATCCTCGTCTCCGGCGGGGCCGGGGCAGCCAAGTAGTGCTCCCAGGTCAATCCTAGTTCTCGAACCTGGCCCTCACCGTGCAACGTGACAAACCCCGGAAAGTTGTGCCGGCAATTCAAACCAAGGATGAAATTAGGCTTGCGGGCACCCTTGGCATGAGTCCAACCCCTGCAGCATGACAAAGCCCACGCATGAGATATTTGAAGAAACGTGAAGGCAAAAGGTTAAAAAAGAGTAAATGCACTTACTTCTCCCCCTTAAGCCTAATCAACCACCTCTGCTCGTGGGTCGCCGGCACGGGGGGGGGGGAGCCATGTACCACCACGCTGGTAGACCTCCCCCCCGCTAAACCACCCCGTCGTCACTATAAGAAAACCCATCCCCGCCACAATCAGCATGGCCACTCGGCTTCGGCCAGCTATCCCATTGGGTCTGCTGGGACGTACCCTGATCCTTGCTCTGCCGCGGAGTCTCGTGGGACGAAGCCTATGGGACATGAGTCTTGTGGGACGAAGGCTCGTCGACCCTAGGCTCGTGGACCGGAGTCTGCCTAGCCTCCTCCTCAGATGGGTCCACCCTAGGCTCGTGGACCGGAGTCCACGTAGCCTCCTCCTCAGATGGGTCCACCCTAGCAGTCCTGTGCTCAGGTGAATCAGCTGGGGGTGGCGACAAGGAAGGCGTAGCAGCCTTCCTACCTCTCCCAGCACGGGCACGTGTACCTCTCTTCTTCCCCCGACCTCCTCTCCCGGTGGGCAACGACGCCGACGAAGAAGCTCCTACCTATGTCTGCATACAGTCGAGCAACGCTCTCCGGAGATGCTGTGGTGGAATGGAAGTACCCCTCCCACCACGCGCCGACGAAGACTGAGCCACGGAACGCTCTGGACCCGCGCCCACCATCTTTCAACACCTGCCATGACAAAGAGTGAACGAAATTAGTACAACATAATTTTTTTGAATACCAACATGAATGATAAAAATTGAATACCGACATGTATATAATTTAAGTGTATCATCATCATGTATATAATAAAAATTGAATACCTGACATGAACTAATAATAATCTGGATCGTCTATATATGCTCCGGGATCATCATCATCACTATCATCAATAAATGCATCATCATCATCACTATCGGGAACAACATGTGGAAGGCCTCCTTTATGTAATCGGTCAAGCATTGACAGGTCATCTGCAGTAGTAACCTCTTCTTGTTCCGGCTCTTCTTGTTCCCGCTCAGGGGTGAAGTCGGATTCACAGTCGCTGTCTACTTCAATGTTCTGGGGTGAAGTAGAGCGGTTCTTGAAACGTTTTTTGGAAAGACGTGTTTCTTGGAAGAATTCTCCTTCATATGTGTCTGGGTTAATGTGAGGTTCATAATCCTCTTCATTGAGGGGAGGTGGTCTAAAATGTGGCGGCACTTCATAAACAACATCCCAACCATTCAGATTTGGATTAGTTTGGCAGGTCCACGGTAGATAGAAAACTTGGGTCGCCTGTTGAGCCGTAATATAGACACCGGGAACATCTAAATGGGTGCTTTGTTTGATTTCGACTAGCCCTATATGTTCATGAGTCCTTCTAGTCTCCTTCGGCTGGAACCAATAGCATTTGAAGATTACGACGTTCGGTGAGTTTTCACCATAGAATAGAAGTTCATAAATTGCTTCAACTCTTCCATAATACTCGGTACCACCTTCGTCGATAGCAGAGTAACAACAATTTGTAGACTTTCGGTCGGCCATAGATAGCTCTTTGCCAAAGGTACGAAAGCGATACCCATTGATGTCGTATTTGTCAAATGAACGGACCTTATAGTCAAAACCATTAGCGACTTGTCTCAATTCGGCGTCCATAGACTCTGAATTAGCCTACAAGTTTAATACGAAGGGATTGTTGCATTAGCCGCAAATTAGATGAAGAAATGAAATGGTCTAATGGAAATTGCCGTTTGTTTGAACCAAGAGATGAATCCGGGATAGCCGCCTCCATGCTTTGCCAGAAGCTCATACTCTTCGATGGAATCCTTTTGGATCACCACTCCATCCGAGAATTTGGCGACGTATCGACTGTATTAAATATCCGCTAATAAGAGCAGTTCAAAGGAATTAGAAGTTGCGAAACAATGTACCGAGAACTTACTCGATGTACGGCCGCACTTCTGTTAGGTTGTTGAAGATATACAACGAAATGGTCCGCCATTCTTCGACATCCAACGCTATTCCTTTCGAAGCACCTGCTGGTGCGAGCTTCCCTTTGCATAGGCTGAGGTTGGATCAACCTTTTTTAGGGTCGCCATCATTGTACCGAGGCTTCGAATTATGCAAATGACGATTTTTGGCTTCCTAGTGTGCTGTCACGAAGTTTGCCGCCTCCTCAGTATTGAATGCCTCGGCCAGCGATGCTTCAATTCGACATTTATTTTTACATTTTGCTCGAAGCGTTTTCTGCATCCTCTCAGTTGCGAAGCACCAACGATTTTGCACACCCCCCCCAATCTTGCCTCGGTCGGGAGATGCAAAATCAAATGCTGCATTGGATTAAAGAAGCCCGTTGGAAAGATCTTCTCTAACTTGCATATCAACTCCGGTGCCAATTCTTCCATTTCAGATAGCACAACAGGCGATAGTTCTTTTGCACAAAGAGAACGGAAGAAATAGCTTAGCTCTGCCAGTACTAGCCATTCATCCTCAGGGATAAAGCCACACAACATCACCGGCATTACCCGCTCAAGCCATATGTGCCAATCATGACTCTTGAGACCAAATATTTTCAGTTTTCAAGACTCGCTCCCCTCTTTAGATTCGCTGCATACCCATCGAGGAACATCAACTGCATTTTCACCCACAAGATAATTTCCCTCATAGCTGGCCTTCCAAGATTGAACCATGCCTTTGGCTTTGTCCAGTTCTGCTTTCCTTTCGGTTGTCGCATGTTTTGTAACGGTCTATCACATAGAGCCTCCCGATCAACTCTAGCCTTAGGATTATCCTTTGACTTCCCCTCTATGCCGAACAATGTACCAAAAAGGGCCTCGGCGATATTCTTTTTAGTGTGCATGACGTCGATGTTGTGTGGGCAAAGGAGGTCTTTGAAGTAAGGCAGATCCCATAAGCATGTCTTGTGAGTCCAGGCGTGTTGCGAATTATACCCTTTGAAATACCCTGGACACTCTGGATCAGTCTCGAGAGCGTTTATCTGATCCAGGGTCTGTTGGCCTGTCAATGCAGGTGGTGCAGAGTTTTTGACAACTCTACCTTTGATGAAATTCTTCTTGTCTTTTCTGAACTTATGGCGAGGATCCAGGAACTGTCTATGCAAGTCAAATCAAGAAAACTTGTGACCCGCCTACAACCAACGGAACTGAAGAGCTGCCTTGCATGTGGGGCACGGGAACCTTCCATGCACACACCAGCCAACGAATAGCGCATACGCCGGCAAGTCATGCATCGAGTACATGTACCACACATGCATCATGAAGTTTTGTTTTGTAGCGGTGTCGTATGTCTTGATCCCATTATCCCAAGCTTCTTGCAATTCATCCTTAAGCGGCTGCATGTACACATTCATATTCTTCCCCGGATAGTTGGGCCCTGGAATTATCAACGTCAGGAAAATATTCTTTCTTTTCATAATCACTCTGGGGGGGGGGGGAGATTGAGTGGAATGACAAATACAGGCCAACAACTGTATTGGGTTGCCGTCATACCAAACGCATTGAACCCATCAGTGCTGATGGTGACTCGAGGATGCCTTGGATCTGCCGCTTTATCCTTATGTAATGCATCGAAGTGCTTCCAGGCAAAAGCGTCTGAAGTGTGTACAAACATCCGATTCCCATCTGCATCTAGTTCGGTTCTTTTGCCCAATTTGTGCCATGTCATCTGTCTGGCCGTCTCTTCGACCATGAAAAGACATTGTAGTCTTGGTACGATTGGCATATAGCGAAGAACATTAACGAGGATTTTGGTCTGATTCTTCTCACCCATACCGTTGTCTACCACAACATACATGGAAGACATGCAAATGGGACAATAGTTCAAGTCCACATACTCAACCCTAAATAAGGCACATCCATTCTCACAGGCATCTATCTTCTCATCGGGCATCTTAAGTACACGGAGGATTTTGTCCGACTGGTACAGGTTTGCAGGCAATACATGGCCTTTGGGTAGAAAGCGTCCAAATATTGTCATCATCGCGTCGTAGCATTCTCTTCCCAGGTTGAATTGAGCCTTCAGAGCCATTACTTGTGCGATGGCATCCAGCTGACAAAGCTCAGTGTGCTCGTGGAGAGGACGTTTTGAAGACTCCAACATTTCATAGAATGCCTTTGCAGATTCCTCCATCTCATCGTCAGAATCCCGAGCATCATCAAAGTCTTGCACCATGTCTTCGATCCCGGTACCATGCTCGTCGGTGCGACGATGAACCACCTCAGCTCTAGCACATTGGGCAGACTCACCATGAAAAGTCCACACCATATAATTAGGCGTAAAACCCCACTTCTGCAGGTGTTTACCCATTTCACCCTCTGTCTGCTTTTTAAAGTTGTCGCACCGGGGACAGGGGCACCATGTTATATCCTGACCATTTGTAAATGCGGCTCTCACAAACTCCTTCGTATTTGTTAACCATTCTTTGGTCATGTCTTTCTGACTAGTGTGACCGGTGTACATCCACGCACGATCACTCATCTTGCGTAGCTACTAGACACACAAGAAATATATATATATAATTCAGCATAAATATTCATCAGCTAATCAAGTTTGTCAGTTTTATTATGTCCATGCAACCTACACGCTAATAGGTAAAGATAGGTCCTAATCCCACCCGAGTATGTGTAGATTGGGTTCGTTTTCCCATGCTCTGCTCCGGATCGGACGCAGAATTTTGGCAGCACCTCCCCGCTGTTCTCCTGATACACATCTTGGCAATAAGCAGAGAGGATGTGTACCCGGAGAACAACAGGGAGGCACTGACAAAATTCTGCATCGGATCCGGAGCAGAGCATACGGGAAAACGAACCCAATCTACACATACTCGGGCTGTCCATGGATAACGTTGGACAATTCGAAAGGATGGCGGTTATAAATATGCAAAGACATGCATATTTATAGATGCCGCCCTTTCGAACGGGAGACGCATACTGGTCACGCATACTGTTGAATTGAAGATACCTATAGCTAGCAAGTTTCATCGGCACGAAGACCGAAACAGAGCAAATTAAGGGGGGGGCGAGGAGGTGTCATTTGTGCTCACCCACGAACGCAGCAGGGGAGCTCGTCCAACGCACGGGGTAGGTCGCCGAACACCAAACCCTCTCAGCGACGAAACAACTGCACATTGAAATCCACCCGATCAACACAAATATGATGTTTTTCATAACAAAATCAGAAATTATATCACCTAACACATAATTTACAAAACTATGACCCCGTCGGCCTCAGGAAGGCTGAAGAGCACCTTCTCGGTCAAAGATGGTCGGGGGTCGGGGGGCAGTGACGTCGGGGGTCAGTGGCGTCGGGGGTAAGTGGCGTCGGGGTTCAGTGGCGTCGGGGGTCAATGGCGTCGGGGGTCAGTGGCATCGGGGGTTGGGGGTGAGTGGCGTCGGGGGTCAGTGGTGTCGGGGGTCAGTGGCGTCGGGGGTGAGTGGCGTCGGGGGTCGGGGGTCAGTGGCACCTTTTCTTTGTTTTCTTCTTTTTCCTTTTCTTCTTCTTCCTCTTATTCTTCTTTTTCTTCTTCTTCTTCTTCTTCTTCTTCTCTTCTTCTTCTTCTTCTTCTTCTTCTCTTCTTCTTCTTCTTCTTTTCTTCTTCTTTTCCTTCTACTTTTCTACTTTTCTTCTTTTCGTTCTAATTTTCTTCTTCTTCTTCTTTTCCTTTTCCCTTTTTTTCTAACCTAATTAACTAACCTAACTAATACTAGCTAGCTAAATACTAACCTAAGTAATCTAATTAATTAGATGAAAAAACAGAAAAAATAGAAAATATAGCTACTCACCGGTGTTGGGGGCGCGGCCGGGCTTCGGGGGCGGCGGCGGCGCCGGGGCTGCGGGGGCGCCCGACCAGCAGGGCGGGCGTAGAAGCTGGCGGCGGGTGTGGCTGGCGGCGGTGCGGGCAGGAGGGTCGGCGCAGGGAGGGGTGGCCGCGGGGAGGAGGGGTGGCTGCGGGTAGGAGGGGTGGCCGCCGCGGGGAGGAGGTGGCAGCGGAGAGGAGGGTCGGCACGGGGAGGGGTGGCCGGCGCGGTGAGGGGTGGCCGCGGGGAGGAGGGGTGGCTGCCGCGGGGAGGAGGTGGCAGCGGAGAGGAGGGCCGACACGGGGAGGGGTGGCCGCCGGGAGGTGGGGTGGCCGGCACGGGGAGGGGTGAAGGCGGAGAGGAGGGCCGGCACTGGGACGGGTGGCCGCAGGGAGGATGTCCGGCGAGGGGTGGCTGGCGGCGGTGGTGGGGGAGTGAAGGGGGAGGCCGGTGTGCGGTGTGGGTGGATTGAGAGAGGGGGGAGAGGGGGGAGAGAGAGGGAGGTGGGGCCGGGGGAAACGGCCGTTAGGTCACGCATCCTCTTTGCCGTCTGCCCCCGGACGGCAAAGAGCCTTCCAACGGACGGCAAAGCCAGAGCGGACGGCATAAAGTCCATCCGTTGGACCTAGCCAGGTCCACGGCCTAGTGGGGCCCAGCTGGTCTCTTTGCCGTCTGCCTTTGGGCTCTTTGCCGTCCGCTGGCAGACGACAAAGTGTGCACTGATGGCAAAGAATATCTTTGCCATCAGGCAGTTCTTTGCCGTCTATTTTCTATAAGCTGAAGGCAAAGACTTTCTTTGCCATCTGCCAGCAGACGGCAAAGAACTGGCAGACGGCAAATTCTCTGATTCCGGTAGTGTGTGGAGTAATAGTGGTAGATGCAGGCAGGAGTCGGTCTACTTATCTTGGACGTGATGCCTATATAATGATCGCCGCCTTTGATATCGTCATGATTATTTGATCTTCTATCAATTGCCCAACAGTAATTTGTTCACCCACCGTGCGCTATACTCATGAGAGAAGCCACTAGTGAAACCTACGGCCCCCGGGTCTACTTTTCCAACATATTGCTTTCCGATCTATCTTTTGGCCTCTTTTGTTTCCAGATCTATTATTCCAAAAACCCAAAAAAATATTGCTGCACTTTTTATTTCCTCCTTTTATTTTGTGTTCTTGAGAGATCTATCTCTCCAATCTATCACTACCTAATCTATCTTTTTACCGTAGAGAGATAGACAACCTCTCTTTCGCGTCGGGTTGCAAGTACTTGTTCTTTATGTGGAGGTGCTGCTTATTAGGTGGTGATGATCCTCCTACTGGTTCGATACCTTGGTTTCATAACTGAGGGAAATACTTACCATCGCTGTGCTGCATCATCCCTTCCTCTTTGGGGAAATACCGACATAGTCTCAAGCCACGTCAAAGGAATTTCTGGCACCGTTGCCGGGGAGGAAGCGGTATCTTCTACGTGCCAATCTCTAGCGCCGAGGAGACACCATCATCATCTACCAGGTTCCTAATCATAAATCTCATCTCCTTGCAATTACATTATTTTCCATTTGCCTCTCATTTGCCTCTCCCCCACTTCACCAATTTGCCATTTTATTCGCCCTCTTTTCCGTTTGCCTTTTTCTCGTCAGATCTCTTGCTTGCTTGCAATCTTGTTTGCATAGTCACGATGACTCAAGAAAACACCAAGTTATGTGATTTTTCCAATACTAATAATAATGATTTTATTAGTACTCCAATTGCTCCTCCCCCCTCTAGTGCGGAGTCTTGTGATATTAATGCCGCTTTGTTGAATCTTGTCATGAAAGATCAATTTGCATGTACTCCTAATGAGGATGCTGCGTCCCATCTAAACATGTTCATAGAATTGTGCGATATGCAAAATAAAAAAGATGTGGACAATGATATAGTGAAGTTGAAATTATTTCATCTTTCCTTGCGGGATCGTGCAAAAATTTGGTTTTCTTCTTTGGCTCGCAATAGTATCGATTCTTGGAATAAGTGCAAGGATGCTTTTATCACTAAGTATTTTCCGCCCGTGAAAATTATTTCCCATAGGACACAAATTATGAATTTTAAGCAACTTGAGCATGAACATGTTGCACAATCTTGGCAAAGAATGAATTGATGCTAAGAAATTGTCCTACTCATGGTTTAAATCTTTGGATGATCATACAAATTTGTTATGCGGGATTGAATTTTGTCTCTAGAAATCTTTTAGATTCCACCGAGGGTGGTACTTTTATGGAAATTACTTTGGGTGAAGCTACTACATTTCTAGATAATACTATGGCAAATTATTCACAATGGCTTACCGAAGGGGCACCTACTAGAAAAAATGTTAATTCGGTTGAAGAAAATAGTACTTTGATTGATAAGGTTGATGCTTTGATGAAATTGGTTGCTACTAAAAATGCTCCTATTGATCTTAATGATGTGCCTTTGTCTACCTTGATTGAGCAAAATAGTGATTCCGTAGATGTGAACTTTGTCACGCGAAACAATTTCAATAACATTGCTTATAGAGGTAATTTTAATCCTAGGCCTTTTCCTGGAAATTCCTCTAACAATTATGGCAATTCCTCTTACAATAATAATAGGAACACCTTTGATCTTGAGAGTAATATTAAAGAATTTATCAATGCGCAAAAGGCTTTCAATACTACGATAGAAGAAAAGTTGAATAAGATTGATGATATGTCTAGAAGCATTGATAGAATTTCTCATGATGTGGAAAATCTCAAGTTGAAAGCTTTTGTGCCTAAGATTTATGAATCAATTAAAGCTTTATATGTCTCTATGGATGAAAGTAAGAAAAGAACCGCTATGCTTAGAGCTAAAAGAGAAATCTTAGAAAAATCATTTTCTAATGATTGCCTTCATAAAAATGATGAAGATCTTAAAGTGATTGGTGTTTATTCTATTGATTCCTTGTTTAGTAATATTAAGATTGATGATAAAGGGACTGAAGAAGAGTCAACTTTAGCTAGAAGGCATCCCAATAATTTGGAGGGTGAAAATCTTGATGAAAAATTTGATGAAAGTGGGTTTGAACTTTGAAGAGGTCAAAACTTTAACTAGTGATGTGCCCACTATTTTTGATTGCAAATACTTTAATTATGATAGTTGCTCTTTGATTGAATGTATTTCTTTGCTGCAATCCATGTTGAATTCACCCCATGCTTATGAACAAAATAAAGCTTTCACTAAACATATCGTTGATGCCATGATGAAATCTTTTGAAGAAAAGTTGAAGTTGGAGATTTCTATCCTAGAAAATTACATGATGAGTGGGAACCTACCATAAAGGTCAAGATTAAAAATTATGAGTGCTTTGCTTTATGTGATTTGGGTGCTAGTGTTTCCACGATTCCGAAATCTTTATGTGATGTGCTTGGTCTCACCAATATTGAAGAATGCTCTCTTAATTTTCACTTGGCGGATTCTACTATTAAAAAGCCTTTGGGAAGAATTAATGATGTTATTATTCTTGCAAATAGGAACTATGTGCCCATAGATTTTATTGTTCTTGATATTGATTGCAATCCATCTTATCCCATTATACTTGGTAGACCGTTCTTACGCACTATAGGTGCCGTGATTGATATGAAAGAAGGCAATATTAGATTTCAGTTTCCACTAAGAAAGGGTATGGAACACTTCCCTAGAACAAGAATTATGCCACCATATGAATCAATCATGAGAGCATCCTATGGATCCAAAACCAAAGATGACAATACTTGAATCTATACGTTATGCCTAGCTAGGGGCGTAAAACGATAGCGCTTGTTGGGAGGCAACCCAATTAATAAATTTATTTTTCTTTTTCCCTTTCTGTTTTTAAATTTTTACACAATTATGCCTCTATTATGATTGTGTTTTTATGTTTTATTTAGTGTTTGTGCCAAGTAGAGCCTTTAGGATGATTCATAAGATGAGTAGAAGCGATGCTGAATCTGAAACAGAAACTTTGCCTCCAGTGTTCGAATTTTCATTTTTTACTAAAACGTGATATTGAGCTGAAATTTTAACACAGTGTTTATATACAAATTCTTTACGTTTTTCTAATTGTTCAGAATTTTTGGAGTTACATAAGTATGGTTAGAGTACAGATTACTACAGATTGTTCTGTGTAAGACAGATTCTGTTTTCGTTCATTGTGTGCTTGTTTTGATGAATCTATGGGTTGTATTGAAGGGAATGAGCCATGGTAAAGTTAAAATACAGTAGGTATAATGCAATAATAAAATATGGATGGGTTTGCAACAGCACCTAAAGTAGTGATTTGCTTTATTATACTAACGGATCTCACGAAGATTTTGTTGAGTTTTGTGTGATTGAAGTTTTCAAGTTTTGGGTGAGATCACGATGGATGAAGGAATAAGGAGTGAAAAGAGCCTAAAATTGGGGATTCTACAGCACCCCCAAGATATATCCAAAGAGAAACAAGCAACTAAGCTTGGGGATGCCCCCGAGTGGCATCCCCTCTTTCTTCTAACGACCATCGGTATTTTACTTGGAGCTATATTTTTATTCGTCACATATCATGAGTTTTGCTTGGAGCGTCTTGTATCATTTGAGTCTTTGCTTGCTTTGCTTGTTAGTTTGTCACTTGTATCCTTGCTGGACACAACTATTTGAGAGAGCCAAAATTATGCAATGATTTGATAAAATTGCTCTATATGCTTCACTTAAACTTTTTCAGCTGTAGAATTGCTCTAGTGCTTCACTTATATCTTGTTGAGCATGGTGTGCTTGGAAACTTTTGAAGAAATATTCTCTTGCTTCACTTAGATTAATTTGAGAGTTAGTAAATTTTGAAGAAATCCTCTCATGCTTCACTTATACTATTTTGAGAGATGAAAACTCTATGATCATGTGCTTAACTTAAATTTGTTTGAGCTAGTGAAAAAGCAATGGCAATATATGAAACTAGTCCCAAAGTGATAGATATCCAAGGAGGATATAATAAAAAAATTCATGAAGATCATTGGACAAATTAAACTTGATTCCTTGTAATAGTTTTGAGACATGATGATAGTAATATGCGAGTCATGTTGGTGAGTAATTATGCTTTAGTAAGAATATTGGTGTTAAGGTTTGTGATTCCCTATGCAAGTACGAAAGTCAATAGTTATGCAATGAAATTACATCCTACTTATGGTGCATTATTCGGTGTTAGTTATGCTCAATGCTCACTTATGTGAATTTTCGTGTCTTGGTTGGTTGCTTCTCAATCTATTTGCTAGCCTCCATTTGTACTAAGTAGAAATACTACTTGTGCATCCAAAATCCTTAAACCAAGTTTTGCCTTATGAGTCCACCATACCTACCTATATGCGGTATTTTCGTGCCGTTCTAAGCAAATTTGTATGTCCCATCTCTAATTTTTCCAAAATAAATTTCTCTTTTGTGTGCTCGTACCGCTCATGAAACGGTAGGGAGTGTCCAATATTTTTCCATGCTAGATGTGTTATTCTCAAGATGAGTGTTTATTCACTTGTCATTGCACGAGAGTATGGCGGTAATAGGGATGCCCATTCCCGAAATGAAAATAATAATATTTACTTTATGTTGTCAAATAATAAATTCCTTGGAAAGTGTTGGTATGGAAGGCAACCGTGGATACGACCGGCCATGGAATGTGAAAGAATGGTGGAAAAAGGAATAAACTTTATTTTCTGTTTGGGAACCGCCTATGATGTATCTAGCATGGAAAGTATTGTGAACTACTTTTTCGTTTTCGTTGACAGGAATGGCATGCCACAAAAAATATTTTTCTCTCTCAATTTAAACTTTGAGTTCTGGAACCTCTACAAATCCCTACTTCCCTGTGCGAAGGGCCTATCTATTTACTTTATGCAATTTTTATTTTTACTTTGAGTCTCCATCTTCTCTTATAAAGCACCAACTAGGGGGCACTATGATCGTACTTGAGCATTGGGTGTCGCTAATATTTTAGTGTGTTTCATGAATGTATCAATGATTGAGCATGATGGGCTAGGGATAACTTTGTTTAGTGTTGATATTTTGAAAGACACGGTTGCTTGTTGGCATGCTTGAGTATTGAAGTCATTATGTTAAAACTAGACTATTGCTTTGACTCAGCTAAAAGTCCAAATGTGCATGCTACAAAAGAAAAGAATATGAGATGAACATGTTAGGCAGCATTCCACATCAAAAATTCTGTTTTTATCATTTACATACTCGAGGACGAGTAGGAATTAAGCTTTGTGATGCTGATACGTCTCCAATGTATCTATAATTTTTGCTTGTTCCATGCTGTTATATTATCATTCTTGGATGTTTTACAATCATTTTATAGCAGCTTTATATCATTTTTTCGGACTAACCTATTGACATAGTGCCAGAGTGCTAGTTGCTGTTTTTGCTTGTTTTCTACTTCGCAGAATATCAGTACCAAACGGAGTCCAATTGCGGCAAAACTTTTTCGAGATTTTTTTCGACCAGAAGACACCCAGTGGGCCAAAGAAGTGCTAGAGAGGTGGGCTGTGGAGACCACAACCCACCAAGGCACGCCAGGGGGGCCCCGGTGCGCTCTGATGGGTTGTGCCCTCCTCGGGGCCCCTCTCCACTGCCTCTGATGCCTCTAAATTCCCAAATATTCTAGAAGCCCTAAGGGAGTCGACGAAAAACACATCCAATCGCCGCAAGTTCCAGAACCGCGAGATCCAATCAAACACCATCACGGAGGGGTTCATCATCCTCATTGGTGCCTCTCCGATGATGCGTGAGTAGTCCACCATAGACCTACGGGTCCGTAGGCAGTAGCTAGATGGCTTCCTCTCTCTCTCTTTTGATTCTCAATACAATGGTCTCTTGGAGATCTATTTGATGTGAACTTTTGCGGTGTGTTTGTTGGGATCCGATGAATTTTGAATTCATGATCAGTTTCTATCCATGAATATTATTTGAGTCTTCTTTGATCTCTTATATGCATGATTTCTTATAGCCTCATATTTCTTCTTCGAATCTTTGGTTTAGTTAGGCCAACTAGATCAATTTTTCTTGCCATGGGAAGAGGTGCTTTGTGATGGGTTCGATCTTGCGGTGTCCTTTCCTTGTGACAGAAGGGGCAGCAAGGCACGCATGTATTGTTGCCATTAAGGATAACAAGATGGGATCTATTCCTACATGAATAGATCTTGTCTACATCATGTCATCGTTCTTATTGCATTACTCCGTTTTTCCATGAACTTAATACACTATATGCATCCTGGATAGTGGTCGATGTGTGGAGCCATAGTGGTAGATGCAGGCAGGAGTCGGTCTACTTATCTTGGACGTGATGCCTATATAATGATCATCGCCTTGGATATCGTCATGATTATTTTATCTTCTATCAATTGCCCAACAGTAATTTGCTCAACCACTGTGCGCTATACTCATGAGAGAAGCCACTAGTGAAACCTATGGCCCCCGGGTCTACTTTTCCAACATATTGCTTTCTGATCTATATTTTTCCTTTTTTGTTTTCAGATCTATTATTCCAAAAACCCAAAAATATATTGCTGCACTTTTGCTCCTTTTATTTTGTGTTCTTGAGAGAACTATCTCTCCAATCTATCACTGTTGGAAATATGCCCTAGAGGCAATAATAATTTAGTTATTATCATATTTCCTTGTTCATGATAATCGTTTATTATCCATGCTATAATTGTATTGATTGGAAACTCAAATACATGTGTGGGTACATAGACAACACTGTGTCCCTGTATGCCTCTAATAAACTAGCTCGTTGATCAAAGATGGTCAAGGTTTCCTAGCCATAGACATGAGATGTCATTTGATAACGGGATCACATCATTAGGAGAATGATGTGATGGACAAGACCCAAACTATGAACATAGCATATGATCGTGTCAGTTTATTGCTATTGTTTTCTGCATGTCAAAGTATCTGTTCCTATGACCATGAGATCATGCAACTCACTGACACCGGAGGAATACCTTGTGTGTATCAAACGTCACAACGTAACTGGGTGCCTATAAAGATGCTCTACAGGTATCTCTAAGGGTGTCTGTTGAATTGGCATGGATCAAGACTGGGATTTGTTACTCCGTGTGACGGAGAGGTATCTCAGGGCCCACTCGGTAATACAACATCACTATAAGCCTTGCAAGCAATGTGACTAAAGTGTTAGCCACGGTATCTTGTATTACGGAACGAGTAAAGAGACTTGCCGGTAACGAGATTGAAGTAGGTATAGAGATACCGACGATCGAATCTCGGGCAAGTAACATACCGAAGAACAAAGGGAACAGCATACGGGATTAACTGAATCCTTGACATAGAGGTTCAACCGATAAAGATCTTCGTAGAATATGTGGGAAACAATATGGGCATCCAGGTCCCGCTATTGGTTATTGGCCGTAGAGGTGTCTCGGTCATGTCTACATAGTTCTCGAACCCGCAGGGTCTGCACACTTAAGGTTCGGTGACGTTTTGGTATAGTAGAGTTATGTATGGTGGTGACCGAAGGTTGTTCGGAGTCCCGGATGAGATCCCGGACGTCACGAGGAGCTCTGGAATGGTCTGGAGGTAAAGATTGATATATAGGAAGTCCCGTTTTGGTCACCGGAAAAGTTTCGGGTACTTCGGTAGTGTACCGGGAGTGCCGGGAGGGGTACCGGGGACCATCGGGAGGGGTATTTCGACCCAAGGGGCCTCATGGGCTGTGGGAGGAGTCAAGCCAGCCCTTAGTGGGCTGTCCAAGCCCCCCACTGAGGCCCATGTGGCTGGAGGTGGAAAAAACCCAAAGGTGGAAAGTGTTTCCAAGTGGAGAGGAGGAATCCTACTCCTAGTAGGATTGGAGTAGGACTCCTCCACCTCCAATTTCGGCCAGCCCTTGAGGATTTGAGGCTGCCTCCTCCCCTCCCTCCCTCCTATATATACTAGAGGATTTAGAGGAGAAAAATAACCCTAATAGCCACGTGCTAGCCTCTCCTCTAGATCGCAGTTTGTCCTCTAGATCGTTTCAGCGGTGCTTAGGCGAAGCCCTGCTGGAATTAGTTCCACCACCATCGCCGCCACACCGTCGCGCTGCCGGAGAACTCTTCTACCTCTCCGCCCCTATTGCTGGATCAAGAAGGCGGAGATCATCATCGAGCTGTACGTGTGCTGAACGCGGAGGTGCCGTCCGTTCGGCGCTAGATCGGAAGGACCGTGATCAAGATCGCGAGACGGATCATGATGGGATCGCGGGACGGATCGAGATTGGATCGCGAAATGGATCGTGATGGGATCGCGGGACGCTCGGCGATTTGGATCGCGAAGACGTTCGACTACATCAACCGCGTTTCTTAACGCTTCCCGCTGAGCGATCTACAAGGGTATGTAGATCCACTCTCCCTCTCGTAGATGCTCATCACCATGGATAGATCTTGCATGTGCGTAGGAAAATTTTTGTTTCCCATGCAACGTTCCCCAACAGTGGCATCATGAGCTAGGTCTATGTGTAGATGACATCTCGAGTAGAACACAAAGGAGTTTGTGGGCGTTGATATTCAGATTGCTTCCTCCCTTGGTCTTTTCTTGATTCGGCGGTATTGTGGGATGAAGCGGCCCGGACCAACCTTACTCGTACGCTTACGAGAGACCGGTTACATCGACTGACATGTAACTTCGTTGCATAAAGATGGCTGGCGGGTGTCTGTTTCTCCCACTTTAGTCGGATCGGATTTGACAAAGGCGGTCCTTGAGAAGGTTGAATAGCAATTTTTGTATCACCGTTGTGGTTTTTGCGTAGGTAAGAATTGTTCTTGCTAGATACCCATAGCAGCCACGTAAAACTTGCAACAACAATTAGAGGACGTCTAACTTGTTTTTGCAGGGTATGTTGTGATGTGATATGGCCAATTACATGATGAGATATATGTGATGTATGAGATGATCATGTATTGTATAGAATATCACGACTTGCATGTCGATGAGTACGACAACCGGCAGGAGCCATAGGGTTGTCTTTAATTATTTTCGCCGTTTTTGCTTTACTTTATCGCTATGAGTTAGCAATAGTCGTGGAAGCAACAGTCGGTGCGACAACCTCATGGCGACACATTGATGGAGATCATGGTGTCATGCCGGTGACGATGGAGATCATGCCGGTGCTTTGAAGATGGAGATCAAACGCACAAGTTCATGGCCATATCATGTCACTTATGATTTGCATGTGATGTTAATCCTTTTATGCATCTTATTTTGCTTAGGACGACGGTAGCATTATAAGGTGATCCCTCACTTACATTTCAAGATAAAATTGTGTTCTCCCCGAGTGTGCACCGTTGCGAAAGTTCGTCGTTTCGAGACACCACGTGATGATCGGGTGTGATAGACTCTACGTTCGCATACAACGGGTGCAAGCCAGTGTTGCACGTGCGGAACACTCGGGTTAAACTTGAAGAGCCTAGCATGTACAGACATGGCCTCAGAACACAAGAGACCGAAAGGTCGAACATGAGTCATATAGTAGATATGATCAACATGAAGATGTTCACCATTGAAACCACCTCAACTCACGTGATAATCGGACTTGAGTTGGTGGATTTGGATCATGTGTCACTCGAATGACCGGAGGGATGTCAATTTGAGTGGGAGTTTTTTAAGTAATATGATTAACTAAACTCATTATCATGAACATAGTCAAAATGTCTTTGCAAATTATGTTGTAGATTACTAGCTCGCGCTGTAGCTCCCTTGAATTTTTATATATTCCTAGAGAAATAGAGTTGAAAGATGATGGTAGCAATAATGCGGACTGGGTCCGTGATCTGAGGATTGTCCTCATTGCTGCATAGAAGGCTTATGTCCTTAATGCACCGCTCGGTGCGCCACCCCCTCAAGCGTCGTCTGTAGATGTTGTGAACATCTGACAGGCACGTTCTGATGACTACTTGATAGTTCAGTGCGTCATGCATTACAGCTTAGAATTGAGGCTCCAAAACGTTTTGAACGTCACGGAACATATGAGATGTTCTAAGAGCTGAAATTGGGATCTCAGGCTCGTGCCCGTGTTGAGAGGTATGAGACCTTCAACAAGATTCTTTGCCTGCAAGATGAAGGAGAATAGCTCAATCGGTGAGCATGTGCACAGATTGTCTGGGTGCTTCAATCGCTTGAATCGAGTGGGAGTTGATCTTCCAGATAAGATAGTGATTGATATAGTTCTCCAAGTCACTGTCACTAAGCTACTAGAGCCTCGTGATGAACTATAAAATGCCAGGGATAGAAATAATGATCCCTGAGCTATTCGCGATGTTTGACACCGCGAAGGTAGAAATCAAGAAGGAGCATCAAGTGTTGATGGTTAGTGAAACCACTAGTTTCGAGAAGGGCAAGGGCTAGGAGGGAAACTGCATGGATGGCAAGTCAGTTGCTGCTCCAGTGAAGAAACCCAAGGTTGCACCCAAACCCGAGACTAAGTGCTTCTATTATGAGGAGAACGGTCGCTGAAGCGGAACAACCCTAGATACTTGGTAGATAAGAAGGCTGGCAAAGTCGATAGAAGTATATTTGATATACGTGTTATTGATGTGTAACTTGCTAGTACTCCTAGTAGCACCTGGGTATTGGATACCAGTTTGGTTGCTAAATGTTAGTAACTCGAAATAAAAGCTACGGAATAAACGGAGGCTAGCTAAGGGTGAGGTGACGATGAGTGTTGAAGTGTTTCCAAGGTTGATGTGATCACCATCGCACACTCTCTCTACCTTCGGGATTAGTGATGAACCTAAATAAATGTTATTTGGTGTTTGCGTTGAGCATGAACATGATTAGATCATGTTTATTGCAATACGGTTATTCATTCAAGTTAGAGAATAATGGCTATTCTGTTTACATGAATAATACCTTCAATGGTCATGCACCCAATGAGAATGGTTTATTGAATCTTGATCGTAGTGATACACATGTTCATAATATTGATGCCAAAAGATACAAAGTTAATAATGATAGTACCACATACTTGTGGCACTGCCGCTAAATGTCATATTGGTGTAAAACGCATGAAGAAACTCCATGCTGATGGATCTTTGGACTCATTCGATTTCGAATCGGTAGAGACATGCGGACCATGCCTCATGGGCAAGATGACTAAGACCCCGTTTTCCGGTATGATGGAGCGGGCAAGTGACTTATTGGAAATGATACATGTTGATGTATTCGGTCCAATGAGTGTTGTAGCGTGCAGTGGATATCATTATTTTCCCACCTTCACTGATGATTTGAGTACATATGGGGATATTTACTTAATGAAACACAAGTCTGAAACATTTGAAAAGTTCAAACAAATTCAGAGTGAAGTTTGAGATCATTGTGACAAGAAGATAAAATATCTACGATATGATCGTAGAGGTAAATGTCTGAGTTACGAGTTTGGTATACAACTTAAGACAATGTGGAAGTTGTTTCACAACTCACGCCACCTGGAACACCATAGTGTGATGGTGTGTCCGAACGTCGTAGTCGTGCTCTATTGGATATGGTGCGTACTATGATGTCTCTTATCGATTTGCCACTATCGTTTTGGGGTTATGCATTAGAGACAGCTGCATTCACTTTAAATAGGGCACCATCGAAATCCGTAGAGACGACGCCATATGAACTATGGTTTCGCAAGAAGCCAAAGATGTCGTTTCTTAAAGTTTGGGGATGTGATGCTTATGTCAAAAAGCTTCAGCCTGAAAAGCTGGAACCCAAAGCGGAGAAATGCGTCTTCATAGGATACCCAAAAGAGACAGTTGGGTATGCCTTCTAGCTCAGATCCGAAGGCAAAGTGTTTGTCGCTAAAAACGGAACATTTCTTGAGAAAGAGTTTCTCTCGAAAGAATTGAGTGGGAGGAAGATAGAACTTGATTAGGTTATTGAACCTTTACTTCAACCAGAGAGTAGGACAACGCAGAAAGATGTTTCTGTAGAGCCTACATCAGTTGAAGAGGAAGTTAATGATGATGATCATGAAGCTTCGGATCAAGTTACTATCGAACCTCGTAGGTCGACAAGGACGCGTACTGCTCCTGAGTGGTACGGCAACCCTGTCTTAGAGGTCATGTTGTTGGACAACGATGAACCTACGAGCTATGGAGAAGCGATGGTGGGCCCGGATTCCGAGAAATGGTTAGAGGCCATGAAATCCGAGATGGGATCCATGTAAGAAAACAAAGTATGGGCTTTGGAAGTATTACCTGAAGGGCGAAAGGCCATTCAGAACAAATGGATCTTTAAAAGGAAGACGGACGCGGACGGTAATGTCATCGTCTATAAAGCTCGACTTGTGGCAAAGGGTTTTTCACAAGTTCAAGGAGTTGACTACGATAAGACTTTCTCACCCGTAGCGATGCTAAAGTCTGTTGGAATTATGTTAGCAGTTGCTGCATTTTTCGATTATGAAATCTGGCAGATGGATGTCAAAACAGAGTTTCCTTAACGGTTTCCGTGAGGAAAGGTTGTATGTGATACAACCAGAAGGTTTTGTCAGTCCTAAGGATGCTAAAATGTATGCAAGTTCCTGCAATCCTTCTATGGACTGGAGCAAGCATCTCGGAGTTGGAATATATGCTTTGATGAGGTGATCAAAGTTTTTGAGTCTATACAAAGTTTATGAGAAACTTGTATTTACAATAAAGTGAGTGGGAGCACTATAGAATTTCTGATAAGTATATGTGGATGACATATTGTTGATCGGAAATGATGTAGAATTTCTGGAAAGCATAAAGGGTTGTTTGAAAAGGAGTTTTTCAAAGGAAAACCTGGAATGAAGCTACTTAAATGTTGGGTGTCAGGATCTATGGAGATAGATCAAGACGTTTGGTAAAACTTTCAATGAGTACATACCTTGACAAGATTTTGAAAGAGTTTAAAATGGATCAGTCAAAGAAAGAGTTCTTACCTGATTTGTAAGGTGTGGAGTTGAGTGAGACTCAAAGCTCGACCACGGCAGAAGAAAGAGAAAGGACGAAGGTCGTCCCCTATGCCTTATCCATAGGCTCTGTATAGTATGCCATGGTGTGTACCGCACCTAGTGTGTGCCTTGCCATGAGTCTGTCAAGGGGTACAAGAGTGGTCCAGGAGTGGATCACTGGACAGCGGTCAAGATTATCCTTAGTAACTAGAGGACTAAGGAAATATTTCTCGATTATGGAGGTGATAAAGAGTTCGTCGTAAAGGGTTACGTCGATGCAAGCTTTGACACCTATCCGGACGACTCAGAGTAGCAGTCAGGATACGTATAGTGGAGCAACCATTTGGAATAGCTCCAAGTGGAGCGTGGTAGCATCTGCAGTATGACATGTAGATTTGCAAAGAACACACGGATCTGAATGTTGCAGACCGTTGACTAAAGACCTCTCTCACATGCAAAGCATGATCGAACCCCAGAACTCATTGGGTGTTAGATTCATAACAATGTAAATCACATGGTGATGTGAACTAGATTATTGACTCTACTGCAAGTGGGAGACTGTTGGAAATATGCCCTAGAGGCAATAATAATTTAGTTATTATCATATTTCCTTGTTCATGATAATCGTTTATTATCCATGCTATAATTGTATTGATTGGAAACTCAAATACATGTGTTGGTACATAGACAACACTGTGTCCCTGTATGCCTCTAATAAACTAGCTCGTTGATCAAAGATGGTCAAGGTTTCCTAGCCATAGACATGAGAGGTCATTTGATAACGGGATCACATCATTAGGAGAATGATGTGATGGACAAGACCCAAACTATGAACATAGCATATGATCGTGTCAGTTTATTGCTATTGTTTTCTGCATGTCAAAGTATCTGTTCCTATGACCATGAGATAGTGCAACTCACTGACACCGGAGGAATACCTTGTGTGTATCAAACATCACAACGTAACTGGGTGACTATAAAGATGCTCTAAAGGTATCTCTAAGGGTGTCTGTTGAATTGGCATGGATCAAGACTGGGATTTGTTACTCCGTGTGACGGAGAGGTATCTCAGGGCCCACTCGGTAATACAACATCACTATAAGCCTTGCAAGCAATGTGACTAAAGTGTTAGCCACGGGATCTTGTATTACGGAACGAGTAAAGAGACTTGCCGGTAACGAGATTGAACTAGGTATAGAGATACCGACGATCGAATCTCGGGCAAGTAACATACCGAAGAACAAAGGGAACATCATACGGGATTAACTGAATCCTTGACATAGAGGTTCAACCGATAAAGATCTTCGTAGAATATGTGGGAACCAATATGGGCATCCAGGTCCCGCTATTGGTTATTGGCCGCAGAGGTGTCTCGGTCATGTCTACATAGTTCTCGAACCCGCAGGGTCTGCACACTTAAGGTTCGGTGACGTTTCGGTATAGTAGAGTTATGTATGGTGGTGACCGAAGGTTGTTCGGAGTCCCGGATGAGATCCCGGACGTCACGAGGAGCTCCGGAATGGTCCGGAGGTAAAGATTGATATATAGGAAGTCCCGTTTTGGTCACCGGAAAAGTTTCGGGTACTTCGGTAGTGTACCGGGAGTGCCGGGAGGGGTACCGGGGACCATCGGGAGGGGTATTTCGACCCAAGGGGCCTCATGGGCTGTGGGAGGAGTCAAGCCAACCCTTAGTGGGCTGGCCAAGCCCCCCACTGAGGCCCATGTGGCTGGAGGTGGAAAAAACCCAAAGGTGGAAAGGTGGAAAGTGTTTCCAAGTGGAGAGGGGGAATCCTACTCCTAGTAGGATTGGAGTAGGACTCCTCCACCTCCAATTTCGGACAGCCCTTGAGGGTTTGAGGCTGCCTCCTCCCCTCCCTCCCTCCTATATATACTAGAGGATTTAGAGGAGAAAAATAACCCTAATAGCCACGTGCTAGCCTCTCCTCTAGATCGCAGTTTCTCCTCTAGATCGTTTCAGCGGTGCTTAGGCGAAGCCCTGCTGGAATTAGTTCCACCACCATCGCCGCCACACCGTCGCGCTACCGGAGAACTCTTCTACCTCTCCGCCCCTATTGCTGGATCAAGAAGGCGGAGATCGTCATCGAGCTGTACGTGTGCTGAACGCGGAGGTGTCGTCCGTTCGGCGCTAGATCGGAAGGACCGTGATCAAGATCGCGAGACGGATCGTGATGGGATCGCGGGACGGATCGAGATTGGATCGCGAAATGGATCGTGATGGGATCGCGGGACGCTCGGCGATTTGGATCGCGAAGACGTTCGACTACATCAACCGCGTTTCTTAACGCTTCCCGCTTAGCGATCTACAAGGGTATGTAGATCCACTCGCCCTCTCGTAGATGCTCATCACCATGGATAGATCTTGCGTGTGCGTAGGAAAATTTTTGTTTCCCATGCAACGTTCCCCAACAATCACTACCTAATCTATCTTTTTACCGTAGAGAGATTGACAACCTCTCTTTCGCGTCGGGTTGCAAGTATTTGTTCTTTGAGTGCAGGTGCTGCTTATTAGGTGGTGGTGATCCTCCTACTGGTTCGATACCTTGGTTTCATAACTGAGGGAAATACTTACCATAGCTGTGCTGCATCATCCCTTCCTCTTTGGGGAAATACCGACGCAGTCTCAAGCCACGTCATACACCAGGGCGCGCCAGCCCTACCAGGCGTGCCCTGGTGGGTTGTGCCCACCTCAGACACCTTCTCAACTCCGTTTTCCTTCCATATTCTTGCTTCCCAAGATAAAAAATTCTCCATATATATCCCCGATTGTTTTGACCACAGCATTGCAAAAAAATCCTCTGTTCTTGTTTCGTGTTGTTTTCTTGACAGATCTGAAAATATGTCGTATCAAGATTCAGAGGGGGAGAGCTATGTTGCTGACTATATTGCAAACCCCAAGAATTATGGAGAAATGGAGCACTATGGATGGACCTCAGACGAGGAGGAAGACACTACCATGAAGGAAACAAAAGATGAGAGTTCTGAGGAAGAGGATGACCTGCTACCTCAGCCCGGAGACATGCATGTGGAATTCAAGAAGTCAAGCCTCACTAAAGGATACAAACCTGAGGTTCAATTTATTCCATCTCATTTTCTGCAGGAAAGCAAGGCGACATTATGCAAAAAGATATTAAAGCTCGAGTTAGAGAATGATGATCTAAGGGAGGAAAATTTTATGCTCAAATTTAAGTTCAAGAAGAGGGCTACTTCATCACCACCACCTTCATCATCACCACCACCAAAGGATACTTGAGTACACGGGTATGGGCACTCCCCTTGGCTGGAGCCAAGCTTGGGGGAGGTGCCCCGGTATCGTATCACCATCACTTTTATTCACCTTTACCTATTTTCGTTCGATCTTTAGCTTTTTCATGATTTAGTCGAATAAAAGTTTAGTATGATCTATTTTTGAGTGTTAGTTTCATGATCTATCTATCTATGTAATCGAGTGAGAGTTATATAATAAAGTTTAGTTTGAGCTTTTGTTTCTTTACTTTGTTGTTGCAATAAAAATAAAAGAAATAAATGGAAAAGACTCATATGCTAATCTTATGGTAAGTAATGACATCACATAAAGAAAAGTACAAGTGGTAAAATTTATTGGAGATTGACAAACATAGCATTGGTCAATGATGCAATTCATGAAAGAATAATAAGGGAAGAGAAGATTCACAAGCAAATACACTATCTTGGACATCTATTATGATTGTGAGCCCCCATTAAATATTATATGTCAAAATTGTTGACGTTGGACAAGGAAGACAACGTAATGATTTATGTCTGTTCATATAGAAGTCATATTGTCATAGATCCTTCAACATGTGGTGCTTGCTCAATATCTTTGCTAGCCAAAAATCCTGCACCAAGTAGAGATACTACTTATGCATCCGAAAACCCAAAACCCAAATCCATGTGTTGAGAGTCCACCATACTTACCTACGGATCGAGTAAGATCCTTCAAGTAAGTTGTCATCGATGCACTAACACAATAAAAATTGCTTCTAAATGTGTTTGATCAATTAGTGTAAGAGAAAATTGAGCATTATATGAACTTATGATGGCAAAGTAATAAAAGCGACGTACTGTATAATAAAGGTTGCTATCATAGGGGGAAATATAGCGTGACGTTCTTTTACATTAAGGGATTGGGCATACAAACCAAAAAAGCGCATGACAACCTCTGGTTCCCTCTACGAAGGGCCTATCTTTTACTTTTATGTATTTACTGTTATGCAAGAGTCAAAGTATTCTTCCCTATTCCTTTTTAATTATTCTTTTTGCAAGCATCATGTGGCGAGGAAAGATTGACGTGGCTTGAGACTGCGTCGGTATTTCCCCAAAGAGGAAGGGATGATGCAGCACCGCGACGGTAAGTATGTCCCTCAGTTATGAAACCAAGGTTATCGAACCAGTAGGATGATCACCAGTAGCCAATAAGCAGCACGTGCACACAAATAACAAATACTTGCAACCCGACACGAAAGAGTGGTTGTCAATCTCTCTACAGTAAAAAGATAGATTAGGTAGTGATAGATAGGAGAGATAAATCTCTCAAGAACACAAAATAAAAATAGCAAATAAAAAGTGTAGCAATATATTTTTGGGTTTTTGGTTTTGTAGATCTGAAAACAAAGATGCAAAAAGATAGATCGGAAAGCAATATGTTGGAAAAGTAGACCCGGTGTCGGAGAAACGACACCTATGGGATCGAGCGGATCCCTTTACGATTCGGCAGGGAAGAAGGTTTGCACAAAGAGCAGATCCAGTGATCAACGCGAGGGATTTTTACCCAGGTTCGGGCCACAAAGATGCGTAAAGCCCTACTCCTGCCTGGTGTATTATAAGTTCTTGTGTCCTGGCTCAGGAGCGCTATGTAAGCTACAGTACACAACCGCTACGCATACGAACTAGGCCAGAAGCCCCCCCCCCTGTAGCCACGCCTTGGGCCTCCTTTTATACCTTCGAAGGGGTCACCAACAGTGGCAAAGTACAAAGGTGGCGTCCAGTACGTACATGAGGTGTAAAGTATCTACAGTGTTATCATACCTAACACTGATGGTTTGGGACAAGAACATTAAATGCTCCGTTGAGGTGTCCCTGCCTTTCTTGGGGACGGGAAAAGAGCCCGTCCCATCAGCACCGCTTAACCCCATTCACCACAGCATCTTGACACGTACCCAGGTGGACAAAGGCTAAACGACAGGCTGATCGCTGTGCTGAATTGCTGACAAGGTGGTGAGGTCTTGCCGGGATGGATCTTGGTGGGATAGCTCTTGCCGGGATAGCGCTTGCCGGGATAGCTCTTGCCGGGATAGCCCTTGCCGGGATAGCTCTTGCCGGGATAGCTCTCAGCAAGAATCTTGCTGGGATAGCTCCCAACAAGAATCTTGCTGGGATTTCAGCCTTTGGTCTTCTGTCTTCTGATTATCGGCTTGAATGCCTTCTGGATCGTCTTGGGTCCTAGATGTGTCCTATAAGTGGATTTCTTCTCTGCCATGCCCTTCCCGCCTGGAGGCTGCAGCTCGCCGGTGCGTGTCCAGGGGTAATGAACACCCCCTGTTCACTACACCGACACCCGGGGGCCGTAGGATTCACTATTGGCTTCTCTCATGAGTATAGCGCACGGTGGGTGAACAAATTACTGTTGGGCAATTGATAGAAAATCGAATAGTCATGACGATATCCAAGGCGATGATCATTATATAGGCATCACGTCCAAGATAAGTAGACCGACTCCTGCCTGCATCTACCACTAGTACTCCACACATCGACCGCTATCCATCATGCATCTAGGGTATTAAGTTCATAGAAAAACGGAGTAATGCAATAAGAATGAGGACATGATGTAGACAAGATCTATTCATGTAGGAATAGACCCCATCTTGTTATCCTTAATGGCAACGATACATGCGTGCCTTGCTGCCCCTTCTGTCACTGGGAAAGGACACCGCAAGATCGAACCCATCACAAAGCACCTTTTCCCATGGCAAGAAAAATCGATCTACTCGGCCTAACTAAACGAAAGATTCGAAGAAGAAATACGAGGGTATAAGCAATCATGCATATAAGAGATCAAAGAAGACTCAAATAATATTCATGGATAGTAACTGATCATGAACTCAAAATTCATCGGATCCCAACAAACACACCGCAAGAGTTTACATCAAATAGATCTCCAAGAGACCATTGTATTGAGAATCATAAGAGAGAGAGGAAGTCATCTAGCTACTGCCTACGGACCCGTAGGTGTATGGTGGACTACTCACGCATCATCGGAGAGGCACCTATGAAGAAGATGAACCCCTCCGTGATGGTGTTTAGATTGGATCTCGAGGTTCTGGAACTTGTGGCGGCTAGAATTGTGTTTCATCGACTCCCTTAGGGTTTTACAAATATTTGGGAATTTATAGGCATCAGAGGCGGTGGAGGGGGGCCCGTGCAGGGCACAAACCATCAGGGCGCGCCGGGGGCCCCCTGGCGCGCCCTGGTGGGTTGTGCTGTCCACAGCCCACCGTCCTGGCTCTTCTTTGTCCCACTGGGTATCTTCTGGTCTAGAAAAAATCTCCAAAAAGTTTCGTCACGATTGGGCTCCGTTTGGTACTGATATTCTGTGAAGTAAAAAAACAAGCAAAAACAGCAACTGGCACTTTGGCACTATGTCAATAGGTTAGTCCCAAAAAATGATATAAAGTTGTTATAAAATGATTGTAAAACATCCAAGAATGATAATATAACAGCATGGAACAAGCAAAAATTATAGATACGTTGGAGACGTATCAGCATCCCCAAGCTTAATTCCTACTCGTCCTCGAGTAGGTAAATGATAAAAACAGAATTTTTGATGTGGAATGCTGCCTAACATGTTCATCTCATATTCTTTTCTTTTGAATAGCATGGACATTTGGACTTATAAATGATTCAAAGCAATAGTCTAGTTTTAACATAATGACTTCAATACTCAAGCATGCCAACAAGCAACCATGTCTTTCAAAATATCAATACTAAAGAAAGTTATCCCTAGCCCATTATGCTAAATCATTGATCCATTCATGAAACACACTCAAATATTAGCTAGACCCAATGCTCAAGTACGATCATAGTGCCCCCTAGTTGGTGCTTTATAAGAGAAGATGGAGACTCAAAGTAAAAATAAAAATTGCATAAAGTAAATAGATAGGCCCTTCGCAGAGGGAAGTAGGGATTTGTAGAGGTGCCCGAGCTCAAAGTTTAAATTGAGAGAGAAATGTTTTTTGGGTGGCATGCCTTTCCTTTCAACGAAAATGACAAAGTAGTTCACAATACTTTCCATGCTAGATACATCATAGGCGGTTCCCAAACAGAAAATAAAGTTTATTCCTTTTTCCACCATTCTTTCACATTCCATGGCTGGTCGTATCCACGGTTGCCTTCCATATCAACACTTTCCAAGGAATTTATTATTTGACAACATAAAGTAAATAATATTTTTTTATTTCGGGAATGGGCATCCCTATTACCGCCGTACTCTCGTGCAATGACAAGTGAATAAACACTCATCTTGAGAATAACATATCTAGCATGGAAAAATATTGGACACTTCCTACTGTTTCATGAGCGGTACAAGCACACAAAAGAGAAATTTATTTTTGAAAATTAGAGATGGCACATACAAATTTGCTTGGAACGGCATGGAAATACAGCATATAGGTAGGTATGGTGGACTCATAAGGCAAAACTTGGTTTAAGGATTTTGGATGCACAAGTAGTATTTCTACTTAGTACAAATGGAGGCTAGCAAATAGATTGAGAAGCAACCAAACCAAGAAACGAAAATTCACATAAGCGAGCATTGAGCATAACTAACACCGAAGAATGCACCATAAGTAGGATGTAACTTCATTGCATAACTATTGACTTTCGTACTTGCATAGGGAATCACAAACCTTAACACCAATATTCCTACTCAAGCATAATTACTCACTAACATGACTCACATATTACTATCATCATGTTTCAAAACTATTACAAAGAATCAAGTGTAATTTTCCCAATGATCTTCATGAAAGTTTTTATTATATCCTCCTTGGATATCTATCACTTTGGGACTAGTTTCATATATTGCTATTGCTTTTTGATAAGCTCAAACAAATCTAAGTGAAGCACATGAGCATAAAGATTTCATCTCTCAAAAAGGTATAAGTGAAGCATGAGAGGATTTCTTCAATATTTACTAACTCTCAAATTAATCTAAGTGAAGCATGAGAGTATTTCTACAAAAAAATTCAAGCACACCGTGCTCAAAAAAGATATAAGTGAAGCACTAGAGCAATTCTATAGCTCAAAAAAGTTGAAGTGAAGCATAGAGAGCAATTCTAACAAATCATAGCATAATTTTGGCTCTCTCAAATAGGTGTGTACAGCAATGATACAAATGGAAAACTAACAAGCAAAGCAAGCAAAGATACAAGACGCTCGAAGCAAAACTCATGATATGTGACGAATAAAAATATAGCTCCAAGTAAAATACCGATGGTTGTTAGAAGAAAGAGGGGAGGGGCATCCCCAAGCTTAGTTGCTTGTTCCTATTTGGATATATCTTGGGGGTGCTGTAGCATCCCCAAGCTTAGGCTCTTTTCACTCCTTATTCCTTCATCCATCGTGATCTCACCCAAAACTTGAAAACTTCAATCACACAAAACTCAACAAAATCTTCGTGAGATCCGTTAGTATAATAAAGCAAATCACTACTTTAGGTGCTGTTGCAAACCCATTCATATTTTTTTATTGCATTATACCTACTGGATTTTAACTTTACCATGGCTCATACCCTTCAATATAACCCATAGATTCATCAAAACAAGCACACAATGCAATGAAAACAGAATCTGTCTTAAACAGAACAGTGTGTAGTAATCTGTACTCTAACCATACTTCTGTAAATCTAAAAATTCTGAAAACTTAGGACAACGTAAAGAATTTGTATAGAAACACTCTGCTAAAATTTCAGCTCAAGATCACGTTCCAGCAAAAAATGAAACTTCAAATAATGGACACAAAGTTTCTGTTGCAGATTCAGCATCGCTTCTACTCATCTTATGAATCATCCTAAAGGTTCTACTTGGCACAAAAACTAAATAAACCATAAAAACACAATCATAACAGAGGCACAATTGTGTCAACACTCAAAAACAGAAAGGAAAAAGCAAAAATAAATTTATTCATTGGGTTGCCTCCCAACAAGCGCTATCGTTTTACGCCCCTAGCTAGGCATAACGCATAGATTCGAGTATTGTCATCTTTGGTTTTCAACTCTTCAATCACACAACTAGATTTCTTCAAGGATTTAGCATGCATATTCTCGATGACAACACTCCTAGGAAGAAATCCAAAAAATTCATTCTTGTAAATAGGGTCTCTTATGATTTCAACAAAGTCGGGATGAATACTAATAATTTTAAGATCCCCCTTGTGACTACTAGGTGTAGAAACTTTGTTCTTAGTGACTTGCGTGGTCTTGCAAATTTTTACGGGAGTTTTTTCAATAGTTTTGATAGAAGAAATAGCGGAACCCAAATTACTAAAAATCTCCTCCAACTTATCAATCCGGTAAGGACTCTCTTCTACCCTTTCGTTAACTACGGTTTCTTTTTTCCTTTAGCAATTTAAAAGCATCCCCCGCCTTAGACCCAATTTAATTAGAAAGATTATGCATTTTCTTATCCAAACTTTCAAGATGTTCTTGGGTAATCATCTTCTTTTCAATAGCATCTCATAATTCCATAACATGTTCGAGAGTTAAAGTTGTTTCAATGATCATAAGAGGTGGTGATCCCACTAAACTTCCCATAGCATTAAAAGCATCCAAAGATGGACACATCAAGAAATTCCCACCGGTAATCGTATCAAGGACGAATCTATACCAAGTGGTGATGCCAACATAAAAACTGCGAAGAAGAACAATGGTAGATTGCTTATGGATAGATATATTATGAGCATCGCAAATCCTATACCAAGCATCTTTTAGGTTCTCCCCTCCCCTTTGCTTAAAATTAAGAACCTCATTATTGGGAGTACACACAATAAAGGAAGAACTAGCCATAATGACAAGGCAAGAGATCTGACGAGAAAAAGGCAAACAAAAAAGAGGGCGAATAAAACGGCAAATTGGTGAAGTGGGGGAGACGAAAATGAGAGGCAAATGGAAAATAATGTAGTTGCAAGGAGATGAGATTTGTGATTAGGAACCTGGTAGATTATGATGGAGTTTCCTCGGCGCCTGAGATTGGCACGTAGAAGAGACCGCTTCCTCCCCGGCAACGGCGCTAGAAATTCGTTTGACGTGGCTTGAGACTGCGTCGGTATTTCCCCAAAGAGGAAGGGATGATGCAGCACATCGACGATAAGTATTTCCCTCAGTTATGAAACCAAGGTTATCGAACCAGTAGGAGGATCACCACCACCCAAAGAGCAGCACCTGCACACAAATAACAAATACTTGCAACCCGACGTGAAAGAGAGGTTGTCAATCTCTCTACGGTAAAAAGATAGATTAGGTAGTGATAGATAGGAGAGATAGATCTCTCAAGAACACAAAATAAAAAGTGCAGCAATATATTTTTGGGTTTTTGGTTTTGTAAATCTGAAAACAAAGAGGCAAAAAGATAGATCGGAAAGCAATATGTTGGAAAAGTAGACCAGGGGGGCGTAGGATTCACTAGTGGCTTCTCTCATGAGTATAGCGCACGGTGGGTGAACAAATTACTGTTGTGCAATTGATAGAAAATCGAATAGTCATGACGATATCCAAGGCGATGATCATTATATAGGCATCACGTCCAAGATAAGCAGACCGACTCCTGCCTGCATCTACCACTATTACTCCACACATCGACCGCTATCCAGCATGCATCTAGTGTATTAAGTTCATGGAAAAACGGAGTAATGCAATAAGAACGATGACATGATGTAGACAAGATCTATTCATGTAGGAATAGACCCCATCTTGTTATCCTTAATGGCAATATTTGAGAATTTATAGGCATTAGAGGCGGTGGAGAGGGGCCCCGTGGTGGGCACAACCCATCAGGGCACGCCGGGGGCCCCCTGGCGCGCCCTGGTGGGTTGTGCTCTCCACAGCCCACCTTCCTGGCTCTTCTTTGGCCCACTGGGTGTCTTCTGGTCCAGAAAAAATCTCCAAAAAGTTTCGTCGCGATTGGACTCCGTTTGGTACTAATATTCTGCGAAGTAAAAAACAAGCAAAAACAGCAACTGGCACTTTGGCAGTATGTCAATAGGTTAGTCCCAAAAAATGATATAAAGTTGTTATAAAGTGATTGTAAAACATCCAAGAATGATAATATAACAGCATGGAACACGCAAAAATTATAGATCCGTTAGAGACGTATCATTGGGTTCGACACTCTTACTTATCGAAAGGACTACGATTGACCCCCTATACTTGTGGGTCATCATCCGCGTTGGTTGCAAGTTGTTTGTTCATTTGTGTGCAGCCACTGAAGACGGTTGAGGATTGATATTCCTATTGGTTCGATAAACCTTGGTTTCATAATTGAGGGAAATACTTATCCGCTTTGTGCTGCAATTACCTGTTCCTCTTCACGGAAAACCCAATGCGATCACAAGTATCAGGAAGGATTTCTGGCGCTGTTGCCGGGGAATATCATCATGAACTACGAATTAACTTCACACAAAATTTCATTCACTTGTTCTTCTTTTTATTTGCTGTTATATTTAGCTTGTCTCATAAAAATCAAAAATACAAAAATATTGACCTTTGCTTGTTACTAGTTTACTTCTTCGCTTGCTAGTTTACTTGTCTTGATTGTTACTTTGCTTGATCGGTCACCATGTCTCAAGATACTACTAAGTTGTGTGACTTCTCAAATACTAATAATAATGATTTTATTAGTACACCTATACCACCCGCCACTTGTGCGGAGGCTTTTGATATTAATGCTGCATTGCTAAATCTTGTCATGAAAGATCAATTTTCGGGAAGTCCTAATGAGGATCCCGCGTCACATCTTAATACCTTTGTTGAATTATGTGATATGAAAAGAAAAAGGATATGGATAATGATAGTGTGAAATTAAAATTATTTCCTTTTTCATTAAGAGATAAAGCTAAAGCTTGGTTTTCATCTTTACCTCGTAATAGTATTGGAACATGGGATAAGTGTAAATATGCTAAGTATTTTCCTCCTGCTAAGATCATCTCCCTTAGAAATCAAATAATGAATTTTAAACAGCAAGATCAAGTGCATGTTGCACAATCTTGGGAGAGAATGAAATTAATGATAAGGAATTGTCCAACTCACGATCTAAATATGTGGATGATTATCCAAAACTTCTATGCTGGACTAAACTTTGTGTCTAGAAATCTTCTAGATTCTGCTGCATATGGTACCTTTATGGATGTGACATTAGGAGAGGCCACAAAACTTCTGGACAACATCATGACATATTATTCTTAATGGCATATCGAAAGGGCTCCAACCGGTAAGAAGGTAAATTATGTTGAAGAAATCACTACTTTGAGTGAAAAAGTGGATGCACTTATGAATATGATTGCTAGTAAAAATGCTCATGTTGATCCCAATGATGTTCCCTTGTCCACTTTGATTGAGCAAAATAATGATTCTATTGATGTGAACTTTGTCTCGCGAAATAATTTCAATAACAATGCTTATAGAGGAAATTTCAATTCTAGGCCGTATCCCGGTAATTCCTCTAACAACTATGGAAACTCTTATAGAAATTCTTATGGAAATTCTTCTACAAATGCTAATAGGATACCCTTTGATCTTGAGAACACAATTAAAGAATTTATTAATTATCAAAAGGTTTTCAACACTATGGCAGAAGAAAAACTGCATGTAGTTGACACTTTGGCTAAAAACATGGATAGACTTGCTCTTGATGTGAAAACTCTTAAAAATAAAGCTTTTCCACACAAGCATGATTTCAATGATTCTATTAAATCTATCCAAATATCTATTAATGAAAGTAAGGAGTGGACCACTAAGTTGAGAGCTAAGCGGGAATTCTTAGAAAAAGCTCTTCCACCCGGTTTTTACCGGAATCATGATGAAGATCTTAAAATGATTGGTGTTTCTACTATTGAATTTTATTTAACTCTCTGAATATGAATGATAAAGGGACTGGAGATGAGTCAACTTTAGTAGAGGAGCGTCCCGTTTGCTTGGAGGGTGATGATTTTAATGCTAAAACTGAAAAATGTGGGTTTGGAGAGGTCAAAACTTTAACTAGTGATGCACCCACTATCTTGGATTACAAGGACTTTAATTATGATAATTTCTCTTTGGTAGAATGTATTTCATTGTTGCAATCCATTATTAGCTCACCCAATGCTTATGAACAAAACAAAGCTTTTACCGAACATATAGTAGAAGCTATGATAAGAGCTTATGATGAGAAACTTGAGCTTGAAGTCTCTATTACTAGAAAATTGCATGATGAGTGGGAACCTACTATCAAAATAAAGATCAATAAATATGAATGCAATGCTTTGTGTGACCTTGGTGCTATTGTTTCAACTATTCCTAAAACTCTTTGTGATGTACTCGGTCTCACTAATATTGAAGATTGTTCCCTCAACTTGCATCTTGCAGATTCTACTATCAAGAAACCTTTAGGTAGAATTAATGATGTGATTATTATTGCAAATAAAAATTATATGCATGTATATTTCATTGTTCTTGATATTTATTGCAATCTTTCTTTTTCCCATAATACTTGGAAGGCCTTTCTTACGAACTATAGGTGCAATCATTGACATGAAAGAGGGAAACATAAGATTCCAATTCCCATTAAAGAAAGGGATGGAACACATACCTAGAAAGAGAATTAAACCACCTTATGAATCAATTATGAGATCCACTTATGGGTGTAGTGTCAAAGATGACAATACTTGAAACTATGCATTATCCCAAGCTAGGGGCATAAAACAATAGCGCTTGTTGGGAGGCAACCCTATAGTTATCTTTAAATTTTTGCTTAGAACTTTCTGTTTATTTTTAATAGCATGATTATTTCCTTTATAATTATTATGTTTGTGTGTTTAAATTAGTGTTTGTTCCAAGTAAAGCCTTTGGGATGACTCACAAGATGAGTAGAATCGATGCTGAAACAAAACATAAACTTTTGACTCCAGTACATGAATTTTACTTTTTTTCTGGAGCATGATAATGATCTGAAATTTTTACAAAGTGTTTCTATTCAAATTTTTGAGGCCGTCCTAAGTTTTCAGAATTTTTAGAGTTACATAAGTATAGGATCTCTACAGATTGCTACAGACTATTCTGTTTTAGACAGATTCTGTTTTTGCTTGCATAGTTGCTTATTTTGATTAAACTATGGATTGTATCGGGGGGTATAAGCCATGGAGAAGTTAGAATACAGTACCTATTATGCATTTATGAAATTTGAATCAATTTACAACAGTACTTAAAGTAGGCAATATGTTCCTTATACTAACGGATCTCACGAGGTTTTGTTGAGTTTTGTGTGATTGAAGTTTTCAAGTTTTGGGTGTTATCTTGATGGACAAAGTGAGGGAGTCCTGGATTAGGGGGTCCTCGGGAGGCCGGCCTATGTCTTATGGGCTGGACTGTATGGGCCACTTGCCGAATACTGGAAGATTGAAGACCTCGCCTCCAAGAAGGAAGCTTCGAGAATCGTGGCTTGTCCTCCACGTTTAAAGTAGTAAATAGGAATGTTTATCCCTTCGACGTGTAACCGACCATGTGTAAACCCTAAAGGACCCCTGGCGTCTATATAAGCCAGAGGGTTTTAGGGTGTAGAACAATAGAACTCGTCTAGGGTTTAGTTACTTGATCTCGAGGTAGATCAACTCTGTAATCCCCATACAATCAATATAATCATGCAGGACGTAGGGTATTACCTCCATAGGAGGGCCCGAACCGGGGTAAAACCTTGTCCCCTTCGTCTTCTGTTACCATCGATCCAAGTATCATAGTTCGGGACCCCCTACCCGAGATCCGCCGGTTTTGACACCGACATTGGTGCTTTCATTGAGAGTTCCGCTGTGATTGCCAGAAGGAATCGATGCCTCGCCTATCCATCAACGAAGAAGTCCGCAATACGGGCACTTTTGTCCCTGGACAGATCTTCGCTTTCGGCAGCATAGTGCTGCACGCCGACCCAACCGGCCATCTAGGCCACGTCGGAAGTTTCGCCCCTGATCAAGAGGTCAGATTCGGGAACTTAGAGTTCTCCGCAGACTCTCGTGGCGACCTAGCGCTAACCGGGCTCGTAGTCTTGCCTGTCATGCCCGAAGGCTCTGAGGCTTTAACCTCAGGCCTATCCTCCGGCCCCGCTCACGGAATCTACCCTGGCGAGTGCCCGACTCCCAGTCCGGACCCGGTCATAGTGACAGATGCCCGGACACCTGTTCTTGCTGAACACTCCCCCCGCGCGGACGCATCGGAGGTTAACTCCGGAGGCTCTGAGCAGGCCGACCCGATCGAGCTCTCGATACTCAATGAGGCTCTAGATTGGATCTCGTCGATGAAGATTACCGACGATCCAACCCCGATCTGTTCTCAGATCGGATTTCAGACGGGTCAGGACGAATTTTTCATCCCACCCACCACCCACTTCATAGCCACTATCGAGGACTTAACCGACATGCTTGACTATGCTTCCGAGGAAGCAGAGTATATGGATGAGGAGGACCACACCCTCACCCCCGCCAAGACCGGGCAGTGGACGGCCACCTCCACATACGACGTCTACATGGTGGACACTCCGAAAAATGACGGTGACAAATCGGAGGAAGTGCCGTCAAGACGCCGAAAACCGCACAAACGGTCCAAAGGAAAAAAGGGGCGGAAATTTATCGATGGCACCGGGAATGGAGATACCCCGGAGGACATTGGCGGTCCCGACATCCCTGAACACCCGTTAGAGGGTCAGGAGAGACCCGAAGACCACCGCGAACCTGATGATCCAGATGATCCCGAGGACGTCGACTACCTCCGTTCTATCAAGGGGGAGGATAATGCGGATGCCGATGACTTTCCTATCCCCGATAATTCTGCGGATCAGGAACTGTTCAGGCAACAACTCATATCTACGGCCCGCAGCCTGAAAGCAAAAGAGCGGCAGCTCAAAGCCGAACATGACGACCTCAACGACCGATGGACGAGAGTCCTCTCAGCTGAGGAAGGATACGGCACCGGTCTATCGGACCAACCTAAGAGCTATCCTCGCAGAAGGCTGCTGCCACAATTCGACGACGAGCTTACTGATACGCCGTCTCCCAAGCACAGCCCATACGACAAGCCAGACCGCCCTCCTCGAGGACGAGACAGGACGGCTGACGATACCCCGAAGACGGGGAAAGGAGCCACTAGAGCCCGATGACAGGTTCGATCTGCGACACGACTTGGACTATAGAGCAGGCCGCACGCGATCCATTTACGGATCCAGAGGACACTCACCCGATAGACGGGATGGGTACCGGCCTCGGTTCGACCGCGACAATGAAGATTGGGGACAGCACCGAGCTCGGGCAGACGCCGATCACCGGCGCAACATAGCTCGGGTTAGAGGCGCTGCACACCCACTGTGTTTCATAGATGAGGTGATGCGGCATCAGTTCCTGGAGGGGTTTAAACCCGTAAACATAGAATAATACGATGGGACAACTGACCCAACAGTATGGATAGAGGATTTCCTCCTCCACATCCACATGGCACGAGGAGATGACCTCCATGCCATCAAGTACTTACTCCTGAAGCTCAAGGGGCCAGCTCGGCACTGGCTAAATAGCCTCCCCGAAAACTCTATCGGGTGTTGGGAGGACCTGGAAGAGGCATTCCGATCTAACTTCCAGGGCACTTATGTTCGGCCGCCGGACTCCTCCGATTTAAGCAACGTCGTTCAGAAGCCAGGAGAGTCCGCGCGACTATTTTATAACCGTTTCCTGACGAAGAAGAACCAGATCATAGACTGCCCGGACACCGAAGCTATAGCCTCCTTCAGGCATAATATTCGGGATGAATGGCTGGCTCGGCAGCTCGGCCAGGACAAACCAAGGACAATGTCCGCCCTCACATCACTCATGACCCGATTTTGCGCGGGCGGGGATAACTGGCTAGCTAGACGTAGCCATAACCCCGAAGACCCCGGAACCTCTGAAGTTCGGGTTGGCAACGGGAAACCGAAGCACAACAAGAACAAGCGCCGGCACAATACTAGTGATGCCGCTGACACGGCTGTCAACGCCGGCTTCCGCAATTCCCGCTCTGGGCAGCGGAAGAAGCCTCCTAAAGGCAAACACGACGGACCAACCCCGCTGGACAAGATTCTGGAGAGGCCTTGCCAAATCCATGGTACCCAGGAGAAGCCCGCCAATCACACCAACCGTAATGGTTGGGTCTTCAAACAGGCCGGCAAACTCACAACGAAGGACCAAGGCAAGAGCCCACGCAGCGAGGACGAGGATGAGCCTCGGGGTCCGATCGGTGGCGGTCAAAAGAAATTCCCTCCAGAGCTAAAAACAGTAAACATGATCTACGCCACTCATATACCCAAAAAGGAGAGGAAGCGCGCCCTTCGAGATGTCTACGCCATAGACCCTGTAGCCCCAAAGTACAACCCATGGTCGGCATATCCGATCCCATTCGATCGGCGCGACCATCCGACCAGTATCCGTCACGGGGGTTCGGCCGCACTCATCCTAGACCCGATCATAGATGGGTACCACCTCACTAAAGTCCTCATGGACGGTGGAAGTAGCCATAATCTGCTTTACTCAGATACGGTGAAAAAGATGGGCATAGATCCTTCAAGGATCAAGCCCAGCAACACTACCTTCAAAGGAGTGATCCCAGGCGTTGAAGCCCGGTGCACAGGCTCTGTAAGCCTGGAGGTTGTGTTCGGCTCGCCCGATAACTTCCGAAGCGAGGACTTGATCTTCGATATCGTACCCTTCCGCAGTGGCTATCACGCCCTGCTCGGCCGTACGGCGTTCGCACGCTTTAACGCCGTCCCGCACTACGCATACCTCAAGCTCAAGATGCCTGGCCCTAGGGGGGTCATTACTGTTAATGGCAACACAGAGCGCTCCCTCCGCACTGAGGAACATGCGTTGGCCCTGGCGGCCGAATTCCATTACATCGATGACTGGCAAGCGCCGGCATCTGCCGTAAAGGCACCCAAAGCTGGGAAGCGAGCTCGGTCTCAATCCGAGGTACCAGAACCTTCCTCTTCCCATAAATAGGGACTCGCCCCCCATCGCACGGCCCTAGCACCAGCAAAGCACGTGCCCAGGAGGCACAACTTCGCGCTCAAAATCCCATGGGCAGCGGTGGGGAAAAACCATTAGAAGGTAAGTCTTCGGCTGGACCGAACTATTACCGTCAACACGTCTTCAGACATACTACAGGTACCATAATAGTACCTGCTAAAGGTGTAAAGCTCACCCATACTTCGGCGACTTCTCAAGACTCTCTTCTTCAAGGTCCGCTCGCCAAAAAAGCAAAGCCCATAAAGGCATATACCTCCTTAGGAGATGCAGGAGCGGATAAGCGACAGGGCACATCAAGGACGTCAGTTCACCCATCGAAGGCCCTCGGTACAACCCCTCCTGTAAAGTTTTTATTTTATTTATCAAATACCTGTAAACAGTCGCAACGGCAATTTGAATAATAAGAGTTGTTGAGCAACATATAGATATACTATTATCTGTCTGTTGTCCCTTTTTGGAACACCCTCTGTTTACCCCCTCTTCTCGCGAGCCTGTTTGGTATACTACACGATGCAACCGGCTAATAGACCGGGGGCTCGACCTTAGAAATCGCCGTAATCACAACTACTTTAGTGTTCGGCGTCTTGGAATTCCGCTTTATATGCATTGGTTCCGAACTATGTCTTGGGTCAATAGTTGGGTTGCCCGGCTCCTGTGCTTGCCCCTTTATGTTCCGCTAGTTCGGCTAAAAGGGCAAAGGGAGCACCGCTGCGATTGCGCTTCCGTCTAGTCTGGTTAAGCGCCTCAGCAGAGAAAGCCGAAAACTGACTGTCATGGTATGCAAGAACCGGTCTGCGATTCAGAGATCAACTAAAATCTCGTCAGAGGTTATTCCCGTGTCATACGACGGGTTTTGTGTTAGTACAGACCAGGTGATATAGGCTTTGGCCGCGGTTCATCCGAACATCACAAACGCCTGGGGGCTAGTCATCAGCCCCCGCACTTCTTTCTCACGCCCCTACGGCTAAGTGAAAGCAATAAAGCATTATGGTCCGATTGCCTTGTCCGCCCCACACTACCGCCTTCAGGCGCCGATAGTTCGGCTAAGGGTTATAGTGCGGTTGGAAGAGACACCTCGTGTAGTATCTATATGGGGGCTGAAGCCGACGACTCGCAGCTTTCAGTGTTAACGGCCACAAAGGAGTTATAAAGGATGCAAACACATACAAGACATGATAAACCATGCAACTTTATATATATAAAACGCGATCAAAGTCTTCGGACATATTACATAGGCGTTTACTCATACACGGTATCTCTTAAACACTGTGATTCTATAGGCGATCAAAGTCTTCGGACATATTACATAGGCGATCAAAGTCTTCGATACAGGAAGACCTCCTCAGTGTGTCGACCCGAGGAGTGGCATCACTGAGCTTTTGCACCAAGCCGAAGTAACTGCCCGGCAATGGCTCGTTGGGCCATAGCCGGATGCAGAGATCCTTCATGGCCAGTTTCGCCATCCGGTGTAGCTCCATCAGCTGCTTCAGCTGCTCCACAAGGAGAGGAGAACGCTCGGGGGCTTCGAATTGCGCCCAGAATAGCCGAGCTTCATCTCCTTCTCCCCGCGAAGCATAGAACTGCTTCGCGTCTGCCGAGCTCTTCTGGAGATCCGCGCAGGCGCCTGAGGAACGCCATACGTGGGTAAGCAACTTGAACTTGCTGTCCCCGAAGATACATTGCAATGAATATGGCTTACCATCCATGATAGCTTTGGCTTGGCCAAGCTCCTCTTCAAAGGACCGCGTATCCACCCGCTCCTTCTGGAGATTGGTTTTGATGGTGGATAGCTCGGCGGCCTGTTCCTTGCCTTTTTGCTCAAGGGCCTCGCACTGTTGGCCGGCATCCTTGAGCTCTTGTTGGATTTCCTCCATCCGAGCCTGGTGCTTGTCGCTGGTAGCTCTTAAGGCGGATAGTGCGGCAGCCGCCTCTTTGGCCGCCGCCTTCTCCACAGCAGCCTCCTGCTTCGCCTTCTCAAGCTCGGCCTTGAGCTTCACAATCTCCTTCGCCGAGGCTGCGTAAGCATCGACTTATATCAAGACACCGTGTTGATAGAACGGTAAAGAAGAGCTTCGATACTCTAATTTGGCTTACCTTGCGCCTCGTCGAATCTCTTGTTTAGAGCATCAAGCTCGTCTTCGGAGCTCTTGAGCTTCCGATTTAGCTCCTCTAGCTCAGCAGCGTTAGTAGCCGCTGCCGACGACGAAGCCTGTAACAAACAAGATCATATCACATTACAGGGATTCACAACCTCCGAACTATCACTACAATGATCCTGTGTCCGGTCTTCTTAAGGGCTGACAGCACTATCTGAGCATATGCATAGTTCAGATAAGGATCTATGTTTTGACCCTGTGACGCCCCCATTCTTGTCCGTACGCTAATCATGCACACAATGCATACGACCAAGATTAGGGACTCACTGATTGATACCACAACACAACAAAAGACACAAATAAAAGTCATACAGGTCCATATTACAAGCCAGGGGGCCTCGAGGGCTCGAATACAAAGCTCGACATAAACATGAGTCAGCGGAAACAAATATATCTGAGTACAGACATAAGTTAGACAAGTTTTGCCTTAAGAAGGCTAGCACAAACATAAGCAGCGGATCGAAAGAGGCGAGGCCTCCTGCCTGGGAACCTCCTAACTACTCCTCAGCGTCGGCGTTCTCCACGTAGTAGTAGGCTCAATCGGTGGTGTAGCAGTCGTCTCCTGCGTACTCCATCTCCTGGACTCCGTCATCTGAACGCAGAACCATATCGAGGGGGCAAGAGAAATGCAAAGCAGCGTGAGTACTCATCCAAAGTACTCGCAAGACTGACATCAGAACTATGCTAAACATGCATCATTATCAAGGGGAGGGGTTATATCTGGACTGAGTGCAGAAAGCAAGAATAGGGTGAAGGCCTAGTCTTATCGAAGACTAGCATCTTCAGCACCTTCAACATCTTGCAGCATTAGAAGAGAGTAGACCTGTAACTCATATATAGTCATATTGTTGTGGCAATTTTATTAAGTAACCACGCCTAGAGATCCTTCCTCGACTCCCTGCGAGGAAGCAATCCCGAAGCCACAATTCAATTCAAATTTAAATTACAGTTATAGTTGTATAAGGTCAAGGTACAACTCCAAGTCGTCCTGTTACCGTGGACACGGCTATTCGAATAGATTAATCATCCCTGCAGGGGTGCACCACATATTCCCCAACATGCCTGAGTCACCTCCGGCCTGACACACTTTTCTGGGTCATGCCCGGCCTCGGGATATCAGCACGTCGTCGCCCCACCTAGGCTCAACGAAGAGGCTAGCCCGCCGGTCTAAATCCTAAGCGCGCAGGTTCGTGGGCCCACTTGCCCTTGCACTCCTGGACGATGAGAACGCGGCCGGAAGCAGTCCTAGCACCCCTTAGTAACAAGCGCGATGCGTTCCAGACCAATCCGGCGCGCACCACTCCATTGCTGACGTCCGATGAGCTTCGGCTGATACAACGACGCTGAGTGCCCATAACTTCCCCACGTGAAGGTTAGTGCGTACTAAGGCCAACGACCTAACTCAGATCAAGTACCCAACCCATTAGCATTTTATTAATGTGGGGCAATCGTGACCCTCAAAGTGCGGTCCCGTCACCCCGACTCGAGGATGTGTGGCAAGGGCCTCTCCTGCCCGTCCACGCCTCAACATAACCCGGATGCCTTACCGGCGCATCCCACCACATCTCACAAGGGTACCCTTGGGGCCGACCCGTCTCAAGACTGTCGGGAACTCAGGTCCACCTCAACCAGGGTGGTACCGCCTGTCCCTCCAGTCCCGTCTTTCACATGTAAACCAAGTCGAGTAGAAGTAACTATGTGTTTATACATCAAGGCAGGAACTAAGGAATCACCCTCAATGGTCCCCGCTCGATGAAACCGTCAAGGTGGAACTAGAGGAATCACCCTCGAGGGTCCCACACTTAAGGGGTTGCACGACAGGGTCCTCATTGGGAGTGGTGAAGGAGGAATCACCCTCGATAACCACGACCGACTAGCTACACTACAGATCTAGCATCATGAGTACTTCACGAGGTGTCACCCTCGGTACCCGATAGTAGCGTTGCAGAGTCGTACAACTAAGGGGTGTGCGGTGATGTGAGGGGCCTAGCTTGTCGGTCGGTTGACCGAGTCTTCGGGTCTTCGAGTCGTCGATGAAGAAGCAGGGGCAACTGGGACTAAGGGGGGGTCTCAGGGGTTCAATGATCAACCTATTCTAGGCAGTTGATATGATAACAGGTGTAGTAGCAGTTCATCAAAAACAGGTTATGCATCAGAATAGGAGCTAACTAATACAGTAGCAAAATCTAATGCAAGCATAAAGGGGAGAAGAATAGGCGATATCGGAATGCTCAAGGGGGTTTTGCTTGCCTTGCTGCTCTGCGGCAAAAGGCTGATCGTCAACGGCGTAGTCGTAGACAGCACTATCATCGGTAGTCTCAGCGTCTATCGAGAGAGAGGGAGGGGGAAGAAACAGTAAATACAAAGCAAACAATGTAACATAGAGCATAGCATGGCAATAAGTTGTGCCGTGTGTGACCTAACGCAGTGTTACTCGAGACCAATGAAGGGGGAACCCATCCGGGAAGGTTTTCCCGGTTCCGGACAAATGTCGGACAGATGACCGGAGGGGGGGGGGGGAATGTTACAAGTTTGTGGTGTTAGAGGCATGTGACAGCTAGGATGCAGTGCATGGTTGCCTAAAATCATGTCTAAGTCATATCAGTTATTTTTAGGATTTAAGTTGGATTTATTAACCGGTAGGCATGCACTATTCATCTACCGGAAACGGGCTAAAAGTTGCAGGTTCACCTCCGTAGAGGGTCCCGACACAGAAACAGATGGCACGGTTGGCTTTGTCTCATTTTTCTGATCACTTTTCATATATAAATTATTTTCATCGGAGTTACGGTTTAAAAGATATGATTTTCTAAAGTTTTTATTAATTTCTGGAATTGTTTTAATTGCTTAATTCGAAATTTAAACAGTAAAGGAAAATGCTATGTGCACCCAGTTTTGTACCCAACTAACCAGTACAGAGGCTGACCAGTGGGCCCATTGACTGGGTCAAAGGGCCAGTCAACAGAGAATGACATGTGGGCCAGCCTGCTGACTCAGCAGCTGACTGGGTCAATCTTATCCACTGAAATAGTGGAAGGGCCCCACATGGCAGTGTCCCGGCAGTGTTAATTAGTGTTTAATTTTAACAGAGATTTAATTTGGGGATGGGTCCCACTGTCAGTGGCTATATTTATTAACAGATTAAATTTAAAAGTTCAACTAACTTAATTAGGCAGGCGGGGCCCGCGCGTCAGTGACAGTAGCTGCCACATCAGCACGTTGACCGTGGTCAACGTGGTCAAACGGGGCCAGGGGACCCACTGGCAGTGACCCAGGTGGGCCCCAGGCCAAGCCACGCTGGCGGCGGCCGGCGTCTAGCCGCCGGCGACCATTTCGCGCGGCGGAGGCACGGGAGGGGCTCGGGAATCGCCATTCGTGGGCCGTTTCGAGTGCGGTTTGGCCCGGCGTGTTCCTACAGACGAGCCGCAGCGACTGGTGGGGATAGCAGGGCCGGAGGTGGCCGGAGTCGAGCAGCAGCTCCTCAATGGCGGCGGCGGCTCGGGTGTGCGACGGGGACAATGCTACGGCATGCAAATGGACGAGGCGAAGCGCTGGGGAGGCCCTACGCGGCACGATGAGCAAAAAGCGCGCGGGCCCGAAGCAATTTGGTCGCCGGAGCCATGCCGGCAACGAGCTCGGGCGGAGCGGCGTTCGGTCACGTTGGGGGCGGCCGCTACGGCGTGAACGAGAGGGCGAGAGGAGAGGGGAGGGGACGGGGTGCTCACGTAGAGCTTGCAGATGCGCTAAGGTGGGCCTGGGGAGGACGGACGGCGACGAATCGAGGCGGCGACCACCGGCGCCCGAAGGTTGAAGAAGACGGCATCGCGGGCGTTGTGGTGGCTCCCGGCTCCAACGCGTCGGTGTAGAAGGCGTAGCCAAGGGCGACGGTGACGCTGGACGCGGCAGAGCGGCGATTCGGACTCGGTGGCCGCGAGGACGAGCGAGGCACGGCGGCGGATGCGTTCGGCGGCGACGGGGAGCGAGCAAGAGAGGGTGAGGGGGAAAACGAGGGCACCTAGGGTTTGCGGGGGAGGGAGAGGCGCTCGGGGTGGCCTTATCCCCGTCGGGAAGGATCAGATGGGCGACGCGTGCGGCGCCGGCGATCGGGGCGGCTACGGCGTCGACACAGGCGCGGGAGCAGGTGGAGGTAGGTGGTGATACTGATGGGCTGGGCTGGCCTGGCTGGGCCACGGCCCAGTTGGGCCGGGGGAGGGCGGTGTTTTCTTTTCCTTTTTCTTTATTCTTTTCTGTTTTTCGTTTTTAGTTTCTGTTTTGCAAAAATGTTTAGTCCCAATTTGAATTTTGTAAAATATGTGACTTGGTTCAAATATTACCAAGCAATATTCCTTACCACTAGAAATTGGTTTGGGCAAATTATGATTTCATAGAAATTTTTAATAAATGAATTGGCACGTTATATTACTGTTTTGGTGTTGTTTCATATTGTTTGAGTCACCTAGCTAATCCCATAATGTTGATTATAGTTTTAGAATTCCTCTGGATTATTTGTTATTTAATGAACATTTTTCCATCAGTGTTTGGGCAACTTAATATCTCACATGCATTAGAATTTCAATTTGAATTTGAATTTTAAAATAGATATGTTACTAATGATGATTAGGCACTATTGATCATGGTCATTACTGTGCTTAATTACAATGATCACTGTAGCTTATTTATCCGGGCGTCACAATTCTCCTCGTCTAACAAGAATTCTCGTCCCGAGAATTAAGAGGTAGGGTAAGGGAAAAAGTTCTGGTTACGAAGTTCTAACGGATCTTCTCGTCTTCGTTGTTCTTCTCGAAGAAGTTGATCCCTTTCGTCGATGTCTTCAATTCACTGATTCAGGTCCTCTTGATGAAATTATCATCATTTCTTCGGGAACTTCATCGTCTTACGAATGCGATGGCACAGAAAACTCTAGAAGGACGTAGCTACACAGGGTTGGCCATCTGACGGTGAACTCAGGGAGGAACACAAGATTTATTTCTCAAGTTAAGACTCGAGGAATCACTAAGAGCAAAATGCGACGGTGTAAAATATTCAAACGGATAGGCAATCATTTGATGCCCAAACAGAAGGTGAAAAGGGGTTCAGAGCAACAAAATAATTATTGCGTCTGATACCAGAATAGAACATCCCTTGGGCGGTGGCTCGGGAATTACAAACGAAGCCATGTGAAAAGGATACATTGGAGTCAAAGATGTACAGGAGAGTCGGGTTTCGATCCTGTGGAACTATGGGTTATGGGACCATCATGCGGATTAAGAGTAAGAGGAGCGGTGACATCTTGCACGGTCAAGGTAGCAAGATATGTCAGAGGATAACCTGTCATTTATGTCAGCAACAGCATCGGTACCAAGGGCGGGGAACGAAGAGAACCATCTTCCTGCTCGTTGAAACGAGGCGGACCAATAGGCAAAGTTCTCGTCCACCGGCGGTTACCAAAATGTTAACAACAATAGTAACAGGGTCTTACTGACAGAGTAGTACAACGAGGTATCTACCTAAGCAGAGAATTATCACTGCTCAGATCAAATGAATCTCTAGAAAGGTTAAACAGACCAATGGAAAGGAAAATGTGTTTATCACATTAAGCAGACCAATGGAAAGGAAAATGTGTTTATACTCAAGTCTTTAGGAGTATAACTTTCCCAAGGAAAAACAGAGCATGATATACATGACATGATAGTAAGTAGATAACCAGTTAGGAAAAAGGGGCGAGGAAAATCCATGACATGCCCATACAATGGGGTTTGAATAATTGATCAAGAAACAATTAGCATTGTGCTTATATTATTCCTTTTTATGATCGATATTCCACATCCATGCTTCGGGATAGCAATGATATGGTGTTTCAGGTAAGGGATGAAGTTTGGATACACAAAGGATCTAGTAGGAACAACTTATAAATAATGTTTTACAATTTCCTCCATGGAAGAATGGCAACCCTAGTTGAACAAAGCATTATAACAATAGATCATCCGGCCAGGTGTGCTAGCTACAACATCACCTTACCGAGTGATAAAGACCAAAGTTATAACCCTTGATAATGTTCCAACCATCATATCTGTCCGAGATTCAAATCTGGTTGGTGTCAGGATACTTCAGACAAAGAAGGACTGAGGATAAAGGGATGCAACACAGACCTACGAGATGATGTTGCAAGAATCTCGGAATGAACGACAGAAGCAATACTTGAATCATTAGCCGGACTACAAGACATCTGAACACAAGGTCAAGACACACTTGCCCACATGGAAGTTTCTAGAATGGAGGGCAATCAAGTTCTGATTGGGGGCCATCATAGAGGATATCAAAGTTCCATATGTAAGTCTGGACTAGTACAAATCAAATCAATCAGTGGCCCGGCGTGCTAGGAAATACATATGGAGTGAAGGTAGCAAATCTATCGAACCATAGAATACTTCGCACATGCCTGAATGATTTGGAACGATTCCAGAGGAAGCGAGACAAAATTTTCCCATAAGCACGGTGGCAAAGATGCACGTGAACTTATGGAAAAACACTTCTTTTATCAAACATATCCTTCATGAACTAGGCACAAGGATAATGCTTTCAAGGTTTCCAACACTAGCATTAAATGTTCATCATGAACCATGAGGGAGTAGAGGATGTGGCTGATGGGCTCAGCGACAATTCATCGATAATTCCAAATGGATGGATTTCCACAATTATGTGAACAAGGAGATGACATTTGTCAGCTCAAGTGACATAATGTTGTATGATCAAGGAAAACATACATCATTAATCATTGGTTGAAAGTGCGTCCGAAAACATAACCTTAGGCAGCAAGATCAATGTTAGTGACGATTCAATAACCAATAGCCTAAGAACGAACTGTCGATCGTTAACTTCAAAGCAATAGGGTTGCTAGAAGTTAGAATCAAAGCAGCATCGTTTGCTCGTTGGTATCCCGGTTAGAATCAACACGGGGTCCAAGAAAGAATGGTGATGGTGAGAAGTATCACTATGTCAAGAAATTCTAAGAGGTGGAGCAATCCTCACAACATTCTCGACACAATAGACAGTAATACTTCAGGGTAGAACATAACACAAGCTGGATAGCAAGTTGCATCCATACCATGGACAAATTTGCGATGAAAGGAAGTCAAGGAGGTTGTCGATGATAACAAAAATCATCGAGGGCAAGGAAGGTATTTCTCATCAAGAACTCAGTTGACGTCTCAGAAGAAGTCAAATTGTGGACGATGATCACGACACCTTTTGTCGAGAGTTTTCAAGACAATGCAACCGAATAGCGGCAGCGTCAAGTAGGGAAATGACACCGTGTAAGGTTATAGGAACAACAGACAAGATGCAAGCTCAATATCGGGGTTGCTTTTCAAGACAAACAACATGATGTTGAAAGCTCGACGTAAGAAATGCTCACACTCTGAAGAATTTGCGCACCAGAGAAGGACGAGGTAGCACAGTCAAAGATAGCAAGGCAAGGATGTAGCCGATAGTCTAGGAATGATCAGATTGATTTTGACATTCCCAGTAACAATTACAAGGGGTATTGAATTGCAGGGTGGAATAAATTTTCCAATCGGTGTTCTCGGTTGACAACAATCCCAGAACCCATGGAGTGATTAAGACAAGGAAAATTATTAGCTCATCAAAGTTAATAAGATGTAGTGCAAAGGCGCAATATCCTCGAGATGCCAGAGGGTAGAACTCGAAGGTAGAACATGATAGAAGTAGAACTGGGTCATTGACCTGCGACAGCAGAAAATTTAACCTTGTCAAAATTTGACGAGGCATCGGAATGAATTCCTTTCGGATAAATTAATAAGGATAGCATGGTCGGAACCATAACTGCAATCGATCAAATTAAGGATACTGAAAGAATCATACGGATGGATAATTATTTTGCAAGAAGCTTCCGAGACAGTCTACACCATTTCCATGGGCATGAACACAAGTTCAATGTCGACTCCCACTTCATCAATGTATAACATTTCATTCATTTCTTGCTTTGGACGATGTTGTAGTGTTGAAAATTTATTTGGCAAAACTCGATAAGAGTATGAACCTTGAAAACTTTCGGGTTCGCACGGATTAGGGAGGGTATAGGTTCAACCCATCGAGGAATCTTAGGAACATATACCACAAGCTTCAAGAGTAATTAACACAAGCTCAAAGGTAGAGCATGGTTGGCAGAACAGAGGATACAATTTACCAAAGGCATTATGTATCAGGGGAAGAACTCACAAGGTGATTGAATATGAACGACACTGTCGGATAATAACCCAACAATGGATCGGGCGATCCACAAAGAAGTTCATGTGAGTATCGGTACTCAATCAGAGGAAGAAAGAATGCAGAGGTATCGGATTCAAGAGACACCTGAATAGTCTGTTGTTTAAAATACAAAGGAATTATGATTTCCAAATCGAAAGATCAGAAGCAGACGCTCTGATCAAGGATGGATAAGTTGAAAAGACTTAGTCGGACAATCAATAAAGGTTTGAATTGCTGAGAACCAACTCATGTCCGGAAGGACGTCTGAGCCGGAAAGATAATTTAAACGGATCACCTGATGACTGTGTGCATACGCACACATTGAATCAATAGGCTGAAAATGGCAAAGACAAGGAATGTCAACGAAGACTATTAGACATATGGAATTAACCATAATGCGAGCAGACAAGAATTTCAAGAGCAACAAGCTGCAGAGGATTTTCGGAAGATCGAAAAGTATTTCTAAGAATTTTGTGAAACACATGAACAACTGGGATGAACGGATCCTCGACAACTGTGAGGAATTATCCGTAAGGCTTCCATGCGGAAAAGAACTACGAGGTAGTAAACTCAAAGGGTTATCGGGGCAATCGAGAGTACTTCGGGGCATCTTGTAACAACAAGAGCAGCGAGAAAGGATTGTATGAATGACAAGTGTAATTAGTCATCCACAGGGACTTATCGGTGGTAGGGAATTGCAAAGCCGATGAGCACAAAGCCACGGAAAACATCAAAAGGGTATCTTCAGAACCTTCTGACGAAGCAGGTGATCTTCTGGAATGAGGGCTCTCCGGGAGAAGTTGTTACGAGAACCTAGAGTCAGAGTTAGTAAAATCTTTAACCCGAAAGAGGAGAGAGATCAGAACCCAGGGTATAGACGAGGAATAAAAGATCCTAATACCACCCGATTGAGATGTGGGCCCGTAAGCCACACAACTATGTTAGTAAATGTTTTTCAAGTACTAGACTCAACTTCGGCCAGGGAGTTGGAAAGCGGGCTACATACAGGCAGTCGGCTCTGATACCAACTTGTGATGCCCCCATTCTTGTCCGTACGCTAATCATGCACACAATGCGTACGACCAAGATTAGGGACTCACTGATTGATACCACAACACAACAAAAGACACAAATAAAAGTCATACAGCTCCATATTACAAGCCAGGGGGCCTAGAGGGCTCGAATACAAAGCTCGACATAAACACAAGTCAGCGGAAACAAATATATCTGAGTACAGACATAAGTTAGACAAGTTTTGCCTTAAGAAGGCTAGCACAAACATAAGCAGCGGATCGAAAGAGGCGAGGCCTCCTGCCTGGGAACCTCCTAACTACTCCTGAGCGTCGGCATTCTCCACGTAGTAGTAGGCTCCATCGGTGGTGTAGCAGTCGTCTCCGGCGTACTCCATCTCCTGGACTCCGTCGTCTGAACGCAGAACCATATCGAGGGGGAAAGATAAATGCAAAGCAGCGTGAGTACTCATCCAAAGTACTCGCAAGACTGACATCAGAACTATGCTAAACATGCATCATTATCAAGGGGAGGGGTTATATCTGGACTGACTGCAGAAAGCAAGAATAGGGTGAAGGCCTAGTCCTATCGAAGACTAGCATCTTCAGCACCTTCAACATCTTGCAGCATTAGAAGAGAGTAGACATGTAACTCATATATAGTCATATTGCTGTGGCAATTTTATTAAGTAACCACGCCCAGAGATCCTTCCTCGACTCCCTGCGAGGAAGCAATCCCGGAGCCACAATTCAATTCAAATTTAAATTACAGTTATAGTTGTATAAGGTCAAGGTACAACTCCAAGTCGTCCTGTTACCGTGGACACGGCTATTCGAATAGATTAATCATCCCTGCAGGGGTGCACCACATATTCCCCAACACGCCTGAGTCACCTCTGGCCGGACAGACTTTCCTGGGTCATGCCTGGCCTCGGGATATCAGCACGTCGTCGCCCCACCTAGGCTCAACGAAGAGGCCAGCCCGCCGGTCTAAATCCTAAGCGCGCAGGTTCGTGGGCCCACTTGCCCTTGCACTCCTGCACAATGCGAACGCGGCCGGAAGCAGTCCTAGCACCCCTTAGTAACAAGCGTGATGCGTTCCAGACCAATCCGGCGCGCGCCACTCCATTGCTGACGTCCGATGAGCTTCGGCTGATACAACGACGCTGAGTGCCCATAACTTCCCCACGTGAAGGTTAGTGTGTATTAAGGCCAACGACCTAACTCAGATCAAGTACCCAACCCATTAGCATTTTATTAATGCGGGGCAACCGCGACCCTCAAAGTGCGGTCCCATCACCCCGACTCGAGGATGTGTGGCAAGGGCCTCTCCTGCCCATCCACGCCTCAACATAACCCGGATGCCTTACCGGCGCATCCCACCACATCTCACACGGGTACCCTTGGGGCCGACCCGTCTCAAGACTGTCGGGAACTCAGGTCCACCTCAACCAGGGTGGTACCGCCTGTCCCTCAAGTCCCGTCTTTCACATGTAAACCAAGTCGAGTAGAAGTAACTGTGTGTTTATACATCAAGGCGGGAACTGAGGAATCACCCTCAATGGTCCCCGCTCGATGAAACCGTCAAGGTGGAACTAGAGGAATCACCCTCGAGGGTCCCACACTTGAGGGGTTGCGCGACAGGGTCCTCGTCGGGAGTGGTGAAGGAGGAATCACCCTCGATAACCACGACCGACTAGCTACACTACAGAGCTAGCATCATGAGTACTTCACGAGGTGTCACCCTCGGTACACGATAGTAGCGCTGCAGAGTCGTAAACTAAGGGGTGTGCGGATTTGAAGGGCATGGCTTGTCGGTCGGTTGACCGAGTCTTTGGGTCTTTGATTCGTCGATGAAGAAGCAGGGGCAACTGGGACTAAGGGGGGGGGGGTCTCAGGGGTTCAATGATCAACCTATTCTAGGCAGTTGATATGATAACAGGTGTAGTAGCAGTTCATCAAAAACAGGCTATGCATCAGAGTAGGAGCTAACTAATTGTTGGAAATATGCCCTAGAGGCAATAATAAAATGGTTATTATTATATTTCCTTGTTCATGATAATCGTTTATTACCCATCTATAATTGTATTGATTGGAAACTCAAATACATGTATGGGTACATAGACAAACAATGTGTCCTTAGTAAGCCTCTAGTTGACTAACTCGTTGATCAAAGATGGTGAAGGTTTCCTGGCCATGGACATGAGATGTCATTTGATAATGGGATCACATCATTAGGAGAATGATGTGATGGACAAGACCCAAACTATAAACGTAGCATATGATCGTGTCAGTTTATTGCTATAGTTTTCTGCATGCCAAGTATCTGTTCCTATGACCATGAGATCATGCAACTCACTAACACCGGAGGAATGCCTTGTGTGTATCAAACGTCACAACGTAACTGGGTGACTATAAAGATGCTCTACAGGTATCTGTGAGGGTGTCTGCTGAGTGGGCATGGATCAAGACTGGGATTTGTTACTCCATGTGACGGAGAGTTATCTCAGGGCCCACTCAGTAATACAACATCACTATAAGCCTTGCAAGCAATGTGACTAAGGTGTTAGCCACGGGATCTTGTATTACGGAACGAGTAAAGAGACTTGCCGGTAACGAGATTGAACTAGGTATAGGGATACCGACGATCGAATCTCGGGCAAGTAACATACCGAAGAACAAAGGGAACAACATACGGGATTAACTGAATCCTTGACATAGAGGTTCGACCGATATAGATCTTCGTAGAATATGTAGGAACCAATATGGGCATCCAGGTCCCGCTATTGGTTATTGACCGTAGAGGTGTCTCGGTCATGTCTACATAATTCTCGAACCCGCAGGGTTTACACACTTAACGTTTGGTGACGATTAGTATAGTTGAGTTATTGTGTTGGTGACCGAAGGTTGTTCGGAGTCTTGGATAAGATCCCGGACATGACGTGGATCTCCGGAAGAGTCCGGAGGTAAAGATTGATATATGTGATAATAGTGTTTTGATCTCCGGAAGAGTTCCGGAATTCACCGGAAGGGGTCCCGGATGTTTACCGAAGTGTTCGGGTGCAGCTACGCTTTATATGGGCTTAAGGGGTAAAACCCACGAGGTATTGGAAAGTGCAAAAGGAAGTTTTGCTGTTGCCTTAAGCGGTACTACCGCTGGTAAGGCAGTACTACCACGTAAGCGGTACTACCGCTTGTGTGAAGCGGTACTACCGCTCAAGCGGTACTACCGCTCACGAGCGGTACTACCGCTTGTGCGCGGTACTACAGGGATCCGAGTTGAACTCTTTCCTTGCGGGCCAAACCGACCTTGTGCGGGCAAAACCGACCTTGTAGAGGTTTTCTCTCCAAGTTTAGACCCCAGGGCTCAACATATAAATAGAGGGGCAGGGCTAGCACACGGGACACATCAGGATTTCCCAAGCCGTGTGCCGGCAACCCTAGCCCTCTAGTTCCTCCGTCATAATCTCCGTAGTGCTTGGTGAAGCCCTGCAGAGATTGTTCCTCACCACCATCACCACGCCGTCGTGCTGCCGGAACTCATCTAGTACTTCACCATCACTCGCTGGATCGAGGAGGTGAAGGCGTCATCAAGCCGTACGTGTGTTGAACGCGGAGGTGCCGTCCGTTCGGCACTAGTTCGTGATCGGATCGAGGGACGACTTGCGATTTGGATCGCGGAGACGTTCGACTACATCAACCGCGTTTATTAACGCTTCCACTTAGCGATCTACAAGGGTATGTAGATTCACTCTCCCTCTCGTAGATGCTCATCACCATGGATAGATCTTGTGTGTGTGTAGGAAAATTTTTGTTTCCCATGCGACGTTCCCCAACAATGGTATCAGAGCCAGGTTTATGCGTAGATGAGATCTTGAGTAGAACACAAAGGAGTTGTGGGCATGGGTGTATACATATTGCTTGCCATTACTAGTTGATACTTGATTCGGCGGTATTGTGAGATGAAGCGGCCTGGACCGACATTACGCGTACGCTTACGCGAGACTGGTTTCACCGCTACGTGCACTCGTTGCATAAAGGTGACAGGCGGGTGTCTGTTTCTCTCACTTTAGTTGAATCGGTTCAATGAAGAGGGTTCTTTGAGAAGATCAAAAAGCAATCACTACACCACGTTGTGGTTTTTGCGTAGGTAAGAATCGTTCTTACTAGATACCCGTAGCAGCCACGTAAAACTTGCAACAACAATTAGAGGACGTCTAACTTGTTTTTGCAGGGTATGTTGTGATGTGATATGGCCAATTACATCATTGAGATATATGTGATGTATGAGATGATCATGTTTTGTATAGAATATCACGACTTGCATGTCGATGAGTACGGCAACTGGCAGGAGCCATAGAGTTGTCTTTAATTATTTTCGCCGTTTTGCTTTACTTTATCGCTATGAGTTAGCAATAGTCATAGAAGCAACAGTCGGCGCGACAACCTCATGGCGACACGTTGATGGAGATCAAGATGATGGAGATCATGGTGTCATGCCGGTGACGATGGAGATCATGCCGGTGCTTTGAAGATGGAGATCAAAAGCACAAGTTCATGGCCATATCATGTCACTTATGATTTGCATGTGATGTTAATCCTTTTATGCATCTTATTTTGCTTAGGACGTCGGTAGCATTATAAGGTGATCCCTCACTTAAATTTCAAGATAAAATTGTGTTCTCCCCGAGTGTGCACCGTTGCGAAAGTTCGTCGTTTCGAGACACCACGTGATGATCGGGTGTGATAGACTCTACGTTCGCATACAACGGGTGCAAGCCAGTGTTGCACGTGCGGAACACTCGGGTTAAACTTGATGAGCCTAGCATGTACAGACATGGCCTCGGAACACAAGAGACCGAAAGGTCGAACATGAGTCATATAGTAGATATGATCAACATGGAGATGTTCACCATTGAAACCACCTCAACTCACGTGATGATCGGACTTGAGTTGGTTGATTTGGATCGTGTGACACTCGAATGACCGGAGGGATGTCAATTTGAGTGGGAGTTTTTAAGTAATATGATTAACTAAACTCATTATCTTGAACAATAGTCTAAGTTGTCTTTGCAATATTTATGTTGTAGATCATGGCTCGCGCAGTAGCACCCCTGAATTTTAATGCGTTCCTAGAGAAAGCTAAGTTGAAAGATGATGGAAGTAACTTTGTGGACTGGGCCCGTAATCTAAGGATTATCCTTACGGCTTCCCAGAAGGCTTATGTCCTTGATGCACCGCTTGGTGATCCACCCGCTCCAGTTGAGTCTCCAGACGTTGTGAACGCCTGGCATGCTCGTTCTGATGATTACTCAATAGTTCAATGTGCAATGTTGTATGGCTTAGAACCGGGACTTCAAAGACGTTTTGAACGTCATGGAGCATATGATATGTTCCAGGAGTTGAAGTTTATCTTTCAGAAGAATGCCCGGATTGAGAGGTATGAGACCTCCGATAAGTTCTATGCTTGCAAGATGGAGGAGAACGGGTCTGTCAATGATCACATACTCAGAATGTCTGGGTACTCCACCCGTCTGGCTGAGTTGGGGATGCCCCTTCCGCCAGAGGCTATCACTGACAGAGTTCTTCAATCATTCCCACCTAGCTACAAGAGCTTCGTGTTGAACTATAACATGCACGGGATGAACAAGTCAGTCGCCGAGCTGTTTGCGATGTTGAAAGTTGCCGAGTCTGAGATTCAGAAGGAGCATCAAGTGTTGATGGTCAATAAAACCACTAGTTTCAAGAAAAATGGCAAGGGTAAGAAGGGTAACTCCAAGAAGAGTGGCAAAACAGTTGCCCCTCCCGTGAAGAAACCCAAGGCTGGACCCAAGCCTGAAACTGAGTGCTTTCATTGCGAGGGAACTGGTCACTGGAAGCGGAACTGCCCCAAGTATTTGGCTGACAAGAAGGCGGCCAACAACAAACAAGGTATATATGATATACATGTTATTGATGTGTACCTTACCAACTCTCGTTGTAGTGCCTGGGTATTTGATACCGGTGCGGTTGCTCACATTTGCAACTCAAAACAGGAACTACGGAATAGACGGAGGCTGGCAAAGGACGAAGTGACGATGCGAGTGGGAAATGGTTCCAAGGTTGATGTGATCGCCGTCGGCACGCTCGCTCTTCGATTACCATCGGGATTAGTGATAAACCTGAATAATTGTTATTTAGTGCCTGCGTTAAGCATGAACATTATATCTGGATCTTGTTTATTGCGAGACGGTTACTCATTTAAATCTGAGAATAATGGTTGTTCTATTTATATGAGTAATATCTTTTATGGTCATGCACCCAATGTGAGGGGTTTATTCTTATTGAATCTCGATAGTGATGATACACATGTTCATAACATTGATGCCAAAAGATGTAGAATTGATAATGATAATACCACTTTCTTGTGGCACTGCTGTTTAGGTTATATTGGCGTAAAACGCATGAAGAAGCTCCATGCTGATGGACTTTTGGAGTCACTTGATTTTGAATCACTTGACACATGTGAGCCATGCCTCTTGGGCAAGATGACTAAGACGCCGTTCTCTGGTATAATGGAACGGGCAAGTGACTTGTTGGAAACCATACATACTGATGTGTGCGGTCCGATGAGCATTGAGGCGCGCGGTGGTTATCGTTACTTTCTCACCTTCACTGATGACTTAAGTAGATATGGGTATATTTACTTAATGAAACACAAGTCTGAAACGTTTGAAAATTTCAAGCAATTTCAGAGTAAAGTTGAGAATCATCGTAACAAGAAGATTAAATTCCTACGATCTGATCGAGGAGGAGAATATCTGAGTTATGAGTTTGGTAGTCACTTAAGACAGTGTGGAATTGTTTCACAATTGACACCGCCTGGAACACCACAGCGTAATGGTGTGTCCGAACGTCGTAATCGAACCTTATTGGATATGGTGCGATCTATGATGTCTCTTGCCGATTTGCCACTATCGTTTTGGGGTCATGCATTAGAGACAGCTGCATTCACTTTAAATAGGGCACCATCGAAATCCGTTGAGACGACGCCATATGAACTATGGTTTGGCAAGAAGCCAAAATTGTCGTTTCTTAAAGTTTGGGGATGTGATGCTTATGTCAAAAAGCTTCAGCCTGAAAAGCTGGAACCCAAAGCGGAGAAATGCGTCTTCATAGGATACCCAAAAGAGATAGTTGGGTATACCTTCTATCTCAGATCCGAAGGCAAAGTGTTTGTCGCTAAAAATGGAACATTTCTTGAGAAAGAGTTTCTCTCGAAAGAATTGAGTGGGAGGAAGATAGAACTTGATGAGGTTATTGAATCTTTACTTCAACCAGAGAGTAGCGCAGTGCAGAAAGATGTTTCTGCAGAGCCTACATCAGTTGAAGAGGAAGTTAATGGTGATGATCATGAAGCTTTGGATCAAGTTGCTATCGAACGTCGTAGGTCGACAAGGATGCATACTGCTCCTGAGTGGTACGGCAACCCTGTCTTAGAGGTCATGTTGTTGGACAACGATGAACCTACGAGCTATGGAGAAGCGATGATGGGCCCGGATTCGGAGAAATGGTTAGAGGCCATGAAATCCGAGATGGGATACATGTATGAAAACAAAGTATGGGCTTTGGAAGTATTACCTGAAGGGCGTAAGGCCATTCAGAACAAATGGATCTTTAAGAGGAAGACGGACGCGGACGGTAATGTCACCGTCTATAAAGCTCGACTTGTGGCAAAGGGTTTTTCACATGTTCAAGGAGTTGACTACGATGAGACCTTCTCACCCGTAGCGATGCTTAAGTCTGTCAGAATCATGTTAGCAATAGCTGCCTTTTTCGATTATGAAATTTGGCAGATGGATGTCAAAACAGCTTTCCTTAATGGTTTCCTTAAGGAAGAGTTGTATATGATGCAACCAGAAGGTTTTGTCGATCCAGAGAATGCTGACAAAGTTTGCAAACTCTAGCGATCCATTTATGGACTGGTGCAAGCATCTCGGAGTTGGAATCTTCGCTTTGATGAGGTGATCAAAGCGTTCGGGTTTATACAAGTTTACGGAGAAGATTGTATTTACAAGAAAGTGAGTGGGAGCTCTATAGCGTTTCTAATATTATATGTGGATGACATATTGCTGATTGGAAACAATATAGAAATGTTGGAAAGCGTGAAGGAATATTTGAACAAGCGTTTTTCAATGAAGGACCTAGGACAAGCTGCTTTCATATTAGGCATCAAGATCTATAGAGATAGATCGAGACGCTTAATAGGACTTTCACAGAGCACATGCCTTGACAAAGTTTTGAAGAAGTTCAAAATGGATCAGTCCAAGAAGGGATTCTTGCCTATATTGCAAGGTGTGAAGTTGAGTAAGACTCAATGCTCAGTGACTGCAGAAGATAGAGAAAAGATGAGTGTCGTCCCCTATGCTTCAGCCATAGGCTCTATCATGTATGCAATGCTGTGCACAAGACCCGATGTCAGCCTTGCCATAAGTATGGCCGGAAGGTTTCAAAGTGATCCAGGAATGGAACACTGGACGGCGGTCAAGAATATCCTGAAGTACCTGAAAAGGACTAAGGACATGTTTCTCGTTTATGGAGGTGATCAAGAGCTCGTCGTAAAGGGTTACGTCGATGCAAGCTTTGACACTGATCCGGATGACTCTAAGTCGCAAACCGGATACGTATTTATTCTCAATGGGGGTGTTGTTAGCTGGTGCAGTTCCAAGCAAAGCGTAGTAGCTGATTCTACATGCGAAGCGGAGTACATCGCTGCCACGGAGGCGGCGAAGGAAGGTGTCTGGATGAAGGAGTTCATGACAGATCTTGGAGTAGTGCCTAGTGCACTAAACCCAATGACTCTGTTCTGTGACAACACTGGTGCCATTGCTCTAGCCAAGGAACCCAGGTTTCACAAGAGGACCAAACACATAAAGCGACGTTTCAATTCCATCCGCGATTACATCAAGGAGGACGACATAAATATTTGCAAAGTGCACACGGATCTGAATGTTGCTGATCCGATGACTAAACCTCTTCCAAGGGCTAAACATGATCAACACCAGAACTGTATGGGTGTTAGATTCATTACAATGTAAATCACATAGTGATGTGAGCTAGATTATTGACTCTAGTGAAAGTGGGAGACTGTTGGAAATATGCCCTAGAGGCAATAATAAAATGGTTATTATTATATTTCCTTGTTCATGATAATCGTTTATTACCCATGCTATAATTGTATTGATTGGAAACTCAAATACATGTGTGGGTACATAGACAAACAATGTGTCCTTAGTAAGCCTCTAGTTGACTAACTCGTTGATCAAAGATGGTGAAGGTTTCCTGGCCATGGACATGAGATGTCATTTGATAACAGGATCACATCATTAGGAGAATGATGTGATGGACAAGACACAAACTATAAACATAGCATATGATCGTGTCAGTTTATTGCTATAGTTTTCTGCATGTCAAGTATCTGTTCCTATGACCATGAGATCATGCAACTCACTAACACCGGAGGAATGCCTTGTGTGTATCAAACGTCACAACGTAACTGGGTGACTATAAAGATGCTCTACAGGTATCTCCGAGGGTGTCTGCTGAGTGGGCATGGATCAAGACTAGGATTTGTTACTCCGTGTGACGGAGAGGTATCTCAGGGCCCACTCGGTAATACAATATCACTATAAGCCTTGCAAGCAATGTGACTAAGGTGTTAGCCACGGGATCTTGTATTACGGAACGAGTAAAGAGACTTGCCGGTAACGAGATTGAACTAGGTATAGGGATATCGACGATCGAATCTCGGGCAAGTAACATACCGAAGAACAAAGGGAACAACATACGGGATTAACTGAATCCTTGACATAGAGGTTCGACCGATATAGATCTTCGTAGAATATGTAGGAACCAATATGGGCATCCAGGTCCCCCTAATGGTTATTGACCGTAGAGGTGTCTCGGTCATGTCTACATAGTTCTCGAACCCACAGGGTCTACACACTTAACGTTTGGTGACGATTAGTATAGTTGAGTTATTGTGTTGGTGACCGAAGGTTGTTCGGAGTCTCGGATAAGATCCCGGACATGACGTGGATCTCCGGAAGAGTCCGGAGGTAAAGATTGATATATGTGATAATAGTGTTTTGATCTCCGGAAGAGTTCCGGAATTCACCGGAAGGGGTCCCGGATGTTTACCGAAGTGTTCGGGTGCAGCTACACTTTATATGGGCTTAAGGGGTAAAACCCACGAGGTATTGGAAAGTGCAAAAGGAAGTTTTGCTGCTGCCTTAAGCGGTACTACCGCTGGTAAGGCAATACTACCGCGTAAGCGGTACTACCGCTTGTGTGAAGCGGTACTACCGCTTGTGCGCGGTACTGCAGGGATCCGAGTTGGACTCTTTCCTTGCGGGCCAAACCGACCTTGTGCGGGCAAAACCGACCTTGTAGAGGTTTTCTCTCCAAGTTTAGTCCCCAGGGCTCAACATATAAATAGAGGGGCAGGGCTAGCACATGGGACACATCAGGATTTCCCAAGCCGTGTGCCGGCAACCCTAGCCCTCTAGTTCCTCCGTCATAATCTCCGTAGTGCTTGGCGAAGCCCTGCAGAGATTGTTCCTCACCACCATCACCACGCCGTCGTGCTGCCGGAACTCATCTACTACTTCACCATCGCTCGCTGGATCGAGGAGGTGAAGGCGTCATCAAGCCGTACGTGTGTTGAACGCGGAGGTGCCGTCCGTTCGGCACTAGTTCGTGATCGGATCGAGGGACGACTTGCGATTTGGATCGCGGAGACGTTCGACTACATCACCCGAGTTTATTAACGCTTCCGCTTAGCGATCTACAAGGGTATGTAGATTCACTCTCCCTCTCGTAGATGCTCATCACCATGGATAGATCTTGCGTGTGCGTAGGAAAATTTTTGTTTCCCATGCGACGTTCCCAAACACTAATACAGTAGCAAAATCTAATGCAAGCATAAGGGGGAGAAGAATAGGCGATATCGGAATGCTCAAGGGGGTTTTGCTTGCCTTGCTGCTCTGCGGCAAAAGGCTGATCGTCAACGGTGTAGTCGTACACAGCAGTATCATCGGTAGTCTCAGCGTCTATCGAGAGAGAAGGAGGGGGAAGAAACAGTAAATACAAAGCAAACAATGTAACATAGAGCATAGCATGGCAATAAGTTGTGCCATGTGTGACCTAACGCAGTGTTACTCGAGACCGATGAAGGGGGAACCCATCCGGGAAGGTTTTCCCGGTTCCGGATAAATGTCGGACAGATGACCGGAGGGGGGAATGTTCCAGGTTTGTGGTGTTAGAGGCATGTGACAGCTAGGATGCAGTGCAGGGTTGCCTAAAATCATGTCTAAGTCATATCAGTTATTTTTAGGATTTAAGTTGGATTTATTAACCGGTAGGCATGCACTATTCATCTATCGGAAACGGGCTAAAAGTTGCAGGTTCACCTCCATAGAGGGTCCCGACACAGAAACAGATGGCACGGTTGGCTTTGTCTCGTTTTTCTGATCACTTTTCATATATAAATTATTTTCATCGGAGTTACGGTTTAAAAGATATGATTTTCTAAAGTTTTTATTAATTTCTGGAATTGTTTTAATTGCTTAATTCCAAATTTAAACAGTAAATGAAAATGCTATGTGCACCCAGTTTTGTACCCAACTGACCAGTACAGAGGCTGACCAGTGGGCCCATTGACTAGGTCAAAGGGCCAGTCAGCAGAGAATGACATGTGTGCCAGCCTGCTGACTCAGCAGCTGACTGGGTCAATCTTATCCACTGAAATAGTGGAAGGGCCCCACATGGCAGTGTCCCGGCAGTGTTAATTAGTGTTTAATTTTAACAGAGATTTAATTAGGGGATGGGTCCCACTGTCAGTGGCTATATTTATTAACAGATTAAATTTAAAAGTTCAACTAACTTAATTAGGTAGGCGGGGCCCGCGTGTCAGTGACAGTAGCTGCCACGTCAGCACGTTGACCGTGGTCAACGCAGTCAAATGGGGCCAGGGGACCCACTGGCAGTGACCCAGGTGGGCCCCAGGCCATGCCACGCTGGCGGCGGCCGGCGTCTAGCCGCCGGCGACCATTTCGCGCGGCGGAGGCACGGGAGGGGCTCGGGAATCGCCATTCGTGGGCCGTTTCGAGCGCGGTTTGGCCCGGCGTGTTCCTGGGGACGAGCCGCGGCAACTGGTGGGGATAGCAGGGCCGGAGGTGGCCGGAGTCGAGCAGCAGCTCCTCAATGGCGGCGGCGGCTTGGGTGTGCGACGGGGACAATGCTACGGCGTGCAAATGGACGAGGCGAAGCACTGGGGAGGCCCTACGCGGCACGGTGAGCAAAAAGCGCGCGGGCCCGAAGCCATTTGGTCGTCGGAGCCATGCCGGCGACGAGCTCGGGCGGAGCGGCATTCGGTCACATTGGGGGCGGCCGCTACGGCGTGAACGAGAGGGCGAGAGGAGAGGGGAGGGGACGGGGTGCTCACGTAGAGCCTGCAGATGTGCTAAGGTGGGCCTGGGGAGGACGGACGGCGACGAATCGAGGCAGCGACCACCGGCGCCTGAAGGTTGAAGAAGATGGCGTCGCGGGCGTTGCGGTGGCTCCTGGCTCCAACGCGTCGGTGTAGAAGGCATAGCCGAGGGTGACGGTGACGCTGGACGCGGCGGAGCGGCGATCCGGACTCGGTGGCCACGAGGACGAGTGAGGCACGGTGGTGGATGCTTTCGGCGGCGACGAGGAGCGAGCGAGAGAGGGTGAGGGGGAAAACGAGGGCGCCTAGGGTTTGCGGGGGAGGGAGAGGCGCTCGGGGTGGCCTTATCCCCGTCGGGAAGGATCGGATGGGCGACGCGTGCGGCGCCGGCGATCGGGGCGGCTACGGCGTCGACACAGGCGCGGGAGCAGGTGGAGGTAGGTGGTGATGTTGATGGGCTGGGCCGGCCTGGCTGGGCCACGGCCCAGTTGGGCCGGGGGAGGGCAGTTTTTTCTTTTCCTTTTTCTTTATTCTTTTCTGTTTTTCGTTTTTAGTTTCTGTTTTGCAAAAATGTTTAGTCCCAATTTGAATTTTGTAAAATATGTGACTTGGTTCAAATATTACCATGCAATATTCCTTACCACTAGAAATTGGTTTGGGCAAATTATATGATTTCATAGAAATTTTTAATAAATGAATTGGCACGTTATATTACTGTTTTGGTGTTGTTTCATATTGTTTGAGTCACCTAGCTAATCCCATAATGTTGATTATAATTTTAGAATTGCCTCTGGATTATTTGTTATTTAATGAACATTTTTCCATCAGTGTTTGGGCAACTTAATATCTCACATGCATTAGAATTTCAATTTGAATTTGAATTTTAAAAGAGATATGTTACTAATGATGATTAGGCACTGTTGATCATGGTCATTACTGTGCTTAATTACAATGATCACTGTAGCTTAATTATCCGGGCGTCACAGACGCCCTGGCAAGTTTTTTTAAACTTACCTCGGGCTCGGGGGCTGCTATGTATATAACAATTACTTAAATAAACCAATATTTCACAAAACAGAGCATTACATGGCTTACCTGAAAGCCCGTCAGGAGACCGTTGAAGGCCTCCTTCAGTCCGTTATCCACGGACTGAATGCTCTGCAGCACCATACCCATAAGGGTGCGGTGCTCCTCGGAGAGGGAGGCGCTGGATAGAGCCTCCCCCATGACCGGCCACCCATTGGTCGGAGGTGCCGGTGGGGATCGGTTAACCTGATCCCAAACCGGGGATTGAACATGTGCCTCTGGAGGCATAGTACGCTCCAGAGACAGCCTTGGAGGCGACTGGACAACTCCTTGTCCGGTCTCCTCGGTATCCGGGAGGAGCTTCTCCCCCTGGTCTTCGGCGGCCGAGGTGTTAGCCTCGACCATGATGTCGTCGCCCCTGCCTCCAGTGCCCGGCTCCAAAGGGGCCTGCTGAGATGACACCTCCGCGGTGTCCTTCGTGACGCCTGGAGGAGTGGGGTGCGACGCGGTTCCGCTCTCCACCAGCTCGGCGGGCGGGGTCTCCCCGTCCGAAATTTGATCGGTGGGGAGAACGTGCGGTGGGCTGCAAGTTGGAAGGCACTCACACGTCAGTAACATTACAAAACTTAGCGCTAATAGCTCGGGAGGTCTTCGGATCCTTACCTTCGAGGACGGGGCTTAACCCTGAGGTACCTTCGCGGAACCCTCTCGAAATCCTCGGACTCAGTACCCGAGTCTGAGCTGTCATCGGACAGGTCTACTTGTGTCCGACGCGCCTTCTTCGGGGCAGGGCGATCTACGTCCTCCGGGGCGTCCGACGACGCCGCCCTCTTTCCTGTGATGGGGGAATCGCCTGCCCCCTCGACCTCATGCTCCTCCTCTTGATTCGAGGAGGCGTGGGTTTCTTCAGACTCAGCCTCTGGCTGGTCCCTGGTGCGCAGGCCTGCTCGGCCTGTTTTCTTCTTTTCCTTCTTCTTTGGCGCCTTGTAGGGCGCCACGACGAGCATCTCCAACAGCAGCGGAGACTTGGGGTCTTCGGGCTGTGGAGCCGGACACTTGATGCCCTTGGCCTTGCTCAACCATTCCAGTAATGATGATCGGAGAATGCTTAGGCTTTCTTTAGGAAGACGAAGCCGATCAAATAAAGTTATACTATACCTTGGAAGGGGGCTTGGCGGCGCTCAAGCCCTTGTCCTCCTTCTTGCTCGGCCAGTTCTCCTGCGCCTTGAACAGCGCCTTCCATACCTTCTCCCGCGTAGTGCGGAAGAGTTTACGAACTGTAGGATCATCGTCAGTCCGGTAATCCCACATGGGAGAACTCCGGCGCTGGCAGGGGAGGATGTGCCGCCGGAGCATAACCTGGACCACCTTGGTCAGGCCGACTCCCTCCCTGATTAGGGAAGCGATGCCCCTCTGCAGGTCCTCCACCTCTGTCTCCGACCCCCAGTTGAGGCCCTTTCGGACCCATGAGGTCAATCTGGTCAGGGGGGCAGACCTGAATTCGGCAGGAACAGTTCCGCATTCAGCAGGAATAGTTCCGCCCTCCTCCTTTGGCTCGGTGATGTAAAACCACTCCTTTTGCCAAGTCTTGATGGTGTCGATAAAGGTGCCGGATGGCCACACTATGCGCGAAAGCTTGCCGATGACTGCCCCGCCGCAATCTACATGTGCGCCGGCGACACACTTCGGCTTGATGTTGAAAATCTTGAGCCATAGTCCGAAGTGTGGTTTGACCCGCAGGAAAGCCTCGCAGACGATGATGAAGGCCAATATATGCATGAAAGAGTTCGGCGGGAGGTCGTGGAAGTCAAGCCCATAGAAGAACATAAGACCCCTCACGAAGGGGTGAAGTGGGAAGCTTAATCCTCGGATGTAATGAGGGACAAAGGCCACCCTCTCGCCTGGTTTGGGGGTGGGGATCACCTGGCTCTCCTCTGCGGCGTGATGGAAGATGTTGGCGGGGAGGTACCCGGCGTCCTTGAGATCCCGGATGTCCTGGTCTGTGACCGTGGAAGCCTCCCACTTCCCGCTGGCCATGGCTGAGCTCGGAGGGGGAAGAATGGAAAACCTAGATCTGGGCTCGGAAAGCTCGGAAGATTGGGGAAGCAGGGATGTGAATGGGAGATACGGATAAGCCTTGGGGTTTTCTTCCCCTTTTATTAAAGATTGTTGCCGGTTAGCCTCCCTTCGCGGCGCCGTGAATCTCTCCGCTTACCGAGGCGTGCGTGCCGTTGTACGCGTGTGGTTAAACATATCCCGTGTAAAATGGGGCACGATCTGTGCATTGATGTATCGTGCTAGTGGAAACGGCCTCGAGCCACGAGGCAGGTCTTTTCGACTGGTTCAGTGGTCGTGGTAGGCCGTCACTTTTCGACTGAAAAGTTGTCAGAGGACATTATTGACTCTCTGACGTTTGGCCTTCAAGGGCCGAGCTACTCATGGTATACGGACGGTCTATGATCGGAAAAATTACACGTCGACGGAGGCCGAACTATAGCCCGGCCGATCACTGTCTGGAGGAAGGAACTCACCTCGCAAGCCGAAGACTATAATTACTCGAAGCAGCTGGAGCTTGGATCCTCGGCGTTGGAGGCTAGTTCGGGGGCTACTAAGGGAGTCCTGGATTAGGGGGTCCTCGGGAGGCCGGCCTATGTCTTATGGGCCGGACTGTATGGGCCACTTGCCGAATACTGGAAGATTGAAGACCTCGCCTCCAAGAAGGAAGCTTCGAGAATCGTGGCTTGTCCTCCACGTTTAAAGTAGTAAATAGGAATGTTTATCCCTTCGACGTGTAACCGACCATGTGTAAACCCTAAAGGACCCCTGGCGTCTATATAAGCCAGAGGGTTTTAGGGTGTAGAACAACAGAACTCATCTAGGGTTTAGTTACTCAATCTCAAGGTAGATCAACTCTGTAATCCCCATACAATCAATATAATCAAGCAGGACGTAGGGTATTACCTCCATAGGAGGGCCCGAACCGGGGTAAAACCTTGTCCCCTTCGTCTTCTGTTACCATCGATCCAAGTATCATAGTTCGGGACCCCCTACCCGAGATCCGCCGGTTTTGACACCGACACAAAGGAATAAGGAGTAGAAAGAGCCTAAGCTTGGGGATGACCAAGGCACCACAAGGTAATATTTTAAAGGAGACTCAAGTGTCTAAGCTTGGGGATGCCCCGAAAGACATCCATCCCCTCTTTCGTCTCAAATCCATCGATATGTCACTCGAAGCTATATTTTTATTCGTCACATGATATGAGTTGTGCTTGGAGCGTCGTTTGCTTTTGTTTGCTTTTACTTTCAGTTTGCCAAAATCATTGTTTGCTGAACACACCTATTTAAGAGAGGCACACCTTCATCATAATTTGTTAGAATACTCTATGTGCTTCACTTATATCTTTTGAGCTTAGCAGTTGCTCTAGTACTTCTCTTATATCTTTTTGAGCACGGTGGCGTGTAGATTTTAAAGAAATGATTTCACTCTCGTTCTTCACTTATATTTATTTGAGAGTTAATAAATAGTGACGGTAATTTGCATGGGTCATACAGACTAGTACAAAAATATTTGGTATTCAAAGAGTGATAATCAAAACCATCATGTAGCACATATAAAGAAATTGTGGGTTAATGATATTGATGTAGTAATGTGAAATAGGTGTGAGTTCATAATTGTTAAACCGTAGAAGTGTCGATATTAAGAGGGATTGACCTTTTTGTTCATCTAAAAATTAATGAGGCATGGTGATGATGTGTGCGCATTTCTATTCTTCATTGAAATCCTAGTGTTGTTTCGGGTCGGAAGCGCACGATGGTTAACTCCTACCAACCTCTTCCCTCGGGGCATGCGATTAGTACTTTGATTTATGATAAACTAATAAAACTTTGCAATAAGTATATGAGTTCTTTATGACTAATGTGAAACCATGGACATACGCAATGTCACCTTTTCATCATTTGCTAGCCTCTTCGGTACCGTGCATAGCCCGTTCTCACCTCGAGGATCGGTGCAACTTTCGCCGGTGCATCCAAACCCCGTTACATGATACGCTCTATTGCACATAAGCCTTATTATATCTTCCTCAAAATAGTCACCATACCTACCTATCATGGCATTTTCATAGCCATTCCGAGATATATTGCCATGCAAATTCCATCGTCACTTCACATGACTAGTTCGTTCATTGTCATATTGCTTTACATGATCATATAGAGCTAACATAGTATTTGTGGCAAAGCCACCTTCATAATGTTTTTGATACATGTCACGCCAGATAATTGCACATCCTGGTACACGGCCAGAGGTATTCATACAGAGTCATATCTTCATATCAGTTCTCCATGTTGAGTTGTAAGTAAATAAAAGTGTGATGATCATCATTGTTAGAGCATTGTCCCAGTGAGGAAAGAATGATGGAGATGATGATTCTCCCATTAGTCGAGATGAGACTCCGGATGAAAATAAAGATGGGGGAGGCCAAATGAGCCCACCATCCATTCAAAAAAACGAGAGAAAATGAGAGAAGGGACTTTGCTACTATCATTTACCACACTTGTGCGTCAAAGGGGCACCATGTTCCTCATGTAGAGAGTCTCATGATATATCACTTTCATATGCTAGTGGGAATTACCTATTGATTATTTCAAACTTGGCTTGTATATTCCTACGACGGGCTTCCTCAAATACCCGAGGTCTTCATGAGCAAGCAAGTTGGATGCACACCCCACTTAGCTTCATTTGAGCTTTCGTACACTTATAGCTCTAGTGCATCATTTGCATGGCAATCCCTACTCCTTGCATTGACATCTATCGATGGGCATCTCCATAGCCCGTTGGTACGCCTAGTCGATGTGAGACTATCTTCTCCACTTCCTACCCCTTTGATATCTACCACCATACTCTATTCTATTTAAATGCTATGTCCAATGGCTCACGATCATGTATTGCAAGAAGAATAAAATTTGATGCATATTGAAAAGGCACGAACGAATTGCCTGACTTGGACAGTGTGGTGCTTAACATTTGTATTAATGTGGTGAAGATGGAGCCATGCCTTGCTAATACAATAAGATGAATGAGGGGGTAAACATTTCTTAAGAATCGTATACTTTTAGGAATTAACAATTCTGCTTCTTACACTTTGCATATTGCTATGTTAATATTTGTTGATTCATCTTTTCTCAATGAGCATACCTGAATAAGATTACATAGTGGATAGCATGTCACATCAAAAATTCTGTTTTTATCATTTACCTACTCGAGGACGAGCAGAAATTAAGCTTGAGGATGCTTGATACGTCTCCAACGTATCTATAATTTTTTATTGTTCCATGTTGATACATTATCATTCTAGGATACTTTTGGGTCATTATTTACCAATTTATAATATTTTTTAGCACTAACCTATTGACCCAGTGCCAGTTGTTGTTTTCTGTGTGTTTTTGCCTTTGCAGGTTTACTGTACCAAACGAAGTCCAATTGCCACGAAATTTTTTGATGATTTTTTCTGGACTATATGAAGACCTAAAAGCTTCGAAAGGAAGCCGAGAGGCACCCGAGGGCCCCACCACATATCAGGGTGCGCCTTGGGGGGGTCGCGCCCTGATATGTGGTGGCCCTCTCGGGCACCTCTCGACGTCCCTCTTCGGCCTATAAATTTTCTAATATTCTGAAAACCCTCAAGGCAGTCTCGAAACCATTTTTCCGCCGCCGCATGTCTCTGTTCCATCGCGAGGCCATCTGGAGCTCCGTTCCGGCACCCTGCCGGAGGGGGGATCGATCACGGAGGGTGAGGGTGTCCTGGACTAGGGGTTACTCACCACGTCGTCTCCCGGCCAGTGGATCGGGCCGAGGACCCCCAGGGCAATTCACTCATGGGCCACTTCGGGTAGCCCATGACATATACAAGGAAGTTTCCACAAGACTTGGTGATCAAGACAAGGACTCCTCTCCACCGACGTAGCCAACTAGGACTCCTGTAATCACTAGGCCTCTCGTATATTATATAAACCGGGGCAGGCTAGTCGAGAGACAATCAGATCATCATAGATTAAGATCATTACTCCTAGGGTTTAGACCACATTATACGATCTCGAGGTAGATCAACTCTGTACTCGATACCCCATCATCAATACAATACAAAGCAGGACGTAGAGTTTTACCTCCATCAAGAGGGCCCGAACCTGGGTAATACCGTCTTCCTTGTCTCCTATTACCCATCGATCCAAGATCCACAGTTTGGGACCCCCCACTCGAGATCCGCCGGTTTTGACACCGACATTGGTGCTTTCATGAGAGTTCTGCTGTGAAATCGCCAGAAGGATCGATGGCTCGTCTGTAGATTGGCAGCAGTTTTTTCTGGACAACGAATTTGTATTCGTCGTCTCAATTTCTCGAGCGTCGCTTTGATGATTGCTTCAGTGGAATTGTGCGGAATTGTATCTATAACAACCCTGCAAAATTTCGTCGCATTCCGATGGAGGAATCTCCGGCAATCTCCGATATACCGGAGCCCTGTCGAATCTGGACAGGAATCTAGACGAGTTTGGGGCGAGGTGTCCAGTATCTAGCTCGACATCTGTTGGAAAATCCCACCATTCATCCGCTGCGGAATTCCTATACCGATCACCCCTCAAAATTTCAGCTCAATCCGACCGTTCAAACTCTGGGAAACGATCGATGAGTTCATCAATTTTCGGATCTATTTTCTGCGCGAGATCGAATCCGACCCGAATTCATCTTTATTCATGAACGGGACATTGGAAATATTTTTGAAAGAAAATTTTGTAGGGTATTGTGTGTTGTTCTAAAACACGTGCCCACAAATTTGAGTCTTTTCCGAGGCGATCTTCATCGTCACGCCGATGTCAAACCGGCCCAACCACATTGCTCCACGGCTACCGACCTGCGTCAACATCGACTGCGCCGTCGCTCCATCGAGCTGACGACAACCACCACCTCGGATCATCACCTCGGCGAGCCGACCAAGAGTTTGGCATCATGAAGGACAAATAATCGTTAAGACAAGATCGTCACCCCACGGGTTGCATGGGTCGGGTGCGCCATTGCTTCATCAAGCCAGCATTGACCGCGTCACAAATTCCGACCTGCGTCGGCATCGCCGCGCCGTCGCTTCTTAAAGCCGACATCCACCATGCCGACCTATTTCGACACCTCGGCTGACATGAGACTTCGGCATCACCAGCCGACCTGCTCCGTCACCTTGGCTATACCGGGCACTTCGCCATCTCTTCATCAACCTGCTTCGGGGACTTCGGCGTCACCAGCCGATCAACTTCATCACGTTGGCTGGACCAGGGGCTTCCGAACAATTATCAGCAACTGGCTTTGTCAATGCAATTCGGCAGGGTCTATTCTCGCCCCGCGGCAGCAGACGCAAGACGCTCAAGTTACGAGAAATCAGCCAACTTCGACCACTACGAACAATTAGGTGATATTTCTCCTATTAAATTTGTTCGTGTTATTTAGTACTATGAAAGATCTTTGTACTTGTAATTTGTACAATTTTGTGCGCAGGTTATCTGTGCTGAGCCGGTGGACTCTAATCCACATTGACTTTCCTGTGCTGTCAATTCTACTTATGCTGTACAGAGGCCATATTTGTTTTATTATCCATACTCTGCGTAAATTGATTATGCAAAAAATATTATTATTATGTCCAGCTTGCACTGTTTTATGTGTGCAGGTAAAGGATTTATATCGGATGGCATTGTCACCTTGACGTACTGACGTCGTTGTCCTGCCTTCGTTGACCAAATTCTATTATCACCCTAGCGCGAATTCGGGTGACCCTGCGAATTCAGATTTTGTCACCTCACCGCGCCGATGCCCTGTGTCGACATCTACATCGCACCAGGCTGCATCTCTTCTAAATAATTTATTTTGCATAAATAATTCTCTAAAGAAATTTTATTTTATTATTATCTGGCTTGTGCTACTTCATGAGTGTAGGTAATCAACTTCGGCTGTGTCATGTCATCACCTCGGCGTGCCGACATCGTCGTCCCACCTCCATCAACCAAATTGCGTCGTCGACATGGTCGACTGACGTGGGAGCTTCGCCGACAAGCTGCCGAACTACTCTGTCTCCTCGGCTGGACAGGGGGTTTCACCTCGGCTCTTCGGAAGTGTTGTGTTGTCACTTCATCAAACCGAGCTCTTCGTTGGCTACCTCGTGACCGACTTGGGGGCTAGGACCTTGTCCCGTCGTAGCTCGAACCGCGTCATCCACACCGAGCATATTAACCAGCTAAGTCGCCTTCATGCTCAAATTTCTTAAGTTAGTAAATTTTTGTTCGGTTCAACCGAGCGTTATGTTTTTGTTTCAAAACAAGAACTTTCTTTGTTAAAAACGTTGTTTGTTACAAAAGAAACTTTCTTTACCCAATTTAACAGGGGGTGTTAAATTTATATGAGCCATTTTATAATAAATGTTTTCTTCTTGGTCGTTGCAAAGTCTTTTTCTACAACTCCTTTTTCCAACACTTGTGTGGTCAATAGCCGGATAGCCTGGTTTCTTTCTAAAGCCGCTCGAGTTTCGTTCGCTAAACAAGCCTCGAAGAAATACTCCGCCTTCGGGATATGGAGGTTGAAGCCAAAGGTTGGATCGATTGGAGTCCGGAGTTCGGATGTATCATGTTAAAGAACGACCGAAGCGCAAATTAAATTTTAGACCAATTTCGGATTGGCACAATTTTCTTTTATCTAAACATAAAGTTTTTTGCATAAGGTTTTTGGTATTTCTGAGCATAACTCTCACAGTACAACGCCAAATGCATTTCATGCATCGGCAATATTAAAGGGGGTCTGCGATTAGCACTGAACCCACCAAAAACCGAGGTACTGCATGCAGTCCTCGGCAAAATATCCTCGGTATTTCGCATTTATATGCATTGATTTCGAGTTGTGTCTTTAGTCTATAGCTGGATTGCCCAGCTCCTATGCTTATCAGTTACATTTTCGCTTTGTTCGGCTAAGGGGTAAAGGGAGAACCACTGCGATTGTCACTTCTGGTTTAACTGGTTAAGTGCCTCAGTTGGAGAAAGTCGAAAGCTGAGTGTCACAACAAGCGTAAATCGGTCAGCGAACCGCAGGCGGTCTTCAACCAAATATAGCCGATCGAGGTTATCCGAATAAAATTAAGGGCCTCTCCTCTTGAAAAGGCCAAGTTGTGGGTGGTTCGACCTCGAATAATCCGAGGAGTCGACGTATACCGGGGGCTATTAAGTTGCCCCCTAACATGTGCTCCTATGACTAAGTGAAAGTTATAAAGCCTGAATATCTGATTGCCTCGTTTCCACTAACACAACCACTTCCGGGCACCGAGACGTCGGCTAAGGGTTGTCTTGTTTGTACGGAAACACCCTGCGTAGCATCTACAAAAGGGTGGAAGCCGACGATAGGTCACTTTCATATTATAAACAGTCGCGACGGAGTCAAAATAAACCATACCGAGGGTTCCTTGTGGCACCTCGACATAGATACATCGAGATTCATGGAGAGTCCAACATATCATCGGCATTTGTATTTAATATACGAAAGCTGCCTTCCATAGTGATCGTTATCATGCCATAGATATGCATCAATTTGACTTAAGATTTGGGCCAAGCTGGGTTGCCTGGCTCCTGTGCTTACCCCCTACGTTCCCGGTTGTTCGGCTAGGGGGTAAAGGGAGCACCTCTGTGATTGTTACTTCCGGGTCATCCGGGATAGTACCTCAGACTGGGTGAAGCCAAAAGCTAGCCATCTTAAAAATATAATTGGTCGGCAATGACGGAAGTGAAAATTTCGGTTCATTAAAACACCACAGAGTTCGGGAATATTCCTCGAACTAAATCCTCAATATTTTCCTCCCACATTGATCGGAGTTGAGGTTTCACGATCATGATCAACATGATATCCTGGGAAAAGGGACTTATAAATGAACTCTTTTTCCCAGAAGATGTTTCTTATAACATATCTCTTCGCGTACCTTTGTTTATAAAACCGTATGGCCAGATTGCCTTGTTTGCCATAAATCTTTGCCCTTATAAAGGCTTTATAAAGTAGGACAAACACTCCTCGGCTACTAACTGAGGAGATTGAGCCGATGGCCGGACAACAAAGTCTTGTACAATGCGGATCCGAGCATTAATGATGTAAAGTATTGGATACATAGTATCATTACACATAAATTGTGTCAAACGGAACAACTTTTGTGTCAAACAAATATCGATTTTTAATTCGACCACCCGTGCCCAAATTAAGGCTCGGGGGCTACTGCGTTGCCTATTCAATGCAACAAAATCAAAGTGCAATACGGTTTCCAAGGAGATTCGATCCTCAGGTTGGTCGGCCGCACCCAACCCCAGTCTCGGGAACTACTGCGCACCGCGTTTTGTCCCTAAAGTATGCTGCCGAGTAAGAACTTGATCCTCAGGCCGATTTCGCAAATCGACCTAAGTCTCAGGGGCTACTGGGATCAGCGGTTTTATTTTTATCCTTCAGGTGCATCTCGGGTTTTAGACCGACACGCGCCTTGACCTCTACTGGTTATACAGCTCGTCAGAGAATAAATTACATCAATCGGAAATAAATTCCACAAAAAACAGCCCAAGACCGAGGTGGTGCACCAACTTGGAAGCAATCCGGCATAAAGCCCGGATGCGAATGGTTGGCTCCATAAAAGACTATTCCGGCATTTAAGCTCGGATGGACTCCTTCAAATTTTCAGAGACCAAGGTAATCTATGAAACCTTGGATGCCAACCAGCGTTTGAGCTCGGCTGCAAAAAGACACCTCGAATGCAGTTCGGTGTTGGAGCTCGGACGCAAGAGGACACCTCGGATGCAGTTTGGCATTGGAGCTCGGACGCAAGATGACACCGCCGCGCAGGAAACACTTCAAACCCGAGGTGTGGCGTAAAACATTACAAGGCATTGATAAAGGCCGATAACTTAAAGGGGCTCCTCGGATGCCCGACATGTGAACTCTTCGGATTCAGCTCGGCGATCCTCAAATGGGTAGATTTGTTGAACCAGTTTTCAAGACCGACGACCGAAGACAAAGAACTATCCGGAAGAACTGAGGAGCGTCCCTAACTTGAAGGCCGCTTCAGGGGGCTACTGACGGTGTCCTGGACTAGGGGGTACTTACCACGTCGTCTCCCGGCTAGTGGATCGGGCCGAGGACCCCCAGGGCAATTCACTCTTGGGCCACTTCGAGCAGCCCATGACATATACAAGGAAGATTCCACAAGACATGGCGATCAAGACAAGGACTCCTCTCCACCGACGTAGTCGACTAGGACTTCTGTAATCCCTAGGCCTCTGGTATATTATATAAACTGGGGCAGGCTAGTCGAGAGACAATCAGATCATCATAGATTAAGATCATTACTCCTAGGGTTTAGACCACATTATACGATCTTGATGTAGATCAACTCTGTACTCGATACCCCATCATCAATACAATACAAAGCAGGACGTAGGGTTTTACCTCCATCAAGAGGGCCCGAACCTGGGTAAATACCGTCTCCCTTGTCTCCTATTACCCATCGATCCAAGATCAACAGTTCGGGACCCCCTACCGAGATCCGCCGGTTTTGACACCGACAGTGATGATGTAGCAGGATTGTCCTTCGTCTTCCATGGCATAGGTTCACCGTTGAAGAAGGAAGAGCTCGTCTCTGGAATACTAAAATTTGCAGCTATAGTCATCCTTTTGAAATGAGATTCATACTCACAATTTTGGTTTTGTAAATCGAAAATTTGAGCCTGAAAATCTTGGAGCCTGTCATGGAGCTTGAAGATAATATCCACAATTTCATCGTTGTCCTTCTTATTCTTACGAATAGAATCCGTAATCATGGAGTGATTGGCGCTAAGTCCACGCTCCACCATCCATTGGCACTAGAAGATCTCTTGTTCCACTGCTGCGAGCATTGCCTTCTCGCTTCCCTCCTTCTTCGGCCCTTGCACATCACGGATGTGAAGCACCCCCTCATGCATCTTGATGGTTTGGGGGTGTTTCATCACCTCTGGAAGGTAAGGGTTGATGTCCTTCTCGAAGAACTTGTCCTTGGGGGAGCTTGATGTTGCCATGGCGATCTAGATCTGTCAGAAAAACAGCTCAAAACAAGAACAGATGAGAAACTCGCGATGCGGTGGTCAAAATAGTCAGGAGTATATATAATGAATTTTTCCAAGTTAGAATACGTGTCCAGGAAGAAAACGGAGTCCGGGAGGCACACGAGGTCCCCACAAGGCAACACGGCGCGACCAGGGGGTGGACGTGCCCTGTTGGCTCATGGTCCCCTCGTGGGTCCCCCTGACTCCTTTTTATTTTTGGAAATTTTCTAAAATAACAAAACCATCAGAAAATATATTTTTGGAATTTTTGGAGTCAGTTTACTTACCGTACCACATACCTACCCCTTTTCAGCGTTCTGGAGCGTTCTGGAAGGTCCCTCTTATGTGTTCTTCATGAGTCATAACTTGAATAATGTTAGTTTCAACATTAAGGGGCATACCTGAGATATAGTGTTTAATTCTTTGCCCATTTACCACCCTTGGATTTTTGCCTTCGAAGTTGTTAATCTTTATAGCACCGGAGCGATATACCTCCTCAACGACATAAGGGCCTTCCCATTTGGAGAGAAGATTACCTGCAAAAAATCTGAAACGAGAGTTGTACAAAAGAACTAGGTCTCCAACATTAAATTCCCATTTTTGGATTCTCCTGACTTGCCATCTTTTAACCTTTTCTTTAAACAACTTGGCATTTTCATAAGCTTGTGTCCTCCATTCATCTAATGAGCTAATTTTAAATAACCTCTTTTCACCAGCAAGCTTAAAATCATAGTTGAGTTCTTTAATTGCCGGTAAGCTATGTTCTAACTCAAGAGGTAAGTGACAAGCCTTTCCATAAACCATTTTATAGGGGGACATTCCCATGGGGTTCTTATAAGCAGTTCTGTAAGCCCAAAGAGCATCGTCCAGTTTCTTAGACCAGTTCCTTCTAGATCTATTAACAGTCTTTTGCAGAATTAACTTTATTTCTCGATTGCTCAATTCAACTTGGTCACTAGACTGAGGATGATAGGGTGATGCAATTCTATGGTTAACATCATATTTAGCTAGAAGTTTACGGAAAGCACCATGAATAAAATGTGAACCACCATCAGTCATTAAATATCCAGGGACTCCAAACCTCGGAAAGATAATATCTTTAAGCATTTTAATAGAGGTGTTATGATCAGCACTGCTAGTTGGATAGCTTCTACCCACTTAGTAACGTAATCAACACCAACTAAAATATGAGTGTACCCATTAGAGGAAGGAAAATGTCCCATATAATCAAAGCCACAAACATCAAATGGTTCAATAGCAAGTGAATAGTTCATAGGCATTTCTTGACGTCTACCAATGTTACCAATTCTTTGGCATTCATCACAGGAAAGGACATAATAATGAGCATCATTAAAAAGAGTAGGCCAATAAAAACCGGAATGTAATACCTTGTGTGCAGTTCTGTCACCAGCATGTTGTCCTCCGTAAGCTTCGGAGTGGCACTTCTGTAGGATCTGTCCCTGTTCATGTTTAGGTACACAACGTTTAATAACACCATCCACTCCTTTATAAAGATGTGGGTCATCCCAAAAGTAATGTCGTAAATCATAAAAGATTTTTTTTCCTTTGCTGATAGGTGAAGTTAGGTGGTATATATTTAGCGACAATATAGTTAGCATAATCTGCATACCAAGGAGTACTATGCAAAGTATTTATAGCAGCAAGTTGCTCATCGGGAAATCTATCATCAATAAGCAGTGGGTCATCAAGGACATTTTCCATCCTTGACAAATTATCTGCTACAGGATTTTCAGCTCCTTTCCTATCGATGATATGCAAGTCAAATTCTTGAAGTAAAAGCACCCACCTAATTAGTCTAGGTTTAGCGTCTTTCTTTTCCATAAGGTATTTTATAGCAGCATGATCAGTGTGAATAGTAACTTTGGAGTCAACAATGTAAGGTCTAAACTTATCACATGCAAACATGACTCCTAAATATTCCTTCTCAGTGGTAGCGTAATTTCTTTGAGCATTATCTAAGGTCTTACTAGCATAATGAATAACATTCAATTTCTTGTCTACTCTTTGCCCTAGTACAGCATCAACAGCATAATCACTAGCATCACACATACTTTCAGATGGTAAATTCCAATTAGGGGGTTGGACAATAGGTGCAGAAATTAAGGCTTTCTTAAGTATTTCAAAGGCTTCTATACAATCATCATCAAAAACAAAAGGTATATCTTTTTGAAGAAGATTAGTTAGTGGCCTAGAAATCTTTGAGAAATCTTTAATGAAACGCCTATAAAAACCAGCATGACCTAGGAAACTTCTTATACCTTTGATATCTCTTGGACATGGCATTTTCTCAATTGCATCAACTTTAGCTTTGTCTACTTCAACACCTTGTTCAGAAATTTTATGCCCAAGTACTATACCTTCATTCACCATAAAGTGGCACTTCTCCCAATTCAAGACAATATTAGTTTCTTCACATCTCTGCAAAACTCGATCAAGGTTGCTCAAGCAATCATCAAAAGAAGTACCGCAGACGGAAAAATCATCCATGAAAACCTCAACAATCTTTTCACAAAAGTCAGAGAATATAACAGCCATACATCTTTGAAAGGTAGCAGGTGCATTGCATAAACCAAAAGACATATGTCTATAAGCATAGGTTCCAAAAGGGCATGTAAAAGTAGTTTTCTCTTGGTCCTCTTTTGACACAGGTATTTGAGAGAAGCCAGAATATCCATCAAGAAAACAGAAGTGTGTGTGTGTGTTTAGATAGTCTTTCTAACATTTGATCAATAAAAGGCAAGGGGTAATGATATTTTCTAGTAGCTTTATTCAAGTTCCTGAAATCAATTACCATCCTATACCCAGTTACTATTCTTTGTGGGATAAGTTCATTTTTATCATTAGGTACAACAGTTATACCTCCTTTCTTAGGAACACAATGAACAGGACTTACCCATCTACTATCAGCGATAGGATAAATTATACTTCCTTCCAGAAGCTTTAATATTTCAGTTCTTACCACTTCCTTCATCTTAGGATTTAAGCGGCGTTGATGATCAACTACAGGCTTAGCATCTAGTTCCATATTAATCTTGTGCTGACATAGAGTGGGACTAATGCCGTTAAGATCATCAAGAGTATATCCAATAGCAACTTTGTGCTTATTCAGAGTTTTAAGTAACCTCTTTTCTTCATGCTCTGAAACATTAGCACTAATAATAACATGATATATCTTCTTTTCATCAAGATAAGCATAGTTCAAGGTATCAGGTAAAGTCTTTAGCTCAACCACGGGATCTCCTTTTGGTGGAGGAGGATCCCCTAGGATGTCAACAAGCAAGTTGTGTTTGAGAATAGGTGATTGTCTAAGAAATATATCATCTATCTCATTTCTTTCATTCATATGCATATCATTCTCATGGTCTAGCAAGTATTGTTCTAAAGGATTCGTAGGAGGCACGACAATAGAAGCAAGACCAATAATTTCATCCTTACTACGTAACTCCATTTAATGTGGTTGTCTATCAAATTTAGAGAAATTAAATTCATGAGACTCGTTACCAAAGCTTACTTTAACTTTCTATGTGACACAATTAATTTCAGCATTAATGGTACTCAAGAAAGGTCTACCAAATATGATGGGACAAAAACTAACTTGTTCAAAGCCAAGTACTATGAAATCAGTGGGGTGATGTACCTTTCCACACAAGACTTAAACATCTCCAACAATCCCAAGTGGCGAGATAGTATCTCGGTTTGCAAGTTTAATAGTGACATCTATGTCTTGAATCTCATAGGGTGCTATGTCATTCATTATGTCTTGATATAGAGTGAAAGGTATAGCACAAGTACTAGCACCCATGTCACATAAACCGTGGTAACAATGATCTCCAATCTTAACAGAAACAATAGGCGTGCCAACAGCTAGTTTTTTTTATCTAGCTTGTCCTGTTCATTTCTAACAGGCTTTGCAATTCTAGCAACTTCAGCACAGAAGTATATAACATGCCCATCAATATTATCAACCAAGAGAACTTTAACTACAACAATATTTGGTTCTACATTTATTTGTTCAGAAGGTTTGGGTGTTCTAGCATAACTTTTATTAACCACGGTTGTAGCTTTAGCAGGTTCCCTAATCCTAACAGGAAAAGGGGGTTTCTCAATATAAACGGTGGGTACAACTGGATCAACATGATAAACAATTGCTTCCTCTTTAACTTTAATAGGTTCCTCTACTAGTTTTCCAATAGGTGGATGATATTTAAACCAATTCTCCTTAGGGAGATCAACATGAGTAGCTAATGATTCACAAAAAGTAGCTACTATCTCAGAGTCAAACCCATATTTATTGCTAAACTTATGAAAAGTATCGGTTTCCATAATGGATTTAACACAATCAAACTTAAGCTTTATACCTGACTCTTTACCTTTGTCAAATTCCCAATCTTTAGAATTGTCTTTAATCCTTTCTAAAAGATCCCATTTGAATTCAAAAGTCCTATTCATGTAAGAACTAGTAGAAGAAGAATCGAGTTGTGCTTGATCATTATGAGAAAGCCGAGCATAAAAAACTTATATAATCATTTCTCTCGAGAGCTCATGACTGGGCAGGTGTGCATCATAGATTTAAGCCTCCCCCAAGCTTGAGCAATACTTTCTCCTTCATGAGCCAGCAATTATAAATAAAGTTCCGATCACGATGGACTAGATACATAGGATAAAACTTCTGATGAAATTCCAACTTCAAGCGATTCCAGTCCCATGATTCAATATCGTCCAACAATATGTACCACATCAATGCTTTTCCCTCCAAAGATAAAGGGAAAACTTTCTTCTTAACTTTGTCTCCAGACGAACCTGCTGATGGGGAACGTTGCATGGGAAACAAAAAAATTCCTACGCACACGCAAGACCTATCCATGGTGATGAGCATCTACGAGAGGGAGATTGTATCTACATACCCTTGTAGATCGCTAAGCGGAAGCGTTAAGAAACGCGGTTGATGTAGTCGAACGTCTTCGCGATCCAAATCGCCGAGCGTCCCGCGATCCAATCACGATCCTTCCGATCTAGTGCCGAACGGACGGCACCTCCGCGTTCAACACACGTGCAGCTTGATGACGCCTTCACCTCCTCGATCCAGCGAGCGATGATGAAGTAGTAGATGAGTTCCAGCAGCACGACGGCGTGGTGATGATGATGAGTAGCAATCTCAGCAGGGCTTCGCCAAGCACTACGGAGATTATGACGGAGGAACTAGAGGGCTAGGGTTGCCGGCACACGGCTTGGGAAATCCTGATGTATCCCGTGTGCTAGCCCTGCCCCTCTATTTATATGTTGAGCCCTGGGGTCTAAACTTGGACAAAAAGCCTCCACCAGCTCGGTTTTGCCCGCACAAGGTCGGTTTGGCCCGCAAGGAAAGAGTCCAACTCGGATCCCTGCAACACCACGCACAAGCGGTAGTACCGCTCGGGAGCGGTAGTACCGCTTGGGCGGTAGTACCGCTTCAACCAAGCGGTAGTACCGCTTGAGCGGTAGTACCGCTTCACACAAGCGGTAGTACCGCTTAAGCGGCAGTACTGCCTTACTGCTTAAGGCAGCAGCAAAACTCCTTTTGCACTTTCCAATACCTCGTGGGTTTCATCCCTTTGGCTCATATAAAGTGTTGCTGCACCTGAACACTTCGGTAAACATCCGGAACCCCTTCCGGTGACTTCCGGAACCCTTTCCGGAGATCAACACACAATTATCACATATATCAATCTTTACCTCCGGACTCTTCCGGAGATCCTCGTCATGTCCGGGATCTTATCCGAGACTCCGAACAACCTTCGGTCACCAACAATAACTCAACTATACTAATCGTCACGAAACGTTAAGTGTGTAGACCCTGCGGGTTCGAGAACTATGTAGACATGACCGAGACACCTCTACGGTCAATAACCAATAGCGGGACCTGGATGCCCATATTGATTCCTACATATTCTACGAAGATCTATATCGGTTGAACCTCTATGTCAAGGATTCAGTTAATCCCGTATGATGTTCCCTTTGTTCTTCGGTATGTTACTTGCCCGAGATTCGATCGTCGGTATCTCTATACCTAGTTCAATCTCGTTACCGGCAAGTCTCTTTACTCGTTCCGTAATACAAGATCCCGTGGCTAACACCTTAGTCACATTGCTTGCAAGGCTTATAGTGATGTTGTATTACCGAGTGGGCCCTGAGATACCTCTCCGTCACACGGAGTAACAAATCCCAGTCTTGATCCATGCCAACTCAACGGACACCTTTGGAGATACCTGTAGAGCATCTTTATAGTCACCCAGTTACGTTGCGACGTTTGATACACACAAGGTATTCCTCCAGTGTTAGTGAGTTGCATGATCTCATGGTCATAGGAACAGATACTTGACATGCAGAAAACAATAGCAATAAACTGACACGATCAAATGCTATGTTTATAGTTTGGGTCTTGTCCATCACATCATTCTCCTAATGATGTGATCCCGTTATCAAATGACATCTCATGTCTATGGTTAGGAAACCTTTACCATCCTTTGATCAACGAGTTAGTTAACTAGAGGCTTACTAAGGACACAGTGTTGTCTATGTACCCACACATGTATTTGAGTTTCCAATCAATACAATTATAGCATGGATAATAAACGATTATCATGAACAAGGAAATATAATAATAACTACTTTTATTATTGCCTCTAGGGCATATTTCCAACACCTGCAAGCTTAAATAATCCACAAACCTCATCGACATATATCAAGTGGTAATCAGGATGAGTTGTAACATCATAAGGAGTAGCTATCAATTTCTCTAACATGCCCAAAGGAATATCATAATAAATATTTTCAGTAGGTTGAGGATCAACCTTTTCAACTTCCGTTCAAGGCGAAGATGCCCCGAACAAGCCACTCAAAGGGTGACCGTCCATAGTAACAAGCAACAATAAATTTCAGCACGTACTGAAAATGTGTCCTTACAAATTTCCACTTACCAAAGGCGCTTCACTCCCCTGCAACTGCGCCAGAAAAGAGTCTTGATGACCCACAAGTATAAGGGATCAATCGTAGTCCTTTCTATAAGTAAGAGTGTCGAACCCAACGAGGAGCAGAAGGAAATGACAAGCAGTTTTCAGCAAGGTATTCTCTGCAAGTGCTGTAAGTAACAGTGATAGATAGTTTTGTAGCAAGGTAATTCGTAACAAGTGACAAGTAATAATAGTAACAAGTGTGCAGCAAGGTAGCCCAATCCTTTTTATAGCAAAGGACAGGCTGAAAAGTACTCTTATATAAAGCAAGCGCTCCTGATACGTCCATTTTGCATCATGATTTCTTATTCATATTTATGTTATTATTGTCCATTATTCCCTATTATAATACAATTCTTATGCCCTTTCTCTCTGAATATGCAAGGTACATCACAAAGGGGAAATTGTCTGGAAACTGGAATTCTGGACCGGAAAACCGAGAAAAAGGCAGAAAAATCACCAGACTCCAAATGACCTGAAACTTCACGAGGAATTTTTATTGACAATATGTGAATTTCTGGGCTTATACCAGAGGGGGCCACCAGCCAGGCACAAGCCATCAAGCCCCCCCCCCCCCCCCCGGGTCGCGCTCTGATGTGTGGTGGGGCCCAGGCTGGCCTCCCGATACCCATCTTCTCCTATATGGTGTGTTTTACCCAAGAAAAAATCATAAGCAACCTTTCGGGACGAAGCACCACCGTCTCGAGGCGGAAACATGGGCAGAGGCCCTTTTGCACTCCGGCAGTCAGATTCTGCCGGGGAAATCCCTCTCCAGGAGGGGGAGATCGAAGCCATTGTCATCACCAATGCTTCCTCCTTCGTGGGAGGACCAATCTTCATCAACATCTTCACCAGCACCATCTCATCTCCAACCCTAGTTCATCTCTTGTATTCAATCTTTGTCCCTAAACCTCAGATTGGTACATGTGGGTTACTAGTTGTGTTGATTACATCTTGTAGTTGATGCTCGTTGGATTACTTGGTGGAAGAAATTATGTTCAGATCCTTAATCATTATTATTGCACCTTTGATCTTGAACATATTGATGAGGTGTGAGTAGTTACTATTGTTCCTGAGGACATGGGAGAAATCTTGTTATAAGTTATCATGTGAAGTTGGTATTCGTTCGATATTTTGATGATATGTATGTTGTTACTTCTCTTAGTGGTTTCATGTGAATGTCGACTACATGACACTTCACCATGCTATGGGCCTAAGGGAAGTCATTGTGGAGTAACAAGTAGATGATGGGTTGCTAGAGTGACAGAATCTTAAACCCTAGTTTATGTGTTGCTTCATAAGGGGCTGATTTGGATCCACATGTTTCATGCTATGGTTAGATTTATCTTAATTCTTCTTTCGTAGTTGCGAATGCTTGCGAGAGGGGGTAATCATAAGTAGGTTGTTAGTTCAAGTAAGAACAACACCTTAGCACCTATCCACCCACATATCAAATTATCAAAGTAGCGAACGCGAATCAACTCAACATGATGAACATGACTAGACATAATTCCCATGTGTCCTCGGGAGCGCTTGCTTAATATAAGAGTACTTTCAGGCCTGTCCTTTGCTACAAAAAGGATTGGGCTATCTTGCTGCACCTTTGCTACTATTGTTACTTGTCACTTGTTACGATTTATCTTGCTATAAAACTGTCTACTATCGTTACTTACAGCACTTGCAGAGAATACCTTGTTGAAAACTGCTTATCATTTCCTTCTGCTCCTCGTTGGGTTCGACACTCTTACTTATCGAAAGGACTACGATTGATCCCCTATACTTGTGGGTCATCAGCTCCCGAAGACACATGGGAATTCCCGTCTAGTCATATTCATCATGTTGAGTTGATTCACATTCGTTACTTTTATAATTTGTTATGTGGGTAGACCGGTGCTAAGGAGCTATTCTTACTTGAACAAGCAACCCACTTATGATTACCCCCTCTCGCAAGCATCCGCAACTACGAAAGAAGAATTAAGATAAATCTAACCATAGCATGAAACGTGTGGATCCAAATCAACCCCTTACGAAGCAACGCATAAACTGGGGTTTAAGCTTCTATCACTCTAGCAACCCATCATCTACTTGTTACTCCACAATGCCTTCCCTTAGGCCCATAACATGGTGGAGTATCGTGTAGTCGACGTTCACACGACACCACTAAGAGAAGCAACAACATACACATCATCAAAATATCGAACGAATACCAACTTCACATGATTACTTATAACAAGACTTCTCCTATGTCCTCAGGAACAATATTAACTACTCACACCTCATCAACATGTTCAAGATCAGAGGTATAATAAAGGTGATCAAGAATCTGAACATAATCTCTTTCACCAAGTAATCCAACAAGCATCAACTACGAGATATAATCAATACAATTAGTAACCCACAGGTACCAATCTGAGGTTTTGAGACAAAGATTGTGTAAGTGCATCTAGTGCCCCTTAGTGATTTTGGTGTATTGAAGACTTATAGGTTAAGGGACTCATATGTGTGTGAGTGTACACAGGCTCTATAAGTCGCTGAAGAGTTTGATATATACGAAGAACGTTGACCCCTAAAAATGAATGTCTTTGGCTGAAGACTTTGATATTCCCTGAAGACTTTGAAGATGAAGAATTTGGTGTGACCTTGAAGATATCGATACAAGGACTATGAAGCGTGAAGACTTGTGTTTTTATAAATTCATTTCCTTTCTTTGAGTCATAGGAAACACCGTACTGTTAAAGGGGGTCGAGGTAATACTACGGAAGAATTTCCAAGTGGTGCTCATCTCAAAGCCTACACATACGCAAAACCTTCGAGTGAAGCCTTTGGAAGTCTCTTGCAGTTCAGTCAATTTCTTCAGTGACAGAGACGAATTTCTTCTGTTCTCTGAGGAATTTGTTCTGACTGAGGAGTTAGGATTTCGCCAGTGCGAATTGCCTACCGTGAGGAACATGATAGCCCTGAGGAATTTGAGAGTTCAAATCTCTGACCGCTGTTGTGCCTTGCGCCAGCTGTCCAAATATCTTATCCACATAACGGTCATATCATTGGGGGCATTTATGTCATATCATGTCGGGTTGCACCCTGGCTACAAATAGCCGCCCCCCACAACCACTAGCCGGTTGGCTGCTCAGAGAGATTGACAAGTGTCATTTGAGAGCAACCCATCCTCTAAGGACTTTAATAGAAAATCAACAGTGAGGAAAAACACAAAACCCAAACCACCAAAACTCAAAGTGATTGAGAATCACTGAAGAGATTGTTCCTGTGTGGAGCCGACGCTTTTTACCTTTGAAGATTGTGTATATTCCAGACGGTTAGGCGTCATGGTCTAGAGCATCCAAGAGGAAACTGTGGATCGCCGGGTGACCGAGTTTGTGAGGGTTTGGAAGCCTACCCTGAAGACTTACCACGAGTGTTGGGCGAGGTCTGTGTGACCTTAGCTCAAGGAGAATACGGTAAGGACTATGTGTCTTGGGACTGTGTGTCTTTTGGTTTAAATACCAAGCCGCTCCGAACCAGACGTACGACTGTCACAGCAGTTGGAACTGGGTCGTCAAATCATTGTCTTCATCGAGCTCCTGGTTCTATTTCCTCAACCCTTTCATTTCCTCGAAGTACTTGTTGATAAATCTGATCGTTACTGTTTGAAGAATTTGACTGGACACTTTCTCAATTTCCTCATCTCAAATTCTTCAATCACTTTGTCTACTGCCTACTTATCATGTTCACGCTATTCATGTTCTGTGTATGTTTCATTTCATCATGATGACTATGCTACAGTTATGTTTCGCATGTACTTGAGTACTTATTCCACTGCTCGTAGTTCGTCACTTAGCAAATTCCTCAACCAGTAATTCCTCAGTGACGAATTTATAAAAATCGCCTATTCACCCCCCCCCCCCCCCTCTAGTCGATATGACGCACTTTCAGATTGAATACAAGAGATTAACTAGGGTTGGAGATGAGATGGTGCTGGTGATGATGTTGATGAAGATTGGTCCTCCCACGAAGGAGCAAGCGTTGGTGATGACGATAGCTTCGATCTCCCCCTCCCGGAGAGGAATTCTCCCGGCAAAATCTCTCTGCCGGTGAGCAAAAGGCCCTCTGCCCAGGTTTCCGCATCGAGACGGCGGCGCTTCGTCCCGAAAGTATGATTATGATTTTTTTCTAGGTCAAAACACACCATATATGAGAAGATGGGGTTCGGGAGCCCTGCTGGGCCACCACGAGGCAACAGGCCGCGGCCAGGGGGTGGTCGCGCCCTGTTGGCTCGTGCCCAGCAGGTGGCCCCCCTCTATGGTATTTTTAGCCTAATAATTCTTATATATTTCATAAAAATTCTCCATGAAATTTCAGTTCATTTGGAGTCCAGTGATTTTTCATCCTTTTTCTTGGTTTTCAAGTCCAGAATTCCAGTTTACGGCAGTTTCCATCTTCGTGGTGTACCTTGCACATTCAGAGAGAAAAAGCATAAGAATTATATCATAATAAGGAATAATGGGCAAGAATAACATAAATATTAATAAGAATTCATGATGCATAATGGACGTATCAGACCTCGGGTAGGGGGGCCCGAGCTATTAGATCGAATCGATGGGTAACAAGAGATGGTGGACACACAGTGTTTACCCAGGTTTGGGCCCTCTCTATGGAGATAAAACCCTACGTACTGCTCTTGCTTATATTATTGGAGTATTAAAATACAGATCTGATCTACCGCGAGATCGTGAGTTGTGGTCTAAACCCTAGGGGTATGATGATGAATATAGGAATGACCCTCTACGGACTAAACCCTCTGGTTTATATAGGCACCAGGGGTATCTAGGATTACGCATGGTCGGTTGCCCTCTAGGACTTACATGCCGAATCTGATCAGATATACTTGAAGTACACGCCAAGTCTTTGGCCGAGGCGGAATGAAGGCCTCCGAAGTCTCTTCTCCTTGACGGGTTGGCAGTTCAGCCCATGCATTAGCTCAGCCGGGCTAGGACCCCCTAATCCAGGACACCGTCACCTGCGCCGCACCTGGCCGTCGTGAGTCACCATCGCGCCGCCCGTATCCCCAGGCCACCCGATCCGCGCCAGCCGGCGCCAGAGCCGCGCCCACGCGCCCGCTGGACCCCGACGGGCCTTCCCGCAAAATCCACCCCAGCGCCCCGCCGAGAGATGCCATGTTGTCACCCTCCCTTGAGCCTGCTTGGGCTTCACCGGCGGGCTCCTTAGGCGGCGGCGAGGTGAAGGGGAGGAGGTTGTGGAGTATGCGCAGGCACCGGAGGGGGTTCCCCATGTCGCCCGAGAGAGGCAACGCGGGGGTGGGTGAGTTTTCTCAATTATGTGCAAATGGATCAGTAACTAGTCATTTTGAGGGGTAAGCTTCAAAGATTAGGCGGAACTTGGCTACACGATAGTTGTTTGTATGATCCTGTAGATTGGTCATTTGTTACTCTAGTGCAGTAATAATACGATTTTATGCCATTTCTTTTGTTACCATTTCTGCATTGAGAAGAGTTCCCATGATATGTAGAAACTTGTGAGCAACCTTGTTATATTTCTAGGTAGATTAAGTATTTTTCAAATTTTATTCAGGAGCAACGTTACCATTTCCTTGTGGAAATTATACAATTCGTAGCTTGTTCTAAGCAAAATTCTTGTGAGATTTCTAGATGGCATGTCTTTCAGATGTTTGTAAATTTCGATGGGAACTGACGAGTACTGTTATCATGTTAAAAACTGAGTATCATGCAAAGAAAAAACTGTTCCTTTTGCAGTTTCTCATATGAAAAATAACATGAACATTAACGACAAGAGCATAATTAGGGTTTCAAGGCAGAGATGGCTGGAGGAGAATTTGAATTGTTTTTCTTATGAACTTTTTATATGAAAATTTTGGAAAGTCGGTAATGGTGGATTGCCATAATTCTGTTCTTTTGGCCAGATAAAAGAAAAGAATTATGTTCGTTTGGCCAAGATAACTGAACAGTGGTTTACATGAAGCAACAGATGTCAGCTGAAATGAACAGATGTTTAAGCCTGAGCTGTTTCTTTGTTGAACTGAACAGAACAGATTGTTTTCACACAAAGGAGCTTTCGCCCCGATTTCATTTCATTGAAATGAAACCGATAAACAGCCGTCAGACCACATGAATGCAGGTGTCAATCCAGAACAACAAAGAAATAGGCCACCCAGGCAAGCGCCCATAACACGATACTCACCAGCTCAAAACGAGATAACCAGACTCCAAGATAAACCACAGATAAAGGGTAATCAAAAGATGACCACCTCATCCATATAAAGGGTAATCGAACGCAACGACAATATATCAAACATATCTCGCGTAGCATCATCCCAATCCAATCCTGCTGCGAGCCATAGGACTATTGGAGCCCATCCCCTGTTCCTATGGAAGAAATCCACAGCCACCTTAGCGAGCTGAGACGCCACGGTTTGAAGTACCCGGCGGCCTTCAGTCTCTCTGCAAATTAGACCAATATCACAACCAATTAGCAGTTTGATAGACAATCGCACTGGGATAACGCGGGTAAACGTTTACGTTTCTGGCTTCCCATGAAGTCCCGAAAATTGCTGCTACACACATAACCACCAGATTATTTACTTCTCTACAAAAGCTATCTATCAAGCTACTAAAATATTCTACAGCACTAGGTATATCATTTAAACCTGTCACAGCTTTAATGATCCCACACATGAATTTAGCAACTACTCCCTCCGTAAATTAATATAAGACGTTTTAGATCACTACTTTAGTGATCTAAAACGTCTTATATTATTTTACAGAGGTAGTACATATTTACAGAACAAGTGATCTATGTTTTCCTCAAAATAACAAGATTCTTTTTTTGAGCAAAAGCCAAACAAACACTTCAATTTTTAGAGGAATTCTAGCTTGCCACATCTTCCTGTGGGCCATAATACCTGCTCAGTTTTCAAACTAGAGTACAGAGGCCTTATAGTAAACTTGGCGGATTTATTTAAAGTCCAAAACATTATCCTCACTTTCTGTCAATTGGATACCTGGGCATAAAGCTTTGGACTCAGCCCACATGACAATAGTCTCTCCCCACATATTCCTTCTAAATGTAATGAGACTCAAATTCTCACTCAATGCTTTTGCAACAGAGAAATTGACACTGGAAGTAAGAAAATACAACCCAGGAAATAGCACACAAGAGTTTTTTTTCCTATCGAGGGATCTTCCCAGAACCTAGTTCTGTTACCATTACCGGTTATTTTTCTACAATACTGGGGAAAATAGGTTTAGCTTTCAGAATGCCCTGTCGGAATTGAGATTAACCAGCCTTAGCTTTACAAGCTCCTAAAGTAGATTTACCAATATACTTATTTCCAAGGGCTCCTTTGATTCTAAAGATATTCATATGAATTTTGAAGGATTAGAATCCTTAGGATCTTTTCCTATGTTGGTTGTTTGAATCATAGGATTGAATCCTACAGGAATTTTTTCTAGGATTTCTTTGTACTACTTTCCATAGGATTTCTAGCATCCACTCCTTTGAAAGAATCCTTTGTTTTTTCCTATGATGCAATCAAACAACCCAAAATCCTGTAGGATTGAGATCACCATGACAATCCTATCTTATGTTTTTCCATATTCCCGTGTTTTTAAAATCCTGTGAATCAAAGAGGCCCTAACTATGGACTGCCACATACCTAGCTCATTCTCGAACTTCCAAATCCATTTACAAAGTAAAGAAATGTTCATTACACTTAAATCCACTATCCCAAGACCCCCCATATCATTAGGTCTACAAACAACTTCCCATTTCACTAGATGGTAATTTTTAACATCAACTTCCTCTTGCCATAACATCATTTTTCTAAAAAATATCCATCGTCTTACTAGGACCTTTAGGCAGTTCAAAAAGACACATGTATAAAGGTATATTACTCAAACTACCTCTAATAAGAATTAGCCTCCCTCCATATGAATGATCCCTACCTTTCCAAGGTGCAAAGCTTTTTACCCATTTTCTCTACAGGCACATCCCAATCTTTATTACACAGCCTAACTGAACTAATTGGTATACCTAAATATCTAAACGGTAAGCAACCATGGGCACATGTGAAAATAGCAGCATAATCATCTTTATCCTCTACAGCACTACCAAAACAAAATAATTCACTTCTAAGAAAGTTAACTTTCAAACCAGACAGGTGTTCAAACAAACATAAAATAAGCTTAACATTCTGAGCACTCTCCAGGTTTGCTTTAAACATAAATATTGTGTCATCAGCGTACTGTAACATATTCAAACCACCCCCATAAAGGTGTGGTACTAAATTTTGCACCAAACCCATCTCTTGAGCTCTAAGTAAAACCAAGTGTAAAATATTTATTGCAATATTACAAAAAATCGGAGAAAGCGGATCGCCTTGTCTTAAAACCTTTTTTAGTATTAAAAAAGTCCTACCTAATAATTAACCATAACAACTACTTTTCCACTGTTTGTATAATCCAGTTAAGGAATTTATTACATAAGCCCTTTTTAATCATGACAAATTTAAGAAAAGCCAGTTAATCTTATCGTATGCTTTCTTGAAATCTACCTTAAGCTTAAAGAAGACGTCATCTATCTTTTTTCTATGCATGTCATGCAGCACCTCATGCAGAACTATAACCCCATCCAAAATATAACGACCTTTTATAAAAGTTGTTTGCATTGGAGCAACAATCGTGTGCTACAACAACATCCCTATTATTAATAACCTTTGTAAAGATTTTTAACCTACTTGCACCAGCACATTTAGGCAACCAAGTTAAAACTCCATAACTAAACCTAGCTTCTAGAGTACTCTCTCTCTCTCTCTCTCTCTCTCTCTCTAAATCATTTAAAACAGACTACATATCACTACAACAACAACAAAGCCTTTAGTCCCAAACAAGTTGGGGTAGGCTAGAGGTGAAACCCATAAGATCTCGCGACCAACTCATGGTTCCGGCACATGGATAGCAAGCTTCCACGCACCCCTGTCCATGGCTAGTTCTTTGGTGATGCTCCAATCCTTCAGATCTCTCTTTACGGACTCTTCCCATGTCAAGTTCGGTCTACCCCGGCCTCTTTGACATTATCAGCATGCTTTAGCCGTCCGCTATGCACTGGGGCTTCTGGAGGCCTGCGCTGAATATGCCCAAACCATCTCAGACGATGTTGGACAAGCTTCTCTGCAATTGGCGCTACCCCAACTCTATCTCGTATATCATCATTCCGGATTCGGTCCTTCCTTGTGTGGCCACACATCCATCTCAACATGCGCATCTCCGCCACACCTAATTGTTGCACATGTCGCCTTTTAGTCGGCCAACACTCAGCGCCATACAACATTGCGGGTCGAACCGCCGTCCTATAGAACTTGCCTTTTAGCTTTTGTGGCACCCTCTTGTCACAGAGAATGCCAAAAGCTTGGCGCCACTTCATCCATCCGGCTTTAATTCGATGGTTCACATCTTCATCGATATCCCCATCCTTCTGCAACATTGACCCCAAATATCGAAAGGTGTCCTTCTGAGGGACCACCTGCCCATCAAGGCTAACATCCTCCTCTTCGTGCCTAGTAGTACTGAAAGCGCACCTCATGTACTCGGTTTTAGTCCTACTAAGCCTAAAACCTTTCGATTCCAAGGTTTGCCTCCATAACTCCAACTTCCTGTTGACCCCCGTCCGACTCTCATTGACTAGCACCACATCGTCCGCAAAGAGCATACACCATGGGATATCTCCTTGTATATCCCTTGTGACCTCATCCATCACCAAGGCAAAAAGATAAGGGCTCAAAGCTGACCCTTGATGCAGTCCTATCTTAATCGGGAAGTCATCAGTGTCGCCATCACTTGTTCGAAGACTTGTCACAACATTATCGTACATGTCCTTGATGAGGGTAATGTACTTTGTTGGGACTTTGTGTTTCTCCAAGGCCCACCACATAACATTCCGCGGTAATATTCTTTAGACATTCAGAAGGACCAAACAAATTCTTATAAAAGGAATTGGCATATAGTAAAATGTCTTTACCCCCAGCACCAGATTTACATTACTTCCTAAAGCAAGGACTTTCTTCTTTCTTTTTCTACTACTAGCTTTTGGCATAGAATAAGACGTGACAGCATCCCCTTCTAACAATTCATTAATGGTGAATATGTTGTCAAAATTATCACAGTTAAATTATGCTAATTTTAGTCTGTCCGTGTTAAATGGAGAGCAATCTTCCCAATACAGGTCAGCTTCAACCTGTCAAACCCCGCTATAAAAAAATTCTTACGAATATTTCTGCTGAAGTTTAGAGTGATGATAAAATTCAGGTCACGAAAAGGACTATCCCAACATCTTTTATACCATTATATTTGACGAACAACCCTACACGGTAACCGTTAGTTTATCACCTGATGAATAATTGAAACAAACCAAATGCAGGTGCATATACACCAAACAAGGAAACTTCTGAGCAAAGTTTGCATTATGCACTTAATTCATGAGCTCGTCTACTGCATAAGACCGAATTCATCAACTAAACAAGACTGAATTCATCAGTAACAGCAAACATATGATAACTAAAAAAGAACAAAACGAAGTTCACAAGTAGCACTCACTAATACTAGGATTCAGGACATCCGTAATCATGACATGTCATGGCCAAGAAAGCTGGATAACAGTAGTATAATTTAGCGCCACAGAACAAACTGACTAACATAATTCAAGAAGATTAAGAAGTGCAGGTGTACACATACATGATTATTCCATTGATCGGAGCAAGCCCAAGCAGAAATCAAACTGAATTAATGCCCATCTGCATCTGCTAGTGGCTCTGATGAGAAGAGAGGAACATAAGGCCGATACGGCCCTACACTGCATTTCTCGAGGTTGAGCACACTTGAGAGTTGGTGACGTCGCATGTCCCACGACAGCAATGAAGCCTCATGTCGTGCATCGCCATCAAAAAGACCTTTGCTGACAAAGAAGAAGATGTCACGATCGGGATGGAACCCAACCAGCTGGTACTCCACCTCCGCTAGGTTCAGCACCTTATCGATTCTGAAACTATGCTTCAGGGCCCATTGTTGGCTATCATAATCCTCAAGGCGCCAGATCGCTACCTCTTCAGCCAACTTGCGTGAAACCTCATCGTCGTCGTCGCCGGCAGTGAGAGGAACTGGAGATGTAGTAGCATAGTGCAGGCAACCCTGTGACCACCCAACCCTATAATAGTACTTGCCGCGTGGCATGGAGATGGTCTTGCACACCTTGCCCTCCATGTCCACAGCCATCAGCACAGTATTGTTTTCCCAAGTGTTGTTGCTATTGTTCCGATGCTGGTTGCCCACAACGTGCAGCATGCCGTCAACCAGGACACTGTGATGTTCCAGTACAACATTGTCAACCAATCCAGTATCCCTCTGGCTCCAGGCTCCGGTTCTCGACGAGTAGATGCTCACTCCTGTGAGGCCCATGTCGTCAGTGCGCTCGAAATCAAAGACGTGGAAATGGGACGGCACTGCTGGATCGAAAGCCAGATGGAACTGGCAGTGAAAGCGGCATGTGTTTGGCCGCGGCTGCGGGCGGGGGGGCAGCTCCGTCCACCTCCGGGTGGCGGGATTGCAGACGACAAAACGGACTCGAGATTCCGCGTCCGGGTAGTAGGAGCAGAGGAGGAGGCCATTGCAGGCGTGCCTCAGCGTGAAGCGCCTGTCCTCCGTAGGACGCAGGAACGCGAGTGAAGGGTCGACATCAAGACCCTCGGCGTCCGCGTCGGCTGAGACGCCGGCCAGGTGGTGGCGGCAGCCGCCGGCGCGGGAGATGGTGGTGTATAGGACGCCAGCGAGGGTCTGGGGCAGTTTATTGCGGTGGGCGGGGTGGGCGATGAGGTCGCGCCAGGACTTAGAGACGCACTTGGAGCGGCAGACGGACCGGAAGGGGAGCCGGGACAGGATCTCCACGATGAGATCGTCGGTGAGTCGACTGGCCGCCGCCGCCGCCGCCGCCTCCGCAAGAGAGTTGTCCGGCCTCAACAACTCCTTCCCAGATATCTCCTCCTCCATGGAGTTAGAACTGCAAATCGAGCGAGAAAATCATCAAACCAGGTGAGCTCCGGCGAAGAAGAAGAGCTCAGGCGAGGGGGGCGACTGGGTGAGCTCGGGCGAGGAGGGCTACCCGGGCGCTAATGGCAACTGCCTGGCGGCGGGGAGCCTCCTCCGGGCGACGGGGTGCAGCGGACAGGGCTTCGGCGGAGAGGTGCGGCGGGGATGCTGGACGGCCGGCGACGGGGTGGCGGCGCTAGCTAGGGTTTAGCAAATGTGGATCTCTCCGTCGACGGGACAGCCGGCGGCGCGTGTGGGGGGAATGGAACTTTTTTTTTTTTTGAGGGGTAGATTTTTGTTTTCAAGGGGTGGCAGATGGACAGAACTGAATCGGTACAGACGGGCCAGCCCACTTAACGTGCGATTTCGGTTTCGTTATTTTTCTTTGTTCTTGTTTTCTATTTTCAGATTTTGGTTTTCTTCTTCTTCCTTTTCCTTTTTAAATTTTTCCACATTTTATTTACAAAAATATTTATATGCGGAATATGTGGTACACATTGTTAAACAGACACTAAACTTTTTTGGTAGACGGTGAAAAAAAATTAAATGTAAACTAAACACTTTTTAATATACGATGAAACATTATTATATATACATTAAACATTTTTAGTTTATGATGAATTTTTTTTAATTATACGATGAACATTTTTTAACACACATTGACCTTTCTTAATGTACACAACTTTTTTAATGTAAAATGCATTTTTTTTAAATAAAACCATACTGAACAATTTTCTAAAATATAGTTTTCTATTTATAACAGGTTTCATAATATCGACCTCTAAAAAACGACATCCGTTTTTTCTGGGTGAAAACCATACTAAATTATTATTAGCGGTGTGCAACGTCCCCTGCGCGCCACTATTAGAGATGTTAGTAGCAGTAGCACCCTCGCCTTACACGCCACTAGTAATCACGGGATAGAAAGCTCTCACCGCGCGAGACTTGGATAAAACACAAACATTTCCCCAGACTACCGAGCGGGCGGAACCCGTCGCACATCATAAGAGAGAAGAGGAAAGAGGGAAGAAGGAAAATAAGAAGAGAGGTAGGAGGGAAGTGTGAAGAGTGAAGAAGGAAGAGAACTGAGAGAGGAGGAAAATCCTCCATTTTTTTTCTAATTTATGGGTTTTATATGATGATATATTTTGATATTTTGCCTATATATGTTCATGTATGTATGCATGGTATAAGTGTGTACGTTTTGTGGTGCCGGCCATCGAGTGCCATGTTTGTTTTTCACGGAAATAGACATGAGTGCCAATGTTTTGACGAAATGTTGATTCGTCAAATTTCTGACCCTCAATTTGTTTAAATTTAAGCAAAGGCCATGTCGACTTTTTCATAGATTGTTCGAGTTAAAGATTTGCTATACCATTTATATAGTAATGGTTGTGAATGCAGCAAATGGACCCACTGTGCCCAGTGTGTGGCGACAACCGGGTTGGAAGGTCCGAGAAGGTGGTTCCATAGTGGCATGTGTGGCAATAACCGGATTGGAAGGCCCGAGAAGTTGGTTCAATAGTGGCATGTGTGGATCAAGAATAATCGCTTCTCCCTTGTGCTTGAAGAGAATTTCAGGTGAAGACGGTATGTTTGTAAGAATAGCTCATTTCATAAGCATGTTGAGGCTTCTTACACAGATGTGGCTAACAAATGTCTGACTTTTTATCCTTTAATTTTACTTAGATCATCCCTTGCTTACAAGGCATGAAGTTCTGGAGATGTTGATTCCAATCCATAAACAAATCATAGTTGAGGCCCACCACGAAACAAAAGAGGGCTTTAACTTCATGGTTTCGGTCAAAAGAATGAAATAGATCAAACCTTCTTAGGTTGCCTTGGTTGGAAAGGATTGGCCAAGATATTCGTGCTTGGGTTTTGGATGAAGATCGAGATGTACATTCTTGGCCAACCCGATCTTGACATCATGGTATGCTTGCCCAATGTTCCGGTGCTTCATCAATGTAAGTTTTTATAGTCATATATAGATTGGATTGAGTAACCTTTATATTACTTGCTGTAACTAATCTTGCTTGCATATAATTTGGACAACTTATTTCCTGAGCTCCCACAAAACTCGAAGGATTGTAGACATGGTACATGCCACTACAGGCACGACTCTTTCTTTGTAAGTGACGGATCAGATTGTATGCTTTGTGCACAACATTGAGATAACTATTGAGCAATACACTGTTGGCCCATACAATGGATCCTTCGTGCCATTCGTGCACACCTAATGTTGAGAATACACTCCTAGTAAATGGATCCTTCGTGCCATTCGTGCACACATAATGTTGAGAATACACTCCTAGTAATATAGCGTAACATCTATGTTACTAATACATCTCAAACGTATCTATAGTTTTTTATTGCTTCATGCTTTATATTGTCATTTTTATATACTCTTTATAGGAATTTATATTATTTTTATGGACTAATCTATTTGCAGCAACAAATTATGTATACCAGAGGGGTGAATGGGAGATTTAAAATTTCTCTGAGAAACTTCAAATCTCTCATTCCAGCATAGCAAAAATTAAACCAAGACAATAGCAACTCATTGAAAGAAAAACACACTGAGAAAGAAACAGGAACTACCAAAGTACAACATCTCCGGTAACTAAAGATAAACTAGTCAACCGGAAACATTGCAGATACAGAAGTACTGAAGGTAAATCAGGTATGATACATCTCCAACGTATCTATAATTTATGAAGTATTCATGCCATATTCACCTATGTTTACAATACTTTTATATAGTTTTGATGCGCTTTATATGATTTATTTAGAACTAACCCGGACTGACGTTGTTTTCAGCAGAACTACCGTGGTGTTGTTTTTTGTGCAGAAATAAAAGTTCTCCAAATGCAACCAAACTTTTTGACGATTTTTTTGGAACAAAAGAGGCACTAGAAGCTTCGTGGGAGGACCAGAAGAGCCACGAGGTGGGCACAACCCACCAGGGCGCGCCAGACCGCTTGCAGAGATTACCTTGCTGAAAACCGCTTGTCATTTCCTTCTGCTCCTCGTTGGGTTCGACACTCTTACTTATCGAAAGGACTACGATTGATCCCCTGTACTTGTGGGTCATCAGGTACCGCCTCTCGGCATGGTTGGCGGCAGCTGGAAGGTGGGGCCGTAATATTGCATCCTCGCCTCGCTTCGAGAGTGCTCTAGATTTGGGTGAAGAAGAGAAGGAGGGAAGCGCAAATGGATGTGTGAAGAATAGGTGGAGGGGTGGGTGGTTTAAATAAGGGCACCGGCCGTGTTGTTACGTTCAAACGAGGCGCATCGATTTGTACGCCCTAGACTTTAATTGCCAACCATTTTTAATCGCCATGCTGAATCGATGCGAGTGGATCAAAAAGGCTAAAATGATGCGAAGCTAAGAATCGAGGAGGTGCGTGTGAGAAGAAACGAACCAGCGGGAGCGACCATCGTTGCGTCCGTGGCGGCTCGTATGCAGGAAGGCTACGCCAGTGGCGCATCGTGGCGGCGCGCATCGGCGCATGCAGGCAGGCTAGCTGGATCACGACGTGCATGCGTAGCAGGCTTCTGTATCGTGGCAGCGCGCATCGGCGCTTGCATGCAGGCATTTCATGCAACGGTCCAACAGTCCAACGAAACCACGGCCCAACGGTCCAACCAGCGCCACCGTCCAACGCGGCCCCACTTGTCAGGTCCAACGGGCGACAAAGTTCAGCGCGACCCCACTCGTCAGCACTTAACGGTCAAACCATTGAACCGACGACATCCTCCATTGTGACCATTTCTGAGGGTTTCGGACAAGGGAGTGGGGAAAAGTGAGCAAAAGTTAAGAGCGTGGGGATGAATGAGTACAACTAAGGAACCAGGGGCACATGAATAGAAAAGCCTTCAAAGTATGTGTGATGCTAGTGATTACTTTGTTGGTGATGTTCTAGGGCAAAGGGTGGACAAGAAATTGAATGTTATTCATTATTCTAGTAAGACTCTAGGCAATGCTCAAAGAAATTATGCTACTACCGAGAAAGAATTTTTAGCAATTGTGTTTGCATGTGACAAGTTTAGACCTTACATTGTTGATTCTAAAATTACTATTCACACCGATCACGCTGCTATTAAATACCTGATGGAAAAGAAGGATGCTAAGCCTAGATTGATTAGGTGAGTTCTTTTACTTCAAGAATTTGACTTGCATATTATTGATAGAAAAGGATCCGAGAATCCTGTAGCAGATAATTTGTCTAGAATGGAAAATGTTCTTGATGACCCACTGCCTATAGATGATAGTTTTGTAGGACAGTAGCAATTTTCCCTCAAGTGGATGACCTAAGGCTTATCAATCCGTGGGAGGTGTAGGATGAAGATGGTCTCTCTCAAACAACCCTGCAATCAAATACAAGAAATCTCTTGTGTCCCCAACACACCCAATACAATGGAAAATTGTATAGGTGCACTAGTTCGGCGAAGAGATGGTGATACAAGTGTAGTAATGATAGTAGATATTGATTTTTGTAATAGTAACCATCTTCGCGTGAAACCAACGCCCAAAAATCCTATATATTCAGAAACCCCAGAAATAACCCTAGACTCCTTGTCCCGCCGCCGCAACTCTCTGTATCGACGAAAAACCAATCTGGAGGCGTTCCAGTATCCTACCGGAGAGGGTAGATCATCTCCGGTGACCATCTTCATCATCCCGGCGGAGGCCGTGATGAGGAGGGAGTAGTCCACCCTCGGGGCTAACAGTTTTTACCAGTAGCTATGTGTTCAATCTCTCTATCTCTCTCTCGTGTTGTTGAGATGGCACGATCTTGATGTATCACGGTCTTTGTTAATATAGTTGGATCATATGGTGTTTCCCCCTCTCTATCTTGTTATGATGAATTTAGTTTTCCCTTTGAGATTTTGTTATTATCGGATTGAATACTTTTATGGATTTGAGAGTACTTGATGTATGTCTTGCATGCAGATACCCATAGTGACATCGGGGTATTCAAGTGATTCACTTGATATATGTTATGGCGTCAACTTGTGGATTCCGGTGACCTTGCGGATCTATGCATAGGGGTTGATTGCACGTTTTCATACCTTGTTCTTCGATAGAAATCTTGGAGCACTCTTTGAGGTTCTTTGTGTTGGATTGAGTATTATGAATCTGAAATTGTTTGATGCGTATCGTATAATTAACTCATGGATACTTGTAGTGACATTGGAGTATCTAGGTGACATTAGAGTTGGTTGATGCGTATCATATGGTGTTATTCTAGTACGAACTCTTAGATAGATCGATCGAAAAGGATAACTTAGTGTTATTTTAGTACGAACTCTTGGATAGATCGATCGAAAATGATAACTTTAAGGTTGTTTCGTACCCTACAAACAATTTCTTCTTATGTTCTCCGCTAGATAAGAACTTTGGAGTGATTTTTCGTTGCACGTTGAGGGATGGTTATGTGATCCAATTATATTAGCATTGTTGAGAGATTGCAGTAGTGAAAGTACGGACCCTAGGCCTTGTTTTCAAGCATTGCAATACCGTTTGTGCTCACTTTTGTTACTTGCTACTTTGCTGTTTTTATTGTTACTATTACAAAAATCAATATCTACTATCATTACTACACTTGTATCACCATCTCTTCGCCGAACTAGTGCACCTATACAATTTTCCATTGTATTGGGTGTGTTGGGGACACAAGAGATTTCTTGTATTTGATTGCAGGGTTGTTTGAGAGAGACCATCTTCATCCTACACCTCCCACGGATTGATAAGCCTTAGGTCATCCACTTGAGGGAAAATTGCTACTGTCCTACAAAACTATCATCTATAGGCAGTGGGTCATCAAGAACATTTTCCATTCTAGACAAATTATCTGCTACAGGATTCTCGGATCCTTTTCTATCAATAATATGCAAGTCAAATTCTTGAAGTAAAAGAACTCACCTAATCAATCTAGGCTTAGCATCCTTCTTTTCCATCAGGTATTTAATAGCAGCGTGATCGGTGTGAATAGTAATTTTAGAATCAACAATGTAAGGTCTAAACTTGTCACATGCAAACACAATTGCTAAAAATTCTTTCTCGGTAGTAGCATAATTTCTTTGAGCATTGCCTAGAGTCTTACTAGAATAATGAATAACATTCAATTTCTTGTCCACCCTTTGCCCTAGAACATCACCAACAAAGTAATCACTAGCATCACACATACTTTGAAGGCTTTTCTATTCATGTGCCCCTGGTTCCTTAGTTGTACTCATTCATCCCCACGCTCTTAACTTTTGCTCACTTTTCCCCACTCCCTTGTCCGAAACCCTCAGAAATGGTCACAATGGAGGATGTCGTCGGTTCAATGGTTTGACCGTTAAGTGCTGACGAGTGGGGTCACGCTGAACTTTGTCGCCCGTTGGACCTGACAAGTGGGGCCGCGTTGGACGGTGGCGCTGGTTGGACCGTTGGGCCGTGGTTTCGTTGGACTGTTGGACCGTTGCATGAAATGCCTGCATGCAAGCGCCGATGCGCGCTGCCACGATACAGAAGCCTGCTACGCATGCACGTCGTGATCCAGCTAGCCTGCCTGCATGCGCCGATGCGCGCCGCCACGATGCGCCACTGGCGTAGCCTTCCTGCATACGAGCCGCCACGGACGCAACGATGGTCGCTCCCGCTGGTTCGTTTCTTCTCACACGCACCTCCTCGATTCTTAGCTTCGCATCATTTTAGCCTTTTTGATCCACTCGCATCGATTCAGCATGGCGATTAAAAATGGTTGGCAATTAAAGTCTAGGGCGTACAAATCGATGCGCCTCGTTTGAACGTAACAACACGGCCGGTGCCCTTATTTAAACCACCCACCCCTCCACCTATTCTTCACACATCCATTTGCGCTTCCCTCCTTCTCTTCTTCACCCAAATCTAGAGCACTCTCGAAGCGAGGCGAGGATGCAATACTACGGCCCCACCTTCCAGCTGCCGCCAACCATGCCGAGAGGCGGTACCTGATGACCCACAAGTACAGGGGATCAATCGTAGTCCTTTCGATAAGTAAGAGTGTCGAACCCAACGAGGAGCAGAAGGAAATGACAAGCGGTTTTCAGCAAGGTAATCTCTGCAAGCACTGAAATAGCAAGATAATTTGTAACGAGCAAGTAACGGTAATGGTAAACAAGGTGCAGCAAGGTAGCCCAATCCCCTCGCAAGCATCCGCAACTACGAGAAAAGTATTAAGACAAAGTCTAACCATATCATTAAACATGTGGATCCAAATCAGCCCCTTACGAAGTAGCGCATAAACTAGGGTTTAAGCTTCTGTCACTCTAGCAACCCATCATCTAATAACTACTCCACAATGCATTCCCTTAGGCCCATGAATGGTGAAGTGTCATGTAGTCGACGTTCACATGACATCACTAAGGGAATCACAACATACATATCATCAAAATATCGAACACATATCAAATTCACATGATTACTCGCAACATGACTTCTCCCGTGACCTCAAGAACAAAGGTAAATACTCACAAATAATATTCATGCTCAAGATCAGAGGAGTATTGAATAGCATAATGGATCTGAACATATAATCTTCCACCAAATAAACCATATAGTAATCAACTACGCAAGGTAATCAACACTATTAGTCACCCACAGGTACCAATCTGAGGTTCCGATACAAAGATTGAACACAAGAGATGAACTAAGGTTTGAGAGGAGATGGTGTTGTTGAAGATGTTGATGAAGATTGGCCTCCCAAAGATGAGAGGGGTGTTGGTGATGACGATAGCTTCGATTTCCCCCTCCGGGAGGGAAGTTCCCCCGGCGGAATCGCTCCGCCCGAGGGCAAAAGTGCTCCTGCCCAAGTTCTGCCTCGAGGCGGCGGCGCTTCGTCCCAAAAGTCCTTCTCTGATCTTTTCTAGGTCAAGAGTGACCATATACCAGAAGATGGGCACCGGAAGCGGGCCAGGCTGGGCACAACCCATCAGGGCGCGACCAGGGGGGCCTCGCGCGCCCTGGTGGGTTGTGCCCACATAGGGGACTCCACCGGTAGTTTTCAGCTCCAATAATTCTTATTAAATACAAAAATAATCCCTGTAAATTTTCAGCTTCATTGGAGTTGTGCAGAATAGGTATCTCTGATGTGTTTTTCTTGTGTCCAGAATTCCAGCTGCTGGTATTCTCCCTCTTTGTGTAAACCTTGCATATTATGAGAGAAAAGGCATTAGAATCACTCCCCAAAGCATTATTATTCAACAAAACAAAGTAAATAATAGTAGAAAATCATGATGCAAAATGGACGTATCAACTCCCCCAAGCTTAGACCTCGCTTGTCCTCAAGCGAAAGCCGAAATCGAAAAGCATGTCCACGTGGTTTGAGAGAGAGGTGTAGATAAAAAAAATACGGACATAGAAGCATCATGTTTATTAACATAACAGCAACAAATTCTAACATAAGAACTTATTTCAATACATTTTTTATCATAAAGCTTCTCATGAACAAGTAACAATTCATCACATCATAGAAGTATAAAGAATAAACCTTATTGGAAACCAACAAACTATGTTTTCAGTCAACTTTGCAACTACAATTCATCATATTTTCAGGAAGGGTCTCATGTCGGAGCCTTTTGGCAAGTCCACATGCTCAACTATCATTTAGTCTTCTATGATTGCTAACACTCACGGCTTACCCGTGAACAAAAAGTTTGAACCGGACACGTAGGAAGATAGGGGCTTATAGTTTCGCCTCCCAACCTACTCACCTCAAGGGTGATGTCAACAATAATAACTCATGCCCAGCCATATCCAGCTGGATATATGTACCTAGATCTTTCCTCACCACATGATGCTTGCAAAAGGAAAAAGTAAAAAGGGAATAGGGAAGAATACTTTGACTCTTGCCTAAAAGTAAGTGCATAAAAGTAAAAGATAGGCCCTTCGCAGAGGGAAGCAGAGATTGTCATGCGCTTATTGATTTGAATGCCCAATCCATTAATGTAAAAGAACGTCACGCTATATTGCCCCCTATGATAGCAACCTTTATTATGCAGTTCGTCGCTTTTATTACTTTGCCATCATAAGTTCGTATAATGCTCAATTTTCTCTTACACTAATTGATCAAAACACTTTTAGAAGCAATTTTTATTGCCTTATTGCACCGATGACAACTTACTTGAAGGATCTTTCTCGGTCCATAGGTAGGTATGGTGGACACTCAAAGAAAGAGTTTGGTTTGGGTTTTTGGATGCACAAGTAGTATCTCTACTTAGTGCGGAATTTTTGGCTAGCAAAGATATTGGGCAAGCACCACATGTTAAAGGATCTAAGACAATATAACTTCTATGTGGATATGAACAAACATAAATCATTACGTTGTCTTTCTCGTCCAACGTTAACAATTTTGACATATAGTATTTGATGGGGGCTCACAATCATAAAAGATGTCCAAGATAGTGTATTTGCATGTGAATCTTCTCTTCCCTTATTAATTCTTTCATGAATTGCATCATTGACCAATGCGCTATGTTTGTCAATCTCCAATAAATTTTACTACTTATACTTTTCTTTATGTGAAGTCATTACTCACCATAAGATTAGCATATGATTTTTTTGTTTGTTTCTTTTCTTTTATTTGATTGCAACCAGAAAGTAAAGAGGCAAAAACTAAAACTAACTTTATTATATAACTTTCACTCGATTACATAGATAGATAGGCCACGGAACTAACACACGCAAATAGATCATGCTACTTTTATTCAACTAAAGCAAAGGGAAACTAAGGATCGAATTGAAATAAGTAAGGGTGAATAAAAGTGGTGGTGATACGATATCGGGGCACCTCCCCCAAGCTTGGCTTAAGCCAAGGGGAGTGCCCATACCCGTGTGCTCAAGTCTCCTTTGGTGGTGATGATGAAGAAGGTGGATGAGTTGATGTAGGTGGTGGTGATGATGCGTTATTCTTCTTTGCTAATTTATGCTTGAGGATGAAGTTTTCTTCCCTCAAATCATCATTCTCTTGCTCCAGTTTCAATATCCTCTTGCATAGGGTTGCCTTGCTCTCCTGCAGAAAACAAGAAGGGATAAAAGGAGAATCGGGTGTACTCCTACCATTAGGGAGGCTTGACTTCTTGAACTCCACGTGCATATCTCCCAGTTGGGGTAGTGGAGGTTCATCTTCATCTGAGCCACCGTCTGGTCCAACGTCTTCTATTTCCTCCAGATCAGTGTCTTCTTATTCCTCCGAGATCCACAAGTAGGGGTAAATCTCCCCAAAGATCTTTGGATCAGCAACATAATTGGACACATAGCTCTCTCCCTCGGAATCTTGAGCCGACATATTTTCAGATCTGTCAGAAAAATAGCACGAAGCAAGAACAGAAGAAAATCTCGCGATGCAGTCGTCAAAACAGTCAGGGGTATATATAGAGAATTTTTATTCTTGGAAACCAAGCAAACGAGGGAAAAACGGAGTCGGGAAGGCATCCGAGGTGGGCACAACCCACCAGGGCGCGGCTAGGGGTGCCCGGCGCGCCCTGGTGTATCATGCTCACCTCGATCACCTTCCGATTTCTTTCTTTCTTTCCAAAATTCTAAAATATTCCAAAACTGATAGAAAATATTTTTGCGGATTTTTCGGAGTCCGTTTACTTACCGAATCACGTACCTTCTATTTTTAAGAATTCTGGAGTGTTCCGGAAGGTCTCTTTTATGTGCTCCTCCGGTGTCATGGTTTGGATAACATTGCTTTCAGTGTTAATAGGCGTACCTGAGATATAATGCTTAATTCTTTGTCCATTGACCACCTTCGGGTTAGTACCTTCGGCATTATTAATCTTGATAGCTCCAGAACGATAGACCTCCTCAATAATATATGGCCCTTCACATTTGGACATAAGCTTTCCTGCAAAACATCTTAAACGAGAGTTGAACAAAAGAACATAGTATCCTATTTTGAATTCCCGCTTTTGGATTCTCTTGTCATGCCATCTCTTTACTTTTTCTTTGAATAGTTTGGCATTTTCATATGCTTGGGTTCTCCATTCATCTAGTGAGCTAATATCAAATAGCCTCTTTTCACCGGCAAGTTTGAAATCATAGTTGAGTTCTTTAATAGCCGAAAATGCTTTGTGTTCTAGTTCTAGAGGCAAATGACAAGCTTTTCCATCCACCATTTTATACGGAGACATACCCATAGGATTTTTATAAGCTGTTCTATAAGCCCAAAGTGCATCATCTAATTTCTTAGACCAATTCTTTCGAGACCTATTGATAGTTTTTTGTAATATTAATTTTATTTCTCTATTACTAAGTTCTACCTGACCACTAGATTGAGGATGATAGGGTGATGCAATTCTATGGTTAACATAATATTTAGCAAGCATCTTACGGAAAGCACCATGAATAAAATGTGAACCACCATCAGTCATTAAATATCTAGGGACTCCAAACCTCAGAAAGATAACCTCTTTAAGCATTTTAATGGAGGTGTGGTGATCAGCACTACTAGTTGGAATAGCTTCTACCCACTTAGTGACATAATCAACCGCAACTAAAATATGAGTGTATCCGTTAGAGGAAGGAAAAGGTCCCATATAATCAAAACCCCAAACATCAAATGGTTCAATAACAAGTGAATAATTCATCAGCATTTCTTGACGCTTACCAATATTACCAATTCTTTGACATTCATCACAAGACAAGACAAACTTACGGGCATCCTTGAAGAGAGTAGGCCAATAAAAACCAGATTGCAATACCTTGTGAGCAGTTCTATCTCCCGCATGATGTCCTCCATAAGCTTCAGAATGACATTTCTGTAGGATTTGTTCCTGTTCATGCTCAGGTACACAACGTCTAATAATGCCATCCACTCCTTCTTTATAAAGATGTGGGTCATCCCAAAAGTAATGTCTCAAGTCATAGAAGAATTTTTTCTTTTGTTGATATGTAAAGCTAGGTGGTATATATTTAGCGACAATGTAATTAGCATAATCAGCATACTGATGTCTACTACACAACCTTCTTCTTGTAGACTCGTGTTGGGCCTCCAAGCGCAGAGTTTTGTAGGACAGTAGCAATTTTCCCTCAAGTGGATGACCTAAGGTTTATCAATCCGTGGGAGGTGTAGGATGAAGATGGTCTCTCTCAAGCAACCCTGCAACCAAATAACAAAGAGTCTCTTGTGTCCCCAACACACCCAATACAATGGCAAATTGTATAGGTGCACTAGTTCGGCGAAGAGATGGTGATACAAGTGTAATATGGATGGTAGATATAGGTTTTTGTAATCTAAAAATATAAAAATAGCAAGGTAACAACTGATAAAAGTGAGCACAAACGGTATTGCAATGCTTAGAAACAAGGCCTAGGGTTCATACTTTCACTAGTGCAATCTCTCAACAATACTAACATAGTTGAATCATATGTAAATACCTCCGTGCGACAAAGAGTTCACTCCAAAGTCACAAATAGCGGAGAACTAACGAAGAAATTATTGTAGGATACGAAACCACCTCAAAGTTATCTTTTCCGATCAATCTTATGAGCTATCCCTATAAGTGTCACGAACAGCCCTAGAGTTCGTACTAAAATAACACCTTAAGATACACATCAACCAAAACCCTAATGTCACCTAGATACTCCAATGTCACCACAAGTACCCATGGGCTTGATTATACGATATGCATCACACAATTTCAGATTCATCATGTTCAATCCAACACAAAGAACTTCAAAGAGTGCCCCGAAGTTTCTACCGGACATTCAAGACGACAACATGTGCCAACCCCTATGCATAGATTCCCAAGGTCACGGAACCTGCAAGTTGATCACCAAAACATACATCAAGTGGATCAATAGAACATCCCATTGTCACCACGGATATCCCATCGCAAGACATGCATCAAGTGTTCTCAAATCCTTAAAGACTCAATCCGATAAGAAAACTTCAAAGGGAAAACTCAATTCATCACAAGAAGATAGAGAGGGGAAAACTCCATATGATTCATCTATATTAATAAAGCTCGCGGTACATCAAGATCGTGCCATCTCAAGAACATGAGAGAGAGAGAGATCAAACACATAGCTACTGGTACATACCCTCAGCCCCGAGGGTGAACTACTCCCTCCTCGTCATGGAGACCGCCGGGATGATGAAGATGGCCTCCGGTGATGGTTTCCCCCTCCGGCAGGGTGCCGGAACGGGCTCCCGATTGGTTTTTCATGGCTCTGGAGGCTTGCAGCGGCGGAACTCCCGATCTAGGTTTATTTTCGGAGGTTTCTATATTTATAGGAATTATTGGCGTTGGTCCCACGTCCAGAAGGTTCCCGAGGAAGTCACAAGCCAGGGGGCGCGCCCTAGGGGGGCGCCCCTGTGGCTTGTGGCCTCCTCGGCCTTCCTCTCCGGTGACTCTTCGCTCCAGTATTTTTTATATTTTCCAAAAATATTCTCCGGAAATTTTCAGCTCATTCCGAGAACTTTTATTTCTGCACAAAAACAACACCACGGTAGTTCTGCTGAAAACAGCGTCAGTCCGGGTTAATTCTAATCAAATCATACCAAAATCATATAAAATTATTGTAAACATGGCATGAATACTTCATAAATTATAGATACATTGGAGACGTATCACATACCAAGGTGTGTTGTGTGATACACTTATTGCAGCTAGCTGTTCGTCAGGGAAACTATCATCAATATGTAGTGGGTCATCAAGAATATTTTCTAACCTAGACAAGTTATCAGCTACAGGGTTCTCATCTCCCTTCCTATCAACGATATGTAAATCAAATTCCTGAAGCAAGAGAACCCACCTAATGAGTCTAGCTTTAGCATATTTCTTTTCCATAAGATATTTTATAGCAGCATGATCAGTGTGAACAGTAACCTTGGAGTCAACAATATAGGGTCTAAATTTATCACAAACAAACACAACTCCTAAAAATTCTTTCTCAGTAGTGGCATAATTTCTTTGGGCACTGTCTAGAGTTTTGCTAGCATAATGGATAACGTTTAATTTCTTATCAACTCTTTGTCCTAGAACAGCACCAACATCATAATCACTAGCATCACACATAATTTCAAAAGGCAAGTTCCAATCAGGTGGTTGAACAATAGGTGCAGTGGTTAAGGCTTTCTTGAGTGTTTCAAAGGCTTCTACACAATCGTCATAAAAAACAAAAGGGATATCCTTTTGCAAAAGATTAGTGAGGGGCCTAGAAATTTTAGAGAAGTCTTTAATGAACCTCCTATAAAAACCAGCATGACCAAGGAAACTTCGAATACCTTTGATATCTTTAGGACATGGCATTTTCTCAATTGCATCAACTTTAGCTTGATCCACCTCAATACCTCGTTCGGAGATCTTATACCCCAAGACAATACCTTCATTAACCATAAAGTGGCACTTCTCCCAATTCAAGATGAGATTAGTTTGTTCACATCGCTGCAAAACTCGATCAAGGTTGCTTAAGCAATCATCAAAAGAAGTTCCGTAAACGGAAAAATCATCCATGAAAACCTCCGCAATCTTTTCACAAAAATCAGAGAATATAGCAGTCATACATCTTTGAAAGGTAGCAGGTGCATTGCATAAACCAAAAGGCATACGTCTATAAGCATAGGTTCCAAAAGGACAAGTAACGGTAGTTTTCTCTTGATCGGATTGTGACACAGGTATTTGAGAGAAACAGGAATATCCATCTAGGAAACAAAAGTGTGTGTGCTTAGATAGTCTCTCTAGCATTTTATCAATGAAAGGCAAAGGGTAATGATCTTTTCTAGTAGCTTTATTTAATTTTCTAAAATCAATTACCATTCTATAGCCAGTAACATTTCTTTGTGGAATGAGCTCATTTTTATCATTGGGAACAACAGTAATACCTCCTTTCTTTGGGACACAATGAACGGGACTTACCCATCTACTATCAGCTATGGGATATATTCTATCTGCTTCCAGAAGCTTTCATATTTCAGTTCTTACCACTTCCTTCATCTTACGATTCAATTGCCGTTGGTGATCAACAATAGGTTTAGCATCAGGTTCCATATTGATCTTGTGTTGACATAGAGTGGGACTAATGCCCTTAAGATCATCAAGAGTATATCCAATAGCAGCCCTGTGCTTCCTTAGAACTTTCAATAATCTCTCTTCTTGATCAAGATAAGCATATTTCAAAGTGTCGGGCAATTGTTTCAATTCAAACACAGGATCACCTTTAGGTGGAGGAGGACCTCCAAGGGTTTCAACATGCAAATTGTGTTTCAAGAGAGGCTGTTGTTCGAAGAAAATTTGATCTATTTCATTTCTTTCACGCAAGTGCATATCATTCTCATGGTCAAGCAAATATTGTTCTAGTGGATCAGTAGGTGGCACAGCAATAGAAGCAAGACCAATTATCTCATCCTTATTAGATAATTCTCTATCACGAGGTTGTCTACTAAACTTGGAGAAATTAAACTCATGAGACACATCACCAAACTCAACACTGACAATTTCTTTTTGACAATCTATCTTAGCATTAACAGTGTTCAATAAAGGTTTACCAAAGATAATGGGACAAAAGTCATCTTGTGGGGAACCAAGAACTAGAAAATCCATAGGATATTTTATTTTCCCACACAAGTCTTCAACATCTCTAACAATCCCAAGTGGTGTGATGGTGTCTCTATTAGCAAGTTTAATAGTAACATCAATATCTTCTATTTCAGTAGGTGCTATTTCATTCATAATTTCTTGATATAAGGTTAAAGGGATAGCACTCACGCTAGCACCTAAATCACATAAGCCATGATAACAATGATCTGCTATTTTGACTGAGACAACAGGCAAGCCAACTACAGGTCTGTGTTTGTCTTTTCATCGGGTTTAGCAATTCTAGCAGCTTCATCACATAAGTAAATGACATGCCCATCAATATTTTCTACCAAGAGATCTTTAACCATAGCAACACTAGGTTCTACTTTAATTTGTTCAGAGGGCTTAGGTGATCTAATATTACTTTTGCGAACCACAGTTGATACCTTAGCATGTTCTTTTATCCTAACAGGGAAAGGTGGTTTCAGCAAGGTAATCTCTGCAAGCACTGAAATAGTAGGTAATAGATAGTTTGATAGCAAGGTAATTTGTAATGAGCAAGTAACGGTAACGGTAAACAAGGTGCAGCAAGGTAGCCCAATCCTTTTGAGGCAAAGGACAGGCCAGAACAATCACTAGTAATAGGCAAAGTGTTCTTGAGGGTACACGGGAATTTCGTCTAGTCACTTTTATCATGTTGGTTTGATTCGTGTTCGCTACTTTGATAATTTGATATGTGGGTGGACCGGTGCTAAGGTGCTGTTCTTACTTGAACTAACAACCTACTTATGATTAACCCCCTCGCAAGCATCCGCAACTACGAGAAAAGTATTAAGACAAAGTCTAACCATAGCATTAAACATGTGGATCCAAATCAGCCCCTTACGAAGTAGCGCATAAACTAGGGTTTAAGCTTCTATCACTCTAGCAACCCATCATCTAATAACTACTCCACAATGCATTCCCTTAGGCCCATGAATGGTGAAGTGTCATGTAGTCAACGTTCACATGACACCACTAAGGGAATCACAGCATACATATCATCAAAATATCGAACACATATCAAATTCACATGATTACTCACAACATGACTTCTCCCGTGACCTCAAGAACAGAGGTAACTACTCACAAATAATATGCATGCTCAAGATCAGAGGAGTATTGAATAGCATAATGGATCTGAACATATAATCTTCCACCAAATAAACCATATAGTAATCAACTACGCAAGGTAATCAACACTACTAGTCACCCACAGGTACCAATCTGAGGTTCCGGTACAAAGAATGAACACAAGAGATGAACTAGGGTTTGAGAGGAGATGGTGCTATTGAAGATGTTGATGAAGATTGGCCTCCCAAAGATGAGAGGGGTGTTGGTGATGACGATAGCTTCGATTTCCCCCTCCAGGAGGGAAGTACCCCCGGCGGAATCGCTCCGCCCGAGGGCAAAAGTGCTCCTGCCCAAGTTCCGCCTCGAGGCGGTGGCGCTTCATCTCGAAAGTCCTTCTCTGATTTTTTTCTAGGTCAAGAGTGACCATATACCAGAAGATGGGCACCGGAAGCAGGCCAAGCTGGGCACAACCCATCAGGGCGCGGCCAGGGGGGCCTCGCGCGCCCTGGTGGGTTGTGCCCACCTGGGGCCCCTCCTTCGGTAGTTTTCAGCTCCAATAATTCTTATTAAATACAAAAATAATCCCCGTATATTTTCAGCTTCATTGGAGTTGTGCAAAATAGGTATCTCTGACGTGCTTTTCTTGGGTCCAGAATTCCAGTTGCCGGTATTCTCCCTCTTTGTGTAAACCTTGCATATTATGAGAGAAAAGGCATTAGAATCACTCCCCAAAGCATTATTATTCAACAAAACAAAGTAAATAACAGTAGAAACTCATGATGCAAAATGGACGTATCAGTACCCCGCCGACGTCGTCGTGGAGACCACACTCCGCGTGTGGGCGATCTCACGCTGGAGGGGTGCTATGGAGTTGGCCGAGTGGTTCCTTCGTGTGGGCTTCGCCCACCTCTCGACGGGCTCGCCGATGATGTTCCGACTGGAGGAACTGCGTCCAAACTCCAGGTCTCCGCCGACAGGGCTCATCATCACCTTTAGCAACAGATTTGATGCGTACTACCTGCTCGGCTAGGTGTTTTGGTGTGGGTGCGAGTTCATCGCATTCACCACCTACACATCTTCACGGACGTCGATAGCATCTTCTCCACCTGCAACATCATGGACAACCTCTCCTACTACCTCGGCGAGAACGGCATGGAGGAGGAGCAGTGAAGAGGAGGCGTAGTGAAGATCCTCTTCTACAAGTGAAGATGGCGGTGAAGGCTATGCATGGTCTCGTGAAGCTTGTCTTGCCCTAGGGTGTTAGGCCTTTTGATATATTTCTATGTTATGTCGTTGGTTCTATCGTGAACTTTTTATCTCTGTCTTGTTATATCGTGTTTTATGTAAGAACTATGTTATGCTTGCTACTTTTATTTGTTATGTCATTGGTTGTACCCTTATTTATATATCTATGTTATGCTTGCTACTTTTATTTGTTACTTTGTCTAAAAAAATGTCACTCCCTCCATCCATTTTTACAGGGGTCGTTTTACACGGCCTAAGTTTTGAATCTCTCGTACCAAGGCAATATCCCAAAACTTGATGCAAATTGGTTAGCCCATTCGGTTTGTTATATTCATGTTGTGTAATATTTGTATTTTGGCCCAAGTTTTGGCACGTGCGGCTAATGGACTAGTTAAGGTGTCAAAAAGGAAACTAAAGCTAGAAAAATGAGCCATGTTGATTTTGAAAAGAAGAAGAAAAAGAAGCTTTTTTTTGAATTGTTGGTGGCCATATATATATATATATATATTATGAACAAAAAGAAGCTAATTTTTTAATAGTTTGTGGCCATTTTGCATGATGAAACTAATATTTGAAGGGTAGTCCATTTTTTACCTGTTGGCGGCCATATTGCATGAAACAAAAAGCTAATTGTTTACTTGTTGGTGGCAATATCAATTGTTGTATAATTTCAAATGATGTAACCTATTTTTGTAATCAACATGCACTCAATCTCTATAGGTGCAATCAAATCAATAAAGCAAAAAAACTCATAACCAACACGTGCACTATTTTCTAGGCCTCTTTTATCTTTGTGGGCCTTCGACAGTCAACGCCATGTGACGGCCCAACCAGAGATTGGTTTCATTTTGGGCCCAAGAACTTTGTTTTTTCTCTTGCGCTCGGTGTTATCTGACGAAACCGAAGAAACTGAAAGTGTCAAAAACTGACACCTACAGAGATTCAGAGATGGAGATAGAGACATAGTATAAGCAACACAGAGAGCACATGATCCACAAATTATGCTTACACCACACTAATAACATCTCTAACGAGTGATGACCAGCAAGTAAGCAAATCCTAGAGCAACTATACAAAAATAAAATCCTAAAGCTATCAGATTCGCCTGCTTGTTCAATTGAATCATCTGCCTCAAGTTATTGTTCATATTCTTTAATTCCCCCTTCAGATCCGCATCCCCAACTGTCGGAGCAGCACTTTCACAGACCAAATTCCGCACGACCGACGGCAGATTGAGCTCTGGCATTGCGACCCCATTGAATTGAATCAAAGCCCTCCCCTTGAAGCCTCAGAACATAGTCATCCAGCCATTCAAAATGTGTGTATTTCTTCATGATTTGAAACGAAATCATGAACCCTAAATCCCAGATCCAAGGAAAAAGAAATAAAAGCAAAGAGAAAAAGAAATCAGAGAAAAATCATGATATCTACCTGCCCCTCTTGCTTGCTCTCGTATTTCACTAACTCACACCCAAAGTTGCCATTCTTGTCCTCCTTCAAAGTCAACCGTTTCAGTGGCGCGATGCGTGGGCAGTCGGGACATCGCTCCATGGGCAGTGGACCATACTAGGGCCACAAGGGGCAGGAGGCTGTAGTGGAGCTCAACATATCTCGTCGCCGGAGAAGATGAAGCAGACGAGTGGCTCCTCTCGTCACCACAGAATAAGAAGCAGAAGAAAGGGGAGGCAATGGTGGGCGAGTAGAACTAACCTCTCGTGGATCGCCCAACAATCCAACGATGCGGAGCCATCCATGTGATCCAACGGCGCGGAGCCTGCACATAGCCTGCCCTCGAAATTCCTTCTAGAAGACCATATCTGAGGTCTGTCGCTTGGCGCTAGGGTATGATAGGACGGCTGCAGTTCGACGCTAGGGTTTGGAGAGATCCTGCGGGGTTTTGAGCCGGTCAGCGGGGTTATGTTAGGTTTGACGAACTTTCAAATGACCTTAACTAATTAAAAAAGAATCAAAAAATAAGAAACCTTTGCGGTTCGTTGTTTTATAAGACATAGTTACTATAAAAATAATATAAACTTGGTTTAGGGACATTTTTATGGGAAATCAGTTTTTTGAGGTGAGCTACCACTTCCAAGTTCAAATGAGCAGAAATAATTCAAAAAAAATCAAAAAAATGGAAGACCTGCGCACAATGCCGTTGTATGTGACATGGTTATGACAAAAAATAATATACTTGGTTTATGAACATTTCCATGAAAACCCCTTCACACAAATGAGCTATCACGTACGAGGTTGTATGGAGTTCGAGAAGACAGTGATAGTGGGTTTAGGTTTAGGAAAAAAATCACCAAAGCTTCATTTTAGTGTGAATAAGAAGGATGTGAACTTATTTTTATTTTTTTCAAAATTTAAACTATTTTTATAATGGTTTTCTATTAAAAGTGGTATGTTTTCCTAGCTTCGGAGGTCATCACCATGCCCTATTTCTCATGACTATGCAAATAGATCGGATTGATCATCTAACATGTGTAATAATTCAAAATTAGTGCAACATCACATCACAGAGCAATGGACTTCAAATGTTTCTTATAATTCAAAGGTTAGTTCAAATTCAAATTTTGCCTCCAATTTTGAATTTGACCCCAAATTTCACATCAAAGTACAAATAGCATCATTAAACCTTACAAGTTTTCCCAGTAGTTCAAATCAACGACATAAACCTTAGTACAAATCCTTAAAGTTCAAAGTTTACAACTTGCATTCAATGTTTAAAGTGCACATCTTTCCCTTCCTCCTTGTGTTCCAAGACGGCTTAACATCCTTGCTCCTGGTTTCCCTAGCTGGGATATCCACCTTTTTCTTCTTCCTTTTGATCTTCACTTTGTGTGGTGGCTGTCGAGGTGCTGACGGAGAACTTTGAATGGCCAGTTGACTGGGTTCAATAGTATTTAAAGAAACAACAGGAAAAATTACTTCCTCATCTCTCATAGCTTCAAAACCTTCATAAGCCATATCTCCAAATTCTGCATCGGATGATGGCTGAACCGAAGTTTCTTTCTCTCTTGGCCTTTTCTGTCCTTTTCCTCTAATTTTTGTAGAGCTAGGTCAAATAGAAAAAAGATTATAAGCCATCGATAAAAAAGAGAAGAAATGCACAAAAAGGGAAGGTTGTTACACACATACCAAGCTGCCGGCAGTGCTAATTCAGTTGCTTCATTCTCCTCTGCATTAGCTGCAATCTGCTTTGCTGCTTCATTCTCCTCCACATTAGCTGCAATATGCTCTAATGCTGCATTATCCTCTGCATTTGTTGATGCCCATTATTCCTCTTCTCCAAATGAAACATCCACTGGATTGGTACATAGCCTAGCAATGTGCCCTGGAGTTCCACATTTTTTGCACTTACGCTGTCTTTTTTACACGACCCTATTCACCTCTTCCATACATGTTCTTCCTTGGTCTTCCTGGTGGTCTAGTCAGTACAGGAGAATGTAGTTTGAACCCTGGATCTACTATGTTCCATTGGTCCTTTCCCAAGAGTGCAGACACATTGGAAGCATAAGCAGCCTTGAATTTGGCAACAGAAAAATACTCAGAGATATATTGATCAGCTTCACTATCTTCACCATCGATAACAATCATCAGATGTAGGGCATGTATGCATGGCTTCCCACAGAGCTGCCATTGCCTACAACTACATTCCCTAGTTGCTAGGTTAACTGGATATCTCCATTCCCTGTTTTTACTGTCAGTATATGTTACCTCAGCCTCCTGTGTCGCCGCTCGAATGCATTTTATTCTGTTAAGTCCTCTAGCCTTGGCATGCAATGCCGATGGGAGCATAATGTGGCCAACATGTTCTGTTTCTGCAATTCTTTTGCGAAGAGCCATCTTTATCATGATCATCTGCAGAATATTATCAAATATTATCCATATCAGAAGCCCTTTCAATGACTTGATCTTTGCATTGAAACACTCTGCCAGGATACTGGTCACATAGTCTACTTTGCAGATTTCATTGAATTTGCTTCTTGACCACAACTTTCCATGATGTGCATCTATGTATGTAACAGCCCGTGACCGGCGCTCCAGAAGATTCCCCTTTTATTTCCATTCTCGTCGTGTGATTCGTCTGTTTGTCGCATTCATCATCGCATCATTCGCATCATCCGCATGGCATCGGCACTTCGTTGCCATCGTTTTCAAAACTTGCATCCGTTCGTAGGTGCCGGTTCTCTCCGTTCGTGCTGTCGACCGTTTCGAGACCAACCACACTCGCACGCGTCCGCGCATTGTTAAAAAAATGTTTTTAAAAGTGTGCGAAAACTATTATCAAACTGGGTCAAAAGTTCATGGGTAGTCTTAATATAGCGTAGGTAGACTGCCTGCCAAATTTCGTCGCAGTCGGAGTCCGTTTCATACCCGAACGGTCAACCGTAGCGGCACCGTCATTGGTTTATTTATCGGACGTTTTTCAGTTTTAAAAACTCTGTCACGGGCTGCCACTTCCCTCTCTTCTCTAAGCCTAGCCCAACTACATAGTCCAACCAGCCCACCTAAACTAACCCCAACCCACCTCTCCGATCGGACCATCCGATCGCGATCGGAGGGTCGAAAAACCCCTAAAACAACAAACCCTAGCTACCCCTACTATAAATAGAAGCCTCCCCCTGCCCAAAATGCCCCCCTAACCCCACCACCTACCTCCAGCCACCTCCACCTCGAAATCCGTGCCCAGCCGCCACCACCTCGTCACTTGGCGCCGCCCGAAGGGCCGGCTGCCACCCGAGCCGCCGCGCACTGCCCCCCGCACGCCGCCATCTGTCCAAACCACGCCCCTGTCTCCCTCCTCCCGCGAGGGGCCCGCCAGGCCCAGATCCAGGACCGAACCGGGCCGAGGCGCTCACTGCCGCCGCCCTCGCCTCGCGAGATCACTCGAGGCTCCTCCCTCCCGTAGCCCCGTGACTTCTCGCTGTCTTCGCGCCGCCGCCAGGTGGAGAGCCGCTGTCGGCCGACCCTGTTGCCGATCCCCGCTGTCGCCAACCGCCGACGCCTCCCTACAGCGCCGCCTCGCACCTCGATTCCTGCTCGCAGCCCCGTGCCATGGAGGTTTTGCCGCCGCCGATCTACTCCATCCCGCCGCCCTAGCATCCGACCCTGCCGGATCTGACCTTGGCCGAGCAGCCGCGGCCAATCCCATTGTCGCCGGACTCCCTCGCCTATCGGACGCGCTCGTCGCGTCGCTGTTGACCCGGGTCGCCGCCTTGCCTCCATGCTCATGCGGGAGCAGGAGGTCGAAGCTCTTCCCCTGGTTGCCTTGCATGGTTCGCCCTCCTCCCGCAAGGCCCAGCCGGCCTGCCAAGCCGCCCAACCAACCGGGCCTATGCCCACAAGGTGAGCATGCCCCGCCGCGCTATCCTTCACCCTAGGTGATGCCTTGCTATGCTGCGACCACTGCTTTTGGCCCATTGTGTTTTTTTTCCTGCCAGCGAATTTATCAATTAACGAGTGAATTATAAAATTGCAGAAAAGGTCTAGACTTCATGGATATAATAACTCTTCAATGGTGCATCGCATGCAAAAACTTCATATATGAAAAATGTGTAGAATTTTCTGTAGATTATTGATACCACACTTTCGTGCATGTTAAAAATATTTAAACTTGTTGTTTTCATGTAATTTGCATAAATGCCATGTAAAATGATTTATTCAATAACTTTTGGTCCGTAGCTCCGATGCACATGAATTATATATGTAACTTGCCTAGAAAAATGTGTAGAATAACATGGTGACATTTATTTTTCTGTTTGACAACTTTAAAATGGTGATTAGGGCAGAACAGTACCGAAATCTTAATATATAAATATGAGGTCGTTTCGGAAGTGCTATATGTTGCCTCCGGCCTCATTTAATATGCCTAGTTGTTGTAGTTGTGTATGCTTCACCGTTTGCCATGTTAAACAACATTTAATATTGATGAGTACCTAAACGAGAGTGAACTAAATAATCTGAACGTGGAGTTTCGTCAATATGCAACTCGTTGCATATTGAGCTTCACTTAATGTGTAGTATTGGAATGTTGTGATTGCCATGCCTTGCATAATCAAACATGACATGCATCATATTTGTCTGCGCGTCATGTCACGTATATGTTGTGGTGTATCATGTGTTGATTGTTTGCTTCCGGTTTGCTTCTTCTCGATAGAGTTCCGAAAGCGTTCGGAGTGTGAGGATTCGTTTGAATACGTCCCGTTCGTCTACTTCACGCATCGTCTTCTTCACGGACTCGTTCTTCTTCCAAGCGGGATCTCAGGCAAGATGACACATTTCCCTGGATACCACTACTATCATTGCCATGCTAGTTGTCTGGCTTTTATCATTTTGTCTCGTTACCCACCACTTATATGTCAAGCCTCCCAACATTGCCATGTAAAGCCTTTAACCCTCCACCTTCCCAGCAAACCACTGTTTGGCTATCCTTTCTTATAGCGTTGTTAATTGCAGGTGTAGTTGCTTCCATGTGACAACATGGATATCTTGATATCACAATATTATTGCTATTTAATTTAATGCACATATATACTTGGTAAAAGATGAAAGGCTTAGCCTTTTGCTCGGTGTTTTGTTCCACCTTTGCCGCCCTAGTTACTTGTGTACCGGTGTTATGTTCCATAATTGAGCGCTCCTAACACGCTTGGGGTTGTTATGGGGACCCCCTTGATAATTCGTCTTAGATTAAAACTCTTCTGGCAAGGACCAACTTTGGTACTACATTTGCCTAATAACTAATGAACCGCATAGGGAGTAATTAACCTATGGATAATTAATCAACCCCCGAGCCAGTGCTCCTCGTGAGTATTGGTCCAAACCGGGCTGCCTGCGGGGCCGCCTTGAGGAGACTCGGGGATTGATTTTCCCTGTAGCCAGTCCCATCCGGTCGTGTCCTGAGAACGAGATACGCGGCTCATATCGGGTTCGTCGACACGTCGGGCGGCCTTGCTGGATTTGTTTTACCTTTTACCAAATATCTTGTGCGCGGGATTCTGACGATACTTCGGGCTATCTCGAAGTTGAGGTTTTCCACTAGAATTTCCATGGAGACTACAAGTTTTTTTTTCCGTGGTTGGAGGTTTTTCCACGCAGCTTGTGGTAATTTGTGATGGACTAGTTCGAGCACCCCTGTAGGGTTAAATCTTTCATGAGAGCCGTGCCCGCGGTTATGTGGCAACTTGGAAACTTTGTTTAACATCCGGTCATAGCAAACTTGAAGTAAATTCAATTAAAATATGCCAACCGTGTGCGTAACCATGACCATCTCTTCTCGTGAGGTCTGCTCCGAAAGAGAACACTATGGGGTTATGTTTGACCGTAAGTAGGTGTTCAGGATCACTTTGTGATCATTACTAGTTCACGTCCGTTATGCATAGACCACCATACTTATTTCTTGTACTCGTAAGTTAGCCACTCAAATAAATGCTTAGTGCTTGCTGCAGCCTCACCACTTATCCATACCTCACCAATTAAGCTTTGCTAGTATTGATACCCTTGGAAATGAGATTGCTGAGTCCCTGTGGCTCACAAATTACTATAACAATAGTTGTAGGTACAGGTAATGCGGTACTTTGACGTGAGCACAATGATTGTTCTATTTGGAGTTCTTCTTCTTCTTCTTCTTCATCATCAATCTAGGATGGGTTCCAGGCGGCAGCCTGGGATAGCAAGGATGGATGTCATTTTATCGTTTGATTTCGTCCGTAGTCGGACCCTGCTCTTATGTATGATGATTGCTTATGTTGTTGTATTGATGTGACTCTGATGTAGCTTGTGGCAAGTGTAAGCCAACTCCATATACTCACCTCTTCTGTACATGTACTTGTAATGATATCCATTCTTGCGAAACGACGAGATGCGCTTCTATCCCTGTTGAGGCCCTCGGGCCAAAATAAGGATAGGATCGCATCTTGGGCATTACAAGTTGGTATCAGAGCCTGTACCGACCTAGGAGCCCCCTTGATTGATCGAACTTGGCCGAGTCGAGTCTAGTAAAAACTATTTTGAGTCTACTTATATTGGAGAGTAGGATTCTTTTTACTCCTCTTCTATGCTCTGGTGAGGAATCTTGACGTAGGAATTTTAATTCTACTCCTCTTCTCACTCAAATTTTTTTTGGATCACGCGGGTATTTTGGATTCTCTATGATGCCGATGTGATGGAGTTCTGTACTTGGTGCCTCCTGTTCCCGAGGAGTAGAGCTCCAGGGGATTCTTGACACATCACTATCATTCAGTTTCCTTAGTATCTCAGGACGCGGATGTTCGAAACGCTTCAATACTTTGCTTGGTGGCAAATAGTGCCGTGACTTTTCCCCAGTACTGGTGGAGATAGCTCGGATGATCTACCTTGTCTAGTATCGTTGTTTTTCGAGGATCTGAGGTAGGTGAGTTTCTGAGACCTCTGGTTATGTGTTGATGGATGTGTTACATTGGAGCGTAGTATTACTGCTAGGAGTTGAGTGATGGCTTTTGCTCCTTGTATCCGTGGACCCGATTGCATAACCAAAGATTTCAGGAGTTCTTAGGTGGGAATTCAAGTAGTTACCTAGGCTAACTTTCTAACAAATGTGTGATGTGAGGTTGGGGTTCGACATCTAGTGGTTCATTCATAGCAGTCTGTCATATTGTGGCTTCGTTGTGTCTTAAAGAGCCCTTGTAGCTTCACTACGGCTCGGGGATGTAATACCCATCGTATGCATGTACCGCTTGGATGTGGACACAAAAATATCAAATGAAATCTCAGTCATGTGTTTGTTTCCAGCTTAATTGCAAGCCTCATCCTTTGTTTTGTTTTGGAGTATGGTAATTTGAGTTGCTTCGATGTCAAGTGATGATTTCATAATTTTTCTAAGCGGTGTTCTCATATTTCTATGTGAATGCTAATTCTTTTGATCAACCGGAGTTGTCATGAAATTCTTTCTAACCGGTGTGCTCCTCTTCAAGATATTCAATCCTCTCCAAATTTGCAAGTTCAATCCTCTCATTTCTTTCCAGAGTTCGTTTCATTCGTCCCAAGTTGTCTTTATTTTCCCCCACCCTCCCGCCCTTTTTCTTCAATGATTAAATTCTCATCCAAGTGCCTTTCTGTTCATTGATGCTTCCGCTATCTTTTCTTCCGTATTGTTTCCGGTGATTCATGTGAAGATGCTCAGGATCTTCAAGTTCATTAATCTTCGTTCTAGCTTTCTTCCTCGGTGAATTCGATTCAACCTCTCGTTGTTCATCATATCCTTTTCATTCGTTCAATGTTTTCCTGTGTTGGAAATTCTTATCCAAGCTTCTCTTGTTTATTTATCTCTCTCTATTCATATCCGGAGTTTTCAGCATATCTCAGAAGATTCAAGTTTCCATTCATATCCTTTCAATTATTTCGAGGTTCCCACCTCATAAAGTTCTTAATCTGTACCGGTGCAATCTCTCTTCCTTAGCACTCATTTCAACGGTGGTTTCTTTTGAGTGGGCCCATAACCCACAGGTTTTTTCCCAGGATCTTACCTGGCTCTTCTAATCTTTTCCGGAGATCTCGAGTTCTTTTCTAAAATGACGTAAGAATGATTTTCATCAGTCATATTCCTTCTCCAAGATCTCTTCAATTCATTTTTCATCATTGGCTCAACCATTCCTTATTCATTGTTCCGGAGTGTCTCAATAATTCTTGGTGTTGTTTCTCGTCAGCATTTTCAGCGTTGAAGACCGAAGAAGAGTTTCTCTTAAATCTTGATTTGTTCTCAAAGATTCATGAGTCAGCTTCATGCTATCCTCTCAAATTGTTTTCGATCAAGAGTAATTCCATCCATATCTATCCAGAGCATTTCATACTTGTTTTCATTTCTCGATCCTTTGAAGGCCATCATTTCAGAAGATTTCTTCGTTCTCAGCTTTCAGCTTTCGTTCTCAAATTCTTCTCAATTGTCGTCTCTTCGTTCGTCTCTCAATCATTCCGGTGCTTCGTTTAAGTTTTCTGGTAGGTGGATCGTGCTCTCTTCGCTCTCATGTATTCCATTCATTCGTAGTATCTTCATTCATTTCAATTCCCACCGGTGTTTCGTGGAAGACTTCTTCAAGTTTGTGCCATATCTTTCTCTCCAATCTTTTCAAGAAGAATAAGTAGTATGCTAAATCCGTTGCTTGTCATCAATTTAACTTCATGAAGGATAAGCAGACATAATTCTTATTCTTATTTCCTCAAAGTGATTTCAATCCTTCTTCCAGAGTGTTCATGGTAACAAATTCTTGATTCTAAATTGTTCATCTTTTCTTTTCCGGAGTTCCAAGTTGCTCAAATATCTCTTCGCGAAGTTCCATCTAAATATTGCTAGGTCATAATCTTATTCTTCTCAACCTTCATTCTTTTGATCATCATTTGTTTCCGGAGTTCTTCAAGATGTTCTTCAGGGTGGTTCTTCAAGGATTCAATTCATTCGCGAAGTGTTCTTCAATATTCTTGTGCTAGTTCCTCAAGTATCATTTATCTTGCATTTCAAAGTGCAATTCATTCTCTCTTATCTTTTGAGATGGTGTTATAGCATTCTTGATTCATGAGGAGTCCCGAAGAATCTATCAAGAATGAGATAATTAAACCCATCATTTCTTTCTCGGAGTTATCTTGGTTGGATTTCACCTAAGGCGTTTCCTAAGGATTGTTGCTAATCATGGTGCTTTTCAAGATCCAAGTTCTCAATGTATCCTATTGGGGAAAGAAGTTTCCATCTCTTGTTGCTCCCAATCAATCAATTGTTTATGTTAGTGGCAGAGTGTGACCTCATGATTTTGAGATGTTCCCATAAGCCCACAACAAGCTATTCTTTTCGTTGTTGGTGTTCCAACAACTTCGCTCAATCTCTTCTTGTAAAGATGCTTTTCTAATTGAGTTGTGGTAGAAGTTGTCATTTTCTCCTTCGTTCTTTTCTTTTCAAAGTTCTAGCTTCTATTGTTGTGTTCTCGAGGTGTTGTGATATTGCTCTCTTCGACCATCATCTTGTTTGTCAAGATCATATTCGTTCTTTGCTTATTCATTTAACCGGAGTGTTGTGAAATCTTTTCAAGTTCTTCCTATCTTATCAAGTTTTGTCCCTCTTTTCTACCGAAGTGCTGTCCAATTTCTTTGGAATTCTTGCTTGTTCCTCATGACATTCATCATCTCTTTGCAACCTTCAGGATTCGTTGTTTTCACTCGTTTGTCAAAGAAGCAACTAAGTTTTACCTCTTCCTTTTCTTCATCTTCCCCTTCTCATTCTAAGATCTCGGGGCGAGATCTCTTGTTAGTGGAGGAGAGTTGTAACAGCCGGGGACCGGCGCTCCAGAAGATTCCCCTTTTATTTCCATTCTCGTCATGTGATTCGTCTATTTGTCGCATTCATCATCGCATCATTCGCATCATACGCATGGCATCGGCACTTCGTTGCCATCGTTTTCAAAACTTGCATCCGTTCGTAGGTACCGGTTCTCTCCGTTCGTGCCGTCGACCGTTTCGAGACCAACCACACTCGCACGCGCCCGCGGCATCGTTAAAAAATATGTTTTTAAAAGTGTGCGAAAAATATTCTCGGATTGGGACGAAAGTTTGCGGGCGGTCTTAATATAGTGTAGGTAGACCGCCTGCCAAATTTCGTCGCAGTCGGAGTCCATTTGATACCCGAACGGTCAACCGTAGCGGCACCGTCATCGGTTTATTTATCGCACGTTTTTCAGTTTCAAAATCTCTGTCACGGGCTGCCACTTCCATATCTTCTCTAAGCCTAGCCCAACTACACAGTCCAACCAGCCCACCTAGACTAACCCCAACCCACCTCTCCGATCGGACTGTCCGATCGCGATCGGAGGGTCGAAAAACCCCTAAAACAGCAAACCCTAGCTACCCCTACTATAAATAGCAGCCCCCTGCCCAAAATGGCCCCCTAACCCCTCCATCTACCTCCAGCCACCTCCACCTCGAAATCCGCGCCCAGCCGCCACCACCTCGCCACTTGGCACGGCTCGAAGGCCGGCTGCCACCTGAGCCGCCGTGCACTGCCTCCCGCACGCCACCACCAGTCCCAACCGCGCCCCTGTCTCCCTCCTCCCGCGAGGGGCCCGCCAGGCCCAGATCCAGGCCCACCCCGGGCCCGAACCGGGCCGAGGCGCTCGCTGCCGCTGCCCTCGCCCCGCGAGCTCGCTCGAGGCTCCTGCCCATACCTGGCCAGATGGGCCGTGCCTAACAGGCCGGCCCGATAGGCCGCGTGCCTGGCCCGTCACGGGCCGGCCCGGCACGTGACTAAACGGGCCGTGCCTGGCACGTGGCCCGGCTCGGGCCGTGCCCGGGACGCAAGGCTGGGCACGCGTGCCGGCCCGGCCCGGCACGTTTAGTTTATTTATTTATTTATACAGATTTTTTATATACATATTACCCTAAAAATAGTTGAAATAGGCTTAAAATAAGCAAAATTAGACGTGTTAACGGGCTAAACGTGCCGATGGGCCGGCCCGTTTAATAATAGTGCCGTGCCTGGGCCTTAGAGGCCGGCACGGCCCGTGTATTAAACGTGCCTGGTCGGGCCGTGCCGTGCCTGTCCCGTTTATCTCAGGGCCGTGCCGGGCCGGGCCGGCCCATCTGGCCAGGTATGCTCCTGCCTCCCGCAGCCCCGTGGCTTCTCGCTGCCTTCGCGCCGCCGCCAGGTGGAGAGACGCTGTCGGCCGACCCTGTTACCGATCCCTGCTGTCGCCAGCTACCGCCGCCCCACGCCTCGGTTCCCGCTCACAGCCCCGTGCCATGGAGGTTTTGCCGCCGCCGATCTACTTCATCCCGCCGCCCCAGCATCCGACCCTGCCGGATCCGGCCTTGGCCGAGGAGCCGCGGCCAATCCCTTCGTCGCCGGCCTCCCTCGCCTATCGGACGCGCTCGTCGCGCCACCGTTGACCCGGGCCGCCGCCTTGCCGCCATGCTCGTGCGGGAGCAGGAGGTCGAAGATCTTCCCCTGGTTGCCTCGCATGGGCCGCCCTCCTCCCGCAATGCCCAGCCGGCCTGCCAAGCTGCCCCACCAACCGGGCCTATGCCCACAAGGTGAGCACGCCCCGTCACGCTATCCTCCGCCCTAGGCGATGCCTTGCTATGTTGCGCCCGCTGCTTTTGGCCCATTCTGTTTTTTTTTTCTGCCAGCGAATTTATCAATTAACGAGTGAATTATAAAATTGCAGAAAAGGTCTAGACTTCATGCATACTAGATCGTTAAAGGCGCGCGTTGCCGCGCCCGTCTAGTTTGACGATGTAATCTTAATGATCGATGGAATGATATTATAGGCATTTTACTCTAGAAAAATTGGTAGACATTTTGTGATATAATATGTAATTTAATTAGTAACTTATGTAGGACTATGTTAGTGGATATACAACCATGGAAGTACCTCGGTGCCTGGTACAAACTTAAACTATTAGGCCATATATATTTAAAAAAAAAATATTATTATTAATCATTAAGTAGTATAATTGATTCCCACACAAAAATGGCAGTATTTGTTTTCCGGAGATCACATCTTGCCAAACTGCAATTTTAGTGCTCTATAGTCTCTTGGCTTGAACATCCATGCGCTATGTTGCCACAGTCGTCCATTTTTCTAGTAGAATAGAAGGAATTTCTTTAAATATGTACAACGAAACATATACCAAATGCCTCATGTAAGATAAATCAACAAAGTCTTACAATATGTGTTCTAATATGCTAGGAGTTTATTGACAAAACAAGCAACTCTCAAGGCGACACACAATTAGCCTTGAAAGACCTCTTTAAGCACTGAAAGCATAAGCATGGAAGTAACCTTGGCCTATCTTGGTTTCTCTTATTAATTGTACTTTGTTGGTTATTTGAAATTTCGATCATAAGTCACATTTTTTTCCTTAATCTACTACATACACATCTACTCCCTCCGTTCCTAAATATAAGTTTTTTAAAGATTTCAATATGAACTATATACGGAGTAAAATATGTTTGTTGATGTTTGGTTGGAATTGCACTTTCTTATACCCAACGTGCAGTTTCAATGCATCTTGAGCCAACACAAATATGTACCGTATCTGAAATATAAAATTTATGGAAGCTTCCAATGAAAATCAATTCCAGGCATGGACTATCGGCGTGAGGACGTGAACAACACAACAAATGGCAACTGCTACAGCAAGTGCATGTTGTAGTCCTCAAACACAGAAAATAAAGAATGTTACAGTACAATGATTCCTGTTTTGCATTGCATCGAACACATGCCATGAACGTTGTTAGGAAAATCAATGCCTTGATAGTATACAAAAACAAACAATATGAGGATATAACTGAGAAGAGAGGGTTGCCTGTAGCAAATAATTGAGACGTCGTCCTGCAACAAGGCCGTCCTTGACCCACTTGTCATCACGAGTGCCGTGTTATCAGCTTAAGGAACAACAACAAAAGCTTCTCCATGCCAATTGTTATGCTCTTAGACTTCTTCCTATATAAACCCAAAACTATGCATAATCAAGAATCTCACCGTCATCCATGAGAAATCTGTGGCACGTAAACAAAATTGGGTACGGATCCTCACCACGGTCCTCCTCTACACCTTGACTCATGAATCCACAAAAACCAGCAGCGAGGTGCGGCTTCTATTTCTTCATCGAGCGGCCTCGAGCGCCAAACACTATTGAGCAGGGACATACCGGGTATGCCTTCACGGCTACCTGGAGCTCCCCTCGCGTCCGCCATCTCCCTCGCCTTGTCATGCCGCCGTCCGTCGCCAGATCGTCCGTGAGAGAGAGGTAGAGGGAAGCGCCGAAGCGGAGGGGCAGAAACCGAACGATCCCATGACCGGATCAGATGCTACAGGCCTTCGTTATCCCTACCACGCTACACGGGCCTGAAATAGCGCGCATACGGCCCAATCAACCACAACACTCCGATTTTTCCTCCAGAGTAGCCATCGATAGGACAGCTGGCCCAGTTAGCGAGACATCGCGCACATGAGTAAGATCTGACGACCCTGGACATTCAACACACGAAATCCAACAGTCAAAAATGCTGAGGCGTGAGAGGGCTCGGTTTAGGTCCAGTTTTACTGTCCTAAATAATAACTTTTCAATGGTGCATCGCATGCAAAAACTTCATATATGAAAAATGTGTAGAATTTTCTATAGATTATTGATATCACACTTTCATGCATGTTAAAAATATTTAAACTTGTTGTTTTCATGTAATTTGCATAAATGCCATGCAAAATGATTTATTCAATAACTTTTGATCCGTAGCTCCGATGCAAATGAATTATATATGTAACTTGCCTAGAAAAATGTGTAGAATAACATGGTGACATTTATTTTGCTATTTGACAACTTTAAAATGGTGATTAGGGAAGAACAGTACCAAAATCTTAATATGCATATGAGGTCATTTCGGAAGTGCTATATGTTGCTTCCGGCCTCATTTAATATGCCTAGTTGTTGTAGTTGTGTATGCTTCACTGTTTGCCATGTTAAACAACATTTAATATTGATGAGTACCTAAACGAGAGTGAACTAAATAATTTGAACGTGGAGTTTCGTCAATATGCAACTCGTTGCATATTGAGCTTCACTTAATGTGTAGTATTGGAATGTTGTGATTGCCATGCCTTGTATAATCAAACATGCCATGCATCATATTTGTCTGCGCGTCATGTCATGTATATGTTGTGGTGTATCGTGTGTTGATTGTTTGTTTCCGGTTTGCTTTTTCTCGATAGAGTTCCGAAAGCGTTCGGAGTGTGAGGATTCGTTCGACTATGTCCCGTTCGTCTACTTCACGCATCGTCTTCTTCACAGACTCGTTCTTCTTCCAAGCGGGATCTCAGGCAAGATGACACAATTCCCTGGATACCACTACTATCATTGCCATGCTAGTTGTCTCGCTTTTATTGTTATGTCTCGTTACCCACCACTTATATGTCAAGCCTCCCAACATTGCCATGAAAAGCCTTTAACCCTCCACCTTCCCAGCAAACCACTGTTTGGCTATGTTACCGCTTGCTCAGCCCTTCTTATAGCGTTGTTAGTTGCAGGTGTAGTTGCTTCCATGTGACAACATGGATATCTTGATATCACAATATTATTGCTATTTAATTTAATGCACATATATACTTGGTAAAAGATGAAAGTCTTAGCCTTTTGCTCGGTGTTTTGTTCCACCTTTGCCGCCCTAGTTACTTGTGTACCGGTGTTATGTTCCATAATTGAGCGCTCCTAACACGCTTGGGGTTGTTATGGGGACCCCCTTGATAATTTGTCTTAGATTAAAACTCTTCTGGCAAGGCCCAACTTTGGTACTACATTTGCTTAATAACTAATGAACCGCATAGGGAGTAATTAACCTATGGATAATTAATCAACCCCCGGGCCAGTGCTCCTCATGAGTATTGGTCCTAACCGGGTTGCCTGCAAGGCCGCCTCGAGGAGACTCGGGGATTGGTTTTCCCGGTAGCTAGTCCCATCCGGTCATGTCCTGAGAACGAGATACACGGCTCCTATCGGGTTCGTCAACACGTCGGGCGGCATTGCTGGATTTGTTTTACCTTTTACGAAATATCTTGTGCGCGGGATTCTGATGATACTTAGGGCTATCTCAAAGTTGAGGTTTTCCACTGGAATTTCCATGGAGACTACGGTTTTTTATTTTCATGGTTGGAGGTTTTTCCACGCAGCTTGTGGTAATTTGTGATGGACTAGTTGGAGCACCCCTGCAGGGTTAAATCTTTCATGAGAGCCATGCCCGCGGTTATGTGGCAACTTGGAAACTTTGTTTAACATTCGGTCGAAGCAAACTTGAAGTAAATTCATTTAAAATATGCCAACCGTGTGCATAATCGTGACCGTCTCTTCTCGTGAGGCCTGCTCCGAAAGAGAACACGGTGGGGTTATGTTTGACCGTAAGTAGGTGTTCAGGATCACTTAGTGATCATTACTAGTTCACGTCCGTTATGCGTAGACCACCATACTTATTTCTTGTACTCGTAAGTTAGCCACTCAAATAAATGCTTAGTGCCTGCTGTAGCCTCACCACTTATCCATACCTCACCTATTAAGCTTTGCTAGTCTTGATACCCTTGGAAATGAGATTAGTCCCTGTGGCTCATAGATTACTACAACAACAGTTGCAGGTACAGGCAATGCGGTACTTTGACGTGAGCGCGATGATTGTTATATTTGGAGTTCTTCTTCTTCTTCTTCTTCATCAATCTAGGATGGGTTCCAGGCGGCAGCCTGGGATAGCAAGGATGGATGTCATTTTATCGTTTGATTTCGTCCGTGGTCGGACCCTGCTCTTATGTATGATGATTGCTTATGTTGTTGTATTGATGTGACTCTGATGTAGCTTGTGGCGAGTGCAAGCCAATTCCATATACTCATCTCTTATGTACATGTACTTGTAATGATATCCATTCTTGCGAAACGACGAGATGCGCTTCTATCCCTGTCGAGGCCCTCGAGCCAAAATAAGGATATGATCGCATCTTGGGCATTACAAGGTACTCCTTCATCAAAGGATTGTGAGCATACAACACTCTCAAATGATGCTCATGCTTCCTCTCAATGCATGTGTATGATGCTGGCCATAATTTCTCATCATAAACTTTACCTTTAAATTTGTTTTTGAAATTCTGCGCTAGGTGTCGCATACATTCCCTATGCTTCACTCCAGGGAATACAATTTCCACTGCACTCTCCAAACCCTTGGAAGCATCTGTGTGTATAGCTAAACCTGGGGGTGTACCTATAAGGTTGCGCAACTGCTGCAGAAATCAGAGCCAACTTTCCTCGGACTCTGCCTTCACCACACCAAATGCAACTGGGAATAGCCAGTTGTGTCCATCAACTGCAGAAGCTACCACTAGTTGTCCTCTCCACCTTCCCAATCAAAGCAGTTGCATCAACAACCAAATAGGGCCTGCAACCCTCCAGAAACCCCTGCCAACAAGCCTTGAAATAAACAAAAGCCCTCCTGAAGCACTCCTTCTCAAATGACTTCCCTTTTTTGTATGGAACAATATGCTTCTCAATCTCTACAACACCCCCTGGACTAGCAGCTTCAACTTCAACTTTAAATGTGTAGAGCAACTAAAAGCTCTCATTCCAAGGACCATTAATCCCGTCAATAGCTATTTCCTTAGCATGGAAAATCCTCATTAAAGGTATATCAATCTTGTACTTCTCAAATAGCTTCCCATGGAGTGCTGTTGGACCAAGTGTTGGTGTTTTTCTCAACCAATCCAAAATTACATCTGCCACCCACCTAGTCTTTGCTAGCTTTGTTTTAGCCTTCCCCCTCCCCCTCCCGGTGGACAAGTGTGCTGGTGTGGGTTCTTTTTTATCTGAAACAAAATATAAAAGGACGTACAATTAAGAAAAACATTACACAATGATCTGAAAATAGAATGAATCAGTATAAACTGAAATACACAAACCTGAATGAACTTGCTCCTCAACATATGTGATGCATGCAACCTCCATCTACACCTATCATATGGGCAATGAACAGTGAACCTTGTTGGCTCACTCCTATCAATCACATATGTATTTTGAGTGAGAATGCAATATGTAGTCACTGCATTATGACAGTCCACCATCGACTGGAATATGCTGCCGACAGCAAGCTGAGGATCTTCCCTGTTCCACTCAATTGTTGGCATGTCCTCACCATCATATTCATCTAAAACTAAGCTGTCGATGTTCTACCCCCTCTCTTCATCGTCAGTGTCATCAAATCTAGCATGGCTGATAGGTTGCTCCTGATATTCATCTTCCATTGCTTGTTTACTGACAATATCTACAAGATCAGGGAACATATTCTCATCCTCATCGTCATGTCCAGGCACTGCGGCTAAAAAATAGTTTTGCTCAAGCCCGAGCCAAGCCCAGCCCGACTCGGGCTCGATTTCCAGGCCCGAGCCCGGCCCGATGGGACGATTAGGCACGGCCTGGCCCAGGCTGCCCATGGCTAGGTATACTCCCCACCCTCGGAGCTAGGCGGTGTTGTACCATGGCACAACAGTCGGGAGTCACTCCATGGCCATGGCACACCACAGTTGCAAGGGAAGAACGTGAGCGACCTGCACAACGGCGCCAAAAGGTGTCGCCTTGTGGGGCTAGGCCGACCGATCTCCTCGCTCCATGAGCCCCCCTTGTCGGCACCGAGCTGCGCGGAGTCCTAAGAAGCCGACGCCACCACCGGCCTGGCCCCCACCAGCTGCCCGACGACCATGGCCCACCGCTGCGAGAGGTCGGCCTCGCCCTCCTCCGTCAAATCCGCCCATGAAAGACGTCGCCCACCGCGGGCACCAGCACTATCCCCACCACTGCATTGCGTCCACCAAGGCACCCAAACAACCTTGGGGGGAGGGGAGAGGGGAAAGCGAACATGCCGTGGCACCACCGGAGAAGGGAGAGGAGGCCCGCCGCCGGTCGCGGAGCCCCGTGGGTCGCCGCCCGCATCACCACAAGAGTCGCGTCCTGCGCTCATTTCAAAATCTTCTTCCCTCGGCTTAGTATGTATGGATATATTGTAAAATGATTTAGCAGATTGATGTATCCTTTATTCTGTTTGGGCGTGATGGCAGTTTCCAAATAGTCTGCCGCCCTCCCTGACCTACACCCACGTACGCGGCCGCCCCCCTGACGTACCTCGACGTAGGCCGCCCCATCAACATCGGGCCGCCTCTCTTGGTTCACGTCCTTGGTATAAGACCAAATTAGTGTAATTTTTTTTCTCTCTAGTGTGTACGTGGCAGAAACAATGTGCGGGACATAAATTTTCAAGCAGCAGGAAAATGTTTAGTTGATTAGATACAATTAAGCGTGAGTTGAAGTTGTCATTCCCGGCCGTGTACAAGAAAGTTTGCACGCATGCAGCCACATATATATTCGGTTTGACAACAAAGTCAAGAAACTCATGCGTGGGGTGGGCTTCCCTGGAGTAAGGAAACCACCGCAAGGGTATAGTGGGTGTGTCTAGTTCTCATCATGATGAGACTTAATGAAGTCACATCTAAGAGCATCTCCAACAAGCGCCCAAAAGCTGCTCCGCGCGCTAAAAGATTCCCTTTTTGGGCGCCGGACAGCTCCAACAGCCGCTGCAAAACAGCGCGCACGTTAAAAAAAATTGGGCACGCGCAGAAAAACGCTATCGCGCAGCATATTTTGGGCGCCGGCTTGCGCGCGCTTCACAATTTACACTGCGCGTTTTTTGGGCGCCCTTCTTTGGGCAGCTGCTAAAGCAATGTTGGCCCGCGCACAATAAAAATGCTACAATGACACGCTAAAACTTTTATTGGGCGCGAAATTTTTGTGCCGCTGTTGGAGATGCTCTAACTCCTACACCATTTGATTTTGATGAAGATTCGTGCGGGTTTAATATTTTTATTTTTGTTTGATTACTCAAATGATGTATATGTGTTAGATGAGACTTTGTTATTTCTCATCTAGATGAGATTTAGCAAATCCGATAGTCGTTTCCCCATCTAGAATATGAACACTTTGCATGTGAAGCCAAGCAAAAGAGGCTAGAGTTTAGGCAGATTTTGTATAAAATAAAGATAAAGATGATGTTTGCTTAATATATAGCTACTTCAGTTATCAAAGCCTTGGTGATATTTTGTTGTTGTAGTACCAGAGTTGTCCCTTTGCTGAAAATTGATATGGTAAGAGGTTATGATCTGTCGGCCCGATAGGATCGGAAAGCATATATCATGCAGTTCACTACTTAACAAGAAGAAGAAGAGGGGAAACGACCGAAAGAAGATACAGTAAAGTGCAACAAACATGCATTGAGATGTGAGAATAAATACTAACAAAGAAGAGAAGAGGGGAACAGACCCAAAGAAGAAGGATCGAAGAGCATAACAATAATAATAATAATAATAGCAAGACAAGGGGAATCGTGATAATTAGTAGTAGTATATTTTATTTATTCTTACTCCAACAACAGGTCATTGAAGATTGAACACAGTACGTGGCCGGGTACAAGAAGCGCATGCATGCATGCATGGATTACAGTACAGCGCTTGGTTGTAGTTGGAGTTGGAGTGGCCGGGGAGAGAGAGAGAGAGAGAGAGTGGCCGGAGACAGTATCGGCGGCGGCACAAGCTAGCTAGACCTGCAGCGGAGTCCAGGAGCAGCCCGTGCCGCGAAGGATCGGCACCAGGAGGGTCAGCGCCTTGGCCGCAGTGTCGACCCGCTCGTCGCCTTTGGCCGTGTGGACCTGCAGAGGGCCGGCGGCCAGCTCCTTCGCCTCGGTGTTCGCCGTCCAGCTTGCGTCGGTGCGGCCGTGCTGGGCCCAGGAGAGCAGCGCGCAGCTCAGGCGGGCCCAGTTCACCGCGAGCGGTGGGAGGGTCCCCCCGATCGTCTGCGTCTTGTCGGTGGCGCCGAGCCCGCCGGCGACGGCTCGGAGGATGCGCGGAAACCTTTGCGCCTCGGGGACTGCCAGGATGAAGAAGGCGAGGCTGTCCTTGATGCTCGTGTCTGGCGCGTACCTCGGCCGGAACTTGGCGAGCGTGTTGGCGTGCGTCAACGCCAGCGTGCCGTTCAGGCGGATGAAGCCGAGGCCTTTGTGCGCAAGGCGCTTTCCGAAGAGGTCGGCGTAGCCGCCGGTGTAGGAGAGCCGAGTAGAGTCAGGCAGGGTGCTCTCCTGCCCCTTGAACGAGAACCAGCCTCCGAGACGGTTCCAGAAACCGGCCAAGTACAGATTATCGCTTCTAAACGCCAGCTTCACCAAGATCTCGCCCGCCTTGTTCGTCAGGTGGACGTGGAGCCAAATCTCAGGGGCGCGCTGCAGGTCCTGCGGCCGCAGGACAGGATGCCCGTCCAGCACCGCGTTCGCTGTGCTGGTCACCGACGCGCTGAACGCAGCCATGAAGGTGGTGTACCTCGCCTCCGTCATGGGCGTCTCCACCTCCAAAGCATGGCGCAGAATCTGTGGCGGCTGCTTCCCAGACCTGCAGCCAACAACAAATGGAAGCACGGTTATTAATTAGTTGCTCATCTTGGCGTACGGGAAAGAACAAGGGATGCATGGAGGCACTGCTTACACAAAGCTAGCAAGCCCTAGGACCACCAGCAGCAACAGGACAACCTTCTTAGCCATCGCAAGGGATGCTTGCATGTGTGGATGAGTGAGTGAGCGAGTGAGGAGATGCTATGCTTGACTTGTGTGCATGAACGAGCGAGTGAGATGATGCTTATATAGCCACGATTGGAACCTAGCTAGCGCTAGCGCTTGTGATAGACGCAACAGGTAGTTTTGTCACCGGCCACCGCACATGCCATAGGATCGATCGGTGCAACAAACTACGTACTACACGCTTTCCCTCCCACCATCATACATATGTGTTTTAGGATGAATTGTCTCAACACTCTTGTTCAAATATATCTCAACGCTTTCTAAAAGTTCTATATTGTTTCCGATCAGTAATATGTCATATCCACATATAATAATAGAAACGTCATAGAGCTCCCACTCACTTTCTTGTAAATACAAGCTTCTCCATAAACTTGTATGAATCCAAACGCTTTGATCACTTCATCAAAGCAAATATTCCAACTCCGAGATTAATGTACCAATCCATAAATGGACCGCTAGAGCTTGCACACTTTGTCAGCATTTTTAGGTTCGATCGGTGCAACAAACTACTACACGCATTCCCACTCGATCACCGTCATCATACATATGTGTTTTAGGATGGATTGTTTCAACACTCTTGTTCAAATATATCTTCACGCTTTCTAAAAGTTCTATATTGTTTTCAATCAGCAATATGCCATCCACATATACCCATTCACTTTCTTGTAAATACAAGCTTCTCCATAAACTTGTATTAACCCAAACGCTTTGATCACTTCATCAAAGCAAAGATTCCAACTCCGAGATGCATGTACCAATCCATAAATGGATCGCTGTAGCTTGCACACTTTGTCAGCATTTTTAGGATCGATCAGTGCAACAAACTACTACACGCATTCCCACTCACCGTCATACATATGTGTTTTAGGATGAATTGTCTCAACACTCTTGTTCAAATATATCTCCACGCTTTCTAAAAGTTCTATATTGTTTCCAATCATCAATATGCCATCCACATATAATATTAGAAACGCCATAGAGCTCCCACTCACTTTCTTGTAAATACAAGCTTCTCCATAAACTTGTATGAACCCAAACGCTTTGATCACTTTATCAAAGCAAATATTCCAACTCCGAGAGACATGTACCAATCCATAAATGGATCGCTAGATATTGCACACTTTGTCAGCATTTTTAGGATCGATCGGTGCAACAAACTACTACACGCATTCCCACTCGATCACCGTCATCATACATATGTGTTTTAGGATGGATTGTCTCAACACTCTTGTTCAAATATATCTTCACGCTTTCTAAAAGTTCTATATTGTTTTCAATCAGCAACATGCCATCCACATATAATATTAGAAACGCCATAGAGCTCCCACTCACTTTCTTGTAAATACAAGCTTCTCCATAAACTTGTATTAACCCAAACGCTTTGATCACTTCATCAAAGCAAAGATTCCAACTCCGAGATGCATGTACCAATCCATAAATGGATCGCTGGAGCTTGCACACTTTGTCAGCATTTTTAGGATCGATCGGTGCAACAAACTACTACACGCATTCCCACTCACCGTCATAAATATGTGTTTTAGGATGAATTGTCTCCACACTCTTGTTCAAATATATCTCCACGCTTTCTAAAAGTTCTATATTGTTTCCAATCATCAACATGCCATCCACATATAATATTAGAAACGCCATAGAGCTCCCACTCACTTTCTTGTAAATACAAGCTTCTCCATAAACTTGTATGAACCCAAACGCTTTGATCACTTCATCAAAGCAAATATTCCAACTCCGAGAGGCATGTACCAATCCATAAATGGATCGCTAGAGCTTGCACACTTTGTCAGCATTTTTAGGATCGATCGGCGCAACAAACTACTACACGCATTCCCACTCACCGTCATACATATGTGTTTTAGGATGAATTGTCTCAACACTCTTGTTCAAATATATCTTCAAGCTTTCTAAAAGTTCTATATTGTTTCCAATCAGCAAAATGCCATCCACATATAATATTAGAAACGTCATAAAGCTCCCACTCACTTTCTTGGAAATACAAGCTTCTCCATAAACTTGTATGAACCCAAACGCTTTGATCACTTCATCAAAGCAAAGATTCCAACTCCGAGATGCATGTACCAATCCATAAATGGATCGCTAGAGCTTGGACACTTTGTCAGCATTTTTAGGATCGATCGGCGCAACAAACTACTACACGCATTCCCACTCACCGTCATACATATGTGTTTTAGGATGAATTGTCTCAACACTCTTGTTCAAATATATCTTCAAGCTTTCTAAAAGTTCTATATTGTTTCCAATCAGCAAAATGCCATCCACATATAATATTAGAAACGCCATAGAGCTCCCACTCACTTTCTTGTAAATACAACTTTCTCCATAAACTTGTATGAATCCAAATGCTTTGATCACTTCATCAAAGCAAAGATTCCAACTCCGAGATGCATGTACCAATCCATAAATGGATCGCTAGAGCTTGCACACTTTGCCAGGATTTTTAGGATCAATCGGTGCAACAAACTACTACACGCATTCCCACTCACCGTCATACATATGTGTTTTAGGACGAATTGTCTCAACACTCTTGTTCAAATATATCTTCACGCTTTCTAAAAGTTCTATATTGTTTCCAATCAGCAATATGCCATCCACATATAATATTAGAAACGCCATAGAGCTCCCACTCACTTTCTTGTAAATACAAGCTTCTCCATAAACTTGTATGAACCAAAACGCTTTGATCATTTCATCAAAGCAAAGATTCCAACTCCGAGATGCCTGTACCAATCCATAAATGGATCGCTGGAGCTTGCACACTTTGTCAGCATTTTTAGGATCGACAAAACCTTCTGGTTGCATCATATAGAACTCTTCCTTAAGGAAACCATTAAGAAACGATGTTTTGACATCCATTTGCCAGATCTCGTAATCGAAAAATGCAGCTATTGCTAACATGATCCAGACGGACTTAAGCATCGCTACGAGAGAGAAAGTCTCATCATAGTCAACCCCTTGAACTTGTGAAAACCCTTTTGCAACAAGTCGAGCTTTATAGACGGTGACATTACCGTCCGCGTCCGTCTTTTTCTTAAAGATCCATTTATTCTGTGTGGCCTTAGGATCATATGGTAAGTCCTCCAAAGTCCACACTTTGTTCTCATACATGGATCCTATCTCGGATTTCGTGGCCTCTAGCCATTTGTTGGAATCTAGGTCCACCATCGCTTCTTCATAGCTCGTAGGTTCACTGTTGTCTAACAACATGACCTCCAAGACAGGATTGTCGTACCACCCAAGGACGGTACGAGTCCTTGTCGACCTACGAGGCTCGGTAGGAATTTGATCCGAAGCTACATGATCATCATCATTAGTTTCGTCTTCACTTGGTGTAGGCGCCGCAGAAACATCTTTCTGTGTCGTGCTACTATCCAAGTGAAGTGACGGTTCAACAACCTCATCAAGTTCTACTTTCCTCCAACTCAATTCTTTCGAGAGAAACTCCTTCTCTAGTAAGGACCCGTTCTTGGCAACAAAGACCTTGCCTTTGGATCTGAGATAGAAGGTGTACCCTAATGTTTCCTTAGGGTATCCTATGAAGACGCATTTATCCGCTTTGGGTTCGAGCTTATCAGGTTGTAGCCTTTTCACATAAGCATCACAGCCCCAAACTTTAAGAAATGAAAGCTTAGGTTTCTGGCCAAACTTTAATTCATATGGTGTCGTCTCAACGGATTTTGATGGTGCCCTATTTAAAGTGAATGCGTCTGTCTCTACTGCATAATCCCAAAACGATAGTGGCAGATCAGTGAGAGTCATCATAGATCGCACCATATCCAGTAGAGTGCGATTACGACGCTCGGACACGCCATTACGCTGTGGTGTTCCAGGTGGCGTAAGTTGTGAAACAATTCCACAATGTCTCAAATGCATGCCAAACTCATAACTCAGATATTCACCACCACGATCAGATCGCGGAAATTTTATCTTCTTGTTACGATGATTCTCTACTTCACTCTGAAATTGCTTGAACTTTTCAAACGTTTCAAACTTGTGTTTCATTAAGTAAATATACCCATGTCTACTTAAATCATCAGTGAAGGTAAGAAAATAACGATATCCACTACGCGCCTCAACACACATCAGACCGCACACATCAGTATGTATGATTTCCAATAAGTCACTTGCTCGCTCCATTGTACCGGAGAACGGGGGTTTCGTCATCTTGCCCATGAGGCATGGTTCGCATGTATCAAGCGATTCAAAATCGAGTGATTCCAAAAGTCCATCAGCATGGAGCTTCTTCATGCGTTTTATGCCAACATGACCTAAGCGGCAGTGCCACAAGAAAGTGGTACTATCATTATTAACTTTGTATCTTTTGGCATCAATGTTATGAATGTGTGTATCACTACTGTCACAACCCTAGTTTCATTGCTTGTAATTAGTTGCATTGTGATCATTCATGTCATCATGTTAAATTTCAAATGAAGTTGAAATGGGGATGATCAAACCCTACCACCAAATTTAATTCAAATAGGTTCAACCTAAAATAATTTTTCAATGAACCCAAAATGGCCTTCTAAAAATGTACATCATTTCTGAAGAAAAATGGAAACATCAACCAGAGGTGATGCATATTTTTACATGTCATATTGGGTTATTGATTTAAATCATGATATAATTGAGTTGGAGCAAATAAATCCTATAAATAGTTTTATTGCTCCAAATAATTTGAAACTTGGTAAGGGCCTCTGAAATAATTTATTAAGGTCCCGCAAAAAGTTTTAGGTTTTATAAAAATGATTTGGATCTGAAACCAAATCAAAACAAATAAAAGAAATAGAAACAGAAATAAAATAGGAAAAGCAGAGAGGGAGATGGCCTACCTGGCGCAGCTCACTAGCTGGCCCAGCCCACCAGGGGTGATGTGGTCTTCTTCAACCTCTGCCAGTAGGTAGAGACGAACCAGAGCACGATGAGTGCCCAAGGGTGCCACACCTCAGCTGCTTGTCTGCCTCGACGTCGCGCAGATATGGATGGCCAATGCCGTCCGGATCGATTTCGCACCTCGCCATTCGCCCTCTCGCTCCCCTCCTCCTCCCTGAGCTCTACCCGAGAGCGCCATGGACGTGCCGCCACGAACCTCGCCCAACAGCCACCCTCTCTCGCTCTAAGCATGCCCCCGAGCTCCGCAGTGACCTCTTCTCCCTCTCCGACGAGCCATGCATCGACAGACATCCCCGAACGCCAAGATCACCATCATCTTCAACCTCTGGCCGCCGGACGCCGCCGCTCGATTCGCTCCATCCAGGGCCTCCCCGAGCTTGCCAAGTCGCTCGTCGTCATCCCTGTGAGCATCTGCGTGTTTTACCCCTGTCCTCACCGTCGATTTGGCCCCATAGCACGGTTCCCCCCGCCATGGCCGGGAGCTTCCACCGCCGCGCTAGTCGCCTTCGGCGTTCCAGTGGGCAAACGCTGCACCTGAGCACGCGGTTGTGCTCCTGTTGCCGCCTGACGGCTCGTCTCGCTCGATTGCGAGCCGTAGCACCTCATCCGTGCAAGGCCGAGCTCCGGTGACGCCTCCGTCATCGCTGCGCTCAGCTTCGGTGTCCCCGCGACCCCTCGCGTGTCTCCGTGGACGCGGGCGAGCCCGGGCCACTCCTCGGTGGCCTCAACTCCCGCTCTCGTGGCCTCCGGCGGGACTCCGCCGCACCTATGGGTCGCCAGCAACAACCTCCCGCGGTGATGACGTGGCCGGTATGATTAGTGTTAATGACCGGCTAATTACCCCCCCCCCCCCGTGATACGTCTCCAACGTATCTATAATTTATGAAGTATTAATGCCATATTCACCTATGTTTACAATACTTTTATATGGTTTTGATGTATTTTATATTGTTTATTTAGAACTAACCTGGGCTTATGATGTTTTCAACAGAACTACCGTGGTGTTGTTTTTTGTGTAGAAATAAAAGTTCTCCAAATACAACGAAACTTTTTGAAGATTTTTTTTGGAACAAAAGAGGCACTAGAAGCTTCGTGGGAGGGCCAGAAGAGCCACGAGGTGGGCACAACCGACCAAGGCGCGCCAGCCCCCTCTGGCTTGTGTTGGTGTCTTGTGGTCCACTCATGGCCCATCTTCGCGTGAAACCGACGCCCAAAAATCCTATATATTCAGAAACCTCCAGAAATGACCTTAGATGAGAAGTTCCGCCTCCGCAAGTCTCTGTAGCCACGAAAAACCAATCTAGACCCCGTTCCGGCACCCTGCCGGAGGGGGAAATCATCACCGGAGGCCATCTTCATCATCCCTATGGTCTCCATGATAAGGAGGGAGTAGTCCACCCTCGGGGCTGATGGTTTGTACCAGTAGCTATGTGTTTAATCTCTCTCTCTCTCTCTCTCTCTCTCTCTCTCGTGTTCTTGAGATACCAGTAGCTAAGTTTTACCTCTTCCTTTTCTTCATCTTCCCCTTCTCATTCTAAGATCTCGGGGCGAGATCTCTTGTTAGTGGAGGAGAGTTGTAACAGCCAGGGACCGGCGCTCCAGAAGATTCCCCTTTTATTTCCATTCTCGTCATGTGATTCGTCTATTTGTCGCATTCATCATCGCATCATTCGCATCATACGCATGGCATCGGCACTTTGTTGCCATCGTTTTCAAAACTTGCATCCGTTCGTAGGTACCGGTTCTCTCCGTTCGTGCCGTCGACCGTTTCGAGACCAACCACACTCGCACGCGCCCGCGGCATCGTTAAAAAATATGTTTTTAAAAGTGTGCAAAAAATATTCTCGGATTGGGACGAAAGTTCGCGGGCGGTCTTAATATAGTGTAGGTAGACCGCCTGCCAAATTTCGTCGCAGTCGGAGTCCATTTGATACCCGAACGGTCAACCGTAGCGGCACCATCATCGGTTTATTTATCGGACGTTTTTCAGTTTTAAAATCTCTGTCACGGGCTGCCACTTCCATATCTTCTCTAAGCCTAGCCCAACTACACAGTCCAACCAGCCCACCTAGACTAACCCCAACCCACCTCTCCGATCGGACTGTCCGATCGCGATCGGAGGGTCGAAAAACCCCTAAAACAGCAAACCCTAGCTACCCCTACTATAAATAGCAGCCCCCTGCCCAAAATGGCCCCCTAACCCTTCCATCTACCTCCAGCCACCTCCACCTCGAAATCCGCGCCCAGCCGCCACCACCTCGCCACTTGGCACGGCTCGAAGGCCGGCTGCCACCTGAGCCGCCGTGCACTGCCTCCCGCACGCCACCACCAGTCCCAACCGCGCCCCTGTCTCCCTCCTCCCGCGAGGGGCCCGCCAGGCCCAGATCCAGGCCCACCCCGGGCCCGAACCGGGCCGAGGCGCTCGCTGCCGCTGCCCTCGCCCCGCGAGCTCGCTCGAGGCTCCTGCCCATACCTGGCCAGATGGGCCGTGCCTAACAGGCCGGCCCGATAGGCCGCGTGCCTGGCCCGTCACGGGCCGGCCCGGCACGTGACTAAACGGGCCGTGCCTGGCACGTGGCCCGGCTCGGGCCGTGCCCGGGACGCAAGGCTGGGCACGCGTGCCGGCCCGGCCCGGCACGTTTAGTTTATTTATTTATTTATACAGATTTTTTATATACATATTACCCTAAAAATAGTTGAAATAGGCTTAAAATAAGCAAAATTAGACGTGTTAACGGGCTAAACGTGCCGATGGGCCGGCCCGTTTAATAATAGTGCCGTGCCTGGGCCTTAGAGGCCGGCACGCGTGCCGGCCCGGCACGGCCCGTGTATTAAACGTGCCTGGTCGGGCCGTGCCGTGCCTGGCCCGTTTATCTCAGGGCCGTGCCGGGCCGGGCCGGCCCATCTGGCCAGGTATGCTCCTGCCTCCCGCAGCCCCGTGGCTTCTCGCTGCCTTCGCGCCGCCGCCAGGTGGAGAGACGCTGTCGGCCGACCCTGTTACCGATCCCTGCTGTCACCAGCTACCGCCGCCCCACGCCTCGGTTCCCGCTCACAGCCCCGTGCCATGGAGGTTTTGCCGCCGCCGATCTACTTCATCCCGCCGCCCCAGCATCCGACCCTGCCGGATCCGGCCTTGGCCGAGGAGCCGCGGCCAATCCCTTCGTCGCCGGCCTCCCTCGCCTATCGGACGCGCTCGTCGCGCCACCGTTGACCCGGGCCGCCGCCTTGCCTCCATGCTCGTGCGGGAGCAGGAGGTCGAAGATCTTGCCCTGGTTGCCTCGCATGGACCGGCCTCCTCCCGCAAGGCCCAGCCGGCCTGCCAAGCTGCCCCACCAACCGGGCCTATGCCCACAAGGTGAGCACGCCCCGTCACGCTATCCTCCGCCCTAGGCGATGCCTTGCTATGTTGCGCCCGCTGCTTTTGGCCCATTCTGTTTTTTTTTCTGCCAGCGAATTTATCAATTAACGAGTGAATTATAAAATTGCAGAAAAGGTCTAGACTTCATGCATACTAGATCGTTAAAGGCGCGCGTTGCCGCGCCCGTCTAGTTTGACGATGTAATCTTAATGATCGATGGAATGATATTATAGGCATTTTACTCTAGAAAAATTGGTAGACATTTTGTGATATAATATGTAATTTAATTAGTAACTTATGTAGGACTATGTTAGTGGATATACAACCATGGAAGTACCTCGGTGCCTGGTACAAACTTAAACTATTAGGCCATATATATTTAAAAAAATAATATTATTATTAATCATTAAGTAGTATAATTGATTCCCACACAAAAATGGCAGTATTTGTTTTCCGGAGATCACATCTTGCCAAACTGCAATTTTAGTGCTCTATAGTCTCTTGGCTTGAGCATCCATGCGCTATGTTGCCACAGTCGTCCATTTTTCTAGTAGAATAGAAGGAATTTCTTTAAATATGTACAACGAAACATATACCAAATGCCTCATGTAAGATAAATCAACAAAGTCTTACAATATATGTTCTAATATGCTAGGAGTTTATTGACAAAACAAGCAACTCTCAAGGCGACACACAATTAGCCTTGAAAGACCTCTTTAAGCACTGAAAGCATAAGCATGGAAGTAACCTTGGCCTATCTTGGTTTCTCTTATTAATTGTACTTTGTTGGTTATTTGAAATTTCGATCATAAGTCACATTTTTTTCCTTAATCTACTACATACACATCTACTCCCTCCGTTCCTAAATATAAGTTTTTTAAAGATTTCAATATGAACTATATACGGAGTAAAATATGTTTGTTGATGTTTGGTTGGAATTGCACTTTCTTATACCCAACGTGCAGTTTCAATGCATCTTGAGCCAACACAAATATGTACCATATCTGAAATATAAAATTTATGGAAGCTTCCAATGAAAATCAATTCCAGGCATGGACTATCGGCGTGAGGACGTGAACAACACAACAAATGGCAACTGCTACAGCAAGTGCATGTTGTAGTCCTCAAACACAGAAAATAAAGAATGTTACAGTACAATGATTCCTGTTTTGCATTGCATCGAACACATGCCATGAACGTTGTTAGGAAAATCAATGCCTTGATAGTATACAAAAACAAACAATATGAGGATATAACTGAGAAGAGAGGGTTGCCTGTAGCAAATAATTGAGACGTCGTCCTGCAACAAGGCCGTCCTTGACCCACTTGTCATCACGAGTGCCGTGTTATCAGCTTAAGGAACAACAACAAAAGCTTCTCCATGCCAATTGTTATGCTCTTAGACTTCTTCCTATATAAACCCAAAACTATGCATAATCAAGAATCTCACCGTCATCCATGAGAAATCTGTGGCACGTAAACAAAATTGGGTACGGATCCTCACCACGGTCCTCCTCTACACCTTGACTCATGAATCCACAAAAACCAGCAGCGAGGTGCGGCTTCTATTTCTTCATCGAGCGGCCTCGAGCGCCAAACACTATTGAGCAGGGACATACCGGGTATGCCTTCACGGCTGCCTGGAGCTCCCCTCGCGTCCGCCATCTCCCTCGCCTTGTCATGCCGCCGTCCGTCGCCAGATCGTCCGTGAGAGAGAGGTAGAGGGAAGCGCCGAAGCGGAGGGGCAGAAACCGAACGATCCCATGACCGGATCAGATGCTACAGGCCTTCGTTATCCCTACCACGCTACACGGGCCTGAAATAGCGCGCATACGGCCCAATCAACCACAACACTCCGATTTTTCCTCCAGAGTAGCCATCGATAGGACAGCTGGCCCAGTTAGCGAGACATCGCGCACATGAGTAAGATCTGACGACCCTGGACATTCAACACATGAAATCCAACAGTCAAAAATGCTGAGGCGTGAGAGGGCTCGGTTTAGGTCCAGTTTTACTGTCCTAAATAATAACTTTTCAATGGTGCATCGCATGCAAAAACTTCATATATGAAAAATGTGTAGAATTTTCTATAGATTATTGATATCACACTTTCATGCATGTTAAAAATATTTAAACTTGTTGTTTTCATGTAATTTGCATAAATGCCATGCAAAATGATTTATTCAATAACTTTTGATCCGTAGCTCCGATGCAAATGAATTATATATGTAACTTGCCTAGAAAAATGTGTAGAATAACATGGTGACATTTATTTTGCTATTTGACAACTTTAAAATGGTGATTAGGGAAGAACAGTACCAAAATCTTAATATGCATATGAGGTCATTTCGGAAGTGCTATATGTTTCTTCCGGCCTCATTTAATATGCCTAGTTGTTGTAGTTGTGTATGCTTCACTGTTTGCCATGTTAAACAACATTTAATATTGATGAGTACCTAAACGAGAGTGAACTAAATAATTTGAACGTGGAGTTTCGTCAATATGCAACTCGTTGCATATTGAGCTTCACTTAATGTGTAGTATTGGAATGTTGTGATTGCCATGCCTTGTATAATCAAACATGCCATGCATCATATTTGTCTGCGCGTCATGTCATGTATATGTTGTGGTGTATCGTGTGTTGATTGTTTGTTTCCGGTTTGCTTTTTCTCGATAGAGTTCTGAAAGCGTTCGGAGTGTGAGGATTCGTTCGACTATGTCCCGTTCGTCTACTTCACGCATCGTCTTCTTCACGGACTCGTTCTTCTTCCAAGCGGGATCTCAGGCAAGATGACACAATTCCCTGGATACCACTACTATCATTGCCATGCTAGTTGTCTCGCTTTTATTGTTATGTCTCGTTACCCACCACTTATATGTCAAGCCTCCCAACATTGCCATGAAAAGCCTTTAACCCTCCACCTTCCCAGCAAACCACTGTTTGGCTATGTTACCGCTTGCTCAGCCCTTCTTATAGCGTTGTTAGTTGCAGGTGTAGTTGCTTCCATGTGACAACATGGATATCTTGATATCACAATATTATTGCTATTTAATTTAATGCACATATATACTTGGTAAAAGATGAAAGTCTTAGCCTTTTGCTCGGTGTTTTGTTCCACCTTTGCCGCCCTAGTTACTTGTGTACCGGTGTTATGTTCCATAATTGAGCGCTCCTAACACGCTTGGGGTTGTTATGGGGACCCCCTTGATAATTTGTCTTAGATTAAAACTCTTCTGGCAAGGCCCAACTTTGGTACTACATTTGCTTAATAACTAATGAACCGCATAGGGAGTAATTAACCTATGGATAATTAATCAACCCCCGGGCCAGTGCTCCTCATGAGTATTGGTCCTAACCGGGTTGCCTGCAAGGCCGCCTCGAGGAGACTCGGGGATTGGTTTTCCCGGTAGCTAGTCCCATCCGGTCATGTCCAGAAGGTTCCCGAGGAAGTCACAAGCCAGGGGGCGCGCCCTAGGGGGGCGCCCCTGTGGCTTGTGGCCTCCTCGGCCTTCCTCTCCGGTGACTCTTCGCTCCAGTATTTTTTATATTTTCCAAAAATATTCTCCGGAAATTTTCAGCTCATTCCGAGAACTTTTATTTCTGCACAAAAACAACACCACGGTAGTTCTGCTGAAAACAGCGTCAGTCCGGGTTAATTCTAATCAAATCATACCAAAATCATATAAAATTATTGTAAACATGGCATGAATACTTCATAAATTATAGATACATTGGAGACGTATCACATACCAAGGTGTGTTGTGTGATACACTTATTGCAGCTAGCTGTTCGTCAGGGAAACTATCATCAATATGTAGTGGGTCATCAAGAATATTTTCTAACCTAGACAAGTTATCAGCTACAGGGTTCTCATCTCCCTTCCTATCAACGATATGTAAATCAAATTCCTGAAGCAAGAGAACCCACCTAATGAGTCTAGCTTTAGCATATTTCTTTTCCATAAGATATTTTATAGCAGCATGATCAGTGTGAACAGTAACCTTGGAGTCAACAATATAGGGTCTAAATTTATCACAAACAAACACAACTCCTAAAAATTCTTTCTCAGTAGTGGCATAATTTCTTTGGGCACTGTCTAGAGTTTTGCTAGCATAATGGATAACGTTTAATTTCTTATCAACTCTTTGTCCTAGAACAGCACCAACATCATAATCACTAGCATCACACATAATTTCAAAAGGCAAGTTCCAATCAGGTGGTTGAACAATAGGTGCAGTGGTTAAGGCTTTCTTGAGTGTTTCAAAGGCTTCTACACAATCGTCATAAAAAACAAAAGGGATATCCTTTTGCAAAAGATTAGTGAGGGGCCTAGAAATTTTAGAGAAGTCTTTAATGAACCTCCTATAAAAACCAGCATGACCAAGGAAACTTCGAATACCTTTGATATCTTTAGGACATGGCATTTTCTCAATTGCATCAACTTTAGCTTGATCCACCTCAATACCTCGTTCGGAGATCTTATACCCCAAGACAATACCTTCATTAACCATAAAGTGGCACTTCTCCCAATTCAAGATGAGATTAGTTTGTTCACATCGCTGCAAAACTCGATCAAGGTTGCTTAAGCAATCATCAAAAGAAGTTCCGTAAACGGAAAAATCATCCATGAAAACCTCCGCAATCTTTTCACAAAAATCAGAGAATATAGCAGTCATACATCTTTGAAAGGTAGCAGGTGCATTGCATAAACCAAAAGGCATACGTCTATAAGCATAGGTTCCAAAAGGACAAGTAACGGTAGTTTTCTCTTGATCGGATTGTGACACAGGTATTTGAGAGAAACAGGAATATCCATCTAGGAAACAAAAGTGTGTGTGCTTAGATAGTCTCTCTAGCATTTTATCAATGAAAGGCAAAGGGTAATGATCTTTTCTAGTAGCTTTATTTAATTTTCTAAAATCAATTACCATTCTATAGCCAGTAACATTTCTTTGTGGAATGAGCTCATTTTTATCATTGGGAACAACAGTAATACCTCCTTTCTTTGGGACACAATGAACGGGACTTACCCATCTACTATCAGCTATGGGATATATTCTATCTGCTTCCAGAAGCTTTCATATTTCAGTTCTTACCACTTCCTTCATCTTACGATTCAATTGCCGTTGGTGATCAACAATAGGTTTAGCATCAGGTACCATATTGATCTTGTGTTGACATAGAGTGGGACTAATGCCCTTAAGATCATCAAGAGTATATCCAATAGCAGCCCTGTGCTTCCTTAGAACTTTCAATAATCTCTCTTCTTGATCAAGATAAGCATATTTCAAAGTGTCGGGCAATTGTTTCAATTCAAACACAGGATCACCTTTAGGTGGAGGAGGACCTCCAAGGGTTTCAACATGCAAATTGTGTTTCAAGAGAGGCTGTTGTTCGAAGAAAATTTGATCTATTTCATTTCTTTCACGCAAGTGCATATCATTCTCATGGTCAAGCAAATATTGTTCTAGTGGATCAGTAGGTGGCACAGCAATAGAAGCAAGACCAATTATCTCATCCTTATTAGATAATTCTCTATCACGAGGTTGTCTACTAAACTTGGAGAAATTAAACTCATGAGACACATCACCAAACTCAACACTGACAATTTCTTTTTGACAATCTATCTTAGCATTAACAGTGTTCAATAAAGGTTTACCAAAGATAATGGGACAAAAGTCATCTTGTGGGGAACCAAGAACTAGAAAATCCATAGGATATTTTATTTTCCCACACAAGTCTTCAACATCTCTAACAATCCCAAGTGGTGTGATGGTGTCTCTATTAGCAAGTTTAATAGTAACATCAATATCTTCTATTTCAGTAGGTGCTATTTCATTCATAATTTCTTGATATAAGGTTAAAGGGATAGCACTCACGCTAGCACCTAAATCACATAAGCCATGATAACAATGATCTGCTATTTTGACTGAGACAACAGGCAAGCCAACTACAGGTCTGTGTTTGTCTTTTCATCGGGTTTAGCAATTCTAGCAGCTTCATCACAGAAGTAAATGACATGCCCATCAATATTTTCTACCAAGAGATCTTTAACCATAGCAACACTAGGTTCTACTTTAATTTGTTCAGAGGGCTTAGGTGATCTAATATTACTTTTGCGAACCACAGTTGATACCTTAGCATGTTCTTTTATCCTAACAGGGAAAGGTGGTTTCAGCAAGGTAATCTCTGCAAGCACTGAAATAGTAGGTAATAGATAGTTTGATAGCAAGGTAATTTGTAATGAGCAAGTAACGGTAACGGTAAACAAGGTGCAGCAAGGTAGCCCAATCCTTTTGAGGCAAAGGACAGGCCAGAACAATCACTAGTAATAGGCAAAGTGTTCTTGAGGGTACACGGGAATTTCGTCTAGTCACTTTTATCATGTTGGTTTGATTCGTGTTCGCTACTTTGATAATTTGATATGTGGGTGGACCGGTGCTAAGGTGCTGTTCTTACTTGAACTAACAACCTACTTATGATTAACCCCCTCGCAAGCATCCGCAACTACGAGAAAAGTATTAAGACAAAGTCTAACCATAGCATTAAACATGTGGATCCAAATCAGCCCCTTACGAAGTAGCGCATAAACTAGGGTTTAAGCTTCTATCACTCTAGCAACCCATCATCTAATAACTACTCCACAATGCATTCCCTTAGGCCCATGAATGGTGAAGTGTCATGTAGTCAACGTTCACATGACACCACTAAGGGAATCACAGCATACATATCATCAAAATATCGAACACATATCAATTTCACATGATTACTCACAACATGACTTCTCCCGTGACCTCAAGAACAGAGGTAACTACTCACAAATAATATGCATGCTCAAGATCAGAGGAGTATTGAATAGCATAATGGATCTGAACATATAATCTTCCACCAAATAAACCATATAGTAATCAACTACGCAAGGTAATCAACACTACTAGTCACCCACAGGTACCAATCTGAGGTTCCGGTACAAAGAATGAACACAAGAGATGAACTAGGGTTTGAGAGGAGATGGTGCTATTGAAGATGTTGATGAAGATTGGCCTCCCAAAGATGAGAGGGGTGTTGGTGATGACGATAGCTTCGATTTCCCCCTCCAGGAGGGAAGTACCCCCGGCGGAATCGCTCCGCCCGAGGGCAAAAGTGCTCCTGCCCAAGTTCCGCCTCGAGGCGGTGGCGCTTCATCTCGAAAGTCCTTCTCTGATTTTTTTCTAGGTCAAGAGTGACCATATACCAGAAGATGGGCACCGGAAGCAGGCCAAGCTGGGCACAACCCATCAGGGCGCGGCCAGGGGGGCCTCGCGCGCCCTGGTGGGTTGTGCCCACCTGGGGCCCCTCCTTCGGTAGTTTTCAGCTCCAATAATTCTTATTAAATACAAAAATAATCCCCGTATATTTTCAGCTTCATTGGAGTTGTGCAAAATAGGTATCTCTGACGTGCTTTTCTTGGGTCCAGAATTCCAGTTGCCGGTATTCTCCCTCTTTGTGTAAACCTTGCATATTATGAGAGAAAAGGCATTAGAATCACTCCCCAAAGCATTATTATTCAACAAAACAAAGTAAATAACAGTAGAAACTCATGATGCAAAATGGACGTATCAGTACCCCGCCGACGTCGTCGTGGAGACCACACTCCGCGTGTGGGCGATCTCACGCTGGAGGGGTGCTATGGAGTTGGCCGAGTGGTTCCTTCGTGTGGGCTTCGCCCACCTCTCGACGGGCTCGCCGATGATGTTCCGACTGGAGGAACTGCGTCCAAACTCCAGGTCTCCGCCGACAGGGCTCATCATCACCTTTAGCAACAGATTTGATGCGTACTACCTGCTCGGCAAGGTGTTTTGGTGTGGGTGCGAGTTCATCGCATTCACCACCTACACATCTTCACGGACGTCGATAGCATCTTCTCCACCTGCAACATCATGGACAACCTCTCCTACTACCTCGGCGAGAACGGCATGGAGGAGGAGCAGTGAAGAGGAGGCGTAGTGAAGATCCTCTTCTACAAGTGAAGATGGCGGTGAAGGCTATGCATGGTCTCGTGAAGCTTGTCTTGCCCTAGGGTGTTAGGCCTTTTGATATATTTCTATGTTATGTCGTTGGTTCTATCGTGAACTTTTTATCTCTGTCTTGTTATATCGTGTTTTATGTAAGAACTATGTTATGCTTGCTACTTTTATTTGTTATGTCATTGGTTGTACCCTTATTTATATATCTATGTTATGCTTGCTACTTTTATTTGTTACTTTGTCTAAAAAAATGTCACTCCCTCCATCCATTTTTACAGGGGTCGTTTTACACGGCCTAAGTTTTGAATCTCTCGTACCAAGGCAATATCCCAAAACTTGATGCAAATTGGTTAGCCCATTCGGTTTGTTATATTCATGTTGTGTAATATTTGTATTTTGGCCCAAGTTTTGGCACGTGCGGCTAATGGACTAGTTAAGGTGTCAAAAAGGAAACTAAAGCTAGAAAAATGAGCCATGTTGATTTTGAAAAGAAGAAGAAAAAGAAGCTTTTTTTTGAATTGTTGGTGGCCATATATATATATATATATATATATTATGAACAAAAAGAAGCTAATTTTTTAATAGTTTGTGGCCATTTTGCATGATGAAACTAATATTTGAAGGGTAGTCCATTTTTTACCTGTTGGCGGCCATATTGCATGAAACAAAAAGCTAATTGTTTACTTGTTGGTGGCAATATCAATTGTTGTATAATTTCAAATGATGTAACCTATTTTTGTAATCAACATGCACTCAATCTCTATAGGTGCAATCAAATCAATAAAGCAAAAAAACTCATAACCAACACGTGCACTATTTTCTAGGCCTCTTTTATCTTTGTGGGCCTTCGACAGTCAACGCCATGTGACGGCCCAACCAGAGATTGGTTTCATTTTGGGCCCAAGAACTTTGTTTTTTCTCTTGCGCTCGGTGTTATCTGACGAAACCGAAGAAACTGAAAGTGTCAAAAACTGACACCTACAGAGATTCAGAGATGGAGATAGAGACATAGTATAAGCAACACAGAGAGCACATGATCCACAAATTATGCTTACACCACACTAATAACATCTCTAACGAGTGATGACCAGCAAGTAAGCAAATCCTAGAGCAACTATACAAAAATAAAATCCTAAAGCTATCAGATTCGCCTGCTTGTTCAATTGAATCATCTGCCTCAAGTTATTGTTCATATTCTTTAATTCCCCCTTCAGATCCGCATCCCCAACTGTCGGAGCAGCACTTTCACAGACCAAATTCCGCACGACCGACGGCAGATTGAGCTCTGGCATTGCGACCCCATTGAATTGAATCAAAGCCCTCCCCTTGAAGCCTCAGAACATAGTCATCCAGCCATTCAAAATGTGTGTATTTCTTCATGATTTGAAACGAAATCATGAACCCTAAATCCCAGATCCAAGGAAAAAGAAATAAAAGCAAAGAGAAAAAGAAATCAGAGAAAAATCATGATATCTACCTGCCCCTCTTGCTTGCTCTCGTATTTCACTAACTCACACCCAAAGTTGCCATTCTTGTCCTCCTTCAAAGTCAACCGTTTCAGTGGCGCGATGCGTGGGCAGTCGGGACATCGCTCCATGGGCAGTGGACCATACTAGGGCCACAAGGGGCAGGAGGCTGTAGTGGAGCTCAACATATCTCGTCGCCGGAGAAGATGAAGCAGACGAGTGGCTCCTCTCGTCACCACAGAATAAGAAGCAGAAGAAAGGGGAGGCAATGGTGGGCGAGTAGAACTAACCTCTCGTGGATCGCCCAACAATCCAACGATGCGGAGCCATCCATGTGATCCAACGGCGCGGAGCCTGCACATAGCCTGCCCTCGAAATTCCTTCTAGAAGACCATATCTGAGGTCTGTCGCTTGGCGCTAGGGTATGATAGGACGGCTGCAGTTCGACGCTAGGGTTTGGAGAGATCCTGCGGGGTTTTGAGCCGGTCAGCGGGGTTATGTTAGGTTTGACGAACTTTCAAATGACCTTAACTAATTAAAAAAGAATCAAAAAATAAGAAACCTTTGCGGTTCGTTGTTTTATAAGACATAGTTACTATAAAAATAATATAAACTTGGTTTAGGGACATTTTTATGGGAAATCAGTTTTTTGAGGTGAGCTACCACTTCCAAGTTCAAATGAGCAGAAATAATTCAAAAAAAATCAAAAAAATGGAAGACCTGCGCACAATGCCGTTGTATGTGACATGGTTATGACAAAAAATAATATACTTGGTTTATGAACATTTCCATGAAAACCCCTTCACACAAATGAGCTATCACGTACGAGGTTGTATGGAGTTCGAGAAGACAGTGATAGTGGGTTTAGGTTTAGAAAAAAAATCACCAAAGCTTCATTTTAGTGTGAATAAGAAGGATGTGAACTTATTTTTATTTTTTTCAAAATTTAAACTATTTTTATAATGGTTTTCTATTAAAAGTGGTATGTTTTCCTAGCTTCGGAGGTCATCACCATGCCCTATTTCTCATGACTATGCAAATAGATCGGATTGATCATCTAACATGTGTAATAATTCAAAATTAGTGCAACATCACATCACAGAGCAATGGACTTCAAATGTTTCTTATAATTCAAAGGTTAGTTCAAATTCAAATTTTGCCTCCAATTTTGAATTTGACCCCAAATTTCACATCAAAGTACAAATAGCATCATTAAACCTTACAAGTTTTCCCAGTAGTTCAAATCAACGACATAAACCTTAGTACAAATCCTTAAAGTTCAAAGTTTACAACTTGCATTCAATGTTTAAAGTGCACATCTTTCCCTTCCTCCTTGTGTTCCAAGACGGCTTAACATCCTTGCTCCTGGTTTCCCTAGCTGGGATATCCACCTTTTTCTTCTTCCTTTTGATCTTCACTTTGTGTGGTGGCTGTCGAGGTGCTGACGGAGAACTTTGAATGGCCAGTTGACTGGGTTCAATAGTATTTAAAGAAACAACAGGAAAAATTACTTCCTCATCTCTCATAGCTTCAAAACCTTCATAAGCCATATCTCCAAATTCTGCATCGGATGATGGCTGAACCGAAGTTTCTTTCTCTCTTGGCCTTTTCTGTCCTTTTCCTCTAATTTTTGTAGAGCTAGGTCAAATAGAAAAAAGATTATAAGCCATCGATAAAAAAGAGAAGAAATGCACAAAAAGGGAAGGTTGTTACACACATACCAAGCTGCCGGCAGTGCTAATTCAGTTGCTTCATTCTCCTCTGCATTAGCTGCAATCTGCTTTGCTGCTTCATTCTCCTCCACATTAGCTGCAATATGCTCTAATGCTGCATTATCCTCTGCATTTGTTGATGCCCATTATTCCTCTTCTCCAAATGAAACATCCACTGGATTGGTACATAGCCTAGCAATGTGCCCTGGAGTTCCACATTTTTTGCACTTACGCTGTCTTTTTTACACGACCCTATTCACCTCTTCCATACATGTTCTTCCTTGGTCTTCCTGGTGGTCTAGTCAGTACAGGAGAATGTAGTTTGAACCCTGGATCTACTATGTTCCATTGGTCCTTTCCCAAGAGTGCAGACACATTGGAAGCATAAGCAGCCTTGAATTTGGCAACAGAAAAATACTCAGAGATATATTGATCAGCTTCACTATCTTCACCATCGATAACAATCATCAGATGTAGGGCATGTATGCATGGCTTCCCACAGAGCTGCCATTGCCTACAACTACATTCCCTAGTTGCTAGGTTAACTGGATATCTCCATTCCCTGTTTTTACTGTCAGTATATGTTACCTCAGCCTCCTGTGTCGCCGCTCGAATGCATTTTATTCTGTTAAGTCCTCTAGCCTTGGCATGCAATGCCGATGGGAGCATAATGTGGCCAACATGTTCTGTTTCTGCAATTCTTTTGCGAAGAGCCATCTTTATCATGATCATCTGCAGAATATTATCAAATATTATCCATATCAGAAGCCCTTTCAATGACTTGATCTTTGCATTGAAACACTCTGCCAGGATACTGGTCACATAGTCTACTTTGCAGATTTCATTGAATTTGCTTCTTGACCACAACTTTCCATGATGTGCATCTATGTATGTAACAGCCCGTGACCGGCGCTCCAGAAGATTCCCCTTTTATTTCCATTCTCGTCGTGTGATTCGTCTGTTTGTCGCATTCATCATCGCATCATTCGCATCATCCGCATGGCATCGGCACTTCGTTGCCATCGTTTTCAAAACTTGCATCCGTTCGTAGGTGCCGGTTCTCTCCGTTCGTGCTGTCGACCGTTTCGAGACCAACCACACTCGCACGCGTCCGCGCATTGTTAAAAAAATGTTTTTAAAAGTGTGCGAAAACTATTATCAAACTGGGTCAAAAGTTCATGGGTAGTCTTAATATAGCGTAGGTAGACTGCCTGCCAAATTTCGTCGCAGTCGGAGTCCGTTTCATACCCGAACGGTCAACCGTAGCGGCACCGTCATTGGTTTATTTATCGGACATTTTTCAGTTTTAAAAACTCTGTCACGGGCTGCCACTTCCCTCTCTTCTCTAAGCCTAGCCCAACTACATAGTCCAACCAGCCCACCTAAACTAACCCCAACCCACCTCTCCGATCGGACCATCCGATCGCGATCGGAGGGTCGAAAAACCCCTAAAACAACAAACCCTAGCTACCCCTACTATAAATAGAAGCCTCCCCCTGCCCAAAATGCCCCCCTAACCCCACCACCTACCTCCAGCCACCTCCACCTCGAAATCCGTGCCCAGCCGCCACCACCTCGTCACTTGGCGCCGCCCGAAGGGCCGGCTGCCACCCGAGCCGCCGCGCACTGCCCCCCGCACGCCGCCATCTGTCCAAACCACGCCCCTGTCTCCCTCCTCCCGCGAGGGGCCCGCCAGGCCCAGATCCAGGACCGAACCGGGCCGAGGCGCTCACTGCCGCCGCCCTCGCCTCGCGAGATCACTCGAGGCTCCTCCCTCCCGTAGCCCCGTGACTTCTCGCTGTCTTCGCGCCGCCGCCAGGTGGAGAGCCGCTGTCGGCCGACCCTGTTGCCGATCCCCGCTGTCGCCAACCGCCGACGCCTCCCTACAGCGCCGCCTCGCACCTCGATTCCTGCTCGCAGCCCCGTGCCATGGAGGTTTTGCCGCCGCCGATCTACTCCATCCCGCCGCCCTAGCATCCGACCCTGCCGGATCTGACCTTGGCCGAGCAGCCGCGGCCAATCCCATTGTCGCCGGACTCCCTCGCCTATCGGACGCGCTCGTCGCGTCGCTGTTGACCCGGGTCGCCGCCTTGCCTCCATGCTCATGCGGGAGCAGGAGGTCGAAGCTCTTCCCCTGGTTGCCTTGCATGGTTCGCCCTCCTCCCGCAAGGCCCAGCCGGCCTGCCAAGCCGCCCAACCAACCGGGCCTATGCCCACAAGGTGAGCATGCCCCGCCGCGCTATCCTTCGCCCTAGGTGATGCCTTGCTATGCTGCGACCACTGCTTTTGGCCCATTGTGTTTTTTTTCCTGCCAGCGAATTTATCAATTAACGAGTGAATTATAAAATTGCAGAAAAGGTCTAGACTTCATGGATATAATAACTCTTCAATGGTGCATCGCATGCAAAAACTTCATATATGAAAAATGTGTAGAATTTTCTGTAGATTATTGATACCACACTTTCGTGCATGTTAAAAATATTTAAACTTGTTGTTTTCATGTAATTTGCATAAATGCCATGTAAAATGATTTATTCAATAACTTTTGGTCCGTAGCTCCGATGCACATGAATTATATATGTAACTTGCCTAGAAAAATGTGTAGAATAACATGGTGACATTTATTTTTCTGTTTGACAACTTTAAAATGGTGATTAGGGCAGAACAGTACCGAAATCTTAATATATAAATATGAGGTCGTTTCGGAAGTGCTATATGTTGCCTCCGGCCTCATTTAATATGCCTAGTTGTTGTAGTTGTGTATGCTTCACCGTTTGCCATGTTAAACAACATTTAATATTGATGAGTACCTAAACGAGAGTGAACTAAATAATCTGAACGTGGAGTTTCGTCAATATGCAACTCGTTGCATATTGAGCTTCACTTAATGTGTAGTATTGGAATGTTGTGATTGCCATGCCTTGCATAATCAAACATGACATGCATCATATTTGTCTGCGCGTCATGTCACGTATATGTTGTGGTGTATCATGTGTTGATTGTTTGCTTCCGGTTTGCTTCTTCTCGATAGAGTTCCGAAAGCGTTCGGAGTGTGAGGATTCGTTTGAATACGTCCCGTTCGTCTACTTCACGCATCGTCTTCTTCACGGACTCGTTCTTCTTCCAAGCGGGATCTCAGGCAAGATGACACATTTCCCTGGATACCACTACTATCATTGCCATGCTAGTTGTCTGGCTTTTATCATTTTGTCTCGTTACCCACCACTTATATGTCAAGCCTCCCAACATTGCCATGTAAAGCCTTTAACCCTCCACCTTCCCAGCAAACCACTTTTTGGCTATCCTTTCTTATAGCGTTGTTAATTGCAGGTGTAGTTGCTTCCATGTGACAACATGGATATCTTGATATCACAATATTATTGCTATTTAATTTAATGCACATATATACTTGGTAAAAGATGAAAGGCTTAGCCTTTTGCTCGGTGTTTTGTTCCACCTTTGCCGCCCTAGTTACTTGTGTACCGGTGTTATGTTCCATAATTGAGCGCTCCTAACACGCTTGGGGTTGTTATGGGGACCCCCTTGATAATTCGTCTTAGATTAAAACTCTTCTGGCAAGGCCCAACTTTGGTACTACATTTGCCTAATAACTAATGAACCGCATAGGGAGTAATTAACCTATGGATAATTAATCAACCCCCGGGCCAGTGCTCCTCGTGAGTATTGGTCCAAACCGGGCTGCCTGCGGGGCCGCCTTGAGGAGACTCGGGGATTGATTTTCCCTGTAGCCAGTCCCATCCGGTCGTGTCCTGAGAACGAGATACGCGGCTCATATCGGGTTCGTCGACACATCGGGCGGCCTTGCTGGATTTGTTTTACCTTTTACCAAATATCTTGTGCGCGGGATTCTGACGATACTTCGGGCTATCTCGAAGTTGAGGTTTTCCACTAGAATTTCCATGGAGACTACAAGTTTTTTTTTCCGTGGTTGGAGGTTTTTCCACGCAGCTTGTGGTAATTTGTGATGGACTAGTTCGAGCACCCCTGTAGGGTTAAATCTTTCATGAGAGCCGTGCCCGCGGTTATGTGGCAACTTGGAAACTTTGTTTAACATCCGGTCATAGCAAACTTGAAGTAAATTCAATTAAAATATGCCAACCGTGTGCGTAACCATGACCATCTCTTCTCGTGAGGTCTGCTCCGAAAGAGAACACTATGGGGTTATGTTTGACCGTAAGTAGGTGTTCAGGATCACTTTGTGATCATTACTAGTTCACGTCCGTTATGCATAGACCACCATACTTATTTCTTGTACTCGTAAGTTAGCCACTCAAATAAATGCTTAGTGCTTGCTGCAGCCTCACCACTTATCCATACCTCACCAATTAAGCTTTGCTAGTATTGATACCCTTGGAAATGAGATTGCTGAGTCCCTGTGGCTCACAAATTACTATAACAATAGTTGTAGGTACAGGTAATGCGGTACTTTGACGTGAGCACAATGATTGTTCTATTTGGAGTTCTTCTTCTTCTTCTTCTTCATCATCAATCTAGGATGGGTTCCAGGCGGCAGCCTGGGATAGCAAGGATGGATGTCATTTTATCGTTTGATTTCGTCCGTAGTCGGACCCTGCTCTTATGTATGATGATTGCTTATGTTGTTGTATTGATGTGACTCTGATGTAGCTTGTGGCAAGTGTAAGCCAACTCCATATACTCACCTCTTCTGTACATGTACTTGTAATGATATCCATTCTTGCGAAACGACGAGATGCGCTTCTATCCCTGTTGAGGCCCTCGGGCCAAAATAAGGATAGGATCGCATCTTGGGCATTACAAGTTGGTATCAGAGCCTGTACCGACCTAGGAGCCCCCTTGATTGATCGAACTTGGCCGAGTCGAGTCTAGTAAAAACTATTTTGAGTCTACTTATATTGGAGAGTAGGATTCTTTTTACTCCTCTTCTATGCTCTGGTGAGGAATCTTGACGTAGGAATTTTAATTCTACTCCTCTTCTCACTCAAATTTTTTTTTGGATCACGCGGGTATTTTGGATTCTCTATGATGCCGATGTGATGGAGTTCTGTACTTGGTGCCTCCTGTTCCCGAGGAGTAGAGCTCCAGGGGATTCTTGACACATCACTATCATTCAGTTTCCTTAGTATCTCAGGACGCGGATGTTCGAAACGCTTCAATACTTTGCTTGGTGGCAAATAGTGCCGTGACTTTTCCCCAGTACTGGTGGAGATAGCTCGGATGATCTACCTTGTCTAGTATCGTTGTTTTTCGAGGATCTGAGGTAGGTGAGTTTCTGAGACCTCTGGTTATGTGTTGATGGATGTGTTACATTGGAGCGTAGTATTACTGCTAGGAGTTGAGTGATGGCTTTTGCTCCTTGTATCCGTGGACCCGATTGCATAACCAAAGATTTCAGGAGTTCTTAGGTGGGAATTCAAGTAGTTACCTAGGCTAACTTTCTAACAAATGTGTGATGTGAGGTTGGGGTTCGACATCTAGTGGTTCATTCATAGCAGTCTGTCATATTGTGGCTTCGTTGTGTCTTAAAGAGCCCTTGTAGCTTCACTACGGCTCGGGGATGTAATACCCATCGTATGCATGTACCGCTTGGATGTGGACACAAAAATATCAAATGAAATCTCAGTCATGTGTTTGTTTCCAGCTTAATTGCAAGCCTCATCCTTTGTTTTGTTTTGGAGTATGGTAATTTGAGTTGCTTCGATGTCAAGTGATGATTTCATAATTTTTCTAAGCGGTGTTCTCATATTTCTATGTGAATGCTAATTCTTTTGATCAACCGGAGTTGTCATGAAATTCTTTCTAACCGGTGTGCTCCTCTTCAAGATATTCAATCCTCTCCAAATTTGCAAGTTCAATCCTCTCATTTCTTTCCAGAGTTCGTTTCATTCGTCCCAAGTTGTCTTTATTTTCCCCCACCCTCCCGCCCTTTTTCTTCAATGATTAAATTCTCATCCAAGTGCCTTTCTGTTCATTGATGCTTCCGCTATCTTTTCTTCCGTATTGTTTCCGGTGATTCATGTGAAGATGCTCAGGATCTTCAAGTTCATTAATCTTCGTTCTAGCTTTCTTCCTCGGTGAATTCGATTCAACCTCTCGTTGTTCATCATATCCTTTTCATTCGTTCAATGTTTTCCTGTGTTGGAAATTCTTATCCAAGCTTCTCTTGTTTATTTATCTCTCTCTATTCATATCCGGAGTTTTCAGCATATCTCAGAAGATTCAAGTTTCCATTCATATCCTTTCAATTATTTCGAGGTTCCCACCTCATAAAGTTCTTAATCTGTACCGGTGCAATCTCTCTTCCTTAGCACTCATTTCAACGGTGGTTTCTTTTGAGTGGGCCCATAACCCACAGGTTTTTTCCCAGGATCTTACCTGGCTCTTCTAATCTTTTCCGGAGATCTCGAGTTCTTTTCTAAAATGACGTAAGAATGATTTTCATCAGTCATATTCCTTCTCCAAGATCTCTTCAATTCATTTTTCATCATTGGCTCAACCATTCCTTATTCATTGTTCCGGAGTGTCTCAATAATTCTTGGTGTTGTTTCTCGTCAGCATTTTCAGCGTTGAAGACCGAAGAAGAGTTTCTCTTAAATCTTGATTTGTTCTCAAAGATTCATGAGTCAGCTTCATGCTATCCTCTCAAATTGTTTTCGATCAAGAGTAATTCCATCCATATCTATCCAGAGCATTTCATACTTGTTTTCATTTCTCGATCCTTTGAAGGCCATCATTTCAGAAGATTTCTTCGTTCTCAGCTTTCAGCTTTCGTTCTCAAATTCTTCTCAATTGTCGTCTCTTCGTTCGTCTCTCAATCATTCCGGTGCTTCGTTTAAGTTTTCTGGTAGGTGGATCGTGCTCTCTTCGCTCTCATGTATTCCATTCATTCGTAGTATCTTCATTCATTTCAATTCCCACCGGTGTTTCGTGGAAGACTTCTTCAAGTTTGTGCCATATCTTTCTCTCCAATCTTTTCAAGAAGAATAAGTAGTATGCTAAATCCGTTGCTTGTCATCAATTTAACTTCATGAAGGATAAGCAGACATAATTCTTATTCTTATTTCCTCAAAGTGATTTCAATCCTTCTTCCAGAGTGTTCATGGTAACAAATTCTTGATTCTAAATTGTTCATCTTTTCTTTTCCGGAGTTCCAAGTTGCTCAAATATCTCTTCGCGAAGTTCCATCTAAATATTGCTAGGTCATAATCTTATTCTTCTCAACCTTCATTCTTTTGATCATCATTTGTTTCCGGAGTTCTTCAAGATGTTCTTCAGGGTGGTTCTTCAAGGATTCAATTCATTCGCGAAGTGTTCTTCAATATTCTTGTGCTAGTTCCTCAAGTATCATTTATCTTGCATTTCAAAGTGCAATTCATTCTCTCTTATCTTTTGAGATGGTGTTATAGCATTCTTGATTCATGAGGAGTCCCGAAGAATCTATCAAGAATGAGATAATTAAACCCATCATTTCTTTCTCGGAGTTATCTTGGTTGGATTTCACCTAAGGCGTTTCCTAAGGATTGTTGCTAATCATGGTGCTTTTCAAGATCCAAGTTCTCAATGTATCCTATTGGGGAAAGAAGTTTCCATCTCTTGTTGCTCCCAATCAATCAATTGTTTATGTTAGTGGCAGAGTGTGACCTCATGATTTTGAGATGTTCCCATAAGCCCACAACAAGCTATTCTTTTCGTTGTTGGTGTTCCAACAACTTCGCTCAATCTCTTCTTGTAAAGATGCTTTTCTAATTGAGTTGTGGTAGAAGTTGTCATTTTCTCCTTCGTTCTTTTCTTTTCAAAGTTCTAGCTTCTATTGTTGTGTTCTCGAGGTGTTGTGATATTGCTCTCTTCGACCATCATCTTGTTTGTCAAGATCATATTCGTTCTTTGCTTATTCATTTAACCGGAGTGTTGTGAAATCTTTTCAAGTTCTTCCTATCTTATCAAGTTTTGTCCCTCTTTTCTACCGAAGTGCTGTCCAATTTCTTTGGAATTCTTGCTTGTTCCTCATGACATTCATCATCTCTTTGCAACCTTCAGGATTCGTTGTTTTCACTCGTTTGTCAAAGAAGCAACTAAGTTTTACCTCTTCCTTTTCTTCATCTTCCCCTTCTCATTCTAAGATCTCGGGGCGAGATCTCTTGTTAGTGGAGGAGAGTTGTAACAGCCGGGGACCGGCGCTCCAGAAGATTCCCCTTTTATTTCCATTCTCGTCATGTGATTCGTCTATTTGTCGCATTCATCATCGCATCATTCGCATCATACGCATGGCATCGGCACTTCGTTGCCATCGTTTTCAAAACTTGCATCCGTTCGTAGGTACCGGTTCTCTCCGTTCGTGCCGTCGACCGTTTCGAGACCAACCACACTCGCACGCGCCCGCGGCATCGTTAAAAAATATGTTTTTAAAAGTGTGCGAAAAATATTCTCGGATTGGGACGAAAGTTTGCGGGCGGTCTTAATATAGTGTAGGTAGACCGCCTGCCAAATTTCGTCGCAGTCGGAGTCCATTTGATACCCGAACGGTCAACCGTAGCGGCACCGTCATCGGTTTATTTATCGCACGTTTTTCAGTTTCAAAATCTCTGTCACGGGCTGCCACTTCCATATCTTCTCTAAGCCTAGCCCAACTACACAGTCCAACCAGCCCACCTAGACTAACCCCAACCCACCTCTCCGATCGGACTGTCCGATCGCGATCGGAGGGTCGAAAAACCCCTAAAACAGCAAACCCTAGCTACCCCTACTATAAATAGCAGCCCCCTGCCCAAAATGGCCCCCTAACCCCTCCATCTACCTCCAGCCACCTCCACCTCGAAATCCGCGCCCAGCCGCCACCACCTCGCCACTTGGCACGGCTCGAAGGCCGGCTGCCACCTGAGCCGCCGTGCACTGCCTCCCGCACGCCACCACCAGTCCCAACCGCGCCCCTGTCTCCCTCCTCCCGCGAGGGGCCCGCCAGGCCCAGATCCAGGCCCACCCCGGGCCCGAACCGGGCCGAGGCGCTCGCTGCCGCTGCCCTCGCCCCGCGAGCTCGCTCGAGGCTCCTGCCCATACCTGGCCAGATGGGCCGTGCCTAACAGGCCGGCCCGATAGGCCGCGTGCCTGGCCCGTCACGGGCCGGCCCGGCACGTGACTAAACGGGCCGTGCCTGGCACGTGGCCCGGCTCGGGCCGTGCCCGGGACGCAAGGCTGGGCACGCGTGCCGGCCCGGCCCGGCACGTTTAGTTTATTTATTTATTTATACAGATTTTTTATATACATATTACCCTAAAAATAGTTGAAATAGGCTTAAAATAAGCAAAATTAGACGTGTTAACGGGCTAAACGTGCCGATGGGCCGGCCCGTTTAATAATAGTGCCGTGCCTGGGCCTTAGAGGCCGGCACGGCCCGTGTATTAAACGTGCCTGGTCGGGCCGTGCCGTGCCTGTCCCGTTTATCTCAGGGCCGTGCCGGGCCGGGCCGGCCCATCTGGCCAGGTATGCTCCTGCCTCCCGCAGCCCCGTGGCTTCTCGCTGCCTTCGCGCCGCCGCCAGGTGGAGAGACGCTGTCGGCCGACCCTGTTACCGATCCCTGCTGTCGCCAGCTACCGCCGCCCCACGCCTCGGTTCCCGCTCACAGCCCCGTGCCATGGAGGTTTTGCCGCCGCCGATCTACTTCATCCCGCCGCCCCAGCATCCGACCCTGCCGGATCCGGCCTTGGCCGAGGAGCCGCGGCCAATCCCTTCGTCGCCGGCCTCCCTCGCCTATCGGACGCGCTCGTCGCGCCACCGTTGACCCGGGCCGCCGCCTTGCCGCCATGCTCGTGCGGGAGCAGGAGGTCGAAGATCTTCCCCTGGTTGCCTCGCATGGGCCGCCCTCCTCCCGCAATGCCCAGCCGGCCTGCCAAGCTGCCCCACCAACCGGGCCTATGCCCACAAGGTGAGCACGCCCCGTCACGCTATCCTCCGCCCTAGGCGATGCCTTGCTATGTTGCGCCCGCTGCTTTTGGCCCATTCTGTTTTTTTTTTCTGCCAGCGAATTTATCAATTAACGAGTGAATTATAAAATTGCAGAAAAGGTCTAGACTTCATGCATACTAGATCGTTAAAGGCGCGCGTTGCCGCGCCCGTCTAGTTTGACGATGTAATCTTAATGATCGATGGAATGATATTATAGGCATTTTACTCTAGAAAAATTGGTAGACATTTTGTGATATAATATGTAATTTAATTAGTAACTTATGTAGGACTATGTTAGTGGATATACAACCATGGAAGTACCTCGGTGCCTGGTACAAACTTAAACTATTAGGCCATATATATTTAAAAAAAATATATTATTATTAATCATTAAGTAGTATAATTGATTCCCACACAAAAATGGCAGTATTTGTTTTCCGGAGATCACATCTTGCCAAACTGCAATTTTAGTGCTCTATAGTCTCTTGGCTTGAACATCCATGCGCTATGTTGCCACAGTCGTCCATTTTTCTAGTAGAATAGAAGGAATTTCTTTAAATATGTACAACGAAACATATACCAAATGCCTCATGTAAGATAAATCAACAAAGTCTTACAATATGTGTTCTAATATGCTAGGAGTTTATTGACAAAACAAGCAACTCTCAAGGCGACACACAATTAGCCTTGAAAGACCTCTTTAAGCACTGAAAGCATAAGCATGGAAGTAACCTTGGCCTATCTTGGTTTCTCTTATTAATTGTACTTTGTTGGTTATTTGAAATTTCGATCATAAGTCACATTTTTTTCCTTAATCTACTACATACACATCTACTCCCTCCGTTCCTAAATATAAGTTTTTTAAAGATTTCAATATGAACTATATACGGAGTAAAATATGTTTGTTGATGTTTGGTTGGAATTGCACTTTCTTATACCCAACGTGCAGTTTCAATGCATCTTGAGCCAACACAAATATGTACCGTATCTGAAATATAAAATTTATGGAAGCTTCCAATGAAAATCAATTCCAGGCATGGACTATCGGCGTGAGGACGTGAACAACACAACAAATGGCAACTGCTACAGCAAGTGCATGTTGTAGTCCTCAAACACAGAAAATAAAGAATGTTACAGTACAATGATTCCTGTTTTGCATTGCATCGAACACATGCCATGAACGTTGTTAGGAAAATCAATGCCTTGATAGTATACAAAAACAAACAATATGAGGATATAACTGAGAAGAGAGGGTTGCCTGTAGCAAATAATTGAGACGTCGTCCTGCAACAAGGCCGTCCTTGACCCACTTGTCATCACGAGTGCCGTGTTATCAGCTTAAGGAACAACAACAAAAGCTTCTCCATGCCAATTGTTATGCTCTTAGACTTCTTCCTATATAAACCCAAAACTATGCATAATCAAGAATCTCACCGTCATCCATGAGAAATCTGTGGCACGTAAACAAAATTGGGTACGGATCCTCACCACGGTCCTCCTCTACACCTTGACTCATGAATCCACAAAAACCAGCAGCGAGGTGCGGCTTCTATTTCTTCATCGAGCGGCCTCGAGCGCCAAACACTATTGAGCAGGGACATACCGGGTATGCCTTCACGGCTACCTGGAGCTCCCCTCGCGTCCGCCATCTCCCTCGCCTTGTCATGCCGCCGTCCGTCGCCAGATCGTCCGTGAGAGAGAGGTAGAGGGAAGCGCCGAAGCGGAGGGGCAGAAACCGAACGATCCCATGACCGGATCAGATGCTACAGGCCTTCGTTATCCCTACCACGCTACACGGGCCTGAAATAGCGCGCATACGGCCCAATCAACCACAACACTCCGATTTTTCCTCCAGAGTAGCCATCGATAGGACAGCTGGCCCAGTTAGCGAGACATCGCGCACATGAGTAAGATCTGACGACCCTGGACATTCAACACACGAAATCCAACAGTCAAAAATGCTGAGGCGTGAGAGGGCTCGGTTTAGGTCCAGTTTTACTGTCCTAAATAATAACTTTTCAATGGTGCATCGCATGCAAAAACTTCATATATGAAAAATGTGTAGAATTTTCTATAGATTATTGATATCACACTTTCATGCATGTTAAAAATATTTAAACTTGTTGTTTTCATGTAATTTGCATAAATGCCATGCAAAATGATTTATTCAATAACTTTTGATCCGTAGCTCCGATGCAAATGAATTATATATGTAACTTGCCTAGAAAAATGTGTAGAATAACATGGTGACATTTATTTTGCTATTTGACAACTTTAAAATGGTGATTAGGGAAGAACAGTACCAAAATCTTAATATGCATATGAGGTCATTTCGGAAGTGCTATATGTTTCTTCCGGCCTCATTTAATATGCCTAGTTGTTGTAGTTGTGTATGCTTCACTGTTTGCCATGTTAAACAACATTTAATATTGATGAGTACCTAAACGAGAGTGAACTAAATAATTTGAACGTGGAGTTTCGTCAATATGCAACTCGTTGCATATTGAGCTTCACTTAATGTGTAGTATTGGAATGTTGTGATTGCCATGCCTTGTATAATCAAACATGCCATGCATCATATTTGTCTGCGCGTCATGTCATGTATATGTTGTGGTGTATCGTGTGTTGATTGTTTGTTTCCGGTTTGCTTTTTCTCGATAGAGTTCTGAAAGCGTTCGGAGTGTGAGGATTCGTTCGACTATGTCCCGTTCGTCTACTTCACGCATCGTCTTCTTCACGGACTCGTTCTTCTTCCAAGCGGGATCTCAGGCAAGATGACACAATTCCCTGGATACCACTACTATCATTGCCATGCTAGTTGTCTCGCTTTTATTGTTATGTCTCGTTACCCACCACTTATATGTCAAGCCTCCCAACATTGCCATGAAAAGCCTTTAACCCTCCACCTTCCCAGCAAACCACTGTTTGGCTATGTTACCGCTTGCTCAGCCCTTCTTATAGCGTTGTTAGTTGCAGGTGTAGTTGCTTCCATGTGACAACATGGATATCTTGATATCACAATATTATTGCTATTTAATTTAATGCACATATATACTTGGTAAAAGATGAAAGTCTTAGCCTTTTGCTCGGTGTTTTGTTCCACCTTTGCCGCCCTAGTTACTTGTGTACCGGTGTTATGTTCCATAATTGAGCGCTCCTCACACGCTTGGGGTTGTTATGGGGACCCCCTTGATAATTTGTCTTAGATTAAAACTCTTCTGGCAAGGCCCAACTTTGGTACTACATTTGCTTAATAACTAATGAACCGCATAGGGAGTAATTAACCTATGGATAATTAATCAACCCCCGGGCCAGTGCTCCTCATGAGTATTGGTCCTAACCGGGTTGCCTGCAAGGCCGCCTCGAGGAGACTCGGGGATTGGTTTTCCCGGTAGCTAGTCCCATCCGGTCATGTCCTGAGAACGAGATACACGGCTCCTATCGGGTTCGTCAACACGTCGGGCGGCATTGCTGGATTTGTTTTACCTTTTACGAAATATCTTGTGCGCGGGATTCTGATGATACTTAGGGCTATCTCAAAGTTGAGGTTTTCCACTGGAATTTCCATGGAGACTACGGTTTTTTATTTTCATGGTTGGAGGTTTTTCCACGCAGCTTGTGGTAATTTGTGATGGACTAGTTGGAGCACCCCTGCAGGGTTAAATCTTTCATGAGAGCCATGCCCGCGGTTATGTGGCAACTTGGAAACTTTGTTTAACATTCGGTCGAAGCAAACTTGAAGTAAATTCATTTAAAATATGCCAACCGTGTGCATAATCGTGACCGTCTCTTCTCGTGAGGCCTGCTCCGAAAGAGAACACGGTGGGGTTATGTTTGACCGTAAGTAGGTGTTCAGGATCACTTAGTGATCATTACTAGTTCACGTCCGTTATGCGTAGACCACCATACTTATTTCTTGTACTCGTAAGTTAGCCACTCAAATAAATGCTTAGTGCCTGCTGTAGCCTCACCACTTATCCATACCTCACCTATTAAGCTTTGCTAGTCTTGATACCCTTGGAAATGAGATTAGTCCCTGTGGCTCATAGATTACTACAACAACAGTTGCAGGTACAGGCAATGCGGTACTTTGACGTGAGCGCGATGATTGTTATATTTGGAGTTCTTCTTCTTCTTCTTCTTCATCAATCTAGGATGGGTTCCAGGCGGCAGCCTGGGATAGCAAGGATGGATGTCATTTTATCGTTTGATTTCGTCCGTGGTCGGACCCTGCTCTTATGTATGATGATTGCTTATGTTGTTGTATTGATGTGACTCTGATGTAGCTTGTGGCGAGTGCAAGCCAATTCCATATACTCATCTCTTATGTACATGTACTTGTAATGATATCCATTCTTGCGAAACGACGAGATGCGCTTCTATCCCTGTCGAGGCCCTCGAGCCAAAATAAGGATATGATCGCATCTTGGGCATTACAAGGTACTCCTTCATCAAAGGATTGTGAGCATACAACACTCTCAAATGATGCTCATGCTTCCTCTCAATGCATGTGTATGATGCTGGCCATAATTTCTCATCATAAACTTTACCTTTAAATTTGTTTTTGAAATTCTGCGCTAGGTGTCGCATACATTCCCTATGCTTCACTCCAGGGAATACAATTTCCACTGCACTCTCCAAACCCTTGGAAGCATCTGTGTGTATAGCTAAACCTGGGGGTGTACCTATAAGGTTGCGCAACTGCTGCAGAAATCAGAGCCAACTTTCCTCGGACTCTGCCTTCACCACACCAAATGCAACTGGGAATAGCCAGTTGTGTCCATCAACTGCAGAAGCTACCACTAGTTGTCCTCTCCACCTTCCCAATCAAAGCAGTTGCATCAACAACCAAATAGGGCCTGCAACCCTCCAGAAACCCCTGCCAACAAGCCTTGAAATAAACAAAAGCCCTCCTGAAGCACTCCTTCTCAAATGACTTCCCTTTTTTGTATGGAACAATATGCTTCTCAATCTCTACAACACCCCCTGGACTAGCAGCTTCAACTTCAACTTTAAATGTGTAGAGCAACTAAAAGCTCTCATTCCAAGGACCATTAATCCCGTCAATAGCTATTTCCTTAGCATGGAAAATCCTCATTAAAGGTATATCAATCTTGTACTTCTCAAATAGCTTCCCATGGAGTGCTGTTGGACCAAGTGTTGGTGTTTTTCTCAACCAATCCAAAATTACATCTGCCACCCACCTAGTCTTTGCTAGCTTTGTTTTAGCCTTCCCCCTCCCCCTCCCGGTGGACAAGTGTGCTGGTGTGGGTTCTTTTTTATCTGAAACAAAATATAAAAGGACGTACAATTAAGAAAAACATTACACAATGATCTGAAAATAGAATGAATCAGTATAAACTGAAATACACAAACCTGAATGAACTTGCTCCTCAACATATGTGATGCATGCAACCTCCATCTACACCTATCATATGGGCAATGAACAGTGAACCTTGTTGGCTCACTCCTATCAATCACATATGTATTTTGAGTGAGAATGCAATATGTAGTCACTGCATTATGACAGTCCACCATCGACTGGAATATGCTGCCGACAGCAAGCTGAGGATCTTCCCTGTTCCACTCAATTGTTGGCATGTCCTCACCATCATATTCATCTAAAACTAAGCTGTCGATGTTCTACCCCCTCTCTTCATCGTCAGTGTCATCAAATCTAGCATGGCTGATAGGTTGCTCCTGATATTCATCTTCCATTGCTTGTTTACTGACAATATCTACAAGATCAGGGAACATATTCTCATCCTCATCGTCATGTCCAGGCACTGCGGCTAAAAAATAGTTTTGCTCAAGCCCGAGCCAAGCCCAGCCCGACTCGGGCTCGATTTCCAGGCCCGAGCCCGGCCCGATGGGACGATTAGGCACGGCCTGGCCCAGGCTGCCCATGGCTAGGTATACTCCCCACCCTCGGAGCTAGGCGGTGTTGTACCATGGCACAACAGTCGGGAGTCACTCCATGGCCATGGCACACCACAGTTGCAAGGGAAGAACGTGAGCGACCTGCACAACGGCGCCAAAAGGTGTCGCCTTGTGGGGCTAGGCCGACCGATCTCCTCGCTCCATGAGCCCCCCTTGTCGGCACCGAGCTGCGCGGAGTCCTAAGAAGCCGACGCCACCACCGGCCTGGCCCCCACCAGCTGCCCGACGACCATGGCCCACCGCTGCGAGAGGTCGGCCTCGCCCTCCTCCGTCAAATCCGCCCATGAAAGACGTCGCCCACCGCGGGCACCAGCACTATCCCCACCACTGCATTGCGTCCACCAAGGCACCCAAACAACCTTGGGGGGAGGGGAGAGGGGAAAGCGAACATGCCGTGGCACCACCGGAGAAGGGAGAGGAGGCCCGCCGCCGGTCGCGGAGCCCCGTGGGTCGCCGCCCGCATCACCACAAGAGTCGCGTCCTGCGCTCATTTCAAAATCTTCTTCCCTCGGCTTAGTATGTATGGATATATTGTAAAATGATTTAGCAGATTGATGTATCCTTTATTCTGTTTGGGCGTGATGGCAGTTTCCAAATAGTCTGCCGCCCTCCCTGACCTACACCCACGTACGCGGCCGCCCCCCTGACGTACCTCGACGTAGGCCGCCCCATCAACATCGGGCCGCCTCTCTTGGTTCACGTCCTTGGTATAAGACCAAATTAGTGTAATTTTTTTTCTCTCTAGTGTGTACGTGGCAGAAACAATGTGCGGGACATAAATTTTCAAGCAGCAGGAAAATGTTTAGTTGATTAGATACAATTAAGCGTGAGTTGAAGTTGTCATTCCCGGCCGTGTACAAGAAAGTTTGCACGCATGCAGCCACATATATATTCGGTTTGACAACAAAGTCAAGAAACTCATGCGTGGGGTGGGCTTCCCTGGAGTAAGGAAACCACCGCAAGGGTATAGTGGGTGTGTCTAGTTCTCATCATGATGAGACTTAATGAAGTCACATCTAAGAGCATCTCCAACAAGCGCCCAAAAGCTGCTCCGCGCGCTAAAAGATTCCCTTTTTGGGCGCCGGACAGCTCCAACAGCCGCTGCAAAACAGCGCGCACGTTAAAAAAAATTGGGCACGCGCAGAAAAACGCTATCGCGCAGCATATTTTGGGCGCCGGCTTGCGCGCGCTTCACAATTTACACTGCGCGTTTTTTGGGCGCCCTTCTTTGGGCAGCTGCTAAAGCAATGTTGGCCCGCGCACAATAAAAATGCTACAATGACACGCTAAAACTTTTATTGGGCGCGAAATTTTTGTGCCGCTGTTGGAGATGCTCTAACTCCTACACCATTTGATTTTGATGAAGATTCGTGCGGGTTTAATATTTTTATTTTTGTTTGATTACTCAAATGATGTATATGTGTTAGATGAGACTTTGTTATTTCTCATCTAGATGAGATTTAGCAAATCCGATAGTCGTTTCCCCATCTAGAATATGAACACTTTGCATGTGAAGCCAAGCAAAAGAGGCTAGAGTTTAGGCAGATTTTGTATAAAATAAAGATAAAGATGATGTTTGCTTAATATATAGCTACTTCAGTTATCAAAGCCTTGGTGATATTTTGTTGTTGTAGTACCAGAGTTGTCCCTTTGCTGAAAATTGATATGGTAAGAGGTTATGATCTGTCGGCCCGATAGGATCGGAAAGCATATATCATGCAGTTCACTACTTAACAAGAAGAAGAAGAGGGGAAACGACCGAAAGAAGATACAGTAAAGTGCAACAAACATGCATTGAGATGTGAGAATAAATACTAACAAAGAAGAGAAGAGGGGAACAGACCCAAAGAAGAAGGATCGAAGAGCATAACAATAATAATAATAATAATAGCAAGACAAGGGGAATCGTGATAATTAGTAGTAGTATATTTTATTTATTCTTACTCCAACAACAGGTCATTGAAGATTGAACACAGTACGTGGCCGGGTACAAGAAGCGCATGCATGCATGCATGGATTACAGTACAGCGCTTGGTTGTAGTTGGAGTTGGAGTGGCCGGGGAGAGAGAGAGAGAGAGAGAGTGGCCGGAGACAGTATCGGCGGCGGCACAAGCTAGCTAGACCTGCAGCGGAGTCCAGGAGCAGCCCGTGCCGCGAAGGATCGGCACCAGGAGGGTCAGCGCCTTGGCCGCAGTGTCGACCCGCTCGTCGCCTTTGGCCGTGTGGACCTGCAGAGGGCCGGCGGCCAGCTCCTTCGCCTCGGTGTTCGCCGTCCAGCTTGCGTCGGTGCGGCCGTGCTGGGCCCAGGAGAGCAGCGCGCAGCTCAGGCGGGCCCAGTTCACCGCGAGCGGTGGGAGGGTCCCCCCGATCGTCTGCGTCTTGTCGGTGGCGCCGAGCCCGCCGGCGACGGCTCGGAGGATGCGCGGAAACCTTTGCGCCTCGGGGACTGCCAGGATGAAGAAGGCGAGGCTGTCCTTGATGCTCGTGTCTGGCGCGTACCTCGGCCGGAACTTGGCGAGCGTGTTGGCGTGCGTCAACGCCAGCGTGCCGTTCAGGCGGATGAAGCCGAGGCCTTTGTGCGCAAGGCGCTCTCCGAAGAGGTCGGCGTAGCCGCCGGTGTAGGAGAGCCGAGTAGAGTCAGGCAGGGTGCTCTCCTGCCCCTTGAACGAGAACCAGCCTCCGAGACGGTTCCAGAAACCGGCCAAGTACAGATTATCGCTTCTAAACGCCAGCTTCACCAAGATCTCGCCCGCCTTGTTCGTCAGGTGGACGTGGAGCCAAATCTCAGGGGCGCGCTGCAGGTCCTGCGGCCGCAGGACAGGATGCCCGTCCAGCACCGCGTTCGCTGTGCTGGTCACCGACGCGCTGAACGCAGCCATGAAGGTGGTGTACCTCGCCTCCGTCATGGGCGTCTCCACCTCCAAAGCATGGCGCAGAATCTGTGGCGGCTGCTTCCCAGACCTGCAGCCAACAACAAATGGAAGCACGGTTATTAATTAGTTGCTCATCTTGGCGTACGGGAAAGAACAAGGGATGCATGGAGGCACTGCTTACACAAAGCTAGCAAGCCCTAGGACCACCAGCAGCAACAGGACAACCTTCTTAGCCATCGCAAGGGATGCTTGCATGTGTGGATGAGTGAGTGAGCGAGTGAGGAGATGCTATGCTTGACTTGTGTGCATGAACGAGCGAGTGAGATGGTGCTTATATAGCCACGATTGGAACCTAGCTAGCGCTAGCGCTTGTGATAGACGCAACAGGTAGTTTTGTCACCGGCCACCGCACATGCCATAGGATCGATCGGTGCAACAAACTACGTACTACACGCTTTCCCTCCCACCATCATACATATGTGTTTTAGGATGAATTGTCTCAACACTCTTGTTCAAATATATCTCAACGCTTTCTAAAAGTTCTATATTGTTTCCGATCAGTAATATGTCATATCCACATATAATAATAGAAACGTCATAGAGCTCCCACTCACTTTCTTGTAAATACAAGCTTCTCCATAAACTTGTATGAATCCAAACGCTTTGATCACTTCATCAAAGCAAATATTCCAACTCCGAGATTAATGTACCAATCCATAAATGGACCGCTAGAGCTTGCACACTTTGTCAGCATTTTTAGGATCGATCGGTGCAACAAACTACTACACGCATTCCCACTCGATCACCGTCATCATACATATGTGTTTTAGGATGGATTGTTTCAACACTCTTGTTCAAATATATCTTCACGCTTTCTAAAAGTTCTATATTGTTTTCAATCAGCAATATGCCATCCACATATACCCATTCACTTTCTTGTAAATACAAGCTTCTCCATAAACTTGTATTAACCCAAACGCTTTGATCACTTCATCAAAGCAAAGATTCCAACTCCGAGATGCATGTACCAATCCATAAATGGATCGCTGTAGCTTGCACACTTTGTCAGCATTTTTAGGATCGATCAGTGCAACAAACTACTACACGCATTCCCACTCACCGTCATACATATGTGTTTTAGGATGAATTGTCTCAACACTCTTGTTCAAATATATCTCCACGCTTTCTAAAAGTTCTATATTGTTTCCAATCATCAATATGCCATCCACATATAATATTAGAAACGCCATAGAGCTCCCACTCACTTTCTTGTAAATACAAGCTTCTCCATAAACTTGTATGAACCCAAACGCTTTGATCACTTTATCAAAGCAAATATTCCAACTCCGAGAGACATGTACCAATCCATAAATGGATCGCTAGATATTGCACACTTTGTCAGCATTTTTAGGATCGATCGGTGCAACAAACTACTACACGCATTCCCACTCGATCACCGTCATCATACATATGTGTTTTAGGATGGATTGTCTCAACACTCTTGTTCAAATATATCTTCACGCTTTCTAAAAGTTCTATATTGTTTTCAATCAGCAACATGCCATCCACATATAATATTAGAAACGCCATAGAGCTCCCACTCACTTTCTTGTAAATACAAGCTTCTCCATAAACTTGTATTAACCCAAACGCTTTGATCACTTCATCAAAGCAAAGATTCCAACTCCGAGATGCATGTACCAATCCATAAATGGATCGCTGGAGCTTGCACACTTTGTCAGCATTTTTAGGATCGATCGGTGCAACAAACTACTACACGCATTCCCACTCACCGTCATAAATATGTGTTTTAGGATGAATTGTCTCCACACTCTTGTTCAAATATATCTCCACGCTTTCTAAAAGTTCTATATTGTTTCCAATCATCAACATGCCATCCACATATAATATTAGAAACGCCATAGAGCTCCCACTCACTTTCTTGTAAATACAAGCTTCTCCATAAACTTGTATGAATCCAAACGCTTTGATCACTTCATCAAAGCAAATATTCCAACTCCGAGAGGCATGTACCAATCCATAAATGGATCGCTAGAGCTTGCACACTTTGTCAGCATTTTTAGGATCGATCGGCGCAACAAACTACTACACGCATTCCCACTCACCGTCATACATATGTGTTTTAGGATGAATTGTCTCAACACTCTTGTTCAAATATATCTTCAAGCTTTCTAAAAGTTCTATATTGTTTCCAATCAGCAAAATGCCATCCACATATAATATTAGAAACGTCATAAAGCTCCCACTCACTTTCTTGGAAATACAAGCTTCTCCATAAACTTGTATGTACCCAAACGCTTTGATCACTTCATCAAAGCAAAGATTCCAACTCCGAGATGCATGTACCAATCCATAAATGGATCGCTAGAGCTTGGACACTTTGTCAGCATTTTTAGGATCGATCGGCGCAACAAACTACTACACGCATTCCCACTCACCGTCATACATATGTGTTTTAGGATGAATTGTCTCAACACTCTTGTTCAAATATATCTTCAAGCTTTCTAAAAGTTCTATATTGTTTCCAATCAGCAAAATGCCATCCACATATAATATTAGAAACGCCATAGAGCTCCCACTCACTTTCTTGTAAATACAACTTTCTCCATAAACTTGTATGAATCCAAATGCTTTGATCACTTCATCAAAGCAAAGATTCCAACTCCGAGATGCATGTACCAATCCATAAATGGATCGCTAGAGCTTGCACACTTTGCCAGGATTTTTAGGATCAATCGGTGCAACAAACTACTACACGCATTCCCACTCACCGTCATACATATGTGTTTTAGGACGAATTGTCTCAACACTCTTGTTCAAATATATCTTCACGCTTTCTAAAAGTTCTATATTGTTTCCAATCAGCAATATGCCATCCACATATAATATTAGAAACGCCATAGAGCTCCCACTCACTTTCTTGTAAATACAAGCTTCTCCATAAACTTGTATGAACCAAAACGCTTTGATCATTTCATCAAAGCAAAGATTCCAACTCCGAGATGCCTGTACCAATCCATAAATGGATCGCTGGAGCTTGCACACTTTGTCAGCATTTTTAGGATCGACAAAACCTTCTGGTTGCATCATATAGAACTCTTCCTTAAGGAAACCATTAAGAAACGATGTTTTGACATCCATTTGCCAGATCTCGTAATCGAAAAATGCAGCTATTGCTAACATGATCCAGACGGACTTAAGCATCGCTACGAGAGAGAAAGTCTCATCATAGTCAACCCCTTGAACTTGTGAAAACCCTTTTGCAACAAGTCGAGCTTTATAGACGGTGACATTACCGTCCGCGTCCGTCTTTTTCTTAAAGATCCATTTATTCTGTGTGGCCTTACGATCATATGGTAAGTCCTCCAAAGTCCACACTTTGTTCTCATACATGGATCCTATCTCGGATTTCGTGGCCTCTAGCCATTTGTTGGAATCTAGGTCCACCATCGCTTCTTCATAGCTCGTAGGTTCACTGTTGTCTAACAACATGACCTCCAAGACAGGATTGTCGTACCACCCAAGGACGGTACGAGTCCTTGTCGACCTACGAGGCTCGGTAGGAATTTGATCCGAAGCTACATGATCATCATCATTAGTTTCGTCTTCACTTGGTGTAGGCGCCGCAGAAACATCTTTCTGTGTCGTGCTACTATCCAAGTGAAGTGACGGTTCAACAACCTCATCAAGTTCTACTTTCCTCCAACTCAATTCTTTCGAGAGAAACTCCTTCTCTAGTAAGGACCCGTTCTTGGCAACAAAGACCTTGCCTTTGGATCTGAGATAGAAGGTGTACCCTAATGTTTCCTTAGGGTATCCTATGAAGACGCATTTATCCGCTTTGGGTTCGAGCTTATCAGGTTGTAGCCTTTTCACATAAGCATCACAGCCCCAAACTTTAAGAAATGAAAGCTTAGGTTTCTGGCCAAACTTTAATTCATATGGTGTCGTCTCAACGGATTTTGATGGTGCCCTATTTAAAGTGAATGCGTCTGTCTCTACTGCATAATCCCAAAACGATAGTGGCAGATCAGTGAGAGTCATCATAGATCGCACCATATCCAGTAGAGTGCGATTACGACGCTCGGACACGCCATTACGCTGTGGTGTTCCAGGTGGCGTAAGTTGTGAAACAATTCCACAATGTCTCAAATGCATGCCAAACTCATAACTCAGATATTCACCACCACGATCAGATCGCGGAAATTTTATCTTCTTGTTACGATGATTCTCTACTTCACTCTGAAATTGCTTGAACTTTTCAAACGTTTCAAACTTGTGTTTCATTAAGTAAATATACCCATGTCTACTTAAATCATCAGTGAAGGTAAGAAAATAACGATATCCACTACGTGCCTCAACACACATCAGACCGCACACATCAGTATGTATGATTTCCAATAAGTCACTTGCTCGCTCCATTGTACCGGAGAACGGGGGTTTCGTCATCTTGCCCATGAGGCATGGTTCGCATGTATCAAGCGATTCAAAATCGAGTGATTCCAAAAGTCCATCAGCATGGAGCTTCTTCATGCGTTTTATGCCAACATGACCTAAGCGGCAGTGCCACAAGAAAGTGGTACTATCATTATTAACTTTGTATCTTTTGGCATCAATGTTATGAATGTGTGTATCACTACTGTCACAACCCTAGTTTCATTGCTTGTAATTAGTTGCATTGTGATCATTCATGTCATCATGTTAAATTTCAAATGAAGTTGAAATGGGGATGATCAAACCCTACCACCAAATTTAATTCAAATAGGTTCAACCTAAAATAATTTTTCAATGAACCCAAAATGGCCTTCTAAAAATGTACATCATTTCTGAAGAAAAATGGAAACATCAACCAGAGGTGATGCATATTTTTACATGTCATATTGGGTTATTGATTTAAATCATGATATAATTGAGTTGGAGCAAATAAATCCTATAAATAGTTTTATTGCTCCAAATAATTTGAAACTTGGTAAGGGCCTCTGAAATAATTTATTAAGGTCCCGCAAAAAGTTTTAGGTTTTATAAAAATGATTTGGATCTGAAACCAAATCAAAACAAATAAAAGAAATAGAAACAGAAATAAAATAGGAAAAGCAGAGAGGGAGATGGCCTACCTGGCGCAGCTCACTAGCTGGCCCAGCCCACCAGGGGTGATGTGGTCTTCTTCAACCTCTGCCAGTAGGTAGAGACGAACCAGAGCACGATGAGTGCCCAAGGGTGCCACACCTCAGCTGCTTGTCTGCCTCGACGTCGCGCAGATATGGATGGCCAATGCCGTCCGGATCGATTTCGCACCTCGCCATTCGCCCTCTCGCTCCCCTCCTCCTCCCTGAGCTCTACCCGAGAGCGCCATGGACGTGCCGCCACGAACCTCGCCCAACAGCCACCCTCTCTCGCTCTAAGCATGCCCCCGAGCTCCGCAGTGACCTCTTCTCCCTCTCCGACGAGCCATGCATCGACAGACATCCCCGAACGCCAAGATCACCATCATCTTCAACCTCTGGCCGCCGGACGCCGCCGCTCGATTCGCTCCATCCAGGGCCTCCCCGAGCTTGCCAAGTCGCTCGTCGTCATCCCTGTGAGCATCTGCGTGTTTTACCCCTGTCCTCACCGTCGATTTGGCCCCATAGCACGGTTCCCCCCGCCATGGCCGGGAGCTTCCACCGCCGCGCTAGTCGCCTTCGGCGTTCCAGTGGGCAAACGCTGCACCTGAGCACGCGGTTGTGCTCCTGTTGCCGCCTGACGGCTCGTCTCGCTCGATTGCGAGCCGTAGCACCTCATCCGTGCAAGGCCGAGCTCCGGTGACGCCTCCGTCATCGCTGCGCTCAGCTTCGGTGTCCCCGCGACCCCTCGCGTGTCTCCGTGGACGCGGGCGAGCCCGGGCCACTCCTCGGTGGCCTCAACTCCCGCTCTCGTGGCCTCCGGCGGGACTCCGCCGCACCTATGGGTCGCCAGCAACAACCTCCCGCGGTGATGACGTGGCCGGTATGATTAGTGTTAATGACCGGCTAATTACCCCCCCCCCCGTGATACGTCTCCAACGTATCTATAATTTATGAAGTATTAATGCCATATTCACCTATGTTTACAATACTTTTATATGGTTTTGATGTATTTTATATTGTTTATTTAGAACTAACCTGGGCTTATGATGTTTTCAACAGAACTACCGTGGTGTTGTTTTTTGTGTAGAAATAAAAGTTCTCCAAATACAACGAAACTTTTTGAAGATTTTTTTTGGAACAAAAGAGGCACTAGAAGCTTCGTGGGAGGGCCAGAAGAGCCACGAGGTGGGCACAACCGACCAAGGCGCGCCAGCCCCCTCTGGCTTGTGTTGGTGTCTTGTGGTCCACTCATGGCCCATCTTCGCGTGAAACCGACGCCCAAAAATCCTATATATTCAGAAACCTCCAGAAATGACCTTAGATGAGAAGTTCCGCCTCCGCAAGTCTCTGTAGCCACGAAAAACCAATCTAGACCCCGTTCCGGCACCCTGCCGGAGGGGGAAATCATCACCGGAGGCCATCTTCATCATCCCTATGGTCTCCATGATAAGGAGGGAGTAGTCCACCCTCGGGGCTGATGGTTTGTACCAGTAGCTATGTGTTTAATCTCTCTCTCTCTCTCTCTCTCTCTCTCTCTCTCGTGTTCTTGAGATACCAGTAGCTAAGTTTTACCTCTTCCTTTTCTTCATCTTCCCCTTCTCATTCTAAGATCTCGGGGCGAGATCTCTTGTTAGTGGAGGAGAGTTGTAACAGCCAGGGACCGGCGCTCCAGAAGATTCCCCTTTTATTTCCATTCTCGTCATGTGATTCGTCTATTTGTCGCATTCATCATCGCATCATTCGCATCATACGCATGGCATCGGCACTTTGTTGCCATCGTTTTCAAAACTTGCATCCGTTCGTAGGTACCGGTTCTCTCCGTTCGTGCCGTCGACCGTTTCGAGACCAACCACACTCGCACGCGCCCGCGGCATCGTTAAAAAATATGTTTTTAAAAGTGTGCAAAAAATATTCTCGGATTGGGACGAAAGTTCGCGGGCGGTCTTAATATAGTGTAGGTAGACCGCCTGCCAAATTTCGTCGCAGTCGGAGTCCATTTGATACCCGAACGGTCAACCGTAGCGGCACCATCATCGGTTTATTTATCGGACGTTTTTCAGTTTTAAAATCTCTGTCACGGGCTGCCACTTCCATATCTTCTCTAAGCCTAGCCCAACTACACAGTCCAACCAGCCCACCTAGACTAACCCCAACCCACCTCTCCGATCGGACTGTCCGATCGCGATCGGAGGGTCGAAAAACCCCTAAAACAGCAAACCCTAGCTACCCCTACTATAAATAGCAGCCCCCTGCCCAAAATGGCCCCCTAACCCTTCCATCTACCTCCAGCCACCTCCACCTCGAAATCCGCGCCCAGCCGCCACCACCTCGCCACTTGGCACGGCTCGAAGGCCGGCTGCCACCTGAGCCGCCGTGCACTGCCTCCCGCACGCCACCACCAGTCCCAACCGCGCCCCTGTCTCCCTCCTCCCGCGAGGGGCCCGCCAGGCCCAGATCCAGGCCCACCCCGGGCCCGAACCGGGCCGAGGCGCTCGCTGCCGCTGCCCTCGCCCCGCGAGCTCGCTCGAGGCTCCTGCCCATACCTGGCCAGATGGGCCGTGCCTAACAGGCCGGCCCGATAGGCCGCGTGCCTGGCCCGTCACGGGCCGGCCCGGCACGTGACTAAACGGGCCGTGCCTGGCACGTGGCCCGGCTCGGGCCGTGCCCGGGACGCAAGGCTGGGCACGCGTGCCGGCCCGGCCCGGCACTTTTAGTTTATTTATTTATTTATACAGATTTTTTATATACATATTACCCTAAAAATAGTTGAAATAGGCTTAAAATAAGCAAAATTAGACGTGTTAACGGGCTAAACGTGCCGATGGGCCGGCCCGTTTAATAATAGTGCCGTGCCTGGGCCTTAGAGGCCGGCACGCGTGCCGGCCCGGCACGGCCCGTGTATTAAACGTGCCTGGTCGGGCCGTGCCGTGCCTGGCCCGTTTATCTCAGGGCCGTGCCGGGCCGGGCCGGCCCATCTGGCCAGGTATGCTCCTGCCTCCCGCAGCCCCGTGGCTTCTCGCTGCCTTCGCGCCGCCGCCAGGTGGAGAGACGCTGTCGGCCGACCCTGTTACCGATCCCTGCTGTCACCAGCTACCGCCGCCCCACGCCTCGGTTCCCGCTCACAGCCCCGTGCCATGGAGGTTTTGCCGCCGCCGATCTACTTCATCCCGCCGCCCCAGCATCCGACCCTGCCGGATCCGGCCTTGGCCGAGGAGCCGCGGCCAATCCCTTCGTCGCCGGCCTCCCTCGCCTATCGGACGCGCTCGTCGCGCCACCGTTGACCCGGGCTGCCGCCTTGCCTCCATGCTCGTGCGGGAGCAGGAGGTCGAAGATCTTGCCCTGGTTGCCTCGCATGGGCCGGCCTCCTCCCGCAAGGCCCAGCCGGCCTGCCAAGCTGCCCCACCAACCGGGCCTATGCCCACAAGGTGAGCACGCCCCGTCACGCTATCCTCCGCCCTAGGCGATGCCTTGCTATGTTGCGCCCGCTGCTTTTGGCCCATTCTGTTTTTTTTTCTGCCAGCGAATTTATCAATTAACGAGTGAATTATAAAATTGCAGAAAAGGTCTAGACTTCATGCATACTAGATCGTTAAAGGCGCGCGTTGCCGCGCCCGTCTAGTTTGACGATGTAATCTTAATGATCGATGGAATGATATTATAGGCATTTTACTCTAGAAAAATTGGTAGACATTTTGTGATATAATATGTAATTTAATTAGTAACTTATGTAGGACTATGTTAGTGGATATACAACCATGGAAGTACCTCGGTGCCTGGTACAAACTTAAACTATTAGGCCATATATATTTAAAAAAATAATATTATTATTAATCATTAAGTAGTATAATTGATTCCCACACAAAAATGGCAGTATTTGTTTTCCGGAGATCACATCTTGCCAAACTGCAATTTTAGTGCTCTATAGTCTCTTGGCTTGAGCATCCATGCGCTATGTTGCCACAGTCGTCCATTTTTCTAGTAGAATAGAAGGAATTTCTTTAAATATGTACAACGAAACATATACCAAATGCCTCATGTAAGATAAATCAACAAAGTCTTACAATATATGTTCTAATATGCTAGGAGTTTATTGACAAAACAAGCAACTCTCAAGGCGACACACAATTAGCCTTGAAAGACCTCTTTAAGCACTGAAAGCATAAGCATGGAAGTAACCTTGGCCTATCTTGGTTTCTCTTATTAATTGTACTTTGTTGGTTATTTGAAATTTCGATCATAAGTCACATTTTTTTCCTTAATCTACTACATACACATCTACTCCCTCCGTTCCTAAATATAAGTTTTTTAAAGATTTCAATATGAACTATATACGGAGTAAAATATGTTTGTTGATGTTTGGTTGGAATTGCACTTTCTTATACCCAACGTGCAGTTTCAATGCATCTTGAGCCAACACAAATATGTACCATATCTGAAATATAAAATTTATGGAAGCTTCCAATGAAAATCAATTCCAGGCATGGACTATCGGCGTGAGGACGTGAACAACACAACAAATGGCAACTGCTACAGCAAGTGCATGTTGTAGTCCTCAAACACAGAAAATAAAGAATGTTACAGTACAATGATTCCTGTTTTGCATTGCATCGAACACATGCCATGAACGTTGTTAGGAAAATCAATGCCTTGATAGTATACAAAAACAAACAATATGAGGATATAACTGAGAAGAGAGGGTTGCCTGTAGCAAATAATTGAGACGTCGTCCTGCAACAAGGCCGTCCTTGACCCACTTGTCATCACGAGTGCCGTGTTATCAGCTTAAGGAACAACAACAAAAGCTTCTCCATGCCAATTGTTATGCTCTTAGACTTCTTCCTATATAAACCCAAAACTATGCATAATCAAGAATCTCACCGTCATCCATGAGAAATCTGTGGCACGTAAACAAAATTGGGTACGGATCCTCACCACGGTCCTCCTCTACACCTTGACTCATGAATCCACAAAAACCAGCAGCGAGGTGCGGCTTCTATTTCTTCATCGAGCGGCCTCGAGCGCCAAACACTATTGAGCAGGGACATACCGGGTATGCCTTCACGGCTGCCTGGAGCTCCCCTCGCGTCCGCCATCTCCCTCGCCTTGTCATGCCGCCGTCCGTCGCCAGATCGTCCGTGAGAGAGAGGTAGAGGGAAGCGCCGAAGCGGAGGGGCAGAAACCGAACGATCCCATGACCGGATCAGATGCTACAGGCCTTCGTTATCCCTACCACGCTACACGGGCCTGAAATAGCGCGCATACGGCCCAATCAACCACAACACTCCGATTTTTCCTCCAGAGTAGCCATCGATAGGACAGCTGGCCCAGTTAGCGAGACATCGCGCACATGAGTAAGATCTGACGACCCTGGACATTCAACACACGAAATCCAACAGTCAAAAATGCTGAGGCGTGAGAGGGCTCGGTTTAGGTCCAGTTTTACTGTCCTAAATAATAACTTTTCAATGGTGCATCGCATGCAAAAACTTCATATATGAAAAATGTGTAGAATTTTCTATAGATTATTGATATCACACTTTCATGCATGTTAAAAATATTTAAACTTGTTGTTTTCATGTAATTTGCATAAATGCCATGCAAAATGATTTATTCAATAACTTTTGATCCGTAGCTCCGATGCAAATGAATTATATATGTAACTTGCCTAGAAAAATGTGTAGAATAACATGGTGACATTTATTTTGCTATTTGACAACTTTAAAATGGTGATTAGGGAAGAACAGTACCAAAATCTTAATATGCATATGAGGTCATTTCGGAAGTGCTATATGTTGCTTCCGGCCTCATTTAATATGCCTAGTTGTTGTAGTTGTGTATGCTTCACTGTTTGCCATGTTAAACAACATTTAATATTGATGAGTACCTAAACGAGAGTGAACTAAATAATTTGAACGTGGAGTTTCGTCAATATGCAACTCGTTGCATATTGAGCTTCACTTAATGTGTAGTATTGGAATGTTGTGATTGCCATGCCTTGTATAATCAAACATGCCATGCATCATATTTGTCTGCGCGTCATGTCATGTATATGTTGTGGTGTATCGTGTGTTGATTGTTTGTTTCCGGTTTGCTTTTTCTCGATAGAGTTCCGAAAGCGTTCGGAGTGTGAGGATTCGTTCGACTATGTCCCGTTCGTCTACTTCACGCATCGTCTTCTTCACAGACTCGTTCTTCTTCCAAGCGGGATCTCAGGCAAGATGACACAATTCCCTGGATACCACTACTATCATTGCCATGCTAGTTGTCTCGCTTTTATTGTTATGTCTCGTTACCCACCACTTATATGTCAAGCCTCCCAACATTGCCATGAAAAGCCTTTAACCCTCCACCTTCCCAGCAAACCACTGTTTGGCTATGTTACCGCTTGCTCAGCCCTTCTTATAGCGTTGTTAGTTGCAGGTGTAGTTGCTTCCATGTGACAACATGGATATCTTGATATCACAATATTATTGCTATTTAATTTAATGCACATATATACTTGGTAAAAGATGAAAGTCTTAGCCTTTTGCTCGGTGTTTTGTTCCACCTTTGCCGCCCTAGTTACTTGTGTACCGGTGTTATGTTCCATAATTGAGCGCTCCTAACACGCTTGGGGTTGTTATGGGGACCCCCTTGATAATTTGTCTTAGATTAAAACTCTTCTGGCAAGGCCCAACTTTGGTACTACATTTGCTTAATAACTAATGAACCGCATAGGGAGTAATTAACCTATGGATAATTAATCAACCCCCGGGCCAGTGCTCCTCATGAGTATTGGTCCTAACCGGGTTGCCTGCAAGGCCGCCTCGAGGAGACTCGGGGATTGGTTTTCCCGGTAGCTAGTCCCATCCGGTCATGTCCTGAGAACGAGATACACGGCTCCTATCGGGTTCGTCAACACGTCGGGCGGCATTGCTGGATTTGTTTTACCTTTTACGAAATATCTTGTGCGCGGGATTCTGATGATACTTAGGGCTATCTCAAAGTTGAGGTTTTCCACTGGAATTTCCATGGAGACTACGGTTTTTTATTTTCATGGTTGGAGGTTTTTCCACGCAGCTTGTGGTAATTTGTGATGGACTAGTTGGAGCACCCCTGCAGGGTTAAATCTTTCATGAGAGCCATGCCCGCGGTTATGTGGCAACTTGGAAACTTTGTTTAACATTCGGTCGAAGCAAACTTGAAGTAAATTCATTTAAAATATGCCAACCGTGTGCATAATCGTGACCGTCTCTTCTCGTGAGGCCTGCTCCGAAAGAGAACACGGTGGGGTTATGTTTGACCGTAAGTAGGTGTTCAGGATCACTTAGTGATCATTACTAGTTCACGTCCGTTATGCGTAGACCACCATACTTATTTCTTGTACTCGTAAGTTAGCCACTCAAATAAATGCTTAGTGCCTGCTGTAGCCTCACCACTTATCCATACCTCACCTATTAAGCTTTGCTAGTCTTGATACCCTTGGAAATGAGATTAGTCCCTGTGGCTCATAGATTACTACAACAACAGTTGCAGGTACAGGCAATGCGGTACTTTGACGTGAGCGCGATGATTGTTATATTTGGAGTTCTTCTTCTTCTTCTTCTTCATCAATCTAGGATGGGTTCCAGGCGGCAGCCTGGGATAGCAAGGATGGATGTCATTTTATCGTTTGATTTCGTCCGTGGTCGGACCCTGCTCTTATGTATGATGATTGCTTATGTTGTTGTATTGATGTGACTCTGATGTAGCTTGTGGCGAGTGCAAGCCAATTCCATATACTCATCTCTTATGTACATGTACTTGTAATGATATCCATTCTTGCGAAACGATGAGATGCGCTTCTATCCCTGTCGAGGCCCTCGAGCCAAAATAAGGATATGATCGCATCTTGGGCATTACAAGGTACTCCTTCATCAAAGGATTGTGAGCATACAACACTCTCAAATGATGCTCATGCTTCCTCTCAATGCATGTGTATGATGCTGGCCATAATTTCTCATCATAAACTTTACCTTTAAATTTGTTTTTGAAATTCTGCGCTAGGTGTCGCATACATTCCCTATGCTTCACTCCAGGGAATACAATTTCCACTGCACTCTCCAAACCCTTGGAAGCATCTGTGTGTATAGCTAAACCTGGGGGTGTACCTATAAGGTTGCGCAACTGCTGCAGAAATCAGAGCCAACTTTCCTCGGACTCTGCCTTCACCACACCAAATGCAACTGGGAATAGCCAGTTGTGTCCATCAACTGCAGAAGCTACCACTAGTTGTCCTCTCCACCTTCCCAATCAAAACAGTTGCATCAACAACCAAATAGGGCCTGCAACCCTCCAGAAACCCCTGCCAACAAGCCTTGAAATAAACAAAAGCCCTCCTGAAGCACTCCTTCTCAAATGACTTCCCTTTTTTGTATGGAACAATATGCTTCTCAATCTCTACAACACCCCCTGGACTAGCAGCTTCAACTTCAACTTTAAATGTGTAGAGCAACTAAAAGCTCTCATTCCAAGGACCATTAATCCCGTCAATAGCTATTTCCTTAGCATGGAAAATCCTCATTAAAGGTATATCAATCTTGTACTTCTCAAATAGCTTCCCATGGAGTGCTGTTGGACCAAGTGTTGGTGTTTTTCTCAACCAATCCAAAATTACATCTGCCACCCACCTAGTCTTTGCTAGCTTTGTTTTAGCCTTCCCCCTCCCCCTCCCGGTGGACAAGTGTGCTGGTGTGGGTTCTTTTTTATCTGAAACAAAATATAAAAGGACGTACAATTAAGAAAAACATTACACAATGATCTGAAAATAGAATGAATCAGTATAAACTGAAATACACAAACCTGAATGAACTTGCTCCTCAACATATGTGATGCATGCAACCTCCATCTACACCTATCATATGGGCAATGAACAGTGAACCTTGTTGGCTCACTCCTATCAATCACATATGTATTTTGAGTGAGAATGCAATATGTAGTCACTGCATTATGACAGTCCACCATCGACTGGAATATGCTGCCGACAGCAAGCTGAGGATCTTCCCTGTTCCACTCAATTGTTGGCATGTCCTCACCATCATATTCATCTAAAACTAAGCTGTCGATGTTCTACCCCCTCTCTTCATCGTCAGTGTCATCAAATCTAGCATGGCTGATAGGTTGCTCCTGATATTCATCTTCCATTGCTTGTTTACTGACAATATCTACAAGATCAGGGAACATATTCTCATCCTCATCGTCATGTCCAGGCACTGCGGCTAAAAAATAGTTTTGCTCAAGCCCGAGCCAAGCCCAGCCCGACTCGGGCTCGATTTCCAGGCCCGAGCCCGGCCCGATGGGACGATTAGGCACGGCCTGGCCCAGGCTGCCCATGGCTAGGTATACTCCCCACCCTCGGAGCTAGGCGGTGTTGTACCATGGCACAACAGTCGGGAGTCACTCCATGGCCATGGCACACCACAGTTGCAAGGGAAGAACGTGAGCGACCTGCACAACGGCGCCAAAAGGTGTCGCCTTGTGGGGCTAGGCCGACCGATCTCCTCGCTCCATGAGCCCCCCTTGTCGGCACCGAGCTGCGCGGAGTCCTAAGAAGCCGACGCCACCACCGGCCTGGCCCCCACCAGCTGCCCGACGACCATGGCCCACCGCTGCGAGAGGTCGGCCTCGCCCTCCTCCGTCAAATCCGCCCATGAAAGACGTCGCCCACCGCGGGCACCAGCACTATCCCCACCACTGCATTGCGTCCACCAAGGCACCCAAACAACCTTGGGGGGAGGGGAGAGGGGAAAGCGAACATGCCGTGGCACCACCGGAGAAGGGAGAGGAGGCCCGCCGCCGGTCGCGGAGCCCCGTGGGTCGCCGCCCGCATCACCACAAGAGTCGCGTCCTGCGCTCATTTCAAAATCTTCTTCCCTCGGCTTAGTATGTATGGATATATTGTAAAATGATTTAGCAGATTGATGTATCCTTTATTCTGTTTGGGCGTGATGGCAGTTTCCAAATAGTCTACCGCCCTCCCTGACCTACACCCACGTACGCGGCCGCCCCCCTGACGTACCTCGACGTAGGCCGCCCCATCAACATCGGGCCGCCTCTCTTGGTTCACGTCCTTGGTATAAGACCAAATTAGTGTAATTTTTTTTCTCTCTAGTGTGTACGTGGCAGAAACAATGTGCGGGACATAAATTTTCAAGCAGCAGGAAAATGTTTAGTTGATTAGATACAATTAAGCGTGAGTTGAAGTTGTCATTCCCGGCCGTGTACAAGAAAGTTTGCACGCATGCAGCCACATATATATTCGGTTTGACAACAAAGTCAAGAAACTCATGCGTGGGGTGGGCTTCCCTGGAGTAAGGAAACCACCGCAAGGGTATAGTGGGTGTGTCTAGTTCTCATCAAGATGAGACTTAATGAAGTCACATCTAAGAGCATCTCCAACAAGCGCCCAAAAGCTGCTCCGCGCGCTAAAAGATTCCCTTTTTGGGCGCCGGACAGCTCCAACAGCCGCTGCAAAACAGCGCCCACGTTAAAAAAAATTGGGCACGCGCAGAAAAACGCTATCGCGCAGCATATTTTGGGCGCCGGCTTGCGCGCGCTTCACAGTTTACACTGCGCGTTTTTTGGGCGCCCTTCTTTGGGCAGCTGCTAAAGCAATGTTGGCCCGCGCACAATAAAAATGCTACAATGACACGCTAAAACTTTTATTGGGCGCGAAATTTTTGTGCCGCTGTTGGAGATGCTCTAACTCCTACACCATTTGATTTTGATGAAGATTCGTGCGGGTTTAATATTTTTATTTTTGTTTGATTACTCAAATGATGTATATGTGTTAGATGAGACTTTGTTATTTCTCATCTAGATGAGATTTAGCAAATCCGATAGTCGTTTCCCCATCTAGAATATGAACACTTTGCATGTGAAGCCAAGCAAAAGAGGCTAGAGTTTAGGCAGATTTTGTATAAAATAAAGATAAAGATGATGTTTGCTTAATATATAGCTACTTCAGTTATCAAAGCCTTGGTGATATTTTGTTGTTGTAGTACCAGAGTTGTCCCTTTGCTGAAAATTGATATGGTAAGAGGTTATGATCTGTCGGCCCGATAGGATCGGAAAGCATATATCATGCAGTTCACTACTTAACAAGAAGAAGAAGAGGGGAAACGACCGAAAGAAGATACAGTAAAGTGCAACAAACATGCATTGAGATGTGAGAATAAATACTAACAAAGAAGAGAAGAGGGGAACAGACCCAAAGAAGAAGGATCGAAGAGCATAACAATAATAATAATAATAATAATAGCAAGACAAGGGGAATCGTGATAATTAGTAGTAGTATATTTTATTTATTCTTACTCCAACAACAGGTCATTGAAGATTGAACACAGTACGTGGCCGGGTACAAGAAGCGCATGCATGCATGCATGGATTACAGTACAGCGCTTGGTTGTAGTTGGAGTTGGAGTGGCCGGGGAGAGAGAGAGAGAGAGAGAGTGGCCGGAGACAGTATCGGCGGCGGCACAAGCTAGCTAGACCTGCAGCGGAGTCCAGGAGCAGCCCGTGCCGCGAAGGATCGGCACCAGGAGGGTCAGCGCCTTGGCCGCAGTGTCGACCCGCTCGTCGCCTTTGGCCGTGTGGACCTGCAGAGGGCCGGCGGCCAGCTCCTTCGCCTCGGTGTTCGCCGTCCAGCTTGCGTCGGTGCGGCCGTGCTGGGCCCAGGAGAGCAGCGCGCAGCTCAGGCGGGCCCAGTTCACCGCGAGCGGTGGGAGGGTCCCCCCGATCGTCTGCGTCTTGTCGGTGGCGCCGAGCCCGCCGGCGACGGCTCGGAGGATGCGCGGAAACCTTTGCGCCTCGGGGACTGCCAGGATGAAGAAGGCGAGGCTGTCCTTGATGCTCGTGTCTGGCGCGTACCTCGGCCGGAACTTGGCGAGCGTGTTGGCGTGCGTCAACGCCAGCGTGCCGTTCAGGCGGATGAAGCCGAGGCCTTTGTGCGCAAGGCGCTCTCCGAAGAGGTCGGCGTAGCCGCCGGTGTAGGAGAGCCGAGTAGAGTCAGGCAGGGTGCTCTCCTGCCCCTTGAACGAGAACCAGCCTCCGAGACGGTTCCAGAAACCGGCCAAGTACAGATTATCGCTTCTAAACGCCAGCTTCACCAAGATCTCGCCCGCCTTGTTCGTCAGGTGGACGTGGAGCCAAATCTCAGGGGCGCGCTGCAGGTCCTGCGGCCGCAGGACAGGATGCCCGTCCAGCACCGCGTTCGCTGTGCTGGTCACCGACGCGCTGAACGCAGCCATGAAGGTGGTGTACCTCGCCTCCGTCATGGGCGTCTCCACCTCCAAAGCATGGCGCAGAATCTGTGGCGGCTGCTTCCCAGACCTGCAGCCAACAACAAATGGAAGCACGGTTATTAATTAGTTGCTCATCTTGGCGTACGGGAAAGAACAAGGGATGCATGGAGGCACTGCTTACACAAAGCTAGCAAGCCCTAGGACCACCAGCAGCAACAGGACAACCTTCTTAGCCATCGCAAGGGATGCTTGCATGTGTGGATGAGTGAGTGAGCGAGTGAGGAGATGCTATGCTTGACTTGTGTGCATGAACGAGCGAGTGAGATGGTGCTTATATAGCCACGATTGGAACCTAGCTAGCGCTAGCGCTTGTGATAGACGCAACAGGTAGTTTTGTCACCGGCCACCGCACATGCCATAGGATCGATCGGTGCAACAAACTACGTACTACACGCTTTCCCTCCCACCATCATACATATGTGTTTTAGGATGAATTGTCTCAACACTCTTGTTCAAATATATCTCAACGCTTTCTAAAAGTTCTATATTGTTTCCGATCAGTAATATGTCATATCCACATATAATAATAGAAACGTCATAGAGCTCCCACTCACTTTCTTGTAAATACAAGCTTCTCCATAAACTTGTATGAATCCAAACGCTTTGATCACTTCATCAAAGCAAAGATTCCAACTCCGAGATTAATGTACCAATCCATAAATGGACCGCTAGAGCTTGCACACTTTGTCAGCATTTTTAGGATCGATCGGTGCAACAAACTACTACACGCATTCCCACTCGATCACCGTCATCATACATATGTGTTTTAGGATGGATTGTTTCAACACTCTTGTTCAAATATATCTTCACGCTTTCTAAAAGTTCTATATTGTTTTCAATCAGCAATATGCCATCCACATATACCCATTCACTTTCTTGTAAATACAAGCTTCTCCATAAACTTGTATTAACCCAAACGCTTTGATCACTTCATCAAAGCAAAGATTCCAACTCCGAGATGCATGTACCAATCCATAAATGGATCGCTGTAGCTTGCACACTTTGTCAGCATTTTTAGGATCGATCAGTGCAACAAACTACTACACGCATTCCCACTCACCGTCATACATATGTGTTTTAGGATGAATTGTCTCAACACTCTTGTTCAAATATATCTCCACGCTTTCTAAAAGTTCTATATTGTTTCCAATCATCAATATGCCATCCACATATAATATTAGAAACGCCATAGAGCTCCCACTCACTTTCTTGTAAATACAAGCTTCTCCATAAACTTGTATGAACCCAAACGCTTTGATCACTTTATCAAAGCAAATATTCCAACTCCGAGAGACATGTACCAATCCATAAATGGATCGCTAGATATTGCACACTTTGTCAGCATTTTTAGGATCGATCGGTGCAACAAACTACTACACGCATTCCCACTCGATCACCGTCATCATACATATGTGTTTTAGGATGGATTGTCTCAACACTCTTGTTCAAATATATCTTCACGCTTTCTAAAAGTTCTATATTGTTTTCAATCAGCAACATGCCATCCACATATAATATTAGAAACGCCATAGAGCTCCCACTCACTTTCTTGTAAATACAAGCTTCTCCATAAACTTGTATTAACCCAAACGCTTTGATCACTTCATCAAAGCAAAGATTCCAACTCCGAGATGCATGTACCAATCCATAAATGGATCGCTGGAGCTTGCACACTTTGTCAGCATTTTTAGGATCGATCGGTGCAACAAACTACTACACGCATTCCCACTCACCGTCATAAATATGTGTTTTAGGATGAATTGTCTCCACACTCTTGTTCAAATATATCTCCACGCTTTCTAAAAGTTCTATATTGTTTCCAATCATCAACATGCCATCCACATATAATATTAGAAACGCCATAGAGCTCCCACTCACTTTCTTGTAAATACAAGCTTCTCCATAAACTTGTATGAACCCAAACGCTTTGATCACTTCATCAAAGCAAATATTCCAACTCCGAGAGGCATGTACCAATCCATAAATGGATCGCTAGAGCTTGCACACTTTGTCAGCATTTTTAGGATCGATCGGCGCAACAAACTACTACACGCATTCCCACTCACCGTCATACATATGTGTTTTAGGATGAATTGTCTCAACACTCTTGTTCAAATATATCTTCAAGCTTTCTAAAAGTTCTATATTGTTTCCAATCAGCAAAATGCCATCCACATATAATATTAGAAACGTCATAAAGCTCCCACTCACTTTCTTGGAAATACAAGCTTCTCCATAAACTTGTATGAACCCAAACGCTTTGATCACTTCATCAAAGCAAAGATTCCAACTCCGAGATGCATGTACCAATCCATAAATGGATCGCTAGAGCTTGGACACTTTGTCAGCATTTTTAGGATCGATCGGCGCAACAAACTACTACACGCATTCCCACTCACCGTCATACATATGTGTTTTGGGATGAATTGTCTCAACACTCTTGTTCAAATATATCTTCAAGCTTTCTAAAAGTTCTATATTGTTTCCAATCAGCAAAATGCCATCCACATATAATATTAGAAACGCCATAGAGCTCCCACTCACTTTCTTGTAAATACAACTTTCTCCATAAACTTGTATGAATCCAAATGCTTTGATCACTTCATCAAAGCAAAGATTCCAACTCCGAGATGCATGTACCAATCCATAAATGGATCGCTAGAGCTTGCACACTTTGCCAGGATTTTTAGGATCAATCGGTGCAACAAACTACTACACGCATTCCCACTCACCGTCATACATATGTGTTTTAGGACGAATTGTCTCAACACTCTTGTTCAAATATATCTTCACGCTTTCTAAAAGTTCTATATTGTTTCCAATCAGCAATATGCCATCCACATATAATATTAGAAACGCCATAGAGCTCCCACTCACTTTCTTGTAAATACAAGCTTCTCCATAAACTTGTATGAACCAAAACGCTTTGATCACTTCATCAAAGCAAAGATTCCAACTCCGAGATGCCTGTACCAATCCATAAATGGATCGCTGGAGCTTGCACACTTTGTCAGCATTTTTAGGATCGACAAAACCTTCTGGTTGCATCATATAGAACTCTTCCTTAAGGAAACCATTAAGAAACGATGTTTTGACATCCATTTGCCAGATCTCGTAATCGAAAAATGCAGCTATTGCTAACATGATCCAGACGGACTTAAGCATCGCTACGAGAGAGAAAGTCTCATCATAGTCAACTCCTTGAACTTGTGAAAACCCTTTTGCAACAAGTCGAGCTTTATAAACGGTGACATTACCGTCCGCGTCCGTCTTTTTCTTAATGATCCATTTATTCTGTGTGGCCTTACGATCATATGGTAAGTCCTCCAAAGTCCACACTTTGTTCTCATACATGGATCCTATTGGGGAACGTTGCATGGGAAACAAAAATTTTCCTACGCACACACAAGATCTATCCATGGTGATGAGCATCTACGAGAGGAAGAGTGAATCTACATACCCTTGTAGATCGCTAAGCGGAAGCGTTTAAGAAACGCGGTTGATGTAGTCGAACGTCTCCGCGATCCAAATCGCAAGTCGTCCCTCGATCCGATCACGAACTAGTGCCGAACGGACGGCACCTCCGCGTTCAACACACGTACGGCTTGATGACGCCTTCACCTCCTCGATCCAGCGAGCGATGATGAAGTAGTGGTTGAGTTCCAGCAGCACGACGGCGTGGTGATGGTGGTGAGGAACAATCTCTGCAGGGCTTTGCCAAGCACTACGGAGATTATGACGGAGGAACTAGAGGGTTAGGGTTGCCGCACACGGCTTGGGGAAATCTTGATGTATCCCGTGTGCTAGCCCTGCCCCTCTATTTATATGTTGAGCCTTGGGGTCTAAACTTGGAGTAAAAGCCTCCTCCAGGTCGGTTTTGCCCGCACAAGGTCGGTTTGGCCCGCAGGGAAAGAGTCCAACTCGGATTCCTGCCGAACCGTGCACAGCCGCGCACAAGCGGTAGTACCGCTTCACACAAGCGGTAGTACCGCTCGGGCGGTAGTACCGCTTCTCACAAGCGGTAGTACCGCTTGGGCGGTAGTACTGCTTCACACAAGCGGTAGTACCGCTCGGGCGGTAGTACCGCTTCACACAAGCGGTAGTACCGCTTACGCGGCAGCAAAACTACTTTTTGCACTTTCCAATACCTTGTGGGCTTTTATCCCTTGGCCCATATAAAGTGTTGTTGCACCCGAACACTTCGGTAAACATCCGGAACCCCTTCCGGTGAACTCTGGAACTCTTCCGGAGATCGAAACACTATTATCACATATATCAATCTTTACCTCCGGACTCTTCCGGAGATCCTCGTCATGTCCGGGATCTTATCCGGGACTCCGAACAACCTTCGGTCACCAACATAATAACTCAACTATACTAATCGTCACCAAACGTTAAGTGTGTAGACCCTGCGGGTTCGAGAACTATGTAGACATGACCGAGACACCTCTACGATCAATAACCAATAGCGGGACCTGGATGCCCATATTGGCTCCTACATATTCTACGAAGATCTTTATCGGTCGAACCTCTATGTCAAGGATTCAGTTAATCCCGTATGCTGTTCCCTTTGTTCTTCGGTATGTTACTTGCCCGAGATTCGATCGTCGGTATCACTATACCTAGTTTAATATCGTTACCGGCAAGTCTCTTTACTCGTTCCGTAATACAAGATCCTGTGGCTAACTCTTTAGTCACTTTGCTTGCAAGGCTCAATGTGATGTTGTATTACCGAGTGGGCCCTGAGATACCTCTCCGTCACACGGAGTAACAAATCCCAGTCTTGATCCATGCCAACCCAACAGAAACCCTCGGAGATACCTGTAGAGCACCTTTATAGTCACCCAGTTACGTTGCGACGTTTGATACACACAAGGTATTCTTCCGGTGTCAGTGAATTGCATGATCTCATGGTCAAAGGAACAGATACTTGACATGCAGAAAACAATAGCAATAAACTGACACGATCAAATGCTACGTTTACAGTTTGGGTCTTGTCCATCACATCATTCTCCTAATGATGTGATCCCGTTATCAAATGACATCTCATGTCAATGGCCAGGAAACCGTAACCATCTTTGATCAACGAGCTAGTCAACTAGAGGCTTACTAGGGACACAGTGTTGTCTATGTACCCACACATGTATTTGAGTTTCCAATCAATACAATTATAGCATGGATAATAAACGATTATCATTAACAAGGAAATATAATAATAACCAATTTATTATTGCCTCTAGGGCATATTTCCAACAGTCTCCCACTTGCACTAGAGTCAATAATCTAGTTCACATCACTATGTGATTTACATTGTAATGAATCGAACACCCATGCAGTTCTGGTGTTGTTCATGTTTAGCCCTTGGAAGAGGTTTAGTCATCGGATCTGCAACATTCAGATCCGTGTGTACTTTGCAAATATTTATGTCGTCCTCCTTGATGTAATCGCGGATGGAATTGAAACGTCGCTTTATGTGTCTGGTCCTCTTGTGAAATCTTGGTTCCTTGGCTAGAGCAATGGCACCAGTATTATCACAAAACAGAGTCATTGGGTTAAGTGCACTTGGCACTACTCCAAGATCTGTCATGAACTCCTTCATCCAGACACCTTCCTTCGCCGCCTCCGAGGCAGCGATGTACTCCGCTTCACATGTAGAATCTGCTACCACGCTTTGCTTGGAACTGCACCAGCTAACCGCACCCCCATTAAGAATAAATACGTATCCGGTTTGCGACTTAGAGTCATCCGGATCAGTGTCAAAGCTTGCATCGACGTAACCCTTTACGACGAGCTCTTGATCACCTCCATAAACGAGAAACATGTCCTTAGTCCTTTTCAGGTACTTCAGGATATTCTTGACCGCCGTCCAGTGTTCCATTCCTGGATCACTTTGAAACCTTCCGACCATACTTATGGCAAGGCTGACATCGGGTCTTGTGCACAGCATTGCATACATGATAGAGCCTATGGCCGAAGCATAGGGGATGACACTCATCTTTTCTCTATCTTCTGCAGTCACTGGGCATTGAGTCTTACTCAACTTCACACCTTGCAATACAGGCAAGAACCCCTTCTTGGACTGATCCATTTTGAACTTCTTCAAAACTTTGTCAAGGTATGTGCTTTGTGAAAGTCCTATTAAGCGTCTCGATCTATCTCTATAGATCTTGATGCCTAATATGAAAGCAGCTTCTCCTAGGTCCTTCATTGAAAAACTCTTGTTCAAATATTCCTTTACACTTTCCAGCATTTCTATATTGTTTCCAATCAGTAATATGTCATCCACATATAATATTAGAAACGCTATAGAGCTCCCACTCACTTTCTTGTAAATACAAGCTTCTCCGTAAACTTGTATAAACTCGAACGCTTTGATCACCTCATCAAAACGAAGATTCCAACTCCGAGATGCTTGCACCAGTCCATAAATGGATCGCTGGAGTTTGCAAATTTTGTCAGCATTCTCTGGATCAACAAAACCTTCTGGTTGCATCATATACAACTCTTCCTTAAGGTAACCGTTAAGGAACGCTGTTTTGACATCCATCTGCCAAATTTCATAATCGAAAAAGGCAGCTATTGCTAACATGATTCTGACGGACTTAAGCATCGCTACGGGTGAGAAGGTCTCATCGTAGTCAACTCCTTGAACTTGTGAAAAACCCTTTGCCACAAGTCGAGCTTTATAGACGGTGACATTACCGTCCGCGTCCGTCTTCCTCTTAAAGATCCATTTGTTCTGAATGGCCTTACGCCCTTCAGGTAATACTTCCAAAGTCCAGACTTTGTTTTCATACATGGATCCCATCTCGGATTTCATGGCCTCTAACCACTTCTCGGAATCCGGGCCCATCATCGCTTCTCCATAGCTCGTAGGTTCATCGTTGTCTAACAACATGACCTCTAAGACAGGGTTGCCGTACCACTCAGGAGCAGTACGCGTCCTTGTCGACCTACGAGGTTCGATAGCAACTTGATCCAAAGCTTCATGATCATCATCATTAACTTCCTCTTCAGCTAATGTAGGCTCGACAGAAACAACTTTCTGCGTTGCGCTACTCTTAGGTTGAAGTAAAGGTTCAATAACCTCATCAAGTTCTATCTTCCTCCCACTCAATTCTTTCGAGAGAAACTCTTTCTCAAGAAATGTTCCGTTTTTAGCGACAAACACTTTGCCTTCGGATCTGAGATAGAAGGTATACCCAACTGTCTCTTTTGGGTATCCTATGAAGACGCATTTCTCCGCTTTGGGTTCCAGCTTTTCAGGCTGAAGCTTTTTGACATAAGCATCACATCCCCAAACTTTAAGAAACGACAGCTTTGGCTTCTTGTCAAACCAAAGTTCATTAGGCGTCGTCTCAACGGATTTCGATGGTGCCCTATTAAAGTGAATGCTGCTGTCTCTAATGCATAACCCCAAAACGATAGTGGCAAATCGGCAAGAGACATCATAGATCGCACCATATCTAATAAGGTTCGATTACGACGTTCGGACACACCATTACGCTGTGGTGTTCCAGGCGGTGTTAGTTGTGAAACAATTCCACATTGTCTTAAGTGACTGCCAAACTCATAACTCAGATATTCTCCTCCTCGATCAGATCGTAGGAATTTAATCTTCTTGTTACGATGATTCTCAACTTCACTCTGAAATTGTTTGAACTTTTCAAATGTTTCAGACTTGTGTTTCATTAAGTAAATATACCCATATCTACTTAAGTCATCAGTGAAGGTGAGAAAGTAACGATAACCACCGCGCGCCTCAATGCTCATCGGACCGCACACATCAGTATGTATGATTTCCAATAAGTCACTTGCCCGTTCCATTATTCCAGAGAACGGCGTTTTAGTCATCTTGCCCATGAGGCATGGCTCACATGTGTCAAGTGATTCAAAATCAAGTGACTCCAAAAGTCCATCAGCATGGAGCTTCCTCATGCGTTTTACGCCAATATGACCTAAACGGCAGTGCCACAAGAAAGTGGTATTATCATTATCAATTCTACATCTTTTGGCATCAATGTTATGAACATGTGTATCATTACTATCGAGATTCAATAAGAATAAACCCCTCACAATGGGTGCATGACCATAAAAGATATTACTCATATAAATAGAACAACCATTATTCTCTGATTTAAATGAGTAACCGTCTTGCAATAAACAAGATCCAGATATAATGTTCATGCTTAACGCAGGCACCAAATAACACTTATTTAGGTTCATCACTAATCCCGACGGTAATCGAAGAGCGAGCGTGCCGACGGCGATCACATCAACCTTGGAACCATTTCCCACGCGCATCGTCACTTCGTCCTTTGCCAGCCTCCGTCTATTCCGCAGTTCCTGTTTAGAGTTGCAAATATGAGCAACCGCACCGGTATCAAATACCCAGGCACTACAACGAGGGTTGGTAAGGAACATATCAATAACATGTATATCATATATACCTTGTTTGTTGTTGGCCGCCTTCTTGTCAGCCAAATACTTGGGGCAGTTCCGCTTCCAGTGTCCAGTTCCCTTGCAATGAAAGCACTCAGTTTCTGGTTTGGGTCCAGCCTTGGGTTTCTTCACAGGAGCAGCAACTGCTTTGCCACCCTTCTTAGATTTACCCTTCTTACCCTTGCCATTTTTCTTGAAACTAGTGGTTTTATTGACCATCAACACTTGATGCTCCTTCTGAATTTCAGACTCAGCGGCTTTCAGCATCGCAAACAGCTCGGCGACTGACTTGTTCATCCCGTGCATGTTATAGTTCAACACGAAGCTCTTGTAGCTAGGTGGCAATGATTGAAGAACTCTGTCAGTGATAGCCTCTGGCGGAAGGGGCATCCCCAATTCAGCCAGACGGGTGGAGTACCCAGACATTCTGAGCACGTGATCACTGATAGACCCGTTCTCCTCCATCTTGCAAGTATAGAACTTATCGGAGATCTCATATCTCTCGATCCGGGCATTCTTCTGAAAGATAAACTTCAACTCCTGGAACATCTCATATGCTCCATGACGTTCAAAACGTCTTTGAAGTCCCGGTTCTAAGCCATACAACATTGCACATTGAACTATTGAGTAATCATCAGAACGAGCCTGCCAGGCGTTCACAACGTCTAGAGACTCAACTGGAGCGGGTGGATCACCAAGCGGTGCATCAAGGACATAAGCCTTCTGGGAAGCCGTAAGGATAATCCTTAGATTACGGGCCCAGTCCACAAAGTTACTTCCATCATCTTTCAATTTAGCTTTCTCTAGGAACGCATTAAAATTCAGGGGTGCTACTGCGCGAGCCATGATCTACAACATAAATATAGCAAAGACAGTTTAGACTATTGTTCAAGATAATGAGTTTAATTAATCATATTACTTAAAAACTCCCACTCAAATTGACATCCCTCCGGTCATTCGAGTGTAACATGATCCAAATCCACCAACTCAAGTCCGATCATCACGTGAGTCGAGGTGGTTTCAATGGTGAACATCTTCATGTTGATCATATCTACTATATGACTCATGTTCGACCTTTCGGTCTCTTGTGTTCCGAGGCCATGTCTGTACATGCTAGGCTCGTCAAGTTTAACCCGAGTGTTCCGCGTGTGCAACATGGCTTGCACCCGTTGTATGTGAACGTGGAGTCTATCACACCCGATCATCACGGCGTGTCTCGAAACGACGAACTTTCGCAACGGTGCACACTCGGGGAGAACACAATTTATCTTGAAATTTAAGTGAGGGATCACCTTATAATGCTACCGTCGTCCTAAGCAAAATAAGATGCATAAAAGGATTAACATCACATGCAAATCATAAGTGACATGATATGGCCATGAACTTGTGCTTTTGATCTCCATCTCCAAAGCACCGGCATGATCTCCATCGTCACCGGCATGACACCATGATCTCCATCATCTTGATCTCCATCAACGTGTCGCCATAAGGTTGTCGCGCCGACTGTTGCTTCCACGACTATTGCTAACGTTTAGCGATAAAGTAAAGCATTACATAGCGCTTAATGATTGACACGCAGGTCATACAATAATTAAAGACAACTCTATGGCTCCTGCCAGTTGCCGTACTCATCGACATGCAAGTCGTGATATTCTATACAACACATGATCATCTCATACATCACATATATCTCATCATGTAATTGGCCATATCACATCACAACATACCCTGCAAAAACAAGTTAGACGTCCTCTAATTGTTGTTGCAAATTTTACGTGGCTGCTACGGGTTTGCAAGAACCGTTCTTACCTACGCAAAACCACAACGTGGTGTAGTGATTGCTTTTTGATCTTCTAAAAGAACCCTCTTCATTGAAATCGATTCAACTAAAGTGAGAGAGACAGACACCCGCTAGCCATCTTTATGCAACGAAGTTACATGTCAGTTGAAGGAACCTGTCTCGCGTAAGTGTACGCGTAATGTCGGTCCGGGCCGCTTCATCTCACAGTACCGCCGAATCAAATATCAACTAGTAACGGCAAGCAATATGTATACACCCACGCCCACAACTCGTTTGTGTTCTACTCGAGATCTCATCTACGCATAGACCTGGCTCATGATGCCACTATTGGGGAACGTTGCATGGGAAACAAAAATTTTCCTACGCACACACAAGATCTATCCATGGTGATGAGCATCTACGAGAGGAAGAGTGAATCTACATACCCTTGTAGATCGCTAAGCGGAAGCGTTTAAGAAACGCGGTTGATGTAGTCGAACGTCTCCGCGATCCAAATCGCAAGTCGTCCCTCGATCCGATCACGAACTAGTGCCGAACGGACGGCACCTCCGCGTTCAACACACGTACGGCTTGATGACGCCTTCACCTCCTCGATCCAGCGAGCGATGATGAAGTAGTGGTTGAGTTCCAGCAGCACGACGGCGTGGTGATGGTGGTGAGGAACAATCTCTGCAGGGCTTTGCCAAGCACTACGGAGATTATGACGGAGGAACTAGAGGGTTAGGGTTGCCGCACACGGCTTGGGGAAATCTTGATGTATCCCGTGTGCTAGCCCTGCCCCTCTATTTATATGTTGAGCCTTGGGGTCTAAACTTGGAGTAAAAGCCTCCTCCAGGTCGGTTTTGCCCGCACAAGGTCGGTTTGGCCCGCAGGGAAAGAGTCCAACTCGGATTCCTGCCGAACCGTGCACAGCCGCGCACAAGCGGTAGTACCGCTTCACACAAGCGGTAGTACCGCTCGGGCGGTAGTACCGCTTCTCACAAGCGGTAGTACCGCTTGGGCGGTAGTACCGCTTCACACAAGCGGTAGTACCGCTCGGGCGGTAGTACCGCTTCACACAAGCGGTAGTACCGCTTACGCGGCAGCAAAACTACTTTTTGCACTTTCCAATACCTTGTGGGCTTTTATCCCTTGGCCCATATAAAGTGTTGTTGCACCCGAACACTTCGGTAAACATCCGGAACCCCTTCCGGTGAACTCTGGAACTCTTCCGGAGATCGAAACACTATTATCACATATATCAATCTTTACCTCCGGACTCTTCCGGAGATCCTCGTCATGTCCGGGATCTTATCCGGGACTCCGAACAACCTTCGGTCACCAACATAATAACTCAACTATACTAATCGTCACCAAACGTTAAGTGTGTAGACCCTGCGGGTTCGAGAACTATGTAGACATGACCGAGACACCTCTACGATCAATAACCAATAGCGGGACCTGGATGCCCATATTGGCTCCTACATATTCTACGAAGATCTTTATCGGTCGAACCTCTATGTCAAGGATTCAGTTAATCCCGTATGCTGTTCCCTTTGTTCTTCGGTATGTTACTTGCCCGAGATTCGATCGTCGGTATCACTATACCTAGTTTAATATCGTTACCGGCAAGTCTCTTTACTCGTTCCGTAATACAAGATCCTGTGGCTAACTCTTTAGTCACTTTGCTTGCAAGGCTCAATGTGATGTTGTATTACCGAGTGGGCCCTGAGATACCTCTCCGTCACACGGAGTAACAAATCCCAGTCTTGATCCATGCCAACCCAACAGAAACCCTCGGAGATACCTGTAGAGCACCTTTATAGTCACCCAGTTACGTTGCGACGTTTGATACACACAAGGTATTCTTCCGGTGTCAGTGAGTTGCATGATCTCATGGTCAAAGGAACAGATACTTGACATGCAGAAAACAATAGCAATAAACTGACACGATCAAATGCTACGTTTACAGTTTGGGTCTTGTCCATCACATCATTCTGCTAATGATGTGATCCCGTTATCAAATGACATCTCATGTCAATGGCCAGGAAACCTTAACCATCTTTGATCAACGAGCTAGTCAACTAGAGGCTTACTAGGGACACAGTGTTGTCTATGTACCCACACATGTATTTGAGTTTCCAATCAATACAATTATAGCATGGATAATAAACGATTATCATTAACAAGGAAATATAATAATAACCAATTTATTATTGCCTCTAGGGCATATTTCCAACAGATCCTATCTCGGATTTCGTGGCCTCTAGCCATTTGTTGGAATCTAGGTCCACCATCGCTTCTTCATAGCTCGTAGGTTCACTGTTGTCTAACAACATGACCTCCAAGACAGGATTGTCGTACCACCCAAGGACGGTACGAGTCCTTGTCGACCTACGAGGCTCGGTAGGAATTTGATCCGAAGCTACATGATCATCATCATTAGTTTCGTCTTCACTTGGTGTAGGCGCCGCAGAAACATCTTTCTGTGTCGTGCTACTATCCAAGTGAAGTGACGGTTCAACAACCTCATCAAGTTCTACTTTCCTCCAACTCAATTCTTTCGAGAGAAACTCCTTCTCTAGTAAGGACCCGTTCTTGGCAACAAAGACCTTGCCTTTGGATCTGAGATAGAAGGTGTACCCTAATGTTTCCTTAGGGTATCCTATGAAGACGCATTTATCCGCTTTGGGTTCGAGCTTATCAGGTTGTAGCCTTTTCACATAAGCATCACAGCCCCAAACTTTAAGAAATGAAAGCTTAGGTTTCTGGCCAAACTTTAATTCATATGGTGTCATCTCAACGGATTTTGATGGTGCCCTATTTAAAGTGAATGTGTCTGTCTCTACTGCATAATCCCAAAACGATAGTGGCAGATCAGTGAGAGTCATCATAGATCGCACCATATCCAGTAGAGTGCGATTACGACGCTCGGACACGCCATTACGCTGTGGTGTTCCAGGTGGCGTAAGTTGTGAAACAATTCCACAATGTCTCAAATGCATGCCAAACTCATAATTCAGATATTCACCACCACGATCAGATCGCGGAAATTTTATCTTCTTGTTACGATGATTCTCTACTTCACTCTGAAATTGCTTGAACTTTTCAAACGTTTCAAACTTGTGTTTCATTAAGTAAATATACCCATGTCTACTTAAATCATCAGTGAAGGTAAGAAAATAACGATATCCACTACGCGCCTCAACACACATCAGACCGCACACATCAGTATGTATGATTTCCAATAAGTCACTTGCTCGCTCCATTGTACCGGAGAACGGGGGTTTCGTCATCTTGCCCATGAGGCATGGTTCGCATGTATCAAGCGATTCAAAATCGAGTGATTCCAAAAGTCCATCAGCATGGAGCTTCTTCATGCGTTTTATGCCAACATGACCTAAGCAGCAGTGCCACAAGAAAGTGGTACTATCATTATTAACTTTGTATCTTTTGGCATCAATGTTATGAATGTGTGTATCACTACTGTCACAACCCTAGTTTCATTGCTTGTAATTAGTTGCATTGTGATCATTCATGTCATCATGTTAAATTTCAAATGAAGTTGAAATGGGGATGATCAAACCCTACCACCAAATTTAATTCAAATAGGTTCAACCTAAAATAATTTTTCAATGAACCCAAAATGGCCTTCTAAAAATGTACATCATTTCTGAAGAAAAATGGAAACATCAACCAGAGGTGATGCATATTTTTACATGTCATATTGGGTTATTGATTTAAATCATGATATAATTGAGTTGGAGCAAATAAATCCTATAAATAGTTTTATTGCTCCAAATAATTTGAAACTTGGTAAGGGCCTCTGAAATAATTTATTAAGGTCCCGCAAAAAGTTTTAGGTTTTATAAAAATGATTTGGATCTGAAACCAAATCAAAACAAATAAAAGAAATAGAAACAGAAATAAAATAGGAAAAGCAGAGAGGGAGATGGCCTACCTGGCGCAGCTCACTAGCTGGCCCAGCCCACCAGGGGTGATGTGGTCTTCTTCAACCTCTGCCAGTAGGTAGAGACGAACCAGAGCACGACGAGTGCCCAAGGGTGCCACACCTCAGCTGCTTGTCTGCCTCGACGTCGCGCAGATATGGATGGCCAATGCCGTCCGGATCGATTCCGCACCTCGCCATTCGCCCTCTCGCTCCCCTCCTCCTCCCTGAGCTCTACCCGAGAGCGCCATGGACGTGCCGCCACGAACCTCGCCCAACAGCCACCCTCTCTCGCTCTAAGCATGCCCCCGAGCTCCGCAGTGACCTCTTCTCCCTCTCCGACGAGCCATGCATCGACAGACATCCCCGAACGCCAAGATCACCATCATCTTCAACCTCTGGCCGCCGGACGCCGCCGCTCGATTCGCTCCATCCAGGGCCTCCCCGAGCTTGCCAAGTCGCTCGTCGTCATCCCTGTGAGCATCTGCGTGTTTTACCCCTGTCCTCACCATCGATTTGGCCCCATAGCACGGTTCCCCCCGCCATGGCCGGGAGCTTCCACCGCCGCGCTAGTCGCCTTCGGCGTTCCAGTGGGCAAACGCTGCACCTGAGCACGCGGTTGTGCTCCTGTTGCCGCCTGACGGCTCGTCTCGCTCGATTGCGAGCCGTAGCACCTCATCCGTGCAAGGCCGAGCTCCGGTGACGCCTCCGTCGTCGCTGCGCTCAGCTTCGGTGTCCCCGCGACCCCTCGCGTGTCTCCGTGGACGCGGGCGAGCCCGGGCCACTCCTCGGTGGCCTCAACTCCCGCTCTCGTGGCCTCCGGCGGGACTCCGCCGCACCTATGGGTCGCCAGCAACAACCTCCCGCGGTGATGACGTGGCCGGTATGATTAGTGTTAATGACCGGCTAATTACCCCCCCCCCCCCCGTGATACGTCTCCAACGTATCTATAATTTATGAAGTATTAATGCCATATTCACCTATGTTTACAATACTTTTATATGGTTTTGATGTATTTTATATTGTTTATTTAGAACTAACCTGGGCTTATGATGTTTTCAACAGAACTACCGTGGTGTTGTTTTTTGTGTAGAAATAAAAGTTCTCCAAATACAACGAAACTTTTTGAAGATTTTTTTTGGAACAAAAGAGGCACTAGAAGCTTCGTGGGAGGGCCAGAAGAGCCACGAGGTGGGCACAACCGACCAAGGCGCGCCAGCCCCCTCTGGCTTGTGTTGGTGTCTTGTGGTCCACTCGTGGCCCATCTTCGCGTGAAACCGACGCCCAAAAATCCTATATATTCAGAAACCTCCAGAAATGACCTTAGATGAGAAGTTCCGCCGCTGCAAGTCTCTGTAGCCACGAAAAACCAATCTAGACCCCGTTCCGGCACCCTGCCGGAGGGGGAAATCATCACCGGAGGCCATCTTCATCATCCCTATGGTCTCCATGATAAGGAGGGAGTAGTCCACCCTCGGGGCTGATGGTTTGTACCAGTAGCTATGTGTTTAATCTCTCTCTCTCTCTCTCTCTCTCTCTCTCTCTCGTGTTCTTGAGATACCAGTAGCTAAGTTTTACCTCTTCCTTTTCTTCATCTTCCCCTTCTCATTCTAAGATCTCGGGGCGAGATCTCTTGTTAGTGGAGGAGAGTTGTAACAGCCGGGGACCGGCGCTCCAGAAGATTCCCCTTTTATTTCCATTCTCGTCATGTGATTCGTCTATTTGTCGCATTCATCATCGCATCATTCGCATCATACGCATGGCATCGGCACTTTGTTGCCATCGTTTTCAAAACTTGCATCCGTTCGTAGGTACCGGTTCTCTCCGTTCGTGCCGTCGACCGTTTCGAGACCAACCACACTCGCACGCGCCCGCGGCATCGTTAAAAAATATGTTTTTAAAAGTGTGCAAAAAATATTCTCGGATTGGGACGAAAGTTCGCGGGCGGTCTTAATATAGTGTAGGTAGACCGCCTGCCAAATTTCGTCGCAGTCGGAGTCCATTTGATACCCGAACGGTCAACTGTAGCGGCACCATCATCGGTTTATTTATCGGACGTTTTTCAGTTTTAAAATCTCTGTCACGGGCTGCCACTTCCATATCTTCTCTAAGCCTAGCCCAACTACACAGTCCAACCAGCCCACCTAGACTAACCCCAACCCACCTCTCCGATCGGACTGTCCGATCGCGATCGGAGGGTCGAAAAACCCCTAAAACAGCAAACCCTAGCTACCCCTACTATAAATAGCAGCCCCCTGCCCAAAATGGCCCCCTAACCCTTCCATCTACCTCCAGCCACCTCCACCTCGAAATCCGCGCCCAGCCGCCACCACCTCGCCACTTGGCACGGCTCGAAGGCCGGCTGCCACCTGAGCCGCCGTGCACTGCCTCCCGCACGCCACCACCAGTCCCAACCGCGCCCCTGTCTCCCTCCTCCCGCGAGGGGCCCGCCAGGCCCAGATCCAGGCCCACCCCGGGCCCGAACCGGGCCGAGGCGCTCGCTGCCGCTGCCCTCGCCCCGCGAGCTCGCTCGAGGCTCCTGCCCATACCTGGCCAGATGGGCCGTGCCTAACAGGCCGGCCCGATAGGCCGCGTGCCTGGCCCGTCACGGGCCGGCCCGGCACGTGACTAAACGGGCCGTGCCTGGCACGTGGCCCGGCTCGGGCCGTGCCCGGGACGCAAGGCTGGGCACGCGTGCCGGCCCGGCCCGGCACGTTTAGTTTATTTATTTATTTATACAGATTTTTTATATACATATTACCCTAAAAATAGTTGAAATAGGCTTAAAATAAGCAAAATTAGACGTGTTAACGGGCTAAACGTGCCGATGGGCCGGCCCGTTTAATAATAGTGCCGTGCCTGGGCCTTAGAGGCCGGCACGGCCCGTGTATTAAACGTGCCTGGTCGGGCCGTGCCGTGCCTGGCCCGTTTATCTCAGGGCCGTGCCGGGCCGGGCCGGCCCATCTGGCCAGGTATGCTCCTGCCTCCCGCAGCCCCGTGGCTTCTCGCTGCCTTCGCGCCGCCGCCAGGTGGAGAGACGCTGTCGGCCGACCCTGTTACCGATCCCTGCTGTCACCAGCTACCGCCGCCCCACGCCTCAGTTCCCGCTCACAGCCCCGTGCCATGGAGGTTTTGCCGCCGCCGATCTACTTCATCCCGCCGCCCCAGCATCCGACCCTGCCGGATCCGGCCTTGGCCGAGGAGCCGCGGCCAATCCCTTCGTCGCCGGCCTCCCTCGCCTATCGGACGCGCTCGTCGCGCCACCGTTGACCCGGGCCGCCGCCTTGCCTCCATGCTCGTGCGGGAGCAGGAGGTCGAAGATCTTGCCCTGGTTGCCTCGCATGGGCCGGCCTCCTCCCGCAAGGCCCAGCCGGCCTGCCAAGCTGCCCCACCAACCGGGCCTATGCCCACAAGGTGAGCACGCCCCGTCACGCTATCCTCCGCCCTAGGCGATGCCTTGCTATGTTGCGCCCGCTGCTTTTGGCCCATTCTGTTTTTTTTTTCTGCCAGCGAATTTATCAATTAACGAGTGAATTATAAAATTGCAGAAAAGGTCTAGACTTCATGCATACTAGATCGTTAAAGGCGCGCGTTGCCGCGCCCGTCTAGTTTGACGATGTAATCTTAATGATCGATGGAATGATATTATAGGCATTTTACTCTAGAAAAATTGGTAGACATTTTGTGATATAATATGTAATTTAATTAGTAACTTATGTAGGACTATGTTAGTGGATATACAACCATGGAAGTACCTCGGTGCCTGGTACAAACTTAAACTATTAGGCCATATATATTTAAAAAAAAATATTATTATTAATCATTAAGTAGTATAATTGATTCCCACACAAAAATGGCAGTATTTGTTTTCCGGAGATCACATCTTGCCAAACTGCAATTTTAGTGCTCTATAGTCTCTTGGCTTGAGCATCCATGCGCTATGTTGCCACAGTCGTCCATTTTTCTAGTAGAATAGAAGGAATTTCTTTAAATATGTACAACGAAACATATACCAAATGCCTCATGTAAGATAAATCAACAAAGTCTTACAATATATGTTCTAATATGCTAGGAGTTTATTGACAAAACAAGCAACTCTCAAGGCGACACACAATTAGCCTTGAAAGACCTCTTTAAGCACTGAAAGCATAAGCATGGAAGTAACCTTGGCCTATCTTGGTTTCTCTTATTAATTGTACTTTGTTGGTTATTTGAAATTTCGATCATAAGTCACATTTTTTTCCTTAATCTACTACATACACATCTACTCCCTCCGTTCCTAAATATAAGTTTTTTAAAGATTTCAATATGAACTATATACGGAGTAAAATATGTTTGTTGATGTTTGGTTGGAATTGCACTTTCTTATACCCAACGTGCAGTTTCAATGCATCTTGAGCCAACACAAATATGTACCATATCTGAAATATAAAATTTATGGAAGCTTCCAATGAAAATCAATTCCAGGCATGGACTATCGGCGTGAGGACGTGAACAACACAACAAATGGCAACTGCTACAGCAAGTGCATGTTGTAGTCCTCAAACACAGAAAATAAAGAATGTTACAGTACAATGATTCCTGTTTTGCATTGCATCGAACACATGCCATGAACGTTGTTAGGAAAATCAATGCCTTGATAGTATACAAAAACAAACAATATGAGGATATAACTGAGAAGAGAGGGTTGCCTGTAGCAAATAATTGAGACGTCGTCCTGCAACAAGGCCGTCCTTGACCCACTTGTCATCACGAGTGCCGTGTTATCAGCTTAAGGAACAACAACAAAAGCTTCTCCATGCCAATTGTTATGCTCTTAGACTTCTTCCTATATAAACCCAAAACTATGCATAATCAAGAATCTCACCGTCATCCATGAGAAATCTGTGGCACGTAAACAAAATTGGGTACGGATCCTCACCACGGTCCTCCTCTACACCTTGACTCATGAATCCACAAAAACCAGCAGCGAGGTGCGGCTTCTATTTCTTCATCGAGCGGCCTCGAGCGCCAAACACTATTGAGCAGGGACATACCGGGTATGCCTTCACGGCTGCCTGGAGCTCCCCTCGCGTCCGCCATCTCCCTCGCCTTGTCATGCCGCCGTCCGTCGCCAGATCGTCCGTGAGAGAGAGGTAGAGGGAAGCGCCGAAGCGGAGGGGCAGAAACCAAACGATCCCATGACCGGATCAGATGCTACAGGCCTTCGTTATCCCTACCACGCTACACGGGCCTGAAATAGCGCGCATACGGCCCAATCAACCACAACACTCCGATTTTTCCTCCAGAGTAGCCATCGATAGGACAGCTGGCCCAGTTAGCGAGACATCGCGCACATGAGTAAGATCTGACGACCCTGGACATTCAACACACGAAATCCAACAGTCAAAAATGCTGAGGCGTGAGAGGGCTCGGTTTAGGTCCAGTTTTACTGTCCTAAATAATAACTTTTCAATGGTGCATCGCATGCAAAAACTTCATATATGAAAAATGTGTAGAATTTTCTATAGATTATTGATATCACACTTTCATGCATGTTAAAAATATTTAAACTTGTTGTTTTCATGTAATTTGCATAAATGCCATGCAAAATGATTTATTCAATAACTTTTGATCCGTAGCTCCGATGCAAATGAATTATATATGTAACTTGCCTAGAAAAATGTGTAGAATAACATGGTGACATTTATTTTTCTATTTGACAACTTTAAAATGGTGATTAGGGAAGAACAGTACCAAAATCTTAATATGCATATGAGGTCATTTCGGAAGTGCTATATGTTGCTTCCGGCCTCATTTAATATGCCTAGTTGTTGTAGTTGTGTATGCTTCACTGTTTGCCATGTTAAACAACATTTAATATTGATGAGTACCTAAACGAGAGTGAACTAAATAATTTGAACGTGGAGTTTCGTCAATATGCAACTCGTTGCATATTGAGCTTCACTTAATGTGTAGTATTGGAATGTTGTGATTGCCATGCCTTGTATAATCAAACATGCCATGCATCATATTTGTCTGCGCGTCATGTCATGTATATGTTGTGGTGTATCGTGTGTTGATTGTTTGTTTCCGGTTTGCTTTTTCTCGATAGAGTTCCGAAAGCGTTCGGAGTGCGAGGATTCGTTCGACTATGTCCCGTTCGTCTACTTCACGCATCGTCTTCTTCACGGACTCGTTCTTCTTCCAAGCGGGATCTCAGGCAAGATGACACAATTCCCTGGATACCACTACTATCATTGCCATGCTAGTTGTCTCGCTTTTATTGTTATGTCTCGTTACCCACCACTTATATGTCAAGCCTCCCAACATTGCCATGAAAAGCCTTTAACCCTCCACCTTCCCAGCAAACCACTGTTTGGCTATGTTACCGCTTGCTCAGCCCTTCTTATAGCGTTGTTAGTTGCAGGTGTAGTTGCTTCCATGTGACAACATGGATATCTTGATATCACAATATTATTGCTATTTAATTTAATGCACATATATACTTGGTAAAAGATGAAAGTCTTAGCCTTTTGCTCGGTGTTTGGTTCCACCTTTGCCGCCCTAGTTACTTGTGTACCGGTGTTATGTTCCATAATTGAGCGCTCCTAACACGCTTGGGGTTGTTATGGGGACCCCCTTGATAATTTGTCTTAGATTAAAACTCTTCTGGCAAGGCCCAACTTTGGTACTACATTTGCTTAATAACTAATGAACCGCATAGGAAGTAATTAACCTATGGATAATTAATCAACCCCGGGCCAGTGCTCCTCATGAGTATTGGTCCTAACCGGGTTGCCTGCAAGGCCGCCTCGAGGAGACTCGGGGATTGGTTTTCCCGGTAGCTAGTCCCATCCGGTCATGTCCTGAGAACGAGATACACGGCTCCTATCGGGTTCATCAACACGTCGGGCGGCATTGCTGGATTTGTTTTACCTTTTACGAAATATCTTGTGCGCGGGATTCTGATGATACTTAGGGCTATCTCAAAGTTGAGGTTTTCCACTGGAATTTCCATGGAGACTACGGTTTTTTATTTTCATGGTTGGAGGTTTTTCCACGCAGCTTGTGGTAATTTGTGATGGACTAGTTGGAGCACCCCTGCAGGGTTAAATCTTTCATGAGAGCCATGCCCGTGGTTATGTGGCAACTTGGAAACTTTGTTTAACATTCGGTCGAAGCAAACTTGAAGTAAATTCAATTAAAATATGCCAACCGTGTGCATAATCGTGACCGTCTCTTCTCGTGAGGCCTGCTCCGAAAGAGAACACGGTGGGGTTATGTTTGACCGTAAGTAGGTGTTCAGGATCACTTAGTGATCATTACTAGTTCACGTCTGTTATGCGTAGACCACCATACTTATTTCTTGTACTCGTAAGTTAGCCACTCAAATAAATGCTTAGTGCCTGCTGTAGCCTCACCACTTATCCATACCTCACCTATTAAGCTTTGCTAGTCTTGATACCCTTGGAAATGAGATTAGTCCCTGTGGCTCATAGATTACTACAACAACAGTTGCAGGTACAGGCAATGCGGTACTTTGACGTGAGCGCGATGATTGTTCTATTTGGAGTTCTTCTTCTTCTTCTTCTTCTTCATCAATCTAGGATGGGTTCCAGGCGGCAGCCTGGGATAGCAAGGATGGATGTCATTTTATCGTTTGATTTCGTCCGTGGTCGGACCCTGCTCTTATGTATGATGATTGCTTATGTTGTTGTATTGATGTGACTCTGATGTAGCTTGTGGCGAGTGTAAGCCAATTCCATATACTCATCTCTTATGTACATGTACTTGTAATGATATCCATTCTTGCGAAACGACGAGATGCGCTTCTATCCCTGTCGAGGCCCTCGAGCCAAAATAAGGATAGGATCGCATCTTGGGCATTACAAGGTAGTCCTTCATCAAAGGATTGTGAGCATACAACACTCTCAAATGATACTCATGCTTCCTCTCAATGCATGTGTATGATGCTGGCCATAATTTCTCATCATAAACTTTACCTTTAAATTTGTTTTTGAAATTTTGCGCTAGGTGTCGCATACATTCCCTATGCTCCACTCCAGGGAATACAATTTCCACTGCACTCTCCAAACCCTTGGAAGCATCTGTGTGTATAGCTAAACCTGGGGGTGTACCTATAAGGTTGCGCAACTGCTACAGAAATCAGAGCCAACTTTCCTCGGACTCTGCCTTCACCACACCAAATGCAACTGGGAATAGCCAGTTGTGTCCATCAACTGCAGAAGCTACCACTAGTTGTCCTCTCCACCTTCCCAATCAAAGCAGTTGCATCAACAACCAAATAGGGCCTGCAACCATCCAGAAACCCCTGCCAACAAGCCTTGAAATAAACAAAAGCCCTCCTGAAGCACTCCTTCTCAAATGACTTCCCTTTTTTGTATGGAACAATATGCTTCTCAATCTCTACAACACCCCCTGGACTAGCAGCTTCAACTTCAACTTTAAATGTGTAGAGCAACTAAAAGCTCTCATTCCAAGGACCATTAATCCCGTCAATAGCTATTTCCTTAGCATGGAAAATCCTCATGTAAGGTATATCAATCTTGTACTTCTCAAATAGCTTCCCATGGAGTGCTGTTGGACCAAGTGTTGGTGTTTTTCTCAACCAATCCAAAATTACATCTGCCACCCACCTAGTCTTTGCTAGCTTTGTTTTAGCCTTCCCCCTCCCCCTCCCGGTGGACAAGTGTGCTGGTGTGGGTTCTTTTTTATCTGAAACAAAATATAAAAGGACGTACAATTAAGAAAAACATTGCACAATGATCTGAAAATAGAATGAATCAGTATAAACTGAAATACACAAACCTGAATGAACTTGCTCCTCAACATATGTGATGCATGCAACCTCCATCTACACCTATCATATGGGCAATGAACAGTGAACCTTGTTGGCTCACTCCTATCAATCACATATGTATTTTGAGTGAGAATGCAATATGTAGTCACTGCATTATGACAGTCCACCATCGACTGGAATATGCTGCCGACAGCAAGCTGAGGATCTTCCCTGTTCCACTCAATTGTTGGCATGTCCTCACCATCATATTCATCTAAAACTAAGCTGTCGATGTTCTACCCCCTCTCTTCATCGTCAGTGTCATCAAATCTAGCATGGCTGATAGGTTGCTCCTGATATTCATCTTCCATTGCTTGTTTACTGACAATATCTACAAGATCAGGGAACATATTCTCATCCTCATCGTCATGTCCAGGCACTGCGGCTAAAAAATAGTTTTGCTCAAGCCCGAGCCAAGCCCAGCCCGACTCGGGCTCGATTTCCAGGCCCGAGCCCGGCCCGATGGGACGATTAGGCACGGCCTGGCCCAGGCTGCCCATGGCTAGGTATACTCCCCACCCTCGGAGCTAGGCGGTGTTGTACCATGGCACAACAGTCGGGAGTCACTCCATGGCCATGGCACACCACAGTTGCAAGGGAAGAACGTGAGCGACCTGCACAACGGCGCCAAAAGGTGTCGCCTTGTGGGGCTAGGCCGACCGATCTCCTCGCTCCATGAGCCCCCCTTGTCGGCACCGAGCTGCGCGGAGTCCTAAGAAGCCGACGCCACCACCGGCCTGGCCCCCACCAGCTGCCCGACGACCATGGCCCACCGCTGCGAGAGGTCGGCCTCGCCCTCCTCCGTCAAATCCGCCCATGAAAGACGTCGCCCACCGCGGGCACCAGCACTATCCCCACCACTGCATTGCGTCCACCAAGGCACCCAAACAACCTTGGGGGGAGGGGAGAGGGGAAAGCGAACATGCCGTGGCACCACCGGAGAAGGGAGAGGAGGCCCGCCGCCGGTCGCGGAGCCCCGTGGGTCGCCGCCCGCATCACCACAAGAGTCGCGTCCTGCGCTCATTTCAAAATCTTCTTCCCTCGGCTTAGTATGTATGGATATATTGTAAAATGATTTAGCAGATTGATGTATCCTTTATTCTGTTTGGGCGTGATGGCAGTTTCCAAATAGTCTACCGCCCTCCCTGACCTACACCCACGTACGCGGCCGCCCCCCTGACGTACCTCGACGTAGGCCGCCCCATCAACATCGGGCCGCCTCTCTTGGTTCACGTCCTTGGTATAAGACCAAATTAGTGTAATTTTTTTTCTCTCTAGTGTGTACGTGGCAGAAACAATGTGCGGGACATAAATTTTCAAGCAGCAGGAAAATGTTTAGTTGATTAGATACAATTAAGCGTGAGTTGAAGTTGTCATTCCCGGCCGTGTACAAGAAAGTTTGCACGCATGCAGCCACATATATATTCGGTTTGACAACAAAGTCAAGAAACTCATGCGTGGGGTGGGCTTCCCTGGAGTAAGGAAACCACCGCAAGGGTATAGTGGGTGTGTCTAGTTCTCATCAAGATGAGACTTAATGAAGTCACATCTAAGAGCATCTCCAACAAGCGCCCAAAAGCTGCTCCGCGCGCTAAAAGATTCCCTTTTTGGGCGCCGGACAGCTCCAACAGCCGCTGCAAAACAGCGCCCACGTTAAAAAAAATTGGGCACGCGCAGAAAAACGCTATCGCGCAGCATATTTTGGGCGCCGGCTTGCGCGCGCTTCACAGTTTACACTGCGCGTTTTTTGGGCGCCCTTCTTTGGGCAGCTGCTAAAGCAATGTTGGCCCGCGCACAATAAAAATGCTACAATGACACGCTAAAACTTTTATTGGGCGCGAAATTTTTGTGCCGCTGTTGGAGATGCTCTAACTCCTACACCATTTGATTTTGATGAAGATTCGTGCGGGTTTAATATTTTTATTTTTGTTTGATTACTCAAATGATGTATATGTGTTAGATGAGACTTTGTTATTTCTCATCTAGATGAGATTTAGCAAATCCGATAGTCGTTTCCCCATCTAGAATATGAACACTTTGCATGTGAAGCCAAGCAAAAGAGGCTAGAGTTTAGGCAGATTTTGTATAAAATAAAGATAAAGATGATGTTTGCTTAATATATAGCTACTTCAGTTATCAAAGCCTTGGTGATATTTTGTTGTTGTAGTACCAGAGTTGTCCCTTTGCTGAAAATTGATATGGTAAGAGGTTATGATCTGTCGGCCCGATAGGATCGGAAAGCATATATCATGCAGTTCACTACTTAACAAGAAGAAGAAGAGGGGAAACGACCGAAAGAAGATACAGTAAAGTGCAACAAACATGCATTGAGATGTGAGAATAAATACTAACAAAGAAGAGAAGAGGGGAACAGACCCAAAGAAGAAGGATCGAAGAGCATAACAATAATAATAATAATAATAATAGCAAGACAAGGGGAATCGTGATAATTAGTAGTAGTATATTTTATTTATTCTTACTCCAACAACAGGTCATTGAAGATTGAACACAGTACGTGGCCGGGTACAAGAAGCGCATGCATGCATGCATGGATTACAGTACAGCGCTTGGTTGTAGTTGGAGTTGGAGTGGCCGGGGAGAGAGAGAGAGAGAGAGAGTGGCCGGAGACAGTATCGGCGGCGGCACAAGCTAGCTAGACCTGCAGCGGAGTCCAGGAGCAGCCCGTGCCGCGAAGGATCGGCACCAGGAGGGTCAGCGCCTTGGCCGCAGTGTCGACCCGCTCGTCGCCTTTGGCCGTGTGGACCTGCAGAGGGCCGGCGGCCAGCTCCTTCGCCTCGGTGTTCGCCGTCCAGCTTGCGTCGGTGCGGCCGTGCTGGGCCCAGGAGAGCAGCGCGCAGCTCAGGCGGGCCCAGTTCACCGCGAGCGGTGGGAGGGTCCCCCCGATCGTCTGCGTCTTGTCGGTGGCGCCGAGCCCGCCGGCGACGGCTCGGAGGATGCGCGGAAACCTTTGCGCCTCGGGGACTGCCAGGATGAAGAAGGCGAGGCTGTCCTTGATGCTCGTGTCTGGCGCGTACCTCGGCCGGAACTTGGCGAGCGTGTTGGCGTGCGTCAACGCCAGCGTGCCGTTCAGGCGGATGAAGCCGAGGCCTTTGTGCGCAAGGCGCTCTCCGAAGAGGTCGGCGTAGCCGCCGGTGTAGGAGAGCCGAGTAGAGTCAGGCAGGGTGCTCTCCTGCCCCTTGAACGAGAACCAGCCTCCGAGACGGTTCCAGAAACCGGCCAAGTACAGATTATCGCTTCTAAACGCCAGCTTCACCAAGATCTCGCCCGCCTTGTTCGTCAGGTGGACGTGGAGCCAAATCTCAGGGGCGCGCTGCAGGTCCTGCGGCCGCAGGACAGGATGCCCGTCCAGCACCGCGTTCGCTGTGCTGGTCACCGACGCGCTGAACGCAGCCATGAAGGTGGTGTACCTCGCCTCCGTCATGGGCGTCTCCACCTCCAAAGCATGGCGCAGAATCTGTGGCGGCTGCTTCCCAGACCTGCAGCCAACAACAAATGGAAGCACGGTTATTAATTAGTTGCTCATCTTGGCGTACGGGAAAGAACAAGGGATGCATGGAGGCACTGCTTACACAAAGCTAGCAAGCCCTAGGACCACCAGCAGCAACAGGACAACCTTCTTAGCCATCGCAAGGGATGCTTGCATGTGTGGATGAGTGAGTGAGCGAGTGAGGAGATGCTATGCTTGACTTGTGTGCATGAACGAGCGAGTGAGATGGTGCTTATATAGCCACGATTGGAACCTAGCTAGCGCTAGCGCTTGTGATAGACGCAACAGGTAGTTTTGTCACCGGCCACCGCACATGCCATAGGATCGATCGGTGCAACAAACTACGTACTACACGCTTTCCCTCCCACCATCATACATATGTGTTTTAGGATGAATTGTCTCAACACTCTTGTTCAAATATATCTCAACGCTTTCTAAAAGTTCTATATTGTTTCCGATCAGTAATATGTCATATCCACATATAATAATAGAAACGTCATAGAGCTCCCACTCACTTTCTTGTAAATACAAGCTTCTCCATAAACTTGTATGAATCCAAACGCTTTGATCACTTCATCAAAGCAAAGATTCCAACTCCGAGATTAATGTACCAATCCATAAATGGACCGCTAGAGCTTGCACACTTTGTCAGCATTTTTAGGATCGATCGGTGCAACAAACTACTACACGCATTCCCACTCGATCACCGTCATCATACATATGTGTTTTAGGATGGATTGTTTCAACACTCTTGTTCAAATATATCTTCACGCTTTCTAAAAGTTCTATATTGTTTTCAATCAGCAATATGCCATCCACATATACCCATTCACTTTCTTGTAAATACAAGCTTCTCCATAAACTTGTATTAACCCAAACGCTTTGATCACTTCATCAAAGCAAAGATTCCAACTCCGAGATGCATGTACCAATCCATAAATGGATCGCTGTAGCTTGCACACTTTGTCAGCATTTTTAGGATCGATCAGTGCAACAAACTACTACACGCATTCCCACTCACCGTCATACATATGTGTTTTAGGATGAATTGTCTCAACACTCTTGTTCAAATATATCTCCACGCTTTCTAAAAGTTCTATATTGTTTCCAATCATCAATATACCATCCACATATAATATTAGAAACGCCATAGAGCTCCCACTCACTTTCTTGTAAATACAAGCTTCTCCATAAACTTGTATGAACCCAAACGCTTTGATCACTTTATCAAAGCAAATATTCCAACTCCGAGAGACATGTACCAGTCCATAAATGGATCGCTAGATATTGCACACTTTGTCAGCATTTTTAGGATCGATCGGTGCAACAAACTACTACACGCATTCCCACTCGATCACCGTCATCATACATATGTGTTTTAGGATGGATTGTCTCAACACTCTTGTTCAAATATATCTTCACGCTTTCTAAAAGTTCTATATTGTTTTCAATCAGCAACATGCCATCCACATATAATATTAGAAACGCCATAGAGCTCCCACTCACTTTCTTGTAAATACAAGCTTCTCCATAAACTTGTATTAACCCAAACGCTTTGATCACTTCATCAAAGCAAAGATTCCAACTCCGAGATGCATGTACCAATCCATAAATGGATCGCTGGAGCTTGCACACTTTGTCAGCATTTTTAGGATCGATCGGTGCAACAAACTACTACACGCATTCCCACTCACCGTCATAAATATGTGTTTTAGGATGAATTGTCTCCACACTCTTGTTCAAATATATCTCCACGCTTTCTAAAAGTTCTATATTGTTTCCAATCATCAACATGCCATCCACATATAATATTAGAAACGCCATAGAGCTCCCACTCACTTTCTTGTAAATACAAGCTTCTCCATAAACTTGTATGAACCCAAACGCTTTGATCACTTCATCAAAGCAAATATTCCAACTCCGAGAGGCATGTACCAATCCATAAATGGATCGCTAGAGCTTGCACACTTTGTCAGCATTTTTAGGATCGATCGGCGCAACAAACTACTACACGCATTCCCACTCACCGTCATACATATGTGTTTTAGGATGAATTGTCTCAACACTCTTGTTCAAATATATCTTCAAGCTTTCTAAAAGTTCTATATTGTTTCCAATCAGCAAAATGCCATCCACATATAATATTAGAAACGTCATAAAGCTCCCACTCACTTTCTTGGAAATACAAGCTTCTCCATAAACTTGTATGAACCCAAACGCTTTGATCACTTCATCAAAGCAAAGATTCCAACTCCGAGATGCATGTACCAATCCATAAATGGATCGCTAGAGCTTGGACACTTTGTCAGCATTTTTAGGATCGATCGGCGCAACAAACTACTACACGCATTCCCACTCACCGTCATACATATGTGTTTTAGGATGAATTGTCTCAACACTCTTGTTCAAATATATCTTCAAGCTTTCTAAAAGTTCTATATTGTTTCCAATCAGCAAAATGCCATCCACATATAATATTAGAAACGCCATAGAGCTCCCACTCACTTTCTTGTAAATACAACTTTCTCCATAAACTTGTATGAATCCAAATGCTTTGATCACTTCATCAAAGCAAAGATTCCAACTCCGAGATGCATGTACCAATCCATAAATGGATCGCTAGAGCTTGCACACTTTGCCAGGATTTTTAGGATCAATCGGTGCAACAAACTACTACACGCATTCCCACTCACCGTCATACATATGTGTTTTAGGACGAATTGTCTCAACACTCTTGTTCAAATATATCTTCACGCTTTCTAAAAGTTCTATATTGTTTCCAATCAGCAATATGCCATCCACATATAATATTAGAAACGCCATAGAGCTCCCACTCACTTTCTTGTAAATACAAGCTTCTCCATAAACTTGTATGAACCAAAACGCTTTGATCACTTCATCAAAGCAAAGATTCCAACTCCGAGATGCCTGTACCAATCCATAAATGGATCGTTGGAGCTTGCACACTTTGTCAGCATTTTTAGGATCGACAAAACCTTCTGGTTGCATCATATAGAACTCTTCCTTAAGGAAACCATTAAGAAACGATGTTTTGACATCCATTTGCCAGATCTCGTAATCGAAAAATGCAGCTATTGCTAACATGATCCAGACGGACTTAAGCATCGCTACGAGAGAGAAAGTCTCATCATAGTCAACTCCTTGAACTTGTGAAAACCCTTTTGCAACAAGTCGAGCTTTATAGACGGTGACATTACCGTCCGCGTCCGTCTTTTTCTTAAAGATCCATTTATTCTGTGTGGCCTTACGATCATATGGTAAGTCCTCCAAAGTCCACACTTTGTTCTCATACATGGATCCTATCTCGGATTTCGTGGCCTCTAGCCATTTGTTGGAATCTAGGTCCACCATCGCTTCTTCATAGCTCGTAGGTTCACTGTTGTCTAACAACATGACCTCCAAGACAGGATTGTCGTACCACCCAAGGACGGTACGAGTCCTTGTCGACCTACGAGGCTCGGTAGGAATATGATCCGAAGCTACATGATCATCATCATTAGTTTCGTCTTCACTTGGTGTAGGCGCCGCAGAAACATCTTTCTGTGTCGTGCTACTATCCAAGTGAAGTGACGGTTCAACAACCTCATCAAGTTCTACTTTCCTCCAACTCAATTCTTTCGAGAGAAACTCCTTCTCTAGTAAGGACCCGTTCTTGGCAACAAAGACCTTGCCTTTGGATCTGAGATAGAAGGTGTACCCTAATGTTTCCTTAGGGTATCCTATGAAGACGCATTTATCCGCTTTGGGTTCGAGCTTATCAGGTTGTAGCCTTTTCACATAAGCATCACAGCCCCAAACTTTAAGAAATGAAAGCTTAGGTTTCTGGCCAAACTTTAATTCATATGGTGTCGTCTCAACGGATTTTGATGGTGCCCTATTTAAAGTGAATGCGTCTGTCTCTACTGCATAATCCCAAAACGATAGTGGCAGATCAGTGAGAGTCATCATAGATCGCACCATATCCAGTAGAGTGCGATTACGACGCTCGGACACGCCATTACGCTGTGGTGTTCCAGGTGGCGTAAGTTGTGAAACAATTCCACAATGTCTCAAATGCATGCCAAACTCATAACTCAGATATTCACCACCACGATCAGATCGCGGAAATTTTATCTTCTTGTTACGATGATTCTCTACTTCACTCTGAAATTGCTTGAACTTTTCAAACGTTTCAAACTTGTGTTTCATTAAGTAAATATACCCATGTCTACTTAAATCATCAGTGAAGGTAAGAAAATAACGATATCCACTACGCGCCTCAACACACATCAGACCGCACACATCAGTATGTATGATTTCCAATAAGTCACTTGCTCGCTCCATTGTACCGGAGAACGGGGGTTTCGTCATCTTGCCCATGAGGCATGGTTCGCATGTATCAAGCGATTCAAAATCGAGTGATTCCAAAAGTCCATCAGCATGGAGCTTCTTCATGCGTTTTATGCCAACATGACCTAAGCAGCAGTGCCACAAGAAAGTGGTACTATCATTATTAACTTTGTATCTTTTGGCATCAATGTTATGAATGTGTGTATCACTACTGTCACAACCCTAGTTTCATTGCTTGTAATTAGTTGCATTGTGATCATTCATGTCATCATGTTAAATTTCAAATGAAGTTGAAATGGGGATGATCAAACCCTACCACCAAATTTAATTCAAATAGGTTCAACCTAAAATAATTTTTCAATGAACCCAAAATGGCCTTCTAAAAATGTACATCATTTCTGAAGAAAAATGGAAACATCAACCAGAGGTGATGCATATTTTTACATGTCATATTGGGTTATTGATTTAAATCATGATATAATTGAGTTGGAGCAAATAAATCCTATAAATAGTTTTATTGCTCCAAATAATTTGAAACTTGGTAAGGGCCTCTGAAATAATTTATTAAGGTCCCGCAAAAAGTTTTAGGTTTTATAAAAATGATTTGGATCTGAAACCAAATCAAAACAAATAAAAGAAATAGAAACAGAAATAAAATAGGAAAAGCAGAGAGGGAGATGGCCTACCTGGCGCAGCTCACTAGCTGGCCCAGCCCACCAGGGGTGATGTGGTCTTCTTCAACCTCTGCCAGTAGGTAGAGACGAACCAGAGCACGACGAGTGCCCAAGGGTGCCACACCTCAGCTGCTTGTCTGCCTCGACGTCGCGCAGATATGGATGGCCAATGCCGTCCGGATCGATTCCGCACCTCGCCATTCGCCCTCTCGCTCCCCTCCTCCTCCCTGAGCTCTACCCGAGAGCGCCATGGACGTGCCGCCACGAACCTCGCCCAACAGCCACCCTCTCTCGCTCTAAGCATGCCCCCGAGCTCCGCAGTGACCTCTTCTCCCTCTCCGACGAGCCATGCATCGACAGACATCCCCGAACGCCAAGATCACCATCATCTTCAACCTCTGGCCGCCGGACGCCGCCGCTCGATTCGCTCCATCCAGGGCCTCCCCGAGCTTGCCAAGTCGCTCGTCGTCATCCCTGTGAGCATCTGCGTGTTTTACCCCTGTCCTCACCGTCGATTTGGCCCCATAGCACGGTTCCCCCCGCCATGGCCGGGAGCTTCCACCGCCGCGCTAGTCGCCTTCGGCGTTCCAGTGGGCAAACGCTGCACCTGAGCACGCGGTTGTGCTCCTGTTGCCGCCTGACGGCTCGTCTCGCTCGATTGCGAGCCGTAGCACCTCATCCGTGCAAGGCCGAGCTCCGGTGACGCCTCCGTCGTCGCTGCGCTCAGCTTCGGTGTCCCCGCGACCCCTCGCGTGTCTCCGTGGACGCGGGCGAGCCCGGGCCACTCCTCGGTGGCCTCAACTCCCGCTCTCGTGGCCTCCGGCGGGACTCCGCCGCACCTATGGGTCGCCAGCAACAACCTCCCGCGGTGATGACGTGGCCGGTATGATTAGTGTTAATGACCGGCTAATTACCCCCCCCCCCCCCCCCGTGATACGTCTCCAACGTATCTATAATTTATGAAGTATTAATGCCATATTCACCTATGTTTACAATACTTTTATATGGTTTTGATGTATTTTATATTGTTTATTTAGAACTAACCTGGGCTTATGATGTTTTCAACAGAACTACCGTGGTGTTGTTTTTTGTGTAGAAATAAAAGTTCTCCAAATACAACGAAACTTTTTGAAGATTTTTTTTGGAACAAAAGAGGCACTAGAAGCTTCGTGGGAGGGCCAGAAGAGCCACGAGGTGGGCACAACCGACCAAGGCGCGCCAGCCCCCTCTGGCTTGTGTTGGTGTCTTGTGGTCCACTCGTGGCCCATCTTCGCGTGAAACCGACGCCCAAAAATCCTATATATTCAGAAACCTCCAGAAATGACCTTAGATGAGAAGTTCCGCCGCCGCAAGTCTCTGTAGCCACGAAAAACCAATCTAGACCCCGTTCCGGCACCCTGCCGGAGGGGGAAATCATCACCGGAGGCCATCTTCATCATCCCTATGGTCTCCATGATAAGGAGGGAGTAGTCCACCCTCGGGGCTGATGGTTTGTACCAGTAGCTATGTGTTTAATCTCTCTCTCTCTCTCTCTCTCTCTCTCTCTCTCTCTCGTGTTCTTGAGATACCAGTAGCTAAGTTTTACCTCTTCCTTTTCTTCATCTTCCCCTTCTCATTCTAAGATCTCGGGGCGAGATCTCTTGTTAGTGGAGGAGAGTTGTAACAGCCGGGGACCGGCGCTCCAGAAGATTCCCCTTTTATTTCCATTCTCGTCATGTGATTCGTCTATTTGTCGCATTCATCATCGCATCATTCGCATCATACGCATGGCATCGGCACTTTGTTGCCATCGTTTTCAAAACTTGCATCCGTTCGTAGGTACCGGTTCTCTCCGTTCGTGCCGTCGACCGTTTCGAGACCAACCACACTCGCACGCGCCCGCGGCATCGTTAAAAAATATGTTTTTAAAAGTGTGCAAAAAATATTCTCGGATTGGGACGAAAGTTCGCGGGCGGTCTTAATATAGTGTAGGTAGACCGCCTGCCAAATTTCGTCGCAGTCGGAGTCCATTTGATACCCGAACGGTCAACCGTAGCGGCACCATCATCGGTTTATTTATCGGACGTTTTTCAGTTTTAAAATCTCTGTCACGGGCTGCCACTTCCATATCTTCTCTAAGCCTAGCCCAACTACACAGTCCAACCAGCCCACCTAGACTAACCCCAACCCACCTCTCCGATCGGACTGTCCGATCGCGATCGGAGGGTCGAAAAACCCCTAAAACAGCAAACCCTAGCTACCCCTACTATAAATAGCAGCCCCCTGCCCAAAATGGCCCCCTAACCCTTCCATCTACCTCCAGCCACCTCCACCTCGAAATCCGCGCCCAGCCGCCACCACCTCGCCACTTGGCACGGCTCGAAGGCCGGCTGCCACCTGAGCCGCCGTGCACTGCCTCCCGCACGCCACCACCAGTCCCAACCGCGCCCCTGTCTCCCTCCTCCCGCAAGGGGCCCGCCAGGCCCAGATCCAGGCCCACCCCGGGCCCGAACCGGGCCGAGGCGCTCGCTGCCGCTGCCCTCGCCCCGCGAGCTCGCTCGAGGCTCCTGCCCATACCTGGCCAGATGGGCCGTGCCTAACAGGCCGGCCCGATAGGCCGCGTGCCTGGCCCGTCACGGGCCGGCCCGGCACGTGACTAAACGGGCCGTGCCTGGCACGTGGCCCGGCTCGGGCCGTGCCCGGGACGCAAGGCTGGGCACGCGTGCCGGCCCGGCCCGGCACGTTTAGTTTATTTATTTATTTATACAGATTTTTTATATACATATTACCCTAAAAATAGTTGAAATAGGCTTAAAATAAGCAAAATTAGACGTGTTAACGGGCTAAACGTGCCGATGGGCTGGCCCGTTTAATAATAGTGCCGTGCCTGGGCCTTAGAGGCCGGCACGCGTGCCGGCCCGGCACGGCCCGTGTATTAAACGTGCCTGGTCGGGCCGTGCCGTGCCTGGCCCGTTTATCTCAGGGCCGTGCCGGGCCGGGCCGGCCCATCTGGCCAGGTATGCTCCTGCCTCCCGCAGCCCCGTGGCTTCTCGCTGCCTTCGCGCCGCCGCCAGGTGGAGAGACGCTGTCGGCCGACCCTGTTACCGATCCCTGCTGTCACCAGCTACCGCCGCCCCACGCCTCGGTTCCCGCTCACAGCCCCGTGCCATGGAGGTTTTGCCGCCGCCGATCTACTTCATCCCGCCGCCCCAGCATCCGACCCTGCCGGATCCGGCCTTGGCCGAGGAGCCGCGGCCAATCCCTTCGTCGCCGGCCTCCCTCGCCTATCGGACGCGCTCGTCGCGCCACCGTTGACCCGGGCCGCCGCCTTGCCTCCATGCTCGTGCGGGAGCAGGAGGTCGAAGATCTTGCCCTGGTTGCCTCGCATGGGCCGGCCTCCTCCCGCAAGGCCCAGCCGGCCTGCCAAGCTGCCCCACCAACCGGGCCTATGCCCACAAGGTGAGCACGCCCCGTCACGCTATCCTCCGCCCTAGGCGATGCCTTGCTATGTTGCGCCCGCTGCTTTTGGCCCATTCTGTTTTTTTTTTCTGCCAGCGAATTTATCAATTAACGAGTGAATTATAAAATTGCAGAAAAGGTCTAGACTTCATGCATACTAGATCGTTAAAGGCGCGCGTTGCCGCGCCCGTCTAGTTTGACGATGTAATCTTAATGATCGATGGAATGATATTATAGGCATTTTACTCTAGAAAAATTGGTAGACATTTTGTGATATAATATGTAATTTAATTAGTAACTTATGTAGGACTATGTTAGTGGATATACAACCATGGAAGTACCTCGGTGCCTGGTACAAACTTAAACTATTAGGCCATATATATTTAAAAAAAAATATTATTATTAATCATTAAGTAGTATAATTGATTCCCACACAAAAATGGCAGTATTTGTTTTCCGGAGATCACATCTTGCCAAACTGCAATTTTAGTGCTCTATAGTCTCTTGGCTTGAGCATCCATGCGCTATGTTGCCACAGTCGTCCATTTTTCTAGTAGAATAGAAGGAATTTCTTTAAATATGTACAACGAAACATATACCAAATGCCTCATGTAAGATAAATCAACAAAGTCTTACAATATATGTTCTAATATGCTAGGAGTTTATTGACAAAACAAGCAACTCTCAAGGCGACACACAATTAGCCTTGAAAGACCTCTTTAAGCACTGAAAGCATAAGCATGGAAGTAACCTTGGCCTATCTTGGTTTCTCTTATTAATTGTACTTTGTTGGTTATTTGAAATTTCGATCATAAGTCACATTTTTTTCCTTAATCTACTACATACACATCTACTCCCTCCGTTCCTAAATATAAGTTTTTTAAAGATTTCAATATGAACTATATACGGAGTAAAATATGTTTGTTGATGTTTGGTTGGAATTGCACTTTCTTATACCCAACGTGCAGTTTCAATGCATCTTGAGCCAACACAAATATGTACCATATCTGAAATATAAAATTTATGGAAGCTTCCAATGAAAATCAATTCCAGGCATGGACTATCGGCGTGAGGACGTGAACAACACAACAAATGGCAACTGCTACAGCAAGTGCATGTTGTAGTCCTCAAACACAGAAAATAAAGAATGTTACAGTACAATGATTCCTGTTTTGCATTGCATCGAACACATGCCATGAACGTTGTTAGGAAAATCAATGCCTTGATAGTATACAAAAACAAACAATATGAGGATATAACTGAGAAGAGAGGGTTGCCTGTAGCAAATAATTGAGACGTCGTCCTGCAACAAGGCCGTCCTTGACCCACTTGTCATCACGAGTGCCGTGTTATCAGCTTAAGGAACAACAACAAAAGCTTCTCCATGCCAATTGTTATGCTCTTAGACTTCTTCCTATATAAACCCAAAACTATGCATAATCAAGAATCTCACCGTCATCCATGAGAAATCTGTGGCACGTAAACAAAATTGGGTACGGATCCTCACCACGGTCCTCCTCTACACCTTGACTCATGAATCCACAAAAACCAGCAGCGAGGTGCGGCTTCTATTTCTTCATCGAGCGGCCTCGAGCGCCAAACACTATTGAGCAGGGACATACCGGGTATGCCTTCACGGCTGCCTGGAGCTCCCCTCGCGTCCGCCATCTCCCTCGCCTTGTCATGCCGCCGTCCGTCGCCAGATCGTCCGTGAGAGAGAGGTAGAGGGAAGCGCCGAAGCGGAGGGGCAGAAACCAAACGATCCCATGACCGGATCAGATGCTACAGGCCTTCGTTATCCCTACCACGCTACACGGGCCTGAAATAGCGCGCATACGGCCCAATCAACCACAACACTCCGATTTTTCCTCCAGAGTAGCCATCGATAGGACAGCTGGCCCAGTTAGCGAGACATCGCGCACATGAGTAAGATCTGACGACCCTGGACATTCAACACACGAAATCCAACAGTCAAAAATGCTGAGGCGTGAGAGGGCTCGGTTTAGGTCCAGTTTTACTGTCCTAAATAATAACTTTTCAATGGTGCATCGCATGCAAAAACTTCATATATGAAAAATGTGTAGAATTTTCTATAGATTATTGATATCACACTTTCATGCATGTTAAAAATATTTAAACTTGTTGTTTTCATGTAATTTGCATAAATGCCATGCAAAATGATTTATTCAATAACTTTTGATCCGTAGCTCCGATGCAAATGAATTATATATGTAACTTGCCTAGAAAAATGTGTAGAATAACATGGTGACATTTATTTTTCTATTTGACAACTTTAAAATGGTGATTAGGGAAGAACAGTACCAAAATCTTAATATGCATATGAGGTCATTTCGGAAGTGCTATATGTTGCTTCCGGCCTCATTTAATATGCCTAGTTGTTGTAGTTGTGTATGCTTCACTGTTTGCCATGTTAAACAACATTTAATATTGATGAGTACCTAAACGAGAGTGAACTAAATAATTTGAACGTGGAGTTTCGTCAATATGCAACTCGTTGCATATTGAGCTTCACTTAATGTGTAGTATTGGAATGTTGTGATTGCCATGCCTTGTATAATCAAACATGCCATGCATCATATTTGTCTGCGCGTTATGTCATGTATATGTTGTGGTGTATCGTGTGTTGATTGTTTGTTTCCGGTTTGCTTTTTCTCAATAGAGTTCCGAAAGCGTTCGGAGTGCGAGGATTCGTTCGACTATGTCCCGTTCGTCTACTTCACGCATCGTCTTCTTCACGGACTCGTTCTTCTTCCAAGCGGGATCTCAGGCAAGATGACACAATTCCCTGGATACCACTACTATCATTGCCATGCTAGTTGTCTCGCTTTTATTGTTATGTCTCGTTACCCACCACTTATATGTCAAGCCTCCCAACATTGCCATGAAAAGCCTTTAACCCTCCACCTTCCCAGCAAACCACTGTTTGGCTATGTTACCGCTTGCTCAGCCCTTCTTATAGCGTTGTTAGTTGCAGGTGTAGTTGCTTCCATGTGACAACATGGATATCTTGATATCACAATATTATTGCTATTTAATTTAATGCACATATATACTTGGTAAAAGATGAAAGTCTTAGCCTTTTGCTCGGTGTTTGGTTCCACCTTTGCCGCCCTAGTTACTTGTGTACCGGTGTTATGTTCCATAATTGAGCGCTCCTAACACGCTTGGGGTTGTTATGGGGACCCCCTTGATAATTTGTCTTAGATTAAAACTCTTCTGGCAAGGCCCAACTTTGGTACTACATTTGCTTAATAACTAATGAACCGCATAGGGAGTAATTAACCTATGGATAATTAATCAACCCCCGGGCCAGTGCTCCTCATGAGTATTGGTCCTAACCGGGTTGCCTGCAAGGCCGCCTCGAGGAGACTCGGGGATTGGTTTTCCCGGTAGCTAGTCCCATCCGGTCATGTCCTGAGAACGAGATACACGGCTCCTATCGGGTTCATCAACACGTCGGGCGGCATTGCTGGATTTGTTTTACCTTTTACGAAATATCTTGTGCGCGGGATTCTGATGATACTTAGGGCTATCTCAAAGTTGAGGTTTTCCACTGGAATTTCCATGGAGACTACGGTTTTTTATTTTCATGGTTGGAGGTTTTTCCACGCAGCTTGTGGTAATTTGTGATGGACTAGTTGGAGCACCCCTGCAGGGTTAAATCTTTCATGAGAGCCATGCCCGTGGTTATGTGGCAACTTGGAAACTTTGTTTAACATTCGGTCGAAGCAAACTTGAAGTAAATTCAATTAAAATATGCCAACCGTGTGCATAATCGTGACCGTCTCTTCTCGTGAGGCTTGCTCCGAAAGAGAACACGGTGGGGTTATGTTTGACCGTAAGTAGGTGTTCAGGATCACTTAGTGATCATTACTAGTTCACGTCCGTTATGCGTAGACCACCATACTTATTTCTTGTACTCGTAAGTTAGCCACTCAAATAAATGCTTAGTGCCTGCTGTAGCCTCACCACTTATCCATACCTCACCTATTAAGCTTTGCTAGTCTTGATACCCTTGGAAATGAGATTAGTCCCTGTGGCTCATAGATTACTACAACAACAGTTGCAGGTACAGGCAATGCGGTACTTTGACGTGAGCGCGATGATTGTTCTATTTGGAGTTCTTCTTCTTCTTCTTCTTCTTCATCAATCTAGGATGGGTTCCAGGCGGCAGCCTGGGATAGCAAGGATGGATGTCATTTTATCGTTTGATTTCGTCCGTGGTCGGACCCTGCTCTTATGTATGATGATTGCTTATGTTGTTGTATTGATGTGACTCTGATGTAGCTTGTGGCGAGTGTAAGCCAATTCCATATACTCATCTCTTATGTACATGTACTTGTAATGATATCCATTCTTGCGAAACGACGAGATGCGCTTCTATCCCTGTCGAGGCCCTCGAGCCAAAATAAGGATAGGATCGCATCTTGGGCATTACAAGGTAGTCCTTCATCAAAGGATTGTGAGCATACAACACTCTCAAATGATACTCATGCTTCCTCTCAATGCATGTGTATGATGCTGGCCATAATTTCTCATCATAAACTTTACCTTTAAATTTGTTTTTGAAATTCTGCGCTAGGTGTCGCATACATTCCCTATGCTCCACTCCAGGGAATACAATTTCCACTGCACTCTCCAAACCCTTGGAAGCATCTGTGTGTATAGCTAAACCTGGGGGTGTACCTATAAGGTTGCGCAACTGCTACAGAAATCAGAGCCAACTTTCCTCGGACTCTGCCTTCACCACACCAAATGCAACTGGGAATAGCCAGTTGTGTCCATCAACTGCAGAAGCTACCACTAGTTGTCCTCTCCACCTTCCCAATCAAAGCAGTTGCATCAACAACCAAATAGGGCCTGCAACCATCCAGAAACCCCTGCCAACAAGCCTTGAAATAAACAAAAGCCCTCCTGAAGCACTCCTTCTCAAATGACTTCCCTTTTTTGTATGGAACAATATGCTTCTCAATCTCTACAACACCCCCTGGACTAGCAGCTTCAACTTCAACTTTAAATGTGTAGAGCAACTAAAAGCTCTCATTCCAAGGACCATTAATCCCGTCAATAGCTATTTCCTTAGCATGGAAAATCCTCATGTAAGGTATATCAATCTTGTACTTCTCAAATAGCTTCCCATGGAGTGCTGTTGGACCAAGTGTTGGTGTTTTTCTCAACCAATCCAAAATTACATCTGCCACCCACCTAGTCTTTGCTAGCTTTGTTTTAGCCTTCCCCCTCCCCCTCCCGGTGGACAAGTGTGCTGGTGTGGGTTCTTTTTTATCTGAAACAAAATATAAAAGGACGTACAATTAAGAAAAACATTGCACAATGATCTGAAAATAGAATGAATCAGTATAAACTGAAATACACAAACCTGAATGAACTTGCTCCTCAACATATGTGATGCATGCAACCTCCATCTACACCTATCATATGGGCAATGAACAGTGAACCTTGTTGGCTCACTCCTATCAATCACATATGTATTTTGAGTGAGAATGCAATATGTAGTCACTGCATTATGACAGTCCACCATCGACTGGAATATGCTGCCGACAGCAAGCTGAGGATCTTCCCTGTTCCACTCAATTGTTGGCATGTCCTCACCATCATATTCATCTAAAACTAAGCTGTCGATGTTCTACCCCCTCTCTTCATCGTCAGTGTCATCAAATCTAGCATGGCTGATAGGTTGCTCCTGATATTCATCTTCCATTGCTTGTTTACTGACAATATCTACAAGATCAGGGAACATATTCTCATCCTCATCGTCATGTCCAGGCACTGCGGCTAAAAAATAGTTTTGCTCAAGCCCGAGCCAAGCCCAGCCCGACTCGGGCTCGATTTCCAGGCCCGAGCCCGGCCCGATGGGACGATTAGGCACGGCCTGGCCCAGGCTGCCCATGGCTAGGTATACTCCCCACCCTCGGAGCTAGGCGGTGTTGTACCATGGCACAACAGTCGGGAGTCACTCCATGGCCATGGCACACCACAGTTGCAAGGGAAGAACGTGAGCGACCTGCACAACGGCGCCAAAAGGTGTCGCCTTGTGGGGCTAGGCCGACCGATCTCCTCGCTCCATGAGCCCCCCTTGTCGGCACCGAGCTGCGCGGAGTCCTAAGAAGCCGACGCCACCACCGGCCTGGCCCCCACCAGCTGCCCGACGACCATGGCCCACCGCTGCGAGAGGTCGGCCTCGCCCTCCTCCGTCAAATCCGCCCATGAAAGACGTCGCCCACCGCGGGCACCAGCACTATCCCCACCACTGCATTGCGTCCACCAAGGCACCCAAACAACCTTGGGGGGAGGGGAGAGGGGAAAGCGAACATGCCGTGGCACCACCGGAGAAGGGAGAGGAGGCCCGCCGCCGGTCGCGGAGCCCCGTGGGTCGCCGCCCGCATCACCACAAGAGTCGCGTCCTGCGCTCATTTCAAAATCTTCTTCCCTCGGCTTAGTATGTATGGATATATTGTAAAATGATTTAGCAGATTGATGTATCCTTTATTCTGTTTGGGCGTGATGGCAGTTTCCAAATAGTCTGCCGCCCTCCCTGACCTACACCCACGTACGCGGCCGCCCCCCTGACGTACCTCGACGTAGGCCGCCCCATCAACATCGGGCCGCCTCTCTTGGTTCACGTCCTTGGTATAAGACCAAATTAGTGTAATTTTTTTTCTCTCTAGTGTGTACGTGGCAGAAACAATGTGCGGGACATAAATTTTCAAGCAGCAGGAAAATGTTTAGTTGATTAGATACAATTAAGCGTGAGTTGAAGTTGTCATTCCCGGCCGTGTACAAGAAAGTTTGCACGCATGCAGCCACATATATATTCGGTTTGACAACAAAGTCAAGAAACTCATGCGTGGGGTGGGCTTCCCTGGAGTAAGGAAACCACCGCAAGGGTATAGTGGGTGTGTCTAGTTCTCATCTAGATGAGACTTAATGAAGTCACATCTAAGAGCATCTCCAACAAGCGCCCAAAAGCTGCTCCGCGCGCTAAAAGATTCCCTTTTTGGGCGCCGGACAGCTCCAACAGCCGCTGCGAAATAGCGCGCACGTTAAAAAAAATTGGGCACGCGCAGAAAAACGCTATCGCGCAGCATATTTTGGGCGCCGGCTTGCGCGCGCTTCACAGTTTACATTGCGCGTTTTTTGGGCGCCCTTCTTTGGGCAGCTGCTAAAGCAATGTTGGCCCGCGCACAATAAAAATGCTACAATGACACGCTAAAACTTTTATTGGGCGCGAAATTTTTGTGCCGCTGTTGGAGATGCTCTAACTCCTACACCATTTGATTTTGATGAAGATTCGTGCGGGTTTAATATTTTTATTTTTGTTTGATTACTCAAATGATGTATATGTGTTAAATGAGACTTTGTTATTTCTCATCTAGATGAGATTTAGCAAATCCGATAGTCGTTTCCCCATCTAGAATATGAACACTTTGCATGTGAAGCCAAGCAAAAGAGGCTAGAGTTTAGGCAGATTTTGTATAAAATAAAGATAAAGATGATGTTTGCTTAATATATAGCTACTTCAGTTATCAAAGCCTTGGTGATATTTTGTTGTTGTAGTACCAGAGTTGTCCCTTTGCTGAAAATTGATATGGTAAGAGGTTATGATCTGTCGGCCCGATAGGATCGGAAAGCATATATCATGCAGTTCACTACTTAACAAGAAGAAGAAGAGGGGAAACGACCGAAAGAAGATACAGTAAAGTGCAACAAACATGCATTGAGATGTGAGAATAAATACTAACAAAGAAGAGAAGAGGGGAACAGACCCAAAGAAGAAGGATCGAAGAGCATAACAATAATAATAATAATAATAGCAAGACAAGGGGAATCGTGATAATTAGTAGTAGTATATTTTATTTATTCTTACTCCAACAACAGGTCATTGAAGATTGAACACAGTACGTGGCCGGGTACAAGAAGCGCATGCATGCATGCATGGATTACAGTACAGCGCTTGGTTGTAGTTGGAGTTGGAGTGGCCGGGGAGAGAGAGAGAGAGAGAGAGTGGCCGGAGACAGTATCGGCGGCGGCACAAGCTAGCTAGACCTGCAGCGGAGTCCAGGAGCAGCCCGTGCCGCGAAGGATCGGCACCAGGAGGGTCAGCGCCTTGGCCGCAGTGTCGACCCGCTCGTCGCCTTTGGCCGTGTGGACCTGCAGAGGGCCGGCGGCCAGCTCCTTCGCCTCGGTGTTCGCCGTCCAGCTTGCGTCGGTGCGGCCGTGCTGGGCCCAGGAGAGCAGCGCGCAGCTCAGGCGGGCCCAGTTCACCGCGAGCGGTGGGAGGGTCCCCCCGATCGTCTGCGTCTTGTCGGTGGCGCCGAGCCCGCCGGCGACGGCTCGGAGGATGCGCGGAAACCTTTGCGCCTCGGGGACTGCCAGGATGAAGAAGGCGAGGCTGTCCTTGATGCTCGTGTCTGGCGCGTACCTCGGCCGGAACTTGGCGAGCGTGTTGGCGTGCGTCAACGCCAGCGTGCCGTTCAGGCGGATGAAGCCGAGGCCTTTGTGCGCAAGGCGCTCTCCGAAGAGGTCGGCGTAGCCGCCGGTGTAGGAGAGCCGAGTAGAGTCAGGCAGGGTGCTCTCCTGCCCCTTGAACGAGAACCAGCCTCCGAGACGGTTCCAGAAACCGGCCAAGTACAGATTATCGCTTCTAAACGCCAGCTTCACCAAGATCTCGCCCGCCTTGTTCGTCAGGTGGACGTGGAGCCAAATCTCAGGGGCGCGCTGCAGGTCCTGCGGCCGCAGGACAGGATGCCCGTCCAGCACCGCGTTCGCTGTGCTGGTCACCGACGCGCTGAACGCAGCCATGAAGGTGGTGTACCTCGCCTCCGTCATGGGCGTCTCCACCTCCAAAGCATGGCGCAGAATCTGTGGCGGCTGCTTCCCAGACCTGCAGCCAACAACAAATGGAAGCACGGTTATTAATTAGTTGCTCATCTTGGCGTACGGGAAAGAACAAGGGATGCATGGAGGCACTGCTTACACAAAGCTAGCAAGCCCTAGGACCACCAGCAGCAACAGGACAACCTTCTTAGCCATCGCAAGGGATGCTTGCATGTGTGGATGAGTGAGTGAGCGAGTGAGGAGATGCTATGCTTGACTTGTGTGCATGAACGAGCGAGTGAGATGGTGCTTATATAGCCACGATTGGAACCTAGCTAGCGCTAGCGCTTGTGATAGACGCAACAGGTAGTTTTGTCACCGGCCACCGCACATGCCATAGGATCGATCGGTGCAACAAACTACGTACTACACGCTTTCCCTCCCACCATCATACATATGTGTTTTAGGATGAATTGTCTCAACACTCTTGTTCAAATATATCTCAACGCTTTCTAAAAGTTCTATATTGTTTCCGATCAGTAATATGTCATATCCACATATAATAATAGAAACGTCATAGAGCTCCCACTCACTTTCTTGTAAATACAAGCTTCTCCATAAACTTGTATGAATCCAAACGCTTTGATCACTTCATCAAAGCAAAGATTCCAACTCCGAGATTAATGTACCAATCCATAAATGGACCGCTAGAGCTTGCACACTTTGTCAGCATTTTTAGGATCGATCGGTGCAACAAACTACTACACGCATTCCCACTCGATCACCGTCATCATACATATGTGTTTTAGGATGGATTGTTTCAACACTCTTGTTCAAATATATCTTCACGCTTTCTAAAAGTTCTATATTGTTTTCAATCAGCAATATGCCATCCACATATACCCATTCACTTTCTTGTAAATACAAGCTTCTCCATAAACTTGTATTAACCCAAACGCTTTGATCACTTCATCAAAGCAAAGATTCCAACTCCGAGATGCATGTACCAATCCATAAATGGATCGCTGTAGCTTGCACACTTTGTCAGCATTTTTAGGATCGATCAGTGCAACAAACTACTACACGCATTCCCACTCACCGTCATACATATGTGTTTTAGGATGAATTGTCTCAACACTCTTGTTCAAATATATCTCCACGCTTTCTAAAAGTTCTATATTGTTTCCAATCATCAATATGCCATCCACATATAATATTAGAAACGCCATAGAGCTCCCACTCACTTTCTTGTAAATACAAGCTTCTCCATAAACTTGTATGAACCCAAACGCTTTGATCACTTTATCAAAGCAAATATTCCAACTCCGAGAGACATGTACCAATCCATAAATGGATCGCTAGATATTGCACACTTTGTCAGCATTTTTAGGATCGATCGGTGCAACAAACTACTACACGCATTCCCACTCGATCACCGTCATCATACATATGTGTTTTAGGATGGATTGTCTCAACACTCTTGTTCAAATATATCTTCACGCTTTCTAAAAGTTCTATATTGTTTTCAATCAGCAACATGCCATCCACATATAATATTAGAAACGCCATAGAGCTCCCACTCACTTTCTTGTAAATACAAGCTTCTCCATAAACTTGTATTAACCCAAACGCTTTGATCACTTCATCAAAGCAAAGATTCCAACTCCGAGATGCATGTACCAATCCATAAATGGATCGCTGGAGCTTGCACACTTTGTCAGCATTTTTAGGATCGATCGGTGCAACAAACTACTACACGCATTCCCACTCACCGTCATAAATATGTGTTTTAGGATGAATTGTCTCCACACTCTTGTTCAAATATATCTCCACGCTTTCTAAAAGTTCTATATTGTTTCCAATCATCAACATGCCATCCACATATAATATTAGAAACGCCATAGAGCTCCCACTCACTTTCTTGTAAATACAAGCTTCTCCATAAACTTGTATGAACCCAAACGCTTTGATCACTTCATCAAAGCAAATATTCCAACTCCGAGAGGCATGTACCAATCCATAAATGGATCGCTAGAGCTTGCACACTTTGTCAGCATTTTTAGGATCGATCGGCGCAACAAACTACTACACGCATTCCCACTCACCGTCATACATATGTGTTTTAGGATGAATTGTCTCAACACTCTTGTTCAAATATATCTTCAAGCTTTCTAAAAGTTCTATATTGTTTCCAATCAGCAAAATGCCATCCACATATAATATTAGAAACGTCATAAAGCTCCCACTCACTTTCTTGGAAATACAAGCTTCTCCATAAACTTGTATGAACCCAAACGCTTTGATCACTTCATCAAAGCAAAGATTCCAACTCCGAGATGCATGTACCAATCCATAAATGGATCGCTAGAGCTTGGACACTTTGTCAGCATTTTTAGGATCGATCGGCGCAACAAACTACTACACGCATTCCCACTCACCGTCATACATATGTGTTTTAGGATGAATTGTCTCAACACTCTTGTTCAAATATATCTTCAAGCTTTCTAAAAGTTCTATATTGTTTCCAATCAGCAAAATGCCATCCACATATAATATTAGAAACGCCATAGAGCTCCCACTCACTTTCTTGTAAATACAACTTTCTCCATAAACTTGTATGAATCCAAATGCTTTGATCACTTCATCAAAGCAAAGATTCCAACTCCGAGATGCATGTACCAATCCATAAATGGATCGCTAGAGCTTGCACACTTTGCCAGGATTTTTAGGATCAATCGGTGCAACAAACTACTACACGCATTCCCACTCACCGTCATACATATGTGTTTTAGGACGAATTGTCTCAACACTCTTGTTCAAATATATCTTCACGCTTTCTAAAAGTTCTATATTGTTTCCAATCAGCAATATGCCATCCACATATAATATTAGAAACGCCATAGAGCTCCCACTCACTTTCTTGTAAATACAAGCTTCTCCATAAACTTGTATGAACCAAAACGCTTTGATCACTTCATCAAAGCAAAGATTCCAACTCCGAGATGCCTGTACCAATCCATAAATGGATCGCTGGAGCTTGCACACTTTGTCAGCATTTTTAGGATCGACAAAACCTTCTGGTTGCATCATATAGAACTCTTCCTTAAGGAAACCATTAAGAAACGATGTTTTGACATCCATTTGCCAGATCTCGTAATCGAAAAATGCAGCTATTGCTAACATGATCCAGACGGACTTAAGCATCGCTACGAGAGAGAAAGTCTCATCATAGTCAACTCCTTGAACTTGTGAAAACCCTTTTGCAACAAGTCGAGCTTTATAGACGGTGACATCACCGTCCGCGTCCGTCTTTTTCTTAAAGATCCATTTATTCTGTGTGGCCTTACGATCATATGGTAAGTCCTCCAAAGTCCACACTTTGTTCTCATACATGGATCCTATCTCGGATTTCGTGGCCTCTAGCCATTTGTTGGAATCTAGGTCCACCATCGCTTCTTCATAGCTCGTAGGTTCACTGTTGTCTAACAACATGACCTCCAAGACAGGATTGTCGTACCACCCAAGGACGGTACGAGTCCTTGTCGACCTACGAGGCTCGGTAGGAATTTGATCCGAAGCTACATGATCATCATCATTAGTTTCGTCTTCACTTGGTGTAGGCGCCGCAGAAACATCTTTCTGTGTCGTGCTACTATCCAAGTGAAGTGACGGTTCAACAACCTCATCAAGTTCTACTTTCCTCCAACTCAATTCTTTCGAGAGAAACTCCTTCTCTAGTAAGGACCCGTTCTTGGCAACAAAGACCTTGCCTTTGGATCTGAGATAGAAGGTGTACCCTAATGTTTCCTTAGGGTATCCTATGAAGACACATTTATCCGCTTTGGGTTCGAGCTTATCAGGTTGTAGCCTTTTCACATAAGCATCACAGCCCCAAACTTTAAGAAATGAAAGCTTAGGTTTCTGGCCAAACTTTAATTCATATGGTGTCGTCTCAACGGATTTTGATGGTGCCCTATTTAAAGTGAATGCGTCTGTCTCTACTGCATAATCCCAAAACGATAGTGGCAGATCAGTGAGAGTCATCATAGATCGCACCATATCCAGTAGAGTGCGATTACGACGCTCGGACACGCCATTACGCTGTGGTGTTCCAGGTGGCGTAAGTTGTGAAACAATTCCACAATGTCTCAAATGCATGCCAAACTCATAACTCAGATATTCACCACCACGATCAGATCGCGGAAATTTTATCTTCTTGTTACGATGATTCTCTACTTCACTCTGAAATTGCTTGAACTTTTCAAACGTTTCAAACTTGTGTTTCATTAAGTAAATATACCCATGTCTACTTAAATCATCAGTGAAGGTAAGAAAATAACAATATCCACTACGCGCCTCAACACACATCAGACCGCACACATCAGTATGTATGATTTCCAATAAGTCACTTGCTCAATCCATTGTACCGGAGAACGGGGGTTTCGTCATCTTGCCCATGAGGCATGGTTCGCATGTATCAAGCGATTCAAAATCGAGTGATTCCAAAAGTCCATCAGCATGGAGCTTCTTCATGCGTTTTATGCCAACATGACCTAAGCAGCAGTGCCACAAGAAAGTGGTACTATCATTATTAACTTTGTATCTTTTGGCATCAATGTTATGAATGTGTGTATCACTACTGTCACAACCCTAGTTTCATTGCTTGTAATTAGTTGCATTGTGATCATTCATGTCATCATGTTAAATTTCAAATGAAGTTGAAATGGGGATGATCAAACCCTACCACCAAATTTAATTCAAATAGGTTCAACCTAAAATAATTTTTCAATGAACCCAAAATGGCCTTCTAAAAATGTACATCATTTCTGAAGAAAAATGGAAACATCAACCAGAGGTGATGCATATTTTTACATGTCATATTGGGTTATTGATTTAAATCATGATATAATTGAGTTGGAGCAAATAAATCCTATAAATAGTTTTATTGCTCCAAATAATTTGAAACTTGGTAAGGGCCTCTGAAATAATTTATTAAGGTCCCGCAAAAAGTTTTAGGTTTTATAAAAATGATTTGGATCTGAAACCAAATCAAAACAAATAAAAGAAATAGAAACAGAAATAAAATAGGAAAAGCAGAGAGGGAGATGGCCTACCTGGCGCAGCTCACTAGCTGGCCCAGCCCACCAGGGGTGATGTGGTCTTCTTCAACCTCTGCCAGTAGGTAGAGACGAACCAGAGCACGACGAGTGCCCAAGGGTGCCACACCTCAGCTGCTTGTCTGCCTCGACGTCGCGCAGATATGGATGGCCAATGCCGTCCGGATCGATTCCGCACCTCGCCATTCGCCCTCTCGCTCCCCTCCTCCTCCCTGAGCTCTACCCGAGAGCGCCATGGACGTGCCGCCACGAACCTCGCCCAACAGCCACCCTCTCTCGCTCTAAGCATGCCCCCGAGCTCCGCAGTGACCTCTTCTCCCTCTCCGACGAGCCATGCATCGACAGACATCCCCGAACGCCAAGATCACCATCATCTTCAACCTCTGGCCGCCGGACGCCGCCGCTCGATTCGCTCCATCCAGGGCCTCCCCGAGCTTGCCAAGTCGCTCGTCGTCATCCCTGTGAGCATCTGCGTGTTTTACCCCAGTCCTCACCGTCGATTTGGCCCCATAGCACGGTTCCCCCCGCCATGGCCGGGAGCTTCCACCGCCGCGCTAGTCGCCTTCGGCGTTCCAGTGGGCAAACGCTGCACCTGAGCACGCGGTTGTGCTCCTGTTGCCGCCTGACGGCTCGTCTCGCTCGATTGCGAGCCGTAGCACCTCATCCGTGCAAGGCCGAGCTCCGGTGACGCCTCCGTCGTCGCTGCGCTCAGCTTCGGTGTCCCCGCGACCCCTCACGTGTCTCCGTGGACGCGGGCGAGCCCGGGCCACTCCTCGGTGGCCTCAACTCCCGCTCTCGTGGCCTCCGGCGGGACTCCGCCGCACCTATGGGTCGCCAGCAACAACCTCCCGCGGTGATGACGTGGCCGGTATGATTAGTGTTAATGACCGGCTAATTACCCCCCCCCCCCCCCCGTGATACGTCTCCAACGTATCTATAATTTATGAAGTATTAATGCCATATTCACCTATGTTTACAATACTTTTATATGGTTTTGATGTATTTTATATTGTTTATTTAGAACTAACCTGGGCTTATGATGTTTTCAACAGAACTACCGTGGTGTTGTTTTTTGTGTAGAAATAAAAGTTCTCCAAATACAACGAAACTTTTTGAAGATTTTTTTTGGAACAAAAGAGGCACTAGAAGCTTCGTGGGAGGGCCAGAAGAGCCACGAGGTGGGCACAACCGACCAAGGCGCGCCAGCCCCCTCTGGCTTGTGTTGGTGTCTTGTGGTCCACTCGTGGCCCATCTTCGCGTGAAACCGACGCCCAAAAATCCTATATATTCAGAAACCTCCAGAAATGACCTTAGATGAGAAGTTCCGCCGCCGCAAGTCTCTGTAGCCACGAAAAACCAATCTAGACCCCGTTCCGGCACCCTGCCGGAGGGGGAAATCATCACCGGAGGCCATCTTCATCATCCCTATGGTCTCCATGATAAGGAGGGAGTAGTCCACCCTCGGGGCTGATGGTTTGTACCAGTAGCTATGTGTTTAATCTCTCTCTCTCTCTCTCTCTCTCTCTCTCTCTCTCTCGTGTTCTTGAGATACCAGTAGCTAAGTTTTACCTCTTCCTTTTCTTCATCTTCCCCTTCTCATTCTAAGATCTCGGGGCGAGATCTCTTGTTAGTGGAGGAGAGTTGTAACAGCCGGGGACCGGCGCTCCAGAAGATTCCCCTTTTATTTCCATTCTCGTCATGTGATTCGTCTATTTGTCGCATTCATCATCGCATCATTCGCATCATACGCATGGCATCGGCACTTTGTTGCCATCGTTTTCAAAACTTGCATCCGTTCGTAGGTACCGGTTCTCTCCGTTCGTGCCGTCGACCGTTTCGAGACCAACCACACTCGCACGCGCCCGCGGCATCGTTAAAAAATATGTTTTTAAAAGTGTGCAAAAAATATTCTCAGATTGGGACGAAAGTTCGCGGGCGGTCTTAATATAGTGTAGGTAGACCGCCTGCCAAATTTCGTCGCAGTCGGAGTCCATTTGATACCCGAACGGTCAACCGTAGCGGCACCATCATCGGTTTATTTATCGGACGTTTTTCAGTTTTAAAATCTCTGTCACGGGCTGCCACTTCCATATCTTCTCTAAGCCTAGCCCAACTACACAGTCCAACCAGCCCACCTAGACTAACCCCAACCCACCTCTCCGATCGGACTGTCCGATCGCGATCGGAGGGTCGAAAAACCCCTAAAACAGCAAACCCTAGCTACCCCTACTATAAATAGCAGCCCCCTGCCCAAAATGGCCCCCTAACCCTTCCATCTACCTCCAGCCACCTCCACCTCGAAATCCGCGCCCAGCCGCCACCACCTCGCCACTTGGCACGGCTCGAAGGCCGGCTGCCACCTGAGCCGCCGTGCACTGCCTCCCGCACGCCACCACCAGTCCCAACCGCGCCCCTGTCTCCCTCCTCCCGCAAGGGGCCCGCCAGGCCCAGATCCAGGCCCACCCCGGGCCCGAACCGGGCCGAGGCGCTCGCTGCCGCTGCCCTCGCCCCGCGAGCTCGCTCGAGGCTCCTGCCCATACCTGGCCAGATGGGCCGTGCCTAACAGGCCGGCCCGATAGGCCGCGTGCCTGGCCCGTCACGGGCCGGCCCGGCACGTGACTAAACGGGCCGTGCCTGGCACGTGGCCCGGCTCGGGCCGTGCCCGGGACGCAAGGCTGGGCACGCGTGCCGGCCCGGCCCGGCACATTTAGTTTATTTATTTATTTATACAGATTTTTTATATACATATTACCCTAAAAATAGTTGAAATAGGCTTAAAATAAGCAAAATTAGACGTGTTAACGGGCTAAACGTGCCGATGGGCTGGCCCGTTTAATAATAGTGCCGTGCCTGGGCCTTAGAGGCCGGCACGCGTGCCGGCCCGGCACGGCCCGTGTATTAAACGTGCCTGGTCGGGCCGTGCCGTGCCTGGCCCGTTTATCTCAGGGCCGTGCCGGGCCGGGCCGGCCCATCTGGCCAGGTATGCTCCTGCCTCCCGCAGCCCCGTGGCTTCTCGCTGCCTTCGCGCCGCCGCCAGGTGGAGAGACGCTGTCGGCCGACCCTGTTACCGATCCCTGCTGTCACCAGCTACCGCCGCCCCACGCCTCGGTTCCCGCTCACAGCCCCGTGCCATGGAGGTTTTGCCGCCGCCGATCTACTTCATCCCGCCGCCCCAGCATCCGACCCTGCCGGATCCGGCCTTGGCCGAGGAGCCGCGGCCAATCCCTTCGTCGCCGGCCTCCCTCGCCTATCGGACGCGCTCGTCGCGCCACCGTTGACCCGGGCCGCCGCCTTGCCTCCATGCTCGTGCGGGAGCAGGAGGTCGAAGATCTTGCCCTGGTTGCCTCGCATGGGCCGGCCTCCTCCCGCAAGGCCCAGCCGGCCTGCCAAGCTGCCCCACCAACCGGGCCTATGCCCACAAGGTGAGCACGCCCCGTCACGCTATCCTCCGCCCTAGGCGATGCCTTGCTATGTTGCGCCCGCTGCTTTTGGCCCATTCTGTTTTTTTTTTCTGCCAGCGAATTTATCAATTAACGAGTGAATTGTAAAATTGCAGAAAAGGTCTAGACTTCATGCATACTAGATCGTTAAAGGCGCGCGTTGCCGCGCCCGTCTAGTTTGACGATGTAATCTTAATGATCGATGGAATGATATTATAGGCATTTTACTCTAGAAAAATTGGTAGACATTTTGTGATATAATATGTAATTTAATTAGTAACTTATGTAGGACTATGTTAGTGGATATACAACCATGGAAGTACCTCGGTGCCTGGTACAAACTTAAACTATTAGGCCATATATATTTAAAAAAAAAAATTTATTATTAATCATTAAGTAGTATAATTGATTCCCACACAAAAATGGCAGTATTTGTTTTCCGGAGATCACATCTTGCCAAACTACAATTTTAGTGCTCTATAGTCTCTTGGCTTGAGCATCCATGCGCTATGTTGCCACAGTCGTCCATTTTTCTAGTAGAATAGAAGGAATTTCTTTAAATATGTACAACGAAACATATACCAAATGCCTCATGTAAGATAAATCAACAAAGTCTTACAATATATGTTCTAATATGCTAGGAGTTTATTGACAAAACAAGCAACTCTCAAGGCGACACACAATTAGCCTTGAAAGACCTCTTTAAGCACTGAAAGCATAAGCATGGAAGTAACCTTGGCCTATCTTGGTTTCTCTTATTAATTGTACTTTGTTGGTTATTTGAAATTTCGATCATAAGTCACATTTTTTTCCTTAATCTACTACATACACATCTACTCCCTCCGTTCCTAAATATAAGTTTTTTAAAGATTTCAATATGAACTATATACGGAGTAAAATATGTTTGTTGATGTTTGGTTGGAATTGCACTTTCTTATACCCAACGTGCAGTTTCAATGCATCTTGAGCCAACACAAATATGTACCATATCTGAAATATAAAATTTATGGAAGCTTCCAATGAAAATCAATTCCAGGCATGGACTATCGGCGTGAGGACGTGAACAACACAACAAATGGCAACTGCTACAGCAAGTGCATGTTGTAGTCCTCAAACACAGAAAATAAAGAATGTTACAGTACAATGATTCCTGTTTTGCATTGCATCGAACACATGCCATGAACGTTGTTAGGAAAATCAATGCCTTGATAGTATACAAAAACAAACAATATGAGGATATAACTGAGAAGAGAGGGTTGCCTGTAGCAAATAATTGAGACGTCGTCCTGCAACAAGGCCGTCCTTGACCCACTTGTCATCACGAGTGCCGTGTTATCAGCTTAAGGAACAACAACAAAAGCTTCTCCATGCCAATTGTTATGCTCTTAGACTTCTTCCTATATAAACCCAAAACTATGCATAATCAAGAATCTCACCGTCATCCATGAGAAATCTGTGGCACGTAAACAAAATTGGGTACGGATCCTCACCACGGTCCTCCTCTACACCTTGACTCATGAATCCACAAAAACCAGCAGCGAGGTGCGGCTTCTATTTCTTCATCGAGCGGCCTCGAGCGCCAAACACTATTGAGCAGGGACATACCGGGTATGCCTTCACGGCTGCCTGGAGCTCCCCTCGCGTCCGCCATCTCCCTCGCCTTGTCATGCCGCCGTCCGTCGCCAGATCGTCCGTGAGAGAGAGGTAGAGGGAAGCGCCGAAGCGGAGGGGCAGAAACCAAACGATCCCATGACCGGATCAGATGCTACAAGCCTTCGTTATCCCTACCACGCTACACGGGCCTGAAATAGCGCGCATACGGCCCAATCAACCACAACACTCCGATTTTTCCTCCAGAGTAGCCATCGATAGGACAGCTGGCCCAGTTAGCGAGACATCGCGCACATGAGTAAGATCTGACGACCCTGGACATTCAACACACGAAATCCAACAGTCAAAAATGCTGAGGCGTGAGAGGGCTCGGTTTAGGTCCAGTTTTACTGTCCTAAATAATAACTTTTCAATGGTGCATCGCATGCAAAAACTTCATATATGAAAAATGTGTAGAATTTTCTATAGATTATTGATATCACACTTTCATGCATGTTAAAAATATTTAAACTTGTTGTTTTCATGTAATTTGCATAAATGCCATGCAAAATGATTTATTCAATAACTTTTGATCCGTAGCTCCGATGCAAATGAATTATATATGTAACTTGCCTAGAAAAATGTGTAGAATAACATGGTGACATTTATTTTTCTATTTGACAACTTTAAAATGGTGATTAGGGAAGAACAGTACCAAAATCTTAATATGCATATGAGGTCATTTCGGAAGTGCTATATGTTGCTTCCGGCCTCATTTAATATGCCTAGTTGTTGTAGTTGTGTATGCTTCACTGTTTGCCATGTTAAACAACATTTAATATTGATGAGTACCTAAACGAGAGTGAACTAAATAATTTGAACGTGGAGTTTCGTCAATATGCAACTCGTTGCATATTGAGCTTCACTTAATGTGTAGTATTGGAATGTTGTGATTGCCATGCCTTGTATAATCAAACATGCCATGCATCATATTTGTCTGCGCGTTATGTCATGTATATGTTGTGGTGTATCGTGTGTTGATTGTTTGTTTCCGGTTTGCTTTTTCTCAATAGAGTTCCGAAAGCGTTCGGAGTGCGAGGATTCGTTCGACTATGTCCCGTTCGTCTACTTCACGCATCGTCTTCTTCACGGACTCGTTCTTCTTCCAAGCGGGATCTCAGGCAAGATGACACAATTCCCTGGATACCACTACTATCATTGCCATGCTAGTTGTCTCGCTTTTATTGTTATGTCTCGTTACCCACCACTTATATGTCAAGCCTCCCAACATTGCCATGAAAAGCCTTTAACCCTCCACCTTCCCAGCAAACCACTGTTTGGCTATGTTACCGCTTGCTCAGCCCTTCTTATAGCGTTGTTAGTTGCAGGTGTAGTTGCTTCCATGTGACAACATGGATATCTTGATATCACAATATTATTGCTATTTAATTTAATGCACATATATACTTGGTAAAAGATGAAAGTCTTAGCCTTTTGCTCGGTGTTTGGTTCCACCTTTGCCGCCCTAGTTACTTGTGTACCGGTGTTATGTTCCATAATTGAGCGCTCCTAACACGCTTGGGGTTGTTATGGGGACCCCCTTGATAATTTGTCTTAGATTAAAACTCTTCTGGCAAGGCCCAACTTTGGTACTACATTTGCTTAATAACTAATGAACCGCATAGGGAGTAATTAACCTATGGATAATTAATCAACCCCCGGGCCAGTGCTCCTCATGAGTATTGGTCCTAACCGGGTTGCCTGCAAGGCCGCCTCGAGGAGACTCGGGGATTGGTTTTCCCGGTAGCTCGTCCCATCCGGTCATGTCCTGAGAACGAGATACACGGCTCCTATCGGGTTCATCAACACGTCGGGCGGCATTGCTGGATTTGTTTTACCTTTTACGAAATATCTTGTGCGCGGGATTCTGATGATACTTAGGGCTATCTCAAAGTTGAGGTTTTCCACTGGAATTTCCATGGAGACTACGGTTTTTTATTTTCATGGTTGGAGGTTTTTCCACGCAGCTTGTGGTAATTTGTGATGGACTAGTTGGAGCACCCCTGCAGGGTTAAATCTTTCATGAGAGCCATGCCCGTGGTTATGTGGCAACTTGGAAACTTTGTTTAACATTCGGTCGAAGCAAACTTGAAGTAAATTCAATTAAAATATGCCAACCGTGTGCATAATCGTGACCGTCTCTTCTCGTGAGGCTTGCTCCGAAAGAGAACACGGTGGGGTTATGTTTGACCGTAAGTAGGTGTTCAGGATCACTTAGTGATCATTACTAGTTCACGTCCGTTATGCGTAGACCACCATACTTATTTCTTGTACTCGTAAGTTAGCCACTCAAATAAATGCTTAGTGCCTGCTGTAGCCTCACCACTTATCCATACCTCACCTATTAAGCTTTGCTAGTCTTGATACCCTTGGAAATGAGATTAGTCCCTGTGGCTCATAGATTACTACAACAACAGTTGCAGGTACAGGCAATGCGGTACTTTGACGTGAGCGCGATGATTGTTCTATTTGGAGTTCTTCTTCTTCTTCTTCTTCTTCATCAATCTAGGATGGGTTCCAGGCGGCAGCCTGGGATAGCAAGGATGGATGTCATTTTATCGTTTGATTTCGTCCGTGGTCGGACCCTGCTCTTATGTATGATGATTGCTTATGTTGTTGTATTGATGTGACTCTGATGTAGCTTGTGGCGAGTGTAAGCCAATTCCATATACTCATCTCTTATGTACATGTACTTGTAATGATATCCATTCTTGCGAAACGACGAGATGCGCTTCTATCCCTGTCGAGGCCCTCGAGCCAAAATAAGGATAGGATCGCATCTTGGGCATTACAAGGTAGTCCTTCATCAAAGGATTGTGAGCATACAACACTCTCAAATGATACTCATGCTTCCTCTCAATGCATGTGTATGATGCTGGCCATAATTTCTCATCATAAACTTTACCTTTAAATTTTTTTTTGAAATTCTGCGCTAGGTGTCGCATACATTCCCTATGCTCCACTCCAGGGAATACAATTTCCACTGCACTCTCCAAACCCTTGGAAGCATCTGTGTGTATAGCTAAACCTGGGGGTGTACCTATAAGGTTGCGCAACTGCTACAGAAATCAGAGCCAACTTTCCTCGGACTCTGCCTTCACCACACCAAATGCAACTGGGAATAGCCAGTTGTGTCCATCAACTGCAGAAGCTACCACTAGTTGTCCTCTCCACCTTCCCAATCAAAGCAGTTGCATCAACAACCAAATAGGGCCTGCAACCATCCAGAAACCCCTGCCAACAAGCCTTGAAATAAACAAAAGCCCTCCTGAAGCACTCCTTCTCAAATGACTTCCCTTTTTTGTATGGAACAATATGCTTCTCAATCTCTACAACACCCCCTGGACTAGCAGCTTCAACTTCAACTTTAAATGTGTAGAGCAACTAAAAGCTCTCATTCCAAGGACCATTAATCCCGTCAATAGCTATTTCCTTAGCATGGAAAATCCTCATGTAAGGTATATCAATCTTGTACTTCTCAAATAGCTTCCCATGGAGTGCTGTTGGACCAAGTGTTGGTGTTTTTCTCAACCAATCCAAAATTACATCTGCCACCCACCTAGTCTTTGCTAGCTTTGTTTTAGCCTTCCCCCTCCCCCTCCCGGTGGACAAGTGTGCTGGTGTGGGTTCTTTTTTATCTGAAACAAAATATAAAAGGACGTACAATTAAGAAAAACATTGCACAATGATCTGAAAATAGAATGAATCAGTATAAACTGAAATACACAAACCTGAATGAACTTGCTCCTCAACATATGTGATGCATGCAACCTCCATCTACACCTATCATATGGGCAATGAACAGTGAACCTTGTTGGCTCACTCCTATCAATCACATATGTATTTTGAGTGAGAATGCAATATGTAGTCACTGCATTATGACAGTCCACCATCGACTGGAATATGCTGCCGACAGCAAGCTGAGGATCTTCCCTGTTCCACTCAATTGTTGGCATGTCCTCACCATCATATTCATCTAAAACTAAGCTGTCGATGTTCTACCCCCTCTCTTCATCGTCAGTGTCATCAAATCTAGCATGGCTGATAGGTTGCTCCTGATATTCATCTTCCATTGCTTGTTTACTGACAATATCTACAAGATCAGGGAACATATTCTCATCCTCATCGTCATGTCCAGGCACTGCGGCTAAAAAATAGTTTTGCTCAAGCCCGAGCCAAGCCCAGCCCGACTCGGGCTCGATTTCCAGGCCCGAGCCCGGCCCGATGGGACGATTAGGCACGGCCTGGCCCAGGCTGCCCATGGCTAGGTATACTCCCCACCCTCGGAGCTAGGCGGTGTTGTACCATGGCACAACAGTCGGGAGTCACTCCATGGCCATGGCACACCACAGTTGCAAGGGAAGAACGTGAGCGACCTGCACAACGGCGCCAAAAGGTGTCGCCTTGTGGGGCTAGGCCGACCGATCTCCTCGCTCCATGAGCCCCCCTTGTCGGCACCGAGCTGCGCGGAGTCCTAAGAAGCCGACGCCACCACCGGCCTGGCCCCCACCAGCTGCCCGACGACCATGGCCCACCGCTGCGAGAGGTCGGCCTCGCCCTCCTCCGTCAAATCCGCCCATGAAAGACGTCGCCCACCGCGGGCACCAGCACTATCCCCACCACTGCATTGCGTCCACCAAGGCACCCAAACAACCTTGGGGGGAGGGGAGAGGGGAAAGCGAACATGCCGTGGCACCACCGGAGAAGGGAGAGGAGGCCCGCCGCCGGTCGCGGAGCCCCGTGGGTCGCCGCCCGCATCACCACAAGAGTCGCGTCCTGCGCTCATTTCAAAATCTTCTTCCCTCGGCTTAGTATGTATGGATATATTGTAAAATGATTTAGCAGATTGATGTATCCTTTATTCTGTTTGGGCGTGATGGCAGTTTCCAAATAGTCTGCCGCCCTCCCTGACCTACACCCACGTACGCGGCCGCCCCCCTGACGTACCTCGACGTAGGCCGCCTCATCAACATCGGGCCGCCTCTCTTGGTTCACGTCCTTGGTATAAGACCAAATTAGTGTAATTTTTTTTCTCTCTAGTGTGTACGTGGCAGAAACAATGTGCGGGACATAAATTTTCAAGCAGCAGGAAAATGTTTAGTTGATTAGATACAATTAAGCGTGAGTTGAAGTTGTCATTCCCGGCCGTGTACAAGAAAGTTTGCACGCATGCAGCCACATATATATTCGGTTTGACAACAAAGTCAAGAAACTCATGCGTGGGGTGGGCTTCCCTGGAGTAAGGAAACCACCGCAAGGGTATAGTGGGTGTGTCTAGTTCTCATCTAGATGAGACTTAATGAAGTCACATCTAAGAGCATCTCCAACAAGCGCCCAAAAGCTGCTCCGCGCGCTAAAAGATTCCCTTTTTGGGCGCCGGACAGCTCCAACAGCCGCTGCGAAATAGCGCGCACGTTAAAAAAAATTGGGCACGTGCAGAAAAACGCTATCGCGCAGCATATTTTGGGCGCCGGCTTGCGCGCGCTTCACAGTTTACACTGCGCGTTTTTTGGGCGCCCTTCTTTGGGCAGCTGCTAAAGCAATGTTGGCCCGCGCACAATAAAAATGCTACAATGACACGCTAAAACTTTTATTGGGCGCGAAATTTTTGTGCCGCTGTTGGAGATGCTCTAACTCCTACACCATTTGATTTTGATGAAGATTCGTGCGGGTTTAATATTTTTATTTTTGTTTGATTACTCAAATGATGTATATGTGTTAGATGAGACTTTGTTATTTCTCATCTAGATGAGATTTAGCAAATCCGATAGTCGTTTCCCCATCTAGAATATGAACACTTTGCATGTGAAGCCAAGCAAAAGAGGCTAGAGTTTAGGCAGATTTTGTATAAAATAAAGATAAAGATGATGTTTGCTTAATATATAGCTACTTCAGTTATCAAAGCCTTGGTGATATTTTGTTGTTGTAGTACCAGAGTTGTCCCTTTGCTGAAAATTGATATGGTAAGAGGTTATGATCTGTCGGCCCGATAGGATCGGAAAGCATATATCATGCAGTTCACTACTTAACAAGAAGAAGAAGAGGGGAAACGACCGAAAGAAGATACAGTAAAGTGCAACAAACATGCATTGAGATGTGAGAATAAATACTAACAAAGAAGAGAAGAGGGGAACAGACCCAAAGAAGAAGGATCGAAGAGCATAACAATAATAATAATAATAATAGCAAGACAAGGGGAATCGTGATAATTAGTAGTAGTATATTTTATTTATTCTTACTCCAACAACAGGTCATTGAAGATTGAACACAGTACGTGGCCGGGTACAAGAAGCGCATGCATGCATGCATGGATTACAGTACAGCGCTTGGTTGTAGTTGGAGTTGGAGTGGCCGGGGAGAGAGAGAGAGAGAGAGAGTGGCCGGAGACAGTATCGGCGGCGGCACAAGCTAGCTAGACCTGCAGCGGAGTCCAGGAGCAGCCCGTGCCGCGAAGGATCGGCACCAGGAGGGTCAGCGCCTTGGCCGCAGTGTCGACCCGCTCGTCGCCTTTGGCCGTGTGGACCTGCAGAGGGCCGGCGGCCAGCTCCTTCGCCTCGGTGTTCGCCGTCCAGCTTGCGTCGGTGCGGCCGTGCTGGGCCCAGGAGAGCAGCGCGCAGCTCAGGCGGGCCCAGTTCACCGCGAGCGGTGGGAGGGTCCCCCCGATCGTCTGCGTCTTGTCGGTGGCGCCGAGCCCGCCGGCGACGGCTCGGAGGATGCGCGGAAACCTTTGCGCCTCGGGGACTGCCAGGATGAAGAAGGCGAGGCTGTCCTTGATGCTCGTGTCTGGCGCGTACCTCGGCCGGAACTTGGCGAGCGTGTTGGCGTGCGTCAACGCCAGCGTGCCGTTCAGGCGGATGAAGCCGAGGCCTTTGTGCGCAAGGCGCTCTCCGAAGAGGTCGGCGTAGCCGCCGGTGTAGGAGAGCCGAGTAGAGTCAGGCAGGGTGCTCTCCTGCCCCTTGAACGAGAACCAGCCTCCGAGACGGTTCCAGAAACCGGCCAAGTACAGATTATCGCTTCTAAACGCCAGCTTCACCAAGATCTCGCCCGCCTTGTTCGTCAGGTGGACGTGGAGCCAAATCTCAGGGGCGCGCTGCAGGTCCTGCGGCCGCAGGACAGGATGCCCGTCCAGCACCGCGTTCGCTGTGCTGGTCACCGACGCGCTGAACGCAGCCATGAAGGTGGTGTACCTCGCCTCCGTCATGGGCGTCTCCACCTCCAAAGCATGGCGCAGAATCTGTGGCGGCTGCTTCCCAGACCTGCAGCCAACAACAAATGGAAGCACGGTTATTAATTAGTTGCTCATCTTGGCGTACGGGAAAGAACAAGGGATGCATGGAGGCACTGCTTACACAAAGCTAGCAAGCCCTAGGACCACCAGCAGCAACAGGACAACCTTCTTAGCCATCGCAAGGGATGCTTGCATGTGTGGATGAGTGAGTGAGCGAGTGAGGAGATGCTATGCTTGACTTGTGTGCATGAACGAGCGAGTGAGATGGTGCTTATATAGCCACGATTGGAACCTAGCTAGCGCTAGCGCTTGTGATAGACGCAACAGGTAGTTTTGTCACCGGCCACCGCACATGCCATAGGATCGATCGGTGCAACAAACTACGTACTACACGCTTTCCCTCCCACCGTCATACATATGTGTTTTAGGATGAATTGTCTCAACACTTTTGTTCAAATATATCTCCACGCTTTTTAAAAGTTCTATATTGTTTCCGATCAGTAATATGTCATATCCACATATAATATTAGAAACGTCATAGAGCTCCCACTCACTTTCTTGTAAATACAAGCTTCTCCATAAACTTGTATGAATCCAAACGCTTTGATCACTTCATCAAAGCAAAGATTCCAACTCCGAGATTAATGTACCAATCCATAAATGGACCGCTAGAGCTTGCACACTTTGTCAGCATTTTTAGGATCGATCGGTGCAACAAACTACTACGCATTCCCACTCTATCACCGTCATCATACATATGTGTTTTAGGATGGATTGTTTCAACACTCTTGTTCAAATATATCTTCACGCTTTCTAAAAGTTCTATATTGTTTTCAATCAGCAATATGCCATCCACATATACCCATTCACTTTCTTATAAATACAAGCTTCTCCATAAACTTGTATTAACCCAAACGCTTTGATCACTTCATCAAAGCAAAGATTCCAACTCCGAGATGCATGTACCAATCCATAAATGGATCGCTGTAGCTTGCACACTTTGTCAGCATTTTTAGGATCGATCAGTGCAACAAACTACTACACGCATTCCCACTCACCGTCATACATATGTGTTTTAGGATGAATTGTCTCAACACTCTTGTTCAAATATATCTCCACGCTTTCTAAAAGTTCTATATTGTTTCCAATCATCAATATGCCATCCACATATAATATTAGAAACGCCATAGAGCTCCCACTCACTTTCTTGTAAATACAAGCTTCTCCATAAACTTGTATGAACCCAAACGCTTTGATCACTTCATCAAAGCAAATATTCCAACTCCGAGAGACATGTACCAATCCATAAATGGATCGCTAGAGCTTGCACACTTTGTCAGCATTTTTAGGATCGATCGTTGCAACAAACTACTACACGCATTCCCACTCGATCACCGTCATCATACATATGTGTTTTAGGATGGATTGTCTCAACACTCTTATTCAAATATATCTTCACGCTTTCTAAAAGTTCTATATTGTTTTCAATCAGCAACATGACATCCACATATAATATTAGAAACGCCATAGAGCTCCCACTCACTTTTCTTGTAAATACAAGCTTCTCCATAAACTTGTATTAACCCAAACGCTTTGATCACTTCATCAAAGCAAAGATTCCAACTCCGAGATGCATGTACCAATCCATAAATGGATCGCTGGAGCTTGCACACTTTGTCAGCATTTTTAGGATCGATCGGTGCAACAAACTACTACACGCATTCCCACTCACCGTCATAAATATGTGTTTTAGGATGAATTGTCTCAACACTCTTGTTCAAATATATCTCCACGCTTTCTAAAAGTTCTATATTGTTTCCAATCATCAACATGCCATCCACATATAATATTAGAAACGCCATAGAGCTCCCACTCACTTTCTTGTAAATACAAGCTTCTCCATAAACTTGTATGAACCCAAACGCTTTGATCACTTCATCAAATCAAATATTCCAACTCCGAGAGGCATGTACCAATCCATAAATGGATCGCTAGAGCTTGCACACTTTGTCAGCATTTTTAGGATCGATCGGCGCAACAAACTACTACACGCATTCCCACTCACCGTCATACATATGTGTTTTAGGATGAATTGTCTCAACACTCTTGTTCAAATATATCTTCAAGCTTTCTAAAAGTTCTATATTGTTTCCAATCAGCAAAATGCCATCCACATATAATATTAGAAACGTCATAAAGCTCCCACTCATTTTCTTGTAAATACAAGCTTCTCCATAAACTTGTATGAACCCAAACGCTTTGATCACTTCATCAAAGCAAAGATTCCAACTCCGAGATGCATGTACCAATCCATAAATGGATCGCTAGAGCTTGCACACTTTGTCAGCATTTTTAGGATCGATCGGCGCAACAAACTACTACACGCATTCCCACTCACCGTCATACATATGTGTTTTAGGATGAATTGTCTCAACACTCTTGTTCAAATATATCTTCAAGCTTTCTAAAAGTTCTATATTGTTTCCAATCAGCAAAATACCATCCACATATAATATTAGAAACGCCATAGAGCTCCCACTCACTTTCTTGTAAATACAACTTTCTCCATAAACTTGTATGAATCCAAATGCTTTGATCACTTCATCAAAGCAAAGATTCCAACTCCGAGATGCATGTACCAATCCATAAATGGATCGCTAGAGCTTGCACACTTTGTCAGCATTTTTAGGATCAATCGGTGCAACAAACTACTACACGCATTCCCACTCACCGTCATACATATGTGTTTTAGGACGAATTGTCTCAACACTCTTGTTCAAATATATCTTCACGCTTTCTAAAAGTTCTATATTGTTTCCAATCAGCAATATGCCATCCACATATAATATTAGAAACGCCATAGAGCTCCCACTCACTTTCTTGTAAATACAAGCTTCTCCATAAACTTGTATGAACCAAAACGCTTTGATCACTTCATCAAAGCAAAGATTCCAACTCCGAGATGCCTGTACCAATCCATAAATGGATCGCTGGAGCTTGCACACTTTGTCAGCATTTTTAGGATCGACAAAACCTTCTGGTTGCATCATATAGAACTCTTCCGTAAGGAAACCATTAAGAAACGATGTTTTGACATCCATTTGCCAGATCTCGTAATCGAAAAATGCAGCTATTGCTAACAAGATCCAGACGGACTTAAGCATCGCTACGAGAGAGAAAGTCTCATCATAGTCAACTCCTTGAACTTGTGAAAACCCTTTTGCAACAAGTCGAGCTTTATAGACGGTGACATTACCGTCCGCGTCCGTCTTTTTCTTAAAGATCCATTTATTCTGTGTGGCCTTACGATCATATGGTAAGTCCTCCAAAGTCCACACTTTGTTCTCATACATGGATCCTATCTCGGATTTCGTGGCCTCTAGCCATTTGTTGGAATCTAGGTCCACCATCGCTTCTTCATTGCTCGTAGGTTCACTGTTGTCTAACAACATGACCTCCAAGACAGGATTGTCGTACCACCCAAGGACGGTACGAGTCCTTGTCGACCTACGAGGCTCGGTAGGAACTTGATCCGAAGCTACATGATCATCATCATTAGTTTCGTCTTCACTTGGTGTAGGCGCCGCAGAAACATCTTTCTGTGTCGTGCTACTATCCAAGTGAAGTGACGGTTCAACAACCTCATCAAGTTCTACTTTCCTCCAACTCAATTCTTTCGAGAGAAACTCCTTCTCTAGTAAGGACCCGTTCTTGGCAACAAAGACCTTGCCTTTGGATCTGAGATAGAAGGTGTACCCTAATGTTTCCTTAGGGTATCCTATGAAGACGCATTTATCCGCTTTGGGTTCGAGCTTATCAGGTTGTAGCCTTTTCACATAAGCATCACAGCCCCAAACTTTAAGAAATGAAAGCTTAGGTTTCTGGCCAAACTTTAATTCATATGGTGTCGTCTCAACGGATTTTGATGGTGCCCTATTTAAAGTGAATGCGTCTGTCTCTACTGCATAATCCCAAAACGATAGTGGCAGATCAGTGAGAGTCATCATAGATCGCACCATATCCAGTAGAGTGCGATTACGACGCTCGGACACGCCATTACGTTGTGGTGTTCCAGGTGGCGGAAGTTGTGAAAGAATTCCACAATGTCTCAAATGCATGCCAAACTCATAACTCGGATATTCACCACCACGATCAGATCGCAGAAATTTTATCTTCTTGTTACGATGATTCTCTACTTCACTCTGAAATTGCTTGAACTTTTCAAACGTTTCAAACTTGTGTTTCATTAAGTAAATATACCCATGTCTACTTAAATCATCAGTGAAGGTAAGAAAATAACGATATCCACTGCGCGCCTCAACACACATCAGACCGCACACATCAGTATGTATGATTTCCAATAAGTCACTTGCTCGCTCCATTGTACCGGAGAACGGGGGTTTCGTCATCTTGCCCATGAGGCATGGTTCGCATGTATCAAGCGATTCAAAATCGAGTGATTCCAAAAGTCCATCAGCATGGAGCTTCTTCATGCGTTTTATGCCAACATGACCTAAGCGGCAGTGCCACAAGAAAGTGGTACTATCATTATTAACTTTGTATCTTTTGGCATCAATGTTATGAATGTGTGTATCACTACTGTCACAACCCTAGTTTCATTGCTTGTAATTAGTTGCATTGTGATCATTCATGTCATCATGTTAAATTTCAAATGAAGTTGAAATGGGGATGATCAAACCCTACCACCAAATTTAATTCAAATAGGTTCAACCTAAAATAATTTTTCAATGAACCCAAAATGGCCTTCTAAAAATGTACATCATTTCTGAAGAAAAATGGAAACATCAACCAGAGGTGATGCATATTTTTACATGTCATATTGGGTTATTGATTTAAATCATGATATAATTGAGTTGGAGCAAATAAATCCTATAAATAGTTTTATTGCTCCAAATAATTTGAAACTTGGTAAGGGCCTCTGAAATAATTTATTAAGGTCCCGCAAAAAGTTTTAGGTTTTATAAAAATGATTTGGATCTGAAACCAAATCAAAACAAATAAAAGAAATAGAAACAGAAATAAAATAGGAAAAGCAGAGAGGGAGATGGCCTACCTGGCGCAGCTCACTAGCTGGCCCAGCCCACCAGGGGTGATGTGGTCTTCTTCAACCTCTGCCAGTAGGTATAGACGAACCAGAGCACGACGAGTGCCCGAGGGTGCCACACCTCAGCTGCTTGTCTGCCTCGACGTCGCGCGGATATGGATGGCCAATGCCGTCCGGATCGATTCCGCACCTCGCCATTCGCCCTCTCGCTCCCCTCCTCCTCCCTGAGCTCTGCCCGAGAGCACCATGGACGCGCCGCCACGAACCTCGCCCAACAGCCACCCTCTCTCGCTCTAAGCATGCCCCCGAGCTCCGCAGTGACCTTATCTCCCTCTCCGACGAGCCATGCATCGACAGACGTCCCCGAACGCCAAGATCACCATCATCTTCAACCTCTGGCCGCCGGACGCCGCCGCTCGATTCGCTCCATCCAGGGCCTCCCCGAGCTTGCCAAGTCGCTCGTCGTCATCCCTGTGAGCATCTGCGTGTTTTACCCCTGTCCTCACCGTCGATTTGGCCCCGTAGAACGGTTCCCCCTGCAATGGCCGGGAGCTTCCACCGCCACGCTAGTCGCCTTCGGCGTTCCAGTGGGCAAACGCTGCACCTGAGCACGCGGTTGTGCTCCTGTTGCCGCCTGACGGCTCGTCTCGCTCGATTGCGAGCCGTAGCACCTCATCCGTGCAAGGCCGAGCTCCGGTGACGCCTCCGTCGTCGCTGCGCTCAGCTTCGGTGTCCCCGCGACCCCTCGCGTGTCTCCGTGGACGCGGGCGAGCCCGGGCCACTCCTCGGTGGCCTCAACTCCCGCTCTCGTGGCCTCCGGCGGGACTCCGCCGCACCTATGGGTCGCCAGCAACAACCTCCCGCGGTGATGACGTGGCCGGTATGATTAGTGTTAATGACCGGCTAATTACCCCCCCCCCCCCGTGATACGTCTCCAACGTATCTATAATTTATGAAGTATTAATGCCATATTCACCTATGTTTACAATACTTTTATATGGTTTTGATGTATTTTATATTGTTTATTTAGAACTAACATGGGCTTATGATGTTTTCAACAGACTACCGTGGTGTTGTTTTTTGTGCAGAAATAAAAGTTCTCCAAATACAACGAAACTTTTTGAAGATTTTTTTTGGAACAAAAGAGGCACTAGAAGCTTCGTCGGAGGGCCAGAAGAGCCACGAGGTGGGCACAACCCACCAAGGTGAGCCAGCCCCCTCTGGCTTGTGTTGGTGTCTTGTGGTCCACTCGTGGCCCATCTTCGCGTGAAACCGACGCCCAAAAATCCTATATATTCAGAAACCTCCAGAAATGACCTTAGATGAGAAGTTCCGCCGCCGCAAGCCTCTGTAGCCACGAAAAACCAATCTAGACCCCGTTCCGGCACCCTGCCGGAGGGGGAAATCATCACCGGAGGCCATCTTCATCATCCCTATGGTCTCCATGATGAGGAGGGAGTAGTCCACCCTCGGGGCTAAGGGTTTGTACCAGTAGCTATGTGTTTAATCTCTCTCTCTCTCTCTCTCTCTCTCTCTCTCTCTCTCTCTCTCTCTCTCTCTCGTGTTCTTGAGATGGCACGATCTTGATGTATCACGGGCTTTGTTAATATAGTTGGATCATATGGTGTTTTCCCCTCTCTATCTTGTTGTGATGAATTTAGTTTTCCCTTTGAGATTTCGTTATTGCCGGATTGAATACTTTTATGGATTTGAGAGCACTTGATGTATGTATTGCATGCGGATACCCGTAGTAACATTGGGGTATTCAAGTGATTAACTTGATATATGTTATGGCGTCAACTTGCGGATTCTGGTGACCTTGGGGATCTATGCATAGGGGTTGATTGCACGTTTTTGTCCTACTTTCTCCGGTAGAAATCTTGGGGGACTCTTTGAGGTTCTTTGTGTTGGATTGAGTATTATGAATCTGAAATTGTTTGATGCGTATCGTATAATTAACTCGTGGATACTTGTGGTGACATTGGAGTATCTAGGTGACATTAGAGTTGGTTGATGCGTATCATATGGTGTTATTTTAATACGAACTCTTAGATAGATCGATCGGAAAGGATAACTTGGTGTTATTTTAGTACGAACTCTTGGATAGATCAATCGGAAAGGATAACTTTAAGGTGGTTTCGTACCCTACAAACAATTTCTTCTTATGCTCTTCGCTAGATAAGAACTTTGGAGTGATTCTTCATTGCACGTTGTGGGATGGTTGTGTGATCCAATTATATTAGCATTGTTGAGAGATTGCACTAGCGAAAGTACGGACCCTAGGCCTTGTTTTCAAGCATTGCAATACCATTTGTGCTCACTTTTGTTACTTGCTACCTTGATGTTTTTTATTGTTACTATTACAAAAATCAATATCTACTATCATTACTACAGTTGTGTCACCATCTCTTCGCCGAACTAGTGCACCTATACAATTTACCATTGTATTTGGTGTGTTGGGGACACAAGAGACTTTTTATTATTTGGTTGCAGGGTTGTTTGAGAGAGACCATCTTCATCCTACGCCTCCCACGGAATTATAAACCTTAGGTCATCCACTTGAGGGGAAATTGCTATTGTCCTACAAAACTCTGCGTTTGGAGGCCCAACACAAGTCTACAAGAACAAGTTGTGTAGTAGACATCACCCCCTAATTAACCCCTGGAGACACTGACATGTGGGCCATGGCCCCACTGTTTTTAGTTACGATTTTAATTAAGCAGTTGTGACACTGACTGACGGGCCCCACCGTCAGTTTTGACCTGGCCATGTGAGCGTTGACCTGGCCCACCGGTCAGCCACTGTGTCTGACATGGTGACGCTCACATGCGGGACGCACAGATCAGGGTTGACTTGGACCAGCCTTGTTGACTGCTGACAACATCCTGATGTCAGGCTGACACGGTTAATCTTTTCTGGATTTAATAATAAATCTAAATGATTTATTATATTTCAGAAAATGTTTAAAACTTGTAAAATTCATAGAAAATAATCTATAACTCGGATGAAAATAATTTATATATGAAAAATGATCAGAAAAATATGAAGAATCTGTTTATGCCATGTTAATGCATGTTTGAACAAGTTAACAACACCAACTAGAACAATTCATGAATAGGGCAAATTATGAAATAGCATTTGGAGTTGGAATTCAAACTTGTTTGAATATCACTTCAATTTAACTTAGTTAAATATCCCTCTAGGTAAATTAAGTAAATTAATTTGTCATATCATACATCATGTTTGTTGCATTGCATTGAATGTGTTCCTTTCTTGTTTTGTCGGTGTTGTTCCTTCTCGGTAGACGATGGTTCCGACGATGTGATCGTTGACACTAATGAAGAGAAGTACTATCCTCAGAATTGTTAGGCAAGCAACCCCCCCCCCCCCTCCCCTGAGCATTTCGATACAATCCCACTCTCGCTCCTGCTCTCTTTTAAATGCATTAGGACAACAACGATTCAACTGTTACATGTTCTCGGTAGTTGAACCCATTCCTTTGCATGACCTGTCGTTGTCACAGTAAATAGTTGAAACCATTTAGCATGAGTAGCAACTGCTTGAGCCTTGTTGTGCTTACTCATCCATGCTTGCTTACTGTGCCTGCTATGCTTAGAGTCGTGTCGGGTCTGATCCATCTGGGTGATGAATCGGAATGGATGTGTTCATGTCCTGCTGTGTGAGAGCTAAGTGTGTGAATCCGATCTGGTAAAGGTAGCGATGAGAGGCCGTGTAGGAGTACATGGTGGGTTGTCTCATTGAGACCGTCCTTAAGAACTGAGTTTTGTGTATATTATCCAAGACAAGATACTACCGCACATTGGGATCCTTAATTGACTCTCTCGGCTTATTAATCGTCTTCATCTCTGTCTAGGAGTTGCAACTAGTTTCTCGTCTTTGTAGGATGTGCTGGTGGCCGTGCATAGCGCTGACCGGAGGGGTAGGCTATGGGGTGGTAGATGCACCTGTGGCCGGGTGTACCAAGTGTAGATCCATCCGTTGAGGTGGGCTTGGGAACCTTGTACACATCGTTTGGGGCTGTAATGGAAACTTCGGTCGGACTTCCTTGCGGGTTCGGTCTCAAATAGGAGATAAACCTAGACTAGAGTCTTGTGTGGTTAGTCAGGTCGTGGCCGACGCCCACGCCAGTGCTTCCGATTGAAGGTTGCCGAGATGCATGATGTGCATATGGTGATAAGTGGTGGGAGCGTGTGTGAAGAGGTATACCCCTGCTGGGTTAACTAATTTGTTTGAATAGCCGCATCCTCGGATATGGACTACCTGGAAAACTTATGTGGTTCATAGACAAGTGAAATGGATACTCTAAAATACGCAAGATAAGTGTGAGTTCTATGGATGGCCTTCTCGTAGGGAGACGGGAGTGGATCCATAGTGGTGTATTTATATGGTGAACATGTGCACTCGTGTGCACTATCCCACCTCAAAGATACTACTTGTAGTCGTAGTACAGGTTAGCCAAGAGTCAAAGCTGGTTTGCTGCAATTAAACTCCACAACCCCCTTGTTGACAATGATGCATATGTAGATAGTTCTTATGTAAGTCTTCTTGAGTACCTTTGTACTCAAGGTTGCTTAATTTATGTTTTTGCAGAAGAGACCATAGTCTCATTAATTATTTCTATGCGAAGTTTGACGTTGACCGATTAGCTTGGGAATCCCAAACAGAGGTCTGGCTCCTTAGGTAGGGTCGTTGTAGCTTTTGAGGCTCCTCCAGCCACTTTAGTAGATGTTTGTACACAGACATGTTTTGCTTCCGCTCGATGCTTGTGTGACTTGAGTGTTGGGTCATGTGACACATGTTTGTAATACCACACTATGTTGGCTCTTATGAGTCTTTAATGAATACTTGAGTCACAGAGTTATGTTGTGATGCCATGTTGTATCTACGCATATCATGCATAATGCATGTATGTTTGAAATGCACTGGTATGTGTGGGACCCGACACCTAATTATGTGCCTTTAGTAGCCCTGTTTACAGGGAAATGCCTCTTTGTGCTTCCACTGAGCCATGGAATCTTGCTACTGCTCCGGACACATTGATTGACAGGCGTGTATCCTTCTTTGCCGTTGTGTCTGTCCCTAGGGGAAATGTCTCGCAGTGTAATGGAGTCCATGTAGCCTGCTGATACGTCTCTGTCGTATCTATAATTTTTGATTGTTTCATGCCAATATTATACAACTTTCACATATTTTTGGCAACATTTTATATGATTTATTGGACTAATATATTGATCCAGTGCCCAGTGACAGTTCCTGTTTGTTGCATGTTTTTTGTTTCGCAAAATATCCATATCAAATGAAGTCCAAACGCGATAAAAATTAATGGAGAATTATTTTGGAATATTTGTGATTTTTGGGAGGTGGAATCAACGCAAAAGGAGGCCCACAGCCACCACAAGGCACCAGGGCGCGCCCTAGGGCCCAGGAGCGTGGTGGTGGGTTGTGGTCACCTCGTAAGTCGGTTGGAGCTCGACTTCGGGCGCAAGGAAGCTTATATCCGGAAAAAAAATTGTGTTAAAATCTCAGCGCAATTGGAGTTACGGATCTCCAGGAATATAAGAAACGGTTTTCGGCCAGAAAACAGGAACGAGAAACAGAAGAGAACAGAGAGGGAGATCCAATCTCGGAGGGGCTCCTGCCCCTCCGCCTCCATGGAGGCCATGGACTAGTGGGGGAACTCTCCTCCCATCTAGGGGGGAGGCCAAGGAAGAAGAAGAAGGATGGGGGATCTCTCCCCCTCTCTCCCGGTGGTGCCGTAACGCCGTCGGGGCAATCATCGTGACGGCGATCTACACCAACAACTTCGCCGCCGTCAACACCAACTCTCTCCCCCTCTATGCAATGGTGTAACACCTCTCTTCCCCACTGTAATCTCTACTTAAACATGGTGCTCAACTCCATATATTATTTCCCAATGATATGTGGGTATCCTATGATGTTTGAGTAGATCCATTTTATCCTATGGGCTAATTGATGATCGTGGTTGGTATGAGTTGTATGTTTTATTTAGTGTTGTCCTATGGTGCCCTCCGTGAAGATCAAACGCGAGGGATCCCCGCTGTAGGGTGTTGCAATATGTTCATGATTTGCTTATGGTGGGTGGCGTGAGTGACAGAAGCACATACCCGACTAGGTGGGTTGTTGCGTATGGGAGTAAAGAGGACTTGATACTTAATGCTATGGTTGGGTTTTACCTTAATGATCTTTGGTAGTTGCGGATGCTTGCTAGAGTTCCAATCATAAGTGCATATGATCCAAGTACAGAAAGTATGTTAGCTCATGCCTCTCCCTCATATAAAATTGCAATAATGATTACCGGTCTAGTTATCAATTGCCTAGGGACAAATAACCTTCTTGTTTGACAAAAGCTTTCTACTAAACAACTACTCCCTCTGTAAACTAATATAAGAGCGTTTAGATAACTAAAATAGTGATCTAAACGCTCTTATATTAGTTTACGGAGGGAGTAACTTTTATTATCTTGCAATTTACTCGTAGTTTTATTCCCACAAAGTACTTCTAGTTTTATTCGTGCAAACTATCCTATCACCTACAAAATAGTTTCATACGTGTTCTAGGTAAAGCAAACATTAAAGTGTGTGTAGAGTTGTATCGGTGGTCGATAGAACTTGAGGGAATATTTGTTCTACCTTTAGCTCCTCGTTGGGTTCGACACTCTTATTTATCAAAAAAGGCTACAAGCGATCCCCTACACTTGTGGGTTATCAAGACCTTTTTCTGGCGTCCTTGCCGGGGAGGAAATAGCATGGGGTGAATATTCTCGTGTGTGCTTGTTTGCTATATCACTAAGTAATTTTTATTTTCTGTTATTACTTGTTTTATTTTCTATTATTAGTTGTTGTATATCTTTAGTTATGGATATGGAACACGAAACACCAAAAAAATTAGTGGTACTTGCTACTCATGGAGATGGGGAACCTCCTAAAACCCTCGATGATAGTTATGTGAAACGCGTTAATTACTCCTTTGATAATCCTGAGAAATCCTCATTGAACTTTATAATGGGAGACATGTTGGATCAATGTGAGTACTTTAGGGATTATCGCTTGACTCAAAAAGGGAAACATTTATGGGATCAAATTAGAATATTGTGTTGGTTTGCTTGGGATGCATGTTTGAAACGTGATTATACTTGTTGCTCTAAGATTAAGGGTCTTCACCTTCCCTTTCAATGTGAATTTAATGATAATAAAACCTTGGTTTCTTATGCTAAAGGTATTTATGATTACTATGATGCGGAACGAATAGAAGAATTTGTTGCTTTTAAGGGTGCATATGAAATTGCTTCTTTGATTGAAAAGTATGATGATGTTCCTTACAAATCTGGAAAAAAAATCATACTTAAATATTGCTAAGAGAATTATGAATACAATTATGATATTATTGAATTTACTGAAAGAATGTCCGCTGCCTTGGAAGAGACTAATATTTTGCAGGAATCTATGGAAGAGGTAGTTGCTGAAATTGTGAGCTCATTAGATGAAAAAGATGAGGAGGAGAGCGAAGAACAAAAGGAGGAAGAGCAGATTAGCTACCCGTTCCCACCTTCTAATGAGAGTAACTCTTCAACTCATACATTATTTAATTTCCCTTCGTGCTTACCGAAGGATGAATGCTATGATAATTGCTATGATCCCGTGGATTCTTTTGAAATATCCCTTTTTGATGAACTTGATGCTTGCTATGCCTGTGGCCAAGATGCCAATATGAATTATGCTTATGGAGATGAACTTGCTATCACTACTAGAAAAACGGCTATAGCTAATATGGACATTAATGGCGCACCATGTATGTGGTGCGCCACTGCCAGTGGCGCACCAGATATGGGTGCGCCATTAATGGCCATATTACTAATGGCGCACCTGGTGTGTGGTGCGCCATTACTAGTTTTGTCCTGGCCCCACACCCCTCCCCAGACTTAGCAGTGGCGCACCAGGGGAAAGTGCGCCATTACTAGTTTTAACTAGTAATGGCGCACCACACCCACGGTGCGCCACTACTAACAATTTTTTTTTCAATTTTTTTTTCAAAACTAGTAATGGCGCACCACACACCAGGTGCGCCATTAGTAACCCTGGTTACCAATGGCGCATTCTTAGGAGGTGCGCCATTGGTAACCTGAGAGCAGCTAGATATTTTTGACAGCCACCTACCACACTCACTTTCCCCACTTCATTCTCTCCACCTCTACCAAGCTTGGTCTCGGCTGCCTCCTCCTCCTCACCTCATTTGCAACATAGATTCACCCAAATTAAGTGGTTAAATTTCCTTTTTTTGATAGGTAAGTAAGGGGAAAGCTTTCTTTATGTTCTAGATCTACTTTTTTCTCCCTCCAACGTACACACTTTTTATGGCCTAGATCTACGTATGTTTGTGGTGTTGCATATGTTTGTGTTTGCAGGTACCGGTATTTGAAATGCGATAGTTGCCAATATTTTGCCGGAATGTTGATTCATTTCCGTTTCGGCGAGAATTTGGCACTATGCATTCTTTTTTGTCCTATTTTTAGGCAAAGTCATGCCAAAAAAAAATTTGGTTCTAAAATATCGTTTTGCTCTACCCCGCAGGCGACCATGGTCCGCACGATGACCGAAGGCATCGTGAATAGGTTTTTGAGCTCCGCGAAGGCCGAGATGCTTCAAAAAACGAGACGGAGATAAGATGTCCGTGTCGAAGATGCAAGCTGAAGAGCCTTATGGACCCAGATTCCAGACAGGTGCGGGACCACCTGCTCGTGCGTGGTTTCATGGAAGGCTATCGGTGGCAAGGTGATGAAGATGATTATGAAGTCATCCATGGGGGCCGGGCAAGAAATAAGGAAGGGCAGCAAGACAATAGCGGCAAGGGCGGGCGAGAAGACGAAGAATCTCCAGGACATGATCACGAAGTAGATGCAGGACACAGTCATCATGTAGAAGATGCCGGACATGATGATGAGGAAGATCAAGACGAAGGGCATGATCATGAAGATGAAGATGCCGGAGCAGACGACGATGGACCATCGATGGGCTGGGTGCAGGACCCTCATATTCAAGAGCTGCTTCTCAAGCAGACGGGTAACGCAAGAGCTGCCGCCCGAGAGAAAGCCAAGCTAGATCAACTGGAGATAGACGCGGTTACTCCATTGTATGAAGGATGCAGGACCGAGGATACCCGCCTGAAAGTAATGCTCATGGCTCTGGAGATGAAGGTAAAACACAAAATGACCGACGCATGCTTCGACGAGAACATGTCATTCTGGCACGAACGTCTTCCCAAGGGGAACAAGTGCCCGGCCAGTTTCGAGGAGGCGAAGAAAATCGTGTGTCCTCTGGATTTACCGCATGTGAAATACCATGTGTGCATGAACGATTGCATCATTTATCGGGACGAGCACGCGGAGTCTACCATATGTCCGGTGTGCGGCGTCACTCGATACAAGAAGAGGAAGAAAGCTCCTCGAAAAGTGGTGTGGTACTTTCCGATCACTCCTCGTCTGCAGCGGTATTTCGCGGACCCTAAGCAAGCAGAGCTCCTGCGTTGGCACGCGGATAGGGAGGAGAAGAAGCGAGAAGATGACGGAAATGATCTGGAGATAAATAAAAAAGACAAGATGCTGAGTCACCCTAAGGATGCGAGCCAGTGGCAAGCGTTGAACTTCGAACACCCAGAATTTGGGGACGATCCAAGGAACATCATGCTGGGCGCGAGCACCGATGGAGTCAATCCGTTTGGCAGCCAGAGAAGCACACATAGCACCTGGCCTGTGTTTGTGTGGATGTACAACCTTCCCCCCTGGATGTGCATGAAGAGGAAGTACATTCACATGAGTATGCTAATTGAAGGGCCGAAACAACCAGGGAACGACATCAATCTGTATCTGGGGCTGCTGAAAGAGGAGCTAGACACGCTGTGGAAAACGCCAGCCAATACGTGGGATGCCGCAGCGAAACAATATTTCCCTATGAGAGCCGCACTGCTCACGACGGTGCACGACTATCTCGGTTACGGATATGTCGCGGGGCAGGTGGTCCATGGATTTTGTGCATGCGTCAGGTGCATGGATGACACAACGTATCGCCAGCTAGATAGAGATCCCGGGTCTTCGAAAACCGTGTTCATGGGACATCGAAGGTGGCTTTGCGACGATGACGCATGGAGAAAACGCAAGGATCTGTTCGATGGTGAAACCGAACCCCGAAGACCCCCACGTACGAGGAGCGGCGAGGAAATAGACGAGCTGTTGAAAAATTGGAAAGAGTGCCCACCGCCGGGAAAGAAGCGAAAGGCGCCAGAGCCGCTGCTGAAGGTATGGAAAACGAGGTCTGTTTTCTGGGACTTGCCGTACTGGAAGATCCTCCGTGTGCCTCACAGCCTTGATGTCATGCATATCACGAAGAACGTGTGCGAGAGTCTGCTTGGTACCCTGCTCAACATGCCAGAGAGGACCAAAGATGGGCCGAAAGCAAGGGCAGACTTGCAATCAATGGGCATCAGGGAGGAGCTTCACGTAAAACGCCCTAATGATGATGATGATGATGAGGCGAAGGACACGGAAAGTCGTCGCAAAGGCAAAAAGGCCAAGAAGATCGAATATGACTGCCCTCCCGCGTGCTTCACTCTAAGTCAGAAGGAGATCGAGCAGTTTTTCACCTGCCTCGTAGGAGTAAAACTTCCTTACGGTTACGCGGGGAAGATAAGCAGATACCTAGACTCAGCGAAGCAGAAGTTCAGCGGGATGAAGTCTCACGACTGTCACGTGCTGATGACGCAGATACTTCCAGTTGCAATCCGTGGGATCATGGACGCGCACGTCCGTGAAACGCTATTTGGCCTATGCAACTTTTTCGACGTCATCTCTCGGAAGTCGGTTGGCGTGAGGCAAATCAGAAGGCTACAGGAAGAGATCGTGGTGATACTATGCGAGCTTGAGATGTACTTCCCGCCCGCATTCTTCGACGTTATGGTGCATCTGCTGGTCCATATCGTGGAGGATATCATCCAACTCGGGCCGACGTTCCTGCACAGCATGATGCCGTTCGAAAGGATGAATGGTGTCATCAAAGGATACGTTCGCAACAGGGCACGTCCAGATGGAAGCATAGCCAAGGGCTTTCTGACCGAAGAGTGCATCTCCTTCTACACGAATTATCTAGGCATCGAGAACCCCGTTGGTCTGCCCGTCAACAGGCACCTCGGCAGGCTCGCTGGATGGGGTCACCGCGAGGGTCGCCGCGAAATGCATGTCGACTTCAAGGGTCGACTCGCCGACTTTGAAAGAGCAAACCTAGTCGCGCTACAACACATAGACGTGGTCGATCCTTGGGTGGTAGAGCACAAAACCTTTATTGAGAAGACGTACAATGACCGAGGCCAACAGAGGATGGACGGAGATATAATCAAAGAGCACAACTCATGTTTCACGCGTTGGTTCAAGGACAAGCTTCTGTCGTACCCTTTACATGAGGATTCTTCCGCGGAAGAAAAACTCATATTCGCCTTGTCACAGGGCGCCGAGCACAACCTGATGACCTATGAGGCATACGATATCAACGGCTACACATTCTACACCGAGATAAAGGACATGAAGAGCGATTATCAGAACTCCGGGGTAACGATGGAATCCTACACCGGTTACGACAAGGACAGATACTACGGAAGGATCGAGGAGATCTGGGAGCTGAGCTACGCTGGAGAGAAGGTCCCGATGTTCCGTGTCAGATGGGCCAAGAGCGTCCTAAAAGAAGACCAGTATTTCACCACCATGGTTATACCCGAAGCCAAATCCAAGACCGCGGGCGCAAACGTCACCGCGAAAAATGAGCCATGGGTACTGGCTTGCCAAGTGGACCAATGCTTCTTCATTACCGACCCGTCAAAGCCCAGTCGTGTTGTCGTGAGGAGAGGCAAAAGGAACATCATCGGAATGGATGGAGTCGCCAATGAGCAAGACTTCGACAAGTACGGCGACCCGAAGATGGAAGATGACGACGACGATGAAGTACCATACACCACAAGAAGAAGCAGGACCACCCTACCTAAAGGACGTCCGTTCAAGAGAAGAATTCAAGGGGTTCCAGGGCTAAATTATTCAACCGCGAGAAAGAAGGGCAAGAAGATTGTGAAAAGATAGCTAAGATCGAATCACGACGTGTCGGCCGCGTGTGTGTGTCAGTGGCAAGCTCAATCTTTGATGACTGTTATTTCATGTCACTTGATTTCAACCATGTCATCTAATTCTAAATCTTTGCACAATGGTTTTATCACTCCATTTGCATTTTCCTTTTCTTTTATCTCAAATCTTAAATTATTACATGCAACTAAAAATCCAAAAAAAAAGTTAGTAATGGCGCACCAGGAGAAGGTGCGCCATTGCTATCACGGTGTTTATGGCGCACCCCTAAAAGGTGCGCCATTGATATACCAATTTTTATGGCGCACCCCTAAAAGGTGCGCCATTGCTAACCCTCCCCCCACTACGGCATTATCCTACTCCTTCCCCTTCTTTCATTCCCTCCCCTCACTCGTCTCTCCTTTGCCAGCCACCGCCGCCACCCGGCTCGTCCCGCCTCGCCGCCACCCACCTCGCCGCCTCCACCTCGCCGCCACCCAGATCGAACTCCGCCGACGAGCCCAACCGCCTCTGCCTCCATGTCCGCCTCCAGATCGACTCCGCTGTCCCCATCAGCGCCTTCATCGCGCAGCGAGGCTCACCGATGACCCCATCATCCTCCGCCTCTAGCGCGTCCCGCCACCCCTGCTCCTCCGGTGGCGTCGGTGGCACGCCTGGGATCCTGCATCACCCGAGGTAAACCTGCGCATGGCCTCCCCCCCCCTCCCGTTCCGCTGGTTGTTAGCTACCATTAGATTGGATCTTGGTTCTCTGTGTCAACGGCTGTGCAGAGTAAAATTGGCGTGATTGATCTTGCTCTATGAGGCTTCGAGGGTCAGAGTAAATCTTCGAGGCCTTTTTTTGTGCAGGGACAAATAGTTACCCCTTTCTCCTGAAATGTTGATTAATTTCCGTTTCGGTTGAGAATGGGGCACTCCTAGGTCAAGAAAATTAGCAAAGGTCATGCCCAATTTTCTTGACCTAGAAGGTGCCCGATTCTCAACCGAAACAAAAATTAATCAACATTTAGAGACAATGTTATTTCTACAAAGCAAATATTTCTAAGTGGCTTTTATAGTTTTCCCTTAAGTTGAAATGCAAACTATTTTTCCTTCCATACATATGCCATGTTAACGAAAGCTCAACCATCAGGCTCTAGCAATAACTCATTTTTATTTGTTTATTTGTTTGATATATATATATTGGTTGCCTTGGTTGTTTATCATGAAAAATGCTTTGTTTGTATGCTTGGTAATCAGAATGCAGGGATAGCAAGTTTTTCTAAGGACTTGTATGAATCACATGCAAAGTAAAATAAACCAAGAAAAGGAGATCTTACCTATGGGTGTGCATCAATTTGCATGTTTTATTCTCAGTTTTCCTCTAAATCTGAGAAGAATAGATACTACCCTGATCTCATCCAATAACTCTAGTAGCCTTTTTTCCTATTTAGAGCGAACATGGCCGACAACGATGAGGCCGGCGGTTCGGGCAAGCCATTCTGGGAGCTGTCCCAGGAGATGGAGGAAGAACCTCACCGCTATGAGGACGTCGTGGAAGACACCGATCCCGACTACACAACCCCTAGTGGCGTCGGGGATGACACCACTGATGGTGCCGCCGGGGATGCCACCACTGATGATGGCAGCGAACGGACAGATGGCAGCCAACCGAAGAGGCAACGGAAGGACCGGCGCCCGAACGTGCTCGGCACCGTCAAGGAGGAATTTACTGAAGTGTCCTATAGTGGGCATCCAACGGCGCCCAAAGAATTAGTCGATGGGTACGCGGGACAACTCGGGTGCATTCTCCGGAGCGCCGTCTCGATCAACACCGAGAACCTAAGGCATCGTGATCGAGGGAATTTGCGCAACCTCCTCTTCACGAAGCTGCACGAACGATACAAGTTCCCCGGTGACTTCGCAAACACACGCCTCTCAGGGAATAAAGTGAACAGTGCCGCCCTCACTAAGATGAGCACGGCCCTGGCTACTTGGAGAGCCGCGGTGAAGAGAAGGATTCTAAGAGGTGATAGTTATGAGAAGATCAAGGAGACAAATCCTTCGATCAGCGAAGCTGACTACCTGGAGTTCAAGATCAAGTGCGAGAGCAACGCATCCGCGGAATCAAGTCAGTGGGGGAAAGATATGCGGGACTTGAACTTAGGGGTCCACAAACTCGGTCCCGGCGGTTACAGAGTGGCGGAACCTAAATGGGACAAGGAGGACGCGGAGCGTGCCGAGCTAGGCCTACCGCCCCTCTTCGATAAATACCATGAAAAGCAGACCAGGAACTATGTCAGGGCCCGGTACAAGGTGGACCCGGTAACAAAGGAGCTTACCACGGATCCGAAGGTGAAGGAGCTTGAGCGTGTTCTGGTAAGGAATACACCCCCGCGTAATTAGCTCCATATGGTTGCATTCTAATTAATGAAGCCAAATTTCTAAATGGTTCACGTTCCTTCTGCAGGAAACTGAAAGCAGTAGCGCGGGGTCTCAGAGCTCCCCGTCTGCCCCTTGGGACACCACTTTAAATAGGGCGTTGAACATAATGAAACACAAGGATAAGTTCAGTAAGCCGTCGTCAGCTGGTCGTGTGGCCGGCGAAGGCTTGTTCACGAAATGGTCGGAATACTATAAGGCTGGGCGAAAGGAGATAAAGACCAGCTCGGAAAGCCAGGAGCGCGAGGTTAAAGAACTCAAGGCACAAGTGGCGCGGATTCCGGAGATAGTCCAAGAGCAAGTGCGAGACCAACTGGGAGCGACGATCACCGCCATTATGCCTTCCTTGCTTGAGGGGCTGCGGGGGTGGATTGCGGGCGGCCAACAGGGGCCGCCCCCGATTCCCAGCTTCACGGGCAGCAACTCGCACAACGCGCCGGCATTGGTGTCTCCGGCGGAGGCGGCATTGGTGTCTCCGGCGTCGGCGCCGGTATTGGAGCTTAATGCACCCGGGTGTGGGAAGAATACGCCAGCCGGCACCTCGGCAACAAGCGGCCCCTCCGTCACTTGCACGCCCGCCGTTGGCGGTGCCTCGACATTAGCCGAGCTCGACGCCATCACGGTAACTAAGCCTCGGCCGATGACTTCATCTCCTTGCCTTTGACTGGGCATCCCTGACGCCCTACATGTTTTCGCAGGGCGCCGCCAACGTTCCATGCACTCTCTTGCACTTCGTGGACGGCGAGTTGATCGATGTCGCCAAGGCCAAAATCATTGAACCGGGCAACCGCATGTTCCACGGTAATCCGATGCCACCCACCGTGTATAGGGTTCAACTGGTTCGGGTGCTGCGGGGCTGCGACGACTTGTTACCTCCGTATCGACCCCCTGGGGCCGACGAAGATGATGTGATGACCCTCAGCGCCTGCTTAAACTGGTCCATGCTTTGGCCAAAGAGCCAGATTCGTTTGGGGGCGGGGGACACCACCCCACAGACAACACCGCCAGTCGTGCCGGCGCCAAGCCATGGCAAGACCGCCGCAACGCTACCGCCGTCAGCTGATCCGGACATGCATATGGCACAGGATCCGGACGACGACGACGGTACATTTTCCAACGTCGATAAGTACATCAACGAACATGGGTACGGTGACGAATTCTTGAGGCCTCCTTCTCAAGAACTCAACCCTGCAAAAGACGATCGCGATCTAGCTGGTACCGCGGAGAAACCCAATTGCAACAGGCGTCGTCTGTTCAGTTCTCAAGAGACGCCTCCAGCTGCCGCCTTCACCGAGACTCAAATAGCCGAGGTGCGAAATATTATCAGCCCCAACACACTCAAGAAGGTGGTCTCTGAGCAGAACTCGATCCCATTACAGCAGAAGAAGCAGAAGGGACGGAAAAGAAAAAATAACAAGAGTGCGAGCCAGTCGGCACCGAGTACGATCCGTGCTCAGGACGGGCCACCAATACCTAAGGATATCTCGAGGAGGGTGCATGTGGCGGGTAGGCCGATGCTACCGACTAATCTGCTCAATGCTGCAACCGGTGCTATGCGGAGTCTGCATGACGGTGTTCTTTCTATGGAGAAGCGGCGTCTCTCCGAGAATGATGTGGCATACCCGGTTTTCGTGGCCAAGGTGCCAGAGGGCAATGGCTTTGTCGATAGCACCATCGGGCGTATGATCGTCCTGCGGTTTGATGACATCTTCGCTATGTTTAACCTTTATCCGCTGCACTACACCTTCATTCGGCTATTTTCGCTCAGTATGGAGATGCGGATCATTAGAGACAAGACCCCGGACATCGTGATAGTCGACCCCTTCTACATGCGTGCCAAGATCTTGGGCAGCGCTGGGGACCGGCAAGTCACGAGTTCATACCTCGAAGGCGTCATTCTGGCGAACCCAGATAAGGATAACTTCCTCGTGCCTTACTTTTCCGAGTAAGTCATCCCCTCACCGCCCCGTAACATATGATTTCTTAGATTTCGATCGTTCTTTTTTTTCTAACATTCCGTGTTTTGTGCAGTGACACACATTGCACACTCATCCTCTTAAGCCCGAAATATTCCATGGCCACGTATTTCGACTCGGACCGTCAGTCGAAGAAAGACTACACAAATATCAAGAAAGTTCTTGATGATGCTCTCCCCGGCTACGCCAAATCTGGAGGCACCTTCAGGAGGCCAATTTGTAGGTACGGCAAGCACGTGTTCACCCACGTAACGACGTTCCCCTGCGTCAAGCAGCCGCCTGGCAGTCAGAAGGATGCCTACTACGCCCTCCATCACATGCGGGCGATCGTACGGAACCATCATCACCTTATGCTACCAAATAATCTCAAAGAATGGGCCGCACGCTTGTCGGCAATCCAGGACGAAGACATCAGACAAGAATTCTTTCACATCCAGTCAGAGTTTGCGGAAATCATCTATCAAGATGTCCTTCGTACCTCGGGGCAGTTCTACCTCAACTATCAACCGTCCAACAGTGAAATAGAAACAACGCTACAAATGCAGGCTGACAACGACCGCACATTCATGACCATCACGAAAGACGGCGGCTTCATCCACGCTCCGGTCCCTGAGTCGAGTCGAAAGTATTGATGCTATGTAGTTCTGAAATATCGATTAGCTCATGTTGTAATTAAACTTTAATGAACTTGTATGTCTCTTTAGTTTGGACAGTCGTTCAACTTATATGTAATCGATGCTATTTATTCGTAGGACCATGAATCGTGCTATTAATGTGTTGCTTTTCTCTTCCGATCCTTTTGTTGCATACTAATATATTGCTTATATATTATCTGTGAATTGCTACTAACGTTTTGTTTGTCTAGTGCATAGAGATGCCGTCGTATGTCGTGTACAAGGGTGAGGTTCCCGGAGTCTACGACGACTGGGAGGAGTGTCGGAGACAGGTTCACCGTTTCAGCGGTAACAGTTACAAAGGGTACACCACTAGGGCGGAGGCAGAAGCTAGATACGCGCGCTATCTAGCGGGAGAGAGGAGGGAGCGGAGGAGGAACCGGATGAAGATCAGTTTCATCGCGATGATGCTCATCGTGACCGCAACCCTCTTCTATGTGATGGTAGTTTAGATATCGACTTGTAATGTGAAGACAAACTCGCTACTCGCGGTCTCGAGACTTGTAATGTTCTAACTTTATTCGGTATTTTGAATTCGGAGACTAATATGATGAATTGTATTCGGAGACTAATCTTCTATTGTATTGGATAAATCTGCTATTTATATGTTGTGCTGTTTATATTCTGTGCTGTAATGTATTTTGTAACCTGTGCAAATATCAGAAAAGCAAAAAAATAATAATTCCTAATATTCATAGTAGTGGCGCACCATATTGCACTTTAGTGGCGCACATAAATAAACACCCCAGTGGCGCATTATCTAAAATTGCGCCATTAGTAACCCAGAGCACAAGGTACACATGGCCCCTTGGAGTAACAGCAGTGGCGCACTTCTGGGCCTAGTAATGGCGCACTTTAGCTGCGCCATTAGTGTCTGGGATAGTAATGGCGCATCAGGTGGTGCGCCACTGTTATGTAGATTAACAGTGGCGCACCAGGCGTGCGCCATTACTATTTATTAGTAGTGGCGCACCTATAGTGCGCCATTAATAGCCAAAATAGGTGCGCCACTAACAGCCTTTTTTCTAGTAGTCTATAGTTCCTTATGTTAATAATGAAATTGTTGCTATAGCACCCACACATGATAGTCCTATTATCTTTTTGAATTCTCCCAACTACACTATAGCGGAGAAGTTTGCTCTTATTAAGGATTATATTGATGGGTTGCGTTTTGCTACTAGACATGATGATTTTGATGAATATAATATGCATGTTCTTGATGCTCCTACTTGCAATTATTATGAGAGAGGAACTACATCTCTACCTCTTTACGTTTCCAATACGATAAAATTGCAAGAAACTGTTTATACTATGCATTGGCCTTTACTTGATGTGCATGAATTGTTCTTTTACGACATGCCGATGCATAGGAAGAGAGTTAGACTTCGTCATTGCATGATATATGTTGCTTTGTGCTCACTACTAAATTACAAATCATTTTTAATTAAAATTGGCTTTGATATACCTTGGGATCCGGGTGGATCCATCACTTGAGCACTTTATGCCTAGCTTAATGGCTTTAAAGAAAGCGCTGCCAGGGAGACAACCCGGAAGTTTTAGAGATTCATTTTATTATGTTGAGTTCTTTTATAAAGTTTAAAAACAAAAAATATAGAGGGGAACCTAAAACTTCACAAAAAGAAAAGTGAAAGTGAGAGAGACGAACATCGTGAAAGTGGGGGAATTCCTTGAACTTTGTTCATGCCCATAGAAACTTTGTGAATCTTTAACCACGGAAATTTTTCAAAAAAAATAATTATCCCCTTGTACAAATCCATTGTATTATAAAAATAATGTGCCAAGATTTGTCTTTAGGATGATTAGATTGCTTGCTGGTATGTGCGGTGTAAAAACAGAACTTTTGCTGTAGTGCGTGAATTTACATTTTTTACTGGAACGTCAAAAGTTTCTGAAATTTTTAAAAAGTATTTATATACAAATTTTTTTATTTCGTACTAATTTTTCAGAATTTTTGGAGTTACATAAGTATGGTCAAAGTTCAGATTACTACAGACTATCCTGTTTAAGACAGATTCTGTTTTTGATGCATTGTTTTGCTTGTTTTGATGAAACTATCGATTTTATCGGTGGTATAAGCCATGGAGAAGTTATAATACAGCAGGGATAATGCAAATATAAAATATTAATGGGTTTGCAATAGTACTTAAATTAGAAATTAGCTTTATTATACTAACGGATCTAACCAGTTTTCTGTTAAGTTTTTTCTGGATGAAGTGTTCAAAGATCGAGGAGGTATCGATATGAGGAGAAGGAGGAGAGGCAAGAGTTCAAGCTTGGGGATGCCCAGGGCACCCCAAGTAAATATACAAGGAGACTCAAGCGTCTAAGCTTGGGTATGCCCAGGAAGGCATCCCATCTTTCTTCAACAAGTATCGGTATGTTTTCATTTTCGTTTCGTTCATGTGATATGTGTAAATCTTGGAGCGTCTTTTGTGTTTAGTTTTCACTTTTATTTTATGCACCATGCTGGTATGAGATAGTCCATGGTTGATTTATAGAATGCTCATTGCACTTCACTTATATCTTTTGAGTATGGCTTTATAGAATGCTTCATGTGCTTCACTTATATCATTTGAAGTTTGGATTGCCTGTTTCTCTTCACATAGAAAACCTTTATTTGTAGAATGCTCTTTTGCTTCACTTATATTTATTAGAGCATGGACTTTTGTAGAAAGAATTAAACTCTTTCGCTTCACTTATATCTATTTAGAGAGTCAACAGGAATTGGTCATTTGCATGGTTAGTCATAAAATCCTACATAAAACTTATGGATCACTGAATATGATATGTTTGATTCCTTGCAATAGTTTTGTGATATAGAGATGATAATATGTGGGAGGTACTAGTGGATGATCGTGTTTAGTAAGATATTGGTGTTAAGGTTTGTGATTCCCGAAGCATGCATGTATAGTCTCCCGTTATGCCAGGAAGTTGGAGCCCAATTTATCCTTGATTGTCTATCTTTGTGTGAAGGTTGGGGCGCGCGATGGTTAACTCCTACCAACCTTCCCCCTAGGAGCATGCGTAGTAATACTTTGCTCCGAGGGCTAATAAACTTTTGCAATAAGTATGTGAGTTCTTTATGACTAATTTGAGTCCATGGATTATACGCACTCTTACCTTTTCGCAATTTGCTAGCCTCTACGGTACCGTGCATTGCCCTTTCTCACCTCGAGAGTCGGTGCAAACTTTGCCGGTGCATCCAAATCCCGTGATATGATATGCTCTATCACACATAAGCCTTATTATATATTCCTCAAAACAGCCACCATACCTACCTATTATGGCATTTCCATAGCCATTCCGAGATATATTGCCATGCAACTTCCACCGCTTCCGTTTTGATGACTTGAGCATTCATTGTCATATTGCTTTACATGATCGTAAGATAGCTAGCATGATGTTTCCATGGCTTGTCCGTTTTTTGATATCTTTGCAACGCTAGATCATTGCACATCCTGGTACACTGCCAGAGGCATTCATATAGAGTCATACTTTGTTTTACTATCGAGTTGTAATATTGAGTTGTAAGTAAATAGAAGTGTGATGATCATCATTATTCATTATTAGAACATGTCCCAGTGAGGAAAGGATGATGGAAACTATGATTCCCCCACAAGTCGGGATGAGGCTCCGAATAAATATAAAAAAAGAAAAAAATGAGAGACAAAGAGAGAAGGGGCATGCTAATTCCACACTTGTGCTTCAAAGTAGCACCATGTTTTTCATATAGAGAGTCTCCTATGTTATCACTTTCATATACTAGTGGGATTTTTCCATTATAGAGTTAGATGCACACCCACTTAGTTTTCATATTGAGCTTTCATACACTTATAGCTCTTAGTGCATCCATTGCATGGCAATCCCTACTCCTCACATTGATATCAATTGATGGGCATCTCCATAGCCCGTTGGTTAGCCGCATCGATGTGAGACTTTCTTACATTTTTGTCTTCTTTATATTTACCCCTATCATCATACTCTATTCCACCCATAGTGCTATATCCATGGCTTGCACTCATGTATTGCGTGAGAGTTGAAAATGCTGAAGCGCGTTAAAAAGTATGAACCAAATGCTTGGCTGACACCGGGGTAGTACATGATTTATACTTTGTGTTAAGAAGACATAGCATGACAAGGCTATATGATTTTGTAGGGATAGTGTTCTTTAGCCTTGATATTTTGAAAGACATGATTGTTTGTTGGGATGCCTAAGTATTAATGTCTTTATGTCAAATTATAGACTATTTCTTTGAATCACTCATGTCTTAATATTCATGCCATGATTAGATATATGATTAAGATTATGCTAGGTAGCATTCCACATCAAAAACTATCTTTTTTATCATTTACCTACTCGAGGACGAGCAGGAATTAAACTTGGGGATGCTGATACGTCTCCCTCGCATCTATAATTTTTGATTATTTCATGCCAATATTATACAACTTCCACATATTTTTGGCAACATTTTATATGATTTATTGGACTAACATATTAATCCAGTGCCCAGTGCCAGTTCCTGTTTGTTGCATGTTTTTTTTCACAGAATATCCATATCAAATGAAGTCCAAACGCGATAAAAATTTACGGAGAATTATTTTGGAATATTTGTGATTTTTGGGAGGTGGAATCAACGCAAAAGGAGGCCCACAGCCACCACAAGACACCAGGGCGCGCCCTAGGGCCCAAGGGCGTGGTGGTGGGTTGTGGTCACCTCGTAAGTCAGTTCGAGCTCTACTTCGGGTGCAAGGAAGCTTATATCCAGAAAACAATCGTGTTAAAATCTCAGCGCAATCGGAGTTACGGATCTCCGGGAATATAAGAAACGGTTTTCGGCGAGAAAACAGGAACGAGAAACAGAAGAGAACAGAGAGGGAGATCCAATCTCGGAGGGGCTCCTGCCCCTCCGCCTCCATGGAGGCCACGGACCAAAGGGGGAACTCTCCTCTCATCTAGGGGGGAGGCCAAGGAAGAAGAAGAAGGATGGGGGCTCTCTCCCCCTCTCTCCCGGTGCCGAAACGCCGCCGGGGTAATCATCCTGACGGCGATCTACACCAACAACTTCGCCGCCGTCAACACTAACTCTCTCCCCTCTATGCAGCGGTGTAACACCTCTCTTCCCCGCTGTAATCTCTACTTAAACATGGTGCTCAACTCCATATATTATTTCCCAATGATATGTGGCTATCCTATGATGTTTGAGTAGATCCGTTTTGTCCTATGGGCTAATTGATGATCGTGGTTGGTATTAGTTGTATGTTTTATTTTGGTGTTGTCCTATGGTGCCCTCCGTGTCGCGCAAACGTGAGGGATCCCCACTGTAGGGTGGCGTGAGTGACAGAAGCACAGACCTGAGTAGGTGGATTGTTCCGTATGGGAGTAAAGAGGACTTGATACTTAATGCTATGGTTGGGTTTTACCTTAATGATCTTTGGTAGTTGCGGATGCTTGCTAGAGTTCCAATCATAAGTGCATATGATCCAAGTACAGAAAGTATGTTAGCTCATGCCTCTCCCTCATATAAAATTGCAATAATGATTACCGGTCTAGTTATCAATTGCCTAGGGACAAATAACCTTCATGTTTGACAAAAGCTTTCTACTAAACAACTAACTTTTATTATCTTGCAATTTACTCGTAGTTTTATTCTCGCAAAGTACTTCTAGTTTTATTTGTGCAAACTATCCTATCACCTACAAAATAGTTTCATACTTGTTCTAGGTAAAGCAAACGTTAAAGTGTGCGTAGAGTTGTCTCAGTGGTCGATAGAACTTGAGAGAATATTTGTTCTACCTTTAGCTCCTCATTGGGTTCGACACTCTTATTTATTGAAAAAGGCTACAAACGATCCCCTACACTTGTGGGTTATCACCTGCTATGACTTGTCTACATGCGGTTGATGGCAGAAATGTCTCACGGTGTAATGGAGTCCATGTAGCTTGTTATGACTCGTCTACACACGTCGTGACCAACACCTGCATTGTTGGGTTACGTATGTCTGTTCCTGTACGGATGTGCCACTTGGGTTCTATGAGTAGTCATGTCGACCCGGGTTCTCTGGCGTATGATTGCTAGCGACATAATCATATACGTGAGCCAAAAGACGCAAACGGTCTTGGCCAAGGTAAGGTGGCAGCCGTGGGGATTACCGTGCGTGAGGCCGCAAAGTGATGTGATATGTTACAAGTTGGATTCATATGACTAAGGATCGGGGTCCCGACAGCTTTGGTATCAGAGCTTGACTGCCTGTAGGATTACCAAGCCAAACTGGTCGATGTTGAGTCTAGAACTGCTTTAATTATATAAGGGACTTGATTGTGGAAGGGAACGTAAGATTCTTTTTACTCCTTTCCTTGTGTCATTCATATTCTGAGTCGCCCTCTTCTTTTCCACGGGAATTAAGAACTAGGCTTTCTCATCTATCTATTAGGATGACAAGTTACTATGCTAGAGACTTATAGGAAAGTTTTTGTCTCCCTGGATCGATGTCTCCTTAAGAATTCAGTTGTTATGTTGTCAGTTTTCATGCAGGTTGCCTCATATTTCACACCGTATAGTCGTTATGATGTTTGAGTTATCCAAGGTTGATAAATAATCTGATGCATTTGCAAACCCCTTTCCTCACAATTCAAGGTATTTTGGGCTAGACTAGGCACACTAATTATTGTGCTGAGGTACTCCATTACCTCAATGTATCTGCTGAAGGTGTTATGAAACCATGTTATCTCAGAGAACCACCCAATAGTCTAGTTGTGTTTTGTGTTCCCAGTGTGCTAACTCTGGCCATCATTAACGAAAGCATCTTGTGATGCTACTTAGTCAGTAGGCATTCTGTTTTTGGGTTCTTGAATCCATGGTTCATTATGTTCATTCATGTTGATAGTATTTGCTTGTTCCTTTAGGATATTAGTAACCTTGTTCTACTCTTAGAGGTTCGTGGTACATCATTCTTCCAATACCATGAATCATTATGGCAGAAGTTCTCCGTGAATTGAAGGTCATAACCAGAGTGCTCCTGATGAGTTCTCCATTCTACATTGTGACTCTGACAATCCTATCCTTCTGCATGGGTTACCCGGAAGAATTATGTTGAATTCGTTCGACATGCTAACCTGTGCATCCACTACCCAGAAAAATCATGTGCTCTTGAGTTGCCCTCTTCAGTTGTATTCCAACCTTTATCTATCAGTGGATAGTCAAGAGTATTTGTGCATTCGTATTCATCGATGCTTATTATTCTTGTGGTCTGACAAGCCATTCTATTCCAGAATGACTAGCAAAAACAAACTCCAGTACCTCATCCATTTCTAAGGATTGGGTCAAAGCAGTTGTATTCCCAGATCAAAATGCCAATCCAGCTTTTGCTCTGTTCTACCTTGAAGTATTATCCTCTTCATGTCGGGAATATCATGAGAATTTCACAACCTCTTATGAATTCTTGACACAGTGGTACTTCTCACCGTTATCATTCATTCCTTGGCCTCCGTGTTGTTGTAACCGGAATACCGACAAGTGAACCATGATGTGTGAACTCAATATTCCTAGCAACCCCGTTGCTTGGTAGTTAATGGACAATAATTTCACTCTTGGTGTGATGGTTACTGAATCACCATTCTAAGATTTATCGTGCTACCTAGTCCATCTTTCCTGGTGCACCCTTCGATCAATGAGTTAGGATTGTGGCAATCCTTCACTCTTTTGATTGTATCGTCTTGCCCTGAAAAGAAAGATTGTTCTCGAGCTCAATAACATATCGGTGGTTCGTGATTTTCCGATTACCTTCTCGAAAGTGTCACCAGGTTGTCCCCTGATCGTTATGTTGAGTTCGTGATCAAGTTGGTTTCCTATAAACCGCTCCTTCTTCAAGAATCTGTGGTGGATACCCCTGAACTAATTGGTTGAGCTAAACAACAACTTGGAGAGTTGGAAGATAAATGCTTTGCCCAACTTAGTTCATTTCGAAGGGATATATTTGTGTATGTGTTTGTGTGATTAGAATAAAGATGATATCTTGATCGGTTGATCCTTGTGATCGATTGTTGCATCTATTGTCTTGTCCAATCTTTGATTTGAGTGTGGGCTATCGTCAAATCAAAATGTTATAACAACTTGAAAAAAAACAGAAATTCATAGCTGCTTAATACTTGAGAAGGAGAGTGACTGGAAAGGAAATCTAGGGTTGGCTGTAATTAACCGTAGAAGCGTCGGCGCAGGGCAGCATTCTAGGGGCTTGGCTCCAGCCTGTTGTCCTCGGGGTCTCGAATATGATATGCGCCACTTGTGAGTAGTTGGTCGGTGATGAACGGTCCGTCCCATTTAGGGGAGAACTTGTGTTTCTGTTTTTTTTTGGGTGAAGCCTCGTGACCAAGTCACCTTTTAATTGAATGCCTTCGTTCGGACCTCCCTGCTCTGGTATCGCCATGCCTGTTGTAGCTAAAAGGTGGAACCCGCCCGAGCCACATCCCTTTCTTCCTCAAGAGCGTCGAGGTCGTCCTGACGATCTAGCTCGGCCACCCTCTCTTCATACATCCGCACTCGAGGTGCATCGTGAATGAGGTCGCATGGTAGGACAGCCTCGGCTTCGTACACCATAAAAAAAGGTGTGTAACCTATGGACCGGTTGGGCGTGGTGCGCAAGCCCCACAATACGGAGTCGAGCTCCTCTACCCAATGATAGTCGGCCTCTTTTAAGGATCGGACTAAACGTGGCTTGATGCCACTTAAAATTAGTCTGTTGGTACGTTCAACCTATCCATTGGTCTGGGGGTGGTAAACGGAGGCGTAATCAAGCAGGATGCCCATTTTTGCACACCACGCGTTGACCTCTTTGCCGGTAAAAATTAGTGTCATTGTCCATGATTATGCTATGAGGGACACCATAATGGTGTATTACGTCGGAGATGTGAATTTCAGGACCGGCGCTGCCTCGGCTGTTGTAACAGGCTTTGCTTCGATCCATTTTGTAAATTTATCTACCATTATGAGCAGGTATTTCTTTTTGTGTGATCCTTCTTTGAGAGGACAGACCATGTCAAGCCCCCAGGCTGTGAAAGGACAGGTGGTCGAAATGGTCCGAAGAGCCGCGGGGGGCATGTGACTTTGGTTGGTGAAAACCTGGCAGCCGGGGCACCGCTGAACCAGAGTTTGTGAGTCTGCCTTGGCGGTGGGCCAATAAAATCCAACTCGGAAAGCCTTGCTGACCAAGGCCCGAGCCACGGCGTGATGGCCTCTCATGCCGGAGTAAATTTCGGTGAGGAGCTCACGCCCTTCCTCCTTGGTTATACACCTCTGGAGGACACCGGTAACGCTTCTCTTGTACAGCTCCCCTTCATGGGCCCGATAGGCCTTCGATCGGCGAATGATTCTCCCTGCTCTGGTTTGGTCGTCGGGGAGCTCCTTGCAGAGCAGGTAGGCGGGGATGCATGGGCTCAGTACAAGGTGCTATAACTGCCATTACCTCGTGATCCAAGGGTGTCTCTTCGATGACTGATCCGCCAACTATTTCATCGTCCTCCTCGGATGTCGGGGAGTTGACATTTCCGGAATTCGGGGGAGGCAGCACCGTGTTCCCGTCTTGCCATACTACGGACGGCTTAAAGAGCCGTTCTAGAAACATGTTTTCGGGAACTTGGTTTCGCTTAGTGCCCATTCTAGCCAGAACATTGGCGGCCTGATTGTTATCTCGTGGGATATGATGGAATTCCAACCCTTCAAACTTGGTTGATATGGCCAGAACGGTGTTTCGATATGCCGTCATCTTTGGGTCCCTTGCGTTGAACTCACCGTTAACTTGTGATATCGCTAAGTTGGAGTCACCTCGGACTTCCAGACGCTAGAGTCCCATGGAGACTGTTATCCGTAGGTCGTGTAGCAAGGCCTCGTATTCGGCCACGTTATTTGAGTCTGCATAAATAATTTGCAGGACACACCTTATGTTATCCCCGGTGGGTGAGGTGAGAACTACCCCAGTCCAACCAACATTTTGGACCCGTCGAAGTACATTGTCCAATGTGAATATGTATTGTACTCTCTAGGGAGTTTGGCCTCCGTCCATTCGGCTACGAAATCTGCCAGAACCTAAGATTTAATAGCTCGGCGCGGGCAGAATGTAATTTCAAAAGGGAGAAGTTCAATTCCCCATTTGGCGATACGACCGGTTGCATCCCTGTTATTGATAATGTCGCCCAGAGAGACCTCGGATGCCACGGTGATAGAACACTCTTGAAAGTAGTGTTGCAGCTTCCGAGATGCCATGAAAACTCCATAGACGATTTTCTGGTAATGGGGGTACCTTGTTTTACACGGGGTCAATACCTCGGAAACATAGTATACCAGCCGCTGCACCTGAAATTTGTGGCCTTCGTCATCTCGTTCGACCAAGAGGACCGCACTGACCACTTCGTTTGTCTCCAAGATGTATAACAACATCGGCTCGCCTATTCTGGTTGTTTCTAGTATGAGGTTGGTGGCAAGGAGCCTTTTAATTTCTTCTAGGGCGTCTCCTGCCTCACTAGTCCATTTAAAATTCTTTGTTTGCTTCAGTAGTCTGTACAGCGCTAGAGCTTTCTCCCCTAGTCGAGAGATGAATTGATTGAGGGCGGCTACGCAGCCGGTAAGTTTCTGAACGTGCTTGAGTTCGGTCGGAATTTCTAGTGCGGCTAAGGCTCAGATTTTAGTCGGATTGGCCTCGATTCCTCTATGGGAAACAATGAATCTGAGCAACTTGCTAGCTAGGACCCCAAAGATGCACTTCTCCGGATTGAGCTTAATGTGGTAGACCCGCAGGCTAGCGAATATTTCGCCGAGTTCTTTCACCGGTTGCCTGACATCTCTAGTTTTTACAACCACGTTGTCGACGTGTGCCTCGGTTGTTTTGTCGATGTGTTTTTCCAGGCAGGTCTGAATCATGCGTTGATATGTTGCGCCGGCGTTTTTTAATCCGAACGGCATTGTGTTGAAGTAGAACGGCATGTAGGATGTTATGAAGGTTGTTGCTTCCTGGTCAAACTCCTTCATTTTGATTTGATGGTATCCCGAATAGGCGTCCATGAAGCATAGAGAGTCGTGTCCGGCTGTGGCGTCGATGAGTCGATGCGAGGTAGTGGAAAGGGGACCTTAGGGCAGGCCTTGTTGACATCTTTGAAATCGATGCATAGCTGCCATGGCTTATCCTTTTTTGTCACCATGACCGGGTTGGCCAACCAATCAGGGTGTTTGATCTCACGAATGAACCCTGCTTCTAACAGCTTAGCTAGTTCTTCGCCCATAGCTTGACGCTTGGGTTCAGAAAATAGCCGAAGTGCTTGTTTGACTGGCTCGAATCCTTCTATAATATTCAGGCTATGTTCAACTAAGTTTCTTGGGATGCCAAGCATGTCTGAGGGATGCCAGGCGAAGATATCCCAATTCTCCCGAAGAAAACTTCGGAGGGCTTCGTCGATTTCTGGATCCAGCTAGGCACCAATGGACACCGTTCTATTCGGGTCTATTGGGTGTATTTGAAATTTGATGATTTCATCAGCTGGTTTGAATGATGTAGATTTAGATCTTTTGTCCAGAATGACGTCGTCAGAGTTGACCATGGCACGAAGTGTCGTCGGCTCTTCGGCTACAAATTAAGGCCTCTGCCAGCGACTCGAGGGCGAGTGAGGCCATTTTATTTTTGGCTCTGAGTGCCCTATCTGGATTGCTGGTGACGGTTATCACTCCGTTGGGGCCTGACATTTTTAGTTTCATGTATCCATAGTGAGGTATGGCATGAAATTTTATAAACACTTGTCGCCCTAAAAGGGCACGATAACCACTCCGGAAGGGTACAACATGGAACGTTAACTCCTCGGGCCGATAGTTTTTGAGAGTACCGGAGACTACGACGAGAGTAATTTTTCCCTCCCATTGCGCCTCTCTTCCGGGGATAATTCCCTTGAAAGTGATGCAGTTGTGTTGGATGCGGGTTGAATCCAATTGCATTTTTTGCAGAGTGTCCTCATAGATGAGGTTCAAGTTGCTGCCACCGTCCATTAGCACCTTATGGAGCCGACATTCGTCCACTATGGGCTCGACGACCAGTGCGGCTGGGCACCGGCTTAGGTCGACTGCCGGCCGATCACGCTCCTCGAATGCTATCGGTGTGTCTAACCACGCGACCGAGGGCGTACGTATCTGGACGGGGCCGAGCTCCTGTGGAGCCCTTTTCCTTTGATTTTTTGATGCATATGTTTGATAGATAGTCAAGACCTCGGCCTCGTCCAAGGAATCTGTGGTATGACTTATGGTGGGCTTATTTGCGAGGAAAGCCTTGCCACCCTTGGCCACCTCTCGCACGACCCAACAAGCTCAAAGGATGTGAGTTGGATTGGTGTTTAACAAGACATAGTGTATAGTGCATGGTTGATCTAGGAGTCCGTCTAAGACGGTCGGAGATCTTGTCTTCTTTTACGGAACGACTCCGCTAGCGTGGGGCGCTTTGATGGTTGCCCGTGTGCGAGGTCATATCCTCTTGATTTACCTATGCTGGCTAATTTCTGGGCCAACCAGGCATCCTACATGGTGCAAAACTTTGACACCAACCCGGAGAGTTCTGAGAAAGTATGGACTCGACCTGACAGTTGTGACAGAAGGCACCAAATGCTTCAACGTCCGGGCAATCGGTTATCCTGTTCTTGACAGACAAGAATTTTGACCAGAACTACCGAGCTGTTTCATCGGCTTGTTGTTTTATATAGATCAAGTCCCAGACGTCGGGAGGCCTCGAGTTGCTTGGGCAATACTCGACGTGGGGGTGGGTGGGATCGGAAATTTCAATCCGATCGGGGGGACTCCAAGGTGCCCCTGTGTTCCTTGTGAGCGATATGCGCGGAAGTATCCGGGCTTGGCCTAAGGTCCGAAGTGCCCGTCTCCTCCACTTGTTCAAGCTGGTGCTCATCCTTCAGAGTAGAGCTCGGATCCGAAGTTTCCTCCGATCGAATTCCTTCGTTCGTGCTCGTAAAGGCAGCATAAAGCTCCGGACAAGCTTCCCAATCGCAACCTGCCACCTCAAAGGGGGAGCGCGATTCAAGATCTGAAGAGCCATCAGACGGACCGCTAGTGGAGGTTGTAAGTGCACCTATGGTGCCGAGGGGACTTAGATTGCCCGTTGGTGAAGCCATCGTTCCAAGGTGACAAATAACGAGCTCTCAATGAAAGCACCATTGTCGGTGTCAAAACCGACAGACCTCGGGTAAGGAGGAGGGTGAGCTATTAGATCGGATCAATGGGTAGCAAGAGATGGTGGACACGCAGTGTTTACCTACGTTCGGGCCCTCTCTATGGAGGTAAAACCCTATGTCCTGCTCTTGCTTATATTATTAGAGTATCAAAATACAGATCTGATCTACCGCGAGATCGTGAGTTGTGGTCTAAACCCTAGGGGTATGTTGATGAATATAGAAATGATCCTCTACGGACTAAACCCTCTGGTTTATATAGGCACCAGGAGTATCTAGGATTACGCATGGTCGGTTGCCCTCTAGGACTTACATGCCGAATATGATCAGATATACTTGAAGTACATGCCAAGTCTTTGGCCGAGGCAGAATGAAGGCCTCCGAAGTCTCTTCTCCTTGACGGGCAGGCAGTTCGGCCCATGCATTAGCTCAGCCGGGCTAGGACCCCCTAGTCCAGGACACCATCACCTACGCCGCACCTGGCCGTCGTGAGTCACCATCGCGCCACCCGTATCCCCGGGCCACCGGAGCCGCGCCAGCCGGCACCGGAGCCGCGCCCACGCGCCCATTGGAGCCCGACGGTCCTTCCCGCAAAATCCACCCCAACGCCCCGCCGAGAGATGCCATGCTGCCACCCTCCCTGGAGCTTGCTTGGGCTCCTCAAGCGGCGGCGAGGTGAGGGGGGGAGGTTGTGGAGTAGGCGCAGGGGTCGGAGGGAGTTCCCCGCGTCGCCCGAGAGAGGCAACGCGGAAGTGGGTGAGTTTTCTCAGTTATGTGCAAATGGATCAGTAGCTAGTCATTTTGAGCGGTAAGCTTCAAAGATTAGGTGGAACTTGGCTACACGATAGTGGTTTGTATGATCCTGTAGATTGATCATTTGTTACTCTAGTCCAGTAATAATACGATTTTATGCCATTTCTTTTGTTACCATTTCTGCATTGTGAATTCGACGATTCATGGGGAAAGTGCTCTTCTACACCCGAGCTCAAATGAGCTCGGGTCAACAGTAAATTCGAAAAATATTCATATAATTTTCAAAAAAAATCTGATTTTTTTTTACAACAAACTTTGACAAATGTTCTAATAGCTTGCAAAATTTTAATACGAAATCACATTTTTTTAAGTCGTGGCAGAAAAACAAAATTAGTGCTTCAAAATGCTTTTGAAAGTAGCATTTTCAGAGTCTCGGTTTTTTTTTTTTACCACGACTTCCACAAATGTGATTTCTTGATGAAACTTTGCGAGCACTTGGAACATTTGTCAAAGTTTGCCCCCAAAAAAATCAGAATTTTTTGAACATTTTTACAATATTTTCCGAATTTACTGTTCAGCCGAGCTCATTTGAGCTCGGGTGCAAAAACATCACGTCCGATTCATGGTCTGTTTGCAAGACAAGAATTGTAGAGAAGAGTTCCCATGTATGAAACGAGGTCCCATGATATGTAGAAACTTGTGAGCAACCTTGTTATATTTCTAGGTAGATTAAGTATTTTTCAAATTTTACTCAGGAGCAACGTTACCATTTCCTTGTGGAAATTATATAATTTGTAGCTTGTTCTATGCAAAATTCTTGTGAGATTTCTAGATGGCATGTCTTTCGCATGTTTGTAAATTTCGATGGGAATTGACGAGTACTGTTATCATGTTAAAAACTGAGTATCATGCGGGAAAAAAAAACTGTTCTTTTTGCAATTTCTCATATGAAAAATAACATGAACATTAACAACAAGAGCATAATTAGGGTTTCAAGGCAGAGATGGCTGGAGGAGAATTTGAATTGTTTTTCTTATGAACTTTTTATATGAAATTTTTTGAAAGTCGGTAATGGTGGATTGCCATAATTCTGTTCTTTTGGCCAGATAAAAGAAAAGAATTATGTTCGTTTGGCCAAGATAACTGAACAGCGGTTTACATGAAGCAACAGATGTCAGCTGAAATGAACAGACGTTTAAGCCTGAGCTGTTTCTTTGTTGAACTGAACAGAACAGATTGTTTTCACACAAAGGAGCTTTCGCCCCGATTTCATTTCATTGAAATGAAACCGATAAACAGCCGTCAGACCACAAGAGTGCAGGTGTCAATCCAGAACAACAAAGAAATAGGCCACCCAGGCAAGCGCCCATAACACGACACTCACCAGCTCAAAACGAGATAACCAGACTCCAAGATAAACCACAGATAAAGGGTAATCAAAAGATGACCCCCTCATCCATATAAAGGGTAATCGAACGCAACGACAATATATCAGACATATCTCGCGTAGCATCATCCCAATCCAATCCTGCTGCGAGCCATAGGACTATAGGAGCCCATCCCCTGCTCCCATGGAAGAAATCCACAGCCACCTTAGCAAGCTGAGACGCCACGGTTTGAAGTACCCGGCACCCTTCAGTCTCTCTGCAAATTAGACCAATATCACAACCAATTAGAAGTTTGATAGACAATCGCACTGGGATAATGCGGGTAAACGTTTACGTTTCTGGCTTCCCATGAAGTCCCGAAAATTGCTGCTACACACATAACCACCAGATTATTTACTTCTCTACAAAAGCTATTTATCAAGCTACTAAAATATTCTACAGCACTAGGTATATCATTTAAACCTGTCACGGCTTTAATGATTCCACACATGAATTTAGCAACTACACATTTACAGAGCAAGTATCTATGTTTTCCTCAAAATAACAAGATTCTTTTTTTTTTTTGAGCAAAAGCCAAAACAAACACTTCAATTTTTAGAGGAATTCTAGCTTGCCACATCTTCCTGTGATGCCATAATACCTGCTCAGTTTTCAAACTAGAGTAAACCTGGCGGATTTATTTAAAGTCCAAAACATTATCCTCACTTTCTGTCAATTGGATACCTGGGCATAAAGCTTTTGACTCAGCCCAGATGACAATAGTCTCTCCCCACAGATTCCTTCTACATGTAATGAGACTCAAATTCTCACTCAATGCTTTTGCAACAGAGAAATTGACACTGGAAGTAAGAAAATACAACCCAGGGAATAGCACACAAAGAGTTTTTTTTTTCCTATCGAGGGATCTTCCCAGAACCTAGTTCTGTTACCATTAGCGATTATTTTTCTACAATACTGGGGAAAATAGGTTTAGCTTTCAGAATGCCCTGTCGGAATTGAGATTAATCAGCCTTAGCTTTACAAGCTCCTAAAGTAGATTTACCAATATACTTATTTCCAAGGGCTCCTTTGATTCTAAAGATTTTCATATAAATTTTGAAGGATTACAATCCTTAGGATCTTTTCCTATGTTGGTTGTTTGATTCATAGGATTGAATCCTATAGGAATTTTTCCTAAGGATTTCTTTGTACTACTTTCCATAGGATTTCTAGCATCCACTCCTTTGAAAGAATACTTTGTTTTTTCCTATGATGCAATCAAACAACCCAAAATCCTGTAGGATTGAGATCACCATGACAATCCTATCTTATGTTTTTCCATATTCCCGTGTTTTTAAAATCCTGTGAATCAAAGAGGCCCTAACTATGGACTGCCACATACCTAGCTCATTCTCCAACTTCCAAATACATTTACAAAGTAAACAAATATTCATTACACTTAAATCCACTATCCCAAGACCCCCCATATCATTAGGTCTACAAACAACTTCCCATTTCACTAGATGGTAATTTTTAACATCAACTTCCTCTTGCCATAACATCATTTTTCTAAAAAATATCCATCTTCTTACTAGGACCTTTAGGCAGTTCAAAAAGACACATGTATAAAGGTATATTACTCAAACTACCTCTAATAAGAATTAGCCTCCCTCCATATGAATGATCCCTACCTTTCCAAGGTGCAAAGCTTTTTACCCATTTTCTCTACAGGCACATCCCAATCTTTATTACACAGCCTAACTGAACTAATTGGTATACCTAAATATCTAAACGTTAAGCAACCATGGGCACATGTGAAAATAGCAGCATAATCCTCTTTATCCTCTACAGCACTAGCAAAACAAAATAATTCACTTCTAAGAAAGTTAACTTTCAAACCAGACAGGTGTTCAAACAAACATAAAATAAGCTTAACATTCCGATCACTTTCTAGGTTTGCTTTAAACATAAATATCGTGTCATCAGCGTACTGTAACATATTCAAACCACCCCCATAAAGGTGTGGTACTAAATTTTGCAGCAAACCCATCTCTTGAGCTCTAAGTAAAACCAACTGTAAAATATTTATTGCAATATTACAAAGAATCGGAAAAAGGGGATCGCCTTGTCTTAAAACCTTTTTTAGTTTTAAAAAAGTCCTACCTAATAATTAACCATAACAACTACTTTTCCACTGTTTGTATAATCCAATTAATGAATTTATTACATGACCCCTTTTTAATCATGACAATTTTAAGAAAAGCCAGTTAATCTTATTGTATGCTTTCTCGAAATCTACCTTAAGCTTAAAGAAGACATAATCTATCTTTTTTCTATGCATGTCATGCAGCACCTCATGCAGAACTGTAACCCCATCTAAAATATAACGACCTTTTATAAAAGTTGTTTGCACTGGAGCAACAATCGTGTGCTACAACAACATCCCTATTATTAATAACCTTTGTAAAGATTTTTAACCTACTTGCACCAGCACATTTAGGCAACCAAGTTAAAACTCCATAACTAAACCTAGCTAAATCCAACCTGTTATTATCATAGAAATCCTGAAAGACATCTAAACACTCTAATTTCTTCTAGAGTAAAATTTCCCTCCCTCCCTCCGTCCCTCCCTCCCTCCCTCCCTCCATCCATCCCTCCCTCTCTCTCTCTCTCTCTAAATCATTTAAAACAGACTACATATCACTATCTAGGGTAATATTCTTTAGACATTCAGAAGGACCAAACAAATTCTTATAAAAGGAATTGGCATATAATAAAATGTCTTTACCCCCTGCACCAGATTTACATTACTTCCTATAGCAAGGACTTTCTTCTTTCTTTTTCTACTACTAGCTTTTGGCATAGAATAAGAAGTGACAGCATCCCCTTCTAACAATTCATTAATGGTGAATATGTTGTCAAAATTATCACAGTTAAATTATGCTAATTTTAGTCTGTCCGTGTTAAATGGAGAGCAATCTTCCCAATACAGGTCAGCTTCAACCTGTCAAACCCCGCTATAAAAAAAAAATCTTACGAATATTTCTGCTGAAGTTTAGAGTGATGATAAAATTCAGGTCACGAAAAGGACTATCCCAACATCTTTTATACCACTATATTTGACGAACAACCCTACACGGTAACCGTTAGTTTATCACCTGATGAATAATTGAAACAAACCAAATGCAGGTGCATATACACCAAACAAGGAAACTTCTGAGCAAAGTTTGCATTATGCACTTAATTCATGAGCTCGTCTACTGCATAAGACCGAATTCATCAACTAAACAAGACTGAATTCATCAGTAACAGCAAACATATGATAACTAAAAAAGAACAAAACGAAGTTCACAAGTAGCACTCACTAATACTAGGATTCAGGACATCCGTAATCATGACATGTCATGGCCAAGAAAGCTGGATAACAGTAGTATAATTTAGCCCCACAGAACAAACTGACTAACATAATTCAAGAAGATTAAGAAGTGCAGGTGTACACATACATGATTATTCCATTGATCGGAGCAAGCCCAAGCAGAAATCAAACTGAATTAATGCCCATCTGCATCTGCTAGTGGCTCTGATAAGAAGAGAGGGACATAAGGCCGATACGGCCCTACACTGCATTTCTCGAGGTCGAGCACACTTGAGAGTTGGTGACGTTGCATGTCCCACGACAGCAATGAAGCCTCATGTCGTGCATCGCCATCAAAAAGACCTTTGCTGACAAAGAAGAAGATGTCACGATCGGGATGGAACCCAACCAGCTGGTACTCCACCTCAGCTAGGTTCAGCACCTTATCGATTCTGAAACTATGCTTCAGGGCCCATTGTTGGCTATCATAATCCTCAAGGCGCCAGATCGCTACCTCTTCAGCCAACTTGCGTGAAACCTCATCGTCGTCGTCGCCGGCAGTGAGAGGAACTGGAGATGTAGTAGCATAGTGCAGGCAACCCTGTGACCACCCAACCCTATAATAGTACTTGCCGCGTGGCATGGAGATGGTCTTCCACACCTTGCCCTCCATGTCCACAGCCATCAGCACAGTATTGTTTTCCCAAGTGTTGTTGCTATTGTTCCGATGCTGGTTGCCCAAAACGTGCAGCATGCCGTCAACCAGGACACTGTGATGTTCCAGTACAACATTGTCAACCAATCCAGTATCCCTCTGGCTCCAGGCTCCGGTTCTCGACGAGTAGATGCTCACTCCTGTGAGGCCCACGTCGTCAGTGCGCTCGAAATCAAAGACGTGGAAATGGGACGGCACTGCTGGATCGAAAGCCAGATGGAACTGGCGGTGAAAGCGGCATGTGTTTGGCCGCGGCTGCGGGCGGGGGGCCAGCTCCGTCCACCTCCGAGTGGCGGGATTGCAGACGACAAAACGGACTCGAGATTCCGCGTCCGGGTAGTAGGAGCAGAGGAGGAGGCCATTGCAGGCGTGCTCCAGCGTGAAGCGCCTGTCCTCCGTAGGCCGCAGGAACGCGAGTGAAGGGTCGACATCAAGACCCTCGGCGTCCGCGTCGGCTGAGACGCCGGCCAGGTGGTGGCGGAAGCCGCCGGCGCGGGAGATGGTGGTGTAGAGGACGCCAGCGAGGGTCTGGGGCAGCTTCTTGCGGTGGGCGGGGTGGGCGATGAGGTCGCGCCAGGACTTAGAGACGCACTTGGAGCGGCAGACGGACCGGAAGGGGAGCCGGGACAGGATCTCCACGATGAGGTCGTCGGTGAGTCGACTGGCCGATATCTCCTCCTCCATGGAGTTAGAACTGCAAATCGAGCGAGAAAATCATCAAACCGGGTGAGCTCCGGCGAAGAAGAAGAGCTCAGGCGAGGGGGGCGATTGGGTGAGCTCGGGCGAGGAGGGCTACCCGGGCGCTAATGGCAACTGCCTGGCGGCGGGGAGCCTCCTCCGGGCGACGGGGTGCAGCGGACAGGGCTTCGGCGGAGAGGTGCGGCGGGGATGCTGGACGGCCGGCGACGGGGTGGCGGCGCTAGCTAGGGTTTAGCAAATGTGGATCTCTCCGTCGACGGGACAGCCGGCGGCGCGTGTGGAGGGGAATGGAGAGAGAAGAGAGAACTTTTTTTTTTGAGGGGTAGATTTTTTGTTTTCAAGGGATGGCCCACTTAACGTGCGATTTCGGTTTCGTTATTTTTCTTTGTTCTTTTTTTTCTCTTTTCAGATTTTGGTTTTCTTCTTCTTCCTTTTCCTTTTTTAAATTTTTGCACATTTTATTTTTTACAAAAAATATTTATATGCGGTGAACACTTTTTGGTTAACATTTTGAAACAGACACTAAGATTTTTTTTATTAGACGGTCAACATTTTTTAAATACACACTGAACACTTTTTAATATATGATGAAACATTATTTTTATACATATTAAACATTTTTATTATATAATGAAATTTTTTAGTTATGCAATGAAAAAAAAATAACACACATTGACCTTTCTTAATGTACACAACTTTTTTAATGTACAATGCTTTTTTTTATAAAACCATACTGAACAATTTTCTACAATACAGTTTTCTATTTATAACAGGTTTTCAAAATATCTAGCTCATAAAAAACAACAGCCAATTTTTTTGGTGAAAACCATACTAAATTATTATTAGTGGCGTGCAACGTCCCTGGCGCACCACTATTAGAGATGTTAGTTTTTTTTAGGGGATATTAGAGATGTTAGTAGAAGTAGCACCATCGCCTTACACGCCACTAGTAATCCCGGGATACAAAGCTCTCGCCCGCCCGAGACTTGGGTAAAACACAAACATTTCCCCACACTACCGAGCGGGCGAACCCGTCGCCCATCATAAGAGAGAAGAGGAAAGAGGGAAGAAGGGAAATAAGAAGAAAGGTAGGAGGGAAGTGTGATGAGTGAAGAAGGAAGAATAGAGAGAGGAGGAAAAGCCTCCATTTTTTCTAATTTATGGTTTTTTTATATGATGATTTATTTTGATATTTTGCCTACATATGTCCATGTATGTATGCATGATAAATGTATGTCCCTTGTGTGGTCTCGGCCATCGAGTGTCATATTTGTTTTTCAAGGAAATAGACATGAGTGCCAATGTTTTGACGAAATGTTGATTCGTCAACTTTCGTCAAATTTCTGACCCTCAATTTGTTCAAATTTTAGCAAAGGCCATGTCGACTTTTTCAATGGACCCATTGTGCCAGGTGTGTGGCGACAACCGGGTTGGAAGGTCCGAGAAGGTGGTTTAATAGTGGCATGTGTGGCAACAACCGGGTTGGATGGTCCGAGAAGGTGGTTCAATAGTGGCATGTGTGGATCAAGAATAATCGCTTCTCCCTTGTGCTTGGAGAGAACTTCAGGTGAAGACACTATGTTTGTAAGAATAGCTCATTTCATAAGCATGTTGAGGCTTCTTACACATAGGTGCCTAACAAATGTCTGACTTCTTACCCTTTAACTTTACTCAGATCATCCCTTGCTTCACAAGGCTTGAAGTCCTGGAGATGCTGAAGGTTTCAATCCATAAACAAATCGTAGTTAAGGCCCACCATGAAACAAAATAGGGCTTTAACTTCATGGTTTTGGTCAAAAGAATGAAACAGATCAAACCTTCTTAGGTTGCCCTGGTTGGAAAGGATTGGCCAAGATATTCGTGCTTGAGGTTTGGATGATGATTGAGATGTACATTCTTGGCCAACCCGATCTTGACATCATGGTACGCTTGCCCAATGTTCCGGTGCTTCCCCAATGTAAGTTTTTATGGTCATATATAGATTGGATCGAGTAACCTTTATATTACTTGTTGTAACTAATCTTGCTTACATATAATTTGGACAACTTATTTCCTGAGCTCCCATGAAACTCGAAGGATTGTAGACATGATGCATGCCACTACAGGCGCGACTCTTTCTTGGTAAGTGACAGACCAGATCGTATGCTTTGTGCACAACATTGAGATAACTATTGAGGAATGCAATGTTGGCCCGTACAATGGATCCTTCGTGCCATTCGTGCACACCTTGAACAAGAGTAACGTTGAGAATCCACTCCTAATAACATACTGCAACATCTATGTTACTAATACATCTCAGACGTATCTGTAATTTTTTATTGTTTCATGCTTTATATTATCATTTTTATATACTTATTATAGGAATTTATATTATTTTTATGGACTAACCTATTCGCATGAATGAATTATGTCTACCAGAGGGGTGAATGTGAGATTTAAAATTTCTTCGGGAAACGTCAAATCTCTCAGTCCAGCATAGAGAAAACCAAACTAAGACAATAGCAATTCATTGAAAGAAAAACACACGGAGAAAGAAACGGGATCTACTAGAGTACAACATCTCTTGTAACTAAAGATAAACTAGTCAACTCAAAACATTGCAGATACAAAAGTACTGAAGGTAAATCAGGGTACAGAAGAAATCATAGGTGCTCGATAGCGACACGGGATTTGATAGACCAATTCACTCTTATGCAAAAGAGCTACGTCTAGTTGGAGAGACTTGTGATTTAGCACAGAAGATAAATTCTATTCGTCATGTTCTCCTCGACAACAAGTTCATCAACTTGTGTCAATCACTCGCGGTAGATGCTTGAGGCTATCTTCAAACCTTCACAGACTTTATCTTCGTGAACCACAATGACTCTTGATTGCTAAAGAACTTGACACCAATCTATCAAGAGAGTTGGCGACTCTCAAGAGTAACAAGTGGGGCGTACTAAACTTAGATCTCTATGATGATAGACCACTATCTAGTTTTTTGATTTTGCGTTTTCTCTTGGTGGATTTTAAACTCAAATCTCTCGAAGAGGGGCGCTCAGACAAACTGTCAAAATCACATGGAGCAGCCAACGATTCACGCTGGAATGGGGTGTCTATTTATAAATGCGGCCTTCCCAAAGGGGAAATGACCATTTTGGGCATAACGTCCTGCCAATGGCCAACCGACGTTTTCAACAATCTGACTTCAAACACACCTAACAACTTTACTTGAGGAACAAGTAAGGCTGACTCCTCGGTATGAAGCATATCTCTCGCAACCCATTAGAACAACGTCTTTGGCTGACAAGTAATGTTTCAGAACACAAAGAGATTCTCTCAACTCTCATAGGTTTTGGTTTAGCATCAGAGAAATAAAAGTTTTGAAAACTATACACCTCTTGATAGTGAGATGGTCCTATGACTCAAGAAAGAGAAATGAACTACAAAAGAAAATACAACGTCTTTTCTCCGTCTTCATCAAAGCGCTCGGACCAGGTACCAAAGCAATTGCTTCACTTTAGCAATTTTTGGGGGTCAACTTCATCAGACATAATATTTGATGATAATCTTCACTACAACGCGGTTGATAACTGTAAGAACACATTTCTCCATGTGTGGTTTTGGGTAATTGATGACAATCCCTATGGACTAATGGTTGCCTTAAGTTATATTCGAAGGATTTGTCCATAGGCACTTCTTGAAGTCCATCTGTTGGTTTCAAGGAGTTTATATGGTGACCAAGGTGGTATTCAAGGTTTTATCCAAAGATTGGTCATAGAGAAGATAAGATACAAGGTTGATCAAGACTAAGTCAAAGAATGAATCAAGTTGATCAACGCACAAAGCGTACAAGATGTACCGAGAGGGATCAAGTGATCCCATGGTATGGTAAGCATTGTCCATTACGCTTTGTGTACTAACCCATGTTCCCTGTGAGTGTTCTTTGTGGGGTTAGGTATGTTTCCATGGGCTAGCATCAATAAGAAGATCCCATACAATCCATGGAGGATGACATCAAGTGGTGATCGTCATCAAGGTTGCGGTGTGCAAGTTCAAGTGAAGCATCACAGAGAGATCATGCTTGAAGCTTGCCGTCCATTGTGGTGACAATGGACTTGTGAAGATGTGCCGAAGAGTGGCTCACCCATAGTGGAGTATGGGGGAGCAATCAACTAGTCTTCATCGAGCCAACGCAATCAAGAAAGGTGGTCCATCTTGAGGAAGTCAAGATCGTCATCATCTAGCTCAAATGGACTATGCGCAAGGCTAAGGTTTGACCTTGATAGGGTTTTTCTATTTTACCGGTCTCTTAGTGGTAGTTGGGAGACTGGGTTATAGGATAGATAGCCGTACTATCAAGGGGGCTCTCAAGTGAGTAGCTTGATCGTATCGTTCGTTGAGAGCTCAAACCATTGCATTCTTGGCATCATCATCTTTCTTGGTTCTTGGTTGGTTTTTCTCTTTGAGGTTTCTTGAGCTTATGATCTTGAGCTTATGGTCAGCTTCATGACAAGCTCAAGTTCATCGAAAACGGAGTCCATGTGCATCTTCTATGATGTTTTCGATGTTGGAGTTTTTGCCGGTTCTTCATTGATAGAGGTTTCACATCTCTATACCATTGGCATTTTTATACTGCCTCTTCTTAGGATAACTCTTGTCGTCCTGAATCCAACAAGCTTGAGTTTGCTCAATTCGGAGCTCGTATGCGAAAGTTATGGCAGTTTCAGTGCCAGAGCTGTTTTTCTCTGAACAAGCGGTAGTACTGCTCGGTAGCACGGTAGTACCGCTTGGGCAGTACTTCCGCTATGTACTACCGTTGTCTCTACCGCTTATATTCACAATCTGGTGCCTTCAGGGGTCTCTAGCCATTTTCAGCGGAAGTACCGCTCTCCCCAGAGCGGTAGTACTGCTTTGAAGAGCTGCTCGAACTACCGCTTATTTTAAGCGGAAGTTCCGAGCGGTACTGCCGCCCTGAGGATCCGTGACCTCTTTCGCATCCTTTTTTCTTCTGGTCTTCTAGGATTTCTGAGCGGAAGTACCGCTCACTCCAGAGCGGTACTACCGCCCCAAGCGGAAGTACCGCTCCCTCCAGAGCGGTACTACAGCTTTGTTGTTCCAGGACAGGTATAAGCGGAAGTACCGCTCCCCTGAGCGGTACTACCGCTTGTGTGCGGGTTGTGGGGGTAACGGTTGGATTTTCCCCCACCTATAAAAGGGGGTCTTCTTCCCCATTACTCCCTAACTCTTGAGCTCGTGTTCTTCCCCCATTGTTGACCTTCTTCGAGCTTGCTAACTCTCAATCCCTCCAATGATTCTTGCTAGTTCTTGAGGGAAAAGAGAGAGGAGATCTAGATCCACATTTCCACCAATCACTTTCTCCTCTTTGTGAGGGGAACCCCTTGGATCTTGATCTTGGAGTTCTTCGTGTTCTTCTTTGTTCTTCCTCTCATTTTCCTCCCTAGCATTAGTTGCTTGGGTGGGATCTGGGAGAGAAGGACTTGGGCACTCCGTGTGCCCTTGCCATTGCATTTGGTACATAGGTTTGAGTTCTCCACGGTGATACGTGGAAGTGAGAAGTTGAGAAGCTTATTACTCTTGGGTGTTTGAGCACCCTAGAGCTTGTTCCTCTTGGGTGCCTTGGCGCCCTAGACGGTTGGTGGTGTCTCGGAGCTCAATCATTGTGGTGTAAAGCTCCGGGCAAGCGTCGGGGTCTCCAATTAGGTTGTGGAGATTGCCCCGAGGAATTTGTACGGGTACTGGTGAACCGCCCCCAAGGGTTGCCAAAGTGTGCGGGTACCGGTGACCGCCCCCAAGGGTTGCCATTTGTACGGGTTCGGTGACCGCCCTCAAGGGTCCCTTAGTGGAATCACGTTATCTTGCATTGTGCGAGGGCGTGAGGAGATTACGGTGGCCCTAGTGGCTTCTTGGCGAGCATTGTGCCTCCACACCGCTCCGAACGGAGATTAGCATCCGCAAGGGTGTGAACTTCGGGATACATCATCGTCTCCACGTGCCTCGGTTATCTCTTACCCGAGCCCTTTAATTATGCACTTTACTTTGTGATAGCCATATTGTTTCTTGTTATATATCTTGCTATCACTTAGTTGTTTATCTTGCTTAGCATAAGTTGTTGGTGCACATAGGTGAGCCTAGTTGTTTTAGGTTTTGTGCTTGACATATTAAACGTTAGTTTTATTCCGCATTTGTTCAAGCTTAAACCGTAATTATTTTAAAGCGCCTATCCCCCCCCCCCCCTCTAGGCGACATCCACGTCCTTTCAATAACTTTCAGAGTTTATACCAAACTCCTCTTAACTCCAGGGACCTATAACCTTTGTGTACACTAGTAAACACATTTGTCCCTCGTTGTTTTTGAAAACAATCTCCAAAACAGAAGGAGGAAATTATTGCACCAACAATCTCCCACTTTTTGACCATTCACTAGTGCAGAAAAGCATAGCTATGGCGTGGCAAAAATGGACTTGCTGCCATAGGTACCCAACGCCACCAATATGGCGTCACTGTTAGAATTTAGTGGTGGCGTTGGAGACGATGCCAACAGTATTTTGAATACCTACTAGATCATTGATGACGCGCGTTGCTGCGCCCGTCTATTTGTAATATATTGAATGTTAGCTTGGCACAAATATGTGAAGGCATTATACATGAACAATAAAGCAGTAGTAACACGAGCGCCATTGTTTCCAACATGACACACTAAAAACACGGCACACTATGTATGGTAGCAGTAAGTATCAGTACTGCATGTTACTGCATTGGTAAATATAAATAATTTTGTTGCCAGTTAGAGTTCTGCGCCTTGTAGGTCCAACAAATACACACTTTTCTTCTCAACCCAGCCACTTGATGCTCCATAAACGTTGGATTAGATACTTCAAAGATCAGATAGCGGTCACTAAAAGAAAATCACGGATAATAATATCAATGTAAGATCACATGTCAAACAGTAGTATGTACCTTGTATTGTTACACAGCAGTACATGCTTCAAGATCATACAGCAACCACTATATTCCAACAAATGTGTTGAAGTGTAAATGAACAATTATTTATTATTCCAATCTGGTATTTGTTGTCCATAATTTAGATAATTTCTATTACTATTGTACAGTTGGCTTTAGAAAAATACCATTCTTCCCAACCTGCTTTTTTCATGACATGTTGCAGTTTTATCATATAAATTAGAAAACAAGTTTGCATCATCTTCTTCCAGTGAAAGAGCAAGAAAATACCAATATACAATGATCCTCAAGATAAAGAGGGTCCCTGGAATTTAACAGGGTTATAATTAGGACAGTAAAACATATCGCAGTGCATATATATACCTTAGATTCTAGGTTCGTTAAGATTGTTGATTTAACTTATGAATTAACACGATCTAGTTGTGTTTGGTCAACTGCAACTAAACATTATGTTTTGGGCAAGTAAGTGAACCATAAACTGATTAACAATGAGCCACGGTTAGCAAACTTTCGCAAGGAAAAATATTGACATTAAAATTGTAAAGAAAAATTAAGCAAGTGATGGGGGGTGCGAGAATTGGGAGAAAGGAAATTTGTTGTCCCCATCTTGTCTATTTTCTGTAAAAAGAAACGTTACAGTTCATGAGTAAATAGCTACACTGAGCAGATACCATTGTAAGTAAAGTATATAATATGATTAGATATATTATCCTACATTTCCTCCAGCATCTGATTATGTAGATGTATACTAACCCTTTGTACGCAGAAATGAGGACAGCTCATTCGGCCTGATACGACAAACCGAACTAACATATAATAAACTGAGAAAAAATTGGGGGGAAGAAGTGTCATGTTGACTTGAGCATGGAGCAGAATTAGAGGCCTGATACAACAGACTAAACCAACCTGTAACTCAGCATGTAATAACTTGAAAAGAAAATATGGCACACTCGCAAGGAAATGGCAGTGTCGCTCACCTACAGAGAGGTGCCATGTCACTGTTGGGAAAAGACTCGGTGCGCTGCCACAGTCAGCGTTCCTGTGAGAGTGGGGAGGGAAGGCAGACTGGAACCTCGCAATGAGCGACGGTATGAGAACCATGGGTGCTGGGAAGATGGCAGAGGAAGAAAGGGGAAGTAGCCAGTACCCCTGTAGAGAAAATTCATAAATAAGAGAACAGCTTAGATGCTCCTTTGATAGAGTATAATGAGAACAACATAATATGTAAGGCATGTACTACATGGATCTTGATTCTGAATGCAGCAAAAGAACTCTATTGAGTACCTGCAATAAAACAGTAAATTCTTATGTTGATACAATAAAACACTAAACTCAACATGAGTATCTTGGTTCCAACAAATTTCTCGTACACCTTGCTCCTGCAATCAACAGTTGATTGACATTGTACAGGGAGAATAAAACATCTGCATGTCCTTCGAACTGTAAAGTATACCGGAAAATGCAAACAGATCAAACAAATCTTGATTATTATTAGTCAATGGAAAAGGATGCTCATCCAAAAGGAGTTTAGTTACAATCCAAAGGCAAAAATTATACTGGAACTGCTAATCCCAGCTTGAAAGCACAAAGGAGCTCGAGTCTGTCAACCTAGATCACCTACATCATTTTGGGAGGAGAAAGAATCAAAGAATAGCATCAATAACGCGGGCAGAGGAATGGAAGAGCACGGAGTGGTAACGGACCTGCAATTAGTAGCCGCTGAAGAGTGGCATGGTGATTTATTTCCTCAATCGCCGGCAAGTGGAGTCCAACTGACAAGCGATGGTTCGCTGCCCTCGTCACCGCCCTCTGGCGTCACCGCCGATGCTTGAGGCCCCCAGCCGAAGTCGTGGTGCCGTCCGCAATCTAAGCCAAGTTGTGGGAGGCTGCCGTACCGGCGCCCTTGCGCGATCCCAAACAGGTGGGAGGCAGGATCCCATCGGCGTACAGGAATGGGGATGAGCGCGACACAGGTTGGTCGCCATGGGAAGAGCCGCCACGCGAAGGGTGGGAGACGTGCGACCTAGCGAAATGAAACGATCTATGGCTTAGGGGAGGCTGCTAAAGGCCCATGAGGCCCAATTTAACCCGAGACAACCAAAAAAGCGACCAGAGCAGCGGCCTAGGACGGTTCGCGCTCGTTAATAGCGAACGAAGGCTGATTAAAGTGCGATTCAATCAAATCTGACGGCCGAAAATGTTTGAAATTGAAGATCGGACGGCCACGGACGCTAATGGCCTGAGAGGGCTGGAAAGTTGCACAGTTTTAATGTATCTAAATGGCGTTGGACAGAGTTGCACGATGGCACTGTCATATTTAGCTAATAAAAAAAATACACAACAGTGGAAACTTCACAAACTAAACGTTTCAGCAATTCAAAAAAGTTACTACCAACTTCACAAACTAAAAACGTTTCACCAATTCACAAACGAAAGTACCAACTTCACAATGTATATCGACCTGCCCCTCTCGACACTACCTATGTTCTAAGGAATAACTTAAGCTCACGAAGCTTATTCCTATGCATCTGCTCATCCATGATGTAATGGGCTTTCTCCGTCTTCAATTGAGTCCTCTCGGACTTCACGACGTGTATGTCCTTCTTGTAATCACTTATCTCGAGGTTCAGCGACGCGATCTGACCTTCGAGACTGAAAATCTTATCATAGACAATAGCATTGTCATCGATAATCTTATCCCTATCCTTCTCCAGGGAAGCATTCAACTCATCCAGGGCCTTGACGATACTCTTATGTGAAGCGATCAACTCGTGATTGAGCACGTCCACGTCACATGTCTGCTGCTCAACGGGTGCTAGAGAAGGCGGAGCACGTACGTATGCCTGGCAAGGGTTTCAAAACATCAATAATTAATTAATGGTTACATATATTGATTTTTGCAATGCTCATGCTTTTTTTGTAACCATAATTACGTACCTGGTTGGTGCTCACTTCGCCTTCCTATGAGGCATACCCAAGAAGTGCTCGGAGGAGCCTTCCAAGAACAGAAAACATTGTGATGTAATGTTTTAGAGTGTATTATCAAAAAAATTGTAGACAAATTAAATAGAAACACTTGCAAGCTCTATCATCAATTATGTAATGTTTTAGAGTGTATCGTCAACTATTTATCTGAATGTTTCACATACTTTGGTTTAATTAACAAACCTATTGAAACCTATTAATTGCGTACTATGGTTTTAAATATATTAACAATATCTGTTTTTTTAATTTTCATCATATTCATGCCCTGTTTGCATCAAATATCTATTGTAGCTACACAAAGATTACAATATAGCTACACAAAGATCACAATGTAGCTACATAATGTATAATCCACTACACAAAGATTTAATGATAACAAACTAACGGTAAGCATGAAGAAGAAGAAAAATTCCAGCCTGGTGATAACCAGATTTCTTGGTCACCACTAGTTACTAGCAAATCATCCAAAAATGGTCAAATTTGGATCTGCTACTTGTTCTAGAAACCCGGTGTGTTTCTAGAATTCTCCTCTGAACTTGTGTGCTTTTCTTAAAAATCGTTTGAATTTAAAGTTATCCCTCTATTGAGCGATAAACAATGGTAATTCTTAAAAAGTCCACATCATGTCAGACATCTTTATAACACATAATATGTACCTTAAGTTAACATCTCAATTCCAGAACATAAAAAATGGCTTCACCCAAGTTTCTTTCTAAGAATAGAGGTTCCATCCAGAAACACAGAAAATATGGTCATTAGCAACTAGCAAGTAACTAGACAGAGATGAAAATCGAATGTTTCGGTGACGTGAATGAACTTGTGGTAAATTCATTTAAACTCTTGATAATTTTTCTACCGACACTAGAAACTTTGGATCGCGTTGCACATCTACAACCGAACCCAGCTAATACACTAGAAACTAGAGTTATACATTACCCAACCCTAAGCAAAATGAGAGAGGGAGGGGCGCCGGACTTACCACGGAGGTGCTCGGGAGCGAGGAGAGGTGCGCGGACGGCGTCGGGCTGCGTCGGGCGGAGACGAGCCGCGCCGGGCGGCGGCGGCCTCAGGCGGGGTGGCGGTGGGGATCGGGAGGAGGACGGGTGGAGTTGGGGATCGAGAGGAGGACTAATGGATAAGTTTTTTTACTGCGCCAGGAGCTGTTAAAACCGACTAGTGCTCGCGTGGGCCTAATTAACCTAATATGCAACGCCGGGCCTAATGTGCAATGCCAGCATTAAGCAAATAGCTACGGCGTTCGAATTTAGCCAACATTAGCACTATTTGAAAATATTAGTGCTGGCGTTGGTGAGAAATGGTGCGCCACGAACAAGAGTTGTGGCTAGCCATTTTTCCACTAGTGATTGTTGACAAAATAGGTAGTCGTCAAAGTAAGATAGACATGTAATCAGTAGCATGCGAAAAAGTAACATGTAACAAGTATGTCTGAGATCAAATGAGCTACCCTAAATATATGCAATATATTAATGATTTGGACTTATGGTAATAATTCCACCTGCAAAACAGATTCTCGAGAGACATATAGTGTAGTGATGTCTACTATGCAACTTTTATTCTTGTAGACTTTGTTGGGCCTCGAAGCGCAAAGTTTTGTAGCACAACAATAAATTTCCCTCAAGTGAATGACTAAGCTTTATCAATCCGAGACAGGTGTAGGATGAAGACGATTCTCTCTCAAACAACCCTGCAATCAAATACAAGTAATCTCCTCTGTCCCCGACACTCTCAATACAATTGTCAGTTGTATAGGTACACTAGTTTGACAGAGAGATGTGATACAAATGTAATATGAATAGTAAAAATAAGTTTTATAATTTTAAAAAATAAAACAGTAAGGTAGGAAGTAATAAAAGCGAGCAAAACCGATGTCTCAATGCTTGGAAAAAACACCTAGGGTTCATACTTTGCTAGTGCAAACTCTGATATCATTAACATAACTAGAACACATGATAATACTAGAAGTATAACAAAGAATCACTTCAAAGTTTCTGTACGATATGGGACAAGTCGTCGGCATCCGGGGGCTTCACATAAGTGTCCTGGAAGTTGGCCCTGAACTCGTCTTCAAGGTCATCTCGTTCCCCGATCGAATCTAGCGGGAGGATGTTGAGCCAATGTTGGGCTGAGCCCTTTAGTTTTAACGGCAAGTACTTGATAACATGGATATTGTCTCCACCTGCTATGTGGACTGTGAGGAGGAAGTCATCAATCCATACCAAGGGTTCTCTAGTCCCGCCGTATTGGTCAATGTTTTGTGGGCTTAAACTCCTGCGTGAACTGATGATGCATGACCTCATCCGTGAAACTTTGGAGGTGAGCAGCTCCTCGGATACGTATTGTGGCATGACGTACGACCGACATGGATATACCGCGATTCGTGGTGTAGTCACATACATCGCCATTTTTGGCCAGTCAATCTAAGTATCCCGCATGTATAGCAGGTGGGCATTGCCTGGATTGGCAAATCACCCAAGGTGGGTTTTCGGGTTTTAAGGGCCTTTTGTCCCGGGGGTCCGGCCTTGAGCCATACCATGGTGGGTCTCGCTCACTTATGCACCTTGGTACCTCGGGAGCGCATTTGTATGTGCTGACTTGACGTCCGATAATGCGGGGAGGTCGTCTTTTAGTGGGTCGCTCAAGATCGTCGCCCCCCTGCGCTTCGATAAGGTGATGTCCTTAGATGCCACGTCCATCTCTTTGAGCAGATTCCTTTGGAGGTGCGGTAGTGCGTTGTTGGCATCTATCTGCCACAACCTAGCCTTGAGTCCCTCTTCGGATTTAAGGAGCTCCGTCGAGCGGTGGTTTAGATAGGACACTTCGCCTCGAAGACTTTGGACGTATGCCTTATTCTATTGGCGGTGCTAACAACCTTAGACGCGGAGCGTCGTAATTTGGATTGTCGAGAGACTCATTCAAATTGTCCTCATCATCAGGGATGAGGCTTTTATCCGTGTCATCTTCGGGGTTATAATCACCCCCTCGTCATTGCTATGGCCTCCCCCGTTCTTGTTGTTGTTGTCGTCATCATCTTTACGAGGGCTGCCCACGCCATTATGAGGACTGCGGCCATCATTTTTACTGGGGTTGTCTCCTTCCCACTTTTTGGGGGTGTCTACCATGTAGGCGTCGTACATGGATGTTCTTGTCCACCGACCTGTATTCTTGGTAGCTGGTGGTGCATTTTTCGAGGACTCTCCAATGTCGTCATCCATGTTGGTTACCTCCTCGGAGACACTTGCGAGAACATTAGTTAAATTAGCGACGCTGGCGATTGATACGTCTCAAACGTATCTATTTTTCCAAACACTTTTGCTCTTGTTTTGGATTCTAATTTGCATAATTTGAATGAAACTAACGTGGACTGACGTTGTTTTCAGCAGAACTACCTTGGTGTTGTTTTTGTGTAGAAATAAAAGTTCTCAGAATTGGATGAAAATTAACGGAGAATTATTTTAGAATATATAAAAAATACTAGTGAAAAGATCTACCAAAGGGAGCCACAAGTTCAGGTGGCGCCCCCCTAAGGCACACCGTCTGAGCTTGTGGGCCCGTGGCTGCTCCATTTTCCCTACCTCCAGGTCTATAAGTACCGTCTTCCCGAGAAAAAAAAGAGAGGAAGAATCATCGCGTTTTACGATACGAAGCCATCGCCACCTCCTGTTTTTCATCGGAAGGCCTGATCTGGAGTCTGTTCGGGGCTCCGGAAAGGGCAAATTGTCGCTGCCGTCATCATCAACCCTTCTCCATCTACAACCTCATGATGCTCACCATCGAAAATGAGTAATTTCTTTGTAGGCATACTAGAGGTAGATGAAGATGGATGAGATGGATGAAATTTTGTTGGCGCACAAATTTGTCGTGGCCTCACATTCCAAATAGGTGGTGGGAGACATCCACAAGGGCACTTGCGGGAGATATGGTACTATTGTTAGGAAGATATGGTACTTCAGAGAGCTACTATTTTTACTTGTCAATATATGTTTGAAATTCGAGATTCGAATAGCAAAGTTCACGGTTTAGCCAATTTTGCTGGTTCTTTAGGTTAGGGACGCCATGTGTGGCTTGACCAACCCATGATCCGAGATGCATTCCACTTTCTATGGCTTATGATGAATAAGCTTAGTTACCCCTAAAAAACAAAATATATGAAGTATAAGCATTTGTCCCTGCAACTAGGCGACAAACATTTGATATGTACTCCCTTCCATCTATATAGTATTTAGACTAGTTTAGATACATCAGTTTCAACGACAATTAATACAGATCGTCTAGATTATACCTATGCATGGGCGTCCGATGACCCAGCTCGAACCCGGCCCAAAAACCCAGGCCATGTCGGGTCAGGCCTAGTGTTTGGGCCGGACTCGTGCCTGGAATTTTTGCCTGTTGTGTATTTCGAGCCGGGCTCGAGCCTGGGAAATAAAACAATTTGCACGAAGGCCCGGCACGGCCCAGCCCAATTTTGCTCTTTTCAGTCCCTTCGGGCCAGACTTCGGCCTACATTTTTGTTTTTTTGTTCGGGCCAGGCCGGGCTCGGGCCCAGACTTTGCACGTCGGGCTTTTACACGCCCGACTCTAAACCCGACCCGAGGAATGCCCAGGTATAGTCTAGATACATCGGTCTTAGCGACAACTAATATGGATCGTAGTGGGTAACTTTTTTAATTTTGTTTCGATTTTTCTATGGTTTGTCAAATTTATTCTATTCCAAAAGAGCAAATAAATAAAAAAAGAGTAAAGAAAGAAGTTGTACTCTAGGGAAAGCATCGGAGCTGCCGTCGCAACAACTAGTCTATCTTGTGTTCAAAAAAAAAAAAAAACAACTAGTCTATCTTCCAGTCGTCTTCCACCTTCGCTTCCCCTCCAGCTTCCTCGCGCCGTCAATGGCGTCCGCCTCCCCCAAACCCTAACCCCCCACCCCGTCCACCTCTACCCCACCCACCGGATCGGCCATGGGATCCCAGCCGGCGCCGTCGCGCGCGGCCCTGGAGCCGTTTGCGACGCTGGACCCGGCGGCGCTCGCGTCGCTCCCGGCCTCGACCCCGCTCACGGTCCGCTCCGCGGCCCTCTCCGCGCTGGGCCTCCTCTACCTCGGCACGGGCGGCGGGAAGCTCCTCCTCTTCTCCCTCGGGACCCCGTCCTCCTCCCCCGAGTTCCTCCGCCTGCTCCCCATCGGCGTCACCCGCCCCGTCTCCGCCATCCTGCCGCTCCCCGCCGTCGCCCGCGTCCTCGTGCTCGCCGACGGCATGCTCCTCCTCGCCGACCCGCTCCTCGCGCGCCCCGTCCGCCGCCTCGGCTCCCTCCGCGGCGTCGCCGCCGTCGCCGCCTCCCCGCCCACCTCCCCCTCGTCCTGCTCCCTGGCCGTCGCGGTCAGGAATAGGCTGCTGGTCCTCGACCTCGCCCTGCGCGAGGCGGACGAGCTGGAGGTGCAGACGCGCGAGATCGCCGCGGGGGTCGAGGGGATCAGCGCGCTCGCCTGGGTGGGCGAGGACTCGGTCTTCGCCGGCACCGCGTCGGGGTACTCGCTCTTCTCCTCGAGCGGCGGCACGGGCCAGCATGTGGACATATTCACCCTCCCGGAGTCGGCGGGGGCGCCGAGGATCAGGCCGCTGTCCGGCGGCCAGGAGGTGATGCTGCTGGTGGACAATGTTGGGGTGGTCGTCGACCGGTCCGGGCAGCCCGTCGGAAGCAGCTTCGTGTTCAACAGCAGGCCGGACTGCATCGTCGAGGTGTTCCCGTATGTGGTCGTCGCTGCGGAGTCCAAGGTGGATGTGTACAGGAGGAGGAATGGGGTGCACTTGCAGACCGTTCCGATCGCGAGGACCGGCACCGGTGTTCTGACCGTGGCGAGTGATGATGATGGAAGCGGCGGGGAGGTCGTTGTGGTTGCTACGGCTTATAAGGTAAAGTAGGTATGTTGTTGACTCAGCCATCAATGAAACCTGACCCCAAATTTATGAATACGCGATGTTGCCTTCTATCAGTAGCTTTGCGCTGCATACTGTGACAACTAATGTAATTTATCAATTCCGGAGAGATGCTAAGTAGGTGCAATATTGTTGAGTGAACATGCTTAGATGAGCCTGAAAGAATATTTAACTTGAAATGGGCATGAATTGAAATTAGGCCTGTATAGAACAGCAACAACTTGCACTAGTTTTGTAGCCTCTAATGAGTTTACGAGCAAAACGATATTTCCTTTTCGTTTAGAAATATTTAGCAGCTCCCTAAACACAGTGTTGGTGAAAAATACTACTCCTAGTGCATAAATGAGTCTGAGACATGCCAAGCTAAGCTGCCCTCCGTTTGAACTTTATGCGCCATCAGGGGTTATCTGAATGTTAGACGTTTGCTACTTCTCAGTTCTGACTACCGTAATTGTCTATGACCATTACAATTAGCATCACCTTAACACAATTCTTCTTCCCATTATCAGTTCAGTTGATTGCCATCTGTTACTGTACCAGCCAACTAGTGCTAAATATTTCCTACTTTTCCAATATCAATTTTCAGTGAAAAAATAAGACAGAAAATTGGAGCAGGAAATTGGCACCTAAATGTTTTCCGCTGATTCCAAAATGAGTACTCCCTCCGTTCCTAAATATAAGTCTTTTTAGAGATTCCACTATTGAACCACATACGGATGTATATAGACATGTTTTAGAGTATAGATTCATTCATTTTGCTCCGTATGTAGTCTTCTATTAAAATGTCTAAAAAGACTTATATTTGGGAACGGAGGGAGTATAAGAGTGGTCTAGCAATCATCTGCTCAGATATAGTGATGCTACAACTAATTGATGAATGACTTGTCCAGGTTTTCTGTTACCGTAAAGTATCTGCAGTGGAACAGATCAAGGCATCATTACGAATAAAGAGTTATACAGAGGCTATTTCTTTGCTGGAAGAGTTTGAATCTGATGGTGAAATCTCGAAGGATATGATTTCCTTTGTGCATGCACAACTTGGATTCTTATTATTCTTTGACTTGCACTTTGAGGACGCTGTTAACCATTTCTTGCTGTCGGAGACTATGCAACCAGCAGAAATATTTCCATTCATCATGCGGGATCCTAATCGTTGGTCAGATCTGGTATGTCCCATTGTCACTTAGTTGGACGAAATTGTTAGATAGCTATTTTACTCCATTCTCCATTTCGGAATTAGCATGTAGATTATCTGCAAGACCAAGCCTCATTTGTTTTAATTTGTTTATGACAAGTTCATGATTAATAAACATTTTAGCTTTAGTACTACCTACGTTCCTGAATATAAGTCTTTTTAGAGATTCCTAATATGGACTACATACGGAGCAAAATGAGTGAATCTACACTCTAAAAATATGTCTATATACATCCGTATGTAGTTCGTATTGAAATCTCTAGAAAGACTTATATATAGGAACGGAGGGAGTATGATTCAGTTAATTTGATCCAACCAGTGTGTTCAGTGTATCATCTATTCCACAACATTTGAGCATAAAGCTTTTGTAGCTAGGATCTCTTGCAACTTTTCTCAACATATTTATGTTTCGTCAACTAATTCGGGAAACTGTAAAATGAATTTGAAGTTTTCCTCAATGCGCAGCTGGTAGATTTTAGTTAAGCTGTTGATGCCTAGAAGATTCCCAGCCTGATTTATCTTCAACTAGCCTTTTTTTTTTAAGAAACTTAGTTTAAAAAATCTTAATTTACAAAATTTAGGTGCCAAGAAAGCGCTATTGGGGCTTGCATCCTCCCCCTAAGCCTCTTGAAGAAGTTATTGACGATGGACTGGAAACACTTCAACGAGTATTGTTTCTCAAAAAGGCAGGTGTGGACACAGTTGTGGATGAAGATTTCCTTTCAAATCCTCCAACTAGAGCTGATCTATTGGAACTAGCTATCAGAAATATTATCAGGTTTGGTTTATCTATGGTATTTATATTCACTGGTGAACTGCAATGAAGCTTGCTTGTAATGACCAATGTCGGAATGCTAAATGAAACTAGGTACCTTTGTGTTTCGCGAGAGAAAAGCTTGTCTCCTGCTGAGATGGAAGGAGTCGATACTCTTCTGATGTACCTTTATAGAGCACTTGATCTGGTTGATTACATGGAGAAGCTTGCATCATCTCAAAATAGCTGTGTTGTGGTATGTATATTTCCCTTTTAATAACAGCCCTGCTTTTCATCATCATGAGCTTGCTCTATGGTACTGAAATCATTGTTGCTATTTATTTGAAGATATAATATAGTATGCTATAGTTTTCTTCTTCTCAGTCTTTATCGCATAGGATGCAAAATTAGAAAGGTGCATTTACTGTAAAAATTATGGGTGGTGCAGGAGGAACTAGAATCACTGTTGGACAACTCTGGACATCTGCGGACGCTTGCTTTCTTATATGGCAGTAAGGGAATGTGCTCTCAAGCTGTTGCTATCTGGCGTATCTTAGCAAGGAATTACAGCACAGGTTTGTGGAAGGACCGTCCTAATCTGGCTGGAGCGGACTCCCAGGAATCATCTTTGGCGGATAAAAAATCCGGTGAGGAAGTCGCTGCTATTGAAGCCTCTAAGATACTTCAAGCAACATCTGATCAGGATCTTGTTCTCGAACATCTTGGATGGGTATGTGTTTCATGCTAAGAACTCAATATCTTACAATGAGCTCTGTTATTATGTTGTGAATATTATTGAATATCTTCATGCAGGTGGCAGACATTGATCAGGACCTTGCAACTGCAATTTTAACGTCTGAGACGAGGGAAAATCAGCTTTCTTCTGGTAATGAATTTGTTTCAAACAATTTAGTTTGTTAGTACCTTTACTGACTTATTGATCAGTCCAATACATTCTCCAGTTTTTACTTGTGAGCATGTCAAGAGTATGCTCCTTTTTTCTCTCTCAGAAACTGTTTAAAATCGACCCTGTGGTTACAGCTGATTTTATCCATGAAATGCCATGTTTAACTATTTAGGGCTGTTAAAATAACCTTGACATGTAATGAAGTTTTTTAACATTTGTTTTGGTTGGCTGTTATTCTGCAGAAAAGGTTATTGCCGCCCTTGATTCAGAAAAAGTTGGGATTCACCAAAGGTATTGATGAAACCTTCAACAACTTAAACCTCTCATGATTCCATAATGACCCCGATGTGTATGAAGGATGTATGAACATAAGAGCTCTATAATTCAGCTGTTGATACATTTTGTACTGCTAGTTTGTGTACTACACACTTATAAGAACTTCTATACACTTATACGAAGAATGGACTAATAATAGTAGCTTAACTAATTACTCATTCTCGCTGGATTTCAGCCTGTGCAGTAACCTGAACCTTGGTATAACTGCTTAAGAATCTTATATCTCCCATGCCAGATAATTTGCATAGATACTGTTCTGCAATATTGATTAAGCGCGTATAACTGCTTAAGAATCTTATATCTCCCATGCCAGATAATTTGCATAGATACTGTTCTGCAATATTGATTAAGCGCCACCTGCCAGGCCATGTGCCCATGGATGGGTGCAGGATTCTTCGAAAAAGTGCGCGCGAGGACATATTTGTTCTAACTTTAGACTGATATTGTACTTAAATCCTCTATCAAGAGTTCAACATAATGGGACCTCAAACTAGTGTTTGGTATGAATCTTTACATTTTTTTAATATTAGACAAACAGTGTTTTTCATGCACATGTTCATCATATAATGTCGTCCATGTCATATCCTGCACCTTTTATTATTCTATAACCTCCTTCATTTGACATTTGACAATCATCAGCAGAAAAAAGTTCTTTTACAATGTGGTAGTTATGTCTGGTACCCGGATCCCTCTACTATCACACAATTTAACTGGCTAAGTTATGCAGATATTTGCAGTGGTTGATCGAGGATCAGGGATGTGACGACCCTCACTATCACACGTCATATGCACTATTGCTGTCGAAATCTGCCATTGAAGCATTTCATATGGAGTCCAATTCTGGAGAGAAAAATGATAAAGAAAGCGACTCGGATATACAGTTCATTTATTCATTGAGGGAAAGATTGCAATTATTTTTGCAAGCTTCGGACTTGTATGATCCAGAAGATGTGCTTGATGTGATAGCAGAATCTGAGCTATGGCTGGAAAAGGTCTTGTGACAAATTTCGGCCTTCCTTGATGTGGTTACATGTTCATCTCTTCATTTGTCCAGAATTGTGTTCAAGTTTGACCTATTGTTCTAGTTTTTTGGGATACTAAGGCATTCATTTTTCTTTTGTCAGGCGATATTGTATAGGAAGATGGGCCAAGAGAACATTGTACTTCAGATACTAGCAATGTAAGATACTATCCTGTACTTCGTATTATTGGGTTGCTGTAACCTGTAAGTTGCAACATTAGTGGTGTTCTGTTCAGCCGGACTTTAGGTCCAGACATAGCATGTCTTTACCATTTCCAGTTCTGTTGTTCTGACTGTTATTTGTTGGTCTATGATGAAGGAAGCTGGAGGATAGTGAAGCAGCTGAGCAGTACTGTGCAGAGATTGGTCGAGACGATGCTTATATTCAGTATGTTATTGTTTGACTAGTAATTCTTTGTTGTCTGGCTAGTATTCTGGGTATGGTTTCTTTTATGATGATCCAATGGGATTATCTTTGTTCCTTAGTTCTTATGTCCATCTTGCTTGGAACTCAGGCTTTTGGATTTGTATTTGGACCCAAAAAATGGGAGAGAACCGATGTTTACAGCAGCTGTGCGACTTCTTCATAATCATGGGAAATCTTTGGATCCCATACAAGTATTGGAGGTACCGCTTTCTTATATTACTACTGCGATCCTGTTAGATATAGCTTTTATCAGGATATTAGAATTCTGAAATCTGAAGCACAATTTTGTCCCAGAGATTATCCTCAGACATGCCTCTTCAGCTAGCTTCAGATACGATTTTGCGAATGCTAAGAGCTCGGGTGCACCATCATCGGCAAGGGCAGGTAAACATATTTGATTCCTGGGTTTAGCCTTAGTCTTCTATCTAAATTTGTACCCCTTGAGGTGGATGTGTCCTTCGTTTAACAGGCTTGCTTCTATAGCTTACGTGAGATCTGACCTGCAAATCCCATTTCTTTTGTTTTGTCCTTCTGCTTCTGTCATCAGATAGTTCATAATTTATCACGCGCGACGAACGTTGATGCACGATTGACAAGACTGGAGGAGAGGTCAAGGCATGTGCAGCTAACCGATGAGAGTATCTGCGATTCATGTAGAGCTCGACTTGGCACCAAGCTATTCGTCATGTACCCAGATGACTCGGTTGTTTGCTACAGGGTAACAAGTCCAATAACTTTGTTGTTTAGGTGGCTATTTATTCTCCCGCATGGAAGTTTCAATAGATCTGAATTGTTGTCGTGTTTGCCTGCAGTGCTACCGGAACCAAGGCGATTCTGTTTCAGGACGAGGCCGTAACTTCAGGAAAGATGCTATATTCAAGCAAAGTTGGCTCGTCAGTAGATAGCGAAGATTGACCAGTAAAACTCGTACAGACACTCCTTTGCCATGAACAACTGACGAGGGGTCACACATTCCGCCCTTGCAGTTCAAGGTACATGATCCTGCTACAGTTCCTTCGAAATGCTCTAAAGCGTGCTCTCGATGCGCTATTAATTTCATTCACCGGGGGCTGTCAGCAGTCTGCCATGTGTATGCGATGGCCCTAGGGGCTGGCTGGCACACTCTTGTCCCTGGAAATGTTGAGGAACTCGGATTCGTTTTCTTTTTCTCCCAGAGCACTTGAAAATGGGATGTAACTTTCAGGAATAGTTTGTTAGCGGCAACACTGTAAATGGTGGTTGTAATTACCGAGGTGAGAGATAGAAACGACGACGTCGGCAGTGGAACATAACACCAAACAAAATTTTATTGGTATAGTGGTATGAGACTGGATTATTGCATTGCCCATTGTGTGCGCTACCCCATCAACAACAGCTTGAACAAGTTGAAATGCGCAAGTTTTTTTTTTTTGAAACGAAAAAATGCGCAAGATGAAACATATGTAAACAATTCATGAACGAATCGGAGCGACCAATCGCATTTTGCTGCTGCCTGTCCATACATCAACTGAAAGGCCATTGCATCATCATCATGATCATCCACTTTGTTGTTGATATGCATCCTTGGTGTAGTGGTAATGCCTGATGATGCCTGCCCATAATCCATGTCCTAATTTCTACCCACGCTGTCGGTAAAAAGAGGCTAATTTATATGCATCTCGAAAATATCTGGGCCAGGTGAGTGATTGTCGCTGCCATGGCATGCGTTTGTGTTGCCCATTAGGATGCACTTTGTGCAAATGTTTATTCATCCCACTGGCTCAGTGTTAGTGCACCCCCTTCAAACTAGCACCTTTTACCACACTATAAGTAGACTGCCCGGCGCCATGCAGCATCACTCATCAAGGACCAACTCAGTAAGCCTAGTAACACACCACACACAGCAAGAGAGCTCATTTGGACTTGCTCAAGAAGATGGCCGGTGCCTCCCCTCTCCTCCTACTCTCCTTCCTCCTCATTGCTTCGATGGCGGCGGCGGACCAGTGCCACGACGACGACCACGCCGCCCTGGTCGCCATCGATACCGCCTTGGGCAGCCCCTACCACTTTGCGTCCTGGACGCCCGACTCCGCCTGTTGCGACTGGTACGACGTCGACTGTGATGCCGACAGTGGCCGCGTTGTCGGTCTTCGTGTCTACCAGGACACCAACATGTCTGGTGTCATCCCGGACGCCATCGCCAACCTCACCTTCCTTCAGACCCTCACCCTCCACCACCTCCCGGCCATCTCCGGCGCCATACCAGACTCCCTCGCCGCGCTTTCCAACCTCTCAGAGCTCACAATCTCCTACACGGGTGTGTCCGGCCCGGTGCCCTCCTTCCTGGGCGCGCTGACCGCACTCACCCTTCTAGACCTCTCCTACAACTCCCTCGCTGGCGCCATCCCGTTGTCCCTTGCCGACCTCATCAACCTCTCCAGCATAAACCTCCGCCGCAACCGCCTCTCCGGCGCCATCCCGTCGCTCCTCCTCTCAAAGTCCCCAGATGGCGCCTACCTCCAGCTCTCCCACAACAACCTTTCCGGCGCCATCCCGACCGAGTTCGCCACTGTCAACTTCTCCTACGTCGACCTCTCCCGCAACACCCTCTCCGGCGATGCCGCCTGCCTCTTCGGCGCCAAGAAGGCCATCCAACACCTCGACGTGTCCCGCAACGCTTTGAACTTCGACCTCTCTGCCATGGAGTTCCCCGAGCAGCTCACCTACGCCGACCTCAGCCACAACGCCATCCGTGGCGCCATCCCGGCGCAGGTGGCGACCTTGGATGGCCTCCAGCAGTTCAATGTGAGCTTCAACAGGCTGTGCGGCGCCGTGCCCACCGGTGGCAACATGTCCAGGTTCGACCGCTACAGCTACCTCCACAACAAGTGCCTTTGTGGCACTCCGCTCACCGCCTGCCGCCAGAGGCCCGTCGGCTACCTCCATTAGAGTGTCTTCCATCCATCGGTTCAATCAAAACCTCCAAAATTAAGCCATGATGTTGAGATGTGATATGAGCACGTATGTACCAATGGAGTGATTAGTACGGTGATCACAGCTGTGTAATAATAAGCACTAGTATATCAGTGGTGATTAAACTGGCCACTGATTAATTAAGCCATGGGTGATGATGTAGAGCTTCACGGAGCTAATGAATGAATGTACTCGATATTGCAAGGTTATATATACATAATAAATGTTGGTTGGTTTTCTTTCTCCTCTGCATTTGTGAAAATCTAGTATGCTCACTACCAGAAAAAGGGAAATCGCAAAAAAGAAACTACTCGCTAAAAAACAGACCTCTTCCTGTGGCTATGCTGGGCTATGCTGCTCGCCTAGATCGATATCAATGACTTATATCATACTTCGGTATATATGGATGGGTCTGTGTCTATCCGAAAAATGCCAAGGAGCTCCAGGGAGCGGGCCTCACCGGTATTTGTCCCTTCAAGTCAACTTGAGATTAGCAACTACCATTTCGTCATATTGGTATGATTTCTTTAGATAGATACACGAGAAAATCTGTGCTTGGCAACCCGTTCGATGACAAAGATACTTCCGTGGTAGCTAAAGAAGAAGAAGGGCAAGGCGGCGGGGCTGCACGTGATGATGAACATGAGATAAAGGAAGGTTTTGTGGTTGAGAAAGAACATGTTGTGCTTGAGGATGTTGGAAGGCTAATACTTTTCCAAAAGCAGCAACAAATAAAAAGGGGCCATGGCTTAAGGACATTTCCGGAAAAGCAAGGTATGGCACTTGACAAACGTAAGCCCTTGAAGACAGAGGGGGTTACAAACTGGACTGCAAATGAGTATTGGGAAGAGCACATGTCAAGACTTAAGATTCCAAACTGGCCAATGTGTCAATCAAAAGGATGCTCATGATAAGAGGTTTCACACTATGGTTCAACAAGACATCTATGAGAGTATTTGCTTGGACCCAAAGAGATTTCCTTTCTTGTTATGCCTCAACAAACGGTCAACCTTGTTCTCATTAACAAGCACCGGTGGTGGAGGTGGAAATAATTTTCAGATGTGGCGGAGTTTATGAAGCACAAAACCATGTATAGAACAATTATGCAAGAGCTCAAGTGAGATTAACAACCTCACTAGAAGTGTTGGGGACCAAGTGAAAGTTTCTTAATTGAGTGTAGGACTGACCATTGACTGGTTAGGAACTCCGCAGATTGATACTTTGATTCTCAATTGAGGGATACTTACTTCTCGCTATAAACCCATGGGCTTGGGGTGCCAACATGATTTCCGTTGGAACTTAAGAATAAGTAACATCCGTAACATAGGCTTCCTCGGAGTCTACTAAGAACCGGAAGGCACCTCCGGGTCATCTCCATTTCCCCCTTTCCGTACAATAAAGTTTAGTCTGAACTAGTGATTGAGCTCCTACTTTGTGTGGGAGGCTCAAGGAGAAGAAGGTGAGTCTTGGTGGCGTTGGTAAACCTTGATGGCACCCACACCTCTCTCAAAGTGACTAGCTTCTCTCCAAGGAAGTGGATACATCTTCGTCTCTGCATGCTTCGGTTAATTCTTATCCAAGGTTTGACACTTGTGTATTTGCTTTGATCCCTTGACCTTCATATTTGCATATAGATTGTACCCACCATAGTTGCCTTTAAGATAACTTATTTATCCGCAATGCCTAAAATGTAAAAAGAAGAAGTAAATTTACAATTGCTTACTCACCCCTTAGCCAATCATCTTGATCCTTCAGTTCCTCATAAAAAATCAGTCCAAAGGATTACATTTGGCTCAAAAGCTCAACACCAGACATCCTCTCAAACCCCGAGAGGTGATCAATTACACACCATCAACAAACCATAAACACCATTATTGATGAAGAACCGGTAGTGACATACATATATACATCAACATTTTCAACTCAAGGATTTAAGGGATAAAACCATCCATCATGAAAGCATACACATATTGAATTCAATATGCAATACTTTTTCCACAAGTGCTTGCACACTAAAATTTGCAATAAATAAGAAAGAATTAGGAAATCCAAGCTTTGCCTTCTTCTGTTCCCTCCCCTCCACAATAACACTTTATAATTTGCACAAACAACAATTAGTCACATCAACTATGACTATTTACTATGTATATTGAAGAGGTTGCGCCATATTGTTCCGTCATAGCCGCAAGTTGTCTCGGCATCGGGGGCATGTCAATCTCCTGTAGGCCCTCGAGAACCCGTACCATTTCACCCATCGTCGGTCGATCAAATTCATTATCTTGGATACACCAACATGCAACCTTGCAAACCCTTTCGACCTCTTCTAAATTGAAGTCACCATGCAAATTTGGATCCACCAAACTCTGCACATCACCCCCATGAAGCTTGTAGATAGCTTGCACTGGGAAAAATTTAGCAGAGTAGTTGTTCCTAGTGTTGTATGTTCCAGATGAATTCCTAGTCCCTGATATGATTTCCAAAAGGACCATGCCGAAGCTATAAACATCAATTTTTGGCGTAATAGCATTCCCGCTAAGCCACTCCGGAGCAAGATAACCAACAGTTCCTCTGAATGTGGTTAGAATTCGGCTAAAATCCCGTCCCACTAATGCTGCCAACCCAAAGTCCGCAACTTTAGGAACAAATGATGCATCCAAAAGTATATTTTCTGGCTTAATATCACAGTGTATGATGCATTGGCGACAACTCTGATGCAAGTAGGACAATCCTCTAGCAATTCCAAGGGTTATTTGAAATCTAGTGTTCCAGTTCAGGATATCACCATCAACATTGCTCTTCTTAAATAGATGGCCATCCAGAGACCCATTTGACATGTGTTCATATACAAGTAACCTTTTATCACCTTCGCTACAGAAACCAATCAATTTGACTATGTTGATATGTTGGATCAGTCCAACTGAGCTCACCTCGGCCCTGAATTGCTTCTCTCCTTGACATGCACCATCAAGCCTTTTCACTGCTATACTAATTGAGTCATTCAATACCCCCTTGTATACAGAACCAAAACCACCTCCTCCTAGCTTTTCTGAGAAGTTTTTAGTAGCACGGACTAAATCCGTGAATCTAAAGGCCATAATCCCTCCACCATTGTCTTGATTGCCGTATAAAGGCAAACCACACCATTTGAATTTCTTCATCCAAATTAATAATAACACCATGAGCATTAGTAACCCAAGACCAATAATGGCTCCCGCAGTAACAACTCCGACATGCGGTTTTCTTTTATTTTTTCTGAAACTTAAATCTTTGGCGGCAAGGCGAATGTAAAGAACATCTTCAGCTGTAAAATCAATGCCATCATTCATATTTACACTAAGTAATTCCCCATACCACACAGAGCATTTGTCATTGTTGAAGGAATAACCAGTGCAAGAGCAAGAGCTAAGACAAGCTTCTTCGCATTTTTTCTGAGTGGAAGCAAGTACTATCAGTTGGGGCTTGTAGGGCAATGTAACTTGACCAATCGGGTGGAACATGTCTTTTGAACTTGTCATGTTTTTCTCACTAGTGCCGCAATACTGTAATGGTGTATTTCTGATGCATCCGCCTGTTCTATCATTAAACTCCCAATCTTGTGGTGACTTCTGAGAGAAGCCCTCCATACACTCACATAATATATGTGCCTTCTTGTTGCAGACCGCAAAAGGTCCACATGTAGCAGGCGTCATGCAGGGACCATCAGGGTTGGCACCTATGGTTTCCCAAGTCTGTGTGGATTGAGACCAAAACATCATTTTTATTTGACCAGAGGTGTCTAGTGAGACAAATAAAGGTGGTGATTCATCCGGTGAAGTGTACATGTAGTACTCCTCTCGGTTGTTATCAACATATGTTGGGTTAACCAGACCTTTAATCCGAGGATCCAAATCTACCAGTGACTGGATTATTGGTATCAATGTTGATGTTGTAGAGGACACAAATTGCCAATACACCACAGAGGGGTTGTTGCGGCGCTTGAGGACCATCCCCATGGCACCTTCTAGTCCAACACTGTATGAGCCAAGACCAGGATTAATGAGGCTCTTCTTTGAGATGATCGTGTTACTCAAGCCGGTGACCTTGTCCCAGCCAAGCTTGACGCCAGGAAGCACAACATCTGTTGGGTGATCGAAGCTCTGCCACGCCGGCATGTCTTGGCTAGTGTTTGTGGGTAGGAGGACAAGGTTTCCACTGTTCAGCAGAACAAGGGTTGTAGTAGTGGTGGTGGTTTGTGTCCTATTGACGATGTGAGTGGACCAAACAAGGGATTCAGTGCCGGCAACAACATGGTCTACGACGATTACAAGATTGCCGTCACTTGAGATCCTGAGCTGTGTGGAGTTGATGTTGGGGTGGGGAACGGGCCTCTCCCTATTAGCAACCCACACAGTAGTAAAAACGGGTACTTTATTGAACCATATGCCAAAGTACCAGCTGGAGTTGGAGCTGGTGTTGTGGTGGGACTTACTGCTACTCATGGTGCTTGCAATCATTGTAGCTGGTTGGAAGAAGCCGAGCGCGTACTTGCCATTCCTTGAGACGAGCTTGCCGGCACCAGCACCAACGGCCGCGAGAATTTGGCCTGCCGCGAGAGTGTCGCCTGCAGAGGAGCATCGAGGAGCTGTGTACGAGAGGAGGAGAAGCCCAAGTAATGTGCAGATGAGAGGAGGCATGATATGGAGAAGTGTACAAGTAGTTGGGGAAGAGGGGAAGTTTGGATGGATGAATGAATGCTTTGTTCTATAAACTCTTCGGAGAAGGAAGAAGATGGTGTGTGCATATATAGGGAATACAACATCCTACCTGTTGGCTGTACGTGTGTAGTTACAAGGTCAACCAAAGAGGTTAATTAAGTACATGGATTAGCTAGTAATCATGTACTAGCTAACCATGTGAGTTGGATACTTGAATAAGTTGAGTTTTCTTTCTATGAACCCTTGCGAAGGGTGATTAATATACGTGCAGGTCATAAACAAATATTTCGTCCAGTAGACTTCATCAACAAATTAAATAAATGATTATCAAGACATATCGAATTGCAATTACAAATTATCATATCAATGTCAGCTATAACTCCGCCGATCAACAATAATTGAGTGACCACAAATATTTATTTGACGAGATAGCGACGAATAAAATTAATCTCTCTGTTGGCATCATTTTCGTATAAGGTATGTACAGTTATATACACATCAATTCCTATATATCATAGCGAACAGACAACACTTTGCGTTAATTTTGTGATACATCTGTACAGCGACGGCATGATGCAGAAGTTGAGAGCAATTTGTAGTTAGCAAAGCTCTTCCGAGACTTTGATTTGTTTATATACAGTAGCCTAATTTAATTGATGGCGGCTATACATAGGAGTACTAGTTATGTTTTTATATATGTTGGGGGAATCTGACCTTTGACTAGTATAACTTCCTTATGTATTATTGATTCATAACTTTGCTTTAGGTGCGTACAATATCAGAATGTTATTGATGGCGGCTACTAGCTATGTTCTTATATATGTTAGGGGAATTTGACCTTTGATTACTTTGTTTATTTATTACATATTTGTACTTGGTGATCTCACTGGTTTCGTTCATCAATCTTGGTGAATGATTCTCTCTCTCAAAAAAAAAAAAAAACTTGGTGAATGATTAAGTGTGTTTGCTTCCAAATAAAGTTCACTTTGCTATAAAAAAGAATTCCTCTAATCACGAATGTTATTTTTTTGCAAAAAGGCTAAAGTCCATATATTGAGTAGCACATACTCTTATAAAAACACCCTTGCAAAAAAAAAAAAATCCAAGTCCTTGGGGGTGCCGAAGTCTTCTTCCTATTGCGTTCACCGGGCGGCGCCCCATGAGCAAAGCTCGTTGTCGCCTCTGAGCCTCCGTCTCAGTGGAGAAAACTTGTTTAAATCGAGGAGCTTGTAGAAGCAACGACCGGAAAGTTGTTGATGTAGACCAGAAGACGCCGATGACTGCGATCTGCGGAGCAAATAGCCGCCCCGGAGAAGGAAACTTCTGAGAGTGCCTAAAATTCGCCCAATATATATGTACAATGTAAGAATAACGTAACTTCAATACATTATTTAAAGTTTTCTAAAAATTAAACTAAAAGTATTATAATTGTTGTAAATATCATTAAAATTACAAGAAATAGACCCAAAATTGGATTTATGTTTTTTATACATATTTGGAGAGGGTGCCATGGCACCCATGGAACCCCCACTGGATATATACACCCCTGATTTAATCTTAAGAATTTGCCATTTCGTGCCCCACTTTCTCTGGTGTTCTTTTCTATGAAATGCTGTTCTTGAAAAGGAGCTGAAAACTTAGCTAAAATGAGTCGATTCCCAACCCATTTTGTTGGAACTTCGCCCTCAGGATCGATCACATCAAACTAGACGAACACGCGCACACAAACGCAGCAACTCAAAATTAGCCATCGTGCCTTGTAATTATCTCTTTATTGTTTTTCTCCCTTTTCACGATACAACTTTTCAACCCTATATGCCCGTATTTAAATACACGGCGACGGCGAGCACACGTAACCAAAGCGACTCGGACGCTATTGGACTCAAAGTCCACTTCCTATACGAAAACTCACAGGAGCGCTAGTCCTCGCCTGGTCACGTTATCATGCACCGTTCAACATCTTCCAGATCTCCTGCCAAAAAAAAAAAACATCTTCCAGATCTGACATAGCGTCGGTTGTGGGACAGAGTTACTTTTATAGTGTCCTAACGAGTGGACAATTTAGGGGCTGTCAAGTCGTTTGGATGGTCGTCCAGACTTGTTGACGGGGGCATTTGTGACTTTGTACCCACGGCCCAGTTTGAGTGCGGGTTGCACTTGGGCTGTTTGACCGGTCCACAATTTATTTATTTTTGAAAACCCTGTTAGTACACATCGCCAATGCATGTACTCCCTCTGTTCACTTTTATAAGTCCTTGTGGACATTTCAGACATGGTGCAAAACAGTTCAATTTAAGTTGTTTGAAAGGATTTATAAAAGTGAACGGAGGGAGTACCAATAATGCTACACTTAGGGGAAATTGTTACGCACTCAAGTTACGGACGCAACGCGGCTTCGTACAGTTGCAAGACTAAACTCATTTGCTCCGAAATTTTACCCCGCCGTCGCATGGCTGCATGCCCGTAAGTGTAGCATTATTGCTGCTTGTACTATGCTTCTTGAAGTTACAGGTTTATTCAGCCAGCAAAATCCAACGGTTACACAAATTCTGTTCCTCACACCACACAAGAAATTGATACACCACGGATTAAATCGGGCACTTGCACTTTGTGAAGCACTACTTTAGGATTACTGCAAGTGTTCCTCCGGTGGCCACCAACACCACAATTGGTGCACGTCAGTCCTTTCCTCGGTTTCTTTGCCATGTCCCCCGTGTCCTGTGCCCTGGATTCTGCACAACCGAATGTCCTTTTGCAAGTGCACCAGCAGTACATCTCTCTTCGCCCACCCTTGCTTCAGTATATGTGTGGGCCGTATCTCTGAGGCCCAGCAAGTCGAGGACCTGACCAGCCAGTATCATAATCAGCTATGCACCGAATGCCATGCAACGCTGAGGGCAAAAAACATGGCATGAGATCATGGCAGCAGAGCAGCCCAGTATGCTCAAAATTTCCGCACTCGCAAACAAACTCCGATCCTCCATCGCGCACCTGCACCTGGCTCGTACACCACGCGACACCATTTGTCATGCTTCTCTGGATCTAGATGGTACAGTTTCACAAGTTATTATATGCACCTGGCTCGTACACCACGCGACACCATTTGTCATGCTTCTCTGGATCTGGATGGTACAGTTTCACAAGTTATTATATGCACCTGGCTCGTACACCACGCGACACCATTTGTCATGCTTCTCTAGATCTGGATGGTACAGTTTCACAAGTTATTATATGCACCTGGCTCGTACACCACGCGACACCATTTGTCATGCTTCTCTGGATCTGGATGGTACAGTTTCACAAGTTATTATATGCCTTCAATCTTGTATCGCCCTGCCTAACACCTCTCCAAACTTCTCCAACATGGCACCCGGCCGTGTAAATAATCACAGCAAATGCACGCCTCGATCCTCCATGCCGCGTCCTGTTGGTCGGCCCTCCGTCAACCACGAGCCACAGCCGGATGCATCAGCAGCCCGGCCGCAAGTTCTTCATCATCGTCAGCACATTACCGAAACTGACTGTCAAACATGAAGAAGCTTTGTCGCTGGAGGCTCATCTGGGCTGCTTTTGTTTCCATGCATAAGTAGAGCAAGTTTGATATTCTTTGACTTAGTTTGGGAACGCTAGGAAAGAGACGGGGCTATGTTGCTCGAAGGAGTGGCGCACAACAAGACCCGACGGCGTACCATCTGGCAGTTACGTTCCCGAGCAACGTTGGCCAGTGGGTGGCAACTTTCGGAATTCCGCGATGGGATCCTGCTCGCCCTCCGAGCGGCGGCTTGTCTGGTGCTCATCACGGTCATGGCGACAAGTTCGCGGTTGACGCACGCTTCCTCCGGGAGGGCGAAGCTGCGATGGAAACCCACATGACCAGGGGGTGCAATGACAGGCGCGGGGGACATGAAAAATCAGCGGAGCAAGCTGAAAGCGGAGTCACTCACCTGACCTGTCCATCGGATCTGATAAGAACTCGAAACCATTAGCCATGGGTTCACGCGCCCATTGACACCCAACCCGAATGGGTAGGGTATGGGTCACCGACTGTGCCCATGGGTAACCCGACTAGTCGTGGGTAGGGTATGGGTATAAGTTTGTGCCCTGATTAATATTAGTAATTAAATAAATATTTATTCTATATTACATTTGGCTACTTTTATTTAAATGCCCTTCATAGGTATAAAAGTATAGTCCAAGACACCATTGTACTAATAATTGACATAGGAGTAGTAAAAATCAGAACAAGTTACACGACACGTCTAGCAGGCCCATACGAACACTTGTCCTGAACATAATCATCTATAGGCCCATTCAAACGTTATTTTGGCCCAAAGTTAGTTCGGCCATGGGCCTTTGGCTGGCTTGGTGGCTTACTTTTGGGCTCTATCTTCGGGGTCCTCGGTCAGGCCCACTAGGTCGGGAGACGACGTGGTACACACCCTCTAGGCCAGGACACCATCATAGGGGACTTAGCGAAAACGCTTAGTCGAATCCCCCCCCCCCCCCCCCCCCCCCACTCGATTCACTTCGCCCTCGCTCCCAAATCCCTCGCCACCGTCACCTGGCTACATAAGTATTCTTAGGCAACTTATTCAAGAGGGCAGACAACCTTTTTGGCTTCATAAGTAGTCTTAGGCAACTTATTCTCCTTTGCAAAAATCTTTGCAAGGTATTTCAACAACGTGTCAACGCTTTTGTCCGTCCAATTGTGGGCTGCCTTGATCTTTAGAATTTTTAATGTGACTAAAAGGTGCGTGTGTTTTTCATCGCTACTGGGATACAGAGAGGTTTTCGAGTACGCCACTAATTGATCAAACTTTTCTGCCCTTTTGCATTTTCATCGTGCACCACTTGATCATGCACGTCATCCAACATCTCACCCGTATTCTCACTGGCTACCATTTCTTCATCTGTATATTCAGAGTTTGCTTCATCTTCTTGTTGACCTGTTACATGTCCATTGTCAACATCTACGCCATCAACAACATCTTCCGTACCGTCAACATCATCAACATCCGCATCCTCGCCGTGCGATGTCCAACGTGTATAACCGTCAATGAAATCCCTCTAATGATACTGCAAGTCCGCTTTCATTGCCACCATTCTCGTGTTGTCACATCTACGGCATGGACAACACATCCACTTTCTGTCATTGATTTCAATATCTTTGACGGCGACTCGAAGAAACTCTTCCAACTTATCGACAAAAGTGATTGTCACCCTATTCTCATACATCCACCTTCGATCCAGCGATTTCCACGACAAAGATATAATTAGCATTTCTGATATATACAACGAACATTACATCGAGAAAAATAACCTCGACGAGTGAATCAACCTTGGTTGGAGAGAGTTTGTGTTTCCGAGAGAAGAGAATTGATCAAATCACCTTGGGGGAAATGGCACAAAGTTAGGTCCGATGGTTTCCGGGCTTCGAAGAGAGTTTTAGAGCTTGGGAGAGGCCTTTCGGACTTCAGAGAGGATCCGCCAAACTCACCAGCGGAAACAATTGAGACAGGAAGCTCACCTCCTCCGCAGCTGGCCGAAAATGGCGTGAACACGAGTGTAGATAGTTGTTCTGTTTGCAGCTATATATAGTAAAGTCATCACTGACTGGCCATGACCAGTTTTGTGGGAAATCATCACCGACCGCGGATGTAACGGCCGGTCAGTGATGATACACCTATCACTGACCGGCCGAATTTAGCGACCGATCAGTGTTGAACCGCAATCAGGTGTGAGCCGACCGAGTGTTCATCCCTGACGGTCATCCTAACGACAGTCAGTGATAACTATATAGCCCTGCCCTCAGAGGCTCATCACTGATCAGTTAAAGCTGGCCCGTCAGTGATGATAGTTACCACTGACGCGTGGCTTATGGCCGGTTAGTGTTGAGGGGTCAATGTTTCAGTGCGGGTTCGCTCTGATACCACCTGTAACACCTTGGCCCAAATTCGCTCAATGCCCAGTCCACCTGTGGGGAAAATCACCGTATATGTTTGGAACGAAAAGGGTATATATGGTGGTCAAACTATATCTAAACTTTGCACATAGGCCTCTACTAATGGGCCAGGGTATTACAAGATCGATGAAGTCTTGCTCTCGCTCGCACATGGGAGTTGGCGTGGCTTGTGGGACGAGGAGGCGGTGGCGGGTCAACATTGTCGTGAGCTGCCCGCTTGAGCCTACACCATCACCATGCAGGATCACATACGGCCATGCGCGGTTTTGCAAAATTTGCTCTCGTAGACCCGTTGCCTTCTTCTTGGTTCCTCCATTCTTCCTTGGCGGCATGTTACTTGCCTTGCATGGGAGGAGATCTTGGTGTTTTATTGTCAATGAGTGCAGCGTTTGAGTCGAGTGTCGTTATGTCAACATGACTTGTTGTTCAACTTCCCCATGTTCGGCCCCAACTGTCGAAGCAATGAATCTAGACAGTAAGATTTGGGCACCTCCGTTCGAATTTAAGGACCATTAGCAGGATCCGAACTTCTTGACACTCATTGTAACGCGCTCGATTGTTAGTTCTGGCTCAGGTTTTTGTTAGGGTTTGAATGGTACAACATGTTAATTATATTGATCTTATGTCACCTCAAGTCCCCCTCAAGTGAGGTGGGTGCCCCTCTATTTATAGGCAGTGGGGAGGGTAGAGTACAATTACATATCTGTAGGGTAACGCAGTAGAAAACAAAAATTTTCCGACCTACGCACCAGCCCAGGACCACTATGGAGACTGCATACAAGGTTTGATCTTTTTCGTTACCGACTCGTAGCGCAGCGGAAGTAGAGTCGATGACGATCGGCGGTGCAGATCCCCGCAGCTAGGATTTACAACCTCCCAACCGCGAGGATGTACTCCCTCGCCTGCTCCCCGGACGGATCTCCAGGCAGCCCTTCGGGAGGCCTCAGGATAGTCCCTCGGATAGTCCCACCGGACGGATCCTCGGACAGCCCTTCGGGAGGCCTCTGGACAGTCCCTCGGATAGTCCCACCAGACGGATCCTCGGACAGCCCTCCGGGAGGCCTCACTGACAGCCCTTCGGGCGGGTCACTCGGACAGCCCTTCGGGAGGACCCCCGAAACACGGACAGTAACTCGGACAGCCCTTCGGGAGGCACTCTCGAACTAAGACCGAAACTACGATCTCTCTACAGAGTTGCACACATACGGTGTCATCTATCCGGCAGGGCTTCGCCGTCCAGAACTAGTTCCCACCGGAACCCAGACTTTCAGCTCTACGAAACTATTTCGCTGGGAGGGAGAGAGAAGCCAGAAATGTCATGGCACTTGTATGTGAGAAGGAGTGAGTGTGGAGGCAGCCCCTCCACCTCTATTTATAGGAAATCCAAGGGGTAGGGTTTCTTGGCCCCCAAGCCTTCTAGAAACCTTTTGGGAAAATATCCCAAAAGGTGACTTTTCCATAAATATCCCAAAAAGCACTTTCACTATTCACGACGACATTTTTCAGCGTCCGGTCGAACTGAAAATATTTATGTGGGCTTAGAACATTTCCAGTACCCACTAAAATAATTTAGTGATTTTCATCTGCGAAAAGCATCTGAAGCGGTTTCGGCAGCTCCGGAACATTTCCGGTTTTCATCCCGGAAAATTCCAGAAAGTTTCCAGAATGATTCTGGACCCTCCAAGAATTATCAGGCATGTGCCAAAACCAATTTGACTTTATGGTATCCCCTGAAACAACTTTTCAGTTTTACCGAAACTGTTCCGGTGTTCTCTCTGCGGAACTTTTCCGCTGTCCGAAACTTTTCCGGTGTCCGAAAACTTTTTCGGTGATTTTCTCTCAGACTCCCTGTCTAGTATTCAGCAGATAGATGACCCTTAAGCGTGTGACCCTATAGGTTCGGTGAAGCATAGACATGACCCGGAACCCCTTCCGATCAATGATCAACATCGGAGCCGTGGACACCCATATTGACCCCTATACCCACACGAATGAATATTCGAGTGAACCTCCAGTTGCCGTGTGCTATTCCTGTTGCTTCGCGATATGTTTCAAATACCCGAGGTGAGACATGTAGGCATCCCCGTGGATCAACAACTTGTCCACTATGCCAGTTACCTCGTTACCGGTATTGTTCTCTTTTCTCGTTCCCGTGTTCCGGCATCCCCGTGATCAAATCACAAAGTGTCTGGCCAGACGATGATGGATACCGTAACACCGAGAGGGCCCAGAGATATCTCTCCATCGTCGGAGGAGCAAATCCCAATCTTGAGCTATCAAGTTACTTGACACACTTTTCCATGAACCTGTAAGCCGCCGTAATAGCCACCCATTTACGGATGACGTTTAACAAACCCCAAAGTTCATGAAGCAAGCATGAAGAAACTCGATACTCTCATGGTCTAAGGAATCATGCAAACGTTAACCATCTCTGTGTTATAAACCATTAACTAGTGACGAATGTATCTCATAGCATAACATCAATTCGGGTCGATTCAACACAAATGTTCTTCCAACATTGTGCCCTCAAAATTGCCGGCATAGCCATGCCCATGATCAGGAAAACAGGATCATCATGCAATACTTGAGCCAGTCTTAGAGGCTTGACTAGGAATATATTTTACCGTTTATTATCCCACACGTGCACATGAGTTTCCCTCCAAGCCTCGTTTTATTTGTAGACTCGAGAATCATTGTAGTTATAGCATGGAACATAAACATAATTATGAACAGGGAGATAATCAATAACATTTATTATTGTCTCTAGGGCATATCTCCTACAGACTCCCACTTGCACTAGAGTCAATAATCTAGTCAATGCTAATGCACTTTACACCTATGGCATACTGGTGTAAAATATGCTTCGCTTGTGGTATAGCCTGATGTCCAACGGATCTGACAACTTCAGCTCCGTGTGTAACTATGCATATCCCCGCGTTTTCACGCTTTCACAAAATTCATATTTTGTGTGGAATTGGCTTTGTATATATGTGAATCACAGGTCAAACCTTGATTCCTCAGACTGAGCTATGGAGCAACTATCTGCAATAGTGTCCCATTGACCAAAGCCATCTTGGAACCATACTAAAGTTCTTGAATGAACTATATGATTCAACATCTTCTTTGTCGCTTCTAAAGCATCAACATACTTAGCCTATGTTATAGAATTCGCCACAGTATCTTGTTTGGAACAATTTCCAACTACCGTGCCACCATATTGTGTATTACACAAATCCCTTAACTTAAATCGAAAATCGCATGGAGCATTGATGAAGATTGTATCGATGTAATTACTTACAACGAGCACTTCATAATCTCTGCTTGCGAGAAAACATGTCATCAGTACTACTCTAGTACTCAGTGACATCTTTCACTCTTGTCCTATGATCAGTACTTTGATCACTTTGGTATCTATACTCGCAACAACTTTGGAGTATCGGACATATCTGGTTGTTTTACATACCATGGAATGCATGATTAATCCAAACACAAGAGTGTGTGGAATCTCCATCATGTATTTCACTCATCAGTGTTTTGGGACACTGAGTCTTGCAAAAACTCTTTCCATGTGACATCGGCAAGAATCACTCCTTGGCGTTTTAAATGCTAAAAGGTTTTAGCATCTTGTCAATATGTATTCATAGCTTAGCCCCATTAGGTAAATCTATCTCCATAGATCATCATGCCTAATATTGAGGCTATTTAGCCTAAGCACTTCATCGAAAAACTATTTTCAAATGAAGTCCTTAATTCGTGTCAAGAAATTTACTTCTAATTAACAATGTGTCAAGCACACAACGTTTTTAGAAATATTATTATGCTCCCACTTACTTTCTTGAATCACAAGCATCTTCGTTACCGATTTATGAAGTCAAAACCCTTTTTGACCATTTCATCAAAACACGAAGATTCCAACTCCATTTTGCTCTCTTCTGTCCATTGCTGGAACTCTGAAGTTTGCATACTTACTAGCATCCTCTGGACTGACAAAATACCTTGGATTGTAACACATGCAAGTCCTTGGTTACATTTCCATCAGTTGGAAATCCTTTCGTCATCCATGTTTCATATCTCATGATTGAAATATGTATTAATTGCTAGTTCAACCCGAACCGACTTTAAGCATCGCTACGGTGAAACAACCTCATCGTAGTCAACTCCTTGAACTTGTTATTTCAACAAGTCGAGCTTTATGGATAAAACATTTTTATCCGTATCAGTTTTTAGTTCCATAAATATTCGTTAGACTCTAAGCCTTCTGAAAGGTGTATCAAGATTTTAATCTTGAAACATTTATATGGAAACTATCTTGGATTGTATTGGCATTTAGCCAATTCCGGAGTCAGGGCCCATCACCGCTTCCTTGTGTATCGTAGGTATACTGTTGTCCAACAACAATATCTCGTTTGCGCACCTGAGAGGTTTGCACGAGCCTTGCCTACGAGGTTCAGCTGCAAGTTCGACCGAAGTGCATACATTTTATTGTAGAGACTTCCGTATCAGTCGCAGTAGGAAAACCTTGGAATCACTTCCAAGGTTCCTTTCCTTTGAACTGATGACGAAGATACTGTTTATCTCGTCGAGTTGCAGTGTTCTCCCACTCACCCTTTTTGAAAGAACCATTTCCTTCAAAAAGCATACCGTTCTTTGTGGCAAACCTATTTGCCTCGGTATTGTGAGGGAGGAATACCCATTTACTTGGGATAACCTACAAAGTAGCACTTGTCTGATTAGTAATAGGTTTGTAACCTTTTACACAAGCCCCATATTCCAAATGTTAAGAAAAGATATAACATGGTTGGGCGTACCATACCATGGCGTCATTTCAACAGACCCGATGGAGCTCTTTTCAGTGTAAAAGCCGTAGTCTCTAAAGCATCACTTTAAAAGTGATAATGGCAAATCTATTTATGTCATCTTTGATCTTACCATGTCATAAATGGTTTGATTACATCTACATGGACTCTCCACTTGCAGTGGTGTTCCGGGAGGTGCAAGTTATGAAACCCCTTTCACAACTCATCAGACATTCGCTAAACTTGTAACTCAAATATTCTTTTCTGCAATCGAATTGTAGAAACATAATTTTCTTGTTACAACAACTTCTACTTCATTTTTGAAAACCTTATGAATGAATTCAAAAGATCCAGACTTACGTCTCAACAAGTAAACATCCATATATCTACTTGAGTCATTTATGAAGATAGACGAATCCACTACTTGCAACAACATTTATTGGACTACACACATCATAATGTATGATCACCAATATGTTCTTTGCTCGTTCCTTATGGCCTGTGAACGGTTTTTCAGTCACTTCACTTTTCAGAGAAAAGTTGCAAGTGTCAGATGATTCAAAATCAAATGACTTCAAAATCCATCATAATGGAATTTTCCATGCGGGTTTCTCCAATGTGACCAAATGCAGTGCCACACTTGTGTGGTATTCTTTTAGTCTTGCGACATTTAGCGTCAGTGTTATGGATGTATCATATTTCCATCAATATTCATAACGTACATCCCATCTAGGATGGAAGCATGGCCCTTCATGTTATTCATAATACTGAACAACAATTGTTGTTTTTATGAACAACTCTTTTGCAACAAACATTGTGCAATGGGCTAGAGTGTATGAAACTCTAAAATGAATTATGAAAGTAAACCCAGAGGTAATGTATTATTATTATCAATATTCATAACATACGTCTCATTCATAATGAAAGTATGGCCCTTATGTTATTCATAACACCGAACATCAAAAGTTCTCTTATGAACAACCTTCTTGCAAGATACCTTATGCAAAGGGCTAGAGTGTGAAACTCTAAAATGAATTATGAAAGTAAATACATAGGGAATACACCGATGGAAGGCATAGTAACATTTACTATGTTCCATGTGTGTATCTTAACCTCATTCCTGGCTAGTCTTTCAGGCCATAGTAGTTCTTACATCGAGTTGCAATAGAATGCAATCGAGCGGGTATCTTTGTGATTAACTCACAATACCCAAGAATCAGTGATTAACAATTTAATCATAATTCCCAAGAACTATATCTTTGACCAGCCTCCTATACATCAAAAACTTGTATGACATTCATACATGAGATGGATATTCCAGTCTTCTTTCTTTCTGCCATTATACTTCTAACAGTTTAACTTTCAGTATTTCTCCTACTCTCAGAAGAAGCACTCAACTTAAGAGTGGCATTAGCCCCGGACTTCCTAGGCGTGAAAGTTTCACTAACACCCTTCGGACACTTCCTTTCTCTTTAAGTTGTTGTTTTATTCACCATCATCATATGACACGCGTTCTACTGGATCCCTCTCTTATCAGTCTAATGCATAGTAAACTCCTTTACTAATAGTTTGCAAACAAACATTGCTTTGGATAGCTCATATCTTTTAGCCTTTGTCTGTCTCTGAAAATGTTTTTCAGATTCCATGAATATCACATAACTATCCAAACTTTCGAAGTTCGGGTCTCATGGAAGCAAACATATTGCACTTTGACTGAAAAGGAATTCTAACTTTTGGATCGAAGGACGTGAGTCACATGATCCATAGCATTAGCGAGAGAATACCGAAAACATGCGATAGGACAAATTCCTTCTCGGCACTCTAGAGGACAATCCTCACATTATATTACCAACCGTAAAGTTTTAACCAGATATTTAACAGCTATTCAATTTTAATAGGGAAGGTGGAAACGCGAGCCATTATTCTACAACTATTATGCAAATCACACTTAGACAGTGTTCAAAATTAATTGCACTGAGAATTAAAAGAATTAATTCTACAGTGCGCTCCCACTCAAATCAGTATCTCTCAAAATTGATTATGAATGATTCAAGACACGAATTTCAATTCAACGCCATTGATGGTGAGCATCACTGATGACGAGAACTTCAATCGTTAGGCAAACTTGCCGATCACATCTCTATGTGACTCTTGTTCATCTTTCGATGCGTGTGTTCCGAGCTCATGACTTTCATGCCTGAACGTCAAGACAACCAAGTGATCTCGCTGCGAGGTCTTAACTCACCCGCCTCACACATCCCTAATCGTTCGTACCCATGTCAGCATGGCGCACCCCGGAAAGTTAGGTGCCGTGACGGTGCTAGACTTGGGAGAACACTAACTACTTGATATTTTTGTGAGAGATCACCCTAATAAAAAGCGACTACCGCGCAATCAAGAAGGGTGCATCATAAGGGATAAACATCTCAGGCAATTCATAATAGCATGATATGGTATAGCCCTTTCTGACGGAGAAGTCTTTCATTTCTTCGTCTTCGGCATTCGCGTTGGTGTTCACCTTCGCGAAGATTGCCACCACCTTGTCGATGCACCAGATAATATTGCTATCTCTATAGCTAATAAAATAAGTGCATTACTGAAGGTTGACACGCAGGTCATTAAAGTGACAATCATATGGCTCCAGCCATCATGCCGAATCATGACACGCAGGTCATGTTAATCAATTTACATTATATAGTCATCTCATACATAATCAATTTATAATGAGCACTGCTATACCACATCACATGCACATGCAAACCATCCTGCAAAACCAAGTTAGACGGCTCTAATCGGTTCATGCATAATTTTATTTTACGTGGCTTCTAAGGTTTCGAAACAAACCGAAGCTACCAACGTCCATCATCAAGTATGATAATTCAAGTTGCTAGATTAACTTTCCAGGGTGTATGAAACACGAGATAATAAAATCTCGAGCCCCATACTAAACTTCGTCATACGCGTGACCCCCGTGCAGATCACATCTGTATTGCCCTTTCGTCTGCGAAACATCCATCTTTCTCAACTATGGTGGAACCCAAAGAACTGTTAGCACTTCGTTGATCTGTCAATCAGCATACTCAGGAGCAGCATGAAAGGATCGCGGATTGCCAGAACTTTGTGAGATTCCACCATGCCGTCAAGATCAGGACTACGCAAATTCAGGGGAAGCAACAGGAACATCGGGTAACAGATTTCATCTGCTACCCGCACAAATAATTTTCAGCAATAGATCTCATCTACTACCTAATTATATTGTGCAACACCCATACATCTCTATGTATTCTAGATCGCAACCTGCATCTACGCATAGCACGGCTCTTGATGCCACTGTAGGGTAACGCAGTAGAAAACAAAAATTTTCCGACCTACGCACCAGCCTAGGACCACTATGGAGACTGCATACAAGGTTTGATCTTTTTCGTTACCGACTCGTAGCGCAGCGGAAGTAGAGTCGATGACGATCGGCGGTGCAGATCCCCGCAGCTAGGATTTACAACCTCCCAACCGCGAGGATGTACTCCCTCGCCTGCTCCCCGGACGGATCTCCAGGCAGCCCTTCGGGAGGCCTCAGGACAGTCCCTCGGATAGTCCCACCGGACGGATCCTCGGACAGCCCTTCGGGAGGCCTCTGGACAGTCCCTCGGATAGTCCCACCAGACGGATCCTCGGACAGCCCTCCGGGAGGCCTCACTGACAGCCCTTCGGGCGGGTCACTCGGACAGCCCTTCGGGAGGACCCCCGAAACACGGACAGTAACTCGGACAGCCCTTCGGGAGGCACTCTCGAACTAAGACCGAAACTACGATCTCTCTACAGAGTTGCACACATACGGTGTCATCTATCCGGCAGGGCTTCGCCGTCCAGAACTAGTTCCCACCGGAACCCAGACAGCCTTTCGGCTCTACGAAACTATTTCGCTGGGAGGGAGAGAGAAGCCAGAAATGTCATGGCACTTGTATGTGAGAAGGAGTGAGTGTGGAGGCAGCCCCTCCACCTCTATTTATAGGAAATCCAAGGGGTAGGGTTTCTTGGCCCCCAAGCCTTCTAGAAACCTTTTGGAAAAATATCCCAAAAGGTGACTTTTCCATAAATATCCCAAAAAGCACTTTCACTATTCACGACGACATTTTTCAGCGTCCGGTCGAACTGAAAATATTTATGTGGGCTTAGAACATTTCCAGTACCCACTAAAATAATTTTCAATGCGATCCGGAACAATTCCGGTTTAGTGATTTTCATCTGCGAAAAGCATCTGAAGCGGTTTCGGCAGCTCCGGAACATTTCCGGTTTTCATCCCGGAAAATTCCAGAAAGTTTCCAGAATGATTCTGGACCCTCCAAGAATTATCAGGCATGTGCCAAAACCAATTTGACTTTATGGTATCCCCTGAAACAACTTTTCAGTTTTACTGAAACTGTTCCGGTGTTCTCTCTGCGGAACTTTTCCGCTGTCCGAAACTTTTCCGGTGTCCGAAAACTTTTTCGGTGATTTTCTCTCAGACTCTCTGTCTAGTATTCAGCAGATAGATGACCCTTAAGCGTGTGACCCTATAGGTTCGGTGAAGCATAGACATGACCCGGAACCCCTTCCGATCAATGATCAACATCGGAGCCGTGGACACCCATATTGACCCCTATACCCACACGAATGAATATTCGAGTGAACCTCCAGTTGCCGTGTGCTATTCCTGTTGCTTCGCGATATGTTTCAAATACCCGAGGTGAGACATGTAGGCATCCCCGTGGATCAACAACTTGTCCACTATGCCAGTTATCTCGTTACCGGTATTGTTCTCTTTTCTCGTTCCCGTGTTCCGGCATCCCCGTGATCAAATCACAAAGTGTCTGGCCAGACGATGATGGATACCGTAACACCGAGAGGGCCCAGAGATATCTCTCCATCGTCGGAGGAGCAAATCCCAATCTTGAGCTATCAAGTTACTTGACACATTTTTCCATGAACCCGTAAGCCGCCGTAATAGCCACCCATTTACGGATGACGTTTAACAAACCCCAAAGTTCATGAAGCAAGCATGAAGAAACTCGATACTCTCATGGTCTAAGGAATCATGCAAACGTTAACCATCTCTGTGTTATAAACCATTAACTAGTGACGAATGTATCTCATAGCATAACATCAATTCGGGTCGATTCAACACAAATGTTCTTCCAACATTGTGCCCTTAAAATTGCCGGCATAACCATGCCCATGATCAGGAAAACAGGATCATCATGCAATACTTGAGCCAGTCTTAGAGGCTTGACTAGGAATATATTTTACCGTTTATTATCCCACACGTGCACATGAGTTTCCCTCCAAGCCTCGTTTTATTTGTAGACTCGAGAATCATTGCAGTTATAGCATGGAACATAAACATAATTATGAACAGGGAGATAATCAATAACATTTATTATTGTCTCTAGGGCATATCTCCTACAATATCTGCCCCTATGATTTTTTTAACACACATTGCTAAGGGCATGATGGTAACCAATCCAGTACATAACCAAGGGGATGACGGTCTTTTACACTCTTCCAGCATATTCCCTGACTCTTTACGTATCTAGCGATCTGTTCTGACACTTGCGAAACTTCGAGATGCAGGTTTTCGCCAGTGGAGATACGGGTCATAGGAGCTTGCGAGCGGAGCTTCGGGTCGTCGTAGCTTGCAAGTGGAGCTTCGGATTGCAAGAACTTGCTTGGAGACAGAGCCTTGGGTTGTAGGAACTTGCTTACGGACGGACACTCGGGGTCGTCAATCATCCTTTCCGTCATCCGGCAAGACAACAGAATCAATCCATACTTAGTGAAATTGACTAGGTGTTCAGGTATTACCTGTGTACTTTCGTCGATTCGGGATACGGCGGTGACCCTTTCTCCGACACGTTCTATCTTCCTAATCCTTACCATTCCTTTCTGTGCGAGGTGAATCGTTTTCGCTGTGGAGCTTCCAAAACAAATTGGAGACAAACATTATCTAGGATTTTAGAGACGCTAGATGCGTCACGCACAAATTTAGTTGAGCTACCCCAAAAGTTATCTATGAAGGTTGAGAAGATAGAGCAGCAAGATTTTGAGATGATTGGAAGCATAACTAATAAGCTCGAATTGTATTTGGATATCAACGGAACCAGCGAGGTTCCATCATCACCAGCGGAGGATTTAAACAATTATAGAGTTTTCGGCTTCAAAATGCTTAGCTAAGCTCTCCGGCAAAAAAATGTATTAGCTAAGCTAGGGTGTAGGTACATATATTAACTCGACATTATTTCGTGGCAGTACAATCGGAACAAAAAAATCATGACTGTACTATACAACATAATACAATGATACAAAAAAAAAAGAAATAAAAATCGATGGTGTATGACAGATAAAAAATAACTTGTGGTATCAATATATGTGAATATATAATTTCTGGATTTTTTTTCTTTTCTGTTTCTCCCAAACGGCATAACATATGATCTTGAAATTTTGTATCGTCAACTTAATTTTAGGCGAACCAACCTGTGGTTGGATGGTTAGGAGGACAGTGATATTACCAGCCCACCAGGGTTCAAATCCTGGTGCTCCCATTATTCCTGGATTTATTTCAGGATTTTTGGCGATGCGCGTTCAGTGGGAGGAGACGTTCCCGTCGACTACGAGGCGCTTGTAGTGACTTCGTCAATCTCAAGATGATATGACAGCTCAGTCTTTCGGAGGTGCTCATCGGGGTAGGGTCTGCGTGTGTGGTCATAGGGATGAGTGTATGCGCGTATATATGAGCGCCAGCTTCTGTACTGTGTTCTAAAAAAAATAACTTAATTTTAGTACTACAACGTGTTAAAAAAACTCAGATTTTTTCGTACTTTATATGTATGTAAAATCGTTAATACGTGTAGAGATGTTTGAAGGCAGGGCTATGCCGAAGCTCAAAAACTTTACCTCCCGATCACCAACGGAGGTTTACAGCTGTCAAAATTTAAATTTCCACGTATTCTGACTGGGCCGCGCGTGCGAGACCTGCCATGTTGAGTCAGCTAGACCATGCTCCACATCGGCAGCGAGATGAAAGCGAGGCAAAAATAAATGTTTGGGGACTGGTCCATTTTTTTAATAGTCACCAAGGTCCCAGGCTTTTCAAAGTGTTGAGTTAGGTTAGAGTTGGACATTGAGTTATAAAAGGGTACGGTTAGTGTTCGAGTTGGGCACTTGTATTCTATGCCTACAATATAATGTGGGGCTCCCATACAATGTAACATATGTCAATATAATGCCACGCAATGTAACCTATATAATTGGGTAGCCCTTCATCAGTGGGAGGATTGCGTAACAAGTGGTATTAGAGCCCAGGTGTCCGGATACAAATTTCGATGGACTCACGGTAGTCGGTCAAAGTTGGTGAGCTGAACACTGATATTCGCGGGCAGTCAATCATCGATGTGTGAGGGTGAGATTTGTTGGGTTTAATCTTACATCAGTTGTGGGAGTAGGCATAGCATGATTCATAAGGGTAAGGGTGTCCCCTCTAATCAGTCTAGTCTTTTGGGGAGAGAGGGTCCAAGTACTCTTATAAAGCATGTGTTGCTCTGTGGTTGGGACTGGGCGGGCCAAGACACTGAGTGGGCCCACGAAGCTATCTTCCTGACCGACCTCGGTGTATACATGTATGTATAGTATACAGTTAAGTAGTATACATTGTTTATCTCACCATCTTTTAATTGATTGGCGCAGTTAGTTAAATGGACCTATACCCGCAAAAAAAAGTTAAATGGACAGAAGAACATCAACGAATACTTATGCACGCACTAGTCTTCAACCTGTTCAGGCCTAGGCATAGCAATTTTGAATTTTGACAAATACATAAATATTAATAAAACCTTTCTGATATAAGTTACTGTATGTTAAAAAAAATAGGACTTGGAAATATATGGAAAACTTAGAATGTACTTTTCGAGTATTATTATTAAAACCTACAATAATTTTCTTTGGTTACCATTCTGGACAACATTCCTTCAATTGATTCTTGCTTAGACGGTCGGCCGTTTGTGTGTATACGTATCTTTTCTTTCAATTTTGTTCCTAATGTAAAAGTACATGATAAAGCTCAATTGCTTCAGATTTGCAAGCTTACATTGCTTTGTTAAACTACTACTCCAGTATTGATGATTTGTTCATAGATCCATATTCCAGTGACCGTGGATTAATTTATTGGACCGGTATCGCATCTAGCATTAGATTCCGCCGACCATCTCGTCCACGGTCAATCGATCTTGTCCACCATCTCGAGCGTCTCGCTGGTGGTGTTGTAGACGAGGACCATGGTGCTCGCCCCATCCCCGAAAGTGGACTTGAGATCCAGCGCATGCTGGACATCCCTGTGGTTCTTGTCTTCGTAGTGGATCAATCTCATGGCTTCCCGTGCTCAGTCTAGGTAAGTTATCATCTTGTCCTTGTACCAGGACATTTGTTTAAGGCCATGTTTGGTTGGAAGCTAACTTTGCCATAGTTTGCCCAACATGCCTAACCTAATATGCACATCTTCAAATCATTCAAAAAAGAATATGCAAGTGTCTTTTGCCATTGTCACGCACACCTGGAAAGAAGACAAAAGGAGACGTTTTTAGGGAAGACAAAAGAAGAATATGGGCTGGGACGGCAATTATCAAATGTTTGTTTCTTAATTTGTGCTGCCCACTAAACCTTTTTTTTTAGGGAAGGCCTTCCTGACAGCTTTATTGATTATCAATAGGACATCGATATGTTCCAAACGTTCTTACCTATAGCATAGGTCCGAACGATCCTCCCATCATAACTAGTCCACCAATCTCGCTTTATTCTCTCTTAAGCGCTCGCTAATTCATCAGTATCGCAAAATCCAGCACCCCACGTGAAGTCACCTCTCCCTCTTACATGCATGCATGGGAAAAACAGACATGATGATGTCATCAAAGATTCTTTCCAATGCGAACAATGAAAATGTTTTGTAGCCTAAACCGTCGCTCCGATTGGAAAATCGTTTTCACATAAAAGATTCGTCGCGACGAGACCTTCAAAACTAGATCCCATGTTGATATGTTCTGATGACATTTTTTCGGATCACGAAGTTACCACATCTCGGCTACGTAAGTTACCATGTCATTTACACAAAAGTTATCGTGGGTATATTTTTCGACAAACTTTTATCGCGAGGTTAAAAAGTGATGATGGTGTTTGCAGTGAGTTATCAGCTTTGTTGTGTATATTATCATGTTGCACAAAAGTTATCGGGGCAATTTTTTCAATAATTTTTATTCCCTTGGTCAAAAAATTACCACGATATTCGTATATGAGTTATTAGCTCTCGTGTGCGTGTATTATCATGTTGTTTACACATGAGTTATTGTGAGGTATTTTTTAACAACGTTTTTCCCCGATCAAAAAGTTACCACGTCTGAATTGAGTATGTTATCAGCTCTGTTGTATGTATATTACCATGTTATTTACACACAAGTTATCAGGGTATGTTTTTCAACAAACCTTTATCCCGGGGTCAAAAGTTACCGTGGGGTTTATAGTCAGGTATCAACTTCATTGTGTGTATAATATCGTGTTATTTGCATAGAAAATACCGAGAATATGTTTTTCAACGACTCCCAACCCACCCACTCCGGTTCACCTAAGTATTAGGTATGCAGTGCATCTATTACCATGATATTTACGCAAACGTTATCGAGGTTATATTTTTTAACAATTTTTCCTCGGGGTCCAAGTTATCATGGTGTTTGTACCTAAGTTATCATGTATATGATGCGTTATCACCATGATGTTTATACAAAAAGTTACCAGGGTATATTTTTGACAAATTTTTCCTTCAGGTCAAAGTTGTCGTGGTGTTTGTGCCTAAGTTATCAGGTTTGCCATGCAGAAATTACCGTGTTTACACATAAATTACCGGAGAGATGTTTTAATAATTTTTTCATCCCCAGTCGAAGTTACCATGACATTTATACGTAAGTTATCGGATCCCCGGTGCACAAATTACCATGCCATTTACACAGAAGTTACCGGGGGTATTAAGCAAGATGTTCAACAGAGCTCCTAACAATCAATACATTCGCCAAATAACTTCTAAAACTCAAAAGGGTGAATGGACGAGCGTTGTTGGTTCACCGATTCGCTAGGTTCGGGTAAAAACGTACTTAAGTGCGAAAAAATGGAGTTTTTCGTGTGCAAACGTAGTAGAGTAAACCGGTTAAATAGCGTATTTGCTTTCGTTGCTCCAAGAGAAAGAACGTAGGTGAGGTGGCTCACTAGCTGAGTACTTTGCTAAGAGGTACAAGGTTCGAATCCTGCTCGTCACAATATTTTTTGCACTTTAATCAAAATAATCGAGGAAACAGAGAGAAGAAAGTCAAATCAGATCGAAGCTAATCACATAACATAGTTAGCTGGGGTGGTTAGCTTGAGGAGAACGCAGTCAACACGTGCAAGGTTCGAATCCAACGGCAGCATCCTTTTTTTTTCCAGAAAATATAGAAGCGAGCGACGGGGAGGTGAAGCCCTGGAGCATCGTTCGGATCTATTGTCAAGGCAAGAACGTTCGGAAAATACAAAATCCGTTATCAATAATGCTTACATTATTCATAAGAAAGGGAACTAATTCGCCTGGGGGTTCTCCAGCCACGCAGACGGTGGATGAACCCTAGCAAGCTTTGCAATCTCATGCGCAACAATATTTGCAGCGTTCGAAGGTTACCTTCCCAAAATCCATGAGTAAAGCAATGCACTAGACTGCTGCTGGCGAGGATGGCCAGGAGTTGCCGTTCCTGCCCACTAAACTATTGATTTCTATTCTTCTCTACGAATAAACATGGGCCATCCGTTTTCATTGATCGGAGGGTTCAAATTGATCTATACTGGCTCCGGAGGCGACCAATATGCATGGCCTCCCGAGGCGAGCAATCTCATGCGCAACAATATTTGCAGCGTTCGAAGGTTACCTTCCCAAAATCCATGAGTAAAGCAATGCACTCTGCATAGACTGCTGCTGCTGGCGAGGATGGCCAGGAGTTGCCGTTCCTGCCCACTAAACTATTGATTTCTATTCTTCACACTCTTCTCTACGAATAAACATGGGCCATCCGTTTTCATTGATCGGAGGGTTCAAATTGATCTATACTGGCTCCGGAGGCGACCAATATGCATGGCCTCCCGAGGCGAGCAATCTCATGCGCAACAATATTTGCAGCGTTCGAAGGTTACCTTCCCAAAATCCATGAGTAAAGCAATGCACTCTGCATAGACTGCTGCTGCTGGCGAGGATGGCCAGGAGTTGCCGTTCCTGCCCACTAAACTATTGATTTCTATTCTTCACACTCTTCTCTACGAATAAACATGGGCCATCCGTTTTCATTGATCGGAGGGTTCAAATTGATCTATACTGGCTCCGGAGGCGACCAATATGCATGGCCTCCCGAGGCGAGCAATCTCATGCGCAACAATATTTGCAGCGTTCGAAGGTTACCTTCCCAAAATCCATGAGTAAAGCAATGCACTCTGCATAGACTGCTGCTGCTGGCGAGGATGGCCAGGAGTTGCCGTTCCTGCCCACTAAACTATTGATTTCTATTCTTCACACTCTTCTCTACGAATAAACATGGGCCATCCGTTTTCATTGATCGGAGGGTTCAAATTGATCTATACTGGCTCCGGAGGCGACCAATATGCATGGCCTCCCGAGGCGAGCAATCTCATGCGCAACAATATTTGCAGCGTTCGAAGGTTACCTTCCCAAAATCCATGAGTAAAGCAATGCACTCTGCATAGACTGCTGCTGCTGGCGAGGATGGCCAGGAGTTGCCGTTCCTGCCCACTAAACTATTGATTTCTATTCTTCACACTCTTCTCTACGAATAAACATGGGCCATCCGTTTTCATTGATCGGAGGGTTCAAATTGATCTATACTGGCTCCGGAGGCGACCAATATGCATGGCCTCCCGAGGCGAGCAACATCAGTTCGCTTATGGCGAGATATACGCCCCGCTCGCCTCTGGCGCCCGCCCCACTCGCTGCCTGTGGGCCGGCCCAGTAAGGACGCGTTGAGGAGCGGTTTTCCAAGGGAGGGATGGTTCCAGTATACAGTTTGTTGCCGGGTTTTTTCCTCTATTCGTTTTCATGCAATAGTACAAGTTTTGTGTCCGGTTTTCTTTTGATTTTTTACTTTTTCTCTTTCCTTTTTCTTTATTGTGTCTATTTTTCTGTTTTGTTTCCTTTTTCCTTTCTTCTATCAGTTTCTTTCACTTTTTCCTTTTCGGTTTTCTTTGTTTAGTTTTTTCTTTCTTTTTCCCTTTCTGTCAAATGCGCATTGAACATTTTTTGAATACACGGTAAACATTATTAATACACATTTAATTTTTTCATAAATGCCTTGAACATTTTTTTAAAACGTGCAAAACATTTGGTAAGTGTTAGAACATTTTTTAAATGTCACGAACATTATTTTAAATGGTACAAAACATTTTCTAAAATTATGCAAACATTTTTTAAATATCACAAACATATTTTTTGAAAGGTGTGAAGATTTTTTTTAAATGTTATGAAACATTTAAAAAAAATTAAGTGAACTATTATTTACATTGCATAAGCATTTTTTTTAAATGTCACGTACATATTTTTGAAAGAGGTGAACATTTATTTTATATGTTATGAACATTCTTTTAACATAGCGCGGACATTTAAAAAAAATATCATGAACAGGTTTTAAAATGTGTCAACATTTTTTGAAATCTCACGAACATTTTGTTGAAATGTATGAAAAAAACTTAAAAACCGCGAGAACAAAATTTTAACGCTCTCCGAACATTTTTTTTATACACGGTGAACAGTTTTTAAAACCTAAATAAAGTAATTTTTCCATATATATATATATATATATTTATATTCGGAGCATTTTCGGATTATGAATATAAGTAAAAAAAAGAAACAAAAAAATGCAAGCCTCGTTAGAAAAAAAAGGCTAAAGGATCTTACTTGGCCGGCCCACTACAGCTACGGGCGAGACGTAGCGGTTCCTCTATGGGCAAAATCGGAAGATCGTGAAAGTTTTTTTTTTTGAGTCTAAACACGCTTCATTTATTGCTCAATAATGTTCATAGGGATACAAGAAATCGGAAAATCGTGAAAGTAGATTCCGCTTGTCTTATCGACTCGGCCCAACTGGCCGAATGCAGCAGAACATAATGGATCATCCGGACATGTAAAAACTTTCGATCGGACGTCCGGGCGCTTGTCGCGTGTGAAAAAACTTGCTGGGCCTCACAGCCTTGGCCCATCTCTCCCATGGACGGACGGAGCACACCCCGGTGCTTCATCCTCCTCTGGTCACTCCCAACCGAGAGAAGTAGCCGCCGCCTCTGTAATGCTCGCGTCATCACTTCCTCTCCCTCCCCCAGTCGTTGTAGCCGTTGAGACTATCGTGGAATACATGCGAAAAGTAGACGCGAGACACAGGATGTAGAGTATGTCGGCCTCTTTTCTTTATTATTCGGTTCTCCGAAGAGAATAGACGTTTACAATTGTGGAGCCCTACCCCTATATATATATATATATATATATATATATATATATATATATATATATATATATATATATAGGTGGTTTGCCAGCGTGTACGAGTATGAGTCGACCAGCCTTTGGCTTGGCAAAAGGGAAAGACCACCGGTAGGTACGCTAGCCACCGAATTGTCATCACGAATCCATTTTCATTAATACTCCCTCCGTTTTTTTTTAGTCCGTATATAAGATTTGGTCAAAGTCAAACTTCGTAAACTTTGACTAACTCTATAGAACAAAATATCAACATTCATCAATATTACTAGATACGTCATGACATTAATTTTCATTGCATATAGGTTTAGTATTGTATATGTTGATATCTTTTGATATATATTTAGTCAAACTTTGCATCGCTCGACTTTGACCAAATCTTATATGCAGACTAAAAAGAAACGGAGGGAGTATCTCATCCGAACCCTAGGTAATGGATGCACATGATGTCCTCGAACGTGCAGCCTTCCAACAAAAATCCACTCACATGTCCACCCACCTAGCCCCAGCTTCCACGCCCTATATAAAAGCCCCTCGCTCTAACCTTACCAACTTGCTAGCACATGCCACAACTCCTCCGAAATACCTCTAGACCTGTCTGGGAGCCTTCTCTCTCGGCGTCTACACAACGGTTCTCTCTCTGGTGAGCACCGTTGAACCTAAAATTTTGTAGAGCTTCATATTTCGACCTTGATAATCTTTTTGACATGGTTGCACACTCCACCTTTCCTGTTGGACACGAGCCCGACGTACCCACGCCGCCGTCGCCAACATGACCATGCCGTCGCCGTCATTCGTCAACTTTTCGAGAATTTCACCTGCGTCACAAGGTGCACCATGATGGAAGTTTTCCACGAGATTTTGTACCGCTATGGTATATACTCCCTCCATTTCTTTTTTACTTCGCATATTATATTTGTTTTAAGTCAAAATTTCCCAAGTTTGACCAAGTTTATAGAAAAAAAAAACCAACATTCATAATGGCAAATCAATATCATGAGATTCATCATAGAATATATTTCAATATTGTATTTATTTGATATTATGGATGTCGAAAATTTTCAATATAAATTTGATAAAACATTATAAAATTTGACTTAAGACAAATCTAATATGCAAACTAAAAAGAAAACGGAGGGGGTATTTATAAATTATGGTGTGAAAAAATATATTTTCTCAAACACACACTATTCATCTTTGCGCTAGCAGGTACAAGCGTATAAATTAATTAGCCAATATTTTGCTAATCACTCAGACCCACAAATGGGCCGCAGCATCGATGAAGTAACTTTATGCTAAGCAGATGGATAAGTAGCAGAGTGGCTCCGTCCTTAATTAACTCAATCATCTGCCCATTTATCCAAAAAAAAAAAAAAAAACTCAATCATCTGCCCATCTGACACACCTAATTGGCTCAGTACTCAGCCTGTACGCGACTCTCAAAGATGGTGTACTCAGTGCTACTCCCTCTGTACCGAAATACTTGTAGTTGGGGAAACTTGAAATGGCTTCCCCTAACAACAAGTATTTAGATGCAGAAGGGAGTAATATGCATGCATGCCTGGTCTGCATGGATCGCTACTCCGCTGGGTCCATCAGGCAGCCGGGTGGGCACTGACTAATCAAGTACGGCTCGTTGTTTTGATTAGATAAGCATGCTCACGGCTGCAACAAGTCGATAGGATGATAAGCCCGGCTGAACTACTCCCAAAATTCTCGCCAGCTACGCGCTCGTTCAACAAGAAACTGGCGGCGCTCCAACATGCAGTGACGTCTGATGTGTATGACCTCGCAGCGCTGGGCAATCTATTTAAAGTTATTAAACTGAAGCTGCAAACCAGGTTTATACATGCGTGTGTTGTCCATGCCCACCGTGAATGTAATAGGCCGGCGCACGCTCTTGCGTCCCTTGGGTGCAGGATTAGCTATGGACGTGAAGTGTGTGTGGTTTGAGAACTACCCTGATGCCGTGTTTTAAATGGAATACAAGTGTTCCATCTCAAAAAAAAAAAAAAAAAAAAAGAAGAAGAAAAAGAAACTGGCGGCGCTCTCGGGCCTGCACAACGCACCGTCTAGCCCTAGCTCTTCTCTATATAAAGCACCTCGGCCAACTCACGGAGGGGGCGCACACATGCATCACAAGGCCCGCCAGGCTGCTGAGGAGCATGCACTTGTCACACACGCACGTAGCACTCCTTCCTCTCTGCTAGATACAGGGCCGGCTCTATATTTTGCGGGGCCCTGGGGCGAAGTTGAAAAATAGGCCCCTACGGATAATAAATATGTACGCATCTATAGATATACAGGCGCAAAATATTAAAGTTTACATCTAACCACACATTCTTATTTAGAGATGTCTATAAATAATTGATAAGCGCTTAAGTTATGTCATGTCACAACAAAAGGAATAAAAGAGTAGCAAAATTTAACAAATAATATTCTCTGCTAGTTTGATTACCTCAAATAAGTACCAGGTTCTTATGAGTTCATCGACAATAATACTTTGGTTCTTCACAAAAAATCTTCTTCGGGCATTTCTGGAGTCTTCCACTGAGACGCTTCCAGTCCCTTAATCCATCAGACGCTAGCAAAGACCTGCTCTGGTTTGATTTGAACAACTTGCAGGCAAAACAAAAAACTTTATCCAACTCTTTAGAGTAAACCAACAACTTTCTGTCCATAACCTCTTTATTAGCTAATTTTCTGGAATAGTAAGCATATGAAAAACGTCTACCTTCAACATCATCAGGGCAGGCAGGGAACTCCAGGCCCAATTCTCTCACCGGCCCCTTTTCAATTAAAATATCCCTTTTCTGATTTTCTTTTCGCAGCACCAGACTTTTGTCTCGGCGGCATTGTAACACCTAAGATTGTAAAGAATCATCAGATCAGCTGATCTAAGAGGACTAGGGCACTAGGCAAATATGTACGCAGTGTTCAGATTACCTTGAGGAAAGGAGAGCAGGGCGAATGGGCGATCAAGGACACAGATTCACGGCCTGGGCGATCTCCACTGCAGGCGCACCACGCACGGGGGTCAGGGACGGAGGCGCAACCGCGCAGCGACGCAGGCAGGCGGCCGAGGCGAGGCGGCGTCGAACAGACGAACGAACAGGTAGACGTCCTGGATGATCGATCGATGGATTGCGTAATGCGTACAAGTGCGTTTTCCTCTCCTGATCAGGTGCCTTTTCCGATGGGCCCTTTAGCACATACTATCTTTTTTCAGCCCGTATAATAGCAGGAGGAGGTATACACATACACATATGCGGTGATGGGCCCCCCCAAAACATGGGCCCTTGGGCGTCGCCCATGTTCGCCTAGGGCCAGAGCCGGGCCTGGCTAGATAGCACACCCATATAATTCGTCACCGGAGGCCGCACATCTACATGGCCACGCGCTCCTATGGTAAGGAATGGTGAGATCGCTCATACCGGGAGATTCAATCAAATATGTTGCCTCGGAATCGAGATTGGTTCATCCAATCAAATATGTCGCCTCTCGGAAATATATGGCATCGATGATCGCCGCCAAAACAAGCAAGTACTTCCTCTGTAAACTAACATAAGACGTTTTAGATCAGAATTTGTGATCTAAAACGTCTTATATTAGTTTACAGAGGAAGTAGATTGTAGGTGTCTTCACGATTCTTCACGATACACAACAAGAGATGTATGTGTTCTACGTGTTTGAAGCAAATAGCAGAGCTGCAGTTTGATGATGTAGCCTACATTAGGCATCAATTCCGGAAACTTAGAGATCTGAAATTTTATAGTCATGCGCACGCAATTAAAAAATGGAGACTGTTTGGTTCATGGGAACCCCTCTAAGAATTATCAAAGTCCAGAGCAATGCACCGTTTCGTGAAACCAGAGCGACCAGCATTGGCAGATTTATCACGAGTGAACTGTTGTCAGTTGAGCCCTGATATTTTTACTAGGTGTCAGAGGCACAATAAGAGATGTATAGTAAAATTTTGACCTCAATTGACTCAACATAGGTTATTTTCTAAAAAAATTAGCATTATCCAATGCCTACTCGTAGAATCACAGCATCGAGAGTGCTAACTTAGAAAATCACCCTACCTTAACTAGGAAGGGTTCAGGCAGAAACTTTTTGTGGGCATTGTATATGTGCCTTTAAATGTTTCAGCTCAATCTAGACAGCAGAGGTCCCTCTAACAATTCATACAAGCAACAGGTAACTTCTGTTTGTTCACATGGTGAACTAATGTAGTTTTGTAGAGTGAACTTCCCTCTTCTTTATATAGCACACTGCCTTTTTTTAGTTTATATAGTGAACTTCTATTTTTATTGTTATACAGTTAGTTAACTGTTTGTTGTAGTCTCGCAGATTGAACTTCTTGTTTGTTGAACTATTTGTGGTAGTCTCGTAGAGTGAACTTCCGGTTTTGTGTATATAGTGAACTGCTTGTAGTTTCTACTTTCTCGGAACATGTGTACTGCCCGTCATGAACAAGTGAACTCTCCGCACGGACAAAGTGAACATCCCAACAAAAAAGGTGAGCTTCCAATGGAACCCGGTTCCAACGGTTAGTCTTTAGTCCCGGTTCATTTGTAACCTCTAGTCCCGGTTGGTAACAGGGGTCGTGGCAGGGTTGCGTCAGGCCTGGGCATCAGCGATCCCCTTTAGTCCCGGTTGGTAACACCAACCAGGACTAGAGGTGGACCTTTAGTCCCGGTTTGTATCACCAACCGGGACTAAAGATATCCCTATATATAGATGCTTTGTCCAGCCCGAGCCCAAGCTCTCCTTTCTATGTTTTCTCCTTTCCCTCTTTTGTTCTCTTCCCCTTGCTCAAGTTCATCCTCCATTTTTGCCAAGATTTGTCAAGATTTGAGGCACCCCATCTATCCAAGTGTTCACAAAGGTTAGCAACTTTGTCCTTTCATTTCTCATTGCTAGATTAGCTCGTGCAATGCTCTATAAGTATAGTGATTTGTGGGTTTTAGTTAGGGAGTAATTATGTGGGAGTTTATTTGATTTATATGCAATTTGAGCTCAAATTAACTTCTTAGTTTGCATATGTGTTGGTGTGGTTTACTTAGTGCCTTTCCGTCCCCGTCCTAACCACCATCGATCGCCCGCACCGTCCCGTCGCCGGCACCTCCTTGGTGAGCCTCTTGTTCTTATGTCTTAAAAAAACAAATTCTTACTTGTATGATTTAGATATAGTTACTTGTATAATTTTCTTACTTGTATTATTGTTTGTTATTATATAGTGCCATGACTTTGATATCCGCCCCCGTCGGCTCTCGTCCGGTCTATGATTCGGATGTGGTATATTATCTTTTATAACTATTTGTTTCATTTAGTTTGTATGACAATTATGCCGACCAACTTGACATAGATATTTTTATGCGTAGGAGGTATGTGAACCGGAAATTCCAACCGACCCTCTTGTCGAGAGGTTAAATTTAGTTGAAAAAGAAAACAATTATTTGAAAGAAAAATTGAAAAGAATTGAAGAAGAGAAGATGAAATTGGAGTTGTATGTTGCCGATGTCGTCGATGATCACAAGATCAAGATGGATGCAATGCACTTGAAGATAAGAAATATTAGAAAATATGCCATTGATAAAGAGGCTTGGTGTCATTATGCTGTTGGATCAATTGTTACCTTAGTTGCGATTTTGATCGCATTTGTTGTTGCATTTAAATTCTTTAGCTAGATAGTTTTATGTTGTTTTATGAGAATAAGTATGTATGAACTTTATGCATGAACTTGTATTAATTTGGTCTTTTCGGTGTTGTGTAATGAAGATGAGTCGGCAATGGATGTACGATGACCGACGCTCTCCCCAGTTGATTAATGGCGTGCATAGTTTTCTGCATGCGGCTGAGGCAAACAAGCGGAATGGTTTTATGTGTTGTCCATGTGGTGTCTGTAAGAATGATAAGAATTACTCCAGCTCAAAAGACATTCACGTCCACCTGTTTACGTCCGGTTTCATGTCCGGCTATAACTGTTGGACCAAGCACGGAGAAAGAGGGGTTCTAATGGAAGAGAATGAAGAAGAAGAGGAAGATGACAACTATCCTGGGTTCCCTGAATATGATGGTACTACAATGGGGGAAGAGAATGAAGAAGAAGAAGCTGAAGAAGAGTCATCAGATGAGCCCGCTGATGATCTTGGTCGGGCCATTGCTGATGCAAAGAGAAACTGCGAAAGTGAAAAGGAGAAGTTGAAGTTGCAGCGCATGTTAGAGGATCATAAAAAATTGTTGTACCTAAATTGTGAAGATGGCAACACAAAGCTCGGTACCGCACTGGAATTGCTGCAATGGAAGGCAGAGAATGGTGTATCTGACAAGGGATTTGGGAAGCTACTGAAAATAATGAAGAAGAAGCTTCCAAAGGATAACGAATTGCCTGATAGTACGTACGAAGCAAAGAAGGTTCTCTGCCCTCTAGGATTAGAGGTGCAGAAGATACATGCATGCCCTAATGACTGCGTCCTTTACCGCGGTGAGGAGTACTAGAATTTGAATGCATGCCCGGTATGTGGTGCATTGCGGTATAAGATCTGATGACATGACCCTGGTGATGATGTTGAGGGCGAGTGCCCCAGCTGGAAGAGGGTTCCTGCCAAGGTGATGTGGTATGCTCCTATAATACCACGGTTGAAATGACTGTTCAGAAGCAAAGAGCATGCCAAGTTGTTGCGATGGCACAAAGAAGACCGTAAGAAAGACGGGAAGTTGAGAGTACCCGCTGATGGGTCGCAGTGGAGAAAAATAAAGAGAAAGTGGCCGGACTTTGCAGATGACCCAAGGAACTTATGGTTTGGTTTAAGTGCAGATGGCATTAATCCTTTTGGGGAGCAGAATAGCAATCATAGCACCTGGCCTGTGACTCTATGTATCTATAACCTTCCTCCTTGGTTGTGCATGAAGCGGAAGTTCATTATGATGCCAATGCTCATCCAAGGCCCTAAGCAACCCGGCAACGACATTGATGTGTACCTAAGGCCATTAGTTGATGAACTTTTACAGCTGTGGAATAAAAAAGGTGTACGTGTGTGGGATGAGCACAAACAGCAGGAATTTGACCTACGAGCGTTGCTGTTTGTAACCATCAATGATTGGCTTGCTCTTAGTAACCTTTCAGGACAGACAAAAAAGGGATACCACGCATGCACGCACTGTTTAGATGAGACTGAAAGTATATATTTGGACAAATGCAAGAAGAATGTGTACCTGGGACATCGTCGATTTCTTCCGACCAAGCATGCCTTAAGAAAGAAAGGCAAGCATTTCAAAGGTGAGGCAGATCACCGAAAGAAGCCTGTTCTCCATACTGGTGATGATATACTTGATATGGTCAAGGATTTACAAGTAATCTTTGGAAAGGGTCTTGGCGGACAATCTGTTCCGAATGACGCTGACGGACACGCCCCCATGTGGAAGAAGAAATCTATATTTTGGGAGCTAGAATATTGGAAAGTCCTAGAGGTCCGCTCTGCAATCGACGTGATGCATGTGACGAAGAATCTTTGCATGAACCTGCTAAGCTTCCTAGGCGTGTATGGGAAGACAAAAGATACGCCGGAGGCATGGCAGGACCAGCAACGTATGAACGAAAAAGATAGCATGCATCCAAAGCAGTATGAAGGTCGTGCCAGCTACGCTCTTACCAAAGCAGAGAAGGAAATCTTTTTTGAATGCCTTCTCAGTATGAAGGTCCCGTCTGGCTTCTCGTCGAATATAAAGGGAATAATAAATATGGCAGAGAAAAAAATTCCAGAACCTAAAGTATCATGACTGCCACGTGATCATGACACAATTGCTTCCGATTGCATTGAGGGGGCTTCTACCAGAAAATGTTCGATTAGCCATTGTGAAGCTATGTGCATTCCTCAATGCAATTTCTCAGAAGGTAACCGATCCGGAAATCCTACCAAGGTTACAGAATGATTTGGTCCAATGTCTTGTCAGTTTCGAGTTGGTGTTCCCACCATCCTTCTTCAATATTATGATGCACGTCCTAGTTCACCTAGTCGAAGAGATTGCCATTCTGGGTCCTGTATTTCTACACAATATGTTCCCCTTTGAGAGGTTCATGGGAGTCTTAAAGAAATATGTTCGTAACCGTGCTAGGCTAGAAGGAAGCATCTCCAAGGGCCATGAAACAGAGGAGGTTATTGAGTTTTGTGTTGACTTTATTCCTGACCTTAAGCCGATTTCTTGTTCCTCAATCGCGGCATGAGGGGAGACTGCATGGAAAAGGCATGCTAGGACCAAAAACAATAATATGTAGGGACGGGCATTCTTGGGCGCAAGCACACTACACAGTTCTACAAAGTTCTACCTTGGTGACCCCGTATATCGAGAAACACATGGATATTATACGCTCCAAGAACCCAGAGCAGTCTGACCCCTGGATTAAACGTACACACATTGCGGCTTTCGGTGGTTGGTTGCAAACACATCTCATGAATGACAACATTGTTGAAGATGATCTGTACTTGTTGGCCAGGACACCATCTTTGACTATATTGACTTTCCAAGGGTACGAGATAAATGGGAATACATTTTACACGATCGTCCAAGATAAAAAGAGCACCAACCAAAACAGTGGTGTCCGCTTTGACGATGCAGCAAACACCAATAGGGAAAATGACACATATTATGGTTACATAGAGGAGATATGGGAATTTGACTATGGACGTGATTTTAAGGTCCCTTTGTTCCGGTGCAAATGGGTCAATCTTACAGGAGGCGGGGTAATGGTAGACCCGCAGTACGGAATGACAACAGTGGATCTCAAAAATCTTGGGTACACAGAGGAACCATTCGTCCTAGCCAATGATGTGGCGCAGGTTTTCTATGTGAAGGACATGTCTACCAAACCGAGAAAAAGAAAAGATAAGGAAGCGGATACATCATACGATGAGCCAAAGCGCCACATAGTTCTTTAAGGGAAAAGAAACATCGTGGGAGTGGAGGACAAGACAGACATGTCCAAAGATTATGAAAAGTTTGATGAAATTCCTCCCTTCACAGTGAAGACTGACCCAAGCATCCTGTTAAATGATGAAGATTGTCCATGGTTGCGGCGCAATAAGCAAGGGACACACGCGAAGAAAAAGTTTTATACCCCAAGGTCCCACTCTGGGATGTGATCGGCTTCACCGTCATCACTTTCTTCTCTAGTGAGTAGCCGAGATAGGCCAGTTTGTACACGAAGTGCATCCAGTTTTTGCCGTAACCCTCTCAAATTTTTAGCACATGCTATGTGTGTGAAATGATGATACCATGCCAAGTTTCAACCTTTTTAGAGTTCATTTGTACTGCTTTTCAATTTCAGGGCCATTCAGCGCAAAAAAATCATTAAATGCATGAAAAATAGCAAATGAAGTTAGAAAGGGTTGAAATTTGAGGATGTGGCTTTGAATGGTGCATATTGAATGCACAAAAAGTCTGGAGTTGAAATAAGTTTAAAAAAATGAAATGCCTTTGTAACAAATGAGTTTTCGTCCGAAACCCTCATACTTCGAAGGAGATGGTCCAGTCTGTACACGAAGTGCATCCAGTTTTTGCTGTAACCCTCTCAACTTTTTAGCACATGCTATGTGTGTGAAATGATGATACCATGCCAAGTTTCAACCTTTTCAAAGTTCATTTGTACTGCTTTTCAATTTCAGGGTCATTCAGCGCAAAAAAAAATTCATTAAATGCATGAAAAATAGCAAATGAAGTAAGTAAGAGATAAAAATTAAAACTCCTCATATTGACTAACAGAAACATAATATAATTTGGCAAAAGAATAAAAAGAAAACATAAAATAAAATATTTAAAACAAATGAAGGTATAGAACTAAAAGAGCTAAACAAAATCTATTTTTGATTAAAACACCTAATTAAAATAACCTATAAATTCCCAAATTGAACATACTGATAAAACATACTAATATTAAACAGCAGGAAAAAGAATCACTCAAAAAACTATTTTTAAACTAAAGTTATTCACAAACTAGTGATTCACACAAATTTCAAAGAATTCAAATTTAAACTATTCAAATTTGAAAACTAGTGGCACTAACAGAAAGTTTATATTTTTTTAACCTAAAGCAAAAAGAGTCATTCAAAAACTCTAAATATTCTAAAAGTTATTCAAAATCTAAAAACAGAAACTGTCCTGTTTAGAAAAACAAAACAGAAAAGAAAAAATCCACCTTTAGTCCCGGTTGGTGTCACAAACCGGGACTAAAGGTCCCTTCCCGCGCGGAATTTGGGCCGCTGAAAAGGAGGCCTTTAGTCCCGGTTGGTGTCACCAACCGGGACTAAAGGTGCCTGCCGGTGGGCCAGGCGCCCCACCTTTAGTCCCGGCTGGTGGCTAGAGCCGGGACTAAAGACCCTTTAGTCCCGGTTCGTGGCTCCAACTGGGACTAAAGGTGCCTGGTATATAAGCTCGCGCCCTTCCTCTCTCGGTGCCAGCCACCGCCCGGGACATATTCAGATCGAACCATCGCGAGCAGCGCTGCCGCCGACGAAATCGCCGCCCCCCTGCTGCCCGCCGACGAGCCCCTCCTGCCCGCCGACGAGCCCCTGCTGCACCCCCTCCTCCCACGGTGAGCCTCCGCCTCCTTCCCCCCTCTCTGTTCGCCCCGGCCCCTCGCCGTGCCCCCTCGCCGTGCCCGAGCGCGGCGGCGCCATGGCCGCCGGCCTGCCCGAGCGCGGCGGCGCCATGGGCCTGCCACATGCATATATCATCGAGTCTCGCGCATCGATCGAAATCGCTGCCGCTGCTGCCTTCGCCTCTCATGTGCTCCTCCCACGGCTCGCATGCAAACCTCACCAAAAATGCACAATGAACAGCTTGCTTAAAAGGTGATTCCTGTAATGGATCATGACAATTGAATAGGTGAATATGATTCACGGTCCCAAAAGAATGTTAAACGGTTATAGTTACGGATATATCTGTAGATTGGTTCGTTATTTAAAAGAAACATACATAGAAATATAAAAAATGCAATCTGTAACAACAAGTTAAACTAACCAATTAGCATGGCAAAAACGTGGATGTCACAAACAGATACCAAGATGGGAATGCATGATACAAGGCACAGTGCCTTTGTCTATCAGATCTGAAATGCAAAGAAAACAAAAATCAACAAGTAAATTTTCATCAAAGTATTAATACATCCTGGCCAAAAAAATATGCAAAACGTTGCATCCAAGAGTTATGATTTATAAGGATAGCTGCACAATTCTTTCCGACAAAATATTAATTTATACATAAAAATGGTAAAGAGAAATGTTGCATTGTTCACAACATGGTTTCAGTTTTGGATTGCATACATTTGAACACTTTTTTTTGTATATGTTTACAATTACTATTTTTTATGTTCTAATATGGCTGCGGTAGGACAAGATCAAAGTCGAGCTTCTAACTGGAGCTGAACTTCTAGTGCAGCTATCAAACTTCATTTCACTTTATCTCATTTCCCATGAGAAAGCACTTTACAAAATGTTTAGAATCGTGCGCTCCACTTGTAGAAAGTCTGCATATTTTATATAAGGAAAATATAAACATTTAGGTTTAGGAGTTAAGTTTAGGAGTTTGGTTATAAAGAAGACATTTTTAGCGGATTCTCTCCAAATGTGCATTGTCACGAGTTATCACACACGAATCTGTAACTGAAGTGTGTGTATTGTATTGCACACTGCTCTTTTTTGTTAATACATGTGATGCCTTCGTCGAACTATGCGACGCTAGGGTGTGTAATATATAGGTATCATAGTTTTCATAGGCTCTCTTTTTTCATGCGCCCTAGACTTTATTGATAGAAAATGCCCGGCCCTCATCCTCGTCGTCGACTCGGCGGCGACAACCTGCTTGAGAGGCGCCATGTCTGGGACTGGGCTCCGCCGGGCTGGCACTGGGAGGTGCTACCTTCCGGCCCGCGTAGCTTGGTGAGGAATTAGGCTCCCGTCGTCAACCCGGAGGTTCTTTGGTGGCGGTCGCGTGGACCACTATCGGTGCAGAGGGAGCCGGCCCCTGCGGAGGTGGTACGTCGCCGTGTCAGGGAGGAGGACGAGCACGTCCGTCGCTACATGGTTGCGTTGGACGTCAGGTTCTCCAATACCTGGCAGGTTCTTCAGGGATCTCACTCGAGCTATGATCCTGTGATGGTTCCTTCTCTTTGGGTGTCCACCGCCCGCGCCGCGAGACGTCAACTGGATCTGTATTAGTGATATTATATAATAATATTCGAGATGTATTAGTGATAATATTCGATGATGCATTAACTGGATTATTCGAGATGTATTAGTGATATTATATGATCATATTGTTGCATTGCCTTGTATTGATGGCATATCTCTGGTTTTGCTTATTGAATGCATTCTAATTGTTTTATATTTGTTCTGGATTAGTTAAGCTATGGACGGTAGCGACAGAGACCATGATCAAGAGTATGTCATGCTCGACATGATACACTCTGGAAACGAAGAGAATGAAGAACCATATGATGGCTCACAATATCTTAACCCATCCGGTGAGGGAATTGAGGAAGAACCAAGAGACGAAGGGGAAACAAACAATGATGATGAAAATATTTTCCTCGAATTAACAAAGTCCGGCAAGGTATATATATTTGGCCTCTGGTGATCATTACATGTATTAATTGATTTATATATATATATATATATATATATATATATATATATATATATATATATTAACGAATCTTTCTTCTTTTAGCCCTCCGGATCGAGAAAATCTTCTACAAGGGTAGTACGAGGCCCAGTCAAGAAGTTGCCCGATGGCATAAAGTACAACATCAATGAAATCAAAGCAGATGGCGAACCGATTGCTCCTAAAAAGCATGCGGACAAATTTATACGTCAATGCAGAGTTATTGTTAGGGACCAAATCCTGATCACCGTTCAAGAATGGAATAAGCCAAAGGTAGATCGAGGAGTTAGTTTTGTCGATGAAAGAGCAAAAAGTCTGCTTTGGGATACACTCATGTCACATTTCACCCTATCAGAGGGTTTCACAGATCTCCAACTAGAGAAAGTCAAGAAGTTTGCTCTTAAGAAGATGGCCACACAATTCCAAACTTGGAAGAAAAGATTATGGGCCAACTATGTCAACGCAGGAAAGAAGACTCCAGAATTCACTGGACCACTAGAGAAGGTAAAAGATCAATGGGACTTATTTGTGCAGTTCAAGGAATCGGAAGCAGCTAAGGAACGGTCGAGAATAAACAAGATAAATACTGAGAAAAAAAAGTTTCACCATGTTCTGGGGCCAGGTGGCTACAAGACTGGGTTGCCTAAGTGGGATGAATCTAAGGAAAAGATGATTGCTGCAGGGGTCACTCCAAAAACAGTGGGTTGGCCCGACAGGTGCAGGACTTGGTTTTATGCGCATGGGGGAAAGTTGGACCCAAAGACATGGGAGATTATTGAACAGGCAAGTCTTAAAGAAGCCTCAGACGCTTTACTTGAAGCAATAGAAGAGGCTTGAACGGGGGCGTTCCAGCCTGAGAGAGAGAGAAGGACGAGCTTACACGTGCCCTCAAGAATCCGGAACACCCGGGACGAACACGAGGCAAAGGCGTTGTTCCGTGGGTTCAGGGGTTTTCGGAGTGGAACGCCAGTTATAGAAGCCGTTCGAGAAAAAAGAAGCAGGATGCAGATCGGCTTCAGAGGGTAGAAATACAGAACAACGAGTTGCTGAGCATGTTAAAGCGGCAGCAGGAGAAAATTGACACAATTAGCCAGCAAAGGGCATCTTCGCGGTAGGAGCAAGCAGATCCAGCATTGGATAGTACCGTCCCATCTATGCGGAAAAGCAGCGTGGGTTCCACGGGGGTCCCGGCCGATGATGCACTGCTGGCTCGCTACCCCGTGGATGATATCCAAGAGAAGACAACTTGTGAGCTACACATGAAAATGAAGAACATATCCATGAAGGTGGCGGACGGCTTTGCTTTACCGAATGCACCTGAAGCAACCATCCACGGCAATCCGATTCCACCTGCCTATGCTCGTGTCGGGGTGGATGAAGTTCCGTCTGGATATGACTCACTAGAGCTTGACTTTCCTGGAGGTCAAGGGGAGAAGACACTGGGAGAAGCCATACGTGGTCTCATTGTATGGAGAAAGGAATGCATCGTGTTTCCAAACTCGGTGCCAAGGCCACCGACTCCTCCTCCAAGTCCGCCGCGTCAGCCGACTCCTCCTCCAAGTCCGCCGCGTCAGCCGAATCCACCCCACCCCGAGACAGAGCCTAGCGCGAGTCCACGATATCGATCTCCGCCGCGTCAGCCGACTCCAAAGCAGAAGAGAGCACCAAAGAAGAAATCCGAGCCTCCTTCCAAAAAGAAGTTAGCTTACGAGATGACTGTCAAGGAAACCGAAGCCCAAGTGGCTTCCGAAGTGAAGGCCCATTTTGCACCGAGACCGCCCCCGCCGCCAAAGGAGAAAATACCTGAGAAAGTCGTACAACACTTTGTGGATCTTGCTAAACCGGCTGTGGAGAAAAAGTGATCAGACTATGAACGCTCTATTAGCAAGTCATATCATCAACAAAAAAAATCAATCGTCGAGCCTTACAGCAGGTAGTAATAAATGCGGGAAAACTGTTCCCCAGCTCGGAGAAAAGGCAGTGCAATCGACCCCCCCGCTCAAGGTGAGTACCGATAAGGCGGTAACCGACGCTGATAGAAAGATGGCTATAGAGATGGGTATCACTATTGAACAACTCCTAGGCATCGAGGAAGTACCCACGTTGGATGCGAAGGAACTAGCATGGAAATATGTCCCCGGGAACCCTCTGGTCAGACTTGACGAGGAGAAGCTTCTATCAACGCAAATGCGCAACTTGCATGACTAGTACCTGAGAGAAATAAAGGTCGGGCGAGAGGGCCTCATGGTGAAAGTCGAGCCAGAGCATTACTTCCATGCAAAAGATGTGTGGATTGAATTTCCAGATTTTTTTAGTTATTCAATCAAGACACACTCGACAAATCTCTCGTCAGTTGCTATTGGCTGTAAGTGATTTCTTTCTGTAATTTAAGTCTCTAACTCAGCTCGTTCATTGCCTGTAATTATCCTCACTATATTCTTTTGTGTGGTATTATGTAGAATGAAGATGTTTGAATTGAAAAGAGATGGAGTCTATGGCATTGGGTTCATTGACCCAAATACCGTTAATGAAAAGATGTTAGTTAACCACAAACAAGACACAGAGAATAACTTGCTAATGTTTTTGAAGAAATTAAATAGCAAACCAGAAATACTTTTTCCTTACAACTTTAGGTGAGTGTTACTGTCTTGTACTACAAATTCTATTTTTGCTTACTCGATGTTAAGTGTAGTTGACGAGTTATGCATGCCTGCTTATACAAACGTATGCGCAGATTCCACTGGATCCTGCTAATCATTAGAGTTGACAAGGGAACTGTTGAAGTACTGGACTCACTAGTTAAATACCTTGAAGAATACATCAGCCTGTTTTGGATGCTCGACAGGTAATTTCAATCATTATCGCACTATATCGGCCTCTTTAGTTCATTTCCTGATATCAAGTAATTAATAACTTCTTTATTCATTTTCTTTGCCGGGCAGGGTTTGGAAAAAGTTCATCAAAGAGGTTGTCGGTGTCTGGAAACCAGAGCTGAAATGGCGACGGTCCAAGGTAATTAAGTAGTACTAGCTATGTCCGCGCATCTCTTTAATTCTAGTTTCAATACCATTATCATGCTTGATTATTATCTGATTGAATTCTATTCTCGTAAAGTGTATGCGTCAGGAACAGGGGACTAATTTATGTGCATACTACGTTTGCGAGAACATTCGCTTTATGACCGAAAGGAGCGGAGATGCAAGACATCTTTGGGTACATAAACACTATTCACAATTTTTTTATCATGACCTAATAGATATACACACAACTAATATATTCATATTGATCTCCTTCTTTAAAGATGGTGGAGATGCGGGATAGGCTCCTACCAAAGGACCGCATACGAGCACTTCAAGAGGAAATGGCGGGATTTTGCCTTGAGCAGGTCATATCTCCCGACACAGAATACCATTTCACCTAATGCCTGCATGTAATGATCTGCAAATTGTAGGTGAAATTGTATATACCAAATTTTATATATGTATATATGTGTATGCACGGTCCTTTGGTATGATTGGTTCTACAAGAAATTTTATGATACATGATTGGTTCTACAAGAAATTCTATTATATATGCATAACGTGTACAGTATGTAGTAGCGTAAAATATGTTTGAAATGAAAAAGAATTAAATGGAAAACACAAAATGAAAAGATAAAATAAACAATAAACCCTAAACCCCTAAACCTTTAGTCCCGGTTGGTGTGACCAACCGGGACTAAAGGTCCCCAGCCCCCGGCGCGCTGCCGGCCACGTGGCAGGGATTTAGTCCCGGTTGGTGTCACCAACCGGGACTAAAGGTCCCCAACCCCCAGCGCGCGCTGCCGGCCACATGGCAGGGATTTAGTCCCAGGTCGTGGCCAACCGGGACTAAAGGGTGGGGGCCTTTAGTCCCGATTTAATAGTCCCGGTTGGTGAACCGGGACTAAAGGCCCTTCCCAACCGGGACTAAAGGCCGTTTCTGCACTAGTGTCCTCGTCTACATATTCTCCATTTCTTGGAAACCGAGCTTCTCCAAGACATACCATCTTGCATTGCAGGGGATGCACTAGTCGAATTGTAAAAAATGGTAATTACACGTTGAAGCAAAGAAACACAAAGTCATGATTAATTACGAAAAAATAGTTGCCATCGTTGCGTACCGTAAAAACATCAAAGGTCTCGTCAAGCTTGATGGTGAAGAACCTGCCGTTTCGTAGGTGAGGCCTGTCGCACAGACCCTGATCTTCGCCGCATAAATCACACTCAGGGATCCGATCATCTTCAGACATTTCCTGTGTTCATGATTCAAAGATTAAAAATCGACGACAATTATACAAGGAACTATTCAGCATGGGTTCAGTTTTGGTCTGTCGAGGCTTCCTTGAAAAACTCTCATATCTCTAGGTGTATATGGTGCACTCTCTCACACTGATATGGTGGTGCATGTTGGCGGACACTCCCTCACACTAATATTTCGACCGTTGGTGATGGTCGCTCCTCCCTTCGTTCCCACGTGCATTACCAAAATCTCTAGCACACGGGAACGAAGGAGGAAGCGACCCCCACGACAACAGTCGAGATTCTTCCTCTGATATTTCGACTGTCGGTGATGGTCGCTCCTCCCTTCGTTTCCACGTGCATTACCAAAATCTCTAGCACACGGGAACGAAGGAGGAAGCGACCCCCATGACAACACTCAGGATTCTTCCTCTAATATTTCGACCGTTGGTGTTGGTTGCTTCCTCTTCTTCTCGGTGAGCGCCTGAAATTTGCCGAAAATATCGAGCACCTGAAATTTGCCCGAACGGAAATGAATCAACATTCCGGCAAAACAAGGGTCAGTCGGAGGTTTCATTTCTTCAGTCATTTCAAAAATACTAGCTTCATTTTTTTCACATTTTCATTTTCATTTCTTCACATGTTCAAACATAGTCAAGTTCCTTACATTTTCATTTCAAAAAAAAAAAATTCCTAACTTCACATTTTCATTTCAAAAAACACCCTAGTTCTAATCCTAACCTAGTTCTAACCCTAACATCTATCCATCCATCCATCTATGTATGCATCTATATATCCATCCATCTATCTATTTATGCAATGTATCAAAAATACCCTAGTTCTAACCCTAACCTAGTTCTAATGCATCCATTTATGCAATGCAGAAGGGAGGGAGGGAGGGATGGAGGGAGGGATAAGGGAGGGATGGAGGGAGGGAGAAGGGAGGGAGACATACCGGGGTGGGGGGGAGAAGGGAGGGATGGAGGGAGGGAGAAGGGAGGGATGGAGGGAGGGAGGGAGAAGGGAGGGATGGAGAAGGGAGGGAGACATACCGGGGTGGGGGGGCGACAGCGGCAGCGCGCGACGGCGGCCAACGGGGGCAGATGAGAGGACGGTGAGAGTGGAGAGGGAGAGTGAGGCCGTGCATGTGGGCCAGATCAGAGGATAAGGTGGGCTTAGTAGTAGCGCGGGTCACAGGCACACGCTGCTGCTAACCCACATAGCTGTAGCGCGGGGCAGTAACCAACGCTGCCACTATGTCCAGCCCTGGCGAGTAAGGGGAGACCACTTAGCGGTATCACTTTTTATTGGCCCGCGCTACTGATAAGTATGGATCAGGAGCGCGGTTTATTTTCACGTGCTACTACTAAGTAGCAGTAGCGATGCTCCCTTTCCCGCACTACTGATAAGGTTCTATCTATAAGCTTTCTCCTAGTAGTGTACTTCAACACCTTGTCTATATATGTACTCTGGCTTAATCCAATAAGCCTCCTTGATCTATCTCTATAGATCTTGATTCCCAGAATATAAGCTGCTTCTCCCAAGTCCTTCATCGGAAAACTATTTTCAATGAGTCCTTGACAGATTCAAGCATTTGAACGTCATTTTCAATCAATAATATGTCATCCACATATAAGATTAGAAATACAACTGAGCTCCCATGGCCCTTCTTGTAAACACAATGATCATTTTCATTTTTGGTGAAGCCAAACTCTTTGACTACCTCATTAAAATGAATGTTCCAACTCTGAGATGCTTGCTTCAATCCATAAATGGATCTTTGAAGCTTGCATACCTTACTAGCATTCTTTGGATTGACAAAACCCTCGGGCTGTATCATATACATGTCCTTGATTAAATTCCCATTAAGGAAAGTTATTTTGACATCCATCTACCATATCTCATAGTAGAAATACACAGTTATAGCTAGAATGATCAGAATTGATTTAGACATCGCTACCGATGAGAAAGTCTCATCGTAGTCAACTCCTTGAACTTGTCGATAACCTTTATCGATAAGTCGAGCCTTATAGACCTGACCATTTTCGTCCATATCAGTTTTCTTCTTAAAGATTCATTTGCACCCAATGGTTTTAACACCATCTGGCAGATCAACCAAGTTCCAAACTTGATTGTCATCCATAGACTTTAACTCAGATCTCATGGCCTCAAGCCATAACTCGGAATTCGGGCTAACCATTTCTTTTGCATACGTAGTCGGCTCGTCATTGTCCAACAACAACATGTCGTAGCCGCACATATTGCGCAACATTTCTGACCTCCGTGGAACCGGCGCCGACTCCACTATGGGTTCCCTAACTGACTCTGATGCGATAAAATCACAAGCCGGATCGTTCCAGAGTGGCTTGCGAACTTCTTCAAGTCGGATCGACCTCCCACTAGCCTTCCAACTTAGAAACTCTTTCTCAAGGAAGACTCTGTGTCGAGCAACAATCACTTTGCCCTCTTCACGGTTGTAGAAGTAATATCCCAAGGTTTCCCTTGGATATCCCAGAAATATGCACTTGCCCGACTTGGGCATGAGCTTGTCCGACTGGAGCCGCTGGACATATTCTTCACAACCCCAAACCTTTAGAAAAGACAAACTGTGACTCTTCCCAGTCCATATCTCATATGGTGTCTTATCTACGGACTTTGATGGTACCTTCTTTAGTGTGAAAGCTGTAGTTTCTAGAGCGTAACCGCAAAATGACAAGGGTAAATCCGACTGACTCATCATTGATCGGACCATGTCTAACAAAGTCTGATTCCTCTATTTCGATACACCGTTTATCTATGGCATACATGGAGGAGTGAGTTGTGCAACTATTCCATGACTCTTTAGATGATCATCAAACTCCTGGCCCATATACTCACCGCCACGATCAGATCGTAGAAGTTTGGTAATCTTGCCAAGTTGATTTTCCACTTCATTCTGGAACACCTTGAACTTTTCAAACCTTTCTAACTTGTGCCTCATCAAGTAGACATATCCATATCTACTCAAGTCGTTAATAACAGTCACGAAGTACTGGAAACCACCTTTGGCTATCATGCTCATTGGTCCACATACATCACTATGATAAGTTCCAATAGCTCAGATGCCCTCTCGCAACTCTTTGCAAAAGGAATTTTAGTCAACTTGCCGAGTAGTCAGGACTCGCATGTCTCGAATGATTCAAAATTAAACGAAGTTAGAAGTCCATCATCATGGAGCTTCTTCATGCGCCTTTGACTAATATGTCCTAGTCGACAATGCCAGTAGTAAGTCAGATTTATTTCATTAGGCTTATGCCTCTTGACATTCACTTTATAGACAGGTTCCATTTCCAAATTCAAAATAAAGAGCCCATTCACAATGGGTACATAGCCGTGGAACATGCCATTCAAAGATATCGAACAACCATTGTCCTTTAAATTGAATTCATAACCCTGTCTCATCAAGCATGAGGTAGAAATAATGTTCTGACTAAGTGCCGGAATATAATAACAATGATCTAATTCCAAAATGAATCCGGAAGGAAGCTGGTGCTGCATCATGCCGACCTCCAGCACAGCAACTCTTGCCTTGTTGCCGACCCTGATGTCAATCTCCCCTCGTCCGACCTGCCTAGTTCTTACCAGCACCTACATCAAGTTGCAAATGTGAACAACAAATCCGGTATCAAATACCGAAGAGCTACTAGGTATGCTGGCAAGGTAAATGGCTATAACATATGCAACAAGCGTACCTTTGGAGGAAGTTGTACTTCCACCCTTCTTGCTTATCCCGGTGAGAAACTTGCTGCAATTTCTCTTCCAGTGACTAGGTTCCTTGCAATGAAAGCAAAAGGTCTTCGAGTCTGGTCCCGACTTGAGCTTAGTGGTGAAGGTAGGAATAGCTTCCTTCTCCTTGCCCTTTGCCGTAGCCTTTTTCTTAGACTAGCTCTTCTTGAACTTAACCATATTCTGCACCATCAACACTTGATGCGTGCCTTTCTTGATATCCTGCTCTACCGTCTTAAGCATCCCATGCAACTCAGTGAGCTTCTTATCCATGCCATGCATATGGTTGTTCGAGCTGAACGTCCCATAGCTAGCTGGAAGAGAACCCAGAATTCTATCCGTGGATAGCTCGTCCCCAAGTGGGAAGCTTAACCGATCCAAAGCTTGCATGTATCCGATCATCTTGATCACATGCGGGCTCAGTGGATCACCCTCTTTCAGCTTGCAATCCGTCAAGGATCGCCTGGCATTGAACCTTTTGGTCCTAGCCTACATTTGAAACATGCCTTTGAGGTTCTCGATCATATCGAAAGCCTCTATGTTTTCAAACTGTTGCTGCCAGTCAAACTCTATACAAGCCAACATGAAACAGCTGATTTCATTTGACTCATCAATGAGTTTCCTGTGGGCATTCCAGATAGTGGCAGTAACATGTTCGGCAGGTTCTTCTGGAAGTGGATCCTCTAGAACTTGTTCCTTTTTATCATGCTTGAGAATAATTCTTAAATTTCTATACCAGGTGGTAAAGTTTGTTCCATTTATTTTTATCTTTTTCCAGCATTGATTTCAACGCAAAAGGGGTCACTTGAGCAGGTGGTGCTATTGATCTACAACAAAAATATGCAAAAACACTAAGACATGTATCCATGAAGAGTATTTCACATTAAACATTTTAATAAGAATATTACTCCCACTAAAATCAACATGGCTCCGTTGATACTTAGTGATTCAAGATCCAAAGCCACCATGTCGACTAGTGAGCTTTTGCATCACTTCTAGAAGACTAGATCAATCGATAAGCAAGACTTGCTAATCGTATCTCTATACAACTCTTGTTAGATGGGCGACATCACATGCCCCACCAACTCCCATGCCTCGAGGCCCAAAACTGCTTTGACAGCCTCGACAAGTTAACCAATGCTTCGCATGTAAGTGTCCGACACAAACCCACCACGTCAAGGAGAAATAGAAGCACCCTAATTTTATAGGCCCACCACTAAATATACTTAACATGTGATGGTGCAGTAATTGGGGAGGCATTTTGACTTGACATTCTTTGAGGGGTCACCCTACTTAAAACATCTACCATGCAAAAGAAGGGTGCTTAAAAAGGGATAAACTTTCACAGGCAGTTTATTTAATTGTGATATGGTATAGCCACTTTTGGCAGCGCATGGTGATCTCTATCTCCACGTGTGCATTGTACCATGGTGATCTCCATCTCCATGCACGGTTGTCCTCGTGGTGATTTCCATCTCCACACCTCGATGTCAACTGCCAAGCATTACATAACATACTATGCTATTACAAACTAATAGCTATGAAAGTAAATTCATTACAAGGCTTCTCATGTTGACATGTAGGTCATTAAAATAATAATGGGACAACCAAATGATTCCAGCCGGTAGCCTTAACCATGACACGCAGGTCATGAAACAAAAATATACATGCAACATTCATGGGCTATACCAAATCGCAAAATGCCCTGCAAAAAATAAGTCAGACGTTCTACTGCCGAAGATAAAACCATCTGAAACTTTATCTTGCAAGCGGAATTTGGCATAGTTAAAATTGCCGAAACTGACTGTGTTGATAGGTTGATAGGTTGTGGAGCTCAATCAGAGTTCGTATGACCAAGATATGGCCATTTCCTTGAAACTGGTCCAACAGATATCAGCACTACAAAAATCATATTTCCGCGGTGTTGATCTTCGTTCCGATTCGATCAATCGCATTGATCTTCGCGAGCTGCATCTGGATTTACGATCCACATTCTACCCTGATGGCAGATACCGACCGGTAGGGATATGTCGTGTCACGACCTCCGCAGTACGATCACAGAAACTAGATCATGAAATCAACTTTCAAAACTGACCTGCACGGCCAATCACATGGACTCACACGTGAACTGATCTACATATACCATATGAAATTACCGAATCTACCACCACGCAACAGAGGCTCTGATACCACTGTTGGCGCATGCGGAATGCTACCCTAGTGCAAATTAAAAAAAATCTACCATGCAACCAAGATCATACTGCTGGGAATAGATCACGGGCTCGGGTTTTACCACTAGACGCACAGTCATAGCAGCAGAAGTAGAGTTGGTGATGCGTGCAGACGATCAGCCGAGTCACCTCTTCCTCGCGTACCTGATCTCCCGTGAACATTTCCTTGCGGATCCCTCGAACAGCTCCTTGCGGTTCCCTCGAACGGTTCGTCCAAGCACCGCAGATGCGATGCCTCCAAGGTATCCACACGTACGGGGAGTAGTGTCGGGCGGTGGACTGCTAGGTCCGGTTGCGCGACATAGGGGCGTGGGGAGTGGCGGCGGCGGCTGTGGTGGGAGGAAAAAGATCAACCCTACAAGGTGCGCCCCACTCCCCTTTATATAGACCTCCAACATGGGATCAACACTTGAAGCCCACTAGGAGCCCACACCCAATTTCCACTCGGATCCAATCCGAAAGGGCTGCTGTCCCTTAAGTGTGGGACCTTATAGGTTCATGTACACATGGACACGACCTGAGTCGATAGTTGGTAGCGGCTCCTAGTAGAACGTGCCAACTCCCATGTGTGCGTAAAGTCGTGTGACAAACCTCGATAATGTGTCATATGCAACATGCCTTTTTCCTCACCATATATGTTGTCGAGCTCAAGGCGAGTACTTGTCACCCTTGTGGTAGCTCAACCTCTCTTTTCGAAACTGTGATACAGATTCCTAAACCGGGTTAACACTTAACCCAAGTCGCATGGCCATGCTTTCTGAATCTGATCACTCAAGCGGGCCCAGAGAATATCTCTCCATATCGGAGGGGCAAATCCCATCTTGGTCAACCATGTCTCGTGACATGTCTCATGACTTACCCGAAAGCTACCTTTATAACTATCTAGTTACGGAGTAGCGTTTTGTAGACCCTAAGTGAGTCGATCCTCATCCCGAGAACGTGTGAGGACCTCAAGTCTTGGACATGACATATACATTATACTTGAGACTAACAGATGCAAATATCACGCTGCGTCTCAAAATGGGTCTGTCCGACTCGGTGATCTCCACCCTGAGTCCATACTATAATTTTAACATCTCTATGCCCATGACTGGTGAAACATAGTCATCAACCAAATCGTATACTAGTCAAAGGGTATGGATCCGCATAACCTTATCAAATAGGGACCATTAGAATAATCATCATACAATATATAGTTTCACAAACAACTCACATACTTATTGATACATGTAATTGCTGATGTTCAAGGACAATAGAAATAACTCATGAATACATAGGGAAATATCATCATCACATGATTGCCTCTAGGGCATATCTCCAACACGGCGGGGGTTATGTATGGTCCTTAGGATTGATGGTGTATAGAATAGGTACTCTATAACCGGTTCTAGAATAGATGGAATGTGTATATATGTACGGTGGATCTATTCTACAATTGGTTGCAGAATACTTATTCTACAACCTTTCTAAACTACTGTTAACGAAGGCATGAACTTCATATTCTCTACTTGTGTACTTCCTATTTTTATGCAGTATTTTGACCATAACACTAAAATCATGAGTCGGAATGATGCAAACCTCATATAGTATTTTTTCACAAATTTCTTCTAGTATATGAGAAGTTTTACACATACTACAATCCACATTAAATTTTAGTCTGAACTTCCAAATAAACAAGTGAACTTTCCTGACCGAAAACGCGAATAGTCGACAAATAAAAGTAAGCTTCCTGCACCGACGAAGTGAAATTCCTGACAAAAAAAGTGAACTTTGCAACCGTACTCTATTTTTGTAATTTGAGCTTGCCATGTGTTTGTACTGAACTTCCCATCTGGAGGAGGTGAACTTCTCGACAAAAAAAAATCCCAGCCGAATTTATCATATTTTTTAACATTAAATGCGAACATGTGGACTTCCTGCACTAAAGGCGTGCAATGCCCAACATGAACAATTGAATTCCCCGCACGCACGAAGTCAACTTTTCCCTGAAAAAAATAGAACTTGTCATGTGTTTGTACTGAACTTCCCAACAAAAAAAAGAGATATCCTCCAGGAAGAAATTAACATCCCAACAAATATGTGAACTTCTCGAGAAAAAAAAACTTTCCTAAAATAGTGAACTTTTCGACAAAAAAAGTGTGCTTCCCGGTAAAAAAAGTGAACTTCCCGACAGAAAAGAGAACTTCCGAGAAAAAAGTGAACTTCTCGCGTGGAAGTTGTATACTTCCCAGAAAAGAAGTGATCTTCTAGCAAAAATGTGAATTTGCCAACAAAAATGAAGTGAAGTTTCTGACAAAAAAATGAACTTTCGATAGCAAAAAATTGAACTATCGATGTGGACAAAGTGAACGTTCCTACAAAAGTGAACTTCCCACACCGTTGAAGTGAACTTCACTATAAAAATGTTGTGGAGCTTCTCGACAAAAATAGAAGAAATGAACTTCCCTACGAAAAAGGTGAACTTTTATAGTTCGCATTGTGAACTGCTGAGATTTGAAGAGGGAACTTCTGTTTTATATTTTATATAGTGACCTCCTTTAGATTGGAGAGTGAACTTCTGTATTTTTTCCTAGTGAACTATTGAGATTTTAAGAGTGAACTTTTTATTTTATTTAGTGAAAGACATATAATAAAAAATGGAACATGAAGTCACAAACTTGCGCTATAATCTCCCATTTGATGGGGAGATATAAAATATGATAGGGAACATGTATTAATACTTAATTTATGTTTTTGGCAATCCAACCTTTTCTATCTTTGTACTTCTCCAAAATTATTTTGTAATGCTCTACAATCAACTATATACTGTACATGTCTAAAATAATTTACATACAACAAAGTGGAAGTAAACTTATGTATTGTTAAGCAGTGCACGGCATTAAATTGAGAAGTACAACACGGGCCATTACTGGCCGGGACCGGAGAAGTGGTAGTGGACCTTGATGTAGCTGGAACTGATCAATGCCGGTTGAGCTCTCGCCAAACGAGGCCACATGGAACCCATGATGGCCGAGTGCTTGTAGTAGCGGGGACCTGACAGGGGTGGCATAACCTTGTGGCAGCGGTGAGCTCATAGCTTTTGGGGCCTTACGGTTGTCGGCGAAGTGGCTGTGGTGGAGGTGGCGAAACCTAATAAACAAAGCTTAGGGTGCACTTCAATATTAGTGATGTTTAGTTTGTAGTGACATATTTTGCATGTAGAAAAGGACAAATTAATAAAGCTTAAGGAAACCAATTAGCTTGTAGGCAGAGCATGTGGTGATATTTGTTTCCAGTTTTAGCCATGCCAACTTATTTGGCAAAAGAAAAACATCATTTCCCCTTTCAGTCATAAACACAAACAGCTCTACGCAACAAAAAATATACACAACATGAATATACCCAGGAACAATATGGAGGTTACAGGTAATGATCATCTCACCAACAAATTGACGCAGCGGAACAGGAAGAAGAGTTGGTGTAGCGCGATGATTCTCGCAGCTAGGCTATATCTCCCAACCGCGACAATTTCTCCGGGACGATCCGCCGATCTAGTGTCGAAGTAGACGACACCTCCGAGGTATCCATGCATACCGATCTAAAGGTATAGCACCACTTCGTGGACCAGCATGAAAAACCACCGAGAAAACTAGAGGAAGAGATGGAAACTAACGGCGTCCCTGACTAGATCAAATCTAGACGGGAGAGAGAGTGGCGCAGGGCAGCGGGGGGCAGCCTCTCTCTCTCTCTCTACACACACACACACACACACACACACACACACACACACACACACACACACACACACACACACACATAGGATCCCCGTTTGGGACACCTAGGTGCCTGGGCACCTTACATCGTAGCCGTTAGATGATGAATTGATGTAGGACATTAGTATTGATATGGTAAATTATTAATGTGATTTTATAAGTCATTAACTAATAAGTATGGTAAGCATGCATGCATGTATGACAACCATTTATGGTTCAAATTAATGGATAGTCATAAATGAATTAAATCTTCCAAATTTTACGTCGGGGTGTGTACACATATTTCACGTCAGAGTATGTATACATAAGTTTTATATCGGGGTATGTATACATAAATTTCACGTTGGGGTACGCACATTTATGGGTATGTATAAATAAATTCCACATCGGGGTATGTACACATAAATTTCACATCGGAGTATGTATATTTATGAGTTTGTACACATAAATTTCACGTCGGGTATGTACATTTACGGGTATGTACACATTAATTTCAAGTCAGGGTATGTACATTTATGGCTATGTACATATAAATTTCACGTCGGAGTATGTACATGTAAATTTCATGTCGGGTATGCATTTTTTTGTATATTCATTTTTTGGTGGGGACTTGAGTATGCACTTAAAAATATATTGGTTATTATCATACCTGAATTATCATCTTGGGGTATATTATTTTTGGGACATATATTTCTTAGGTATATCATTTCATTTTATCGTACCTTGGGTATACATCATTTCTAGGTTTCTGTCATAGATGTATTATTATATGTATATAAATTCTTATTGTTAGGTGTATGATACCTAGGACAAATTCTTACAACATGCATGACAATATTTTTATTTTTAGTAGCCAAAAAAAAACATGGGTGTAGCATATGTGTGTGCTGTTGTATTCCGGCTACGAATACATGACAAAAGCAAGAAAGCATACACAAGGTATTATATTGCATACAGTAAACATTTACAAGGAAACTAAGACGTCATATCATATATGGAAATAAATTGCATGGTTATAATGACGTGCATTTTTATGGTAGGTATAGCATGCACCAATATTTGGAAAGGGATCAATCACAAGGGGCATTAGCTGCATGGTGCTTAGGTGCATGGGCACCTAGGTGCCCCAAACAATATATATGTATGTATATATATATATATATATATATGTATGTATGTATGTATGTATGTATATATATGTATGTATGTATGTATGTATGTATATATACATACATATATATATATATATATATATAGGTGGCCAAGGGGTGGTTCGGCTGACCCTTGGTGGAGGAACTTTTCCTCCACGCGGGGGGAGTCCTACTAGGACTCGGCTCCCATTGCCTTGCCCCCCAAGCCTCCTCCTATGGGCTGGCCGACCTGGGCCCTTGTGGTGCCTCGCCTCCCAAGGCAGGGGGTGTGCCCACTGGGGACTCTCCAAAAGATTTTGGAAGGTTCTGGAACCTTTCGTACCATACCGGAAGCTTCGAATGCATTCCGATACATACCGGGCACTTCCGGGACGCTCCCGGGTATCATCGGGACACTCCTGAGACCTCCTGGAACTCTTTCGGGACCATCCGGAACACTTCTGAATACCCATTCTCTCATTCTCCATTGTCTCCTAGTTCTCATATATAAGACTAGTCGTTAAGCGTGTGACCCTACATGTTCAAAAATATGGGGACATGTCTGGAACACCTTCGAGTGAATAATTATTAGCGGGATATGGACACCCATAATAATTCCAACATATTCCAGAAGATCATTATATAGTGAACCTTCTGTTATCGCATTCAATTTCCTTTTCCTCGCGAGACTTTTATCGGTATCCCCGTGATCAACACTTTGGTCACTATACCTAGTTATCCTCGATACCGGTTTGTACTCTGTTCTTGTTACCGCATTCCGATGTCCCCGTGACTAAGATCTTAGTCACTTTTCTTGGCCAAATCGATGATGGACATTGTAATACCAAGTGGGCCCAGAGTGTATCTCTCCATCACCGTAGGGGCAAATCCCATTCTTGACTTATCGAACACCACATAATACTTTTTCAGTGTACCTGAAAGTTACCTTTATAATCACCCAGTTACGGAGTGACCTTTGGCAACCCCAAAGTAACCATCCGGTGTTCAGGTATACGATATTCTCATGGTCTAAGAATATAAGTAAACGTTAACACTTTATATGAAAATACCTACAACATATTGACCACGTGATCTCGCAGTATTTCATAAGTTGGGTCTATCCAACACCATTATTACCCTAACAATGTGTTCTCATTATTGTCGCCATCCTTGTTACAATAACAATGCCCATGGTTAGAAAAACAAAACCATCAACAATACATGAGGTAGTCTAGAGGTCAGACTAAGGATATATCTGGTGTTTATCTTTCCACACATGCAAATAGGTTGTCCTCCGAATCTCACATTCAAGAACCATTGCAGTTCTAGCATAGAAATATAAACATAATTATGAACATGGAAATAGAATAATCACAACTTTATCATTGCCTCTAGGGCATATTTCCAACAGTCTCCCACTTGCACTAGAGTCAATAATCTAGTTAATACATAAGCTCCTATAACCTCTGGCATTCCGTTGTTGCTCATGCTTTGCTTGTGGTAGAGCCTTCATCAACAGATCTAACACATTCAGGTCCGTGTGTATCTTCCATATCTTTACGTCTCCACGCTTCACCAAATCACGAATTAGGTGAAATTGGCGTTGTATGTGTTTGGATTTGTGGTGGGACCTTGTCTTCTTTGCCTGAGGTATGTCACCACTATTATCACAATAGAGCTCCATAGGATCCAGTGCGCTCAAAACCACACACTACTAGGGAAAACCTTATACACAGAATGTTATCAGTAGCGAGTTTATGGGACAAGCGCTACTGCTACTTATCAGTAGCGCGCTAATAATCAACGCGCTACTGCTATAAAGTTACCTATAGCGCGTGCTATCAAACAAGCGCTACTGCTAACCAGGGCCCAGGTGCCTCTCGTGGTGGAGCATTTGTAGCAGCGTTGGCACAGAACCCGTGCTACAACTAACGATGTAGTTGTAGCGCTTGTTAGGCAGGACGCGCTACTGCTACGTTTAGTCCCACCTTATCCACCCGCGCGCCCCCCTCTCCCTCACTCTCCCCCTCACACTCTCGCTGCTCTTTGCACCACCGCCGCCGTCGCCAACCGCCGCCGCCAGCACCACCGCCGCCCGCACCACCGCCGCCATCCACCGCCGCCATCGGCCGCCACCATTGTTTTTAAGGCGTCCCTAAGGCGTCGCTTAGGCGACGCCTAGGTGTCAGGGCGCCCTGAGGTCGCAAGGCGTCTGCCCTGCCTTACATGCATGCCTAAGGCGTCCGCCTTAGTCCATAAGGCGTCCAAGGCGTCCCTAAGGCGACGCTTTAGCCACCTTAGTCAACTGAGGACGCCTTAGACAGGGCTGGGAGTTTTAGCAGGAAACATAGCTCTGGGAGGGAAGAAAAAGGCGGGAAACAGAGTTTGGGCGCCAACAGTTACTAGCAGGGAGAGAGAGAGAGAGCTCTATCCAGTTTCAGTTTCCCCCCACCCCCACCTCTGGCGGCTGGATCTGAGCTTCTCCCCCTCCTCTCCGGCAGCTTTTCCCCCTCCTCTCTTGCAGTTCCTCCTCCCCCTCCTCTCCTGCAGTTCCTCCTCCCACTCCTCTCCTGTAGCTTCTTCCCTCCTCTCCAGGACAGCAGCAGCAAGCAACCAGCACCTCTCCTGAAGCTACTGCCTATTCTCCCTTCTTCCCTCCTCTCCATTCTACTTCTTAAAACTCTCTAAGGCGTCGCCTTGCCTTATGCCTTAGCGCTTAGGCAGTGAGGCGCCCCCAGCGCCTTGCTTTGCCTTATCGCCTTAAAAACAATGGCCGCCACAGAGCGAGGTAGCCTACTCCCTCCTCCTCCCTCCTCCTCCCTCCCTCCTCCATCCCTCCTGCCTCCCTCCTCCCTCCCTCCTCCCTCCCTTCCGCCTCCCTCCCTCCCTCCCTAGCTCCCTTCTCTCTCTGTTATTTAGAATGTAAATTATTTGAATGTAGATTGATGGCTGGATTGATTGTGATGAGTAGTTGTGATGTAGGTTATGAACCCTAGTTAATTAGAGTAGTATGAACCCTAGTTAAAAAATGTTGGTTCTTAGAATAATGTAGGTTCTTAGAGTAGTTATTTGAATGTAGGTTATGAACCCTAGTTAATTAGGTGGTATGAATCCTAGTTAAAAAAACCTAATTATTTGAATGTTGGTTCTAGGTATTTGAATGTTGGTTCTAGGTATTTTAGGTGTTTTCGGTGTAGTTAACAGAATTCTAGGTATTTATTTATTTTAGTTAAAGCAATTGTTGCTATTGTATTAGTTAAAGCAATTGTTGGGACATGTCATATTTTGAACATGTCACATTTTGGACATGTCATATTTTGAGTGGCCTATGTTTTGAGTGGCCTATGTTTTGCCGGAATGTTGATTCGTTTCCGTTCCGGCAAATTTCGGGCGCTCGATATGTCCTGTTTTTAGCAAAGGTCATGCCAATTTTTTTTCATGAATTTTTCAGAACATATCGAGTGCTTGTGATTTTTCAGAACGGGAATTCAATGATATTCCGGCAAAGCATAGGGCATTTTTCTGTCATTTTTTCTGCCGAGTGCGATTACTGCAGCGACGACAGGGGTATGTGCGAAAGACAACCGCACCTAGATGACGGTACATGCTTCTCCCTCACGCTTAAGGCGGGCTTCAAAGTGGTTACGGTATGTAATTTCAGTAGCACATGTTTCTTCTTAATGGAGCATGGCTTAAGATTTTTGCTTTAACGTGTAATTTCCATTTTTTATAATTCTACTAGTGCATACCCTGCTATGCAAGACCATATGTCCTTGACAAGCTAGCTTTCGAAGAGATGAACAAGGTGGACACGAAGATAGCTCACCTGAAAACGCAACATGGTTTCGATTTCGAGGTTGAGATCTTCAATAAAGTAGGTTGGACTCATTTTGGAGGTTCAAATTGGGAAAGATTATGCAAGGCATATGGATTTGAGGAGGATATGAAGATAACATTCGATCTTGGCAATTCTGAAGCAGATGGAAACATTTGGCTTGATCCGAACATGATTCCGATTCTGCCTCCGTGTGAGTTTGTTAAACATATTTATTATGTAATTTATATTGTTTATTTCAAAATAGTTGACAGCTTATTTCCATTGACAGCTTATTTTCATTCTTCAAAAAATGTACGAAAGATGGTAGACAGAACCTACTACTACAATGATGAAGCAGAATTAACTTATAAGGAGAAAGTTCATCTTATCGCATTTATTAATGATCTTGAGAATTACAATAGCTATTATCAAACTCCTCCACATTATGGTCAATACGTGCCACTAGTGCACGTGGTGAACTACGGTAACATGCATGGAGATTGCATGGTAAGATTTTCTACTATTACGACATCCGTGCATCTTTTGCATAAATTCTTCTAAAACTAAACTACATTGCTAACTACAAAGTTATTACTATGTTTTTCAACAGAAAATCCCGAAGGATTGTGTGCCTTATTTGATGTTTCCGAGAGGTCACGTTGATGTTATGAGCTTACGGCCAGCACGGCCAGGTCAGGCTACGCATCACTCCTGTCCATACCGGATTTCTAAAACCGATGAAGACATGACAATCAAAGATTGGAAAAAATGTATGGTCAATCGTAGAGAGCTACTTGGAAGCAACATTGTGCGTAGGCCAAGAATTGGAGACAGGATGATCTCCATTCTCCATAATGGAGAGTCAGGGCCTATCTTGTTTTATGATATTTTGCCTAAGAGAGGGTAGAGTAGGTCGTATGAGAGAGCAGTAGGTCCTAGGTACAATGTGTTATTATGTGCTACAATGTGTTAGAGTTGATGATTATTAGCTATAGTATTGTTGGTGATGATATGATGCAAGAGTTTTTATATTAATATGATGATGATGTCGATCATGATTATCATGATGATTTGTTATTATGATCATGATTAGTTATTATATCATTGGGGGAAGGAAAGCGGATTAGATTCATGTGGATGGATCAAAAGTGAACAAAAGTTGAATTAGTAGGATTGTCGTCCTACTAATTCAACTTTTGATCACTTTTGATTCATTTGGATGAATAAAATCCATGTTTCTTCCTCACAATTATATAATAATTCATCATGAACATAATGATATAACAACCTCTTAATTGGTACTGTATCAAAATTTGTATAACGGCGTATAAATACACTAAAAATTAAAAATAATGAAAAACAGATTACTAGTAGCGCGGGTTTGCAAGAACGCTACTAATAGTTGTCTTATCAGTAGCGCTGGTATGATACACGCTACAGCTATATGTCTTAGCAGTAGCGCGTCTTACACGCGCTACTGGTAAGTAATAGCTGTAGCGCCTTACTAGTAGCGCCACCACCCGCGCTACTAGTAGGCACTAAACCCGCGCTACTACTAGGATTTTCCCTAGTAGTGACACCAAGCTCGGTGACGAACTTCTTTATCCAAAAGCCCTCCTTTGCGACTTCCGAAGCTGTGATATACTCCACCTCTGTTGTAGAATCTGCCACAGTGCTCTACTTGGAACTTTTCCAGCTCATCAAGACACCATTGAGTGTAAACACAAAGCTTGATTGAGATAAAAAATCGTCCAAATCCGTGGTGAAGCTTGCATCGGTGTAACCCTTTACAATGAGCTCTTCATCCCCTCCGCACACGAGAAACATGTCCTTGGTCCTGTTAAGGTACTTCAGGATATTTTTCACTTATGTCCAGTGATCTACACCGGGATCACTCTGGTATCTGCTCATAACACCTAGAGCATAGGACACATCTCGTCATGTACATATCATGGCGTACATGATTAATCAAATTGCAGAAGCATATGGAATCCTGCTCATGCGTTCTCACTCAACAGTCGTCTGAGGACAATGACTCTTGCTCAAACCTTTTCCATGTGACATCAGCAAGAACCCCTTCTTGGTGTTTTCCATACTAAACCTCTTCACTATCTTTTCAATATATGTATTTTGGCTTAGCCCTATAAGACACTTTGACCTATCTCTATAGATCTTTATGCCCACTATGTATGTTGTCTTGCCCAAGTTTTATCAAAAAACTATTTTTCAATGAAGTCTTAATCGTGTCAAGAAATGATATGTCATTCCCAATCAACAATATGCCATCTACATAAAGTATTAGAAATGCTAGTGTGCTCCCACTTACTTTCTTGTAAACACAAGTGTCTTTGCCATTGTAGATGAAGCCAAACTCTTTGTCAACTTCATTGAAACGAAAATTCCAACTCGTTGATGCTTGCTTAAGTCCATAGATGGATCTCTGAAGTTTGCACACCTTTCCAGCATCCTTTGGATCGACAAAACCCTTGGGCTATATCATATACATGTCCTCAATTAAATTTTCATTAAGGAAAGCCATTTTGACGTCCATGTGCCACATCTCATAGTCGAAATATACAACAATTGCTAGAATAATCCGAACAGACTTAAGCATCGCTACGGGCGAGAAGGTCTTGTTGTAGTCAACTCCTTGAACTAGTCAAAAACTCTTTGCAACAAGTCAAGCTTTATGGATGCAAACATTTCCATCCGCGTCTGTTTTCTTTTTATAGATCCATTTACATTTGATAGGCTTTATGCCTTCTGGAGGGTCTACCAAGTTCCAAACTTGATTTTTGCACATGGAGTCTATCTCGGATTTCATGGCGTCGAGCGATTTCCCGGAGGCAGGGCCCATCATTGCCTCTTTGTATGTCACAGGTTCATCATTGTCTAACAACCATATTTCATTCTCATACCAACGAGGTTTTGAACGAATTCTACCTGACCTACGTGGTTCAGTCGCCGGCTAGACCGAAGTCTCTACATCACATGTAGGGGCTTCCATATTAGGCACAGTGGGGAACTCTGGAACCACTTCTAGCATTATGTCACTTTGCTCTAATTACGAAGATTCACTAATCTCGTCGAGATGCACTGTCCTCCCACTCACCCCTTTTGCAAGAAACTCTTTCTCGAGAAACACACCATTTTTCATGACAAACACTTTGCCTTTGGTGCGGTGATAGAAGTAATACCCAATGGTTTCTTTGGGATAACCAAAAAAGTATCACTTATCTGATTTGGGATCGAGCTTATTCGGCTGTAAACGTTTTACATATGCATCGCATCCGCAAATTTTAAGAAAAGACAAATTGGGTTTCTTCCCATGCCATATCTCATATGGGGTCGTTTCAACAGATTTTGACGTCGCTCTATTCAGTGTAAAAGTAGCAGTTCCTAAAGCATAAGCCCAAAAAGATAGTGGCTGTCCAGTTAATGACATCATCGATCTGACCATGTCCAACAAGGTTAGATTACGCCTCTCAGACCCTCTATTTCTCTGTGAGTTTCCAGGAGGCGTAAGTTATGAAACAATTGCAGAACTCTTTAGATGTTCACCAAACTCGGCAGTCAAATATTGTCCTTCGTGATCTGATCGCAGAAATTTCATTTTCTTGTTATGATGATTTTCTACTTCATTCTAAAATTCCTTGAACTTTTCAAATATTTCAGACTTATGTTTCACTAAGTAAATATAACCATATGTACTCAAATCATTCGTGAAAGTAATGATGTAGAGGAATCCACTGCGCGCAGCTACACTCATTGGACCACATACATCTATATGTATGCTTTCCAATAAGTCAGTTGCCCGTTCCATATGGCCTGTGAACGGCGTCTTAGTCATTTTACCCATTAGACAAGGTTCGCAAGTGTCAAATGATTCATAATCAAATGACTCCAAAAGTTCATCACTATGGAGTTTCTTCATGCGCTTTTTGTCAATGTGACCCAAACGACAGTGCCACAAATAAGTAGAATTTGAATTATCAGTCTTGCAACGTTTAGCATCAGTGTTATGGATGTGAATGTCACTTTCAAAATTCATAATAAACAACCCATTCACAACAGGGGCACAACCATAAAATATATTATTCATAAAAATTGAACAACCATTGTTCTTTGACTTAAATGAATTACCATCTTGCAATAAACATGATCCTGTTATAACATTCTTGTATAAGGCTAGAACATACTAACAATTACTAAGCTCTAATATAAATCATGAATGTAGATGTAGAGGTAACACGCCGACGGCCTTGACAGCAACTTTTACTCCGTTTGCAATGAGCACCAACACCTCATCCTTTGCTAGTCTTCTAAGCCTCTGCAGTTCTTGCATCGAGTTGCAAATGTGAGCAACCGACCCGGTATCCAATACCCAAGAATTACAGCGAGGACCAGCAAGGAAAACATGAATAACGTGTATGACACTCATAACTGAGCTTGACTTTCTAGTCTTCTTCTTCTCGCCAGATATTTCTTGCAGTTTCTCTTCCAATGCCCCTTTTCCTGAGAAGAAACACTCACCATCAGATGAGGCGCCACCTTTGCGCTTTCCAGGAGTGTCGGTCTTACTGGCACCCTTGGACTTTCCTTTTTTCTTGGCCTTACCCTTCTTCTTGAAACTAGTCGTTTTGTTCACCATCATCACATGATTGGCGTCCTTCTGTATTCCACTTTTTGTAGTTTTCAGCATAGTGAACAGTTCACCCAATGTCTTATCCATCCGATTCATGTTATAATTCAAGATAAAAGTACCATAGCTCCGTGGGAAGGAAGCAAGGACCATATTAGTACCCAACAATTGGAGAATAGGAAAACCTAACGAATTTAGCTTTTGAGCGTACCCATACAACTTGAGTACATGCTGGCCTACTGAACTACCCTCTCCCATCTTCCAATCAAACATGGATTTAGATATCTCATATCTTTCAGCCCTGGCTTGTTTCTGAAACAAACCTATTAGCTCCCGAATTATCTCATAAGCACCAAAATCTTCAAAAAAAATTTTGATGGTCTGGTTCCATGGAGGCAAGCATGGCACATTGTACTGCTACGGAATCATCAACTTTGGTTTGGTAAACATTTACTTTATCCTCTGTAGTCTTTTCATCGGGGGCATTGCCAAGAGCTTGCTGTAGAACGTATTCTTTCTTGATACTCTTGAGGACAATCCTCAGATTGCGGTGCCAGTCCGCAAAATTGTTACCATATGAATTCAGTTTTTATTTCTCAAGCATTGCAGCTAATGGGAAGGTGGTATTGCATGCCATTTTATTGGCAACGAAAATGCAAATACACTTTATACATTTGTTCATAATTAATGCAACCCAAATCAACATTTAATTAGAGTGTGCTCCCACTAAAATCAATATCCCTCATAATTGATTACTAGCAATTCAAGATCCATGAAACACTTAGTCTGCCATTAATGTGACATCACTAATGACAGAATAATGAGACCGGTAGGTCAACATGCCGATCATATCTCCATATGACTCTTGTTCATCTTTTGATGGGTGTGTTCCGAGCTCAAGACGATCTAGCTAAGCTCGTCAAGACATACAAGTGCCTTGCTGCGTGAACGGTTCATGCCCGCCTCATACATGGCAAGCCTAACATACCCATATGACATGGCGCACCTCAAAATGACAAGTATTCCAAACGATGCTACAATTGGAAGAACACTAACTACTTGATATTTGCGATGAGCGATCACCCTATTAAACACGTCTACCACGCATTAAACAAGGTGCATAAAAAGGGATTAACATCACATGCAATTCATAATATGGTGATATGGTATAGCCCCTTCCGTCGAAGAAATCCGGATCGTCGTTGAAAACACTTCATGAAAATCCTTGCCGTGGCAGCGTATTTCAGCAGAAAACGCATGCCGTGGCAGCGTTTTTCAGCAGAAAACGCATGCCGTGGTAGCAGTTTTTGTTTTGTTGCCGTGGCTGCACTTTTCAACAAGAAAATGCTGCCATGGCAGTAATTTCGAAATTCTCTGCCATGGCAGCAATATCGAAATTCTCTGCCATAGCAGCAGTTTTTCAACCGAAAACTCTGCCGTGGCAGCACTTTCAAAATCTCTGCCGTGGCAGCCGTTTTTCAACAGAAAACGGTGCCGTGTCATAACTTTCTGCTGCCGTGGCATAACTTTTCTGCCGCGGCTTCTCTTCAACTCCTTTTGGCATATAACTTCTCTCTCCGCATATGGCTTTGTGCCTAGCTCCGTCGATGCATGATTCTCACTTGTCACCACCCGTTGACATGCATGTCAACAAAATAAAATAAAAAAACAATCATATTGGCTCCTGTCTATTGCCGTACCATGACTCGCAGGTCATGACAAATATATTACAACATATATTATCTCATACAATCACATTGTTCTGATGAAGGCTATACCACATCACATGCATACCCTGCAAAAACAAGTTAGACGCTTAGAACGTTTTTGCCACATTATGTGGCTACTATGGTTACGATGAAAACCATTTGGTACCTACGTCACCATAAGCATGATTACTTCATGTTGTTATTTAACTGTCGGGGTGTATGGAACACGAGAATTAATTAAAAATCTCGGGCCCCATACTATACTTCGTTAAACGCGTGACCGCCGTGTAGATCAAATCTACAAGCCCGACCGTTTGCAAAACCTTTCTTTCTCAACTATGGTGGAACCCAAAGAATCTGCAGCATAACTTTGGTCTGGCAATCAGTATACGCAAGCGCAACATAAATGGACAGCGTAGAGCCAGACCTTTGTGACCAAATTCCACCATACCGGCAAGAGCAAAATTTTGCAATTAGAAGGGAAACAACAAGAACATCCAGTAACAGATCTCATCTACTACCCCGCACATCACATGTGCAATGCCCGCATATCACATATGCTCTATATCATACATGTAACTACGCATAGAACCGCTCATGATGCCACTGTAGGGGAACGTGCTATGCAACAAAAAAGTTGTGCAACATGAACATGCCCAGGAACACTATGGAGGTTACAGGTAACGATCATCTCCCCAACAAATAGACACAGCAGAAGATTAAGAAGAGTTGGTGTAGCCCGACGATTCCCGTAGCTAGGTTATACCTCCCAGCCGCGAGAATATCTCTGGGACGATCCGCAGATCTAGTGTCGAAGTAGACGACACCTCTAAGGTATCCACGCGTACTGATCTAGAGGTACAGCAGCACTCCGTGGACCAGCACGAAAAACCACCGAGAAAACTAGTGGGAGAGATGCAGCCTAGCGGTGTCCCCGAATATATCAAATCTAGACGGGAGAGAGAGAGGGGTGCAGGGCAGAGGGGGGTAGCCTCCAAGGGCTTGTGTGTCTCTAGGGGTGCCTCCCACGCACACACACACACACACACACACACACACACACACACACACACACACACACACACATATCGGGTACTTCCGGGACGAGCCCGACTATCACCGGGACACTCCCGGGACCTCCCGGAACACTTTCGGATACCCATTTTCTCATTCTCTATTATCTCCTAGTTCTCATATATACCACTGGTCGTTAAGCGTGTGACTCCATAGGTTCAAAAATATGTGGACATGTCTGAAACACCATCCAGACAATAATTCCCACATATTACCATGTCGCCATGACTAACATCTTTGTCACTTTGCTTGGCCAAGCGATGATGGACATCGTAATACCGAGTGGGCCCAGAGCGTATCTCTCCATCGCTGGAGGGGCAAATCCCATTCTTGACATATCGAACACCACGGAATACTTTTCCGGTGTACCCAAAAGTTATCTTTATAATCACCCAGTTACGGAGTGACATTTGGCAACCCCAAAGTAACCATCTGGTATTTGGGTATACGATATTCTCTTGGTTTAAGGACATAAGTAAACGTTAACACTTTATATGAAAATACCGACAACATATTGATGACGTGACCTCACACTATTTCATAAGTTGGGTCTATCCAACACCATTGTTACCCTAACAATGTGTTCTCATTATTGCCGGCATTCTTGTTACATTAACAATGCCCATGGTTAGGAAAACAGAACCATCAACAATACATGAGCTAGTCCAGACTAGGGATATGTTTGGTGTTTATCTTTCCACACATGCAAATAGGTTTTCCTCCAAATCTCACATTCAAGAACCATTGCAATTCTAGCATAGAAATATAAACTTAACTATGAACATGGAAATGAATAATAACAACTTTATTATCGCCTCTAGGACATATTTTCAACAATGATGTGCATTTCCAATATCCAAGGAAAAAACGAATTACTGCAAAATTTATTTGATTAATTATCAACAACCACAAACATAGAAGAACCAATAGTGCAGTCACACTTTAACTGATTGACAAGAAAATAAAGCTAGAGCAAGCTTGTGTACTAGCTACTTGTGTTGCTCTCCACTTAGCCTAGCTCTATTAATCTTCTCTTCTCAATAGATTGCAAGGAAAAAAAAGCCCATCCAATTAAGCACACTTTGACTAGTTAGCTTTACCTCGAGTTGCTCTCAAGGGGGTGGCTTGGGCCAACCCTAGCCACCGCCGCCCCCGAATCTCCTCTCCTCCAAGCACCCACCACCTCTGGAGGATGCCGGCGGGCAAAGCCCTCCACGATGGACGGCGGTCGGTGGGTCGTCATCTCCTCACCTCTTCTCGTGATGGGAGACCTCCGGCCGGAGTGTGGTGGATGGCCCTGGACGGCAGGCGTGCGTTGTGGAGCATGGGCGCTGGGACGACGGCCCCGGGACGGTGGTGACTGGGTGGAAGCGGTTGCGAGAGCAGCCGGCACTAGCCCGACAGTGGTACCGAGGCTGCTGCGGCCAGGTTCTTCGGGCCGACGGGCCTATGAAGCGGGGTTGGCAGTGCCTTGCGGCGGGGTGGTGGTGGCTGCCGGCGGCTACTGCTGCGTGGCAGGGAGGTAGCCGGTAGCTAGTCAAGCGGCAGTAGATCTGGCTACGAGCTGCTCGCTGCACCATCAACCCATGGTGTCGCAGGAGTTTGGCAATAGGGGCGGCCACCCTGGTTCTTCGACTGCGGCGGCCAACGTGGTTGTGTTGACGATGCGCCGGCTGGGTCTCGAGATGGTGATGGACTTCCGAGGCTGGCGGCGGTATGGGACGCCCCTTCCACCTCCATATCGGGTTCGATCCGGCTCGACAGGTGCTAGGCACGGCGTCTCTTCCGGAGGATTCAAGTCATGCCTGTTGTCGGCAGGTGCTATGCACGACATCTCATGCAGAGGCGTCAAGGCATGCCTGCTGCCGGTAGGTGCTACACACGGTGTCTCTGGAGGAGGTGTCAACTCATGCCTGTTGCTGCTGGATCGAAGGTGGTTCGACAGTGACTGGTGGCGAGGCGGTATGGGATGTCTTCGTCTTCCGGTATCTCCTCCGGCGGTCTCTGGCTAGCGTGGTGTCGATAACTGGACAAGCGATGATGGTAGAGGCGGCTTCAACGACGAGCATGCGCACTCCGGTGGAAACACTAGATCTCTGATCAGGCTATGTCGACGCATGCCTGCATTGTGCCCATGCTGAAGGTGGTGACTCGAAGCTTGACTTTGGGGATGAAAATCCCGAGATCGGCCTATGGTTGGACTCGTCATAATCGACGCATGTGCGGCGTTTACTTCTTGAAGGCTTAGCCTAGAAGTTTGTGTACTTTTCGTTTGTTTCAGTCTTTTATCATAGGTTAGTGGTTGCCTGGTGGAGTTACTGTCGCGAGGCATGAGGCCTCGGGTTTTCTTTTCTGGGTCAACTTTGTTCGGCTGCTGGATTTTGAATATTGAATAACATGTGGTTGTGTGCATCTGTGGATGTAGAGGCCGGAGGTATCCTCCTTTTCAAAAAAAGTAGTAGTTGGAGGAATGGAACAAATCAAATAAGGACACGTAGCCTTGAAACTGATGATTGATTCTTCTACTTCCATGGTTGTGCATCTAGTCATACAACTAGCGAGCAAACACTCTCTCTCATACATCTAACACAAAAATATTTTGTTGTTTCGGCATTTACACAAACACATGTTGGGCACAAATCCACAGATGCTACAAATCTCCATTTGCTGAGCACAAAAGGGATGAAGTTTGAGGAGAGTTGTGCAGAGCTATGAAGATATTCCAAGCAAGGACTAGTACTGAAGTTGATAAGATGACTGGTACTGACTTCGTTTTATACATACCGTCCTTACTCGGACTCTCGTACTCAACGCGTGCACAGAGGGATACCAGATCCGTTCCACCCAAGTAGCGCCATGGCCTGGACCAGAGTAGGAGCGGGCGCTTCCACGCATCCATGGCCGAAGCCTGGAGGAGGTAGCGAGCACCCATGGACACTCCATCAGTTACCTCTCCAGATCACTCGTGCAACAGCGTGGTGGGACAAGGGCTCAACCATACGCAAGTTGATTTCACCGGGAGACTGTAAGCAGTGCAGAGCTAGAGGCACCTGCTCCGCCCCACCGCCGGGAAGACAGGAGCGATGGGCCACGGCCGCGAAAACTCTCTTCCACAAGCCAAGAGTGGAGGTGAAGCTCGCTCCCTCGCACTGGCACCGACGGTGGGGCTGGCTTGGTCGCATCGCGGGAAGAAGGCATGGCGGAGCTCCTGGATGGGTGACGGTGTTGATATAAACCTGTGTTCACTCGGGCCGTGCTCACTCGGGTGGTATAAACCGACTGACGCTCTGTCGCAGTTCAGTTCAGGTTGAGGATGTTCAGTCAGATGCAAGTTGACTTAGACGTAGGTAGTACATCTGCTCCCGTCAAATCACTAGTCCTGCGCTCACACCAAGCAGGTGGGAGCAGCTAGAAGTAGGTAAGAGTAGTTGGGAGCAGGTAGGATATTTCTTGTAGCTGTCTATAAGTAGCACTGAATAGAAAAGAAACTTGAGACACTCTCGCAACACAAAGTTCTTCGCGTGTGTGTGTGCTGATCTTGCGTTCTTCATCCCCTCCCTCCTCACTCGGTCTCCCCGGAGCTCTATTCGGAAGGCAGGCGGCCAAGGGGCTAGCGGGGGCCGATAGCTGACAGACGGCAGCTGGACGACAAGCCCAGGAGTCTAGGACCCCTCGCTGTCAGGCCGGCATCCGAGGGCGCACGAGTTGGGGAGACGAACGATGCTACCATCACTCAGAAGTATACAACCATCCGACGAGTGCCACGGTCGTAGCTGCAGCCAGAAGGAACAACACCGCGGACGAGGCGCACGGCGCTGCGGCGAGCCACGCCACTTTCCGGTGCATGCCGCCACCCGTGGTGGGGAAGGAGGTAGGTAGGTGGCATAACAGTAGCTCAAGGCACACGGTTCTCACGGCTAAATTACTAACCATTGGGAAACAGTAGCATAAGTCCATTTTAACAGTGGTATTAGTTTAATTTAACTACTAACCATAGTAAAATTTAACAGTACCATTAGTTGAATTTAACTACTAACCATAGCAAAATTTAAAAGTGGAATTAGTTGAATTTAACTACTAACCATAGAAAATTGTAATAAATAAACATATTTTTTATTAATCATAGCAAAACAGTAGTATAAGTTCATTTTAACAGTGGTATTAGTGGAATTTAACTACTAACCATGGAAAATTTTAACAGTGGCATGAGTTGAATTTAACTGCTAACCATAACAAAATTTCATAAATAACTATGGCAAAATTACTAATCATAGCAAAACAGTAGCATAGGTTCATTTTAACAGTGACATTAATTGAATTAAAATACTAACAATAGCAAAATTTAACAGTGGCATTAGTTGAATTTAACTACTAACCATAGTTCATTTTAATGGTGGCATTAGTTGAATTTAACTACTAAACATAACAAAATTTAACAATGGCATTAGTTGAATTTAACTACTAAACATAACAAAATTTAACGATGGCATTAGTTGAATTTAACTACTAACCATAGTTCATTTTACACTACTGCAGAAATGCTTATAGCCGCACCCTTACCAACGACAGTCGGGAAAAAAGCTTGTCACTAGAACTTGAAAAAATTATCAGTGACAGGCCCAAATTCGTGCTCGTCACAGTGATGGGCACGAACTCAGGGTTCGTCACTGGTATCAAAATATCAATGGTAGGCTGTGCATTTTGACACGTCACTGGTTCTTAAGGGGCCCAGAAGCCCACATCTCAATATAAGAGTATAAATTCCACACCCCAAACCCTAGTCCTATATCTTCCCCTCCCATTCTCTCAACATGGTGGCGCATCTCTCCCCTCTTCCCTTTCTTCTCCCTGGTCCCCTCTCGGTGGCAGTGGTGGAGCACGCGCAAGAGGCAGTGAATCCGGACCGCGCATTGGCGGAGGTGGAGGGGCTGTCGATGGTGAAGCCAGAGCGCGCGATGGCGGCGATGGAGGGGCTTGCGGTGCCCCACCCTCTATCCATCCGGTGACGAGGAGCAGCTGCTCCAGTGGCGGGCGAGCGGCACCCGCCGCTGGATGTGAGGGCCCCTGTGTTGGCCAGGAAGAAGCGCGTGGTGACCAAGCTCCTTCAACCCAGACCCCTACGTCGACCGGGAAGAAGCCGCGGGGTTCTGCCACATCCACGGCGCCAACACGGTCTCCTCCTCCCATGCCCATGCCTTGGCGGTGATAGAGATGAGGTGTGGTGGCCTATCTGGGAGTACCCCAGGTGCTCGCCTTCGACGACTTCGTCGTGCTTGTCAGCGGTCCATCGCATGGGGCATCCGACCGAGGTCACATGTGCTCGGCAGGCGCAGGATCCTCGGCCTTGGATGTGGCATGGACGGCGTTGGTGATGCAGAGAGTGCGGGGACGGTGGCAGCGGCATGGATGGTGTCAGTGGAGAGGAGAGCGCATAGACGGCGGCGAAACCGCTAGTGCGGGCTTGGCCCGGCCCGCTGTGCAGTTTTTTCGATTCCTGCATGCATAACAAGTGACTGGTGTTGCACCCGTCACTGGTACTTCCGTACAAGTGACGAGTTACCAGTGACGGTCACCCCTACTCATCACTAATAGCCATTTTGCACCCGTCACTGATAAGGGTTCCTGCAGCAATGTTAACAATGGCATTGGTTGAATTTGACTACTTACCATACAAACCATAGTTCATTTTAACAGTGCCAATCATGGCACGATGGCCAGTTTACATGCAAGATCATCGGCAAGAATGCCGGTACCACAAGGGGTTATGTCTCGACTGGGGTCCGCGGGAGGTGGCTCGGTGTCGGAGTCAACATTGTGGGTGCGTGCTAAGTGGGCATTGTATTCCTCTGCTCATCTGGATCGGGCCGTGATGAGATGGGGTCTCCTCTGGCACCGGCACTGGCCTTGTCGTCTTTCTCTCACCGCACATAGAGGTGTAGGGGAACGCAGTAGAAAAGAAAAAAAATCCGCACTACGAACACGCCCAGGACCACTGTGAAGATGCATACAAGGTTTGATCTTATCTTTACCAACTCGTAGTGCAGCAGAAGTAGAGTTGGTGAAGATCGTTGGTGCAGATCCCCACAGCTAGGATTTTACAACCTCCCAACCGCGAGGATGTTCTCCCTCGGACAATCCCTCTTACGGTCTCACGGAGAGCCATTCGGACAGGCACTCGAACAACCCCTCGGACAGAAGATCGAACGTACAATCTCTCTACCGGATTCCACACATACGGTGTTAGCTATCCGGCAGCGTTTCGCCGTCTAGAACTAATCGCCCCTGGAGGCGAGGCAGCATTTCAGCACTACAAAACTATTTCGTGGAGGGAGAGAAAGAATGGCAGATCATTGCATGCCTTTGTGGTAAGAACTTGGAGTGAGTTGCAGAGCTCCTCTCCTCCTCCTTTTATATTGTGAGGGAGGGGTGGAGGGGTTGAAATATGGCTGCCCAAAATGGGCCCCCCTCCAAAACATGCACCCACCTTTGGTGGGAGGTTGCCCCATGAGGGGCCCCCCTCCCAAAATTGGCCGACCATGGGTCGCCCCCTTGGGGGCCCACCTCCTCTCAACACCACCCACAATTTGTGGGGGCTGCCCCTCCTCCATTGGGCCCCCCAACACCTTTTCCACCATTTGGGGGCTGCCCCCTAAAAGCGGTGATGGTGTCCTACATAGGGGGTGCTAACCACGTCGGCTCCCAGACATGGGCTGGGCTGAGGACCCCCAAACAACCAACCAGTGGGCCACATTCATCAGGCCCCATGAAGTAATCAAGGTGCAATCCACCGAAGACTTGGCGCATACTCCAAGGCACGAATGCAGTCTTCAACATGTTTATCTCCAGATGCAACCAACCTATGTGTAACCCTAGGTACCCCCGACATCTATATAAGCCGATGGGCGTAGTTCGTAGAGGGAGGTAGACACATTCATACACGATCTCGAGGTAGATCATCCTGTACTCTGTACCCCATCCACAATCAATACAAACAAAGCAGGACGTAGGGTTTTACCTCTTTAAGAGGGCCTGAACCTGGGTAAACATCGTGTCCCCCTTATAACCTGTTACCATCTGCCGGATTCGACTCCATCATTGGTGGCCCATGCAGGTCCCTCTGAGTAGTCGAAGCGGCTCGATGGCTCACCTCCAGATCGATGATAGCATCGGCTGCGGCATGGCTTTTCTGCCTAGACAACTCTTTCTCTTCGGCAACATCACACTACACGCTGATTCGACTGGCCACATCGGCCAGATCGAAAATTTCGCCCGAGGTCGGATGATTAGATTCGGCAACCTGGAATATGCTGCGGACTCCCACGGCGAACTTGCATTCTCGGGCTGGGCATCAGACAAGACCGAAGACTGCACCAGCACTCTTGTCCAGATCTCGGATTTGGTCCCAGATCAGGACCATGGCATAGACCATACGTCGGATCCGGCCTTGAGCTCGGAGCTGACCTCCCCCATGGATCAGGCATCTAGCTTGACCGTCGAAGACCCCAAGACTATGTCAGATTGGATCTCGGGCAGATTCCAACTGAACCCAACCTACAACCACGTTATGGGTGAAAGTAATAAGGTGCTCCTGAATGAGATGTTAAATTAAATTCAGAGTCTCGTGATCTCAGACAATCGAAACTCGGTTTACGATCACATCTAGGAAAAGTCTGAGTGAGCTGGAATTTTCATCCCACCCACCACCCAATTCGTCGCTACCGTCGAGGACTTAACCGACGTTCTAGCCAGCGCCACCGAAGAGGCAACGGACATAGATTAAGATGTCGACGAAACTTCTAACACCTATCCACTGCTAGCCATCAATCACACTGGCAACTGGGCGGCAACCTCCACCTACGGTATCTACATGGTGGACAACCCCAAAGACAGCGGAGGAGGAGGAAATTTGAAGCACAAGCGTAAAGGCCACCATAACAATGGCACCGCCAACGGTAGCCAGAGTAATGGCGGCACCAGCAACAAAAACGCCGGTAACAGTGAGGCAACCAATGGTGGCGCCAATAACATCGGCAACGGTGACAATAACGGTGACAATAGGGGTAACGTGGATAATAACGATGACCCCAAAGGCGAGGATTACGACCCCGAGCCCGACGAGGACCAGAGCCTCGAACTCGAGGAGTACGACGCTTTTGATGAACCCCTTGAAGGACCTCAGATCAAAAATATGCGCAAGCAATTGGCCAGTACGACCAAAAGCATAAAAAACAGATCTCAACGTCTTAAAGATGACGAGGACTACCTCAATGATAGATGGACTGAGCTCCTCCAGGCCGAGCATGCGTTCGTGGACAAGCTGCAATAGACGGTTGGCAAGCGGCGTCACACCCACGGAAACTTGATGGACAAGATGGATGTGGAGGCCGAGGACATCATTCTTTCTAAACATGAATGGGCTGAAGACCTCGAGCACCCTCCCCGAGGCCGATCCCCTCAGATTGGTGATCGGCAAATTCAAGCCCCCGAAGCGCCTAGACACCGAGGAGGAAATAATCCACCCCAGATGATCCCGAGGCCCGATCCCAAGGAGAAGAGGCCTTTAAGGTCTGAAAACCCTCCTCGGTGGATCTATAAGCCCAAACAACGCCCACCTGTTGGACAGGCGGGACACCTGGCTTGGCTGGCCAAGAATGGTGACGTGCGTGATTACACTCATGATCACAACGTAACCTTATTAGATGCACGCCACGCCACTACAAGGGTTCGAGGAGCTGCTCACCCCCAGTGCTTCCCAGACGAGGTCATGCAACACCAGTTCCCTATAGGGTTTAAACCCATAAACATCGAACAATACGATGGGACAACGGACCCTGTGGTGTGGATTAAGGACTTCCTCATGGCAGGACATATGGCAGGCGGTGACGACTTTCATGCCATCAAGTACCTACCACTGAAATTAAATGGCTCGGCCCGACGTTGGCTTAATAGACTCGCCGAGAACTCGATAGGTGTATGGGACGACCTTGAGGACGAATTCAGGGCAAATTTCCAAGGCACTTACGTACGACCTCCGGATGCCGATAACCTAGCGCATGTTGTACAAAAGCCAGGAGTGTCGGTCCGTAAATTCTGGAATCGCTTCTTGACAAAGAAGAACCAGATAGTGGACTGCCCGAACGCAGAAGCAATAGCAGCTTTTAAGCACAACATCAGCGATGAATGGCTAGCCAGAGAACTCGGACATGAGAAGCCCAGAACAATGGAAAGCGTCACTCAGACAATGACTCGATTCTGTGCTGCTGAGGACAACTGGCTAGCTCCAAAGAGTAGTCGTACTGGAAACTCAGGCACTTCTGAGGTGAGTGATGGAAATAGGAAACCTCGGTGCAGTAGGAATAACAAGCGCCATAATAGAGGCAGCAGTAGCGACACCGAGGACACCGAGGTTAATGCTGAGGAAGCCTTTCCAAGGAGGAAAGGTCGGCCCCACACAGCTGGATAAAATCCTGGATCAACCCTGTGCCATTCATGGTAATCCTGATAAGCCGGCCACCCATACCAATCGGAACTGCTGGGTCATCAAGCAGGCAGGAAAGGTTGCGGCCGAGAACCAGGGCAAGGGCCATCCTCATAATAATGAGGATAGAGACCGGCCCGGGTTGAGCAATGCAAGGCGGAAACAATTCCCTCCCGAGGTTAAAGATGTGAACATGATTTATGTTACCCACATCACCAAAAAGGAGGGGAAGCGGGTGCTTCATGATGTCTATGTCGTGGAACCCGTCGAGCCGAAGTACAGTCCCTGGTCGGAAATTCCGATCATCTTTGACCGACGAGACCACCCGACCAGTATCCACCATGGCGGCACGGCGGTGCTGGTGCTCGATCCCATCGTTGATGGCTTTCATCTGACCCGATTCCTAATGGACGGGGTAACATCCTCAACCTCATATATGAAGACACTGTTAAGAAAATGCAAATAGAATCAGCACGGATCAAACCCAGTAATACCACCTTTAAGGGTATCATACCAGGAGTTGAGGCACATTGCTATGGAAGAGTGTGCTTGGACGTAGTCTTCGGCACACCCGAAAACTTTCGAAATGAAGAGTTAACCTTCGATATCGTCCTGTTTAGGAGTGGCTTTCACGCACTCTTAGGGAGAATGGCCTTCACTCGTTTTCACGCCATCCCGCACTACACTTATCTACAGCTGAAGATGCTAGGACCGTATGGCGTCATAACAGTGAATGGCAACACGGAACGCTTGCTCCTAACGGAGGAGAAGACCATGGCCTTTGCGGCCGAAGTGCAATCTGCCGAGGAGACGTCAAAGGCACGGGTTGGATCATGCAGCCTCAGGCCCATAAAATGCCCAAGGTCAACACGCGGCGCATCTGACGAAGACTTCGGCGTACGTCAGACACTCCCCGAGGACAAGATGGACACTACCTCAGAAGCTGTAGACTGCGACCCTAAATAGGGATACGCGCTCCACCTCCCCCAGTACATGACCTAGGACTATGTTCCTCGGATTCATAACTTTGTGCTAAAGATTCCTTGGGGGATAGTGGTGATGGGTGAATACCCAACCGGGTAGGCCAACAAGACAAAGAGGAGCCAGTAGGTGCTTGAAGGACTCGGACGGGAGACATGACACGACCGGGGAGACAGGACCCGGCCGGAAGACAGGACCCGGCCTGCTACAGGACGCGGTCTGAAGAAGGACCGGCCTGCTACAGGATAGGACCCGACCTGCTACAGGACAGGACCTGACCTGCTACAGGACCCGGCTTCAAGGACCTGGACCTAGGTGAGGTTCGGTCAAGACGGAGTTCAAATACAAGATGGAGACCCCCCAACTTGGACGACACGGAGGACCTAGAGGACTCAGAGTAGGCTGTTGTAACCCCAGGAACCCGGCTATTATATAAAGGGGGCTCCTAGGTCGTCAGAAGGAGGGACAGGAAAAGTTAGAAGCTCTCGAGGCAGAGGTAGCGAAACTACACTCTTGTAATCGAGACCACCATATTCAATAAGCAATCTAGCAGGAGTAGGTTTTACCCTCAATAGAGGGGCCGAACCTGGGTAAACTCACGTCTCTCATTCCCGATCAACCCCATCCAAGGCTTCACCTAGTAGCTATGGCCTCACAACTTAGTTCTCCTATTAGGACACTTGCCGTGACAACCACACGACAGTTGGCGCCCACCTTGGGGCTAGAGCACAAGGGTGTTGTCTTCTTGGAGGGAGTCCTCCCAGGGATCGAGAAGCTGGCAATCGGCTGGATGAGGAGAGCCGACATGGATGGATCTACATCGACGACTCGACTTGGGGTCCCGAGACCGACTCGCTAGAGTCAGGATTCCGGATCCCCTTCCGCAAAATCAAAGACTTCGTAGGTTTCATCGGAGGAGAGCCGGTCCTGGAAGAGCTGGCCATAGAGGAGTCGGCCCTGGAGAGCCAGGAGAGCCGACATTGAGGTGAGCCAGGAGAGCTGGCCATAGAGGAGTCGGCCCTGGAGAGCCAGGAGAGCCGGCATGGAGGAGAGCCTGGAGAGCCGCCCATAGAGGAGTCGACCCTGGAGGATCCAGGAGAGTCGGCGAAAAAAAAATATTCGGCTCCCACGAAAAATTCTGGCTCCCCCGAAAAATTCTGGCTCCCACGAAAAATTCCGTCTCTGCCAAAAAATTCTGGCTCCCTCGAAAAATTCTGGCTCCACCGAAAAATTCCATCGGCACTGAAAAATCCGGCTCCACCAAGGAAAAATTCCGGCTCCACTATGGTTCAGTGCTAGCTCGTGCGTGCCTTTGATCTGGCTCCACTGTGGAAAAATGTCGGCTTCCAACGCGACCGGCTTCACCAACATCGCGACCTTTTTCCGACAACGGCCAAGCCGGCTCGCATTGCGCCACCTCCTGTTCGGCGGATTTCTGGCTGCACGTCTTCAAAATTCCGGCTTTTGCCGCCGGCTCGAACCGTCAGCCGGGTTACCGACTTGCGACTCCTACGGGATCATCTACAACCTCGTAGCGGCCGACCTCAACCTACCGCGGGTTTATACTGCATCATCAAACGCCGAGGTATAAAAACAGCTAAGTCATTTTTCATGCTTTTCATGATTTTATCAATAGAAATAGACTGGCACCTTTGAGATAATATCAGTTAATCTCGGGGGCTGTCTCAAATATATTTAAGCTGTCAGGTTATCAAAGAGGTCCAGTTGCCACGATGCATGGTCCAAACATGGGTATCCTGCTTATCGGCAAAATAAATATTATCATTATGTTTTTATTATTATGATCAATGGAATAAAGCCGGCACCTCTAGAACCCGGAGTTTGTCGTTTCACCTCATATCATTGTGCATTAAGCCTTTTATTTTTTATCATTGATCATTGGTTACTTGGGGGCTTGTAACTTAACGAGTTCAGCTAATCACCCTTGAACCCGGCATATGCCGACAATATTTCTTGGTTAAACCTGGCTGTAAGCTAGATGCCACTTGCAACTATGTGATCCAGCTATGCTCTTGATAAATCAATCAACTCTGACGCCTATTGAGGACTTAGTTGACCCTGAATTTATCAAAGTTAAAAACATCGGTGCAAGTCACGTGAAAGCCAGCTTTACAGTAAAGCAAAGACAAACCAAAAGGGCTATCAAGCCGGAATTTGCGGTAAGACGGACTTAGTTCGTTACAAAAACCCAAATTCACTGGTGTACAAGCACACCATCCAAATAATACTTAAGTTTCTAACTTCTTACAAGCCCATCAGGCAATTTTTTTTTGCAGAAAATATTTCATTCTGCTGTAGGTGCATCTTGCGTCTTGGTCTGGGACTTCTCCTGTTCTCACAGAGATTTTGCTGGCTTCCGCGACCAGTTGTTCCTTGAGCTGTTTAATCTGTTGCTCAGCGCGCTCAACATATTTCTACAAAATTGATTTTAAGGACAGAACAGAACCCCAGGTCGTTGTAGGACTACATAACCCGATGCTCGAGGGCTACAGTGTTGAAATTTATTCTGACAAAGTTCAAAGATTGAAGAAAAAATAAGTTTCGTGCTACTGCACACATGCAACCAGGCACTCGGGGGCTATACTATTTGAAGTTTTATAAAGGAAAAAAGTAAGTCACAGGTTGCTGCAGGCAAGACAACCCGGCACTTGGGGGCTACACTATTTGATGCTTCATGATAAAAATGATAAGTCCCAGGTTGCTGCAGGCAAGACAACCCGGCACTTGGGGACTACACTATTTGAAGCTAGAAATCTACGAAATCAAAGACTAAGGAAAAGTCCTGAGTTGCTACAGGCGAAGAACTCGGCACTTGGGAGCTATGGTATTTGAAGCTATATTTACAAAAGCAAGCACCAAGTCATCACAAGGTGATAAACTCGATGCTTGGGGGCTAAGATGAGCAATGCTACACCTACGTAACAATTGCTACGTAATTAACGTAAGGGGTTTGGTGGCAGTTTTTGGTTGGAGGAATTCAAGGGAGGGGCCCCACCTAGTTGGAATCAGGGGTGGTGGAGAGTTTGATTAATGTAGATTACGTAACATCACGTAGGACTGTACGTAGATGTAGCATTTTTGTATATATATATATAGGTAAATTATGTGGGGCACCTAGGTGCCTGGGCACCTAGGCCTGTTATGGTAAGTCGTGCATGGCATACAATTCACAAAATAATGTCTTTCCATGTTCTGTTTGCATGCAATAGTACGTTTAGTGGTCATTAATTGATTTCCAAAAAAGAACGTCCTATTAATTTCCTAGCAATAATTCCTTTCCAAAACAAAATCGCATGTTATTTTTACTTTAGTAAGGCATGCTAGTATCTGTTCTGAAAAAAACATGGCGTATCTACGTATATACATAAGATAGATTTCAAGGTATCTAATACCCAAAGCATGAAATGGTTGGGAAAGAAAATACTATATTAATTTGGAATAATAAAAATGTTGTATATATCAAGCCAACGATGCAACATACCTCAGATCATACACAAATGAAAAAAATGTATATATACTCAAAGTCATGGACGTTCATGGCACACTAATAAGCCATTAATTTCTAGTTTTCTCTCTCCAATTTATGATACTAATGTCTCTCAATAAGGAACGATAACATGCATGGCATTATTTTGCTTTCAAAATAAAAGTTACCATGCATGACGTGTTGGATCATGGCATTGTTTCCAAATTATGCAATTATTTCCAAATCAGTACTTGTGATGGATTGACCTGTAATGCGATCGAATGGTGGAAAGGCAAGGAGCCTGGGCACCTAGGTGCCCCAAACGGTTATCCTATATATATATATATATATATATATATATACATATATATATATATATACATATATATATATATATATATATGCAATTGGAGTTGAAGAAAATTCAGAAAGACTTCTGGGATCCTTTGAAGAGCAGCAATCAACTCATCTTCTTTGGACTTATTTTTTCGGTCCGATGATATAGCTGATCCCAGAGTTTATTATAAGCGAATTCACCATCAATACGCTCACCAGTCACAGCTTGAGAAGCGTCATCCTTTGAAGTCCCATAAGGGGTTGCGATCATATCTTGATCAGGAGGAGTGGGCATTTGTCCCGTTCATTCATCAAGCCACAATTTGTGCGGAAAAGACGGAACAATGCAACCATGACGTGCTTCACTGGCTCGGTAAAAAAATGAGTTACTTATTCCTGAATATAAAGCAAGTTCGCATGATCGAGCTGGCAGGAAATAAATGCAAGCTAGAGCTTATATGCTCCTGAGGGAATTGAACTCAGTATTACCACGAACTCCATCGAGACACTTAAAGGGAGTCACTCCAACAGGCGAAGGTGGTATGAACAAACTCGCAGAAAATTGGGTGACTCATCGCAAGGACTCATCGTCTTGTCTTGAACACGTAACCCATTATTTTCTATTTTTGGAATTTACCACGGACGCACACCTGGCATTTTCTTCCACTCAATCTTGCATTGACAAAGACAAGCAGAGAAAAATGAAGCCCATGCCAAGATTGTGCCCAAGCTAAATCCGGGGGCTACTGATGGGGGAATACCCAACCGGGTAGGCCAATAAGACAAAGAGGAGCCAGTAGGTGCCTGAAGGACCCGGCCGGGGAGACAGGACCCGGCCGGAAGACAGGACCTGGCCGGGGAGCCAAGACCCGACGGGAAGACAGGACCCGGCCTGCTACAGGACCCGGTCTGAAGATGGACCCGATCTGCTACAAGAGCCGGCCTGAAGAAGGACCCGGCCTGCTATAGGATAGGACCCGGCCTCAAGAACCTTGACCCAGGCGAGGTTCCATCAAGGAGTGCAAATACAAGATGGAGACGCCCAACTTGGAAGACATGGAGGACCTAGAGGACTTAGAGTAGGACTCCGACTACGGGTAGAACCCAAAATCTATTATAACCCTAGGAACCCGGCTATTATATAAATGGGGTTCCTGGGTCGTCAGAAGGAGGGACAGGAAAAGTTAGTAGCTCTCGAGGCAGAGGTAGCAAAATAGCACTCTTGTAATCGAGACCACCATATTCAATAAGCAATCTAGCAGGAGTAGGTTATCCCCTCAATAGAGGGGCCGAACCTGGGTAAACTCGCGTCTCTCGTTCCCGATCAATCCCATCCAAGGTTTCACTTAGTAGCTATGGCTTCACAACTTAGTTCTCCTATGAGGACACTTGTCGTGACAACCCCACGACAAGTGGAACACAAGCACAGTGGAGCCAGGACATCGGATAAATCGACACCATGTCAAAGTCCTCGGAGGATCAGCTTATAGCTCAGAGCTCGTGGCCCAGGTAAGATATCAAATCATTAACCTGCAATTTATCCGTGCCACGATGGCACCGATATGAATGCAGTTCGAGGTTGTTCGAAGACCGATAGCATCATACCCCGGTCAAAGCTGCAGATATATCGGTGTCCCTTAGAGAACACCTCGAAGCTTGAGGGCCGACAGGGGGCTGAAACACAGCTTAGACCGTTACAATGAGCCCCACGCAGGTACATCTTGATGCACCTAATTACAGAAATTCATCATCGAACAAGTGCTAAAAGCACCAGAGGCAGCACTCCTCGGTTTGGACGAGGAAGCACTACGACACATGCTAAAAGGAGAAAGCAAAGCCTGCGCTCCTTGGTTAGACAAGGAAAAAATGGAAGAACACACAACGACACTGGACATAAAGCCGGAAGCTCGGACCTCGGTGTGTTGTCTCCTCAGGCAAACTCTGTAAAATACTCAAAGCATGTATCTTTAGTTATAGATCAACCATTAGGCTCGACCTTTGGAATTATTGAATAAAGTGACGCCCAAATTTTGGGCCGCATATACACTCATGATGCATCCTTGCTCTCAATCAATTTTTGATCACTATAACTATTGTTTTCACACTACGTACCACATCGGATGCCCTCGAGCGCTGACAATAGGTACTGGGGGCTGCGATAGAGCCAAACCCACTTAACGCCGAAGTGCTCCATGGAGCCACCGATGACTTCCTTGGACCTCGTACCAATATATGCATCGATTTTGACTTGTGTCTTGGATGAATAGCTGGGTTGCCTGGCTCCAATGTTTACCCCTTACGTTCCCGCTAAGTTCGGCTAAGGGTGTACCGGGAGCACCTCTGTGATTGTTACTTCTGGTTGAACCAGTTAAGTACCTCAGGTTGGTGAAGCCGAAAGCTGACTATCACGACATGCGCTAAATCGGTCGGCAGGTCGGAAGAATGTAAAATTAACAACCATAAGGGTTTCCTGCATAATGCGGGGGCTTTTCTTAGAAAAAACTGAGGTATTTATAATCCGAACTCGGCACTCCCGAGGCCTCGAATTATACTGGGGGCTATTTATTTGCCCACCCAAAGCACATGCTCCTACGACTAAGTGTATGTTTTAGCCTCATAAGTCTGATTGCCTGGTTTTTCTGACGTAGCCACCTCCGGGCACCAAGACGTCGGCTAATGGCTATAGTCAGACAAAACACCCTAAATAGTTTCTACCCAGGGGAAGAAGCTGACGACTGGCCAACTACACATTCGAAATGTCACAGTTGAGTCAAAATTAACACACAAAATAGGCAAATTAATTTTGTCCACATAAACGGCAATCTCAAAAGCGGGACTTGTCTTTTACAATCACTCCTCGGCATACCAAGAATACATAATGCTGGTCTATTCCAGATTGTCTAGGATAGATCCCGACTTGCAGTCCTTCTCGGCTATCCGAGTAGTAGGCATTACTCTTTCGAAGTAATGCCTGAGCTTCACCTCCTTGCCATTCTTCATGGGACGCTTGTTGGCAATCGGCTCCAACTCCAGCTTTGGATAGTATGCCTGCATGGCTGCAAAAGCCTGCCGCGCACCCTCCACACACGCCATCCTTTCCCCCAGTTCGGCTTGGTCGTGCCCCTCTTTAGGACGGCGCACCAAACCGAAATAGCTGGTAGGCACAGGGTCTTCGGCCATAGAGCCCTACAGAAATCTTCCATGGCAGGCCGAGCCATCTTCTGCAGCTCTTCCAGCTACTTTAGCCTGTCGCCGAGGAGGACGGGGCACGCTGGATCTTGGAACTGCATCTAGAACAGCCTTCGCTGGTCGTCGACTACAACCGAATTGGCGCTGAAGTATTGGCACGCCTCCTCGGCACTGCGAGGAAGGTTGGGAGAGGCATCTAGCATACACCACACTTGCGTCAGCCCAGGGAAGGATCCTCGACCAAAGACACACTGCAGGAGATAAGGCTTACCGGAAATAATTTCCGCAGCCTAACGCAGCTCCTCCCTTGCCGTAGAAGCTTGGGAGGCCACCTCCTGGCGCTCTTGGCCGAACCGCCTGATCTCGGTTGCATTTGTCTCCTTGGCGGCCTTCAAAGTGTCACATTCGGTGATACATTTGGAGAGCTTGGCCTCCACCTCGGCCACCTTGGCCTGGCTGGCCGCCTGGGTCGCTTGCTCCTTGGTGAGCAGGTCCGCATTCTGCTGCAGCAAGTTCCTCAGCTGGTCGGCCTCGGCCTGAGCTTTTTCAAACTCGACCTAAAGTTCAGCCTCGCGCTGACTCCCCGCTGCAAAGAACCAAACCATACAAGTATGTATGAGATACTTTTTAGACAAGGAAAACTAAAGAGGACATATAATAAATAACCTCACCTTGTGCAGCCTCGGCCTCCCTCCTCAGCGGAAGGGATTCCTCCACGGCATGAGCAAGCCGGCATTTCACCTCATCCAACTCCGAGGAACTGGCTGAAGTGTAATGCCCCCTGTAATTAAGCTGCAGTAACCCTTCGTGATTATGCTAAGCCACTTTGATTTGCAATGCTTGATCAACTTGGAATCATATCTCATTTCAAATTCCACCTTAAATCAAATTTCAAACTTTAAGTGAAAATAAAAGTTGCCCAAACTTGCAAGCAAAATAGCTCATCATTTTGCAAATATTCCATAACAGATAATTGTTTAGGAAAACAACATCACCTCTGGTCAAATGTGACTCCACCATCATGAAAACAGGTCCTAAAGTGCATTTTCAAGCCATTTTAAATATATGCATAATTCAAGTGTTTCCAAAACTGCCTCAAACTTTTTGTGGCATTGCTAAATATTGCATTGTAATTATTGGAACAAGTTTCATATTTTACAAAAGTAATTTGGTGCAAAAATAAGAGGCAAAATAGAAAGTGAAATAAAGAAACAGAAAAAGAATAAAGGAAAAAGGAAAACTAAACTATGCACCCAGCGACCAGTTGCTACAGGGAACGGCCCGGCCCACCTGGGTCGTCACCAACCTCCCACCTGCTCCAGCTGCATGTCGATGTCGGAGCTCGACCGCGCGCGGCACGCCGCCGCTGGCAGCCACGACGATGGGGCTGGTGGCTGGGAGGATAAGGGCGACGCCCCGCGCTCCTGGACCCCCTGGCTTCCCTTCTTCCTCTCCCCTGCACTCGCCTCTCTCTTCCCCAAGCTCAGCCAAGCACAACAATGGCCATGGCTTCCCCGTTAGCATAGCCACCGGCTCCTCCTCGTCGATTTGAGCTATCCAGGAGCTCTGCCTAGGTCTTCCGCATCAACTACACCGAGACGTTTGTGTCGGGGAGCTGCATCCACGCCGTCTGCTTTGTCTTCGTCTCCGTCAGCCACCGCGAGCGCCGCCGTCGATTCGCCAACCACAGGGCTTCCACGAGCACCGTGAGCTACCTGATGTCTACTACACAACTTTATTCTTGTAGACTCGTGTTGGGCCTCCAAGCGCAGAGTTTTGTAGGACAGTAGCAATTTTCCCTAAAGTGGATGACCTAAGGTTTATCAATCCGTGGGAGGTGTAGGATGAAGATGGTCTTTCTCAAAGAACCCTGCAATCAAATAGAAGAAATCTCTTGTGTCCCCAACACACCCAATACAATGGCAAATTGTATAGGTACACTAGATCGGCGAAGAGATGGTGATACAATTGCAATATGGATGGTAGATATAGGTTTTTATAATCTGAAATTATAAAAACAGCAAGGTAACAATTAGTAAACAGGGAGCAAAACGTTATATAAATGCTTGGAAATAAGGCCTAGGGTTCATACGTTCACTAGTGCAATCTCCCAACAATGCTAACATAGTTGAATCATATGATCATCCCTCAACGTGCAACAAAGAATCACTCCAAAGTTCCTATCTAGCGGAGAACAAATAGATGAAATTGGTGTAGGTAGTAGAACCACCTCAAAGTTATTCTTTCTGATCAATCTTTTGGGCTATTCCTATAAGTGTCACAAACAGCCCTAGAGTTCGTACTAGAATAACACCCATGATACCTATCAATGAACCCTAATGTCACCTAGATACTCCAATGTCACCTCAAGTATCCGTGGGTAAATTATACGACATGCATCAAACAACTTCAGATCTATCATATTCAATCCAACACAAAGAACTTCAAGGAGCACCCCAAGATTTCTATCGGAGAACATGGTATGAAAACGTGCAATCAACCCCTATGCATAGATCCTCAAGGTCACCGGAATCCGCAAGTTGATGCCTCAACATATATGAAGTGAATCAATAGAATACCCCAATGTCACTACGGGTATCCCACGCAAGACGTACATCAAGTGTTCTCCAACCAATATATTCAATCCAACATAACGAGATCTTAAAGGGAAAGATTCAATTCATCACAACAGGATTGCAAGGGAAATACATCATATGATCCGACTATATTAACAAAGCCCGTGATACATCAAGAACGTGCCATCTCAAGAACACGAGAGAGAGAGAGATTGAACACATAGCTACTGGTACATACCCTCAGCCCCGAGGGTGAACTACTCCCTCCTCGTCATGGCCTCCACCGGGATGATGAAGATGGCCACCGGTGATGGTTTCCCCTCTCCGGCAGGGTACTCTAATCGCTCTAGATTGGTTTTTTGGCTATACAGAGAGTTGCGGCAGCGGAGCAGAAGTTCTCTCTTTATTTCTAGGGTTTCTGGGATTTATAGGATTTTTCAGCGTTGGAATCATGCGCAACGGAGCCACGTGGGGCCCACGAGCTAACAGGGCGCGGCCAGGGGCTGGGCCGTGCCCTGTTGGCTCGTGGCCACGTGGCAGCCCCCCTCTGGTACTTCTTTGCTCCAATGGCACTCATATGTTCCAAAAAAAATCACCAAAAAGTTTCGGGCGATTCTGAGAACTTTCATTTTCTGCACAAAAACAACACCACGGTAATTCTGCTGAAAACAGCGTCAGTCCGGGTTAGTTCTAATAAATCATATAAAGTGTATCAAAACCATATAAAATACATAGATGAATATGGCATGAATACTTCATAAATTATCGATACGTTGGAGACGTATCAGCATCCCCAAGCTTAATTCCTACTCGTCCTCGAGTAGGTAAATGATAAAAGAAATAATTTATGAAGTGTGAATGCTAGCATAGTGTATAATATTGATCAATGATAATCCCAATAACTTTTTCTAGCATCATAAACATCTAGTCTTTTTCATAAACTCATCATGATAAAGTAGCAATCAATTCACATGCTATGGTTCAAACAATGCATTCTCTTGAAACTTAACAATCTATGTTCTTAGTCATCAAGCAATTTCAATGCATCATAAAGTCTAAGTAAGAGTTCCACATACTCAATTATCATATAGTCTTCTATGATTGGTAATACTCAAAGCATATTTTTAGAACAAATGGCATCCATCGAACACAGAGAAAGATAGGGGCTTAATGTTTCGCCACCCAACGGACTTATCATAAAGATAATTGTCAACAATAATGAATCATGATCAAATATATTTGACTGGATATATGTGTTTGGATCTTTCCCCACCACATGATGCTTGCCAACTAATAGATCGTGGTTGGAATAAGAAGTTGACTCAACATGAAAAGTAAATAACATAAAGGTAAATAGATTGTCCCTTCGTAGAGGGAAGCAGGGATTTGCAGAGGTGCCAGAGCTCATTGTTTTAAAACAGAGAAGAATATGTAATTTTGAGTGGTATACTTTTCCTGTCAACGTCACAACAGAGTTTTCAATATCTTCCATGCTAATCACATTATTGGCGGTTCCCAAACGGAATTGAAATTTTACTCCCCCTCCACCATTCAAACACATTCCATGGCTAGCCGAATCCACGGGTACCATCCAAACAATCAACTTTCTTGGGGGAGTTCTTGTTTATTTATTTTTGCATTATGTAGGACTGGGCATCCTTATTACCAGCCTCTCTCGTGCAATGACAAGTGAATAAACACTCATCTTGAGAATAACTCGCTTAGCATGGAAGATAATGACCGCCCCGTCACTCCATGAGCGGTACGAGCACACAAAATGGATGTTTATTTGAATGTTTAGAGGTGGCACATGCAAATTTACTTGGAATGGCAGTGAAATACCATATATAGGTAGGTATGGTGGACTCTCATGGAAGAAACTTGGTTCAAGGATTTGGATGCACAAGTAGTATCTCTACTTAGTACGAAGTTTTGGTTAGCAAAAGGTTCTAAACAAGCACCACATGTTGGAGGATCCATAACAATATAACTTCTATGCAAATATACCAAACATAACCATTACGTTGTCTTCCTTGTCCAACTTCAACTATTTGATCAAGGGAAAATAATTAATGGGTATTCACAATCATAAAAGATGTCCAAGATAATATATTTGTATGTGAAAGTTCTCTTCTTATACTAGTTATTCATGAATTGCTTGTATGACCAATATTATGATTGTCAAACTTCAATAGATTTTACTTTCTAAACCAAATGTGAAACTACTACTAAGCATAAAGCACATTGATAATTTCAGATTTATGATATTTCATTCATTCACGATTTACTCTTAGGATATAAGTGAAGCACAAGAGTAAACATCAAACTACTCTCAAAAGATATAAGTGAAGATCAATGAGTAGTCAAACAATTAAGTAGCTATGTGAGGACTCTGTCTCAGTAAATATTTTCAGATCTGAGTATTTTATTCAAATAGCAAACAAAACAAAAATGGCACTCCAAGAATAGCACATATCATGTGAATGAATAAAAATTTAGGCTCAACATAGGCTAACCGATAGGTGACGAAGAGAGGTGGGATGCGTAGCATCCCCAAGCTTAGATGCTTGAGACTTCTTTGGAATATTGTCTTGGGGTGCCTTGGGCATCCCCAAGCTTGAGCTTTTGTATCTCGTTCAATCCTCTCATGTCCCGGTTTCCCTATGTCTCAAAAACTTCATCCACACAAAACTTGAAAATAACTCGTGAGATAGGTTAGTACACATAGGAATGAATCAACACTTCATGTACTTCCAAGACAAGTTGCATAATAATTTTCAAACATTATCTACTGTATACTATCATTTCCACAATTTATATCTACCAATATAAGTCATGAAAACTATAGGAGAAGTAGATAACAAAACTATGGCAGCAATCTGTCTAAACAGGACAGTCTGTAGCAATTTATTGAAACAGTGTACTTCTGTAACTCAAAAAATTATGAAATTTAGGACATGATAAAAAATTTGTATGACCATGCTGTGTAAAAATTTCAGAAACTTTCCACGTTCCAGTAAAATCACAAAATTCAAACACTACAGAGAAAGTTTCTGTTTTTACACAGCACACATCAAACATGCAATTGAGGTATCCTAAAGGCAATTCTTGGAACTTTTTATTGAAAAGAAAGATTTTAAATAACAGCAAGCAAATACTAACAAAATAAAATGATGCTCCAAGCAAAACACATATTATGTGATGAATAAAAATATAGCTCCAAGTAAGATATACCGATAGTATTGAGGACGAAAGAGGGGATGCCTTCTGGGGCCTCCCCAAGCTTAGACGCTTGAGTCTTCCTTGAATATTACCTTGGGGATGCCTTGGGCATCCCCAAGCTTAGGGTCTTGCGACTCCTTATTCTCCTCATATCGGTATCTCACAATACTTAACGGAATTTTGTGAGATGGGTTAGTGTAATAAAAATAGATCATTCACTTAGGTACTGTCAAGACAAGATTCATAATTGTTCTCACATAATACCCACTGTATTATATCATTCTCATAATTTATATCACTCAATATAAGCTATGGGAACACTAAAACAAGCAAACTATGCATGCAAAACAGAATCTGTCAAAAATAGAACAGTCTGTGAAGATTTGTAGTATAACCGAAGTTCCCTGTCTCTAAAATTTCTGAAAAACTAGGAAAACGCAGGAAATTTGTATATAAATATTGTGTAAACATTTCAAGAATTTATCACGCTCCAGCAGAACTGGACAAATTCTGCACTGAACGCAAAAGTTTCTGTTTTTGCACAGAATCAAACTAACAAGTTTCACACTATCCCAAAGGCTTTACTTGGCACCTTATTGAAATAAAATACACAAAACATGATTAATACAGTAGCTTAATCGTGTGAACACACAAAAACAGAAAGTAAAAGTGTTGGGTTGTCTCCCAACATGCGCTTTTCTTTAAAGCCTTTTTAGCTAGGCATGATGATTTTAATGATGCTCACGTAAGGAGGGTAATTGAAATATGCAAGAGAGCATCATGACTTGGCAAGCACATTTAAGTCTAACCCACTTCCTATGCATCGGGATTTTGTGAGCAAACAATTTATGGGAGCAAGAATCAACTAGCATAGGAAGGCAAAACAAGCATAACTTCAAGATTTTTAACACATAGGGAGGAAACATGATATTATTGCAATCCCTACAAGCATAAGTTCCTCCCTCATAATAATTTTTAGTAGAATAATGAAGGAATTCAACAATATAACTATCACATAAAGCATTATCTTCATGATTCACAAGCATAGAAAATTTATCACTCTCCACATAAGCAAATTTCTTCTCATTCATAATAGTGGGACCAAACTCAACAAAATAACTATCATGGGACACTTGATTGACACAACCACATTGAATATTAAATCATGATGACAAGTTTCATGGTTACTATCACTCTTTATAGCATACATGTCATCACCATAATCAACTTGCTCATCAAAACTTGGGGGACTAAAAACATCATCTTCATCAAACATAGCAACCCCAAGCTTGTGGCTTTGCATATCATTAAGATCATGGAAATTCAGAGAATTTATACTAACAACATTGCAATCATGCTCATCATTCAAGGAATTCTCATTAAGTATTTTCATAATTTCTTCCTTTAACAATTGAGCATAATTTTCTGAACCATCATTTTCACGAAAGACATTAAAAAGACGAAACCATTGTGGCAACGTAAACTCCATTTTTTTAGTTTTATTTTATAAAACCAAACTAGTGAAAAACAACAAACTAAAAGATTCAATTGCAAGATCTAAAGATATACCTTCAAGCACACACCTCCCCGGCAACGGCGCTAGAAAATAGCTTGATGTCTACTACATAACTTTATTCTTGTAGACTCGTGTTGGGCCTCCAAGCGCAGAGTTTTGTAGGACAGTAGCAATTTTCCCTAAAGTGGATGACCTAACGTTTATCAATTCGTGGGAGGTGTAGGATGAAGATGGTCTCTCTCAAACAACCCTGCAATCAAATACAAGAAATCTCTTGTGTCCCCAACACACCCAATACAATGGCAAATTGTATAGGTGCACTAGTTCGGCGAAGAGATGGTGATACAAGTGCAATATGGATGGCAGATATAGATTTTTATAATATGAAATTATAAAAACAGCAAGGTAACAATTAGTAAACAGGGAGCAAAACGTTATATAAATGCTTGGAAATAAGGCCTAGGGTTCATACTTTCACTAGTGCAATCTCCCAACAATGCTAACATAGTGGAATCATATGATCATCCCTCAACGTGCAACAAACAATCACTCCAAAGTTCCTATCTAGTGGAGAACAAATAGATGAAATTGGTGTAGGTAGTAGAACCACATCAAAGTTATTCTTTCTAATCAATCTTTTGGGCTATTCCTATAAGTGTCACAAACAGCCCTAGAGTTCGTACTAGAATAACACCCATGATACCTATCAATCAACCGTAATGTTACCTAGATACTCCAATGTCACCTCAAGTATCCGTGGGTAAATTATACGACATGCATCAAACAACTTCAGATCTATCATATTCAATCCAACACAAAGAACTTCAAGGAGCACCCCAAGATTTCTATCGGAGAACATGGTATGAAAACGTGCAATCAACCCCTATGCATAGATCCTCAAGGTCACCGGAATCCGCAAGTTGATGCCTCAACATATATCAAGTGAATCAATAGAATACCCCAATGTCACTACGGGTATCCCACGCAAGACGTACATCAAGTGTTCTCAAACTAATATATTCAATCCAACATAACGAGATCTTAAAGGGAAAGATTCAATTCATCACAACAAGATAGCAAGGGAAATACATCATATGATCCGACTATATTAACAAAGCCCGTGATACATCAAGATCGTGCCATCTCAAGAACACGAGAGAGAGAGAGAGATATAGAACACATAGCTACTGGTACATAGCCTCAGCCCCGAGGGCGAACTACTCCCTCCTCATCATGGCTTCCGCCGAGATGATGAATATGGCCACCGGTGATGGTTTCCCCTCTCCGGTATGGTACTGGAATCGCTCCAGATTGGTTTTTCGGCTATACAGAGAGTTGCGGCGGCGGAGCGGAAGTTCTCTCTTTATTTCTGGGGTTTCTGGGATTTATAGGATTTTTCAGCGTTGGAATCACGCGCAACGGAGCCACGTGGGGCGCACGAGCTTACAGGTCGCGGCCAGGGGCTGGGTCGTGCCCTGTTGGCTTGTGGCCACGTGGCAGCCCCCCTATGGTACTTCTTTGCTCCAATGTTGCTCATATGTTCCAGAAAAAATCACCAAAAACTTTCGGGCGATTCTGAGAACTTTCATTTTCTGCACAAAAACAACACCACGGTAATGCTGCTGAAAACAACGTCAGTCCGGGTTAGTTCTAAATAAATCATATAAAGTGTATCAAAACCATATAAAAGTATTGTAAACATAGATGAATATGGCATGAATACTTCATAAATTATCGATACGTTGGAGACGTATCACTGCCCTGCCTGATTGTTGTGAGGCCACCTTCCTTTCCCCTCTCTTTTCGCTCTTAGTTCGTAGGTGTAACATTGCCGCCGTCTTTGTTTTGCTCCGGCCAAAGCTTGCCGTCGCGGTGGAGCTCACTGCCATTGGCAACCGGCCGTTCCAGAGCCAGCTGAGCACCTGGGTGTGCTCAGTGCTTCTCCGCGAAGCCGTCAGACCCATTGACTTGTCGAACCCGAGCCCTAGTACACGTTTCGCTCAAAGCCCGAACTCCGGCAGCTGCCGCGAGCTTGATTCCGGCGAGCACAGTTCACCCCAGCTCCTCCCGTTTGTCCCAAGGGATGGACGCGAGCACCAGCAACTCATAGAGGCAAACCGCATGGAAAATGGTGCCCGGTGGAACTCCGGTGGTGATGACGTGGCAATATCATTAGGGGGCTTAATCACCAATTAACAGACCCATTAGCCACTGACAGAGTGCCCCACGGTGGGTCAAACCTCCAGTCAATGCGAGATTAACACTTTGTCAATGACAGGTAGGTCCCACATGTCAGGTTTGACTGTGATTGACCTCCTGATGCAGTGATGATGTCATGACGATGTCATAAAGCAATTCTGGATTTAATATATATCTGTAAATTCCAGAAATTGTTTTAAACATTGAAAAATCATATAAAATAAACAGTAGCTCAGATGAAAATAATTTATATTTGAAAAATGATCTGAAAAATGCAAAGAATTTGAATATGTCATTTGCATTCATGTTAGAATCCTCTAAGTTGATGAACATTGAACTTTTGGCCATATTTCAATAGATGAATAGTGCATGACTTTGGGAAAATATTCCCAAATATTTTTCCAAGTCATTTAAAACATTTAGAGATGCATTATATCACCTCTGCATATTGTTTTGTCATGGCATGCATGATGTTGCATTTGTCTGCCCCTTTATTTATTCTGTTTCCTCCTCCTACCTCATCGGTAGACCCCGAGACCGACGCTGACGCCGCTGAGTACTGCTACGCCCCTGACGACCAGTACCCCTCCGCAAAGCTTCTAGGCAAGCAAAACCACCTTGACCATTCCTATATCGCCCATTCTTTCTCTCTTATGCTTGCATTAGAATTGCTACTGTTGTCATTCCTGTGCTACCTATTTTGATGCATAGCCTGTTCTTGTAACTTGTTTCTGATACTCTATCCATTGTCCTAAATACTTAGCATAAGCTTACCAGTGTTCCATCAATGGCATTACACCCTTGTCCAGTGTTGCCACGCTTTACCAACTGGGTGATCCGACCAAGAGGATCGTTCTTCCGAGACCGAACACAACACCAGTACCCCCATTCTTGTACTACTCTGCAGAGATGCTATCAAGTGCCGAGGGTGATTCCTCATATTTCACTCTCGATGATAACTCTGTAGTGTAGCACATCAAGTGTGACTTACCGAGGGTAATTCCTCGCACTTCACTCTCGATGCTAACTCTATCGTGCAGTACCTCAAGTGTGAATCTATCGAGTGTGATTCCTCGGAGTTCACCTTGATGGTATGGATCCACTGTTAATTATAAAATGCTACTACATGACTGAAGGGCAGGTGGTACCACCCCGGTAGAGGTGGACCTGGGTTCTCGACGGTCTCTTGATAAGTTGGGTCGGCCCCAAGGGTACCCGCGAGAGGTATTGTGGCAGATCGACCGGGCAGGCGGAGATACCGAGGAGAGAGGTGGGCCTGTACCCTCGTCGTGAACGACGTGTTACCAAGTCGGAGCCGGCAGGAGCCCTGTTCGTCTTCGCGAGATAATATTAATTCAGTAACGGATTTGGGTATTTGATCTGAGTGGGTCGTTGACCTTTTCGCACTAACCACCACGCGGATTATGGTATGGGCCCTCAGCGATGTACATTCTACCGAAAGCTCTGTCAGACGTCGCAGATGTGCGGGGCTGATTGTTGGGGTGAGCTGGCACGCCTGCTTGTGAATTCAAGAGGCTAGGCTTGGTCCCCGACCAGTCACGCAACGTGCATGATGCTTTGGGCGATTAGCCCATGACCCCTTCGCACTTAGGATTTAGACCAGCGTGCTCACCTCCCTTGAGCCTAGGTAGGACTACGGCATGTCAATCATCCGAGGCCGTGCATTACCCAGGAAAGTGTGTCCGGCCAAAGGTAATCGAACATGTTGGGTAACGCGGTGCACCCCTGCATGGAAGTAATCTATTCGAATAGCCGTGTCCACGGTAACAGGACGCTCGGAGTTGTATCCTGATCTACTACAACTACAACCAGATACTTAATGATACTAAGTTGATATGTCACTCCGGTATCGCTTTCTCGCAGGGTAGTCGAGAAAGGATCTCTAAGCGTTGTTATTTCATACTTGTACCCTATGTTATTACACGTGACTCTCTTCTGACGCTGCAAGATGTTAGTCTTCGTTAGGCTAGGCCTTTCCCCTTCTACTCTGGCATGTCTGCAGTATAGTCCAAAGATATAGCCCCATTCCTTTGATATCGATGCATACTTAGCATAGTTCTGATGTAAGTCTTGCGAGTGCTTCGGATGAGTAATCACGGTTGCTTTGCTCCCCCTTTTCTTCTACCCGGTTGCTGCATTCAGATGATATTGCCCACTAGCCAGAGATCCCCGATGGCGCCTACTACGACGTGGAGAACGTCGACTAGGAGTAGTTCAGGAAGCGCCAGGCAGAAGGCCTGCACCTTTTCGATCTAGTTGTCATTGTTTTGCTCAGCCTTCTTAAGGCAAACTTATTTAAGTCTATCTGTACCCAGATTTATGTTGTATACTGACTTATGTATTCGGGTCCTCGTGACCCTTGGCTTGTAATATTAAGATTTATGTTTAAATTTGTGTCTTAGTGTTGTTTTGTGATATCTTCCCGTGAGTCTTTGATTTTGATCATGCGTGATGCGTGTATGATTAGTGCACGGTCGAGGTGGGGGCGTCACAAGGTGGTATCAGAGCCGACTGCCCGTAGGGAGCCCCTTTCAAACTCCTTGGTCGAAGTTGAGTCTAGTCTTTGAAAAACTATTTTACTAACAGTGTTGTGTGGCTTACGGGCACACATCACCTATGGATGGGATTAGGATCTTTTATTTCTCTTCCTTTCGGGTTAAAGATTTTACAAACTCTAACCCTAGGTTCTCGTGATCACGTCCACCTGGAGCTTTGATTATCTGCAATTATTCCTTTGAATGCCTAATACTTGATTCACGCACTGTCATTTGACTTCTTTGAAATCTCCCTTGTTTCAGATGTGGCCCGCAACGCAGCTCGTACGTCAGACTATGGTTGTTGATGCCACCAGATTCCCTGCTATCCTGGTCAACCTCTTGACCAGATTGGGATATCAGTGGTACCCCGAGTACGATGTTTACGAGGACTCCCGTGAGCTCAACCAGGAGCAGTACCATGCTATGGTTCGTATCTTCGATCGGCAGAATAGCTCCACCTCTGTGTTGCACACCTTTCATGGTGTCGGCGTGACTGTTGACATGGCAGTCCATGACGCTGCCTATGCTGCTATTGCACGTATTCGTGGAGAGCATCGTCACCTGGATGATTCTGAGTTCCGATACATCCCTTATGCTTCTGCTGGAGACGTGGGTGGATACTACACTGGTATCTATACCCCTTACGTGCGACATCGGTATGACCCGCAGATCTTGATCCAGTATACTGAGGCTCTGGATCGCACTGCCCGAGATCTTTGCGTCGAGTTGTATGCTACTTGTGCACGTCTTTACGATGCTCTGACTCAGTTGCTGCCCACAGTCAGTGCAGGGATGCACCCTGAGTACATTCTCTACCCACGTCGGACAGAGATGCCACCTAGTGTTGATTGGCCTGCTGTTGGAGGTTGCACCCCTCCACGTGGACCTCCACTACTAGGGAAAACCTTATACACAGGGGATTATCATTAGCGCTGGTCAAAAGAGGGCGCTACTACTATCTAACAGTAGCGCGGGGAGACAAACATCGCTACAGCTATGTAGTCCCTCCGTTCCTTTATATAAGGTGTATTTGTTTTTTGAAAAGTCAAACGAGGCCATGTTTGACCGAGTTTTCAGAAAAATATATCAATATCCACATTACAAAATGTATACCATTTGATCCATCATGAAATGTAGTTTCATATTTTATCTATTTGGTATTGTAGATGTCATTAGTTTATTCTATAATCTTGGTCAAACATTTAAATGGTTGACTTGCACGGAAAACAATACACCTTATGTCCTTAAAGCACCGCTCGGTGCGCCACCCCCTCTAGCGTCATCTGTAGATGTTCTGAACATCTGACAGGCACGTTCCGATGACTACTTAATAGTTCAGTGCGTCATGCATTACGGCTTAGAATTGAGGCTCCAAAACGTTTTGAACGTCACGGAACATATGAGATGTTCTTGGGATCTCAGGCTCGTGCCCGTGTTGAGAGGTATGAGACCTCCAACAAGATTCTTTGCCTGCAAGATGAAGGAGAATAGCTCAATCGGTGAGCATGTGCTCAGATTGTCTGGGTGCTACAATCGCTTGAATCGAGTGGGAGTTGATCTTCCAGATAAGATAGTGATTGATATAGTTCTCCAAGTCACTGTCACTAAGCTACTAGAGCTTTGTGGTGAACTATAAAATGCCAGGGATGGAAATAATGATCCCTGAGCTATTCGCGATGTTTGACACCGCGAAGGTAGAAATCAAGAAGGAGCATCAAGTGTTGATGTAGTAAAACCACTAGTTTCAAGAAGGGCAAGGGCAAGGAGGGATACTTCATGGATGGCAAGCCAGTTGCTGCTCTAGTAAAGAAACCCAAGGTTGAACCCAAACCCGAGATTGAGTGCTTCTATTATGAGGAGAACGGTCACTGAAGCGGAACTGCCCTAGATACTTGGTAGATAAGAAGGATGGCAACGTCGACAGAAGTATATTTGATATACGTGTTATTGATGTGTACCTTACTAGTACTCCTAGTAGCACATGGGTATTAGTTACCGGTTCGGTTGCTAAATGATAGTAACTCGAAATAAAAGCTACAGAATAAACGGAGGCTAGCTAAGGGTGAGGTGACGATGAGTGTTGGAAGTGTTTCCAAGGTTGATGTGATCACCATCGCATGCTCTTTCTACCTTCGGAATTAGTGATGAACCTAAATAAATGTTATTTGGTGTTTGCGTTGAGCATAAACGTGATTAGATCATGCTTATTTCAATACGGTTATTCATTTAAGTTAGAGAATAATGGTTATTCTGTTTACATGAATAAAACCTTCAATGGTCATGCACCCAATGAGAATGGTTTATTGAATCTTGATCGTAGTGATACACATGTTCATAATATTGATGCCAAAAGATACAAAGTTAATAATGATAGTACCACATACTTGTGCCACTGCCGCTAAATGTCATATTGGTGTAAAACGCATGAAGAAACTCCATGCTGATGGATCTTTGGACTCATTCGATTTCGAATCGGTTGAGACATGCGGACCATGCCTCATGGGCAAGATGACTAAGACCCCGTTTTCCGGTATGATGGAGCAGGCAAGTTACTTATTGGAAATAATACATGTTGATGTATTCAGTCCAATGAGTGTTGTAGCGTGCGGTGGATATCGTTATTTTCCTACCTTCACTGATGATTTGAGTAGATATGGGGATATTTACTTAATGAAACACAAGTCTGTAACGTTTGAAAAGTTCAAACAAAATCAGAGTGAAGTTTGAGATCATCGTGACAAGAAGATAAAATGTCTACGATATGATCGTGGAGGTGAATATCTGAGTTACGAGTTTGGTATACAAGTTAAGACAATGTGGACGTTGTTTCACAACTCACGCCACCTGGAACACCATAGTGTGATGGTGTGTCCGAACGTCGTAGTCGTGCTCTATTGGATATGGTGCGAACTATGATGTCTCTTATCGATTTACCACTATCGTTTTAGGGTTATGCATTAGAGACAACCACATTCACTTTAAAAGGGGCACCATCTAAGTCCGTTGAGATGACACCGTATGAATTTTGGTTTGGTGGAAACCTAAGCTGTCATTTCTTAATGTTTGGGGCTGCGACGCTTATGTGAAAAAAGGGTTTTCACCTAATGAGCTCGAACCCAAAGCGGACAAATGCATCTTCATAGAATACCCTAACGTAACAGTTGGGTAAACCTTCTATCTTAGATCCAAGCACAAAGTGTTTGTTGCTAAAACGGGTCCTTTCTCAAGAAAGAGTTTCTTTCGAAAGAATTGAGTGGGACGAAGATAGAACTTGATGAGGTTGTTGAACCTTTGTTTCAACCAGAGAGAAGCGCAGCGCAGAAAGTTGTTCCTGTGGAGCCTACGTTAGTTGAAGAGGAAGTTAATGATGATGATCATGAAGCTTAGGATCAAGTTACTATCGAACCTCATAGGTCGACAAGGACGCGTACTGCTCCTGAGTGGTATGGCAACCCTGTCTTAGAGGTCATGTTGTTGGACAACGATGAACCTATGAGCTATGGAGAAGCGATGATGGGCCTGGATTCCGAGAAATGGTTAGAGGCCATGAAATCCGAGATGGGATCCATGTATGAAAACAAAGTATGGGCTTTGGAAGTATTACCTGAAGGGCGAAAGGCCATTCAGAACAAATGGATCTTTAAAAGGAAGACGGACACGGACGGTAATGTCACCGTCTATAAAGCTCGACTTGTGGGAAAGGGTTTTTCTCAAGTTCAAGTAGTTGACTACGATGAGACTTTCTCAACCGTAGCGATGCTAAAGTCTGTTGGAATTATGTTAGCAGTTGCTGCATTTTTCGATTCTGAAATCTGGCAGATGGATGTCAAAACATCGTTTCCTTAACGGTATCCGTGAGGAAAGGTTGTATGTGATACAATCGGAAGGTTTTGTCAGTCCTAAGGATGCTAAAATGTATGCAAACTCCAGCGATCCTTCTATGGATTGGAGCAAGCATCTCGAAGTTGGAATATACGCTTTGATGAGGTGATCAAAGTTTTTGAGTCTATACAAAGTTTATGAGAAACTTGTATTTACAATAAAGTGAGTGGGAGCACTATAGAATTTCTGATAAGTATATGTGGATGACATATTGTCGATCGGCAGAATAGCTCCACCTCTGTGTTGCACACCTTTCATGGTGTCGGCGTGACTGTTGACATGGCAGTCCATGACGCTGCCTATGCTGCTATTGCACGTATTCGTGGAGAGCATCGTCACCTGGATGATTCTGAGTTCCGATACATCCCTTATGCTTCTGCTGGAGACGTGGGTGGATACTACACTGGTATCTATACCCCTTACGTGCGACATCGGTATGACCCGCAGATCTTGATCCAGTATACTGAGGCTCTGGATCGCACTGCCCGAGATCTTTGCGTCGAGTTGTATGCTACTTGTGCACGTCTTTATGATGCTCTGACTCAGTTGCTGCCCACAGTCAATGCAGGGATGCACCCTGAGTACATTCTCTACCCACGTCGTACAGAGATGCCACCTAGTGTTGATTGGCCTGCTGTTGGAGGTTGCACCCCTCCACGTGGACCTCCACTACTAGGGAAAACCTTATACACAGGGGATTATCATTAGCGCTGGTCAAAAGAGGGTGCTACTACTATCTAACAGTAGCGCGGGGAGACAAACATCGCTACAGCTATGTAGTCCCTCCGTTCCTTTATATAAGGTGTATTTGTTTTTTGAAAAGTCAAACGAGGCCATGTTTGACCGAGTTTTCAGAAAAATATATCAATATCCACATTACAAAATGTATACCATTTGATCCATCATGAAATGTAGTTTCATATTTTATCTATTTGGTATTGTAGATGTCATTAGTTTATTCTATAATCTTGGTCAAACATTTAAATGGTTGACTTGCACGGAAAACAATACACCTTATATTCTGGAACGGAGGGAGTAAATAGCAGTAGCGCGTCCCAGACAAAAAGCGCTACTACTATAACTGCCACACCGTTGCCAACAGGCTAGGTATAGTAGTAGCGCCCTATTTTGACAAGCGCTACTGCTAAGAAAATAGTAGCAGCGCGTTTTAAGGAGACAGTGGTGCAACTAAGAAAAGGAAAAGAAAAGAAAAAAGGAAAGAAAAAAAGAAAAGGAAAATTAAAGAAATAGAAAAAATAAATTCAATAGCAGCAGCGCTTGTTTTCGAAAGCGCTATAGCTATCTTACCTATAGCGCGCTTACATAAAAGCGCTATAGCTAGCTTATCTATAGCAGTAGCGCTTTCCTAGTAACAGCGCTGTAGCTATGTTAGCTATAGCGCGTTTTCCTTACAAGCGCTACCGCTAAGTTTGACTTGCCCCTTCGCGGTTATCCCTCCTTCCCCAATTCCCCATTCTCCCCTCGCCGCCCCTGCTCCCTCTCGCCGCCCCTGCTCCCTCGCCGCCACTGCCTTCGTCGCCGTCACCGGGGCCGCCACCGGAGCCGCGCGCCGTCGCCGCCACCGGAGCCACGCGCCCTCGACGCCCCCGGGAGCCACCCTCGTCCCCTCCTCGCCGCCCTGCCTCCCTCCACGGCCCTGCCTCCCTCGCCGTCACGGGGCCGCCCTGCCTCTTTCCACGGCCCTGCCACCCTCGACGCCCTCCTCGCCACCGTCTCCCCCGAGCACCTCCCTCGAGCACCCTCTTTGTAAGACCCCACACCTCCTCTCTAGGTTAATTTACTTAGGTGAATTTAATTATGAACCCTAGCTATGTTTAAGCAGAGTAGTAGTGGTATAGTAGGTGAATACTTTGCAAGAGGGCAGTAGGTTAATTTACTTAGGTAAATTTAGGTATGAACCCTAGGTTTAAGTATGAACCCTAGGTTTTGGTATGAACCCTAGGTAGCTAGGTTTTGGTATAAACCCTAGGTAGCTATTTTGATATATATGAATTTAGCTAGATATCAAATTAGAACAGAAATATTATTCTAGGGCAGTACTGAATTTTTTTCATTTCATCATTATAGAGCACTAAAGTTAACTGAATTTTGTTCTATTAGTAGTTAACTGAATTTTTTTCATTTCATCATTGTAGAGCACTAAAGTTAAATGAATTTTGTTCTATTAGTAGTTAGCTGAATTTGCTTCTACACTTAGTTTTTGAATTAGCTTGTGAAATTTGGACATGTATATTTGGACATGTGGTTGCTCGTGTATATTTGGACATGTGTTGCGGTGTCGAAGATGGATATTTGAAAATTGTTTGCAGGGAATGATTCCGAGTGGCCTATGTTTTGCCGAAATGTTGATAAATTTCCGTTCCGGCAAATTTCAGGTGCTCTATTTGTCCAGTTTGTAGCAAAGGTCATGCCAAAATTTTCCGTGAATTTCGGCATGACTTGTGCTACAAACTAGGACATATCGAGTGCCCGGGATTTTCCGCAACGGGAATGAATCAACATTCCTGCAAAACATTGGCCTTTTTTTTATGTCATTATTCATTTTATTAGGTCTAGAATTAATTGACTAGATTTAATCGTAGGAAACATGGCTAGCAATGATGAAGGACAGGGTTCTGGTGATTGCAACGTCTACGCGGCGGCAGACGCCTGTTTGAACCTTCTCGATGAGCAATGGTTGTTGCAGGGCCCACCTGTCACATCCGAGACTGAGACCGACATCGAGACCGGTGCCGAGACCGGCGCTGAGACTGACACCGGCGCCGAGACCGGCGCTGAGACTGACACCGGCGCCGAGACCGGCACCGAGACTGGCGAAGCCGGTATAGAACCGAAACCAAAGAGGCAACGGCGCCCAAACCAGCTCATCACTACTAGACTGGTGGTCACGGAGGTGGACGACGGCAATTTTGAGCCAAAAGAGCCTGCGGAAGCGCGCGCGTGCTTCGGCAATCAAATAGGCTGCATCCTACGGGCAACCGCCACCATCAACAATGCGAAACTATGGAAGATACCAGATATGAAGCAGTCCCTCCTAACAAAGCTACACGAGGTGTTCTTGTTCCCGGGCCGGGATGAAATCAAATATAAAAATCCAGATAAAGACCCGGCAATGAAGAAGATAAACAGACGCGCCATGGGCAAGTTTAGCGGCGCGTTGTCCGCCTGGAAAGTAAGGGTGAAAGCAAGGATCATCGACAAAAAGGAACCCTACTCCGAGATTGTAAAGGATAATCCGAAAATTACGGAAGAGCAGTTTGAAATATTCAAGGCGGCTTGCGTTGCCAAAGCTGCCAAAGAAAAGTCGGAGTACATGAAGGGGCTTCAAGAGAGGAACATGGGGTGCCACCACCTCGGAAGCCGTGGTTACGCGGGGAAGAGGTCCATATGGGCCAAGGAGGACACGGAACGCAAAAGTCTGGGCATCCCAGACCCCTTGGCGGAGTTCACCATCCCGCAGGAGCGTGACGTCCTCAGGGCCCGGTACCATTAGGACCCAGTGAAGAAGGTTTTCGAGACGGACGCGGTCATGACGGAGTTCATGAGACTGCTGGTAATTTTTAGCTATTGATCAATTCGACTGCACGTTTAGTCATATTTGTAAACGATCCTTGTTCCTTTTGCAGAGAGAGCAGCACAGGATCGCGGCCGAAAGCGACTCGCCATCTGAGGCGTTGGCGAGGCCCAAGTGGGACACCCCATTCAACCGGGCCTTGAACATATTGAAAGGACTCCCGGTGGACACTCGGCCGTCGTATGGACGCGTGCACGGCATCGGAGACGGCGCCATGTGGAAGAAGTACTACCGTGAGACCACGGAGGAGAGAAAGGAAAGACGGAGGTTAAATGAAGAAAATATCGACAAGAAGGTTGCGATTGCGGTCGCAGCAGCGGTAGCTACCGCAAAATAGGAGATTGCAGCTTCGTATGGTGTCTTGGTTCCGGATATCGTCAGTTGGGGTAGGCAAAATCCAAATAAAGAGGCAGCGGACTTTCCCCTTTCCAACTTCTTCGGGAGCAGCTCGGCTAGCGTTGCACCAGCACCTGCTCCTGCACCAGCTCCTGCACCGGCTCCCGCACCTGCTCCTGCACCAGCTCCTGCACCAACTCCTGCACCGGCTCCCGCACCTGCTCCTGCACCAGCTCCTGTACCGGCTCCCGCACCTGCTCATAGCAGCCCGTCCTCCGTCTCGGACGTGCTCGACGGTGCTTCGTCTTTGGCTGAGCTCGACGACCTCACGGTACCTGTCACACCGGCCCTCTTCAATAAATGTGTAATCTCCTGTTTCCGTTGCCTTTTGGATGTCTCACGTCGCAGACATGTCTTTGCAGGCCGACGTAAACCCGTGCACCATATTGTACACCATCAGCGGCCAGAAGGTGGACGTGGGGAAGGCGACGATAGTGAAGCCGAAGGAACAACTGTTCCATAGCCGGCCGATCCCCCCTGATGTCTTCAAGGTTTCCGTGGCCAGTGTCAAACCGGGCCACGAGAATTTGGTTCCTCCGGTACTAGGGGGAGACGACGACGAGACACCGCGGCAGCTTGGCGATTGCAAGAGGTGGGTCCTGTTGTGGCCAAAGAGTCTGCTTCGTCTGGAGGCGGCCGGGAGCACACCCATGACCACGCAGCCTCAGCAAGGTATGAACATCAACACCCCACCTACCCAATTAGCGTCGCCTATCGTGTCGGGTGATAGCGGACGGGGTGAGGAAGAGGCTCCATTAGTCGCTGATTACGTCGCCGCCGCCGAAGAAGCAATGCATGATATCGATGCCATCGATGAGGATGACGATGACACTCTACAGTATCTCAATACTGGCGCCTATGACGACGGAGGATTGATGGCTCAGAGTCATGAGTCGGTGCCTGAATTGCCGCCTCCGGAGGCTGAACGTATTATAGACGACCTTCCAGTAGCAAAGAAGAGAGAAAAGCCTGATCGCCTCGCAAAATCCAGGATACCCACTCTACGTGGTTAATGTGCCGCAGCAAAGGTTGTACGTCGACACATTCCCCGCGGAAAAGTTCTTCCTTCGATTCGATTACATCTTCGACATGTTTCACTTGAAAAAGCTGGATTTTACGTTTGTCCGCCTTTTTGCCTTGTACATGAACTACATCATCAGGATTGAGCAGATACCTTATATCTATGTCGCTGACCCGTACTTCATGCACGAGAGCTTCTTGGCAGTCTGCAAAAAGCACCGTGAATATGCGAGTAACTACATCGCTGATTTCATGGTCGGCAATAAGGACAAGGAGACGATTCTCGTGCCTTATCATCCCATGTAAGTCATCCGCGCGGATATCCTTCCTTCGATTTCAATCATTTCATTTGCACGCGTGGAGGCTAATTTGAGGTGTACTTATTTTGCGCAGCGACGGGCGCGCCGTCCTCATCATCCTTTACCCCCGAGTCTCCCACGCTCTTTACTTGGACTCGTCGAAGAACATGAAGAAAAAGGATTACACCCACATCAAGTCTGTTCTCGACAGTGCTATCTTTACGTACGGCGTACGGGGTGGAGAGATCACGCTTAGGAAGACAAGGAACCGCGCGCCCTGCTTCGGCCATAAGACTGACTTCTGCTGCATCCAGCAACCGAGTGGTACTATCAGTGATGGAATCTATGTCCTCCACCACATGTAGGAGTTCAGACGGGATCAGCAGAACCTTCGCATGTCACCTAGATCCGGTGATGCCCATATTCTGCAATGGGCAAAGAACCTAGGAGATATCCCGGATCATCGACTCCGAGCTGAGTTCTATCACATCCAGCGTGAACTTGCCCAAATCATTATGAAGGAGGTCCTCGAAAAAATAGGGATGTTCTATGAAGAAGGGCAAATGTCGCGGGAAGACGTCCGACCACGTGTAGCCGCTCAGCGTCTCGACCTGAAGCCTTTGACTGCGCTCGGGGACTATCTCCCTGACTTGCATGGATAGCACGACATGTTGGAGTGATTGACGATATATGACAATGTGTCCGTTTAGTCCATACTTTCTCTATGACGAAACTTTCAGTTATGCACGACAAAACTTTATTTGTGATGTAATTAAACTGTCCTCCTCAACTAGCGAAGATCACTCTAGTTAGGGCATTTTGGGTACGATGAACTTTGTATGCTTATGATATGTTGCTTCTATTTTTGCCAAGTCTGTCTCTTTCTGCTGCTCAACTATATATGTTGCATATCATCAACTCATGTGACGATGCAGGTGCATAGATCATCGATGGCGAAGAGTGCTACGCCAGGAGTATACGACGAGTGGCCGGAGTGTCAGGCCCAGGTGTACCGGTTTCCAGTTTCCGAGCGACAGCCAGTAGTTAGTTTAGGTTCACGCTAGTGCGAGAGAGGGATATGAACCGACGCCTCAAGAAGTACTACATTATGTATGATGAGACATGTCATGTAACTTGTATAGCTATATCGTGATTATGACGTGACGACATGATTTGTGTTGGATGATATGATGAGACTATTATGTGTATGATATGATGAGCATATTGCATGTTTATGATATGATTAGAGTACTGTATGAAACCTGTATAGAAACATCGCAAATACGTGGCAAAAAAAATGATATAAAAAATATAGTAGTAGCGCTCTTTAGCGCTAGACTGGAAAACGCTGCTGCTAAAGGACTTAGCAGTAGCGCTTGTACAGAAAGCGCTACTGCTAAGTAGGTATAGCAGTAGCGCGTGTCAAAACGCGCTACTGATATACTTAGCAGTAGCGCTGGTACAGAAAGCGCTACTGCTAATTAGGTATAGCAGTAGCGCGTGTCAAAACGCGCTACTGATAAACGTTAGCTGTAGCGCCGTGTCAGCAGCGCAGTTACCCGCGCTACTGATACACCAAATACCCGCGCTACTGCTAGGGTTTTCCCTAGTAGTGCTCTTCTCTGAGTTCAGGACCAGGTTCTGCATCAGAGTGTACAAGGACCGCAGGATCCTTATGTCGAGGGCACCCCGCGTCATCACCTGCAGATGCCAGGCTTGAGTGGTTTTCTCCGACGTTGATGTAGCCTTTGCTATGTCCCGTTATTGTATCATTCCACCGTGTGCCTACGTGCTGCCAACTGTGATAGCTATGTGCATTTTGGACTTACGTGGTCAGCTTGTAATCGACTATGTGTATGGATCTGTATGTCATTAATGGCTACTGTTATGTATCTAATGCACTTCTTGTTCATGATTCTCGCTACCTCATGTATGGCCTTGTGCACTTGCAATTGCTTTTACTAAACTACCCCTTGTTATGTTTAGCGGGATGGTTAGACCCGGTGCTCGTGGTCGTGGTTGTGGTGCCGAGCATCCACCACCGCCTGACTACATGGCCGGTATGATGCAAAAGTTTGAACTACAACGCCAGTTTATGCAAGGGATCATGGCTCAGTTTCCAAACCCAAATGCTCCGCCTCAGCCTCTCCCAATAACATTGCGAGAATTTGTGCGCCTCAACCCTGCCACTTTCCGCAACTCAACGAAACCGCTCAATGCTGATGATTGGCTCCGTGACATCACTTATGACATGGAGTCAGCCAATGTCGCCCCTGCCAGCTTTGTCACTTTTGCGGTATACTTTCTGAAGGGTCCCGCTGCTCAATGGTGGGACAGCCACAAGCATTCACTTCCTGATAGGACATTCGTTACTTGGCTAGAGTTTCAGACTGCCTTCCGTGCCCATCACATTCCTCAGGGAATTATAGACAGGAAGAAGCGAGAGTTCCGCAACCTTGTTCAAGGCAGCAAGACTGTAGATGCTTATCAGCGGGAGTTCATTGAATTATCCCGCTATGCAGAAGATGATGTTGCCACTGATGCTCGTAAGCAGGAAAAGTTCCGTGATGGACTGCACCCAGATATCAAGCTTGCCCTCACGGTACATGAGTTCCCTGACTTTGCCACCCTGGTGAACAAGGCTATTCAGCAAGAGACTGCTCAGATGGAACACAAGGATTCACTTAAGTGCAACCATGATGTGGGCTCATCCTTGGGCTCATCAAGAAAGAAGCACCGAGTGTGGATCCCTCACAATGTGTACCGCCAAGCTGCCCCTGCACCAAGGCCTTCATATGCTGCACCTCGTCTGCCTTCTCCACCACCGAGGCAGCCCAGAGCTCAAGGTGGACCGTCCAATGCCGCAGCTCCCCGTCCCAATGACGGGCTTTGCTTCAAGTGTGGCCGTCTAGGTCACCGTGCCAGAGATTGCCGCCAGAACCAGAACCAGCTAGCACTTCCTGCTCCCGGTCATGGAAATGACCGTGGCAATAACTAACCCCACAACAATAATACCAGGTCTTCTGCTTATGGCCGTGGTCAAGCTTATCATATTGATATTTCTGAAGCTCAGGATGAACCAGCTACTGTGATGGGTACCCTCCTCGTTACCAGCTTCCGTTTTATTTGATTCGGGAGCATCTCATGCATTCATACCAGAAGCACTGGCATTAGCGCATGACATCACCTTTGAAGAGTTGAATCCTCCACTAGTTGTAAACACCCCTGGAGGCCACTACCATGCTAATATGATTAGCCACAATATCACCGTCGAAATTGAAGGGTTGGATTTCCTGTCTCACGCATCATCTTGAAGTCATCCAATATAGACCTCATTTTAGGAATGCATTGGTTAATTAAAAGCTCATGTTGCTCCAATCGATTGTGCCACTAAAACCGTCCAGCTCCTGCACCCTTCTGACCAAATAGTAACTTACTCTGTTCGAGTAATCTGAAACACCAAAGCCCAGATATATGCTTTGAATGCATTGAACGCTTCACCTCTTGAGGGAATTGAGAACATTCCAGTCGTTCGCGATTTTCAAGATGTTTACCCAGAAGAACTCCTAGGAGTACCCCCTGTTAGAGCTGTCGAATTCGTCATTGACTTAAAACCTGGCACAACTCCTATTGCGAAGCATCCTTACAAGATGCCTCTGTTGGAAATATGCCCTTGAGGCAATAATAATTTAGTTATTATCATATTTCCTTGTTCATGATAATCGTTTATTATCCATGCTATAATTGTATTGATTGGAAACTCAAATACATGTGTGGGTACATAGACAACACTGTGTCCCTAGTATGCCTCTAATAGACTAGCTCGTTGATCAAAGATGGTCAAGGTTTCCTAGCCATAGACATGAGATGCTATTTGATAACGGGATCACATCATTAGGAGAATGATGTGATGGACAAGACCCAAACTATGAACATAGCATATGATCGTGTCAGTTTATTGCTATTGTTTTCTACATGTCAAGTATCTGTTCATATGACCATGAGATCATGCAACTCACTGAAACCGGAGGAATACCTCGTGTGTATCAAACGTCGCAACGTAACTGGGTGACTATAAAGATGCTCTACAGGTATCTACGAGGGTGTCTGTTGAGTTGGCATGGATCAGGACTGGGATTTGTTACTCCGTATGACGGAGAGGTATCTCAGAGCCCACTCGGTAATACAACATCACAACAAGCCTTGCAAGCAATGTGACTAAAGTGTTAGCCACGGGATCTTGTATTACGGAACGAGTAAACAGACTTGCCGGTAACGAGATTGAACTAGGTATAGAGATACCGATGATCGAATCTCGGGCAAGTAACATACCGAAGAACAAAGGGAACAACATACGTGATTAACTGAATCCTTGACATAGTGGTTCAACCAATAAAGATCTTCGTAGAATATGTAGGAACCAATATGGGCATACAGGTCCCGCTATTGGTTATTGACCGTAGAGGTGTCTCGTTCATGTCTACATAGTTCTCGAACCCGCAGGGTCTGCACACTTAAGGTTCGGTGACGTTTCGGTATAGTAGAGTTATGTATGGTGGTGACCGAAGGTTGTTCGGAGTCCCGGATGAGATCATGGACGTCACGAGGATCTTCGGAATGGTCCGGAGGTAAAGATTGATATATAGGAAGTCCCGTTTTGGTCACCGGAAAAGTTTTGGGTATTTCGGTAGTGTACCGGGAGTGCCGGGAGGGGTACCGGGGACCATCGGGAGGGGTGTCTCGACCCAAAGGGCCTCATGGGCTGTGGGAGGAGTCAAGCCAGCCCTTAGTGGGCTGGCCGAGCCCCCCACTAAGTCCCATGCGGCTAGGGGTGGGAAAAACAAAAAGGGGGAAAGGTGGAAAGGGTTTCCAAGTGGAGAGGAGGAATCCTACTCCTAATAGGATTGGAGTAGGACTCCTCCACCTCCAATTTCGGCTAGCCCTTGAGGGTTTGAGGCTGCCTCCTCCCCTCCCTCCCTCCTATATATACTAGAGGATTTAGAGTAGAAAAATAACCCTAATTGCCACGTGCTCCCTCTACTTCCTCTAGATCGTTTTTTCCTTTAGTCTAGTTTCGGCGGTGCTTAGGCGAAGCCCTGCCGGAATAGTTCCACCACCGCTGCCGCCACGCTGTCGCGCTGCCGGAGAACTCATCTACCTCTCCACCCCCTCTTGCTGGATCAAGAAGGCGGAGATCGTCATCGAGTTGTACGTGTGCTGAACGCGGAGGTGCCGTCCGTTCGGCGCTAGATCGGAAGGACCGTGATCAGGATCGCGAGACGGTTCGTGATTTGATCGCGGGACGGATCATGATGGGATCGCGGGACGGATCATGATTGGATCGCGAGACGGATCGTGATGGGATCGCGGCACGCTCGGCGATTTGGATCGCGAAGACGTTCGACTACATCAACCGCGTTTCTTATCGCTTCCGCTTAGCGATCTACAAGGGTATGTAGATCCACTCTCCCTCTCATAGATGCTCATCACCATGGATAGATCTTGCGTGTGCGTAGGAAAATTTTTGTTTCGCATGCAACGTTCCCCAACAGTGGCATCATGAGCTAGGTCTATGTGTAGATGAGATCTCGAGTAGAACACAAAGGAGTTTGTGGGCGTTGATATTCAGATTGCTTCCTCCCTTGGTCTTTTCTTGATTTGGCGGTATTGTGGATGAAGCGGCCTGGACCAACATTACTCGTACGCTTATGAGAGACCGGTTCCATCAACTGACATGTAACTTCGTTGCATAAAGATGGCTGGCGGGTGTCTGTTTCTCCCACTTTAGTCGGATCGGATTTGACAAAGGCGGTCCTTGAGAAGGTTGAATAGCAATTTTTTGTATCACCGTTGTGGTTTTTGCATAGGTAAGAATTGTTCTTGCTAGATACCCGTAGCAGCCACGTAAAACTTGCAACAACAATTAGAGGACGTCTAACTTGTTTTTGCAGGGTATGTTGTGATGTGATATGGCCAATTACATGATGAGATATATGTGATGTATGAGATGATCATGTATTGTATAGAATATCACGACTTGCATGTCGATGAGTATGCCATAGGGTTGTATTTAATTATTTTCGCCGTTTTTGCCTTACTTTATCTCTATGAGTTAGCAATAGTCGTGGAAGCAACAGTCGGCGCGACAACCTCATGGCGACACATTGATGGAGATCAAGATGATGGAGATCATGGTGTTATGCCGGTGACGATGGAGATCATGCCGGTGCTTTGAAGATGGAGATCAGAAGCACAAGTTCATGGCCATATCATGTCACTTATGATTTGCATGTGATGTTAATCCTTTTATGCATCTTATTTTGCTTAGGACGACGGTAGCATTATAAGGTGATCCCTCACTTAAATTTCAAGATAAATTGTGTTCTCCCCGAGTGTGCACCATTGCGAAAGTTCGTCGTTTCGAGACACCACGTGATGATCGGGTGTGATAGACTCTACGTTCGCAAACAACGGGTGCAAGCCAGTGTTCCACGTGCGGAACACTCGGGTTAAACTTGACGAGCCTAGCATGTACAGACATGGCCTCGGAACACAAGAGACCGAAAGGTCGAACATGAGTCATATAGTAGATATGATCAACATGAAGATGTTCACCATTGAAACCACCTCAACTCACGTGATGATCGGACTTGAGTTGGTGGATTTGGATCATGTGACACTCGAATGACCGGAGGGATGTCAATTTGAGTGGGAGTTTTTAAGTAATATGATTAACTAAACTTATTATCCTGAACATAGTCAAAATGTCTTTGCAAATTATGGTGTAGATTACTAGCTCGCGCTGTAGCTCCCTTGAATTTTTATATGTTCCTAGAGAAATAGAGTTGAAAGATGATGGTAGCAATAATGCGGACCGGGTCCGTGATCTGAGGATTGTCCTCATTGCTGCACAGAAGGCTTATGTCCTTAAAGCACCGCTCGGTGCGCCACCCCCTCTAGCGTCATCTGTAGATGCTCTGAACATCTGACAGGCACGTTCCGATGACTACTTAATAGTTCAGTGCGTCATGCATTACGGCTTAGAATTGAGGCTCCAAAACGTTTTGAACGTCACGGAACATATGAGATGTTCTTGGGATCTCAGGCTCGTGCCCGTGTTGAGAGGTATGAGACCTCCAACAAGATTCTTTGCCTGCAAGATGAAGGAGAATAGCTCAATCGGTGAGCATGTGCTCAGATTGTCTGGGTGCTACAATCGCTTGAATCGAGTGGGAGTTGATCTTCCAGATAAGATAGTGATTGATATAGTTCTCCAAGTCACTGTCACTAAGCTACTAGAGCTTTGTGGTGAACTATAAAATGCCAGGGATGGAAATAATGATCCCTGAGCTATTCGCGATGTTTGACACCGCGAAGGTAGAAATCAAGAAGGAGCATCAAGTGTTGATGTAGTAAAACCACTAGTTTCAAGAAGGGCAAGGGCAAGGAGGGATACTTCATGGATGGCAAGCCAGTTGCTGCTCTAGTAAAGAAACCCAAGGTTGAACCCAAACCCGAGATTGAGTGCTTCTATTATGAGGAGAACGGTCGCTGAAGCGGAACTGCCCTAGATACTTGGTAGATAAGAAGGATGGCAACGTCGACAGAAGTATATTTGATATACGTGTTATTGATGTGTACCTTACTAGTACTCCTAGTAGCACATGGGTATTAGATACCGGTTCGGTTGCTAAATGTTAGTAACTCGAAATAAAAGCTACGGAATAAACGGAGGCTAGCTAAGGGTGAGGTGACGATGAGTGTTGGAAGTGTTTCCAAGGTTGATGTGATCACCATCGCATGCTCTTTCTACCTTCGGAATTAGTGATGAACCTAAATAAATGTTATTTGGTGTTTGCGTTGAGCATAAACGTGATTAGATCATGCTTATTTCAATACGGTTATTCATTTAAGTTAGAGAATAATGGTTATTCTGTTTACATGAATAAAACCTTCAATGGTCATGCACCCAATGAGAATGGTTTATTGAATCTTGATCGTAGTGATACACATGTTCATAATATTGATGCCAAAAGATACAAAGTTAATAATGATAGTACCACATACTTGTGCCACTGCCGCTAAATGTCATATTGGTGTAAAACGCATGAAGAAACTCCATGCTGATGGATGTTTGGACTCATTCGATTTCGAATCGGTTGAGACATGCGGACCATGCCTCATGGGCAAGATGACTAAGACCCCGTTTTCCGGTATGATGGAGCGGGCAAGTTACTTATTGGAAATAATACATGTTGATGTATTCAGTCCAATGAGTGTTGTAGTGTGCGGTGGATATCGTTATTTTCCTACCTTCACTGATGATTTGAGTAGATATGGGGATATTTACTTAATGAAACACAAGTCTGTAACGTTTGAAAAGTTCAAACAATATCAGAGTGAAGTTTGAGATCATCGTGACAAGAAGATAAAATGTCTACGATATGATTGTGGAGGTGAATATGTGAGTTACGAGTTTGGTATACAACTTAAGACAATGTGGACGTTGTTTCACAACTCACGCCACCTGGAACACCATAGTGTGATGGTGTGTCCGAACGTCGTAGTCGTGCTCTATTGGATATGGTGCGAACTATGATGTCTCTTATCGATTTACCACTATCGTTTTAGGGTTATGCATTAGAGACAACCACATTCACTTTAAAAGGGGCACCATCTAAGTCCGTTGAGATGACACCGTATGAATTTTGGTTTGGTGGAAACCTAAGCTGTCATTTCTTAATGTTTGGGGCTGCGACGCTTATGTGAAAAAAGGGTTTTCACCTAATGAGCTCGAACCCAAAGCGGACAAATGCATCTTCATAGAATACCCTAACGTAACAGTTGGGTAAACCTTCTATCTTAGATCCAAGCACAAAGTGTTTGTTGCTAAAACGGGTCCTTTCTCGAGAAAGAGTTTCTTTCGAAAGAATTGAGTGGGACGAAGATAGAACTTGATGAGGTTGTTGAACCTTTGTTTCAACCAGAGAGAAGCGCAGCGCAGAAAGTTGTTCCTGTGGAGCCTACGTTAGTTGAAGAGGAAGTTAATGATGATGATTATGAAGCTTAGGATCAAGTTACTATCGAACCTCGTAGGTCGACAAGGACGCGTACTGCTCCTGAGTGGTATGGCAACCCTGTCTTAGAGGTCATGTTGTTGGACAACGATGAACCTACGAGCTATGGAGAAGCGATGATGGGCCTGGATTCCGAGAAATGGTTAGAGGCCATGAAATCCGAGATGGGATCCATGTATGAAAACAAAGTATGGGCTTTGGAAGTATTACCTGAAGGGCGAAAGGCCATTCAGAACAAATGGATCTTTAAAAGGAAGATGGACACGGACGGTAATGTCACCGTCTATAAAGCTCGACTTGTGGCAAAGGGTTTTTCACAAGTTCAAGTAGTTGACTACGATGAGACTTTCTCAACCGTAGCGATGCTAAAGTCTGTTGGAATTATGTTAGCAGTTGCTGCATTTTTCGATTCTGAAATCTGGCAGATGGATGTCAAAACATCGTTTCCTTAACGGTATCCGTGAGGAAAGGTTGTATGTGATACAATCAGAAGGTTTTGTCAGTCCTAAGGATGCTAAAATGTATGCAAACTCCAGCGATCCTTCTATGGATTGGAGCAAGCATCTCGAAGTTGGAATATACGCTTTGATGAGGTGATCAAAGTTTTTGAGTCTATACAAAGTTTATGAGAAACTTGTATTTACAATAAAGTGAGTGGGAGCACTATAGAATTTCTGATAAGTATATGTGGATGACATATTGTTGATCGGAAATGATGTAGAATTTCTGGAAAGCATAAAGGGTTGCTTGAAAGGAGTTTTTCAAAGAAAAACCTGGAATGAAGCTACTTAAATATTGGGCATCAGGATTTATAGAGATAGATCAAGACGTCTGATAAGACTTTCAATGAGTACATACCTTGACAAGATTTTGAAAGAGTTCAAAATGGATCAGTCAAAGAAAGAGTTGTTGCCTGATTTGTAAGGTGTGGAGTTGAGTGAGACTCAAAGCTCGACCACGGCAGAAGAAAGAGAAAGGACGAAGGTCGTCCCCTATGCCTTATCCATAGGCTCTATATAGTATGCCATGCTGTGTACCGCACCTAGTGTGTGCCTTGCCATGAGTTTGTCAAGGGGTACAAGCGTGGTCCAGGAGTGGATCACTGGACAACGGTCAAGATTATCCTTAGTAACAAGAGGACTAAGGAAATATTTCTCGATTATGGAGGTGATAAAGAGTTCGTCGTAAAGGGTTACGTCGATGCAAGCTTTGACACCTATCCGGATGACTCTGAGTAGCAGTCAGGATACGTATAGTGGAGCAACCATTGGGAATAGCTCCAAGTGGAGCATGGTAGCATCTGCAGTATGACATATAGATTTGCTAAGAACACACGGATCTGAATGTTGCAGACCGTTGACTAAAGACCTCTCTCAGATGCAAAGCATGATCGAACCCCAGAACTCATTGGGTGTTAGATTCATAACAATGTAAATCACATGGTGATGTGAACTAGATTATTGACTCTAGTGCAAGTGGGAGACTGTTGGAAATATGCCCTAGAGGCAATAATAAAATGGTTATTATCATATTTCCTTGTTCATGATAATCGTTTATTATCCATGCTAGAATTGTATTGATTGGAAACTCAAATACATGTGTGGGTACATAGACAACACTGTGTCCCTAGTATGCCTCTAATAGACTAGCTCGTTGATCAAAGATGGTCAAGGTTTCCTAGCCATAGACATGAGATGCCATTTGATAACGGGATCACATCATTAGGAGAATGATGTGATGGACAAGACCCAAACTATGAATATAGCATATGATCGTGTCAGTTTATTGCTATTGTTTTCTGCATGTCTTCTGCATGTCAAGTATCTGTTCCTATGACCATGAGATCATGCAACTCACTGACACCGGAGGAATACCTTGTGTGTATCAAACATCGCAACGTAACTGGGTGACTATAAAGATGCTCTACAGGTATCTCCGAGGGTGTCTGTTGAGTTGGCATGGATCAAGACTGGGATTTGTTACTCCGTATGACGGAGAGGTATCTCAGGGCTCACTCGGTAATACAACATCACAACAAGCCTTGCAAGCAATGTGACTAAAGTGTTAGCCACGGGATCTTGTATTACGAAACGAGTAAAGAGACTTGCCGGTAACGAGATTGAACTAGGTATAGAGATACCGATAATCGAATCTCGGGCAAGTAACATACCGAAGAACAAAGGGAACAACATACGGGATTAACTGAATCCTTGACATAGAGGTTCAACCGATAAAGATCTTCGTAGAATATGTAGGAACCAATATGGGCATACAGGTCCCGCTATTGGTTATTGACCGTAGAGGTGTCTCGGTCATGCCTACATAGTTCTCGAACCCGCAGGGTCTGCACACTTAAGGTTCGGTGACGTTTCGGTATAGTAGAGTTATGTATGGTGCTGACCGAAGGTTGTTCGGAGTCCCGGATGAGATCATGGATGTCACGAGGAGCTTCGGAATGGTCCGGAGGTAAAGATTGATATATAGGAAGTCCCGTTTTGGTCACCGGAAAAGTTTCGGGTATTTCGGTAGTGTACCGGGAGTGCCGGGAGGGGTACCGGGGATCATCGGGTGGGGTGTCTCGACCCAAAGGGCCTCATGGGCTGTGGGAGGAGTCAAGCCCGCCCTTAGTGGGCTGGACGAGCCCCCCACTAAGGCCCATGCGGCTAGGGGTGGGTAAAACCCAAAGGGGGAAAGGTGGAAAGGGTTTCCAAGTGGAGAGGAGGAATCCTACTCCTAATAGGACTGGAGTAGGACTCCTCCACCTCCAATTTCGGCCAGCCCTTGAGGGATTGACGCTGCCTCCTCCCTTCCCTCCTCCTATATATACTAGAGGATTTAGAGGACAAAAAATAACCCTAATTGCCACATGCTCCCTCTACTTCCTCTATATCGTTTTCTCCTTTAGTCTAGTTTCGGCGGTGCTTAGGCGAAGCCCTGCCGGAATAGTTCCACCACCGCTGCCGCCACACTGTCGCGCTGCCGGAGAACTCATCTACCTCTCCGCCCCCTCTTGCTGGATCAAGAAGGCGGAGATCGTCATCGAGTTGTACGTGTGCTGAACGCGGAGGTGCTGTCCGTTCGGCGCTAGATCGGAAGGACCGTGATCAGGATCGCGAGACGGTTCGTGATTTGATCGCGGGACGGATCATGATGGGATCGCGGGATGGATCGTGATTGGATCACGAGATGGATCGTGATGGGATCACGGGACGCTCGACGATTTGGATTGCGAAGACGTTCGACTACATCAACCGCATTTCTTAACGCTTCCGCTTAGCGATCTACAAGGGTATGTAGATCCACTCTCCCTCTCGTAGATGCTCATCACCATGGATAGATCTAGCGTGTGCGTTGGAAATTTTTTGTTTCGCATGCAACATTCCCCAACAGCCTCCGCATGAACTCCTCGAGCTTAAGGAGGAAATTGACAAGTCACTTCGTAAGGGTTTCATTTGCTCAAGTTCTTCTGCTTGGGGAGACCCTTCTCTCTTCATTAAGAAGAAAGATGGAACAAATCGGTTAGTTCAGGATTACCGACACATTAACCAGGTGACAATTCAGAACAAATATCGACTTCCCAGAATCAACGATCTTTATGATCAACTCACCGGTTCCTCTGTATTCTCTAAACTTGATTTGAGTTTAGGATACCATCAGATCCGAGTTCGTAAAGAGGATATTCCGAAGACAACCTTTGTTACTCGTTATGCCTCATAGGAGTACACCGTCATATCTTTCGGTTGAACCAATGCTCTAGCCACTTTTTCTTGAGTGATGAATTACATCTTCATGGATTACCTCGACAAGTTTGTTGTAGTTTATCTAGATGATATCCTGGTATATTCCAAGAATGAAGAGGAACACACTGAACATCTCTGTCTTGTACTAGAAAGACTTCGAGAGCATCAACTATATGCCAAATATTCCAGGTGTGAATTCTGGTTACCTGAGGTGACCTATCTTGGTCATGTGATTTCCAAGGATGGTATTGCTATTAATCCAGAACGAGTTCAGGCTATTCTTGACTGGACTCCTCCGCAGAATGTCAAGCAAGTCAGAAGTTTTCTCGGACTCGCAAGCTATTGTCATCGTTTTGTCGAGAACTTCTCCAAGATGGCAAAGCCATTGACTGATTTTCTCCACAAGGGCCAGAAGTTTGAGTGGACGTCAAAATGTCAAGAAAGTTTCCAGACACTGAAAGACAAGCTTACCACTGCCCCAGTACTTGCTCCCCCGGATAGTCGCAAGGACTTCGCGATTTATTGCGACGCATCCCGTCAAGGATTAGGCTGTATCCTAATGCAAGAGCGTAAAGTGATTACTTATGGCTCTCGACAGTTGCGACCTCATGAAGATAATTATCCAACTCATGATCTCGAGCTTGCCGCAGTTATTTATGCTGTGAAGTTGTGGCAACATTACCTCCTCGGTAATCGTTGCAAAATTTACACGGACCATCGAAGCCTGAAGTATCTATTTACCCTGCCAGACTTGAATCTCCGTCAACAAATATGGTTGGAAATAATAGCCAACTATAACATGGATATTTCATATACCCCTGGTAAGGCTAATGTGATGGCCGATGCTTTGAGCTGCAAGTCTTACTAAAACAAACCTCATGGTTCAGGAAGCTCAACCCCTTCCTTATGAAGAACTTCGTAAGATGAACCTCTTCATTGCTCCTCAAGGTTTTGTCAGTAATCTGGTGGTTGAACCCGATCTCAAGTGCCACATCAAGGCTAACCAGAAGCTTGACCCTGAAGTCGACAAGATTAAGCTCGATCTCTCAACTGGAAAGCCTTCAGACTTCTCTCTTGATAATGAGGGTACCTTGTTCTTCAAGCGATGTTTTGTTGTCCCTTCGAAAGGTAACCTGGATACAACCTCGGATATTATGAAAGAAGCTCATCACACACCTCTGTCTACTCATCCGGGTAGTACAAAAATGTATCAAGACATCCATCAGAGATACTGGTGGCCTAATATGAAGTGAGACATTGCCCGATATGTTGCTGAATGTGACGTTTGCCGTCGCGTCAAAGCAGAACATCAAAAGCCTGCTGGAACTCTACAACCACTCGATATTCCCGAATGGAAATGGGAGAAGATTCAAATGTATCTCATCACTGGTTTTCCCAGATCACAAAAGGGTCATGATGCTATTCTTGTCATCGTTACCCGATTCTCCAAGGTTGCTCATTTCCTGCCGGTCAAGGAGACGATCACTGCTAGTCAGTTAGCAGACTTATATGTTTCCAGAATTGTGCCACTCCACGGTATTCCGCTGGAGATCAGTTTAGATTGTGGCAGCCTTTTTACCTCAAAGTTATGCAAACGTTTTCTAGAAGCTATGGGAACTCATATCTCCAGGAGCACCGCTTATCACCCCCAAGTCCCAAGGTCAAGTGGAACGAGTCAACCAAACCCTTGAAGATATGCTGTGAGCCTGTGTCATCTCATTTTGCCAGAAATGGGAGGAATCTCTTTTGTATGCTGAATTCTCTTACAACAACAGGTATGAGGCTAGCTTGAAGATGGCACCCTTTGAGATATTGTATGGACGAAAGTGCCGAACCCCTCTGAATTGGTCAGAAACTGGTGAACGACCACTCTTTGGAGCGGATATTATCCAGCAAGCCGAGGAACAAGCCCATATTGTTCATGGACATCTTAAGGCGGCTCAATCTCGTCAGAAGAGCAACTATGACCGTAAACGAGAGGAAGTGTACTATCAACCTGGCGAGCAATCCTACCTTCGTGTCACTCTGATGAAGGGCGCTCATCGTTTTGGGATCAAGGGCAAGTAAGCTCCTCGCTACATCGGCCCGTTCCGTATTCTCCATAGACGTGGACATGTGGCATATCAATTGGAATTGCCGCCAAACCTTTCTCAGGTTCACGATGTTTTCCATGTGTCACAACTCCACCGCTGCTTCAAGGACCCTATCCGAGCAGTGGATGATGAAGTGCTTGATTTGCAAGATGACCTCCCTTATAAAGAGCATCCGATCCGTATTCTTGATCAAACTAAACGTTGAACCTATCAGCAGGCAATCAAGTTCCTTAAATTTCAGTGGTCGAAGCATTCTGAAGATGAAGCCACTTGGGAAGGCGAGGATCGTCTTCGTGAAGAATAACCCGATCTTTTTCTGTCTACCTCCTGAATTCTTGGGACAAGAATTTCTTTTAGTGGAGGAGAGTTGTAATGCCCCCTGTAATTAAGCTACAGTAACCCTTCATTATTATGCTAAGTCACTTTGATTTGCAATGCTTGATCAACTTGGAATCATATCTCATTTCAAATTCCACCTCAAAGCAAATTTCAAACTTTAAGTGAAAATAAAAGTTGCACAAACTTGCAAGCAAAATAGCTCATCATTTTGCAAATATTCCTTAAAAAATAATTGTTTAGGAAAACAATATCACCTTTGGTCAAATGTGACTCCACCATCATGAAAACAGGTCCTAAAGTGCTTTTTCATGCCATTTTAAATATATGCATAATTCAAGTTTTTCCAAAACTGCCTCAAACTTTTTGTGGCATTGCCAAATATTGCATTGTAATTATTGGAACAAGTTTCATATTTTACAAAAGTGATTTGGTGCAAAAATAAAAGGCAAAACAGAAAGTGAAATAAAGAAACAGAAAAAGAATAAAGGAAAAAGGAAAACTAACCTATGCACCCAGCGGCTCGTTGCTACAGGGAACGACCCAGCCCACCTGGGTCATCACCAACCTTCCACCTGCTCCCCCTGCTTGTCGATGCCGGAGCTCGATCGCGCGTGGCACGCTACCGCTGACCGCCATGGCGATGGGGCAGGTGGCTGGGAGGATAAGGGCGATGCCCCGTGCCCCTGGACCCCTTCTTCCTCTCCCCTGCGCTCGCCTCTCTCTTCCACAAGCTCGGCCGAGCGCAGCAATGGCCATGGCTTCCCCGTTAGCATAGCCACCAGCTCCTCCTCGTCGATCTGAGCTGTCTAGGAGCTCCGCCTGGGTCATCCGCATCGACTATGCCGAGCCGTTCGTGTCGGGGAGCTGCATCCACGCCGTTTGCTTCATCTTCTTCTTCGTCGGCCACGGCGAGCGTCGCCGTCGATTCGCCAACCACAGGGCTTCCCCGAGCGCCCTGAGCTGCCTTGCGTGATCATTGTGAGGCCGCCTTCTTTTCTTCTCTGTTTCCGCTCTTAGTTCATAGGCGTAGCGTTGCCGCCGTCTTCGTTTTGCTCTGGCTGAAGCTTGCCGTCGCGGTGGAGCTCACCGCCGTGGCAACCGGCCATTCCAAAGCCAGCCGAGCACCTGGGTGTGCTGAGTGCTTCTCCGCGAAGCCGTTTGACCCATTCACTTGTCAAACCCGAGCCCCAGTACGCGTTTTGCTTGAAGCCCAAACTCCATCAGCCGGCGCGAGCTCGATTCCGGCAAGCATAGTTCACCCCAGCTCCTCCCGCTTGTCCCAAGGGATGCGCGCGAGTGCCAGCAACTCGTAGACGCAAACCGCGTGGAAAATGGTGCCCTAAATCGACCGAATGGTGAAATTCTGCCATCGGTTTGGTCGCCGCCGGTGGAACTCCGGTGGCGATGATGTGGCAATATCATTAGGGGGCTTAATCACCAATTACCAGACCCATTAGCCACTGACAGAGGGCCCCACGGTGGGTCAAACCTCCAGTCAACGCGGGGTTAACACAGTGTCAATGACAGGTAGGTCCCACATGTCAGGTTTGACTTTGGTTGACATCCTGATGCAGTGATGACGTCATGATGATGTCATAAAGCAATTCTGGATTTAATATATATCTTTAAATTCCAGAAATTGTTTTAAACTTTGAAAAATCATATAAAATAAACTATAGCTCAGATGAAAATAATTTATATATGAAAAATGATCAAAAAAATGCAAAGAATCTGAATCTGTCATTTGCATTCATGTTACAATCCTCTAAGTTGATGAACATTGAAGTTTTGGCCATATTTCAAAAGATGAATAGTTCATGACTTTGGGAAAATATTCCCAAATATTTTTCCAAGTCATTTAAAACATTTAGAGATGCGTTAGATCACTTCTGCATATTGTAGACCCCGAGACCGACGCTGACACCATTGAGTACTGCTACGCCCCTCACGACCAGTACCCCTCCGCAGAGCTTCCAAGCAAGCAAAACCCCCTTGACCAGTCCTATATCACCCATTCTTTCTCTCTTATGCTTGCATTAGAATTGCATAGCCTCCTCTTGTAACTTGTTTTTGATACTCTACCCGTTGTCCTAAATACTTTGCATAGGCTTACCAGTGTTCCATCAGTGGCCTTACACCCTTGTCCAGTGTTGCCACGCTTTACCAACTGGGTGATCTGAGCAAGAGGATCGTTGTACCGAGACCGAACACAACACAATTACCCCAATTGTTGTACGACTCTGCAGAGCTGCTATCAAGTGCCGGGGGTGATTCCTCGTATTTCACTCTCGATGATAACTTTGTAGTGTAGCACATCAAGTGTGACTTACCGAGGGTGATTCCTCGTACTTCACTCTCGATGCTAACTCTATCGTGCAGTACCACAAGTGTGAATCTATCGAGGGTGATTCCTTTGAGTTCACCTTGATGGTATGGATCCACTATTAATTATAAAACGCTACTATTGGACTGAAGGGTAGGTGGTACCACCCCGGTAGAGGTGGACCTGGGTTCCCGACGGTCTCTTGGTAAGTCGGGTTGGACCCAAGAGTACCCGCGAGAGGTATTGTGGCGAATCAACCGGGCAGGCGGAGACCACCTAGGAGAGAGGTGGGCCTGGACCCTCGTCGTGAACCACGTGTTACCAAGTCGGAGCCGACCGGAGCCCTATTCATCTTCGCGAGATAATATTAATTCACTAACGGATTTGGGTATTTGATCTGAGTGGGTCGTTGACCTTTTCGCACTGACCACCATGCGGGATTATGGTATAGGCCCTCGGCGACATACATTCTACCGAAAGCTCTATCAGATGTCGCAGATGTGCGGGCTGATTGTTGGGGTGAGCTGGAACGCCTGCTTGTGGATTCAAGAGGCTAGGCTTGGTCCCCGGCCAGTCACACAACGTGCAGGAGTGCTTTGGGCGATTGGCCCATGACCCCTTCGTGCTTAGGATTTAGACCGGCGTGCTGACCTCTCTGGAGAACCTAGGTAGGACTACGGTGTGTCGATCATCCGAGGCCGGGCATTACCCAGGCAAGTGTGTCCGGCCAAAGGTAATCGAGCATGTTGGGTAACGCGGTGCACCCCTGCAGGGAAGTAATCTATTCGAATAGCCGTGTCCATGGTAACAGGACGCTCAAAGTTCTATCCTAATCTACTACAACTAGAACCGGATACTTAATGATATTAAGTTGATATGTTGCTCCGGGATCGCTTTCTCGCAGGGTAGTCGAGAAAGGATTTCTGAGCGTTTTTAATTCATACTTGTACTCTATGTTATTACACGCTACTCTCTTCTGATGCTGCAAGATGCTAGTCTTTGTTAGGCTAGGCCTTTCCCCTTCTACTCTGGCATGTCTGCAGTATAGTCCAAAGATAGAGCCCCATTCCTTTGATACTGATGCATACTTAGCATAGTTCTGATGTAAGTCTTGCGAATGATTCGGATGAGTACTCATGGTTGCTTTGCTCCCCCTTTTCTTCTACCCGGTTTCTGCATTCAGATGACCGCACCCAGGAGCCAGAGATTCCCGATGGCACCTTCTACGACGTGGAGACCATCGACCAGGAGTAGTTCTGGAGGCCCCAGGCAGAAGGCCTGCGATTTTTCAATCTAGTTGTCATTGTTTTGCTCAGCCTTCTTAAGGTAAACTTGTTTAACTCTGTCTGTACCCAGACTTATGTTGTATGCTAACTTTTGTATTCGGGTCCTCGTGACCCTGGCTTGTAATATTAAGATTTATGTTTAAATTTGTGTCTTAGTGTTGTGTTGTGATATCTTCCCGTGAGTCTCTGATCTTGATCATGCATGATGCGTGTATGATTAGTGCACGATCGAGGGGGGCGTCATATGATGCGTGGGAGGCGGAGACCTATCCAAAAAGTAAGAGCTGAGTACACAACCCATAACTGACATGATTCGATCCTCCTGTTGGTTCCTTTGAGAACCAACACGAGTCTCGGGGGCTACTGGATGTTCCTGCTCATCTAATTCATGATCAAGCTATTCCTAATCAATCAACTCTCCAGCCAGTTTGGTAAACTAACATAAGGCTTGGGGGATACTGGGAATTGCAGCTCTACCTTGCGTGGAGCTAAGCAGCATTTCTTTTCTTAAAATTAAAGTGTTTTTTACGCTATCCTTGGACGACACCTTGACGTCCTCGATGAGGGCTACTGGGCATATTGTAAGTGCTCGGTACTAAACCAAAAAAACAATAGAAAAAATGGAAAACATACCTCAAAGTCGTTGGCAAGACTTAGGAACACCTGCATGATGCCAGCCTCAACGGACCAAAACGGGCCAAGGGCGGCACCGAGGATAGCGCACTGGTCAGGAGAAGAGAGGGGCTCAACAGAGCCACGTTTGCTGCTCGTTGGCACTCCACCAGCTCGGCCTCTGAGGTGCCCGAAGCATGAACCGGAGAACTCGGCAGCCCGCTTTTATGTGCAGGAGGCAGAGCAGTCTCCGGGTGATCGCGTGGGTCTGAAACCACGTGAGTGGGGGGACGCCGGTCTGGCATCCACCCTTTCTTCAAGAATAGGGGGAATTTCTTCCCCCTGGTTCATGCTCTGGTCTTCCATGACCAAGGTTTTGACCTTGGCCATGGAAGGATTGACCCCACCCTCAACATCAGACGTTGGGGGTGGGGGATGAGAGGTAACCTCCGGTACCTCGGCTCGAGCGAGGAAGGGATCAGCTTCCGTCTTCGAGGTAGCCGAAGACCCCCCCACACAATCCTGCGATGAGGACTCCGGAAGGCCGGAAGTAACTTCGTCCATGCATCGCGTTGCTCTCTAAAGATAAGAGGAGAAAATAAGATAAGAGCCCTCGCTTGAAAGCAACTACTAAACGAGGGTTTATTAAAAACTTACTCTCGGGACGAGGGCAGACTCGATGGGCCTAATCTATAGGCCAGGTCTCCGAGGAAGGGTCCGAGCCGGGGTCTTTAACGTCAGATGCCCTCTAGAGTTTAACGCCCTTGGAGGGAGATGACACGGTGTCATCTGAAAGGACCACCCAAGTCCTCTTCCCACCTCGGGGCGGCGGGGCCTCCTGCAGCGCCTCGGTGCTGGATTCTGATCCGGAGCTGTGCTGGCTCCCCACAGGGAGCTCGGGGACGATGTCTCGGATGACCAGGCCCTTTGAGGCGCTTGTCTCCCTGGTCTCCTTGGTCTTCTTGGGCTTGACCAGGGCCATGTAGGGGTCCACAGTCAGCAGCTTCACCAGCTCGGTGCTCACATGCCCCCCAGGTTGAGGAGCCAGCGACCCGACCGACTTCGCAAAGGTTCGCCAGTCCTGCAATATGACGACTCGGATTCAATCACTTAGCCGAGGTTGAGAAAATGGAAGTTTATTCAGAAAAGTGAAAAACTAAACTTGGTAGCCTCACACGGTACGTAGTAGCCGACATCATTCCCCTTTGTCCGGAAGGATTGGCCTTTGTACTTGAATAGGAGGGTCTGCATCCTGCCGATGTCCTTCCCTCTGTAGTAACTTCGAATAGCCGAGGTCTCGCCACCTGGGATGAAATTCCATAGTGGAGAAGCCCGGGCTTGGAGGTGTCGAACTCGGCGGTGGAGCATAACATGTACCACGTCAACAAGAGTGATACCCTCATTGATGTAGAATTCCACCCGATCTTGGAGGACCTCGAGCTCTTCCTCATTTCCGCAAGTGAGGTTCTTGGCTGTCTAGGAATGCAGCTGCTCTAGGGGCTCAGCCAAGAAAGTAGGGACTCCTTCCCGGTTCTCCAATGGCACATTGGTCATGTAGAACCATTCCTCCTGCGATAGCTTGACAGTCTCAACGAACTTTCCGGGCAGCCATTTGGCCCCCGGAATCTTGCTGCCATGGCAGCTCTGCACTCCGTTGGTCGCGGTTTGATGCGGAACAACTTGAGCAAGAGCTCAAAGTGGGGCTAGATGCAGATAAACGCCTCACAGAAGATGATGTAGGAGGCAATGTGGAGGATAGAATTGGGGGCGAGATGGTGGAACTGGATGCCAAAGAAGACCTCAAAGGAAAGGATGCATAGGGAATCCCAGACCTCGGATGAGACATGGGACGAAGACGACGCGCTTGCCCTCCTGGGGCTCGGGAACCCGGACTGTGGACTGGGTTGCCCCCCCCCCAACGAGTGGGGATTGGCACCGAACATTGTCGGGCGCCGGAATGTACCCGAGAGGTTGGATCTTGGCAATATCTCTGGCGGTGACGATGGGGGGGAGCCACTGCCCCCTCTTGTTTGCCGCCTTCTCCGCCTCGGCAGCTGCTGCTAGGTTCCCTGTGGCAGCCATCGGCTCACCCATGGAGGTTTGCACCACCGCGGTGCGCTTGCCCTTCCCGGCCATCACTGAAGATTGGAAGGGAGGGAAAAAGGGGATCGAAAGGTTTTACCGGCTCTGTTCTCTGGTCGCTAGAGCTGGGGGATGACGAGACGAAGAGCGTGACGAATGGCATGAAGATGGATTGATTCCACTGTGCATCTTTTATAAGCCAGTAAAAACACCAAAAGGGTGTACTGTGGGGAAGTAATTTCGCACGTTTCCAACGCGATGTTCGTTTGTGTATCGAGGGATTTTACTGATGAAGCCGCTGAAAATCCGGGGCATGATCTCTTTATTGAAAAGGCGTGCCAATGACAATGGCCTCGAGCCGTGCTAACATGGCATAATGACCACTGAAGGGACCTTTTGGTTCTACAGTATGTCATGGCGCTTCGAGTTCGGTCAAAGTAGTCATAACACGACCAAACCAGCGTCCTAATTCTGGCACAGGAAGACTTCGCCATTAAGATAACTAGGCACTGAAGGGGTCTTCGGATCTGACAAATAGAAAAGTACTACTCGGGAAGACCAGTTCGGGATCCTCAGATGTCCAAGGTATACTATTCCTCGGGCAAAATTCTGGTCGCTTTGGAGATAGACGCGCGAACAAGGTGTTGAAACAGTTTGCAAGGCCGAAGACCAATAACGCAAAACAAGCCATCCAAGGACAGTCCTCGGCTTGAAGACCGGTTTAGGGGCTACTGATGGTGTCCTACATAAAGGGGTGCTAACCACGTCGGCTCCCAGAGATGGGCTGGGTCGACGACCCACAAATAGCCAACCAGTGGGCCACATTCGTCTGGCCCCATGAAGTAATCAAGGTGGAATCCTCCAAAGACTTGGCGCATACTCCAAGGCACAAATGCAATCTTCGGCATGTTTATCTTGTTGGGGAACGTTGCATGGGAAACAAAATTTTCATACGCACACACAAGATCTATCCATGGTGATGAGCATCTACGAGAGGGCAGATCGGATCTACATACCCTTGTAGATCGCTAAGCGGGAAGCGTTAAGAAACGCGGTTGATGTAGTCAAACGTCTTCGCGATCCAAATCGCAATCCGTCCCGCGATCCAATCACGATCCGTCCCGATCTAGCGCCGAACGGACGGCACCTCCGCGTTCAGCACACGTACAGCTCGATGACGTCTCCGCCTCCTCGATCCAGCGAGCGAGGTTGGAGTAGTAGATGAGTTCTCCGGCAACACGATGGCGTGGTGGCGGTGGTGGTGGTGCTATCTCGGCAGGGCTACGCCTAGCGCTACCGAAACCGCAAACGGAGGAGAAAACGATCTAGGGAGAGAGAGGGGTGCCAAGGGCTTCGTGTGTGCTCTTGGGGCGCCCCCTCCCCTCTATATATAGGTGGAGGGGCGTGGAGATCAGCCCCTCCAAGCCCTAGGGCGCAGCCAAGGGGGAGGGCTTGGACTCCTAGTCCAATTCCCTCCCTTTCCATAAACAGGTGGACTTTCCACCTCTCCCAAGCCACATGGGCCTTGAGGGACTTATGCGCCTGGCCCAATAAGGCCAGGGCGCCTCCCCTCAGCCCATGCAAACCCTTGGGACGTGGTGGAACCCTTGGTCCACTTCCGGACGCCTCCGGAAGTTTCCGGAACCTTCTAGAAGCTTCCCGGTACAATACCGGAAAAACCCGAAACTTTTTCGGTAGCCAAAATATGACTTCCCATATATAAATCTTTACCTCCGGACCATTCCGGAACTCCTCGTGATGTCCGGGATCTCATCCGGGACTCCGAACAACCTTCGGTCACCAATATACATAACTCAACAATACAAAATCGTCACCGAACGTTAAGTGTGCAGACCCTGCGGGTTCGAGAACTATGTAGACATGACCGACACAACTCTATGGTCAATAACCAATAGCGGGACCTGGATGCCCATATTGGTTCCTACATATTCTACGAAGATCTTTATCGGTCGAACCACGATGTCAAGGATTCAGACAATCCCGTATGCAGTTCCCTTTGTCCATCGGTATGTTACTTGCCCGAGATTCGATCGTCGGTATCTCCATACGTAGTTCAATCTCATTACCGGCAAGTCTCTTTACTCGTTCCGTAACACAATATCCCGTGACTAACTCCTTAGTCACATTGCTTGCAAGCTTCTTGTGATGCTGTGTTACTGAGTGGGCCTAGAGATACCTCAACGTCATACGGAGTGACAAATCCCAGTCTCGATCCATGCCAACTCAACAGACACCCTCGGAGATACCTGTAGAGCATGTTTATAGTCACCCAGTTACGTTGTGACATTTGATACACACAAGGCATTCCTCTGGTGTCCGGGAGTTGCATGATCTCATGGTCGTAGGAACATATACTTGACATGGATAAAGCAGTAGCAACAAACTGACACGATCAACTGCTATGCTTACGGTTGGGTCTTGTCCATCACATCATTCTCCTAATGATGTGATCCCGTTATCAGATGACAACTCATTGTCTATGGTCAGGAAACCTTGACCATCTCTGATCAACGAGCTAGTCTAGTAGAGGCTTACTAGGGACACAGTGTTGTCTATGTATCCACACATGTATCTGAGTTTCCGATCAATACAATTCTAGCATGGATAATAAACGATTATCATGAACAAGGAAATATGATAATAACCATTTTATTATTGCCTCTAGGGCATATTTCCAACTGTCTCCCACTTGCACTAGAGTCAATAATCTAGCTCACATCGCCATGTGATTTACATTGTTATGAATCTAACACCCAATGAGTTCTGGGGTTCGATCATGTTTTGCATGTGAGAGAGGTTTTAGTCAACGGTCTACAACATTCAGATCCGTGTGTTCTTTGCAAATCTATATGTCATACTGTAGATGCTGCTTCCATGCTCCACTTGGAGCTATTCCAAATGACTGCTCCACTATACGTATCCGGATTACTTACTAAGAGTCATCCGGATTGGTGTCAAAGCTTGCATCGACGTAACTGTTTACGACGAACTCTTCATCACCTCCATAATCGAGAAACATTTCCTTAGTCCTCTAGTTACTAAAGATAATTTTGACTGTTGTCCAGTGATCCACTCCTGGATCACTCTTGTATCCCTTTGACAGACTCATGGCAAGGCACACACCAGGTGCGGTACACAACATGGCATACTATACAGAGCCTATGGATAATGCATAGGTGATGACCTTCGTCCTTTCTCTTTCTTCTGCCGTGGTCGAGCTTTGAGTCTAACTCAACTTCACACCTTACAAATCAGTCAAAAACTCTTTCTTTAACTGATCCATTTTGAACTCTTTCAAAATCTTGTCAAGGTATGTACTCATTGAAAGTCTTATTAGGCGTCTTGATCTATCTTTATAGATCTTGATGCCCAATATTTAAGTAGCTTTATCCAGGTCTTCCTTTGAAAAACTCCTTTCAAACAACCCTTTATGCTTTCCAGAAATTCTACATTATTTCCGATCAACAATATGTCAACCACATATACCTATCAGAAATTCTATAGTGCTCCCACTCACTTTATTGTAAATACAAGTTTCGTATAAACTTTGTATATACCCAAAAACTTTGATCTCCTTATCAAAGCGTATATTCCAACTCCGAGATGCTTGCCCCAGTCCATAGAAGGATCACTGGAGTTTGCACACTTTTTAGCATCCTTAGGATCGACAAAACCTTGTGGTTGTATCACATACAACCTTTCCTCACGGAAACCGTTAAGGAAACTCTGTTTTGACATCCATCTGCCAGATTTCATAATCAAAAAATGCAGCAACTACTAACATAATTCCAACAGACTTCAGCATCGCTACGGGTGAGAGAGTCTCATCGTAGTCAACTCCTTGAACTTGTCGAAAACTACTTTGCGACAAGTCGAGCCTTATAAATGGTGACAATTACCATCACCGTCTGTCTTCTTCTTAAAGGTCCATTTGTACTTAACGATCTGTCGTTCATCGGGTAAGTCTACCAAAGTCCATACTTGGTTTTCATACATAGATCCTATCTCGGATTTCACGGCTCATAGCCATTAGTTGGAATTCGGGCCCACCATCGCTTCTTCATAGCTCACTGGTTCACTGTTGTCCAACAACATGACCTCTAAGACAGGATTCCGCACCACTTAGGGGCGGTACGATTCCTTGTCGACCTACGAGGCTCAGTAGTAACTTGATTTGAAGTTTCATGATCATCATCATTAGCTCCCTCTTCATTTGGTGTACGCAACACAGAAACATCTTTCTGCGTTGTGCTACTATCCAACTGAAGTGACGGTTCAATAACCTCATCAAGTTCTACCTTCCTCCCACTCAATTCTTTCGAGAGAAACTCTTTCTCGAGAAAAGACCTGTTTTTAGTAACAAACACGTTGCCCTTGGATCTAAGATAGAAGGTATACCCAACTGTTTCCTTAGGGTATCCTATGAAGACGCATTTGTCCGCTTTGGGTTCGAGCTTATCAGGTTGAAGTCTTTTCACATAAGCATCGTATTCCCAAACTCTAAGAAATGACAGCTTAGGTTTCTGCCAAACCATAATTCATACGGTGTCATCTTAACGGATTTAGATGGTGCCCTATTTAAAGTGAATGTAGTTGTCTCTAACGCATAACCCCAAAACGATAGTGGCAAATCGGCAAGAGACAACAAAGAATGCACCAAATCCAATAGAGTACGGCTACAATATTCGGACACACCATTACACTGTGGTGCTCCAGGTGGCATGTGTTGTGAAACAACTTCCACATTGTCTTAAATATATACCAAAACTCGTAACTCAGATATTTACCTCCACGATCATATCGTAGACATTCAATCTTCTTGTCACGATGATCTTCAACTTCTCTCTGAAATTTCTTGAACTTTTCAAAAGTTTCAGACTTGTGATTCATCAAGTAAACATACTAGTATCTACTCAAATCATCTGTGAAGGTAAGATAATAACGATATCCACCGCGTGCTTCAATGCTCATTGGATATCATACATCAATATGTATTATTTCCAATAAGTCACTTGCCCACTCCATCGAATCGGAAAACGGGGTCTTAGTCATCTTGCCCAAGAGGCATGGTTCGCATGTCTCAAGCGATTCAAAATTGAGTGAGTCCAAAGATCCATCAGCATGGAGGTTCTTCATGCAATTTACACCAATATGACCTTAGCAGCAGTGCCACAAGTATGTGGTACTATCATTATCAACTTTGCATCTTTCGGCATCAATATTATGAACATGTGTATCACTACGATCGAGATTCAATAAACCATTCACATTGGATGCATGACCATTGAAGGTATTATTCATGTAAACAGAACAACCATTATTCTCTGACTTAAATGAATAACGATATTGCAATAAACATGATCTAATCATGTTCTTGCTCAACGCAAACACCGAATAACATTTATTTAGGTTCAACACTAATCCCGAAGGTAGAGGGAGCGTGTGATGGTGATCAAATCAACCTTGGAAACACTTCCAACACACATCGTCACCTCACCCTTAGATAGTCTCCGTTTATTCCGTAGCTTTTACTTCGAGTTACCAATATCAGCAACTGAACCGGTATCTAATACCCAGGTGCAACTAGGAGTACTAGTACGGTACACATCAATAATATGTATATCAAATATACTTTTGTTGACGATGCCAGCCTTCTTATCTTCCATGTATCTGGGGTAGTTCCGCTATCAGTGACCGTTCCCCTTATAATAGAAGCACTTAGTCTCGGGTTTGGGTTCAACCTTGGGTTTCTTCACTTGAGCGGCAACTATTTTGCCATTCTTGAAGTTTCCCTTCTTGCCCTTGCCCTTCTTGAAACTAGTGGTCATGTTAACCATCAACACTTGATGCTCCTTCTTGATTTCTACCTTCGCGGCCTTAAGCATTGCGAACAGCTCCGGGATCACTATCTCCATCCCTTGCATGTTATAGTTCATCACAAAGCTCTAGTAGCTTGCTGATAGTGACTGGAGAACTCTGTCAATCACTATCTTTTCTGGAAGATGAACTCCCACTTGATTCAAGCGATTGTAGTACCCAGACATTCTGAACACATGCTCACCGATTGAGCTATTCTCCTCAATCTTGCAGGCAAAGAACTTTGTCAGAGGTCTCATACCTCTCAACACGGGCATGAGCCCGAAATTCCAATTTCAGCTCTCGGAACATCTCATATGCTCCGTGACGTTCAAAACGTCTTTGGAGCCTCAATTCTAAGTCGTAAAGCATGGCGCACTGAACTATCAAGTAGTCATCAGAACGTGTCTGCCAGACGTTCACAACATCCACAGACGACGCTTGAGGGGGTGGCGCACCGAGCGGTGCATCGAGGACATAAGCCTTCTGTGTAGCAATGAGGACAATCCTCAGATCACGGACCCAGTCCGTATAATTGCTACCATCATCTTTCAACTTACTTTTCCTCTAGGAATGTATCAAAAATACAGGAGAGCTATGGCGCGAGCTATTGATCTACAACATAATTTGCAAAGACAATTTGACTATGTTCATGATAATGAGTTCAGTTAATCATATTACTAAAGAACTCCCACTCAAATTGACATCCCTCCGGTCATCCGAGTGTTACATGATCCAAATTCACCAACCCAAGTCCGATCATCACGTGAGATGAGGTGGTTTCAATGGTGAACATCTCCATGTTGATCATATCTACTATATGACTCATGTTCGACCTTTCGATCTCTTGTGTTCCGAGGCCATGTCTGTACATGCTAGGCTCGTCAAGTTTAACCCGAGTGTTCCGCATGTGCAAAACTGGCTTGCACCCGTTGTATGTGAACGTAGAGTCTATCACACCCGATCATCACGTGGTCCTTCGAAACGACGAACTTTCGCAACGGTGCACACTCGGGGAGAACGCAATTTTATCTCGAAATTTTAGTGAGGGATCACCTTATAAAGCTACCGCCGTCCTAAGCAAAACAAGGTGCATAAAAGGATTAACTTCACATGCAAATCATCAGTGACATGATATGGCCATGATCTTGTGCTTTTGATCTCCATCTCCAAAGCACCGGCATGATCTCCATCTTCACCGGCATGACACCATGATCTCCATCATCTTGATCTCCATCAACGTGTCTCCATGAGGTTGTCGCGCCAACTATCGCTTCTACAACTATTGTTAACTCATAGCGATAAAGTAAAGCAAAAATGACGAAAATAAATTAAAGACAACCCTATGGCTCCTACCGGTTGTCGTACTCATCGACATGCAAGTCGTGATATTCTATACAAAACATGATCATCTGATACATCACATATATCTCATCATGTAATTGGCCATATCACATCACAACATACCCTGCAAAAACAAGTTAGACGTCCTCTAATTGTTGTTGCATGTTTTACGTGGCTGCTACGGGTATCTAGCAAGAACGATTCTTACCTACGCAAAAACCACAACGGTGATACACAGATTGCTATTCAACCTTCTCAAGGACCGCCTTTGTCGAATCCGATTCAACTAAAGTGGGAGAGACAGACACCCGCCATCCATCTTTATGCAACAAAGTCACATGTCAGTTGATGGAACCGGTCTCTCGTAAGCGTACGAGTAAGGTTGGTCTGGGCCGCTTCATCCCACAATACGCTGAATCAAGAAAAGACCAAGGGAGGAAGCAATCTGAGCATCAACGCCCACAAACTCCTTTGTGTTCTACTCGTGATCTCATCTACGCATAGACCTAGCTCATGATGCCAATGTTGGGGAACGTTGCATGGGAAACAAAATTTTCCTACGCACACACAAGATCTATCCATGGTGATGAGCATCTACGAGAGGGGAGATCAGATCTACATACCCTTGTAGATCGCTAAGCGGGAAGCGTTAAGAAACGCGGTTGATGTAGTCGAACGTCTTCGCGATCCAAATCGCAATCCGTCCCGTGATCCAATCACGATCCGTCCCGATCTAGCGCCAAACGGACGGCACCTCCGCGTTCAGCACACGTACAGCTCGATGACGTCTCCGCCTCCTCAATCCAGAGAGCGAGGTTGGAGTAGTAGATGAGTTCTCCGGCAACACGATGGCGTGGTGGCGGTGGTGGTGGTGCTATCTCGGTAGGGCTACGCCTAGCGCTACCGAAACCGCAAACGGAGGAGAAAACGATCTAGGGAGAGAGAGGGGTGCCAAGGGCTTTGTGTGTGCTCTTGGGGCGCCCCCTCCCCTCTATATATAGGTGGAGGGGCGTGGAGATCAGCCCCTCCAAGCCCTAGGGCGCAGCCAAGGGGGAGGGGTTGGACTCCTAGTTCAATTTCCTCCCTTTCCATAAACAGGTGGACTTTCCACCTCTCCCAAGCCACATGGGCCTTGAGGGACTTGTGCGCCTGGCCCAATAAGGCCAGGGCGCCTCCCCTCAACCCATGCAAACCCTTGGGACGTGGTGGAACCCTTGGTCCACTTCCGGACGCCTCCGGAAGTTTCCGGAACCTTCTAGAAGCTTCCCGGTACAATACCGGAAAAACCCGAAACTTTTCCGGTAGCCAAAATATGACTTCCCATATATAAATCTTTACCTCCGGACCATTCCGGAACTCCTCGTGATGTCCGGGATCTCATCCGGGACTCCGAAAAACCTTCAGTCACCAACATACATAACTGAACAATACAAAATCGTCACCGAACGTTAAGTGTGCATACCCTGCGGGTTCGAGAACTATGTAGACATGACCGACACAACTCTACGGTCAATAACCAATAGCGGGACCTGGATGCCCATATTGGTTCCTACATATTCTACGAAGAACTTTATCGTTCGAACCACGATGTCAAGGATTCAGACAATCCTGTATGCAGTTCCCTTTGTCCATCGGTATGTTACTTGCCCGAGATTCGATCGTCGGTATCTCCCTACCTAGTTCAATCTCATTACCGGCAAGTCTCTTTACTCGTTCCGTAACACAATATCCCGTGACTAACTCCTTAGTCACATTGCTTGCAAGCTTCTTGTGATGTTGTGTTACTGAGTGGGCCCAGAGATACCTCTCCGTCATACGGAGTGACAAATCCCAGTCTCGATCCATGCCAACTCAACAGACACCCTCGGAGATACCTGTAGAGCACCTTTATAGTCACCCAGTTACGTTGTGACATTTATTACACACAAGGCATTCCTCTGGTGTCCGGGAGTTGCATGATCTCATGGTCGTAGGAACATATACTTGACATGGATAAAGCAGTAGCAACAAACTGACACGATCAACTGCTATGCTTATGGTTGGGTATTGTCCATCACATCATTCTCCTAATGATGTGATCCCGTTATCAGATGACAACTCATTGTCTATGGTCAGGAAACCTTGACCATCTCTGATCAACGAGCTAGTCTAGTAGAGGCTTACTAGGGACACAGTGTTGTCTATGTATCCACACATGTATCTGAGTTTCCGATCAATACAATTCTAGCATGGATAATAAACGATTATCATGAACAAGGAAATATGATAATAACCATTTTATTATTTCCTCTAGGGCATATTTCCAACTTATCTCCAGTTGTAACTGACCTATCTATAACTCTAGGTAACCCCAGCATCTGTATAAGCCGAGGGGCGTAGTCCGTAGAGGGAGGTAGACTCATTCATACACAATCTCGAGGTAGATCAACCTCTACTCTGTATCGCATCCACAATCAATACAAACAAAGCAGGAGAGGGCCTGAACCTGGGTAAACATCGTGTCCCCCATGTGCCCTTTTACCATCGTGTCAAGACTACTAGCTTGGGACCCCCTACCCGAGATCTGCCAGATTCGACTCCGTCATGGGTAGCCTCGAAAAACAGCCCCCCAGGAATGGGGGGATGCTATCCGCCCGGCAGGAACATTGTGCCGAGGCTGTCCGGAAAATTCCGGAAGGTCCCGAAACTTTTTTGGCACCCTCCAAAATATTCCAGATGCATTCCGGAACTTTTCCGGCTTGATGGTTTACTCCGAAACATATCCGGTATGATGGTTTTCTCTGAAACATTTCCGGTTTTCTCTCAGAAACTTTTTCAGGGTCTCCAAAACTTTTCTGGTGACTTTCTCTCAGAATCCCAACCTGACACTCAGCAGATAGATGACCCTTAAGTGTGTGACCCTGTAGGTTTGGTGAAGTATAGACATGACCGGAACTCTTTCCGATCAATGATCAACAGCGGAACCGTGGACACCCATATTGACCTCTATACCCACACGAATAAATATTTAAGTGAACCTGTAGTTTCCGTTTGCTATTCCTGTTGCTTCACGATATGTTAAAAAAACTTGAGCTGAGATTTATCGGCATCCCTGCGAATCAACAACTTTGTCCACTATGCCAGTTTCCTCGTTACCGGTTTTGTTCTCTTTTCTCGTTCCCGTGTTCTAGTATCCCTGTGATCAAATCACGCTGTGTCTGGCCAGACGATGATGGATAGCATCACACCGAGAGGGCCCGAAGAATATCTCTCAATCGACGGAGGAGAAAATCCCAATCTTGAGCTATCAAGTCCCTTGTCTTACTTTTCCATGAACCCGTAAGCTGCCGTAATAGCCGCCCTGTTACGGGTGACTTTAAAGAAACCTCAAAGTTCATGAAGCAAGCACGCAGGAACTCGATACTCATATGGTCTAAGGAATTATGCGAACGTTAACGTTCTCTGTGTTATATTCCATTAACTTGTGACGAATGTATCTCATAGCATAACATCAACTTGGGTCGATTCAACATAAGTGTTCTTCTAAGATTGTGTCCACAAAGTTGCCGGCATAGATATGCCCATGATCAGGAAAATGTAATCATCATGCAACACTTGAGCTAGTCTTAGAGGCACGACTAGGATTACATTTTACCGTTTATTATTCCACATGTGCACATGGGTTTTCCTGTGATCCTTTATGGATATACGGGCTGAAGGACCATTGCAGTTATAGCCCATAGCATAAACATTAATTACCAACTTGGAGATAGATAATAACTGATTATTATTTTCTCTAGGGCATATCTCCTACAGACTCCCACTTGCACTAGCGTTAATCATTTAGTTACATGGCTTCTTTAATACTAATGGCTATCCGGTTGTGCTGATACTTTGCTCGTGGTAGAGGCTTTATCATCGGGCCCGACACGTTCAGATCCATGTGAACTTTGCGTACTTTCACAAGACCCACTTCGACATGATGTCGGATGATGTGATATTTGCGTGTAATATGACTTGTCTTATGGTGGGATCTTGGCTCCTTTGCCTGAGCCATGGTGCCACTATTGTCACAATAGATCTCCATCAGGTCCAGCGCACTTGGAACCACACCAATCTCTTCAAGGAACTTCTTGATCCAGACCGCCTCTTTGGAGGCTTCTGAAGCCACGACATATTCCGCCTCCGTCGTAAAATCCGCCACAGAATTTTGCGTGGAGCTCTTCCAGCATACTGTGCCTCTGTTCAGCATGAAAACATAGCCAGATTGAGATTTGAAGTCATCTGGGTTAGTCATGAAGCCTGCATCAGTGTAACCATTTACAATGAGCTCTTCATCACCTCTGAACACAAGGAGCAAGTCCTTGGTCCTCCTAAGGTATTTAAGAATACTTTTTACTGCTGCCCAGTGAACCAGTCCTGGATCACTTTGGTACCTGCTGCTAACACTTAGCGCATAGAAAACATCTGGTCGTGTACATAGTGTGGCATACATGACGAAACCACCCCCAGAAGCATATGGAACATCAGTCATTTGTAGCCGCTCATCAGGAGTCCAAGGACACTGATTCTAGCAAAGCACTATGCTAGGTGACATTGGGAGTAGGCCCTTCTTGGCATTCTCCATATTAAACCTCTTTAATACCTTTTGAATGTACGTGATTTGGGTAAGCGCTATCAGGCGTCTTGATCTATCTCTATAGATTTTAATGCCCAATACATACGCTGCTTCGCCTTAGTCTTTCATCGAAAAACTCTTCTTCAATGATTCTTTTATTTTGCTAAGAAGATTCACGTCATTGCCAATCAATAATATGTAATCCACATAGAAGATTAGAAATGCTTTTGCTCTCCCACTAAACTTCTTGTAAACACAAGATTCTTCGTAATTCCGGATGAAGCCAAACTCTTTGACTGTGACACCCTGATTTTGGCAACTTTTTCTTTTCAAAAATATTTGGATTGTATTTGCAATTTTCAAAACCTCTTCAGTTGAGTTGACTTATGCCTTACAAATTTTTTCTCCAAGCATTCCAAAACCTTTGTCATATTGATAAAACCTTTCCATGCCTCTCTTGGATAATTTTTCAATATTTAATCTTTTCTATAAAATCATTTTCTTAATTTGGGAATTTAGATCATCACTATGTGTTGTGAAGCAACCTATAGTTTGGGTGGTCAAATAATTCCCAAACTTTTTCCTCATCTTCTTATCATCATAGGATTCCATGTTTGCCAAAAATATTTTATTGCCCAATGGAAAATTTTGGCCAGAATAATTATTTTGTTTCTGACCAGAATCTGTCCATTGTGAAGCAACCCTATTATTTCTATTCCAGAAAATTCCCAATAAATTCCCCAAGCTCCTAGGGATCCTATCTTGCCTCAATATCCAAAAATATCATCTTGGCCAGTACAACTTTTGAGCAGCAAGGCTCTGACAAGTTTCTGCATTTTTGAAACCTCTGTGAAGGAAGTGCTAGCTAGAGATGCCTAATTACCCTGAGATTTTTATGGCATCTTCTATGCATCATATAGCTCCCTTCCACCTAGTTTCATCATTTGCAGAGCAACCAGTTGAGGGCCACAAGCTCAATTGTGTTCTGGGCCAGAATGATAGTTTCCAAAGGAACCCTATCCATTTCTTCTTCAAATCTTCTCAAATTTTGCCAGATGATAGTCCTTCCAACCTTGATGGCCCTAGACATCTCCTCTGGCTCCATCCTTATCTTTTTTTCCCTCCAGAATCTCCTCAAGATAGCTGGCAGAATTGTAGCTGAGGCTACACCTCATGGCAGGGTGAACCTGGTCGAGTCAGTGACCCAGGGAGGCTAAATGGACAAGGGTCGACCCCATGGACAAGGTGCGCCAGGCAGGCGTGTCCTCCTGGTGGCCACACCAGTGGTGATGGCGTGGCTGGCATGCCACAGCGCGCGCTCTGCGCAGCGCCAGAGACGGGTCAGCTCGCCCGAGCCGTCCATCACCGCTCCCCCCTTGTCCTCTGGTGTCGACATCATCGCAGGTACCCGCGTGGCTCCTCCCGAACCCTCCTGGTCGCCGGAGAAGGTCACCGTCTCTCCCGGCCAAGCCTCGCCACGGGCAGAACAGTGGGCTTCGGCCACAGTGGTCGTCCGCATGCCATTGATGGCTCCGGACCCGTCCCGTCGCGCCCTTCTGCTCTCTTTCATCCCGTCGACGCTCCCGGCCAGCCAGCGAAGCGTACGGGCGCCGGCGACGTGGCTGAGCCTCGCCGCTTCGGGAGAGATCCCCGCGCTCGGCCTCCGCCTATTTAAGGCCCTCCCCGTCCCTCCGAGCTCGTCAGCCATCCCCTCCTCTCCTCAATTGCTTCCCCGAGCAACGAGCCACGGCCGAGAGGCCCTCTGGCCTCGAACCTCGCCGGAGCTCCGCCATCTAAGGTCTCCTCATCGCCAGCTTGCTCCGCTCCTTCCCGAGCCCGTTTGACCCCTCCATCGAGCTCAGGGTAGCTCCCTGGTGCTCCTTGACCTCCTGCCCGAGCCTCCCCTCGCCGGAACCGCCGTCTTCGATCCCACCCGAGCGCCGCCGCCGCCAGAGACGAAGGGGACGACGTTGTCCGGCCATCTCTTTCCATTTTGCGGGTACGTGCATGCTCACCGTTGAGCACCCGATCCATTCCCGTAGTTCCCCGACCCCATCGCCGCCTCTGCCGCCGGCGACCATCGCCGGAGCGCCGCAGTGCTCGGCCCCCCTTCTCTCCCTCTCTGTTTTTATAGGGCGACCCCACCCGTCCGCGGCTCAGCTGCGCGCGGGCGAAGGGGTAAGTGGAAGCGTACTCGGTGATTACGCCTTCGACGTCAGCCCGTTGGGAATTTTCTGATTTTCTATTAAATCCATTTTAAAACAGAATTTTGACTGAACTTTGACCTTGAATAACTTTTTATTTATAACTCCAATACAGTTGACTCTTTTTGCATTGTGTTTGCCTTGAGCCCCTTTATTTTCTGGTAAATTTTGATATTTTTCCAATGCTCACAGAATTTCTGTTTAACAGAATTTGTTTATGTGACATTTCCAATTATGTTTTGAAAATAATTTTAGAGGGAGATTTTGGTGCTTGTGAAGATCCAGAGTGTCTGAACCACCCAACAGAGCAAGGCAAGCCATGATACCCATTTCATGCATGCATTCCTATAGCATTGCATTTTATATATGCATTAGGTTGATTATTTTGATATAGTTAATTCATAGTAATGATTAAATATTAAAGTATTGAGTTGAACCACTATAGTTGATAAATAAACTTAGTGGTTGATCTTGAGTCACCTATCCGGGCATATTCGTGCAACCACATTTGCCGGTATGGGACGGCCCTGACCGGGTCTGGCTGCGTGATCATTCACCGGTACCTCCAAAGAGGGAGGGTTATGCACGACGTTCTACCCTGATCAGGTAAGCGGTGATAACCCTGTGAGCCCAGTTGATAGTTGAGTTTATGCCGGCGTCCCCGTTTGGGACAGTTGGCCCCATTTGGGTCTACATAGTTTGGCCACGACGGTGGCAGGTGTCATGAGGACACAGGGGCCACCCAAGGCTGACCTCCGGGGGAGGAAGAGTGCCGGTGGTACGATGAAAGGTCACGGGTCAGGCAGGTTTTATTAAAGCAACGCTGGTCCACTTGAGTGGGATCTCGAGGCTAGGGCCTGGTGCTTCATGGTGTGGGTAAAGTGCGCAACCTCTACAGAGTGTCAAATCTATTCAAATAGCCGAGTCCACGGCATTGGACAGCCCGTCCAGACCTCAGTAGGTGGTCAACCAGAATAATGATGTTAATGATGGAAGAACTCGTCTTGTGTTCGGAAGTACTCCGTGGGTATGAGTATTCCGAGAGTTGCGGGACAACCCGAAAGAGAGTAAGTTGATGATCGGTAACAGTAAGTAAATTGCTTAACTGATATTGTGTTGATTGCCATGCTATTGTTTACTGCATTACTTGGTTGTCGTGAGCTTGCGAGTACATTCAAAGTACTCACCAGGCGTATCATGCCAGATGCAGGAGAATCCGAGGACGGAGGTCCTGAAGGTGCTGGCTATTCTAACTAGGATGTGTCCACAACAGTGTCCCTGTGGATGGAGTTGCTCTATGTTCCGCTACGCAATAGAAGTACTTAGTATTCCGAGGCCCTGCTATGTGACCTAAATAATGTAGATACTGTCATAGCACCGAGGGTGCCTTTGGCCTCATCACCATTGTAAGATACGCGCTTGTACTCGACTCCTATCAATAAAGTTCAGTTCTGTTTTGTGCCAAGTTGTTGTGTGTTTCCAGAAGACATGATCTCTAGGTTGGAAACACTGGTAATCCGGTTCTCTGAGCCGGGGTGCCACAACGCTTGGTATCAGAGCCGTGCTGACTATAGGACACCCTAGTTAGCCAGCGCTAGCACCACGATTAGTATAGGATCCTGAGTGTGCATCTGATTGCTGCATTCGATTGCTGCATTTGCTTGTTGCATGGCATGCATCTTAATTCATGATTCTTCTAACGGTGGTCCTGTGAGTGTAGATGGCACCGGTTACATTCCATTATCATTTTGAGCCTGCACCATCCACCTTTCCAGTACTGCTCCGGAACGTCTGGCTTCGACTGTACCCGCACGGCGAAGATCCAGTGTACCAGGTGTTTCGGGAGCAGCTTGCTGAGTCGGTGTACGAGTACCATGCAGAGGCTTTCATGATCGCGAGCTCGGACCTGGGTTGCTACTCTCGCTCTACCAAGGGCGGAAAGGCTTCCACCCCGTAGCTGGCAATTGAGTTTGCTGCAATGGAGGCTCTCACTGACTTGCGATTCCACGAGGTTGAGATGCAGACTCATCCAGGTTTCCTCTATTATCCCACCCTGTCGCCTACGACAGGGCGAGTCATTTTCACTCCTCTTGACCCGGCATGTGACCGTGCGACTGCTGTGCTGTCTCGCTATCTGAACGCCAGCTACCATACGATCATATTCCTGGCTGAGGAGTTGTCTCGTGTCTTAGCGGCGCTTGCAGCCGTAGCCCCAGTGCCATCTCCACCTCAGACTACCCATCCACCCATACATCCCCCAGCAGTTCCACCTCCACCCAGATTTGATGCTCCTTCTACATCCACTGTGCCACCAGGCTTTCCGTCTGGTAGCCGCCGTGAGACCCCGGCTGAGTGGGCCTCACTCCTTGCCACTCCAGCTGCTCCGATGCTGAGGCGTCGTGCTCCTTCTACCCCAGAAGGAGAACCATCCCAGCAGCGTCGTCGTGTTTCCTTTGATCCGGAGGATGAGATCCATATCATCAGTTCCGACTCCGACTCAGGATCAGATGACGAGGAGTCTGTGGTTTGGCAGTGTTCGTGCCATCAGCGCCACTAGAGTGGAGGCTTGAGTTGTTGAGCATGCATCTTTGCATATGTCAACTGCCGTATGAGCAGTGTAGCCATGATATTCCCCTACTAGCTTGCCATGTATGATGTTGGGTTATCTTGTATAATTATGTGGTTTGCCTTATTCGCCTTTTTCGCGTATTTTCCTTCTGGTGTCATATAACTGTGTTTCCCTTATGGATGTTGCTCATCGATTCGGTATTTTGCAATGGGAACAAATTTAGGACGAAGAGAAGTTGTAGCCAAGGCGGCGATGGAACCCCCGTCCGTCGATCCGCCAGGCAAGCAGGTCATGCACCAGAAGATTTACCACCCCCACCACCTCAAGCACCTACTACGGATCAAATCATGAGAATGTTTGAGGAAAAGAGAAACTAGGATCTTATGGAATTCTTGAAGAGTATGCAGACTATGGTAAGTCAGAACCACAACCATAATGGGTCGCACTCCAGGCTGTTTGATTTCCAGCGCACAAAGCCACCCAATTTTGGTCAAGCTGTGGACCCAATAGAAGCAGATGATTGGCTAAGGACCATAGAGAAGAAGCTGGAAATAGCCCGTTGTGAGGATTCAGACAAGGTTCCATTTGCCACTCATTACCTGGAAGGGCCAGCAGCCATATGGTGGGATAACACAAAGGCAACATGGTCATCTGATGAAGAAATTACCTGGGAGAAGTTTAAGGAATTATTCCGCAAATACCATATTCCTACCGGCATCATGAAAGTGAAGCAGAGGTAGTTCCTTGCTCTGACACAAGGAAGCATGTCGATAGCAGAGTACCTTAACAAGTTCAACAATCTATCACAATACTCTACTTATGATGTGGCCACTGAAGAGAGAAAGATAGATCAGTTCCTGGGAGGGCTGAATCATTCCCTCCGTTGCCAGTTATGCATGCTAGACTTTCCTGACTTTCAGACACTGGTGGACAAGGCCTTCATAGCCGAACGGGAGCACAAGTCCGGACACGATAATCAGAAGCGGAAGTTTCAGCCTAAGAAGGACAACCGCGAGCCGTTCGCCCAGAAGCCACGTATCTGGCAGCCAGTCATTTCTGAATATAAGCCTACCTGGAGCAATGGTAGCAAAAATAACAAGACAGTGAGCCAGACCAAGACCTACGGCAAACAGCCCGTGATAGAAGACTGCCGTCGCAACAATACTTGCTTTACTTGCGGCTAGAGCGGACACTATTCCAAACAGTGCCCCGCCAACAACGGGAAGCCATCCGCCGACATCAAGCCGCAGGTCAACACTATTGGACGCCGCCCCAATCCTAATGTCAACCATGGACGCGTCCACCATATCTCCGCTGAGGAAGCCTACGAAGCTCCAGAAGTGGTCCTCGGTATGTTTTCTGTTAATGACATACCTGCAGTAATTTTATTTGATTCTGGGGCTTCCCACTCGTTTATTTCGCGGAGTTTTGCCACCGTGCACAAATTTTCTCCTTCGCCTTTGGACAAAATCATGGTGGTACAATCCCCTGGCTCCCTGCTCAGAACAAATCTGATCTATAGAGATCTGGAAATTTGAATACATGGAGTTAAGTTCCCAGCTGCCCTCATCGCCATCGAATCTTCGGGATTGGACGTAATACTGGGAATGGACTGGTTGACACCGCATCAGGTGTGCATCAATTGTGCCAGCAGGACAGTAACACTGGTCAACCCAACCGGACAAACCATCCAATTCCTTGCCAGCAAGATGAGATCCAAGAAAGGAATGGCATACCAAGCTACCGCTACGGATATGAACTTGATTCCGGTAGTTTGTGAGTTTCCGGACGTATTTCCCGAAGAGTTACCAGGAATGCCGCCTGGCCGGGAATTGGAGTTTGCAGTCGAAGTGGTTCCCGGCACTGCTCCAATTTACAAGAAATACTATCGCATGCCAGGACCAGAGTTGGCGGAGTTAAAGAAGCAACTGGATGAATTGTTGCAGAAAGGGTATATTCGCCCAAGCATCTCGCCATGGGGATCACCCGTGCTCTTTGTCATGAAGAAGGATGGAAGCCTACGTATGTGCGTAGATTATCGCCAGCTGAACGAGGTCACTATCAAGAACAAGTACCCGCTTCCTCGCATTGACGACTTGTTCGACCAGCTGAATGGAGCCCGGGTATTCTCAAAGATTGACCTTCGAACCGGATATCATCAGTTAAAAATCCGAAAAGAGGATATCCCCAAGACAGCGTTTACCACCCGATATGGATTGTATGAATTCACAGTCATGTCATTTGGACTGACGAATGCTCCAGCATACTTCATGAGCATGATGAATAAAGTCTTCATGGACTTTCTGGATAAATTTGTAGTGGTATTCATTGATGATATCCTGATATACTCCAAAGATGAAGAGGAGCATAAGAAGCATCTCCGAACTGTTTTAGAAAGATTAAGGGACCATCGCCTATACGCCAAATTCAGTAAGTGTGAATTTTGGCTAAAAGAGGTGGGATTCCTGGGGCATATTCTGACAGAACAAGGAGTGGCCGTCGACCCCAGCAAGGTAGCGGCAGTGTTAAATTGGAAAACACCAGCCACGGTGACCGAAGTCCGCAGTTTCCTGGGATTAGCAGGCTATTACCGACGATTCATAGAAGGCTTCTCTAAGATAGCCAAGCCCTTGACGGAGCTACTCAAGAAGAATCAGAGGTTTGTTTGGACGGCGGAATGTGACAGTAGTTTCCTGGAATTAAAGACCAGGCTCACTACCACCCCTGTTCTAGTTCTTCCAGACATACACAAGAATTTCGACATATACTGCGATGCTTCAAGACGTGGGATCGGCTGCGTATTAATGCAAGAAGGGAAGGTTGTAGCCTATGCATCCAGATAGCTACAACCTCATGAGGAGAACTACCCCACGCATGATTTGGAATTAGCAGCCGTAGTGCATGCTCTGAAGATTTGGAGGCACTACCTCATTGGACAACGCTGTGAAATATACACGGACCATAAGAGTCTTAAGTATATTTTCACTCAGCCTGATCTAAATCTCAGGCAACGAAGATGGCTTGAGCTAGTCAAGGACTATGACATTGGGATAAACTATCCTCCGGGGAAAGCTAATGTGGTCACAGACGCGCTCAGCAGAAAACAAGGCACCGTGAATGCACTTATGGGAAGAATGCATCCAAGGTTGCAAGAGGAGTTCGCTGAGCTCAACATGGTGTTATGCGGACCAACCACCTCGTACACGTTGGAAATTACCCCCACCCTTATGCACGAAATCAAGAAGGCCCAAGAGCCGGACGAAGGAATAAAAAAGATCAAGGAGCTGATTCCAAAAGGGAAAGCCAAGTCCTTCCACGTGGATGATCAAGGCACCCTATGGTTTGAGAAGCGAATATGTGTGCCCGATCAAGACAATCTGAGGCAGCGAATTCTCAAGGAAGCTCATGAGTCCTCATATTCCATCCACCCGGGAGGAACAAAAATGTATCAGGAACTGAAAGAGACATTTTGGTGGCCAGGAATGCGAAGGGATATAGCCTACTATGTCGCATGCTGCGACATCTGCAACAAAGTCAAGGCGGAACACCAGAAACCCGCTGGGCTACTGCAACCCTTACCGGTACCCCAGTGGAAGTGGGATGACATCTGTATGGACTTTATTGTTGGACTACCCAAGTCAGCAAGGGGCAACGACGCTATTTGGGTCATTGTGGACATACTCACGAAAGTGGCTCACTTCATTCCAGTAAAGACCACTTTCAACGCAAATCAGCTGGCACAGCTCTACATGTCCCGGATAGTTAGCCTCCATGGAGTCCCTAAGTCCATCACCTCAGATAGAGGTTCCCTATTCACCTCAGCATTCTGGCTGCGTTTACACCAAGCCTTGGGAACCATGCTGAAGCATAGCACGGCATACCACCCGCAGACAGACGGGCAGACAGAAAGGGTGAACCAGATACTGGAGGATATGCTTCGGTCATGTGCCCTCACCCATGGACCTAAGTGGGAAGACAGTCTACCTTATGCGGAATTCTCATACAACAACAGCTATCAGTCAAGCTTGAAGATGTCACCATTTGAAGCATTATACAGACGAAAGTGCCGTACCCCATTGAACTGGTCTCAGACAGGGGATAGCCGAATCTTTGGTACAGACTTGATGCTCGAGGCTGAGAAGCAAGTCAAGGACATTCAAGAGCGTCTTCGAGCCGCCAAGTCTCGTCAGAAAAGTTACTATGATCCAAAGCACCGGGAAGTGACCTTTGAACCCGGAGAATATGCATACCTTCGAGTAACCCCAATGAAAGGAGTGAAGAGATTCCATACGCGGGGAAAACTTGCACCAAGATATATAGGCCCATTTCCAGTGGTTGCTAGAAGAGGTAGAGTGGCATATCAGTTGGAATTACCGCCAGAATTGTCGGAAGTGCACGATGTGTTTCATATATCACAACTAAGAAAGTGTATTGCACCACCGATCAAGCAAGCGGACATGAGTGAGTTAGAACTGGCCAAAGTCCTGACGAAAAGAAACCTGTCCAGATCCTGGATGAAATGGAAAGAACTAGCAGAAGTAAGGTAATTCGGTTTTACAAGGTGCTATGGGAGCATCACACCGAAGAAGAGGCTACATGGGAAAGGGAAGACTTCCTAAGATCTGCATATCCATACTTGTTCCCTGAGCAACTGAATCTCGAGGATGAGATTCATCCTAAGGGGGGTAGGTTTGTGACACCCTGATTTTGGCAACTTTTTCTTTTCAAAATATTTGGATTGTATTTGCAATTTTCAAAACCTCTTCAGTTGAGTTGACTTATGCCTTACAAATTTTTTCTCCAAGCATTCCAAAACCTTTGTCATATTGATAAAACCTTTCCGTGCCTCTCTTGGATAATTTTTCAATATTTAATTTTTCTATAAAATCATTTTTTTAATTTGGGAATTTAGATCATCACTATGGGTTGTGAAGCAACCTATAGTTTGGGTGGTCAAATAATTCCCAAACTTTTTCCTCATCTTCTTATCATCATAGGATTCCATGTTTGCCAAAAATATTTTATTACCCAATGGAAAATTTTGGCCAGAATAATTATTTTGTTTCTGACCAGAATCTGTCCATTGTGAAGCAACCCTATTATTTCTATTCTAGAAAATTCCCAATAAATTCCCCAAGCTCCTAGGGATCCTATCTTACCTCAATATCCAAAAATATCATCTTGGCCAGTACAACTTTTGAGCAGCAAGGCTCTGACAAGTTTCTGCATTTTTGAAACCTCTGTGAAGGAAGTGCTAGCTAGAGATGCCTAATTACCATGAGATTTTTATGGCATCTTCTATGCATCATATAACTCCCTTCCACCTAGTTTCATCATTTGCAAAGCAACCAGTTGAGGGCCACAAGCTCAATTGTGTTCTGGGCCAGAATGATAGTTTCCAAAGGAACCCTATCCATTTCTTCTTCAAATCTTCTCGAATTTTGCCAGATGATAGTCCTTCCAACCTTGATGTCCCTAGACATCTCCTCTGGCTCCATCCTTATCTCTTTTTACCTCTAGAATCTCCTCAAGATAGCTGGCAGAAGCTGTAGCTGAGGCTACACCTCATGGCAGGGTGAACCTGGTCGAGCCAGTGACCCAGGGAGGCTAAATGGACAAGGGTCGATCCCATGGACAAGGTGCGCCAGGCAGGCGTGTCCTCCTGGTGGCCACACCAGTGGTGATCGCGTGGCTGGCATGCCACAGCGCGCGCTCTGCGCAGCGCCAGAGACGGGTCAGCTCGCCCGAGCCGTCCATCACCGCTCCCCCCTTGTCCTCTGGTGTCGACATCGTCGCAGGTAGCCGCGTGGCTCCTCCCGAACCCTCCCGGTCACCGGAGAAGGACGCCGTCGCTCCTGGCCAAGCGTCGCCACGGGCAGAACAGTGGGCTTCGGCCACTGTGGTCGTCCGCACGCCATTGATGGCTCCGGACCCGTCCCGTCGCGCCCTTCTGCTCTCTTCCATCCCGTCGACACTCCCGGCCAGCCAGCGAAGCGTACGGGCACCGGCGACGTGGCTGAGCCTCGCTGCTTTGGGAGAGATCCCCACGCTCGCCCTCCGCCTATTTAAGGCCCTCCCCGTCCCTCCGAGCTCGTCAGCCATCCCCTCCTCTCCTCAATTACTTCCCCGAGCAAGGAGCCACGGCCGAGAGGCCCTCTGGCCTCAAACATCGCCGGAGCTCCGCCATCTGAGGTCTCCTCATCGCCAGCTTGCTCCGCTCCTTCCCGAGCCCATTTGAGCCCTCCATCGAGCTCAGGGTAGCTCCTTGGTGCTCCTCGACGTCCTGCCCGAGCCTCCCCTCGCCGGAAAAGCCGTCTTCGATCCCACCCGAGCGCTGCCGCTGCCGGAGACGAAGGGGACGGCATCGTCCGGCCATCTCTTTCCATTTTGCGGGTACGTGGATGCTCACCGTTGAGCGCCCGATCCATTCCCGTAGTTCCCCGACCCCATCGCCGCCTCTGCCGCCGGCGACCATCGCCGGAGCGCCTCAGTGCTCGGCCCCCCTTCTCTCCCTCTCTGTTTTTATAGGGCAACCCCACCCATCAGCGGCTCAGCTGCGCGCGGGCGAAGGGGTAAGTGGAAGCGTACTCTGTGATTACGCCTTCGACGTCAGCCCGCTGGGAATTTTCTGATTTTCTATTAAATCCATTTTAAAACAGAATTTTGACTGAACTTTGACCTTGAATAACTTTTTATTTATAACTCCAATACAGTTGATTCTTTTTTCATTTTGTTTGTCTTGAGCCCCTTTATTTTCTGGTCAATTTTGATATTTTTCCAATGCTCCCAGAATTTCTGTTTAAAAGAATTTCTTTATGTGACATTTCCAATTATGTTTTGAAAATAATTTCAGAGGGAGATTTTGGTGCTTGTGAAGATCTAGAGTGTCTGAACCACCCAACAGAGCAAGGCAAGCCATGATACACATTTCATGCATGCATTCCTATTGCATTGCATTTTATATATGCATTAGGTTGATTATTTTGATATAGTTAATTAATAGTAATGATTAAATATTAAAGTATTGAGTTGAACCACTATAGTTGATAAATAAACTTAGTGGTTGATCTTGAGTCACCTGTCCGGGCATATTCGTGCAACCACATTTGCCGGTATGGGACGGCCCTGACCGGGTCTGGCTGCGTGATCATTCACCGGTACCTCCAAAGAGGGAGGGTTAAGCATGGCGTGCTACCATGATCAGGTAAGCGGTGATAACCCTATGAGCCCAGTTGATAGTTGAGTTTATGCCGGCGTCCCCGTTTGGGACAGTAGGCCCCGTTTGGGTCTACATAGTTTGGCCATGACGGTGGCAGGTGTCATGAGGACACAGGGGCCACCGAAGGCTGACCTCTGGGGGTGGAAGAGTGCCGGTGGTATGATGAAAGGTCACGGGTCAGGGAGGTTTTGTTGAAGCAACGCTGGTCCACCCGTGTGGGATCTCGAGGCTAGGGCCAGGTGCTTCATGGTGTGGGTAAAGTCCGCAACCTCTGCAGAGTGTCAAATCTATTCGAATAGCCGAGTCCACGGCATTGGACAGCCCGTCCAGACCTCAGTAGGTGGTCAACCAGAATAATGATGTTAATGATGGAAGAACTCGTCTTGTGTTCGGAAGTACTCCGTGGGTATGAGTATTCCGAGGGTTGCGGGACAACCCGAAAGAGAGTAAGTTGATGATCGGTAACAGTAAGTAAATTGCTTAACTGATATTGTGTTGATTGCCATGCTATTGTTTGCTGCATTACTTGGTTGTCGTGAGCTTGCGAGTACATTCAAAGTACTCACCTGGCGTATCATGCCAGATGCAGGAGAATCCGAGGACGGAGGTCCTGAAGGTGCTGGCTATGCTAACTAGGATGTGTCCACAGCAGTGTCCCTGTGGATGGAGTTGCGCTATGTTCCGCTACGCAGTAGAAGTACTTAGTATTCCGAGGCCCTGCTATGTGACATAAATAATGTAGATACTGTCATAGCACCGAGGGTGCCTTTGGCCTCGTCACCATTGTAAGATACGCGCTTGTACTCGACTCCTATCAATAAAGTTCAGTTCTGTTTTGTGCCAAGTTGTTGTGTGTTTCCAGAAGACATGATCTCTAGGTTGGAAACACTGGTAATCCGGTTCTCTGAGCCGGGGTGCCACAACGCTTGGTATCAGAGCCGTGCTGACTATAGGACACCCTAGTTAGCCAGCGCTAGCACCGCGATTAGTATAGGATCCTGAGTGTACATCTGATTGCTGCATTCGATTGCTGCATTTGCTTGTTGCATGGCATGCATCTTAATTCATGATTCTTCTAACGGTGGTCCTGTGAGTGTAGATGGCACCGGTTACATTCCATTATCATTTTGAGCCTGCACCATCCACCTTTCCAGTACTGCTCCGGAACGTCTGTTCTGTGCCAAGTTGTTGTGTGTTTCCAGAAGACATGATCTCTGGGTTCGAAACACTGGTAATCCGGTTCTCTGAGCCGGGGTGCCACATTGACCACTTCATCAAAATGAATATTCCAGCTCCTTGATTCTTGCTTCAGACCATAAATGGCCTTCTGAAGCTTGCATACCTTTCTAGCATCCATAGGATCGACAAAACCTTCAGGTTGTATCATGTATACATCCTCATTGAGATTTCCATTTAGGAAAGCCACTTTGACATCGATCTACCATATTTCATAATCGAAATAAGCAACAATTGCTAGCATTATCCACACAGACTTAAGCATAGCTATAGGCAAGAAAGTCTAGTCATAGTCAACTCCTGGAATTTGCCCGAACCCTTTCGCAACAAGTCTAGATTTATGGATAGTAATGTTACCATCCGCGCATGTCTTTCTTTTGAAAATCCATTTACAATCAATGGGCTTTACGCCCTCTAGAGGTTCCACCAAGTTCCAAATTTGGTTTTCGTACAAGGATTCCATTTCAGATTTCATGGCTTTGTGCCATTCCCTTGAGCTCGGCCCTGCCATCGCTTCCTTGTAGTGCGTAGGTTCATCATCTTGAAGGATGAAGATTTCATTATGGAACCATTCAGGTGGTTCGATAGCCCTACCTAATCTATGTGGTTCAGTGACATACTTGTCTAAAGTTTCTGCATTATATGCATCAACTTCCGTCTCGATTGTGGGGATAATTTGTGGAATTACTTCCGGTTCCTCATCCCTATCAATGGTTGCCGAAGATTCACTAATCTCATCAAGTTGTACTATCCTCCCACTCACTTCTTTAGCGAGAAACTCTTTCTCGAGAAAGACTCCGTTTTTAGAGACAAACACTTTGTGGTCGGAGGGTTGGTAAAAAGAATACCCAACTGTTTCCTTGGGATAACCTACAAAGTAACATTTGTCTGATCAGGGATCGAGTTTGGTAGGTTGTAAACGTTTTACATAAGCCTCACAACCCCAAATTTTAAGATGCGACAAACTCGGTTTCTTCCGATTCCATAGCTTATATGGTGTCGTCTCAACAGACTTAGACAGTGATCTGTTTAATGTATGAGCAGCAGTTTGTAGTGCAAGACCCCAGAAAGATATCGGCAGTTCTGTAAGTGACATCATCAACGTTACCATGTTTAACAGGGTTTGATTAAGTCATTTGGACACTCCATTCGTTTGTGTAGTTCCGGGAGGCATAAGCTGTGAAATGATTCCACGGCCACTCAGATGTTGGCTAAACTCATGACTAAGATATTCGCCTCTGCGATCTGATTGTAGAAACTTAATATTTATGTCACGATGATTCTCTACCTCATTCTAAAACTCCTTGAACTTTTCAAAGGTTTCTGACTTATGCTTCATCAAATAGATATATCCATACCTACTTAAGTCATCAGTGAAAGTTACAAAGTACAAATAACCACTGCGGGCTGGAGTGTTCATTGGACCACATACATCACTATGTATTATTTCCTATAATTCACCCGCTCATTCAGGATGACCCGTGAACGGCGTCTTCGTCATCTTCCCCGTCAGACAAGCTTCACATGTGTCAAATGATTCAAAATAAAAAGACTACAAGATTCCATCTTTATGAAGTATTTGCATGTGTTTTTTCCAATGTGGCCAAGATGGTAGTGCCACATGAAAGTGGTGGTGGTGTCAGCCTTCCTAAGGTGTTTAGCGTTTACATGAAAGAAATCATTTCCACATTCAAGATTTAGTATGAAAAGGCCCCAACAATGGGTGCAAATCCATAAAACATGTCCTTACAATAAATCGAACAACCATTGTTCTCAGACTTATAAGAACAACCATCGCGTATCAGACATGATCCGGAGATAAAGTTTCTACACAATGTCGGAACAAAATAACAGTTATGAAGTTCTAAGATCAATCTTGAAGGGAGACGTAGAGGCATGATGCCGACAGCTTGAGAGGTGATTCCAACACCATTCCCAACACGACTTCATTCTTTCCTCGCATGTGCACTCTCTGAAGTCCCTTCATCGTGTTACAAATGTGAGCAACCGAACCGGTATCAAATACCCATGACTTAGAGTTTTTGCTAGCAAGCAAAACATCAATGACATGAACATGTATAACAGTTATACCTTTGCCGGACAATCCGCACTTCTTCTTATCTGCCAGATACTTCTTGCAATTCCTCTTCCAATGTCCTAGGCCCTTGCAGTAGTAGCACTCAGTTTCATTCTTGGCTCCTCCCTTAGACTGCCTTGGGAGCAGGTCTTACCAGCCCCCTTGCCTTTCTTGGACTTGTTTTTCCTTTTGAAACTAGTGGTTTTGTTCAAAAGCATCACATGCTTGCGATTCTTCTGCATCCCTGCCTCGGCAGTTTTCAGCATGGTGTACAACTCGTTTGGTGACTTGTCCATCCCATTCATGTAGTAGTTCATGATAAAACCATCGTAAGACAGGGGGAGTGAATTCAGCATGCCTCGGGTAGATTTTTTGCAGATTTCTTTCGATTGGTGCAATTTATTCTCTGACGAGATATATAGCCAGTAGCCCTCGATATGCATGCCGGCCTAAAATCCGAGATGCATCTGAAGGATAACATAAAACCGCTGATCCCAGTAGCCCCTGAGACTCAGGTTGATTCACGAAATCGGCCTGAGGATCATGTCTTTGCTCCGCAACATACTTTTAGGAATGGAAACGCGGTGCACAATAGCTCCCGAGACTCAGGTTAGGTGCGGCCGACCGACTTGAGGATCGTAATCTCCTCGGAAACTATATTGCACTTAAATTTTCTGCATTGAATCGTAAATGTAGTAGCCCCCGTGCCACTGGTCGGATGGCAACACCCGATCAGGGGATCGATGTACCCCTTTAATGTCTTTTAATTGAGAAGCGTGAAACCCTGTAGCCCCTGAGCTTTAATTTGGGCACGGGTGGCCGAATTAAGGATCGACATTCGTTTGACACAAAATTTTGTTTTGTTTAACACAGACTTCTTGGCAAGAGAATACAGATATCCTAAAGGAGCTGGAGCTAGCAAAAGCCGAGCTTGGCAAGTCGCTGAAAGAAGTGTCCGATATCAAGAAATTCAACCACGAAGCACATGGTAAGTTTAATACTTGACATACGCTACCAAATGATGATTACCTGTGCTCGAGAAGTGTGGGCCATGGCTAAGACACCCTATCGTCTATTGAAGACTGAAGAGCTTGCCAAGGTCGGCCCCAAAGGTAATGATGGAAAGGAAATTAAGGCCAACGGGAATTATGAGAACATCATGCCTGCTGCTCGGCTAACCGAACAGGATTGTCTCCTCGACACCCTTATAGATGGCCTTGAATTAATTTTGTAAATAGTTTATGCTGAATGATGGGTTTATGTATTGATATACTTTTTCCATTTTGAACGCTCATATCCATAGATTTTATACTCTGTTAACCAGCCATCGGCTTCTACCTCCTCGGCCAAACGACGAGCAGTGTTCCCAACTTTGACCTGAGTCCTCGGTCAGCGTTTTCTAGGGAACGAGGCAATCCGGCCATAAGGTCAAAATGAAAGCCTTGCAGAGAGTTATGTTATATTGCTATTTAACACAAGTAGCATCTTCGGCAAAAAATAGTTCCTCTGGCAGCTCCTTTTCCCGGGGTGTCATGTTAATCACGACGAATTAGCCGATATCCCAATATACTTGCTCGAAGGCCTCGACTCGGGAATATCCTCAGTGTAATAGGTAGGCTCTATACCCTATGTCTAGCACCCTTTAAAAAGGCCTTGATTTTCACTTCCTTTGTTGCCGACCAATTATATTCTTGTGACTGCTAGCTTTCGGCTTCACCCGTCTGGGGTACTTTCCAGGTTGATCCGGAAGTAACAATCGCAGAGGTGCTCCCTTTACCCCTTAGCCGAATTTATATGGAACGTAAGGGTAAGCACAGGAACCAGGCAACCCAGCTTGGCAAAAAATCTCAAGTCAAATTGATGCATATTGTGGATTTATAATGATTTGTGGGAAGGCAACACTCGTATATCAAATACAAATGCCGAGGATATGTTGGGCTCTCTAGGAGTCTCGAGGTAACCATGTCGAGGTGCCTCAAAGAGCCCCCGATACAGTTTATTGGACTCTTTTATAGGTCCGGATTGTCTTATACCAAAAAATCAAGGTAAGCATTGCGCAGTTTTTTCAAAGACGGCCGAACTTCTTTTCTATTAGTGACCTCGGACAAGCCAAGCACCTTTACGAAAGCAAGCTTTGTGACTTATCGAAAAGCCCTTTGTTTTACACATGCAACCTTTATGGTTAATATTTCCGATCGGCCGATCAAATTTGCGCATGTTTGTGACAGTCAGCTTTCGGCTGAACTTTGCAGCTTTATGCTATATGTTATTTTGACTCGACCATGACTGTTTAAGATGTGTAGTTGGCCAGTCGTCGGCCTTCACCCCTTAGTAGAAACTACTTAGGGTGTCTCCTTTCTGATTGCAACCTTTAGCCGACATCTTGGTGCCTGGAGGCGGCTATATTAGTGGGAAACTAGGCAATCAGACTTTTAGGGCTAAAACATACACTTAGTCATAGGAGCATTTGGTGGGTGGCAACTTAATAGCTCCCGGTATATGTCGAGTCTTCGGATCATCCGAGGTCGAGCCACCTACACGTCGGCTCATTCGAAAAAGAAAAGCCCTTTGTTTTACACGGATAGCCGCTATCAGCTATATAATGTTTAACACTGCCTACGGTTCACCGACCGATTTATGCCTGTTGTGATAGTCAGCTTTCGTCTTTATCCATTTGAGGTACTTAACAGGTTAAATCAGAAGTAACAATCGCAGTGGTTCTCCCTTTACACCCTTAGCCGAACAACCCAGCTATTGATCGAAGACACAAGTCGAAATCAATGCATATAAGTGCAAAATACTGGGGATATTTTACCGAGGACTCCATGAAGTACCTTGGCTTTTGATGGGTTTTGCTCTAGTCGCAGCCCCCCCGTTAGTATTACCGATGCTTCAAAGGCGTTTGGCATTGTATTGCGAGATTTATGCTCGGTGTTTTTGAAAAGAGAAAAAGGATCCATCAGGAGTGTATGTGCGGCTTGAAGATTCAGGCATCTCTTGGTGCCAATCCGATATTGGTTTTAAAAACAATTTGTGCTTCTGTCGTGCTTTAACATGATACGTCCAATCTCTAGGATTCAAGTTGGCCAGCCTTCAGCTTCAACCTCCTTTTCCCGAAGGCGGAGTGCTTCTCAGACCAGTTTAGCGAACTATAATTGAGCGGCCATATAGAGAAGCCAGGCTGTCGGCTATGGACCGTAACTCGAGCCAAAAAAGGAGTAGTAGAAAAAAACTTTGCAACGACTTAGAAGGAAATACTTAAAAAGGCACATATAAGTTGATGAGCCCTAGTTAACTTGGGTAAAGGGAATTTATTTTTAACAAACATCATTTTTAATAAAGCAACTTTTTGCTTAATCCGAATATAAAGATTGGTTAAACCAAAAAAATTAAAAATTTTGAGCATGAAAGAGACTTAGCTGGTTAATGTGCTTGGTCTTGATGACGCGGTCCGGGCTTGCGGTGGGATGAAGACGTAGTCCTCGGCCTGGCCGAGGTCCTAGCCCCCAAGCCCGTCCCGATGAGGAGCTCGACTCCCTGTAGTGGTGATGCAATACGGTCGATATGGAAAGGCGGAGCCCCTGGTCTTGCCGAGATGACGGAGTAAGTCGGCAGGGTGACACCAAAGTCCCCGGAGTAGATTGATGAAGTGATGGCGAAGCCCCCGGTCCAGCCAAGATGAGGGAGCAGGTCAGCGCGGTGGTCATCAGCTCGATGAGCAGATGGCGAGGCGATGCCGACGCATGTCGGAATTTGTAACGCGGTCGATGCCGGCTTGATGACGAGACCGCGTGGCACTGCGAGCATGCCCGATCCGTGCAATCCATGAGGTGATGATGTGGTCTTGATGATGATTTGACCTGCGTGATACCGAATTCCTGGTCGGCTCGCCGAAGTGATGGTTCGATGTGGTTGACCTCGTCTAAATGAAGTGATGACCCGTCTAGCATAGATCGGCATCCGTGGAGCAAAGAGGTCGGACCAGTTTGACACCGGCGCGACGGTGAAGAGCACCTCAAAAAAGGTCCAAAATTTGTGGGCACGTGATTGAAAACAAAACACAATACCCTTCAAAAAAGTTTCATTCAAAAGGATGTCCGATATCCCGTTCATGAAAAAGATGAACTTGGGTCAGACTCGTTTTCGCACAGAAAACACATCCGAAAATTGATACACTTCTCGGACTCATCCCAGACTTTGGATGGTCGGATCGAGCTGAAATGTTGAGGGGTTGTCGACATAGGAATTCGGCAGCCGATGAATGTCTGGATTGTCCAAAGGATGTATGAGCTGGACGCTGAACTCCTCGTCCTAAACTTGTCCAGATTCCCGTCCAGATTCGACAGGGCTCCGGTATATCGGCGATTGTCGGAGATCCATCCATCGGAACATGATGAAATTTTACAGAGTTGTTCTAGACTCAATTCCACACAATTCCACTAGATCAATCGTCAAAGATATGCTCGAGGAGGCAGGGACAGCAAACATGAATCCGCTATCCAGAAAAACTACACGGTCGCCCGAGGGCAATGTTGACGTTGAGCCCCCGAGCATCATGGATGATTCTTCCATGTTCTCCACTGAGAGCGGAGTTGATGTTTGATGAAGGCACGTGGAGCTAGCCGAGATGACCAGTGTAGCCGGCAACGAAGATGTCGACATCGACGATTAAGCTCGGTTCTAATGTGTAGATCGCGTCGGAGCCGATCTGAATTCCCATCGCACCGCGGTGACTACCAGTAGGGACCTGCATGGGCCACCAATGTCGATGCTAAATCCAGCATATCTCTAGGTACGGGTCCTAATCTAGGCATCTTGGAGCGATGATAACATGGACACCGAATTTCCTAGGTTCGGGCTCTCTCGAAGAGATAATACCCTACGTCCTTCTTTTGATTGTATTGATATGGGGTATAGTACAGAGTACATGTATCTACCATGAGATTATTGTAATGAATATGAGATCATCTATTGACTACCCTAGCCTCGGTTTATATAATACACCGGAGGCCTAGGGTTTAGTAGAGTCATCATCTTGTGCGCCAAGTCTTGTGGGATCTTCCTTGTATACGTCATGGGCTAGCCGAAGTGGCCCATTAGTGAACCGCCATGGGGGTCCTCGGCCCGACCCACCTGGTCAGGAGACGACATGGTGAGTACACCCTAGTACAAGACTGCACCACACATGTTCGCCAACTGAACTCCCTTCAGCCATCTTTCAATCAATCATGGTTTTCGTTATCTCATAACGCTCAGACCTGGCATTGAGTTTGTACAGAGCATCCATTGCCTAGATCATATCACGAACGGAATGCAATTCAAAGCGTTTGTGAAGCTCTGGACTCATGCAAGTTAGCATAAGACACTACACCATAGTGCAGTCATCTGCCTTAGTTGCCGCCGGTTCCTTTAGCAAAGGTGTGTCTAGCACATACTCTTTCTTAGCACTCCTGAGGACGAGCCTCAGGGTACGGACCCAGTCTGCATAATTTCTTCCATTCGCAGTTAACTTCTCTTTCTCTAGCATTGGTCCTAAGCTAAACGAGGTTTTGCGAGCCATTTGATCTACAACGGTAAACACAAGTTTCACTTAGACTTTGTTCATAATTAAATTGCACTAGTGATTTAAACAATTTTAATACTAAAGTGCGCTCCCACTCAAATCAATATCTCTCATAATTGATTGTGAGTGATTCAAGACCCATATATCAATTCAACGCCATTGATGTGGACATCACTGATGACAAGAATTTCAATCGGTAGGCCAACTTGCCGATCACATCTCTATGTGACTCTTGTTCATCTTTCGATGGGTGTGTTCCGAGCTCAGGACGATTCTGCTTGAACGTTCAAGACAACCAAGTGAACTCGCTACAGGTCTGGCCTCACCCGCCTCATACTCTCGATTCGTTCGTACCCATGGGGACATGGTGCACCCCGAAAAGATACATATTTCAAATGGTGCTACTCTTGGGAGAGCACTAACTACTTGATATATTTTAAGTGAGAGATCACCCAAACAAAAGGGACTACCATGCAATCAAATGGGCACAATAAAAGGGATAAACATCTGAGGCAATTCACAATAGCATGATATGGTATAGCATTTTCTGACGGAGAAGTCTTCATGAAAATTCAGCAAAAAACTTGGCCGTGGCAGAACTTTTCTGCCAAGGCTTGTTTTTCCTTTTTCTCCGTCTTTGTATTTTGCATCGGTGTCCACCTTCGCAAAGCTTGTCACCGCCTTGTCGATGTATCAAATAAAATTGCTATCTCTATAGCTAATAAAATGAATGCATTACATTGAGGTTGACATGTAGGTAATTAAAGTGACAATCAGATGCCTCCAGCCATTATGCCAAATCATGACTCGCAGGTCATGTCAATTAATTTACATCATATAGTCATCTCATACATAATCTAATTAAATATGACAAAGACTATACCACATCACATGCCATCGGGCTAAACCAAGTTAGACGCCTCTAATCGGTTTATGCAAAATTTTATTTTCGTGGCTTCTAAGGTTTCGATTCAAACCGTAGCTACCTACGTCTATTATCAAGTATGATTATTCAAGTTCACCAACTCTACTTTGTCATACGCAAGAATCCCGTGTAGATCATATCTGCATTGCCCTTTAGTTTGTGAAACATCCATCTTTCTTAACTATGGCGAAACCCAAAGAGCTGAAGCACATCGTTGATCTGTCAACCAGCATATTCAAGAGCAACATAGAAGGATCACTGATAGCCAGAACTTAGTACACAAATTCCACCATGTCGTCAAGAACAGAACTACGCAAGTTCAAGGGAAGCAACAAGAACATTATGTAATAGATTTCATCTACTACCCACATAAATAATTTTCAGCAATAGATCTCATCTACTACAAATTTATATTGTGCAATACCCATACATATCATGTATTCTAGATCGTAACCTGCATCTATGCATAGCACGGCTCATTATGCCACTTTAGGGGAACACAGTAGAAAACAAAAAATTTCCGCACTACGAACACGCCCAGGACCACTATGAAGATGCATAAAAGGTTTGATTTGATCGTTACCAACTCGTAGCGCACCAGAACTAGAGTTGGTGAAGATCGTTGGTGCAAATCCCCACAGCTAGGATTTTACAACCTCCCAACCCTAAGGATGTTGTCCCTCGGACGGTCTCCCGGACAACCCTTCGCACAGGCACTCGAACAGCCCCTCAGACAGAAGATCGAACGTACGATCCCTCTACCGGGTTGCACACATACGGTGTCAGCTATCCGGCAGCGCTTCGCCGTCTAGAACTAATTGCCCCCAGAGGCCAGACGCCCTTTTGGCACTACGAAATTATTTCGTGGAGGAGGAGAAAGAATGGCAGATCATTGCATGCCTTTGTGGTGAGAACTTGGAGTGAGTTGGAGAGCTCCTCTCCACCTCCTTTTATAGGGTGACGGAGGGGTGGAGGGGCTGAAATATGACTGCCCAAAATGGGGCCCCCCTCATAAACATGCACCCACCTTTGGTGGGAGGTTACCCCATGCCCCCCCCCCCCAACCTTGGCTGGCCATGGAGGCGCCCCCTTGGGGGCTCCAACTCCTCCCAACACCACCCACCCTTTGTGGGGGCTGCCCCTCCACCATGTGCTCCCCCCCCCCCAACACCTTTTCTATCATTTGGGGGCTGTCCCCTAAAAGGTTCGCCTCGAAAAACAGCCCCCCACGAAAGGGGGGATGCTGCCCCCCTGGCAGGAACATTGTGCTGGGGATGTCCGGAAAATTCCGGAAGATCCCGAAACTTTTTCGGCATTCTCCGAAAAATTTCAAACGCATTCCGAAACTTTTCCGGCTTGATGGTTTACTCCGAAACATTTCCGGTATGATGGTTTTCTCTGAAACATTTCCGGTTTTCTCTCTGAAACTTTTTCAGCGTCTCCTAAACTTTGTCATACGTAAGAACCCCGTGCAGATCATATCTGCATTGCCCTTTAGTCTGCGAAACATCCATCTTTCTTAAATATGGCGGAACCCAAAGAATTGAAGCACATCGTTGATCTGTCAACCAGCATATTCAGGAGCAGCATAGAAGGATTACGGATAGCCAGAACATAGTACCAAAATTCAACCATGTCGTCAAGAACAGAACTACGCAAGTTCAAGGGAAGCAACAAGAACATTAGGTAATAGATTTCATCTACTAGCCGCACAAATAATTTTGAGCAATAGATCTCATCTACTATAAAATTATATTATGCAATACCCATACATATCATGTATTTTAGATCGTAACCTGCATCTACGCATAGCACGTATCATGATGCCACTGTAGGGGAACGCATTAGAAAACAAAAAAATTCCGCCCTACGAACACGCCCTGGACCACTATGAAGATGCATACAAGGTTTGATCTGATTGTTACCAACTCGTAGCGCACCGGAAGTAGAGTTGGTGAAGATCCTTGGTGCAGATCCCCGTAGCTAGGATTTTACAACCTCCCAACCGTGAGGATGTTGTCCCTCGGATAGTCCCTCGGACGGTCTGTCGGACAGCAATTCGGACAAGCACTCGAACAACCCATCAGATAGAAGATCGAACGCACGATCCCTCTACCGGGTTATACACATATGGTGTCAGCTATCCGGCAGTGCTTCGCCGTCCAGAACTAATCGCCCCCGGAGGCCAGACGGCCTTTCGGCACAACCAAACTATTTCGTGGAGGGAGAGAAAGAATGGCAGATCATTGCATGCCTTTGTGGTGAGAACTTGGAGTGAGTTGGAGAGCTCCTCTCCTCCTCCTTTTATAGTTTGACGGAGGGGTGGATGGGCTGAAATATGACCGCCCAAACTGCCCCCCCCCCCTCCAAAACATGCACCCACCTTTGGTGGGAGGTTACCCCATGGGGGCCCCCTCCTAACCTGGCCCGGCCATGGAGGCGCCCCCTTGGGGGCCCCAACTCCTCCCAACACCACCCACCCTTTGTGGGGGCTGCCCCTCCACCATGTGCCCCCTCCCCAACACCTTTTCCACCATTTGTGGGCTGCCCCCTAAAAGGTTCGCCTCGAAAAACAGCGCCCACGAAAGGGGGGATGCTGTCCCCCCAGCAGGAACATTGTGCTGGGGCTGTCCGGAAAATTCCGGAAGGTCCCGAATTGATGGTTTACTTTCAAAATATACCAGACGCATTCCGAAACTTTTCCGGCTTGATGGTTTACTTTGAAACATTTCCGATATGATGGTTTTCTCTGAAACATTTCCGGTTTTCTCTCTGAAACTTTTTCAGCGTCTCCTAAACTTTTCCAGTGACTTTCTCTTAGACTCCTAACCTCGCATGCAGCAGATAGATGACCCTTAAGCGTGTGACCCTGTAGGTTCGGTGAAGTATAGACATGACCGGAACTCTTTCCGATCAATGATCAACAGCGGAACTGTGGACACCCATATTGACCCCTATACCCAGACGAAATAAATATTCGATTGAACCTGCAGTTTCCGTGTGCTATTCTTATTGTTTCGCCATATGTTACCAAAACCCGAGGTGAGATTTAACGGCATCCCCGTGAATCAACAACTTTGTCCACTATGCCAGTTTCCTCGTTACCGGTTTTGTTCTCGTTTCTCGTTCCCGTGTTTCGGTATCCCTGTGATCAAATCACGTTGTGTCTGGCCAGATAATGATGGATAGCGTCACACTGAGCGGGCCCTAAGAATATCTCTCTATCGACGGAGGAATCCCAATCTTGAGCTATCAAGTCCCTTGTCATACTTTTCCATGAACCCGTAAGCTGCCGTAATAGCCGCCTTGTTACAGGTGACGTTTAACAAACCCCAAAGTTCATGAAGCAAGCACGAAGGAACTCAATACTCTCTTGGTCTAAGGAATTATGCAAACGTTAACTTTCTCTGTGTTATATACCATTAACTTGTGACGAATGTATCTCATAGCATAACATCAATTTGGGTCGATTCAACACAAGTGTTCTTCTAACATTGTGTCCTCAAAGTTGCCGGCATAGACATGCCCATGATCAGGAAAACATAATCATCATGCAACACTTGAGCTAGTCTTAGAGGCACGACTAGGATTACATTTTACCGTTTATTATTTCATACGTGCACACGGGTTTTCCTCTGATCCTTTATGGATATACGGGCTCAAGGACCATTGTAGTTATAGCATAGAAAATAAACATTAATTACAAACTTGGAGATAGATAATAACTGATTATTATTGCCACTAGAGCATATCTCCTACAGGCGGCGTCGCCCAGCCTCTTCCTCCTTTCCTCCAACTCGCACCGGTGCCATGCCCTCCACCTCTCCTCCCGTGCGCTCCGCCGCGTCGCCCGACCTCCTCCTCTTCTCCTCCCGGGCTGATGCCTCGCGTGGCCTCCTCCTCCTCTCCTCCTACACCGGTGCCTCCCCTACCTCATCTCCTCTAGCCTCCTTTTGCTTGGTACCATATCTGGCTGGGCAGGAGAGGAGCAAGCGCCAGCTCTTCCCACACCGTTTCGTGCCATCTCGTCAGAGGGGTTGTGAGAGATAGAGAGAGGTGTGTGTATGTGTGAAAGAGAGAGGGAGCCGCCGCCGTCTTATCCAAATCGGGGGGTGTGTGTAAAAAATGAGAGATAGGGTTAGGGTTTCTGAAGCAAGCCGGGCTTATATAATGCCTAGGCACATCGCACATGGAGCTTAAGGTTAAAACATGTGCAATGTATTACACAACGCAAACAGGCGACCAAAAAGATCGTTTGCGATGTAGTGTCTCACATTGTAAACGGGCTTTCCGGGTTAACTGTGTGCCCTGTGCTTCACATCGCACACGTGCCTTTTCAGCTTGGCACTTCGCACATGTTTTGGGCCCAACCGTGCGCGATTAGGGATGTTAATAGGCCTGTTCTGTAGTAGTGCATGCAGTTGCATGCGGCGGAGATCTGCAGATCGATTTTTTGTGCATGCCGCCGTGATGCATTAGACCTATCTTTGCACAATCGGGTCTTCGTGGGAGTAGCGCGGTGCCATAGCCGTACCCCTCTGTTTGTATTTTTTTAGCAACCCCTCTATTTGTATTAGGCCTCCAGGGAGGAGTTCGAATAGTTGTTCACTTTTTTTTTGCGAGTAGAATAGTTGTTCACTGGGTTCCAAAGTATTGGAATTGAATCAAAACCCACGAAGAGAGGGGGAAAGGGCGCACCCTGTAGTATGTTGGCGCCATCTCGTGTCGTGCCGACCTGCCACCCCACACAGGGTTTCCAAATTCCATGAAGCTGTGGACGATGTAGGTGCGTGTGTCTGCCACACGTGAAGACCAGTGTTTTGGTAACCAAATGGAGCATTTTTACCGAGGGGGACCGGTAAACGTGGTACCACGGTTACCACGAAATTTCGAGCAAATTTCGAATGAAATTTTTAATTGAATTTTGAATTCAATTTTTTTTCAAAATAGATACAGATAGCACTTGAACTTATATTAGTTCAAAAAAAAGTGCAAGAAGGGGAACTCGAACCAACTACCTCCCAAACAAGGAAATAGGTTGTTACCACCATGCCAGAACTAACTATGTTGAAATAATTGAGATGATGTCATACTTTGGAGTGTTTACCGGGGGGCATTGAAATATTCAAAAAATTCATTTTTTTTTGCTTCAAATGCCCATTTAGCGGGGGGCATCGAAATACGCGGTAACCGTGGTAAATCTCAAAATTTCGAGCGATAACCAAAACCCTGGTGAAGACATGCGAGGTCTGTGACCACGCATGCCACTGAGGAGCGCTGCATCAGGCTTAGTCATTGTCTCGTCCCGGATTCATGGGGGCTGTGTTCTCCATGCTGTCTCTTAGACCACCGGTCCCGTTTTGAAACTTGATCTTCCATTTTCAACCGTGAAAAACAAATTAGTCCTGCAATCACACGGTGCCATTTATTTTGTGTGGAAGAAACAACTATCCTAAAAAATATAAGAACAATATATTTTTCTTCCTTCAACTATAGCTAGAGTGGTTCATGTTATACAATGCAGAAAGGCATGGTTGTTCATTTTAGAAATTGTTCTTATGCAAAAAAAATCGTTCAAGAATCGATAAAATGTTTTTGATACACAATTTTTGTTCAAGATTCATGCTCCAGTTCATGTACGGGTGGTGAAAAAACCTTAATTTTTTCGTTTTGGTGATGAAATGTTCAAAAAAAATGACTCTGAATTTTGTCTGACCATGAAAAAATGGTCGTAATATTTCGCATGATATGAACGATTTGGGTCCTTGAAATATGCGTCGATTTTCTGTTTGACCATGGTTAATTATGTGCGGAACTAATGGTGTAATTTTGAGGTAAAATATTTAAAAATGTAGTGCCAGAAATTTGATTCATCTATATGCTCATCCTAATGAAAGAAATGAAATGTAAAAAAATTACGCACGAAAGTTGGATTTGAGATGATGTACAAAGAGAGGGGTGGAGAATGAGATGAGTAAAGGATTTGAGGTTTGTTGTGCAAAATTGGAAGGGCTGGACAATGAGAAATATGTAGATGGATTTTTTTTTTCAAGTGTTTCTTTTAAGTGTATGTAGATGGACTTGAAGGTGTGTGTTGCAATTTTTTTTGCACAAATTTCAAAGAAATGGATGGTGAGGATAGTATGTGGACGCCGACGTAGGTGTGGAAACGCATTTTCTATTTGGCAACATTAACACTTGGACGATGTTGAAGATGGAACAGATTTTTGTGTCTGACCAACCCTTGACATAATGGTGTATCTATTTTATTTGCTAGAAGTGTTTGGGAGCTTCTGCCGGGACACTATTAGCTAGTCATATTCTGTGGTCGACAAGCCTTCCCCATGCATGTGATTTGTGAGTTCCTGGAGACTATTAGTCAGATTTGTGGTCGACAAGCCTTCTCCGTGCGTGTGAATGGATTGGATTGTCAACTGAAAGGCCACTACAGCAGCAGCCACTTGCTGATATCCATGTAGTAATGACCATCCATGTCAATAAGAAGAGACGATTTTATGTAGGTATGGTGAAAATATCTGACAAACTGAGTGACAAGTCGCTGCCAGGCTGCACTTTTGAGTGACAGTTTCATATAGCCCAAATTAATGCACACACTCCGACTCGAATATACGCTGCTATTTTAGGCTCTACCCCATTTAGCCACGTCCCAAATAACGTGACAATGCTATTAGGAGGACTGACATTAAATGCCACATGTAATGTACGCCATAGTAGCAAGGTCCGGATTGTATTTAGAAAAGAGTCTTGTAAACCGGATTGTATTGTAATTGTAACATGTCCGGATTGTATATAAATGAAGAGACGGCCAACAAAAAGAGCAGGTTGAACGCTCGGAAAATCTTCTCGCCAACGTGTGTGTGTCTTCCTCGTGTTTTCGCGTGAGATTGCAAGATAAAAACGATAAGGGGCGCTTTATTATTTAAAAAATTTAAGCATTACACCCGGTATCTGCATAACTAAGATGCACACAGCCAAACAAGGTCCTCTGACACAAACAAAAAATAAAAAGGCGAAATACAAAGAAACATGTAGAGTCCGTATAACGCCTAAGGCGGAGGGGCATTGATCCTAAGATCATGCTGCCACCCATGTTGGGTAAAAGTATCCCTCGCCGTAGCCTCCAATCGTGTACACACCTCCGTAAATAGGTCTCGGTTCTCCACTCGTTGTCGAGAGGACCATAAACGAAGAATTCCGGTACATATGTACATAACCTGCAACAAAGAAGTACTTTTATCGTTAAAAACCTTATCATTTCTACATAGCCAAAGCGACCAAATAACGGCAAGTGCTCCCACCCTTAGAAGAGTTCTAAACCTGTGATCAATCCCATGAAATCAGTTGCCAAATACATTGGCAACACTACATGGAGGATACAAGTCAGACGCTATTTGGATGATTGACCATATAGACCGAGCCAATTTGCGTTGGAAGAATAAATGTTTTATTATCTCATCATGGTGACAAAAGACACATTGCGGATTTCCATGCCAATTCCTCTTAATAAGGTTATCTTCAGTAAGAATGACTCCGCGACGAAGATACCATGCAAATTTTTTATTCTTAAGAGGTATCTTCATCTTCTAGATCTTCTTGTTATTATCAATCGGCACATCTGCAAGATAGATTATGCTGCCTCGGCTGGCTATATGTGAACCCCGTTGGTTGCATGGAATTAGTTCTTCTTATGATGTGTCTTTATGTTACAAATTCTTCTGATACAATTTTTTGGTTCAAGAATTGATAAAAAAAAAATTGATACAAAGTTTTTGTTCAAGATTCATGCTCCGGTTCATGTACTGATGATGAAATTAATTGTTTCGTTTTGGTGATGAAATGTTTAAAAAATATGACTCGAAATTTTGTTTGACCATGAAAAAATGATCATAATATTTCTCATGAGATGGATGATTTGTGTCCATGTAATATGCATCGAAATTTTGTTTGACCACAACTAATTATCTGAATAACTAATGGTGTAATTTTGAGGTGAAATGTTTAGAAACGTAATACCAGAAATTTGATTCATCTATATGTTCATCCTAATTAAAGAAATGAAATGTAAAAAAAAATATGCATGAAAGTTGGATTTGAGATGATGTAAACAGAGTGGGATGGATAATGAGATGAGTAAAGGATTTGATGTTTATTGTGCAAAATCGGAGGGGCTGGACAATGAGAAATATGTAGATGGAGTTGAAGGTGTGTGTTGCAATTTTTTTGCACGAATCTCAAAGAAATGGACGACGAGGATAGTATGTGGACGCCAACGTAGGTGTGGAAAGGCATCTTTTATTTGGCTAGGTTAACACTTAGACCATGTTGAAGATGGACCAGATTTTTGTGTCTGACCCTTGACATAATATGATAATGGTGTATCTGTTTTATTTGCTAGAATTGTTTGCTGGGAGTTTTTGACCGAACACTACTATCAGGTCATATTTTGTGGTCGACAAGGCTTCCCCATGCATGTGACTTGTGAGTTCCCGGATATTATTAGTCACATTTGTGGTCGACAAGCCTTCACCATGCATGTGAATGGATTGGATTGTCAGCTGAAAGACCACTACAGCAGCAACCACTTGCTGATATCCATGTAGTAATGCCTATCCATGTCAGTAAGAAGAGACGATTTTATGTCGGTATGGTGAAAATATCTGACAAACTGAGTGACAAGTCGCTGCCAAGTTGCACTTTTGCAATGTTTAATCCCAGATGCTTAGTACAGCCGGTCCTTTATGTCACTATAAGCTTATATTGTTACAATGAATCGTACATGTCCTTTTATAGGCTACATGAACCGACCTTTATCAAGGCAAAGCGACTTAAAAATTAAAGCTCAAGTGAAACTACTACACTACTCATTAACAGCTCATCTTTAGCTTAGCTACATGGTAACAAATCCAAATTGACTTCTTGTTCCTTTGTTTACCGACATTGCATCTGACTAGCATATCTAGAGTTCTCTCACTTGGTCAGTTGTAACTTGACAGCCTGCATGCACTTTCCCACATTGCTGGCATAACAACTTCTTGATGCATCGCCATGTACTTAAGAATATTTTGATCTTATCTTCAAGAAAATAAATTAAATTCACATATTCATAAATTAAACCCACAGCAAGTGCTCACTTTGACACAAGAAGATGGCCGCCTTCCCTCTCCTTCCCCTCGCCTCCGTCCTCGTTGCCATCACGATGGACCAAAGCCACAACAACGACCACGCCGTGGCCCTCGGCAACGCCTAACATACACACAAATGGATTTGTACAAACAAAATATGAATTAGTTCATCACAGAGAGTACAATGGCGCATGGTGTAGGGATATAAAATATGCGAATCTCAAAGCAAGATCTGTGCCACATAATAGGGGGTATAGGCTACCGGGGGTAAAAAATCTGCACTCAATGAGAAATATGTAGAGTTGAAGGTGCGTGTTGTAAAAAAACACGAATCTCAAAGAAATAGATGGTGATGATAGTATGTGGATGCCAACGTAGGTGTGGGAAGGCATGTTTAATTTGTGCTACGTTAACACTTGGATCATTTTGAATGGATAAGATGGAACAGATTTTTGAGTCTGGTCCTTGACATAACATGATGAGAATACCAATAATGTGTGAATGCATGCGTAGTAGTCCTAAGAGCATCTCTAGCCCTTCCCCTAAAATTTAGCTCCCTATCACTAGTAGAAAACAGGGCTTTGGTTGAGGCCAGGATAAGGGCATTAATCCCGGTTCACTTACGAACCGGGACCAAAGCGTGCACCAGTCCCGGTTCGTGAGGCCAGGGCACCGGCCGGGCCTCGGGGGCCATTGGTCCCGGTTCGTCTGACACTTTTGGTCCCGGTTCCAGACACGAACCGGGACCAATGGGCCTCGCTCCTGGCCCAGCACCTTTAGTCCCGGTTGGTGGCTGGAACCGGGACCAAAGGTCGGTCTTCTGTCCTGGTTCTAGCCACCAACCGGGACTAAAGATAAGCCTATATATACCCCCGCCCCTGCCCGCTCACTCTGTTTTTTGGCCGGCCGGCGTGTGCAGGTGTGTGTTGCTCTAGCTCTCACCTCCTATGCACATGAGGTGTTCGATGAAATGCCCGAGCCACACCTAAGCTTTTTCCTCTACAAGCTCGACCTCCAAGCTCCATTTTCCTCAAGATTTGTCTAGGTTTGGCGGTCCGTCCCGTCCGGTCCCCGTCCTCACCGCCGTCGATCGCCCGCGCCGATCTCGTCGCCGGCACCACCGTGGTGAGCCTCTTGTTCTTATCTTCTTTCTAAAAGAAAACAATTCTTACTTGTATGATTTAGATAGATACTTGTACAATTTTCTTACTTTTATTATTGTTTGTTATTATATAGTGCCATGGTTTTGGTATCCGTCCCCGTCAGCCCTCGTCCTGTCTATGATTCGGATGTGGTATATTATCTTTTATAACTGTTTGTTTCATTTAGTGTTTATGACAATTATGCCGACCAACGTGACATAGATATTTTTGTCTAGGAGGTATGTGAACCAGAAATTCGAACCGACCGTCTTGTCAAGAGGTTAAACTTAGTTGAAAAAGAAAACAATTACTTGAAGAAAAAATTGAAAAGAATTGAGGAATAGAAGATGGAATTGGAGTTACATGTTGCCGATGTCGTCGAAGATCACAAGATCAAGATGGATGCAATGCGCTTGAAGATTGGAAAGATTAGAAAATATGCCATTCATACTGAGGCTTGGTATCATTATGCCGTTGGATCAATTGGTACCTTAGTTGCGGTTATGATCGCATTTGTTGTTGCATTTAAATGTTTTACATAGTTTCAATGTATGTTTTAGTTAGATGCTCTAGAGAGCTATATGTTGTTCAATAAGAACTATTTATGAACTTTATGTATTTATTTTGGTCACTACTGTATTTTGGTTTTAATGTGATGATAAACTTCTATTAATTTGGCCACTTATCTATTCATGATGTTCTGTAATGGTTTTTGATACACTTAATTATATAATGCACGCAGATGAACCGGCAATGGATGTACGGTGACCGACGCACCTCCGAGTACATTAAGGGCCTGCATAATTTTCTCGAAGTGGCTGAGGCAAACAAGCAGAATGGTTTTATGTATTGTCCATGAACTATCTGTGGGAATACGAAGGATTACTCTAACTCGAAAACCCTTCACGTCCACCCGCTTGAGAAGGGTTTCATGCCACACTATAATGTTTGGACCAAGCACGGAGAAAGAGGGGTTATGATGGAAGACAACGAAGAAGAAGAGGATGATGACAACTATCCGCCCCCTGAATACGGTGATGCTGCAATGGGGGAAGCTGAAGATCAAGAGGAACTAGACGATGTGCCAGATGATGATCTTCGCCGGGTCATTTTTGATGCAAAGAGACAATGCCAAAGTGAAAGGGGGAAGTTGAAGTTCGATCGCATGTTAGAGGATCACAAAAAAGGGTTGTACCCAAATTGCGAAGATGACAACACAAAGCTCGGTACCACACTGGAATTGCTGCAATGGAAGGCAGACAATGGTGTATCTGACAAGGGATTTGGTTCGCTATTGAAAATAATGAAGAAGAAGCTTCCAAAGGATAACGAATTGCCCGACAGTACGTACGAAGCAAAGAAGGTTCTATGCCCTCTAGGATTGGAGGTGCAGAAGATACATGCATGCCCTAATGACTACATCCTCTACCGCGGTGCGTACGAGGATTTGAACGCATGCCCAGTATGCTGTGCATTGCGGTATAAGATCAGACGAGATGACCCTGGTGATGTTGAGGGCCAGCGCACCGGGAAGAGGGTTCCTGCCAAGGTGATGTGGTATGCTCCTATAATACCACGGTTGAAACGTTTGTTCAGAAACAAAGAGCATGCCAAGTTGATGCGATGGCACAAGGAAGACTGTAAGAAATACGGGAAGTTGAGAGCACCCGGTGATGGGTCGCAGTGGAGAAAGATCGAGAGAAAGTGGGGGGACTTTACAGGTGACCCAAGGAACGTATGGTTTGGTTTAAGTGCAGATGGCGTTAATCCTTTTGGGGAGCAGAGCAGCAAGCATAGCACATGGCCTGTGACTCTATGTATGTATAACCTTCCTCCTTTGTTGTGCATGAAGCGGAAGTTCATTATGATGCCAGTGCTCATCCAAGGCCCTAAGCAACCTGACAATGACTAAAGGGTTGGGTATATAAGCAGGGACTTAGGAATTTTTCAGATTTCATCTGCAGATGCCCCCGACGACGCCGAGCACATCGACGCCGCCAGGCTGCCCGAGCTCGCCGTCGACGCCCTCGCCGCCCTCTGCCCCGTCGACGCCGTCAGGCTGCTCCACCTCGCCGTCGACGCCCTCGACGCCGCCCCTGCCCCGACGCCGCCCCCAGTGAGCTCCGGCCTTCCCCTGCGCTGCCGCCGCCCCTGCCCTGCCCCCGCCGCCGCCCCTGCCCTACGCTGCCGCCGCCTCTGCCCCTGCCCTGCGCTACCGCCGCCCCGACCCGACGCCGTCGCCGCTCGTCGCCGTCACCGCCCCGACCCAACGCCGTCGCCGCTCGTCGCCGTCGCCGCTCTCCTCGTCAGCCCCCCGGTGAGCTCCCCAAATCCTGTTAGATGTTCATGTTCAGTTTCAGTTTTAGTTTAATTTAGTTTGTTTAGTTTAATTTAGTTTAGTTTAGTTTGTTTAGTTTAGTTTAGTTTAGTTTTACTTGTTTTATGTTCAGTTTCATTTAATTTAGTTTTAGTTTTGTTAGATGTTCAGTTTTAGTTGTTTAATTAGTTTTAGTTGTTTTAGTTGTTTAGTTTTAGTTTTAGTTGTTTTTGTTGTTTAGTTTTAGTTTTAGATGTTCAGTTTCAGTTAATTTAGTTGTTTTATGTTTTAGTTGTTTTAGTTGTTTAGTTTTTTTTTATGTTTTAGTTGTTTTAATTGGAAATAATGTAGTATCGTCGGTCGTCGGTGACGCGATATCGAGGAGTCCCCGACGATCGTCGGTGAGGGAGAGTCCCCGACGATCGTCGGTGAGGGAGCGAGAGTCCCCGACGATATCGACGATTTTATATTAGGCAGATATATGTTTAATTAGAAGTTTAAATGTTTAGTTGCATAGCGTAGCCGTTGAGTCGATGATGCCCGGCCAGCATCCTCGTCGTCGACTCGGTGGCAACCACCTGCTTGATAGGCGCCATGTCCAGGGCTGGCACTGGGAGGTGCTGCCTTCCGGGGCTCCCAGCTTGGTGAGGAATCAGGGTTCCGTCGTCGACCCAGAGGTTCTTTGGTGGCGGTCGCGTGGACCACTGTCGGTGCAGAGGGATGAGGACGAGCACGTCCGACACTACATGGCTGCGTTGGACGCCAGGTTCTCCAATACTTGCAGGTTCTTCAGGGATCTCACCCGAGCTATGATTCTGCCATAGTTCCTTTTCTTTGGGTGTCCACCGCCTGCGCCGCGAGACGTCAACTATATTTGTATTAGTGATATTATATAATAATATTCGAGATGTATTAGTGATAATATTCGATGATGTATTAGCGATAATATTCGATGATGTATTAGTGATATTATATGATCGTATTGTTGCATTGCCTTGTATTGATTTGCATATCTCATGTTTGTATATTGCCATGTTGTAATATTTGCAGAAACTATGGATCACAGAGACTTAGAAAAAGAACAGTTGTTGGGGGATATAATCCTCGCCAGAGGTGATCCCTTGTCGTATCTCAACGACACCGATTGTCAGGAAGGAGAGGATGACGGCTCCGGTGATCCAACAATGGAGGAGGAAGGAGATCATGACGGCTCCGGTGACCGAATGGCGGAGGAAGGAGATCATGATCACGGCTCCGGTGACCGAACGGAGGAGGGAACCTCAACTATTGCAAAGTCCGACGAGGTAAGGAGACAAGGCCTGAAGAAAAGGTTGCGCTCGGATGAAAGGTTCACGATCACAGAAGTCGCGAAAGATGGCCAACCGATTGCTCCCAAGCGGACCACGGACGCATTTGTACATCAGTGTGGAGTTGTTGTTAGGGACTATGTCTCGATCAGCACCCAGCAATGGAATAAGAATAATAAGGACCCTGAAGTTTATATGTCCATGATAGACTGAAAGATGATCTTTGGACCGAGCTGATGACAAATTTCAGCCTACCGCGAGAGGAGGATCCGAATAACCCAGCTATAGAGCGAAAGGTCAAGGCGTTTGCTCTTAAGAAGATGGCAGAACTATGGAGGAACAGGAAGAAAGATTTGAACACAAAGTTTGTCGAGAAAGACGAGACTCCGGAATTCATTGGTCGATATGAGAAGATAAGAGATCAATGGCCCGAATTTGTGGCCAACAAGAAATCAGAGAAGGGTAAGAAAAGGTCACTGACAAACAAGAAAAATGCTGCAAAGAAGAAGTATCACCATCACACGGGGTCAGGTGGCTACTACAAAGCCCGGCCGTTGTGGGACAAAGCTGAGCAAGACCTGCTTGCTAAGAATGTCCAACCAGCGACATTGCACTGGTGATACGTCCATTTTGCATCATGCTTTTATATTGATATTTATTGCATTATGGGCTGTTATTACATATTTTGGTACAATACTTATGCCTTTTCTCTCTTATTTTACAAGGTTTATCTGAAGAGGGAGAATGCCGGCAGCTGGAATTCTGGACTGGAAAAAGGAGCAAATCTGAGATACCTATTCTGCACAACTCCAACAGTCCTGAAAATTTACGGAGAATTATTTTGGAATATATAAAAAATACTGGGTGGAAGAAATACCAGAGGGGGCCCACCAGGCAGTCACAAGCCAGGGGGGCATGCCCTACCCCCGTGGGCGCGCCCCTGTGGCTTGTGGCCCACCTGGCAGCCCTCCGGTGCCCATCTTCTGCTATATGGAGGGTTTTGACCTGGAAAAAATCATAACAGAGCTTTCGGGGCGAAGCACCGTCGTCTCGAGGCGGAACTTGGGCAGAACCAATCTAGGGCTCCGGCGGAGCTGTTCTGCCGGGGAAACTTCCCTCCCGGAGGGGGAAATCGAAGCCATCGTCATCACCAACGATCCTCTCATCGAGAGGGGGTCAATCTCCATCAACATCTTCACCAGCACCATCTCCTCTCCAAATCCTAGTTCATCTCTTGTATCCGATCTTTGTCTCAAAACCTCAGATTGGTACCTGTGGGTTGCTAGTAGTGTTGATTACTCCTTGTAGTTGATGCTAGTTGGTTTACTTGGTGGAAGATCATATGTTCAGATCCTTGATGATCATTAATACTCCTCTGATTATGAACATGAATATGCTTTGTGAGTAGCTACGTCTGTTCCTGAGGACATGGGATAGGTCTTGTTATAAGTAATCTTGTGAATTTGGTATTCGTTCGATATTTTGATGAGATGTATGTTGTCTCTCCTCTAGTGGTGTTATGTGAACGTCGACTACATGACACTTCACCATTATTTGGGCCTAGGGGAAGGCATTGGGAAGTAATAAGTAGATGATGGGTTGCTAGAGTGACAGAAGCTTAAACCCTAGTTTATGCGTTGCTTTGTAAGGGGCTGATTTGGATCCACACGTTTCTTGCTATGGTTAGATTTATCTTAAATCTTCTTTCATAGTTGCGGATGCTTGCGAGAGGGGTTAATCATAAGTGGGAGGCTTGTCCAAGTAAGGGCAGCACCCAAGCACCGGTCCACCCACATATCAAATTATCAAAGTAACGAACGCGAATCATATGAGCATGATGAAAACTAGCTTGACAGTAATTCCCATGTGACCTCAGGAGCGCTTTGCTTTATACAAGAGTTTGTCCAGGCTTGTCCTTTGTTATAAAAAGGATTTTTGGGCCACCTTGCTGCACCTTAGTTACACTTATTACTTGCTACCCGTTACAAATTATCTTATTAGAAAACTAACTGTTACCGATAATTTCAGTGCTTGCAGAGAATACCTTACTGAGAACCGCTTGTCATTTCCTTCTGCTCCTCGTTGGGTTCGACACTCTTACTTATCGAAAGGACTACGATAGATCCCCTATACTTGTGGGTCATCAAGACTCTTTTCTGGCATCGTTGCCGGGGAGTGCAGCGCCTTTGGTGAGTGGAACTTGGTAAGGAAAAATTTATATACTGTGCTGAAATTTATTGTCACTTGTTACTATGGAAAGTAATCCTTTGAGGGGCTTGTTCGGGGTATCTTCGCCTCGACCGGAAGCACAAAGAGATGCTCCTCAACCTGCTGCACCTATTGAAAATATTTATTATGAAATTCCCTCGGGTATGATAGAGAAACTGCTAGCTAATCCTTATGCAGGAGATGGAACACTACATCCTGATTTGCATCTAATCTATGTGGATGAAGTTTGTGGAATATTTAAGCTTGCAGGTTTGCCCGAGGATGATGTCAAGAAGAAGGTATTTCCTTTATCTTTGAAGGAGAAGGCATTGACATGGTATAGGCTATGTGATGATATTGGTGTTGGGGAACGGAGCATGAATTTCAAAAAAATTCCTACGCTCACGCAATATCTATCCATGGAGATGTATCGCTACGAGAGGGGAGAGTGTGTTTACGTACCCTCGTAGACCGTTAGCGGAAGCGTCTCACAACGCGGTTGATGTAGTCGAACAATCCTTTGAGATCCACCGATCAAGTACCGAACGTACGGCACCTCCGAGTTCTACACACGTGCAGCTCGGTGACGTTCCTCACCTTCTTGATCCAGCAAGACGTCGAGGTAGTAGATAAGTTCTGTCAGCACGACGGCGTGGCGACGGTGACGGTGAAGTGATTCCGGCAGGGCTTCGCCTAAGCTCTCCGAAAATATGAACGAGGTGGAAAACGGAGATCGGGGCACCCCACACGGCTATGGGACAATTGTGTACTTTGGGGTGCCCCCTTGCCCCCGTATATAAAGGATGAGAGGGAGGAGGCCGGCCCTCTAGGGGTGCGCCAAGTGTGGGGAGTCCTACTAGGACTCCTTAGTCCTAGTAGGATTCCACCTCCCATACGGAGTAGGAAAGAGGGAAGGGAGAGGGAAAGGAAAGAGGGGGCTGCGCCCCCTCCCCTAGTCCAATTCGGTTTGGGCAAGGGGGGGCGCGAGCCTCCTCACGTGGCCTGCCTCTCCTTTTCCCGTATGGCCCAATAAGGCCCATTATTTCTCCCGGTGAATTCCCGTAACTCCCCGGTACTCCGAAAAATATCCGAATCACTCGGAACCTTTCCGACGTCCGAATATAGCCTTACAATATATGAATCTTTACCTCTCGACCATTTCGAGACTCCTCGTCATGTCCGTGATCTCATCCGGGACTCCGAACAAACTTCGGCCACCAATCACATAACTCATATAATACTAAATCGTCATCGAACCTTAAGTGTGCGGACCCTACGGGTTCGGGAATGATGTAGACATGACCGAGACGACTCTCCGGTCAATAACCAACAGCGGAACCTGGATGCTCATATTGGTTCCGACATATTCCATGAAGATCTTTATCGGTGAACCTCATATGTCAACATACGTTGTTCCCTTTGTCTGGCGGTATGTTACTTGCCCGAGATTCGATCGTCGGTATCCAATACCTAGTTCAATCTCGTTACCGGCAAGTCTCTTTACTCGTTCCGTAATACGTCATCTTGTAACTAACTCTTTAGTCACGGTGCTTGCAAGGCTTCTGTAATGCTGTATTACCGAGAGGGCCCAGAGATACCTATCTGATAGTCGGAGTGACAAATTCCAATCTCGATCCATGCCAACTCAACAAACACTTTCGGAGATACCTGTAGTGCACCTTTATAATCACCCAGTTACGTTGTGACGTTTGATACACCCAAAGTATTCCTACGGTATCCGGGAGTTGCATGATCTCATGGTCAGAGGAACGTGTATTTGACATAGTGAAAGCAATAGCAATAAACTGAACGATCATTTGCTATGCTAACGGTTGGGTCAAGTCCATCACATCATTCTCCTAATGATGTGATCCCATTATCAAATGACAACTCATGTCCATGGTCAGGAAATCTTGACCATCTTTTGATCAACGAGCTAGTCTAGTAGAGGCTTACTAGGGACACAGTATTTGTTTATCTATTCACACATGTATTTAGTTTCCGGTCAATACAATTCTAGCATGAATAATAAACTATTATCATGAACGGGGAAATATGATAATAACTAATTTATTATTGCCTCTAGGGCATATTTCCAACAGTCTCCCACTTGCACTAGAGTCAATAATCTAGATTACATCTCCATGTAATTAACACTTAATCAGTTCTAAAGCTGATCATGTTTTGCTTGTGAGAGAGGTTTTAGTCAACGGGTCTGCAATATTCAGATCCGTCTGTTCTTGGCAAATCTCTATGTAGATGCTGCTACCACACTCTGTTTGGAGCTACTCCAAAAAATTTCCCCACTATACTTATCCGGTCTGAGACTCATAGTCTTTCGGATCAGTGTTTAAAGCTTGCATCGACGTAACCCCTTACGACGAACTCTTTATCATCTCTATTCCCGAGAAATTCTTCCTTAGTCATCTTAAGGATAATTTGACCGCTGTCCAGTGATCTACTCCTGGATCACTTTGGTACCTCTTTTGCCAGACACATGGCAAGGCACACAGCTTGGCATACTTTATAGAACCTATGGCCGAGGCATAGGGGATAACCTTCATCCATTCTATTTATTTTGCCGTGGTCGAGATTTGAGTGTTACTCAACTTCACACCTTTCACCATAGTCAAGAACTCCTTCTTTGACTGATCCATTTTGAACTTCTTCAAAATCTTGTCAAGGTATATGTTTTGTGAAAGTCATATGAGGTGTCTCAATCTATCTCTATAGATTTTGATGCCTAACATGTAAACAACCTTTACCTAGATCTTCAAGTCTTACTCCACTTCACACCAGCCAAGAACTTATTTCTTTTGACTTGGTCCATTTTGAACTTCTTCAATATCTAATCAAGGTGTGTGAAAATCTTTTATCAGGTGTCTTGATCTATCTCTATAGATCTCGATGCCCAAACCGTGGATAACTCAAAAAACAGGTTTTTATTGAAAAACTCCTTTCAATTAATTCTTTATGCTTTCCAGAAATTCTACATCATTTCCAATAACATATACTTATTAGAAATGTTATAGAGCTCCCACTCACTTTGTTGTAAATACAAGTTTCTCCATAAACTTGCATAAACCCAAACGCTTTGATCACTTCATCAAAGCGAGTATTCCAGCTCCGAGATGCTTGCACCAGTCCATAGATGGATCGCTGGAGCTTGCATACTTTGTTAGCACCTTTAGGATCGACAAAACCTTCCGGTTGTATCATATACAATTCTTCCTTAAGGAATGCCGTTTTGACGTCCATTTGCCAGATTTCATAATCATAAAACGCGGCAATTGCTAACATAATTCTGACAGACTTTAGCATCGCTACGGGTGAGAAAGTCTCATCGTAGTCAACTCCTTGAACTTGTCGATAACCTTTAGCAACAAGTCGAGCTTTATAGACGGTGACATTACCATCAGCGTCCGTCTTCTTCTTAAAGATCCATTTATTTTTAATAGCTCGCCGTTTCATCGGGCAAGTCTACCAAAGTCCACACTTTGTTCTCATACATGGATCTAATCTCGGATTTCATGGCCTCAAGCCATTTGTCGGAATCCGGGCTCGCCATCGCTTCTTCATAGTTCGTAGGTTCACCGTTGTCTAACAACATGACCTCCAAGACAGGATTGCCGTACCAATCTGGTGCGGAGCGTGTCCTGGTTGACCTACGAGGTTCTGTAGCAACTTGATCCGAAGCCTCATGATCATCATCATCAACTTCTTCTCTGGTCTGTGTTGGTGTCATAGAAATTTCTTTTTGTGGCGTACTACTATCCAGAGGAGGTACAATTATCTCATCAAGTTCTACTTTACTCCCACTCACTTCTTTCGAGAGAAACTCCTTCTCTAGAAAGGATCCATTCTTAGCAACGAATACTTTGCCTTCGGATCTGTGGTAGAAGGTGTACCCAACGGTCTCCTTTGGGTATCCTATGAAGACGCACTTATCCGCTTTGGGTTCGAGCTTATCTGGCTAAAGCCTTTTGACATAAGCATTGCATCCCCAAACTTTCAGAAACGACATCTTAGATTTCTTGCAAACCACAGTTCATACGGTGTCATCTCAACAGATTTAGACGGTGCCCTTGTTTAAAGTGAATGCAGCTGTCTCTAATGCATAACTCCAAAATGATAGTGGCAAATCGGTAAGAGACATCATAGAACGCACCATATCCAATAGAGTACGATTACGACGTTCGGACACACCATTACGCTGTGGTGTTCCATGTGGCGTGAGCTGTGAAACAATTCCACATTGTCTTAAGTGATTGCCAAACTCGTAACTCAAATATTCTCCTCCACGATCAGATCGTAAGAACTTTATTTTCTTGTTACGATGGTTCTCTACTTCACTCTGAAATTCTTTGAACTTTTCAAATGTTTCAGATTTATGCTTCATCAAGTAGACATAACCATATCTACTCAAATCATCAGTGAACGTGAGAATATAACGATATCCACTGCGCGCCTCAACACTCATCGGACCGCATACATCGGTATGTATTATTTCCAATAAGTTGGTTGCTCGCTCCATTGTTCCGGAGAACGGAGTTTTAGTCATCTTGCCAATAAGGCACGGTTCACATGTCTCAAATGATTCATAATCAAGAGATTCCAAAAACCCATCTGCATGGAGTTTCTTCATGTGTTTAACACTGATATGACCTAAGCGGCAGTGCCACAAATATGTGGTACTATCATTATCTTTTGGCATTCGTGTTATGAACATATGTATTACTACGATCAAGATTCTATAAACCTTTCATTTTAAGTGCATGATCATCAATGATATTATCCAAATAGAATAACAATTATTCTCTGAAATTGAATAACCATCTTGCAATAAACACTATCAGATATAATGTTCATGCTTAATGCAAGCACCAAATAACAATTATTTAGGTTCATCACTAATCCTGAAGGTAGAGAGAGCGTGGCGATGGTGATCACATCAACCTTGGAGACACTTCCAATGCACATCGTCACCTCGTTCTTAGCTAGCCCTCGTTTATTCCGAAGCTCCATGTTTCAAGTTGTAAGCAACTGAACAAGTATCAAATACCCAGGTGCTCCTACGAGTACTAGTAAGGTACATATCAATAACATGTATATCAAATATCTTTGTTGACATTGCCAGTCTTATTATCTGCAAGTTACTTTGGGGAAGTTCCGCTCCCTGTGACATTTCCCTTTGCAATGGGAGCACTAAGTCTCGGGTTTGGTTCAGCCTTGGGTTTCTTCGTGTGAGCGGCAACTGTTTTACCGTTCTTCTTGAAGTTCCCTTTTCTTTCCCTTGCCCTTCTTGAAACTAGTGGTCTTATTAACCATCAACACTTGATGCTCCCTTTTTTTTTATTTCTACATCCGCAGATTGTAGCATCACGAATAGCTTAAGGATCTTCTATCCCTTGCATGTTTATAGGTCATCACGAAGATCCAGTAGCTTAGTGATAGTGACTAGAGAACTCTATCAATCACCACTTTATTCGGAAGTCTAACTCCCACTTGATTCAAGTGTTTGAAGTACTCAGACATTCTGAGTACATGCTCACTAACGGAGCTGTTCTCCTCCATCTTGTAGCTATAGAACTTGTCGAAGGTGTCATCCCTCTCGACCCGGGTGTGAGTCTTGAAAAACAAATTTTCAGCTCTTGGAACATCTCATATGCTCCGTGTTGCTCAAAACATATTTGGAGCTCCGGTTCTAAGCCGTAAAGTATGGCGCACTGAACTATCGAGTAGTCATCTTTTCTTGTCTGCCAGACGTTCATAACGTCCCCAGACGAAGCCGTAGGGGTATTTCACTGAGTGGTGCATTAAGGACATAAGCCTTCTGTGCAGCAGTGAGGACAATCCTCAGATCACGGACCTAGTCCGCATAGTTGCTTCCATCAACTTTCAACTTCGTTTTCTCTAGGAACATAATAAAAACAGGGGAACTACAGCGCGGTCTATGGATCTACAACATAAATTTGCTAAGACAAGTAAGACTATGTTCATGACAATTGAAGTTCAATTAATCAAATTACTTAAGAACTCCCACTTAGATTAACATCCCTCAAGTTGTCTAAGTGTAACATGATCCACGTCAACTAAACCACGTCCGATCATCACGTGAGGTGGATTAGTTATCAATGGTGAACATCTTTCATGTTGATCATATCTACTATATGACTCATGTTCGACCTTTCGGTCTCTTGTGTTCCGAGGCCATGTCTGTACATGCTAGGCTCGTCAAGTTTAACCCAAGTATTCTGCGTGTGTAAAACTGGCTTACACCCGTTGTATGCGAACGAAAGAATCCATCACACCCGATCATCACGTGGTGCTTAGAAGCGTCAAACCTTCGCAACGGTGCATACTAGGGGAGAACACTCATCTTGAAATTTAGTGAAGGGATCATCTTATAATGCTACCGTCGTCCTAAGCAAAATAAGATGCATAAAAGGATTAACATCACATGCAATTCAATATATGTGACATGATATGGCCATCATCTTCTTGTGCTTTTGATCTCCATCAGCAAAGCACCGTCATGATCTCCATCGTCACCGGGTTGACACCTTGATCTCCATCGTAGCGTCGTGACACCTTGATCTCCATCGTAGCGTCGTGGTCGTCTCGCCGGCTATTGCTACTACTACTACTGCTAACTAATAGCGGTAAAGTAAAGCAATTACATAGCGTTGGCATTGCATACAATAAAGAGACAACCATAAGGCTCCTGCCGGTTGCCTGATAACTTACAAAACATGATCATCTCATACAACAACTTATATCACATCATGTCTTGGCCATATCACATCACCAGCATACCCTGCAAAAACAAGTTAGACGTCCTCTACTTTGTTGTTGCAAGTTTTACGTGGCTGCTACGGGTTTGCAAGAACCGTTCTTACCGACGCAAAACCACAACGTGGTGTAGTGATTGCTTTTTGATCTTCTAAAAGAACCCTCTTCATTGAAACCGATTCAACTAAAGTGAGAGAGACAGACACCCGCCAGTCACCTTTATGCAATGAGTGCACGTAGCGGTGAAACCTGTCTCGCGTAAGCGTACGCGTAATGTCGGTCCGGGCCGCTTCATCTCACAATACCGTTGAATCAAGTAACAACTAGTAATGGCAAGCAATATGTATACACCCACGCCCACAACTCACTTGTGTTCTACTCGTGCAAATCACATCTACGCATAGACCTGGCTCGGATGCCACTGTTGGGGAACGGAGCATGAATTTCAAAAAAATTCCTACGCTCATGCAAGATCTATCCATGGAGATGTATCGCTACGAGAGGGGAGAGTGTGTCTATGTACCCTCGTAGACCGTTAGCGGAAGCGTCTCACAACGCGGTTGATGTAGTCGAACAATCCTTCGAGCTCCACCGATCAAGTACCGAACGTACGGCACCTCCGAGTTCTACACACGTGCAGCTCGGTGACGTTCCTCGCCTTCTTGATCCAGCAAGACGTCGAGGTAGTAGACGGCGTGGCGACGGTGACGGTGAAGTGATTCCGACAGGGATTCGCCTAAGCTCTCCGAAAATATGACCGAGGTGGAAAACGGAGATCGGGGCACCGCACACGGCTATGGGACAATTGTGTACTTTGGGGTGCCCCCTTGCCCCTGTATATAAAGGATGAGAGGGAGGAGGCCGCCCCCCTAGGGGTGCGCCATGTGTGGGGAGTCCTACTAGGACTCCTTAGTCCTAGTAGGATTCCACCTCCCATACGGAGTAGGAAAGAGGGAAGGGAGAGGGAAAGGAAAGAGGGGGCTGCGCCCCCTCCCCTAGTCCAATTCGGTTTGGGCAGGGGGGGGGCGCGAGCCTCCTCACGTGGCCTGCCTCTCCTTTTCCCGTATGGCCCAATAAGGCCCATTACTTCTCCTGGTGAATTCCCGTAACTCCCCGGTACTCCGAAAAATACCCGAATCACTCGGAACCTTTCCGACGTCCGAATATAGCCTTCCAATATATGAATCTTTACCTCTCGACCATTTCGAGACTCCTCGTCATGTCCGCGATCTCATCCGGGACTCCGAACAAACTTCGGCCACCAATCACATAACTCATATAATACTAAATCGTCATCGAACCTTAAGTGTGCGGACCCTACGGGTTCGGGAATGATGTAGACATGACCGAGATGACTCTCCGGTCAATAACCAACAGCGGAACCTGGATGCTCATATTGGTTCCTACATATTCCACGAAGATCTTTATCGGTGAACCTCATATGTCAACATACGTTGTTCCCTTTGTCTGGCGGTATGTTACTTGCCCGAGATTCGATCGTCGGTATCCAATACCTAGTTCAATCTCGTTACCGGCAAGTCTCTTTACTCGTTCCGTAATACGTCATCTTGTAACTAACTCTTTAGTCACGGTGCTTGCAAGGCTTCTGTGATGCTGTATTACCGAGAGGGCCCAGAGATACCTCTCCGATAGTCAGAGTGACAAATTCCAATCTCGATCCATGCCAACTCAACAAACACTTTCGGAGATACCTGTAGTGCACCTTTATAATCACCCAGTTACGTTGTGACGTTTGATACACCCAAAGTATTCCTACGGTATCCGGGAGTTGCATGATCTCATGGTCAGAGGAACGTGTATTTGACATAGTGAAAGCAATAGCAATAAACTGAACGATCATTTGCTATGCTAACGGTTGGGTCAAGTCCATCACATCATTCTCCTAATGATGTGATCCCATTATCAAATGACAACTCATGTCCATGGTCAGGAAATCTTGACCATCTTTTGATCAACGAGCTAGTCTAGTAGAGGCTTACTAGGGACACAATATTTGTTTATCTATTCACACATGTATTTAGTTTCCGGTCAATACAATTCTAGCACGAATAATAAACTATTATCATGAACGGGGAAATATGATAATAACTAATTTATTATTGCCTCTAGGGCATATTTCCAACAATTGGATCATGGAACTACAACCAATTGAAATTGGAATTTCATCAGAAGTTTTATCCTATGCATCTGGTTCATCGTGATCGGAATTATATTTATAATTTTTGGCCTCGTGAAGGAGAAAGTATCGCTCAAGCTTGGGGGAGGCTTAAGTCAATGTTATATTCATGCCCCAATCATGAGTTTCCGAGAGGAATTATTATTCAGAACTTTTATGCTCGGCTTTCTAATAATGATGGGTCCATGCTCGATACTTCTTGCGCTGGTTCTTTTATGAAGAAAGATATTGAATTCAAGTGGGACTTATTGGAAAGAATTAAACGCAACTCTGAAGATTGGGAACTCGACGAAGGTAAGGAGTCAGGTATAAACCTTAAGTTTGATTGTGTTAAATCCTTTATAGACACCGATGCTTTTCGTGAATTTAGCATTAAATATGGACTTGATTCTGAGATAGTAGCTTCTTTCTGTGAATCTTTTGCTACTCATGTTGATCTCCCAAAGAGAAGTGGTTTAAATATCATCCTCCCATTGAGGTGAAAGTAGTTGAACCTATTAAAGTTGAAGAGGAAACTAGTACTTATAATGTTGATCCTGTTATTCCTACTGCTTACATTGAGAAACCACCCTTCCCTGTTAGGATAAAGGAACATGCTAAAGCTTCAACTGTGGTTCGTAAGAGTTGTATTAGAACACCTACACCCCCTGAACAAATTAAAGTTGAACCTAGTATTGCTATGGTTAAAGATCTCCTGGTTGATAATATTGATGGGCATGTTATTCATTTCTGTGATGAAGCTATTAGAATTGCTAGGCCAGACAGTAAGAGTAAACATAGACCAGTTGTTGGCGTGCCTGTTGTTTCTGTTAAAATAGGAGATCATTGTTATCATGGCTTATGTGATATGGGTGCTAGCGTGAGTGCAATTCCATGTTCCTTATACAAAGAAATTATGCATGATGTTGCACCAGTTGAACTAGGGGAAATTGATGTTACTATTAAGCTTGCGAATAGAGATACTATTGCACCAATGGGGATTGTTAGAGATGTTGAAGTCTTGTGTGGGAAAATAAAGTATCCTACTGATTTTCTTGTTCTTGGTTCCCCACAAGATGATTTTGTCCCATTATATTTGGCAGACCCTTCTTGAATACTGTTAATGGTAGGATTGATTGTGAAAAGGAAATAGTTACTGTGAGTTTTGGGGATGTGTCTCATGAGTTCAATTTCTCTAAATTTCATAGACAACCCCATGACAAAGAATTGCCTAGTAAAGATGAAATTATTGGTCTTGCTTCTATTGCTGTGCCTCCTACTGCTCCTTTAGAACAATATTTGCTGGACGATGAAAATGATATGAATATGAATGAGAGGAATGAAATAGATAAAATTTTCTTTGATCAGCAGCCTATTTTGAAACACAACTTACCTATTGAAATACTTGGGGATCCTCCTCCACCCAAGGGTGATCCCGTGTTCGAGCTTAAACAATTACCCGATACTTTGAAATATGCTTATCTTGATGAAAAGGAGATATATCCTGTTATTATTAGTGCTAACCTTTCAGAGCATGAAGAAAAGAGATTATTGAGAACTCTGAGGAAGCACCGTGCTGCTATTGGATATACTCTTGATGATCTTAAGGGCATTAGTCCCACTCTATGTTAGCATAAAATTAATATGGAGCCTGATGCCAAACCAGTTGTTGATCACCAACGACGGTTGAATCCTAAGATGAAAGAAGTGGTAAGAAAAGAAATACTAAAGCTTCTGGAGGCAGGTATAATTTATCCTATTGCTGATAGTAGATGGGTTAGTCCCGTTCATTGTGTCCCTAAGAAGGGAGGTATCACCGTTGTCCCTAATGATAAAAATGAATTGATCCCGCAAAGAATTGTTACAGGTTATAGAATGGTAATTGATTTTAGGAAATTAAACAAGGCTACTAAGAAGGATCATTACCCTCTACCTTTTATTGATCAAATGCTAGAAAGACTATCCAAACATACTCATTTTTGCTTTCTAGATGGTTACTCTGGTTTCTCTCAAATACCTGTGTCAAAAGAGGATCAAGAAAAAACCACTTTTACTTGCCCTTTCGGTACTTTTGCTTATAGACGTATGCCTTTTGGTTTATGCAATGCACCTGCTACCTTTCAAAGATGTATGATGGCTATATTCTCTGACTTTTGTGAAAAGATTCTTGAGGTTTTCATGGATGATTTTTCCGTTTACGGAACTTCTTTTGATGATTGCTTGAGGAACCTTGATCGAGTTTTACAGAGATGTGAAGAAACTAATCTTGTCTTGAATTGGGAAAAGTGTCACTTTATGGTTAATGAAGGTATTGTCTTGGGGCACAAGATCTCCGAAAGAGGTATTGAGGTGGATAAACCAAAAGTCGATGCTATTGAAAAAATGTCGTGCCCTACAGATATCAAAGGTATAAGAAGTTTCCTTGGTCATGCTGGTTTCTATAGGAGGTTTATTAAAGATTTCTCTAAGATTTCTAGGCCTCTCACTAATCTTTTACAAAAATATGTTCCATTCGTTTTTGATGATGATTGTGTAGAAGCATTTGAAATCCTAAAGAATGCCTTGATTTCCGCACCTGTTGTTCAACCACCTGATTGGAACCTACCCTTTGAAATTATGTGTGATGCTAGTGATTATGCTGTTGGTGCTGTTCTAGGACAAAGAGTTGATAAGAAATTAAATGTTATTCATTATGCCAGTAAAACTCTAGACAGTGCTCAAAGAAATTATGCTACTACTGAAAAGGAATTTTTAGCGGTTGCGTTTGCTTGTGATAAGTTCAGACCTTATATTGTTGATTCCAAAGTAACTGTTCACACCGATCATGCTGCTATTAAGTATTTTATGGAAAATAAAGATGCTAAACCTAGACTTATTAGATGGGTTCTTCTGCTACAAGAATTTTATTTGCATATTATTGATAGAAAGGGTGCTGATAACCCTGTAGCAGACAACTTGTCTAGGTTAGAAAATGTTCTTGATGACCCATTACCTATTGATGATAGCTTTCCTGATGAACAATTAGCTGTCCTAAATGCTTCACACAATGCTCCATGGTATGCTGATTATGCTAATTACATTGTTGCTAAATTTATACCGCCTAGTTTCACATACCAACAATAGAAAAAGTTCTTCTATGATTTAAGGCATTACTTTTGGGATGATCCACACCTTTATAAGGAAGGAGTAGATGGTGTTATTAGACGTTGTGTACCTGAGCATGAACAGGAACAAATCTTACGCAAGTGTCACTCTGAGGCCTATGGAGGACACCACGCTAGAGATAGAACTGCACATAAGGTACTACAATCTGGTTTCTATTGGCCTACTCTCTTCAAGGATGCTCGTAAGTTTGTCTTGTCTTGTGATGAATGTCAAAGAATTGGTAGTATTAGTAGACGTCAGGAAATGCCTATGAATTACTCTCTTGTTATTGAACCATTTGATGTTTGGGGTTTCGATTATATGGGACCTTTTCCACAATCTAACGGGTATACTCATATTCTAGTTGTTGTTGATTATGTTACTAAGTGGGTCGAAGCTATTCCAACTAGTAGTGATGATCATAATACTTCTATTAAAATGCTCAAAGAAGTTATTTTCCCTAGATTTGGAGTCCCTAGATATTTGATGACTGATGGTGGTTCACACTTTATTCATGGTGCTTTCCGTAAATTGCTTGCTAAGTATGATGTTAATCATAGAATTGCCTCTCCTTATCATCCTCAGTCTAGTGGTCAAGTAGAATTGAGCAATAGAGAAATTAAATTGATCTTGCAGAAGACTGTTAATAGATCTAGGAAGAATTGGTCTAAGAAACTTGATGATGCATTATGGGCTGATAGAACTGCTTATAAGAACCCTATGGGTATGTCTCCGTATAAAATGGTTTATGGTAAAGCATGTCACTTACCTCTTGAACTAGAACATAAAGCTTCTTGGGCAATTAAAGAGCTCAACTATGATTTCAAACTTGCTGGTGAGAAGAGGTTATTTGACATTAGCTCACTTGATGAATGGAGAACCCAAGCCTATGAGAATGCCAAGTTGTTTAAAGAAAAGGTTAAGAGATGGCATGATAGAAGGATACAAAAGCGTGAATTCAATGTAGGTGATCATGTCTTGCTATACAATTCTCGTTTAAGATTTTTTGCAAGAAAACTTCTCTCTAAATGGGAAGGTCCTTACGTTATCGAGGAAGTATACCGTTCTGGTGCCATCAAGACCAACAACGCCGAAGGCACAAACCCGAAGGTGGTGAATGGTCAAAGAATCAAACATTATATCTCAGGTACTCCCATAAATGTTGAAACCAATATTATCCATACCATAACCCCAGAGGAGTACATTAGGGAGACCTACCAGAACGTTCCAGACTCCGAAAAGGAATAGGTATGTGGTACGGTAAGTAAACCGACTCCAAAACTTTTTCAATGGCAATTTTTATCCGTTTTGGAATATTTAAAAAAATAGGAAAAATTAAAGTAGTCCGAATAGTGCATGAGGAGGCGACAAGCCAGGGGGGCGCGCCCTACCCCCCTGGGCGCGCCCCTGTGTCTTGTGGCGACCTCGTGTACCATCCGGACTCCGTTTTCTTGTGGTATACTCCTTCGGGTCGGCAAAAATTCATTATATAACATCCCAAAGGTTTTGACTCTCGTATCACGCCAATACCTCCTGTTTTCTTTTTGAGCTGTTTCCACAGCAGATTTAGAGCAATATGTCGTCCCAAGATTCTGATGGGGAGAGCTATATATCGCATTATCTTGCCAATCCCAAACTCTACGGGGACTTAGATCCTTACGGATTGTTCTCGGAGGAGGAACAAAAAGGCAAGTACGAGGAAGAAAGCTCGGATGAAGAAGAGACCCCCATGCCTCAGTCATGAGATATGCACGTGGAGTTCAAGAAATCAAGCCTCCCAAACACAAGGCGAAAACCCAAGGTTCTATTTATCCCTTCTCGTTTCCTGCAGGAGAGCAAGGAAGAATTATGTCAAAGGATATTGAAGCTCGAGCAGGAAGTGGACGATCTGAGGGAACATAATTTTATGCTTAGGAGGAAACTAGACAAGCCTCCAACCTTATCAACAACTCCCTCATCACCCCCTCCGAAGCAAGACAATTAAACACATGGGTATGGGCACTCCCCTTGGCTTGTGTCAAGCTTGGGGGAGGTGCCCCGGTATCGTATCACCATCACATCTTTTATTTTTATCGTTTTTCTTAGTTCGATCCTTTTGATTATATCTTGATCTAGTAGAATAAAAAAATTTAGTGTGATCTAGTTTTGAGTTTTTCTTTATGTTCCCCCTGTGTAAGCAAGTCCGAGAGTTATATAATAAAGAGTAGTTTTAAGTTGAGGGCTTTGCTTGTTTGCTATGATCTTGAGAAATAGAAATAGAAAGAAGTATAAAATAAAAGCAAAGAGTATATATGATGATCTTATGGGGAGTGATGACTTCACATATAAGAAGTATGTCGATTGAAACTTGTTGTGGGTTGACAAACATAGCTATTGGTCATTGTGGAAATTAAAAGGAAGTAATAAAGAAAGAGAGGTTCACATATAAATATATTATCTTGTACATCTTTTATGATTGTGAGCACTCATTAAAATATTATATGTTAAGAAGTTGATGTTGGACAAGGAAGACAACATAATGGGTTATGTTTGCTTACTTCCGAATAGAAGTTATATGGTTGTAGATCCCTCAACATGTGTCGCTTGCTTCCACCTCATATCAGCCAAAACTTCCGCACCAAGTAGAGATACTACTTGTGCATCCAAACACCCTTAATCCAGTTTTGCCATGAGAGTCCACCACACCTACCTATGGATTGAGTAAGATCCTTCAAGTAAGTTGTCATCGGTGCAAGCAATAAAAATTGGTCTCTAAATATGTGTGAGCTATTAGTGTGAGGAAAATAAGCTTTATACGAACTTGTGATAGGGAAGAAATAAAAGCGACGGACTGCATAATAAAGTTTTCTATCACAAGGGGCAATATAAAATGACGTTCTTTTGCATTGAGGGATTGTGCATCCAACTATAAAAGCACATGACAACCTCTGCTTCCCTCTGCGAAGCGCCTATCTGTTACTTTTATTTTCTAGTACTTACCTTTATGCAAGAGTCATGATGATCTCCATCACTTTCTTTATTTCGTCTTTATCTTTTGGCAAGCGTCATGTGTTGGGGAATGATCTAGACACATATATCCACTCAGAAGTGGGCGAGCATGAGTTATTACTGTTGACATTACCCTTGAGGTAAATAGTTGGGAGGCAATACTACAAGCCCCTATCTTTCTCTGTGTCTGATTGAAGCTTTGACCTCATAGGTACCTCGTGAGTGTTAGCAATTGTGAAAGACTAAAAGATGATTGAGTATGTGGATTTGCTTTACAAGCTCTTATATTGATTCTTTCCTACGTTATGATAAATTGGAATTGCTTCAATGACTGAGAGCATAGGTTGTGGTCCTCAATAGAGTTCTTGATTCATACTTTATCTTGTGAATGAATTGTTACTTCAACATAAGAAATTATATGTCAATATATGTTGCTGTTCTAAAGATGATCATGATGCCCTCATGTCCGTATTTTATTTTATCGACACCTCTATCTCTAAACATGTGGGCATATTTATCGATTTCGGCTTTTGCTTGAGGACAAGCGAGGTCTAAGCTTGGGGGAGTTGATACGTCCATTTTGCATCATGCTTTTATATTGATATTTATTGCATTATGGGCTGTTAGTACATATTTTGGTACAATACTTATGCCTTTTCTCTCTTATTTTACAAGGTTTATCTGAAGAGGGAGAATGCCGGCAGCTGGAATTCTGGACTGGAAAAGGAGCAAATCTGAGATACCTATTCTGCACAACTCCAAAAGTCCTGAAAATTTACGGAGAATTATTTTGGAATATATAAAAAATACTGGGCGGAAGAAATACCAGAGGGGGCCCACCAGGCAGTCACAAGCCAGGGGGGCGCGCCCTACCCGCCTGGGCACGCCCCTGTGGCTTGTGGCCCACCTGGCAGCCCTCCGGTGCCCATCTTCTTCTATATGGAGGGTTTTGACCTGGAAAAAATCATAACAGAGCTTTCGGGGCGAAGCGCCGCCGTCTCGAGGCGGAACTTGGGCAGAACCAATCTAGGGCTCCGGCGGAGCTGTTCTGCCGGGGAAACTTCCCTCCCGGAGGGGGAAATTGAAGCCATCGTCATCACCAACGATCCTCTCATCGAGAGGGGGTCAATCTCCATCAACATCTTCACCAGCACCATCTCCTCTCCAAACCCTAGTTCATCTCTTGTATCCGATCTTTGTCTCAAAACCTCAGATTGGTACCTGTGGGTTGCTAGTAGTGTTGATTACTCCTTGTAGTTGATGCTAGTTGGTTTACTTGGTGGAAGATCATATGTTCAGATCCTTGATGATCATTAATACTCCTCTGATTATGAATATGAATATGCTTTGTGAGTAGTTACGTTTGTTCCTGAGGACATGGGATAAGTCTTGTTATAAGTAATCATGTGAATTTGGTATTCGTTCGATATTTTGATGAGATGTATGTTGTCTCTCCTCTAGTGGTTTTATGTGAACGTCGACTACATGACACTTCACCATTATTTGGGCCTAGGGGAAGGCATTGGGAAGTAATAAGTAGATGATGGGTTGCTAGAGTGACAGAAGCTTAAACCCTAGTTTATGCGTTGCTTCGTAAGGGGCTGATTTGGATCCACACGTTTCATGCTGTGGTTAGATTTATCTTAAATCTTCTTTCGTAGTTGCGGATGCTTGCAAGAGGGGTTAATAATAAGTGGGAGGCTTGTCCAAGTAAGGGCAGCACCCAAGCACCGGTCCACCCACATATCAAATTATCAAAGTAACGAACACGAATCATATGAGCATGATGAAAACTAGCTTGACAGTAATTCCCATGTGTCCTCGGGAGCGCTTTGCTTTATATAAGAGTTTGTCCAGGCTTGTCCTTTGCTATAAAAATGATTGGGCCACCTTGCTGCCCCTTAGTTACACTTATTACTTGCTACCCGTTACGAATTATCTTATCACAAAACTATCTGTTACCGATAATTTCAGTGCTTGCAGAGAATACCTTACTGAGAACCGCTTGTCATTTCCTTCTGCTCCTCGTTGGGTTCGACACTCTTAATTATCGAAAGGACTACGATAGATCCCCTATACTTGTGGGTCATCAACTGGCCAGATCGTTCAAGGACTTGGTTCTTTGGGGTTGGGGGAACTTTGGAACCAGAAACAGGGGAGTGTGTTTGGACGGACGAGCAACTTGCAATACCCTTCCGGAAGCTTCAGGCAACAATCAAGGCAGCGCAGGAAGGGACGTTCATTCCCGACAGAGAGAAGGACGAGCTGACAGAGGCCCTTGGGAATCCTGGACACCCTGGACGAACACGAGGCACATCAGGCTCTGTTCCGTGGGTGCATGGGTTTCCCGACAGCGGTGGTTATAGAAGCCGAGAGAGAAAGAGGAAGTAGGAAGCAAGCGAAATGCAGAAGCTCAGTGCAAGATTAGCAAAACTAGAGGAACTTGAGAGCGAGCGAGCTACCGGCCAACCATCTGAGCGGCACGAAGATCCTTCCTTCGACGCTGCCCCAGAAGCTACCCCACCATCTCAGCGGAGAAGCAGCGTGGCTTCCATGGAGCTCGTTCAGCCTGATTTCACGGCTCCTCGCTACCCCGTGGATAGTATCACGGAGGATGAACATTGCGAGCTAATGACGAAATGCCAGAACCTGACCTTGAAGGCGGCAGTCGGCTCTGTTGTACCTCCTCGAGCTGAGGGAACTTTCAATTACCGTCCGATTCCACATGGCTATGCTGTTGTGACGGTGGATGAAATAATGGATGGATTTGAGGGGCTGGAGCTTGACAACCCTACAGGTGAAGAGGATATTATTATTCTGGAAAATGCTTTGAGGAGTACCTGTCTATGGAGAAAGGAGTACATCAAGCTTCTAAACTGGACGCCTCAGCAGACTCAGCCTCCTCCGGCGCGTCAGGGCACTCCGCCTCCTCCTCCTCCTCCGGCACGTCAGGGCACTCCGCTCTTGGATATAGAAGCCATACTCTTCAATTGGCACTCTACTTGGAGGCGCGTTGTTCATTTGATCAACACATCCCGACCACTGGTAGAAACAATCTTGAATTACACTCCAACGGTGTGCGAGAGAACATTGTGTTCGATTGGAGGGAATCTTGACATTGCTTGCATAGTATTCCGCCGGTCACACCAAAACCGGGGTACCTAAAGTTGGCGGACCAAGGCCCTGGACAGTTGTTGATGATATAACCCCATGGTGAGACCCGCCCAGGTGGGGCCGGGTCATGCGGTTGGCGACTTACGATAACTTCAGGAGTGAACTTACTCAGTGGGCCAGAAGGCCCAAAGCCAGAAGACAGGATGAAACCCGGCGGTCTTGAGCCGTCGGGGGCGACTTGTTAGATAAGGCATGTATAGTTAGAGGTGAGGTCGGTTATCAAGTATAACCCGGCCCGGACTCTTGTAAGCCCAGGGCCTTGACCTGTATATATAAAGGCGGGTTACCTGGGCGGCTTAGGCCACGAAACAACTCATCGATAGCTAGGTCAAGCAAACTCGCTCCCTTGTAATCGATACCCAATCAATACAACACAAAGCAGGACGTAGGCTTTTACCTCTTTCCGAGGGGCCGAACCTGGGTAACTCTTGTCTCTCGATTCCGATCAACCCCTTCGAGCTCACCATAGCGATGGCCTCGAACCTAAGTCCTTTCACGAGGACATCTGCCGTGACAAAACCATGACAGTTGGCGCCCACCGTGGGGCCAGCGCTCGGTGGTGTGGAGTTCTCAAAGGGTTCTCTCCCAGGGATCGAGGGTTACGCCGTTGGCAGGATGACCAAGAGTCGCCGCGGCAAGCTCTACATCGACGACGCCGGCTGGGGCCCCGAGGCCGACTCAATCGAGTACGGGCACCGGGTCCCCTTCGGCGGAATTCACGTCTTCATCGGCAAGATCGGCGGATCTAAACCCGGGCCGGACATCTGCACCGACCTCGTCGAGCCGGCCCGGCGCGTGCAACCCGCCCGTGTTAACCCGAGCAGGAAGCATGTCTTCGTCGGCTTTACCCAAGGCACGGAGCTTGAAGGTTCCATGTCGCGAGAGGAAACCCTCATCTGCTCAGAGGATGGATCCTCGAGCGGAGAGACGGAATCAATCTATCAGCTTCACAACGGTGGGCTTGGGGGCTACGTCGAGCATTACCCTGAGCCGGAGTACCGTGAGCCGGAGTACTATGAGCCGCCAAACCGCGCCGCTGTCTTCATGGCGGGTTCAGCGCCGGCCCCTAGTAGCACAGCCGCCGGTGCGACCGGGTCTGGAGCTGGCAGGCCGCCGGCTCAAGTTCTTCTGGATCTAATGAATGAGCTTACAACTCTGATGGAAACCGAGGTCACTGCTGAAAACCAAGCGACCAGTAACACGGAGATCACGAGGTTGAAGAACCAGATGGCTGGAGTCCAACAGGAAATCAACGCGCTGAAGGCTCAGATGGATGCTGAGGCGGAGCGCCTTAGGGCAGATGCTTTTCGCCTTGAGTTAGAGCAGCAGTCTGCAGCGGCGGTTCACCGGATGAGGCGTCAATCCCGTTTGCTGGATCAATATGAAGCCAGAAATCTCTTTAACACGCCAGGGACGGGACGGAATGCACCTCTGACCGTAACCCGGATGGCGGAAGTACCTGGGAGCCGGGCGGCGGTTCAGCATCGATAGCCAGACCCGCCCCGCCGGAACCAGACCCCGCCACAGTCTTTTCCGACGCCGCCGGGCCATTACGCTAACCCGGTGGGGAACATTGTGGCAGCGGCAACCAGGCTTGGTACAATCCCCATCCCCGATGAGGCGCCTTTCGCAGAGGAAGTGCGGAACGCCATTGGATACCTGCAGACGGCGGTGGCCCAGCAGGAAAAATATACTTACAGCCGGAGTCGCGTACACTCAACCCCCATCCCAAGTCGCAGCTACATCTGGCGTTATGAGTCGCCGGCGGTTTCTAGCAGCGAGCGACATCGAAACCCGCCGCGAGATGATCGGCCGGTTCTTAACGCTCAGGCGCTGGTGGATCGGGCAAGAGCCCAGCGAGAGGCGGCAGCTCTGGCAGCTGCGGCGGCTTATCAAGAACCCACAGTCGCACCTTCCGTTTCGGTAGGAGCCTGAGTGACCTCTAGGGCTGTGGGAGTGCTGTGCTTAGTGCCGGCTTTGCGGAATGAGCGTCTACCGAAGGACTTTAAAGGTCCTCGCAAGGTGCCCAATTATACCGCTGACCTGCCTCCAGAAGCTTGGATTGAAAGTTATGAGCTAGCCATGGAGATGTTAGATGTTAGCGATGCAGTATGTGCCAAGTATTTCATCATGATGCTGGAAGGGCCGGCTCGCACGTGGTTGAAGGGTTTGCCACCCAACACCATTAATACCTGGGCCGAGTTAAAGGCGAAGTTCATCAAGAATTTCCAGGGAACGTGCAAGCAGCCTATGACAATTGTGGATTTGGATCATTGCGTGCAGCGTGAGGACGAGTCGGCGCATCACTTGGTCTGGCGGGTCTCTACCATCATCCACTCTTCTGATACCATTACGGTGGCTCAAGCGGTCTTGATTCTGGAGAAGAATTGCCACTTTACGCCCTTGAAGCAGAAGCTTGGCCGGCTCAAACGCTCGTGCCAAGACATGGGGGAACGCATGGCAGCTCTCACCAAGTATGCGGACTCTAATAACACGAAGGACCCTGGCTCCGATGATGAGAAATCGGCCAAGGGTAAAAAGAATAACAATGGCAAGGGTCAATCGCAGAACGGGGGAGGAAATAACAATAATGGCAACGGCGGAAAGCGGAAACACCAGGACGGCGGATCAGATCTAGTGGCCAACACCAATACTGGGAATAACCGTGGCAAGGGGAACGGCAAGCCGCCTTTTAAACGCAAGCCTGCTGACATCGAGGCGATTCTGAATGCTCCTTGCCCGAAACATAGCCTTCCGGATCAGCCGTCTACTCATGCTTGGAGGGATTGTTGGATCATGCGCGCGTATCGAAATTACAGCGCTAACCAGCATCAAGGCGGCGGCGGTGGACCATCTGGCGGGTCAGGCTCCGGTCCTTCCGGGTCTGGTTTTGGTCCGGGCGGCTCAAGCTCAGGCCATCAGGGCCAAGGAAACCATGGAGGTAATAATCAACAGTTTGGCGGTGGAGGTCAGCAGTAGAATAACCAGTCCGGGTATCAGAGTAACCCCAAGCAGCTTAATGGAGGGCAGTACCATGTTTTTACAACCAGCCTCGACAAGCGAGACCGGAAAGTGCGCAAGCGGGCGGTTAATGCAGTCATGCCGGCTCTCTCACAATATTTGAAGTGGTCTGAGTACGACATAACTTGGAGCAGGGAGGATCACCCGCCGCGTGTTGATAACCCGGGGCAGTTGGCTTTGGTAGTCGCCCCCCAAGTGGGAGGATATGTGTTCACCAAAGTACTTATGGATGGTGGCAGCAGCATCAACATGCTATATTATGACACTTTCCGCCGGATGAATTTGCTTGACAAGGATCTTAAGCCCTCTTCAACAGTTTTTCATGGTGTGGTGCCTGGAAAGTCGGCCTATCCAGTGGGAAAGATTTCCTTGGAGGTAGCTTTTGGCGATGAATTCAACTACAGGGTGGAATCTTTGTGGTTCGAAGTGGTCAAAATCAAGAGCCCATATCACGCTCTGTTTGGACGGCCGGCTTACGCCAAGTTCATGGCTAGGCCTTGCTATGTTTACTTACAGCTCAAGATGCCTGGGTTAAATGGGACGATTACTGTGCATGGTGATCGGAAGACGGCTCTTGAGTGTGAGGAAGGTGATGCAGCGTATGCAGAGTCGAGTTGTGCCGAAGCGGAGCTCAAGTTTTATAAAGAAAACGTTGACCTGGCAGATATGACTCCGCTGAAGAAGCCTAACACAGAATCTGAGCTGCCCCTCAAGTTTGTGGCAGAAGATACCAAGATGGTGGACTTTACGCCGGGCGACTCATCACAGCAGTTCACTATTGGGGCTAATATGGATCCCGCATAGGAAAGCGCGCTCATCGAATTCATCCGTGAGAATCGAGACATCTTTGCATGGAAGCCTTCTGAGATGCCGGGTGTACCGAGAGAATTCGCTGAGCACCACCTTAATGTGGATCCTAAATTTAAGCCGGTTAAACAGTTCCTCCGTCGATTCAATGAGGAGAGGCGTAAGGCTATTGGAGAAGAGGTGGCCCGGCTCTTGGTGGCAGGGTTCATCGTTGAAGTTTTTCACCCGGAGTGGCTTGCTAACCCGGTGTTGGTACTCAAGAAGAATGGCACGTGGCGCATGCGCGTGGATTACATAGATCTTAACAAGGCATGTCCGATTGACCCATTTGCTCTTCCCCGCATTGATCAAATCATTTATGCGACGGCGGGTTGTGAGAGTCTGTGCTTCCTGGATGCTTATTCAGGTTATCATCAGATCAAGATGGCAGTTAAAGACCAAGAGAAGATGGCTTTTATTACGCCTTTTGGTGCTTTCTGCTATGTGTCTATGCCTTTTGGGCTCAAAAGTGCCCAGGCGACTTACCAGCATTGTGTGCAGAACTGTCTTCATGGTCAAATTGGGCGCAATGTTCATGCTTATGTGGATGATATTGTGGTTAAGTCAAGGAAGAAGGTAACTTTGCTGGCTGATTTGAAGGAAACCTTTGACAATTTGCGGGTTTACAAGATGATGCTTAACCCGGCAAAATGTGTTTTCGGTGTACCTGCAGGCAAGCTCTTGGGATTTCTAGTTTCTGAACGTGGCATTGAAGCTAACCCGGACAAGATAAAGGCTATTACTTCCTTGTCTAAGCCGGCGTGCATCAATGATGTTCAGCGCCTGGCGGGTCGTATTGCTGCATTAAACCGGTTCATAAGCTGCCTGGGTGAGAAGGCTATTCCTCTGTATCACATGATGAAGAAAACAGACGATTTTGTCTGGAGTGATGCGGCTAATGAGGCGTTTGAGGCGCTCAAAAAGCAATTGGCTGAGCCGCCTGTTCTGGCCGCTCCCATGGAAAAGGAACCTCTGCTCTTATACGTGGCGGCTAATAACAAGGCTGTCAGTGCTGCAGTTGTGGTGGAGCGCAAGGAGGCGGGTAAGGAATATCCAGTTCAGCGGCCGGTTTATTATGTCAGTGAGGTCCTGACGGAGTCTAAGCAAAGATACCCTCATTGGCAAAAACTGGTGCTTGGGGTGTTCATGGCCAATCGCAAGCTGAAGCATTACTTCCTTGGTCACCCGATCACAGTAGTTAGTTCTGCTCCTTTGGGAGATATAATTCAAAACAGAGAAGCCACTGGAAGGATTGCTAAGTGGGCAATTGAGCTTGGGCCTCTCAATCTAAAATATGTGACCCGGACGGCTATCAAATCTCAAGCCCTGGTGGATTTTATCAATGATTGGACAGAATGTCAAATTCCTGAGGAGAAGCCGGACAATACTTATTGGACGATTCACTTTGATGGATCCAGGCAATTGGAAGGCTCGGGGGCTGCAGTTGTTTTAACTTCCCCGCGAGGTGACAAGTTCTGTTATGTTTTGAGGCTAATGTTTCCTTGTACTAACAATGCAGCAGAGTACGAGGCTTTACTTCATCGGCTCCGGGTGGCTAAGGAGATGAACTTGAGCCGGGTCAGATGTCTTGGCGACTCAGACCTGGTGGCTCAACAAGTCTCTGGCACGTGGGACTCTAAGGACCCTCGCATGGGGGCTTATCGTCAGGCGGTTGATGTCACTGCTGGCCACTTTAAAGGTTATCAGGTGGATCATATTGACCACCGGAAGAATGAGGCGACTGACGCTTTATCAAGGCTGGGGTCTCAGCGTAAGCCGGTGCCACCTAATGTGTTCTTGGATGTGTTGCATCACCCGTCGGTCAAGTTACCGTCGGAGGAGGACTTGGCTATACCTGACCCGGAGGAGCAATTGGTGGCGGCTCTTCGCGCGATACCTGACTGGACGTTGCCTTATCTGACGTACCTGACTCGCGGCGACTTACCTCAAGACAAGACTCTGGCACGGCAGATCACAAGGCGGTCTAAGTCTATGACTATTGTCAACGGCGAGTTACATCGATGCAGTGTGACTGGTGTTTTCCAGCGCTGTGTTTCTCCTGATAAGGGCCATGAGATCTTGCAAGAAATTCATGCTGGCGATTGTGCTCATCACGCCGGGTCAAAATCATTGGTGGCCAAGGCTTTTCGACATGGGTTTTACTGGTTAACAGCTCATAAAGATGCGGAGGACTTGGTCACTAAATGCGGCGGGTGTCAAAAATTCGGGCGACGCGCCCATGTGCCGGCTCAAGAACTACGGATGATTCTGCTACTTCTTGAGCATGCGTTGGTTTTCCCTTGAAGAGGAAAGGGTGATGCAGCAAAGTAGATAAGTATTTCCCTCAGTTGTTGAGAACCAAGGTATCAATCCAGTAGGAGATACAAGCAAGTCCCCAATAGATGTACCTACACAAATAATCAAACACTTGCACCCAACGCTATAAAGGGGCTGTCAATCACTTCACGGTTACTTGCAAGGATGAGATCTGATAGAGATAGATAGATAGGATTGCTAAAACGAAAAGTAAAACAAAAGTAAAAAGATTGCAGCTAAGTATTTTGGGTATTTTTGGTTTATAGATCTGAAAATATAATATGGAAAATAGACCCGGGGGCCATAGGTTTCACTAGAGGCTTCTCTCATGAAGGAAAAGAATACGGTGGGTGAACAAATTACTGTCGAGCAATTGATAGAAAAGCGAATAATTATGAAGATATCCAAGGCAATGATTATGCATATAGGCATCACATCCATGTCAAGTAGACCGAAACGATTCTGCATCTACTACTATTACTCCACACATCGACCGACTCCTGCCTGCATCTAGAGTATTAAGTTCATGAAGAACAGAGTAACGCATTAGGTAAGATGACATGATGTAGAGGGATAAGCTCAAGCAATATGATGAAAACCCCATCTTTTTATCCTCGATGGCAACAATACAAATACGTGCCTCGCTACCCCTACTTTGTCACTGGGTGAGGACACCGCAAGATTGAACCCAAAACTAAGCACTTCTCCCATTGCAAGAATTACCAATCTAGTTGGCCAAACCAAACCAATAACTCGAAGAGACTTGCAAAGATATGAAATCATGCATATAAGAATTCAGAGAAGATTCAATTAATATTCATAGATAAGCTGATCATAAACCCACAATTCATCGGATCTCGACAAACACACCGCAAAAGAGTATTACATCGGATAGATCTCCATGAAGATCATGAAGAACATGGTATTGAAGAACAAAGAGAGAGAAGAAGCCATCTAGCTACTAGCTATGGACCCGAAGGTCTGTGGTGAACTACTCACACATCATCGGAGGGGCAATGGAGTTGATGTAGATGCCCTCCGTGATCGATTCCCCCTCCGGCAGATTACCGGAAAAGGCTCCAAGATTGGATCTCTTTGGTATCCAAGGGAATATTTTTGTGGATCTCTTTGGTATCCAGGGAATATTTGGGAATTTATAGGCCGAAGAATAGGGTTTGGAGGGCTGCCGTGGGGCCACAAGCCAGGGGGGCGCCCCCCCCTAGGGCGTGCCCTGGTGGCTTGTGACGCCATGGCAGGTCTCCTGCCTTCATCTCCAAGTCTTCTGGGTTGCTTCTGGTCCAAGAAAAATCATTCCGAAGATTTTATTCCGTTTGGACTCCGTTTAATATTCCTTATCTGCAATACTCAAAAACAAGAAAAAAACAGAAACTGGCACTAGGCTCTAGATTAATAGGTTAGTCCCAAAAATAATATAAAATAGCATATTAATGCATATAAAACATCCAACACAGATAATATAATAGCATGGAACAATCAAAAATTATAGATACGTTGGAGACGTATCAAGCATCCCCAAGCTTAATTCCTGCTCGTCCTCGAGTAGGTAAATGATAAAAGCAGAATTTTTGATGTGGAATGCTACCTAACATATTTATCCATGTAATATTCTTTATTGTAGCATGAATATTCAGATCCATAAGATTCAAAACAAAAGTCTAATATTGACATAAAAACAGTAATACTTCGAGCATACCAACAAGGCAATTGTGTCCTTTCGAAATAACATGGCCTTAGAAAGTTATCCCTACAAAATCATATGGTCTGGCTATGCTCCATCTTCCCCACACAAAGTATCTAAATCATGCACAACGCCGATGAAAAGCCAAGCAATTGTTTCACACCTTTTATGTTCTCAAACCTTTTCAACTCTCACGCAATACATGAGCGTGAGCCATGGATATAGCACTATAGGTCGAATAGAATATGGTGGAGGTTGCAAGGAAAAAGGAGAAGATAGTCTCACATCAACTAGGCGTATCATCTGGCTATGGAGATGCCAATCAATAGATATCAATGTGAGTGAGTAGGGATTGTCATGCAACGGACGCACTAGAGCTATTAGTGTATGAAAGCTCAAAAAGAAAACTAAGTGGTTTTGCATAAGATGGAATATTCCACTAGTTATATGAAAGTGACAAAATAGGAGACTCTCTATCATGAAGATCATGGTGCTACTTTGAAGCACAAGTGTGGAAAAAGATAGTAGCATTGTCCCTTCTCTCTTTCTCTCATTTTTTTCCTTTTTTTTTGGTGGGCATCTTTGGCTTCTTTTTTTTTATTTGGGCTTCGCTGGCCTCTTTTATTATTTGTAAAGTCCGGAGACTCATCCCAACTTGTGAGGGATTCATAGCTTCCATCATCCTTTTCTCTCACGGGAAAAATTCTCTAATAATGAAAATCATCACACTTTTATACAACTCAAAAATTACAACTCGATACCTAGAACAAAATATGACTCTATATGCAATATGAAAGTGATGGTGCATCTCATGAAAAACGGAACGGTGGAAGTTGCATGTCAATATATCTAGGAATGGCTATGGAAATGCCATAATAGGTAGGTATGGTGGCTGTTTTGAGGAAAGTATATGGTGGCTGTTTTGAGGAAGGTGGGTTTAATGCACCGGTGAAAGTTGCGCGGCACTAGAGAGGCTAGCAAAGGTGGAAGGGTGAGAGTGCGTATAATCCATGGACTCAACATTAGTCATAAAGAACTCACATACTTATTGAAAAAGTCTATTAGTTATCGAAGCAAAGCATTAGACGCATGCTCCTAGGGGAGAGGTTAGTAGGAGTTAACCATCGCGCGCTCCCGACCCTCACACAAAGGTTGACAATCATTAAACAAATCATGCTCCGACTTCGTTACATAACGGTTCACCATACGTGCATGCTACGGGAATCACAAACTTTAACACAAGTATTTATTCCAATTCACAACTACTCACTAGCATGACTCTCATATTACCATCTTCATATCTCACAACTATATGCAAGGAATCAAACTTCTCGTAGTATTCAATGCACTTAATATGAAAGTTTTTATTATATCCCTCTTGGATGCCCATTAGATTAGGACTAAATTCATAACCTAAACCAATTACCAAGCTGTTTAAAGACTCTCAAAATAATATAAGTGAGGTACGAGAGTTCAATAATTTCTATAAAATAAAACACCACCGTGCTCTAAAAAGATATAAGTGAAGCACTAGAGCAACATTGCCTAGCTCAAAAGATATAAGTGAAGCACATAGAGTATTCTAATAAATTCACCATTAAATGCGTGTCCCCCTCAAAAGATGTGTGCAGCAAGGATGATTGTGGCAAACTACAAAGCAAAGACTCATATCATACAAGACGCTCCAAGCAAAACACATATCATGTGGTGAATACAAATATAGCCTCAAGTAAATTTACCGATGTATTGAAGACGAAAGAGGGGATGACTTCCAGGGCATCCCCAAGCTTAGGCTTTTTGGTATTCTTGAATATGGCTTCGGGTGCCTTGGGCATCCCCAAGCTTAGGCTCTTGCCACTCCTTATTCCATAGTCCATCAAATCTTTACCCAAAACTTGAAAACTTCACAACACAAAACTCAACAGAAAACTCGTGAGATCCGTTAGTATAAGAAAAATAAATCACCACTTTAGGTACTGTAGTGAACTCATTATTTATTTATATTGGTGTAATATCTACTGTATTCCAACTTCTCCATGGTTCATACCCCCCGATACAACCCATAGATACATCAAAATAAGCAAACAACACAAAGAAAACAGAATCTGTCTAAAACAGAACAGTCTGTAGCAATCTGTAGACTTCGAATACTTATGTAACTCCACAAATTCTGAAACATAGGACAATCAGGGAAATTTTTATATAAATCTTGTGTAAAAATTTCAGATCAAAATCACGTTCCAGTGAATTTACAAAATTCCTGGACTGAGAGCAAAAGTTTCTGTTTTTCAACAAAATCAAATCACAAACACCGTAGACCATCCCAAAGATCTTACTTGGCTCAAACACTAATTTAAAAAAGAAAACACAATTACTACAGAGGTAATAATGTGTGAAACACTCAAAAACATAAGCAAAAACAAAAGCATAAAAATAAAATTGGGTTGCCTCCCAACAAGCGCTATTGTTTAACGCCCCTAGCTAGGCATAACGCAATAGATCTAGGTATTGTCATCTTTGGTATGCAATCCATAAGTAGCTCCCATAATAGATTCATAAGGTAATTTTATTTTCTAGGAAAGTGCTTCATGCCTTTCCTTAAAGGAAATTGGAATCTAATATTTCCTTCCTTCATATCAATAATTGCACCAATCGTTCTAAGGAAAGGTCTACCAAGAATAATAGGACATGTAGGATTGCAATCTATATCAAGAACAATGAAATCTATGAGCACATAATTCCTATTTGCAACAATAAGAACATCATTAATCCTTCCCATAGGTTTCTTAATGGTGGAATCTGCTAGATGCAAGTTTAAAGAGCAATCATCAAATTCACGGAAACCTAGCACATCACATAATGTTTTTGGAATCGTGGAAACGCTAGCACCCAAATCACACAAAGCATGGCACTCATAATCTTTAATAATAATATTAATAGTAGGTTTCCACTCATCATAAAGCTTTCTAGGTATAGAAACTTCCAACTCAAGTTTTTCTTCAAAAGATTTCATCATAGCATCCACGATATGTTTAGCAAAAGCTTTGCTTTTATTATAAGCATGCGGAGAATTCAACATGGATTGCAACAAGGAAATACAATCAATCAAAGAACAGCTATCATAATTAAAGTCCTTTAAATCCAAAAGAGTGGGTTCATTGCTATTTAAAGTTTTGACCTCTTCAATCCCACTTTTATCAATCTTAGCATCAAGATCTATAAACTCCAAATCACTGGGACGCCTCTTAACTAAAGTTGACTTATCTCCAGTCCCATCTTTATCAATATTTATATTAGAAAACAAAGATTCAATAGGAGTCACATCAATCACTTGGATTTATCAAGATCTTCATCATTATTATCACGAGAACACACTTTTTCAAGCCATTCACGCTTAGCACGTATTCTAGCGGTTCTTTCCTTGCACTCATCAATAGAAATTCTCATAGACTTTATGGACTCATTAATATCATGCTTGTGTGGAATAGATCTAATTTTCAAAGAATCAATCTCAAGAGAAATTCTATCAACGTTCCTAGCCAAATCATCAATCTTGAGCAATTTTTCTTCAATCATAGCATTGAAACCTTTTTGCGAGCTAATAAATTCTTTAATATTATTCTCAAGATCAGAGGGCATCTTATTATAATTTCCATAAGAATTGTTGTAGGAATTACCATAATTATTAGAGGAATTACTAGGAAACGGCCTAGGATTGAAATTACCTCTATACACGTTATTACCAAAATTGTTCCTACCAACAAAATTCACATCCATAGATTCATTATTATTTCCAATCAAAGAAGACAGAGTCATATCATTAGGATCAATAGGAGCACTCTTACTAGCAAACAATTTCATCAATTCATCCATCTTTTCACTCAAAGTATTAATCTCTTCAATAGCATGCACTTTTTTACTAGTAGGACATCTTTCGGTATGCCATTGAGAGTAATTTGCCATAATATTATCTAGGAGTTTAGTAGCTTCTCCTAATGTGATTTCCATAAAAGTACCACCCGCGGCAGAATCTAAGAGATTCCTAGAAGCAAAATTCAATCCCGCATAAAATTTTTGTATAATCATCCAAAAACTCAAACCATGCGCCGGCAATTTCTAATCATTAGTTTCATCCTCTCCCAAGATTGTGAACATGCTCATGATCAAGTTGCTTAAAATTCATTATATCGTTCCTAAGGGAGATGATCTTAGCGGGCGGAAAGTACTTGGAAATAAAAGCATATTTACACTTATTCCATGAATCAATACTATTTTTAGGCAAAGTTGAAAACCAAGTTTTAGCACGATCTCATTGTGAGAACGGAAATAGCTTCAATTTAACAATATCATTATCCACATCTTTCTTCTTTTGCATATCACACAACTCAACGAAAGTATTTAGATGGCATGCGGCATCTTCACTAGGAAGGCCGGAAAATTGTTCTTTCATAACAAGATTAAGCAAAGCGGCATTAATTTCGTAAGATTCCGCACTAGTGGCAGGAGCAATCGGAGTAGTAATAAAATCATTATTATTTGTATTGGAGAAGTCACACAACTTGGTATTCTCTTGAGTCATCATGACAAAGCAAGCAATCTAGCACACAAGCAAACAAAAAGCAAACGAAAAGACGAATGGAAGAAGGGCGAATAAAAAGGCAAATCTTTTTGGTTTTTCTGAAAATCGTTTTAGAAGTGGGGGAGAGGAAAACGAGAGGCAAATGGCAACTAATGTAAATGCAAGAGATGAGTTTGTGATGGGTACTTGGTAGGCTTGATGTAGATCTCCCCGGCAACGGCGCCAGAAATCCTTCTTGCTACTTCTTGAGCATGCGTTGGTTTTCCCTTGAAGAGGAAAGGGTGATGCAGCAAAGTAGATAAGTATTTCCCTCAGTTGTTGAGAACCAAGGTATCAATCCAGTAGGAGATACAAGCAAGTCCCCAATAGATGTACCTACACAAATAATCAAACACTTGCACCCAACGCAATAAAGGGGTTGTCAATCCCTTCACGGTTACTTGCAAGGATGAGATCTGATAGAGATAGATAGATAGGAGTGCTAAAATGAAAAGTAAAACAAAAGTAAAAAGATTGCAGCTAAATATTTTTGGTATTTTTGGTTTATAGATCTGAAAATATAATATGGAAAATAGACCCGGGGGCCATATGTTTCACTAGAGGCTTCTCTCATGAAGGAAAATAATACGGTGGGTGAACAAATTACTGTCGAGCAATTGATAGAAAAGCGAATAATTATGAAGATATCCAAGGCAATGATTATGCATATAGGCATCACGTCCGTGTCAAGTAGACCGAAACGATTCTGCATCTACTACTATTACTCCACACATCGACCGACTCCTGCCTGCATCTAGAGTATTAAGTTCATGAAGAACAGAGTAACGCACTAGGTAAGATGACATGATGTAGAGGGATAAACTGAAGCAATATGATGAAAATCCCATCTTTTTATCCTTGATGGCAACAATACAAATACGTGCCTCGCTACCCCTACTATGCCACTGGGTGAGGACACCACAAGATTGAACCCAAAACTAAGCACTTCTCCCATTGCAAGAATTACCAATCTAGTTGGCCAAACCAAACCAATAACTCGAAGAGACTTGCAAAGATATGAAATCATGCATATAAGAATTCAGATAAGATTCAAATAATATTCATAGATAAGCTGATCATAAACCCACAATTCATCGGATCTCGACAAACACACCGCAAAAGAGTATTACATCGGATAGATCTCCATGAAGATCGTGAAGAACATGGTATTGAAGAACAAAGAGAGACAAGAAGCCATCTAGCTACTAGCTATGGACCCGAAGGTCTGTGTTGAACTACTCACGCATCATCGGAGGGGCAATGGAGTTGATGTAGATGCCCTCCGTGATCGATTCCCCCTCCGGCAGATTACCGGAAAAGGCTCCAAGATTGGATCTCACGGGAACAGAGGCTTCCGGTGGCGGAAAAGTATTTTTGTGGCTCTCTTTGGTATCCAGGGAATATTTGGGAATTTATAGGCCAAAGAATAGGGTTAGGAGGGCTGCTGTGGGGCCACAAGCCAGGGGGGCGCCCCCCCCAAGGGCGTGCCCTTGTGGCTTGTGATGCCACGGCAGGTCTCCTGCCTTCATCTCCAAGTCTTCTGGGTTGCTTCTGGTCCAAGAAAAATCATTCCGAAGATTTTATTCCGTTTGGACTCCGTTTAATATTCCTTATCTGCAATACTCAAAAACAAGAAAAAAAAACAGAAACTGGCACTAGGCTCTAGATTAATAGGTTAGTCCCAAAAATAATATCAAATAGCATATTAATGCATATAAAACATCCAAAACAGATAATATAATAGCATGGAACAATCAAAAATTATAGATACGTTGGAGACGTATTAGATTCCAATCACCTGGCCATTTGCGGTCTGGGGGCTTGATATGGTAGGACCTTTCAAGAGGTCTAAAGACAAGAAGACCCACCTCTTGGTGGCGGTTGACAAGTTTACTAAGTGGGTGGAAGCTGAACCGGTCAGCAAGTGTGACGCGGCAACAACAGTTCAGTTTGTCAAAAAATTGATCTTTCGTTTTGGCTACCCGCATAGTATCATCACTGATAATGGTACAAATCTGTCAAAGGGGGCTATGAAGGAATTCTGTGATGAGGAGCATATCCATCTTGATGTATCTTCGGTAGCTCACCCACAGTCTAATGGTCAAGCTGAGCGTGCTAACCAGGAAATTTTGAGAGGTATCAAACCCCGGCTTATCGTCCCTTTGGAGCTCACGCCGGGTTGTTGGGTGGAGGAGTTGCCGTCTGTTCTTTGGAGCATAAGAACTACCCCCAACAGGTCTACAGGCTATACGCCTTTCTTCATGGTTTATGGCGCAGAAGCTGTTCTCCCCAGTGATATTCGCCATGACTCGCCCAGAGTGGCGGCTTACGTGGAAACTGATAATGAGGCGGCGCGTTAGGATGCTTTGGATGCCTTGGACGAAGAGCGGGATCTTGCAGCAGCTCGATCGGCGATTTATCAGCAAGACCTGCGTCGCTATCATAGCCGCAGGGTCAAGACCCGGACGTTCCAAGAAGGCGACTTAGTACTCCGGTTGATTCAAGACCAGTCAGATATGCACAAGTTGTCATCTCCTTGGGAAGGGCCGTTTGTGATCAGCAGAAATCTCAACAATGGCTCTTATTATCTCATGGAATTTCGGGAAAGTGACATGTCTCGCACTTCTGGTGAGGAGACGAAGAGACCATGGAATATTGCTCACCTTCGGCCATACTATACTTAAGCCGCCAGCCGGCTCTCATCAATGTACATATCCCTGTCATTGTATAAACCATCTTTTATGATATAATAAAGTTGGCATCCCCATGATTAGGGGCCTCTGCCGTTTTTCTCCACACTGAGTGTCATACAAAGGAATTGATCCTTTTCATCAGGTCACTTGGGGGCTTTTAAACCCTCTTGGCCAGGCTTTATATGCCATGAATTACATACGAAGGAGTTGATCCTTAATCAGGTCACTTGGGGGCTTTTAAACCCTCTTAGCGAGGTTTATATTACAAAGGAGTTGATCCTTAATTTGGTCACTTGGGGGCTTCCAACCCTATGGGTTTAGCTTATTTACCCTCTAGACCCGGCTTTCCGCCATGTCCGAGTTAAACCTGCCTGTTTGCAACTTGCTACTCTGCCATGTGACCCGCCGAACTCTTGACAGTTATTCTTGATAAGAGACCGTGAACTTTTCTAATTTATTCTCACACGAAGACACTGAACTTGTCAAGATTTAAACGACGGCTTTTGTCACGAGAGAGCCGGCTTACAGTGAGCGAGGACAAACTCGTCTTGTCTACCGTAACCCCTCTGCTATGTGGCATGTTCATACTCTTAGCAATGTCAATCTTCTAAAGACCCTGAACTTGCTAAGGTTTAAACGACGGATTTATGTCATGTGAGGCCCGGTTTACAAGTTTTTTAGGCTTTCCGCCTAGTTTCTTCGGAAACAAAACATTTTCATAAAAAACAAGAATTGTCTTGTCCTGTCGTGCCTTTAAAGCCGGCTTATAGGATGGGACATACAAATTGCTTGTTCTTGCAGGTACTCTCATGATAAGATTCTAAGACTTGGAAAATTTCCGGCTTGGTTCATGGAGTATAACCCGCCAGGAGGGTCAAAACAGTCAAAGTGATCACATATCAAAAGATGAATTTGTTAAGTCGCCAGCAAAGCTTTATAGCAGTATATCAAAGGTGCAAAAGCAGGCAGTTAAGAGTTTTCTACGACTATTACATGGCTATCCAAAAGCCTCAAGCATTGGAGATTTCAAGTTTTTCAACAAATTTTAACCCGGCAAATTAAACAAGGCCGGGTTACATGATGCAAAATCTTTCTTTAACTCGCCGCCGGGTCATCCTGCGCCGGGTCTTCGATTTCTTCGATCTGGAGGTTGTCCACATCCCAATAGCAATTGGTCAAAGCTTCAAACATAGCTTCATCGTGCATGATTGGAGACTGGTCAACATCAGGAGCAAAGAGATGCTTACGGCGTTGAGGGATCAAGCTCTTTGCTTCGAAAGTGGGCCCTCGAATCCGCTTGTTATCTTCGGAGTAAGCCGCCTGGTATATTGATAGATTAGCTTTTGCTGCCAGCCGGCTTGCCAGGATCCGGGACGCCTTATGACATCGAGTGTAGTCTTCTTGCGTGAACTCCGAGCCATCATCCTTCAGTTGAGGGAAGCCATCCATCATCTCATCCGGGTTAAGCTCCGGGGCATACGCCAGTGACCGGCTCAAAGCAGCAATCGCGCCCTTACGGGCGGCTGATCTCTTCAATTCTTGAAGCCGCATTGGGATAGTTGACATGGTTTCCAGCACGCCCTTCATGAACTTTGGGATGCCCCTCTCAGACATGACGGCTTTGATGGTGATTAGAGACTCGGCATACAGTTGTTCTGTCAAAGAGTATAAAGCCTTGAGCTTCAGCAGGCTGTTACTGGACAGTTGGTGGCTCCGTTCACCTACAGGCAAGTCAAAAAAATTATAAGCCGCCGGGGAAGAATATTGAGCAGTATTTGCATATAGTTGACGGTTAAAGGTACTTACCAAACACAGCTCCAATCATACGGGTTATCTGGCCCTTCAGAGTGTTCAGCTCGTCAGTCACCGTTCTGAGCCGGCCCTCTGCGTCTTCAGCGCGCTTGACCAGGGCGGCTTGGCTTGACTCAGCAGTCTGCTTGAAAGCTTCAAACTCTGTCTTGTTTTTGTCAAGCTCTATGGAGCAGAGCCGCCACTTTTCTTCCGTTTCTGCTTGGCCTTGCTGTTGCTATGCTAGGCTCTTCTTCAGATCTGTCACGATCACCTCAGTGGCGTTCAAAGATTCCTACATAGAGCAAAGTTGTCAATTTTAAGCCGCCAGTCCGGCTCACACAATTTATGTCAAAATTTAGTACAATGATTACAAGTGCCAAGCAGATTGCAAGCAATTTACTTGACACTTGGGGGCTAATGTGTCTCAGTTCTTTCTTCAGAACCGGCTCATTACTTAGGTAATGACCCGACCCTTGGGATCTCCGGGTCTTGGACATCAGGAGTTGCGGATGACCCGGCCCCTTTCCTTCGTTTGCCTTGAGCCCTGTGAGTAAAGGCAAGGTTGAATACATCATGATAAGGTAGGGGATATTAAACACATTTCGGGATATAGAAATGCTTACCCCGGGTTGATAATAAGAGGAGGCAGCTTTGAGGCGGTTGAATCGCCAGAAGGAGGCGAGTCCTGGAAAAATTTAGCATTGTTAAATTTTCAATAAGCTGCAAAGATAATGTACAGACAAGATAAGTCTAAGACAAGGAAGTACCTCAGTGCGCTGTTTCCGAGGGGCCGGCTCATTCGGTAAGCCGGTTAACAGATCTCCAGAGCCGGCGCTCCGGGTCTGACGTCTGCTGTCGTCTTGCTGTTTCTTCAAAAGAAAGTTATGACTCAAGTAAGCAAAAGGACGGGAACTCTTTACCTTCCGTACAGCTCGCCGTACTCTCTTTATTGGTGAAAGATCCGAGTCAGAGGAGACAATTGTTACCTCGGCAACGTCGGCATGGCTTGTTTCAGCTTCTTCCTGTGAGTGATTGCCGTCAATAAGTTGCATAAAGAGAAGGCCAAGGGAGTCAAGTTCTACCTCTGAGTCATCTGAGTCAAATAGCTCTTCTGTTGACTGTTTTCTCTTGCGGGTCAGTGCCTTAGGCTTTGATGCCTTTGGGACCTTGCTCTTCTTCTTGAGAGTCGGAGGCAACAGCTTTTTCCAGAAGGAAGAGCCGGCCTATGTGTGGCAAAGCATATTGGCAGGTTTAATAAGGTATGTAAAGTACAACATTAACAGAATGGAGGAGGGCTAGGATGAAAGAACTTACATCCATAGCCGGGTTAAGTACCGAGAAGGGCCTCAAGCTAGTCTTGCTACAGGCGGCTAATGATTCCCCCAGCAAAGATTTGATGGTGTTGAGGTCCTGATCCTTTAAGGGGGTCTGATTGAAGCGTTGAGGGTCATCTACTTTACCAGTATACTGACACATCAAGGCGCCTCGGCAGCTTAGCGGCAAAATCCTCCAGGAGACCCAGCAGCGGGTCAGATCGACACCCGTCAGCCCGTTAGCTAACAGGGCCCTGACTTTTGAGAAGGTGGAGGCATATTGAGCACGTCCGGCGGCTGACATCCGATCTGGAAGTTCTGTATCTGTGCTAAGCCGGTAAGAACGGTAACCCGACAGAGGGTTCTCCCCCTCTGGTGAAGTGTCTTGGCAATAGAACCAAGTCTTGTTCCACTCCTTGGGGTGACTTGGCAGAGTCGCCGCTGGGAAGAGTACATCCCTCCGCCTCTGAAGGGTAACGCCCCCGAGCTCAAGGCTTAACCCGTCAGCCATCTCTGTCTGGCGGTTGATGTAGAAGTATTCCTTGAAAAGATCAACAGACGGCTCCTCCTGAAGGTAGGCTTCACAGAAAGTTTGAAATTGACACATATTTATCACAGAATTTGGGCCGATGTCTTGGGGGTGCAGCTTGAATGCGTGTAAGACGTCCCGGAATTTTTTTGACCCGGGCGGGGAAAAGCCCCGGAGAAGGTGATCTGTAAAGATAATGACCTCCCCATCTTTTGGTTTAGTGGTGGTCTCATTGCCTGAAACCCGCCAGTGAATAACCTCCTGAGCCGGCAAGACCCCCATGGTGACGAATTCCTTGAGAAACTCTTCGGTCACTCCAGACTTTACCCAGTTGCAAGTGGATGGAGTCTTCGACATGGTGGCGGCTTAGGAAGCTGCGGGAAGGCATGAATATTTGGCGGCTAAAAAATACATTTTGACCATGGTTGCTACAGCTATAAATGGTGATAGCATTGGGCGGGTCAATAAAAATTGTGAGCCGCCGAAGCTACTTGTGGCGAGACAAAGTGAGCCGGTAGCTTTTTTGGCGGGTCAAGTTTATCCATGCAGGTTGAAAAATTGCTAAGTGTTGAGAAACCAATTCCACAACCACAGCTATGGATTCAAGATCTACGGGCAAGAGAAAAAGAAAAGTATTCTAGCCCTAAAAAGACTAGCGAAAGAACAGATGGCCGTCACTCAGATTAAAACGAGCTGCAGATCTATAATGAGTGCGGTATATGTGCGGAGGAGGCGGCTGCGGGATTTTGGCATCATTACGAGGCTTAAAGGAAGGTGTTTTCATCTAATCAGAGAAGGACGCTCCGATGAATGGCGATGAACACCGAAGAACTCCATGAATTCGGGGAAACCCTAATGCAGATCTGATAGGGGGTAGAATTAGAACCTTAAGGGTGCGGCGAATGCGCGAGAGCTCTGGATCGTTTCAGGTTGATGCAGTGGCCAGTGTCGATGAAGACGACAATGACCGGGCGGCGCGGCTGGCTTCGGCGGCGCGGGCGTTCGGAAGAAGAAGAAGAAGATGGCGGCGGGGAAAAAATGAAAGGGATAGCCCCCGTGCTTATTTATAAGGACATAATGGTCTTTCCAACGGTCCGGTGCGAGAATCGAGGGAGCACGATGATGATTAAACTAAGAAGACGCCTCGATTTTCGGGCTGGTCATATTAATGACGAAAGATCCGCTCTGACGTCATAGGAATCTTTTTTGATTTTTTTGATGACGTCACGGCGGGTCATGAAGGCTTATCAGACGCAACGATCGCCCATTTTCAGCGGGTCATGAAAATTATCAGAGAAGGCAAGACTCGCCAACCAGAAGACTTGAAGATTGACATGAACTGGTTCAAATCAATCTGGGGCCTAATGTTGGGGATATAACCTTGTGGTGAGACCCGCCCAGGTGGGGCCGGGTCATGCGGTTGGCGACTTACGATAACTTCAGGAGTGAACTTACTCAGTGGGCCAGAAGGCCCAAAGCCAGAAGACAGGATGTAACCCGGCGGGCTTGAGCCGTTGGGGGCGACTTGTTAGATAAGGCATGTATAGTTAGAGGTGAGGTCGGTTATCAAGTATAACCCGGCCCGGACTCTTCTAAGCCTAGGGCCTTGACCTGTGTATATAAAGGCGGGTTACCTGGGCGGCTTAGGCCACGAAACAACTCGCTCCCTTGTAATCGATACCCAATCAATACAACACAAAGCAGGACGTAGGCTTTTACCTCTTTCCGAGGGGCCGAACCTAGGTAACTCTTGTCTCTCGATTCCGATCAACCCCTTTGAGCTCACCATAGCGATGGCCTCGAACCTAAGTCCTTTCACGAGGACATCTGCCGTGACAAAACCACGACAACAGTGGTGAACGGAAAGGAGAGGCACGTTGCATGCCTCCCCCAGGCCGAAGCCGGAAGCCTAGGTAGCCCATCGCTAGGGCGGTACCCCGCTCTTCGGTCTTGTTCCCCGGGAATGGTGCGGGAAGAAACCATCCTGCCAAGTGATGGGCCCCCAGAAGAGGCCGGGAATCCCCGTGGCCCTGCCTATGCCAAAACAAGCGACTGCATCAACGGGTGTCGGCCACCAGGGAGGAAAAGTGGTGAGCTTCTCCTGCCTTTTGACTTTTGCAAACAGTGCCAGTCACCAGCCCTGGTGCTCATCCACAGTGTACAGTCGAGGGTCACAGTGACACACTATACCACCTCCTCCGTATGGGCATGCACACTACGCTCAGTCACGTCAAGCCGGTACGATAGGACCCACCATGTGTCGCCCGCTTGCCGGGGCAAAGAGTAGTATAAATAGAGACAGCCTCACTCGGGGCAAGGGGAGAACAACTTGTATCCACAACACTACGACAGAAATATCACTACGCAGGAGTAGGGTATTACACCACAATGGTGCCCTGAACCTGGGTACTTCCCGCGTGCTCTCCTCCTCAGTTCATCATCTCTGGTGACGATGACGTCTGAGAAAACTTAGTGTCTTTAGTCCCTGGTCGAACTCACAAAAAAGGGTTGTTTGCACAATGACCCAATGTCTGGTTCTTAGACACCGACATGTTCCTCGAACCTCTTCCCAATGGTTGCCTTGGTCTGATCAATGCCAACCGTGGCGTCAAGATAGACACTCATCCAAGCATAGCACAAACACTCAAACTCCTCGGGCTTGTAGTTCGATGACCTTGATTACTTTTTCTTCTTGAGATGTGGCTCGTTCTCCTCTACTTCAGGACTATGATTTGGCACTTCATGGCTATCACACGCAAGCGAGGATGCAATGTCCTCGAGTCCAGTATCGTTAGAGTCATCCAACATGGACATGAAGTTCTGCATCTCCTCTGGTTCGGTTTTGACCACTACAATAGGAAAGTGCAAAAATTTATCACCAAACTTGAACACTGCAACATCCAAACAAATACCAACAATAGACATTTGCAATACATCACAAAGAAATTTAGAAAGAAAAGAAAAAAATATATACCTCACCGGCATTTGGTCGAACACCTCAGAGGCGGGATCGACCTCGATGGCATTGGAGTCCAGTGCAGGTGGCAAAGGGGGCCGCAGAGGGGCTATGGGGTGGCCTGCACCAGTAGAGGTGCTCGAGGGGGCGGCAAAGGGGGGACGGTGACGCGGCCTTCTTTTGAGGCGGCAGGCCATCCTTCGGCTTGGGCGGGTTGCGGCGGTGATTTCTCATGGTGTCCGGTGGGATGGGAGGTAGGCCGGGCGTGGTGGAGGGCGCATAGAGGGCCATAGTTGTGGTGGCGAGCATGGAAGGCGGAGCAATGGCGTCGATGGCGGCGGGCAATATGACCTTGCCCTGCTGGCGCCACGGCGGGGATGACAGCAAAACAAGAACAATGACATCATAAGGATTCTTTTGCAAATTCAAACTTGAAAATGTCTCAACTCTCAAATCGTGAACCCTACCACCGGACGAATTATGTAGTTGCCACAGTACCAGTACTAAAGTTACCATGTGGTAAATTATTACATAATAGGTTGGCAACTAATGCTTTACTGCCTGGTAAGTAACAAAAGAACACAGAAAAGTTTATCAAAACATACTCATGTGAGATTTAGTTTTGAAACCCTCTCCGACACGAAAACAGCGGTGAAAACGGATAGCTAATCAGGCAGACGGTTTAGTCTACAAACTATTTTATATTTGCGAAATCCGTTTTCAATCAATTGTTGTCATCGTGCTTGTCTTTTTCCATGTGCACTTTGCAATTTCACTTATCTCTTGTTGTGTGCACCTAGGCACCTAGCAACTTGCTTTTGCATGCAACCACTAGCCATCTCCTAGCATTTGCATGCGCTTAGATCGCACGAACCAGATTGCATAGCACGCGAAGACTAATGCGCTAACGTTAAGTTTTCCGTATGATAATGGTGTATCTGTTTTATTTTCTCGAATGTTTGAGAGCTTTTGCCATTAGCTAGTCAAACTTTGTGGTCGACAAGCGTTCCCAGTTGCATGTGATTTGTGAGTGCATGGAGATTATTAGTCAGATATGTGGTCGACAAGCCTTCCCCATGCATGTGAATGGATGTAAGTAAGAAGAGACGATTTTACGTAAGTATGGTGAAAATATCTGACGAACCGAGTGACAAGTCGCTGCCAGGATGCACTTTTGCAATGTTTAAAGACAGATGGTTAGTGCAGCCGCTCCAAACTCGCAATTTTACTTCACTGTAAATACACTCAAGACCATGCAACTTCATTCATCAACGACCAGCTCAGTAAGCTAGTGACACACACGGCAAGAGCTCACTTTGACACAAGAAGATGACCGCCTTCCTCCTCCTGCTGCTGTTCTCCTCCCTCCAGGACATGACGGCGGCGGTGGACCAATGCCACGAGGACGACCACGCCGCCCTGATCGCCATCGACACTGCCCTGGGCAGCCCCTACCACTTCGGGTCCTGGACGCCCGACTCCGTCTGCTGCGACTGGTCCAACGTGGACTGTGACACCGCCACGGGCCGCGTCGTCGGCCTCCGTGTCTTCCAGGACGCCAACATCTCTGGCGCCATCCCGGATGCCATCGCCAACCTCACCTACCTCCGAACCCTCACCCTCCACCACCTCCCCGCCATCACCGGAGCCATCCCGGACTCCCTCGCTGCGCTCGCCAACCTCACCCAGCTCACCATCTCCTACACCGACGTCTCTGGCCCGGTCCCGTCCTTCCTTGGCGCGCTCACCGCCCTCACCCTTGTCGACCTTTCCTACAACTCCCTCACCGGCGCCATCCCACCTTCCCTCGCCAGTCTCCCAAACCTCTCCAGCATCAACCTCCGCCGCAACCGCCTCTCTGGCACAATCCCGCCGTTGCTTCTCTCCAAGTCCCCCGACCAGGCCTATCTCTGGCTCTCTAACAACAACCTCTCCGGCGCCATCCCGACCGAGTTCGCCGCCGTCAACTTTGCGCACGTCGACCTGTCCCGCAACACGCTCACCGGTGACGCAACATGCCTCTTCGGCCGGGAGAAACAACTCCAGTACGTCGACGTGTCCCGCAACGCCTTCACCGGCGACGCGACATGCCAATTTGGCAGGAGAAAGCAGCTCCAGTACGTCGATGTCTCCCGCAACGCCCTGAGCTTCAACCTGTCCGGCGTGGAGTTCCCGGAGCAGCTCACATACGCCGACCTCAGCCACAACACCATCAGCGGCAGTGTCCCGGCGCAGGTCGCAAACCTGACGAATCTGCAGCTGCTCAACGTGAGCTACAACAGGATGTGCGGCGAGGTGCCCGCCGGTGGGAGCATGGCGAGGTTTGACCGCTACAGCTACCTCCACAACAAGTGCCTCTGCGGCACGCCGCTCACCGCCTGCCGCCAGCGACCCATCAACTACCTCCATTAGCTCGTCCGTTCTACAAGTTAAGTTTGGAGCACTATATGATATGAAGTAGTAAGTGTTGCAAGTAACCTAGTGGTCAGCTTTCCCGCAAAAAAAAAAAAAAAAGTTGTCAGCTTGTATCCGAATCAATCATGTTTTAGATTGCTTCAAGTTTGAGTCCTAGTTGTCAGCTATCAGTTTTGAATTCTGCTTAGGAAAGAGTCTTGTAAACCGGATTGTATTGTAAGTTGTAACAGGTCCGGATTGTATATAAACGAAGAGAAAACCAACGAAAAGAGCAGGTTGAGCGCTCGGAAAATCTTCTCGCCAACGTGTGTGTCTTCCTCGTGTTTTCGCGTCAGTTTGCAAGATCGATTATGCTGCCTCGGAAGGCATCCAGCTTGTTGCATCCAGACATGAATATTCGATTGGAAAGTATCTACTACTTTCCCTTGGAAGGCATCAAGTAGCAAGCACGTACAAGCTTCTGAACCCACAGTGATTAGTATGGTGATGATCGTACATTCGTACTGTATTAGCGGTGGTAATTAAAGTGGCTCCTAATTAAGCCAAGATAAGGAGGAGCTTCATGAATGTACTTGAGATTGCAAGGATTATATATACATAATGGATGTGTAATTTTGAGATAAGATTGAAGATGTATTAGAGCCACTCGTTCAGGCAGGCGGTTCGGTGGCAGCTGAGAGAGCCTGAGACTAGCTGGAGGCTGTTAGCCTTGAGTAGCTGGAGCGCCCTCTCAAACTCCGGCAGCTCCGCATTCGCCGCAACGGCCTTCATCCACGCCGTGTTTGTTGGAACTAATCTTATTATTAGTACTGGATTTAGACTATTAGATTCTGCTTTTGAGTCATGCATGTAGTTGAGTGGTAAAACTTGAGGCTGCGGGCAGTGTGTGCACACACAAATGTGATCGTGTGTGTACCAATGCAAGCCAATAGTGTTAATTAGTTGAGTCACTCTTAGAAGAAAGTGGATGCATGTGTGGGCATCCGTTAGGTGAGTAGCATGCACGTACTGCATGGATAAGATTAGTTGTTAGAATGGCTTAGTTGTGGACCTGATAATCAGCAGTGTTGTGCGTCTTCATGTGCGAGGAGATCGGCCGAAACTGAGCGGCCAGAGAGGTGGTTATCAGCTGCCGTTTCTATCGGCTAGTGGAGCTAGTCATGGTTCGGCCGATGTGTGTGGCTTGACCGTGGGTTGCATGCAAACGTGTGTGCGTGTGTGCATGGCTTAGTGGGTGCGTGTGTTGTGGTGAGTCTGGGTATTTAAGGCCTTGTAATCAGGTTGTTTATTTGCTAAGTTGAACAACAGAAAGGGCACAAGTGTGCGGTGCCAGAAAAAGCTCTGTGTGTTCTTCTTCTCCACTATATATGTGTGTGTTGATCCTGGGGCGAAGCCAACAGTGTTGTTGTGGTGGTGGTCATCGTCAAGATTAGAAGAAGGGGCTGGCATCGTCGGAGTGGCTACCAAAGGCAAAGGCGTTGCGGCGTCGGGAGAAGAAGACGGCGGCGACATGAACGGCACAGAACGCTGGCCATGCTGAAGAGCGTAGGCCAGCGCTTGGATACGGATGACACAAAAGAAGGGAGAATCCAATCTTCCATGAAGCTTCCCTTCAATTCCTCCTAGCATGCACGCATGTGTCCGTATACGGATGACACAAAAGAAGAACATGCCATAAATAAATATGCAATTCCAGCTTGGCTCAAAGAATACATACATTCTTAGTGAACATAGTATCCATTTCGTTAGTTGTTGCTTCAGGATATCGCTCGCTGCAACGAACCTCTACAACCTTGGACTTGTCTTCCTGTCATCCATCTTGTGCTTTTCTTGCTGGAGTACTCCTTAGCTTCAGCTAGCAGTGAAGAATCGACAGATCTGATGACCGGTAAATCATTTCATTACCTAATGGGGCTTCCACCTAACGCATTCACCATCCATTTATTTATGATCCATGCATAACTTTTGCAATTAATAGACATCTTCCACTCTATTCATTTCTCATTTGCAGCCCTCCTGTTTTATAAAATAGTCCCTCATGTGTTGGGAAACTTAGACCCAACTCTACATTCTTCAAGACATGAGTTAATCTAAATAATTCCATCCTAATTTCAAAAAAAAATGAATTCTTTTATTAGGATTTTAGATTAGTTAAAAATCAAAATAATTTATCAAATGTTTGTAGGTTCATTGGGTTTTAGTGAGTTTTAAAATGTTTAACTGAAGTTTCATTTAGGTTTTGGGTTTCGGTTTAATTGTCATTCACAGGTTTAATCTCAATTTCAAAGAGGTTTAGCAATTTTGATTAGTTTTCATTGGAGTTTTATTTGGGTTTCAGTTAGGTTGCAAAAGGTTTAACTGAAGTTCTTTTAGGTTTTGGTTTAATTATCTTTCATGGGTTTAATCTCGGTTTGGAGAAGTTTTTCATGGGTTTAATTACCATTGATGAGTTTAATCTTGATTTCAAAAAGGTTAAATCGATCGAAACATTAGCGAAATTCCTTACACATGTGAATCTCCATATAACATTATGAAATTTTTGCAAAATATAAGTGGTACCACCAAAAAATATGATGAAATATGCAAGAAACCTATATTTATGAGAAACATGTGTCAAAATGACATGAAACAAGCCAGACATGATAAAATAGTTTCGTAGAGGTTTTATTACAGTTTCAATATTCAAATTCCAAACATTGTCAGAACGCATTCAAGATTTATCTTGTTTTGAAGATCCTGCCACCAGGAACACAAATATTCAAATGGACCGATCATTGTTTCAAATTAAACATAAAGATGATTCAAATTTTGAAATCAAATTAAAATGCATGGGTGGGTGCAAGGAGAGATGTGGGTCAGTTGTGGTAAAACTGGAGGTTGTAATAGAAAAACAATTAAGTAACCATTGGATGGAAAATGAACGATTGATGCGTTAGGTGGACATCCCCCTTAGGTGTTTAACATCCCTGCCCATCCTTGCAATAGGCCGCCAACATCACCCCAGTAACACGACTTTTGCTTCGGCAGCAATCATCAATCTCCTGGTTTCATTAGTTGTGCATCGACATTGGGTCAGCGACTGCCGATCAGCTATGCGATAGTTAGGACAAATTTTGCGTCGAGTAGGGAGAAATCTCGGGCAAGATTAAATCAATCTAGATTAGAGTTAGAAACTAGAGCAACTACGTACCGTCTAATCTGTGTAGTTAACTCGATGCCGGCAGGGATCGAGACGACTGGTTGATGTAGTTGTCGGTGTCTAAGAACCAGACATCGGGTCGTTGTGCAAACAACCCTTTTTTGTAGTTCGGCTACGGACTAAAGACACTAAATCTTACCGGTCGTCATCGTTGTCGGAGAGGATGCACTGAATAGAAGAGGACACAAGAAGTACCCAGGTTCAGGCCACCGTTGCGGTGTAATACCCTACTCCTGCCTAGTGATATTTCAGCAGTAGTGTGTGGATACAAGTTTTTCGACCCCGGCCCCGAGTGAGGCCCTCCCTTATTTATACTACTCTTGGTCCCGGCAAATGGCCTTTACCGGGTGGGTCCCTCTGTACTGGCTTGACGTTACCGATCATAACGCACGTACCCATATCATGGAGGTTGCTACAGCGCGTCACTGTGTCCCTTGGCCGCACACTGTGGATGAGCACCTGAGCCGGTGCCTGGCACTGTTTGCCTAAGTCAAAAGTAAGGGATGCGCTCACCACTTTTCCTCCCCGAGGCCGACTTCCATTGAAGCAGTCGCTTGTTTTGTCGTGTGCATGGCCGTGGGGATTCCCGGCATCTCCCGGGACCCCATCTGTAGATGGGGTGTTGTTACCTCGACCTACTGCCGGGGAACTGGCCCCTAAAACGGGGTCCCGTCTCGATGCCGGGTTAATCCAGTCTTCCGACTGAGCCCTTGACGGAGACATGGGCATGCTTCACTTCCCAGCACGCCGCTCTCCAGGGCCTCCATCCGCCATCTCCGGATACCCCGGTTCTGGGGTATCCGACAGTAGTGTAGGTCAATCTCCCATAATTTATGCTGGCAATAACGAGTAGTAGACACGAAGTAGATAATGATATAGGGTTGAAGCTCTCTCTTCTATGTTGATCAAAATCACAATAGAGTTGTGTGTACAAAAACATAGTTGTATCCCTCTATTTGAATTAGGCCTTTAGGGCGGAGTTTGAATAGGTGTTCACTCGGTTCCAAAGGATTGGAATTGAATCAAAACCACCAAGAGAGGGGGAGGGGGGGGGGGGCACCCTGCAGTAGGTCGACGCCATCCCATGTGGTGCCGACCTATGGCCAAGCGGGGTTTCCAAATTCTTTGAGGCCACAGACGATGTAGATGCGTGTCTACCACAGGTGCCGACCTGTGAGGTCTGTGGTCAAGCAAGCCACTGCGGAGCGCCGTATCACAGTTAGTCATCGTCTCGTCATGAATTCATGGGGCCGTGTTCTCCATCATGCCTCTTAGACCATCGGTCTCATTTTGAAACTTGATCTTCCGTTTTCTACCGTGAAAGACAAATTGGTCCCGTAATAACAACGTGCCATTTTTTGTGTGGAAGAAACAACTATCCTACAAAAAAAGAGAAAAATTAAATTTTCATCCTTCAACTATAGCTCGAGTTGTTCATGTTAGAAATTGTTCTGATGCAATTTTTTGGTTCAAGAATTGATAAAATGTTTTTGATACAAAGTTTTTATCCAAGATTGATGCTGCAGTTCATGTACGGATGATGAAATTAATTGTTTCGTTTTGGTGATGAAATGTTCAAAAAATATTACTCGAATTTTTGTTTGACCATGAAAAAATGATCGTAATATTTCTCATGACCCGGATGATTTGGGTCCATGAAATATGCATTGAATTTTTTTTTTGACCATGGCTAATTATGTGAAGAACTATTGGTGTAATTTTGAGGTGAAATGTTTAGAAACGTAATACCAGAAATTTGATTCATCTATATGCTCATCCTAATTAAAGAAATGAAATGTAAAAAAAATATACATGAAAGTTGGCTTTGCGATGATGTAAAAACAGAAGGATGGAGAATGAAATGAGTAGAGGATTTGAGGTTTATTGTGAAAAATCGGAGGGGCTGGAAAATGAGAAATACGTAGATGGAGTTGAAGGTGCGTGTTGCAAATTTTTTGCACGAATGTCAAAGAAATGGACGACGAGGATAGTATGTGGACGCCCACGTATGTGTGGAAAGGCATTTTTCATTTGGCTACGTTAACACTTGGACCATGTTGATGATGGACCAAATTTTTGTGTCTGACCCTTGACATAATTTGCTAGAAGTGTTTGCTGGGAGTTTCTGCCCGAACATTGCTATCAGGTCATATTTTGTGGTGGACAAGCCTTCCCCATGCATGTCATTTGTGAGTTCCCGGATATTATTAGTCAGATTTGTGGCCAACAATGAGTGACTCGAAAGAAGAGTGCGAGTAGAGGCCAGTGAGGTAGCCCTCTTCTCCCTCACAAGCTGCCGGAATGTACCGGAAAGGGGGACTCAGCCAGCAGTGAGTGCTCCTCGGGAATACGTGTCAGACAAACATAGGCAGCATCCTGCACAACCATGTTAATAGTCACCCCTACACCATGCGCACGGCGCAGCGGCTCGGTGGACTCTTCCTCTCCGGGATAGATCAGGACCACAAGCCCCTTATCCAGGACACTATCAGTAGCCCCTGAACTGGTCTTTCAAGCTGAGGACAATCCCTGGACGATTTACTCTCCTTCATTGGTCTTCCGTCTTGCAAACTGCTTTAATATTTTCCTTGTGCTTCTTCCTCCAATGCAACCATAGCTTTGTGCTCGAGGAGTTATATACCTCGGACTTTCGAGGAGCCCCAAGCGAGCTCTTCCCGTGAAGTATTTTTATTATTGTCGGATCCGAAGACCCTTACTATGTCTGGGTGAGCACGTCGTATTCATCTCCCACCTCATCCGAGGTCTGGGGTTTCCAATCCGCCCCTTTCTAAGCTAGGTAGTAGTGCAAGGTAGAAATTTCAGAAACTTAGTGCAAGGAAGACCAAAGCAACCAAGTGGGCTTACGAGTCAACACTCGCTAAGCTAGGTATTACTAATGATTTCAATTTGCTTTGAGATAATGCCGGGTTGCACCATTTTGTTTATCAGGGATGTGAGACATATGAACACATGACGCTTGAGTTTCTTAGTACTCTCTCACATAATGTTGGGCTTTTGCCAAATGCCTATGAGGAGGAGCGGATCACTTTTCGTCTCTTGGACCAAGACTTCAACATCACTCTCGATGAGTGGTGTAATCACTTTTGCTTCCCCAACAATGATGATGATCTTTGATATGTTTATGATTTCATTAAGCCACACCCAAAGCAGTCCTTCTACCAGATGACTATCCATGGCTCTAGGCAGAGAGCCAGTTGCATTGAATGTCCTGCTATACATTATTTCTATTATGTTATCACTATCTCGTTGCAGGCATGAGGAGAAGTTTCTAACGTGAATGATGAGAACATGCTAGTTCTCGGGAAAGCAACAAACCTTGACGTCGGTTATTCGCCCAACTTAGGGGCAATACTTTTGCTACACGTCACGCATCAAGCAAATCATGCACAAGGCGATATCTTGCGTGGAGGAGTGATCACCATGTTGGCCAATTCCCTTGGTCTCAAGTACAATAACCTTCGCCCCATTGGCGGTAGCACCCATGTTAATATTCGTGTTCTTACTAACGCTGGAACGGTAGTAGTTAGCCATGGTCATCATTGCATCAAAATTCCTGGAGTGGCATACTTGTTGCCTACACCTATGCCTAACTGTTTTTCCATAGAACATGGACAATTGCATTATGTGCCACCGGATGGAGATGCAGCTTTTGACCAAGAAGGCCCGGAACCTGAACAAGTAGATGAAGAAGAAACCGCCACCGACGAAGAAGAGGAGGAGCCCCAAGAGCAGCCACAACAAGAAGCCGACACCACCTATGTGGACCTCTACAGTCTCCAGGGCTCCATCAATGATATGAGCAGCCTCGCCGAGTCCCTTCGAGGCACGTCCGCCTAGATGAATTCAAGTTTCTCCAGCTGGAGCCAAGGATGGGCTCTTGACCAGCCACCACAATGATCCCGCCGGTTTGGGCTTGCAAGAGCTTAAGCTTGGGGGAGGTCAATATCACGTCTGCATCAAGATGTGGCGGTATTTGAATAAATTATAATGTGGTTGTAGTTAAGCTCGTGGAGCTTCAAAACACTCGTGTTGGTTTGTTCCAACACTTTGCTTTTCATTTTGCTTTCATTTTTTTGGCTTTGCGATTTTTTTCGTTTGCAAGTTATGTTTCAAAAACCCAAAAAAATAAAAATAGAATAAGCTTTGCTTTGTTCTTATTCTTTTTGCCCCTTGGAGTTCATTTGCATTTTTGTTTCCAGAGGAGTTGATCTACGCCGGACAACGAGGAATGCACGAATAAGGAAGAGAAGTGTGAAAATTCACAACCGTGAAGGTATGTCCTACAACTCCCGTCTTTTGCACTTGAAATACTTAGAGTAGATGTAGTAGTAGTATGTGTAATGTGTGCAAGAGGGAGGAAGTCTTGATAATTAAAACAAAGGTTTTGTTCTATTAGCTGAAATAAGTTTGTAGCCTTTGTTCTGTTTAATCTAGATAACCAAGACTTGCCGTGGGACTATTTTTAAATGAAATGATATTAACTGATTATAACCTGGAACAAGAGAAAGTCTTCAAAGACTTGGGTGTCGAGAAAATTGTAGAGAAGATGATGTTTGACCTGCTCAACCCCATGTTGTTAATTTTAATAGACTTGATAGCACTCGTGGATTAAATTGTCTAGAGGAACTTAGTTGAAGGGTGAACGAGATTATGACAAAAACCTGTGTTGTATCTCTTACATGGTGCTTTAGCTTCTCGCCGGTGCCATGGCCCTGCTACTATATGCATGTGTACGTGTGTAAATGTGGCTTCGTCACCTTTTTTGATGTTATGCTGAGGACTCCGCTTGCCAATGAACGATCCACTAGAGCTACGGCTCGGATTTCGGCTATGAGTTTGTTACCATAAATAGTGGCAACACTACAAACGATATTATTCGGCTTTCTCTTGAATAGGTGTGCATGTGGTAAATAAAAGGGAACTGATCAAAAGAGCTCAAAAGAGACATATATCAGAGATCCATAGCTCCCAAAAATAAAGCCACAGCTAAACTCTATGCATGATCACTTATTTGGCATAATCCCCTTCACGTGACAACCAGAGTTTCAGCAAATAATGATTGAAATAAGGTGCTTGAGAGCCTTGAGGATGAAATAATTGTGGGCATGTTTAGGAGCACTCTAGCATCAGGTTTTTCTACATGCCTTTCACTCCCTAACGTATGTTTTTATGGCTCCATCAAAGATAAACTCTTCCATGCATTCCCGGCAAGCAAGTGTTGTCTAGAATAAATAGAATAGAGTGTTGTAAAGTTGTTTTATCTAGTAGATCAAAAACTTTGTGTTGATTATCTTTGCTTCACTAACACTTGCATAATAGCCATGCCACCGCTACAGCTATACTAAGTTTTCAGGTCGAGAAGCGAAGGGCTATCTAACTGTACCGATCGTAAGTGAACCAAAACTTTCTCGTTATTTCGGTTCAAACAACTAATTTAATTATGATTCGGATTTCTCTCTATGTTGCTGGAGGACATTCAAGTTTAAGCTTGGGGGAGTTGATGAGTGATATTTTAACACTATTTCATCCTTTGTTTAAACCAAGATATTTCATTAAAACCGAGATTTTCGCTCTGATATTGCTACTAATGACTAGTGAATGTAAAGGATTCCATAAATCCTCTCTTTGATGTGTTTCCACATGAAATGGGCTAAAAAGGTAAGAAATAACGTGAGAACATGGAAAGGAATGAAAGAGGAGATAGAAGAAATCAAGAATAGGCGTACCAGAAGAGACAGATCAAAAGATGGTGTTCCATGCGACCGCGACCGCTCGCATGAGTGGTCGTATGACATGGAAACCAAGGCGCCTCATCCACCTGACCAACTTTTATAAAGGGGACCAGCTTGAAATGTGAACAGAACAACGTCGAGCAAAGCCAGAGTAGAACCATCTTCATCCCCTCTCATCAACCCTAGCCACCGCCATCTCCATCTCGATAGCCACCATCACCACCATAGTTCATCTTCCTCTAGTTCATACTTGTAATCGTGCATTGCACAAGGCATCCATTGTAAGACATATTATGAATCTATCAATCTTCAAGATGTGTTCTTCAATGTTTTCTTCATGCGATCTGATCTCCATGTGTGAGTAGATCGGTAAGGTATGGGTTGAGGCATAGGCCTTGCAACCCTCTGTATTTATTATGGGGATCAATGCAAGTGCTTTCAAATAATGTCCCGTATGTGTGAAATAAAATTGTTTCGTAGATGTCTCTTGTCTTGTCCGCGTTCTTCATCCCTGCAGGTACCCAGGATCATGGAGAGCGAGCCATAGAGAGGCTATGTGCAGGGAGAACATGAATCGTTATTCTAAACACCAGTGACAGAAAGGTTTAGTACGGTAACACGGATCCAATCCTTGGGGATTCATGAGGTGTAGTCATTAAAAACCCAAAGCTCTTGTCTAATTGTTATAATCATAATTATCGATGCAACCCCGCGCGACTGATAGGGCATTCGGTAGGACAACTGATTCTTGATGCAGGACGCATGCCGGTCAAAATGTTATTTGGACACATGCCCCGCTTCGGTTCGTAACAAGCACATCTCGATGGGTGACTTCCAGCGCACAAATTAAGATCATATCTGGTCCCAACAAAAATACATGGTTGTAAACATTAAGACCTCATACCCGTACCTTGTTTTTATTATAAGTGTTTAATCATCATTAGCTTGATTGATCCGGTCAAAAGCTGGAATTATTTCTTTGACAAAAGCTTGCTAGAGACCATCGCTTCAAGGGAACCTTCCTCTCGCGGGTTCGATAACCCATGGTCACCTCTTGGGGAAATAAGTGTGGGGTACTTTCTATTCCGTTACCGGATCACTAAAAAGGGAAGTATCACTATGGCCGAAGGATCCTGTGCCGAACAGTTGCTTTGGGCTGGTGCGCCGCCTTGAAGAAGCAAGCGCCCAAGTTGCCTTGTGTAATAAGTCGGCGTGCATCAAGGGTGCGCGGCAGGCTTTTGCGACCGTGCAGTCGTACTACACCAAGCTGGACTTGGTGGATATAGCTTCGAGGCACCACATGAGAGATGGCTAGGAGGTACGGTTTAGGCCGTACTTCGAGAAGGTGATGCCTACTGCTCGGATAGCAGAGCAAGAATGCAAGTTGGGGTCTATCCTCAAACATCTCGAGTAGACCCACATTATGTATCCTTGGTATGCCAAGATGTACATGTAAAAAAACAAATCCATTATTTTGAGATTGCAGTTTTTTAATGGGAAATCAAGTTTGCCCCTTTCTACTTTATGTTTTAATTTTGACTCGACCATGACATTTCGAATGTGTAGTTGGCCAGTCGTCGGCTTCCGCCCATGAGTAGAAGCTTCTCAGGATGTTTAATCTGACTACAACCCTTAGCCAATGTCTCGGTGCCTAGAGGCAGCTATCACTAGTAGAAAACGGCCCATTTGTCCCGGTTCCAGAGGCCCATTTGTCCCGGTTCTGGAACCGGGACTAAAGGGTCGGGACTAAAGCCCAAAACCTTTAGTCCCGGTTCGCTTACAAACCGGGACAGAAGGGGCTCCACGTGGCCGCTACGGGGAGCCCAGGCAGGAGGACCTTTAGTCCCGGTTGGTAACACCAACCAGGACCAAAAGGCATCCACGCGTCAGCATCTGGCAGGAGCTGGGGTTTTTGTTTTTTTTTGAAAGGGAGGGGGGGTTTAGGGGGTTTTGTAGGTTTAATTTAGGAGTTTCATATTGTTTTAGCTAGCTAATAGAGAGAAGTGTCCTTTCTTTCTCCGTGCTTGGTCGACGCTAGCTACTATAGAGAGAACTCGACACGCTAGCTAGTAAGCAAATGAAGGAACCATTAAGTACACAAGATCGTCATGAATATATACAGAGAGAAGTGATCGACCTCTCTTTCTCCGAGAGATTGGTCGAACAACAAGTTTTCGTATATCTATCCGACGGTACTACATATATACAATATAACATCTTTTACAATCCCTAACATCATCTACCTAAGATCCAATCACAAATCCGCATGGTATTCTCCGTCTTTAGGTATGACGTGGTCAACAAAGAATCCCGCCAATTCCTCTTGAATTGCTCGTATGCGATCATGTGGTAGGAGTTCATCCCGCATCTGCCAGATCTAATTTAAAGAAGGGGGTCAATACATGCATATATATGATTAAAACTCAACACAATTGATGGTAATATATAAAATAAAATTGTGAATATTATTTACGTACTTCAAATTGTTTGTCAGAGAAGCCCCGCTCAGAGGTCGAGTGGCGAATGAACTCGCATACGTAGTATGCATATAAAACAGTCCCTTCTTTCTGGTACAAGCACTTTACGAGAATAGAGTTCAATCAAACTGATAAGCAAGCACGGTAATGATATATTGATGAAATTTTGAATCAATTAGAGATGCGCGGAACTAGCTAGTACTACTTACTTTGGGGTGCGTAAATCGCAACTCTTTGTTTAGACCGGGAACCTGTCGGGTGAACTTCTTCCAAACCCTGCCAGGCAAAGAAAATGATTACTTGATATCAGGAAATTAACGAAAGTTGCATGCCGATATGGTCCCGGTATTGACTGAACTTACTTCTTGAGCATTGCAGTCATGTCCGCATAATCCTTGGGATCTTTACGTCTCGAGTCTAAGACAGTTACTAATGCCCTGTCAAGCTTAATGAATAGCAGAATAAAGTGGAAACTGCGCACGCATATATAACTCATCAATTACATTACTTAACCTCGAGTAAGCGAAACCGAGTATACAGAGAAGACAGCAACACTCACTTGAAGTTGTAAGGAAAGAGTATTTCCCTTTTGTTTTGATGTATAAGGAATGACTTTAGCAAGTTCTCCTCGGTCTTTTTGATTGAGTTTCGTACCGTCCATTCATTTACGGCATCTGGGCTAATGAACCCAACGTCAAAGATTCCTATTTTTTTGCATTCGACGATCTTCAATCTGCATAATATAGTGAGGATAATTATATATACATGCAATGAACGAGCTGAGCTAGAGACTTAACTATAGAAGTAATACTTACAGACAGTAGGAAGTCATGAGTTGTTTGTCGAGGGCCAGTTGATTGTATAACTGAAATAACTCCACCAATTCAATAGGCATCACGGGAAGTCCAATGGATTCGTGCTCTGGTTTCACTGCCACATACATAGTGTCTCTCCCAGAGTCCCTACAGGTTTTCATGTACCACTCATGCAATTTGTACATCATCGTTGTTAGAGGAGGATGATCAAGTTTGACGAGAGGCTTCCCGTGCACGTATTTATATTCTTCTTTTGTTACCTCAGCCGTTTCAAAAATTACATCATCCCCCAAGTAATCACCAGGATTGGTACCGGGCAGTAGCACCGGATGATTAGCGACGATATCGCTAGACACCTTGAGTGGGGGGGCACGATTGCTTCTCCTATTTGCCGAGCTGGGGAATTGTTTTCCCACTTCTTCGTTCTGCTAACCTTGCATCACTGGAAGTACTTCCCGACCGCCGCGCTTCTTCATATGTCTTATGAATAATGCGGTCATAGTTGGATTGCGGCGGAGGCGGTGGTGGTCGCTTCAGGGCAAAGATAGTGCGCTTCACTTTCATCGGATCTAGCTTCTCCTTCGGAGGTGGAGTTTTCTTTGCAAAATGGTCCCTCACTTGGGCACGACATATGTCCTCGTTTTCCTGCTCGGTCCTCTCATATGGTAACTTTTCCAGAGGCTTGAGAGATGGACCGTATCTGAATTGCCTCCCGCCTCTGGTTGTACTGCTAGCCTCCGGAGCAGCGGCATCTCTCTTCCGTCGTTGCTGACGAGGCGGAGAAGGAGGCGGAGTGCTCCGACGCGCCGGAGGAGCCGGAGCGGCGGCGTCTCTCTTCCGTCGTTGCTGACGAGGCGGAGGAGGAGGCGGACTGCTCCGACGCACCGGAGTAGGCGATGGAGGAGGCGGAGTGCCCTCACGCGTCGGAGGAGGCGGAGAAGGAGGCGGAGTGACCTGATCACGCGCCGGAGGAGGAGGAGGAGGAGGAGGAGGCGGAGTGCCCTGACTCGCCGGAGGAGGAGGAGGAGGAGGAGGCGTCCAGTTTGGAAGCTTGATGTACTCCTTCTGCCATAGACATGTACTCCTCTGAGCACGAACCAGCTGATTCTCCCCTTCACCTGTAGAGTGGTCAAGCTCGAGCTCCTCAAATCCCTCCATTACTTAATCCACCATCACAACAGCATAGCCATGTGGAATCGGAAGGCAGTGAAAAGTTCCGTTGGGTTGAGGAGGTGCAACAGAGCCGACAGCCGCCTTGAAAGTGAGGTTCCGGCATTTCGTCATAAGCTCGCAATGTTGAGCCTCCGTGATAGTATCCACGGGGTAGATAGGAGCCGTGAAGTCAGGCTGAACGGGCTCCGTGGAAGCCACGCTACTTCTCCGCTGAGATGGCAGGGTAGCTTCTGGGGTAGCTTCGTGCCGCTGAGATGGTTGGCCGGCAGCTCGCTGGCTCTCAAGTTCCTCTAGCTTTTGTAGTCTTGCATTGAGCTTCTGCATGTCGCTCAGCTCCGCTTTCCTCTTTCTCTCCCGGCTTCTGTAACCGCCTGCGTCGGGAAACCCAACCTTCCACGGAACGGAGCCTGGTGTGCCTCGTGTTCCTCTAGGGTGCTCAGCATTCCCTAGGGCCTCAGTCAGCTCGTCCTTCTCTCTGTCGGGAATGAACGTACCTTCCTGCGCTGCGGTGATATACTTATGAAGCTTCGTGACGGGTATTGCAAGTTGCTCGTCCATCCAATGGCACTTCCCTGTTTCAGGGTCCAAAGTTCCCCCAACCCCGAAGAACCAAGTCCTTGAACGGTCTGGCCAGTTCAATGTTTGTGGTACGACCCCTTTAGCAATCAGGTCATTCTCAGCTTTGTCCCACAACGGCCGGGCTTTGAGGTAGCCACCTGACCCCGTGTGATGGTCATACTGCTTCTTTGCAGCATTGTTCTTGTTTGTCTCTGACATTTTCTTACTCTTGTCCGATGTCTTGTAGGCCACAATTGCGGGCCAGTGATCTCTTATCTTCTCAAATCGGCCAGTGAATTCTGGAGTCTTCCCTTTGTCAACAAACTTTGATTTCAACTCATTCTTCCACCTCCTGAATAGATCTGCCATCTTCTTAAGAGAACACGCCTTGACCAGTGGCTCTATAACTGGCTTATTCGGATCCTCCTCTGGCGGTAGGGTGAAATTTGCCTTCAGCGAGGTCCAAAGATCATCTTTCTGTCTATCGGTGACATAATCACCTTCAGGGACGTCGTCGTCCTTAGGCTTATTCCATTGCTTGATGCTGATCGGGATGTTGTCCCTAACAATAGCTCCGCACTGAGCAGAAAATGCGTCCTTGGTCTGCTTGGGTTCAATCGGATGGCCATCGTCCGCGAGTGCTGTGATCGTGAACCTTTCATCCTTGCGCAACCTTTTCTTCGGGCCTCGTCTCGTTACCGAAGTTTGGCTCGATCCGGAGGGCTATAAAAGAAGAAAGAAGAGTTGATATATGTACATACCAAAACAATTAATGCATCAATTAGCTAGTTAGCACAGGCTTAATTAATATATATACCTCGCCGGACTTTGCAACAGCTCCCTCCTCCGTTCGGTCACCGGAGCCGTCATCATGGTCTCCTTCTTCTTCCGGCATTCGGTCACCGGAGCCATCATGATCATGCCCTTACTCCTCCATTGTTCGACCACTAGAGCCATCATCCTCTCCTTCCAGACCATCGGTGTCGTTGAGAAATGACAAGACATCACGTCCGGCGAGGATTATCTTCCCCAACAACTGTTCTTGTTCCAAGTCTCTTTGAGCCATAGTTTCTGCAAATATTACAACATGGCAATTAATATACAAACATGAATGTCCGACGTCCGGACCGCCTCTCTCATGAATGTCAAACAAGGGATTCTCTTAACCTTTAAGGGATTTAATTAACAAAATGGCGCCATTCTGGATGTGCAGAAAATGGTCCATATTTTTCCTGATCTCATCTACCCTTCTATATGTCACGTTGTCTAGTGTCAAAGGATTCAAGAAAACCATGGCTTCATCATTAGCCGGAAGTAATAGGCGCATAATGGTACGAAGCTCTCCAAAATTGTTTTGGAACGGAGTCCCGGATAGGATAATTAATTAGCTTTTTGGTACGAAGTTCAGCGAATTATTCTATCCGGAACTCCGTTCCAAAACAACTTTGAAGAGCTTCGTAGCATCATACGCATGCTACTTCCGGCTAATGATGAAGCCATGGATTTCTTCAATACTTTGACAGACAATGTGACATATAGAAGAATATATATATAGATGAGATCAGAAAAAAAATGGATCAACTTGTGCACATCCATAATGGGGGCATTCTTAATAAATCTATGTTACCGGAGTTTTCTATATGAACAAAAAAAATTCCACATGACATGTTCGACGTCCCCCCTCATGTCGAAGTTATCGGGGAGGGGGTAGACCACAACGACGCTCACCCCTCATGTCATGTCCGACGTCCCCCCTCATGTCGAAGTTATCGGGGAGGGGGTAGACGACAACGACGCTCACCCATCATGTCCGACGTCCGACGTCCCCCCTCATGTCATGTCCGACGTCCCCCCTCATGTCGAAGTTATCGGGGAGGTGGCCTCGACAACGCTCTTTTAACTTGATAAATTTGGGTGGCCTCGACAACTCTTCTAGGGTTTGGGGTGGCCTCGACAACGCTCTTTTAACTCATTTAACTTGGTAAATTTGGGTGGCCTCGACAACGCTTCTAGGGTTTGGGGTGGCCTCGACAACGCTCTTTCAGTCCCAGTTTGGGTGGACTCGAGAGTTTCTATGAGCATAAAAAAATCTATACAAAAAACTTTATTCTATGAACAAAAAACTTTCTTCTATGAACAAAAAACTTTCTATGAACATCATTGCTCATATATCAATGCATACATCCATGGATCATCATTGCTCATATATCCATGGATCATCATTGCTCATATATCCATGGTTTACTGGGACATTATATATGGTAATAATATGCAACAAATGAGCTCTAAAAACACAAATGAACTATAAAGCTTGTGTCGAAAATCAAAGTCCGGAAGTATCATCGTGCGAGCATCCAACAGTTGACTAGCACAGAAGTAATACATGCAATCCTCTTAGCTTCATTAGAAAGTAGATGGGTCCGTAGGAGAAACGTCTATGGGCATAGGACTTTCGATGTTTTAGTTCAATGTGATTTGCCTGAATGATTTTTGCTAAATAAATGTGTGAACTTTCCCGCTCCTTTATAAATGAGTCTCTTAATGCGTCATCATCCGCCATTGCAACTATCAACGGGCATAATTGTATATGATTTGGTTTTTGGTTGCAACGCGCGGTGCACTTTGCTTTTGATAATAAATCCATACCGATATCGGTAAATCATTATGATTGCATACATAAACTCCCTAAAATTTTACCGTCGGCAACATACAAATTATGCCCCGTTGCTACGCACGGACAATTACCTAGTTTGATTGATAAAAGAAGCGTAGTTTTTGGATATTTACTCTTCGCTCAATCATATGCCACGTATTAGACGCGAACTTGTCGAGCCTAGCTTGCGATCTAATTCACCTCTCCCTTGCATTTGCTTGTGTCAACGATGGAAAGCTCCAACAATCACATCTCCCAAATTATCGGATGTCTTGTTAGGGTAACTAGTATTGGATTCCAGAAATGAAAACTACCAATCACGTCCAATCACCTAGACCTAGATCCCTTGCTCATGTTCAACTCATCTTCAAGACCAGATCAATGAGGACACGGTCGCAGAGCCGGAGACTTGGCAGTGCATCTCCGAGCACAGGCGGCAGCGATCGTCTACCAAGATTCGAGGGCGTGATGACGCGAGCGCGGCGCCGCCGCTGTGGAGCTGCCGATGTTCTGCTGCTGGCTTGCACTCGCAGTGGCGGCGAGTCTGTTCGTTCGAGGACGCGACCGCCGAGGGTGAAAGAATGGTATGTCCGGCGGGGCGCGGGGGCCGGCGGCGTCGCGGCGGGCGGCCGGAGCGCGGGCGGCGTCGGCGTCGGGGCTCGGGTGGGGGGGAGGAGACGAGGGGAACGGCACAGCGGCTCACAGTGGGAGCGGGGATGGCGTCGGGGCAGCTCGGCGACGGCGACGACGGCGAGGTGGAGCAGTCTGACGGCGTCGGGGCAGGGCTCGGCGGCGATGGCGACAAGGAGTAGCCTGGGGGTGTCGGGCGGAGAAGAACAAGTGATTTCGAGAAACTGCTAAGTGTGGGCTTATATACACAGAGCTTTGGTCCTGGTTGGTGGCACCAACCGGGACCAATGCACCCCTTTAGTCCCGGTTTGTGCCGCCAACCGGGACCAAAGGTCAGTTTTTAGCAGCCCAAAGGGCGGGAAACAGGGACCTTTGGTCCCGGTTGGTGGCACCAACCGGGATTAAAGGGGTGCATTGGTCCCGGTTGGTGCCACCAACCGGGACCAAAGGTCAGTTTTCAGCAGCCCAAAGGGCGGGAAACACGGACCTTTGGTCCCGGTTGGTGGCACCAACCGGGACTAAAGGGGCGCATTGGTCCCGGTTGGTGCCACCAACCGGGACCAAAGGGTGGTGCTGCCCGGGGCCAAATTTTTAGTCCCACCTCGCTAGCTGAGAGAGCTCGAGAGTGGTTTATAAGCGCTGCTGCGCACACCCTCTCGAGCTCCTCTCAACTGCAGGCTTCCGGGCCTAATCTGTCACTGCCTGTGGGCCTATTGGGCCTTCTGCGGGCCTGAATCCTGGCCCAACAAGCTGGTTGGGTTTCTAGTCGTATTCAGGCCGTGGTGGCCCAGTAGGTGGCATTTTTTTTAAAAAAATTCCAGTTTTTTTGTTTTGTTTTTTGCTTTATTTATTTTAGTTTATTCCTACTTACTGTTTTTCAGTGATTCTTTTTGCTTTTAGGACACAAAAATTATAAACTTTCTGTTAGTGACATTAGTTTTCATATTTGAATAGTTTAAATTTGAATTTTTTGAAATTTGTGTGAATCACTAGTTTGTGAATAACTTTACTAAAAAAATAGATATTTGAGTGATTCTTTTTCCTGCTATTTAATATTACTGTGTTTTATCATTATATTCAATTTGGTAAGTTTTAGGTTATTTTAAATTTCTGTTTTAATCAAAAACAGATTTGGTTATTGTAGTTTGCTATTAAAGTTTCTAACAAAAAAATTCTTTATGAAAATTATTTTTGCTATTAATGTTTTGAACAAAAAATACTTTGATAATTTTAGTTGCATAAATTTTATATAATTTTAGTTTCAAAAATACTAGAGGTTTATAAAAGCTTTTTAGTTGATTCCTTTTGCTATTAGAGTTTTATAAAAGCTTTTTAGTTGATTCTTTTTGCTATTGAAGAATATTATAGTTTTGTTTTAGTTGATCATAACAGAATATTTTAATTGATTATTTTTAGTTTATTCTTTTTGCTATTAGAGTTTCATAAAAGTTTTCTAGTTCATTCTTTTTGCTATTAGTTCATTCTTTGAGCTAAATGACCCTGAAATTGAAAAGCAGTACAAATGAACTCTGAAAAGGTTGAAAGTTGGCATGGTATCATCATTTCACCCAAATAGCATGTGCTAAAAAGTTGAGAGGGTTACGGCAACAACTGGATGCACTTCGTGTACAAAATGGACAATCTCTTTCGAAGTATCAGGGTTTCGGACGAAAACTCATCTGTTACAAAGGGATTTCATTTTTTTGAACTTATTTGAACTCCAGACTTTTTGTGTGTTCAAAATGCACCATTCAAAGCCACATCATCAATTTTCAACCCTTTCTAACTTCATTTGGTATTTTTCATGCATTTACTTATTTTTTGGAGCTAAATGACCCTGAAATTGAAAAGCACTACAAATGAACTCTGAAAAGGTTGAAAGTTGGCATGGTATCATCATTTCACCCACATAGCATGTGCTAAAAAGTTGAGAGGGTTACGGGAAAAACTGGATGCACTTCGTGTACAAAATGGACAATCTCTTTTGAAGTATCAGGGTTTCAGACGAAAACTCATCTGTTACAAAGGGATTTCATTTTTTTGAACTTATTTGAACTCCAGACTTTTTGTGTGTTCAAAATGCACCATTCAAAGCCACATCATCAATTTTCAACCCTTTCTGACTTCATTTGGTATTTTTCATGCATGTACTGATTTTGTTGTGCTAAATGACCCTGAAATTGAAAAGCACTACAAATGAACTCTGAAAAGGTTGAAAGTTGGCATGGTATCATCATTTCACCCACATAGCATGTTATAAAAAGTTGAGAGTGTTACGGCAAAAACTGGATGCACTTCGTGTACAAAACGGACAATCTCTTTCGAAGTATCAGGGTTTCTTACGAAAACTCATCTGTTACAAAAGGCATTTCATTTCTTCACATGTAACTGCAATGATATAGTTGTGGAGAGAAAGTCTTCACTTTTTCTTCGCTTGTTTCCTTTGCTTATTGCGCCGTAACCATGGATAATCTTCATCGTTTAACAGGGTACTTGGGTCAGCCTTGAGTTTGAAGGGAGGAATTTCATGAAACTTTTCATAATCTTCAGACATGTCTGTCTTGCCCTCCAATCCCACGATGTCTCTTTTTCCTGAAAGAACTATGTGGCGCTTTGGCTCATCGTATGATGTATTCGCTTCCTTATCTTTTCTTTTTCTCGGTTTGGTAGACATGTCCTTCACATAGAAAACCTACGCCACATCATTGGCTAGGACGAATGGTTCGTCTGTGTACCCAAGATTGTTCAGATCCACTGTTGTCATTCCGTACTGTGGGTCTACCTGTACCCCGCCTCCAGACAGATTGACCCATTTGCACTGAAACAAAGGGACCTTGAAATCATGTCCATAGTCAAGTTCCCATATGTCCACTATGTAACCATAATATGTGTCCTTTCCCCTATTGTTTGCTGCATCAAAGCGGACACCGCTGTTTTGGTTGGTGCTCTTTTGATCTTGGGCGATCGTGTAAAATGTATTCCCATTTATCTCGTACCCATTGTAAGTCAATACAGTCGAAGATGGTCCCCTGGCCAACGAGTACAGCTCATCTGCAACAGTGGTGTCACCCATGAGACGTGTTTGCAACCAACTGCCGAAAGTCCTGATGTGTTCATATGTAATCCAGTCGTCACACTGCTCCGGGTGTTTGGAGCGCAGAATATTCTTGTGTTCATCGACATACGGGGTCACCAAGGTAGAATTATGTAGAACTGTGTAGTGTGCTTCAGACCAAGAATGCCCGTCCCTACATATTATTGAGTCCGCTCCTAGCGTGCCTTTTCCAGTCAGTCTCCCCTCATACCGCGATTGAGGGAGACCAATCTTCTTAAGGTCAGGAATGAAGTCAACACAAAACCCAATGACATCCTCTATTTGATGGCCCATGGAGATGCTTCCTTCTGGCCTAGCGCGGTTACGAACATATTTCTTTAAGACTCCCATGAACCTCTCAAAGGGGAACATATTGTGTAGAAATACAGGGCCCAGAACGACAATCTCGTCGACTAGATGAACTAGGACGTGCGTCATGATATTGAAGAAGGATGGTGGGAACACCAGCTCGAAACTAACAAGACATTGCACCAAATCACTCCTTAACCTTGGCAGGATTTCTGGATCGATCACCTTCTGAGAGATTGCATTGAGGAATGCACATAGCTTCACAATGGCTAATCGAACGTTTTCCGGTAGAAACCCCCTCAATGCAACCAGAAGCAGTTGCGTCATAAGCACGTGGCAGTCATGAGACTCTAGGTTCTGGAACTTTTTCTCTGCCATATTTATTATTCCCTTTATATTCGACGAGAAGCCATATGGGACCTTCATACTGAGCAGGCATTCAAAGAAGATTTCCTTCTCTTCTTTGGTAAGAGCGTAGCTGGCAGGATCTTCATACTGCTTTGGATGCATGCCGTCTTTTTCATGCACACGTTGCTGTTCCTCCCATGCCTCCGGTGTATCTTTTGTCTTCCCATACACTCCCAAGAAGCCTAGCAGGTTCACGCAAAGATTCTTCATCACGTGCATCACGTCGATTGCAGAACGGACCTCTAGGTCTTTCCAATAGGGTAGGTTCCAAAATATAGATTTCTTCTTCCACATGGGTGCGCGTCCCGCATCGTCAGTCGGAACAGATAGTCCGCCAGGACCCTTTCCAAAGATTACTTGTAAATCATTGACCATATCAAGTATGTGATCACCAGTACGGAGGGCGGGCTTCTTCCGGTGATCTGCCTCACCTTTGAAATGCTTTCCTTTCTTTCGACATTGATGGTTGGTCGGAAGAAATCGACGATGCCCCAGGTACACATTCTTCCTGCACTTGTCCAAATATATATTGTCGGTGTCATCTAAACAGTGTGTGCATGCGTGGTATCCCTTGTTTGTCTGTCCTGAAAGGTTAGTGAGAGCAGGCCAATCGTTGATGGTTACAAACAGCAACGCATGTAGGTCAAATTCCTCCTGTTCGTTCTCATCCCACACACATACACCTCTTCCATTCCATAGCTATAAAAGTTCATCAACTAATGGCCTTAGGTACACATCAATGTCATTGCCGGGTTGCTTAGGGCCTTGGATGAGCACTGGCATCATAATGAACTTCCTCTTCATGCACAACCAAGGAGGAAGGTTATACATACATAGAGTCACAGGCCATGTGCTATGCTTGCTGCTCTGCTCCCCAAAAGGATTAATGCCATCGGCACTTAAACCAAACCATACGTTCCTTGGGTCACCTGTAAAGTCGCTCCACTTTCTCTCGATCTTTCTCCACTGCGACCCGTCAGCGGGTGCTCTCAACTTCCCGTCTTTCTTATGGTCTTTTATGTGCGATTGCATCAACTCGGCATGCTTTTTGTTTCTGAACAGACGTTTCAACCGTGGTATTATAGGAGCATACCACATCACCTTGGCAGGAACCCTCTTCCCGGTGCGCTGGCCCTCAACATCACCAGGGTCATCTCTTCTGATCTTATACCACAACGCACCGCATACCGGGCATGCGTTCAAATCCTCGTACGCACCGCGGTACAGGATGCAGTTATTAGGGCATAGAACCTTCTTTGCTTCGTACGTACTGCCGGGAAATTCGTTATCCTTTGGACGCTTCTTCTTCATTATTTTCCGTAGCGAACTAAATCCCTTGTCAGATACACCATTGTCTGCCTTCCATTGCAGCAATTCCAGTGTGGTACCGAGCTTTCTGTTGTCATCTTCGCAATTTGGGTACAACCCTTTTTTGTGATCCTCTAACATGCGATTGAACTTCAACTTCTCCCTTTCACTTTCGCATTCTCTCTGTGCATCAACAATGACCCGGTGAAGATCATCATCGGACACATCGTCTGGTTCCTCTTGATCTTCAGCTTCCCCCATTGCAGCATCACCGTATTCAGGGGGCGGGTAGTTGTCATCATCCTCTTCTTCTTCGTTGTCTTCCATCATAAACCCTCTTTCTCCATGCTTGGTCCAAACATTATAGTGTGGCATAAAACCCTTCTCAAGCAGGTGGAAGTGAAGGGTTTTAGAGTTGGAGAAAGCCTTCGTATTCTCACAGACAGTACATGGACAATGCATAAAACCATTCTGCTTGTTTGCCTCAGCCGCTTCGAGAAAATTATGCAGGCCCTTAATATACTTGGAGGTGCGTCGGTCACCGTACATCCATTGCCGGTTCATCTGCGTGCGTTATATAGTTCTCATTATTGAACAACATATAACTCTCTAGAGCATCTAATTAAAACATACATTGAAACTATGTAAAAAAATTAAATGCAACAACAAATGCATAATGATACCAAGCCTCAGTATGAATGGCATATTTTCTAATCTTTCTAATCTTCAAGCGTATTGCATCCATCTTGATCTTGTGATCGTCGACGACATCGGCAACATGCAACTCCAACTTCATCTTCTCCTCTTCAACTCTTTGTAATTTTTCTTTCAAGTAATTGTTTTCTTTTTCAACCAAATTTAACTTCTCGACAAGAATTTCTATGTCGGTTGGAATTTCCGGTTCACATACCTCCTAGATTAAAAAAATCTATGTCACGTTGGTCGGCATAATTGTCATAAGCACTAAATAAAACAAATAGTTATAAAAGATAATATATACCACATCCGAATCCTAGACAGGACGAGGGCCGACGGAGGCGGATACCAAAACGAAGGCACTATTTAATAACAAACAATAATAAAAGTAAGAAAATTACACAAGTATCTATCTAAATCATACAAGTAATAACTTTTTTCTTTTAGAAAGAAGATAAGAAGAAGAGGCTAACCACGGTGGTGCCGGCGCCGAGATGGGCGCGGGCGATCGACGGCGGTGAGGACGGGGACGGGACAGGACGGACCGCCAAAAATAGACAAATCTTGAGGAAAATGGAGCTTGGACAAGGAGCTTCGAGAGGAGAAAGCTTAAGTGTGGCTCGGGCATTTCATCGAACACCTCATGTGCATAGGAGGTGAGCTAGAGCACCAGAAAGCTCTCCCACGGCCGGCCAAAAAAACAGAGCAGTGCAGCAGTGCACTGCTCTGCTCGCGGGCAGGGGGTATATATAGGCCAACCATTGGTCCCGGTTTGTGGCTGGAACCGGGAGTAAAGGAAACCATTTGGTCCCGGTTCCAGCCACAAACCGGGACCAATGGTTGTGGGCCAGGAGCGAGGCCCATTGGTCCCGGTTCATGTCTGGGACCGGGACCAAAGGGGTCAGACGAACCGGGACCAATGGCCCACGAGGCCCGGCCGGCGCCCTGGCCTCACGAACCGGGACCGATGCCCCCATGGGTCCCGGTTCGTGAGTGAATCGGGATTAATGGGATTTCAAGCCTGGACCGAAGCCCTGTTTTCTACTAGTGTATGTCGGAGAAAACAAGGCAATAAGACCTATAGGGCTAAAACATACACTTAGTCTTGGGAGCATCTCTTTTGGGTGGCAAGTAAATAGCCACCGGCATAATTCGAGACCTCGGGAGTGCCGAGCTCGGATTATAAACACTTCTGACTTTTCAAAGAAAAATCCCTCCGCATTACGCAGGCAACCCTTGTGGTTATTAGTTTTACACTCTTCTGACCTGCCGACCTATTTAGCGCATGTTGTGACAATCAGCTTTTGGCTTCACCCACCTGAGGTACTTTACCGGTTTAACCAGAAGTAACAATCACAGAGGTGCTCTCGGTACACCCTTAGCCGAACTTAGCGGAAACGTAAGGGGTAAACATAGGAGCCAGACAACCCAACTATTGACCCAAGACACAAGTCAAAATCGATGCATATATTGGCGAAGGTTCCGAAGAAGTCGTCGGTGGCTCCATGGAGCGCTTCAGTGTTAGGTGGGTTTGGCTCAATTTTATCCACCCGTGTATGTTGTTGGCGCTCAAGGGCATCCGACGTGATAAGATGATAACTATACCAATCGAAAATTGAAATGAGAGCAAGGATGCACCATGAGTGTATACGCAGCCCAAAATTTGGGCGTCTCTTTATTCAATAACTAGATGATACCCCACGCGTTGCTGCGGGAATTTGTGGTTTCCTTCAGCAGATTCCAAGAAAAGCATATACTATATGAATGAATATTAAATACAGCTTGAAATGTTGAACAATACATTTATATTTTAAATGTTGATTTTTGAAGAGTCAATGGAATATTGATATTAACATTTGAAATGTTGAACAAATATATTTCTGCACAAACATTCCTCTCCCAAGTAACTATGTTGATTTTAAGAGCACTGAAGTAAAAGCCTATAGCCGCTCCAAATGAGGCATTTGTTCACCTACAAAAAAGTTCAAATTCGTGTCGCCAAATCTTAACATCTAGAAAACTAAAGAATGGGCATATGATAGTACACGTAAAGCACACCTGAGAAGTCAGCTGAGATAAATGTTCCAAACATCCGGAGAGGCATCATGAATAGCATACATCTATATAGTTATTTTAATTGCTAAGGAAGCAAAGCTGTATAGAAATAAACCTAAATTTAATTTAATTATAATGGCATGATAACTTTTTTGAAGGACTTATACCTATAGGTTGTACCTTGTCTAGAAATTCCCTACTCAGGTAATTTTATCGTATTCATTCGCAGCAAAGCAACAATAACTGAAATGGGAGAATAGACTCTTAATATTTACTCCGAATATTTCGGTTCATGGGCACTTCATCAAGATCGCCGAAGTGTGGAAGCTGCAAGATTTCCTACAAAAGCGAGGCACGAAAGTGAGACAACATGTTCTTCCACAACTCGAAGGAAAGTATTAAACATAAAGTGTGTCCAACATCCCATAGTGATAGGGAAACAACCTACAGTGCTCGATAATTGTTCTACAATCTGATGTTATGTTTTGGTTTTGTTTTGATGGTGTGCAGACAAAATGAATAATGAAACTCCAGTCCTCCATGTACCACAAGCATCAATGTTTTATTGTTCTGATGTAGGAAATTAATTAGATATCACAATTTAACAATAATCCAGAAGAACAACTAATAAACGTGTATCGATGGGATGGCAAATAAGGCAAACACTCATTCATCTGCAAACATAATTACAAAAGGGAAGGGAAAAAAATAAGAGAGTGGATTTTCAGCTCCCGGGTGCCTAGGCACCCTCTATGAACAGTAAAATCAAAACAAATAGAAATAAAAATCGAAAAAATCTGAAACTTTGCAACATTAAAGATGACCAATGTTTCTAGGTGCCTGCAAGTTTTCATGCCAAAAAAACATTTAAGGAGCTCTACACACAAAAAACATTTCAGTGCTTCAAGTTTTGAGCACTTTTAGCACTGAAATCTGAAATTTGTTTGTACACATTTCTCTACATGATACTTTGCTATTGGTCCTTGTTGGAATATCATATGGTTTATGCAAGTTTTAGATTTAAAATGCAATAGTTGGGCTAAAACTATGTCACTCAAATTCCATTTTGGGCTAAAACGGTTTGGTCAAAGGCACGCACCCAGTGGACCAAGATTGTTCCGTAAACAACACAAACACGTTCTGAGTGAGGAGGCTAAACGAGTCCACTTGTACCGCTAATCAAGTTCCGTGGCGCGAGTGGAAAAAAAGGGACATCGACTCCTCCAAACCGCCCTGCTCTCACATGCAGCCGCCGCCCTCTCCGCCCTCACACGATGCCGCCGCCCTCTCCGCCCTGCGACCAACCAATCGGCCATGACGGCAACAACCGACCTGGATTAGCGAACACAGTGAATCTGACCAGGCACATCTATAGCCGCAGTCGCAGACCTGCGGGCCCAGGGCACGCGTTCGAATACCTGCCCATGCGAAAACCTCCACATTTTTTGGGTTTACTACGCGGTGGCCGGCCCCACTTGTCATCGCCCCTTGAGGTCGTCGTGGATGCCACGCGCGCCCAGTCAGCCCCAGCGAGGCCTTGGGCCCGCACGTCTGCGACTGCGGCTATAGAAGTCCTCGGTCAGATTCAGCTCCAGATCTGGATCTGGATCTGGCAATTTGCGAACCAGGGCCCCCCTGTTTTCGATTACCATCCAACAAGTCCTTGTTTTTGGCAGAAAACACCCTAGTTTTAAAATGCAATAACTTGGTCATTTCAAATCCAAATATAACAAATTAAATATGTGTTCCTATCAAGAAAGTGTATTATATCCATTTATACTATTTTTCCTCGGTTCTGGTTAATTAAAATTGGTGCAATTAAAAAATATTTTAATTACTCCTTAAAACTTGCAAAAGTCATAACTTAATATAAATTTGAATAGTAACTTTTTCCATTGTTTTACTTGTAACTAATGAACCGTCACGCCGATGTTGCAATATCTTTCTGAATATTACCACGAATAGTTATTTTGTTGAAATACCAGTCTCTATTACAACAAAATGACTGCCTCGCGCAACGGAATTTGTTTGTCCCAATATCACAACCATATTGCAATACCGATGTAGTTTGTTGTAATAGTAAGCCAATTTTTTGCAATAATATTTGTAACTAATGCAACGCCACCCCAATGTTGCAATATCTTTCCCAATATTACCACGAATAGTTATTTTGTTGAAATACCTAGTCTCTATTACAACAAAATGACTGCCTTGCGCAACGGAATTTGTTTGTCGCAATATCGCTACCGTATTGCAACACCGATGCAGTTTGTTGCAATATGAGGCCTCTATTGCAACAAAATTAGTATTTATCACGACCAAATTGAGTTATGGCAATATGTGCGTTCTATTATCACAACCGGATAATTTGTGGTAATATTGCGTTTTATTGCAACAAAAGGCAGTTGTAGCAATGAATTTTGTTGCAATAGACCAGAATCCTTCTAGTGTCATATAAATTACAAAGGCTCTTAAGAGAGCAAACATAACAGTTATAAACACATAGAGGTCACTTGACCCAACACTGCTACAAGCACTAGCGAAAGAAAAATATGTCTGAGTACAGGACAAGTTTAACAAGATCTTAAGAGGCTTAAACAATAGAACAATGACCCTCCCAAAGGCACAAACTGCAGTCTGGGACCTCCAAACTACTCGTCGGCGTCGACATCTACGTAGTGACCTCCATCGGGATCGATCGCCTCCTCTGTAACAAGTTATTATTGAAAGAAAGTGTGAGTGCAAATGTACTCCACAAGACTTACATCAGAACTAGCTACACATGTATTAGTACCAATGGAAGGGATATATGTGGACTTGTTTTGCATAAATGCCAGTTTTTCCCTTGAAGACTACTTGAGTACGACTACCAGAATTTGTAACCAGGGGATAAGAGAGTGCACACCGGTCCATCTAGCTTAATCACCACAATAATACACCACCATGAATCGTCCCTCGACTCACCCCGTGAGGAAGAAATCCAAGGCACTCACACTTATCTTGCCAATTTTAAAGTAACCATTAAAGTTGTCTAGTCCAAGCTTAGATAACCAAGTAGTCCATTACCGCGAACATGACTATTTGAATAGATTTAACCCTGCATGGGTGTACTACTTTACCCACACGTGTCGATCGTCTCTTAGCACCACATGACACCCTTCACATTGGGTGCTGACATAGGGTGATCGACCATGACTCTTACCTTGCACTTGATTCTATTCCAGGGACTCACTCATTTGAGTTTTACCGGTAATCATGAGTCCGACCAAAGATCCGATACAGACTGAGCTATTGCGTGCAGGGCCCCAAGCCCATCCTGCAGGATATTTCTCGCACTTGATGAGCCGTGCCACAATCCTACCATGCCATGATAACAAAAACCACTCTTTTTCTATGCATATGCTAAATGGAAAGCCCGAATTATGTGCCTCCTGGACCGGTCTGAGGCAAGTTAGTTGGTCGAGAGGGAGATCGTTTACCCTCGTTTGGTAGTATGCTCAGTCTTGGATCAACAAACCGAGAACTCTAGTCCTAAGAGAGGCTTAAGTGAGACAACCCACCATGTTCTCCAACACGGCCTCTCACCTTCACCTTTAGTCATGGTTAACCCATTTATCTCCAGAAACAGACCACATCCCAATTTTCATGTTCATCTACCATCCGTGATTCATCGCCTAGATGGATCAAGACTAGCACAATACTAAGCAGGACACATAGTAGGGCTAACATCAAGCAAGTACTAATCATGGTAGGATCAAAAGTAAAAGCCATATAAGGTTACAAGGATAGGCCATGCACATGATAGGTACTATCTAGCTAACGAAGAACAACAGTTGAATCGATACTCTAATGCACAAGAATAAGGAAGAAGCAGGAAAACTAGGATTCATCAACATGATCAAGGGGTTTTTGCTTGCCTTGCGGCTCAGTAGCTGGGTACTGATCATCGATGATGTCGGCGTACTCTACAGTAAGCTCTGCTGCTAACAATAAGAAACAAACACCGAAAAATAAGGGGAACAACATTTAATTAAGCAGTCATTGCAATGATCATGGATGAATGCATGTCATGGGATAAGGTGGTGCTGAATTGACCTAATGCATCATTAGTCATTTTAATTGAAGTGGAACTGGCTGAAATCTAGCATTTCCCTAATTCCAACAATTACAAGAAAAGTGTTTAATCTTATTTTATCTTCAACCTAATTTGTAGGGTTATTAACATGCAAGATCATGGCAGAAACATATTGTATGCGTTTGTTTGAAATTTTTGATATATTATACATATTTTTCTGAGCTGTGGTTATTTTGTTATGAATTTTCTAAGTTTGAAGGATTTTCTGGAAATTCAAAAATCGTTTCTGATTAATAAAAATCTAGAAAATACTTTTCTCACTCAGCCAGGGGCTAGCCACAGTCAATGACATGTGGGGCCGGGGTCAAAGTCAACTAAGCTACAATTATACTGACATATGGGCCCTCTAAGTGCTGATCGGATGTTAAAAAGGGTAATTAACCCTAATTGCACTATTAGCAATAGGAGGGCCCACCAGTCATTTACTCATACCCTAATTAGCACTAAACTAAATGCTACAGGAACCAGGCCCACAGGTCACTCACACACTAGCCTAATTAACAAGTAATTAGCTTGAATAGCCTGGGCCCACCTGTCAAGACCTAGACCAGCGGCAGCGTTGACGAAGCTAAATCCGGCAGATCTCGGGTAGGGGGTCCGAGCTGGTGATCTTGGTTTGATGGTAACATGACAGAAAAGGGACACAATGTTTACCCAGGTTTGGGCCCTCTCGAAGAGGTAAAACCCTACGTCATGCTTGTATTGTATTGATTGTGGATGGGGTTTAAAGTATAGGTTCGTATGTGTTAATGAATCTACCACTATGGTCTAAACCCCTCAGCTTATATAGACACTGGGGGTACCTAGGGTGACACCAAGGTCGGTTACATTGGGTGATAAACATATCAAGGATCACATCATGTCTTGGAGTATGCGCCAAGTCTTCGAAAGATTCCATCTTGAGTACCCCATGGTTCCTGGCAGGTGTGGCCCACTTGGTTGATAGTTTGGGGGACCTCCATCCAGCCCATACTTGGGGGCCGACGTGGTTAGCACCCCCTTATCCAGGACACTATCAGTAGCACCTGAACTGGTCTTTCAAGCTGAGGACTATCCCTGGACGATTTACTCTCCTTCATTGGTCTTCGGTCTTCCAAACTGCTTTAATATTTTCCTTGTGCTTCTTCCTCCAATGCAACCATAGCTTTGTGCTCGAGGAGTTATATACCTCGGACTTTCTAGGAGCCCCAAGCGAGCTCTTCCCATGAAGTATTTTTATTATTGTCGGATCCGAAGACCCTTACTATGTCTGGGTGAGCACGTCGTATTCATCTCCCACCTCATCCGAGGTCTGGGGTTTCCAATCCGCCCCTTCCTAAGCTAGGTATTAGTGCATGGAAGAAATTTCAGAAACTTAGTGCAAGGAATACCAAAGCAACCAAGTGGGCTTACGAGTCAACACTCGCTAAGCTAGGTATTACTAATGATTTCAATTTGCTTTGAGATAATGCCGGGTTGCACCATTTTGTTTATCAGGGATGTGAGACATATGAACGCATGACGCTTGAGTTTCTTAGTACTCTCTCACATAATGTTGGGCTTTTGCCAAATGCCTATGAGGAGGAGCGGATCACTTTTCATCTCTTGGACCAAGACTTCAACATCACTCTCGATGAGTGGTGTAATCACTTTTGCTTCCCCAACAATGACGACGATATTTGATATGTTTATGATTTCATTAAGCCACACCCAAAGCAGTCCTTCTACCAGATAAGTATCCATGGCTCTAGGCAGAGAGCCAGTTGCATTGAAAGTCCTGCTGTACATTATTTCTATTATGTTATCACTAACTCGTTGCAGGCACGAGGAGAAGTTTCTAAGGTGAATGATGAGAACATGCTAGTTCACGGGAAAGGAACAAACCTTGACGTCGGTTATTCGCCCAACTTAGGGGCAATACTTTTGCTACACCTCACGCATCAAGCAAATCATGCACAAGGCGATATCTTGTGTGGAGGAGTGATCACCATGTTGGCCAATTCCCTTGGTCTCAAGTAAAATAACCTTCGCCCCATTGGCGGTAGCACCCATGTTAAAATTCGTGTTCTTACTAACGCTGGAACGGTAGTAGTTAGCCATGGTCATCATTGCATCAAAATTCCTGGAGTGGCATACTTGTTGCCTACTCCTATGCCTAACCGTTTTTCCATAGAACATGGACAATTGCATTATGTGCCACCGGATGGAGATGCAGCTTTTGACCAAGAAGGCCTGGAACCTGAACAAGTAGATGAAGAAGAAACCGCCACCGACGAAGAAGAGGAGGAGCCCCAAGAGCAGCCACAACAAGAAGCCTACACCACCTATGCGGACCTCTACAGTCTCCAGGGCTCCATCAATGATATGAGCAGCCTCGCCGAGTCCCTTCGAGGCATGTCCGCCTAGATGAATTCAAGTTTCTCCAACTGGAGCCAAGGATGGGCTCTTGACCAGCCACCACAATGATCCCGCCGGTTTGGGCTTGCAAGATCTTAAGATTGGGGGAGGTCAATATCACGTCTACATCAAGATGTGGCGGTATTTGAATAAATTATAATGTGGTTGTACTTAAGCTCGTGGAGCTTCAAAACACTCGTGTTGGTTTGTTCCAACACTTTGCTTTTTATTTTGCTTTCATTTTTTTGGCTTTGCGATTTTTTTCGTTTGCAAGTTATTTTTAAAAAACCCAAAAAAATAAAAATAGAATAAGCTTTGCTTTGTTCTTATTCTTTTTGCCCCTTGGAGTTCATTTGCATTTTTGTTTCCAGAGGAGTTGATCTACGCCGGACAACGAGGAATGCACGAATAAGGAAGAGAAGTGTGAAAATTCACAACCGTGAAGGTATGTCCTACAACTCCCGTCTTTTGCACTTGAAATACTTAGAGTAGATGTAGTAGTAGTATGTGTAATGTGTGCAAGAGGGAGTAAGTCTTGATAATTAAAACAAAGGTTTTGTTCTATTACTGAAATAAGTTTGTAGCCTTTGTTCTGTTTAATCTAGATAACCAAGACTTGCCGTGGGACTATTTTTAAATGAAATGATATTAACTGATTATAACCTGGAACAAGAGAAAGTCTTCAAAGACTTGGGTGTCGAGAAAATTGTAGAGAAGATGATGTTTGACCTGCTCAACCCCATGTTGTTAATTTTAATAGACTTGATAGCACTCGTGGATTAAATTGTCTAGAGGAACTTAGTTGAAGGGTGAACGAGATTATGACAAAAATTTGTGTTGTATCTCTTACATGGTGCTTTAGCTTCTCGCTGGTGCCATGGCCCTGCTACTATATGCATGTGTACGTGTGTAAATGTGGCTTCGTCACCTTTTTTGATGTTATGCTGAGGACTCCGCTGGCCAATGAACGATCCACTAGAGCTACGGCTCGGATTTCGGCTATGAGTTTGTTACCATAAATAGTGGCAACACTACAAACGATATTATTCGGCTTTCTCTTGAATAGGTGTGCATGTGGTAAATAAAAGGGAACTGATCAAAAGAGCTCAAAAGAGACATATATCAGAGATCCATAGCTCCCAAAAATAAAGCCACAGCTAAACTCTATGCATGATCACTTATTTGGCATAATCCCCTTCACGTGACAACTAGAGTTTCAGCAAATAATGATTGAAATAAGGTGCTTCAGAGCCTTGAGGATGAAATAATTGTGGGCATGTTTAGGAGCACTCTAGCATCAGGTTTTTCTACATGCCTTTCACTCCCTAACGTATGTTTTTATGGCTCCATCAAAGATAAACTCTTCCATGCATTCCCGGCAAGCAACTGTTGTCTAGAATAAATAGAATAGAGTGTTGTAAAGTTGTTTTATCTAGTAGATCAAAAACTTTGTGTTGATTATCTTTGCTTCACTAACACTTGCATAATAGCCATGCCACCGCTACAGCTATACTAAGTTTTCAGGTCGAGAAGCGAAGGGCTATCTAACTGTACCGATCGTAAGTGAACCAAAACTTTCTCGTTATTTCGGTTTAAACAACTAATTTAATTATGATTCGGATTTCTCTCTACGTTGCTGGAGGACGTTCAAGTTTAAGCTTGGGGGAGTTGATGAGTGATATTTTAACACTATTTCACCCTTTGTTTAAACCAAGATATTTCATTAAAACCGAGATTTTCGCTCCGATATTGCTACTAATGACTAGTGAATGTAAAGGATTCCATAAATCCTCTCTTTGATGTGTTTCCACATGAAATGGGCTAAAACGGTAAGAAATAACGTGAGAACATGGAAAGGAATGAAAGAGGAGATAGAAGAAATCAAGAATAGGCGTACCAGAAGAGACAGATCAAAAGATGGTGTTCCATGCGACCGCGACCGCTCGCATGAGCGGTCGTATGACATGGAAACCGAGGCGCCTCATCTACCTGACCAACTTTTATAAAGGGGACCAGCTTGAAATGTGAACAGAACAACGTCGAGCAAAGCCAGAATAGAACCATCTTCATCCCCTCTCATCAACCCTAGCCACCGCCATCTCCATCTCGATAGCCACCATCACCACCATAGTTCATCTTCCTCTAGCTCATACTTGTAATCGTGCATTGCACAAGGCATCCATTGTAAAACACATTATCAATCTATCAATCTTCAAGATGTGTTCTTCAATGTTTTCTTCATGCGATCTGATCTCCATGTGTGACTAGATCGGTAAGGTATGGGTTGAGGCATAGGCCTTGCAACCCTCTGTATTTATTATGGGGATCAATGCAAGTGCTTTGAAATAATGTCCCGTATGTGTGAAATAAAATTGTTTCGTAGATGTCTCTTGTCTTGTCCGCGTTCTTCATCCCTGCAGGTACCCAGGATCATGGAGAGCGAGCCATAGAGAGGCTATGGGCAGGGAGAACGTGAATCGTTATTCTAAACACCAGTGACAGAAAGGTTTAGTACGGTAACACGGATCCAATCCTTGGGGATTCATGAGGTGTAGTCATTAAAAACCCAAAGCTCTTGTCTGATTGTTATAATCTTAATTATTGATGCAATCCCGCGCGACGGATAGGGCCTTCGGTAGGACAATTGATTCTTGATGCAGGACGCGTGCCGGTCAAGATGTTATTTGGACACATCCCCCGCTTCGGTTCGTAACAAGCACATCTCGATGGGTGACTTCCAGCGCACAAATTAAGATCATATCTGGTCCCAACACAAATACATGGTTGTAAACATTAAGACCTCATACCCGTACCTTGTTTTTATTATAAGTGTTTAATCATCATTAGCTTGATTGATCCGGTCAAAAGCTGGAATTATTTCTTTGACAAAAGCTTGCTAGAGACCATCGCTTCAAGGGAACCTTCCTCTCGCGGGTTCGATAACCCATGGTCACCTCTTGGGGAAATAGGTGTGGGGTACTTTCTATTCCGTTACCGGATCACTAAAAAGGGAAGTATCACTATGGCCGAAGGATCCTGTGCCGAACAGTTGCTTTGGGCTGGTGCGCCGCCTTGAAGAAGCAAGCGCCCAAGTTGCCTTGTGGAATATGTCGGCGTGCATCAAGGGTGCGCGGCAGGCTTTTGCAACCGTGCAGTCCTACTACACCAAGCTGGACTTGATGGATATAGCTTCGAGGCACCCCATGAGAGATGGCTAGGAGGTACGGTTTAGGCCGTACTTCGAGAAGGTGATGCCTACTGCTCGGATAGCAGAGCAAGAATGCAAGTTGGGGTCTATCCTCAAACATCTCGAGTAGACCCACATTATGTATCCTTGGTATGCCAAGATGTACATGTAAAAAAACAAATCCATTATTTTGAGATTGCAGTTTTTTAATGGGAAATCAAGTTTGCCCCTTTCTACTTTATGTTTTAATTTTGACTCGACCATGACATTTCGAATGTGTAGTTGGCCAGTCGTCGGCTTCCGCCCATGAGTAGAAGCTTCTCAGGATGTTTAATCTGACTACAACCCTTAGCCAATGTCTCGGTGCCCAGAGGCAGCTATGTCGGAGAAAACAAGGCAATCAGACCTATAGGGCTAAAACATACACTTAGTCTTGGGAGCATCTCTTTTGGGTGGCAAGTAAATAGCCACCGGCATAATTCGAGACCTCGGGAGTGCCGAGCTCGGATTATAAACACTTCTGACTTTTCAAAGAAAAATCCCTCCGCATTACGCAGGCAACCCTTGTGGTTATTAGTTTTACACTCTTCTGACCTGCCGACCTATTCAGTGCATGTTGTGACAATCAGCTTTTGGCTTCACCCACCTGAGGTACTTTACCGGTTTAACCAGAAGTAACAATCACAGAAGTGCTCTCGGTACACCCTTAGCCGAACTTAGCGGAAACGTAAGGGTTTGGCTCAATTGTATCCACCCGTGTATGTTGTTGGCGCTCAAGGGCATCCGACGTGATAAGATGATAACTATACCAATCGAAAATTGAAATGAGAGCAAGGATGCACCATGAGTGTATACGCAGCCCAAAATTTGGGCCTCTCTTTATTCATTAACTAGATGATACCCCACGCGTTGCTGCGGGAATTTGTGGTTTCCTTCAGAAGGTTCCAAGAAAAGCATATACTATATGAATGAATATTAAATACAGCTTGAAATGTTGAACAATACATTTATATTTTAAATGTTGATTTTTGAAGAGTTAATGGAATATTGATATTTACATTTGAAATGTTGAACAAATATATTTCTGCAAAAACATTCCTCTCCCAAGTAACTATGTTGATTTTAAGAGCACTGAAGTAAAAGCCTATAGCCGCTCCAAATGAGGCATTTGTTCACCTACAAAAAAGTTCAAATTCGTGTCGCCAAATCTTAGCATCTAGAAAACTAAAGAATGGGCATATGATAGTACACGTAAAGCACACCTGAGAAGTCAGCTGAGATAAATGTTCCAAACATCCGGAGAGGCATCATGAATAGCATACATCTATATAGTTATTTTAATTGCTAAGGAAGCAAAGCTGTATAGAAATAAAACTAAATTTAATTTAATTATACTGGCATGATAACTTTTTTGAAGGACTTATACCTATAGGTTGTACCTTGTCTAGAAATTCCCTACTCAGGTGATTTTATCGTATTCATTCGCAGCAAAGCAACAATAACTGAAATGGGAGAATAGACTCTTAATATTTACTCCGAATATTTCGGTTCATGGGCACTGCATCAAGATCGCCGAAGTGTGGAAGCTGCAAGATTTCCTACGAAAGCGAGGCATGAAAGTGAGACAACATGTTCTTCGACAACTCGAAGGAAAGTATTAAACATAAAGTGTGTCCAACATCCCATACAGATAGGGAAACAACCTACAGTGCTCGATAATTGTTCTACAATCTGATGTTATGTTTTGGTTTTGTTTTGATGGTGTGCAGACAAAATGAATAATGAAACTCCAGTCCTCCATGTACCACAAGCATCAATGTTTCATTGCTCTGATGTAGGAAATTAATTAGATATCACAATTTAACAATAATCCAGAAGAACAACTAATAAATGTGTATCGATGGGATGGCAAATAATGCAAACACTCATTCATCTGCAAACATAATTACAAAAGGGAAGGGAAAAAATAAGAGAGTGGATTTTCAGCTCCCGGGTGCCTAGACACCCTCTATGAACAGTAAAATCAAAACAAATAGAAATAAAAATCGAAAAAATCTGAAACTTTGCAACATTAAAGATGACCAATGTTTCTTCGTGCCTGCAAGTTTTCATGCCAAAAAAACATTCGAGGAGCTCTACACACAAAAAACATTTCAGTGCTTCAAGTTTTGAGCACTTTTAGCACTGAAATCTGAAATTTGTTTGTACACATTTCTCGACATGATATTTTGACATGAAAACTTGCAAGAACCTATAAAGTTTGACCACCTTTGATGCTGCAAAGTTTCAGATTTTTTGAAAATATTTTCCTACTTTTTTGATTTTACTGTTCATAGAGGGTGCCTAGGCACCCGGGTGCTGTTACACCTTTCTCAAAAAATAATCATACGATTATATAGGATGACCTCACAGGAAGTAACAAAATAGTGTACCAGCTGGTGGCGGGAACTCCTTATTTCTCCGACCACTATAACTTATATGAGAGTAACAACAACATACATGAAGGGAGCAAATAAATAGCATGTTAAGGCTAATTTGAGTGATATACTTAGGGATTAAGGTAAGATAGCACTTACTGGTATGTCTCCTCTTAATAAATTCACCGTCCAGAACAAATGTACTCCCGTATTCACGTTTGTGTGAAAATCATGTATCATGGTAACCCTGCAGTATCACTTATAGGGCCAGTAAAGATGTATAGAGATAAGAGAGAAAATGTGTTGATTAACATCACAAAGAAAATTTACAATTGCCAGCTGAGAGCATGCTCCAAATCTAGCTCTGCTCTTGATCTCCGCAGTGAGACAATATCACCCTCATGCCTACTTCTCTATGTAATCAGAGATTTCAGCAGGGTTTTTAAGGCACTTGCAGTTTCCTCTTATATGTACTATATACTACAAATAACTGAACCAAGATGTGCAGTCTTTAGATTTCTATTAAAACTTCAATCTTGACTTAAAATTAACTACTACTGGACGCGATCCAAGAAATGAACTGAATGATGTAGTTTTACCAAACTATTTATCAAAAAGGTACAACTTGTCAGATCGAGGACCAAATATCAAGAGATTCAACATTTCCAATAGGTACAATAATCAAGAGAAGAAACATCGCTAACCAAATAGGCAAGAGATCATAGTGGTGGAGAAGAGGAAGCTTCTGAAACCTTGCTGTAAGCGGATGGCGACGACATGTCATGCGACGGTGGCCTAGTGCGCTGATGGCATCCCCCGGAACCCACCAGTTGCTTCGCATCCCACCGTTTATCTTTGTACCACTACCTACTCACGTCCCGAGCGGAGAGCTCAGGTTGAGCCCAGGGCAGATGGCGATGTATGGCAGGTGAGATGCGACAGAGACGTACCCTTTTTTACGCGGGTCAGTACTCTTAGCTTGATTGACTGGTGGCTGCATGCTCTGGACTATTCCTGATGGCCAAAGGCATGCCCGCATTTTCAATCTCAAAGTTTCGTCGTTCCTGCATATGTGTGATTCCATCGTTCTGGAGCTGTGTAGTGTAGTTGGCGGATGGCTGGCATCAAGGGCGTCTAGTGGCTGGGCGATCACGGCTAAGAAAAGTTCAACCCGTCCAGGCCATTGCTGCTTTGCAGCTTTCAATCATTAATCCTCCTGCTGTAATTTCATCTGTCTTTATTTAATTTTGTCGACCTTGCACAGCGGGTATGCAACTGAAACTTTTCACCTCATTTTGAGGTGTGCTCCCCGTCTTAATGAATGAATGAAAACAGCGGGCTGCGTTTTGTCAAAAAAAAAAGAGGAAGATGAGCACAGAAATTTGACAAAAGCCTTATTCAGAAGAAAAGAAAACTTGACCAGGGAAGAAACGTGACACCATCGTGTGGCTCCTTCAGATCATCGTTTTCAGATCAAGCAGGAAGAAGCAGTCTGGTCCGTGGGGAAGGGTGGAGCCACGGACACATGCGTTGCTGGCCGCTGTCTCAGGGCGTTGGGTGAGCACTGCTCCATGGGCGTGAGGGAGGAGGGTCGGAGCCGTCCCCGGTGGTGCTGAAGGAAGCTGCCCGGCGGCGGGAGGTCGAATCATGGGGCACAGATCGGTGTTGGAGAAGGTGGATCCGCAACTGGGGATGGGATTGGCTGGCGGTGGCACACGACGTGTGGCTTGGTTGGCAGCAGGGGCTCACGAAGATTGCTAGTGGCGACACGTGACTGGATTGGGCAGGTGGCGCGCGCAGCGTCTTGGTCGAGGGCGACGCCGGCGGTCCGGTGGCTGGGGATGGGTGAGGCTGGCGGAGACCTGGAGGTCCAGACGGGGTGGCGGCCTGGCGGGGTGGGGGATGTGCGGCGGTGGGTGGACGCCTGGGGGCGGCAACTGTCTAGGCCAGACGGCGGCCGGTGCGCTTATAATTGTTATGGTGAAGACGGGAGTTTAAAGGAGATCGACTGCATCTGTTACTCATGAATTTATTCGATGGAGAAGATGAATAGGAATTGGTAATGAAAATCAATGTGCAGAGCAGTTAATTGGGGAGATTATTGGGTGGTGGGAGATGCCGAAGAGGGGCTGCCTGGCTGGGGAGAGAGATAGGCACGAAGAGATAGTTATCTGTAACAGAGGTGATGACATGGCGATGTTGAGGTGGGCAATCTGCATGTCAAGAGAATGCCTTGTAGTGGGGATGAACTTCTTAAGAATGTTAGATAAGGTCTAGCCTAATGTTTGAGCTATAGCTGAAGATACATGCTTTTAAGTACTTTTACAAAGTCTGCCCGAGGAGATGGCATGCCCAGGTCCGAGCTTTTGGCTTCATGTCCAACATCGTAGCATCGTTGTGCCTTCTCCCATATGTCCTTGTTGAACCAAGGGTCGCATCCTCTGTTTTCTCCCTTTAGCTAATTGATGAGAAGTACTTCCTCATCCAAACCGAGGAGTTTGGTCTCTGACGATTTCAACTGTTGTTCAATGACAATTAGTTGTGCTCAGGCGCATCAAGGTGTGCCTGTGTGGGGCTGGCCGTAACAGTCTAAGCTGTGTTTTAGCCCCCTGTCGGTCGTCAAGCTATCGATGTTCTCTAAGGGACACTGACATACATAGCTTCCTTGCCAAGGTATGGTGTGGTCGGATTTCCAACAACCTTGGACTGCACTCATGTCGGTGCCATCACGGCACGAATCAATTCTAGGTTTGTGATTTAATATCCTCCCTGAGTTGTGGGTTTCGACCTAGATGCTCGTCTTCCGAGGACTTTGACACATTTTTGGTTTATTCGAGGTGCCGTCTCTGATAGGTGTGTGCTCCACTGCCCCCCATGGAATTTTTAGCGCAAAATTATGAATCCGAGGAACATAGTCCTCGGTCATGTAGTGGGGGAGCTGGAGCGCATATCCCTATTTAGGGTCGCCGTCTGCGGCTCCCGAGGTAGTGTCTATATATCCTCACGGTGTGTCCGGCGTATGCCAAAGTCATCGTTGGATACGCCATGGGTTGAACTCTGCCGCTTCGTAGAGTCACAGCTGCTTGATCCAGCGCGAGCCTTGGATGCTTCCTCGGCAGCTTGTACCTCGGCCACGAAGGCCGTTGTTTATTCTTCTATTCGGAGAGAGCGTTCCGTGTTGCCGTTTATTGTTATGACACTGTCGGTACTAAATCCGGCATATCTCGTGGTAGGAGTCCTAAGCCAGACGTCTTGGAGCGATGGTAAGAGGCACACAGGATTTTACCCAGGTTCGGACTCTCTCAAAGAAATAATACCCTACGTCATGCTTTTGATTGTATTGATATGGGGGATAGTACAGAGTATAGGTATCTACCACGAGATTGTCCTAATGAATATCAGATTGTCTATTGCCTAGCCTGGTCTCGGCTTATATAATGTACCGGAGGCCTAGGATTTAGTGGAGTCCTTGTCTTGTGTGCGAAGTCTTGTGCAATCTCCCTTGTATGCATCATGGACTGCCCGAAGTGGCCCATTAGTGAATAGCCATGGGGGTCCTCGGCCCGACTCAACTGGTCGGGAGACGACGTGGTGAGTTCCCCCTAGTCCAAGACACCGTCAGTAGCCCCCTGAACCAGTCTTCAAGTTGGGGATGCTCCTCGGTTCTTCCAGACATTTCTTTGTCTTCGGTTTTCGGTCTTGAAAACTGGTTCAACAAATCTTCCCATCTCCGATCTTGATGATCGCTGAGGTGTATCCGAAGAGTTCACACGTCGGGTATCCGACGAGTTCACACGTCGGGTATCCGAGGGCTCACTTTTAAGTTTTCGGCCTTTATCAATGCCTTGTTATTTTTACGCCACACCTCGGGTTTTAAAGTTTTTTCAGTGCAGCGGTGTCCTCTTGCATCCGAGCTCCAACGCCGGACTGCATCCGAGGTGTGTTTTTACAACCGAGCTCCAATGCCGGTTGGCATCCGAGGTGTTACCGAGCTTTATGCCGAAAAAATCCTCTGGGGAGCCGGCCACTCGCATCCGAGCTTTATGCCGGAGTGCTTCCGAGCTGGTGCACCACCTCGGTCTTGGGCTAATTTTTTGCGGAATTTATTTCCGATCGGTGCAATTTATTTACTGCCAAGATGTATAGCCAGTAGCCCTCAAGGTGCGCGTCGGCCTAAAATCCGGGATGCACCTGAAGGATAAAACAAAACCGCTAATCCCAGTAGCCCCTGAGACTCAGGTCGATTTGCGAAATCGGCCTGAGGATCAAGTCCTTGCACGGCATCATAATTAGGAACGGAAACACGGTGCGCAATAGCTCCCGAGACTTAGGTTGGGTGCGGCCGACCAACCCAAGGATCGTAATCTCCTCAGAAACCGTTTTGCTCTTTTGAATTTTCTGCATTGAATCGTCAATGCAGTAGCCCCCGAGACATGGGTTGGGCAACATGGCCGACCCTAGGATCGTATCTCCTCGGGAACTAGTCCAGACGTCATGTCAGAATAATTTAGCCATCAACGACGTGGATTTTTTTGCTGTAACAGCTCCTCGGCCGGCTCTGAGGGACCCGTCGGTCAACCCGCAAGATGCCGGCAAGGATACTTTTTGCTTTAACAGCTCCTTAGCTGGCTCTGAGGGATCCGTCGGTCAACCTGCAAGATGCCGACGAGGATAGTTTTTTCTTTAACAGCTCCTCAGCTGGCTCTGAGGGACCCGTTGGTCAACCTGTAAGATGCCGGCGATGATAGTTTTTGCTTTAACAGCTCCTCGGCTGGCTTTGAGCGACCCGTCGGTCAACCTGCAAGATGCCAGCGAGGATAGTTTTTGCTTTAATAGCTCCTCGACTGGCTCTGAGGGACCTGTCGGTCAACCTGCAAGATGCCGGCAAGGATAGTTTTTGCTTTCACAGCTCCTCGGCTGGCTCTGAGGGACCCGTCGATCAACCTGCAAGATGCCGGCGAGGATAGTTTTGTAAATAGTCCAAGCTGAATGATGACTTTATGTATCAATGTACGTTTGTCATGTTGAATTCTGAAATCCACAGATTTTATACTCCGTTAACCAGCCATCGGCTTCTACCTCCTTGGCCAGAGGACAAGGAGTGTTCCCAAGATCGGCTCGAATACTTGAGCAATATTTATAGGGAACGAGGCCATCCGGCTATAAGGTTAAAACGTAAGCCTTGCAGAGAGTTATGTTCTATTGCTTTTTAACGCAAGTCACATCTTCGGTGAAAAATAGTTCCTCTAACAATTCCTTTTCCCGGGGTGTCACGTTAATCACGACGAATTAGCCGTTATCCCAATATACTAGGTGATGGCCGATGTCGAACCACCCACGACTTGACCTTTTCGAGAAAAAGGAGGCCCTTCATTTTACTAGGATTACCTCGATCGGCTATATTTGGTTTAACACCGCCTGTGGTTCGCCGACCAATTTACGCTTGTTGTGACAGTCAGCTTTTGGCTTTCTCCAACTGAGGCACTTAACCAGTTAAACCAAAAGTGACAATCGCAGTGGTTCTCCCTTTACCCCTTAGCCGAGCAAAGCGAAAATGTAAGGGGTAAGCACAGGAGCTGGGCAACCCAGCTATAGACCAAAGACACAAGTCGAAATCAATGCATATAAGTGCGAAATACCATGGACGTTTTATCGAGAACTCCACGGAGTACCTTGGATTTTGGTGGGTTCGGCTCTAGTCGGAGCCCCCCGTTAATATTGCTGATGCTTTAAAGGCGTATGGTGTTGTATTGCGGGAGTTATGCTCGGAAAACCAAAAACTTACATAAAAACTTAATGTCTAAATTAAATCAAGTTATTTTTTTGGGTGCCAATCAAAAATTGGTCTTAAAATTAATTTGTGCTTCCGTCGTGCTTCAACATGACACATCCGATCTCTAAACTTCTAGTAGGTCAGCCTTCGGCTTCAACCTTGGCGAACTAAACTTGAGCGGCTTTAGAGAGAAACCAAGCTATCTGGCTATTCACCATACACTCGAGTCGAAAAAGGAGTGATAGAAAAAGACTTTGCAACGACTAAGAAGAACAAAACATATATTATAAAATGGATCATATAAATTTATGAGCCCCCAGCTAACATGAGAAAAAGAAGTGTTTTTAACAAACAACGTTTTTAACAAACTAAGTTTTTGTTTTAAGAGAAAAACATAACGCTTGGTTGAGCCGAACAAAAAATTAGAAATTAAATTTTTTGAGCATGAAAGCGACTTAGCTGGTTAATGTGTTCGGTGTTGATGACGCGATCCGGGCTTGTGGCGGGACGAGGACGCCCAACGAACTTTGACATATCCGACATGGTGCGTAGTCCTCAACTCGACCGAGGTCCCAGCCCCCAAGCCCGAGGAGACCGAGCGAGGAGCTCGACTTGATGAAGTGCCGACGCAGCACGGTTGATGTGGTGAGGCGAAGCCCCCGGTCTAGCTAATGTGATGAAGCTGGTCGGCTAGTGACGCAGAAATCGCCGGAGTAGGTTGATGAAGAGATGGCGAAGCCCCCGATCTAGCCGAGGTGACGGAGCAGGTCAGTAAGGTGGCACTAGAGCCCCCATACCAGCCGACGCGTCAAAGTAGGTCGGCGTGGTGGACATCAGCTTGAAGAAGCAACGGCGCGGCAATGCCGACGCAGGTCAGAATTTGTGACGCGGTCAATGCCGGATTGATGAAGTGACCGCGCGGCGACGCCGGCGCGCCCGACCCGTGCAATCCGTGGGGCGACGATGTGGTCTTGATGATTATTCAGCCTTTGCGATGCCGAACTCTTGGTCGGCTTGCCGAGGTGATGATCCAAGCTGTTTGTCATTGGCTCGATGAAGCGACGGCGCAGTTGATGCTGGCGCAATTCGGCATCCGTGAAGCAACGTGATCGGAGTGGTTTGACAATGACACGATGGTGAAGATCGCTTCGAAAACGACTCAAAATTGGTAGGCTCGTGTTTGAGAACAACACACACAATACCCTAGAAAGAGTTTCCTTCAAAAAGGATGTCCGATAACCCATTCATCAAAAAGATGAACTCGGGTTAGATTCGTTTTCGCGCAGAAAACAGTTCCAAAAATTGATGCACTCATCAGACATTTCTCGGAGTTTGAACTTTCGGATCGAGATGAACGGTTGGATCTTCCAAAGGATGTCCAAGCTATCTGCTGGACTGCTCGCCCCAAACTCGTCCAGATTCCTATCTAGATTCGACAGGGCTCCGGTATATCGGAGATTGCCGGAGATTCCTCCATCAGAACACGATGAAATTTTACAGGGTTGTTGTAGTCGCAATTCCTCACAATTCCACCAAAGGGTTCGTCAAAATGACACCCAAGGAGGTGGGGCGGCGAACACAAGTCCGCTATAAAAAAAAACTGCATGATCGCGCGAGGGCAATGTTGACGTTGAGGCCCCGAGTTTCATGGATGATTCTTCCATGATGTGAGATCGGATTTGATGATGATGAAGATATCCATCCGATCTTGACGATCCGATGTGGGACGTAGTCCTCGGCCCAGTCGAGGTGACCAGTCGAGCCGGCGACGAAGATGCCGACGTCGACGATGAAGCACGGTTCCGCCGCGTAGATCGCGTCGGAGACGATCTGAATTCCCATCGCACCACGGAGACTACCCGCGAGGACCTGTATGGGCCACCAATGTCAGTGCTAAATCCGGCATATCTCGAGGTAGGAGTCCTAAGCAAGGCGTCTTGGAGCGATGGTAACAAGGACACAGGATTTTACCCAGGTTCGGGCTCTCTCGAAGAGATAATACCCTACGTCCTGCTTTTGATTGTATTGATATGGGGGATAGTACAGAGTACAGGTATCTACCATGAGATAGTTCTAATGAATATCAGATTGTCTATTGCCTAGCCTGGCCTCGGCTTATATAATGTACCGGAGGCCTAGGATTTAGAGGAGTCCTTGTCTTGTGCGCGAAGTCTTGTGGAATCTCCCTTGTATGCATCATGGGCTTCCCGAAGTGGCCCATTAGTGAACCGCCATGGGCGTCCTCGGCCGACCCAACTGGTCGGGAGACGACGTGGTGAGTACCCCCTAGTCCAGGACACCATCGGACGCCGTATGGCCCGGGCATCTTTAGCTTTAGATAAGTATAGTGTGGGATGACGTGAAAATGAGCAAAGGATGTTCTCCCGAGGAGTGCATGATAGCCGCCCCTGAAAGGGACGATGTTGAAGGTTAACTCTTCATTTCGAAAAAACTCGGGTGTGCCGAAGACTACGTCGAGGGCCACCCTTCCCGTGCAATGTGCTTCAATTCCTGGTGTGATACCCTTGAAGGTAGCATTACTGGGCTTGATCCTTTCTGGGTCAATATGCATTTTCTTGATGGTGTCTGCATCTATAAGGTTGAGGCTGCTGCAACCGTCCATCAGGACTCAGATCAGATGAAAGCCATCAACTATGGGATCGAGCACCAACGCCGTTGTGCCGCCATGATGGATGCTGGTCGGGTGGTCTCGTCGGTCGAAGATTCTCGGAATTTCTGACCACGGATTACACTTTGGCTTAGCGGGCTCTACGGCATAAACATTGCGGAGCGCGTGTTTCCTCTCCTTTCTGGTGACGTGGGTGACGTAAATCATGTTCACATCCTTGACCTCGGGAGGGAATTGCTTCTGGCCGGCATTGCTCGGACCTAGCTGGTCTCTATCCTCTTGACAAGCTTGACCATTCCCCTGGTTATCAGCCGCAATCTTTCTAGCTTGCTTGATGACCCAGCAATTGTGGTTGGCATGCGTGGCTGGCTTATCGGGACGTCCATGAATGGAGCATGGTTTATCCAAGATCTTATCCAACTATGTTTGGCCATCATTGCCTCCTTGGAAAGGCTTCCTTTTGTTGCCGCCGCGCTGGTTGCTGAAACCGGTGTTAACCTCGGTCTCCTCGGCGTCGCTGCTGCTTCCTCTATTACGGCTCTTGTTGTTCCTGTTACGTCGAGGTTTCTCGTTCCCGTCGCGTACTTCGGAGCGGCCGGGTGTTAGGGAACAGAGCAGAAAACAAAAATTCCCGAACTACGAGCACGCCCAGGATCCAGGGGCGGAGCCAGAAAAATTGGTCATGGGGTTCACACCATGACTTGTTGTGAGAACTTGGTGCTAATATGTGAAGTGTAAAATTAAACCGTGTACTGTAAGGTTCCCCCTTAAATATCTGTGCCTAATCTTATCTTGCTTCTTTGAATTTTTTGTGTAGTATGAAATTCTCTTCCAATCAGCCGGATAATAACGCAACTCATCTATGTTAATTTCTGTTTGAGTAGTAGGATTCGGGAGATTAGCTACAGTGACATTTGATGCACTTTGCGTATGGTTTGTCCATGTGGTGGCACCCGCAACCGCACCACGTGAAGTGGCTATATGAACTCCAAAAAATTAAAGATTACCTCTAATGGGTGACCTTGATGTACCTGTATCACTATCTGTATTAGGTGTCCGAGTTCTCTTAGAAAAAACCACTCCATAGCCTAGATGAATCAAAGTCCATGGACAAAAACAAATCAATGAAACCAGGGCAAAACAATCACTATCGTACAAGATTATTAGGCTAGATAGAACATACATAATAGAGAGGAGATGAGGCAATGTATTCTAATTATCTCAAATTTTGGACTATTATTGTTGCCGCTGACGATCTGTATAGGCTGTAGCAGCCTGCTTGACGCTGGCGTGCGGCGGCCGAGACGGCGAGGTGCCAGGAACAGGAACAGGCGAGAGAAGAGATCAGATGTGAATTGGAAACTAAATAGAGGATGAGGCTTGTTTTAGGGATAGGAGAGGATGAGGCGTGCGGCTACGTTCGTGACTAATCACGGTGATGACTATGGGAAGGAGTCAAGGACTCCTCGTGGGATGTTCACTTTTGGGCCCATCGGCTAGTCGTTCACATGACAACCTCCCGTTGATGGTGTCAGCCACGATTTTTTAATGGGTTCACCTCAGGTAAACAGGCATCTACACGCACGTACAGAGCAAAATCCGTTGGGTTCAGTTGAACCCAACGCTTCTACTTGGCTCCGCCGCTGCCAGGATCACTATAAAGATGCATACAAGGTTTGATCCGATCATTATCAACTCATAGCGCAGCGAAAGTAGAGTTGGTGAAGATCATCAGTTCAGATCCCCGCCTCTAGGATTTTACAACCTCCCAACCTCGAGGATTTTCTCCCTCGGACAGCTCCTCGGATGGTCCTCCAGACAGCCCTTCGGGAGGCCCCTTGAACAGTCCCTCAGACACAAGATTGAAGATACGACCTCTCTACCGGGTTGCACACATACGGTGTCACCTATCCAGCAAGGCTTCGCCTAATCCCTATCGGAAACCAGACAGCCTTTCGGCACTACGAAACTATTTCGTGTGAGGGAGAGAGAGATGACACATCATGCATGCCTTGTGTTGAGAGAGCTGGAGTGAGTTGGAGAGCGCCTCTTCTCCTCCTTTTATAATGGTGGAAGGGGTGGAGTGGGGCTGAAAATTTCAGCCCACAAACGGGCCCCCCTCCAAAAACATGCACCGACCAAAGGTGGGGAGTTGCCTCATGGGGGCACACCCAAAAACTGCCCCCACGATTCTTGGGATCTTGTCCCCTCTCGCTGGGACAAGATGTTTTTCCGCACGTTTTCTCCAGAAAAATTCCAGAAGTCCCAGAACATTTTTGACACCCTCTAAAATAATTCTGGACACATTCTGAAACATTTTCGGTATGATGGTTTTATTCTGAAACATTTTCGGTACGATGGTTTTACTCCAAATCAATTCTAGTTTTCTCTTCAGAACTTTTCCGTCGTTTCCGAAACTTTTCTGGTTACTTTCTCTCAGACTCCCTATCTAGTATTCAGCAGATAAATGACCCTTAAGTGTGTGTCCCTGTAGGTTCGATGAAGTATAGGCATGACCGGAACCCCTTTCGATCAATGATCAATAGCGAAACCGTGGACATCCATATTGACCCATATACCCACACGAATAAATATTCGAGTGAACCTGTAGTTGCCGTGTGCCATTCATGTTGCTTCGCGATATGTTACAGATAGCCAAGGTGAGATTTAGCGTCATCCCCGTGAATCAGTAACTTGTTCACTATGTCAGTTTTCTCGTTACCGTTTTTTGTTCTCTTTTCTCGTTCCCGCGTTCTGGCATCCCTGTGATCAAATCACACTGTGTCTAGCCAGATGATGGTGGATACCGTAGCACTGAGAGGGCCCAAAGAATATCCCTCCATCATCGGTGGAGCAAATCCCAATCCTGAGCTATCTGGTTACTTGTCATACTTTTCCGTGAACCCGTAAGCCGTCGTAATAGCCATCCTGTTACGGATGACGTTTAACAAATCCCAAAGTTCATGAAGCAAGCATGAGGGAACTTGATACTCTCATGGTCTAAGGAATTATGCAAATGTTAACTTTCTCTATGTGATTAACCATCAACTTATGACGAATGTTATCTCATAGCATAACAGCAATTTGGGTCAATTGAACACAGGTGTTCTTCTAACATTGTGTCCTCAAAGTTGCCAGCATACCCATGCCCATGATCAGGAAAATGTAACCAACATGCAATGCTTGAGCTAGTCTTAGAGAAATGACTAGGAATACATTTTACCGTTTATTATTCCACATGTGCACATGGGTTTTCCTCAGAGCCCTTGTGGATATACGGGCTCGGGCACCACAACAGTTATAGCATGGAATTAAACATAATTACGAACATAGAAATAAATAATAACATTTATTATTGCCTCTAGGGAATATTTCCTACAGACTCCCACTTGTACTAGAGTCAATGATCTAGTCAATGCTAATGCACTTTACACCTATGGCATACCGGTGTAAAATATGCTTCGCTTGTCGTTTAGTCTTTTTCCAATGGATCTGACAATTTTAGGTCCATGTGTATCTTTGCATATCCTTGCGTTTTCACGCTTTCACAAAATTCATAATTTGTGTGGAGTTGGCTTTGTATATATGTGAATCACTGGTCAAACCTTGATTCGTCAGACTGAGCTATGGAGCAACTATCTACAATAGTGTTCCATTGACCAAAGCCTTCTTGGGACCATACTACATTCATAAATGAACTATATGAGTCAACATCTTTTTTGGTGCTTCTGAAGCATCAACATACTTAGCCTTCGTTATAGAATTTGCCACAGTAACCTGTTTGGAACAATTCCAACTTACCGTGCCACCATTTTGTGTATCACACAGAACCCATAATTTAAATCGAAAATTCGCCTGGAGCATTGATGCAGACTGTATCGAGGTAACTACTTACAACGAGCCTGTATCAATGTAACTTCTTACAATGAAATCTTCATAATCTCTACATGCGAGAAAACATGTCATCAGTGCTACTTTAGTACTCAACGACATTTTTCACTACTTTGGTATCTTACTCGCAACTAATTTGGAGTACTGTACATATATGGTTGTTTTACATACCATGGAATACATGATTAATCGAAATACAAAAGTGTGTGGAATCTCCATCATGTATTTTGCTCATCAGTGTTTTAGGACGCCGAGTATTGATAAAACTCTTTCCATGTGACTTCGGCAAGAAATACTTCTTGGTTTTGTCATGCTAAACCGTTTTAGCATTTTGTCAATATGTATTTTGGCTTAGCCCTATTCGGCAATTCTATCTCCAAAGATAAACTATTTTTCAATGAAGTCTTAATTCGTGTCAAGAAATTTATATGATTTCCAATCAACAACGTGTCAAGCACACAAAGTTTTTAGACATATTATTATGCTCCCACTTACTTTCTTGTAATGACAAGCATCTTCGGTATCCTTTGTTGAAATCCAACTCTTTGATTGTTTCATCAAAACAAAGATTCCAACTCCATTATGCTTCGTTCTCTCCATGACTGGATCTCTGAAGTTTGCACACTCACTTAGCTTCCTCTGGATTGACAAAACTCTTTGGACTGTATCTCATACATGTCCTTGGATGTATTTCCATCTCATGTAAAGCCTTTTGGTGTCCATCTATCATATCTCATAATTGAAATACGTTTTTAATTGCTAGTTTAACCCGATCTGATTTTAAGCATCGCTATGGTGAGACAATCTCGTCGTAGTCACCTCCTTGACTTTGTTATTGGAACAAGTCGAGCTTTATGAACAAAACATTTTTATGCACATCTATTTATAGTTCCATTAATATTCGTTAGACTCTTAAGTCTTTTGGAGGGTTTATCAAGATCTAATCTTGAATCATTTATATGGATACTATCTCGGATTATTTTGGCATTTAGCCAACTCCGGAGTCAGGGCCCAGCAACGCTTCCTTGTGTATCGTAGGTATACTGTGGTCTAACAAAAATATCTCGTTTGTACACCTTAGAGGTTTGCACGAGTTTTGCCTACGTGGTTCAGCTGCAAGTTCGACCGAAGTCCATATATCTCATGTAGAGGCTTCCGTATCAGTCACAGTAGGAAACTCTAGAATTACTTCCAAGGTTTCTTTCCATTGACCTGATGATGAAGATTCTATTATCATGTCGAGTTGCACTGCCCTACCACTCACTCTTTTGCAAGAAACATTTTCTTCAAAAATCATACAGCTCTATGTGGCAAACATTTTGCCTCGGCATAGTGTTGGAGGAATACCCAACAATTTGGGATAAACTACAAAGTAGTACATGTACGATTTGGAATAGGTTTGTAAAACACTTTAAACAATCCCCATATTCCAAATGTTAAGAAAACAAATAACATGGTTGGGCGTACCATTCCATGGCGTCATGTCCACAGATCTGATGGCGCTCTTTTGAGTGTAAAAGCCACAGTCTCTTAAAGCATTACTTTAAAAGGGATAATGGCAAATTGATTTATGTCATCTTTGATCTTATCATGTCATAAATGGTTTGATTACATCTTCACGGACATTCCACTCTTAGTGGTGTTTCGGGAGATGCAAGTTATGAAACTGTTTTCACAACTCATCAGACATTCGCTAAACTTGTAACTCAAATTTTCCTTTCCGCAATCTAATTGAAGAAACATAATTTTCTTGTTACAATAATTTTTACTTCATTATGAAAACCTTTTGAACTATTTCAAAGGATCCAGACTTATGTGTCATTAAGCAAATATTTACATATCTACTTGAATCATTACTGATGATAGACAAGTCCACAGCTGGCAACAACATTTATTGGACTACACACATCAACATGCATGATTACCAATGAACGGTATTTTAGTCATTCTACTTCTGGACGAAAATTACAAGTGTCAGATGAAATGCCACACATATGTGGTATTCTTTTAGTCTCGTGACATTTAGCATTAGTGTTATGGATGTATTATATTATCATCCATATTCATAACATACATCTCATTCATAATGGAAGTATGGCCCTTATGTTATTCATAACACCGAACAACAATTGTTCTTTTATGAACAATCTCCTTGCAACAAACATTATGCAAAATGGCTAGAATATATAAAACTCTAAAATTAATTATGAAAATAAATACAGAGGTAATACGCTAATGGAAATATTGGTAACTTCTACAGTGTTCCCATCACGTATCTAAATCTCATTACCAACTAGTCGTTTAGCCCATAGTAGTTCTTGCATCGGGTTGCAACAGAATGCAATCGAATGGGTATCCTTGCGATCAACTTAATCACAATGCCCAAAATTAAGAGACTAAAAGATTAATCACAATTCCCAAGAATTACATCTTTGACCAGCCTTCTCTGTAACTCGTATGACATTCATACCTGAGCTGGACCTTCCAGTCGTCTTTCTTTTTGCCTTTACACTTCTAACAGTTTTACTTCGAATATTTGCCCTACTCTCAGAAGAAGCACCTAACTTTCAGAGTGGTGTTATCTCCAGACTTCCTAGGCGTGTTAGTCTCACTAACACCCTTCGGACTTGTCCTTTATCTTTGAGCTATTGTTTTATTCACCATCATCACATGACAAACGTTCTTCTGGATCCCTCTCTTATCTATCTAATGTATAGTAAACACTTAACTAATACTTTGCAAAGAAACATTGCTTTGGATATCTCATATCTTTTAGCCTTTGTTAGTATCTGAAACTAATTTTCAGTTCCATGAATATCACATAACTATCCCAAACTTTTGAAGTTCGGGTCTCATGGAAGCAAACATATTGCACTTGACCGTAACAGAATTCTAGCTTTTGGCTCGAAGGACGAGAGTCACATCATCCATAGCATTAGCGGGAGAATACCGAAAGCATGTGATAGGACAAAGTCCTTCTCAGCGCTCTTGAGGACAATCCTCACATTATGTTACCAATCATAAAGTTCTAACCAGATAAATAACACCTATTCAATTTTAACAAGAAAGGTGGAAAGGAGAGCCATTATTCTACAACTATTATACAAATTACATTTAGACTATATTCATAATAAATTGCACTAAGAATTAAACAATTTAATTCTAAAGTGCACTCCCACTGAAATCAATATATCTCATAATTAATATTGAGTGATTCAAGACCCACGTATCAATTGTTCGTCATTGATGTAGATCATTTGTGATGACGAAAATCTCAACCGGTAGGCCAACTTGCCAGTCACATATCTATGTGACTGTTGTTCATCTTTCGATGGGCGTGTTCCGAGCTCATGACGGTCATGCCAAAATGTCCAAGATAACCCACTGATCTCGCAGTGAGGTCTGACCTTCACCCACCTCACACCTCTCTAATTGTTCATGCTCATGTAGATCATGACATACCCCAAAAAGATACATCTTTCAGACGGTACTACACTTGGGAGAACACTAACTACTTGATATTTTAAGTGAGAGATCACCCTAATAAAAGAAACTACCACGCAATCAAAAGGGTGCAAAAAAGGGATAAACATTTCAGGCAATTCAAAATAGCATGATATGTTATAGCCCTTTCCGATGGAGAAGTCTTTAATTTCTTCGTCTTCGGCTTGTGCGTCAGTGTCCACCTTCGCAAACTTGTCACCTCCTTGTGGATGCATCCAATAATATTGCAATCTCTATAGCTGATAAAAGAAATGCATTACATCAAGGTTGACATGCAGGTCATTTAAAGTGACAATCATATGGCTCCAACTATCATGCCGAATCATGACACGCAGGTCATGTTAAATATTACATCATATGGTCATCTCATACATAATCAAATTATTATGAGGAAGGCCATACCGCATCACATGTCATCCTGCAAAACCAAGTTAGACGCCTCTAATCGGTTTATGCAAAATTTTATTTTACGTGGCTTCTAAGGTTTCGAAACAAACCACAGCTACCAACGTGCATCATCAACTATGATTATTCAAGTCGCTAGATTAACTTTACGAGGCATATGAAACACGAGATAAAAAATCTAGAGCCCCATATTGAACTTCGTCATACGCAAGAACCCCGTGCAGATCATATCTACATTGTTCTTTAGTATGCTAAATTTCATCTTTGTTTAACTATGGTTGAACCCAAACAACTGAAGCACTCCATTGATCTGTCATGATCGCGGATTGCCAGAACTTTGTAGGCAAAACTCCACCAAGCTATCAAGATCAGAAATACGCAAATTCAAGGGAAGCAACGGGAACATCAGGTAATAGATTTCATCTACTACCCGCACAACTTATTTTCAGCAATAGATCTCATTGACTACAAAATTATATTTTGCAACACCCATACATCTCATGTATTCTAGATCATAACCCACATCTACGCATAGCACGGCTCATGATGCCACTGTTAGGTAACGCAGCAGAAAACAAAAATTTCCCGAACTACGAGCACGCCCAGGATTACTATGAAGATGCACATAAGGTTTGATCTGATCATTACCAACTCGTAGCGTAGCGAAAGTAGAGTTGGTGAAGATCGTCAGTGTAGATCTCCACAGTTAGGATTTTACAACCTCCCAACCGCGAGGATTTTCTCCCTCAAACTGCTCCGCGGACGGTCCCCCGGAGAGCCCTTCGGGAGGCTCCTCGAATAGTCCCTCGGACAGAAGATCGAACATACGACCTTTCTACCGGGTTGCACACATACGGTGTCACCTATCCAGCAGGGCTTCGGCACCCAGAACTAATCCGTACCAGAAACCAGACATCCTTTCGGCACTACCAAACTATTTCGTGTGAGGGAGAGAGAGATAGCAGATCACGCATCCTTTGTGTTGAGAGAGTTGAAATGAGTTGGAGAGCACCTCTTCTCCTCCATTTATAGTGGTTGAAGGGGTGGAAGGGGGCTGAAAATTTTAGCCCACAAAGCCCCCCCTCTATATACATGCACCTAGCAAAGGTGGGGAGTTGCCCCATGGGGGGCTCCCCACCCAACCTTGGCCAGCCACATGTGGCAGCCCCATGGGGCGCCACCTCCTTCCAACACATTCCACCATTTGTGGGGGCGGCCCCCACTATGCCCCCCAACACCTTGTCCACCAACACGGGGGCTGCCCCCTAAAGGGGGCGCTTGTACGGAAACACAGCAGAAAACAAGAATTTTTGACCTATGCACCATCCGAGGACCACTATGAAGATGCAAACAAGGTTTGATCTGATCGTTTCCAACTCATAGCGCAGTGGAAGTGGAGTTGGCAAAGATCGCTGGTGCAGGTCCCCGTGATACGTCTCCAACGTATATATAATTTTTGATTGTTCCATGCTATTATATTATCATTCTAGGATACTTTTTCGGTGTTTATTTACCAATTAATATTATTTTTTAGTACTAACCTATTGACCTAGTGCCCAGTGCCAGTTGCTGTTTTCTGCATGTTTTTTGCTTTTCAGGTTTACCATACCAAACGAAGTCCAAATGCCACGAAACTTTAATATGATTTTTTCTGGACCAAAAGAAGACCTGGAAACTTCTGGAGGAGACGAGAGGCAGCATGAGGGAGGCACGAGCCAGCAGGGCGTGCCGGGGGGCCAGGCCGTGCCCTGTTGGGTCGTGGCCCCCTCGGCTGCCCTCTCGTGCCCCTCTCGGTTCTATAAATTCTCAAATATTCCAAAAACCCTAAGAGAGCTCCCGAAACACTTTTTCCGCAGCCACAAGTCTCTGTTCTGCCGCATACCCATCTGGCAACCTTTTCTGGTGATCTACCGGAGGGGAAATCGATCACGGAGGGGCTCTACATCATCTTTGATGCCTCCATGATGAGTTGTGAGTAGTTCACCACAGAACTACGGGTCCGTAGTTAGTATCTAGATGGCTATCTCTCTCTCTCTCTTCATCTTCAATACAATGATCATCGCATCTTCGCTTTGGTCTATCCGATGTAATCCTTTTGTCCGGTGTGTTTGTTGGGATCCGATGAATTGTGGGTTTATGTTCAGATTATTCATGAAAAGTATTTGAGTCACCTCTGAATATTATGATTCTTAATTGCATGATCATTATAGCTTCATAAATCTCTCCGATCTATTGATTTCCTTTGGCCAAGTAGATTGATCTTTCTTCAGTGAGAGGGGTGCGTTGTAGTGGGTTCAATCTGGCGGTGCTCTATATCCCAGTGACAGAAAGGGACAAGACACGTCTTTGTATTGCTGCCACTAAGGATAAAACGATGGGGTTAGTTCATATTAATTGAATTCTCTTTGTCTACATCATGTCACCGTTCTCCAAGTATTACTCTGTTTTACTTAATACTCTAGATGCATGTTGGATATCGGTCGATGGGTGGAGTAATAGTAATAGGTGCAGGCAGGAGTCGGCCTATTTGCTTATGGACGTGATGCCTATATATACATGATCATTGCCGTGAATAAAGATTGCATAACTATCCGCTCTTCTATCAATTCCCCAACAGTAATTTGTTTACCCACCTTATGCTTACTACATGAGAGATGCCACTAGAGAACACTACGGCCCCCTGGTCTATCCACTTATAAGTTTACAAACGCTTTCAATACCTTGCTGCCATTTATTGTGTTTTATTTTATTTTGCAATTTAAAATTATCTACTATCATCTACACATCTCATTTACTTGCAAATAACGAGATCAAGGGGATTGACAACCCTCTTGCCACGTTGGGTGCAAGTGTGTCCTCTTTTGTGTGCAGCCGCTGAAGACGGTTGATGACCGATATTCCTATTGGTTCGATAAACCTTGGTTATTAACTGAGGGAAATACTTACCCGCATTGTGCTGCATCACCCGTTCCACTTCACGGAAAACCCACCGCAGATCACAAGCATCGGCAAGGATTTCTGGCGCCATTGCCGGGGAATATCATCATCAACTATCAAGTAACTTCATACAAATTATCACACACTTGTTCTTCTTTTTATTTGCTGTTATATTTAGTTTGCATTATAAAAATCAAAAATAAAAAAATATTTATCTTTACTTGTCGCTAGTTTACTTTGTTGCTTGCTAGTTTACTTGTCCTGCTTGTTACTTTGCTTGCTTAGTCACCATGTCTCAAGATACTACTAAGTTGTGCCACTTCTCAAATACTAATAACAATGATTTTATTAGTACTCCTATGCCACCCGCCATTAGTGCGGAGGCTTTTGATATTAATGCTGCACTGCTGAATCTTGTGATGAAAGATCAATTTTCGGGAAGACCTAATGAGGATCCCGCTGCTCATCTTAATATCTTTGTTGAACTCTGTGATATGCAAAAGAAAAAGTACATGGATAATGATGTTGTGAAATTAAAATTATTTCCTTTTTCACTAAGAGATAAAGCTAAGGCTTGGTTTTCATCTTTACCATGTAATAGTATTGGAACATGGGATAAGTGTAAAGATGCTTTTATTGCCAAGTATTTTCCTCCTGCTAAGATCATCTCCCTTAGAAATCAAATAATGAATTTTAAACAACATGAGCAAGAACATGTTGCACAAGCTTGGGAGAGGATGAAATTGATGATTAGAAACTGCCCTACTCATGGTTTAAACTTGTGGATGATTATCCAAAATTTCTATACTGGACTGAACTTTGTGTCTAGAAATCTTCTAGATTCTGCTGCAGGTGGTACCTTGATGGATGTGACCTTAGGAGAGGCCACCAAACTTCTCGACAACATCATGGCAAACTACTCTCAATGGCATACCGAAAGAGCTCCAACTGGTAAGAAGGTAAATTCTGTTAAGGAAATAGCTACTTTGAGTGAAAAAGTGGATGCTCTTATGAATATGGCTGCTAGCAAAAATACTTTAACACCCCTATGTAATGGTGCACAGTGATCACCATGATCAAGGCTTAATCATTTTGCTAAACAGCACTTGATCACTTTGAATTTCATATATCATTTCAAATTCCACCACTAAAGGGCATAGGATTTTATTGTGATAAAATAAATCATCAAACAGCAATAGAAAATTGTTGCACACTTTTTAAAAATCTCAAAACAATTATTGTTAAGGAAAACAACATCACCAACCTACTGGTGTGGACCGCACCATCAATAACAGAACCTTAATGCATTTAAAAGTGTCCATAAGTCCCAAATTAATTATGGCAGTGCTGAATATTGCATCTTATTTATTGGGCTAGGTCACACAATATTCAAGAGCTAAATAGTGCTGTAAATAAAAGAAAACGGAACAGAAAGAATGAAAGAAATAAAAGAAAAAGACCTACTGGGCACTGAGGCCCAAGTGCTACAGGTTGGCCTGGCCCAAATCGGCCAGCCTTTCTCCTTCCTCTCGCCAGCGACAGGAGAAGGCCGGCGCGCCATGGCAGCCGACGCGCGCGCACGGCCATCGAGCACCGAAGCTGGATAAGAACGAGCCCCCCCTCGCTCTCTCTCTCTCTCTCTCTCCCGCAAACCCTAGCCCCCATAGGAACTTCTCTCCTCGCCTGCCTCTTCTTCCCCACGCTCGGCCAAGCGCAGCCATGGCTACGCCACGGTGAGCTCGCGGCCACCGTCCACCTCACCTCGCTCCGTCAAGCCCTGGAGCTCCGCAACGCCTTCCTCGACCCCCTGGTGCACTGGATCGCGCCGGATCCCCCTCCTTGGCCGCCGTCGCCATTGTTGACCTCCTACTCGCCTCCAACCACCTCGACCATGCCTGAGACCCCCGTCGGCATCGCTGTGAGCTCCCCTACCTCCCGGACTCCCTATTGCTCCTCCTAGGCCCCTGTAGCTCTCGATTCAACATGCACCGCCGCCATTGCCGTTCGGGCATCGTCGCCGCCATGGATACCAACCCCTATAGCTCGCGTCCGTAGCTCAGAAGGGTGCGGCTCGTCGAGCTGGTTCGGTTTGTGCACGCGGGCGTCCAAATGGGCGCCGGAATCGTCGCCGGCATCCCTCCGCCGCCCTCTGTGGTCGCCGGCGTCAGCCACCACGCGTGGGGTCACTGACCCATGGGTCCTAGCGGTCAGATAATTAGATTAGTTCTAATTAGTAGTTAGTTAGGCTAACAGCCACTGACAGAAGGGGCCAACCCACTAATTAAACTCTCTGATTAATGAATTGTCAATGATAGGTGGGGCCCACTGGTCAGGTTTGACCAGTCAGCCCTACTGTTGACTGCTGACATCAGCATGATGTCATGCTGACCTCATTAATGCATTTTTCGAATTTAAATAATTCTGTAAATTTCAGAAAATCTTTAAAACTTCTAAAAATCATAGAAAATAATCTATAACTCGGATGAAAATAATTTATATATGAAAATTGATCAGAAAAATCCCACGAATCCAAATATGCCATCCATACATCTGTCACATGTCCCTAGCATGATGAACATGGAACATTCCCCTCCGGATCATCCGTCCGATGAAATCAAAGACCCGGGAAATATCGTCAGATATTCTCCCGCTTCGTCTGCAACGTGTAGTACTGCGTTAGGTCACCCCTAGCACTGCATGTAGTCATGACATGCATCGTGATGCATATGTTTGCTTTATATTTATTGTTTCTCCCCCCTCTTCTCTCCGGTAGACCCCGATGCTGACGCTGCTACCGAGTACGACTACGCCCCTGACGTCCAGCCTTTTTCAGCAAAGCAACAAGGCAAGCAAACCCCCTTGATCATTCCGATATCACCTATTCTTTCCCCCTCATGCTTGCATTAGATTTTGCTTATGTATTGGGTTGCTCCTATTCTGATGCATAGCCTGTTTTTGGTTACTGCTGCTACTTTACCTGCTATCATATAATGCTTAGTATAGGTATGGTTAGTGTTACCTTGTGGCCCCCCACTTTTTACACTGTTGCCCCTGCTTCATCATCGACGACATCGAGGACTTGAAGACAGAAGACTCAATCGTCATGATTGACAAGCCATTACCGACACATCACCTCACTCCCCCTTAGTATGACACTGCAGAGCTACTATCAAGTGCCGAGGGTGATACCTCGTAACGCACTCCTAATGATAATTCTGTAGTGTAGCTAATCGGTCGTGGGTATCGAGGGTGATTCCTCCTTCCCATTCTCAATAGCGACTCTGTCATACACATACCTCGACTGGGATCCATCGAGGGTGATTCCTTGGATTTCCACTTGGTGTATAGACACATTGTTACTTGACTTAACACTATGGACTAAATGAAAAAGATGGGTCGGTCCCAAGGGTACCCGCAATTGACATGAAGTCGGGCCGGACCTAAAAGGTACCCATGAGATATTACGAGGCGTGGCCGGTCACACATCCTCGAGACGGGACGACGGGACCACAGTTGGTGGAGCATTGATCGTAGCCGCGAGCTCCCAAGACACTAATGGGTTTGGATATGTGATCTAAGTAGGCCTCCGGCCTTTTTCGCACTAACCACCACGCGGTAATAAAAGTGGGCACTCTACGACCGTACATTCACCCGAAAGCTCTTCAGATGTCACAGTTGAGCGGCACGCGCCCGGGTGGCCCACGTAAGCACCGTCTTTGTATAAAGAGGTGCCAGGACTGACACCGGCTGTGAGCGTAACGTGCAGGATTGCAAGGGCGATTGGCCCATGACCCCGAGCAATTAGGATGTAGACCAGCGTGCTGGCCTCTCTGTTGAGGCTAGGTAGGATTACGGCGTGTCGATCAGCCGAGGCCGGGTATGACCAGGAAATTGTGTCTGGCCAGAGTTAATCGAGCGTGTTTGGTAAGTTTGTGCACCCCTGCAGGGAAGAAGTATATCTATTCGAATAGCCGTGTCCACGGTAACGGATGCTCGGAAGTATCCTGACATAATACAACTAGAACTGGATACCTGTGTTTTAAAGTGGATTGATGGCTCCCGGATTGCTTTCTCGCAGGGAGTCAAGAAGGAATCTCTGGGCATTACAATAACATATCATTATTTATGAAATGCTAATCTGCACTCTTCTAATGTTGCAAGACACTGAAATGCTAGTCTTCCATAGGACTAGGCCTTCTCCCTCTTCTGGCATTTCTGTAGTTAGTCCAAATATTTAGCCCCATTCCTTGATACTGGTGCATATCTAGCATAGTTCTGATGACAGTCTTGCGAGTACTTTGGATGAGTACTCACCGTTGCTTTGCTTCCCCTTTTTCCCCTTGATACGATTGCCGTGATCAGATTATGGAGCCCAGGAGTTAGCTTACCCCGTTGACGACCACTACTACCACGACGGAGGCTACTACAACCAGGATGGAGCCTACTGCGACGTGGAGCTCGCTGACGACCAGGAGTAGTTTCGGAGGATCCCAGGCAGGAGGCCTCCGCCTTTTCGATCTAGTTGTCGCTGTTATGCTCAGCCTTCTTAAGGCAAACTTGTTTAATTAATGTATGTACTCAGATAATGTTTGCTTCCGCTGACTTATGTACTCAAGCTTTTGTATTCGAGCCCTCGAGGCCCCTGGCTGTAATATGAAGCTTGAATTATTTTAAATTTGTGTTTAGAGTTGTGTTGTGATATCTTCCCGTGAGTCTCACGTCTTGATCGTGCATGATTGCGTGTATGATTATTGCACGATTAAACCGGGGGCGTCATAAGTTGGTATCAGAGCCGACTGCCTGTAGACATTGAAAAACTTTTACTAACATTGCTCTGTGGGTTATGGGCCCACATCTCAATTGGGTGGTATTAGGATCTTTTATTTCTCATCCTTACTCTGGGTTCTAATCTCTCATCTATTCGGGTTAAAGATTTTACTAACTCTAACATTAGGTTCTCGTGATCACATCCACCTGGAGAGCCGTCTCGTCGACATCTGTTTCCTTTGAAAACTGCTACACGCACTGTCTTTGACATCATTGAAACTTCTTGTTTCAGATGCGTCCTGCCAGGCAGCTCGTGCGTTAGACTGTCGCTGTCGATGCGACTGGGTTTCCGGCCATTCTAATTGACCTTCTGACCAGGCTGGGATATCGCTGGTACCCCGAGTACACTGTTTGCAAGGACTACCGTGAGTTCAACCAGTTCCAGTAGCATGCTGTGGTTGATATCTACGATCGGCAGGATCGCTCCATCACTGTGTTACACACCTATCATGGTGTTGGAGTGACTATTGACTGTGCAGTCCATGATGCTGCCTATGCTCCTATCGTCCGTCTGCGTGGAGAGCATCACTCTCGCTTGGTGGAGACTGCATTCAGATACATCCCATATGTTGCTGCTGGGGATGAGACTGGACACTACACTGCTGTCCACACCAAGTATGTGACACGACGTTACAACCCGCAGGTCTTGATCCAGTACACTCAGACTCTGGATCGTACTGTCCGAGCCCTGACTGTCGAGTTGTTTGAGACTCTTCTTCGTCTCTACGACGCTCTGACACAGTTACTGCCAGCAGTCAGTGTGAGGATTCAGCCTGAGCACATCTTGTACCCGTGCAGGACACAGATGCCACCAGCTCTCGAGTGGCCTGTTGTTGGAGGTTTTACTCCTCCCCGTGGACCGATGCTCCCTGTTCGAGACTAGGTTCTGCATCAGAGTAATCACGGAGTGCAGCCACCTCACGTTGAGTTCAACCTGTATCCTCACCGACAGCTACCTGGATTCAGTGGTTCTTCCCGACGTTGATGTAGCATATCGCTATGTCCCGTTGTTGTATCTCTCTACCGCGTGCCTGCGTGCCGCCTAGTTTGCCTAGGTTATTTTCTGTATCAGACTTGTATCGCTGGTTTGTAATGGACTCATGTATGGACCAGTATGTCGTGTTTGACTATTATGATGTATTTTATTGCACTTCCTTTGTTGTGCAAGTTACTTTATAAATGAATCCTTGTCTTGCTACTACTCAAAACTGAGCTACCACTGTTATAAATTACCAGGATGATTAGACCAGCTGGACATGGCCGTGCGGCCAATGCACCACCACCGCCACCTGAATACAGGACTGGAATGATACAGCAGTTTGAGCTGCAATGTCAGTTCATGCAGGGAATCATGGATCAATTTCCGAGGCCCAATATGCATCAGCAGCCAGTAGCAATGACACTGCAGGACTTTGTGCGCCTCAACCCTGCTAGCTATCGCAGCTCAACTCAGCCACTAGATGCTGATGACTCGCTCCGCGACATCACCCACGAACTGGAGTCTGCTATGGTCCCTCCTGCCAACTGGGTCAACTTTGCGACCTACTTCCTGAAAGGTCCCGCTGCACAATGGTGGGACAGTCATAGGCGTACTCTGCCAGCAGGAACTATCATTACCTGGGAGGACTTCAAGACTGCTTTCCGTGACCGCCACATTCCTTAGGGAATCATGGATCGGAAGAAACAAGAGTTCCGCAACCTCACTCAGGGCAACAAGTCTGTGGATGCTTATGAGCGGTAATTCCTTGAATTGTCCCGCTATGCTGAAGAGGATATCCCTACTGATGCTCGTAGGCAGGAGAAGTTCCATGAAGGACTTCACCCAGATGTCCATCTTGCTCTCATTGCTCAGGACTTTCCTAATTTCGCCTCACTGGTGAACAAGGCCATTCAGGTCGAGACAGGTCTACAAAGGTACAAGGACCACACCAAGCGCAACCATGACATGGGCTCATCTTCGGACTCACAACCCCAGAAGCGCAAAGTTTCGATCCCTAACAACATGTACCATCCACCTGCTTATGCTCCGAGGCCATCCTATGCTGCGCCTCGTCTGCCTCCTCCACCACCTAGGCATCCGAGGGCTGCACCACCCCAAGCTCCTCCTCCTTCCCGTCCTGAGGATGGACTGTGCTTCAAGTGTGGACATCCAGGTCACCGTGCTAGAGATTGCAGGCAGGGTCAGAAGCAACTTGCACTGCCTTCCAACCAGCCCCGCAGCAACAATGCCAGGGCTCCTTATGCTCGTGGCTAGGCAAATCACACTGATATGGCAGAAGCTCAAGACCAGCCTGCTACTGTGATGGGTACTCTTCTTGTTAATTCAATACCATCTTCTATTTTATTTGATTCAGGATCATCGCATTCCTTCATGTCAGAAGAATTTGCATATAAGCATGGCTTTATGTGCGAAAACATGAACCTTACGATAATGGTATCCAGTCCCGCGGGCCAATGTCAAACCTCCATGGTTTGTGCCAACGTCACTGTTGAGATTGAAGGATTGGAATTCCTTGTCTCACCCATTGTATTGAAGTCTTCCAATATTAACTTACTTCTGGGAATGGAATGGATGACAACACATAGTGCTTCAATCGTGTGTGCCACTAAAACCGTCCACCTTCTGCACCCTTCCAATGAGATAGTGGTTCACTCTGCTCATCTTATTCGAAATGCCGAAGCTGAGATTTATTCCTTGAACAAGTTGAATGCGTCACCTCTTGAGGGGATTGAAAGCATCCCAGTGGTTCGCGACTTTCAAGATGTGTTTCCAGAAGAACTTCCAGGAATCCCTCCTATTAGAGCGATCGAGTTCTTCATGGACTTGAAACCAGGCACCACTCCTATTGCCAAGCGACCCTATAAGATGCCTCCCCATGAACTCCTTGAACTCAAGGAGGAAATCGACAAATCACTTAAGAAAGGATTTATTCGTCCAAGTTCCTCAGCTCGGGGAGCACCTTCTCTCTTTGTTAAGAAGAAGGATGGTATAAATCGACTGGTTCAAGATTACCGACCCATCAACCAAGCAACCATTCAGAATAAATATCCGCTTCCTCGGATCAATGATCTTTATGATCAACTTGCTGGATCATCGGTGTTCTCTAAACTCTACTTGAGGTTGGGTTATCATTAGATCCGTGTTCATGAAGAGGATATTCCAAAGACCGCATTTTTACTCGCTATGGTTCATAAGAGTACACCGCCATGTCTTTCGGTTTAACAAATGCTCCAGCAACCTTCTCTCGATTGATGAATTATATCTTCATGGATTATCTCGACAAGTTCGTCGTGGTTTATCTGGATGACACCTTAGTGTATTCCAAGAATGAAGAAGAACATGCTGAACATCTTCATCTTGTACTAGAAAGGCTTCGAGAACATCAGCTGTATGCCAAATTCTCTAAATGTGAATTCTGGTTACCCGAAGTGACTTACCTTGGTCATGTGATCTCCAAGGATGGTATTGCCGTCAACCCTGAATGAGTTCAGGCTATTCTTGATTGGCCTCCCCCGAAGAATGTCAAGCAAGTCAGAAGTTTCCTCAGACTCGCCAGCTATTGCCGGCGCTTTGTCGAGAACTTCTCCAGAATTGCCAAACCCCTGACCAGTCTGCTTCACAAAGGCGTTAAATTTGATTGGACAGACAAATGTCAGGAAAGTTTCCAGACACTCAAGGACAAGCTGATATCTGCTCCAGTGCTTGCTCTCCCAGATTCTCGCAAGGACTTTGTCATTTATTGCGACGCATCCCATCAAGGATTAGGCTGTGTCCTAATGCAAGAGCGCAGAGTAATTGCTTAAGCCTCAAGACAGTTGCGTCCTCATGAAGAGAACTATCCAGTTCATGATCTCGAACTAGCTGCCGTTGTCTATGCATTGATAAATTGGCGACATTACCTTCTCGGTAATCGTTGTGAGATCTACACTGATCATCAAAGTCTGAAGTATCTGTTCACTCAGCTAGACCTGAATCTTCGTCAGCGAAGATGGATGGAAGCTCTTACAGATTATGATTTTGGAATTTCATATACCCCTGGCAAGGCGAATGTCATGGCTGATGCCTAGAGCCGGAAAGCTTGTTGCAACAATTTCATGGTTGAGAAAGCTAACCCTCGTCTTCATGAAGAACTTCGCGAATTGAACCTTCACATTGTTCCAAAGGGTTTTCTTAATAACCTTGTTGTGGAACCAGATCTACAGAAAGCTATCAAGATTGCACAAGGGAAAGACACAGAAATTGATGCGATTAAGAGTGAACTTGCATCTGAGAAAGCCAAGGACTTCTCGATAGGTGAAGATGGAGCTTCATATTTCAGGGATCGTCTTGTGGTCCCCCGATTTGGTCTTATGAACGAGAAAGTCATGAAAGAAGCTCACGACACTCCACTGTCTATTCACCCCGAAAGTACCAATATGTACTTGGATATTCATCAGAAATATTGGTGGTCCAACATGAAGCAAGATATTGTTCGATACATTGATTAATGTCACATTTCATTACTGGACTCCCAAGATCACAAAAAGGTCATGATGCTATCTTTGTCGTCATCGACCGATTCTCCAAGGTTGCACACTTTCTGCCAGTTAAGGAGACTATCACTGCTAGCCAGTTAGTGGACTTGTACATCTCCAGAATTGTGTCACTGCATGGCATTCCAAAGGAAATCAGTTCAGATCGAGGCAGCATTTTCACCTCGAATTTCCGGAATAGTTTCCAACAAGCTATGGGCACTCATATAACCTGGAGCACTGCTTATCACCCGCAGTCCCATGGTCAAGTTGAAAGAGTTAATCAAGTGCTTGAGGATATGCTGTGCGCTTGTGTCATCTCATTTGGTAAGAAGTTGGAAGAATCCCTTCCCTATGCCGAATTCTCTTACAGCAACAGCTATCAAGCTAGCTTGAAGATGGCCCCCTTTGAAGTGCTATATGGACGTAAGTGCCGAACCCCTCTGAATTGGTCAGAAACTTGGGAACGTACACTTATTGGTCCGGACATTATCCAACAAGCAGCAGAACAAGTTCGAATTGTGCGGGAAAATCTTAAAGCGGCTCAGTCCCGTCAGAAGAGCAGCTATGATCATAAACATTGGGGACTTACCTATTTCCCTGATGATATGGTTTATCTGCGTGTCATTCCTATGAGAGGCACTCATCGGTTTGGTGTGAAAGGCAAGTTAGCTCCTCGCTACATTGGTCCTTTCCGCATTCTCTCCAAATGTGGAAATGTGGCCTATAAATTGGACCTGCCACCGCAATTCTCTCGCCTCCATGATGTCTTCCATGTTTCGCAATTGTGTCGTTGCTTCAAGGATACACAACGAGCAGTGGATTATGAGATGCTCGAATTACAAGATGATCTATCCTATAAAGAGCATCCGATCCGCATCCTTGATGAAGCTAAACGAAAAACTCGGCAGAAGACTACCAAGTTCCTCAAGGTTCAGTGGTCAAATCATTCTGAAGATGAAGCCACTTGGGAACGCGAGGAACATCTTCGCGAAGAATACCCCGAGCTCTTCCCTTCTACTTCTTAATTCTCGGGTTGAGAAATCTTTTTAGTAGAGGAGAGTTGTAACACCCCTATGTAAAGGTGCACAGTGATCACCATGGTTAAGGCTTAATCATTTTGCTAAACAGCACTTGATCACTTTGAATTTCATATCTCATTTCAAATTCCACCACTAAAGGGCATATATAGGATTTTATTGTGATAAAATAAATCATCAAACATTAAAAGAAAATTGTTGCACACTTGTTAAAAATCTCAAAACAATTGTTGTTAAGGAAAAGAATATCACCAACCTACTGGTGTGGACCCCACCATCAATAACAGAACCTTAAAGCATTTAAAAGTGCCCTTTTATTTCATGGAAATTAGAAACTTGTGTCCATAAGTCCCAAATTAATTATAGCAGTGCTGAATATTGCCACTTATTTATTGGGCTAGGTCACACAATTTTCAAGAGCTAAATAGTGTTGTAAAAAAAAAGAAAACAGAATAGAAAGAATGAAAGAAATAAAAGAAAAAGACCTACTGGGCACTGAGGCCCATGTGCTACAGGCTGGCCTGGCCCAAATCGGCCAGCCTTTCTCCTTCCTCTCGCCAGTGACAGGAGAAGGCCGGTGCGCCATGGCAGCCGACGCGCGCGCACGACCATCGAGCACCGAAGCTGGATAAGAACGAGCCCCCCTCGCTCGCTCGCTCTCCCGCAAACCCTAGCCCCCACAGGAGCTTCTCTCCTCGCCTGCCTCTCCTTCCCCAAGCTCGGCTGAGCGCAGCCATGGCTGTGCCACGGTGAGCTCGCGGCCACCATCCACCTCACTTCGCTCCGTCAAGCCCTGGAGCTCCGCGACGCCTTCCTCGACCCCCTGGTGCACTGGATCGCGCCGGAGCCGTGCGGTAGCGCCGCCATCGACCGGATCCCCCTCCTCGGCCGCCATCACCATTGTTGACCTCCTGCTCGCCTCCAACCACCTCGATCCTCCCTGAGACCCCATCGGCATCGCTATGAGCTCCCCTACCTCACGGACCCCCTATTGCTCCTCCTAGGCCCCTATAGCTCCCGATTTGATATGCGCCGCCGCCGTTGCCGCTCGGGCATCGTCGCCGCCATGGATACCGACCCCTATATCTCACGTCCGTAGCTCAGAAGGGTGCGGCTCGTCGAGCTAGTTCGGTTTGTGCATGCGGGCGTCCAAATGGGCGCCGGAATCGTCGACGGCGTCCCTCCGCTGCCCTCTCTGGTCACCGGCGTCAGCCACCGCGCCTGGGGTTACTGACCCGTGGGTCCTAGCGGTTAGATAATTAGATTAGTTCTAATTAGTAGTTAGTTAGGCTAACATCCACTGACAGAATAATTAAACTCTCTGAGTAATGAACAGTCAATGACAGGTGGGGCCCATTGGTCAGGTTTGACCGGTCAGCCCCAGTGTTGCCTGCTGACATCAGCATGATGTCATGCTAACCACATTAATGCATTTTTCCAATTTAAACAATTCTATTAATTTTAGAAAATCTTTAAAACTTCTAAAAATCATAGAAAATAATCTATAACTCTTATGAAAATAATTTATATATGAAAATTGATCAGAAATATCCCACGAATCCAAATATGCAATCCATACATCTGTTACATGCCCCTAGCATGATGAACATGGAACATCCGTCCAATGAAATCAAAGACCCAGGAAATATCGTCAGATATTCTCCCGCTTCGTCTGCAACGTGTAGTACTGCGTTAGGTTACCCCTTGCACTGCATGTAGTCATGACATGCATCGTGATGCATATGTTTGTTTTATATTTATTGTTTCTTCCCCCTCTTCTCTCTGGTAGACCGCGAGACTGACGCTGCTACCGGGTACGACTGCGCCCCTGACGTCCAACCTTTTTCAGCAGAGCAACAAGGCAAGCAAACCCCCTTGATCATTCTGATATCACCTATTCTTTCCCCCTCGTGCTTGCATTTGATTTTGCTTATGTATTGGGTTGCTCCTATTCTGATGCATAGCCTGTTTTTGATTACTGCTGCTACTTTACCTTCTATCATATAATGCTTAGTATAGGTATGGTTAGTGTTACCCTGTGTCCCCCCACTTTTGACACTGTTGCCCCTGCTTCATCATCGACGACATCGAGGACTTGAAGACAGAAGACTCAATCATCATGATTGACAAGCCGTTACCGACACATCACCTCACTCCCCCTTAGTATGACATTGCAGGCCTACTATCAAGTGCCGAGGGTGATACCTCGTAACGCACTCCCGATGATAATTCTGCAGCGTAGCTAATCGGTCGTGGGTATCGAGGGTGATTCCTCCTTCCCATTCTTGATAGTGACTCTGTCATACACATACCTCGAGTGGGATCCATCGAGGGTGATTCCTTGGATTTCCACTTGGTATATACACACACTATTACTTGAGTTAACACTATGGACTAAATGAGAAAGACGGGTCAGCCCCAAGGGTACCCGCAATTGAGGTGAAGTCGGGCCGAACCTAAAAGGTACCCGCGAGATATTACGAGGCGTGGCCGTTCATTCTTTGTCCTTGCCACACATTCTCGTGACGGGGCGACAGGACCACAGTTGGTGGGGCACTGATCGTAGCCGCGAGCTCCCAAGACACTAACGGGTTTGGATATGTGATCTGAGTGCGGGAATAAAAGTGGGCACTCTACAATCGTACATTCGCCCGAAAGCTCTTCAGATGTCACAGTTGAGCGGCACGCGCCCGGGTGGCCCGCGTAAGCACCGTCTTTGTATAAAGAGGTGCCAGGACTGACATCGGCCGTGAGCATAACGTGCAGGATTGCAAGGGCGATTGGCCGATGACCCTGAGCAATTAGGATGTAGACCGGCATGCTGGCCTCTCTGTTAAGCCTAGGTAGGATTACGGCGTGTCGATCAGCCGAGGCCGGGTATGACCAGGAAATTGTGTCCGGCCAGAGTTAATCAAGCGTGTTGGGTAAGTTTGTGCACCCCTGCAGGGAAGAGGTATATCTATTCGAATAGCCGTGTCCACAGTAATGGACGCTCGGAAGTATCCTGACTTAATACAACTAGAACTGGATACCTGTGAATTAAAGTGGATTGATGGCTCTGGGATTGCTTTCTCGCAGGGAGTCGAGAAGGAATCTCTGGGCGTTACAATAACATATCATTATTTATGAAATGCTAATCTGCACTGTTCTAATGCTGCAAGACACTAAAGATGCTAGTCCTCGATAGGACTAGGCCTTCTCCCTCTTCTGGCATTTCTGCAGTTAGTCCAAAGATTTAGCCCATTCCTTGATATTGGTGCATATCTAGCACAGTTCTGATGTCAGTCTTCCGAGTACTTTGGATGAGTAATCACCATTGCTTTGCTTCCCCTTTTTCCCCTTGATACGATTGCCGCGATCAGATTATGGAGCCCAGGAGTTAGCTTACCCCGTTGACGACCACTACTACCACGACGGAGGCTACTACAACCAGGATGGATCCTACTATGACGTGGAGCTCGCTGACGACCAGGAGTAGTTTCGGAGGATCCCAGGCAGGAGGCCTCCGCCTTTTCGATCTAGTTGTCGCTGTTATGCTCAGCCTTCTTAAGGCAAACTTGTTTAATTAATGTATGTACTCAGATAATGTTTGCTTCCACTGACTATTGTACTCAAGCTTTTGTATTCGAGCCCTCGAGGCCCCTGGCTGTAATATGAAGCTTGAATTATTTTAAATTTGTGTTTAGAGTTGTGTTGTGATATCTTCCTGTGAGTCTCAGGTCTTGATCGTGCATGATTGCGTGTATGATTAGTGCACGATTAAACCGGGGGCCTCACAAATACTCATGTTGATCCAAATGATATTCCCTTGTCTACCTTGATTGAGCAAAATGATGATGCTATTGATGTGAACTTTATCTCGTGAAACAATTTCATTAGCAATGCTTATAGAGGAAATTTCAATGCTACGCCGTATCCCGGTAATTCCTCTAATAATTATGGAAACTCTTATGGAAATTCTTCTACAAATGCTAATAGGATACCCTCTGATCTTGAGAACACAATTAAACAATTTATTAGTTCTCAAAAGATTTTTAATACTATGGTAGAAGACAAGTTGCATGCGATTGATGCTTTGGCTAAAAACATGGATAGAATTGCTCTTGATGTAGAAACTCTTAAAAGTAAAGCTTTGCCACCCAAGCATGCTTTTAATGAGACTATTAAATCTATCCAAATATCTATTAATGAAAGTAAGGAGAGGACCGCTAAGTTGAAAGCTAAGCGGAAATTCTTAGAAAAAGCTCTTCCACCCGGTTTTTACCGGAATCATGATGAAGATCTTAAAATGCTTGGCACTTCTCCTATTGAATCTTTGTTTACTTCTCTGAAATTAAATTATAAAGGGACTAGATTTGAGTCAACTCTAGCTACAGAGAGTCCCGTTTGCTTGGAGGGTGATGATTCTAATGCTAAAACTGAAAAAAGTGGGTTTGTAGAGGTTAAAACTTTAACTAGTGATGTGCCCACTGTCTTGGATTACAAGGATTTTAATTATGAGAGCTGCTCTTTAGTAGAATGTATTTCCTTATTGCAATCCATTATTAGCTCACCCAATGCTTATGAACAAAATAAAGCTTTTACTAGTCATATAGTAGAAGCTATGATAAAAGCTTATGATGAGAAACTTGAGCTAGAAGTTTCTATTCCTAGAAAATTGCATGCTGAATGGGAACCTACTATTAAAATAAAGCTTAAAGAATATGAATGCAATGCTTTGTGTGACCTTGGTGCTAGTATTTTAACTATACCTAAATCTCTTTGTGATGTGCTTGGTCTCACGAATATTCAAGATTGTTCCCTAAACTTGCTACTTGCGGATTCTACCATCAAGAAACCTTTAGGTAGAATAAATGATGTTCTTATCCTTGCCAATAGGAATTATGTGCCTATAGACTCCATTGTGCTTGACATTGAATGCAATCCTACTTGTCCAATAATACTTGGAAGACCCTTTCTACGAACTATAGGTGCAATAATTGATATGAAAGAAGGAAACATTCGATTCCAATTCCCATTAAAGAAAGGGATGGAACACTTCCCTAGAAAGAGAATTAAACCACCTTATGAATCTATCATTAGGTCCACTTATGGGTGGAGTGTTAAAGATGACAACACTTGATCATACGCGTTATGCCTAGCTAGGGGCGTGAAACAATAGCGCTAGTTGGGAGGCAACCCAATACTTATCTTATTTTTGTTGTTCTACTTTCTATTTGTGAGTCATAACATGATTGTTGCCTCTGTAATGATTGTGTTTTTATATTTTAATTAGTGTTTGTGCCAATTAAAGCCTTTGGGATAATTTGCATGGTGAGTATAATTGATGCTGTGCAAAAACATAAACTTTCGCCTCCAGTGCAGAATTTTTGGTTCTCTGCTGGAGCGTGGTAAATTCCTGAAATTTATACAGAGTATTTTTATACGAATTCCCCAGGTTGTACTAAGTTTTCACAATTTTTAGAGATTCAAAATTATAGTTTCTCTACAGATCTTTACAGACTGTTCTGTTTTAGACAGATTCTGTTTTTGCTTGCATGTTTTGCTTGTTTTGATGATGCCATGGATTATATTGGGCGGTATAACTCATGGAGAAGTTATAAGACAGTAACTAAAGTATTTTATATGTTTATTATACTAACGGATCTCACGAGTTTTCTGTTGAGTTTTGTGTGCTGAAGTTTTCAAGTTTTGGGTGTTATCACGATGGACGAAGGAATAAGGAGTGGCAAGAGCCTAAGCTTGGGGATGCCCAAGGCACCCCAAGGTAATATTCTAGGAAGACTAAAGTGTCTAAGATTGGGGATGCCCCGGAAGGCATCCCCTCTTTCGTCTCAATGCATCGGTATGTCACTTGGAGCTATATTTTTATTCATCACATGATATGAGTTTTGCTTGGAGCGTCATTTGCTTTAGTTTGTTTTTTGTTTTAGTTTCCCACAATCATTGGTTGATGCACACACCCACTTGAGAGAGACACAATATCATCATAATTTATTAGAATACTCTATGTGCTTCACTTATATCTTTTGAGCTTGGCAGTTGCTCTAGTACTTCACTTACATCTTTTAGAGCACGAAGGCGTATAGATTTTATAAAAATAATTCCACTCTAGTTCTTCACTTATATTTGTTTGAGAGTTAATAAATAGTGATGGTAATTTGCATGGGCCATAATACTAGTCCAAAAATAATAGGTATTCAATGAGTGCATAATCAAAACCACATGTAGCACATAAATGAGAAATCATGGTTAATGATATTAATGTGGTAATGTGAAAAAGCATGAGTGTATGATCGTTGGTTAATAAAGGTATCGTGAATTGGAGGTTGTTAACTTTTTGTTCATCCAAATATTTTTATAGCATGGTGATGATGTGTGAGCATACTTATTCCTCGTTGAAATCCTAGTGCTGTTTAGGTCGGGGGCACACGATGGTTAATTCCTACCAACCTCCTCCCTAGGGGCAAGCGAGTAGTGCTTTCCTTCAAAAGAGCTAATAAAATCTTGTAATAAGTATGTGAGTTCTTCATGACTAATGTGAATCCATGGATATACGCACACTCACCTCCACATATTTGCTAGCCTCATCTGGTATCGTGCATTGCCCATTCTCACCTTGAGGATCGGTGCAACTTTCGCAGGTGTATCCAAACCCCGTGACACGATACGCTCTATTGCACATAAGCCTCATTATATCTTCTTCAAAACAGTCACCATACCTACCTATTATGGCATTTCCATAGCCATTCCAAGATATATTGCCATGAAACTTCCACCGTCACATGATATCACTTGTACTTCCATTGTCATATTGCGTTGCATGATCATATAAGCTGACATAGTATTTGTGGCAAAGCCACCGTTCATTAATATCATACATGTTACGCTTGATCATTGCACATCCTGGTACATTGCCAGATGCATTCATATAGAGTCATACAGTTCTTCATGTTGAGTTGTAAGTAAATAAAAGTGTGATGATCATCATTATTAGGGCACTGTCTCAGTGAGGAAAGGATGATGGAGACAATGATTCCCCCACAAGTCAGGATGAGACTCCGGATGAAAAATAAAAGAAAAAGAAAAATAAAAAAAGAAAAGAAGGAGAAAAAGAGAAAAAGAGGAAGAAAGAAAAAGAAAAAAATTAAATAAATGAGAGAAAAGAGAGAAGGGACAGTGCTACTACCTCTTATTCCACACTTGTGCCTCAAAGTGGCACCTTGTTCTTCATATAGAGAGTCTCATGTTTATCACTTCCATATGCTAGTGGGAATTTTTCATTATAGAACTTGGCTTGCATATTCCGATGATGGGCTTCCTCAAATGCCTGAGGTCTTCATGAGCAAGCAAGTTGGATGCGCACCTACTTAGCTTCCGTTGAGCTTTCATACACTTATAGCTCCAGTGCATCCTTTGCATGGCAATCCCTACTCCTCGCATTGATATCTATTGATGGGCATCTCCATAGCCCGTTGATATGCCTAGTTGATGCGAGACTTTCTTCTCCACTTTCACCCCTTTGAAACCTACCACCATATTCTATTCCACTTTTATGCTATGTCCATGGTTCATGCTCATATATTGCGCAAGTAATAAAAAGCTAAAGCGTGTTAAAAAGTACGATCCAATTGCCTGACTTGACACCGTGGTGCTTGACATTTGTATTTATGTGGTGAAGACGGAGCCATGCTATTCTTATATGATAAAATGAATAGGGGGTGAACATTCTTTTTGGATCGTATACTTTGAAACTTGATGATTATGTTTCTTATGTTTATAATATTACTATGTTTATGTTTATTAATTCATCATTTCTCAATGAACAAACCTGCAATAGATTACATGTTCGGTAGCATGTCACATCAAAAATTCTTGTTTTTATCATTTACCTACTCGAGGACGAGCAGGAATTAAGCTTGGGGATGCTGATATGTCTCCAACGTATCTATAATTTTTTATTGTTCAATGCTATTATATTATCATTCTAGGATACTTTTTTGGTGTTTATTTACCAATTAATATTATTGTTGAGTACTAACCTATTGACCTAGTGCCCAGTGCCAGTTGCTGTTTTCTGCATGTTTTTTGCTTTTCCGGTTTACCATACCAAACAAAGTCCAAATGCCACGAAACTTTAATATGATTTTTTCTGGACCAAAAGAAGACCTGGAAGCTTTGGGAGGAGACTAGAGGCATCACGAGGGAGGAACGCACCAGCAGGGCGCGTCGGGGGCCCAGGCCGCGCCCTGTAGGGTCGTGGCCCCCTTTGCTGCCCTCTCGTGCCCCTCTCTGGCCTATAAATTTTCAAGTATTCCAAAAACCCTAAGAGAGCTCCCAAAACACTTTTTCCGCCGCCGCAAGTCCCTATTCCGCCGCGTACCCATATGGCGACCTTTTCCGGTGATCTACCGGAGGGGGAATCGATCACGGAGGGGCTCTACATCCATGATGAGTTGTGAGTAGTTCACCACAGACCTACGGGTCTGTAGTTAGTATCTAGATGGCTATCTCTCTCTCTCTCTTCATCTTCAATACAATGATCATCGCATATTCACTTTTGTCTATCCGATGTAATCCTTTTGTGCGTTGTGTTTGTTGGGATCCGATGAATTGTGGGTTTATGTTCAGATTATTCATGAAAAGTATTTGAGTCACCTCTGAATATTATGATTCTTAATTGCATGATCATTATAGCTTCGTAAATCTCTCTGATCTATTGATTTGCTTTAGCCAAGTAGATTGATCTTCCTTCAGTGAGAGGGGTGCGTTGTAGTGGGTTCAGTCTGGCGGTGCTCGATATCCTAGTGACAGAAAGGGACAAGACACGTCTTTGTATTGCTGCCACTAAGGATAAAACGATGGAGTTAGTTCATATTAATCGAATTCTCTTTGTCTACATCATGTCATCATTCTCCAAGTATTACTCTGTTTTACATAATACTCTAGATGCATGCTGGATAGCGGTCGATGGGTGGAGTAATAGTAATAGGTGCAGGCAGGAGTCGGCCTATTTGCTTATGGATGTGATGCCTATATATACATGATCATTGCCGTGAATAAAGATTGCATAACTATCCGCTCTTCTATCAATTGCCCAACAGTAATTTGTTTACCCACCGTATGCTTACTACATGAGAGATGCCACTAGAGAACACTACGGCCCCCTGGTCTATCCACTTATAAGTTTACAAACGCTTTCAATACCTTTCTGCCATTTATTATGTTTTATTTTATTTTGCAATTTACAATTATCTACTATAATCTACACATCTCATTTACTTGCAAATAACGAGATCAAGGGGATTGACAACCCTCTTGCCGCGTTGGGTGCAAGTGTGTGCTCTTTTGTGTGCAGCCACTGAAGACGGTTGATGACCAATATTCCAATTGGTTCGATAAACTGTGGTTCTTAACTGAGCAAAATACTTACCCGCATTGTGCTGCATCACCTGTTCCTCTTCACGGAAAACCCAACGCAGATCACAAGCATCACGCCGCAGCTAGGATTTTACAACCTCCAAATCGCGAGGATGTTCTCCCTCGTTAGCTCCCCGGATGGCTCCTTCGGATAGTGATACGTCTCACACGTATCTATAAATTTTGGTTGTTTCATGCTATTATATTATCAATCTTTTATGCTTTAGAGGCCATTTTATATCATTTTTGGGAACTAACCTATTAATCTAGTGCCCAGTGCCAGTTCCTGTTTTTTGTCTCTTTTTTGTTTCACAGGAAACCAATACCAAACGAAGTCCAAATTGATCGAAACTTTACGGTGATTTTTTCTGAACCAGAAGGGAGCCTAGAAGCATCGGGACAAGACCAGACGCTAGACGAGAGGGCCACAAGCTCAGGCGGCGTGCCTCCAGGGGGGCGCCGTGTGAGCTTGTGGGCCCCTCATGGGTCCACTTGACCTAATTCCGCTTGCATAAATTCCCTAAAATCCCAAAACCACCAGAAGGAGACTTGAAACAATTTTTTCGCCACCGCAAGCCTCTATTCTTCCGCGATCCCATCTGGAGGCCTCTGATGATACTCTGCCGGAGGGGGAATCCATCACGGCGGCTATCTTCATCAACTTTGCTGCCTCCATGATGATGCGTGAGTAGTTCACCACAGACCTACAGGTCCATAGTGATTAGCGAGATGGCTCTCTCTATCTCTCTCTCTCTTTGATCTTCAATACCATGTTCTCTTCGGAGATCTATTCGATGTAATCCTTTTGTGCGATGTGTTTGTTGGGATCCGATGAATTGTGGGTTTATGATCAGATTATAGTAGTGGGTTCAATCTTGCGGTGTCCTCACCTCGGGACAGAAGGGGTAGCGAGGCACGTATTTGTATTGTTGCTACTAAGGGTAAAACGACGGGGTCTAAACATATTTATTGTTTTTACTTTGTCTACATTATGTCATCTTGCTTAAGGCGTTACTCCGTTTGCTATGAACTTAATACCATAGATGCATGCTGGATAGCGGTCGATTGGTGGAGTAATAGTAGTAGATGCAGGTAGGAGTTGGTCTGCTTGTCATGGACGTAATGCCTATATATACGATCATGCCATGAATAACATCATAACTATGCGCTTTTCTATCAATTGCCCAACATTAATTTGTTTACCCATCGTATGCTATGTTCTTGAGAGAGATGCCTCTAGTGAAAACTATGGCCTCTGGGTTTATTCAACATATTTACTAAAACCCTATTTTCCTTGCTGTAATTTATTTACTTTTAATTTACTTTGCAAATTATCTATCTAACACTATCAGATTTGATCCTTGCAATTCACGAGTACAAGGGGATTGACAGCCCTCTTGCCCGCGTTGGGTGCAAGTATTTGTTCTTGTGTGTGTAGGTACTGTTGACGGTTGTTTGCCCCATCCTCCTATTGGTTCGATAAACCTTGGTTCTCATAGAGGGAAATACTTGTTTCTACTTTACTACTTCATCCCTTCCTCTTCGGGGAAAAACCCAACGCGTCTACAAAGTAACAGAAGGATTTCTGGCGTTGTTGCCGGGGAGTATCATCAAACAACTATAGGTTCCTTCACACACATTATCATTTACTTGTTATACTTTTTACTTTCTTTTATTTTATATTATATAAAAATCAAAAACACAAAAATATTTATTTTTCTTGTTTTCTTTATTACTTGTCTGCCACTATGTCTCAAGAAAACACTAAGTCGTGTGACTTTTCGAATACTAACAACAATTATTTTATTAGTACTCCAATTGCTCCTCCCGCCACTAGTGCGGAGTCATATGATATTAATGCGGCATTATTAAATCTTATTATGAAAGAGCAATTCGCTAGAAATCCTCATGAAGCTGCTGCATCCCATCTTAATACCTTCGTTGAACTATGTGATATGCAAAAGAAAAAATATGTGGATAATGATGTTGTCAAGTTGAAATTATTTCCTTTCTCACTAAGAGATAAAGCTAAAACTTGGTTTTCATCCTTGCGTCGCAATAGTATTGATTCTTGGTACAAATGCAAGGATGCTTTTATTACTAAATATATTCCTCCTGCCCAGATAATATCTCTTAGAAATCAAATCATGAACTGTAAAAAACATGAGAAAGAACATGGTGCACAATCTTGGTAAAGAATGAAATTAATGATTAGAAATTGTCCCACGGATGGTTTGAATTTATGCATGATTATACAAAACTTCTATGCTAGACTGAACTTTGCTTCGAGAAACCTTCTGGACTCATCTGGAGGTGGAACATTTATGGAAATAACATTAGGGGAAGCCACAAAGCTTCTCAACAACATCACCGCAAACTACTCCCAATGGCACACCGAGCGAGCTCCAACTGGTAAGAAGGTAAACTCTCTTGAAGAAGTCTCTACTATGAGTGATAAAATGGACGTTCTTATGAAAATGTCATCTAGTAAAAGTGCTCATGTTGATCCTAATGATATTCCACTATCCACTTTGATTGAGCAAGACAATGATGCTATTGATGTGAATTTTGTCGCTAGAAATAATTTCAATAACAATGCATATAGAGGGAGCTTTAATCCTAGACCATATCCCGGTAACCCCTCCAACGATAATGAACTCCATGATAACTCTTATAATAAAAGGCTGTTGGAGATTGAAAAGGCTACTAAGAATTTTATGCACTCACAGTATGAGCAAAATGACTTATCTGCTAGAGAGATCAAAGGACATTCTAGCTTGCTGGACTTCATTAGTAAACAACTTGATGAAGTTAATCAAGAGCTAGCATATCTCCAATCAAAACTTGCTCAAACTGAGAATATGATAGGAAAGATTTCCGATAAGCAAACAACACTAGTGAAAATGATTGGCCGCTAAACCAGAGTCACATTTCCTCACTGATGATGAAGATGTTAAAATGATTGGTGTGTCACCTATTGATGCCTTGTTTGGTAATATAAAACTTGATGAAAAAGGGACTAGAGATGAGTCAACTTTACCTAGAGGGCGTCCCAATTGTTCGGAGGGTGATGATCTTAATGATAAAAATATCAAAAGTGGGTTTGAAGAGGTCAAGACTTTAGATAGTGATGTGCCCACTACTTTGGATTGTAAAGATGTCAATTTTGATAATTGTTCTTTGATGGAGTGTATCTCCTTTTTACAATCCATGGTAAATTCACCCAATCCTTACGAACAAAATAAAGCCTTCACTAGACATATCGTTGATTCTATCATAAAAGCCAACGAAGAAAAGCTAGAATTGGAAGTCTCTATACCAAGAAAATTGCAAGATGAATGGGAACCTACTATTAAAGTTAAAATTAAGGATTATGAATATAATCCTTTGTGTGATCTAGGTGCTAGCATCTCTACTATACCAAAATCTTTATGTGACGTTCTAGGTCTCACCGATATGGATGAATGTTCCCTTAACTTGCACTTAGCGGATTCAACTATTAAGAAAACATTGGGTAGGATTAATGATGTTCTCATAATTGCAAATAGGAATTATGTGCCTATTGATTTATTTTTGCTTGATATTGAATGCAATCTGTCTTGTCCTATAATACTTGGTAGGCCTTTCCTACGAACCATAGGTGCGGTTATTGATATGAAAGAGGGAAATATAAGGTTCCAATTTCCACTAAATAAAGGGATGGAAATTTTTCCAAGGAAGATAATTAGACCACCATATGAATCCGTTATGAGATCCACCTATGGAATTAAATTGAAAGATGATAAAATGTGAAACTATGCATTATGCCTAGCTAGGGGTATAAAACAATTGCGCTTGTTGGGAGGCAATCCAATAGTTATCTTAATTTTTTTTATTTTCTGTTATTGTGTGTTGACATGATTATTGCTACTGTAATGATTGTGTTTTTACCTTTTAATTAGTGTTTGTGCCAAGTAAAACATTTGGGATGATTTGGTTGATAGTTGAATTGATACGATGCAGAAACAGAAACTTTTACGGCCAATATTTGAATTATGCTGTTTTACTAGAACGTGATAAATTGCTGATTTTTTACGCAATATTGATATACAAATTTCCCAGGTCGTCCTAAGTTTTTAGAATTTCCAGAGTTACAGGAGTATGGTTAAAAACCTGATTATCACAGACTGTTCTGTTTTAGACAGTTCTGTTTTTGTTGCATAGTATGCCTGCTTTAATGATTCTATGGATTGTATCGGGGGGTATAAGTCATGCGAGAGTTAGAATACAGTATGTATTATGCAAGAACAATTATGAATCTATTTATGACAGTACTTAAGGTGTTTGATCTTATTATTATACTAACGGATCTCACGAGGTTTCTATTGAGTTTTGTGTGCTGATGTTTTCAAGTTTTGGGAGAGATCACGATGGATAAAGGAATAAGGAGCAGCAAGACCTTAAGCTTGGGGATGCCCAAGGCACCCCAAGGTAATATTCAAGGAAGACCCAAGCGTCTAAGCTTGGGGATGCCCCGGTTGGCATCCCTTCTTTCGTCTACAATTCATCGGTATGTTACTCGGAGCTATAATTTTATTCATCACATGATATGAGTTTTGCTTGGAGTGTCGTGTATTATATTTTGTTTGCTTGCTAGTTTGCCACAATCATTGTTTGCTGGACACACCTTTTGAGAGAGACAGACATTCATCATGATTTATTAGAATGCTCATTATGCTTCACTTATATCTTTTGAGTTAAGGCAATTATGCTCATGTGCTTCACTTATATCTTTAGAGCATGGTAGAAATTATATTTTGTTGAATTATTAGCACTCTCATGCTTCACTTAAATCTTTTTGAGAGTCTCTGAAATAGGAAGTGGTAATTTGCACGGGTTATATGTTTAGTCGGAAAATGGTAGGTATAGAAGAGGGATATAATAAAAACTTTCATGTAGATCACTAAATGCGAAACGTATGATCAACGGTATTGAGGTTATAATATGGGGGTGTACTATCTTATGGAAATTGATTAGTAATAATAATGATATTAAGGTTTGTAATCCACTATTCATTAAAATGTCGGTCGTGGCATGACGAGGAAGTTGGAGTGTTTTGTATGCTTGATTGAAAACCTTGTGTGTTGTCTGGCCAGAGGCCCGCGGTGGTTAACTCCTCCCAATCTCCCTCCTAGGGGCATGCGATGAGTGCTTTGCTTCGAGAGAGCTAATAGAGGACACAATAAGTATCTGAGTTTCTTATGACTAATGTGAGTTTGTGGACCGTTGATGAGTGATATATTTACACTCATTTCACCCTTGTTTAAACCGAGATATTTCACTAAAAGAGAGATATTCACTCCAATATTGCCACTAAAGACTAATGAATGCAAAGGATTCCACAAATCCTCTCTTTAATGTTTTTCCAAAGGAAATGGGCTAAAAGGGAAGAAATCACGTGTGGGAATGGAAAGGAAGGAAAATGGAGGAAGAAACAATCAACAGGAGTCGCACCAGAGGCACTAGATCAAAAAACAGCGTTCCATACGGGTGCAAGCACCCGTATGAGCGCCCGTTTGGCATGGATTTCGAGGTAGATCGTCTACCTGAATAACTTTTATAAAGGGGACCCCATCATAATATCAACAGAAAAGGGAGCGTCGAGCACAGCCAGAACCTCTTCATCATCTTCGTCATCCACAAACCCTAGCCGCCGCCATTTCCATCGCCACAACCATCTCCACCACCATAGTGCTCTCTCATCTAGTTCATACTTGTAATCGTGAATCGCATAAGGCATCCATTGTAAGACATATTGCAATCAATCAATCCCAAGATGTCTTCTTCAATGTTTTCTTCTTGCGATCTGATCTCCATGTGTGAGTAGCTCGGTAAGGTATTGGTTGAGGCATGGGCCTTGCAACCCCAGGTATTTGTTGAGGGGATCAATGGAAGTCTTTGACATAACGTCCCATATGTGCGAAATAAAATTGTTTCGTGAAGTGTGTCTTGTCTTGTTCGCGATCTTCATCCCTGCAGGTACCCAGGATCATGGAGATTGAGCACCGGTGAGGCTAGGAGCAAGGGGACCGTGGAGTGTTATACCGAACACCGGTGACAGTAAGGTTTAGTAGGGTAACATGGATCATATCCTTGGGAATTCATGAGGTGTAGTCATTAAACAACCAATGATTTTGTCTAATATTATTCGCTTAATTATCGGGGCAACCCCACGAGATGGATAGGGCCTTCTGTAGGACAACTGATTCTTGATGCAGGACTCGTGTCGGTCAAGATGTCATTTGGACACATCCCCCACTCCGATATGAAACAAGCACATCTTGATGAGTGACTTCCCGAGAACAAATTAATATCATTTTTTGATCCCAATGCAAATACATGGTTGTAAGCGTTAAGACCTCATACCCGTACCTCTTTTTGTTATAAGTGTTTGAATCACAATTTGCTTGCTGATCCGTTCACTAGCAGGATTTGACAGTTTGGCAAAAGCTTGCTAGAGACCATTGCTTCAAGGGAATCTTCCTCTCGTTGGTTCGATACCCAGGGTCACCTCTGGGGAAATAGGTGCGGGATACCCTTTTATGTTCCAACACCGGATCAATAAAAAGGAGATATCAAGCCCTTTTTCTGGCGCCGCTGCCAGGGAGGAGTTTAGTATTCCTAGTCTTTGTGTTTAGAGTTTTTGTTAAAGTTAATTTTCAGTTTTTGCTTTTACTTTTCTATTTTTAGTTTAATTTCTATTTTTGTTGCAAGTCCTTTCAGTTGAAAAAACCAAAAAGGTACTATGTCTCGTAATCTTGGGAGTTTTGCTACTCCTAGCAACAATTTCATGATCTTGGGAGTTTTAGTACTCCTACCAATAGCACAACCTGATGTTGCAGCTACAGAATATAAGATTAAACCGAACCTAGTTTCCATGGTTCAACAGGACCAATTTGGAGGATCTGCTTCTGAAGATGCAGGTATGCATTTACATAATTTTACTGAATTGTGCAACATGACACGCATAAAGGATTATGATCTAGTTGCTTTGAAACTTCGTTTATTTCCTTTCTCTTTGAGAGGAAAAGCTAAGGAATGGCTTCTAGCTTTGCCTAAAGGCAGTATTACTTCTTGGGCTGCTTGTTGTAGTAATTTTTTATCTAAGTTTTGTCTACTTGCAAAAATTATGCAATTACGTTCTCAGATTACAGGTTTCAAGCAAGAGGAATGTGAGCCACTAGCGCTTGCGTGGGATAGAATGAAAGAAGCTATAAGAAACTGCCCCAATCATGGAATGGCGGAGTATAATCCTTCATATGTTTTATAATGGCTTGAATCACATGTCAAAACCTATGCTTGATACAGCTGCAGGAGGAACAATCATGGGAAAGCCCATAGAAGATGTCAAGAAGCTACTAGATGATATGCAAGAGAACCATGCCCAATGGCATGTTGAAAGAACCACCACCAAGAAGGTGAATGCTATAGAAGAAAATTGCTTAGAGTTGACAACCAAGCTTGAAGAACATATCTCCTTGATGAAAGGTAAAGATGAGGTAAACTTTAATGCCATCACTAATGAAGATACTAGTGATGTGAATTTCATTGCTCGTAATAGTTATAATCCCAATTGGAAAAATAATAGATATGCTCCTAAACTTCCCTATCCTAGTAATGGAGGAGCATCCAACAATTTTAATGGAGCTAATGGTAGCATTAGAAATACTCTTGAAGAAACGCTTAAAAGTTTTATTGCTAGCCAGACTGAGCAAAATGAAAACTTCAAGAATATCTTGAAGAATCATGATAACTTACTTGGTTAGTTGACCGGTAAGGTTGCTGGACTAACAAATGATGAGAAGATACTTGAAGCCAGGTCCAAGAATATTGAAGCACAAGTGGCTAAAATAGCAGAGAGCCAAACCTTGATTTTGGCCAAGTTTGCAGGTAAACCGGAGCCTAACCCGATTGAAGAAGTGAAAATGGTAAGAAGCAACGAAGAGAAGGCTAAGGTACTTGACACAAGCCATGTGCCAGAGTACAATTATACTATTGTAGATTTTGTCAAGATGATATCCATGAAGTATCCACTACCGGAGGTAACTAATGATGAGGCATATAATGTCTTTGTTGAACAATTTGCAGCCAATGTATGTGAACTTGATGATGAAACAAAAAAGTTATTTAGTAAGGTACCAGGTAAACAAGAGGATGCTTTTGAACCTACTATAGAGATTGAGATAGGATTTAATAAATTCAGTGGTTTATGTGATCTAGGGTCAAGTGTTTCCACTATCCCCAAATATGTTTATGATAGTCTCAATCTTGGTCCTTATGCTAATACTGAGATTATATTGAATATGGCTAATTCTACTTTTACTCAGGCAGTAGGCATTAAGCATGGAGTTGTAGTTCAAATTAATGATTGCCCTATCATGATTGATCTTGTTATAGTAGATATGCTTGAAGATCCAATTGCTCCTATAATTCTCGGTAGACCCTTTCTAAGGACTATTAAAGCTGTGATAAATGTGTTTGAGGGGAATGTTTGACTTGATTTACTAGCTAAAGATCCCTTCGTAAGACACTTCCCCAGGAAAAAGAAAATGAAGACCTACACAGGAGGTGGCATCATTTTGAATGCCAGAAGCTATGGTCTCGGTGTTCTAGCACAACCTTGATCACCACTACGGTTGAGCTATCCGACCGAAAACAAATGCTTTGTGGGAGGCAACCCACGTGAATAAAGTTGACAAGTAAGTTTTTATTTTTGTTTTCAATAAAAGAGTGATTGAAGTTCCATATGAAGAAGTAATTTTGGAAGAGTTGTTCTAATGAAGGCTTTGCTTTGTGCAAGATGAATTATATGTTCAATTGATGTTTGAATGCCTAGAAATATGTCTATGTATTGCTTTGGAACTAACCCCGTAGGAAAACAGATAAAAAGAGAAGTTTTGGAAGAAACGGACCAAAAGATGACCTATCATATGACTGCAACTGTCGTCTGAGCGGTCGCATGACCTGCAGGAGGTTCCAGCGCAAAAAAGCCAGAGACACCAGAGAGGAAGATGGCGTATCATGCGAGCACAAGCGCTCATTTTGGCGGTCATTTCACTTCTTTGTAGAAAACAGAGACGGATCCAGAGGGTTCGATGGCATTCCAAATGGGCGCATGCACCCGTTCGAGCGGGCGTTTGACATCCTCGACCAGAAGAAGAAAAGGAACAGATCAAAAGAGGGCGTTTCAAATGGACGCTGCCATCCATTTCAGCGGTCGTTTCATCTACACGCAGGCATAGGTAAGCTAACCGGTTTTAAGAGGGCGTTCCATGTGGGCGCTCGCACCCGTATGAGCGGTCGTTTTGCATGCCGACGGCTCCAATAAGCCCGAGGAAGGAGGTAAATCGCCCCCATCTCTCTCTTTTCTTCTTCTTCTTCCTCCAAACCTCTCCAAACCCTAGCAAAACTTCGCCTAATCTCTCTCTACTCATTCGTTTTAAATTCAAATCCTTCCGTGTGATTGATCTACGGTACGTTTCTCCTCCGATCCCTAAGTTATTTTCCACGAATCCATGTTCTACATGCCTAGCATTGCCATGTATAGGATATGCATATTTTTGATCCAAACTTGAGATTGGCATGGATTTGTTGATGTTTTTAGAGGAGCATAATGTGGTGACTACCGTAGGATCATTATTGTTTAATTGTATTGGACTGAGAATTTGTTTTATAGATGTTTACACGGAGATCTTCTCGCATACGCGGTGCTTCGAGTTCATCCACCGCACAACCACAACAAGTTTTCACTCAAGGGATCGTCTTCACCAATCATGGAGCAAGGAAGAAGTTCCAGAAGCCCACCACAAGGAATATCAAAGCAACCAAATGGGCTTATGTGAATACACTCGCCAAGCTAGGTATTACTAATGATTTTAATTTTCTTTGTCACAATGTCGGGTTGCATCATTTTGTTTATCAGGGATGTGAGACTTATGAACACCTGATGCTTGAGTTTCTTAGCACTCTCTCGCACAATGTTGGTCTTGTGCCAAACGAACATGAGGAGGAGAGGATCACTTTCCTTCTCCTGGATCAAGACTTTGACATCACTTTTGATGAGTGGTGTAACAATGATGATGATTTTAGATATGTTTATGATTTCACTGACCCGCACCCAAGGCAATCTTTCTACCGCATGAGTCGTCATGGCTCTAGGCAAAGAGCCAGTTGCATTGAAAGTCCTGCTATATGTTATTTCTACTATGTTATCACTAACTCGTTGCAGGTACGAGGATAAGTTTCTAAGGTGAATGATGAGAACATGCTAGTTCTCGGAAAGGCAGCAAACCTGGACGTCGGTTATTTGCCCAACTTAGGGGCAATACTTTTGCTACACCTCGCGCATCAAGCAAACCATGCACAAGGAGATATCGTGTGTGGAGGAGTGATCACCATGTTGGCCAACTCCCTTGGTCTCAACTACAATCATCTCCGCCCCATTGTCGGTAACACTCTTGTTAACATTCGTGTTCTTACTAGCACTGGTATGGTAGTAGTTCATAATGGTCGTCATTGCATTAGAATTCCTGGAGTGGCACACTTGTTGGCCACTCCTATGCCTAACCGTTTCTCCATCGAGAATGGACAATTGCATTATGTGGCATAGGAAGGAGATGCAGCTTTTGACCAAGAAGGGCCAGAACCTAAACAAGTACATGAAGAAGAACTTGCCACCGACAAAGAGGAGGAGTAGCCCCACCAAGACTACACCACCTATGCGGACATCAACACCCTCCAGGGCTGTATCCATGATATGAGCAACCTCGCATCGTCCCTTCGAGGCACGTCCGCCTACATGAACATGAACTTCTCCAACTGGAGCCAGGAGTGGGCTCCTGACCAACCGCCACAATGATCTCACCGGTTTTGGGCTTGCGAAATCCTAAGCTTGGGGGAGGTTATCACCACTTCTTCATCAAGATGTGGCGGTATTTGAATAAATTATAATGAGGTTGTACTTAAGCTCGAGGAGCTTCAAACCACTCGTGTTGGTTTGTTCCAACACTTTGCTTTTTATTTTTATTTTTATTTTGCCTTTGCGATTTTTTCGGTTGAAAGTTAGTTTTCAAAAACCCAAAAACCAAAAAAATAGAATAAGCTTTGCTTTGCTCTTGTTCTTATTTACAGCCTTGGAGTTTGTTTGCATTTTGTTTTTAGAGGAGTTGATCTATGCCGAACAACGAGGAATGCAAGAGTAAGGAAGAGAAGTGTGTAAATTCGCAACCATGAAGGTATGTCCTACGACCCCCATCTTTTGCACTTGAATACTTAGAGTAGATGTAGTAGTTGTATGTGTGATATGTGCAGATGGGAGTAAGTCTAGGTAGTTGAGACAAATGTTTTTTTCTAGTAGCTGAAATAATTTTGAGCCTTTGTTTTCTTTAGTTTAGACAACTAAGACTTGCGGTGGGACAATTTTTTTAAATGAAATACTATTAACCAAGAATAACTTTGCACAAGAGAAAGTCTCTCAAGACTTGGGAGTTGAGAAACTGTAGTGGAACTGATGTTTAACATGCTCAACCCCATGTTTTTAATTTTAATTAGACTTGATAGCACTTGTGGGTTAAATTGTCTAGAGGAACTTAGTTGAAAGGTGGGTGAGATTATGCCAAAAATATGTGTGGTATCTCTTAACATGGTGCTTCCGCTCCTTGCTGGTGTCCTGGCGTAGCTACTATATGTAGTTGTACGTGTGTAAATGTGGCTTCGTCACCTTTCTTGATGTTATGCTGAGGACTCCGCTAGCCAATGAACGATCCACCAAGAGAGATAGCTCGGATTTTGGCTATGAGTTTGTTACCGTACGTAGTGGCAACACTACAAACGAATATTCTTTGGCTTTCTCTTGAATGGGTGTGTATGTGGTAAATAAAGGGGACTGATCAAAAGACCTCAAAAGAGACATGTTGCTAAAGGTCCATAGTTCCCAAACATTAAGCCACATCGAAAACCTATCCATGATCACTTATTTGGCATAATCTCCTTGATGTGACAATCAAAGTTCTAGGAAACAATGATTGAGACAAAGTGTTTAAGGGCCTAAAGGAAGAGGCAACTGTGGGTTTTCTTATGAGCACTTGAGCATCATATTTTACTACATGCTTTCTACTCCCTAACCTATGTTTTTATGGCTCTATCTAAAGAAACTATTCCGTGTATTCCCAGCAAGCAAGTCTTGTCTAGATTAAATAAAATGAATTGTTGCAAAGTTGTTCTATCTAGTAGATCAAGAACTTTGTGTTGATTATCTTTGCTTCACTAACACTTGCACTATAACCATGCCACCGCTATATCTATGCTAAGTTTTCAGGTCAAGAACCGGAGGGCTATCTAGGCATACCGATCGTAAGTGAACCAAAACCTTCTCATTATTTTGGTATAAATAGTTGGGTTCCTTATGATTCAGATTTCTCTTTATGTTGCTCGAGGACGATCAAGGTTAAGCTTAGGGGAGTTGATGAATGATATTTTTACACTCATTTCACCCTTGTTTGAACCGAGTTATTTCACTAAAAGAGAGATATTCGCTCCGATATTGCCACTAATGACAAATGAATGCAAAGGATTTCACAAATCCTCTCTTTAATGTTTGTCCACAGGAAATAGGCTAAAAAGGGAAGAAATCACGTGTGGGAATGGAAAGGAAGGAAAATGGAGGAAGAAACAATCGACAGGGGGTGCACCAGAGGCGCCAGATCAAAAAACGGCATTTCATACGGGCGCAAGCGCCCGTATGAGCGCCCGTTTGGCGTGGATTTCGAGGCAGATCGCCTACCTGAACAACTTTTATAAAGGGGACCCAATGGAAATATCAACAGAAAAGGGAGCGTCGAGCAAAGCCAGAACCTCTTTATCATCTTAATCATCCACAAACCCTAGTTGTCACCATTTCCATCTCCACAGCCATCTCCACCACCATAGTGCTCCCTCATCTAGTTCATACTTGTAATCGTGCATCGCATAAGGCATCCATTGTAAGACATATTGCAATCAATCATATAACGCCCCTGAATCAGTGCTCCAGTGATCCATGTAATTAAGCTACAGTGATTGCCAAGATTAAGCTGATGCTTTTGCTAATCCATGTGTGGTCACTGTTGGAATCGAACCCTACTTCAAATTCTTTTGCAATTCAAACTTCATTTAAAAGGGGATTTAAAAGTTTTGCAAATCAGGAATTAAAAATCATGGATTGGTCGCAAATATTCTGAAAGTTTTTTATAAAATTGAAACCAACTTTTTACGAAGTATTTTAGTGCCTCAAAATAAAGAAAGACAGAAAAAGAAATTTATTTTAAAAAAACCTTCTGGGCCGAAATAGGCCGGCCCAGCCGGCTCTTATAAGGAGCCAGGGGCGCCGAACCCTAGCGCCCTCCCGGTCCCGATCCCCCCCCTGCCCCCGCCGCCTGGCGCCCGCCCGAGCCGGCCGCCCGATCCCCCCCCCCCCCCCCCCCGCGTGCGGAGCCAGATCCCGCCGGCCCTGACCCGATTCCCCCCCCTGCCGCGCCGGCTGGACGCGGCCCGGCCCGCACCGCCGCCGCCGCCGCACGTCGCCCCGCCGGACCTCCCCGTCCTCTCCCTCGCCGGACCTGCTCGCGCCTCGCTGCCCCCGCCGCCCTACATCGCCGGTGAGCCCTCGGGGCTCCTGTCCACCCCGGCGCCGCTAGCTGCTCGCCGCTGCTCAGCCCCGTGCCCACTGCTACTGCTACTGCTCGCCGCCTCGCCTGCGCCCGCTTGCCGGCTGCTGCCGTCGGCCGTGGCCTAGTGCCTGTGTGTGCACGTTATGTGTACGTGTGTGTGTGTATGTGGCTAGACAGGTGGAGCCCACGCCCCTGAAAAAAGAAAATAAAAAAATGTTAGTAAAAATAATAATTAAGAAACTAAATAATAATATTAATAATTGATTAATTAGATTAATTAATTAGTTTAACAAAATTATTACTGTTTTGGATAATTCGAATTTAATAGTTAAAGAAATTCGGAATATTGATTAATCTTTATAAATTAATATAAAATAAACCGTAGCCCGGATGAAAAAGTTTTATACATGAAAGTTGCTCAGAAAAATACCAAGAATCCAAATAAGCTGTCCGTTCATCTGTCATGTGCTCCTATCATGACAAACCTAGAACTTTTCCATCGGATTCATCTGTCCGATAAAAATCCAAAGACCCGGGAAATATCGTCAGATACTCTCCCGCTCCGTCTACTGCGTGTAGTACTGCGTTAGACTACCCCGAGCACTGCATGTAGTCATGTCATCCATTATGATGCCCCTGTTTGCTTGTATTTATTGTTTCTTCCCCCTCTTCTCTCCTGTAGAGATCGAGACCGACGCCACTGCTATCGTCGACTACGCCCCTGATGACCAGCCTTTTTCAGCAGAGCAACAAGGCAAGCAAACCCCCTTGATCATTCCGATATCACCTATTCTATCTCCCTCCTGCTTGCATTAGATTTTGCTATTGTATTTGATAGTACCTATTATGATGCATAGCTTGTTTTTGATTACCACTGTTATATTACCTGCTACCATAAAATGCCTAGTATAGGTATGGTTAGTGATACATCAGTGACCCCCACACACCTTGTCCCAGTTGCCCCTGATTTATCATCGACATCATCGAGGACTTGAAGACAGAAGATTCTATCTTCATGACTGACAAGCCATTACCGACACATCACCTCACACCCCTTAAGTATGGCACTGCAGAGCTACTATCGAGTGCCGAGGGTGATACCTCACTTAGCACTCCCGATGTTAATTCTGCAGCGTTGCTAATCGGTCGTGGGTATCGAGGGTGATTCCTCCTTCCCATTTATCGATAGCGACTCTTGTCATATACATACCTCGAGTGGGATTCATCGAGGGTGATTCCTCGGATATCCACTTGGCGTATAAACACACAGTTACATTAACTTGACACTGAATTACACATGAAAGATGGGACTGGAGGGACAGGCAGTACCACCCTGGTTGAAGTGGACCTGAGTTCCCGACAGTCTCTTGAAAGACGGGTCGGCCCCAAGGGTACCCGAGTGTGAGATGTGGTGGGGTGCGCCGGTAAGGCACCCAAAGTGTCACTGATGTTGGAACAAGTCCTTGCCACAAGTCCTCGAGACGGGGCGACAGGATGGGGGCACTGATCGTCACGCAGCCTATTAATTCACTAACGCGTTTGGATATGTGATCTGAGAAGGCCTTTGGCCTCTTTCGCACTAACCACCACACGGGAATAAGTATGGGCACTCTGCGTCCGTACATTCGACCGAAAGCTCTTCATATGTCACATTGAGCGACATGCGCCCGGGTGGCCCGCGTAAGCACCGTGCTTGTATTAAGGGGTGCTAGGACTGACACCGGCCGGGGGCGTAACGTGCAGGATGGCGAGGGCGATGGCCCAAGACCCCGAGCTATTAGGATGTAGACCGGCGTGCTGGCCCCTCTGTTGAGCCTAGGTAGGATTACAACGTGTCGATCGGCCGAGGCCGGGTATGACCCGAAAATTGTATGCGGCCAGAGTTTATCGAGCGTGTTGGGTAAGTTTGTGGACCCCTGCAGGGAAGTATTATCTATTCGAATAGCCGTGTCCACGGTAACAGACGCTCAGAGATTATCCTGATCTTTGATAACTAGAAATGATACTTGTGATGACCTATGGAAATGTTTGGCTCCGAGATTGCTTTCTCGCAGGGAGTCTAGGAAGAATCTCTGGGCGTTGCCTTTAAAATTTGCTACATAACTTGCTAAATTATAAACTGCTAATCTGCTCTCGTCTAATACTGCAAGACACTGAAGATGCTAGTCTTCGACAGGACTAGGCCTTCTTTCCTCTTCTAGCATTTCTGCAGTTTAGTCCACAAATATAGCCCCATTCCTTTGATACTGGTGCATATCTAGCATAGTTCTGATGTCAGTCTTGTGAGTACTTTGGATGAGTACTCACTATTGCTTTTCTCCTCTTTTCCTCTTGATACAATGCCGCGATCAGATGTTAGAACCCAGGAGACCCAGGAGCCCGCTTACCCCGTTGACGGCTATGACTACTACCCCGACAGAGGCCACTACTACCAGGATGGAGCCTTCTACGACGCGGATCTCGCTGACGGCCAGGAGTAGTTCGGAGGCTCCCAGGCAGGAGGCCTGCGCCTTTTCGATCTAGTTGTCACTGTTGTGCTCAGCCGTCTTACGGCAAACTTGTTTACTTTAATGTCTGTACTCAGATAATGTTGCTTCCGCTGACTTGTGTACTCAAGCTTTGTATTCGAGCCCTCGAGGCCCTTGGCTGTATTATGAAGCTTGAATTATTTTAATTTGTGTTTAGAGTTGTGTTGTGAAATCTTCCAGCGAATCTCTGTTCTTGATCGTGCATAATTACGTGTATGAATAGTGCACGGTTGAGTCGGGGGCGTCGCAAGTTGGTATCAAAGCCGACTGCCTGTAGGTAGCCCCCTTTCCATTTCCTTGGCCGAAGTTGAGTCTAGACTTCGACAAACTTTTACTAACACTGATGTTGTGGCTTACGGGCCCACATCTCAATTGGGTGGTATTAGGATCTTTTATTCCTTATCTATACTCTGGGTTCCGATCTCTCACCTCTTCGGGTTAAAGATTTTACTAACTCTAACATTAGGTTCTCGTGATCACATCCACCCGGAGAGCCGTCTCGTCGACATCTGTTTCTTTGAAAGCTGCTACAAGCACTATCTTCGACATCTTTGAGCCTTCTTCCGACAGCTACCTGTACTCACTGGATCTTCCCAATGTTGATGTAGCTTATCACTATGTCCCGTTGTTGTATCTCTCCACCGCGTGCCTGTGTGCCGCCTAGCTTGCCTAGGTTATTTTCTGTATTAGACTTGTACCGCTGGTTCATTTTAGACTCATGTATGGATCAGTATGTCGTGTTCGACTACTATGATGTATTTTATCGCACTTCCCTTGTTGTGCATAATTACTTCATAAATGAATCCTTGTCTTGATATTGCTCAAATACTGAACAACCACTATTATAAATTAGCAGGATGGTTAGACCAATGGAACGTGGCCGTGCAGGCAATGCACCACCACCGCCACCTGAATACATAATTGGGATGATTCAGCAGATGGAGATACAGCGCCAGTTCATGCAAGGACTGGTGGATCAACTCCCTAGGCCAAATATGAATCAACAGCCAGCCGCAACGTCACTGCAGGACTTTGTGCGCCTCAACCCGCCTACCTACCACAATTCAACTCAGCTGCTAGATGCTGATGATTGGCTCCGTGACATGGCACACGTACTGGAATCTGCTATGATTCCCCCTGCCAACTATGTCAACTTTGCGGCCTACTTTCTGAGAGGTCCCGCTGCTCAGTGGTGGAGCAGCCACAAGCGAACAGTGCCAGAAGGAACTATCATTACCTGGCCACAGTTCCAAGTTGCTTTCCGTGCTCGCCACATTCCTCAAGGAATCATGGACCGGAAGAAGCAAGAGTTCCGCAGCCTCATTCAAGGCAACAAGTCTATGGACGCTTATCAGCGGGAATTCCTAGAACTGTCCCGGTATGCTGAAGAGGACATGCCAACTGATGCTCGCAGACAGGAGAAGTTCCGTGAAGGAATTCATCCAGAGGTCCATCTTGCTCTCATTGCACAGGAATTCCCTGATTTCGCCACCCTGGTGAACAAGGCCATCCAGGTTGAGACATGACTGCAAAGGTACAAGGACCACTCCAAGCGCAATCGTGACATGGGTTCATCTTCGGGCTCACAGTCCCAGAAGCGCAGGATATGGATCCCCAGCAACATGTACCGTCCTCTTGCTTATGCCCCGAGGCCGTCCTATGCTGCCCCTCGTCTGCCTCCACCACCACCTAGGCAGCCAAGAACTGCACCACCAAGAGCTCCTCCTCCTCCTCCTTCCCGTCCTGAGGATGGACTGTGCTTCAAGTGTGGCCGTCCAGGTCACCGTGCTAGAGATTGTGGGCAGCGTCAGAAACAGCTTACACTGCCGACATACCAGCCCCGCAACAGCAATGCCAGGGTTCCTTATGCTCGTTGTCAGGCCAACCATACTGATATGGCAGAAGCTCAAGACCAGCCTTCTACTATGATGGGTACACTTCTTGTTAACTAAATACCCGCATCCGTCTTATTTGATTCTGGATCATCGCATTCATTCATGTCAGAAGAATTTGCATCTAATCTTGGCTTTAAGTGCGAAAACATGGACATTCAAATAAAGGTATCCACTCCCGCGGGCAACTGTTAAACCTCCGTAGTTTGTCCCAATGTTTGTCGGGACCCCGATCCTAAGCCATAAGAATCTAGCCTGTAACACATCAGATCACATTGCGGCTACCACCTTACCTTGGCCGGGACCGTTTGCGTCTTTTGGCTCACGTATGTGAATATGTCGCTAGCACTCAAATGTCAAAGAACCCGGGTCGACATGACTAGTCGTAGAACCCAAGTGGCACATCCGTACAGGGACAGGCATACGTAACCCAACAATGCAGGTGTCGGTCTCTAGCGTGTGTAGACGAGTCATAGCAAGCTACAAGGACTCCATTACGCCGTGGGACATAAATGTCATCACTACACGTAGACGAGTCATAGCAAGCTACAAGGACTCCGTTACACTGCGAGACATTTCCCCGAAGGGACAAACACAGCAGCAAAGAAGGATACACGCCGGTCAATCAATGTGTCCGGAGCAGTAGCACGCTTCCAAGGCTCAGTGGAAGCACAAAGAGGCAGTTCCCTGTAAAGAGTACTACTAAAGGCACACAACTAGGTGTCGAATCGCATACATATCATTGCACGTCACACGTACGCACGACATGCCCGATATGCATAGATACAACTATGGCATCACAACATAACCATACAACAACACAACAATGATTTAGAAGGCTCATAAGAGCCAACATAGTGTGATATTACAAGCAGGGGTCACATGACCCAACACACAAGTCATACAAGCAACAAGCGGAAGCTTAACATGTCTGGGTACAGACATCTAGAAAAGAAGAAGGCTGAGGAAGCCTGTCTATCTACAAGATCCTCCATAGGAACCAGACCTCTGGCTGGAATTCCCAAGCTACTTGGTCGGCATCGATCTTACCGTAGAAACCACTAGCGAGACTGGTGTCTCCTCTGCAAAAACATTAATAAAGCAACGGTGAGTACGGAGGTATTCAGCAAGACTTACATCAGAACTAACTACATATGCATCGGTATCAACAAGGGTGTTGCGGGGTTCAATGCAGCAAGCTAGCTTTGACTCAGTGGCTATCCTGTGCTACGACTATCAATACTTTGAATAATTTTTGAGAAAGCGCACATGAGTCCACTATCACCACAAAAATACACCACCATGGATCCGCTCCCGTCTTCCTACGAGAGTGCCATACACGGTACTCACACTTGTCTTGAGGCTTTTATGAGTATCCATTACAGTTGTGTATGAACCATATAAGTCTCCAAGTAGTCCATATCCGCGGACGCGGCTATTCGAATAGATTCTTACCCTGCAAGGGTGTACTTCGTCACACACGCTGCCGCCACTTACCGCCATGTTCATAGAAGGCACCTCGGCAACCTTCAAGCGGAAGCCTAGCGAGGGAGTCGGCCACGAACTGACTAACCACACAAGACTCTAGCCCAGGTTTATCGCCTATTTGAGACTGAACCCGCAACGGAAGTCCGGCCGAGGTTTCCATCACGGTCCCAAACGATGTGTGCAGGGTTCCCAAACCCACCTCGATGGATGGTACTACTCTTGGTACACCGGGCCACGGTGCCTAGTCTGACCCAAGCCCACCTGTACGGGGTGCCAATCAGTAGACTACTAGCACGGACGACAAACACCAGAAACTAGTTTCAACTCCTGGACAGAGATCAGGTCGATTAATAAGTCGAGAGGGTCCATTGGTTTGGGGCCCAATGCGCGGTAGTAGCTAGTCTTGGATAACATACACAAGACTCATTTCTTAAGGACGGTCCCAATGAGACAACCCACCATGTACTACTACATGGCCTCTCATCGCTACCTTTACCAAATCAGGTTCACCACTTAACTCTCATCATCAGAACGCGACCAGTTTACTCTGGTTCATCACCCAGATGAATCAGACCTGACACAACTCTAAGCATAGCAAGCATAGCAGGTTAAAGGCACAACATGGCTCAAGCATCTACCAGGTATGCTAGGTTGCTTGGTTCAGGTATTTACTGTGACAATGACAGGTCATGCAGAGGAATGGGTTCAACTACCGGAACATGTAAAAGTTGAAACATTTTGTCCTAATGCAATAAGTGAGAGCAAGAGCGAGAGAGTGGGATTGTATCGGAGATGTTCAAGGGGGTTGCTTGCGTGATAAGACGTCAACATGTTACTGCTCCTCAGGTGGATACTCGACCGTATCCTCCCGAACAGTGCCTAACACGAAGAACAACCATCGAAGGGGGAATAAATCAATACACATCAAATGCAACAATATGATGCATGAATATGACATGGCAATATGATGTGGTTTGGACTAATGCATATAGCAACATGGTTAAATGAAGTAGGTTTGAACCCAAGGTTCAAATTCAACTACATATGTGAGATCACATATTGTATTTGAACAAAATGTCCAAGTTCTCCTATTTAGGTTGCTCTATCATGCATGAAAATGGTACAGATGGATTCATTGAATTTTTCTGATCAATTTTCATATATAAATTATTTTCATCTGACTTACAGATTAATTTATATGAATTTTCTAAGTTTTTTAGTATTTTCTGGATAAACCCAGAAATGCTTTTAATGCGTCAGCCTGACGTCACCATGACGTCAGCAGGTTGTCGGGGGGATTACCCCCAGGTAGGCTCATGGAGGCGACTCAACATTTTAAAACAACACGGCGGCCAACACCCCTCTGTCCGGCTGGTACCCCGGTCTGTCCGGCTGCTCCGGCTCGTATCCCGGTCTGGCCGGCTGCTGAGTCCGGCCGGCTCCCTGCCCAGCCGGCTGCTCCAACCGACCCCTGTCCGGCTGCTCCAGCCGGCCTGCTGCGCGAGGTCAACCACGGCGTCCCGTCGGACACGACGCAAAGACACTATAGCCTGCGTCACGCGTCACCTCACTGCACCCCAATAGTGGTGCACTATTGACTGCATAATGCGCCACGTGACGTGTAATGTCCAATAGTGGTGTACTAGTGCCTGCATCACTTGTCATCTCCAATAGTGTATAGTTGGTCATGTGGGCCACCCCTTGTCCCCTGGGCCTCCCTATATAAGAGGCAACAGGGGAGCTCACTCATGGCCAAGCTCTCCAAGCTCTCTCTCATTCTCTCATCCCCCTCCCACTCTCTCACACACGTGCGGCCAAGGAAAGGAGCAGCCAGCTCCCTCTTCATCCTTAGGCACAGCTCCAGGAGCGACCCTGTACTACATATACACCTCATATACAGACATGCAGGAGTAGGGGTATTATCTCTCCGGAGAGCCCCGAACCTGGGTAAACCACCGCGTACTACTACCCTATCCGGTCCCGGATCTTCCACGCGGTAGCCTTGCTCTCACCTCTTAAGCCATCCCATGGCACCCCCCGTTTGAAAACGACGACAGTTGGCGCCCACCGTGGAGCTCGCTGCTGCTGGAACCGCGGTCCGGGCAGGACCCTCTTCGTCATCACCACTGCGGCGTCGCCGCCGTCTCTCCGGTGGCGCTCGGGGGCTCGACGTCAACACGCCCTCGAGGCGAATACATGCGACGCCGCGTCCTCGCTGTCGGTCTCGTCATCACCACCGCAACGTCGTCGCCGTCCACCCGTCGCCACTCCCGCGGTCCTTCGCCCGCGTCCATTCTCGACGCGCTCGCCTTGCCGCCCGTGCATCCCCGTCCGCCTCGCCGCGCGCCGGCTTCGCCCCGGGGCCATGACGGACCGTCGCCGCGTACTCCTCGCGCTGGTGCTACTCCTTCGCGCGAGCCATCCTCGACGCGCTCGCCTCGCAACCGCTTCCCCGACCTTCCGGCCGTCGCGCTCGCGCTGGCCACATGCCAGCGGCTGCAGCGGCCACCGCTCGACCGGCCACTGCTCGGGTCGCCCTTCAACCTGACTTTTGCTCCCATAGCGACGTCTTCTGCGCGCCAGCGACTCCCAAGATCAAGCATCTGCTCTCCTTGCAAAAGTGCACCCACCGACGCAGCCTCCCCCTACGCCAGCGCGCACCTGCGCTCGCCTACGCCCGAAGTACCGTCCCCCTCGACCTCATCCCAACCCGCCATGGATGGGTGCGGAGAGTCCATGCCCTCCAGCGCCTGTGACCCGCTCGGGTGCGCTGCCGGCGGGGTTTCCGCCGCGGGGACGACGGGCAGCTCGACCCTCCCTCTCCCTCCTAGCTCCCGTCTCCCCTCGCGCGCGGGCCACGCGCGTGCTCGCCGGCAGTGCCCATGCGACCCTACTTCCCGCTACAGCCCTCCAGAGCCAGCCATGGCCGCCCAGACAGCGGCTGCAGCCGCCGCTCGACCCTGACTCTCCGTGCGCGCCCCCTCAAGACAGCAGGTCGCTACCCTCCGCAGCCACAGCGCTCGCGCGCCTCGCCTCTGCTCCAATCGGCCCCCGCTGCACTCGCCTTCGACTCCCTCTCCACTGCGCGCCGGCTCCACCCCGCTGCCCACCCGCGCGGCTCAGGCCCGCCTGCACCGGCAAGTCGGGCTTCGCGCGTAGTTCCCGCGGCCCGCGCCTTCCCGGCTCCGCCTCCGCAGCCGGTCACGCTCGCCGCCGCCTGCTCCGCCCCGCCCCGGCTCGCCACCGTACGGCGCCGCCGGCTCCGCCTGCCCGCGGGCCGGCTCGGCCCTCCGGCCCACTCTTCGCCTCAGCCATAGACCGGCTCCCGGCTGTCTGGTTGGCAAGAGCAAAAGCCAAAGGGCGGAGAGCACATGAAAAAGATTGAAGGGGGCTCGGACGAAACCGAGCCGACGCCCTCTGCGTAAACTCGCACTACCAAAATCAAATGTTTGATATATCTGCACCGACTAAACCTTGTCTTCTGCACGATCATTCCCGTGAGGAACCTCCTCGTTCGGAGGCCCGGAGGCTACTCCCGGCAGGGCCCCACGCTAGACAGCCGGCAGACCCCGCGTCCGCCTTCGGCAACGCTCCATGCCCATCAGCCGGCGGACCCCGCGTCCGCGCCCGGCAGCGCCTCGCGCTCGACAGCCGGCGGACCCCGCGTCCGCCTTCGGCAGGGCTCCACGCCCATCAGCCGGTGGACCTCGCGTCCGCGCCCGGTAGCGCCTGGCGCTCGACAGCCGGGGGACCCCGCGTCCGCCTTCGGCAAGGCTCCACGCCCATCAGCCGGCGGACCCCGCGTCCGCGTCCGGCAGCACATCGCGCTCGACCGCCGGCGGACCCTACGTCCGCCTTCGGCAGGGCTCTACGCCCATCAGCCGGCGGACCCCGCATCCGCCTTCGGCAGGGCTCCACGCCCATCAGCCGGCGCACCCCGCGTCCGCGCCCGGCAGCGCCTCTCGCTCGACAGCCAGCGGACCCCGCGTCCGTCCTAGGCTGAGCTCCGCGCCCATCAGCCGGCGGACCCTGTGTCCGCCCCCGGCTGGGCTCCGCGCCCATCAGCTAGCCGGTGGGCTCCGCGTACGCGCCCGATATCCCTGACGCCACCGTCTGCTTCTGCAACAGCAAAGTCCCTCCGCCCGATTCTTCGAGTCGCCCGGATGCTCGGAGGCTACACCCAGCGGGTGCGCTGGCACGCCCCCGCTGGAAGCAGCCAGCCGGTGGACTTCGCGTATGCGCCTGGTAGGGCCCCACGCCCGTTAGTTGGCGGACCCCGCGTCCACGGCCGACGTCCGCGACCCCACCATCTGCTTCAGCAACAGCAAAGACCCTCCGCCTGACTCTTCGAGTCGCCCGGAGGCTCGGAGGCTACACCCAGCGGGTGCGCTGGCGCGCCCCCGCTGGAAGCAAGCTACACCGTCCCTGGCCCGCGATCAACCGTCCTCAACAACTCCTGCAACAACAACAATGGCGAAAACCCTCCGCCCGACTCCCCAAGTCGCCCGGAGGGTCGGAGGCTACTGTCGGGGGGATTACCCCCGGGTAGGCTCATGGAGGCGACTCAACATTTTAAAACAACAGGGCGGCCAACGCCCCTCTGTCCGGCTGCTCCGGCTGGTACCCCGGTCTGTCCGGCTGCTCCGGTAGGTATCCCGGTCTGGCCGGCTGCTGAGTCCGGCCGGCTCCCTGCCCAGCCGGCTGCTCCAACCGACCCCTGTCCGGCTGCCCCAGCCGGCCTGCTACGCGAGGTCAACCACGGCGTCCCGTCGGACATGACGCAAAGACACTATAGCCTGCGTCACGCGTCACCTCACTACACCCCAATAGTGGTGCACTATTGACTGCATCATGCGTCACCTAACGTGTAATCTCCAATAGTTGTGTACTAGTGCCTGCATCACTTGTCATCTCCAATAGTGTATAGTTGGTCATGTGGGCCACCCCTTGTCCCCTGTGCCTCCCTATATAAGAGGCAACAGGGGAGCTCACTCATGGCCAAGCTCTCCGATCTCTCTCTCATTCTCTCATACCCCTCCCACTCTCTCACACACGTGAGGCCAAGGAAAGGAGCAGCCAGCTCCCTCTTCCTCCTAAGACACAGCTCCAGGAGCGACCCTGTACTACATATACACCTCATATACAGACATGCAGGAGTAGGGGTATTATCTCTCCGGAGAGCCCCGAACCTGGGTAAACCACCGCGTAATACTACCCTATCCCGTCCCGGATCTTCCACGGCAGCCTTGCTCTCACCTCTTAAGCCATCCCATGGGATCTGCCGTCCCGCGGCACCCCCCGTGAGAAAATGACGACACAGGTCAAAGGCGCCAGCCCAGGTCAAACCTGGTGGCTGGGCCCCACCTGTCACTGACTCATTCAACTAACAGGGTTTAATATTAAACTAACCAAAGAATTAACAGGGCCGGGCCCATATGTCAGTGGCCCAGGGGTTAATTAACAGCGGGGATTAGCACTAATTAAACTCTGGTCACGGCGGCGTCCGCGCTACAGGCCACGGGAGTGGCGTCTGGGGCCACTGGGGCGAAGCCCTTGCTCGCCCGCATCCACTGGGACACGCGGGATGGCAAAGGATGGCTGGAGCTGACGGCGGCGAGCTCGCTCACGGCGGCCGGAGCTCGGCCTAGGCGGTCGCGGCGCTACAGGCTGCGGGAGGAGGAGCTGGAGCTCGGCGCAGCAACTACGGCCCCCTACGAGCACGCCGAAGTGCTCAAACGAGCTCAGCATGTGCTCTGGCCATGGCGGCCATGTCGCCGGCGGTGAGTGCGCGGGCATGGCGGGGATCCTAGCTAGGGCACGCGGGCGACGTCTAGGACAGCGGGATCGGAGCAGGAGCTCACCGCGGAGCTGATGGCGCTGATGGCGGGGTCGGGGGCGCTCTGTGGCCGGTGTATCGACGACGGGGAGGTCCGGCGACCGGCGGTGGAAGCGGCGACGAAGACGACGTTCCGGGGCCTCCGGTCTTGATTCCTCTGGCGGAGAGGTGCAAGGCGATGCGGCGGTTCTACTGGGCACGGCAGTGAGGCGAGGCAAGGCTAGTGGCTACGCTAGCGACGGCGGCCGGTGGCGGCGGCGTTTGAGCTCGAAGAACCGAGCGAGAGGGGAGAAGGAATGAGGACAGAGGAGAAGGAAAGAGGGGCACGGGGCAAGGGCATCACGCTGGCGCTCCTAGCTGCCTCCGGCCTCGGCGGCAACCAGGAGGTGGCCGCGCGCGTGCGGGCGCGCCGCGGACACACACCCTCCTGCCTACTGGCAGGAGGTTGAAGACGGTGGAGGCTAGGCTGGGCCAGCTGGGCTGCGGGGCCGGCCCCCTCCTAGGCCTCAGGTAAGGTTGCCTCTCCTTTCCTTTTTTTTATTGTTTTGCTTTTCTATTTTTTTGCAGTTTGTTTCTGATTTAGTAAAAATACCAAATCAATTTAGAAAAATAGGAACTTTTTCTCGGCACTAATTGAAATATTCCAAAGGCCCTGGCCAAGTTTCATATTTATTGGAGCTATTAAATTATTTATAGTATTTTATAGTTCCAATTCAAATACTTATTGATTTAATTCAATAAACAAATATGACTTTGAAAAATATGAATCACCTCTGGTTGATGCTTCCACATTTTTCTAGAAATGATGAACATTTTAGAAGGCCACTCTGGTTCATTGAAAAATATTTTGGCTGAACCTATTTGAATTCAAATAATGCTAGGGTTTGATCATCCCCATTTCAAGTTTAAAGAAATTTTAAACATGATGCAATCACAAACATGGATCCTAGTGCATGCTAAAACTAGGGATGTGACAACTCACCCCCACTTAAAAGAATCTCGCCCCGAGATTCAGGAGTCGACGGAAAGAGGGCCGGATATTCAAGTCGAAGACGATCTTCACGCTCCCAGGTAGCTTCATTCTCAGAATGATGCGACCACTGAACCTTGAGAAACTTGATGTTCCGACGCCGGGTGACACGCTCAGCTTGATCGAGAATACGAATAGGATATTCTTGATATGAAAGATCATCTTGAAGATCAAGCGTTTCGTGGTCCACCTCACGGACAGGGTCCTTGAAGCAACGCGTGAGTTGAGAAACGTGGAAGACATCATGAACTCTGGAAAGCTGAGGGGGCAGTTCCAATTGGTAGGCAACTTCTGCCCATTCAGCAAGAATGCGAAAGGGTTCAATGTAATGAGGAGCCAATTTGCCCTTGATACCGAAACAATGGGTTCCCTTCAAAGGAGTAACCCGAAGGTAAGCCTTTTCATCCACCTCATAAGTTACTTCCTTATGATGGCGATCCTACTGGCTCTTCTGACGAGACTGGGCTGTCTTGAGATTCTCCCGGATAACGCGAACTTGCTCTTCGGCTTCTTGGATCATGTCTGGCCCAAAGAATTGTCTTTCTCCGGTTTCTGACCAGTTCAAAGGTGTTCGACATCTTCGTCCATAAAGAACTCCGAATTGAGCTTTGCCCAGACTGGATTGATAGCTGTTGTTATACGCAAACTCGGCAAATGGAAGACACTTCTCCCAATTCATTCCGAATGAGATGACACAACCTATGAGCATGTCTTCGAGAATCTGATTGACTCTTTCAACCTGACCACTTGACTGAGGGTGAAAAGCAGTGCTAAAAGAGAGATGGGTTCCCATAGCATTCTGGAAACTTTCCCAAAATCGAGAGGTGAAGAGACTTCCACAGTCTGAATTGATTTCCAATGGAACACCATGCAGGGACACTATTCGTGAGATATATAAATCAGCCAACTGACTAGCAGTGATACTCTCTTTGACAGGAAGAAAATGAGCCACTTTGGAGAGGCGATCAATTACCACGAAGATGGCATTATTTCCTTTCTTGATCTTAGGAAATCCGGTGAAGAAGTCCATTTCAACTTTATCCCATTTCCACTCCGGAATAGCTAAAGGCTGAAGGGTGCCAGCAGGTCTCTGATGCTCTGCCTTCACGCGACGACAAACGTCGCAACTCACAATTTCCCTTTTCATTCTAGTCCACCAGAAACTTTGGCGTAGATCCTGATACATCATGGTACTGCCAGGATGAATTGTGAGAGGGGATTCATGAGCCTCCTTAAGGATCAACCGTCTCAAGTTCCGCACCTTGGGAACCACCAAGCGGTTCCCAAAGAATACGACTCCCGTATCATTAATTGAAAAACAACCTGCAATTCATTTCTTGATGTTTTTCTTGATGCGGGATATCCCTGGATCAATCTTCTGAGCTTCAATGATCTGATCCTCCAGAGTAGGTTTTGCAACCAATGTAGAAAGGGATCCGCGAGGAACAATGTGTAGGTTAAGCTTACAGAATTCCTCATGCAAAAGGGGTTGACCTTGTGGCAGCATAAGGTTGTTGCAGTACGACTTACGACTTAATGCATCAGCCATGACATTGGCCTTGCCTGGGGTGTAAGTAATTCCTAAGTCATAATCCGTAATCAGCTCTAACCATCGTCTTTGTCTGAGGTTCAGATCTGGTTGGGTGAAGATATACTTCAAACTCTGATGATCGGTGTAAATCTCGCAACGATTACCAAGGAGGTAATGTCGCCATGTCTTGAGTGCATAGACTACTACTGCAAGCTCCAAATCAGGTGCTGGATAGTTTTCCTCATGTGGGTGCAACTGTCGAGATGCATAGGCGATCACTTGTCGATCTTGCATGAGAACACATCCATGTCCTTGTCTTGAAGCGTCGCAATAGATGACAAAATCTCTGGAGAAATCCGGTGGCACAAGCACGGGAGCAGAGGTCGGACGTCTTTTCAGTTCCTAGAAACTGTGCTCACATTGTGGGGTCCACTCAAACTTCTTATCTTTCTTGAGGAGTTCCTTCAGGGGCTTGGCAACTTTGGAGAAGTTCTCAATGAAGACGCGACAATAGCTCGCTAAACCAAGGAAACTCCTAACTTGCTTAACTGTTTCAGGTGGAGTCCAATCAAGAATGGCCTGAACTGTTTCTGGGTTAACTGCAATGCCCTTACCGAAGATCACATGACCTAGATATGTCACTTCTGGTAACCAAAATTCACACTTGGAGAACTTGGCATAAAGACGGTGCTCTCTGAGTTTTTCTAGCACAAGTCTGAGGTGTTCAGCATGCTCTGCTTCATTCTTTGAATAGATCAGTATGTCATCGAGGTAAACCACGACGAACTTAGCCAAATACTCCATGAATATAGAGTTCATCAGGCAAGAGAATGTTGCTAGAGCATTGGTTAGTCCAAAAGACTTGACTGTGTACTCATACTGGCCATAACGAGTGACAAAAGCTGTCTTGGGAATATCTCCATTCTTGATCTTGATTTGATGGTAGTCTAGCCTCAAATCCATCTTAGAGAACACTGAGGATCCAGCAAGTTGATCATACAAATCATTGATCCTGGGGAGCAGATACTTATTCTTGATGGTGACCAGATTGACGGGTCGGTAATCTACAACCATTCGGTCCGTTCCATCCTTGTTCTTGACAAAGAGAACGGGACAAGCCCCAGGAGAAGAGCTTGGTATGATGAAACCCTTTTGCAAGGACACATCAAGTTGTTTCTTAAGCTCAGCTAGCTCCAAGGGTGCCATCTTATAAGGTCTTCTTGAAATTGGAACAGTTCCTGGGATGAGGTCTATCACAAACTCTACATCCCTGTCAGCTGGAATTCCTGGCAACTCTTCTCGAAAGACATCCGGAAAATCTCGGACTACCGGAATATCTTCAAGCTCAGGAAGAGGGTTGGCATTGAGTGAATAGAGCTGTCGCTTTGCAACTCGAGTTGAAACATTGACTATCTTGCCAGATGGGTGTGTAAGCCGAACGGACCTAGTGGAGCAACCAATCTTGGCATGGTGGGCTATCATCCAATCCATACCCAAGATGATGTTAATATCTGATGACTTGAGAGCTATCAGCGATGCAAGAAAAACAAGTCTGTCAACAAGGATTTCATTTCCATGGCTTATTCTGGTGGTCTGCCATCTAGAACCTGGAGTCTGAACTTCAAGAGCAGTTGGCATATCGCAAAATTACATGTCATGCAAGCGGGCATAGCCTTCCGAGATGAAAGAATGTGAACCTCCAGTATCAAACAGAACTGATGTCGGATGGCAATTGACCAGGAGCGTTCCAAGTAGAACATCATGATCCTCAAGAGCTTCTTCAGCTAAGACGTGGTTCACACAACCACGATCAATGACAGCTGGCTTGGCACGGATCGTCTTGACTGGTGGCTTATTAGAGACAATAGACTTTCCAGACGGGGGTGGAGCAACATTGGTCTGAGTGCAATTTCGAGCAATGTGGCCTGGCTCTCCACAGTGGTAGCAAATCATTTGAGTTGCACGTGGAGCCGCTTTGGCAGGCGGTCCACCAACAGGCTTGGGTGGAGCATATGGCTGGGTTGGACGGGGCGCCACATAGGATGGCCTCGCATATCCAGGTGGAAGTGATGAGTTTGCAACCCAAATCCGGCGCTTCTGAGATCCAGAGCCAGAGGTAGAAGCCAAATCACGGTTGTGCTTGCGAGACTCTTCAGAGGTGAGCTGAGCTATCTCCGCATTAATGGCCTTGTTCACAAGAGCCTGGAAGGTGTCGCAATGATGCAAGTGAAGATCATGACGCAACTTTGGATTGAGACCCTTCCTGAACCTAGCTTGCTTCTTAGCGTCTGTGGACACTTCTTCTATGGCGTAACAAGCAAGGTTCTCGAACTCTCAACTGTATGCATCTACAGTTATCTTACCCTGAGTAAGGTTACAGAACTCTTCTCTTTTTCGGTCAATAAGACACTGAGGAATATGATGCTCGCGGAAAGCCTCTGTGAATTCTTCCCAGGTAGGGATCTGGCCAGCTGGAATTATAGTCTCATAGTTCTCCCACCATATACTAGCAGGACCCTCCAAGAAATATGTAGCATAGGTGACCTTGTCTGCCTCAGCCACGTTCGTGGAACGCAACTTATTGGTGATGCTACGGAGCCAGTCATCTGCATCGAGTGGCTCAATGGAGTGATGGAAGGTGGGTGGATACAGCTTGATGAAGTCACGGATGGTCACTGTGCCAGCACACAGATGTGCGGTGTTCTCTTGAATACGTGCCAGCAAGCGATTTGACTCACGCTTGTCCTTCTCAATGTCTAGCATGAACTGTGCCAACGAAGGTGAATCCGGCAGAACTTCAGCATCTCTAGTTCCACGTCTTTTGCCCTTCTTGCGGCTAGTGGCAGCAAGGATACTGAGAGACATTCTGAGGATGAGAGCTAAGATTAATCAGGATGGCATACCAGTAGATAGGAATGCAAAAGCATAGATCTCCATAGAAATCCTAGAGAAAATTGTACAGCATAACGGTTGTGAATGCTCAGAAATGAGACATCCTGCAAAAGATTTAGGTGCCACGACACCTCAACACCACAATCTCAAGATTCTGATCGAGCTAACAAGCTACACAGATATCACCTGAGGACTGGAATGCAACTCAAAACAACCATTCCTATAAGTCTATGGAATAGTAACTCGAGATCCTGATAGATAGGTAAGAAGCCTAGTTCTTAATCCCCGTAGAAAAGAAGAGGGTGACTCAGAATCAGAATAACATGGGGAAAGGAGTAAAAAGAGCCTTACGTTCCCTTCCACAATCAATTCCCTTATATAACTAAAGCATTTCTAGACTCAACATCGACCAGTTTGGCCTGGTAGTCCTACAGTCAGTCAGCTCTGATACCAACGCTGTCGGGACCCCGATCCTAAGCCATAAGAATCTAGCATGTAACACATCACATCACATTGCGGCCTCATGCACGGTTATCCCCACGGCTGCCACCTTACCTTGGCCAGGACAGTTTGCGTCTTTTGGCTCACGTATGTGAATATGTCGCTAGCACTCAAATGTCAAAGAACCCAGGTCGGCATGACTAGTCATAGAACCCATGTGGCACATCCGTACAGGGACAGGCATACGTAACCCAACAATGCAGGTGTCGGTCTCTAGCGTGTGTAGACGAGTCATAGCAAGCTACAAGGACTCCATTACGCCGTGGGAAATAAATTTCATCACTGCACGTAGACGAGTCATAGCAAGCTACATGGACTCCATTACACTGCGAGACATTTCCCCGAAGGGATAGACACAGCAGCAAAGAAGGATACACACCGGTCAATCAATGTGTCCGGAGCACTAGCAAGCTACCAAGGCTCAGTGGAAGCACAAAGAGGCAGTTCCCTGTAAAGAGTACTACTAAAGGCACACAGCTAGGTGTCGAATCCCATACATATCGTTGCACGTCACACGTACGCACGACATGCCCGTTATGCATAGATACAACTATGTCATCACAACATAACCATACAACAACACAACATTTATTTAGAAGACTCATAAGAGCCAACAAAGTGTGATATTACAAGCAGGGGTCACATGACCCAACACACAAGTCATACAAGCAACAAGCGGAAGCTTAACATGTCTGGGTACAGACATCTAGAAAAGAAGAAGGCTGAGGAAGCCTGTCTATCTACAAGACCCTCCATAGGAACCAGACCTCTGGCTGGGATTCCCAAGCTACTTGGTCGGCATCGATCTTATCGTACAAACCACTAGCGAGACTGGTGTCTCCTCTGCAAAAACATTAATAAAGCAACCGTGAGTACAGAGGTACTCAGCAAGACTTACATCAGAACTAACTACATATGCATCGGTATCAACAAGGGTGTTGTGGGTTTCAATGCAGCAAGCCAGCTTTGACTCAATGGCTATCCTGTGCTACGACTATCAGTACTTTGAATAATTTTTGAGAAAGCGCACACGAGTCCACTATCACCACAACAATACACCACCATGGATCCGCTCCCGTCTTCCTACGAGAGTGCCCTACACGGTACTCACACTTGTCTTGAGGCTTTTATGAGTATCCATTATAGTTGTCTATGAACCATATAAGTCTCCAAGTAGTCCATATCTGCGCACGCGGCTATTCGAATAGATTATTACCCTGCAGGGGTGTACTTCGTCACACACGCTCCCGCCACTTACCGCCATGTGCATAAAAGGCACCTTGGCAAGCTTCAAGCGGAAGCCTAGCGAGGGAGTCGGCCACGACCTGACTAACCACGCAAGACTCTAGCCTAGGTTTATCGCCTATTTGAGACTGAACCCGCAACGGAAGTCCGGCCGAGGTTTCCATCACGGTCCCAAACGATGTGTGCAGGGTTCCAAAGCCCACCTCGACGGATGGTACTACGCTTGGTACACCGGGCCACGGTGCCTAGTCTGACACAAGCCCACCTGTACGGGGTGCCACTCAGTAGACTACTAGCACGGCCTACAAACACCAGAAACTAGTTGAAACTCCTGGACAGAGATCAGGTCGATTAATAAGTCGAGAGGCCCAATGCGCGGTAGTAGCTAGTCTTGGATAACATACACAGGACTCAGTTCATAAGGACGGTCCCAATGAGACAACCCACCATGTACTCCTGATACGTCTCCAACGTATCTATAATTTATGAAGTATTCATGCCATGTTTACAATAATTTTATATGATTTTGGTATGATTTTATTAGAACTAACCCGGATTGACGCTGTTTTCAGCAGAACTACCATGGTGTCGTTTTTTATGCAGAAATAAAAGTTCTCGGAATGGGCTGAAAATTTACGGAGAATATTTTTGGAAAATATAAAACATACTGGAGCAAAAAGATACCGGAGAGGAGTCCCAAGGCAGTCACAAGCCTAGGGGGCGCCCTCCCCTAGGGCGTGCCCCCCTGGCTTGTGGGCCCCTCCGGAACCCCCTTGACGTGAGACAGACGCCAAAAATTCCTATAAATACCAAAACCCCCAGAAAGAAACCTAGATCGGGAGTTCCGCCACTGCAAGCCTCTATAGCCACGAAAAACCAATCGGGAGCCCGTTCCGGCACCCTGCCGGAGGGGGAAACCATCACCGGAGGCCATCTTCGTCATCCCGGCGGTCTCCGTGACGAGGAGCGAATAGTTCACGCTCGGGGCTGAGGGTATGTACCAGTAGCTATGTGTTTGATCACTCTCTCTCTCGTGTTCTTGAGATGACACTATCTTGATGTACCGCGAGCTTTATTAATATAGATGAATCATATGGAGTTTTCCCCTCTCTATCTTCTTGTGATGAATTGAGTTTTCCCTTTGAAGTTTACTTATCGGATTGAGTCTTTAAGTATTTGAGAACACTTGATGTATGTCTTGCGATGGGATATCCGTGGTGACAATGGGATGTTCTATTGATCCACTTGATGTATGTTTTGGTGATCAACTTGCGGGTTCCGTGACCTTGGGAATCTATGCATAGGGGTTGGCACATGTTTTCGTCTTGACTCTCCGGTAGAAACTTTGGGGCACTCTTTGAAGTTCTTTGTGTTGGATTGAACATGATGAATCTGAAATTGTGTGATGCATATCGTATAATCAAGCCCATGGGTACTCATGGTGACATTGGAGTATCTAGGTGACATTAGGGTTTTGGTTGATGTGTATCTTAAGGTGTTATTTTAGTACGAACTCTAGGGATAGCTCATAAGATTGATCGGAAAAGATAACTTTGAGGTGGTTTCGTACCCTACAATAATTACTTCGTTTGTTCTCCGCTATTTGTGACTTTGGAGTGAAGTCTTTGTCACACGTGAGGGATTTACATATGATTCAACTATGTCAGTATTGTTGAGAGAACTTGCACTAGTGAAAGTATGAACCCTAGGCCTTGTTTCTAAGCATTGCAATACCGTTTGTGCTCACTTTTATCATTAGTTACCTTGCTGTTTTTGTATTTTCAGATTACAAAAACCTATATCTACCATCCATATTACACTTGTATCACCATCTCTTCGCCGAACTAGTGCACCTATACAATTTACCATTGTATTGGGTGTGTTGGGGACACAAGAGACTCTTTGTTATTTGGTTGCATGGTTGTCTGAGAGAGACCATCTTCATCCTATGCCTCCCACGGATTGATAAACCTTAGGTCATCCACTTGAGGGAAATTTGCTACTGTCCTACAAAACTCTGCGCTTGGAGGCCCAACACGAGTCTACAAGAAGAAGGTTGCGTAGTAGACATCAAGCTCTTTTCTGGCGCCGTTGCCGGGGAGGTGAGTGCTTGAAGGTATATCTTTAGATATTGCAATTAAATATTTTATTTTCTTGTTTTATCACTAGTTTGTTTTTATAACAGAAAACTACAAAAAAATGGAGTTTAGGTTGCATCAATTGGTTCGTCTTTATAATGTCTTTCTTGAAAATGATGGAAAGGAATATTGTGCCAAAGTGTTAGAAGAAGAAGTCAATAAAATGTTTGTCACTAAATCTTTGTATGATGAGCATGATTGCAATGTTGTTAGTATGAATTCTCTGAATATTCATGATGCTAATGATATGCAAAGCCACAAGCTTGGGGATGCTATGTTTGATGAAGATGATATGTTTAGTCCCCGAAGTTTTGATGAGCAAATTTATTATGATTAAAGCATGCCTCTTATTTATGATGATTATTGTGATGACATGTATGCTATAAAGAATAATGATAACCATGAAACTTGTCATCATGATTTTAATTTTAAATTGGACTATGCTTCACATGATAGTTATTTTGTTGAGTTTACTCCCACTATTAGTCATGAGAACAAATTTTCTTGTGTGGAGATTAGTAAAATTTCTATGCTTGTAGATCATGAAAAGAATGCTTTATGTGCTGGTTATATTGTGAAATTCCTCATTGATGCTACTGAAAATTACTATGAGAGAGGATCTTATGCTTCTACATATTGCAATAATATCAAGTTTCCTCTCTATGTGTTGAAAGTTTTGAAGTCATTCTTGTTTTGCCTTCCTATGCTAGTTGATTCTTGCTCCCATAAATTGTTTGCGCACAAAATCCCTATGCATAGGAAGTGGGTTAGACTTAAATGTGCTTGTCATGAGATTCATGATGCTCTTTTGCATGTTTCAATTATTATTCCTATGTGAGCATCATTGAAATCATCATGCCTAGCTAAAAGGCATTCAAGAAAAGCGCTTGTTGGGAGACAACCCAACACTTTTACTTTCTGTTTTTGTGTGATCACATGATTAATATACTGTAGTAATCATGTTTTATGCCTTTTATTTCAATAAAGTGCCAAGTAAAGCCTTTGGGATGACTCACAAGATGAGTAGAATTGATGCTGAACCAAAACAGAAACTTTTGGCTCCAGTACAGGAATTTTAATTTTTTACTGAGCCGTGATAATGATCTGAAATTTTTACACAGTTTTCATATACAAATTCTTCAGGTTGTCCTAATTTTTCAGAATTTTCAAAGACAGGGAAATATGGTTACACTACAGATCTTCACAGACTGTTCTGTTTTTGACAGGTTCTGTTTTGCATGCATAGTTTGCTTGTTTTATTGTTTCCATAGCTTATATTGAGTGATATAAATTATGGGAATGATAGAATATAGTAGGTATGATGTGGGAACAATTATGAATCTTGTCTTGACAGTACCTAAGTGAATGATTTATCTTTATTACACTAACCCTTCTCACGAAGTTCCGTTAAGTTTTGTGTGATTGAAGTTTTCAAGTTTTGGGTGAGACACCGATATGAGGAGACTAAGGACTGACAAGAACCTAAGATTGGGGATGCCCAAGGCACCCCCAAGTTAATATCCAAGGAATACTCAAGCACCTAAGCTTGGGGATGCCCCGGAAGGCATCCCCTCTTTCGTCTTCAACACTATCGGTATATCTTACTTGGAGCTATATTTTTATTCGTCACATATTATGAGTTTTGCTTGGAGCGTCATTTTATTTTCTTGTTTTCTGTTAGGTGTTATTCATAATCTTGTTTTTCAATAAAAAGTTCCAAGAATTGTCTTAGGATGCTTGCATTGCATGTTTTGATGAGTGCTGTGTAAAAACAGAAACTTTGGCTGTAGTGTTTGAATTTTCATATTTTACGGGAACGTGGAAAGTTTCTGAAATTTTTACACAATGTTGTCATATAAATTCTTTAGCATGTACTAAATTTTCATAAGTTTATGAGTTACAGAAGTACACTGTTTTCATAAATTTCTACAGACTGTTCTGTTTGGACAGATTGCTGTCACAGTTTCGTTATCTACTTATCCTATAGTTTCCATAGCCTATATTGGTAGATATAAATTGTGGAAATGATATTAAACAGTAGATGATGTTTGAAAATTATTGTGCAACTTGTCTTGGCAGTACTTGAAGTGTTGATTTATTCTTATGTGTACTAACCTATCTCACGAGTTCTTGTTGAGTTTTGTGTGGATGAAGTTTTTGAGAATAGGTGAAACCGGGATATGAGAGGATTGAACGAGGTACAAAAGCTCAAGCTTGGGGATGCCCAAGGCACCCCAAGTAAATATTTCAAGAAGTCTCAGGCATCTAAGCTTGGGGATGCTACACATCCCACCTCTCTTCATCAACAATTATCGGTTAGCCTATGTTGAGCCTAAATTTTTATTCGTTCACATGATGCGTGCTATTCTTGGAGTGCTATTTTTCTTTTGCTTGCTGTTTAATAAAATACTTAAGATGTGAAATTCTTAGATGAGAGAGTCTTCACATAGTTATTTAATTGTTGACTACGCATTGATCTTCACTTATATCTTTTTGGAGTAGTTTGTCATTCACTCTCGTGCTTCACTTATATCCTATGAGTAAATGGTTGAATGAATTGAATATCATAAATCTGAAATTAAATATGCTTCATATACTTATCCCATGGGGAGTAATGACTTCACACATAATAAGTATAGGTGGTAAAATTTATTGAAAGTTAGCAAACACCGCATTGGTCACTTGAACAATTCATGAAAGAATATTGAAGGAAGAGAGATTCCACATATAAATATACTATCTTGGACATCTTCTATGATTGTGAGCTCATTAATTATTTTCAAACTCGAGAAAATTAGTTAAAATTGGACAAGGAAGAGAACTTAATGAGTTATGTCTGGGTATATTTGTATAGAAGTTATATTGTTATGGATCCTCCAACATGTGGTGCTTGCTTCCACCTCATACTAGCCAAAACTTCCGCACCAAGTAGAAATACTACTTGTGCATCCATTTCCATAAACCCAAAGTCGTTCCATATGAGTCCACCATACCTACCTATATGCGGTATTTATCTGCCGTTCCAAGTAAATTTGCATGTGCCAAACTCAAAACCTTCAAATAATATTCTGTTTTGTATGCCCGAATCGCTCATATAGTGACTAGGGGCTGTCAGTATCTTCCATGATAGGTGGGTTATTCTCACGATATGTGTTGATTCACTATCATTCACGAGAAAGTGGCTGGTATTCGGGATGCCCAGTTCCATGCTCAAAAATCAAATCAAAATATAAGCAAACAAAACTCCCCCAGGATTGTTGTTTGTATGGACGGTACCCGTGGATTCGGCTCGCCGTGGAGTGTGATTGATTGGTGGAGGGGGAGTAAAAACTTTACCATTCTGTTTGGGAACCACCTATAATGTATCTAGCATGGAAGATACCGAGATCTCTCTGTTGTTATGTTGACAATGAAAGCATACCGCTCAAAATTATTATTCATCCCTGTTTTAAAAGCTCGAGCTCTGGCACCTCTGTAAATCAATGCTTCCCTCTGCGAAGGGCCTATCTTTTACTTTCTAGTACTTACCTTTATGCAAGAGTCATGGTGATCTTCACCACTTCCTATATTTCGCCTTTTTCTCTTGGCAAGCGTCATGTGTTGGGGAATGATCTAGACATATATATCCACACAAATATATTTGATCATGAATTATTATTGTTGACAATTACCTATATGATAAATAAGTTGGGAGGCGAAACATTAAGCCCCTATCTTTCTCTGTGTTCGATGGATGCTATTTGTTCTAAAAATATGCTTTGAGTGTCAATAATCATGGAAGAGTATATGATAGTAGAGTATGTGGAATTTGCTAAATCAATGCTCTTACATAGACCCTTCCTGAAAATAAGATGAATTGCAATTGTTCGATGACTAGGAATATGGTTTGTTAGTTTTCAAGAAACTTTCTGGTCTATACTTTAACATGTGAATAGCTTGTTACTTGATCATGAGAAGTTTTATGAGATGAGCTACTGTTTATGTTTTATATTGATGCTAGAAAAAGTGATTGGAATTATCATTGATCAAACTTGTGCACTTGCTAGCATTCACACTTCATAAATTATTTCTTTTATCATTTACCTACTCGAGGACGAGCAGGAATTAAGCTTGTGGATGCTGATACGTCTCCAACGTATCTATAATTTATGAAGTATTCATGCCATGATTACAATAATTTTATATGATTTTGGTATGATTTTATTAGAACTAACCCGGACTGACGCTGTTTTCAGCAGAACTACCCTGGTGTTGTTTTTTGTGTAGAAATAAAAGTTCTCGGAATGGGCTGAAAATTTACGGAGAATATTTTTGGAAAATATAAAAAATACTGGAGCAAAAAGATACCGGAGAGGAGTCCCGAGGCAGTCACAGGCCTAGGGGGCGCCCCCCCCCTAGGGCGCGCCCCCTGGCTTGAGGGCCCCTCGGGAACCCCCTTGATGTGAGACCGACGCCAAAAATTCCTATAAATACCAAAACCCCTAGAAAGAAACCTAGATCGGGAGTTCCGCCGCCGCAAGCCTCTGTAGCCACGAAAAACCAATCGGCAGCCCGTTCCGGCACCCTGCCGGAGGGGGAAACCATCACCGGAGGCCATCTTCGTCATTCCGGCGGTCTCCATGACGACGAGGGAGTAGTTCACCCTCGGGGCTGAGGGTATCACTACTAGAAAAAGGGCCATAGCTAATATAGACATTAGTGGCGCACTATGTATGTGGTGCGCCACTGCTAAATAGCAGTGGCGCACCACACATGGGTGTGCCACTAATGTTTATATTACTAATGGCGCACCTGGTGTGTGGTGCGCCACTGCTAAGTTTCTCCTGGGCACACCCCCCTCCCCAGACTTACCAGTGGCGCACCGTGGGTGTGGTGCGCCATTACTAGTTTTAACTAGTAATGGCGCACCACACCCACGGTGCGCCACTACTAACATTTTTTTTCATGTTTTTTTCAAAACTAGTAATGGCGCACCGTGGGTGTGATGCGCCATTACTAGTTTTAACTAGTAATGGCGCACCACAGCCACGGTGCACCACTACTAACAATTTTTTTTTCATTTTTTTTTCAAAACTAGTAATGGCGCACCGTGGGTGTGGTTCGCCATTACTAGTTTTAACTAGTAATGGCGCACCAGACCCACGGTGCGCCACACATGCACCTATTCATGTCAGCTAGCAGCCACCACCTACCACACCCCCCACCCCCCCCCCCACACACACATCCCCCGCGCCAGCAGCCGAGGACTCCCTTTCCCCTCCCCTCCTCCCCTGCTCCGGCGACCGGCTGGCCAAGTAGCTCGCCGCCTCCCCCTCAAGTCGGATCCGCCATGGCGCTGTACCGCCGCGCGGCCTCGGCGATCCGGCGGCCCCTGCCGCTGCTCCCGGCGCGGGCGATGGCGTCGCTCTTCGGCCACGTTGAGCCGGCGCCCAAGGACCCCATCCTCGGCGTCACCGAGGCCTTCCTCGCCGACCCCTCCCCCGACAAAGTCAACGTCGGCGTCGTGCGTGCTCCCGCCCCTCTCTCCTAGCCTTGCTTGCTTGCTTCTTTGTCTGGAATCTTTTGCGCCCGAATGCCGCCGCCGGCCGGTTCTGAGAAATGGCTGGACGAACGAACTGCAGGGCGCCTACCGGGACAACGAAGGCAAGCCCGTGGTGCTCGACTGCGTGTGCGAGGCGGAGCGCCGGATCGCCAGCAACCTCAACATGTGCGTGAGATCCCCTTCCCCGGTTCCCCTTGCCCCGCTCCCTCTCGCTAGCTGCCAGTTGCTTGCATGGATCGTGTTCGACGAAATTTCCAACAGCCAGGTGATGCCGGGCAGCTTGACTGGACAGTGGACACTGAGATGGCTGATGCTAGTATTTTTTCTGTCTAACTCTGCATGCTGGGAATATTAGCTAGCACTTGCTTGATTTGCACCTGCTGATCCACATGTTAGTCGCAAGAACCCCCTTACTCACTGTTGTGCGAGAAGTAGCATGCTGGATGTTGGGCGCAACTGACACATCGACGCCACGCCTTTATCTTGTATAGGAGCGCTAGTTCTTACTCTCTCCTTCAGTGAGATTTTGAAATGATAACATTTGTCATCTTCAGCTTATTAGCAGGACACCTATTCTGGGTTGATCTACTTGCACATTATCAGATGCTCCTTTTTGGCAGCTTTATCATGAGAGTGATTCATTCATCCTAGACAAGTTTTGTGTATTTTGTTTGATACTGGACCATATCAGTGTTAAACACTTGGCTACTGGAGAGTGGAGATTGCCAGTTTGCCATGAGTTTTGGCTTCCAGACTTGTGATCAGTATCTTGGTTAAATTTGCAAAACAGGGAGTACCTTCCCATGGGAGGGAGCATCCACATGATTGAAGAGTCGCTAAAGCTGGCGTACGGCGAGGACTCCGAGTTCATCAAAGATAAAAGAATTGCAGCGGTGCAGGCACTTTCAGGAACTGGCGCATGCCGTCTCTTCGCTGATTTCCAGAAGCATTTCCTGCCGGATTCGCAGATCTACATACCTACACCAACGTGGTCCAAGTGAGTTCATACTCTGCTGTGACACCAATTGTTCTTTTATTCACTTCTCAGATTATTTTAAGGAAAAAAAGAAAGAAAGATCTTCAGTAAACACCATTGTGGTCTGCATGAGAAATACCCCTTCCGTCCCATGTTAACTGTCGGAGATACATCCGTTTGAGCGACAGTTAATATGGGATGGAGGAAGTAGTTTATCTTACCTTAGGCTTGCTGCTATGGTAGCCAAACAGAATTCTTTAAGCAGTTGTCTTCCCACTTGCGTTACATCCTTAGTAGCTAACATTAATGTCGGAAACTTCTCCAGCCATCATAATATTTGGAGGGATGCTCAAGTGCCACAGAGGACATTCTCATACTACCATCCGGAATCGAGAGGGCTTGACTTTGCAGGATTGATGGATGATATCAAGGTGATACATTTCTCGAGTATTATTTTAATTATGACATCTTGCATTGTTGTTCATTCCTGTATCAAATTTTCTATGGATTTGTAAAATTATGTAGCTATAGATCAATTATCAGCTCCTTGTCATGTTACTTGTTCTGTCTCTCGCCTTGAGTTGTTTTATATACATATATAGTTTCAACCTGTTAGATTTTGGAAATTAAGACAGAAAGATTCACCACTTCCCAAGTGATTCTGGCATCTTGCCATGTTGACAGTGTGTATTTGTCTATAGCTGCTTCCATTTTATGTTTTCTTCTTCTGATTTTTTGTGTCATCTGCAGAATGCTCCAAATGGTTCGTTCTTTTTGCTTCATGCATGTGCCCATAATCCTACTGGAGTAGATCCTACCGAGGAACAATGGCGAGAAATATCCTATCAATTCAAGGTAAGGAGAAAGAGAAGATAACAGATATTGGTGTTACTTGTATATTGGCTTCTTGTTTGTTACAGGTTACGGTTTACATATCTCACTCTTGTGTTTCTATAGTTGAAGAACCATTTCCCATTCTTTGACATGGCATACCAAGGATTTGCAAGCGGTGATCCAGAGAGAGATGCTATGGCAATCCGTATATTCCTTGAAGATGGGCACCAAATTGGATGTGCTCAGTCATATGCAAAGAACATGGGTCTTTATGGACAGAGAGCAGGATGCCTGAGGTATACAATTGACCACTGATAGTTATCCTTGAAACATATATCATGATGCTATCACCATAGCTCTTGGTTTCAGTAATAGCGTATGTTCCTGAACAACTTCACGCATACTCTTGTGAAATGAAATGTGTTTTTCTGGTAAAAGTAAAAATAAGTATGGCTTGTTCGATTTCTGAACTCTGAAGACACACCGTGTTTCAAAATAAAACAAAAGACCCAAAAAAATCACTTGAGGGAATGCTCCGTATGTATTATCTGTCGCGAAGTCTATGACTCTCAAAGCAAATATGTTGTGTTTTGTTTAAATGGTGGCCATATCATGATCGATGCTAATATCTGTTCTGGTCGCTTGAATTATAGGGAGTAGGTGTGATTTTTTTGGTGAGTAGAAAATTTTCCTTCCCTAACTGAACTGTCATAGTAAGGACCCTTATCGTATCATTGAGTATACTTGATATTTTGTTGTCTTTTCAACTCCTAAGAAAAGCATCATGCAAATGGTCAGGTGTGTTGGCGGAAAATATATGTACCTTGCCATTCTAGATGCATGAAATGAACTCATGTTTTCTAGTAGATGTTATTTCTGGATTTATTCTACCACTCCAAATTCTGTTCTAATGAACTGGAAAATTATCTTGAGAAAGTCTTTAGGATTTACTGGATTTGATGGACATAATATGTATAACAATTTTCCTATGTAAACTATGCTGCATTCATATAAGGTTATGTTTTTAACTTTTGTGATCTCTTCCTACAAAGCTTTATGCGACCCATGTCAATGTTAGCAGACGGTTGCCTTGAGGTCACTTTCCCCATCTCTTCCTAAATTTCCATGCTTGCATATTCTAGTGATTCATCTTTGCATATATATTGCATCCATCTCAGCACGCATCGTTATTATTACGTGCAGTAGCAATGGTAGTGTTCCTTACTGCTCTAGTTAATTATCTATTCCTCTCTAATTTGTTACTTCTATGCAGACATGCCACTCGCAAGGAACAAATCGATGCAGCAGTTTCTGCAGAAATAAAAAGAGAAATTGCTGCAACAGTTTCTGCAGAAATGAAAACAGAGGTAAACTTACATGCCCATCATGTAACCATATCAGTTTTGGTCACTAGCAGGCTCTCATTTTTCTGTAATTTAATTGTCCATGTTGATAAGGAATGCATATGTCTTTGATAAGTGTGGGCAATTTTGTGTAATACGGCCCTGTTCGCTTGAACTTATCAGCCCGGCTTATCAGCCATGGTACAGTGTTTTTCTCTCACAACAAAATAGCATTAGCCGGCTTAACAGCCGCAGAAACCATCAGCCGAACAGCCCGATAACTCTTTTCTTTGCATTTAGATAGCCTGTATAGATTTCTGAACTCATAACCCAGATTGAACCCATCTTAGTGCTGGTAATCATGTGTTTCTATTTCAGGAAGGCAAGGCTTGGATGACACAGTTGCTGACCTGCTATCCGTGGCAAGCTTGTTTTGCTTACAACAAGGTAAAAATTTATTCCCCGCATTGATGACACAGCTGCTAACAGAAATTTGTTCTCAGAGCCAATATCTCCGCATTGTTGCTGAAGACTTCTTGCCACTTCCAACCATTTGGTGGATCCTACATTTTAATCTTAACACAAGGGTTATCTATTTGTGTTTTTGTGTGCAGGTGTTGGACAATGACCAAGTGGTGGTCATGGAAATGAAGACAGATGAGGTTGTTGGCTGTGTGGTGAAGTGGTAGTGTAGGATAGATAGGTAGATAGGTTTTAGCTTAGGTTTTCTATTTATTTCTTAGTTTGTAACTAGGTCAGTTTACTACTTTTGTAATTCTAGAATAGTCCAGCATTTAAATGATTATGTAACTATTTTATCTTGATAAATGGTTTCATTCTGAGAATTTGGATACTAAATTTGTATTTTTATGATTCTTATTTATTTAATTATGAGCATTTGAATTTTGCAAACTGTATATACTGTACTGTACTATATTCAAAATGTATACATGTATAAATACGTGGACAGCGCATAAAAAAATAAATTTTCGAAATTCTACTAGTGGCGCACGAAATTAACTACCAGTGGCGCACCAGAGAAAAATACTAGTGGCGCACCATATTTTCTACCAGTGGCGCACCTAATAAAAATAGCAGTGGCGCACCATGTTAATTACCAGTGGCGCACCGACTTTTAATAGCAGTGGCGCACCATCCTAAATACCAGTGGCGCACATCCAGGAAATACCGGTGGCGCACCATAAGCTAGTAGTGGCGCACCATATGGTGCGCCACTGGTATGTGCCTTACCAGTGGCGCACCAGAGGTGCGCCATTACTAGCCATTACTAATGGCGTGTTAATAGTGGCGCACCCATAGTGCGCCACTAATAGCAATATGTGGTGTGCCACTAATAGCCTTTTTCTAGTAGTGTATGTACCAGTAGCTATTTGTTTGATCTCTCTCTCTCTCTTGTGTTCTTGAAATGACACGATCTTGATGTACCGCGAGCTTTATTAATATAGATGAATCATATGGAGTTTTCCCCTCTCTATCTTCTTGTGATGAATTGAGTTTTCCCTTTGAAGTTTACTTCTCGGATTGAGTCTTTAAGGATTTGAGAACACTTGATGTATGTCTTGCGATGGGATATCCGTGGTGACAATGCGATGTTTTATTGATCCACTTGATGTATGTTTTGGTGATCAACTTGCGGGTTCCGTGACCTTGGGAATCTATGCATAGGGGTTAGCACATGTTTTCGTCTTGACTCTCCTGTAGAAACTTTGGGGCACTCTTTGAAGTTCTTTGTGTTGGATTGAACATGATGAATCTGAAATTGTGTGATGCATATCGTATAATCAAGTCCATGGGTACTCGTGGTGACATTGGAGTATCTAGGTGACATTAGGGTTTTGGTTGATGTGTATCTTAAGGTGTTATTTTAGTACGAACTCTAGAGCTGTTCGTGACACTTATAGGGATAGCTCATAAGATTGATCGGAAAAGATAACTTTGAGGGGGTTTCGTACCCTACAGTAATTTCTTCATTTGTTCTCCGCTATTTGTGACTTTGGAGTGAACTCTTTGTCGCACGTGAGGGATTTACATATGATTCAACTATGTCAGTATTGTTGAGAGAACTTGCACTAGTGAAAGTATGAACCCTAGGCCTTGTTTCTAAGCATTGCAATATTGTTTGTGCTCACTTTTATCATTAGTTACCTTGCTGTTTTTATATTTTCAGATTACAAAAACCTATATCTACCATCCATATTACACTTGTGTCACCATCTCTTCGCCGAACTAGTGCACCTATACAATTTACCATTGTATTGGGTGTGTTGGGGACATAAGAGACTCTTTGTTATTTGGTTGCAGGGTTGTTTGGGAGAGACCATCTTCATCCTATGCCTCCCACGGATTGATAAACCCTAGGTCATCCACTTGAGGGAAATTTGCTACTGTCCTACAAAACTCTGCGCTTGGAGGCCCAACATGAGTCTACATGAAGAAGGTTGCGTAGTAGACATCAACTCCTACATGGCCCCTCATCGCTACCTTTACCAAATCAGGTTCTCCACTTAACTCTCATCATCAGAACGCGACCAGTTTACTCCGGTTCATCACCCAGATGAATCAGACCTGACACAACTCTAAGTATAGCAAGCATAGCAGGTTAAAGGCACAACATGGTTCAAGCATCTACTAGGTATGCTAGGTTGCTTGGTTCAGCTATTTTCTGTGACAATGACAGGTCATGCAGAGGAATGGGTTCGACTACCAGAACATGTAAAAGTTGAAACATTTTGTCCTAATGCCATAAGTGAGAGCAAGAGAGAGAGAGTGGGATTGTATCGGAGATGTTCAAGGGGGTTGCTTGCCTGATAAGATGTCAACACGTTACTGCTCCTCAGGTGGATACTCGACCGTATCCTCCGGAACAGTGCCTAACACGAAGAACAACCATCGAAGGGGGAATAAATCAATACACCTCAAATGCAACAATATGATGCATGAATATGACATGGCAATATGATGTGGTTTGGACTAATGCATATAGCAACATGGTTAAATGAAGTAGGTTTGAACCCAAGGTTCAAATTCAACTCCATATGTGAGATCACATATTGTATTTGAACAAAATGTCCAAGTTCTCCTATTTAGGTTGCTCTATCATGCATGAAAATGGTACAGATGGATTCATTGAATTTTTCTGATCAATTTTCATATATAAATTATTTTGATCTGACTTACAGATTAATTTATATGAATTTTCTAAGTTTTTTAGTAATTTCTAGAATTATTTAAACCCAGAAATGCTTTTAATGCGTCATCCTGACGTCACCATGACGTCTGCAGGTCAAATGCGCCAGCCCAGGTCAAACCTGGTGGCTGGGCTGTAGGGTAACGCAGCAGAAAACAAAAAATTTCCGACCTACGTACCAGCCCAGGATCACTATGGAGACTGCATACAAGGTTTGATCTTTTTCGTTACCGACTCGTAGCGCAGCGGAAGTAGAGTCCATGACGATCGGCGGTGCAGATCCCCGCAGCTAGGATTTTGCAACCTCCCAACCGCGAGGATGTACTCCCTCGTCAGCTCACCGGACGGATCTCCGGGCAACCCTTCGAGAGGCCTCGGGACAGTCCCTCGGATAGTCCCACCGGACGGATCCTCGGACAGCCCTCCGGGAGGCCTCTGGACAGTCTTTCGGATAGTCCCACCGGACGGATCCTCAGACAGCCCTCCGGGAGGCCTCTGGACAGTCTTTCGGATAGTCCCACCGGACGGATCCTCGGACAGCCCTCCGGGAGGCCTCTGGATAGTCTTTCAGATAGTCCCACCGGACGGATCCTCGGACAGCCCTCTGGGAGGCCTCACGGACAGCCCTTCGGGAGGACCCCCGAAACTCGGACAGAAACTCGGACAGCCCTTCGGGAGGACCCTCGAACAGCCCCTCGGGCAAAAAGATCGAACCTACGACCTCTCTACGGGGTTGCACACATACGGTGTCATCTAACCGGCAGGGCTTCGCCGTCCAGAACTAGTTCCCACCGGAACCCAGACAGCCTTTCGCCTCTACGAAACTATTTCGCTGGGAGGGAGAGGGAAGCCAGAAATGTCATGGCACTTGTATGTGAGAAGGAGTGAGTGTGGAGGCAGCCCCTCCACCTCTATTTATAGGAAATCCAAGGGGTAGGGTTTCTTGGCCCCCAAGCCTTCTAGAAACCTTTTGGGAAAATATCCCAAAAGGTGACTTTTCCATAAATATCCCAAAAAGCACTTTCACTATTCACGACGACATTTTTCAGCGTCCGGTCGAACTGAAAATATTTATGTGGGCTTAGAACATTTCCAGTACCCACTAAAATAATTTTCAATGCGATCCGGAACAATTCCGGTTTAGTGATTTTCATCTGCGAAAAGCATCCGAAGCGGTTTCGGCAGCTAAGGAACATTTCCGGTTTTCATCCCGGAAAATTCCAGAAAGTTTCCAGAATGATTCTGGCACCCTCCAAGAATTATCAGGCATGTGCCAAAACCAATTTGACTTTATGGTATCCCCTGAAACAACTTTTTAGTTTTACCGAAACTGTTCCGGTCTTCTCTCTGCGGAACTTTTCCGCTGTCCGAAACTTTTCCGGTGTCCGAAAACTTTTTCGGTGATTTTCTCTCAGACTCCCTGTCTAGTATTCAGCAGATAGATGACCCTTAAGCGTGTGACCCTATAGGTTCGGTGAAGCATAGACATGACCCGGAACCCCTTCCGATCAATGATCAACATCGGAGCCGTGGACACCCATATTGACCCCTATACCCACACGAATGAATATTCGAGTGAACCTCCAGTTGCCATGTGCTATTCCTGTTGCTTCGCGATATGTTACAAATACCCGAGGTGAGACATGTTGGCATCCCCGCGGATCAACAACTTGTCCACTATGCCAGTTACCTCGTTACCGGTATTGTTCTCTTTTCTCGTTCCCGTGTTCCGGCATCCCCGTGATCAAATCACAAAGTGTCTGGCCAAACGATGATGGATACCGTAACACCGAGAGGGCCCAGAGATATCTCTCCATCGTCGGAGGAGCAAATCCCAATCTTGAGCTATCAAGTTACTTGACATACTTTTCCATGAACCCGTAAGCCGCCGTAATAGCCACCCATTTACGGATGACGTTTAACAAACCCCAAAGTTGATGAAGCAAGCATGAAGTAACTCGATACTCTCATGGTCTAAGGAATTATGCAAACGTTAACCATCTCTGTGTTATTAACCATTAACTTATGACGAATGAATCTCATAGCATAACATCAATTCGGGTCGATTCAACACAAATGTTCTTCTAACATTGTGCTCTCAAAATTGCCGGCATAGCCATGCCCATGATCAGGAAAACAGGATCATCATGCAATACTTGAGCCAGTCTTAGAGGCCAGACTAGGAATACATTTTACCATTTATTATTCCCCACGTGCATATGAGTCTTCCTCCGAGCCTCGTGGTTATTGCAGACTCGAGAACCATAGCAGTTATAGCATGGAACATAAACCTAATTATGAACAGGGAGATAATCAATAACATATATTATTGCCTCTAGGGAATATCTCCTACAGACTCCCACTTGCACTAGAGTCAATAATCTAGTCAATGCTAATGCACTTTACATCTATGGCATACTGGTGTAAAATATGCTTCGCATGTGGTATAGCCTGATGTCCAACGGATCTGACGACTTCAGCTCCGTGTGTAACTTTGCATATCCTCGCGTTTTCACGCTTTCACAAAATTCATATTTTGTGTGGACTTGGCTTTGCATATGTGTGAATCATTGGTCGAAACCTGATTCCTCAGACTGAGCTATGGAGCAACTATCTGCAATAGTGTCCCATAGACCAAAGCCATCTTGGAACCATACTAAGTTCATGAATGAACTATATGATTCAACAACTTCTTTGTCGCTTCTTAAGCGTCAACATACTTAGCCTTTGTTATAGAATTCTCCATAGTATCTTGTTTGGAACAATTTCCAACTACCGTGCCACCATATTGTGTATTACACAAAAAACCCTTAACTTAAATCGAAAATCGCATGGAGCATTGATGAAGACTGTATCGATGTAATTACTTACAACGAGCACTTCATAATCTCTGCTTGCGAGAAAACATGTCATCAGTACTACTCTAGTACCTAATGACATCTTTCACTGTTGTCCCATGATCAGTACTTTTGATCACTTTGGTATCCATACTCGCAACAACTTTGGAGTATCGGACATATCTGGTTGTTATACATACCATGGAATACATGATTAATCCACACACAAGAGTGTGTGGAATCTCCATCATGTATTTCACTCATCAGTGTTTTGGGACACTGAGTCTTGCAAAAACTCTTTCCATGTGGCTTCGGCAAGAATCACTCCTTGGCGTTTTTAAATGCTAAAAGGTTTTAGCATCTTGTCAATATGTTTTCATTGCTTAGCCCCATTAGGTAAATCTATCTCCATAGATCATCATGCCTAATATTGAGGCTATTGAGCCTAAGTACTTCATCGAAAAACTATTTTCGAATGAAGTCCTAATTCATGTCAAGAAATTTATTTCCAATTAACAATGTGTCAAGTACACAAGGTTTTTAGAAATATTATCATGCTCCCACTTACTTTCTTGAATCACAAGCATCTTCGATATCCATTTGATGAAGTCAAACCCTTTTGACCATTCCATCAAAAACGAAGATTCCAACTCCACTTTGCTCTCTTCTGTCCATTGCTGGAACTCTGAAGTTTGCATACTTACTAGCATCCTCTGGATCGACAAATTACTTTGGACTGTATCATATACAAGTCCTAGGTTTCATTTCCATCAGATGGAAATCCTTTTGTCATCCATGTTTCATATCTCATGATTGAAATATGTATTAATTGCTAGTTCAACCCGAACCGTCTTTAAGCATCGCTACGGTGAGACAATCTCATCGTAGTCAACTCCTTGAACTTGTTATTGCAACAAGTCGAGCTTTATGGATAAAACATTTTATCCGTATCAGTTTTTAGTTCCATAAATATTCGTTAGACTCTAAGTCTTCCGAAAGGTGTATCAAGATTTTAATCTTGAATCACTTATATGGAAACTATCTCGGATTGTATTGGCATTTAGCCAATTCTGGAGTCAGGGCCCATCAACGCTTCCTTGTGTATTGTAGGTATACTGTTGTCTAACAACAATATCTCGTTTGCGCACCTGATAGGTTTGCACGAGCTTTGCCTACGTGGTTTAGCTGCAAGTTCGACCGAAGTCCATACATTTTATTGTAGAGACTTCTGTATCAGTCGCAGTAGGAAACTCCGGAATCACTTCCAAGGTTCCTTTCCTTTGACCTGATGACGAAGATACTGGTTATCTCGTCGAGTTGCACTGTCCTCCCACTCACCTTTTGTAACAACTATTCTCTTTAAAAGCATACCGTTTTGTGGCAAAATCGTTTGCCTCGGTATAGTGGTGGGGGAATACCCAATGACTTGGGATAACCTACAAAATAGCACTTGTCTAATTTGGAATAGGTTTGTAACCTTTTACACAAGCCCCATATTCCAAATGTTAAGAAAAGATATAACATGGTTGGGCGTATCATACCATGGCGTCATTTCAACAGACCTGATGGATCTCTTTTCAGTGTAAAAGCCGCAGTCTCTAAAGCATTACTCTTTAAAAGGGATAATGGCAAATCTATTTATGTCATCTTTGATCTTACCATGTCATAAATGGTTCGATTACATCTTCACGGACTTTCCATTTGCAGTGGTGTTCTGGGAGGTGCAAGTTATGAAACCCCTTTCACAACTCATCAGACATTCGCTAAACTTGTAACTCAAATATTCCTTTCTGCAATCGAATTGTAGAAACATAATTTTCTTGTTACAATATTTTCTTTTACATTTTGAAAACCTTTCGAATGATTTCAAAAGATCCAGACTCACGTCTTATCAAGTAAATATCCATATATCTACTTGAGTCATTTCTGAAGATAGATAAATCCACTACTTGCAATAACATTTATTGGACTACACACATCATAATGTATGATCACCAATATGTTCTATGCTCGTTCCTTATGTCTTGTGAACGGTATTTCAGTCACTTCACTTTTCAGAGGAAAGTTGCAAGTGTCAGATGATTCAAAATCAAACGACTTCAAAATCCATCATAATTGAATTTTCCATGCGGGTTTGTCCAATGTGACCAAATGCAGTGCCACACTTGTGTGGTATTCTTTTAGTCTTGCGACATTTAGCGTCAGTGTTATGGATGTATCATATTTCCATTAATATTTATAACATACATCCCATCTAGGATGGAAGCATGGCCCCTCATGTCATTCATAATACTGAACAACAATTGTTGTTTTATGAACAACTATTTTGCAACAATCATTGTGCAATGGGCTAGAGTGTATGAAACTCTAAAATGAATTATGAAAGTAAACCCAGAGGTAATGTATTATTATCAATATTCATAACGTACATCTCATTCATAATGAAAGTATGGCCCTCATGTTATTCATAACGCCGAACATCAAAAGTTCTCTTATGAACAACCTTCTTGCAAGATACTTTATGCAAAGGGCTAGAGTGTGAAACTCTAAAATGAATTATGAAAATAAATACATAGGGAATACACCGATGGAAGGCATACTAACATTTACTATGTTCCCTGCGTGTATCTAAACCTCATCCCTGGCTAGTCTTTCAGGCCATAGTAGTTCTTACATCGAGTTGCAACAGAATGCAATCGAGCGAGTATCTTTGTTATTAACTCACAATACCCAAGAATTAGTGATTAACATGTTTAACCATTATTCCCAAGAACTATATCTTTGACCAGCCTTCTATACATCAAAAACTTGTATGACATTCATACATGAGCTGGATATTCCAGTCTTCTTTCCTTTTGCCTTTATACTTCTAACAGTTTAACTTTTAGTATTTCTCCTACTCTCAGAAGAAGCATCCAACTTAAGAGTGGCGTTAGCCCCAGACTTCCTAGGCGTGAAAGTCTTACTAACACCCTTCGGACACTTCCTTTCTCTTTAAGTTGTTGTTTTATTCACCTTTCATCATATGACAGGCATTCTCCTGGATCCCTCTCTTATCAGTCTAATGCATAGTAAACTCCTTTACTAATAGTTTGCAGACAAACATTGCTTTGGATATCTCATATCTTTTAGCCTTTGTCTGTCTCTGAAAATGATTTTCAGATTCCATGAATATCACATAACTATCCAAACTTTCGAAGTTCGGGTCTCATGGAAGCAAACATTTTGCACTTTGACTGAAAAGGAATTCTTGCTTTTGGATCGAAGGACGAGAGTCATATGATCCATAGCATTAGCGGTGGAATACCGAAAACATGCGATAGGACAAAATCCTTCTTGGCACTCTAGAGGACAATCCTCACATTACGTTACCAACCGTAAAGTTTTAACCAGATATTTAACAGCTATTCAATTTTAATAGGGAAGGTGGAAACGCGAGCCATTATTCTACAACTATTTTGCAAATCACACTTTAGACAGTGTTCAAAATTAATTGCACTGAGAATTAAAAGAAGTTAATTCTACAGTGCGCTCCCACTCATATCAATATCTCTCATAATTGATTGTGAGTGATTCAAGACCCACATTTCCATTCAACGCCATTGTTTGAGATGAACACTGATGGCGCGAACTTCAATTGGTAGGCAAACTTGCCAATCACATCTCCATGTGACGCTTGTTCATCTTTCGATGCGTGTGTTCCGAGCTAAGGACGATCCTACCATGAACGTCAAGATAACCAAGTGATCTTGCTGCGAGGTCTGACCTCACCCACCTTACACCCGTACAATCGTTCGTACCCATATAGATCATGGCGCACCTCGAAAGCAAGGATGCTGTGACGGTGCTACACTTGGGAGAACACTAACTACTTGATATTTTGTGAGAGATCACCCTAATAAAAGCGACTACCGCGCAATCAAGAAGGGTGCATCATAAGGGATAAACATCTCAGGAAATTCATAATAGCATGATATGGTACAGCCCTTTCTGACGGAGAACTCTTTTATTTCTTCGTCTCCGGCATTCGCGTCGATGTTCACCTTCGCGAAGATTGCCACCACCTTGTCGATGCACCAGATAATATTGCTATCTCTATAGCTAATAAAATAAGTGCATTACATAAGGTTGACACGTAGGTCATTAAAGTGCAATCATATGGCTCCAGCCATCATGCCGAATCATGACACGCAGGTCATGTTAATCAAATTACATCATATAGTCATCTCATACATAATCAAATTAATATGAGCACTGCTATACCACATCATATGCACATGCAAACCATCCTGCAAAACCAAGTTAGACGCCTCTAATCGGTTCATGCAAAAACTTGTTTTACGTGGCTTCTAAGGTTTCGAAACAAACCGAAGCTACCAACGTCCATCATCAAGCATGATAATCCAAGTTGCTAGATTAACTTTCCAGGGTGTATGAAACACGAGATAATAAAATCTCGAGCCCCATACTAAACTTCGTCATACGCGTGACCCCCGTGCAGATCATATCTGCATTGCCCTTTCGTCTGCGAAACATCCATCTTTCTTTAACTATGGTGGAACCCAAAGAACTGTTAGCACTTCGTTGATCTGTCAATCAGCATACTCAGGAGCAGCATGATAGGATCGCGGATTGCCAGAACTTTGTGAGATTCCACCATGCCGTCAAGATCAGGACTACGCAAATTCAAGGGAAGCAACAAGAACATCGGGTAACAGATTTCATCTGCTACCCGCACAAATAATTTTCAGCAATAGATCTCATCTAGTACCTAATTATATTGTGCAACACCCATACATCTCTATGTATTCTAGATCGCAACCTGCATCTACGCATAGCATGGCTCTGATACCACTGTAGGGTAACGCAGCAGAAAACAAAAATTTTCCGACCTACGTACCAGCCCATGATCACTATGGAGACTGCATACAAGGTTTGATCTTTTTCGTTACCGACTCGTAGCGCAGCGGAAGTAGAGTCGATGACGATCGGCGGTGCAGATCCCCACAGCTAGGATTTTACAACCTCCCAACCGCGAGGATGTACTCCCTCGTCAGCTCACCGGACGGATCTCCGGGCAGCCCTTCGAGAGGCCTCGGGACAGTCCCTCGGATAGTCCCACCGGACGGATCCTCGGACAGCCCTCCGGGAGGCCTCTGGACAGTCTTTCACATAGTCCCACCGGACGGATGCTCGGACAGCCCTCCTGGAGGCCTCTGGACAGTCTTTCGGATAGTCCCACCGGACGGATCCTCGGACAGCCCTCCGGGAGGCCTCACGGACAGCCCTTCGGGAGGACCCCCGAAACTCGGACAGCCCTTCGGGAGGACCCTCGAACAGCCCCTCTACGGGGTTGCACACATACGGTGTCATCCAACCGGCAGGGCTTCGCCGTCCAGAACTAGTTCCCACCGGAACCTAGACAGCCTTTCGGCTCTACGAAACTATTTCGCTAGGAGGGAGAGAGAAGCCAGAAATGTCATGGCACTTGTATGTGAGAAGGAGTGAGTGTGGAGGCAGCCCCTCCACCTCTATTTATAGGAAATCCAAGGGGTAGGGTTTCTTGGCCCCCAAGCCTTCTAGAAACCTTTTGGGAAAATATCCCAAAAGGTGACTTTTCCATAAATATCCCAAAAAGCACTTTCACTATTCACGACGACATTTTTCAGCGTCCGGTCGAACTGAAAATATTTATGTGGGCTTAGAACATTTCCAGTACCCACTAAAACAATTTTCAATGCGATCCGGAACAATTCCGGTTTAGTGATTTTCATCTGTGAAAAGCATCTGAAGCGGTTTCGGCAGCTCCGGAACATTTCCGGTTTTCATGCCGGAAAATTCCAGAAAGTTTCCAGAATGATTCTGGCACCCTCCAAGAATTATCAGGCATGTGCCAAAACCAATTTGACTTTATGGTATCCCCTGAAACAACTTTTCAGTTTTACCGAAACTGTTCCGGTGTTCTCTCTGCGGAACTTTTCCGCTGTCCGAAACTTTTTCGGTGATTTTCTCTCAGACTCCCTGTCTAGTATTCAGCAGATAGATGACCCTTAAGCGTGTGACCCTATAGGTTCGGTGAAGCATAGACATGACCCGGAACCCCTTCCGATCAATGATCAACATCGGAGCCGTGGACACCCATATTGACCCCTATACCCACACGAATGAATATTCTAGTGAACCTCCAGTTGCCGTGTGCTATTCCTGTTGCTTCGTGATATGTTACAAATACCCAAGGTGAGACATGTTGGCATCCCCGCGGATCAACAACTTGTCCACTATGCCAGTTACCTCGTTACCGGTATTGTTCTCTTTTCTCGTTCCCGTGTTCCGGCATCCCCGTGATCAAATCACAAAGTGTCTGGCCAGACGATGATGGATACCGTAACACCGAGAGGGCCCAGAGATATCTCTCCATCATCGGAGGAGCAAATCCCAATCTTGAGCTATCAAGTTACTTGACATACTTTTCCATGAACCCGTAAGCCGCCGTAATAGCCACCCATTTACGGATGACGTTTATTAAACCCCAAAGTTCATGAAGCAAGCATGAAGTAACTCGATACTCTCATGGTCTAAGGAATTATGCAGACGTTAACCATCTCTGTGTTATTAACCATTAACTTATGACGAATGAATCTCATAGCATAACATCAATTCGGGTCGATTCAACACAAATGTTCTTCTAACATTGTGCCCTCAAAATTGCCGGCATAGCCATGCCCATGATCAGGAAAACAGGATCATCATGCAATACTTGAGCCAGTCTTAGAGGCCAGACTAGGAATACATTTTACCGTTTATTATTCCACACGTGCATATGAGTCTTCCTCCGAGCCTCGTGGTTATTGTAGACTCGAGAACCATAACAGTTATAGCATGGAACATAAACCTAATTATGAACAGGGAGATAATCAATAACATATATTATTGCCTCTAGGGCATATCTCCTACATGAGCCCCACCTGTCACTGACTCATTCAACTAACAAGGTTTAATATTAAACTAACCAAAGAATTAACAGGGCCGGGCCCATATGTCAGTTGCCCAGGGGTTAATTAACAGCGGGGATTAGCACTAATTAAACTCCTAACCGGCGGGACCCACCGGCCAGTGACTCAGGCGACGGCTCGTCACCGGCGATCTCTGGTCGCGGCGCCGTCCGCGCTACAGGCCACTGGAGTGGCGTCTGGGGGCACTGGGGCGAAGCCCTTGCTCGCCCGCATCCACTGGGATACGTGGGGAGGTGAAGGATGGCCGGAGCTGACGACGGCGAGCTCGCTCCTGGCGGCTGGAGCTCGGCCTAGGCGGCCGCGGCGCTACAGGCTGCGGGAGGAGGAGCTGGAGGTCGGGGCAGCAACTACGGGCCCCTACGAGCACGCCGAAGTGCTCAAACGACCTCGGGATGTGCTCTGGCCACGACGGCCATGTCGCCGGTGGCGAGGTGCGCGGGCACGGCGGGGATCCTAGCTAGGGTGTGCGGGCACGGTAGGGATCCTATCTAGGACAGGGGGGATCGGAGCAGGAGCTCACCGCGGAGCTGATGCCGCTGATGGCGGGGTCGGGGGCACTTTGTGGCCATCGAATCGATGACGGGGAGGTCCAGTGACCGGCGGTGGAAGCGGCTATGAAGACGATGTTCCGGGGCCTCCGGTCTTGATTTCTCTGGCGGAGAGGTGCAGGGCGATGCGGCGGTTCTACTGGGCACGGCAGCGAGGCGAGGCAAGGCCAGTGGCTACGCTAGCGACGGCGGCCGGCGGCGGCGGCGTTCGAGCTCGAAGAACCGAGCGAGAGGGGAGAGGGAATGAGGACAGAGGAGAAGGAAAGAGGGGCACGGGGCCAGGGCGTCACGCTGGCGCTCCTAGCTGCCTTCGGCCTCGGCGGCAAGTAGGAGGTGGCCACGCACGTCCGGGCACGCCGCGGACACACACCCTCCTGCCTACTGGCAGGAGGTTGAAGACGGTGGAGGCTGGGCTGGGCCAGCTGGGCTGCGGGGCCGGCCCCCTCCTGGGCCTCAGGTAAGGTTGCCTCTCCTTTCCTTTTTTTTATTGTTTTGTTTTTCTATTTTTTTGCAGTTTGTTTCTGATTTAGTCAAAATACCAAATCAATTTAGAAAAATAGGAAACTTTTTCTCGGCACTAATTGAAATATTCCAAAGGCCCTGGCCAAGTTTCATATTTATTGGAGCTATTAAATTATTTATTGTATTTTATAGCTCCAATTCAAATACTTATTGATTTAATTCAATAAACAAAAATGACTTTGAAAAATATGAATCACCTCTGGGTGATGCTTCCACATTTTTCCAGAAATGATGAACATTTTAGAAGGCCACTTTGGTTCATTGAAAAATATTTTGGTTGAACCTATTTGAATTCTAGGGTTTGATCATCCCCATTTCAAGTTTAAAGAAATTTTAAACATGATGCAATCACAAACATGGATCCTAGTGCATGCTAAAACTAGGGATGTGACAATGTTACCGTTGAAATTGAAGGACTAGAATTCCTTGTCTCGCCCATTGTATTGGGGTCTTCCAATATTGACTTACTTTTGGGAATGGAATGGATGGTACCATATAATGCTTCAATTGTGTGTGTGCCACTAAGACCGTGCCTCTTTTGCACCCTTCCAATGAGTTAGTGGTCCATTCCGCTCGCCTTGTCCGAAATGCCGAGACCCAGATTCATTGGATGAACGCATTGAATGCATCACCTCTTGAAGGGATTGAAAGCATTCCAGTGGTTCATGATTTTCAAGATGTATTTCCAGAAGAACTTCCAGGAATCCCTCCACCTAGAGCAGTCTAGTTCGTCATCGACTTAAAACCCGGCACCACTCCTATTGCTAAGTGGCCTTATAAAATGCCTCCTCATGAACTCCTTGAACTTAAGGAGGAAATCGACAAATCGCTTCGCAAAGGTTTTATTCGTCCAAGTTCCTCAGTTTGGGGAGCACCTTCTCTCTTTGTGAAAAAGAAGGATGGCACGAACCGGTTAGTCCAAGATTACCGACCCGTTAATCAAGCAACAATTCAGAATAAATATCCGCTCCCTCGGATCAATGATCTTTATGATCAACTTGCTGGATCATCAGTCTTTTCTAAACTTGACTTGAGGTTGGGTTATCATAAGATCCATGTTCGTGAAGAGGATATTCCAAAGACTGCATTTGTTACTCGCTATGGTTCATACGAGTACACCGTCATGTCTTTCGGACTAACAAATGCTCCGGCAACTTTTTCACGGTTGATGAATTATATCTTCATAGATTATCTCAACAAGTTTGTCGTGGTATATCTGGATGACATCCTGGTGTATTCCAAGAACGAAGAAGAACATGCTGAACATCTTCGTCTTGTACTGTAAAAGCTTCGACAACATTAGATGTATGCCAAGTTTTCTAAGTGTGAATTCTGGTTACCCGAAGTGACTTACCTTGGTCATGTGATCTCCAAGGATGAAATTGCCGTCAACCCTGAACGAGTTCAGGCTATTATCTACTGGCCTCCCCCGATGAACGTCAAGCAAGTCAGAAGTTTTCTCGGACTAGCCAGCTATTGCCGTCGCTTTGTCGAGAACTTGTCCAAGATTGCAAAGCCACTGACCAATCTGCTTCACAAAGGTGTTAAGTTCGAGTGGACAAACAAATGTTAGGAAAGTTTCCAGACACTCAAGGACAAGCTGACATCAGCTCCAGTGCTTGCTCCTCTGGATTCTTGCAAGGACTTCGTCATATATTGCGACGCTTCCCGTCAAGGATTAGGCTGTGTCCTAAGGCAAGAGCGCAGAGTAATTGCTTATGCCTCAAGACAGTTGTGCCCTCATGAAGAGAATTATGCAGTTCATGATCTCGAGTTAGCTGCAGTTGTCTATGCACTGTTGAATTGGCGACATTACCTTCTCGGTAATCATTGCGAGTCCTACACCGATCACCAAAGTCTGAAGTATCTGTTTACGCAACCAGACTTGAATCTTCGTCAGCGAAGATGGATGGAAGCTCTTACAGATTATGATTTTGTTATTTACTGTACACCTGGCAAGGCTAATGTGATGGCTGATGCTTTGAGCCGCAAGTCCTACTGCAACCACCTACAGGTTCATAAGGTTCACCCCCTTCTTCAAGAAGAATTTCGCAAGATGAACCTCCATATTGTTCCCTAGGGTTATCTCGTCCCCCTGTACCAGAGTTCCGCAAAATGAACCTCAATATTGTTAACCATGGCTCTCTGAATAACCTGGTTGCTGTGCCAGATCTCGTGGGCAGCATCAAAACTATGCAACACTATGATAGTGAAGTCGAAAAGATTAAGCGCTATTTGGCGGAAGGTAAACCCTCTTGCTTCACTGTTGCTGATGATGGCGCCGTTTACTTCAAGGGTCGTTTATTTATTCCAAGTAAGAAGGAAAATCTGAATATGACTAAGGAAGTGATGAAAGAAGCTCATGACACTCCTCTGTCTATTCATCCAGGTAGTACCAAGATGTACCAAGACATCCGTCAAAGGTTCTAGTGGTCGAACATGAAGCAAGACATTGCTCGATATGTTGAAGAATGTCATGTTTGCTGTCAAGTCAAAGTAGAACATCAAAAACCTGCAGGACTTCTGCAACCGTTGCCTATTCCTGAATGGAAATGGGATGAGATTCAGATGGATTTTATTACTGGCCTCCACAGATCACAGAAAGGTCATGATGCAATCTTTGTCGTCATCGACCGATTCTCCAAGGTTGCACACTTTCTGCCAGTTAAGGAAATTATCTCTGCTAGTCAATTAGCGGACTTGTATATCTCCAGAATTGTGTCACTGCATGGCATTCCAAAGGAGATCACTTCAGATCGAGGCAGCATTTTCACCTCGAAATTCTGGGATAGTTTCCAAAAGGCTACGGGGACTCATGTAAACTGGGGCACTGCTTATCACCCGCAGTCCCAGGGTCAAGTTGAGCGAGTTAATCAAGTGCTTGAAGATATGCTGCGTGGATGTGTCATCTCGTTTGGCAAGAAATGGGAAGAATCTCTTCCGTATGCTGAATTCTCTTACAACAACAGTTATCAAGCCAGCTTAAAGATGGCCCCATTTGAAGTGCTCTATGGACGTAAGTGCCGAACACCTCTGAATTGGTCAGAAACAGGGGAACGTGCACTCATTGGTCCAGACATTATCCAACAAGCTGAAGAAAAAGTTCGTATTGTTCGAGAGAATCTCAAAGCGGCTCAGTCCCGTCAGAAGAGCAACTATGACCGTAAACATTGGGGACTTACCTATTCCCCTGATGATATGGTTTATCTGCGAGTCACTCCCTTGAGAGGTACTCATCGGTTTGGTGTGAAAGGCAAGTTAGCTCCTCGCTACATTGGTCCATTCCGTGTGATCGCCAGACGTGGACTGGTGGCTTATAAATTGGAACTCCCACCGCAATTCTCGCACCTTCATGATGTTATCCATGTTTCGCAATTGCGCAAATGCTTCAAGGACCCGTAGCGAGCAGTGGATTATGAGATGCTTGAATTACAAGATGATCTCTCTTACAAAGAGCATCCGATCCGCATTGTTGATAAAGCTAAAAGAAAGACCCGGCGGAAGACTACCAAGTTCCTCAAGGTTCAATGGTTAAATCATTCAGAAGATGAAGCCAATTGGGAATGCGAGGATCATCTTCGTGAAGAATACCCCGAGCTCTTCCCTTCTACTTCTTAATTCTCGGGACGAGAATTCTTGTTAGTAGAGGAGAGTTGTAACGCCCCTGGATTAGTGCTATAGTGATCCATGTAATTAAGCTACAGTGATGGCAAAGATTAAGCTGATGATTTTGCTAATCCATGTGTGGTCACTGTTGGAATAGAACCCTAATTCAAATTCTTTTGCAATTGAAAATTCATTCAAAAGGGGATTTAAAAGTTTTGCAAATCAGGAATTAAAAATCATGGATTGGTCGCAAATATTCGCCAAGTTTTTATAAAATTGAAACCAACTTTTTACGAAGTATTTTAGTGCCTCAAAATAAAGAAAGACAGAAAAAGAAATTTATTTATAAAAAAACCTTCTGGGCCGAAATAGATCAGCCTAGCCGGCTCTTATAAGGAGCCAGGGGCGCCGAACCCTAGCGCCCCCCAGTCCTGATCCCGTTCCGCCCCCCCCCCTGCCGCCGCCTGGCGCCCGCACGAGCCAGCCGCCCGATTCCCCTCCCCCCCCGCGCGCGGCGCTAGATCCCGCCGGCCCCGACCCGATTTGCCCCCCCGACGCCGCTAGCTGCTCGCCGCTGCTCGGCCCCGCGCGCACTGCTGCTGCTACTGCTTGCCGCGTCGCCTGCGCCCGCTCACCGGCTGCTGCCGTTGGCCGTGGAGTAGTGCCTGTGCGTGTGTGTGTGTGTGTGTGCGTTACATGTACGTGTATGTGTGTATGTGGCCAGACAGGTGAGGCCCACGCCCCTGAAAAATGAAAATAAAAAAATGTTAGTAAAAATAATAATTAAGAAACTAAATAATAATATTAATAATTGATTAATTAGAATAATTAATTAGTTTAACAGAATTATTACTGTTTTGGATAATTCGAATTTAATAATTAAAGAAATTCACAATATTGATTAATCTTTATAAATTAATATAAAATAAACCGTAGCCCAGATGAAAAAGTTTTATACATGAAAGTTGCTCAGAAAAATACCACGAATCCGAATACGCTGTCCGTTCGTCTGTAACACGCTCCTATCATGACAAACCTAGAACTTTTCCATCGGATTCATCTGTTCGATAAAAATCAAAAGACCCGGGAAATATCGTCAGATATTCTCCCGCTCCGTCTACTGCGTGTAGTACTGCGTTAGACTACCCCTAGCACTGCCTGCTGTCATGTCGTGCATCGTGATGCCCCTGTTTGCTTGTATTTATTGTTTCTTTCCCCTCTTCTCTCCGGTAGAGACCGAGACCGACGCCACTGCTATCGTCGACTACGCCCCTGACGACCAGCCTTTTTCAGCAGAGCAACAAGGCAAGCAAACCCCCTTGATCATTCCGATATCACCTATTCTATCTCCCTCCTGCTTGCATTAGATTTTGCTATTGTATTTGATAGTACCTATTCTGATGCATAGCCTGTTTTTGATTACCACTGTTATATTCCCTGCTACCATAAAATGCCTAGTATAGGTATGGTTAGTGATACATCAGTGACCCCCACACACTGTGTCCCAGTTGCCCCTACTTTATCATCGACGTCATCGAGGACTTGAAGACAGAAGATTCGATCTTCATGACTGACAAGCCGTTACCGACACATCACGTCACACCCCTTAAGTATGGCACTGCAGAGCTACTATTGAGTGCCAAGGGTGATACCTCACTTAGCACTACCGATGTTAATTCTATAGCGTAGCTAATCGGTCGTGGGTATCGAGGGTGATTCATCCTTCCCATTTATCGATAGCGACTCTTGTCATATACATACCATGAGTGGGATTCATCGAGGGTGATTCCTCAGATATCCACTTGGCGTATAAACACACAGTTACATTAACTTGACACTGAATTAGACATGAAAGACGGGACTGGAGGGATAGGCGGTACCACCCTGGTTGAGGTGGACCTGAGTTCCCGACTGAGGGAGTCCGGGATTAAGGGGTCCTTGGACTGCCGACCTATTTCTCATAGGTCGGGCTAATGGGCCACTCGCTGAGGATGAGATTGATCAAAGGCCTCATAGCTATGGAGAAGACCTCAGGAGCCGTGGCGTGTCGGTCAAGTTGAAGATAGTAGATTAGGCATGTTTTCCCCTCCGGTGGGCAACCGACCATGTGTAACCCTAATGACCCCTAGTGTCTATATAATCCAGAGGGTTTTAGATCATACGACACAGAAACTCCTCTAGGCTTTTAGCTAGTCGATCTCGAGGTAGATCAACTCTGTAACCTTCGTACCATCAATATAATCAAGCAGGACGTAGGGTTTTACCTCCATAGGAGGGCCTGAACCTGGGTAAACATCGTCTCCTTCGTCCCTTTATTACCATCGATCCTTGTCTCACAGCTCGAGACCACCTACCTGAGATCCACCGGTTTTGACACCGACATTGGTGCTTTCATTGAGAGTTCCGCTGTGATCACCAAAGGAATCAATGGCTCACCCCATCGTAAGCACTAAGATTAGTAGCCCGGATGTTCCCATCTCTGGTCAGATCTTCGCTGACGGCGACGTCTGGTCGCATGCCGACCCGACTGTCCATCTTGGCCAGATCGGGAGCTTCCTCCTCGATCAAGAAATCAGATTTGGGAACCTAGAGTTCGCTGCTGATTCACGAGGAAGACTTGTTTGGATAGGGCCCTCAGCTCCCATGGAGGAGCCCGCAGAGCTCGACGCCTCGGCGCCGGAAGCCTCAGGCATCGCCTCTGAGGTGCCCCATACCTTCGGGCCGTCTAGAACGTCCAGCCCAGTCGTCATGCCCGGACTTAATCGGCCTTCGCCATCAAATAGCTTCGGATCCGCGACGCTGCAGATCGACCCCGATCGCCTCGGCAACACGTGCTCCGCCGATGTCTCGCCCTTGAACGAGCTACTGGAGCGGATCTGAGCCATGGGCATGACCGACGACCAGACCCCGATCTATGATCGGATCGGGCTTAAACCCGATGACAGGGAGATTCGCACTCCCTCGGTCACTCACTTAGTCGCCACCGTCGAGTGCCCGGCCGGAGGCTCGTCCCCTCAACAGCCGAAACTAAAAACAGTTTATATCCCGGTCTTCGATCATCAAGATCCCTCGGATAACCCATACTCGGGAGTTCGCTCCGAAAATAGTTCGGGATTGAGTCCCGATCTTGCGCGCAGCCCGAACCCTACGCCGAACCCCGTTGTTCCGGACTCACATCACGGCGCGGAGCCGAAATTTTTCCCACCCGCCACCCAAGTCGAGCGCTTGCGCATCGCACGAGAGTCCAAGTCTTCAGACTTACGGAACGTCAAACAATTACCAGGGTAGTCAGTTCACCACTTTTGGGCCAGACTCCTCCTCGTCAGAGACAGGGTACCGGGCTCTAGTGACCAGGAGATAATGGCAACTTTCAATGGCAATTGTCATGATGAAGGGATCCTCAATGCCCTATCCCGGCGGCATGTTCGCAGCTTCACCGAGTTATCATACCTGGTACAAAAATACTGTGCCATGGAGAGCACCTGGCAAGGCGAACGGCTACTCGTGGAACCAGACTTTACCGAACACTCTATAGGAGATCGGAAAAAGAGGATAACCCCGAAGCTGCTAGCCGAACACGAACCCGCCGAGAAGAGAAATAGACCCCCTACGAGGTCCAGAACCGTCCTTGATGGACTGCTGGACAAACCATGCCCTATACATTCTGTCTTGCTGAACACAAACCCGACTCACAGCCTTAGAGCTTGCTGGGTCGTCAGGCAGGTCGAAAAAAGTGGAGAAGCCATTCTCCAGGACCAACCGCCGAACAGGCGCCGCATAATGCCACGAGAATACAATGCGGAAGTCCTGACGATCTACGAAACGTTCCCCTCTAGGAATAGGAGAAAAAGAGCTCTTAAAGAACTCGAACAGGTCTACCATGTGGCAGCAGCAAGTCCATGGGCAGACACACCGATCACCTTCAGAGACACTAACCAACCAACCATCCGTCCCGGTCGAACACCGGCCGCACTGGTCCTAAACCCCATCGTCGACGGTTTTAGGCTGCAGAAGGTGCTAATGGATGGTGGCAGTGGTTTGAACCTCATCTACGAAGACACCTTGGAAAATATGCAGTTCGACCGATCTCGCATCGAGCATAGCAACACAACCTTCCGGGGGATCATCCCTGGGAAAGAGGCGCGTTGCTCAGGGCGTGTCATGCTTGATGTAGTGTTAGGCACGCCCGACAACTATCGATCCGAATAACTTCTCTTCCATATCGTGCCCTTCCCCAGTGGCTACCACGCTCTATTGGGGCGCGAAGCCTTCACAAAATTCCAGGCTATACCCCATTATGGGTATATGAAGCTCAAGATGCCAGGCCCAAACGGGGTAATCACAATTGCCAGTGATCCGAGTACAGCCCTTCGAGCCGAGAACAAAACAGCAGCGCTCGCCCTCGAGACATTAGCCGAGACCTTTGCTGCAGAGGAATTGACCGCACTCCGGTCAACAGTTGATAAGGACGATGTAATCCTTAGTTAAAGGTCCAAACCCACGTCCTTTAAACCTGCAAAAGAAATTGTTAAATTTTAGGTACACCCAATGGACCCTAGTAAAACAGCATCCATCGGAGCTCAGCTGGACCCCACGGTGGACGAAGCGCTGCGAGCATTCTTACAATAAAAATGGGACATCTTCGCCTGGCATCCTTCCGATATGCCAGGCATCCCACGACGGCTGGCAGAACATAGTCTGAATATAATCCCAGGCTTTAAGCCCGTCAAACAGACTCTGCGCCGCTTCTCCGAACCCAAACGACAAGCTATGGGTGAAGAACTAGCCAAACTGCTAGAGGCCGGATTCATATGGGAGATCAAACATCCCGAATGGTTGGCAAATCTAGTGATGTTACCAAAGAAAGATAAATTCTGGCGGCTGTGCGTCGACTTCAAAGACCTTAACAAGGCCTGCCCTAAGGACCCTTTCCCCCTACCACGGATAGACCAGATCATTGACGCCACAGCCGGACACGATTCACTGTGTTTCCTCGAAGCTTACTCCGGATACCATCAGCTCAAAATGAAGGAATCCGACCAAGCTGCAACCGCATTCATCACCACATACGGGCCATTCTACTTCAACACAATGCCTTTTGGGCTAAAAAACGCTGGGGCTACATACCAGTTGATCGACGACCTAAGGCAAACCTTTGACAGCTTACGCGAGTACGATATACGACTCAATCCGGAGAAATGTGTCTTCGGAGTCCCTGCTGGTAAACTGCTCGGATTCATTGTTTCCCATAGAGGAATAGAAGCGAATCCGGCTAAGATTCGCGCCCTATCGGAACTTGCATTTCCCACAGAGCTCAACCACGTCCAAAAATTGGCGGGTTGTGTGGCGGCATTAAGCCGCGTTATCTCCCGTCTCGGCGAAAAGGCCTTACTGCTCTACAGACTGCTGAAATGGACCAACGACTTCGTATGGACCGATGAAGCAGCCACAGCATTGGAGGAAATTAAAACACTGCTGGCAAGCAACCCCATACTCACAGCACCAGGCGCCGGTGAAGCAATGTTATTATACATATCGGCCACCAACCAAGTGGTTAGCGCAGTGCTCGTCGTCGAACGCGAAGAGGAGGGTCACAAATTCCAGATACAGAAGCCGGTCTACTATGTGTCAGAAGTACTAACGCAATGCAAGTCTAGATACCCGCATTACGAGAAGATAGCCTATACAGTATTTATGGCATCGTGAAAATAAAGACACTACTTTCAAGAGTGTTCGGTCACGGTGGCCTCCGAAGTACCCCTGAATGATATAATCAATAACAGGGACGCCACCGGCCGCATAGCCAAATGGGCAATTGAACTCCTTCCTTTCGAAATCGCCTACAAGCCACGACGAGCTATTAAATCTCAGGTCCTGGCAGATTTCCTCGCTGAATGGACGGAGGCCGAGCTCCCCAGGGAATATAGCAAATACTCCCATTGGATGATGTACTTCGACGGATCCAAAACACTGGCCGGACTGGGGGCTGGAGTTATTCTCACATCCCCCCACAGACGACAACGACTGATATGTGTTACAAATCATGTATGCCGATTCCAACAACGCGGCCGAGTACGAAGCACTCTTACATGGTCTTCAGATGGCAGCTTCAATGGGTATACAACGATTGGAGGTGCGGGGAGACTCCAACTTGGCCGTCTCTCAAATCAACGGCGAATTCGATGCAAAAAACCCGAAGATGGCGGCATATAGAAATGCCGTACTTAAAATATCCGCACGGTTCGAGGGGCTGGAATTCCATCATGTCGCTAGAGACAATAACCAGGCCGCTGATATATTGGCCCGTATGGGGGCCAAACGCGACCCCGTCCCAAAAAACACCTTCCTTGAACGGCTCTTCAAGCCATCGGTGGTTTGGCAGGAAGACGATAAGGGCGCCGGACCGATCAGCGCGGAAGAGGTTGTTCACCCTATAAACGAACCAGATGATCAAATCATCGGCGGCTCCGTAATGGACGAAACGCCTTCGGCTCATGAGGTCATGGAAGTGATTGCACCATGGACCGAGCCCTTCCTCGCTTACCTTCTTCGCAAAGAGCTCCCCGATGACCAGACAGAGGCAAGACGCATAGTTTGGCGATCCAAGTCCTATAAAGTCCATGAGGGGGAGTTATACTAGAAAAGCATCACCGGCGTACTCCATCGATGCATATCGGACGAAGAAGGAAAACTGCTTCTGGCTGAAATCCACGCAGGAATGGGCGGCCACCACGCTGCGGCAAGGGCCCTAGTAAGCAAGGCCTTTCGGGCCGGTTTCTTCTGGCCCACCACTCGAGCGGACGCCCAGTCTCTTGTCCAATATTGCGTGGGATGCCTACTTTTTGCAAATCAAAGTCACATGCTCCCAACGGCTCTTCGGACTATTCTGATTACCTGGCCTTTTGCGGTCTGGGGGCTGGACATGGTCGGACCACTTAAAGGGGGGTCCAAGAAGAATAAATATCTACTGGTCATGGTGGACAAGTTCACCAAATGGATCGAAGCAAAAACTGTTAAGTCAGCCAAGTCCGGACCAGTAATCGTCTTTATATCTGGCGTGGTACACCGTTACGGCGTCCCGCATAGTATAATAACGGACAATGGATCCAACTTCACCGCCCAGGAAGTAAAGGACTGGTGCGGAAAAATGGGCATTAAGCTCGATTATGCATCGGTGTATCACCCACAGACAAATGGACAGGTCGAACGGGCCAACGGCCTCATTATGAGTGGTATTAAGCCACGTTTGGTCCGGTCTCTTCATGAGTCCGACTGTCATTTGGTGAGGAGCTTGATTCCGTTCTGTGGGGCCTGCGCACCACCCCGAATCGATCAACGGGATACACACCGTTCTTCATGGTTTATGGGGCAGAAGCAGTCCTTCCTTGTGATATTATTCATGATGCACCTAGGGTGCGCATGTACGAAGAAAAGGAGGCCGAGCTAGATCGGCAGGACGACTTGGACGCCCTAGAAGGAGAGCGTGACATAGCTCGGGCTCACTCTACTTTTTATCAACAGCAGGCCCGGCGTTACCAGAGCAGGGAGGTCAGGGCAAAAGCATATAATGCGGGGGAACTCGTCTTACGGATCCCCGAGAAGCAGAAACATAAGATCAATCCCAAATGGGAGGGCCCCTTCATAATCGACAAAGTACTCGCAGGAGGGGCTTATTGTCTTCGAAGCCCGGCAGATAACCGCCTCGAACCAAACCCATGGAACGCAGCTCGTCTTCGGCATTTTTACGGCTAGACCGGTGTCATCATTCTTTTTACTATCCTTTTTCTTTTTTCTCTTTTTCTTTTCGTTTTCCTTCCCTTCCACCTTGATTTTTGGCAGGTTCAGACCTTTTCTCTCCCACTACTAGGGAAAACCTTATACACAAAATCTTAGCAGCAGCGCGGGACAGGATGGGGCGCTACTGCTAATTAGCAGTAGCGCGGTATGCAGACAGGCGCTACCGGTACTAACTTAGCAGTAGCGCGGCTCGGTAGAACCACGCTGCTACTAAAATTGACCGACCGTTCCCGCCACGCTAGGTTTAGCAGTAGCGCGTCCACGATAACCGTGCTACTGCTAATGTGATAGTAGTAGCGCGCTTTTTTTTCAACTCGCTACTGCTAATTTTGAAGCTGGCCACATGGCGGGCCCCTCTTAGCAGTAGCGCGTGTTACAGACGGGCGCTACTGCTATCTTATTAGCAGCAGCGCGTTTTGCACCCAGTGCTACTGCTAAGCCGCAGCCATACCACCTTTTTCCTCCCCCCTCCCCTCCTCTCTTCCTCACTTCCCCTAGCTCCCACCTCCTCTCTCCCTCACTTTGCTTCTTCCTCACTACTTCTCCCCCCATTACTCTCCTTCTTCTACCTATCTTTCTCTCTCTTTATTACTCCTAGCTAACTACACCAACCTCCATTAATGCATCTCCTTTCTCTTTTTCCTTCCCCCTCCACTAGTTGAACTTGTCTCCTCCCAAACTAGCTAGCTAGGTAGATCTAGCTAGCATTTAGTGAAGTGACCTATGTACCTCCCTAACTAGATCTATAGCCTTATCAAGAAGAGCTTTGTCCACTTTTGATCATTCCATAGGTGTGTGTGGCGACACCTATCGACATCATCATCACATAGCTCGATCTCGAGATAGGTGATTAAAAATTTATGCTTTCGCAATAATGGAAATATGTGTATGTGTGCGATATGACATAATCGGGCGATATGATGGAAATTGTGTGTGTGGCATGAGTTGCTGCCGAATTGTGCTTGTGAGTTGCCTATGTTTTGCCGAAATGTCGATTTATTTCCGTTTCGGCGAATTCCGGGCAAACCCTATATGTCCTATTTTTAGGGAAGGTCATGCCGAATTTTTGTATGATTTTGATGCATGCATGCATTTTTATAATCAATTTGTTTATTATTACCGTGCAGGCGTTCATGATGGTCAGTGGAACGGTGGTGGACAGGTGGTTGCGGTCGGCGGTGCAGGACATGAAAGAAAATAACCTGACAGAGGTTTTATGTCCGTGTCGAAGATGCAAAGGACGAGCTTGGCTCGACCCCTATGACGATGGTCGTGTGATGGCGCACCTGCTCATGACTGGTTTCATGGATGGCTATACTCGGTGGATAATTGAAGATGAGGATGATGATGTTGAGGACGCCGACGGGGCAGGCAATGACGACACGGGGCAAGACGAAGAGATGATCGATAATGGAGGCGGAGAAGGGGCCGGACATGGCGGCAGGGAAGAGGCCGGGCATGGCGGCGGAGAAGGGGCCGGACATGGCGGTGGAGAAGGGGCCGGACATGGCGGCGGAGAAGGGGTCGGACATGGAGGCGGAGAAAATGTGGACTCCACACCACAGAATTCGTCGGTACTAAGTTCAATCGTGCGGGACCCTCATGTCCAAGCACTGCTTCGCAAGGAGATGAGTACTGAGAGAGCTGCTTCTAGAGAGGAGGCCAAGCTGCAGCAACTGGTGGTAGACTCGAACACTCCATTGTATCATGGTTGCAATCCCGAGGTGACCCGCTTGAGTTTCACGCTCGAACTCCTGAAGACGAAGGCTAAAAACAAATGGACCGACACTAGCCTCGATGAATTTCTCAAGTACCTAAAGGATGTTCTTCCCACGGGGAATCTTTGTCCTACTAGTGTGGATGAGGCCAAGAAGATCGTGTGCCCTCTTGATCTGCCGCACGTTAGATACCATGCATGCATCAACGATTGCATAATTTATCGGAAGGACCATGCGGAAAAAACAAGCTGTCCGGTGTGCAATGCTTCTCGATACAAGAAGGCCGGGAAGAAATCTCCCCAGAAAGTTGTATGGTACTTACCGATCACTAGCCGTCTCCAGCGGTATTTCGTAGATCCCAAGGAAGCAAAGCTCATGCGCTAGCACGCGGAGAGGAAGAAGCCCGACGATGGAGATGATCCGAAGCTGAGACACGTCGTGGATGGTGGCCAGTGGAGAGCGTTCAACGGCGAATATCGGTATTTCACATGTGATGCAAGGAACATCGTGCTCGGCGCGTGTACCGATGGCATGAATCCGTTTGGCAACCTGAACACCAACCATAGCACATGGCCCGTGTTTGTATGGATGTACAACCTCCCCCCTGGTTGTGCATGAAGTCGAAGTACATACACATGAGCATGCTGATTCAAGGGCCGAAACAACCGGGAAATAATATTAATCTGTATCTGGGGCTACTTCAAGACGATTTAGACACGTTATGGAAAACACCGGCCAAGACATGGGACGCCAGCAAAGGTGAGTATTTCTATATGAGAGCCGTGTTGATCACGACGGTGCACGACTATCTCGGTTACGGATATGTCGCAGGACAGGTGTGCCATGGATATTGTGGATGCACGCGGTGCATGGATGATACGACGTCTCAGCAGCTAACGTCAAGGAAAGATGGCGGGTCTGGGAAAATCGTGTAGATGGGGCATCGAAGATGGCTCGAGAAGGACGACCCGTGGAGAAACCGTGGAGATCTATTCAATGGTGAGGCTGAGCATCGAGGACCTCCACGTAAGCGGAGCGGCGCCGAAATCGATGAGCTGTTGAAAAACTGGGAACAGTGCCCCGCGCCGGGAAAGACGATGAAAAAGGCGCCGGATCCGCTGCTGAAGGTATGGAAGACGAGGTCTGTTTTCTGGGACTTGGAGTACTGGCACAAACTTGACACGCCTCATTGCCTTGAACATGCCGGATAATACCAAGGATGGGCCGAAGGCAAGAAAAGACTTGCAAGATTTGGATATTAGGGCAGATCTGCACATGCCGCCCCGTAAAAAGTCAGAGGAGACAGAGACGGAGACAGAGGCGCGGGAGAAGAAGGGCAAAAAAGTAAAGGAAGAGGATTATTGCCCCCCTTCTTGCTTCACCTTAAGTCCGGCTGAGATCGATCAATTCTTCAAGTGCCTTACTAGAATCAAAGTTGGATAATGGAGTCCTTAGAGGGATAATGGAGACGCAGCGGATAAGACCAAGGTTCAGCGGGATGAAGTCCCATGACTGTCCTGTGATGATGACGCAGATACTACTGTTGCCCTTAGAGGGATAATAATGGAGATGCACGTCCGTGACACGCTTATTGGTCTCTGCAACTTTTTCGATGTCATCTCTCGAAAGTCGATCAGTGTGAAGCAGCTCTGAAGGCTACAGGAAGAGATCGTTGTCATACTCTGTGAGCTTGAGATGTACTTCCCGCCCGCGTTCTTTGACGTCATGGTGCATCTGTGTGTCCATATTGTGGACGACATAATAGACCTGGGGCCGTCATTCCTGCACAACATGATACCGTTTGAGAGGATGAATGGGATCATCAAAGGATTCGTTCGTAACATGTCCCGTACGGATGGAAGCATCGTCCAGGGCTATCTGACACAAGAGTGCATCTCTTTCTGCGAGAATTTTCTATATGGCGCAGACCGGCCGCCTGGTGTTGGTTTGCCCATTAACAAGCATGATGGGAGGCTCGAAGGAGAAGGTCACTCCAACGGTCGCAGGGAACTACATGTGGCCTACTCAGATCGACGCAACGACTTTGACAGAGCAAACTTGGTAGTGCTACAATACCTACACCAGGTAGATCCTTTCGCGGCACTGCATAAAGAAACTATCGCAGAGAAGTATCGTGACCGGGGGGTATGCAGGACGGACGCCGAAGTTACTAGAGAGCACAACTCCACTTTCCTGCATTAGTTCAAAGAGCATATTATTGCTAATCCCCCGGAAGAGGGCTCTAAGATACGATTGCTCATATACGCCTTAGCACATGGCCCCTCGCCCAACCTCGTCACCTATCAGGCATACGATATCAACGGATACACCTTCTACACGGAGGACAAAGATATGGGCAGTGATGATCAGAACTCAGGGGTGACGATGGAATGCATGACCGACAGCGACAACGGCGCAACTGAGAGATTTTACGGAAGGGTCGAGGAGATCTGGGAGCTTGACTACTCTGGACTGCACAACGCGACGATGTTCCGTGTCAGATGGGCTAAGAATGTCGAAAGAGAAAACCGGTATTTCACTACCATGACTATACCCGAAGCCAAGAGCGGTACCGTGAACGCTATCGCCAAAAACGAGCCATGGGTACACGCTAAGCACGTGACACAATGCTTCTTCATAACCGACCCATGCAATCCCAGCCGTGTTGTCGTGAGGAGAGGCAAAAGGAACATCATTGGAATGGATGGAGTCGCCAACGAGGAAGACTACGACCAGTACGGCAACCCAATGAGGGAAGATGACGATGACGATGAAGTATACGTCAAAAGACGAATCAATACTACATTACCTAAGAAAGATCGTACTCCATGGAAAAGGAAAAGTCACAATGAGGGGCTCAATTATTCTTCAACGAACAAGAAGGGAAAGAATCTCACTCAAAAACAAAAACGTCGATGCTGAGGAACCGTAATGTATATGTTCCTATTTTGTGTGGACACTAACCATTATGCATGGGTCAAATGATGTAATATATATGTTCCTATTTTGTATACATACTTAACCGTCAAATGAAAAGAAAACAAAAGAAAAAGAAGAAAAGAAAAGGAAGAGAAAATAAAGGAAAAGACAATAGAAGAAACAAACAGGAAAACTGCTATAAGTACTGGTTATAGCAGTAGCGCTTTTCCGAAAAAGAGCTATAGCTAGTCAAAATAGCAGTAGCGCTTTTCCGAAAAAGAGCTATAGCTAGTCAAAATAGCAGTAGCGCCGTTTGGAGAAGCGCGCTATAGATAAATTAGCTATAGCGCGTTTTTAGGAAACGCGCTACTGCTATGTTGACTTAACCCCCGGATCCCCACTCTCTCTTCCCCCAAATCCCCGTTTCCCACCTCTGCTTCCCCCAAATCCGCACTCTCTCTTCTCCCCGGCCCCTCATCGCCGCCGGAGCCCTGCCCTCGCCGGAGTCCTGCCCTCGCCCCCGACCCCGGCGCTCGCCCCCGACCCCCCGACCCCGGCGCTCGCCCACGACCCCCCGACCCCGGCGACCTCGCCCTCGCACCTGACCCCGGCGCTCGCCCCCGACCCCCCGACCCCGGCGACCTCGCCCACGCCCCCGACCCCGGCCCCGGCGCGCCACGCCTCCCTCCTCTGCTTCCTCCCCTCCCAACCTCGCCCCTGCACCCTCTGTAAGCCCCCCACCGCTCCTCCTCTCTCTGCTAGTAGGTTAATTTGGCTATATTATGAACCCTAGTTAGTATGAACCCTAGTTAGTTAGGGAAGTAGGTTAATTAGGTTCTTCGTCAAATTAGGACAGAAATTTAGGGTTCGGTGTTTTAGGTGTAGTTAAAAGAAAAAACAGAATTGATTATATAGGTTTCTTGCATTTTTTAGTTTAAGCAATTGTTGCTATTTCAAAAAAACAGAATTTGAAGTGGACATGTGATATGTGGACATGTGATTTGGACATGTCATATTTGGAATTTGGACATGTCATATTTGGACATGTGATGTTTTGGACATGTCATATTTGGAAAATGATGATTATGTGCAGGGTAAATGATCCGAGTGGCCTATGTTTCGCCGGAATGTTGATTCATTTCCGTTCCGGTGAATTTCAGGCTCTCGATACGTCCACTTTTTAGCAAAGGTCATGCCGAAATTTTCCGTGAATTTTGGCATGACTTGTGCTAGAAAGTAGGCATATCAAGTGCTGGGATTTGCTGGGAAACGGCATTCCGGCAAACATAGATCTTTTTTATGTCATTTCTCATTTTTTTATAGTTTTAGAATTAAACGAGTTGACTTAATCATAGGAAACATGTCGAACAACAAAGAAACCGGGCCTTCTGACCAAGATGCAGACGAGATGGATTATGAGGGTGAACAACAGTACCTCGACTTTTTGTCTGCTAAGCACAGTCAAGGTTTGCAGGTCGGCCTCGATGATGGTACTGACGCCGACACCGACACTGACGGCGCCGGCACCGATGGCGGCGCCGAGACCGGCGGGGAAGGTACCGGCGGGGAAGGTACCGGCGCCGATGCCGCTACCGAAAAGAAGAAGCAGAAGAAGCAGAGGATACGAAAACCTAACAAACTCGGCATCGGACGACTGGTGATCACAAAGATGGCCCCTAGCAAGTTTGAGCCATTAGAGCCGGAAGAACCTCACAAGTGCTATGGGAACCAAGTAGGATGCATCCTACGGGAATGCGCGCGCATCAACGACGATGACTTAAGGAGTAAAGAACATTTGAGGCAGTTGCTCCTGACGAAGTTGCACAAGAGATTCAAGTTCCCCGACCGGAATGACGCCATAGAACACCCATGGGATGATAAGAAGATGAAAAAGATTAACAATCACACCATGGGCATGTTCAGCAATGATTTGGCCTCCTGGAAAGGGAGGGTGAAACGAGCTATTGAGGCTGAGGAACCCCTGTCCAAGATTCTGGAGGAAAATCCGACACTTACGAAAGAGGAGTTCGAAAATTCAAGGACACTTGCGCTACCGAGGCAGCCAAGGCTAAGGCTGCGAAATTCAAGAGCCTTCAGCAAAGGAACACGGGGAAGCATCGCCTCGGAAGTCGTGGCTACCTTGGCAAAAGGCCCATATGGGATAAGGAGGACGCGGAACGTGAAGCCATGGGTCTCCCAGACCCCTTCGCGAAGTTCACCAACCCCTTGGAGCGTGACTTCATCAGGGCCCGCTACAAGTGGGACAAGGAAAAGAAGGTTTTTGACACGGACCCGATCACGAGGAAATTGATTAGAATACTGGTAATTATTCTTTCTGCAGGAGAAGCAACACCAGCTTGCAGCCGAAAGCCCTACTTCACCGATGAGGCCCAAGTGGGACACCCCTCTCAACCGGGCCTTGAACGAACTTAAGGGACTCCCTTTGGGCCAGCGGCCACAATATGGACGTGTGCACGGCACCGGCGACGGCGCCACGTGGAATGTGTTTTACAACGAGGGCCCGGAGGCCAAGAAGCAGAAAAAGAAGTTTAGTCAGACGGACATCGACGCGAATGTGAAGCTTGCGTTCGAGAAAAGAGCAGCTGAGGACGCGGAAAAAGCAGCCGAGGAGAAAAATGAGTTGCTACAGCAGGCAGTCGATGCAGCTGTACATGCCTGCAGAAATGATTTCGCTACTAACTTGATCCCGGCTATCATCAACTGGACGAAGGAAAATCCAGACAAGACGGTACATGATTTCCCCATGCCCAGTTTCGTCGGGAGCAACTCGGTGAACAACACCACCGCACCATCACCTGCTCACGCAACCGGTTCTGCTCCCGCTCACACACCCGCACCCGCACCCGCTCATAGCAGCCCGTCCTCAGTCTCTGGCGCGCTAGGCGGGCCTTCGTCTTTGGCTGAGCTCGAAGCCCTCACGGTAATTACATGTCGCACCAACATATATCTAGAATATTCCATTTTCGTTGCCTTTCGGATGTTTTACGCCGCAGACATGTGTTTGCAGGCCGACGAAACCCCGTGCACCGTACTCTACTTGATCAAAGGCCAGAAGGTGGACGTGGGAAAGGGGGTCATAAAGAAGCCCTTGGAACTCACGTTCCACGGCCAGCCGATGCCTGGTGGGCACTTCAGGGTTACCTTGTCGAGTGTGAAATTGGGGCACGAGGATTTGCCTCCTCCAGTACGGCTAGGGGGAGAGGACGACGAGACCCCGTCGCGGATTGGAAACTGCAAGGGTTGGGTGCTGCTATGGCCGAAGAATCTTCTTCGTCTGGAGCCGGCCGAGAGCACACCAATAACCACACATCAACAAGCAGGTATGGACACCACCACCCCGCCTACGCAATTACCAGCGCCTGTAGTGTCGGGTGAGAGCGGCGGACGACGTGATGAAGGGGGTCCAATAGTGGCTAATGTAATCGCCCCCGTAGAACAAAGAATGGATGATGAGATGGAGGAGGACCCTCTTCGGTTCCTCAATACAGGTGCCTATGACTGTGACTTAGATATGATGAGTCAGCCATATGACGAGTCGGGCTATCAGCATGCTAATGAGGATATGGATGATCTGCCCGGGCAGGAACGTCCTAGCAGGGATTTCAAGAAGTCTCTCTTCATGCAATCCTCACAGGACACGCCTAAAGATGCAAGGGGTCGTACAGTGCTTAGCCCGACAACACTGGGGCCGGGGTTAAGGAAGGGTCTGGAAGGTCAGCCCAAGAAAAAGGAGAGGAAGAGAACAGGGAAGATAGGCTCAGCTGCCTACAAACAAGCCAGAGCACATAGCAGCCAGACGGTGGCCATGTTCCATGTCACGGGCGAGCCGATGCTACCGCCGAAACCGCTGGAGGCAATATACGGGGATCTCAGGAGACTGCACGACCATGTGCTGTCGACTGAGAAAAGCCTACTAGCCTCGAAGGATCCAGGATATCTGACATACGCGGCTCGTGTGCCTGAGGGGAAGTGCTACGTCGACACATGGCCCGCGGAGGTGTTCTTCCTACGGTTTGATCATATCTTCGAGATGTTTCTGACAAGGCGGCTCGATTGTACAATCGTCCGCCTTTTTGCGCTACATATGAGCTCCGTCATGAAGAGAGAAGAAGTCTCGCAAATCTGTGTGGCAGATCCATACTACATGCATGAGTCCTTCTTGAGTCTCGGCGACTTTGAGCGTAAAACTGCTAGGGAGTACATCGAAAACTTCATGGTACAGAATAAGGACCAGGAAATTGTCCTCCTGCCTTATCATCCAAAGTAAGTCAGTGCCGGACAACCCTTTCGTACATTTCAATCATTCCTTCTCGCTCATATGGAGAATAATTTGAGGTGTTTTTTTCCCCGCAGCAACGGTCGCGCCGTCCTTATCGTTCTTTACCCCCGAGTCTCCCACGCCGTGTATTTCGACCCTACCAAAAACTACGAGAAGAAGGACTACACCCACGTAATGAATATTCTAGATGATGCTCTCCAAGGCTTCATCTTGAGGGGTGGCCACATGCAGATCAGGAAACAAAGGAACCGCAAGACGGGTTTCTCGCATAAAACCAACTTCTGCTGCATCCATGTCCCGAAATCAAGTAGGAACCATGGATTCTACCTCCTCCATCTCATGATGGAGTTCAGAAGGGATCACCAAAAGCTTCGCATGACAACCAGAAACGATGATCATATCCGCAAGTGGGTAGAATCTCAAGGAGATGCGGATTATAAACTTAAAGATGACTTCTTTCGCATCCAAAGGGACATTGCGACGATCATCATGAAAGAAGCCGTGGAAGTGAAGGGGATGTTCCACCACGGCCCTATATCGCGAGCTGACGTCCGAACTTGCATAGGCATGCAATGTCAGGACCTCACGCCATTCAAGAAGCTAGAGTCCACTCTTGATGATCTGGAAGGATTGAAGTTCTAGTGATTCACGATGCCGATGATGATGATATGTGTCGGTTGAACTTGTATACTTTGTATAGCGATGAAACTTTGTGATGTCCACAGTCCCTACCGAACTTGCGTAACGCTACTTTGTTAGTTTGGGTACGATGACCTGCGTACCTCTAGTTAATTAGTTTGCGTACGATGAAACTGCGTTGATTATTTATGTTTACTATATGTTGCATCTAGTTGCTAACCCTTTCTTTTTTGTGTTGCTCAAGTATATGTTGTTGCATATGATTGTACATTCTCTTGATGAAGATGCATCTCTAACAGGTACCTAGATTCTTGATGGCGAAGTACCGGTGCTATGTCGTGTACAAAGGAAAGGTTCCGGGAGTATACGACGAGTGGTCCGAGTATCAGGCACAAGTTGAGGGGGTCTCGGGCGCCAGCCATAAAGGCTTCAAAAGCAGACACGAAGCAGAAGCTAGTTACGTGAGAAGGCTCACGCTAGCGCGAGAGAGGACTCATAACTGCCGCCTCATGTACTACATAGTTTCGCTCTCACTCATAGTGATAGCTCTTCTCGCGTATATCATTGCTTAGATGGATGACGATGTAGTTGCAAGTATTCGAGACTTGTATCGCTATTTTCGAGATGATGACGAGAGACCACTTTGTGTTGGATGATGATTATGATGATGACATGATTTGATGAGACTATTTGTAGGTATATACTATGATAACATCCGTCGTCTCGCAGCCATTTGTATGTGTATGATGATGACATTTGTATGTGCTAAAGATTCTTGTATAAAGCCTGTTCAAATACAAAACAAATATGCAGAAAAAAAATCAGAAACTAATAAAGTTAGCAGTAGCGCGGGGAGTAAAGTTAGCAGCAGTGTACCATTACCAGTAGCGCGGCCTAACTCAAGGCGCTACAGATATTACCAGTAGCGCTCTTCTTTGGAGCACGCTACTGCTACGCATGTATAGCAGCAGCGCGGGACAACACGCGCTACTGCTACATGTTAGCTGTAGCGCGGGTGCCCGCTCTACTGATAAACATAATACCCGCGCTACTGCTAGGGTTTTCCCTTGTAGTGTCCCCAAGTCTACGTTCGGCTAAACCGAGCTAGTGTTTCATATTCGGCATACATCGTCAAATGTTAAATCCAAATAAAACACCTGGGGGCTTCTTCCCGAAGCCGATGAGTGTACCTTTTAAGCATCTATTGAAATTTATTATGCATCCATGTTTCCTTCGTCGATTGTAAAGCCATTATATGCATCAATTTGAACTAAGATTTTTGCCAAGGTGGGTTGCCTCGCTGCTGTGTTTACCGTCTACGTTCCCGATTGTTAGGCAAGAGAGTAAAGGGAGCACCTCTGCGATTGCTACGGCCGGGTCATCCGGATACGTACCTCAGACGGGTGAAGCCAAAAGCTAGCTATCTTTAGCAGAAAATTGGTCGGCTATGACGGAAGCGGCAAATAAAATTATGGTTATTATTACCATTGCACGGTTTTCTCAAACAGGCCATTAGTCGCACACTAGCAGTATGCGGCCTTATTATCTACGATTTATGTAGCAACAAAAAGGAAGGCACCGATAGAGGTACTATTTTCATTGGAAGATGTTTCTTACGCTAAGCAGTAATATAACATGTCTCCTTGTGTACCTTCTGTCTGTTCGTACCAAATGGCCGGATTGCCTGGTTCCTCGAAAGAATTCCCTCTTATCAAGGGATATTTTATATAGAACACTCCCAAGCTCTTAGCGCGGGGGGTCGAAGCCGATGGTCGGTTAAGACAAAGTTTGCAACACAGATGGAGTAACTATTTGATTTAAGGTACATAGATACATAGAATCACACATCTGGCTGCTGGTCAAAAATGTCTATTAAGGTATCCAGGGCGCAATCTTCCTGCGAGAGACGAGCAGCAGGCATCACTTGGTCGTACACCAATTGAAGCGGCACTTCTTGCCCATCAGGTCCTACTGGCCCAACCCGAGCCATATGCTCGGGGTTAAGACCGGTATAACGGGTCTTGATCATTGGCCATGCTGCTCGTGCTCCCTCCCGGCAAGCCAATGTCTTCCATAGCTCGAACCGACTCCGGGTTTCTTTGAACCGATCTGTTAATTCGGTCATCCTTTCCGGAGGCTTCTCGCCAGGCCATAGCGCTTTTATCATGCCCCTCATAGCCTTCCGAGCCCGCTCATGCACGGCGAACAGTTCCCTCAGGAGGTTCCCCCGGAAGGAGCCGATCTCTTCTTCAGGCCGCCCGGTTAGGAGACCTATACATGAGACAAGGCATGTCCATTACACCTTATAAAGGAGAAATACCTCTCGATGTTATAATCACACTTACCGAACATGCCCCTCTGTAGTTTCTGGTTCTCTCCTTGGGCATGGGCCAATTGAGTCTTTAAACTCTCAATATCTTCGGCCTGCTGTTTGTTTTCCGCCTGGAGGCGTTTCTTCTCTTCCAGGTTCCCCTACCATGACAGGCAGCCAACCTCATACTGGGATTCGGCGTACCTCTGTGATTCTCGGGCTGCAACTAAATACTTTTGCAATTGCCCTATTGATTCAGCTGCTAAGAAGTACCATTGCGTCAGCATGGGATTATACGCTAAGATCAGTAGAATAGATATACTCACCATGCGCCTCCCGGGTAAACTTCTTCACTTGTTTAAGCTCGGCCTTCATGGTTTCCACCTGTGTTCGTCACGTTTCCAATTCATTGGCCAATTGCTCGTTCTCCTGCCTTAAGGCCTGCATCATCCATGAAATCAATTTGCAGATCCTTAATTCGGTCATCCCGACCAATTCAAGGCTCGGGGGCTACTGGGTTTACGTTTATGTCCGGAATTTTAATCACTCACCTTCAGGATGGACGATATCAGTTTCACAGCTTCCCCAAGCCCGGCTCGGGCAGCTCCAAGGTATGCGTCCGCCGAGCATAGAGCATTGAACTCTTGTTCGGAAAACGCCGCACTAGTAGAAAATAGGGCTTCGGTCCAGGCCTGAAATCCCATTAATCCCGGTTCACTCACGAACCGGGACCCATGGGGGCATCGGTCCCGGTTCGTGAGGCCAGGGCGGCTGCCGGGCCTCGTGGGCCATTGGTCCTGGTTCGTCTGACCCCTTTGGTCCCGGTTCCAGACACGAACCGGGACCAATGGGCCTAGCTCCTGGCCCACAACCATTGGTCCCGGTTTGTGGCTGGAACCGGGACCAAATGGTTTCCTTTAGTCCCGGTTCCACCCACAAACCGGGACCAATGGTTGGCCTATATATAACCCCTCCGTCGGCCCTCGTCCTGTCAATGATTCGGATGTGGTATATATTATCTTTTATAACTATTTGTTTTATTTAGTGTTTATGACAATTATGCCGACCAACGTGACATAGATTTTTTAATCTCGGAGGTATGTGAACCGGAAATTCCAACCGACATAGAAATTCTTGTCGAGAAGTTAAATTTGGTTGAAAAAGAAAACAATTACTTCAAAGAAAAATTACAAAGAGTTGAAGAGGAGAAGATGAAGTTGGAGTTGCATGTTGCCGATGTCGTCGATGGTCACAAGATCAAGATGGATGCAATGCGCTTGAAAATTAGAAAGATTAGAAAATATGCCATTCATACTGAGGCTTGGTATCATTATGCCGTTGGATCAATTGGTACCTTAGTTGCGGTTATGATCGCATTTGTTGTTGCATTTAAATTTTTTACATAGTTTCAATGTATGTTTTAATTAGATGCTCTAGGGAGTTATATGTTGTTCAATAATGAGAACTATATAATCCAACGCACCTCCGAGTATATTAAGGGCCTGCATAATTTTCTCGAAGCGGCTGAGGCAAACAAGCAGAATGGTTTTATGCATTGTCCATGTACTGTCTGTGAGAATACGAAGGCTTTCGCCAACTCTAAAACCCTTCACTTCCACCTGCTTGAGAAGGGTTTTATGCCACACTATAATGTTTGGACCAAGCACGGAGAAAGAGGGGTTATGATGGAAGACAACGAAGAAGAAGAGGATGATGACAACTACCCGCCCCCTGAATACGGTGATGCTGTAATGGGGGAAGCTGAAGATCAAGAGGAACCAGACGATGTGCCTGATGATGATCTTCGCCGGGTCATTGTTGATGCACAGAGAGAATGCGAAAGTGAAAGGGAGAAGTTGAAGTTCGATCGCATGTCAGAGGATCACAAAAAAGGGTTGTACCCAAATTGCGAAATGACAACAGAAAGCTCGGTACCACACTGGAATTGCTGCAATGGAAGGCAGACAATGGTGTATCTGACAAGGGATTTAGTTCGCTACGGAAAATAATGAAGAAGAAGCTTCCAAAGGATAACGAATTGCCCGACAGTACGTACGAAGCAAAGAAGGTTCTATGCCCTCTAGGATTGGAGGTGCAGAAGATACATGCATGCCCTAATGACTGCATCCTGTACCGCGGTGCGTACGAGGATTTGAACGCATGCCCGGTATGCGGTGCATTGCGGTATAAGATCAGAAGAGATGACCCTGGTGATGTTGAGCGCCAGCGCACCGGGAAGAGGGTTCCTGCCAAGGTGATGTGGTATGCTCCTATAATACCACCGTTGAAACCTCTGTTCAGAAACAAAAAGCATTCCAAGTTGATGCAATGGCACATAAAATACCGTAAGAAAGACGGGAAGTTGAGAGCACCCGCTGACGGGTCGCAGTGGAGAAAGATCGAGAGAAAGTGGAGCGACTTTACAGGTGACCCAAGGAACGTATGGTTTGGTTTAAGTGCAGATGGCGTTAATCCTTTTGGGGAGCAGAGCAGCAAGCATAGCACATGGCCTGTGACTCTATGTATGTATAACCTTCCTCCTTGGTTGTGCATGAAGCGGAAGTTCATTCTAAAACTATTCAAATTTGAAAACTAATGGCACTAACAGAAAGTTTGTAATTTTTGTGACCTAAAAGCAAAAAGAATCACTGAAAAACAGTAAGTAGGAACAAAATAAAATAAATAAAGCAAAAAACAAAACAAAAAAACTGGATTTTTTATAAAAAAAATGCCACCTACTGGGCCACCACGGCCTGAATACGACTAGAAACCCAACCAGCTTGTTGGGCCAGGATTCAGGCCCGCAGAAGGCCCAATAGGCCCACAGGCAGTGACAGATTAGGCCCGGAAGCCTGCAGTTGAGAGGAGCTCGAGAGAGTGTGCGCAGCAGCGCTTATAAACCACTCTCGAGCTCTCTCAGCTAGCGAGGTGGGACTAAAAATTTGGCCCCGGGCAGCACCACCCTTTGGTCCCGGTTGGTGGCACCAACCAGGACCAATGCGCCCCTTTAGTCCCGGTTGGTGCCACCAACCGGGACCAAAGGTCCCTGTTTCCCGCTCTTTGGGCTGCTGAAAACTAACCTTTGGTCCCGGTTGGTGGCACCAACCGGGACCAATGCACCCCTTTAGTCCGGGTTGGTGCCACCAACCGGGACCAGAGGTCCCTGTTTCCCGCCCTTTGGGCTGCTAAAAACTGACCTTTGGTCCCGGTTGGCGGCACCAACCGGGACTAAAGGGGTGCATTGGTCCCGGTTGGTGCCACCAACCGGGACCAATGCTCTATGTATATAAGCCCACACTTAGCAGTTTCTCGAAATCACTTGTTCTTCTCCGCCCGACACCCCCAAGCAGCTCCTCGTCGCCGTCGCCGCCAAGCCCTGCCCCGACGCCGTCAGGCTGCTCCACCTCGCCGTCGTCGCCATCGCCGAGCTGCCCCGACGCCGTCCCCGCTCCCACTGTGAGCCGCCGCGCCATTCCCCTCCTCTCCTCCCCCCCCCCCCCCCCCGCGCCCCGATGCCGCCACCCGCCGCGATGTCGACGCCGCCCGCCCCCCGCACCCCGACGCCGCCACCGCTGCCCAGGCCGCGCTCTGCTTGCCGCGACGCCGCCGCCCCCCGTGCCCCGCCGGACATACCATTCTTTCACCCTCGGCGGTCGCGTCCTCGAACGAATAGACTCGCCGCCACTGTGAGTGCAAGCCAGCAGCAGAAGATCGGCAGCTCCACAGCGGCGGTGCCGCGCTCGCGTCATCACGCCCTCGAATCTTGGTAGACGATCACTGCCGCCTGTGCTCGGAGATGCACTGCTAAGTCTCTGGCTCTGCGACCGTGTCCTCATCGATCTGGTCTTGAAGATGAGTTGAACATGAGCAAGGGATCTAGGTCTAGGTGATTGGACATGATTGGTAGTATTTATTTCTGGAATCCAATACTAATTACACTAACAAGACATCCGATAATTTGGGAGATGTGATTGTTGGAGCTTTCCATCCTTGACACAAGCAAATGCAAGGGAGAGGTGAATCAGATCGCAAGCTAGGCTTGACAAGTTCGCGTCTAATACGAGGCATATGATTGAGCGAAGAGTAAATATCCAAAAACTACGCTTCTTTTATCAATCAAACTAGGTAATTGTCCGTGCGTAGCAACGGGGCATAATTTGTATGTTGCCGACGGATATATGACAATGGTTCTATGACAATGATGATCCATGGATATATGAGCAATGATGCTCCATGGATGTATGCATTGATATATGAGCAATGATGTTCATAGAAAGTTTTTTGTTGATAGAAGAAAGTTTTTTGTATAGATTTTTTTTATGCTCATAGAAACTCTCGAGTCCACCCAAACTGGGACTGAAAGAGCGTTGTCGAGGCCACCCCAAACCCTAGAAGGGTTGTCGAGGCCACCCAAATTTACCAAGTTAAATGAGTTAAAAGAGCGTTGTCGCGGCCACCCCAAACCCTAGAAGAGTTGTCGAGGCCACCCAAATTTACCAAGTTAAAAGAGCGTTGTCGAGGCCACCTCCCTGATAACTTCGACATGAGGGGGGACGTCGGACATGACATGAGGGGGGACGTCGGCCGTCGGACATGAGGGGTAAGCGTCGTTGTCGTCTACCCCCTCCCCGATAACTTCGACATGAGGGGGGACGTCGAACATGACATGAGGGGTGAGCGTCGTTGTCGTCTACCCCCTCCCCGATAACTTCGACATGAGGGGGGACGTCGGACATGTCATGTGGAATTTTTTTTTGTTCATATAGAAAACTCCGGTAACATAGATTTATCAAGAATGCCCCCATTATGGATGTGCACAAGTTGATCCAATTTTTTTCTGATCTCATCTATATATATATTCTTCTATATGTCACGTTGTCTGTCAAAGTATTGAAGGAATCCATGGCTTCATCATTAGCCGGAAGTAACATGCGTATGATGCTACGAAGCTCTTCAAAGTTGTTTTGGAACGGAGTTCCGGATAGAATAATTCGTTGAACTTCGTACCAAAAAGCTAATTAATTATCCTATCCGGGACTCCGGTCCAAAACAATTTTTGAGAGCTTCGTACCATTATGCGCCTGTTACTTCTGGGTAATGATGAAGCCATGGTTTTCTTGAATCCTTTGACACTAGACAACGTGACATATAGAAGGGTAGATGAGATCAGGAAAAATATGGACCATTTTCTGCACATCCAGAATGGCGCCATTTTGTTAATTAAATCCCTTAAAGGTTAGGAGAATCCCTTGTTTGACATTCATGAGAGAGGCGGTCCGGACATCGGACATTCATGTTTGTTTATTAATTGCCATGTTGTAATATTTGCAGAAACTATGGCTCAAAGAGACTTGGAACAAGAACAGTTGTTGGGGGAGATAATCCTCGCCGGACGTTATGTCTTGTCGTTTCTCAACGACACCGATGGTCTGGAAGGAGAGGATGACGGCTCCGGTGATCGAACAATGGAGGAGGAAGGACATGATCATGATGGCTCCGGTGACCGAATGCCGGAGGAAGAAGGAGACCATGATGACGGCACCGGTGACCGAACGGAGGAGGGAGTTGTTGCAAAGTCCGGCGAGGTATATATATTAACTAAGCCTGTGCTAACTAGCTAATTGATGCATTAATTGTTTGGGTATGTACATATATTAACTCTTCTTTCTTCTTTTATAGCCCTCCGGATCGAGCCAAACTTCGGTAACGAGACGAGGCCCAAAGAAAAGGTGGCGCAAGGATGAAAGGTTCACGATCACAGCACTCGCGGACGATGGCCATCCGATTGAACCCAAGCAGACCAAGGACGCATTTTCTGCTCAGTGTGGAGCTATTGTTAGGGACAACATCCCGATCAGCATCAAGCAATGGAATAAGCCTAAGGACGACGACGTCCCTGAAGGTGATTATGTCACTGATAGACAGAAAGATGATCTTTGGACCTCGCTGAAGGCTAATTTCACCCTACCGCCAGAGGAGGATCCGAATAAGCCAGTTATAGAGCCACTGGTCAAGGCGTGTGCTCATAAGAAGATGGCAGATCTATTCAGGAGGTGGAAGAATGCGTTGAAATCAAAGTATGTCGACAAAGGGAAGACTCCAGAATTCACCGGCCGATTTGAGAAGATAAGAGATCACTGGCCCGCATTTGTGGCCTACAAGACATCGGACAAGAGTAAGAAAATGTCAGAGACAAACAAGAACAATGCTGCAAAGAAGCAGTATCACCATCACACGGGGTCAGGTGGCTACCTCAAAGCCCGGCCGTTGTGGGACAAAGCTGAGAATGACCCGATTGCTAAAGGGGTCGTACCACAGACATTGAACTGGCCAGACCGTTCAAGGACATGGTTCTTCGGGGTTGGGGGAACTTTGGACCCTGAAATAGGGAAGTGCCGTTGGACGGACGAGCAACTTGCAATACCCGTCACGAAGCTTCAGAAGTATATCACCGCAGCGCAGGAAGGGACGTTCATTCCCGACAGAGAGAAGGACGAGCTGACTGAGGCCCTAGGGAATGCTGAGCACCCTGGACGAACACGAGGCACACCAGGGTCCGTTCCGTGGAAGGTTGGGTTTCCCGACGCAGGCGGTTACAGAAGCCGGGAGAGAAAGAGGAAAGCGGAGCTGAGCGACATGCAGAAGCTCAATGCAAGACTACAAAAGCTAGAGGAACTTGAGAGCCAGCGAGCTGCCGACCAACCATCTCAGTGGCATGAAGCTACCCCAGAAGCTACCCCGCCATCTCAGTGGAGAATCAGCGTGGCTTCCACGGAGCCCGTTCAGCCTGACTTCACGGCTCCTATCTACCCCGTGGATACTATCACGGAGGCTCAACATTGCGAGCTTATGACGTAATGTCGGAACCTCACTTTCAAGGCGGCTGTCGGCTCTGTTGCACCTCCTCAACCCAACGGAACTTTTCACTGCCTTCCGATTCCACATGGCTATGCTGTTGTGATGGTGGATGAAGTAATGGAGGGATTTGAGGAGCTCGAGCTTGACCACTCTACAGGTGAAGGGGAGAATCAGCTGGTCATGCTCTGAGGAGTACATGTCTATGGCAGAAGGAGTACATCAAGCTTCCAAACTGGACGCCTCCGCATCCTCCTCCTCCTCCGGCAAGTCAGGGCACTCCGCCTCCTCCTCCTCCTCCTCCGGCGAGTGATCAGGTCACTCCGCCTCCTTCTCCGGCTCCTCCGACGCGTGAGGGCACTCTGCCTCCTCCTTCGCCTACTCCGGCGCGTCGGAGCAGTCCGCCTCGTCGGCAACGGCGGAAGACAGACGCCACCGCTCCGGCTCCTCCGGCGCGTCAGAGCACTCCGCCTCCTTCTCTGCCTCATCAGCAACGACGGAAGAGTGACGCCGCCGCTCCGGCAGCTAGCAGTACAAGCAGAGGCGGGAGGCAATTCAGATACGATCCATCTCTCAAGCCTCTGGAAAAGTTACCATATGAGAGGACCAAGCAAGAAAACGAGGACATATGTCGTGCCCAAGTGAGGGACCATTTTGCAAAGAAAACTCCACCTCCGAAGGAGAAGCTAGATCCGGTGAAAGTGAAGCGCACTATCGATGCCCTGAAGCGACCACCACCGCCTCCGCCGCAATCCAACTATGACCGCATTATTCATAAGACATATGAAGAAGCGCGGCGGTCGGGAAGTACTTCCAGTGATGCAAGGTTAGCAGAACGAAGAAGTGGGAAAACAATTCCCCAGCTCGGCGAACAGGAGAAGCAATCGTGCCCCCCGCTCAAGGTGTCTAGCGATATCGTCGCTAATCATCCGGTGCTACTGCCTGGTACCAATCCTGGTGATTACTTGGGGGATGATGTAATATTTGAAATGGCTGAGGTAACAAAAGAAGAATATAAATACGTGCACGGGAAGCCTCTCGTCAAACCTGATCATCCTCCTCTAACAATGATGATGTACAAATTGCATGAGTGGTACATGAAAACCCGCAGGGAGTCTGGGAGAGACACTATGTATGTGGCAGTGAAACCAGAGCACGAATTCATTGGACTTGCCGTGATGCCTATTGAATTTGTGGAGTTATTTCAGTTATACAATCAACTGGCCCTCGACAAACAACTCATGACTTCCTACTGTCTGTAAGTATTACTTCTATAGTTAAGTCTCTAGCTCACCTCGTTCATTTCATGTATATATAATTATCCTCACTATATTATGCAGATTGAAGATCGTCGAATGCAAAAAAATAGGAATCTTCGACGTTGGGTTCATTAGACCAGATGCCGTAAATGAATGGACGGTACGAAACTCAATCAAAGAGACCGAGGAGAACTTGCTAAAGTCGTTCCTTATACATCAAAACAAAAGGGAAATACTCTTTCCTTACAACTTGAAGTGAGTGTTGATGTCTTCTCTGTATACTCGGTTTCGCTTACTCGAGGTTAAGTAATGTAATTGATGAGTTATATATGCGTGCGCAGTTTCCACTTTATTCTGCTATCCATTAAGCTTGACGGGGCATTAGTAACTGTCTTAGACTCGAGACGTAAAGATCCCGAGGATTATGCGGACATGACTGCAATGCTCAAGAAGTAAGTTCAGTCAATACCGGGACCATATCGGCATGCAACTTTCGTTAATTTCCTGATATCAAGTAATCATTTTCTTTACCTGGCAGGGTTTGGAAGAAGTTCACCCGAAAGGTTCCCTGTCTAAACAAAGAGTTGCGATTTACGCACCCCAAAGTAAGTAGTACTAGCTAGTTCCGCGCATCTCTAATTGATTCAAATTTTCATCAATATATCATTACCATGCTTGCTTATCAGTTTGATTGAACTCTATTCTCGTAAAGTGCTTGTACCAGAAAGAATGGAATGTTTTATGTGCATACTACGTATGCGAGTTCATTCGCCACTCGACCTCTGAGCGGGGCTTCTCTGACAAACAATTTGAAGTACGTAAATAATATTCACAATTTTATTTTATATATTACCATCAATTGTGTTGAGTTTTATTCATATATATATGCATGTATTGACCCCCTTCTTTAAATTAGATCTGGCAGATGCGGGATGAACTCCTACCACATGATCGCATACGAGCAATTCAAGAGGAATTGGCGGGATTCTTTCTTGACCACGTCATACCTAAAGACGGAGAATACCATGCGGATTTGTGATTGGATCTTAGTTAGATGATGTTAGGGATTGTAAAAGATGTTATATTGTATATATGTAGTACCGTCGGATAGATATGCGAAAACTTGTTGTTCGACCAATCTCTCGGAGAAAGAGAGGTCGATCACTTCTCTCTGTATATGTTCATGACGATCTTGTGTACTTAATGGTTCCTTCATTTGCTTACAAGCTAGCGTGTCGAGTTCTCTCTATAGTAGCTAGCGTCGACCAAGCACAGAGAAAGAAAGGACACTTCTCTCTATTAGCTAGCTAACACAATATGAAACTCCTAAATTAACCCTACAAAACCCCCTAAACCCCCCCCCCCCCTTTCAAAAAAAAAACCCCAGCTCCTGCCAGATGCTGACGCATGGATGCCTTTTGGTCCCGGTTGGTGTTACCAACCGGGACTAAAGGTCCTCCTGAATGGGCTCCCCGCAGCGGCCACGTGGAGCCCCTTCTGTCCCGGTTTGTAAGCGAACCGGGACTAAAGGTTTTGGGCTTTATTCCCGACCCTTTAGTCCCGGTTCCAAAACCGGGACAAATGGGCCATTTTCTACTAGTGCCGGGTCACGCAGAATTTCTCGCCGCCGGCGGTGTTTCATCGCGCTCTCTGCTTCGGATTTAGTGATTGATACCTCATCCACGGAGTCTTCAGGGGCCGGATCGACCACAGGGGCCTCCGCGGAGGGTTCGGCGTGAGCAGAAGATCTTGATTCATGCGTGTTGCCGGGCGTCCTGGCAATGTCTTCGGCAGAAGATGGTTGTACTCGCTTCCTGAGTATTCCGACATAAGATCTTCTGTAAGACCCTACCGATCATAACAACAATGGATTAAGGGACCGAACAAAGTACGTTTTGGTTGGACGAGTGTTCGGCGCCGTCTCCATGACCGGCTCATATGAAGGACTCCTGTTGGTGCCTGCCCGGGCATTGCTGCTGTGGCCGACGTTCGGCGCGAGGACCGACGACGCTTGGGAGTGGGAGCCGGTATATTTATGTCGACGGAGGACGTCTGCCTTTTACGGGAAGAATTTTTCTTCTTGCCCGCAGTGGAGGAAGGGAGTGATCCGGGGTGATCAGCTATGAAAGCCACCTTAGATCGATCAAAGCTCTCTTGGTAAAAGACCCTGTCTACATACTCCAGTGACAACTCCGGATCGTCATGGAATCCTGGATCATCATCACCAGAGTAGTTCTCTGGTTGGGGGGCCGGACAGTTGATTGTCTCGGCAAAGCTCCGCCATTCCTGTTTGCGCAGATTAAAAACATTAGTCAAAAAGGGCGAATAAACACCCGAACTCAGGTCGCAGAGTCGAAGGGCTTACCCATTCGATGGGGTTGTAACTCGAGTAGCCCTCCTTGACCGGCAACCGAACAAAGTCTTCTTTTTCTCCTTTGTATAGGTCGGCAAGTGCGGTTTCCAAGGCCGCCTGATTGGCCGGGCCCAGCCGACGGGAGCGATTGGTGTCACTCGTGCTGTTGTAACGCCACAAAGGATGTATCCTTTGTTGAAAATGTTGAACGCATCGGGTGATGGCGGCGGCCATCACATCAATCATGGTCAGCTTGTGATGAGCCAGTACCCTTACGTGGGCGGCCAAGCGTTGAACTTCAGCGCTGTCCCCTTGGGACGAACTCTTTGGTCGCCAATTATACCTTTTCTTCAGACGGGCGTCGGAGTATTCGGGCAAGCCCCACCGAGCTGGGTCGAATAGGGGAACGTCCTCGATGTAAAACCATTCCGAAGACCATTCTTCGGATTCCTTCTTCGGTGTCCCTGATAACCCACAAGTATAGGGGATCAGTTGTAGCCTTTCTCGATAAGTAAGAGTGTCGAACCCAACGAGGAGCTAAAGGTAGAACAAATATTCCCTCAAGTTCTATCGACCACCGATACAACTCTACGCACGCTTAACGTTCGCTTTACCTAGAACAAGTATGAAACTAGAAGTACTTTGTAGGTGTAACGGGATAGGTTTGAAAGATAATAAAGAACACATAAATAAAAACTAGGGGCTGCTTAGATAAAGAAACAACTAAGTTAGTCTTAGTATAGAGCTTTTTGTCACAAGAAAGATATTTGTCCCTAGGCAATCGATAACTAGACCGGTAATCATTATTGCACTTTTATATGAGGGAGAGGCACAAGCTAACATACTTTCTATACTTGGATCATATGGACTTATGATTGGAACTCTAGCAAGCATCCGCAACTACTAAATATCATTAAGGTAAACCCAACCATAGCATTATAAGGTATCAAGTCCTCTTTACTCCCATATGCAACAACCCACCTACTCGGGTTTATGCTTCAGTCACTCAAGCAACCCACCATAGGAAAATCATGAACACATTGCAACACCCTACAGCGAGGATCCCCCACGCTTGCGTGACACGGAGAGCACCATAGGACAGCACCAATAATAAAACATGCAACTCAAACCAATCATGATCATTAATCAACCCATAGGACAAAACGGATCTACTCAAACATCATAGGATAGCCATACATCATTGGGAAATAATATATAGCGTTGAGCACCATGTTTAAGTAGAGATTACAGCGGGGAGAAGGGGTGTTACACCGCTGCATAGAGGGGGAGAGAGTTGGTGATGACGGCGGCAAAGTTGTTGGTGTAGATCGCCGTCACGATGATGGCCCCGGCGGCGTTCCGGTGCCACCGGGAGAGAGGGGGAGAGAGCCGCCCTCCTTTTTCTTCCTTGGACTCCCCCTAGATGGGAGGAGGGTTTCCCCTCTGGTCCTTGGCCTCCATGGCGGCGGAGGGGCGAGAGCCCCTCCGAGATTGGATCTCTCTCTCTGTTTCCTTTTGTTTCTGCCTTCTCAGATTATGGCCTTTCACCGTTTGTTAAATTCCCGGAGATCCGTAACTCCGATTGGGCTGAAATTTTAACATGATTTTTATCCGGATATTAGCTTTCTTGCGGCGAAAGAAGGGCACCAACCACCTTACGGGGTGGCCACAAGCCAGGCTGGCGCGCCCTACCCCCCAGGGCGCGCCCCTATGGCTTGTGGGCCCCTCGGGCACCGCCTTCTGTTGATTCCACTTCCCAAAATTCACATATATTCCAAAAAAAACTCTCTGTAAGTTTTTATACCGTTTGGACTTCGTTTGATATGGATTTTCTGCGAAACAAAAAACATGCCACAAACAGGAACTGGCACTGGGCACTGGATCAATATGTTAGTCCCAAAAATAGTATAAAAAGTTGCCAAAAGTATATGAAAGTTGTAGAATATTGGCATGAAACAATCATAAGTTGTAGAATATTGCCAAAAGTATATGTTAGTCCCAAAAGTATATGAAAGTTGTATACCCGCTCACCCTTGTTAGGATTGGGGAAGTTCTCCGTGAAGGCTTCGCCGTCAAGGGAAGTCAAGCCGGCACGGGTAGCCGCCAGATCTGAGGAAGGAAGATACCCTTGGGTCTCGAGATCACGCAGCCGAAGGAGGGATACGGAGCAACTTGTCCAATCCACGGGACGGGAGCCATAAGGGCGCGAGGAAGAGCTGGGGGCGCTCGCCATGTTTTTGCGGTGATCTCTCGCTTGAAGTTTTTCTAATGGGGAAGAAGAGGAAGATGTGACCCAGACCGCGATTTAACTTGTTTAAATAAGTGGTGCCTCCCTTGCGGGAGGGGCAGTCTTGTAAAAAGCTGCCGGGCCGCTCATCTCCCCTTGGCGCACAAGGATCGAGAAGCGCCGAAGGTTACTGCACTGGGTGCCACAAGTTCTCAGCGATCGAGGATTCTCCGATGACGGGATGGTTGCCGAGTAAGAAGAGGTAGAGAGAGTCGCCTCGCAAGCCGAAGACTTCGACAGGAAAGATTGTCCGGATACTTTCCGGCGTTGGAGGCTAGTCCGGGGGCTACTGAGGGAGTCCGGGATTAAGGGGTCCTCAGACTGCCGACCTATTTCTCATAGGTCGGGCTAATGGGCCGCTCGCTGAGGATGAGATTGATCAAAGGCCTCGTCGCTATGGAGAAGACCTCAGGAGCCATGGCGTGTCGGTCAAGTTGAAGATAGTAGATTAGGCATGTTTTTCCCTCCGGTGGGCAACCGACCATGTGTAACCCTAATGACCCCTGGTGTCTATATAAGCCAAAGGGTTTTAGATCATACGACACAGAAACTCCTCTATGGTTTTAGCTAGTCGATCTCGAGGTAGATCAACTCTGTAACCTTCATACCATCAATATAATCAAGCAGGACGTAGGGTTTTAACTCCATAGGAGGGCCCGAACCTGGGTAAACATCGTCTCCTTCGTCCCTTTGTTACCATTGATCCTAGTCTCACAGCTCGGGACCCCCTACCCGAGATCCGCCGGTTTTGACACCGACACCGACAGTCTCTTGAAAGACGGATCGGCCCCAAGGGTACCCGAGTGTGAGATGTGGTGGGGTGCGCCGGTAAGGCACCCAAAGGGTTACTACGAGGCGTGGCCGGACAGTAATGTCCTTGCCACAAGTCCTCGAGATGGGCGATAGGATGGGGGCACTGATCGTCACGCAACCTATTAATTCACTAATGGGTTTGGATATGTGATCTGAGAAGGCCTTTGGCCTCTTTCGCACTAAGCACCATGCGGGAATAAGTATCGGCAATCTGCGTCCGTACATTCGACCGAAAGCTCTTCATATGTCACATTGAGCGACCCGCACCCGGGTGGCCCGCGTAAGCACCGCGCTTGTATTAAGGGGTGCTAGGACTGACACCGGCCGGGGGCGTAACGTGCAGGATGGCGAGGGCGATGGCCCAAGACCCTGAGCTATTAGGTTGTAGACCGGTGTGCTGGCCTCTCTGTTGAGCCTAGGTAGGATTACGGCGTGTCGATCGGCCGAGGCCGGGTATGAACCGAAAATTGTAGGTGGCTAGAGTTTATCGAGCGTGTTGGGTAAGTTTGTGCACCCCTGCAGGGAAGTATTATCTATTCGAATAGCCGTGTCCACGGTAATGGACGCTCAGAGATTATCCTGATCTTTGATAACTAGAAATGATACTGGTGATGACCTATGGAAATGTTTGCCTCCGAGATTGCTTTCTCGCAGGGAGTCGAGGAAGAATCTCTGGGCGTTGCCTTTAAAATTTGCTACATAACTTGCTACATTATAAACTGCTAATCTGCTCTCGTCTAATGCTGCAAGACACTGAAGATGCTAGTCTTCGACAGGACTAGGCCTTCTTTCTTCTTCTGGCATTTCTGAAGTTTAGTCCACAAATATAGCCCCATTCCTTTGATACTGGTGCATATCTAGCATAGTTCTGATGTTAGTCTTGCGAGTAATTTGGATGAGTACTCACCGTTGCTTTGCTCCCCTTTTCCTCTTTATACGATGCCGCGATCAGATGTTGGAACCCAGGAGACCCAGGAGCCTGCTTACCCCGTTGACGGCTACGACTACTACCCCGACGGAGGCCACTACTACCGGGATGAAGCCTTCTACGACGTGGATCTCGCTGACGGCCAGGAGTAGTTCGGAGGCTCCCAGGTAGGAGGCCTGCACCTTTTCAATCTAGTTGTCGCTGTTGTGCTCAGCCGTCTTACGGCAAACTTGTTTACTTTAATGTCTATACTCAGATAATGTTACTTCCGCTGACTTCTGTACTCAAGCTTTGCATTCGAGCCCTCGAGGCCCCTGGCTGTATTATGAAGCTTGAATTATTTTAATTTGTGTTTAGAGTTGTGTTGTGATATCTTCCAGCGAGTCTCTGTTCTTGATCGAGCATAATTGCGTGTATGAATAGTGCACGGTTGAGTCGGGGCCGTCGCAAATCAATCCCAAGATGTATTCATCAATGTTTTCTTCTTGTGATCTGATATCCATGTGTGAGTAGTTCGGTAAGGTATGGGTTGAGGCACGAGCCTTGCAACCCTCACTACAGGAATCAGCTTCTTTGCCGTCTGCCATAGCTGACGGCAAAGGACAAGGTAACAGACGGCAAACCCCTTTGCCGTCTGCTGGCAGACGGCCCCACTTTCAGCACTGAAAGTCACGGTAATGAGCTAGTTTGCCGTCTGCAAACCAACAGCGGACGGCAAAGAATTTTGCCGTCAGCCTTCTTAGTCCCACTAACGGTAAAGTTCGTAGACGGCAAAGCATAGTTGTTAGCCCCGTTAGGTGGCTAACGGCAGACTTTGTCGTCCGCCTACTGACGGCAAAGTACCACCCGCCTTTGCCGTCTGCCCTTTTGACGTCAGCAGTCCTGTGGCGCGCGTCACTCCAGGTCAATCTTTGCCATCTGCCTGCTGGATCTTTGCCGTCTGCTAACTCCCAGCTTACGGCAAAGACTGCATCTTTGCCGTCTGCTGGCTGATGGCAAAATGACTAAATGGGCCAGCCCTTTTGCTCCCAGGTTGCACAGGTAGCTGCCTCGTGGCAGCTTTCCCGTCTGCCAGCTGATGGCAAAGGCCTTTGCCGTCTGCTGATAGACGGCAAAGTGCCTGTATTGCCACTGTTTTGTATGTTTTCTGTTATTTCCCTGCATTTTCACAACAAATATATGATATATATAATTTCAGAAAGAAGCATAGGCCATGTATCCAACATCATCGTGAAATATTGAACAAGAGAACACATAGGCTATTAAAAGAACCAATACATACATAGTTTCACACTGTTCATCCATATATACATACATAGTTTCACATTGTTCATCAAAACAAAAACTAAACACTAGCAGTCTATCAATGCCAGCTTCCATGAAATGAATCAATCCTGCAAAATGGAAATAAGAAATTTAGATGAAGAAGAAGAAGAAGAAGAAGAAGAAGAAGAAGAAGACTTGAAGAAGAAGAAGAAGAAAAAGAAGAAGAAGAAAAAGAAGAAGAAGAAGAAGAAGAAGACTAGAAGAAGAAGAAGAAGAAGAAGAAGAAAAATAAGAAGAAAGAAAGAAGAAGAAGAAAGAAGAAGAATAAGAAGAAGAAGAAGAAGAAGAAGAAAGAAAAGAAGAATAAGAAGAAGAAGAAGAAGAAGAAGAAGAAGAAGAAGAAAGAGAAGAAGAAATAGAAGAAGAAGAAGAAGACTAGAAGAAGAAGAAGAAGACAAGAAGAAGAAGAAGAAGAAGAAGAAGAAGAAGAAGACTAGAAGAAGAAGAAGAAGAATAAGAAGAAGAAGAAGACTAGAAGAAGAAGAAGAAGACTAGAAGAAGAAGAAGAACAAGAACCAGAAGAAGAAGTAGAAGTAGAAAAATAAGAATAGGTCATTATTGAGCTAACCTAAGTAATTATGATATTTTTGAGCTAACTAAGCTTATTATGTCATTTTGGAGGAAACGAAGCTAAGTATAGGTCATTATTGAGCTAACTTAGGTAAGTATAGGTCCTTATTGAGCTAACTTAGCTTATTATGTCATTTTGGAGGAAAATAAGCAAAGTATATGACATTTATGAGCTAACCAAGGCTATTATGCCATTTTTGACCTAACTAAGCTAATTATGTCATAAATGAACTAAATAAGCTAATTATGACATTTATGAGCTAACCAAGAAGAAGAAGAAGAAGAAGAAGAAGAGTAGAAGAAGAAGAAGAAGAAGAAGAAGAAGAAGAATAAGAAGAAACAGAAGAAGAAATAAAAGAAGAAGACTAGAAGAAGAAGAAGAAGAAGACTAGAAGAAGAAAACTAGAAGAAGAAGAAAACCAGAAGAAGAAGAAGAAGAAGAAGAAGAAGAAAAAGACTAGAAGAAGAAGAAGAAGAAGAAGAAGAAGACTAGAAGAAGGAGAAGAAGAAAAAGAAGAAGAAGAAGCAGAAGAAGAAGAAAAAGAAGAAGAAGAAGAAGACTAGAAGAAGAAGAAGAAGAAGAAAAGAAGAAGAAGAAGAAGAAGAAGAAGAAGAAGAAGAAGAAGAAGAAGAAGAAGAAGAAGAAGAAAAAGAAGAAAAATAAGAAGACAGAAAGAAGAAGAATAAGATGAAGAAGAAGAAGAAGAAAGAGAAGAAGAAATAGAAGAAGAAGAAGCATAAGAAGACTAGAAGAAGAAGAAGAAGAAGACTAGAAGAAGAAGAAGAAGAAGAAGAAGAAGAAGAAGAAGAAGAAGAAGAAGAAGAAGAAGGAAACTAGAAGAAGAAGAAGAAGACTAGAAGAAGAAGAAGAAGAAGAAGAAGAAGAAGAAGAAAATTAAGGATAGGTCATTATTGCGCTAACCTAGGTAATTATGCCATGTTTTAGCTAACTTAGCTTATTATGTCATTTTGGAGGAAACGAAGTTAAGTATAGGTCATTATTGAGCTAACTTAGGTAAGTATAGGTCCTTATTGAGCTAACTTAGCTTATTATGTCATTTTGGAGGAATATAAGCAAAGTATATGACATTTATGAGCTAACCAATGTTGTTATGCCATTTTTGACCTAACTAAGCTAATTACATCATAAATGAACTAAATAAGCTAATTATGACATTTATGAGCTAACCAAGAAGAGGATGAAGAAGAAGAAGAAGAAGAAGATTAGAAGAAGAAGAAGAAGAAGAAGAAGAAGAAGAAGAAAGAGAAGAAGAAATAGAAGAAGAAGACTAGAGGAAGAAGAAGAAGACTAGAAGAATAAGAAGAAGAAGAAGAAGAAGAAGAAGAAGAAAACTCGAAGAAGAAGAAGAAGAAGACTAGAAGAAGAAGAAGACTAGAAGAAGAAGAAGAAGAAGAAGAAAAATAAGAATAGGTCATTATTGAGCTAACCTAGGTAAGTATATGTCCTTATTGAGCTAACTTAGCTTATTATGTCATTTTGGAGGAAAATAAGCAAAGTATATGACATTTATGAGCTAACCAAGGTTATTATGCCATTTTTGAAGAAAATAAGCAAAGTATATGTATTTGTTAAGCAAAACACTAGAGAAAACTTACTGTCGTCGTCATCACGGAGGTCAAGCACCGGGGTTGCTCGGGCCGGTTTCACCTTGAGACGTGTCGTGCAATGCGGCTCGGGAGTTATGCTGGACCAAAGGTCATTTGCAATGTCTTGTTAGCATGATGACACTCAAATGTTAAGACTAGTAACTAATGACCATTCAAATGAAACTCATCGTTAACACCGGAGTAATGACTGGCATCGGCGGAGGGGTCTGACCAGTCTTCTCGCACACAGACTGCACATTTGGTTTTGACGAGTCAGTCATATTAGTTAGTAATGAAATGAACATTTACGTGCATGATTTGGCTAATATGTAGAACAAACTTACCACGAGGAGCTCGTACATCGCCCGGTGAGCCGCCTCATTCCGTGCGCTCTCCTCCTCCAACAACCTAGCCGTCTTCTCCTCCGCGGCCAGTTCCTTCTCCGCCGCCACCCGGTCCCTCTCCTCTAGAAGCGCCTGGGTTGTCGCTCTCTCTTTCTCAAGAGCAGCCTGCAACACCACTCACTACTGGAAATAGGGAATTTGCCATCAGTCAGCTCTTTGCCGTCTACCAGCGGATGGCAAAGAACGTCTTTGCCATCTGCTTACAAAAAACAGATGGCAAAGAACTGACAGATGGCAAAGAACCTAGTTGCCATCAGCCAATTCTTTGCTATCTGCCAGCAGATGGCAAAGAATCTTTGCCGTCTGCTGGCAGACGGCAAAGAGGTTGGTGGGGTCCAGCGGACGACGGCGTTGTAACGGCGCACTAGGCCCACCTCTTTGCCATCAGCCAGCAGATGGCAAAGCCCCACCTTTTTGCCATCAGCCAGCAGATGGCAAAGCCCCACCTCTTTACCATCAGCCAGCAGAGGACAAAGTTCTTTGCCATCTGCTGGCTGATGGCAAAGAGGTGGGGCTATCTCCCCTCTCTCCCAGCCCGGCCCCACCCCTCTCTCTCTCCCTCTCTCTCCCAGCCCGCCACCGAACCCAATCGAGAGCAGCAGCCGGCCGCCGGCTCTCCTTGCTAGGGTTCGCCGCCGCCAGCTCCTACAGCCGGACTCCGGCGACGTTCCAGCCACCGCCGTTGCCCGGAGCTCCATCCCCGCCGCCCGGAGATCCATCCCCGCCGCCCGGAGATCCATTCCCGCCGCCCGGCGCAGGTAATACTCTCCTCCCCTTCGTTCCTCCCTCCTCCCCTTCGTCTCTCCCTCCTCCCCTTCTTCTCTGCTTGGCTGGGCGGAGCACCGCCGGCTGGCCGGCGTACCGGCTCCATCCTCCCCCCCCCCCCAACCCCCTCACAGGGGCCGCCCCTCCCCATCCCATGCCTGACAGGGTCGGCCGGCCGGTGTCCCAGATCCGGCAGGAACCCCCACCCTAGTGCACCGGCCCCCTTCCTCCTCCCTCCTCCTTCTCCACCCCCTTCCCCACCCCCTTCCCCACCCTAGTGCACCGGCCAGGGTCTGGTCCCCTTCTGGTTGCTTGTGCTTTAGAAAAGACACAAGTTCAGAAGAGAAAGTAGTCCTCCTTGTGAATGTTCAGAAGAAGAAAAGGAAGAGAGAGGACAATTCTTGCTTGTGCTTCAGAAAAGCATCAGCTGTTGTTTGTTGTATTCATTTTAGTTTAGTTAAATTCAGATTTGTAGAAGAGACATAAGTTTAGTTCAACCAATTTAGTTTATTTCTTTTGTTTGTTGTATCCCATGCATTAGCTGTTGTGTCCATGTATATATTGCAGATTGTGCATATTTGATAGGGAGGGTGCGCCATTACTAACATCTCACACACACACACAAACACACACCCCACCACACACACACAAACACCCCCCCCCCTGTGGATCGCCTTTTTAGTTTAAAAATAAATAAAAGAAAATGATAAAAAATTCAAATTTAAAAATCCTTCGAGCTGCCCATGTGTTATGTGTTCTAGTTGTTAGGAAAATTAACAAACATGAATTTTGAATTTTTTTGCAAAAGGCCGCCGTGTTTCGGTAAAATGGCCGTAACTTTTGCATACGACCTCCGATGAAAAAGTTTTTTATATGAAAAAGCATCTACTCGAAAAGTTACATCCGAATTCAACGGGCTATGCCCGTTATCGATTTTTTAGAATCCTCAAAACCCTAACAGAAAAAAGTTACGATGCTTTTAAGATCTGGAGGCAAAAAAATAAAAAAAGTTAGCAATGGCGCACCAGTGCATAGTGCGCCACTACTATTTTCCCGCCTTCAAAATTCAAAAAAAATTAAAAATAGTAATGGCGCACCACACCTAGGTGCGCCACTGCTATGGTCATTACAAACAATTTTTTTGACTCATTACCCAGGGTCATTACAGACAATTCACAGTCAAATCTACAGTTTCACAGCTGTTTCAGCCAAACAGCTTCCAGCTTCTCCACAGCTGAAAGTTCACAGCAGCTTTTTCACAGCTCACAGCTCATAGCAGCTTTTACAGAATCTGTAGCTCAACCAAACAAAGCCTTAGACTTCGAAAAACACATGCATGCAGCCAAGATTTAGGATATGCTTATAGATGTTTTGAGGATCATGTAGCAGGCTTTTCTTTACAGTCCACTTTTGCCGGATAGAATTTATCTTTGTCCTTTTGACACCACGACACCCAGACACGACACCCCCGACACCCCCGACCCCCGACACCTCTTCGGCCTCCTATTGACCGAAAAGGTGCTTTTCGGCCTTCCAGAGGCCGACGGGGTCATATATTTGTGAATTATGAGTTAGGTCATATATTTTCCGATTTTGTTATGAAAAACATCATATATATTTGTGTTGATCGGGTGGATTTAAATGTGCTGTTGTTTCGTCGCTGCGAGGGTCTGGTGTTCGACGACCTCCCCATGCGTTCGAGGAGCTCCGCCCCTGCGTTCGTGGGTGAGCACAAATGACATCTCCTCCTCTCCCTCTTCATTTGCTCTGTTCCGGTCTTTGTGCCCGGGAGCACTACTTGGCTGCCCCGGCCTCGCCGGGGCATAGGATCGGCGATGTCGAGTGCCACACGGTGGCCGACATTGTGATCCAGACGTTTTGGGTAATTTCTCCTTTGCCGTCTACGTTGTGTTTTCTTCTTTGATTGCCAACCCTAGTGATTGTACTAATCCGTGTTTACTTGTTTGATTGCAGACCTTCTACAGGTGTGCTGAGGGACAGGAGGAGGCCGCGGCTCGGGTTATCGACAACGAGTGCAGGCGCCTACTTGGAAACTTTCGGCACGAGGCTCGGATGCAGGCTGTTCGAGACTACTTCGCCTCGACTAGTATTAGGAGGAAAAAAGAGAAGTGCCACGTCAAGTATCTCAGTAAGGAGAAGTACATGAAGGTAATTACCTATTCTTAAGGCCTTGTACTTAGTTCCTTGATTTGATTCGTAGGCGTAGCGCTCAAATTTCTCTTGCTTAACTTAGGTGCCCCCGAGATGGTGTGCGGATAGGATGGACTGTTGGGAGGCGTTGGTGGATGAGTGGTGCACTACCCAATGGCGCTCCGTCCACGACACTGCAAAGGACAAGCGTGCCAAAATGAAAGGTGTCCCACACCATCTAGGCAGCGTCAACCTACGTCAGTTCGGGGAAAACTGGGTATGTGTTTTGCTTCATGATTCATGCAAATTCATTCTTCATGCTAGCTTGAGCCCTTAACTAATACTCTGTTCCTCTCTTTTAGGCGCGACACAACAAGGCTCCAGTGCCAGAGCTGTTCGACCTCTATGCCATGTCCAATACTGCCTCGTACAAGAAGGCCAAGTCATTCTCTGAGTCTGACCTCGATGATCCAGAGAAATTCAGCAACCCCGCCTCCCACCACAAGCTTGTGAGGTACAGAGACGAGGGGAAGGCGAGGAAAGGGCCGGACTTTAACCTGAGCCAGCAACCCCTTGATCCAGAGCTGGTGATGATATCTGGTGGCGGGAGGCACCATGGCTCGTTAGCCATTGGGGATGGACTGATACGTTGTACTAGCACTCTCCCGCAGATCAAGAAGCGCCAGACCAGCTCCGATCCTGAGATAAGGCCTCGTGCACGGCCAATGGAGCTCGAATTCCAGGTTAGTTATACGGACTCAGATACCTTTCCTCCATTATATTATGTGTGCGGCCGTCGATGATTACAATGCTAACGAGGAGTGGTGTTGCAGACTGCTATTGAGAAAGAGAGAGCAAAGACCGAGGAGCTTCTGGCGGAGAGGGAGAGGGAGATGGAGGACAGGACGGCTAAGCTGTTGGAGGAGGAGAGGAACCGGAATGACGCGCAGAACCGGGCCTTATACAAGCTCTTCGTGGTAAGTTTCTTCTGCATATTAGCCAAATCATGCACGTAATGTTCCTTTCATTACTAACTAATATGACTGACTCGTGAAAACCAAATGTGCAGACCATGTGCCAGGGCAACGGTCAGACCCCTCCGCCGATGCCAGTCATTGCTCCGGCGGACACGGTGAGTTTCATTTGAATGGAGATTACTTATTAGTCTTCACATTTGAGTTGCATCATGCTAACGATACATTGGAAATAATCCTTGGTGCAGCATAACTCCTGACAAGCATCGACCGATCCTTCTCCGTCTGCCACTGGCGCGACCGGTCCTACACCTACACATACACCTCCGTGATGACGGTAAGTTTTCCCAAGTGTTTTGCTTAATAGAGTTTTGTTGTGATGCCATGTTGTATCTACACATATCGTGCATAATGTGTGTATGTTTGAAATGCATTGTATGTGTGGGATTTGACATCTAGTCGTGTGCCTTTGGTAGCCTTCCATACAGGGAAATGCCTCCTAGTGCTTCCACTGAGCCATGGTAGTTCGCTACTGCTCCGGAACACATGGATTGACCGGCATGTGTCCTTCTTTGCTCCTGTGTCTGTCCCTACGGGGAAATGTCACGCGGTGTATCACCGAAGTCCTTGTAGCTTGCTACGACTTGGTTGCACTCGCTGATGACCGACACGTGCATTGCTGGGTCATGTATGCCTGTCCCTGTACGTTTGTCCCACCTTGGTTCTATGACTAGTCATGTCGGCCCGGGTTCTAAATGACTTCATATGCTTAGCTAGCTTCAAAATGACATAATAACCTTACTTAGCTCCAAAATGACCTATTTAACCTAGGATAGCTCTAAAATGACCTATACTTAGCATTTTTTCCTCCAAAATGACTCAATATGCTTAGCTAGCTCAAAAATGACATAATAAGCTTAATTAGCTCCAAAATGACCTATTTAACCTAGGATAGCTCTAAAATGACCTATACTTAGCATTTTTTCCTCCAAAATGACTTAATATGCTTAGCTAGCTTAAAAATGACCTATTTAACCTAGGATAGCTCTAAAATGACTTATACTTAGCATCTTTTCCTCCAAAATGACTTAATATGCTTAGCTAGCTCTAAAATGACATAATATGCTTAAGAAATGATATATTTTAGCTCCTAAATGACTTCATATAATTAGCTAGCTCCAAAATGACATAATAACCTTACTTTGCTCCAAAATGACCTATTTAACCTAGGATAGCTCTAAAATGACCTATACTTAGCATTTTTTCCTCCAAAATGACTCAATATGCTTAGCTAGCTCAAAAATGACATAATAAGCTTAATTAGCTTAAAAATGACCTATTTAACCTAGGATAGCTCTAAAATGACCTATACTTAGCATCTTTCACTCCAAAATGACTTAATATGCTTAGCTAGCACTAAAATGACATAATATGCTTAAGAAATGACATATTTTAGCTCCTAAATGACTTCATATGCTTAGCTAGCTCCAAAATGACATAATAACCTTACTTAGCTCCAAAATGACCTATTTAACCTAGGATAGCTCTAAAATGACCTATACTTAGCATTTTTTCCTCCAAAATGACTCAATATGCTTAGCTAGCTCAAAAATGACATAATAAGCTTAATTAGCTTAAAAATGACCTATTTAACCTAGGATAGCTCTAAAATGACCTATACTTAGCATCTTTTCCTCCAAAATGACTTAATATGCTTAGCTAGCTCTAAAATGACATAATATGCTTAAGAAATGACATATTTTAGCTCCTAAATGACTTCATATGCTTAGTTAGCTCCAAAATGACATAATAACCTTACTTAGCTCCAAAATGACCTTACTTAGCATTTTTTACACCAAAATGACTTAGTATGCTTAGCTAGCTCAAAAATGACATAATAATCATACTTAGCTCCAAAATGACATATTTTACAGATATAAGTTGCATCATAATAGTCTTCACATTTTAGTTGTATCATCATAATCTTCTTCTTCTAGTCTTTTTCTTCTAGCTTTCTTCTTTCCCATTTTGCAGATTTGCTCTAGATCATGGAAGCTTGGGTTGATGGAGTGCTTGTCTTTAGTTTTTGTTTTGACTTTGTGAAACTTGCTACCTATGGATGAAACTGTGTAATATTGATGAAACTATGTATATGTATGGATGAAACTTGCTACTATTGGTAACATGTGTTGGATATGTGTTCATGGATGTGTTGGATATATATGTGTTCATGACTATTGGTAATATGTGTTGAATATGCTATATTGGTTATATATATATATGTGTTTGATTTTCTGTGAAGATGAATTGATATAAGAAAAAACAAAATTAAATGGGGGCAATATAGGCACTTTGCCATCTGCTGGCAGATGGCAAAGAGGCCACGTGTCAGCTACCTGTCCGAACGGGGAAGGGCCTATTTGGTCTCTTTGCCATCTGCTGGCAGATGGCAAAGGCTGCAGAATCTTTGCCATCTGCTGGCAGATGGCAAAGAGCCTCCAGCCTTTGCCATCAGCCAGCAGATGTCAAAGATTCTAGCCTTTGCCATCTGCTGGCAGATGGCAAAGAGGCCACGTGTCAGCTACCTGTCCGAACGGGGAAGGGCCTATTTGGTCTCTTTGCCATCTACCAGCAGATGGCAAAGGCCAGAATCTTTGCCATCTGCTGGCAGATGGCAAAGCACGCCGTTAGCCTTCTAACGTGGCTAACCCCGTTCAGAGGCTTTGCCATCTGCCAGCTGATGGCAAAGGCTGCAGGCTCTTTGCCATCTGCCAGCAGACGGCAAAGTAGCCTTTCCCGGCTGGGTTTCAGCCAAACTGTTTGCCGTCTGCTGGCAGATGGCAAAGCCTTTGCCATCCGCTGACCATGCCTTTGCCATCTGCCATGGCAGATGGCAAAGTGGCTGATTCCTGTAGTGACTCCTCATTAGCATTGTAATCATCGATGGCCGCACACACAATGTAATGGAGGAAAGATATCTGAGTCCGTATAACTAACCTCGATGGCGAGATCGACTGGCTGTGGACGAGTCCTTATCTTACGACAGGAGCTCATTTTGCGCGCCTTGATCTCCGGGAGAGTGAGAGGACAACGTATCAGTCCATCTCCAATGGCTATCGAGCCATGGGGCCTCCTGCCACCAGCTATCATCACCAGCTCTGGATCAATAGGATGCCGGCTCGGGTTATAGTCCTCCCCTTTCCTCGCCTTCGCCTCCTCGCTGTACCTCTTGAGCTTGTGGTGGGAGGAGATGTTGGTGAACTTTTCTGGATGATCGAGGTCAGACTCAGAGAATGCCTTGGCCTTCTTGTACGAGGCAGTATGGACCATGGCATAGAGGTCATACACCTCTGGCACCTCCGTGTTATTGTGTCGCGCCTAGAAGAGAGGAACAAAGTATTAGTAAAGGGCTCAAGCCAGCATGAAGAATGAATTGCATGAATCATGAAGCAAACCACATACCCAGTTCCGCCTGAACTGAAATAAGTTGGCACTGCCTTGATGGTGTGGCACACCAACCATTTGGGCACGCCGGTCCTTGGCATTGTTGTGGACGGCTAGCCAGTCGTCTGTGCACCACTCATCCACCAACGCCTCCCAGCAATCCATCTTATCCACACACCATCTCGGGGGCACCTAAGTTAGTAAAGAGAAATTTGAGCGCTACGCCTATGAATGAAATCAAGGAAACTAAGTACAAGGCCTTAAGAATAGGTAATTACCTTCATGTACTAATGCTTCTTCAGTAACTTTTCGCGGCACGACAGCTTGTCCTTCGTAATACTACGCGTGGCGTAGTAGTCTCGAACAGCCTGCGGCCGAGCCTCGTGCCGGAAGTTCTGTAATAGGCGCTTGCACTCGGTATCGATAACCTTTGTCGCGTCCTCCTCATATTCCTCCTCACACCTGTAGAAGGTCTGCAATGAAACGAGACAACACTGATTAGTACAATAACTAGCCATTGTTAATTTTTAATTGTGTAAAGAAGAAATTACCCAAAAGCGTCTGATAACCATCTCAGCCCTCGTGTGGCACAAGACATCGTCAATCATCTCCTCCCGCGGGGCCTGGGCAGCCTTGTAGAGCTCCTAGCTCAATCCTAGCTATGGAAGCTGACCCTCACCGGGCAACCTAACAAACCCCGGGAAATTGTGCCGGCAAAGCACACCAAGGACGGTGTTGGGCCTGCGGACTCCACTGGCATGATGCCAACCCCTGGAGTATGACAAGGCCAATGCATTAGATTTTTGAAGAAACGTGAAGGCAAAAGGTACAAAAAGAGTAAATCCACTTACTTCTCCCCATCGGGCCTAATCACCGACCTCTGCTCGCGGGTCGCTGGCAGGGGCGGGAGCCGTGTACTACCACGCTGGTACACGGTGGCCCCCTCGACCACCTTGCCCTCACTATCAGTAAACTGATCCCCGCCACCATCAGCATTGCCACTCGGCCCCAGAGGCAGATCCGGCCAGGTACCCCATCCGGACGTCTCCTGGGACATAGCGTGGTGGTCCGAAGTCTCATGGGCTAAAGGCCCGTCGACCCGAGGCTCGTGGTCCGGAGTCCCCGTAGCCTCCACCTCAGACGGGTCCACCCTAGCAGTCCTGTGCTCAGGTGAATGAGCTAGGGGTGGCGGCGAGGAAGGCGTAGCAGTCTTCCTACCTCTCCCGCAGCCACGTACTTTACCGCCTCTCTTCTTCCCTCCCCGACCTCCTCTCTCGGTGGGCAACGACACCGACGAAGAAGCGCCCGCCGGTCTCCCCATACTGTCTATCAACGCTCTCCGGAGAGATAGGGGTGGAATGGAAGTAGCCCTCCCGCGGGCCGCCGTCGAAGAAGTACTCGCGGACCGCTCTGGACCCGCGCCCACCATCTTCCAACACCTGCCATGACAAAGATTAAATGAAATTAGTACAACATAAAAAAATTGAATACCTGAGATGAATAATAATATGTATATAATTTAAGTTGGGATGCATACAAACTAATAATAGTCTGGATCGTCTATATATGCTCCGGGATCAATAAATGCATCATCATCATCACTATCACGCGTGTCATCATGAATGACGTGCTCATCGGGTTTAGCGGCATCAACATGTGGAAGGCCTTTCTGTAGTCGGTCAAGCATTGACAGGTCGGATTCACTATCGCTGTCTACTTCCATGTTCTGGCATGAAGTAGGGCGGTTCTTGAAACGTCTTTTGGAAAGACATGTTTCTTGGAAGAATTCTCCTTCATATGTGTCTGGGTTATTGTGAGGTTCATAATCCTCTTCATTGGGGGGAGGTGGTCTGTTACGTGGTGGCACTTCATAAATGACATCCCAACCATTCATATTTGTATCAGTTTGGCAGGCCCACGGTAGATAGAAAACTTGGGTCGCCTGTTGAGCCGTAATATAGACATCGGGAACATCTAAATGGGTGCTTTGTTTGATTTCGACTAGCCCTATATGTTCATGAGTCCTTCTATTCTCCTTCGGCTGGAACCAATAACATTTGAAGACTACGACGTTCAGTGGGTTTTCACCATAGAATAGAAGTTCATAAATTGCTTCAACTATTCCATAATACTCGGTACCTCCTTCGCTGATAGCAGAGACACCACAATTTGTAGATTTTCGGTCGGCCATAGATAGCTCTTTGCCAAAGGTACGAAAGCGATACCCATTGATGTCGTAATTCTCAAATGAACGGACCTTATAGTCAAAATCATTAGCGGCTTGTCTCAATTCGGGGTCCATAGACTCTGAATTAGCCTACAAGTTTAATACGAAAGGATTGTTGCATTAGCCGCAAATTAGACCAAGAAATGAAATGGTCTATTAATGGTAATTACCGTTTGTTTGAACCAAGAGATGAAACCGGGATAGCCGCCTCCATGCTTTGCCAGAAGCTCATACTCTTCGATGGAATCCTTTTGGATCACCGCTCCATCCGAGAATTTGGTGACGTATCGACTGTATCAAATATCCGGGAATAAGAGCAGTTCAAAGGAATTAGAAGTTGTGAAACAATGTACCGAGAATTTACTCGATGTACGGCCACACTTCTGTTAGGTTGTTGAAGATATACAACGAAATGTTCCACCATTCTTCGACATTCAACGATATTTGTTTCGAAGCACTGGCTGGTGCGAGCTTCCCTTTGAATAGGCTGAGGTTGGATCGACCTTTTTTAGGGTGGCCAGCATTGTACCGAGGCTTTGGATTATGCAAATGACGATTTTTGGCTTCATAGTGTGCTCTCACGAAGTTTACCACCTCCTTAGTAATGAATGCCTCGGCCATCGATGCTTCAATTCTACGTTTATTTTTACATTTTGCTCGAAGCGTCTTCTGCATCCTCTCAGTTGCATAGCACCAACGATTTTGCACGCCCCCCCCCCCCCCAATCTTGCCTCGGTCGGGAGATGTAAAATCAAATGTTGCATTGGATTAAAGAAGCCCGGTGGAAAGATCTTCCCTAACTTGCAGAGCAACTCCGGGCGCCAACTTTTCCATGTCATCTACCATGCCAGGCGATAGTTCTTTCGCACAAAGAACACGGAAGAAATAGCTCAGCTCTGCTAGTACTAGCCATTCATCCTCAGGGATAAAGCCACACAACATCACCGGCATTACCCGCTCAAGCCATATGTGCCAATCATGACTCTTGAGACCAAATATTTTCAATTTTTCAAGACTCGCTCCCCTCTTTAGATTTGCTGCATACCCATAGGGGAACATCAATTTCATTTTCACCCTAAAGATCATTTCCTTCATAGCTGGCCTTCCAAGATTGAACCAGGCCTTTGGCTTCGACCAGTTCTGCTTTCCTTTCGGTTGTCGCATGTTTTGTAATGGTCTATCACATAGAGTCTGTTGATTGACTCTAGCCTTAGGATTATCCTTTGACTTCCCCTCTATCCCGAACAATGTACCAAAAAGGGCCTCGCCAATATTCTTTTCAGTGTGCATCACGTCTATGTTGTGTGGAAGAAGGAGGTCTTTGAAGTAAGGCAGATCCCACAAGCATATCTTGTGAGTCCAGGCGTGTTCCGAATTATAACCCGTGAAATACCCTGGACGCTCTAGATAAAGCTTGAGAGCATTTAACTGATCCAGGATCTGTTGGCCTGTCAACACAGGTGGTGCAGAGTTTTTGACAACTTTACCTTTGATGAAGTTCTTCTTGTCTTTTCTGAACTTATGGCGAGGATCCAGGAACTGTCTATGCAAGTCGAACCAGCAATACTTGCGACCCGCCTGCAGCCAATGAAACTGAAGAGCTGCTTTGCATGTGGGGCACGGGAACCTTCCATGCGTGCTCCAGCAAACGAATAGCGCATACGCCGGCAAGTCATGCATCGAGTACATGTACCAGACATGAATTTTGAAGTTTTGTTTTCTAGCGGCGTCGTATGTCTTGAACCCATTATCCCAAGCTTCTTGCAATTCATCCTTAAGCGGCTGCATGTACACATTCATATTCTTCCCCGGATAGTTGGGCCCTGGAATTATCAATGTCAGGAAAATGTTCTTTCTTTGCATAATCTGTCCGGGGGGAGATTGAGTGGAATGACAAATACAGGCCAACAACTGTATTGGGTTGCCATCATACCAAACGGATTGAACCCATCCGTGGCGACGCAAACTCGAGGATGCCTTGGATCTACCGCTTTATCCGCATGTAATGCATCGAAGTGCTTCCACGCAAAAGTATTCGATGTGTGTACCCACATCTGATTCCCATCTGCATCTAGTTTGGTTCTTTTGCCCAATTTGTGCCATGTCATCTGTCTGGCCGTCTCTTCGACCATGAAAAGACGTTGAAGTCTTGGTATGATTGGCCTGTACCGAAGAACATTAACTGGGATTTTGGTCTGCCTCTTCTGACCCATACCGTTGTCTACCACAACATACCTGGAAGACTTGCAAATGGGACAATAGTTCAAGCACGCATATTCAAGCCTAAATAAGGCACATCCTTTCTCACAGGCATCTATCTTCTCATAGGTAATCTTAAGCACACGGAGGATTTTGTCCGACTGGTACAGGTTTGCAGGAATGACATGGCCTTTGGGTAGAAAGCGTCCAAATAGTGTCATCATCGCATCGTAGCATTCTCTGCCCAAGTTGAATTGAGCCTTCAGAGCCATTACTTGTGCGATGGCATCCAGCTGACAAAGCTCAGTGTGCTCGTGGAGAGGACATTTTGAAGACTCCAACATTTCATAGATGGCCTTTGCAGATTCCTCCATCTCATCGTCTGAATCCCGAGCATCATTAAAGTCTTGCACCATGTCTTCGATCCCGGTACCATGCTCGTCGGTGCGACGACGAACCACCTCAGCTCTGGTACGTTGGGAAGACTCACCATGAAATGTCCACACCATATAATCAGGCGTAAAACCCCACTTCTGCAGGTGTTTACCCATTTCACCCTCTGTCCTCCGTGAAATGTTGTCGCACCTAATACAGGGGCACCAGGTTTTTCTCTGGCCATTTGCAAATGCGGCTTTCACAAACCCCTTGGTTTTTGTTAACCATTCATTGGTCATGTCTTCCTGACTAGTGTGACCGGTGTACATCCACGCACGATCACCCATGCTGGTACTTGCACTGACAGTAGGTGCATCAAATTCATATTCATCAAGTTATGTAGAATGTAATTGCGACTAGATACATAACTAATTACTTTTGTTATATTATTTACGCCACAGCTTTATTTTTTACCATACAAAAGAGAAACGGGCATTCATGGATTGAATCTATCTCTAATAGGTAAAGATGGGTCCTAATTCCACCCGAGTACGTGTAGATTGGGTTCGTTTCCCATGCTCTGCTCCGGATCCGACGCAAAATTTTGGCAGCACCTCCCCACTGTTTTCCTGATACACGTCTCGGCACCAAGACGAGAGAATGTGTACCAGGAGAACAACACGGTGGCGCTGACAAAATTTTTCCTCAGACCGAAGTAGAGCACGGGAAACGAAACCCAATTTACACGTACTCGGGCTGTCCATGGATAACGTGGACAATTCAAAAGGATGGTGGTTATAAATATGCAAAGACACGCATATTTATAGATGCCACCCTTTCAAACGGGAGACGCCTAAGTTACGAGACTTGACATGAAAATAAATTGTAGTGGCATCGACATGACGACTGGAACAGAGCAAATAGGGGAGGGTCGGGGAGGAGATTACAACAGTGCTCACCACTAGACCATGTAGGGGAGGTAGTCTAACGACAACGGGACCGACGGTGCTCGTGGAGGCGAAGAGAAGATCCCCTGCACATGAAAAGCACCGGCACAACGCCACAACCAACATAAGTACAACAGTAGTGATTGCACTGGTCAATAGTAGTCAATCTTTGGTTGCACAGTAAGTAGAGGTGGTCAAAGAGAAAAATGACTTCTATTTAAGTGAATTGCCACATGTCACTGAAAGTGAGGGACCTCCAAAAACATGTCTATATACATTCGACTCAGATAAAACTTAGTTAGAGATCTTATATTTGTGAACGAAGGGAGAATAAAATTACTGTTGCCATAAAAAACATCATGTTTCCTGATTCTTCAAAAATGTTTCTAAACCTTTTTTACTCCCTCCATTCTGTACTAATTGTCACCGCAGGTTAGTACACCTTTCTTTTCGGTCTGTCCTTTCTTTGTCTCCCTTTCTTTTCAGTTTTTTCAAATATTTTATCACATTTTTTGCAATCTTTCTTGATTCCTGAAATGGATGTTCCCTTTTCAAAACACATTCTCCTTTTACCCATAATTCCTATTTTTCTCTTATTTATTGCTTTTGGTTTCATTATTAATACAGTAACACTTCACCAATAAAACCTCTTTGAGGCAAGTATAGGCAAGGGGGGCAAATCTATCTGGTTTTGAAAATTGAGTGTCAACTTTGTCTCGTTTTACCATGGACCAAAAGTAGACCGAAAAATAATGCTTTGCTTTAGTAAACTGGGCATAAGATTTCATGGTAGAAAAACACATTCATATATATAGTAACCTTTACAATATTAACTACTACAAGAATTTCGCCATACACACACCTCAATATCAAAATAAAAATAATTCAACAAATATACAACAACGGACAGTTGATGCTTTTTTGTAGCCAATTATTGCCCACTGCAAAGTATATCTATGTGCTCAAGCCTCAATGTTTCTTCCAGTTTGTCAATAGATATGGTACAATGAAGAATGAACTCTACTTGTTACTACATTCTTAATAATAAAGAATCAGCATGCTCTAACAGAGTAGAAATATTCGTCAATCGTCATATTTGCCTCCGAGAGAGAGAGAGAGAGAGAGAGAGGGAGAGAGAAGGGTGAAGAGGGCACCTTGACAGGGTCGGAGCAAGCGGCCACCAGGCCCTCCTCTCCTGGCGCGTGAGTGGCTGGGGAGACGCGTCCACCCTTGAGCACCTCCGTCGCTGGTGCGGACGCACCGCGGCAGCCGTAGTGGATGTGGCCGCCCCTGACCTGCTGCTCGATTTGGGGCCGCCCCTGACCTGCACCGCGGCATCCTCGGGTAGGGAGATAGAGGGAGAGGTTGGGTCGGCGACGGTGGGCGGAGGTCGGAGGACGGAGGACGGCGCATGGCGGCGACGTCGCCGGCGTAGGCGGTGGGTGGTTTGGCGTGGAGGAGCAAGGAGGAAGGAAGAAAGCGGGTGGCTGGGGTTGGAACTTGGGTTGGTTTCCATTAAGGCCCCTGTTAAAATGTTTGCCGTCCGCTAGCGGATGGCATGGGCAACGTCCGTTTGACCTGGCCATCGGTGGGGCCCAGGTTCATTCTTTGTTGTCCGTTATTTGGCTCTTTGCTGTCTGCTAGCAGACGGCAAAGAATGGACTGACGACATCCACCTGACCTAACCAGCGCCACGCTCCAGTGGGGCCCAGGTACATTATTTGCCGGCTGCTGCTTGGCTCTTTGCCGTCCGCTAGCCGACGGCAAAGAATGGACTGACGGCAAAGTGCCTCTTTGCCATGAGGCCTTTCTTTGCCGTCTGCCCTTTGTAAGCGGGCGGCAAAAAACATCTGGGCCGTCCGGGAGCAGACGGCAAAGAGTGGACTTATGGCAAATTCTTTGATTCCAGTAGTGCCTAGGTATTTGTTGAGGGGATCAATGGAAGTCTTTGAAATAACGTCCCGTATGTGTGAAATAAAATTGTTTTGTGAAGTGTCTCTTGTCTTGTCCGCGATCTTCATCCCTCCAGGTACCCAGGATCATGGAGATTGAGCACCGGTGAGGCTAGGAGCAAGGGGACCGTGAAGTGTTATACCAAACACCGGTGACAACAAGGTTTCGTAGGATAACATGGATCATATCTTTGGGGATTCATGAGGTGTAGTCATTAAACACACAATGCTTTTGTCTGATATTATTATCTTAATTATCGGGGCAACCCCGCAAGATGGATAGGGCCTTTAGTAGGACAACTGATTCTTGATGCAGGACTCGTGATGGTCAAGATGTTATTTGGACACATCCCCCACTCCGATATGAGCACATCTTGATGGGTGACTTCCCGAGCAAAAATTATTATCCTTTTCGATCCCAACGCAAATACATGGTTGTAAGCATTAAGACCTCATACCCATACCTCTTTTTATTATAAGTGTTTGAATCACAATTTGCTTGCAGATCTGGTCAAAAGCTGGATTTGACACTTTGGCAAAAGCTTGCTAGAGACCATTGCTTCAAGGGAATCTTCCTCTCGTGGGTTCGATACCCAGGGTCACATCTAGGGAAATAGGTATGGGATACCCTTTTATGTCCCAACATCGGATCAATAAAAAGGAGATATCAACCGTAAGCACTTCCCATCCTTTCCGTATTTTGCTAGCCACTTCGGTGCCGTGCATTGCCCTTTCTCACCTCGAGAGTTGGCGCAAACTTCGCCAGCGCAGCCAAACCCTGTTATATGATACGCTCTATCACACATAAGCCTCCTTTTATCCTTCCTCAAAACAGCCACCATACCTACCTATCATAGCATTTCGATAGCCATTCCGAGATATATTGCCATGCAACTTCCACGGTTACCTTTCATATGATTTGTTGTTCATTCTCATATTGCTTTGCATGATCATATAGAGCTGACATGATATTTGTGGCAACGCCACCATTCATCATTGTAATACATGTTACGCTAGATCATTGCATATCCTTGTACACTCCCAAAGGCATTCATATAGAGTCATATCATTTAGTTTATCGAGTTTTAAATAAATAAAAGTGTGATGATTATCATTAATAGAGCTTGCCCCTACCTGTGAGGATATATATAAAAAAAGAGGCCAAAAGAGCCCTTAAAAAATGAGATAAAAAGAGAGACGGGGCAATGCTACTATCCTTTACCACATTTGTCCTTCAAAGTAGCACCATGTCCTTCATATGGAGAGTCTCCATGTTTTGTCACTTTCATATACTAGTGGGATTAGATATAGGAATTATAGCTCCAAGTGCATCAAAAGTTGCATGGCAATTCATACTCCTCACACCAATATCGATTGAAAGCCATCTCATAGCCAAATGATCCGCCTACTTGGTGTGAGACTATCCAAACTTTTGTCTTCTCCTTTGTATCCCTACCATCATTCTATTCCACCCAAAGTGCTGAAAGGTCATGGCTCACGCTCAGGTATTGAGTGAAGTTGAAAAAGCTGAAGCGTGTGACAAAGTATGAGTCAAGTGCTTGGTTAGACACCGGGGTGATCATGATTTATACTTGATGTTAGGAAGACAGAGTTATGCCATTGCTTACATGATTAAATGAATTTGGGGATAAGGTTCTTTAGTGTTGTCATTTTGAAAAGCAATTATCATTAGCTGGTATTCATCTTTATTATCATTTCAATATTTACTAAGTCATCATTTCTCAACATTTATATCATAAAAGGATTACATGATAAACATGCTAGGTTGCATTCAACATCAAAAATTCTGTTTTTATCATTTACCTACTCGAGGATGAGCAGGAATTAAGCTTGGGGATGCTTGATACGTCTCCCACGTATCTATAATTTTTGATTGTTTCATGCTATTATATTATCAATCTTATATGCTTTAGAGGCCAATTTATGTCATTTTTGGGAACTAACCTATTAATCTAGTGCCCAGTGCCAGTTCCTATTTTTTGTCTATTTTTTGTTTCGTAGGAAACCAATACCAAAGGAAGTCCAAATGAACGAAACTTTACGGTGATTTCTTCTGGACCATAAGGGACCCTAGAAGCATCTGGAGGATACCAGACGCCAGATAAGAGGGCCACAAGCTCAGGCGGCGCGCCCCAAGGGGGTGCTGTGTGAGCTTGTGGGCCCCTCGTGGGTCGACTTGACCTAATTCCACTTCCATAAATTTCCTAAAATCCCCAAACCACCAGAAGGAGACCCGAAACAATTCTTCTGCCGCCGCAAGTCTCTGTTCTTCCGCGGTCCAATCTGGAGGCCTCCGTCGGTACTCTGCCTGAGGAGGAATCCATCACGGAGGCAATCTTCATCAACCTTGCTGCCTTTATGATGATGCATGAGTAGTCCACCACAGACCTACGGGTCCATAGTGATAAGCTATATGGCTCTCTCTCTCTCTTTGATCTTCAATACCATGTTCTCTTCGGAGATCTATTCGATGTAATCCTTTTGTGGGGTGTGTTTGTTGGGATCCGATGAATTGTGGGTTTATGATTAGATTATTCATTGAAAGTAATTGAGTCAAATCTGAACTTTGTTATGTGTGATTGCTATAGCTATGTATGCTTTCCGATCTATGAGTTTGCTTTGCCCAAGTAGATGAGTATATCTTCAGAGGGAGTGGTGCATAGTAGTGCGTTCAATCTTGCGGGGTCCTCACTGCTACTTGTGAGCTGCGGTGGGATTTTCCCCGAAGAGGAGGGGTGAAGCAATATAGTAACCATACGTATTTACCTCAGTGAGAACCAATGTTATCGAACCAATAGGAGAACCACGCAAATTCGCATCAACAGCACCTATACACACAAAAGCAAACGCTTGCAGCCAACGCGGGCAAGAGGGTTGTCAATCCCCTTGAACTCGTTACTTGCAAGCATTAATTCTGATAGTGATAGATAAATAAAAAGGAAAATTAAAAGAAAGTAAATAAATTGCGGCAAGGTATTTGTGGTTTTTAGTGATATGATTAAGTAGACCCGGGGGCCATAGTTTTCACTAGAGGCTTCTCTCTCGAACGCATAGCATATGGTGGGTCACTACAAGAATAACCCCTATAAAGCAACATAAATTGTACAACATTTTGACTATATGTTGCAAAATTCACGATAGATACGCATATTACATGTTGTGGCATATGCCTTGCGGACGTGCTGCTCATAGCCCTATCGTAGTACATATGAAAAAATTAAACAGAGGAAAGGAGAGAGAGATGCGAGAGAAAGAGATCCCCCGATTCCCTCATCTCTTCCAAATCGCCGCCACCCGCATCGTTCCCTCGTCTACCTCATCCGACCCACATCGCCGCCGGCCCTCTCCCTCCCCTCCTCCCACCTCGCAACTGCGGCGGCTGCCAGATCCGCCCCATCCCCCATGTGCCAATACCTCTCTCTTCCCATCTCTCTCTCTGTAGTTCCTTGTTGCGCGGTTCCTCATTGCGCAAACCTGCGGTTGGTGATGTCCGATGAATCCTACCACCGCGAAGTACAGCCCGAGGCCCCCTCGCTCCGTGATGCCCTCCCATCTGGCTAGATCCGGCGCTCGCGGCCACCAAAGCCCACCCGCGACCCCCCTCCCATGGCTAGGGTTTCGGGCGTCGGCTCCGGCGCTGGTGGCCATGTCGTCGTCCTCTCGTATGGTGAGTGCATCCCCTCCCTGGCTTCGTCTTCTCTCTCCCTTCTTTCTCTATCATCTGCTCTTCTCTTCTCCTGTAGATGTGCAGGGAGGAACGACGAGGGGACAGCCTTGCCGTTGCTCGGGACAAAGCAGCCATGGAGTTTCTCGTCCTCCTCCTCTGGAGGTGAGTTGATCCACTCCTCCTCTTTGCTCTGGTTCGGGGCACATTAGGAGCCATTGTTGCTGTAGTGGTGTTAGGATTTGCATATCCACCATCTCTCCCTAAGCTAATTAAAGAATTAATCCCATGATGGTTTTTGCAGCGGAATAGGAAGTCCAGCAACGATAGTTTAAAGCAGATGGGGAGCAACGAGGCTAACTATACAGTGGCCTGGTAGGGAAGTGATTAAACACCCCGCAACTCCGTTCCGGATTACCGGCCGTTGCTCCTTCCCTGACTTTGGCGAGTAAATTTTTATCACAAGATTTCATGTTGTTTTCTGTAGCTAGCTAGAGCATTGAATCCTGCGTGAAAGCCCAATGAATCATCTTGATATAATTCAGTATATGTGTTTCTGTGAGCATTGTTGTTGACCCCGTTGTGAGTCGAGAAGACTCACGCGGGGTGGTCTTCATGGCCTCCATTGGCAATACGTAATCCTGCTTCCAGGTTCTATTTGCTATGTCAATAACTGAAACACCAGGCACCCACTTGACTATGATATTAATAACTCAATTTACAGCTGATTTTCCATCTTAGTCCATGCTAGCCAAAGTATTTAGTTAATTGATTTTTGCATATACAGGATTTGAGAACTTCATGTCATTTTGTACGTATACTCACCAGAACTCTAGTTAACTTCCTGGTATATATTCATATATCGTCTGTGTTTCAGCATCAAGATATGCTATGATGCCAAGACATTAAATAATTTTCTATAATGTGATGTTTAACATATTAGCTTCCCATGTTTCTTGAAATACTGTGTAACGTTGTGCATAACTTTTACTTGGTTTATTTGGTAGTCAACTAGAAACCTACCGCTGATGCAAAAGTTATGCTAATAGCAAGTAGTACTTGATTTGTACAGGTTCATGTTTATAGCATAGATAGATTGATGAGGTTTCAATATAAAATGGTACATTCATATAGAATGCTCCTACAATCATTATTATGGCGGCAATATTCTAAACGTTTGTTTCTAACAACATGTATATCGTTGCTCTGAAGTTTCATTATTTGGATTTCAGAGCTTCCACTTACAGAAAACATAATAACATAATTAGGCCACTTTCCAGAATATACTAAATTGTATTAATCCCGGGTAATGGGGTGTTTGGTTCTGAAGCAGTCCTTAGTTTTGTTCCAAAATTGGCGTTTTTTCACCCTTTTCATGTCCTAAAACAATAAAAGTTGCATGAAGAAGGCCTTTTGAATTACTTAGATGTATGTCTTATGCAAATTGTACACACTCCAATTAAAGAATTGTTGTGATTAGTCATGGTCAGTGCAGATATACCTGTGTGAAAAGTCTGTAGCTTCAGAGAAACTATAAAGCGTGTCTCCCCAACGTTTCTTAACATTTACATATTTAGGCCCTTCTGGCTATCTATATATACTTCATAAGCAGTGATTTTGTCCGGATTAATTGATTTTTACCCGAACACGTATTGCCATGTTAACTAGCATGATGTGTTGAATAACTTAATTAGCCCCTTTACCGCAACTGATGTATAACTAGTAATGTTTAAATATGTTTACAAGCACAAACTGAAAGTCTATTTGTACGCTTGTTATATTTTACTCATGCCTGGACCAGGATCTCACGAGGAAGTGGGAGAAAGGACGCCAACAATTGGTGCAGGTTCGTGTTGCTTAAACAAATTTTGCACTGCATGTCCTTAAATGTGTATCTTTGTCCCATTTGACATGTTCAACATTGGAAGCAATAATAGAAAATGTTAATACTTATCCAACGACATTTGCCATGCGGTAAGATGCCCATATTAGGTCCATATAGTTTAAATCTATAACCTGAACCCCCGAAAGAAACAGTAACAAAACTAATGCTAACGGGTTAACGATCGCCTTGAGATATGTTATGCTTGTATTTCCATCTACTATGTGTACCAGTGAACTAGTGAACTACCTGTAAGATTGCTCATATTCATTTCATATGTTCCCCTATTTTGACATGGGTGATGAGGATGATTCTGCCATTGGTAACTTTGATTTTCTCTAAAAGGCAGGAACTAAAGTATTCTCGAAGAGCCTAAAAAATCATAACAGGGACGTAGCTCTTGCTACGATGTTGTAAGTTGCTATGCGAAATTTGAACTTGATGGTACTGAAATTGCAAATGAATTCTGGGCAGTGCATGTCGGTATGGCTCTTGTGAAAACTGAAGATTTGGTACGGAGTCACAAAAAGTGCAATACACTTGGTAATGCAGAAAAAACAAAGTACTTGCATCATGTCCATCTCATTGTGTTAACATTTCATTTTGTTATTTTCTTGTAGATTCTAAAGATATATGGATGATTATATGGGTATGTGTCAAGTATAATGCAATGATGATGATGATGATGATGTTTCAACTCATGATGATGATGATGATGATGATGATGGATACTTGCACTTTTAGTTGAGTTGTAGGGCTGATATTCGTGTTGGATGATGTTCCGATGTTCCCTTGGTTAAGTTTTAGTTAAGTTGTAGGGATGTTGATGGATGCTTTTAGTTTTTTCTGTCAAGAAAATATATTAATTATGCATCACATTAGGATGATGTTCCTCATGTAATATCCACTATTGTAATCCAACAGTTTAATACAATATATGATTTCTTCCTCTTGTGAGTATATTCTCTCTTTTTTTTGCCCAGTTGATATATACACATAATTATCAGCATTATATGGTGCATAGTCATAATAATAATAATAATAATAATAATAATAATAATAATAATAATAATAATATTCACATTATATATGTACCAACACCTGAAGCGTTGCAAATCCTTTGTTGCCAAGCATTGTCAAGCAATGAGATTTGGATTCCTGTACATTAAGCACCAACATATAAAAGTGTTGTAAAATTCGGTTTTATGTGTTGTACCCTTGCAACGGTCCCTTTTACCAACGCCAGTACAAGCATTGCATTATGCGATAGCAACGCTGGATAAGGCTATGCATCCCAAACCGTTGGTAAAAGCACTAACAATGCATATATGGACTTCTAGATACGGAAAAATGCGTTGCTATAGGGAGGGTCATGTTGTAGTGGTAAAAAATTACTGTTGGGCATTTGATAGAAAAGCGCAAAGTTATGATGTTATTCATGGCAATGATTATGTATATGGCCATCACGTCCGTGACAAGTCGACCGAAACAATCCTGCATCTACTACTATTACTCCACCAATCGACCGACTCCTGCCTGCATCTATGGTATTAAGTTCATAACAAACAGAGTAACGCATTAAGCAAGATGACATGATGTATACAAAGTAAGACAAGCAATATGTTTAGACCCCGTCATTTTATCCTTAATGGCAACAATACAAATACGTGTCTTGTCCCCTTCTGTCACTGGGATATAGAGCACCGCAAGATTGAACGCATTACAATGCACCCCTCCCGCTGAAGATAAATCAACCTAGTTGGCCAAACTATACGGATAGATCGGAGAGAATTACATAGCTCTAAAAATCATGCATAATAAAGTTCAGAATAGACTCAATCACTTTCAATGAATAATCTAATCATAAACACACAATTCATCGGATCCGAACAAACACACCACAAAAGAAGATTACATTGGATAGATCTCCAAGAAGATCGAGGAGCACATGGTATTGAAGATCAAAGAGAGAGAAGAAGCCATCTAGATACTAGCTATGGACCCGTAGGTCTGAGGTGAACTATTCACACATCATCATGGAGCCAACAAGGTTGATGAAGATGGCCTTCGTGATGGATTCCCCCTCTGGCAGAGTACCGAAAAAGGCCTCCAGATTGGATCACGGAAGAACAGAGGCTTGCGGCGGTGGAAAAAGTGTTTTGGGTGTCTCTCTGTTGGTTTTGGGGTAACTGGGAATATATAGAAGTAGAATTAGGTCAGGAGGTGCTACGAGGGGCCCACGAGCTCAGGGGGCGCGCCCTACCCCTAGGGCGTGCCCTGCGAGGTCGTGGGGCCCTCGTAGGTCTTCTGGCCTCCCTCCGAAGCTTCTAGGGTCTGTTTATGTCCAAAAATAACTCCCGTAAAATTTCATCCAATTTGGACTCCGTTTGGTATTGATTTTTTGAAAAGTCAAAAACAAGCAAAAAACAGGATCTGACGCTGGGCACTGGGTTAATAGGTTAGTCCCAAAAAATGATATAAAATAGCATATAATTGCATATAAAGTATCCAAGATTGATAATATAATAGCATTAAACAATCAAAAATTATAGATACGTTGGAGACGTATCAGCATCCCTAAGCTTAATTCCTGCTCGTCCTCGAGTAGGTAAATGATAAAAACAGAATTTTTGATGTTGAATGCTACCCAACTTGTATATAATGCAATCTCTTTCAGGTATAGATATTGAGAAATGATGAAGTAACTAATATCAACATAATAATATCCATGAACATAAGAAGCATAATCATTACTTTTTCAAAATATACGATCCTTAAAGAATGTTATCCCAACTCATTTTATCATATTAGCATGGCATGACTCCATCTTCACCGCATAAGTATAAATCATGAGCACCCCGGTGTCAAAACCAGGCAATCCGATCATACTTCTAACGCGCTTCAGCATTTTGAACTTCACGCAATACATGAGCGTGAGCCATGGATATAACATATAGGTAGAATAGAGTTCCGTGGTATGGATCAAACGGAAGTCAGAAAGGAAGAAAGTCTCACATCAACTAGGTGGATCAATGGGCTATGGAGATGCCCATCAATCGATATCAATGCGAGGAGTAGGGATTGCCATGCAACAGATGCACTAGAGCTATAAGTATATGAAAGCTCAACTGAAACTAAGTGGGTGTGCATCCAACGTGCTTGCTCATGAAGACCTCGGGCATTTGAGGAAGCCCATCATTGGAATATACAAGCCAAGTTCTATAATAAAATTTTTCCACTAGTATATGAAAATGACAACTCAGGAGACTCTCTATATGAAGAACATTGTGCTACTTTGAAGCACAAGTGTGGAAAAAGATAGTAACATTGCCCCTTCTCTCTTTTTCTCTCACTTGTTTTAATGGTGGGCTCTTTTTTGGCCTCCCCCATTTTTCCCTCCTTTTTTATTTTTATTTTTCATCCGAAGTCTGATGCCGACTTGTGGGGGAATCATAGTCTCCATCATCCTTTCCTCACTTGGACAATGCTCTAATAATGATGATCATCACACTTTCATTTACTTACAACTCGAAATTGCTACTCGATAAAACTTATACAAGATGACTCGATATGAATGCCTCTGGCAGTGTACCAGGATATGCAATGATCTAGCGTAACATGTAAACAATGATGAACAGTGGCTTTGCCACATATACTATGTCAGCTCTATATGATCATGCAAAGCAATATGATGATGAACACACAAGTCATGTGACGGCACGGTGGAAGTTGCATGGCAATATATCTTGGAATCGTTATGGAAATTCCATAATTGGTAGGTATGGTGGCTGTTTTGAGGAAGATATAAGGAGGCTTATGCGTGATAGAGCATGTCATATCACGGGGTTTGGATGCATCGACGAACTTTGCACCGACTCTCAAGGTGAGAAAGGGAGATGCACGGTACCGAAGAGGCTAGCAAATTACGGAAAGGTGAGAGTGCGTATAATCCATGGACTCACATTAGTCATAAATAACTCATATACTTATAGTGAAAGTCTATTACCCCTCGAAGCAAAGTACTACTCGCATGCCCCTAGCGAGGAGGTTGGGAGGAGTTAACCATCGCGCGCCCCCGATTCGAACAACACGAAAATATTTCATTTTAGAAATAAAAATGCTCACACCTCACCACCATGCCATGACCAATACTTAGATGAGAAGTTAATAACAAGCTTTGATATGATATTTCTACTAACGAATGATCATGAACCTATATCCTTTCATATTACTATATCATTATAATCAAACCGTACGTTTCATATTTAGTGATCTACATGAAAGTTTGTATGATATCCCCCTTGAATACCTATCCTTTATGGACTAGTCTTATAACACATGCAAATTACCTTTCCTATTTATTAGACTCTCAAAAAGATTTAAGTGAAGCATAAGAGTGCAAATTACCTTTTCTATAAAATATAACTACCGCTGTGCTCTAAAAGATATAAGTGGAGCACTAGAGCAACTGCCTAGCTCAAAAGATATAAGTGAAGCACATAGAGTATTCTAAAAAATTATGATAATTACGTGTCTATCTAAAAAGGTGTGTCCGGAAAACAATGATTTTGGCAAATTAAAAAGGAAAACAAACTATAATACACGATGCTCCAAGCAAAACTCATATCATGTGATGAATAAAAATATAGCTCCAAGTAACATACCGATGGATTGTAGACGAAAGAGGGGATGCCAGCTAGGGCATACCCAAGCTTAGACGCTTGGGTATTCCTTGAATATTACCATGGGGTGCCTTGGACATCCCCAAGCTTAGGGTCTTGCCGCTCCTTATTCCTTCATCCATCGTTGCCTCACCCAAAACTTGAAAACTTCAACACATAAAACTCAACAGAGACCTCGTGAGATCCGTTAGTATAATAGGAAAATCATAAACTTTAGGTTTAGTAATAAACTAATTCATAATTATTCTTTCATAATAACTACTGTATTTGAACTCTCCAATGATTTATACCCCCTGATATAACTCATAGAATGATCAAAGCACGCATACTATGCAACAAAAACAGAATCTATTCAAAACAAAACAGTCTGTAATGATCTGAACCAAAACCATAATTCCGTAACTCAAAAAATTCTGAAAAATCAGAAATCCTGGGAAATGTGCAGGGAAATACTGTGTAAAAATTTCAGATCCAAAAGACACTCCAGTAAAATCACAGAAATTAAATACTGGGCGCAAAAGTTTCTATTTTTGCACAGGTTCAATTTTACTATCATCCAAATCATCCCAAAGGCTTTACTTGGCACAAACACTAATTAAAACGTAAAAACACAATCATTACAGTAGTAATAATCATGTCATCACACCAAAATGGAAAGTAAAAGCAAAACATTTAGATAACTATTGGGTTGCCTCCCAACAAGCACCATTGTTTTATGCCTCTAGCTAGGCATAATGCGTAGTTTCAAGTATTGTCATCCTTCATGTTAATTCCATAGGTGGCTCTCATAATAGATTCATATGGTGGATTAATTCTCTTCCTAGGAAAGTGTTCCATCCCTTTCTTTAATGCAAATTGGAATCTTATATTACCTCCTTTCATATCAATAATAGCACTTGTGGTTCGTAGTAAAGGCCTACCAAGTATTATAGGACAAGACGGATTGCATTCAATATCAAGCACAATGAAATCCACGGGCACACAATTTATATTAGAAAGTATAAGCACATCATTTATTCTACCCAATGGTTTCTTAATAGTAGAATCTGCTAGATGCAAGTTGAGGGAACATTCATTTATATCGGTGAGACCTAGCACATCACATAAAGATTTAGGTATAGTAGAGACGCTAGCACCAAGATCACACAAAGAATTACATTCATAATCTTTAATATTTATTTTAATAGTGGGTTCCCATTCATCATGCAACTTCCTAGGTATTGACACCTCTAATTCAAGCTTCTCTTCATGAGCTTTTATCATAGCTTCTACAATATGTTTATTGAAATCTTTATTTTGTTTGTAAGCATTAGGTGAATTTATCATGGATTGAAACAAGGAAATTATCATAATTAAAGTTCTTTTAATCCAAAGTAGTGGATACATCACTATTTAAAGTTTTGACTTCACCAAACCGACTTTTTTCACTTTTATCATTAAGATCATCACCCTCCGAACACTTGAGACGCCTTGTAGCTGAAGTTGACTCATCTCGAGTCCCTTTTTCATCAAGTTTATATTACAAAATAGAGATTCAATAGGTTAAGCACCAATCATTTTAATATCTTCATCATGATTACGATAAAAACCGGGTGGAAGAGCCTTTTCTAGGAATTCTCGCTTAGCTCTCAACCTAGCGGCCCTCTCTTTACTTTCATTAATGGAGACTTGGATAGATTTAATAGACTCATTAATATCATGCTTAGGTGGAAAAAATTTACTTTTAAGATTTTCCACATCATGAGCAATCCTATCCATTGTTCTAGCCATATCTTCAACTTTATGTAGTTTTTCTTCTACCATGGCATTAAAAATCTTTTGAGAGCTAATAAATTCTTTAATATTGTTCTCAAGTTCAGAAGGTATCCAATTATTATTATTGTATGAATTACCATAATTATTAGAAGAATTACCGGGATACGGTCTATGATTGAAATTCCCTCTATAAGCATTATTGTTGAAATTATTGCAAGAGACAAAATTCACATAAATGGCATCATTATTTTGTTCAATCAAAGTAGATAGGGGCACATCATTAGGATCAACATGAGCATTCTTGCTAGCAAACATATTCATAAGAGTATCCACTTTATCACTCAAGGTAGCAATTTCTTCGACATAATTTACCTTCTTACCAGTTGGAGCTCGTTCGGTGTGCCATTGAGAATAATTTGTCATGATATTATCAAGAAGTTTTCTAGCTTCTCGCAATGTAATTTCCATGAAAGTACCACCTACAGCAGAATCTAGAAGATTTCTCGACACAAAGTTTAGTCCCGCATAATTTTTTTGTATTATCATCCATAAACTTAAACCATGAGTGGGAAAATTTCTAATCATCAATTTCATTCTCTCCCAAGCTTGTGCAACATGTTCTTGCTCATGTTGCTTAAAATTCATAATTTGATTTCTAAGAGAAATAATCTTAGCGGGAGGAAAATATTTGACAATAAAAGCGTCCTTACACTTATCCCAAGAACCAATACTATTGCGAGGCAAGGATGAAAAACAAGTTTTAGGTTTATATCTTAGTGAGAAAGGAAATAATTTCAACTTGACAATATCATTATCCACATCCTTTTTCTTTTGCATATCACATAATTCAACGTAGGTGTTATGATGGGAAACAGCGTCCTCATTAGGACTTCCAGCAAATTGTTCTTTCATAACAAGATTAAGCAAAGCAGCATTAATATCATAAGACTCCACATTAGTGGTGGGTGGTATTGGAGTACTAATAAAATCATTGTTATTAGTATTCTTGAAGTCACACAAGTTGGTATTTTCTTGAGACAAAGCGATAAAGCAAGCAAGCTAACAAACAAGATAAATATTTTTGTATTTTTGTAAAACAGCAAGTAAAAGTAAATAAAAAGTACAACAAGTGAATGATAGTTTGTATGTAGGAACCTGTGAGAATTTGAGGATGTCACCCCGGCAACGGCGCCAGAAATTCTTCCTGCTACTTGTGAGCTGCGTTGGGTTTTTCCTCGAAGAGGAGGGGTGAATCAATATAGTAACAATAAGTACTTCCCTTAGTGACAACGAAGATTATCGAACCAATAGGAGAACCACGCAAATTCTCGTCGACAGCACCTACACACAGAAAAGCAATCACTTGCACCCAACGCGGGCAAGAGGGTTGTCAATCCTCTTGAACTCGTTACTTGCAAGGATTAATTCTGATAGTGACAGATAAATAAAAAGGAAAAGTAAAAGAAAGTAAATAAATTGCAGCAAAGTATTTTTGGTTTTTAGTGATATGATTAAGTAGACCCGGGGGCCATAGTTTTCAATAGAGGCTTCTCTTTCGAACGCATAGCATACGGTGGGTAAACAAATTACTGTTGGGCAATTGATAGAAAACCGCATAGTTATGATGTTATTCATGGCAATGATCATGTATATAGGCATCATGTCCGTGACAAGTAGACCAAAATGATCTTGCATTTACTACTATTACTCCACCAATCGATCGACTCCTGCCTGCATCTATGGTATTTAGTTCATAACAAACAGACTAATGCATTAAGCAAGATGACATGATGTAGACAGAGTAAAACAAGCAATATGTTCTGACCCCATCATTTTATCCTTAATATCAACAATACAAATACATGTCATGACCCCTTCTATCACTGGGATATAGAGCACCGCAAGATTGAACCCATTACAATGCACCCCTCTAGCAGAAGATAAATCAATCTAGTTAGCCAAACTAAATGGATAGATCGGAGAGAATTACAAAGCTATTACAATCATGCATAATAAAGTTCAGAATAGACACAATTACTTTCAATGAATATTCTGATCATAAACCCACAATTCATCGGATCCGAACAAACACACCGTAAAAGAAGATTACATCGGATAGAACTCCAAGAAGATCGAGGAGCACATGGTATTGAAGATCAATGAGAAAGAAGAAGCCATCTAGCTACTAGCTATGGACCTGTAGGTCTGAGGTGAACTACTCACGTATCATCATGGAGGAAACAAGGTTGATGAAGTTGGCCTCCGTGATGGATTCCCCCTCCGGCAGAGTATCGGAAGAGGCCTCCAGATTGGATCACGGAAGAACAGAGGCTTGGGGCAGCGGAAAAAGTGTTTCGGCTATCTCCCTTTTAGTTTTGCGGTAATTGGGAATATATAGAAGTGGAATTAGGTCAGGAGGTGCTACGAGGGGCCACGAGTTCAGGGGCGCGCCCTGCGAGCTCGTGGGGCCCTCATAGGTCTTCTGGCCTACCTCCGAAGTTCTAGGGTCTCTTTATGTCCAAAACTAACTCCCGTAAAGTTTCATCCAATTTGGACTTCGTTTGATATTGATTTTTTGAAAATTCAAAACAAGCAAAAAACAGGAACTGGCACTGGGTACTGGGTTAACAGGTTTGTCCAAAAAAAATGATATAAAATAACATATAAAGTATCCAAGATTGATAATATAATAGCATGAAAGAATAAAAAATTATAGATATGTTGGAGACGTATCACTCACCTCGTGACAGAAGGGGTAGCGAGGCACGTATTTGTATTGTTGCTACTAAGGGTAAATAGACGGGCTCTAAACATATTGATTATTTTTACTTTGTCTACATTATGTCATCTTGCTTAAGGCGTTACTCCGTTTGTTATGAACTTAATACCATAGATGGATGCTGGATAGCGGTCGATTGGTGGAGTAATAGTAGTAGATGCAGGAAGGAGTCTGTCAACTTGTCACGGTCGTAATGCCTATATATATGATCATGCTATGAATAACATCATAACTATGCGCTTTTCTATCAATTGCCCAACAGTAATTTGTTTACCCACCATATGCTTTGTTCTTGAGAGATGCCTCTAGTGAAAACTATGGCCCCGGGTCTATTCAACATATTTACTAAAACCCTATTTACCATGCTGTAATTTATTTACTTTAATTTACTTTACAAATTATCTATCTATCACTATCAGATTTGAACCTTGCAATTAACTAGTACAAGAGGATTGACAACCCTCTTACCCGCGTTGCGTGCAAGTATTTGTTCTTGTGTGTGTAGGTACTGTTGACGGTTGTTTGCATGACCCTCCTATTGGTTCGATAAACCTTGGTTCTCACTGGGGGAAATACTTGTTGCTACTTTACTACTTCATCCCTTCCTCTTCGGGGAAAAACCCAACGCATCTACAAAGTAGCAGATAGCCCTCCGGGAGGCAGTCAAGCAGTCCCTTGGACAGTCCCCCGGATTGTCCCACGGACAGCCCTTCGGGAGGCCCTCAACCAGTACCTCGGACGGTCTCTCCGACAGACCTTCGGGAGGCCCTCAACTAGTCGCTCTGATGGTCTCTTGGATAGCCTTTTGGGAGGACCCTCGAACAGCCCCTCGGGAAGAAGATCAAAACTACGACCTCTCTACTGGGTTGCACACATACGGTCTCAGCTATCCGGCAGGGCTTCGCCATGCAGAACTAGTTCCTACCGGAACTCAGACAACCTTTCGGCTCTACAAAACTATTTCGTGTGGGTTCCGGCATGGCATGTGTTTGACAGAACTTGAGTAAGTTGGAGAGCTTTTCTCCACCTCTATTTATAGGGTGAGGCAAGGGGTAGAGGCCAATTGAAAATACCAAAATGCCCATGATATATGTCCTTCATAAGGGCAAAATGGGGGTGGAAATAAGCTCCATGGTGGAGCCCCTTCCCAACCAGCCACACATGTGTGTGGCTCCCCTTTTAGGGGCCCCACCACCCCATGTCATCCCTTTGACTTTTGGGACAAAGCCTCAAAAGGTGGCTTTCCAAAAAGCCACCAAATAGTGGTAGTACCCTAATAGTGTTGCCACTATACATCCCACTATTCATGAGAACTATTCATGAAATGTTTTTCTGCAACCGGTTAATCTGAAAATATTTCCGAAGGTCCAGAACATTTCCGGCACAACCTAAAACATTTCTGGTAGCATGATTTTCATCTCCAAAACAGTTCCGGTAACTCCGAAACATTTCCGGTTTACTCTCCGGAACTTTTCCGTCGTATCCGAAACTTTTCAGCTGACTTTCTTTCAAACTCCTTGTCTAGTATTCAGCAGATAGATGACCCTTAAGTGTGTGACCCAGTAGGTTCGGTGAAGAAAAGACATGACCGGAACTCTTTCCGATCAATGGTCAATAGCGGAACCGTGGACATCCATATTTATCCCTATACCCACACAAATGAATATTTGAGCGAAGCTGTAATTACCGTCTGCTATTCCTGTTGCTTCACGATATGTTACAAAACCCGAGGTGAGATTTATCAGCATCCCCGTGTATCAACAATTTGTCCAGTATGCCAGTTTCCTCGTTACCGGTTTTGTTCTCTTTTCTTGTTCCCGCGTTCCGGTATCCCCATGACCAAATCACTCCGTGTCTGGCCAGACGATGAAGGATACCATAACACCAAGAGGGACCAAAGAATATCTCTCCATCGTCGGAGGAGCAAATCCCAATATTGAGCTAACTATTTCCATGTCATACTTTTCCGTGAACCCGAAAGCCGCCGTAATAGCCACCCTGTTATGGATGACGTTTAACAAACCCCAAAGTTCATGAAGCAAGCATGAAGAAAGTCGATACTCTTGTGGTCTAAGGAATTATGCAAATGTTAACTTTCTCTGTGTTATATACCATTAACTCGTGATGAATGTATCTCATAGGATAACATCAATTTGGGTCAATTCAACACAAGTCTTCTTCTAACATTGTGTCCTCAAAATTGCCGGCATAGTCATGCCTATGATCAGGAAAACGTGAACATCATGCAACACTCGAGCTAGTCTTATAGGAACGACTAGGAATTAATTTTGCCATATATTATTCCACACGTGCATATGGGTTTCCCTCTAAGACTTTATGGATATATGAACTCAAGTACCATTGCAGTTATAGAACGGAATATAAACATAATCATGAACTTGGACATAAATAATAGTAGTTATTATTGCCTCTAGGGCATATCTCCTACAGACTCCCACTTGCACTAGATTCAATAATCTTGTGAATGCTAATGCACTTTACACCTATGGCATACCGGTGTAAAATATGCTTCGCTTGTGGTATTAGTCTTTGTCCAACGGATCTGACAATTTCAGGTCCGTGTGTATCTTTGCACATCCTTGCGTTTTCATGCTTTCACAAAATTCATAATTTGTGTGGACTTGGCTTTGTATATATGTGAATCACTGGTTGAACCTTGATTCCTCAGACTGACCAATGGAGCAACCATCTACAATAGTGTTCCATTGACCAAAGCCATCTTGGAACCATACTAAGTTCATGAATGAACTATATGATTAAATACCCTCTTATGTTGCTTCCAAACCGGCAACATATTTAGCCTTCGTTAAAGAATTCGCCACAGTAAATTGTTTTGAACAATTCCAACTTACTGTGCTAGCATTTTGTCTATAACACAAAACTCTTAATTTAAATTAAAAATATTTTGGAGAATTGATGAAGACTGTATCGATGTAACTTATTACAATGAACTCTTCATAGCTTTGCTTGCGAGAAACCATGTCATCAGTGCTACTTTAGTACTCCCAATAAGTTTGATCATATTGGTATCTTACTCCCAATAAGTTTGGAGTACTGGACATATCTGGTTGATTTACATACCATGGAATACATTATTAATCCAAACACAAAAGTGTGTGGAATCTCCATCATGTATTTTGCTCATCAGTGTTTTAAGGACACCGAGTCTTGCAAAACTCTTTCCATGTAACTTCGGCAAGAAATTCTTCTTGCCATGCCTATGCTATAATGTTTTAGCATCTCATCAATATGCATTTTGGCATAGCCCTATTAGGCAATACAATCTCAAAATATAATTCTGCCTAATATGAAGGCTACCTAGCCCTTAGTACTTTCATTGAAAAACTATTTTCAGTGAAGTCCTAATTCGTGCCTGGAAATTAATATTATCTCTAATCAACAATGTGTCATGCACACAAAGTTTTAGAAATATTATTATGCTCCCACTTAGTTTCTTGTAAACACAAGCATCCATGTTATCCTTGATGAAATCAAACTCTTTGACTATTTCATCAAAACAAAATTTCCAACTCCATTTTGCTCGCTTCCGTCCATTACTGGAACTCTGAAGTTTGTGCCCTCACCAGCATCCTCTAGATAGACAAAATACTTTGGACCGTATCACAAACATATCCTTGGTTGTATTTCTTTCCCGTGGAAATCCTTTTGGCATCCATTTATCATATCTCATCATTGAAATATGTATTAATTGCTAGTTTAACCCGAACCGACTTTAAGCATCGCTACGGTGAGACAATCTCACCATAGTCAACTCCTTGAATTTGTTATAAACAACAAGTCAAGGTGGATAAAACATTTTTATTCATATCAGTTTATAGTTCCATTAATATTCGTTAGACTTTCCGTCTTCCGGAGGGTTTATCAAGATCTAATCTTGAATCACTTATATGGATGCTATCTCGGATTATTTTGGCATTTAGCCAATTCCGGAGTCAGGGCCCATCAACGCTTCCTTGTATATTGTAGGTATACTATCGTCTAACAAAAATATATCATTTGCGCACCTGAGAGGTTTGCACGAGTTTTGCTTACGTGATTCAGCTGCAAGTTCGACCGAAATCCATACATCTCATGTAGAGGCTTCCGTATTAGTCATAGTTGGAAACTCTAGAATTACTTCCAAGGTTTCTTTCCTTTGACCTGATGACGAAGATACTGTTATCTCGTCGAGTTGCACTGCCCTCCCACTCACTCTTTTGCAAGAAGCATTTTCTTTAAAAAAATCAAACCGCTCTATGGGGAAAACCTTTTGCCTCGGCATAGTGATGGAGGAATGCGCAACAGTTTGGGATTAGCTACAAAGTAGTACTTGTCTGATTTGGAATAGGTTTGTAAACATTTTACACAAGCCCCATATTCCAAATGTTAAGAAAAGATACAACATGGTTTGACATACCACACCATGGCGTTATTTCAATAGATCTGATGGCGCTCTTTTCAGTGTAAAAGCTGGAGTCTCTAAAGCATTACTTTAAAAGTGATAATGGCAAATTGATTTATGTCATCTTTGATCTTACCATGTCATATATGGTTCGATTACATCTTCTCGGACATTCCACTGTCAGCGGTTTTCCGGGAGGTGTAAGTTATGAAAACATAACTCATCAGACATTTGCTAAACTTGTAACTCAAATATTCGTTCCGCAATCTAATTATAGAAACATAATTTCCTTGTTACAATAGTTTCTACTTCATTCCAAAAACCTTTTGAACTATTTCAAAGGATCCAGACTTATGTTTCATTAAGGAAATATTCACATATCTACTAGAGTCATTACTGAAGATAGACAAAGCCACTCCTAGTAACAAGACTTATTGGACTACACACATCAAAATGTATGATTACTAGTAAGTTCGTTGCTCGTGCCTTATGGCATGTGAACGATATTTTGGTTACTTTACTTTTGGACGAAATTTGCATTGTCAGATGATTCTTAGTCAAATGACTTCAAAATCCATCAATATGGAATTTCTTCATGCGGGTCTCTCCAATGCGAGCAAAATGCAGTGCCACACATATGTGGTATTCTTTTAGTCTTGCGACATTTAGCGTCATTGTTATGGATGTATTCAATTATCATCAATATTGATAACATACATGCCATTCATGATGGAAGCATGGCCCCTTATGTTATTCATAACACTGAACAACAATTGTTCTCTTATGAACAACCTTCTCGCAACAAAACATTATGAAGTGGGCTAGAGTGTATGAAACTCTAAAATGAATTACGAAAATAAATGCAGAGGTAATACACTGATGGAAAGTATAGTAACTTGTACCATGTTCCCAGCGTGTATCCAAAACCTCGTTACGGGGTAGTTTGTTAGGCCTTAGTAGTTCTTGTATCAAGTTGCAATAGAATGCAATCAAATGGGTGTCCTTGTGATTAAATTTTAATCATAATAGCCTAGAATCAGTAACTAATACACTACTAGGGAAAAGCCTATAGGTGGATATTTAGCAGTAGTGATTGTTAGAGAAACGCGCTACTGCTACTTAGCAGTAGCGCTGGTCAATAAAACTCGCTACTGATCCAGTCTTATTAGTAGCGCGGGAGAACAAAAGGCGCTGCTGGTATGGTTACCCACCCGACTATGCAGTTTAGTAGCGCGCATCGGGGAAATGCGCTACTGCTATGTAGTTTAGCAGTAGAGCGTTTTAAAAAGACTCGCTGCAAGTACGCTCGCGCTGTCCCATCTGATCGGCCCCACTTAGCGGCAGCGCAGCATTAATAGCCGCGCTACTGCTAATGCTGATAGCAGTAGCGCGTCCCTAAGAAGCACGCTACTGCTAAGGCGCACAGCCACATTTCCCCCACCTTCCCCCTCCCCCTTCCTCTCTCCCTCACTTTCTCTCTCACTTTCTTCTCCCCCGTTACTAGTACCTCAGATTTCTTTTCTGTTCCTTCTCCTACCTCTCTTCTCTCTACTTTAATGCTAGCTCCCTCCACCATCTCCATTAATTAATGGGCCCAACTAGATCTATTAATTCCCTCCTCTCCCTCCACTTTAATGCTTCCTCACTTTTCTCTCCTCCCTCCACTATATAGAGCTAGCCATGCATCTCCTTCCCTTACTAGGTAGATCTATCCATTTAGTAAGTGGAACCTATCAACTCCACAACTTGATCTATCCTTTAATGAAGTAAAGCCATGCATCTAGTCACCGTGCTTTCTCTCTCGAGATAGGTAGCTAGGTGAGTTTTGAAGAATTAATGGAAAATATGTGTATTTGCCGAATTGTGTGTGACATGAGAATGGCTTATGTTTTACCGAAATGTCGATTTATTTCCGTTTCGGTGAATTTCGGGCAAACTCTATATGTCCCTTTTTAGGGAAGGTCATGCCGAATTTTTGTATGACTTTGATGCATATGCATGCATGGATGCGTTTATAATCCTTTTGCTTATCAATTATACCGCGCAGGCGATTGATCATGAAGGTCACTGGAACGATGGTGGAAAGATGGTTCCGATCTGCGGTGCACGACATGTTTGAAAATAACCGGAAGGTGATTTTATGTCCGTGTCGAAGAAGCAAAGGAGTAGTCTTGCACGACCCGTTTAAGGCAGGCTGTTTGAAAGCGCACCTGCTCATGACTGGTTTCATTGATGGCTATACTAAGTGGATAAGTGAAGATGATGACGTTGATGGGGCAGTCAATGAGGACATTGGACCTAATGAAGAGATGACCGATAATGGCTGTGGAGAAGAGGCCAGACATGGCGGCAAAGAAGAGGCTCGACATGGCGGCGGAGAAGAGGCCGGACATGGCGGCGATGGACACGGCAGCGGAGAAGAGGCCGGACATGATGCCGCGGACACGCCGCAACATTCTTTGCCACTAAGTTCAATACTGCAGGACCATCATGTTCGAGACCTGCTTCGCAAGAAGACGACTAGTGACAGCGCTGCTTCTAGAGAGGAGTCCAAGCTGGAGCAACTGGAGGTAGACTCGAAGACTCCATTGTATGGTGGTTACGATCCAGGGGTGACCCGCTTGAGTTTCATGCTTGAACTTCTAAAGACGAAGGCTAAAAACAAACGGACCGATAGAAGCCTTGATGAGCTACTCAAGTATCTAACGAAGGTTCTCCCCACAGGGAACCTGTGTCCTACTAGTGTCGATGAGGCCAAGAAAATCATGTGCCCTCTTGATCTGCCGCACATTAGATACCACGCATGCATCAACGATTGCATCATTTATCAGAAGGTGCACGCAGAAAAAAAAAGTTGTCCTGTGTGCAATGCTTCTCGATACAAGAAGGCCAGAAAGAAATGTCCTCAGACAGTTGTATGGTACTTACCGATCACTCCCCATCTGCAACGTTATTTTGTAGATCCTAAGGAAGCAAAGCTCATGCGTTGGCACGCGGAGAGGGTGAAGCCCGACGATGGAGATGATCCGAAGTTGAGACATCTCGCGGATGAAAACCAGTGGAGAGCGTTCAATGCCGAATATCGATATTTCACAGAAGATCCAAGGAACTTCGTGCTTGGCGCGAGTACCGATGGCATGAATCCGTTTGCCAACCAGAACAACAACCATAGCACATGGCCTGTGTTTGTATGGATATACAACCTCCTCCCTGGTAGTGCATGAGGTCAAAGTACATACACATGAGTATGCTGATTCAAGGGCCGAAACAATCGGGAAATAATATTAATCTGTATCTGGGGCTACTGAAAGAGGAGTTAGACATGTTATGGAAAACACCGGTCAAGACATGGGACACCAGCAAAGGAGAGTATTTCTATATGAGAGCCACTCTGACGATGACGGTGCACGACTATGTCGGTTACGGATATGTCGTAGGACAGGTGTGCCACATATATTGTGGATGCACCCGGTGCATGGATGATACAACGTCTCAGTAGCTAGCATCAACGAAAGATGGCAGGTCTGGGAAAATAGTGTACATGGGACATCGAAGATGGCTCGAGAAGGATGACCCGTGGAGAAACCGTGGAGATCTATTCATTGGTGAGGCTGAGCATCGAGGACCTCCACGTAAGAGGAGCGGCGCCGAAATCTATGAGTTGTTGAAAAACTGTTAAGAGTGCCCCGCACCGGGAAAGATGAAAAAAGCGCGATAGCCGCTGGAATGTATGAAAACAAGGTCAGTTTCCTGGGACCTGGAGTACTGGCCCAAACTCAACATGCCTCATTGCCTTGATCAAATGCATATCACGAAGAATGTCCTCGAGAGTTTGCTTGGGACACCGATGAACATGCCGGACAAGACCAGGGATGGGCCGAAGGCAAGGAAAAACTTGGAAGATTTGGAAATCAGGGCAGATCTCCACATGCCCCGTAAAAAGTCTTCGGAGGACATGGAGACGGAGACGGAGGTGGGGGACAGGAGCAAAAAAGTCAACAAGAAGGAAGAGAAATATTGCCCACCTTCTTGCTTCACCGTAAGTCCAAAGGAGGTGGATCAATTCTTTAAGTTCCTTACTGGAATCAAAGTTAGTTCCGGTTACTATGGGAAGATAAGCAGATTTCTAGACATGAAGAAGAAAAGGTTCAGCGGGATGAAGTCTCATGAGTGTCACGTGATGATGACGCAGATACTACCTATTGCCATTAGAGGGATAATGGACCAGCACATTCGTGACACGCTTACTGGTCTCTGCAACCTTTTTGACATTATTTCTCGAAAGTTGATCAGTGTGAAGCAACTCCGAAGGCTACAGGAAGAGATTGTCGTCGTACTAAATGAGCTTGAGATGTACTTCCCGCCCGCGTTCTTTGATGTTATGGTGCATTTGTGTGTCCACATTGTGGACGACATCATCGACCTCGGACCGACATTCCTACACAGCATGATGCCGTTCGAGAGGATGAATAAGGTCATCACAAGATTCATTCGTAACATGTCCCGTCCGGATGGAAGCATCATCCAGGGCTATCCGACTGGAGAGTGCATCTCCTTCCGCGAGAATTATCTAGGTGTTGTCAGAGACCCTGTTGTTGGTTTGCCCGTCAACAAGCACCTTGGGAGGCTCGGAGGTGAAGGTCACACGAACAGCCGGTGGGAAATGCATGTGGACCACTCTGGTCGACGCAAAGACTTTGACATAGCAAACTTAGTAGTGCTGCAGCACCTAAACGTGGTAGATCCTTTCGTGACACTGCACAAAGAAACAATCGCAAAGAAATACCGTGACCGGGGGCTGTGCAAGACGGACACCGAAGTTATTAGAGAGCACAACCTCACTTTCTTGACTTGGTTGAAACAACATGTTCTTGCTAATCCCTTGGAAGAGGACTCTACTGACGGATTGCTCATATACGCCTTAGCACATGGCCCCGCGCCCAACCACGTGACCTATCAGTCATACGATATCAATGGATACATGTTCTACATGGAGGCCAAAGATTTAAGAGTGATTACAGGAACTCAGGGATGATGATGGAATGCATGACCGGCAACAACGGCGCAACAGAAAGATTCTATGGAAGAGCCGAAGAGATCTGGGAGCTTAACTACTTTGGACTGCACAGTGCGATGACGTTTCGTGTCAGATGGGCTAAGTCCGTCCACAGAGAAAACTGGTTTTTACCTACCATGTCCCTACCCGACGCCAACAGCGCTACCGTGAACGTCATCGCCAAAAATGAGCCATGGGTACATGCTAAGCACGTGACACGATGCATCTTCCTAACCGACCCGAAAAATCCGAGCCATGTTGTCGTGAGGAGAGGCAAAAGGAGTATCGTCGGAATGGATGGAGTCGCCAACGTGGAAGACTACGACCAGTATGGCAACCCGATGTGGGAAGATGACGATGACGATGAAGCGTACGTCAAAAGAAGAATGAATACTACATTACCGAAGAAAAATCGTACTCCATTGAAAAGAAAAAGTCACAATGAGGGGCTCAATTATTCGACACCGAACAAGAAAGGAAAGAAGCTCACTCAGAAATGAAAACGTCAACGCTGAGAAACTATTATTTATATTTGTACCTATTTTGGATACGCACTTAACCTTTATCGGTCAAATGATGTAATATATATTGCCTTTGATATATCCCCTTCTCTTCTTCCCACCTTGCACATGGTTCCGGCTCGGTCGTCATCTTTCGGAAAAGAAAAGAAAATGAAAAGCAAAAGAAAAAGGAGAAAGGAAAAAATAAAAAGAAAATAAAAAATAATAGCAGAAAATGAAAATAGAAAGAAAAAGGAAAAAATGTAAAGAGAAAGGAATAGCAGTAGCGCGTTTTACATAAACGCGCTACTGCTATTGAGTTAGTTATATAGCGCGTTTTATCAAAATGCGCTACTGCTATTGAGTTAGCTATATAGCGCGTTTTATCAAAACTCGCTACTGCTATTGAGTTAGCTATAGTGCAGTTTAATAAAACGTGATACTGCTATTAGTAACTTAATCTACCGACCGTTTCCTTTCTCTCCATTCCCCTCTCTCCCTCTCTCGAGCGCCCTCTCCCTCTTCGTCCGCCGAGCGCCGCCGCCGTTGCCGCTGCCGTCGAAAGAGGGCCGCCTACGTCCGCCCTCCCGTCCGCACCCTCGAGGAGAAGGAGGTCAGTCTGCCCGTCCTCACCATCACCGCCGCCGTCGTAGGAGGTCCGTCCGCCCGTCCACACCGTCCGGCCCTCCCTCCGCTACGCCTCCGATCGTCCCTCCCCTATGCCTCCGACCATCGAGGTTAATATGCAGGTAGCCACCACTCCCTCCTTCCTCCCACTTCCCTTTCCCCTCACTCCCTTCACCCCCCTCTCCTATCCGGCCATCCAGATTCATAGGCAGAGCAGTTTGATTCTAGGGTTAAGGTTGATTCTAGGGTTAGGGTTGATCCTCTATCATCGTCCACCCCTCTCCATGTTCCCTCAACACTCCCTTTCAAATTGGGAAAATTAGGAAAAATCTCTCCAGGGACAGAGCATTGTAAAATTTAAAGTGATTTTTTCTTGATGGTTGTAGTGGAAAAAATTAGTTTAGAGCAAAAATTCAATATAGAAATAAGCTTGCTTTGGACCTAATGTAGTAAACTATTTTTTTTAGGACAGTATGAGAGAGTTGCAAATTAGGACAGTATGAGAGAGTTTCTGTCGACCCAATGCTCTAGGGTTTATAAGAAATTTTCTTCAAGTTCTATATTTTCTTGAAGTGGTCCTTTCATATGGAAATTTGAATTGTTCGATTATGGCCAAGTGGCCAATGAATGTGCCCAAGTGGCCTATGTTTTGCTGAAATGTTAATTCATTTCCGTTCCAACGAATTTTAGGCGCTCGATATGTCCACTTTTTAGCAAAGGTCATGCCGAAATTTTCTGTGAATTTCGGCACAACTTGTGCTAGAAAGTAGGACATATCGAATGCCCGGGAATTGCCGGGACGGGGATGAAACGGCATTCCGGAAAACCATAAGCCTTTTTTATTTATATGTCATTATTTATTTATTTATTATAGTTTGAGAGTTAAACGAGCAAACTGAACCGTATGTAGGAAACATGTCGAACAATGACGAAGCCGGAGCTTCTGATCATCATGAGGTCGATGATCCCTTACAACATGAACACGATTACCTCGACTTTTTGTGTAATTAGGCAACAAATGTGACACCACCGACCTCGATACCGACACCACCACCGGCACCGACACCGGCGCCGAGACCGTGGCCGAAGCAGAAGAGTACGAGGACACGAAAACCTAACAAGCTCGGCACCAGCAGATTGGGGGTTATAGCGATCCACCCCGGCAAATTTGAGCCAACAGAACTGGAGGAAGCTCGCAAGAACTATGGCAACAAACTCGCATGCATCCTACGGGATGTGTCTACCATCAACGCCACGAACTTAAGGGGTAAACCAAAAAATATGGAGTACCTCCTCCTAACGAAGTTGCACCAGAGATACCATTTCCCCGGCCGGGATGAAAGTAAACTTCCGTGGGAAGATGCAGCCATGAAGAAGATAAACAACACCGCCATGGGGAAGTTCAGCGGCGCATTGTCAGCCTGGAAAATTCGGGTGAAATGATCAATTGACAAGAAAGAACCCTACTCCAAGATTTTTGCGGAAAATCCCACACTTTCGGAAGGGGACTACGAAAAATTCAAGGAAACTTGCGCTACCGAAGATGCCAAGCGTATATCCAAGAAATTCAAGGGGCTTCAGCAAAGGAACACTAGTAACCACCGCCTCGGAAGCCGTGGTTACATTGGTAAGAAACCCATACGAGATAAGGAGGACGCGAAACATGAGGCCCAGGGGATCCCAGACCCCTTGGCGGAGTTCACCGACCAGCTAGAGCATGACTTCATCAATTCGACACGGACAAGCACATGAGGAAGTTGATGAGAATACTGGTAATTACCACCTTACCAGGGCTCTAATCAATTTAACTAACATTGTAGTAACATTTGTAAATGGTCAACATTCCTTTTGCAGAAAGAGCAACACAAGCTTGCGGCCAAAAGTAACTCCTAGTCTCAGTCGTCGGCGAGGCCCATGTGGGACACCCCTCTGAACCGGTCCTTGAATATACAGAAGGGACTCGATCCGGGCAAGCAGCCTTCGTATGGACGTGTGCATAGCGTCGGAGACGGCGCCACATGAAAGTACTACTACCACGAGGACACGGAGGCCAGAAGGCAAAGAAGGAAGTTTAGTCAGGTGAACATCGATGAGAGGGTGGCGATTGCGGTCGACAAAAGATCAGTTGAGACCCAAGAAGTCATGAAATCTGAGGTCGTCAAAGCGGCAGTCAAGGCGACAGTCGAGGCAGCAGTAGCTGCCTACAAAGTGGAATTGGTATCTTCGGTTGCCGCCTTGGTTTCGGCTATTTTCGACGAATCACCCAAACGCAGGGCCAGAAGACTTTCCCATGTCCACCTTTGTCGGGAGCAACTCAGTGAACATCGCACCAGTGCTACTTCTTGAGCTTGCGTTGGTTTTCCCTTGAAGAGGAAAGGGTGATGCAGCAAAGTAGATAAGTATTTCCCTCAGTTTTTGAGAACCAAGGTATCAATCTAGTAGGAGGTACGAGCAAGGCCCCAATCTTTGCACCTACACAAACAATCAAACCCTTGCACCCAATGCTATAAAGGGGTTGTCAATCCCTTCACGGTTACTTGCAAGGATGAGATCTGATAGAGATAGATATAAAAGATTGCTAAAACGAAAAGTAAAACAAAAGTAAAAAGATTGAAGCAAAGTATTTTTGGTATTTTTGGGTTATAGATCTGAAAATATAATATGGAAAATAGACCCGGGGGCCATAGGTTTCACTAGAGGCTTCTCTCTTAAAGGAAAATAACACGGTGGGTGAACAAATTACTGTCGAGCAATTGATAGAAAAGCGCATAGTTATGACGATATCCAAGGCAATGATTATGCATATAGGCACCACGTCCGTGTCAAGTAGACCGAAACGATTCTTCATCTACTACTATTACTCCACACATCGACCGACTCCTGGCTGCATCTAGAGTATTAAGTTCATGAAGAACAAAGTAACGCATTAGGTAAGATGACATGATGTAGAGGGATAAACTCCAGCAATATGATGAAAACCCCATCTTTTTATCCTTGATGGCAACAATACAAATACGTGACTCGCTACCCCTAATTTGTCACTGGGTGAGGACACCGCAAGATTGAACCCAAAACTAAGCACTTCTCCAATTGCAAGAATTACCAATCTAGTTGGCCAAACCAAACCAATAACTCGAAGAGACTTGCAAAGATATGAAATCATGCATACAAGAATTCAGAGAAGATTCAAATAATATTCATAGATAATCTGATCATAAACCCACAATTCATCAGATCTCGACAAACACACCGCAAAAGAGTATTACATCAGATAGATCTCCATGAAGATCATGAAGAACATGGTATTGAAGAACATAGAGAGAGAAGAAGCCATCTAGCTACTAGCTATGGACCTGAAGGTCTGAGGTGAACTACTCACGCATCATCGGAGGGGCAATGGAGTTGATGTAGATGCCCTTCGTGATCGAATCCCCCTCCGGCAGATTACCGGAAAAGGCTCCAAGATGGGATCACACGAGAACAGAGGCTTCCGGCGGCGGAAAAGTATTTTCGTGGCTCTTTTATGGTATTGGGGGAATATTTAGGAATTTATAGGCCGAAGATTAGGGTTGGAGGGCCTGCAAGGGGAACACAAGCCAGGGGGGCGCCCCCGCCTAGGGCACGCCCTGCAGGCTTGTTGCCTCCCGGCAGGCCTCCTTCCTTCCTCTCCATGTCTGGTAGGTTTCTTCTGGTCCAAGAAAAATCATTGCGAAGATTTTATTCCGTTTGGACTCCGTTTAATATTTCTTATCTGCAATACTCAAAAACAAGGAAAAAACAGAAACTGGCACTAGGCACTAGGTTAAATGGTTAGTCCCAAAAATAATATAAAATAGCATATTAATGCATATAAAACATCCAAAACAGATAATATAATAGCATGGAACAATCAAAAATTATAGATACGTTGGAGACGTATCAAGCATCCCCAAGCTTAATTCCTGCTCGTCCTCGAGTAGGTCAATGATAAAAACAGAATTTTTGATGTGGAATGCTACCTAACATATTTATCCATGTAATATTCTTTATTGTGGCATGAATATTCAGATCCATAAGATACAAAACAAAAGCTTAATATTGACATAAAAACAATAATACTTCAAGCATACTAACAAGGCAATTGTTTCCTTTCAAAATAACATGGCCAAAGAAAGTTATCCCTACAAAATCATATGGTCTGGCTATGCTCCATCTTCCCCACACAAAGTATTTAAATCATGCACAACCCCGATGACAAGTCAAGCAATTGTTTCACACCTTTTATGTTCTCAAACCTTTTCAACTTTCACGCAATACATGAGCGTGAGCCATGGATATAGCACTATAGGTGGAATAGAATATGGTGGAGGTTGTGAGGAAAAGGAGAAGATAGTCTCACATCAACTAGGCATATCAACGGGCTATGGAGATGCCCATCAATAGATATCAACATGAGTGAGTAGGGATTGCCATGCAACGGATGAGCTAGAGCTATAAGTGTATGCAAGCTCAAAAAGAAACTAAGTGGGTGTGCATTATAATGAAAAATTCCCACTAGCTATATGAAAGTGACAAAATAGGAGACTCTCTATCATGAAGATCATGGTGCTATTTTGAAGCACAAGTGTGGAAAAAAAAAGATAGTAGCATTGTCCCTTCTATCTTTTCTCTCATTTTTTTTATTTTGGTGGGCATCTTTGGCCTCTTTTTTTTATTTGGGCTTCATTGGCCTCTTTTATTATTTGTAAAGTCCGAAGACTCATCCCAACTTGTGAGGGAATCATAGCTTCCATCATCCTTTCCTCTCATGGGACAATGCTCTAATAATGATGATCATCACACTTTTATTTACTTACAACTCGATACCTAGAACAAAATATGACTCTCAATGAATGCTTCCGGTGGTGTACCGGGATGTGCAACGATCTAGCATAGCAAATGACATAAAAAAACGGACAAGCCATGAAAACATCATGCTAGCTGTCTTACGATCATGCAAAGCAATATGAAAATGATGGTGCATGTCATAATAAACGGAACGGTGGAAGTTGCATGGCAATATATCTCGGAATGGCTATGGAAATGCCATAATAGGTAGGTATGGTGGCTGTTTTGAGGAAAGGTATATGGTGGGTTTAATGCACCGGCGAAAGTTGCGCGGTACTAGAGAGGCTAGCAAAGGTAGAAGGGTGAGAGTGCGTATAATCCATGGACTCACATTAGTCATAAAGAACTCACATACTTATTGGAAAAGTCTATTAGTTATCGAAGCAAAGTATTAGACACATGCTCCTAGGGGAGAGGTTGGTAGGAGTTAACCATCGCGTGCTGCCGACCCTCACACAAAGGATGACAATCATTAAACAAATCATGCTCCGACTTCGTTACATAACGTTTCACCATACGTGCATGCTACGGGAATCACAAACTTTAACACAAGTATTTCTACCAATCGACAATTACTCACTAGCATGACTCTAATATCACCATCTTTATATCTCAAAACTATATGCAAGGAATCAAACTTCTCATAGTATTCAATGCACTTTATATGAAACTTTTTATTATATCCCTCTTGGATGCCCATTATATTAGGACTGAATTCACAACCTAAACCAATTACCATGCTGTTTAAAGACTCTCAAAATAATATAAGTGAGGTACGAGAGTTCAATTATTTCTATAAAATAAAACATCACCGTGCTCTAAAAAGATATAAGTGAAGCACTAGAGCAACATTGCCTACCTAAAAAGATATAAGTGAAGCACATAGAGTATTCTAATAAATTCACGATTAATGCGTGTCCCTCTCAAAATATGTGTGCAGCAAGGATGATTGAGGCAAACTAAAAAGAAAAAGACTCATATCATACAAGACGCTCCAAACAAAACACATATCATGTGGTGAATAAAAATATAGCCTCAAGTAAATTTACCGATGGATTGAAGACGAAAGAGGGGATGCCTTCCGGGGCATCCCCAAGCTCAGGCTCTTTGGTATCCTTGAATGTGGCTTGGGGTGCCTTGAGCATCCCCAAGCTTAGGCTCTTGCCACTCCTTATTCCATAGTCCATCAAATCTTTACCCAAAACTTTAAAACTTCACAACACAAAACTCAACAGAAAACTCGTGAGATCCGTAAGTATAAGAAAAATAAATCACCACTTTAGAAAATGTTGTGAACTCATTCTTTATTTATATTGGTGTAATATCTACTGTATTCCAACTTCTCCATGGTTCATACCCCCCGATACAACCCATAGATACATCAACATAAGCAAACAACACAAAGAAAACAGAATCTGTCAAAAACAGAAGAGTCTGTAGCAATCTGTAAACATCGAATACTTCTGTAACTCCAAAAATTCTGAAAACTTAGGATAATCTGGGAAATTTGTATATCAATCTTTTGTAAAAATTTCAGACTCATTAGACGCTCTGGTGAATTTATAAAATTCCTGGACTGAGCGCAAAAGTTTCTGTTTTTCAGCAAAATCAAATCAACAATCACCGTAGACCACCCCAAAGGTCTTACTTGGCTCAAACACTAATTAAAACAATAAAAAACAATTAATACAGAGGTAATAATGTGTAAAGCACTCAAAAAAAGAAACAAAAACAAACACAAAAAAATAAAATTGGGTTGCCTCCCAACAAGCGCTATTGTTTAACGCCCCTAGCTAGGCATAATGCAATAGATCTAGGTATTGTCATCTTTGGTATGCAATCCATAAGTAGCTCTCATAATAGATTCATAAGGTAATTTAATTTTATTTCTAGGAAATTGTTCCATGCCTTTCCTTAACGGAAATTGGAATCTAATGTTTCCTTCTTTCATATCAATAATTGCACCAATCGTTCTAAGGAAAGGTCTACCAAGAATAATAGGACATGTAGGATTGCAATCTATATCAAGAACAATGAAATCTACGGGCACATAATTCCTATTTGCAACAATAAGAACATCATTAATCCTTCCCATAGGTTTCTTAATAGTGGAATCCGCTAGATGCAAATTTAAAGAGCAATCATCAAAATCATGGAAACCTAGCACATCACATAAAGTTTTCGGAATCGTGGAAACGCTAGCACCCAAATCACACAAATCATGGCACTCATAATCTTTAATTTTAATCTTAATAGTAGGTTCCCACTCATCATAAAGCTTTCTAGGTATAGAAACTTCCAACTCAAAATTTTCTTTAAAAGATTTCATCATAGCATCAACGATATGTTTAGTAAAAGCTTTGTTTTGATTATAAGCATGCGGAGAATTCAACATGGATTGCAACAAGGAAATACAATCAATAAAAGAACAACTATCATAATTAAAGTCCTTCAAATCCAAAAGAGTGGGTTCATTGCTATTTAAAGTTTTGACCTCTTCAATCCCACTTTTATCAATCTTAGCATTAAGATCTATAAACTCCGAATCATTGGGATGACTTTTAACTAAAGTTGACTTATCTCCAGTCCCATCTTTATCAAGATTTGCATTAGAAACAAAGATTCAATAGGAGTCACATCAATCACTTTAAGATCTTCATCATTATTTTCACGAGAACACACTTTTTCAAGCCATTCACGCTTACCACGCATTCTAGCGGTCCTTTCCTTACACTCATCAATAGACTCATTAATATCACGCTTAGGTGGAGTAGATCTAATTTTCAAAGAATCAATCTCAAGCGAAATTCTATCAACGTTCCTAGCCAAATCATCAATCTTGAGCAATTTTTCTTCAATCGTAGCATTGAAAACCTTTTGCGCACTAATAAATTCTTTAATATTATTCTCAAGATCAGAGGCCATATTATTATAATTTCCATAAGAATTGTTGTAGGAATTACCATAATTATTAGAGGAATTACTAAGAAACGGCCTAGGGTTGAAATTACCTCTATACGCATTATTACCAAAATTGTTCCTACCAACAAAATTCACATCCATGGATTCATTATTATTTCCAATCAAAGAAGACAAAGGCATATCATTAGGATCAATAGGAGCACTCTTACTAGCAAACAATTTCATTAATTCATCCATCTTTTCACTCAAGGTGTTTATTTCTTCAATAGCATGCACTTTTTTACTAGTAGGAGATCTCTCGGTATGCCATTGAGAGTAATTTGCCATAATATTATCTAGGAGTTTAGTAGCTTCTCCTAATGTGATTTCCATAAAAGTACCACCCGCGGCGGAATCTAAAAGATTTTTAGAAAAAAATTCAATCCCGCATAAAAAATTTGTATAATCATTCATAAACTCAAACCATGTGCGGGGCAATTTCTAATCATTAGTTTCATCCTCTCCCAAGATTGTGCAACATGCTCATGATCAAGTTGCTTAAAATTCATTATATCGCTCCTAAGGGAGATGATCTTAGCAGGCGGAAAGTACTTGGAAATAAAAGCATCTTTACACTTATTCCATGAATCCATACTATTTTTAGGCAAAGATGAAAACCAAGTTTTAGCACGATCTCGTAGTGAGAACGGAAATAGCTTCAATTTAACAATATCATTATCCACATCTTTCTTCTTTTACATATCACACAACTCAACGAAAGTATTTAGATGGGATGCGGCATCTTCACTAGGAAGGCCGGAAAATTGTTCATTCATAACAAGATTAAGAAAAGCGGCATTAGTTTCGTCAGATTCCGCACTAGTGGCGGGAGCAATCGGAGTACTAATAAAATCATTATTATTAGTATTGGAGAAGCCACACAACTTGGTATTCTATTGAGTCATCGTGACAAAGCAAGCAATCTAGCACACAGGCAAACAAAAAGCAAACGACAAGACAAACAAAAAGGGCGAATAAAACGGCAAATATTTTTGGGTTTTTTCTGAAAATCGTTTTCGAAGTGGGGGAGAGGAAAACGAGAGGAAAAAGGCAAATAATGTAAATGCAAGAGATGAGTTTGCGATGGGTAGTTGGTAGGCTTGATGTAGATCTCTGCGTCAACCACGTCAGAAATTGACAAGTTGACGGGAGAGTTCTTGTCTTGACTTGCAATATATCCTCCCCGGCAACGGCGCCAGAAATCCTTCTTGCTACTTCTTGAGCTTGCGTTGGTTTTCCCTTGAAGAGGAAAGGGTGATGCAGCAAAGTAGATAAGTATTTCCCTCAGTTGTTGAGAACCAAGGTATCAATCCAGTAGGAGGTACGAGCAAGGCCCCAATCTTTGAACCTACACAAACAATCAAACACTTGCACCCAATGCTATAAAGGGGTTGTCAATCCCTTCCCGGTTACATGCAAGGATGGGATCTAATAGAGATAGATATAAAAGATTGCTAAAACGAAAAGTAAAACAAAAGTAAAAAGATTGCAGCAAAGTATTTTTCGTATTTTGGGGTTATAGATCTGAAAATATAATATGGAAAATAGACCCGGGGGCCATAGGTTTCACTAGAGGCTTCTCTCTTAAAGGAAAATAATACGGTGGGTGAACAAATTACTGTCGAGCAATTGATAGAAAAGCGCATAGTTATGACGGTATCCAAGGCAATGATTATGCATATAGGCATCACGTCCGTGTCAAGTAGACCGAAACGATTCTGCATCTACTACTATTACTCCACACATCGACCGACTCCTGCCTGCATCTAGAGTATTAAGTTCGTGAAGAACAGAGTAACGCATTAGGTAAGAGGACATGATGTAGAGGGATAAACTCAAGAAATATGATGAAAACCCCATCTTTTTATCCTTGGTGGCAACAATACAAATACGTGCCACGCTACCCCTACTTTGTCACTGGGTGAGGACACCGCAAGATTGAACCCAAAACTAAGCACTTCTCCGATAGCAAGAATTACCAATCTAGTTGGCCAAACCAAACCAATAACTCGAAGAGACTTGCAAAGATATTAAATCATGCATAAAAGAATTCAGAGAAGATTCAAATAATATTCATAGATAATCTAATCATAAACCCACAATTCATCGGATCTCGACAAACACACCGCAAAAGAGTATTACATCGGATAGATCTCCATGAAGATCATGAAGAACATAGAGAGAGAAGAAGCCATCTAGCTACTAGCTATGGACCCGAAGGTCTGAGGTGAACTACTCACGCATCATCAGAGGGGCAATGGAGTTGATGTAGATGCCCTCCGTGATCGAATCCCCCTCCGGCAGATTACCGCAAAAGGCTCCAAGATGGGATCTCACGGGAACAGAGGCTTCCGGCGGCGGAAAAGTATTTTCATGGCTCTTTTTCGGTATTGGGGGAATATTTGGGAATTTATAGGCCGAAGATTAGGGTTGGAGGGCCTGCAGGGGGGGCACAAGCCAGGGGGGCACCCCCTCCCTAGGGCGCGCCCTGCAGGCTTGTCGCCTCCCGGCAGGTCTCCTTCCTTCCTCTCCAAGTCTGGTAGGTTTCTTCTGGTCCAAGAAAAATCATCGCGAAGATTTTATTCCGTTTGGACTCCGTTTAATATTCCATATTTGCAATACTCAAAAACAAGGAAAAAACAGAAACTGGCACTAGGCACTAGGTTAATAGGTTAGTCCCAAAAATAATATAAAATAGCATATTAATGCATATAAAACATCCAAAACAGATAATATAATAGCATGGAACAATCAAAAATTATTGATACGTTGGAGACGTATCAACCAGCAGCACCTGCTGCCGCTACTGCACAAGGTCCCACAGTCGCTCATAGCAGCCCATCCTCCGTCTCTGGGGTGCGAGTCGGGCCTTTGACTTTGGCTGAGCTCGACGCCCTCACGGTAATTATGCGTCGCACCAACATATCTCTAATCTTCTGCTTCTGTTGCCTTTCGGATGTCTGACGCCGCAGACATGTCTTTGCAGTCCGACGAAACCCTGTGCATGGTACTGTACATAATCAATGGCCAGAAGGTGGACGTGGTAACTGTGACGATACAGAAGCCCAAGGAACGTTTGTTCCATGGCCGGCCGATCCCTGATGGCACCTTCAGGGTTTCCTTGGCGAGTGTCAAAGCGGGCCACGAGGATTTGGCTCCTCCATTACGGCTCGGGGGAGAGAAGGATGAGACCCCGATGTTGCTTGGACAATGCAAGGGGTGGATGCTGTTGTGGCCGAAGAATCTTCTTCGTGTGGAGGCGGCCGAGAGCACACCAACGACAACATCACATCAGCAAGGTATGATCACCACCCCACCTATGCAATTACCAGTGCCTGATCTCTTGCCGGGTGAGAGCGGCAGACGGCGCGAGGAAGGGGGTCCAATAGTGGATGATGTAGTCGCCCCTGTGCAACAACAAATGGACGATGAGATGGAGGAGGATCCGGAGGACCCTCTTCGGTTCCTTAATACCGGCGCCTATGACTCGGGCTATGAGCATGTGGATGAGGAGATGGATTATGTGCCCATGCAGGAACGTCCTAGGGTTGATTGCAAGAAGTCTCTCTTCATGCAACCCTCACAGGACACGCCTCCAGATGCCGCCTCAACGCAGGGTCAACTAGCCGAGGGTCGTACAGTGCTTTGCCCGACAACACTAGTGGCAGGGGTAAAGAAGGGTCTGGAAGGTGAACCCAAGAAAATGGAGAGGAAGAGACCGCCGAAGAGAGGCTCCGCTGCCTCCAAAGCAGCTGCCAAAGGTTCTAGCAGCCAGTTGGCTATGCCACCCGATTTTGAAGACCGTGTACCGGTCAAAGGTGCGGCGCTAATCCTTGTCACGGGCGAGCCGATCCTACCGCCAAAACCGCTAGAGGGCATATCAGGGGATCTCTGCAGACTGCACGGCCATGTGCTGTCGACTGAGAAAAGCCTTCTCACCTCAGAAGATCCAGGATACCCGGTTTACGCGTTTCGTGTGCCTCAGGACAATGGCTACGTTGACACACCCCCCGCGGATGTGTTTTTCCTACGGTTTGATCACATCTTTGAGATGTTTCTCATGAGGTGGCTCGATTTTACGATCGTGCGTCTTTTTGCGCTACATATGAACTTCGTCATGAGGAGAGACCAAGTCGCTTATATCTCGATGGCGGATCCATACTACTTGCATGAGTCCTTCTTGAGTCTCGGCGACTATGAACACGCTACTGCTAGGGATTACATCGAAGAGTTCTTGATAACGAATAAGGACAAGGAAATGGTGCTCGTGCCTTATCATCCAAGGTAAGTCATTGCCTGATAGCCCTTTTGTACATTTCAATCATTCCTTCGCTCATATGAAGGCTAATTTGAGGTGTATTTATATTGCGCAGCGACGACAACAACGTCCTTATTATTATTTTCCCGTGAGTCTCCCACGCAATGTATTTCGACTCGTCCATAAACTTCAAGAAGAAGGACAACACTGACGTAATGGTAGTTCTGGCCAGTGCTCTACAGGGCTTCGGCCTGAGGGGTGGGCATGTAGAGATTAGGAAAACAAGGAGGGGTGCGCCGGATTTCTGGCATAAAACTAACTTCTGTTGCGTCCATCAACCAATAGAAAGCAAGAACTATGGATTCTACGTCATCTACCTCATGAAGAAGTTCAGAAGGGATTACCAACAACTTCGCATGACAAGCAGAAATGACGACCATATCCGCAAATGGGCACAAACATTAGGAGCCGAATCGGATTATAAACTCAGAGATGACTTCTTTCGCATCCAGAGGGACATTGCAACGATCATCATGAAAGATGTCGTCGAAGAGAACGGGATGTTCCACCACGGCCCTATATCACGAGCTGACGTCCGAACTCGCATAGCCATGCAACGTCTAGATATGTCGCCGTTCACGAAGCTGGGTTGCGTCCTCCCAGATCTGGATGGATGGAACATGCAGTGATTGACGATGCCGATGATGATGGGTGGATTGAATTTGTACTTTTTGTATCGATGAAAGTCTGTGATGTAAATGGTCCTACTGAACTTGCGTAACGCTAGTTTGTTAGTTTGGGTATGATGACCTGCGTCCATCTAGTTAACTAGTTTGGGTACGATAAACCTGCGTTGATTAATTATGTTTACTATGTGTTGCATCTATTTGCTAACTCTTTCTTTTTGTGTTGCTCAAGTATATTATGTTGCATATTATTATTGAATTCGCTTGATGAAGATGAATATCTAATAGGTACATAGGTCCTCGATGGCGAAGAAGAAGTGCTATGCCGTGTACATAGGGAAGGTTCCGGGAGTGTACGACGAGTGGCCAGAGTGTCAGGCCCAAGTGTATCGCTTCCCGGGCAGCAGCCAGAAAGGGTTTGACCTCAGAAGAGAGGCGAAAGCTAGTTACTTGAGGTCGACGCTAACGCAAGAGAGTAATCAGAACCGGCGCCTCATATACTGCATAATTCCGCTCTTACTCATAGTGATAGCTCTTTTCTTCTATATCATCGTTTAGATGGATGACGATGTAGTTGCATGTATTCGAGACATGTCATAACTTGTATCGCTATTTCGAGATGATGATGAGATCACATCATTTGTGTTGGATGATCATTATGATGATGACATGATTTGATGAGACTATTTGTATGTGCATGATATAATTTGATATGTGTGTGTATGATATGATGAGACTCTTGTGTGTACGATGTTTGATAGAGACTATAGTTTAAAACCTATACAAATATGATGAAAAATGCTGTAAAACATGTACCAATATAGTATAATACAGAGGAAACATGCTGTAAAAAAACAGAAAATGATAGCAGCAGCGCGGCTTTGGTGACTAGCAGCAGCGAGGCATTAGCAGTAGCGAGCTCTGAGTAAACACGCTGCAGCTTTTAGCAGCAACGCGGCAAGTTCAAACGCGCTACTGCTACACATGGATAGCAGTAGCGCGGGTTTACCCACGCTACGGATAACAGTTAGCTGTAGCGCCGTAGCAGTAGCGACGGTGCCCGCGCTACTGATATGCTGAAAACCCGTGCTACTGCTAGGCTTTTCCCTAGTAGTGATAGTTTAATCATAATTCCCAAGAAATACTTCTTCGACCAGCCTCTTATACATCTATAATATGTATGACATTCATACCTGAGCTGGACCTTCCAGTCTTATTTCTTTTTGCCTTTACACTTCTACCAGTTTTACTTCCAATATTTTTCCTACTCACATAAGAAGCACCTAACTTTAAGAGTGGCATTAGTCCCGGACATCCTAGGCATGTAAGTCTCATTAACACACTTTGTACTTGTCCTTTCTCTTTAAGTTGTTGTTATACTCACCATCATCACATGACTCGTGCTCTTCTGGATCCCATCTTATAAGTCGAACGCATAGTAAACACTTCACTAATACTTGCAAACAAACATTGCTTTGGATATCTCATATCTTTTGGCCTTTGTATGTATCTAAAACTAATTTTCAATTCCATGAATATCACATAACTATCCCAAACTTTCAAAGTTCGGGTCTCATGGAAGCAAACATATTGCACTTGACCGTAACGGAATTATAGCTTTTGGATCGAAGGACGAGAGTCACAACATTTATAGCATCAGTGGGAGAATACCGAAAGTATGCAATAGGACAAATTCCTTCTCGGCACTCTTGATGACAATACTCACATTACGTTACCAATCGTAAAGTTTTAACCAGATAATTTATAGCTTATTCAATTTCAATAGGGAAGGTGGAAACGCGAGCCAATATTCTACAACTAATATGCAAATAATAGTTAGATTACGTTCATAATAAATTGCACTAAGATTTAAACAATTTAATTCTAAAGTACGCTCCCACTCAAATCAATATCTCTCATAATTGATTGTCAGTGATACAAGATCCATATTTCAATTCATCGCCATGGAATCATCATCTCATGACGGGAATTTCAATCGGTAGGCCAACTTGCCGATCAGATATCTATGTGACTCTTGTTCATCTTTCGATGGGCGTGTTCCGAGGTCAGGACTATCATGCCTAAAGGTTCAAGACAACCAAGTGATCTTACTGTTAGGTCTGACCTTAGACCCGCCTTACACTTTCCAATCGTTCGTACCGATGCAACCATGTGGCACCCTAAAAGGATACATGCTCTGACGGTGCTACACTTAGGAGAACACTAACAACTTGATATATTTTAAGTGAGAGATCACCCTAATAAAATCGACTACCACGCAATCAAAAGGGTGCTTCAAAAGGGATAAGCATCTCAGGCAATTCACAATAGCATGATATGGTATAACCCTTTCTGATGGAGAAGTTTATATTTTATTTGTCCTTGGCATTTGCGTCGGTGTCCGCCTTCGCAAAACTTGTCACCGTCTTGACGATGCATCAAATAATATTGCTATCACTATAGCTAATAAACTTAATGCATTACAACAAGGTTGACATGCAGGTCATTAAAGTGACAATCATCTGGCTCCAGCCATCATGTCGAATCATGACACGCAGGTCATGTTAATTAATTTACATTATATAGCCATCTCATACAAAATCTCATTAAATATGACGAAGACTATACCACATCACATGCGCATCCTGCAAAACCAAGTTAGACGCCTCTAATCGGTTCATACAAGATTTTATTTTACGTGGCTTCTAAGGTTTCAATCAAACCGCAACTACCAACGTACATAATCAAGTATGATTATTCAAGTTGCTAGATTAACTTCATCATATGCAGGAACCCCATGCAGATCATATCTGCATTGCCCTTTAGTCTGTGAAACATCCATCGTTGATCTGTCAACCAGCATACTCAGGCGCAGCTTGGAAGGATCACAGATTGCCAGAACTATGTACAAGACTCCACCATGCCGTCAAGATTAGGACTACGCAAATTCTAGGGAAGCAACAAGAACATCAAGTAATAGATTTCATCTACTACCCGCACAAATAATTTTCAGCAATAGAACTCATCTACTACAAAATTATATTGTGCAATACCCATACATCTCCTGTATTCTAGATCATAACCTGCATCTACGCATAGCACAGCTCTTATGCCTGTAGCGAAACACAGCAGAAAACAAAAAAAATTGACCTACACACCAGCCCAGGACCACTGTGAAGATGCATACAAGGTTTGATCTGATCGTTACCAACTCATAGTGCAGCGGAAGTAGAGTTGGCGAATATCGTCGTTGCTGATCCCCGCAGCTAGGATTTTACAACCTCCCATCTGCGAGGATGTTCTCCCTCGTTAGCTCCCCGGATGGCTCCTTCGAACAGCCCTCCGGGAGGCAGTCAAGCAGTCCCTTGGATAGTCCCCTGGATGGTCCCTCAGAGAGCCCTTCGGGAGGCCCTCAACCAGTCCCTCGGACGGTCTCTCAGATAGCCCTTCGGGAGGCCCTCAACCAGTCCCTCAGACGGTCTCTCGGACAGCCCTTCGGGAGGCCCTCTACCAGTCCCTCAGATGGTCTCTCGGACAACCCTTCAGGAGGACCCTTGAACAGCCCCTCGGGCAAAAGATCGAAGTTACGTCCTCTCTACTGGGTTGCACACATACGATGTCAGCTATCCGGCAGGGCTTCGCCATCCAGAACTATTTCGTGTGAGGGAGAGGAGAAAGCCAGATAATGCATGTCATGTGTTTGAGAGAACTTGAGTGAGTTGGTGAGCTTCTCTCCTCCTCTATTTATAGGGTGAGTGTCGGTGTCAAAACCGGCAGATCTCGGGTAGGGGGTCCCGAGTTGTGAGTCTAGGAATGATGGTAACAAGGGGACGAAGTAGACGATGTTTACCCAGGTTCGGGCCCTCCTATGGAGGTAAAACCCTACGTCCTGCTTGATTATATTGATGGTATGAAGGTTACAGAGTTGATCTACCTCGAGATCGACTAGCTAAAACCCTAGATGAGTTTCTCTGGCCTACATTCTAAAACCCTCTCGGTTTATATAGACACCGGGGGGTACCTAGGGTTTACACATGACAGGCCTCATGCCGAGGATGGAAATGTCGATTTCCTCATCTTGACTTGGAGTGCACGACGCGCCTTCGGTTCTTCCTTCTGGAACGTGGGGTCTCGATGTATCCGGCCCTTCCTGTGATAGCTAGAGAGCGGCCCATCGAGCCGGCCTATGTGTCTTTGTCTCCGCACTGTGACCCTTAGCCGAGGTATCGGAGCCCGAAGGCGGTAGTGCGAGGGGGACGAGGCAATCAGACTATTATGCTTTATCGCTTTCCCTTAGCCGTAGGAGCGTAAAAAAATGCGGGGACTGATGACCAGACCCTAGTGTGTTGTGATGTTCGGATGTACCGGGGCCGAAGCCAGCATCACATGGTTTGTTCAAGAACGAAACCCATCGTATAACACGGAATAACCTCTATCGATCTTTTAGTATGACACTTATGCTCGGATTTGCAGACCGGTTCTCGCTTACTAAGACGGTCAGTTTTCGGCTTTCTCCCCTGAGGTGCTTGACTAGGCGAACTGGAAACACAATCGCGGTGGTTCTCCCTTTGCCCCTTTAGCCGAACGAGCGGAACGTAAGGGGGAAAACACAAGAGCCGGGCAACCCAACTATTGACCCAAGACATAGTTCGGATCCGATGCATATAAAGCAAAATCCAATACGCCGAGCACACGACCAGTTGTATTGGGGTGATGCTCAAGGCGATTTTTTTTAAAGTCAAGCCCCCGGTCTATTAGCCGGTTGTATTATAATGTATACCAAACAGTTGCGCAAGAGGCGTCATCAAGAGCAAAGTATGTAACAAAAAATACAGCAGAGAGACCATGTATAATGGTCTTTTATTTGCTCAATAACTCTTATAATTCAAAGTGCCGGAGAAACTGTTTACAGGTATTTTGAAGATAAAACATAGAATTTACAGAAGAGAGGTTGTACCAGGGGTCTTCGATTGGTGGCTTGAAGTCCTCGATGTGCCCAGTCGCCCGTCTGCTCCTGTGCCTCCTAGAGAGGCGTACTCCTTTAAGGGTGATACTGTCGGCGAGCGGACTTTGGGAAGAAGATCTTGAGAAGTCGCCGAAGGATGGGTGAGCTTTACGCTTTTAACAGGTCCTTGACGGTACCTGTGATATGTCCGAAGACGTGACTAGTGGCAGTTCGGTCCAACTGAACACTAACCCCTTGGTAGTTATTCCCCATTGCTGCCCATGGAATCTTGAGTGCAAAGTTGTGCCTTCTCGGCACGTATTTGACGGGCGTTAGGGCTGTGCAATGGGGAGCGTGTCCCTATTTCTGGGGAGGAGAGGATTCTTGGAGTTCGGACTGGACCCGAGCTCGTTTGTCAACCTTTCGTGCCTTAATGGCAGATTTCGGTGTTCGCCGATCATCCTCGTAATGGAATTCGGCCGCCAGGGCCAATGCATGTTCCTCAGTTCGGAGGGAACGCTCTGTGTTGCCGTTGACTGTGATGACCCCCATGGGCCCGGGCATCTTGAGCTTGAGGTATGCGTAGTGTGGGATGGCATTAAAGCGAGCGAACGCTGTACGGCCCAGCAGGGCGTGATAACTGCTGCGGAAGGGGATGATGTCGAAGATCAAGTCCTCGCTGCGGAAGTTGTCGGGAGAACCGAACAGTACTTCCCGGCTAACAGAGCCTATGCACCGGGCTTCGACAGCCGGGATCACTCCTTTAAAGGTAGTGTTGCTAGGCTTTATCCTTGACGGATCTATGCCCATCTTTTTCACCGTATCTGAGTAAATCAGATTGAGACTACTTCCTCCGTCCATTAGGACTTTAGTGAGGTGATACCCATCGATAATGGGGTCTAAGACGATGGCCGCCGAACCCCCATGACGGATACTAGTCGGGTGATCTCGTCGATCAAAAGTGATCGGGTAGGCCGACCATGGGTTAAACTTTGGGGCTACAGGCTCTACGGCGTAGACCTCTCAAAGGGCGCGCTTCCTCTCCTTTTTAGGTATATGAGTGGCGTATATCATGTTCAAAGTCTTCACTTCTGGAGGGAACTGCTTCTGACCTCCATTGCTTGTACCGCGGGGCTCCTCGTCGTCCTCGCCGCGTGGGCCCTTGCCTTGCTCTTCGGCTGCGAGTTTGCCGGCCTATTTGAAAATCCAACCGTTACGGTTGGTGTTGTTGGCGGGCTTATCTTGAGTGCCATGGATCTGGCAAGGCCTCTCCATGATTTTATCCAGTGGGGTGGGTCCATCGCGATTGCCTTTGGGAGGCTTCTTCCGCTGCCCGGATCGAGTGTTGCGGAAGCCGACGTTAACGGCCGTGTCGTAGGCGTCGTTAGTACTGTGCCGGTGTTTGTTTTTGTTGCATCGTGGTTTCCCGTTTCCAGCCCGAACTTCGGAGATGCCGGGGTCTTCGGGGTTATGGCTTCGTCTCGCGAGCCAGTTATCTTCGCCCGCGCAAAAGCGGGTCATGAGTGATGTAAGGGTGGACATGGTCCTAGGTTTATCTTGACCGAGCTGGCGAGCCAGCCATTCGTCCCGAATATTGTGCCTGAAAGAGGCTATAGCCTTGGCATCTGGGCAATCGACGATCTGGTTTTTCTTGGTCAAGAACCGATTCCAGAATTGTCGAGCGGACTCTCTTGCCTTTTGGACGTCGTTGCTTAGGTCGGAGGAGTCTGGAGGCCGTACATAGGTGCCCTGGAAGTTAGATCGGAATGCATCCTCGAGGTCCTCCCAGCTCCTGATGGAGTTTTTGGGGAGACTGTTTAACCAGTGTCGAGCTGGTCCCTTAAGCTTAAGGGGTAGGTACTTGATGGCGTGGAGGTCGTCTCCTCGTGCCATGTGAATGCGGAGGATGAAATCCTTGATCCACACTGCTGGGTCAGTTGTTCCGTCGTATTGCTTGATGTTCACGGGTTTAAACCCTTCCGAGAACTGGTGCTGCATCACCTCGTCGGTGAAGCACAATGGGTGGGCAACGCCTCTGACCCGGGCTATATCACGCAGGTAGTCGGCGTCTGTTCTGGCCCGGTTTTTGTCCCGACCTCTATTATGTCAGTCGAGCCCGGGCCGGTACTCGTCTCGTCTAACGGGGGAGTACCCTCTAGATCTGTAGATGGATCTCATGCGGCCTGTTCTATAATCCAGGTCATGTCGCAGGTCGTACCTGCCCTCAGGCTCCATTGGCTCTTTTCCCCTTCTGCGGGGTATCGCCGGCCTATAACGGGCATCGCCAGCCGTCCTATCTCGTCCTCGGGGAGGGCGGTCCGGCTGGTCGTATGGAGTGTGCTTGGGGGACGGCGTATTAGGGAGCTCGTCATCGAATTGTGGCAGCAGCAGCCAGCATGGACAGCTCTGGGGTTGGTCCAATAGATCGGCGCCGTATTCTTCCTCGGTTGATAGGACCCTTGTCCATTTATCGTTGAGGGTGTCTTGTTCGGCCTTCAGCTGCCGCGCTTTTCCTTTTAGGCTTCGGGCAGTGGCTATAAGCTGTTACCTAAACCGTTCCTGATCCTCAATGTTTTCGGGGACGGTGAAGTCTTCGCCTTCCGGGCTATCCTCGTCCTCTACGGGGGGCGGGGGGGGGGGAGGTAGTTGTTATCCTCGGAATCATTCGGATCTTCGGGGTCGCGCTGGTCCTCCGGGCTTTCCTGGTCCTCTAACGGATACTCTGGGATATCGGGATCGCCTAGGTCTTCCGGGGTATCGTTTTCCCCGGTGCCAGCAACAGCTTCCCCTCCCTTTTTTGTCTTTGATCGCTTACGCGGTTTTCGGAGCCTTGACGGTGCCTCACCCGATTCGTCCACATTGTTTGCGGGTATGCGCGCGCCGTTATCGGCTGGGGTATCCACCATGTAGACGTCATAGGTTGAGGTGGCAGTCCATCGCCCGGTGTTGACGGGGGTCGGAGCGTGATCCTCCTCATCCATGTCTTCTGCCTCCTCGGAGGCGTAGTCCAACATGTCGGTTAAGTCTTCGACCGTGGCTACGAAGTGGTGATGTCTACTACGCAACCTTCTTCTTGTAGACTCGTGTTGGGCCTCCAAGCGCAGAGTTTTATAGGACAGTAGAAAATTTCCCTCAAGTGGATGACCTAAGGTTTATCAATCCGTGGGAGGTGTAGGATGAAGATGGTCTCTCTCAAACAACCCTGCAACCAAATAACAAAGAGTCTCTTGTGTCCCCAACACACCCAATACAATGGTAAATTGTATAGGTGCACTAGTTCGGCGAAGAAATGGTGATACAAGTGTAATATGGATGGTAGATATAGGTTTTTGTAATCTGAAAATATAAAAACAGAAAGGTAGCAAGTAACAAAAGTGAGCAAAAACGGTATTGCAATGCGTGGAAACAAGGCCTAGGGTTCATACTTTCACTAGTGCAAGTTCACTCAACAATACTGACATAGTTGAATCACATGTAAATCCCTCACGTGCGACAAAGAGTTCACTCCAAAGTCACAAATAGCGGAGAACAAACGAAGAAATTATTGTAGGGTACGAAACAACCTCAAAGTTATCTTTTCCGATCAATCTTATGAGCTATCCCTATAAGTGTCACGAACAGCCCTAGAGTTCGTACTAAAATAACACCTTAAGATACACATCAACCAAAACCCTAATGTCACCTAGATACACCAATGTCACCACAAGTACCCATGGGCTTGATTATACGATATGCATCACACAATTTCAGATTCATCATGTTCAATCCAACACAAAGAACTTCAAAGAGTGCCCCAAAGTTTCTACCGGAGAGTCAAGACGAAAACATGTGCCAACCCCTATGCATAGATTCCCAAAGTCACAGAACCCGCAAGTTGATCACCAAAACATACATCAAGTGGATCAATAGAACATCCCATTGTCACCACGGATATCCCATCGCAAGACATACATCAAGTGTTCTCAAATCCTTTAAAGACTCAATCCGATAAGAAAACTTCAAGGGAAAACTCAATTCATCACAAGAAGATAGAGAGGGGAAAACTCCATATGATTCATCTATATTAATAAAGCTCGCGGTACATCAAGATTGTGTCATCTCAAGAACACGAGAGAGAGAGATCAAACACATAGCTACTGGTACATACGCTCAGCCCCGAGGGTGAACTACTCCCTCCTCGTCTTGGAGACCGCCGGGATGATGAAGATGGCCTCCGGTGATGGTTTTCCCCTCTGGCAGGGTGCCGGAACGGGCATCCGATTGGTTTTTCATGGCTGCAGACGCTCGCGGCGGCAGAACTCCCGATCTAGGTTTCTTTTTGGGGTTTTTGGTATTTATAGGAATACTTGGCGTTGGAATCAAGTCAGGGGGACTCCCGAGGGACCCACAAGCCAGGGGGGCGCGCCCTAGGGGGGGCGCCCCCTAGGCTTGTGGCGGCCTCGGGACTCCTCTCCGGTATCTTTTTGCTCCAGTATTTTTTATATTTTCCAAAAATATTCTCCGTAAATTTTCAGCCCATTCCGAGAACTTTTATATCTGCACAAAAAACGACACCATGGTAGTTCTGCTGAAAACAGCGTCAGTCCGGGTTAGTTCTAATAAAATCATACCAAAATCATATAAAATATTGTAAACATGGCATGCATACTTCATAAATTATAGATAGGTTGGAGACGTATCAGCATCCCACTACTAGGAAAAGGCCTACTAGTGGCGCACCTGTTTTGCCTACTAATGGCGCACTACAGGTGCGCCACTAGCACCACGCCATTAGAATTTTTTTCTAATGGCGCACCAGTGGTGCGCCATTAGTATACCAGATACTAATGGCGCACCACTGGTGCGCCATTAGTATTGCCCACTGGTGCGCCATTAGTATCTGGTATACTAATGGCGCACCATGAGGTGATGCGCCATTAGTGTCATTTTTTCAGAATTTTTTTTTCAAATTTTTTTTCAGAATTTTTTTTCAAATTTTTTTTTTCAAATTTTTTTTTTCAAATTTTTTTTCAGAATTTTTTTTCGTTTTTTCTTAATCTCGGGTCAATATGGCTTAATCTCGGGTCAAACTTCCCGGAAGGTCACCCATCCTACACTACTCCAGCCCAAGCACGCTTAACTTCTGAGTTCTATCCAACCCCAGCACCAGCTCACTTAGCAGGCACTTGTTGATATATCTATCATATCAATCCTATTAAACCTTGTTGATTTCCAGGAGTTGGTTCATGTTCATGAGTGTGATGAAATTTTGAAAAAATATTTCAAACTTCCCGGTCATTTTACGTATCATATTTTGAACATTTTTTCGAAAGAAAATTTTTTTTTCAAAAAATTTTTTTTTTCAAAAAAAAACATTTTTTTCCAAAAAACCATTTTTTTCAAAAAAAACATTATTTTCAAAAAAAACATTATTTTCAAAAAAAACATTATTTTGAAAAAAAAACATTATTTTGAAAAAAAAACATTATTTTCAAAAAAAACATTATTTTGAAAAAAAAAACATTTTTTTTCAAAAAAAATATTTTTTTTGAATTTTTTTGCCTCCAGATCTTAAAAGCCCCGTATCTTTTTTTCTGTTGGGTTTTTGGGGATTCTGAAAATCTTCAACGGGGTTCCCCCTGTTGAATTCGGATGTAACTTTTCGAGTAGATGCTTTTTCATATAAAAAACTTTTTCATCGGAGGTCGTATGCAAAAGTTATGCCCATTTTACAAATTCTCATGAGATTTTGCAAAAAAAGTCGAAATTCATGTTTGTAAATTTTGCTAACAACTAGACCACAAATCATATAAGAATCTTATTTTTTTGAATTTTTTTGACATTTCTATCATTTTCGGTTATTTTTTTTAAAACTGAAAAGGCGATCCACGGGGGGGGGTGCATTTGGTGAAACAGATCCCGGGGCTTCTAATGGCGCACCCCAAGCTGGTGCGCCATTAGTAACCCTGGTTACTAATGGCGCACCAGCTTGAGGTGCGCCATTAGTAGTTTAGTATTTTTTGAAAAAATTAAAAAAAAAACTGGACATTCTAATGGCGCACCGTGGGTATGGTGCGCCATTAGTAACCCTGGTTACTAATGGCGCACCAGACCCACGGTGCGCCATTAGAATTTTTGGAAAAATAAAAAAAAAACTGGAGATTCTAAGATTCTAATGGCGCATCGTGGGTCTGGTGCGCCATTAGTAACCCTGGTTACTAATGGCGCACCAGACCCACGGTGCGCCATTAGAATTTTTGGAAAAAAAAAAAAAAAAACTGGAGATTCTAATGGCGCACCGTGGGTCTGGTGCGCCATTAGAATTTACACACTAATGGCGTACCAACACATGGTGCGCCATTAGAATATTCTAATGGCGCACCAGACCCACGGTGCGCCATTAGTGGCCATATCATCTATAGCCCTTTTCCTAGTAGTGTCCCCAAGCTTAATTCCTGCTCGTCCTCGAGTAGGTAAATGATAAAAGAAATAATTTATGAAGTGTGAATGCTAGCAAGTGCACAAGTTTGATCAATGATAATTCTAATCACTTTTTCTAGCATCAATATAAACCATAAACAGTAGCTCATCTCATAAAACTTCTCATGATCAAGTAACAAGCTATTCACATGTTAAAGTATAGACCAGAAAGTTTCTTGAAAACTAACAAACCATATTCCTAGTCATCGAACAATTGCAATTCATCTTATTTTTAGGAAGGGTCTATGTAAGAGCTTTGAGTTAGCAAATTCCACATACTCAACTATCATATAGTCTTCCATGATTATTGACATTCAAAGCATATTCTTAGAACAAATAGCATCCATCAAACACAGAGAAAGATAGGGGCTTAATGTTTCGCCTCCCAACTTATTTATCATATAGATAATTGTCAACAATAATAATTCATGATAAAATATATTTGTGGGGATATATATGTCTAGATCATTCCCCAACACATGACGCTTGCCAAGAGAAAAAGGCGAAATATAGGGAGTGGTGAAGATCACCATGACTCTTGCATAAAGGTAAGTACTAGAAAGTAAAAGATAGGCCCTTCGCAGAGGGAAGCATTGATTTGCAAAGGTGCCAGAGCTCAAGCTTTTAAAACAGAGATGAATAATAATTTTGAGCGGTATGCTTTCATTGTCAACATAACAACCGAGAGATCTCGGTATCTTCCAGGCGGTTCCCAAACTGAATGGTAAAGTTTTTACTCCCCCTCCACCAATCAATCACACTCCACGGCGAGCCGAATCCACGGGTACCGTCCATACAAACAACAATCTTGGGGGAGTTTTGTTTCATTATATTTTGATTTGATTTTTGAGCATGGCACTGGGCATCCCGAATACCAGCCACTTTCTTGTGAATGATAGTGAATCAACACATATCGTGAGAATAACCCACCTAGCATGGAAGATACTGACAGCCACTAGTCACTATATGAGCGATTCGGGCATACAAAACATAATATTATTTGAAGGTTTAGAGTTTGGCACATGCAAATTTACTTGGAACGGCAGGTAAATACCGCATATAGGTAGGTATGGTGGACTCTCATGGAAAAACTGGTTTAAGGGTGTTTGGATGCACAAGTAGTATTTCTACTTGGTGCGGAAGTTTTGGCTAGTATGAGGTGGAAGCAAGCACCACATGTTGGAGGATCCATAACAATATAACTTCTATACAAATATACCCAAACATAACTCATTAAGTTGTCTTCCTTGTCCAATTTTAACTAATTTGCTCAAGTTTGAAAATAATTAATGAGCTCACAATCATAGAAGATGTCCAAGATAGTATATTCATATGTGGAATCTCTCTTCCTTCAATATTCTTTCATGAATTGTTCAAGTGACCAATGCGGTGTTTGCTAACTTTCAATAAATTTTACCACCTATACTTATTATGTGTGAAGTCATTACTCCCCATGGGATAAGTATATGAAGCATATTTAATTTCGGATTTATGATATTCAATTCATTCAACCATTTATTAATAGGATATAAGTGAAGCACGAGAGTGAATGACAAACTACTCCAAAAAGATATAAGTGAATATCAATGAGTAGCCAACAATTAAATAACTATGTGAAGACTCTCTCATCTAAGAATTTCAGATCTTAAGTATTTTATTAAACAGCAAGCAAAATAAAAATAGCACTCCAAGAATAGCACGCATCATGTGAACGAATAAAAATTTAGGCTCAACATAGGCTAACCGATAATTGTTGATGAAGAGAGGTGGGATGCGTAGCATCCCCAAGCTTAGATGCTTGAGACTTATTGAAATATTTACTTGGGGTGCCTTGGGCATCCCCAAGCTTGAGCTTTTGTATCTCGTTCAATCCTCTCATATCATGGTTTCACCTATTCTCAAAAACATCATCCACACAAAACTTGAAAAGAACTCGTGAGATAGGTTATTACACATAATAATAAATCAACTCTTTATGTACTGCCAAGACAAGTTGCACAATAATTTCAAACATTAGGTACTGTATACTATCATTTCCACAATTTATATCTACCAATATAGGCTATGGAAACTATAGGATAAGTAGATAACAAAACTATGACAGCAATCTGTCCAAACAGAACAGTCTGTAGCAATCTATTAAACCAGTGTACTTATGTAACTCAAACAATTATGAAAATTTAGGACATGCTATAAAATTTATATGAAAACACTGTGTAAAAATTTCAGAAAGTTTCCACGTTCCAGTAAAATATGAAAATTCAAACACTACAGCAAAAGTTTCTGTTTATACACAGCACACATCTAACATGCAATTCAAGCATCCTAAAGGCAATTCTTGGAACTTTTTATTGAAAAACAAGATTATAAATAACACCTAACAGAAAATAACAAAATAAAATTATGCTCCAAGCAAAACTCATATTATGTGACGAATAAAAATATAGCTTCAAGTAAGATATACCGATAGTGTTGAAGTCGAAAGAGGGGATGCCTTCCGGGGCATCCCCAAGCTTAGGCGCTTGAATCTTCCTTGTATATTACCTTGGGGGTGCCTTGGGCATACCCAATATTATTTTCTTGTCACTCCTTATTCTCCACATATCGGTGTCTCACCCAAAACTTGAAAACTTCAATCATACAAAACTTAACGGAACTTCGTGAGAAGGGTTAGTGTAACAAAGATAAATCATTCACTTAGGTACTGTCAAGACAAGATTCATAATTGTTATCAAATGATACCTACTGTATTATACCATTCCCATAATTTATACCATTAAATATAAGCTATGGAAACACTAAAACAAGCAAACTATGCATGCAAAACAGAATCTGTCAAAAACAGAACAGTCTGTGAAGATCTGTAGTGTAACCATACTTACCTGTCTCTAAAAATTCTAAAATAATTAGGACAACCTGAAAAATTTGTATATGAAAATTGTGTAAAAATTTCACATCATTATCACGCTCCCGTAAAAAAATGAAAATTCCTGTACTGGTGTCAAAAGTTTCTGTTTTAGTTCAGCATCAATTCTACTCATCTTGTGAGTCATTCCGAAGGATTTACTTGGCACTTTATTGAAATAAAAGGCATAAAACATGATTATACAGTAGCTTAATCATGTGAACACACAAAAACAGAAAGGAAAAGTGTTGGGTTGTCTCCCAACAAGCGCTTTTCTTTAATGCCTTTTAGCTAGGCATGATGATTTCAATGATGCTCACATAGGAATAATAATTGAAACATGCAAAACAGCATCATGAATCTCATGACAAGCACATTTAACTCTAACCCACTTACTATGCATAGGGATTTTGTGAGCAAACAATTTATGGGAGCAAGAATCAACTAGCATAGGAAGGCAAAACAAGCATAACTTCAAAACTTTGAACACATAGAGAGGAAACATGATATTATTGCAATTCCTACAAGCATATGTTCCTCCCTCATAATAAATTTCAGTAGCATCATGAAGGAATTTCACAATATAACCAGAACATAAATCATTCTTTTCATGATCTACAAGCATAGAAAATTTGTCACTCTCCACATAAGCAATTTTGTTCTCATCAATAGTAGTGGGAGCAAACTCAACAAAATAACTATCATGTGAAGCATAATCCAATTGAAAATTAAAATCATGATGACAAGTTTCATGGTTATCATTATTATTTATAGCATACATGCCATCACAATAATCATCATAAATAGGAGGCATGCTTTCATCATAATAAATTTGCTCATCAAAACTTGGGGACTAAACATATCATCTTCATCAAACATAGCATCCCCAAGCTTGTAGCTTTGCATATCATTAGCATCATGAATATTCAAGGAATTCATACCAACAACATTGCAATCATGCTCATCACTCAAAGATTTAGTGCCAAACATTTTAATAACTTCTTCTTCTAACACTTGAGCACAATTTTCCTTTGCATCATTTTCACGAAAGACATTAAAAAGATGAAGCATATGAGGCAACCTCAATTCCATTTTTTTGTAGTTTTCTTTAATAAAACCATACTAGTAATAAAACAAGAAACTAAAAGATTTAATTGCAAGATCTAAAGATATACCTTCAAGCACTCACCTCCCCGGCAACGGCGCCAGAAAAGAGCTTGATGTCTACTACGCAACCTTCTTCTTGTAGACTCGTGTTGGGCCTCCAAGCGCAGAGTCTTGTAGGACAGTAGCAAATTTCCCTCAAGTGGATGACCTAAGGTTTATCAATCCGTGGGAGGCGTAGGATGAAGATGGTCTCTCTCAAACAACCCTGCAACCAAATAACAAAGAGTCTCTTGTGACCTAAGGTTTTTGTAATCTGAAAATATAAAAACAGCAAGGTAGCAAGTAACAAAAGTGAGCAAAAACGGTATTGCAATGCGTGGAAACAAGGCCTAGGGTTCATACTTTCACTAGTGCAAGTTCTCTCAACAATAATGACATAGTTGAATCATATGTAAATCCCTCACGTGTGACAAAGAGTTCACTCCAAAGTCACAAATAGCGGAGAACAAACGAAGAAATTATTGTAGGGTACGAAACCACCTCAAAGTTATCTTTTCCGATCAATCTTATGAGCTATCCCTATAAGTGTCACGAATAGACCTAGAGTTCGTACTAAAATAACACCTTAAGATACACATCAACCAAAACCCTAATGTCACCTAGATACTCCAATGTCACCACAAGTACCCATGGGCTTGATTATACGATATGCATCACACAATTTCAGATTCATCATGTTCAATCCAAAACAAAGAACTTCAAAGAGTGCCCCAAAGTTTCTACCGGAGAATCAAGACGAAAACATGTGCCAACCCCTATGCATAGATTCCCAAGGTCACGGAACCCGCAAGTTGATCACCAAAACATACATCAAGTGGATCAATAGAACATCCCATTGTCACCACGGATATCCCATCGCAAGACATACATCAAGTGTTCTCAAATCCTTTAAAGACTCAATCCGATAAGAAAACTTCAAGGGAAAACTCAATTCATCACAAGAAGATAGAGAGGGGAAAACTCCATATGATTCATCTGTATTAATAAAGCTCGCGGTACATCAAGATCGTGTCATCTCAAGAACACGAGGGAGAGAGAGATTAAACACATAGCTACTGGTACATACCCTCAGCCCCGAGGGTGAACTACTCCCTCCTCGTCATGGAGACCACCGGGATGATGAAGATGGCCTCCGGTGAGGGTTTCCCCCTCCGGCAGGGTGCCGGAACGGGCTCCCGATTGGTTTTTCGTGGATACAGAGGCTTGCGGCAGCGGAACTCCCGATCTAGGTTTCTTTCTGGGGGTTTTGGTATTTATAGGAATACTTGGCATTTGAATCAAGTCAGGGGGACTCCCGAGGGACCCACAAGCTAGGGGGGCGCGCCCTAGGGGGGGGGCCTAGGCTTGTGGCGGCCTCGGGACTCCTCTCCGGTATCTTTTTGCTCCAGTATGTTTTATATTTTCCAAAAATATTTTCCGTAAATTTTCAGCCCATTCCGAGAACTTTTATTTCTGCACAAAAAACGATACCATGGTAGTTCTGCTGAAAACAGCGTCAGTCCGGGTTAGTTCTAATAAAATGATACCAAAATCATATAAAATTATTGTAAACATGGCATGAATACTTCATAAATTCCAGATACGTTGGAAACGTATCAAGTGGGTGGTGGGTGGGATGAAAAATTCTTCTCGACCCGCCTTAAGGCCGATCTGAATGTGGATCGGGGTTGGGTCGTCGGTAGTTTTCATCGATAAGATCCGATCTAGAGCTTTGTTAAGAGTCGAGAGCTCGATCGGGTCAATTTGCTCAGCGCTTTTGGAGTTATCCTCCGATGCGGCCGCACTGGGAGCGTGTTCGGCAGGAGATGGTGTCCGGTCACCTGGCGCTATGGCCGGATCCGGTTTAAAAGCCAGATCGTCGCCGGGGCTAGTCTCGTGAGCGGGGTCGAAAGCGACATCCAAGGTTATGGCCTCGGAGTCCTCGGGCGCGTCGGATGAGACTGCGAGCCCGGTGAGAGAAAGATCGCCCCGAGAGTCTACGGAGAACTCTAAGTTCCCGAATCTGACCTCTTGATAAGGGGCGAAACTCCCGACCCGGCCAATACGGCCGGTCGGGTCAGCGTGCAGCACAATGCTGCCGAAAGCGAAGATCTGTCTAGGGACGAAGGAGTCCATGTTACAGACCTCTTCGTTGATGACAACGCGAGCCATCGATTCCTTTGGCGATCACAGCGGAACTCTCAATGAAAGCACTAATGTCGGTGTCAAAACCGGCGGATCTCGGGTAGGGGGTCCCGAGCTGTGAGTCTAGGAACGATGGTAACAAGGGGACGAAGGAGACGATGTTTACCCAGGTTCGGGCCCTCCTATGGAGGTAAAACCCTACGTCCTTCTCGATTATATTGAAAGTATGAAGGTTACAGAGTTGATCTACCTCGAGATCGACTAGCTAAAACCCTAGATGAGTTTCTATGGCCTACATTCTAAAACCCTCTCGGTTTATATAGACACTGGGGGGTACCTAGGGTTTACAAATGACAGGCCTCCTGCCGAGGATGGAAATGTCGATTTCCTCATCTTGACTTGGAGGGCACGACGCGCCTTCGGGTCTTCCTTCTGGAACGTGGGGTCTCGATGTATCCGGTCCTTCCTGTGATAGCTAGAGAGCGGCCCATCGAGCCGGTCTATTGGGAGATAGGCCAGCAGCCCGAGGACCCCTTAGTGCAGGACTCCCTCAGTGAGGCAAGGGGTAGAGGCCACTTGAAAATACCAAAATGCCCCTGTTATATGTCCTTCATAAGGGCAAGATGGGGGTGGAAAGAAGCTCCATGTTGCAGCCCCTTCCCAACCAGCCAAACATGTTTGTGGGCCCCCTTTTGGGGCGCCCCACCACCCGATGTCATCCCCTTGATTTTTGGGACAAAGCCCCAAAAGGTGGCTTTCCAAAAAGCCACCAAATAGTGGTAGTAGCCTAATAGTGTTGCCACTATACATCCCACTATTCATGAGAACTATTCATGCAATATTTTTCCACGACCGTTTAATCCAAAAATATTTCTGAAGGTCCAGAACATTTCCGGCACCCCCTAAAATAATTCTAGACGCATTACAAAACATTTCTGGTAGGATGATTTTTATCTCCAAAACATTTCTAGTAACTCCGAAACATTTCCAGTTTACTCTCCAGAACTTTTCCGTCATCTCCGAAACTATTTTGGTGATTTTCTCTCAAAGTCCCTGTCTAGTATTCAGCAGATAGATAACCCTTAAGTGTGTGACCCTGTAGGTTTGGTGAAGTATAGACATGACCAGAACTCTTTCCGATCAATGATCAATAGCGGAACCGTGGACATCCATATTGATCCCTATACCCACACGAATGAATATTCGAGCGAACCTGTAATTACCGTGTGCTATTCCTGTTGCTTCGCGATATGTCACAAAACCCGAGGTGAGATTTAGCGGCATCCCTGTGAATCAACAATTTTTCCACTATGCCAGTTTCCTCATTACCGGTTTTGTTCTACTTTCTCATTCCCGCGTTCCGGCATTCCCGTGATCAAATCACGTTGTGTCTGGCCAGACGTTGATGGATACCGTAACATCAAGAGGAACAAAGAATATATCTTCATTGTCGGAGGAGCAAGTACCAATCTTGAGCTACCTAGTTCCTTGTCATACTTTTCCGTGAACCCGAAAGCTGCCATAATAGCCACCCTATTACGGATGACGTTTAACAAACCTCAAATTTCATGAAGCAAGCATGAAGAAACTCGATACTCTTGTGGTCTAAGGAATTATGCAAATGTTAACTTTCTGGATATACGAACTCAAGGACCATTGCAGTTATAGCATAGAATATAAACATAATCACGAACTTGGAGATAAATTATTGCAGTTATTATTGCCTCCAGGGCATATCTCCTACAGCACCCCCCAAAACAGCCCAAAACAGCCCCCATGATTCGTGGGATCTTGTCCCCTCTCGCTGGGACAATATGTTTTTCCACGCAATTTCTCCGGAAAATTTTTGGAAGGTCCCAGAACATTTTTGGCACCCTCTGAAATAATTCTGGACGTGTTCCGAAACATTTCCGGTATGATGGTTTTATTCCAAAACATTTTTGATATGATGGTTTTACTCCGAAACAATTCCGGTTTTCTCTCCGAAACTTTTCCGGTGACTTTCTCTCAGACTCCCTATCTTGTATTCAGAAGATAGATGACCCTTAAGTGTGTGACCTGATAGGTTCAGGGAAGTATAGACATGACCGGAACCTCTTCCGATCAATGATCAATAGCAGAACCATGGACATCCGTATTGACCCCTATACCCATACGAATAAATATTTGAGTGAACCTGTAGTTGCCGTGTGCTATTCCTGTTGTTCGCGATATGTTACAAATACCTGAGGTGAGATTTATCGGCATCCCCGTGAAGCAAGAACTTGTTCACTATGCCAGTTTCCTCGTTACCGGTTTTTGTTCTCTTTTCTCGTTCCCGTGTTCTGGCATCCCTGTGATCAAATCACATTGTGTCTGGCCAGACGATGGTGGATACCATAACACCGAGAGGGCCTGATGAATATCTCTCCATCATCGGAGGTGCAAATCCCAATCTTGAGCGATCTAGTTACTTGTCATACTTTTGCATGAACCCGTAAGCCGCCGTAATAGCCACCCTATTACGGATGATGTTTAACAAACCCCAAAGTTCATGAAGCAAGCATGAAGGACCTCGATACTCTTATGGTCTAAAGAATTATGCAAACGTTAACTTACTATGTGTTATTAACGATCAACTTATGACCAATGTTATCTCATAGCATAACAGCAATTTGGGTCGATTCAACACAAGTTTTCTTCTAACATTGTGTCCTCAAAGTTGCCGGCATACTCATGCCCATGTTCATGAAAATGTAACCATCGGGCAACACTTGAGCTAGTCTTAGAGGAATGACTGTCGGTGTCAAAACCGGCAGATCTCGGGTAAGGGGTGCCAAGCTGTGGATCTAGAATCAATGGGTAACAGAGGACGAAGGAGACGACGTTTACCCAGGTTCAGGCCCTCCTATGGAAGTAAAACCCTACGTCCTGCTTGGTTGTATTGATGTGTATGAAGATTACAGAGTCGATCTACCTCAAGATCAAGTAGCTAAACCCTAGATGAGTTCACATACCTCTACGAACTAAACCCTCTGGCTTATATAGACACCAGGGGCCCCTAGGGTTACACATAGTTGGTTGCTTATCGAAGGAATAAACATGCCTATTCTATCATCTTAAGCTTGAAGGGCACGCCAAGGCTCCTGAGATCTCCCCCCTGGTTACGGGGTATTCGGTCAGTCCGATCCTCCAACGAGTGGCCCACGAGCCCGGCCCATAAAGAATAGGCCGGTAGTCCGAGGACCCCTTAATCCCGGACTCCTTCTGTAGCCCCCGAACTAGCCTCCAATGCCGAGGTATGTAGTCTAGACGGTCCTGCGCTCCCAAAGTCTTCGGCTTGCGAGGCGAGTTCTCCTCCTCCTCTCTGTTCGATAAGCAATAATCCGGTCATTAGAGAGCTCTCGGTCATCGAGACGTCGCTGGGCCCACATCATTAACTTCACCGTTCAGAATTAACGACGCCCCTCGATCCATGTGCGCCAATGGGAGATGGGCGGCCCAGCAGCCTTTTACAAGACTACCCTTCCTGCAAGCGATGGGGAGGAACCGCCCATTGAAGCAGGCTGAATCGTGTCTTAGGCAATCCCTTCCTCTTCCTCATCATCGAAAAGCCCCAAGCGAGAAAACTTGAGAATATGGCGAGCATCCCTGGCTCCTCCTCGCGTCCTCACGGCCCCCTTCCCGGAGATTGGGCAAGTTGTTCAGTCTCTCTCCTCCGGCTGCGCAACCTTGAGACCCAGGGCTATCTCCCCGCCTCGGATCTGGCATTTACACGCGCTGGATTGGCTTCTTCGAACGGCGAGGCCTTCGCAGAGAATTTCCCTGTTCCACGCAAGGGAGAGCGGGTATGTTTCGTGTCCATCCTCTTATGGGGCCTAGGATAACCCATTCATCCCTTCTTGAGGGGACTATTGGAATTTTACGGGATCTAACTCCATCATCTCGCCCTTGGATCCTTCCTGCACATTTCGGGCTTTGTTGCCCTCTGCGAGATGTTCTTGGGCTGCGAGGCTCATTTTGGTTTATGGAGGAATTACTTCTACCTTGTCCCCCGTACTCGGGGTGGGACAATTCGGGAAATGGGCGGAGCCGAAGTATGGCGTATAGCCGGGACAGGGTATCCCATGGGGACTCCGAAGAAAGAGCCCGAAGAATAGACCTCGGAATGGTTCTATATTGAGGACGTTCCCCTGTTCGACCCAGCTCGGAGGGGCCTGCTCGAATACTCTGACGCTCCTTTGAAGAAAAGGTTCAACTGGCGACCGAAGAGTCCATCCCAAGAGGAAAGTGCCGAAGTAAAATGCCTAGCCGCCCAAGTGAGGCTACTAGCTCACAGTAAGTTAACCATCATCGACGTGATGGCAACCATCATTGCTCGATGCGTTCAACCCCTTCAGCAAAGGATACACACCCTGTGGCGTTACAACGGAACAAGTGACACCACCCATTCCCAACGGTCGGGTCCTGCCAATCAGGCGGCAATGGCGGCCATACTGGACGATCTATTCACAGGTGTAAAAGAAGATTTTGCTCAACTGTCAGCCAAGGATGGCTATTCGAGTCATAACACCATTCAATGGGTAACCCTTTGGCTTTGTTTTCTGAGTTCGGATATTTATGTATAATGCTTCTGATCGAAACTTTCAATTTGTCCGAACAGAGTTGGAGGCGCTGGGTCAAGAGAGTCAGCTGTCCGGCACCTCAACTAGAGAGTTATTCTCACGACGACAATCCCGGATTCCATGACGATCCGGAGCTATCAATTGAATACGAGGACGGGGTCTTTTACCACCGGGATACTTCCTTCTTCCACCACCGGTAAAAAGAAGGTCTCTTCCCGTAAAGGGCGAGCAACCCCTGCCAACCCGAGTGTGCCGATCTCTACTCCCATGGTTCGTCGGTCCACGCGTCGAACGACGTCTACGGCAGTAGGGCCCGTACCGAGCAACAACAGGAATCCTCATCGTGAGCCAACCGCGGGTACCACCTCGCCCGTGCACTCAACCAAGAGGTACTTTATTTAACCGTTTAGTTCGGCCATTGTCATGATTGCAACAAGTACTCACAAAATCTTGTGTCGAAATACTCAGGAGACGAGTACAACCACCTTCTTCCGGGAATGTCGCCGAGGCGCCAGGCAACCATCATGAATCAAGGTCTTCTACTTAGGCTGAACTTGACGCGGAGGCCCCTGTGACGGATCAGCCCCCTGAAGATTCCGGGGACGTCTCGGTCACTAACTCCGAGGTAGAGAGTGCGATGAATCACCGGCAGCGAAAGGAAGCCCTGCGCCACCAAGCGTTTTCTGATCAAGAGTTTAATGCCCTAGTTCGGTGGACGCATATATCGGAGCTGCCCGAGCTGGGCTTGAGGGAGCCGCCAAACTGATAACGTCCAGCCTGGAGGTGAGTAATCGGTTTTGACAACCGAACACAAATATTAATCCAGTACCCCCGAGCCTTGATTTGGTCGGAACGGCCAAGTTAAGGATCTGAATATTGTTTTATTTATAATGTAGGTTTCAAGGCAGCAAAATGAGAAGCTGGCCAATGAACTCGAGGATAGCCGAACACAGGTACAAGCCGTGAAGGCCGAGCTTGAGCAAGTGAAGAATTTCACCCATTCAACGCACGGTGAGTATGTCGATTTGCCGAATTATTCGATATTCCCATACTGATGAGAGAGTTCTTTATAGCAGCTGAGTCCATAGGGCAGGTGCAGAAGTATTTGGATATAGCCCGAGAATCTCAGAGGTATGCTGAATCTCAGCATGAGGCTGGCCGCCTTGTGTTGAACCGAAGCCTTGAGGAAAAGAACCAGCTTAAGGCGGAAAACCAGCGGCAAGCCGAAGAACTTGAGAGTTTGAAAACTCAATTGGCTCAAGCCCAAGAAGAGAACCAAAGTTTACAGAGGGGCATGTTCTGTAAGTGCACTTATATCTTGGTAATTCCGAAAAGTACCTTTACTGTATCAAGTATAAGGGACATGCTTTGTCTCGTGTCTAGGTCTCCTGACCGGGCAGCCCGAAGAAGAAATCGGATCATTCTGAGGGAACCTACTGAAGGAACTGTCCGTCGTACATGAGCATGCTCAGAGAGCCATGAGGAGCATGACCAAAGCGCTCTGGCCTGCCGAGACGCCTCCAGAAGGGATGTCCGAACTGGCTGATTGGTTTAAAGGGGCCCGACGCCGTTTTGAGTTATGAAAACATCGTCTTGTCGAGAGGGAGTGCGGGAGGCGTGGGCAATGGTCAAGACCCGCTTTACCAAACTGAACCCAGAGCATATGGCTCGGGTTGGGCCGGATGGGCAAGAAGTGCCACTTCATTTGGTTTACGACCAAGTGATGCCCGCCGCTCGTCTTTCGCAAGAAGATTGCACCCTGGATACCTTAATAGATAATCTTGACCAGCAGCCAGGTGTTTGATTCTATGTAACTATGTACTTTAAATCAAAAACTGCTCCCTCTATCCTGTAAACGTTGTCTTAACCGGCCATCGGCTTTGACCTCTCTCGCTAAGACCTTGGGAGTGTTCCGTATTGAATGTCCTTCGATAAAAGGAACTTATTTCGGGGAACCAGGCAATCCGGCCATTCGGTGCGAACAGACAGAACGTGCATAGGGAGATATGTTATATTACTGCTTAACGTAAGAAACATCTTCCGAAGAAAATAGTTCCTCTACCGGTACCTTCCTTCAGGTTGCTACGTAGATCGTAGATATCCTGGCCGTATACTGCTAGTATGCGGATAATGGCTTCTTTGGGAAAATAATCCCCGGTAATGGTGATAACCACCACAAGTTTTTTACTTCCGTCATAGCCGACCAATTTTCTTCTTAAGATAGCTAGCTTTCGGCTTCACCCGTCTGAGGTATGTATCTGGATGATCCGGTCGTAACAATCGCAGAGGTGCTCCCTTTACCCTCTAGCCAAACAATCGGGAATGTAGAGGGTAAGCACAGGAACGAGGCAACCCAGCTTGGCCAAAATCTTAGGTCCAATTGATGCATATAATGGCTTAAAAACAATAAGGGAAGTGTGCATGCACAATACATGTGAATCGGTGCGCAGAATATATAATAATCGGCTTCGAGAAGAAGCCCCCAGGTGTTTTTTCGGATAGGACATTTGAAGATGTATGCCAAAAAACTTAACGCAAGCTCGGTTTAGCCGAACACATGCTGGGAAATGATATCCAATCCTGTAAAGCTAAAAGGGAAGGCAAGGAATACAAAAGATAAAAAAGAAAAAGAAAAAGAAAGGTAAGAAATATGACGACACCGGTCTAACCGTAAAAGCGCCGAAGACGAGCTGCGTTCCATGGGTTTGGTTCGAGGCGATTGTCCGGCGGGTTATGGAGGCGATAAGCCCCTGCTGTAAGTACTTCGTCAATTATGAAAGGGCCCTCCCACTTGGGATAGAGTTTACGCTTCTGCTTCTCTGGGAGTCGTAAGACGAGTTCGCTCACATTATATGCGTTCGCTCTAACCTCCCTGCTTTGGTAGCGCCGAGCCTGCTGTTGATAGAAAGTAGAGAGGGCCCGAGCTATATCGCGCTCCCCTTCCAAGGCGTCTAAGTCGTCCTGCCGATCTAACTCGTCCTCCTTTTCTTTGTACATGCGCACCCTAGGTGCGTTGTGAATGATATCGCAGGGAAGGACTGCTTTTGCCCCGTAGGCCATAAAAAATGGTGTGTATCCCGTTGATCGATTCGGGGTGGTACGCAGACCCCACAGAACGGAGTCAAGCTCCTCTACCCAATTAAAATCAGATTCATGAAGAGATCGGACCAGACGTGGTTTGATGCCACGCATGATTAGGCCGTTGGCCCGTTTGACTTGTCCATTGGTCTGCGGGTGATACACCGAGGCGTAATCGAGCTTGATGCCCATGTTTGTGCACCAGTCCTTCACCTCCTGGGCGGTGAAATTGGATCCATTGTCCGTTATTATGGTGTGCGGGACACCATAACGGTGTACCACGCCGGATATAAAGTCGACTACCGGTCTGGACTTAGATGATTTTACTGGTTTTGTTTCCATCCATTTGGTGAACTTGTCGACCATGACCAGTAGATATTTATTTTTCTTGGTCCCCCCTTTAAGTGGTCCGACCATACCCAGCCCCCAGACCGCGTAAGGCCAGGTGAACGGAATAGTCCGAAGAGCTGTCGGGGGCATGTGGCTTTGATTTGCGAATAGTTGACATTCAACACAATGTTGGACGAGTGCTTGGGCGTCCGCTCGAGCGGTGTGCCAAAAGAATCCGACTCGACAGGCCTTGCTTACTAAGGCCCGTGCTGCGGCGTGGTGGCCGCCCATGCCTGCGTGGACTTCGGCCAAAAGCTGCCTTCCTTCTTCCTCTGATATGCACCGTTGGAGTATCCCGGTAGTGCTTTTCTTATATAACTCACCCTCGTGGACCTTATAGGCCTTGGATCGCCGAATTATGCGTGTCGCCTCCGTTTGGTCATCGGTGAGTTCTTGGCGGAGAAGGTAGGCAAGGAAGGGCTTGGTCCATGGTGTGATTACTGCCATGACCTCATGAGCCGAAGGCGTTTCTTCAATTATGGACCAGCCGATGACTTGCTCATCTGGTTCATTTATAGGAGGCACAATCTCTTCCGTACTGATGGCTCCAGCGCCATTATTCTCGTCCTGCCATACCACCGATGGCTTGAAAAGCCGTTCAAGGAAGGTGTTTTTCGGGACGGGGTCGCTCTTGGCCCCCATACGGGTGACTATGTCAGCAGCCTGATTGCTGTCTCTAGCGACATGGTGGAATTCTAGACCCTTGACCCTGCGGATATTTTAAGAACGGCATTTCTGTATGTTGCCATCTTTGGTTTTTTAGCATCAAATTCACCGTTGATTTGAGAGATGGCGAGATTAGAATCTCCCCGTACTTCAAGCCGTTCTATGCCCATCGATGCTGCCATCCGAAGCCCGTGCAATAGTGCTTCGTATTCAGCCGCATTGTTAGAATCGGCGTACATGATCTACAACACGTATCGGACGTTGTCTCCTGTGGGAGATGTGAGGATAACTCCAGCCCCCAGGCTAGCCAGTGTCTTGGATCCGTCGAAGTACATCGTCCAATGGGAGTATGTACTATATTCTCTGGGGAGCTCGGCCTCTGTCCATTCGGCAAGGAAATCGGCCAACACCTGAGATTTAATAGCTCGTTGTGGCTTATAGGCGATTTCGAAAGGAAGGAGTTTGATGGCCCATTTGGCTATGCGGCCGGTGGCGTCCCTATTATTGATTATATTGTTCAGGGGTACTTCGGATGCCACCGTGACCGAGCATTCTTGAAAGTAGTGTCTGAGCTTTCGTGATGTCATAAACACTGTATATGCTATCTTCTGGTAGTGCGGATATCTGGACTTGCATGGCGTTAGCACTTCTGACACATAGTAGACTGGCATTTGCACCCGGAATTTGTGACCCTCGTCCTCTCATTCGACGATGAGCACCGCACTAACCACTTGATTGGTGGCCGAGATGTACAGTAACATTGGTTCACCTGCGCCTGGCGCCGTGAGTATGGGGTTGCTGGCCAGCAGTTTTTTAATTTCCTCTAGTGCAGCCGTTGCTTCATCGGTCCATTTGAAGTTTTTGGTCCGTTTCAGCAGCTTGTAGAGTGGTAAAGCATTTTCACCAAGGAGGGAGATAAAGCGGCTCAAAGGCGCCACGCAGCCCGCCAGCCTTTGGACGTGCTTTAGCTCTGTAGGAATCGCAAGTTGAGATAGGGCGCAGATCTTAGCAGGGTTAGCTTCTATTCCTCTATGGGAAACAATGAATCCGAGTAGTTTACCAGCGGGAACTCCGAAGACACATTTGTCAGGATTGAGCCGTATATCATATTCCCGGAGACTAGCAAAAGTTTGCCTGAGGTCGTCTATCAGCTGGCTGACGTGTTTGGTCTTAATGATCACGTCGTCCACGTATGCCTCGACTGTTTTACCGACTATTTTTCCGAGACATGTCTGAATCATACGCTGGTATGTAGCACCTGTATTTTTTTGCCCGAAAGGAGTTGTGTTAAAGCAGAATGGCCCGTATGGCGTGATGAATGAAGTTGCAGCTTGATCGGATTCCTTCATTTTGATCTGATGGTATCCAGAATAAGCGTCGAGGAAGCACAATGAGTCGTGTCCGGCTGTGGCGTCATTAATCTGGTCTATGCGTGGTAAGGGGAAAGGGTCCTTGGGGCAAGCTTTATTAAGGTCTTTGAAATCGACACACAGCCGCCAGGAATTATCTTTCTTTGGTACCATCACCAGGTTTGCCAACCATTCGGGGTGTTTGATTTCTCTTATGAATCCGGCCTCCAGCAATTTTGCTAGATCTTCGCCCATAGCTAGTCGCTTGCGTTCGGAAAATCGGCGTAAAGCCTGTTTGACGGGCTTGAAGCTTGCGATCATGTTCAGACTGTGTTCTGCTAGTCGTCGTGGGATTCCTGGCATATCTGAAGGATGCCAGGCAAAGATATCCCAGTTTTCTCGTAAAAATGTTTGCAGTGCTTCGTCCACCATGGGGTCCAGCTGAGCTCCGATGGACGCTCTTTTATTGGGGTCCGTTGGATGTACCTGAAATTTGACGATTTCGTCTGCACATTTAAAGGACGTGGGTTGGGGCCTCTTGCTAAGGACCACATCAGCCTTGTCCACTGTTGACCGGAGTGCGGTCAATTCCTCTGCTGCAAAGGTCTCAGCTAGTGCCTCGAGGGCGAGCGCTACTGTTCTGTTTTCGGCTCGAAGGGCTCTATTCGGGTCACTTGTGATTGTGATCACCCCGTTTGGGTCCGGCATTTTGAGCTTCATATACCCGTAATGTGGTAGAGCCTGAAATCTTGTGAAAGCGTCACGCCCCAAAAGAGCGTGGTAACCACTGTTAAAGGGCACGATATGAAAGAGAAGTTCTTTGGATCTGTAGTTCTCGGGCGTGCCGAATACCACATCGAGGGTAACGCGTCCGGAACAACGTGCCTCTTTCCCAGGGATGATCCCACGAAAGGTTGTGTTGCTGTGTTCGATGCGGGATCGGCAAACTGCATTTTTTTCAAGGTATCCTCATAAATGAGGTTTAAACCACTGCCGCCGTCCATCAGCACCTTTTGTAACCTGAAACCATCGACGATGGGGTTGAGGACTAGTGCGGCAGGTGGTCGGCCGGGGCGGGTGATTGGTTGATCAGCTTCTCTGAAGGTGATCGGTGTGTTTGTCCATGAATTCGTTGCTGCCACCTGATAGATTTGTTCGAGTTCTCGAAGATCTCTCTTCCTCTTATTCCAAGAGGAAAATGTTTTGTAGATCATCAGGATCTCGGCGTTGCATTCTGGTGGCGCTATTGAACGTCTGCCTGGAGGTAGGGCCTTGAGGATAGCCTCTCCGCTTTTTGCGACCTGCCAGACGACCCAGCAAGCTCTAACGCTGTGAGTCAGGCTTGTGTTCAGTAATACAGAGTGTATAGGGCATGGCTTATCTAAAAGTCCGTCAAGGACAGTTCTGACTCCCGTAGGGGGTTTATTCTTTTCCTTGGCGGGTTCGTGTTCGGCCGGCCGTTTTGGAGGTATTGGCTTTATCCGAGCTCCTCTACGGTGTTCGGCAGGGACCGGCTCCGAAAACAAACGTTCGGCTTGCCAGGGGCTTTCCATGGCGCAATATTTTTGTACCAGGTCCGATAGCTCAGTGAAGCCATGAATGTGACGATGGGCTAGGGCATTGAGGATTCCTTCATTGCGACAATTGTGCCTGAAGGTTGCTATTATCTCCTGGCCACTAGAGTTTGGTACTCTGTCTTTAATAAGGAGGAGTCTAGCCCAAAAATGATGGACTGACTCCCCTGGCTGTTGTTTAACTTCCCATAAGCCCGATAACTTGGGCTCTCCTGCGCTGCTTGAGGAGTGCTCGATTTGGGTGGTGGGTGGGGAAAATTTTAGTTTCTCGCCAGGATGTGAGTCCAGGATCATGGCGTTTGCCTCCCGTGTCATTGTGGGATCCGGCGTGGCGGGTTCGGAGTCCATATTATCAACAGGACCCTTCTGTGCGGGTTCTAGGTTGCGCGCTAGATCGGCGGCCGATCCCGGACTACTTTCGGTGTCGGTTTCGGATTCTGTATTGTAGGAGAGATCCTGACGGTCGGAAACTGGGATGTAATCTGTTTTTAATTCCGGTAGTTGAGAGGACGAGCCTCCGGCCAGACACTCAACGGTAGCGACTAAGTGAGTGATCGGTGGGGTATGAATCTCCCTATCATCGGGTTTAAACCCGATCCGGTCGTAGACTGAGGTTTGGCCATCGGTCACGCCCATGGTTTGAATCCGACCAAGTAACTCGTTTAATGACGAGATGTCGGCGGGGTCCATGTCACTGGAGCGCATGGGTTCGATCCGCGATGCCGTTGTCCCAGGGTCGCTCGACGACGCGCCCGGGTTGTATTCGGCTGCGGCAGATCCGGGCATATTAGCTGGGTTGGGCGTTATGGCTGACCCAGGGAGAGAGGCCACCTCGGCGGTAGGACCTGCTGCCTCCGTCGTTAAGGCGTCGGGGCCTGCGGGCTCCTCCAAGAGAGCTGAGAGTTTCGTCAAAACGAGATCTACCTCAAGAGATCTATGGAGGTAAAACCCAACGTCCTGCTTGGTTGTATTGATGTGTATGAAGAATACAGAGTCGATCTACCTCAAGATCAAGTAGCTAAACCCTAGATGAGTTCACCTACCTCTACGAACTAAACCCTCTGGCTTATATAGACACCAGGGGCCCCTAGGGTTACACATAGTCGGTTTCTTATCGAAGGATAAACATGCCTATTCTATCATCTTAAGCTTGAAGGGCACGTCGCGGCTCGTGACATCTCCCCCTTGGTTACGGGGTATTCGGTCAGTCGGATCCTCCAACGAGTAGCCCACGAGCCCGGCCCCTAAAGAATAGGCCGGTAGTCCGAGGACCCCTTAATCCCGGACTTCCTCAATGACTAGGAATAAATTTTACCGGTTTATTATTCCACACATGCACATGTGTTTTCCTCGGTGCCTTTATGGATATACATGCTCGGGAACCACAACAGTTATAGCACGGAATATAAACATAATTACGAACATGGAAATAAATAATAACTTTTATTATTGCCTCTAGGGCATATTTCCTACACCGTGGTTGCCACTGTGGCTGCTCTTTAGAGCTAACCAGTTGTCCTCGCCAGCGCAAAATCGAGTCATGAGCTGTGTGAGGGCTGCCATCGTCCGCGGCTTCTCATGTCCGAGCTCTATGGTCAGCCATTCATCAATAATATTGTGGTTTAATGCTTCTATTGCCTCGGCGTCCAACCAGTCCACTATCTGGTTTTTCTTGGTCAAGCACCGATTCCAGAATTTTTGGACTAACTCCCCTGGTTTTTGCACGACGTGCGCGAGGTCATCGGCATCGGGGGGTCTGACATAAGTGCCTTGGAAAATTGCTCGGAATTCATCCTCAAGGTACTCCCAAACGCCGATTGAGTTCTCGAGGAGGCTGTTAAGCCAATGCCGAGCTGAGCCTTTGAGCTTTAACGGTAGATATTTAATGGCGTGGAGGTCATCCCAACCAGCCATGTGTACTTCCATGAGGAAGTCCTCAATCCATACTGTGGGGTCCGTTGTTGCATCATACTGCTCGATATTTATGGGTTTAACCCCTTCAGGGAACTAGTGTTGCATGACCTCGTCTGTGAAGCACATGGAGTGAGCAGCTCCTCGGAACCTGGCGGTAGGGTGACATGCGTCGGATACTGTCATGTTGCAGTTGCGCTTATAATTGTGCACATCACCATTCTTAGCTAACCAAGCGAGGTATCCCGCCTATCCAGCAGGTGGGTGCTCCCTAGATTTATAGATTTACCGAGATGGAGCTTTTGTCTTTAAAGGTCTTTTCTCCCTCGGGTCGTACTTCTTGTAGGGCCGTGGTGGATTTACTCGGCCTTCATGCCCAGTGGCCTCGGGAATGTGCTTGTTTTCGCCTACCGGCCGATCTCGGCCCTGAGAAGGGTCGTCGGGCTTTTCAGCCCACTCATGCTTATATGGCATGCTGCCCTCGACCACTTCGTCAAGCTCTGGTAGTAAGTTCTTGTGGGGGTGAGGCTGATTAGCCCTAGTTTGTTCGAGTTAGTCCTCGAGTGCCTGCTCGGCCATGAGGAGCTCGACCCATTTGTCATTTAGCTCGTCCTCTTCGGTCTTGAGCCGTTGGGACTTTTTCTTGATGCTCTTGGCCGTGCTGGCCAATCGCTTGCGCATGGTTTCGAGCTGAGGTGCCTCAAGGTGCTCAATGATGTTGTTATGGCCAGCACTGATGTTGTTATAGCCGTTGTTATGGCCAGCACTAATGTTGTTGCCAACGTTCTGGTTGTCAGTGCCGTCCTTAGCGGCATTGCCATTGGCAGTATCACCGTTTCCAGTGCCGCCGTTGCTCGCATCACCATTTCCAGTGCCTCCATTATAGCGGCCACTACGTCGACGCTTGGGGGTCCTTCCCCCCTCAGTTATTGGGGCTGTCCACCATGTAGATGTCGTAGGTGGAGGTAGCCGCCCACTTGTCGGTGTTGGTGACGACGGGTGGCGAGGTGTTGTCTGAGTTTTCTTCGGCATCTTCGTCCATGTCGGTTGCCTCCTCGGAGGTGCTGGCTAGTACGTCGGTTAAATCTTCGATGGTAGCGACTAGGTGGGTGGAGGGTGGGCTGAAAATTTATTTCAGCTTCCCCGAGCTTTCCCCATATTCAATCGTACTCCGAGGTGCGATTGTCCGAGATAGCAAGGCTCTAAATCCGATCTATCATCTCGTTCAGAAGAGCTCGCCCATATCTTGCTTGAAAGTTGGGTTTAGCTGAAGTTTGCCCCAGATCCGATCTGACATGGTCTCGAGGTCCTCATTGGCCAAGCGAAATGTCTGATACGCCATGATAGTGGTTGGCTCTGGGCTCAAGGCCAGATCCGAGGTATGATCCGCATCGTGGACCTGATCCGATATTGAATCTGAGATTAGCATGGAGGCGTCGGTGTGGCTTTTGGCCTGGTCTGATGCCCAGCCTGAAAACACAAGCTCGCCACGGGTGTCCACAGCATATACCAGGTTTCCAAACGTGATGGTCTGCCTTGGAGCGAAATTTTCGATCTGGCTGAGGTGGCTAGTCGAATCGACGTAAAGCGTGATGCTACCAAAGACGAAGAGTTGTCCAAGGAAGAAAGTCATCCCACAGCCAATGTTGTTGTCGATCCAAAGGTGAGCCATCGAGCCATCTTGACCACACAGAGGGACCTGTATGATTCACCAATGACGGAGCTAAATCCGTCAGATCTCGAGTAGGGGGTCCCGAGCTGGTGATCTTGGTTTGATGGTAACAGGACAATAAAGGGACACGATGTTTACCCAAGTTTGGGCCCTTTTGAAGAGGTAAAACCCAACGTCATACTTGTATTGTATTGATTGTGGATGGGGTACAAAGTACAGGTTGATCTACCTCGAGATCGTATGTGTGAATGAATCTACCTCTACGGTCTAAACCCCTCGGCTTATATAGACACCAGGGGTACGTAGGGTTCCATCTAGGTCAGTTATGTCGGCGGATAAACATATAGAGGATCACATCGTGTCTTGGAGTATGCGCCAAGTCTTTGAAAGATTCCATCTTGAGTACGCCATGGGGCCTGGTAGGTGTGGCCCACATGGTTGCTAGTTTGGGGGTCCTCGGCCCAACACACAGTTGGGGGCTGACATGGTTAGCACGCCTTTATCTGGGAAACCATCAAGCGTCGCCGGCAACCACATGGAACAGTGGAGGAGCTCGGGAGGCCTGCTCTTTTGGCCATTTGATGCGCGGCTATGTCCTATGCGTAGCTAGGGCTCAGGTGCGTCTATGGGTGGTGGTAGAAGTCACCGGGGTGGCTAGAATCGTGCCGGCAATGAGGTCCAGCGACAGCACCCGGACGGGGTTGACTGGGACATTGCTCGGGGCACGGGGGAGCCCATGGAGTGGCCAGGGAGCACCCTCGGAGCTCTAGGAGCACGAGCCTGTGCTCACTTATGAGTTGTTTTTACACTGATTTTTACTCTCATTTAAATTGGATATTATCAGATATTTTCTGTGTTTATCCCTTCAACTTGCCCTTTAATCACTAAAAACCGCAAAGATGTGCAAATCTACTTGTTTATTCCATTCCTTGTAGATATAGACGTTTTTAGGTAGAAAATCAAAGCATATATGGAATGTACTTAAGGAGAGGATCATTTCCATATAAAATGGGGTGCACAAGAGTTAGCAGAAGAGAAGATGACATGTGGTATGAGTGCGACTGCTCGTACCAGCGGTCGTACCGCCCGGCGCCACCTCCATGACGTCATCCTGAACAACTTTCGTGAATGGGCGCAGTCCAATTCGCAACAGAAGGACACCAAAATCGTTTTCTGCCCATGTGCACTATGTAAAGGAGAATGAGGACTCTCAAAAGGGAGAGACAACCACGTTTGACATTCACCATCACCAGCCATCATCAACCTCGCTTCGCATATCCATCACCATAGGCAGCATCTCCATTAGATTCAATTACTTGTAATCAAGGTTCCATCACGATCAGCGAGCTTGTAAGACTATCAATCATTCATCTTTAAGTAAACTTTTACACAATGTGATCTGCTTGTGATTCGATCACGATCTGTGAGTCATTCCTTCAGGCTAAGGTCTTAGGCTTAGCCTCACAACCCCTTGTACGCACAAGCTAGAATTAATGGTATGGTTTTCCTTTATATATTTGCACAAGTATTTGTCCCTTTTCTCTACCTCAATCCTAGGACTTGCCAGTACCCGAGGCACCGATGATTGGTACAAGGAGGGGCAATGAGCAAGGGAGAGTAGAACACTACGCTGAAGGCCGGTGACAGTAAGGCCAATATGGTAGCCAGAACCAATTCCCTGGCCGGGGAGACAATGATGCAGTCATTAAACGCAAATGCATTGGTCCGGTATATCCTTAATAACCGAGGAAACCCCGCTTGATGGAATAGGGCCAAGGTTGGACAATCCAATCCTCGATTTGGCAGCAGTCGGTCGTGGTGTCATAAGGACGCATCTTCCACTTATTTGTTGACAAATTGATATGCTATTATTTTATACCGATGCTTATTATTTATCTTATAATCCTAGTGCCAGTTCCTGTTTTTTGTCTATTTTTTGTTTCACAGGAAACCAATACCAAATGAAGTCCAAATGGAACGAAACTTTACGGTGATTTTTTCTAGACCAGAAGGGACCCTAGAAGCATCGGGAGGAGACCAGACGCCAGACGAGAGGGCCACAAGCTCAGGCGGCGCGCCCCCGGGGGGCGCCGTGTGAGCTCGTGGGCCCCTCGTGTGTCCACTTGACCTAATTCCGCTTCCATAAATTTCCTAAAATCCCAAAACCGCCAGAAGGAGACCTGAAACAATTTATCCGCCACTTCAAGCCTATGTTCTTCCGTGATCCTATCTGGAGGCCTCCGCCGGTACTCTGCCGGAGGGGGAATCGATCATGGAGGCTATCTTCATCAACCTTGCTGCCTCCATGATGATGCGTGAGTAGTCCCACGTGATTAGATAGATGGATCTCTTTCTCCCTTTGATCTTCAATACAACGTTCTCTTCGAAGAACTATCCGATGTAATCCTCTTTTGCGGTGTGTTTGTTGGGATACGATGAATTGTGGGTTTATGATCAGATTATTCATTGAAAGTAATCGAGTCAAATCTGAACTTTATTATGTGTGATTCTTATAGCTATGTATGCTTTCCGATCTATGAGTTTGCTTTGGCCAAGTAGAAGAGTAGATCGTCAGAGGGAGTGGTGCATAGTAGTGGGTTCAATCTTGCGGTGTCCTCACCTCGTGACAGAAGGGTAGCGAGGCTGATAACCCACAAGTATAGGGGATCGCTTGTAGCCTTTTTCGATAAGTAAGAGTGTCAAACCCAATGCGGAGCTAAGGGTAGAATTAATATTCTCTCAAGTTCTATCGACCACCGATACAACTCTACGCGCAACAATGTTCACTTTACCTAGTACAAGAAACAAACTACTTTGCGGGAATAAAACTAGAAGTACTTTGTAGGTGTAATAAGATAGGTTTGCAAGATAATAAAGAACACGTAAATAAAAGTTAGGAGCTGTTTAGATAAAGAACAATTAAGTTAGTTTGCTTTAGTAGAAATCTTTTTGTAGAACGATGAGAAAGATTGTCCATAGGCAATTGAATATAACACGATGGATACTTATCATATGCAATGAGGGAGCGGCATACGCTAACATACTTTCCGTACTTGGATCACATGCACTTATGATTGGAACTCTAGCAAGCATCTGCAACTACTAAAGATCATTAAGGTAAACCCCAACCATAGCATTAAGTAACAGGTCCCCTTTACTCCCATACGCAACAACCCCCTTACTCGGGTGTA